>OX344765.1:20005000-30005000 GCA_947034895.1 Rhytidiadelphus loreus | reverse complement strand
GTTTATTTACAACATTACAACCACTAGGATTGCCATTTTTCAATTCTTTAAATAAATTGTTAACAATTTAGTATTTTTAATCATTATTTACTTCTTTCTACTTACTATTTTTTTCCTATATGTTGTACAATTCCAAATGATCTAAATTTTTTCAAGCATGTAACCAACTTGACTTGAGGAATGAATCCAAAGAGTAACAACCATTTTGGATATTTATGTGACCTTGTGAAGTGCAGCTGCCCGTGTTTTCATAGGGCCAAAAAAAGGATTTTTGTCACTTCAAACAACAATCTATGCAGTGAAAAATTTTGAAATTTTTTCTACATCTTTTCAAACTATTTTACTATAAGATCCTACAATTATATTTGTCCAGAAATTTTTTTCATCTAAAATTTGGTGCTTGTAAATGCAAGGGCAGTTTTGGAGCAGTTTTGGTGAAAACATAGTCTTTGACGTTTAGGGGATAATATTCATGGTTTTAATTGATAATTGATTGAAAAACATAGGTCATGAATTTTAAAAATTAACTGCATAGATATATAGGAAGCATCCATATGCACATCGTTCATGTTTAAAAAAAAACTTTTTTGAAACAAAAGTATGATTTAGATGAAGAGTTCAACGAGAAGTCTTGTTTGACCAAACTTTGTAAAATAGATATCTCTATATTTTGATTAGATTTTGGCAAAATAATTGTACCATCATGCTCAAAGGTACAAAATTAGTCAATAGTGAAAGTCAAATTGGAAAATCAAATTAGCCAGAGTGCTCTAATAGTCAAGAGTGACATTTCAGTTGATGGTTGCTATCGTGATATCCACATGTTATCCGTTGTTTGATGACACTCATGTGATTCCTTTCAACTGAAGACAATATGCACCAGATGTAAGTTCCTAGAGTCTGACAGTTTCAAGCCTCACATTAACTGCAAGGGCAGTCAGAGACTACTCATGTGCAGGAATTTTTCTAGTGTAAATATTTTCTGAAACATGAAGTATTTCTGCATAATCATGTTTCAGAAAATATTTAACCCATAAACGTATGAATGACAAAGAATCTCTCCATGTGGGATAGAAGTGCAACTATTCATCCTCTAAATTTTGTATGAAAAGGTAACGTCTTCTACAATAGTTTGACTTTCAATGAGTGTTTTTGCATTTTTTAAGCCAACAATTTACACAATTCCAAAACAATTGATTTCCATGGTGACCAACTCGTCGTTTAAGGGTTAACGTAGGAGGCTTGAACGTTGGAGGGACAAAGTAGGAAGCTCAAATGTCGGAGGGGCAAAGCAAGAGGCTCAAATGGATCATAGTTCCTTCAATGCACTTTTTGCTTTTTAATTGTGTTCTTAAATCCCTTTGAGTAAAATATACATTCGTGTAAGGCTAAAATAAATGAAAGCTTAATGTGGATCATTCTATGAGAGTCAAAATTATAGAAACTTCCTAAGTTTGAAGTGCTCCATTCAAAGGCTGATTTTGATTAAGATTGGTCCAATCTATGAGCACCTATGCACCTTTCACTTTGAAAATTCATACTTAATTAATTCTAAGTCAGAAAATTACAATTTAAATTGTCAAAGAACTGTTTCTCTTTTCTCTTTCTACCAAAATATGTGAAAAATGTTATACTCTACTGATTTTCCTACAGAGGTCCATTATCCCTTACATGCTTCATTTAAGAGACTGCTACCTTACACTAGAAAAATTCCTCAACTGATCAGCACAATTATGAAGGCAGCTCAAAGTTGAAACCAATAAAGATCATGTTCACAAGCAGCCCTGGTTTCAGAGAAATGCTAATGGGCACTCGATTTTGCAATGACGAAACTAGGCTTGAGGATCTACTTCTTGAACCAGATTTCAATGAACTTAAAAAGGATATAGGCAGATTTTACATAGGTAATACCTGCAAGTTTCATATAAACATCAACCAAGTAACGCACGAGGATTGAACAGGCGATTCATTGTTTGCTGGTTTCCAGACACATTACTCGTAATCAAAAAGTAATTCTGAAGGGCTGCTCACTAAGAGTATGAAGAGCCACATGGTTCATCAAAAACAATTTCGTAAGAGTAGGAAATTGGGGTATCCAATAATCAACGCTAAAACATGTCCCCAATAATGTATCGTCTAGGTAAAGGTGAGACATCGAAGGAAAAATACAACACTTGAAGGAGAAATTACCTGCTACTACCTTGAAAACAAATCGACGCAACTCAATACTGTACCGTTCCTATTACTCGTACAGCCAGGTTAAACCACCAAATGTCTTAATGCATCTTCAGTATATTTTCTAAATTTTTTCATGATGGATTGGTGGATCGGGGTGGCATTCCTGCATACTACAATATTGCAAGCTGATTATAAGCACACGCTTCAGTCTGTTTTTCTGTCGTTACCAACAGAAACTGTCGTTCTTTGCTTGGCTCTCGCTGCAGGACCTGAGCCTCTCTCAGATTGTGAAGACATTATAAGAACCTGGTGGAACAAGAAGCAACCACACAATTCGGATATATCAAATTTTAAAAGCATTAAGCATTTTCGTTCAATAACCGAAACAGCACAACCACAATGGTAAAGAAAAAAGCCTTCGCTTCTCGTGGTATGCATCCAGTTAGTTCTTGAGAAGACCAACTGACGAAAGAGAGAACGTGCAGGAAAAATGCAAACTGAGATGAAGTCACGAAACAGACTTCCTCCAAGTTTCAGATGAGAGACCAGATTTAACCAAAGCCATCAGTAGTTACAAACCTGAACACACATCATGACGACCAATAGAACTCCTCCCAGCCAAGCAACTCCTTTCCAAGTGGTTAAAACTGGCCTAAGCAACCACCATGCCGATACCAGCAACGTGATTGCCCAGCTGATCACAATCTGCACATCATCACGAATCGTTGAGTTCAGCACATAATACAAAGAATGTAGCAGCATATGTGTGCACTCCCATTACTGGACCTGCACAAGGAAGGAAAATTACAATAGGGTCCGACTCTGGAAATCAACAAAGCATTTCGGGGTCAAATACATATTAATAGACACAAACTACCCAGATCATGCCCATTGCAATAGTTTTTCTCACTTACGATAAGGGGTCCAAGAGGTCGTGCAATTGGAATATACAAATCCTCCCCAAAAGAATTCTCTTTCTCATGCTGGTCCAGTCGATTGTCCTGTCCAGTAAAACAAAATGATTAATTAGCCATCTTGTGTCGGAACAAACACATAACGAGAAAATTTGTGAGTGTCAAGGATTTTCACTAGAACCTTGATTTCAAAAGCATCATGGCACCACTTAGAAATTTCATCGTCTCCCTGTGGAAGTTCAGACATGGGAACCCTCCTCAAATGTATATCCACCTGTCCAAGAAACCAATGGTCGTCATCAGAACCAAAGAATGGAATCAACAAAAACGATGTTGAAAACGATCTACTAAAAGATCAAACATTCAATGAACGTGGGGTTCATACATATAGAGTTGTGCTATACCACAGATGGTTGCCCTCTGAAAATTCGGATCATGGTAGGATTCGGAAGCTCTTTAGATACAGCAAGAGTTACGTCATAAACTGCTGGTATAAACTCACGCATATTCTTCACAGCTGATACAAATCCCTGCAATCAACAACCGTAATACCAATCAAATGCCAGCGTCAAATTTTTTCTATAATGATCATTTTCCAGGTCAGAGTATACGTACAGAGGAGGCTAGAATTCCTCAAAAAATGAACCATAATTGTTCTGTTTAGGCACCCTCCATTACGAAGCGGCTACATATCACTTCGATTTTGTTTTTTCCAGTTTCAGCAAACAGCACCAGGAGACACCACTCAAAGATGATCAAGTCACCTTCGTGCGAGGAACGAGTACATGTCTTGGAATACGTAGCCCTGCACCAGCTGCAAATTTTTGCGCAGCCTCAAGCTTTGCCTGTGTATACCGAGTACCCTCGACAAAGAGAGCCACCCACAAGGTTCTTGGAAATCCCTTGAGACTTGCATAACCATCCTGCAGCCACCGAAATTGAAATACTTTAAAGTTATAGATAAAACCTAATCCTAAACCCTAACAGATTCAGAGTAGTAAATAGACTGAAAAAATTCAAGGGAGGAATAATCCTAACCTTCAAAACTTTTTCGTCCAAGGACCAATTCCTTGCCAAAAACACGTATTCCGAGAACCACATCGACCAGCCAATGACGGGGAGAAACTTTGCCGATTTCTTCATGACAGCTCGAGTCCCACCTAGACAACCCACTCGCTACCAACAAAACCCGAACACCGCGTTAGTTCCGCCATAACCATGACTAATTTCGGCTATATGCTTGTTGCAACCCTAAATTGACAAGCAGCTACGCTACTTCCTCAAATGTAGCTATTGTCAATGCAAAGCCTCCTCACCTTCGGTCAAGAGCAAATAAAAAGGCAAAAAGCTGAATTAAACAAAACAGGAAGGGGAATGGTGAAGACAAAACCTGGGCTAGACACCACCCCACGAGCCAATCAATGTCGCTGTGGTGGTTACTTATCACTAACGCATGCTCATTACCTACGGAATATAACGAAACCAAAAAAATATGTCAACCTCTGTGTTCTTCACGGTGTAGAGTATATTAAACCCTAAAAGACCAAGAGGTCCACATTGGGCCTTAAGTTTTCCTTAGTAGTTTTGAGTGCACTTTAGTCTCTTGTTATTTATGTACTCACCGACACGAGCAATGTCCTTTACTGATATAAAATTTGGCCCGATCTGAATTATGCTAATTCACAATTTGGTCTTGGTCCTTGAGGGGTTAAGACACAAAAAGCACTACCCCAGGAGACCAATCAATCAACCACAATCACAAAATAACCAAAATTGGAAGACGCACCTAAATACTCCCATGTCTGCCTGTCTGTGAACACCCGCACCTGTAACCAAAGGCGTTTCAATCAAAATTTGTAACCAGAGACATGCATTAGCTCGTTGACAAGAAAGAAAGCACAAGCCACACTCACCCTCACTCCTGCCCACCAATCCAGAAGCCATATAAGCTGCGACCACAAGGCCTCCATCATGATCATATTCACGACCCGGTATGTCTTACGTGAGAACGGCAGTATGAAGAGCACCGAGAGCACCTGCAATTATCAAACACAATAGCATCAAAACTATCGCGATTCTTCTACAAAAACTCAAAACCATTACAACCAAGGAGTTGTGGAGTAAGGGAAAACACGCACCTGCAAGGCATTGAGGATGAGGCCTGAGAAGAAAAACATCAAGCCTAAGGGCAAAGCGATGAGCGACCCCCCGCCCTCCATAGCTCTCCCTCCCTCTGTCCCTCTGTCCTTCGTCCCAACAAGTCCAGTGTAGGGGAAAGACTGATGCACGGGGAAGGTGGAGAACAAAATATCGAGAGTTACATAGGGCCCCGATAATTCATGGAAAAATTCTCCTAAACTTCACACTTCTGACTGCCAAATTCCAATGTTGAAGCTTCATAAGTACCCCCCAAAAAATCAAAGATAATCCAAAATAGAAGAGAGAGAAACGGTTGAATACAGGATTGAGTCTGGAGATAATCTATGAATTTATTGGTGACGACTTCAGAAAATAAACCAATAGAAAATAGAGTCCCACAGTAGCAGGGAACCTTTTGATGGAGGCTCACCTAATCAACAAACTCCCAAAATTTTAATTCCCACCACTCACGAATATTTTACTAGTAGTCTAAGAAGGAATGAGTTGGAAATAAGATCGTGCAATGTAGTTGTTTACCAAAATCTTATAGAAAAAGACCTTTCCCGATGCCTCTAAAAAGCATCTGAACATGAACACTCAGGCCAGGGAGTCCTTTCATGGCAACGACTATATATCACAATGAATAAATTGATACCCTACCAACATCAATATCATCTTGTTTGTAGGAGCTCCAGGGCCGCCAACAAATGGTCTTTGAAATGTAAAATACCTAATTCATCTCAATAGAAGTAAACCTGGGGGAGATGATAAACCCTATGGTCACTCCAAATTCGAAATGAACAATAATTTAGGGTTCAAAGGCACGTAAACCACTACGACTAAACACTATATGCTTCGCCGAGCGCATTTTCAACACGAAGACTACCAGGTCGCAATACTAAACCCTCCAACTTTCACTCCAAAAGGAAGTTGCCATCCGAAGTTGCTTGCCAAAAAACGAGCATCAATTGTCTAAGCCAATTCGTGCAAAATAAGGAATACAAATAGGGCATGAAAACTGAAACCTCGAGTAAACGGATCAATCCACTCCATTCTGAAAATTATCATCCAAGCCGAGTGACCACCATAGCTCCGGTGAACACACAAGCATTCTTGTCGGCGCCTACATCGTTTTTCACGAAAGATACATTGTTCTCCGAACGGCCGAAATCTACACCAACTAAACATAAGTGAAGCCGAGGTCTTCAATACTCTAAGTGCACGGTACCAACTTCACGCTCACACTACCACTACGCGATGATTAGGCGATAATTCCAAAGACTAATCCCATGATTATCAGATGATTGCTTCTAAATGTGACTGGATATGATACAAAACTCGATAATAACGAGCGAAGGAACCCCGAAGAGAAACCAGAAAACCCCCTTTGCGCCGCGATCAATGGAGGAAGAAGGTCAATAGAAAACGATGATTCGTGAGACCTAAACCGCACTCTGGAACATGAAGTTTTCAGCAAGGTGCCATGAAAATCCTCCTCACCGAAAAGCGCGCCCTGAAGCTCAATGCGCTGCCTGCAGCTCCGCAAACCCAAAGCAACTGAAGCCGAAGAACAACGGCCACGAAACCCTCCGCAACGAAAGCAACGAAAGCTCATATAGTGGGTGAAAGCCAGAGGTTGGTGTGCATTTACGCCGAAGTTAACGCCTAAGAGATAGAGCCTAAACTTCAAGATTCTTCACTCTGAGGTGAAAAGTGAATTTTTTTTGTTTTTTTTGTTTCTTGTTTTTGTTTTTTTGTTTTCGTTTTTGTTTTTTTCATTTGCTATGAATTGTCAAAGTGGCGATATAAAATGTTATAGTGGTGCTTGAAATTTCAATATTCATCCACATATTGGATAGAAAATATCTTGTTAGCATATATCACATGTGCATAATTCTATTTTAATCTACAATTTGGCAATTTCATCCAAGATTTTTTTAATTTGAAGTTTTATGGCAAAAAACTTAATGTTTTAGCCAAATTATTTTTTTCTAAAGCAATTTGGGACTATAATGCCAAAAATAAAAGCCGTGGTGAAAACATCAAAAAACATCAAAATAAGCAATTCAATATACATGGAGGCACCTTTTTCAAGAAAAAACAATTACATGGTATTAGCAATTGAAATCTTGAATTTTTATTTTTTTAAATATAATTTTTGATAAGATATGTAATTACTATGAATTTTCTAAGTAGAAGCTTCCTAGGCCAATGAAACCGTCATATAGCCTAATGATAAAACGGAAATTTAGAAAATCAATAGTCAATCAATGACAATTAAGTATAAAAAGTCAATAGAAGTCAATTTGATAGGAATGGGTGCACGAATGGTTTGGGTGTTTTTAACTTAGATGTGTCATGCCCCTTATCACAACCTTTGATGGATGAATGCATCGAGAGATGAAAGAATTTATGATGATTGTGTCATGATTGAATGCATTGATGGATGAACTAATCCATGATGAAATGTGCAGTAGTTGACAAGTAGAGTCCAGATGGTGGATTTGTGCACTAGAGTTAGACAACTCTAGTTGGATGACAAGGGCATTGGATAAGTATCTGTAAATGATGGATTTATACAATGGAGTTAGACAACTCTACTTGATGACTAGTGCATTGAGGTTAAACACATGTGTGTTGGAACTTGCTTTAGTGGATGGTTCTAAATAGAACCAAGGATAGAAAGCTAAAGGTAGAAAAGAAGTCTTAGTTTATCTCAAAGACTAATGGTCTTTATTGATAGCCTCTATTATACAAGACAAAGCTTGGGAGTAAAGAGACTCTCTTTGGAGATGGATCTTTCTCTATAGTCACAAGTGGCTTGAGCTCCTTGTGATTTGTTCTTGTTAATAAGTATATTTTGTGTTTGTATTTAGAGTCCATTGTCGGAGGTATGTAACATTTATATAGTATTAGCAATTGAAAATTATGAATTTTTATTTTTTTAAATAGTATTTTTGGATAAAATATGTAATTACTATGAATTTTTAAAGTTGAAGCTCCCTAAACCAATGAAACCATCATATAGCCTAGTGATAAAATCAAAATCTAGAGAATCGATAAGCAGACAATTACAATTAAGTATAAGAAGTCACTACATAGAAGTCTGTTTGATAGGAATGGATGTTTGGATGGTTTAGGTGTTCAATTTAGATGTTTGTTTTTTGTTATTGTTAGGGCATATTTTCAAGCACCTATAATTTTATATGGAAGTGTATAATATTTGTGAAAGAAAAATTGGAGTTATTGGTTGCTAAAATTGGAGGGAGTCTCATGGGAAGTGGGGGACTCAAGTTTCTAATGTCTGAAAAATGTTTTTGAAATTGGAATTGAACTTTTGGATAGTTTCTAGTTTGACAACAAGGCAAAGCTATTCTCAAAATGTAGTCTTCCTATGCAGATATAAGTGATAGCATCATGAAACTTGACAAAGGCAATTCTAATTCTAGAAAACTTGAAGATTCATTTCTGAATCTGATATAGTAACTATGGAAGTTCACTCTTATATGCTAACTAGAATTCCCTCAAGCCATAGAGTAGTGAATGGCATGATAGGTCCGATAAAATATATTTCTAAAAACAAAATTTGAAAGTTTAAGAAAAAATTGGATGGGGATAAAACAAATCTTTTTTGCCAAATGTCATTTTCCAATTTTGCTTTGAAAGGACCGAAGCCTTATTTGTAATAAAACACTCAAAACTACCATTCCTATTACATTTGACAAATAAAACAAAAAGATGAATGTTCTAGAAATCAAATTAGAGGATCTTGTACTATACTTGTGCTAAAATCTACTAAAATTTTGTGAATATCAATCATATATATTGCAAAGTATTTGCATTTGAAATAAAACAAAAAGCATTTCAAAACCCTACTTGAGAATTTCAGATGACTATGACCACCATAGGTGACAAATTTTTTGTACAATGGATTTTGAACTTACAAATCTAACAAGTTGAAGATCATATTAGGCATATCTCTACCATTTTTTATGGGTATCAATGACAAGAAATGTTTCCCAAAATATCTTGCTATGCAAGTAAGTCCTAAAAATTGACATTACACTTGACGTCTCTACAAATACGTCCTCTACCATATACTTTCACAATCCAAAAATCTCCACAGTGGATTGAAAGATTTATTGATCCTTTGTAAGGCTAGAAAATTTAATTTAACAAAAACAAATAATTTCATTTCTATAGATATTAGAAGACTAATGTATAACTTAAGAGCCTAAGACATCAAGACATCATTCATTTGAATAAAGTTTACAATCTCCTCTTATTTGTAATTAGAGTTCCTTTTATAAATAACATCTCAATCTTTGGCATAATACATTAGAGACTTTGTGTGTTTTCAATTTCTAAAATTTGAAAGTTTATTTTATATTGATAGAAGCACAATTCAAAGACTTTTCCAATGGCATACTACAAGTTGGATTTGAAGAATAATTGCTTTGGTAATTGGCATTTAAAGTTTTCTTTGGAAAATCTTTACCAATAGGCTTTGTGTGTATTCAATTTCTGAAATTAGGAGGTATAGTAAACTTGCCAATCACCGCATGGATAAATTTACAATCCTTTTCTACATAAATAGAAAGACTTGTTTGTTTTGAGATTATTAAATGTCTTGTTAAGATTCACCTTTTAAGAAAAGAATGTGAAAAGATTTCTTCCTACAAATTTTATTGCAATTTAAAAGTCATGCACTTGAAATCTAGTTGAAAATTACTTGCAACCCTTTACCACACAGTCTGCGATCATTTGGCATTGCAAATGAATTGGGAGGTGAATTGTGTGCTTATTGTAATGTATTTGGCCAATTTCTGGATGTGTGCAGTAAATGGTTGGTTCACTCTATATAATATATTTTAAAAGCACAATTTTATGTTGGTGATTTCAAAAAAAATTGCTCTCATAATTTGCATTTGAAGTTCTTATTTCAATATTTTATCAAGGGATCACATTTGTTAATATTTTTTTTTTTCCTTGACATGATTAAGAATCTTGTGATTGAAGCAAGAAGTTTGAACAAAACAAAGTATGAAACTCAAAGTAACAAATAAAATGAAATGCATTGAATTTCATGTACTAGATTTTGATTTCAAATGACTACTACTGAATTTTTATTTTTATCAAGACAATCAAACTTACTAAGTCTAGTTTCCAATCTATTTTGAAAATGTAAAACTTATAGAAAGAAGTGGCTATGCAATATGCAACCAAAATCGTCATTGCACATTAACTCCTTAAAATAAGGGAAAAGAATTAGAAAAATAAATTATTCATCCCTACTCAATTTATAAATACAAGTACAAATATATGGTACACATGGACACATATGTGGATATAAGTTCAATTTCTAATCCATACCATTTGTTGAAATGAAAATTTTAATATATGATACAATGAAATGAGATATTCAAGTGTATGATCAATCTTTAAGAATTTCCATTTGAATTTTTGGGCTTGGAATTCTTTGGGGGAGAATTTTGGGGGACCCCAATATGCAAAATTGAACATTGCCCAGACAAAATTTCTCCGGGGGTGCACTTAGTTCTACTATAACAAACCATGTGCGAACAAGTGATTTCTAATAAACTATAATTTCAACCTAAAATTTTGAACATTGTTTAATAATGACTATAGCTTTCTATTGCCAAAATTTCCAACTCAAATAAAATATGAAATGATTTCTAAAAGAGGTTGAAAATGAACTAAAATGGCATGATTTTCAACTCAGATAATTATAGAGGACAAATTTAGATGAACATTGAGTCAATATTCAACTGAAAATGAGCTTTCAATAATGAGTTATTTTTAGAAAAAATTTGTTCATTTTTTAGACAATTTTTTCTTATATAATATAGGGGTGTGAAAGTTATTTTTGAGTTCTACAGTGTGTCTTTTTACTTCAAAAATTTGTAACTAATTATTATTAACAAATAAAAATATCAATAATTCAAAACATAAACTTTCAAAGTAGGAAAATCTATTCATATTTTTTTAATTTTTTTTAATTTAAAATTCAAAAAGTATATAGGGGGTCCAAAGTTTTGTTCGCACATGGTTTCTAATGGACACTCTAAATGACCCCCCGAGCAAAATTTGGCACATGATCCCTTTTTTTAGTACATTTTTTAAATCAACTCTACATGGTATAATGAGCACATAGTTTCATGTGCACCATGAATAAGAATTGTTTTAAAATTTATTGTATATATATTGAGTGCTTAACCCTTAAAGGACATTTGAAGTCCTCAAAGGATCCCCCAAACTTAAATTTCATAATCTTTCTTAAATAGTCATCATGCAGCTTGTTCAAATGACCATTCAATGATGAATTTCCACACTCTTCAAGGCCGTGGGTAACCTTAGAGCCACTATTAAAAGAAAACATCAAACTTTTCAATGCAAAAAATATAGATTCAAATTGTAATTAAAAATCCAAGAGTTAGATTGATAGATGCATTTTGTCAAGACAATGAGAATGATAACATGGAATTTCACATGTACAGTAGTTGAGTGTTGGAGGAAATTTCTTGAAGATTTTTTGAAAGTCTAGCCTTTTTGGTTGGGTTTGTTGTTTGAAGGTTAACATATGTATTAAAGTAAAAAGAGTTATGCATTTTGATACATGATCAAGGATAATGAAGTTTAATGTATTTGAACATATATAATTGGGCATATATATTTACATAAATTGGAATTTTTTTTAATAATACACATGTTTTACGAAATCATGTGTATAATTGAAGAGCATTCAAAGTTTTTGATTTAGATTTAAAACTTGGATGCAAAGACTAACAATATTGTAACTAGAGTGTGACTCAATTTACTACAAGTTATTAACTTGAAATTTTTGGAAAATACTAGGTATTAAATCTATATAAACAAATAGCTACACTACAAGATGCTATGTCCCTATATGACTACAATCGTAAAATGGGGAACAATGAGTGAAGAAGAGTATCTATAGCTTTTCATTTAAAAAAATCTTTGAAGTGGTTTGATTTTCATTTCTACCTTGGTGATAGGTCTCGTTGTTCCATGATTCAAAATTAAACCCTAAACGTCTAGAGTCTTCTCCCAAATCAACAATTTGAGAAAAATCATCATAAAGTACTCTTTGGAAGAATATTTTGGAATTGATATACAAATAAAAATTTCTAGCCTTTAAATCATTAGATTCCATATGTACAGTTAGATTCACCAATGCTATCACCAATATTTTTCTATAAAATTTAAAAGGAAAATTCCTAAATTCCTTCTAAATCCAATCACAAGCAAAATATTGTCATTTTCTGAGTAAATTTTTTTGGAATGGATTTGAAATGAAGTCCTCTTAACATGGTGATTTTTTTGAAATCCTTCTGTTCTTTAAATCTTTGACCTCATTGTTGTAAATCCTATTTGAACTAGAGTCAATGCAATTTGGGCTTGGTCAACCACTTGACACACTTCGACATTTGTAACACCATTCCTGCCCATTAAGGTAGGTACACCCAAAACCGCCACTTTTTGCTACTGAGCCTATCTACTATTATTAGACAAGTCAAATTTTCACATGTTCCTATTGGCAAGTGAAAGGAGGTTTCAACGCACTAAAGAACGTGGCATTTGGATACTGTATGCAAAAGTTATTAAGGAACAAAGTTTGATTTTTAAAGCGTTTCTTCCACATAGGTATAGAATTGATTTTGGAGATGTACACATAGTGTAGATGGCCCTTTAAGGTCAGTGGCACATTTGGGTGTACCTAACTTAGACAAAATTATGATGACTTTCATCCAAGCAGTTATGAATGAGAAAGAAAAGTGATTTTCAATCTGTTCGTCCTCCAGAAATTGGGTGTCAGGGTTACAGTAAAGTCTGCTGGTCTACACTACCTTCTCTATCCAGTCTTAGATTCTCTCTCGGATGCTAGATTCCGCTGCAGGCAAGTGGCCCAGTTTCTTCCTCCACAGAAAGAAGATTCTTCCACAGAACCCTAGAATGCGATGGAAAGGCAAACGCACGAGCCTCCTCTTATCCATGCCTCCTACTAGCTTACCCTAACTTAGCTTTCTTCCAACCCTCACCCTTCACTTCACTTCACTTCACTTCACTTCTCCCAGTTGGCAACTTAATATAGTTTGTGAAGGACCCAGTACAGCACAGTACGATAGCGCTTGAGAGACAGACGGAGGGCTCAATTTGATTGTAGAGTTTTGTGTTTCTGTTTGGCTTGTTTTTTTTAAGAAGTTACTGTGGAAGCTGCTCCTGTCGGTTGCAAATCTCATGGTTAAGTTAGTGGAGGTTGGTCTTTTGCTTTGGCTTGAATGTGTGGCATGGACCTTATATCAAAGAGAAACTGAGGGAGGGAATCAAGATTCACCGACTAGGACACGTGTGCCTGTCCATGGAATTCTAGGTCTTGGAGAAAAAACGAGGGACCGGACTTTTTGTGGATGGGTAACATCTGTTCTGGATGATGCTTGTTGATCCCCAGCCTCGCTTCTTTCGGTTCAGCGCTCGTTGTGTGTTGACGGCCTTTGGAAAACAATCGAGCTTCTTCAAGAGATTCAATCTAGATCCTCGTGGTTTGGGTTGAAGAAGTATCGTCAATGGAATTATCTTTAGTCTTGTTGGTCGTAGGGTTTGAGTTATTCTCTGTCTGCTTGATCCAACTTGTATGTTTATTTGAATTTATTGGGTGGGGGAATGCAACGAAGATGACGAGTTCCGTAATGTCAAGTTCCGTGTTTGAGGAGTTTGTGTTCCTATGGTGTCCCTATCTCATTGGAGTCCTTGAATCCACTAAAAACTGCAGATTTGGACATTCTTGATGGAGTGGATCGGGTGTGATGTCCAATAATGCTGTTGAGCATTATGTAGCTCATCTTGCAATCCAGCTCCATTAGCACATTGTCCTCCAATTTCCTGTGCAAGACTGTTCCATTTACAGTAGATGATCCTTACACGGGTAAGTAAGTAATGATCTGAATTCAAAAGCTTGAATAGTTCCAGGGGTTGAGGTCCACGACGCAGCAAATAAGCAAAGTCAGATTCGGATGCATAAGCAGAATTGATTTCATCTTGAGGATATGAGTCAAAGGGCTGTGATTAGAAGCAGACGGACAGTCAAACGTGGATGCAAAGGTAAAACCTAAGAAATCGACAATCGAAGAGACCTTGGAGAGAGAAAAAGAAAGGAAACCCAATTTTTAATAATTATCAAACCAAACAAATTGGTACAGTAAGAGTGAACGGGCTTCAGTTATGGCATAAGCCTTTTCCCAGTGCCAAAGTTT
This sequence comes from Rhytidiadelphus loreus, assembly GCA_947034895.1. NCBI lineage: Eukaryota > Viridiplantae > Streptophyta > Bryopsida > Hypnales > Hylocomiaceae > Rhytidiadelphus > Rhytidiadelphus loreus. The sequence goes on along the minus strand of OX344765.1, from coordinate 29,990,476 downwards.
CTACCACCAGCAACCAGCAGTACCGGTAGCACCAAATATTCTCACAACGGAGTCTACAAGAATTTTTTACTACTACTAGTGCAAAATATACCCAACCATTCCCACAGGTTCTAGGGTACACAAGTATGAAACCTAACATTGGAAAGTAAGGTTGCTAATACTACTTAAAACAGGGGCATCTGCAAGGAAGCTTCGGAGAACGAGTCTAGGTTAGCACACTAATCCTTCATATTGGTGACAAAAAGGGTAATAGAAAATTGAAGGCTTCATAATTTGAGGAACACAAACTCCTCGACAGCCGGAATGTCGCACAATTTTTGAAGGGTAGCCTTGGAGGGCTCGTCGTCCACCCCGATCGCCATGACAGCATGCTGACGAGGTGACTTCCTGCCCACACTCATGAAGGAGATGTTCACGTTGTCTTCCCCAAGAATCGTCCCCACCTGCCCAATCATGCCGGGTTGATCCACCTGTCGGTACAAGATGATGCTGCCTTCCAGGCTCACATCCACGCCGAAGCTCCCCACTTTGGACAGATAGGGCACGCCGCCCTTCACCTTGCCCTCCAGATGAATGGCGCCATCTTGCTCCGAGCTTGTGAACTTCGATTCAACGCCTGCAATGGTGACCTGATTGTAACACGTAAATCATCAGTTAGCAAATGCTTCGCTAATCATAGGTGTCTCGAACGCAAACAGAGAAGTAAAACTTTCATATGACTCTATCCATGTAATACTCAATGTCATCATTCACTGGAAAAGCATTCATCCCTCAGTATAATTATCACTGATTGGAGAATTCAACAACCCTATTTGACAATCTTGAAAGAGACGACAACAAGAAGTTGGAGATGAGAAAGAGGACTTCGTCATAATCCCATCCTCTCAGACTCTTTAAGAGAGCAATAGATCTCCAAGGTCTGACGATCTTCATCTAAAGTATGTACAATCATAATCAACACTGCCCAAAATGCAGCAACTACATTTTGATTAAAAACCTAGATAATGATTATACAATTTGTACATAGTCAAAACATGAGAGTCTAGGAGAGCCTACTATTGGTTACTTTTTGGTGCACCTAGAGACAGTACTTTGAAAATCCATAACTTATTCATACTGTGACCAAATAATGCATGCTAAAGGGCATTGGTATCCTCTTTCAGTGGCCGATGAGATACAATAAATAAATTATGTTTAATAATAGTAACTATGCTCAGTTGTAATTAAGTTGTTATTAGTGATGATAATAGGTGTGTACACCTTATTGTGGAGGAGAGGGTTATGCTTAATAACCGACTCCAGTAATCATATGCATAAGCAAGAGCAACAAAGAGGAGACCACACTATGTAGTCCTTGTGAGAGCTTACCGCGATAGACTCCAATGGGACTTCGATAGGACCATCGATGGGCTGTCTCTCCTCACTGATCTTCAAGCCACGCTGCTTGGCCACGTAGTCGGCATTCACAAGGTTAATGAATGCGCTCGATACTGGCTCGATCAAGCCCTTGGTGATCATGGCTCTCAGTAGCCGAGTGTCCAAGTCGTCATCAGCACGGGCGGATCGGTAGACCACCTTCACGGCCTTCACACCAGCCACACCCGACAGCAATTGTACTGCAAGCCTTCCAAGCCTCTCTGCCAGGGTCACATACGGGGCCAGCTCCGTGATAACCTGTTGAAAAGAACGAAGAGGTTCAGAAAATCAGATACAGTGATTCTTGCCAAGTCTCCTAGCAGATGTTAAAAAAATTCAGGCGGTTGACTACGTTACTTGACCCCTGAAGGACCAGGATTGATGCTTTTAAAGCGATCAATTTCGATTGATCATGTTGAGAAAATTCTAGCTCCGATGGTGGCCTAATTTTGAATCACCAGAATCAGTGACGGACATCGCATGTGTTGGTCAATCAAACAATCAATCAAATTGGACGATAGAAAGCTTCCTACTGACCTAATTTGAAACTGCTACAGAAGACAAGAGGTTCAATTTGATCCTTTGGTTCTTTAGGGGTTTAAACCGAGCTAGGGACAGATGCAAGGTTACTAAGTCTCCCATAACTTGAAAGTAATTGCGCTCAAAAGCATAAATTGAAAAATTATACAGATCCAAGACCAGGAATGGCAGAAGGTTGACCTCTGCAGGAACCATAGGCGCATTGACTGCTGTCGCTGAGAGCTCTCCAGCCAAAGCACCCGCCACAGCCTCAGCAATTTCCACAGCGACCCCTTCCTGCAAGAAGTTTGCCAAGTCAATAAATCAACTGATTATTGCAAGTCAGAACACTCAGGATAACCAATTGAGACTACTGACCACCTTCAGTGGATGAACGAGAGAGAAACACCAATTCTCATCTTCTCGAACAAAAAATTGATCCAGAAGTGCAATTCTACTAACAAAACTGCGAGTGACGTCTGACTGTAATCATAAAAATAAAGCCATTCTATCAACTGTAAACTGTATAAACCCAGTCTTCGAGAGCATCAGGGGTCACCTGAGCTTCTTTGGTGCTCGCACCAAGATGAGGAGTTACGATCACATTCTCATGATTCACAAGGGAATCGCCTTCTACCGGCGGCTCCACGGTAAACACGTCCAAGGCAGCCTGTACCACAACACACCTAACACCAGCATCTCAGCACAAGTCCTGCATGTTGAAATTCAGAAAACAAGGTAAACAAGAAAATGCCTCACGATCATTACCGCCTGACCTAACCACGACCTGCAAACATGCATGTCTCCTTGGCTCAAAACCTGTTCAATTCTCATGTAAAAGAATTGGGCTAACCTGCGCCACGATGCCCGCATCCAGAGCGCGCACGAGTGCCGGCTCGTCAATCACGCCTCCTCTTGCCACGTTGATGATGCGCACGCCCTTCTTGCACTTGCCGAAGCTCTCGTCGTTGAAGATCTTGTCGGTGGTGGGCGTCAGCGGCATGTGCAGGGAGATGAAGTCTGCTCGGGACAGAGCTTCCTCGAAGCTCACCAACTCCACGCCCAAGGCCTTGGCACGCTCCGCCGAGGCGTAGGGGTCGTGCGCAATGACATGCATTCCGAGGCCCTTGGCGCGACGAGACACCTCAGAACCCACCTTGCCGAACCCCATCACGGCCAAAGTCTTCTCCACAAGAGACACGCCCACCCACTTGTTGCGCTGCCACTGGCCAGCCTTCATGGACGCGCTCGCCTGGGCCACGTTGCGAGCCATGGCAGTGAGCAGCGAAATGCCGTGCTCGGCGGCGGCCACGGTGTTGGCCGTCGGGGCATTCACCACCAAGCAACCCACCTCCGTCGCGGCTTGGAGGTCCACATTGTCAATGCCAACGCCGGCTCGGCCCACAACCTGCAAAAAATGGCCAAAAATTCCCATCCACCGCCTGTGAATCGCACTCTCACGCATACACATGTCCGCAACATAACAATGAAATGTGCCAAAAGGTCGGAAGCAAGAGAATTCCACAAACCATACCAATCGCAGTAACACATACACATGTCCGAACCATAACCATGCAATGTCCGAAGCTCGTAAACGAAAGAATTCCACAAACCATGTCAACTCCGGAACCAAAACGAAACGACCACGCTATGAAATCCCCCCAAGCTCGTAATGCAACAATGGAGCCCATACTCTTCGCGACCCACATGCCCAAAATTTTCACTGAAGACTCTGACTGGATCATTAGCCATGCACCTCCAATGTAGTGACAAACCCACGAACCTCTAGAATTAAAAACCCGGTTATGGAATCACGTTATACTGGAACGACGCATCTACTCCGTCATGTGCTCTGGATCTACAAAACTGGAGGTTCATGAGCAGTAGAAATGATTTCCTACCTTGAGGCGACCTTTGGAGGCCTCGAAAACCTCTCTGGTGACCTTGGTGCCACTCCGCACAATCAACGCATCGCACTCCGAAATCTTGGCGCACAGATCCTCGTGCGACAAATTATACGAGCAGTCCACGATCGCCACTTTCTCCAGAAGCTCAATTCCCGCGGAGCCCAATTTCTCCGCCACCAACACTGTCGGCTTTACAATTCCTTTCTCGCTCTCACTCTTCCTCGGAGTACTACTCACCGCGGAGTTCACCGCCACCACCTTCACCGCAGCACCAGCTCTCCGCCTCGTAACCTCGAAATTCACCCCGAAATTCGCACGACCACCACGTAAACAACAAGAGTCCCGTCGAAGCACAACGCACGAGGACAATTGGCGCCCCTGCTGAGGCGTGACGGGAGACACGACGCCCCTGACCGCGGCCATAGTCGCCATGGCCAGAAAACTGCGAAATTGGAAATGGTCTCAAGTCAAAAATGGCGAGCCTGCAATCGAATTGCAACCAGCAAGCGACACTCGAGCAAGCTCGTGCGGAAGAATTGGGCTTGGAATTGGGGATACAAGTAGACTACCTTGAGAATTGGAAGATATGAGAAAGAGAATGTGAGCTCGAAGCTCGGCTGCTGCAGGGAGACAGGCTACAGGCAAGAGGGAGGAGGATTGGGCTTGGGGCATAAACCCTGGTGCCTACCAATTGCTAAACCCCGTGTGCTCTTCAGTTTGCTTCTATTTGCTTCCTTCATATTTTTGCTCTCTTCGTCGTTGTTCCCAAGCCAGCAAGCTATCATGGGTTATCATGGACTGGCTGCTACTTTGACTGCTTTCGAAGGGGTGCCGTTCAGTTTTGTCCGGCGGAATCTTTCGCAATTCCTGGCCTTTGCCTTCGGCGGGAGTTGTCAGACTCAGAGGGGGGAGTCACAGACGGAAGCTCTCGTTCCCCCCCTCGGCACTAAGTCCCCGTCAGAATCCGGGCTAACGCCTGCCTGCCCCTGCCCGTAGGAAACACTGAAATTTTTTATTTTTTACACAAATTTGTTTTTTGAAATTCTGAACTCATATTTGCAATCAGAGGCCCCAAAATTACTTTGAAGAGTGCAGAAATTTCGAAAAATCGGTTCAATACAGGGGGCTCCTTTTATATTTTTTGGCCGGGCAGGCCATGCCTACCCGGCATTAGCTCGGATTCTGACGGGGACTTAGTGCCGAAGCATTCCCCCGAAGAAGTAGACGTGGAAGGGGAGGAGTGGATAACCAAGAATCTTTACTTCATTTGTTGAATCTTGTATTCATGGGATAGAGAGGGGTAGAAGATTAGGTTAAGCAAGTTGGGGGAGGCCTTAACCCCTTAATGTCTCAATCCTTTTTCTAATTTTAGTACATTTTTGCTTATATCTTCCTACAGAAATATCATTTACTGCAATTTCATTAAATTGATCATTAAGGAAAGGTGTCTTTTCAAGATTTAAGTGTTACATTGGATGAATGAAAAGTTAGTTGGACAAAACAGCGCCTCGAAACCCTTTGTTCATCGTTCAAAATATGGATGTCGGAGTGCTTAAGGGTTAAGGTAACTAAGCCTATGATAGGACCAACGTAATGCAAGCCAAAAGTCAAAAAAATCTTGTGAAGTACATTCCACAAGACACATGTAAAGCTCAATAATTTTTGGGCTTGCATTAGGCTAGTTTAGAGTTGGCATGTCATAGGCTCAATTACCTTACTCTTTCCATGGGGTTGTAGGAAATCTTTGTGAGATAGAGTGAATACAATTTCTATAGTAACTTTGATCTCCTATGAAGGCAAAATGGTGATCCACTCCTAACATTCGAGGCAAGTTGGGGGAACAAGGGCTCTCTATTGTGACTCATCAACTCCAATGCAAAAAAACTATCTTCAGTGGAGTGATGAGGCTATTTACATCCACCTCTATAGACAAAACATGCCAAATGTCAATGAAAATTTACTTGTTCATCCAAAAGTGTGATCATTTTCATCTGTAAAGAAATATATTGTCCTTAGATTTGATAATGGTTGAATAATTTCATTCATTGAAAAATGGGGGATATATCTTCTCAAGGGAGATATATTCTCTCAACAAAAATTGTCTCATTTTTTAGCAAAAATCGCTCAAAAAATACCATGGTCAAATTGTTCATTTTCAAGTGTCAACGGTTCATTTATATGGCGTTGGGCAAGTTTCCATGTGCTAGTGAAGTCAACAAAGGTTCAATATGATTACTAGAATTAGTAATGCCTTTGTCTACATCAGTGATCAAAACATTTTCATCCACTTCTATATGAGTAGGGAGGAAACGGATGAATTGAAGGAATATGGTTGCCTTATTGTCAAAGTAAACTCAAGGGTGTTGATTCGTACAATGTGTTAAAGAATTGACTCAAACCAATTTGAGTTTGTTTTGTAATAGGGGTAGTCACACCTTCTTCACTACTAGGGAATTCTCTAGAGAATAGAGATGTACCGGCTCCCCGTTGGCTCCCCATTTGCAAAATACACTTTTGTTGCTAAATCTTCCAATGTTGATTATTCTCCCCCAGAGCAAAAGAATGGGTGTTCACGAGACTTTGCACAAGAAATATATTTTGCTCGGAAGCTCACGTTTGCCCTATTTGCCACATTTCTTGCATGTTTTCTTCTATGTCAAAACTTGCATTCTACACAACTTGCATGTTATATGCCTTGATCTTGTGTTTAACATTGGCTATGCATTCTACGCTCGTAAATCTCATTGTACATTCTCCACTCTCGTTCTCTAAACAATAGAAAAGGGGTATCACACCTTTTTCACCTAGAACTGCTCCCCATTGGCTCCTGGTTTTTCTCACCAACTTCTCATTCTTCAGAGAAGTTTGCTTTGTGAAGAAGCTGTGACTACCCCTGATGCTATCAATTCTTTAAAAGAGTCCCACAAACAAAGTTTTTTTAATTCAAATTGATTGCAAGATATACTCTTGGAAAGCTCTTGGCAACACCTTTCTAATAGTACATATTGACCCTAATTTGGAGTTGAACCACGTATTTTAATAATTTCTATAGCAAGTCACAAAATAGAAGTGACAATCTGGTTTAGATTGAAGTCAATTATCACATTCGAAGAGATTTCAGGCTTCTGGAGGGCCGTTTCAAGCACCTCCCGGCGTTGGTTCCAAGCAATCCTTGCAAACGCCAGCGCTGCCACGCCACATTTTTTTTAAAATTGAAAAAAAAAAAAATTACTTCTCAAAATGCAAAAGAAAATTGAAAATTTTAATTTAATTAAAAAAAAATTCTTCAAAAAATGACGTGGCAGTCTCCATTCCACGTCACTGCACTGCAGGAGCATAGTTTCCACATTTAAAACAAGCTGGGAACTCGCAGCCCTCCCGCAGCTTGAAATCTCGTCTAATGAATTTGGCCAACTTCAAAGCCATCAATAATTCTTTGATTCATATGATCCTTTAGGCTAGAATTATGCCAACCCAATTTATCAATTTCTATTTGATTGATTTCTTTAGACAAGGCATTTAAGTATGGCCTTACATGGAAATAGTCAATGAATGCTTTGTCTTCACATGAATTTGTTTGGTTGATTGGGCAAATGCATGGAAGTATGACTAAACCTATGTTGTGGTAAGGTTTTGAAAAAAAAAAATTTAATATAATGATGAGAATTTTTCTTGAAATCCTTCATTTTCATTGCATAGATTGATATATCAAATATTCTTCTAACTTCATGGTTTATTGTTAAACATCTACACATTAAATTAGGTGCTTCTTTTAAATTTGTCCATATAAATCCGTAAGGGTGACAAGGTAGTTGCAAGATAGTGGTGGCCAAAAAACTTTGTTGTTATACCCCTCTCACACTAGGCATATAAAAGATACATTTCATTTTTTAGTGAACTCTATAGAATTGGGTTGTTGTCTAAAGTGAACTCTGCCAAAAAAATTACTTTTTTCCAACAAAAATGTTTGGTTCAAAGCACATTTTTCTCTACAAACTTTATAGTTGTGAAGTTTTTCTAAGAAACATATTTCTATCTCGAGCAAGATTATTTATCTTACAATTTAATCCTTTTGAGGTTTGTGAATGAATCACTATTTAAGAAAATAGAAAAGCTTTCTAATACCTATTTAGAGCATTATTTGTTACCAACTTTAGGACTACACTAAAATTGGTAAATAGTGTTGGGTGATAATTAGTGTTATTTACTATTTTTTATCCCCAACACTATTTTCCCCACCATTCTAACTTCTATATTTTGTTCCCATCTAACACTAAATGCACTCTCCTAAAAATGTTGAAATGACCAAATTTTACTATAGAGCTAAAATAGTGTTAGAATGGATCAATAATGTTCTAATATTAACCTTGCAAATCACAATTATTGTTATTGTTGACAATTAGTGTAGCCAACACTATTTACCAATTTTAGTGTAGATGTTCAAATCTCAAACAAGTGATGAGCACAAACACATACAATCATACAAAAATACATTTATTCATCCATAATTTTTTGTAGATTCTTTTGTTAGTTCATTAACAATTATATGGTATAGATTTTGACTAAGACTTTGATTTGTATCTATACTATTTAATTCAAAAGTTCCTAGTAGGTTTAGACTCAAAAAATAACTTTCTCAGTTCAAAAGATAACCCTTCAAAAATGACTCGAACAAAAAGTAAAATAAAATCTTTAAAAATCACTATGATTAGAACTTAACATTTTGAACTTTAAGGGAAAAAAATCTTATGAAAATCACAAATATTCAATCTACATTGAATTTTAGAAGGAATTTTCAATTCGTGGCTTCAAATTTAATTGGAAAATATTAATTAGTGTAGTAGTTGATCTAACCATATAGACTATTATTTGAGAATAATCATTCAATTATTTTTCAAAGTTGCATTTTATAAAACACCCTCACAATTTTAGAAATTTGGACTCCTCCCTAGTCCATAAGGGGTAAAAGTCTTAAGAGGTTAAAGTCACTTGTATTTTTTCTCGTATTTTTTTTATTGCAACAAGGTCAATATACCTATGTTGAATGAATTTAATCTTTAAATGTCAAAACAAACTACTTCTTTGTTGATTTTGTATTGTATTTTAGAAAACTTGTAATGTTTAATCCCTGAATGCCCAAGGCACCATATTTTAGTGTGAACTAAACTTTGAAGTTATATGAAATCTTACCAAAGGAATATTTTTAATATTTTCTTTTTTAACTGAATACCTTAAAATTTATTTTAAACATCAAAATACAATTTTGAAAAAAATTGCTTATGATTTTTCTATTGAAGATTATGTGGAAGGATGTCTATTGCAAATCTTGATTCAATTTTAGTTTTAGAGGCTCTCAAAAACAAGCCTCAAATATACTAGGAATTGGGAGAAAAATCACATTGGAAATTTATTTTTTTAAATTGTAAAGTAGATTTTTGAGAAGTTGTAAATAAATTATGTTTAAGCATATTATGACCTTTAACCCCATTTTTTTCATGACCTAAATTTTTAGTTTAATAAGTAAAAAGAAAATTGAAAGACTTCAAACCACTTTCATTGTCTTATTGAACATTATGATATTTTAAATTCATAAGGATATTGTTATGTTTTATTTCCTATGTAATACATAACATGTCTAGTTTGAATTCATATAGTTACATTTTTTTTAATTCATAAAACTTATCAAAATTTGGACTTTTTTTGTTTAGTTTCAATTAATTCCAATAAGGTGCCTTAGGCATTTAGGAGTTAACCTTTAACACTTAAGTGCTCCAATGTCCATATTCTGGAGGATGAACAGAGGGCTTCAAAGCGACGTTTTGTCCACCAAACTTTTCATTCATCCAATGTAACACTTGAATTTTGAAAAGACAACCTTCCCTAATGATCAATTTCATGAAATTGCAATAATGATATTTCTGTAGAAAGATATACGCAAAAATGTGCCAAAATTAGAAAAAATATCAAGGCATTAGATGTTTTCTGGGGGGTGGGGAGGGCCGTTTCGGGCCTGTTCCCGACCCTGATCCCCCCTGGCAGTTTCCAAGAACAGCCGTTCCCGAGCCGTTCCTGATAGAAAATTTTTGAAAAAAAAAAAAAATTACATTCTTGGAATGAGAAAAAAATAGAAAAAAAATTGCCGATGTGGCAGTGGCCTTACCACATCAACAGGCAGTTTGCAGCAGTTCGCAGGGAGTTCACAGCAATTCCCAAGGCCTGATAACTCGCAGCCCTCCACAATGTTGGAAACCCATCTAATGCGTTAAGGGGTTAAAAGGTTTGATGTGGACCATATATATATATTCTTATATTTTACCCTTAGAATATGAAATATGTACGTAAATATGACAAGACACACACCATTAGATTGAAAATTTAACAATTAACACCTTTCATTTTTCGAGGTCATTTTTATATCTCTAAACCTAATCGTGTTCAAACACGACAATGTACCTGTGGAATACGTGGCCATTTGCAGCTTCTTAGGCATGTAGGAGTTGCAATAATGATCTATATTGGAGGTGCCTTGTGTCATAGGATCAATCTCAGAATGAATAAAAAAAATCCTTTATAATTGTTATCTACATCAATTCATGCACCTTGAAACACCATGTTGCAACCCAAATTGGATTAAGAATACCTTCAATATTTGTGAAGTTTGAATAATCACTGCATTCCTGGACTCTATACGGTAGGAAGTGAATGGCACTTGACAGGGCTCGACTGGATTGTTTATCACACCTGCGGCACTGTCTAAGCTACCTCAAGTTCGCTACATCCTCACGCTGGAAGCTGTAAGGATTTTGCAATAGAACCCTAAACTTGAATCCTGTTGATAAATACTGGAATTATTAGACTAATCAAATTTTCATATTTTCTTGTTGGCAAGTGAAAGGAGGTTTTAAAGTACCATTGAATGTGACATTTGGATATTGTATGCAAAAGTTATTAAGAGTCAAAGTTTTTTTAGTACATGTTCTAAAATTGTTAACTTTCTTCCACATAGGTACATATTGATTTGGGAGATGTACACAAATTGATGATGGTAGTTTTGGGTTGGTGGTAGTTTTGGGTTAGTGGCACATTTGGAGGTGCCCACCTTAACCCAGCTTAACCCCATGATCCTTTTTTCTAATTTTGACAAGTTTTTGCTTATATCTTTGTATAGAAATATCATTTACCGCATTTTCATGAAATTGATCATTAAGGAAGGTTCTCTTTTCAAGATTCAAGTGTTATATTGGATGAATGAAAAGTTAGTTGGACAAAACAATGCCTTGAAGCCCTCTGTTCATCGTCCAGAATATGGGCGTCGGAGCGCTTAAGGATTAAACCTCAATATTGTACCCACGGTTTATGATTTGACCTCTTTGATTGAGTTTTGAGAATGTATCATTTTTTCCCTACTTCTGGAGAAACATTGAACAAAGTAATAATTTAGTTGTGGAATAATGTTTCTTTGACAATCTATGAATTAAATATGAATTAGATATGAATTTTTGAAGTGATATATGTAGTCAAGTCCATCATTGCTACACACTAGGTCACTTCAAAACTGACAAGAAGTGATGATCAATTGGTTTCAAAACTACCACGATATTCTTCAATTTTCAATTGATTTCAAAATAGTCACATGATTTGATAGTTTGGCCCCAAAATAGTTAGTGATCCAACTGAGACCAATAAGACACTCTCATTTTGAAGTCATCATGTGCACACCTTAAAATTGCCATTGTTATATCCCCAATATGTCCATCACTTCATTTTATTTATAATAAATGTACATTTAAGCTTTTTACATGGCCATAATAGAAACATTTTTAGAATGACAAAAATAATCAAATGACCACAATAGGGTGACTTACCTTACCTAAAACATAATTGTGAACTACTAAGAAATTATTCATCTCCAAAACTCCAAATCCACTCTTTCCATTTTTGTTGTAGTTGAATGAATGCCATGAACACATCCAAAATAAGATTCAACCAAATGAATGTAAAATGATGGTTAATTGTTTCAAATTGTATCAAAATGCTTCAAGTTAGCCCGTGGTTGAAGACCTTCCAATTAACAAACAAGATATGATACAATTTTCAACATCAAAATTGGCATCATAAGTAATGTAATAAGAGCAAGGATAATTTTGTGGATTATGTTATGAGTTTAAGTGCCCTAGGGGACCAAAAGTGTCCTCATATAGTTCCAAGTCCAATTAGAAGTGTTGTAACTTTTGCATCTTGATATCCAAATTCAATAAAGCTTGTTGGAAAATCTACGTTCTCTCTTCTAGTTAGTGTGGCAAAAAAATTAGATCAATCCAAGGTGTATTGATTTTTTGGAAGCCATTGGAAGTTCGCAAGTTCAATTTGAATTCACCAAACTGCATTTTGATGGTTGCAACTTTGGGGGCTTGCATCTCCTTCATCAAATGTTTGTTTGTTTCAATAATAGTTGTTGGGTTATGTTCCCCTTGAATTCTAGTTATTGTGGTAAATTTTTTATGTCTATCCAAGTTATTCTGAATGTTTGAGAGCAATTCAAAGTTCAAAATCTGGACATTTTTGGATTATGGTGAACTTTGGCGGCTTGTTTCTCCTTCATACAGTGTCTGTTTTCAATTTTTAAAATTGTGAAAGTTGCTTATACTAGTCTAGTTTGCGTGGTTAAAATTTCATATTAATCCAAGAAGTTATGAGTGACTAGGAAGCATTTTAGTAGAAGGAAGTTCAGCCCTAGATATTTTTTTGCAATCACAAAGAGTCAATTGACATTTCAAAGCTAGTTTGCAAACACAAAGAGTCAATTGAATGATGTTTTCTTTCACCAATGTGTTTGTATTCTATTTTTTAGTCACTTTGTAGTTTGAAGTTTTTTCATTTGAGTAGGTTTAGAAATCAAATTTTACCTCCAAATGTGTTGCTATGAAATTTTCAGCATCCTTTTCAACACTAAAACATTATAATCTTGCAATCTATTTGGCCAAATGACTCCAAATTTGATTCACATCATCTACAACATGTACACTACAAGACTGTGAGGTTGAGATTTCTATACCTTAGTGACATTTAAACCTATAACACTTCAAAAGCAATGACATTTTTAAACCAAAAAAGGCCATGGACATTTAGGGGTTAAATGAACAAACTCTTAAAAGTATGCCAGTTCAAAAAAGAATTGGAGTTTCTTCTCATTCAATGCGTTGAAGCTTACAGTACTTCACAAAAATGACCCAAATGACCCAAAATACTTCATCAGACATTCCAAGTCACCGATAAGAGAAGTGAATCAGAAGAGTCCGTGGTGGACGATTCTACTGTGTCACATGAACATAACCAAATAATAAGCATTTCTCAAAGCTGGCTTGTCTAACCATTGCCTCAAGACAAAAAAACTGTAATTGATTAAGCACAATTACAATAAGAGTCTTCTAACCTCATCCCAATATCCCCCCCCAAAAGGGCCCAAAAAACAATCTAAAAAAATTTCTCAACATTGATAAATTCAATCACGGACAATTTCCATTGCCCCTCCTACCTTAGCCTGTTTTTGAATGACACCTGCTTGACACAATTAAGTTACTGCAAAGGAATATATAGCTCTCTAATAGTCTCTAATTTGCTCCAAACTCATACTGATTCATATATATGATTCCCATGTCCTACTAACTCCTCCGTCTGCACCTGCACATTGACAGGTTCCCCGACAGGTTCATCGATCAAAGATGCTCATTCTCCGAACAAAATGCTTGAAGTCTAGAAGACTTGAAGACTTGAAGATTCAAGGCTTAGAAGGTTTGTAGGCAAGCTTGAAGACTTGAAGGCTTGAATGGCGGCATCGATGATGAGATTCAAAACTTGGGGAGTTCTTCGATTCAGGATCCCGGCTGGTCTTCAGGGGAAGATGATTTGGGATCTGTTGCTGTTGTGCAAGGGATTGGGACCTGTGGGAACCATACGATCAGACTGGAAGCTGGCTAACACGGATCGTCTGGAAATCTTCACCCGTTGTTGGTCTTGGCGATCAATGAGTTTCCGCGACCATTGTTGTCTTCGGCTTGTTCCCCGGCGGAGAATGTCCCAACTCCATGTTGTAGTGGAGCTGCTGGATTTCGATCCAGCTTCATCCCTCGCCTGAAGTTTCAGCTGAAGAATCATTTAGTAGTTAGCTTTTAAGATCAATCTCTTTATCAACATGTGTGATAGTTTTACTTTGACCTCTGCAAATGCTGAATGACTTATTACTTCTCGATCTAGCTTGTGTTAAGGTATGCGCACGATCGAGTCATTGTTGTTACTTGTTGCAAGTAATGAAGTGACAACGGACTTCTATGACAGAAATTTGGATGAAGGAATAACGTGAGTTTCGTACTAAAGAGAATGAGGAAGCAATGCTGAAGTAGAGAAGTAGAGAATTCTGGCTCAAAAATGGAGAGATGTTCACTTGCAAGAAATGTTCATCTGAGGGAAGGGAAGGGAAGGGAGGGGAGGACTACGAATTGACAATGGGATCACTGTACTGTATCCATAAATGAAGCACAACACTTGTTGGAAAGAACACAATGAGCTACCCCACACAAAACGGTGAATTCATAGAATGACACATTTTCAATGACTTCTCCCAGTGACCTTCTACGGACAGTTTATCACGAGTTCTTTCACGATTCAAGCTCATATGCTCATTTTCGGTGTTGATCTTTAGGCAGGGTTGGTAATGGTTACATACAACGATATTCTAGTTCGAGATTAGTGACGACTCCCCAAAGAATAATCATCACTGATTGATTTCGCTAGCATACGTGATCTCAAGCATCAACTTGAAATCCCTTTCTGAGGTTTCAGACAGGCCATTTTCACTGAATCCCGAAACATGAGGTTTAAGCAAATTGAAGTACCTTGGAGGTGAGGGGATAGTTCCGCGGTGGAACTGCAGCAGCCTGCGAAACGATCTCCAAATCTGTTTGTGTCTGTTTCTCGACTGCTTCTGCAAAACCCAACACTCAGCTCTCCACATTACTCTCAAAACCTTCAGAACTAAGCTCGAACCCCAGAATGGGCCATTCAATACAATTCATACACAAACAAGTCCAAAACACCAACAGAAGACGAGGTGCTGTTGACATAGACAGTGAGCAAATGCATTGTAAGCCAAAACACACAGAATTTGATTAAGGGAACACTATCTAATCGTCTTAAAACTCAATTATCTACATTGTCATCTGAGAGTCACCTGGAATTGCGGGTTGGAACAGAGGCTGACTGAAGGTGAAGAGCGCCACTATTGTCACTACCAACAACATCGCAAAGCCCCAGCTGATCGCCATCTCTCAATTGCAACACTGACTATCAGTTTCTTCACCGAAGTCCTGAGTGGCTAGCTAACCTCACAAGTCACAAATCCCCAAGTTGCAAATCACCAGCTCCAGCTCTTCCTGGAATTCAAAGAATGATCAATCCTTGTGATGGAGATTATGAAAACAGATCTAGTGTGCAAATGATGAAGCTCGCGAATAAGTATATATACCTGATGATTTGGTGGCGTCGGCATCAGGCTGCACACCCCTGTCCAAAGGAGCTACGCCAAATTGCAAGCTTGAATGGAACTTTTTTTCTTTTTTCTTTTTTTCTTTTTTAATTCTTAGGTGTACTGCCACTCGTCCTGACATGTGTAGATCCCACAGGGACGGGATCCCTTTGTCTTCTAGAGAAGGTTAACTGATGTGTCCTCGGTGTCCTCTAAACTGCACTTGCTTGCCACAGGGATACAGGCAACTGAGATGGATCATCGCGATGCGTGAAAAAGGCCAAAATTTAATGGGGGGGGAATAGGAGGCCATGTGGAACGTATAGGAAATTGATAGAGAATGTAAAAAAAAAATATGTGAGAGATGATGGTGCAAACATTGTGGTGGTTGCAAGTGTTGCATCAGGTAATGTGGGGAGTGTGACGGGGCATCTAACAGGGTCGGGGCATGGCATGGCACTACTCCCTACACTGGTACTATTGCTCGTCACAAACAACATCGAGTTCTTCAGGGAAAAAAATACAATTTTTTAATAATAATAATAATAATAATAATAATAATAATAATACAAAAGACAAGCACTGCTGATATATACCTTGCAGCACTGTTGCTTGTGTAATGTGCCATTGCAGAAGTGATTCTTCTCTACAACTTTACAATGTTGTATGGTACTGGATTGCCAAGGTTTTTTTAAGTTTTGGAAGGAGGCACCCATGATATCTACTAAGCTTACTCCTGTTGCAAGCTTGGCTATCATATAATTTTGTGTTGCATCTTGTAGATTTTGCAGGATTTTGTGATGGGTTTAGTAATGTACAAACTGATGTGAGTACAATCAGTGCAAACGTGGGTACCATTACAAGCAGCTCTTGTATGTGTATCTGATTTCATTGGGAGAGTGGGACTGAGGTTCAGGGGAAACTAAGGTATATGCTTTGGCCGGCAGTTGCCAACAATTGGTTGCAGTCTATTTTGTTTTTTTTCCTTCCTCAGGCCTTTGTGAAATGTACTGTACAGTCAAAGTTTGAAAAAAATGATCATTCAATACATGGATGGCCTCATCATACTTTTGCATCATCAAACTGAGTTTGATTTGGATACAGTGACTGCAACAAGATCTAGATTCAATCCTTACACAATTCTTAGTTAGTGTGAGGAAATTCTAATGTTGTTAACCTCCAAAGGTACAAAGGCCGGTTCACAATTTTTATGCAAAAATCAGTAAAAGAAAATATTGGAGCTTTGGGCAACTTGGTTGAGAATCTTGCATACAAAAAGTTCCATATAAAAATTGTAGACATAGCAGAAATTACAGCTTGATGAATGAGTGCATTACAAAAACTTTCAGCAATATAATAATTGCACCTCTTTGGGCATCTTGATTTATTAGTACTCCCAAAAAATATATTTTGGTTGCATTTTTCTATTACTTTTCAGAAGTCTGCATCATCTCCAACTGACAGCTTACCAGCACGATGTAGAAAGCTTTGCAATCAACCAAAAGCGGGACTCCTGAAGCCTACCATGAAAAAGTTGATGAGAGACATGATAACGGCGATGATGTGCGGCTTATGCTATGTTTCACTTGTACGTCAGGAGTCAGGAATACAGGACTACTCCAAAGACAGGATTAGTTTCACAACAGCTTCTTGGGCTCTTAACCCTTAAAGTGGGCACCCCGAAACTGCCACTTTTTGCTACTGGGCCTCATTATTATTATTGGACTGGTCAAATTTTCATATTTTCTTGTTGGCAAGTGAAATGAGGTTATGATGCTCCAAAGAATACAACATTTGGATATCATATGCAAAAGTTATGAATGTTCAAAGTTTTTTTGGTAGATGTTCTAAGATGGTTTATTCAGCATACGTATATATTGATTTTGGATATGTACTGAGAGTGGTGATGACGGTTTTGGGCCAATGGCACATATTTGGGGCACCTTAAATGTCATAGCCCGCTAGTATTAAAAATGAACTATTGCATATGGTTAAGCCCTAAAGGATTACTAGGCCACTGGGTAGCTTTTGCAACATTGTTTGTTGCAACCCTAGTCCTTTAGGGTTTAAGGAAGGCAAATTACTTTCATTATGCTTTAAATGTTGTAATGAATGTAATTGAATGTGCTTCTTGGAAATAAGCTCCCAATGCATCAAATATTTTCATGCTTGAATTTATTTCAATTTTTGCAGACTTTTATTTGTGAATTTATTACAAATAAAATATTTACCTCAGTTTTGTCAAATTGGTCAAAATGAAAGGTTATTCTATAAATATTCAAGTATTTCTTGGGATGAATGAAAAGTTATTAGGACAATATTAATATTGCATGTAGAAGTGTGCTCATCCAAAATATAGACTTCTCAACACTTATGTGTTAATTATGAATTGGCTTTTTTTAGTGTATCGTACATCACCAAATTTGAGCTCTTCTTGCTCTAAATCACCTTCATGTTACTAGACAAATTTTTGTAACAATCATGGTTATCCATCAATGAAATTTGATCTTTTAGTTACCAATATATAGGTACATCCAAGAATGTTGAATGTTTTGAATATGATAAGCAAAATTTTGAAAAGCTACAAGAATAGTAGAGTTTAATTGGTAAATTTTCCAAATTTATGCCCAAACTTCAATGTCCTTTTGTCAAACATAGTGCAATGAATATCTATTTGTTAGGTCAATTTATTTGGACTTTTTTTCAAGATCATGCTCACTTGGGGGGAAGTCCATGCACCAAGAAACTCTTGAATAAGCATTTGAACATGAAACCTACTATTTCAATGTATAGAATTTTGTAAGGTCTCATTGGCAAACAAAATAAGATTCTATATCCTCTTACGATATAATTTCAAGACACTTGTAATTAAACTATGAATTTTCAAAGTGTTAATTATAGGTTTAATCAAAATTGTCTCATGTCTATAAACTTAAAAAAAGAAATTGTTTGGGTTGGTTTTCCAAACAAGTAAGCAAATCGGTCACAATTGAATGCAATTAAGATAGGTACATCCAAACTTGCCCCTTGCCTACAACCTCCATCATCATTATGTATACATCTCCAAAATCAATATGTACCTATGTAGAAGAAATGTTTTCAGAACATCTACCAAAAAACACTTGGACCCCTCCTAACTTCTACATACAGTATCCAAATATTACGTTCTTTGGTGCGTTTGAACCTCCTCCCCTTCAACAACAAAATGAATAATAGAAACTAGGCACCGTAGCTAAAAGTGGCGGTTGGGGGGGCACCCACCTTTCCTCTTTACCATAACTCAGAAGCATTCATCTGTTGGGTCTGGACTCTCCGTCCTCCAGAGTATCTAGTCTCCCTTCTTTTTGTATTACCAAGCCATGATTTCCCAGATTATATTATGCGTACTTAAGCATGTGGAAACATACTTAACAGAAGATTTAGCCGTGGTAGTGTCCTGCCTAAGCAAGCCACTACCGCAGCCTCGAAGTGCCTCAAAATGTGGCGGTTGAGGTCTGTCATATAAATAGATAAATAAATAGAAATAGAAATAAATAAATGTTTCCCTTTATTTGGGGGTGGATTTGGGGGTGGTACTTGACTGATGAGTTGTTAGGTTCCCATTCCGAAAGGCGGCCGGCGGCGGTCATCGAAGGGGTAGGGCGGGCTAGCTAGGGGCGTCAAAAAACTGTAAGGTACTTGCCAATTCCACAAACTGAAACTGTAAAAATTGGATCAATTCCTTTGCCTTCACTTCTACTTCAGCTCCAAGTTAAGCTTATACACTTGTGTGGGCTGACAACAAAAGGCCTAACTTAGATCTTTTCTCTTGCCCAGATTATTGCTTCAACTAGAAACTTACCACTAACTTAAGATAAGTTATTCTCGACATCCCCTGCAGACGGACGGAGGAACCAAGCACCAAGAAAAACACTCACTGGCGGGGATGCCAGCCAGCTACTACTGGTAACTTGGAAATTACTTGCCTTCGGAACTCACCAAGATGAAGCCGGTGGGGGGCTCAGTCAAATATTAACTTCAGTCAAATGATATGTTAACCCACCTAGAGTTCCTTGGGTCAAAAATTAGAAAATATTACTCCCAAATAGTATCTCTTAAAAATAGGTCTAGAAATCAACTTTTTTAGAATTTTTAACTATAGAATTTCACTCTTGACCTAGTGCAAGGGACTTTTCCTTAACAAACTGGGGTCTAAAATAATGTATTGTGTGTGAGATATGAACAAGCACAAAGTAACACGATGTTTTTTTTACAAGGTTGCTTGAGCTTAACTGTAACAATGTGAATTTGTCAAAATTTTGAGGACCATAACTCAAATTAGAAAGAAGTATGTAAATTTTCAAAGCAGAATAATGCTTTGCTCAACTTCCCTGAATTAGAGGTCAAAAAAGAAAAGAAAAGAAAAGAAAAATTTCCACCAATTGGTGGATCTTTGTAAAATTAGATCTCAAAATAAAAAGGACAAGAGAAAAACACCAAATGTGATACTACACTTTGGATGTCCCAGAACACACCCAAAAACATTTCAAATTTAAAAGAATTTTAGGGGTTAAAGTTGGACTCCAAGATTCAAACAAATTTAACCCCTAAGTGCTCAAACTATAATATAAACATCCTATAACTATGGAAGGTGCTTATAACATAGACACCTATAATATAATTAGGTACTTTTAATATAATTAGGTACCTATAATATAAACATCTTATAACCATTGAAAGGGTTTATAATACAAGTAATTATAACATAAACACCTATAATATAAACATCTTATAACCATTGAAGGTGTTTATAACATAGGTACCTACAACTTAGACACCTATAATATAAACATCCTATAACTATGAAAGGTGTCTCTAATATAAGAGCCTAGGCTCCTATGCTCATGGGCTCAAGATCCTAGGCTCACATAATAGCAACCGTATTTAGACTTCCTACATGTTTGCAATGATAATCCAAAATCATCCCTTCAAATTTTAGAATAATGAAAGAACCTTTATCATGTCTTTAAACCACATGATGGTGTTCCTTAAAGTTTTAAATGTATGACTTTTCAACCCAAATTCAACCCTTTTCAACATTGAAAAAGTCATAATGAAATCTTATACAATTTTCACTAATAACATTAGAATGTAAGAGGGCACAATTGGGCCTAATAGTAGGGGTCGCAATTGGGTTGGGGGTGATTTTGGATACACATACCTTAAACATTTATTAACTTTGAGGTAAAGGAAACTTTTGCTTTCTATGAATCAAAGTTGCTTTCATTGTAGATCATCTTAAATGTAAGCTTGCCCACGTAAGGGATGTACACCTACAATTGACCATAATTACAACTAAGCATAATTTCTATTATCAAACATAAATCATTTCTATTAGATCTTGTTAGCAACTGAAAGAGGATTCCAACATACTTTAGCATGTGTTATTTAGACATTATATGAATAAATTATAAAATTTTGAATTATTGTCTCTAGATGTATTAAAAACCAATACTAGGTTCAAGAATTTCATAGATTCATAGATTCATTTTCAGATTGTGTACATCTTCTCCAATGAATATCTAGGAAAAATGTCTTTTTGTAGTCCAAATGTAGGTGTTGCCTTTTGAGCAATGTTGATTGTGGGTGCACATAACTTATTATGGAACTTTGTAACACAAACATATTCTTCTTAATGAAACTTAAGCTCATTGTAGAAGGCCCCACTTGCCATACCATTCAAGAATCCAATGTCATTCAATGATTTGTGTAGAACAACATTTTTTTCTCCATTGATATATTACATAATTTTTTTGGATCTTCCTCAATGAATATCAGTTGGGTGCAATGAAATTTCAAAATATTAATCATCTTCAATGTGAATTGTTGAGCATTTTCATTAGTGGAGATTTGAAGTCTCAAGAAGACTGTTTCAAGGTTGTTCCCACGTTTGAGAACCACTGCAACACTAGTGGAGTATTAAAAGATTAATCGAAATAAATAAATTCTTTATTTATTTGAAATTAGAAATAATTAATATTTTTCGATGTGGTAGTCTCTTGACCATGGTAGACTACTATTGCAACCAAATTCCCACAATCCAAAAACTTCAAGGAACTTACAATCTTTTGGAGGCTTGAATAATCTTCTAATGGAATAAATCCTTATCTTTAACCCTAGAGCACTCCGACGTCCACTTTCTGGACGATGTACAGATTCAAAATTAGACTTCTTTCTCATTACGGCTTGGATGAAAGTCATCCTAATTTTTAGAGATACTTTATGAAGTTGTGGTCCTATCAAAGGTTTGGATTTGATGTTACTAGAGCACATATTTTTCTAAAACTACAAATATGAAAATATGTGAAGTAATTGAATTTAGAAGGAATTTAGAATTTCCCCTTTCAAAATTTATAGAAAAATATTGGTCATAGCATTGGTGAATCTAACCATATGGATAGAATCTAAAACTAAAATTCTACAACTTCTATTTGTTTCTCTATTCCAAAATATTCTTCTAAATAGTACTTTATGATGATTTTTCTAAAATTGACAATTTTGGAGATGAGGCTGGACACTTAGGGGTTAAAGGACATTCTATATTCCTTCTTGGTCAAACTTCATTAATTTTTTATATTAAAACGCATCTTTCAAAAATATAGTATTATTCTCATGAATCAATATATATGAAGATTTTAATTTCATTTTTTCATAATTAAAATACTAAAATTATTTTATTTGAATTTTTGGAGTAATTTCTTTGTAAAAATCATAGTAATTACAAAAATGCTTAAAATAATATGAACTTTTTAGATATAATAGAGATGATAGTGATAAACATTACAGTGTAATTGGTGTACTCTTTGAACTCACACTAAGAGAAATTTGATAGAAAAGTTCAAAAGCAGTGAATGTAAAGCTTTCAAGATGCTACCTTCAAAGTATCACAAAAATTATAATTTTAACAATTTGGGAAAAATTAAAATGTAATAAAAATTAGATTATTGAAGCCAATTTTTTTTATTCAAGCTTAAAGACGTTTGAAATTAAGAACTATATAAAATTTAGGTTTGACTTTTGTTATGCCCCTCAGGCTTGTTTTGTGGTCCTTTAAGGGTTAAGAGTCCTAGTGTCTACTAGGTGGATTATGAGCTTATCACTAGACATGTCTAAGTCAATTTTACATAAATCTAACAATTCAAGAATTTAGCTAGTCATGAATAAATCTCCAAATCTTACAAAGATGCCTTCTATTTGTAGGAAAGATTTTGGGCAAATAAAGGTGAAAGTCATGCATTGCAATGGTTGTTAACCCTTAAATGCCCAAGGCCTATTTTGAACCTAGGGGAGGACACTCTCACTACATTTGGGGTACCTACGTGCAGCGGTGGAAAAAGTAATTCATGTAATTCACCTTGAATAAACTATAATTTCATTCTAAAATTTTGAGCTTTGTTTAACAATGACTAAAGGTTTCTATTGACAAAAAATTCAATTCCAAATAACATAAGATATATTGTCTAAAAAGGGTTGAAAAATGAACTAAAATGGCATGTTCTCCAACTAAAATATTTATAGAGCTCACATGAAGATGACTATTGCATCAATATTCAACCAAAATAAACTTTCAATAGAAAGCTATTCTATATAATTTTTTTTTCATTTTTCAAATTTTTTTTCTTATATAATATAGAGGTGTGAAAGTTATTTTCAGCTTTACAGTGTATCTTTTTTCTTCAAAAATTTATAACTAATTACTATTAGCACAAAAAAATACCAATAATTCAAAACATAAACTTATAAAGTAGTAAAATCTATCCATAATTTTTTTTTTGAAAAAGAAATTAAATTTTAAGGTGTATTACTTGTTTTACTTTTTCCGCCGCACGTAGTTTGCTAAAACATAGGGAGTGTCCTCCCCGGGTTTTGAACTTCTTGGAATTTGCTCTAAATTGAACAAAATGCCAACATTTTGATAAGTTGTATCAATTTTTGTTGAATTGTAACCGTACAAATTCAAATTACGCATGTTAGAGATCTAATAGGAAAAGAAAAGAAAACAATATCACTTGTGGAGTAAAAGATTATAACATTTGACCATGAGGGTGTTAAAACTCCAAAAGTGATGTGAAGTCTTTCAATCCTTTTTTAACAAGTCAAATCTAAAAAGTTGGTAACCAAAAAATATGAGGTTAAAGGACCTAACATGTATAATCCCAATCAATTTATGACTTCTCAAAATCTATTCCATAAATTTTTTAAATGAATTTTGAATGTGATTTTTTCTTCAAGATCTAGTGTATTTGAGGCTCATTTCCAAGAGCTCTCAACACTATGGGAAGCCAAGATTGCAATGGTTTTCCTTTGCACAAAATCTTGAATAGGAAAATCCCTATCATTAATTTTCAAGATTGGATTTGTGATGCTAAAACTAGACTTCAAGAAGAACTTTCCAAAAATATAAATACTAAAAATAGCAAGTTGGTTAGGTTTTATTTAACTTCGAAGTTTTGCAAGCACCAGATTTGGGTGCCTTGGGCATTGAGGGGTTAATATTGATTCATAACCTCAATGGAACTTATTTCATGGCATGTGACACTTTCTCAATGGATGAAAAGAGGCACATTCTTTTGCATAACATGGGGCTACTTTAGTATTATAAATGACTTCTTTTTAGCCCCTTGATTTAGCATAGGTGATTGAGATTCAACCATCCAACATTGAAGTCATGTGTGGAATTGCAAAAGAAGACTCTTGCTAGGAGCCCTCGCCTCTCCCAAGGCTTGACATGTTATTTTTCACAATAAGACTCTTCTTTTCCATTAGCTAGTTCATTTTTTGCAATAAAGCTAAAACAATCTACAACTGAGAGTCTCTTTATTCACAATGCATGGCCTTGGGATCAATGTTATACTTATTCTTTTGAGAAGCATTTTTGGATTTGAGGAAAACCACCAATATCATCATACAAAGCAAAACTTATTACCACCTGTAACGTGGGTACACCCAAGATTGCACCCTACCTAAAATTGCCATCATCACTCCATGTACATCTCCAACATTAGTATGTACATATATTGAAGAAACAATTTTAGAGCATCTACCAATTTTTTTGACCCTTCTCAACTTTTGCATCCGGTATCCAAATGCTGCATTCTTTGGTGCGTTGGAAACTCCTTAACTTTTGCATACCGTATCCAAATGCTGCATTCTTTGGTGCGTTGGAAACTCTTTTCACTCACCAACAACAATGCATGGACAGTCTAATAATAGAAACTAGGTGCAGTAGCCCAAAGTGACAGTTTTGGGGGTGAGTACCCACCTTCATTTGTCTTGAGACTGGAGACTGCAGTGGAAGGGAGATTGTGGGGAACATTCTGTTCTGAATGGACAGAAGCTTATTCTTCTTGCAGTTCAGTTGCTGACTGAGGTGATGATTAACTTAATATTATGGTACACTGCAATGTAAGTTAAAGGACTACTAAGAAGGTTTGCACAAATTAAGTTACATCTCCAAGCTGGCATGCCTTCAACTAGCAGAAAATCTATCAACTGGGTGCAAGCAAAGAATTTCAGATCTCAGAACCTGGAGCCAGAGGACACTAAAAGCATAAGGTAAGTAAGCTTCATTGCACCTCATCACATCGCATTGAAGTCCAAAGCCTCACTGTTCTCTGGTATTAGAATCATGGTTAGATTGCTAAATTTAATTGCTGGCAAATCAAATCAAATTTCAACGTTGATTCACAAATGTATCATTTGGATATTGTATACAAAAGAATGAACCCTTAAGTGCTCCGATGTCCATATTTTGGATGATGAATATAGGGCTTTGAGGCGATGTTCTGTCTAACTAACTTCTCATTCATCCAATGTAATACTTGAATCTTGAAAAGACAACCTTCCTTAACGATCGATTTCATGAAATTGCCGTAAATGATATTTCTATAGAAAGATATAAGCAAAAATGTGCAAAAATTAGAAAAAGGATTGAGACATTAAAGGATTTAAGTTTTTAAGTTTTTAGTGATAAATGCATGATTTAAAAGTTACACAAGGTAATGTTGATTTTCAAATCAGTGTGAAAAAAAAAGGCAATATATAGTACACCCAAGGTGCACAATTTCGAAGCGCAGCATGATTTAGACAGCACCATATGTCACAAAGCTAGCTCCTAATTGAAGATTTAATCAATTCAACAATCGTAATCAACCTATCCATATGTTATGACGGGGTGTTTTTGGGTGTGGGTATGGCAATCCCACCCAGAGGCAAGGTTAAAGGACACAGGACATGTGAGGGGTGTCGGTGATGGCCTAAATGCCACTCCAGCCCGGCAGGTACGTGAAGTTGCTTGAAGATGTAACTTAATTAACTTATTTAGTTGGGCAGGTCCCTCGTGACATCCACTCCCCTCTCACTTTAAACTCATTTCATCCTTGACGGAGTTCCCGTAGTAAAGCAACTGTAGATTGGACAGCCGCCACCTCCTTCTGCTCACACTCGTGAAATATTTGGAGGTACCTTATTATGCCCTCTCCTATAAGGTAGGCAACCCCAAAGCGCTACTTTTTGCTACTGAACCTATTTCTTATTATCGAACTGGTGATAATTTCATAAGTTCTTGTGGGCAAGTGAAAGGAGGTTCCAACGCACCAGAGAACGTGGCATTTGGATACCATATGCAAAAGTTATTAAGGAATGAAGTTGGGTTCTAAAAGCGCCATCTATGCTCTGGTAAGAAACTGAATTTCGAGATGTACACACAGCATAGATGGTGCTTTAAGGTCAGTGGCACTTTTGGGATGTCTACCTTAGTTCCTCCTTGGGCACACTGCACTTGCAAGATTCAAATTGTACTACAATTAAATGGAGCCAGTTGAGGAAGCAGAAATTTCTCATATTTGTTACCTCTACTACCCAAATGGGTTTGACAATCCATATGTATTGTGCCATGCATATTCCGGTGGTTACCCCCCAGATTGCCATTTTGCTTTTGCTTATGTGCCTAGTTACTACTCTGTACTATTAGTAGACTTGTCAAATTTTCATAGTTTCTTATTGGTAAGTGAAAGGAGGTTCCAACGTACCAAAGAATGTAATATTTGGATACCATGTGCAAAAGTTAGGAAGGAACAAAGTTTGGTTCTAAAACAATTTCTTCCATATAGGTACATAATTGATTTTGGAGATGTACACACTTGGACACTTCTTCTTTTGGCACACTGCACTTGCAAGATTGAAATTGTACTATATTTATGGAGCTAGTTCTATGAGCGGAATTTTTTCATATTTATTGCCTCCATTATGGGATTCAATTAGTAAGTATTGTGTCATGCATATTAATACGGGTACCCTCAACACCAACACTTTTTTGTTACTGTGCCTAATTACTATTATTAGACTGATCAAATTTTCATTGATTTTCTTGTTGGCAAGAGAAAGGAGGTTCCAATGCACAAAAGAACGCAACATTTGGATGTTGTATACAAAAGTTATGAAGGAACAAAGTTTGGTTCTACAACTATTTCTTTCATATAGATACATAATTGATTTTGGAGATGTACAAAGAGTGAAGATGGCAATTTAGAGCCAGTGGCCCTTATACTGTCTCACAGTTTAAGTTAAACCATGCATGCAGCATTTTCATTTCTCTGTAAGACAATATTCTGTTTAAATTGTGGATGTCCTGTTGCCATGGCACCTTTGTACCTACGACTGGGACTATCTTTCCAAAATCTTTAAATTCTGAGGATTTAGACTTAATTTCAAGATTATGGTCACTCATCTTGTGGAACAGCTTGAACTAAAGTAGAGCAGCCCATCACGGGCAGAATTAGGAGCTTGCTCTCATGCCATTGCTGAAATTGTTTTCCCACATACAGAAAAATGCAAGATATGGCAAGAGCAATTGAAGTTATATTTTTTCAACAAAGTATGAATTTGTTATGAATTTTTTAAGTATGCTACCCATCATGGCCGAAAGAGTCTCTAGAACTATCCCAAAATCAACAAAAAAAGTGTATCTATAATGATCATCTTGCTTACTTAAAGCAATCATGATATTTTATAACATGGCCACAACATGAAGGCCTATAAAATACACTTCTTACAATGAATATACACTCAAAAGGTGGAAGTTCCTATTGTACTCACTAATCACTCCATTATAGTCACTTAAGACATTGGTTGTGACCCAAATCTCATTTATTGAAAAAAAATAGAATTAATGGGATCATTTCCTAGGTGTCCAAAATGGGTCTTTAATTTGTCCATAATGGGTTGTTCTATGTTACTAATAACAATGAAACTTGATTAGAAAGAGAGCTTTTATCCAACGCCAAAATTCTTTCTAACTTAGGATTGGCAAATATGAATTGATACAAGTGCAAACACTTTATAGCTATTATTGATTGCAATGCTTCTTCACTCTCTAAACTCTCATGAATAGACATAGTGCATTTCAAGCAAGAATCAATAGGAGTTGGTAGTAGAAAAGGATCACAATTACAATAGGTGCAAGTCATTGTACTCATAATTTCACTCCATGCTTGGTTAATTCAACCTTTGGTTTCTCATAATTTCATTGGAAGTTTATACCATAATTAATTCATGCAAATAGAAGTGTCTTTGGTGAACAAAGTAGTATAACCTTTTGGTTTTCATTACTATAGCTTATGGTTAAGAGTTTGACAATTGTAAATATTTTTTCCTCTTCTAATTTTATTATGAAGAAGTCTTGACTTATTTGACGATTTTAACCCTAGAAAGACGCCTCTTTGGTGATGAACACTCACTCAAATATGATTCAACCTTTAGACCAATAGGTGCATTCCTGGGTGCATTCTCTATTTCTACAGTAATAGAGAAAATCATCCATTGAACGCTTTATGTCCATAGCGTCATTTTAAGGTTAAGTTTCAAATTTTGAGATATTATCATTTTTCATTTACAATTTAAATCGATTTTGAAGAGAAATAATCATATTAGAGCTTAAGAACCTCAATTGAAAAGTGGATAGATGTCCAAAATATGGTGAGTATCCAAAATTAATTCCTAACGTACCAAGTGATTGTTCAATATATGCCAAGGATCTAAAGTAGTTAACTCCTAAAGGTCCAAACACCATTTTTAGGCAACATAGTGATTTTGGGTAGTCACCACAAGCAATTTTTTCTTTTTTTCTTTGAAAATTTCACACAACATGTGCCTAAGGAGTATCTTTAAGGTGCAAAAAATTTCATAACTTTTGACTTCATGATTAAAAAGTTATTGCATGATATATAATTTTCATCAAGAAGTGAGTACCTTGGCCTGTTGGGAAGTCTAAAAAACTTCTTTAAAAACCACTTTTTTAAGAAATAAAAAATCGAAATAGTTTTTTTAGATTTATATGTACATGTAAAGCTTTAAATCATTCCATTTTGATTAATGAGATGAAAGTTACAAGGAGTTTTAGTTTGCAAGTAGTTATGGAATCTCTGGATGCCATACCTACCCGCAAACTAAAACTCCTCGTAACTTTCATCTCATTAAGCAAAATGGAATGATTCAAAGCTTTAAATGTACATATAAATCTAAAAAACCTATTTCGATTTTTTATTTTAAAAAAAAGTGGTTTTTAAAGAAGTTTTTAAGACTATTCAGGTTGTCCATTGACTATTGAAAATTACATATCATGCAATAACTATGTAACCATGTAGTCAAAAGTTATGAAAATTGTTGGTCCTTAAAGCTATTTTGCACACACATGTTGTGTGAATTTTCCAAAGAAAAAAAATAAAAATTCCATTCATAGTGAGTTGCCCAAAATCACTATGTTGCCAAAAAATGGTGTTTGGACCTTTAGGGGTTAAGCACAAAGTCAACTTTAGTTAGATGTTCACAGAATTTTGATAGAAGGTCTAAGTATGTATCTCTTAGTGGAAATGCAATTTTTTTCCTATTAGGTGCATGGGTCAAAAGCTAGGGTCAAAAGTTATGTTGCCCTTAACTTTTTGAAAAATCCCAAACAACTGTGCAAAACTCCTCTTCTAATTTCAAAATTTGATAGGTATGTAGCTTACATGATACAAGATGAAAATATTAAAAAAATAACCATGTTTAGTGACAAAATTTCATTCTAAGAGGAGTCAAAGTTAGTTGGCCATGTTGAGCAAGGTCGGAAAAAAGCTTTTTCTTCCAACTCAAACATTATAATCTTTCAATCTCTATACTAGTCAAAGTTTCTGAATTTTTTTTCACACATTCTATAGTAGTCTAGTACAAATTTAGATGGTTGAATTCTGAAAGAAAAACTTTTTTATTCATTTTTTCTCACTGCCCTGAGAAGTGACAGTGAAACACAATTCGAGCCTTAATTCAATTTGATATAAACATACAATCAAGACTTTGAAGATTCATAATATATTGGCATAGCATCCAAAACATAGCATTTTCTTTCCAAAGGCCAGTAAGATTGAACAATTGTAAGCATTTTCCTTACTAGCAAAAATTCCCAAATGCTTCTAAAGATGCTATTACATGTAGTTATCTTTTATAATCTCTCATTTGAGGAGGTTAACTAGTAGATGGCAAGCGACTCGCACAGTGAGTTGATGAGCTTCTAAGTAAATCTGTAGATGATGAACAACCCAAGTGTCCTAAATGACTGCATTCTCCACAAGGATTTGTTTGCTAACTTGGGCACCCTCCAAAATTGCCACTTTTTATTATTGTGCCTAGTTATTAGATTGATCAAATTTCCATATTTTCTTGTTGGCTAGTGAAAGAAGGTGCGAGCACACTAATGAACATGACATTTGGATATTGTATGCAAAAGTTATGAAGGGTCAAATTTTTCTTTGTATAGATATTCTAAAATAGTATCTTCCACATACTTAGGTACATATTGATTTTGGAGATGTATACATAGTGATGATGGCAATTTTAGGGAGGGTGTGAGTTTGGGTGTACCCACCTTATGACTTGTCAACAATGACTACAAAATTCTCAACTTTGCATCAATGTCATTAGAGAGAAAATGGGGCCTCTATAGGGTTGCAAGAGTTGGATCAACAATCTAAAAAAAAAATATTAATTTTCTATTTAGACTATTGGTCCAACCCTTGCAGCCTTAAAGAAGTCCCGAATTTTTTGTAATTCTTGAATGACTAAAAATCAAGTCATAAATGCAGTTGTAGATAGCTCTGCTTAGTCCCTGGGTTTATTCTTTTGCTTTCTAACTAAGGTGGGTACACCCAAAATTGCGCCTCGCCTAAAACTGCCATCATCACTCAATCTATGTACATCTCCAAAATTAATATGTACCTATGTGGAAGAATCGATTTTAGAATATCTATAAAAAAAACTTTGACCCTTCATAACTTTTGCATATTGTATTCAAATGTTGCATTCTTTGGTGCGTTGGAACCTCCTTCACTTGCCAACAAAAAAACATGGAGATTTGACTAGTCTAATAATAGTAACTATGCACACGAGCAAAAAGTGGTGGTTTTGGAGGTACCCACCTTATACATCAGTCTCAATAGTTTGGTTGCAAAAAAAAACCCAGAGTCTCCAGGGCAGAGAGAGCATCTTTGACAGCAATCATGAATCGTTCCCATGGCCAGCAAATTGGATCGAAATGACTGAGTGTCGAAAATCCATGACCAAACCTTTGGATCACGTCATGAAATTCCAGTTGCATGTCTGTACAGGAACGGAACGGAACTTAACTTAACTTATAGCCTGCCAGAAAGAGTGGCGGGGTACGTGCTTAGAGTAACTGTCACCTGAACGTACCCGACGGAATTCAAGCTCTCAAGGCTTCTCAAGATCGTGGCCTTACAAATTCAGTTAACTTAGACAGACGGAAGATCGAGCGAATGCGATGTCCACATGGGCCACACGTCGATCGGTCCACAACCTCGCTCAATCTCAGCATGCACCTGATCACCGCCGCATGCATGCGCAACTTATATTACAAGCAAGCAAAGCAATTGAAGTGAGTGGAGGCCGGCAGGCAGGCGGATTTGAGGAAAATGTTTGGGATCGGCCGGAAGCGAATTTGAATGGGGAGATCGGTATATAGCTAGTTTGGCATGCAAGTGCACCTGGAACTGCGCATCCATTTGGGACACAGCACCAGCGTTGCGCGCTTGAGTGGTTCTAGCTAGTGGGTGTAAGGAAGCAGCCGCAAAGACATCCGCGCCGTATCATGCACCTGAGCGCGCGAGCGAGGAGAATGTTGGTAACTTAACTTCCTGCAGCAGAGGTCTGTTCATAAGTTAGCTGGATTTTGTAACTTACACTCCTGCAGCGGTTATTATATTGCTGCGCAGTGGAACTACGGACTTTAATTTCCTTGTAAAATTAAAATTATCTAATCATGCAAACATTCAAATTTTGACTTCACTTGGGTGTCAAATGAAATGCAAACTGTAAACTGGAAGCAAAGATTGGAAATGATACCTTACTAAGCAAAGAAGGAAAGCAATGAAACTAATAAATACAATACTTAGAGTTAACCATAAAGTGAACCCTAGTTTGTAGAAGGAGTGTTAGAGGAAGGTTTAACTAAGAATTGTTCAAAAGAAACACAACCGAACTCCATTAAGGTAGTCTGCTCTTATAGTGACCATTTAAACCTACCTAACTCATCATTGATAGTAATAGATAATTCAAGCAACATGTCACTCATTCTTAGATAGGGATTGCATTTAGAACATGGTTGCTTTTAGAGCAAACTACCTTAGACCAAGTTTGGGTGCTCAATTCAAGGAGTTTTGTCTTGTGTTTTTCTCAAACTCCAACTCCTCATCCTTCATTGCGCACACTTTACAATTAACTCTAATATCTAGTAGTAGAAGAAGGGTAACTTTAGTATAAAAGACCGGTGTGAATGAAGCATTTGATGGGAAAGGCGGCTCAAGGACTTAGATGGTGAATTCCATCCTTGATGCCTTTGTTACAAGGTAGACCTTGTAATAAAGAAACAACAGGTTCTTTTCTTGAGAAATTTTCAAGTCCCCATATGTATGATGACAAGGTCATTTGCCTCTACCCTAGTTGGCAAGAATATGGTGGTAAATGCCCCACCAATGCTTGGGTTTGAATCCTTGACCACCTCACATGTGTGTCAAGGCTAAAGCCACTAAGTCAAGGCCACAAGTGCCTCAATATCTAATAGTATTATTGATTCAATTGTGGCAATGTGGGAGTTGGGGCTTTCAAAACATTCAATTCCAAAACTAAAATATATAGAGTGTTACATTAATCCTTTGGCGACCAAATCCTTTTTTGAATTTTTGCAAATTTTTGCTTATATTTTTGTACAAACATATTCTATCTACTTCATAAAAAAGGTCATAGAGGAACGTTGAATTTATATAGATACCAACATTACTTTAGATGAATGAAAACTTGTATAGATAAAACATCAATCTAGCTTGTTGTTCATCATCCAAAACCTAGACTTCAAGGAGTGTTCACTCTTTATGTCACAACTACATTTCTATGATATTGCCAATCTTTTATTTGATGAAAAAAATTGAATTTTGTGAACAAGTAAAGGCAACAATTGGACAATTATATTCCACTACACTAAAAAGGATATTTAGTGTTGGATTACATTTAGTGTAATTACCACCCTACTTGACCCTACACTAAATGTCAATTTTAGGACGATTAGTGTAGTGCTAAACTTCAATGCGCCGCCTTTGTAACACTAAATGTAAAATCTAAAATCTAAAATCTGACCCACTAAATCTGAAATCTGAAATCTAACACTAAATGTGAACCTCTTCATATTTCAAATTTACCATAGAGTACTTTTAGTGTTAGAAATTACATTTAGTGTTACTTACTTTAGTAGGGTAAATGATATTTAGTGTCATGGTTCGCAAATAGTGTTGCCAACACTAAATATCCTTTTTAGTGTAGTTACATGGCCCTAGGGTTGTTCAACGGACACTTGAAAACTTACATACGTAGGGTCCTATGAAATCAATTTTGATTGAATGTTAACAAAATTTTGATACATGTATCCCTTTAATGAGAATATGAATTTTTTTCCAATTAGGTACTTGGATCAAAAGTTGTGTTGCTCCAAAAATTTGGGGCAGTTTTAGCAATTTAGGCATTGGAGGGGGCATCTTTTGCTAAAACCCTCATTGACTTTTGAAATTTGGCATGTATATAACTAATAAAATATGGTATAGAATTGTCCAAGAAAACACAAATTTTACTTCTCAACTTATGTTCTAAGAGGATTCAAACTTTATTAGCTATGTTGGAGCAGGTATAGGTCTATGCATAGGCCACACTTTCAATTGGTGGTTGAGTAAGGCAACAAGAACTAAGTCCTCACCATCTAGAAAAATTTGTCATAAAATAATTTAGTATTTCATATGTACAAAAATCAATACTAGAAAATTGAATTTTTTTTGTTGATTTGGTGCACTTTTTTGTTGGTTTTTGTTCAAATCAATAGATGACTGTCTAATTGAACAAAAAAGTGAACCAAATCAACAAAAAAATTGAATTCTCCAGTAGTGAATAGCGTTTGCAACAATACACTCTTGGTTCTTGTTCCTCATGAATCTAAAAAGTTTGCAATGTATTGCATATTAGTATTGCTTAACAACATCACCAACAAGGTGGCTAGTAGATTAGCCAATCAAATCTGCAACCATCAAAACATTCACAAGGTGTTTCAAAGTGCTCTTGAGGTTTCTATGGTATGACTCAATGATTGCATTTGTATTCTACCCGACATGAAGAATCATGTAGTTGCAATTGCACCACATACTAGTCTTGTTCCACCAATTTTTTTGTATGTATTTCATAAACCTTGCAGCATTGGGTTGCTTAGTGGTGAGAGCATCCACCTAGTCCCATGCCCATTGGACATGATTGTTGTCTATACCGAGCCTTTTCTCGAACATTATGTTTTCAAAGGCATTCAAGACATGGGAACGTTCTCCAACAATGGAAATTTTCTTCACAACATTCTTGTGTCAAACTTGTAAATGTACCACAAATACGCACAAAAATACTGCTTCCAAGTTAAAAGCTTTTGAATACACAACAAAGAAAGTCAAATCATGTTAAATATTCAAAATGGTATACAAAAGTACACAATACTAATGACATTGAGGAATCCAAATTATGTGGAGAACACAAAGCATGAAGAGCATACATATAAATGTAAAACTAGCAACTTCATCCTCCAAATGACATGAATAAGTCTATAGGGCATAGCAATTCTAAGGACAAAGTATTGAAATGGATTACAGATAGATTCAATAATCTAGCATAGGAATATTTAGTATAATAGGGGTTGAGGTTTATTGAAGAACATTAATTTCCACTTGAGTGTTGTCCATTGTGATGGAGATTGGTGTTAGTCAATTTTACCTCTTGAACTCGCTTCTACAACTCAAATAAAACATATCACTGTCAACATGTCATCTTTTTCATGACATTGGGAAATGTAAAAAGGCTACAAAAATCTCATTCTTCTATTCATTGAACACCATGACTATATATAGTGGGTAGTGCATTGGTTTAAGGTAGTTAGCATTTCGGTGTGACACTTTCCACTACCAATAGGACTTAGGGAGAGAAAAGAGACAATAAATTCGAGAATGAATTAGGAAATGGAAAGTTTTTACCCTTATTTCTGAAGTTCCAAAGGTAGTGCCAAAGGACAATGCACTATTATGGCCGAATTTTAGTAGCATTTCAAGTTGCCAAGGTATTTGGATACCTAATGTGAAAGGTTTGTCATCTTGTTTCTTGTGATTGAGGTCAAAGAGAATGAGTTCATTATAGAAAACATATAATCAAGGTTCTCTTCAACCTACATTTTTACACTTTTGAGGTTGCTAAAGTGCTTCTACCACAATGCTTATTTGAAAACCTTTGTGAGGTTTCTAACATCATGGTGATGTACAAATGTGTCACACATAATATATCCATTTTGCATAGCCAAGTCCTTCATGAATATCTTGTGTTGTGTGAGCGCTTATTTACCCATCTTTGGTAGATCATGAACTTTGTGACAATTACAATCGT
This sequence comes from Rhytidiadelphus loreus, assembly GCA_947034895.1. Classification (NCBI taxonomy): domain Eukaryota; kingdom Viridiplantae; phylum Streptophyta; class Bryopsida; order Hypnales; family Hylocomiaceae; genus Rhytidiadelphus; species Rhytidiadelphus loreus. The sequence continues at coordinate 29,955,076 of OX344765.1, read as the reverse complement.
CGGGAAGCTAGTCACGCACAAACTTCCTCTTCAAGGTCGAGACCCAACGACGCTAGCATGTGAGCGTGTGAGCGTGAGCCTAAGAGCGGTGAGCAGGGATTATGTGAGCCTAGAGCCTAGAAATGTAAAATATGATGTAATTTGTAAATATTTTTGATTAAAAAGTTAAAAGACTGATTTTTTTTCACCAAAATTGCTATGTCTAGAGAAGAAATGACCTATTACCATGGGACCTATGCCCGTGGATTTTATATCTAAAAGCTTGGGAAGTTGGTGCTATTGCATGTTTTGAAGTTTATATTACATCTCGTATTACATTCTAAGAGGTTGTTTGAGGGTGGATTGATCAAGTGAGATTACATATAATTTATAGTGAATTCTAAAGATAAGAGGAAAACAAATGCAGTGAAAATATTGTAGGATGTAGAGCATTGTGTACATAATAAAATATTCTTTCATTGCAACAAAGAATACATATTGGAATATGAAAATAATACTTTTTTACTTGAATTTAGAGATTTTGAAGATAATATATTGATACTACGTATCTACTTCATATTATGCTATTATCTACCAACTAACTTGAATACTCACATGTCTTGATGATTCTAGCAACAACAATTACTTGCTTTATTTCATCTAAGTTGAAGGTAGGAGCGTAGATGAATGTGTCTATCTTATAATCAAATTTACACAAATAATGAAAGATATAATAAACGTGTTTGTAGTTTATGTACATGTCACGTTTTCCAATAGAGGCCTCATTTATATTTCCATAATGAGGACAAGTACAAGTTCATGGAAAATTGCAAAGTGTAATATTATAAACCTTCTGGTTAGGGTTTGTACCAAACAAAAATATAATAATAGCACCTACATGCTAGAAGTTCAAACAAGATAGTAAGGAAATAATTACCCCAATTGATATTAACTTTGAATGTATGTGTAATTTTTTATTAAAGACAAATTTTGAAACTTTATATCATTTATTGCACTTTGAAAGCACGATTCCAACGGTATATAGCATATAAAAAACAGATGCATATTGAGTCATTTATGACCTCAAAACTACAATAGCATCTTGAAATTTAGTTTGAAATGTTTAGATTTCAAAGATTTTAAGGTGCCTTGCTACCCCAGTCGTTGACAGGTGCAATTTTCAGGGTTGCAATTTAGGGCAACAAATGTTAGGATTTAGTCAAACACTATAGTTCATGTATTCTTTACTATCCTCTGTTGTTAACGGCTACGCTTTTAGAGGATTCAACTTTGCTTCTTCAATGAACCTTGCTACCCTCGCCGTTAACAGTTGTGCTTTTAGAGGATCCAACTTTGCTTCTTCGATGGCTCTTGCTACCCCCCGCCGTTAACGGCTATGCTTTTAGAGGATCCAACTTCGTTTTTTCGATGGCCCTTGCTCCCCCCTGTCGTTAACGGTTGTGCTTTTAGAGGATCCAACTTCGCTTCTTCGATGGCCCTTACTACCCCCCTGCCATTAACGGCTGCGCTTTTAGAGGATCCAACTTCGCTTCCTTGATGGACCTTGCTACCCCCTGCCGTTAACGGCTGCGCTTTTAGAGGATTCAACTTTGTTTTTTTATGGACCTTTCTACCCTCCGTCGTTAACGGCAGGAGATATAGAGATGCAACTTTGTTTTTTTTATGGACCTTGTTACCCCCCACCGTTAACGGTGGGGGTTTTGGAGATGCAACTTTATTTTTCTTAAGGACCTTGTTACCCCCCGCCGTTAACGGCGGGGGTTTGGAGATGCAATTTTTTTATTTTTATGAGCCTTGTTACCCCCCGCCGTTAACGGTGGGGGTTTTGGAGATGCAACTTTGTTTTTTTTATGGACCTTGCTACCCCCCGCCGTTAACGGCTACGCTTTCAAAGGATCCAACTTCGCTTCTTGTATGGACCTTGTTAGCCCCGCCGTTAACAGCGGGGGTTTGAAAAACCACAATTTTTTTTCTACATACCACCATAAGTAAAGGACAAGGTTGGCACTTTGATGTTGAATATTTTGGAAATTCAACATTATATTGAATAAAATCCAAAATGTTCATCACAAAGCCTCAAGAGTCACTTATTTGGATGTTTATAAAATTGAAGAAGATAAGATCTTTATACAAATTGGATGGTAGGAGGTGAAGCAACGCATGTGGGATATATTAATCTTTAAGATTAGTAGGAGTTTAATCTTCAAATTATCCCATATCCTTTGAAGGTTCATAAGGAACAATGGATTTCATTATAAAACCACTTCTTTACCCTCCATCCTCACAAAGTATCATTGTAAAATTTCCTTTAGGTTTTCATCGAGAATTTATTTGATTATATTTGATCTTTGAACATTTCGACTTGTATTAAAAAAATTATTTTTTTACAACAATTTGCTCAATTAATTCTTGTTGAATTCGACAATTCCTTCTCTTCATTTTATTTATTTTTCCGCATACTTCAAAATAATTATTTTCCACTAATCTTATCTTTCACCTATAGTAGAATCCATATATTGCATGCTGAAATTTTTCACCTTACTACCTCCAGCCATTAATCACTTTATTTTCATGATTTGATATTTGATTTCTATTGTCTTGTTTCTCAAATTGAATTGACGTGTGTATGATGTGGCAACAATTTCATTCAATGCCTAAAACTTCATCCTATGCCCAAATTGAACAATAAAACATGAATCTTAAATCACACTCCACCATTGAACTTTATGAAATTCTAGAAAATGAAATTTAACTTAGAATTCAATTAAACTACTTCCATTGAATTAATCATGTTTTTTATTTATTAAAAATGTTTTTTATTTAATAAATAAATAAAATTTAAATAAAGATAGTTAAAAAAAAGGGACATCAATTAGCAAAATGGTCATTTAGAAAATTAAGGATTAATACATTTATTTGGTGTATAATATATATCTACTATGTTCATTTTTTTATTTTTATATTCAAGATATTTCTAAAAAATTTAAAGCATAGTTAAAAAAATAAAATAAAATAGGTGGACCATTTTCATCCTTTAAATTTATATAAAGGCCCGTGGTTCAATGTTTTGGTACAAAATCATTAGTAGCATATTCATTTGTTGTTTAGTCGGACTATACATCCTTTCATCTAATTCTACGGTCATAGGTCCTCAATGGATTTATAATTTCTAAAAAGAAAAAAAAAATTGGAGGCTCACAGGCTCATGCTCTTAGGCTCACATACTAGCATCCCTGGGTCGAGACCATACGAACACAACCAAGCTCTTGGGATCTTGGGGTTTCTGATTCTACCTATGGGTGTCTAGCAGCAATCCATTGTGTCTTCCAAGCAACGGATCTTTCTAATTTTCCTAATCGTTCAAACTTGCCTTAGAAGAGAGGAACTCTAATTCAAGCTACAAGGACCTCCACAATTAACTTGAGGGGCTGAAAAATCATGGTGGTTTGAGAGTAGGGTAGTTGCAGCCCTATCTTAGCCACTTAAGGTGGTAGGGCAAATCATGCCATTTCTGAAAACATAAAATACTCTCCCATCTGATTTTTCTAACAAGAGATATTGAAGGATGAAGTTTTAATTATTAATTAGTGCCTAAAACTTCATCCACTAATTACTACTAACCTATCTTCAAAAACTAGCTTGTCATTTCACTTCTTGATCTTTTGTTGTTTCTACTCCCTATTCTTAATTTTTTTGTTCCTTGTGGATGACTTGGGTTATTTTTCATCCACTATGGCCCTTAAGACTTCATCCACTAATTACTACTATCTTATCTTCCAAAACTAACTTCTAATTTTATTCTTCATTTTTACTTGTTATTTCTACAATTTTGGTCCTCATGGATGAATTTGACTAGTGTTTCATCCACTATGACCCCTCTAGGCCTCTACTTTTAGATTTATCCCTCAATTTTGACTTGACCGAGTTCTACTTGCTTCTAGCTCTCGGCCTCACTAGCAATTGATAGACTATGAAGGAACGGATGAGGCAAAAAAGACCTAATAACTTATCTTATGGTGAAGCTTGCGTATGAGGTTGTTGAGATCCTCCATTGGCTCCATATATGTTGTTGTTTTGCCTTGGAAAGTTGGCCAATTACCTTTATAAATGTTGGTTACAATAGTATTCCAATTTTGGAAGTTGTTTAGAGGTGATTGCAAGAAAGACCAAACAACTTTGGTAGCGTTTGGTCAAAAATTGCGTTTTTTCTGCCCAGTACTAGGAGTACTACAAAATGGAGCAATCTCAGCCATTGATTTGAAAAATCAATAGCCAATAGTACTTTTGAGTACTTTATAATACTGAAACAGTACTACTTAAAAAAAATAACAGTTTGTCACAGAAAGTAGATAAAATTAAGTATAAATTAATAAAAATTAGAAAATCATGAATAAAAAAAACTAAAATTTATAAAGACTTGATAGTGATTACATTTCACCAAAAACTAGAAGTTGAAACCATCATGAAAGTTTGGAGTGCTATGCACAAGGGACCCCTATTTGCATGCATGTTGAGGACAAAGAATTGTGTTTTTTATAATTTCCTTTGGTGGGAATATGTCCATCTAGTGTGGAAATAGGACACAAAAAGGTCAAGTGAACATCATGTTTTTTGGATACTTCACAGTACTAAAAATCCCTAAACCGCAAAGTGTGACAACTTAGCTAAATTGATATTTAATTATAAAATTATTTTTCAATTTTTTTGAAAAATACCAAATCTCATGTTTTCTGAGTTAGCAATCTTTCATAAAAATTTCAAGTCCATTGGCTTCAATTTCCAAAAGTTACGGCCAAACCCAACTCCGTCACTTCAATTGTGACGCCTCATAGGACCAGTCTTTCTGGCAATCACCCTCCTTCTTTTTCCCTAACACTATTGATATTCACCTTATTTACTTCTACACGATTCACTTCTTACTCTAGTCCCTTACACCGCATCATTACTCACCAACCCCTCTTACAATCCTAACAAGACACGGATTTTGGGAACTTTTACGCTTGATCGACCCTATAGACCACAATGACCCTTGAAATTTCTCTAATCCTCTTCTCTACTTTGTGCACTTCATCTCTCATTCCTCCTCACTTTTCATAGTGGCGTGGGAGTTTTGTGGAGAGTGAAGTTGTACGTTTAGGGCTTACTAGTCTCTCTACTCTTCTCTTCTTCCCTCTTTTATTGTAGTTGGTAAGTTGGCGTAGTGGAGTGTCAAGGTATTTGCTTGTGTGGCGTTGGGCTTGCTTGTTGTTTTGCTTGAGTCAATGTTCACAAATCCCTTGCTTTCCAATGGACCGAGGTCCGTTTAGGTCCTGATTTATTAGATTGAACCCCCAAGCCCTTAGGACCCTCAATTCAACTCAATCCAACTCCCCCTAGTGTTGCCTTGCTTGACTCTTCTTTCGTTGTTGGCTTGCTTGACTGTCCTTTACTATGGGGCTTGTCTGCCTAGATTAGACCTTACCCGACTCTCTTCACTATGGGGCCTTGCCCCATCCTCCCTCTCTGCGGGCCTTGCTCGATTGAACTGACCTTGCTCGACTCCCCTCGCTACTAGATTTATTCGATCTTCCTTTTCTAGTGAATTGGCCGACTAGACTGACCCTATATTTGTCTAGACTAGACCCTTATCCGATTGGACTAGACAATACCCGGTTGGACTAGACTCACTTGACTCCCCTTACTCTTGGATATGCCCCGTCCTCTAATTTTTGGGTATGCTCGATCAAATTGGGCCTTACTTGATTCCCTTTACTATTGGATATCCTCTGCCCTCTAATTGTTGGATATGCTCGACAAACTAGGCCTTACTTGACTCTTTTTCTACTAAGATGATACTTCTTTGACTAGTTGATACCCGGTTGGACTAGACATTAGTTGGCTATGACTGGCCAATACCTGACTGGACTAGACGTTACCTGGCTAAACTAAATTCACCCGACTTTCTTCATTTTTGGACTCACCCGCTTGGCCTACCCGACTGGACTAGCCTTACCTGATGCCCTTTACTAGTGACTTTGCCCAACTCTCTCTCTATTGAGTTGATACCCATCTGACTGGCTGATATCCGGATGGACTAGATCCACCCTCGCCATTGGGCTTGCCTGACTCTCTCTCTCTACTAAACTAATACCTGATTAGACTAAACTTCCTCGACTCTCCTTACTATTGGGCTTACTCCGTCTCTCCCCTTATTGCTAGTCTTATTTGATTGGGCCTACCCAACTAGATTGGACTTGCCCGACTCCCCTTACTACTCAACCTTGCTTGACTCTCCTTATTATTGAGCCTAGCTCAACTCCCCTTACTACTGGGCCTTGCTTGACTGGACTTGCTTGACTGGACTTGCCTGACTCCCCTTACTACTAGGCCTTGCTTGACTCGACTTGCTCAACTCCCCTTATTATTGAGCCTTGCCCGACTCTCCTTACTTTTGGCTTAATCCGGCAGGTCTGATCCTTTTTAGGAGTAACCGGACCCTTGAGTTCTTGGCTTACTAAAGAATAGCCAAAAAAAGGAACAAAAGGAACAAAAGGTGAAGGACTTGGCTAGGAAAACTATCTCATTTTGGATGCTAAATTTTGACTTGTTTCCAACACGTTTTAGAAGCTAAACTTTGGAGTTTACCATTGGGGGTTTTCAAAGTTTTACCGTGGATTTGGATTTAACACCAAATCTAGGACTTTCTTTACCCATTTAAGGTTCAAAGCTCCACCATCCACAGTTTTTTATACACAATCTAAGACTTGAGGTTCTCAAGAAAGGTAGAGTTTTGTTGCCTAATGGGGACCACCACACTAAGTTGCAAGACTACGACAACGTGAGTCAGCTAAAGTATTTCCAAGACGTATGTAGAACCTTGGGTTAGTAACAAAGGGATTAGTAACAAAGGGATAAGTAACAAGGTGGTTAGTACAAGACTCGTGACCAAAACTTGAAACTAGAAGCCCCCTAAAGCGGCATCGCTAAGGTGCGGTGGGGGAAGTTCTAGAGTTAGTACAAAATGCAAAGAATTACGAGAAGACGAGTGAACCACCTTAAACACAACACTCACACACGAATAGGTGGACACTAGAGTTACAATAGCAACCAAGATGTAGAGGGACCTCCAAGGTTCTCCACAAACCACAAAAACAACAATGGCCCTAGAAACATTGTTAAAGGTTTTTGACTTCAAAAAGTCAAAATCTCCGATACGAATTGGACCCAATGGACCTAAGTACAAGAATGGAGGTGGTTTGAGAGGAAGAAGGGTGACTTTTTATATTTCTCCAGGGCACCCACCTCCACTTTTTCTAACCTAGGTAATATATCACTTTAGATTTTCATCCTTATCTTTTAAAATTTTCAACTCTTTTAAGGCTTTTATGATGGTCCTAATCTCTAACTTTTGGAGTTCAACTCCAAATCACAAACGAATTACGCTCTTGGCTATAGAAGGCCATTTTTATTTTGCGGATGACCTATCCCTTGTTTCCCTCACAAAAAACTCATCGACAAATGACGCCAACTAAAATCAGTAAAAAATTAAAAAAATATAACTTTCAAAGTTTATCTTTTTGACAAGGAGGGGGACTAGCTAGGGTTGTCTAGAAGGCTCTAGAGAGTAAAAAAAGACTCCTTGTTGACTTTTCTAACTCTGCGTGCTCTTGGGATGTCAATCAACTCCACATAAATTCCGCCGTATTTGATATTTGGAGGAATGTTGATGATTTAGACACCTCTCGCTACCAGAATACTTTGAAACTTGTTGGAGCGCATTATTAACATAAAAAAGATAACTTAATTTTTAGTGAGATTTTACCACAATCTGAAAAAAAATCATGAATTTCCCCTCATGAATTTCCCCTCATGAGTTTAAGCGGTTGACCGTTCAAAAAAGGCATCTCTAAAGTCAGAAAATTCCAAAACTTCTTGGGGAACCTCTTGTGGAATTTTCCAAGATGTGTGCGAGATCTTGTGTTTGTCTTGCTTATATTTGGTAGGAAGGGCAAATCAACCTCCCTTGATTTATCAAATGCCAGGAAATCTTTCACATGCAAAGGAATCTTGGCAAATGGATTTTGCTTTTGACTTCCTGGCATGTTTTCGACCCTAAATCACCATTCGATAGCTATAGATTCCTCTATTGGCCCATCTTGAGAAAGTGACTTCTACATGCTAACAATTGGGGTTTCTAATATTTCATCGATGAGATGAGAAAACTGAAACCTATCTTTGGAGATTTACCTAGAAATCTCTCTATCTCTACTCAAACCAATTTAGCCAAGTATGGTCACTTGTACTGAAATTTAGACTATTTTGGATAAGTTTCCTCGAGCTTGTTGATTGACTTGATTCCTACTACTTCATGGTTTTAACGTATTTACAAATGGGTTTGAAGGGTTGTTATGGGGATAAAACTCTATTTATGACCAAATACTATATTGGCATGTAACATATCTATTTTGGTTCTACACTCTTTTTTGGACTTTTTGTATAATATTATGACTTAAATTGTAATAATCTAAAAGAAAGAAAACTATGAGTTCAAAGTGATAAATTGGGAGCTCACATGTTGCGGTATCACTTGTGATGGGGATAGACCATTTGAACTATAGAAAGTTGGAAAGATATTGCCTAATGCCTTTGGATAGTGCAAAACCTATAGTGTCTTTGAATTTGGACAAAAAAATATTGTACACAACTTGCCCATTTTTTTCCAAATGATTTGAATGTCGATATATAAGTTGACAAATTGTATTTTTTGTATATGGTTGCTTCGCATGGTTAGAAGTAACAAAGGCAACCACACTTGAATGACTTCCCTATTTGAGTTTTTCCAATTTGTTTTCTTTTCCCCCTTCATTTTTCTATGTAATAGAAAAGACTTCATACTCAACAACCACCTTCTTCCTTTTGCGTTGATTTCTTATTTGTTTGCATACCTTTTTTTTCCAAGGTGAAGTCTAAAAGGGCCTCCGTGTCTTTTGGCACTACGTGCAACTTGTCCACTAGTCCAAAACAATAGTGATAGATGATCTCCAATGTAGTCTAGGAAATGGAGGCCCATTGGCACCATCCCATTGGCAATCCATGCCATCACCATTGCCATAACAAGTTGGAACTCATAACCTTCTTTTCTTTCAATTTGTTTCCTACACCCTTTGATCATGAAGATCAAGGATTGTGAAGGCCAAATTTACAACAGATTATGCACTATAACCTATTTGCCACTAGCGTGGCTCATTGATTATCTAATACATATTTAGTTTCAAAAGTAATTGCAATGTACATATAGTCAACCCTCTATAAGTGTAGGGTTTTGGCGCAAACAATATTGTAATACATATAGAATATTAACATTTTAACACTATGAAAATGATATCAATAATATGTAACATTTACAAAAATAACATTTGTAAGACTTCAACAAAAAAAATTTAAGGTTTATAAAATGAAAGCTGAAAGTACAAAAAATATGAGCCATCATTCATCTAAATTGGTTGAAAGAAAGAATCTATGGCAATTTGTCAAGATTCTTAATACACAACAAGATTGTATTTGCTTTTGAAGTGCTTGGATATCCTTAATGAATCACATGACATCACTAGGCCTTTGTTCCAAAAAATTCTTCAAAGTCTCAAGTGCACTCTCAACATCTTTAAATCCGACAACTTTTTTCAATTTTATTACAGCTTTTTCCAACTTCATCACTTATCAAAGTCAGATCAATGAAGTAGGAAGCTAAACATCTTACATTACTTTATAATTAATCCCTAAATGATCAAGCCTTCTAAAATGTGTTTTTCCTATGAAAAAAGAATATGGGCTTACAATTATCTCCAATGAAGCAAATTTTTTTTTCAAAATCTAACTGTAAAAATGTTTGAAAAGCTTGCTTATTAGTGTGTTTTCCGATTTAGAATGTAAAATTGCATAGGAATTGTGAGATTATAATAAAAAAATAATTATCTTATTTTTAGTATATTGCCCCTCTCCACAATGTTTGAGAAATTTGCATATAAGAGTTTTCTGGGATTAGGGGTGATATGAACAACTGAAAATTGTATTAACACACTAAAATGAACTTCCAAAAACCTTAAGTTCAAATGAAGAGCTATCAAACTCACTACACTCACTATACAAAAATCAATATTTACCTTTTTCAGTGAAAAATGAAAGTTTCCAATAGTTAACATTCAGAACTACCTGTGAAAATTTTTAAATGGTCACAGGAATTGAATTGCCCACACCAAAATGAACCTAAAATTTTAGATCAACCATACATGGTTAGTTGGTCAGTTAGGAGTTAACACTAGTTTGACAGTGTATACTTTAGGGGAGTGCAAATCTCCATAAAGTAGGAGGCTCATAAATTGACCATGTAAGAGAAAAACCACGTTTGCAAAGAACTAAGTGCAATGAACTTTTATTATTTTTTTTGGCAAGATGAGAAATGAGAGAAGCGACAATGGTGAATTTGATTGAGATTTTCATACGTAGCATGCATTAAAATTTTCATATGTTTTGGAATTGAACGAGTCCCAAAAGTGATGATAGGGGCGCTTATTAGGTTCATGTAAGCTTTCATATAGTGCATTGTCTACTCTAAATTCTAATTCAATGCACAACCTTTACTGCACATGTATTTTATACAAAGCATATTAGTAATTGAATTTTGTGCTTAACCTACTCACTAGAAGCCTATAAGCACACACGAACAATGACAATGTGTGGCCAATAAAAATCTCATCCATTTTGACTATGTATAACATTATGGTATTCATGATGCTTTTATAGGGACAATTTAAAATGCTTGATTGGAGTTTGAGCCTACCACCTTAATGCATATGAAATTTTAGCACTTCTAGAGGTAACACTAATGGAGGGTTGGTTGATTGTAGTATACAAATATATGAAGGTCTAATTCGGCATTCAAGTGTTGAAATTGAATTTCCACATTAGATTCTCAAAGGTCCATGTCACCTCACATAAATCACAAGGTGACATATGGCATTTTTTCACAAAAAAGACTTCATTATTTCCAAATCTAACCTTCATGTAGGATATACTATATTTTCTACAGTAGCTAATTATTTACTAGCAAAATTTCACTTGCTATAGTGACTATTTATTAGGGTTTTCTAGGGTTGATTGCAAGAACACTGACAAGTTTATGGCCCCTCCTTTACAATTTAAGGTAGAACTACCAAATATCACCATCCACCCAACTCCATCACCTACAAGATCCTCCAAATTGCGTCAATGGCCCACCTATTACTACAATCTTTACAACCCTTTATCATGATGGCAATGCACTTAGGGAGTGAACACATTAGCCTACGCTTTAATAAAGGTCTACTCATGCTTCAACAAGGGTCTACTCCCAGTTTAACATTTCAGCTTCGAAAAATTACAAAAAATCCACTTTTTGTCATAATGTCTTCATTCTATTTGCAATTAACTTCTCTCAAACTTTTCAATCTTTTCAAGATATGGGAGCTAACAAATAGCTTCTCTAAAGTACCTAGATAACAAATATGTGTGGTAATGGATAGTTCTAACTTATAATACATTGATCTTAAATTGTGTATTACCAGTACCTTATTGATCAATTATGCAATGTGATTTATGCAACCTAGATACACTTCAATCTGTGGTTATGTGTTTGTGGAAAATTTGGCATTCAATCTTCAGATATGAAGTAAGTTACAAGAAGTGTAGGTGTACAAACAATGTGTATACAACATCAATGATTTTATTTTTTCATTAATGTACTTTTAGGCAACGCACAAAGTAGTCTACAGTGGAATGATGAAGCTATTTACATCCACTAACATGGATGAAACATAAAAAATATGGATGAAAATACTTGTATTCATCCCAAATTTTGTAAAGTCATTCATAAGAGAGTGATATTGTCCCTAGGTTATATATCAATTGAGCAATTTCATTCATTGAAAATAGGGGAATCTATCATTCAATATTCCTTGTAAAAAAATTATTACTTTTGAGCAATAAATAACCCTCCATAAAACTTTCTACAACACTTTTTTGAATGCCTTTCTTTTTATTTAATTTTCCTTTGAAAGATCACTTGGCTTCGATTTAACAAAGTTCCAAAGTACAATAATGCAATACAAATTCAATTAGATTTGCAAACAAACCTAGTTAGATTGGAAGTGAAAAAAGCTGAATAAATTTCATTTGAAAAGATGTAAACTTAAGGTGTGCATACCCATTATGAACCCTTAATTCAATTGTAGATGTATCTACAGTTATTATATATTTCTAGCATTGAATAGGTGTAGATGGGGACACAATTGGATTGAGGGTCCATACTAGGCACACATACCTTTTGTATCAGAATAAAATTCCCCCTTGACCCCAAAACACCTAGGAGGTTAAAAAACAACCTTTGGATGATATTTAGCACCTATATTGGTTCACTCATTTTGCAATAAAAAAAGACACATTATAGGTGGTCAAAAGCAAAAACATATAGCTTCACATTGTTGTCCCTAGGGAGGACTATTCTTGTCCATTTGAATTCTAATGTGGTTCTTTGGATTCCTATATGTTTGCAATGGTAATTCCAAAGCATCTCTTCAAATTGTTGAATAATAAAGGAACCTTTCTCCATGTCTCTAAACCGCATGGAAGCATTCTTTGAAGTTATAAAATTGTAACTATTCAACCCAATTCCACTTTCAAGTTGTCTAATGTTATAGTTTTCACCACATTAGAATGCAAGAGGATATAATTAGTCCAAATAATAGGGGTCACAATTGGATTGGGGTCATTTTGGGTGTACTTTCTTTATGCTTCAATCAAACAATCTACCTTTCTAGCGAAGGGTTTGTTTTTTGAGTTGCAATTCTAGCCTCTCTAATAGTAATAATCACCATTTTTGTTTTTTCTATAATAATCAACACCGCTTTGAATTTTCTTGCCAACAATAGATGCATGAATATTTTGCATTATATTAGCACTTCTTTTGAAAATGTTTATTATAAGACCTTGATAGTTTTCATATTGCTACAAGGTGCTATTGCACCTTAACCCTCCTAAGAGTCCAGGCTGTAGGTAGATGTAAATTTTGAATTGTTTTGGCAAAATAAATTATAATATGAATAGAATCTAGGCATCAAACCTTCATTTTCACAAGTTTTCATTTGCTTCCCGTCCCTAAATAAATTTATTCAAAACCTTGCACAAGAATATTAAAGCATCAAGTGACTATGGTAGTTGTGTCATTGGGAAATAAACAAAAATTGCTTTTTAATGTACATGGATATAGTTACTTCATCCATTTTGGGTAGCTTTGGTAACTAGCTCTTGAAAAAAAATTCATAATCTACGTAGTGGTTGCTGACTCTTTTAAGGGTTAAAAGATCCCACATTTTCTACAATTATGTAATTCTTCACCATGAGCTTCACCATCTTCTTGAGCAACAACAAGAACTAGTATTTTTATTTGGTTAAAACCAGTTATTATGAAAATGTTTAGGGTACTATAATTTATTTTTTCTACCCAAAAATGTTGTATAAAGTTAAATAGTGACCATAAAATGGTCACTGAAGTGCTTAGGGATTAATGACAAAGATTAGTGGAATCATTTTAATGACAAAGATTTCTACACCAATGCATTGGTACTTCTAGTCTATATGAAATTGTTGAAGTAGGTACCCTCAAACCACCACTTTATGCTATTGTGCTTAGTTACTATTATTAAATTGATCAAATTTTCAAATTTTCTTATTGGCAACGGAAAGGAGGTTCAAATGGTCCAAAGAACGTGACATTTGGATCATGTATGCAAAAGTTACGAAGGAACAAAGTTTGGTTCTAAAACAACTTGTTCCACATAGCTAGGTATATAATTTGCACACATAGTAAAGATGGCGGTTTAGTGGCATATTTGGGGGTGCCCACCTTATCTACAATTAACAAGTGCAAGGTCTCAAAACTATTAGCTACATTTAATTAACAAGTGCAAATTGTTAAGGTCATGATTCAAATCTAATTTAGTAGATGCAACCAAGTTCACACGAGTAAATCAATTCAAAGTAGAAAGAAAATATACTTGTAGTTGTAATGTCATAATTGGACCATTGTCCTTTATACAAATTCATGTCCAAAAATAAAGAAATGAATTTGGTGAACTTCAAGAAAAAAAATTGGGCCATCTTTTGCTACTTATTTCTAGAAGTCATCTAAATGTATTTCAAGAACCCATTCTAAGACAAATGGAAGTCTCTTATTGCATGAAGAAGGGTATTTTCTTTTTCATAAGGTGGGGTTGCTTTGGCATTATGATACCCTTCTTCTAAACCCTTGTTTGAATATGATTGACCAAGATTCAAACACCAATATCGAGGTTATGTCTAGTGTTGCAAAAGCAAAGGCTCCTTATGAGAAATGACATTCCTCATAGCACTCTTGTGGTTTGGCATGTTATTTCCTATAATGAGACTCTACTTTCACATTAAGGTAAGAACACCTAATTGTCACCTATTTGCAAAATTGTCCCATCGAGATTCTTGCCTAAAATGCACAACCTTCATACATCATAACCAAGGGTTGTTTTTAGGAACCCCTATTTTTTTTACTTTGAAAATCTATAGTTTATTCATATGGAGTCTAGAAAATGCATTCTCAAATGATCTAAGGAACCCTCTTCCAACTTTCAACAAGATCCAACAAAAGTTTGTGTCAACTCAATAATAGGAACCATGCTCAAACACTTATTTGGATGCATTTAGGGGTTGTCAAGGTAGGACATATCCTTCTGCAACACTAGTCCTTTGGAGATAGCCAAACTATTGGTGTTCAAAGCCCAACATAGTGATCCAATTTCAACAAAAAATTCTCCTTGAATCAATACTAATTTCAAAAAGTAACCAATGGAAGATGACAAAAGAGTTCTTTGAGGTAACCACCAATGAAAGTTGAAGCATTTTCTGCATTTCAAGAATGTTCAATTATGGGTAATTTAGTGTTAATAATAGGTATTCCTATGACCTCTACTTTAAAATTTTGTAGTTTATTTACACAGTCTATGAAAACTAATTGCATCCACTTCCACTTTCATTTGCTACCATCTTGGTGTGATTTTCTTACCCAATTTCTAATTTGTATTCAGAGTACTAGAACTCAAAAAAGTGTGTCTGATTTAAGCTTAGGAGAGGACTGAGGATCCCTTCCCTGGTCCATATCAGCGGCCACGTACCCACGGTGCCTTATCTGACAATGATAACTTGGGCTGCGCAGTGGCCCCATATCCGCCCCAAGCAACTGCATTCCCAAACAAATTCCTCTTCTCCTTCTCGGCAATCGTTGTTTTTTCATAAACCCAAAGCCTCTGCATCCCCAATTGCACAAGATGATCATGTCCACAGCCCTGTGGAAGCCTTCTGTAGGAAATCCTCTACATCGGCACAATTTGTATGGGACTCAAGTGCGTGGCGTTGTCAAGCCAGGGCAGAGTTTGATCCATTGTTCGGGAGCTCGAGGCTCGTTTCTTGTCAACAGGATTGCCAATGGGTGCAATTTCAGGACCAGAGAGCTTCAATCATGGAAATTCGCTGCTGTAGTCGAGGTACTACTGCGATTGGTTCTGTTTCGATGAAATTTGGGAATGCGAGCATCTGTATGAGTTTTTAGGTTTTAAGAAAAATATGATTCTTTTTTGTAATCTCTCTGTTTGCAGAATCATGTGAAACGAGTTGATTTTGAGGTTCATGAGGATTTCTTCGTTTTAGGTGGAAGAGATTTGTGAGAATCCTGAGGGATTCGGTGTGGGAGGTTGTTGGGGTTGGTTTAGGGTTTTGGTGTCCGTAGGGCTAGGTCACTTTCTGGGAAATGGTATTACTCAGGTGCAGAAGATTGCGCTGGCAGGGATTCGATGTTTTGCTGCACTACGAAATTTGTTGAAATTTGGGGATGCGATCTTTGTGGTTATTATAGGTTTTAAGAGAATTTCATTCTTTTTTGTGATCTTTCTGTTTGCTGATTTGTGTGAAACGAATTGATTTTGAGGTTCATGAGCATATCTTCGTTTTGCTAGAGAAATATTTGAAAACCCTCCGGAATTCAGTGAGGGAGTTTTTTGAGGTTGGTTTAGGGTTTCGGTGTCCGTAGGTCTAGGTCACTTGCAGGGAAATGGCATTACGCAGATACAGAAGATTGCTGTTGCAGGAATTCGATGTGTGGATTCCCGTCGTTCTGTACAATGAAATTTGTAATTGAGAGTTTGTTGTAATCATTTTTATGTTGTTTCTTGTGTATTACGATGATATATATACAACTTTTTTATATCAAGAACACGGGCTTCCTCGTCATTGCAATGCCACTTATTTTCCTCGCCTGAAAGTAAAATTTGGTCATTCAATAAAATTTATTGCAATCCCACAATGGTCGATGACTATGTCGTTCAAGTGCATATAACTTAGTATATGAATGGAAATTTCTTGCAACCCTACCGTCCGGCTGGTCTGTGCAGGGAAATATGTTGTCAATGTCATGTCTGCGTTAGGTCTCGCTCCTTGGAAGGCAAATGGCATCAATCTGACTCAGAAGACTACTTTTGTCGGAATTTGATGCATGCAAACCCGTTTTGTGCTTTGATGGAACTTTCTATGAGTTGTATGTCGTTCTAAATAATATCTTGCGAAAGTCAGGGTCAAGAGCAAGCTCAGATGGATCAAGATTGGGAGCAGGAAGTGGAGAGGGCTAAATTGGATCTCCTACGGGCAGTAATGGACACGGAAAGGGGTGCGCAGGTCACGCCAGACCAGCGTGCCGCGATCGAAGAGGCCATGGTACGTTGTTTACTTGACAATTTATCGTTAAATCGTCATATATTTTTTCTTAGTTTTGAATGTCATTTTCAACTCTTTTCTTTTTTCTTTTTTTACAGAATTTCTTCTTGGAAACTGTAGTACATATCAAAATGGGGCTAAAAAACAAAATTCTCCTCACTGATGTAGATAATTGATATTTTCCGTTGATTCAAATCAGGTCATCAATAAAGTGATGTTCCTCTTATTTTTAGTGTTCTTGGTTTTTGAATGATTAAGTGAATCCAAAATTAAATTAGTTTTGGAGCAAATGCATGGAAACGTGCATTTGAACACTTAGAATGAAATGCTGATGGGTTTATGGACAGTCAATATTTTGTTGTTTTCTACTGAAGTGTAAGTTTGAAACACTCATGTATCTCTTGGTTTCCATGATTCTAAGTGGCAGTGAAACTAGAGAACAAACGAATGTAGGTCTTAGATTTACTCAAAAGCATTTGAAACTATTTTCTTTGCAACAATCGATTTTTTTTACCCCCAAATGACCCATCGGATCACTTGTTACGTTTAAGGGTTAAACGTGGCATCAACTCCTATATCACGCCATCATTCTGGTCGGTAGTAAACCCGCCAATCATGTGGTAGCCATTTCTCGAGTCATTTTGCATTCTATTATTTACCATTACTGGGAGATCTTTTGCATTGTCGATGCGCAAGATTACGGAGCGTTGGAAATTTGAATCACGGAAGAGGACCATGATTCACCTCTTGGGTGATGATTGGAAGCATACAGTTGTTTTGAAGAACAGTCTTTTCAAGAGCTTGTTTCTCAAGTCGGATAGTGTAGATTTAGAGCTACTGTAGTTATTTGTAAGAGTACATTCTTGTAAAGCCGTTGGATGTGCGTTGATGTTAACTCATGACGCAGGCTAATCTGCATGGGAAAGCCAGGTGGGCGTGGAGAAGTTCAACGCAGGAACGCCGTTAGTGCTAGACCAGCTGCACGGGACTTGGTTACTTCAATATACGACGGCTCCCGATGTCATCTCACTCCTACAAGCGGCTAATCTCCCTTTACTGCAGGTGAAACCCTCTTTTCTAAGGCATTTTTTTCCACCCTCTTGTTTTCTCTTTTCTCACTCGTGTCGATTAGACTTTCTAGTTGTTGCTTCTGGAGTGACGAGTCCATGTATTTACCAATATCTTGGTTGAATTCCGGTAGGAGATGCGTTGGAATCTATGTGCTTTTTGGCCAAGTATAGTCTGGTCACATCTTCCTGACTTGCAATCTGTCTCTGGAAGCTAGGATAGGCGAGATTTTGTAATTGAATTCGATTTACGTTTGAGCAATATTTCGTGTTGTGATGTTAGTAATTGGTTTTATGAGCAGGTTGGACAAGTGTATCAGAATTTCGAATGTAAAGGCAGAACAGATGGTGGGACTGTTGAAAATATTGTGCGGTGGAGCGTTCAAGGACTTCTACAGGTTTGTGGCCCCTATGTGGCTTTTTTCTGTCTTCACATGTGTCTCGTTTTGCTTACTTTTCTTTCTACCGACTCACTGGTCCAATTTCGACGGTTATTCTGGGCAGGCCTATTTTGTAAGAGCGTTGTGCTCAGTCAGATTCAGGTTGTGGCATTGTTGTAATTTGGAAATAGAATGTTATGATCTCTTTTCAGCACACTTCGTTGGTTTTGTGTCTTCTTGTGCTTTCCCTTTCGATCCATGTACATTTTTGGTTCTAATTGTTCAATTTCTCCATCCTGCTTTTATTGTTTTCGTCATTTTTTAATGTGCATTTCTATGTAGGAGAATGAGGGCGCAACCCTCGTTGTGTCAGCCAAGTTCTCTGTCGCGAGTCCTCGCAGCATCGTTCTGAATTTTGAAGAGGTACACTTTTGGAATTCGTTGTCTGTACAGTATTTAGGAAGTCGTCATTATTTTACCACGTCATGTGTGCAACCCTGGTATGAAACGAAGTCACGCTAATTTTGGGAGCCAGAGCAGCTCGTTGTCTCTGCGGGCATTGCACTTAAGAAGGTTGAATTCCATGTCTTCTGTTTGGTAAGATTTGTGGCATGGGGTGCACTTCAGGCAAGAGTAGCTGAGGTCGAGATAAGTGCAGAATTGGAATCGTTCATCGCTCCAGCACTTCTGCCTCGCACTTTTATCAATCTTCAGGTACTGCTCGTCCGACTTCTCTTTCAAGAACGATTTTTATGGAGTTGTACTTCGTCGTTGAACATCCGTCTCCCATGTCACTATTAAAGCTAATTGCTAGCGCTTTATCATGCTTGAGACTGCTCTTGCTGAGTTTGTGCACTACATTCTTTGGTTCATTCATATATTTTGCAAGGAAATAAAGTGTTCTAGAGCATGTGAGCATTAGTGGGAACTAACCGAGAGAAATCCACCTCATGTGCACGCTTCGTAATCGTCTTTATTGTATCATACTGTCAAACTTCTTTCACAAAGAACGAGTAGCTCTTAGACGGTGGATGAGGAACATGCCCTTATACCAGTCAAGATCTTGATTACAAAGTGCTATTCTCTAACTCCTATAGCTACCGTTGCTCTGGAATTTTTTTGAGGTTTGGTTTCCTGTTTTTCAATACTGACTAGATTTTGACAAATTTTCTGTTCTGCCTACGGATATTTCATTGAACAGATTTTGCAGTTTCTACGAAGTTTGGAGTTACGATTTCCACTCAGAGGGTCACAAACTCAACCTGAGAATGCCACAAGGTAATCTAATCGACGATTGATGTTGTTTTCAATTATGATTTGGTGTTCCACCCCCCATCATTTCATATTTTATAACAGAAGCCATGCTTTCTTTTGACATGTTACAAAAAACAAGTCCTCATGTGGTAGAATTTCGTGAAAATGCAGGGCTCCTATTGGAGCATGGTATAACCTAACATTTTTGGACAACAACTTGCTTTTGGGGCGGGCTCTTGGCACTGGGGGCGTCTTTGTTTTTACCCGAACCCAAGCCCGTCGTAAGTCCGTATGAGGTCTCTCTAAAACCAAGCACACGAAACTACGCTGAGTGCATTAACACCACGGCCTCTGCTGAGGCTATCTTCTGGAACTCGGAAATTTCAAAGCTGAATAGCTTGCTTTGGTGTGTGACTTCATCCCATTCTTCACAGGCAAAATGCTAAGTAATCTGCAGCATGTGTGCCTGAGTCAAGTTTCTTGTATGCAATGTATCTACATAACTATGCTCCAAATGTTTGCTAAATCTTGTCCCATATTAGGTGAGATTATGCAACTTTGACTACAGGTACAATGGTCCTAGAATGTCCGCGCACCTTGTACCAAAACAACCTATAAAGAAAGTTGACTTCACGCACAAAGAGACATACTATGACATGTTTTCAAGTATAACCCAAAACATACTATGCCCAAGGGTTATGTTGAAGAGAAGCTCATCAAAGTCTAGGAAATTGAGTTAAAGATGCTCTCTTTTGTAACTAATTAATGAATCAGAAGTCTTGTACAGTAGCATGGTTGGGATTCACAATTGTCTTTTAATGATAAAAGATGCCAAGGAGTGAATTCCGAGCTTCACAGACTTCAAGGCCTTATCTTGAAGTCCAGTCAGGCAAGCAAGCGCGTTGAACTCCCGAATCATGGGAAGATATGAACACATTCTAGGCACCTGACTACCTGAGCTTTAGCAGACCCATGTCAGCTTTCTTTCTACAGGTTTCAATGGTCCTTTTCACATTGTCATTCTACAGTTAGTTTGTTGTCACAGACCCCTCTTGCATGACACATCTTCTTGAACTCCTAAATGACCAGGTGTTCAAATTTTGAACTACGGATGGGTGCAAACACATCCCAAGCATGCAGCAAAAATGCATTTTTTTCATCCATCAAATTTTTTCTGAAGCATATCGGGAAAAAGCCCCCCATTGTTTCAGTATTGTTTCAAACTGTTCACAGTAGAGTATTGAAAGTATACTATTGCAGTACTGCAACACTATAGTTTCAATGCAAATACAATCCCCCCATTGCAACAGTATTGTTGCATAGTGTTTGCAGTATTGTCACAGTATACTTTCAATACTCTACTGTGAACAGTTTGAAACAATATTGTTGCAAGGGGGGTACTTTCCTGATGACGCGCACAAATGCATTGTTTTTCATCCATCCGATTTTTTTTGAAGATTCTTGTGTTAGTTCTTTAACATTTGTATGGTATAAGTTTTTGAAGATTTTGCTTTGGAAGAATTCTATTATTCAAAGGTTATTGGTAGGTTTGGTTTCAAAAAGTAAAGTTTTTTAGTCCAAAAATGACCTTTCAAAAATGACTTGGAAAAATAATTAATTAATTGATTAAAAATCTTCAAAATTCATTGCAATTAGAGGTTAATGTTTTGTATTTAGAGGGAAATCATTCTTGTAAACATCACAAATATTCAATTTGCAATTGATTTTAGATGGAATTTTCAATTTTTGGCTTCAAACATTATTGACAAATATTGGTTTGCATGCTAGTTGATCTAGTTGTATTGATATTATCTATGGATCATATCTTACAATTATTGTTTGAGAGTCATCATAAAATTATTATTCTAAATTAAATTTTTTAATACATCAAGAAATTTGGACTATCCTTTGGTTTTTAGGGGGGGGGGGGAGTGTCAAGTGTATAGAACGTATATTTTATTTAAAATTTGCATAGGATTCTTAGAGGCCTTTTGACAATCTCCACATTCTCATCAACAATGGTATTATTTTGGAACTAATATCTTATTATATATGAAAATTGGATAAATTCAAGTTCTTGTGTTTTCTTGTGTTGATAGACAAGGAGGTGGTGACTCAATGTTGCAAAATATTTTTTGAAATAGCAAATAGACCATGTATGGATTATTTAAACTACTATTTGTTGTTCCAAATCCATTGTAGCATCTTAAACTTGAAAGGCTATAAATATAATTGCATTTTGTTTGTATGAATTGATATATTGGTATTGTTGGTATGTGATAAATATATGAATATGACTTAAATTAGGTGCATATTATATGTGCCACAAATATTTTCTTTTAATATGCTTACCATATGAACTTCTAGGTATTTAAGTTCTCAATAAGCTATTTTTTACTAGAAAACAAAAGAAATGCTCAACAATTGCTACACTTATCATATACCTAATTCACAAAATTTCTATGCATTTTTCATTTAAACCTAACTTGAATACTAAATTGTTAACTCTAAACCTTTCCATTTTACATGCAGAATACCGCTACTTTCCATCGTCTTCTACTTTTCGATTCCAAATTTGAAATAAACTTCCTCCATAAGGTATTCCAAACCACCACTTCTTGCTACTGTGCCTAGTTACTAGATTGGTCAAATTTTCATATTTTCTTATTGGCATGTGAAAGGAAGTTCCAATGCCCTACAAAATGTGACATTTTGATACCATATGCAAAAGTTACCAAGGGTCAAAAAGGTTTTGTTTGGTTGAGGTTCTAAAATTGTTTCTTCTAAGTAGATACATATTGATTTTGGAGATGTACACAACATGATGATGGTAGATTTTGGGGTGTTCACCTTAGATCCAAATTTGAATGCCATTGTCCACATGTCTACTTGTCATCTCTAGTGCATGATACTTAGGGATGCTTTAACACCTAGGGACCAAGCCGTTCCCCTTGAGTCCAATTGCATAAATTTCAGCCTTTTGTCCAATGACAAGTGAGGCTTTTGGACCTCTTACACAACAAATTATCCCAGACTCTAGGTGTACAGCATCCCTTACGCTATATCCGAACCATTTGTCAATCCAATTTGTTAGCGATTGACCAATGGCGAAGAATTGGCATTGATGAAATTTGATAGTGGACTGGTGAGAAAATCAGGTCCTCCGTGATTTTCATATCCCACTCATCCTGTCATGATGCACTCATCACTGACCCTGTGTAAGTTAGAATTACAGTGACATGTCTTGTTTATGGTTGCTTGCAAATTCTGCTTTAATTCCACATCACTATATAGGCTTAAGTACAATTATAGCTTCCAGAAAAGGAGCGAAAGTAATTTTAAGAAACTCACTTGGGTGTGATCAATTTTCCCAGAATATATGAGGTGAGAATTCACAGGAAATCACAGGAATTTATTGCTGCAACAGGGACGAGCTGTCTCCATGATTGAATCATCCAGTCACCGTGGTTTCGCTTACAACCTCAGAATATTTCAATGGTAAGCTTACTATAAGTTAAGTTAAGTTCCCTTCTCTTTCTTATTGCAACTTTAGGTCAAGTTACAACCAGTGAAACATCAAGTGTGCGGTGGCCAGGGATCCCTAAACTGGCTAAAATTAGCTGAGTTTCTACCCAAAAGATCCTTGCACTACTAGTACATTGTAAAGAAAGAGGTCTTTAACCCCAAAGGACCAGGGCCGTTCTTCTGTCAAAAACTACTCAAAACTGCCATTTTTGCTGCATTCATCCAAAAAAACAATTTTTTTTTTTTTAGAATCTAACCGTAGGATATTGTACTTTACTAGTCTAGTATCATGTGGTAAAATTTTCATGGAGTTTGACCGTACAGATTGGAAAATATTAGCATTCAAAGTTGAAAAAAGAAAGTTTTTTTGAACACTAGCCTGCAATTTCAGATGACTTTGAATGCCATTTGGGGAAAAAAATTACACCATGGACCTTGAATTAAAAAAAAATTGTGTTGAAGAATTGAGTTGAAAGTCTAGAAAAAAAAATTAAAAAAAAACATGATTGATTTTCATTCTTTAAAACATTGTTCAGTAGAAGTAGGTCCAAGATTGAAAGAAAAACTAAATCTTTAATAGCTCTAAAATGGGATTGAAACACAATAATCTCAACGGTGAGATTGTTCTAAATAGAAAAGTTAACCTTGTCAAACAATTTTTTTTTGAAAAATTGTGAAAATTGCATTCAGAATTGAATCCTATAAGTTATTTTTTCAAGAAGATGCTCAAATTGCCCAAAAAACAAGATTGTTCATAACTTTCACATTACTAATCCAAATGGAATGAATCAAAGCTTCACATGCAGACAAAAATATGATCTTTAAGAAGAAGAAAATTAAAAAATTAATTTCAAATTTTTGTAGATTTATTTTTTTGCCCGGTGACGTGTAAATTATGTTTAAGATGCCATAACTTTTGCTCTCGGACACCAATTGAAATAAAATTTATATTCCCACAAAGCTCATAAGTTTTCCTATCTTATGAAAAAGTTTCAAAAAAATTCACTGAAAATTGAGATCATAGGAACTTGCCCAAAATTCATTTTGTCCCCCGAGGGGACAATGGTCCTTTAGGGGTTAATGGAGATATTTTAGCCAAAACTGCAACAAACAATAGAATTTCATAGCCAATTTGAAAATGTATAAGGTAGAACCAATCAGCACCAACCACAACCCCATTAGCAATCAATAAAGTGTCTGAAATTCAAGAGAGGTTGGGACTGATTTCCAAGCATGAATTCTTGATTTTTGATCATCATTTCCTCCATTCTTTCCATGACACATGTGCTTGGTTTGACATGCCAAAGTGAACAAGAAGTGGTATCTGAAATGAGCGGTTTTGGAATAATCTACACATTGGATGTGGGTTCAAACCAACTTTTGCCTTTCAAAATTCATAGTAATTTCAATTCAAGTGATAAAATTACCAATTTTTTGGTAATCCCCCTCATTTCTATTTCTGCACCTGTGGAAATATTTCCTTTGTCTTCTTGTACTCCACACCATGTCCCCAGTTGCTTATTTGGTCGGTTATGGATGGTTTGCCTTTAACTTCCTCAACATTGGAATTAGCATCTATGCAGTCAGTTTTGTGTTATAGTACTCTTAATCATCCTTCACAACTTGCAAAATCCTTTCTTTTCTATTGTTTTTTCTGTGATAACTTACTACTCACTCTCAAGGTAGCCAAAGTTGATGCCTGTTTGTCTTGGAGGTAGCATTTGCACTAAATTCCATATACTAGTTCTGGCATCACTGCCACTGCTGGTCCAAGTCTAACTTTATCTGTTTGCAGTCTCCGCTCCTGGTCAGTCCAGTCTGATGTGAACCCTAACTTAAAACACACGACAAAAAACCGCAGCAGGATGGAGAAGTCCCCAGTCAGCCTTGAAGTTTGGGAATTAAGAGCAACGCAGAAATTCCACACGATCCCATAATCTGCGTCATGGAGTTGATGTCTGAAAAAGAGACAATCGCGTCGTGGGAAGCTGTACAATTATCCCTACCCAATGTTTGGGGAGAATCACCGGTTAAAGTGGGTACACCAAAAAACACTTTTGGCTTAAAATTGCCATCATCACTTTGTGTACATCTCCAAAATCAATATGTACCTAGATTGAAGAAACGATTTTTAGAACATCTAATAAAAAAAATTCACTTTGTGTAACTTTTGTATAGGGTATTCAAATGAATGTTGCCTTTTGGGGTTTGTTGGGAACCTCCCTTTCACTTGCCAATAAGACATTATGAAAATTGACCAATCTAATAGTAGTAGTTAGGCACAATAGCAAAAAGTGTCGGTTTGGGGGTACCCACTTTGATTCATTGTTAACTTGGGGAATTGGGGGTTTGTAATTTGAAAAAATTGGGAAAAGAATGGTGAAAAAATCTACAAAGTTTCTGTTTGGAGTAAGAAAAATAGAAGGAGGAATAGACTCAATATTTGAAGAAATAGTTCAACGTGGGAATTAAATGAAAAATAGTTGGTAAACTAAAAAAAACAGATCCCAAATGATGATCCCTACAATTTCACAGTGTTTTTTCAACCCAGTTTTTTTCTATGATGTAAAAAATTGAATTTTTTTAAAATAAATTTATTTATTAAATAGGCTTTTGAAAAATTAATTAATTTTTTTTCCCACTAACTACTTCTTTCTCTATGTATCACTATTATATAATCCCAATTTGGGTTTGGTGATGAATAAATTCTTCTCTTGTAATCATTTCGATCGGACCCTTCGTTGATATCAATCTCACCTAGAAGGATTTTTTCCTTCTTTGCAACAAGTTGGAGACTTTAATTTCTCATGCAATGTTTAAACTCTATGACAGGTCAAGTATAGAATAGGATTATACTTTTTTATAATCAATATAGATGGGAGCGTTAGTTAGGTGGCCGCTTCGATTCTCCACTTCATATACAAAAGATACATCAATGAGTTCAAAAGTGTCAAGTTGATGACATAAGAAATTGTTTCCCTTGTTATTTGTGGGAGTTTTACACAACATTGGAAGGAATTTGGGGTCATGAAAGGATTGCCTTCCATTGTCCATCATCCTTTACATCCCTTAAGTTTTCTACATTCTCAAGTAGTTCTTGCCATTTTCAAAACCTTGGCAATAAGCTTTGAAGGCTTTGTGTATTCTCAATATTTGAAATTCAGATGCACTTTACACAACTAGAAGCACATTTTGAAGACCTATCCAATAGCATACTAAATGCTAGATCCAAAGAACAAATGTCTCTCACAAT
This sequence comes from Rhytidiadelphus loreus, assembly GCA_947034895.1. Classification (NCBI taxonomy): domain Eukaryota; kingdom Viridiplantae; phylum Streptophyta; class Bryopsida; order Hypnales; family Hylocomiaceae; genus Rhytidiadelphus; species Rhytidiadelphus loreus. The sequence continues at coordinate 29,928,794 of OX344765.1, read as the reverse complement.
CTACTTCCAAAGATTATGTGTCAATGTAGCGAGTTCAACAAGTCCTATGAATATCATAAAAAAATGACTCACTTTCTTTCCAAAGTTTCACCCTACCTTGATTTAAATGTCTTTTACAAATTGTTTAACTCCGTCACTTGGTGTTCAAGAATATATGCTAAAATACTTTCAACAATTCTTTCGATTGACTATAAAATCAAACCAAAATTTAAAATGGTTAAACATCAAGGAATGAATCGTACCCCATTCAAATGCTCATTTTGGATGCTTGCGGGACACCCAAAGTCATTGTACATATCGTGTAAGTTATGCTTTCTTTTTGTTTAATTTCTCTCCTTGTTGAGAGCGATACAAGTGTTTAGCCGATAACGATGGATGATGATGGTAGCTTTGTGTGACTTGGAGTGACGAGTCGCACATGACGACAACTCGCCACACCTCCGTCACATTCAAGTCCCGTGCAACATGATAAAATCAACACAAAACAAACAAGATGTGCAGTACGCTTACATCATCTTCCTTGACTTCTCTGTCCACCAAGCATGGTCATATGTGGTAGTATAAAGGGAAAGAAAGCCATGCAAGGTAGCGCCAGCAGTGTCTTACATTAAATTATTGAATTAATGCCTGTTAATTGATGAGAAGGTACAGTATGTGTAAACAGAAGTTTAAATAGGTAAAGTTGAAGCATCTAACTTAAGTTAAGTTACAAAAAAAATGTTCAGTTGGAATTGAAGTTGGAACTTGGAAACCACTCAAACTAACTTAAGTTAACTTAGAGCAAAAATTTGCTTTGAAATGAATGCCACTATCATAGCTTATAGCTTACTAAAATATCAGCCCCTCAAAAGGAATTTTAGTTAATTCCAATCATGTCTGTTCATGCAATCTTTACTTTAGATGCTTCTTTCTTGAAGACCCTGATCAGTATTTATTTAAACCCGGGCCCGTAACTCACATGCAGTATTTCATCCATTTTATTTTTCTTTCTATTTCAGTTATTCTGGGCAGTGCAGAAAATGGTCTTTCCAAAAATATATTATGAAGCTATCTTCATTCATGCCTATGGATGAAACATGAAAATATGGGATGGAAATTGAACATTCATTCAAAGATAATATGTACATTTGTTCCAAAAGGAGTGATGTCATCCTAAGATTACATAGTAAAATTCACGTACTTCATCTGCTAAGAATAAAGAATTTCTCATATAATATTCCAATAATATTATTTAGTGTCATTTTTGAGCAAATTATAGCTCAAAATGAAAACCTTGATTTCATATCAAGGAGCACCCCCAGTGGGCGCTCATTGGTTCTTGTGCCAGTTTTTGTAAGTCATTGTTTGTGACTCTTGTTTTTTTCTTATTGTTGGTTTGTCCCATATAGCTTGTAGTTGGGGTCTTGCATTTTTGTTCCCTTGTAATAAAGGTCTCCTTTATTTGTGTTGAAAAATAAACAAAATAAATAGATTTCATAGTCCAACACATGCTTGAGCTCAATATTCTCATACTTGTACCAACAAGTCCTCAACTAAGTTATACTAAGGTAGAATTGCCTATCACCATCTTGATTTGCAATCTGAATATCTTGGGGCCAATTCCAAGAAGAGAGCATACTTTTTAGAGGTGTGCATTTGTTACACGAATCAAACCCAAGTGGAATTATGGTTTTATGATTAAAATTGTAATTTATAGGAATTTTTGAAGAAATCAACCTAAAATTACAAAACCGCATGTAGACTAGAGTCATAGTCGCCATGTCAACAACCCATAACCGCCCTTCTATGAATCTATTAGCACTTAAGTATTCATCATTCAAGGATCGACATGTTAGCTAATGTTGACATTAAAGCCAAAATCTTAGATGGTTTAGGATATTTCCTAGACAGATTTGGATGAGGCATTGAATTGAATTGGGATCAAACAATACGTAAGGGAATTGGAAAGCAAATGGTGATGGCTTGGTCTACCTTAGTGGATCAAATTCCCATCCAATTTAACTAATCATGCTTCTTGAATTCAATCAAATATTAATTGATGTTTTACAATTAGAAAAAATGGTGTAGGTAGAATTGTCTATTACCGCCGTCTACACAATTCCACCACCTAGTCAACCCTCCCATTTGCGTCAATGATCCACTTATTACCACAATCTTACCAACCTTTTATCATAATGGCAATGTACTTGGAAAGCGAACACATCAACCTACGCTTTAATAAGGGTTTGCCCATATTTCAACAAGGATCTATTCATGCTTTAACATTTCGCCTTTGATAAATCATAGAAAAAAAATTGGACGGGGAATTTCTTCATTATTTTTGCAAATGGATTCTCTCAAACTTTTCAATCTTTGATAAATATGGGAGCTGACAAATAGCTTCTCCAAAGTATCTAGATAACAAATATGTATAGTAATGGGCAGGTCTATCTTATTTGTTCTAAGAGCTATTAGTATCCTTCTCATGTTTAGTAAATTCATTTTAAAATATCTACTCCTTTGTTTCAAAATAAACGAGTGGATTCTAGTGGGAAAGTGTGGGAGTATTTTACAAATTTATTTTGTTATTTTGAGACAAAAGGAATATGACACATAAATACTTCACTCATCTATCAAAAATATTGAACCACCTAGTACATATGAAGTAGAAAACATAAAGAGTCGTGGTCCAAAGATGTAAGTAGTAGTAGAAAAGTTGTCCTAGAGCAATAAGCAATAATGTGAGAGTACAAAACTATGTTGGTATTGAAAATGGGCATTTTGAACCATGGTATAGTATATACATATATATAGTTTGGTGTTCCATTAACTTTTTTCTACTAACTAAGGTAGATGGACTCAAAATGGACCTTTATTAGCCCAATTGCAACTTTTGACATTGTTTTCATTAATCCTTTGAGTCTAAGAAGACCACAATTTGAATATCAAAGTGTGTAAATTTCAAATATATGCCAATCTAAGAAGAAATGGACATAAGATTGGTTTGGGAGGTAAGTAATTCATATGAAATGGTGAAGTGTGATTTGAAAAAAAAACTTGCATTTGGAAGTTATGTGGATTTATATGTGCCCATGTTAGGAAGTGACTATAGAATACACACAAAAAAATGCATGTCTATATCTTTCCTAGTTCCTCAAATTCTATATTCTTTTTTATTCAAGAACATGTGACATGCTTTATACCATTGCAATTTTTCTAAGGGGTGGACATTATATATGAAGAAGACACATGTGGCATACAAGTTTTCCAAAAGAAGAGTGAGGCAAAAAAATATTGTTTCTTATGTATTGTAGTTTTTGATGTATAATGACATATTTGCAAACTTCTTTAATATTTTGCAACCCTTAGTAGAACTTATGTTTATGATAACCAAAAAAGAAATGTCCTTGTAGTTATACTTAGGAGATCTGATTAGGAAATTCAAATCCTAGTGAAGTTCACTCAAGGAGTCCATTTCAAATAGGTTTACTACAAGACAATCAAATTAGGCAATCACAACACATGGAAAAGACTCACCTCCAAATTGGTATACACCTCAACATCCAATTCATCAACCACTACACCACTCTATGTCCAACAACAATTATATAATTCCAAATGATTTCAATTTACATACCACATTGCACATATTGAACCCAATTAGACCTAGAATTTCATCATATTAATCCAAAAAGTAAACATCTCGTTGAATCAACATCAATGTTTTTACTCGATACTAGATCCTCCACATCTCATCACTCAATACTCATCTCTTCAACTTCAAAAACAAAGATATACAACCTACTTGGGTTGGACTTGCACTTGGCTCTTATGCTTATTAATCAGGTCTTTTTACACTACTTAGCATCCAATTAGATAATTAACTAGCCTACCTAGAAAAAAACAAGAATAAAATTTGAAATTCAAGATCTCAAAGCCAATTACTAATTCTATAGTCCTAAATGTTTAGATCATTTGGGACTACATCAATAGAGAACTTATTACCAATTGAAGAAGATGATTCTTGAAATGAATAGTACAATTTATTTTTGTATAATGCTTGTATTTCTAAATGCATATGTTGTATTTCCAATTACTATAGTATAAACTTCATTTCATGGTTTAGAATCTAAATATTATCATTTACATCCTCTTTATTGTTTTATGTTGGTAGATTCATATATTTCAATATTTCTCATATTATCGTGCTTCACCTCCATTATACACACAATTGCTAGTATGTGAATCCAGGATCTTGAGCCTATGAGCGTAGGAGCCTAGGGTTTTATGTTACAAGTACCTATATTATAGGCACCTTCTATGGTTATAAGATATTTATATTATAGATGTCTATGTTATAGATATCTATGTTATAAGTACCTTCCATGGTTATAGGATACTTATATTATAAGTATGTATGTTATAGACAACTTCAATAGTTGTTGAATACCTACTTACACCTAGACTCGAGACTTGTAGGCTTGCATTTCTAAGCTCACATGCTAATGTCATTGCCTTTATACACTCACTTACATTTTATTTCTCTGTTCATTCCAACTATGGATTGTGCTTTCTTTTTGCATACGATTTCCTTCTCACTTTTTTAAGCTTTGTACAATTATATTCTACACTTTTGCCCTGGACAACAAAATCTTGAAGATTTTCTCAATATTCTCATGCCCTTCTAAATAGCTCTTTGACTTAAAAAATTAAAAGTGCATATGATGTGTCTTGCATAGAGAGGTTGGTGACGACCAACCTTCTTATAGGAATTTGTGACCTTTTGGGTTCATAAACAAGTTTGTAGAATTTTAGCTTATAGATTTTTGCGGTTTTCTATATAGTCTAATAAAAAAAGAATTATTCATTATCTACAATATTAAACTCAACTACCATTATAGTTACATACCAAAAAATTCTACAAACTTGTCTTAGTGCAAGTTTTAGTGCTATGTACCATATAGACATTGGTATCAATACACTTGAAAGTTTTAGGGGTTGCAAATTGATTTTGCATTGTACACACACATTTTTAATGATTAATAAGAATGGTGCTAAATGTTTTATACCAATAGTCCCTACTCTTGGTGACTTCACATATATATTTGATTTAATAAGGATACAAAATTAGAATGACTATAAACAATATAGTTTGTAGAAATTGTAGAATTTTGTACAATGAAATAATATTTGATTTTGCCTCACATATAAATATTTTATAAATTGTGTGATTTTAATAATGTAGTGCTACAAACACTAAAAATTGGAAAATATAAAATCTATAGTAATTGCACTTAATTTTGAACTATTTTCAAAGTGACTATAGTAGAGCCACCCATAAGTGGCCAAATAAGCAATTGTGGACATGATATGGAGTAGTTCAAGGGAAAGCAAATATTTATGGATAGAAATGATGGGGATTGCCAAAAATTTGGTAATTTTATGCTTGAACTAAAATTACTATGAATTTTGAAAGGTAGAAGTTGGTTTGGACCCATGTCCAATGTCTAAAGTCATCCAATTCTAATCATTCAATAACTACTTTCTCGTTCAATAACTTTGGGACATGTGTCATGATCTTACTGGTACTAACCTTGAAAAGGAAGAAAAAACACATTCCAAGCTTGAATAGGAAATTTGTTCCAAGCTCGAATAGGAAATTTGTTCTAAGTTTGAATAGGAAATTTGTTCCAACCTTGATTGGAGATAACTACACCCTACAGGTTGGGTATGGGTCACTGGTCACGAATTGGTGGTCCTACCTTACTACATGTTTGTACCTAAAATATGCAACTTCTATGTTAGAGAGACTAAAGTTGATTTTATGTGCATCCACTTTCAGAACTTTGAAAACGCACAATTTTTTTATACAAGATCTTGAAAAAGCATGCTAGAATGTAATCTAGAATTCCCTTGTTGACCACTTCCATCCAAGACCCCAAGGCAAAAGGCTACACAATTTAATAATATGAACCTTGCTCAAATACTCAAATACTCAAAATACTCATATTTATTTGGACGATTTCCAGTGTGTTACTTTAAATAGCATAAAGACCACTACCCCCAGTATGGTTGAGATATTGGCATTCATGGCATCTTAGGTAGGCAGGTACAAAATAGGAATGGTATCTTTAATTCATCTCATGATTTGCGAATCCGCAAAGCTTGTGGGGTCCTGTATCCCATTGCAAACAAAACAGATGGACTTCAGACAGGACAAGTGTTGCAAACTTAGGGACACATTGCCTTTCATTCAAATTGTGCTGTGTACTTGCAATCTCGGGTATAAGGGCCATATGACCGGAAGCAACGACCATAATAGGGGGAAGGGGGGCGTGAACCTCATTCCGTTCCAATGACTTTAAAAAGAAAGTTGACCCGGTCTTGCAAAGCTGACAATCCAAACTTGAAATATACTTTTCTGCGAAGGTGAGGAAAAAATTCTACATTGAAATAAAGACTTTTCATGCAAAAGAAGGAAGTTCCAATTTAGTGGTACACATAACAAAGCTTGAAAAGATATGACAATTACGAATCTTCCTATTCTAAGCCAAGTTGCGGACTCTTTATATTTTGCCAACTTGTTGGGTTTGGAAAGGAGATTGGTGGACCTGAGAATAAGGAGAGACTGATACCAATTGCATTGGGGAGTGTTTTTTGGAGTAGACCCTTTGATTATGGTGGTGATTTGGTGGTTTTCGGTTGGACCAAGGATGCTCCAAGGTAACTACACCTAGTTTTGAGCATCTACATTGATTTCTTGAATAAAATGTACCACGTTATGAACATGAATGCAAAGGTCAATTTTGGTTACATTTGTAATTGACACTTTGCATTTAAAGTGAAGAAAAAGGATTCTTTTTTGCACCTTACTTGACTACATTATAAGACTTTGAATCTCATTAACTTTAAAAAAAATTGCTTTAAGGATTTTGGTTCTCAAAAATTTTATGTTGAAGAATTTAATTGAGACTCTAGGAAAAAAATATTCAAAAAGAAGGATTTGGTTTTTAGTCTTTCATAAATTGTTAAAAAAAAGTAGGTAAAAAAAAGAACCTAAATTGTTGATAGCTCTATGATGGAATTGAAACCAACTAATTCCAACAGTGAGATTTTTCAAGCAAGTAAATTTTACCTCGTGGAACTTTTGTTTTTATTATTGTGAAAATTGAGTTCAAAAACAAATTCAATACATTACTTCCCAAGAAGATGCCATAATTGCCTACAAAATAAGAAGCTCCATAACTTTTACATCACTAATCCAAATGGATTGAATAAAAGCTTTTTATGTAGACAAAAATATAATCTATGAGTAAAAAAATGTTAAAAATTTAATTTAAAGATTTTGTGGTCTTGTTTTGTTGCCCAACAAACTTAAAAGACAACTTATTATGGTATAACTCTTGCTCTTGGGCACCAATTGAAGTAAAAACTATATTTCCTTAAAGCTAGTCTATCTTCAAAAAAAATTCAGAAAATTTTGCCAAAAATTGAGGTCACATGAGCGTCTCCGAATTCTAAGTGTCTTTTGAGGGGACTATTGAACTTTAGGGGATAAAATACTCCCCTTAAACCCTTATGAATTCAAAGATATATATTCTTAATAAAAAGAATTGGAGGAGGAATAGTCTTACTTAGAACATAAAGAAGTATTACCACAGCTAGTAATAGTCTCTTGTCAAAATGCACCCAAAGAATTTTATAGATGAATTCTCTAAACATTGCAATATTTAAATGAAAAATTCCTAAACTTTGCTGACTCAAACACATAGATTGACTTTCATAGCCTTTGGTTTCAAGGGCAATTTCCATACCATGTATTTTTCCAACTTTAAAAAGAAAATTACAATCATAAAGATGACATGCTCTTGATAAAAAAATATAGAATTCAAAGTTCAATAATAAATGAGTTGTGCTATCTTGCTAAAATAACATGACATCTTCAAAGTGTGTTTGTCAAAGGTTGTAATAATTTTAAAATTGATACAATGTTGCAAATTGTGAACCACAATGGATTATTCCATCTATATAAATGTCCATATTGAAGTGATTGGGAGTGTATAACCGACTATGTGCTTATGTACGTAATTGGATAAAAAATGCAATATCTTCAAAGCAAATTTAATTCTTATATTGTCTTTCAACCATATTTATCACTTTAAGAATTATGTTCTATTCAGTTCAAAGGGTTTTGAGCATTTTCCTTCCATCATCTTTAATAACTTTTCCTACCTTTGTAGGAATTTATAGAAGTTAAACCTTTCTTGAAAACTATTTCATAATCTTCCTAGTATCTTAGGGGATTCCTATGATATTTTATGTGGCTATTTGAAACCTTCAAGTGACTCTTTCAAAGTCAAAACTCCTTTCACTTTGAAGACTATACATATCCTTCTAATATCTTATGGGACTCCTATAATATTTTACGTAGTTACTTGAAATCTTCAAGTGACTCTTTGAAACTAAATATGCATCTTACTAAAGCCAACTAATGCCCCCTATAATTTCTTAGTGCCTCCTAGAGGCTATTAGTTTCTCTTAAGAAACTTCAAGTTATAGCTAGTGATTGTATATATTGAAAGCAAGATTAGGAAAACCTCGACTTTGTCTTGAAATCTTTAGCTAAGTTTGTTTCTTGTACTTTCATGATGAAATACATTATTTTGTACAACTCTTTCAAACTTCTTGAGCCACTTCTTTTGTTTAACTCACCCAACCTTCTTGAGAAAATTTTGTTGCTACCATGTCTTGCCTATTCTTGAAGTTTTTCTTGTTCACCATTCTTCATGAAAACTTTGTCAATACCATGTTTTGTCTACTTGATATATTTTTCGCTGAATTTATCGTCTTTGACAAAAAAAATTAAAAAATTAGAGTAATTTTGATAATATGTGCATAAATATATGGTACACACTATAATGGAGTATGTTACAATGCAACAACAACAAAAGGCTTTCATCAAGCTTCAAGTTTTTATTGTAAAAGATATTTGGATGTCATTGGGGTTTAGGAAAAAATAATTAATGAAAACTTGGTGGATGAAATTGTGGTACAATTTATATTTAAGTGTACAAACATGTAATAAAAATTTCAAATCATCTTGTTGAGTTTAAGTGCCAAATAATTTCTACCTTATACGTTTTGGATACTTTTAGACTTTTTGTCAAAATGATCTTGGTTGCATTTGTGTTCCATGAACAAAATAAGACTTTATATGTTTGGTTTTAGGTCATTTTGTGATTAAATAAAATAAAATTGAATAATAAATTGTAAGTGCAAGGTAAGTGGAAAGTATTATGGTAACTATCTCCTAAAAAGATGCAAATAGGTCTTGTTCTTGCAATTTCCCCCTAATAAAATTCAAAGCCGTTGATCTCAATTACCCCCCCTTTTCCAATGTTGTTGACCTCTAATTAAATTATCACTATTGATTGTTGTTGTGGGAGACATACAAATTATATATATATACAAAATACATACTACAAATAAATTTTAGATATCCTATATTGTTTGCAAGCCAAACAAATTTAAAAAAATTACAAATATGGGGTGGGAGGTGAGTATTTCACAAGCACCCTTTTTAGTTTATCAACCAATGGGAAATGACATGTGTATCCTATCAATTTTTCATTTATGGTTTCTTCAAAAAGCCACCATTTCTCACCATCCCCTCAAAAGAGGTAGTAACTACTTGTACTATATATGCCATGTTTATCCTATTAATTTCCAAGTCTAGACATAATATTTGATGAAAATTGTCTACTTGACGTTTTCAGTGAAAATAAACAATTTGTCAAAAAATAATTGAGAAATTCAATTCATGCCTATGGTAATTGATATTAAATTTTTTGACTTGTAAACCTTAAATCATTCAATTTTTTTTCAAAAGTATGAAATATAAAATCCAACTTAATTATAGAAAAGTTATGGCTTTGTCCATAAAAAGTAATATGATAGCTTTAAGTTTTCCTTCTGGTTAGAGGGTTGTATGTTAGAGCACTTTGAAAAAAATTATACCCAACATTAATACCTTAGTTAGAATGTAGACTCTACAACAAAGAACCAATATGTTCTTTCCCTTGAAAAATTCTTAAGTCCCTATATGATGACAAGGTAGTTATTGCACCTCCCACTATAGGTGGGTGGATTATAGTGGTAAGCACCTTGCTAATGCTCAAATTTGAACTAATGACCACCTTACTGATGTGCCAATGCCAATGCCATTGAGCTAAGGTTGTAGGTGCCTTTTCCAAGACTAGATTGTATATTTTACTAGTCTAAGAAATTTTAACAATTTATCCATTACAAGCTATTGTTGGAAAAATTACTTGGTCATTTAAACCCTAAATGACCAAGGCCTTCTGTTTTGGTCAAAAAACTCTCAAAACTGCCATTTCTATTGCAAGGTGCAAAACCTTAAAAAAAAACTATTATTTTGCATATTTAACCTTAGGATGTTGCACTAAAATACTATGAGATTGCATGGAATGAATTTTAGAAACTTTGATTGTACAGATTGCAAAATATGAGAGTCTGAAGTGAAAAAAAACATTTTTTTGCACCCCGCTAGACTAGATCTTTGGACTTTAAATCTTTTTAACTTAAAATTGTGAAAATCTAACTTTTGAATTCAAGCAAGCAAACTAACCCATGTGGAGATATTTTTTGAATTTTCTTGAAAATTTAGTTAAAAAAATGAATTCCACAAGTTATTTTTTTTGAAGATGCTTGCATTGCCCCCAAAACAAGACCTTCTATTATTTTCTCATCACTGGTCCAAATAAAATGAATCAAAACTTTCCATTTAGACTCCGAGAAAAAAAATTAAATTTTTTTATTGAGTTTTATTTATTTATTTTGTGTTGTCCAACAACCTCCACTTTGAACTTAGGGTGGCATAAATTTTCTTTCCAAGCACTAATTGAAATAATAATTATATTCCCAAAAACTAACGTGTTTTTCTATCTTCAAAAAAAGTTCTACAAAACATACCAAAATTGAAATCATATGAATTTGTCCAAACCTTGTAGCATCCATGATGGTCCTTTGGGGTTTAAGGACATTTTGGTTTGCAATTCAAAAAGTAAAATAATTTATATTAGAGGTGTTTAGAAAGTCTTGAGGAATCTGCAAGCTACAAATAACATTTTTTTGTTACAATGCCCCACATAGAAATGTTTTGACTTTAGTTTGGAAAAATGTTCATGACAAATGAAAATTGAATTTGACATGGAGAACAATTTTGAGAATTTGCTATTATTCAAGTTTTATGGTTACCTAGAAAATAAATTAAAAACAAATCTTCAAGTGCTCAAAATCGAGAGCATTACAATTAAAAAAAAATTACCACCATGCATTGGGTGTATAATTTATTGATAACAATTGAGATAATTTTCAAATTAGGTCTGTACATTTGCAATGATTGTATTTTTTTATTCACATTATTTAAAAAATTAAATACAAATTTGAAGTTCAAAAATTTAATTAGTATTTTAGATTTTTTAAAAGCATATATTTTATTCAATTTTTTCAATGTGCATTTTATGATGGTAGAATTGTCTTAAGTATTTTTTTGTGAAGCTCGTAAATTAGTTGTGGCAAATGGGGTGGATATTCTAGTGCAAAATTTGACATGCAAATATCAAAATTTGTGCGTAAAGCAAATGCTAATTGAGCAGTTGTATGCACCTCGAGTGAAAGATGGGACATTGTATGCAAAAGTGTATAGTTGTCCCATAGTAAATTGGGGTATATGAACCCTCTTTACGATTTCTTGTTAGCCCACATTGACCACAAATTATTATTTTCTATGACACTCGGGGGGTGCACTTAGATCTACTATAACAAACCACGTGCGAACAAGTGGTTTCTAATAAACTGTAATTTAAACCTAAAATTTTGAACATTGTTTAATAATGACTATAGCTTTCTATTGCCAAAATTTCCAATTCAAATAAAATATGAAATGATTTTTAGAAGAGGCTGAAAATGAACTAAAATGGCATGTTTTTCAACTCAAATAATTATAGAGGACACATTTAGATGACCATTGAGTCAATATTCAAGTAAAATGAGCTTTCAATAATGAGTTATTTTTAGGAATTTTTTGTTCGTTTTTTAGACAATTTTTTCTTGTATAATACAGGGGTGTGAAAGTTATTTTTCAGTTCTACAGTGTATCTTTTTACTTCAAAAATTTGTAACTAATTATTATTAACAAATAAAAATATCAATAATTCAAAACATAAACATTTAAAGTAGGAAAATCTATTCATATTTTTTTAATTTTGTTTTATTTAAAATTCAAAAAGTATATAGGGGGTCCAAAGTTTTGTTTGCACGTGGGTTCTAATGGACACTCTAAATGCCCCCCCCGAGCTATGACATTTGAATTCTTATTCAACTTGTGCTTTTAAGAGATGACAACAACTCATAGTTGCATACAATCTAATTGATTCCTTCTCCAAATCAGAATATTAATTAAGCAATTGCAACTTTGAGTTTAAAGTTATAATAGAAGAGTCTTTTGCACGTCAACAATTGTCAAAGATGTGCTTGATCCATAGTTTTATTAACTTTTTAAACACCTCAAATTTCCATTTCCATGAATTACAAAACATAAAATTTGACTCAGTTCCTTGAAATTTGGAAAATTTAACTTCTAAGAAAATTAAGGTGTTTAATTTTGTGTAGTCTTTCTTTTCTAACCCATAAAGTTCTTTGATGTTTTGAAGTCCCAAACTACTTCAAACTACTTATTCCCAAAGCAAGAGTAAAGTCTTCATCTATGTTTATTTTTAAACAAATTCAATTGAGGGATTCTTTAATTAACTTATTCAAATATATCCTTTCCAAATTTAGAGTGAATATCCCTTCAAATTACAAGTTAAATGTGCCTAAATTTCAAAAGAATAGTTTTTGAAGCCCTTGCTAAAGGTGAAGTTTTGTCTTTAACATTTGAAGAAAAAATCATGTACGTCTTATAACTTTTCCTTTTTAGTCAATATGTTGGAAAATGGGTTGAGAATATATCCAAAAACTTTACCAAAAAATATTTTATATTCATCTTTAGAAAAATTATAAAGTACAAGGTGGTAGTGAATGAAAGAAAAAAAACTTCTAATAACTTTTATGAGAAATTCAAAATTGATAACATTGATGGTGAGAATGTTTTAGTAAGTAATTTGTATTTTTTCTTGTCTTTTTTCTTTGAAAATTTTGAAAATTGAGTTCAAAAGATGACTTTATATGATTTTTCTATCTTCATTGCCCACAAAATAAAACTCTTAATAACTCTCACCTCATTATTTGAACAGAATGGTTCTAATGTTTTTGAGTAAACATCAATCTATACCATCTAATAAAATTAATTAATTAATATATTTTTAGAATATATTTCAACCTACTTGGTTTGACAATGAAATGAAAAAAAACCCTAATAACTTTTGCAATATTTATCGGAACGATGTGAAACAAAGCTTCATACATAGATTAGGACGATTAGCATCCACACTCAAAATTTCATGCAAAAATTCCAAATTATGAAGTCTATAGTGCCTACTTGATTATTCAAAAAATTCCAAGTGGGTTTATTAGTCACATAAGGGCTGATTTAAAAAAATTGACCTACTAAAAAGAAATAAAGTCACTAAAGAAAGTCTACAAAATTTAACAATTTAATATAAATCCCCAAAATTTGTGAGAATTTTCCCCAAGCCCCTCAAGTTTCTAGGAACTCTCCCAAAATATCAAGAGTTAATCACACAATAATGAGGGTACTTCAGATTTTTTTTGGCCCCCCAAAAGCTGGCTGTAAATTTACGCCGTTTGGAGAACCGACCTACTACCACGGATCCACGCTCTACTCATGGAGGCGGGTCCTGGGGGTCAAGCTTTGGAATTCAATGGCCAATTGTTTAGAGCGGGAGTGGGGCCTGCGATTCCGCGTGAACCTGTAGAGAACGCCGTTGAGAACGTGTCGGCGCTCCGTCCTTCGAACGCCGCAATCCGCGTTGAGAACGTCGCGGACCAACGAACCCGGTCCTCCGTCACCTCGTCAGACGTTCCCGACGACGGTCGTCCCCGCGACGAACCCGACGATAACTCCATCCTCGTCGAAACATAGACGATTCGTCGACTCAGACGAACGAGAAACAACCCCTCCGACTCTTCTCTCCAGGGGGTTGCCAAGCGGAGGAGGAAGCAGTCGCGCTATCGGCTCTGTACCCCGTGTCCTGCCCGAGATCGCTTGTGCGCGATCGCGCAGTTGTGCATGCATCGAGACTGCCGTCTCGAGCTTTCCCATGCGATTCACAGCGCCCTTGGAATCGTCGAAATCGGTTGAGAAATGCGGCCAGGAAGTCACTACGTTTGAAGTTGTTCTTTCGACTTTGGGGGGTTGCACTGCCCCTCTTGCGGCGCTACTTGTAGCTCTCATAGCTTTGCGTGTTTGCACAGACTGTAACTAACTAGCCTCGTTCTCTACTACCGGTCGCTTTCTCTTCTTTAGCTGGACGGGACCGCAAATGGGGAGGAATTGTGTTTGAAAAGACAGGCGTTGAAAGGAGAAAGCGTTTCGGAGGTTTGGTTCGTGTCCTTCTCGAGTTTGTTTCCCTCTCTTGGTTCCTTTTTGGTTTGAAATTACCGACAATTGTAGGCGCCGTGGTGGAGTTGAGGTTTGTTAGGGTGGTTTCTTGAGGTATTGGATCATCCCGTCCGTTTTGCTTGAGGTTTGCTAAGATAAAACCCTAGGAAGAAGGAACGGACTGCGAGTATTTGAGGGCGTGAGCCATGCGGATAAGTTTATCTTTTCGTCGGATGCTGCGTGTGACTGCATTGGACTCTTTTTTGTAACCCGTCCGTACCTTTGGAGACAAACCGGGTTAGGAAATTATGAGCAAGAGTTGGTGTTCTCGTGGATTTCGTGAAGACGTTTCAGCTGGAAGAATTGGTTGTGTGAGAGCGTGCGGGTGCGGGTGTCGAAGAATCGGTTAGAAGTTGTGGTGTTGGGAACCTAAGCGTCGGGGTGGTAATGTGAAGTCTAGGGAGCATTTTCGGTTGGATGTGGACTTCCTGCAGTGCAAAGCATGGTACTACTCGTGCATGGGAAAGGCTGTACGTCTGTTGAAAAGTCGTGCATGCGGGGTGATTAGCTCGATTAGGGAGCCCTGGTGTGGAAATGCCGGAGGAACTTGAAGACTCCTCCCTTAGAAACAGAGGCGAAGTTGAAGCGAGACAGAAGAAAGGACATTTTTTTGTCAGCTGTCGTGGAGAAACACAGGGAAGTGAGGAGCTGCAAAGAAAACAGAGTTGTAGGTAGAGAGAGAGAGATGGTCTTGTGGTCGAAGCCTTCAAGAGTGCAGTAGAGAAGGCCACAAGAAGGGGTCTGCGATGGAGCAAACAAGAAGTTGGTTCAATCGGTTCCAACCCCGGGGGGACAGGCTGAAAAGCAACGAGGCCAAGAAGAATGGCTCCACTGGATCGGACAGTGGCAAGGACCTGTTGAAGAACGTCGCCTCCGATCCGGATGCGGTCGATGAGTTGCCCTCGAATATCACCAGGCAGAAAGTGGCCGCTGCGAAGCAGTACATTGAGAACCACTACAAATCGCAAATGAAGAATTTGCAAGAGCGAAAGTTAAGGTACACTTAATCGTTCTTGAGTTCCTCGCTCGTAATCGTTTGGGACATTCGTCATTGGGAGTGGACATTTTGGTTGCTTACGCACAGAATTGAATGGAAGACATTGTTCACTCTGATTTGATTTTGGAGAACGAATTCAGAAGGTCTCTCTTTATGTTGTTGTGGGCTTAGTCCTCTGTACTCTGTTATCCCCTACTTAACCCTTGCCTTGCTTCTAAGTTGAGGCTGATTCATACTTGATTGCTAGCAAGTCCATTGTTGTACGCTCTGGTATAGTCATCATTGCTCCTACGTTTGCACGATCAGTGCTTGCTCCTCAGCTTTTCTGAAGAGAAGTTGCTGTTGAATTCTATTATCTTTTCAAATTTAATATCCCAATAGCTGCAGGGTAGTGTCATTGACAGTTTCATTGCATGGTCGATGGTTCTTTCGTCGACAGCGATAGTGTGATTTCAAGAAGAGTTTTTGTTTCTTGCTTCGAAGTCCATACTGTTTGTATAGGTAGTTGAATTGTTCCAAGTTAATTCCATTATTTTTAGTAGTGTAGAACGTCAAAGCTGGAGGATTGATTGTGGAAATTAGGCGCATGGTAGTAGCCAACTTAATCTCTGGAGACTTGGAATGTTTTACTGACAATAAATGGTGGGGTGGATTACATCAGACGATGGTCATTGGAGCGCAAGCTGGCCGATGCCGATGTCACGGAAGAGGAACAGAACAATCTCCTGAAGGATCTGGAGAGGAAAGAAACGGAGTATATGCGCCTGCAGCGTCACAAAATGGGAGTGGAGGACTTTGAGCTACTCACCATAATAGGACGTGGTGCATTTGGCGAGGTGCGTGTCCCTAGTGCGAATGTCCAGTCCATGCATTGTCATTTGAATTACTCTCTAATTCAGTGTCAATATCCTAAACGAGGTATTGTTGTTATTATTACACTTTCCACTCGTAGCTTGGGAAGTCTCATACTGCAGTGGCAATATGATTTCTTGGTGAGCTTACTTAGGTTTATTATTATGCATGCGCAGGTGAGATTGTGCAGAGAGAAAACAAGTACAACGGTCTATGCCATGAAAAAGTTGAAGAAGTCCGAGATGCTGCGAAGAGGCCAGGTACTTCATGTGCATATCTGTAGATTGTAGATTTAATAGCAATTGTTCCTTCGGTGATCTGTATCATTTGCTGAAGAGTACAGATCACTGAACAAATAATGGTTTCTTTCAAATCTGGATTCATACGTTTTTTTGGCGAAGCACATAATTTCTTAAGATGTCTTCTCTTATCCTGCAGCACTATATTTAACTATAGTGGTAATCTCAGGTGGAGCATGTTAAGGCCGAGAGGAATCTGCTGGCAGAGGTTGACAGTAATTGCATTGTGAAATTATATTGCTCATTCCAAGACGAGGAGTATTTGTACTTGATCATGGAGTATTTACCAGGAGGAGACATGATGACACTCCTCATGCGCAAGGACACCCTGACGGAAGACGAAGCCAGATTCTATGTTGGGCAGTGTGTTTTGGCTATCGAGTCAATTCACAAGCATAACTATATCCATAGGTAGTTTTTTCAAGTGGATTTGCTATGTGGTTTGGTTATGTGGTTATTACCTTCTGCGGTATTTCAAAAGTACGATATGTCTTAACTTGAATTGTGCACCAGGGATATCAAACCAGACAACTTGCTCTTGGATAAGGATGGGCACATGAAGTTGTCAGATTTCGGTCTTTGCAAGCCTCTAGACTGTTCCAACTTGCCTGCTTTGCAAGAGTATGAGTCAGCTCAAGATGCTACGAGAGATCCTGCAGACCCTAGACAGCATCGATCTGCATCTCCCGTACCAAGGCGAACACAACAGGAGCAGCTTCTTCACTGGCAACGAAATAGGCGAATGCTGGTACCTTCTTTTCCTTTTTCAGTCGTACACATTTATCCCGAACGGAATTTCTGAGCCATGTGATGGACCAAGTGTGTAAGAACCTGCTTACAAGAGGGCACGCATGCACTTGATCTGCAGTCCTGTATATGATTTCGCTGCTCTTCAAGCATCTGATGGTCTTAGTACTGACACAATTTTATGCATTCAGGCTTACTCAACAGTTGGCACTCCAGACTATATCGCTCCCGAAGTACTGCTGAAGAAAGGTTATGGCATGGAGTGTGATTGGTATGTATTAAATTTTTTTTATGCTCCTGAATCATGCTGTCCTTTTTCTTGATCTAAATGTGGTTGTGGCTTAGAGTCCCACTCGTCCTATAAACCTATTTTTTTTAGCTCTCAGGGGCTTGGCAGACGAATGATTGGAATCACTCGCCCACATAAGAATGTTTTGGTG
Source organism: Rhytidiadelphus loreus (assembly GCA_947034895.1). NCBI lineage: Eukaryota > Viridiplantae > Streptophyta > Bryopsida > Hypnales > Hylocomiaceae > Rhytidiadelphus > Rhytidiadelphus loreus. The sequence continues at coordinate 29,910,836 of OX344765.1, read as the reverse complement.
CTTCACATGCCCTTGGATTGGAAGATAGCCTTTCCCGGGAAAGTCTTGTTTTGATCGGAATAGCTGAACGGCTGTTTTCTTCAGGTGGTCACTGGGAGCAATCATGTACGAGATGCTCGTTGGATACCCTCCTTTTTACTCTGATGAACCCATGACAACTTGTCGCAAGGTGTGTAGCTGAATCTATTATTTTGCAATCATTCATCCATTATTCAAGGAATTCTGTCCATGAAGTTGTTGATTTAGGTTTCCTGATTAACCAGAAAAGTGCATATTAGCATGTTTCTGCCATTTTCTCCGAAACTACCACAGCTTTCGAGGTTGCAATTCCTGTTCTGGCATTCTTTATATTGCATTCTGTTCGTTGAAAGTCTTGGATTTGTGGGTGTGTAGATTGTTAACTGGAGGAATAACTTGAAGTTTCCCGACGAAGCAAAGCTGTCACCAGAGGCGAAAGACTGTATCAGTAGATTGCTGTGCGACGTGGAGCACCGCCTTGGGACCAGAGGTGTGACGGAGATTAAGGTAGGTTGGGCTTGTGGTATATTGCAGACAATCCAGAGTCTTCTCAACAGAAAAAACCCTGGAAAGAACGTCTAATAGTAGTTTTTATTTTCCGTTTAAAATTAGTTCGTAAGAATCATTTTAAACCATGTGCTGTACTTAGCACTGTTTTTGTGGCGTCTGCAGAATCATCCATGGTTCAAAAACCATAGATTGCCTTGGGATAAACTGTATGAGATGGAGGCAGCTTTCAAACCTGAGGTGAAAGATGAGTTGGATACTCAAAATTTTGAGAAGTTTGAAGAGGTTTGTTGTCCTCCCAATCTAACCCTAACAGTAGACTTATACCACTTGTCCTTGGACCCACGGACTCTCGATAGATAGAGTCGTATAGTGTTGTTCTGGGAGTGGTAATTGAGCTCCTTTTTCCCTTTTTGTATGAACCCTAAATCTGGAGTTGAACGTTGATTCTGTTACTAGGGGTTAATCATCTTTACATTATTAACATTGCACTTTGTTTTGATAAGAGGGGTGGTGTTTCTTATAATTATTGCGAGATGAAACCTCGTGCGACTTTCGTGTGATTACCATATCAAGACTTGTATCGTAATCAGTACTTTTCCGGATACTCTTTTACTTTATTCTGCCGTTATTATGAACCAAGTTTGATGATGCTCAATGAACCGGATACCTGCAGAGTGATTCCCAGATACCGTCATCTACAAGATCAGGACCATGGAGAAAGGTACCCATTTTGTATAGTATTATAGAGTCGTCTCTTTCTTAGTCTGGTGCTAGATTGACAGTTGGTCTTCAGCATTTATAAGTTTCTACTTAAAATTTATAAGTGGCAATAGTGCTGGATTGCAAATAGCACTACTGGATTGGGAGTGTTTATTAGCAGATTTTGTGAAATGCAGATGCTCTCATCAAAGGACGTCAACTTTGTGGGGTATACCTACAAGAATTTCGAGATTGTCCAAGATGCCAATGTTCCCGGAATTGGTATGTTCATTTTGAGTCTGCTGGTTCTGATTACATAATGAGTACCCATAGTGGCATGCTTTGGAGTTTTAGGGTTTAAGTTTGTTTGCTTTTCCACGGCTTTGAATTAGAGACGGGTTATTAGGTTGTCTAGGTTCTGGTAATTTGTGCTTATTTACTGTTTTCTTGAACAGCAGAGCTCAAGAAAAAGGGAAAACCAAAAAGGCCATCAATCAAGACACTTTTTGGTGAGTTCTCCTTTATTTTTTGTTATGAACCCATAGTTGCCAAGCTGAAATAGAAAACCCACTTTCCAAACATGTTCTTTTTGTTAAGAGATGTAGAGATTTCTGATACATTTTGTTACCTTCCTTGGAGAGTCTTGAATTGTTTACTTCTGTAGATATGGAACTCAATTGTGAAGGAATTTTTTCTGCTAGTGTTCGGATCTTGGCCTTGTTTGGTTCCTTTATTTTTTATCCACTTCATCAGTTAGTCCATTTTTCCGGTAAATTTCTGTTATCCTTATCTTGTCTCATACCGTACTACATGAGGTACACGCAGACATGATATTTCAAGCATGGTTATTGTTCCCGATGACTGTCGAGCGAGATACGGAATTACGCTTGTTTCAACTAAATGTTGTTTGTTTTTCAGATCCAAATGGAGGCCCCAATGGCCACATTCAGGGCAGCTTTTTGTGCCACTTGCCTACTCCTATCGAGATATCGGAAAGTCCAGAGACTTCTCCGTCCGGCAGCATTTCATCGCCTCCCCGCCCGAACTCGAGTTACTACAAGCCACCGCCACCGATGTATCCATATAAAAGTCATGCTCGATAGATAGGTTTCCTGCTTCTTTTTATTTATTTTATTTAATTCGTTTGACAGCATTGTGCAATTGCCAAGCACCCAGTAACATGTCTGCAGGCCTGCCTACTTGTGTGTAAGGTTTGCAGTTCTGTATCTCGTCCCAAAGGGCTCACTACAGGACCGACATGAAGATGTATTTAAGACTTAGTCGATATGACAAGTGGGTTGAGTGTAAATGATCTGCATTAGGTACACACAGGTACACACTATCTTTTCCTTGAAGTTTGATTCATTTAAAGCGGTTTCTGCCCCTGAAGTGGTTTGGACCCTCAAATAAAGTGCATTAAGATAAAATAGCTGTAGACGTTGCTATGTGACCATACTTGACTTCCGTGTGAAGTTAATTTTGTGCATATTCAGTGCTTTTAATTTGGTTCGTCTTCACTGTATCCCACACATCTTATCTTTTATATCTTGCTGTGCTCTAGATTTAGAATTCAAGTCAGTTTTTTTCACATAATTGTGAACTTCACATTGGGTAAGTATTACCGTGTGAAACATTGGTCAAAGAAATAGCAAAAGTCAAATCCAATTCTAAGGATGAATAGTTGCACTTTCATCTTACACTCAAAGATTCTTTGTCATGCATCAATGTTTGGTGTTTGTGTCAACGTTCAAGGGTTAGAGAAGATTTCAACACAATAGTAGTATGCAAAAATTGTAAAGGCTCAATTTTTATTGATAAATGATCTAGAATTAATGCAAGTGTTGATTATATACATTCTCAAAAATGATGATTATTTGATATACAAGATTTAAAACACTTCTAGTGTCCTAATACCATACGCTCACTTCATTGCAACCCTGAAACCTAAAATGGTTTAACCCTTGAACGTTGTGCCAATCACTATGGAAATCATTTGTTTTGTCATCATGTGAATTGTTGGCTTAAAAAAATGAAAAAGTATTCATTGGAAGACAAACTACTATAGATGATCTTTCCTTTTCATTTACAAATTTTGGATGATGAATATTTGCATTTTTGTCCTATGTGGAGAGATTATTTGTCATTCATCCGTCAAAAAACATCCTCTGCATCATTTATGGATTAAAGGTGTATTGTATTTCATCAAAGTGTAAATTTTATAATTTTTCTTGTATTTGTGATTGATTAATTCCTAAAGATCCATTGTCTTATTGAGGGACAAAATGGATTTTGGATAAGCTTTTATAGTCTCAAATTTTGTTTGAATTTTTGTTTAAACATAGGAAAATTTGAAAATATAATTTTTTATTTTAATCAGTACTTGAGAATAAAAGTTATGACATATTATGTCTAAAATGAAGTTTGTACAAAAAGAATTATAAAAACTCACAATGTATCTTTCAAAATTTGTTTCCAATAGAAAGTATTTTTGTCTACACATAAAAATTTTATTCTTTTTATTTGGACTATTGATGAAGAAGTTAGGAACAATCTTGTCTTGGGGGCAATCTAATCATCTTTTTGAAAAAACAACTTGTAGGAATTTATTTTTTAATGTGATTTTCACAACTTTTCAAGAAAAGAAGTTTGACAAGATTTAATTTTTTTTGCTTGAATAATCTCATTGTTGAGACTGTTGTGTTTCAATTCCATTGTAGACATATTAATGATTTTGTTTTTCCTTCAATCTTATATCTACTTCTACTTAAAAAAAATTTAAAGAATAAAAATCAAGTATGCGTTTTTTGAATTTTTTCCCTAGACTTTCAACTCAATTCTTGACCACAATTTTTTTTATAATTCAATATTGGTAGAACAAAAATTTTAAGCTAAGAAGATTCAAAGCGTTAAAATCTAGTCAGGTAAAGGTGCAAAAAAAGACGTGGATTCATTTTATATGTAGATATCTTGCAATCCACAAGTCAAAGTTTCTAAAGTTTCTTCCATATATTCTTGTACTAGTTTAGCATAAGATCTTATAGTTAGATATGCAAAAAAATGATTTCTAAATTTTTTGTACTTTGCAAAAGAAATGGCAATTATGAGTGGAATTTGATGAAAAAAGGCATTGGGACTTTGGTGGTTAAGTGCTATGGATTAAATGAAGTATATACATTGCCATTTTCTATGCTTATGATGCTTTGTTATGCATCAAAATTAGTTGCTAGTCGGTTGGTATGTCTTATAAATCACGTTTTTTAACCCCTAAATGCCCAAGGCACCCAAATTTGGTGTTTGCAAAACTTTGAAGTTAAATAAACCCTAACCAAATTGCTATTTTTTATATTTTATTTTTTTGGAAAGTTCTTCTTGAAGTTAGTTTTAGTATCAAAAATTCGATCTTGAAAATAAATGATAGTGATTTTTCTATTCAAGATTTTGTGCAAGGGTACCCATTGCAATCTTGGCTTCCAATAGTGTTGAGAGCTCTTGGAATTGAGCCTCAAATACATTAGATCTTGGAGAAAAAATCACATTCAAAATTCATTTAGAAAAATTATGGAGTAGATTTTGAGAAGCCATAACTTGATTGGGGTTATACATGTTCAGCCCTTTAACCTCATATCGTTTTGGTCACCAACTTTTTAGATTTGACTTGTGAAAAGAGAATTGAAAGATTTCACATTACTTTTGCAATTTTAACATCCTCAGGTCAAATGTTATAATCTTTCACTCCATAAGTGATTTTGTTGTGTTTTCTTTTCCTATGAGATCTCTAATATGTGTAGTTTGAATTTGTATAGTTACAATTCAAAAAAATTGATACAACTTATCAAAATGTTGGCATTTTGTTCAATTTAGAGCAAATTCCAAGAAGCTCAAAACAAGCCTTGGGCATTTAGGGGTTAATTATAAAACATAGGCCTTGTAACCTTTCTATTCATTATTCTTTGGGGAACAACTTTAGCCACTTTTTGTTAAGATTTTTGAGAATTTCTTTTATGAGTTTAGATCAATAAATTCAAATCTGAATCACCTACAATAGAAAAAGTGGTACTTTTGGATACTTTAGGGCATCTCCACCTTACTTTACCTATAATTTTTTATTCATTTCAAATTTGCACCTTATTAAATTTTTAGGTATTGTGAATAGTAGGGAAGATTTATTTTCCTCATTATCTAGAATGTTACATCAAATACCTCCATATTTTTTTTTGCCAAATAAAAGACTTTTGCATGAACTCCCAATACTATGTAGAAGACCTTATTGACCTAGAAGAGCCAAAAGTGGTCACTATAAGCATATAATTTCAAATAATGTGAGGTCAATCTAGATGTAGAACTCCATACAAACTAGACAGATGTTAGAAATCTTGCACTACATCAAATGGTATGCCGTGCCCCTTAGTGATACAGTGCCTTGTGGCACTTGACTTCTAGTGACACTAAAGGTCACAATCTTCTAACACTATATATGCTAAATTCCCCTAGTGTTAGGTTCCAACACTAGTCATGGGTTCTCCATGACCCATGACTTTCATCACTTAACTCCAAGGAAGACACCAAACATGTAATTTGATGATGTAAAATACAACTTCCATTGATTTCTAAAGGCTTAGTAGTGAAACTACTCACCACTAGCACTAATCGCCCTTGAACAAGTATCCAACCTCCTACTAGGCCCAAGTAACTTCACTTTGAGACTCACCTTTGAACTCATTAATTATGACTCAACATCATGGCCTAGGGTATAGCAAGACACCAACAAATTGGTATTAAAAAAATGCCCAAGAGCACTCTATAGTAACAACAATGGTGAGGTTCTATCACCAACTTCACCACCCATGGCTACTATGGCTCACCACAACACCATACAAAGTGAAGAAGGAGACCACCTCTTTTCATAGTACTCTTTGTGGGATTCAACACCCCTCCCCCTTCCAATGGGTCTTTGGAATATCCAAGACACACTTCCTCCTCGAAATCACCCAATTCTCATGTCTTAGCCTCAAAACCGAGCTCTAAGGTCTCCTAATTTTTCCATTATGATAACTTTTATCTTTATACTTCAAATCTAGAGTGCGAGCCCATTTTCATGATCTATTTTTTTCTTGTATCACCTTGGACTATTCACCTTTTCAAATGCAAATCTCCAATCATAGGTACTAGCCCAAAATTTCTATGTTGCCAAAAAATGCATGATGGTCCTTTCGGGGTTAAGCAAGTTATAATCCCCCAATGGTTTGAGTCCCTTAGGAGGTATAGTTCTTTGGATTCTACCCCCTTTTTTGCCCATAACTTCTAGCTCATAGCTAACCACTTTCTAAACATTCACTAGAAGAAAACTGTGTTGCAGTCAACAAAATCCAGATGACATTTACGTTGACTGCAACACAGTTTTCAAAAATTTGCGTTCACTGAAACGTGAATTTCTGAAAACTGTGTTGCAGTCAACATAAATGTCATTTGGATTTTGTTGACCGCAACACAATTTTCTACTAGTGATTAGCATTCATGAATCCTTCTCTCACTAGCTTTCCAATGGTATGTGGCATGCTCTATTTGGAAGAAGGATTCCTCCCAAACCCCCCTCCCATAGTGGCCACACTTTGGGCTTGTTGCTAGGCCACTAGCCAACTTTGAAGAGCCATAACTTTTAACTCACAACTTGGATCCTTACGTTTTTTGGACCTAAGATGCGTGCTCTCACCAAATTTACAAGAGTGTGTAGCATGCCATCCATTATGTTCCAAACAAAGAGCGACGGTACCATGTTTACTCATGGATCCTTATTTCTCGTCACCTAGTCTCTTGCAAGGCTTGAAGTCACCCCCAAGGTCCTTGCTTACAAAGGTGGCATGAGCATGCTTTAGAGTGAGGCTTGTGATAGGGTATGAGAATCTTTATATTTCAAGTTGTAGAAGATTTATAAATACCATAATTTATACTAGCAATATGCTAAAAAGACACTAATTTACTACAATGTATTCTAATATATGATAATATACTATTACGTATTAACAACTTATGCAAATGATATTTGCTAGTTTTGATTTTAGAAAATCATAAAGTTTGTGTTTAGCTATTAGTATTGCCTTCCCAATTTTGTAGTAAGTACATGACATATATAAGTCTACCGCTTATATTGCATGTGGATTGTATTTTATAACTATGAATTCAACAAATAACCCACAAAATTATCAAGGCATCATATTTTGGTTGGAATCAAACTTTGAAGTTAAATAAAATCTAATCAAAATACTATTTTATATTTTGTTTTAGTTGAATAACCTTTAAAGTCTATTTTAAGCATCAAAAATTTGATGTTGAAAAAAATTGTTTGTGATTGTTCTATTGAAGATTTTGTGCAACAGTGTCCTTTACAAATCTCATATTTTTGGTGTTAGAGGCTCTTGGATATGAGCTTCAAATACATTGAATTTTTGGAAAAAACACATTGAAAATTCATTTAATAAAATTGTAGAGTGGATTGTCAAGACCTATAAATCAATTATGGATATACATGTTATGTCATTTGACTTCATATTGTTTTCATGACCTCAATTTTAGATTTGATACGTAAAAAGAGGATTGAAAGACTTCAAATCACTTTCACAATCTTTGTCAAACAATATAATCTTTCAATCCATAAGTGATACTATTGAGTTTTCTTTTCCTACATGACTCATAACATGTCTAGTTTAGTTTTGCATGGTTATAATTTTGAAAAAATTGATAAAACTTGTCAAAACTTTGGCTTTTTGTTTATTTTTGAGTAAATTTCAAGAAGCTCATAATAGGCCTTGGGCATTTAGAGGCTAAGAAAAATTTGCATGTCTACTTGCAAAGTGCCTTTGGAAAGGTTAAACTAGTGTTGTATTAGTATCATCTAAAACAATAGTGAAGGGACAACTCTAGCTACATGTCCTATACTTGTTTTGAGGTTCATGAGATGACAAAAATGTACTATTGGCTTGAATTTTGGTGAGACCCACTTACTTCAAGTACAACATTGATTAAAACATCTAATTTTACATTCACGTTTGATTCAATGAGGTAAAAAAAATTAGGATCTCTATATAATTGTGAACATGATGAGAGCATTGAGTAATGCATGAACTATTCCATTGTATGCCTTGTAACATTCAAAATGTATTGCAAAATGCATTCTTGGATGTGGACCAAATCTAACATACCATAACACCACCAAGTGCACTCGAACAATGTTTTATAAGTAGGTATTAAAAATTGCATTTTGCTCTAGGAAGCACCCCAGGATCTAAAGAGCTTAAGTGTTGATTCATATTTCTTCAACAAATCTCTCCAAAGTTGTCATTGTCATGAGAAGAATTGACTGATGAGTTCTATCGATACAAAATTGTGCAAAGAGCTTAAGTGTTGATTCATATTTCTTCAACAAATCTCTCCAAAGTTGTCATTGTCATGAGAAGAATTGACTGATGAGTTCTATCGATACAAAATTGTGCAAGGATTGTGGAAAAAAAACAGATCGATGAAGTGTGGTTTGTGGATGCAGTTCCCGAAGAAGTTTTTACTTTGAATGGACTGCATGAAAGCAACCATATATGGTTTTCTCAGGGCAATGTTTCATCGAAATAACTTCTGATTCATCTCAACTGAAGTACTACAAGAATGCAACCATGCCTTGTTGAAAGCATTGTCATTCGGCTACTGGAGAAGAGCAAAGCTATTTTTATGGGGTAGCTCAAAATCGGTGGATCCAACGTGAGCAAGCTACCTGTCCACAGCAAATTGACCATCTCCCACACAAACAAAATTCTCACTTCGATTCTACTGCCGGGACTGTGCACTCGATCACTCCACAGAAAAACCAACACCTACTTGTGTTTGGGTCCACAGATTTCCTACGGCATGTCTGGATTGTTGTATTCTATTGACAGGAAATAGTGTTCAGATTGTGAAAAAAACACAAAAACAGTTAGATGTGGAGTGCACAGCTAGCAGGTCCAGTTCACTACATCAACGCCACGATGCGGCTAAACCCTGAACCCTAAGATCGAGGCTGGGAACGTGGGGGAATTGAAGGTGACGCTCGCAGCACCATGTGTGACGAGCACCCTGCCAATGTGCCTCTGCCGGAGGACAAATTGGGTCGACAGACCTTACGGAGCCCTGGTTGGAGAGAGGCGCCCTTCACCACATTCGATCCCGGCCTGCTACAATGAATGATCGACACTGGAACTTCATCATGATTTGCTAAAGTCCCTGCAAGGAAGTGAGTTCAGTAAGTGCCTGGATTCAGTTGATGATGCTCTCGATGAAAGTAGGAATCAGGGTCTGCCATGCCTTCACAATGTGATTGTTGACAAACATGGAGTACAACTTTGATAGACTATAATTTCCAAAATACTTTCATGGAGCTTGGTGATGAGGTAGATATGAACTCACTTTACATCCCACAGAGGAGCCCAAAGTGGTCCCTCGAAGCATGTAATTATGTTTGATGTGATATTGGTGAAGAGATATAATTTGATGTAAATGACACGGATGTAAAAAATCTTGCGTTTCATCGGTTTGTTGTAATACAGGAATCCTCGTTGCATTCCAAGATATGGAAGGTCTCGAAAACCACAACATATACTTATGGAATAATTAGCTAATATAGCACAATGTATGCTACAAGTAAAATATGAAAGTACACGATTATGTGTGTACCGTGTATATATTACAAATGAAGTGTGTAAATATGTATCCTACCTAAACCTCAAAGAGTTTTTTTGGTATCCTCACAATACAATAGAACTTGAGATTGGTCTCACACATAATATTAGAAAGGTTATTGCATTAAAGGAGGATCATTTGCATCTATGATGGCCCGGGCTAGGATTGACAATCAATATATTACTTTAGAGAGTGTTGTTTATTAGAAATTTTACTGTACAATGAATTCCATGGTTGAAGAACATGTGAAGCAACACTACAAACAATGACTGCTAATACTGCAAATTCTTGCCAATTGCATGCTAAATCTTGTGAGCATTGGATTCAAAATGCATCAAGGACTTGTAGAGGGCTAATTTCACGGACATATGCTTCTTATAAACGAGGCTCCAATATAAAGAGAGAGCCCAAATCCAAAAAACAATTGCCATATTCAACACACCCCTAGGCACTCTTGCATCAATGAAGACAACTTGCATTGATAAGGTAGGACAATCATGGTGCTTCCTAAACATTTGTGCCATCATACAGTTCAAGATTCTTGGTCTTTTCATTCCATGTGCATTTTTTTTTCTACTCCATGTGGCAGGCACATATGATTTCCTAATAGGTATGCAACAACAATTAATTGACAAATGTATTGTGCAAAGCAACTGCTTTGATATCTGGAAGGGGCGATTCATTGCTCAAAAGCGATACAATTTTTTCAGGAGGGAATATTGAGCAATAAATTCCCCTAAACCATTACATGATTTAGGGACAATGTTGCTCTATTATGGATGGCTTTATAGACTATTGGATGAATACATGCATTTTCATCCACACTTTGCATCTTTCATCCATACTAGTGGATGTAAACAACTTCACCACTCCACTGTACATTGCTTTGTATGTTGCCTAAAAAATAATGAAAAAAAAATCACCTCTCTCTAGAGGTGCTTTGTTCTAACTATTAGCTCAAGAATTAGGAGCACACATTATACCTAGCTATAACTTCTACTTACATGAGTACCATAACCACCATACTTCCTTTGCTTGCTAACCTGTTTCAAATTCTGCAATAAATAACAATGACTTTCCTCCTCAGTTGTTCTTGAGGTCATTCCATTCAGCTACCTCAATGTTTAAAGTTATACTACAAATTCAAGGTAAGTTGCTCACAAGTGGAAACAATTTTTTATCATGTTGGTCTTCTTGTAGGTCATTTTTGTGGTCTATGACGCACATTAAAATCAAGGACCAATGTAGAGAGCATCAATGTCCACATGGACACTCTGGCACAAATAATTTGTACAAATTTGCACTTCATTTTACATCTTCTTTAGACAAGGGCCCTGTATACAATTAATGTTACTTGGCCTTCAATTCACCATGGATTCCTTTTTTTGCAATCACATGATGCACCATACAATTCTAAGCATGTGAACAGTTGTAAATTTGGTTCGCAGACTCTTCAATTTTAAAGACAGAATCAACAATTAACAATTGTTTTCTTTTCCCGTATCCCCATTCTTCATCCCTGGGAACTGTTCTCGTACATTTTAATTAAGGTATGTTCTCACCTATGATCAACATTAATTACAACTCAGCATTGTTACTATTATTAAACATAAATTGTATTTTATTAGATACTTTTGGCAACTAAAAGAGGATTCCAATATACTTTGGCATGCATCATTTGGACACCACGTAAATAAGTCATAAATTTTCTAAGTATTGTCCTTAGGTTTAGTCAAAAGTAACAATAGGCTCTCTTGTGGACTTCATGTTTTGATTGTGTGCATCTTGTGTAATCAATATCTAGGTTTTACGATGTTTTTTGGTGAATATAGGTATTGCAATTTAGGTAGGATTGATTATAGGTGTACATACCTTAACTCTAGATCACTGGATTGGTCACTTGTGGAAATCATCCTTTTAAGTACTATGTGAATCATTTGCTTAGATTGAATACCCAAGTTAGAGCATTCATCAAAGGTCAAACTATTGTGCAAGACCTCCCCTTTTCACAAAAAATCCCAAGGATGAACATTTGCACTTTTGTCTTACAAAGAAGGATTCTGTATCAATCATCTATCGGACACTTAGTGTCTAGAACAACATTACAGGGTTAACCCTTAAAGGACAGACAAGTAAACGTGGAAATCATCCATTTGGGTATTGAGTGAATCATAGGTTTAAAAAAAATTCAAAAGTACTCATTGGAAGTCAAACTACTTTAGAAGACCTCCCCTTTTCACACAAAATTTGGAAAATGAATAGTTGTACTTTTGTCCCACATAGAAGAATTCTTTGTCATTCATTGGCCAAAAAAACGGTTGCAGCGTCATTTATGGGTTATAAAGAAAAACCATGCATGACTGATGAGGTGAATTCTCAATCAACAAAAGAGAAATTGAACATTGCTGAATTGTTGAGCCATTGAACCATGAGTGGTAAAAGGAAAAACCGCCATGCAGGAAAAGAGACATGAATTATAAGTCAATGAGAGACTTATTAAAAAGCAGTTTTAATTCTTAAAAGATGTTGATGTCATCAATTTAAAGTTAGCTGACTGAGTCCTAGCTTTCACCAATTGGTTCAGTACATCTGTGGGGGCAAGACTTTTTGGGTTGAATTTGAGAATGCATGGCTGGGGGTTGTGGGGGCTAAAAAGGCAAAAAGGCAAACAAACAAGTAAATGGTGAGCTATTGGGGTTGAAGTAGCCCGTTGAGGTATCAATGATTCAGTAATGATAATAAGAGCATCGACACTCATGCTCCAAAATAAGGGACCTCAACCACTCATCCGGGGTGGCATGAGAAAAGTCCCCCACTTAGGACTTCACAAGAGGTAGAATTTGAACAGACATTATAAAACTTAGCCCGGGCTTATAACAATCAAGGGCCCACACAACCACTCAAGAGCCTAAATTTGACATATCTCTAAGGCATTGTTTGGTCTTACAAGAGGTTGATTCCTTGCTTCAATAAAGGTAAACAACAAAGTAATGGTGAACTATTTGGGTTGAAGTAGTCCATTGAATAATGATTTAGTAATGATAATAAGAGCATCCACACTCATGCTCCCAAACAAGTGACTATAACAACTCGTCAAGGACCTGCATGAGAAAAAGGTCCTCCACGTAGGACCTTGCAAGAGGTAGAATTTCAGCGGGCTCTATAAAAACTAGCTAAGGCCTATAACAATCAAGGGCCTATGCAACAACCACTCGAGAGCGTAAATTTTGGCATATCTCTAATATTGCTTGGTCTTATGAAAAGTTGATTCCTTGCTTGAAGTAGCCCATTGAGTAATGATTCAGTAATGATAAGAGCATCTACACTCATGCTCCATACAAGTGACCTCAACGACTTGTCAAGGGCCTACATGAGAAAAAGTCCCCTACCTGGGACCTCGCAAGAGGTAGAATTTGAGTGGGCTCTATAAAAACTAACTAGGGCCTGTAACAGTCACAAGCCCATACAACCACTTGAGAGCCTAAATTTGGTGTATCTCTGACATTGTTTGGTCTTACGAGAGATTGATTCCTTGCTTCACAACATTGTGAATTGATGGAGAGGTGCCACGTAATTGTCTAGAGTTGAGAAGGTGGGCAAGGGTGGACAACTTGGTGCAGACCTCAAGAACAAATCTAGCGTGGGCCTTCTATGTCATAAATTGAAGGTCACTTTTTCTTGAATATGGGTGCTTTAAGATGAATTGATTCTGCAATGATAAGAAATCTAGAAAATACCGGTATTTGTTGTTTTAAAAATATATTTCTTGTAAATAATATCCAGTAGTTAGGGTTGGCAAAAGATAATTATAATTACAAATGCTAAAATTTTAGGAAATTAATTTTCCAAAATTTTTTTTTTTTTGTATCGATAGAAAAGGAATATTGAAAAATTGTTGGCAAATTTTTTTTAGTTTTGGATAGATCAAATAATTATTTGGTAGAAAATGTTGAGCCTACCTCTTGGATATACTATATACCAAAGGGCCTTTCTATCTAGGATTGTATATTTGTGTTTTGTATTTTGGTACTATTGTATTTAAAGAATATTTGTATTTGTCTTTATAGTATTTGTTTTGTATTTTAGTACTATCATATTTGAGGATTATTTTTATTTTATCATATTTATTCTATATTTTGGTATTATTGTATTTGTATTTTAGGAGTTTTAGTACCTAAGTAACAGCTTGAAATGATTATTTTTCAATTGGAAATTTAACTCCTTGTTCCTCTACTAGTGTTGCAAGTATCTACCAAAGGCAACCTAAGAAAAAGAATTCCTTACCGTCCATATAGATGAAAATAAGGCTTTGTTGTGTATGCGTTTCAAGCCATTCAAAAACACCCTTCTATAAGCCTTTGGCAAAATCTCATTTGCATCAATTTGTTTAAAATTGTTTAATTTTGTTTAATTTTTTGGATGTTTTCACTATTTTCTTGACAATTTAAAGAAAAGGCATCAATTTCCCTAAAAACTTCCATTGATTTTTTGTGTGCATAACTTTTGGAATAAATTTTTATTAGACCTCAATTTTTGGAAATACATTATACCAGTGATGAACATTAGGAAATCTTTTAAATCTTATATATTTGAGTATCTTATATATTTGTATTTACTAATATAGGATGCACTAGATATGAATAGATACAACCAAAATAATGAATTGAAGTTCAAAAAGTACAACCACAAATGATTTTACGGCCAAAGATATGGAATGAAAGCCATGACCATGAAAATAGTGTCAAGGGAAGACACAACTACAGCATCAAATAGTTTGTGACCTTTCATATACTATCTATGGTGTCGTGTTTACCACCTGAGGTAGTGATTTTCTCCCTCCGCCAAAAATTAGGAGCTGTTGGATGTGAAAACAAAAAAATCCCACCCCCCTCCAAGAAAAATCCACAGCCATTAGATTCAGATACGATTACGTAGACATGTATTGAATACGAAATGTAAGTACAAAATATAAAATACAAATACAGATACAAATACAGATACGAATACAGATACAAAAGACAAACATAAAAACCAATTAACCCATATTGATTGTCAAACGAGTTCATTTTGAAAAATATAAGACTAAGGTTGGGGATAAACAATTTGGATTTTTAAAATTATTTTCAGGTCAAATTATTTTTCAAACCCCCCCCAAAAATAAAATGAATGGGCTGAGGTTCTAAAAAATGATTTGGTTTGAAATCTCAAGGTGAAATCTCAAGGTGTATCACTATACACCTTGAGTAGGCAGTCACTGCCTGCCTAGTTACAGACAACTTACAGACAATAGTACTATACAACTTTTTGTATACAACTTTTTGTGTCCTTTTTTATATACTCATTTATCTTAAATTATTTACATTTATAAATATCTTAAAAAATTGGTGAAATTTTTTGTGAGGCTAAATGTTTGTGTTTATGTTTAAATAAATTTATGATTAGAATAGATTAAAATTAGGAAAGGAATTTTTTTTCTTTGTAATTAGGATTTTTTAAAGGATTTTTGGATTGGTTTGTAGGGTTTTAGAAAGATTTTGCTATAGGACATTTTGTTCAATAGTTGTTTTTTGGTACTTGGCTCAAGATTCACAATTTTTTGAATCTACCTCTTTCAACTTTGTTCTTTAACAACCATAGGCCGTACACCATCTACAACTCGATGATGCCGCACGTGAAGAAATTGCCTCTTGAGGTTGAGGTCTGACAAGAAGATTTGATGTTGAGTGATAAAGGCATCTTGTACTGGGACGTTGACGTTATACAACAACTTGACGAATCCTTGTGCAAGCTTTTTACTATGGTGTATGCCACAAAAATTGCGTTTTGTATCTACTTGGATACATCAATTTGCATAGTCTCTTTGATGAGGGTGCATGTTTAGAAGTGCCTCAATGATGGGAGATTAACTCCATTTTCCAAGGTTGGTAACACGAGTGGTAACAACAACCATTCTTTAGAGGCTTTGATATTTGTGTGAAAATCTACAAAGCACAAAAAAAAACACCAAAAAACATCATCCCTTTCAACCATATCTCTCATTAATGCTTTCAACAATAAAAAGATGAAACCTTGAGTGAGTCATCATTGGTAGTGTAGAGTGAAGTGGAGCCCTAGTTTGTAGTGTTCTACTAACTAGGGCTTTGCTACTCTTTGTTGTTGTGATGTGAGTCGTCTACTAGTTGAAGTAAGCATCTTTGTACATTTAAGGATGTGTTTAGTGTTGGGAGAGTTTTTGTTAGTTGCCGGTTGATAATTGGCCAATTAGTTGTTAATGTTAGGGTTGGTGGGTCAATTAGGGTTAGTCAGTAGCTAACCTCCCAAGGTTGTAGTTGGTTATTTAAAGGCAAGGGTTGGTGCCTTGTCTCTCTCTTGGTTGTTGGTGGGTTTTGAGGTGTGGGAAGCATTTGTGTGCTAAGTTGTACATTTGTTGTTGATTTATTATTGAAAGAAGCATCAATGTGAAGAGTTTTGTGTTTGTGTTTTTGATAAAGTGTTGAATCAAGGCAAGATTTTAGATTTAAGTTTTTGAATAGTTGCTTTATCATGAAACAAATTTTAAATTTTAAATCTATTATGGAAAAGGAGATATGAGACTTTGAAGTGGAGGTGTTTGGAATCTAAAGTAGTCAAGAATAGTGTATTTGGGAGTTTCAATCTTATTTCTTTTTTGTGATATGACAATGAAACTTAGACAATACTTTTTTATACTTATCTACTACCTTGTATAAATTTTTTGGCTACAATGGATATAGAACCTACAAGTCAAGCACAAAATACAATCATGTGTAGGGATTATCACTAGAAGAAAATGAGGGGTTTTGCAACTACAGTATGCAACTCATTTTGTAGTTGCATAGGACGTTTGCAACTAGGTGACAATGTAGAGTCCGTAGTTCCAGTGGACAAGTCGCATTAGTTGCAGTCTAGTTGCAAGGTTTTTTGTCATCCGACACCATACAAAGAACTTCATCCTTGTCTGCAACTTGTTTGCAACTTGCTTGCAACTTGTAGATTTGTAAATTTTAAAATATAAATCTCAATGATTTGTAGATTTCAAATTTTCAGATCTACCTCCTTTCTAGATTTTAGAATTTCAGAACTACCTTTTTCTTAGATTTTTGAATTTCAAATCTACCTTTTACTAGATTTCAAAATTTCAAATCTACCCTCTTCCTAGATTTCAAAATTTCAGATCTACCTTCTTCCTAGATTATAAAATTCCTTGAATTTTAATTATTTTTTAAATTCTTATATACAAAATCTACAAATTGTAGAAACCCACAAATTATAGAAATCTTAGAATTCTATCAAAAGAATTCATTACATAAGACTATAACAACTTACAAGTCTTATATGTTCAATCTAATGGTACTCTTTACAATTGATAAGGGTCAATTGATATAACACGAATGGGAATGAACTTTGAAAGCAACTAGGAAACAACTAAAGTGCAACTAAGAAACAACTAGCGTACAACTAGGAAAAAACTATGGTCATTTTACAGTCGCATAATAGTTGCATAGGACACTAGTTGTTTCCTAGTCTTTTTTTGCAACTACAGAATGACTACTTTGCAACTAAAACAATGAATGAATGTTGTAAAACAATGACACAAAACAACTACATTAGATTTGGTGCAAATAGAGAGGAAACTAGTTGCATGACAGTTGCATAGGGCACTAGTTGCATAGTAGTTGGTTGTGCCGGACGTGTTTTTCTTCTAGTGTATGACTTGACAAAAAGTTAGTTGTAGATAAATGTCCACCAAAGTTGAACAATATCTTATATGTATGAAAAAATTGATGTACAAGTATTATATTATTTGATCTACATTGTGACAAAGTTTCAAGATATTTGGAGTAATTGTCCACCATTTATGCTAGGTTGAAGTTAGCTATGACACTTTCTAGGTTATCCAAAAAACCCAAGTTAAGAAGTCAATAGTGGGAAATTATCCACCAAAGTTGAATAATATCTTAGATGTAGGTGAAAATCAATTTGTAAGTACTTGACAAGGTGATCTACATTGTGGCAAAGTTTCAAGACATTTAGAGTGATTTTCCATCATTTATGCTAGCTATGGCAATTCCTACATTTAAATGGGAATTATATGATAGGGATTTGGGAAAAGGGGAAAAGAGAATTTAGAAATAGTTTTAAGATTATTTAGGGGGATTAAGGGTGGAATTGGATTACATACAAATAATTTCTACAACAAAGGCCTCATGCTATTGAAGACCTAATCTCACAACTTTGTAATATTGTTGTATTTGTGACACCTAATAGAAGGTTTTAAAATCCCATTTGGGGGTTATAAGACCTTGGCAATGGAAATTTTAACACAAGTATTAGAGCCTAGAATGCATTATTGGAGATCATTTTTTCATTGATACCCTTCATTTATTCATTTGTAATTCTACTTAAAATATAGAAAATTTTCTAGAATTTTGATGAGCAATTTGAAAAATGAATTTGCAAGCATGGAGTGTTGATTTTCTAGTTTTACAATGACACATTAAAAAATATGCACAATGAATCAATGATGTTTAACACTATATTATAAACCTCAAGGGATTTTTAGAAAATTTAAGCATCGCTTGCATTTGATATGAATTGTTTCACTTTTTAATTTAGTATTCATGATAATTTCAATTTTTTTCCAAAGTAATGTGAAATTTTTACAACTAATAGAAGACATATAATTACATCTCTATAAATAAATAAATAAAATCACATTTATAGGTACTTGCAAAAAGAAGTTTGAAAAAATAATTATAAGTTCATTTTTTGAAGGTTAAAAAGTCTCTAGATTTCAATTGACATGGAAGTCTTGGCAAGTGTAAATTCATTATGTTGGACTTTAGAGATGAATGTTGATCAATAGTCGGTATTGACTCTATATTTGTGAATAACCCCCCCCCCCCAAAGATATGGACTTTATAGATGCAAATTGGACTGTATCAACTTCCATTTTTTCGAATCCAAATTCCAATCCAAATTTTTATAGTCTTTGTTTTAGAAATTAATTGAATCCCAAAGTTTTCCATTAGTTCCCTCAAATTACTTGTCAACTCCCTCAATTGAAAAGAAATTGAAACTCCTTATAGATTTGGAATCATAACCCCATGGTTGGAAAATGGATTCTTTCAACTTTCATTTTTATCCTTTTTAAATTCCTAATTCTTGGGTCATAATTTCTCACTATAACTTCAAATTTATCAAGACTCACAAGTAAGGGGAGCGAGAAGAGGAGAGTGGTAATATGTGAGCATAGAATCTATGAGCCCATGTTATAATTTTTTTTTAATATTATTGTATACCTATGTTATAGGTACATTTGTTATAGACACCTTAAAATGGTTAAAATACATACCTACAACTAGGTTCAAGGCTCATAGGTTCATGTCTATGTTCTTACGCACTAGCATTGTTGATAAGTAAGGTACCGTGTATTTATGGTTATTTCACACAATTTTATTTCAAGTGGGATACTATGTGAAAAATTTGAGGGGATAGGTGTGTACAATGAGTATTTTTTAGGGGGTATTATATTTTTTAAATTGTTTTTAGGCATGCTATGATTATCTAATTTCTACTTCGGGTCATTAAATAGGCAGCTTCTGTTAGTTATAATTTTCAAATGCCGTGAATAAATCATATGCTATATTAGTCTAAAAAAATAAATTCAATTACATTCCTTACTACATTTTTTTCTTATATTGAATTCACAAAGTGTAGAATAATATATAGGAATTGTTTTTTTGCAATTATACTCGTATGAAATGGTAGTATGAAATATCATGGTAGAATGTAACAATAGTGTAAAATAGAATGCCTACATTGTGTTCATAAACACAATGAGTGAAAAAAAATGGTAACATATCATGCAAAGTCCTACAAGTTCTGCACATACAAACAAAAATTAGCCTATATACCTAAGCCCAAACAAGCCCTAGTGTAAATCAACTCCACCCACAAATGAATCCCAATCTTCCAAGCCAGATGATGGGAATGAGCGCCCATCTCTTGCCATGACAAATAATCTATCCTTCTACCAGATCCTGTAGACCTAGAGCCGCGCTTCACAAGTGTACGACCCTCCCGGAGAACCCTAAATCTAAAATCAAGAATTTGCACAATTTTTGAGCATTTAGAGCAAGTGAAATCATGATACGGCTCTCTTGTGCAACTCAAACGTTTACAGTACACATGGCGAAAGCAACCACTCACAAAAACTATTTTACCTTCAAATCCAAACTCTACACCCGTACTGGGCTTTGATATCCAAACCTGGGATGGCTTAGTAAACTTTTTCCTAAATCTCTAGCACAACAAAGACAAGATAGAATCAGAAAACATACCTGACCGGGATTCCATTGTTGCGTCTGCCCACAACACCAAACCAAGAGTGGAGATCGGGCTATTTTTCGATGATGGATTTTGACCTAGTTGTCGGCCTCCTCCGTTTCCCAAAGCTCACGCAGTCGATGTATTTCCCAAATTGTTTGCAGCAGCCCGATCCTCAACACACTTGATATGAATCAACTGGTGGATGTGATTCTTGAGATTTGTTCTTAGGTTTTGTTTCAGTGGCATAGGAACATTAATTCTCCATCAATTTTGCAACAAAGCTTGTACCAAAACGACTTCAATCGCTAGTAGAAAATATGAAATTTTTGTTATTTTGGTCGCATTGATTTGAGTCAGTTTTCTGCTGATTTTAACATAAACAAATCAACGCAACCAAAACAACAAAAATTCAGATTTTCTAATAGTGAATTGAGAACACCCCACATCTCCCACTACTACAAATAGAGGGTTAGTTGCAGAGATGGAGTCATTCATGCTCTGGAGAATGCTCTGACCTTCATCCACAAGACGCATGTGCTCTTTTGGTGTAATCAATAAAGTTTTGTTTTTGGTGCCCTCCTTCGTAGAAAGATTGCTATGGAGAATGCCCTTCCTCTTGCACCAGTGCCTAATGTGTAAAGCTGAGTGCAAGTGAGACTTCTCAAAATTTGTGACTAAATTTTGTATGGCATTGCGGGAGTGGTCGCCATTTGTACCCACAATTTCTTTGTTGCACTCTTTGCAGAAAATCTTGACGACTACCACGTCGTGTTGATCGTAAGTTTTTAGCTTCCACATATGATCATCAAAGTCCATTGCCCAAAGCTCCCTCGTGAGCTTTAGCATAGGGCGTTTGTAATTTTCCATAATCTCGAAGGGTAGCAACTTTGATTGAAGCAAACTCTTAGCCACTTCAAGCACTTCAAGCAAATTGCTCCATAATCCTAGTTCACCCTCCAACGTCGGCGTGACACCAATGTCAAAATTGTCTACTGCAAGGAACTCCAATTTGGACTCCCACGGCGTCGTTGCTACTGATTTCATTAGGAATCCCGTGCAGACATTGCTTTGGTGGTCCTCCCGCATCTTCATGCACAACATGAATGACATACACACGATCCGTGACAAGCGGGGGGGCACTTAGAGTGTCCATTAGAAACCACATGTGAACAAAACTTTGGACCCCCTATATACTTTTTGAATTTTAAATAAAACAAAATTAAAAAAATATAAATAGATATGTTATGAAAGTTTATGTTTTGAATTATTGATATTTTTATATGTTAATAATAATTAGTTACAAATTTTTGAAGTAAAAAGATACATTATAGAATTGAAAAATAACTTTCACACCCCTATATTATATAAGAAAAAATTGTCTTAAAAAAAAAAAAAAAATCCTAAAAATAACTCTCTATTGAAAGCTCATTTTGAGTTGAATACTGATTCAATGGTCATCTAAATGTGTTCTCTATAATTATTTGAGTTGAAAAACATGTCATTTTAGTTCACTTTCAACTTCTTCTAGAAATCATTTCATATTTTATTTGAGTTGGAAATTTTGGCAATAGAAACCTATAGTCATCATTAAACAATGGTCAAAATTTTAGATTGAAACTATAGTTTATTAGAAACCACTTGTTCACATGTGGTTTGTTGTAGTAGAACTAAGTGCACCCCCCCGAAGGTGACAGGATTCATAGCCTAGAAACCCTTGCAAATGCGATAGTGATCTTCGATGTCCTAGAATTGGAACGGCCAGTCCATGCATCCCCCCTCCTTTAGATGCAATCACAATTGGGCGTAACTATCACCATTGTGGTAGAAGAAAGGTCTCGGGAGCTCTAGGTGTGTGGTCTCCTCTTTGAGTGCAAACAACTTCGTCATCAAACTCAACGTCATCTTCTAAAACCTAAACCCTGAGGTAGCACCTTCTCAATCCCTACAACAAGCCCAATACCACAACAACAAGTGAAAACACACCCTAAACAAGAGTGATCGTACAACAACAATGGTGATGCCTGAACCCTAGAAAGGGGTAGCAACCCTAGAATGAAGAATCACCCCTAATGCGGAAGACCGACTGTTCCAATGCCCTGAACCACCAAGTTAATGTGAGCATTTAGAATATGCCACTCACAAGGCAGGCCTATTTAGGATTCTTGGTCAAATAAATAAATAAAAGGGGGTGTATCGTAGATCTAATTTTTTTTCTAATGGGCCCTAATTTTCTATACCCTACAATAGTTTGAAGTCATGTAATGGCATTTTCTATATCCTCTAGTATAAAAGAAACTTATTATAATTTTTATCTCTGATTTTTTTCCAACACACTATCATTTGATCGCACATCACTGGCTACTCCTACCGCTCACTGTCCTCCTCCCGAGAATTTTATTCAAGTGTTAATAATTTATTATTAGGGATTTCGTTTAAAACATTCATGTAGTTTAATCCCTTAAGAACTAGGGGGTAGTCCAAATTTCCAAAATTATGAAGATTTATTATAAAATACAACTTAGAAGAATTTAATGATGACTCTCAAACAATAGTTGTAAAATATGATCCATAAATCATATCCATATAGTTAAATCAACTAATTTTTACAAACCAATACTTTTCAATAAAATTTGAAGCCAAAATTTGAAATTTCTTTTAAAATCAATTGTAGATTGAATATTTGTGATTTTCTCAAAAAAAAAATTCTTTAGGTTTAAAATGTTAAGTTCTAATCATTGTGATTTTTGAAGCTTTTTCTTTTTTCTTTAATTCAGTTTTGAAGGGTCATTTTTTGAATTGAAAAAGTTACTTTTTGAGGATAAACTTATTAATGACCTTGACAAAAAAACACATTTTTTTCCCTTTGACAAAAAATGTTGAAAAAGTTGAAAAAGACATATTTTATAAAAAATCTAAGTTTTTTCATCAAGGATTAAATTGGAAAAACTTTAGATGTTTGATATGTCTAAATGTGGATACCCAAACATTCAAAATAGAATCCATTTTTAGGCATCTATTGAATCCCATTTGCCAACTTCAATTAATTATTCATCTTAGGAATATTAAACCTTACTACGAGGTACAATATATAATTATTTCAAGATTTTTTTGGAATTTAGCATTAAACTACAAGACATTCAACATCATATTCAAAAAAAAATTCTATATGGTCAATATGAAAAAGCATCAAAACTTTTGGTCAAATCAATTTAGAAGAATTTAACTTGGAAAATAGACCAAAAATATAATTTTTGTTCTTACTAGTACTTGAATTTTAGTATGGGAGGCTACAATTGTGAAATTATCAAAATATGGTATAATCTAAATATAATTTTTATTATTATTTGTGTTTGAAATATTTAACTTCTTTAACCCCTAAAGTTCCTTGCAAGCTAAAATGGGTGAGAAATTTTGACATTGAAAATGAAGTCTCGATTTTGTTTCTTTGTCCCTATATTTTTATTGATGTTAGGAAAACAAATAAACTTCTAAGGAATCTAATTTTTATGACAATTCAACAATTGAAAACAAAGTTATGCATTTTAGAGGAAGGAGGGGACAACATGAGCAAATGAAGTGCAATATCATTTTGCTTTGAAAATTTGCATATTTATTCCTAACATGAGACTCTAATAAAAAATGAAGTGCTTACATCTTCCTTGCAAACAACATTGAGTGATGGGGCTTGAAAGCCCAATAAAGCTACATTGTTAAAAGCCTAGGTAGTCTTGAAAAAAACATTTTGTTGCACTTCACAAGCTTTGTTCTCACACATGTTTTTTTCATACCCCAAATATTTTATGTGTAACTCTTGTACTAGTCGAAAATAACATCTTACGATTACTAATTCTAAATATTGAATAAAATTTGAATAATAATCTTTATTTTAGAAAATCATGAATTTTGCTAGTTTTGTGAGTATTTGTCAATTTCTAGCCTATAGGTCTTTTAGGGGTTAATATGGCGCATGCCTTGATACAAGAAAATTTAAATTTAATTTAAATTTATATTAGTGATATAGAATTTTAAATTTGAACTTTGAACTTGAAGCTTCCAACCATCAATGGTGCTATAAGATTAACAAGGCAAGCATTAATTTGAAGCTCACGATATTTCTAAAAAAGACAAGGTCTTTTTGTTTTTTACAAATCAGATCTATTTTTCGAAACTACCATGACCTATAATAACTTTACACTAACAATGTTCAACTACTTACAATATGTGTACTAAATCTTCAACTATTCTCTCGTGTTGACTTAGAACTTTGCATTCCAGTGTAGAAAGTATCTCAAATGCAACAAATCTCTACTACCAGTTTGTCCCTACCTTTGTCAAACTTCAATTATGTCAACATAGATTGTTTTGACTATTCTATTTCACCTACCACATTGTTTGACACATCACTAGGCAAACCAATGTTTTTTGACACTACATAGACATGTGGTCCAACATTAGTGCACAAACATCATACGTTACAAAATATGAGTCATATGTTCTTTTTGTGGTTACATCCTCTACCTAACTAAATCATGGAAATACGTAAAGGTCACATAACAATCTTGAACCTTTCATAGTGGGCCCTTCTATAATGGTACTACAAAAGAATATTTTGCCTATACAACCATTGTAAATCATTGAATTCAAGATTTCTTAATCTTTTTCCTCTACCATAGAGACTTGCATCTTGAAATAGAAAATGGGCCTAGTAGGTTCAAGACTGTTTTGATCACATAATAATCTCAATGCAAATAGATTTTGTTGTTGTAGCAAGTTGTCATGGGCAAAAAGGGCCATGTTAAGACTAATAATACTTGAGATTTGACAACTGACCATATTCATGTGCACGACAACATTAAATACTCACATAATAGCAAAGACTTGTAACATGAAAAACGTACTTTGTTGTTTCTTGAGTGAGTATTTTGGAATCTCAATACAATCCCAAAAACTCAAACCTGCCTATACTCTTTAGAAAGATTATATTAGAGAATAGCAAAGCCAACTCAAACATGAATAACAACCACACATCAAACACTTCCGCCATTCCTACATGGTTGGATATATATTTGAAATTCATAGTTTATTCATGTAGTGACCCCAAAAATGCATTCTTAAAGAATCAAGAATCTACTCTAGACTGCCAGCAGAGGCCTCACAAAGCCTTTTTCAATACAATGAATAGATCCATCACTTGAATTGCTTATTTTGTCGGGTTTAGATGTACCTACTTCCTTTGGAGTTATTCTTCACGCTTTCCCATCATAATCTACTCAGTCAAAGAAAACACGTCAAGAAAACATGTCAATGAAACACATCAACAAAAACACGTCAAGAAGAAATCTCTAAAAACCAACTTCACGGCTCTACAACATGTGGAAAGCCAAGGGGGGTGCCGTTGTGTTTGCATTGCGCCCAAGAATAGGGGGAACCTTTGTCTGTTGGCGCACCGAATAGATAAGTTTCCCATCGCACGGCTCCTTCAAATCAGAGTCATACAGGAAGCTCTCATTCAAGTCTCAACAAACATCTTGACCAAGCCGCGCAGGTCAAGCATGCCACACTCTTGGTGGCCATGGATGAGCTTGAGAGTCTCTTTTTTTAGTGACGTGATGTGTCCAGATTTCTAGAGACGTGATTTTTTTTTATCAATAACTTAAGTTGTTATTGATAGCACGAGTCAAACACATTGTTTGTTTGTTTTAAACCCCAACATCTGCAGCCTCAGGAATTGTGTCCCAGCTTCAGGCTGTACTTGGGCATAACTTATTGAAGCTTATAAGTTACTCACATGCCTCAAGAAGTCCACCTGAATACAAAAATTCGACCATGTGAGGACTGAGTGAAATCATGGTGGACCTATCCATTCCCGAGCACCATCCCCGATGCCGGGAAGATTCGAAATAATGTAGATACTCATTTCAGGGTGTACAACCTAAGTACATCTAAGTCGGACACAGATTCCAAAATCTACTAGAGTGTGGAACTTTGAAATAGTCCCTTATTTAATCGACACATCATTGATAGTGAATTGTAGTCCATCAACAAGAATGAATTAAGATTTTTTTATGAAAAGAAAATGACATTTAATTAATTACCTTCTAAAGGATAATGGAGAATCATGTAATTATTCAAAGTATACATTTGGAATAAAATTTTGTATACCAATAGAACGGATTGTGAGTGATGATACAAATTGGTACTATGTGGTGGGTGGGTGTTTGGAAATCAAAGTTTGCTTAAAATTGAAAAGGAACTGGATTTTGAAGTATGAAGTTCAAAGTTGTGTACTTTCAATAAATGGAATATCTAAAAATTAAACTTTGATGGGATGAACAGAACTCTCTAAAAAAAGGTGTTTGTCTTATGTAAGTATGTTGTCTTGAGGGAGAAATTGACCAACAATGTAAGAGAAACATGGTCATGAAAAAAGAAGTGGTCTAGTCAACTTCCAGGGGATGGGACTTGATAGAATTCTTTAAAAAAGGCACTTGTAGTGTGTAGTTACGTTGTTTTGAGGAAGAAATTGACCAACAATGTAAAAAGAATATGGTCATGGAAAAAAAAGTGATCTAGTCAACTTCCAAGGAATAAAGGAAAAACATGCAATTGGGTCTCGTCACAAAAGGTGATAACAAGAAGAAGGTGCACCATAGATGTCAATTTCTATACAACTTTTAGTACAACGTGGTTTTTAAAGCATTGTACTATTTTTAGTCCAAATCTTGTCCATAGGAAGGCATTATGGATCTCCATGTCTTCCATTTCTCAAGCCGTGACCTTGACCCTAAACAAGTGTTTGTTTGTTGTATAAATATTCCTTTGTGTAGATCACCATATGTTATATACAAGAATAGACTTTAAATCATTAAAAAACTTGGATGGTAGAGCACATATGACACCTTTGAACTATAGTTGAACCAATTCATAATCACTTTTGAAAATTTTCCCACACCTATTACTCTTGAATAAAAGCACTTCAAATAACCTCGCTTTTCACGTTTGATGTACACTTCACACAAACATTATGAACTTTTAGATGAACCATCCGACGATCACCAGAATGCACCGATGAACTATCCCCGGAATATGTATTGACTTCTACACAGTTAAATTATTATAATATTTCACATACAAACAACATTACACCTCATGTATTTAGAACTGAGAACGGTCAAGAATTTGGCCACACCTTGCTACAGTAACTTGGCACTAAAGGATGAGCTCTAGTGCTCCACCATCCAATGCCCTCGTTGGAACTTGGAACGAGAACATCTTCCACTCCAGAAATCGAGACCAAGCATTTTTGTTGCACACAAGACCAAACTGAATAGAACCCGCATTTACAACTTGAAGGCGGATTCCAGTGCTGTGTAGGTATTCGAGAGTTAGTGAGGGCGTCTTCCGATCCTTACTGTGCTCTCCGATATAATTTGCTTCCACAACACTCCACATCAATCAATCACATTTGTGTCCCAAGCCAGATCGCTTTCCTGTATGCCTGCCTGGTTAAAATAAGCACAGCAATTTGTCCATTACCACAGCAATGCGACATCGTCTACAGTAGCGTGGCCCTCTGGAAGGTTGCTTGCTGGCAAAGGTGCCTTGTTCTCAGAATAAGTGATGCTGTTATCCGTATCAAACTTATCCAACTGAAAGAGACACAGGATAAAACGGCAATAAGAGACAAACAGTGAGCCTCGAGAAAACTCGTTGGTGAAGGCCACTCAAGCATTGGAGGCCTGTTGTATTGGTCATTGATTAGAGCGACAGTAATTTGCTGTGCAAGTTAATACACAAAGAAAGGGAAGAATCCTCCATGGTCCTCCGCTGTAAAGGTTCTTGTACATGGCCCCAAACAACGACCATATCCCCATTCAGGGATACATCATTACTTTAGAGTTGCTAAAAGCTGGCAATTTGGAAACTCGTACTTGATGTACAGCAGCCCCACATCGAAGAGGGTTACTACGTCTAGTAGGCACACAAACCAAAAGCTTCCAACTCTATTGCCCAAGCGGCCTGCCTCTAAAATTTTGTATGGGGAAGCAGCGAAATAAGAGGTTCCACGACGACCACATAAAAAAGCTAGGCTCCACTTGGACCGGTTGCTTCGCTTAAAAGATGGAAGACACCCGAGGGAATTGTAAGCGTATGAAGCTAAAATAAAAAATAAAAAATAAAAAACATCAAAATAAAAACTAAAGATGGTAGTTCTACATGCTCTTATTGCAAAGAATTGGGAAATCTACCGGCCATTGTACAGAGGTCACCTCATCTGGCTAAAACCGGTGTGTTGTTCCAGGAACTGAAGACAGCACGAGGGGACTTGTTATAGTCGAGATGGTCTATTGGTACACCCAATGTAGTCAATGTGTCTCGCAGCTGTTGAACTCGCGATGGGCAGGTTATAACTTCATCCACACCTGCTGCCATGTCTTTCTTCTTTAATCCATCCGTATTTGAGATATCCCATCTGTAAACATTGCAACCTATCATTAAGTGACATAATAGAGCACGCCAGCATAGTCCTAAAACTATGCCCTAAAGCACCTCTAACGAAGGTGCAGAAATTGGATTTTTCAATGCGTTAGTTTCTAGAACATTATGCCATTTCAACTCCAAAAATACGAGGAGAGTCCCCAAAATATGAACCAATGATCCAGGAAAACTGACCAAAAAAGCTTCAATGGGCAATCTACTACAAAAACCAAGTGAACCAGCTACTATACCTGTTAGTTTTAAGATCCATACCTGTCCAGATCGGTAACAGCGACGATGAGGGCAGGGCTGGTCAAGCAAGTGTTGCCAGATTCCGCCTGCTCCATGCACCGAAGCTCGTGGACCAGATCATAATTCTCAGCTCTAGCAAGAGACAGATTAATAAAAATCATGGAGAATCCCTCGGGGTCATGCATGCTCTGCTCAAACCGCCACAGAGCTTCAGTTGCACTGCAAGCACACGAGACTTCAAAGCCACAGCGCTCCAGCAGCAGGGTGAGGGACTTCCGTCCTCGCTGCCTTGGATCCACCACCATCACCCGAGCACGAGTAAGGCTGCTGGGCTCTAGACCACTGCCACCCCCGCCTGCTATCGACTGGGAGCCTTGATCACTCTTGCACCAGTCTTGGGAACACACCGAAGTCCCTTCCCCCTCGGACTGCAGGTTGGCTTGATCGGCAAACAGGCTCCTCTGGGCAGCAAACATCTCCATGGAATTCGCCCCTCGTTCGGACAGCGGAGAGTCCAATGCGGACAGGAATTGGTCCACCCCATCGTCGCTCAATTGGTCATCTGGTGCAGCAATAGAAGAAAAAAACGAGACATATGAGCACCCACGAGTGTAGAAATCTATATATCACCATGAATACTAAATCACTTTGTTTGGGTTTCTTGGGACAAAACACAAAACAGACAGGTCCACAGGCTAATATTGGTTTCATTTGAAATTCTCCTACCTTCTTCGAGATCCAATTGATTAACTTCATCCATCGACTAGAGAAAAACGAGACATGAGCACCACACGATTCTAGAAATCTATCACCACGAACACTGCATCACTTGGTTGTTTGGGTTTCTTTGGACAACACACAACACGCAGACAGACAGGTCTACAGGCTAGTATTGTTTTGTTTTTGTTTTAATTCTCCTACCTTCTTCTTCGAGATCCAATTGACTAACTTCGTCCATCGACTTGACATTGCAATGATCCACTTTGCAGCCAGGTGGTTTAATAACAGCAGGAGCACCCAAAGGCATTATGACGCAGAGCGCTCCCGAAACCCCCTTGGCATCAGTGCGAGGACTCGCAACGACAAGAACCTTCAAGTCCCGACCCCACTTGGTCCTCAAAGTCCAGACTTCGTGAGCATTAGTCGGGCCATCAAATGCACCTTTCAGAATCGCCTCCGTCAAGTCTCGTCCCGTGGGAGACGTAGACTGAGTAGGGCTGCTGCTGCTGCTGCTGAAGAGCGTGTGGTGGAACCCGGGCATGGCGAAAATCTCCGACTCGGTCCACCCAGTAAGGTCTGCAGCACGCCTGCCAAGCAAATCCAGTCCAACCAAGTCATGTCAATACACAGTTTCTCGCAAATCAAACTCACCCAGTGAGCACAATGATCCAAACTCAAAGACGTGCCATGAACACCAACCGGAGGGAGCCTTGAACAGAGAAAGCTGTAGCACTCCTTGTTAGAGAGAATGAGACAGTGTAAAGGTTCACACTTGTCACAAGAGAAAGGTAAACACTATAAGGTTTTCGTACTTGTCACGTAGAGAACTACAAGTAAAAGGTTAAAACTACAAGGTTTTCGCACTTGTCACATAGAGAACCACAAGTTAAGGTTAGCACTGCAAAGTTTTCGCCTTGTGTCCCGACCAATACTCACTTATTCCAGAGCACACAGCGCATGTCGAAATCCACACTAAACATGGGCACAGGAATCTCGTCCGCGTGCAAGAGAGATTGACAGCCTGCAATCTTTTCAGTAACAGGGACGGTGTGTTTGCCCGCGAGCTCCATCACGAACTCCACTGCAGCTCGCTGGTGGTTCCCCGGGGAAGAGTACAACAGATCCGTTTCTTTCTTCTCCAGATCCCCCAGATGGTAATTGCTATGCTCCTCTTCCGTGACATAGGCATCGGCCAGTTTGCGCTCCAATGACCGTCTGCCAATTTGCACACACCGGGTATCAGCAAAACGAACATGGTTTCAATTCATCTAAGAATCCTACTCTTGTACAATTGCACTTCCATAAGTCTGTCTCCCTGCATTACAACTTCAGATCCGAGGAGGAATTCTTAGGAACACTCGATATTCAGCCATAGCCAAAGTGTTACGAGTAGGATCACCAAGGACGATCGGCTTGCAAGAGAGCGTACAGAGTATTCTAAACTTAAAAGGACTGAAAGAGTGAGCAGGCTAGATGGGTAACAAAGGACGAAACTGGGGAGTTCACCACTTCCTCAGTCTCTGGTGTTGTTGGTTTGTAAAAGCTAAGAATACACAGGTGTAACACGCAGAGCAGGTTCTGTCGATGCTCTTCACAAGCACGCTGTCAAGACAGAGATGGGAAACGAGCCTTTCCAAAGAAACGCTATGTACCTCAATTTACGCTCTTGCAAGTGTCTCGCAACAGGCGCTCTCTGGATGCGGATGCCGGAGTGCAAATCGTCGCTCCCATTAGTAGGATCGAATGGCACGTTCTTGCCAAACTCCGATCCCGTGGACATAACCATCTCGCTCACTACTACTCTCTCAACGCTCTCCTTCACACCACAAAACACCTCCAAACCTCACTAGCTTCGCATGCAGCCTCTCAAGGCATTAGAAGAGCACAAATGCCTTGACGTTTTCCTCAACTTAACGTGTCCAACACACAAACAACTTTTTAACGACTCGGCGCTTGAAACGGCATTTCCACCCCCCTCCGAACCGAGACGCAATTCCCAAGCAAGCCCACGCCTCCGCCACACACCATACACTCAACAACACCAGCTATAACCAAATCCCCCCAAATGGCTTCCCAAATGTATGACACAACAATCACGCGAACATAACCCACCACCCAAAAGAACGCCACACTTCCAGCACTCGCGCCCTACACTCCACCAAACCCAAACCCCAGGAAACACGAACAGAGTGTTTCGATTTCACGCTTCCAATACCAAAAGCCTCAACCAGGTGATGAGGGAAGAAGCGAGCAACCGCTGTTGCATCAAACACACCCGCCTTCGCCTTCGAGCAGAATTCCACACCAACCCAACGGTTGAAAGAAATATCCCAAGCCAAGCTCTTCTGGACTTTGTCAGTCGTGACGGAGCGATCCCAGAAACTCAAGTCCCGACGCTTGTCACGCCTCCCCAATCGCGAGATCTACGCCCGCCGAGAGCGCCAAACGACTGAGAGCGGACGTTTTCGGGCGAGCGGGCGGACGCTTTGACGAAGCCAACTGAAAGAGAGGCGTGATGGGACAACGGCGAGATCGCCGGGGAAGCCGGGGACTACAGTGCAGAGCTTCTTGCGCCAGAAATTGCTACTGGACTGGACTGCTCGCGAGATTGTTCTGTTGCAAGTGAAATTGCGAGAAATTGCGAGAGAGAAAGAGAGTGAGAGAGATTGGAGGAAGTTGGCAAGTGGACAGATTGTTGGTTGTGAGCTGGTTGTTATAGGCTGCAAGAGTCAGTCGTGCTGGTCGCGCTTGGGCTTCATTACACGCCGCTCGCGTCGCCTCGCGCAGCACAAGTGTCGCCGCGGGCGCGGGAAAAGATTTGGGCGCTGCCCGCTGCCCGGGCGTGTGGCCGGGGCGCCTGGCGACAAGCGCCTTGGCGTATTTTGGGGTCAGCCTGTTCGGGGGAGAAATAGTAGGCTTTTTTTTATTTATTATTTATTATTTATCATTGGGTTTGCCGTCATTGTTTATGTATGTAAAATTATGTAGAGTTGTCTTCAGTTTGGTGACCGTGATTTGTGTAGACCACTACAATTCTGTCTTTTATCTAGCTTTCAAAGTGGTTTATTTTCTTTGTTCAATGTCCAAAATTGAGTTTTCTTGTACTTATTTAAAGTACTTTTGAATGCACTTCCAATGATAGAATTTTTAAGTTTTAATTTCAAAGCAATAAAAAAAAAAGGAGTTTGGCTTGGTGGGGTAGTGATACTAAACTATGGATTATAAACTTAGCTCAATGACTTGTGGCCTTGTCTAAATCAATGTTGTATTGGTATATCCAAGGTCTTACCATATTTCTAAACCAAAGGTGTACATAATTAGAGATGGATCAATTGGATATCTTAAATGAATCACGATATGACATTTCTCGATAGGAATATTTTATACCCATATCACATTGGTCTAAACATTCTAAATAGTTGTTCTAATATTCTCACTTGATTGACATGTGGGAAAAAGCAAGGAAAAATGGTAATTGCACAATGTGGTACCCTAAGTCCCATCAAGCACTAGAGGTGCATAAAATGCTTGATTTGCTCTAGTTTTGCATCCAAATTGTATTATTTGCACTAAAAATTGTGCTAGCATACTTACCCTTTTCCCATAGATAATTCATAACCTTCAATAAATAAAAATTCAAGACGAATCTACCATCGCAATTGGTATAAAATAAACATTGAAAAAAAAAAAAGTCAAAAATATGTTTTTTTAAACCCTTAAAATCTCATTTAAGATTTTGACCTTTGAAGTTGAATACAAAAATTCCAAAAAAACTAAAATAGAATGGACTTGAAAAAAAAAATCCTTTGAATGTAAAAAACTATATTCCAATTTCAAGCACTTGAAGATTTTTTTAACAAGGAGGGCAAATAGCCTAGGTAGCCTTTCTCCTCCCAAAATTATCTTCCACCTCAAAGTTCAATGTATATTTACCATTAACACTTCAAAGTGATAAAATCAAATACTAATTTCCAAACACCTACCAATTGTGTTGTGTTGTTATGGGCCATTTATATAGATGCTAATAGAAAACAAGCAATTGCATAATGAAAG
This sequence comes from Rhytidiadelphus loreus, assembly GCA_947034895.1. NCBI lineage: Eukaryota > Viridiplantae > Streptophyta > Bryopsida > Hypnales > Hylocomiaceae > Rhytidiadelphus > Rhytidiadelphus loreus. Next base: position 29,877,053 of record OX344765.1, on the reverse strand, counting down.
GCTCAACTCATAACATTGTGAACCAAATGTTGGAGGAGTCCTTTTGCTTCCACATGAAAGTCAGAGCCCTTTGGTATGGCAACTTCCCAACTATAACCAATGACTCTGAAGCAACTTCCAACACAGCCAACAAAACTAGTGTTGCAACTTCCCACTAAACCAATGATTCTCTTAACAAATTGATTATCACTAAGTTAGTCACTCCCAGACACATGGAGGCATGATCCCTCCTCCTCCAAGGGAGATAATGATTTCGGTTGGTCAACAATGTAAGTTATGTATTTGTTGTAGCTTGGAGCGGTGGCTCCATTTTCAAATAAGGTAAGGTGTTCTAAAAGCGCCCATCTTCTTCAAACCACCCCTATTTTTAGGTGGAGAATGGAGATGGGGTGTTCCTTACATGGACCATTATAGCAATTGAATGCACCAAAGAAAAATTGTTTTTCTATTGTAAGAGCCAATCATTGTCTTTGATTTCCACACATTGCTTTACAAGTTGCAAGTGGACAGATTTTGGGAGACCTATAGTCACAAATAGGTGCCTATGTCCAGAATCTTTGAAAATTTATAACTAATTCAAAAATGCTTGTAAAAATACAAAACCACTTGTGTTAGGTTCCACATCCATTTTTCTTTCTCTGAAAAATGATAGAAAAATAATTTTTCCCACTTCACCCTACGAAAAAGGTGGACCAGCTTTTAAATGGTCGCTTTTAGAGCATATTACCTTAAGGTCCTCCTCCTCCACTCCAACTTCGTACTCCAACTTCTTCTTCTTCTCGAGACCTCAGACCTCATGTCCGTAGTATCGTAGCTTTTTGATTTGTCAATGCCAAGCCTCCCAACCTTAGGTCCATAGCCAACGACCCCGGAGAAGTGGCGCCAGTTTCTTTAATTTTTCCACAACCCAACTGCAGACTTCCGTTCGTTCGCTCGAGCACTCCCCCATGGGAATCTGAAATCTAGCAAACCAGTACCAGATTTGTTCCTTTTGGAATTGTTGTTGTTGTTGTTGTCCCGAACACGCTGCTTGCCCAATAATTCCACCTTCTTTTTGACCCTATTCATGTGGGAAAATCTGCAGGCAGGTGCTTAAGTTTCTTCAGATGCCTTGGACCATCCTTTTTGCAAAACAAGCGAACCTTCTTGTGCTTATCCTCAGCACACTCACGCACGCACTGTGCATAAGAAAATTCTAACTTATATCTGCCTCACACAGGCTTCAAGATTCTAACAAACTCCTCGCTCATCACGCAGAAACTAACCTTTTTAATTAACCCTAGAACGACGCTGCACTGCAGACCCAATCACACCTACAAACTGGGCCAATTCTCTTTGAGGCAATTGCACAAATTTCAGTCTTTTGTCCATCGAGAAGTGAGGATTTGGGGCCTCTTACACAACAAATTGTTCTAACTTCTAGGTGTAAAGTATCCATGGATGAGAAAGAATCCTTTTGTGTATGTAAGACAAAAGTGTAGATCAATCATCAAATGATACAATTACTAGTGTAGTTTCCTAAATCTTGTTGAAATATTAAAATCTGAAGATTGCATTGCCCAAATCTCACCCTTCGCTTATTCATTTTGTCTTTTCTGACTTGTTATAAAGATTGTTGGGTGGCATAAAGAATATGCTATCATTTTAAGAATGTAATATCAAAACTATCCTATTAAATTTATTATTTTATGAAATCTTAATCAATACACCAAATTTCAATTTCACTGAACAAAACTTTTCATTTCTGGTAAATTGTTTTGTGTGCTTTTCATTGGGTTATAATATATTCATCATCTTTGTGGAGAAAAATGCACTTTATTTAAGAAAAATTTACACTAGATAGAATTCAATGTCAAAGTGTTGCCTTCCCAAATTTTATTAAGTAAGTGTTTTTAATTTTTAATTATATTTTACTAATTCACCCTTGTATTATGACTACTTCTATATGTTTAAGCATGATGGTTTAATTGTTTTGTTAAAACTAATTATAATTTTGAGAAATTTGATGTACTAATTTTTTATTAGACTTCATAGTGGGGTTGCAAGACTTCTTGGAGGGTAATTTACGATGGAATTTATTTATTTTAACTAAATCATTGTTTTTTAAACTCAGCAAACTTTAGAGGCTGTCTTGACATAGTAGAACAACTTTTTGCAAAACACTTTGAACTAAGAAAAGTTGTATAATAAAGAAAAAATTTCATCTCAAAAAATCCTTTTGTGATTTTATACCTCCAATCAAAAGTTATGGATAAAAATCAAAGAGGGTGTAGAAAGGAATTTTTTTTTTTAATGTTTTCAAACATCCTCTTTGAGTTTTTTCCATAACTTTTGATTGGAGAATTAAAATCACAAATGGATTTTTAGAGGTGAAATTTATCTTAATCATACAACTTTTTTTAGTTCAAAGTGTTTTGAAAAAGTTGTTCTACTATGACAAAACGGCCTCCAAAGTCCTCTAGTTTCACAAAACAAACGAAAAATAATTAGAAAAACTAGTTAAATAAATTTCTACTCCAATTACACGCATACAAGAGTTAAAGTGGTGTAATGGCTAACACCTTTGGACCTCAACTTAGAGGTCCAAGATTCCATTCTAGTTCATCGTCAATGACCGCCCGTGTGGCCGACTGGCTTACGTGTATGTAAAATATTTTCCATACTGCCCAAAAAATCCAGGCAATTCAAACAAATTAAAATAGAAAAAATAGAAAAAAAATTAAAATTAAAATAGTTTTTTTGGATTTGTCCAAAACAACAAAAAAAAAATTTCAATTGATTTTTGTTTGAAACAACGCGTTCAAAACAACAAGTACAAACAACAGTTTCCTATTGTTTTGGATGCGGTTTTTTCTACTAGTGTTTGTACTAACAATTACTTTACTTCTGTGAAGTTACTATTAGAGCTGCGTTCATTGGACACATATGCCGTAGGATTAGTCCATTCCAATCGTATGGGCTTGCTAAATTGCTTCCACGACTTAAAAACACTTTCAAAGTAGCCATAAGGCACACTACTTTGGAGAATGCATAGAAGGGGGTAGATTGCTTGTGTAGTGTTTGTGGACTGCAAGGCAGTAGGATTGCTATCAACGTACTACCTATCAATCTTAGATCCGCAAGAGCTGTGGCCAACAGTACCACACAGAGTGTGGCAAATTGACGAACTTCGACACTAGTTTTATGCATATAGGGGTATTCAAATTTTATGTGTGGTGTTGATGTTGAAGATCATGTTCACAATAGCTATTCATGCTAGACATGCAACCACAAGTGGTGGCACAAGGTTTTCTTCTTCTTGGTGGACACATATGTTGTCAATAGCTTCATCATTTACAAATGTATTGCAAAACAACTAGGTAAGAATTTGCCGTCGCATTTGCAATTTCAATTCAAGCTTGTAGATGAACTCAACAAGTCGTGGACGTTGTAGCGTGGTGTAGTTTTCTAATTTTGATTGGCTATTCCAGGAGTTCATGGCTTCGTCCAAACACTTTGATGTCGCAAGTGCCGTTTCTATCTCGGCCGTACTTGCACAAATCTCATATGTCTATAGTGTGCCAAGGTATTTTTGCATTCCGGAGACTACTTTCAATACACTCATTACAGTCTCCATCACTAAGCAATCACGAAGCAGTTGGAAAGACCGCCACTAACATGCCTTGTATTATGCATGTAGCATTTGTATAGACCTACTATGAATAGCCGATGTCCATTAGAGAGTTGTTTGCCTCGGAAAATCACGGGGATTCTGGCTACGAAAAGAAATGATCTTCAAGTCTTTGAGTCTTCAAATCTTCAGACTGCTAACCGTTGGCTTATGTTGTAATGGTTTTAAACAGGCCCAAGGGTTAGGGTAGGATGACAAGAAACCACAAGCTTCGGACGTGTAAAACGGGATGGCCTCGGGGGGTGCACTTAGTTCTACTTTAACAAACCATGTGCGAACAAGTGGTGTCTAATAAACTATAATTTCAACCTAAAATTTTGAGCATTGTTTAATAATGACTATAGCTTTCTATTGCCAAAATTTCCAACTCAAATAAAATATGAAATGATTTCTAGAAGAGGATAAAATTGAACTAAAATGGCATGTTTTTCAACTCAAATAATTATAGAGAACACATTTAGATGACCATTGAGTCAATATTCAACTTAAAATGAGCTTTCAATAATGAATTATTTTTAGGAATTTTTTGTTCATTTTTTAGACAATTTTTTCTTATATAATATAAGGATGTGAAAGTTATTTTTCAGTTCTACAGTGTATCTTTTTAGCAATGCGCACTGAAGGACTTTTGTACAAGACCAAAATTCGTCTATATCATTGACGTTGTACAAATTCCACTCATGGCTACTATAAAAGTGTCCTCCTGCCTACATGAAAAAGCCTTGCTCTATAACTATGTGCACTGGCACTTCCTCTACTCTCCCACTCTACATACGTCGTTCATCAAAAAATAGATACTACCACGTCCACATGACGACAACTAAATGATGGTTTTGTTTATACACCGGTGTCGTGTTGTACATATGTACATAATATAAAAATTTATATTATATGTTATACAAGTATCTTCAAAATGATTCTTTCTCGTGGTGGTGTAAGTCATATGTATAAGAAAAAGGATCCACATGAGAGCTGCATCGAGTTGAAATATTGTTGTTTGTTTTTCACTTTACATTTAAAATGTTGAATTGGAAGAGGGTTTCTGAGTCTCAAGATGAAGAGCCTCAACCGGAGGCTGAATTTGAGCTTTCATTGTCGCAACTCCCGGAACATGGAATTTAGCATCGTCTTATATGCATCTACAAGATGAAGCTGGGACTTCTCGACCGCCAAAGCAACCTTGTATAGAGCAGTGGTGGCATGGAAACCCTCAACGGGATGCTCGTGCGTTGATAATCTTGTTACAAGTTGGATGTGTTGAACTTGGTAGTCGTGAAGTAACATTTGAAGGAAGCTTTGAAGGTCTAAACAACGACCAATACTATTGTATGGTGAGGCCAATCAAGGGGAGTCGTGGCCACCAACAATCATTAGAAGGTCTAATCAATCCCTTAATAAAGGCGGATCGTGTTGAATAAGTTACTGCAACTATCAAACACATTCTCAAGTTTTACAAATGGAGTGAAAGTTTTCTTGGAATTTTAGTTTTTTACTTCTAATAGGCATTGGTTTGATGTTAGTACTTATATCCATGTTTGAAGTATTTTATAGAATTATTTTGTATGATTATAGTTGTGAAAGAAAAAAATGGAAGTAGTTTGCCTTCTAAATGGACTTTGAAGTGATTTTCCTTCTAAGTTAAAGATAAAAAAATAGTTGTGGGACCAAATTTGAAGATCAATAATTGTAATTAGCCTTAAGAGCAATTTAAGGGTTGATGTCTACTTGCTTATGTGGTGGAGAGTTGTTGATAAGGTAAAGAAAAAGGTGGACACTATTCATCTTCTCTTTCGTTGTAGTTTGGGGGAATCTGAATGTTTAGAGGCCCATTGTGAAGTGTGTATAAAGAATTTTGAAATGAAAATTAGAGGAGTTGTGTATCATAATGTGCAATTTTTAAATTGATCTCACTTGCTTGTTTGGGAGTTGTAAATCAAAATTTGTACTAGTTTAAGTAGAAGGAGGTTTGCTACCTTCTATGAAGAGGGGCTGAGACTTTGATCGACCATAAAAAATAGACAAGTATTTTGTTTGCAATGAACATTTGAGGGAGTGTAGGAAATGTTGTTAGTTTTCTAGAAAGATATCACTTAGATATCACTTGGATTTTATATATCAAGTAGGAAAAATGTAATTAATATAATATAGTTTGCAATTGAAAAAGAAAACTAATTTGAGTTCAAAGATTGCACCCCAAGAAGAGTCAAATTTTATTAACTATGATTCAATGATTTGGGACCTCTCCTTGACTCAAGCTGTCCGACCTAGCTCAAGACTCAACTTGGGGGTTGTCAAGGACTACTAAATGCCGCTATTATTTAGGCCAAATTTAATTGCATTTGGCTTAAATCCCCTATCCTAGCTAGTAAGATTAGTACTAGCATTACAAGGAACAAGAAGGGGCCCCCCTCTTGTTTATTTTTCTAGCCTTTGTTTTTGTTTTTTTGCTTGGTCTTATCTCTTCATTTGTCTAACCTTTGAGGCTTGGTTGTTTTGTGTTCTGGATTTTTCAATGCAATGGTTTTCACCATTTGTTCAAAAAAAAATTGTTAACTATGTTGGGCAATTTTTTTTTTAAATCTTCTAATTTAAGTAAAGTTCAAAGGCTATAATATTGCATAATCTATTGTCAAGTATTTTGGATTTTTTTCCACATATTCTAAAGGGTTTGGATCTATGTTACTACTAATTGGATTTCCAAAATAAAATTTCCAATGCATAAGAAGTCATCAAAAAATGGCTAGGAAATTGCTTGATTACTTGACCAGCGGTGCTATTTTGTGAGCTTGTGAGCATGAGCCTATGAGCGTTGAGCAGGGATTCTGTGAACGTTGAGCTTAGTAATTTGAAGAAGCACAAGAAAACTTTAAAATATTTTTAATAATAGACTTCATCTAAAAATTTGGTCAAAATTTACTATTATTAGTAAATTTTAGTACCTATTACTACAGCCCTATTACCGTGGCCCTATTACCGTGGTTATATAGAATCCACATGAAAATTATAATTTTCAATGTTGTCTAAAATATTAGAAGTATACATTTTGAAAATGATGAACTTAATTGATGTGAAAGATGAATGGAGATGGAAATAAGTTTGTATAGAATATTGGTTGATTACTATCTTATAGCAATGTGGATCTTCTTGGGGCTAATAAAAAAATACCAAAAATATTCTTTTGATGCATTTTTATTAAACTTGTTTAGATTTTAGGAAAAAAAAATCATTGATAAGAACTATTATCTTGTAGTAGCGTGGGTCCTCTCAAGGCCAATGGGAGGTACCTACACTTCTACTTTGATGTGTTGGTAATTGGACTTGTTAAGATTTTGGAAGAAAATATTTGGTTGACAAGGATTATTTTTGTAAAGAATGAGCTCAGTTACACCAAATTGTTGATTAGTTGATCATTGTCCTTTTATAGGACCTTTAAGGGCCCAATTCTTCTATTTATTGAACAAATGGTCATTTGGTTAATCACTCCCCTCTTGCTGCTTGTGTCCCCTCGGCGCCAAGGGGAGCCCCCTTGCGACGAGAATTTTTATTTTTTATTTTTTTTATTTTTTTTACATACTACAAGGGGGCTCCCCTCGGTGCCGAGGGGACCCAAGGAGCAAGAGGGGAATGATTATAATCTCAGTGGAACAACTTCAGTTAATTTCAAACAAATCTTAATTAATAATCGATTTTTCTTCTTCTTAAAATCTAACAAAGTCTAATAAGTAGTACATCAAGGTTGTTCAAGGGACCACGGTAATAGGTCCACGGTAATAGGTTCATGGTAATAGTTACTAAAATTTACCAAAAATAATAAATTTTGACAAAAAAATTTAGATGGAATCTCTAAAAAATTATATGCTCACAGACTTACAAGCTCACAAGCTTACGCTCACAGGCTCACAAAATAGCAACCTTGATTACTTGACCTCCTTATTGTAGGGTGATTAGAGTAAGGAAGACACCTTATTTGCTTCTGAAAATTTTCATGAGTGTACTTAATAAAAAAGACTAATGAAAGGAGTAAATCCTCATCTATTGTCTCTATCTAGTAGGTTCAAAAAAACTTTTTTTAAACCTCAAATGTTCACAATAAGAACCCCTCATTTTAGGTGACGAGTTCTTAATTTTTTAAAGTAGATTTTATGTGATGTCCAATGCAACAAACCCTATTTTTATGTCATCAGAATTGTCAAGTGTAAAGTCAATGTTGACATAAAAACATGGATTTGTTGCATTGGACATCTCCTAAATCTGTTAAAGAAAATTAGGGCTCGTCACCTAAAACGCGGGGTTCTTATAGTGGTTATAATCTTGCAATTCACTAATCAAATGAACTAAAATATTTTTCTAACAATGGCATTATGGTATAATACACTTCCACACTATAGAAATTTTTATAAACTTAATTTTTAAATTTAGTCAATGCACCAAAAATTGGCAATTTCCAACAATTTCTCTTGAAAACACCCCGTCTATCCTTCGGGGGTTAGCACCTACAAAATAAAAGTGCCTATTATGCCTAATATATCATTCCATTTCCATCACTCAATAATTTGTGAGTAGTCACTAGTCAACCACTATGGCCAAAATATCAATTATTCAAATTATTGAAAATTATTTTTTACATGGAGAAAACATAAATGCAATAAAAAATACAAATTTGACAATTTTTTTGAAGTTTGCTGTAAAAGAATAAATGTTAAGCATCAAGACTAAAAATCATTCCTATAGTTTAATTTGGAAAAACATTTGTAAAATTTGTTTCAATTTGTTTTTGAAACTTTAATTTCAAAAACTCATCAATCATTCTTTACATCTCAAGTAGAAAAATTTATAAAATTCATGTACAATTGCTATGTTTTGTTCAAAATGCCTAGGCATTTAGAGATTTAGACACTTGTTTTCTAGGTCATTTCATAAAAACATTCTCAAGTAATGGAAAACATGCTTAGAGCATTTCTACATGTGTTCAAAACATCATCATGTCAAAATGGTAGGTCACTTGTTTACTCTACTTTTGCAATTTTATATTATTAACTTCCAACAAGTCTTTTAGTGTGCAAAGGAAAAAAAAATATCATCAATTATATGATTGCTTACTCATACTATATTTTTTGGCTTAAAAGTGTTGCCAACCTTGACAAAAATTGTTTAGAGCATTTCGAATGTATTGGAGAAGATCGTCTTGTTAAAATACAAGAGATCATTTTGTTGCAACAAATTCTTGTTTGTCCCAACAATGCAATCAGCTATTCTATTTTCCAACCAACTTTGAGGCTTCTAGTGTCCCAAATAAAATAGAATCACAATCATTGCTAATCTAGTGAACTTTTGTGGAAAAAAATGGTTTGGATATGGTTGTTATCCATGGAAAAAATATAAATTTTGCCATGCTAAAGAAAAAAATTTGGTGGGATTAAGCATTTTTAATTATGCACTATTTACCAAAAAACACACTAGGGTAGGCTTGTTTGGCATATTGCTAAAGTTGTTCTTATGTACAATGGCATAAAAAATCAAGGATAGAATAAAGATTCTAAAGGCGAAAGAATCTCAAATGTCATAGTTTTTGAAAATTTGCTAACAAACTAAAATGTTTTAGAGTTAATCCTTTTAAGTCCCAAAGTTTTTTGGGTCAAAGCAAGAATATAGACAAAATCTTTAGCAAATGTGGGATTATTGAGGATAGAAGAACTGAAATGAAAAGAGTAACCATACCAAATTGGAGAATGAATGAAAGATAAAGGGTATGGAAAAAATTAAGACAATCCACCATTGGTATTGTGAGAGTTTAATTTCTTGACAGTGTACACAACATTGTTGATATAAATGTATGAAAAATGCACAAATGCAAGTCTACACACTAACAAACTTATAAAACATTCCCTTCAAATACCTTTTGATTTAATAAACATTACTTTTATGATTCATACAAAGCCATCAACACTAAAAAATATGCCTTCAATGTGTGAAGTTACATGCTTAATATGAGAAAAAGTCAATATGGGCATACAAAATCTTCTACTCAAAATTGACACAAGTTTAGTTGTGTTTCTTTTGTGATCAACACTTATATAGATATAGTTAAAATTGGTGTCTACAACCAAAAAATGGAAAGCACATTGTTGATCATTATTCCTAAAAAGTATTGAAAACATTGCTATACACAATATTATGTGCTATATTTCTCTACAATGACCTTAATTCTTTCTAGAAAGTGCTTGTCAATATGTGCCATCTTTGTGTTTAATTCCTCCCAAAACACTGTTAATATTGTTCAAGATGCAAAAGAGACACATCTCTTACAATTCTTTCCACCTCGCTTTCCACATATTTTCATGTATTACATAGAGACTGGCAAAAATATTTGTATATAAATGTACATAATTGATGCATGCAATTGTATTTTCCAAATCAAAGTGCTCCAATTCATTCTCTACCAAAAAAATCAGTGACCTCCATTTTCTTACTCACTTCCAATTCCTCTTATACTATGAGTTATTTTTGGATTGTTGTTTTTATTTTAACCCCTAAAGTTTCAAAGTCCACTTAGGAGACTCTTGGGATTTCAAGCAAGCTTGTATGATTTTTGACATGATTTTCTAAAGACTTTTATTGAAGATAGAAAAATGCATTAGCGCTACTGGAATTTAATTTTATTTCAATTGATATCCAAGAACAAAAGTTATGCCACCCTAAGCCCATAAAGCCGTTTGGCTTGGTTGAAAAAAATAAATTTAATTTAAATTCTTTTCTCATAGATTGTATTTTTTTCTACGTGGAAAGCTTTGGTTCATTCCATTTGGATCAGTGATCTGAAAGTCGTGGAGCTTCTTGTTTTGTTTGCAATCATAAAAACTTTTTTAGAAAATAATATACTAAATTTGTTTTTGAATTCAATTTTAACAATTTAAAAGAATGAAAATCAAGTACTTTTAAAAAAAAAGTTGTAGACTTTCAACTCAAATCATTTTTATAAAAAAATTTAATCAAAATGTTTAGTCCAAAAATTTGAAGTTAAGAAGATTCAAAGACAAATAATGGAATGTGCTCAAAAATTGGTTTTCTTTACTTTAACCGCAATTATCTTGCAATTTCATTAGTGAAAGTTTCTAAAATTTCTTTCTTACCTTCTTATTCTAATACCTTATTCTAATACAACCAAAAAAGGTATTTGTAATTTTGTTTTGCTCTTTGTAATAGAAATGGCAACATGGAGTGGTTTTCAAGGGAAAAAAAGACCTTGAATGGGACTTTAGGGGATTAAAAATGAACTGTGACCACTAACCCTCTACCGTTTGTTTTGCACACACTAAGTGTCTAATGGATGACAGAGAACCCTTCTATGTAAGACAAAAGTGCAAATGTTCATCCTCATAATTTTGTGTGAAAAGGAGAGCCAGGTCTTGTACAATAGTTTGACCTCCCTCCAATGAGTGCTCTTGAGTTTCTCTAAGTAAATGGTGATTCACACGGTACCAAAAGAAAGGAAAGGATGATTTCCACAGTGACTAACCCCGCCGTTCCTTCAGTCCAACGCCTTAGGGTCGTCCCAGACGGAGAAGCGGAGAGGACACAACTCACACTGCGAAGTTCTTTCTGTTGTTCCGGAGAACCCCGTCTGAGGTGCGCTCGGCGCTGGGACGACGGACTTCAAGGCGCGGGCGGGCGGGGCGGGTTCCATAGTAAGCTGGCTTCAATTCAGTTGTTCTGTTTCATCCATGCGGCAGACAGATTCGTCAGTCAGTCAGTCTTTCACCGCGAATCCCATGCCCATAAACCCACCAGGCTCCAGGCGCGTCTCACTGCAGACTAGACCCTGCTTGTACAGTTGTACGATCCCATGCAGCACTGGTCACTGGAATGTTAAAAATGGAATATTGTACCGTAATAGCTCACTCGATCACACACCGTCCAAAAATTCTGGTACTGTACAAAACTGAACTTGGGTTGTTGGGAATCCCAAATTCAAGGCGGGATCCGGAGTTTGGATAAGAATTTGCGGATTTTTTTCTTTCTTATATAAGATACTGAAATGACGGATCGAAGGGCGCCCAGTCGCCCACTCCGCCCTGTCGCCCGCAGTAATCGAATTAGATATATATACCGGTATTAATTTAGCTGTCTTTGGATTGCTATGCATTAATTTTAGCTGCTGGCTGCCAAGTGACGGATGGATGAGTGGATGACGGACGGAGTCGGCTTTCAGTTCTTGTTCTTTTTTGAACCATTTGAAACGGAATTTCATTGCCAATAACGACGGATGGATGCCGGAGCTTTCCCAGAGCTGACTCCCGACGAAAAGCGAGTCTAGGTCCAGATTCCCGGTGCTGACTTGACTGCCTCGATGTCAGTAAGCTTATTAGAGTTCTGTACTGTACAGAGCTCAGGCATGGCCGGCTTCCTTTGGGCTATAGTGGCAGGCTTCTGCTGCAACTCAGACAAGGCAGAAGCCCAGGACAGACAGCGCTGTAATGAAGGTCGAGCTCGCCGGTGGGGGCGTTCACACAGCACACGCAAATCCAGATCCAAAGCTTACACAAGCTCTTCCGTTTCTTTATCTGTTTACTGAGCTTGGGACCTCAAGTAGGGATGAGACCTCGCGAGTTTTCCATATGAGCCTCTGGATACAGAACTGGAGAAGAGTTTTACAGAAATTTGTATATTTAGAGATACAGGTTTTGGATAAAGGTTGGTGCGATGAAATCTCTGTATCTCTATTTGCATATGAGGTCCTCTTCCTAAAGCTTTAGGGATATAGAACTCATTGGTGGAGAAACTCTTAGAGCATCCCCACCAATTTGTTATGTATCCCTAAATATTTAGAGAGAAGACCTCAAATGGGGATGGGGATACAGAAGCTTGTGTGCACTAGTCTCAAAACAAGATCTCTACCCCAAATTTATAGATAACTCAGTAAAAGTTGGGCCCAATTCCCTATATTGGAGCTCATATAGAGAACTCGCGAGGTCTCATCTCTATAAAGTCAAGGTTGACTAGTTTGGGGATAGAGAACACATTGGTGGGGATGCTCTTAGGAACCAACACTTCAGGGTTGGTCCGCCTTTTTCATAGGTTTTCGTGTACAAAAATATTTTTAGAACATTTTCCACAAAAAAGAAAATAGATGTTGAACCCTAACACAAGTGGTTTTGTATATTTACAAGTATTTTTGAATTACTTATAAATTTTCAAAGATTGAAGGCAGAGGCACCTATTTGTGATCATAGGTCTCTCCAAAACCGCCCACTTGCAACTTGTAAAGAGATATGCGGAAATCAAAGACAATGATTGACTCTTACAATAGAAAAAACGTTTTTTTCCGTTTCATTCAGTTGCTAAAGTGGTCAATTTAAAGATCACCCCATCTTAACCCTTAAACGCTCTGACGTCCATATTCTAGACGATGAACAAAGGACTTGGAGGCTTTGTTTAGTCTAGCTAACTTCTCATTCATCCAACGTAACACTTGAATCTTGAAAAGACAACCTTTTTCTTAATGACCAGTTTCATGAAATTGTAGTAAATGATATTTTGTACAAAAGATATAAGCAAAAATGTGCCAAATTTCGAAAAAGGATCAAGGCGTTAAGGGTTTAAAAATATGGGCGGTTTGAAGAAGATGGATACATTTAGAGCATACTTCCTTACTTTAAGGTGGAATCAAGGCATGGGACTAATTTTAACATATTGGTAATAAAAAATAAAAAATAATTTAAAAAAAAATGGTAATTTTTTGAATCTCTATGAATATGCTACTAAATTTTGGAAGTACAAATATATGGTGTATTCCCAAATGTTTTTTGAATGCATGTATGCAAGTTGTAAATTTTGAACTATGTGTATTGACATAGTTTCGAGATTGATTTAAGGGTGCAATCTTGGAAATGGATGCTTGTACCTTAATTGTATATGTGTCATAGTAATAAAGATGGACTTTGATGCACTTAGAATCAACCAAACCTTGCATAGGGGACAGGAAAAAAATTGGAATTCTACATAGAAGTGTGTAATAGTTGCAAGAAGAAAAAGAGAGGAAAATAAGTTTTTGAATTTCAAAAAAGTATTTTTAACATTGGACTAAAACCTTTGGTTTGCTTTTAGTTTGACAACTAAGCGAAGCTACTCCTAAAATGTAATTTTTTCCTACTCATATAGAAGTAAAAGCATCATGAAAATCAACAAGGGTGATTTCCACTCTAAAAAACTAGGTCTAAGTGAAGTGAAGACATCATTGAGAGCATTTGTAGAATAACAACATAAGTTAAGTGCACCCATAATTTCTTCTAATAGCAATTGAGCGTTGTTATTATTATTAAATATATACTATTTTATTGGATCTTATTGACAAAGAAAAGACGTTTTCAACATACTTTAGCATACATTAGTTGGAAATCTTACAAACAAGTTGTGAAATCCCAAATATTGTCTTTGGGTATACAGTATACCTACAATCAATCCTATGCTACTCTAGGCCCTCATGTTCTGATTGGTTACATCTTTTATAATCAATATCTAGTTATATTATTGTTGTTTTTCAAATGTAGGTGTTATTCATTAGTTAGTGATGATAATAGGTGTTGGTACTTTAAAAATGATTATAGTACGCAAACATAGGGTAGGGAGTGGGAAACAAGAAAATAAACAAGAGTTCAAATTATGTTAATGTTTTTTTTTAAATGATTGTCAATAGATAATTTTTGTTATTTTTATATTTTAGTAAAAAATGGACTCTTAATTGTGGTTGTACATTGACCTATAACTATGTTGGAGAAATATTTTAGTAAATTTATTATTGATTATTTAAACTTTTCAATACAATTCAATTACTTCTAAAAGCAATTACAATAAAACTTAGTTTATAGTTCACAAAATGGTCTCAACATCAACACACTACAACAAAAGCAATGTTTTATGACTGCAAAAAATGACTGCAAAAAATGACTGCAAAAAAAGACTGCAGTGAGTCGTAAAATCAAAAAATATGACTCGCATAGAAATCACTGTAGATAACTCGGAATATGATTGACTGCAGTCGTTTAGAAGCAGTCGCTGCAGACATCAGTCATATCGGCAGTCATATAAGTTGAGGGGTATAAATATCGATAATTAGCCATAGTATGCCAACAAGGTGTATATTTTGACTTTCTTTTACTTTTTCTTGAGCTGCCCGGATAAATGAAAAAATCCTACGTGGAATATGACTGTGTTGAGTCATATTTTTTGATGACGCGGAATATGACTGTGGTCAGTCATATTTTGTGGAATATGACTACGTTGAGTCATATTTTTTGATGATGTGGAATATGACTACGGTCAATTATATTTTTTATTACTATTAAATATGATTGCATTGAGTCATATTTTTTGATGACGTGGAATATGATTATGGTGAGTCATATTTTTTGTTATTATGAAATATGACTGCGGTGAGTCATATTTTTTGATGATTTGTAAAACAACTCTTCTCAGTCATGTTTTTCAGTCATATTGAGAGCACCTAGACATTTTTTGAAAATTATTATAATCATTTTGTGACTCCAAGTAGTCATTTTTTTAATTGATATGTATTTTGAACTATGAATTGAACAAATCATACAACGGTTGTAGGATACCTAAGCATATTTGCAATCATACATTAAAATGATTTAACAATTGAATGAAAGATTTCATGTAGTTAAAAACAAATACATATGATTTTAAAGATATAAAAGAAACAATTATATTGGAGAGGGAATATATAAGAAGGAATGTGACTTCTTTCAATGACATTTATAATTTATTAGTCACAAATACAAAATATGTATATCACAATGAATTATTTACACAAGTCAATAGGACTATATTTCTTACAGTAATATGAAGTGAGTTGTAAGTAGCCTCCAATGACTTTGTTCCAATTTTGTTGCTTGCATATACAATTAAAGAAATAGGAGGTTAATTTTTAATGAACATACAACAAAGCTCAATCTTCAAAAGTTTACAACAATAGAAAATATATAATACAAATTTAGAGTAAGAAGAAAAACAATGGTGATGCAAGAACAAAAAGAAAAAAGGCAACAAGTGCTAAAAGATAACAACAAATACAAGTTAAGATGCACAAGAAACAATAAGGAGCAACTACTAAGAGGTAACAAGAAACAACAAAAAAGAGTTAAGATGCAATAAAAATAAACAAGAAACAAAAAGAGAGAACAAAAAGTAAGAAAGAAGAAAGAAGAAGAAGAAAGAATTAAGATGCAAGAAGAAAAAAACAAGAAGCAAGAGTGAAGATGCAACAAAAGACAACAACTCTAAGAAGTAAGAGTAACTCAAGATGTAACAAAAGACAACAACTAAGAAGCAAGAGTGAATTCAAGATGGAACAAAACATAACAACTAAGAAACAAGAGATGTAGCAAAACACAACAATTAATAAACAAGAGTGAACTCAAAAAGACAAGAGACAAGAGACAAGAGACAACAAAAGGTAAGGAAGAAGAGTCAAAAGAAGTAGTGGCTAGGATTTCAAAACCATAAAAAAATGATGGCTAGGGTTTCAAAACCCTAAAAAAATGACAGCTAGGATTTCAAAATCCTAAAATGTGGTGGCTAAGGTTTCAAAACCCTTAAAAAGTGGTGATTAGGTTTCAAAATTTTAAACAATGGCTTATCTAAATTTTTTTAATTGCCCATGTTTTTCTTAGGTTGCCCCCAAACAAAGAAATGTTACTACCATGAAAATATGACTAATAATATAACTCAATGTTCTCAAACGAGTTCCCTACCGTTCCCTATGAAATACTTTGGTCTTTCCAACGAACGCATAATATACACCCATGAAGTACAAGGCCCAAAAACGACTGGCAGTCATATTTCTCCCCAATGTATTGACTTCCAAGAATATGAGTGCAAGTAGTTGCCAGTCACCCTTAGTCATATTTTTGCAATTATAAAACACTACGGTTGTTGTAGTGACAACTCATCAAAATCAAAATTATATAAAGGACAAGATAGATTTAGTGATGAAGGTGATTCTCACCCTTTTAGTTTAGGAGTATTGAAGTGTATATCCAATTTCCCTCCATAATCTTCAAATTACAACAATAAAGGACATGAAACCCTTTATAAAATATAGTGAATTAGAAACTTGATAGCAAGGATGCTTTTTCACTTTATTAAAACTAAAATCAAATCAAATTGTACGAGGCATATGATAGTAAAAATGAAGTAGTCTTGAGAAAGATTCATCATTAGGGGAGATTTATGCGTTTTAAGAGACTGTGAGTTCCCGGACTACGGGAATTGCGGGAACGTTGTGGGAACGCTGATCTGACATGGCCAGGAGATGGCCACATCAGATATAATTTTTTAATATATTTTTTATAAAAAATATAAAAAATATAAAATAAAAACATTAAAAAATATAATATATTTTTCTAATTTTCTAATTTTCAATTTTTTTTTAATACTATTATATTTAGACTGTACAAAATTGGTTCCCAGCAATGGGAACAACCTGAAACAATCTCCCAAGTAGCTGAAATTTTCCCTAATGTTAGAAATAGTCCTAAGAAAGTTGCACTTAGAAGAAGTCATGGAAAGGATGCACTTAGAAAAAGTCATGAGAAAGATTCATTGAGGAAAATCGAAAGTAGAACATCACATAAAAGATATCCCTTGAAAGATGAATCACGTGCAAAAGAATTGTTGTCAAAATCATAATATAGTGTTGTCACTTCCTAAATTCTTGACTTAGAATTCATTCTCTAAGGAAAAGAATTTTGAAAATACGAGTAGAAAATTGCCATTTTTTTTATAGTAGAGGTAGAGGTATCAGAGAATAGCCAATTTTTTTTTTTTTTTTTTCTTTTTTTTTTCTTTTTTAGACTTAAAATGCTAGGTACTGAAACCTAAGTATTTCCTACAAGTCTACTGCTGATTTCTATATATATAAATGTTTCCATATAAGTAAATATCATCACAATAGATATATATCTGGAAAAAACATTTTTTGGAACCTCTTATATAATTAGTTATCTAATTATTATTGCACTACTTTATTTTAATCTCAATAATGTTTATTGCCAAACATTGGGATGAATATCCAGTTCCCACCATGAATAATACACAGAGCATTTAGAGCCTCTCTGGCTAATCCTGAAAGGTCTGCATACCCTATTTATCAGTCCATTAAAATCAGATGGCGCTTTGAGGCTTGTACAGCAACTGCACCAAATCTGAAACTGATTTATTAGCGGCAGAATGAATGAACCTACCATGCCGTTGATGGTTCCTTCACAAGTCTGTGGGTGATCAAGCACTGGGGAGGAAAACTTTCTTCCTTCTTGCATTTTGATCATAACACAAAGCAAGCAGTGGAACGTTTAGTTCAGGATCGTGAATTGCATCTGGTGTGGAAACTAAGGAGAATTATGGTGTTAGGCTCCCAGAACAGCGGCCAACAGGTGGTGGATTGTTTGATAATAGTGCCGCTTCCTGGTTGTGTAAACTTGATTAGCTTGCGGTAGCTGTTTTGATTTTGATTTTGTTTGATTAAATCTTTCTCTGGCGTTTTTACGATAACAAGTAGTGGTAGCTTGAAGACACCTCGTGTACATCAATTAACACACTAACGGTTTGCTGGTTGGTATGGGCACAGGTGAGGGTTACCACCTCCTGAGGATTTTTTCTTCAAGAAAATCACTCCAAATGAGTCTATGGGTGCGTGAAGAATATTTGTTTGCAATTGAGTTTTGCTGGCATTTCTTGCACGCACAAACAAATAATGAGAGTATCGGTGCTTGATGTTCATAGGTTCAAAAGTTTTTAGTTTGCATCTGTAAGCTTTTCAGTGCTTGAGAATGCTTGATTAGCTGGGTCCACTACTGAGCTACTTCAGTCAATTGGTTTAAACAAGGACTAGATGCTACAAGGTGATAAGCGACAGAGGGAGGTTTTGCTTTTTGATATTTTTTTTAAAAAGTTCTCAAGCAATCTTACTGACTGTCATATGTAAACGCACAAGGGAAAATTCTTCCGGTTCTAGAGTTGCTTCTCTCCGTTCTGGATCAGGAATATACTAATTGATAGACATGTTCTAAATATAGCACGAGATGATGACTTCTGAGCAAATGCCATGGTCATTAAAAGTCTGCTGTGGATTCGATTATTTCTTTTAAAAGCCAACTTTATACTGCAAGGTTATAGTTGGTTCGGAAAGTATGGAAAGTAAGTACTGTGGAAAATATGTTTATGGTTCTTTATACTCTTTATTCCTATCCTCCTGTGAATAAAATTATATTAATTTTTTTTGTGTTTCAAAAAACCAAAAAGATGCTTAATGTCAAAATAGGAGTAGGAAATTCGAAAGGGAGGTGGAATCTACTCTAATTTCAGGGAAGTATCGAAAAAACCTTTTTTTTCTTGGCCAGATTACTTGCCTCGGCGCCGAGGGGAGTTTTTAGGCCGCGAGGAGAATTTAAATTAAAAAAAAAAAAAAATTTAAATTTCCTTGGGTGGGGACTTCTTTGGCACCGAGGAGAGCTCAACTAGAGCTTTTTAAGTGCGTAATCTTCTTTTTGGTGTTGAAAAGTTCTACAAGAGGACAATGATCAACTAATCAACAATTTGGTGCAACTAGGCTCAATCCTTGTAGAAATAATCCCTTATCAACCAAAAAATTTCTTCTAAAATCTTAACAAGTCCAAGTATTAGCACATCAAGACAGAAGTATAGGTACCTTCTATTGACCCCAAGAGGATCCACACTACTACAAAATAGTGATCACCAAAAATGAAATTTGGTGCACCTAAGCTATTTCTACATATTATGAAATCCTACTAACAAATTTTTGTTTCTAAAATCTAAACAAGTCTACAGACTTACAAATCAAGACGGAAGTATTATACCCTCCCATTGACTCTGAGAGGATCCATGATGCTACAAGACAATCATCAACCCAAATAAAATTCAATGTGACAAAGATCATTCATTAGATATAAAAATAATTATTATCAACAAATTTTTTTCTATAATTCAAACAAGTCCAACAACTATACATTAAGAGAAATCTATTAGCACCCTCCCAACAACTATTCAACCTTAAGGGGACCCATGTTGCTAAAGGATAGTAATCAATCATTATTTTATATGAACTAATTTCATATCCATTCATCTTTCACATCAATTGAGTTCATCATTTTCATAATGTCTACTTCTGTTATTTTAAACAACATTGAAAATTCTAATTTTCATTTGAATTATACAAATCCACGGTAATAGGTTCATGGTAATAGGTCTATAGTAATTGATACAAAAATTTACTAAAAACAACAAATTTTGATTAAAAAAAAATTTAGATATATTCTTTTTTTAGAAATATTATTAACTTTTCTAGTAGTTTTTAAAATTTCTGAACTTAACGCTCACAGAATCATGCTCACAGCTCACAGGCTCACGCTCGCAGGCTCACAAACTAGCACCGCTGCCACTAGCTATACCCATTATGAACTTTGAAACAATGTACTTAGGCTTCAAATGGTAACTCCATCTTTTGTACACTTGTATTAGAAGATAATTATGAGTATAATTGTCAAGGGAAGAAACAAAGGTATAAACCAAAAGCAGATTTTGTATAGAAAAACAAGTTTGATGGAGGTAATAATTTTTCTGTAGTAGGAACTATGTTGGTACCACAAAGTGTCTTAAGAGGGTTTGGATATGCCTTAACTACAAGGAATTGTTGATCTGTTTTCATATTCTCGTTGAATTTTTTATTTTCAATACATAATGGAGGTAATGATTTTTCTCTGGTAGGAGCTTTGTTGGTACCAATAAGATATTATGAAAGGGTCTGAATGGACACAAACTATGTCAGACAATTGATTCATGTTCATGTTCTTGATACATAATGGAGGTAGTGTTTTTTCTCTTATTTATCTAGTGTCAATACCAATTAACAATGTGTCTTAAGAAGGTTTGAATATTCCTAAACTATAGAGAATAGTTGATCCATATTCTTGTCAAATTTGGGGGGTCCAATATATGATTTAGGGCCACATTTGAATTAATGGAAGCATTGTTAGTACTAACAACATGACTCACGAGATTTGAATGACACTATACTATAAAAAAAACTTTATCTATGTTCTATTAATTTTGTTATTGTTTCAAGATATGATTGAGGTTTGTATTTTGATTCAATGAAAGCTTTGTGAGTACTAATAGAGTGTCATGATGGGGCCAAAATGAGCAAAATTTTTATAGAATTATTGATCCATGTCATTTTTTTTTGTCTAAATTTGTGTTTGCAGGAGATAAACACAATTCCAATTTCAATTTGAAAAAAGCTTTGTTGATACCAACACAATGTCTTTATAGGGTCTTAATGAGCCTATTTGAAATAGTTTATCCATGTTCATGTATTGTCCAATTTTTTATGCGTGCATGACTATAGAAAATTTGAAACTTTAATTCAAAAGGAGCCTTTTGGGCACCATTAGGAGGTTTCAATTAGCTTGTATCATATAAACCAATACATTGATGTTCATTTTCTTTCGAAGAAGGAAAAAAATATTGAATGGACAAAAAATAAGAAGGATAAGGATGCTTAGAAAGTTGTTAAGGAGGCCCCAAAGTAATTGATCAAGTGAAACTAAAGCTAAAGTTAGTTGAGGACATTAAGGTAAACTACCCCATTCCAAACCAAATGGGATCAAGCCCATTATGGGTTAAATTATGTTAGTGGTGTACATATTAAAACTTGAATGTGCACCATTGACATAATTTAGCCCACAATGGGCTTGATCCCATTTGGTTTGGAATGGGGTAGTTTACCTTAATCCGATGGATGAATTTATCTTCAATGGATCTTTTATGTTTATTGATGATCACTATTCAAAGCATTAATCATGTTTCCCTTTGGCAAGTGTGACCAACAAGCATTCTTAGGCAAGGTACTCATTTTTGAAGTTATTGATTCATTTTTTAATTCATAAGCCGCGTGGTGTCTAGATTGTTTTGGTCTCTCATGCTTCCCTGCTACATATTGTGTTGAAGTGCTTATTTATAATTTTTCTTGGTGATGTGCTAACTCTATTGACATTTTTAGTACAAGATAAATTAGAGGCATAAGCTTTCAAAGGAATCACATTTTCCTCTTAAAACATTTTGCAATATGTAAAAGATCGATCTTTGAAAGTTAACCATCAACAAGTGTTGTAGCATCAATATTATGATCCTTGCCATTCTTGCGAATTTGCCAATCTCTAATATTGTATAGAATACTTCCACCTACAATTGTCACGTTGGGTGGATTAGGGGCACCGGACATTCCGGACAAGTAGACAAACCAGATGGTCTTGACTACACCAAACTTTTAGAGCTTGAGATTTTGTCAAGTAAAAAGAAAAATTGTTATGATTTACTTTTATTGTGTGACATGACATACGATCTATAGACGTGGCTTTTAATGCTAGATTTAGGGCTTTCCATGCTACAATCCCCAATGTTTAATTCACCAATAAAAACGTCAAACCATTCTAAGTACCCACAAAAGTAATTCAAAGAAAAATTTAAAAATAAACTAAATTTGATTTATGTAAAATCCAATAATATCTAATGTTCAAATTCAACAATTCAAAGGAAAAATTCTTTAATATACCCACTAAATTAACCGAAAGGATTTTAAGAATTAAAAACAAAAGGTGGTTGATGTAATTGTGATGCACCTCCAACGTTGAATTCAACAATGGAAATGACAAATTCTTCTACCTATGTAAGTACATAAGTACATTAGCCAAGAGTTTCAAGAGACTTGATATAAAAACATTTTTTTTGCTTTGGTAGTTTCCACATATGTGAATGGCATCTCTCCCTTAGTGTCCCCCCTAGGTTACTACATTTGCATGAGCCAAACTAATTGTTTATTTCTTCTCTTTTAATTCACACCATCACTTTGGAAAAGAAAGGTGTCAAAGCTTTAGTTAATAAAATTTCAAACATGTACCTTAATCTAGTTTTAATTATTTTTTTAATTTAGGAGTTGAAATATCATTATCAATATCAAATGAGGTTGTTAACTCAAATGAAGTTGTTAACAAAAGTTATGCAATAATTCACATTCTTATAATCATTTGAATCCATACACATAGCCCCCATGATACCCGTACATGCGCACAGATACACACAAATATATATATAGCCAACCCATTTTTTGAAATAGGTTGGTTGGAGTTTTTGAGGGGATAGTTCAAGTGGGCTCCAAAGTGGGTCATTTCATCACATGTAAGTTACCCACACCCAATTGAATTATATTTCTAAAATCTAATCCAATATATTCTTGACTTAAATGTATATTTTTTATTTATAAGAGCTTAGGATCTATTTAGGATGCAACTGTTTTCAACAATTTAGAATTTAATGTTTTTAATTTATAAGGTAATAAAAAAATTTATGTGAAGAAAACTTGGAACTACCTTAGGTTTCCAACAAAATCCAACAAAATCTCCTTCTAAAGCCTCTAAGACTGGTGATAAGGTCATTTTTTTAAGGCCTTTCTATATGCCTATTGATTTAAGATAAATGCACCTAATTGTGACTTGATTGCAAAGATGTCCCATCTTGGTTTTTGAATAAAATGTCTAGCCTCTATTCATGAGAGCTTAGAGTCAATTTTAGATACACCCCTTTTGTAGCACTTTGAAAATTCACAATTTATCTACACAATGTCATAAAAGAAACTTCTTAAAGAAATCTAGAACTCCCTTTGGAATTGCCTACAAGACTCAAGCAAATCATTGACAATTTCATAATAGGAACCATGCTCCCTATTAACAAACTCTAAAAGGGACGGTTTTAGGTGTTGTTACTTTTGAGTGTCTCTGAGTCTTCTTTCTAGGCTACCCCCTTCTTTTGTCCAATTGTCCCTTGGGTTGCATTGACTTGGTTATTATTTCTTTGATTTGTGCCATGAATTTCCATTTAGGTAACTACACCTAAAATCACATGAATAAGCTTTGTGGCGTAATTAGTATGCTCTAGAAAATGAATAAGAAATTTTGCACATTGGTGAAGGATTATGAATCAAAACGCAAGTGGTTCCATAATTTTTAGAAGCATTGTGAATTAGTTACAAATCTTCAAAGATACAAGGCATAGGAGGCTAAAAGTATAATTTAGGTGATGCCAAAATCCATTTGATGCACATTCTGAGTGCACATTCAGAAACAACGCTAGTGGTATCAAAACATGTCATAGTAAAGAAGTTAACCCTAAAGGTTAGAGGCTATATTTTCACCAAAAACACTCCAAAACTGCCCTTGCATTTACAAGCACCAAATTTTGGATGAAAAACATTTTTGGACACATGTAACCATAGGATCTTGTGGTTAAATAGTTTGAGAAGACGTGAAAAAAATTTCAGAATTTTCCACCGTGTAGATTGCAAGATATAAACGTTTGAAGTGAATAAAATCCTTTCATGGCCTGGTGAAAATACGGGCAGCTGCACATCACAAGGTCATATTTGTATGAAAAAACGTCCAAAATGGTGGTTACTCTTTGGATTCATTCTTCAAGTCAAGTTGGCTACATGCTCAAAAAAATTTAGATCATTTGGAATTGCACAACAAAGTAGTATGTATGAAAGAAGTACAAATTGATTCAAAACACTAAATTGTTAAGAATTTAATTATAAAAATTAGAAATTCCAATCCCAACGGTGGTAATGTATTAATAAACAATCTACATTATATACTTTTTATTTTTTTTCAGAAAATATAAAAAATTGAGTTAAATAAAGGACTTCAAAGTTTATTTTCAAGTAGCAAATCCATAACTACTTGCAAACTAGAACACCTCATAACTTTCATCTCGTAAATCTAGAAAACCAATTCCAAGTTTTTATTTATTTTTGAAATGATTTTTAAAGAAGTTATTTTGGTTGCCTAAGTTGCTCGTCGAACATTGAAAATTACATATCATGCAATAACTTTTGAACCACGCAGTCAAAAGTTATGAAAATTGTTGTGCCTTAAAGCTACTCCTTGGGCACACATTGTGTGAGATTTTCAAAGAAATAAAATAGAAATTCCGTCTGTAGTGAGCTGTCCAAAATTGCCATGTTGCCAAAAAACAATGTTTGGTCCTTTAGGGGTTAAAACAAAAAGAAGTCCCTTTGAGGACTTGTTCCTGGCCTCATTGTGACTTGATGGGGTTGATTGTTAGATGCTAGATATTCTCTTGCTTTGTTCAGTTGGTCTTTTTTTTCTTTTTTAATTAGCCATGGAAAATAAATAAAAATTATCCCCTTGGACTTGGTCCTTTGGTTTTGTGTATTCTTTCCCCTTTCAATGGAAATCATCCATGTGTTTAAAAAGAAAAGAAAACGAAGTGTAGCCAAAATGAACTACTTATAAGGTTGCCACCTACACATTACTTATAAACAGAGTTGCTCACTACCCAAAATCAGGCCCCCAACTCCACCTCCCACTTGTCCTTCTAATGCTCACCATTTTGGGGTATCCTCCCTGTCCAGTTTCCCTTCAAAGTTGGGGTCGGTTTTCATGAGCGGTCAATTTTAAGTGTGGTTACCTTAGTTTTCAAAATAAAACCAGAGCCTTACAAACAGGGGGTCATGAACCCAATAGATGCTGGTCCAGAGTCCCCAGTCCAAGGTCCAAAGTCCAAACACATCATGGAAATTGAAGCGCCGGGGGCATGGTGACCTCCTATTTTGTTATAGACCCCACAAAGGTGTGCCGGTGCTTGAAAGCTTATAGCCTAGCCCACTAATTAGTCCTACCAATTTGCAATCACTACTGTCCTCATTGTCTCCCCCTTCTTTTCCTCCTTTTTCTCATTTGGTCTCCATTCACATCAAAATAATTTTTTTTTAAATTAAAAAATGAAAAGATGAAAAAAAGAAAGATCCCCAAGACATAATTTGGCCACTCACTGCTCCTCCAAGGGGCTCATCACATGGTCCCGTGCTCGGCTTTTGCAAACACAAGATCAATTGCCGAGCTAATATTGATGGGCACAGACGGAAAAGGAGGGGCGGGTGGTACGCTCATTTTGGCATGCCCACTCCACCAATGATATTGTCCATACCCTGCATTCAGCACCTCAAGTTTCTGACGTGCCCCGGGAACTGGAGGGGTGTGGGTGCGTTGGAAGGTATCATGGCCTGTTGTTCTGATATTTATTTTTGGCCGATCATTTGCTTATGTATCTTTGAAGAGGAGGTTGATATTTGTGTCGTGAAGAGAAGGTGCAAAACCTTGACATACCGCAACAATGAAGCTAGAAAGTGGTGGTTGAAAGTGAGGATTTAATTCAACTTGAAATCGGGGAAGGATCTATGCAAGTAGCCCAAAAAGAAGATATTGGGGTACCAAGCCTATGAAGTACTTTAGAGTTGGGTGCCACAAGGCCCATGTGGGTATCACGTGGGCCTTGGGCACGAAGCTTTGGTACGTATTGTAACTTGGTGCCCTGAAGACTAACTTTGTAATAGTGATAAGATTGGCAAAATCGAGATGGATATCTTTGTTGTCATTCTACCTATTGGAAAAAAAATTGTAATTAAATCATCAATGGTTTTTTGTAGTGTTTGTTTATAGCAAATCATGAGAAAAAAAATGCAAACAAGTACAATACCTTCGTAGTTGACTTTGTGCTTCTATGTCCTTGTAGAGCACTAGTTTGAACTTATGCCGAACATGGACACATAGTAGCTAAAAGTGCCTCCAAACATAAAAAATAAAGTAAGAGTTTAAAAAAAATTAAAAACAAGTAAAGTGTACTTTGTTTCATGACTTGGATGTCAAAAGTGCATTGGCTTCAAAATGATGTTTTGTTCTTTGAAGCAACACCAACAAAGTCTATCTTTGCTACTCTAAATTTTACTTTACTAGATAAAATTCATAGTCATAGTCATCAAATGGAGTAGAAACTTGATTAATCCCTAAAGATCCATTGTTAATTGCATAGACAATTGAAGCTCGGGTAGGTTATTATGAAGTCAATTTTTGATGAATCTTTTTGAAATTTTGACACGATGAGTGGATATGTAACTCCTTTGCAAGAATTAAAAAAATTTGAGGATTGAGTGTCTAGATAAAAAATTGTGATGCCCAAAGTTTTTCAAGTAGGTTGGTCCACTATGGTCCACTTGTGAAAAAATCCTATTTTACTTCTAAAATTTGTCATGTGGATAACTAATAAAATATAGTATGGATTTGTCAAAAGAAAACTATACTTGATGCAAAAGTCTCACTTCCAAATAATTCAAAGTTTGCTAACCTTGTAGAGTACAAGTGGAAAAAAAATTCTTCTCACTTCAATCACTATAATCTTTCAATCTATGAGGTCAAATTTTTTGAATTTTTTCTACACATCATTGTAGTCTAGTACATTTTGTATAGTTGAATTTCAAAAAAGTAATTTAAAATGCCTACTTTTATGGCACTGGGCCTTAAAAAGTGTCAATTTTTGACAATTTCTACCCAAAATGTGCAATTGTCTTTTAGAAGTTGAACATCAGTCATAGTAGATTATACACCTATGGTTAATCCCTAGAGGACTAAGGTACATTTGGGGCACACATTTTGAATTTTTTTCACTTTTTAGGGAAATGAGAAAAAAATGAAATTAAAAGTGTTTTTTTTTAAAGTTCAATTGTACAAATTTGTACTAGACTACTATGAGAATGTGTGGAAAAAAATTTAGAAACTTTGACCGAGTAGATTGAAAGATTATAGCATATGAAATTAATTACTTAAAAAAAAATTGACCTTGCTCAACCAATGGTGCTAGTATGTGAGCCTAGAAATGTGAGCCTATGAGCCTTGAGCACATAGGTACTCTACAACAATTGGAGATGACTATAACATACATATTTATAATATAAACATCCTATAACTATGGAAGGTGCCTATAATATTGGTGCCTATAACATAAACACCTAAAATATAATTAGGTACCTATAATATAAACATCCTATAACTATTGAAGGTGCTTATAACATAGGTACCTACAATATAGACACCTTTAATATAAGTGCCTATAACATAGACAACTATAATATAAATATTCTATAACTATGGAAGGTGTCTATAACATAGGAGGCTAGGCTCCTATGCTCATGGGCTCAAGATCCTAGGCTCACATAATAGCAACCGTGCTTGCTCAACAAGGCCAATAGACTTTAACTCCTCCTATAGAGATTTTTACACTACACTTGGTTATTTTTTTGGACATTTGCATCTTGTATAATGTGATTAACATGTTGCCCAAGTTGTCTAAAAATTTTAGGACAACATAATTTTTTATTTTGACACCCAATTGAAAAAGAAAATTCACTAAAAGAATACATGTTCACACCTTGTGTCAAAATTTTGTGAACATCCAACCCAAATTGCCCTTGTGCATAACTACCCGCCCAAGATCTCTTGTGTATGTTAAAAGGTCACTTAGACCTAATACGAAACTTTATTTATAACCAATCTAGGCATACAATAACATGCATTTTGGATTTGTATTGGCCACCACCCTAAAATTAAACAAAAGTGTATCTTTTGCATTTGGATATTACATGATAGAACTCATCAAAATTTACATTAGAAACAAGGATTGTTTATCTTAATATTAAAATAAAATAAATGTACTGATCTTTTCAAATCTTAAGATGTTAGCATTCATACTAAATCTTTTATTGCCTAAAATTTCAAAGGGTGAACTTCAAGAAGTTAATTTAGAGATTTAAGAGTTGGATTTATCAAAACATTATCAAATAGTCAAAAGTTAGAATTGTCTTAGAAAAGGGTGTTCTCAAACAATTTTAAGATTGAAATAACAAGCGATTTATAGGGGTTAACACTATTTATAACTAAGATACTATGAAAATAAAGACTTGAAGGCACTAAGCCAAAATCATTTATAACATCAAACATGGTATTTCGAGAGTTTAGGGTTTCATTATTTATATGAATCCTTCAATGGCACAAACAACCGAATCCTAAGGCAAAGATCCAAGGGATTTTCCCACTTTTGATGTCAATGTATCTTCCTATGCCATATCATACCCTAGCATTAATTGCAAGGATGGCCATGACCTCAAAATTTTCATCTTGTTGAATAAATGAAAAAAAATACCTTTTAATTTGTAGTAGTTACTTTAGAATGTCTCTTCTTTCTACATGTAATTTAGGATCTCTATACTAAAAAAAATCAAGTTTGTCTAGTACATATTACACCCACAAGTGGGATTGGTCTTTAATTCAAAAGAATTGGAAATTTGATAAGTCTAAGTTAGAGGCACCCATTTAGAGAGAATTTAAGTAAAGAATTGCATATCTTTAGATATCAAAGGCCAAGAACAATTTTTTTGCATGACATCAAATATAATTTGAAACGATTCAAGAAAATAAGATTTTTACTATATTGAGATAATAAGATATAAATAATCAAAGTGAGAATTGACAGTAAACTTTCCAAACCATGTTTTCATTGTTGTATATGATGGCTAGAGATTTTCGAAAATCGTTGGGAATGGTATCTCATCTTATTATTTTTCTCATGTCATGAAGAATTATCATTGTTGTTAGCTTGAAGGATCCTTATTATACGTGGATAGGTTTAATTTGAATGTCTACAATATACATTTGTATACATTGAAAGAATAGAAACGACCCATATAGTCACTCGTTTGACGACAACAAGCATTGAATACCTTAGTTTATGACTGGACGGTGACAAGTAGGAAGTTATTGATTTTTGGATAATAGATTATGCTTGCTCTCAAGTTCTTTTGGTGTTTTCTTTTTAACTTTTTTTTTGGATTTTTTTTAAGAATTTTATTAGGAGATTCATAGTAGAACTATCCAAGAATCCACTCTCCCTACCATCCACCCTTTCTTATATATTATAGATTCCAGGTAAATTTTAATTTCTAAGTAAATTTCCATGATACAAATGAACTTCCATTAAATACTATTCATAAATAATTGTTCACTATAGGATGAATACAAGGTGGGGTGTATGTATTTGAGGTTTTGATCCCTTAAGACCTAAATATATCCAAGGCCTTTTTTGAGCTTCTTTGATCATATTCTAAAGAAATGATAGATGTAAATATTTGATTGCACATGTCAATTTCTTTTAGACCTTAACTTTGATGCCACTAGAAAAAATAGTCTCGTTGTTGCTAGCCATACTCATGAGCCATTGCACAACATCAAATGACAATGAAACCATGCAGAATGATCAATTTTGTCTTTGAAGATACCATTGATAAACTCATTACCACTATGCCTTATATAATGCTTGTTGTAATTGCTACCAATAGTGGTAACACAATTTTATAGACTGGAAGCAATAGAATGCCAAATTCTTATGTTTTTTTCAAAGTTTTCAATGTACAAATGCACTACATCTTGAAATTTTATTGAAATGCCTTTAAAAGATATAGTAAACTTCAAAATTGTCCTTATGTTTCTAACTTAAAAGTTTGGTGAGTCACCAAACTATGATGATATTTTGGACTAACAATGGGTAAGCTATATTTCAATCTATTTTCAAAAACTTTGTACATGACAAGGTTTACCACTTGTCTCCTTTTGCATGTGCTTAGGCTGATTTTTTTAGTTCATCTTTTTCATTAGGATAGTTTTGAAGGCCCTTAGGTGTGAACATCATTGTGTACAAAAATGGAAGTGTAGATCGATCCAAGTCATTGTGAATTGCTTCGTATCTATTTTATTGTGTGTGAAACCATTCATGTCTCTTTATTTGTACTTCACAAGGAAATATGACAAGACCATTGCCAAAGGAAAAGAAAAAAAAGGTACATTCTATGCTTTACAAAAGTTCTAGTTTGTGAGGTGTAGCAAAGACTTTAAATGCTAGTTAGTCAAGTTCATAGAGACTCCATAAGAGGCATATTTCAAATGCAAAACTCTCATTTGGAGGTAGACCACACAAGATGATGAGTAGAATGGAGAGGTCTATTGTAATCAATTTAACTAGGGGGAAGGTAGGTCATGCAAGAGGTGTTGCAAAACAAGTGTGGGAA
Organism: Rhytidiadelphus loreus; assembly: GCA_947034895.1. Taxonomy (NCBI): domain Eukaryota; kingdom Viridiplantae; phylum Streptophyta; class Bryopsida; order Hypnales; family Hylocomiaceae; genus Rhytidiadelphus; species Rhytidiadelphus loreus. The sequence goes on along the minus strand of OX344765.1, from coordinate 29,846,325 downwards.
GTTTATGGAGTAGCGGTGAGTGATATTATCATATACTATACACTTCATAGAATGCTAAACTAGACTTTTTTCTAGACTTGAAACTACATCTCAACATTAAGGCTTATTTAGATTTGCAAAAAAGCCTTATTGATGATTGTAATCACGTGGTATCCTCAAACAAGTCTTAAATTAATAGGGTTTTTTTAGATGGAAGAGTTTAGTGTTGGATTTATGATTCATAGGAACTTTTAGAGCAAATTGTTATTCCAATAGTTAACCATGGTGGTGCTTCGATCATAGTATGGGGATCTTTGTCTATACGTGAATCTAGTATGATATACAAAATTGAAGGTTGCTTCAATCACCGCGGTTACTATAAATTTGTAGAAGAATACTTCTATAGTACTATTCAAAAGTTAAAATTTAGGTGCGTCACAAATCATCCAGCAAGATAATGTACCTATACACACCTCTCGTAGGTATGAATTGTTAATTATCTACCCTGACTTTTTTAGTCTCCTATCTTAGCCTGCTCAGTCACTAGACATGAATTCCATTGAACATTTATGGGTGATTTTGAAATTTGAACATGAATATGAAAAACAGATTAAATTGGTATAATACACCAACAAAAGATTGAATATAATTTTAGTCTCGTATGAAAGAAGCCTTCTCTTCTATTATTGTTGATAACTGTAGAAGACTTGTAGAAAACATGCCTAGACATATAGCAATTGTACTAAAAGCCAAAAGAAAATGGACAAGTTTGCTTCATGTCCATTGACATTTAGATTGGAGATGCTCTCTAAGGTAAGTGAGTCCATTGTGGGCAAAAATGGAAGAAGGTTGAGTGTAGGCAAAATTATACTAGTGGTGTACATTTCAGATCTTGGATGTACACTATCCAATGTGTTTTTTTGGAGGGGTTCAAACTAATGGTTATGTGACCTTTCTTTCAAGAAGGTTTTGAGTTTCATGGCTTTTTCATTAGGGGGGGGGGTCTTGAATTGAAGGAGGCCAATTTCAAGTGTGAAATTTTGAATATGCAGTTTTTGTATGCATCAACTTTGCACAACAGACGAATTGAAGTTTTTGTAAACATTGTGGCAACAATATGCAAGGCCTTGATTACAACTTGGCATTTTTCTACACATTTACCGTCTTTTTTTTCCTATAGGCTTGAAGCTACCCATTTTTTTTTTTAGACAATTGAACATTCAATTACCTTAAAAACAACATTGACACCACCATTCCAATGACTTCTTCCCACAATGGACTCCCTCACCTTATTCAAGTATGTGATGTGTGAACGAGTATATCTAAACTTAAAGTTTAGAATTTCCATGCCCCGCCCTTGTATGATGAATATACTATAAGGTAAACTACCGCATTACGGACAAAATGGGAACAAGCCCATTGTGGACAAAATTGTAATGATGGTGTACATTCAAGTTTTGAAATGTACACTACTAAGGTAGGTGGCTCAAAAAGCGACACTTTAAGAGCTGTTAGGACTTTTTGATGTGTTTAAGAGGCACAAAAATATTTTCCCTTATTTTTCACTTGAAGAAGAATTGATGCGGAATCTAACACAAGTGGTTTCATATTTTTCGGAGCATGTATGAATTACTTATGAATTTCCAAAGAATTCTGCCATAGGTACCTATTTGTGATCCTAGGCCTTGCAAAACCCACACACTCGTGGTCTGAAAAAAGATATGGTGTGACCAAAAGCAAGCAGTGAAGCATTGAAAAAGTAATACTTAAGGCTCCTAAATGTGACCTTTACTAAACTGAAGCCCTAAACGCCCCAAGGAACCAATATACTTTTAAGTCCAATTCAAAGTGCTGTAACTTTTGCATCCGATTTCCAAATTCAATAAAACTTGTTGGAAAATTTTCACTCTCTATTCTAGTTTGTGTGATAAAATTTTCAGATCAATTCAAGTTTTACTGATTTTTTGGGAGCCAATCGAAGTTCACAAGTTCAATTTGAGTTAACCAAATTGCATTTGGTGGCTGCAGCTTTGGGGGCTTCTATCTCCTTCATTCTAAGTTTGTTTTCAGTAAAATTTGTTGGGTTATGTTCTCCTTGAAGTCTAATTATTGTGGTAAGATTTTCACGTCAATTCAAGTTGTTTTGAATGTTTGAGAGCAATTCGAAGTTCTAAATCCCAACATTCTTCAATCACAGTGAACTTTGGCGGCTTATAACTTCTTCATACAAGGTCCGATTCCAATATTTTTTGTTGGAAAAGTTGCGCCTACTAGTCTAGTTTGTGCAGATAAAATTTCATATCAATCCAAGAATTAATGAGTGACTGAGAGTCATTTTAGTAAAAGGATGTTGAACCGTAAATGTGTTTCTTGCAAAAATGAAGTGAACACTTGTCTTGTATCCACTCTTAGTTCGAAATCGACCCACCTTGGCTCTTATTACACCATATCTAAAGTATAAACCAACATCTAACAAACCTTATTAAGCTCTCACATCATCCACAGTCCATTCCACAACTACTTAGTGTCCATTTCAGAGCCTCTTGTAAGGATGGTTCCAAGAAGCGTGTCGCAATTCGAGCCACTTACCTTAATCTAGTTCAGCCCACAATGAGCTTGTTCCCATTTTGTCCATAATGGGATAGTTTACCTTATTCTCCTCCGCCATCAGCTGCAGGTTTTTGAAGCAATTCACGAACTTGCATGTCAGTGGTCTATCCGTTGGTCGAATACTGTCCCTTGCACATGACAAATTAGTTTCTCTTTGAATACTATTCATACAAAAGTTAAGATATTCATGATTGTCCCGTTCCCTTCCCGGGGAAGAAGAAGAATCTCTCCTGTAGAATTCAACCACTCCTTCCGTCCCTGCCGAATTGTGGCTGAGCCTTTCAAGCTACTTACGGCATTGACCAAACACGGGAACCCTTTCAGTTGGGGCATCAATCCCCTCCATGGATAGATTTTTTATTTTTTATTTTTTATTTTTTATTTTTTTACTAAAAGACATGCACTGGGAAATTAGCAGCCACAAAGCTTCAATCATTTTGTCATGAAGAAAGTTTGAAGGGTAGTTTGGCTTCATACCAAAGAATGATGAAGTTTTCTTGGTTGGGATCTTGGAAGCTCCAAAGTCAACAAAAAAATCAAAACCTTTTGGAAAGATCTCATTGATGCCAAAGGAACTGATAAAATTTATAATTAACCCTAAATGGATGCAAATGCAGATTCCCGTGCCAAAGGATAGTCAACAAAATACTTTGATTATTAGACAAATAAGTTAGGAGCATTCTATTTTCTACAATTAAAAGTGAAGTCATGCATAGGACCAATGTGGTTTGAGGCGTCCTTCCAAGGTTAACCCCTAAAGTCCCATTGTCCCCTCGGGGGACAATTTGGAATTCAGGCAGGTTCCTATTGGCTGAAATTTTACCCTAAATTTTTGAAACTTTTTTTGAAGATAGAAAATCTGATAAGCTTTGTGAGAATATAATTATTATTTCAATCGGTGCCCGGAAGAAAAAGTTATACCACAAAAAGCTTGAAACTGAACTCGGCGGGCAGCACAAAAAATATTGCAAAAATTCAAAATAAATAATTTTTTTTTTTTTTCTCAAAGATAATGTTTTAGTCTACATCTAAAGCTTTGATTCATTCTATTTTGATTAGTGATGTGAAAGTTATGAACAATCTTATTTTTTCGGCAATCTAAGCATCTTTTTGGGAAAAAAAAACTTGTAGGATTTATCTTAGAATGCAATTTTCAATTTTTTTCAATTTTTTTTTTTTGAAAAGGTTAGATTTGCTTGTTAGAACAATCTCACCGTTGGGATTATTGTATTTCAATCCCATCTAAGAGCTATTATCAATTTAGTTATTTCTTTCAATCTTGGACCTACTTCTACATGATAATTTTTTGAAGTATGAAAATCAAGTTATTATTTTTTGAATTTTTTTTCCTAGACTCCCAACTCAATTCTTCAACACAATAAATTTTAAATTCAAACTCCACTGTGTAATTTTTCTCCACAAATAGAGATGAAAGTCATCTAAAATTGCAGTCCAGTGTTCAATAAAACTTGTTTTTTCAATTTTAAATGCTCATATCTCTCAATCTGTACGGTCAAACTTCATGAAATTTTTACCACATGATATAAAACAAGTAAAGTTTGAGATCCTACAATTCAATTCCAAAAAAAAGAAAATTTAGTTTTTTTGGACTAACGCAGTAGAAATGGCAGTTTTGAGTGGTTTTTGACATAAAAATGGCCTTGGGACTTTAGGGGTTAAAATAGAATCATCTGTAACACCTTCAAAACCATGGTACAAAAACATGAAAGGAAGTAAGTTTGTTTTTGTTTTTTACACTCCACCAATATATTATAATACATGATTAGAGACATGATATGAAACTCTTCAAGTTGAAGAAGCTATAAACTTTTTTTTCAAATAGTTTTGAAGTTGAAGGTCCTACATTTAGGAAAGGATTGAAAAAAGCTTGTTGTACTAGTAACCTTGAACATCATGGTCTTGCCGAATTAGGCTCTAAAAATTGTTGGAGAGGTCGACATACAAGTTATACACAAGATCCTATAGTTAAAAGTTATATATATATATATAATCCTCTTCACCTTGTTTTCAGCATGTATAGTTTTGTTTCAATTTTGTTAAAAAATATCAAAAATATTCCATGGATTAAAACAATAGTCAATTTTTTTGTTTTTTTTATAATTTTCAATACTAACTTTAAAAGAAAATTCAACCTTCAATTATCTTCACTGTGTGTACATCTCCAAAATCAGTTATGTACCTAAATATGTGGAAGAAATTGTTTTAGAAACAAATTTAGTTCTTTCATAACTTTTACATACGGTATCCAAATATCATGTTCTTTGTTGCGTTGGAACCTCCTTTCACTTGCCAACAAAAATAGCAATGAATATTTTGACCAATGTAATAATAGTAATAACTAGTCTAATTTTGACTAGTCTGATAACAAAACAAAAAGTGGTGGTTTAGGGGGTACCCATCTCAAAACACTCTTTTTTTTTGAACAAATGGAACGAGCCATTGCATTTAAAAAAACCACAGTCCAAAACAGCCAAGCCAAATGAAGCTGGACAATGAAGAGATAAAAGCAAAATGAAAAGAAACAAGGAAGGAACAAAGAAGGGGGCCCTTCTTGTTCCAACAAATGAGACTATCAATAGTAGCAAGGTTTGGAGATTGTAAGGTGGGTATACGTAAAACCGCCACAAATTGGGTTGTGGATAAATTGTAGGCTAATTAGTAAATATTGAATACAAGAGAGCAAAGCAATATGTAGAAGAGGAAGTATTGCATAATCAATTTTCAGATTTTGACAAACAATAGGGGGACAAAGTTTTGACAGTAGAGTTCTTAAAACCGCTTACAGGTTGCATTGAAATAGAATGGTCACATTCAAAAGCCCCCCTCAATGGTGTTAGAAATAACAGACACAAAGGTGTAATAGTGTTATTCATATTTATTAAATAAAGCATTGCATGCTTGTAAACCCATGATTCTATGTTCTCGTGTTTTGTGCGTCATATGAATTAACAAGAGAATCTATGACACGTGCTTGAAATAACATGAAGATTGAGGATTTAATAACACAAGGGTTTAATAGCACAAGCATATTTTTTTTATATTTGACAAGTCTTTACTGAAATCAGTTATTAAATCCCTGTGTTATTAAATCCTTGTGTTCTCTTAATTAAGAAGCCAATCACATACCTCAAAAATTGCTTTTAAGAACTGCTAAAGACAACGAGGTGCAATTTTCAGATTATACTGACACCATTTTGGGGCTTAAAGTAGACTGCGGTTTAAGGCATGGCGCCATTAAAGATGTACCCACCTTAACCAAATTCGATTAAATTTGACCCAAATTTTGTCTCAACCTCCCGGGGGCGACGGCAAGACTCGATCTGCGCCTTCAATTGGGCCACTCGGTCAGAGTCGAGGAGCGCCTCCCAAAGAGTCTTGTGGATGAGTTCCAGAGGCCAGGATTCTTGCACAAAAAACTCACGGTTGCTCAAAACACTCTTGAGGAAATCCTGCATCAGAACACCACAAGGGAAGGGATGCCTGGAGCACTGTCTCATACATGGAAAACATTTTTATCTGGCTTTGGAATACTTTAATTTAAAGGAGGGGACATGTGAAGTGTACTGGTACAGTACTCTACAATCATATGCATCGTGTTCGAGGCAAAAAATCAGAAGGGGAAACCCATAGAAAGAGTACAAATCACATAAAATGTTGGGTTTAAGAAGAAAAATAGATTGCAATAAAATACAATTTCATGCCTTTGTCACAATATTTACAGAAAAATCACAAGGGGAATGAGCATAACATTGCACACAAAATAGTACAACGAGTACAATGTACAACACAATGATCGGAAAAACCCGGCAGTTAGTGTATAGTTAGCCGGTGGATGTGGGGAAAAAACCGGTTGCATTGTCAAAGCAAAGGATGCCAATCCGGAAAGAATTTTGAAGTGTCGGAAATCAACCGGTGGGCTTAAAAAATTGGAGGATATTTGGCCGGTCCATGTGGGTACTTCACGGATTTCAATTGTCTTACGCCAACATTATATGGCTAATACCCGGGCAAAAAAAATGAGAACTGCTGGTTATCAACCCTATCTAAGAGAATTTTAAAAAAATCACAAGTAGCCAGTGGCCAGGCGCTCGTAAGCTCATTGCTGTAATGCTGTTGAAATTTGCAACGGCGCGCTTGCTAAGCCTGCACTTTGTGAGGGGCTACCTGGATAATTCCGTGAATGATTAGTCGCCAGTTCGCCACCTGTTTTGCTCCCGCAAGCTTGGGCGCCTGGCTCGCACTTGAGCGGCTCTTACTTGGCCAACAGCCCGGCCCACCGCTGCAGCCGGCATCCCTCCGCGTCCACACTCCACAGCAGCCCCAAATCCCCAATCACGAAGCCACCAACCCGTTGCCAAAGGGCTCCAAACTCCCCAGTTCTGCACTGCACTGGCTTACTCCCACGCTTTCCCTCAATCGCCTGGAGCCCTGGACCCCTCCTCTGAGTCCTCTCTTCTCCTGAATCTATTCTCCCAACTCCAGAGTCCACCCTGCCCACTAGTAATTGCTTTAAAATACCCTGTTGTCAATGTTGTTGCGCTTATTTGCTTTGATAAAGTCTTGTTTGGCCTACTACTTCTGTATTGTCACTATTGTGAGGTGCTTGGAGGAGTTGGAGCTTGGAGGAGTTGGAGCTTGGACGTGTTGGAGCTTGGACGTGTTGGAGCTTGGACGTGTTGAGCAGATATTATTTGTGTTGCAGTATATTACTACTTAAGTTGGAGGGTTGAAGCTTGGATCCAAGCTATTATTTTTGTGGATTGTGCTCAGCAACTTTTTTGAAGTCCTGCAAGCTTCAGAGAAGAACTTCTTACCTTTCTTTTTTGTGCATTTAAGTTCTCTTCATGGCTAAACGGCAAAAAAGCATGAGAGACATGTTTTTCAGGGTTGGATCTAGTAGAGATGTGCAAGAATCTAATTCTTCTCCACCCATCACACCCATTAATAAGGAACCTAATGACATTGAGAAATCAAATCTAGAGTGGAAAGATTCTTGGTATGAATTGTATGATTGGGTGGAGTTCAATCGTGATTTGGGGAGGGTTTTCTGTAAAATTTGTAAGGATGGTGGAGGTAAATATGCATATGCAACTGAGGGATCCACAAACATTAAGATTTCGGCATTGCAAGACCATAGTAAAACTGTAGAACACCGAAAACTTGCTTGGGCAAAACATGGGGGGCAAAAAGCTTTGCAAAAGGCCATTGCAACTGCAAACCGCAGTTGTGATGAAGCAATGATGACCCTTTTTAAGGCTGCATATTTTATAGGGAAGGAAAGTCTCCCTTCCCACAAATTTCCAAGTTTATGTAATCTTCTTCTTTCTTGTCAAGCTCCCATCACCGAAAAAATTTATCATGATGAGAAATCATGTGTTGAGATGGTGTTTGGGCTTTCTTCTGTTGTTCAAAAGAAAGTTCTAGAGAGGGTAAGGGATTCAAAAAATTTTGGCTTGATGATTGATGAATCTACTGATATTTCTGTCAAAGGACACCTTGTAGTTTTTGCTACCTTTTTAGAGGCTAGTCTTCCTATCACTGCATTCTTGGGTTTGTTGTGGATTGAAGGTGGGAAAAAGGATTCTAAAATTATATTTGACACTCTTCTGGCTGCTACGAAGACATGGGGTCTAAACCTCAATAATTGTGTTGGATTTGGATCGGATGGAGCTTCTACCATGGTTGGAAAAAATACCGGTGTAGCAGCAAGGTTGAAAAAGGTGAACCCGTTCCTCACTTCCACTCATTGTGTTGCTCATAGAACCAATCTAGCTGCCCTAGAGGCCTCAAAAAATGAAGGTTGTAAAGAAATGTCTACATCAGTGGATTCCATGTTAAATGCTTTGGCCGCTCACTTTAAAAAATCATCCAAAAGGAAATCTGCCTTACAAACCCTTCAAAGTGAATTAAATGATGCTCAAAAAACCCTTAAAAGGTACCATAAAATACGTTGGCTATCTAGGTGGCAAGCAGTGACCACCTTGTGTGATTCCTTGGAATCCGTTCTCATTTATTTATGTGATAATTCTTCGAATGATGATGCTAACATTCCTGACTTATTCACCAAATTGCGTGACTTCAAATTCATTTATGTTCTCTACTTTTTGGCAGATATTCTACAGATGCTCTCGAAATTGTCTAAGATTTTTCAATCTAAACTTGTTGATATTTCCATCATTGACTCTATTGTGAAAACAGAGATTGCAAGTGTTAGAATGTGTTTTCTTCTTGATTCTTGTGATTTAAACCAAGATACGTTTAATCCTTCTACAGGTTTTCATATCCTCCCGGAATTTGGCCTTCCAGGTGGTTACCTCCGTCGTTTGCCTAGTGAAATTAGGGGATCCAAATTTCATAGTGTTGAAATGACTAGGGATCCTACAGGTGCTGACCTCGAGGCTGCCCTAACATTTCAAAAGTGTTATGCAGAAGCAGTTTGTTTGGCTTTGGAAGCTCGATTTGAAAACAATGATGTGATTGATGCATTCAAAGTTCTTAACCCCATTCACATGCCTCATAGGCAAATTGGTTTGGCATCATGGGGAATTGTGGAACTTGATTTACTTTTGCAACAGTATGGACAACAAAAAAGCGAAGGAGGAAGAACTTTTCTTCCCTTGGTAGATGCAACAGCTTGCAAGCAAGAGTTTTTTGCTTTCAAGTTGCAAGGAAGTACGGAGTGGATGGATAAACCTTTTGGAGATATATGGTCTTCAATTAGTTGGAGTCCATCTTTGAAGTTGAAGTACCCTAACCTACTAACTCTTGCTGAAATTGCTAAGTGTCAATGTGTAAGTACCGCGACATGTGAAAGGGCGTTTTCTGTGCAGAATAACATCAAGCAAAAACTCCGAAATCGTATGACAACATCCAATTTGGATAGTGTCATGCGATTGGCCTTGGAAGGACCTGACAAAGACTATGACAACATTATAGAGGAAGCCATTGTCTTGTGGAAGAATTCCTCCAAGTTTCGCCATTTGTATGCAAATCCAGAGCGGTATCTTACTGGGGCAACAGAAGAAACATATGAAGAAGGAGAAGTTGGTACTTCCTAAACTCTTTTGATTTTTGCAACCTTTTCATGACCATCCTCAACTCCATATTGCATGGGTTGGGAGGATCCTTGGCCTTCAAATGGTGAAGGGTTTTAACAGGTTCAATTCCTACTAAGGATATAATATTCATTAGTACTTTGTTTTCAAATTGATTTGCTATACATTATATGAATTTTGCAATTTAGCCGGTATCAATTTCAATTTGGAGGAAATTAGCCGGTAGAAAATTGAAATTGGAGGAATTAAACCGATACTTCTTGTGATTTAAAGGATGCAACCGGTGCTCATTGAAAAAAACCCGGTTCATTTTCATAGAAGGAGGAAACTGGCTGGAGGACCTCCAAAAATTTCCCGAACACTGGTACAACATGAAGTTAAATTTTTGGTTCAGGCTTGTATAAAAAAAACCCATCCATTTCCATGCATTTGCCGTAACATTTACAATTCATTGGACACTTGGTTGTGATGGATTCATGACTGAATCTGAGCAGGACTCTTCTTCATTGACCATTTAATGACACGGTAACCAATGTTAGAGGTATTTTTTGAGTTTTATTAGTTATTTTTTCTTTTGACCCTATTAAAGAAGGACAATGACCGAATTGGAGATTATCCTATTTAATATAATAAGTTATTTCAAAGGGAGAAGGTCAAGTAGGAAATCAATGCTAATGGGATTAATACTTAAAATAGGTAATACAATCCCAAAATAGAAGACTATGACCCAATTTGGAAAATTAATAATCACTCAATCTACAACGACATTACATATATAATTCACTCACACATAGTTTGACTAACACCATCATATTTCATTCTCAAATAATTCCATAATACACATAAGCACATTAAATCATTCATCAAATCATACACAACAAAGACACCCAATTCAGCTTGAACATGTTTCTTATTTCCAAATTGGTGAATACATCACCATTTAGCATTTATCATAGTTTAATCTCAGACAAACTTATATTTTGTTGTCTTCACTCCGAATAATATTATCTACTCAATCACCATCACAATAACTAACTCTCTAACTTGAACTTCATAGATTTAACTTTCTACTCGAATTGGGAACTTCTACAACATCTCACATATTCTCATTATCACCCATTAACACTGATTCATTCTTCATAAATTTCACTCCTAATCAAATACACTCCTGGATTCCATCTCTCCGAAGTGAATCGATAGCAAATGCCTTAGCCACACACATTACATCACACATCCAATTAGGGACTCAATAGCTCAATCAACACGCTCAAATTCACATTTATAGACACACAATCAAATTAGAAGAGATTACGCAGCACAATTTGGCTGGGACTTGCAATGGACACTCTTTGACACTAGGTCCCTTCCAAATCAAAAGAGACAACCTAATAGGGACCCAATAGCGGTTACCAAACCACTCAAACTTCAAACTTAAACCGCAAAAGAAACTACCAAATTGGAACCATAAAATATAACTTCCATTAGACTCCAACTAGGACACAAATACCCTTAGCCTCCAACTTGGAATACTACTGCATTACTCCAACTTGAAAACTTACTCAATCAGTACTTAACTTCTAACTCGGCTCACTCCAAATACAATTTGACACGACAACAGTGTCCTCCTATTTGGACTAGACATCTCAAAAATTAACTCCAAAAATCACATTCCAAATTGATAAAAACATACACAAAAACACCAAATTGAAACACAAACACACCATCAAAATACAAATTACACACAAAAACTTCAAAAATACCCACATAAAGGTAAATAGTTGAATCCCAACACTCTATCTATAGACCCCCTTAGTTCCAAAACTGCCATTTCTAGTACAAGTATCAACTCTTAGAAAAAAAACATTCTTAGACACAACTAACTATAGGATCTTGAATTACGATGGTTAGAAAAGATGTGGAAAAAATTTCAAAAATTTTCACCACGCGAATTGTAAGATATAAGCATTTAAATTCACTAAAATCATTTATTTGGCCTTGCAAAAAATAGGGCAGCTGTGCTTCACAAGCTCACTTTTCTATTGAAAAATGTACAAAATGGTGGTGCTTCTTTGGATTCTTTTTCCTAAACAAGTTAGCTACATGCTTAAGAAATTCACATCATTTGAAATTGTACAACATATAGGACAAAAATAGTAAGTATAAAGAAATAGAAAATGATTCAATATACTATATTGTTAAGAATTTAGTTATAGAATTGAAAAATGCTAATCTCAATAGCAGCAATGTTGTAATAAACAATCTACATCCTATGATTTTATTGTTTTCAAAAAATATTGAAAATTGAGTAAGGTAAAGGACTTCAAAGTTTATTTTAGAATAGAGATTCCATATATACCCGCAAACTAAAACTCCTTGTGACTTTTGACTCATTGATCAAAATGGAATGATTGAAAGCTTTGTGCATATATATAACTCTAAAAATCCAATTTCAAATTCTTGTTTTTGAAAAAAGTGATTTCTTCTGATCTACCCTTGTCGGGGGAAATAATAACATATTAGGCCATAACTTTTGACTCATATTTCTAAATGTCGTGAAATTTAGTGCATATAAAAGATATTCCTTGTCCACACTTTCTATTAAAATTTCAGCCTAAAATATGCAAATCTCCAGTCATAGGTATGTGTCTAAAATTTCTATGTTGCCAAAAATACATGTTGGTCTTTTAGCCCATATTGAATTCGTTTTCAAGTACCGAGTCCTATTTTTTCTCAAATTTTTACTCTAAATAGAAAGTTTAATAGATTTTTTTACTAGGGATTTTCTAATGTTTTTAAATTACAACTAGTTTAGTTCTCCAATTCCATCGCCTAGCAATGAACTAACCGGAGCTTCTCCTAAATATTGATGGTAACACATTCTCTTAGTTTATATCAAACACCCAAAATGAATATAATTTTGAAAATTACGATCAAGTTTGACCAAGACGCATTCAATTTTTGAATGTAAGGACCTTTGAGAATCCTAAGCAACTAGGAAATAAAAAATGATTGACTTTCCCCCAAAAGAATCAAAATTTTAACCATAAATATTTAAAAAAAATCAAAATAACAAACTTATTGACTGACCTTGCTAGGTGTCTAAATATGATCCCAAATCAAGAATCTAATTGGCCTATGCATTTGGATTTGGAAGAAAATAAATCTCAAAGCGATGTTTTTTGTCCAATTTAGAGGGAACAAAAATTGGGATTGGGAACAGAATAAGGTCTCTCTACCTAAATGTAGTCAAGTCCATTGCTATAAATACAATTGTGAGTTTTCAATGATAGTAATAATTTGTTGAGAAACTTGTTCTATTTCTACAATGTCAAATTTTGAACATTCTTATTGAAAATTTTGAAAATTTATTTCTTAAGGCATTGAGAGTGACAAAAAAAACTAGATATTGACTGTACAAAGTGTACACAATCAAAACATGAGGGTTTATGAGAGCCTAGAGGTGTTTTGGGGATAATATTTTGAAAATTTACAACTTATTCATATCATGTCCAAATATTGCACGCTAAAATGTTGTGGAATCCTCTTTAATAGTCAATAAAATCCAATTTAATTCATTTGTGTTTAATCCCTTAAAGACAATTGTCCATTGAACAAGCAATTGAATGTCTATGTAGGTTTTTAGGAGGTCAAATTTGAATAAATGTTTCATAATTTTTAAACAATGTGTACATACTAACCACCTCTGTGGGAAGGAAAAAAATTCTGATTGGATGCTTGGATAAAAAGATATGTTGTCCAAAAAATTCAGGTGGTTCAAGTGTCTTTTGTTAAACCCATAAAAAAGCTGGCATGTATATAATAGACCTAATATAGTATGCAATTGAAAAAAAAATTCTAGATCAAAAATCACACTTTAAGAGGAATCAAACTTTGTTAGTTATATTGGACAATTTTGAAAAAAATCAAATTCTTCTAACTTCAAACTATATAATCTTGCAATCTTTTTAGCCAAAGTTTTTTTTTAAAGTTGCATATTAAAAAGTTTGTCACAAAAAATTGGATTTTAAAAAACAAATTTTCTAGTACATGGGAAATCATCAAAAAATGGCTAATATATTGCCAAATTATTTGACCTCCTCATATTATAGGATGATTTACAATAAGGTGCTTTCTTTTCTTCTACAATTTTGTACAAGAATACATAATTATATATAATAATGGATGGTGCAAATCTTCATTTTAGAGAAAAGAACAAACTTCAATCCAAGGGGGATTGAAGTATATTGAATTCTCTAGCATTGCCAAATATTATAATTTTTTCAAACTTCAAATGTTATAATCTTGCAATTTGCCAGGTCAAATGACCATAATTATTTTTTGTTACAACTTTGTCGTACCAGTGGAACTAGAAGACATATCATCTTACAGAGAACAAATGGTTACAAATCCAAGGTAGTTGTGGTGGTTGGAGTTTCAGCTCCTTGCCACTTGCCTTAAAGCCTAGTAAGTAGGCATTGTTCCTCACGTCACATCTTACCAATACAATGGAATGTTTCAAACTCTAATTTCTATTGCTTCCAATGTGATTTCCGAGTGAAGTGCTCCTCCTTGATAGGGTCTAATGATCAACAAGTTTTTTTTCCATGCACATAGATAGATTCATGTAACGTGTGAGTTTTTGTATGTAGAGTGACGGTGCAATGCAAGGAAATTAGAGGTGATGATTGGAGCGTCAATATGAGTACAATTGTAGAGTCAGGTTCTAACATTATGTGACGTCAAAGACTATCTATGCTCCTAAATTGAAAAAGACATGAACCTTGGAGCTATGTTGGTGTGGGCGCTTATTTATCCACCTTTGGTAAATAGGCGAACACAACCAAGTTATAGTTCTATGGTAAATTTCTATTCTAATGGGTGCCTAATGTCGGTCCATTGTGCCTTCCAAGCAATGGATTTTTTGCTAATATTTTAGGTTTGTCTTTCTAATTGTGGTCCTTGAGGGACCAGGGTTGGCTACTTCCTCTGCTAATCGTTATGCTATGAGGTTCTATGCTTAAGGCTTTCCAAATCTAATCTATCATTTTTAGGTAAACGTTCATCTCACGCCATTTCTAAAAACCTAAACCTCGCCTAATTTGGACACTCTGGTGAAAAGCTATGGGTGGATGAAGGTTTGGCCAATTAGCCCTCTAAACTTCATCCATGGTTTTCTAGGGTCTCTTAATTCCAAATGTGGTGAGATTTGACCTATGCGATTGACTCCCTATGATCTATCTAAGAGCAAGATTTTGACTGGGATGGATGAGGGTTCCCAAAGTCCATCCATTCTTGGCTCTAAACTTCATCCCTCCATATCTTTTGCATCGTGACTCCGATTTCTACGTATTTTATATTTTTGGAAATCTCTTGAGACCTACTCTAAGTTTCTTCACTCAAATCTGAACTGATTTATGTCCTATTGGTACCTAGCTCTCGGCCCTACCTAGTAATTGACACCTACTAGGTTGGTTTAGGAAGAAAAGTCTAAGGTCTTACCTCGGCATAGAGATCCAAAATCAAGTTGGTTAAGTCCCTCTCTTCTTCCATTGTAAGTCGTATGTATGGCCCAATGGTTAAGTATTCCCTAATAGCAATCTTTAGGGTCACAAAAGAAAGGTCGGTCTCTCTTTAACTTTCCTTCTTTTCTTTCCACCTCCTATTTTCTTTATCCTCTACTAACGCCCATTCTATTTAAGTCCACCTTATTGGCCCTTACGCTAACTCCTTATCCCAATTGGGAGTTCACCTACTTTTCTTATGCTCCTAATGTGCCCAACCTTCTAGTTTCTACGTTGACTAATCCTATGTACCTTAATGGCCTCCAAAATTTCCCCTAATCCTCTCTCCTACTTAGCATTCTTCTTTCCATTCTACTTGCACCACTTTTGTGGTGGCGAGGGAGTGTTGAGGGGAGATGAGGTCACATTCTTGAGTTGTTGCGGCGTTTTCTTCTCTCCTTCCTCTCCTTCTGCAAGTGAGTTGGTGAGGCGCGGGGTGTTAGGGCACAACTGTGCATGGTTTGTGTAGAGTTGTTAGGTATTAATTAGTGGGTGCCGGCCTTGGTCGGAGATGTTTCCCACTCCTTTAATAACTGTAGCCTCCCCCCGCCTTTGACCTTCCCAACCTCCACTTCCTATCTTTCCAAAATCACCCTTGGCTATTCCGGAATCACCCCTCGGCTATCCTGAAACCACTTTTGGCTGCCCTAAAATCACTCTAGCTTTCCAAAAATGCCCCTGGATTCCCGTTACCGAGGACTGGCACAACTCCGATTGAACAACCTCTCGACCCTAGACTGGGACTAGGTGAGATTCCGACTAGCGACTTCCTGACCCTCAGACTAAGGACTGGGTGCGACCCGACTAACGACCTCATGACTCCCTGTTATTGAGGATTGGGCGAGACCTCGACCTTCGGACTGGCACAACCCCAACCGAATGACACCCCGGGCGGAGGACTGGGTGCAACGCAACCTCCGAATTGAGAATTGAGCACGACCCGATTAACGAACCCTTGACTCCCCATTATTGAGGACTAAGCGAGACTCCCCCAAAGTAACCTTCCCAACCCCCCGCTATTGAGGATTGGACGAGATCTTGACTAAACGAGCTTTTGACCTCCGGACTAAGGGTTGGGCACGGCCTGTCTCAGCGACCTTCCAACCCCTGGACTGAGGACAGTCTAGCGAGCTACTACCTTGGCCTTGGCTAGCTTGGCTGTGGTCTTTAGGCCCGGCCTTCGATACTGGTCTTGACCCGGCGGAAGAAAAGACAACGGACAATCAAACCCAACCTAGGGAGAAGGTAACTAGGGCTAGGACAATGACAAGAGAAGGTAATTTTCCTAGGTAGGTTAAAAAGCTCTCTCTTTTTGGATGCTAAACTTTGACTAGTTTCCAAGACGTTTTGGAAACTAAACTTTGATCTTAAGTTGGAAGGAGGTTCAAAGCTTCACCGTAGTTTTGGTTTTATCACCAAATCTAATGTCTCCTATACCCATAGGTTCAAAGCTTCACCACCAAGGGCGATTTTTAACACACAATCTAAGGCTTGAAGAGTTTGGAAGGTTTCAAAGCTCCGCCATAGTGGTGTGAACCATGCCCACAATACTCCCTCGAGGTTAGTTAGTAATGACTACAAGGAGTCCTCCCTTTGCTAAAATTAGTGTCACGACAAAAACTCTCACTATGATCACTTACCCCCGTTAGTATTTATTCCACTATGCACTAAAGGCCTTCCAAAGCGGTATCGCCAAGGTACGGTGGGGGGTAATCTTTAGGATTAGTACAAAACACCACAGGAATGAAAGAAGAGACCAAAACACATCAAGTTAGCCACACGACAGACTTGACCAACTCTTAGCTTAGCACACTAGGTTCCTACAACCACAAGGACTACATGAAATGAACAACAAGACCTTCAAAAAGCTCAAAATAAAACAGCAATGGAGCAAAAAATGCTCCAAAAACACCGTAGAGGAGGTTTTGACCTAAATGCCAAAGTAAATCCCAAACTAACTTGGACCCCCAGACCCCCAAACAAGAATGGATGGTGATTTTGGGAAGAAGGTGGGCCCCCTTTTATACTCTTCTAAGGCCCCATCTTACCCTCCCTTTTTACCTAGGTAATCTTATCAACTTATATTTCTTCCTAATCTTCTAGGATTCTCATCCTAACTTCAAGGATTTCATCCTTATCTTCAAAGGTTTCATCGTCCTAGAGTCATGTTGGTCCAAACCTACAACTTTTGGAGTTCTACTCCAAATGATAATCATATTGAGCCATTGGCTTCAGAAGACTAATTTTAGCCTTAGAAACTTCCAACCCCTTTTATCCTCGCAAAAAATCCATCAATAACTAGCGCCAACTAGATCAAATAAAGGATACAAAATCTAACTTTTGGTGTCTACCTTTTCTGACCAAGAAAAATAGCTAGGGTTGTTAGAAGGGATCTAGGGAGTAAAAAAAGACTCCTTGATGACTTCATTCCGACTTCGTGTGCTTCCAGGATGCCGATCAACTCTACAAAAAATCTTGTCGTAATTGATAATTGGAGGAATGTTTGGTGATTTGGCCACCTCCCACTATCAAAATGCTTCAAAACTTGTTGGGGCACGTTATTAACATAAAAAAAAGCTAACATAATTTCTAGTGAGATTTTACTACAACCCGGGAATTTCTTGTCAATTTTTGCTCGTGGGTTTAAGCGGTTTGACCGTCCGCAAAGGATATCTTTGCAAGTCAGAAAATTTTGAAACTTTTGGAGGAACCTCTCATAGAATTATACAAGGCACACGCCAAGTCTGGTGTCAATTTGGCGCACGATTGATAGAATGGTAAAAACCAACCCTCCTTGAATTATCGGCAATTAGGGAATCTTTCACATGTGAGGGAATCTTGGCAAAGGAACTTTGCCATTGACTTCTTGACATGCTCCCAATCCTAGATCACAATTTAGCAGCCGTAGATTCCTTTGTGTGTCTTGTCTTGAAAAAGTGACACTTGCATACTAACAATTGGGATACCTAGTATTTTGTCAATGGAATGGGAAAACTAGAACTTATTTTTGGAGATTTACGTAAGGATCTCCCTATCTCTCTTGAGACCAATTTAGCCAACCATGATCACATGCACCAGATTTTATGCTATTTCGGGTAGGTTCCCTATAAGCCTGTTGATTTCCACTACAGTGTGGTTCTTACCTATGTATAAGTGGGTTTAAGGGTCATTCTAAGGGTAAAAGACTATTTGTGACCAAAAGCTATATTGGCATGTGACATGCTTATTTTCTTTTGGAATTTTTTTGTATAATACTATATCCTAAATTGCAACAATTTAAAAAAAAATTATGAGTCCCAAATGACAAATTGGGAGCTCACAATTGGTATAATGAATTATCTCCAAGTAATCCAATTCAATTGCAATGCCTCAATATTTAGTGTCAATATTGATAAGCTACCAACTGAAACTCTTGTATTGGAGTATGAAGTTTGCTTCAATCTTTTCTTGTAGCATAATTTGCATTCAAAATATGGTCGTTATTGTACCCTAAATTTGCCTATTGATATGTTGTGGCCAAATCGGCTAGTCCAACCTTGACAACTTTGATTCTATGTATTTATTTAACTAATGTGATTGAGTTACATAGTTGAGGGCTTCAACACTAGGAGGTACAGTGAAAAGTTTTATTAGATACAATGTCAAGTTGTTTCATTGAATGCTTTTTGGATAGTCAAACAATTCACATTGAGTAAATGGTCTAATGGATAATCTTACAAGGCATATGATGTGGTATTAAAAAATGATACATGATTTGGATTTGGATCAATAATGCTTAAATGTTGTGCAACATGTTACTTTTGCTAGTGTCAATTGAAAGGATTGATATTCGATGCTATCTTATTCAAAATTCTTGATCTCAAGATGTAAGTGGATGCACTATACCAAAACCTTGAAAAAAAACCATAGTGAAAATTGACTACGGGTTTTTTTGCCACGGTTTTGTGCAGGTGCATGTAGTGGACAGTTAACTTCTCTTGCAATTTTCCACTTCAATTTCTGGAATTTTTGAGCGTGTAATATACCGTTGGAAAGGTATTGAAATTAACTTTCCAATGGTATATTACACTCTCTCACAACACGGGGACAACAGGCACTTGCACCCCTATGCTTACCATAGATCCAAGATGTCGTTGACGAAACAAAATTACGATATTTATAACAAGGAACTATTAAGCATTGTCTTGACTTTCTAGGATTGGTGCGTTTATCTTGAAGGGTTGCTACACCAAATCCGAGTAATTTTTTATCATATAAACTTCAAACAATTTTTGACTACAAAACAACTCAATTAAAGGCAAGCTCAATGGTCTGAGCTACTCTTGACATTTGAATTTGTAATCCAACATCCACCTAGTTTGTTGAATGGATGAGCAAACATGCTCTCCCGATGGTCTGATATAAGAGACGTTGGTGAAATCACTTCAAGACCTTTATTATGATTAGTAATGCTAGAAACATTTGAACCGGTTGGGAATGATGTAAGGATTATTCAACATATCAAGTTAGCCACCAACAAGGATACAATACTACAACTAATATTGACGTTTTTTTATCAATGGTCTTGATCAGGCCCTAGGATACATCCGTTGACAACTATAAGACTATAGTCTTAGCTATGGCATTCTCTACTTCCAAGATATGATGGTGGTACGAGATGATGACAAATTGGGACAACAAATATTATGATCTAAACACAATGCTCTAGTTATAAGGCACCTTAGTTGGACAAAGACTTTGGACCTTGTAGCAAGAACCTTTTATTGACCAACTTTGCGTTAATATATTCATTGTTATGTAGATGGTTGTGACTTATGCCAACGCTCCAAACCTACATGCCATAGCCGATACAACTTATTACAATCAATCTCAGAGGTGGACACATCACGGGAGAGAGTGACAACCGATTTTATTGTAAAGTTGTCAAGTTGTGGAGATTTTGATGCAATTATGGTGATAGTTGATAAGAACACGAAGTTAGCACACTTCATCCTGACCAATGAGACTATTGATTCCAATAGAATCGCCATAGTATATCTCCACCACATTTGGAAACATCACAGGACTCCCGATGAGATAATTTATGATCACAACTTGGTGTTTGTTTCAAAAATTATGTGATGCTTATATGAGCTCCTTCGTATTCAACCCGCCCCTAAAACAACCTTTCATTCACAATTAGATGGTCAAACGGAGTAAGTTAACCAAGTTCTTGAGCAAATTCTGCGAATGTTTACTACCAAGCAACAAGACGAGTGGTTAGATCTTCTTCCCATCCATGAATTTGCTTACAATAATTCCCTTCACTCATCCACAAGGTTCTCACCATTCTATGTCACTTATAGCTATCATTCGACCCTAATCTTCACAAATCCTACAACTTTGAGAATCCCAACAACGGAAGACATGATCCGCCACCTACAATAGGTACATGAGGAAGTAAAACTATGATCAAGATTGTGGGAAATCAAGCCAAACACAATTACGATCGACATATTCAGCAACAACACATTTTCACAATTGGGGACAAAATACTACTTTCACATGAATATATTACAACAACAAACCCGTCTAAGAAATTGGCTTCAAAAAATTTGGGTCTTTTCCTATTATAGATAAACTATCAGACTTGGTATATTGACTAAAGCTGCCCCAAACACTCTGCATTCACGATGTCTTCCATATATCCGTCCTCGAATGATATCAACAAGATACTATTCTGGGTCGCAAATACAAACCACTACCACCAATTATAACCCTTGAGGGAGACATTGAATGGGAGGTTTATAGAATATTGGATTTCCGATTGAGTGGTTGCGGCAAAAGACTCCAATATCTTGTTTCATGGGAAGGCTACGAGGCAAGTCAAGATTCTTGGGAACCTATAGGAAATTTGAAAAATGCTCCGGACGCGGTTGAGGAATTTCACCATCTTCATCCTCATGTGCCAAGACCACATTTTAGATCATAAAAGGGTGGTGGTAATGTTATAACTTCGTCAAACTAGTAGGACTAGAGGACAATTCATCTTAGGGAGAGCAAACGGTTACAAATCCAAGATAGTTATGGTGGTTGGAGTTTTGGCGCCTTGCCACTTGCCTTAAAGCCTAGTAATAGGGACATTGTCTCTCACGTCACATTTTGCCAATACAATGGAATGTTTTGAACTCTAATTTTTGTTGCTTCCAATGTGATTCCCGAGTGAAGTGTTCCTCCTCGATAGGGTCTAATGATCACTAAGATTTTTTCCATGCATGTAGACAGACTCATGTAACGTATGAATTTTTGTATGTCGAGGAGTGAAGGTGCGATGCAAGGAAATTGGAGATGATGATTGAAGCGTCAACATGATTACTACTGAGGAGCTAGATTTCTGATATTTTCCCACACATTGACATAATGATAACAAAATTTTAAAAATTCAATTCTTGTCAGTACACTCCAAATTGGCAGTTTTTGACAATTTCTCTTAAAAACACCCTCCTTCCTTTCATAGTAACTGTACTCATTTACAATTAGGGACAATTATAGCTACATATACTTTATATAAACTTTTCCAATTCTTTTGCCAATTTTTGCAAATCATATGAATGTTTAGTTTTTTTGACACATGGACATGCTCAGAAGTTGCCAGGTGCCCCCCACCCCTGCCCAGAATATTCAATCAACGCACATGGCTCCTTTCCGTCATGTCTGGCTGGCACTCACATGGGCTCTGGCCAGGCACATGGGACGAATGGCCGGGGGTAATAAAAGGGCCAGGGCGAATTGACCCCCTCATTGCCCTCCAGCGCAAACCCTGGAATTTTTTATTTGCAAGGCTTAATTTTTTTTTGAAATTCTGAATTCAAATTTGCAATAAGAGGTTCCAAATTACTTTGGGGAAATGCAAGAATTACCAAAAAATTGGCACAACATAGGGGGCTTTTTTTTCAAACCTAAGTTGACCGGGGCAATGAGGGGGGCAATTCTCCCTTCGCAAATAAAAGGACCATTAATAAATTCTTCTTCCTTTTTGTTTTTCTTTCTTGACACAAGTGAAACATAATTTCATTCTACTAAATTCTTTTGATAAGATTTTTGGGATGCATATGAAAAGAAATATGATGTATAAATATTTGTGTCTAAAATGAAATGAAAAGAAATATATAGACTAAACCCACCATTGACCGAACAAATCCAATCACTGCACACTACAATCGCTAATGACCGGACATGAACCACACACATTGGAACTTTGCAAACGAGACAATGGTATGAACAGTCACCGCACAATGTCCAGTGAAGGGCCGGAAGTTTTTCTTAACAAGATTTTAGCCTCGTTTTCTTCAACTGGGAATGAAATTTGCAAGAAGAAACCTTTTTGTGCACTTTTTTTTATGGAAATGAATCATAATATGGTATTTGATAATTGTGCCAAGTTTCAAAGCTTGCAATTGTTTGTAACATTGTGGAGAAGGATTTGAATTTCGTCCGTGCGGTCATTGGCAAGTTTACTCTATATATCAGTGTTGTGAGAAAGAAAAACAAGCCAGCCAAGGACAGAAACTTCTGAATGCACGCACAGTCTGTCAACTGATAACGGAGGTGAGGTGGTGCATCACATCATCATTATCACCATCATTGTAGTCAATGTCAAACTAGCAGTCATAGGCTAGAGTCATAGACTACTTACTACTTACTAGTAGTTTACTAAACATGACTCACTAAGGTAGGAGGCTGTAAAAGCAACACTTTAACAGCTGATTTGCAGTTTTGGGGAAGCTAAATCTCTTAACACAATTTTCAGTAAATTTTTGTGGTAAGAAAAATGGAATTGGCATCTAATCCAAGTCGTTTCATATTTTTCAGACCTTCATGGAATTAGTTATGAATTTTTGAAGTTGAAAACATAGTGGTTTCTAAAAGCGACCCCTCCTGGAATGTACACCTCTGGTACATGTTAGAGTCAAAATGTACCAGATCGCTTTTAGAGTCGGGTTGCATTTACAGCCACCTACCTTAGTCACTACAGGATGAGATCCTTTAACTTACTCCGTATTAGTTAATGTCAACTGACTCCAAATTTAGAATTGAATCCATTGGGAGAAACATGCACCCCACTCCTCCGTGATGATCTGTACCCCGCCGGTGGACGACACTTGGAGGGTGCAAGGGTGCGTTTTTCATCACTGGGAGTAGAAAAAGTAGAATTTTGTCAGGGGATGAGTGGGACAGACTCACAGCACAAGAGCAGTAAGTTACTGTAGTTGGCTATTGTAACTTAGCCCTTGCCAAGATGAAGGGCCGTCATGGCATGGCATGAACCCTCCCTGCAGCGGGACAGGCCCACCAGGGCGGGGTCTCTTGTGCAGTGACACACCAACCACCAACCACCCCGAGAATACATGTAAAAACTAATTATTTTGGACTAAGTTAACAATCAAATTTCAAAAAATTGGAATTGACGGACATTGGAATTCGAGACTCTTTGATTCAACTAGCAAGGTCAAAACATAGAAAATTACTAACCAACGACAGAAGAGGGGCAAGGAGAACTGACCCCCTCGCTCGGCCCTGCGGGCAAACCCTGGAATTATTTATTTTCCTCACATTAATTTTTTTGCAAATTTTGAATTCATTTTTGCTAGGTGAGGTCAAGAGTATACCCTAGAATGGCCCAAAATAGGGGGTATTTTTTTTACTTGCACCCTTGGTAAGGCCGAGCGAGGGGGTCAATCCCCCCGATCCAGAAGAGGGGCAGCTTGTGTATTGATTTCTTTGTCAATTTTTTTTAAAAAAGGAACATTTACATTTACAAGAGTCTCTGTCCTTGTAGCTGGCTGGGGTGAATTGACCCCTTGGCTTGTCCCGGAAAAACGCTGAATTTTTTTATTTGCCACACATGATCAAATTTGCAGATTTTGAATTTCATATTTGCAATCAGAGGACACCCCTTATCCTTGAGGAAAAAAAGCTGAAACTTTTTATTTGCCATGCATGATCAAATTTGCAATCAGAGGACCCAAATTATGTAGGAGATGTGTGGTAGATAAATTAACCCCTAAGGAAGGTCTAAGTCCTTTTATCTGCCCCAAAACACTCAAAACTACCATTTTTGTAGGAAAGAGTAAAAAAATTGAAAATTGTTTTCTTTTCCACATCTAACCGTAGGATCTTACATCTAACTAGCATGAAAATATGTGAGAAAAATTTCAAAATTTTTGATTGTACAAATTGCACGATATTTGCATTTAAAGTGAAAAAAACAAGTTTTTCAACACATTGCAGGATTAGATTATTTGACTTTGAACCTTATTAAATTAATTTTTTTGCACTATAAAGTTTTCAGCTTTAAATTTTTAGGGTGGAGAATTGAATTGGAAATTTAGGAGAATTTTTTATTTATTTCAAATTCATTTGTATTCTTTAAAAAATTGTTAAGTAGAAGTAGGTACAAGATAGAAGGAGAATCTAAATTATTAATATCTCTAAGATGGAATTAAAATGCACTAATTCCAATGGTGAGATAGCTCTAGAAAGCTAACTAAACCATGTGGGACTTCTTTTTTTGAAAAATTGTAAAAATTGCATTAAAAAACGAATCCTACAATTTATTTTTTCAAGGAGATGCTCTAAATGCCCAAAAAACAAGATTGTCCATAACTTTCTCATAACAAATCCTAATGGAATGAATCAAAGCTTCCCATGTAGAAAAAAAGATATACTCTACGAAAAAGAAAAATCTTAAAAAAAGAAGTCAAATTTTAGAATTTTTTATTTGTTGCCCCTTCTTCCTCCCTCCTCCATCTCCCCTGTTCTTAACTTATTTGGGCATAACTTTTGTTTCTGGGCACGGATTGAACAAATAATTATATTCCCATGAAGGTAATAAATTTTTCTATCTTCAAATTTTTTTTTTAATAAAATTAGGAAAAAAATTGAGAACATAGGTACCTACTCAAAATCCCATTTGTCCCTCGAAGGGACAAGTGGTCCTTTAGGAATTAATCAAGCTCAAAAAAGAAGTTATTTTTTTTACATGCACTCTTGGAATGACTTGGAGGGAGGGGGACAATTCACCCCAACCTTGTAGCTATGGCTTGCTTTTCTAGAAGGAATGAGGATGCTCTTATTAGGAGAGCCGACTTCTTTCCGACCAACCACTAGTTAGGTTGTTTTGTTTCCATTGGGATTCATGTGACAACTCACGTTGTTAGGTGACAGCTCATGCAATACAAATGTCGGGGAGGTGTACATTGAAAGCCACAATTATCACCTACATTGAAGTATGGTTGATTTTGTAATCACCCTATGGTTAGAAATACAATGACTATATAACAAGAATGGGTTGGATGGAATCTTTAAAAAAAAACTCATAGTTATTTCATTTTTGAGGGAAGAAAAGAAACAAATTATGGAAGACTCCTCAAATCTGTTTCTCCACAGGGAGAATTTTTCTCCCCTCGCCGTTTGCATACTGGAAATATGGTAAATTGCTTAAGTGTTTGGAAAAAGGTCAGCTACCTTTACCAGCGTCCCCTGTGCAAGCTAAGCCACAACTGAAAGCTACAATAAATTAAAGCCAAGCCCCACCAGATGGGTCCCCTACAGCAATTTGGTTGTGTGTGATAGAAGCAAAGCTGATTTCCAATGCATTATCATGTCCTATTCATGTCCATGTTCATAGGCAAATTGGCTGCACTGTCAAGACATGATTGTACTCTTATGTTTTAAAAAAAATAAAAATTGTAGCCCATCATATGAGCCCACTCTGTCTCGGATAGAAGCAACCATTGGATTGGATCACCATTACTACAATCCATGTATCCCTGCCTCTAGATAAGAATGAACTTCAAAAAGACGGCCAAATTTGATCCGGCGGCCTAGCTTTCCGGGAAGTGCGGTGTGCAACAAGATGGAGATGATTCTTTTGATTTATAGCTTGGCCTAGTTAGGGTGGTATTGTATTGTGGTGCCTTGTGTCAATCGGAATAATAAAATCTCCTTTCCCTAGTTGTAATGAAAATAAATGGGGGTTGCTTCTTGAATAATTATCAAGCTTATACCACACACAAAATGGTGAAGCATTTTGTTTCTCGGTAAGGAAGTTTTGTAGTAGTAGTTGGGTGTGGATTTAACCCCTACTAAAATTTCAAAGTTTTCTTAAAGGACAAATGAAAGTTTGGATAGGTTTCTATGATCTCAATTTTTGGAGAATTTTTTTGAAACTTTTTCTTAGGATAGTAAAATACATTAGCATTACGAGAATATAATTTTTATTTCAATTAGTGTCTGAGAGCAAAAAGTTATGCCATCTTCAAAACAAATTTCAACATAGATTATATTTTTGCCTAAACAGAAAGCTTTGGTTTGTTCTATTTGGATAAGTGATGAAAATGTTTTGGAGCATCTTGTTTTGTGGGCAACAATGCTACTTTGTGAGTCTAAAAGCATCAGCTCAGGAGCTATGACCGTACATTTTGTGAGCTTAGAGCATCAATTGAAAACAACTTAAAATTTTTGAGGACAACAAAGAAAAAAATGGAGACATTTCAAAATTTTGATGTTAATAGTAAAATTTCATCCCTACAATCACAGACCTATGACCGTGGGGCCTTGTTGGCATGCGCACTGTGCTTGGCTTGGCGCACTAATAGATGACACCTTTAACCCCTAAAGGACCATTGTCCCCTCGAGGGACAAAATGGATTTTGGGCAGGTTCCTATAATCTCAATTTTTAGTGAAACTTTTTGAAACTTTCTCATAAGATAGGAAAACTTATAAGCTTCGTGGGAATATAAATTTTATTTCAATTGGTTCCCCAAAGCAAAAGTTATGGCATCTTAAATATAATTTTCATATCACTGGGCAGAAAAAGAAATTTACAACAATTTGAAATTGATTTTTTAATTTTTTTCTTCTTAAAGATCATATTTTTGTCTACATGTAAAACTTTGATTCATTCCATTTGGATTAGTAATATGAAAGTTACGAACAATTTTGTTTTTTGGGCAATTTGAGCACCTTCTTGAAAAAATAACTCATAGGATTCAATTTTGAATGCAATTTTTACAATTTTCCAAGAAAAATTGTTTGACAAGGTTAAGTTTTCTAGTTACAACAATCTCACCGTTGAGATATTGTGTTTGAATCCCATTTTAGAGCTATTAACGATTTAGTTTTTCTTTCAATCTTGGACCTACTTCTACGTAACAATTTTTTAAAGAATGAAAATCAAGCATATTTTTTTTTTTAAATCTTTTTTTAGACTTTCAATTCAATTCTTCAACACAATTATTTTTTAGTTCAAGGTCTATGGTGCAAATTTTTTCCACAAATGGCATTCAAAGTCATATGAAATTGCAAGCCAGTGCTCAATTTTTTTTTCCAACTTTGAATGCTAATATTTTCCAATCTATATTGTCCAACTCTATGAAATTTTTATGACATGATCCTCGACTAGTAAAGTACAAGATCCTACGGTTAGATTGTCATATATATATTGGATGAATGTAGCAAAAATGGCAATTTTAAGCATTAGATGAGATTGGGGGGGGGGTGGAGGGCCGTTTCAGGCCTGTTCCCAGCTCCGTTCCCCTCGGTCTTCTCGAACTCCAGTGTCAAATTTTTTTTTTTCAATTTTTTTTTAAGTCCTTCAAATGAAAAACAAAGTTAATCCCCCCCCCCCAAAAAAAACACCCCCGACCTAACAGTCACTTGGCGCAGGTCAACGCAGGTGGGGAACGACAGGGAACAACGATTTTTAGATGGGTTTTGAGTTGGGAACTCGCAGCCCTCCACAATAGCCAAAACACATGTAATGTAGTTTTTGACAGAAGTATGGCCCTGGTCCTTTTGGGGTTAATCTACCTCAAGATCCATTTTTGTTCTTCTTGTGAAAATGTTTGTTCATGATCAAGCCTTTGAAGAAATTCCAAGGGAAAACAAATATTTTAAACAATTGATAGAGGGCTCATGCAATAAACACCATCTCGCAAGAACAAGGATTTTTTTAGAAATTCTTACTTCTCAACCCTTCCAAGGGGCTTCTCGATGCCTAGAGTTTTTTTGGGGGGTGATGGAGTTGTGACACACATTCACGCATCTAAAAGAAAAATTTTAAATTTTAAAAAAGAAAGTGATTTCAGAGTTTCTAACTCCAAAATCTGCAACGAGATTCTTTACTCTTTAGACGACAAAGTTGTGGAAACAAAAAAACAATAGATTTTTTTTAAATTTTTTTTAAAATTTGAGAGTACGAAACTCCAAACTCCGTAAGGGTCTTTTGGTACAAAAATGGGGTTTCAAGGGGTTACAAAGTTACAATAAAGGAAAAATAAATAAAACTAAAATCTCGTAATTACTCTGTTTTTTTAGAATCCCAAATCCTAGGGGTTTCTCGATACCAAAAAGGATACCTTGGATTCTTTTTTAGTTAAATTTTTTTTGAGAGTCCTAAATTCCCAACCCCACAAGAAATCTCTTTATACTAAGAAGGGTTTTCTCAGGGTGACAAAGTCCTGAAATTAACTAATGGAAAAAAATGATTTTTTTAAAATTTACATTTAAAAATAAATGAAAGTTCTAAAACCCCATGGGTGACAAAGTCGCCAAAAAAAAATT
This sequence comes from Rhytidiadelphus loreus, assembly GCA_947034895.1. Lineage (NCBI taxonomy): Eukaryota > Viridiplantae > Streptophyta > Bryopsida > Hypnales > Hylocomiaceae > Rhytidiadelphus > Rhytidiadelphus loreus. The sequence continues at coordinate 29,817,493 of OX344765.1, read as the reverse complement.
TTAAATAAAAAATATTCTTTTTACTTGAAAGTCCCAAATCCAGCCAAGGGTCTCTTTCGACAAAGAGGGTTTTTTTGAGGTCAGGAAGCCGTGAAAAAAATTAAAAACAAAACAAAAACTTGGTTGAAAAATCCAAACTCCAAAACTTGCAAAAGGTCTCTTCGTATTGAAAGGGTATTTTTGGAGTGATGAAGTCACACAAGAAACATAATAACTTTAAATAATTTTTAAATAATTATTTTAAAATTATTTTCCTCTGAGATTTCCAAACTCTACAAGGGGTTTCTCAATACCGAGAGCCCCTTGATAGGGTTTGAGGTTTGAGAATTTCAACCCAAAATGAGTTTTATTTGTTTGTTTTAAAAAAAAATTGTTGTGATTGTAATACCCCCCCTCCAAAAAAAACTCGGTATAGAGAGACCCTAGGTAGGGTTTGGAGTTTGGGACTCTCAACCAAAATTTAAAATTTAAAAAAAAAAATCAACTTTGTCACTTATAAAAAACCTCTCGGTACAAAGAGACGCCTTGCAAGGTTTGAAGTTTAGGACTTTTATAAAAATAAATTTAAATAAAAATTACACACACACACACACGCACATACTTTTTTTCTTTTTTCTTTTTTTCCTTCTTCTTTAGACTTGATTCCCAGAAACTATTTTTAGTTATCATAATTAAAAGTCTATTGCTGTATGATTCATAGAAATAAATAAATAATATATATCATGGTATATAATCTTATATATATTTTTTCTATTCATTGAGTTATTTTTTATGGTATGATTTAGCTAAGGTTTACATACAAAATAAATAGCTATTTGAGAATATGAAGCAATCATCAGATACCTAATATAACTCTCTTCTCCTATAACAATTCATGGAGGTATCACAATTCTGATTTCAAGATCTTATTTCATCTTCAATAAAGATTTGACAGTTAGAAAGAACCTCCGGGTATCCACTAGTTGTATGACCAAGACTAGCAGTTTTTTAATAAGAGCTTAAAACTTGATGATAAGCCTGACAGTTTTTTTGTTTTTGAAACAAATGAAAGAACCTTCATTGTAGAGAAAAAATACAAAACCACCAGGCCAAAGGCCGGTCAAAAAGGAACAGAGAGCTCAAACAAGAAACTAATGAAAATGACAAGGAATCGGCTTTTGCAGATTCCAACTAATTTCATCACCAATCCTAAATGCCACCACTGAAGAGTGAGTCCAGATGGTATTAAAATGGATCCAAATCCTACAAGCATGTTGGGGACTACGTTTAGCTTGGGTCATCGCTTTGTGAAATGAAGCGCCCTTGCATCAATAAGTCCTTCCCAAATAGCACTATGAATTCTAGTTGTGTGCCATTGATCCTTTGAGAAAACTTTGCCATTGCGGGAGACCCAAATGGTCCAAAGAGTTAAACCATAGAGGATGTGCCAGATAGTTTAAAGGCCTTGGAACTTCCGAGGCAATCTAGAGCCAAAAATGCAGTGCATTGGAGAAAGTCTCTGGTGAGGGTCCAAAACATGTTGAACTCCAAGAATATGATGAAGAATGGATTGGGCAAAGTTCCATGCCTTCTGAGCTTCAGGGCATAGAAAGAACCTATGGAGGGGCGTCTCATCCTCACCAAGGTCGCAGCAGAGGCATCTGGGGTCGATCCCAGGAGTTATGTAAGCGCACCATGAGTTGATTGCAACGGCATTATACCAAATGGACCAAGTGAACGCAACTTCTTTTTGAGAGCCTAAGGTATTCCAAACAACACGCCAATCTGGTGAAAAAGATGCCAGGAGAAAATCCGGCCATTTGGAAGGTATGAATTTCTTCAACTGGTTGTGTTTGGTCAAGAGTTTCCTACCCAAATTGGTAGAGTAATTAAGCAATGGGCATCCATTTTGCCATTGCCATCATGCAGGACCAAAAGTAAGGTCTTGAATGACTCTGAAATATTGGAGCAGAGGAGATCAATACTTGTCCTTTTTAACTGTAACCACTCTCACCCGCCAAACAAAACCACTGTATGTCGAGGCAGCATTGGGTGACGGATTAACCGAGAATAGCCTAAAGGTAGAACTCACTGTTGCCCTCTGTGTATGAAGGGAGAATGTTTGAGGTTGATTTGTCAGTTGAATGACGTTGTCGGAGGTGACCTGCCATACGACTTCAAGTAAGGCATCTTCTTCTTTCGTAAAAATATCCAACCAATCTTCCTTTTGCAATAGTGCGATCTCTTCGTTTAGCATCCTCATCCATTCTATTGGAAATTGGGATATTAGATGGAACCAATGGTGTCTCTCCATCTCGGTAAGTGGAAAAGATGAGGAAATATCTTCCCACGTTTTGAACCTTTGATGGAAGGGATTCCGGAGATCCTAGATCTGCCACAAACCACCTCTGGCAAGTGCACGAGCTCTATCCATTGAGAAATTAAAATTGGAACCAATGTATTGTATGGACACCACAAGCTAGTTTGTAAGACCTCTTGAGCGTTGGTTGGAGGAACAGCCTCGATATGTTTTACCATGTATTCAAACGCATATGATTCTATTCCAAACGCATGACCCTCTAGTGGCTGAGGGAGTGTGTACTACTAACCAAGCAGAGGATGGGAACCAATATCCACCTTTTGGGTGAGATTTCATCCTTTCTATCCTATGTCTAAGGAGGATCTTTAGTCATGATATCCGTGGCTCGATTGCAAACATAATCCATTTGGCTAGTAAGGCCGTGAGTGAGATTTTAGGATCGAGTAGATGAAGACCCTCAGATAAGTGAGGGAGGCAACAATCTTCCCAATTAACGCGAGTACGTGTTCTGTGCTCCGATCCGCTCCAAAGATAATTTCTCAAATCACCTCTGATGATACGAAGGACTGTTATCAATCCGCTCCAGATGGCAATGAAGTAATATAGCGTTGATAATAAGATCGTGTTTTCCTCAGCTCCTTTGCCAGCTAGTGATAGCCTTTGAGTTGTCTAGTAACGTAGCTTTCGTGTAATCTTTTGATGAAGGAATTAGTCAATGTCAGTGGTCGCTAGGGAAACACCAAACGAAGCCCCTAGTAATTTGGACAAGGATCCGTGTGGGGCCCAGGTGAAGTCAAACTCTGCTATCCAGTTTGGCAAAGGAGCTGAGGAAAACCAATAACCAACACTTTTTAACTAGTTGATTATCAAACCCAAAGCTTGACCAAATTTTTGTAATAAGCTTATAGTATTCCTTAAAACCACTTCTTGTCCCAGTATTGAAAATCCTATATCGTACGCATACTAGGATATGAGTTGTTGCGCCTGGCTATCTAGGAGTTTGATGCCAGAAATTCGTCCTTGTTGTTGCTCTTCTTTAGCAGCCATGTTTAGAGCCTTGCCAATATAGAGAAATAAATAAGGCGCTAATGGACATCCTTGTCTAACACCTCTTTGAATGGCGAACAAATCAGTTCTCATGTCGCTAAGTAAAACCGATGCTGAGGCATCTTTTAGTAACATCTTGACAAGGTGTGAAAATGATTCAGGAATACCCATTTTTTGCATGACTCTGAAAAGAAAGTCCAAAGACACTATATCATAGGCTTTGGTAAATTATAATTTGAGAAAAATGAGGTCCTGTGAGATTCTCGAGCCCATTCTACTGTTTCATATTGCAGGAGGATATTATCCAAAATGTATCTAGAGGATAAGGAAGTAGATTGGTCTAGGCTTATAACCTCTTTAAGAATACCTTGTAGATAAATCTGAAGAGCTTTGGCAATGATCTTGTACGAAACATTGAAAAGGGTTATAAAACGCCAATTTGATAGATTATCACGTTTCCCTGTTTTTAAAAGTAGAGCAATAATCCCAGAAGTCATACCTTTGGGGAAATAGCCTTACTCCATTGAAGATCTCACCATCACAGTATAGTCATCGCCAATAAGCTCCCAGAATTTTAGATAGAATTCCACTGTGATTTTGTTTGGCCCTAGACTCTTTCGTATGGCCATATGTTTCAGAGATTGTTGTAATTCATCCTTTGTAAGTGGACCATCAAGTTGTTGAATTATGGCAGGACTGAAGCAACGACTGACCGATGATAGAATGGACTGTCGCTCAACTTTGATAGTGGGGTCCATTACCTCCTGTGAATATAGTTTGGAATAAAAATTGGTGCATATGGATTCTAAATCGCACCTGTCATACTTGTGAATGCCTTGATTGTCTTCTAATTCGGTGATGGAAGATGATTGAGGAGTTTCCTTGATCGCTTGGAAGAATTCTGAGGTCATGCGATCTCCAAAAAGTCTCTAGCGAGCTCCCGAACGAACATTTTTCCCTTCTAGTTTTCGGGCCTCAAAGTCAACTAATTGAGATCGGAAGGTGCTAACTTGGTCTGGAAGTTGGATTGAATGGGGGAGAATTTGTAGCTGAGCTTTTTTAATCTCTAGATTTTGACAAAGTTTTGTTTCCATTTTCCGAAATTGTTGAGCTCTATGGATACAGTAGCTACGATAAAATCTAATGATTCGAGAGAACTTGGTGAAAAAAGGCATGTTCTCTAAGAGACTTTCCCATATGCAACATATCTTTGATTTAGCATCATCTAAATAGAGGGAGGATATAATTAGGGTTGACAGGGCGTCCGGACATGACGCTGGACGTCTGGACGTCCAAAGTCCGTGGGCGCTAACCCCAGGATGTCTTTTGACATACCTAGTGGTGACTACCGTCCGACCGTTGGACGGGCGGACGGCCAAAACTTTCGATGGCATCGAGCGGGCGGACTGACTGGAATTTCCGATGGTCTGACGCACATATGGTCAGCTAGGTAGACGGACATGCGGTGGATCAAACAAATAACTACGTGGTCGGCCAAGCAGACAGCCAAGTGGATGGCCATGAAGTCGCCAGGGCGGACGGCCAAGTAGACGGCCATGAAGTTGCCAAGGCGGACGGCCACAAGGTCGGCCTTCCAGTCGGTGTGGACGGAAGAGCGCACGGCAAAACAAATGAATCGATAAAGTTCGCTCATCTCGCCAAACGCCTGACCACCGGACACTCTGTCCACATTCATGTGCACCATAATATACTATTGGAAAGATATATTTCATAGCTTTCCAATGGTACATAATAAATTCAATTTGGACAAAAACTTCAACTATGAGACATCTCCAAAGATTGCAGTCTCCTTAGTCATCCGTCCGACCATAGTAAAATGTCATAAAATGTGATTTTTAGACCTCTTTTACGCATAGTAAAATGTCTTTTTTCAAAAAACTTTGAACTACAAAAACGTTGTAAATGAAGCCAAGTTTCACCTCCAAAAATCCGTTTCAAGTTTTGACCTTTCAAAAAAAATTTATAGACCATTTTCTAAGGCTATTTTTTATAATGGCCAAAAAAACGTTGTCTTCTACTCCTCTCCTCCGACCCCCCGTTTGCCATCTAATCACTTGTCCGCCTATCGTACCCTCCATCCAGCTGTATTGTATTAATGAATTTTAAAAGCTACAGATTCGCTTTTCAAGGCTTCTATTTAATATTACAAGCATCCTATATAGCATTTATATATACAAAGAAAGGGTAATCCAAGTTAAACTTTCACACATTGAAATATGCACTGTAATTGTTATACCCTAAACCCTAAATCTTAAACCCTAAATCCTAGACCCTAAACCCTAAACCTTGAATTTTACATTAGTGAACAAACACATTGTTTTAATGTGCAAAATATGTTTGACTTCTAATTCCTTTAGAATGTGATTATCATGATGTACTACATATGGATTTTTGCATAGTTCATAAGCTTATTCATATATGTTGTCAACATGTTCTTGGTGTTTTCTACATCAATTATGATGTGCCAATTTACAAATGTCAAACATACAATTATAATTTGAAGTGTTTTTTCTTTAAGTTTTGTTGTAAAATGCATTAATAGTTTGAAACATCAAAGTATATATAGTACAAGCAATTATATTATTTTATAATTGTATTACAACATGCTACAAAAAATGCTTAAAATATTTTAATGTAATTTAATGTTGTTCAAGATTAAATATTGCATTTATTCAACAAAAATATTATTGAAGTTATTTTTCTACACCCTTATACCTATAAATTGTAAATCGTCAACTATTTACATATTTGTCACATTAGTTTACATATTTGTCACATTATCTGATTGTCAAAATTTGAGTGTGAGAAATATTTAAAAAACTTATAAATCAAATGTATTTTAATAAAAAAATGTAGCAAACATAATTTTTTTCAAATGAAAGAAATAATAGACATGAAAAAAAAACATTTTCTATGACATTTCTAGTCTTTACTTTATATAAACAAATTGCCCTTGGAACTTTTCTTTTTTGAATGTTTATTCTTAGCAATTTAAAAGATAATAGAATCTAGTATGATAAAAAAACAAAAAATATATTAAAATGATTCCAAATTTTTTTAAGATGTTTCAAAAAATAAACTAATAATATAAATTATTAAATCGCAATTGCACATTTCACATTTACAACAAGATGAATTGAAAACATCATTATTGATGTCTGGATACATTACAAACATATATTAATGAGGGTAATCGTAGTCATATACAAAAAGTCATCACGTTTGAAAATTGATTATATTTTAAACTATTCAAGCACCAATATTTAAGATGTATAGTTGACGATTTACAATTTATAGGTATAAGGGTGTAGAAAAATAACTTCAATAATATTTTTGTTGAATAAATGCAATATTTAATCTTGAACAACATTAAATTACATTAAAATATTTTAAGCATTTTTTGTAGCATGTTGTAATACAATTATAAAATAATATAATTGCTTGTACTATATATACTTTGATGTTTCAAACTATTAATGCATTTTACAACAAAACTTAAAGAAAAAACACTTCAAATTATAATTGTATGTTTGACATTTGTAAATTGGCACATCATAATTGATGTAGAAAACACCAAGAACATGTTGACAACATATATGAATAAGCTTATGAACTATGCAAAAATCCATATGTAGTACATCATGATAATCACATTCTAAAGGAATTAGAAGTCAAACATATTTTGCACATTAAAACAATGTGTTTGTTCACTAATGTAAAATTCAAGGTTTAGGGTCTAGGGTCTAGGATTTAGGGTTTAAGATTTAGGCTTTAGGGTATAACAATTACAGTGTATATTTCAATGTGTGAAAGTTTAACTTGGATTACCCTTTCTTTGTATATATAAATGCTATATAGGATGCTTGTAATATTAAATAGAAGCCTTGAAAAGCGAATCTGTAGCTTTTAAAATTCATTAATACAATACAGCTGGATGGAGGGTACGATAGGCGGACAAGTGATTAGATGGCAAACGGGGGGTCGGAGGAGAGGAGTAGAAGACAACGTTTTTTTGGCCATTATAAAAAACAGCCTTAGAAAATGGTCTATAACTTTTTTTTGAAAGGTCAAAACTTGAAACGGATTTTTGGAGGTGAAACTTGGCTTCATTTACAACGTTTTTGTAGTTCAAAGTTTTTTGAAAAAAGACATTTTACTATGCGTAAAAGAGGTCTAAAAATCACATTTTATGACATTTTACTACGGTCAGCAGACGGTTGGACAGGCCGTCGGAAGGGCGGACGGCGGGTTGGAGGAGCAGACGGCGGGCCGGAGGAGTAGACGGTAGGTTAGAAAGGTGGACGGCTGGTGGGAATGGCGGATGGCAGATTGGAGACTCGGAGGGTCCTTTGGGTGGTGAGATGGGTGGATGGGAGTCGGAGGAGAGGACGGCGTTTTTTTGGCCATTTTCAAACACAGCCATAGAAAATGGTCCATAACGTTTTTTTGGAAGGTCAAAACTTGAAACGGATTTTTGGAGGTGAAACTTGACTTCATTTCCAACGTTTTTGTAGTTCAAAGTTTTTTGAAAAAAGACATTTTACTATGCGTAAAAGAGGTCTAAAAATCATGTTTTATGACATTTTACTGCGGTCGGCTGAGGGTTAGACGGGCAGTCAGAAGGCCAGACGGCGGGTCTAAGGAACGAATGGCAGGTCAGAAGGGCGGGGTGTATGTACATTAGACCCATGCATTTTCGGGAATGCTGCATTGTACTTTTCCGAACTTAGAGTACTGAATTGTACTTTGTTTACTTGGATTTAGGATTGATGTTTGTCACTAGTGAGTGATTGTGAGGGAGGAATTAATTGTTGTAGATCAATCATTAAGTATATAGGAGGTTGACCGAACATGTTACTAAGATCCAAAGCCATGCACATATGAAATATTCCTCCACAAAAAATAAAAAATGTATTAAGAGTAGTCTTTGTACAAAAAAGCACCACAATATGTTTGATGAAAAATTGATATCTTTCTTTATTTGACTTGATGCCATTCAAAAACTAGTTGTAGCCATTCAGAATTTTCAATCAAATTGAAAAAGTTTTATTTTTCCACCATATATTCGTTGCAAATTAAAACTAATTAATTTCTAAGATTCTGCCAAATATGGATTGTAAATATTAAATTGAAAATAGATTCCAAAACATTTCCCCTCCTTATCTTTTCTCCAAAAAAACCCTAGTACTTCAACTCTATATGATCTAGATATTTATACTTTTATTTTAATTAGTACCGTGTTATTTTTTATTAACAATCCAAAATGTACAAATTTCTTACTCTGAACTTAGTTATTTAAAGAAATCAATAAAGCCCACAGGATCTTCTCATGTATAATGTCTAGAAAAACAAAAGAATCATACAAGACAAGCTTCTAAATTCAAATAATAACAAGTACAAAGTCATGTTGTCCTAAAAAATTGCTTTATGACTTGAAAAAGTACAAGGTCTAGCATACTTACACCCTGCAAATGGCAGGTTGGAAAGGTAGATGGCGGATTGGAGACTCGGAACGTCAATCAGGTGGTGAGATGGGTGGACGGGGGTTAGAGGAGAAGACGGCATATCTTTGGCCATTTTCAAACACAGCCTTAGAAAATGGTCTATAACTTTTTTCTGGAAGGTCAAAACTTGAAACGGATTCTTGGAGGTGAAACTTGGCTTTATTTCTAACGTTTTTGTAGTTCAAAGTTTTTTGAAAAAAGACATTTTACTATGCGTAAAAGAGGTTTAAAAATCATGTTTTATGACATTTTACTGCGGTATGCAGAGGGTCGGACGGGTCGTCGGAGGAGCGGATGGCAATTTTTTGACCATTTTCAAACACAGCCTTAGAAAATGGTTCATAACTTTTTTTTGGAAAGTTGAAAGTTGAAACGGATTCTTGGAGGTGAAACTTGGCTTTATTTCAAACCTTTTTGTAGTTCAAAGTTTTTTGAAACAAGTCATTTTACTATGCGTAATAGAGGTCTAAAAATCATGTTTTATGACATTTTACTGCGGTCGGGCCGTCCATGCCGACTGCGCCATCCGCCCATCTGTGATGGTCGTCCGCGCCGACCGCGCCGTTTGCCCGTCTACAATCGTCCGCCCCATCCGCGCCGACTGCACCATCTGAACGTCCGATGGACGCCGTCCACATCGTCCACACGTCTGGAAAATCTGGACGTCCGAAAAATGAACGTGATTTGGACCTAGACGTTGCAATTCGCCAACCCTGGATATAATCCACCTACTACGTCTAGGGATGGAGTGTGAAAGTTCTATTATCACATAATGGGGCAGTGATTAGAACGATGTGGTCTCCACGAATGCAATACTCTATAATTCTTCAGGGGCTAGTAGGAGAATTTGGGAACAAATAACATCTATCAAGCCTTGCCATGACTCTAGCTCCATCACTACGCAAATTATCCCATGAGAAAATCAAACTTGGGGAAGTTAGAGGGTATTCGACTACCTGTATGGAATCCTTGAGAGTATTAAATAACAACCTTTCTTGAGTCAGAAGCCTCTTCCTACATGTGCTTGATTTATCCCTCTGTCGTTCGACCATATTGAAGTCTCCCAGTAGAATCCACCTACATGAAATGGGAATTTCTCTTGACATAGTCTCCTATAACACCCTTTGTGAGTGTGGATCTGTAGGAGCGTATACATTAATGAAGCCAAGATCACCACCTGGTATGTGAGAAAGGATAAACCAATGAACTTTGCCACCAAAGAGCTATCCAGACTGAGAGATTAGTTTAGCTCAACGTGGGGATATTATGGACGCTACACCACCTTTCTCAGCATGATTACCATCCAAAGTGTAACATGGGATTGCTCCATATAGAAAATCGTGGCATTTTTCCATAACATTCTACCTAGATTGAAAGTACTTGAACCCCGTAATTTGTGTTCATGTATGAATAACGTATCGACCGGATTCCATTGGATATAATTTCGCAAATTCTCGATGGCTGAGGGTTTGTTGAGCCCCCTAACATTTTGTAAAAGAATCTGTACCTTCATTTATTTGACGGGTCGAGAGTTTTCCCAGCGCTCTCTACGCAGTCAATGGTTGGAGTTCTTCAATATCCCCATGCATCCAAAGACGGATCTGTGGCAACAAGTTCCATTATTGCCTGTGGGGGTTGAACTTGATTTCTTCTTCTTTTCCGTGCAGATGCTTTGATGTCTCCAAGTGAGGTTTCCCCTCCTGTTGGTGCAGCAGATGATGCGGGATTTTCAAGTGGCCATACAACTAAAGAGCTTGTAATGTGATGGAATAAACCACAAGCCAGAGAAGAACTACTGCCAAAAGTCGGAGAACTAAGTCTAGATTGACCTCAAGCTTCGGACAGATTAACTTGTGCATCTTCGAACTAGTCCTCTTCAAATTGTGCTTCAATGTCTAAAATAGGTATTCTTGGACGTCTTCTTCAAAATGCTTGAGAGGCCTCGGCAACTGCAATGTCGAGATCATTACCTGGGTTGGATAAAGTCTGACCTAGAGTTGTAGGGGGTTGTATGTTTGTAGTGTTTTGGGAATCATTGGGAATGTTAGTTTGGATATTAATTGGGGGGTGAGATTTCTTTGGATTCTATAGACTCTATTCCTTCCAGCCTAGGTTGAGAATGTGTATCATTTGGGAGAGAAGCGTTAGGCATGGGACTTGTGTAGAGAACTAGGGTTCCAGCATTAGGATCTTGGGAGGGGTTGACTGTCGGAATCTCAATATCCATAGGGGCCGTGTCATTTAATATACTATCAGTTTTAGTAGTGACATAATGAGAAATATGTAACGGATTGTGGTGAGACATAAGAGGTGGTGGTAAGGGAAGTGTTTCTGAATCACTACCTTTTGGGTTATCTCTATTGATGAAAGAAGAATGACTGGTATTTGATTGGATTCTGGCTTGGGAACCTTGCTAACGGTATGCAGATTCGGAGTTGGGTTGGGGTTTGGGTGTTGTTTTGATCTTGTTGATCTCACCGTCGTTTGAAGGAGACTCTACGTTCCCAGTAATGACTGGAGCTTGCAGGTGTCAGGGAGATACGACCACGTCGACGATATTGCATCGGTAGAAACCCATCTGCATCTAGGGTCGGGACCGGGCGATGATGATGACGGTGGAACTTGTTGTGTCTATTGTATTGTTTTCTAGGTCTGTGTGTTGAGCTTGCATGGGATGTGAATTGGGTCCCTATGTCGATGCATGCCTCCGGGATCGACGTCGACTGCGTATGATTGGATCTAGATTGCCTCTGGTTCACTTGCCTTGTGTGTTTGGGGTTTGAAACTTTGACAGGACAATCTGATGTTGGGTGAGATATCGCCTTGCAATTACTACATACCAAGTTCATGCCTTCATATTTGACCCTAACTTCAGCCAAGCCGCTTGTGGCATCTTCAATGTATATTGAGGATAGCCAGCCTTGTAAGAGGTCAAGGGCTACACAAAACCTGTGGGGATTGAGTGTCGGATTTGGGATATCAATCGCTAGGATTCTCCCTAAGTGACAGGAAATTAGGGCTAAAAACAAGATATACTCTAATGGGAGATCATGTAGAACCAACCAGCAAGGGAAAAAAGCACCTACGGTTTTTTTTGGGTTGAACGATGGTAACCATTTATGATACGTAACTTCTCCTTTAGAAAACCTGTGTAACTGAAGGTTAAGGACCTTCTATATTGCATTACCAGAGTTCAATTTGACATAGTGGAACCCTTCCTCTACCTCTTTGTGTAAAACTATGTAGTTGGGAGAAAGTAAGCGGCTAAGATCTTCCAACCATGCATTTGTCATAGCAGTATCAAATCTGCCCCCCGACAAAACTAGCAATGACGACATGTTCCTTCAAGTGAACTAATTGCAGCGCTAAAGCTTCAAAATTGACATATGAATAAGGTAAGATCTGACCTTGTCTAACTAGCAAGCCTGCCCAATTGCGCTAGAGACCTACTGAAAAAGTCTCCAAATATGTGGTTGAGAACGGGTTGAAGTGGCCCTAAGGATCATTGTGCCTGTACTTCGGTCTGTGCCTCCACTCTTGGTTGCGTCAGATCGGGTTTCAGATCGGGACATTGGAATCTCGGCAAACCTTGGTGTGGACCTCCTGGTACCGTCTCTCCTTTTCTACGGTCTTGAATCGATCCTATGACTCTGCTCGTGATGTTGACTCCGATTGACAGTTTTCGTACTGTCAAAGTGTAGTCTGGTGGTGGGGTTGTCATTGTTCATGGCTTTGGCGTGTTGCCTGTGTAACGCTAAAAAGTCGTCTACCGAATAGTAATGACTTGTCGCCACATCATCCCTGTACGAGCCCATTTTCTACACTAAACAAGGTTGCACTAAAGATTTGTGAAGGCTAAGAGATATTAGGGTTAGAAAGCATGTATTAGCAGCTAACTAAAAAAGAAATGAGTAGTCCAATCTCAGATCTAGATCTACCACACGCACTCCCATGGTGTGTACACTTCCAAACGGTTAGCTCCACACTTTTGAAAGAAACGATGATCTTGAAGAATCAAAGAAAGGTCTGCAAAAGTTAGGCGCCGAAGCTCCTCATGCGCCCCACATCGTGCCCTCACCCAGCTCGGAACTTAGTCCATAAGCCTGACAGTTTATGGAGCCATGGGGGCTTGGGCCATTAATCTCCATATTAAGAGCTGATCAAAAAATATTGTTTCCTATCCGTTGTAAGCTCTGGAAGTTTTGCCGCTCTTCTTGCTACATCCAGGGATGTTCAAACGTTTGAACTTAGAAGTTAGTGTAACTCATGCTATAACTGGTTGTATTACCATAGTGCACACATTTTTGTAGTATACAGCACTTGCTCATGGTCAGGGGATCTCATAGCGGTGATTCAGTTGGCACTAAAAAACCACCACATGTTTGCCTCTGTTCTGTGGTCAGGGATCTCACAGTGGCAAACAGGTGGTGGTTTTTTAAGTCTGTAGAGAAGGCAGGAAATGTTTGCTTTGCATATTTTATGACTTTAGGTTGGATTATGATTGAAATTATTCTCATGTGAATTACAATGACAAATAGTGGTAATGGGTGATTGCAAGAAAAACCAAACAATTTTGGTAGCGTTTGGTCAAAAACTGCGTTTTTTCTACCGAGTACTAGGAGTACTACAAAATGGAGCAATCTCAGCCGTTGATTTGAAAAATGAACGGCCAATAGTACTTTTGAGTACTTTATAATACTGAAACAATACTACTTAAAAAAATAACAGTTTGTCACAGAAAGTAGATAAAATTAAGTATAAATTAATAAAAATTAGAAAATCATGAATAAAAAAACCCTAAAAATTGGCCATTTATAAAGATTTGATAGTGATACATTTCACCAAAAACTAGAAGTTGAAACCATCATGAAAGTTTGGAGTGCTATATACAAGGGACCCCTATTTGCATGCATGTTGAGGACAAAGAATTGTGTTTTTTTGAATTCCCTTTGGTGGGCATATGCCCATCTACTGTGGGAATAGGCCACCCAAAAGTCAAGTGAACATCACGTTTTTTGGATACTTCACAGTACTAAAAAACCCTAACTCGCAAAGTGTGACAAATTAGCTAAATTGATATTTAATTATAAAATTAGTTTTCAATTTTTTTGAAAAATAACAAATTTCATGTTTTCTAAGTTAGCAATCTTCCATAAAAATTTCAAGTTCATTGGATTCAATTTCCAAAAGTTACAACCAAAATCAACTCCGTCACTTCAATTGTGACGCCTCATATTACCGGTCTTTCTTGCAATCACCCTAATCTGCAGACACCTTGTGCACGTCTATTAGCATACTAACGTTTTGATGGTTGGCATGGGTACATGTGAGGATTACCACCTCCTGAGGATTTTTCTCAAAAAATTTCAAGCTATGGATATGGTGTTTTCATGCATTATTGTATCTCCAACTTGTTATGCCTAGAAGTTCAATCTAAGGCTATGGTTGGATAAAGTGACTAAGAGTTCTCAAACTTGATGTTTTCATTGTTAGTTCATTATTTTTTCATTAGATTTCCAGTTAACTTCTACAGCTGTTGCAGCTAATAGGCTGAAATATTTGTGCAAAGCCTGTTTGGAGATAGTACTGCAGTATGGAATGTGACTCATTTCCATAGTATTTTTTTCAACACAATCTCCTTTAAATAAGGTTGTTGATAAGGATTGAAAATTGTGTTAGTACATACTATTGCTGTAAATGCTGAAGTTGCTTGGATAGGCATATGTCTTTAGCAGTTCAAACTCAAACATTTATAGTACTAAAAAACATTGCCTAATGGATTTTTTGACAGTAGTATTCCTATATATGGATTATGGATGTATAAGATCATGGTCAAAAATTAGATCATATCTTATAGATATAAGTTTGATTGAGATTGGGATTTAGAATCTACTCTGAACTAATCAGGGAAGTTTTGAAAAATACTTTTTTTTTCAACTTTGTCACCTCAAGAAAACCCTCTTGGCATATAGAGACCTCTTGGAGAGTCTGGAGTTCAAGATTTTAAACAAAAAATAAAAACAAATAAAAATAAAATTATTATTATCAAATTAGAGAGTTCCAAATTCCAACACACGCAAAGGATTTCTTGATATCAAAAGGAGTATTGGGGTGCCAACCATCGAAGTCATAGAAAATCTAATTAATTATTATATATATGTTTTTAAAATTAATTTAAAAAAATTGAGAGTGTCAAATCCCAAAGCCTCCAATGGTTCTTTTGGTACAAAAACATATTTGTGGAAATGAAGTCGGGAAATAAATTTGAAAATAAATTTGAAAAATTTATTTATTTATTATTTTTTGAGCCCTAAACTCCCTTGATAACATGAGGGGGTTCTAAATGTGACAAAGTCACAAAAAAATAGAGTTGAAGAAAAAAAAAAATTGAGAGTCTCAAATCCAAAGGACCATTGGATATCAAGAGGTATTTTAAAGGGTGATGAAGTTGTGAAATAATAATAACAATAACAATAATAATATAATTTTTTTTTTTGTTAGATTTTTTTTTGAGGGTTCCAAATCCATGACCTTTAAAAAGGCCTCTTAGTATATAATATTTTTTGTTGTATTTTTTAATAAAAAACTTCCATTCCCATAATTTTTTTCAAAATCAGCCTCTAAAACACCATCATCCTCAACCATGGTAATAGGTCTTAATCCAAAAAATCCCCCCCAAAAAATTCTAAAATTGGAGGCTCACAATTAATAGGCCCACAAAATAGAGGTGTTTTAATGGTTCACATTAAGAGGCTCACAAAATAACACCTCTATTTTGTGGGTAATCAAAACATTTTTTTGAAAAAATGATGAATTGGATTAGTTTTTAGCTCAATTTTGACATATCTCCAAAACAATCCTTTGGATTTACTTTAATTGTTTAAACAATCTCATCGTTAAATGTATTTTAACCACATATTAGAGCAATTAACAATTTAGTTTTTTCTTCTACCTAGTACTTACATCTACTTAACTTTTTTTTAAAGAATGAAAATCTTATTATTTTCAAAAATTCTTATTCCTAGAGTCCCAAATCAATTCTTCATGATAATTCTTTCTTCAATTCAAAGTAAAAAATGCAAAGAATTTAAGGTGAGAAGATTCAAAACCTTACAAACTAATTTGTCATGGGGCCTCCAAAATACGTTTTCTTCACTTTGAATACAAACATCATGAAATCTATGTGATCATGTATTGGAAGATCCTATAATTAGATATGCAAAAATAAAAATTAATTTTTGTCTTCTTTGCACTAAAAATGACAATTTTGAGGGATTTTTGACAGAATAAAAGTCTTGGGACTTTAGGAGATAAATTAGGTGTGATTTGACACCATAAGCTTCTAAAAATATTTTAATGGTTTTTTTCATTGATGATCTAAAATTGAAATTTTGGCTTTCTAAACTCTTTTATTGAAGGAAAAGTGGTAGCTAGTTGAATCACCGTGTATTTGTCTTGTAAGGAATTTTTGGGTGACCAACACTTAACCCTTGAAGAACTACAAGTATTTTTCAAGAGAAAATAGCAAACAATGTCCTTTATTGCTGAATTGACTAAAATTGAAAATAAGATATATTTATAATAGTTTAAATTATATTACAACAATACCTAATTCAAGTAGCCCATTCTTGTATTTTTACAATAAATATTTTTATCGTGTCACGTGTCAAGAAATGTCACATTTGAGACAACCTAATTTCACTAAAGTAGTGTGCTCAAAAAGCATCCATGCTCTAAAAGTGATCATGATGTAGGGATACATTTTGCTTTCTTCAATGTACCGACACTGTACATTTTAGGAGATGGCCACTTTTTGTGCCTTCGCGGATTCAACTTCAAAAAATTGTAACTAATTCCACAAAGGTCCAAAAAATATGAGACAACTTGGGTTAGATGCTACTTCCATTTCTCTTCCTGTAAAAATTTATTGAAAATTATTTTAAGGAATTTAACTTCCCCCCAAAAGGCAATCTACCCTTAAATGGTAACTTTAAGAGCAGGCTACCTTGTTTGGGGCCAAGGAGAACTGACCCCCTCGCTCAGCCCTGCGGGCAAACCTTGGAATTATTTATTTTGTGCATATGATTTTTTTTGCAAATTTTGAATTCATTTTTGCGATCAGAGACCCCAAATTAGCTAGGTGTGATCAAGAGTATACCCTAGAATGGCCCCAAATAGTTTTTTTTTTTTTACTTGCACCCCTGGTAAGGCCGAGTGAGGGGGTCAATCCACCCTGATCCTTGTTTAGTGTACAGAAATTTGATTCTAAGAATTCGAAGTAACTATTGTTGAACAAAACAAGTACTAAAAGACGTCACTTTTTTTTTCCAAGGTCTACAGATATTGGGCATTTTTCATGCAGTCATGGCAGTGTTGTGTTCCAACCCACCCTCAGCAATCTTTCATAAATGTCTGTCCCACGTAGATATTACAAACAAATATCACAAACTAAGTTTCAGCATGTTGCATGGTTGATTTTCTCCTATCAGATGCCACTGCACTTGAAACTGATTGCTTTCATGCAAACAGATACTAAAATATTAAATTCATTGTACTGAACTGAACCCTTAAAAAGCGGGACATTCATTCCATGTTCCTATCCATTGGGTCAAACTTCATTATTAAAAATTAAAAAAAATTAAAACATGTCTTTTCAAAAATTTGGTATTTTTCTCATGTAGTATTTTTCTCATAGTATTTTAATCATGGTGTAATTGGTATACTCTTTGAGTTTACACTAAAAGAAATTTGATAGAAAAGTTAAGAATTTGTGAAAGTTTTGTACTTTTGACTTTCTAAAGTCTTTTATTCAAGAAGTAGAAGTAGTAGCTAGATGAATCACTATGTATTTGTCTTCTAAGGAATTTTTTGGCGGTCATGGCTTGACTCTTGATTACTAGTGTTTTCAAAGAGAAAATTAAAAAAAATGTCATTTATTGGTGAAATGATCAAAATTGAAACCAAGGACTATTTATAATTATAATGTAAATTGTATTGTAGTATAGTAGAATATTGTAGAAATGTAAAGGAAAATGTTTGGGCGATTTGACTTTATGTCTTGTGAGATTATAACATTTGAAGTATTTTTTCAACCACCTTAGATATAGTCAACAAACTTTGAACCTTCTTCAAGTGACATTTTTGCTCTATTCACAATCAAGACTTTACACCATGATTGAGTAGGCTACATCTTCTTAGGTACATGCATGTCAAATTTTGGAAGCAAATAAAGAAGCTATCTTTTATTTAAATCATCCTACATACAAAGAGGTAAAATAATCCAACACATTTTACCACATAGAAAGTACTATGGGATACTTCAAGCCGCACTGGATATTGAATGATATGTTAGGATTTGTGGTGACTAAATCATTAGTTTGAAGATTGTCTATCATACTATAGCTACATTTGAATAGTAACTAATTTAGAATAGATGAAGAAGTAAGATGCAAAAGAATTGGAGGACAAGACATTGGGTCTTATTAGATTGTGAGCAGTATTCAACCAAACAAACTCTCTTTACCGTTCAAAAACCACAGCTTGGGGATGCTAATTTGTAAAGACTAAAACCTAGTCTAAAATTCTATTTCAAACTATGGAAATTTAATCTTTATAATTCAATATAACTATTCTTGAACAAAACAAGTACTAAGGTGGGAGGTGAGCAATTTTAGAACCTTGTTCCATTTCAACTTCAAAAATTTATAACTAATTCCACAAAGCCCAAAAAAATATGAAACAACTTGGGTTAAATGTCAATTCCATTTTTTTTTCAAGAAAAATTTACTCAAAATTGTTTTAAAGAGTTTAGCTTCTCCAAAAAGACAATCAACTCTTAAATGGTCGCTTTAAGAGTAGACTACCTTATTTAGTATACATAAATTTGATTCTAAGAATTCATCATATAGGAAGGGGCTCTTATTACACCCGTCTTCTTCCAACAATATTATAGGAACTTTGAAATGGATAATAAGTATTTCTAAAATGGATTGCCAACAATAAAAGAGCATGATTAAGATTTGTCAATGAATAAAATATGAGCAAGGGAGGGTCTATTTTAAAGCTAGGGAGTGTCCGCTTAATTTTTCTAAATGAGAATTGATTGCTTAATTATCCTCTTACAAATGTTAAAAAAAATTTAGGATCTGTTTAAATTTAGTAGTAGTCATATTTAGGAACCTTGTGTATTACTTTTTGAATATTGTAGTGCTTGTTTTTGGTCAAGCCATATCTCTTTTCAAACTATGCATGTGTGAGTTTTGCAAGGCCTACGATAAAGAATAGGTACCTATGGCAAAAGAAATTGGAAATGCATAAGTAATTCATAAATACTTTGAAAAATATGAAACTACTTGGGTTAGATTCCACATCAAATTTTCTTCAAGTAGAAAATAAGGGAAAATCTTTTTGGACATATGAAAACCATTAAAAAGGCCCAAGAGCCTTTAAAGTAATTGTTTATGAGCACACTAAGGTAGGTGGCTCTAAAAACGACTTGGCTCTAAAAGCAACTTCTAACACAGAGGTACATTTTACTTTCTTCAAAGTACCAACAATGTACATTTCAAGTTAAGGTCGCTTTTTAGAAACCACTACCTTTCAACTTCAAAAAATCGTAACTAATTCCACCATTAGAAGAGATTTCAGGATTTTAAGGGCCATTTCAGGGCCGTTCCCGGCGTTGTTCCCCCGGCAGTAAAAGAATGCCGCTGTCAGGTTGTTGTTGTTTTGAAAAAAATAAAAATAATTTTTTTTAAGTCCTTAAACTGAGAAACAAAGTTTATTTTTTTATTTTTTATTTTTGAAAAATCTGACCTGGCCGTCTCTCGGCCAGGTCAGCACAAGCCGGGAATAGCGGATATCGGCGGTTCTCGGGGGGGGGTCGAGTTGGGAACTCGCAGCCCTCCCTGAGAGCCAAATCACATGTAAGGTAGTCGGTTCATAAACCGACCATCTAAGCACTGTAACTGAATTTTGGGCAGGTCAAACTGCTCAAAATATTTTTGAATAAATTTTCCTTGAAAGAGAAGAAGAATTGGCATCTAACCCAAGTTGTTTCATATTTTTTGGATCATTTTTGAATTAGTTATCAATTTTCAAACGAGATGTGTTGTAGGTCCCTATTTGTGATCCTAGGTCTTTCATAAAGTGTTCACTGCGACTTCTAAACAGAAATGGGAAAAGAAAGGAAACTGATTGGCTCTTGCAATAATAAATAGTATTTTTCTTGATTCATTTAATGACAATGAAGGTCAATTCAAGAACCACCTCCAGCCCATTCCAGTAACATTTATAGGGGCGGTTCTAAATGCCCGAACGGAGTTCGAGCCTCCTACCTTAATGAAAGGTCCAAAAAATATGAAACCACTTGGGTTACATGCCAATTCCATTTTTCCTCCTACAAAAATTATCAGAAAATTGTTTCAAGGAATTTCGCTTCCCCTAAATGCAATCAACTCTTAAAGGGCTGCTTTAAGAGCCTCCTACCTTACCTTAACTATTGTTGAACAAAACAAGTACTAAAAGACGTCACTTTTTTTTTCCAAGGTCTACAGATATTGGGCATTTTTCATGCAGTCATGGCAGTGTTGTGTTCCAACCCACCCTCAGCAATCTTTCATAAATGTCTGTCCCACGTAGATATTACAAACAAATATCACAAACTAAGTTTCAGCATGTTGCATGGTTGATTTTCTCCTATCAGATGCCACTGCACTTGAAACTGATTGCTTTCATGCAAACAGATACTAAAATATTAAATTCATTGTACTGAACTGAACCCTTAAAAAGCGGGACATTCATTCCATGTTCCTATCCATTGGGTCAAACTTCATTATTAAAAATTAAAAAAAATTAAAACATGTCTTTTCAAAAATTTGGTATTTTTCTCATGGTGTAAGATAAAACATCCTATTGTGGTCAAAATTAGGAGTTTGCCCACACGTGGTTGCTGAATTTTTTTTCCCATAGTAGTACAAATGTGAAAAAGTGAGAACAATTGAAATTATGTTTTTTTGACAAAGTATGAATTTACTATGAATTTTTAAAGTGTTCAATGCATCTTAATCCAAAAGAGTCTTTAGACTACCTTAGAACAAACAAAATCTTAATCTATTATGCTCATGTTGTTCACCTAAAGTAGTCATAGTATTTTCCAACATAGAGGGTCTAAAAAGTCAAGTCTTACAATGAATATACATTGAAAAATCAAAAGTTTCTAATGACGTCAGTAATCACTCTATTATTGTCATCTAAGATATGCATTGAAGCCAAAATCTTACAAACTACCCCCCCCCCCCCCATAATAGGGCTATTTCCTAGGTGTCCGCAATAGGTCATTTGACCACGATGGGTGGATTTACTTCAATTGGTATAGGGCAGATTGCTCGTTTTCAACCACTTTTGCAATTATGCATATTGGAAGTGCAGTTTTTTTGAGTGCAAAATTTTCACCATGTACAAAAATAGAGTTTGAAAGGACTGCTTATTTTCTTAGATTTTATCACACAAAATGTAATTACTATGAATGTTTTAGTGGATGATTCACTTCGACCTATAATGGTGATATAGACCTTTCTATTTCTAACCATACATTGATTGCAAAATCAACCAAGGGTTGGTGGCAATATTGATATTTATACAGCCAATCATAATGCGCCACAATTGCTCCTTGAATTGTGCGACAACTTTATGAAAATATAATAGTCTACAAATTGAAAATGGGGTGGTGATTAAGAATGAATAGGCTACTATATTCCTTAAGCTCATGCTAAGAGAAATTTGATAGAAAGGTTCAAAAGTCATGAAAGTTTTAAAAACTCTAGCTTCCTAAACACTTTTATTCAAGAAAGAGAAGAGGTAGCTACACTAAATAGTGAAATTAGGTTGCCTTGGCAATTAGGTTGCCTTACTTCAAGAAAGTTACTCTACAAGCCATCAAAGTCAACAAATGTTTCTAAAGATACTTCCATTTATAAATATGGAGGTCCATGAGTTCCAATTACAACAATAACTAATTCAAAAGTAGTGCATTCTTGTACATTAATAGTAAATATTTATTTAGTGTAGATTGTCGAGAAATTAGTGTGGGGCAACCTAATTTCACTATTCAGTGTAGTCAAATCAATGTATATTTGTCTTGTAAGGAATTTTTTAGGCAATCAAGGCTCAACTCATGAAGGATTACAATTATTTTTTTAAAGGAAGTGGTAAAAAAAATGTCATTTATTGGTGAATAGATCAAAATTGAAACTAAGGACTATTTATAATATGCAAAATTGTATTAAAGTATAGTAGAATATTATAGAAATGTAAGGAAAAATGCATAGGCAATTTGACCACATGACTTGCAAGATTATAACATTTGCTTAAAAAATGTTTTTTCAACCATCTTAGATGTGGTAAATAAACTTCAAACCCTTTTGAATGAGATTTTTTGCACTATTCAAAATTGAGCCTTTACAACATGATTGAGTAGGCTACATCTTCTTTAAGTACATGCATGTCAAATTTCAGAAGCAAATAAGGGGGGTACCTTACTTGGAATCATCATGCAATGCAAAGAGGTAAAATAATCCAACAATGATCAAAAGTAACCAATAGAACTTTCTTTAACAAACATTCTACTATATAAAAGTATCATGAGGTACTTCAAGGCATGCTGAATAATGATTGATATGGTAGGATCCGTGGTCACCAAATCATTAATTTGAAGATTGTCTATTTCATGCCATACCTACACCAGAATAGTAGCCAACTTAGAATATACAATGGAATAAGTTGTGTAAGAATTGGAGGACAAGACTTTGGATCTTAGGTTATGAGTGGTATTCAGCTAAACAAACTCTCTTTACTGTTCAAAAAACTTGGTTCCTGACTTTGATTTGTGAAGACTAAACCTAGCCTAAAATTCCATTTTAAACTAAGCTCCATTCTATTTCAAACCATGGAAATTTGATTCTAAGAATTCAACATAACTATTCTTGAACAAACAAGTAGTAAAAGATGTCTCTTGTTTTCACAAGCTTCTCATTGATATTTTCGAATGGCATTTGTCAGTTAATGTACGTGCATCACCTTTGATCTTTGAAGAGAGGGTCTTTTTTCTTTTCTTTTTTCTCGACTTGTGTACTTTCAATCCATGCACATAGCCCAACCACCTTAACCCCTAAAGGACCATTGTCCCCTCGGGGGACAAAATGGATTTTGGGCAAGTTCCTCTGATCTCAATTTTCAGTGAATTTTTTGAAACTTTCCCATAAGATAGGAAAACTTATGAGTTTCATGGGAATATAAATTTTATTTCAATTGGTGACCGAGAGCAAAAGTTATGGCATCTTAAACATAATTTACACGTCACCGGGCAGAAAAATAAATCTACAAAAATTTGAAATTAATTCTTTAATTTTTTTCTTCTTAAAGATCATATTTTTGTCTACATGTGAAGCTTTGATTCATTCCATTTGGATTAGTAATGTGAAAGTTATGAACAGTCTTGTTTTTCGGGCAATTTGAGCATCTTTTTGAAAAAATAAGTTATAGGATTCAATTCTGAATGCAATTTTCACAATTTTTCAACAAAAATTGTTTGAAAAGGTTAAATTTTCTATTTAGAACAATCTCACCGTTGAGATTATTGTGTTTCAATCCCATTTTAGAGCTATTAAAGATTTAGTTTTTCTTTCAATCTTGGACCTACTTGTACTGAACAATTTTTTAAAGAATGAAAATCAATCATGTTTTTTTTAAAAAAAAATTCTAGACTTTCAACTCAATTCTTCAACACAATTTTTTTAAATTCAAGGTCCATGGTGTAATTTTTTTCCCCAAATGGCATTCAAAGTCATCTGAAATTGCAGGCTAGTGTTCAAAAAAACTTTCTTTTTTCAACTTTGAATGCTAATATCTTCCAATCTGCACGGTCAAACTCCATGAAATTTTTACCACATGATACTAGACTAGTAAAGTACAAGATCCTACGATTAGATTCTAAAAAAAGTATTTTTTTGTTTTTTTGGATGAATGCAGCAAAAATGGCAGTTTTTAGTAGTTTTTGACAGAAGAACGGCCCTGGTCCTTTAGGGGTTAATTAGTCATTGGTCCATAAGAAGAGAGACCTAGCGGCTACACGACCGCTACTAACAACCCCTCTACAAAAAATAGGGGTCATTTTTGCTCTCGACCGACCCAACATGAACCACCGCCAATCTCCTCTTGCAAAGGACCCATGTTGAACGGTCCTCGTCTATCTTGTGTCAATGGTGCCACGTCAGCCTGGACCAACTCTGTCAACTTGCAGGCCCAGCTAAATGGTAGATATTGGACATTAGATACATGCAGTCAGTCATGCCAGTATCGCCAATGTACCCTGAGCATTTATTGTGTTAACCTTAGGTTGGGTTCAATGTACCCAGAGTATTTATTGAGTTAACCTTAGGTTGGGTCCAATGTATCCTAAATGTCTGTCCCCTCTAGATGTTACAAACAAATATCACAAACTATACAAACAGCATGTTGCATGGTGGATTTCTCCTATCAGATGTCACTGCACTGAAAACTTTTGGATTGCTTTGAATTCATGCAAACAGATACTAACTTAAATATTAAGCTTATAAGTTTATTGTACTGAACCCGCTTCCGGGATATTCCATGTTCCCGTCCGTTGCACCAGACTTCATTAGTACGTTTTCTATAGTAACTTAAAACACACCTTTTGATGTGAAAATTTGATGTTATTCTCATGTTGTAAGGTAAACACACATAGAATCAACCCTAAAAATCAACCATGGACTACTTTTGAAGGGAAATTGAAGAGTGAAGATATCCAAAATGGTAAGCATTAGAAGGGCAAGTGGAAGGTGGAGTGGGAGGTCTAATTTTGGGTAGTACAAAGCTCTATTTCTAAGTATGTTGGAGGTGGCGACCTTACAAGTGGTCGGATTAGGCTACACTTTCTTTTGTTTTAACTTCTTCTTTATGACATATTTTGATAGTACTACTGTAGTGTCATTTTTTAATGTGTACCAAATGGATTTTGGCATCACCTTCATGACACTTTTAGCCTCCTACACTTGCATCTTTGAAAATTTGTAAGTAATTCACGAGCTAATTTACAATTGACTTCCAAAATTCAGAGAATTGCTTGCATTTTGATTCATAAATAGTCCTTCACCAATTGATGTGTGAAAATTGTTGTTCATTTTCTAGAACATATTGGTTATGCCATAAACTTTATTCGTGTGATTTTAGATGTAGTTACCTTAATTGGTGTACTCCTAGGTCAAATACACAAAATAAAAACATATTGCCTCCACAATTGGGCTTCCCATACCTTTTCAAGGTTAAAGAATGTGGTTTTTGATTATCTTGTGGGATTCAAAAGGACGAATGAATGGAACGGGGAGTAAGGGTGGATGGATGGAGAGTAACAAACTTAATTTCATTGGACAAGACTTAAATTAACCCTTAATCGACATTCCATACCCTTCGAGCCTTTTGTCTAAGAAATAACGAGAATTGCGGAAGCTACTGTGAACATTTGTTTTCAAAAATTGCAGTCCTCCCTCCTCCCCTCATGCATCGAATGCAATTGAACCGCTTTGAAATCTTCTTCAACTTTGCGAAATCACTGTACATCGACATGTGCTCAGGTGGGTGATGCTTCTTTGCAAGGTTGTGTGAGAGAGAGGTTGAGTTCAAAGCAACACTATGCACAAAGCCGTTTTCTCACTTGTTGAAAAATCAAATTGTCCTATTTGTCTGCCGTGGAAATACTATGGTAGATTTGTCAGACTGCCCTCCAAGGAACAAAAAGGCCAATTGTCTATTAACCCATATTTTAAGAGGAGTCAAATTTATTCGCTATATCAAGGCGGTTCAAGAAAAAATATTTTCTTCTAACTTCAAGCCCTATTATCTTGCAATCTATGAAGTCAAAGTTCTTAAAAAAAATTCCACATATTTAAAATGTTTGTCTCTAAATTTTCACCTCTTGGATTTCAAATAAAATATTTCTTCATTGCACAAGAAATCATCAAAAAATGACTAGTGTATTGCCAATTCATTCAACCTCCTTGCATTGCAGGGTGATTAAAGTAAGCTAAATTCCATATTTGCTTCTAAAAACGAGCATAAAGTTGAGGTTGAGAGTTGCTAGTAAAATCTTCCTTTTTGTGTAATGCCAAAATTTTACTCCAAGAGGGCTCGAAGTTTGTTGCTCATGTTTTGTAAGAATGGAAAAAAAATTCTCACTCCAAACATTATAATCTTTCAATCTATGTAATCAAATGGGCTGAGTTTTTTTCCGACATATTGCCATACTTGTTTAATTCACTTTTGTATAGTTGAAATTCAAAAAATATATATTATTTTTTTATTTTGGACAATGCTGCATCAAAAATTGGCGGTTTGGAACTTTTCCTCTTCCCAAATCCCCTCCAACCTTTCCGGCCTTCAGGGGTTAAGGGTTAAAACTCAGTCAGCCTCTGCAATGGGCAAGGTCCCACATTCCCACCAAGCCGAGAGCCAAGTTCTGCAATAATGAAATAGTTGCCAATTGTCCAATTGTCCAAATTTAAAAACAAAAACAAAAAAACAGTTGTCAATGGTTCAATTTCTTTTAAAATCCCAAAAAACTCAGTTCCCAATGGTTCCAATAAAAAAGCACCCAAAAACAGTTGCCAATGTGAGTGGATAAACATCTTGCTAGGCTCCCCCCACATTGGTACGGTGCTCATCATTTGATAACTGCTCAACACTAAAATCAATGCCACCTCAACCCCCCACAAGCCCACTCCCAAACCCAAGACAAATCCATGTTCCCAAATTCATGTTGACAACATTATTAACTCCTAAACATCCAATTAAATCCATGTTCACAACATTATTAAGTCTCAAACACCCAATCACTAACCCTTAAATGTCATCGAGGATGTTTTTTTGTTGATGGATGACAAAGAATCTTTCTATATAGGACAAAAGTGCAATTGTTCATCTTTAGAATTTGGTGCAAAAAGGAGAGATGTTGCATAGTAGTTTGACCTCCAATGGGTACTTTTTTTTAAAAGTAGACAATGTCACATAGTACCCAACAAAAGGAACAATTTCCAAAGTCACTAGCTTGACAATTGAGGGTTAAATCCATGTTCACAAATCTATGTTCACAACATTAATAACTCTCAATCATACAATTCAGTATGTGTCTATAAATCCATGTTATTAAACATTACTAACTCTCAAACACACAATTCAATATGTGTCTATAAATCCATGTTATTAAACATTACTAACTCTTCAACACCCAATTTCAGTTTGTTTTTTAAATTCATATTTTTATTAGTATATTTATGCTAGTCAATTATTGATTTCAATTTGTTAAACATTTTAGGAAAAAAATAAAAATAAAAATTCACTTAGTTCCCTAAAAGATCAAGATGTCCAAATTTGGTCTCAGTTTTTTTGAAACAATTTGAATAGGTCATTTGTAGACTTTCTTTTGTTCAATTTGTTTTATTTTTTACCAACACATGTGATCTTCTTCATTGATTGTGATGATATAAAATATGGCCACATTTGAATTGTATTTTTCACAATAAGATCAATTGCATTCTCCCTATTCGAATTAGGGATCCTTCATTGTTTAGGAATCAAAGATCAAAGCACTATTTTGGGTCGATGAGAAGTTTTTTGGATGGATCATCATCTTAGAGCACTTTTACTCACTTTATCCAAAATAAGGATTTGGGATCATTTAGAGATCAAACAAATAAAGATATGCCCTACAATGATAGTCTAGAATTAAAACATTTTGCAATTGTAATGATCTTACCATCTAAATTTAAATATTGGATTTAAAAAGAATAAAAGAAAACGGGGTTCATTCCTTGAAAATTCAAAGAACAAATGGTCAAAAATTTAAGGTGAATCTTAGAGATGGTTTTAAAGTTCTTCTAGGATTTAGAAGCAAAGAAATATCAAATTTTGTATTTTAGTTTTTTCAATTTCTTTTAGATTAGAGAATGAGAAGAAGTTTTTGGTAATCTACTTTTAGGAAGATCCTAAGATTTCTTTTTTAATAATGTATTTTTCCTTACGTCTTTTTGGCATGATTTGGGCTAGAAGAACAAAGTGTCACTTTGCTTTTAAAATTTGTAAATGCTTCTGAACTTGAAACTCTATTGAAATTCAAAACCCCAAGATCTTTTTTGCAAAATAATTTTTGAGTCATGCTACTTGAAAGCCTAGAGAAGACAAATTGCTAAAAATCAAGGTAGTCTGAAAAATATCTTTTGTTCTACTTTGTAGGCTTTAATCTTACACATACATTGCCATTACAGTAAATCTTATTCTTTTAAATAACTCTAATACCATAAATGGTAGTTAGGGTCAATACAAAAATAATCCGAAAAGTGGATGCCAAAATTTTAGAATTTTTCTTGCAATTTTTTAATATAAAATTGATAAAGTACTACTAATCTTTTTGCAGATTAAATGGTTATTTGGTAGATACAAAAATAGAACCCTATAGTTAGAAATTGTGAAAATGGATAAAACATTATTGACAACCCTGATTCTTAACATGTAACCTTGATTACTAATTGGTCATGTTGATTTCTAGCAATTTGAAGAGTATATCCAAATTTTGACACCAAAAATGATAGGAATTTAATATATAAGGACTAATGGGTTTTACATATGGTTTCATTTATTTCGATTTTGGACAAAAGAAATAGGAATGTCTTGTAAAATAGTCTCCAATTTTGAATAGGTGAAGTGTTTAAAAATTACTCAAAAGATCAAAGTAGGATGGTATTGCCATGTTTGGGTGAATTTACATAAATTTGGATTAATATTTGATGTGCCATCCATAATTGATGTATATTTAGATGTAAGTAGATTCACCATTTTGATCCACCAAAAAACCCAAAGCTATGCTCGTGTACGTTACATTTTTTGTGAACAATGCACATTCCATTTGCATGGGTGAGCAATTTTATGTCGGCAAAAAATACACTTTCTAAGCAAGAAAGTGCAATTATATCCACACCACTAATTAATTATCCCCTTTAGATGCTACATAGTATTCTTGACAACATAACATTTCCGGTCATCCAATTAGAAGTGGACTTTTTTTTTAAAATTTTTACAAAATAAATTTCATAAGATAATTCTACAATTGTGAGGGAATTTGAGATTATCATTTTAGCTTTATAGGGAGTTAAAAGAACCACATTAGAATCCAAATGAACAAAAATTGTCTCTCCTAGGACAACAATGGGACGCTATATGTTTTGTCAATAATATGTCTTTTTTTGCTCTAAAGTGAGTTGATCAAAATGCATCTAAATTTTTTCTTGCTTTGTTGTTCTATTGTATAAAAAATTCTAAATCCAATGAGTTTAACCCTTTAAGGATGAGATCCATTGCCAACTAATCAAACATTGTGTCTAAGCTGAATGTAGTCTATTAGATTGTGTTTGAATATCAAATCTATATTTCTATTACCTAAAACTATGAATTGTATATCATTGTGAGAAATTTCAATTTGTTTCGTGAATTTTTTTTAATTGCTATCATTTTTGTTGCAAAATTAAAAGAAAAGAAGTAAAAATAGAAAAAACTAATCCAAATTATTTGAAATTTTTTCAAGAAAAATAAGTAGCAATGGAAATTAGTGTGAAAATTTACTAATTGGTTATTTTATTTTTTACACCCAAAACAATCACAACAAAAGCCTAAATTTATCCTTTTATTGAATTGATGCATAAATTTTGATAGTTTTTTCTAGTAGAAAAATTTATTTTCAATTGTTTTGTAATTTCGAAAAAATTGATGGGAAAAACAAATTATTGTGATTTTTTCAAGTTAAAGGTGGAAATATAATAATATCAATTATTATATATAAAATAATTTAGAATTTTTACTCTAAATGAAGGTTAAAATGAAAAACTTCATTTTGTAATTTAAATTGAAAATACATTTAAAAAAAAAAGTATGAATGAAAAATACAATATATTGTGTTATTTGGATTCTAATAGATGGAGCTTGCAATTGCAATAGTTCTTTCAATTTTTGGATTTTTTCAAAATTTCAATATGAAGTAGAAAGAGATCTTGTGAAGCTTCATTTTCTTAATTTAAATCAATTACAAAAATATTGAAAGTTACAATCAAGGTTGACCAAGGCATGTCCACTTTGGAAATGCATGGACCTTTAGGGGTTATCCTAATATATGCAATTACCAAAAGGACTACAATGGGTCATCCTACTTTAGATTATGAATTCTTTCTTTCTTTTATAGTGGCTTTACCTCTAGTTCAATGTAAGTTATACTCATCTTTTTGCAACACCATGTATTTGGCACTAGCTAAAAAAGAAGCCTTCACAAGCAATTCAATGAACTAATTATAATAGTGTCATCTCAAATTCAATACTAGTTTTCAAAAGTACTTAATGGAAGTTGAAAAGTTACTTGAAACAACCAATGAAAATTAAAGCATTTCACAATTCAACTATGTTCAATTATTCTTGTGAGGACTAGGAGATGGTTCAAATTTCCAAACTTGTGAGGATGTATTATAAAATGCAATTTTGAATAATAATTTAATGACAAATTCCATACAATAGTTGTAAATACGGTTCATAGATTGTATCCGTACAATTAGATTAACTAGTATACAAACCAATATTTTTTCAATCAAATTTGAAGTTCAAAATTAAAAATTCCTTCTAAAATTGATTGTAGATTGAATATTTGTGATTTTCATAAGATTTTTTTTCTTTAATTTCAAAATTTTAAGTTTTAATTAAAGTTATTTTTGAAGGTTTTTATTTTATTTTATTTATTCAAATCATTTTTTAAGGTTCATTTTTTAAATTGAAAAAGTTATTTTTTGAAGTTAGGCCTACTAGTAACCTTTGAATTACATTATTTGCAAAGCAAAGTCTTTAGGATGCATATTGTTTAAAATTAAAAGAACTTACACAAAAATCTTAAAAAAATTGATGGATGAAAAAAACATTTTTGTGTGTTTAGAATGTATTTGCATTCTTTTGTTGTTCAAAGTTTGAACATCTAGTCTTTAGTCTAGTGTCAATAGTAGGTGTTCTTATGACCTAAATTTTCAAAATTTGTAATTTATTCATATGATCTTTGAATATTCTCAAACCAATTGCATTCACTTCTACTTTCATTCACTTATACCTATAATATTGTATAACCATGCAATGGTCTTTCCCATGCTAGGAAGGTATAATTATGCTCTGCTAGATGCCTAGGAGGGACTTATTAGTTAATTCAAGGATTGGGGTTGATTGAGGAGCCATCAATAAGACAATTTTGTTTACTATAGGAGTCCCTTTTTGAGGATGCAAATTAAAAGAGCCTCCTACCTCATTGGTAAACAATGTTAAGGTAAACCAACCCTGATTATCTCCACCTTTTCAATTTTGCCCTCACATACATGTGGTGTACATTTCTCCACTGAAATGTACCCCATGAGTGCATAAAGGCAAAATTGAGAAGGACCCATCATAGGTGGGGGTGAATCACTATTGTTGTTTGTCCCCGTTTTTATCCCTTGGAAAAAACATGGGACTTTTTTGATTTGCTACATATAATAAAATTTATAATTCATTGATTTGCAATTGGAGGCCCCAAATTAGTGAGGAGTGGTGTAGAAAATAGATTCATTAGATGAGATTCACCTGCTCAACAAGCCCACGAGTTCCTTGGAGTTCCTTAGAGTTCCTAGACTGTGGAAACTTGGCCACAATTGTACTTTGACATGGCCATTGGCCAAACAACTACCACATTAGATAACAATAATAATTTTTTTTTTAAATCATATAATTTTCACATATTTATATATGTTCTTAAAATTTAAAATTTATTTTAAAATTTATTATTCTTTATTTTGAACAACAATGGCTGATTCACAACATGGAAAATGAGTTTGAAATAGCCCTCCAATGCCCCTCCAAAACATCTAATGAATCAAACACAAAATAGGGGGGCTTTTTTTGAAGATGCACCTCTAGGAAAAAAAGTCAAGAACTAACTTTTGGGAAGATGAGCAAGGGGGGCAATTCACCTTGGCTACAACAATGGTATGGTAACCCTATCTATGACATGCAAAATGGGAGGAAACCCATCACAGACAAAATTATTCTAGTGGTGCACATTTCAGAACTAGAATGTACACCATTAGTATAATTTTTCATGTGGGCTCACTTACCTTGATTCCTAAGTGCCTAAACCTTTCCAAGTGTGTTTTTCCTATGAAAAAAGAGCAGACTTATAGTTATCCCCTTTGAAGCAAATTGATTTTTTTTTCAAAATCTAAACTTATGGATGTTTAAAGAGCTTGCTTATTAGTGCACACCAATTTTGAGTGCAAAATTGCATAAGAATTGTGAGATTATAATAAGATAAATGTACATTTTTTATTTTTAGTAATTTACCCCTCTCTACAATGTTTCAGAAATTTGCACATAATTTTTTTTTGGAATTGGAGATGACATGAATAACTACAAATTGTGTTAACACACTAAAATGCATTCATGGGCAATTTCGTTAAAATGGCCGTATTCCATTGGCATTTGTACATGAAGGAACAAAGATTGAAGTGTATTAAGGCACCTATTCATCTCATATCAAGCATCCATTGTGTCCTATGTATACCCCAATCACTACTCGTTTACGTATGGCATTGCCCCCACCATTGTCTTCTACAAGATTTCATTCCCTAGTTGGTCCTCTAAACCGCCATTTTAATGGAATACTGCCATTTTAACGAAATTGCCCATATTCTCAAAAAACATAATATCACTTGAAAAACTAGTAAAGTCATTACACAATCCACCTTGTAATTGTTGAGATGCAATTTTTTTATAAGTATAAATCACAAATAACTCCAAATCAACACTTGCTTGTTTAAATTTTCAATGGTGAAAATCATGAAAACACTTTATTCTTTCCATTGGGATCATTTTCAAAGCATATGAATAAGTACAAGTTTTAAGATCTCAAATCAAGTGAAATTGCTCAAAGTTGGAAAATGAAGTAAAATTAGCAAGCTTTATTCTTCTACTAATGGACATGTATGGCTTTGGAGACCTCTCAATAATCAAATATGTACCTTTTTTAGTGAAAAATGAAAGTTTTTAGTAGTTAACCCTAACAATTGCCCATTTTTTTTTTCTAAACGGTTAAACAAATTTAATTGCCCACTGCAAAATGAGCCTGAAATTTCAGATCGACCATATTTGGTTGTCTAGGCATTTAGGATTAACCCCTCATTGCTGGAGGCCTATTTGAGTTCAAAAACATCACTGCTTTTGAAGTGTTGTAGTTCAAAATGTCAATAAGGTATAGAAATCTCAATCTTACAATCTTGTAGAGGACATGTTGCAAATGACATGAATCAAATTTGGAGTCATTTGACCACATAGATTGAAAGATTATAATGTTTTAGTGTTGGAAAAGGATGCTGAAATTTTCCTAGAAACACATTTGGAGGTGAAATTCAATTTCTAAACCTACTCAAATGGAAAAAATTTAAACTATAAAGTGATTCAAAACCAAGATACAAACACATCTGTGAAAAAAACATTATAGAATTGACTCATTATGTCTGCAAAATGGCTTTTAAATGTCAAAAAAATAGCAAGAAAAGTTGCAAAAAACATCTCTAAGGCTGAACCTCTTCCTACTAAAATGCTTCTCAGTCACTCATTACTTCTTGGATTGAGATGAAATTTTAGCCTATAAACTAGATTTGTATGTGCATCTTTTCCAAAAAAATTTATAGGAAATTTATATTGTATGAAGAAGAAACAAGCCGCCGAAGTTCATTGTAATCCAAAAATGTAAGGATTTTGAACTTCTAATTGCTCCCAAACATTCAAAACAACTTGGATTGACATGAAAATTTCAACAAAATAACTAGACTTCAAGGGAAACATAAACCAACAAACTTGATTGAAAACGAACATTGGATGAAGGAGATACAAGTCCCTGAAGTTGCAACCTTCAAATGCAGTTTGGTGAACCCAAATCGAACTTGTAAACTTTGATTGGCTTCCAAGATATCAACACATCTTAGATTGATCTGTAAATTTTACCACATAAACTAGAAGAGAGAGCGCAAATTTCCCAATTTTATTGAATTCAGACATCGAATGCAAAAGTTACAAAACTTTGAATTGAACTTGAAATTATGTGAGGATATTTTTCGTCCCCTCCAGCAAGGAGGGGCTATAATGGGCTCATTCACATTATGTTGTGATGTGATCTTTTCCCCAAGTTGTCAATTGATGGATGCTGGTTCGAAAAAACAAGGTCCATCTGTTTTAGGTGCGGATCCCTTATCATTTGTTCCCATTCAAGTGACCATATGAGTAGCCCAATGTTTTAAAATTTTAAATTGTTACTGAAATTGTCCAGTGTTTTAAAATTTTAAAATATTAAAATAAAATTTTACTGGAGTCTGCTGAGTGGAGGGCCCTCCATTGGAAGGCATGATTTGGTAATATAATAAAATAAGTGTGGTTGTTGCTTCAC
This sequence comes from Rhytidiadelphus loreus, assembly GCA_947034895.1. Classification (NCBI taxonomy): domain Eukaryota; kingdom Viridiplantae; phylum Streptophyta; class Bryopsida; order Hypnales; family Hylocomiaceae; genus Rhytidiadelphus; species Rhytidiadelphus loreus. The sequence goes on along the minus strand of OX344765.1, from coordinate 29,783,061 downwards.
CAATAAGTTAAGTGGAAGTTGGGTGCCTCGGAGTTGGTGCAAATGATGCCCATGCTTGGCCCATATGGGCGAAGTTCAATCCCACCACATACATTGGCCCCTTTGCAGATTGTCTTGGACCCGTCCAATGGTGGCTTTGTAGGTGGAAGTTGCAATTCTGACTCTCCCAATGACAGAAAGAATTGGGCCATCTCCAATCCTCCATAATAATTTTTTGTAGTTTTTAGTTTGGAAAAAGGACACCAGAAGGAAGATTGCATGTAATTCCGATGTGAATTTCTTTTTAAGCTTACGTTATGTGAATATCTTTTTAAGCTTATGCGGCTCTCGGTGAGGTCATGCTTGCAACATTCACTTCTGAAAGTGACATGTTTGGGGCCTTGGTGAAACAACCCCCTCGCTCATCCCTGTTTTTACCCTGGAGAAAATACTAAGACTTTTTAATTTGCCACGCATGATAAAATTTGGAAGTTTGGAATACATTAGGGGTAGTCACACCTTCTTCACTTGGCACTTGGAGAATGGAGAATGAGAAGTTGGTGAGGGTTTGGAGGAGCCAATGGGAAGCCACGGTGGGTGAAGAAGGTGTGACACTCCTAAAAGATGTGTTGAGAGTGGAGAAAGAAAAAAGTGGAGAAGCAACTTACGTAAACCTAAGATTAGACATAAAGTTGGAGGAAAATCGGCATCAACAAAGGTAAAGTAGCAATGAAAGGTAAAAGTGTAGTGCACAAAGAAATATACTTAGTTGGATATATCTTCCATACTCCCAATCTTTACCTCCGAAGGTGAAGACTAGGAATGCGGAAGATATATCCAACTAAGTATATTCTACCAACCCCAAGCCAATTCCAAGCCACCACGTTTCCATTCTCCATTCTCCAAGTGCCAAGTGAAGAAGGTGTGACTACCCCTATTAATTTGCAATCAGAGGCCCCAAATTAGCGAGGAGAAGTGAAGAAGATAAATTAATCAAGCACAAAATAGGGGGTCTTTTATTTTACATACACTCTTTGGGGGATGAGCGAGGGAGGTAGTTCACCGAGGCCCTCACTCAGCCCCAATTTTATCCCCGCAAAAAAACACAAGACCTCAGTTTCATTTGCCATGCATGAGAAAATTAAATTTTTTGAATTCATTGATTTGCAATTAGAGGCCCCAAATTAGTGAGGAGTGGTGTAGAAAATTGAGATTAATCAAGCACAAAATAGGGGGACATTTTTTGAACATGTATCCCTAGGAAAAAAATCAAGGACTTTAGGAAGACAAGTGAGGAGGGTTGTGTCACCCCAACCCATGTTTTGGGGTACACTATAGAATGTTAACTGCTAAAGGACTAGGACCTTTTTCTTTTGCCAAAAAAACACTCTAAACTGCCATTTCTATAGTAAAGAGTAAAGAAATTTGATTCTTTTTTTTGCACATCTAACCTTAGGATCTTGCATCTAACTATATGAGAATATGTGGAAAAAAATTCAGAAATTTTGACTGGAAAAATTGCAAGATATGTGCATTTAAAGTGAAAAAAACAAGTTTTTCAACACATTGCAAGACTAGATTATTTGACTTTGAACCTACCTAAATTAAATTTTTTGCACTATAGAACTTTAAATCTTTGTTTTGGAGAATTGAGTTGAGAGTCTAGAGGGGGATTTTTTTTTTTTAAACTTAATTTTTATTCTTTAAAAAATTATTAAATAAAAATAGGTGTGGGGTAGAAGGAAAATCTAAATTATTAATATCTTTGAAATGAAATTAAAATGAATTAATTCCAAGAAGATTGTTCTAAGAAGTAAACTAAATTATATTAAATTTTTTTCTTAATTGTAAAATTTGCATTCAAAAATGAATCCTATAGGTTGTTTTTCAAGAATGCTCTAATTGCCCCCAAACAAGATTGTCCATAACTTTCTCATAACAAATTCTAATGGAATAAATCAAAACTTTTCGTGTAAACTAAAATATAATCTATAAACAAAGAAATTCAAATTTTGAGTTATTTTTTGTTGCCTTTCCAACATTCATGTCACTTTTGTCTATGCAAGGCTTAGGTTGATTTGCACGCAATGACTTGTGAGCTTTGCCTTGTTTTGAACTTATTTGGGCATTACTTTTGTTCCCAAGTACTGATTGAAAAATAAATAAATATTCCCATGAAGATAATCAATTTTTCAATCTTCAAAAAAAGTTTAAAGAATTCATGACAAAAATTTAGCCCGTGGGTACCTACCTAAAATCCCATTTGTCCCCCGAAGGGACATTGATCCTTTAGGGATTAAGATGTAGTTGATTTTTAACTTTACCCCTTTAATTTTGACGGTTTGGGTCAAAATCTAGATGCACTAAGTTATGATGTGTGATTTCTTCAACTTTTTATGAAGTTTATATTGAAGTAAGAGATGCTAAATATGGATTTTTGAAATGATCTATTGATGCTTGAATTTGAAATCCATTTAGAATCATTTAATTTGAAAAAATTACCAAAGATGTAATTTCTATCATTAGCAATTGAAAATTGGTACAATTGATTGATACTACAAGGTTACTAATATGGCATAATTAATATGAGCACCAATTTTATTATTTATATTTTTATCCAAAGCATTCATAATTTTCTATACAAAGATAGTTTTTTTTATCAAAGAAAAAACAATTAGACCTTTAGTTGTTTAGTATTACTTTAGAGAAAGTATGGCACACGTATCAAAACTATCAACATTCTATGATGGGTAGCATTCTTGTGCATCCAATAATTTCAATATCACCTTCCTAACAACTTCTAATTGGATGAAAATTGGATTTAAAGTAATAAATGCTATACAAATGTAACACATGGCATTAAAAGTTTGAAAGGCTAAAACTCCTTACTTCAATGAAGGCAAACTTGTTTTTCTCAAAAGCAGTTGTAAGTAGATTTTTATGCATTTTGAAGAACTTCTAAATGTAGAATCTTATTCTCGACTTGTACTACAAAGACATAAAAAAATTTAGTGCTTCAAAGTACTATAGGAGTGAGACCTATGCATGCCATAGAGACAACTTTTGCTACTTCTCTTATGATGACAAAAACAATCCAAAAACATTTTACATTTGAAAGAGCTTCAGGGGTCAACCTCTAATAAAATTTGTTACACAACCAAATAATTTGATTTTATAGGTGTATATGTATGTGAAGTTCTATAATTTGATTTTTTAGGTTTATTTCCTGAATAGATGATATGTTTCCTTAGGTAGTAGGATGTACACATTTTTTAATTGAAAGTTTGAAAAATGAAAATATACCTTTTGAATGGGTTAGAAAGTCTCGTTTTTGAAATTCAAGGGTTGTGATCTTGTAATTAGTGAGGTTATTAAATTTGAAAATTTGGGAGGATGTAATGTAACAAGTGTACAAAAAAGATCATATGATTGGATCTATGAAATTTTTTTATGAAGATAAAGACTTCCAAATTGTTTTAGGGTATGGTGCCTTAGGATCATGTTTGACTTGAAACTACCAAAAAACTTAAAGGCTTAACCCTAGAAGGACACTGTGGACACTGAGTGTCCAATGAATGACATAGGACCCTTTTATGTAGGACAAAAATGAAGATGTTTGTCCTTGGAATTTTGTGTGAAAAGGGGAGATCTTGCATAGTAGTTTGACCTCCAATGAGTGCTCTTGGTTTTTCTTAAGCTAATGATTTCCTCAATGATCAACCTATCCTTCATAGGTTAACCATGAAAGGATGAGACCTATCACCAAGGTGCCAACAACAATCATTTTCTTGATTACATTGGGACATTCTTTGTTTCTATAATTCCATTGAAAGTCATTCATCAGACACCCTTTGTCCTCCATAGCATTTCAGGGTTGTCTTTTTCTGATCAAGTTATTGGCAGATGCTATTCTAGCATAAACACAATTGGAAAATATGCAAGTGCACACACATATCAAGGTTCAAGGTTCTCCATATATACAGACATTCTCATACAGAATGTAGTAGGCAACCTAATGATCCTAAAGAGTGCAGATAAACATGGGATTAAGTAGAGGCCTGCAGTTGACTCCTAAACGATACTTCATAAAAATGTTTCTGCCAAGAATTGAGTACTTTGAGGAGAGCTTGTGAGTTATCATCAGCACAGACACAGTCAAAGCACAAACATTAGATGATATTGTTTGTTGAGTTCCAGACAACACACATAAAACAATGCACACATAAAACAATGCACATTCTCTACTGGCGGCAATCCTCTACTGGCAGTAGATTGGAGATGCTTGAGGTTTAGCATCAAAAGAAGAAATTGTTATTGATATCTTGTGTAAACAGTGAGTTTGACCTGTTCGTCTGCATTCTTCAAGATAAGTGCACACGATCCAGATAAGGATTTTACAAACTCACAGACAACGGTGTGCAATTGGTGTAACTCTACAGTTTTCCTACACTTCATGAGGTCAAAATGGCTTTCAAAGCATCAGAGATGTAGCGATACTTGAAAGGAAATCCAAGCTCTTGTGCCTTCTTTGGCAGCACTCTTTGTCCTTCCAAAACCTGGACAAATAAATTTCAAGGTTCATGAAACACACAAGCCCAACTGGGTGGTAATTTCTCATCAGCAAATGATTTCTTCCTACCGATGAAGACTTGCAATATATGAAAACCAGTCAAAATCACTCAGTAGGCACGTATACAAAAAAAGTGTATCAAGAGCCCCACCAACATTAAACAGCACAATACGTTGCACAGCTGACAGTCATGGAAAAACTGTTCAGAGTAACTGTGAGGTAGCACAACGTTTGTGATGTTGGGTGAAATGAAATATAGCCTCCAGGTTAAACGATGAAAGCAGTTGATTGCGATATGCAAAGCAGCCATCTTATTTGACTTTCACAAAACTCTCTCCCATCACATCACAGAATTATTTCAGAATTGCTTTACATCTAGACAATATAAAAACCGCAAACACAACACAAACGATCCTCACTAACACATCAAAAAAGTCTCCCCCTACGGATAATCAACTATTTCAGTAGCTAAAGAGTTATACTAAAATGGCACGGTTTTAGACCCATTTCATAGTCTTTTCAGTGTCTTTTTTAATACCCAAATGGCATATCTTCAACTCGTTGAAAGGTTAATGCTGAAACAATTGATAATCAGCGAAAAAGGATTTCTATAATATATGATGCAGAAAGAGACTAACCACAGTCGCTCCCTCGCCAAGGATGGCCTTGAGGGCAAACTCAGGAACAGGAAGCCATGAAGGACGTCCCAAGATGGCTCCCAGTCGGTCGCACATCTCTGCCATTCGTACAGGGTTTGGTGCAGTTCCATTAATTACACCTGCCACCCATCATGCAGTTGAGGCAAAGAGCCAATAAGTTTCCATAGGCCCATACAAGCATCAACCTTTCATGATTATTTTCTTTTTAAAGAGGGAATCCTCGCTCCCCACGCTGAGAAGACAGGCATTATGTCTTACACTTACAATTCAAATCCCTTCACGACAAAACTCAGTGTGCATAAGCGCAAAGAAGTCGGAGTATATAAGCTCACTTGAGAGATTTTTAAATACCTTGATAAGCTGGGTTTCTGAGGGATTCAATGATCATACCCACTAGGTCATCACGATGCACCCATGAAAACCTTCACACGAAAAGAATCAATGCAATTATCAAGTTTTGTCAAATTAGAAGCGCTCCAGACCGGAAAACCAGTAACAAAGAAACAGAAGGAACTTGCTCAGTTACTTTAACATAACACTAAAAATCAAGCCAAGAAGTTCCCCACAGTAAATAGACAGAGGCAGAATATTCAGCAGTAGTCAGACCGTAAAAGTTAAACAAACACAGACCAGCAAGCTGCACCTGACTCAGCTACATTGTTGACCAAAGACACTGATCTGAGTGGGCTAGTCAGTTGTGGACAATAGTTTTTGAGGGAGAAGTGCATTACAGAGGGCTCTAACTCTTCTACAGGATATTCCAACACCATTTCTTACATCTTTTTAATCTTTGAATACACTTACGAAAAGTTAGAGGATGTCAATAGAAGTGCCCGCAAGAACGTTTTACAAAAAATCTACACAAGACCCTATAATGATAGTTAAGACTAACAAGAATCCAAACACAGGAGATCAACCAACTCAATGACGTCCAAAATAAAGTCAAACTACAGTCCTACGTGCACGGCAATCTGCCTCCCAAAATTCTGTGAAACAACTTTTACATTATCTTTCATGAATGAAATAACAAGTTTCCTATTTATTCCTAAAATATTTAGAATGCCTTTAGGCACAGAGAGAAAAAATATGATTTTTTTGGGTCGAACACCTATTGAGAACCAAGTTGACTACGAAAAACCTCCAAAAAATCTAAATCTTATGGAGAAGGTGCAAGTTACAATGAAAAACCATTTGGCAGTCTTTTCATGTAAAATTTAGGTCTAAAATTGGAAATCCAATAGGTGAACTTTGAGCCCTGACCCTTGGAAACTTGCCAATGAAATGAAACGCTCCATATCTAAAACAAGGAAGATTTGAAAAGAACAGTTAAACTTCATTTTCTTGAAGGCAAGAGAACTCATCTTCAAGGTCGAAAATGCCCTAAAGGGATAAAGCAAAGTAACTCACCACTGCTTTCCTGAGCCTAATGGTCCACCCGCGAAAATCGAGAAAATCGGCACCATCTTCGCTGCAAGGACAATGAAAGCAAACAATTGAGAACGGATTGAACTTCCAGCGAATGAGAACTCTTACCCCGTCTTTCTGAAGGCCAACCACAGACAAACTGCATCATGGACACACATCATGCCTGAAGGTGACCAAGACATTTCTGAACACCATCAAACAAGAAAACCCCCAAATATGCAATGATGAGGCAAAGATGAGTAGGAAAGAAGCTTGCTAATTCATTGCCAACTAACTCATATGCAACAGTTGGTTGGTTGGTTGTACTAGCCAACTGTGCTTGTTCGTACATCCTCTGCATACTTATCCAACCATTTCGACATCAATCATGAGGATTGAAGTAACCAAAGGTAGAACCTCTACTGCTAAAATCAAACATCAAGCAGCCTTCAAGTTATCACCAGTAAATCGAATGAGCGAAATGCGGTAGAAAATTTGCACTAAGTTCAGATAATTTTCCGCGTTGTGTGGTGTTTACAAGTCAAGGACATCCAACCGTCAACTAGACCCTTTCTGTTATATTCTACGATACCAGTGCAAATGACTGGACATGATCGAACACTAGTCTTGTAAGCAGAAACGTAATTCTCTTGAATTCCATGACTCAAGGATCTCTTCAGCATTCACATGATTTTGAACTTGAGTTTCCAAGCTTCTAAGAGTCAGGTGACAAAAGCGTAGTTCATTAAAACTTTACTGTGTTCCTTGTTCTTCCAATACTCCTTCTGACACTCTCTTTTATATTGGCAACTGCATTATTGTCCCTAAAATTTGATATGAACTTGCAAGAAAAATAAAGCTAAAGTCTTTGTTTTCACTCCATGACAACGAGAGTAATCTATGAATGAATTCAGTCCCCACATTCAATTATACTATTTGCTCTTAATTAGTTCATGTGACATCAGGGCAAATTAAGGAGTGGTTAACATGCCTAGTGCTCCACCGTCTTTGTCAAGCACAATGCCTGTGCGGATGAGAACTAGGCGCGTGCCATTCTCCAGCTCCTGAGCCTTCCCTTCCCACACTCTGCACACCTGCCCCAGCCCCGTTCGCAATATGCATATACTTTGAGGGTGACCATTTTATCCTGTTCAGAACTAATATAGATACTGGTAACAACGTCATGATTAGAAAAGACTTTGTACATATTTCTTATCGTAAGTTAGAGTTCCAGGCAGAATGTGATCCTACGTGTCAAAAGTGGGACTCTAGCGAAACGGACTTCGGAATGACATCAAAATGTCATTCCGAAATAGTCAATCAATTAATCAATGTCATTTAGGAGGGGGTGTTATACAAGTGGGGGCATACGTGAACAAGAACCATACATGCTTTACACGCACGTGGAAATTCGAATTTGAAGAGAAGAATGGGATTCAAGAGACATGCCTAGACTACCACCCTCTTGCCCATCCAACACGATGCCAGTGCGAAGGAGAACGAGTCGGGTTCCTTGGCGCACTCGACGGGCACTTGCTTCCCATGCTTTACACACCTGTAATAAGCTCCATAAATAGTGGTCCAGTCTTATACGCTCCTCATACATTGTTGTGGTTGAAGTTTTAATTGTAATTCTAAACATGGAACATGAAACCTATGACAGGCTTCTCAAGTCTTTCGGAACATAGTAATTTAACATAATAAATGACCCATGATACTATCGAGCAGCGAGATTCGTCTCAGAAGGTGTTCATTAAAACAAAATTACTTGATACCAAATTTGATGTAGATTCGGTATGACCAAAGCTCACGTTGAGGATGCTAATTTTGAAAGTACAAGAATCTGATGAAGGAGACTACAGTCACGGGTGCGGTATCCGTATGTGCGTGCTATTCTGCCAATTTCAAGTCCCACTTTTGACACTAAACGGCTACTTCATGATCATAGTCCCCAAGAAACAGCACACCTCTAAGTAGTGTTAAGGATTATGCAGCTCACAATGAAGTATATAGAAATCGCTCCTCAACGTTTAGTTTGTGGCACAGTACACACACCTCAGCAAGGTAGTCATTTCCAGAAGGACTTGTCTCATCAAAGGCAGATGTCTCGCTTGTGCCTGCAACAATATACTATGATATTAAGAGTGCATACCACCGACCATGCAGGACAATCGCTTGTTCCATTGAAGGCCGTTAAAAGTGATGACGTCTAACGTAGAGGTTAAAGTCATGGTAGCTTTCAAACATTGATTTCTATCGTTCCAAAATGAAGGGTATGATTTCTTCTTTCTATTGGTACATTTTGTTACCGACTTTGAAGCTTTCTAAATGATTTATTCCAACTCCTATAAATATGGAAGCGGCCATTTGGGCACCTAGGGGTTAACTAAACGTTGACTTACCGTAGAATCCTACTGCGGTTGAACTAACGAGAACAGCAGGTCGCTCCTCTTTCGGTGCTGAATTGATTGCTTGTACTACCTGAAATTTCAAACGAAGCAAGCACACTATCGTCAAAAATCGTACATCTGAGACCCCATTGTTGTTGGTCAACTCAATGGCACAGCAGAAAACTCCATAAAATATAATTATATAAAATACACAGAGATCCTTCTCTGAAATAATTCTAAATTCGTTTTCACCTACCTTGCCTGTTACCGCAACCCTGCAGTTCTTGATATCTGCTTTTATCTGGAAAAAAGGGAAAAACAGAGTTGCATTAGGTAATTGATCCCACATGTCTGAAGCAAACTGGAATTATGAGTTCCATAGAGAATAAAAGTGCAACCTTGAATAAACAAGGATGTCCATTAACGGAGGAAGAAGACGATCAAGATCATGTTCTTGTATGAATACAAAGGGACATTTAGTACAGGAGATCAACTTCTTGCTCTCTGACAACAGCAGATTTATCATGGTATTATAATACCCATACCTCAGGAGTCCATCTTGTGCTAATAGGAGGGCCAGCCAAGTTGACAACCCCAGTGGAGCCTTTAATCAATTCTGCCCACTTACTCTCTCCGCCTACTTTCAAGTCCGGATATTTCATTTCTGCAAACTCGCCCTCCCAGAATTATTATTCCCAAACAAAGAGAAACACACTACAAACGGACAAACACGTATACTGGCTTGCATTTACACAAATAATTTCAAACGGCAAGCAGAAAGACAGTCGATGTCACATTCCAGTGAGCTAAAAGAAAACTACAACATGGTGGTGGTCATCACTCATAGAACACTCACCAGGAAACTTTTCATGAGCCTTCGATTCTGAGCGGGCCAGAATTCGAACTTCATGCCCATCTGCAACGAGAAAAATCCAAACATCAGCTCAAATCCTTTCCGAAATGGTATACAAGGCCAATTGACATGCGCATGGCCCTAAATCCAAAACTTTTGACACCCCCCACCCCCCATTAAGGCAGAGGATACTAAAAACGTTAGGACTTGATCCTGCCTCCTATGCTGACCCTTATTCCCAACAGCAACTCCTCTGTTATCAGCAAGTGGTGTAAGTATGACTTGGCTAAAGGTCTCTGTCCAATGATCCTTGAAAGGAAATGGGCTTGACTACTGTCACTTATCGTGGTCTACAACCTCCCTTTTTGAAATTGCATGAGAAATTCTGACATAGGAATGAAAATCTGATCTCAAGAGAGTTAGGTTTTTGTACCCAAAGTGATCTCTCCAGGAAGCTCTATTGAGTGATCTCCCAATGAAAGCACACTCCTACATATTGGTTAAAGTGCTTAAAGAGTATCCTCTAATTTAGATGATCGGGTTTCATACCTGTAACAAGTCTGTCCACTAATCTCGAGCCAATAAAGCCTGTCGCACCGGTGATGGCTATAACCATCTTTCACCCATTTCCAAAACCACCGTTAGCACATCCAATACCGAAAATCGGATTCCGTGAATAGCATCCCAATGAGCACACATTCTCTGCAAAAGAAGTAGCAATGCCAAACCAATGGACTAAGCTAGGTGTACCTTGGGCCCCTTGTTGCCATTAGGGCTTGCTGCAGCATTGCAAACCAGTCTATGACAGCCTCTCATCTGTTGCGAGACACTAGGAGGAGAAAAGCCCTGCGGTCAAGCATTATTAACAATGAAGAAATTGTGATAAATTTTGACACGGGAGAGGATAACATTGCCGAAACAGGGAGCACACACACAAATTCCACAGCTGTTATTGCATTTTGCGCTTATAAGGTAGATGCCCCAATTCCACCTGGCTCCTAAATCCATTTCTAATTTCACTCCAGTAGGAACGTTAAAACATAAAACTGCCACAGGCACAGAGAACCCTTTCATGAAAAGTGCCTTGAGTTGAACCTTCCCATAGAAAGTCTAAAGGAGTTAAGAAGGTCAGAAGAAGCACAGTCTAGTGCATGCTTCTGAGAAAAACACCATAGCAACTTCGAAAACTCGTGCACAACTCCAAAAATTGCAAAACGACTTGCATTGGATTCTACTTGCTCATGGCAACAACCCAAAAATTCATAACGAAATCTCACATAGGTAAGAGTTTTACCAAAATCTACAAAAGAAAAGAGTGTAAATGAGAATTTTGTCACTGGAAGCTTCTGGAAACGGTGTACTTACCTCAATGGCAAGTGAGAACAGGTGCCTGGAGTCAACATCGCCCAGATGCGTCTTCGCGACTCCAGGTCTCACAAAAGAACTGCCCATTGAATTTGTTCTGTTGCTCGGCCATGTCGCAGAGCCGCTAATCACCGCCCCTTGAAGCAGCATTGTAACAAACCCAGTAACAAATAAGCGCAATTCAAAAGAGTGAAGAGAATTGCAGCAACGGTAGGTTCATCTGGAGAATCCCAGCTGCAGCAATTTCCAGGTCCGATGAAGAAATACAGGAAAGCTAGACAGGGACTCACAGAGAAACAATCTTCTTGGTGACTGGATACAGGAGGTTGCTTTGGCGTTTAGGGTTGGCTACAGACGGTGGTTGAAGAAGAGTTGGCTACGGTGACTGGGTAATCCGGTCTCCGTAAGCCTTGCTCTTGCTCCAATGGCCTTGTGGTGGCCTTATCCGAGTGGGAGCCTTTAGCCTGTGGATGCTCAGGAAGTTCAAAATCTGACGGCCGGATACTTGTGCAGCTTTACATTGGTGGGACCTGATTTGCACTTCGGACATGCGCTTTCAGTTTGTCATAAAAAATTTATGCACAGTTGAGTTAGTGGAGCGCTCAATTAAGGTAGTTGCGCATGATCGAATGGTTGACTGTTTTGAGCTTCCTTGATCTTGAAATGGTGAAACCCTAAACCCTGGTCTATGGATGCTGCGCTGACCGAATCTTTGAATCGAATTCAATTTCGTGCTTAAGGAATTCCGCAATTTATGGTTCAGGAGATTCCGAAAAGTCTGGGAGAATTATTGGCAAGGCATGCTCATGATCGCATGGTGGATAGTTTTGCGCTTTCGCTGAACTTGTAATCAGCTAAACCCTAACGCTGGCTGTACGTTGGGATGCAGCCCTTAATCTTTGTAGATTAGTGCATAAGTAATTCAGTTCTTTGAGTTGCAGAAAATTCGAGTTGTTGCGGACGAAAATCTTGTGACATTCTCATGGTCAAATGGTTGTTTCCCTGTTTCCTTGAGCTTGAAATTAGGTAAGCCCTTGTCGTGACTGTGCTTTGGGATGCAGTGCTAAGTCTTTGTATCGCATTCACTTAGTGCATAAGTAATCCGACAGTTTCAGCGGGAAACAATCTGCGGCCAATTATTTTGCACAACCAGTAGCATTCTCAATTTCAATTGGTGGCTTTGTTTTACCGTTTCCTTGAGCTTGAAATCAGCGAAACCCTAACCTTGCTGCATATGGGGATGCATCTTGAAACGCATTTTAGTGCATAAGTAATTCGAAGCTTCAGGAAATTTTACTTGCGGGAAATTAATTTGTGAGCTACGTCATCAGGGTTTTGGCTCGAGCGCGAAAGTCGACCAAGGTAGGAACCTTCGCCCTGTACCTCGAAGTCCACGATTGTGGGCCATGATTGCTGCCTCATGGTGTAAGCTTGTACGATCGATCTGTTAAGCTTCAGGGTGCCATGGCCATGGCAGAGTTTGCATTCTTGCAGCTATGGAGACTCGTGAGTCCTTGGCAGTCCTGGTTGTGTTTTGCCTCTGTTTGTTTCTGCTGCAGGACCTCCTGCAGCCCCTTCTCTCCTTGCTGCTCATTCTCTTCATCGCTTTCGCCGCTTGTCACACCACTAACGAACCCTACGGGCTAGTTTGGTAGCATTTTCTGCAGGTTTCGGAAATGGTTTGGATCGCGCTAACTCTCGTGAAATCCTTTTGCTTTTCGTCTTGAATGTCGAGTGCGTAGAACAGGGGTGTCAGTGCCGGGATGCGATTTAGCCATGCAACGAAGCCATGAGCTTTGATCGTCTTGAAGGAAATTAGTGACACGCAACCTGAGTGCTCATGAAAACCGAAGGGTCATATTTTCAGAGACAGATTCTTCACGCATTGTCCGGATACTTCAAGAGCAGAAACAGCAATTCGAATTTTCGAATTGATGCTGAAACCTTACATCAGAGGGTCCATCAGAGATTACTGTGAACCCTTTGCTTGTAACAGGCAGAATATGATTCAGGTTGCAGCAAACTGACGTGCACTCAACCCTAACTAGCCTCACCTCACACATCATAAATCAAGGCATTTATCCACGAAATTCTCTTGTATGTTGTTTTGCAGAGGGAGAGCCAGTGAGGCTTCAGACCTTGGTGCGAACCATGAAATTATTAGCCTGGGGAAAATTTAGTGTGTATTATGATCCACATCTTCGACGCTGCTAGATTTTAGCTTTCTACCTAGGTGGTCCGAAAGTCGGTCAGCTTTTGATTTACCGACAACTGGAGCTCTGTGTTGCGGTTGTTTGGCGTTGCCATTTCTGAGCGAGCCTCAGAGCTTTGGAGGTTCCAGTTCGAAGTCATGGATGCAGGCTCTGGATTTGGGACTGTGAGCGACCCTCTGGCACTGCTGCCGATTGACATAACATACTCCAAGCTTGCAGGTGAGATTTGGTTTGCCTTACTCTTACGAATTATCGTTGTTTTCGGGGGTGTTTTAGGCTTTAGGGTTTGGGGGTTGATTGGGTGCGATTGCTGTGACTGGCAGATTGGCTGGTGGATCGGAAGAAGATTCCGGCGGACTGGAGGAAGAAAGTCGCGTCGTTGAGAGCACGAATTGCGGCTGCGTTCGCGTCGCTGCCGCTCTCGCTGGATCCATGGCTGCAGACCTGCACTGCCGAGAGTGAGTGCCATCTATTTGTGGAGCTTTTGAATTGACTTTTTTCTAGAGAGTCGAATGTTTGAGGTTGCGATGAAGCTTCTGTATTGATGCTCATCTGTAGATTGATGAAATTAGGGTTTTGGTGGGATTGCGCTAGGGTTTCACACAACCCTTTTAAGGACCAAGGATTTTTGGTTTTAGAATGATCATATTGTGGAAAGTATAATTTAAATGTGGAGAAATTTTATCTCACTAGATTGGGTGAAGAACATCGCATGTGTTGGTTATTATAATTGATTTTTGGAACAAATATGAATCCCTGTAAAAAAACTCATCAAAACTGTTGAAAAAAATGAGGCCAAATATGTCGTTTTGTTCCTTGAAAGGGTTAAATGTCATGCATTTTAAAGCCTGAACCCAATTGACCTTATTACTGAATTTCTATATTGCTCCAAAAGTGGACATAAGAAAATTGAATTGCAACTTGTTTTTAGCTTTTAAAGTTTTGAATGACAAGATGAATTTAAGATTAGATTGTTTTGAACAATATATATAGGAACATACATTTGACTCGCTAGAACGGAAATCATTATAATTGAACAAAGCCTCATGAATTTATTATTGTTGGCTTTTAGAAAACTGAATTTTTCAAACGCTCATATCTCACTTGATTTAATTTATTTTTGTGATTGGGTTACTCTAGGAGATTGATATTATAATTTTGATAGGGATCTCAGTTCTATGAATCCACTGAAAGTATCATATTTGGCACTAAATGTGAGTATTGTGATTTCCACGGGGCTACAGGGCATTAGGGGTTAATGGTAGATATGATCAGGTTAGCAATATAATCATGGTGGATAAATTTGGATGGATCGTAATACTTTTGTTAACATTGGAAGTTGGTGAACGCAGACACTGGTTACCTAGAAGCGAGACGCATCAGAGATTTGTTGGCGGAATCCAATCCTGAGTCTCGAACCTTTTTTGGTCGTCTTTCTGGAACAGCGGTAAGCTGCTTGACAAGCTTTCTTCAGACAATTCTCCTCAGAATCAATGTTTTTTTTGCTGGAGATTTATGTCCCCATTCTTTTATATCCTCATTGTGGTCATTCACAATTTTCTATAATTTTTATGTAGTGGCGAACAATGTGTACAGGGTGAGTGGGATGGTATTGTACGGGCTTACGAGAAGGAGCTCCTACACCTCGGAGAAGCAGCGCAGATTATGGTGCATTACACAGATTATGAAATGTATGTTTGATTTTAACATACTATGGAGATTATTCCTGCTGTCTGTCCTTCGTTTCCTCTTGTAAAGCGTCACTGTAAGGCTAACCCCGAAGTGACCAAAGTGGCCGCATCCAAATCTCTAGGAGTTGAAGTTATTCAATTACATTTTTGAACTAAAGAAATCAACGTATTGAAAGTTACTGTACTCGATCCTTGCTTCAGAATTTTTTGCTTGGACACTTAGGTGCACTAATTTTTATTTAAAATCTGCATTGCTATGATTGTCTGATCTGTTTGTGGTTCTTCCTTTTGATGGTCCATTGGTCCATTGGTCCAGTAGCGTACTTGCCTGACTACATGTTGTGAGTGTTAAATTCTGCTACAAAGTCCAAGTCAGAAGAAAGAGATAGCTAAAGTGCAGCAGCAGCTGACTGACATGGAGAAAAAAGAAGCAGAGTATAAGCGGAATGCAGCGGCTGCAGCCTCTAGATATCGACAGGCTTGTGAAGAACTTGGTATCAAGGTCAGGATGTTAATACTTTGCACGTTTTTTTTTCAACAGTTTCTTCCCTTGGTTCGAATTATCGTTCTCCCCTCGTTATTATTTGTAGAGTCTTACCGTTAATTTTGGTGTTTCCACATTCTTTCATTGTTGCAGGGCAACGACGTCAAATCAGAGTTGAAGGCGCTTGGCAAGTATCTTCCGACTGTTTTCATGGAGGTTGTGGAAGCTGTTTGTAACGTCAAAGTTGGAGAATCAATGGAGTTGTATCAAGCTATGATAACTTATGCACATCCGGGACCCAAGGTAAAGCAACGTCCCTCGTATGAGCGTTTTCTTAGTGCACAGGAATTTCCAATCTCTTGAACCTGTTGCTCGTTGTTGTTTACTCCCGGATGCCTCGTTTGTTGACTCGCATGTGCCACTTTTAGGGTGAGCAGAGGCCTAATTTACCAACTCTTGAAGACCTTCGTGATCATCCACCCAGCCTTGCGAAAGCCGAGGAACAGCTGTGCACAGTTGAAGAAAGGGAAAGCGGTGTAGATGACAATAACAAGTCCATTGAAATTGGAGTTGAAAGTGGTCATGACTTAATCGACTGGGGTCTGGATTCTTCAGGTGGTCAGGACAGTACTGACAATATAGAATGGGGTGACGTTGGTGGAGAAAGTACGGGTGAGGTTGTCGATATAAGTAGTGGAATTGATTGGGGAATTGATACAGTGATAGATGATCCTACGTCAGTGGACGCAAACAAGTTGGAATCAGACATCAGTTGGGATATTGGACAAGACTTGGGGGTGGACGAGGGTCTTGAAAATGGTGGTGAGATAAATTGGAATATAGATTTAGATGAAAGCGGTGCGGATGGAGTAGGTCACATCAAAGACAACTTGTTGCATGAAGTGCCCGGCAATGAACAAGAAACGGGCGTAGGGCGCTTCCTAGAGACCGAGTATAGAAATCTGTTACTCAATGACTTATTTGAGGTACGAATACAGCCTACTTCTACACTCCTATCCCTGAAATGCCTGAAGCGGTGGGGTTTTTTCTGGCGATTTGGTGCAAAATTGCACCAAAAATTTTGACCTAGCACCAAGCTATAGGAAATTTTTAGTAAAATTTTGGATGAAATCGCCAAAAAAAACTTCAAGTTCAAAGTTCAAGAATTTTTTTGGATGAAATCACCACATTGTGAATGAAAATAGAATTATAGATACATGACGTAGTACCACATCTTCTATCCAGTACGTAGATGAATGTTGAAACTTGGAGCACCACCGTAACATTTAATATCGGCACTTCGCCATTTCATGGAAAATGAAAAAAAAACACTGGCCTGAAGGTTTTAGGTGAATCTTAGAGGTATTACTTAGAGGTACCTAATACCTTAGAGGTATTTGTGATTTCTACAAAATTTTGAAAGTTGGTGTTTAAACTGAAAGATATTAAACATGACGATTTGAATGATGTGTACAATTGATTTTGAAAAAATTCATAACATTATTCAGTTAGGCTAATTGTCTTAAAGAGTCAAAATTAAGAGACAGAATATTCTGCCTTTAGCAGCGGATAAAATTTCGAAACACAGGTTCTAAAACTTTAGACTAAGTTGGAAGGAGAGTGGGAAGTCAGCTGCTGACTGTATTTGTAATTTGGTACATGTTATGTCTAAAAATGTACTACAAGCCTTAATGATTCCCAAAGACACTCTTGGTTCATTGTTGAAAATATAATGACTATCATAGATCTTTGTCAATTCAATCTAGAAGCATGTAACTTTGAAAATTCAACAAGAATAGATTTCCTTTTTGTAGTACATGAATGTTTGATACGAAAGTCTAAACTTCTAAGAGTATCAAACACAGTATAGTTATTCTACCAAATTTTTCTTGTCAATGTGTTCAAAATTATATAATTTACTATTTATATTAGAGAAAAGTATAGACATACATGAGCATTTTGATTTTTCATCACTTGGGAAGCACGTATGTCCCCTTTATGGAATGGAATCAGAGTTTAAGGCGACATATATGTCATTCCAGGCATTTAGGGACAAATTACAGTTTTTATGTGTTTAATTCAAGAGGGTGGGATACCCGATCGCTTCAATAGAACATTTACTTGCAATAGAGACCTGCATTCGGTAGAACAAACGCTCTTGAATACTCCAATTTGATTGAACGCAGGAAGGAGGTTGCATTTCTGTTTTGACTTCTTGATTGTGGGAACATTCAATAAATCTTAAATGTGGACTGGGCTACGATGTGCCGATTATGGTTGCTAAGAAACTGTTATTGCAGCTAAAAGCTTTTTTGAAGCTAAGGGTGGAGGAGCTGGAGAGGCAAGACTCGGCAGCACTTCAGAACCAGGTGCAAGCTATGGCACCCGCAGCTTGCTTCCAGCATGGGTCAGATGCATTGCTTGACATGGCTTCTCACATCACTGCTGCAATCGATCTGCTCACTGCTCAGAAGACAAGGGATCTCTGCTTGCTTGTCACATCTTCTAGGTATGAATAATACCAAAGACTTTATTGACGTTAGCTTTATTGATCTCTTGCATATATTAAAAGGAGTAAATTACTCATGAAAGTCCGGATCTTGCAGGTTTTTAGATAGATTATATTTGTCATTGGTATCAAAGAAGGAGATTGAAACGAAACTACTTGCAAGTTTGGGAGACTTGAGCCAAAAGAGAACTGAGCTCAGAAACTCCTTGACGCTTTTGTGGCCAAAGCAGGTATGTTCATTACGCTCAAGCTGTAAAATAATTCTCAATCTCTGAAAGCCACGACATAATTACCCAAGACCGACATGTAATTACAAAGAAAGCTAGACTATGTATAATTATGTCGTAACCAAAGCACTTGTTTTGTGAATGTGCGTAGGAGGCGGCTCTGAAGAGAACACGGGAAGTGAAGGAGCATGTTCAAGGTTGCATCTCCACTCTCTATGAAGGGCGTCCTGTGAATGTCATTGGGGCAATCAACACCGTTCTAATGGGGGTGGCTTAAGAGCAGAGTTTTTTTGTCTTGCAGAGAGAGTGCACGTCATGTTATCAGCAACGCAGCTTGGTGTTGAGCTTGCAACTCAAGAGCTCATCTTGTTTGCTAGGTACGCCAACGAGCTCGACAAATTCTAATGCAAAATGAAGCTTATATATGTTGATCATGTGGGGTGATCAAGGATACTAGTAGAATAACTAGGGTTTCCTGTGAAGACTTCATGAATCTCCAGCACAGTTAGTGCGTCCTCCATGTTGCAATTCATGGCAATCCAGAATTTCCAAATTGAGGACTGCTACAGAGTAGGTGCTCTTCATGCAAAATCTAAGGAGATGTGGTACCCATTCGTAAGATTAATTGTCGATCACTTGTCATTGACATTTTTCCACAAGAATGAAATCCCTCGAGCTGGGGTAACAGAAAGAGGGGTTATAGTTGACACTATCCTTCATTTTTATCGTGTGTCTAATAATCGTGTTTTGTGTCATTTAAGCCACTTTGGGGAGGTTCAACTAGCTCCCTCTTTCCTAGTGATGATTGTGAGAACTGACACCACATCATGTTGGTTGTTATACCTCCAAAGCAGACAAATCATGTTTTCGACTGGTAAAGTATTTACATGCTTTTCGTGACGAGCATCTCAAGTAACTTGCACAGACAGGAATGGGGCCACATGGTTTGGAGTTTCCACGAGTGGTCATTACTTCCTGCAGAAGCTGGAAGATGTATAAATAATTGCATCTTCAGAGAGTACGGGAGTCAGTGTCTGTGGGATCGTTGTGTACTTGTGTTCCTAGGGACGCTACTTGCTCTGCTAAAGGTTTTGTTTTTTGTTTTTTGTTTTTTTGAAACAAAGGCTCTGCTAAGGTTAAGTCTGTGAAGCTGTGGGATCAGAATTGCTGTCTACTGGGCACTGTAAAGCTCAGATAGGACGACGTTGGAAGGAGCAACCGTTTTCCTAGTTGGACGGAATGACGGATATTGAAACAAGGGGTGTTGACAACTTCGCTTTCCTGGTGAAGAGGTGGCTTCATAGGATAGCATACGACGCTGAGGACGTTTTGCGTCCATGGGATGATTTCAGGAGGGGCTGCAGGATGGGAAAAAAACAATTTTTCATCCAATTTGGAGGGAGTTGCTTGAGTGCATTTTAAGTGAATAGTATTGGATATTCCCTCACTATTGTATTATTGACTTTCCTAATGAAGGAGATGCTTAATCCAAGGATCACCTTTGTAGTGTATTTGACCACTTGTTGCTCTATATTCTTGATGTGAAGATAGAGCCATACAAAAGATATTTTTTGAATTTGAGACCAATTCATGAAATAAAACAAATGATGCCATTTGTAAAAAATAAAATAAACAATTTCCATCTAGTTATTGTATTTGAATAGCATTTAGAAATTAAAAATTATGCAACCTTCACTGCTTAGTTCAGCGAGTTGAATGTAGAAGTGCCATTTTTCTAGTTTTGTCATCTGTTTTTTGATGAAATGTAGTTTGGAATGTGGCAACCAATGGAAGTTGAAAAGTTCTTTAAACCTTGAAACGATAGAGCATCATTGTTGTCAAGCTCCATTTTGTATCTTCCATTTTATCCATGAATTTCTTAATTTTGTTTTTTAGAGGAAAAATCACATGTCTAATATATGTCATAAAATTTCAGTTTTTTAATAAATATATTAAATTCAGAAAATTACCATGAATTATTGAAATAAAAATGAGGACTTCTTTTGTAAAGAAAGCCTCCTTGAAAACATAGGAAATTTCAAACTAGAAAACTCTATAGTATATAACACTATCCTATAAAGAAAATTTGGGCCTCACTGTATATTTAAAAACATGGCTATAGATCTTCAACTTCAAAATTTCAATAAAATGCTCGTTTGTATGTATTTTTTTAAAATTTTCAAGTGGAGCAGAAAGTGCACTTTATGAGCTTTATATTGTTGGTTTTGTTTGGAAGCAAAAGAAATCATTTTGAATGCCAAAATCAAGTTTTATAGAAAAAAACCTCAAAGTACAAAAATACTATATAGGTCTACCGATTTTTTAATAAACTATCATGTATAAAATTAAAAAAATAATTAATTTGACTTAAACTTGCTTCAATTATGGTGTGCATATTCCATTAATAAGATGAAAACCATTTGTTTTTCAATTTGAAAAAAGATTACCATACCCGACTATTAAGATCAACATTTCATATTGAATATTTATTAAAGTTGGAAAATTGAATCCAACATATGCTTAAAATATGAATATTCTCTCAAATATGTATTTTTTCCATTTAATTTTTTCCATTGTGAAAAAAAATTCTCTTTAAATTCTGGCATCTTCTTTTAGAACTATTTTTTTGCCAACTTTGATAATTGAGTACATTATTTGACCATCTAAAGACACTTTTTTAAGTAGCCTATGGGAATTTAAGCATTTAGTACTTCTTGGATGTGGCCATTTAAAGGGAGTCTCTTGGCACATTCAAGGTTGAAAGTATCTTATGCTTTCAACTTTGTAAATTCATAGAATATTGTGTGAGTGTCAAAAAATACAAAATATTTCTACTTTGGAGGTTGTCCTTTCAGGGTTAACCCTAGAAAGAATATTGTGTGAGTGCCAAAAAATACAAAATACTTCTACTTTGGAGGTTGTCCTTTCAAAGTTAACCCTAGAAAGAATATTGTGTGAGTGTCAAAAAATACAAAATACTTCTACTTTGGAGGTTGTCCTTTCAAGGATAACCCTAAAAAGATGGGCTTATGACTAAGGATCAAAGTCTTAGAATTCTTCATTATATTTGTTGCCGTTTTGCAATTATATAAGGTAAACCAGTCCATTCTGTTCAGAATAAGGAGTTTGACATCATGTGGTTACTAAAAAATTCAATTTGTTTCCCACAGTAGTACAAGTGTGAGAAGCAGTGAGAACAGTTTGAATTATGTTTTTTTGACAAAGTATGAATTTGTTATGAATTTTTGAAGTGTTCAATACAATTTTGCCCATAAGAGGCTATAGACTACCTTAAAACCAACAAAATCTAAATCCATCATGCTCATTTGGCTCACCTAAAGCAGACAAAGTCTTTTGTAACATAGGAGACCTAAAAAGTTGATTCTCAAAATGAATTCTCATTGAAAAAATTGAAAGTTCCTAATGAAGTCACTAACTACTTCATTATTGTCATGTAAGACATGTTTTTAAGCCAAAATTTGAAAAAACTGAAAAAACCATAATCGAGTCATTTGGTAGGTGACCACTATGGGTCATTTGACCACAATGGGTTGATTTACCTTATGAATGAAACATTTTATATTTACTTTTTAGAAATGAGATCACATGTCTTCTATGAGTCATAAAAATTTCAAATTCTTTTGTGAAAATTTGAAACACTAGAAGAAAAACACGTCCGGCACAACCAACTACTATGCAACTAGTGCCCTATGCAACTGTCATGCAACTAGTTTCCTCTCTATTTGCACCAAATCTAATGTAGTTGTTTTGTGTCATTGTTTTACAACATTCATTCATTGTTTTAGTTGCAAAGTAGTCATTCTGTAGTTGCAAAAAAAGACTAGGAAACAACTAGTGTCCTATGCAACTATTATGCAACTGTAAAATGACCATAGTTGTTTCCTAGTTGTACGCTAGTTGTTTCTTAGTTGCACTCTAGTTGTTTCCTAGTTGCTTTCAAAGTTCATTTCCATTTGTGTTATATCAATTGACCCATATCAATTGTAAAGAGTACCATTAGATTGAACATATAAGACTTGTAAGTTGTTATAGTCTAATGTAATGAATTCTTTTGATAGAATTCTAAGATTTCTATAATTTGTGGGTTTCTACAATTTGTAGATTTTGTATATAAGAATTTAAAAAATAATTAAAATTCAAGAAATTTTATAATCTAGGAAATTGAATTTTGAAATCTAGGAAGAAAGTAGATCTGAAATTTTGAAATCTAGGAAGAGGGTAGATTTGAAATCTAGAAATCTAGAAAAAGGTAGATTTGAAATTCAAAAATCTAAGAAAAAGGTAGTTCTGAAATTCTAAAATTTAGAAAGGAGGTAGATCTGAAAATTTGAAATCTACAAATCATTGAGATTTATATTTTAAAATTTACAAATCTACAAGTTGCAAGCAAGTTGCAAACAAGTTGCACACAAGGATGAAGTTCTTTGTACGGTGTCGGATGACAAAAAAACTTGCAACTAGACTGCAACTAATGCGACTTGTCCACTGCAACTACGGACTCTACATTGTCACCTAGTTGCAAACGTCCTATGCAACTACAAAATGAGTTGCATACTGTAGTTGCAAAACCCCTCATTTTCTTCTAGTGAAACTACTACTAATTCTTTAACGAAAAAGGGAAGGAAATCCATATCAAATATAAATTGTGCTAAAAAAATCTGGAATTTTCACCACATAAGTACATTATAGTTCATAACATTATGATATAAACCAAAGTTACCATGCCATTCTAAACTTAGAAAATAAAAAAAACATGTTAATAGGTCCACAGTTCAAATTGCAATGAAATATAAAAGTTTTACAAAAATTTCAAAGTTTCAATTGGCATAGAAACTACACTTGAAAGGATGAAATGGAGAAGACTTGATTCCCAACAATGTTGGTTTTGCTTTAAGGCAAATGCTCTCAAAAGAATATTGATATGCATTCACACACAAAAACCATTATGTTCATGAGTGGTGGTTACAATATTAACCTCTAAAGAACCATGGGTGCAAAAACCTTTGTTGCAAAAGCCACTTGGTGGCCTTGTAGTCCTTTAGTGGTTAACCAATGATGGCTCAAAAACAAGAGTACATGAAGAGAGAATAAACCATTGAATTTTCTATAAAGAGCTCAAAGATCTAAGTGAGCCAAGATAACCAAACAAGTCTGAAATTTGAATTAGTAATCGGTAGCCCCCAAAAATATATGCATTGCTAATTTACATGGAGTCATAAAATGTTTGAATCATGGCTTTCAAATGCTAGAAGTTAGTGAGAGATTTGGCATAATCTCAAGCAAGCAGAGGGACATGCATGTAACTCTAGCTAATTTTTATACTATTGTAAATAAATTTAAATGTTGTTCACTTTGGATCCCATTTGCAACCAATTGCAACCAACAGAGTGTGACACCGTGATGCACAAACCATATACCTTTGTTATAATCTTAGGCAATCCCTTGCCTAGAGTGACTTCTCTCTAGTCTCTTTTCTAGTTATCAATGTGGTGTAGTACATGGAACTTACATTTGAAGTCCATGAGAAGTTGCTTGGTGGGCTTCTAGGAATGTAGTCAAATTGGGATTTTGAAAGAGGTACTTTGGGAAGGTGGATGTCACCATTGAGGATGAGAAACACTTGATGCATGGAGGGTTGCATAGTAGGACTTGGGTGAAAACAAACACAACACTTTTGTCATTTCATGGAAATTAAACATCCCTACAAGGTGTGCATTTGCTCGCATCTCACTAGAAGAAACCTCCGTTTTTTCTGACATGCTAAAGAACATGGTTACGTGTTTAGTTTAACGTCAGGCATGTCTACTGTGGATGTCTAGGAAAATCCGTTTAAATTGACAGGACAAAAACACGAAGAATTTGAAAAAACATGCTGTGTTTTTTAAGCGACGTCACAACAAACATGGTCAAAAAAGAAGATGAAAGTATGCCATGTGGCAGCCACGTAAGTGCCACGTATGTAGGCGGGCAATGCTCCATGAAATTTCTTAAACCTGACCTGTTGATGATGTGGCACCTGACGTCATACCGTTTGAAAAAATTAATATTGTTTTCAACAACGTCAACGTAGATGTCTAAAAGAATTTGAATGCTGTTTTTTGTGATGTTCATTTAGACATCTAAACATTTTTTTAAACGTCAGCTTAGACATATACTATATACAATACACCATACAAAAAAAGACATATAAAATACACCATATAGAATACATTGTACATCATACACAATACAAAATAGGCCATACACAATATATTATATACCATATACAATACTTTACATCATACATTATACACCATACATAATACACAATATACTATACATCATACACAATATGTCATACATTGTATACCATATATAATACGCAGTATATTATACAACATATACAATATACTATATTGGCAATTATGTCATGACAAGATAAGCTATTTATACAGGTGTGGTGATAGGAGCAAAGACAAAGCATATGGGATATATGAAACTTAGAGATTGTATTTTATGAGAAAACATTTGGACATCTCAATTGACGCGTTAGTTGACATTGCAAAAAATATGTAGACATCCTCTAAGACGTCTTAGTTGATGTGCCACTTGACATCGCAAAAAACATCTAGATGTTTTAGAAGATGTCTTAGTTGACATTTTAGTTGATTTCTTCAAAAATAGTGTTAATCTAAATGTTTTTGACTTTACTTTCACCAAAAATGCTCCAAAATTGCCATTTCTAGGACAAGTACTAAAGTTTAGAGGAAAAAAAACATTTGTACACATGTAACGTTAGGATCTTGCAATATACTAATTTGAGAAGATGTGGAAAAAAATTCAAAAATTTCCATTGTGTAGATTGCAAGATATTAGTATTTGAATTGACATAAATTCTTTAATTGGCTTTTCAAAAAAATAGGCAGCTACACTTCACAAGGCCACATTCATATACAAAAATGCCCATATTGATGGTACTTCTTTGGATTCATTCTTTAAGGCAAGTTGGCTACATGCTTGAAAAATTTATGATCCTTTGGAATTGTACAACATGTAGAAAAAAAATAGTAAGTAGAAAAAAAAATAATGATTGAAAATACTAAATTGTCAAGAATTTAGTTATAGAATTGAAAAATGTCAATTCCAATGATTGCAATGTTGCAATAAATAATCTACATCCTACAATTTTATTTTTTTACAAAAAAACTGAAAATTGAGTTAAATAAAGGACTTCAAAGTTTATTTTAGAGTAGCAAATCCATAATTGCCTGTAAACTAAAACTCCTCATAACTTTCATCTCATTGATCAAAATGAAATGACTAAAAGCTTTTTACACATATATAAATCCAAAAAAACAATTTCAAATTTTTATTTTAGAAATAAAGAATTTTTAAAGAATTTCTTGAGTAGCTTGTTAAGCTATGAAAATTATTGTGCCTTAAAGGTACCTTTTGGCACATGTGTGAAAATTTCAAAGAAAATAAAAATAAAAATAGTGTTTGGGCATTTAGGGGTTAAAATTTTCAGATGGCGTCAAGGTGTACTAAAGTGGCATGCCACTTCAGCTTCATTGGATGCCATATCATTGAAATGCCACGTCAAATACCATTTTTTTAAAACCATGCCATGTGGTTGCCCTTCCCATGTCTTTTTCATATGTATTCAACATTTCACCTCAGCCCCCAATAAATTTTAGAGACTTATCCACAGTCAAATCGTAAGCCCATGCAGCCATGAAAGTCATTTCTACTCTATAAAGTATAAATCTTATAAAAATGAATATCTATTGTGATTTTTCCTCTAAGATGTATTATTCTTGATGGTGATTTTTAAGAGCCCTCAACAATAAATAAAAAATGAAGATTTGCAGTGGACACCCTTGCACAAAATGTTGAATTGGAAAATCATAATCATTCATTATAAAAATCAAATGTTTGATGCTAAAACTACACTTCAAGAAGACGTCATTCTTAAGAAAAAATTAATTAGAATAATGAGTAGTTTTAATAAGTATTTCATTCACTTCAAAGTTCTATCAATACCAAAATGTAGTGCCTTCTGCGTTTCTAGTTTAAATGTTAAAGTAATAGTAGAAGGTTAATACCTACTTTTACAATACTATTACTTTACTACACCGTCAAGATAAATTTTGATTAACGAAATAATGAAATGGAACAAAATCTCAATTTATAAAAGAAGAGTTGCCTCATAAAATTCCAAGTTGATAGCAATATTGTTTTTGAACATGTAAACTAGAATTTGGATTGGGAGTATTGAATTTGAGTATTGAACATATGAAGATTGCAATGTCTTCTAATATATTTGCAATCCAATTATTTTGAAGCCCTTAATGGAGAATGGAAAAAGTGCAGTACATAATGGAAGTGAGTGTAAAGTCATTGTTTTGTTTCCAATATTCTTTGTTGTTTGGGAGAAGATATGAATAATAACTTTAGCAAAAAAAGAATTTTATTTGCAATGTAGTCAAAAAATAAATCTTCAAAAATTGACAACAAAATATGTTTTATTATGAAGTATTTGGGAGAATAAAGACAAATATTTACATATAGTATATATACTATAACATTTTATACTAATTTTTTAGAACTTGTTAATACAATTTGTGCTATATTGGAAGTACAATAGAAAATGAAGTCATTCCGCAACTTTCCCATCCATGCATGCAAGTTTTTTGAGAAAAGATGCCAAAGAGCTACCCCTTCTTTGTATTTTTCACATGTGGTCAGTGTTTTACCTCAACCCATAGTAAGTTTCAGTAACTTACCTGTAGTCAAACCGAAATCCTTTGCCAACGTGGCAGTTACTTGTTTCTCAAGACGTCAAGAGAAATGTGACTATGATTTTTGTGATGTTCTCTGAAACATGGACATCAAATAGGACAAAAGCTTGTTATGACCCTAACGTTGACGTGTTTCTTGCAACATCCAAGTGAATTAAGCCTCCCATGGCCAAAGTCCCATTTCTTTGCTCATGTTTTAAAAAGCATTCTTGTTTCATGCTAACATCCAAAAAAACAGGGGCTCCTACTAGTGTCTAGAATGCTTGAGTCCCCCACATTTGCCACACTTACTCTACCAACAGCTTCACCTTTTCTTCCTCATGGTAGATGGATTTCTTCTCGTATGCCACCTCCAGCAAGAAAGTCCCAAAGTTGTACACATCCGTTTGCTCCGTTTATTTAACTACATCAAAATTTTCAATTTAGTTACCTACATCAGAAAAAATTCTACATTTGTTTGGTCCGTGATTGAGTTCCATTTAGCTTCCTAGTAGCATACCATTGATCATCATAAGTACTTGAGTTTATGAAATATGGAGGGCATACCATAAGGAATATTTTGTTGCAATGTATATGTATAAAATGCATATCCAAAGTTTTGAGGGGTTCTAAAACAACGATGCTATTTTGTGAGCTTGTGAGCATGAGCCTATGAGCATTGAGCAGGGATTATGTGAGCATTGAGTTTAGAAATTTGAAGAAGCACAAAAAAACTTAATAATATTTCTAGTAATAAACTTCATCTAAAAGTTTTATTCAAATTTTACTATTTTTAGTAATTTTCAGTACCTATTACTATAATACTATGGACCTATTACAATGGTTATGTAGAATTCATATAAAAATTATAATATTCAGTGTTGTCTAAAATATTAGAAATATACATTATGAAAATGATGAACTTAATTGATGTGAAAGATGAATGGAGATGGAAATAAATTTGTATAGAATATTGGTTGATCACTATCCTATAGCAATGTGGGTCCTCTTGGGGCTAATAGGAAAATACTAATAATTTTCTTTTGATGCATTGTTATTGGACTTGTTTAGATTTTAGAAAAAGAATTGTTGATAAGAACTACTATCTTGTAGTAGCATGGGTCTTCTCAAGGCTGATAGGAGGTACCTACACTTCTACATTGATTGGGCTTGTTAAGATTTTGGAAGAAAATATTTGGTTGACAAGGATCATTTTTTTAAAGAATGAGCCCAGGTACACCAAATTGTTGATTAGTTGATCATTGTCCTCTTATAGGACCTCCAAGGATCCAACTCTTCTATCTTTGATCAAATGGTTGTTTGGTTAATTGCTCCCCAAGCAACAAGAGAAGAGTGATTATAATCTCAATGGAACAACCTTAGTTGATTTCAAACAAATCTTAATTAATAACTGATTTTTCTTCTTTTTGAAATCTAGCAAAGTCTAATAAGTAGCACATCAAGGTTGTTCAAGGGACCATTGTAATAGGTTACCAAAAATAATAAATTTTGATCGGAATTTTTAGGTGGAATCTCTAAAAAATTATATGCTCACAGGTTCACAAGCTCATGTTCACATGCTCATAAAGTAGCAACCCTTGTTCTAAAATAGTGAATGTAGGAACTAAGAATCTTAGAGACCATGTAATCATAAAGGTAGTTCTTTTTGGTTCCAACTAGGTGATATTCTATTAACATGCAAAAGATTCTAATGCCAATTGGTAGGGGTTCTCAAGTAGAGGTGAAAAGGAAAGAATCTAATCTAATGTAATAAACAACAATTAATAGTATTGCACAAATTTAATAAGAAAACCATTTTGGAAATGCACATATAGGACGGTGTAACAAAAATCAGTATGTACATGAGAAACATATTCATGACACCCACAACAAACTAGAAAAAAAGAAAAAAAGTGAAAACTAGGAGTTACATGTGTGGAACAATTATAGGGCAAAGTAACCAAAAGTGCGTGCCACATTGGTGCTCTTTGGGGTCAACAAGTTGTAGTTGTAACAACAGGCCAAGCCAAAGTCCCCCAAATGTGCATTAAACTTGGCATCCAACATCACATTGGCAACGTCCACATTGCGACAAATGATGCGCTCTTCACACTCCATATGTAGATACACCAATGGCGTGGCTACATCCACTACACTAAAAAGGATATTTAGTGTTGGATTACATTTAGTGTAATTATCACCCTACTTGACCCTACACTAAATGTCAATTTTAGGACAATTAGTGTAGTGCTAAACTTCAATGCATAGATTCAGATTTCAGATTTGTCATATAGTACAAATTTCAGATTTCAGATTTGCCATAGAGTACAGATTTCAGATTTACCATAGAGTACTTTTAGTGTTAGAAATTACATTTAGTGTTACTTACTTTAGTAGGGTAAATTATATTTAGTGTCATGGTTCACAAATAGTGTTGCCAACACTAAATATCCTTTTTAGTGTACCACTTTGAATATGTAGATCCACAAACATTTTTTCATTGTCACTTGTATAAATCTCAATATATAATTTCTGCCAATGTGTATTTTAAGTGATGTTTAGTATGCATAATCCCACTTCTTGGAATAATACAATGTAATAATTTAAGCTAGAGAAGGAAACTATTGTCTACAATCAAGACCAAGCCTTGAGTGTCAAGTGGTGCAAATGTGTAGTCGCTTTAGTTTTTTTACATAGGAAAATCCATTCCAAGCTAATAATTCCAAACAAAGTGAGGCATTTGAATCAACATTGTTAGTATGTGAGCAATGAGCGGCAAGCAAGGAGCAAGGAGCAAGGAGCGGGGATTGGTGAGTGTGGAGCATCTTTTAGAAGAAAAAAATGGGAATGTCAAAATAATAAATTAAAAAAATAAATGAAAGTTTATCTAAATTTTGATGGAATCATTCTATATTTTGAAAAGGGTTAGTAGAAATTGGAGTGGAAGGGTGGGAGGGATGTAGGATGAAATGAAAAAAAATAATGAATGCAAGTTGAAGAAGAAATTGATGAAAGCTATGGATGAAATGAAAAGAAGAAATGGATGAAAGTAGATGAAATCTATTAATTTTTTTTATAAAAGTAGATGGAAATTATTACCAAAATGGATGAAAGTAGAAGATGAGAAATGGATGAAAGTGGATGTAAACTGTTCAAAAAATGGATGAAAGTGGGTAGAAAGGATGGATGACATTTCAACAAATATTGGGTGCAAAACGGATTAGGGTCCACTTCAAGTACATGAAGCATTGGCTTCAGGGTTTAATGAATGATATTGTTCTTAATTGTGCTTTTGCTTTGGGCTGTATTGACGAGACCCTCCATAAAATAGGATGAGCGGGATTAAAGGTACCTATACAAATTACAACTTTGGTATTTCACATTTAAGGGGGCCCTAGGAAGTTGAGTGCCCTATAACCGCATGACATTGAAATGAGGGCTACAGATGCCATGTCACGATATATTGACTTGTACCTATTACTATGGGTGCTATGTTATGGTCTGGTTGAACTATTCCTATTACTGTGGAAATTCTGAGGAGATTAGGCTTTAGTTTTCAAGGGTGCCTTATGGACTAACTTAAGGTGATTGAAGACACAAATGGTCTTCTGTTAGGGTTCCAGTTGTGCACCAAAGAAAGACCGCAGAATATGGACGTTCTAATTCTTGGAATGGATGCTCTCAAACACTTGAAGGAGTATAACATGATGCATCTAAAACAAAAAAATGGCACTGTTTCTTTGAGGTCCGATTTAGGGTTCAATGCAAATAGTAGCCCTTTGAGTCTCACTACATTTCCATTGATGAGTACAACATAGACTTATTAAAACAGAGAGAAGTCCAATATAATAGAAAGGGAATCTAAGTACATCCCAAGTGATTTAGTATCCCGCTAAGTAGTACTTGCTTCACTTCATTGAAGCTGAAAGTGGTAGCATGGATGAAGACATCTAACGTGCACTGCAAATTACAAATTACAGTGAAAATATAGTAAAGATGCTTACAATTTGCCCAACTTCCACGCTTATCCAAACAATTCAACTTCATCTCTTTGAAATTTAGGCAGCTACACTTTGAGAAAGAATAAATCGTAAGCATGTAAGTCTTGTTCCGAGTTTGTGACCCTGAATTCAAAGAAACTATGCAACCAAATCCCGAATGAGGAACCGTTGTCACCTTTTGAATGTGGGCATTCAAAATTAGAGTAGAAGCGCAGTTGTTTTGGTGTTTTGTTGTTGGTCCTTTCTTGTTCTTGCAAACTACTTTACCAGCTCAAATTGGAGGGTGCTCATTAGGTGAAGATGGAATAGAATAGGCATGCACTAATTCAATTTCTGCTTCTCCGCCAAATAGGTGTCGAGGTGAAATGACTTGTCGTTGTGGAAGCATAAAACTAGCAGATTCAAGTGTTAAAATCTTGACCATTGAAAATTTAGTGCCCATTTTCACTAGCCAGATGGTCGGCACAAGTGGTACAAATAACACCCACTTGCGCCTTGTTCCCTTCACACAACACTCAATGTCCTCGTTGCAGAAGAATGACTTCTTGACCTTCAAGAACTATAAGAAAATGGGCATATATGCAACTGCAGAAGAATGACTTCTTGTCCGGAATGACTATTGCTCCCTAATTGCACCAATAGAGCTTGTTCCACAACATTTGAGTCATTTTGTAGTCGCCAACACGATTTGGGGATGAGGAATTTACAATGTTAAACCTTCATTCGTTGGTTTTCGTTCACAACATTATCAAACTTCTATTGTGACTAAACCATTGTCATTTATAGTGATTATGCTTCAGTGTAGGGTGACTATATAATGACTTTTGCATCACTGCACTGTACAAAAAGATTTCTTCTTTTTCTTTAATAATTTGTTATCTTTTTTTTTGAATTCTCAATGTTATTTAAAATTTTATTTTAATTTGTTTCCCCCTTCTTTTCATTATGAATTTTTTGTCTTTTTTTTTTTTTTTGACTTCTTCATTATTTTATTTGTTTCATTACTTGAATTTTTTTTTTTAAATTTATTTATTTTTTATTTATCTCTTTTTCATATTATTTAAAACTTTTTTTTTTGTTCTCTCTTGTCTTTTTCATTTCTTGAAATCTTTTAAAATCTTTCCAATTTTTGTTTTCTTTGTTTATTATTTAAATTTTTTTAAGAACATTTCTTTCAACAAAAGATTTTTTCTGTTTTTTTTCTTGAAATAATGCATTATCTGTGGCCTTTTCTTTTATATTGGTGTGTATTGTTTTCTTCCTCAAGGTTCACTATAGAATTTATTTAAACTCCTACTAGTATGCCAATAATGGCCTCTAGAATTTTGTGCCATTGTCATCACACTACTTCTGAATACTTTGTATGATTCACATTTGAATTACTAGGGGTCCAAACAAGCATACACTAAGGTATTTAGATGGGTCTCACAATAGTAGTTAAGTCTTGTTTTTCCTTTTCGCGGATGACAATGTCGCCTCTTCAAAATCACTATAGAATGACTTCCGATGACTATTGAAATAACTGAATGACTACTCAAAAGTCTTAGACTACTACGCATCTATTGTACTATTGCTTTGGTACTTTGTGCATTGTAATTCAAAATGCGATTTGCAAACATCTTATGTAGTCATCATCACACTTCCTCTACATGAAGTGAAGAAACCTAGGACAATTGTAGATGTCCGTGTTTTGAGAAAGTGGAAAAGGTGACCCTATTACTCTTCCTATGTCAATTCTTTCCAATCTCTTTAGCAAATTTATCTATAACTTTTGATTTGAGACTCAAAATCTAAAATGGATTTTTAAAGATGACAGTGAAATCGATTTTCCAACTTCAATTAGTTCAAAGTTTTTTGAAGAAGGATAATATACTATGCCTAAATGAAGTGTGAAATATTACTTGTGACATAATATTAATTCCTGCATTTTATATATTCCACATGGTTTGTCTTGCTTCCTACTACCCCACTTGTATAAAAGGCTTGTCATTTCATCTCTTTATACTCACACACTAAGTGGCTTTGTAGCCATACAACATATTTGTCAAATATGGTGTATTGTATGTGGTGTATTGTGTATTATTTATGGTGTAATGTTGACGAACTTTGAATGTACTCATATGTGATTGTAGAATGACTACTCTCCATGCAATTGTCATTCCATTCCATTTAGCATACAATGTTGCAACTTGAAAATGACTATAAAATGACTCCCCACGTCCTCGGGGAATGATATAATCCCTAAATCCACATCACTACAAAATGAATTGCCACGTGTCAATCCATTTGAACAGCATAATGACTTCATTGCAACTTCTAAATGACTATATAATGACTCCTGACGTGGCTATCCACGTCAAATGTGGCATGGATCTGTCATAACTTTAGAATGACTTCTAAATGACTAGCCATGTGGCAGTCCACATCAAATGTGGCATGGATCTGTCATAACTTCATAATGACTTCCAAATGACTAGCCACGTGGATGTCCACGTTGGACACAAGGGATTAACACTTTCCACATGGTAGCTAAGGAGTCATTTTCTTAATCCAAACTTTCTTTATCACTTAAATAGAAATAGTTAGTCACATACTTATACATCCAAAGCCCTTCATTGTTGGTGATAATAAAAAATGCAGTTATTTATAAACTACTTGCCCACTATGACTCTAGGACCCTTGAGTCATTCCGTAGTCACATGTGTCTGAAACGACTATTTTGCAGTCATTCTTTGAAGTCATTTATGTGCCTATTTTTTGTAGTGTATTGAACTTAGTGGAATTATCTGGGTTGAATATTGATGGCTTCATATTTTTGGATTGATTTATTGTATATGCATTGAATAAGATTCTAGAATCTCATATCCACTACTAAAGCACCGTGCAATATAATATATTAAGTAGAAAATGATTTTACTCTATTTTAGAATGATTAGCATTTCACACGATAATCAATATTTAAGTTCCTATAGTCTTGCAACAATTGAATCTAAACTTTTTATTTGAAAGTAATAGAGATGTTTCATATGCTTGTAAATACCATGTTTCACATAACATTCATCAAATTCGAATATATGGACATTACCAATCATTAAACCACATATCTATATATAACAATAACTTTCACCATTCACTTTTTGTAGGCATAACCATCATTAAATGGGCATGGCCCACATGAAGCAAATGCTCAACACAATTAAATAGATTGATTTTCTATTTAATATAGCACTTCCTTGAATGGGCCATGGATTCAAGTACTCATCTGAGTCCAAAGGATTAGGACAATGAGTCTAGAAATTTATGGAGACTGATATGT
This sequence comes from Rhytidiadelphus loreus, assembly GCA_947034895.1. Classification (NCBI taxonomy): domain Eukaryota; kingdom Viridiplantae; phylum Streptophyta; class Bryopsida; order Hypnales; family Hylocomiaceae; genus Rhytidiadelphus; species Rhytidiadelphus loreus. The sequence goes on along the minus strand of OX344765.1, from coordinate 29,748,620 downwards.
ATTTCACAATTTTACTTTTTACATGATCTCGGAAATTGTCAATGAATTTGATATTTGTTGTCCAACATGAACCCTAAATACATTTCAAATGAGTCAATGTGAATGTGCATTTTGTGGGACAATCTAATCATACATAAAAAAATTCACTTGCAAAGATTACTAGATCATGGCCATCAATGATCAAAACCTAGGAAAGAGGTATAAGGTATTGAGAGTGGTATGGGTTGGATAGCACCGTGGCGACCTTTGTGGAACCCTAATCTGTAGTCTCATGGCAACGAGCAAGCTTCATTTGGTTGGATTTTTTTTGTAGACCCCCCCCCGTTCGAATACATTTCTCTTCTTTTAGCTGCAAGTGTAGGTACTTGCTCAAGCGGTGGGCCACTGGATTTCATTTTCACGTTAGTCTTTAACATCATGGAGGGACAAAACTTGCGTTTGCGGAAGGGGCAAGCAATTGCGGGGAGCGATGAAGATGGAGTGGCCGCAAGAAATCCAAATGATGAGGTACAATCTGTTAATATTTCAAATCATTTACAATTCGTGATTTCCGTTTTCAGTCGTGCAAATCAAGTAGTTATTAGCATGCTACTGAATTGAGCTTCTAGTATCCAAAGCATTGATTGAAATCTTTAATGTTCTTCAATTCGTGACCACAAGCGAGTAGTAAGAATACAGAGGGTTTGAGCATGAGTTGGAACATTTTGAGACAGTGACTCGAGGGTGAGATAGTGGGGCTGTGGGTTCAGGTCATGGTCGGAATGCACATGCTTCTGTTGTTGGATTGCTTGGACACTGTTAGTTTAATCCTCACTTGCGTGTAGCCAAACATTGATAGGCATTGAGTATTGGTGTTAGAACATCCTGCACAAATCCTTTATTTTATCATATGAATTCCTGAACACAATCGTCAATCAATCTTCAGTCATAACATTACAATTTGTAAATGCAAGAGAATGACTAAATTAAATCAAAGCTCGAGGGGAAAAATTGAACATAGGGAAGCCAGGTCCTCACTCCGTCTTGGGCCTAAGACTTGGTTGTCAGTGATTGAGTTATGCTCAATCAATAGAATATCTGACTCCATTGCCGTGCACAATCGGAATGATTCAAAAGTTTATTTGTCTCTATAGACAGTTGTAGGGTTAGAAGTAAAGGACACACGTTCCCATTTCTCGATGATTAGATTTGGATTAATGAAATTGTTTTGCCTTTTTGATTTCATCTAGCTAGCTATTCAAAATATGCGTTACTCTTGTCAACTACAAAAGTAGTATGAAAATTACGATATAACAAGAATTTAGGTCTCTTTTTCCTCTATGAGCAAGAAGTGGATTCTCCAAATGCTTGTCTCGGTGCTTAGACCACCCAGATCAGTTGTAATGGCATGCTTCGGATACCTTACCTCTTGCTAAAAACAACTGTGGATATTGCTTATTTTATGCATTACTCTCTTCCGTGAATTGTTTCAATCCAACTAGCTCCCTATCATATCAATGAGCTTGCATTGGGGAGTTTTTCTTTCTTTCTTCAATGTGAACCTACGCCTGTAATCTATGGCTTTCAATTGTGACAGGACAGAGAAAAAGCATGATTGGGTACTGAGCAACGTATATCTCGGCCTCGAGACTAGTTTTGTGAGGTTATGGTTATACTCAATTAATCATTTGGTTGTCTTGAATTCCTAATAAAATTCAATCAGAATAGTGTTCAGTATACGTACTTGTTGCAAGAACGAAAGACATAATTTCATATTTGTAGCAATCACACTCCTATTGATCTATACATTTACAAAGCCCTAAACCATCACTACTTTTATATTGTTGTCTCAATCAAAATTCTTGACCTGCTCAAAATTTTTTGTCTTTCCTACACTAGGCAGCCCTAGCAATAGTGTAACTAATTAATTAAAAGTCCTTGCTTTTTGCTTATATTTGAGCATAACAATCATGTTGTAAATACAAGTCTTAGTACCAAGACATGATAGAAAGCTTGGGGCTGGTTTCTCACTGACGAAATTTGCATGCGCGTAGATAGAATAATTACTGCATCATCAGTAGATGCTATGAATAGTTTCTGATCATCTCTCTAGGTTTCTTAAGTAAATAATGTCTTTTCATTATAAATATAATGGATCTTGTAGCAAGGTAGTAGGCACATACAAAATGAGTTATCTTGTTTGTTTATAGTCATTTCGCATGGGTTAGGAATATTCTGTGATGTTAGTGGAAATGAGCAAGACGTGGATGGTCTTCAAAGAGGTCTCGAGCCCGAGACTTGTATTGTGGTATTCTTCTTATGCTCTTTTAAAGAATCATGCTAACGACTAGTTTGTTAATCACGATCCAAAAGCTCATCCCTTGTATTCCATTCACATTATAATTTTCATGAGTATTAGAATATTCAGGAATACCTTAGTGCTGTTGGTCTGAGTTATCAACAATGAGCTCCAATATAGTATCTAGAATCTCCGACTTCTATATCAGGGGTCCCATGCTGAACGTGATGGAGGGCAAAATTTAATCGATTTTGAAATTGATATTGACATATTTACCTCAGATTTTAGTCGACACGAAATATTACTTTGAATTTTGCTTAAAAGGTGTAGGATTATCCATTGATACTCATCAATAACTAATGTTTTAAACATTGTAGGTTGGCATATAGAATCTCGGGCAATAATCTAGTCATTTCTTTTGATCAAATTATTTAGCTTAATCTATCTACTGAAAGTGTAGTCATTTTGCTTGATCAACAAGTTCTCTTGTTGTGATCATTTAAGATGCGTAGGTGATTTTTGAGCATGTGGACTTCACATGAGCAGGACCTAAGATAATGAAGAATATGTCTTGGTCCCAAGACTTGTTCAGGGGGGTTCATATCATGCTCATTCTCAGACATGATCTTAACCTACAATTGACCAATTAGATTTGAATATATGATATTCTAACTAATTGTATAGAAATGAGAGCCATGACAGTATGAGGGTGGATGAATGTTGATCGAATGAGCTTTTACAGAAGATATTTGGATAATTTGGATCATGATAATAATCAATATCTCTGGATTATTAAATGGTCAATTGGATAATCCATTTGTCATTGACCAAGACTTGTTAATGTGCAAAGCCCGTCTCGGCCCCAAGACAGATCATCAGGGGACGCTGCTTATGCACATTTGTCTGTTTTTCTTGCTTGGAGGATATAGAAAGTCATGAGATCTATAACAATATATCTAGTATGAAATATGGATCCTGTAGTATGTAATAGCATAGTGTTAGGCAATTTCATATCTTCAATCAAGTAGTAAAGTCAAGGCGTGTGATTAGCCGTGTCTTGTGCAAGATTAAGGGGTTTGATAGGCTGTCTTGGTATCGAGACACATCACATTTGATCAACTAGTTTATTTATCCCATTGTATAGTTGTCCTAAAGAATTTGCGGGATTTGTGTCTTGTATGGAACTAGATTGTCAATAATGTCAATGGCAAGTACTATGGATTCTCCATGCTCCAAATCAATAATACAAATCGTCTTCATTGGTCAAGGAACATGACCTAGGGTCACTAGCTAGTTTAGTGTCACAATACCGAGATATTGATTTTGGGCTTAGGTGTATTGTTCAATTGTAGTTTTCTTCTTCGCATTGTTTGGTTGATGATAACCTAATAGTTTTGTTATTCTAATTATTTAGTTACAAATCGCTCACTAGAAAATGAGCTTCAAATAATATCAACCTGTGTTGGTTTCTTTGTCTCGTAATCTACCACATTCAGGAATATTTATTGCTATGAGATATTAGGGCTATTGTCATAAATATATTCAAGGATTGTATGATGTCCTATCTGGAGTGATGCCTATGATTGTAGTTTCATTCCATCTTAAATGAGATTATTATAGTTGCAATATTTCATTTGCTACCGGTTAAAGTATAAGTTGGTGTTTGTGCATAAGGTAGGGAGTGGCTACACTCGTCTCGGCCCCGAGACAAGCCTTCGTGTTCTATCTGTCTTGTTCATTATTGAATTGAATTGATGATTTTGTGTCTAACTTCAACAAGAAACAAATGTAGGTGACTAATGTAAGGCAAATACTAGTACATAAGATCCGATTTGGTTGGTTATCTACAAGTTCAATGAAATGGACATCGTATATCAAGTACATTTAGTCTTGGTGGATGTGCATGGGGGGAAGAGTTAATATAGACATCTTGGCCCCGAGACGGCACCTGTTGGTCGCATCTTCCTACTCATTTTATATATTTACATCTATAATGTCATTAACGCTTGGGTGCATTGCATCTTCTTTAATGTTCATTAATTCATTGTCATTTTACAACTCCTTGGGTTTGTGTAGATTGAGGTAACTTTTGAAGTCGATAAGGAATAACAAACTTACTTATTTATATTTCATATACATGGAGACATGCAGATTGTTGAAGACTTGCCTACAAAACCCACAATGGAGCCACATCAGGATATATTAGAAGTTGGAGGGGCCCAAGGCATCGTACCTGTCAATCCAACAGTAAGAGAAGTTTCTTCACCTAACAATGTTATTGAAGAGGTCGATGAGGTCATGCATGACATGGAGGGGAGACTGGAACCCGATTCATCATTGTGTACATCGATAGGGTCGAGTTATGAGAAGGCTTTAGATATGCATTTGGTAGATTTTGTGGACAACTGCACTTGCAACCAAGTAGATGTGGAGGTCATATCCGAAGTATAATGGGACGGAGATACTTTCATTTGGTGTTGTGGCGAGTTTAGATCGCTTAGTCACCTGTGTGAGTATCCTCTCTGAGAAAACTAGACACATGGATTTATTTATCTCATGAAACTTATTGGCCCCCAAGGGACCTACTTATTGGTTATGTCTACATTTGTAATGTCTAATATTGAATGAATACTATAATGATGAGCTTCATAATATCTCTTGAACTAACATAGAATCCTTCGGAGTCTCAAGCATTTGAGAGGACCCTACAAAAAACAAGTTCAAAAATTGTGGAAGTTATCCATGCTTCAGAGTCTATATCTGATATGGAGACGAAGGTCGTTGACATTCCAAGGGTACCCAAGGATGCCTTGGAAGATGATATCAAGAAGTCCCAAAAGCTAGACACTGTCTCTATTCTTCGTGGTCTGAGATTAACATCCATTGATGCTTCACGGATGAAGATTCTTTTGTGTAGAATGGTACCCATGCCAATGGTACGCTCGACATTGGCATGTGATTTGACTATGCTAGAACATCAATTTAGAAGAGGCTACGAGGAGGGAGCAAGAGTTTCTATGTTTCTGTGTGTGATGAAGATGGACAGAGTGCAATCTTTACTAAAGCAGAGAACAAAGAATGGAGACCAATTTGGAACTCTGTGAATGACAATTTCAACAAGGTATTAAAGTCCCAGGTTGTGCTCAAGCATTTGGTCGACCACAAATTCTATGTGTGAGATGGAAATCACAGAAGAATTGCATGGATGAACCATATCATGCGACTGCACGCCACCGAGAGGGTGTGGCACATTACTGTGGACTCCGTCGTTTTTGATACACACAATCGAATTGGCATGGCAATGCAAGCCATGTATGATCAACAAGTAAGCAATGCTTTTCTGATTTTTCTTTCTTTTTCTGTATTCAATTCAGTTAGTATATGACACATACCCTACACATTTGGTTATTATAATTCATTATTAATTTGGAACGATGGGCACATGGAAAACTATCATATCAAGACGAACCTTGTGCACACTTTGTATAGAGCTCAAAAGTACGAGATGATAGAACTTGACAAGTTCAAAGAACTATTATCCACAGAAGAAGTGAAAACATGCCTCAATAATAACCGAACGAAATGGTACACCATGCTTCTTGTGGTCTTCACTGCTTTCATATTCAAGGTATGATATTAAGTACATCAGTTTGTATTTCAATAGTTAGAATATTGGTTTTGCATTATACATTTACTTTTTGATTCTTATATACTGATGCTGATTGTATCAGCAAGAGATATCTATTGTTGTCAATGTCGCCATCCAAAAATATAAGGAAGACACTTCTAGTGATGATGTAAAAGCGAAAGGAGTGGCAACAACTATGAGGAGCTCCATTAAGGACTTTACGGATAATTATAAAAAGAGATTATCAAAGATAGTGTCGATGGCCAATCCGGCTCTTAAATGGGAGTGGCTACTTGAAATACATCACTATTGTTTTGTTGTTTATCACTAACCGCATTTGATGTAAAATATTTTGTGCTAATTTGTATTTATTATATTCTTGTAGATTTAGAGGCATTGGAATCTTTTTGCATCTCCAGAGTTAACTTTGGAGAAGCTGCAGATGATTGGCACATCAAATGCCAGTGCAGAGTACAAGGTTATATGGCTTAAGTGGATGAATGCATCTTCTCCTACAAGAGAGGCTTGTCGCTTTCTAGCCCGCCCTGCAAATGAGGAGAAATTAATGTTGTTCCTAGCAAAGGCATGTTGGGATGCTAGGGTAAGAATTATATTGTGCCAATTTCTATAATGTTTTGTTTTATCATCCTCTAATCATTAATGGAATAGACCATGTCTATGTTTCTTCATGTGTTATAATTAATTTTTAATTACATGTGTAGTTGGAGGAGGCCGCTACTGAGATGTTTGACAATATCATCCGCTCGGATAATATTACAATTAATATGGCTGTTACTACTAAGCCGAAAACATTGAAGAAATACATTGAAGGCTGGAGAATGAAACTCTAGGATATGGCCTACACAAGAATGTTCAAAGGAGCAGATGCATTCAAAAAATCAGAGAGTTTCAAGGAGTTCAAAGGGGCCATGTTGGCGGTGCAACGTCTAATTTACAGTTTTTTCTTTTTCCAGGTTTATGAAGTAACAATATATTAGGTTTACGGGTCCATTTTTATTTATATTATTTTCAATTATGGCTCAATCCTAAGGTGAATTGAATTGTGAGACAGACGTCATTTACTCATTTTTATTGATCCATGGCCTGAATTTTTTTTTAAACTCCTAGCTATTGCATGAACAATAATAAAGTGAATTGTGTGCATAATGGATACCCTTAACAAACCAGTCTCGGGGTCGAGACGCTCATTGAAACCAACTAGCTCTTACAAGCATTTCCATAGGTAGATGTTTGTCAGTTGTCTGAGATAGATAGATAGATAGATAGATAGATAGATAGACGGGTATGATGTTCTATTCACTGGACATAGTAGAAAGAGATTCCAAGAGGGTAATGTGCATTTCATTTCCATCACCATTGACCTATTATAAACAACTACAAAATGCTATTTCACATGGCCAGGTATTTCAAGTTTGAACTATATGCCAAGGAGACTATTGCCAAGGCCGATTTGCCACCGTTTCTCACAACATGGTTGGACAGAACATCTCTGGATTGCATGTTCTCAGCTTGGCAAGTGAGGAATTGGACAATTCCTCATTTGCAGGCTTGCCCATGGTACCTCAAATGTACCATTGGATTTAGTCCAGTAGAAGAGGAGAATCTCTTCAAGACATTGAAGGAGACCGCAGCTGTGGAGCCTAAGTTCAATGAGTTTGCAGGGCTTGATCCGGAAGCCCAAGCAAAATCCATTCTCAAGTGCAATGTGGCTGAAAAGAAGAAGGTGGAGAGGCTAAAAAGAGGCAAAGAAGAATATTGAGGAGTCAAAGATGAAAAGGCTGGCTTCAAAGGCTGAGAAAGACCAAGAAAAGGCAAAGAAGAAGGGGATGAAGAGGAAGGCCAAGACTCCTGTACTTGAACTAGCTACTAGTATTGCCGACGTGCATGAGGGTCATCAAGTTTTTCACTCTCTCAAGATCGTCTTGTACATGGATTAACACCCACAACTCACAACTTCCCCCCTATTCCAGACCTTGACGAGTGCATCTTGAACATGTTAGTTGGTACATTGGCCAATAATGATAAGGCATTTGACAAAGTCCTCACCTTCATGGACATGATAAATAGTCGTTATCTTTACCTTTTCTATATGGTCCGTTGTTCATGAGGTTGATGTAAAATGGTAATTGTTTATTTCAAATCAATTGATCCGGTACTCATCATTTATTTCTTGATCCAAGATGAAATATATTCATAACCCAATTCATTTACTAGATTGTTGATGTGATGTGCAACTTTCAGGTGAAAGATAGATATTTTGACGGTAAATTGATAATACAACAAGCATCGGACCTCATCATTGTTGATGTTCCAGAAGGTCTACATGTCCCCATAACTTTTGCTCCACCTTCTCCAATTCCTTTGTGAAACGAGTTCTACAAAGGTTACCTTGTACCCATCTTTGACTTCGCCCAAAAATACCTCCATGATAATGGTGGTCTATTGGTTATGTATCATGCACCCTCTTCTTGATACAAAAGCCATCTTCTTGGTTGTTGTGAGACTTATGGGTCCAAAATCCTCTTGATGTGGTTAGGCATGAACCACCTCCATCTTACATCGCTTGTCAATCTAACAAAAATGGTACGAGAAATTTGTGACTCACAATTGTTTATATACATTCTGCATTTACTTTTGTAGTGGTTGTTGACATTTGAATATGTGCAGACAATGCGGTTTTCCATCTTTCTTCTGGTGAAAGAGGTTGTCCCCAAGACTGAATTAGAATTCCCATTTCAGTTTGTCCCGTCCCATCAAGAGGTTGGTGTCAACGTGGCTCATAACGACATACTGCTGAACTTTTGTAACAAAGAAGCGGTGAGCATGAATGGTAAAATAACATGGCATGGGCCCAGGGAAAAGGCTCGACAGTTTATGCAGATGCTTGTAGAAAGCCTAACCAAACCTGGCAATGTGGTCGTTGATTGCACAACGGCTACAAGTAATTTTGCTAAGTACTAAGTATTAGGTTTCATCTTAAGAAATAGTCTTTTAATTACTAGAGAAATCATTTCATGTTTTAATTAATTGGAAATTTTAACAATAGAAACCTATAGTCATTATTAAACAGTGGTCAAAATTTTAGATTGAAATTATAGTTTATTAGAAACCATTTATTTACACGTGGTTTGTTGTAGTAGAACTAAGTGCATCCCCAAGCAATTTTATTATATTGTAAAAATGAAATATATCAAACTTATCCGATAAGTCGCACCTAAGATTTAGCCTTGTCTTGTCAATTGGAATACAAGCAATAAACCTAGATTAATTTTTGAACAAGAAAATTTTTACTATTTTTGGTTGTTAACTACTATATCATTAATGTTAAATGCATATGTATTTTTGTATGGAATTTTAAAATTTCATCCATATTTTTCATATTCATCTACGTTTTACACAAGACATCCATATTCTAGATAAAAATTATCACTTTAGTGAATATCACAATAAATTACTATCCTAATTCTTTTATGAAAGGTGCTTCCCTTCTACCCAACACAAAGTATTGCATGTTTAATCATATAAATGTTACATTTAACTACTTTTGGACTTTGGAAAGTCCAAAAGTAGTAATGGTCATCATGAGAAAAAAAAACTAGTCATTAGAAGATAATGCAAAACATCTGGAGATCTATACAAATATTGGGGAATCCCCTGATGTTATTATTCAGAGATCTTAAAATGTTTTGTCCATAATTCATTGAATAGTCTAGAAGTAGTTAAATGTGGCATATAAGATCATTATGTCTACAATCATCCAAATAAGAATTTGACCATAGTCTCAATTGTTAAATATTCATAGAATCTTATTGAAAGCTAGAAGAAAATTCTAAATTCTTCTGCTATGCAATTTTTAGATACAATATAAACAAACTATTCATTTTTAAAGTGTTGAAACTACGTGTACCTAGAATTAATGCTAGTCTCTCATGAATAGAAGATGTACAACACATTTTAGCCAAGAAATTGTAGGTGTTGGATTTAAAAACCAATTGCAATTTCCTCCAAGTCTTGTTGAGAGTGAAAAGGGGTTTCCAAACTTTCTCAACATGCAGTTTTTGGACATTGTATAAATAAATAATGAAATTCTAAATTATTGAAACTAGGTGTAAGTATCCAAAATCAACCCTAGGCTCTCATAAATAGAAGTTGTACCTTGCATTTAGTTAACCAAGAATCAATAGGTGTTAGTTCTAAGGTGGATATCCCAAAATAATGTGCCACTGATCCAAAACTACCATCATCGCCCTATGCACATCTCTATATGTACCCACAAGGAAGAAACGATTTTAGAACCTCTACCAATAACAACTTTGATCCTTCATAACTTTTACATACGGTATCCAAATGCCATATTCTTTGTTGCATTGGAACCTCCTTTCTTTTGCCAACAAGAAAGTCAATGAAAATTTGACCAATCTAATAACAACAAGTAGGCTTAGTAGCCCAAAGTAGCAATTTATAGGGTACCCACCTTACAAACAGTTTGCAATTTCTTTTGCAAGCACATAATCTACTAAAGAAGCACATACAATAGACTTGACTAATTCCATTCACTATCCAATTTTTTATTTTTTACACGTGATAAAATTCACAATTTTTAAATTCATATTTGCAACTACAGGCCTCAACTTAGCTTCACTAGATAGTGAAATTAGGTTTCTTGACATTTAGCACTACATAAATATTTACTATTATTGTACAAGAATGCACTACTTTTGAATTAGATATTATTTTAATTGGGACTCATGAACCTCCGTACATGCAAATGAAAATATGTGTAGAAGTATTTGTTAATTTTGATGGTTTGTAAAGTAACTTTCTTGGGGTTGCTAAGGCAACCTAATTGTTAACCCCTAAAGGACCAAATGACCGTTGAACATATGCAGGTGATTTTGGGTAGGTGCATATGAAGTCATTTTTTAACGAATGTTCTTAAAATTTTGACACAAGGTGTGAACGTAGGACCCCTTAGTGAAAATATTAATTTTTTTCTAATCAGGTGCCTAGATCAAAAGTTATGTTGCCTTGAGCTTTAGGATTAGTCCAGGTAGCTTTGGGCAACATGTGCAAAACTCCTCCAATCATTTTGAAATTTGGCAGGTTTTTTACTTCATGTTTAACTTACATGATACAAGATGCAAATGGAAAAAAATAACCATGCATAGTGTAAAAATCTCACTTTAGGAGGAGTTAAAGTCTGATAGCCTTGTTGGGCAAGATAAGAAATTAAGAAATTTAAAAAAAAAAAAAATTTAAAAAATTTAAACTTTTTCTTCTAACTTCAAACGTTATAATCTTTAAATCTTTGTTGACAAATTTTCTAAAAAAATTTCCACAAGTTCCCATAATAGTCTAGTACAAATTTGTATGGTTGAATTTTGAGATTTTTTTTTTCTTCTTTTTCATTTTTTCCTTATTGCCCCCAAAGTGGAAGTTTTTTCACAATTTGTGCTCAAAATGGGCCTTAGTCCTTCAAGGGTGAAGTCAACCCAATTTCACTATTTAGTGTAGGGAAGGTGAAGAGCATAGAATTAACACGGCTCAAAATAGTTTTATTTATTTATTTATTTTTACAATTACCCTGCACAGCCCACTTCATGAGACGGGGTTGGCGTCCTTCTTGGAAATCTACCTTTATAGAGCTGCCATCCTGGCGTCCTTGTAAATGAAACTGAACTACAGTGAGGCTCTTTCCGGCCCTTGTCAACTCTTTCCATAGGGGGTGGATTTCTATGATATAGTATGGCAGTAAGATATGCCTGCCTGCCTGCCAAGGGAAAAAGTGAAGCTGCAGTGAAGAGTTTGTTATCATCATAGCCAGAACACTCAGAGCCGAGGCTGAGCCGAGCCGCTGCAGCTGCAGCAGCAATCTGGTTCCGTCATGGCAAGTACTGTAAAAAGCTTACCTTCCTTCAGCTGATGACTGGGAGACTCCAACTGATTGATTGATGGCGTGTGCTTGCACGAGTTCCACACACTCCCAATCTTGACTCACTCGCTTGCTAGCTAGCGAGTGAGCGCTGGATTCAATAGAAAAGAATTTGGGGCACCGGGATTCTTGGGCGGGACAAGATGATGATGTATCTTAAAGTTATGTGAAGCAGGGAGGGTTCATCCGGGCCAGGGTGGACTGACCCCCTCACTCGCGCGTCCCCCACGGAAAACCCTGAATTTTTTTTTCTTTCTCACGCATGATAAAATTTGCAGTTTTTGAATTCATATTTGCAATGAGAGGCCCCAAATTAGCTTGGGAAGATGTAGAGCATACATTTTCTAGACCCAAAATAGGGGGTCTTTTTTTACTTGCACCCCCTAAAGTGACTTGGGGGGACGAGTGAGGGGTCAGTTCGCCCCGACCTTCATCCATCCAATGGGGGCAAGGACAAACTTATTACTTTGTACTAAGGTAGGTACACCCAAATGTGCCACTGACCTTAAAGCGCCATCTTCACTATGTGTACATTTCCAAAATCAGTTATGTACCTATGTGTGGAAGAAACGCTTTTAGAATCAAACTTTGTTCCTTGATAACTTTTGCATACAGTATCCAAATGCTACGTTCTCTAGTGCATTGGAACCTCCTTTCACATGCCAACAGGAACATGTGAAAATCTGACCAGTCTAATAATCGCAGATAGTCTCAGTAGCAAAAAGTGGCGGTTTAGGGTGTACTCACCTTATATATTTGTGGGTGGCGATTTTATTTCTTCTTGTATGAATGAATGAATGAAAGGGAGTGTCGTGCAACTAACCAATGTTAAGTAACACTCAGAGGCTCCCATTTGCGGACTGGCTACCAATCATCACCTAAGGGAGAGAAGTACCTATTCCTGATAACTTAAGCATTTTAGCCTATGCGATATGGAAAGTCCATTTAGAAACTCAGCTCAATGTGTGTAAACACAAGGATGAGGAAGATTGAACAAAAATAAATTATAAATTAAAAAAATCCTTAAGAATGTATATTCTATTCAATATAAATGTGGATTTTTCAATAGGATTCATTTTGGTTTCATAGACTCACCTATTCCAGTTAGCTTTGGCACTTTTCCCTAAGTAAAGAAAGAAGAAAGATGAATGAATAAAAAAGGTACAAACAAAGAATCTTTTGTAATGAATGATGCATTCAACTATTGTCTACAATAGTTTAGCCTAACAAGCCATGACAGGGAGGCTATCCAAAATAGGTACTTCTACCTTAGTTGGCATTCAACTATTAGATGCTCACCGAAGTTGTACATTGGATTTATGGTAGAAACACCCATAGTCAACCACTCAAGCGAATGGCGATTCTGTACATGCTCCGAAATAGTAGAAGGCAATGTAAACTTTTTGCCATGTAGAAAGATAGAAATAATGGGGATTGCAATTTTGGAAGCCTCGAGTTGGTTTGAATACACATCCATGTATAAAGTCTGCCAATTGTAATCATTCAAAAACTATTTTTCCACTCACTACTTACTTTCTTGCTCACTACATTGGGACATGTGTCATAACCTTATTAGTCCCAACCTTGAAAAGGAGAAAAAATCACATTCCAAGCTTTGGTTAGAAGTATGTTCCAACCTTGGCTGGAAATAGTTGCATCCTACATGTTGGTATGGATCCCTCATTGGAAACGGGTGGTTCTACCGTAGATGGGTACACAACTTTTCCAAATGTTGCACTTATGCCAAATTTATGTGAAATGTAGAAAATATGAAGTTTTGTGAAATCTTTAGAAATGTAGTCCTTGATTACATGTGTTGGTTTAGGATGTTATGTATAATTTCACTTCAAAATTAGGATTAGCCTATACTAGCTATTTGATTCCTAAAACATTTTTTAAAGTAATATTTACATTCTTTTGAATTTCAATCGTTTTATATGTTGATTTAAATTAAGGACTCAATTGACCATATATATTTGGTCTTCATTGACCATACATGTGACCTTTGATTTGTGGTATTGGTGAGTGTATAAAAACATGTCATCTATTGACTTGCAATTATTATTTTTGCTTAACACAAACTAAATGTGGACAATAAAACACATTTTTTTATAGATGAAACGAGTTTCTAGTTTGTTGTAGGGAAACTGAGTCCATATCATTCTAAGCATGCTCATACACAATTTTTGTATTGCATATGTATATGTTTTGGAGAAATATTTTTTGTGCATTTAATAATCAAAATTCAAAATTCATTGACTAGTAGGACACAAGATTCTTGGAGTCTTCATTGTTGTTGAAGGTTATTATTAATGATGACAACATCTATTTGCATAAAAAAGCTAATTGGGTGATTGCAAGAAACACATGTACTATTTTGCATCATACATCTTGTGCCAAAGAGTTTTTCAAGCACAAGTTGAAGAGTAATGATCCAATATCGCTTGAATTTATAGAAGACGTGGATATGATCACTTTTAATTTATATTCAATTTTTTGTTATTTTCTAAAATTAATTTGGTAGGAAATATTGATTTTTGAAAATATGTCACACTTGCAATTTTAGGGGTCAAGAGTACTATTGAGTACCTTTTAAAAAGAATCTAGATCTAAAATTTAGAAGAGATGTTATTCTAATAGAATTGCAACTATTGTAAAAAGGAGTTGTAAAAAAAGTTAATTATATGTTGTGTAGACATTTGCAATGTGAGCTTCTTTCAACATACATTTTCAAGCATCGAAAAAAATGTTTTGATGAATCTTTTGGTAGATAACAATCTCTACAAAGTTGTTGCAAACAAACAATTAATTTTTATTTTACTTTTCAAATTAATTTCAGAATTTTGAAAAAATAAAAAATAAAAGTTATTGTTTTCTTAAGATTTTGAACTTTTTGAATTCTCATACTCAAAGAATTATTCTTTGTTTGATCCTCCAAAGGTACAATCTTTTTAAAAGTCTAATCATTGACCATATTCTTAGTGTTTTTTTAAATGGTTTTTTTAATTTTAAAGTACTAAAAAAAAATCATAAGTACCAGACAAAACGTAATAAATAGTACATGTGTTTATTGCAATCACCTAATTCCATTTTATATGAAATGAAAATGAATCGTTTGTTTCAAAATTCAATGACTTCAAAGATATATGTATATTTCTACATTCAAATTCAACAATGAATATATTTTTCCCTCAAAGTTAAAAGAGGCACCATATATTTACACAATAGGGCAAATGTACACTATTGCATACCAATTTCTCTTACACAATTGTAATGTATAAAATGCTTGATTTGCACTATTTTTGCACCAAAAAATGCATTAAAAAATCCACCCCATTTTGTCACAACTAATCCATGTCCATCATCAAAATTTTCAAGACAATTCCACCTTCATAATTTGACTAGGGTGTAAATTCACAAGGCGGACAAAGAACTTTCGATGGGCCTTGGATGTTCCTGCTCAACTTTCACAAAGGAAACTTGTCACCAACATTGCATCAAGTAGATCATATAGGCTACCGCCCTTGTAGACGTGCTCTAGACATAGCCTAAGAACTACTCCACACTTCCTTGTTGTGATTATTAGAAACCTCCTGCTTGTTTAAAGCATTTTTTGTGACATCCACTTGTTCTTATGTTACGTTAGGTAATACAACTAACTTGACATTACATCTAATGTCATTGTTAACCCCTATAGTCATGCCAATTGTTTGTTGAACAAACAATTGAAAATTTGTGTAGGCTCCTATAAATTAAATTTTGGTTAGATGTACACAAAAAATTTGCACTAGGTGTGAACATGTACCCCCTTAGTGTAGATATAATTATTTTTCTAATTGGATGCCCAAACAAAAAATTATGTTGCTTTTAATTTTTTGGGCAGCCCAAACAATTTGGGCATCTTTGGGGCATCTTTTGCAAAAATGCCCATCAACTTTAGAAATTTGGCATGTATTTAACTAATAAAATATGGCATACAATTGTCCAATTAAAAAAAGTAGTTCTCAAATCACATTCTAAGAAGTCAACTACTTTTGTTAGAATGTCACGGCGGATTTAAGAAAAAACATTTTCTTCTAACTTCAAGCTCTATTATCTTGCAATCTGTGAAGTCAAAGTTCTTGAATTTTTTTCCATTTATTCCAAATGTTTATTTCTAACTTTTCACCATTTGGATTTCAAATAAAAAAATTCCTCATTGCACAAGAAATCATCAAAAAATCACTAGTGTATCCAATTCACTTAACCTCATTGTATAACAAGTTGATCTAGAGTAAGCTAGAATCCATATTTGCTTTTGAAGTTTTTTATGAATGAACCTAACATCACATACTTATAAATGGTCAAAATCCATGTTTTTTGTGTAAAGCCAAAATTCTACTTCAAAAGGGCTCAAAGTTAGCTACGCAATGTTTTCACAAGAATGAAAAAAATATTTTTCTTGCCTCACTTCAAATGTTATAATCTATTAGTCTATAGGATCAAATGAACTAAAAAAATTCCACACATTTTCTCAACTTGTTTAATATACTTTTGTATGGTTGGATTTTTTTATTTTAAACATGAATTCCCTCTCAATTGCCATGTTGACCAAGCAAGATTCTATTCACATTGGGATGGCTTGCCATACCACTAGCATCTTGAAAACCTTCCATGAGGGTAGCAAGGTATGACGGACCACTATTGAGGGCCGGGAGTTTCCCACTCCAATTTGGTCCTTTGTAGTGGTAGCCTCTTTTTTCTCAATGGACTAGGTCAATGGAACAATATCTGCGCTCTTTTGTACTACAGAGTGGGTAGGGTTTTGCAGGTTTTGCACATCCCTATCCACTTTTTGGCATTAATAGCAAAGGGTGCACATTCAGTGATTTATATTGTATTACACCATATAAAGCTTTGTACATACTTGATGTCGTTTTCCTACTTTGTCATGCTATTATTTGTTCTTGTTTCGTATGTGAGTATTTGATGCGTGTCAAAATTGGCAAAGCAAGCATATTCTCTTGGTATATTCGGCAAGCTCTTCAAGGCCGTTGTGATTCTGTAAACTAATTGAGCTCAAAATGAGCCCAATACACACACCTTAAGGGATTGTCTCTGGGCCCCTCTTAGACTTGGGACCATGACTGATATGTCTTTTGTTTCTTTGACTTTTCATCTCATCGGTCCTCTTTTTCTTTAACCCCTAAGCGTTTTGACGTCCAATTTTTGGACGATGAATAGATTGAAACTCTTGATTCTTTCTCATTCTACTTGGATGAAAGTCATCCTAATTTGTGGAGATACCTTATCAAGTTGTTGTCCTATCTAAATAATGGTTGGATTTGGTGTTAGGGGTGTACATTTTATTTTTCTAAAATTACAAATGTGGAAGAATATCAAGTGGTTGACCAAGCCCAAATTGCATTGACTCTAGTTCAAAATTGGATTTGCAAAAATGAGGTCATAGATCAAAAGAACACAAAAATTTCAGAAAACCACCATGTGAAGAGAACCTCATTTCAAATCCATTCCATCAAGTTTTTACTCAAAAAAAAGATCATATTTTGTTTGTAATTGAATTTAGAAGGAATTAATGATTTTTCCTTTCAAAATTTATAAAAAAGAATATTGGTGATAGCATTGTTGAATCTAGCATAGTACGGATGGAATCTACAACTTTATTTGTATATGAATTCCAAAATATTCTTCCAAATAGTATTTTACGATGATTTTTCTGAAATTGTGAATTCTGGAGAAGGATGGCTGGACGTTTACGGGTTAAAAAAGAAGAAGAAAAAGAAGAAGAAGCAGGGGGGTCTATACCTTCCGTAGGGGTCAGTTTTCACTTAGGTTTGGTGTCCTTTGGCCGGGAAGTCGTCAGCCGTCTGTCTCCCTCCCTCGAGCGAGCTGCATCTCGGAGTCTGGACAAACCAGTTATTAAAAAAACTTCGTCTCGGAGTTCAAGGATTCAGTTGTGTGCCTCAGCTGTCAATTTCTGAACTGAGTGCCCTGCTGCTAAGCTTACCCATTTGAATGTGTAGGAATCATTTACTTATTTATTTTATTTTAAACAAATGAAAAGGAACTTTTTTCTTCTTCCTTCTTTTTTTTTAAACAAATGAAAACGGAATTTCATTGCAAAAGAAACGAAACAGACCAGCCAGCCAGCCACAGGTGGCCTAGCAGAGCACAGACCTGACGAACTAGGACAACAGACAACACACGGGAAGATGAAAAGGAGCTTTGTTTCTCATTCTTATAAGGAGCCCAAACACAAGCCTGCCAGACACACAAGTGGTAAGTTAAGTTAAGTAGGCCTGGCAGGAAGGGAACCGTGGGAATCATTGGAAAAATGAAGTTGAAGTTCAAACAATGCTCCTGCTTTGCTTTTACTTTAGTTTCGTTTAGCGTCCCCAAAACTTGACAACTGAAACTGCTCAACGGCCTGAGTGTCTTTCACCAATTGTTGGGCAGATGAAGCATGAGCACGCACATGCATCTGAGCAAATGCATGTCCACACAAAGCTAAAAGCTTATAGAAGGCACTGGTGAGACAGAGCTGACGCAAACACAGGACGAACTTTACGAGTAACTCTAAGTTAATGCAAGAGCCAGAGTGATGAGGGCAGGGAAGGGATCCAAAGTCCACACTTGTGCCAAACAGATCCAATCAGCACTGGGAAGAAGCAAGCAAGCCAGCCAGCAAGCCAGGCAGGCAGGGCATGGAGAAAACGCTGTTCACTTTATGGTTATAAATAACTGAGTCAGAGCTTTCTTTAACAGGACTAGAGAACGCGTTGTGTGGGGGCGCAGTAAGTTAGTCTGCGCAGGAGCAAGCCGTAGGGGCGCAGTCCGTCCGGCAGGGCAAGCTCTTGTGCAGAACTGATAGGTCTGGCACACGGCATGTTAATGAGGGGGCAATTCTCCAACATTCCTGTGACATTCCCACGGCAAAATCAGACCCAGTGATCCCCAAACTGGCTAAATTTCGCTCAGTTGCTACTTAATTTCTTCATGCCCTCAGTGTAAATTCAAAAAAAAATTCTTCCAAAAATGAACATTTGACTAATGACCCTCAACCCATTCTCAGATCACTGCAGCCCCACGCACGGAGAATTGGCCCCCTCATTGCCCCAGTCAACTTTGGTTTGAAAAAAAAGCCCCCTATGTTGTGCCAATTTTTTGGTAATTCTTGCATCATTGTAGAGTAATTTGGGGCCTCTGATTGCAAATATGAATTCAGAATTTTTTTTTAAATTAAGCCTTGCAAATAAAAAATTCCAGGGTTTGTCCTGGAGGGGCAATGAGGGGGTCAATTCACCTTGGCCCTGCAGCCCCCCATTGCTTGTTTTTTTTTAAACACAATTTTCACAATTTTTGAAAAACAAAAGAGTTCAACATGGTTTAGATCACTTCCTAAATCAATCTCATTGTTGAGATTGTTGTGTTTCAATTCCATCTGAATCCACGGGAATTGCTCTTAACGTGAATGCTTCATTCACTGTCTAGGTAGGGGAGGCTCAACCCTCTCTAATGCAAAGAGCTTTGTGTAAAGTAGAAGGTCCATAAATGGACCATCTAAAGGCTGAAATTGAATTTGGGGGAGGTGAAGCATCTTGAAATTGATTTTTTCAGTCAATTTTACGTAAGAGACAAGGGGGAATTGACATCTAATGCAAGTCAGTGGTTTCATATTTTTTTGGAGCTTTGTGGAATTAGTTATAAAATTTTGAAGTTGAAATGGTACAGGGCTCTAAAATGGCTCACCTCCTAAAATGTACACTATTTCTACATTGCTGGAGGCTATGAAAAACAACATGTACAAATAGTGTACGTTTAAGGAGGTGTGCCATTTTAGAGCCTAAGTGCTTTTAGAACCTCCAATACCTTTTTACCAACAATATTGTTAGCAACATTTTTTTCGTTGAAAAGGACCATGGAATTTATACCCTAGTAAAGGTCTAGTTGTCCCTTCCAAAATTTTTGGGTTAGTGGTCTCAATTTTTGTCATGATTTCTTGGAAAAAAAATTTGAAGATAGGAAAAAAAATTGGCTTTCTAAAAATACAAGTTTTATTTCAATCAGTGCTCAAGAGCAAAAGTTATGCCACCCTAACCCAAAACATTTTTTGTCAGTGAGTAATACCAAAAAAATCAAAAAAATTCAGAATACAGTTTTATGGGTTGTTGATAGAACGTTTGTTGTCTATGGGATGGTTTTGTAATTTCAGGCTGATTACTTCAAAAATTCACAAAAATTATAGTTTTAATTGGAAATTTATAATTTGACTTAGGTTTGATTTGTGAAACAAACGCACACCTCTGGAAAATATGGGCCCCTCTTGGGATTGGCCCCATGATTTTCAGATTGTAAATCAGGGTGCTAATAGGCTTATCTAGCTTACTCCAACTGTGCTCTTCGATCTGTGTACCATACTTGGTTGTCAACCCCTACCCTATTAGGGGTTCTCTATACAAAGAACCATTTTGATTTCATTTATTTAGGGTGGTGCCAAAAGTGATTTTCATTATATTCATGAAGTCATTTAAACCAGTGCACATGTTGAAAAAAGAAGAAAATACAGACGAAATTATTATCTATTTGTTTTGTCTGATGTTTTGTATATTAATCCTAGAAAGAGCAAGATCCTCTCAAGAGTCTGTAGTAATTCAACGATTTGATCCATGGTTTCATCAAGAATCTTGTTCTAAAATCAATGTATAATTGTTTTATGGAATCATTTAAAAAAATTCAACCAAAGGATTTTGTCATCACTGCCACTTAAGTCAACCCTCCACTTTTTAATGGATTTGAGATACATGAATTTTAAGGTATTTTAAATCAAAATTTAGTTTTTGAAAAATAAATCCACATAAGAAATATTATTGCTTGACAACAAAGAAAATAACACTTCTTGACAACTTTAAGTGCTATTATCTCTCAATCCATTGGATCTATAAAATTATAAAATTACAGTTACTGCATCTTTTGAGCTCATTGTCATTGTCACACAATGTCACAATGAACTAAAAAAAAAAATCATATTTATTTATTCTACCCCACCTCCCTCCCCCGGTGAGTTAAAAAATATTTTTCCAAATACCCCCTAACCTTTTGTAATTTTCAGGTGGGCTAGAGTTGGCATTTGATATCGTATATATCTTACGTCTCCGTGTATTCATATTTACATCCTGTATTTATATCCATACCGTATCTCGTATTCTATATTTTGTATTCAAGATCAATGGCATTGGAGGGGGGCGAGATTTAAAAATAAAATAAATCAATGGTTGTCAATTTTTGTATAGGGCAATGCCCAAGTAGGAGGGCATTTTGCGATGTAAAGGGCCGACGAGGAGGGCGGAGCCCGACAAGGAGGGGCTTTACATCGCAAAATGCACGACTACGAGGGACATTGCCCGACGTAAATCACGAGCAGAAAACTTGAAGATAGATGAAATTCTTGGGATGAAAAAACCAAGATGGATGAAGAAACCGTAATCCCCGATTACGCAGGTTTGCCCGCATAACCGGGCATTACGGTTGATTGCGGTTGAGAAGCCTCCTGGGAACTGAACGGCGTGTTTCCCGGGAGTGGTTTACGGAGGGGGGATGACATGGTTGCATCTTTTCAACTCATTGTTGGTTTTGAAGATTAGCTTGAAATAATTCTAAATACTTGACCTATAGTTTCTTATTTAAAAATAAACGTAATTGAACAATTATCCATTATCAAAGAGTGCATTCGGCATTAGAATTGAAAGTCATCATTTAGGCAATTAGTTTTCCCCATGTATTATGGGTTAACTCGTTGAAGTATGTACACCCTCCTAAACTTTTTAAATGGAAGTCCCCATTGCTTGCAAGATTTCAATGTTTAAATTAAATTTAAATTAAACCATTTTTTGAAAGATAAAACTCATCTTTCAAACTTTTAGTAAAAGAAATGTATGTATTTCACAACTTGAGTTGAGAATATATGGAAAAAATATATGAATATTAATATATGAAAATTTTTATGGACACAAAAAATTTAATATTCTTTCTTTAAAAAACAATAGTATAAGGAGGTACATGATAAATTGACTATTTAATTTGCTACATATTAACTTTGATAAAGAATTGAAAATTATCCCCTAAAAACTTAATAAGCTTGGTCTTTGTTTGTCATCAAGAGATCATATAGTTAAACTCCAATAAAGATAAATTTAGGAATGAATGCAATTAATATAGAACTAAGAGGTAAGGTAAAAAATATTCACAATCTAGTCAATTGATTTCTATTGTCTATTCCATAGCCAATGTAGGAAACATTAGAGAATTTATCATTGGTAATTATTCTTTTGACAAATTTCCAACAACTTGTCACCAAATCAAGTACTCATGCACAAAGATATATAATTTGTACCATTACAATATAGTTCTTGATATTAGATAATGTCTTGCATTTAATTCAATGATAGGTTCCACAATATTTGATTGAAAGTTCAATTTAAACTTGCAAAAATATCTTTTTTATTTGACCATGTAAAAATTTCCAACAATTTCTAGAACTATCAATAAAAATCATTTTTTACCTCATAAGTAATGACACTTTGTAGAAATGCAGTTCATACAATATATATTCAGCAAAAGCAAATATGTTGAGTTTCCAAAAGTAAAAGTTTAAGAATTCAATCATCAATTTTGACAAACATTATTCTTTTCAATATTGTTGAACGATTGCATGAATTCCAACTTTTTCTATTGAATTAGAACTTCCTTCTAAAGATTTATTTTAAAGATTATTGCATAATTACTTATTTTTTGCATAATTACTTACTTTGTTCAATAAATTGAATGTACTATCTAGGTATTATAGTAAGGTAGATATCTCCATTATTATTACCCTTAATTCTAATTGTAAAATGTCCTAATGTCACTCTTTGCACCTAAATGTAGTCAAAAGTGTAATGTGATACTCCTACTTAAAATACAATCAATTATGAAGAATAAAAAATAATTGCATTGATGTAGAAAATGGTGGATTTGAAATAGGAAACATTATTGACCAAGACTTTAGGCTTTTAGAGAATGTTAAACATCTTCACATGATACATTTGGATAATTATTGCAAGGATACAACAACTTATTTAAGGTAAGATAGAATTGAAAGAGCAAGAATAATCCCCTCTATTGTTTATTGTGATATTGTTTGCAATAGGAAGCTATTGATTAAACTGTAATATTTTATTTTTTGGGTTTCACTCTAATTTTTTACTTGATAATATCATGAGCCTAATTATGTTCAATGACCAAAGTGACAACTGTAGGTATTGGATATCTTCCTTTCACCACTTTGGTACTTCATTTCTCTAACAATCACAAGCAACATTCTCCATAGTTTTTTTTGGCCCTTATGACATTGCCATGTGCTAATTTTTTACATTTATACTAATAGTTTATGTAAATAATACATGGGACATTTCAAAATGTTTTTATGCCTTCAAGATGTAAATATGCCTTATATGAATTTCTTTTATGTAAGGCATATATTAGACAACCTAAAAGGTCAAAGGGTCAACTTCAATCTACATTAGATCCAATAAAATTGGAATAACAATGACTCAAGTAATGACATACGAGATCAAAGAAAACAAAAAAACTTCCTTTATTGATTCCTTTTTCAAATTAGTGATTAGTTTAAAGGAGAAAGGTTCATTACAAATAATTGAAGTGTACTCATTGGTCTTAATATACAATGAATTATATTTGAAAAGTCATGGTCAAATTTTGTCTAAAGTGAGTCTTGCTCAAGCAAACACTTCGATAAATTAGGGATTGGTTTAAGTTAAAGTAGTAGGCTATTGGAGCGACCCTTTAAGGATTGGTTGCACTTTTGATGTATTTAAGATGCATGAATTTTTTTCCTATATATTCTTGTGAAAAAAAAAATTGAGTAAAATCTAACACAACTGGTTTTAGATTTTTTGAAACACATCTAAGTTTTTTATGAATTTCTGAATACATGAGCCATAGGCACCTATTCCTTATCGTAGGCATTGAGAAAATTGCACATAGAGACTCAACCTAGCTTAACTCAAAAACAACATTGTGGCATGCACAAAATTGACTAAACGGTTTCAAAAAGGAACTCTATACAATGAATATAGCAAATACAATAGACGCATGTAAGCAAGTCAATGTGGCATTACTTGGAACCATCCCTACAAATTTTGCAGACTTTGGCAAAATGGTCCCACCCTGACTTTTATTCTATACATTGGTGAAGTATAAAGCAACATGTGACAAATTTGAAATCGCTTTGACATTATTGACAATGTTTTTGTTACCATTATGTATCCATTTTAGAAACGCATATTGTATGTTCTACAACTTCTTGTAGGGATAGTTCCAAGAAGATGGTCAATTACAACCACCTACCGTGGATTTTTGTTTATCTTTATTTTGATTCACAACAATGTTAGTATGTGAGCATGGAAATGCTAGCCTATGAGCCTTGAGCATATGTATAAGCAAATCCCTTACAACCATTGAAGGTGTTTCTAATATAAATACCTAAAATATAGGTATTTATAACATAGATACATTGAAATTATATGAGGCTTCTATAATATAGACACCTATTACCAATAGGTGTGTATACTTCTAGGATCATGTGCTCATGATTTTAGGCTCACATAATAGTAACCATAGTTTAGTTCAATTTAGAAACAAGTTATCAAGAGGGAGTATTGCAATGACAAATTTTACTATATTATTGAGATTAAAGAGGGAATACTGCAATGGCAAGTTTGCTATATTATTCAAATTAGATTGAACTCAAACCAAATATTGTACATCAACTTGCATGATGATAGGCTAAAAAAAGTTTAGTATTGTAATAGAAAAATCATTGTATTTTGAGATTAGACTTACCCCTTAATATGAACTTGGCATTCAAATTTCAAATAACAAATGAACGCAAACATTTTCTATACACACGTAAAAAACAATATTTTAAACAATTCAATTGTTTCTAGATTCTTATGTAAGTTCTCGTATACATACATACATACATACATACATACATACATACATACATACATACATACATACATATATATATATATATATATATATATATATATTTGTATAGAAAAATCTTTGAATAAATATTCTATAGGTCAAGGATTGCAAATATATTAAACCTCAATAGGATAACTTTTCTTGTTAAAAATATTGTTCTTCAAAAAATGACTTCAAAAAATAAATATGACATTCTTTTTCAAATCACCATGATTTGAGCTAAAAGCTATAAACTTAGAAGAAAAATATCATTTATGATAAGCAATAATATTGAATCCAAAATCAATTTTAACCCCTAAAGGACCAAGTCGTTGAACGACCAATTGAAAATTCAAGTAGATTCCTATAAAGTCAGTTTTTAGTTTAGATCTTTTTGAGGCTTTGACAAAAGTTGTAGACATGTGCATCCTAGGCGCAAATATAATTTCTTTTCGGTCAGGTTTTTAGATCAAAAGTTATGATGTCCTAAGTTTTTCAAGCAAGAAAGACAAAATTAGGCAACATGTATGGTAGTCTAGTATTATTTTTTACAACTAAATTCTTTTTTAAGGTTTATTTTTATTATTTTTCATTGACCTAAAAAGTGATAGTTTTTGACGATTTATACCAGAAATGTGCCTAGTCTTGTAGGGGTTTAAAAGGATTTTGAATTTTTTGTTTCAAATTTTATTGATTAATATTGGTTATTGCAATGATATGTTGTGATATGCGGGTCACAATCTACAAATTTTGTTTGAAGCTCATTGTTAAATTATTCTTCTAAACTACCTTGTGTAACAAACCTTCACATTTTTGAAGGTTTGTTACCTTTGGTTTATAACCCTTAAGAGAGCCTAATAGAAAGATATGTGATTTATGGGCCACAATTTACAACTTTTGTTTGAAAGTCATTGTACAATCAGAATATAATAATATTAAAAAAATTAAAAATTAAAAATTAAAAATAAATTTAATAAATATAATAATTAAAAAATTAAAATTATTGTTTTTTTATAAAAATATGTTAAAAAATTATATCTAACGTGGCCGTCTCTTGGCCATGCCAAATCAACGTTCCCACAACGTTCCTGTAGTCGGGAACTTACAGTCTCTTAAAACACAAAAATCATTACATTGTAGACTACTTCATTACATTGTAGTAAGAAAATGCAAGATTTTGGTGTTTGAAGTTGAAAAAAATGTTATGGGGGATATTCAAATTTTGAGTAGCTTTGACTGGGGGAGACTTTTGCACAAGTTAAATTCACTTTTTTGATTGAAATTTTCTTTCTTTCTTTTTGTAATACAATTGGACACATGTTCAAAAAAATTCATAATATTTCAAATTAGAAAGTATGTACCAAAAAATTCCAATAGGAAACTAGCTTCAAAAAAACTCTCATATGAAACCCTTTTTTCAACAATTTATGGCTTGCACATACAATAATCTCTTCAAAATGTAAATGATGAAGTTCTAGGTTTAGCTAGCCCAAGAGGAGGGGGGAAAAATCAACCAAAATATTAAGCCTTTGCAAGCTTGATCATCTATAGCCAAGCTAAAGCAAAAGGCAATTGGGAATAATGGACCTAGCATGGGAGGAGGTTGTGCAAAGTGCCATCTTTTGAGAAGATAGTGTCATTGAGCACACTATATTCTCAAAAGTTTTGTAATCCTTTTTTTAGTTTTTTTATATACCACGGGATATATTTTTTATTTTTTTATTTAAATTTTTATGTTTTCAACCCCCCCCCCTCCACTTTATAAATTTCATGGGAGGCTAAGGTGACAATTGATATGGGACAAATCCCATATCATATGTATACATGTATGTATATTTATACATATATCTATATGATATCCACATATTCAAGTATTTATATTCGTATATCTGCGTATCCGTATTTGTATATCCATATTTTGGAAGATCAACAGCTGGGAGGAGGGGTTCAATTTATTTTTTTAAATCAAGGGTTATTATTTTTTTCCAACTGAGGGGCCAGGTTAATTAATGGCTGGGAGTGGGTGCCATCTTTTGAGAAGATAGTATTGCCTCCCATCCATCAAGAACTGAATTTTCTCCCATAATTCTTCACGGGCAAATCCAATTGTAATTTTTTTGGTGGAGTGGCAAGGTACTCCTCATCCTCACATCTAAATTTTTTTCCAAGAAATATAGTGAATTTTTTTTCCTTAGTGAGTTCCTCAAAATTGCTATGTTGTCAAAGTGAACATTGTTTGGTCCTTTAGGGGTTAAGCAAGACTAGTAGGAGTAAAGCATATGGATGTGGAACTTTTGAAGCAAAATAGATTATGGCTTGAAAAGAATCTAGATCTAATCTATCAGACTTGTTTCAAATCTAGCACTTGTGGAAAACATGTATGAAAACCATTTGGTTCACGAGTATGCCCAAATTCTATCAAGTGGTGGTGAACTTTACTCCTCATTGCAAGCATGGTTTCTATAAGTAAAGTATTGTACATCACCTAGTGATCAATTAGATGAGCATATCCATTATGGTCTACAACTCAATTTAGAGTTCTACTTTTGGATCTAATTTGAATATGTTGCATTTTGAGGTAGCTTTTATTGCATTGAGTGTGCAATTGGGATTCAAAATTTTGGAATTGGGTTGGAAAGCTTCCATTTAAAGAATTCAATGAACACACTCATTGGGCTTCTACACATTGCAAAAGGCTCATTCATTGTTTCACTATACAAATGGATGCTTTGGGATTTCCATTAGAACCTTGTAGGAAAGTAAAAGAGCCACATTAGAATCTTGAAGGACAAGAATAGTCACTTCTAAGATTTACAATGGCAAACTATATGTTTTTGCTTTAATCGCCTACAATGTATTGTTCTTTCTTCGAAATTGAGTTGACTCAAATACATGTGAAATAAACCTTGATTTGCCGTTCTTTTGACAAAAGAAAATAATTGTGAATCCAATACTTGTATATATACACAATAAAAAAATGGGTCTACCATGAGATTCCTACCTTATGAATCTATGTGCAATGCAGAAACTATTCACAATGGAATTCCTACCTTAGAGTTAGGGTTGGCTTCTATGTGGAGTTGGGGTTGTTGAAGCCTATTGATCAATAGTGGAATGGAGACTTCAAAAAAATTAGACTCCTATTCCACCGTTGATCAACATTAGAAGAGATTTCGGGATTCAGAGGGCCGTTTCAGGGCCGTTCTCGGCGCTGTTCCCCTGGCAGTAAAAGAACGCCGCTGTCAGATTTTATTTTTTTTGAAAAAAAAAAAAAAAAAAATTTAAGTTCTTAAAATGAGAAACAAAGTTTAATTTATTTTTTTCTTTCCGAAAAAATTGACCTAGCAGTCTCTCGGCCAGGTCAGCACAAACGGGGAACGGCGGTTCTCAGGGGGGGTTCGAGTTGGGAACTCGCAGCCCTCCCCGAGAGCCAAAACACATGTAATGTGGTGGGCTTCATCAGCCCCAACTCCACATGGAAGCTAGCCCTGAGAACAAGGGCCGTTCCTCTTTAGGTTGAATGCACTGAATGCACAAATTTCAGCTTTTTGTCCAATCACACAAGTGAGGATGTAGGCCTCTTCTACAACAAATTGGCTTGGCCTCTAGGTGTAAAGTGACCCTTAAGGTAAACCTGCCTATGACATGCAGAATAAGTGGTTTGTTCTATTGCCATTAGTAAAAAAGAAATTCCATACAAAGACAAATGTGAGAAATGAAGGAAACAAGTGGAATTTTATTTTTTGGACAAAGTATGAATTTTTTATGAATTTTTGAAGTATGTTATCTAGTTGGCCCCAAAGAGTTTGTAGAGTACCCCCAAACAATAGAAAAGTGTTTTTATGATGGTCATCTTGCCACCTAAAGCAGTTACAACATTTTCTAACATGGCTACAAGATTCCTAACATGGACATGACATAAAGGAATAAAAAAATAACTTTTTATAACTAGTTTAGACTAGAAAGGTGTAAGTGTCCTGTAATAGTCACTAATAACTCCATGACCATCTCTTAAGGCTTTGATTATGGCCACAAATTAGCCTAATGCAATCCTTGTCCCATTTATTAGAAAAATCTGCCATGGGATTGATAAGAGACTCTAGTGCATGGTTTCCTAGGTGACTACATTAGGCATGGGATTGATAAGAGACTCTAGTGCATGATTTCCTAGGTGACTACATTAGGCAGTTTGCCTGTCATAGGCAGGTTTACCTTAGTATGTGTTCAGTAACAGAATTATCATTCTTCAAAGTAGACCACAGCAGGTCAATAGGGCCTAAAGAGTAGTGTTGCAGTTGCAAGGTTATATAATTGAGACCAGACTGAGTTCATTCAAACGCAATACCGTACTTTACCTCGGAGGCGGGTACAATTGCCAGAATGCCAGTGGGAGCAGACGATGTCTGTTCGGACATTCCAACTGATCGAATCTCACTGTTTAGGCGGCTGGCAGTAGACTGTCTCATTGAGTTTCTTGTCAGAATGGGGATTCTTCTTTTAAATGACATCAAGTGTGTCAAGGAAATCATTGCTTACTTAAGTTTAACTGCATTTCCTCTACACCAGAGATTCGTTGAGGATAGAAAGGTAAACTAGATAATCTACTCACATTCCATGAGCTCATAACGGCATACACATCATGTTAATCAATAGCTTGAAGTACTGTTAAGTTACCATGCTTCAAAAAGTCCGAAGACACTCTCAACAAGATGTCAAAGAAAGCTATTCTCTGCGTTCACACAAAATTATAGTTGAACTTGAAATATAAAAAAGGTTTTGCATATTTGTTGCTGTAACCGATATGATATTGTTTACGTATCCTATGATACATCAAAAATTACTTGAGCAGTGACAAAGTTGGGAACACCCTTCTGTACAAAAAGATGAAGCATTGTAGTCCTTATCCCTATTGCGCATGGTACTGTACTTCCAGTGAGACGCCTGCTTAGATTTACAACTGTCCCAAAGCCCTGAATTGTTCAAGAAATGCCACTCATAGAAAACGAAAACTATGGAACATGTCCATCACTTAGCTTTCAACGATCTACGAAGAGTGCTACAGTGTCAGCTTCAGACTTAAATCCAAGAACTCTCGCCTCTCTTCACTTCCAATTTGTTTAGGGCAGTCCTCTGTCACGTTACTGGAGGACGTGGAGGTGAATCTGCAGCTGAGGCCCACAGCACTGAAGAAACTGTTGTCCGTGCAGGAAGGGGAATAGACACCACCCGTAACAGAGCGAGCACTCTCCTGCAATGAATGCATACAGAGGGTGAGCAACAACTGAATTGCTAAATCAACCTATTTCCTTCTAGATGCCAAATATTAGTAAGTTTACAAAGCATACAAACGAGTCTTTTACCCCATAAGATCTTACCAAATAGCTTTGGATCACTGCTAGGAACTGTCAATCGCGACATGTACAAAATCAAAACGACAAACTTTACCTGGTGACGATTAGACATCTGAAGGTGAAGCGAGTTATCAACTTCTGCTTCAGAATTTATCACCCGCTTAGCTTGATGGACCATGTCAGGGCTCATTGATTCTTTGCTGTTCACTTCATATTGTGGACTGGTGGGATAGGAACGGCTAGAAATCCCTAAAGTGAGGAAGTCACCAGATGTCTCATGCTCGACTCCTACTGGAGCATGACATTCAGGACTTGACAAGCATCTCCGTCTGGTAACAGGCGACCCACAGGGTGAACACACGCTCGAGCAACAATCCTTGATCCGGGATTGTGGTGGACAACCAACTTTCAAGAAGGAATCCCCAGAATGGAAGCCAACATCCGTGATTGTACTTAAGTTCTGGACTTCAGTTTCTTGCCAGGAAGCACATACTTTGTCCTTGAGAAGAGGTAAGGCGTAACCAAGGCCACTCCTGCAGTGTGTAGACAAGATTTAGTAAACAATCGTGATAACCAGCAATCATTACAATGATTAAAAAACAAGCCCACTAAAAAACATGAACTAGACTTATCTACTTACTTGGGAGAGATACCATGATTCACGAGCTTGAAGCCAAAATAGGAGTATCGCTTCTTAGATGAACAAGTTGCACCCGCAGAAAGACTCACAAACCAGTGAGCCACAACTCATAACTGCAGAGGTTCCTGAAATGAATTGTCACTAATCTAAAGCTAAAAGAATCAGAATTTCATGGTCAAGGACTCTACCGAGATATTCCAGGTGCATCATGTACTCCCACTGGGCTCTCAAGACCGTGGGCTACACCGGCATCGTGCGCGACCTCAACCTCACCAGCAGTCGCGTTCAGATCCAGACTCTCAGAGTGTATACATTTGCTAGTATTCACCTTGAGGTCGTTCCATGGTCGCTTCTGCCCGCATATCTGTGTTCATCACACAAACCAGTAACCATTAGAGAATATATTATGGTGAACGGCACAGAGCACAAACTGTTAAAGAAGTGACTTATCAAATCCCTGACCCCGCGCTTAGTATTCAACCATTCTCAGCCGTCCGTCTGAGGTTGACAGGTTAAGTATATCTAACTTCACTTGAGTGCTCACAAACAATACATAAACATACGCGCAGGTCAAGATAGCCTCAAGAAAGCTGAGTTAGCATGGTGGCAACCTTCTCGGTAGCAAGCCATGTATTATTGCTTGAAAAGCTTTGGAAAGAAGAGAGCTCCGTTGGTCTGCCGAAATTTTTCACCAAGCCAACCTGTAATGTACACGCAAAACGGGTCACAACTCAAATTCCAGTCCTGAAACCACGCGTTGGAATTTTCTTTACTGAAAATGGAATGCCTGATATTCATAATGGATGCCTCACTACCATTTCCAGACGATTTCTACTCCCATGGCTGAAATCGTAATCTACAAGATAGCATTATGAAGCAACAAACTCGCAGATCTGGTATAAATTTGCATGGAGAAAGGATGAGTGAGTACCACTGGTGGTAATTCAGTTCGATCTTGTGAGTGGTGGCGCAATTTGGCATGACCCGAAGAGGATTCAAAACACTGTATACCGTTCGAAGTAAAGAGCGACCCTGCCCCATACTTTCCAACTGCTGGGAGGAGCTTGGTATCCCCCACCCCGGCAGCATCCCCAACTCCATTGCTGGGGACTTGGAACTTGTGGACGGACTCTCTGTCCGCCTCTGACAGGCGTTGCTGTTCCACCTGCTCCACGTTCGATGCGAGACTATCAACTAGGTGGCCTCCCGCTGATAACGCATTGGAGAATAAGGACTTCGCTGTGGGACTCGGAGGGGAGCCTCGACAAGTCACCCGAGGTTGCTTGCCACAAGAAGACTCCTCCGCATAAGTTCCACAAGAGCCTTGACCTTTGCTTCCAGGCCACGAGGCCAAGCTAGGACCCGTCCGCATCGAAGTGGTTCCATACGAATGCTCCATGCTTTCCCGACTGCGAGGGAGCTTGAGCGCCACGCCTTCTTGTCCATGTCGCGCAAATGAGCCCGCGGTGGAGTGGTCACTATTCGCCAACGACATGATGGTCCGGAACATTTCTCCATCTTTCCCGAAGTGACGAGAATCTCCGGCGAGGTAATGCGACACGTTCTCCGCGCGATCATTGCAAAACGAGAGCGCGCTCGGGTGATGAGACATCGTGATACTCTTCATTGGCTGGAAGCACATCCCCCCTACACTCTGATCCGCGAACCCGAACGCGGGAGGCAGGCCTTGCAACGAGGCAAAACAGGCCGCTTCCAGCTTGCTCTGCTCCTGCAACCGTAGCTTCTCCAGCTGCGCCACTCCCAACCCGCGTTGCGGCTGCTTCTTTTGCGCATTCCGCCCCTTTCTTGACCTACTCCGCACCTCTATTGAAGCTTTCTGGCTCCCCGCCTTCTCCTGCTCGTGCTCGACATTCGCCATTGACAGCTTCTCACCAACGGGAAGCTCCGGCGAGCGCATCAACAAAGTAACCATCTCCGCTCGCACTCCACCACCCGTTCTCTCTCCCAAATACCAAACCCTCGCCTCCACAGAACTACACACCGTTTGCCGCTTCAAGTCGTACCGCTCCTCGTCACCTCCAGAAGCAAAACATACCCACCGGCGGCACCCGAATTCCTCCTCATACTTCCAAACCTCCTTAAAACACCACAAACAGCATCCCTCCCAAATTGGTTACCCCGGATGCGCAATGCTCCAGAGGAACAAGTCCGGGAGCAATTTCAAAAGGGGAGCCCTCGCGTCGGGGTTCATCAGATCGACCTGCGAGGCACGTCTCTTTCGGGAGCCGAGCAATCCTCTCCGTCACAGCCAACAAGCAACAACGAACCAACCCTGGCCTGCAAAACCTCCCAAATGCACCAGAGTGAACAGTATTGAGCCGGATTTGGTCCGTCCCGGAGATTCCTTGTGATCTAAGAGCCACCGCGAAGGAATGAGAACTGGAAGAGGTCAAGCACGCCCGCAGAAGAGGCGTCTGGGGCCCGCAGAAACGCAACAACTGGGGCCATAGCTGGGCGGACGGAGGCTGGGCTTGACTGGCTGGCTGGCCGGTAGGGCTCCTGTGCTCCTTCCTGGGCAGGACGACGAAGAAGACGCGAATATGACGGGCCGGGTTACGAGGGGAGCCCGATAGATACACCCTACGTCACCCGGCCCCAATCAAACCCGTCATCTTTCCGTTCTTTCCTTCCACCGCCGGGGATCTTCCCTGCTCTGCGAAGATGCCGGGGTCTGGGGCTCTTTTTAAAAAAAAATGATTTCGTTTGATTTCTTATTTGCGCAAATAGATTTTACATTTCTACTGCCATTTCATTCGTCTGCCGTACCGGGAATACGGCCTAGGCATAAGTGCACCAGGTCTACAGTGCACTCTAGTATTTATTGCAAGGTGATGGTCCCACTCCAAATTTTTCACCTCCGCGAAAACTTAACAACTTATTAACCCCTTAGTGCCCTCGATCCTTTTTCAAATTTTGGCACATTTATGCTTATATCTTTCTACAGAAATATCATTTAAAGACCGCAATTTCATGAAATTGGTCATTAAGCAAGGTTGTCTTTCAAGATCCAAGTGTTACATTGGATGAATGAGAAGTTAGTTGGACTAAACAGTGCCTCAAAGCCCTTTTTTCATGGTGCAAAATATCAACATCGGAGCACTGAAGGGTTAACCCTCAACTGATGAACCCAAGGCAACCTGATGGTTTGGATTTTGAAAGAATCTTCAAAAAAAAACTCTTTCAATATTCAACTAAGGTAGGAGGTCCATAAATCGTTGATTTAAGAGCTGAAACTAAATTTGGAGGAGGTGAAGCTTCTTGAAATATTTTTCAGTAAATTTTTCTTGAATGGCAAGTGGAATTGGCATCTAACCTAAGTCGTTTTATATTTTTTGGAGCTTTGAGGAAATAGTTATGAAAATTTTGAAGTTGATATGGCATAGGGCTCTAAAA
Organism: Rhytidiadelphus loreus; assembly: GCA_947034895.1. NCBI lineage: Eukaryota > Viridiplantae > Streptophyta > Bryopsida > Hypnales > Hylocomiaceae > Rhytidiadelphus > Rhytidiadelphus loreus. Next base: position 29,714,327 of record OX344765.1, on the reverse strand, counting down.
TCGCCAACCTTCTAAAATGTACATTGTTTGGACATTGTTGAAGGCTATGAAAAAACAACACATACAAATAGTGTACATTTGAAGAAGTGGGCAATTTTAGAGCTTGTGCGCTTTTGGAACCTCCAATTTTACATAAGAAATTCCTTGCTATCATTCTCTTTGTCTTCATAAGATGCATTGATCAATTTTAAGTCTTGGATTTTGAATCTTAATTTGAACTTGTATTTTTTATAATGGAAACTTTGAATTTTTTTTCTTGACTAGTGGCTTTGAGATTGCCCATGGCCTTGAGGAGGATGGAAGCTCGTCATTGATTGGTTATTTGAACAAGCTACATGATGCCCATTTAACCCCTAATCTTGAAGTCGCCTTGAGGGGCTCTCGGGATTTTGGATAGGCTTGTTTGACCTCAATTTTCTACATGATTTTTTAAATCGTTTTTTAAAGATTGGAAATCACATTAGCTTTGGGGGAATATAATTTTTATTTCAATCAATGCTCGTGAGCAAAAGTTATGCCACTTCAACCTCTAAAAGAGCAGTTATGAGGAGAAATGTTATTTTTATGGATAGGGGGCAACGCGAGTAGGGTTCTTTACACTAGAGCAAATTTTCATCACAATGCCCAGAGGGGTGGGGTCAAGGCCTAGGGTATACTTTTGGCCAAGGTTGGAAACAAGTTGCTTCTAACATCATTTTTGGGACCCATCAACTCAAAACAATGTATAAAGAGGGGATGTGAATGAGACAAATGCTCCATGAAATTTATTGTTGGAGAATTTGTAATAAAATCCAAAACTCTAAGTATTTTGCAACTATTTTACATTCCTTCAAAGAGCTATTTATTTGGTGTATATGATATTGAGACAACAAGTTCTTTATACAAGAAGGGTGGTAGGATGTAAAACACTCCATGTGGAATATGTAAATTAGAATTAGTAAGAGCTCAATCCCTTATAGTTAAGTCAAAAGCAAAAATTGTGTTCAAAATTGAATTTCAGACATCATTTAGACATAGTAGAATTACTTTTTTTTAAACATTTTAAACATAGTTAATGTCTAAAATTAAGCTAAGTTTCATCTCCAAAAATCCATTTGAGATTTAGAGTCTCGGATCAAAAGTTATGGACAAATTTCAGAGAGGATATTTGAAAATGTCAAAGAAAATTACCCTTTCAATCCCTATTTGAAATGTGTCCATAACTTTTGATTGGAGACTCTCAATCTCAAACGTACTTTTGGAGATTAAATTTAGATTCATTTTCCACATTAACTTAGTTCAAAGTGTTTTGAAAAAAGTTACTCTACTATGCCTAAATGATGTCTAAAAATCTACTTTGACCACAATTCTTGCATTTGACTTAACTATAAGCAGTTGAGCTCTTACTTATTTTAATATATATATCCCACATGGGTTGCTTTATCTTCTATCACCCCTCTTGTATAAATATTTTGTCTTCTCAAGTTTATACATATAGAACTAGAAGCTTACAAAGCTATGTGAGGTAGTTGCCAAATGTTTTGATTTCTTTGAATTTAATCTTGAATATTCTAAAATTATATTTCATGGAATAGGGGAGCATCTTTATGGGCAAGCAAAACGTGAGTGTTTAGAAGACATAGCAAGTAGTAAATTTATTCAATGTTTGTGATCCATGATATGTCAGACATCCTCCCTTTGAATATGCCAAACTACCCTTGTGTTCAACTTGGGTGTTTTAAGCCATATATTGATCAAGCTTGCCAATGCTACAAATTTTGGATGATTTCTCCCCCCTCCTCTTTCTAAAGCTAGCTAAAATCTAGAACTCCATTGTTAACATTTTGAAGAGATTATTTTATGTGTGTTGAAAGGTATAGGAAGGTATTTTTTAGTAACCATTCTATCAACATCGTCCATAAGTTTTTATAGAAAGTTTCAATTCACAAATAGATTTTTAGAGTTGAATGCTAATTTGATTTTATAAATTTCTTTAGTAAGCTACTATAAAAAGAAGTTTTTTTATTGTGTTTAAATAATGTTGAAGTCATATTAGGGAATAGAATTATATCATTGGACTTGATAATAAGAAATAAAGATCCTCCATATCCTAAATTAAATATTCCATATAGATTGTTGCACATCCTATTGCAACAATCTATGTGGGATATATGATTTAGGATATATAGGATCTTAATCCCTTATACTCAAGTATAGTGTACTTAAGTTCTCCCTACAAAAATAATATTGAGTGGCTTGTCAATTTGGCAACAAACTCTAGAGACTATTTGTCAATAATATCCTTAAATTTTTTCTTCATAACAATGATAAAAAAGGCTACAACAAAACAAATTTTATAGCTCAAATCTTAGACCACTACAAGAGAAATGGGTGTTTTAAGTAGTGTCCTAGACATCACGTCTTTCAAGTAACGTCTTTTAAGTAAAATTTTACTTAAAAGACGTGATGTCTAGGACACTACTTAAAACACTCATTTCTCTTGTAGTGGACTCTTCAAAGTATATCTTTATAACAATGCTCAAGACTAGAATAGTTTATAATTGTTATAAATATTGTTATAAATATAAATTAGATCTAATAATTAGAAAGAAATATAAGCAATGTTTTAGAGAACCAAATTGAATTAGGAACTATATGACATGAAATATTTATTGGATCAAAATCTAAAAACAAACATTTGCATGAACTACTCTTGGATTTTTTCCACATATTACTTTCTTTCAACAATAAAAAAATGGGACATTTGAAAATTGTTTTTATAACATCATATATGGTTATATCTTTTTACAAGGGAGGAATAAGGTAAAGCAATCTATGATAGGCAAACTGCCTCATACAGTCACCTATAAAACCATGCATTAAAGTCTCACATCAATCCATGGTAAATTTTTCTAATAAATGGGAGTAGGACTGCATTAGGCTAATTTGTGGCTATAATCAAAGCCTCAAGAGATGGTCATGGAATTATTAGTGTCTGTCATAAAATACTTACACCTTTTTAGTGTAAATTGATAGTAAAAAGTTTTTTATTCCTTCATATCATGTCTATCTTAGGAAATCTTGTAGCCATGTTAGAAAATGTTGTGATTGCATTAGGTGGTAAGATGACCATCATGGAAACACTTTTATGTTGTTTTGGAGTATTGTACAAATTCTATAGGGCCAACCGGACAACATACTTCAAAAATTCTAAAAAATTCATACTTTGTCCAAAAAATAAAATTCCACTTGCTTCCTTCATTTCTCACATTTGTCATTGTATGGTAAAAAATCTGTATTTTTTTGCTAATGGAAACAAGAGAAACCACTTGTTCTGCCTATCATAGGCATATTTACCTTAGTTTTACCCATTGTATGTGTACTATACTAAAATGGTTATTTAGTTTGAGTGAATAATAGATTAATACAAAAATTAATATGACCAATCTAATAATGCCACCACTATACACCACAAATGCTATGATGCCACTACTACAACCAATGTTGAGTTTGCCATGTATCAAAGAAAATGCCCTTAAAATTAAAAAGATTTAAAATGTGTTTCTTATAGATTATATTTTTGTCTACATGAAAAGATTTGATTCATTCCATTTGGATTAGTGATGTGAAAGTTATAGAGTATTTTATTTTATATGCACTCATTGATAAATAATGTACTACATTTGTTTTTGAACTCAATTCTTACAATTTTTCACAAAAAAGAGTTCCAAGGTTTAGTTTTCTTGGTAGAACAATCTCACCATTTTAATTAGTATGTTTCAATTCCATCTTAGAATTATTAAGAATTTAGTTTTTCCTTCTATCTCAAATTTGCTTCTATTCAAATGTTTATTAAAAAATAAAAATAAAGTATTCGTTTTTTGAATATCTTTTTTTCTTAGATTCCCAAGTCAAGTCTTCAATGTAAAAAATTATAAAATCAACATGCTTAACCTTTAGGCACTCCGACGATGAACATAGTGCTTGGAGGTGTTGTTTAGTCCAACTAACTTCTCATTCATCCAATGTAACATTTGAATCTTGAAAAGACAACCTTCCTTGATGACAATTTCATGAAATTGGTGTAAATGATATTTTTGTACAAAGATATAAGCAAAAATGTGCCAAAATTCGAAAAAGGACCAAGGGGTTAAGGGATTAATGCAAAAAATGTAAGTTAAGAAGATTCAAATTCTAATAACCTAGTCTTGCATGATGGTCACTTGTAACCATGATGGTCACCAATGTAGTATCTTGTAACCTACATGTTTACAGTTTCTAAAATTTCTTCTACAAATTCTTGTACTAGTTTAGTGCAAGATCCTATCGACAGATATGCAAAACAAAACATTTTTCAAAGTTTTTTGCTCTCTGCAATAGTTATAGTAGTTTTGAGTGGGTTCTGATGGAAAAAAGTCTTAGTCCTTTAGGGGTTATTAAAAAGAAATTATGTTTAGAGGCAATACTGACAAGCCTAGGGGAACATTGAAAGTACACACGAAGAAAATATCAATTCTGAAAAGTACTAAGGTATAGTTTTTAGTTCATAGTCTATATCACCATTGTTTGAGAAAGTTAACCTTAACCCTAGAAGGACACCAAGGACAATATGTGATGTTACCATCAATGCCTGGCAGGTCTAGCCCTAGCCGCTACGTGAAAATTATTACGTAACAAAAGGGGTTCGACATCCATTTTCAATTCTTATAATAATAATGGCTTATGGAAAAGCCATTTAAAGTGAATTCAGCTACTCACGTTAACTATATAACTCTGACATAGCTTTTCAATCCTAGAGGGACATAGCTTTACATGACCAAGGTAGTCACCAAAATACTCCGACTATTAAACAATAACTTCACTTACCGTTTAGATAGTTATCAATGAAGTCATGCAAGCATTGCATGAAAGAAGACGAGATCTTTGTACAAGTGGGATGTTAGGAGGCACAACAATCTATATGGGATATGTAAATTAGGATTTGTAAGAGTTCAACCACTCATAGTTCAAGTCAAAAATATGCATTTTGTTTAATGTAAAATTTCAGACCTCATTTAAGCTTAGTAAAATAAATTTTTTTGAAAAAAATTGTACTTAATAAATGTGTAACGTTTAACTTAATTTTAGGTGCAAAAATCCGTTTTTAATTTAGAGCTTCCAATCAAAAATTATGGACATAGCTCAAAAAAGAGGTTTGAAAATGTCCCTTCCAACCCCTCTCTAAACTTTGTCCATAACTATTTATTGGAGATTCTAAATCTCAAACGGATTTTTGAATATGAAATTTAGCTTGATTTTACACATTTTCTTAGTTCAAAGTTATAAAAAAATATGATTCTACTATACTTAAATGAGGTTTGAAGTTTTGTCTTACACACAATTAATGTAGGAGGCCCTAAAATTGACCAAGTTCTATAGTAATGTAGAAGCGGCGCATTTTTCTTTCTTCAATGCACCATCTATGTACCAATAATGTACATTTCAAGAGCCAAAAACTTTTAATGATGATTGAGTTTCAATTTCAAAAAGTTTGCAACTAATTCTGCAAAGGTCTAAAAAATATGAAATGACTTCACTATAAGAAAATCGAGTTTTTTTTACATCTTAAAAAACAAGAGAGGAAGTTCAATTTGACGAGTAAGTAATCAGCGTAGATGTCTTCTAAAATTCATTATATTTGACAAGCAAAAAACATGCAAAAATCACAAGAAACATATAAGATTTTAGTTTTTTTTTCTAATGTAGCAAAAAACGCAGTCTTTGAAGCTTTCCAAAGTGCGCCACGTGTTGGACAAGTCACTGCCACACAAGCATGACATAGGTGGGCAATGCCATGTAGGATATTTTTTCATCAATCCAATGAGTGACGTGGATTGTGACTTGGACTTCTCTGATTTTTGATGTGGCAATTGGTTTTGGTGACGTAGCAATTGGTTTTGATTTCAGATCTTTGAAACGTTAAATTAGACATTTGTTGAGACACCAATTGGTGCATTTTCTACCTATAAGGCAAGATAAAAAATAAAAATAAATAAAAATTAAAATTAAAAATGAACAAGGAAAATTGTTGAATTCAAGAAGTAAAGAAAACTTACCATCTACCATCAGGAAGATTTTTGATGGCAAAATGAAAGAATTGCTCCATTAAAAGTTAATGAGAATGAAGGATAGAGAAGTCATATTTATTATTTATTGTCCGTCCATGGTGAGACAAATGATAAGGGATAATTAGAATATGGGAACTTGACCATTGTACATCTTGACGTTGTTTCAAAGAAGGGACTTATTTCAAACATCTCAATGTTGTTTCAAACATATGGATTATGTTGTTTCAGACATTTTTCATTTAACACAACTCTTGTTGTACATATTCCATATGGATTGTTTCACTTTCTTCCACCTTTTTTTGTATAAAGACCATCTCTTTTCATCCACACTACATATCCATCCATTTCCCTTTTATTTTAAAGCATGTCATATGGTTGCCCTTCCCCCCAATTTTTTACATATGGTCAACATTTTACTATAAACCATAGTAATTTTTACTAACTTACCCATAGTCAAAATAGATCTACTTGCTAATGTGGCACTTTAAGTTTTTTGGACATCCTTCAAAACATTAGCATGTCTTCATTCATATCAAATAAAACATTAGCATCAATGATAACATTAACTTAGATTTACAATAACGTGCCAATGTTCTTCGGAATGTTTACAAAAATCTACCTTGTTGAGCTAGATTTCCTTTGACATCACGCGTTAGTGGTAATACATAGCCAAAAACGTGGATTTCTTATAGTGCTTGGATTAGATGTTAGTTAGTTTGTTTTTTCTATGAAAATTTATTGAAAATATTTCAAGCAGTTTAGCTTCCCCCACAAATGCAATCAACTATTACATGCATGCTTTGTGGACCTTCCACCTTACTATATTTTTACAATGAAAGGTCTAATCTCTCATACTCAAATTATTGCATTATTTCATTAATTTCCAGAAAAAATCAACTTTACTTTTTTGTGTATTATTTTCTATCAAGCTTGCTCTTCACCTACAATACTATAGAAATATAGAATGCACCTCTGATTGTATCAAAAATTGTATCAATTATAATTGAGGAACTGCACTATAAGAAGGTCAAATTCGTTATAAATGAAATTATTTTTGTAAAAAAAAAAAAGTGCCACATGTCATCTTGTGCTTGTGAATGGTGTAAGGTGACCTACCCCCTGAGAATCTGACGGTATCTAATTGCAATTTTGGCACCTTGTGCCGAATCACCCCCCTTCACATACACTATCACCGAGGTGGTGGTGTCCTTACCGTTTTGGAAGGGACGGGTGTAGCGTAGCCCCCGAGTCAGACCACGGTCGTCACCCCAATACTCCGATTCCTGGACCCATGAAGTCATGCCTTGTACCTTGTAAGTCCGTAGCGTCCTTTCCAGGGTTAAAAACACTCCTCATTTTTGAAGCGCATCGAATTGTTGATTCTGTGTTTCCCTGTCGTGCGTAAAGTGAAGAAGGAGGTTGCACACTGCACAAAGTCCCCAAGTCCCAAGTCCCAAGTCCCCGTTCCCCGCCCAGACTGATGAGTGCCAGCCAACATGGGTTTGGGGCCTTCGCTTCTGGCAGTCCAATGACTGGCTCTGCAAACTTCTTACACCGAGAAAATCTTGGTCTTGTGTAAAGACAAAATGACAGTCAGTCAGTCAGCCCGCAGGAGCTATGATACAGCTAAGGGAAGCTCAGCGAGCGAGCGAGGGAGTAGTACCTCCCTGAAGGCACCCAATCGAATCTCACAGCCTATGAGTAGGAGATCAACCCGGAAACGCCTGAGCGTCCACATTCGGACGATGGACAGAAAAGGGAAATGTCCGTCATCATTGCACCCCTGCAGTGGACGGAGTGATGCTACTGCGCACTCAGAGAGAGTAGACTTTTCATTCATCCAAATTTGTCTTACAGCTCACAGTATATACTGCACGCGTAGTCATTACAAAGACCGTAGACGAAGTCCATACTCTGAATGTTGTTTGTTGAGAAATTCAGAACTTTTGTGGGTGCCCAGAGCCTTAATTTGATGGAACGGGAGCTAGACGTGCCTCAGTCGACTCACGTAGAATTGAGTCTGGGCACAGTCTGTTCTATCGGTTAAGTTGTGACGGCCCACTCGGTCATATATACATTAGCGCAACTCGTGGTACGTGAAGGCTTTGGATTTGCATTTCAATTGAACGAAGAAAAACTATTCGGTAGTCGGGCAGGATCGATGGCGCGGTGAAGTGGACATCCTTCCTGCCGGAGTTCTGAATCCTAGCTCATCCCCGGGCTGCCGCAGTAATCATCGATCGGCTCAACAGCCCAAATTCATCTAGATCTTTCTCAGTTGTTTTGAGGAGTCCATCGCATTGCAAGCTCATTGTCTAGCTAGCTCAACCAGCGAGTGCATTGTTGCATGCAATGCGAGTCTCTCTTTTGAGTGGATAGTCTCAGCCGTTGCTGTTTCTCTGGAATTAAGTGCAGTGATTGTGAGTGGAAGGCCAGGGCAACAATATTATTCCTCGCTAGCTCCCAAATTTCTTTGAAAATTTTGGACTTCTCGATCTGATCTACTTTTGTCGAAGAAACCTGGCTGCAATTCAGCTAGCTCCTGTACGTGCTGCTGCTCGGCAAAGTCGACTGAGGCACGTCTCCCGTCAAATCTCATGAGCAGAGCATCTGGGAGAGTGACGGAGATTTTAGGTTCTGCAGATTTCTGTTAGCACTATATCTGGCCGGTAACCATTTCATGAGATCGATCATACTGACGGACGGTCACATTATTCACTAAGAGCGACAAATTTTTCCTCAACTGAACAGCACGCATCATCACCGTTTTGCACTTCTGCACTCTCTGCATGTGCTCTCCGCCAATGAATCCGGGCATTTAAGGGTTATTTAGTTGCAGTAACAATATTGACAGAAGCGGAACATGCAACAGTCCGCCAGGCAACACGCAACTGACTCAACTGATTATCCACTCGAAAACACCAGAAGCTGCTAAGGTAACCCTGGTAAGGTAAGACCCATGAGCACTGATTTCAAGCCTCACTGTCCTTCACTGTGTTTACTGCCATTCTATAAGTAGATTTGAATGAAAGATTTTGTATTTATTGTTTAGAGATGAAGTCATATATGTCTGCTACAATTCATCAAATTTTCAAATTTTTCTGGGAAAATTTGAAATTTTCTGTGAATATTTTAAGAAAAAAAAGAAGAAAATTTGTATCAAATATACCGGTAGAAAAGAGTCAAAAGACTAGAAAAAACTGAAATTTTCATCACAGGTGTATATTATAGTGTAAATCAAAGTTACCATGTCTTTTTAAAATTATTAAATTGACAAACTATGGCTATAGACCCAAAGTTCATATTGCTGTAAAATATCAAAATTTTCAATTGGGATAGAAATGACACTTGATATGATTTTTTTAATTAGTGGTATTGAAATTCAAAAATCATCATTTTTGTAGCTAAAATTTTCATTAAGAGTAAATAGCGGATATAGCCCAAATTGTCTGAGCTATTGTATATGCTTGCTCCATGACCTTTAGGCAAGAAATGACCAAGATACACTACAAGAGTGATATGTGGATTGTGCAACTTCTTCTTTAGAAAAATCAATAATACTTTAATGAGGGAATTTGCAATAGTGTTCTCTAAAAATGTACTCAAGCAAATTCAAAATACAATTGGATGAAAAAACATTCTTTTCCATCCAAAGGACATTTGCGTCTTTAGCAATGTTTTAGGGTTAACTACTAAAGTTCTTTCATGTTTAGAGACCCAAAACTCTTCAATATACTAGTTTCAAAAGCAAGGCTAAAATCATCATCTATATTTATTTTTTAACAAATTTAACCGCAGGATCCTTTAATTAAGTTGTAAGAGTACACCCTCCTAAAATTTTAAAATAAAAAACCTTATTAATTGCAAGATCATAATGCATTGATGCTTGGATTTCAAAAAGAAGTATTTTCAACTCTTCCCGAATTGTTAGATTTCATCTTTTAAACTTTTTACTCCAAAATGTGAAAATCCTAAAACTTCAAACCGTCCTCCATAATATGTTGAAGAAACATTAAGTTGGGAATACATATAAACAAAATTCCAAAAACAAAATTCATCTTCATGCTTGAAAAAAATAGTTTGTAGAAATAAATAGATAATGATTCAAAATACTAATAAAATTGTTAAGAATTTAGTCAAGGATTCAAAGAATTCCAATCTAATGGTTGTGATGTTTTAATAAACAATCTTCATCCAATTCTTCTTCTTTTTTTCAAAAATATTGAAAATTTAGCTAATAAAGGACTTCAAAGTTTATTTCAAATTAGAAATTCCATAAGTGCCCGCAAACTAAAATTTCTCATAACTTTCATCTTTTTATAATCAAAATAGAATGATTAAAAAGCTTTCCATCTATATATAAATCTAAAAAATCAATTTCAAATTTTTGTATCTTGAAAAAGTGATTTATTTTTAGTTTCTCAGGCTGTCCAATTGCTCAAGAAATTACATATCATACAATAACTTTTTAACTACATGTATAGTCAAAAGCTACAAAAGTTGTTGTACCTTAAAGCTACTCCTCAAGCACATATTTGGTGAAAATTTAAAATAAAAAAATGAATTTTTTTTTAGCGAGCTATCCAAAATTTCTATATTACTAAAAAATATTTTTTGGTCCTTTAGGGGGTTAACAAGCTTAGAACCAACTGAAAAAAAAAAAAAAATGATGATGAGGATCCACCTACGCAAATCACTTGTACATTGATACAAATATGTACAAAAGTATGGATATTGATATATAGGAATATTTATACTAGTACAAATATGAATAGACATACATACAAATATAGATGCAAAAACGGTTGTTGATACAAATGCTAATTATCCCATATCTTTTGGTGACAATTTGAGTTGTTGAAACTTTGGCTTCAAGTTTGTTGAGACTTTGGCACACTCAGTGACTATTCACTCAAATACACCAAATTGATGTTTATAATATCACGCGCCATTAAGGCAAAACAAATGAATTTATTACTTTGCAATTTTATTGTTTCAAGCCTTATTGCTTCCTCATGGGCATCATATCCTCTATGCTACACATTTCAAGTAGAGCACCAATGCCCCGTTTTTATTTTCAATTTTATACAAATGAAAGTAGTTTCATTTGAAGGCAAAGAGTAACTTAACATAACATTATGAAGAAATACTAGGGCCCCTTTTGCTCTCCCCAAATCCTAGGATGCCCTCAATGTTTAGCCAATGGAAGTGCCCATCTAGTACTTAAGTACAAACCTCCCTAAGAATCTCAAGAAGGAATATTCCTATTTTGGAGGGAGTTCAAAGCCAGTTAAGCAATGTTATGAATATCCCAACTAAAGGATAGACTTAAGGAAAGAAACAATGCTTCATTTTTTAATTCTAATTTCGGGATCTTCACTACTATACGGTATGTGCACTCATAATAAACACTATCCAAAGTACAACACCTACATTTGGACCAAAAAACATAACTAAAACTTAGATATTGATTACACAAGACTAGTCACATACATATATTTCAGCGGAAGCAAGAGATAGTGGAAATGTCTGCATGCCGAATCAAAGGAATGCTCATCACACTTTAGGTTTTCATCATGAACATCGAATGCTAGCATTTGCACTTTCCACGCAAGCAAATGTTGGGTTGCACTTGACACTTAGTAAATTAGTTTATTGTTCAATGGAAATCAATAGGAAAGATCTAAGCAGTGGTTATTAAATCAAATGGTTATCATATGGATTTTTCATTGAGCTTCAAATGAAGTGTGTGTAAATGTTGTCAATTTATTTGTCACCATTTGTATTTCCCACATGTCATGAACTTTGAGGCATGAATGCATTGATGAATGAAAGAATTCATGATGATTGTGTCATGACAACCGTTGATGGATGACTGCATTATTTAATGGATGAACTAATTCATGCCATTGCTAGTGGACAAGTAGAGATTCTACTGATAGATATCAATCTGAATGGTAGATTTGTGCAATAGAGTTAGACAACTCTACTTGGATGACAAGGGCACTTGAGTGTCTAGAGATAGATATCTCCAAACAATGGATTTATGCACTAGAGTTAGACAACTTCAGGCTTAGATGACTAGTACATTGGAGATAGTTATCTCTAAGGTAAAGACAAGTGTGTTGAAACTTAAAGTTAGATAATTCCAAATAGAAGATCAAGATTTGGATAAGAGATGATTTGGAAAAGTACAACTAGGACTTTTACATTAGTAGATGGTTCTAGATAGAACTGAGGATAAAAAGCTAAAGATATAGAGTCACGTTCTTTTCCATATCATAGGTTTGCTTTAGCATTATGATGCCTTTCTTCTACATCCTTGATTGAGCATGGTTGACTAAGATCCAACCGTTCATTATTGATGTTATGTCTAGGAATATATAAAAGCATAGCTTCATTATGAGAAATATCATTTGTTGCTTCTCTTGAGGCTTGATATGTTATTTCTCATAATAAGGTTATGCTTACATAATACCTAGTCCATTGCTATAAATGTCCACACCAACACCAATAACGAAGTGCAAACCTTAGTTTTAATAAATTGAGACAACTTTGTCACTCTTATTGTAGAATTAAAATATATAAATGAAGAACATAATTTCCTAGAGGTCCTTTAGGGAATTTTCTTAATATGTAAAGATCCTTGAAGTAGTCCAATTCCGAAAATGTGAAAATATGTGTTATGATAATTTTTGTCCAAGAAAATTTGAAGACAATAATCCATAGATTACATTATATAATTCAATTTAGTATTACAATAATCAATATTCATCATTAAATTTTGAAACCAAAAATTAAAATTTCATTAAAATTTCATTGGGATTCTTACAAAATGCAAAATTATAAGTATAGTGATTTTTATATTACTTTCAAGGTTATTTTGGATAATTTTCTATAGTTTTTACTTCCTACATGGAGGTTATTTCCCAGAAATCATTTTTTGAACTTACTAAGTAAATTCTTGAAGTAAACATACATATATTCTTTGAATCATTTAATATTTGTACACATGCTAAAATCCAAATTACAGTCCTTAATTTTTCCTTTCTACCTAATCAATTATTCTAGACCACCCTTAACAAACTCCCAATCTTCTTTTCGTTCCTTCAAAATTACTTAATTAGTAATCTTCTTTCAGACAAAGGTATATAGTCTAGGAATCATTTGAATCAGACCAACATGGGACTATAAATGAACAAATTATCCAAGTATGCCAATTCCTTAGAATATTTTGAATTATTTCTCTTTGAACACTTGTGTTGAAAGACATGTTAACCCTTAACCCCTGAGCGCCCCAACGACGGAATTCCGTCTCTCCAAAATGAAATTTTGTTGAGGTTGACTATCATAAGCTTTTGAAGGGTATGAACAAATCATTTGTCCTTTTCCCTATCGACAAAGGGTTATTCCTACTTTCAATCGATACGGTTAGTTTTTTGGATCTTTTTTTGAGTAATAAGTGTGATTGACATTAGTTACGAAAGGTCTGAATTTTGATAAATATGAGCTGGGCGCTCAGGGGTTAAAGGACCGTCACTATACTTTCACCAAAAACGCTCCAAAACTGCCATTTCTAGTACAAGTATCAAAATTTTGAAAAAAAACTTTTTTTGACATATCTAACCATAGGGTCTTGTATTATATAGTATCAAAAACATGTGGTAAAAATTTCAGACATTTCCACCGGGTGGATTGCAAGATATAAGCATTCAAATTAACTAAAATCATTTTTTTGACCCTGTGAAAAGCAGGGCAGCTGCACTTCACAAGCTCACATTTCTATGAAAAAATGACCTAAATGGTGGTGCTTCTTTGGATTTGTTTTCCTAGACAAGTTGTCCACATGCTTGAAAAATTTCAGATCATTTGGAATAGTACAACATATAGGAAACAAATAGTAAGTAGGTAGTAGTAGAGAATGATTAAAAATACTAAATTATTTACAATTTAAATATGGAATTGAAAATTTCCAATCCCAATGGTCGAAATGTTGTAATAATGTATCTACATCCTAAGATTTTTTTTTGGTCCAAAAATATTGAAAATTGGGTAAGATAAAGGATTTCAAAGTTTATTTTAGAGTAAGAAATCCAAAATTGCCCACAAACAAAAAATCCTCATAACTTTTGACTCATTGATTGAAATGGAATGATTCAAAGCTTTTTGTGTATATGAAACTCTAGAAAATCAATTCCAAATTTTTGTTTCTGAAAAAAGTGATTTTTTTTTATCTGCCCGAACTGCCCAGTTACAAAAAAAAGTAACATATTAGTCTATAACTTTTGACTTGTATTTCCAAATGTCATGAAATTTGGTGCATATGAAAGATCTTCCTTGCCCCCACATTCTATTAAAATTTCAGCCCCAAATATGAAGTCTCCGCTCTTAGGTACTTGCCTAAAATTTCTATACAACCAAAAAACACAGTCCGGTCCTTTAGGAGTTAAAATCCATTTTTCATTCAAAACATGGATGTTAGGATGATTAACTGTTAGCCCATTAAATAACACCTTTGTAACATTGCAATCAAAATTTTCAAGAATCTATTTCATACAATCATCATAAAGGATTAAAATTTGAAGATTCATATTTATGTATATGAATTTATACGTTCTTTGTAAATTATAATGCATTCAAAATATTTGAAAATAAATTAAAATTGTTAAGATTTTTAAAGCAAACACAAAAATTTATAATATATCAAGAATAAAAATCATCATGAAATTCTATATCTATATTTGTGTTTATATTTGGAATATTCTATATTTTAACCCTTGAAGGACTAGTTAAACTGTGTTTTTGGCAACATAGCAAATTTGGGCACCTCACTATTTATGAATGCAATTTTTTTTCTTTTAAATTTTCACACAAAATGTGCTTGAGGAGTAGCTTTAACCTCTAAATGTCTAGGCGACCAAATATAGTTGATGTGAAATTTCAGGCTCATTTTGCAGTAGATAGCTAAATTCATTTGATCGTTTAAAAAAAAATTGGGGCACTTCTTTGGGTTATCTATTGAAAACTTTCATTTTCACTAAAAAGGTAAATATTTGATTGTTGAGAGGTCTGTAAAGCCATATGGTAGCCGACCCATACCTGATCAACCCCCCATTCTGGTGGTGTAGGCTACTATAATTCTGTGTAAGTGAAAATGAATAAATGATCAATTGTGATAGTTGAAGATGAAAAAAAGAACGGCTCATTGATAAGGTGGCAGCTGGCGATGAGTACCTTTAATTTCGTCCATATTTGTAGTGGCTGCGGTGGTTACTTGGGATATTAATGACACATTACTGAAGTTGCCTATAGTGGCGGCTCATTTCCTATTTTTTTGTAATAACATCGTGATGTGGCTACGGTTGATATTACTAGCTTTTGTGAATGGTTTTACCTTGGCGGCATGTTGGTTTTGCAAAAGTCATTGATTAGGAATGCAAATGGAATGAAATCTGACGGTTTAGGGTGAACATTTCCAACTCATGTCATTCGTGACGTGCAGGACCTCCACAGTGAAAACGACGTTAGCTACCAAAACCCTTCACTTTACTTGATGAGTGTAAGGAAGCATTGCTCTATAAGAGTCGAAATACTACGTACGATGTGCTGGAAGTATGTGTCTTATGAATTTGTTAAACGCTTCTCCGTTGCCACTGTTGTGGAGCTGAAGCTATTGAACAGAACAACTACACTGACGGTGAGTATACAAATCACTTCACGACGTTGCTGAATTAGTAGACATTGCCTATACAATTTGTATACATGGTCGCACGAGGTGTATGGTAAGCTTGCATTCGCTACAACACACATGACGTTGTAATTCGCAATATAATTCCACTGAAGCGAAGCTTTGGACGCTAGGACTTCAATTACCAGTTTGCAGACCTGAGAATTTGAACGCTGAGGGGAAGTCACTGTATGCTCCGAATTAAAGAAGACAAGTATAGCAGGTATGACGATTCTGGCATACAATCTACACCTGTTAGAGCTAGTGATGAGCCTGTAGAACGTCTGGACTGGTCGAATCTAAGCTACTGGACAAGTTCTTTAGCTGTTTCTCAGAAGCGCACAATTATCAGCTCTCGTTTTGTAGTCCACAAACAAGCAAGCAGTCGGTATCCTCATACAAGTCGGTGCCAATTCACAGACATCGGCAGTGCTCACCTCCCCCCATACGAAGCTAGAAAACAAATATATAGTAAGTCATGAGCATGCAACTAATCTGGTGAACATTAGTATTGAACGCAACAACTGATGAGCGGTAGATCAAGGACAAAGTCACTGTCACCACGCTCAATTTCGTAGTAGCATTAATATTGTGGAATTCAATCTAAAGTAGCGTTAGTTGACAAGGACCTCAGTGACACAAATGCTTCAATAATCTTCCTACAAGTACTGCTTTCCTGTATTCCGTTCTCCATTTGCAGCAAAATCGTGATTCAAGCCCATGCACTGTAAGCTGTCTTAGGAAACCCTAAACCAAGAAAACTATGTTTTCTGCACTGACCTCATTCACAATCGACAAGCAGGGGGCTTCTCCGCATAGCAAGTCGAAGCTGGACGTCTTCGCACAGCTTTGGGCTTCTCCGAGTCTCAGGTCCTCTGATTCGCAGATTGAGCAGGTCCTGTGCACACGGCAGTTCCGCAACATGACGTCAATTCCTAAAAGCGGCAGTGCAGACATTGAATGCAAATCACCTGGCCATCGTCATGACTACAGCAGTGACCAAAGCATCTCCAGCGATGGTACAACCATTTCGAACTTTTCCACTCAATCAAACGGGGAAGACAACGAAGCACAAAAAAGTCTGCAACAAGTACATGAACGCAAAGAAGCCAACAACAACGACCGAAGAAGCAAGAAGGGCGAACCACGTACCTGCAGCGAAGAACGTCCTCCACATCTGACGTCAACCGGCTTGCCATTTGCACAGGTCAGACAACGGAGCGGCACTGATGTCGACGGAAGCAGCCACCAGCGAAGCGCAGGCGTTGTAGGCGGGGAGGTCGATACTCCAACGCAGGTCCACAAGCGTCATCGGAGCGGCAGGATGAACAGCAGAGGGGGTGGCCGACCTGCAGAACAAAAACGCCGGAGAGAAGGCAGACAGGTGTTCTTCACAAGCCCGACACACGTGGCCTATCCCAACGTCAACAAGCCTGCATCGAACCACCTCCAACATCGACACTCCAGCGAAGAACGTGGTCACATTAGAGGAGTTTTCGGGGTTGGGGAGGGCTGCGTGTTCCCCTGGCTGCCAGCAGCGGGGGAACACCAGCGGCAGCCGTTCCCTGGCCTGGGTGACGTGGATTGGAGACTGCCACGTCACCCACCAAAAAAAAAAAAAAAAAAAATTTTTTTTTTTGCATTTCAAACGTAAAAAAAAATTAAAAATTAAAAAATTAAAAATTAAAAATTAAAAAAAATCTGACAGCACCTGTTCCCGCGATCTGCCAGCGGGACAGGGTCGGGGGAACAGGCCTGAAACGGCCCTCCCGAACCCCAAAACTCCTCTAATGCAGTGTAGGGGCTGCTGCGGACTGCTCGAACTCTGCAGCCACAGCCAGAACGCAATGCGGGAAGAAGTGCTCACAATCAAAGAAGCAGGCCTTGTGGACTGATGAGGACATGAGTGCAGCTATTACGGATCACGAGAAAGGTATGAGCATGAGGCAAGCTGCTAACAGCCATGGAATTCCGTATGCCAGTTTCAGAGATTGGTGCTACGGTGTGCGAACAACAAGAAAGAGAGGAAGTGACACTGTTCTAAGTGTCAAAGAAGAGCAAGAACTTGTACAATACCTACTGACCATGTGTGACATGGGTCTCGGACTGAGCCCTACAATGCTGAAAATTAAAGTTTACGAAATGACACGCAATCGTCTCACACCATTCACAAACGGCATTCCAAGTGATGGATGGATGCGTTGGTTCCGATGCCGTCACCCTGAATTGACAGTGAGGGTAGCAGAGGCTCTATCAACTTCTAGAGCCAAGGGATTGAGTGCTACAAATGTTCAAAGCTTCTACAACATTTTAGAGGATTTGTATACCTTACCTGGCTATCTTCCAGAGAGAATCTGGAATTGCAATGAGACTGGTGTGTAGGCCGGGTGCAATGGTGGTGCGATAGTCATTGCTAGAAGAGGTGCTCGCCACGTCCAGAAAACTGTTCCGGATCAAAGAGAGTGGCTGTCTGTGCTTGTTTGCATCAACGTAGCAGGGTTAGCTATGCCATCATTCTACATTTTCAAAGGACAAAGATCAAGACACAATTTTCTACAGCATTGTGAGCCAGGTGCAAGTATGGCAATGTCCTCCAAGGCATGGATAACAACTGATTTGTTCTTTGCATGGCTGTCACACTTTCTTCAAAGTGTACAAGAATTTGGTGCCAATTCTCCAACTGAAAGACATTTGTTGATTCTTGACGATCATACCAGTCATGTTACGCTTGAGGTGGCTATGAGAGCAGCACAAGCAGGCCTGGACATTCTGACTCTAAACTCACATACATCACATGGTCTACAACCATTGGACGTTTGTGTTTTTGGACCATTCAAGAGGTATTTTAGACAATATCGAGATTATTGGGTGACGAGGAACCTAAATCAAGCAGCACAGAAGCACATACTTGCACAGTGGGTGTCCCTTGGTTTGAAGCAAGCATTGACAGCCAATAATATTAAGAAGGCATTCTCATCAACATGAATCTTTCCTCTCAACAGAGCTGCTGTAGACTCTAAGATCGGCCCTAGCGAGACATACACTGCAGGCACTGGTGGAAGCTCCGAAGTTCAGGAGGCAACAAAAATTTGTACAGGCGGGGACAACGTACATGTGCTGTTGGAGGGCGAGTTGGAGGCAGACTTCCACCAGCAACCCAACTCCAACAGCGCGCACTACGTCGTCGGGGGCTCCAGCTCGGAAATTCAGGTCAGCGCCGGCGTCAGCACTGCTGCGACTCAAGCGGAACCACGCTCCGTCTGCCGCTTCCTCGAAGTGCCTACGCTGATAGAGCACCCAAACCCTAGAAGCAAAAACAAGCAGCCTCTCGTGGATTTCTCGAAAGCCCAACTCCTGACTTCGGATGCCTACATTAGGACAGTCAAGCAACTGCGGGAAGAGAATCTCCAACGAGAGCGAGACAAAGAGACAACGAAGCTTCTCCGACAGGAAGTACAGGAAAAAAAATTGCAGGAGCGCTAACACAAGCGTCGATTGCGGGAAGCTCACCATTGCAAGGTCGTTGAGGAGTGCGCAAAAAAAGAGGAAGAACGTGCTCGGAAAGCTGAAGAGCGTGCACGGAAGGCTGCGGAGCGAGCCCAGAAGATTGAACTGCAAGCCCAAGCGAGACAGCAATGTGCTGCGCGGTCGATGCAGCTACGGCAGTCGCGCAATCCAAGTGCGCCGCGGCCAAGTGAAGATGCAAGAGCAGGGGCCACACTGCTAGTTGTCGATGTAGGCGCTCCAAAAATTGAAAACTCCGCAGAGCAATCCGAACCTGCTCTTCCACCCACTGCAATGACAGATTCGCAACTCCTCTAGGGTTCCCACTTTCTGTTCGGTAATTCCTTTCAAAATCCCTTCAACCCTATGCAATCCATTGCGCAACCACCCTTGATGCCTAATGTCACACACTTCCAACAAATTCCCATGCCATATCCAGTGCAAAATGTGTGGCCTCTACAGCAGAGTTCACAACAAAACCATTGATGGACCTAGCCGTTGCAAGAAGCCAGCCACAGCCACGCGCCAATTCATTCGATTTTGAAGATGAGCGGGAACAAGGACTTTGAACGGACCCTATGTGTCAGTTCACTTGTTTATTATAGAATGTACTGACTGTACATTGAAGTTTCATCACAGGGGCATTACCATTGTTACGTGCCACAGATTTTGCTGTACAGAGGAAACTATTTTTTGTGTTGTAGTTAATGACTACAATACTGTAGGACTAGCTGTTTTGATTACAGCCTATGGTCGAATTCAGACAAGTCTATCTGACCAGTAGAGGTTGAACAGAATCTGCACTTGTAAAATTCAGCGTTATTATATTTGTAGTTAAAAAATTTTGGAAAATTATACAATCCTTCCACAGTCTATTTTCATACACAGCAAAAATCCCTTAGTCCACATTCACGCACTCCACCTATACAAAATTCCTTAAGTAATCAAGTATGGGTCAACTACCATACATGTCCATAAGTGAAAAAATAAAGCTTGCTAATTTTACTTCAATTTCCAACTTTGAGAAATTTCACTTGATTTGGGATCTAAAAACTTTTACTTATCCATTTGCTTTGAAAATGCTCCCAATGGAAAGAACAAAGTGTTTTCATAATTTTCACCATTGAAAATTTAAACAAGCAAGTATTGATTTGGAGTTATTTGTGATTTATACTTATAAAAAAGAATTGCATCTCAACAATTGCAAGGTGGGTTGTGTAATGAGTTTAAAAGTTTTTCAATTGATATTAAGTTTTTTAAAAGTGCACTTTAGTGTGCTAACACAATTTGTAGTTGTTCATGTCACCTCCAATCCCAAAAAACTTTTATGTGCAAATTTTTGAAACATTGTGGAGAGGGGCAACATACTAAAAATAGAAAATGTAAAATTATCTTGTTATAATCTCACAACTCTTATGCAATTTTGCACTCAAAATTAGTGTGTATTCTAATAAGCAAGCTCTTTAAATATCCATATGGTTAGATTTTGAAAAAAATCAATTTGCTTCAATGGGGATAATTATAAGCCCATGCTCTTTTTTCATAGGAAAAACACACTTGAAAAGGCTTAGGCACTTAGGAGTTAAGGCACAACAACTTTCATAACTTTTGACTAAATGGTTAGAAAGTTATTGCATGATATATAATTTTCAATGTGTGGCAAATAACTTAGGCAACTCAAAAAATCACTTTCTTAAGAAACAAAAATTTGAATCATTCCATTTTGATTATAATAAGATGTAGGTTATGAGGAGTTTTAGTTTGCAAGCACTTATGGAATCTCTACTCTGCAATAAACTTTGAAGTCTTTTATTTAATTCCATTTTTAATATTTTTGAAAAAAAAAAAAAATTGGATGAAGATTTTTTATTACAACATTACAACCATTTGGATTGAAAATTTTCAATTCCATAACTAAATTCTTAAAAATTTAGTATTTTAAATCCTACTCTATCATATTCTACTTTTTTCAAGCATGAATATGAAACATTTTTTGTTGATATTTTTAATATAGATTCCAGACCTATGTCTTCAATATATTATTAAGGGTAACAAGTTGTAGGATTTACACATTTTGGAGTAAAAAGTTTGAAAGATAAAATCTAACCATTTGAAGAGAGTTGAAAATACTTCTTTTAGAAATCTAAACAACAAGATCTCACAATCGGTAAGGTTTTTATTCTGAAATTTTAGGAAGGTGTACTCTAGCAAGTTAACTAAAGGATTGTACAATTGGATTTGTTGATGAAAAAATAAAGATGAAGATTTTAGCCTTGTTTTGGATTTGAGTACTTTGAAGCAATTTTGGGGATTAATGAAGGTATATATATCCTTTTATGCAATTGCAACAAGTAATTCAGTTTTAGGAGTCTCTTACAATTGTATAGTATATTGAAAATGAGACTTTGAGAATTTTCTTTCATTGGTTGATAAAATATTCACTTAAGATTGTCTACAAAACCAAAATGCCTTGAGTGTCAAGAAAACTAAAATTGATTCTTTCAATACATAGTTAACCCCTAAAGGACCAAACTGCGTTTTTTGGCAATATAGCAATTCTGGGCAGTTGACTACAAATGAAATTTTTATTTTATTTATTTGAAATTTCTATACAACATGTGCCTAAGGAGTAGCTTTAAGGCCCAACAATTTTCATAACTTTTGACTACATGGTTCAAAACTTATTGCATGATATGTAATTTTCAATGCTCGGTGGATAGCCAAAAATTTCTTAAAAAATCATTTTTTTCAAAAATAAAATTTTAAAATTGTTTTTCTAGATTTCTATATACATGGAAAGCTTTGAATCATTCCATTTTGATTTATGAGATGAAAGTTATGAAGTGTTCTAGTTTATGGACAATTATAGATTCCCTACTCGAAAATAAAGTTTGGAGTCCTTTATTTAATTCAATTTTTTATATTTTTTGAAAAAAATAAAATCATATGATGTACATTGTTTATTACTACATTACAACCGTTGGGATTGGAATTTTTCAATTCCATAATTGAATTCTTAACAATTTAGTGTTTTAACCCTTTAGTGACCGGTCTACCACTTTTGGGTTGATTTTTGGACTCTCGGTCTAATATTGTTCAAAATACATTTGATCACAAAAATCTCAAAGAGGAACGCAATTAGAATGTCTTTGTGTGCTTCAAACAAAACTAATTTCAAGAGAATTAGAGCATTGATGAAGTAGCTATGAGGTTGCAAACTCAAATGGCCTAGACCTTCAAATGGGAAGTCTTCAACAAAAATACCAAAAAATATCAACAAAATTGTGAGATTTTTTGTAACTTGATGTCTTGACAAGGCATAAGTGTTGCTTTGTAATCTCATGAATGCCCAAAGTAAACTTATGCATCGGTATTTATGTAGCGCAAATTCTAAAGGGCCATTCAAGTCAATGATTTTTTAGAATTAAAGAAAGCAACTCAAACTCCAACAAGGCTCTAGAAGCAAACATGATTTAGGAGTACACTTCACTTTCTTCAATGTACCAAATCTGCACATTTTAGAAGGGTATTTGTTTTGATGACCACAGATGACCATTTTTTGTGAACTTCAAAAATTTGTAACTAATTTCACAAAGCTTGAAAAAATATGAAACGACTTGGGTCGGATGCCTATTCTATTTGTCTTTTGAGGATAATTTACTAAAAGATATTTAAAGATGTTTTACTTCCCAAAATTCAATTTTAGCCTTGAAAAGGTTGATTTATGGACCTCCTACCTTATTTATAGCAATTTGTACCATTGGATGAGTTTGATTTTTTGTTAGGTTGAAGAATCTCCCTTATGAAAACACCTTGTACAGTTTGATCTAAGATTGCATCTTTAGAATGGACACAAAATTCATTTTCTTGAAAAACTACGCCCGCCTCTCAAATCAACCACGGTCACTAAAGGGTTAAATCATTTTTTACTTCTTTCTACTTACTATTTTTTTCCTATATGTTGTGCAATTCCAAATGATCAAAAAAATTCAAGAAAGTATTAATTTGCCTTGAAGAATGAATCCAAAGAGTTATTACCATTTTGGACATTTTTCATAAAAATGTGAGTTTGTGAAGTGTAGCTGCCCGTTTTTTTGTAGGGCCAGAAAAAGGATTTTTGTTAGTTCAAATGCTAATATCTTGCAATCTACATGGTGAAAATTTCTGAATTTTTTTCACATCTTCTCAAGCTAGAGTAATACAAGATCCTATGGTTACATGTGTTCAAAATGTTTTTTTTCTAAAATTTGATACTTGTATTAGAAATGGCAGTTTTGGAGCGTTTTTGTGAAAACATAGTCTTTGACCTTTAGGGGTTAAAGAAATTATCCACTTTCAATATTTATGAAAAGAACTAAAATGATTCACATATATTGAAACTTCTTATGGATTTATGTATTGTGGTAGCTGAAGTTAGATGTCATAGTCTTTAGGCAAGGATCAACCAAAAGAATTTTCACATTTTATTGATGATAAAACTAAGATATTGATCTAAGCTACTTAGAGATTCAAAGTTTGAATTCAAAATCTTAAATAAAGACAATGAGACCATCAAAATTAGAACCCCTTCAAAGAGTCTATTACTTATTGGTTGGGCCTCCAAATAAAGATGAAATTGAGCTCTCAAGGCACATAATAACCATATATCTAACATATATAATGTTTGATTCAAAATTTATTTATTTTATTCTTGAATGAGTATAAAATTCTTTGCTTGTCTTTCTAACCACTTGGTTTAAGGTCTAAAATTGGAAAAAAAAACATTTTGAAGAATTAAAATATAGAAATATATTATTTTTGGTTTAAAAGAAGAAACCAAATTCTTTAGAAAATAGATAGTGTGCTACAAATTTTAGAGTGGATTTCTCCATCTGCTTGTGAATGCTTGTGTGAGTTTTTTTAAGGGAAGATTGAAATATTAGTATACACCATTCAAGTAATAAACTTGAATTTACATTATGAAGTACATTTTGAATGTTCATTTTCTAGGGAGGCCAAGCTGAGGTGTGCTAAAATTGTTGCCTTGTTTTAAAAGCATCCTTTAATATACTGGTACATATTGCAAGTTTCAATGTTCCCACTTAAAATTTGAAAGGCCACTCTTGCTTGTGAGACTTTCAAATGCAACCAACACCTATTTATAATAGCTTCCCTTCAATCCATTGGTTTCTTGTCCTATTTGCTAGAAAAACCTTGGAATATTGAGTTGTACACTTCCTAAACCCTAGAACACCAAGTTGGACACCATGAAAATCATCCTTTTGGTTACGTTGTGAATCATTTGCTTAATAAAAACCAAGGTGAGCATTCATTGGAGGTCAAACTATTGTGCAAGACTTTCCCTTTTCATACAAAATTTCAAAGATGAACATTTGTACTTCTATCTTACTTAAGGTAAATGAACCTATGGCAAATACAAATGAGAGTGAGACCATTGTAAACAAAATTGTAGTAGTGGTATACATTCAAGTTTTGAAATGTACATTTAGGTTCAATAATCTTACGAATTTTTAAATCCCAGTAGTTTTAGCTGAGATTAAGAGAACTTTGGAAGGCCCATGTACACTAAAAATGAACGGAATTTTGAATAGTAAATTGTGTTGGAATCACACTAAAGTCTATTCGTCATCATTACAAATGTACACATATGTAATTGAATACCATACAAAGAGTTTGATATTTTGTACTAGTCTATTTATTGTAAGTATTGCTTCCATTTGCAAAATTACAACTTGTATTTTATGTTACATGTTAGAATTGGGCCTTTACAATTGCTTTACAAATACTTGATTCCATACCACTTGAATTGATTGTATTATTTCTTGCATGTTCTTCACCTTATTACAACAAATCTTTGACTATCTTCCCAAGGTTCTCTATGAAATGGTAGATAGTCAAATCTTTCCAAGGTTCTCTATGAAATGGTAGGTTCTCTATAAATTGTTGTATGCAAATTTTGAATTATTCATTTTGCACTTGTTACGAAGTTGAAGTGTACTTCATTGCAATTCCATAGCAATTAGTAATTTCAAAATCCATTCATTTTTTAGCACTTAAGGGCATCTTGAAGTTCATAGATTTTTTTGTTGAATTTGCATACTTGGGATGAAAAATTCATAAGCTAACTTGACCCTATTATATAACAAGAAATGATATAAACAATTCAAGTAGTATAGGATCAAGTATCTCTACAACAATTGCAAAGGCTCATTTCAAACATATCCAATCAAATGCAAGTGACAATTCTAGCAAAGAATGGAAGCACTAGATGATAGATAGTGTTTAGAGTATACCAAGATCCAAATTCTTATATGATTCAAAACTTTACATGTATATACTTATTATTTTCAAGTACTCTTCACTACAATTCCAACACAAGTTGCAGTTTCAAAACCAGTTCATTTTTTTAGCATGCTAGAGCTTCCTGAAGTTGTTGGACTTTCTGTTGAAATCTGAATGCAAAGAAAATTCGTAAGATTCTTGAACCAACTTTACACCACTAATATCATTTTGCCCATAATGGGCTCACTCCCATTTGGGCCACAGAGGGTTCACTTACCTTAATTCATTGGACACCCAGTGTCCGCAGCGAAGTAACAGGGTTAAAAGTGCAGAGTTTCGAGACTAAAGCGCAATTACTGGGTTTAGTCTTCAAGAGTCTTCGTAAATTGAAGGCTAGAGAAGCAAAACAAAAGAGGAACACGACATAGTTGGGGGGCGTGCTGTAGGAGCACAATGAGGTATCTATAATCTGTTTAACGAAACCGACAAATCTCTACAATGTCTATAAATCCCAATCGGAAACACGAACACATACCCACTTCAATTGTGCCCCAATTCTACGGGGAAGAGAAAATGAACTATCAATTTCTCATTGCAAATAACACACTTAGGGAGGGCACCTAGAATTAATTGCAACAATCAGCGCCAGTAACTGTAAATAAATGAAGTTTTCCAACGGCAAAAAGGAACCTGATCTTTGAATCCTGGGTATCCAAATCCCCAGATAAACTACCATGGCAAGTGATGACTCCACTGGTTCACCGTAAGCAATCAGCAGAAGTCGCAGAAGAGATATCTATTAAACCTAAACACTGCTCTCGAAATTCATGTGTTTAGGTTTGTGGTCCTACTACCGGGAACTCTGAATCTCAACAGTGGTCTCCATATTATCCATTTGCTAAGACAGCACACGCAAATAGAGAAGCGCAAAAAATTAAAGCCATAAAAGCTCACATACCTCAGTAAACGTAGAGTCATTCAGTCATCCCGTGCCTGACTGATTAGTAACTCACATGGCCAACAAACATGGCCAACATGCCGTACTAAGAAATTAAATAAGAACATCTGGGTAAGATAAAACGAGACCTCCAACCCTAAAACAAATGATATTGAAGAAGCACCCACGTTTGCATTAAATAGGAGATTATGTTACATCCTACTAAAGGCTGCCGAAGGTTGCAGGATGCAGCAGTCACATCGGAGAACAAGTCGTTTTCCAGCATTGGAACTGAGGCCCCCTTCTCTCCAATGTGAAACCAATGGTGATTTATAGTACAAGAATGAGAGCACTTGCTCTATCATACAGAATCACATGTCCCTCTGCGCCTCCTTGATCAGCACATATCTCAAGATAATGGTCTTCACCCGACGTCCTGGCATCCATTGCATCCCCGAACCCAACCCTTTTCCGGCCTTACCCTGCCTTCCAATATCGGCCAACAATACCAACAGCCTGTCTGTGTCACATTCTTCGCCAAACAGGCAGCTCCACCAGGCGCGAGAAAAACTCCCAGATCCAACTCAGAGCAGCACTTGCTACGATATACATTATGAAGTCCTGCCTTCAGGCAGCACCGGCTAAATTCTATCTAGATCCCTCACTCCAGCTTCCATAGCGAAGATCACAAACGTATGTGTGACACTTCTGTGGCTCGATTGTTCTACGCACCGAAGTACCATATGAGGTCCTCATCAAGTAAATCTATGGAGGGCCCCAACGGCACAGGGGGCTCAATTCCTAAATCAAAAGAGGTGCTAAAGTTGTAGTCCGATGGTAGGTCCACACCCTGATGATGGTCGAACGAATGCTCGAAACCCTTACCATCCTTCGGTAAACTAACGTTATTTTCCATACTCACGTCCGCTACATTTGAGCCCTCCCCGAAGCTTTGTCCGAACATATTCTCTTCAGCCTGCACAAGGTCTGACGACTCCATCTGTCGCTGCTGCTGGTGGTGACTCACCATACCACTTTCAGTTCCTAAAAGCCCATCCGGTCCGTCGAGCCCGCCGAGTCGGCCGACCCCCATGGAATTCTCCATTCCATTCATCCCACCGGTCCCATACAGACCAACAAACAAGTCGTGAAGCGGTTGATGATCCCCGTTACCCCCTTGCATACTCTGCATCGCAGACATATTTTGCATTGGCGCAGGCAGTGCAAGAGGTGCATACCCCGTAGCCCCTTGCATGTTCACAGCCCCATGATTCCCAGTCATTCCTCCAACTTGGAAGAGCCCTTTGCCACTTAGGCCCTGGACCTGCTGCGTACTCCTGGAGCTGAACATGTTGTTACTCCCAGAAGCAGGTGTCACAGGCCTAGACATGCAAGACGACTGGTGCATGTTCCGAAGCTCTCGATCTACAAACGCATTTCGCCAATCGCTGTGCTTGCAACTGGGATACGGGCACATGTACACCCGTTGCTCCGTGCTCTGAGCCTCTCCCGACGACCGTTTCTTCCGTCCCCCTTCCACCACATCTCCATCTTGCAATCGGAGCGATGACTTGTCGAACTCCGAATCGAGGGAATCCGTGTCCCTGTCCGCGCCTCCCTTGGCCGCAGAAAACGCAGGTCGGAAAGGCTCGTAGTCATCCGTATCCACATCCTGGCCTTGGTCACTCCCGGAGAGTCCCGGAGGAGAATCATCAACTCCATCCACATCAAACTCATTCACGCTGTGGCCCGCCAGACTGGCGCCGTTATGCCCGCCGGGAGTGCCTGCGCTTCCTCCAGCCCCGCTCTGCTGCCTCGCCATTCCTTCCTCCTGATTCAACACCGACAGCCAAGTGGCACTCTCCTTGGCAGTCATCTTATCCTGCAAGCATTTGGACTGGCGCACGAGCTTCCGAATCTTCGCAATGTCCGGCGACATATGTTTGATCACCGCCGTGAGCACCCCGACTTTCCACGCCTTCTTCAAGTCGTGCGGCTTCTTGTACGGAGGCGCGCCTTGGCCTTTCGGCAACCCTAGCTGTGGCCACCACTCCTCATCCCCGGATGGCCACCACGGTGGCGGCACGCCCTTCTCCAGAGGGTAGCGTCGCTGCGGCGGGTCACAATGCTGCATGAGCGCACTCAGCAAGGAACCTAGCGTGGTGTCCTGCAACTCCTGCAAAGTGTGAGGTGTAGGAGCCGTGCTCACGTTACCTTTCGGCTTACCGGGCAGAGCATGATCCGCCTGGTACTTCGCGATCGCCGCCGGTCCGTTCCGATCAAACCGCACCTTCTCCTTCCACCACGCGCGGATGTTATCAGAAGCTCCGCTCACAGGTTTCCCTTTCTCAGGGATAATCCCGTACACAAACCCCTGCGCCTGGCAAACCTCCATCATTTTGAGCATGTACTTCAAAATCCCGTCTTGCGCGCGACTCATCTTCTTCCGCCGCGCCTGCTCCTGGCTCTGCTTGTGCTGCTTGGTGCCCAAGCGCTCCCCGCCACTTCCCCCCCGGAGTTCTCCACCACCTCCAATCTCCCGCTCCTTCTGAAGCTCCTTCATGCGCTTCAACCGCATCCGGTCACGCCACATCCGCTTCTCCAGCTCCTCCACGTCCATCTCCTCGTCGCTCATCTCCTCCTCCTGCATGCTCATCAAACCTTCTCCGTCGTCGTTCTCCGCCATGAAATCCCCCATCTCCATGGCGCCCCCGTACTCCATCTCCTCACGCTCAAGCTCCATCGCCAAAAAAACAATAGAACAATAAAACACGCTCGATTCTCTCACCTCACAATGAATCCCCACAACCAGACCTCACTCTCCAACATCGCCACCTCCATAGCCACTTAGGGTTTGCAGGGGCCATCACGAGACCATAGCCATGGCGCTCTGAAGCTCCACCATAGCTCCCCCCTCCTGTTGTCCCAAGCATCTGCTGTAAATGTCTAAGAGCGCCCGCCACACAAGCCCTGCTCTCCCTCTCCACAGGATCAGGGAACTCCGTGTTCTCATGTTCGCGAAAGTCCCCTATTGGAGAACGTGGTTCCCGATTCCGTGGGAACCGGCGCCACTGTCAGGTGGGTGGGCGACGGTGGTGGTGGACGACAGTCAAGTGGGGATTCACTCAGCTGGCCCGCAAGTGGCTCGCGCTTTCGATTGGCTCCTTAACTTTTCACCTTTCTATTGATCTCCCTTTCTCATTTTAAAAATAGTTTTTTGTGAATTTTTAATTTTTATTTTGAAACAACTGGACACTATTCTATTTGCTCCGTAGTGCATTTGAGTTTGGCCCGTCGACATTTTTAGAAAATGATGGTCACCTCTTGGTCTTTGGGTTTGAAGATATGTGAATGTTCTTGTGGGAAAGGAAAGGCATTGGGATTTTTCTTTATTTGGAAAAATAGAAGGGAGAGGTTGCATTCTTTTGTTTTGCTCTAATGCAGTAGAATCCATACCTTAAGTTGGGTTGTTTTGTTTGATTTGTTGAGATCTTCAACACTATGCATCTTCAAGGCGTGTTCTTGGTACCCATTGAAAAGCTCTTTGCAAGGAGGGGCTTTCTTTCGTGGCATCTAGACCTATGGTATGAAAGTTACAAATTGTTGAGTTGTTTTTGAATTAAATAATAAAAACTACTTTTACTTTTATTTGGATTATAACAACCACACAAGGCATACTAGTTTCTATTATGCACCAGAATACAATAGATCATCTAAGCCACCTAAAGAAGATGGGTAAGGACAATATTTATTTTCTATGATTTGAGATTTATCGTAGGAGACTACAGCTTGTTAAGAAACATTACCCATAGTTTATAGTTTATTTTTCTTACATTTTACACTTTGCATCTTAATTCTTGTGCATGTTACGCTTCACATGTTAATTCTTATACATATTACATGTCAAATTGAAAAATTAAAATTAAAATATGTTATTTAGAAAGAATATCCATGTAGTCAAATGTGACAAAATCTTAATAGACCATTGTCAAATCTATTTTAAGGCAAATAAATTTGAAAATTCATCAAAAATAATTTGTCTATTTTTAATAATTAAGCCCTTAAAGATTGGAAGTAATCAATCTAGATTTCAAAAATGGTGGAGATGTATTAAATAATGCAATTTAGAAGATAAAATTTGGGATGACTTTCAAACAAAAGTTGTAAAATATGATCCATGGATCATATCCAAACAACTAGATTTGCATTGCTATTTTCAATAAAATGAGAATTAAAAATTAAAAATTCCTTCTAAAATTGATTATAGATTAAAAATTTGTAATTTTCATGCAATTTTTTTTCTTTGTAAATTTAAGTTCTAATTATGGTGATCTTTAAAGATTATTTAATTTTATTTATTTATTCAATTTGTTTTTAAAAGGTATTTTTTTCATCAAAAAAGTTAGATTTTGAGACTAGACATATTAATACCTTTTTAACCCCCAAAGGACCATTGTCCCTTTGGATGACAAATGGGATTTCAAGCAAAAATCCATGGGCTGAAATTTTTCACTGATTTCTTAATGAAGATAGAAAAGCTGATAAGCTTTGTGGGAACATTTTTTTTTTTTCAATCAGTGCCCGGGAACAAAAAATATGTCCAAATAACCTCAAAACAAGGGACGAGGGGCAGCAAAAAAAAATCAAAATTTAATTTAATTTTTTTTCAAAAAAAATTTCTTTGTAGATTACATTTTTTTCTACATGAAAAGATTTTATTCATTCCATTTGGATTTGTTTTGAGAAAGTTATGGACAATCTTGTTTTTTGGGCAATTAGAGCATCTTCTTGAAAAAAATAACTTGTATGATTCATTTCTGAATGTAATTTTTGCAATTTTTCAAAAAAATATGTTCCACATGGTTTAGTTTTATTGCTAGAACAATCTCAATGTGGGAATTAGTGCATTTTAATTCCATCTAAAAGATATTAATAATTTAGATTTTGCTTCTATCTCATACCTACTTCTATTTAACAATTTTCTTAAGAATAAAAATGAAGTTTTTTTGAATATCTTCTTCTTTCCTAGACTCTCAACTTAATTCTTCACTATAAAGATTTAAAACTCAAAACTCTATAGTGCAAAAAAGTTAAGTTTAAAATGTTCAAAGTTGAAAAACTCTTGTCCCTCAATGTGCTGAAAAACTTGTTTTTTTCACTTTAAACGCAGATATCTTGGAATCTATGCAGTCAAAAATTTTGAATTTTTTTTCACAAACTCTCATATTAATTAGGTGAAAGATCTTATGGTTAGATGTGGAAAAAAAACAGTTTAAATTTTTTTTTAACTTTTTGCTATAGAAATGGCAGTTTTGAGTGTTTTTTGGTAGAAAAAAGGCCTTGGTGCTTTAGGGGTTAACCATAGAAAATTTACAGAAAAAAGTTGTGAAAATCTATACCATATATGTTTAAGGAAACTAACACAAGAATCTACAAGTATATATATGGATGAAAAACAAGATTTTATGCTCTCAAGACATATTTGCATTCACATATTGTTTGAAATTTGAAATTCTAGATTTTTAGTAGCTAATGTGTAAAGGACTAGATGATAGACCAAATCTTCAAAAATTGTAAAGACATGTTACAAAGTGCAACTTACAAGAATCATTTATTTATAACATTCAAACAAAAGTTGTGAATTTTGAACCATAAATCACATCCACACAATTAGATTTACCATTGCATTAATCAATATTTATTATTGAAATTTGAACCAAAAATTCAAAATTCTTTGTAATATTTATTTTAGATTAAATGTTAGTGCTTTTAAAAAAAGATTGTTCCTTCAGTGAGTTTAGAATGATAAGTTCAAATTATGGTGATTTCTGAAAATAATTATTACACTTAATTTTCTAAGTCATTTTTTAATTTTAAAGGGGTTTTTTTCATTGGAAAAGTTGGATTTGAGGTGAATCACACTTGTCATCTTTGAACTAAAAAATATTTGCAAAAAGAAGTTTTAGAAAATAAATTTTGTACAAATGTTAAAGAACTAACACAACAATCTACAAATGTCTAGTTGGATGGGAAAAAACAAGATTTTGTGTGTATGCCAAGATACAAGAACATTGATTATTTCATTCACTGTTCAAATTTGAAGACCTAATTATAAAGATTTAAGTTTGGGTATAATTGGACAGAGCTATGAATTGGTAAATATGATATAATAGGAATGCAAAATTCTTAACGTATGTGTTCAAAGTACTAAGTTTTTCTATATATAGTGGTGTTTTTTAAATAAAAGAGAAACTTAGATCCTTTGTTTTTGTTTTTATAAAATATTGTATACATATGCAAAAATCTATCAGTAGTTTTTAGTGAATGACACCTTTATGCATTCAATATTGTCAAGAATATTGTCCATCATAAACTTTCCAAAAGCTTTTAACCCTAATGGTCCAAATTGTAGTTTTTTTTGGCAACATAGCGATTTTAGGCAGTTCACTATGATTGAATTTTTTTCTTTGAAATTTTTGCACAACATGTGGATGAGTTTTTTCTTTAAGGCCCAACAATTTTCATAACTTTTGACTACATGGTTAAAAAGTTATTGTATGATATGTAGGATTATCTAGATTAGGCAGTTTTGGTAGATCCCAAAAAATCACTTGTTTCAGAAGGAAAAATTGAATTTGTTTTTCTAGATTTATATAAAGATAGAAAGTTTTGAATAATTTTATTTTGATCAATGAGTCAAAAGTTATGAGGAATTTTAGGTTGCGGGTAGTTATGGATTCTCTATTCTAAAATAAACTTTGAAGTCCTTTATTTAACTCAATTTTAAATATTCTTTGAAAAAAATAAAATCATAGGATGTAGATTGTTTAATATAACATTACAACCATTGGGATTGGCAATCTTTAAGTCCATAAGTAAATTCTTAATGATTTAGTATTTTGAATCATTCTCTACTTCTTTCTACATATTATTTTTTTACTTGTATGTTGTACAATTCCAAATGATGTGAAATTTTTTAAGCATGTAGCCAACTTGTCTAGGAAAAAAAATCCAAAGAAGCACCACTCTTTTAGACACTTTTTATAGAAAAGTGAGCTTGTGTCAAAGTTCAATTGCCTTTTTTTTAGGGCCAAAAAAAGGGTTTATGTCAATTCAAGTGTTAATATCAAGCAATCCACATGGTGGAAATTTTTGAATTTCTTTTCAAATCTTTTCAAACTAACATACTATAAGATCCTATGATTACATGTGTCTCGAAATGTTTTTTTTTCTAAAATTTGGTACTTGTACTAGAAATGGCAATTTGCGTGCATTTTTGGTGAAAAAATAGTAAAAAAACTTTAGAAATTAAGTGGTTGAAAAATGGCTTTGAAGATAATGAATGTTATTAGGATGTAACACTTGACAATAAGGAATTATGTTGAGCAAAAGAGACAAAAATTTGGATTACTATTATTTTATTAAATAAAATTATATATCCTAAAATTTTAAATTTCAAGCTTTGTTTTGAGGTTCGATTGTTTGATTATGTTGAAATTGAGATGTAGGAGTCTTTTTATGCAAATTTGATTTTGCACCAAATTTCATATTTTGTGTATTTGTCAATATTCATATAATTATTTAAGACTACAATGACAATTTTCTATGTTGTAACTCTTCCAAAACACCTAGCCAATTGATTAATTGTAAAACATTCAATCCTCTTTCCATTGATATTTTACTCAATTTTTGCTTAATAAATACTATCTCCACAAGTTCCTAATAGAAATGAGAATGTGGATTTGGATTCCATGTAGATTTTCAAGTAGAATAAATTATGGCCTCACAAGAATTTTAAAATAGGATCTTCATTTTCAAAGTGTTATTTTTTCCCAATCTTGACATGAAATTATTTAGACCCTTGTACAAGAATCATGAAGTATCGATTGAATATGCTAGTCACACAAGTTCTTGATAAAAATGGAAATGTGAATTTGGATTCCATGTGGATTTTTAAGTAAAATAAATTATGGCTTTACAAAAATTTGACAATAGATCTTCCATTTTGAAAATATATATATTTTTTTCAATCTTGACATTAATTGATTTAGACCCTTGTACAGTACAAAAATCATAAAGTATCAATTGGATACACTAGTTACATATCAGAAGACTATAAAAACATCACTATCCAACATCTTGGTTGTATGCATCAGCATCTTAGAAATATCTTTGTTTTCTATCTCCAAATGATTCCAGATGATTTGAATTAGATACTTGCTCAAGAATCATGAAGTACCTACAAACTGTACTAGTGACATTGCAAAAAACCTAGACAAACATCATTTTCAACATTCTTATCTATACGTATTTCCTCTGTTTCATGTCACTCCTTCAATATATAATCTTTGGAAAACATTCATGATCCACCTAGTAGGCACCATTACATTGAATAAACTCATTAGATTGCACTTTTAATTAGATTGTCTGAGTAGATTGTCTAATCTAACAAAAAATACATGATGGAAAAATAGGTTGCCCAATGTAGGTATGTAATAGAAATGTAGAAATCTATTTTATTCATCTTTTTATCGATTACATAAATTTGTATGAAACATCTCCAAAATAGTGTGAGGTAAACTAATAGAGGAAGTCACAGTTGGAATTTTCAATCATATTTTCCAAACTATGGTGCCCACAATCATTGTAAACAAGTACCCCGTGAAATTACAAGAAGGTACAATAAAGTATGTGTCAATTGTGACCACCCTTGATTCCCAAAAGTTGGATGTGATGTATTATTGACCATGATGAGCCAATAAAAGAACAATTCAAGTGAGCATATTTGTGATTCAATAAGTTGGGAGAACATGTAATCAAGGATTTGGCCAAGTAGGAAATTTCAATGAGTTCAATTAATGTGAGGACCCAAGGAGATCACTCCTTGTAAATTAAGGTATACACCTAAGTTAAGAGAGTATTTGATGTAGGGCTATTTACCTTATTTATTGCATTTAAGATGATTGTATTTTTTACATAAAAAAATAAGAGGGGCATATTTCTGATACCTTATGTTTTTTGTAAATTCATTCATGCGTTTTTTTAATAGGATTATCTTATATATAAAATTTAAGTGTCTAATTTTTTCTCACCTTCATCTTTCTTTACAAATTTTCTCTTCCCTCGACTACATATGTGTATAGAGTATACATTGTGAAACCAACAACAATCAATTGAATTCAAACGCCATTGACCAAGTGACAATTTTTTTCCCCTAAAAGTCAATAGTCCATTGAATGAACAATTGAAAATCCAAATAGGATCCTATGAAGTCAATTTTGATTAGATGTTCATGAAATTTTGATATAAAATGTAAACATGTACCTCCTTAGTGGATATATAATTTATTTTTCGCCCTAAATTTTTTTGGCAATCCTTGCAATTTGGGCATCTTTGGGGCATCTTTTGAAAAAACTCTAATCAACTATTGAAATTTGGCATTTATGTAACTAATAAAATATGGCATACAATTGTCAAAAAAAAATTATTTCTTGAATCACATTCTAAGAAGAGTCAAACTTTATTAGTTATGTTGAGGTGGCTTCTTTTTCTTTTAACCTCAACCTATTATCTTGCAAAATGTGAAGTCAAAGTTCTTGAAAGTTTTTCTACATATTCCAAATTTTTGGCTCTGATTTTTTACTGTTTGGATTTTAAATAAAAAAATTTCCTCATTGCACAATAAATCATCAAAAAATGATTACAGTGTATTGCCAAATGTACTTAACTTCCTTGCATTGCAGGTTGATTTAGAGTAAGCTACACTCCATATTTTCTTTTGAAAATTTTCATGAAAGAATCTAACATCATATATTTATGAATAGTCAAAATACTCATTTTTGTGTAGACCAATAATTTTATTCAAAGAGGGCTCAAAGTAGTCTGCTGACCTAGTTTGCAAGATTGAAAAAAAAGTTTTTTTTCTCACTTCAAACATTATAATCTTTCAATCCACCTGGTGAAATGGGCTGAAATTCTTTCCACACATTGTCTTAACTATATAATACACTTTTGTATGGTTGAATTTTTTTTAAATAATTTTTTTATTTTAGACAATGCATCCAAAATCGGCAATTTTGGATTTTTCCTCTTCCAAAATTCCCTTTGATCTTTAGGGGTTAAATAACATTGAACACTTTAGAATCTCTATTGAAACTACCCCTTGAATATTTCATTCAATATGAGTATAATTAACACATATGACTTGAAAGATTGGAATTAAATAGACTATAAATTCTATCTTCATGTTGTACAATTTTCAATTTGTTGAATCCACAAAGGCAATCCTCCCTATTCATATAATGTGACAATTTTTGCCACTTTGGGTTGATGTCTTATATTTATACTTAATTCTTTTGATAAATACACTACTAGTACTGTAGCACAATTTTATTCAACCACTCTTTATTGTAGATTTTTTTGACTATGTCCATTTTATCATCCATATGAAATTATCTTTCTACATCTATACTCATCATGCTATAAAAAATTTGCATGACCCCTATCTATCAAGGCTAACTTATAAATAAAAATTCCTACTACATAATGTTTTTACATAGCCTAATTTATATATATTAGAGTATGTATCACATTCTAGCGAGTTTGGGAAGGAGAATATTCAACCATGGCTCCCCTTGATGAGCCTATTCAATGTAAAGTAGATATATTCACTTCTGCCCCTACATCCAATTCAATCCTCATCTACCATTGGAGTATATTCTTGGAAAAAATGTGCACCATTAATGCATGATAGAGGAATTTTGGAAGGGATATGAATGGGTATGTCTAAACAGTGGTTGTTATTACACAATAACCTTGAAAGGACGAGAACAATCATCCATTGAAGGTACTTTGCCAAGAATGATATGATATTTGGACCACTCATTTGATTTGGAAAGTTATCAATTGACCACTTTTTGGCCTCATCATCTTCATAGAATTAGCCTTGTAATGAAGTGATGACCTAAAAGTGTCTCTTGAATGATAGAAAATCCTTCTACATAAGACATATGTACATCCTAGGAATTTTGTGTGAAGAGAGGAGATTTTGCACAGTAGTTTGTCCTCCAATGAGTTCTTTTGGTGTTTTTTTAACCCTCAAAAGATGGACTGGTGATCGTGGAAATCATCCTTTTGGTTACTATATGAACCATTCACTTAAAAAATTGCAAAAGCATTCATTGGAATTCAACTACTATAGAAGACCTCCCCTTTTCATAAAAAATTATGAGGATGAATAGTTGCACTTCTGTCCTACTGTAAGAATTCTCTATTGTCCTTGTTGATGTTTGTGGATTAAGCAAATACTTTACATGGTACCCAAAAGGATGATTTTCAAGGTGACCACCCCCGTTACTAGTAACTGAACTTAATTCAATGAAGTGCACTTGGATGACAAATATTTTTCATCCACCAAGTGGATGGGTGTGCATGTAAGAAAATCAGCTAATCATCCAGAAATAGAGCCTATTCGTCGGGACTTGGGACCAGCTTCGCGCGAACCAACCTCTCCACTAACCTTCAACTACTTCAGGGTCTCGTTCACACTGTAGCACGTTGAGACTCAAACTTAGCTCGAAACTCACGGAAATCGGCTCTCGATCAATCCCTCGCAGTCGCCGATCTTAACAAACGGATCGAACAAGTTCAGAATGGCGACGATCTTCCGATTGATTGTGAATTTCAAATTCGGTAATCTGCAGGGGCACCCGATTGAATCGATCCCAATTTCGCAATGAATGGGAATTAATCGATCAAGTCTGCGTCATCGTTGCGCTGCATTTAATTAATCGGAGTCCGACGCTCAGCGTTTCGATCGAGGATCATCGATGTTGTGTGCGTACGTAGTTGCAAGTAAACCCTAACGTTTAGCAAACTCGCGAAATGAACTTTCAAATTAAACCAGATTCTTTATGAAAGCTAGTTAGGTTTTCTTGCGACCAATTAACTGAGTGGCCGTTGAAAGTGCATTCAACGAGTTTGACGCTACTGTGATACCTCTCAGACACGTTTCAACATTTCAAATCTCTTTTTCAAAACAGAAAAGAATAATTGAATGAGCTATGTGTTGAATGTGTTGCTTGAGTATTCCTCTGGCTACTTCCCGGCTCTCCTCGATCTGATTCACTCCGATGCGCCACGATTCACTCCGATTACAATCTGCTTAACAATCGCTCATCCGATCGCCTTTTCACCGATTCCTTCTTCTCATACATAATTCTTGTGCTACAATTGCGTTGGTTTGAATTGATCAATTGCAAAATCTGTGCAGTTGTCAATGCTCAGAAGTTTGGCCTGCGACTCGGAAAGGTTCATTGAGCAACGCACAGTCGACACATTGGCGGCACGCACAAGCTAGACCTCGAATTTCCTTGAGTTCCGTTTTGTCGTGCCAAAGAGATTTCAGGAATTTTGTCGGCTTCAAATCATTTTGAATCTTTTGGCACGTTTTTGAATCGTCTTGTGCTTTTCACAACCATGCTTCGTGACGCAGGTTGCGATTTGGATGCAGAGTTCGTTTCTCCGATCCCTCGGGGGTGAAAGATCGATCGATCGGTTCAGTTGTGGAGCTGCTGGCGCGCTAGCTGGATTTTTCGGAGAGATTTGCGCCATTCAGTTAGAGTAGACCTGTGAATTAATTGCATCGGCAGCCTGCCTTGGCCTGGACCACACGCCAGTTGAGGTCAGAAGTAGTACAGTGGCTGTCCTTTCTAGGCTCTTTCTTTACTGTACTTTGCCTCTTCACTTTGTTCCGGGATCTCACTATTCATGCCTTCAAAGGTGGACCACTATTCATGCTTTTGTTCCTCGCAAAGTGCAAAAGAGATCTTACTTAGGGATCCTATTCCATCGGAAATCAGGGATGTGGTTGGAAGGCATGATCAGAGAAAAAAAACCCAGCGAAAATGAAGATTCTTTAAGAATCGGTGTACATGAAGAGACTGTTCAATCTTGATCATATGACAAAGTCCTTGGGGCCAGTGACCCCTATAATTACAGAGTTATTAGTAGCCTCTATACTATTTATTAGTGTTTTGAAATTTGATTAACTGCGGTTATATTAGGGCCGTTGTACACTTGGAGGCAGGGCCCCGGGGCAGGGCCAATTCCCCTGGGGGCCGATTGCACAAAATTTCAGTCCTTTGTGGGCTAAACGCCCTCCTCAACAATCCATTAGAATAAGATTATAATGGGACCAATTCTCCCATATGGGGAGACGTTAAGTACCCCCCTCGAGTTAATAGGGGGGTATGTCGTCTGGCCCTACTGTTCGGCCTGGCCCATTGACTTTCCCCCTGCCGTGGCCTTCGAAGAATCCCCTATGCAGGCACCTTTTGGTCCATCTTTTGCCTTAGACAAATCAAAATCACAAGTCCGAGTGAGTCTTGAAACCATAGAAAGTCAGTAACATTGCAAAACCGCAGGCGAGAGGCATGGTCCATACTTTAAAATTATAATTTTGGTAATTCAACATAAGACTGAATTAATCCAAAAAGTGTGTCACACAAATCTAGTATAAAAACCACCTCTCCACCTAGCATTCTAAGAGAGGTGGTTTTTATAATGAAATCCATTGTTCCTTATGAATCGTCCTTCAAAGGATATGGGATAACTTGAAGATTGAGCTCCTACTAAGCTTAATCCTAACCCTTAATATATCCCACATGGATTACTTTACCTCCTACCATCGAATTTGTATAAATATCTTGTTTTCTTGTACTTTAGACACACCCAAGCAAGTGAGTACTAGATTTGTGTGACACACTTTTTGGATTAATTCAGTCTTATGTTGAATTACCAAAATTATAATTTTAAAGTATGGACCATGCGTCTCACCTGCGGTTTTGCAATGTTACTGACTTTCTATGGTTTCAAGACTCACTCGGACTTGTGATTTTGATTTGTCTAAGGCAAAAGACGGACCGAAAGGTGCCTGCATAGGGGATTCTTCAAAGGCCACGGCAGGGGGAAAGTCGGTGGCCCAGGCCGGACGGTAGGGCCAGACGACATACTCCCCTATTAACTCGAGGGGGGGTACTTAACGTCTCCCTCCCATATGTAAAGGCCTTGAGGCCAAGAAGTTGGGCCAATTCAATAAAACCTAGAAAAGAGAGAGTGAGGGGCTGAAAATTTTAAGGACACTGTATACCCAAAGATTTGGTGAATTTCCCTAGACACCAATTGCACAAAATCCAATGGATTTGATTTGTTGAAAAAAATAATACTTTATAAAAATAAAAAAAATTGAAATTTGATATTAATAGCCCTAAGGCCAAGAATTGTCCATCCACTTTTAGTACACCCAATTCAACGACCTTGGGCCATGATGTTAGATCATGTCTTTTTTGAATAAAAAATTCAACACACCAAATTGGCCCAAACTCTAAGTGTAAAGGGGTTTGGACCAATTTTAGTGTTTTATCCAATCACAAGTGAAGATTTTTGGCCTTTGGCACAACAAATTGGCTGTGCCTTTAAGTGTAAAGGGGCCCTTACATTGTAGAGTATGTTTGAAGGAAGGAAGTTATCAAAGAGTGTTGACAAAATGTTAAAAAAAATCATCAAAAACATTGTTTTACAAGATGTATGAGAAGGTGTTGAAAAGAAGATTGACAAAGTGTTGAAAATGATTATCATTTTCTATTTGAAATAGGTATTTTGACTTTAATAATTCATGATATATTCTTGAAAAGGTTCAATAAAAACTAAACAACTTGGTTTCAATTTAGTTTCTTCTTGCCTTTCAAAGGAAATTTATTAAATAACATTAACCTCTAAATGCCTCTCAAGGCCATTTTTGAGGTTCTTAAAATTTGATCTAAATTGAATATAGAGTTAGCATTTTAATCAATTTTTTGAATTGTAACTGTACAAATTCAAACTAGACATTAGAGAAAAAATGAGACCTTTGGAGGGCTGCTCCGGAGTGACCAAAAAAGGCTATTGTTTTCAAAGTAGTCCCTAGCCGGAATCTAGTTGTAAAGAAAAGTCAACTTGGGTGAATATCACCAGCCCCGGCAACTAAATTTTTTTTTATTTTTTTGAAAAAAAGAAAATGTAAATCTAGGTTCATGTGCCAGTAATAGCATTGAAAACTGCAGGTTTAAGGTGGGCGATTTTAGGGAGGGGGGGGGGATTTTGCCAAAAAAAAGATGGGAGGGTAGTTCGGCTGCTCTTGGAGTAGCCCTCTGAAGGCCTCATTTTTTTTCCTAATGACATGTTAGAGATTACATGGCAAAAAAAACACAACAATATATCACTTATAGATTGAAATATGGGGC
Source organism: Rhytidiadelphus loreus (assembly GCA_947034895.1). Taxonomy (NCBI): domain Eukaryota; kingdom Viridiplantae; phylum Streptophyta; class Bryopsida; order Hypnales; family Hylocomiaceae; genus Rhytidiadelphus; species Rhytidiadelphus loreus. Next base: position 29,672,510 of record OX344765.1, on the reverse strand, counting down.
ACAAGCATGCTTGGGGTACTCTGTAAATGCCGTCACACAATAAAATTTAGTAAAATTCATTCTTTTAGTATAGATTGAGTTACAAATTTTGCTGTAAAAACTTAATTTGAATACAAATTTGTTTGCTTCAAGTAGAATACAATATGGAATAATTAAAAAAAAATTACCACTAATTAATTAAAGTTGTTAATTTGATTCCCATAGCCCCATTTTGTAGGACTCTATCACAATGTTCATTTTTCATTCAAGAATAAAAAAGTAGTATGATTAACTTGATATGGGATATTAACTATTTATTATTATTTTTCAGATCATTTTAAATATCACAAGGAAGGGCTATGTTTAAAAGGAATTCAGAATTAAAGATTATTTTGAATTTCATAATTGAAACATGAAAAGTGAGTTCTAAAGTAGTGAATAGGCAAAAAAATCATGGTCAAATTCGTATATATATATAACCCCAATTTAACTAATTCTGGACTTTATTAATCGACTTTTTTACCAATTATAGACAAAATTTGGTATTTTATGTCCCCTCCCAAAGTCAGAAAACAACAAAACAAGGGTGGAGTATTAGCGTCTAGCCAACATATTTAGAAGATTGTTACTGGAATCAGTCCATACAATTGAAAAAGGCCGAGATGTCGGCCATTATTCATTTTTATAATTGGAGTAGAAAATAGTGCATAATTAGTTGAATTGGGGTTATATTTTCTATTGACAAGATATTATCTACCAAATCCTAATAAATATGAAGATTAATAATTAAAAATTTAATAAATTTTGATTCATGAAAATGATTTGACTAAATATATTCTAATAATAATCGATTTCTTTTTAAAATTACTCTCATTTTAATTTGTAAAATAGGCTAATTGAAAACTATTTCATTCCTAATTCCTTGGTTCGTGACTAATGTATCTCAAGCATGCTTGTACCCTATAATAATGTTTGATCATGAGGGTGTTAAAACTGTGAAAGTAATTTGAAGTCTTGCAATCTTTTTTTCACATGTCAAATCTAAAATTGAGATCACCAAAAAAAATACGAGGTCAAAGGGCATAACATGCACAACCCCAATCAATTTATGGCTTCTCAAAATCTACTCTACAATTTCTTTAAATGAATTTCTAATGTGATTTTTTCTCCAAGATTTAGTGTATTTGAGGCTCATTTTCAAGAGTCCTCAACACTACGGAAAGTCAAGATTGCAATGGACACCCTTATACAAAATCTTGAATACAAAAATCACAATCAATCATTTTCAAAATTGTATTTTTGATGCTAAAACTAGACTTCAAAAATATATACTACTAAAATTAGCAACTTGGTTAGGTTTTATTTAACTTCAAAGTATTGTCAACACCAAATTGGGTGCCTTGGACATTTAGGGGTTAATCTTGGCCATTACTTTTTTGATAGTGATTGAAGAGGAAACAAAAAGCTTTCAATGTGGAGTCATGAATTTGAGGACCGACTGTGTTTTTGAGTAATGTGTGGTGTAGGGTGTGTCGAGGTAGAATAGGGTGGTTTTAGATGCTAGCCTAGCAACTGACGTGGCTATGTTGGCCAAGGCATTGGTGGGGATGCTAGCAATTAAATTAAATTTTCCAAAAAACATCAAACTACAAAAATTAACACTATTTATCAAAATCCCACGATTAGGGACATCATATGAACAGTAGTCATCATATTTGTACATAATTATGTCAGTTTTTGGGTCTGTTTACCTTAGACATTTATAGGGCTCCACGATCCCCATTTACTATAATTCTTCAAAAATCGTCCCTTTCTGCTTCAAGATTTGAATAATAAGCAATACTATCGTTCTACTTTACAAATCACTACAAGACTGAAGCATTCACTTCTGCATAGCAAGAAATCCAAGGTTGTGGTACATTTCGGAAAGCAAAAAGTGATCTTACTAATACAGGTCGTCCTGGCGCTCCATTATCAAAGAATGCCGACCCAAATATCTCATTATCTACGGAAGTCCGACTGTCAGGATTTCCGTAAAAATGAACATACATTGCAAATATATACAAAGTCCTAGCTAAACTATGAATCGATAGCACGTACCTCAACGTTTCTGCAGAATTTTTGAACTTCCCTGATCTACGTTGTCCTGAAAACATGAACCTTCACGTACACCACACAATTAGCACACTTCTACGAGATTAGTAGTTTCGTTGTACACATCTAACTCGCGATCAACCTCAATTGAAAAAGAATCTCAGCTTGCGCAGGTAATCTCTTCCCCCTAAGTCATCCACCTCGTGCAGGTCGTGCTCGCGGCGGTTCACGTTTGCACCTGCACTAGACAAAGCAAGTCAATCCAAGCGACCTCGATCCCAAGGATTGGATCGTGGGCCGAACTGGCTTCCTACTAAAATCCTGGGCTTGATAGATGCCAGACGTGAACTAGAACTGCAGGAGTTGGATACTAGCTATTACATTGATGGGCGAGATCTCATGAACCCAGACGTCACGAAATGGCAGTGGTACGGTTTCAAACCACGTCATGAAAGTTTTTTGTTCAATCTCCGTGTTTACGAGACGATGCAATTTACAAAACCAAGTGGGATCAGCTCATCCTGGATAACTGTTGTATATATTGCGAACTGTCTATCACTCGAGAACTGGCCTGTGGAATGCCAGGTGCTACTGTCCATTTAATTTGAAATTCCATTGTTTTTTTGCTTAAAAATTCTTGAAAATATTTTTTGACAATTAACCCCCAAAAAATTGATAACAGCTGGTAAATGGTCACTTTAAGGACCATCTACGTTATGAATTGTTCAGTGAGTTTGGTGAAAATCAACGAAATTCTCCAACCAAAGTATGATAAGTTACTGTATCATAGTGGCTGAACATCAAAACTGGCCGGGGGGGGGGGGGGCGTCAAAAGCAGTGAGCATTTGTCAAAGCTTGTGAGCTTGGTCACATGATACTAAATTTCACAAAATTTTGCAATACCTTTTCGCTGGTGAGAAGTGAAGCCATTGCTCCCAGAGTATAGACAATAAGTTAACTTAAGCTTAAATGCTTGCTTTTCCTACATGGGACGTTCTTCCAGTTTTAATTATTAACATCCTGAAGGGCTTGAGGTTATAATTGTCATATAATATTCGTACTCCTGTTCTTTCTGGGGTCCTGAATATATTCAATAAAGCAAAAAAAAATTCGTTTTTATGCTGCGCTGCACGGTCTTTTGGCGCTGTGGTCATTGCTGTAGTTGCCACAGTGCTACAGTACCTTTCAGCATCTCCTATTCATTTGCCTGTCGAGGTAATGTTAATTAACATGGGTCAATTTAGAAACCGCCACCTACACCGACAGTGAATGTGCTTGCAGCTGCGTTGTATCTACAGTAAGGTAGTATGCTGTTAAATGGCACCTGACCTTAAAGCGCCATCTAGAAGATTTGTACATTTCAAATTTCAGTTATGTACGTATTTGGATGGAGCGCTTTCAAAACAAACTTTGACCCTTAATAACTTTTGCATACAATATCCAAATGTGGCGTTCTTGGAACCTCCTTTCACTTGTCAACATGAATATGTGAAAATTTGACCAGTTTCATAATAGCAACTAGGCTCAGTAGTAAAAAGTGACGGTTTTGGGTGTACCCACCTTACATGGAAATCAAGCAACTAGGGGAGCCAACCCATACCTGATCACTTAACCCTTAAACGCTCAGCACTTAGCATAGAATTTTTGAATTACTGAGTACAATACTATATGCCTAGTAATAAAGAGAATGAATTGAAAGCCTTACAATGCACAAATTTTCACCCATTGACTATTGATTGATTCTACAATTTTGTGCTTTTATCCCACATCCCAAGGCTAATTAGATTTAATCCCTGAATGACGAGGGCCATTCTCATGTCAAAAATTACTCAAAACTGTCATTTTTGTTGCATTCATCCAAAAGAACAAAACAAAATATTTTTTTAGAATCTAATTGTAGGATCTTATACTTTACTGATCGAGGATGATGTGGTAAAAATTTCATGGAGTTTGACCGTACAGATTGGAAGATAGTAGCATTCAAAGTTGAAAAAAGAAAGTTTTTTTGAACATTGGCCTGCAATTTCAGATGACTTTGAATGCCATTTCTTAAATTTTTTTGCACTGTAGACCTTAACTTAAAAAAAAATTGTGTTGAAGAATTGAGTTCAAAGTCTAGAATTTTTTTTAAGAAAAATTACGCTTGATTTTCATTCTTTAAAAAATTATTAAGTAGAAGTAGGTTCAAGATTGAAAGAAAAACTAAATTGTTAATAGCTCTAAAATGGGATTGAAACACAATAATTTGAATGGTTAGATTGTTTGAAATAGAAAACTTAACCTTGTCAAACAATTTTTTTTGAAAAATTCTGAAGAGTGCATTCAAAATTGAATCCTGTAAGTTATTTTTTCAAAAAGATGCTCAAACAGCCCAAAAAACAAGATTGTTCATAACTTTCACATTACTAATCCAAATGGGATTAATCAAAGCTTCATGTGTAGACAAAAAAATGGTCTTTAAGAAGAAAAAAGTTAATAAATTAATTTCAATATTCTGTAGATTTCTTTTTCTGCGCGGTGACATGAAAATTATGTTTACGATGCCATAACTTTTGCTCTAGGGCACCAATTGAAATAAAATTTATATTCCTACAAAGCTAATAAGTTTTCCTATCTTATGAGAAAGTTTCAAAAAGTTTCACTAAAAATTGAGATCATAAGAACCTATCCAAAATCCATTTTGTCCCTTGAGGGGACAATGGTCCTTTAGGGGTTAATGAAGGTCCAAATGAGTAAGTGAAGGAATGAGCCATCCATTCAAAATTAGCCAATTCACACCACGGTACAGAAACTACATTAATCTTACTACACAATTAATGAACAATCAAAAAGTTGAACAAAGAATTTCATTAAGACCAAACATACTATATGGTATAAGAAACCGTAGGCCATTTTGGGTTGCTCTGAGCTTTTAGGGGTTAAGCAATTACACATATTTGGATCATAGGTTTTCTAAGTGCCAAATTTTTCCCATGTACAGAGATAGAATTTGAAAGGATTGCACATTACATGTTTTTTTGCTACTCTGGAGGGTTGCTAGTTTCCATCTTGAAACTCGCCGAAACTTGTCGTTCGCAAGCTGCATTGACCTAGCCAAGCGAATTTTTTTGAAAAAATAAAAATAAAAAATAACTTTGTTTTTCATTTAAGGATTTTTTTTTTTTTGAAAAAAAAAATTTGACAATGGCGTTCAATGAGACCGGAGGGAACAAAGTTGGGAACAGGCCTAAAATAGCCTTCCAATCCCTCCAGATCTCATGTAATGTATTTTTCCAAAATCTTATCACAAAAAACGTAATTACCTATGAATTTTTTAGTGAAAGATTCTCTTCGACCTACAATGGTCATACAAACCTTTCTATTTCTAACCATAGGCTGATTGCAAAATTGACCAAAGGTTGCTTGCAACATTTAGAGCCTTGCAACCAATCACAATGCTCCTTGAAATATGCGAATGGAAGGGTGATTAGGTAAGGATCAACTTTCCTACACAACAAGAGGTTAAGCCTCCCTTTTGTTCCATATTGATTTAACATTGATTTGTTTTTCAAGTAAGATCATCAATTTCGTGAAATTGGCATAATTTTTGGAGCCTTATGTTGTAACATTCATCTGCACGAAGGTCTTAAAAAATAGGACTAGTATGGGTCATTTTGTTAAAATGGCGAAATTTCTCAACTTTGGCAGTTTTTACTATTCAAACTAGGTCGTCTGAAATGTACAATTGTCCTAGATGTCTAAAACCTACATGTGTTATAGATGACACTTTTCATTGTTCAAATTGTACAGTCTAAAATCTATACAAATCCTAAATTTTTGAAATCTATATAAGTCTAAGATTTCTAAAATCTGTACCTTTCTTAGATGTCACTTTTACCACTATAAGAGAAAGGGGTATTTTAAGTGTGTTTTTAAATATAGTCCTAGAGATAAGATATTAAGTAATGACTTTTATGTAGACTTTTAGTAAAATTTTACTAGAAATACATGAATTTTTACTAAAAATCTAGGACTATACTTAAAAACACACTTAAAACACTCCATTAGATCCAATTTGGGGTCTCAAGAAGGCCTTGTAAGCCCCCTTGGGCAGTAGCATCACCTTGACTTTTTGTTTCATGGGTAGTGGCTAAATCAATCGCAATCAGTAAGGCTTGAAGAGTACCTTGCTTCCAACAAGATGTAAGCTGTCATGAGTGTGGCCAACGTGTCGCGAGTGCGGCCAACTATAGCGGCATTTTTTTGTTTTATATTCTCAAGGGGAGATCAAAATAAGACAACTTTGACAAATTGCACACAAAGTACCACTCTTACGTTGGCAACAAGACAACCTGGAAACTATTGAAAAATGGCACTACACCTTGGACTCAAGTTTTTCCTTGTTTGACCGCAAGTACAAACTATATGCTAAGAACCCATATGATTGTCCGCACCCCCAAACTTCACAGCTTGCTGTCCATGTTGTCACAACAAGTGACAACAAGATTGTACTGATATTTTAAGTTGGGCAGCATACTTGCATCCAAACTAAGGGAAATTCAAAGGGCCTTCTCATGACTTCGAAATGTTTCTAATGCTTTCTCTTGTAGTATACAATTCAGACCAGACATTCTAAAAATGGATTACAAAATACCACCATTTTAACAAAATTCTCCATTTTTGTAGAAATATGTTTTAGGTCAAGTGCTCTAAAAAGTATTAAAGTATAAAATTCCTTTCAAGTTAACAAATCTTGACATTCTAGATTTTTTATCTTTAAATTTAATGGATAAAATTTGTAGAATGAGAAGAAGTTCTACTTCAAGAAATTCAATAACATTTTAGTTCTTCTAACAATGGCTAGACTTCAGTTTGGCTATTTGTTTTAGGAAATACTATCCAACTCCATGTATTATAGGTCTAGCCTTATTGGAAGATGACCAATATAACAATGATAGTTTCAAACAACCATTCAAACAATCAAATTCCGATCTATGAGTAATCTTGTCACAATTTATACAATTTAAGTTGACAACACCAACTTTATCTATTCACAACAAAAAAAGGTTGTTTTAAGTGAGTTTTTAAGTAGTCTTAGAGATAAGATTATAAGTAATGACCTTCAAAGAGATTTTTAGTAAAAATTTATTGAAAATACATGTACTTCTAGTGAATTTTTACTAAAAGTCTACATAAAAGTCATTACTTAATATCTTATCTTTAGGACTATACTTAAAAACACACTTAAAACACTCCTTTCTCTTGTAGTGCACTAAGAACCTCAAGGATTAAAAGTGTCCAATGAATGACTTTCTAAGAAACACTAAAAACAAAGAATGCATCTATTAATCCACAAAGCTTATATTTTTCGTCGACTACCTTGTTCATAAAGCCACGTCCTTCAAAGGTGAACCCAATCCAACATTTGTATGGCCCACAATTTGGTTGAAAATACTTAGCCCCATGTGAAAAAATCAACCAAAATTTAATCCAACCCTCTTTGGTGCTCCCCTTAAAATTCACACTCGAAGGAACCAGATAAACCATAGTTTTTGTTATCAGAATGGCTTGTTAAAAATGAATCAATTTATACTTAAGCATTGCAATCAACTACCTAAAATGCAACACTTACATTTGATGAGAAAGCGTCACAAAAATGTATATATATTATATTATACAAGATGTAGACAATCAATACATGAGAGTCTATAATAGTCTAATGTTGAATTTTGGTACACCTAAAAGCAATACTTTGAAAATTCATAACATATTCTTGTTGTACAAATAATGCATTACATAAATTTGAGCTGGTGTACAAGGCTGTGAGTTTCACTGCATTCCCCCAAGTTCCCAAACTTTGAGAACTCTGGCATGCTAACGTGGTATGGTGACTACCACATTAGATAATAATAAAAAATTATTTTTTAATTATTATTTTTATATTTTATATATTTTTTTAAATTTCACACAACAGTGGCTAGTTCATAGCAATTGGAACCAACCTAAAGCGACCCTTTAAGCAAGCCAAAATACATGTAATGGTATACTAAAGTATGGTGGAATCCTCTTTGAGTTGCCAACAAGATAGTATAAAAGTAATTTATGTTCAATAAAAGTGACTATGTTCAATTGTAATTAGTAACAATTACATGTGAACATACCTTATAACAATATTAATCAATTCTAGCAAACTCCTATGGACCATTACAACAACGCTAGCGTGCGAGTGGGGAGCGGGGAGCTTGTGAACTGTGAGCGGGAAGCTTGTAAGCGGGGAGCCTTGAAATTTATTTTTTTCAACTTTTTTACCAAAAAGTATTTTTTTTGGAAAAATAATTTTAATGGAGAAGAAAATATACTATTTTTAGTAAATTTTAGGACCTATGACCGTTATTCCTATGACCGTTATTCCTATAACCGTGGATTTCAATATTTTTTTTCAAAAATTGTCACTATTCATTTCTAGCAGAAAACAACTTTATATTGTGGTACACAATTCAGTATTCAATTCAACTACTACAATTTTTATGTCGAGGCACTCATAAGTTATTTTGAGAACACAATAGAATATATTAGGCTAATGTGACTCACAAACACAATAATAAGTATAACCTAGCATCCATTAATGCTACTCTACATCAACGCTTTGCTTGTAGCTCATTATAGATATTGTATGCACCAGTATAATTTGAGGTCTCATAGGATTCAAACCTCAGTCACCACATTCAAGTCTCATGAACCTCTTACAAATGTATTCCACTCTAATGTAGTGACCATTATTTAAGAGAAAATTTATATAAATGAAAAAAGGCATCTTTCCCAAAAAATAGAAAAAAATTGGAATACAAATAATAGACTAATAAATAAAAAAGTAATGACTAAACAGTGGATTGTAAGATAATCATTATTATAAATAATTACGTCTCCTAAATTGGAAAATGAAGAGAAAAAATGAGAGCACAGTAAAAAAAAATGAAAAAAATGAAAAAAAAATGAAAAATAATGATTTAAAAAGGAATAAAAGAAAAAGAATAGAAACAAACAACAAAAATATCTGAAATAAAAAAGAGAGACCAAATTATTATTTTTTAAAATGGATATATATTCATGTGTCTTTTTCAAATTAGGGTTCACAATTACAGGTTTTAGGACTATATAACTTCTTTTAAAAAAATATTTAACTTTGTAAACACACTCTTACATTTCAAGGATGCATAGGATTGTTGCATTCTATACACTTTAAATCATTTCAATCGTACTAAATTTTAATACAATACAAAAGAAGTACATAAAAAAATATGGCCAAGACTACTCTAAAATCATGATGATTCCTACTTTAACTAAAAGAAACTTCACCTCGTTGAAGCTATAATTTGGTGCATGAATGAATCTATCTTCATAGATGTCCATTTTGCAGAAGTACCAGTATAGGTAGTATGTGTGCTACTGTGCTTGCAATTAATGTATTTTTGACAACCTCCAATGGCTAAAATTGTCATGTTTGTAAAGTTTGAGTATGTGCATGAGGATTATGTACACACTGTAATTCAATACACGTTTTTATTAAGGTCAAATCCAATCTCTAGTTAAACAATTGTACCTAGTCCTAGGAAAGGCAACAATGTTACTCCTAGTATTTTTTTTTGACATAGCCAGTACTCTCCCACTTATTATGTTGTTTTGTAGTTGGTGCATTTGCAATTTGTCATATGGTTTGATTGTTTCGGACCGTTAGATACACATTTGCATCATGTAGAGGTGGTTGAATATACAACACAATCTTGAATATGTTAATCATATTGAACACTCGATATGGGGACAAAGTAAAGTATTCTTGCAGACATAAGCCAACATGTTGCAATAGTAATGTACTAATGTCTCATCTCAACTAAGATTTCTCCTAATCAATGTGAAGAAGAGATTGCCTTTCACAACGCACAAACAAAGAGGTTTTTTTAAGAAGAAAGGGGGTTACAATAGGTAGTAGATCACGATTGCTATTTTGTGAACCTAGGGAGCTGGAGTCCCAGAATATAGAAGCCTAGACTCCCATGTTTTAAGCATCTTTCATAGTTATAGGATGTTTATATTATAGGTGTCAATGTTGTTAGGTTATGTTATAAGCACCTTTTATGGTTATATGATATTTACATTATAGATGCCTAATTATATTATAGGTGTCTATATTATACGCATTTTCTATAGTTTAAGGATGTTTATATTATAAATATGTATGTTATAGACATCACCAATAGTTGTAGAGTACCTATGTGTCTAGACTCAAGGCTTGTAAGCTCACATACTAACACCATTGATTAGTAATGAACTTAATCCTACGTTTGCTGAAAATATTGCTTTCATTACTGACGCAAATATTGAGGACGTGTTTGGAAAGTGCTCCAAACCAAGCACAACCTATACATTGTTGAATCCCAATGCAAATTTTGTTTCCATATAGTTGTACTCTAAAATTTATGGATCTAAGTAGGTTACCAATGATGAATTTGTTGTTTGGTTGGTGAAGGACTACATTACAAATGTGAAAAGAAGGAGAAGGTTAATTAGACATTGAGAGCTTGGACAACCACTTTAGAAAAAACTTATCAAGTGCAACAGCTCATATTTCGGCATTCAAATCTACTAATGGGGATATAACAACTTTAGATGGCAACCATAGTCGTTGTAAGATAACTCAACCTCTGACAAGCCAATTTTTGATCACCTTATTGCAGGTCCAAAAATTCTTTAGCTATACATGTATCTTCTGAAATTTACTTCACAATTTTTTTTTCACCTACATTAGGTTGGTCCAAAGTTGGCCTGTCATAGGCTAAATTACCTAACATTCCAATGATGCGGAATTAGCTTTTGTAATATGAAAGCAATGGTAATAAAAAAAGTCATAAAGGTTATGCCAAGTAGCGCTAGGTCTTGTGATTTTTTTAACAACCTTTTTCATTACTAGGTATTGCAAAGTGATTTACATCTAGTTTGGAATGTTGCTGAAATTGAAAATGAGATTCTTGTGATTGCCACAAGTAAAGTTAAATGTATAGAGCCATAGAAGTAGAGTATAAAAATCACAAACAAGTTTCTTGAATTAAAATTTAACATGGTTGATTGTTGTACAAATACAATAAAAGAAAATGCAAATAAGGTAGTACAACTCCAACTAGAGTTCTAGAGAGTTGCAAAGGCAATATTTGAATAAATGATGAAGGTAGGTTTTCGTATTTACTTGTTATAGTTTTCGACGTGTGTAAATTTGGATTCTTTCTATTGTTTGAATTCTGTAATGGGTTAACAATATTTTTCTGCAACTCACTATTGCATTGTTGATTCATAAATAAGCTATTGAAATTTCTAAAGGCTATGATGAGCATGAAAAGTCGGAGGCAACATACAATATCTTGAAAGAAAGTTGGATGGTTCTCAATGAGTACTAAAGTTAAATTGAGAGAGGGCAATCAAACTTAAGGTGAAGACTTATATCAAGACATTGAAATACAATAGCTCAAAGTAGAATGAAATATTCAAATTTTGAGAAGCGAGATTATGAAGATTAAAAGATATAGCACTAATATTCACACACAATCTGTAGAGATGGAAAAAGGTTGTAGTTTGTCATTATACCCAAAACAAACAACCCATCTAGCATTGACAAACAAACTTGATTTAAACATTGCTACCTTACACCCGACTAAGGTTTTTGAACTTCCAGCTGGACCCCCTATTTTTGGTTAAAATAAAAAAATAAAAAGAATTATTATTATTATTTTCCAAATTTTTTTTAATTTTTTTTTTAGTACCATAAACAGAGGTAGCACCAGGTAGCTCGAGGAATCTTGTCGGGTCCAATTGAGGTTTTCGAGCTACCAGCCGGACCCCCTATTTTCAGTCAAAATTTTTTATCTTTAATTATATATATATATATATATATATATATATATATATATATTTTTTTTTTTTTTTTTTTTTTTTTTTCGTACCAAAAACGGGGGTAGCACTAGGTAGCTCGAGGAACCCTGTCGGGCCCAACTGAGGTTTTCGAGCTACTAGCCGGACCCCTTATTTTCGGTCAAAAAAAAAAAAAAAAAAAAAGTTTATTGAATTTTTTTTTTCGAGTATCAAAAACGGGGGTAGCACCAGGTAGCTCAAGGAACCCTGTCGGGTCTGACTGAAGTTTTCGAGGCACCAGCCGGACCCCCTATTTTCGGTCAAAAAATAAAAAAATAAAAAAATAATTTCTTTTTTGAATTTTTTGAATTTTTTTCGAGTACCAAAAACGGGGGTAGCACCAGGTAGCTCAAAGAACCCCGTCGGGTCCGACTGAAGTTTTCGAGGTACCAGCCGGACCCCCTATTTTCGGTCAAAAAAATTTTTTTTTTTTTTTTTTTTTTTTAATCTTTTTTTTTTGTACCAAAAACGGGGGTAGCACCAGGTAGCTCAAGGAACGCTGTCGGGTCCAACTAAGGTTTCTGAGCTACCAGCCGGACCCCTATTTTCGGTCAGAAAGAAAAAAAAAAAAAAAAAAAAAATTCAATTTTGGTTTTTTCAAGTACCAAAACGGGGGTAGCAGCAGGTAGCTTGAAGAACCCCGTCGAGTCCGCTTGAGGTTTTCGAGCTACTAGCCGGACCCCCTATTTTCGATCAAAAAAATAAAAAAATGCCTCTTTGTTTTGCTTCAAGGCTAGAAGAATTTGAATTACTAGTTTTAAATTTTAGTTCAAATTAGTGATTGTGGTTTGGATTGAAGAGTATGAAGCTTAGTAACTTTGGATTAAAGTTTAATATGTTTTTGAAAATGAAATGTAATGGATGGATGAAATTTAAATAAAAACCAATCGGTCATTGATTCTTAGGGAGGCTTTGTAGTCTCTTCTTAGGTCAATCGCCTCCGACTAACTTTGGACAAGTCTTACTAAATCTCCTAGAATTGATACATGTTTCAAGAATTTAGGAATTTTCAATGTTGGAGTCAATTGGCAAGACACGGCGGGGGGGCTATAAGCATAGTACATCACACATGTGGTGCGTCATGCTTTTGAATTTGAATTTAGTTTTTTTTGGATCATTACTATTTAGTGATACTTTTGTGGGCCAAGGATGGTTTCATTCATTAATTTTTTCTAGTTATAGGCAAATTTTGAGAAGTTTGTGGTACTAAGATAGTTTTTGTTGACATTGATTAATTCTTGGATTTTCTTAAATTCATTTAATGTGACATCTTTGCATATATTATAGATGATCTTTATAGTGACTGTATATTAAACCAAGATTATTTGATGAGAAACATAGCTGACAGATTTTGTTTTATAAATTATTTTAATTTTCTTGTTAAAAATTATACATTTCATTTTGTACTTTGTAAGAATTTTTTTTTTCTTGTCTAGAGTTCAATTGTTAACATTGTCTTGTTGTCTCGTGTAGATTCAATTGTTCAAGTGCAATGAGGAGATGTGAGCCAAGCTTCAACCTCAAAGGTGCATCATAACATAGTTCTTGTTGCGGATATGGCAAGTCCATTATAACAATGACTTTAACAAATGCAAACATCGAGATATCTAGTAACAAGTCAACTAAGAAAGCTATTGAAGTCATGCTCCATTCTATTCTTTGAAGAAGTCGAAGTTCTTTGTATGGAACAAAATTCATTGTCTATTGGCGTGGATGAGTCATATTTCTAGGCTTCATCCAACAAAGATGTCTTGGCCTATTACAGTGAATTGTATTGTTCTCAATACCAAAGACAAGATCAAATTGATCATGCAGGTTATGCATGGCATAAAGAAGTGAGTGACTTCTTTTGCAAACCCATTTGGATTTTACTCGTCTACAATTTATTTGTTATTCAAGGTATATAAAAAGATTTTTCATCACCACATTAAAATCCAAATCCATTGAGGACTCCCATATAAAGACCAAATTGGTTCACATATTATATTGAGTGCAAAGGTACAACCTTCTATCCTTGTCCAAGTTTATAAAGATGTTGAGGATATTAGATGTGAAGAAATATGTTTTCCATACATTTAGAAAAACTTGACACTGGATGCCAATTGATATTTTTCTAACTTTCATGTTCCAGGTGAGATTTAGATTATGTAGGATTGTTGTTTTTCAAATTATTATTTTGTACTTTGTCGTTTGATTAATTTATATTATTTTCTAATTGAAAAGTCACTTGAATCGTGCAACAACATATTGTACTTGCAACGGATGCTACAAAATGAAAGTGTAATGAGACAATCCCGTTTCAAAAAGAACCCTAAACTCATAATTGCAAATGCCATGAAATTGGGAGTTAAGCAAAAGTCCACCAAGTTGTACTTGAAGATGATCAAGTTAGTCATGGTAGGTAACTCTGCTCACGGTCTTGAGTTCTTAGAAGAGGCTCACACACTTTAGAATTTTAGACTACATTGCAACTATAGGTGAATCTTTGAACTAATGTATATGATATTAATTTCAAATGTATCTATTATTGTTTGTTATGGCATAGGCTACCACATTGTAGCATTGGAAGAGGACAAGGACCTTTTTCACGCCATTGTCAAATGCATGAAGAAATGCACCTCAGTTGTAGCAATAACATGACCGCCACTATTAGTTGTGATATTCCAAGATCTAGACACTACGACTATGGTACCTCTTAAGTTTGCTTAGAAGTCAAAATTTTGCAAGTAAGCTAGCAATTTTTCATATCCTTTTTTTTCATGTCAAGTTTTAAAGCTTGTAAGTTTAACATTGTTTTACATCTATTTGTAGCCGTATGGAATTGACATCAGTAGATAGGATGATAAAGGCACAAAGTCTTTTCTTCAGTCTAGAGAAGAATTTTCACCTTTTTGTGTCTATCAAGCAGATGGCATCAACATTTGCGGACTTTGGCTGCTCTAAACCAAAACTCCATAAAGATACTTATGCTTTGAAAATTTTGGATTTATAGATGGCAGTGCCTCCAAGGGTAGAGAGACTTTAAAGCCATCAACAATAGAAGGTTCTATAACCAAATCCACTATGACTTAGACTTTTGAAATTGACATATCTCTTGAGTCAAACTATAATGTGTGGATTTTAGAATTATGAGTGGATTTGTATATTTTATGGCTACATTTTGGACATTTGCTATTTTCATTTGGATTTTTTTCATCATAATGTCTATAAAAAATGACTGCATTTGCTTGTGGCAAAAAATATCTTCAAAATACATTTGCAAGTGCATCAAATTTCATTAAAATGACTTCACATTTCTTGAAATTTATAATGTAATAAACCCACGGTCATAGGTCCCAACTTGTTTATACTACAAAAAAATATTCCCGCTCACAGGCTCACACGCTAGCAACCCTATGGACCATTAGAGGAGATTTGAGGGCATGGTGATGTTCCCATGGCAATAAAAGAACGTGGCATGATCAATTTTAAAATTAATTAATTAAAATTAAAATACAAAAAATACAAAAAAAAGTTGAAAAAAAAAGTTTCTTTTCTCTTTTCTTTCAAAAATGACGTGGCACTATCACCACCACATCAGACTGCACAATTGACAACATTCCCAGTGCGGTCGGGATAGATCTCAAGGCCGGGAACTCACAAGCTTCTAAAGGCCTCAAATATCTTCTAGTGCTCATGTGCAAAAATAGATTCTAATAGTGAGATCACTTTAATAAAATCCCTTCCCAAGAATATTGGAGGCAATACAATCAATTTCATTAAATTCAAAGTATTCCACAATTACACATGGAAAAATTTGTGATACATATCTTTATAAAGTTTTAATTTTAGGCCAAAAATTAGAATGGATATTTTTTTCAAGGTGCGCAACCTTAACTACATTCAAGTTGTAAAATTTGGCCAATTTAACAAAATTGGTGTTGTATGTTTAGCTTTTGGTGAAGCCATAAAGGTAATAATAAATTTGGAATTATAGAATGCTTCTAACAAATAATTCCAAATTTAGGCACATCAAATGTACAATAAAAATAAATAATGTTGGTTTGGAGTATACATACTTTTTGATTCATTCTTATCTATAATTTGATAACAACACTTATAAAATCATAATAAGGTGGGTACACCTAAAAGCGCCACTTATTGGCACTGTGTATAGTTCTTGTTGTTAGGTTGATTAGATTTTGATTTAGTTGTGTGGGCAAGAACAAGCACATTCCAACGCACCAAAAAACATAAGATTTGAATATTGTATTGCAAAAGTTATTAGCAGTTGAAGTCAATTTCTGAAAGTGCCATCTACAACCTATGAAGATGACTGATTTTGAAAATGTATACTTGTTCTAGATGGTGCTTTTAGATCAGGTGCCATTTTAGGTGTACCTACCTTACCTATGCCAAAGACGAAAAGGCGCAAGTTTTACGGAAACATTATTTTGAGCTTGTTTGGCATAATTAGGGTCATCATAATTATTGGACCAATAGGTGCATTCTTCATTTCTACTAGAAAATCATCCATCAACCACTTTTCGGCCTCAATGTTCTTACAAAGTTAAGTTAGTTGTTCAAACATTGAGAGAAACTCTTTGCATGGAATACAATATTTTTTGTATTGAATACTTGCATATAACCCAAAATTATTTTATTAATCTTACAATTTGTCCCTTGCCTCAAATTTAGGAAGTCCCGGCGTCCCAGTCATTACATATTTTTTTGCTACTTTGGAGGGCTGCGAGTTCCCATCTCGAAACCCACCGTTCGCAAGCTACACTGACCTAGCCAAGCGATTGCCAGGTCACTTTTTTGGAAAAAAAATTAACTTTATTTTTCATTTCAAGGATTTTTCAATTTTTTTTTTAATTTTTAAAAATAAAATAAAATTTGACACCGGCGTTCGATGAAACCCAGGGGAACAGAGTTGGGAACAGGCTTGAAACGGCCCTCTAGTCCCCCCGGACCTCATCTAATGGTTATAAATCCCAACTGTCCAACTCTTCCATTTTGAAAACCTATAACTTGGTTTTAAGTGCAATCCATTTACTTCTTGTACTTGTTGACTCTTCAATATAGGTATATTTGCCTACTATGGAGGACATTAACTAGTCTTTAGATATCAAAGAACATATGACTAAACAATCAAATTTTTATTTAGTTAACCGGTTTAAGCACTCCAAAATCCACTTTCTAGACTAATGTTTTAAGTGTGTTTTTAAGTATAGTCCTAGAGATAAGATATTAAATTATGACCTTTATGAAGATTTATAGTAAGAACTTATTGGAAATACATGTATCTCTAGGATTATACTTAAAAACACACTTAAAACACCCTTTTTTTGTAGTGAACAAATTGATATTCTTGTTGCTTTTTCAATATTACTTAGATGAAAGTCATCTTAATTTGTGGAGATACTTTACTAAGTTGTTGTCCTTCCTAATGAAAGAATTTGGTGTTACTAGAGTAGATATTTTTCTAAAATTACAAATGTGGACGTATGTCAAATGGTTGACCAAGCCAAAATTGCATTGACTCTATTTCAAAATTGGATTTGCAAAATGAGGTTATAGATTTTAAAAATAAAAACATTCCAAAAAACCACCATGTCAAGAGAACCTCATTTCAAATCCATCCCAACAAACTTTACTCAAAAAATAATAATATTTTTCTTGTAATCAAATTTAGAAGGAATTAAAAAATTTCCCTTTCAAAGTTTAAAAAAAAATATTGGCAATAGCATTGGTGAATCTAACCATATTGATGGAATCTACAACTTTTATTTGTATACCAATTCCAAAATATTCTTCCAAATAATACTTAATGATGATTTTTCTCAAATCATCAATTTTAGAGAAGACTCTATATGTTTAGAGGTTAGAGTAGACAAGCCCATTTTTGTTCGTTGTCTAATTCCACCATCTTACTTTTGGCCCCAATACCATCCAAAAACCCATCCAAATCCATTCGTTTATTGAAATAATCACTACAAAGACTACGTGACTTAAATAGGATAGTAGCAAAACGTTTTCACTTGTAAAGGGTGATAATAGAGATTTAGATGGTGGTTTTTGATACACTAGATTTGGCAACACTACATTTTGATGGATTGTGTGTGTGTATGTGTATACTAGAGATAGTTTCATTTGCCTCCTTTTAGCATGGAGACAACGCGTGGCACCATTCGATATGTGGGAGGCTAGTTATGGGTTGTTCATAGGATGTTCATACTCCACTATATGAATGTTTTGTAATCATAGGGGAGTCACCTCACTACAACAAAAGTAGTGTTTTATGACTGCAAAAAACGACTGCAATGAGTCGTAAAATCAAAAAATATGACTCGTGTAGAAATCACTGTAGATGACTCGAAATATGATTAACTGCAGTCGTTTAGAAGCAGTCGCTTCAGACATCAGTCATATTGGTAGTCATATAAGTTGAAGGGTATAAATACCCATAATTAGCCATAATATGCCAACAAGGCGTATATTTTGACTTTTTTTGACTTTTTCTTGAGTTGCCTGGGTAAATGAAAAAATCCTATGTGGAATATGACTGCGTTGAGTCATATTTTTTGATGACGTGAAATATGACTGTGGTCAGTCATATTTTGTGGAATATGACTGCGTTGAATCATGTTTTTTGATGACGTGGAATATGACTGCGGTCAGTCATATTTTTTGATGACATGGAATATGATTGCGGTAAGTCATATTTTTTGATGACGTGAAATATGATTGCGGTTAGTCATATTTTTTGATGACGTGGAATATGACTGTAGTCAGTCATATTTTGTGGAATATGACTATGGTGAGTCATATTCTACAGTCATGTGAAATATGACTGCGATGAGTCATATTTTTTGATGATTTGTAAAATGACTCTTCTCAGTCATATTTTTCAGTCATATTCAGAGCACCTAGTCATTTTTTGGAAATTATTATAATCATTTTGTGACTCCAAGTAGTCATTTTTTTATTGATATGTATTTTGAACTATGAATTGAACAAATCATACAATGGTTGTAAGATACCTAAGCTTATTTGCAATCATACATTAAAATGATTTAAGAATTGAATAAAAGATTTCATGTAGTTAAAAACAAATACATATGATTTTAAAGATATACAAGAAACAATTATATTGGAGAGGGAATATATAAGGAATGTGACTCCTTTCAATGACATTTATAATTTATTAGTTACAAATACAAAATATGTATATCACAATGAATTATTTACACAAGTCAATAGAGACTATATTTCTTACAATAATATGAAGTGAGTTGCAAGTAGCCTCCAACAACTTTGCTCCAATTTTGTTGCCTGCATATACAATTAAAGAAATAGGAGGTTAATTTTTAATGAACATACAACAAAGCTCAATCTTCAAAGTTTACAACAATAGAAAATATGTAATACAAATTTAGGGTAAGAAGAAAAGCAATGGTGATGCAAGGAACAAGAAGAAAAAAGGCAACAAGTGCTAAAAGATAACAACAAATACAAGTTAAGATATACAAGAAACAATAAGGAGCAACTATTAAGGGGTAACAAGAAACAACAAAAAAGAGTTAAGATGCAACAAAAAGAAACAAAAAACAAAAAGAGAGAACAAAAATTAAGAAAGAAGAAAGAAGAAGAAGAAAGAATTAAGATGCAAGAAGAAAAAAACAAGAAACAAGAGTGAAGATGCAACAAAAGACAACAACTCTAAGAAGTAAGAGTAACTCAAGATGCAACAAAAGACAACAACTAAAAAGCAAGAGTGAATTCAAGATGCAACAAAATACAACAATTAAGAAACAAGAGTGAATTCAAAATGCAACAAAATACAACAACTAAGAAACAAGAGTGAACTCAAAATACAATAATAACTAAGAAACAAAAGTGAACTCAAAATGCAACAAAACACAACAACTAAGAAACAAGAGTGAACTCAAAGAGATAAGAGACAAGAGACAACAAAAGGTAAGGAGGAAGAGTCAAAAGAAATAGTAGCTAGGATTTCAAAACCCTAAAAAAATGACGGCTAGGGTTCAAAACCCTAAAAAGTGGTGTCTAGGGTTTCAAAACCTTTAAAAAGTGGTGATTAGGTTTCAAAATTTTAAACAATGGTTTGTCTATTTTTTTTTCATTGCCCATGTTTTTCTTAGGCTGACTAAAAACAAAAAATGTTACTACCATGAAAATATGACTAATAATATAACTCAATGTTCTCAAATGAGTTTCCTACTGTTCCCTATGAAATACTTTGGTGTTTTCAACGGACGTATAATATACGCCTGTGAAGTACAAGGCCCAAAAACGACTGACAGTCATATTTTGCAGTCATATTTCTCCCCAAAGTATTGACCTCCAAAAATATGACTGCAAGTAGTTACCAATCATCCTTAGTCATATTTTTGCAGTCATAAAACACTACCGTTGTTATAGTGCTTAGTGCACATATTAGAAACCACGTGAGATCCAAAATAGGATACTATATATATTCATTGTACCTAAAATTTCAAAAAACATCATATCTAAAATAGGGTGTGTAGAATTACATGTAGGGTATTATAACTAATATAGAGTTATCTTTAATACCATGTGTTAGATTTTATGTAAAAATAATAGGGGGGCAATAATATGTGGAGAAAATAATATGGTAGAGTAGGTACTTAATGTCCTCAAAGAAGAGATGGACGAAAAATGACACATCATTTGTCCCAAATTATCCATGAACCTTGGATGAAGAGCTCTAGCTGCCTCGAGAGTTATTTGTAAAGTCCTTCAAAGTCACCTAAAATTTGAAGAATCTATAATGAATTTTTCTTTAATATACTCTTATTGCACTCATTGTATTCATTAAATATATTGTAGATGATTAGTAGTAAGTTGTTTGACACAACTAGAGTGCATTGTTTATAGTTTGTGAATGTATTTGTTTGGCCATAGTACATTTGTCCAAACATATTGTATTGTAGTATTTAGTGACCATAAAAAAATAGTATGAAAGAGAAGGGACAAAAGAATAAAGGATAAAAAATAGTAATAGGAAAAAAATCATACAACAACTATTAGTTCTGATTTTTAAATTTAATATAGGGGCCAAAAAATTGAACTCAAAAGTGTATTTTAAAAGATATAGGATACTATAATAAATGGAAATTTAGAATTATTTTTAACAATAGGGTATATTAAATTAAAAAATATTAGGTAAATAGACTCCCATAAAATATCCCCCGATCTCACATATATACTAAACCTCTAAACTACACTAAAGATGATATTTAGTGTTGAGTGACATTTAGTGTTTTTACCCCCCTACTAGCTACAACACTAAATCTGAACTTGTCCACAATTAGTGTTAGACTTGAATGTGCCGGCTGCAAACTTCAGAGCCTTGTAACTTTTGCAAAAAATCTTCAAATAAGGAAAATGAGATGTTTTTCGGCATCTACAAAAATTGTAGATGCCGAAAAACATCTCATTTTCCTTATTTGAAGATTTTTTGCAAAAGTTACAAGGCTCTGAAGTTTGCAGCCGCCTAGCCCTAATCGGTCCGATTCTGTCGGTGAACAGTGATATTCCGTCTGATATGACAACTCTGGTTCACATTTAGTGTTTGAATTGACATTTAATGTTACTTACTTTCATAGGGTAATTGGCTTTTAGTGTATGCCTTCGTATTTAGTGTACAAGACACTAAATATCATCTTTAGTGTAGTGCCTCCCCTAAGTTTGTAATTTCATGGCAAACTACTTCAAAAATTCACAAAATTTACAATTATAATTGCAAAATTATAATTCCACTTGGGTTGATTTGTGAGAAGTACACACTTTTGAAAAATATGTGCTCGCCTTAAAATTGGCCTCAAGATATTCAAATTGCTAGTTTGCATATTAACCTTTGAACATTGAGGAGGACGTTTGGCATCCGATGGATGGTAGGGAATCCTTGTAGTAGGACAACAGAAGCGCAACTATTCATCCTCAAAATTTTGTTTTGAAAAGGGAAGGTCTTCTATAGTAGTTTGACTTTGAATGAGTGCTTTTGCTATTTTTGAAGCCCATGATTCACACGTAATGAAAAGGGATGATTTCCAAGGTCACCACTTTGTCCTTTAAGGGTTAATAGGCTAGGCTTCCGTACCTTATTAACTATTCAAACAAACGCAAGATAAAACCAGGTGAGAACATACCTTTAGTCAGTTTCATTGTGAAGGTTCTCATCATTGGGTCGACCTTTTCCACATGACTCACCCACATGCTTGAACAATTCTTTTAATATTGGAAGCTGACACCTTCAGGTGGTAGGCACTTTTCAAAGTTGAAAACTGCCACTTCTGTGATCTCAATTTCATGCTTCCAAAGGTGGAGACGCATGTTCCTCTAAGTAGAGAATTCAGAAATTAAGACAAGGTATCCATCACTTCTGCGATTTCTTATTATTAGCGCTAAATTTGAAGCGCTCAATGTTCAACATTTTGCAAACTAAACTACTCTGCAACCCACCAATGATTTGAACTTCAAGCCTTCTCAAAGTATTCAACTATCCAAAGCACTTCTGTTTAAAAACAAGACTTTCTAAATCGTCACTTTTTTTTCCTTTTTGACCTCACCTAATTCTCACAACCCCTCACCATTGAAACGTTAACCCCTCATCGCCTGAGGGGACGAAAAGTGTCCTCATGGATATTTCAAAGTGCTGTAACTTTTGCATCCGATATCCGAATTCAATAAAACTTGTTGGTAAAGTTGCGCTCTCTCTTCTAGTTCGTGTGGTAAAATTTTCAGATCAATCCAAGATTTAAAAATTAAATGGGAGCCAATCAAAGTTCACAGGTTCAATTTGAATTCACCAAACTGCATTTGATGGCTGAAACTTCAAGGGGGGTATCTCCTTCATACAATGTTCGTTTTCAATAAAATTTGTTGGGTTATGTTCTCCTTTTAGTCTAGTTATTGTGATAAAATTTTCATGTCAATACAAGCTTTTTTGAATGTTTGGGAGCAATTCAAAATTTTAAATCCAGACATTTTTGGATTACAGTGAAATTCGGCAGCTTGTAACTTCTTCATACAGTGTCCATTTTCAATCATTTTTTGTGTGAAAGTTGCGCATACTAGTCTAGTTTGTGTGGCTAAAATTTCACATGAATCCAAAAAGTAATGAATGACTGAGATGCTTTTTAGTGGAGGAGGTTTAGCCCTACATGGTGTTTTTTGCAACTTTTCATGCTATTTTTTGACATTTCAAATCTGTTTTGCAGACACATTGAGTCAATTGAATGATATTTTTCTTCACCAATGTGTTTATATGTTGATTTTGAATCACTTTATAGTCTCAAGTTTTTTCATTTGAGTAGGTTTAGAAGTCGAATTTCACCTCCAAATGTGTTTTTTGGAAAATTTCAGCATCTTTTTCTAACACTAAAACAGTATAATCTTTCAATCCATGCGGTCAAATGGCTTCAAATTTTTTCTGTGTCATCTACAACATGTTCACTACAATATTGTACGGTTAAGATTTCTATAACTTAGCAACATCTAAATTTACAACACTTCAAAAGCAATGCTGTTTTTGACCTCGTTTGGACTTCAGGCGATGAGGGGTTAAAGAAGTATTTTTAATTGTCGTTTTGCAATGGATTCCATTTTTTTCCAAAAAAGAAAATGCATTTTCAGATATGTTACAGTCACGTTACATCAAAACTGTGATTTGGATGATGTAACCAGGATAAAGATATTCAACCCCACTGGTCTATGAAGACTTTTATACACCGAAGTGCCCCTCTGCCGAGGGGAGGCAGACATAACAGCATGGCAAATCTAGGTTGCCACGGATTGAAAATTTCTCTCAATCAATATCTATACATAGATTTTCCCAACAAGACAACCAAAACGCCGTATGCATTGCACACACCTAAATACTGCAAAAAAACGTCCCATCCAAAACTCAAAACTAAGCCAATCCAATGTCTCCCGCCTCGAGGAATAAACACAGTAGTACGAGGAGTTCAGAAAAGCAAATGAATTTCTTCATTTGCATTCGAAAAATTAAAAAATTAAATTAAAAAAAAATACTTCCCTCTTCTGTCAAGCCAAGACGGTTTTTCCAAGAATGAAGAGAGTAGAAGAAAACATAACGCCAAAGATCATGTACAGGAAGCCGCGGTCCAGCACAAAGCCATACAAAGATATGCCAGTACGTGCAAACTGCAAGTACGTCACCAGAGCTTGCCTCTTCTGATACGCTTCCAAGTCATGAGCAAGCTCCTCCTCAAAAGTGAGCTCCCGGTTGGGAGCTTCCAAATCCTCGGAAGATGACCTATTGTTCAAAAGGGGGTGAGAAGGACCATACACATGCCTCTTGTGATCTTCACTAACAGACTCTTTTTGGATTATAGTGCCAGGACTACAAGTTGCCAGAGCATGCCATTTGCTCACAGCAGCCACGATATGTTGGGCTTTGTGAGTAATCTTCGCTGCTCCTTGTAAACACAGCACCATTCCAGTCAGCTGCACCAGAGAGCACACCGCCAAATCCCCCGCTCGGAAGAAGTTAATGTCCTTCGCAGACAACAGGATCTGAAACAGGGACGAAAGCTGGCATAGAATTATCGTAAAGAGCGCAAAGATCAGGAACAAGCGAAATCTGTGACTGATAGTCGTGAGCTGGTTGCGCAGCTTCATGTGCTCCTTGAGGATGATGGAAACTTCTGAAGTCACCTCCAAGAGCTTGTTATATCCCTTGAGACGCAGCACCTGCAGATTGCACATGAGTCTGAAGAGGACACACATGAAGAGGAAGACGCTCGTCCTGTACAGCCATGAGAACACACCAGCCACGAAGAGAGCCATATTGATCTTCGGGACATCGGCCATGTAAGGGATGTCTATCGTGACGTAGTAATACCACCACCCTCGGTACACCACGGCAACAACAGACGCCGGCAAGAGCATTCGAGCCAGTATCGAGAAAGCGTTGTGCAGCATCTCTTCATAGCCGTGCTGCACTTCAGTCGACTCTTTCACAATCTTGTCCAGAAGAAGCGTCCTGCGTAAGCCATAGCTGTGGAGGATATGCGAGAGAGCGAGAAATGAGATGGAAGCGAGAACGCTCTCGGAAATCTGGACCAGCTTCTCGAACGGATGCGAATGTTCTTCGTCACAAGATTCGCACGAAACGAAGTAGAAGTTGAAAATGGGAACCACCAACGCCAGGAGGACGAAGAGCGTTCGAGACCAGACCACTTTGATAGGGGTGGACTGATCAAGTCCTAACCATGACAAACCTGAACGAAACTGCCGAAGCTCGTCATTGCGGTTGGAGAGCATACGCTTATACTTGTTCGTCATCTTCGCCCGCTGCTCCTCCACCTCGGGATCCAGGTCGTCCTCCGAATCCGGGGTATGGTTTATCTTCGGTGAGCGTCCCAGTAAAGGTGCTTCCACATCGTGATTAGACGGAACAGCCCGCTCGGGCGCAACTTCATACACATCGTCCATGATTACACTCTTCCCTCTCTCAACTCTACAACAACCAATTTGAAATCATATGGTGCGCTAATGTCATAATACTGCCACCTTCTACACTTTCAAATCCAGAACAATGCGACCTAGACACAAAACCTCAGAAACAAGAAAATCGCGTCTTCGCCAACAGACACCAATTCACACATAACAACATTATAAACAATCCTCACCTCTCTGAATGTGAATTCAGAAAGCCAATTTCTCTCTAAACTATCTTAAAGAAAATGAAAGATCCTTCAGAAAAAGCGACGCAAATTCTAAGTTATACACGATCGCCTGCCAAGCTCATCAATCTCACCAAACACATGAAATCCATTCCTATACTCTCGCCATAAATACTCTGAGATACTAATATACAGTAAAATTTTCTACGCCTGTAGGAGAATTCATTGCTAAACCCTACCTACGAAATGTGACTCAATTTTCGAAGTCAGTCCCTGCCCTCGTCGGCCTTTCTCTGTCAGATCCGCAAATCCTGTAACCCAAGCAAAACGCCAAATCTTCTGCCCGAAATCAGCTGTCAGCGCACCAGCACTGGAAATCTCGCACTGGAATCAGTGGAAAAACAAATAATCATATGCACATTGCGAGATTCGTGAGATGAATGCACTGCGAATGGGGACTGGCGATGATCCTGCATTCCTGCGGGAAGACGACGATGGAAGGACTGGGGTGGGAGAATGACGGGCCGGGTGGAGAATGACCGGGGAGGGTGTTGTTGGCCCGGGATGCACATTCCCGGCCCGGGGGGATTGAATATTCAGATTCTGTGTGATGGGGGATTAGTTTAGAATCTAAGACTGTCGGGGATTTTTTTTTTTTTGGGTGCGAATGTATAGGGCAATGCCTGAGGAGGAGGGCATTTTGGGAAAAAAAGGGCCGACGAGGAGGGCGGAGCCTGACGAGGAGGCGCTTTTTTCCCCAAAATGCCCGATGACGAGAGGCATTGACCGGCGTAAATCACGAGCAAAAAAGGATGAAAATCGGGGATGAAATATCGAAGTTGGATGAGAAATCTGTAATGCCCAATTACGCGGGAAAATCCACGTAATCGGGCATTACACTGCAGAAGCCTTCCAAGAGTGGTTTACGAAAGGATAAATTAATTACAAAGGGGGATCATGCCAATTCTTTTAATGGCTGGTTCAATTTGGTAGTTTGGTATTGTGTCTGAGGTGCTGTCAGATTGGGAAGAAATTATATTTTTTGGAATTGGTAATGCCACGTGTCGCACGTGGATTGGGTTTTGACAACACAATGAACTGAATTTGACATTGTCTTACAGTAAGGTGGAAGCACCCAAAACCGTCAATTTTTCACATGTGGTATATAATTTCTTTGATTTTTCAAAGTGACAACTCTCTAGACCACTAAAACTGTCACATAGGTGGCCCCTAAACCAAAATCTGCAAAAATCAATAGTTAGCAAATCAGAGTTAAGTATGTGTTCTTCAAATGCATTAGCGAATCAAAGGTAAGCATTTGAAAGACACATTAACTAAAGTCTAGGGACACTTAAGAGGTAGTCTAAAGTACATGAATAGGTACAAAATATGGTCACAAATATTAGTACAAAAAAACAAAACTACAATGCTAAATAATAAATGAACAAAATTTCATTGATAAATTTTCTTATAATGTACTCCCTATGATTTTAAATAATACTAGTGTTTCCTTTGTAAAACACTAGGGAAATATTTGTATTATTTAAAAATAAAGGGATTAATTTTTTGAGACTTTATTTGAAACTTCACCACTTCAATAGAGTTTAATAATTATTCTTTGATTTTCATGATTTTATGATAGAAGAACTCACTTTCAACAATTTCAAGGGTATTGATCAATATGAATGAAGTTAGTCTACATTATACCCCAATTTTGTATCTTTAGGGTTTTATTAGCTTATTTGCAATTTCCAAGGTACTTTCGTAGTGGATTTTCTCTCTATTGGTCTCTTTGAGACAACAAACTTTTCATTATTCCATGATGATAATGAAAGTTTTTCTTAAAAACTTTTCAAGACTAACTTAAAAATAAAAAAGTTTAATTGAAAAGTTTTCAATGCTTAAAGCAATTGTCATCAAGGCAAGTCATGCAACAATCAAGAAAGTTATGAAATACCAAGAGAGTAAAAATTCAATATTTTAGAAACAGGCTTCTTTAAAAAGTAATTAGCACTAAATCTTGTATTGCGGAAACAATATGTTAAGAAGTGGAGATGTGTTAGAAAAAATAGGAAACATTTTACAAAGCCATTTAATTTTTTTTAACACTAAAAGCATATCATCGAACAAAAATCGAAGAGAATCATCGATTATACCTTTTGATTATAGGATCATAGGCAAATGCAAAAGTGATAAGAAATTCTTATTAAAGAAAAATGCCTTAACAATATAAAATTCATTGTAGACTTCTTTTAAATATGAAACTTCTCTATCTTATTGTTGGAACCTCACTACTTCGTAGAATTTGATTCTATAATAGGCATTTATTTTCAATGGCTAGTAACAATCATCATTGCCCAATAAGGGTTGAGTTAGTGTATAATGTAATAGACACAATGAATGATGTTTGTTTGGTCTACATGACAATATCAATGGTGTTTTAATTGTTCACATAATCAAACTCATTTAGCCATTGAGTTAACTTTTAAATTCAATTTGAAGTGAATTTGATTATTTCTTGTCCATCATTGAAGGACATATAATTCAATCAATTGTATTTTGTGATAGTCATAAATGAATCTTTCTAAATCAATTTGAAGTGAAGATGATAATTTGAGCAATGGTGACCAAAGCCCATGACTCCATGCAAGTTTGTAACCTCCATCTTATTAATCAAAGTAGAATGATCATCAGTTTTTCATTCATGGAAATGTAAAAAACCAAATCCAATATTTTTGTTTAATGCCTAGTGACCCAAGTACTTTCAAAACTACCAAAAACTTGATTAGTTTGTTTACTCATTTTTTCTTGAGATTAGATAGAATGTAACCATAAGACCTTGTAATTCACATTGAGAGTGAGGACCTCAAAAAAATTCAGATTATTTGACCACAAAATTTAATAGATATTTAAGTTTGAAGTTTATTTGGGCCAATGGGAAAACATGGCAATGCACTTTGAAGGAGCATATCTTAGTGAGAATATTTTGAAATCATGACGTTTTTGTGCTCAATGAAAGACAAAAGAGTTGAGAATGCTCATCTAAAAAATTACAACATTTTGGTCATTTTACTATTTAAGGGTGGAGTTTACAATGCTAGGTGATCACTGAAATGAGAGTAGTGTTTGTAAGATAAACAAGAATGGACACACTTGTCTTCTCCTTGAGCTCCTTGGATCTGCCTTTTTTGAGGTGGGCAACAATTGCATTGCTTGGCTATCTTTTCAGTCCATGCCCAAATTGAACCAAAAAACTCATGAGTCGTGAAGTACACAACTAACACCAATGAACTTTAAAAAATTCCACAAGGTGGAGTTTAACTTGGAATTTGATGAAACAATTGCCATTGAATTTATAATGTAGTATATTTTCTAAAAAATAAATTTATTTAAAAAAACTCTCAAAATCTAAGAACCAATATCTCAAAAAAGAGGGACAACGACCAAAAAATGGTCACTTGGCTGTATAGGGGTTAAAGTGAATTTTGTGAGGTGCATGAGAAATTTCCTTCAAAACAAAAAACAAGGAACTTAAAAATCTTAGAATATGTGTTAAAATTGCATGAAATAAATCTTGGCATACTATCTATAAAAAAAACTTGAAGCTACAATAAATAATAAAAAAAATCAAAATCCTCAAGAGATACCTCTTGTTATAATGTCATCTTGAAGGACTATTTGACAATATATTCCCCTTTTTGCATTGGACAAAATCTCTAATTTGTTTCAAAATCTTCGAAGGATATCATATCACTCCATTTTATATGGATGTATGCACATTTGGATGACTAAATGAGATATCATCCACATTTTGTGTGTTTCATCCATATCTATGGATATAAAGAGCTTCATTACTCCCTTGAAAATAGCTTTCTGCCTACCTATCCCGTGAAATTTAAATTAAACCACGTGTCCCACGGTCTATAGACGGAGCACATGATGGACGACGAGGTCACACTATATGGGCCACGACACTGTTCACCACGCAGCAAGCACAACATCAAAGTCGTAGAGCAAACTCCGGAAGGGTTAAGTCTCCGAGCATCAATGCCGTCATTATTAAGCAAGACAAGAAGCCTGTGAACACAATTGTAGGTGGTGCACATGAGATCGGAGATGGTAACAGATTGGTGGGGATGCTCTAATAACCGTTTCTGGGAATTGATTTCATCAAATACCGCCAGCTACATTTCTTATGGAGTTTAGGTTAACTTTGGGTTGATTCTGTTTTGTTGAAAGATTTTCATGTTATGATGATGCGGAAGAAGGTGATCACATTCATTCGCAGATCAAGCAATGCAATGGCTCGGCCCTCTTTCTGTAAATTTGGCAGGAGGTGGGATTATGGAGATGTACTGTGGTAGACATTAGCGGTATGTGATTCGTTTTCTGGAATCTGAGGTAATTCATGGTGATATTGAATTTGATCTCCTCGGGTTTGTGATACATTTTGTTGTGAGGCGAAGTTTTATGTGGATGTGGATTTTGAGTTGTCATCGGTTGGGTAAGGGCTAGGGTTTCACGGTGGATTTTTCTGGAGTGGAGTCTCTGTCTGCAGCTCGGTAGAAATATGGTGATGTTGAAGATCACAAGTGGTTCTTTGACGCTCATGAATCATGCCTGCGATGTACGCTTAAAGGCTGGGGAGACTACTGTACTGAGTGAGCTCTTCTCATTTTACAGAATGTGGTCGGAATAATGTGGATTATACTTGCATCAGTTCCTTAACAACGCTTGCATCACTCTGGCACCGGTATTGAAGAAGTAAAAATTGAACTAGTAAATCCGAAATATTACCCAAAAATTTTCATGCTGGAATTTACCTCTGAGCCTTCAAGAGTAAGTGAAAGGGTTGTCTTTGCCAAGCAAAAATGTAGTAAGTTTATCTTTCACAGTTTAGTCATTTTGAGAATTTACTGGCATTTGTTTTAACTAGTTCTCTTGCTCAAGACAAAGGAGCCCGTTCAAACTTTGGTTGCTTTGGCGCCCTTGGCCTTCTTCTCAAACTTCTGAAGCTTGTCTCCACTTCCAGTTCCAGCAGCATTCTTTTGTGGGAGCAGTACGTTGTGGATGTTTGGCAGTACGCCTCTAGAAGCAATTGTCACGCCAGACATCAGCTGTTGTAGGACCTCGTCGTTCTTGATGGCCAGCTGAATGTAGCGGGGAATGATCCTGCACTTTTTGTTATCCTTGCTCGCATTTCCAGTCAATTCCAAAATCTGGAACCAACAAACACATATTTTGAACGAGATCATGTACTGCAGTTGCAATATCTCAACCACTCCAATCTAAGCATGCACTAGGAAGTCCAAGAGCCACTAAAAAGTGCTCTTGAACCATAACACTCACTAGTGCAAAAGGGTGGCTTAAATGACATGTTGAAATGACATTTTTTGAAAAATGTCATTTCAACCATGTTATGGAGAATTGTCATTTCAACACCCATGTTGAAATGACATTTTTACAATTTTGGTAGATTTTAGAAGAATAATTGATCTCATTATGTTTGTTTCAATCAAGAATGAAACTAATGTCATTTCAACCAAAAAATTTGATAGATTTTAGAAGAAAACACTGTCCCATAACAATTGCCATAGAGAAGACAAGTAGTAGAGATAAATAATGTGAGTAGGAAAAATTATCTAAGACCTACATTTCTTCTTCAAAATAAGGAATGTGAAGGAATGTACCTATGTACAAAATACATAGATTTTTAAAGTAAAGAAGTCTACATTTTTTGAAGATTTCAAAAAATAAATCTACACTCTTTTGAAGATTTTGAAGGGTAAAAATTATATTTTTGAAGATTTGAAAAAAACAATCTACATTTTTGAAGATTTTGAAAAGTAAAATCTACATTTTTGAAGATTTGAAAAAAACAATCTACATTTTTTGAAGATTTTGAAAAGTAAAATCTACATAATAGTAAGATATCAAAAAGTGATATCTACATCATAAATAGATTTTGAAATCTAAAATTTCTTTTTTAATATGATTTCAAAGACCTAAAATGTACATTAAGTAGGTTTTAAAATTTACATATTAGAATGTCATTTCAACCTCAATGTTTTAGTGACATCAAAAATATGACATTTTAAATGACATTTGGATGTCATTTAAAATGTCACTAAAACCACCCTTTTGCACAAGAGTACTCTTGAACTCACTTACCTCAGCCGTGAGATATTCCAGAACGGCAGCCAGATACACAGGAGCTCCGGATCCCACACGCTGTGCATGGCGGCCCTTCTTCAAGTAGCGGTCCAACCTCCCAACCGGAAGTTGAAGCCCCGTTTTGGTGGACTTCGTGATGGCCTTCTTCCGGGCAGCATTGGACTCTTTTCTTCCAGACATGGCGACAGTCCAACAACGATCCACATTCCAGCAACAATTGAAAGCAAGTGAATGCAAAGACAGGAACAAAGAGAAATAAATCGATGGGATGTGAGAAGAGTGGACTCCAGAGTACATAGCCCTCAAGTTTTTATAGGAAATCAACAACTGCCAAGGCATGCAGGACTGCTACCGGGGGAACCATTGCCGACCGGAGTCTGCTGAGGGTAGAATGTTTTTGTCGAGGTAGGCCTGCTTCTAGAGGAGTCAAGGGAGGAGCCCATCCCATGGCAAATGCCAGAGCATGGACTTGAAGGAATGGTGAGTCCCCCCCAAATAGACATTTCCTACGCTTGCAAATACTGAGAATTTAAGGAGGAAATCACAACTCAAATATTATTTCTGTGCTGTAACCTACAGAATTTTGACAGGAGCAATATACTCACGCTATTGGGAGTCATGGAGAAACTCCTCTTTCAATTAAGATTGAAGGGTTGTTTTAATAGCACGACGATTAACTACATACTATCTTACATTTCATGATGCCTCTCCAGGCAGCCAGGCTCAGACGGTGAGTCTACCATCTCAACTAAGTTTTGTGTGTTTCTGCATGTGCAATTGCTTTGCAACCGAAACCTAACTGAAAATTCCACAAATTGATCCATTTTCTGCATTACGCAGCACTTTCGTGTGTGAAGACTCAATTCAGCAATAACCCTCCAGACTTGCGAAATGAAAAGCAAGTTATTTGCAAACCAAATCTGAACACAGTTAGTAAAAATCTGTGTACACAGTGATTATTTGAGGGTCAGTTGCAGATTTTTCATTTGTAGCAAGTGCTCAACTCTATATTCACCAAGAACGTACAACTGCATTGAATGTTTGTGCTCTGCAAATAAGTGACCTTGTTGGTTAGCAAATGTCTAGTTAAGTTACACAACTGTACGTCAAGCGGCTATGGATTGTCAAGCTTCGAAATCAGGACGCCCGACAACATTTCACCTCTCGGAGTCATGATATAGCATTCAGCAGTAATATTCAACAGTAATGTCAGAAGAACTCATGAGCACAGAAGTATATTCTCCAATTTGTGGTTGAATTGCGAAGCCAAATCAAATTTGCAAAAGTGGAGGAAGCTAACTGAAGCGGGTGATGAAAAAAGATGCTTGACTCATAAGTAGTCTTGTTGCTGCATCATTCACAGATGAATGCTTTATTAAGTTGCGACTGAAGGAAAAGAGCCAAACATTAACCCCTCACCGCCCAAGGCGACAAAAAGTGTCCTCACATAGTCTAGCAGTCAACTTCAAAGTGATGTAACTTTTGCATCCAATGTCCAAATTCAATAAAGACTTGTTGGAAACGTTGCACATGCTAGTCTATTTTTTGTGATAAAATTTTCAGATTTATCCAAGATGTACTGAGTTTTTGAAAGCCATTAAAATTTTGTAGGTTTTGTCCCCTATAAAGTCTATTTATTGTGGTAAAATTTTCATGTCAATCCAAGTTGTTTTGAATGCTTGGGTGCAATTCAAAGTTTAGACATTGGATATTTTCAATAATTTTTGTTAGAAAAGTTGCGCATACTAGTCTAGTTCTTGTGATAAAAATTTCATATCAATCCAAGAAGTTATGATTGACCAAGAAGCATTTTAGTAGAGGTAGGTTTAGCCATAGATGTGTTTTTTTGCTACTTTTTTCACTATTTTTTGACATTTCAAAACAATTTTGCAAACGGAGCGAGTCAATTGAATGATTTTTTTTCCACCAAAGTGTTTGTCTTTTGGTTTTGAATCACTTTGAAGTTTAAAGTTTTTTCATTAGAGTAGGTTTAGAAATTGAATTTCACCTCCAAATTTGATTTTAGGAAAATTTCAGCATCTTTTTTCAACACTAGAACATTACAATCTTTCAATCTATGCGGTCAAATGACCCCAAATTTGAATTACACCATCTACAACATGCACACTACAAGATTGTACGGTTGAGATTTTCATACCTTACTCATATTTAGACTTATAGCACTTGAAAAGTAAAGTTGTTTTTTGACATGGTTAGACCTTGGGCGGTGAGGGGTTAAATCTCTCACTTGAAACATCTATTCACTGTAATATAACTTCTCTGCAAGAATTTGCATCGTCAATTATTTTGTTAAATTGACACCGTTTGGTGTTGGTGGCAAAATTATGCGTCAAATGTACACAAAGCTCTAAAAATCAAGACATGGTTGATATAGAATTATGTTTTAGGCTACAAATCCTAAATGCTAAAGTTTTGGAATATGCAAACTTAACAAAATTGGTGTTCTAGACCTTTAGTTATTTTTCACATAAAGGATCTTATTTGCTTTATGGATGACCACAATATCACACATTGCTAGTCAATATACATACATTTATATCATAGTCCATCACTCCACCCAAATGGCAACAAGTCATTTGCTCAAGCCAATTGCAATTCTAACTTTACTGCAGTTTGAGTCATTTGTTCATTTGTTCATTTGCTTGAGCCAATTGCAATTCCAACTTTACTATGGTTCAAGTCATTTGTTTTTTCTCCTCCAAATGTCGCAATGTACTCTCCTGTGCTTCTTGCATCAAGTCAAAGTTCATTTGGTTCATTTGTTTTGTTATATTGCTCCTTAGGTCTCTCTCTTTGTTAATGTGATGATACTATAAGAAACAGGTGATCAGAATGACTTCAATAAACGACTACAAAGAAGTCATTGTGCTCACCGTGACTGTAAAATGACTTGAGGTTCCTGCAATCATTGTGGTCAAGTCGTTTAGGTAAATGACTGCGTTTGTATTATCACCATCCATATATACCTTGGATGTACAAGGGATGATACAAAGGATGACGGAAATACATGTGGACGGTGAGGTGGATAGGACGTCTGTTGGGCACACGCTCTGACACTAGTCGACGTGGCAGTCACTCATTGGTCGGCTATGGAAAGAACATTAGTCATTTACTAGTCATTCTTGAGTCCGGCCTCTGACATATTTGTTGACGTGGATGGACACATCAACTGTCACTTATTAGTCATTCTCAAGTCACAAGAGGACTTCAAAATCGGCAGTTGTGCAGGAGTTTTTCACTAGTCACCTTCTAGTTATTTTTTAGGTGCTCATATCAACTAGTCATGGAAAGTGGAGCGTTGGTATTTACTACTAGTGATCTGAAAGTCATTGTGTAGTTGTGCCGTTGTGGTGCCATGGTCGTGAAGGACATTTTGCGTAGTTACGCTGTAGTCGACAGGCACTCTATAGGAAGTCACTGATACTTATGAATCATCCAAGTTACCACATCTGCAACGATTTTTCTATTACGGTTAGAACTTTCTATATTTTTTTCTAACATCACCCGATGCAAGTCTAGCCAAATGAAACATGCAGGATTTGGTGGACGAGGTGGGATGATATTGGTTGAAGTTGTTGCCTCATTAGTACTCACTATGTTGTTGGTTGGCTTTGCACTAGTTCCAAATCCATAAAGAGTAAGGATGTTCATTTCTCTTGTTAAGGTGATTCTATAAATTGGACAAGGTTTGGGCTCATTTTGAAGCCACAAGTAGATGCATGGCCAACAAAATATGTGACCACATGAGGTTGCAATTGGATCAATTGGGGCTTCATGCAAATGTGGCAATCCATTAGATGTAGACAAAGGTTTGATCTATCATCAACATATATGTCAAGTGGTGTTGATAATGGTGTACCACTTTTCTCCATAATTAGAACAATATCTATTCTAGTATTCTTCTAAAATTCTCTTGTAAATTAAAACAAATATAAAATATATTCTAGTATGAACCACCTAATTATAAAGTCACCTTCAACTAAGGCTTTTATTAAATATATTCACTTTGAAGAATATATTTGAAATACAAATCCAAAGCCAATAGCAAAAGATAAGAGAAGATGAGATCATTTTCATCTTGACTCGAGGTTTTATATATATTTCCACCACCTTGTACTTTTATTCTAATCTAAAATACATTTATCTTTTATTTTGTCTTAAGTGAAATAGTTTTCTTACTAAACGAGATCTTAACTTATCTTCAACATGTATCACTATGACCTATATTCTATATTACAATAACTATTGGTTGATATTCTTGCAATTAGGTGACCTCTAGTAGCACTTATTTGAGTTATTTTGACTAAATTCTAAAAACTTAAGACCTATCACTTCAATCAACACTTTTCTAGAAGTGGCATGTAAATATAATAGACTCAATTTGGAAAGAAGTGATGAGGTAGAGATGAAAAGCAATCCCAATCAATTTGATGAATATATACAACAAGACAAGGTGGATATGCAAATACAATCCAAATGCTATCCAATCCTTAGTTTACTCAAAAGAAAAGAAACTCTAATCGCACTCAATGAATTGTCACTCTAAATAAGTAAAGCACTAATTGGTTGCACTTTGCATTTGAATTTGTTTATGGCTTCAAGGCCCTCACCTTTGTACTTATGTAGGCTAGGCTTAAAGAGTGCAACCTTGGTAATGAGAACCAACCTAAGTCATTTTGATTTGCCACTTGACCTTAGGGCATGGTATCTCAAAAAAATACATTCATATATATTGCACATTGTGGGCACTTTATTCCCACCTTTGCTAATTTGTTGACAATTGCCTAATGGGTGCCTAACCTACACGTAATCCAATTGAGCCTTCCAAGCAATGGATCTTTCTAATTCCTACTCCTAATTGATTCACTTAATATTTGCTTGTTCAAAATAAAGCACACATTAGTGTATAAGGCCGATTTTAATTATAACAATCAAAACTAAAGTTTGCATATTTGTTAATCAAGAAAAAGTATAGAGCTTGGGTTTCCTTTTTCAAAATGATAAAGAAATCTAGATTTGACCTAATTCTCTAATGGATAATGGCGGATGAAGTTTGACACTGATATTATCTTCTAAAACTTCATCCATTAGTTGCAAGCGTTCTAACTATTGAAATTAAATGCAATTTTTTGGGGTTATTTTCTATTTTTTATGTTCTAGTCTAGTTGACTTTCATCCAAATTGACCCTACTTTTGATTGAAACTTCATTCTACACTAATTCTTCCACTATTCACTTAAATTTTGGGATAAAATTAATTTTGGAATATTTAAAACATTCTTTTAAAGATTCTTCCTTTAACTTATATTTTGTCTATTTTTTTTATTTAATTAATAATTTTTTAATTTTTTCTTATTATGTTGGATAGATTTGAGTTTTACTTTGACTTCTAGTGTTAAATGGTTTTATCTTGTAATGTTATATTTCTACTTCCTTGAAAAGTAAAAACTTCTTATTTTTGACCTTCTTGGTAAATGTTATTTATGAAGGAATTTTGACTGTTCAATTTATCAAAATTCATAAGTAATTCTTTTTTACCTTGGATTTCAAAGTTATTTTTATTTTTACCTTTTAACTCCTACTTTGACCTTTAGATTCTAGGATTCCTTAAAGATTCTCTTTGGTAACTTTTACTTTTTCATCTACTTTTATTGCTAATTTTCATCTAAGGTAAATTTTTGGTAGTTTTCTTTAATGGTTGTGGTAAAAAATTTTTTTAACTACTACAGTGATTTTCTAACTACTTTTGGATTTACTACTTGAATATTTCAATTGACTACAAGTTAATTCTAATTCTAACTTGTTATTCAGAAGTCAAATTCTAATCTAATGTTTAGTGTAAAAAGAAATAAGAGAAGGGGTAAAGATTTAGGTACTAACCTCCGTGTTGATGCCATCTTTGTTGAACATTGTGACCAAAACAAAAACATCAAACGTTTAAGTTGATGTCTTTGAAAACATTCTCCAATATCATTGGTGTTAACCATTGAGTTGATGTGGTATGCCATGTCATCACATATATATGCCATGTCACCCAATCCTCATGTGAGATGACATGTCACAATCCATTATCAAAAAAGGGCCACCATTAGAAAATAATAGTATTCTTATAGTGATTATTGCAACTTGATACTCAATTCAAAATCAAGGTTACATTTTCAACCATGCGAGGTTCAAGCTTTTACGTCATGCAACGTTACTATGCTTCTGATAGGATTCAGGTTCATACTACAACAATTGAATAGAAGATGCACATGCAATGAGAGATTCATTTGTATGCTACTTTAGAAAGAAGTTGATAGACCTTAATAATTTACATTAACAATGCTTTTCAAATGTGAGGAGTGACCATGGGGCCATAGATCGGTCTCCATATCACAACAAAATGCCATTACAACTTCTTCGTAGCCAAAACAGGTTAGGATTGTTAAAGCTACAAAGAATACATGAAAAACATGGAGGGTTGTCAACATGTCGACAGTAGTGTGTAACTTAGGGAGGACCTGCATGCTCCTTAGATGAAGGTCAATATTTAATATATAATGACGACGAACATCTGTAGGTCAAAACTTCACAAGTTTTAAGGTTTTCACATTTTAAAGTAGCGATCACCAATTCACCATATAGTATTCCATAAAGTCCACAACCATTTTGCTAGACCTTGAGGTTGGATACTTTAAATTCTTGATGGCAAGCTACTTTCATAGTGAATTGCAATTTCAGGTTCACTACGTGTTCAGAGGAAAAAGAATTGAACTTCAATTCCTGTTGACATATAGTGCACCAATTTAGAACACCGAGAAATGAAACATTGATTTATGAGAAAGTAAAGAGAGTACAAGACAGAAAACCACTCCGTAATCACAACATTCTAAACTCCAACTAAATTGTGCAAACTAACAAGTAGGAAAATTCTATAAAACTTCAAGATACAAGATACAAATAATTAAAAGGCAATGACAGAATCATCCTTCAACTTCACTTTTCTTTTTTCCTCTTCTGTTTTAGGACAACTATTCTGCAATTCTAATGTATGAGGATCTTTGTGAGTGCTTATTTACCCACCTTTGGTAAATATGTGATCACAACCTGATTTTTAATCTTTAGTGGTTAATCTTATTCCTAGTTGTAGATAGAATTTTTTAATTAAATTTTGAAGTTTTCATTTTTAGAAGTCAAATAGACTGTCTAACGTTAAGTAAAATGGCAATATAGTGATAAGTAAGTCAAATAGACATGTAGTTATCGGAAAGACAAATAGATAGTTAGCTAAGTAGTTGCAACCGGCAAGACAAATGGACAAGACAGTTAGCTTTAGTCAGTTACATCAAGAAAATGTATAAAGACTAATCGACTTTCATTTTTCGGCTCTCTTTCAGGTGTGTAGTGTTTGCATTTGCCAATTTTGTACTTGTGCATTCCTTCAAATAATAAATTGTCTATTCTTCTTATTCTTTATGTGTGTTCAATTCTTGTAACCAATGATTGGTTTTTGGTTGTTCTTTCCATTGGAGCAGTTGCCAGGGATTGGCTTTGTCTCCTTATTTTTCTTTCTTTTGTTTTTGTCTAATTGCTTTAGTCAAATCTTGAGCAGAAAGATGTTTGCATAAGTATGTCAATTTGTCTTTTATACCAGTGTGTGGTATTTATATTTAAGAGCGTGTCAATTAGCCAGTAAGTGGTATTTTGATCCTGAGATTAGATCGGAGTTTGGAGAGAAGTGTGGCAATCTGGCTACGGATTTGGAGGCGAAGCAAAGTCAAATTGTCTGCGGATGGAGCTGGAGGACAAGTCGACAAGAGCAATGGCTGAGCGAGCGGTGAAGATTAACAAATGGTACGTGAAACTAACTGAATTGAGCTTGAAATGGAAATGGAAGTTCTTATGTTGCAGTTAGTTGTCCAATTGTCCAAAGTCTACCTCCCTATTTATAAAGTTCATTTGTTTTGGTGATTAAGTTTATAAACCAAGTTAAGCCAGAGATTGGCGGATTAATTATTATCTTGCAATAGTCAAATCGTCGAGACCTTGTTTATTGAAGCATATTAACCAATTACTGATTTATGTTGTATTTGAGTCAAATAGACAATAAATTATTATTATTGATAGCAGCCAGGGAGTGGTGCTAAACATGTCAATTAATCTGTAGCTAGTGATTGGCAAAATTTATAATAAAGTCGATTAGCCAGTGATTGGTAACGGCCTGTGTTGTGATAATTTAAATTCTTGATCATTTGAGTCTATTAGACAAATGTTGAGTTTCTTTAAGATGCTAGTGATGGACCAGGTGTGATCTTAGCTAAGAGTCTACTAGCCAATTTGTTTGGAAATGAAAATACTTCTTTAAAATTCAAGTCAATTAGTCTTTGCTGAGATAACATCGATACTTCTTGATGTAGTTATATGAGTAAGTTTGGAGTTAGAAGTCAAATGGTCTTTAGCTATGAAGGGAATATGAATGTTATGCCTTAGCTGTGATTTCTAATATCAGTTTTTGGTCCATTAGATAAAATAAGTTGATGGTGAATGAATATTAAGTTGTCTGATTTATGAGTAACATTGTGTATGTCTAATTGACTTAATTGGTTGTGTTTGGTTCTTGTTGTAGTCAAATGGTCTAGAGAAATTTATATTAAGATGATTTACAGTTATAATGAAAATTAATGTAAGACAAATGGTCAATTTATTGTGTTTAAATTGAGATGACTAATTGACAAGTTGTGTGAGAACAACAAGTGCAGGAATAAGGAGCGCAATCTCATGCTATAGAATAGAATTTATGTGTACTTCTTATTGTGATTTGATGTGAGAACTTGGCCAATTTGACAATTTGCCATGTACAAAATCTTTGTGTAGTTAATATTCTAACCTTGTGTGGAAACTTGGCCAAATTGATAACTTGTTACAAATGAGAATTGTCCATTGTGTTAGTGTAGAAAGATCAATGGATAATTGACTATTTGACCCATTACCATTTAACAAGGCACCTGACTATTTGACAAATTAGCATTAGAGCACTTGCTATTTAAATTGCAATTGTATGTTGTGGGGCTTGGTCCAATTGACATAAGCTTTAGAGCTTGAAGAAAAGGTAGAAAAGACTATTTGACCTGTCCTACGATCAACAGACAAACTCTTACTTTTGCATGCTCTGCATATTGAGACAATTTGATAATTACAGACTTTGATATTTGCATCCCTGCATTTAGCAATTAGGCTTATAAAATAATTACTAGACCAATTGACATCCATTAAAGCAAAAAAATAATTAAAGAACTTATAAAGGTGTTTATGAACACCTAAAATATATTTATATATGTATTGTGTATTTGATTAAGTTGATAGAACAGGAGCCATGACTATTTGACATACCCATACTATTTGACATTAGAAATTCTAGTGCAAGACGGTGACTGTAAGTTTATAGATATTTTCATGGAAATTGGACTGTTATTTGTATAGGTTAGGACAATGAGTACCACTAAATCATATACAAATGCACTAATAATGAATTTTATACATTTATTTACAAAGTTGAGTGATAATCCTATGTAAAAGTGACCTTAGATACAAAACGGTAGACTATTTGACCTTTCCCCAAATTCAAGAACCACCACTACGTTATTCCTTGGATTTTGTTCCTAAGTGAAATTTATACTACACTAATGCCTTCCAAGAAATGGAATTTTTTCCAACTCTTTGTTATTCTTTCACTTGAATCAATCACTAAAATCCAATCATTTGCTAAATGAATTTGTTATTAACAACTTGATTTCTAAGCCACTGTGAATTTTGAAGGAAGAAGAGATCATCTAAATTTAGCTAGCCTAAATGAAAGATTAGCTTATGCCATTTTCAAAAAGGTAAAATTCGTTCTTACCCAACCTTCTTAGTCAAAGTTATGGACTAATGAAGTTTAAGCTTGAAGAGGCTATTCTAAACTTCATCCACCCTTTTTAACACCTTCCCAAATTCAATTGGTTATAAGTTTTGAACTTTGACTTTAAGTTACCAACTACTCATTCTTGAGCAGTGCTTGCGCGCGAGCGGCGAGCGGGAAGCAGGAAATGATGAGCGGGGAGTGGGGATTTTGATGGAAAATAAAAAATTCTTTGAAATTTGGAGGAAAATTTGGATGAGTGTCGATAATAAATTGGATGAATGCAAGGTTCAGAGTGGATGAAAGTGGATGGAAATATTAAAAAAGTAGATGAAAAATCCATAAAAGTGGATGAGTGGAGAGAATGATAACTGAAGAAAGTGGATGAAAGAGTGCATAATAAAGTGGTTTCACTATCGATGATGGTGGATGGTAGAAGTGAATGACAAATAATGGCGGTGGATGGATAAAGTGGATGCATACACTATACACTGCTTGAATGAAATGAATGGATGAAGTAAATGAAGTGGATGAGAATGGCTAAAGTGGATGATAAAAATATATTGTGCTACCTAGAATGTTTCCTGAAAGAAATTTATGAAAGAAAGATAGAAATTGCCTGTGAAAATGGATTAATTATAAGAGTACAAGAGGATAATAGTTGGGTTTTGGCAAACATCCAATGAATGTCCAACAATGAAGAAGAGTCCATTCCATATATAAACAAAAGCATCTACTATAAGGGGACCTATGACCACGGATGCATAGTGCCCTATCATCGTGTAGGACAACTGGACATTGTTCATTAATTATTGTTGGCGGTTCTAGTTCAGAATATAATCATTTTGCTGATTGTTTCATCATGCTATTCTTTAGAATCACTACACTAATGCTCAGAATAGACCACTTGATTTGTAGACCAAAATATTTTGCAGTGTATTGATTAGGGTGTTGTAGAAAACAAGTATAAGGGAAATTGTGAAATGCAAAGGGCAATACAAAGGATTCGATACAATTTCCCAATGAAGCAAAATACATAATACAAGTAGTCCAAGCATATAGTAACTTGTGCACTTGGTGGTTTAGGGTTTAGGAAAGTAGTGGCCCTTTTAGTCTCACGACTTTTTAAATAATAAAAACTAGAAGCACATGAAGAACATCAAGAACTAATTTATCCCTATATAGGGTCTACATGGTCCAAGATCCCACTAAGAAGGACTTGCTTCACGTCATTGAAACTGAAACTTGGAGCATGAATAAAGCCATATAATGTAGATTGCAAGTTGCAGATAATAGTGAAAATGAAATAAAAATGTTTGCAATTTGCCCACTGACCGTGCTTTCCTAAAGACTTTGTTTGCATGCCTTTGAAGTAAAGACATGTGCACTTTGGGAACAAGGAAATTATAAGCATGTATTGCTTTGCCCGCAGTTCTGCTCTAGAAACCAAA
Source organism: Rhytidiadelphus loreus (assembly GCA_947034895.1). Classification (NCBI taxonomy): domain Eukaryota; kingdom Viridiplantae; phylum Streptophyta; class Bryopsida; order Hypnales; family Hylocomiaceae; genus Rhytidiadelphus; species Rhytidiadelphus loreus. Next base: position 29,629,297 of record OX344765.1, on the reverse strand, counting down.
CACATTATGCAACCAAAATCAGGATGTAGAACCATGGTCACCTTTTTAATCCGAGCATCCAAGGTTATAGACGAAGCCAAATTGTTTGCATGTTTCACCGTTGGTGCCTTCGGATTCCGTCAAATGACCTTTCCCGAGCATAATGTTGGGTGATTGTCGGGTGTCACCAGAATGGAATAAGCAGATACCAAGTGAATATTTTTCTCGACACCAAACAGTCTGTGAGGTGAAATAACTTCACGTTGAGGAAGTTGGAATCCAACAACTTCTAAGGCTAATACCTCTTGTTGCGATAATGCGGTGCCCCTTTTTGCATAGGCCAAATATCAGGAATTGCGGGCTTAAACAACACCCACTTCCACTTTGTACCCTTCACACATCGTTTGATGTAGTCATTGCAGAAAAAAAATCCATTCTCTCATTCATGTTCTTCTTGTAATTCTTCATCATTCTAGTATATGTTGGTGTGGTTGTAGGTATGTTATTTTGGACAATATGAGCTATGCATTTCTTCTTTGTAAGGGCTTAAAGAGCGAAGCATGCCTTTGCAAATGTTTTTGGTAGTCTAGCAATGTGCCATCCCATATTGTCACAGTCGCTCTTTTGAATAGCTGACACATGGAATGAACGCATTGTAGTACAACTACAAAATTCCTTCATTGTCATGTTGTACATTTGTTCATAGTATAAAAATATATTATAATATGTGTTATTGAGTAGCTTCATGGTGGGGCTATTTTGTTGAATAACTTCAAGATGACGTTTCGTGGAGGTACATGCCATCTATTTAAAAGGACGGTTTTGCTTTAGAGTTTCATTGAAATCCATTAGTGATATTTGTTTTTCACTTTATAGTCAGAATGTTGAATTAGAGGGTTTTTTCAGAGTCCCAAGAGGAAAAAGAAGAATCGGAGCCTGGATTTGAATTTTCATTGTCACAACTACCAGATCAACCTCTTTTGTCGTTAAGTCTTGCGCCTCCGCATGAGCGTCCACAAGAAGAAGTTGGGCCTTCTCGACCGCCAAAGCAACCTCGTGTGGAGCAGCGATGGCACGGGAATCTTCAACGTGACGCTCGGGCACTGGTGATTTTGTTGCAGGTTGGATGTGTTGAGCTCGACATCTGAGATGTGACATTTGAAGGATGTTTCGAAGGTCTCAATGTCGATTAGTATTACTGCATGATGAAGCCTATTGAAGGGAGTCGTGGTCACCATTGTTGATTAGAAGGGCCAGTGAATCCTTTAACGAAGGCGGGTCGTGTTGATTACATCGCTGCGACTATCAAGCGCATTCTCAAGTTTTTGCAGATGGAGTAAAATTAGCCTTGGAATTCTATTTTTTTACCTCTAATAGTCATTGATTTGATGTTAGTACTTCAATCCATATTTGAAGTATTTTGTTGAAATTATTTTGTTTGGTTGTAGTTGTAGAAGGAAAAATGGTAGTTTGGACTTTGAAGTGATTTTCCTTCTAAGTTAAAGATAAAGATATAGATGTGGGGCCAAATATGAAGGCCATTAGGTGTAGGTTGGCTTTAGGAGGGAATTAAGGGCTGATGTACACTTATTGTTGTGGGGGAAAAAGTGTTGCAAAAGGGGAGGAAAAGATGGACACTATTCATCTTCTCTCCCAATGTTGTTTTGGGGGAACCGAGTATTTGGAAGCTCATCGTGTATTGGGTTTTTGCAATTTGGTAATGAAAATTAGAGGGGTTATTTATTATACTATTAGCTTTTCAAATTATTCTCTTTTGCTTTATTTGAAGTTGTGAGTTGAGATTTGTGCTTGTTTGAGTGGAGGGAGGTCTGTTGCCTCCTATGAAGAGGGATTAGACTTTGACCGACAATAGAAACGGATAGATCTTTTGTTTGAAATGAAACTTTGATGGAGTGTAGTAAATGTTGTTAACTTTCCATAAAGCTATCATTCATTCAATTTGGATCATTTATGAGTGAGTTGTGAATGTGGGAAGGTGAGAGAGTCTCTTGTTTTTATCATCTATGGACCAAAACTTTGAGAGGTCATAGAAGTTGGACAGAATTTTGGATTGACTTGAAAGTTTCATGAGTGATAGTAAATTTTGTTAGCTCTTAGAAAAGCTATCAATCTTTTAATTTGAAGAAGAAAAAGCAAAGTTATGAGTGTGGAAGCATAGGAAGGTCTGCTGCCTTCTTTTTTTGAGTGGAGTTTAGATAGTTTGAGGGTGAAGTTGGAGTTCCTTTGGAGTTTTGAAGATATTTTTGAAGATGTGAAGGCTTAAAGACTTGAAGATGAAGATTTGAAGAGCTTTGAGGGTCTCCAGTGTGTTGTGGCTTGTGGTTCGTTTTCATTTCTGTTATTTCCAGCCGGTTTTGGAGGCTAGTTGCAATTCAATTTCTGCATGGATGATCTTATTTGTTGTTCCCACCAGTGAAAGGTGCTTCCTAGTCACCGTGGGTTTGAAATTTAGAAGCCAATCTTTCGAACGGTCAGCTCGTGGTTTGGCCGTCCCGTTTTACCTGTCCGAGGCCTTGTTTCTTATCACACACCCTTACCCTTTTCCCTATAGAATCACCACAGGATAGGTCAACGGAAGATTGAAGTGAAGATCAAGCAAAGATTGAAGAGAAGATTAAGTGAAGATTCAAGTTTTGTTACTTGCCTTTCATCTACACTCACAACCTGCAGCCAGACACCCCGTGTGTTCCCTAAGCGTACTCCTCTCTACCCGACATTTGGTGTCCATATGAGATGGGATGTCTACATCAACATTCAAAATTATGTCTTGCAAGATCGGTTTTAGAGTTGGAGGCTTGGAGCGCTTGTAGAAGTTCTTCAAGATTTTGTCTAGAGACGGGGATGTAAAAAATTAACTGTATGCGGTCTATGGGAATCATGCTTACAACCCAAAGGTTGGTCTGCCTTTCTTTTATATGACCCCAATACTTCTTCACCCTCAAGATGAGGCTTCCTATCAAAGAATTTTGCGACATTTTGAAGACTTGAAAGAGCTTCTGTGAGCACCTTTGGATTTTCAGTACGTTCAACTGAACGTTGAACCACTCGCAGCTGCAATTCTTCTTTTTCAAGGCCCGTGCCAACACCGTTGCCTTTGAGGTATTGGTAAAACCTCACCATTTGCATGATGGCCCTAACAAAATCATCAACTATAGCGATGTATAAGTTGCTTCCACGATTTCCTGATTCCTGAAGCCATTTGTTGTGTACGGTATCTGCTAGGTTGCATGAAGGCATTTTTGTCTTCTCAGAGTCTGTTAAATCTTGAATATATTAATCACTTATGGAATCAGTGAAAATGTCATGAGAGCAACCATTTCAATGTATGCATGAATGAAGCATTTCATGTCACTGATGACACATAGGGGCTATGACGCCTAAAAAAAGGCAACTTTAGAGGTGGAGGTATAAAATGAATAAGGCCAAGAAATTAACTACCATTCATCCTTGAAAAATTATACTTTGGTTTGCACCATGAGAGATCCATCTCGGTCTCGAGAGGGGTCTCTTGGGGGGTATTCAATCATGTTTTTCATAACACAAGAAGTGCATTAGTGACAACAAAATTCAAAATTTGAATCTGCTTTAGGTGCACATCCTGTACCAAGACGCCAAGATGATTTATTTAAGTCCAATGAAAAAGGCATGTCCGTTCTCGGTTGTCCATGGGTATGCTAATGTTACTTGAACCGTATACCGTCTTCACTTCATTCCAATTGGCTTGGGCACTATCAACCATGAATCCCTTGAATTGAATCTAACACATACCATGCCGCTCCACAACGTAGTTCAAGTTCCGCCAAAACAAGATTTGGATAGTGCAATCTTCACATTGCATATCACACATGGCAATGGTCATCACGCGACAATATTGACTATTATAAATGTGGCATGCCATAGTGGTTTATCCTGTGATCCGCTTGACATGATCGAACATGATCCAAGCATTTTAGAAGTCACCGCTAGCTAAAAGGCGCTTCACTAAGTCTACCCCACTTCTTGGACCTACTTCCGACATCTTGAATACAAAGACCTTGTCAAGTTTAGACTTTTGCCCAGGAAATTTGTTCTCTTAAACAAATGCCTACATACTAGACCCCCTCAACTTTGTTATATTGTCCATCACCCCAAACCTTTTGAAGTGTTTGAACAAGCTTACCTCATTTCTAATGTTTGGAGAACTGAAGTATTTGCATTTGTCCAATATTGGGACGAGTTCAACAAAGTCCAATGTCTTTAGCACTTCACCATTTGCACGTAGGAGAAGTTCACCCAAAAGCTCCTTCGTGGCCTCTAGGACGATTGCAGAGTTCTTTCTAGAGGGTATTCTCTCCATTTGCTCTCCAATGAGATTACGAGTTCACTCCTTCATGTCACACAATTTACCATCCTTGACGGGATGCTGGTGATTGCCTAGATGAATTAATGCACGAGTGATGTTTGGATTTCCGATGACGTAATACACCTTTGCCCCACAACGAGAAATACAACTTGGCGGTTGTTTGCATATTCTGCAAACAAGTGTTGAGCCTGAAGGATGCTATGCGCCAACATCAAATGGACAAGGAGACAATCCTTCCCATTCCAACTCGTTCACAAAATTTGTTCTATGTACACGGCTAAAGTACTCACAGTTTTCATTCATGCACCTAAGATGCCCGATACAAATTGAGGTTTGGAATGATAGACCATGAGCGTTTGTGATATTGGTTGTCACAGTTTTGGACCACACATGTCCATCATACCACTTGTCCATCTCTACCATCTGTTTGGCATTCGAAGGAGTACCTTCTAGATCAGTTTTTGGTAATTCAAAAATGACATTGCCATTGTAAATTAGAGGAAGGAGTGTCTCTATCGCTATTTGGTCGTAATCAATTTTTGACAACGCATTCCTACAACCCTTTTGACCACAAAGACCTTTCAGACAATCGATTACTGATGCTATAGATTTTGAGAGAGTTCTCGATATGTCAATATCAGTGTCATGTGGTGTGGTGTAACTTAGATCCGGGATATAATCTACAGAGATGGAATGGTCAATCGGATGATTTAGGGAGTTTGTGTTAGAATCGTCACTAAGAGAGTGACGGTCATTGCATTACACTTGACTTTGACATTCTTTAGAAGGGACATTTGAAACATCTAAGAAGGGGCAAGACGGAATGAAACTAAATCTGCAGATTTTGAATGCTTGGAATTAGCAATCCCATAAACCCTGTACTTTCCAGCCTTAAGGTGCCATGATCTATCTACACCTTTCAACACAGCTAGTTTTCCGATTGTGTGAATTATAATACCAGAGTTCCCATTGTATATCTCTTCATTGATATGCAATGAGTCCAAGTGTAAGTGGAACCGCATACTTAATCTAAATGCGGAAACTATTGCAACGCCATCGACACCGACAGGAAATAAAATAGGAACTCAATCACCTTCCGTGCTTACAAGAACCATGTCCGCAAATTCCGACATTAATACAAATCTCTATTCAACAAGAACGGTTTAGGATACTACTCTACAACTGATTTACAAAGAATCTAATTAAAACTAGGGTTTACCATTTACCCAGACACATGGAACATGAGAGTACCGAGTTCCTAGTTGAATCAAAGAGATATAGGTCCTACAATGCGCAAGAGGAAGATTAACTATTGTTCGCACCATAGAGATGTGCTACGCCAGAAGCAGACAATTGGCATACTCAAGTTAATGCCTGAAACCAAAATTAATGACTACGGAGTCCTACATGATTGTGATATCTATAGTAAGTAAAAGGTGGGAGCCACGTATTTAATTTGAGACACCACTAACGATGATATAATTAGCAATGATCAATGAATGACAACTATCATAGCTTTAGCAAAATGGCATCCATACTACATCATGATTGTAGATATCATAGTATAGAAGAAGTCGATTGCACTTAATACAATGGAATGTGAGGTATCTATGTAGGCAAGCGCAATATAAATTTTGGTATATCTATAGACGTCAATGATCAGAGATATACACTACAATTATTGAATCTCAGATTATTACTAGTGGCGCATATATAGAGGATCTCCAATTGTGAACCACCATATTGGTTCACCTTTAAGATAATTGAAAATATAAAAACTATGTGTGAGATTTTAAGTTCAAAAGTGTTAGTAATTTAGATTAAACTATAACCATTAGTTAGAAGGCTTTTGTGTTTAGGACAAGAAACTAGGTCAAAATGGCAAACCAAAAATATTTAAAAGATAAAAAGTACAAAAAGGAATTGAAAACAAAGATTAAAAGTTGAAAATGAATCTACATATAAATTGAAAATCAACAAAAAAAGAAGAAATATGAAAAGTACAAAAAAAGTTATCAAACTTAAAACTACTATGAGAACACTAACATAGTATAGAAACACTAATTTAAGCAATAAGTAGTAATTTAATGGATTTTTCAGTAAATTAGTGATGGATGAAGTAATTAAGAGTGTTTGTTAGTTAGGAAGTTGGGGATATAGTCGAAATTAGGATAAGAAGCTTCCTCTCTCTCTTGTGTTTTGAATGTTCATGTGTGTGGAAGAGTGTGTGGAAGAAGTGTGAAAAATGGTCCAAACATTAGAGCAATGATGGCAAGGGGTTAGATTTAGGATCATAGGCAATTTGTCAAGTAGGTTTTCACCTAATGAGGTAAAGAATGGGGTGAAAAGTGGAAGTGTGTTAGGTCAGATGGGAGATTGGGAAGAAATCATGAAGAAAAAGTTAGGTTTTCAAGTCTCCCTTGGAACTGCCAACTTTGGAGAGCAATTGTGAATGGATGGTAGCTTGAATGAGATTGAAATTTGGAAGGAAAGTGCGCCTTCAAGTCAAATTTTTGGAAAGTTAAGATTCGACTCATTTGAAGTTACTATGAAGATGTGGCGATTACTTTTGTAAGAGAAGGTCTTCTGCCATGGCGAATGGGGAGTATCAACTTTGACAAGCTATTCCAAGCAATTGGAGATTTGCATTGAGCTGAATTTTGCGGAGAACAAGAAAAATCAAGTCAACTTTTGGAGAAGTAAAGATTATACTCATTTGAAGTTACTATGAAGATTTGGCGACCATTTTTGTAAGAGAAGGTCTGCTGCCATGGCGAATGGAGAGCATCAACTTTGGCGAGCTATTCCAAGCAATTGGAGATTTGCATTGAACTGAATTTTAGGGAGAACAAGGACAATCAAGTCATCTTTTTGGAAAGTCAAGAGTCAACTCATTTGGAGCTAGTATGAACAAATGGTGACCTTTTTTGGAAAGGAAGGTGTGGTGCCCCTAGAAGGAGACACAACTTGAGGTTAGGATATGTCTTGTTTTAAATTGTTGTGAAACAATTGCAATTTTCATTGCACATTGTGATGAATCATCTTATAAATCAAATTCATGTCGAAGTGATGCATTTAGGTGATGGGATTGTAGATTGAATGCTAGAATTTTAGGTTAAACCTCACTTACGAGTTAAGACCCAATCGAGTGCCCTAATGGTGATTTTGGAAGGCAAAATCATGTCTAATGGTTAATTTATTACAATTAGGGTGAATTGCAACTATTTGGGGGTCAATACATGTGACTTTTGGGTTTCTCATGTGATGAATGATATGCTGAATTTAGTTCTTAGGGCTAAATTAAGGCCAAATTCATTGCCCTAATGGTGAGTTTTGGAAAATATTTAGGCATAGCATACTATCCATGGTTATAGGAGTTCATTGCTTGGAGGCGGTTAGGTAGGTCCATACACTCCCCCTCGGCCCAATTTGTGGGTATTTTTTGCCTCACGGTGAGAAAGGCTCACACCAATCGAAACCAACGGAACCGAATGGATTTAGTTTATGGACGATTTAGTTAAAAAGGAAGATTAACTATGTGTAACTAAATGCTTATCTAGGATGGAAAAAATATTTTCAACTTGCCATTACACTCTAGAAGCCAAGGGTCATCAACTAAAATCAAAATAAGCGATCAAATCTGATTTTAAAAATTCACCCATTCCTCGACTCATTCCTAAATTAAAACCAATAGCCTATATGATCATATATGCGTGCCCACAATAAATATAAAACCTCCAATCAGCGCTCCAGTCAGTTACAATCACTCCATGCTTGCGGTTTGTCAAAAATATGCAAATTGTGTTTGTATGTAATTTGTAAGATGTATTGTGTTTGTATGTGTAAATACTCTAAAAATGAAACTAGGTAATTAACCCCTAAAGGACCGGACTGTGTTTTTTGGCTATATAGAAATTTTGGGCAGGTACCTACAAGTGGAGATTTTCATATTTGGGGCTGAAATTTTAATAGAATGTGGGGGCAAGGAATATCTTTCATATGCACCAAATTTCATGACATTTGGAAATACAAGTCAAAAGTTATAGCCTAATATGTTACTTTTTTTTCCAACTGGGCAGTTCGGGTAGATCAGAAAAAATCACTTTTTTCAGAAACAAAAATTTGGAATTTATTTTCTAGAGTTTTATATACACAAAAAGCTTTGAATCATTCCATTTTGATCAATGAGTCAAAAGTTATGAGGATTTTTTGTTTGCGGGCAGTTTTGGATTTCCTACTCTAAAATAAACTTTGAAATCCTTTGTCTTACCTAATTTTCAATATTTTTGGACAAAAATAAAATTGTAGGATGTAGATACATTATTAGAACATTTTGACCATTGGAATTGAAAATTTTCAATTCCATATTTAAATTGTAAATAATTTAGTATTTTTAATCATTCTCTACTACTACCTACTTACTATTTTTTTCCTATATGTTGTACTATTCCAAATGATCTGAAAATTTTCAAGCATGTGTCCAACTTGTCTAGGAAAACAAATCCAAAGAAGCTCCACCATTTAGGTCATTTTTTCATAGAAATGTGAGCTTGTGAAGTGCAGCTGCCCTGCTTTTCGCAGGGTCAAAAAAATAATTTTAGTTAATTTCAATGCTTATATCTTGGAATCCACCCGGTGGAAATGTCTGAAATTTTTATCACATGTTTTTGATACTATATAATACGAGATCCTACGGTTAGATATGTAAAAATTAAAGTGTTTTTTCAAAATTTTGGTACTTGTACTAGAAATGGCAGTTTTGGAGCGTTTTTGGTGAAAGTATAGTGACGGTCCTTTAAGGGTTAAAGTTGTTGAGAGCTCAAGCAGATATATATCTTAATGAATATGACACATCATTTTCCAAATAATAACATTAGAGTCAATACAATGCGAGAGTGTTGCTTATAGTTCCATTCAATGCCGCATTATCAGCTGCTTAATATTGACTGCTTGTACATCAGACATCGGAACTCTAAGGCCATTGAAGCTTTTTTATAGTTCATTCAATTTATATATAATTGTGTGTGTTGGGATGAGTTTTGTCTTGACAATTCAGAATTCCTGTTTCATCCATCAATGTACACTGACACAAAAAATGTAATGATTTTCTCCAGTAAAATTAAGATACTATTTGTAGATATGGTAGGTCATAAATAATTTGCTCATGTGTTTGGTCTACAATGAGACCGCGCTACCACGCATGAGCCATAGACAACCCTCCAATGAACCCTTCCTAGCAATCCCTTGCCTTTCTAAATAATATGTCTACCACAATATGATTTCCAAAAATAATAACCTAATACAAAATCATTACTTGAGAATGCAAGATGAATGGTATATCTAGAAGATTAGGATTGTGGCTTTAGGAATCCGCCTTATAGGTTCCGGGGTGTATATCGTCACAGATATCCTCATTTTCTCCTCCCCTCATTCAAAATAGACATGCCCAACATTCACAATCCGATAGTTGGAGTCACAATCTCGAAGTTGCTTCAATTTCCATGGCACCAGAATTGTGATCGCAAGCGCGGTTAGAGGTGGGCGATGATGCGCAAGGACTGGATCCACAAAGGAACGCACCAACAGCTGAGGCATTTCATTCTCCTATCTTATTTCCGAAGGTTACAACACCATAGGAGAAACAAGCTCTAGTTCAACACTCGCGAACTTCTAACTTGGTGTGAGTTCAACCTAAGCGGTTGCAGTGCTGAATGTTGCATGGCCTTGGGGAGCCCATCCCCCTTTCAGGCTGAAGATGAGGTTCTCGGAGGGAGGGTGATGAACCAAGGTTCTCATCATTTTTCTTTTATGTTTTACCGTGAAGTTCCAGTTTTGCATTTTGTTGAATCGGGTGGTGCAAGCTTGCACCACTACGGGAGCAAGAGGCTCAGATTTAACACTCGCGGGCTTCTCACCGAGCGTGAGTTCAATTTGAGCGGCTGCAGTGTTGCATGGCTTGTGAGTCCCAAATTCGTCACTTGGGACTCATTGTTTTCTTTTTTTTAGTTTATTACAAATTAAGGTATAAAGTACTACAAAAAGCCCAAAAAAGAGTGTAGAACCAAAATAGGTATGTCACGTACCAGTATAGCATTTGGTCATAAATAGCCTTTTATCCATAGATTACCCACAAAACCCACTTGTATATAGGTTAGAACCCATAAATAGTGGGAAACAATAGGGCTACCGGGAACTTACCCAAAATAGCCCAAACCTAGTGCATGTGACTATGATAGGCTAAATTGGTCTTAGGAGAGATAGGAAAATCCCCACATAAATCTCCAAAGATAGGTTCTAGTTTCCCCATTCCATCGATGAAACGTTAGGAATCCAAATTGTTAGCGTGCAGATGTTACTTGTCCAAGATAGGACACATGGAGGAATCCACGGCTGCCGAATAGTGTTCTTGGATTTGAAACATATCGGGGTATCCACAGCGAAATCCATTCGCCAAGATTCCCTCACGTGTGAAAGATTTCCTGATTGCCGGTGATTCAACCGAAGTCAGTTTTCACCTTGCCACCGACTGTGTGCCAGATTAGCTCAACACTTGGCACATAGCTTGGGGGACTCCATGAGAGGTTCTCCAAAAAGTCTCAGTTTTTTCTGATCTCCAAAGGATCTTTTTCCAAGCAGTCAACCGCCAAAGGCCACGGTGGGAAATTCATAGAAAATGCCCAGGCCGCAGTAAAATCTCACTAAAAATTAGACTAGCATCTTTTAAGTTAATAATGCGCCCCGACAAATTTCACGGTGTTCCAATAGCGGGAGGCAGTCGAAATCGACAACATTCCCCAAATTAATATTTACGGCAAGATCTTTGCGGGGTTGACCGGCGTCCCAGGAGCATACGTAGTCGGAATGAAGACATCAAGGAGTCTTTTTTTACTCCCTAGAGCCTCCCCCAACAACCCTAGCTAGTTACCTAGGCCAAAAGAGGTAAACCCCCAAAGTTAGGTTTTTACCCTTTTAATTGGCCCCAGTTGGCACTAGTTTCTGATGGGTTTTTTGTGATAGAAATACGGGGTGGGGTACCTCAAGCTAAAAATGGCATTTTGAAGCCATTGGCGCAATCCATTTGCAATTCCGAGTTAAACTCCAAAAGGTAGAAGTTAGGACCAACGTAAAACCCAAAATTAGGTGAAAATCTCAAAGTTGGATGAAAATCCGGATGGATGAGATTACTAGTCGAGGGGGGGAGGGGGGGAGGGGGGCCGCCGGGACCTACTCTTGGATAAAAAGGCAAAAAGAGGGGGAGGGGGAGGGAAAAAAGGAAAAAGAAGGGGGAGAGGGGAAAAAAAGAAAAAAAAGAGGAAGAAATTCATCTATTAGGTTAGGTTGTTTGTTTTGTTTTGTTTTGTTTGTTACATTGAGATCTCTTCGACTATGCGTCCCCTAGTGGTATGCTTGATTTCATCTTAAAGCCCTTGGCTAGGAATGGTGCCCGAGCTTTGTTTCGTGGCGTTTCGACCTTCAGTGTGAAAATTATTGAATTTCAAAGTTTTTCTATGAATTAGAAAATTAGGAATTTTATTTTAAATTACATTTTGATTGTGGCAATAGCACACAACACACTAACATTAGTATCTTTTAAACAAGAGAGTTTGATCCCTTGATTCATTATCAATCAAGAGTGTAGAGGCTTTGCACTCCATTATTTACTTATGTATGCAAATTAAAGGTTGAACAAAACTAAAAAGTAAAAAAATAAAATAAAAAATTGTTTTATTTTATTTTGTATGTAACACTGAGATACCTCTAAGTGTGTGCTCACCTCAAGGCGCTCAAGTCATTTTCTTTATACCATTAGAGAGTTTGACTTGACAAGGGTTGTACTAAAGTAGTATCAAATGTTGCCTTTGGACAAATGATCAATTCATGAACAATTTTTAAGACCATAAATTAAATTATGGAAGATGGAATATAGAAATTTTTGCTGCCATTCTTGGCATCGCCAAAATGCTCTTAATGAGTAGAAATGCACCAAAGTTGTTTTGGACTTTGGATTCTTAATTGTAAAAGTTATGGTTTTTCAATTGAAATTTTTTTGTTTCTATAAATTAAATTAAATTATAGATAAATTATTCTTAAAACTAATAATTAAAAGAGCGCATAGGTAAATCATGGAAAACACTTGGATAAACGCACATTACTTAAAAATACCAAAATTTGATATTCTAAAACAATGTTCAATGCACTATATATATTTGAATTTAATGATAACTGTTTTTATTTTATTATTATTTAAAAAAATTAGTGTATTTTCAAATTAAAAACAAATATTAAATCATTTAGCATTATTGAAAAAAATCAATAATGATAAATTGATTATAAATTCTATATAAGTGAATGAAATAAAAATAAACAAAATCATATACTAAAGTGAAGGAAATATAAAATGATTGCAATAAAAGTTGTCAGTTTATTTCTTTCAAAAGAAAACATGTATTCAAATAAGAACATACATAAATGAATACCAATGCTTCATAAAAAGCATCATAGTTTTATATATGTGATAAATCTACACTGTTTGGTTTTAAATGTTTTTGTTCATTTTGATGATGCAAAAAATATGAAAACAACATAATATCTTTTTCAAAATATGGAGTGCCTTTTGCTAGAAATGGTACAATTGCCAAGTCAATGTCTTTAAGATTTGGAAGTTGACTTCAAATGGAGGCTTATACATAGATTTTAATCATAGTACTTGTAAAGAATTTGAATACCTAATGTCAAATAGAATATTGTTCATGGTCTCTAGAAACTTCATTACCATAAATTGTGGTCAGAGTCATTAGATTCCAAACAAAATCATTTCTTTGAGGGTTGAATATCCTTCATTAACTTGATTTAAGATTTTTGAGATTTCATTTCAAAAGATTTGGAATATTTCATAACTTTTAGCCTTGCTTTTAGCAAGGTCCTTCTAGCTTTACCTTTTACCAAATCTTTTGTGAATTTTACTAGTAAGATCCTCCCAACTTAGTAATTTAGCAAAAGGATTGGTGGCACTAAGCTTAATGGTCTCTCTTTAAGGGAGGAAAAGGCTTCTAAACTTAGTAAACTTACGTATTCCGTGGATTTTTAGCATTTATAAAGCAATCACCTTGTTAACCCCTAAATGACCGAGGCACCAAAATGCGGTGTTTGCAGAACTTTGAAGTTAAATAAAAGTTAACCAAGTTGGTATTTTTAGTATTTTATATTTTTGGATTTTTTTTTAAGTCTAGTTTTAGCATCAAAAATTCAATCTTGAAAATAAATGATAGTGATTTTCTATTTAAGATTTTGTGCAAGGATACCCATTGCAATCTGGACTTCCCATAGTGTTGAGAGCTCTTGGAAATGAGCCTCAAATACACTAGATCTTGGAGAAAAAATCACATTCAAGATTCATTTAAGAAAATTATAAAGTAGATTTTAAGAAGCCATAAATCGATTGGGGTTATACATGTTAGGCCCTTTAAACTCATATGTTTTGGGTCACCAAATTTTTAGATTTGACTTGTGAAAAGAGGATTGAAAGACTTGACATCACTTTTGCAGTTTTAACACCCTCGTGGTCAAACATTATAATCTTTCACTCTATAAGTGATATTGTTGTATTTTCTTTTCCTGTGAGATCTTTAACATATCTAGTTTGAATTTGTATGGTTACAATTTAAAAAAATTGATACAACTTATCAAAATGTTGGCATTTAGTTTAATTTAGAGCAAATTCCGAGAAGCTCAAAACATGCCTTGGACATTTAGGGGTTAAGTATATCACCTTGTTAAGTATTTTTCTAATAATTTTTTTCATCGGGATTATTTAGGATTCAAATTATTCTTATTGATATTTTCTACACATTCAATTATGCCATGTAATAAATTTCTGAAAATTGCATGCCAAATTTAATTATTTTTTGAATTATTTTTTTATTGAATCCAACCCAAGCATAGAGTATGCACTCTCACTTTTCCAATCATCTCAGTGACCCATCCATTCCAACATTTCGCCACAAATCAAGCTAATATCAACCAAACCAAACATAATGGCATTAAGGACTCAGTAACTTACTCAACAACTTGAAAGACATCGTGAGTCCCTAGTGCTAACAGACTACATCATTGCTAACGGACTGAACTTAGATGAAGTCTTCATCCTCATATTTCATTCCTTTAAAGTATTGGCCTACTTTGACCTATCTGAGAGTGAGACCCCACGGGAGGGGGGGAGGAGGCCCTTAGAAACCTATAAAAGGGGGCCCTTCTCTCTCCCAAAACACCCCCAATACTTGTTTTGGGTCCGTGGGTCCGACATTTCTTTTACGTTTTGGCACTTGCCAAAACTCCCCACGGTGTTTTTAGAGCACCTTTTTGCTCCATCTTGTTGTTGCAATTGTTAGTGTGAAGGTCCATGGGTGGCCCTTCCTTCTTTGGTCTTTTTACAAGCGTTTGTGTACATTTCGCGCTTGGGTTACCATTGGGTCCTTCCTTTAAGTCGTGCTCTTGTCAAGATTGGACTAACCTTAGAGCAACCCTCCACCGTACCTTGGCGATGCCACTTTGGAAGGCCCCTAGCTTTGTTTTTTTATTTCAAAGATTGACTTCCGTTATACTAACCACGTACCTTATTTGCCAGTTGTGCACTAACCCCAATTGTGTCACGTTGAGTCTCGTTGTTGGTTGATAGGAAAAGAGTGGATTAGTCTCCTTAGGGGGACAAAACTCTACCTTTCCATATTATTGTCTAAGTCTTAAATTGTGTGTTAAAAGTCGGCCGGACGGCGGAGCTTTGAACTTGAGGGGTAGCATAGTCCTAAATTTGGTGTTAAAACCAAATCGACAGCGAAGCTTTGCACCTTCCCCCTAGTTCCCTCCAAAGTTTAGTTTCCAAAACGCGTGGGAACTAGCCAAAGTTTAGCGTCCAAAAGTTAGAAATCAACTAAGTGTTGTGGACTAGCCAATACATGCAATAATGGCGAGGCACATCCTTGCCTAGCCTAGGGGCAGCCATGGTTTAGGGTCCAGTTAAGGGTCTAGATAGCATCGGGTCTCAACCAGTTCGGGAAGTCCAGGCAGCCATCAGGAGCCCAGTAGGAGTCCAGTTAAAGGTCCAGTTGGGGAGTCCAGGCAGCCATCGGGGAGTCCAGTCGGGGTCTAGGTAGCGTCGGGTCTGGGAGCGTCGGTCTCAGCCATTGGGGAGTCCGGGCAACCATCAGGGAGTCCAGTCGGGGTCCAGGCAACGTCGGGTCCGGGTACGTCGGTCTCCGCCATCGGGGGTTCATCGGGGTCCGGGTAGCGTCGGTCTCAGCCAGTTGGGGGTCCGTCAGGGCCTGGGAGCGTCGGGGTCTGGGAGCGCCGAGGTCTGGGAGCGTCGGGGTCCAGGCCGCGTTAGGGTCTGGGGCGTCGGGTCTCAGCCAGTCGAGAAGTCCAGCAGCCATCGGGGAGTTCAGTTCGGGGCAGTCCAGCACCTATTGGGAGTCCAGTTGGGGTCCAGTTCGAGGGAGTCCATGCAACCATCGAGGAGCCAAGAAGGCGGAAAGCAAGAGAGAAGGGAGAAAAGTGCGGGTCCCTCGTAGGGGTCTAGAAGGGCCCCCCAAAATCAAGCAAACAAGTACAAGACGGGAGTGCTGTCGCAACCTCACAACCTCACGACACCTCTCACCAAGAACCTCACCACCAAAGATTGTCTCCCAAAAATGACCATGAAGGGGAGAAGGGGAGTTTAGATAGGAGAAGGGAGCTCTAATAAAAGATAGGGGGAAATCCTTCCCACCATTAGGACAACTTACGCGCGTGGAAATTCGGTGGGGGTGTAAAAGGTAGTTAACTTGCACGTTGACTTTCAACGCAAGTGAAGGACACCCCAACCACCTTCCGTCAACAAGGCACGCGGGCTAAGGAGAAAGAGGGGGGGAAGGAAAAGGAGACACCCTCAAGAAATGAGGCCATCTTTCAAACTTAAAAGAGAGAAGGGGCCACCTCCAACGCACCCGCGCCACCGTCCTAGGGGGTTGGGGGAACATGACAACCTTGGTCATGGAGCTTCAAGCCAAGGTAAGGTCTACACTTCCGCCCTTAACAAAATAAGGGCCGAGTAGATAAGATAGGCTAGGATTAGGACCCAGCGACACGCCAGTGGACTAGAAGTTGTTGGAAGCAGAAGTGAAGGGGTCCAATTAGGAAAATTAGCAAAAAAGATCCATTGCTTGGAAGGCACAATGGATTGACGCTTAGACACCCATTAGAGTAGGACACTATCATAGAACTAGAACCTGGTTGTGTTCGCCGATTTACCAAGGATGGATAAATAAGTGCCCACATGGCCTCAAGGAGCCCATCCCCTTCTCGGGCCCGAGATGAGGTTCTCGAAGGGGGTGCGATGAACCGGGGCTCTCATCATTTCTTTTTTATGTTTTATCGTGAGGTTCCAGTTTTGCATTTTGTTGGGTTGGGTAGCTTGCACCACCGCAAGCTTGCACCACCACGAGAGCAAGAGGTGTGAGCCTTCAAGTTAGCACTTGGAACTCTAGATTTTTTTTTTGCGATTTTTAGTTAGTTTTTAAATTAGTTTTATGAAAAAAAACATAAAAAGAGAGTTATTAAGAGGATTTTGATAGAAGTCCCTACCAAAGTAGTGAAGGATGGCCTTAAAGACGTGAAACACATAAAACTTTATGTTTTCACTAATTCTAAATCTTATTAGTAAGTTTAGATTAATAGTTAGTAATTTCGAGAGAAGAAAGAATATGAGAATTAGTCAGTCCAAGTGTCTTGTTCATGCAAAACAACATCTATAAGTACACACGTAACAAACTGGCTAAGTAATAGAGTCTAGTTGTGTTAAGTCAAAATCTAATTCAAAAGAATTGGATTTGTTATTTGCTGGTAATTTGAGAATATAAGCCGTTTACAGACCAAGATGGAGGAAAAGGTGATTGGAGCATATAGAGAGGTGCTTTTCTAGGTCAAAGCATGCTAGGATGTCAAATTAGGATCCAATTATCCAAAGTTCCCCGGTATCAAGAATAATTTCCATAATAATTTCCAGTTAGTTAATAATTTCTTGCGTAACAAGCCATCTTTTGAACTAAAGAAAGACAATTTGGAATTAACATGGGATTAATTTGCAAAATATCTAGGTTAGTTATGGTGGTTTTTTGAAAAAAATCTAGGATTTAATTTAGGCAAGATTCCAAGGCCAATTAGGGTCTAAAAGGAACTTTCTTGAGGATCTTCATTCCTATTAAACAAAGATTATTTTAAAATTACATTAGGTTAATTTAGAAAAATATCTAAATAAGAAGTAAGAAAATATTTACTGACAACTTATTGAGGAAGGGCCAGGAGTGAGTATAAAAGGCCCTTCCTTGAAGTTGTTAGTGGCCCTTATTCTTTTGGTTCATTGCTTGTTGTTCTTGTCATGCTACCGATACGTTGTCTGGGCACTTTTAAAGCCAAGAATAGGCTATTTCATTTGAGTTTTTTTTGCACTTTGAAGGTCTAGAGGGCCCCTTCAAAGATTGATTTGTTTTTTTGTTTGAATTTGGAGGCTTCAAGCCCCAAAACTTTGATTTTCAAGAGTTTAGGAGGAGGAAATCTCCAAATTCTATTATTGTTTAAGTTAACTTATTTTCTTGTTTGACTTTGGAGACTTTAAGTCCCAAAATTTTGATTTTAGGAGTGTTGGAGGGATAGACCCCAAACTCTATTTGATTCTATGGTTCTTTCAAATACTAATGAATAATTTGTGCAAATTGATATCAGATTTTGATCTAAGAACTTTAAAGCAGCGAAGCTAGACTTTGCCAAAAGGTTTTTGTATCTTCACGTGCCAAAATTTGTTGTATAACGGGTGTTTGGTTGATTAATTGCTAATGTTTGGTTAAACACTGTCATGTGTACCTCCTTTAGTGATTAACTTAGAACTTTGATTGAAATTTTGGAAGTTAGTTTTTAATGTTCGATTAAACATTGTCATGTGTACCTCTTTTAAAATTTAAACTTTCAAAATACTATTCTTGTGTCCGTGGATACTGTTTGTACCTGAAGTTGCTCCCATATAGTGAAGCACTAGTAGAAAGCCTTGTTTAATTGGATGTTCCTGCGTCAAAGTTGACGGATTTTCTTAAGCATCCAATGTAACATCTTCATGTGTTTATGTCAACAATGACATCCGATGTAGCATAAAGATGTTACATTGGATGTCATTGTTGACATAAACACATGAAGATGTTACATTGGATGCTTAAGAAAATCCGTCAACTTTGACGCAGGAACATCCAATTAAACAAGGCTTTCTTCTAGTGAAGCTTTGACTTACAATAGTCAAAAATTTGTCTTTGAATCCTATTCTACCTGGGGTTGCTCCTGCATGGTGGAGCTTTGACTTTTGAAACCTAAAAACGGGTACTTGAAAACTTTAATTTGCTCGATTTTTCCTAGAGTTGTTCCTGCATGGCAAAGCTTCGACTTTTAAAGTTAAAATTTGCCTTTGGAAAAACCATTAATGCCTGGGGTTGCTTCTACATGGCGAAACTTTAAAACCTCCAGTTTTTTTGAAAGAAAACTACTTAAGGGCTAAAAGTCTAAACATTTCTTGCCACTTTGTTATTTGTCATGAGAAAATAGAAATTAAGGGGTGAGAATGTTTGATGTTTGAGATTTCTTTAAGATTAAAATTGCTTTGTTAGAATAGAACTTAGAATTAGAATAGTTATTGCTTTGAAATTTATTCCCAAAATATCCCCAAAAGATACCTTTGAATTTATTTAGAATTTAAGTGGTTGTCAGAATCCTAGCTTTATTTTCAAAATTCACAAAATTTTGTTAGTTTATCTTTAGTGTTAGAATCAAGTGATAATTCATTAGTTAGCCTTTATTTTACCTTTAGTGTTAATATGTTTCTTTTAGGAAAGGAAATTTAAATTGAACCAGTGCAAAGACCAAAAGAACAAAGCGGATCAGAAGGGCTGTAAGAACCAGTGCGGCCGGGAGGACCAGAAAGATGAGGAGGGTTAGAAGAACTAGTGCAAGCTGAAAAGACCAGACAGCCGGAAGGACCAGTGCAAACTGGGAACTGATTGACGGGGGTTGCTAGCTAGTAAAAAGGCGACACGTGGTGACCGTGAAGAAAAAGGGCCAGGCAATGAGCTAAGGGGTCAGAAAAGGTTTGAAGAACTTCAATACCACAGTAGAGCTTTGAACAAGCACAGACCATAGAACTTCAACAATCACAAACAACATTACTAGCTCAAATTTGGTACGTTCTTAACATCAAATTACTAAACTGAACCTTGTAAGGTACTAACAACTAAAATTCATTAAGAATTTTGAAGGTTGGCCGTTGCTTGCTACACCAAAATCGTTGATTTTTTAAAAAGAAAACTAAAAAACTTCTCTCCAACATTCCTTACCAAATTCTCTCATCCTCTCAGGGTGACATCAATTCTTAAACTCATTCAAATTCAAAAACACAAATGAGAAGGAATTAGGGAAAGAGAAGAATAAAAGAAGATGGAATAAGAAGGAATTTGGCCACGTGAGGGATTTTAGATTAAAAAATTCATTTAAAAAAGAATCTCACTATTGACATTTGTTTTATTATTCCCAAATCTTTGTTGGTAGTTAATTAATGAGATTCTAGAGACTTTGGATTGTTGTTTAACGTTTTTTTTATTAGGCCTAATAAGCCAAGACAACAAAAACAAATAACAATCAAATATCTTGGAATATTTAATGAAAAACTAATTAAAAATTAGCAAGAGAATAAAATAACTATTCATTGGGACTTAGGGAATTTAAATGAATTAAACAATTTAGAATAAATCCCTAAAACAAAATTATCATTTTTTATTGCCAAAACTAATGTAATTTGAATATTTAGATAGGTTTTAGAACAATAAATTGAATAAAGGGTTATTGAAGTTTCCTAAAATTTCGTAAGTCTTAAAAGGCGATGGAGGACCATGGAGAAACTATCATGTTGGTGTACTGCGACGATAGATCCATTGACGTTTTTGACACTGATGTATGATTTTTAACCTTGTCATTTGAATCTTCTTTTCATATTTCAATTTAGGTTAAAAATCACAATTAACAATTAAAATACCATTTGCTAGTTAAAATTTAAATCGCTAAAATTCTTATTAAAACTTAATCGTGGAATTGATAAACGGATGAACTTTGAATTAATTCACAAAAAAGAATATTAATTTAATCCAAAAGAATCTCAAGAGGAATCTAACTTGATTTAGGAATCTAGGGAATATTAAAATATTTGGAGAAAGTTAAAACCTAATTTCTCCCTCTATTCTATAAAAAACTTATTGAATAAAGATTTACATTCAACTAAGGGGAATTTTCATTCATCCATAAGTTTTTACCAAGAAGTCTAATAATTGTGCTTTTAACCTTGATAGAAAGATAATTTTTCACTTTCTTCATATAATCCATAAAATCCCAAAAAAATTACTAAATTTAGAATAATAACTTAAAATTAAGATTGATAAACAAATAATTAGGAATATTCTAAAAGAACAATTAAAGAATCTTTCGAGACCATAATCTTTTAAAGAATCTTTTAAAAATTCCAAAATCACCTTTTACTTTAAAATTACTTTAATTTTAAAGGAATAAAGTGTGGATGAAGTTTGGCTTAATTTTGGATGAAAATTCTTAAAATAGGTCAAAACTAGGTTTTTTCTCAAAAATTCATTAGTTAATTTAATTAACATCTTAACCCTAAAATTTAGATTTGTTTTGATTTTATTTGCTCTTTTTAGTCAACGGATGAAGTTTTTAGGATAGAATTAGGGACAAATATCATCCTTAGATATCTTTTAGTAGGTATATCGGAATTCAACTTGCTTTACTATATTGTATAGGGCAAAGTGCATTCAACAAATTAGTTTAGATAGATTTTTAGTTTCAATTAGGTGTACTTGCTTTTATTTGACCATCAAAGATCTCAAACCTTTTAACATTTAGTGTATTTTGAAGTATTTAAACTAGATTACAATCATCATAAACAAAGTGTCCATTGCTTCGAAGGCCAAAGAACACTAGACTTACAATTCACCCTGTAAGAATTACTTACTTATGCCGCTAGAATCCGTGTGCACGTTTTAACTCTAGGGGTGGAGTACAAAATACTCACAAGAGGCTCGGGTTCAACATTCGCAGGCTTCTAACTTGGTGTGAATTCAGCCTAAGCGGCCACAGTGTTGCATGGCCTCAAGAAGCCCATCCTTCTCTCAAACCCGAAATGAGGTTCACAGAGGGGGTGATGAACCTGGGCTCTCATCATTTCTCTTTTATGTTTTACCGTAAAGTTCCAGTTTTGCATTTTGTTGGGTCGGGTGGTGCAAGCTTACACCACCGCGAGAGCAGGAGGCTCGGGTTCAACACTCTCGGGCTTCTCACCAAGTGTGAGTTCAGCCTAAGCGGCAGCAGTGTTGCATGGCCTCGGGGAGCCCAATCAGCCGATTCCCCTCTTGGGCCCAAGATGAGGTTCTCGGAGGGGGGCCAATGAACTAGGGCTCTCATCAATTCTCTTTTATGTTTTACCGTAAAGTTCTAATTTTTCATTTTGTTGGGTTGGGTGGCGCAAGTTTGCACCACCGTAGGAGCAAGAGGCTCGAGTTCAACACTCACAAGCTTCTGATTTGGCGTGAATTTAGCCTGAGCGGTTGCAGTGTTGCATAGCCTTAGGGAGCCCATCCCCCTCTCGGGCCTGAGATGAGGTTCTCAGAGGGGGGCAATGAACCAAGGCGCTCTTCATTTCACTTGTGTAGTTCTAATTTGGTCGGGGACCGACCAAGCTCACCACCGCGTATGCATTCAATCATTATTTGAAGAGGTATGTCAATGCATTCTATCTTGTTTGGGACTGAGTGAGGGATATTGGAATTGTTGCAGATATACATGTATGTAACCATGGTTGATGCGATAGTCCCTCTACTAGAAATCAACCCTCTTGAGGATGACGGTGATGTTGGTGACATTGCCGCTCTTCATCCCATAAATCCACTACCACAATCTCTAGATAATTTAATTTAGAATAGACTTTGGGATAGATGAGATGTGGAGGGAAGGAATCATGCTGCACTTCCTTAGGATCAAATGATGTAGAGATCCTAGAGTATTGCAATTGTGACATTGATCCTAAAGAAGTCAAATTTGGGCAAGATTCTGATGGAGATATCATGATCCTCTGCTGTAGGGAATACAGAACCCTCTCTAAGACATGCATCTGCCGACTTTGATCATCTTTGTTTTCTTTTGTATTTTTGATAACGGGATGCTAATCTTGAGGGTGATGCATTTTTTATTCTTATGCCATGTTGATTGCAATTGTCTTCATTTTTTATATTCAAAATTGTTTATCATATAGGGTACCATTGCAGCATCTCTACCGGGTGCTAAGGTTATTCCTGAGTCCATTGAGACAGGAGATGATGATGTCGATGACATTCTAGGATTGAAGTCACATTACTTGGAGGATGATATAAGGAGGTTCCAGATGATGGATACGGTGTCTTTGATCTTGAGCATGAAACTGACCTTCTCCGATCAATCCCGCTTGAAGATTCCGCTCTATAGAATGATCCCAATGCTGATGGTTCAGTCGACCTTGGACTGCGACTTGACAATACTAGAGAATCAGTTTAGTGGTGGATATGATGAGGGTGCATGAGTCTTCTACGTCTCCACATCAGATGAGCAAAGGCAATCTGCAGTGTTCTCAAATTTCAAGAAACATGACTGAGGGCTCTTGTGGAATTCCGTCAACGACTAGTTCAATTACTACTTGAAGTCAATTCCGGCACTCAAGCACCTTGTGGATTACAAGTTTTTTGTCTATGTTGGAAATCATAGACGAATTTCTTGGATGAGACACAACTAGAGGTTACACAACACAGAACGGGAATAGCATGTTTGTGTGGACTCAATCACCATGGATACAAAGAATCGAATTGGTGTTGCCATACAGGCTATGCATGACATTAACAAGTGAGTTGATGCCTTCCATATTTTGTTTGTAGTTATTTTCAGATCACTCCAAATATCATTTTTTATCTAGTCAGTCAAACATATTGACATCACTTTGTTTGTTGTATTCAGGCAGACCGAGAATTTGCACATCAAGACAAACCGATTGAGGTGACAAAAGAGGGTGTTGTCGCGGCAATGAGATTATCAATCAAGGACTCAACGGAGAAGTCCTACAAGAAACTATCCAAGATTGTTGCGGTTGCAAATCCTGCCCTTGGTCTTGAGTGGTTAGTAGAGGTAAATCTGGACCATGAACTATTGTCAAGCATTGCAAGTTCAATTTCATGTATGATTAATCACTCTCACTTTACGATTGGATTGAAGATTGAGCGCCACTAGAGTATGTACTCAACTCTAGAGTTGACACTAGAGAAGTTGCAAATGATTGCAACTACGAACGTTGGTGTACCCTTCAAGGCTAGGTGGCTGAAGTAGAGCAATGCCTCTTCTCAATCTCAAGAAGCACGGCAATTTCCGTCACGTCCTGTAAACAAGGAGAGGTTGATGCAGTTCCTTGTGAAGGCATGTTGGTATGCAGGGGTAGGTGTTTGCAATCCTCACTTTCATTGAACAACATGACTACAATGATCATGTTTGTTTTCTGGACTACTTGATTTCTATTATTCTATTGTCTCTGAATGATTGTGTTTCTATTTCTACACATTCAGATTGAGGAGACAACTATTGAGATGTTCAACAAAATTGTACGTGATGATAATATAATGATAGATTATAATGTTTTTAATAAGCCGCAAACATTGCTAGAGTATTTGGAGGGGTGGAAGATGAAGCTCTCGGACCACGTTTACAAGGGAATGTTCAAAGGCGCTGATGCATATAAGAAGTCGGAGACGTTTAAGGAGCGCATTGCAGGATTGTTGGCAGTGAAGCGTGTAATATACAAGTATTACCCACATGATTTAATTGATGTACCTTCATGTCTCGCCGGATTATGCAAGTTTGCGTCGAACTTGCATTTCCTCACGGATTGCGTAGTTAGGTTGGTTTGAGGGATCCATTGTGTCAAGGTCATTGTATCAATGTCTCTACTGTAACACTTGTCTCATCTGTCTAGGTATTTCAAATTCAAATTATATAGCAAGAAGGTCATTTCCAAGGATAATTTGCCACCGTTTCTAACCACGTGGGTGGACCGCTTTAATTACGACTCCATGTTCACTACAACGCATCAAGCAAAGTGGACCAACGCACATCTAATTGCATGCCCGTAGTACCTGGAGTGCAACTTCGGTCTTGAAGAGGAGACTCTTTTCAAATCATTGAAAACTTCCATTGTTGTCAACCCAGATTTGAATGAGTTTGCTAGACTAGACGAGGAGGCCAAATCCAAAGCAATCAAGAGACGAGAGATATTGGACAAGAAAAAGCTCGACAAACTAAAGGAGGCCAAGAAGAAATTTGAGGACATCCAAAAGAAAAGACTTGTTGCTCAAGCAAAGAGGAGCAAGAGAAGACTGAGAAGGAATAAGAGAAGGCCAAGAAAGGGAAGAGAAAAAAGAAGATCGAGACGCTAGTGCATGAACCAGCTAATAGTGTGTCGAATGATCCAAAGGGATCGTGTGGGTTCTCACTCACTCAAAAGCATCTTGTGCACGGCATGACAACGACAGCAAAAAATCTTCCTCCAGTTGCTAACATTGACGAGTGCATCCTCAACTTGTCATTGGCCACGTTGGCCAACAACGACAAGGCCTTTAATAATGTCCTAGACTTTCTTGACATGGTAAAATTCCTCATTATCCACCTATATTCATGATTTCTACATTGTTTCAGGGGCATTTTATTGTTTCAAGGGCATTTTATTGTTTCAGGGGCATTTTATTGTTTCATGTGAATATTTATGTTCAATATTTGATTTGATGTGACCTTCATCTACTTTATATCCCTAAGATTGGAATTCTTGTCCACCTTAGAAGACTTCATCTGTACATATTGTTATCTTCAGCACGGTGGAGATAAAGATAGGTACTTTGATAGTAAACAGTGCATGCAGCAAGCGGTGGACCTAATCATTGTGGATCTTCCGGAAGGCCTCCATGTCCCAACGGTATCAGCTTCGTTTGCACCTATTCCATAGTGGAATGAGTTCCAGAAGGATTTCTTGTTGCCCATCTTTGACTTTGCAAAAGGAGTTTCTCCACGACAATGGCGCCCTAATGGTGATTTATCCATATTCCTTTCCTCGTCACTGTAGCCATCTCCTCGGATGTTGCCGCACATACAGCTTTAGAATTCTAGTCACTTGATTAGGGATGAATCATTTGCATATCACGTCAATGGCCAATCCAACAACTACGGTAATTAAACTTCAACTTTCATTAACGTTTACAAATGATTTCCTGCCATATGCATGAGATCCTCGCTTGTTATTTCTTACAGACAATGAAGTTCTCCATATTGCTCGTGGTCAAGCTAAATAGACCAAAGATTGTTAAAGAATTTCCATTCCACAAAGTTCCAATTGATAAGGAGTTGGATGTCAACGTGGACTATAATGACATACTTCAGAATTTCCTCCCTGCAACAGCCATGACAATGAATGGAGACATCCCTTGGAGAGGTCCCCGTGAGCGCTCAAAGAATTTCATGCAGATGGTAATAGAGGCGCTAACTAAGCAGGGAGACGTGGTTGTGAACTACACGGTAGCTTCAGGTAAATCTTGTCTCTTAATTACCATCTTGTACATAGTATGGTCCTCATTGAATGATTTTTTAATATATCCACCATATGAATTTTGTGCATATTATTGGGATCCAGCATTCAAGCTTGTCGTGCAATGCAATGTCATATCTTGGCGTTTGAAAAAGACAAAGAGATCTTCGATACAATTATTGTTCCGCAAATGCGCAAGTCTGTAGTTACGTGCTCCGAACCACCTCTGACTAATCGTGACTCCTTAGAGATGGAGGACGAGGATGTAGAGCCTGAGCGTGTCATCATGACAAACCGATTCAATAAGTAAGTTTGACTCTCAGCTTCATCAATTGGATTTAGACCAAAGTTCATGAATTTCTTTTCTAATTGTGTTGTCAATGATATTTGTAGGCCAATCAAGAAAGTGATGAAGTCAAGGCACGTTCCCTTTTTTGCAAAAGTAGGGTACTTCCGAAGCCCACCAAAACCATTCCATCTACCCGTTTATGCTGAGATCAAAGCCCAAGAGTATGTTGCATTAGATCCACAACCAAGTAATTGAGCTAGGTTGATAGATCCGCAGGTTCTACACTTTCAAGATGACTATGCAGTTGATTCAAATTCCTCGCATTCCAATAGCAAGGGTAGTATGACTTGAAGTCTATCCAAGAATCTATCCCTCTCATGTATCGGCTTTATAGTATGTTATATTTCTAGGGCCTTATTGTCCCATTTTTCTATGGCCATATATACTTTTGAATTATATCTTTGTATTTGCATTGCTTACATTGTGATCATTTTGTTGTTTATGTCATATGATTTAATACTTGTCAATATTCCATTTTTCCATGCTATTTCAAAATACTGGTTTTTGTGGATTTCGGTTGAACTTTGAAGGATCCACAAAGAATCCTGAGTCTGAAGGGGCCATTTCATCCTTATCCACTACGCATTCTTTGATTTTAAAAATGTCTACAATGATTTATGTGGTGTTTTTTCCAAATTCATATACCATGATTTACGTAAGGGTGTCCACCCCACAAAGCCAAGTGGGATCCAATAAATAATTTGTTGTCTCTCCCCTATCAATTTTATATATATTTTGTTGTTCACATTTTTTTGCCTTTCAATGTAATCCACACACTCTTCCACCTTGGAGGGGATGTTTCACAATGTCATCTAGCCACTAATAGGATCACTAAATATACCAAATATAAGAAATTTTTATTTTTATTTTTTGGAATTTTCTTAATGTGAGCCGTTGAATAGATGTCACACCCTATATCATGCAATAAGGATGAGCCCTTGGAGCCATGTCAGTTCCATGATGACTTGTAGATCATATCCAATATGCATAACTTATATTTAACTATGCATAGTCTCTCACCTTCATACTCCAATGGAGAATGGGCTCCAAGCACTATATTATGAGAGAAGGAACGTCCTATGATCCATCTCACATAGGAGAAGGGTTGTGCAGAGGTTTGGTTATACACACTTCCACTAGGAAGTTAATGGTTGAACCATCTTTTTCACTATACGCTTAGCCGTAAGACCTTCAGTCTGCATTCATTTCCTCTACATAGTAAGCGTCTATTTCTACACATGTATGTCCAATTTGATTATTTGATAAATACCATGTTTCTAAGGCAGATTCAATGTGTAAGTACACTAAACCCTTTTGGCTTCTTATTGGTTTCTTTGATTGTTTACACATTCTTTTACTCTAATTCTTCTTCAATGTACATAGGTGTGCAGGACGACAATCTGATGGTTTCTTCCACCACGGGGAGGACACTCTCAATACATTTGGGGTACCCACGTGTGGCGGCGGAAAAAGTAATACATGTAATACACCTTGAATAAACTACAATTTCATCCTAAAATTTTAAGCTTTGTTTAACAATGACTAAAGGTTTCTATTGACAAAAAATTCAATTCCAAATAATATAAGATATATTGTCTAGAAAGGGTTGAAAATGAACTAAAATGGCATGTTCTCCAACTAAAATATTTAATAGAACTCACATGAAGATGACTATTGCATCAATATTCAACCAAAATAAACTTTCAATAGAAAGCTATTTTATAGAATTCATTTTTCATTTTTCAAATTTCATTTTTCTTATATAATATAGAGGTGTGAAAGAATTATTTTCAGCTTTACAATGTATCTTTTTTCTTCAAAAATTTGTAACTAATTACTATTAGCATAAAAACATACCAATAATTCAAAACATAAACTTCTAAAGTAGTAAAATCTATCCATAATTTTTTTTTTGAAAAAAAAATTAAATTTTAAGGTGTATTACTTGTATTACTTTTTTCGTCGCACGTGGGGTGCTAAAACATGGAGAGTGTCCTCCCCGTGTCTTTCACTCAAATCTAGACCTGTTGTGGCACTTTCCTAAGAACAAGCACTCCAGCCATTCATATCCAGGGCCTTCCCATGGATCACATCAAAGTCCGTCTAGGGCCTCCAGCTACGACCTAGTGAAATTGCATCTTCTTGTCAATTGCGGTGCATTTTCTTCATGCATATTACGTTATCTTCTTTTCACACATCTTCAGTCTTTTGGCCTGCCAGACCGTTTAATCACACCATTTGCAGGAGTGACACTGTTATTAAATAGTACAAAAACAAGCACAAACAATCTCTCTTATTCTGTTGTGATTAAGCGGTCTAGTTGTTCATTTCAAAAGTACTTCCAGTAGGTGAATTTATAATGCATGGAGAAAATTCACTACAACTAAGAAGAAGGTGTGGAGCTCATGTGCACTTTGTCAGATGTATACACTGCCTTTGTATTTTTCATAGTGGTGTAAACCATTCCTATAGTCTCAATGCAAAGCAAACTCATTAGCCAAGTGCAATGATGCTCAAGTCGAGCATAGAGTCCCCAAGTGAAAGCAACTTCAAAATAAGTGTGGATGGATGCTATCTACAAAATCTTCCGGAATTGTGTAAAAATAGAAATTGTCCACAATAGTAGGACCCTATTCTTCCGCGGTTGTAGGACAAGGTAAATCTTCGGGCCCGTTTTTGGCAGAGTGTGATGGTTTTCCAATCTTGACTTCAAATCTTACATATAGATTATATTTTTCATGTAGTTTCTTTTATCATCCAAATTTCTAGCCAAATGCCTTCCAATTTTTCATTGATCATATCATCCAACTGTTTTCACCCATTTCATCCAACTATTTTCATCCACTTCATCCAACTACTTTCATCCACTTCATCCAACTACTTTCATCTAGTTTATTTTCACTACAACAAATTATTTAACAAATCTTCATCCATTTTGGCCTAAAATTTTGCAACAATTTCTTCCACTTTTCCTTAAATGTTTGTCGCCTTTTTCATAATTCTTCTTCTAATTTTTCAAAAATTTAGAATTTTCCTGCTCCCCGCTCATTAATCCCTACTCCTCGTTCACCGCTTGCCATTCCACGCTCACGCACTAGCATTCCCCACACTAAACCCACTCTATGTTGCAATTTATCTTTACTTGTCCTATTTTCTTTTTGTGAACTGTGTTGCACCATACTTCTATACCTTCATTAGGCCTCTCCATATTGAGACAAGATTTGGGGCTTAGAGGTTCTACGACTTGAAGAAAAATTAGTCTCCAAGATAAAAAAGAAAAAGCAACTTAGAAAAAAAATTCAACCCACATTGTCGCAATGATATGGGACTCATAGGTTTTGCAATAGGAAAAAATATGGCTCCCACAGCCATAGGTCCATGGTAATAGAGCTAAAATATTACTATTAACAGTTAAATTTTGAAATATGTCCGCTTTTTTCTTTATTGGCCTCAAAAATTTTGAATTTTTTTTATATTTAACGCTCATGGCTTGCAAGGGCTATGTTCACAACTCTTAAGCTTTTATTTTTAGTCTCATAAACAAGCATTGTTGGTATAATACATAGAAATATGTGAAAAGAATTGCAAAAGATGTATCCTTTCTACATCTTGAACGACATTGGTGGTGTTTTGGGGGAAAAGCAAACACAATGATTGTACAAGTCGATAGGCACTTTCTAGAATGAAGATCACTATGAAGAAATTTGGCAAATCATATTGTGTATAGCAATGTTTTCAATACTTTTAGGTATAATGGTCAACAATGTGCTTTTTTGAGTCCTTTTCCATCTTGTACTCTAGACTCTGGCTTCAACTACCCCTATGTAAGTGTTGATCAATCACACAAGACGCACAATAGAACTTGTATCAATTCCAAGTAGAAAATCTTATATATGCCTCATGTCAAGTATTCCTCATACTAAGCATGTATTATCACACATTGAAGGTTTATTTCTTAGTGTTGCTCTATTTATATGAATTATGGAAGCTATGTCTACCAAATCCAAAGGTCCTTGAAGTGAATCTTTTATGAGGTTACTTGTGTTACAAACTTGTAATTGCATATTTTTCATACGTCAATGTCAACAATGTTGCATGCATTGTTAGGAAACTCTAATTTTTCTAAATTCAATGGTCTCTCATCCTCAATTTTTGCACACCCATTGTCTATCACTTATTCTTTAATTTGGTATGATTACTTTTTTCAATTTGACTCTTCTATCCTCAATAATCCCACATCTACTAAAGATTATGTCTCTATATTGCAACTCTAGGACTTAAAGGGTTAAAAGAATTAATTCACTTGGGACAACCTCCTCATCCACTTCAAGATGACACCCCAATCCCATTGTATCATGAAGAGTGGTCAAATAATCTAGATTTCAATTTATGGGAGCCAACCCATACCTGATCACCTCCTATATCCAACCTATAGACTGTTGTATTATCAACTATAGACTGTTGTAGTTCTGTGAAGTTGTTGCACATTTCGAGGAGCAATTCTGGCACATTATGATTGACTGCAAGGTTGTCAATATTGCAACCAGACCTTAGTTGATTTTGCAATGAGCATATGGTTAGAAAATACAAAGGTCTATATCACCATTGTAGGTTGAAGAAAAAATTTCACTAAAAAAATTCATAGTAATTGCATTTTGTGTAATAAAATTCTAGAAAAATATGCAATCCTTCCAAATTCTATTTCTATACATGGGGAAAATGTGGCACTCACAAAACCTGTGCTCCAAATATGCCTAATTGCTTAAGTGATCAGGTATGGGTCAGCTCCCATATTTGACAGCCTTTTTTCTCCCTAGTTCTGCCCATTTTCTCTGTTCTTTTTGTTCTCTTTGGCTGTACTCTCTCAGATGTCATGGGCATGTCCCCACCTCCACCAACCCAATTTTGAAAAAGTCACAAGCTTCCTAAAGGTCACAAAATCACAACGTGGGTCACAACCCTAGTAAGAGTGACACACACTTCACTACAGAGGTTGAATAATAAATATGGAGTATTCCTCTAAATCAAAAAAAGAAAAAGTGCCTTTGTAAACATAATGGCATTCACTAGCAGCACGGATGCTTACTTGCCCTCCCTCCAACGGAATGGTGTGAAATATTTCACATCATTTCATCCGCCGGATGATATGGTGTGGAATATTTCACACCATTGGTAGATAAAGAATACATGTCGATATTTGTTAGAATGTGCTAGGCAGTGGTCAAAAATACATTAAGAAACTTGGTTTATGTATCTGACGGCCACATACGGCTGGATCTTCACATCAAGGACTAAACAGGAGGTTAAACTATAAACAAAATACAACACCTTTACTAAACAAAATGGCAATCAAATTATTAAGTTCAATATTCTCAATACTTGAATTACCTCGCTTAGATTTGAAAACTATTCATGCTTTGGTTTTGCATTTATGAAGAGAATCTCTTTATATTCATATAGGGTGGTAGAAGGTAGAACAAAATCCATGTGAGATATGTAAATTAATATGAGTAGTTTTGCAACCACTCATAGTAAAGTCAAAAGTAGGAATTGTGTTTGAAGTAGAATTTCAAACCTCATTTAGTCATAGTAGAATATCTTTTTTCAAAAAACTTTGGACTAAACAAAGGTGAGAAATCAAGTAATCAATGGTCTAGAAAGCCGGTTCTTTGAAAAATCATAGAAATTACATACCACATCCAAAAAATCTATTTTTTTTCCTTGAGTATTCATGAGTTTCACTTATTGTAAATGCCAAAAGAGGTAGGGCAGGGGCTCAAGGCCCCCTAAATTAAAAGACAAACATGAAGTTACAAAAATTGAGTGGGAGGCCTGAAACGCCAAGTATAGAAGAGGGCTCATAAATCGCTCAAGCTTTTGCACCTATCCACTAGGAGGCTCTGAAATGGATAGTTAATTGTGAGAAAACTAATTGTGGATTACATTGAAGCATGCTAAGACTTGGTTTTTACTAATTGAATGGATGGTTTCAAAGTCCCATTGGGTTCATTCTTAACTAAGTGGATAGGTGTCTCCTAATTATATTCAAAATAAGAATTGGTTGTTGAACCACCTTCTTTCAAGTGTTAAATTTTTTTGAAATAATTATTTATTCAACCATCCATTTCAGTTTTAGAAAGGGATGCATTTAGAAACAAATCCTATTCCTTTTTACATGTAGCAGTGCTAGTTATCAAACCAACCTAGATTTTTTTTCAAACTGCAAGTGTATGGGTTTGCAAGGCCTACTGATCACAACTATTGGCCTTATACCAACCAATGTTTGAAAATTCATAACTAATTCAATAATGCTTTAAAAAATATGGAATGACTTGTGTTAGATTCCCCATCTATTTTTCCTTGATTGAAAAACATACTAAAAATATTTCCGTCTCAAGAAATACATGGAAAAGGGAGACCAACTCTTAAATGAGCAGTTTATGAACCTCTTACCTTAGACTTTTTATGTTGAGAACTACCCATCCAAAGTGGTTCATTCTAGAATAATTTTAGAGTGGAAAAGGTGATTGTCCTGTATAGTATTTAGTAATGAATGAATGATGATGTACCTCACACTGGAAGTGAAGTGTAGTTAATGAGATGTAGTAATGTTTAATTGTAAGTTGGAACTAAACTAAATTAAGATGTGTTTTGCATGATCAAGAGAGTGCCATGAACACATTAGGTTGTCATTTGATCCATTCACTAGTGTTTTTATATTCTTTACAACTGTAGTCTATGTGCATAATGAGTGACTGATGCACTTTTGCCTTGTAAAAATCACCAAAATTTCATTTTCACTGCAAAAATTCTGAAAAAAATTGGAATAACAACACCTCTTCTTTCTCTAGCAATGAAAAAAAATCACATACTTTCGGTTTCACTAGCTTCTTCAAACAAGCCTATCTTTCCTTACATGCACCATCACAAAACCTTCTACCTTACCTCCTGTGGGATTATAGAAGAGGGGGCACCACTCCTCCGTGAAAAGGTTTTGCACTAGCGCAAGTTTATCTCTATGATTTTCACTTGCTAACACTACAAAAATATCATTTTAAGGAAAAAGGTGTCTCCAACGCGTAGGGAGAATTGACCCCCTCATTGCCCCGGTCAATGTTGGTTTGAAAAAAAAGCCCCCTATGTTGTGCCAATTTTTTGGCAATTTTTGCATACCCCAAAGAGTAATTTAAGGCCTCTGATTGCAAATATGAATTCAGAATTTCAAAAAAAAATTAAGCCTTGCAAATAAAAAATTTCAGGGTTTGCCTTGGAGGGGCAATGAGGGGGTCAATTCACCCTGGCCGTCTCCAACTATGCTGAACTGCTTATATTAACGATTTTGGGTGTTTCCACCTTAATCCAAGATTTAGCGAATAGAATAGAGTACACTATAGTTGTACTGACACGATCCCTGTACCTGCAGTGATACAATACTGAAGTTTACTTTAATTCCCCGTGTGTATGTTTTTATTTATTTTTTGAAACAAATGAAACGAAATTTCATTGCAAGGAGGGGGGCACAACCGCCAGCCACAAGTGGCCTGGCGGGGACGAGACGCAGAACCAAAACCAAAACCATGTGTATGTTTTGGTGGATGAGGCCTGGCCTCCAGAGAGGAAAAGGCACCCTTTTTGAAGGGTACTGAATGCTATGCAGACAGAGGCTTCACAGACAGCCCCATCACAGACACCCATGTTGGAGCTTGAGTAAGTTAAGCTTCCATGAGACATTGCATCACGCATGTTCCTGACACAGTGGTGCAATAACTTAAGAGGATGGTAGCTTTACAGTTGTGCCAGCACAACATTCAGCAGCCTTCAGTAAGGCTGCCATCAGGTTCCCTCTTTCCGTCGAGTCCTCATCAGTGCCCCCAGAATGGGTTCAGGGTGATTAGTCAAATGTTCATTTTTGGAAGATTTTTTTTCATAAATTTACACCAGGGGCATGAAGAAATTAAGTAGAAATTGAGCGAAATTTAACTTAGCCAGTTTAGGGATCACTGGTCCTCATCCACAAGGTTTATCCTCACATCATCAATTTAAGCTCTGCTACTGGGACGATGGCAATACATTTATGGTATGCTTTATATTTCTTTGTTAATTTTAGGATTGACATAAAATTTAAAAAACAATTGTAGAGAAAAATAGTTTGTCAATACTACAATGATTCCAACGAGTATTGCACCAATGTGATTTTATAACCTACCAACAAAAATACATTTAGATGGTACAATGAATAGATTGCATCACTGACATTTGTTGGAGTGGAAGATAGAGACATCATTTTTATATTGAATTTCATTGTCCATTATGAGTCTTCAAAGGATATGGGATAAGTTGAAGATGAGAGCTTGACCGATCATTGTCAAAACAAAATATTATGTTTGGAGTAGAATTTCATACCTCATTTAGGCATGGTAGAATAACTTTTTTCAAATAACTTTGCATTAAAAAAAGTTGTGAAATCAATCTAATTTTTATCTCAAAAAATCCGTTTGAGATTTCCATACTCCGATCAAAAGCTATGGACAAATTTCAAAGAGGATGTTTGAAAGTGTAAAAGAAAATGTCCCTTCCAACCTCTCTCTAAAAATTGTCCATAATTTTTGATTGGAGGATTGAAATCTCACACGTATTTTTTGGAGATAAAATTTTATCTAATTTAACAACATTCTTTAGTTCAAAGTTTTTTGAGAAAAATTATCCTACTATGATTAAATGAAGTTTGAAATTTACTTCAAACACAATTCCTGCTTTTGACTTAATTATGAGTGGTTGAGCTTCTACTCATTCTAATTTACATATCCCACGTGAATTGCGTTACCTACTACTACCCGAAATCTATATATAAAGCATCTCTTCTCATTGGGAATTTCAAATTGTAATTGGCTTTTGTATTGATGCAAGCTACTTCTTTGGTTCATTGTCTTTGATGAATAGAGAGTGTTGGTTGTCCATACATTTTTAATGTATTGGAACTTACTTCAATGTACATTGTACAATTTGGACCCAAGAGACTTACTTCTATTCTTTGACAAATATGGATGCATATAATCAGCTAATGTTTGGTGTGGAATATTTCACACCATTTCATCATTCTGTCAGAAGAAAGGCAGTGCAGCTCATTGCTACTGAATGTTGTGATCTCTTGAATATCAATAGCAGACCAGAGTTTTGGGGTCAGTTCTTCTGTGAGTTGTGGAGTAAGCAATTGAAAGCAACCATCTCCTGGTAGACAACTCTTTCCTGTTTGTGTTAGGGGTGATGTTTGCAATGTGAATTTGGTCTAGAAGTAGGTCTAAATTCGTTCCCAAGATCCTCACTAACAGCACTCTTTAACACCAAGTACTAACATACCTTTTTTAGACAACCATCTCCTGTGGATTGCAGATGAAGCAAAGGCAAGCATCTTTTCTTAACGTTACAGAAATCTGTAACTTACTGATACCTCTGCTCTGTCATGTCTCATGACTTATGTTTTGTTTCAAATGAGCAAATGTATAATCCTGCAACACTGGCAAAGGACCATTGAATTGCAACCAGGTCAACAAAACTCTCCATGGCCAGTATGGCTTCAAGGAGAGAATAGGCCTGGCCAGGACTAGCTAGCTGCAAATGAGCTTGAGAAAAGAGGAGTGCTGAGAGAGAGGAAAAAAACACCTCCTGAAGCCTGCTATCATAGTTGGCGTTACAAAAGTGACAAATGAGTGCAATTTGAAAAGGACAGAAAGTGCAGGCAGATAAACTCAATTAGGATGCAACAAATGTGAAACTGCATTTGTTATTTATGAGTGACCGGGTCCACAACTAGGACATGGTTTACACAACATTATCATAGAACAGAATAATATACTTCCAATACATTCATAATGTCATTCCACATGCTTACACAATAATACAGTTTTCACTATCATTCCTATGTTAGTATGCTGTTTTTAGGGGCCAGGGTGAACTGACCCCCTCGCTCGGCCCTGCGGGCAAACCCTGGAGTTATTTATTTTTTGCACATGAATTTTTTTGCAAAATTTTATTTCATTTTTGCAATCAGAGACCCCAAATTAGTGCCAAGAGGTCAAGAATATACCCTGGAACGGCCCAAAATAGGGGGCTTTTTTTTTGCATGCACCCCTGGTAAGGCAGAGCGAGGGGGTCAATCCACCCTGATCGTTTTTAGGATACTCTCCCTGGAGCCATCAATTCTCAGATGCCAAATTAGCACAAAGGTAAGTGCACCCTTGATCATCACTCATAGCAAATGAACACAGTTGTAGTTATTAAACATAAACTAATTTTAATAGTGAAACTTATTGACCAACAAAAGAGAATTCCATCACCCTTAAAAGCATATATTATTTGGACTCCATATGAAAAGTTATGAATTTTCAAAGTATCGCTTACCTGCACTCTCATAGTGTCTCATGTTTTTCTGTAAGTACACCTTCCATAATCAATATCCAGGTTTCAGTGTCACTTTTTGGACAGTGGTGATCACGGGTGCACGTACATGAGCTGTTAGTAACAAAAAATCAACAACTTCTACTGCATCCAGCCCGTGTAGACAGTTAAGTTTAAACAGGAGTGCAAACATGTCACATCTGAAGTACTCCAGGGGTCCCCAAAGTCCAAAACTGTAACTGTAACTGTTGGGTGTCAAACTTAGCCCTGTGAACGCTTCGTGCTGTACTGTACTGTACACATACCAGAACTGAGGTGTGATATTTTTTATTTATTTTTATTTTTGAGACAAATGAAACTAAATTTCATGGCCAGAAACACAGAAGACAAGTGCCAGCCACAAGTGGCTTGACGAAAAGTGAGGTGTGATGTTGAATCTAAGCCAGCCAGAGCAACAACCTTAAGAGAAAGCAGATTCTTTTTCTAACATAACTTGCTTGGCAGCCCTGTGCCTGCACCAATGTTGAATTGTCCTTACAGTAAGCTTACCTTAATAAGTTAGCATGGGCATCTCACTGCATCACATATTCACATCTTTTCATCACTGTCAGACAACCCATCACTCCATTAATTACTGAATCCAGTGCCACAAGACTCTCATTTTCCTCTAACCAGTACATTCAAACCATTTGATGAACCATATTGCGATTGCTGGCCTTACCCTCAATTAAACACAATGAACTGTCTACGTATCCAGCTTTGTGGTAACCCCAACTGAATGTACGTTACGAAGGGTTTTGATTGCAAGGACACATTGGGAAAGACTTTAAAATTAAGAGTCCAGGAGCTACGAATCTCTCCGATATAAATCTGTAGTTATTGGGCATTCTGGACCTTTACATAGCAGTCACAACATTTCTTTCTGCGCTTTGTCTGAACTAGTTTGTGAAGTCAGACCATCTCCATATAATATATATGAACACATTGCCAAACATTCAACTTTTCTGCTGAACATATGTAGTGTGCAAGGATCAGAAATCGATAGTCACTTTCAAACCTCGAGGAATGGTTGTTGAAAGAGAACAAGGTTGAAATCAATCACAATATTCAAAATAGAAACTTAAACGACTCCGTGCAGTATTAATCATGTCGAGCAATGATCAAAGTCACCTTAGAAATGATGAACAATATGAGAGACTTGATGTTCAATTCAAGCGAATGCTATTACCAAACTTCAATTTTGCTGTATCAGGACAATTCAGAGTGGCCAAATTGTGACACTCAGCTGCACAACGCTCTTTAAAACTAGGCCCGCAACAAATTCAGGTTTTCAAGGCAATGCCGTGAATATGAGCCAATGTAATGAAGTTGACGTTCCAAGTAGGTGAGATGGGAAACAAGTTCATAGCTTTAGTGTCACCTCCCAAATTGTCAAGTGGACATGCTCATTTCAGTTTCAAAGCATTCACCGTGGATGCAATTATGCTTACAATACTCCAGATGTGCAAACGGTAACCACAAAACGCAAAGCAGTTCCTGGAGATCACCTCCTGCTCAAACCCGAATCCTGGACCATGTAAATGTGGGTTGATCAAGAACGGTATTGTTTTAAGTACACATACACAAGCCGTTGGAATTAAGAGTCCAGAAGCTACGCTTTCTTTCAGACACATGGAATTTTGAACCATTACAGTGTAGTCAGAGAATTTGTTGCTACAACCTTCGCATGTAAATTTTGTGCATATCCCAATTACTGTTTTCATTCGTGATGCCACACCATCTGCATTTGATGCACACATTACCAAACAACCATTTCCGCTGAACATATGCGCACGAACACGCTTCGGAAACCAATTCATAAAACCCAATTGCACAGGCACAGAAGAAGTTCCGACTTCCCCATTCATTCCCCCCCTCACCTCCGAACACGGAGAAAATCATCAAGGAAGTATATTCCTCCGAGTGACAACTCCCGCTCCTCACAACCTCGGATCTAAACTGTGTCCACAGAGCATAATGCGGCAATAATGTACCATAAAATCAGTTTCCCTCTCAGCATCGCGACAGCCGCATCATGGCATTGTGTTGGTACTGTACGAATGACTCCTAATTAACCTCTTACCTCTTTAGGGTTTGTCGCCAACCGCGCTTCGTGCACGAAAAAGGAGGTGAGTGATGAGGGGAATATGACAATGGGATAACTTACACACCATTCCATGTCGAAACGAAAGAGTGACGAATCTGCGGCGGGGAACACAGATTGACCAAGGGTGCAAGAACCTCATGAGACCCTGTCCAATTGTGGGGTCGAAGGGGATGATGAGAATTTGTACTCCGGAATCCTGATCCAGGAATTCTAGTCTACGATAGAACGAAAGAGGACAAGTCAGGGACGCACGGCCCCAGGAGATTCGCAGAGGCAGCTCCTCCGTTTGAAAGCGCGAGGTGAGGCTGGCGTATTGCACAAGGCAGTGAGGGGGAAGGGAAGTGCACCCTAAACCGCCACTTTCTCTACGACTACCGCTCCGACCCCCCTAAGTCAGTATTCCGACTGCTTGGGAGACAGCCATAAGGTAGAAACACCTAAAATGCAACACTTTTTTCTGGTCCCACTATCTCAAAGGTCTAATGAACATCTCACACCTATGTAATCGGAATGTCTCTTTGATGGTGTTTTGGAATATCCTTGCACACTTGCCACACTCAATCCTTCCATGCATCACACTTGTCTCACATTCAAACTATTTGACTTGTAATAAGGCAAACCCCTATAAAAACGACATTTTTTGTTCTCCTATATCTAAGAAGTAGCCTTAAATGAAGACTTTCGGGACTTAAAAAACACCTACAACTTTTCACATGCAACCAATGAGGTGAAGATTGAGTTTTTTGGAAGCAATCAATGAAAGTTGAGACATTTTGTGCTTTAAGGGTGTCCATTTTTTATGAGAATCTTCTAGGGCATTTATAGTGAGGGTATTTGCAATGAGAGTGTATTCAAACATAAGATTGTCTTAGGTTCTCTAGAACTGTAGATTTTTAAAAAGGGTGAACTCTCATTTAGATTTCAAGGCCTTAAATACAAGTACCAACTTTGTTAGCATTAGACTTCTCTCAAGTAATGGATTTCTCTTGAGGGTTGAATAGACTCCTTGAAGAAAATTCACCTTTAGTGGTTTTGTAATTTTTTGTCACACAATATTATATGAATTTTCAATGTTGAAAGGATAGGATATTTATTCAACTACTTGTGCCACTAGGGTCCCTCTCAACAAACACCTTAGAAGCAAAAAATGCTCTAATTTAATTTTTTTTTTCCAATTATGTGCCCAGATCAAAAGTTGTGTTGCCTTTAACTTTTCTAACAACTCATGCAACGTCAAGCAGATATTGCAAAATCCCTCCTTTACTTATGAAATTTGGTAGGTATGTAACTTGCATGATACAAGATGCAAATGTCAAAAAAATAATCATGTACAGTGTAAAAATCTCTCACTCTAAAAGGAGTTAAAAGTTGCTAGTCTTGTCAAGCAAGGATAAAAAAAAATCTTCTAGCTTCAAATGTTATAACCTTTAAATCCGTGTGGTCAAAGTTTCTGAATTTTTTCCACACATTCCCATAGTAGTCTAGTAGAAAACTTGTACGGTTGAATTTTGAAAAAAACACTTTCTTTTCATTTTTTTCTCATTGCCCTAAAAAGTGGCAATTTTTTACAATTTCTACTCAAAATGTGCCTCCATCTTTTAGGAGTTAACCCTAGAACGTCTGGATCCATCTCTAGAATTGACTAGGAAAAAATCATTATAAAGTACTATTTGGAAGAATATTTTGGACTTGATATACAATTAAAAGTTGTAGATTATGAATTTTAGATTCCATTTGTGCAGTTAGATTCACCTATGCTACCATCAATATTTTTTTATAAATTTTGAAAAGAAAAATTCAGAATATCTTCTAAATTCAATTACAAGCAAACTATTATCATTTTTTGAGTAAAACTTGTTGGAATGGATTCCAAATGAGGTTCTCTTCATATGGTGATTTTTTGAAATTTTTGTGTCCTTAAAATCTATGACCTTAGTTTTGCAAACCCAGTTTTGAACTAAAATCAATGCAATTTTTGGCTTGATAAACTTTCACATTTATAATTTTAGAAAAATATGAACTCTAATAACACCAAATCCAACCATTAGATAGGACAAAAACTTGATGAAGTATCACCACAAATTAGATGACTTTCATCCAAATTGTAATGAGAAAGAAAACTAAATTTCAGTTTGTACATCGTCCAAAAAATGGATGTCAGAGCGCTCCAGGGTTAAAGCTAATAGTGGTTTTGGAAATCAACAAGTGTATAGTTGCAACTTCTCTTAACCTACATTCCATCAAAAATAATAATTAGGAGAATTTAAAAAATAAAACTTTTAGGTTTATTTTCCTTACTGATTCTCTTGTCTCATTTACCTCTAAAATGTGAGATTGTAATATAATATACTTTAAGATGTTTATTTTATTTTTTGATTGAATCCATTATTTTAGGATCTTCTTGAACTAGAGAACCAATTTTTTGAGGTGAAACACACCAAGGTATATGCACCTTGAATTGTCACTTGAAATGAGTACCTTCTTTATTTTGATGTGGTTGTTTTGGATGCACATACATTAAACCTCTTTGAGCTACAAAATATTTGCAAAGAGAAATTTTGAAAATCTACATTGTAAAATATAAGTGGAGGTCCATGAGGGTCAATAATATAGGTGGATTGTTTTTGAACCAATAGAAAACATGATCTCTAAAGTGCAAAATACTTTCAACTTTTAATTTTAACACCCTCAATCATAAAGTGTGATTTGAGGTCTCTAAGAGATTGTTCCAGCTTTGTTCCCCATGTTGCGAACCATTGCCAAACAATCAGATTATTTAATAATAATAATGAAATTCAAAAAATTCAAAATTCAAAAAATAAATTAAATATTTTAAAAACCCTAAACTAATTAATAAATATTATCCGACATGGTAGTCTTTCTGCCACGTTAGATTGTTGATTCAACAACAGTCCTAATCCAAGAACTATGGGGAACTTGCAATCTCCTAAAGGCCCCTCAAATCATGCATTAGAGAAAAAATGAGGCCTCTGAAGGGCTGCTCCAGAAGCAGCTGAACTACCCTCCCATCTTTTTTTCTTGGCAAAATAAGTTTTTTTCCCCCTAAAATCACCCACCTCAAACCTACAATTTTCAATGTTGCCAGTGGTACAGAAACCCAATTTTACATTTCTTTTTTCTCAAAAAAATAAAATAAAAAATTAGTTGTAAAAAAAATTAAAAATTAAAAATTAAAAATTAAAATTAAAATTAAATAATTTAGTTGCCGGGGTTGACTACTCTAGCGATATTCACCCAAGGTGACTTTCCTCTGCAACTAAATTCCGGCCAGGGACTACTTTGAAAACAATAGCCTTGTTTGGTCACTCCAGAGTAGCCCTCTGGAGGCCTCATTTTTTCTCTAATGTAATGATTAGTTTATGCATGAATTGGAGTCAACATATGAGGTTTTCAATATTGTTTATGTGAACATGGGCAAGATGAGGTGAGCTCTAACCTGAGTGCTAAGGAGAGACAAAGACCCAAGAAGTTATTGCAATAAGTGCAAATAGAAGATGTTTCCTTGAATATTATAGTTGACATAAAAACATGGGTTGTCACAATAGACATCACCTAAAATCCGTCATGTAAAACATGGATTTCTAATAGTGTCCCCAAATCTATTTTTTCCTCCTAGTGATTTTCTTTTTCAAAATTGTTAAAATTGTAATTTTTGTGACACTTTCAAGTATCTTGAAAGCTAAAAAATACACTACTTTTGAACTTTTTCTATCAAATTTCTCTTGGTGTAATCTCAAGGAGTACATCAATTACACCATGATGTTTTTTCACTATTATTTCCATTTTTCTTAAAAAATTTATACTATTCAAAACGGTTTTGTAATTACTATGATTTTTATATGAAAATTTATTTTATAAATCATATAAAATTTAACTTGATGTTCTTAATTATTAAAAAAATGAGATTAAATTTTAGACATATGTTACTACATGTGAAAAATATCAATTTTTTGAAATCTATGTTTTAATGTAGAAATCTTGTGAAGTTCGACCAAATCTAAACATAAAATGTCCTTTGAGGCTTTCCTTCAATAAAAGGGTCCTCTTTTTTAATTATGTTAAAATGAGATTTAGTTTTAGACATGTGTTACTACATGTGAAAAATATCAAATTTTCGAAATCTATGTTTTAATGTAGAAATCTTACGAAGTTTGACCAAGTCTGCACATGAAAAGTGTTTTGAGGCTCTCCTTCAGTAAGTAATGGGTCCTTTTATATTTGTGTCCAAAAAAAATGTCCTCACGTCGGTAGGCAGATCATGCAGGTTTGGAAATTCAGGGATCTGCTGACCTGGCTTGTTCAGGTGTGGCACATGACATTGATTCAAGCCACAGAGGCATCCTCTGACTCGGTCTCATTTAACCCACTCCAGGGAATTTTTTCTCTTTTGCTTTCGGCAGTAACTTAGCAGAAAGCATTCATGCCCACTGCCTTTCCTTCATGCACCCTGCTCATCACACACTGAGGTTCCATGTGTTCAATTGGGTACTCAAAATGTAGAATACTTTTCATTTGTTTCAAAACAAAAAAAAATGTAGAATATTTCACATCATTTATTGGAGATCTTAGGTACAGTAGTGACAGTACATGCTTGTTGAATGTTATAGAGTGATGTTTATACAATAGAACTCCTCTCAGTACACCCTCCATAAGTCAATAAACCTCTTTAAATCAATAGGTTCGAGCAATCATGGCTTTAGGAATAAAATAAGTAATAGCACTATATGAAAGCCGGCCAAGCAAATTGTGATGGACCTACATCTTGTCCAAAAAAGGTAAAGTATTATTTTGAACAAGCTTCTTGGCCTCAAGATGTGGCATGTGTGTTGTTGTGGCAACTTCCTATGTAGTACGGAGTACAGACCCTATCTAATGCAAAGAACATCTTTAACCCATAAACAATGCAAAGGACGTTTTTTAGCCAATGAATGACAAAGAATCTCTCCATGTGAGACAGAAGTGAAACTATTCGTCCTCCAAATTTTTTGATAAAAGGGAAGGTCATCTACAGTAGTTTGACTTCCAATGAGCATTTTTGCATTTTTTTAAGTCAACAATTCACACGGTTCCAAAATAGCTAATTTCCACGGTGATTGGCTCGTTGTTTAAGGGTTAAAGTAATTGTGTCAAGTGG
Source organism: Rhytidiadelphus loreus (assembly GCA_947034895.1). Lineage (NCBI taxonomy): Eukaryota > Viridiplantae > Streptophyta > Bryopsida > Hypnales > Hylocomiaceae > Rhytidiadelphus > Rhytidiadelphus loreus. Next base: position 29,585,195 of record OX344765.1, on the reverse strand, counting down.
TCCTCAACCTATTGAGTTAAAGGAGCTCTACTATTTAAGGTAGACAAGCCTATTACCACCCTAATTTGCAATCTGAATATCTTGGGGACAACTCGAAGAGGGGCACATATTTTTTAGAGGTGTTCGCTTGTTTCACAAATCAAATCCAAGGTAGAATTATAAATTTTCAATTAGAATTGTAATTTTTGTGAATTTTTAAAATGATTTGTCCTAAAATTACAAAATTGCCCATAGAGTGGAGTCATAAATGTCCCATACACAACCCATAACCGCCTTACGTATTCACTAATAAAGGATTGACACATTACCTCTTGTTGGCATTAATTCGTTAATTTTGTTAGAAAAATGAATGGATTTAGATGTTTTTGTGGACTTAATTGGGGCTTAAAGTAAGGGACGGAATGGGGTAGTGAATGGAATTAGGTTGGTCCAATTTATATGGATGAAACGTGAAAAATGAGGATGACACATAAATTATACACCCAAAAGGGTGTACATTCATTCAAAAAGAGTGATATAAGGTAGCCAACCTCTTTCCAATCACTAACCTATCTTCACTAGTCAGATTGCTTTATTTCCGATCACTTGTGACAACTCATGTGGTTAGGTGACAACTCATGCAACACAAATGTTGGGAAGGTGTACATTAAATTTATACAATGATCACAATATGTACATTTGAAGCCACAATTATCACCTACTTTGAAACATAGGCAATTTTGTAATCAATCTATGGATGAAAATGCAGTATCCTGTATAACAAAAATGGATTGAAAATAATTTTTACAAAAAAAATTCATAATTACTTTGTTTTTGAAGGGAAATAAGGAAATAAAATTGGAACTCTCTTCAAATCTATTTCTCTACATGGGGGATTTTTCTCCTCACGAAATGCATACTGGAACTACACTAATTTGCTTAAATGGTTGGAACAGGGTCATCTACCTTAGTTCTTAGAATGTGTAACCAATCAGCACTTCATTCATTAAAAGTAGGAAAACATATTGTCTAATATTTTCTTAAAAAATTATATATTTTTTGAATAAAATATTAATCACCTCCAATTGATTTAATCCCTAAAATATCTACTTAAAGATAGTAAGATCAATATTGAAAATATATAAGAAAATAAAATCATAATCTATTTTTGACGTTGGCATAAATTAAAAGTTCATATATCTTGTGTTCCACATAATGCCTCTAAGAAAAGAGTGAGTGACGCCAAGACTACATAACTTGGTTAGGAAGGAGATTCTATACTATCTAATGATAGGGTAGGGGGGAAGTTGAGGTGGTATATATTTTTTTACTATTGTATGGTAGCTAGATGTCCTAGTAGTGTTAGGATCGTTATCGTGTGTAACTACGAATGACGAAAGATTAGCATTTCAATGGTCCAAGGTTCATATCTTTGTATTGGATATTGTTTTTTCATCTTTTAATTAGTGAAGTATTGAAGAAGGAAAGTGTCATTGTGTATGTGATCGTAGGTGGTAATATGTTTGTTGTAGTGGTTGCTAACCCGTTTGAGTTAATCAATTATTTTATGTTTGCTAATTGTTGTTGAAAATTTATAACAAATAATTGAAAAGTCTTCAACACATCTATATCATAGATTAATTTAGATGTAGATCATTCTTTCCTCTTTCCATTTATATTACATATAACTTCATTTTTGGAACGTCTTCAATCAATATTAATTGGATAAAGTATTTTTTTCACAACATTCATCATCCATCTAGTGAATAGTTGAATGCTTATGGATTAACTTACTCTTGTGCTCCAAAACTAAGTTTGATTTTGTATCATTTACATTCAAAGAGCAAATCTATGAGAAGAGTCACTCACATAGAGAAATAACTTCTTCTTTTTAACAAATTTGTATTAAGGATATGTTGTTCATTCATGATTGACTTGTGAGCTCAACTTGAACTCACATTCAAATTTCATTATCCACATGATGAAATGACTTTTATTTATATTGGCCAACCTCATTTCTATTTAAATAAATTCATTCTTGACAAATCAGAGCCTCAAGGTTGTTTAAAGCACCTAGAAATGAAGTCTTTTCTTTGTATTGAATTAAAAAAATTTGTTTCTTATTACAAATCTTACTATAATTTAGAACTTTAAAACCTACAAAGTAAATATTTGTAATTAATCCCTAAGAATGATTTGTGATCTCTTAAGGGTTCCCTTAACCAAGGGATACAATTGGTTGTTACTTGTACATCTAGATGATTCGAAATGGAAGATACTCTAAGAAGGTTCTTTTCTTACAATGCAAATATCACCCCATTGAACATTTTTTAATATTGCAAGAAATTGATGTTGATGGGGCCTGACTAGTTGAAAGAACAAAGTCTAAAAGTCTAATAGGAATGACTACTTGATTTTAGGAATTGAAGTTGGTATTTTCTTTTTGGCAAGAAATTAGCATATGTATGTGTAGAGCAACTTCACTTATGTTTCTTTACATGCCTTTAATTAACTTGTTTATTTTGAAAATTTCTACCTACAAAATAGAACCAATCCTACTAGAGAGTTCACTTTTGTGAAGGGTCATTAATTTGTTTGTGTAAGCTAAAGCTCCTATGGAGGATTAGAATTTGCAGTAGAAACCTAATTATCTCTTATCAAGGCTCTTCCTATTTACACAAGTTGAAGTCTTATTAATATGTATTTAATTACTTACTATCCTATATTTGTGAAGGATTCATTTTTTGAATTGTGAGGGTCCTATATACTAGGATTGTGCCTTAAATCCATAAACATGAATGAAACATGCAAAATGTAGATAATACTTCACTTGTTCATCTAAAAAGTATAATTCCAAACCAAGACTTATAGCAATCTAATGATTTCATTCATAGAGAAAGGAGGAATACATATCCAAATATTTTCTCAAAAAAATTGTATTCCTTTTGATCAAATTTTCATTCAAATGTACATGCAATCATATCTTCTTTTTGTATGACAAACCTATCCAATAAAATGGTTTTTATTTTGAGCAATAATTAGTTCAAAATAAATACAAAATACATTTGGTGAAATATTTGGTGAAAATTTTCTTATTTTCTTATGGATGCAACCGCTCAATTGCTATGACATTTGAGTTGGTATTGCTTATATGGATGAATGTGCATGCTTATAATGAATTAAAAAATTTACATCCACATTTTGATGTTTCATCTATGGACATGGATGAAAAAATCTATGTGAATCTAATGAAGATCTCTTTTTGAATTGCCCAAAACAAAAATGAAACAGAAAATTCTATTTGATATTTATAGCAATCAAAAATTGGATTTTTGGAAAAGATCCAAAGTAGGTTTCCAACATATTTCAATCTAAATGTATCCTCAATGGCACTAGCATACTAGCCTTGTAAATATATATTTTTATTTTTTGTTAGTTTATAATTAAAAATTGAAATTACTATTATTTGAAGTGCATCCAAAAGTACTTTGAATAGGTACAAGACTATTCCAATTTGGACTTTGAATAACCAATCTATTCCCCATTGAAAGTAAACTAAAAAAGCATAAATTATAGAAGCCTTGGTAAATCATGCATAAGAAAGGAAAATCATATCTTGACAATTCTCTAGGGCCATTTGAATGATTTTCTTTTCCTAGGCATGATTTGCAAAGCCCTCTATTTTTTTTGTCTTTCATCTTACTTTCAATGAAGGTTAGTTTGGTTATCCAAAGTCCAAATTGAAATATTCTTACATATGTCTAATTTAAGTAGTTTGCAATGGACTTCCAATGATAGTATATACTCTCAAATTTTAATTATATACCAATCAAAAGCTAGTAATGCTTTTACCAGGCCTAAATACCTTTAGGGCATTAAGGATGCCTAAAGATATGTGTACCTTTAATCATAACTTGAAATGCATGCCCTCTATACATTTTAGGTGGCAATTATGGATGCACATACCTTAACTACCAAACTCATGAAACTAGCTATAAAATAGTGTCCAAATAAAATAGTTATAAGGTCATCTTCAATGCACTTTGGAATTTGCATTATAAAATATAACTTTAACTTTTGACTGCTTTTTAATTAGAACTTGAAATTTTTCCTCATAGGAAGTGCATTCAAAAGTACTCCGAATAGGTACAAGAAAACTCAAATTTAAACATTGGACAAAGAAAATATTTTACTTCCAAAGGACAATAAAAGACAAAAATTACAGAGGTGTTTACTTAGCAAATCATAGTACTAATTTTTGTTTTTTAGCTAGATTTTGAAGTGGTTTATTTTCTTTGTCCAGTGCCTAAATTTAAATTTTCTTGTATTTGAATGTGTTCCCAATGATAAAACTTTCAAGTTGTAAATCCCAAGCAGTCAAAAGTTAAAGTGATACATTAGAAGAGATTTCAGGATTATGAGGGCCGTTTGAGGGCCGTTTTCGGCGCTGTTCCCCCAGCAGTGAAAGAACGCCGCTGTCAGATTTATTTATTTTTGAAAATAAATTAATAATAATAATAATTTTAAGTCCTTAAAATGAGAAACAAAGTTTTTTTTTAGTTTTTTAGTTTTTTTCGAAAAAACTGACCTGGCCATCTCTCGGCCAGGTCAGCACAGGCCGGGAACAACGGATTTCGGTAGTTCTCGGGGGGGTCGAGTTGGAAACTCGCAGCCCTCCCCGAGAGCCAAAACACATGTAATGCTTGGCGGGGCAAATTTTGCGCAGGGAGAATTGACCCCCTCATTGCCCCGGTCAACGTTGGTTTGAAAAAAAAGCCCCCTATGTTGTGCCAATTTTTTGGTAATTCTTGCATCTCCCTGAAGTAATTTGGGGCCTCTGATTGCAAATATGAATTCAGAATTAAAAAATAAAATAAAGCCTTGCAAATAAAAAATTCCAGGGTCTGCCCTGGAGGGGCAATGAGGGGGTCAATTCACCCTGGCCGCAAATTCTGGGGTGCACCCCAAATTTAACAGAGAGCCCCTGGCCTGGGAGTCCTGATTCATGAATTTTCTACCAATAAATGCGGGTGGAAATCATGACGTGGAAAAGATAGTCCGTGTTTCTCATAAATAGGTTGGATCCAGCTGGACTATTTGACCCTTTCGTGGGCTGCACGGCCATTGGGGACAGAGGTTTGGGAGAACAGCAGATGACGTGGCATTATCCAATACCATTAAGTTATACGATGCCAATCCCTGGTTGCCTAATTTTAGCATTTTTTGTGATTGACTTTTTTGTTTAAAGATGTGCAAAAAAAGTTAAGTCATTAGAGTTAATTGTAAAGTGTGTCCAAAGAGCAAAAACATGTAGGCAATGAGGGACCAAGAGTTAGAGTTTGAGAAAAATACAATTTGAAACTTCATGAAGCATGCCAATAGAGGTCTGATTTATTCTTTGCAATCATTCCAATAGGGGTCTGATTTTTGCTGTTTGAATGTACTATTCTTAGTTAAGCCTTCCTATGATCCCCCCATCGTACAAATTGGGGTTTACTTTAAGATGAACTGTATTAACTCCATAAAAAGACTAAATTTTTGCCAATCAGTCTATTTTTAGTTTATTTTCTTTAAATTTGCAAAAAATTACATTGTAGCGACCAAAATTATGAAGTTGTCATGTAAAACTTTCTAAATTCAAAAAAAAATTTGGAAGCACCCCAATACCAAATTAAGAAGACACAAAAAGGACTAATTAAGGTAGTGTTATATTACTCTCACTATCCACTATCCATTTGGTTTTGATTTGGGATCTTAAACTATAAAGGACTGAGGCATATTTTGGACAGACTCGTGAAAAATTGCCACTTTTTAGGGTAGTGAGAAAAAATTGAAATTTTTTTTTTTTTTTTCAAAATCAATTGTACAAATTTGTACTAGATTACTATGCAAATGTGTGGAAAAAACTTCTTTCAAAGTTGGAAAATTGATTAGCTTTTGGGGAATATAATTTTGATTTTAATTAGCGCCCAAGAACAAAAGTTATGGTGCAATAAGCCCAAAACAAGCAAGGTGGGGAAAAAATTAACACATAGAAACTTGAAATAATTCATTTGGAAAAAAAAATCATATAGATTATATTTTTGTCTATGTGGAAAGATTTGATTCATTCCATTTGGACAAGTAATGTGAGAGTTATGAACCTTCTTGTTTTGTGGTTAGTCTTGGCAAATTCTTGAGAAAATGATTGAGGTTGGATAGGTATCGTTCTTTCCATTAGAGTGAAAGTTCATCTTCTTCTTCTTGGTATTGTGCTTGTGATGTGATATAGTTTTTATATTTGTAGAAATTGCTCAATCCCTCTCAAATGAGCTTGATACATGCTTCCCCACAATGATTTTTTTTATGCATTTGGAATCATCTACCCTCAATATTGGGTTCACCCTTGGGCAAATGAGAGTTTTTTGCACCATTTGTTCATGTTGAAGTGCTTCTATTGTCATGCAAAGCACGCCAATATTGGCCTCCTTGTAGAAAAAAGAAGGAAGCTTTATATGATGCTAGCTCATCTTTTGCCTTAGCAAGGCCTAATAAAAGTAACAATGAAGGTCAATAATGAGGCAACATGAGCACCACTGTTGCATGTGAATTCCTTTATCAAGTTGTAGGGACTTTGTCAGCTTTATGTTATTAGCACAAACTCATTTCTGAGTACGTGAAGCTTACAAAGATGGGTAGTGTTTTAGTGTTGGGGTTTGTGGAGGATTAGAGGAGTTTTTCAACCCTCAAATTTCTCAAATCATCCCATACAAATACGCTTGATAAACATTTGTTTCTTGTTTTGAAGATGTTTAAGCAGCAATACTACAGTCCTGAGAATTTCCCTTATGACGAAGCAATTGAGCCTTAGAAAAAGCATGACCAACAAGGGGATGCTTGATTGATTTATAAGGCACCAGCAATATCTTCCCACATTTATCTTTTAGAACCTTAATTTTCATGATGTTAAGCTAGCTTTGGAATTCATAATTTTGGAATTGTCCTTGACTGGGACAAGATAAATTGGTGATGTGTCCAAAGACTTCATTTGGGTAGCAACTTCAATACCAGTCTAAGGTAACTATACCTAACATCACATAAATAAGCAATTCAACATGATTTCCATTATTATATTAGAATTTTTTTGTGGGGTCATGTTGGTAGTGAAAAGGGGATTCTAGATTCTCTTAGCATGCATTTTTTGAACATTGTATGAATAAACTACGAATTTTCAAGATGCTGAAAATAGGTGTTTCTAAAAGTGATCATTGAGTCTCATGAATAGTGGGAGTACATTTTAGACAAGAATATTTAGTGTGCCATTGTAGGAAGTACGATTTTAGGTGTAGTTATCTTACTATGAAGAGTGAAGATTGGAATATTGGGTGGCTTGGAGTGTGTCTGAATGACTTGTTCTACTGTATATAAGAGTGGGACATGTTTGTGAGTATTAAATGTATTAAGTTACTGATGTGGCTTGTTTTCTTCTTCTTTGCAATTGCAAGCACATTATTGACATTGTAGTGGGTTGTATTAAGGGTTCAATTCCTCATCAACCATCTGTTTGGAAAATCAGTGGTTTCTTCAAATCATGACCATGATTTTGAAATGCTTGAATTGACATTGGTAATGCATCTTCTGAGCTCATTGTGACATCTGTGCTGCATCTTCTAAGCTATTGTGACATCTGAGCTGCATCTTTTGAGCTCATGAGCTCAAAAAAAGAATTTAATTTAAAATTTTAAAATTATCATACCATCCCCCCACTTCTTGTAATTTTCAGAAAGCAATGTAATTGACAAACAACATCCCCTATCTTGTACCCGTATTCATATCCCATATTCATATTTGTATTCATATCCCATATTGTGTTGTAACTATATCTGTATCTACATTTAATATTCACTATGTATTTGTATATGATATTGTATCCGTACCCAATATTCATTTTCGTATCCGTATCCAAATTGATATTTGGACAGCTCAAATTAAATCTCACAAAATCAATAGCTTGTGATTTTTTGAGAAATCAACGATGATTTCGAAGGTAAGCATTTAAAAAAAAATCAACAACCTTTAAATTTTTTAAGAGAGGGAGGGCAACTAATACCCTTGACAACATATTTTGGGCTCATTGTCATTGTGTCCCCAAAATCATGAATTTGAAATGATTTTGACTGTGGCAACGGTACACTAATTAAAAACCAAAACAGGTAATGACCGAGGATATTTTTTTCCATTTCCCCACACTTAACCCCTTTAGGATGTTAGCAGTCCAAACTGGCCTACGAATTTTTATACAATACAGTATTCCTTGCCTTAATTTGGTCTTCTTTCCAATGTTTTTGCTTTCCATTAAATGTGTAGTGAGCTTTAATGTGTTTTGTTGTATGGTTTGAGGTGGGCAAATGTAAGTGGATGGCTCATTGCTTCTCTCCTTTTCTTCAACATGTGATTCTTCTCATTAATTGCTGAAATTCAATTCAAGTCTTGGGATGTGAGACAAAAGTGCAAAATTTTGGATAAAATTATTAATCTATTGATGAAAACTTGTGCACTATCACATTTTCAGATTTCAGACTTTAATGTGAGTCAGACTGTATTTTACGACGTAGTATACAAAAGCGTACACTTGCTAACATTCTAAAGGGGTTAATATGAAGTAGTAGTTAAGACTTTCAAGCAATTTTTAAAAAAATTAGCTAGCAAGCCATCAGTAGCAGCAATACAAACTATTATTGGAAAATTCCAAACATGTTGCAAGTATTAACCACACTTTTAAATTAGAAAATATTTCCCTAAGCAGACAAAATGGAATTGTAGCATTCAAATTCTACTATTATATTACATGTGGATAAGGTAGTCTGCTCTAAAAGTGTGCATGCTCTAAAACAATCATAACATAAAGGTACATTTTTCTTTCTTCGATGTACCAACTATGTACATTTCAAGAGGTGGTCATTTTTAGTAACCACTGCATGTCAACTTCAAAAAATCGCAACTAATTTCACAAAGGTCTAAAAAATATGAAATGACTTGGATTAGATGTCAATTCCATTTTTGTTCCTATGAAAATGTACTGAACAATTTTTTCAAAGACTTTAGCTTCCCCATAATGTAATTAGCTCTTAATTGTCACTTTAACCCCTAAATGCGTGAGGCACGAAAATATGGTGTCGAAGAAACTTTGAAGTTAAATAAAACCTTACCAAATTGCTATTTTTAGTAGTTTATATTTTTGAAAGGTTCTTTTTGAAGTCTAGTTTTTGCATCAATAATTTGATTTTGAAAATGAATGATTATGATTTTTCTATTCAAGATTTAGTGCAAGAGTACCCATTGCAATCTTGACTTTCTATAGTCTTGAGGACACTTGAAAATGAGCCTCAAATACACTAAATCTTGGAGAAAAAATTGCACTAGAAATTCATTTAAAGAAATTGTAAAGTAGATTTTCAGAATCCATAATTTGATTGGGGTTATACTTGTCAAGCCCTTCAACCTCGTATTTTTTTGGTGACTAATATTTTAGATTTGATATGCAAGAAAAGAGCTCAAAGATTTTCATAGTTTTAACACCCTCATGATCAAACATTATAATCTTTCAATCCTTAAATGATGTTGTTGTGTTTTCTTTTCCTATGTGATGTCTAACATGTCTAGTTTGAATTTGTAAGGTCACAATTAAAAATAATAATAAATTCAACTTATCAAAATGTTGACTTTTTGTTCAATTTAGAGCAACCCAAGCCAAGATTCCAAGAGGCTCAACCCAGGCCTTGGGCATTTAAGGGTTAAGAGCAGAGTACCTATTGCCAAATTTTCTGCCCAATGACCGAGACTGCGCTAAACCCGTTCTGGGATCGCTCCACTTAGCAGTGGGCACTTGTCACGCCCTGGTCGTTTCAAGTTTCCATGCAACCTCCAACACTCCAACAGGGTTTGCGATTCTGCGTTTGACTGGATTCATGGAAAGGGGTTTGCCATTGGTGCAGAAGCAATGGCATCTATCCTTCCAACGAGACGAATCTAGATATCCATCCGCTTGACTACCCAATGACACGCTAAACCCGTCCTACGAAGTGGGCCTTTTACCCTTGGGGAAAATAGAAGAAATTTTTAATATTTTTCACACTTAAATTTTTTTTTACAATTTTTGAATTCATATTTGCAAATAGTGGCTCCCCTCTCCAAAAAAGACAAGAGAGGTGAAGAACATTAGAATTAATAACGCGTCACAAAATTGGAGGCTTTTTTTAAACAATCAAACTTCCCTTATTGCATAAGAAGGGTGGAAAGCATTCATTAGCAATATGCATAGAGAAGCTCAAGTGCCAACAACCCATTATTCAAACATGCTCATGTTGTACAATAATTGTATTTGATTGGTTGCTCATCTAAGAAAATCATTGACGTTTAACATAATCAACCCCATTCATGATTCATGCAGTAGATTTTATGTACATGAGGAGTGTGCAAATAAAGAACTATTGTTAGTTATGTACACTTAACCCTGCATGGCCCACTTTATAGGATGGGTTCAACGTCTTGCATGATTGAGACAAAGGGCCCTTTTTGCATCCTTGAAAAAGAGACCATGACTAGGGGGAGGGGGAGGAGGATAGTGCGAGATTGCACCAGAAAAAAATTGGCTAAAAAATGACAACAAATCGTGAATTCTTTTGCCAAAAAACTTCAAATCAATAAAACAATCTTAGATGGAATTGCCAAATTGTGGATGAAAACATAATTATGAATATGTTATATATATTAATGTGATATTTCCTATCCAATATGTGAATGAATGTTCAAATTTGAAGCACCACTATAACATTTCATATTTCCACTTTGGCATTGCATAAAAAATGAAAAAAACCCTGTGAAGGAGACCTCAAAGGAGATCTCTAGAGTGAATAAAATTGTTTTATATGGTTCTTTTACTAACCCCAATCTTTGAATTAATTGATAAGGTTGTCCAAGGTATCTAGCATAGCATAAGACCTTCTTAGCATGGAGAGGATCATTGCATGGTTATATAGTGATATGTTCTATCCATCCAATTGACAAGAAATCTTAGATGGAATTGCCAAAGAAACTCTTAATTTGGACAAAATTTCATCACAAGGGGATTTTCCAAAGTGGGAAAGAAACCTAGCCAATCAAATGCCATCGTGAGGAAAAAAATTCTATGGGTGCGCAAGTGGACAAGGGACTAATTTGGTTGAAGCAAATAGTGAATAGGCACAATCAAGTGAAATTTTTGTTTTCCCAATGTATGTTGTTCGATTGTAAGGCTCTAAAAACAATCTTCTATTGCTCTAGTCCTTGTGAAAATTGGTGTGAATGTTCTTAACTATTCATAAATGCATTTGGTTCAAGAACAATAGACTCTTCTTTTGTGAAAATTTAAGATGTGGGTCTTCAAAGTCAATCTACCCAAGGAAAAATTGCAAAAACTAAACTTTGATTGAAGAGATCTCAAAATCCATATGGTCAAAGTTTTTTAAAATTGGAGGGTAGACTAAATTGATAGTGGTGAAAAAGACCCTATAGTTAAAATTTTCAAATAAATGATTCTAAAAAATATTAAACTTTCATTTTAGAAACAACAATATGGAGGTGATTTAGAGGGAGGAGCCCCCTTGGACTTTTAGGAGCTCAACAAACAATCAACAATTTAGCAAGAAGACTGAAAGTTAATCCTTAAAGGACATTCCATATTCCTGCTTTGTCAAAATTCATTAGTTTTCTATATTAAAACACACCTTTCAAATATCCAATATTTTTTCTCATGTAGTAATTATGTATATTTAAAATTCGATTTCATTTTTTCATAATAAAAAATATTAAAATGAATTTTATAATATTTTTGTAGAGTAATTTCTTTGTAAAAATCATTATCATTACAAAATATTTAAAATTGTATTTTTAACCCCTTTAGGCTTGGTTTGTCTCTTAAGGGTTGTTTCCAATTTGAAAAAATAGTGCAAATGAAACATTTGTCAGGAATGGCTCATCTATTTTAGCTTGGACCAAAGGGGAGGAGGCTTCACATGGGCAAAAGCTACATCAAGAGTTTGAGTATGCCATAGCTCAAAATTATGTAAGTTAGTATTACAATTTGTTATAATTGAATATTATTCATAGACATATCAAAGTAGGAGATTGAATTAGGTAATGCATATGTTCCAAATTGAATATAAAATAAAGATGAATGCTTGGTTGTAGTTGCAATGATTCAAAAAGTGGTGAAAGGGGGCCATTCTAAGTCAATCAATAGTATTTTTACATAACCAACAATGGTGTTCCCTTCCATGATAAAGTGTTAGCCTATTAGGAATTGGTTGAGCATACATATAATACAATTTTGTTTACTATAGGAGTTCCCTTTTCAAGGATGCAAAAGGACCTCTATCTTACTTGGAAACGACATTGTATAATGTTGAAATTCCATCCACCATACCAAAACTACCATATATATGTAAATTTCTATTCACTATTGAAGTATTTTAGTATTTACGATATAAAATTAAAAAAAGGCCAAAATTCTCTATTGAAAAAATTATTCATGTCACTTTCATCTTTGCTAAGTTGTTGTTGAAGATGGAAAATGTTAGTGTTCATTAAATTAGGAAAAATGGTAGGTTTCACACCTACATGATTAAAAAGTTTGTTGCCTTAGTTTGAACTATGCTACATGGGAATATTTAGCAAGTGCCACATTGATAGCCAACAAGTGATGTCAAAGAGATCTCTACACATTTGATGAAGAGCTATTTTCCAAATTAGATGTCTCATATATAGTTGGAAAACTCTTTATTCTATATTTGATAAAAAAAAATTTGGTTAATTTTCCACTTATATATGTTTGTCTATCTTATGCATCCAATCACATACAATGATATGTAGTGATGTTGATAATATCAACAATTTCATGTTGTTATTTCATTAGATATGACATTATCTAATCTAACATTCTTGAGTAGCCTATATTTAATGAATAATAGGGGGGGAGAGAGTCTTCTTGATAGTTTTTTGATAAAGCATTCATATTATTATTTTTCATCAAAAGAATTTGAAATTTGTGTTTGTTTTGATTTAATAAATTACATTCAATTAGCAAATCTTCATATATTTTAGGTGGAAATACAATGCAAAACTACTATATTTTTTTAGTTTTTTCTTATTCAATTATTAAAAAAATATATTATTATATAAATGTTAAGTATCGACTTTTTATCAATATTGACAATATAACAATTTTTAGTAATTATAACAACCATTTGAATAGAGTAGGCATGGCATTCAAATTATGCATGTCTTTCTTCATGTGTAAGGTAAAAACTCAATTGAGTGTCTTTAAAATCCTATAGTTTTTGAAAATGAAGATAGGAGACCAAGTTTTTGTACTATATATACAATAGAAAGGCTACAAATTTTTTATTTTTTCAAAGAACAGGGAAATGACAACATTGTCACACAATTGTTGAGTTATATTTTTCTTCATTACATGCAATTAAATTATATTTTGTACCTTTAGAACTATTGTAAAATTCTTTGTGGTAGAACAAATATAAAATACATTTTTTTGTAGTTTTTAAAGTTCTTTATATAGTTCTTTATGTACCTTGTACCAAATATTTTTTTCAACATTGTGCATGCAAAGTTAGTATCTAAATTCATTTTTTGAAGCTAGTGGGGTAGCTTCTATAAAAATGCTAAGATAATTAGTATGGTAAATTTATCTATTTTTGACATGCAAGTGATTTGTACTTGAATTTGTAACATTTGCGAACTCATGAGGTGAGTTTTTCTCCACAAAGACAAATGCAATTCAAATTCATTGTTGTAAATTCTAAAATTCTTTACGTAACTTTTTGTGCTGCCTATTTGACAGGAGTACATCAAACTAATTCAAACTACTTTTGTAAGGGAATTAAAGCATCTTTTAAAAATGTCAAATAATTCCAACTAATATTGATGGAGGAATGCCAATATAGCCAAAAAACTCACTAGCAAGCAATACATAAATATTTGGAGGGAATGTTTGGTGATATAATTCTCTATTCTCAATGGATGAATACCAAAATTGCTGAAAAATCTTTGGATGGCATCATACCATTACGTGTTTCTTGGCTTGCCTAAAGGGCCGTTTCAGGTTGGTTCCCGTTGCTAAGAACCAACCATTAATGTATGAAATTAAAAATTAATTAAAAAAATTAAATTAAATTAAATTATTTTTTATTTTTTATTTTTTTAATTATTTTAAATTAAAATTATTTTTTATTATCTAATGTGGCAATTGCCATGCCATGTCAACATGCTATTGTAGTAGAGTTCCTAGTTTTTGGGAACATAGGAGAATGCAAGGGAATTTGCAGCCTTATATACCAATTGAAATTCATGTAATGTTTTTGGAATGAATAACTAAATTTTTATCTCTACATTTAGCGTTTTCATCCATGTCCTTAGATGTTTATTACTTCATCACTATAGTGAAGATTACCTTTTATGTTGCTAAAAAATTTGCACCTTGTAAATTATGAGATCTTCATAGTGAAGTAGTAGTGTACATTTCAAACTCTAAAATGTACTCTATTGATACATAGTGGCCAAAAAGTGGAACAAATGGTTGCATTCGTAAATGGGGTCTCCTACCTTAGTCTAATGTATATGCACTTGCCATTAATTACAATTAAGCCTATTTACTACTACTAAATATAAATCTTATTTATTGCATCATATTCATAGTTGAAAGACAATTTCATAGGTATTATTTAGACAATTATCCATTAGTTATGAATTTTCAAATCAGAAGTCTTGAAACTTAATCCTAGGCTCTCATGTTTAGATTATCTACATCTTGTTTGTTCAACATCCAATTTCAATGGGTTTTTTTTATTCAAAATTAGGTTAAATTTTTTAGATAATCATCATCATTAGTATACACACTATAGAATATGTGAATCTAAAGTAAGATTCATTGAATGAAATTTCATTCTACAATGATTTCTAGGATGATTTCTACATGATCATTTAACTACCCTTAAAAGGGTCTTAATCCACATCTAGATTTTAGTGTTGTTTTTTGTTCCAAATATAGGTGTTACATTTTGGCTAAAAATGATCATTAGTGCACAAATTTAGATTTATTAGTTTAAATCCATGCTAGATACCAACATAGAGGAATTAAAAAAAACGCTCTATTTGTAAGGATTAAAAAAAATTCTATTGAAATTTTTTCTTATGCATTGAATAAAATATACTATCTTGATAAAATGCTCTTCATAATCACTTAGTTGAAAGTTTTTCACTTTTTTTTGAGGTAGAATATAAAATTTATCTTTAAATTATGAATTTTCTTGTGTGTATGTTATAAACTAGTTAATTTTTTGTGTGTATTAGTTATAAACTAGCACTAAAGTGCTTAAAAATTCTTCAAGTTTAGATTCATTGAACCAAACTTATTGCCCGATTATTCACATGACAATTATTATGCAATCATTCAACTATCCTAATAATAAATCTTTTAACCCTAAAGGACCAAATGATTGTTGAATGTATGTATGTGATCTTGTGTAGGTGCGTTTCAAATAATTTCTTGACATATTTTCTAATTTTTTTGACACAAGACTTGAACATGTATCTCTTTAGAGGATTTTTTTTCCTAATTAGGTGCCCAGATAAAAAATTATGTTGCCTTAAACTTTTTTGGTAGTTCGAGTAGCTTTGGGCAACTTTTGCAAAACTCCTCCTTTACTTTTGAAAATTGATAGGCATATAGCTTACATAATACAAGATGAAAATGTCACAAAAATAACCATGTGTATTGTAAAAATCTCACTCTAGGAGGAGTTAAAGGTTGTTGGCCTTGTTGAGCAAGGTTGAAAAAAAAATTCTTCTAACTTCAAACATTATAATCTTTCAATCTGTACAATCAAAGTTTCTTAATTTTTTTCTACACATTCTCATAGTAGTCTAATACAAATTTGTATGGTTGAATTTTGAAAGCTTTCTCATGGCCCTAAAAAGTGGCGATTTTTCACAATTTTTCCTTGAAATATGCCTTGGTCCTTTAGGGGTTAACATTCCCCACTTTCATCCATTACTTTCACTTTTGGAATATTTGTCTGCCCTCTAGTGAAAATTGTACCAACCGTAAAGGAATGAGAGAAGGCAAGTTAGTAAGTATGCATCCATCCATTAAGTTGTTTTGTTTTGTTTTGTTATGTTTGATATGCTAAGATCTAAGAACCTATAAAGTGTATAACAACGTTTATAGTATTGTTGGAAAGTTCTTTGCAAGGAAGGGTGCATAGACTTTGTTTCATGGTATTTGGACCTATGGTGAGAAAGTTATTGAATTTCAAAGTTTTTATGAATTAAAAAATTGAATCAAATCATCTTTTATTTTGGAAAAATTATTACTTTCCCGTTGCATGTCAAAATGCCACAAAACAAAGCCCTTGTCCTCCTTTGTGCATAAAGCTTTCAATTCATGCCACTTTCATGGCATTTGGACCTACCATGTGAAAGTTATGAATTTTTTTAAATTAAAAAATTGAATTAAATTATCTTTTATTTTAGAAAAACAATAACATTCACATGGCATGTCCAAATGCCAACAAAACAAAGCACTTGCACCCCTTTGTGCATAAAGCTTTCTATTCGTACCAAGAACGCAACCTCTCACACCATAACAAAATCCTCGAACTCCTTTGTGCATTTAAACTTATTTTTGAATTAAAAAAAAAAAAAAAATCTTTTACTTTTCTTTTGACTGTGACAACAACACAAGGGGTTAGGTTGAAAGGCCCCCTCACTCGTCCCTGAAGGAAAACCCTGAAATTTTTTTATTTCCCACGCATGATAAAATTTTCAATTTTTGAATTCATATTTGCAATCAAAGGCCCCAAATTAGCTAGGAGAGAAGTAGAGCATACATTTTCTGGACCCAAGATAGGGGATTTTTTTTTTCATGCACCCCCTGGACTGACTTGGGGGGACGAGCGAGGGGGTCAATTCACCCCGACCGCACAAGGGGTAGTAAGTTAGTAACTTATAAAAAAGTGAGGACCTTCGTGACGAGCTTCTTCTCCGTCGTCGCCGTTGTCGCTGGCACCTTCAGCTTCGTTGCCCTCCCGCACGGGCAATTGCTTACGCTGGTTCTCTGCTGCATGTATTCTGCTGCTGCCCACCTTCCCGTCACACACCTTTCCCAAAGCAAACTTCTCGCATCACTTAGAGTCGTTCAGTAGCTTGGGAGTAAGTTAGTACTGTGGGAGTGTGGGGTCCTTGCGCTGTTCTCGCTTACACGCTCCTTACAAAGCAAATTGGAGTACCTAACCTTCCGTCATCGTTGTTAACTGTCTGGTAGCTTCCGATTTTGGTCTGCATGTGCTGAGTGGGCACCAAGGTTTTCAGGCTCGCTTCAAATTCCCTGAGGACTGCAACCCACTTCATAGCATCCCCTGTTCTTATTCTGTTGCAGTGAGTTTAGGCTCTCACTTTGTCGATCGCTCTGCTGTTACATCGTGTCGCGTCGATCGGGGTGGTGTAGCTGGGGGAGTTTTTTTTGGTGGGATTGGAAGTTTCGGGTGTGGAGGGGGAGGATTTGGTGAATTTGTTGTTCAAAGTGCGAACCAGTGAGTTCAACGTTTATCGTATTGTTTTGGGGAAGAATTCTTTCTTTATTTTCTATTTTTTATTTTGTTTTTAGGACCTTTGTTGTTGTTGGTCGACGATTCAGTTCATTGGAGCTCGGGAGGGGTGGAATTGATCTACGAGGGACGTTGACGGAGAAATCCAAGGTGGTGCTTTGGCGGGTTTTTTTGAATTTTCGCTCGATCACTAGTTGCTCGAGTTTTGAATTGCGGTGGGTGATTGTGACTTTCAAGTGAGTAAGTTAGTACGTCGTTCATTTGCAAGGGTAGCTTGGTAGGGAGCTTGAAGGAAATTCGAACTGAGTCGAGGGGAGAGAATTTCAAGAGTTTGTGAATGAACCGCTAATTCACATGTGTGGCAATCTCTCTGTTCAGGTGTACCGATTCGGACTAGTGGTAGGCTTGGAGCGTCTCGGTAAGAATTGTTGGAGATGGAGCTGCGGTACCTGGAGATATGGAAAGAGGGCTTGCATCAAGCCATGTCGGACTGGGATTGGCGATGGACGGTCGCGCTCGTGGTCGTCACGTACGCAATTTACGAGCAGCTGTCTTACATGTCGAAGCGGAAGTATATGCCAGGCCCCCCGTTCGTCCCCCCGTTCATCGGCAGCGTGATTTCTATGGTCTCCGACCCTCACGGCTTCTGGGACCACCAAGCGATTCTTGCTTCCAAGGTGAGATCTCTGAAGAGACGATCATTCCTCTATCCCTATTTAATCTCCTTACCAGTTCTCTTCCAGTTCTTGGACCCGAATTTCGAATAAATTAGTGTTTGGGTGGCCCTTCTTCAGGTCGGCGTTTCCTGCAACGCGCTCATCGGCAAATTCATCGTCTTCGTGCGCGACTCAGAGCTTTCGCACAAGGTGTTCGCGAACGTCCGCGAGAATGGGTTCCAACTCGTGGGCCACCCTTTCGGCCGAAAACTCTTCGGCGAGCCCAACTTGATCTTCCTGTTGGGTGAAGCACACAAGGACCTTCGTCGTCGTTTGGCGCCCCTATTCACTCTCAAAGCTCTGGGCGTCTACATCACCATCCAAGAGAAGACGCAGCGCGCACATATCGCCAAATGGATGGCCCTAGCCGCCGCCACCCCCCACCATGACCCCATTCGCGTCCGCCTTCTCTGCCGCGACATGAACCTGGAGACTTCCCAGAACGTCTTCGTCGGTCCGTACCTTACTCCCGAGATGCGACACTCCTTCAACCAGTACTACAACGACTTCAACATTGGCCTCATGAGCTTGCCCATCAATATCCCCGGGTTCGCATTCTACAAGGCTGCTCACGCGGTGAAGAAGCTCCAGGTGATACTCACCATTTGCGCACACGCGAGTAAGGAGCGCATGGTGACGGGCGCTGAGCCCGCGTGTCTGATGGACTTCTGGATGACGGAAACCATCCGCGAAATCAACGAAGCAGAAGCAGCAGGCTTGCCCGCGCCGGCCCATTCCTCCGATGTCGAGATCGCCTCCCACCTCTTCGATTTCTTGTTCGCTGCCCAAGACGCTTCGACTTCTTCCCTCGTCTGGGCCATCGTCTTGACGGAGCCCCACCCTGAAATTTTGCACAAGCTGCGCCAGGAACGCCCGGAAGGAGCCTTCACGCCCGAGTCGCTCCGTGAGATGAAGTACACGGAGATGGTGGCGAAGGAGGTGCTGCGGTACAGGGCGCCCGCGACGCTCGTGCCCCACGTTGCTCTCAATGATTTTGCGCTCACGGACACGTTCGTGATCCCCAAGGGCACGATTGTGTTTCCATCGGTGCTGGAATCGTCGTTTCAGGGATTCACGGACCCGCACCAGTTTGATCCGGAGAGATTCTCAGCGGAGAGGAAGGAGGATCAGCTGTACAAGAGGAACTGGTTGCTGTTCGGCGCGGGGCCGCATCAGTGCATCGGACAAAGGTATGCGATCAATCAGCTCATGCTGTTTGTGAACTTGTTCACGACGTTGGTGGATTTCAAGCGCGCAAGGACGCCGGGATGCGATGATTTGTTGTACACGCCCACGATTACGCCGAAAGACGAAGGGCTGCTGTACCTCAAGCCTCGCGTGCTGTGAAGAAGCACAAGCTTATTGCTGAGGAAATAACTTCTTGTTGCTGGTAAAGCAAGCTTGTTGCTGGTGATGAAGCTTATTGCAGGTGAAGCTTGTTGATGGGGAAGCTTGTTTGCAGCCTGTTGCTACACTGATTTGGTCATTAGTCCGGGTGGGAAATTCGTGTGTTTTGGATTTGCAAGTGGTGATTGGTTGTGCAAGACTGACCTTCGTGATTTGAGAAGGCCGGACTAATGTCCAAATTGAGTGCAGTTTACGTGGACGGGTGTACAATGATATTGATGTTCATTGCAATTGGAAAACACATTGATTCTGAAAATGAATTGGAGCGATTCCATAAGTGGATTGGAGCGATTCTGTCAATCGTGTGAGTGCTTTAGAAGGCTTTTGGGACACGTGGGGTAGCGGATTCTAGGATTGTTAGAGAACTGATCCCGTTCCCTTCTGTATGCTGTTACCAACAGCTATCTATGTCTTCTTACACTTGGGCACTGGCTGGAATTAATAGCAAGTGGTGTAAGCTAAATGTGTAGAGCCACTGATTTTTATATGGAAATTGGGGTTGTCACTTGTCACTTGTTTGCCCTTACCTCTGCACTGTTAAACCCCTTGATGCCTCGATCCTTTTTCTAATTTTGGCACATTTTTGCTTATATCTTTCTCCAGAAAGATCATTTACCGGAATTTCATGAAATTGATCATTAAGGAAGGTTGTCTTTTCAAGATTCAAATGTTAAATTGGATGAATGAAAAGTTAGTTGGACAAAATATAGCCTCGAAGGCTTCTGTTCATCATCCACAATATGGACATCGGAGCGCTTAAGGGTTAAATCAAGTGCTTGTGCCTCACAAGAGAATATCTGCAACTGTAGTTTGAGTTTGACTGTGACAAATGTACAATATTGATGATATAGTGGCAAGCATACCAAACTTTTGAGAATGTCACTTTACAAAAAGTTATACGTAGTATTTATGAGAGTTGTCTACCTACTCTAAAATTGTTCATGTGGAGTGGTAATGTTTTTATGGATCAAAGTAGTAGTCTAAACCCTTAAATGATGTCATGTATGACTTATAGAATTGCATTTGTTCATCTTTGTTTATAGTCTTCTATACTCTTTCAATTAGTGCTCTTGGATTTTTTTAATAACCTCCAATAAGTGTTCTTGAATTTATTTTTAAATAAATGATTTAGACATGAGAGGAGATTTCAGCCCCCCGGAGGACTGTGAGTTCCCAGACTGCGGGAACTGGTTCGCAGGGGGCCGCAGCAGCTTGCAGACGTGGAATGGCGACTTCCACGTCGGAAAAAAATAATTTTTTTTTTCAAAAAAAAAAATGAAATTTTTTTTTTCTGTTTTTTTTTGCATTTCAAAAGTAAAACTTTTTTTTTTTTTTTTTGAAATTTTTTTATCGAGAACAGCCATTCCCTGAAAACTGCAGGGGGACAATTCCCCCGCAGCTGCTTGAAACGGCCCTCCAAGGGTCCGAAAACTCCTCTAATGTCCATGGTGACTAGAATACCCTTTAAGGGTTAATCTTGATAGGAGAAGTCTTTGAGCATGTTATCATTGTCCTTTAAATCATTGACTCTATATATGCCACTCCTTAATGATTTTTCCTAAACAAATTTTTCAAAAATGAAATCACATGTCTTCTATTAGTTATGAAATAGATTTGTAGAAATTTAGAACTATAGTCAACTTTTGACAAAAGAAAAAGTGAAGAAAAATCATATGACAAACAAATCATAATAAAGAAAATCCAAAAATAACACCTTATGTATACTATATAGTCTTAAACATTATAGTGTGAGCTAAACAATATTTCAATTCTTATATAGATATGAGGTTGTAGTCTTTGAACTTTAAACTACAATAAAATAAACATTTTGAGAGGGGTTTCAAAAGCTTTCAAGCCGATGGAATCTTCATTTTGTTTGTTTACTAGAAGGAAAATATAATTATGATTTTCAATATTAAAATCAAGCTTTAGGACATAAGTGTCAATGTTTTATACAAGAAGGTAAATATTTCCTTTTTTTGAAACAATACCTCATAAAATTAAAAATATATAACTAAAACGTCACTCAATGATGTAATTATTGTACTTCCAAGTAGTTTGGGTATTTTTTTGCCTAATAATTAATTGATGTATAAAATACAATTAGTTAGTGAAAAAATAATACATTAAAACTAATCAATTTTAAATATAATTAAAATAAATTAGGCATTCATCCAAGTTTAAAAAATATATATAATCACTACACTAATAATGGTATATAGTGTTGGCAACACTAATTACAAAAGTACAACACTAAATGTCAACAATTTCACTAGTGTTTACTAACACTAAATGTCAATATAGGCACTATTTGACAACTTTTTGAATTTTTTTTGGATATAAGTTTTTAACAAGACTTCATTTAGTGTTAAAGGTAATTTCATATTAGAAATGAACTCACAAGAGGTGGAAAATAAAACTCTAAATGGGTTTGGTAAAAATTAGGTAACACTATTAGTAACATAACACTAAACACCATTATTAGTGTACAAGATGGGATGTTTTAAGTGAATTTTAAAGTATAGTCTCAATAATAAGATTCCAAGTAATGACCTTTTAGAAGATTTTCAGTACAATTTTACTAGAATCACAAGTATTTCTTGTAAATTTTTATTGAAGATCTTCTAAAAGGTCATTTTTAGAATCTTACTAGGATTATAATGTTAAACTCACTTAACCCCTAATGGACCAACATTCATTTTTGAGCAACATAGAAATTTTGGGCACATATGTGTGATTGGAGATTTGCATATTTTAGGCTGAAATTTTAATAAAAGGTGGAGACAAGGAATATCTTTCATATGCACTAAATTTCATTACATTTGGAAATATGAGTCAAAAGTTATTGAAAATATGTTACTTTTTTTTGTATATAGGCAGTCCATGCAAATAAAAAAAATCACTTTTTTCAGAAACAAAAATTTGAAATTGGTTTTCTAGAGTTATATATACATGGAAAGCTTTGGATCATTCCATTTTGATCACTGAGTCAGAAGTTATGAGGAGTTTTAGTTTGCAAGCAATTATGGATTCTCTACTCTAAAATAAACTTTGAACTCCTTTATTTTGCTCAGTTTTCAATATTTTTGGAAAAAAATAAAATCATAGGATGTAAATTGTTTATCACAACATTGCAACCATTGGGATTGGCATTTAAATAACAAAATTCTTAACAATTTTGTATTTTGAATCATTCCCTACTTCTTTCTACTTACTATTTTTTTCCTATATGTTGTACAATTCCAAATGATTTGAAAATTTTCAAGCATGTAGACAACTTGACTTGAAGAATGAATCCAAAGAAGCACCACCAATTTGGACATTTTTTCACACAAATGTGAACTTGTGAAGTGCAACTGCCTAGGATTTCTATGAGTTCGAAAGCTCATATCTTGCAATCCATGTCATGGAAATTTCTGAAATTTTTTCGACATGTTCTCAAGTCAGCATACTACAAGATCTTTTAATTACATGTGTCCAAAAATATTCTTTTTCCAAAATTTGGTACTTGTACTAGAAATGACAGTTTTGGAGTGATTTTGGTGAAAACATAGTCATAGTCCTTCAGGGGTTAAAACACCCTATCTTGGGGTAGTGAATTAAAATAGATTAGGCATTCATTCAAACCCTCTACCTTACATGTTTGATTTTTATGGAATATCAAGGTTTGTTATATGAGAGATATATTTTGTTTGTGAGAAATAATGCTTTAAAAGATAAACCTTTTGCAATGTATGTTTATAGTTATTGACAAAGAAGATATGTAAGTTGAATTTCCATGAATTAGATAATCTTTTATATAGAGACAAACTGGTTCAATAATTTTCCAAAAATTTAGGCACCCTTTTAATAATTATATTCTGATCAAGCTGCTAGATAGGAAGCTACCATATGATTAGAGAGGCTCACTTTTCACTTTCCAGTCACGTTGTACCCTTAAAGATATGGATGAAATTTATCATTTTTCCATCATCCCAGCTTGTTTTCATCCATCAAACGGACTCTCTTGGTCCTTCAAATCTGACTCTTGTATCCAAACATCTTTCCCCAACTCTTTAGTGATCTCCTAAGAATCACACTCCCTACATGTATTAAGATACTTAAAACGGTGGTGGAAATGTTTCCTTTATTTAGAGCATGGTAGTACAACATATGTGCTTTTGGATAACAGGAAAATAATATTGCAGTTGTTTAAGAGGTGCTTGAACTGGAAGAATTGTCGTTGTCAAGGTTGACAAACTCAGCCAGTTCCAAATCTTCGAGTGGATCAAATTCCAACATTTGGAACTTATTGAAAGCATCTAGCTCCTCCCTATCAAACAATTCAAATTCTGAGTCTACAACTAGAAAATTTTATTCTTCATCAAATAATGTTATTTCAAGCATCAAATCTCCAACGTATATAGCCAATGGATCGTTCACCTTCTCGCCTATATACAATTTTGGAAAGATAGATTAGCACCTATATCTATAAGACTCAGAATAGTCTTTTGTGTACACCAACCTAAAACCCCAGTATCGTATGGTGGTCTAGTCAAAGACACATAGACTGACTACAATTTTGAATTCTAACTATGATGATGGATGGCTAAACTTTAATGAAATGAACATAATGTTGTTCAATTGTACTTTTGCTTTATTTGTTAATCAGTCAATAAGTTGAAGTAGCTCTATCTTTAAGATCTCAATCTTCAACTACTTCTTAAATATTGTTCAATGTCACTATGTTGATAAATCAAACTTGTTGGACTTTCTTGCAAAATGCATCATAGTAGCCAACTTACAAAGCGTATGTCCCCATCAAAATCCGTCATTTCACTTGTAATACAACATATCATTGGGCTCATAGTAAGATGAATTAGAAAGGAAACCAGAGTACTATGTACGTAACCACTTGCACTATACTTCCTTCAAACGAACAAAATTCCAAATCAAATATTTCTGAATTATATAGTTTGTTTAATAAGTACAATGTGAGCAAATTCCATCAACATTTGGGATTTCGTCTCACCTTGGGACCAAAACCCTGAGCTTGAAAGTTGCCATACATGGACATTCTTTCTTCACCAAGTGTGTTATTATGAGGTTCTATAGGAATAAGATACCTTACACCATCATATTGGGCGAGATTTGAAGAGGCTTATGAAGTTGCCAACACGTAATACGTAGGGAGGCCAAGAGAAAAGTTGGGCATTGCGACCTAAATCTAAAATGCAACAATTAGTTGAGTTCTCTAGTAAAAAAATGATTGTTGTAAACCAGCCAATAAATATCTGAACGCCAAAATTAAAAATTTCTTCCAAATTCAAAAACATGAAACACAATAAAGAACTAGCTGTACTTCTCTTACAGATGCACTAAGGCTCTCCAGATGCATTGCAGCTTGTCTAACAACTAATAGAACATTCTCCTCAACACCATTACCTATAATCTCAGAAATGATACCAAATTTAACTCCCGCCAACGACTTACTGCTCAAATCATCAATAGGAAGTAGGTTTGTAGAATAGTCAAGAGAATAGTCTAGAACGTCCAAAATTCCCAAGCACAGAAGTTATATTTTAGCAGCAACAACAACTGCCACAATAACAAAGATGAAGTGCACATCTAGGTAGCATCAAAATCTCAATTATGACATTGGTGAAATATACTTCAATGGAGACATCATACTAGATGGAACATTCAGTGCTTAAAACCTCTTAAAGAGATTAAGACAGGCGTAATTTGGAACCTATTTAGAGTTTCTCTAAGGACCACTTTAGATTGCACAAGTCGAAGTAACAAGGTTCACCTAACAATTGCAGCGATCATATGAGCAACTAGGTGTGAGGTAAATTGCTTAAGAATCACTAGTGCATTTATGACACCTTATGGATGCAATTGAGGTAACAACTTTCCAATTCATCCCAATGAAATAGCTTAAAATCTTATCCTCTCAAATACTTTTAGTATGCCACACACTAAGCGCCACTTCTTCATATTCATTTTGGTCACTAGCCTAAACTCGACATTGAATAAAACAAGGTACAACAAATATGAAGTGATTCTTGAACCAAATAAGTTGTAGGACTCCCTTGATATCTCAAACTTGTTGCTTTGACTTTGCAATCTAAAATGGCTCTAATTGAAGTAAATCCTAAATCCTAAAAAAGCAGTGTAGTCAATACATGAAATTTTACTTCAGGGCTATACGTAGAGTCGTTCTTGTCAACGTCAACAATAATTTCAAGAAGAATTGCAAAATTCATCACCGAGCTTCCAAAGCAACCCACCACATCCAAAGACGATGCATAAGCCATCAAACCAAACCTTGAAACGTGGCCATACAAAGGCTTCAACTCCACCACCCCACAAAAACTTGCAGGCTACCGAATGCTGCCACCTGTATCACTTTCCAATGCCCCTACACATTGCCCAGTGGCCACAATCGTTGCCGAACCGCCTGAAGACCCTTCCAGATTCCTCAACAAATCCCAAGGATTGCGCGTCACCTGCACACCACAGATGCACATCGATCAGTATTGCCACTAAAAAGAAATTGGATCTCAAAACTCAGAAAACATTAGAGTAACCTTGAAGTAGGGCCAAGGGGATTGTTTACTCTGAGTTACAAAAAGAGAGGGTTGGAGTCAAGGGAGGAATTCTATAAGTTAAGCCCTCAAAAACTAAGGATTCAAGGTTTCAAAATGATCAATTTTATTGATCATAGTATGAAGAATATACTTCAGATAGGACCAAATTTTATATCACCAAAATCAACGAAGAAACATTGGATGTATTGATGAAAGAATAAATGAAATTAAGCAAGAGAAAAGTTTCCATATGGCTACTAAAAGATGTGTACAAAAAATGCAAAACAATTTCGGGTTTTTGGCCCTCCAGGGATAAATCCTTTAACACCCAAATCATTTATTGAAACTTCACACATTTTTGCTTATCTCAATAAAGATGTAGAATCAGGAACCTCTATTAGAAAGATCTTGAATCGGAGAGATTTGGGGTTCCTGAGTATATTGCATAAGTGGTTTTCGATTATACATTCTACCTGCTTATATCTTTGTTTAATTATGTTATTCACTTCAATTTCAACAATTTGGTTGTAGAGGAAGTTTAAACTTGAAAGATTTAAGCATTACGAATTCTAGATGCTATAGTGAGTTCCGAGACGGGCCATTCATTGTTGAGACAATTAGCAAAGGTATCAGGAGTTCACCCTTGCAATCTGGCAACAACTGTTTCAAGGCGGGAAATGATGAATAGTAACGGGGTGTTTGTTTGCATGCTAATGGTGCGGAAGAAGCACATAGACAGTTTAAGCATAGAGGAACTCAACATTTGCATTGAGTAGTGGGTGACAGAGAGCCAAGTGTCACCAAATAAGAAGGATGTAACAAGGAAGTGGATGTCACTAAGTATGTACGAAACAAAAGTGACCCATTCCTTGCAAGAAACACTACAATCTCTTGCTCCTTGAACTTCTAATCTACCCACTTTAGGAAGTCGAGGCACTCAAGCAATTGACTGGAGGTGTCAGTGGGGCCGCCTAGAGGGATCTCGCCTACTTCAAATTCCGGCTAGACTTGTTCAATATTGCACTTATACCCCATATGGCCATATCATCATCGGTCCCAGTTCCAGCCATGAGTGCAGATTCATAGCTTCACTTTCAGCCTAAGCATGCAATATTGAATGCTTAGAAGGTTAATTTTTGGTGTTTGTGTCTTTGGAACGCATTACAGTAAACATTCACCTCACAGTTTCAATCACCGGACAATGCCCATGCTAATTGCTAATCACCGGACAAGGTCTACAGTATTTAGAAAAGTGACAGTTGGAACCCTAGACTAGAATAAAACTTGAATAAAATGAAATCGAATGCGAATGCGCCACATTGTCTTACAAATAAAGAAGAATCACATCATAATCATTTTGAATAGCCGATCAATTGAAATTTAAAGTTCATTGAGCATTACACAAAGCAAGAGAAGTTAAAGTGCTTCACATCTTCCTCATACCTTCCTACCCCAAACCTCCTCATACCTCATACTTGATACCTCATACTTGATACCTCATACTTCATGATCTAATGCTCTCAACTAAACAACAGAAATCTGCAGTAAAATTTTGCCCTAAGCTATTTGCTTAGAGCATGCATTCTCACATCCCTGCATGGATACAATATATATTCAATTAGTTCTTTGACTTCAACGGTACAGAGGATAACTTCAAAATTGTTAGGATTTTACAATACAGAGATAGACTAGACACACATACTTGAAAGAGGAGTAACAACGTAATAATTTTTTTTACAGGAAATATAGAACACACCTAAAGAGCCCCAAAGCAGCTCTGTACTTGGCATGTGAATCTAAAATCTCGTTTTGCAAAACAATATCCAAGATGGAATCAACTACTATTTCAAAAAAGAGCAATTACAGACAAAATTTTTTTTATAGCAATTTCATGCATGATATTTGCAAGACACAGTTTCAGCTAGAGACATATTTTAACTATTCTACCCCAAGGTCTGCTAATCTTTTATACAATAGAAAGATAAGATAAAACGGCAGGCAACAATAATCACAATGTCGATGAGGCAACGGAGCATTGACGAACAAACAACAACAAGAAATATTGCTCGTTGAATGCATAACACCAGGCTCACCTATATGCCTCCTAGCATTTGATGCTAGTGCGTCACGTAGTCAACTTCTTCAACAAAAATCTCATCCGACACCCACTTCTTGAAGGCAATGAAAAAAATGTCTTTCCATGCATCAGGGTTGTCTATTCAGACATGACGTGGGTTTTTTACATTTAGATGTTATGATGCGTTCTGACTCGTCGCCAATGCTAACGGGACCATCCACAACATGGATCACTAGAAGAAAAAGACGGGTTTTGCAACTAGACTTTGCAATTGGTTTTGAGTTGCATCAGACATTTGCAATTGATGATATTGTAGAGGCCTCAAGTTGTTTAGGACAAGTTTCTTAGTTGTATTGTAGTTGCATGGCAAAATGGATTGTTTTTCATTCAATAGCTTACTTGGAATTTCATTGATGCACTTTATGATGTGGTTGCTTACGTGGTATTTGCTGCCGTTTGAGGCCGGTAACTAAGTTGCAACTTGTTTGTGACTTCATTGCAACTTTGATGCAATTGGTCTGCTATTTCATTTCAATTACTTTACAACTGCTTTAGGTATATATTTGATTATGGGACAATGATTATGCGATAATGTAAACAGTTTGCAACTTTCATTTACGACATGTTTGCCACTTCTTACCTGTTCTTACCAATTGGTTTGCAACTAGGTTATGACTTTTTATGACTACTATGATTACTTTATAGGATATGTACAACTTTTTTGTAATTTTTTTGTGACTCATGAATCATGACTACAACTTATTTGCAACTACTATGCATCTTGATGATACATTTGTGCAACTTGTAATCGATTGCATACAAGTGTCTTACAACTTATTTGCAATTGATAGTCAATTAGTATACTCATAATGTCCTATACAACATATTATACACAATATACCATACATAATACAACACATATAGTAAACCATACAATATACACCATATATCATACAATACTTACCATATTGAACAATTATGTTAAGTAGCTCCAAAGGCCACTTATTGTGATTTTAGGGTGTTAAAAAGACGAGTTATTTATACAAGTGGGGTGGCAGGAGGTATGACAAATGATATGGGATATATAAAATGCAGGAATTATATTAAAGTAAAATTTCAAACCGCATTTAAATATAGTAGACTGCTTTTCTTTTAAAAACTTCAAACTTTTAAAAGTTAGAAAAACAAACAACCTTTTATCTCCAAAAATCCATTTAATATTTCAAGTCTTTAATCAAAATTTATAAACAAATTTTCAAAGACAAATTAGAAAAAAAAATTCTTTGACATTTTTCTTATATCTTCTTTAAATTTGTCCATCATCATTGTATATGGCGAATATGAAAATATGTTATAAAAATATTATTTTCTAGATGATGCAAGGAAAAAAGGTTGAAAAGTAGTATTACTTAAGGGAACTTGTGCTCGATAGAGATTTGTAAACACATCAAATGTGTTTGTCAACATTATTATTTAAGCTTCTAGTTTGACTATTCCAAAGGATGTGCCACCTCTTCCTCCTGTTCCATCTTTGGTTGGAGCCATAGAGCTATCCGAAGAAGACAATCTCTTAAAATTTGCAAGATATTGAAATTATTCTTAAGTTTGAAACTATCTTTGTATTGTTCTTTAGTTCAAAGAGACTTCATATACAAATGTATTACATTTTGTGAAAGAAAGGGTCAACTAGAAATCCTCTGTTCCATAAAAGCCATTGAGCCAATTTTATCATAAAATTGTGGAAGCTATTATGAGCTATATTTTGAAGTGTTGTTTTCAACCAATATGAGCTTCATGTAGGGCAATGATTCATTTATAACTCATATAACAAAAGAACAAATTGTAAACTTGAAGCAAGTTCCATAGCATTTCAAGTAACAAATTTGACTATAATTGTTTTGTAGTCTTTTGGTTGTCTACAGTTATTCTATATTAATCTTCCAATGATTTCTTAGTTGTTTTCTACTCGAAATGCAGTCGTTTCCTAGTTGCATAATTTATTTTCTTGTAGTTGTTTTGTAGTTGTAAACTAGTTGTATTTTGGTTGTTCTATAGTTGTTTTCTAGTTGTCTTTGAATTGATTTCTAGTTGCACTATAGTTGTGGATTCCACATAACGCAAAGTTGTTCACATCGACACTTTTAACAAATACAGGATGTAAAATACCCACTCTGTTATGATTCCATTTTTCTACATTTTTTTCTACGACTACTCTGCAACTATAACAACATACACATCAAAGTTGGTGCAATTATAGAGGATTGCAGTTGTAAGATAGTTATATAGGACACTTAGTTGCATTTGAGTTGCATATGGCCGGTTGCAGCGGACACGTTTTTCTTCTAGTGGATGAAGTCTGTCTAGCTGTTGATGGCATCTAGATACATTGTGCAGTGCTTATCTGTCGCTTGGACGATCATTCCATCACAGAATGGACATTTCGTCTTCTACACGGACAGGCCGTTGCTGGATGGACATTCCAATCTACACTAGAAGAAAATGAGGGGTTTTGTAACTACAGTATGCAAATCATTTTGTAGTTGCATAGGACATTTGCAACTAGGTGACAATGTAGAGTCCGTAGTTGCAGTGGACAAGTCGCATTAGTTGCAGTCTAGTTGCAAGGTTTTTTGTCATCCGACACCGTACAAAGAACTTCATCCTTGTGTGCAACTTGTTTGCAACTTGCTTGCAACTTGTAGATTTGTAAATTTTAAAATATAAATCTCAATGATTTGTAGATTTCAAATTTTCAGATCTACCTCCTTTCTAGATTTTAGAATTTCAGAACTACCTTTTTCTTAGATTTTAGAATTTCAAATCTACCTTTTTCTAGATTTCAAAATTTCAAATCTACCCTCTTCCTAGATTTCAAAATTTCAGATCTACCTTCTTCCTAGATTTCAAAATTCAATTTCCTAGATTATAAAATTTCTTGAATTTTAATTATTTTTTAAATTCTTGTATACAAAATCTACAAATTGTAGAAACCCACAAATTATAGAAATCTTAGAATTCTATCAAAAGAATTCATTACATAAAACTATAACAACTTATAAGTCTTATATGTTCAATCTAATGGTACTCTTTACAATTGATATGGGTCAATTGATATAACACGAATGGGAATGAACTTTGAAAGCAACTAGGAAACAACTAGAGTGCAACTAAGAAACAACTAGCGTACAACTAGGAAACAACTATGGTCATTTTACAGTTGCATAATAGTTGCATAGGACACTAGTTGTTTCCTAGTCTTTTTTTGCAACTACAGAATGACTATTTTGCAACTAAAACAATGAATGAATGTTGTAAAACAATGACACAAAACAACTACATTAGATTTGGTGCAAATAGAGAGGAAACTAGTTGCATGACAGTTGCATAGTAGTTGGTTGTGCCGGACGTGTTTTTCTTCTAGTGCTACTTGTCTTGCCCTCTCGTCCACCTAGTCCATCCACCTAGCCTTTGCCATTCAGCCCGCTCGTTGACTAAGAACGTCCATTAAGTTTGTCTATTCATTTCTCTAGTTGTTATTCATCCTCTATCGACGGTTCTCAGCTCAATTTCATCTTGACAAATGTCGGGGATGAATCTTGACGTCTGGATGTGATGTGACATGAACAACCCTACCATGCATTGCGCATGGAATCTTGGCGCATGCTAGCAATATTCCCCACCACTTGCTCAGCCTCAATATTATAAATAGAATCATTGTGCTAATATGCTTTAGTAGTAAGCAGCTTCTTCACAAGTTTCTTGTTAACACCCACCGCCTCCCACTTTATAGGTGACAAGCCTCCAATAAAAGTAGACCATGACTCCAATTCGGGCTTTGCCCTAGTTGCCATCTCCACTTGCTTCTTTGCTATAGTGAGAGCCACCCTTTGTTTTAGCTTGTCTGTCAAAAGTAAACCCTTCTTCATGGAGATTTGAAGATCTTGAATTGTGCCCTTTAGTTATAAGTTTTCTTCTTTAACAATCTGAAGGCGCTACTGGTAGTCTACAAGCTCACCTTCAAGGTGTTCAATCTCCGTTCAAAACCCCTCAATCTCCCCCCACACTACCACCTTCATCGCTTCTCTCTCACTAGTCAACTTGATGTCTAATTGTCACATCAACTCTTTCCTATCCTCCTTGCTGGATAAAGCGTTGCCATCTGCTTGCGCAAGATGGCCGACTAAACCCTTGTTGACGTGACCCTCCTTGAGTTCTATAACCACAACACCCTTCCCAACAGCAACATCTGCAAACGTCAAAGGTGCCTCTAGAATGCACTGCCCCGTGAGGTGCTCCTGCCACTTAGAATGGGATTGTGCACACATTGGTGCAATCAATTCCTAGAGAAGGGAGTGCCCTCAGGTACAATCTCCATTCTCTTCAATAAATGTTCAAAGTAGAGCACCTCCCTACTACCTCTGAATCTGCAAGAAGGTCAGCAACCCCACGGGCTAGACCTTTGGTGACGCCGTGTGCTATGTACAACATCAAAATCCACTAAATCCATTGAATTTCTATCGCTAGGGCTAGGGTTCCAATGGCTAGGTCTCCCTCAAGCTTTCCTAGTATTGCTTTTCTTCTTCAGCATGTCTCCTACAGTACAATAAAGGAAAGCGTTGTGGCAGTTAAGAGCCTCGGTGTCCAATTCAGCCCATTTGAAGGCACTCACAAAAACCAGAATTTGCTGCTGAAGAGTGTGGCCGATTCCGTGGGCAAAGGCAACCAATTTTGTAGTTCCCCTCTGTTCCCGAAATTGTTCCTTCGACTCTTAACATCAGTGAACGTGCCCTGGAGGGTGCATTCTACCCTGCACGCGGGCCAAGGCTCGCCCTCCTGGGCTCGCCGACGAGCCCGCTTGCCGGGTAGAATGCACCCTCCAAGGCGTATTCTCTAGTTCGTAATTAAGAGAGGAGATGGTGAGCTTGACACGGTGAACTCGGAGGACGAGCGACAACTAAGTCACGGAAGAATCAGGAAAAGGTCTGGAAGGGGAAAGCAAAGCTCCCGGTAGCAACGATGATGCAAGGATGATGGAGACCAGTCAAAGACTGCAGGTGCCCAAATTGGAGAGTGGCTCAATTCTGGATGAGTAATCAATGGATGTTCTTGGTCATCCACTTGGATGATTATCATTTGCGTCTTACTGCCTCGTAAAGTGATGGATAAGCGTGAATAATACAAAATAAGTAACGCAAATTTAAAGGAAGAATAAAATAAACATTATCATGATGAAGAAATCATCGGATGATGAAATACGAATTTAAAGGAAGAATAAAATAAACATTATCACGATGAAGGAATCATCAGATGATGAAATACAAATTCGGGAACCGTATTCTGATGATTAACATAATGTTATTTCATCCTTTGATTGCAGAGGTACTACTAATGTACACGAGTTCTCAGTGTCGTCAATGAGTTTGGCCTCTTGTTCTACATGATTTGGAAGATCTTCACCCCCCGGTTGGTTAGGATTGGGTGCCACCCCAGACTGTGAAGCATCTACATCATCCACCACCCCAGCCTGACCGTCCTCCGGAGCATTCATCTCGTGCTTGTCAAGCTCAAAATCTGGACCATTGCCCTGTTTACTGCGTTTCATGTGAAGCTCGGAATCTGGGTACGAATACTGAAGCTTCCGTCTAGTCTCCCAAAGAGAATCACCGCCCTCTTCCCTTTCCAGGAAGCCTCGGTAAGCTGTCAACCCAAGTTCTTCAATGCCACGATCTAGCTCCCGTTTCCGCCGCGTCATGTATTGGGAACTTAAATCTGACAACCAGGTTTGGTTTGCATGCTCCCGCTCCCGAGCCCTGCTCATCCACTGGAACCCTAATTCACAAATCCAAGCGTCGTCATGGACCTTGTACTGGCCCTTTCTGGTTCGGCACCGACGCTTCATCCACTGCATCCCGAAATCTGCAATCCAGGAATTATCTAACTCGTTGTCTAACTCTAATTCGTGTTCTCTGGGTGAGAAGTGAGCACTGCAGGCAAACAAAGGACCCCCCCGTGCCTCGTATAGCTTCTTCCGGGTCATGTATTTGGCACCTAGCTGGGAGATCCAGTCCCCTTCGTTGTCATCTTCTTCATCTTCAAGCCTCTGTTGTTGTTCTGATGGTGTTCTCAAGTTGCCATTTGTGTGGAACTTGAGGCGACTTTTTCTGGCACTGGGTCTGCTGCTCATGAACTTGTAACCGAGGGTTGTTAGTCCCCTGTCGTCTGTGGAAGGAGGTCTTCTTTTCGCGGTCCATTCTGAACCTAATTTGCAAATCTCACCTCCGAACGCTTTGGTTTCCCTCTTCCTCTTCATTGCCCCTGGGGAAATGGATGATCGAAATAGAGTTACTTTACGCTGGATAGGAAGAGAAAACAAAAAAACAAAACGAAAGGAAAGGCTTCCAGATTTTCTATGCTACACCGAACACGTCATATACAGTGTGTGTACAACTGTAGCGGGTGAAAAACTAATATGGCCCACAGCAATTACGTTCAAGTTGGAAACTGCTTTTCAGTTTCTAAAAAGTGGTCAAAAGTGCCGCACAAAATATGAAAATATATATAATCACGTGACCTCATAACACTGTGGTTCATATGATATCTGGACCACAGTATCTGGTCGCTGAAAAGGAATCTATAAATCAGAGGAGCAAGGCAGAGGGGAATACCCGTAACGAGAAGAGGTTTTTAACATTACAGGTCGATTTGCAGCTGGCATGATCGAGTAAAACCCATGCCAATCCTGCAACGAGCAATATCAAACGTTGCAATCAACCATAAAGATTATTAACCTGGATAGTGCAATTAGTCCCACCAAGTATAATCCTCCAGCGTTACATCAAATTCTGGAGAGAAAATCCTGTCAAAACGATAATTTCAACAACTTCTGTCAGGGAGATGAACTCACACCAAAACAGATCACTCCAAAAAAATTCTCGGACAATACTACAAAAAAGACCAAATAGTACTTCAAGGTTCATCATCAACAGTAAGGTAGAGGACACCAAACCGTGAAGGACCTGATCCCGTCTCCTATACCGACCGCTGTTACCGACAGCAGTTAATCTTTTCATACACTTGGTTGGACATATTAGCTAGCGGTGTAAGTATGACTTGGCTAGATGTCTATAGTCACCAATCTTTGAATGGAAACGAGGTTCTCACTGTCACACAAAGTGGTCTACGCCTCCCACTTTGAAATTGTATATGAAATTCATAGATAGTGATACAAATTTGATCTCAATAGATTTGACGCTTGTACCCAAAGCAATCTCTCCGTGACTCTATACATCTCCCAAAAATCATTCCTACGTACGTTAAAATGAGTAATGTGACGCAAATAGTATCCCCTACATTAAACCCCGTCAGCAACATACCGTAACCTCACAAAACCTCACCAAGTGGACGTCTGCATAGAATGTGAAAACATAGCAATAAACTGAACTCAGAGATCCATACACTTCATGAAACATGTACATTCTCAGTCCACGAACGTACTTGCACTCACCTATGCACTGCTAATCATTCCTTTCTCAAGCGTTAAAATGACAAATAAAAGAAATTGGTACTTTCACAGTACCCGGCCGAAACCTCATATCTATACCTTTTCTATTTTCTCTATTTTATAGAGCTTCGCGCAATTCAATGTCTCAATTTTAACACTCTGAAACAGGTCAATTTAAACGAATATGAAAATCTCAGATTCTAAGCGACTTTCAAATTAGCTATAGACTGCCGTAAATTTCAGAACATTCTCATGAGATTAAGATTGCTAATTAAACGAGAAAAAACATTGCACAAGCAAGTCACAAACGAAGCTAGAGCTCAACCATAAATTCTCATGAATCACTGCAGGGGTCTCTCTGGGACCCTTTTTTCCATTAATGAACTCGTAGTGCTGAAGGCAAGTGAAAGGAGGTACCTAGGTCAATGATCCGATTGTGCCCTCTGTGTCGCCAAGGGTCAAAATTCGTGGAGATTTTCAACTTGACCGCTCCAATCTCCTGCATCCAGTCGACCTTCTGTCCTACAAGGATCTGGACTAAACTCAAGAGGATCTACCTAAACTCCAAAAAACACCAGGAAAACACACCCAATCATTCAAACCCTTCCAAGTCCTGAAAACCGGCAGGTGTAAGCCAAGGTGCCCTTTTACAAATTCCGTCCCTGGCAGCGCAGATCGAAACAAAAAACGCGAACACTGTTCACAATGGCTTCGCTTACAGTATGAAAAATTCTACAACAATTTCACAGAGTTCATTGGAAAATCTGGTCGCTGTTCAAGCCTTCAAGAATCCGCGCCCTTGAGTGGTATAAAAACTAAACACGTGAAAGACGAACCACACCTTATCACTTGTGATACAAAAACAAACCCTAAATCAACAACACGATGATCTCTATCAAAAGTACGCGGATTCTTCACAACTTCAACAAGATCACAACTCTTCAAACTTCACTCTTTATAAAAAACTGCAAAAAAGCGTGCAAGTCGTCCTGACCAGAATGGAAAACAGGGCCACACTTCGGAAACAAGAAAAATTCTAAGTTTCAAAAACATCTGCGAACTAAATCGAGGATCCAAATCCCGCCCTCGTTCTTGGAAACAGGAAAGCCTCGCTGGTTGCTCTGCCACTCTTGCTGCCATATCTACCAGAAACCCTACGTTAATCTCCATAATCGTAGAGATATCGATTCTTAAATCTACGAATCACCCGTTCGAGGATGACAACTACTGAAAAGCGCGGGGAAGCGTCTGGCAATCCCCATAAATAGATTTAATTTCCGCGAACTCCGTATCTACTGTATCAAGACATTTCAAAATTGGGGTAATAAATTTCGTTGATTTCAGGTGGCGGGATAAGAGTGGGATATTCATTGAAAGACCGGCAGTCGCCAAAATTAACCAACAAGTACTTCTCCAACCGTTGGTATACGACTCCTACCATCGGTCGCTGATATGATCCCCGAACTCCGTACCTGGTATACCCTTACCCTTTAAGAAATAAATCTACGTTAAATTTTTTTTATAGATTTCAGATGGCGGGATATCCCAAAGGCGACCCTCAGTCGCTGAAGACAACGGAAGCTAAATTCTCTGACCGCTGGTATCCTTCACCTACCATCGGTCGGTCGACGTATTCAGGAAATAGCGTTGACAACGTGTGCCGCGAACTACTGTACATATTTGGTATTTACGGACGCTCTGTGACCTAAATCCACGTATTTCAAGTGGGGAACTTGGAATGACGATCATATGTCGCCGAAATCTACCGTGACCATTGTCAGAGTATTGTCCGACCATTGGTCGCCGACACCGACTTGCTGTGATACAGTGAAATCCACGGCCGATGTGGGGCCAGTGCAGCAGGAATCCCGAGGCGCGACACTCAGTGACTCAGTCTTCGATGGGATATTCTTTGTTTTTTCCTCTTTAGAGCACATTGATTCTATGTTTAGATGTGCGCCATGTGGTTCAGTGCAGGGTGACACTGCAACTCTCCAGAAAACTCTCGTGGGACAAGTGATGGGCGTCTTGTTCTGGGAATTCATGTTCCGATGATACAGAGTTTCTCGGGGGAACGAAGGATCCATCGCTTGCAATGGGCTCCAGTCCGGTGATGTTGGCGATTCTTCTCTTCCTGGCCAGCTTGGCGATTACCCTCTACAACGCGCACCACGCTCCGTGGCATCACCTCCCTATCTGGTGGGACTTGCATGGTCAGTTGCGTTTCTCTTTCTCTTCATGCTTGTTGGAGCTTTGATGGCAATGTTGAATTTTCTGTAAAGATTGACTTTGGTTTAGTGCCTTGAGATCTAGGGTTTTGCTTGCGCATTGCGGACCTAATTGGCATCTGTATTAGGTTTGGGGCATTTTGGACCCCGTTAGTGAGAGGATACTATTCGCGAAATTTTTAAGGATTTCATCCAATAATGTGGGAGTGCGATTTATCGGGGATCAGTATAGACCAATGGAGAGATCGCTTTGGGTGCAAGAGCCGAAGCTTTCGAGATCGAATTTTTATCACCATGTAGAATTTCTTATGCGGGAGGTTGAAGTCCACTTTTGCATAACATTCTTGAACTTCAAGGCAGGAGACCCTTTGCTTCCCATGAATCAAGGCTCCTTTCACTCTAGAAAATCTGGAATCCAGACTTGGCCATGTATTGTGCGCCACTGCAATACGAATTATTCTTGTTACATTGATACTGTAGAAGGACCCACAACCCTCCCCATTCAAGAATGTTATGTAACAAGGGCAGTAGGCAACCCCATTTCCTTTCAGAAGCGTCGTGACTATAGACATTTAGCCAAATCATGCTTACCCGACTTGCTAATAAGTCCAACGAATAGATGGAGTTGCTGTTGGTAACAGAGGTTAGTAGAAGAGACGGGATCAGGTCCCTAATGGTTTTAGTGTCCTACTTTGTGAGCAGGTAATCCGTGGATCTATGGACCTCGATGGGTAGCACTGCTGGTCGTGCCAGTGCTAACCCTACTGGTGCCCGTTGCTCTGAACTGGGCCACAGTAAGGAGCAATATCCTACAGGATCATGGGTAAGATATTTTTGTTGATCTCAGGATATGTTACTCTCAGATGCTTGCATTGTCTGTTGATGTATTTCTGAGAATTATTATGTTCAATTTGAAGACTTCTACGGAATTTGGTCCTTCTTGCCTTCAGTTGCAGGTGATACTGTTTTTTTCTGTCATTAACACTGGCAGTTGCTTGCAAGGGGCAGTGCTGCCTCGAACCAATCAGTTTTCAACATTGTGGTCCTGCCAGCTTTGTATCTTTTTATCATTCAGACATACGTGATCCTCCCAGCGGAGTCTGACTCCAAGCACAAGTTCCCTGCACGCATTTTTGTGTCAAATACAGCGCTTTGGGTTCTCATATGGTTCGGCCATAATCTGAAGGTAAAGCAATTATTTCATTTTCTCTGTCTCTTTGGGAAGTAGAATCGATCGTGTGCTACTTTCTTGATGATTTAACCAACATGTAGGGTTGTGGTTTGGGGAAGATCAGTATATAGTCATGGAGAGATCTTTGGGTACAAGTACCAAATCTGATGAGGCCAAATTTTTATCTGTCTGTGTGAGTTCCTCGTGCAATGTCTGTGGTGGGAGGTTGTATAGCACTATATATAGTTGACGGTAGACGACCCCATTTCCGTTCCAAGCTATAAACATACTTAGGCATTTAGCCGAGTCCTACTTGCACCACTCGCTAACAATTACAAACAAGTGTTGGAATGGGTGAGTTGCTGTTGGTAACGGGGATCAGTATCGAAGACCTCGCGGTTTTAGTGTCCTATTACCTTAATGTAAGTATTAACGAAACACATTGGCGGGATGATTTGTAACAGCATTTGGAACCCAACAACGTGATTGGTATAATCAGCCCCTGGACAACCAACGCTTCTTGGGATATTGTGCATCTGCGAGCAGGTTTGTCAATGAAAATGTGAAATTGCTGAAACATTGGATGCAAACCCGTCACTGGGTTTATGCTTTTATATTTATGAACGAGCCTGAAGTTTATGCTCTGATTCTACCAATGTCAACATGTCAACTTTTCGTTTTTTTCTAGGCCACTTGTTTGACTCTCTTCTTGGGCTCTGAAACAGGTTTGATCTTCGAAATCTCTGGCGTCTTGCTCTTCATCGCCTCATTTGTGGTGCCTATCGGTTGGCCCATGTTGATCACCCTGTTGTTCTTCTGGTTGGGTCCCTGGGTCATCAGCTTTGGTTTGGCCTACTCTAAGTCGGCTTCTACAAGTGAGCCTTTGCTTAGTGGCGATTGAAACGAATTATTTTGTGGTACTCAACTTCATTAGTAATTTATTTATTTACTTATTTTTCAATTTGATTCTGTCTCGTGATTGTTTTGAGCTCCTACATCGTCTAAATGAGGATCCTGATGGTAAATGATTTGCTAAGGAGAGGATATTCTTTACGTCAGTGTAAGCATGTCAATGTAGGATGTAGTGAGCTGCAGAGAGGTCGGTTCGGATTGAATTTCTATCACTATGTATGAAATTTCAAAGTAGAAAAATCAACGGATTGTAGGTGTTTGAGCGATTGTGAGGCATTTTTAAGGTCATGCTCCTCTTCTAGGGGAGCTAACCCATTCTTGACCAACCCCCTATTCCCAACCTATAGAGTGCTCCATTTTTGTGAAGTTGTCATGTAGTTCGAGTAGTTATGCTGCATTATGATTGGCTGCAAAGTTGTCAACATTGCAACTAATCTTTGGTCGATTTGGCAGTCAAAAAGCCTATGCTCCAAATATGTGTAATTGCTTAAGTGGTTGGAAATGGGTCATCTCCTTTATTGTTGGTTTTCTATTTGGAGGAGCTTTGCTTTGAGTATCCATAGAAATTACAATTTTTGTCATAGGAATATGATTCAATGTTTCTAGAAATATATTATTACTTGTTACAAATTTTCAAAGTATTCTATTTTTAGTTCAAGCATTTTGAAATGTAAGCTACAAATTGTTTAGATTTTGTTGGGAAAAAATTATTTTGCAATTTGAAAACGTTGGAAAACAATTGGTGAAAAAATCTATAAAACCTTTATTTTGAGTAAAAACTAGATGAACGAATTGGACATAGTACTTGAAAAGTCGGTTCAATTTGAGAACCAAAGGAAAATGGTTGATAAAACTCCCAAAATGTCTCAAACAATGATTGGGTCATCCTACCTTTTTCATAGAAGATTGTAATTGAACTAAGGTAGTGTGTTCTAAAAGTGCCCCTATTTTTAGATGCAAATTGGAAATGAGGTGATTCTTAAATGGACCACTTTAACAATTGAATGAATCAAGGAAAATTTATTTTTCTATTGCAAGAGCCAATCATTGTCTTTGATTTCCGTACACTACTCTACAAGTTGCAAGTGGACAGATTTGGAGAGATCTATGGTCACAAATAGGTGCCTATACTCCAAATCTTTGAAAATATTTAGGTAATTAAAAATGCTTGGAAAAATACAAAACCACTTGTGTTAGGTTCTATGTCTATTTTTTGTTCTTTGGAAAATGAAGTAAAAATATTTTTGTCCACAAAAACCTATGAAAAAGCAAACTAGTCCTTAAATGGTCACTTTTAGAGCATACTACCTTACTGTAGTAGTCTATGGTTGAAGCCATTATTTTGGTCAAAGTACTACACCTTTTTTCTGCCTTTCCTTATTTTATTTTCAAGAGAAGAATACCTATTAGTATACCAGTGGTTTCCAATATCAATTTGAAATTTGAAGCATCATGGTATTTCTGTGAAGGTGTAGCACAATATTTTCATAGCCTTGTGTATTGTACAATTAGAGTAAACTAGACATTGTCCATGCTTGCACGGTGACATAAAGGTGCAATATTCTTCTTGAATGCAAGTTTCAACCTTGAAAGAGTATTTCAACATGTGATCTTGTAGCTTATGAATTTTGAATTAGCACAACCATCATCCAGCAATCAATTGGTAGTTGCAAGTAGCTTAGGTTGTAATTTGAAGAGTTTAGTTCTCTCATTATGTCATTTGGTTTTATTATACAGTTCTAAATTTTTTTTTATAAACTATTGACTCATTTTGAAGTGTTACTACCACAGCCAGTTTGTCAATTAAAAGCCTCGTCTTTGGTCTGGAACCAATGAAAGCAAAAGCTGATTGTGGAGTATTGATATATGATGTTCAATTATCTTGATCAATATTGTATGGGCTCTGTGAGTTGGTCCCATAGGAGACAAAGGTCTACACTGTAAAGTTTATTTTTCCTATTCTTCCCCCATACGCTATATTACAATGCACCTGAAGCCAGAGTGACGAGCAAGCACATAGCAATCCCTAAGGGCGACCCTTGTTCGTCAGTAATTAATTATAGAATAGAAAATTCGAAAAACAAACAATTGTAAATTTTATGACATTGCTGGGAAGCAACGTTAACGTACTAGCTCCAACTGCTCCATCGTGAATGTTTCGTGATTTCCTGAAGAGAATCGTGAATATCTCTTACTAGAATTCTAAAACCAATAGACAAGAATGAACACGTTGAAATGATACATTGTCTAAATCCTTGGATTGTGCTCTGTGAGAGAAAGGCAACCAATTTCAGTCATGATTTCACTCATCAGTTCTAGTGACTGAGTTCCTCGTGCTTCCACAGCTTTTGACTTATATCTTACCGTCAAACGACATTCTCATTGTAGAAAAAAAGAAAAAGGTCCTTGCAGAACAAACGAAAAGGGTGATCCATCGCAAGTCTAACAGTGCCCAATACAGGTCTCGAACCTGTGACCTTCGCGTTATTAGCACGACGCTCTAACCAGCTGAGCTAATTAGGCTGCTGCTATACTCTGGTAACAGCGGCCTCAAGTGGCTGCAGATATCTCTCGCCTCGCTTCGTCAATATTTAAATGCCAGAGGATATCACGGAGAGGATCTCAATCATAAACTGCAAAGAAACCCTAAAAATCCACCGCTTGCAATGCCTCTCCACACCAGCATCATTCAAATCAACGAAGCTTCAGTCGCAAATTCCTTGATCACCTACTGCATAAGCCCTGATTTAAGGTTGCTGAACTGCAGCTCCTCGTCTGAGAGATGTTTCCGACGAATAGTGCCGTTAAAAATATAACTACCAAGACATTGGGTATTTACGCATTGTGTATATAGCCTCAGGGTCGCCAACCAAGACATCCGTGCCAAGCAAGCAAACTAGGAGTAACTCACGAACCTTGAAAGTGAAGACGCTGGCGGCGTAACGTGCACGCCGGAAGTACGCACTCCCCTGGCATTGTTAGCTTCCTCCTTTGTAAGATATCCAACTAACAGTATCCGCCGCGTCCTTCCATCTCTCCATGCTGCGAAACATCACCAAACTCGCCTCATCGATTACAACGAAGAAACGTAAGGGCAAGGTAATAAACGCCAGCATCGCAACTACCGTACCATAGCGATTCCTGCTTTTCTTATCTTGCCCTGGCGTTTCTTCTGCTACTAACCCGGTTCTGCTTCTGCACTTGACCTCTGCTTCATCCATGATTCCCAAATCGCAACCATAGTTGCACAGACTACCTCCATGATCGACGAAACCGTCTGAACAATCCCAGGAAACCCGAATCTCCAAACCCTTCATAAACCCCAACTACTTTATCGAATCATTCCGCAGCTACGAAGGCACGGGATACCGGTAGATGAATTTCCGTAACACAGGTGAACAAAAAGCACGCACATGGCCACCGCCTTCCCGAAAACCTCGAAGCAAACTGATCAACGGACCTAAAACCCTAAATTGGCGGAGCATTACCAGAAAATTCTGAACTGGATGAACAGAGTCAATAGATGAATGGGAATTGAATAAATATCATTGATATTCTAGTGGATGAGAAGCCGATGAACAACGCCATGAAGAAGCTTCGAGAGATACCTCGTTGCTTCCTCGACAAGAGGCTTGTGATCACCGACCAACACCCGCAGTGATCCACAGGGCCCGCGGCCAAATTGCTTTCGAATTTGTTTTCAAATCCCAAATTTGATAATGCTACTGTATGATCTTGCCCTTCCTCTTTTCCATGTGCACTTTGATGGACCTTTTGATGATTGTTTAGGGTTTTGGAATTCGTTGTGCGTGAGGATTTAGGTCACGCGTTTCGGTATCAGTTTGGAAGTTGCAGTGTTGTTTTTGTCGTTCTTGTGGTGGCAGGGTTTGGTATCAGTACCTGTTCTGGCGATGGCAGTTTCCTGAATTTCTAGCTTTCGTGTTGGCGTGCAGGGTTTGATCGGAATTCGCTTACAGGTCGAGTTTCGGTGAATTAGAAAAAGAGTCGAGGCAATCAGTGGAGATGGCGTTGAATCCGCAGCTCTATGGAAATGGCACACCGGTGCCGTTTGTTGATGAAATGTTTGTACTGCGGCGAGATGCTGTGGATTTCGAAGTGGACAAAGTTGCCGAGTACGTGGATTAGAAATTGTATATCCTTGTTTTTCAAAAAAATATATTCAAAGTTCTTTGTTGAACATTTGTTCGTGGTTAGCATTTTGTACAATTTTCCTGTTCTGAGAGGTTTTGCAACGCTTAACCATACCTAAAGGATTTTGCCTACGTTTGAGTAATTTTTTTCCCTTTGTTACTTAGTACGAAGAGGAGCGCTCGGGTTGCATTAAACTGAAGTGATTATAACGGATATGCAGGGCTCGTGGAAGCAAGTTGTCAGGGAGGGGAACAGCGTACTTGTCCAATTATCGGATTGTTTTCGTCTTAAGCAAGCCTGTGGATAGTATCCAGGCTTTTGATTTGCCTTTGGTAAGTTTGTGTCCTACTTTTCCTGGTTGGAGAATTCTAAAGTAGTACTTTTGTTGCTAATTTTCGTTTCATTGTAGCAATTTATCGAAATTCTGCTGACTCAGTTGAGTTTAAAATCTTTACTGGAAATTTTTCACTGTCTGTGGCGTGCAGGTATATATACATGAAGAGAAATTCAACCAACCTATCTTCTTCTGCAACAATCTTGCAGGCAAAGTGCACCCGGTATGTGCATTCTTTAACGATTAT
Organism: Rhytidiadelphus loreus; assembly: GCA_947034895.1. NCBI lineage: Eukaryota > Viridiplantae > Streptophyta > Bryopsida > Hypnales > Hylocomiaceae > Rhytidiadelphus > Rhytidiadelphus loreus. The sequence continues at coordinate 29,540,260 of OX344765.1, read as the reverse complement.
CATGTTGGCACAGATTAGCAGATGAAGATTTTCGGTCGTTTTAACTGCCAAAGAATGATGATTCTAGCAAACTGTAAGTTATCTAAGGAGTGTCCGTCTGTACCAGCCAAGTAGAAATTTTAGTTAAATTGAATTATTAATCAAGCCCAAGACACGTAGTGTCAATCAGCAAATTCTTAACTCCCACTAACTATCTTGCAATGAATCTATTTTGATATTTACCAGTTAACTTAACCCTCCTTTTGGGAGAAGTTAACTGACTGCCAATGGTTTAAAGTGCTAAATCCTCCAGCATCAACCAAGTAGTCGCCGATAGCTATCTAGAAGCCTAGCTCCCCATTGCAAGTGCGGGCACATAATAGCTTGGTTAACTTTCAGCCAGCTAATGGATCTCAACACGCACCCCAGTTAGCTAGTTGGTGCTACTTGGTTGGTGCGGGTGAGGCCTAAATTACACACTTTAAAGTTTTTTCAAACTGTCCAAATTCTATATTTAGAACACATCCAAAACTCATGGTGGACTAACATCTTTTTCATTATATCAGGTGATCCCAGAAGGTGCAAATAGAGCGTTGTATTCCCCTCATTTCTTCAAAATAATGTTCAAGGAGGGTGGAACTGGAACCTTCATTCCCCTATTCATGAATCTGATAAAGAGCGTCAGGGCAGCTCAAAGGATGGTGGAAGAGTCCCAACCCAGTGCTCCACCTGCTGAGCCCCTGCCTGCTGCGCCTGCACCAATTGACGAGATGATGCGACATGCGTAAGTCTGAACCCCGGCAGAAGATGATTGAATTTCACTGTTTGTACAGCAAGGATCAGCTGACTCTATACCTCTCTCAATCTTTTGTTGGTTGTTTCTAAGTATAATCTGAAGCGTTTGGTTACCGAGTTCAAATTACTACTAAATGGTCCTCGATAAATGAGTTTTAGCCCATGGGTTTGTGAACTAAAACCAGAAGGTCCATATTTGAAGCTTATAGCCAATTGTATTAATTTCCAGAACATATTACTGTTCAAAGATGTGGGTCATGGTTTCTTCGTTTGAAGCTTTCCTTGAAACTTTTTATATGATTCGTTTTTACTCCTATAGACTTTGAAGCGGTCACTGTTTGCCATTTAGACTGTTACGGGTTAAGGTTCTAACGTAGTTTTCAGATGTGATTATCAGCCAAGGCAGTTCTTATTTTGCTATTCAAAGCGGATCTCGTTCTTATTATTAGTGCTTTCCATTTACTTTCCTTCTGAACCCAAATCATGCTGTCGGTATCTCACACGTGATTTCTGCAGGTACATCGACCCATCCGACCCAACAAAGCTCTATTTGCAGCAGCCTTCCGGGTCCCAGCCAACATTGCGGAGGCGCAACTATGCTTCTGTTGGTGAAGAGGGGCAGATGTGAAGATTGATGATTTCGGAAGAAAATGTTCTTTTACTAGAGTTCATGACCTTTTTGTAGTTTCCTGAGTTGCCTATTGTTTGTAGATATGGATATGAACGCTCAGGCTGTACTCGTTCAGGGGTCGTGACTTCTTTGGAAGCCAGTATGAGGTACAACAGTTATGAATTAGCACTTGGAGCACTACAGTATGATGTATGTTGGCGGGGATGTTCAGTTTGTACAATTATTATGTATAATTGTGAACTGGCTTTTGGTATGAATTCATGAAAGCAAATTTGTGAAGCATAGGAAATTTGCAAGCATTAAGTTCATGGAAGGTTTTCTCTTTTTTGAAACCCACTTTCTTGAAGGTGCATTGCATTTTAATTATTGGTCCAATACTTAAAAAAAATTCTTTACACTTCTAATCATCTCTAGTTCTAACCAATGAACATAACAATATCAATGTACAAATTGACTACAAGAATTACATATAAAGATTGTATGTAGCACAAAATGGCCATATACACAAGCTTTTCCTCCATAAAAAGTTGTGCGAGACCTTCATAAAATACCATGATACTTCAAAGTTCAAATTGATATTTAAAGATGCCACTACTATACACCTAATTTATATGGAAATTCTCTTTTTCTTTTTTCTTACCAACACCTATACAATAGATTGCAAATCCATTCTATAACATGATGTGGTACTTTAGGCCGACTCCCTTCAAGAATAAGGTCATAGTCATTGATACCATGACCTTCAAAAGGAAGTTTCCTTGTCAAGATCTCATAACACACCATCCTATAACTATTAATAAACATTCACTTCTATTGTAAATAGATTTGGGTTCTTGTTCACCACCTTATCTTTGAAGGCTTGCAATATTTCTAGAGCTCTAAAGAAGCCAATTCCAACAACTCCAATTGAGCACTCAAAGTTAGCAACAAAAAAACCATAATCATCTTCAAATGCAACCTCTACATTAGCTACATTATAATCACAAACGTACTTGTTCATCTCCTAGATGAGCCAACCACAAAGCACATTTGATGCTTTTGAGGTCCCTATAAACAATGTTGAGATTGTGCAACTTAGTCATTCCTTTTGCAATCATACCCATGATCTAAATCTCCATCTCCCTTGAAAATGATCCAAAATCAATGCAAGCTCTTGCCTTCATGCAACAATCAATGAGAGTCCATAGATCTTTGTTTCCCTCACTAAAAGAAATGCAAACTGACCATCTAACAATAAAGTCCCACATAGTATAATGACATGTATATCTCAGAGGATGATATTCCCCCCACCTTTACCATTTCATACACTCTTCATACTGCCAAAACATTCTTTGGGGACATTGTTTCTACAAATCTCGCATGAATGTCCCCTTCCAAAAGACTTTCAACACTTACTTCAACCCAAAATCCTGATGTTGAAAAGTGAGCTTTGGATCCTTCCAAGTGACATGAGCATGGGCCGCGCGAAACTTTGGAACGAGTGGCCCCCTGGGCCAAACATTTTGGAGGCCAAATTAACTCAAATTCGCCCCTGCTATTGTGAAATCGCCCCAGCTATTGGGGTTCTTGTGGGGTTAAACATTGCCCATTTAGGCTTGGCCACTGGTTCAAAAAAATTGGCCCCTCTCGCTTCTCGGCTAGTGTTAGAGTGGTTCAAAATTGGGTCTAGATCACCCTAGTTTGGCCCTGGCTAACTGATCCAAAGTTCCCATGGAGAGCTCCGCTTGCCCACCCTCTGCAAACTTCTCACCAACCTCTTACTCACCAACATCGTGGATTCCACCATCACCAAATGACATTGTGCAAAAGAAGCCACCCAAAGTGGGGTGCGTCTGCAGAGACTGGAAGACTTCCACATTGATCAGTTTGGCCTCTTCGTCATATATACTCAGAATGCTCAGTAAGCTGTCTCCAATATATGCACCTTGGATCGCTCAATCGCATCCCTCATATTTGTGTCACCCCACTCTCAGCCTTCCTCCTCTCACTGCTCATGGGCTCAGAGCATGCAGGAAAAAACAGTCGTTGAAGAAGAAGGGATTGCAGACTCCCTTTCAGATGCAATTTAAGGCTGTAACAGATACTGAGTCGATCGCTTGATACAGTCACACTTCTCAGATTCTGCAAGGGGTGAGTGGACTCGCTTGGATCGACCATCTAGCTAGGAACGGTAAGCTTGTGGTGGGTTTCACTCGCTCTTCCTGCTCGACATGCTAGCTTGAAGGCATTCGGGTTTTACAGTAGGGGAGTTTCAAACAGAGATGCTGCCGGCCTGGACACCGAGAAACTGACCCACAATATGTTGGAAATTCATTTTGAAGCAAAACCGATCGATCTACACTGCCGGATGGATGTTCTCGACAACATAGAGCATGAAAAGTCGTAATCCAAGCCCCCTGAAAAACAAGAGCGTAGAGTCTACACACTCCAGGGACGTACTCCTTCTAGCTCAAGCAAAGAATCCACTCAGACATGCATCATGAGAATTTGGCACAGATCGAAAAGAACGAAACTGAGTTCAAGAACTGAAAACTTTTGCAAGATGAAGGAGAAGAAGAAGAAGCGCACTCGTGTACCGTAAATCTGTCGTCGTGAGCAGGCCAGGTGCAGGCTCCTGGGCGACGTTACGTTACGTTGTTGTATCCACGGGTGACGCTGGCGTTGCAAATTCAAGGCCCCTCTTGGCTGGCTAGCAAGCGCAGATTCTTGTTGTGAACCTCCGTCCATCTTTCTCCCCTCATGCTGATTACGGTAACTTACTCAGCAGCAGCTGCTGATGTCTGGGTGGTTTTTTTGTCAAATGACACTACAAGAGAGTGTATAGTTTGCAACAGTTTCTGCAATGGTTTTCCAATGCCCACAATTTTTTTTTTAATGACTTTGCAATGGTTTTGCAATGTCTTGGCATTGGCACTACAATGGTACAGCTACACTGATATTTGCAATGTCCCATATTGATAGTCAAGGGTACTATGAGGTTGAACAGATAAGATGTGTAAGCTGTTACCAATATAGGTAGTGAATTCTATTCACGAAATCATAGATTTCTAGATTTAGTGTAGTACAAAATGTATGAAATTTAATAGTATGCGAAATTAAGAAACTATAAATGAGATGTACATGTTACCAACATTTTGAACTCCTGAAATCTAGAAAGAGTCTAGATCTAAAATTCTGAAATGTACAAACTGATGAGATTGAAACTTGAAATCTACATTTCAGTTAGATTTGAGACTCCCAAATCTAAGAATTTTATTGATTATATGTAATTACGTATTTCTTTGCAATGATTATTGCAACATTTTTGCAATAGTTTCTACATGATTTTGCATTTTCAATTTGCAACAATTTTAGAATACAATAGCATGGATTCAGTGTCCAAGACTTTAGAATTACATCAACAACAAGTTTGCAATGCTTTTGCAATGCATTAGTTATTTTTTGAGATCTACACTAAGTTCCAATACACATCATTCAATTGCAGAACCATTGCAAATGAATTGCTACTGTGTTGCAATCACTACTTTCTGTTGTTGTGTGACTAGGCCAGAAGGACGCCTTGATTCTGCCGCATGAGACCAAGTTCGTACTGACAGTGCAGGCATTTCAGAAGCCTCGCGGTAATTAAATAAAATTAAAATCATCCCTTTGGATACTGTGGGAATCATTGGCTTAAAAAAATGCAAAAGCACTCATTGGAAGTTAAACAATTGTAGAAGACCTCCCCTTTTCACAACCAAATTCTAAGGACGAATAGTTGCACTTCTATCCTACAAAGAAGGATTCTCTATCATTTATTGAACACATAAAGTCCACAACATCGTTTATATTGTTAATATATTGTTATATAGGTTAATTAGCTATTTTCTTGTAGTTCCTATATTGAGTGTGCTTTTCAAGTAGTAAGTCCAGTTGTTTTCTTTGTTTGTTAACCAAAAAAAAATTCCAATTCCACCTGGTAATTTTATTGTCGCTCTTTTGGTCGTTGCCGGATTCACAAATGAAAAATTCAATTGGAATGGCATATCAAAAAGAAAAATCACATACGTTTTGGTCAACTCACTTTTTAATAAACACAAGGCACATTATAGGTGACCAAAGCAAAAACATGTATTAGTAGCTTTTTATTGTTGTCCCAAAAATCTCATGATAAATAAACAAATTTTTAGCCCTTGGGATAGTGGGATAGTGTCAAAGTTGGTAGTAGTAAATTGTTTCTCATAGCTACACATGTTGGTAGATTTGAAATATCTCCATTTGTATGAGTCTTTTGACCTTGAAATTTGGCACACATTTTATCAACATAGAGGTGATCCCATGCCAAAAACCTCATACCAAATATATTGGACGCAACATATATTACGGGTTGAAATCCTCACTTCTAACCAAACAAAATGACATATCTGTGTTGCCTATAATTACAATGAATATGAGGAACTTTGAGTAGGACCTTACTGGAACAGCTAGCCATGGCTACAGGGACAGAGCCTCTCAGTGAAGAGGCTTGGTTCCAGTTCCTTCGAAAGGATGCTCTGTTATTGCCAAGAGCATTTCACCTTCTCGAGTGTCAAGTGACAAAATTGTTCATGAAAGACACAGCTAAATTTTCTACACCTGGTGGTCTCTTGCACAGAAAGAAGTAACTACATCACTAAACACCCCTCCATACACAAACTGCGATTTCAAATCCCATCGTTTGAGCCGCCACACAAAACCTCACTGGAAAGGCTTGCGAAAGGAACATTCAGCACTTCTTCTCTGAGCCTACGAATCTACTTGCCACGGAGATTAATGAGCTGATCAACCACAGCTGTATCAGCCAATGTACTGATGTCCCCCACTTGGTCCAGCTCGTTGCTAGCGATCTTCCGCAATATTCTGCGCATGATTTTCCCACTTCTTGTCTTGGGTAGCCCTGGAGCCCAATGGATAACATCTGGCGCGGCAAATGCTCCAATCTGCCAATAAGGAGATATGGAAAAGTCAGAATGCGAGAATCAAAGAGCCCAAAGAATTCGTTAAAAAAAATTTCATTGAAATTGGACTGTTTCAGGGAATTTTAAACATATAGAAAGGTCACCGCCATGATTCATGGTTAGGTCTCACAAACCTCCTTATGACGCATAAGGAGGTCTACATATGGTCATTGTGACAATAGGGAGACCCCAACAAGAATCACGACAAAGATTCATTTAACGATATTGACAAAAGTTTCTGAATTACTGTAATTATACTGGATCGGATCATCACCTGAGATCGAACAGCGTTGATGAGAGTTCTGCGAAGCTCATTGCTATAATCCACGTCTTCCAGAAGCGTGACGAAAGCATAAATTCCTTGGCCTTTCACCTGTATCAAATTCCAGTAACAAATGCACCACCCGTCGTGAGTTTTGAGCGCATCACAAAAGAGAAAAAGAGCAACCTTGTCCGACGAAGATGATACTCAATGTGTCACTATAAACCAGTGTAAGCGGTTTCATTTACCTCGTGGTCAAATCCCACAACTGCAGCTTCAGTGCATTGGGGATGTGAAACTAGAGCCGATTCAACCTCCGCAGTGCCTATGCGGTGCCCACTGTGCCCATTCACAAACAAGGTGAAGATCAGAATATTATCCAGCTACATACATTTCGATGCATTCAAGGCAATGTACAAAACAGACAGAACTTAATACGTAGTAACATGACGCATATTAAGTTTTTGTATATGAGATGTATGCAAAAAAGACACTGAAATTAAACAGTAACTGAGAAGAAACATTCAAACTACCGAGCAAGCGTTACTGACCTAACATTGATGACATCGTCAACTCGTCCTGTCAACCAGTAGTAGCCGTCTTTATCCCTGCACAAATAGTTCTCACCGATATTAGAACTCACTTCCTGAGAGTCTGTTTGGTTGGAAATGATTAGTTTCTGGTATATAATCTTCAAATATTTGGACGGTTTAAGAACACGATGTACACAGACAGATAATATACCTTTGCCCATTACAAAATTACAAACCAGTTCATTGATGATCTGTTTCAGCAGCTAGATACCTATCACATACAATAGAACCTGATCTAAAAATAAAAAATCCAACTTTGGAAGCTAATAATTGATTATGTAACTTTCAAAACATATCTCTATCGTTTAAAAACATAGGCAGGGTTTTCTTCTTTCAATTGATTAATCTTGATGACTTCCTTGAAGCTTCTTATATGATGGATTTCAACTCTTAAAAGATATGGAAGCGGCCACTTTTGCCCATTTGGGCCCTTAAAAAGGTTTACGAACACAATGGAAGAAGCTGACCTGCGGCATCCATCGCCACTGAAATAAAATCCTTTATATGGAGCAAAATATGTTGTTTCATATCGATCATGGTCTCCTTGTAGAGTTCTCATCATGCCAGGCCATGCGGCCTTGATGCACAAGTAGCCGCTACATTCTCCAAACTGTTCTTGTGCATTTTCGTCTACTACAGCAGGCTGCAGATATAGTGAAACTCATGCAAAGGAGTCAGCAAGAGTACACGAAATGATCTACATGTCCAGCAACCATCTGTTTATATTTCTGGAGTTCACCGGATGCAACTTGATACCCGTCACAAAAGCTTGGAATTCACGTCCTAAAGAACTTCATTTCTCTACTCACAAACAGAGATTTCGTTACGTTTCGTTCCATACGTAAGATTCAAATAGTAAGACAGCAGAAGATGATATCATCGCACCTGAACACCAAAGAAAGGTAAGGTAGCAGATCCAGGTTTAAGGCCCCAAGCCCCCGGAAGTGGGGTTATCTGAACGTGACAAAGATTCGTGGTGTCAGCACAACAGATACTCCCGTAACAAGTAAATATCACCGGTCACAAGTAAATATTCTGAGCATGCAAGAAATCATTTGCCAAAGCTTGCTCTCAGCCACGAAATTGAAACAACAAAAGAAGAAACCTGCCGCCACACACAGACCAAAAAAAGGAATCTAGAAAATCTAGCCGTGTTAAACCTTGCCAATTGCAATGCCATTAGAGGCTGTTTCTAACATAACCCCTGCCTATTGTTCCACGGCTAGGTTTTCTAGAATACCTCTGAGGTGAGTTTTCAGCTACTATTGCATGGACCAAGAGAAGAAAAAACAAATAGATTAAACAGTGCAAGACGGTTGCCTGACAAAATAACATACCATGAACCCTCCTGTCTCCGTTTGCCACCATGTATCAGCTATAGGACAGCGTCTGTCGCCAACTACTTCGTAGTACCACTTCCACGCACTTGGGTTTATCGGTTCTCCCACACTCCCAAGCACCCGTAGTGACTTACGAGAGTGGCGTTTAACAGGCTGCCACAAACACAAGGCAGTTGTATATCAAAATACTATAATGACCAATACTACATTGATCGCGACGGATTTGGCTCCTATACCCAAAGATCTCTCCACAGCTCTATACAATTCCCAAAGGACGCACTCCCACATATGTTTCAATTTCTTAAAGTAAATATTACCCTCTACCTTAAACTTGTGATTGGCTAGAATTCTTACTTCTCGATTAATTACCATAAGCAAAACTGTCGTGAAGGTTAACTTATCTATATCAGACATCCTGAAGCGCATCTAAGGAATTGGTTAATCATGCAACTCAGCAGTCTGACAATACCTCGTCACCCGATCGCATCAACGAACGAATTGCAGTTGGAGCAGTGTAGAAGATGGTCACATTATACTTGTCCACTATTTCCCAACAACGCCCTGCATCTGGATAGTTGGGGACCTGCCCACACAGAAAAATGCATAGGTAACATTCTCGTAAGCACTAAACACCATTTTTGTAGAGTCAAAAAACAAGATTTCACTTTATCATTTTCCCCAAAATTTACAGGAAACTTCGAGAAGTAAAAAGAAAAAGGTAACAATACAGATTCGAACACATCCGAACACTAGGGTATGTACGAAGAACCAAGAAGGGAAAAAAAAAGATATTTAAAGTAACTACACCCTTAAAAAACTTCTTCGTACATGATACGTAACCTCATTAATAATCACATTTTATCTTGAGTGCCACTTCAAAAGAGATTCTTTCATAATAAAAACTAATTTCGAATTTGACATTGATAGCAATGCCGAATTGACAGAACATTTACCCCTTCAAAAACAACCATTGTAGCACCATTGAGTAAAGGGCCATAAGTTAGGTAGCTGTGACCAGTAATCCATCCACAGTCTGCAGTACACCTGCGCAAACATCCATAAGCTTGCAGTATGTGACTTTCTCGTCTTGACACAAAGCTTCAAATCAATACCACAAGATATCCCCCATAAGATATGAAAAACATAAACGCACCAATAGACGTCGTCATCGTGGTAATTGAACGCATGCTTAAAGGTTGTAGCAGCGTATACCATGTAACCTCCCGTTGTATGTAACACGCCCTGCCAAACATCTTAAATGTCAAGTAATCTATTTAGCATTACATCAAGGACAAAGAATACCAGAATCTGCAATCAAACACTTATCCGTTTCATCATGTGATTACTGCAGACCTAAGGCCCCGTCCAACACCCAATAGAGGCTAAGCTGCTAATGTGAAGTATAATACCTTGGGCTTTCCTGTGCTTCCACTGGTGTATAACAGAAACAGTGTATCCTCTGCATCGACCCATTCCACTTCACATTCTTTTGCTTGTGATAGTACGACATCCTACAAGAGGGATCACAATCTACTAACTTAAAAAAAGTCAAGTAGACAGCTCAAAAAGTTCTAGCGATAAATAACCCTCTACATTTTGGTCCCGTCTACACCATCCTATTAGTGCGAGTGACACTAATTCACCGAAGTCATATTATTTTAAGCTTGTGCAATATTACTGTAGTGCACTAATTTCCACCCATTTATTTTTTGTAATGACATTGATTTTGCAAGTGATACTTATTTTGCGCACTCACTAATAGGATAAAATCATCATTTTGCAAGGTAACTAACACCCTCAACTTAGCTAACTGCTGCTACTTGGTTGGTGCATGCAGATTTGACACTTCAAACCATTGGAATAGGCACAATTACTTTACCTGTCCAGAATCGGGGAGTTAACTACACTGATTAGGAAAGGAATGAACAAAATATTGCATGTTACACTGAAACCACCGTCAACTGTGGCCAACAGTATTCATAAGAGGCCACACTAGTAGTTATTGTCAACACTACTGGGATTCATTCCATTTCCAGTGGATGAAAAATGTTTTAACATGAAGAAAATAACTATTCAAATGAATGAAAATTTGTTCAAATGGATGAGTTTACCCACTGCATTGATGCACCTACAAGATATGGTGATTCATTGTAGTTATTGGAAGTTAGTACCAAATGTCTAAAATGACAGAACTTGGGCAGTGCCGGCATTTAGTAACTAATTCCAGTTGGCTAATTGGCGTTACTTGGTTTGTGCGGACAAGGGCTAAAACATGAATATGCAACAATAGGAAAGAAAAGAAGCAAAGTCTAACAAAATAACAGGTAGAAACCAAATTTTTCCATCAGGGTAAGACATTAGTCAAGGGAGAAGGTAAATCAAGCAAATATCAACCTGCCACCATATGTCACGGCCTTCTTGCCATGCGGTTTCTTCTCTCTTTATCGCCAAATCGTTATCAAACGTCAAACACACACCTGCAGAAACATCAAGTGCACATAAAGCACAAGGGAAATTTCACCAAACTTTATAATGAATTATTCAAAATTTGTGGCCTTATCATAATCAATCCCTTGATGAAATAACCTTGTGATCTTCCTTGAAGGTCCTCACCTACAGTATGGCCATTCTCTGATGCTCGTATCAACGCGTCATCAACAATTTCCTTGAGTTTGATAACCTTGGCGCCACGTTTCACTGCACTGCTAGTCAAGATAACATTTGGCTTGCAATCAAGTATGCGCTGATACAATGACTCCGCCGAGAATCCACCGAAGACGACCTGCACAGAAATACCATCTTAGAAGCCACCTTCGAAAACTTTTTCATAGACAAAAGTCCTACGAAATAGCCTTCCGAAAAGCAAGGAGACTCGTGACTAATTTCAACTACACATACCAAAAATGGGGTAAATTTGAGATCATGGACGTCATTGTTACAAGGTAAGACGTGTACTCACAGAATGGATAGCTCCGATTCGTGCACAGGCAAGCATGGCGATCGGCAACTCCGCTAGCATTGGCATGTAAATTGCCACTGCGTCGCCTTTCTTAACACCTTGACTACGCAAGTAGTTTGCAAGCTGCAGTTAAATACAAGAACTTTATCAGCAAGACCTACATTTCAAAGAAATTGAGGTTCCTATAGATGTTCCTATAAGTAATAGTGCGACACACCTCTTGACCCTCAATATGAATTTATAGAGCCAATGACATTGAATTCACCAATAGAAATTAACAAGGGTCGACTGTAATTTAGCAACGCTTGAGATGCTAAGAGAATTTTTGGACCTAAATTTCCATTTGGAGTTGCAAGAGTGGGACTAAAACCCCAATTTGGGGAAGCTAACTCAATGTTAATTCATTACATGCAACTATGAGCTCTTGTCATCCCAAAATAGCACAAAGTTGGACAAAAATTTAGATACAATCTAGAAATATGGCATGTATGTGAAGTGGAGTAAAAAGAGGGGCAACCAACTATCACTTATACACACAACTCTAGCAGCCACACTTCATTTTCTTGACATGGAAGGAAATCGATGCCCAAGCATACAGACAAGTTCAGAAAGTGACACTCCAACGACATGCAAAAAAAACTGGCAGTAAGATAAGACCATTGTGTAGAATCTGTATTGAACATAAGACATACAAGATCCACACCTGGCAAACGCGATCGAGAACATCGTTGTAAGTCAGTTTGGCATCCACGCCAACATCATTCCCTTCCCAAAAGAAAGCAACCTTGTCACCGAGGCCTGCCTCCACATGCCTGTCCAGGGCATTGTAACAGATGTTGGTTTGTCCACCCTTGAACCACTGCCACGCATCAAAACATCAGTGAAAAGGGAAACAGAACATCCTCTCAGGGAACTCCAATATCCGAAAGTGTCACGTTGATCAATGTTATTTGCTAAGGTAAGTATAGTTAAGGTAAGCCGTTCTGCTTGTGCCACCAATATATTTGACCCTATCTGTGCCACTATTTTGTGGTAGAGCACATTTGAAAATATGCACTACTGCAACATAGTGGCACAAGTAGGCTCAACTGAATTGGTGGCACAAATAAGATGGCTTACCTTTATACCAACGGAGTCTGGTTGAGAAACGGACCTCAACAGCCACTCGTCCTTTGCGAACATCAATGTTTTCAGAGTGCAATTCTCCATCCTTGACGGGCCATTTCTTTTTCCAGAAAAACGATGACGCAATGTCACCCCAGAATCCATCAGGATCCTCCACGGATCGCTGGTACATCTCGTCATACTGCACAACATTCCATCCCAAGCATCTCTGTCATCCACTGAAATCCCAGAGGGGAAAATTTTCAACAGTGACTCCATATATAACATAATTCAAGTAACATACGCTCAGAAACACTTTCAAAGAAGCTCCACCGCATAGCAAAGGAAGTCATTCAACCTTCGACTTATTAAAAGTCGCTAGTAATGATTGTATCATGAATGAAGAATTTCGTCATTGGTAAGCCATACAGAACCAGAAGGCCCAAATTGGGCATCATGGTTCTTAGCAGTCTTCAGTAGTTCATCTAGGGACCTTTTCATGGTTCAACTTAATTCGTTTATTAATCAACGCGTGAAATGATCTTCACCAATTCTAGTAATATAAAATTTAAACTCATCCGAATTATATTTTCCTCGCTGAGATCGATCACATTGATCATTTTAAAACCGTCCATCCTTGTTTTTACGGGGTTCCCAAAACCTGGAAGAATAAACTTCGAGTCTGATTGATATTAGCTACTACTGTGAGTATCAATCTGGCAATAATAAGGTAGAGGATACTAAAAGTTATTAGGAACACGATCCGATATCTTATACTCGCCCCTGTTTCCAACGGCAACACTTGGTTGGCATTCAATTAACAAGTCAGGTGTAATCATAACTCGAATAAATTGGTCGATGGCCACAGATCTTTTAATAGAAAAGGCGTTGTCTAATGTCCCTTCAATAGTGTCTTACAAACTCCCACTTTTGTATTATTGCATAAGAATTTCGTACGTAGTGATAAAAGTTTTGTCTCAGCAGATTAGGCTCTTATACCCAAGATGATCTCTCCAATGAGCTCTATATTGATCTCCAAATGAAAGTGCACTTCTACATATTAGTTAAAATACTTAAATTGACATAAATAGTATTCACTACCTTAATTACAGATATGTTTTGTTACACCATAACCTCAATGGAGCCCACTCCTGTAGCGGTCGCAACCACGCAAGAGCATAATTATATCTCATAGTCTTGTTCTGGTGACCTCCTTTTTAGACTCTCGATTAAGCATGATTAAATAGAATCCAATAGTGTAATTATCCAGTAACCTGAAAGCAGAAAGCAGAGCCTTGTTGTATAAGCTAACGTCCCTCTTAGCTCCGTTGCTTATGATGCTATTTCTCATAACGAGGCTCAACTTTCATGCCACCGAATTCATATCAGATCAACACATTTTCAAAGAATTACACTTCAACTAAGAGAGATTCATAATTGTATCAATGCACAATGTTGTCATCAAGAAGCGCTACTCGTCAAAAATTCAACGATGAGGCCAGTATTACACAAATTCAAGCACGAAGAAGCCAACACATTTTCTTTGCGAACAACACAAACCGAATGCTCTAAACAGATGCAAACTAATAAATCTTAAAGAAACTGCGTAAAATAATTGGCATCCGCACTAAACCTGCGCCCGAGACGACACCAACGCCCGCGCCCGAAACGTCTCGCTCGCCTCCACGATCTCCTCCTCAGGCTCCACACTCACCACATTAGCATCCCCGTTCGCGGCTTCAATTGCGGAATTCGCCCGCATCGAGCTCGCGCCCCGGCTCCCATTCTGCGACGCCATAAGCTTAATCAAACCCCCCCGCCCCTGCCCCCGCCCCGGAGAGAGAAGCCTCCGGCAGCTCACCTGCGAAACGGCAATCCAAGCACGCGCAGGATTCGTCCAATTGGAGAGCGCAGGAACGGAGCGCGAGGGCCTGGTGTGCAAGGCAATCGGCATGGTCTCGAAGATGGCCGTCTGTTGTTGTTTTCGGGTGTTCTGACAGCGTGATTGAGTTCTATAATTGAGGTAGTACTAATAAAGAAAGTTGTGATTGATGATTGTCAGGTGCGCAAACGCAAAAGATGCACAGGATGCGCACTGTAAGTTAAGGGGAATCAGAGATGGGAGAGAGAAATTGAGAAAGAGAGAGAGTAGGAGCAGGGAGGACGACAGTGTGGTCATGGGGATTAGGTGGGATTACCGAAGACCGCGGATGGAGGTCGTTGTTCACCGCTGGCGGAGGGCTAAATTTAGGGGGACTTGGCAGTTGGCTACTGGGCCGTCGCTGAGGGCCAGGGGTGAACTGACCCCCTCATTGCCCCGTTTTACCCCTGCGAAAAACACTGTGGAATTTTTTTATTTGCAATCAGACGATAAAATTTGCAAATTCAGAATTCAGATTTGCAATCAATGGCCCCCAATTAACCAAGGAACATGAAGAGATTAGAAAAATCACAGCAAAAAATAGGGGGCTTTTTTTTCACAATAACCCCAAGATAGGGTAATGAGGAGGTCAGTTCACCCTAGCCGTTGCACTGAGGCCCCGGTGTTTGTTTTAACTCTGGACCGAAGCGGAGGAGGCTTTTAATCAACAAAAGGTAAGTTATGTGAGAGCATTGTGCCCATCAACTCATAACATTGTTAACTAGTCTAACCATATTGGGAAAGAATTTAATTATAATCTGTAGAGAATCATTGGATGGCTTGGAAGTTGCAATGCTAGTTTAATTGAATGAGGAGAAAGTTGCAAGAATACCATTGACTAAGGTAGTCAACTCTAAAAGCGCCCATGCTCTAAAAGAGATCATGAGACTGAGGTACATTTTTCTTTCTTTGATATACCAACAATGTACATTTCAAAAGGTGGCCACTTTTAGTGACCATTGTGTTTCAACTTCAAAAATTCAAAACTAGTTCCACAAAGGTCAAAAAAATATGAAACAACTTAGATTAGATGTCAATTCCATTTTTCTTCCTATGAAAATTTCCTAGAAATTGTTTCAAGAATTTTAGCTTCCCCGAAAAGGCAATCAACTCTTAAACAGTCATTCTAAGAGTAGACTACCTTAGTTGGGAAGTTGTCATATTAGGTGACTCCCACTTCTTGTAGAAGCATAAGGGATGTTTAACAATTGTATGCCAATCGCCTAATACTTGCCAAAATAAGATGATAAGTTCTTCAAACTCTTCAAAATATTTTCATGGCACCTAATTTTAGCATGTTAAGCAATGGTCCTTGAAATCATTGTTTATTTAGTGAGCTTTATTCTATCGAGTATTCTATATTCCACTTGGTGATTAGTCAATTGACTATTTATGGAGCACATTTGATGAACAAAGTGGGGGACAAGAATTTTGAAGGTTCTTCAAAAGAAATATTAAAATATTAACACATCAAATTGAGCAAGCACAGGTATAAATGCTTTGAGGAAGTTTGAATAGAACTTTGCTCTAAAATCAAGTCATTTTAAGGAATGAAAAAATGAAAATACTAGACATGATTCCTCATATCTTGATGGTCACCTTTGAAGGCTTTGCAATGAGTTGCCCTCCTATGGCACCTTTATTAGGTACAAGACATGGGAGATTGAAAACATTTACCTATGCTTTGCCTTGTACAATTATAGAATTTTTTTTTTCATGCCAACATTTACAAAATCAATTTTCATGAATTTTGAGTGTAGTGCCCACAATATTAAACTGTTTTTTTTTTGTCCAAACCACAAGTTAGCCTGTTTGTACACCCATTTCAGGCAACAATTTCATGCTTTTGTGTGTAGGTTAATGCAAACTGGGGATTTTTTTTTGTTGTTCCAATCTTTTTCTTTTGACATTTATTTTATATTCTATCCTTTATTGCTTTCAAAGTGCTCTCCATTGCTCTTTAAAGTTTCAGAAAGCCAAAATCTCTTCTAGAGTTTTCTTGACAAACATAATTGTCCTGTGACAAAGATCTTCTTCAACTTTTATAAGCAGCAAAGTCATCCATAGTCCAATTTCATGAAGTTTCAAGACAATTATCTATGAAGCATGATTTACTAAAAGAAAAACATGTTCGCCACAACCGGCTAAAATGCGACTAAGTAGCCTATACAACTATCCTATGACTACTGTCTTCTCTATTTGCACCAAATTCTTATGTCATATTTGACATCACTGCTTTACATCATTAGAACAATGTTTAGTTGCAAAGTAGTTGTAAAATGAAGTGTAGGATTATGAGAGTTGGAACAGAGTTCAAATTTAGAATGAATGTGACTTCTTCTCCATCCAAAATTCATCATAGTTGTCAATGTGGAGTAGTTCACACTCTGTGATATCCACCATGTTGATTTGCAATTGCAAAAAACAACTAGGAAATAAGTAGGAAACAATTGCAACTATAAAATGACAGTAGTTGTTTCCAAATCATTTTTCAATTGTCTTATATCAATTGTTCTATATCAATTGTCAATAATACCATTAGGTTGGACATATAAGACTTGTAAGTAGCTATATCTTTATGTAATGAATTATGCTAATAGACTTCTAAAATTCCTACAATTTGTAGATTTCTAAGTTTGTAGATTTTGAAATCTATAAATTCTATAAATAAAAAATAAGTCACAAATGCACTACAAAGAAGTTGCAAACAAGTCACAAATGAGCCACAGACGAGTTGCAAACAAGTCATAGATGAGTCATAATGAAGTAATAATGAAGTCGCAAACAAGTCATACATTAGTTGGCAACTAAATTGCCGATAAGTTGTACAAATCACCAATTGAGTGACCAACGTCACGTGGCAAAAAATACCACATAAGCAACTATGTCGTAAAGCACATTGATAAAGTTCCAAGTAAGTTGTTGAATGAGAAACAATTTAGTTTTGCCTTGTTACTACGATACGACTAAAAAACTTGTCCTCATCAACTAAGGGCCTCTAGATTATCACCAATTGCAAATGTCCGATGCAACTAAAAACTAGTTGCTCTTTGTAGTTACAAAATCCCTCATTTTCTTCTAAAGAATATTGTTTCTAAACTCATCAACAAACTCCACATTTCCTTCACAACCTCATCTTTTATTGTTTTTGAGCAAACCTAATTGTATTCTCTTCAGGCAAAACTCGAAAATCATTTGTCCAACACAAACATGCACAAACAAATGGTATACCAATAGGTGTCCATAAGGAGTGATTTTGAGGTTTAAGGTTGTAGGCATTACATTTGAAATTCCTAAAAATCGATCCTATAAATGTTGGTCTGCAAAAAATATTCCATATACAATTATCAACAACCAAAATCTAACATTTAATTCATAGAATGTCAAGTCTCGTCTCATGTGCCTATTTGTGATGTTTTGCTCAAAGTTTAATTTTAAAGTTTAGCCTTAATCAACTTTGATGATCATATTGTGTAAAATGATGCGATGTTGCCAATAGACCTAAACCCCCATTGGAAATCTCTTCTAGAGTGCCAATACACACACCAAACTCATTCCACATCCTTTCCTATGCTAGCTTGCATTTTAGTATTGTGTTCCTTCTTCTCTCCTTGTAGCTCATATACAATTGTAGGAATCAACTCCAATGTGAATAAATCTTATTGAGGAGCATCTTAAGCATGGATAGTGATGGCCATGAACTAGAACCAAATTCCTATTTAACACTGTCTTTTTAAAAATCTAAATAGTACTTACAAGATATTCATTGCAAAAGGTTCAATATTACAATCTTGACATTATGGCAAATATTTTAAATATTCATGGATTGAACTCTGAACATGTATAGTGTTTACATACTATATTCAAATGCCATTATTGAACTTCACCTATATTCATTGACTACAACTTGCCTACATTTGGAGAAAAGTCAAACTTCATTTGCATACAAGCATGGGTGAAATTTTCTCCAAAATAATTCATCCTATTTTACTCCATGTAATACACTACAACTTATATTGATTGCATGTCACACGAAATGATAGTTCAACTGGGTGGTGTGATCTTTTGAAGCCACTCAATTCAATAAAACTCAATCTAGATCATCTAGATCATGATAGTCAGTAACCAAATTACAAACATATGCAAATAAGTGCTCAAAACGTTGTATTCTTTACGTAACTTACAAATCAAAAGCGAATAAGAGTGTGCCACATACTCTCTTATAAAGGCAGAAGACAAGTTCAAGTTCTAAAATGGGCTCTCCTATTTTCAGCTGAAGAGAATTGCCCTGCATTAGGGTTTCCATTTCAGTGATGTTGCGGAGTCCCCGAGAGATCCCTCGTCGTTTTGCAGTATCATCGTGACTCTCGAATTCGCAATTTCTCCACTGATTGGAGAATCGTCCTTCCCGTAGTTTGCCGCGACACGGGCGTACGTGGTGGATGTGAGCCAGCAGTCATGGCGGGGGAGGACCAGGCGCAAAAGCGAGCAGCAGCGGAGGCCTATGCGTTCGATGAAGACTCTCGATGGATCGATTACTGGAACAATGTGCTTATTCCGCCTCAAATGAGTGCTCGCCCGGAGGTCCGGCGCCACTTTCAGCTTAAATTTTTCCAGCGTTTCGTCGTACGTATCATTCCCGATTCCGAATCCTTCTCTTTTTAATTTCATTTTGTAAATTTTAATCCTCAATTTTCAGGTGTATAATCTTACAAATCTACGCATTCACACGATCACACCCTCCAAAGTTTTCAATGTTGCGATGTAAACGTAATAATATAGAGTGAATTACGTGTGAAAAGGGTTGAGATTTTAGAGTTTACGTGTGAAAAGGGTTATAAATCTTGCCTCGGTATGATCACATGTCCTTGTCACACAATATTCTTACATCTCCATATTTTTTCCGTGATTCGAGAGGTTTTGGTGTCCTTGTTCAATTTGTGACAATAGTTTAAGGTTTAGTGAAGTATATCCAAACATCTATATTGTTAATAATGTTTAGTGCCAGGTTTCTATTTTCTGACGTAGGTTTTGAATTGGTCTTTTTTTCTATAAAAGATTAATAGGCAGGTATTATGTTCACAGGATCCAGAACTTGAAGTGCAACCTCTTTCAAGCCTGAGTGAGAGCTCCAGGGATAGTTCTGCACCTCCTCGTCCATCCGTGTCAGCTCAACAACGTCCAGCTAGTACACGGGGAAGCACAGGTATGCTTAAGTTTTTTATTGAACGGAACAGAATGGTCCGTACCTTCTGCATATCTGAGACTGCACTAGCTATATTGTTTCACAGAATCAAAACTCTTTTAGTAAAAAGTTTGGTGGATGCTTCAAATGAAAAGATCAGCTTCTTGATTATCATGTTTGAGGATACCCAACGAA
The DNA here is from genome assembly GCA_947034895.1 of Rhytidiadelphus loreus. Taxonomy (NCBI): domain Eukaryota; kingdom Viridiplantae; phylum Streptophyta; class Bryopsida; order Hypnales; family Hylocomiaceae; genus Rhytidiadelphus; species Rhytidiadelphus loreus. The sequence continues at coordinate 29,520,320 of OX344765.1, read as the reverse complement.
AAATCCTTAGATAGGGCCGACCCGTCAAAACCCTTGAGATTTGCATTATTATTCTTCCTTTCACATATCTCAGGCAGTGGTAATCCAGCTGACGAATTATTCTGCCTGTCGATTATCTCTGGCAGTGATCATGTTCACATCTTAATTAGTGTCCTGGAATTGCTAATAAATCTGAAGAAATGATTATTCAGCAGTTGGAATTGAAATTTTTACTAATTGACCTTCTAACACCAATATGCGATAATTGTAGCTCAGAGCACGGCTGGAAACATTCCGCCACGACCTCCTGCCCGTGCTACTCCTGCAGTTGATGGCAGTCTTCAGCTTGACCAGAAATCTTTTCAGTTTCTGAACAATGGATGGGTAGGTTGTCTCAAAATGTAGCTATTCGGGTCACAGCTTTTACAGTTTTTGTGATGTTCAATGAGATTACCGGTGCACTCTTGCGCTAGAGGTATCCATGGCCTACAGGTGCACTGTTAGCTTGAGACTTAGCTTTCCCAAGGCTGGGATGTGATGGAGACAACCAATTGTCTACTTGCATTCTACAGTTAAAACATATTCATTTTCGCTTGTTAGTGACGAACTAATATTTTTGGGATCTTATGCAGGTTGTTGTGATGGCTATTCTTGCCGTTTTCCCTCTTCCACTACGAGGTATATCCGACCGAGGATACCGCTTCTCATTAGCGGGCTCTGCCGTTGCTTGTGGTCATTGTCTCTACCTAAATAATCGGGTATATATATGCTCTCTTACCCTTGGACTCCATGGTTGCTCATGATGAATTTGACGAACAGACTATTTACTAGATTACCAGGCACCTCTGTCACGAAGTAGTGTGCAAGTCAGAGTTGTCAAAATCTCGATATGAAATGGTGCGTATGATATGCATTGGATGTGAACTCTTGTTTTATATTAAAATTAGTTATGCTGGGTGTGCTCTTCGTCAAAGAATATATGCTCTCGTTTCTCATTCATATCTTGAGAGAACTTCCATTAGTGCAATGCTTTTGAGGATGATAAACTCTGAACTTTAGCAAGCAAGCACTACCTAGAAGGTTGCACCACCACTACATGTTTATAATGCTTGAATCACTTGTAACTCTTTTATGCGATTGTGGTTTGCAAGGATTTTGATGTATTCTGATTGAGGGTGAGTTTTGTGTTATATGTGCAGGGTCCTCGTACTTGGAATTTGCAAGGTTTGCAGCAATGGATGCAAGCTATAGTACCTTCTAAGGATTTTCTGTCGTTACTGTACTCTCTTATTTTTCTCACATCCATTCACCCTGTCAAATGTGAGTATCTCTTCTTTCCCCATATCCCCGTTCAACTTGCATCATTGCTTGATGTATGTGTGATGTTTTTTTTCAAAGTGTGGGTTGTTTTATGTCAGGTGCCAGTCCATCCGTACTATATTCATGAACTTTTATTAACATTCTCCCAATTATTTTAATATAACTGAAACCTGAAGTGTATTGCTGAAGAGCTCTGAATATGCATGCAGATGCTGTGATCCCTGTTCTTTGCCGGTCTTTGGAGCATGCAGGGATGTACTTGCGGGGGAATTTTAGCAACACTCAACTGTACAAGTAATTTTTTGATAAAATTTCGCCAACAATTTAATTTCTGATAATAATGTTTTGGGTATCTTCTCCTATTAATATTTGTGAAGCATCTACTTTACTTTGTCTTATTTTCTTTTTATGCAGCATAATATCATGGTCAAATTTTGAGTAGTTAATTTCCGACTTTTTAAGACATAGTTTGCTTTTTGATCAACAGGAGATTTCTACAGAGGCCTTGTGACTTGCTGGCAAATAACCGGACAAAATTGCAAATGGCAAGTGCCAATGCAGAGATCGGAATTGGATTCATGTTAATTTTCATGATTCTTACGTAAGCTCCTCCTTGGCTTAATTCCTTGTTTTTAATCAGAAGTTAGAGAAGCTCTATTATATTAAAAGTTTGATCTTGATCTTATAAACTGTATCTCCTTTCAAGTATCTCAATCTACTTTTTGAGTGCCAACTGACATTGCATCCTAATTCTTACTCCTTTGTGTTTGCAACCTACCTCTAGATCATGACCCTCTCTCTTTGTTTGTGCTTGCTTGATTTGTCACCATCTTTCTTTTGTTTTACAAATATGCTACAGTTATATTTTCCGAGTTGACCTTTAACTGCTGCGACTGTTCGTGCACCTTTTGCTCGAGGGTCAATGCAACTCCATAATTTTTCTTTGTCATAGTAGCAAAGGCATCTTAGAGCTCGTATTTTTTTTTGTAAGAAATTATTCACCTCATTCACTTTTGAAATCCTTGCAATGTAATGTTGTGTCCTGTTTGCAGGCCTCAACGAAATCTCGTCCAAACTTTGATCTACTGGCAGGTAAGAACTAAATACTGACTTTCTCAAAAATGCTCACCTCTTCTAAGTGACTTTCAATATTGTCAAATTTAGCTTCTAGAATGGCATATGACGCTTAGAATTCTGAAATTTGAACTGCCAGTTGTAAATATTTAGTCCTATAGTAAGGTTTTGTTTCCCTGATCTTACAAGGGGTGTGATGGGTGATGCTTTTCCAGCTATTGAAGCTCTACTATAGAGCACCGAGCACTTCCCTGTATCATCAACATATTTGGGCTAGAATAGGCGCTCGTGCCAATCCACTGATACATCGCTTTACACCGATTTTGGAACGCCCGCTTGATTATGTGCGGAATTGGTTTCTTGGTTGAGACATTTGTACAAAGAATTAGTCCACCTTATTTTTTCCAGTTTCTTCAGCTCTCTGTTTCACAAGGAAATCGGAATGTTTAAAAGAGGATATTTTGGAACTTTCTGTCACATCATTCTGGGGATCAGTATTTTCACCTTTTATCTTTATTCTAACCTGAACCTCTTTGCAAGTGTTCTATGAGCGCGGTTCAGCCCTTTAAAGCCCAGGCAACCACTTTTGGATGCGAAAATGGCAAGTACATGAACACCTCAAAATCCTTGAGGAATTGACTTTTTTAGATCGGTTCAAACTTCTGTTTGTCCGTCATGCATCTTATGCAATATAATCATTCCACTTTGAGCATCCTAGCTCCAAGGATGCTCAAGGATGTAGAAAGAATCTCATAGAATTTGGGGGTTTGTACATAGCATATTTTGGAGCATGTAAATTGTATGTTCTGGTATATTATGAATGAGATTTTTCAACCATTGTTTATTACTCCCTCCATCTCAAAATGATCTTTCTATTGGACAAAATGTTCTAGATTGAGGCTAAAAATAATATTTTAAAAACTTGTTTTGCGTTGTAAGTAGAGTTTAGTGCACTCTTAGCATCCTAGGAACTTTGAGTTTTGGAACCCTTTTCAAAGTGCAAGTTCAGAGTATTGAAAAGTGGAATTTTTTGGGCATTTTCAAAGAGCACCAATGGACACTTAATTGTTGATTGTAAGGTGTTATTTTGTGGGTAGTTGGTATGGCCTGAAGACCATGTGTGAACCTTTGTACCACCTCCCAAAGTTTCATTTCCTTCAATTGGACAACACTTAAAGAGATGCAAAAAATAAGAATGAATAGTGTTGATTGACCCCTTCAGACATTTCATTTGCCTTTCAATTGATGATTGCATGGATTGAGGGGGAATTATTGCTCGAAGTTGTTTTGCTAGTCTTAGATAGCAATTGAAAGTTGAATTTGACCAATTTTCAATGTCACAAACTACAACAAAGAAGATCATTCTAGGACAAAAAATTGAGAAGATCATTTTGGAATGGAGGGAATACTACCTTGTTCTCTATTTTCCCTATACTTTCTCCACAATTTAAATTGTCTTATCTTCATATCATTCTTCTACTATCTTGTGCACAGTCAACTACAAAAAGATTATTCCTTATTGAGACACTTCCCCACCCACATAGTCAATACTTCACCAAATTTTACAGCTAACTACATATTCTCAAAGCAACATATGAAAGAGACAACAAGTAATAAATTTTGAATGTATCCAAGAAGGAAAAAAAATAGTAAAAAAAATAGACATGATTAATTAAAATCATGGTTAGAAGGTTCTACAAGTTGATTTAAATCCACTACTAATCTACCACCAATTTAATACTAATCCATTTTCAATCTACAAGGCATTTGTTTAATTTGAGGTACTTTCAAATTCGAAAAAGTGGTTTGGATTCAAAATAATGTTGTTAGATGTTGATGAATATGGCACATTCCTTGAGAATTATAGGTGCAAAATTGTGCTAGGGGGGGCTATGAAAAGATGGTAGGACAATTGCCTACACCTCAATCTTTAATACATTTATTTCCCTCTTTTTCAACTTTTATAATATGTAGTTAGTTTTGAATTCGGTAGAAAATTGACTTTGTAGGAATGGTCCAAGTAAAATAATGGAATTTTTATCTACATGTCTATAAGTTAACATGTCTTTTATTGTGGAAAAGATTCCTTTGGAGTCCTTCAATCATTTTAAACTCTTTACAAAATGATCTTTTCATGTATTTTATGTGTCTTAAAAAGCCTAAAAGGTATTCCATAATTGAAATACATTTTGTAGATTGAAAAAGATCAAGGAGAATCCTACTCAACTCCAAAAGAGCACCTTCTAAAATTGATGTTGGGGGATAAAGTGAATTAGAAATATTACTTGCAATTTGCAATTGCACCATTGGACAAAGTCTATCTTTTGAAGAAACACACCATATGCCCTCATTATAGTATTTGTTATTCCTTCTTTAAGATTTTTATTCTACAAATATAAATATATGTAGGCTTCAAAGGATCAACATATATAAAAACTCACTTCAAGTAGATGTGTACAACAATTATATTGTTGCATATTGTAAATGACACATTTAAATGTTTCTTATGTAATGCAAGTTTTCTGAGGATAATTCAACAAGTTCTAAGAATTAATTACTTTCTTTGTCAAGAATCAAGTTTCTCCAAAAAAATTCATACTATGAAAAGCATGATTTATATTCTAATTTAAATTCAAATTTCATTTCACCATATTTAATTAAGACCATTACATGCTTTTGCCTAAGCATAAATGAAATTGAATGACAATGTACCCAAAAGATTGAGGGAAGGGTATAAGTTGCCCCCCTCCTCTCTCAAAATTTTTTTAATGACAAAAAGTCCCAATATGGCTTACACAAAATTGTTACAAATATATAGACCAAAATTTAAGCAATGATACAATGAACAATGAACTCAATTTAAATAAAAAGGACACTCTTTCTATGTCCAAAAGTCAATGCTAGGAAAGGCTAAAACTATTTTCTATATGTAACATGGGATATAATTAGGAAATATTATTTTTTTGTATTATTTTTTTATATTTTTTATATTTTATATTTTTATCCCATATAGTGAAAGCTAATTATAATATTAACCCCTAAAGGTCCATGTGACAAACATTTACAAAACTATCAAAAATTAACAATCCTTAAAAAACAAAGTTTATCAAATTCTATTCAATTTTTAGAATTTGTAACCATAGTATCTTATTCATTAGAATAGAAATGAGGCCTATGAGAGACCTTCCAACCATGGTTCTCCATGCTACAAACCATGGCCGGACAATCTGATTAATTAATTATTAAAAATAAAAAATAAATAAAAATTTAATTTTTAAATATTTTTTTTAAAATAAAAATATTTTAAAAAATATTTTTTAATTAATTCATTAATGCAGTCCGACCTGACAATCTCTGTGCTAAGTTGGACTGCTGGTTCTGCGACGTTCCCACAGTCCGGGAATGTCGGAGAACTCAAAGTCTCCCAATGGCCTGAAAACTCTTCTAATGCTTCACTAGTATCACCCAAGTCGCATATAAAAAAATTGGATTTTGAAGGCAATGTACGTGTGAGAACATAGCTTGCAAAGCAAAACAATTTTTTTTTCCAAGAGTACCTAAGCTTTTGACAACATGACTTTGTTAGGCTTTTGAATCCCATCTCAAATTTCCTTTACGCAAAAGATCTAGAGACTTCATATTTGAATAGAGCCTCAAGTTAAAAATAACTAATATGCAAACTTTCAAAGTAAAATGATGTTGGAATCCCCCTCCCTGAATTGGACTTATAGAAAGAAAATGTATAATTCTTTTTTATCCGTTGAATCATCATTAAAATTAGATTCCCAAAATTTTTGTTTATTTTCCTATTCTCAAGAAAAATAATTGAGGAAAAATAATCAAAATCTGATATTTCGTTTTATCCAAAATTCTGAAAACTCATTTCAACTTGCAAGGAGCTTTAGGGATTGATTGAAGGTGGGCTGTGGAAGCCCAAGGTGTATTATGGAAGTAAAAACATTTAAAATGTATTTATCTCATTCAAAATTGAGGCATGATTTCTTCTTTCTAACCATAGTTTTTTATCACCTCCTTGAATTTTTATAATATATTTCAACAAAGATTCCTGTCCATAGGTACAGAAAACTTTCTGGATATTTGAAAACTTTAATTTAACTTGAAGGTTTATTAATTTATCAAGCCAATCTCAATCAGATTTCTGACTTTCTATATTAATCACAACAAAATGGATGAGTTGTTGGTATTATGATTATTGAGATGAAAGCTATTAGCAATTTTATTTTGTGGGTAGTTATGAAATTTTTTTTCTCAAAAATAAAGTTAGAAATTCATTTTTGAACTCAATTTTCAATATTTTTGAAAAATAATAAAATTTTAAGGTAAAAATAGATTATTACAACATTATGACCATTGGAATTGATGTTTTTCAAATCTAGATGTAAATTATTCATAATTTACTGTTTTTCAACACTTTGTACCTCCTTTTGTTTAATACTTTTGCAAGAATGAATATGAAATATTTTTTGTTGAGTCTTTTAAACATATTCAAAACTTGTTTCTTTAAGATTATGTCATTATTATAAGTTAGGGGGCATACTCGTTTTTCTATAATATTCTGAAATCATAGAACCTCATGGTTTGAAAGAGTTGAAAGAAATTTGTTTCTTCATTTGGACTCACTAAAATCATGCAATATGCATGGTCAAATTTTCTAATAAAAACTCCCCACATTTCTATGGTATTTTAGTGACAATTTTATTTAGTTAAATTCTCAAAAAACAAATTACTTTTCATTTTTTCTCAATGCATTAGAAAATGGCAGTTTTTGCCACTTTCTAGAGTAATTTAGTCAAAGGGTTTTAGGGGTTAATTAATACAAAAAACTTAAGATTTGACAACTTAGTGTATATATTAAAATATTATCACAAATTTCAATTTCAATTTACAAACAACTTAACCTCCAAAGTCCCATTATTCTTATAGGGACAAAATGGATTTCATGCAAGTTCCTAGAATCTCAATTCTTAGAAAAAAAAATTGAATTTTTTTAAAAAGAGAAAAATACACTAAACTTTTAGGAATATAATTTTTATTTCAATCAATGCCCCAAAGAAAAAGTTATGCTACAATAAGTCCAAATTTGGGACTTAGGCAACAAAAGAAATTTGCAAATATTTTAAATAAAATTTGTAAAAATTTGTTTTTTACAAACATTTCTTGTTCTATATGGAAAGCTTTGATTCATTCCATTTTGATTAGTGATGTGAATTATGGAGCATCTTGTTTTGTGAGCAATTAAAGCATCTTCATGAAAAATAATGTATTTGATTTGTTTTTGAGTTCAATTTTCACATTTTTCAAAATAAAAAGTTCTACAAGCTTAATTTCAATTGTTAGAACAATCTCACCATTGGGATTAGCATATTATAATTCCAACTTAGAGCTACTAATGATTTAGTTTCCACTCTATCTCATATCTATTTCTACTTAACAATTTTTTTTAAGGAATAAAAATCACATTATTTTTTTTGAAGTTTTTTTTCTTAGACTCTCAACTCAATTCTTTGTAATAAATTTTTTTAATTGGTCACAAATGGTGCAAAAAAAATTGTTTTCCTCACTTTGAACTCAATATCTTGCAATCTATGCAGTCAAAAATTCTGAAATTTCTTCTACACATTCTTATATAGTCTATTTACAAGATCCTATAGTCAAATACGCAAAAAAAAAAACATGCCATTTAAAAAAAAAATTGCTCTTTGTACTAGAAATGGTAGTTTTGAACAATCTTGACAAAAAAAAACTTGGACCTCAGGGTTTAAACCTTTTGTGTATGTAAATCATTTTTAATTTAACATGTGTGATTATTTCAAATTGACATATCTTTGTAAATGTTGTAATTGGCACTTCAAAGTTTCAGTAGGTTACTTCACTCAAAAAGTGAGATATTACAACAAGGACATGGTGGAGTTGAGCCCTCGTTTGTAAAGATGTATGTTAACTTTGCTTTTCCTACTATCTTTGAGAGATTTTTTGAGGTCTCATTGATGTTGTCTCCTTATATTGCAAAAACATGGGCAAGAGCTATGACCCCTTCTTGACTTCAATACACGATCAAAATATATTGTCGCGCAATGAATTTTTTTTCCAAATTAACAATATTAGATTTTGACATTTGGATTAAAAAATCCAACATTTTTTTAAAATTTTGTTGGAATTTAGAAGTGTAAAACTTACTAAATGAGACAAGTAAAACATAATTGTGCTTCAATTTAGGAAGAAATAAAAGCATTTACATTCCAAGAGGCTCTATCCATGTAACATTTTTTGAGTAAGCTAGTTAGTCAAACTTCCTTTGGGTTGCTTGTGTTGATACAAAGCTTCCTCCCCTTCAATCAAAAGACAAAAATTAACCCCTAAGTGCCTAAGCCTTTCTAAGTGTGTTTTTCCCATGAAAAAAGAACATGGGCTTACAGTTATCTCCATTGAAACAAAATGATTTTTTTTCAAAATCTAACCGTATGGATGTTTAAAGAGCTTGCTCATTAGTATGTACACCAATTTTGAGTGCAAAATTCCATAAGAGTTGTGAGATTATAATAAGAGAAATGTACATTTCCTATTTTTAATATGTTGTCCCTCTCCACAATGTTTCAGAAATTTGCAGATAAAAGCTTTTTGGGATTAGAAGTGACATGAACAACTACAAATTGTGTTAGCACACTAAAATACCCTTTCAAAAAACTTAATATCACTTGAAAAGCTATTAAACTCATTACACAATCCACCTTGCAATTGTTGAGATGCAATTCTTTTAATAATTATAATTCACAAATAACTCCAAATCAACAATTGCTTGTTTAAATTTTCAATGGTGAAATTCATGAAAACACTTTACTCTTTCGATTGGGACCATTTTCAAAGCAAATGAATAAGTGGAAGTTTTTAGATCTCAAATCAAGTGAAATTGCTCAAAGTTGAAAAATGAAGTAAAATTAGCAAGCTTTACTCTTCCACTAACGGACATAAATGGCTTTGGAGACCTCTCAACACTCAAATATGTACCTTTTTCACTGAAAAATGAAAGTTTTGAATAGTTAACCCTAAAAACTGCCCCCAAATTTTTTTTAAACGGGCAAACGAATTTAACTGCCCACTTCAAAATGAGCCTGAAATTTCAGATCGACCATATATGGTCGATGAGGCAGTTAGGGGTTAAGAGTCTCTCATAAGCTCTTCACATAGTTTCCCTCCATTCCATCCTTTGGGATTTTACACTTAGAATGTTTACACACCATTTAGAGATAGTGAATAATTGACCCTAGAATAGACAATAAGACTCATTCTCACGTAAATAGTGGTGCTTGAAATTTAAGAAAGTAATGGATTTCATACAATGGACTCCAATAGAATCAACAAAGTTTGTTAATTAGTAGAAAAGAGGTCCTTAGGTATATAAGTAGTGTCAAAGTCAATGTTTGGGATATTTTTTGAGTTTTACTAGCTAATTTCCTTCAATTCTCAAATTGAACTAGTTTTTTAAGTACTAAGTCCAGTTATTTTCTCTATTTTTTACTCTAAATAGAATTTTCACAATTTTTTTCACAGGATTTTTGCCAATGTTTTCAAATTGTAACTAGTTTTTTTTCCCAACTCCACTGGCTAACTTTGAACTGGCTAGCCACCATTTTTTCACGAACACATGTGAGAGTGTGATGCCCAAGGTCGGTCCATATTGGCACCAAGCTGGTGTAGAATTGTGAGTTCAAATTCAGTCTGAAGTCTGAACTCAGTCCACTGTTGTCTGTTGTGAGTGAGGTGTTTCGGCCACTGTAGCCTCATCAGTCAGATTTGGGTTGAGGGACTTAACGTAAGCGTAAGTGCATCGCACTCTCTGGCTCGTGGGCATGGACATTCTTCTTGCCACAGGTCGAAAAGCTGGCCCTCTTGCTCATGACAGTTGTGTGCAGTTCCAGTTGCAGTTTTCGAGGATGAATTCTTCCCGGGCTTTGGGGTGGCATGGGCAGGCAGGACAGACCTCAAAAAGGTCTTCATTGGACTGAGTCACAGCCCCTACTCGTACAGGGACTTCTATTTTGTAAAGTAAAGTAGCAACATTGTTGTTGTTGCTGCTGTTGTTGTTTTGTCAGAAAGGACTCTCGTCTGACCAGGAAAAAAGGAGCGCCGTAGCTTGAATGCGATTGGCTTCGCTGGGCAAGGGAATGAAAGCTCAGTAGCCTGAATACTAGCCTGAACAATAGAATAAATGAGTAATGATATCAAGCGCGGGGGCTTGGCTTCTAGCACCGACTTCGGGTTTTCAGCAACTCTTCGTGATGATTTGCGGAGGGGAAACTTTCTAAAAGGTTGGGTGAGTAGCCCTGGCTTTTCCATGGAACACCGGAGCGCCGGAGCGGCTCTTTTGATGGAAAAAATTGGAAAGGGAAGAAGCGCTTCTGACACTCGGGGCTCGGGCAACTCATCAGTGATGTCTAGGTTGACTAGATTCCTAGAACTATGAGTCTAAACTTGTTGTTAGTGAGATTTTTTGTCATCTGGGTGAGAGTGGGTTGTTGCACCTACACCTAATCTGTTTTTTTTTAAAGTTTATGGCCTATTTGCACATCTGAATCTGATCTCAATGTCCTCGTTTCGGAGAACAGCATGTCTAATTCGGCTTACTGTTCGTTCCAAAGAGGTCTGCAAGTAGCCGAGCAGAGAAGTGCTACGTTCAGAACATCCAGATCTCGCACAAGAAGAAGAAGAAGCCCCACTTGTAAAAAGGAGGTCTTTGGGCACAACGATACACGACGACGAGAGCTTGGTGTCACAAGCTGGACCCAGCTTGATGCCCTTGATGCCTTATGACCATGTGGAATCAAGCTCTTGTTGTGTGTTGCTTCTCTCACCAACGGCAAGCTTGGAGTTTTTTTTGGATTAGGTGACTTTTCACCAATGGTAAGTGTGAGGAGTTTTGGATTGTGTGACCAAGATCATTGTTTTGTTTTGGGGCAACCCCAACACTTGTTGTATGTATATAGTGTGCAGTGAGAAGTGACACCATTCTCCCAAATGAATGCTTAGTGGCAAAGATTTATCCTTAGTATGACAATGTTGTATGTTTGCAAAGCATATTGAAATAAACAAGTATGCTATGAGAGGCTCTAACTTATATCTGTTACACCACTTACTTGCTAATCATTATAGTCAAACTTCTTCACATGTAGCTTTTGTCAATACAAAGCCTCCTCCCCTTTGAACTATGTCAGAAAGTTTAGGGGCTTCCTGAGGGGGGATTCTTACCAATGGTTTGACCAATTACAATGTTTCGTGATAAGGTGAAAATCTCAGTTGTGTCCAATGTTCTGTTCAAATGTAGCATGACATTTACCATCTAGTTAACGGATGGAATGTAAGAAGGTGGACAAAAAAATATAAATTTGGAACCAAACCTTTTGTTGGTTTCTAAAGCTCCTTTATTAGAGAATAATTGCTTTGCTAAGTGCGATTTCAAGGTGTGATGAGGGTTTCTTAAAGAGACTTTGTAATGTGAACTAAACACTTGCATCTTTCGATGTGTAAATTTTGATTGAAGGGGAGGAGGCCTTCTATTGCCAAAAGCTACATCTGTATTGAATATGAGGAATTCTAAGTAGATCCTTAAAGTGAGTCAATGTTATGGTGCCAAAGGCATTCCACTAGTAGAAAGGTTGTCCTTGAGAACTATAATCTTGCACTAAAGTTTGGTTTCCCAAGAATTCAAGATTGTATTAGTGCACATAGTGTAACAATAATGTATGTTTCACATGGATGGCTTTGTAAGAAATGCTAATGAGCAAACATTAGCTCACCCTCACTTATAATTGAATTCAAAATTTTGGTTGAGTTTAGAAAGCTCAACTCGTGTATATGTAGACACAAGTGAGTTCGGTATTTTGAAAGGTATAGTTGGATTTGAAAACTCAACTAATGAAAAAATTAACAATAACGACCTATGACATTCTTGAATAGGGAGGCTTGAAATTCCTTCTACAATAACACTATAACAAGAATAAATCCTTTTACATTGGACTACAATTCATGAACAAGTTCGTATTGAAGATTTTTTGTAATGAGAAGAGCCTTTATTCATGAGAAGCAAAAAAAAACTTGCCATGTTCAAGTTCAATAAAGTTATAGTTTAGCACCACTCCAATCATAGTTTAATCCATTATGTGAGGTCTCAAAAACATTTTTCAAACTCAATTTATCATAAGACATCCAATTGATAGCATGGAATTTACATAAAACTCAATTAAATCCAATTAAATAATGGTTGAATTTGGATTTGAATTCCACTGTCTTTATTGGAGATGGCAACAAAATCCAAACAGATGAATAAGACTAAAGGGATTCATTTTCAAAACTCAAATTTGTAAACAAGGTTACCATATTCAAAAATATTTGGAGAATTCCATTCAACTAAAAAATAAACTACCTTCAAAGAGAACACTGTTTTTAATATTGTAAAAAGATTCTTCTTTAAACCCAAAGAAGTTGCCACCTCATCAATGATTATAAAATGTTAGCAAATGTTCAACTTGTTCACCAAATAACTACACCTAGACATGTCTAAACAAACAATTGAGCATGCTTCTTGTTATTAAACTATCAAAGTGTCAATAATAAATTAATCCAAAATCTTAGAATGTAAATATGTCATATTGAACAATCACTACTAAGGTAGTAAATGTATATTTGAGCATTTGAAAAATTGAATTGTACAAAATGTATATTTCCTAAAAAGTTATCAATATAAGGCTATGTTTTACTATTACTAAACCCTAAAGTTTATGATTTATCAAAAAACACTTCAAAATTGTCTTTTCTAGAGCAAAGAGCTACAATGGGAAAAAAAAACTTTATTTGAATATTCAATTATAGGATCTTGCATAAGACTTGTATGACAATGTGTGGAAACTTTGACCATTTAGATTGTAAGATATTAGTATTCAAAGTGCAAAAAAAGTTTTAACCTAACAATTCTAGGTTTTCAAACTTTGAATCTTCTTAACTTAAATTTTTTGCACTACAATGTTTTTAAGTTGAAATCTTTATAATAGAGAATTGAATTCAGAAATTTATTTTTAAAATTCCATTATTAGAAGAAATAAAAGCACCCTTTAAAATATTGTTAAGAAGAAATAAACACAAGATGGAAGGGAAATTATATCATGAATAGTTCTAAAATGGAATTGAAACATGTCAATCCTAACGGTGAGATTGGTGTAGCAAGTTATCTGCATTCAATGGAATTTTTTGTATTGATAAACTGTGAAAATTGAGCTTAGAAACAAATCCTATACAGTCTTTTTTAGTTTTTTTTAAGAAAATGCCTTGATTACCCACAAAACTGAACTCATCTTAACTTTCACATAACTAATCCAAATTGAACGAATCAAAGCTTTTCAAGTAGACATAAATACAATCTATAAGGAAATTTTAAAATTTTTTAAAATTGAATTTGAATTTTTGAGGGTTTTTTCCGGTTGCCCAAAGTAAAATTTGTGAAGGCATATCTTTTTTTTCTTGGGCAAAGATTGAAATAAAAATTATATTCTCAAAAAACAAGTACATTCTCCAAAAGCAAGTACATTCTCTCACCTCAAAAAAAAGTTTCAAAAAAATTATTGTAGAGTTTGACATTGTAGGAACTTGCCTCCAATTTTTTTTTAAACCTACTCCACAACTTTGAATCTTTAGGAGTTAATATATTACATATTAATAAATGATTTAAATATAAGCATATATATATATATGCCAATTATTTTACTCATAAAATTGAGTTTGCAAGTGGCGTGAGGTCAAGAATGATCGGCCATTAATAAAATGATTAGGAATCAGGATCACCGCATGATGTAGGCTAAAATAAGAACACCATTTTTTTTAAATGTAATTTTTTTTTTAAATTTAAATTAACTTTTTTTTTTTAGGACTACCCTTTTGGGGGAGCTCCAAGTAAAGTTACTATATAAGGGCTTATTGAAAATTCCCTGGGGAAATTTTTGGAATTATTTAAACCAAAAAGGAGGGAATTTAGGCATATCCAGTGAGTTGACTCTTCTCCCTGGCTGGCATGGGAGAGGGGGAGCCAGAGTGGCTTGTGACAACTGTGAATTTGAAAAAGAAGAAGATGCTTCGAATTGGTCGCTTTTCTGCATTTAACTTAAATCAAAGTTATTGTATCACTCTAAAATTAGGAAATTGTTGAACCGTGGTTATAGGACCAAAGTTCATATTGCTATAAAATATCAAAATTTATGAATTTTTCAAATTTTCCAATTGGAGTAGAAATTGTAGTTGATAAGCTTCATTTCATTTTAAATTGAATTTTTTTCATTTTAAATTAATTTTTTTTTCATTTCATTTGAGTCCATTGTAGTTGATAAGCTTCATTTCATTTTTTTTCATTTTTATGGCTAAAATTCACATCAAGAGTAAAGAACAAAAAATGACCAAAATATACTATTTATAAGGGTGCCCCTAGATTTAAGCATCATCTTCTTTAGAAAAGTCAATAATACCATAACTCTTGAAGCCTTGAGGCATGATTTCAAGCCATTTTCACTTTTGGACAAGTTATTTGTAGGTGTAATGAAGTCTCAAATCAAATGCATTAGAGACCTTATTAACAAAAAAAACTTAAATGAGAAAAAATGATTCTTGGGATTGTTTATCAAGAAGGGGAAGTGTAAACCAAAGAACAATGGTTGTTTCCACTAGAGCATCTCTACCAGTGTGGAAATTTTTTATCTCTTCCAAAAATAGGTCATTTGTTTAGAAGATAGGTCACTTCATTAATTGCTATAGTCTAAAGGCCATTTTTTTGTTATCAAAACCACTCAATTGTCATTTCCAATGCAACAAGCAAAACTTTTACACATTTGTTTCTTTTGCATATCCAACTTTAGGATCTTGCACTAAACAAGTATGAAAATGTTTGGAAGAAATTTCATACACTTTGAGTCTTTGACCATACAAATTATAAGATATCAACATTTAAAGTTTAGAGAATTGTAAGGCTTTTTGCACCTAACCTAACTAGATTATAATGTTTTGAATCCTCTTAACTTAAAACTTTTACACTATAGATTTTGAATTTAAAGTTTAGTATGTTGAAAAATTGAGTTGAAAGTTGAGGATTTTTTTTATTTTTTATTTTTTATTAATTTTCATTCTTAAGAAAATTGTAAAGTAGATGTAGATATAAAGAATTGAAATATACTAATCTCAACAGTGAGATTATTCTAAAAAGTAGTATAAACCATGTAGAGGTTTTTTTCCCAAAATTGAGAAAATGAAATTCTATAATAGGTCCAATACGTTATTTTCTCAAGAATTTGCTAAGTTTTCCATAAAAATAAGATGCTTCAATACTTTCACATCACTTATCCAAATGGAATGAGTCAAATCTTTTCATGTAGACAAAAATACACTTTCCCAACCCTACTAAAAAACTCCAAATTGGTTTAGGGGTTGTACTACTAAACCGCTCCATTTATTGATTTTGATCATTGAGCAAATGATCCAAAATTCAAATCACATGTGTATCTACTCTGCCCTCTACTTCACATTGCTTACTCAATGATCAACTATCAAAATCAATAAATGGAACATTTTTTAGTGATACAAATCCTAAACCAATTTAGTGGGAACAAGGGAGTAGTACAATAGAAATAA
Organism: Rhytidiadelphus loreus; assembly: GCA_947034895.1. Classification (NCBI taxonomy): domain Eukaryota; kingdom Viridiplantae; phylum Streptophyta; class Bryopsida; order Hypnales; family Hylocomiaceae; genus Rhytidiadelphus; species Rhytidiadelphus loreus. Next base: position 29,504,267 of record OX344765.1, on the reverse strand, counting down.
ATTTTAAAAAATTACTTCAAGTTTATGTTTTTGTTTTTTGTTGCTCTCTTTTTTATGTTTTTTGGCATTACTTTTGCTACTAGGCATTGATTTAAATAGAAATTATATTCCTATAAAATTAGTAAGCTTTCATTTTTTGAAAAAGAATTCAGAAAATTATGCCAAAAATTGGGATTTTATGAACATGCTTGAACCTTCGAGAGTCTCTGAAGGGAACTCTTGAAATTTTATTTTATTTTATTTTATTTTATTTTTTTGAACAAATGGCAGAACCATTGCATTAAAAAAAAGTCACAGAACAAAGCGTCCAAGCCACAAGGGCCGGACAAATGAAGAGATAAGAGCAAAACACAAGAAAACCAAACCCAAACCAGACTAGAGAAAGGAACAAGAAGGCGGACCCTTCGAGTTCCAACAAATGGTGTTATCATCCCTAAATGCAAATCCCTAAACTCTTGAAATTTTAGGGGTCAATCCACCACTGTGATTAATTGTATTAACTATAAACCAATCACTAATCTCTGAATTTACAAAACCAAAAAAAATAGTGATTGTTTATAAGTTTATTAGTGTCAATGTACAAATTGCCTAGGAAAAAATAGTATCTGAAATAATTGTTAACCCTAGCTACAATTGCAAATTTGCCAAAACAAAGATATAATCTAAAGGCAAGTCCAAGCATTAATTCCTTCATTTCAACTATGCACATTTCATTTTATTCTTGCAAACATAATCAATAGACTTCAAGTGCATTTAGAGTAAAAATTTGTTCTATATAAAGTTGAGCCTTTATACTATCAAGTATTGATCTTGTTAGGTAAACTCATGCAAATTTTTTGATGCAAATAGGGGTTTTACGTACAACAAATCACATCCTCATAGAAGAAGGTTAAATAAATGGCAATACACTAGTAGTTATTTGATGCTTTTTATGCATTGAGTATTCCTTCTTCAAGTCAAGTTGGCTACATGCTTGAAAATTTTCATATCATTTGAATTGTACAACATATAGGAAAAAATAGTAAGTAGAAAGAAGTAGAGAATGTTTAAAAATACTAAATTGTTAACAATTTATTTATGAAATTGAAAAATGCCAGTCCCAATGGTTGTAATGTTACAATAAACAATATGCACTTAATGTTTTTATTTTTTTCCAAAAATATTTAAAATTGAGTTAAATAAAGGACTTCAAAGTTTATTTTAGAGTAGAGATTCCATGACTACCCACAAGCTAACCCAAACCAAAATTCCTCATAATTTTCATCTCATCAATCAAAATGGAATGACTATATATAAATCTAAAGAATCACTTTCAAATTTTTATTTTTTTAAAAAGTGATTTTCAATGAATTTTTATTTTCTACTCGGGTTGCCCCCCGAGCACTGGAAATTATTTATCATGGAATAACTTTTGAACCATGTAGTCAAAAATAAAAATTCCATTTGTAGTGAGCTGCCCAAAATCACTATGTTGTCAAAAAATGCAGTTTGGTTCCCTAAGGGTTAAATGGAGGTCTCCAATTTTGAATATGAACTCAAAATTCCATCCATGGTAAATAATAGTTTCCAACGTATTTTACCATGGCAGGGGAAGCGTATAAGAATATGAAGGTCGGGCTCGGGGTGAACTGACCCCCTTGCTCATCCCCCCAAGTCAGTCTAGGGGGTGCAAGTAAAAAAAAGACCCCCTATTTTGTGGCTAGAAAGTGTATATGCTCTACATCTCACCTAGCTAATTTGGGGCCTCTGATTGCAAATATGAATTCAAAAATTGCAAATTTTATCATGCGTGGTAAATAAAAAAATTCAGGGTTTTTCTTTGGGGACAAGCGAGGGGGTCAGTTCACCCCGGCCACTATGAGTTGGTTCTCCCTGACCCTTCCAGTAGAACGAACCACTTAAGGTAGCCCTGTCTGGCAATGTAAAATTAGAAATTAGAACTATTTTTCTTTCTTTCTTTTATTTAAAAGGTGGTGAGATACGTCCATTTGTTTAAAAATTAAAAAAATTAAAAATGGTGAGTATTATTCTTGCGTGAATGCCAGAAATTGTGGATGGTCTATGAGCCCCTCTAACTTTTTATAACTTATCAATGAAGAGATTAGTGGATTGGGATGTAAGTTAAGTTAGGTCCCCGGGTTGGGGGAAGAACACAGAAATCGTGGCCCTTGCTCAGGGAAAGGGTCAGAAGGCTTCATTCCCCAATCCCAACATCAACTCCGCCTCCGCCCATGTTGCTTGCTTCACAACCCCAACAAATTCATTGGCCAGCTTCATTGGCGGTGCCCCCATGGCTAGCCAAGCATGATTCAATTGCCCCCTTTTTACTGAAGAGCTGGTTTTACAAGCATTGCTGCATAATATAAAACTAAGCAACTCAATGCTTTATGCAACTTGGGGGATGGATGGACATACAGCAGTGGCTCTCCAAATGTTTGGCCTACACTCACAAAAATAAAATAAAAAGATGCCATAGCTAATTGAGGAAGAATTAGACATTTTATCCCCCCCCCAAAAGTCCCAAGGTCATTTTTGTATCAAAAAAACACTTAAAATTGTTATTTTTTTGCATTCACCTAAGAAAATAAAAAAATATTTGTCTTAACCCCTACTGGATCATTGTCCTTTCGAGGGACAAATGGAATTTTGGGCAGGTATCTACTGGCTGAATTTTTGTCATTATTTTTTGAAACTTTTTTTGAAGATAGAAAACTTGACTAGCTTCATAGGAATATAATTTTTTTTTCCAATCGGTGCCCAAAAACAAAATTTATACCCAAATAAGCTCAAAACAAGGGTGAGGGGCAGCAAAAAAAATTCAAAAATTATTATTTTTTTTTTGAATTTTTTTTTCTCATATATTGAATTTTTTTTTCTACATAGAAAGCTTTGATTCATTCCATTTGGATTTGTTATGAGAAAGTTATGAACAATTTTGTTTTTTAGTCAATTAGAGCATCTTCTTGAAAAAATAACTTGTAGGATCCATTTCTAAATGCAATTTTTACAATTTTTCAAAAAAAAGAAGTTCCACATGGTTTAGTTTGCAATCTCACCATTAGGATTATCAGTGCATTTTAATTACATTTTAGAGATATTAATAATTTAGATTTTTCCTTCTATCTCATACCTACTTCTGCTTAATTAATTTTTTAAGAATAAAAATTAGTTTTTTTTTAATTTTCTTTTTTTTCCTATACTCTCAACTCAATTCCCCACAATAAAGATTTAAAGCTCAAAACTCTGTAGTGCAAAAATTTTAATTTAAAAAGGTTCAAAGTCAAATTTTCTAGTCCCGCAATGTGCTGAAAAACTTGTTTTTTTCACTTTAAATGCACATATCTTGCAATCTGTGCAGTCAAAATTTCTGAAATTTTTTCCACACATTTCATACTTGTTAGGTGTAAGATCCTACAATTAGATGTGCAAAAAAGAAAATTTAATTCTTTTAATTCTTTGCTATAAAAATGGCAGTTTTGAGTGTTTTTTTGCAGAAAAAAGGCCTTGGTCTTTTAGGGGTTAAAATCTAATTGTAGAATCTTGTACTTGATTTGTCTCAAGTCATGTGGTAAAAATTTCATGAAGTTTGACCAGGTAGATTGGAAGGTATTAGCAATCAAAGTTGGAAAAAGAAAACATATTCTTGAACACTATTTTGCAATTCCAAATGACTTTGACCACCATTTGTGGATGTTTTTGCACTACAAACTTTGAATTAAAAATAATAATGTTGAATAATTCAATTGAAAGCCTAGGTAGATTTTTTCAAAAACACACATTTGGTTTTCATTCTTTAAAAAATTATTACATTAGATTTAAGATTGATTGAAAAACTAAATAGTTAATAGTTCTAAGATGGAATTGAAACACAATAATCTCCAATGGTGGGATTGTTCTAGTGAGATATTTTAACCTCTAGAGGACCAGCATGTTGAATTTGACAATATAGCAATTTAGGACATGTATGTGTGAATGGAGATTTTCATGTTTTGGGCCCAAACTTTAATAGAAGGTGTGGACGAGGAATATCTTTCATGTGCACTAAAATTTAAAACATTTGGAAATATGAATCAAAAGTTATAGCCTAATATGTTACTTTATTAGAAAAAATCACTTTTCTCATAAACAAAAATTTGAAATTGGTTTTCAAGATTTATATATACGTGGAAATCTTTCAATCATTCCATTTTGATCAATGAGTCAAAAGTTATAAGGAGTTTTAGTTTGCATTTAGTTTAGGGATTCTCTACTCTAAAATAAACTTTGAAGTATTTTATTTTACTCAATTTTCAATGTTTTTGGAAATAAAATAAAATCATAGGATGTAGATTATTTATCAAAACATTACAACCATTGGATTGGCATTTTTCAATTCCATAACTAAATTCTTAACAATTTAGTATTTTGAATCATTTTCTACTTCTTTCTGCTTACTATTTTTTTCCTATATGTTATACAATTCTGAATTATCTAAAAAAATTCAAGCATCTAAGGTAGGAATACCATAAATGGCACCGCCCCTCCTAATGGTACAATAGGGTGTTCTAAAACCAACAATAGTTAGCTTTGATGTTGATTTGAAAAGATTCGATTTGCTGAAATTTGATTGGCTTAGACTTTATTAGGAACAAGTTCCAAGGGAAACCGTTTTAGGTGAAGCTATGAGACAGGAATGGAGTCTGTATGAGAAATCCACATTTATATTCAATAAAATATTCATTTTTGAAGATTTTTATTTTTTATTTTTTTCATTCTTCCTCATCCTTATTTGTGCACACATTGAGCTGAATTTCTCAATGAATTTCCCATATCTCATAGGCTAAAATGCTTATTTTAACCGTTTATGGTATTCCTACCTTAGCCAACTTGCCTTGAAGAATGAATCCAAGGAAACACCACCATTTTGGACATTTTTTTGTACAAATGTGAGCTTGTGAAGTGCAATTGCCCAATTTTTTGGAAAGCCGGAAAAAAAATTCTGTGAATTCAAACGCTAATATCTTGCAATTTGTGTGGTGGAAATTTTTGAAATATTTTCCACATGTTCTCATGTTATCACATTACAAGATCTTGTAGTCATATGTGTCCAAAAATGGTTTTTTTTTCCAAAATTTGGTACTTATACTAGAAATGGCAGTTTTGTAGCGTTTTTGGTGAAAACATAGTTCCTAGAGGGGTTAACCTTGTCAAACAACTTTTTTTGAAAAATTGTAAATATAGTATTCAATTATGAATCCTATAAGTTTTTTTTATTTGAAAAAGATGCTTAGATTGCTTGAAAAGTAAGATTGTCCATAATTTTCTCATTACTAGTCCAAATAGAATGAATCAAAGCTCCACATGAAGAAAATAATAATAATATTTTAGAAAAAATATATATTATTTTGACTTTTTGTGATTATTTCGTGCTATATGTCAACCTTCATTTCAACTTATTGTGCCATAATTTTTATTTCAATTCATTTTTGCTCCTAGGCATCGATTGAAATAAAAATTATATTCCCAAGAAGCTTATATGTTTTCTCTAGCTTCACAAAAAGTTCAAGGAAATTACGATGAAGATTGAGATTGGATGAGCCTACCCAAAGTTGCATTTTGACCCCCATAGGACCAATGGGACTTTAGGGATTAACCTTGTAGGACAATGCAAATCCAAATTGTCCGATGGATGCCATAGAATCCTTCTTTTGTTCTAGGATTAAACAAAATTTGGGTACATTGTCGTACAAGTAATTGCATAAAGTTTAAAATTAATTAATTTCTGGATATTTTAATAATTTAGTCAAAGTTATTTGTGAAAAAAAGCTATTGATACAATTAAATTTTTCTCAAGATGTTTTAGTAAGTGGATGAAAATCTTTTTAGAAATTTTTGGTAAGAATTTTCCAAATTTTAGAATTTTATTGAGTGAAATATTATTGACTAAAGATGACTCCTAATTTTTACATTTCTTATAATTCACTCTAAAAATTGTGAAAAATGTGGAAAGTATATAAAATATTTATACATTATTTCTTCACAATTTTTGGAGATTTTTTTTTTTTCTTAAACAAATGGAAATCAAAGTTATGGCAATTTTTGGAAGTGTATGAATACTAAAAAAAGCCACTTATATACTGCACAAACTTAACTACCATGTTTGGTGTGGTTTGAGGGGGGGAGTTGGGGTGAACTGCCCCCCTCGCTTGTCCCCAAGTCAGTCCAAGGGGGTGCAAGTAAAAAGAAGATCCCCTATTTTGAGCCCAGAAAATGTATGCTCTACATCTCTCATAATTAATTTGGGGCCTCTGATTGCAAATACGAATTCAAAAATTGTAAATTTTATCATGCGTGGGAAATAAAAAATTTCAGGGTTTTTCTTCAGGGATGAGCGAGGGGGGCAGTTCACCCCGGCCATTGGGGGGAGGTGCACATGTTTCCTGGTGAGTTGTCATTCATGCTTGAGCCAATGACTTCCAGTTTCCGAGGTAAAAACACCTCCATCAATTTACTTGGGAATTGGAAAATGAATAATTCTCCTATTTAAATGCTCTTATTTTTTAAGTGTCGTGACAATAATACCATCATTGTTATGTTTAGATTTTCTTATAATAGGGTCTACAAGGAAAGGGGCCCAAGTCGAATGGAATTTTTCATTCCCTTTCAACATCATGTGAAGGATAGACACTCTTCTTCCCTAGCCTTGAGGCCTTGTGGAAGTAGTAACTTACTACACCATTAGCGGTGACTGGACAACAATAGAGGCCACATGGCAACTGTGGCAATCCGCAATAAGTGTGTCCCATCTTCCATATATTCGACAATTCAACTTGCTCTCAATTGCGGCTGGGCAGGATGGGACCTATCCCACCCTCAAAAATCAGTATGTAGCTATGTGGAAGAAACACGTTTAGAACATCTACAAGAAAACAAAAATTTGATCCTTCATAAACTTTTACATACAATATTCAAATGTCACATTCTTTGATGCAGTAGAACTTCCTTTCACTTGCCAACAAAATAATATGAAAATTTGACCAACTTAATAATAGTAACTAGGCACAATAGCTAAAAGTGGTAGATTGGGGGTATCCACCCAATCCTTAACCCTAAACCCTTAACCCTAGACCGCCCATGGCCGTTTTGGGTAAAAAACATCCTAGCTTTTGAAGTGCTATAAATATAAATGAGACTATGTAATGAAGATCTTAACCGTACAATCATGTAGTACACATGTTGTAGGTGTCATGGATCAAATTTGAAGTCATTTGACCGTGTAGATTGCAAGATTATAATGTTTTAGTGTTGAAAAAGAATGCTGAAATTTTCCTAAAAACACATTTAGAGGCCAAATTTGATTTCTAAACCTAATGAAATGAAAAAACTTTAAACTACAAAGTGATTCAAAACCAGGATACAAACACATTGGTGAAAAAAATATCATTCAATTGACTCAATGTGTTTGCAAAATGGCTTGCAAATGTCAAAAATAGGCAAGAAAAGTTGCAAAAAACACATCTAGGGCTGAACCTCCTTCAACTAAAATGATTCTCAGTCATTCATAAATTCTTGTATTGATATGAAAATTTAGCCACACAAACTAGACTAGTATGCGCAACTTTTACAAAAAATATTATTGAAAACGGACATTTTATGAAGAAGATACAAGCCGCCGAAGTTCACTATAGTCCATAAATGGCGGGATTTTGAATTTCGAATTGCTCCCAAACATTCAAAACAACTTGGATTGACATGAAAATTTCACCACAATAACTAGAATTCAAGGGAAACACAATCCAACAAATTTTATTGAAATTGAACATTGGATGAAGGAGAAACAAGCCCCCGAAGTTCCAGCCATGAAGTGCACTTTGGTGAATCAAATTGAGCCTGTGAACTTTGATTGGCTTCCAAAAAATCATTACCTCTTGGATTGATCTGAAAATTTCTCCTCACAAACTAGAAAAAAAGGCGCAACTTTACCAACAAGTTTTATTGAATTTGGACATCGGATGCAAAAGTTACAGTACTTTGAATTTATGTGAGGACACTTTTTGTTCTCTTGGGCGGTCTAGGGTTAAAAGAGACACCAGAACACTAGAATTTTCTTTGTAAGTCATCCCTTGTTTTTTCATCTTTCACATCCCACAAATGTGTGTCTCTCTCTCTATAAAGTAGTGTATAGATAGCTATTGTCTCTTTTGAGTGAATAGTAGTAAAAAATTATGGCTTTAAAAAATCATATATGAAAATTTGATGGGGTACACATGTCATTCAATCATTGATGGTTAAACTTTTTCAAGAAAATTGAAAGGGGTACACTTGTCATTTTGTCATTGGTTGAGAAAATGAGACAGATGCTTGTGAAATACTCACCCCTACTCTATATTTGTATTTTTTTGAAATTTGTTTGGCTTGCAAATGATATGGGATATTTGTAATCTATTTGTTGTATGTATTTTGTATATATCTATATAATTTATATTTGCATTCCATATGGATACATATGTTTTCATGTGTATTTTGTGTGTATTCCACATATTGTATGTATTCCATATTTCGTGTCATATTCTATAACCTAAAGCGCCGACAACCAAGATTGTTTCTCACAACAGTGGTCAATGGCAATAATTTACTTTTTTAAATGGCATTGGAGAGGGAGGGATTTTCATGTAACCAAGATCGACAACTCTAGATTTTTTCAAGGGTGGAATTGCAGGAACAAAACCTGGTTGAATGCATCTTTTCAGGCCATAGTAACACTTCTGGCTCAGAATTGGTTGTGCTCTTCTTCTTCAATTAAACTCTTCCGTTCATTTGCACCCAAAAATAATTCAAATTTAAAAAATGATTAAATGTGTTTATTTGATATTTGAATGAATGGAAATGTTTAGACTCTCTCTCCCTAGCTAATGGTAGGTATGATAGTATAAATTGCTTTTGGATTGGACTTTGTAAGTAATTATTTGTGTAGGTACAAGATGAATAAGTGATAAAGAATGGCACATTATAATTGGGCTACAAGACTCTCGATTTTGCAACTAGTCTTGGTTAGAAATAGGATGACTTGTATGACTTGTATGGGACGAATATAATCCTCAACTAGAAAATTCATGGTTATTTTGTTTCAGGAAATAAAATTGTGAAAAATTATAGAATCCTCTTTAAATCTATTTTTGCACATGGGAAAAAATTTCCACTCAACATATTCTAAATATGTTCAATGGCTTAAGTGGTGTAAAATGAGTTGGCTCCCTTACCATTAGAAAGAATATAAGGACTTGAAAAGGCTCTAGGTTATCATAACAAGTTGGGCATGAGACAATTGTGTACATTAGTTGCATTGATAGAACATTGACATTAACCCCTAGAGTTCCTTGACTATGTTTTCACTAAAATGCTCCAAAAACCCTCCAAGGCTCTACCCTCGGCTTCTGCTGTTTGTTCTTGGTTCATCTCTTGGAATAAACTCCGAGTTTCAAAAAAAAGATGCTCCAAAACTGCCATTTCTAATACAAATAAATTTTTTTAGAAAAAAAACATTTTTGGACACATGCAACTATAGGATCTTGTAGTACATTAGTTTGAAAAGATATGGTATTTTTTATTAAATTTCTACAACATGGATTGCAAGATATTAGTGTTTGAAGTGACAAAAATCCTTTTTAAGGTCTTGCAAAAAAATGGATAGCTGCACTTCACAAAGTCACATCTGTATGAAAATATGTCCAAAATGGTGGTGCTTCATTGGGTTCATTCTTCAAAGCAAGTTGGATATATACTTAAAAGAATTTAGATAATTTGGAATTGTAAAACACATAGGAAAAAAATAGTAAGTAGAAAGAAGTAGAGAATGATTCAAAATATTAAATTGTTAAAAATTTATTTATAGAACTAAAAAATGCCAATCTCAATGGTGGAGATGTTGTAATAAACAATCTACATCCTGTGATTTTATTTTATTTTTTAAATATTGAAAATTGAGTTAAATAAAGGATTCAAAGTTTATTTTAGAGTAGAGAATCCATAAGTTCCTGCAAACTAAGATTCCTCATAGCTTTCATCTCATTAACCAAAATGGAATGATTCAAAGCTTTCCACGTATATATAAATGTAAAAAAGTGATTTTTTAAAATGTACCTGAACTACCCAGTTGGAAAAAAAACTACATGTCATCCAATAACTTTTTAATCATGTAGTCAAAAGTTATGAAAATTGTTGGGCCTTAAAGAAAAACCTTATCCACATATTGTCTGAAAATTTCAAAGAAAAAAAATCATGTTTGTAATGAGTTGCCCCAAATCACTATGTTGCCAAAAAATGTAGTTTGGTGACTTTGGTCCTTTAGGTGTTAAAACTTTGGATGCAAATTGCGAGAAATTTTTTACTTCAAATTCTTCACACAAGGTATTTTTGGAAAGTCTTTAGAAAAGTATGAAAATATCTTCATGATTCAAAAATTTGTGAACATACAAAGCTTCCAAAACCAATTTCTTAAGGGTTTGAAATGTTGGAACAATGTGAAGAACATGAAAAGCATAATGAACATAAAGAACAAAAGACAAAGCCAGAAGTTGATGAAGCAACCCTTTCAATGCACCCAATTCTTACTGGGGTAAAGCAACCTATGACATGCAAAATGTTTATGACAAATACCTAGGAAATAGCCCATCATAGTCTGTGCATCAACTCATGACACAATTTTTTCAATAAATGAGGTTTGAACTACATTAGATTGAATTAGTAGCCACAGTCTTTATCTTGATGATTTTGTTGGAGTGATTATTGATTACAATACGAACTTTCACCTTGTGAGTATAAATTCATCAAAGGAAATGACTTTTTTAGGCCTTTATGTTGTAGTTATGTAAAGGAATATTGTGATGGCTTATGGTGATACATCTCACCATTATGGATACACATTTTGTTGGTTTTGGAGTATTCTAGAGACTCTTTGGGGCCAATTTGACAACGCACTTCAAAATTCTTAACAAATTTATACTTTGTCAAATATGTACACATTTAAACATCTTCCTATTTTTCATTTTTGTTTTTATATGGACTCAAATTTAAAAACTTTCAACAATGTCAACCAATTATTCTGCTTATCATAAGTTTGTTTACCTTGATCCCTTATGGATGTTTTAAAATAGCATACATGATCAAATTTCAGTGTATTTTGAAGGAAATGATGTACAATACAACCATTGTTTAATAACCTTGGACCACATCTTTTTGAGGTGGATTTTTACACATTGCTTGGAAGTGTATTAGACAATTTTGTAATCAAAAGAGGTTTTTGAGGAAAACAAGCTCCAACAAGAAATTTGTGACTATAAATGGGTGTTGGTTGTACCAAGTTGGAGAAGAAGGAGAAATCAACAACATATTGTTTGTTGAACTACCTCACATGCTTGATATGACACATATGCACCAGTTGCAAATCAAGTATAGACCAGAAAAATCAGTAACTAAGCAAAATGTGGCTTAAACAACTACAATAGTAGACCTTGCAACAAGATACTTCACTTGTGAGAATTTTGAAATCTTCATGAGAAATTTGATGCTAATTTATTTTGAAATTCAAAATCTACAAGGGCATTAGTTTATCAACACATTTTAAAGTTGCATCCAATCCTTTGTGAATATTTTTGGCGAAGTCAAAGCTTGTATGAAAAAAATAACAAATCAAGAATGTGCATGTCACCAAAAAAATGAAAGATTTTAGAACCTAGTTTGTTACGAAAATACAAACACTACCTTGTTCTGAAAAAGAAAAAGAAATCCCAAACCTAAGATGTACCCCCTAAAAAATCCTAAATCTAGCTTCTTTTAGAACACTACCTTGTTCCAAAAAAAAAATTAAAACCTAATTGTTAATTGATATGTAATATTGTAGTTCACATTTTTTCCCAATAGCATGGTTGGCTCCATTTATTTTTATTTTTTTAACACAAATGAAACGGAATTTCATTGCAAAAAAAAGAAACAAGCTCTATAAGAAACCTGCGTTTTAGGTGACGTTCTGTAATTTTTTCAAACGGATTTTAGGTGACGTTAGAAAAAACATAAGTTCAATATAACATGTTGACCTCGTAGTTGACATATAATGTTGTACTTCACATTTTTTCTTAATGAGATGGTTGATTCCATCTCTAGTGTAAACAATGATACCCATTAAGAGAAAGTGCAAAGAACAACATTCAGAGATATCCATTCATAATATGTGAGGTAGAGAGGTTGTTTTTATAATGAAATTCATTGTGCGTCATGAATCCTTAAAAGGTATGGGACAATTTGAAGATGAGAGCTTGACCACTCATTGTCAAGACAATGTAATTGTGTTTCATTTAGAACTTTAAACCTCATTTTGGTATAGTAGAATAATTTTTTTCAGAAAACCTTGAATTAAGAAAAGTTGTGAAATCAAGCTAACTTTAATCTCCAAAAATCCGTTTTTGAGTTTGAGCCTCCATTAAAATGTTATTGACAAAATTAGAGAGGATGTTCGAAAATGTCAAAGAAAATGTTGCTTCCAATCCCTCTCTTAATTTTGTCCATAAATTTTGATTGGAAGTTCTAAATTTCAAACGTATTTTTAGAAATGAAGCTAGAAAAATTTTCTAACTTTACAGGGATCAATTTTTTTTTGAAAAATTATTCTACTATGCCAAAATGAGGTCTAAAGTACTACATTAAACATAATTCCTACCTATAGTATTTTCTTTTCATTTTTGGTTTTATATATTTTGTGTTTTATGTCTATTTGGTTTTCTATTTCATTTTAATTTCATTTTTTTGATTTGTTGTAATTTGATTTTCATTTTATCACTATTTTACCATTTATCTAATTTAGTTACTTTACCAAATCTCGCTTGAAGTCATTTTACTTTAAAATCCCTATTTTTCCCTATAATTTTTCCTTTGTTTTCTCCTAATTTCACTTTTTAGATTTTCACCCTAAATTCTTGACATTTCCATTGCTATCTAACGGAAAACTTCGTGATTGATAGTTGTGGTTTAATCTGTAATACTCACACTTCTAGATTTGTAAATTCATGCACATTGTTTATTATTTCCATTTTCTAAGAGGTGAACCAATATAGTTGAATTTCAATTGGGTGAACCAAGCATGTGAATTAAAAGCAAGTATATGTCTAGATGAAATTTCTTATTTTTATGTTGAAATAAACAATAAAACTTTGCAAAGGGACGTATTATTTTGGATATTTTTGGCTTTTAGAGTTCATTTCAAGTAGAACACCAATACTTGATATCAAAGGGTCACACACTAATAGTAGTGACAATACAAACACATTTTAAAATGAAATGTCAAAATCAACAAAGTCGTTTTCAGTTTCAAAGGGTAGCATGTTTATTTGTGATCATGACAACAATGTTGCAATTTATAACATTTGAAGTAGGAGGGGACGTTCAAAGCTAAAACGGGAGCTATAATCCCAATATATATATATATTCAATTGTAGGCCAATTCTAGCCAAGTAAATCTAAAGGAACTATGCTCAGGTTGTCTTTCTAGACCTTGATTACTCTTGTACACTTTCACAAAGACCCCCATCACAAAATCGCCATGAGCATTGTTGCAAATCTTCATCATAAAACTCAAGCAAGTGGATTGAAGAATCCAAGTGATAAACCTATGTGCTAGCATACACACTCTACAATTCAATGGAGCACATAGAGTAATTGTTTTCTAACCGTTCTTGCTAGTAGCCAAAGAATATTTTCCAAGCAAAATACACTTGATACAAAATCTTCTACAAGAAAGAGCTTATATTCATTGTGAATACAAGAAACATGTTCTTTACTTAACCCCTAAAGGACTAGCATGTGTTTTTTGGCAATGTAGAAATTTTAGGCAAGTACCCATGACTAAAGATTTTCATATTTTAGGCTAAAATTTTAAGAGAAGGTTGGGATAAGTAATATTTTTCATATGCACTAAATTTCATGACATTTGGAAATATGAGTCAAAAACTATAGCCTAATATGTTGCTTTTTTTCTTGGCTGGGCAATCCGGGCATATAAAAAAAATCACTTTTTTCAAAAACATAAACTTGAATTTTTTTTTCAAGAATTAGATATACATAGAAAGCTTTGAATCATTCCATTTTGATCAATGAGATGAAAGTTACAATGAGTTTTAGTTTGTGGGTAGTTATGGAATCTCTACTCTAAAATAAACTTTGAAGTCCTTCATCTTACTCAATTTTCAATATTTTTTGAAAAAAATGAAATCATAGGATGTAGATTTCTTATTACAACATTGCAACCATTGAGATTGGCATTTTTCAATTCTTATAACTAAATTCGCAACTAAATTCTCAGTAACAATTTTGTATTTTGAATCATTTTCTACTTTCTACTTACTATTTTTTTTCTATATGTTGTACAATTCCAAATGATGTGAAATTTCTTAAGCATGTAGCCAACTTGTCTAGGAAAATGAATCCAAAGAAGCACACCATTTTGGACATTTTTCATAGAAAAGTGAGCTTATGAAGCTAAGATGCCCTGTTTTTTGTAGGGCGAAAAAAATGATTTCAATGAATTTGAATGCTTATATCTTGCAATCCACGTAGTGGAAATTTTTGAAATTTTTCCACATCTTTTCTAACTAGCGTACTACAAAATTCTATGGTTACTTGTATCCAAAACTTTTCTTTCTTTCTAAAAGTTGATACTTGTACTAGAAATGGTAGTTTGGGAGTGCTTTTGGTGAAAACACAGTAAGAAAATTGAAAGAATTAAAAATAGTTTCTATCCTTCTTTTATTTTTTATTTTTTAATCTAATAATTTGCTACACAACTTTGCCAAGGTGTTTATAATTTCATGTTTTGCCCAATACATATGGAACTAGCATGAAAATGTAAAATACTAGAAATTGAGGCCTAGGCATGCTCTCCACATCCTAAAGGGTTAATGGTGTCTAGCTAAAGTCCAAAGTGAAGCTTATGGAATAGAGAATCAATTGGTATCCTAAATATGGGACAAGACCCAAACATTTTTGTGTTGAAGGGTCTTCAATCATAAGCATACTTGGGAGAAACAAAAGGAGAAACAAAACATGGGACTATGCACCCAAAAGAGGCTGTCACTTTTGATTTGTGATTCAGTAATCAAACCTCTCTGTGAAAAAAATCGAGAGCCATTGATTTGTTTTAAAAAAAAATGCCCCCCCAACTATCGTCAATTTTTTAAAAGATTAGATGCCCATCAAATACAATCTAGGTAGTTCAAATATGGATAGAGGATACAATACATGATACAAATATAGATACAAGGGATATGGATACAGATACAAAATACGATACAATCTATAGGTATAGAATATGGAAAGGCTACAGATATACATACATGGGATGCTGATACGGATACATGAAACTTTGTCCCATAATGATTGTAGTGAGTTTGATTTCTGAAAATTACAAATAGTTGAGGGGAAGGAGAGGAGGGAGTTAATTAATTTAATTAGTTTTTTAAAATTGGGAGGAGAGGGGGGGATTATTAATTAATTAATTATTAATTTTTAATTTTTTTGGGTCCATAGTAATGGCTAAGGGTGAACTAACCCCCTCATTGCCCTACCCAAGGGTTATTATGAAAAAAATCTCCCTAATTTTTGCTGTGATTTTTCTAATTTCTACACCTCTCCTAGCTTATTAGGGGCCATTGATTGCAAATCTGAATTCAAAATTTGCAAATTCTATTATTAGATTGCAAATACAAAATTCTCTAGTGTTTTCTCCAGAGATAAAACAGGGCAATGAAGAGGTCAGTTCACCCTGGCCTATAGTGACACAGTTTGTTACTATGCCTATGCACCCAAAAATAGATAAACAAAACATGGGACAGACCTTGGCACATGTCACTTTGTCTTGGCTATACTCATCTTTAGAAAATAAAAGACATCTGAAGTAGGAGGTCTGTAAAGCACTCATTTAAAAGCTGAAACTGAATTTGGGGAGTGAAACTTGACTTGAAATATTTTTCAGTAAATTTTCCTTGAAAGACAAATGGAATTGGCATCTTACCTAATTGGTTTCATATTTTTTGGAGCTTTATAGAATCCATACCTTAAGTTAGGCTGGTTGTTTTGTTTTGTTTGTTACAGTGAGAACTCCAGAACCGTCTGTTCCCATGTTGTGTTCTTGGTACCGTTGGAAAGCTCTCAACAAAGAGGGTGCATAGGCTTTGTTTCATGGTGTCCTAACTTACAGAAGAAAAGCTATTGAAATTCAAAGTTTTTATGAATTAAAAAATTAAAAAATTACTTTTCCTTTTCTTTTATTATACTATGGCAACAACACATGGCACACTAGTTAGTTATGAATTTTTAAAGTTAAAATGTAGTGGTCACTAAAAGCATCCACCTCCTTAAATGTAAACTATTTGTACATTGCTGGTACAATGAAAAAGCAACATGTACAAATAGTGTACATTTGACTGAGAGGTGGGCAATTTTAAAGCCCAAGCACATAATGGGCTTCCTACTTTACAATAGTTTGTTTCATCCTTTCAACCTACCTCCAATACTATTTTTGAGAAGGTATATATTAGTCATTTCTATGTAAAATCTCATTAATTTGAGAAAAAAATTAACCCCTAAAGAACCGTAACTATGTATTCACCAAATTCTCTCCGAAACTGCCAATTCTAATACAAGTATCAAATTTTGAAAAAAAAGCATTTTTGGACACACATAATCATAGGATCTTGTAGTATGCTAAGTTGCTAACATGTGGGAAAAACTTTCAAAAATTTACACTATGTGGATTGCAAGATATTAGTATTTGAAGTGACTAAATCACATAAATCCTTTTCTTGGCCCTACAAAAAACAAGGCAGTTGCACTTCACAAGCTCACATGTGTATGAAAAAATGTCCAAAAATAATGGTGCTTCTTTAGATTCATTCTTCAAGGCAAGTTGGATAAATGATTGAAAATTTTCAGATCATTTGGATTCGTAAAACATAATGAAAAAAAATGGTAAGTAAAAAGAAGTAGAAAATGATTCAAAATATTAAATTGTTAAGAATTTATTTATGGAATTGAAAGATGTCAATTCAAATGGTTGCAATGTTGTAATAAAGCTTTCCATGTATATATAACTCTAGAAAACCAATTTCAAATATTTGTTTATGAAAAAGTGATTTTTTTAATCTGTTTTGACTGCCCATTTACAAAAAAAAGTAACATATTAGGCCATAACTTTTGACTCATATTTCCAAATGTCATGAAATTTAGTGCACATGAAATGTATTCCTTGTACACACTTTCTATTAAAGTTTGGGCCAAAAATATAGAAATCTTCAGTCACATGTACTTGCCTAAAATCTCTATGTTGCCAAAGAATGCAATTTGGTCTTTTAGGGGTAACAACTTAATAGAAAGTGTACTAGTTGTAAATCTAAGAGTTTGGAAACAAAATAAATGATACCTTTAAATGATGGATTGAGAAGAATATAGATATGCCATTTTCTTTTTGCAAGTTTTTATCATGTTGTTAATGAATAGGAAATATTTCTTTAAGTATATTTGGGTGTACTTCATCTATTTTGTACAACTTAGGCAATTACCTCATGAGAACATTCATCTTCTACGTTGGTTGTATTAAAGGTTAAGTATAATTTATTTGAACTATTACAAACTTTATAAAAATTGTTATCTACCCAAAGTCATGAATATTCCATAAATAAATCATATGAATTAATTTTAAACCATCATCACATAGGTTGGCTTTTATACTATGTTTTGGTTGTAGTTCAAGACAAAGAATTTCCACAATGCAAAGAATATTGCAACTATACTCTAGTTTAATTACATTGAAATTTAATTCTCTAAGTCCATAATAATATACACCTCAAACTATCCAAAACTCAAGAAGACATCATCATAATTGTACCACCAATATCATGAGGCAATTGCAAGAAACATTTGTTACTATATATTTTTCTATTTATATGTTGTTTTTTTGTACAATATTTTACCCCTGGGACGAAAACCACTTTTTTGGTCAAAAATCACTTAAAACTGCCATTTCTGTTGCATTCATCTAAAAAAAACAATTTAAAAAAATCTAACCATGGGATCTTGTACTTGACTTGACTAAAATTATGTGGTAAAAAATTCATAAAGTTTGACCATACAAATTGGAAGATATTAGCATTCAAAGTTGGAAGAAAAAGTTTTTTTGAATGCTGACTTGCAATTTGAAATGACTTTGACCACCATTTGTGGAAAGTTTTTGCACTATACACCTTAAATTTTTTTTTTAATTTCTTGAAGAATTAGATAGAAAGTCTAAAAAAAAATTAAACAAAAAAAAACTTGAATTTCATTCTCTTAAAAACTATTGAGTAGAAGTAGGTTCAAGATTGAAAGAAAAACTAAATTCTTAATAGCTCTAAGATGGGATTGAAACACAATAATCCCAACAATGAGGTTGTTCTAAAAATCAAACTTAACCTTGTTCAACAATATTTTTTGGGAAAAATTGTAAAAATTACATTCATAAATGAATCCTATATGTTACTTTTTCAGGAAGATGCTTAAATTGCCCCCCAAACAAGATTGTTCATAATTTTCACATCACTAATCCAAATGGAATGAATCAAAGCTTTACATTTAGATAAAAATAACACCTTTAAGAAAAAGAAATTTCACTTTTTTTCATTTTTTTTTGTAGATTTCTTTTTGTACCCGGCAACTTGAAAATTATATTTAAGATAGCATAACTTTTTCCCCGACTTTTTCTCGCAAGCACCAATTGAAATAAAAATTATATTCCCATGAAGCTAATAAACTTTTCTATCTTAGGAGAAAGTTTCAAAAAAATTCATGAAAAATTTGATGTCATAGAAACCTGCCCAAAATTGATTATATTCCCCAGGGGACAATGATCCTTTAGGGGTTAAAATAAAAAAATATTTTCATTTTCATTTTTAGCATTGAAAGAAACTTAAGTTTGTGAAACTCTACGCAATATAGATTTTGTTTTTTAAAATAAATGACACACTATTTCACCGAGAAACAAAACACAACACTGAATTGGAGGAGTCAAACTTTAGTGAAAGGAAACCAAATTAACTTAAGGTAGGAAGCTCTAAAATGGAATAGGCATTAAGAATGGACCCTATAAATGGTTGTGAAATGGACAAATGGTAGTTCATAAATTGACCTCCATAGTCATTGAATGAATCATGGAAAAAAACATTATTAATTGCAAGAGCCAATCATTCTCTTTGCTTTCCAATTTTTCTTTAGAAGTTGCAAGAGAATAGTTTATGGAAGACCTACGGAAATAAATAGGGATCTATGACACAACTCCTTTGAAAATCCATAAGTAATTCAAAATTGCTTCAAAAAATATGAAACCACTTGTGTTAGATTTCTCCTCTATTTTCTCTTTGTTTGAAAAATGAGCTAAAAATATTTCCATTTAAAAAAATACATGAAAAAGGCAGATTAACCCTTAGATGAGCCGTTTCTGAGCCTCCTACCTTAACTCTTTGCAATTTGAAAACTATAAAAAAAAAACATTGAAAAAATCTTTAAAATTTCTATACAAAGTTAAAAATAGAAAAAAACCCATTAGACTTGGTACTTGAAAAATGGGTTCAATGTGGAAATTGAAGGAAAATAGCTGATAAAACTCAAAAAAGTACTTGAATACCAATTCAAATATCATCAAACTGTTGAGTGAACTGTTGAACGACTAAAGGCGGGGATAAAGGTCAACATAGATATCATTCTTTTCAGTACAATTCCTAATTGGAAGAATGGCTATTCTAAATTTCAGCTTCAAGTCCTTTACCCCTGTAAAGATGATGCAGCCCAAAAGCCACTGATTGATAAAAAAATTTAGATTAGTGTAGAAATGAAGAATGCACCTACTGATCCAAAAATCAGATCATTTTTGAGAGTGACTACCTTGGTTGTATGCAGACACATCTTTCTACAGTACCTTAGTATGCCTTAGTATGGGTACTCATACCATAAGTGGTCCACAATTCTATGAGTCCAGTGCAAGGGCTTAGGAGTTACTAAGTTGACAAATCTAATCTGCACCAAACTGAAAGAAATGTTGTGAAATGGGCTGATATTTATGAGATACAATGAAATCTGCTCTGATATGCTCTTGTCCTCCTTCCCTCCAGGATTCTCACACTTTCAGATCCCCTCTTCATCCCTAACTTAGCCTATTGTAATAATTGTTCATGGATTTCATTAGCAGAGCCACTGCCATAAGTAAGCTTAATACATTGGTAATCATAATTAAGATATATCTCCAGCGGTTACTTACCTTATATGACTCATCAAGGCTTACTTATTAGTATCTGTGGAGCCTTGCTGGAATGATGCTTTGCACTGGTGGACAATGATACCTTAAGTTTGATTAGCTGCTGATTAGTAACAGTCTAAACCATGAATTTCAATTACTACAAGTAACACTCATACATAGACAATTGAACCCTCAAAGGACATGGACCCCATGATCAAGGTAGTCATCAAAATACTTTGATTATTGGACCAATAAGGTAGACCAACCCATTTTCACCAACTACTTAATTTTGTCATTCTACTTTTGGTCTCAATTTTGTCACAAAACTCATCCAAATCCATTCATTTTCTAAGAAGATCAATGCATTAATTGTCAACGAGGGGGTAACGTATCAATTCTTTATTGGTAATATTGAAGTGCCATTAGATACATGGAAAGGCGGTTACCAGCTGTTTATGACTTCATTCTATGTGTGATTTTGCAATTTTAGGGTATACTATTTCAAAATTTTACAAAAATTAGTTTTTTAATCAAAAAATTATAAACCCACTTGGATTTGATTTGTGAAACAAGCGCACATCTCTGAAAAATATAACTCCCCTTGGAGATGGCCCCAGGATATTCAAATTGCAAATTAGGGTGGTAATAGGCTTGTCTACGTTACATGCATTATTTGTTTCTACAATTAACAATGAAGACATCCACTAGACCTTTTCGGTTCGCAATGTCCTTTCAAGGTTAAATACTCTTAAAAGCTTCTCAATGGTAAGTTATGGTGCGGGTCACAAACAATGTGACTATCTAGTGACATGTCAAGCATTTTGGTGCCTATATAAACTCCCAATGAACATTTCTTATGCTAGAACATTTTTTCTCTAACTTGTTAGACTCACTTATACAGTCACCCTCACATGTCTCTTTGTCATCCAATACCAACCACTAAAATTGCAATATTTATCATTTCAAATCTCCATAAGTTGTAAATTTTAGAATATGATGTAGGCCAATATATTGGCAATTGACAATTGATGCACTAAGGTAAGTGCACCTAGTTGTGATATATTTCTAAAACCAACCTCTAGAGGTTATTACCTAAAATGTACAACCTCTATTAATGAGAGTCCTAGGATCTATCTTGGATACTCCTATTATCAACACTTAAAATTTTTGTATTTTATCCACATTTTATTGAATTAAACATTTGTATGAGATATGAATATAAAGAAGTTATTTTCATACTCACTTTCAATTGAGCAACAATTTGAAATAATGAATATTGCAATTTTAGTGGTTGGTAATGTAAGACAAAGAGAAATAGTGGATACCTGAAGATGGTTGTATAAGTGAGTCTATGAAGTCAGAGATAAAATATTGTAGCATAAAAAATGTACTTGGGGATTTCGTTGGGTTTTAGGAATGAAGACTTTAATCACATTCTGTCTTATTGGAATTTCAATTAGACAAGTAGCATCTTCATTGTAGTCATCTTGTAGTAGATTTGGTATTTTGGTATACCAAATACAAGGTTAGATGCTTTATCCTTCTTGTTCATCTTGAATAAGTAACCATAAATTATGCAAATACAGCTTGTGATGGTTCTATCATGATGTATACTAAGAATCAATGTTGGCAAAGAATACTAAGGTAAAATTAATGTCAAAGTAAACAACAAGTGAAGCAAGAATAATGTATTTTGTATTATTAGCTTATTTCCTATTTCCATATACAATTCATGACTTATATTTTCTATTATCGTTTCATCTAGATAATACTCCACATTATCAAAAAATTAATTAATTTTTAACAAGCACCACTTATTTTCAAAAAAATAAAAAATAAAATAAAAAATAAAAAATGAATTGGATGGTTCTTGTAGATAACAACTAAATCAAATAATTGAGACAACTATATCTAAAAATGTTCAACTAGCATTTAAGAATGTTTCCTATTATTAAATTATTTAACCTTCTTTTTGGATCTTGTTGATCACTGGAAAAAGGATATACATTTTTACAATACATATTTTTTGGACTAACACATGGTTGCCCATAAATTATAAATCTTTCCAAATATGAATTATTCCAAAATACCAAATCAAGCCGAGGCTCTCACATTCAAGAGATATACATTTTAGATATGTCAAGCACAACAATAACCACATTAATTTGTCCTAGTAGTAGGCAGTGAAATTAGCATCACCTTGAAAATTACTCCTTTATCCCTAAATAATTCCATATTTTGAAAACACTAGTTAAAATAAGCTCAGCTTGGATTTGCACTAGAAAAAACAAATACGTGCATAATAATTTCTCAAAATATGGTATTGTAATGGCACACTTATGGTAAGTACACAACACTCTAAGCACACAGTAACTATCATTGTTTTTTGACAAATTTAAGCTTCTTTTAACTAGTTTTCTCAAACCACAAAATCTATTTTGGACTAGAGAATAGGTGTCATTACATAATTTTGTCTTTTTTGGATATTGTCTCAATTAGAATAACTTGCATTTCAATCTTCACTAATTCAAAATAAAGTAGAACTACCTAATACCACCATCCACCCAATTACATCACCTACAAAATCCTTCCAATTGCATCAGTGGCCCATCTATTACCACAATCTTTACAACCCTTTATCATGATCTTTATCATCTTACCATCTTTACCATGATGGCAATGCACTTGGGGGAGTGGACACATCAACCCACACTTTAATTAACAAGGGTCAGCTCATGCTTCAACAAGGGTTTATTTATAGTTTAACATTTCAGCTTTGAAAAATCACACAAAATTCACTTTCTTGTTGAAATGTCTTCATTCTTTTTGCAAGCGACTTTTTCCAACTTTTCTATCATGATCTCACAAATAGCTTCTCTAAAGTACTTAGATAGCAAATCTTTGTGGTAATGGGTAGTTCTCCTTTAGTGTAACTTTTGAAAATTAGGCGTGATGTTAAATCGAACATATGAAGGTGGGCCCGGCCTACATGGAGCCCGGGCCCAGCCAATCGACCTCCGTCAACGCACGACCCCGATAGAGTGCCGACAACGACACGATAGAATGACCCCGTCGACGTCCTCGTCCTGCACAGGCACATGATCGCAAACCGTAGGTTTCGATCCTATAGGACAACAATTTTGGAAAACCTAATTCACGTCCTATGTAGGGTGACAAGTTTAGGATTTAGGGCGGCCATTTAGGTTCATTCATCTTTCTATGGGTCTTGCACAAAATGGACACTTTATTTGTTTTAAGTGTTATCAATTTTTTTACAAGGCCTACAAGAACTTCAAAAAAAATTGTTCCACAGAATGTTGTTTTTGTAAAAATTTGTAAAAATTTGTTTGGATTTTGTCCTTCTCTAAAAACACTTGTTCATACCCAAAACCTAAACTACCGCCCTAAATCCTAAACCCGCCGCCCTGCGCAGGAAGTGAATTAGGTTTTCTAAAATTGTTGTCCTACAGGATCGTGTCCTACGGGTTGCGGTCATGTGTCTGTGCAGGACGAGGACGTCGACGGGATTGTTCCGTCGCGTTGTTGCCGGCCCTCTGTCGGGGTCATGTGTTGACGGAGGTGGGCTGGCCTGGCCCGGGCTCCATGTAGGCCGGACCCACCTTCGTGTGTTCAATTTAACGTCACGCAAAAATTAGTATCACAAGCACTGTAATTACGACAAATCATCATCAGTGTCGCTTGCATTCAGTTGTAAGTTACTACCTTATAGTTCCAATGAGATTTGTCCCTGCTGCTGGTCGCCTGACAATCAGTTACCCGCCTTGCTCCTTGTTTGGCGCACCCCATGACCAAGCTTG
This sequence comes from Rhytidiadelphus loreus, assembly GCA_947034895.1. Classification (NCBI taxonomy): domain Eukaryota; kingdom Viridiplantae; phylum Streptophyta; class Bryopsida; order Hypnales; family Hylocomiaceae; genus Rhytidiadelphus; species Rhytidiadelphus loreus. The sequence goes on along the minus strand of OX344765.1, from coordinate 29,480,162 downwards.
CACCTTGCAGAGGCCCCCTCTAAGTTAATCCTCTTCCCGGACGTCTCCGCTGATGAGCTGCACATTTGGTGGAGGCTATGATGTGGTCGGTTTGGCCACAAGAATGTAAATCCGTGATTGAATGTGAAAGTCAGGCAGCCCAGCCCAGGCAGGCAGGCAGGCAGCAAGGCCGGCCTTTGCTCACGAAACGCCTTGGCCACAATGATGCCTGGGTTGTACAACAATACCAACTCAATCTCTCTAAGGTAGGACGCTCTAAAAGCGACCCTTTAAGAGCTGATTGCATTTTGGAGGAAGCTAACATTCATGAAACAAATTTCAGTAAATTTTCATAAGAAGAAAAATGGAATTGGCATCCAACCCAAGTCGTTTCATATTTTTTGGATCTCTGTGGAATTAGTTATGAATTTTTGAAGTTTGAAATGCAGTGGTTCTGAAAGCGACCCCCTCGTGAAATGTACGTCTTTGGTACATCGAAGAAAGCAGAATGTACCTCTGCAGCCAGATCGCTTTTAGAGACGGGTCTGTTTTAGAGCCACCTACCTTAACTCAACTCAATACTTCACTTAGCTTAGGAAGGAGACTTCCATTGCGCGCATCCATCCTGCAGTTTTGTGTTTTGTGTCCGGATGGGGTTGCAATCCAGTCAGGGCTCTGCTGTGCTTGCAAAAGGTTCACCTGGAAATTTCATATCGTACTTTACTGGAGGTGGCCAAACGGATTGCAGATCCTTGGGAAACCTCGAACACTGGGCTGGGCTGGTCACCTTAGAAATATCATTCTTTCGGGTAATGTGTGAATCATTTGCTTAAACCCTTAACCCACGTCCGTTTGACGTACGCAAGAAATCTCGGGTAGCTTCCTACAAAGTCATTTTCGGTCGGAATGATGTTCATGAAATTTGGACACAATGTGTGAACATGTACCTCCTTTTTTTTTTCTGATCAGGTGTCCAGATGAAAATTTATGTTGCCTTGAATTTTTGTGGCAGCTCGGACAATTTGAGAATTTTTGGGAATCTTTTGCGAATAAGCTTGTCAACTTTTAAAATTTGGCATGCATGTAGCTAATAAAATATGGTATATGGTTGTTCAAGAAACAAATAAATTTAATCCTCAAATCTCCTTTCTAAGAGGAGTTAAACTTTGTTAGCTATGTTGAGGTAGTTTCAAGGAAAAACATTTTCTTCTATCTTCAAGTCCTATTATCTTGCAATTTGTGAAGTTAAAAATTTTGAAATTTTTTCTACATATTCCAAATGTTTGTCTTTAACTTTTCACAGTTTGGATTTCAAATTAAAAAATTTCCTCATTGCACAAGAAATCATCAAAAAATAACTCATGTTTTACCAATTCACTTGACCTCCTTGCATTGCAAGGTGATTTAGTGTAAGCTAAACATCTCAATTGCTTCTAAATTTTTTCATGAGTGAACCTAACATCATATACTTATGAATGGTCAAAATCTTCATTTTTGTGTAGAGCAAAAATTGTACTCCAAGAGGGCCCGATGTCTATTGACCCTGTTTTGCAAAAATGAAGAAAAGGATTTCTTCTCACTTCAAACATTATAATCTTTCAATCTCTGTAGTCAAATGGGTTGAAGTTTTTTCCACACTTTGGTAAAATATTTTACTTCAATTTTGTGTGGTTGAAGTTTCAAAAACAAGTTTTCATTTTCATTTTTGAATAACATACCCAAACCTTGCAGTTTTTGACAATGTCTTCATGAAAGAAAATCTCAGTCCTTTAGGGGTTCAAGGACATTTTCGTTCCTCACAGGGCAGCCTGAGGAATCTGCCACAATGATTTCAAAACGAGCAAGCAAGATAAAGAGATTTGCAAGCAAGATTAGAATAGGCAAACAGGAAAATTCAAAATTTGCAAGAAAGTCCAAAATGGGCAAGCAGGAGGACTACATTTGCAAGCTAGTGAGAAAACTAGGATTGTGAATAGTTATGCTCTTAACCCCTCACTGCCCAAAGTCTAACTGTGTCAAAAAACAACCTTGCTTTTTAAGTGTTATAAGTCTAAATGTCAGTAAGGTATGAAAATCTCAACCATACAATCTTGTAGTGTGCATGTTGTAGATGGTGTAAATCAAATTTGGGATCATTTGACTGCATAGATTGAAAGATTATAATGTTCTAGTGTTGAAAAAGATGCTGAAATTTTCCTAAAAAAACATTTGGAGGTGAAATTCGATTTCTAAACCTATTCAAATGAAAAAACTTTAAACTACAAAGTGATTCAAAACCAAAAGACAAACACTTTGGTGGAAAAAAAAAGCATTCAATTGACTCATTGCGTTTGCAAAATTGTTTTGAAATGTCAAAAAACATTGAAAAAAGTAGCAAAAACACATCTATGGCTAAACCCAGCTCTACTAAAATGCTTCTCAGTCATTTATAAATTCTTGTATTGATATGAAATTTTTACCACAAGAAATAGACTAGTATGCACAACTTTTCCAACAAAAATGATTGAAAAAAAACCATGTTTGAAGAAGTTATAGGCCGCCAAAATTCAATGTAATGCAAAAATGCTTTTATTTTGAACTTTGAATTGCTTCCAAGCATTCAAAACAAATAGGATTGACATTAAATTTTTTATCACAATAAGTAGACTTTAAAGGAAACAAAACCCAACAAATTTGATTGAAAAATAACATTTAATGAAAAAAATACAAGCCCCCAAAGTTGCAACCATCTCAATGCAGTGGGGTGAACTCAAATTGAATCTGCAAACTTTGAATGGCTTTCAAAAATCTTAGAACATCTTGGATAGATCTAAAAAATCTACCACAAAAAATAGATTAATATGCACAACTTTGCCAACAAGTTTGATTGAATTTGGACATTGGATGCAAAAGTTACAGCACTTTGAAGTTGATTGCTAGATTGTGTGAGGACACTTTTGGTCACCTTGGGAGGTGAGGGATTAACTCAAAGGCCTTACCTTGGGCACCTTCAACAAACAACTCCATCCTAAACCTACGATGAAGATCAAGCACTATCCACTCTGGCGATCATAACTTTACAAAAGAAGAACCACATTTGATGTCCTATGGAGAGGAAGAGAAAAGTTACTCGACAATTTTTGAAAAGAGACATTCATAGTAGCTCCTACAATTCCCGGCATTCTTTGTACAAAAAACCCAAGTGATACAAAATGTCTTTTAAGGATTCAAAAAATCCAAGAGCACTAATTGGAGGTCAAACTATTGTGCAGGATTCCAAGGATGAACATTTGCACTTTCATCTTATATAGAAAGATTGTCATCTATTGGACACTAAGATTAAGTCTCGTGCAATTTAAACCATGGCCATGAAAGGCTCAAAGAAGAAGAACAAACTTATTCCAATCTCTTGAGGTCAAAGATTTTGTTCATCTGAAGTGGTGTTCATAGAGATTCCAAATGTGATATGTACAAATTGCTCAAGTTGTTGAAACATTGCTAAATTTGGTAAAAATTCAAATTTAACACTATGATATTCACACTTTTAGAACCTAAAAAAAATTATGCGTAAAATATGTCTAAATTTAGCCACATCTATCAATATATTGATATTCAATGGACGTACAAGAAAAAAAAGTTGAAAATTATATGTCTATTTTTGCAAGTAGACTCTATATACATTAAGTTTGAGTATTATAATCACCTTGAAATATGCAAGTAGACTCTATATACGTTAAGTTTGAGTATCATAATCACCTTGGAATAGGAAGAATCAATTGAGAAAGTCATGGTAACTCTCTTTATAACTAATATTTGGATTCAAACTTGATTAATTTTAATTAAACTTGTTTGGAATCATTAATTAAATTTAATCGGATTGCATGAATTTGATTTAGGATTTTAGGGGATTTATTGTGACTCCTCCTAATTTAGGATTTGTGGGCTAAGAGATTTTAGTAATAGAAAGATGTTTACATCAATCTAATTTCAATGGACAAAAAAATGACGGTTATATATTCCACTACAACAAAAATTGGGTTTTTTGTTGATACTATTTTCTTTATGAAGAATTTGCATTCCACTTCAAAACATTTTTGAAGATACAAAAATGTTTGTAAATTAGAAATATTGCGGTTAATGGAATCAATAGAATCAAAAAATTCACTTAACCTCAAATCTTTAAAAGATTTTATATAAAATAGTACAAGAATCCATCATTTGTCCATTTATTTATACAAATAAAAAATAGTTTCTTCAATTGCTAAAAATGGAAAAATTTGATCATTTCTTAATTAGGAACGTAAATATTGTTGTCAAGTAGAGACTGAAGTGTTATTTAAGGAATTAAATTGTAGTTCTAAATGGACTTCAAATGCTTCAAAATGCTTAAAGAGCAAGTGCCATCTAGATCCACAAGGCTTAGTTAGTATAACCACCTTAACCCGTAAGGTTTAAGTTATTTAAACTATCTCCAAAAGATTTTTAATTGGAGTTTGTCTTAATTAAGACCATAGATATTTTTCTATTTCAAAATTTCAAATATATTAGAAATATTTTTTAATTTAAACTCTAATTTTCATGCTAGGCTTTTTCTTTGACTGTCTATGAATAAGTGCATTTACATTAGGGGAGATTTTGGGCCTTTGGAAGATTGTTTCACTATTGTTCCCATTACTAGGAACTGCAGTGATGCACTCAGAATAATTAATAATAATAAAATATTCAAATAATAATAATAATTAATTTTTTTAATTTTAAAAGATAAATAAAATATTAATATTTGACATAGCAAGGACTGCCATGTCAACAGACAGATTTTAGACTGTTCATAGAGTTCCCACAAAGTTTTTACATACATGAACTCATAGTCTTCCAAAGGCCCAAAATCTCTCCTAATGATGATCCATAGAATTCATCCCTTTGATCTAGAATATTTGAAATACTATATGTTCTATTTTTTAATCAATTCAAACATTAGAGGTGTAGAATAAAAGAAATATAGGTTTGAATTTGCCATGAGTTCATTTGACTTTGAAAATTGCATGAAAAGTGAAATTACATATGCCATTAGATTAGTTGCAACCTTGCAAATTTCAAATGAATAATGGTAACAAAGTGTCAATGGTGCTTGTAGAGGTCATTGTATATATAGTATATGACCCTGTGTGAATAAAGAATATTTAACCCTTAAAAGGTCTTAGCAATCCAAATTAGGTTGTAACATGGGTTTTTTGTGTATTTGATTGGCATATAAGATGTATGAATTGCCATATATACAATAGAGAAGTTGCAAAATGACCACTGTATTCTACATATATGGTATAATGGTGTTGAATTTGAATATGATAAGGTTTAGATATAAAAATGACTTCTGAATGAAAAATGGTAGTTGCTGAATTTTCAATTCACCAATGTATGTTTTGCCATATTTTAGTACATATTTTGTATTCTAAGAGTAAGTTGTAACTTTGTACCTCTTTGTTCTAGAATAATTGAAATACCACGGATTCTATTTTTTATCAATTCAAACATTGGAGGTGTAAAATAAAAGAAATTATATAGGTTTGAAGTTGACCATGAAGCATTGGGTATGTAGAATAAAAAATTCTTAGAGTTTGTCCAATTTTGAAAGTTGCATGAAAAAAAAAGTAAAATATATCTCATTAGATTAGTTGCAACCTTGCAAATTCTTAGTTATCAAAATAAGAAATTAGGTAGAGTGTGCATGCATTGACAATATCATGCATCTACTATTAGATTAGTTTTAATATAATCTCCACAATATAGTTTAAATTTTAAAAATTTTCAGTTTTTCAAATCAAGATTACAGAGTATTCTATTGCTCCCTTCTCCCCATATCATTTTTACAAAACTTATTGGAATTGTACAAATAAAATATTGAATGTTACAAAATATTGTTCTTATATCAAAATTTAGTATATTTATTTATACAAAGCATTTTTCATTCTCAAGGCATAATAATAATAATAATAATAATAATAATAATAATAATAATAATAATAATAATAATAATAATAATAATAATAATAATAATAATAATAATAATAATAATAATAATAATAATAATAATAATAATAATAATAATAATAATAATAATAATAATAATAATAATAATAATAATAATAATAATAATAATAATAATAATAATAATAATAATAATAATAATAATAATAATAATAATAATAATAATAATAATAATAATAGCTCTACAAACATTGGTAATCTATTAGAGGATTTTTCAGGCCATTGAAAAACCATGATTTGTAGCTTGGGGAACCATGGCTAGACGGTCTCTCAAAGGCCTCATTTCTCCCCCAATGATACATGCTTTATCACCAATCAAAGTGTTTCTCATTAAAACTTAGAAATTTGATTGAAGCAACCAATCAAAACAATAACTAAAGTATACCACTTTATTTGTCTCACTATGTATGATTTGATCCCTTGAAGTGGTGAATTCTTTTTAAAAAATATTCATGCTTGGACTTTTTAGATGAAAAAATATTATAATGAGATCACCTCTATGTTTATAATATGCATGCAGAACTTCAAGTTCAAAAGATTTACCTAGAAAAAGATATTTGAAATCTACCAACATGTGTAGTTGTGAAATAATTTCTAGGATCTACTTCTGTTGGTAGATTTTGAATATCTTTTTATGGGCAAATATTTTGAACTTGAAAGTTGACATACATATTACCAACATAGAGATGATCAAATGCCAAAAATTTCATGGCCAAATTTTAATTTCTCAATTTTTGGGAGTTGGTAGCATTGAAATTGGTTCTCTCAACTACACATGTTGGTAGATTGTGAATATCTTCTTATGTGTAAATCTTTTGACCTTGAAATTTGTCACACATGTTATTAGCATAGAGATCATCTTGTGAAAAAAATTTCATGGTAAAATAACAATTTTTCAGCCCTCGGGAAGGCGTCAAAGATGGCAGCAGTGAATGTTTTGTTCCCTGTGAATGCAAGAATTTGTAAATGAAGTACACCTTACTGGACAATGCTCTTCACAAATAATGGTGACATAAATATTGTCTCATGAATATGGCCTCATTTGAATTATTTTTCTTATAATATGATCAATTAAATGGATCCCTTAAAACTTTAATATTTAGAATCCTTCATCCTCGAGGGGTTAATAAAATTATGTGAAGTTCAAAAGATCGCAAATATAATGTGAGACTCTAACCTAATTATTTTGTGGTTCTTTTAACATTGTAATGTTGTTGCCAACACCAAGTGTCTATTGGATGACAAAAAAATCCTTTTATTTAAGACAAAAGTGTAGATGTTTATTTTTGAATTTTTTTGTAAAAAGGGGATCTCTCATATAGTAGTTTGATCTCCAATGAGTGCTCTTGTTATTTTTAAAACATATAATTCACATAGTACCCAAAAAGATGATTTCCATAGTGACTAGTTTGGTGTTAACTTTCAGATTTAAGGTAGACAAGCTAATTTTTGCTCACTGCCTATTTCCATCATCCTACTTTGGGTCCCAATATCACCCAAAAATCATTCAAGTCCAAACATTGCAATGACTTAATTAGGACAATGGTAAAAGGGTGGTAATAGAAATGGGGAGGTGCATGATGGAGATAGGACCATTTTAGCCTCCTTTTAGCTTGGGGACAACGCATGGCATCTTGAACCTTTATAAGTGCCATTGGATATGTGGGAGAATGGTTATCAGTTGTTTATAGGATGTTCATGACTCCACTCTATGAATGGTTTTGTAATTTCACAGCAAACCACTTCAAAAATTAATAGAAATTGCAATTTTAATTGAAAAATTATAATTTCAATTGGTTTGATTTGTGAAACAAGTGCACACCTTTCGTAAAAAATATGGGCCCCTCTTGGAGTTGACCCAAAAATATTTAGATTGCTACTTTGCATGGTAATAGGCTTGTCTACACTAACCCCTCAAGGCCCAGGGTCTTTTGGGTTTCAAAAACATCATTGCTTTTGAAGTGTTATAGTCCAAAATGTCACTAAGGTATAGAAATTTCAATTGTACAACCTTGTAGTGCACATGTTGTAGATGACACGAATCAAATTTAGCACATAGATTGCAAGACTATAATATTTTAGTGTAGAAAAAAGATGCTGAAATTTTCTTAGTAATACATTTGGAGGTGAAATTCAATTTCTAAACCTATTCAAATGAAAAAATTTAAACTATAAAGTGTTTCAAAACCAACCTACAAACACATTGATGAAAGAAAATATCATTAAATTGACTCATTGTGTTTGCAAAATGACTTTGAAATGTCAAAAAAATAGCAAGAAAAGTTTTAAAAACACATCTAAGGTTGAACCTCCTTTTACTAAAATGCTTTTTAGTCACTAATAACTTCTTGGATTGATATGAAATTTTAAACACACAAACTAGACTAGTATGTGCAACTTTTTCAAAAATATTTATTGGAAACAGACACCATATGAAGAAGAAACATGCCACTGAAGTTCACTATAATCCAAAAATGTTGGGATTTTGAACTTCGAATTGCTCCCAAACATTCAAAACAACTTGGATTGACATGAAAACTTACCACAATAACTAGACTTCAAGAGGAATATAACAATTTTTTTTATTTATTGAAAATGAAAATTGGATGAAGGAGACACAAGCCCCCAAAGTTGAAACCATTAGATGCAGTTTGGTGAAACTCAAATTGAACCTCTAAGTTTGATTGTCTTTCAAAAAATTTGTTAATCTTGTATTGATTTGAAAATTTTACCACACAAACTAGAAGAAAGAGATCAAATTTACCAACAAGTTTGATTGAATTTAGACACTAGATGCAAAAGTTACAACCCTTTGAATTGGACTTGAAACTATGTGAAGACAATTTTGGTACCCTTGGGCGGTGAGGGTTAACTTAGAGAGACTGGCATGACTAGAGGCGTAGAGGGTAAAGGAATGACACTAGAGCTGCGCACATGACAGTGGGTGAGGGCTAGGTTCGACCCCAAATGAAGAAGGGCGGGCCCCACCCCCAATGCTCCACCTCATCCCCGAGGTCACTGTAGCAGTAAACATGTCCAGCTGTTTTCTCCGTAGCAGCAACTAGGGTGAATTTTTTGTGACAGAGCCTAAGCTTACGCATGCAAACAAGCGGAAGGAGACGTTAAATTGTCCGTGAGGGCTCAAGCCTCATAGTCTGTGCACTTTGCCCGGTAAGGGTTGCCGCAAGCAAACCCGACCTTCATATCTTCTCCCGAACGGCCTGTTTCAAGCTCATGTGCGCGGCTCTATTGATGGCAGTGGGTATCTTGGTTAGTCAAATGACTCATTATCAATCAATTCAGTGATTGGTTTTCAAGAGCTTTGGCCTGGGAAGAATGAAGGATTGGTCCCCTAATTGCCCCCACTTGATGGATGGAGGATGAATGAGGATATAACCTTTCTAAAAAAGTTAATTTTTTTTAATTATTTCTGTTTTTTTTGGAAAATTTAGTAATTTTTGTGAATTTTAAAGTTGGATCTTGAAAAGGACCGTAAACCCTAAAGTGTCGGATGAATGTTTTTTCAAGGAAACTTGTAGAAACAAACAAGGCATTTACTTTAGAAATAGGGCCACATCATTGAAGGCTCTATTACGTTACACTCTATTACTTTGTGTCACGTAAGACACAGTGACAATTTACCCCTAAAGTACCAAATTGTGTTTTTTCGCAAGATAGCAATTTTGGGTAGTTCACTACAAATGGAATTCTTATTTTTTTTCTTTGAAATTTTTACACAACATGTGCTCAAGAAGTAGCTTTAAGGCTCAACAATTTGCATAACTTTTGACTACATGGTTAAAAAGTTATTGCATGATATGTAATTCCATCACTTGATGGGGAACTCAAGAAAAACACTTTTTTAAGAAATAAAAAGTTGAAATTGGTTTTCTAGATTTATATATACATGGAAAGATCTAAATCATTCCATTTTGATTAATGAGATGAAAGTGACAAGGAGTTTTAGTTTGCGGGTAATTATGGAATCTCTACTCTAAAATAAACTTTAAAGTTCTTTATTTAACTCCTAAAAATCCAAGGGATTTGGACAAAACACATGTGTTATCAAAATATAAGTTCTATGACTTATTTGAAGTTTGCATAAAAGAAGATAATGTGAAGCATAAAAAATAGAATATATACGTATGGTCAATTTCTATCTTTAGCATTTGAATTTTTATTTTATTGGTCAAAATTGTGGTTTCCATCGATTTGTGGAAAACAGCATAAGATCTAGAAATGAGAACATCAACACTTTCTCCAAATAGTAAGATTTTCAACACTAGGCCAATTCTAAACGCTTTGTGTTTTTTTTCTTATAATTTTTGTTTGACTATAGCAATCTTAGTTTTAAATATAAATATTGAAAGACAATCCATTTTTTTTATATTAAAAATTAAAAAACAATTTCTTTTGCTTGATAATGCTACCTAAAGTTGAGCATCAATCCCATAATGGTTACTTAAGTGCATACTATTTTCAATATTTTTTGAAAAAATAAAATCATAGGATGTAGATTGTTTATTATAACATTGAAACCATTGGAATTGGCGTTTTTTAATTCCATAACTAAATTTTTAACAATTTTGTATATTTTGAATCATTCTCTACTTCTTTCTACTTAATGTATTTTTCCTATATGATGTACAATTCCAAATTATCTTAATTTTTTCAAGCATGTAGCCAGCTTGCCTTTAAGAATGAATCCAAAGAAGCACCACTATTTTGGACATTTTTTCATACAAATATGAGCTTGTGAAGTACAGTCACTTGGTTTTTTGCAAGGCAAGAAAAAAAGGATTTTCATTACTTCAAACACTAATATCTTGCAATTTACTCAATGGAAATTTCTGAATTTTTTTCCACATCTTCTCAAACCGGCATCCTACAACATCCTATGGTTACATGTGTCCAAAAATATTTCTTTTTCCAAAATTTGGTACTTGTACTAGAAACGGCAGTTTTGAAAACCATATGATGAATTATTAATTCTATGGGTGTGAGTGTTATTATTTTTTGAGGACATGGGTGGGGATAGTAACATAATTTGCAAAATTTATCAAAGGGTGTAGTGCTTAGGGAAATGTCTGATTACTATGACAATTTGTAGTATTTTAAAAAGACAATATTCATCACATAGAAATTACTAAAAAAAATCATGACATGGACAAAAAGCCATCTTAAAATGTGCTTGAAGTGTACTTTCATATGTGACGACTATATCTATGACAAATAGTAAAGCTAGAAACAATCATAAGGCTTGAATTATATATGAAGTGTGTATTTTAACCCTTAAAAACTTTGAGCAACTCCAAATGTATCGATCCATTTTCAAGAATGACCATTTTTGGACTTAGGAATGTAAAGAGTCACTTGAATTTGAACTTATCCTCAAGAGAATCAAGTTAGCTATTGAGTGGTGTATTAGAAGAAGATTCACTATTGAATTTACAAAAAAATTCAAAGCATGGGTGGTTGGGTGGTTGTAGCAAAGTCATTAGATGGGAGAATTGTGACCAACAAAGTGGAGGCATGTATTTATAGGCAGCAAGGTCATAACTATGCCGCCTAATGTTAATAAGGTGGGGCCCAACTTTTGGAATGGGGAGAGAGGCGGTTAGAGACTTTCGGCGCCTTTTAAAAAGCAACGCATGCAAGTTATGTGAGGAACATCCCGGGAGAAAACCGTTGGAAATCGTGGGAAATCGTGTGAAGGGAAGAGTAATGAGGTTGGATAATGATGATGCTTGGAATTCTAATGGGTTCCTAGCCTAGACCATTCAAGGCCCTTTTTCAATGAGTTGGGCAATGAATACAAACAACTATTTGAATAACATCTTGCACTTGGATTTGAGCCACTTTTCAATTTTTTTTCCTACTAGGTATCTTTTCTTGTATTCTTTTACTCTACCATGTTTGATCTTGAATTTTAGCTCCAAATTTGTAACAAATCTTCCATTTATCTCATAATTTCTGAAATTTAACAATAAAGTGGTCACTAGTGCAAGACCATTTTTTCACTCGTTTTTGGTCATAAAAAATACAAGACTTGTATCCATACATATGGAACTTGGTTACCTTGAGAATGAGCATAGTATGCCAACTTTTTAAAATATTATGTGTCCGAAAGAAACAATCCAAGCACAATTTCAGCTTTGTCAAAACATTGATTTTCTTTAAGTACCCTTCACTTTTTATGTTATAATCTTGCAATCTATGACTTGGATTGAAACCAAACTTTGCAGAGATGGTAAGGGCTTGGCTTTCTACAAGATCCTATGATTAATTATGTCTAAAACATGCCTCACTTTACTCTAAGCTTCAACTCTTTGTAACTTACAAAACCAAGATTCAAAACACTTTGAAAATGGCTTAAAATTTTAAGGGTTAAAGAGAGTTATCAATAAATAGACAATACTAATCAAATATACAAAATGGAAAATAAATAGACAATTTAGAATACCATGAATGTGAAATTTCAAGAAAGTTTTTCTAAAGACAATAATATAAACCTCGCATACAAAATTACAATACTATCAAACAAAGTTCCTTCAAATATCTCATGGAGTCATATCCATCATAAAGACTATAAAAAATACCAAGTTTTTTAGGATGCAACAATGAATATAAATAAAAAAAACTACATGTATAGATGTGTCAAAGTTGCATTGATGTTGGCAAATTCTTAAACAATGAGATGATAGATTGTAAAATTAAAGAAAGAAATCTAAAATGCAAAATCACATATATAGATGATAGATTGCATTAATGATTTCATGAAGTAGAAGTAGAAGTAAGATTTGTTACAATGAAAAAATACCAAAAGAATATTTAAATACATAAAAAAATACAAAGAAAACACATTTAACCCCTTAACGCCTCAATCCTTTTTTAAGTTTTGGCACATTTTTGCTTATATCTTCTTATAGAAACATCATTTACCGCAATTTCATAAAATTGGTCATTAAGGAAGGTTGTCTTTTCAAGATTCAAGTGTTACATTGGATGAATGATTGAGAAGTTAGGTGCCTCTAAGCCCTCTTACTCATTAGAAGATATTTGAGGCCTGCAAAGGGCTGTTTTAGGCTTGTTCCTTTATTGTTCCCCCCAACAATGAGGGAACGGCGGTCTGTCAGGAAATTAAAAAATATATAAAAAATATAAAAAATATTTTATTTATTCTAAAACATGAAAAAAAGTTGATTTTTTTTTCTTTCAAAAAATGTCGTGGCATAGTCGCCATCATGTCGGACTGCGCCGTTGGCAATGTTCTTTGCGCGATTGGGATTGATTTTGCATCTGGAAACTCACGAGCTTTCAGAGGCCCCAAAAATCTTCTAATGATTCATTATCCAGAATTTGGACATTGGAGCGCTTAAGGGTTAAAGACCAAGAGTTTGTCTCCTAAAAATGCAAAACATTGATATAAAGAACAACTTAATGATGTATTTAAACCCTAAAAAGTATGGTTTATAAGCCAAACCATTGGATCTATAAGTGCACCAACCAATATTTATCAAAATAATTTGAAATAAAAATTGAAACATTCCTTTTCAAATTGACACTCAAATGAATATATCACAAAAATTTCCACAAAAATTTCCTTTTAAGTTTAAAATGTTAAATTCTAGTGATAATGATTTATTGGAGATATATCTTATCCTATTGATTATATCTACTTATTTGTTTATTACTTATTTATGAACATTAGTTTGGAAGGGCCAATTTCAAACTCAAAAAATAAAATTTTGACATATACTTATGTTATGTGAACTAAAAAATATTGAAAAGATTAGTGAAAGATTAGAAACCTCAAATTGATTTCAATTGTTTTAAAAAGTAGTGAGCTTTTTCACAATTGCCAATTGTAAGGAGAGTAGAACCAACGCAAAATGCACAAAGAAACAATAGCATTGTAATCCTTAACAAAAAATGAAAAGCTTTGAAAGACATACATGTGGAAGAAGATGAGTTATTGTTGTTTGTAATGGGAGACAAGAATAAGGAGATAAGAAAATTGTTTTCAAGGTTATATATGATTTTCAACTACACATAATCTCTCCACCACCATTGAAGGAAGGCAATTTAGACTTTGGAAATGTTGTCCTTTAGAGACTAAAAACCATTTTTTGTCTCTATGTAGCTCCAAGGGATTGTGGTAAGAGGTGGAAAGTAGATCTTGACTAAGTTTTGGCTTAAAATTAGACTCAGTAAGAATCTAGAAGCAAAATCTTCATTTTTGCAATTTTTTTTCTTCTAATCATGCACAAAATCATGAAACATTGAATGACCAAAACATACAAAAAAGAAATTTTCATCATATTTGGATGTAATTCATCCATTTCATACCTCTCCTAGAACAAGCTTTTAGAGCCACTCACCATCCTTTTTAGGAATTAAAAAGAAAACAATTGAAAGCTGTTGCTTGCATTTTATGAGTCCTTTATTCTTGACTGGTGTTTGCGCCAATGTGACCCGACCAATGTTGATTTTACTAGCAATTTTTTTGTTAGATGGCAAAGTTTTATACAAATATTTCATGAAATATTTTGGATTAAAAAATTCACATTTTATTCACCCAATAGTGAAGAATAATCATTTATAAACAAGAAAAATCATTCAAGTACAATACCAATAAGTAGATGAAAAATATTTTCTATCCATAAATTATTTCTACCCAAAATGGGTACAAGTTGGATTTTGTTGTTACCACTTAATAGAAATTTTAAAATACTTATAGGAATGAATACTAGGCCTTAGATTGACCCTTAAAGGACCATTGTCCCTTTAGAGGACAAATGAGAATTTGGGCAGGTACCAATGGGCTGAATTTTTGTCATAATTTTTTGAAACATTTTATGAAGATAGGAAAACTGATTAGCTTCATGAGAATTTTTTTTTTCAATTTCCTTTTTTTCCTAGACTCTCAACTCATTTATCGACAATAAAGATTTAAAGCTCAAAAATCTGTAGTGCAAAAAATTTAATTGAAGAAGGTTCAAAGTCAAATAATCTAGTCCCACTATGTGCTTAAAAACTTTTTGTTTTCACTTTAAGCAAAATATCTTGCAATCTGTGTGGTCAAAATTTTTGAAATTTTTTCCACACATTCTTGTACTATTTAGGTGTAAGATCCTATGGCTAAATGTTCAAAAGAATTTTTTTAATGTTCTTTACTTTTTGCTATAAAAGTGGCAACTCTGAGTGTTTTTTGGTAGAAAAAAGGCCTTGGTCCTTTAGGGATTAATCATTTTATTTTGTAGGGGGGTAGAGAAACTTGCACCCTAAAATAAATGCAAGTAAGAAAAAAAATGGATAGAGTCACCCACATGTGTACATTCATCCACAAAATTATGTATTATTATTAATAGTAGCTTTCATTCAAATTTTTGGGCTGCCTCCAGCTTCCCAATTAGCCGGTGTTGGCAAATGTAGGTTCGGGGGCGTTAGAGACACCAACCCACCCTCTAACCTACCCGCGGGTCGAAAGGTAAAAGCTGACGTCCGTCTTCTATACGATACGATTCCGTAGTCGTACAAATAATGCCCCCAACGAACGGCGCAAGGCCACCCCCCCGCCTCGACTGCGCCGCCCGCGGTCGCCGTCGCCGTCGCTCGTGCCCCCAGTGGTCTGTCCATGACGCCGGGTCGTCACGACCAACTCGCGGCGAGCGCGGCGAGCCAGCGCGAGCGAGGAGTTTCATCAGACTTTCAGCGGGCGGGCTTCCCCTTCGCCAGGACGGACAACTCCCACAAACCCCGCGGGGTCCACCGCCGCTTCTTGTAGGACACTCTCCATACCCTCCCTTCGCCAGCACGCTCAACCTTGGCTTGGCTTGGCTTGGCTTGGCTTGGCCTGGCCTCCTGTTGCTGCTGTTTCTCGTGCGTGGTGCCTGCCACCATTTCATTTCTTCACGGCCTGCAATTCGGGTCGATCTCACTGCGAGAGCTCATGCTAGTCACCAGGGTCCCGTGCTTGTGGAAATTACTATGAGGATCACCACCCCCAGCAACATCATCATCACCACCTTCTTCGCCTGGCCGCGTCTTGCTCCGGCATCGCAAAGTACGCCCGCCTTCTAGCTAGTCAACCCCCCTGGCTCCTCTGATGAGCTATAGTTCTTGGAGTGCCAGTTGTTCAAAGCGGTTATTCCTTTGAGGTCCCGTTGTTCGGCGGTGTTGAAGTTCTTCGCTGCCTGTGTTGGCTGCCCCTTAATTGGAAGTGGCGAATTATCGAGAAATGCGGGCCGCGTGACGGGATGAGGTGGGTGTGGTAGTGAGAGTGATGGCAATGAGGACGACGATGACGAAGGAAGGAACAGGGCGGGTAGTTTTGGAAGGAGAATCTGCTCAAGAGTAAGTAAGTCGGTGAGAGATTTTTCCAATTGTCGATTGTAGGAAATTAATGGTTTCATGAAAAAGCTTTTCGTGAGCGCCGGACGTCAGGAGCTCCGACAGCTTGGCAAGCGTTACCAACACCGCGTTTCAACCTTCGGAGGTGCAAGCAAATCTGCTTGGAAGCTCCCCCCTTCTCTAATCTATATGTGTGAAATTAGCTGGGATTGGTTTAATGTCTCACGTCGATCTCGAAAGCAGGAGTGGTATGTGCCAAATTGTCGTCTCTTACTTTAAGCAAGCTTCGGCAATGAGGGTATGAAGCTCCCGGACGTCAGAGCAGTGTAGCTGATATTGACAGGTGACAATATAATTAATACACCCTGTTGTACTCGGTACTTCAACCTCTCGAGAACTGATCGCATCGCGTTTCCAAGACCTCACATGATCAATGACAAAGGCGCATGACGTGTTTAGTGTAGTCGATATTTACAAGTGTGGTTAGCGAGCACCAATTTTAATGTCACCAATTTCTACCTGGGTAGCATGAATTAGTCGTCGAGGGTTTCCATTAACAGCCAACTTAACAGACCAGTTCAATGTTGAATGTTGTGGTGACCAAGACTTGGGTGTGGTAATGAGCTAGTTGTTGACGAGAAGGTCGTGGGCGCCGTTCGCAGGTGGGTCGACAGAGGAACTGGCGGTCACGGACACCAATAATTGCATTGGTTAGTCGGGTTACAGTCTAGAGTCGATGTCCTCATGATCTCTGCCGATCAGCTAGCAAACTAAGTAGGAGCAGCTAATGGTGCATATCTGTCCCTTGGGGACCCAGGTTCAACCATTGTGAGATTTCCAAGCCCACCCCAGCCTAGGCCATCCACATCGTCGTCCTCGGAGAAGGAAGATTACTTCGCCGCGTTGTGCGGAGCTCTTGAATTGAAGGCCGACGTACCCCAAGCGCCAGTAGTGGAGTCGGTGACGGGGTTTGGTGAGCAGGCTGATTCCAGAGCCCGAAGGGAAAGGCGCGGGGGTCACGCTGGCGGGTCCAGGAGAAGAGGGGGCAGGGCGAGCGTGGAGCTTGGACGTCGAGCATGTAGACAGGAGTAGCAGTCGGCCGGAGAATCATACCACAAGGGATACAACGCCTGGGGTTTCCATAGAATTGGACACGTGGGGGGGTCCCAGCAGGGATCAGCGCGAGGTGGCCGAAGCCTGGGGGTCACCTCATGCCGCTACGCAGGTAGAATTGCAGCAGGAGCAGCGAGATCAACAAGCTGGTAGTAGTTGGTTACGAGACAGTGATCAGGTGGAAAATAATAACTGGGCCGGGCACCACCAGCAGCAAGCAAGACGAGAACCAGAAGCGCCAGACGAGAATCGAGGGTTGAGTGCATTGGAATCCGCGGCGCGAAACTCCGCGCGGTCGCGATCCTCGTGGGGGGAAGGGTCGTCTTCCTCGTCGCCGTCGCACCACCAGCAGGAGCAGCAGCAGCAGCAGCAGCAGCAGCCGCGAGGGGGATCATACACGGCGACCTCCATGAGCAGTGGTGCCCCCTGCGGGGCGTGCAAATTTCTGCGACGCAAGTGTGTCCGGGGCTGCATCTTCGCGCCCTACTTCGGAGCCGAACAAGGCGCAGCGCGGTTCGCCGCAGTGCACAAAATCTTCGGCGCCAGCAATGTGGCCAAGCTGTTGCTGCACATTCCCGTGCCTCGACGCTGCGATGCCGTTCTCACTATCAGTTACGAGGCGCAGGCGCGCTTGTCGGATCCCGTCTACGGGTGCGTCGCCACCATCTTCGCCCTCCAGCAGCAGGTTCACATTCACAAGTTCATCATCTTCATCTCCCCTCCCTTCCTCTACCACCTTTAATTTCCTCTTGCAAGTTAGTTTCTCCCTGGATTGATCCCATTCATCGATCACGGTTCCGATCGATGTCATTCAGCAAGCTCTGAAAATGGGCTTAAAACTTTAACTTGGGATTGATTTTCATGCCAGCCCTCATGATACGAGACATGCCAGTGGTTTCGGTTATTGATAATTGATTTAGACATGCCGAAATCGGTGGGTTGGATTGTTTCAGGCGTTAGAGATCTAATACGCGCGTTAGAGCCAAAACTTTAAGTTGGTAGTAGTTCCTACCAAGGAATGCCCTAGCATTTGGTGGTCTTTGTGCCCTATACTGAGCCTTGGATGCCTAGCTACTCATCCTCCTGATGATTCAGTCAGGCATATGAGAAGAGTTGCAATGTCCCCGTCTGGATAATTGAGATTAGGAACCTGTATTCATCGGTCAATAAGTTAAATCCTTCTTATCAATTTCACGAATCATCAACGTATTCTCCTTAATTAATCTTCCTCAGATTTAGCTGTCGAAGCCATCAGGTTAGGTAGGTTGAGTGCTCTTGTTCAGGATCTGTAGTTCGTTTTGAAGTCTAGTAGGAGATTGTCAAGAATTCGATACGTCAATCCAGCTGGTTCTGAGAAAGATGGCATTGCTGAAATCAATAGCACGAGTAAAACATCTGAACGCGGAGAGAAAAAGCTCACAGTTTCCCATTCATGAACTAATTTTCTTCTAACATAGAATTTTTTGATACAAGTGACTCACAACTGACAAGTTTATTTAGGAAGGCTGAAGTTATAGTGCTTCCTCTTTTGGTTATGCACCGATGGGATAGGTATCCAAATCCAAATCTAAATTTATTTATTTTTTTCCACTTCACCAAGGCGGATGTGCTTACAAGAGAACTTACTGCATTTCGATTTTGGAAATTTGCATATCGGTGACAGATTTCGTTTAAGAGCCAGGTCTTTCCAAGAGGTATTCCAGAACGAGTCGTCTATTAATTAATTGACAACGTTGCTAGAGCTTGTCAAGGGTAATGCCACGGTTATCTGAGATTATCTGGGCACATAGTTGCCTGATAGAGAGGCATTGTATGAGCTCTTCAAATAGCTAGGAGTATTGCTCGTTTCTGTACTTGATTGGAAGGACTCAAACCGATTAGGAAGGTTGATAGTCATTTTCGTTAGAATGGGGTGTTTTAGAGCGTCAGTACTTTGACGTTCAAGTGCTTAGAGCTCTGAAAACTAAGACTGGTATAGATTCAAGGTTTCAGTCCGGCCAATTGCACTGAAATTTGCCATCTTAACGAATACGATGTTGTTAGAGTCCTCAGCTATGCAGTTTGATGCCTCAAATGGAAGAACGGATGCTTGCATTCCTGCTTCTGGAAAATGCTAAGTTTCAAAACCGCCGGTACGAGCAGGGATGCTTGAGCTTTGCTCCTTCACCTGTGCATGATTGTGCACTAACGCGTTCACGAATCAGTGAGCTGCATCACTATCGATCCAGCAGGAAATCATTTTTTTGAGGAATATCATCATACAATAGTCAGCACAGTAGTTTTTTTAATCAGTTTTTGGAAGTCAATGCGTTAATATGGTCGCTAGACCAGCGTAGGAGACCAGTGTAGACTGAAATTAGTGCCATGTTGCTTAGTAAATTATCTTAATGGTCTTCTCTGGAGTCTAAGCTCTATTGTTGAAATAAATAAAATAGAAACATTAGTCCGTTTTCGGTGCGAGGATGAGTAGTACGTGTGCAGTCCGCCGTTCGCGATTCTTTCGCAAGGAGTTCAATCGTGTCATTAGATTAACGAGCGACAACTTTCAGTTTCTTTTAAAGCATCTCCAGCGGGGCTCTGTACTGTCCTCGATGCTAATGCCGTATAACACCCTTAGTGAAGATGATAGACCTGTAAATGTTCACTGTTACTTCACCTACGAAAATGGTGTGGCAAGTTACTAGTGAAAACATGGAGAGATCAGGAAAGATCGACGTAGATGGAGTGAGCTCTTTAGGATTACGCGTTTCTTTTACAAGCTGGCAGTAGCGCTTTCATTAGTTGAAAGCTTTCGAACTAGCCTTTTCATAGCCTCCGCAAAGGTAATTATGATTGCTTGGAACTAGACTTTCGGGGTGTAATTATCTCACTATTGTCAGGTCTCGATTTCCACTTATGTTGTCCAGAGCGCCTTCTAGACTCTGAGAAGGATATCATCTAAATCTACGAGATTCCGATCACGAATCTGATTTTTGCAGTCGTACCATTTATCTGATTTTTATTTTCTTGTATGTACGATAGGATAGTCCTGTGAAACCATCTGGAAGAATTTCGGGGTGTTGTGGACGTGGTAGGTATACTGGGCCAAATCTTCGGTGGACCGGTTCTGGTAGAGCTATCACGATCTCACCGAAGCATTCGGTGCACAGGTAGTCATTTACTTAAGAAAATCACCTCTTAATGAACACCATCACAGTCTAGGTAAGAATGATACCCTTTCTGTAATTCGACGTTTGATCATTCTCCCTAATTCTCGTAATGCGTGTGTTTACTGTTACTGATGGCTCTTTTCTCGGCGACGTTACTGTCAGTCCCTACATTAAAATATAGTAATCAGAAATGCAAGTTACGTTCGATCAGACGATCAGAACGAAATTCATCCGGTTAAGTCATCAATCCATAAGCTCGGCGTGACAGCTCTTCCTGGTCAAGAGTGTGATATTTGATCACTATTCATGTCATAATCAAGCCCTTAAACTACGCAGACTTGCGTACTAGTGTTTTAGCCACTTAAAACACTACTAGGCCTAATCTCGTTGATTGTTCAAACTTTTGGCTTGATTTTCGGTAGCATTATGAAACTGAATGTCTGGATCCAAGTAAGTTGTAAAACAAAGTTCGTGGTCCTCACCATTTTTGGCTATTTGCGGGTTCTAATGCCCGTTCAATTCCAATGGAAAGCTACCTTCGAAAACTATAGTAGGTTTTAATTTCAAGTCATACCTCGCTAGGCTTCTGCTATTTCATTGGGGATTGCTGTGTCTCTGCAAGCTCTGGATCTAGTGATCCTCACTAGTCTGGGTTATTTGATCAACGACGAAAGGCTCCAATTCCTGCTCAAATGGAACCAACCTTGGAATACAGTAGCAGGCTTGATTTCACGCTTCTGCTAAATTGTTTAGCCTGATTGCTTTGTCTTTGAAAGGACTGATGATCCTGGCTGGATAACTCAGTACTCTTGGCTGTTTGACCAACATCTAAGAGCTCCTTCTCAAGGAATCAAATCTCCCCGTCCCATCTACGCTTCTGCTTAATTGTGTAGGATTCTTTGCTTGGCCGTTGCAAGGACTGACCGGTTGGCGTGGCTGGACGGAGTGACCCTGCAGGTGGCGAGTTTGCAAGCGGAGTTAGCGATGGTGCAAGCGCAGCTGGTGAACAGACAAGCAGCAGCGCAACAGATCCACCAACAGCACCAGCAGCACCAGCAACACCACCCGGGACACCATCACCATCTGCAGCAACAACACGAGCAGATCGGAACCATGTCGCCTGGTTCCGTGGTGCCATCCTCGGCCTACATGCATCAACAACACGAGCACTCCCAGCTCTCCCCCTCCGATATCTCCATGTCGATGCCCAGCGGCTCCGGCTCCGGCTACCCGCGCGTCAAGGAGGAAGGCAACAGCTTTCTGGGCATGCAGCACTACAGTGACTTGGGCATGGGCTCCAGCAGTGGTGGCCTGGAGCCTCTATCGGGTAACCAACACAGTCTTCTGGACTCTCTTCACAAGCCTCGCAGCGCCGAGCACATGGACCAGGGCTCCGACCAAGACGGAGAGCTGCAAGCCCTGGCGTCTCTCCTTCGACGAAAATGAGCCTTCTGTTCCCGAATCCAAGTTTAATGGATCCCCACTTTCTGAAGAAAATTCCAATTTTCCACCCGGTCCAGAAGTTCTCTCATCAGCAGATGGTTACTTGCATTTCATGAATGCAGTGATCAATGGGATGCAATGATTAGTGACCGCGTGCAACTGGAACAGTTTATGAGGTCTGTGAACATGGATTCGACTGTCACTGGTGAAGACTGAACCGAACGGACCCAAACTGGCGAAACAACGTTGAATGCAAGCGCTGCAACGGGTCTGTCGGTGAATCCACGGTGTGAATTCCACAGGGGGTATTATATGTTTATTCGGGTACTGGTCAGTAAGAGAATGACACGTCGTCTGATATGAGGGGGACCAGATAGTTCATCAACACCGGATCGGATAAAAGCCAGTCTTCATCTGATAACAAGGGGTACAGTTACAGCCACGATCGGATAGCAGCCATGTTCTATAGAGGAGTACTTAATTAACATGTTGTAGCAATGTCTAGTTGCATGCCATGAGGTAGTGAGGGGTGATCCAATATTCCAATAGAGGTCATTTTAATTATCAGAAGATGATCATGATCCAAAACTAGTTGTTATACACCTGGCCAGTATTTTCAATACTAGTCCCCAGATGTGGTATTATGTGACCAGAAGTTTGGATTGTATAATCCTCTCAGAGGTAGTTTCGTAAGGGTTTTTTTTTCCTTGTGGAAGCTCAATACTAAGTTAGCGTAGAACAAACGATGTGTGCTTGGAATGTTTTCTCAATGTCAATTTAACTTAAAACTCATGTTTCCTTCCGGATGACGTGTACAGTAGACATCGTCAGACTTTGGTTCTACTTAAAATTGGTGGCGAGTTTGCTTCTAGTGGACTCTTCCTTGGGTACTATTGCATGGGTGGCAGTTATGCATCAGAAGATGAGAGGAGTTGGAAACGAGGCTAACTTTCGTTCTCTACCTGCTTTTCTTGAGCTAGAGCACATTCTTTGTACTGTAACTTCTCCCACATTCAGCTTTAGAAAATACATCTGCCATCCATTGGCAGTTGGCTCCCCGGGTTCCTGGTAATCAGTCCAAATTCGTTGTATCCGGACCGTGGCCCGGGAATAAATATTATTTTCAGAGTAGTACAATCTTTACCGCAAAGTATTGGTTTTGGCATAAGTACCAGTTAGCAATAATGAATGACGCTTACAAAGTCTTAACGAGAATAATGTACACATAGTGATAGCTAGCCAGTACAGCTGATCTGATTGTGAGATACAGCTGATGTCTCAAAGTATCACAATATCACAGGACGGATACCAAAATTTCCCAAATCTGCAGTACAGGTAGCTCCTCGACTCTGATTTTCGGTGAAGTGGACTAACAGGGCATTATTGTTGATGCCGCTCCAGTAATTTCGAGTCGATGAGCCGATCCAAGTAATCAAATCTAATTGAGATGGCGCCGTTCACGCGTAAGTAATCTAGTATAAATCATCAGACTCGTTGAATCATATCCGTATATGTACGAGCAGGCTAGGAGGCTCGTGGTGCACGGACACTTCATTATGTCTCACAAATCAACAAATCAAGTTTCTGGACAGGCATACGACGCTTAGTCTTCAAGAGATCATAGAGTTGTACACGATATTCGGTTGTTGCCGCCATCACTGTAGGCCTTCTTGGTCTTAGAAAACAGACAAGCCCAAATCTTGCAGTCAGGGTTCTAGATCGGATAGTAGGAATAATGATACACCCAGTAACGTGGTCTTCTTGTATTCCAAGGACAGACAGACAGTATTTTTTCAACCCGGCCTAAATATTACCTGCACGGTTTCATTTAACAAAGTCTCTCCATGAACAGTACCTGGACCCCCGCTACCTATTAATTCTGAAGACCACTGAAAACTGCTGGTTATTATCTGAATATGGAAACCGGAAATACCGCTTCATTGAACACACTGCACTGTACCACCAGGTCAGTATTTGACACAATCTGATGAGAGCCAGCTGATAACTGAGCACAATTACATTTTCAAAACCAATTTGGTAAGAATTGGTCTCCCTTCAAGAAATTCCGCTAGCCAGAAGCTCTGGATAGAAAACACTGCACATCATGCCCGGCCATTGCTGACAGTACGTCTCGAATTTCAAAGAACAGGATGGAGCACTTTTCATTACTGTATGTACCCGCGAAGATGCTTCAATTCGCGTACATGTAATCAGTCAGGTTCATGAGTTGCAAGTGAGCTTGGTCCGGGTCCGGAATTATTATTATTATTATTGTTGTTGTAAATTATTTTATTTTATTTTGTTTGTTTTAACATCCACCACCACTACTACTACTGCTACTTTAATTTAGTGCGCAGATTTTCACGGTTTCACCAATTCATGGTGATGACTATGACAAGCATACCCTTCCGCAGTTCCAGGGCTGTGTCTCCTCCTGTGGCCGGGTACGTCAGGAACGCCACCGGCTGAATTTCAGGCTGTAGCCGGTGCCGGACGGGAACCGGGAGAGGAAATTATACTGATCAACGCTGTAAAGATGTACAGTAAGTACCAATCACCTAATTTACATAAATGGTATGTCATGACTTGTTCCTTGGAGCCCTGTTCATTTGTCCCTCCCTGCTCAGCATGTATGTACCTACCTGCTGCTGCTTGATTCACATCAATTGCTTGAGCGCTCAACCGGCATCCACTTCGGGAGGAGGATGGATGAATGTAATAAGTTGTGAAAATTGGACTTGGACACATATATCCAATTAATATTTCATTACTTGAGGAAGCTTCAAGAAAAATCAGGTTGCAGATGCATCAATGGTTGGAGAAAGAAAAAAGAATGCTCTACGTGAATCAATTAGGGGAGTCTTCTTGTCCTTGAACTTGTTGTTGACAAACTCATCGTGGCCCAAATTGTGCCAAACATATATGTCATGGAGTTCACTAAACTTGTTGTTGAAGAATTCTTACTCACCTTTAGAGACAAGTACAAACTTCCCCCAATTCACTAAAGACTGTAGTGACTATTGGTATTGCAACTCCTCTTAGGTTAATGATATAGATAGTTGGAAGGAGTTTCAACTACTACTATGAATTTTCAAAAGTAATTTTATTATACTTAGGTTGAGTACTTAGGAATTAATTGTTGTATGTACACTCTTCACTCCATTTAGTGTGGCATTTTAAATATGCTAGTAGAAAAAGGGCTCATAGAATGACTTCCTAACCCCTAAAGTCCCATTGTCCCTATGAGGGACAAAATGGATTTTGGGCAGGCTCTTATGATCTCAATTTTTACTGAATTTTTTTGAAACTTTCTCATAAGATAGATAAACTTATGAGCTTTTGGGAAATATAATTTTTATTCCAATTGATGCCTGGGAGAAAATGTTATGCCACAATAACTTCAAAATGGGGGAGATCAAGCAGCAAAAAAATCCACAAAAAATTGAAATAAAAATTGAAATATTTTTTCCCTTGTAGATTATATTTTCTTCTAAATGGGAAGCTTTAATTCATTCCATTTGGATTAGTGATGTGAAAGTTATGGAGTTTCTTGTTTTGTGGGCAATCATAGCAAGTTCTTCAAAGAAATTTTTTTCTTCCACTTTGAATGCTAATATCATTCAATCTATATGGTCAAACATTACAAAAAATTTATCACATGATCTAAGACAAATTTAGAACAAGATCCTACAGTTAGAATCTAAAAAATATTTAAAATATTTATTTCATAGGTGAACTGTGAACGTAGCAAAAGTAGTAGTTTTGAGTGATTTGGTAGAAAAATGGCCTTGGGACTTTAGGAGCTAAGAATGACATCACCTACATTCATTTTTGGATGCTAATTATTTAATGACACTAAAGGTATTATTTAGATATGTTTTTTGAAACAAAAAATGTACTTTAAAATAATTAATGCCCTAGCAAATCAATGACAAGGAGTGTCATTCTATGCCTTCATCATTCTTCTTTTCTTGTAACATTGATTTCATCTTGGAACCAATGTAATGAATGTATGCCATAGAATGAGAGTGATTACAAACTTAGAGGGACACAACAATGGTTAGTCATTGAGCACAATGCAACAAATCTAGCAATTGAACTATTTTAGTATTGTGCTATTAAATTATTGTGACCTACACTCTTCATCATAGTTCAAATGGCATTTCAAACAACATTGTCATGGAGCCAATGTAAAAGCACAAAATGTAAATGACCACCTAACATGAATAACACTAACTAGTCCAAATTAAAGACCGTCACACATACGTGCAGGGAGAATTGACCCCCTCATTGCCCCGGTCATCTTAGGTTTGAAAAAGCCCCCTATGTTGTGCCAATTTTTTGGTAATTCTTGCTTCCCCTTGAAGTAATTTGGGGCCTCTGATTGCAAATATGAATTCAGAATTTCAAAAAAAAATTAAGCCTGGCAAATAAAAAATTCCAGGGTTTGCCCTGGAAGGGCAATGAGGGGGTCAATTCACCCTGGCCGTCACATACGTGAATGAATGAAGAGTCTGTCGGGGTAGTTCGGGTACTTCGGTTTGATTGCCCCGAGTTGAATCAGTGTGATGCTGGGGACTCGATTGAGAGATGGCCGGCCATGAGTCCAGGAAACTGCGAAGCAGCACAGTCCACAGTAAAATGACCACAACATTCAGAGGAAGACCAGATCATACCATGTACCAATTGCTTCTCTGACCCCGCCTCAATATGCTGCACTCACTACGGTACTGTATCGTAGATCGCCACAGACAGTGGTGGTGTTCAAGAGACTGAAGAATGCAGCATGTCCCTTCACAACGACATCATGCTTTGCAGTGACAATAATAATTGATTAAACACAATTTGTTGATTTCCATTACTGGTGACTGTGACGAGTACTGATCAGGTGTTTTTTTTCTGGCGATTTGGTGCTAGGAAAAAAAATTGCACCAAATTTTTTTTCCTAGCACCAAACCATAGGAAATTTTTAGGAAATTTTTGGATGAAATCGCCAAAAAATTTCAAGTTCAAGAAAAATCTTGGATGAAATCGCCACATTGTGAATGAAAACAGAATTATAGATACGTAGTAACACATTTTCTATCTAGTACATGGATGAATGTTGAAACTTGGAGCACCACCGTAACATTTAATATCGCCACTTCGCCACTTCATGAAAAATGAAAAAAAAAACCCTGGTACTGATGTGTTCTGCAGTGTGTCCCGGCCTCATCGAAACCAACTTGACAAAATTAGAGCAAGCCCAGCTAGACGGACTACAGGAGCTTGCATGTGCCACCTTGGTACAGTAGAGGCTAAAGGTGGCCGCCTCGCCTGGCCTGTTCGGGTGTCTGCACTCCATTGTTTGCTTTTGTTATGCAAGGCAAGAAAGCCGGGTTCTAAGCCTGAGACTTCGGACACCCGGGACCCAGGAAGGCTTGGTTGATTGATCCTCAGAAGGAGGAGGCGGGGTTCCTTATTAATCTGGTTTCATGGAGCCTATAAGCAGCTTGGGACACCAAATTTGAATGAAGCATCACGTGACCGGGGAGTCCTCCAACGCTCTGGCAGTGAGTCTCACTGGCATGAATTAATAGAGAGCTATAAAATCATAAGTAAACCCGGAAAGGCTATTCTATTGTGGATCTGACGTCATGCTCCCAAGTAGGACAGAAGACATATACTAATTTACTGTCGGGTCTCAATTGAAAATAGTAATCGTTGAATTATTATATCTGTTAAAAAAAACTGATTGGCTCAGTCAGTCCTTGCAGTGCAGGTGAATGGGATTGCAAAATAACAATAACCCCTAAATTTTTCTTTGCATTTGGAGGAAAAAGAAACCCCATAACACCTCACTTTGGGGCTTAGATTTTCGGATAGAAAAAAGATGAGAAAATGGCATGAAATTGTAAGGTGTTTGGGGGTTCTAAGAGAAACAAATAAACAAAAATGTAGGATCTAATTTCAATTAGAGTATGTACAAAAAGTTTCAAACTCAAATTTGTTACACTATTATTCCCTAAAGAATCAAGGAACCCACTTGGCCACTTGGCACTTTTTGAGAACTTGGCCAAGCTCTATCAACTTCATAATTTGGAATTTTTGCATGTGGGGGGTGGAGGTGGTAGATGCTATTCATCATTTATCTATGTGTGAAGCTTTGTTTCATGTCATTTAGATAAATATTGCAAAAGTTAGAAGGGTTTTTTTTTAAAAATTTCAATGTCAAAATGGGCAATACAAATATATTCAAAAAATTATTATTTGGAGGGATTGAATAGATTGATACTTATGAAAAACATTTGAACCATTGAATTCCAAATAATGAGATAATAGTTATGAGGAGTTTTATTTTGTGGGCAATAAAAGGTAGAAAAAACATATGAAATTGTCTTTTGCTCTCAATTTTGAATTTTTTTGAAAAAAAATCAATAAAGGATGTTAAATTTTTACTAAAACATTCTCACCATTAAAATTAACAATTCTCAAATTGTTCTAAAATTTATTAGCTTATAATTAGTTACATATCTTTCATATAACACCTTCTACTTTTCAATTTTTTTTTTAAAATATAAAAAAAATTGGTTAAATTTTTATATGTATATACTCAACACATTATCCAAATTATTGACAAAATTTACAAGTTATAGGACATACAATTCTTTTTCTAAAAATGTTGAAAGACAAAACTTCACCTATTGGAAGTTAGGGCTAGAAAATCTAGGTCTAATTTGTTTGATTGTAATAACTAAGGCCATTCTTTGTAGAATCACTCTTTACAATATTTTTCGGATGTTGATTATTGAGAGTTTTTTTAAGAATTCTCCAAGTCCATGATAATATATAATTGTTTTATTCATTATATCATTTGTGATCCTACAATTGGATAAGGTATTTGACACTAGTCAAGTTGAAATCATTGTTAGTGGATTACTTCATCACTCTTTGTAGGTACACAATTGGGCAAGGTATCTAACATGATAGAATTAAAAAAAAATAAACAATGATGTTTGCTTGGAATCTTTTAAATAATAAAAGTTTGTCATCAAAGCAACAATAAAAAAACACGAAGTGTTTGGAGGATAAATTTTAAAAAAACAAAACAGAGGACACTATAAAAGTGTCTCTAGTGCAACACCCACAAAAAGTGATTCCAAAAATATTTTCTAATATAAAACTTACCTAATTGAACAAAATTTAGGAAATTTTCCACTTTTTATTTACAATTCTTTGATCAAGACACAATTTCAAATGACTCAATCCAAATCAATGACCAACACATGCCAACTAAAACTTATAAACATTGCAAAGGAATTTCTTATGATATTCTAGACTCAAAAACTTGAAACTCAGTTATACACTCTCAACTTCAACCACAATGATATAAATATTTTAAAGAAATTTTCAAAGTTTTTAAGACAAGTAAACATTAGAATACTTAAAGGATAGAAAATAAGGAGAGTAGAAAATTTATAGGCTTCATTTTGTTAATTTAGCTCAAAAAAACAAGACATATGAACAAAATGTCAAAGACATATACCTTACATTAACCCCTAAAGGACCAGGGCCATTCTTCTGTCAAAACTACTCAAAACTGCCATTTTTTCTGCATTCATCCAAAAAAGCAAAAAAAAACATTTTTTTTTCTAAAATCTAACCGTAGGATCTTGTATTTTACTAGTAAAGGATTGTGTGGTAAAATTTTCATGGAGTTTGACCGTACAGATTGGAAAATATTAGCATTCAAAGTTGAAAAAATAAAGTTTTTTTGAACACTAGCCTGCAATTTCAGATGACTTTGATTGCCATTTGTGAATTTTTTTTGCACCATAGACCTTGAATTTAAATTTTTGTGTGTTGAAGAATTGAGTTGAAAGTCCAGAAAAAAAAAATTAAAAAAACAACAACTTGATTTTCATTCTTTAAAAAATTGTTAAGTAGAAGTAGGTCCAAGATTGAAAGAAAAACTAAATCGTTAATAGCTCTAAGATGGGATTGAAACACAATAATCTCAACAGTGAGATTGTTCTAGCTAGAAAACTTAACCTTGTCAAACAATTTTTTTTGAAAAATTGTGAAAATTGCATTCAAAATTGCATCCTATAAGTTATTTTTTCAAGAAGATGCTCAAATTGCCCCCAAAACAAGATTGTTCATAACTATCACATTACTAATCCAAATGGAATGAATCAAAGCTTCACATGTAGAAAAAAATATTATCTTTAAGAAGAAAAAAAATTAAAAAATTAATTTCAAATTTTTGTAGATTTCTTTTTCTGCCCGGTGACGTGAAAATTATGTTTAAGATGCTATAACTTTTGCTCCCGGGCACCAATTGAAATAAAATTTATATTCCCACAAAGCTAATAAGATTTCCTATCTTATGAGAAAATTTCAAAAAGTTTCACTAAAAATTGAGATCATAGGAACCTGCCCAAAATTCATTTTGTCCCCCTAGGAGACAATGGTCCTTTAGGGGTTAAGTTGAAGGAGTTTCCATACATATGGGTGATTCCAAGAAACATTGGTACCATTTGCATGTCACACACATCATGTCTTCTACCATAACTTTTGAAATATAGAGTTTATGAATTTGAAATTTGAAATTAAGATGTGCAACACCTTTCTATTTAAAAATTAATTAATTAAAATTTTATGTTATTATATTGTATGTAATGTAAAAAAAATTAATTTTAATTTCATGCCCTCCTAGTAGTTTACACCAATCACAAGGTGATCAATTCCAAAGGAAAACTTCTCAATGGCAAACAAAGGGGCTTGGAGAGGGAGACTTCTCAATTTTCTTGCCCCCTTGTTTTTGGTGTAAACCAAGCCTATAAGTGGCCAATTTTTAATTTAATTTTAGAATTTTTTACTATTTTCTAATAATTGAAACATTGAAATGTCTATTTTTTTTAAAGTTCTCGTCAATCTATTTCAAGAATAACTATTAACCTAATTTTTGTCTAGGCTCAATTTTTTATAATACATTTTTTTAGTGATCTTCTAATTGTCCACAATTTATTTATTTATTTTCCTCCAAAGTTCATAGTTTTATGAGTACACCCTTTAAATGCAATAAAATAAGTTGGCCTTTCTTAGAATTACACATATATTATACAACTAAATAAGTAATCATTTCCAAGAAGTCAAAGCAGCTTGAAATTGTATATATTTCTTAATTGATCCTTAAAATACCATTTGGGGCTACTTGAAACATTTATGTGGCTCTTCAAAACAATGTGTCCAAAGATTCTTGAAATATCATAGTGACTAATACTTCATACGGACCCTTGAGAGAATTTTTTGACTTATTGTTAGTATATGTTGAAGGTGAGATGAGAGACATTTCAACCTTGTCAAGACATGATGTCATAATGCATTGTTGATACATTTTGTATTAACCCTTGAGTACCCAACATGAATCCTGAAATGAAGCGATGGCCACCTCTCAAGTTGGTTTCGTTGATTAAAAATAAGATCCACGAGAGGTGGCCATTGAGATTGCAAGATGATTAGAGAGGACATCTTCAAGGAAAATTGTGGAAATTTTTACCATACAACTTACAAGATTATAATGGTCAAACGTGAGTTGGAGGGAGGCTCGATTTGGGGCATTGGGGTGCTCAAGGGTTAAGGTAGGAGGTCCATAAACCGACTAGGTTCTTTATCCCAAAATTTATACACAAAAAGTTAAAGAAAATAGATGCTTTACTATTTAAGTAGGTTTTAAAAAATAGATTCAAGAAAATAGTCAAAACATTCAAAAAATAAAACAAATGTATATATTTTTAAACTTCATGGAGATAAGATTTATCGTGGATTATATGTAGAAGACTTATCGTGGACTATATGTAGGAGAGTATTTTTGGATCTCTAAAAATGCAAGCATAAAAGAGCATTATTTACATCTATGTGTATAACAAGGATATTTCTAGAATTCCGTGATCGATAAATACGTGAAATCCTAGTGGAAGAATATATTCTCCAAATTTTTGGAGGACCAAACTCACCAAGTGAGAATCATTATTGTGGATACTTTATTGTATCCCCCCCCTAAATCCTACCATGACTAATTAAAGAAATTGAATAATACATAATAATTTTTTTATAAAAATTACACAAATATAGAAAATGCCTTAGGAAATTTATTGTTCACCTCTAGTATGAGTTTTAAGTGTAGGGTTTAGATCCTTAAGAGTTATGCTCATTTTGTGTTAGTTATGCAAAATGTGATGTCAAAATAGTACAAGTGTTTTGTGCTTTCGCCCCAAAAGAGTCTAGAACCATGATCAACAACTATATTTATTTTTAATTAGTTTATCAAAGATAAACTTACATGTTTTCTATGGACTATAGATCATATTTTGAACTAAAAACAAGTGGTGTGACCTTATTTAATTGGTTAATTATTTGTTTGATATCAATGTGAATTGGCTAAATCATAAATGCATTCTTCAAGTGAATTGCTTTTTTATTGAGGGATCACACTTTTTCTTCCACATTTATTAGATTGGGGTCTTTTGGGCCTAGATTAGCTACAATATGATAATTAACCAAAATTGTTCCATGATATAGTGTTCTTTGGGCTAAAGTCCTAATGACCAAGGATTTAGTTCTTTGATTGGTGACAATATGGTGAACTCCACATTCACATTATTTTGGGGGGCATGACACTAATGCTTCAAGTACAAGTAATGGCAATTGAGATAATATAAGCAATATATTAGTTGCATGCTACACTAAAATGTTTATTTAATATGATCAAAACTATTTAACACTAGTTGTGGTGTGCAATGGTGGCATTGTGAGATTGGGCATTCTAATTTTCATATTGGCTAATTATTCACCCATACTAAAAATCCATTTCAATGTAGTTATGTAGACATGTTTTATTCATGAATCACTTGTTAGATATCATTACATATATACATTCTTCAACCACATTTTTGTTGATCAACTCATGAGTAGTCATATCTTTCATATACCTTTCATTAAGTAGAGCTCTTTGGACCACAATTTGCTACTCCATGATAACCACTTTTTTAGGACAAAATACTATCTAGGCAAAACTTCAAATGATCGATAGTATGTATCTTTGATGAATGAAAATGAAGAGACATATGGGCTACATTTTCTAGCAAGGCACAATTTATAGTATCTAGTACTTGTATTTTTTAACAATTGTTTATTTTTGGTCCAATGTCAAAAGTTTCATGTAGATTCAAATGTCAAAGATTTATTCAAGAGTTGGACTTATTTACTAATTTACTAACATTATCTTGTCCATCAAGAATTATTTATTAGAATAAAAACAATAGGTCTACCTTTTTCTAGTTAAAACATATAATCTCCATGGTACTCATTTTTAAAGAAGAGACCATCAAGCATTATATTTAGAAAGCGTGGTTATTTCTAATATTAGTATATTCAATGTTGCTTGAGACATTCATGAATATGATGGCTAGTAGTTGAATGCAGGTATGCAATTGAGATGATATAAACATTTAGTTGTATGCTAGGATCCTTTGGTATCATTGTGAAAAACTAATTTGAGACATTCAAATGATTAAATTTGAACTTGAAAAAAAAATTAATCTCTAAATACATATTTTCACATCTTGATTTGAAATTTTGTATTATAAATAACAATTTGAAGAAATACTTTGGTATTGACCTATTAACAAAAGTTGCATATTTTGGATTCTTTTATTACATCCTTAGTGAGATTTATAATTGCTATCACCAATATATTTAACTAAAATTTGAAATTGAAAAGTTTACAATAAATGACATTGAAAATCAAGTAAATTTTAGTGTAAATTTTTTTATGGATCTTGTAACTGTAAATCTCGGAATATAAATATTACCTTTCAAAATTAAATAAATTAGGGCTCCACTACTCTCCCCACTACTAGTGACAATAATTATTGAAATTTCATAGTTACTTTAGAGATTGAAATTTTGAAATACATTTATAAATAAAATTTTAAATTTATAAAATCGAATTATGAACTTATAATATTGCAAAAGGTAAAAAAAAGTTTTGATATTGCAAAGCTTAGAATATATATATATCTCCCTAATTAAAACATCAACTCAATAGCACCCATTGTCCCATTTTTAAAGAGATGACAACCCAAAATTTAGTATGGAAAGCAATCAAATTTTTCTTGGAAATTTTTTCTTGAATTTGCCTCATTTTTGAATTGACTATTCTATTCATTATTAAAAACGGATAGAAAAATGGATGAAGTAGTCAAGTCCTACTAAAAAAATGTTAAATTTGCGAAGAAATGGATGAAAGTAATACTAAATAAATTATTTTGTGAATGACCATATGAATGATTCAATCATTTGTCCCTAATTTGCATATATTTGTGGGTGCAATTTGCTTTATCAATAAAAAAACAAAATATGATTGATGGTGATCATATATTTAATATTGATATACCTAATGTTACTTGAAACATTCTAAGTAAATCTAATGTGGGTGGTTGGATTTGACTTGAATGCAGGCATTTTGTCATAATTCTTTGGTGGTGGTGTAAAAAACATAATTGGGGACATTCAAGTCAAAATTCGAGGTACATTTTTTAACACTAGAAAATCAAAATTTGCAATGGACTTCTTCATATAAAATGTTTAATAGAAAAATCTTTAAAATTGTTTTCAAAATCAATTCTTTGATGCTTAAATAGACTTTAAAGATATATCCAAAAAAAATTATTTATTAAAAATAGTAATTTGAAAAGATTTTTATTTAACTCCCAAGTTTTGTAGACACCAGAATGTGGCGCCTTGAGCATTTTTAGTGGTTAACACCTATTGTAAACACATTGATTTGTTTCTTTGAAGTTTTGTTAAAATGTATTATTAGCAACAATTTAGAAAAACAATTTGGTATTGGTTTATAAACAAAAAATTATAAATTTTTAATTTTTAGAATACACATGTACAATTTGATTATGAATTTCTATCACCAATCTTAATAAGTAAAATTTGAAATCTAAAGTTGAAAATTATTTCTACATTTAATTACATCCTAAGTATTGGAAATTTTTAATATTCTTTTTTACAATTGATTTGTAATTGTGAAATTCTAAATACAAATACTAATGTTTTTTATTTTTTATTTAAAAATTAGAACTCCACCTCTCTATGCACTAACCATAATAAGTGACAGAAGACTTCAAACTATAGAAACCAAAATTTTCAATAAATATATTTTTTAAATTTTATATAATTGGATTTTAATGCTATTATTGTCCTCAAAATATATTCATTTTATATATGTTGGGATTCCTTGTTGAAAAGGCTACAAAATATTTCTACATTAAATCAAATTATATCCCTTGAGAAGTTGAGATTGGAACTAAATGAATTATAAGTGATTATAATCAAGGCTATATAATACTTAGGGCACTAATGTGTTATTTGATTATTTGTTGCTAAAAATGCCTTGGGAATATATTTCATATTCAATTATATTTGTAATTAGTCATTTATTTGAGTTGGTAGTGATGTATATAAGTTTAGGTCCAAATTAGACCTCCATTATTCAACATTTTATTTTGTTTTTGCAAGTTTATCAATGCTTTTTTCTTTGAAAACCTGATATATGGTTAAATTCATGAAACATTATCTCTAATCAAATTTTGGAATTTTGATTGATATGTTGAGACTCTCCATTGATGAAGTTCAAAGTGTCTTTACATTTTCGAACTTCAAAGTTTTAATTTTTTAGCTTGTAATTATTTGATTTTGTAATAATTTGTATTTTTTCAATGAATTTTTTTAATTAAAAAAAATCAATTTTCAATTATTTTTAATAAATTTAATGATTTGTAAAATCTTTAATCCTTAAAGGCCCAACAAATTTTTGACAATGGAAGTTTTCAATGAATTGTCTCACTTCACTACTAGAAAATGCCGACCATTCTAACAGAAAATGGACAAGTTTCAATTGTTTTGTGTACCACTAGACATGACTTGTCCAGTTTGACTAATTTCTGTACTCGCTTCTAGAAATGTGGCTTCTGTTCTGTTGGTTTGGGTACTAAGACTTCTAATATTTTATTAAATGCTGATTTTCCTATTTGACTTGCTGAAGTGGAAAATTTGTTATTATGGAAATTATATTTATTGCAATGTAAAATTTCATTTACTGCATGTAAAATTTTCTTACCACTTTGTAGCAAAAATGCATGATTCACAAATAGTATATGAAACCTCTGTTCACACTTGTTGTTGACTAAGTCACATGAAAATAAAAATAGTATAAAACGCAGCTTTGTCATTACTTCGGACTTGAGGTTGCTTGCATTTGCAAAGTACACGTGTTGCTTCAACGTGTAATTCTACTGAAAAATTGAAAACTGAGCGACCTTCCTGATGTCACTTTGGAGGTACGTACTGGCCCTGAGGTCTCTTGAGTCTTGGGAATTGTCCTCCTACAATTATACTAAATATTCTCCACGGATCTTCAGGAGATGGAGAATAAAGTATATTTTTCCTTATCTGTAAATATGACCTCCTACTTAGAGAAATGGAATTACAAACGCATTCCAAGCAGTGCTAAACTAACCACTTTGTGATGATCGATATTACTGACATCGTCATTGCGGTGCATCGAAGCCAGAAGAATTGCTTGCACAACATTTTCATGGACCAAGCCTACATACAGAAGGCCCAATGCTACGGCAACAAACCTTGCTAAGTTAATTCCAACTCATCATTCTTGCATTGTAGGTATAAGTACATCCCTCCCCTGCATATAAATAACAACCAAAATGAAATGTTAAACATTCATTCCACAGTAGGTTTGAAAACCAGAAACATAACTGCTCATGGTGAAACTTTACACTCAACCATTGACAATTCCAACACTTTATGGTAGTCGACTTCTGAGTACTAGAAAATCATCCCCAAAGGCAAACGAATCAAGTGACAACCTGAAAATATACACATTCATAGAAAATGAATACATTCTCTTGAAGTCTCTAAGTACTACTCAAAGACAAATAAACAGCTGAATGAATTTCCTACCCTCTTCTTTCTGACACTTAATGTGTCATACTCCGTGACTCCGAGACCCATGACAACTTCGATGCAAATCGGTAGATCTTATTTATTCACAAAGTGATACAAAAGAGCATAAGGCTCTCATTGGCGAGTTAGTGTTCCATTCACATAAGTGATAAGAACTAACCACTTCCAGAAAGAGAATACATGTACTTGTATCATGTTCCAAAAATTACCTAGCTCAATCATCGACATCCTACAGGTGAATGGGCTCCTCATAAAACAAGACTGCCGACAGGTGCATGAATTAGCCATCGCTTTATAGAGGTCACGACTCTGATCATTCTGTGAATCTCTAAGCAATTAGAGTACAAACCTGACCATTATTAAAGTCCATGTTGCACTACTGTTTTTGTTCTTCTCTTTTCTAAATAAACAAACTTCAACACTACGTTCGGCTATTTCAACAGTTTTAAACTTTTTCTTTAAGATACAAGTCCCTCTTATGAAATTTAATAGACAAATTGTTTTTTATAATGAAGGTATACATGTAGTACTGACATAAAACTGAAAACTCAGCCATTCATTTGAACACGGGTACCCAAACATGAAATAATGCTTGAAAAACGTCCAATAACTACTACAAAGTAAGAAACCACTGGAAGTCATACCACTTTAAAGTCAGCTTCCACTTATTACTTCAAAAATGTACTGCGGTGATTTTGTACAGCAATGTATGCAGTGAAGAAGAAAAACTACACGCCGACCCACTTCATGAGCTTCAGACAGACACGGACATTGTATTAGTACAAGTTGAATGATAGATACTGACTACATCAAAAATATTAAGCTCACACATATATCCACAAAATAATAGCATATGCAAGTTGGAATAAAAAAATGAGCCAGAAATTTTTTCCATAGACTTCATCAAAAACAACAAAAACAACAGACACTTCCACATGTTCGGCAAGTGCTACCACAAAGTTAACTTTTACATCTATTTCTACCCAAATACTCAATTTCTATTTTTAGAAGCAATATATGACAAAGATGACCTATATTCTCACCTTCCATACATCAATCTCGATTGTAGGCTCATTGACATGACAGTCAGGTAATACTGTAACATTGTCTTAATTAAACTTCGTATTCCTCTTCACTTCTCCGAAAAGGTGCAATTCTTCTTCTTTGTCGACCATTTCCTCTTCTAGTTGTTTTGAGACTTACCCTGACTCCAACTAGCATTTTATGAAATTACTTATAAACATATAGTTTCAGCAAAGACTTGACAAAGCAAGTTCATGGCCAACTTCTACAAGCACCTGACCCAGGTTTTCTCCATTTAAGACGTGTAAGCAGTATGTCAACAAAGAAAATTGCAAACAAACTATCTAACCTTTAGTTTTTTTCCTATATGACTACCACAGACAAATCCATCATTAATCTAATGTGAACAAAGAGCATACTAACCTGCCAACCAAGAATATAGCAGATCTGCTGCATTTCCAATGATAGTTTGTATGCTACTAGGCGTCATTCTCCGTAATTGCAATGCACCATCAACACAGTAGTTAGCTCTTTTGCCACTCTAATAATCATACAACAAAACAAACCATGATGGATTCTCATGTAATATAGAAGAACTTGTGTTTCACAACTTCAATAACGAAAACGCTAGATAGTCGCCACCTCATTTGGTCCTTCTGAGAGATGGAAAAACCACTAATGTAGTCTACATGACAAATTTTTCAAGATGCCCCATTCACTAAGCCACTGTGAAAGCCTCAAAAAATTTACTGAAACTCTAGTCCAATACCTATTCATTTGTGGGAAAAGCAATTACATCTACTTCAAGGACATAACTGCATTACCATTCACATTCATTTAACAAAAAGAAAGAAAGAAAGATATATATAGCTTGTAGACCTGCAGTTCTTGTTGACAATAGAGGATCCCGAATCAGGTGTCGTAAAGTAATAGACACCCAATCTACTAAGCCATGAATAGTTCTGCTCATGGCTGCTTTTGTCAACATGATCACTTAGCATGTCAAATCCGTCTATCTGTTGAAACAAGAAATTAAAATTAAATGTATCTGTCCCAGGGTTGTTCGCTGCGACAGCGCGACACCGCGATAGACAGACGTCGCGCGACGTCTAGTAGAGCCCGCGCGACGTCACGAAAAGTCAAATTTACCTTTGACTTTACAGGAAATTACCCCCCTCCAGGTGGATGCCACATGGCATCCACTTGGCAAACTGGAGGGCACGTACGGGTAGGAGAGTGCGGGTAGGGGCGACTGCGGGTGGGCGACTGCGGGTGGAAGAGGGCGACTGCGGGTGGGCGAGGGCGACTGCGGGTGGGCGACTGCGGATTTCTGAGGGAGACCGCGGGTGGGCGACTGCGGGTTTGGCAGGGAGACCGCGGGTTCAGGAAGTGTTCTTGGGTGGGCGACCGCGGGTGCGCAAAAGGTACCTAGACCCGGTGGTGGACCCGAAGTCGCCCAATTTGGACCCGCTGTCGCCCTCTCGAGACCCGCTGTCGCCCTACCCAGACCCACAGTCGCTGGATACGCAGTTGCCCTATCCATACTCGCCCCCCTAGACCGAAGTCACTCGCCCTATATAGCCAGTAGCCCATCATCATGCTATCACCTTCATTTTCCATTGAGGCTTTCTGTCTTGCAACCTTTGTTGGCTGCATGCGTGACCCTTTTGGATAATATATATACTATTTTTTGCTATCATTTGGTTCTTAGAATTTTGCGACGTCCGCAAATCTCATGGCAACTGGAGGTAGCAGTGATGGGTCCCTTCCAGTTTTTTCCACTGTACGCACTCCTGGTGCAATTAGGAAGGTTGCCAAAGACAAGATTAAAAAAAGGAGGGGTAACATTCACAAGAAGCGATGGCATGTGTTGAACAATGATAACCACCTAGCTTTGAAAGAGTGGAACGAGGAGCCAGAGCCTTGGAGTATGCAGGTGTGCGAAGACTACATTGAATGGTGTCACATCGGGAAGTTCTTTCCGGCATGGCGCCATCATCACAACCGACACAATAACAAGGCAAATTTGAAGTATTGTGAAAATCCAGCTTTCATACGAAGGTGTTTAGAATTGTGGCAGGTCCTCTACAAAACCCCTTTTGTAGATAGGAATGAGGCCCCTTTGTTCATTGCTAGAGGTGCCTATGTTGAGGTCGCCTTGAACAAACAAGTTGACTGGACCACGATCAAAGAAAGTACCTACGTGGAGCGTCCAGAAGTTGGAATAATTCCAAGAGGGGTTCTCAAATTTCCGGAGGGTGGACTTGGGCCTTTTCGAAGTGATCCACAAAACAAAGAAACTCAAGAGGTGGACACGG
This sequence comes from Rhytidiadelphus loreus, assembly GCA_947034895.1. Classification (NCBI taxonomy): domain Eukaryota; kingdom Viridiplantae; phylum Streptophyta; class Bryopsida; order Hypnales; family Hylocomiaceae; genus Rhytidiadelphus; species Rhytidiadelphus loreus. The sequence goes on along the minus strand of OX344765.1, from coordinate 29,439,724 downwards.
AAGAATCAGAAGAGGATAATGATTCAGATGGCACATGGATTCCTAAGCTTGTACGAGTGAAGGAGCAGATTATCACCCCCGTCCAAGTTCCAGTTCCAGTTCCAGTTCCAAATCCAAATGTTCAAGCCGCTTCATCATCGCGGGGAAAGAAGATGAAACATCCTGCCAAGGTGCGACGGTCCACCACGAAAATTAGATTGGCATCAGCTTCAACCACAATTGCGACTCCAATCTTGCCACCACAAGACGCCAGCAACGTCTTCGACTTTGCTTTAAGTGACGACTCACCCGTATGTGCCACAAGTCACATTCCCATTCCACAGTCTGAATCTGATGTTGTTCACAATGCGATGACGTTGGCGAAGGCTCTCGACCTCTTGAAGACCAAGGATGCACAAATTGCAACCTTAGAAGGTGATGTGAAGAAATGGCGGTCTACATGTGAACAAAAAAATGCTCTCATTTCTCAACAATCCAAAGAATTACAAGGCCTTCGAGAAAAAGAGCGTCAGACTTTCACATTGTCGGACATGGACGAAACCTTTGTTGAGCAGGATCCACATCACTTGGACAAGCTTGTTGGGGACCTCACCAGCGATGTCATTCACCTTTCTCCCCCTGCCAAGCGTACGAAGCGTTCTTCAATTCTTCCAATGGCACCACTTCCGTTCGTCTCAAGAGATTCTAGCAATCCGCACGTTGATGGTTTGCAAGGGACTCAGGATTCACTTTCGTTTCCTGCCATTCCACATCTACAATCATCAAAGGAACTTGATTTGGCTGAGGAAAATAGAATGCTTCGAGAGAAGTTGGTAGTGTTGGCAGCGACATACTATCATTGGAAGGTCGCGTGCATTCTCTCCGTGGATCGATCTCAACAAGTTGCGAAAGAGCTAGACAAAGTTTCGAAGAACTTTGTAGCAAATGCCCCTAAACGAGAGAATGGATTGACATCATGGGCATTGATGGAGGACATGTTTCCGGATAACATGTCCATGCTTGACGTGGCAGAAAAAAATGTCATAGACTGGGCACAAAATGGTTGGGACCATGGAAATCAGATATCTAGTCACTTCAATGAAAAAGACCAAAGTCTATTGTGGCCAAAGCCAGCTCATTTCGTCTTGGATCATACCAAATGCCCCATATGTCTAGAACAATTTGGGCCAGAAGGAGGATGGGCACTTGGATCATGTACACATGTGTACCATCCTCAATGTCTCATCACTCAATGTCTGATTAGACGACGATGTGTGATTTGTGCAGCACCATTCCATGATCGCTTGTATACCATGTTCAACTTGATGACTTACATGCCACCTTCTTGGGAACACAATAGAGACACGACGGCAGAGACACGATTTTGGGGACGAGACTTGCTTTGGAGTTGGCGAGAAGGCCTACATGATCAAGAAATGGGAGCTGCTGCCTCACAATTGAATTGGGAAACGGACCCGCGTGAAATTCTAAGAGTGGCATTCAACCTTATGGGAAAAGGAGCTCACAATGCAGGGAAGAGGGCGTTTTTTTTTCAATGCCTTGGTGGATATTTTGATAAGACATCCCAAACCTTCAAGTGGGGTGCTCATCCGGAAGGACACCGTTGGAATTTTGAAGGTGAACAAGGGGCTAATCGTGATGAAAATGCCACTCCAGAAGACTTGAATAGTATGGCTTACCTCGACTCAACATACGGGCCTTATTATCAAAGCCAAGCACTCGATTATCTATTGGAGTTACACTCTCCGCAAACTAAAAGGACACTTGAAGCTCTCAAGAACTCCAATGTCTTGGAATCTATTTTAGAAGCAGATGGACCTGCTTCAAGGACTCGTGCTAAGAAGAAACTCGTTGTTGGAGAGTCCAATGATTACGAACAAGGTGCAACGAGTGGTTCTCAGAACAATCCAATGGACTTGAACTAAATATTTCTATGAGATACTTACTTCAACGGTGGTTCTAGTTAATCGTAGTAGTATACAAGATGTAAGGCCCATAGTATAAGGGCCATAGTATATCCATACTCGCACAATGTAGTACTCTAGCAAAAGTTAGGGTTAAGATGTTGGCTTCTAAAACTATACCGCCTTGGCTGTGTATTATACTACTATGCTTATGGACAACAACCTTCTATTGCTTTGGTTTTGAAGGTTTGGGCATACTTATACATTTGTAGCCTAAAATGTAATTGGTGAAATGCAAATACATTTGTTGTAATGCCTCACACAATGATTCCATACACGGTCCCCACAAAATTGCTATCTTCAAATCTTTTAATGAATTTTTTCCTTTTGGATTTTTTTCTCATACAACATGTTTTTGTTTACATGGAAAAATTTGATTCATTCCATTCAGATTTTTTATGAGAAAGTTATGGACCATTTTGTTTGGCGGGCAACTTGAGTCTACAGCTTCTTCTTCTTTTAAAAGTTGCTTGTAGGATTTGTTTCTCCAGGCAATTTCTACAATCTAAAAAAAAATTAGGTCCGGTCACATAGTTAACTTCACTTGATAGCACACTCTCACCATTTTCATTTCATTTTAGAGATATTCATTATTTAAATTCTACAACTACATCTTACCTACTTCTACTCAACAATTTCTTAAAGTATCCAAAATTGTTTTTGAAAATTGTTTTTTTCCCACACATAACCATAGGATCTTACACCTTACTAGTATGAGAATGTGTGGAAAAAATTTCAGAATTTTTCATCTTACAGATTGCAAGATATCCGCATTTAGAGTGAAAAAAACAATTTTTTCAGTACATTGCTGGACTACATTATTTGACTTTTAACATTTTTCACTTTAATTTCTTGCACTACAGAGTTTTGAGCTTTAAACAAATATAGTGGAGAATTGAGTTGAGAGTCTAAATAAAAAAAAGGTTTTCAAAAAAACTTAATTTTCATTCTTAAAAAACTTGTAGAATAGAAGTACATCTGAGATTGAATGAAAATCTATTTTCTTTCTAAGATAGAATTAAAATGCACTAATCCCCACGGTCAAATTGTTGTTGCAAGCAAACTAAACCATGTCAAACTTCTTTTCTTGAACAATTGCCAAAATTGCGTTCCTAAATTAATCTTACAAGGTATTTTTCCCACCAGAAGCTCTAATTGCCCAATAAACAAGATTGTCCATAACTTTCTCATAAAATATCCAAATGAAATGAAAAAAAGCTTTCTGGATAGACAAAATTATAATCTATGAGGGAAAAAAACTTAGAAAAATAAATTCAAATGCTTGTCACATTTTTTTGCTGCCCATTCTCCCCTGCTTTGGAGTTTGGACTATATGGGCATAACTTTTGTTCCCGGGCACCGATTGGAAAAAAAGTTATATTACCACAAAGGTAATCGTTTTTTCTATCTTCAAATAAAGTTTCAAAAATTCAGTCCCAAATTTCAGCCCGTAGGTACCATCTCTGACATCCATTCTTGCAAAGACACCAAATTCATAGCCCTCGTATTCAAAATATAATAAAAACATATGTACATTTCAAAAACAAAGGTGTGAATTTCTTTATTCCACAAAACCTTTGGAAAATCAAAAATTGGAAGGCCAAATTGTTTTTTTCTACTACACTAGATCCAACCACTAAGCATTTTTTTCACTATTCACAAAGTCACTTTCTTTGGGCTCCGGTCTCATTCTTTGAAGTTCCGCACGGGTGGCACCTATGCCTTCATAGGCCCACTTGCGCCATTCCTTAAAATAAAGGATGTGGCGCTCCAAGTCCAATATGCCCTCGTGCAACAACTCTTGTTTTTTCTCTAGTAGCTTCACCAAATAAAAAAGCGTTGCTCTTTCTTCTGTATTGCTACCATAATCCGGAGCTAAAGCCAAGATGCCCTCTTTTTTGGCTTCTTTTAAGGCATCATCATAATATTCCATCTCTAGCTCACGTATTTGAAGATTCAAGCTTCTCCTTTCGCTTTGATGGGACCATTTATCACGTTGCAAAAGATCAAGTTTATTTTGAAGCACCGCTAAATCATCGGAAATGTGTACTCGCCCGTCTTCGATCTTCTTGAAATAATTTACTCTACTTTTGTTTAACTTAGAGTAAATCTTCTCATTTTCAGCAACGGCGTTTTCAGTCGCCTCTAACTCCTTCTTCAACCCATCCACAACAGTTGGATTCACTGGAAGATGTTGTACCTTCTCTTTCAAATTCATAAGATCCGCTACTGTTGAAGTCAAAGCTGCTCGTGCACTTTCGATCTTAGTGCCCAACATCTCCAAATTGTCTTCCGAATCATTGTCACTACTTCCGCTAGACCCAATGTCTGCACCAGAACGGTCCACATTGATCAGTACATGAACATCTTCGCTTTGTTTTTGAATCTTGGACAATGATTGCGGCTCCTCAAGCTTCCTCTTGCCCTTCTTGTCAACTTGAACGTCTTCAGCCGCCTCTTGTTTTTCTTTGCCAATGTCTTCGTCGTCACTCTCAAAAGAATATCCATCGTATTCGTGAGTGTGCTCATCTGAGCTAGAAGTTGAAGACCATTGAACTTGGTCATCACCAACAGCCAACTTGCCAGGCTTTGCCTCTAAAAGCTTCTGATTTGCTTGAAGAAGTCCTTCTTCATCCAACACTATCGGTTTGTCCGGGCGGTCACCGATAGGAAGCTCCTTCAAGGTTGTCCAATCTACCTTTTTCTTCAATTGAACTTCAACGTACACCATTTGCACAAGATAGAAAGAGAAGTTGTCATTTCGATAAGGCTGGGACTCCAAATAGAGTTGCTGCCATACCTCCAAACACCTTCGCTGGAAGCCAACACTCTTGTAGTAAGCCAAATTTGCCTTATTAGACTTCACGTGCAAAGGGTGTCGCCAAAACGGGAACAACTTGTTGATGTGGCACCAATCCACATATTTGTTTACAGTTTCATATGTCCAAGGCTCTGGTTCTACTTCCCATCCCCAAAAGGCCTTCATCTTTGGATGCAACAAGATGGGTATACGCTTCTTGCGAGGTTTGCCGCTCCTTTTACGATCCTTGTCACGAACCGCCTTTTTGTTGAGCCAAAGTCGGTATCTTGACATACCGTGTGGCGGTTGAGAGTCCTCGCCCTCCATAACGATCACTTCGTCTCAAAAGTAGCCAACTAAGTACTATGCGGTTTAGGGTTGCAAGCCTAAACCGTAGGTGTAAAAAATGCTAAACGTAATCCTATCACATTTAACATTTACAAAAATACAATGTTCTCGTGAAACACCCTATGTCATCCAAGCGTGAATAAAATGAGCCGTGCAAAGGGACAAAAATCCCCCCCCACAACTCAAACCCCTAGCTTCTGTGCATGCATTCAGCCACGTCAGTAGGTGAAAGACAGTGCGCAGAATGCCAGGGAAAATTTAATGGCGACTGCGGGTGGAGGAGAACGCTGATGTACCCGAGGTCGCCTTGGGGCGCGTGCGGGTCCTGAAGTGGGGCGAGTGCGGGTCAGCCCAGTGCTCCAGGGCGACCGCGGGTCCGGAAGTGGGGCGACTGCGGGTCAGCGCAAGTGCTCCAGGGCGACCGCGGGTCCTAGAGTGGGGCGACTTCGGGTCTGGACAGGTGCTCCAACGTGACCGCGGGTCGAAGGAGCCCGGGCGAGTGGGCGACTGCGGGTCCTAGGCGACCGCGGGTCCAGGATGACCACGGGTCCACTTTGCGAAGGCGACCGCGGGTCCTGGGCGACAGCGGGTCCATCTATTAATGCATGGACTTTTCTTTTCTTTTTTAGTACATGTTTATAGATTGTGATATTTTTTTCCATTTTTCCTTGCGCTGGGAAAGTGGCGATACTAAATGTTACGGAGGGGCTCCAAGCTTCAACATTCATCCACGTACTGGATAGAAAATGTGATACTAAGTATCTAAAATTCTATTTTCATTTACATTGTGGCGATTTCATCGAAGACTTTTCTAGAAGTTGAAGTTTTTCTAGGAATTTCATCCAAAATTTTCCTAAAAAATTCCTATAGCTTATAGCTAGCCTAAATTTTTTGTTGCTTTTGAGCACCAAATCTCAAGGGAAAAAAAAAGGATTGTGAGCTCAATCCCATTTGTGTTGCAAAATTTATGGAATACTAGTTTATACTTTATACTATATTTGGGGAGCCATTAGGGTTGAGGTCGGTTGTGGTACAAATGGATTCCTTATTGATTATCTGAACAAAAGTTAAATCTTTGCAATTGTTTTAGAAGAAGTTCTTGTTAACTAATTTTTTTCTTATTAATTAATTTCATTGTTAATTCTTAATTTTATTGTAAATGACTTATTTCATTGTTAATGACTAATTTTATTGTTAATAACTAATTCAATTGTTAATAACCAATGTTATGATTATTAAGTATTAACCATTGCAATTGTAACAATAATGTCTTTGTAATTGTTTTGACATGAGATGTTCATTATGTATTTTTGGATGTAGACTCAAATTACATACTATGTTACACACACTAATTTTGGTAAATTACATGCCTAATAACTAAATTTCTTGTACGGACACAAATCTATAAATGAAAGTCATTGTTGGACTTATATCATACTCCAACCATCTATGAAAGAATGTGTGTTTTTATCAATTTGGATGACATATACCAAAAAAAAGAATATGGTAGGAAAACATTATGCTACTAGGAATAATATATATGGTAAAACCAGATTTACATTTATTATTGAATTCATCCAAGTTTTCTCGAATTGCGTGTTTAATAAATGACAAAGATTATGGCTACATATCTTTTTTGCAATATCCACTCTTGTTTCATTGTCTCAAAAAAAAAAGGGGTCGCAAGAAGTCAATGAACTTCCTTTTTCCAAATAAAATAAATAGGAAGAGAGTGAAAAAGGTTAAATAAATAAATAAAAACATCTCTCATCTATTTTGAAATAGGTAAAGTACGAATAAAAAGGAAAAGTCTAAAAAAGTCTAAAATGTATGTTTCCTATATTTGAATTAGAATAAATAGGAAAAAAAACCCAACTTGCTTTTATTTTTGGAAATAGAAAAAATAATAAGAGAATGTAAATGATGTATGACTTACATTTTTTTAGGGATTGAAAAAACAACTATTTGAATTCAATGACCATGAAAGTAAAACTCCTTTCAAGTGCATACTAGCACATTTTATTCAAGAAATAATACAAGTCTTCAACATCAATTACCAACTAATTTATTTTCATTTTCTTATTTTCCTTGCGTCCATTATATACTACGGAATCAAAAAGGACCAAGAACATTTGAATTCAAAAGTTGTTATACTTTGCATAACAATGTGTAAAAGGCCATATTCAATATATACAATTTGACAAATAGCCCATTGAGTAATTGTTTTTCTAAAGACAAGGCGCGTAGCATAAAATTCCTTCATATATTATAGGAAAATATTACAAAGTAAGCAACACATAATTGGCCACCAAGCTCATTGCTTGCACCACTAAACTCTTGCTCTAGACTATCCTATTACAAAGGTGAGTCTCGGAACACCAATTCGGGGGGCATCATGGACCATGGTGGAGACATAAGGGAATTTGTGATCTCTATACACGTTGGTCTCTTCTTTGGGTCAGTGTTCACGAGTTCACGCAACTTCATTCCAAAGTACATTGATCCCTCGCGGTTCTTGAACAAATCCTTGTCCCAATCGTCCATATCACCAATTCTCATCCATTCGGTCAACTTCCCAATAGAATACGAGTCTGACTGTTGCGTATATTTATACCGTTGTTGCATGATCGGTATGCTTGTATCGGAATTTGGAGGTCCATATGCATAAAACAACTCCGGGGCAACCCACCAACGACCTTCTCGGTATTGATCCCTCTCGGCCTCAAATGGCTTTCCAAAATGTGAAGGCGCGTTTTCGTCAAAACGACTTGATATTCCAAAATCACAAATTCCAATGTTGATTATGTCGTTTGAATAATCCGGAAAATGCAACATGATGTTCATGGGAGACAAGTCATTGTGTAGCACGCGGCACTTGTGCATGAGATTTGTCACATATACTAAAGCCCATGCCAACTTTGCCTTGTGCCTTCGGAAGAGACCAAGTTCTTTTTGTTTCTCTTCAGGAAGTCTTGTGGCTTTTTGCATTTCATGCCAATCAATGGTTGGTGATACAGAACGATCTAAATGCCTCAACTCATTCAAATGACCCCCATTCCACCACAAAGTGTACGCTTCATTCGTGCGAGAATGAATGGCAAAAAACTTAATGATGCCAGGGTGGTTCAAGGGGCATGCAAGGGCCTCCATGGATCGTTGCGCTCTCCCCTCGCGCGGGTTTATTGCCTTGGATACTTTCCCAGCATAAGCGATGTAGCTTGGAATTGTATCCATTCCTTCAATGCGTACCTTACGCACTTTTGCATACCCCCCTTCACGTTCAAAAGCACTAAGGGGCACCACTTTCGCCGTATCGGGGATCCACGTGATACACAATCCACCATCTCGTGCAAATGCTGCCTGCACCGCTGCATTTTTCCACTTAAAACCCCTTGCCGAGCCTCTTGCCAATTTCTTCACTGCGCTGGACCACCACTCCATTTTTTGGCGGAATGCCTTGATGTCTTCTGATTCCTCTACTATCGGAAGAAACGGTCGATGTTCCTCCATCAATTTCTTGGTATTGAACATCACCGCTTTCAATGTGTTATCAAGCCATTCAAATAGTCTCGAAGAATATGTCAAGTCAATGTCTGCGAAATCATCGGATCCCTTTAGCTTGGTTAAAATCCGTGCTTGTAAATCGTTTGACAAGGCCACACTACCAGTTGTAGGACACCTCAAATAGCTTGCCTCCAAGAATTGTACACTTTTCCCTACGTACCATTGGAGACACGCTTCGTATGCATATCGGGTATAACTCGGGGGAGGATAGTTGGAGTCCTTGTCATGTGCTGACTTCTGCTTCTTGCCCTTCCATCGCTCTTGACTCCCTCCTTCTTCGTTTTCATTTACAGCTATCGGAACCTCGAAAAAAATTGGATCATCGAGGTCCAGATCCCATAAAGACTTTCTCCTTGTAGTGTTGCCTTCATGTGGAAAAGCCATGTTGTACTTAAAAACAATTCAAAACCGTAGTTTAAAATTCGTAGATTGAAAGGGTAAAAATTCCCCCCCCAATTGAAACCCCAGCCCACGGGCACGCATCCAGCCACCTGAAGGTAGGTGAAAGACAGTGCGCAAGGCTAAAGTAAGGTGAGAATCGGAAGTGGGGCTAACGCTTAAGTACCCGAAGTCGCCTCAAGGTGCGTGCGTTTGGGTGACTGCGGGTCGGGAGGGGGCGACTGCGGGTCTGAAGTGGGGCGATTGCGGGTCTGAGGAGGGGCGACTGCGGGTCTGAAGATAGCGGGAATGGGCGACTGCGCGTTTTTGGAGCGTTGAAATGGGCAACTGCGGATCGTGGGCGACCGCGGGTACCAACTAAACCATCCCGAAACTTGCACATGCGGTCGCCCACAAAGTAGTCTCTTCGACCCGCAGTCGCCCCCTACGCGCAGTCGCCCCACTGGAGATTGAGTTTGCATTTTCCAGAAAATTAGTCTCCCTCCTTGACCCACAGTCGCCCCCTACGCGCAGTCGCCCTGATTCAAATGTGTTTTTTGCTTCGTCGATGACCCGCAGTCGCCCCTGACCCGAGGTCGCCCTAAACCAACAACCAATCTGACCCAACACTAATTAGCATCTGCAGCATATTCTAATTGATTTTTCCTTATCTCACATCCAAAATTGGTAATAAATGTTAGGCGTCAGTTCATATCAAAGACATAGCAAGGCAATGGAAGAATTATTCTCACAATGTGAAGGGTTTCCCAAACCCTAAACCCTAGACCCTAGACCTTGGAAAACAATAATACAACTTTTATCTAGAATCAAATCCTTAAACCTACATAAAATACTTACACATCCTACACGAGATGTAGTGTTTTAGACCTAAAACAGAATCATGTCTTTTTTGTCTTGTTGAATTTGTAAACAAAATGGAGGAAGTAACATATGATTAAAGGGAATTAGAAACAATAAGGGAGAGGTCCAAAAAAAAACACCATCTCGTGAAACATGCCCAAATAAATCTAATCATGCCCAAATAAATCTAATTACACCTCCCCACTATTAGAATGTATATAAAACTTTCATTTGGAACTTCTTGCCAAAGGAGTGTTGGAGAGCTAATGCAAAACCTAGGATTTGTTTGTCTTGTTGAATTTGTAAACAAAATGGAGGAAGTAACATATGATTAAAGGGAATTAGAAACAATAAGGGAGAGGGGTCCCAAAAAAAAAATTAATCTTGTGAAACATGCCCGTACCCGCAGTCGCCCAAAGTGCAGTCGCCCTAGAACCCCAGGTCTGATTTTGGAAGTGATCTGGGGACCCGCAGTTGCCCCCTATGCGCAGTCGCCCTGATAGAAGGGGGGAGATTGCATTTTCGAAATTTCTGGTGTCTCCCACCTTGACCCGCAGTCGCCCCCTACGCGCAGTCGCCCTGATGGAAGGGGGGAGATTGCATTTTCGAAATTTCTGGTGTCTCCCACCTTGACCCGTAGTCGCCCCCTACGCGCAGTCGCCTTGATGGAAGGGGGGAGATTGCATTTTCGAAATTTTTGGTGTCTCCCACCTTGACCCGCAGTCGCCCCCTATGCACAGTCGCCCTAATTGAAGGGGGGAGATTGCATTTTGAAATAGTTAGATTGCTCCCACCTTGACCCGCAGTCGCCCCCTACGCGCAGTCGCCCTGATGGAAGGGGGGAGATTGCATTTTCGAAATTTTTGGTGTCTCCCACCTTGACCCGCAGTCGCCCCCTATGCGCAGTCGCCCTGATAGAGGGCGGAAAAGTATTTGGTGTCTCCCTCCCCTTCCATATGGGCGACTACGCATAGGGGGCGACTGCGGGTCAAGGAGTTTGTATTTTCTCCTTAACCCGCAGTCGCCTCCTATGCGCAATCGCCCTGATGGAGGGGGGATTTTGAAATGTGTTTCCCCCTCGCGGACCCGCGGTTGCCCTTGAAAGACGCGAGGGATCCTTGGACCGGACCCGCGGTCGCCCCATGCGCAGTCGCCCTAATATCCGTATTAGGGTTAGCGCATGCGCCCCTGGCGACCGCGGGTATTTCATGGGCTGTTCCAACCTATGGTCCATAATTTTCATAACTGCACCTTGTAGTTCACCTACCTTGTAGTGGCTGAATGTGGGCCCAATGTTGTGGAGGTCTCGTGGTTTTTTTGGTTTCCCACAAACAGCCAACAATACAGCAGACACTTCTTGTATACTTCAATGAACCCAAAATCTTTTCCATTAGTTTAGGATAGTGAGAATATCAAAGCCATTTGATGTAGAGGGCCTTGAAACGGCAATTGCATTCATTGTGGCAAAGTTGTTGAATAATAAGGATGCACACACAAATGGGTGTGAAGTCACCGAAAAAGGGTACACTAAATTCACATTTAAAACAATTAGCAATTCAAATGAAAATGATTCATTTGGTTCTTCATTGATTCTCTTTCATTTTTGGGTGTTATAGTAACGTAGGGGGGCCTCAATTGTTATGTAGCCTATTCAAATTTAATCTTCTTGCATTGCTAATGATTATTTATTTGGCTCCTTACAAGCTTAATGGCAGGTGTTCAATTTAGCAAGTGCTCAGAGGAAGTCATAATTATTCTCGACCATGAATATTTCCGGTAAAAATTTGTTTAGTTTGCCTTTGACTTCCTTATTGTCATCCACTTGTATTGTAGACAATGTCTTTTTAATAGGTGGGAGAATTACCATGACAATGACTATTCTATTGGAATTGATTTGTGATCTTTGAAATAGGATTAAGGACTTTTGGAAAGGCTACAAATTGTATTGCTTTGCTCATTATGGCCAATGCAATGAGTCCAAAGGCCATTTCCAAGCCAGCAAAATGGGTGAGTAAAATATTGCCCTTCATTTTGTATAGGTGATTTGAATCCTTGAATAATGAAATGAACATGTATTAATGAACATTTCTAGTTGGATAGTTAGTGGTGGACATTTCATCTCACTATTTGTGCTTATTTGCTGCAGGACGAGTGATGTGTTTGATACAAAACACACGCGATATTGTTTGGGGAGCCAAATTTGATGAGGCCATTAGGGAGGGGTGGGCCATGATGGAAGAATATGTGTGGGTTCGGCAAGGAAAAGATTGCACAAACCTCAGGTTCGGTTGTTCTAGTATAGAACTTGTATTATAAGATTATATGCTAAAAATACCCATATGTAGTTGTTATGTTTTAATATTCATTGATATGGGGGGGCCGGGAGATGCAGGGCTTTATTAGAAGAATTTGAGGATGTCGAGAAACTTTCCGAGTCTGAGAATGGATGCTTGTTGTTACAACTCATTAAGGTTAGTGCAATACCACAACACGAGTTAATATACTTGCTAGGTTAGTATTGTTTGTACCCCATTCTGTGAATATCATATGTACTAATGACAATTCCACCTTAGGATGATGAGCACGGGACGGAACGCGCATTTACACAATCTCTGAGCGTTCAAATCAACACCACGGATATCTTTGAGCAGACCAATAATAGGTTAAACCAAGCTCGCGCAAACTTGGACAACCTTGTGCCACGGGCAAATCATTCATGACTAGAGACATTGTTGTGGTGCATCAAACGGCAGCCTTGTACCATGGCATAAGACCCTATTTTGATTTTTGAGTTGGGATCATAAAAAGAAATAAGTTATTTATGAAGATAATAGTACTAAAGTCATGCTAGACATGTGAAATAGCAATGTGCTTGACAAAGAACTTCATTTTACATTTCTATACTATGATTTTGCTAAACAATGCATGGATTGTTTATCTCAGATGGATGATCATATTTTGCTAAACAGTCCATGGTATATGAATGTTTAATTGATTAGTGCCCAATACTTTAATGGTTTACATATGTGACCCCTCCCAAAAAATATATACCCATAAATGTGACCCCCCCAATAAAATATATACCCATAAATGTTGTGGCTTGTTATTCTTGGTTCACAAGTTTGAAATCCTCAAATATTGAAAATGTACAAATGTATGCTCTTGATTTAATCCCTTTGTTTGTAAATATGATGGCTACACTTTTAATTAATATGAAACAAGTTTTATTGTTTGGATACCTATGAATGTACAGATAAATAAAATTTGAACAAAACCATGAAATCAGCTGGGAAATAGCTATGACAAGTAATTGTGACAATTAGTTCCCAACTATACCTTCACGGTGCTTGATGAAGCACATGATGAAAGTTATATGGGAGCTCATGCTGTCACACCCAATCCTTATGAGATATTTGAACAACCATCTTACTACACCTATCCTATGCATTGTATAATTGATTATATTGAGTTTTGTTCTCTCACGCAATTTATAATGTGTCAATCACACTTGACCATAAATGAATAAAAGGTATTTATCCCTCAATTCCCAAACCCCTTCTTTTGGAGCTCTCCGAAAGTGGTCTACATTGATCAAGAATCCCACATTCTTCATAGTTGGATCTTGTTTTACAATTGATTCACCATACAAATTCAAACTAAACATAATAGAGATTGCATTGGAAAATAAAATGCAACCATGTGAATCATGGATGGTAAATTTCTTATGTTTGATTATTTTCTTATTGAAATTGCAGAAGTGATGTTAGGGTGGGAATCCTCTTTTTGCATGTCAAATCTAATAAGTTGCAACAATAATTAATAAAATGGCTAAAGATGCATAACCCAAATTTTTAAATAAAAGATGAAAAGGTGCAATACATTTTTATGAAGTGCATTGGTAACTAAAATTTATGTCCACAATTTTGTATAAAAGAACTTCAAAGTGAAAGTCTTAGAGGTTCAGAAATTCAAAATCCCGCCCTGTACCCGCAGTCGCCCACCCGCGGTCGCCCCACTGTAGGGGTCCAGAAATTACTCTGTGGTGCCCCACAGAGTAATCGCCCATCTCCAGTAGCCCCAGACCCGCAGTCACCCTACCCGCAGTCGCGCAGGACCCCAGTACTTCTTTAGCCATCGACCCGAGGTCACCCATTCCCAGTAGCCCCAGACCCGCAGTTGCCCTACCCGCAGTCGCCTTCGCAGTCGGCCCCTTAGACCTGCAGTCGCCCTACCCGCGGTCGCTCTCAGACCTGCACGCGCCCCTTCCTGCACTCGCCCCAGGGCGATTGCGGGTTAATTAACTGTCTCCCCACCCGACTTCGCCACTTTTCCTTCTTGCTGCGTACTGCCTTTCACCTACTTTACAGTGGCTGATTGCGTGCTCGGGAGCTTGGGTTTTGAGTTTCACTTACATGTGGCTCATGTTCTTGATTTTACTCCATCACTCACTAATCGCTAGATAATACTTTGCGGTTTAGGGTTAAGTTTAGATTCCTTGCCCCAAATCTCAAGAGCATCTCCAATGGCGGACCACAAGAAGAAGACCAAGGCAAAAGGAGCCATGCACCCTAGGCAACGACGCATCCTTTTGGACCCAGCGTGTGTGGCCTATCGAGGTTGGGATCGAATTACGGGCCACTGGACCGCCAAGACTTGTAAGTCCTTCGTGGGGTGGTGCCACATCGACAAGTTATTCCCCTATCATCGGCACTACACGAATCGGCGCAACAATACGGCCAATTTGCATCCACACCGTAATGATGCATTTGTACAACATTGTATCGAAATTTATCGATACTTGTATGGCACATATTCAGTGCCCAGGAGCGAAGTCCCGTATTTCATATGTGCAATGGTGTATGCGGAACTCATTTTGTTTCGAAGCGTGGATTGGAGTTCAATCAAGGGAGTGAAGCATGCTCGCCTTCCACCGACAAAAGACATCCCAAGGGCGGCTCTATCTGCCAATCCACGTGAAGGGCTAGGCCAGAAGAAAAACTTGAAGGAGGGAGTGCCCGATGAGCAGTTTCATTGGACGTCATCTGATTCATCTTCGGGAGAGGAAGACAACCTTGGTGAAGACCCTCCAATGCAGCCCCAAAACATGGCGATGGTGGCTTCTACTTCACAAAATTTACCTCCCCCGAGAATGGAAGAAGAGGGTGAACCAGCTAGGCAACCACAAAATCTTGATATTTTGCCTCTTGCTATGGTGAATCCGATTACAGTCCCTCGCACTGAAGAAGACGAAGTTTTGCAGTATGTACTTCAATGCATGCAAGAAGCAGAAGATGATGTTTTTTGGACAGAGATGGAAACAGAAGAAGATGTGAAGCCTTCTTTGTTCCAATTGGATTGTGTTGATGACATGTACCGAAGTGAGAAATTTGTTGAAGATGGAACTGTCCCTGACACAGTAATGTTGGACACCAAAGTTGTTTACAAAGCTCAACTCAAGAAGCTTCTAAATGAGTTGGATGAAAAGCATCTAGAATGTGAGAAGCTTCGCAATCAAGAAACGCAAACTTTGAGTGGAGATATTGTAAATAGCTTACGTGCTGAACTTGAAAGTCGGCAAGTTCTTTTGTCAACGCAAATAACAAAGATTTTAGACTTGGAAGCATTTTACCTTAGATTCTCTTCTCGGCATGCTGGAGGATCTAGTTCTTCTAGCAATGAGTTTGCGAAATCACGGCTTGCCAAAATTATGGAAGCATGCAAGCTGGAGGAAGATCAGATAGACTTGGAGAAGCGAGGGGTGGAAGAAGCACGATCAAGATTAAATTCCTTGAAAGCATTAAAGGACAAAGCCCCCCTTGACCGTGTTGCAGAAATGTGTGGTTGGAAAGACGTGGCTACTAAACAAGCATTGTCTCTTACGGAAGTAGTTGACTTGAAAAAGAAGCTTGGGGTTTCTTTGTCATTGGATCCAAAATTGGAAGAACATCGGGATGCACTGAAGGCGCTTTTGAAGTTCCAAAAATCATACAAGCAATTTTGGTTGGAAAAGAAGTTGGGGAAGGATGACCGATACCTTAGGAATTTGCAGTTGGAAGGTAGGAAAGTCTTGTATGAGATGGAACGTGAGGCTCATGACCGCAAAGAAAAGGCCAAAATGGATGTTGAATGATTTTCATTTTTAGCACATTTTTGAGGACTATGTATATTCCATCTTATGTATATATAAAAGGATATTATCCATTTTGAACATTCCAATGCAAGCACATTGAATTCTATGTAGTTCCTTGACAAGAGTACATAAATATAGATATGAATTTTTGGTTATTTATGTTTGCAATGTTGTGAATACTTGAATATTCTAGGAATTTTGGTAGGAAAATGACCTTGGGAGTTCGGACTTTCGGAATTAAAAGAGAATTAAAAAAAAAAGGAAAATTAAAAACTTGCCGGATTGGAAAAGAAATTGTTATTGAAGTTCAGAGCAATTGTCACAGCTAGGGTGAATTGACCTACTCATTGCCACTCCAGGGCAAACACTAGAATTTTTTATTTTCAAGGCTTATTTTTTTAGTGGAAATTCTGAATTCATAGTTTCAATTATAGGCCCCAAATTACCCTAGGGGATGCAAGAATTATCCAAACAAATGGTAGTCGCCCGTTCCTGGACCCGCAGTCGCCTGTTTCTGGACCCGTAGTCGCCCATTACTGGACCCGTGGCGCCAACTTCTGGACCCGCAGTCGCCCACTTCTGGACCCGCTGTCGCCCAATCTTGGACCCGTAGTCGCCCATCACCTGACTGATTTCAGGTTTTTGGACCCGCATTCTCTCATGGGGCGACCGCGGGTCCAAGGAGTTTTCTTGTATAAAGTTCTAGGGGTACCCCTTGTTTTATCACCTTGGCTCCGTTGATAAAACTCTTGTCTTGGACCTTCGAAAGAGGCTTTATGCGGACGTTTAACTTCTTCGGAGGGCAACAACCGTGTTTAGAAGGGTTTACAAGACCACTCTAAGCGGGTTGCTTTGTCATTACATCTTCCGTAGTATTAGTGTGATTATTGTAGTCATTTTCTTTGAAGACCCAGTGTTGATCTACTACATGGCTGGACAAGGTGTTGGGAGGGGGGGGACCATGAATGATACGCGGAGGTCCACAAAGGACCCTTGGCTAGTACCGTGTACCCCAATTGATAATTCCCCCCATGCTCGAAAATGCGTGTTTTGTGGGTGGAGCAAAGCATTTGTACGAAAGAGAGCATTGATTCACTTTGGCTATGGCGGCTCGACTACATCGGAGCGTTGTAAGGAGATCCCTAGAATTGTACGAGAAAAGTTTCGGACTGGCGAGGGGCAAGTTCCAAGGTCCATAAGTTACGAAGAGATGTATGATGCACCGACTAGACATGATGCACCAATTCATGTTGCAGAGTCTATTGTCGCACTTGCGTTGGATGTCGAAGAAGAAGGGTCTCTCAATCCCTTTGAATCAAATGCAAGACCAAATCCTACGCCTGATTCAATAGATTCTACTGGAACAACGCTTGAGAGAAGGAGGAACATGCCATCTGTTTCTCGGCAAAGAAGCATGGATGAATCATTACAGACGGGCCGCAGACAAGAGTTGGATAGGTTGTGGGCTTCTTTCTTTTACGAGGCGAACATTTCATTTAATGTTGTACGCCACCCGGCCTTCGTGAATGCTGTTAACAAACTGCAGAAGCTGGATTCGTGTACCAACCGCCACTGTATAATGCGATTCGCATGAAAATGATAGATGTTAAGAAGGCATCGGTTGAAGCCATGGTCTCGGAGCGGACGAGGGTTTCAATAAGTCAGTATGGAGCGACAATTTGTTCAGATGGTTGGTCCGATACTAATTCACGGCCATTACTAAATATGATGTTGGTGTGTCCCGCCGGGGATGTCTTTTTGGGATCAGTGGATAGTACTGGGGAGAAGAAGGATATATCTTACACGACTGAGATGATGGCACGATACATTGAGGAAGTTGGGCCTACCAACGTTGTGCAATTGTGTACGGACAATGTTGCAGTCATGACGGGGGCGATGGCAAGGTTGGAAGAAAGGTACCCTCACATTTATAGGCAGGGTTGTGCGGCACACATTTTGGACTTACTCTTAGAAGACTAGGGAAAGGATCAGAGAGTAAAGGAGTTGGTAAAAAAGGTTTCATCAATTGTGAAGTTCATCAAGAAATACCAACATACTTTGGCGTTGTTTCGGAGATTTTCACCAAACAAAGTGTTGAGACTTCCAAGCAAAACACGTTTTGCCACAAATTTCTTGATGATTGATCGTTTGGTAGATTGCAAGCAAGCAGTGCACAACGTGACACTGGATGAGACATACATGACGTTCGAGTTGAGTTTGCAAAACCGCAGAAATGGACATTTCATTATGGGCAAGGCCAAACTTGCAAGGCAAGATATCCGTTTAGAAGAGTTCTGGGTTCAGTGCGACAATTTCCTCCATATGGTAGAGCCCGTGCTGCTTTGTCTTCGTCATTTTGATGGAAAAGTCCCGGCAATGCCGAAAGCTTTAGTAATGATGACAGCCTTGAAGGAGCACATTTATTCTCTCAAGAATGCTCCATTTTTCCTTGATCCAGTGGTGGCAACACGATATGAGAAACAATTTGATGCTCGCTGGAAGTTGATGATTACTGACCTACACTATGCGGGGGCACTACTAAATCCATACTTGAGTGACGTGGAGGCTATTCATAACAATGGCTACGCGAAGGGAGCTTTGAATCGAGTCATACGAAAACTGAGCGTACCATTGAACGTGTCAGTGGTGGAAGCAATGCAGGAGCTAACTCAATTTGAAGAGAAGACAGGTGCATTCGATCCTTTACATGAGGCTCCCGATATCATTGAATGTCAATTATTGCCTCATCAATGGTGGAATCGTGTGGGGGGCAATGCTCTTCCAAAAATTGCAAAGCGAATTCTCGGTTTGACGTGCTCTGCATCTTCGTGTGAAAGGAATTGGAGCATGTATTCCTTTGTGCACAATAAAGTGCGAAACCGCTTGGCCACGACAAAGGCAGAGACATTGGTGTATATCTACGCGAACAGCAAACTTGAACGTCAAAAACGTGGACACAACCCAGCCATTTTTTACGACCAGATGCTTGCAGATGGAGACGATGAGGACGAGCGTGATGGGCCTTTGTCTTCAGGGGAAGAAGACGACGTTGTTCCAGATTTTATGAGAGAACGCGAGAATCGCAGGGATGAAGAGGATCGGTTGCGCAACAATCCTTGGAATGCAATGGTTAGGCCGCCACATAGTCCTCCACGACCAATATACGGGAATACATTTGATTTTAGTGACGATGGGTATGTTTCTCCGGGAAATTCACCTGTACGCAGTCCACCGCAGAACGTCGTACACAATATGGATGCAATTTCGCTGGCACATGCATCACTGAGGAGGGAAAGCACCCCCGACAACAACGACGAAGGCGTATCTATTCCCATGGCACCCGTAGAGGAAGAAGCTAGATCTCCAATATCAACTAGTTCGCCTCCAAATATGGCCCGCAATTTAAGAAGCAGTACACAAGTTCCAATGAGAAGCGAACATGAAGAAGAGGCCATCGAAGTCAATGAAGTTGTACACGAGGGAATACCAAATCCCGTTGTATTGAACGCATCTACCCTCGGAACAACTGTTACTACAGATGATGATGATGATGTGCCATTGGCATATGTTATGAATCGAAGTCGGAATGTGCCGTTGAATCCAGAGACGACTACAAATGTGGCAACAGTGAGGAGGTCTATCCCAACCCTTCCAACAAGGCCACCGGTGCGTGGAGGTGCTCTACGGACGATTGATGAAGAGGTTCACGGCTCAGCTCCACAACCCACTCAACCTTCATCCGTGTCTGGCCCTGGCGAATCATCATTAGGAATCCATGGGCGCAACAGTAGAGGCCAAAAAAGGCGTATTAGGAGGGTTGATGAGAGGGGACCTCGAAATCCTAAACGACCCACTCAAATTGTCCAACGGTGTACCATTGGAGCGGGATGTTCCACCCAGAATGTTGGACAATCAAGTAGAGGAGGGCGACACCCTACATCCAACATGGATAGAACTACGGATGCGTTGAGGCTCACGAAACGACTTGTGCAAACTAAAGGGTTTAGTGGTGTAGATACAGAAGTTCGAAATCTGAACTCAGAGGTAGAGCGTGAGGTACAAATCGAAGTAGTAACAAGGGAAGATGATGAAATCGAAAGCTCGGGCGACAACAGGAGCAACAAAGAGTCTTACGAAGATACAGACCCTAATGCTGATGAGGTGCCGAGCGATTCCACATTCACGCCTGGTGACTAGAGTACTAGAGAAGTAGACAATAATTATAGTTATAGTTATAGTTATAAGGTTTTAGCTTATATGTTAGGTAGCAAATCTTTGTAGTTCAAGCTTTGAGCCTTCATCCTGATGTGTAAGGATTTTGTAATGCTTCATCAAGCATATGAGCATATTAGAGTGAGGGACAAATTACCGGTTTTAAAATATATGTTGAGTTCTAATAGGTAGGCAGTTAGGTGATGACTGCAACGAGGTTATAAAAGTGCAATGCAAGTATGGCTACATTTGAAGTCCGCCTCAAAGCAATATCGATGACTAATTAATATAATCGTTGTTGACATTATTATTGTGGCCTTATACTGGGTGAATTTTTGGGATTAGAGAAGTTTGTCCAATTTACATTTCATGGGCTCTATTATTTGCACTTGTAAATTGTAAACCCCAATATAACGTAGCACCTAATTCTACGCTTATAAAACACCTATGTGACGTGTTACTTCAAAGACTGAATATGCCAAACTGAAATCCTAAACTGAACCTGCGATCGCCCTGGAATACGCGGTCGCTGTCTGTTGCTCCGACCCGCAGTCGCCCCTACCTATCGGACCCGCGGTCGCCCTCAGTACCCGAAGCCGCGGTCGCCCCTTCACCCGAAGTTGCCCTAAAGCCCCTGACCCGCAGTCGCCCACTCACCCGCAGTTGCCTTCAAGCCTAAACCCGCAGTCCCCTCTATTTTTTCCACCCGCGGTCGCCCCTTCACTCGAAGTCGCCCTAGCGCCCCAGACCCGCAGTCGCCCCTTCACCCGTAGTCACCTCAATTTTTCCACCCGAGGTCGCCCAAGGCAAACCTGCACGCGCCCACACCCGCAGTCGCCCACGCTGGCTGTCCACATCAGTTCCGAAGCCCTGCCACGTAGGCAAAATCTATTTACCATGGGGTAAAATTTTTTACCCCTCCGCGACGCGATGTCAGGTAAACTCGACACTTCGTGACACGCGACACGCGACGTCAGACGTCATACACGACGCCTAAACCCAAAAATATGTCAGACAAGACAACCCTGATCTGTCCTAATGGCAACGACTTCATACGATTGAAGAAGTGCCAAGTCAGAAGCACCTAAATGAACATAAAATCATACATTGAAGTCAATTTTTTATAACTACTGCACCAATGCCCATTCAAGCGTCAACTTACGCTTTACAAACAAATCAACTTCTTGCATAAATTATGCGAAAAAATCTCTTCTAAGATGCGCGGGCTTGGGCACTTCAGTTTACTGTACATTGACAGTCAAGACACCTAGTGAGGTACTACGGAAAAATCAAACACTACATTAGTGGTGCACCAATACAATTAGTGCACTCATCAAGAAATATACTGATCCTAAGCTTCATATGAAATAAAACAATCTCCTTATTCACATCCATTACCTCTACGTAAACTTGAACAACATGCAAGAATAAATAAAAAATACGAACAACATTTATAAACTGAGATACAACCAACACTAACATCTTAGGCAGAAGACCAAACTTAAAAACCAAATAAGATGTCCAACAATGTTACCTTGCTCAAGCTATATGTAATAATAAGGAATTCTTTCCTTAAGAGAAGTTAACAAGATGCAGCCCGGGTACTTTACCTTCCACAACAACTGCCTTGCCTGCATGAAAAAACACAAACTTACAGTGATGACACTTGTTGCATACTGACGAGCACAAATTCCTTTGATTGTCAATATGTTAATCTGCGATGCTTGACATGTTTGACTAATAATCCGGCAATACACATCCACATCCACAGATGGTACTTTCATTTATTACGTGCCACTGCATAATTTCTTAAGAAACAATAGTCAAACAAAGTAATGCACTTCATGGCTGCATGAACCAATACCTGAAACTGTAACTTGCAATCCAAGGAGAAAATTGCCCTGTATAAAATTCATAAACAAGAGAACACCTACCTCTTATCAAATTACTAGACAAAGCACATTAACAAGTACTAGAAGATAAACATAGAACATTACACCCAATGTGAAGGAAAGGACTCACTCTGTGCCCTTCTCTGACTTTGACAACGGAAGATGATATAAACCATCCACTATATATATCTACAAAATCTAACCGTCATATGACGTACTCAACCTTTTCAAAACTTGCCACGATAACCAATAAAAAGGCTCATTAGTCGATGCACATGCAATACACCCACAAACATACACTTTGCAAAACATAGGTATGCACATTCACTTCCAGTTTGCATTCATGCATTCTTTTGAATAGTATTATAAATTTATTAATGCAATTTGAAAAAATCAATAGCATTTGGAACTGAATTGATGGACCTTCTAACTCTGTTAATTTCTCACTTAAAACAAGCAATCAATATCATGGAATTTGAACTCATCCCAGTCAACAATATTGTCACGTTCAAAGACAAATCATGTACACACATCCATATTTTTAGTTGTCAGACAGCATGTAGTCACTACAAGGAATATGGGTCTGGAATGACAAGAACTTAACAGTTTTAAAAAAAAATGACAGTAGGCTATCGCTACAAGGAAAACATGTACGAACCTACAAAATTTTGACACAAAACTATCAAAAATGACAATATGCATGAATCCACAACTTCCCATTGTCAACTCTCAAGATTTTTGTCAATTAAATTTTGTGAGATTGGAAGCTAAAGATATTTCTTTTATAGAGAAATGTACTGTTCACCAAGAATCCTCAAAAATTATGGGATAATGGGCTTAACCGCTCATTATCAAAAGTGGAATTTCAGACCTCATTTAGGCATAGTATTATACATTTTTTCAGAAAACTTTGAACTAAGAAAAGTTGGGAAATGAATTTAAGTTTCACTTCCAAAAATTCGTTTCAGATTTACATTCTCCAATCAAAAGTTATAGAATTTTTTCTATAACTTTTGATTGGAGAATGTAAATCTGAAACGAATTTTTGGAAGTGAAACTTAAATTCATTTCCCAACTTTTCTTAGTTCAAAGTTTTCTGAAAAAATGTATTATATTATGCCTAAATGAGGTCTGAATCTTCAATTTTAATAAAGTTCCTGCAATCTATATATCCCATACGGGTTGCCGAACTTACCACTACCCTTCCTGTATAAAACACTTGTCTTTTTCTTCAAATTTACTTGCGTGATGAGGCATTTGAAGGTACGTACTTGAATGTGAAACCTCATTATAATAAGTAATATTGTTCAATGGTAAAACTTAATTAATTAGTTGTTTAGGAACAATTTGGCCTATTAGCCTAGAAATCAGTCTCTTTTACTATGACCAAAGATGGACAAAAAATTGACGGTAATTTGACTATTCAACGTCTGAATCAACATGTCCAAATTGACACCCCAATTGATAGTTTTCTGTCGAATTTCTGTCACTATGGACAGGAAAGTTCTTGTAGTGAGTCCTCCTTGACCACGTTGGCATGACAAACATACTTTTTCAGCAAAAACGTGAAGGCAGTTACAAAAAGCATATAAATAAATCCCATCTTCAAAAATTTAGTGTACCTCATGGCTTTGAAAGGTACTTCGGCATTCCCTCATTCTACATCATTAATACACAACCAACTTACCAACGTTTGCTTCAGGATAACATTTCCCTTCAACTGTAAGTCATTTACATGCAATATGAATTTCAATGAAGGCACTATAAATCAATCAAAATTATAGAAAAACTAAATAATGCAATGCAGTTCGACGAATGAAGAGCTTTTGCAATAAAACAATAGTACAAACTAGCACACCATAATACAGAACAACTGCGTTGCCTACGTAACATCGATCTCTTCCTCCAAATGCAAGTAAGTAGAATCCTACAAAAATTTGAGTTATGACACATGCAACAGTCAATATGGCAAGTACAGAGTAGTCTTCAAATAATATTCTTGTAAAACAATTCCACTCTTCATTTACATCAAGTCTCATATATGCCTCACCTCCAATCAAAAGCACATAATGCAATAGCCCAAGTTTACTTTTCAAAAATCAACCCATACCTACAAGCTAAACTTGACAAACCCTGATGACTACCACTATATAGAAAACAAAAAAAATGCAAAGCAATGGCTCTTTCTCGACCTCAACATCACAGCTTTCCTGGAACACACCTCACGTTTTGCAGTCATGGGGTCCTCCATTGCACTTTCCCCATATCTGAGCGTAAAAAAATATCTTGTGTAGCGGCCTTCCTAGCCAACAAGAACACATCAGCAATGCTAATGACTATAGTTCTTGTCAATTGTCTTCATTTGAAGAAGATGCTCCTACCTTCCAATCAAATAAAAAGGCCTCCTCTTCCACCCCTCCCCAAGAATGTCGTTAATTTCAACATTCCTACCTATAGGAAGAGGGTCCACATCGGTCTCCAGAATAACTAATGTAGCACTTAGTCCTTCGAAGTCATTGTTATTTTCCATTCTAAAAATCTCAGCGTCCTCTTCTTCCTCCATGTCACTGTCTATTTTTCTACGGCCCCTCACTTCTGTTCAGAGGACTATTTTCCAGTTCGGCTCATCCTCATCGTCTAAGAAAAAAATTTGATCACAATTCCTTGGAAATGCAAAAGACTTGTATCCAAATGGAACTAGTGAATTGAAATTCGCCATAGTAAATCCCCACTCATCTTTCTTCACTATGGCATTCCTCCCCCTATAGTTTGCTTTCATCCATTCGCAAACTAGTAATACTGTGTAATGACGTCCATAGTTGAGCTCCAGTATCTCTGATATTTGGCCTATGTACTCGACTGCCGTATGAACTGGATTCTGATCTGCCGTACCTGATTGATATGGTCTATGGAATATGGCGGCAACCCCTGAGTCACAAGTTCTATTGAAGCTCCCCTAGGCACTTTTCACTTGAAAGTGATAACCGTAGGCGTACATACTTCTATAACGTTGTGCTAGTAGAGACGGAGGTCTAGACGAATCTTCCACATCTTCAGGAACAACAACTCCTTTCTCTTTTGCGTCCTCAATTTTTTTTCTCAACCATTTGGAAAAAGGTGGTAGTTCCTGCAAAGCAGTAGGATAAGCTACAAATCTTGTCCCATTCCTTCTAGGATGCATATTTCGAAATTCTACTCATACTATTGCTCGCTCAGCATACATCACTTCATATGTCCTGCAACAAATTCAACATTCAATGTCACTCTATTTAAATTATGATAAATAATTAGGAATCTACATATACAATTTTTGAATTCAATACAAGTGACTGACATATTACCAAAACTAATGGAGTGACAAACTGTAACATTGATGTGCACCTACCTTCCTCCATAACTTTGGTCCTTTATGTACAAAGACAGAAAAAGTCAATGCTGAGATCACTTCCATTTAATGGATTGGCTCTGTCATGACCACATTGAAAGCTAATATGCAATACGTATAGTGTTGGACAAAAAAGGAGGTTATTTAGATTTAGAAATTACTCTTGATATAGTTGCAAGTGTACTGCATTGTCCAACACAAATTCATGCATCACATTCCTCATATCTTCTGATAGTTCTCTACGTTTCCCTTTGCCCTCTAGAATCTTGTCCACCATTGTTGGTTCCTCTTTGTCATCCCACACTCTTCGTGTAGTAATCATGTACTCTGACATATATTCTGTTATGAATCCTAGAGCTTGTTCAATTTGGTAACCTTGTGCAATGCTACCTTTTGGTTTGGCCAAGTTCCTCACGAATCCTTTCAATGTCTTGAAGTAGCGTTCGTATGGGTACATCCACCTAGTGTGAACGGGTCCACACAGAAAAACCTCTTCCACTATATGGTTTGGCAAATGTGCCATGATATCAAAAAAAAAGGGTGGGAACTCTTTCTCCATTAAGCACATTGTCTCAGCGCAATCTATCGTGAGTTCAGGTCAATCCTCACCATTTATTGTTTTGGCACAGACCTTTTGGAACACTTTGCGTAAGCGAATCACCGCCTTAGCAAAAGACTTGTTACGCACCCTGCAAAAACATAAGGGCAGAATCTGTTGCAATAATACATGGAAGTCGTGTGACTTCAAACTAGTTAATTTTCCTTTGCTGATTTTAGTATGCAAAGCACCAACGTAATGAGTTGGTGTTCTCAATGACTTCAACACACGGAGGACCTTGGCCTTGTCTTCTACTGATAACACATATGTCACATTAGGCATGTACAACCTATCGCTATTAGGGCCAACTTCTCAAAGATGGAGATGCGGTCGAATGTTCCGTACTTCCATGTCTGCTCGGATTGCTGGGTAGTCTTTGTCACCAAATGCCGTCTTCACAATGTTCTCGAATATGTTCTTCTCACAATGCATCACATCCAATATATGTTGCACGAGTAGGAACTGCAAGGAATATTGACAAGATTAAGAAAATTAATGAAGTTTACATACCTATCATGATGAAGTGAAACATGGACACTCACTTCAGGTACATTCATTCAACTATAATTGTAAATACTTTGACGCACAAACAATATGGAATTGGAAATGACATGTCCTCTCCACAAAGTTAATCATTTTTTATAGGAAAAAATGATGAAACAACATGACATGACTATGAAGATTGAGTTAATCATTGTCGACTACTTCAAATTAATTCTTTAAAGTAAAATCCATAGGAGTTTCCTCCACTTCCATTACTGAAATCCAAATGACATACCTTAAGAACTCTGTACATGTTGAACGAAATAAAAAAATAATCTCATACTTATCAGAACATATTAAATCATGGAGAAGCACTTCACATTCTTCCCTCCCACTACAATTTAGAATCTTGTAGTATACATTTGCAATCACATTTGTAATCACATTTTTCATAGAACAAAAAGATTAATAGGGATAAGGAAGAAGTGAAGAGTATACTACCAATTCAAAATAATTCTTCAAAAGGCACTCATGAATGTTAAGCAAGACATTCAGTGCGGCATTTCCTTTTCCTTTGTCCATACATAGAAAAAATGTGGGTGGTGGAAAAAAACCAGCCTACATCAAATACTTATTATGATAAACTACATCCACTACAAAAAAAAGGGGTCCACTATGACTGTCCGCTATGACTCAATATGAGTCATACGGGACAACTATGACTCAACTATGACTGGGCAGCCATACAGTCATAGTAACGCAGTCGACTGCGCTATGACTACAAGGGTATTATCACCGTCCGTTGAAGTCCTTGGATGAGAAATGGGTGACATAGTCTGAGTAAAAGAAGGGAGGACTAAAAGATTTACTTGGGCATCGGGCAGTTGAGCCGACGGTGAATTTTGGTGACGTGGTGCATCCTTACAGGCCTATTCTAAAGTAATGCTTTAGTCACGATCCAGTGACTTTGGAGTACATGTATGGGCTCAGTTTTGCAACAATATCCAATAATAAGTAATTAATGATTCGGCTGACGTGTCAGTGACGTCAACCATCTTTGAGGTCATGGTACAGTCGTGTTTTAGTCATGTAGGAGCATTGCTGAATGGAAATTGGGACTGGGTTTATGGATGCCTCAGTCATACTGTAGTCAATTTTTGGGATTGTATGCAGTGATCACTTAGTTACTTTTGAGTTACAAAATAGAATATTGAAGATTCTAGTGGAGTTTACGCCTTCACGATGACTGACTGACGGTGTACCAGTCAGGTAGTAGTTCACACACAAGTACGTTTCTGTCACGTACCTGTTACATTGTAGTCAAATTCAAGAGTCCACAGTCACAACCGCCTACTACAAAGTGACCAGCGTGTGACATTCTGGCTACGGCATTGAATGAACGCTTTGAGTTTCTTACTGCCCCATGAAGATCAAGAAGGACTACAAAGCCAACAATGCAATTCTCACAAGGGCATAGACATTACAACACAACGCAGACTAGGAATACAATGATTTTTATTCATGAGAAACCGGCAAAAAGTCAAGAGAGTTAGACAGCAACAACTTCGGGATACAAAACCTGAAATTGAATTTCACACAATGCACCTTACAAGTGGATCCAGAGATACGATCAGCCATAGCTGCAATGTAACCTTGGCACAATTATGAAGGCATTGGGCCATGTAGGAAAAGTTAGAAGACTAGCATGACTCTAAAAATTCGCTGAACACAGGACCGGTTCCTGCAGTCATCTCAACGCGTCTTAATATACTTTTGGTCCCATATTGTACATGTGCCCTTCGCATCTTCAACCTTACGTTGATCATCCGCATCGTTGGGGTACATAAGCGCCACACCACCGTGCATGACCTCCTTGACGTCCACCTTAAACCACGTCTCTGGAATATCATTAAAATAAAACTTATGTTTCCCAGGGAGGCCGCTAATCGTTCCCGTTGCTACCTTCTGCCTTATTGACCGTGGATTGAAGAGAAACACATCGTCGCCGATCCGATACTGCAACAAACACCACACATGACATTAATCCTTGGGTAGAAGATTGGTGCCTAACTTCATGAACTGTGAAGAGGTCACTGCACTTCGACTCATCTGTAACTGCAACGTCACTCCGACACAACGTTGCAAGAAGTCCACTGCACTAAAGACTTTGTTGTGACTGAGTTCTGACTTTAACATGACTAGCATTACACTACCCCGTGACTTCTCATTGACTGACGCGCGCGTCATGACTTCTCTCACAATTCCACACAAACGTGGCGAAACGGATCAAGCTACTGGCTACTTCCTCGTATGCTAGTCCCCTCACCAGAATAGACATATTGAGGCCATAAACTCAAAATCTGTGGCAAGGTTGTTGCAAGCGTGGTAGGGAAGACTTCTGGCCCCACTGAAATGTCTGAGCATTGAACGACCTATGTTATAGAAATGCATTCAATACAAGATGCATTTCACAATGGCTGTACCCTCCAGCCGTTCACTTGAAACCACGCCCACAAACCTCAAAGACTGTACAGTGGACACGTTGTGGAAACTAACTTCAGAAAGCAAAAATTAAATTCACAAGGCACGGTGGTTAGGAAAGAGTTCGGAGCACGCACTACTTTGCTCGAGGGTGCGGAACCTTTCTTCTCGGCCGCGGCTGCAGTCTTGGCCTTCGTCTCCCGTCTTTGTCCCTTTACCTACACACAGTTCCACACAACCCGGCCCATTAGATATGGGGGTTGAAGGGAAGGTGAGGGGATGCCAAGCCGGCCTGAACCCAGGGGTCTGCTAGTCCCCTCACCTTCCAACAGGTCCAGAAACGAATACGCATGCTTTGTTCGGCGTCTTTCCATCATTTGTGACGGTGTTTCGTTGACAAACTCGGGAAACTTTGACCGGAAGTCCTGGACGCTTTTGCACTTGTGGAACGCCTCCAACAGTGGCCAAAGATATCGTTTCAAGAACTGTTTGTCATCTGCCAATGTTATAATCCATTTGACATAAAAGGGGGTGCTCATGATGACATTAGCATCCGGATTACGCTCCACCCTACTTGCCTTACTATCTATAATGATTGTATTGGCTGCACAGAATCCGAGGAACCTTGCATACACTAACTCTAATTGTTTTCCCAACTCCCCTGGGCTTCCGTGGTCCACATCGGAATTGCCATCTACTGTCCCTGACCAGACAAATAACGGTTGTACCCTCACACCCTTCAGCCCCTCTAGCATGGCAGGTAAGACATCATGCATGTGTTCCCCACTGCCACTGCCCCAAAATGCAACGTTAAACCTTTGAAAGCATTGGTCAAGAAAGAATTTCAGCCAGGGACGAAATATGATCCTCCTGGACTCCGTTTTCAGGGTAGTCCTGATCTGTGGGTTCGGGTTTGGGTTGCTCAACATGCTGCTGTCTAACAATGTCCCATGCACGTTCAAAACAACTAACTTGGAATCAAACTCACGAAAGACAGAAAAGAGCTGAGAAGCACCCAAAGGTCTTACCTCGCGCGACGTGCTTGGGGGAACGCCAGGCGGGGATAATACCTTCTGTGGTGACTTCGCAAATCTCTTCGTCTTCTTCTCAGTTGGCTCCGTTGCAGTTTTTTGGACTTCGTTTGCTTTCGGGGGACCCTCGCAGGTGCAAATTGAAGGGGACTTCTCCAGCGGAGAAGCGTCCGAGTCTACTCCATTTGGGCCTTCATTGGGGCTGCCTTCAGTGTTGGCAAGTGAGGGACCACTGCTGGGGACCGTCAATATGTCGTCATCGTCATCGATGCCATGTTCCTCCGTGCCCTCCTTGTTGGGTTTACTATTTTTCTCATCTACAACCACCAAGTTCGGAGATACGTTATGCTGTGGCAGGGAAGTTTCCTCATTAGCCCCAAATTCCGGGTCAGCTGCAGCGGTGGCATCTTCTGGGCCCGCGCCCTCCTCCGTTGCATTTTTCATGGGTTGTAGGGCCGATTCCACCTCCGTAGTCTCTGCAAGGGTTGGTAGTGGGAGCGACTGGACAGCATTGGGTATAGGCCGCCCAGAGACCGTCCACGTAGCAACGTTGATGGCCGGCGAAAGCACCTCTGCAATCTCTTTTGGAGAATGCTCGACCTCATCAGATGAAAGGGGTACCAAGCCCCCCGCTGGACCTTTTGCCTTCTTCCCTGCTCCAACAGAAGGCCTTCTCGCTTCCCGACCACTTCGAGGAGCAGTCCCAGTCATCGTTGGGATAGATGCTTGAACCTTCTTCTGGGATGTAGCCACGACAGATGCGTCCTTCGGTGGTTTAGGGTGATGACGCAAGTCGCCGTGCTCCAATGCGGATGTCCCTATAGAAGGACCGCCTTCATTGTCATGCTTACCCTTGGCTGTGATATTGCTGAACATGGTCCGCAACTCCTCTATCGCCGCTGTCTGAGCTTTGGAGGTGGCCAAGAACTCGCCAACCCTCACGTCCACGTCTTGCTTCCATGTAACCATGGCTTGCCACTGAGAAATCCCCTCCGCCGGCCCAATGTACGCACATATTAGTTGACAAAATAGAGTCACGACTGAACTATGACTGGAGCCGCGACTCTCTCACTCATGTGTGACTGCTGAACAACTAAGACTCCACTGTCGACAATTCAAGGAACAACAAGTGAGACGAAGGTCGAGAGGCATTACGGAACTCTCGAGAGAACCACGTGAACCCTAATTCAAACAGACACTCCAATGGACGATATGAGAGCAAAATGAGCAAAAGGCATGTACGTGTATGACAGCCACATAGCACCAGGAGGAACGTACCTGCCCTGCATTTTTTCTCGATTTATGACTGTAGTCAGGGTTTAGTTCTACTAACCTTGCAGATTGAAGAAAGAGGGCAAGACCCCAAATGACTAAAGTATAACTTCATGACAACTAAAATTTCACTACAACGCGACTGGAATTAGACCCAATAATACAACTTCAACGTAACTAGAGTAACATAGGAATATGACAACACGCGACTGCAATGAGACTCTACCACATTCATACTGTGGAAAAGCTAAAGACCCCACATTCAAACATTCGGGCAACCCCATGCATACGCACGTGAAGGACAAATCTGCATGTGACAAAGAAACCAGGCAAATGCAGCCATTTGTACATTTGGGCCACAATAAAGAGACGAAGGTCTACCTGTTTGCAGATGAAATAATACAATGGATGCCTCACAGCCTTTCTCGTTTTATTTTAGATAACACTCAATTAAGGGACGAAAAAAATTCTTGCACTTGGAAGAGAAAAGTGAACTACAGACTGAGCTTACTTGAGGAAGTGCAGTGTCCTTGTCCAATGCGCGCCTGTCAGCCGTAGGGTCCGCACTTGTTTCCCCACCCTCCGACTGTCAATGAAGTTAGAATTAGTTTTGACCCTCGCCATGTTCAGGAGCAACACACAAACAACGGAGGAAGCTCATTTCCAATCTCGTTGTCCAGGGTACAAACATGCCAAGGATGAAGTAATGTTTGGGACATAAATGAAAACTCACCAATACAGCGGATGTTCCGGATTTGGTTTTCCTCCCCACCTTTGCACCGTTCTTGACCTGATTCCGGGCTTTAGCCATGTTCGCTGACTTCTGCTTCTGAGCATCTGTATTCCAGTACTCAACTAGCCGGTCCCACTCAGGATTGTCGATGTGCTCAGGAGGACTAACATCACCTTTCATGAACCGAGCCTTCAAGTGAGATCTCTCGGATTTCAAATACCAAGACACTGCTATCCGAAAACCAGTCATGCTCAACGGGTTGCCTAGGTACTCAAACTCGTTGTCCAGGGCCGCTCTCAATTTCTTTAGCGTATGTGGTTGGTGGTTCTTCCAAGACACCACACTCATGTCAAGGCATTTGGGAACCAAAGACCGGAGACACTCGTCCCAAGCATTCTTTCCTTCAGATCTTCCATCCACCTCACCACCCTCTAGGACATACACGCGGTTTGGCTTCTTCCCGGCCGTTGCACGTTGTTTACTCGACAGGTCGTAGTCCTTCTTCCTCTTCCGCCGAGCTAATCGGTCCTCAGTGTTTTCAGAATCACACGATCTGCGTTGGGCACTCTGCCCTCTGATCCATGGCCCTGATGCTTCTGGTTGGGTGTGCTCATAGTGCCCAGGAATCCAGACTGACCTGGGAGGAGCGTAGGAGGGCACCCTCTTGCTTCGCTTACTTGGCCGATCACTGAGGGGTTCTTCCTCCTCCAAGTCGTCGCCGTCATCTGATGAATCATCAAACTTGCGGCGTTCTACAGTCATGGATCATGCAATGGCAATGGCAATTAGCACCACGCACGCACTTGTTTCCCATCTTATTCAAGCAAAGTACAAAACCTAAACGCTACCTTCTAGAACATCAAGAGCAGGATTCCGGAACCCTAACCCCGAACAGATGACCCAGAATTGTGATGCCCGTTTACCTGCGGCAGAGGCGTGCAACTTGGATTGCCGCAGAACCTGTTTACAAGCAATTGCAAGATTTGTCATACCTGTGGCGATGGCCTCGTCATCGGACTTGGTCCCCTCCGACGAAGCCTGTGATCCGTCGCTCATTTCGTCGTCCTCTTCCACTCCTACGCTCCTCGCGGTGTGTCCTCGAAGGCCTCGCCGCGTTGTTTTCTTCCGCGCAACTCCCTGACGTTCGCCCTTCTGAGTCGGATACTTTGGCGGCTTCTTGATTGCAGCTTCTTTGTCACTGCGCCGCCAGCCGCACGCACTTGTCAGAGGCTTTAAAAAAACAGATGCAACCACAGCAGAAACCAAAAAATGAAGAGTTTCAAAAGCGTATGCCCCAATCCACAAATGCGCATTGAAGTCGTGTGGGAGAGGCCAAGAAATAAGTGGCTACAGTTTGCCTACGCTGGGGGAAGCTTGGGTCCCAAACCCTGAAGCTCAAAAAATCTAGAAATCTACAACAACGTGGCAAAATAGCATTGCTTCATCTGGAAGTCCGTGACTTCCTCGCAACTTGTCCGCGTCTATTTCCCAACTTAAATGGGACTCCAGGACGTCTGCTGCGTTCCTTAAAGTGACTTTCCTACGACTAAAAAGTAACTCATGTGCGACTACGATAGTACTGAAGGTCGACCAAGACTTTGGAGCGGAGCAAGTTAGCATACATAACTGTTCGTAAAGCGCCTCGAAGCCTGCACCATTGCTCAGGAAGTTGGGCATGCAACTGCCCAACGTTGTGGCAGGTCCAACTATGACGGCATGGCACCCAACACTAACTCCACGAGTGTGGCAGCTGGGAAACAACGTCACCAATGTACAAAGACAAGGAACCCTGCGCCCTCTGCGATTTAGAAAACATCGGAGTGTACTCTTACATGAAGGCGTGGAGGAACTTACATCTCCGCGCGCTTGTCCAAGGCGGGCTGCAGCATCGACCTCACTTTCACGACGTTTGCATCCCTGGCGAGCTCATACACGGACTTCTCCGGTGGCGGACTCTCCATTGAGTCGTCCATCGCGCCAGGTGAGTTGTACAGCTTCTCTCTCTCTTCACAATGCTAATGAATTCAGCAACTGTACTTCACTTAGTCCACATTGAACTACACCCTCAGTCGCACAACCGTGAGCAATTGGAAGAGAAGGCACTCCGATCCAGAACTTTGCGTGCACAATCCGTGGTCCACAGCTTCGCTTCTCTTGGAGAGGTTAGGCATGAGAGAACGACAGTGAGCCCTGCAGTTCTGGAGCAAGTCCTTAACATGATCAGATTGCATCAAGAGGTCTGTCAATTCTGGTGGCGCTCATTTATTTTTGAAGATTGGCCAGCAATTTCAAATCTCCATGAGTGGAGAGGTCATATTAGTCACGATGTAGTGAACATTGTTCAATGAATGCAGCTGCTTGAATCCAAATTATTGAGATTAAGAGGTGTAATCATGGTCCAGTCACTATGAAGTAGCCTCTAGCCTTAGATTACTCCTTAATTACCGAAGACGTCGCCGACTTTGGCGGGAACTGGCCAAGTGAGCCTTTGAAATTACTGTACTTAGTGTTTCTGTAGTCACTTTTCAGTCAATAGTTACAGTAAGTGACTAAAACATGACTGTTGAGGAGTCATTTCCTAGTTACGCTAACTAGAAAATGACTGATTAATGACTTTGTCTTCCCTCTCAGTCCACCCTAGCATCTGATGTCCGTTGTTGTAAACTTCTCTAATTCATTTTTCTTTGGGCCTTATCTTCCCTTTACTATCTTCACTGTCACACCTAATTAAGTGAACATGAAGTTCTACCAACAACCGCCCCACAGTATCTTGGGGCGGAAAACATAAGTTAATTCAGACCATGGTTTAATTTTGGGAACACGTTCTTACCGCGTACAAGGTTCTGAATTTTTGATGAGGCTTTTCCATGGCCGGTAGAATTGACCTTCATGTATTTAGCATGAGAAGTCATGTTTGGTGGTCGTGTATTGTTGAAATCACTCCTTGTTGTTGCTGCCACTCCTTGAATTGACCGCAGCGCTTGTTGGACAGGTCTGCATGGATGGTGTGCGTTCCGGTGGGATTTTCGTCAAGTATATCATCCATGATGGCATAGCTGAAGATGTTCAAATATATGCTATGTTTGGAGCACTTGTGCATCGTACGTGGCAAATTTGCACGCGCAGATCGGTACAACCTAGCATTTTGCTTGTCAATATGCTTATTTAATCAACCGGAATGTTGAAGATCGACAAAGCAACAGTATGTTCTAAGGGGAGGCATTGAATCTTCAGGCCTTCCTGTAAAGGTTTTCCATGAACATCCAAGCCGACAGTTGGGTCTTTGTTGTCACTATTTCAGTAGGATTGGAAAGAGACTCATTCAAGTCACGCATTAGTTGTCTTACATCATACTTGAGTCGACAAGAAGTTGTGCTAGTCGTGATGCAGTTGCGAATAATTAGCCAAAGTGATTGTCAAGTAATTTTCAAG
This sequence comes from Rhytidiadelphus loreus, assembly GCA_947034895.1. Taxonomy (NCBI): domain Eukaryota; kingdom Viridiplantae; phylum Streptophyta; class Bryopsida; order Hypnales; family Hylocomiaceae; genus Rhytidiadelphus; species Rhytidiadelphus loreus. The sequence continues at coordinate 29,404,160 of OX344765.1, read as the reverse complement.
TAACGGAAGGTCTATTGCAGCCGCAGGCAAGAAGACCGGGACTGTGACTCTACTCTAACTCTAGTTTACCATAGCAGCCATTTCGAAGCAACTGGAGATGATACCAACTAGACTACCACTCTCTGACAGTGAGAGGCAACGACTGAGGGATGAACGCTTGTGGGCAAGGGAACTACACAGGGCCACAGTCATGAATTGGAGGAAATTACACTGTCCATGCACACAGTGCCGCGGCCGTAAGCTCCGCCTGCTCCGCATCGTCCAGGAGCACCTGAGAAAGCACGGGAGACACTCGGAGTGTCGGATGTGGAGAGGCCCAGGTGCACGAGAGTCCTCCGACTCTGACTGGGAGCAAGAGTTCTGGGAACCGGGGCCACCAGAAGGACGCCGACTGGATGCCACAATAGACACTCAGGGAATGCTCACCCAAACAGCATGTCCAGTGGAGGAGCTTGAAAATTCAGCTGAGAGAATGCAGGAAGAGGTCAGTGACGCATTTGCACTCTCAGATTCAATCCACGAAGAGTTCATGGAAGCAGGTTTACACGACACTGCAGAGGATTCCATCGCTGTCGGGGAGGAGCCGGCAGCTGACGTAGGTGTCGCTGATCCCAATTATGATACTAGATTGATGGACGATTCGTTGGGTGGTTTGTACGATGGAGCACGCTCTAGCAAGCTGGCTTCAACTGTATTATTGATGAATTTGTGCACTGTGCATGGCGTTAGCAACCAATGTGCAAACGAACTCTTCAACATATTGCATGCCCACATCTTGCCAGAGAATAATACTTTGCCCCGAACCTACTTTGCAGCAAAGGCTCTTACTAGCAAATTAGGGTTGACCTACAAGAGCATCCATGCGTGTGAGCGTGGGTGCGTGCTTTTTCGTGGACTGCATGCGGATGCTGTACGTTGTCCAAAGTGTGGAGGTCGCAGATATAGAGACGAGAACCGGCGTTGCTTCCCAGTGAAGGTGCTTCGGCACTTTCCCATCATCCCCAGACTACAACGACTATTCATGAGTCCTAGCATCTCGAAGCTCATGCTGTGGCATGCAGAGAATCGAAGCAATAAAGAGGGGGGAGATGGTTTGGTGAGACATCCTTGTGACTCAAAAGCGTGGCAACATTTTGAGGAGAACGTGGACCCGTCTTTTGCTACAGAGGCAAGGAATGTTCATTTCGCACTAGCCGCTGATGGAGTGAATCCATACAAGCAGAACCGATCAGCATGGTCCACTTGGCCGGTGTTGCTTTTGAATTACAATTTACCCCCATGGTTGAGCACAAAGAAATTTTTCATTATGCTTGCTCTCTTAATCCCTGGCCGGGAATCCGTCACATCTGAGGTCTTTGATGTCTATCTAGAGCCTCTTGTTGAGGAGTTGCTGGAATTATGGGGTGGGGTTCCGGCACATGATGTATCCCAAGATGTTGGTTGCAGAGCTTTCCAATTGCGTGCCATGTTGTTGTGGACTATCCACGACTTTCCTGGGTATGGTACGGTAGGAGGCTTTTCCCACCAGGGCTATGCAGCTTGCCCTTGGTGTGGAGAAGATTTAGAAGCAGAACATTCTACTGAGCTCGGGAAGCAACTGTATGTTGGGACTCGTCGTTGGCTCCCAGAAGACCATCCGTACCGATCAGAGGCAATGAAGGATCACTTCAACGGCCGTGTGGAGAATCGTCCACAGCCACGCGCAGTGACAGTGGAGGAACAAATCAGGCATGCACTACAGTGTGAGGCATGGAAAGCAGCGGGCTGTATAGGCGGTGCTGCAGCAGACCCGTCCAAAGTGTATGGTCTCAAACGGTTGAGCATCTTGTTTCGTTTGCCATATTGGAAGGTCAGTCACTGCTCAGTTGTATAGTACTTAGAAGTCACTTTGGAGTGACTGAGATGCAACTTCATGGCGAGGCTGAGGTAATGTTTTAGAAGTATGCTAGTAGTACTTGCTAGTACAGCGCATGGTATGACTGTAGTGTGACTTCTCTGGTATTTCCACCCAGTGCAATAGTAGTGAAGAAGTCAAAATGTAATGTTTCTAACTATTCATGAGTCAAAACAACTGTCTGATGGACGACTCTTGTATGATTCTAGCAAGGGCGAAGCTTGTCTCTGATCCCTACTGTTCTGTCTGTGTTGACAGGATCTTCTTATTCGGAACACGCTGGATGTCATGCACTGTGAACTCAACCTCGCCAAGAACTTTTTAAAAACCATTACAGGGAAAAAAGACACTGTGAAGGTTAGGCGTGATTTGCAAAGGCGGAACGTCAAACCACACTTGTGGTTGATTCCTCACCCACGCAAGGCCGGGAAAATGGTGAAACCCCGTGCATCGTATGTGTTGACAGACGAGGAGTTTGAGAAGTTTGCCAAGTGCATGGAGTCGCTGAAAACTCCAAGTGGATTTGGATCTGATCTTGCCAGATGCATCCGCAGGAAGAACTTTGGAGGGCTCAAATCTCATGATTACCACTTGCTAATGCAGCAAGTGATGCCATTAGCCCTTCGTGGACTCATGCAACCCAGACCTCGCATGGCAATCATGAGAATGTGCAAGGTATTTCGACGCCTCTGCACGAAAGTGTACAATCCCGCGGACTTCCCGTCACTTCAATCCGATGTTGTGGAAAGCATGGCGTTGTTGGAGATAGAGTTTCCACCCTCTTTTTTTGACATAATGACGCATCTTCCCTACCACCTAGCAAAGGAGTTAGACTTGTGTGGACCGGTAAGCGCAAGGTGGATGTATCCGGTGGAGCGGTACATGAAAGTATTGAAGAACTACGTGCGTAACTTGGCACGACCAGAGGCCTGTATGGCGGAGGGGTACTTAAAAGATGAATGCCTTGGATTTGTCACAGAGTATCTACACAGATTTGAAGCCACTCAAAGGCGAGTTTGGGATGAAGACGAAGAGTATGGGGATGCCAAAGAGGTTCTACAAGGGGCAGGGAGGCCTTATGTTATGACTCCAGAGCTGAGAGACATTGCTCACCAGTATGTACTCACGAATGCATCTGCCATGCAGGATCTCGTCGCGTAAGTGAATTTTTTGCACGTCACTGTGTGTTGCCTGCTTGTCGAACTTCATACAAGTGGGAAAGACCTGGTCACTAGATGTTGAGAGTTATACTTCCCTCTTGTAGAAGTAGCATAGAAGTCGGCAGTCAGTCATGAATAAGTCGCGTTGACATGTTTAACTCAAGCCTGACTGTAATGCGAATTCTATGGTCTGTAAGCAAGTCTGTAGTACCGTATATAAGGATTGTTAGTCATGTTTGAGTCGTTCTTTGCGTATGTCCACTGAAATTGACTTTATGTCAACTCGTTCTGGTCAGTTTTCAATGAACCAGCTGTGGTGACTGGCAACGCGTTTCCTTTCCGATGTGAATAAGAATGCCACAGCATGTTATATGAAGCTAAGTAATTGCGTCCGCTGTTGAACAGTGTTTGTACGTGCTCTTTGTAGAAAATGGAGAACAGAATCAGCTGCAGATCCGAGTGTTCCATCGCTAGCTCCATGGATCCAAAGGACTGTCCAAGAGGCAGAAATGGATCTACAGAATCCGGAAAACATGGATATTTTTTTGTTAAGTAAGAAACCAGCCCAAAGAGCCACTCGCTACGGACGCCTTGCAGCCTTCGGAAACCACTTTCGAGTGGAGGACGACAACACCGACCACTTGATCAGTTACAACAGCGGAGTGGCTTCCACATTCCAACAGCCGTCGGGAGCCTCAGTGGAGACGTCTGTGAACTATGTAGGAGTTCTAAAAGACGTACTGGAGCTAAATTATGGTGCATTGAATACGAAGATCATTTTACTGCGCTGCGAGTGGATAAAAACTCGAGATAACCGAGGTAATCCAACATATACCAAGGATGAGGCAGGTTTCCTTGTCGTCAATTTTCGGCACAAGCTGCCCCGCACGGTAGAGCCATTCATCTTCCCAAGCCAAGTGACCCAAGTTTTTTTTTCCGACATCATTGAAAAACCTGGATGGAAAGTGGTGTTATGCAAAGAAGCTAGATCACGACGTCAAGTTGTGGAGACGGCGGACGCGTTCATCACAACTACAGCAGAGAGCCCGGGGCTAATTGCTCCACAAAGTTTTCTAGTCCCACAGTAAACATTGAACCTAATTGGAGCTATAGAGTTGTCAGCAGAGGAGAATGTACTAGCACAAGAAGGCTTCTAGGGTGTTGCAGATGTGTAAGTGGTATTCCACGGATCCCGCAAAATTTTCACCTGAATTGATTTATAATTTGCCTCAGTCACGTATGTGTCCATAGTCAGCCTGTCCATGCTTGGTGTGAAGAAAGCGTGTAGTCAGTCTCCAGTTGCAAAAAAGTGGCCATGAAGTTGCGCACAAGTGGCCACGCACTAGCGCAGAATGCTAATGCAACCGTCTTACGAGCAGCTTGCTCATTGACAAGAATTTTGGTTGCATGGCTTTACTTCATCTCTGACAACATCTGAGGTATTTTTCCAAGTCCATCTTGCATTAGCATGTCTCCAAATGCACGAAGCCCACCTCCATTGGGGCAGTTTGCGCATGTGGCAGTACACAAGTTGAAGACAGCCACAGTCCTGGGATTTAACTTCCCAATTGATGTGGGTCCTGACCCGGACACTAAAGTAGTTTGTGTAAAATTTATGACAGTCAAAGTCCAATGATATGCATATCTCATGTGACACTAGAATTGCACCCTTCCCTAGTCATGCCTGAATTTCTCTTCCTTAGATTCCTTCAGTATCTATTTCAGCGTGTGTACAAGGTCGGTGGTTAATTTTGAACACCCTACCGGAGGAGCAGTTACGTTGGATTGGAAGCATATTGGCACCCTTACCCAAGACTTTGGTGTGCATTTTACTCCCCTCCAACTACCTTACAACTGAAATAGTCATGATACAGTCAAGTAAGCAGCCACATCCCTGCCCTTTTCTGTAGTCATTGTCCACGTAGCAGCCCTACCCAGCCCGTCCCCACCCACCCCCTGCCCGCAGAAATTCCTATGTCGCCTCGCAGTCACGTTTCAGTCAATATCCAGTTGGTATAAGTACCAATCTATGACTGCAAAGCTGTCGAGGCAGCAACTGGCAATTTAAATCCCTTTTGGCACATTAAACCATGGATGATGGTGAAGCCTTGTCGCTTCCTCATCCGGCATTCACGCTCTATGACTAAAGTATGACTTGCTCTCCAGAAATCCCACCGGCCGTGTGCAATTAGGGAATTTTAGTCGCATTTTAGTGAAACCGGACTTCTAGTCATAGAGCTCTAGTCACAATGGACCCCAATTTCTTGTAGTGATCATGCATAGCCACTGTACGTATTGCATATTGTACTAAAATCACAAATCCCTTGTTGTATACAGACTATTCAATGCCATATATTGGTTTCCACAAAATTCTGAAAATGACATCGTATTCTTCCATGTCCCCTCCTAGAAGGTCCATGAACTCAAGAGATGCAAGATCAAAGGACATGATGGATTGCAGTTATGTCAAGGAGGAAGGCATTGTGGACCTATTGCCAACTAGTGATAGAAGATGACGACGACATCAACAAGCTTCTGTGGAGGCAGAGAAAGCCAAGAGAGAGAGAGAAGGGAATAAACCTTTTTACTTGATGGTAGATCGCGAAGGAAAACCCTATGGCCCTGGGAAGCCAGCATGGATTGTTGAAATCAACAAGTTGGCGATAGGTTTGGATCCATCTTGTACACACATCCAAAAACAAACTTTTGAAGATGTGCAAACATTCAAGGACAGACTAGATGATAGTTTTGATTACTCCAGGACCTTGAATCAAGACTACTTGAGGGCATTGATGGAAAAAGCAGTGACAAAGAGAAGAAGTAAACTCATATCTATGATAAAGAACAATGCAAAGCAGCCCAAGAATATAGACTACGAAGTATGGTGTCGTTTGGAAAAATTGGCGACTAGTAAGCAGAGGGAGGAGAAATCGGAGCAAGGGCGTCATGCCAACGCTTGTCGAAGAGTAGTTGGTAGAACCGGACGTAGGGGAATAGACGGTGCGCGGGAAAAATTGCGCTCTTTATTGGGGAGGTCACCAGATCCAAGTGAAGTCGAAGAGGAGATGCAACGCGACAAAGTATATGGAAAACATAAGAGAAAACAACCAGGAGTACTTGCTTTGAAGGAAGAGAGAAACTCACCAAAAGTCAAAAGAATGCATGAAGATACCCATATCCGAAGAAATATGACAAATTCAAGTCCAGATCATTGTGATGTAGTTTTTAGTAAAGTTGCACACTAGGGGAGGACACTCTCACTACATTTAGGGTACCTACGTGCGGCGGTGGAAAAAGTAATTCATGTAATTCACCTTGAATAAACTATAATTTCATTCTAAAATTTTGAGCTTTGTTTAACAATGACTAAAGGTTTCTATTGACAAAAAATTCAATTCCAAATAACATAAGATATATTGTCTAGAAAGGGTTGAAAAATGAACTAAAATGGCATGTTCTCCAACTAAAATATTTATAGACCTCACATGAAGATGACTATTGCATCAATATTCAACCAAAATAAACTTTCAATAGAAAGCTATTCTATATAATTTTTTTTTCATTTTTCAAATTTTTTTTCTTATATAATATAGAGGTGTGAAAGTTATTTTCAGCTTTACAGTGTATCTTTTTTCTTCAAAAATTTATAACTAATTACTATTAGCACAAAAAAATACCAATAATTCAAAACATAAACTTATAAAGTAGTAAAATCTATCCATAATTTTTTTTTTGAAAAAGAAATTAAATTTTAAGGTGTATTACTTGTTTTACTTTTTCCGCCGCACGTAGTTTGCTAAAACATAGGGAGTGTCCTCCCCGGGGCTGCACATTGTCATGATAGCAACGTCATTGAGGTGAACGATATTCCATCTTTTCTTTTGTGTAAAGGGACTTTCATATCTTGTCTTTGGGATTCTCTATCGTAGTTATCGGATATTATATGAGGAAATTGAGAATTATGTTTTATGAGATTATTTGCGTAATGTTGGACATGGTCGTTGTTTAATGTTAACCATACGAGCTCGTATGTGACTACGTCCTTCAATTTTGTGAACTGAAGGAGAAGAGCATGTAATGGTTATAGATTTTCATGAAGGGCATTGTGTTCTTCATCGTGTGTAGTGTGGACTTCACAGTCTCTCTAACTTAACTAAAGTGAATATTCATTGGCCTCATTTTAATGATATAAATTGCATGTGAATTCTCTGACAATATGCCGTGGACTTCTTTTCAAAAGTGGGTGGGTGGGTGGATTGTAGAAGGAAGGAAGACGTGTTAAATACGGTGGTGCAGATTGGAGCATAGTTCTAGAAGCCTCTGACACTGCTGATTGACATTTCACAAATATAGAACATGATGAAATATCGAAAGATAATTATATCGAAAAGTTGGAAGCTACAATTAAGCTCATGCAAGAAGAGGGAGGTAAGGCGTGGACTTCAAAGAAGCATGTGTCGTCTAGAAAGAGAATGAGTTTAGGTGAGCACTTTTGCATTTGTCTTTCACAATTACATGTACAGTACTGGAATATGCAATGTAGGTATTGTAGACGAAAATGCTAAATTCAGTCACATCAGAGAATGTGCATACTTTTTATTGAAGTAGTTTTTATTTTCACTTGTTTTATTTGAAATGTTGGATTGTACAAATGCACCAAGGAATTGACAAAGGAGGAAGGTCTTGGTATCAACATGGGTTTGAATGACAAATTCATACTCTGAAGACGTATGTAGTAATCACTTCTTTCATTTATAAGACATTGTTGACGAGGTTAAATGGAGAAGTTACAAGAAACGAAGTTTTGAAAGTTTGAATTGTTTAGCCGAAGTGGCAATATGGTCAATTTCGTTAAAATGGCGGTATTCCGCACGCCATTTCAATGGAATATCTTCTACAAAAGAGAATAAGTGTACCGCGATAGGATCATACATGTGCCAATTTTATGCCTAGCACATTCAAATCACTCCTAGTTCATGCATTTCCACTCTCCTCAGACAATCTTTCCATTGTTTTCATTCTTTCAATGGTTTCATTTTGTGCCATTTTAATGGAATACTATCATTTTAACGAAATTGACCATCAATGTGGTTTTTAGTTTGTGTTTTGCTCTATAGGCGTGAAAACAATGACAAATGTATTGTGTCTTAGAACCAATAAATATTGTATACGTGAAGGACGTCATGTTTTTGCTCAGAATGTGGAATCAATCCATGGAGTTGAAATGTTTGTATGTGTTCTTAAATGGCACCTTCATGTTGTATATACACTCATGTGTTTAACTCCTAATGCTAAGTAACAACGTCTATTATTGCGTGTTACATTTTTTCCATTCAATTATGTTGTAAATGTGGAGGAATTGTACATTTTTGGATGCACTAATATTGTAAATTGTTGTGCTTCTGATACTGTGGGCACAAATTGTGTATAGGCGCAATTATCGTGACGCACTTCACGGTAAGGAAATGTGGATGGCTATTAGAACACCATTGACATGTGGATGGCTATTTTGGATATGAACTTAAAATTCTGTAAAAATACACAACAATGTTGTCTAGGCCTGAAGCATAGCATATCTGTCGCTCATGATGGAGTAGAAGGTGAGTGGTTTTGTTGCTGAAGTGCATGGTACGTAGGATTATGTAGTAGGTAATACCCAATAGATTTTTCTTTTTTCACATAATATAAGTAGTAGTGCTAAAGAATTGGAGTGATGAATTGGTTATTTGTATGTGGGTCATTGATGTGACCGTGAAGGTAACGAAGCCTTCCGGAATTGGGAAAATTGAATAGAAATGCCGCAACAGTACGGAATTGAAGTGCTAGCAGTTTTTGTGCATCAGGAAGTATGCATCGGTGATTGATTGAGGCAACAAATGCCGATAGTGGAGCAAGCGAAGACGGAAGTGGATGCATTTGTTCAGTGCGTGTTTTCTTTGTGCTTGAATTCCATATTGTTTTTATGATTGAAGTTTAACAAATTTGACTAATTCACATATGTTGTTCAGGTTTGTGGATCTTTAGAATCTGGGATGGCAAAGTGCAAATGGAGTGCTCCGGACAGAACATGCACAAGAAAAAAGGTGATGCAATTGTTCATTTGTTGTGCTTTGTGCTTATCATATTGTGGACATAGCAAAAGGGAGTTGTTGTATGTTAACGTAGATTGTTATGTTGTTGATGAAGATTTTCTTTCGTGCTTGCTGAGAAGCCTACTGTAGTTGTTGAGTTAAACAACTTCACCATGTTCAAAAAACATGTATGTTTCATTATGTAGATGAGTGTAATGCAATTCAAACACATGGAACATCATTTTCTCGATTTCATTAGAAACAGTCATATGTATTTGCAAGTCAAATTACAAAGGTAAATATTGCTCTTCATTGAAAAGTCTTAGAAATTGTGTTGTGGATATTGGATAAAGGAAGGCGGAGTAGTCTGTATTGGTTTATTCTAAAAAAGACGGGGACGAAGGCGACTCCATCATCTGGAATGTCTTTGTGGAATGCCAAAAATTTGGAATATAAAATATAGTGAAAAAAGAACCTTCATGTGGTTGTGAAGGAAAACAGATGCCTATGGAAATGCCTTGAACAAATAGAGTAGTTGTTTTAGGGTCTCAAGAAAGTTGTATATGATGTTAGTATGAGGTGCACATTTTGTAGCCTGTGGTGAGGGTGCTGGGTTTTGTTTTTCAGCGAAATTGAATTAGTGGATTGCATGTTTTGTATTGCTTCGAATAAACAATTTTGTGATGATGTTGTGCAAATTGTGTCATATTCATTATGATATTAAAAAAAAATTCAGTTTTTAAGGGGCTGTCGTGTTTAATTTTAACGATGCAGGAAAATTGTGTGTGTAGAGCATGTACGTCACTTTGGAAAAACTATAGACAGTAACAAGATTCTAACTCCGGAGAGCGCTTGTCCTAAGTCCTTACGAACAATAGTTGTACCTCACATAATTCCTAGAAAAGTGAAAAGCCCAATTATGTTTCGAGAAATACCTTGTAATATTATGATGGTTTTTGTATAAGATTAGTATTGTTGTATGCCAAGTAGTTAAAGTTGGTTTTGCAGGGCAAGGTATGTATTCCTGTCTTTTTATCTTTTTGTATTTTCCGAAATAGCAAGCTTAATTGCAAGTCATATTGGGTAAGAGGTAGGAGTTGATATGTTGAATTCTTGATTAAGACTGATGTCATATATTCTACCTTCAAGTGTCACTGTACTTAAAAGCAGAAGGAAAAGCAAATGGTGGACAATATTATCTTATTTTTTATTTTTAAGGTATTTTTTTGGACTTCGTGAAATATTTGTATTAGGAAAGCTTGTATATACATATTTGTAGATGTAGGCATTTATGTAGTTGTGGACAGTGGGTGCTATATCAAATAAGAAGGCCATATTAGATATATTTACGTCTAGACAGGTTGAAAAAGAACTAGTTTATATTACAGAGTCTGCTGAATAGAGTAATTTCCTTGCTTCAAGCTCTTTTGATTACAGTGTTTGAATATGAGATGTAGAAAATTAGCATGAGGTTCTGAAGTTGTTTTTTGAATCTTACGGTTCTTGATTGAACAAGCTTCTCTTGTAAATTAAAAAGTGCATCTTCCTTCTGCTTTTGGTGTGCATTTTGCATGCACATATGAACAATCAATAGTTTTGAAAGCATTTGTTGTTGAAGTTTTGCCTACACATGTTGAAGATTGATTGCAAGATAGCTGAATGCTCGAATTTCTCAACAGTAATGACGCTTATTAGGGAACTTTTTTTTATAGGGAAATAAGACTTTATGTTTACATGTCTGTTACAACATGGTGTGTCTTTGTGTGTGTTCAGTACATGTTGTGCTTCTAAGAACATCAACAAAATGTTGCACATGTTGACTAGGTTGATGATGAAAGTCATTTACTTTCTGGTGAATTGGATCATTGTCTGAAGGACTGGGATGCAGTTGCAAGAAAAACTATGCATTAAAGGAGCGGGTTGCAAGAGTTTATTTATGATGTCCATTTCAATCCTGCAGGCCAGTACTCTTACCACTTTCACCATTCTACTTATGTCTGAGTTAAGCATTTCAAGACAAGAAGGTCTCACGTACTATGTATGGTGAAGCGTATAGCATTGGAAATTAAGACTGGAATGAATTATGAGATTAATGGACATTTTGTTTTAAAATGAAAACAATAATTCTATTGATGGTGAACTTTAATTGTTTAATAGGCACATAGATTTGATTCTAGCATTTATTGATGCACCTTATATTGCTTGTGTTTCCGTAACGTCCATTTGCATTTTCAATGCCTTCGATTTTGAAGGGTCTGTGGAAAAGCTTAATCAAATTTTTTGAATCAAATGTAATCAAATTGGAATTCATTTGTGTGCAGTTGCCAGGGAAGAAGGTGTTGGTCTGGCCACCAATAGTTACGATAACGGTAAAAGGACATTCTCACTGTAATTTTTTTTTAACAAATGAAATGGAATTTCATTGCAAAAGACTTGTCATAGACTTTAGTGGTCAAGTTAATATGTGAAAATGCATTTTCACAAGTTCCATGTAATGAATCCCAGCTTAGAAGTTGCAAGTTGATAGCGGAAGTAGTGACCTCTGTGATAGTACGAAGCCTTAAGTTGTTTATTGAAAATATTTGTGAAATGTAATGAAATCTTCCATTGATAATGTTGTAGTCATTTTTCTGTACAATGCAGTTGAATATGAATTGAAGTATAGTTACGTCAGGCTATAATATGCAGTGAGTGGAAGTGATTTGATATTTTATTAGACAGAAGTTGTCAATGTGGAAGTTGTTGGTATAGTTCAAGAACAAACGGTGTACATACAACATATATAATTCTTGTTTGAAATTCGCACCCTTCTTTTGATTTCATTGTTGAGAACCTTACAAGGACTTATAGTATGTTTGTATTCTAGCGGAATTGATTTTTTTTTGTGTTTGTCCCGTTTCAGGAGGAAAGTGGACTAAGTCTTTCAGAGATAGTTTCTACATTTCAAATGACATTGAATGTAGGCGACGGTATAGGTCGACAATAGTAAACAGAAACAGAATCATGAATAAGCATGTTCAAACATACTCGTGATTATCCGGAAATAGTGAGCAAAAAGTAAAAGTAGTAGACATTGTTGAGTAGTGGTGAGAAATTGTTTTTAGTTTTGTGTTGATGATAGATGCCTTTGTAGATAGGTAATTGTGGTTTGTCATCATTTTTTTCTTGGTTGCATCTGGTGCCACTGTAGTGAAGAAGAAAATTGACTTCCAATGTACTCTCTAAACCACAATGATGTGCATGTTGTATCTAGGGTTGCTAGTGGGAACTGTAAATAGTTACTAATTATTGAATATGTATCGAACTGTCGATGCATTCGGAAGAAGGTTGCAGAGACTCCAAGGACTACAGAATTCCACGGTAGAGTTCTCCATTGTACGTGAATAGTAACTCACAAAAGCAAGGCGACTATACATCACTTCATACAGCATCTAAGGAGACGCGAAGAGACGTAGGAGCTCATTTGAATGACGAGAACTTCAAGGATCTACTGGACAAAGAACTAAAGGATGAGGGTGAGTCCAATGAAGTGTACGAAGAATAGGAAGATGTTGAATTGCTAAAGGTTTCCTAGTAATTGTCGACATTATCAGAAGAAAACGAATGGTACATGCATGCCAACGTCATTGCTACGTAGTACAAGTACGGTAAGTGTATCTGTGTATTATGGTTTTCAGTAATTGAAGTTCAAATGTTGCAAGTGTTAAGACACAAGGCCATGAGGAAAATTTCAATTACTGTAATGGAAAAAGGTAGTCTTCATTTGGGCATTTGTTGCGCATGACCGGAAATGCTGACAAGTTCCACTGTGTAGTGTAGCCTTGAAAAAAAATTCAGTGCTAGAATGTTGTCTTCCTCATCTCTTGTGCGATGATGTTTGTCGTTTTCAGTGGTGACACTTAATTTTTAGTGCATGAACATGTTGGTATAGTGGAGTAGAAGATAACTAAATCTTATTTGAATCGTACATACTCGTGCATTGTTTGTCAAAATTTGTTCTATACATTTGCATGTGAAACACATTTTCTTTAGTAATATAGTGAAATATGTAGGGTAACAAGTACTCGTAAAACAGAACTGTGAAGTGGTTCTAATGAGGAAAAATTTGAAATGTTAGGCAGACGTCATCATCAGCACGGAAATGGTCAACAGTGTAGGGCAGTATGATGTTTTAGTAATTTGCGGATACAAATAGAGTGTGCTATTGGAAGATACGTTGTAATGCATGAGCACTGAGGGTTGAAGGAGTTATGCAAGTGAATGAAGAGGGTCTACAAAGTGGATGCAATGGCGAGTAAGGAAGAGAAAGCGAGACCTTTTGTTGCTTTTACATATTTCCAAAGTATTAGTGGCTGCTATATATGTCTCAAGCTTGCCAAACATGTTTTTTATAGAAGGGCTTAGATCAACTTAGAAAATGCATGTTAGAGCATGAAGTAGATGCTTACAGTGATTTAAGTTTCGGAGACGGTGAGTATGTTTTCTACAAAAGTGGTGTTTTCTGTACCCCATATGAAGAATATGAAATGAGAAAAAAGTTAAAATAGTGCAGCTATTTTTGAATCAGAATTGCGTCCTCTCATCGATCTAGTTGTACTTATGTAAGCAATGCAAGTATAGTTAACTACCAATGCTCAACAATCATGTATTGACAGATGTCAAGAATGCAAAGCAAAATGTAGTTTTCTCTTGTCAACTAGTAGATATACATGTGTCTAGCAGGGAATGAGGTGAAACAATCCAAGATAGAAATTAACCACATCATTTGAATTTGTGGAGGAATATAACAATGTAATAAATGAGACAAAAAATAAACTAAAAAAACCCGGCACCAATGACAAAACACTTTCTAATTATGTAGTACTTGAAAACAAGAAACTTCTTCGAATGGGGCTTCTAATTATCCATTACTATTGTGCCACGTGCTAAGAGATGTGTAGCTCAAATTTGTTGAGTTGGCTAACCCAATGACGGAGTACTCCTACATGACGTGACCAATCTAACAGAATGAAATAACACTTTTCAGTTTGATTTCGTCCGAAACAACGCGTCCAAAATGACTGAAGTAAACAACTACCTTCTGTTAGATTTCTATTGTTTCGGTCACTACATTTCTAGTAGTGCTTTGATATTTTTTGCATATGGATGTGCTTGAATTTTTTAATTTTAACCATACAAAAGTAAAGACTATTTTGTATAGTATGAAAGGAATTAATTGAGGAAAATATTGATTGTTGGATTTTTAAATTATAACAATTTTAGATGATCAACTTTTAGATTATGAGAATTTTTTGTGAGGTGGGGTGGGGGTGGTAATGCTTTTTTACCTCCCAAAAAAATTGTATTGGAATCTTAGGCAAATACAATGTTTTTTAATTTGAAAAATTGAGAAATAAAATACTCTCTCAAATTTGTACAAATTTTCAAACAAAAAGAGTAGAAAGAATTAAAAATTAGATCAAATTGACCAAATTGGATCCTAAATTTTTTTTTTAAATTACATGCGTTGATTTTTGAAATTTTAACAATTGATATTATCAACATATTGTTTGGAATATCTTCAAAAGAAATTGGAATCGTTCTGACTATTTTGTATTCCACATTGAATCTTGTTTTTTTTTAATTCCTAAACATACAAATTCTATGAATTAAAAATTAAAAATTAAAAAACTTTTTACATTGAAATTTTGAAAATCAGAAAATGCAACAAATATTCAACTCATTACTCTACAAGATTCTAGTTTACAAAATATTGAGATTTGTTTAACCCTACATTGTGTCCTCTTGGTTCTTGAGGGTTTAAAGTTTTATAAATTTAGAAAATAAATTTGTGTCTCCAAAAATCTTTCAATTCTTGTTTTTTGCTCTTGAAATATTGTGGCTCTTTTAGATGGTGTATGTGACTCTTCAAGACCCAAATGTAGATGATAAGATAAACATAAATGACTTTAAAATATCTTTTCTCCCTATCATTTTCCAATAAATTAAGGAGATACAAACTACAATGTGTTTTGATCAATTGCAAGAATCACTTATAATATTCCTTGTCATTATTGTGAATCAATACATTTTTTTGCTTTGACTTTTGCATTAAACCTCTAAAGGACTCCAAATTTGTAATTAAAGCATGGAAGACATTAGATGAATATTTTATATTTATCAAATTTAATTTTTCTCTTAAAATAAGTCCCCATTGGATGTCATCCTAACTCTTTGGGAGATTGAATTAATTTTTTTGTTAATTTATTTATTAAATATTGAACATGTGATGTTAAATTGACCAAATGATTTTTTCAAAAATAATATTTTTATATCTTATACATGTGTTCAAATTGCATTATCTATGTATCAACACATAAATTGTAAAATTTTTGTTCTTTAAAATGTAGCTAGTTGGTTGATTAGAGGGCCCTTTAGATTGGAGAATAAGTATCTTTTATTTTATGTCTTTGAATTTTTTTTTATTATCTAACATTACAAAAATTAAAATATCTATTTTCTTGAAATTCTTAGTTTCTCTATTGTGTGCATAACCTTTGGAAAATATTCTTTTTAGGTCTAAATTTCTAGAAGTACTTTATTTTTATCATTCTACTCATTTTTCATATTTTTCCTAGATTTTAACTTTCCCAAAAAAATTCATAATAATTCAGTACAATAGTTAGAAGTCAAAATGCAACAAAATCAACAAGTGATTCTTGCAATTTTTCATTTTTTTAACTTTCAAATGTTTATTGGAAGATGTTTTCAAATCTAAAGTATGAAGTTGTTTTTGAAAGTTTGGAAGGTTTGTTAGTGTTTAATTGTTGCCATATGATCAATCCATTGCAAACTTCATTGTTGAAATAGATCTTACTCTTGCCGTAGGGTGTATTTACAATAAATAAAAAGTCAAATGCCCCCTTTAACCCTTAAGGACAAGACATTTTATTTTGAACAGTTGATGAATGCAAATACATCACGGGCACACAAAAGACGTTTCTTCATCCATCAATTTTTTAAATTTTTTTGTGTTAGTTCTTTAACATTTTTATGGTATAGATTATGAAGACTTTGCTTTGCGAATATCCTATAATTCAAAGGGCTCTAGCAAGTTAAGTAAACCTCTTTAAGTAACTTTTCAAGTTCAAAAATGATCCTTCAAAAACAACTTGGATAAAAAAATTAAAAAAAATCTTCAAAAAAACACTATGATTAGAACTTAACATTTTAAACTTAAATGAGAAAAATTCCAAGTGAAAATCACAAATATTCAATCTACAATTAATTTCAAAAGAAATTTCAATTTTTGGCTTCAAATGGTATTGAAAACATTAGTTTGTGTATTAGTTGATCTAATCATAGACATGATGATTCAAAAAATTAAATATTTGTTACACTTTGAGTTTTAGATTCATTTGGCTCTTTATATTGTGAATGCATTCCATAGTCATGATTTCATTGTAATTCATTGTGCCAATTAGGATATTAAAATGTTGATAAAGACAAAATAATGGTAAAATTTTAGAATTTTTTGTTTGTTTGTTTACATTATCATATATTTAAAAGTCTTAGTGCACAACTATAATATAATATTTTAACAATGTTTGGAGTAACATATAATGGGCATAAATACATCTTACATTATATATAAAAATTTCTCAAACATCTATATGACATCTTAATTTATCTTTTAGAAGTTTTTAACATTTTCATGAATATTGGTTTCTTGATTGGTTTATTTAAAGTAGAATTTCAAATGTCAAGATTTGTCCATACCATGAAAGTAATATCCTTTATGAATGGTTTGTATTTTAGGAGTATTATTCAAACTGGTATGGATGTGTATCGTAGTTTGTTGAAGTCAAACTTTCTTAAAAGGTAGCATATAAGTTATACTCAAAGTATCCTAAATGATTTCTTCAAAATTCTATATAGCTATTTGAAACCTTCAAGTGGCTCTTCAAAACAATGTATGTAGCTTACCCAAATACCATGGTAACCACTACAATTTCTTAGTACCTTCTAAAATATATTAAATTTCTTTAAAAAAAATAGTGATAGTATATATTAAAAGGAAGATGATGAAAACCTCAAACTTGGCAACACAAGTCTTAGAGCCTTGTTTTTTAATCATTTTTTCTACAACATAAGTATTTTGTGAAACTTTTCTTACCCTCTTTTGTTTCTACTTATTTCGGCTTAATCTTCATTGTTTTGAACATTGATTCTTTATCCTTAATATGATATGTAAGTAGATTAGTTTTCAAATATCAAAATCTGAGAGCAACATAATTGTTAAATAATTTAGATAGGAGGCACTTGATGTAAAGAAGAGAGTAAGAAGTGCAAGATGAATTCTATTATTAAAAGAAAAATTTAATTCCAAGAATTTATGTTCTTAAAATTTAGGCCTACAACATTTAGTATGGGATTTCTACTATGAGTCAACTTTTATTGTTAGTAAAGAGCTTATAGAATCACCAGATATTTTCACATAAATTTTTTTGTTGGCCTAGATTTTTATAATATTTTCAATAGAAATAGTATGGACAAGGATTAGTTGTAAACTGCAATGTTCATCATTTAGAAATCCACATCACCTCAAGAGTCTTCTAGTAAATGTAATAAAGACCACAAAAATACTATGATGTAGGACTTCACTTGTAAACCTAATCACAATATCAGATGGAGAAGTTTGTGAGGTTTGAGAATGAGTCATCATTCTAATGCCTTAATCTCAAACCCACAACACTCAAAGAATTTCTTTGTAAATGTAATAAAGACTACAAAGATTTTAAATAAACTTGTTTACAAACCTAATTACAATGTAGGACAAAAATTGATTATTGCAAATGGGTACATCATACATCTTTACAAGTCAATAAATGTTTGAATTGTGGGGGAAAGTAGAAGACAAATATTTGATGCAAGTGCAATTGTAGAAGGTACAACTATCCATGTCATGGGATATGTGAGAACTTATAGTCAAGTCAAAATGAAATAATGAAGTTTGTAGTATAACTACAAACCTCATTTAAACATGATAAATAAAAAGAATTTAGAAATTTTCTTGTTGATAAAATGTAGGCAATTTAATTGCTTTTCAAGTCTATAAATGCGTTTGTGATTTGATAGCTTTAAATTAAAGTTATGGACAAATTTTAGTAAATGTATGATTGTATAGTTCCAAAATCACAAATGAATTTTAGTGCTTGAAAAATACTTTAGTTTTTCACACTTCCTAGGTTAAACAAGAGTCTGAAAATAGCCAAATTAGTATGTTCAAATGAAGTTTGAATCTATGCTACTCTTAGAACTATTAATGATTTTTTTGCATTTCTAATCTACTTCTACTTAACAATTTTTTAAAAGGATGAAAATAAAGTTCTTTTTTACAAAAAATAAATTTCATGAGACTCTTGACCAACAATTTTCCAATTTCATGGAATAGATCTTTTTTCAACATGGACCATAGACATTCTTTCAAAGATGAATGACTTTCTATTATATTTATAGGTATATATATGAAGTGAGTTGCAAAGATATAGTAGGATGACCCAAAACCTAATAGATTTATTTGATATCAATAACTTTTAGTCAAATTGGTGCTAAATTTAATTGAAGTTCTAAAATAGAATTTGAATACAATATGCAAAAGTTCTTCAAGGTAAAAGAAGAATCAATAGATGTTCTACTACTATACTCTAATTTCAATGTCTTTTCTTTTGAAATTGCGCATCAGCACTCTACTTTTTCTTTAGATTTATTCTAGGACAGTTTTGTCAAAATTGAGTTGTCCAACCATAGACCTAAATTATTTAAAATTGATGAATATTACATAGAGTATTTCTTCACTTCCACGGCTGGAGATGCTTGTAGAACTTGATCTACCGTGACAACCGGGTATTTACAGGGTATCAATAAAAAATGAATGCAACTTCGGCGGGTCAAGATTAGGGTTAGGGTTTGAGGCGCAATCAAAGCAGCACCTTGATATACCCCCTTCTTCTAATACTTTCAATGGCCTCTCCATGTGTGTATTTGCCCCAGGGCACCAATGCGAAGCTCCGTCATATTTCTTCATGTGTGTTTCCGCATCCGTCTGTCTTCCTGGTCGATATCGTCGCCGACTGTTTTGCATTAGGGTTCTTGTCCGTCCATCGGGGTGTGCGCTGGCCGAACTGTGTGCCGAGAGACTCCAGCACATGGCAAGTTTATCAGCCGCACAGATTGTTTTAAGTGACCTTCCAACCAGCCCTTCTTAACGCGAGAGTCGCAATGGAGGTTGAATAAGGTCGCACATATTGTTGTTCTTTGCGTTCTCTGTGCTGGGTTATGGTATGTGAGTTTTTTTATGAACAAACGGCGGAACGATGATAATCGTAAGAGGAGAGCGTCTGAGATGCCATGAATCCAGTGTTTTCCACACGAGATTTCTGACCACCTGTTTCGATTCCATGAGAATAGGGTTTGGCAGGTCGTCTCTAGTATGGTGTGATTTTCATAGTGTTGATGTCTGATCGAAGAAGGACAGTATAGGGATGACGATAACATGCTTGGATAGCATCCACGATGCTGTGATTCCAGTGTTTTCCACACGAGATTTCTGACCTGCTGTCTCTTCTCTTCACTACGACGTATTTCTTGTTCCATTCATGCTGAATCACACCAGCAGCGTTCTGAAGTTGGAAGATTGAGATGTGTTGTTTGTAACGATTTAGTGAAGATAACAGCGCAGATTTCGTATTTTGTTGCTGTAAAAATTGTTCCTGGTTCATAAAAACTGACGAAGGCATCAGCTGTCGTCTGTGGATAATGGAAATTACGCAATCGAGCCTGTCACTACACCACTGCCGGGTATTGTACAGACTGAAATTCGAATTTCTGTCAAGTAATCAAAATGTCGTGAAATAGAGAACCGTATAGTGCAATGGAAAGCTTAGAGAGACTATTTTCTCTCTATAATACATTCACTTAGAAAAGTATGAAATATACTTCAATTTTGGATTATTTTAGCATGATGTCTATCACCTAGTACAACCACCTGTAGCACCAATAACAATCTTCACTCTATCAGGCATTGTGGAAATGAGAACATGAGGCACATTTTTGGAGACTTCTTCCCTTGCATATTGAATTGTAGTAGCCATTTGTCGCGTGTTCCAAGGTTGATACTTGTTTGGAACATGGTTTTTTCACAATTTTTCATAGATTTTCTATGGGTTCAAATTTGGAGAGCTAGGTGGCCAATTTAATTTTGCCATGCCATGAGCTTCTCTCCACCTATTAGGTAGATATTTGTGACGCTTTGAAATACCATCCTCCATGGTAATCATATCATTTGGATGGTCATGAAGCAGATAAAAGCTAGGTGATATTCTCTTGTATACAATGTCGACAAAATCAGCAGCTTTTTATGTGTTTGTAGGCACAATGACTATAGAAGACTTATCATAGCTACTGAAAGTGTCATATATTATGATAGAAACATAACCAAACTTAATCTGTATATGCTCAAGGCCTATTTTGAGCTTCTTGGAATTTGCTCTACATTGAACAAAATGCCAACATTTTGATGAGTTGTATTAGGGTTTTTTAAAATTGTAACTCTACAAATTCATACCAGACATGTTGAAGATCTCATAGGAAAAGAAAACACAACAATATCACTTATGGAATGAAAGATTATAATGTTTGACCACAAGGGTGTTAAAATTGCAAAAGTGATGTGAAGTCTTTTGATCCTTTTTTTACAAGTCAAATCTAAAAATTTGGTGACCAAAAAAATATGCCATTAACCCCTCACCGCCCAAGGCCTAATTATGTCATAAAACAACCTTGCTTTTTAAGTGTTATAAATCTAAATGTGAGTAAGGTATGAAAAATTGACCTCGCAATCTTATAGTGTGCATGTTGCAGATTGTTTAAATCAAATTTGGGGTCATTTGACCACATAGATTGAAAGATTATAATGTTCTAGTGTTGAAAAAAGATGCTGAAATTATCCTAAAAACACATTTGGAGGTGAAATTTGATTTCTAAACCTACTCAAATGAAAAAACTTTGAATAAAAAGTGATTCAAAACCAAAAGACAAACACTTTGGTGGGAAAAAAAAATCATTCAATTCATTCATTGTGTTTGCAAAATTGTTTTGAAATGTCAAAAAAGAGAGAAAAAAGTAGCAAAAAAACACATCTACGGTTGAACCTACCTCTACTAAAATGCTTCTCAGTCAATCATAACTTCTTGGATTGATATGGATTTTTTTACCACAAGAACTAGACTAGTATGTGCAACTTTCCCAACAAAAATTATTGAAAACAAACCCTGTCTAAAGAAGTTCTAAGCCACCGAAGTTCACTGTAATGCAAAAATGTGTGGATTTTGAACTTCGAATTGCTCCCAAGCATTCAAAATAACTTGGATTGACATGAAAATTTTACCACAATAATTAGACTTTATGGATAAAAAAACACAACAAATTTTATTGAAAACTAACATTTGATGAAAAAAATACAAGCCCTCAAAGTTGCAGCCATCTCAATGAAGTGGTGAACTTAAATTGAACCTACAAACTTTGAATGGCTTTCAAAAACTTAGTTCATCTTGGATTGATCTTAAAATTTTATCACAAAAAATAGATTAGTATGCGCAACTTTTCCAACAAGTTTGATTGAATTTGGACATTGAATGCAAAAGTTACAACACTTTGAAGTTGACTGCTAGACTATATGAGGACACTTTTGGTCCCCTTGGGTGGTGAGGGGTTAAAGGGCCTAACATGTATAACCCCAATCAATTTATGGCTTCTCAAAATCTACTCTATAATTTTTTTAAATGAATTTTGAATGTGATTTTTTCTCCAAGATCTAGTGTATTTGAGGCTCATTTCCAAGAGCTCTCAACACTACGGGAAGTCAAGGTTGCAATGGGTACCCTTGCACAAAATCTTGAATAGAAAAATCACTATCATTTATTTTCAAGATTAGATTTTTGATGCTAAAACTAGACTTCAAGAAGAACTTTCCAAAAATATAAACTACTAAAAATAGCAGCTTGGTTAGGTTTTATTTAACTTCAAAGTTTTGCAAACACCATATTTGGGTGCCTCGGGCATTTAAGGGTTTAAGGTGAGATATAAGCAATCCTACAAGTACCTTTTTACTAGACTTGTATTGATTGTTGATTCATCCACTATAAGAAAACATGGTAAAAGAAAACCCCACTCGAACCGTAGTGGACGTCCACTACGGTTCTTTTGGTCACGTTTTTGCGCAGGAAATTTTGCAGTAAAACTCAACTTCATTTGCAGTTTCCCACTGCAATTTTTGGAATTAGGAAACGTATAATATACCATTGGAAAGGTCTTAAAAATGCCTTTCCAATGGTATATTATATGTTTCCTAATTCCAAAAATTGCAGTGGGAAACTGCAAATGAAGTTGAGTTTTACTGCAAAATTTCCTGCGCAAAAACGTGACCAAAAGAACCACACTCAAAAATCGAGTGGGTTTTATTTTTACCATGTTTTCTTATAGTGATCCATATATGTATCATTCTTTCAATTATCCTACATGAGCTTGAACAAAATGCAAGCCTTTGCACCTTATGTACATTCTTGAAAATGGGTTTGTTTTACAACATGAATGTTGAAGCCTAAAGCATGAAAATATTTTCTCAATGTGTGAATACAAATGTTTGTTGTCATTTGGGCTTGAATTGCAACAAGACGTGCACACTTATCAACAACTACAAATCATGTTGATACCAACAATGCAAGCCTTCTCTTCTATCGTGAGGGATCACATCTTCATTGTAAACATAAGAATTGGCTACAAAATACTCTTAAATTGTCACAACTCTTCCTTGAAAACTACCCTGTCAAATGCAAGTTACCCCCCAATTTGAACTCATAGTGCATAAGCACAACTCCATTGTGCTTATATAAGTTGGAATGCACACATATGCAACTCCATCTATATCTAAAATATTACCAAAACAATACATGTACTCTACTACTTTGACCAATTGAATGTGACTTTTCTCACCTAATTGTTGATTTGTCATAAGACATTGGAATTAATGTAATGTAACCTTTGCTACTTTGCAACAACCACAATATGTAACTGCTTATGAAGCCACATGCAATATTTTTGAGAATTGATTATTGAGCATTCACGTGAAGTTCATTACAAAGTTAGTTCATGAAAGGTTCCCAAAGAAATGTCCATAACTTAGCTGCCAGGTATTGTACTAGGAAGTACATACAATTCATTTACGAATTTTTTAGTTAGTTTTCACTAGAAAGTACAACAACTTTAGAAAACTCTAGCATACTCAAAAATGAATTGATTTTGAAACCACAAATTGCATTGCAATTGCAACAAAGTACACTTCAACTTCATAACAAGTGAAAAATGAATAATTTAAAATCATACAACAATTTGGATTCCTTTTATACACTATCTACCATTTCATAGAGAACCTTTGGAGGATGGTCAAAGATTTTTTGCAAACTCTTTGTATGATTTTCAATTACATATGTGTGTTTTATGTGTGTTTTATATGTGTTTGTAATGATTCCAATTCAATTCAAAATTCGAAAGTCTATTCGTAAAGGAACTGTACCCCACTGTACATATACATACAACCTGTCATTGAGTGTCCGATTACACTCTCTAGACACTTCCTGAAAGTTTTAGGGGAGTGCATAGATAATGCTCGTAGTGAGTGCCTTGCATTACCTATGGTGAATGTCAAGACTTTCTAGCCCTTTTCTCTCGATTCCCATCTACAGCAGACAATTGTAAAGTCACCCAACTGCTAAAGACTGTTAAGTGAAATCAATCTATACGGTATGTTACAAAACCTAAACCCAACCCCACCAAGTAATTCCTCAGACAACGCAAACTCAGATTGTATTTCCACATCCTAGTGAACCATATTTTCAAATCACAGATGATACAAAAGCTTATCAATTAAATTCAAAAACCGCATATCGGCAACTGGCCACTGGCCAATGAAACATCCTTGGTCAGATACATGAATAGTCTTTATGGAAAACCATCAACCCCAATGCCATACGTACATCCTTATTGCAAACATAACCCCTACCAACCTCCGTCCCACCTCTTTCAATACTATTATACCGTACATAGAGCAAGGGGGAAGGTTGAGTTGATGATACTGTACTCCACCTTCACCCCTACTAATCGGACGCACAGCTGTCTGTATTTGTAACTGAGCTCCTACAAAAACATTGATACTTCTTGATACCGCTGCGCTACCCTAATTACACTCGAATTGGACCAAGCATGAAGAGCCCCCTTTCCAGAATGATACCCATGAAATAGCCCCACAAACAATCTACACAAAACGGATCAACTGTTGCCAATCGCTACAACACCAACACAGCGTCAGTGTAAACACATTCGGTGATCCAGTCGCAGCACCACTTGAGACAGCATAATGCAGATCGGTTAGAGATAGTGGATTGATCACCCAACCTTTGTCCATCTGGCCACTGGGAAGATCCTGGCAGGTACCATTGCAGTAACTCCAGCTACTTTAACAATCGCAACCAGAAACCTTTGGTTGCCTGCTGGCGTTCACGTCGATTGTGTCAGGAAGGTAACTGCACACCACATGCCAGAGATTAGCACAACCAGATCAAAATATTGGGTACCATACGCCATCCCATAAAGAAAATAATACCGACATAAATGTAAACTCACATTTCCTCTTCAGTCTCGTTCTTCAATGCATTCTTAGCAATACACTGGAACGCAGCATCTACGTTGAAGTCTTCTTTAGCAGATGTCTCAAAGTAGGGAATGCCTCCTTTTGCTGCACACCAAGCTTTGGCCTTCTTCTCAGAAACCTACAGAGAGAAATGGCCACCTTAGTGGAAGTGCTGAACAGAATGATTTTCTCTCTTCAAATAATTTCAGCATTGATGGACTGTTGTAAAAAACAAGTGAATAAGCCGTTAAATGCCAATGGAGGTACATAAATAATGTCCATCTACTCGAAAGCTTATTTCATCCAAAAGGAAGCTGCAGAGAAGATGAATCTAGTGTCAATAGATTCATAGACAAGCTAGCCATCAAGCCATCAAGCTATGATGCTTGCACAAGGAGTGCGTGCAATCCCAAATTGATAAAAACGCACCATCATCATCTTCTGGGCACCCCCCACCCCCCCTTTCAAACATAGATAACCAGCTTAAAATAGAGAAAGGATTAATGGAGCATACCACTCGGCTGTTGCCACCATCTACGTCCACTTTATTTCCAAGGACCACAAAGGGGAAATTCTCTGCATCGGATGGGCTTGCCTGTAAATCGTCAATGTCAGAGATAGTGAAGCCCAAACATTGGTCATGACGCACAATTGACAGTCAACCAAGTTCCTTATGCAACAAAAGAGAAAAATTGCGTGTAATAATTGAACGCAAAAAGGAAGCGTGCAACACCAAAGAGAGCAAGGAATTGCAAAAGAAAGCAACAGAGATACTACACGCGCCAATGAGCTTCAGGCACGGCTCCATGAAGATCTCTTCATACGAATATGAAAACTTGCCTGAATTAGGAACTCTTCCCTCCAATTATCAAGGTTGTCAAAAGACTTCATGACATTGACGTCATAAACAAGAACGCAACAATCTGCGCCACGATAGAAAGCAACGCCGAGGCTCTGAAATCGCTCCTGCCCAGCTGTATCCCATATCTGCTCAAACAGAAAACCTTCAATTTGTAAAAAAGAAAGTACATTTTCTAGTCAAGAAATGATGCATGCACAGTTTGAAGCCCTACTTCAAAACATCCCAAATTCTCGAAAATCGTCAACAAAAAGCAGAAGGAGCTAACGACTCTCTGGGAATGAGATGCTCAGCGAAAGCATCAGGTTATTCCTAAGAAAGTCTCGTTCTTAACATTATGTGAGCTACTAAATGCTGACTGAGTCGTACAACAAATATTATGCTCCCCTAAGGCGAAGAGACTCACCTGCATAGTAACGAGTCTGTCTTCAACTTGTACTTCCTTTGTCAGAAAGTCTGCCCCAATCGTAGCTTTATATTGGTTGCTGAATTTCTTGTTTACATACTGATTCATCAAAGACGTCTTCCCAACCCTGCCAATTTCAACCAAACAGAAACCAAGATTTAAGCATACAAAATATAGCAAGTGCCAACAATTTTCCATTCAGAGTCAGGGTAAGGTTTTGTCATAGAGAAGAATCATCTAGAGAATATGCCAATGGAACACAGTTTTCTTCTAACCTAATCCCACAAGGAAATTCAAACCCTAAATCCATCGCTAAAAAACAATTCCCAAATTCAAATCCTAAAAATGAGTTTAAGTCACGAAGGCTTTCCATGAGAACGGTGCATGGCTTTAAAAATACTGCTCATAAAATCGCTTAAAACCTTCTATATTCACAACACATGGAAACCTCAAATTCTAACCAGAAAGTTCGGATCTACAACTTAACTGACAAACAACCTGAGTCGATCACAAACACCAAGAACAAACTATATGCATCCACAACAATATCCTAACACCCCTACGTTCATACAAAGCCCTTCTTTTCATACAAAATTCACAAAACTAAAAAACTACCAAAACCCTGGGAATAAAAGATCATACCCGCTATCACCGAGGATGATGACCTTCAACAAGGTCCGCTTGCGAGCCGACATCGCAGACCGCCTATTCTTCTCCCACCTCCTGTACTTGTTTCCTCTCTAAAACTCTCGAAATTTCTCAAAATCCTGAACGGAAAAAGCAAAAAAAAAAAAGCAGAGATTCCTGTTGTTTGAAAAATCGAGATCCAGGACTGTAGGAGACGAAAGGAAACAAGAGAGAAGACGTTCGGGAGGAATTGAAGAGAGAATTCCAGAAGGGGGCAAAGGCGGAGAGGACGAAGAAGTGAGAAAACGGAGTTCCGACTGGTAGCCTGCCGGGAAAAACTGCATAACTTAGTCGATACTAAAACAAGCGCAAGGGGACGGGACGGGGACGGGTCGGGGCATGCCGGGTTTCCCGGAACAGGTCTGCGGGACCGTCCGTTGGTGAGCTGGCGGTTCCAGCTAGGCGATGCCAGCTCAGTCCCGGACTCCTTTTGCTTTTTAGAGTTTAGGGCATTTTCATTGGTCCTATATTTAGCATGTTTATCGATGGAGAAGCTAATAAATAACTTGCTTTGAATATTGCATGATTAAACTATGAGTTTTCAACTAAATTTTGAATAAAAATAAGTTTATGCAAAAGGCGATTGTAGAGTCTTATAAATAGAGGGAATAAATTGTAGGCAAGAATTTGTAGAGTTTAGAATTTAGAATTAAATAGAATTAGGTGTAATTAGCTTATATTAGAGTTTTGTAGGACTTTAGGAATCTTGTTTAGGATTTTATGGAGCTTCTACCTACAATAATTCTTCCTGGCATTGATAACAACACTGGGCCAAGGAAGTAAGGGTAGCTTGTTTAGAGATCAATGGTGCTAGTATGTGAGCCCAAGAATTCAAGCTTGTGAGCATTGAGCCTACAATAAAGGTACCTATAATATAGATACCACACATTATAGATAGTGTATATACTTCATAAAGACCTATAATATGGGTATTTGTAACATATACACCCTATAATCATAGACAATTTCTACATTATATACACCTATAACTTAGGTGTGTAGTATTATAGGCTCAAAGGCCCACACTCCTATGCTCATATAATAGCAATCCTCATTTAGAGATGTGCCAAATATTCTTTCTAAAGTAGAATAGTGAACCTTATTCCCGTGGCTATCTAATGTTCAAGTGTCTTTCATTTTTTAAATGGGGATTTTTTTATGTTATTAATTTTTAAACAATTTGTACTCTACAAATTATTTTGATAATATAGGTATTTGAATAGTCATGGTGTATTTGATGTTGTTTTTATTTTGAAAATATGCACCCAATTGTCTTGAAGTCATTGTCTAAGCATTGAACTTTGGACCATGGCAAATACTAAGGAATAAATACATCCATTCATTCAATGTTGCAAGTGTGAGCCAATAATCCAATTTGGGGAAAGAACCCATGTATGTGTATAAAAGTGTCTCCACCACCACAAAAGTTGAAAAAAAATTTCAATGTAATCTAGAAAAGCATTGGTATGTATTCAATGTAGGCAAAAGAAGGTTTATGAAGAGGGATTACAAACCAGACACAACTTTTCAAAATCCTTTGTTGTTTGAAGAAGCATTTGAAAAAATTAATTTGGTGACTAAAATGCAAGAAGGCTTTTGCTCTTCACTTGTTGTATATGTGCACAAACTATATACATATGATAATGGCTACTACTTCCAACAAGATAGTGACAAACCTATGTTCACTCTCACTCACTTGAGTTCATACATATATATTTTGTGAAGTTATAAGACTACAATCAATATGAGATAATGCATAATTCATATATTTGTATCCGTATGTTGTTAGTATATATATTCAATATACAATATCAATCATACATCATACCATATTATATACAATATTGTACATCACACCATATTGTAATTGTATGTATTTTGTATATAATAGTATATCCATGCATCTTAGAGTACTATTACTATATGTATACCATATACATGATCTATATCAAAAAATATTATAATTTTGGTTTGGGAGATGGGCTAGGTGAATTAGATGTTCTTGTTGTATTTTTTCATTGTTTTTTTATACTGAATCAACACCAACAAGAAGGGGAGGATTTTTTTCCCTATTGAGATCAAACGGTCGAGTTTCTTTTGAATCATAGGTGAGGCATGAGCTATTTTTCAGTGTATAGTATCATTATTTCTATTATTGATTCTAAAATCAATTGTATATGATTTCAAGTCCAATCATCTTATACATGAAATAATTCTTCATATTGTATTCACTATGTATGAACAAGCTGGAATTCAAGATATTCTATGGTTAAGCCCTAAAAGTTCATTACTATATTTTATCCCCCAAATCCCTCTAAAATTGACATTTATAGTATAGAGTACAAAGCAAGTATGAAGAAAACTATTTCTTTAGCATATTCAATCACAGGATCCTGCATTAGACTTGTTTGAAAATGCTCCTGAAAATGGGTGGAAAAATCTCATAAACTTTGACTAAGCAAATTGCAAGATATTAGTTTTTAAAGTAAAATTTTGTATTGCACCTTATTTATTAGATTTTTCAAACTTGAATCTTCTTTATTTAAAAAATTTGCATCACAAAGTTTTGAGGTTCAAATATTTATAGTGGGGAATTGAGTTGAGAATATAGGATAAAAAGTTTAAAATAAAGAAAATTGATTTTCATTCTTTACAAAATTATTAAATAAAAATAGATACAACATGGAAGGAAAATTAAACCATTAATAGTTCTAAAATGGAATTGATACATGTCAATCCTAATAGTGAGATTGTTGTAGCAAATAATCTACATTAATTTTATAGAACTTTTTCTTTTGAATTTTCTTGAAAATTGAGTTTAGAAACTAATCCTATAATTTTTTTCTTCATAAAATACTAGCTATTTGCCCACAAAACAAGAGTCTTCATAACTTTCACATCAATTATGAAAATGGAATGAATCAAATCTTTACATGTATATATATAAATATATTCTAGAAGGAAGAATATATATTTTTTTTTAAATTGGAATTTTTGCAAGGTTATTTTACTATTTGGACTTGAGCATATTATATTTAAGAGGGCATTTCAAAACTTAAAGTAAAATTTGTCATCATTAGAAACTATTCCAAATCCTAAAATATCCATTCCATGATCCATTCCTAAACTTCAAACCACTTAGGGGTTAAAGGAGTCTCAATTTATGCAAAGAATTGAATCTCGATTCTAAAAGTTTTAAAAAGTTATATTTCCTTTCAATACAAATTTGGCAAACAAATAAGTTACTCAATCTACATAATTTAGTAATGACTATACTAAGAATTGTATTTAGTGTCACCCATACTAACTACTTATTCAAGGCTATAACTTTTAAAATAGATGAATATTTTACTAAGAGCATAGATATCAATACTACTCAAAGAAGATGATCTTTATAAACATAGTTTGTAAAAATATTCATCAAGAATAAAAACTTATAGCATTTTTAACA
Source organism: Rhytidiadelphus loreus (assembly GCA_947034895.1). Lineage (NCBI taxonomy): Eukaryota > Viridiplantae > Streptophyta > Bryopsida > Hypnales > Hylocomiaceae > Rhytidiadelphus > Rhytidiadelphus loreus. Next base: position 29,373,908 of record OX344765.1, on the reverse strand, counting down.
TCAAAAGTTCCAAGACCTTTTTTCATCAAAAGCACTCAAATTTTGTTAAATTTTGTTTTTGACAATGCTTCTTTTAGTACTACTTTAGAACTTCATTTTGAGCTTAGGGTGGCATAACTTTTGCTCTTGGGCATTGATTGAAATTAAAATTTTATTCCTAAAAAATTAATGTTTTTTTTATCTTCAGAAAAAGTTTCAAAAAAATCATGTCAAAATTGAGGTCACACACTACAAGAAAAAGGGGTGTTTTAACCCTTAAATGACGAGCTAATCACTGTGAAAATCAATTGTTTTGGAAGTATGTGAATTATTGGCTGAAAAATAAGCAAAAGCACTCATTGGAAGTCAAACTATTGCAGAAGACATTCCCTTTTCACACAAAATTTGGAAGATGAACAGTTACACTTTTGTCCTATATGAAAAGATTCTTTGTCATTCATTGGTTGAAAAATGCCCTCAGTGTCATTTATGAATTAAGTATAGACCTAATAGTATAGTCTTATAATTAATGACCTTTTAGGAGATTTTTAATAAAATTTTACTAGGCATACATGTGTTTTTAGTAATATTTTAAAACTAAAAATCTTGTAAATGGTCATTACTTCTAGGACTATACTTCTAGGACTATATTTCAAACACTCTGTCACAACCTTTGATGGATGATGCATTGATAGATGAAAGATTTATGAAGATTGTGTCATGATTCTCATGTCATGACCTTTTATGGATGAATGCATTGATGATAGAACTAATCCATGATAAATTGTGCACTAGTAGATAAGGAGAGATTGCTTGGAGATAGATATCTTCCGATGGTAGATATATGCAATGGAGTTAGACAACTTCACTTGGATGACTGTGCATTGGATTTAATACATGTGTGTTGGAACTTGGAGTTAGATAATTCCAAGTAGAAGATCAAGACTTGGATACAAGATGAATTAGATAAGATATGATTGGAGAAGTATAAACAGAACTTTTATTTTAGTGGATGGCTCTAAATAGAACCAAGGATAGAAAGCTAAAGTTAGAAAAGAAGTTATAGTCTTACTAATAGTCTTATTAATAGCTTGGGGGTGAGGAGACTCTCTTTTGGAGATTAATCTTTCTCTATGGTTGGGTGGTTTGAGCTCCTTCTTGAGGTCCTTGTAAAGTATTATTGTTAGTAAGAGTGGTAATAAGTATATTTTGTGTTTTTAGTTGGAGTTCATTGTCAGAGGTCCGTAACACACACTTTTTTCTTGTAAGTACACAAGCCTATCCAAAATCCATTTTGTTCCCCTAAAGGACATTGAGACTATAGGGGTTAAATCCATTACATGTGTTTTGGCTGTTGTGGAGGACTGCAAGTTCCTAACTCGAAATCCACTTGAAACCCGCCGAAACTTGCTTGCACTGACCTGGCCAAACGACTGTCAGGTCAGTTTTTTTGGAAAATAAATAAATAAATAAATAAACTTTGTTTTTCATTTTAAGGATTTTATTTTATTTTCATTTTTTGAAAAAAAAAATCTGACACCGGAGTTCGAGAAGATCGGGGGGAACGGAGTTGGGAACATGCCCGAAACGGCCCTCCAGCCTCCCCCCAATCTCATCTAATGATTAGTGTAGATTACACCAATGTTTGGGAAATTTTTGGAGGTCCTCCAGCTAATTTCCTCCTATGAAAATGAACTAGTCCTTTTTAATGGGCACCAATTGCATCCTTTGAATCACAAGAAGTACCGGTTTATTTCCTCCAATTCCAATTTTTCATGGCTAATTTCCTCCAAATGGAAATTGATACCGACTAAATTGCAAAATTTCTATAATATATAGAAAATCAATTTGAAAACAAAAGTACTAATTAATATTAAATCCTTAGCATGAATTGAACATGGCAAAGCCCTTCACCATTTGAAGGCCAAGGATCCTCCCAACCCATTCAATATGGAGTTGAGGATGGTCATGAAAAGGTTGCAAAAATTAAAAGAGTTTAGGAAGCAACAACGCTAGCATGTGAGCCTAGAAATGCAAGCCTATGAGCCTTAAGCCTAAGTGCTTTAGGTTATTGTAGGTAATTTAAAACCATTGAAGGTGTCTATATCATACATAACTATAATATAAGTACCATATCACCATAGAAGGTGCTTATAACATAGGTACCTATAACGTAGACATCCATGATGTAATTAGGCACCTATAATATAAACATCCTATAGCCATAGAAGGTACTTATAGCATAGGTACCTACAACATAGACACATGTAATATAAATATTCTATAACTATAAAATGTGCCTATAATATAGGTACCTATAACATAGAAGTCTAGGCTCATAGGCTCAAGATCCTAGGCTCACATGCTAGCAACTATAGTTTAGGAAGTATCTATTTCTCCTTCTTCAAATGTTTCTTTTGTTGCCCCTACAAAGTATCGCTCTGGATTTGTATATGAATGGCAAAACTTACAGGAATTCTTCTAGAAAACAGTGACTTTTTGTAGAATGTTAACATAATTTTTGTTAGGTCCATCAAAGGCCAATTGCATGACACTATCCAAATTGGATGTTATATATCATACGATTTCAAAGTTTTTGCTTGATGTTATTCTGCACAGAAAATGCATTTTTACATGTTGCAATGCTGACACACTGATACTTAGCAATTTTAGCAAGAGTTAGTAGATTAGGGTACTTCAATTTCAAAGATAAACTCCAATTAATTGAAGCCCATATATCTCCAAAAGTTTTGTTCATCCACTTTATATTCCCTTGCAACTTGAAAACAAGGAACTCTTTCTTGCAAACTATTGCATCTACCAAGGGATGAAAAGTTCTTCCTCCTTTGCTTTTTTGTTGCCCATACTACTACAAAAGCAAATCAAGTTCTATAATTTCCCATGATGCCAAACCAATTTGCCCATGAGGCATGTGAATGGGGTTAAGAATTTTGAATCTCGGGGGGTGCACTTAGTTCTACTACAACAAACTACTTACAAACACGTGGTTTCTAATAAACTATAATTTCAATCTAGAATTTTGACCATTGTTTAATAATGACAATATGTTTCTATTGCTGAAATTTCCAACTCAAATAAAATATGAAATGATTTCTAGAAGAGGTTGAAAATGAACTAAAATGACATGTTTTTCAACTCAAATAATTATAGAGAACACATGTAGATGACCATTGAATCAATATTCAACTCAAAATGAGCTTTCAATAGAGAATTATTTTTAGGATTTTTTTGTTCATTTTTTAGATAATTTTTTCTTATATAATATAAAGATGTGAAAGTTATTTTTGAGTTCTACAGTGTATCTTTTTACTTCAAAAATTTGTAACTAATTATCATTAATAAATAAAATATCAATAATTCAAAACATAAATGATCAAAGTAGAAAAATCTATTCATATATATTTTTAAAATTTAAAAATTTAAAAATTTTAATTAAATTTTTTTTTTTTAAATTCAAAAAGTATATAGGGGGTTCAAAGTTTTATTTGCACATGGTTTCTAATGGACACTCTAAGTGAACCCCTTGAGCTTTGAATGCATCAATCATATCATTGTTTTTAAATCAAACTTCTAAAGCCAAACAAATTACATTTGGATTAAATGTTTGAAATGTTAAGGCAACCTCTAGGTTAGTACTTGTGCCTCTAGGTTAGTACTTGTAGGATCCCTAGTCATTTCAACACTATGGAATTTGGATACCCTAATTTCACTAGATAAGCAATGGACGTAATCCATTACATGTGTTTTGACTGTTGTGGAGGGCTACGAGTTCTCAACTCGAAACCCACCTGAAACCTACCGAAACCCATTGTTCTATGCCTGTGCTGACGTGGCCAAGCGACTACCAAGTCAGTTTTTTCGGGAAAAAAAAATTTAACTTTGTTTTTCATTTAAAGGACTTAAATTTTTTTATTTTTTGAAAAATAAATAAATCTGACACCAGAGTTCGAGAAGACTAGGGGGAACGGAGTTGGGAATAGGCCCAAAAAGGCCCTCCACCCCCACCCACCCCCAATCTCATCTAATGACTTGGAAGGTCAAATTCTGGGAGGATATGAAAACATGTACTAGGATTAAATATATCTTGGTTTAAATTACGAGAATCAAGAAGGAAACACATTCAAATATTTGTAATCTTTGTTTTCACAATAGAGCCAATAATGGAAATATCAATAAGTTTAGACTAAAAAAATTTGGACAATTTTGAGAGCATGTGTAGAATATGAACCAAAAAATATAGATTATAAATGAATTTGAAGTCACACAACTTAGTAAACAAGTTAGGAATATTAGCGTCATTGTTTGAAAAAACATCACGCAAATAAATGAGGACTAATTTAAGGAATCACACAACATGGTCACTACTTGCCACCTAGACAACAAATGTATTTTATGGTACCTTATAAAGGTTTTTTTAGCATCATTTCACAACCTGCATTTCTTGAGACCTCTAGGGCAACTAGATTGATCCTATGAGCTACATAATGAGTTGAAGTGAAGAACGGATTCACCTTTTTCAATCTTGCTAGTACACTTGTATTTTTTCCAACCATGGTAGAATCTCCATCTGATCCAAATCCAACGCAATTATTGAGATTTAGATCCCATGTCTTTGTGGTAGCTTCAAGAGTATCAAATATGATTTTAGAATCCTTTTTTCCACCTTCAATTCACAATAACCCCAAGAATGCAGTGATAGGAAGACTGGCCTTTAAAAAGGTAGCAAAATTTACAAAGTGTCATTTTATAGAAATATCAATATATTTGTCAATCATCAAGCCAAAATAATTTGAAACCCTTATTCACTCTAGAACTTTCTTTCAAATAATAGAAGAAAGCCCAAACACCATCTCAACACATGATTTCTCATCATGATAAATTTTTTTGGTGATGAGAGGTTTACAAGAAAGTAGAAGATGATATAAACTTGAAAATTTGTGGGAAGGAAGACTATCCTTCCCCATAAAATATGCAGTCCTTAAGAGGATTACCATTGCTTCATCACAATTGTGATTTGTAGTTGCAACGGCCTTTTGCAAAGTTTTTTGCCCCTTATGTTTTGCCTAAGCTAGTTCTGGGTATTCTACAATTTTACTTTGGTCTTGCAATGCCAAAATCTTAATGTTTGTGGACCCCTTAGTTGCATATGCAAATTTACTTCCATCCTCCTTACGAATCTTACAAAAAAAACTCCCCAAATCACGATTGAACTCCACCCAATCTTATAATTTATACCAAAAATCTTTCTCCTCAAGATTGATTTCTCAATGTTACTAGGTTCGTTATTAAGAGGTGTTATGGGTGGCGAAGAATTTAATTCATACACATCTCTACTAGATATAATCTTGAAAAACATATCTCTCATGCTGTTGCCATTCAACTATAAAGAAAAACTTAAACGCACAAAAAAGATAGGCAAGAAGTTATTATTTGGAGTTTGTAGGAGTTCAAAAGAGTTTCACTTTTGTAATATTTGAGTACAATCAAGACTAGTATTATCACTATAAATAATAGTTTAGCAGCAAGGCTATAAGTTTCAAGGCTCCAACTTAACAATAATATACTTCAACATAGATAATAGCCTAGTAGTATAATGCCTCCAAGCACCAATACAACAACACAGTAATGACAATATAGCAATGTCAGGGACAATGGATCATTGGACGTAGGCAACCACCAGAGAGGGTGACAGAGTTACGGAATTGATGGAAGCCCAACCACCCGGGCAATCCCTGGAAAGCACAAGCTAAGCAAGCGCGCCACTACAACCTTCGAAGGCAAGGGGGGCTGCTTAGCCACCTACGGTACAATACTGATAATAGTGGTCTTCCACTCTCTTGTCTCCACTCTCTCTACTCTAAAAAAAATTAGTGCAGTTGATAACCAACACTCTCTATGTTTTTTGGACCGAGTATTAGCCACGGAATGTCAACCCAAGGTAGTTGAAATCCATGAAGTGCCCAAAGGAGTCAACAAAATATCCTTCAATTTTTTAAGCCCACTGATTGATTTCTGACACCTCAAAATTCTTCCCGATTTGCATCATTTGTTTTCAGAATGCGACTTTTTTTTCTTCCCAAATCCACCGGCTAACTTTGCAAGAGCTGGCGATTTTTTCCTCACACTAAAATACAGTTTTCAGTGTACATAATGAGTTACAGGAGGTACCGTACGAACCGTAGTCCCTCTCCGGTCTCTTGACCTCCAACTCTGTTGACTTCGCCCTCTCCCAAACCGCGTGAACCTTATTAAGTTATAATATATTCCTAAACCCGCAGCCCCATTTCCACCGTCCGATGACGCCCCATCCAAAGGTCCTCATCAATCGAGACTCTCCAAAACACCCGGGCCAGGCCCAGCCCGTCCCACTAAACACCGAACCGACTGACATCCAACCTTGACAAGTTCCCCCTTCTTCTTCCACCCCACCGAGCAAACCTAAGTGAAACCTGCGAAAATTCGGAAGCGCAAATACTCTGCAATGAATCGGAAATCTGTGCGCTTGCTGAAAACAATTTTTTGTGAAATAACTGTACGTGCGAAAGCTCCGTTAAATTGCGTCGATTGCGATCATTCAGCCGGAAAATGCAACTGCTTTCTACCCCTAAACTCCACTGGGCATGGAATATTCAAAGCAAGTTACCGACTTATCAGGTATGACCGAAAGCAAGCTACTGCTAGGGCGGGGTGATTACTGTACACCAATGACTCACATTAGGTTGCCCCACACTAATTCCTGGACATTTCGCACACATTCATGTAATCATTCATAAAACGATGAATAAGATACTTTTACGTTTCTATTATGTAGCTACATTGTAGAATCTGAAGTCTAGTTTTTCATCATGTATCTATATGCTAGATTGGGCTACCGAAATGAGATTCACTGATAGGAGTATCCACTCGCAGCTGCAAGTGGGTGAAGTGGTAAACACCCATGAAGGCAAACGCCGTAAATTGAGTTGGCCAGTTGGGTTGTGACTTGTGAACGTGCGCCGTGTGAAGACTATGGTGCAGGAAGAGGAAAGGCCGCTGGCTAGCCAACCACGGACTCGTCGTTGACACAGTCGAGTCTCCCCTCCCCAGTCAGACCCCACTTACATTGCCGTGTCCTCGAGCCTTCGGCACCCCACCTGCCTGCCTGCCTGCCTGCTCAATCTTCAGTATGTTAGTTTGGGGGAGTGCAGGCATTAGTTTACAAGTGGGTTCCCAAGTTTGAGAGAAGGTTGAAATTGTCACTCGCGTTTCAAGGCTCTTCTTCCGGGTCTGAAATTGTCATTCAAGCGGACTACGACGATCTTTTGGAGCTTGCGTTTATCGGCAGAAGCCTTGAGGATTTGAACCTTGACAGATTGGTGGGGATCGTCTTTGAGGCTCGATTTTTTGGAGTGCATTGTTGCGGAAGCGTTCCTAATGAGGGGAGCCATGGCGATGGCGTTGCTGCTTCTGCTGGGGCTATGCTCGGTGTCGCTCTCTGCTGCGAGTGCTCTTCCTAGTAATGGTAAACTAACTTCTTTTTCACCAAACTTTTCGGTTCGTAACTGAAAGTCGCTCACAACCCGCACGCTGACCCAAGTCAGCAGTTTGGTTTGGGAGAGGAATGGGTTGCAATTGGGATGGAAGTAGAAAAAATGGGAAATTGTAAAGCATTGAAAGTCTGGGTTTCGATTGGCGAGTGTGTGTGTGGGGTACCATCTACAGAAGCATTCACTTAAAAACATTTAAATCGTGGAGAGGATGTCCATGTGGGTTTGAGCTTTCGTACTGCCATAAACGGATTTCCAGGAGTGGCCATACTCGCTAGAATGGTGTATTTCAGGGCGCCAAGTCGTGATATTCAATTACCTTTGAGTTCTGGAATCTGAGGTTTCAGTCAGGTGACTGAAACTGCGCCAAGGTCACCAACATCCGCCATTTCAAAGAATATGAAAATCTCTTAAGAATTGGATGTGTTTCGGGAATCGTTCTGGTGGGGTTTGGTTTAGGGTGGATGAACTTTTAGATTCTGAGTTTTTATTGTAGATGTGAACTCTTTTCTTAAGAATGGCTTGTGAAAGTTTGGACCTTTGACAAATGGACATGGCTTTGTTTGGCAACTGGGCATGTCGTCTGATGGTTGGGTCCGTGTTGACGATTTTATGAAATCTGCGACTCCTTAATAATGACATATAATTACCCCTTCCGCAACAACTTTAGCTGCATATGTCTTTCTGAAGTGAAGTTTCTTGTGTGATGTGACATTATTGTTTGTGGAGAATGTCTTGATAGCTTACTAACCTCAAATGGTTGCAGGGTTGAATCAAAAGTCTCTAGATATCACCAGTGGGCGTCTTCGTCACAGATCGCTGCTACAAGGTGAGAATCTGCACTTGAGAATGTTTTTCTGTTGATTTGGGAATCAAGTTCTTCTCTTTGAACCGACGTAACGTCAATGGCGCCCATTTCTATAGAGGTGGCAAGCATGTACGAAACATGGAGAGCATAATCATATTTCATTGTATGGGAAGATAGGGATTAGCCCCAAGCTAAACCGACAAGGGGCTGAAACCATTCATCCAGATTTTCCTCTTTGTGTGGCAGACTAATAGTTGTTCTAGCCTCAAGACACTTGTGGTAAAATTAACCTGCCTTCACCCCTGTAAACTTCCTTAGTGCTGAAGGGGCGAAAGAAGGTGTAAACCTACCCTCTTTAGCACGGGCTAACTGTCGCAATCCTTTCAATGGGTTTTGTACTTCTTTGACATCATATTGTTTTCTGATATCTTTAATTGAGCATAATTGAGGTTATTGTCGGTTACATGAAAATTCATCCTCGTGACTTCCCTATGACTTGTTATGTTATTTCTCATAATCAAGCTTTACATTCACGTTACGTAATCCATATTAACTCTAGGTCTGCTTATCCCTAGAACCCCACAGCGAGCCCCAGCTTTTCAGTGTAGTTTAACAACTGCGAAGTTTAAGGATTCACTGATAACCGTTCTGATGCCCGAAAATTTGATCAAAGGCTGACTTCAAGTATAATTTTTGTTGATTGTATCGGTTCCTCCAGCTCCTGCCCCTGCAGCTACACCTCCAACTTCAGCTCCTGCTCCTGCAACTACACCTCCAACTTCAGCTCCCCCTGGAGCTGTTGCTTCAGCTCCAGCTCCAATTTTACCTCCCAGTCCTCCACCAAGAGCAGCTCCAGCTCCACCTACACCAAGTGAGCTTTCCATCACTTCCTCCTTGCTTATGCTCTAGCAAGAGTTCCGTTAGGGTGTGCCTTGAAATCCTGTCATTTGAATTTCAATGCAATCTAGAACAAGAAACCCACCTCCACCCAATTTTTTTGTGTTCGGCAATTATAACCCCGAAGTGCCTGAATAAGAAACGGCATTCTTAGTGCTAACAACCGATAATTTAGCAACTTCAAAATATATTTCTTCTGTTTAAGAATGTAGGTTATGATTTCTGGTACATTTTGTTCCCTTCTTTGAAGCTTCCGAAGTTGCGTAGATATGGTTGCTGCTACTTTTAGACTCTTGGACATTTTGGGGTTAATCCCGGAGTGCCCAAATGGTCTAAATTAACCTTTTTCATAGCGATATGGGTTCAAATATATCATTTGTGAAGCTTCAAAAGAGGTAACAAAATGAACCAATATGGGGAAGTAATTACATTTTTCAATGTGCTTAAAATGTGCTTGAAAATTACTGCAATGTTAGCTTTTGAAGTGGGCTTTCTATTTCGGGACTTAGGAAGTTCCGAGTTAATCCATCTATGCATTGTACTTCTGTTTACTTGATTGCAAATAATGTATGGTGAAATCTGTTCGTGGCAACATTAATGACTTTTGCTTCTTATTTTTTCTGTGTGCAAAACAGCGAGGGTTTACCTTATGTGGGTTGGCATTGGAGCTTTCATTCTGGTCTTAGCGTCTGTTGCCGTGTTCTGCCTCTGCCGCAAGTTCGGAGAAAATAAAATTAGTAGAGGTCAGAGGTTGCCGCCCTTGCCTCGGTACCACTAAGGCCGATACTAGTTCCAGTCTAGGATGATGTAGATCAATGTACCACAACACAAAGAAAGGAAGCCCCATCGCACACGGATTATTGCTGCTTGTATAAAGCATGATGAACACTTGAATGGTAATTCCAAACTTGGAAGTCCATGTTTAGGTCGAAGGATTGATCAGTCTTTATCAGTAAAAAGCTGAAATGGATTGTAACTATTGCACCAAAGCTCATCACAAAGAACTCGGTGTTGATCTCTTTTGTGAAATGTCTCAAGATGATAAAACTACGGTAGTAGCTTTTGGAAGAAAAATCCAATCTTACTTCCACCTGTGGAAGTTAAGTCACGGAGCACATTCTAGTGCACTGGTGGTTTTTGATGTTAAAAGAGGGGAGATTTTGAAAGTTGCTTCGATCAATGTAAAATACTATGATATCTCATTCTCTTCCACCAAGTTGGGTACACCCAAATCGCACCTTGCCTAAAAGCACCATCATCACTTTGTGTATAGTAGGGAGACAAAATGTTTGGTATTTTTACATTCCAAAAAAGAAAAGAAAGTTTGTGATCTCGGAAATGGTGCCAAAGGCATACAAATTGTCCCCTACCCACCAAATTTGAAATGTAGATTATTTTATGAGTTGATTACTTATCTGTGGCCTACAGATTTACCAAGATGGATGTATTACTAATTTATCAATTGGTACGGTTTTCAAGATGATTTAGAAGGTACATTGTGAGTACATGCTAAGGAGAATTAGACATGTCATGCTTCTAAAATTAAAACTTCCATCATGCACACTCCTTCAACATAGATACTTCTCAAAAATATTATCCACTTGTCAATTAATTAGAAGCTTCCTACTTGTCCTATGAACATTTGATGTCTAAGTTTAGAAATGGCAATAATCTGGTTACATTAATAACATTGTCATTTCATTTTAGAGCACAACAATTATCAATGTTGGTATGAATTGAGTAGGAGTTATGAGGCAAGAGTGATATTGTATGGATGATACTTGTAGAGTGTTTTAGTGAGGTGATAAAGGTGGTGAAAATTTGGGTGATCATAGATGTTGCACTAAGTTGATTGAATAGAGTAAGTTGAGCATACTTGATCATTGTTTTTGCTATGAAAGCGGTAGCTTTACAATTGCAATAAGAAAAACCTTTCTTGACACTTCTTCACATGTCTCAAGGATTGGATTTTGCAAGACGGTATTGTAGATGGAGTACCAAAGATTGGGAGTGTGTTTGTTGGAGAAATGAATAGATTTTCAAAATTGGCAAAAGTTCAAGACAAGTTCATGTTTGGAGAACTACACATGAGTGATATTCATCAAGTTGTATAGTTCCCACTTTTAAAAGTAGAAGGATATCTCTTATGATTTGGGGTGGCTTTGCAAGAGGTAAGAAATCAAAGCTTGTTTTCATGCCAAAAGATCAACGCAAAGCTATTGATTTTGTTAAATTAGTCTATGATAGCCAATTGCTTCAATTTTTGGGCAAAGTTTCACGTGCTATACTTATGGAAGATGGCGCATTGGTGCATCAAAGTAGAGCACATGAAGAATGGAGAAAATTACGCCTTATAGAAAGCTTAAATGACTTGCAAATAGTCATGATTTCAAAGATGTAGCCCAATCATGCCTCCAAACCTTAGAAGAGCTAAGGTAACTTTAGAAAGAGAGTGAACATTAGTTAGTAGTGCCAAGCTTCGTACTTCATATTATTCCATGCGTGCTAAATTACAATCAATGATTGAGACTACAAGAAGGCATACGCATTGATAAATTTGCAATAAATTCTTTTTAATTGATCTTTAGGGCACGAAAGTTGTCATATATGTAATTAGCTTATAAATGAACATCTTTTTCAAATTTTAGGGACTAGATGAAAATTTACTTGCCTTTGAGAGACTTTCAAATGTCAAGTGTTATTCTTGCAATTGACTATGTTTGGAATTTTTAAGGTAAATTTTCATTTAGACATCTCGTGCTAAATGTTTTATGAAGTTGAACAAGTATATTAAAGATAATATTATAAAGATATTAAAGTATAGGCATTGGTGTCAAACTTCTTAAATCTTGTCATTATATGTTAGTTAGGTTAAAATTAGTGATTGAGGGTCAAAAACAACATACTAATTAGTAAATTATTAAAAACTCCAATACTATAGAGTTGTAGGTCACAAAACTTAGTAGAAAAGTAATCAAATCATAAAAGAACAAGTAATCCAAATTTAGTAGACAGGAGAAAATTAACATGCCTTTGGCACCATTTCAATGTTCATAGACTTGATTTTTTTCTTGTTGGAATATAAAAACGTCAAATATTTTGTCCCTTTATTGTATGTATGTGGAAGAAACAATTTTAGAGTATCTACCAAAAAAAATTTGATCCTTTGTAACTTTTGAATACAATATCCAAATGTTGTGTTCTTTAGTGTGTTAGAACCTCCTTTCATTTGCCAACAAGAAAATATGAAAATTTGACTAGTATAATAATAGTAACTAAGCACAATAGCAAAAAGTGGTAGTTTAGGGACACCCACTTAGCTTATACCCTCTAGGTTTTGATATAGGGATTTCAAACAAATTGATTCATACCATTAGTGGAACCCATTTTGTAGACGTGGCAACCGATTATTGGTTATGGAGAGCATGATTTTGTCTCTTCTAAATGTTACAGTACACACCTCTTCACCCCTTAGTGCCCAAAGTGTGTTTACTAAAATCTAGACCCTTTTCAACTCATTCCAATCAAACTATCAACTAAAAAGAGATTCGCATAAAGTGACCATACCGATTGGTAGTGAAGACAGGCCTAGTTCTAAGGAAAGGGACACGTCATGTTGAAAAGATTATAATAGTTAAACAAGGAAATCTTTCAAGTTTAGGAGGCCAAATTTTGGCATGTGGGGCGCTTGGGGGTTAAGCATTATGGTTTTGACCATTGAGCTTATGGTTGTTGATGTGAAAGGAAAGTCATGTTATGGAAATAAATCCCTTACTACTCATGTGACTTGGCATGCATTTTTTATAACAAGGCTAGGTAGCCATTAGATGAGATTTAGGGGGGCTAGAGGGTTGTTTCAAGCCTGTTTCTGGCTCCGTTCCCCTAGGGCTTATCGAATGCTGATGTCAAAATTAGAAATAAATAGAAATAAATAAAATTCAATTCTTAAAATGAAAAACAAAGTTCAATTTATTTTTATTTGTTTGAAAACTGACGTGGCAATCACCATGCCACATCAACACAACTCTTGAACTGCAGTTTCGGCCACTTTTGACCTAATTCCTAGATTGGGAACTCAGAGCCCTTGAGAGGAGGAGAAAATCATCTAATGCCTTAGACTAAGTTAATCCATGCTAACCTATGAAAAGAGGCTGGAGAAGAGGCTGAAGTACGTATTCTGAAATCTTATTATAATAAATGTGATGGGGCTGAGGGATTCTTCTTGCGTGACTGGAGGACTTTGAGGTGCAGGGCTGTGATTTCTCTGTTCAGTTTTGACCACTTGTTCGTGTTCAGACATGCATTCCATGGTCCATTTTTAATAAGAGTTTGACAGGATTAAAATCTAATCTCCTCCTGAAAATTTATTTACTGTAAATCTCATCTTCTCATCAGTTTGCAGAACATGGGATTGAGGAGCACCTCTGTCCTTGTGGCGGTCTAATTCCTATTTGTTTCAATATCCCATAGAATGTTGTGTTGCAAGTAAGTTAAGTCCTTGCAGGGAATTTAGCAACTGAAGGACCTTCACAACTAACAAGTGCATGTGAACATGAGATCCTCAATTCAACAACACTGTCTAGAATTACTACCTTGCAATGACAAGGTCGCAGACAACTCAAGGCACATTTTCAAGAGTTGGAGTTCCTACAGTAACCTTCAAATGTGTTTGTACTTGTGTACAAATTTGCCTGATTGTGCAAAGTGCTTTGAGAAGATTGTGAATGTGTTATGGTCTGTCCACACTTGGCCTTATGGTGGCGACGTTCAGGCATTAAATCAGCTGTAAATCGTAGCGCGTTCAGACCAGAGAACTTAAATATCAACCGAACCTACATGGCAGCCGAGGTGGCATGGACTTGACACCGGTACTACACCATTAATCAATTCTTTATTGGTGGCCCACCACTGCAGAAGTAGTCCGTAACAACAACTTAGTAATCTTCTAAAAATGAAGATTTCAGGACTTGATGACCGCTCTTACCAAATGGAGCTCTCGACACCCCATTAACGTAAAAGCACTGGCTGTCCAAGGCAGAAATTAAAAGGAACCCACTTGGGAAAATGAAAAAAATTCCAATTTTCCAAGAATCTCGCGTGTTTTTGGAACCCTCTACCAATGTGTGAATGCAAAGATGCATAGGCAATGTCTTTATACAAGTGGGATGATGGGAGGTAATACAATCCATATGGGATATGAAAATTAGGAGTAGTAGAAGTTCAATCACTCATACCTAGTTAAGTCAAAAGCAAGATTTGTGTTCAATGTAGAACTTCAGATCTCATTTTGTCATAGTAGAATAATTTTTTTTAAGAAATTTTGGACTAAGAAAAGTTGGTAAATCAAGCTAAATTTCATCACCAAAAATCCGTTAGAGATTTAAATCCTCCAATCAAAAGTTAGGGACAAAATTCAAAGAGAGGTTGGGAGGGACATTTTCTTTGACATTTTGAGACATCTTCTTTGAATTTTGTCCCTAATTTTCGATTGGAGGCTTTAAATCTCTAATGGATTTTTGGAGATGAACGTTAGCTTGATCTACCAACTTTTCTTAGTATGAAATTTCTTAAAAAAACTTATTCTACTATGACTTATCTTTTTTGAACATAATTCTTGCATTTTGACAATGAGTAGTAAAGCTCTCATCTTCTTATTGTCCCATATCCTTTGAGGATTCGTGATGAAAAATGGATACCATTATAAAAACGATCTTTCCATTCAATGTTTAGTGAAGGCAATAAATTGAGTTGACATCATTTCCAAGATTTGGAATTTTTTTACGATTAATTTTCCTTGAATTTACCAAGATGATTTGTTAATTTTCAAAATCATTCAGATTTTGAAATTTTAATTGTTTATTGCAGAGGGTGACCTCTGGCTGTAGTGTGCAGTTGAAGAAGTATGAGTCATGTGTGAAACTGCAGCTAGTTAAAAAACTCTGACAGTAGTTCCGAACCTGATCTCCATTAAAAAAGATTATTTCTTTCTTTTGCGGAAGTTTTATCTTTTAATGCATGGTGTTTGCAAACGCCAAGTGTGGACAGACCATTATTAGAGTGTTGTGTGTGATTCAATTGGAAATCTTTGCATTGGGATGTTATTGTGTACATGCTAAATTGATTAATTGCTATGTGTGGTGATTTTGGAATTTCTATTGTATTGAGATGTTAAGTTGCATCTGCATTTTCAAATTGGAATTTGTATTACTATTTGTAAATGTTGTTTGTTGATATTATACGTTTTTAGCCAAATTGGAAAGTGCTTATTATCAGTATTTGATTGCGTCATGTACAATGGGGTTGTAACAAGTCTAAATTAGTTGAGTTACATGTCTTGTGTGTGGTCTCAGGTTGGTATGAATGTTGAACTAAAAATTAAGTACCTGTGCAATTAGTATTGGAAGTTAAGACTTTGTGTCAATGACTTATTGGTGTGTGTGTGAATGTGTGTTTTGTAAGTCTGATTTGGAATAAATTATTTGGCTTAGATGTATGAATTTAAGTTGGATTACTTAAAGTCTAAATGTTGTGTGATAAAACATTCATATTGATTGGGTGCTATTTTGTGAACCTTAGAGCGTTAGCTTAGGTATTTACTATATTGTTTTGGATGTAAGACCCATGACCATGGTTTAGGGATTTTGGATCTTTACATTATAGGAATTTTAAAGAATATGTCAATTGAGACTTTGTGATTACAAAATTGGCAAAGTTATATCATATATGATAAAAAAAAATTACAACAAATTATGCACTCAAAATACATCACTACCGTACAATAATATTTGAAGATGTTGAATTTGAGTTGTCTTCACTAATTGATGTCTCACCATTAGACTCTTTAATAGTCATCTATGAATGCTCGAAAGGGGAGAGTAGTTTTGCATCAATGGCTCTTGATCCATTGGACATTAGCTCATTGTCATTACGAACAAACACTTTATTCACGCCGGTCTTCTCTTTTGAAGATCGGAGTTCTTATCTATCTATCTATCTCATCTATGAACTTTAGAATACAAAGATTTAATGAATGGACCTTTGAAGTTGGTTTAGGATTTAGGGTTGCAAAATCTGTGGAAATAACCTTCATTTAGACAAGGAATTGAAAAGGTTGAGGGAGATTGAAGAAGGAAAAAAAATTTGGAAAGAGCAATACATGTTTGGGCTCGCTCACTTTTTGAGTTTGCCTACACAAGGAACAAAAACAAATATTAAAACCAAATACAATATGATAAATCTTGTAGTTGTAGATAAGAAGATTAAGGAGAATGTTACTTACTAAATCTGAGTTTTTTTACGAAATGTAGAATTTCTACGTCTTCATCATCCACATCAAGAGAAACAATTGTTGAACATTGACGTTGCATCTCAGCAACCACAAGTATACATATAAAAGGAGCAAGGCAAAGCATCAAATATTGTCTTGTCCTCTACCAAAGCCAAAATATGGCAACATGTAGCCTGACAAATATGGATTTTGGAACATGCAAAGATATAAAATTGATAAAATAACAATTAAAAAGGTTGTGGGTAAATTCAAATCATTGATAGAAGTCTTTAAAGGAGAAAAATACAAAAAACAAGACTAACTTGTAGCCACGGTGTGCAGTCCATGACCATGTCACTAGGCAAAAAAGTTGCCTCAATGAACATCTTCATGAAAGGATAGGCCTTTTCACGAGGACCCCGCCAAGGCTTCTTACATTCATTGCATCATCTTTGCCACAAATATTCTAAAGAATCTCATCAAGGCCAACAGTAACACCAACAACATCATGAGCATGAACTAGTTGAAATGAAATTTTGGCATGGAACACCTTGTTGGAGCTTTGACATAAAGAGATACAACAAATTGTATAGTCTACAGAACATGTAAAATTAGGATCAAAATAGAAAAATCAAGCAAAGTTAAGATGAAAAGTTTGAGCAATTTAGAATTTAGCTTATTATGGAAGAACAATCCAAGGGCAATGTCAAATGCAACTTGTTTATGTTCCACCAATCTTTATGTCACTAGAACCCAAATGTTTTATAGAATCCTAGAAAGCACAATTTGATTTCACAAATGAAAAAGAACATGAGAACTAGGCCACCACGATTGTGTAGGTAGTTATTGACAAAATCAAAGATGACTTTAGGGTCTTTAAGACATAAACTGGTTCAAACGTGGAATGGATGCAAGTAAGTAGATATGGTAGGAATAAACAAACCTTTCGGAACGTCAACAAGTATCATGTCTACTGCAACCTACTTGCTCAACATTCCATTGAAGTAGTGGTCTTTGTCAAGGGAATGTTGTGTACAAATATTTATTTCATAGAGAATTAGTAAGAATAATATAATGCAATGTAACCACAAATTTTACAAAAAATAGTGAGTACCACATCTAGGAAGTTAATAATGTTGTGGTACATTTTGGAAAGAAGACCTTCCCTAAACCAAGTAGACTAGCAACTGACACGTTCAAAATACATTCATCAATGTAGTTCAATATACTGATACATGATGATTGAGTTAGATTTCTTCTTAGCATACTAATAGGTCTTTGATAGGAGCACATTTAGCTTCTACTTATATGCAAGCTTAGCAAGAAATAGATGAAATTATCATGTGTGTCCTAATGAATTCAACTACTTCACCTTACGGATTGCAATAACATTTGTGGTAGCGGGTGATTGTAAGAAAGACCAAACGATTTTGACAGCGTTCTGCCTAAACTATGATTTTTTGCGCTCAGTACTATGAGTACTACATGACAATACTACGAAACAGAGCAATCTTAGCCGTTGATCTGAAAAATCAACGACCAATAGTACTTTTGAGTACTTAATAATATTGAAACAGTACTATTTGAAAAAATGACAATTTGTCACAGAAAGTAGATAAAATTAAGTATAAATTAAATAATAATTAGAAAATCATGAATAAAAAAAACTAAAAATTGACCATTTGCAAAGACTTGATAGTGATTACATTTCACCAAAAACTACATCATGAATGTTTGGAGCGCTATGCGTAAGGGACCCCTATTTGCATGCATGTTGAGGACAAAGAATTGTGTTTTTTTTAATGCCCTTTGGTGGGCACGTGCTCATTTAGTGTGGGAATAGCCTACAAAAAATTCAAGTGAACGTCATAATTTTTGGATGCTCCACAGTACTAAAAAATCCTAAACCACAAAGTGTGACAAATTAGCTAAATTGAAATTTAATTATAAAATTATTTTTCAAAATTTATGAAAAATATTGAATCTCATGATTTCTCAGTTAGCCATCTTCAATAAAAATTTCAAATCCATCAACTTCATTTTCCGAAAGTTATGATTAATGGCAACTCAATCACTTCAATTGTGACACCAAATAGGACCGGTCTTTCTTGCAATCACCCTAGCAATCAATTGCAATTTGTCTAAAATTAACTTTGAGATAGCACACATGCTCCAATGCCTTTCAATCTATACAATTGAAAGAGAATTGTAATTCTGATTGTCACTAACGGGATCCACTTCAAAAATCCGTGGAGAATTGGTAAGAAGAGGAATCAACTTATAAAAATCAATTGAAGTACAAGACAACTTTACAAAGGGGAAGTTCTATTCTTTGTTGATTTTGTCCAGTAGAACATCCAAGCTTACCATAGGCCTACTACTTCCATGTGCTCCAATGGAAATGATATCTGAAATCAATTTTGACATTTCAAATGACTATTAGAGTGAAAACGATAGATTTCTACTTGGAACCCTATACTGTAAATCTTGAATTACATACCAATTGGTTTATATAGAAGATGGGGTCTTATAGAGCCAAATTAATGGCAAGTGTACTTGAATACTAAGGACTACACTCATGAGCCTATCATTTATCCTCAATAGAAGAAGATACATATGATGGTAGCATATTTCTACAATGTTCATGTGCTCCTCAAAAAGACAAACATAATTATGTGTGTAAATTGTATAGTATGTTGTACACATTGTGGAAAAACAAGGCATCAAATGATTGCATTTGATTATCTTCCAATTGCAAATCAATTGTCATCCATTATGGAATCTGAAACTTTGTGTTATGAAATGTTGACCTTGTGGAGGAATTAACTACAGATGAAACTCCACAACATATTATATACTTTGGGGATGAGAAAAAATTAGAGAATATCATGGAATTTTTAGAATCTACATAGCAAAAGGGAATTGCAAATAACATGCCTAAATGATAAGTGTTGAATGCAATATATGGCATTTTCAACAAAATGTGATGAACTACTTTCTAGATGGAATAATGAAAGTGGATATTATAATAACTTTCATATGTTGGAAGTGTAAAAGTGTTATAGAAGTGCCAAAAGTCTTGAAAAATGGAGGTCCTTGTAACATAGTTGTAGGAGCACATTGGGATGGATTCACCATCTTGGGTAAGAAGAGACAAGGTTGTTAGGCTATGAAAATCAATGTTTTGAATGCAAAAACTTCACCAAATATATTCCTACTAACCACTTTATTCATACCATTGGTCATAAAATTCCAGGATATTCTCTAATTTTTTTGCCATCTCCAAAGTATATATATAATATTTTGAGGAGTTTCATCTGTAGTCAACCATATAAGTCAATTCCTCTACAAGGTTAACATTTCATAACACAAAGTTTCAGATTCCATAATGGATGACAATTGATTTGCAATTGGGAGATAATCAAATGCAATCATTTGATGCCTTGTTTTTCCACAATGTGTACAACATACTACACAATTTACACACGTATATTTGTCTTTTTGACGAGCACATGAACATTATAGAAATATACTACCATCATATGTATCTTCTTCCATTGATAATAAAATGATAGGCTCATGAGTGTAGTCCTTGGTATCCAAGCACATCTGCCATCAATTTGGCTCTACAAGATCCCATCTTCTATATAGACTAATCAAGCGTTTAAAAGACAATGGTATTGAAGAAGGTCCTTCAAGATTGCTTGTCCAATTTAAAGGCATCTTTCTTAAAAGCGTGCAAATTCTATCTTCATATTTAAAGTCAATTGAATTGTTGTTGTTAAGAAGGTGCCCAAATGATTCTTTGAGCACGTGGTCCTACAAATCAACGGACATTGCTTTGCTATCCCAAACTTACACCTTTATTACTTTGTTTTTAATACTTCTTCTAAATGATTAAAGCAATCACCATTTAATTCTCCTCAGACATTCAAGGAGGCATGCAAAAGTGGCTCCCTTTCAAGTTCAATAGCTTTTGGTGTAGGTAGAATTATAAGCAAAGGAAAAAAATTAGAAGACAAGTGTAGTTGATAAATGTTGAAAAGATGATTGCAAAGACTAAGGCAATTGAAAAAATATATTTTGAACCAAAAATGGAATGTACTTTATATATTGGAAATCTTTTACATTTAGAAAATCTTTTACATTTAGGAAATCTTTTATATTTAGAAAGTCTTTTGATATTTAGAAAATCTTTTACATTTAGGAATTCTCTTACAATTGATTGCACCTTTTACTTTCTTAATGATCTTCATATTTTTAATTGCTTCTATCTATTTGTACAATATAAGCCAATGTGATCATCCAAAAAGCAAAATGTTTTGAATGTATACA
The DNA here is from genome assembly GCA_947034895.1 of Rhytidiadelphus loreus. Taxonomy (NCBI): domain Eukaryota; kingdom Viridiplantae; phylum Streptophyta; class Bryopsida; order Hypnales; family Hylocomiaceae; genus Rhytidiadelphus; species Rhytidiadelphus loreus. Next base: position 29,353,075 of record OX344765.1, on the reverse strand, counting down.
TTTATCGTAAAATTAACAAATGATGGATGAAATCTATATTTAAAATATATTTAAAGTTACAAATATTGTATATGGTACATACTTACATATCAAGGTTTGATATTTATTTATTGAAGCTATAATAATTATTAAAAATTATTGTTATATTATATATGGAGTGATTTGATTTATGGTTTAATTTTCTAAATTTATATAGAATTTCATCTAGATTTCTTCTCTATATTTATGAAGAATATTCTCCAAATTTCTTTGCCGTGTTCTCTAAATTTATTTAACCCCTATAGTCCCAGTGTCCTCTTGGGTGACAAAATTTATTTTGGGCAAGTTCCTTTGACCTCATTTCTTTTTGAATTTTTTTGAAACCTTTTCAAAAGATAGAGAAACTTTTTAGCTTCAAGCAAATGTAATTTTAATTTCAATTGGTGCCTACAAACAAAAATTATACCACAAAATGCCAAGAAATGAATTTGGCGGGCACAAAAAATTAAAAAATAATTTTTTCCTTAAAATGTCTCAATTTTGTCTAAATACAAATCTTTGATTCCATCTAATTGGACTAGTAATGAGAAAGTTATGGGGAATCTTACTTTAGAGGCTATGTAAGCATTTTTTTAGGAAAATAACTTATAGGATTCGTTTATGAATGTCATTTTAAAAAATTTATAGAAAAAATTGCTTGAAAAGGTTAAGTTTTCTTGCTCAAACAATCTCAATGTTGGGATTATTGCATTCCAATTCCATTGTAGAACTATTAACAATTTAGTTTTTCTTTCAATTTTAAACCTACTTGTACTTAAAAATTTCTTAAAGAATGAAAATCAAGAATTTTTTGTTTGGAATTTTTTTCTAGACTTGCATCTCAATTTCTTTTGACAAAAAAATTTAATTGAAAGACCACAAAGAATTTTTTTGAACAAATGGTAGTCAAAGTCATCTGAAATTGCAAGCCAACATTGAAAAGAACTTTTATTCCAACTTTGAATGCTAATATCTTTCAATCTGTACAATCTAACATCATGAAATATTTTACCACATGACCTAAGACTAGAGAAGTACAAGATCCCACAATTAGATTCTACGAAAAAAACGTTTTTTTTGTTTTTTTTAGATGAATGTAGCAAAAATGTCAATTTTTAGTTGTTTTTGATAGAAATATGGCCTTGGGACTTCAAGGGTACAAGCAAGGTGCAACTATTTCTATACCACATATCATATGGTACACTAACCTATGAAAACCCGTTGATATATAATTACTCTTTGTGCTCATCATTGTTGTTTAAAGTTTTGGAATGCAATAACAAAATAAATTCACAACATAAATAAATATAAATATATATATTAATATGTAATTAGTCTTTGTATTGATGAACAATGTTAGCATGTGAGCAAAGAATCCAAAATGAGTTATCTATAAAATAATTTAATTCTTGTAATGTTTTATATCCGTAGTATATTGTAAATGGAAAAATTATAAACCAATTAATTTTACTTTACCCTTGAAACAAATAATTAGGAGTTGCACTCAAGATTTAAAACAAATTTTAAAGTATATTCTATATATTTTGACTAAGGTATATGAAATAGAAATTCTAGTAACATTTCTTCATAGTATTTTTTAGATTTTCTTTCCTTTATAGTCTCTTGAAATCATAGTGAAGGATTATTGAAGATAATTATAGAATTTTTGTATGTAATCAACAAAAAATAGCTCCGAATTACTTATGTCATTGGGAATTCCAATAAGGGAATATTAAAAAAAATACATGTCACAAGTCAAAGGTTGCATTTTGCGCTTACTATCGAAGTAAAAATGCCATCATAAGACGAAGAAGGACCGAAGTAGTTAATAGAAATATATTAGAAAATCCAATTTTTTTTTTAATAATAAAAAATATTTGTACCTATGTACTAATTATGATTAAAATTCATAATTTATTATATCAGCCACATTTGTAGTCTTTAGCTAAGTAAGAGTATTTTGAGCAAATTTTGACACAACCTAATATAAAAGACATTTTGATAATACTTTCTTTAATTATTTTAAGCAACTTAGCATTTCACGTATTTTCCATTAATTTTAAAGCCTTTTTTTTGTAGGAAGGAGGGAAATATTGTTTTATAAAGTGGAAATTTATATTTATAATCATGATTTTGAATACAAATTTTTCATACTTATTACTAATACTGCACAATAAGTAGCACTCTACACAAATTAATTTTATTTTTTGTTGCATTCCATAAAATTAGGATTTTAAAGTAGTTAAATAATGAAATCAAAGAAATAAAAAGAGAGACATAATTGGAGCATCTTGAATAAGGCTTGTGTGTCTTAGAAAAATAAATTTTAAAAATATTTTGATGATTTTAACCATTAAGTGTTCAAGAAGCCTTGTGAGTCCATAATTTGTGCAATATTAGTAAAACTTTGATTTTTATGCAATTCAAATTTCCAAATTTTAAAGTTTAGATTTTCAAAATTAATAGAGGGGGGGCTTTTACATTCTAGTTTTCTTATTAATAATATTCAAGAATTATTGAAATTTTGTATTTTACAACACTATAAAGCTCAAAACCCTGAAATTGTATTAGACATTGTACAAAATGTCTTTCTATTAAATTTCTTTTTGTGGTATCAAACATCTAGACATTTTTGTTGTTGTATTCTAAACATTCACTTTACATATGATTTTTGTGACGATCATGTGTTCCAATTAAAAATAACATAAACAAGTACTTAACATTGTAAGAATTCAGTTTGAATCATTTTTTCAATCACTTTGTTATCATATTTGAGATCATATTAGTAAACTCTTAATTACCACTCTTAGAGCCCCATGTTCTTGCTTGCATTTGACCACTAACATACAATATTCAATCAAACATAAAGACGTCAAAGTGCAGCTGTTTCAAAATGGCAAAGTTTTGTAGACGTTGATGTTTTATTTGATATAACTCAAGATATCATGATTTTTTGGGATTGGCCAAAAAAACATAGATTGCCACGTCAGTAAATAAATCCATTTTTATTATGGATGAGTTAGTGAAAATTATTGCGGTCTAAGGTAAAAGGTTGACCAAATGTGAAAAACTTAAAGGAAGGGCAACCATGAGGCATGCCTAACAAAAAAAAGGAAATGAATGGATGTACATCATGGATGAAAAGAAAAGGTCTTTATACAAGTGGAGTGGTAGGAAGTGAAGCAATCCATATGAGATATGTAAAGAAAGAATTCTATTCAATATAAAATGTCTACAACAATGTCTCTATGTCAGAAACGACAAGCAAATGTCTTAAACAATGTCTACATATTCAATAGGCAAGCTCCCATATTAAAATTATTCCATATTCTTTGTTTAGACAAAGGATGGATTTCAATTTAAATACATCCTCTCCACCCTTGATTCTTACTAACTTTCAATGAAGAAATTCCTTCATTTTACCATCAAAAATTCTCTTGGTAGTAAATTTTTTGTGATTCTTATTGAGTTCAATAATCTTTTATTTTCTTTTAAATCATTATTTTTTGTTGACCTTGCCCTATGGATACAATATGTACCAATTAATGTCTCAAAAAATGTTTAGACATCTAAGTTGACATCTCAAAAAGCAATATTAAAATTTTGAAATGGTATGGAAATGTGTTGACTAGGCATGCCACATCACCCTCATTGGTTATACGTTACCACGTCACTTTTCCCGCCACTACATTAGATGCCATGTCAAGTGCCACGTTATGGATGAACTGGATGAAAAAAATTCCTTGTGGCTTTCTTTACCTGTGTGGCATCTACGTGTTGCATTGCGGGCATGTGGGGAGTTTGAAAGACCACGTTTTCTATCATGATAAGGAAAACCGAGGGATGTTTTTGCACATTTTTGGCCTGTCAATTATAACAAATTTTAGAATACATCTACGTGGATCCCTTCCATATCAAATTGAACAACAGAACTTGTTTTCTTAGACATCAAAAAAACGTTTATTTTCTTATAGTGTACTGATGATATAACATACTTATTGTCAATATGTTCTAATTCTATATGTCACACAAACTATTAATAAGAATAAATGCCAAAATAGTCAAAAATCAATTTTTGAAATGATATGTATGATTCAAAAAAACTATAGAGAAAAATTGTAGAGATGATTTCAATGTATCTCACAATATTTGAAATATTTCTTGTATTAAACATAATTTTTAAAGAAAATTAAACATTTTGCACAAAGCACTTTACAATAGATTGCTTGGGGGTGCACTTAATTCTACTACAATAAACCACATGCAAACAATTGGTTTCTAATAAACTATAATTTCAACCTAAATTTTTTAGCATTGTTTAATAATGACTCTTGGAGGGTGCACTTAGTTCTACTATAACAAACCACGTGCGAACAAGTGGTTTCTAATAAACTATAATTTCAACCTAAAATTTTGAACATTGTTTAATAATGACTATAGCGTTCTATTGCCAAAATTTCCAACTCAAATAAAATATGAAATGATTTCTAGAAGAGGTTGAAAATGAACTAAAATGGCATGTTTTTCAACTCAAATAATTATAGAGGACACATTTAGATGACCATTGAGTCAATATTCAACTCAAAATGAGCTTTCAATAATGAGTTATTTTTAGGAATTTTTTTTTCATTTTTAGACAATTTTTTCTTATATAATATAGGGATGTGAAAGTTATTTTTTAGTTCTACAGTGTATATTTTTACTTCAAAAATTTGTAACTAATTATTATTAACAAATAAAAATATCAATAATTCAAAACATAAACTATCAAAGTAGGAAAATCTATTCATATTATTTTGATTTATTTGTACTTAAAATTCAAAAAGTATATAGGGGGTCCAAAGTATATAGGGGTTCCAAAGTTTTGTTTCTAATGGACATTCTAAGTGACCCCCCCAAGATAGATTGAAGACAATGACATTTGAGGTAATGGTAATGTGATACAAGGCTGGTTTGTTATGAATTGAAATTGATAGTCTAACACCCATCTAAAAACTTAACTTTTCATTACACATGGATGTTCTTGTAATATACAATAAAATACATTTGTCTAGAACCATTTTTTAGTGACACTTGGATTTGGGAGGTAATGCCATTCCCTTCAAAATACAAGAAGGTGAGTGGTCACTCGCGCAAGTGTATCACTGAAAAAATTGATGTGGCTTTGGGTACTTCATGATTTTGCATTATGACTATTCAATGTTGCATTTGTTGCATTGTGGTGAGAAGAGGTTAAAAAAATATCCCTTGAATCAACAAACTCCAAACCGTTGAGTCAAGGCAATGAAGACTTGAAGTGAATAGGTAGAAGGATTGTGCCAAGACCACCAATTTGTGAGTAAAGAGTTTTTTATTATTGCTAAAAGTTGTGTACATGTGGAGGATATAGCAAAGCTATTGATGAATAACTTGTTCAAGTTGGGTGGAGCGGTCATGTTGGTATCAAACCGGAGTTGGGAGGGGTGGGCACGACCCAATTATGATATGCTGCTCATAGTGAAGACGTACATAGGGGTTGTGAAATGATGCTACCAATGCATTTATGAGGCAAGGCTTTTTTCTTCTTTTAGGATTTCAAGTTTATAGTTATGAAATGTATGAGGATGTGTGATGGCAAATAAGTCATAACCAAATTTAATTGCCATAGCCTTACGATTTGACAATAAGAATAGCTCAACAAGTGCCCTTGTTAGTCTCATCTTCCTCATCCTCAGATTTAATTGTAGATTATCCATCCCAAGGTCAATGCATCCAAATGAAAGCATTCGCAACACACAAAAATAGAAAAAAGGCACAAAATAGGACTTGTACAAGTTCCATCCCTTCTTTCAATCTTGCAAAGAGCAATTGCATTTCTTTGATTAGCTCATTTCTAGACCTCTTGTGCTCACCTTCCAATCTCTATTTTGAATATATCAAATTTAGTCTTTTAACGAACAAAAATTAATGGGAATGAAAGTTTCACTCTTTGTAGTTGGGAATTCAACTCACAAATTACTCCTTGCAATAAAATAGAACTCCTCATACTACAACAAAATCGGTGTTTTATAATTGCAAAATATGATTGCAATGATCTATAAAATAGGAAAAAAAATGACTTATGTAGAAATCACTATAGATGATTTGCAATATGACTGCTAGGTCTAGTTATTACCGACAAGTCGCTTCAAACATTAGTCATATTTGTAGTCATATGGGTTGGGGTATAACTAGCTATATTTTGCCAATGTGGCATATATGTTGACTATCCTTGGGGGCTTAACTTTTTTTTGAGCTACCCAAGCAAAGAAAAAATCCTTTATGACATATCATTCCATGTAGTTATATTTTTGTTTGATGTGGAATATGGTCACAGTAAGTCATATTTTGGTTGATGTGCCATATGACATTGTGCAATTATATTTTTTTCTTGATGTGGAATATGACTCTCATGAGTCATATTCTTTATTGATGTGAAATATGACTCATGTGAATCATATTTTTGATTGACGTAGTGGTTCATGTGGATGTCATTAAAATTTTATCACTCACTACAGTCGTATTTTGGAAAGCACAAAGTCACATTTTGACACACATAATTGTGAGCATTATATGACTATAGTTAGTTTTACTTAGTTATATTTTGGTTAATATATATTGTGAAATATAATTCAAGTAAGTGCTATTCCGGTTGATTGAGAGTCAAATTTTTAAAATTTGTGTGTGGTTTGCAATTAGGGTGACTGAGGTCCAAAATAGCTCCAATTACAAACTATAATCACATTTTTCATGCATTTTAAATGAACATGACACATTGCAATCATACATCAAGATGATGTAACAACTAAACAAAAGACTTTATGTAGTTAAAAACAAATACATATGATTTTAGAGATATATAAGAGACAATCATATTAGAAAGGGAGAATGCAAGAAGGAATGCAACTCTCTTCATTGACATTTATTAGTTACCAATACAAAACATATATATATTACAATGAATCATTCACACAATTCAACAAAACCTATATTCCTTATAATAATGTGAAGATGGCTCTAATGGATTTTAAGAAACCTCTACTGACTTTGTTTCAATTTTCAAGGCCTGCATATACAATTAAAGAAATGGGAGGTTAATTTTCAGTGAATGAACAAGAAAATTCAACCTTCAGAGGCTTTCAACAACAAAAAAATATGTAACACAAATTTAGGGTAGGAAGAATAAGAATGGTGATGGAGGAAACAAGAAGAAATAAGCGGCAAGTGCTATGAGATAACAAAAAATAAGAATTAAGATGCAACAAGAAACATCAAGAAGAAACGACTAAAAAGAAACAAGAGAAAACAAAAAGCAAGATTTAAGAAAAAAAATTCAAATGCAAGAAGAAGAAAGAATTTAGATGCAATAAGAAGAAACAAAAAGCATGAACTAAAAATCAACAAGAAGCAGGAGTTGAAATGCAACAAAAAGCAACAACTAAGAAGCAAGAGTTAAGATGCAACAAAAACAACTAAAAAACAAAAAAGAAGAAGCAACAAGTAAGAGCTAAAAAACAACAAAAGGCAAGAAAGAAGAACCAAAAGAAGTGGTGCTTAGGATTTCAAACCCTAAAAAAGTGATGGCTAGGGTTTCAAAACCCTGAAAAAGTGGTGACTAGATTTCAAAATCCTAAAAAATAGGCGGCTAGGAATTCTATATTCTTAACGATGGCTTGTCCATATTTTTTAGGACTACCTATATTTTTCTTGGGCTACCCAAAAAATAAATTGTCACTACTAAAGAAATTTGACTAGTAATATAACTCAACATTCTCCAAACATGTTCCTTGCATTCCATGTGAAGTATTTTTGTATTCCCAATGGACGTATAGTATATGCTTGTGAAGTACATGTTCCAAAAAATAAAAAATGATTGGCAATCATATTTTGTAGTCATATTTTTCCCAAGGTGTTGGCCTCTAAGAATATGACTATGAGTAGTTGCCAATCATCCCCATTCATTTTTTTGCAGTTATAAAATACTCATTTTTTATAGTGTTGTGAAACTTTATCTCTATAAGTCCAAACTCTATACTTATCAAAGATATGAAGTAGAAATGAAGCGATACTGACGTCTCAATTCGTTCGTAAACATGTTGATGCAAGTGCCAACATGTATCCTTGGGCATTATTTAAGTTCAGTCAAAGATCCTTGAGGATTTCTCTTATGTTACCAAATCCTCAACTTAGACATCACCCTTTCTTAACGTCACTTCAATTGTTTGTTTTTCTTCATTTTGTTGGTTGCAAATGGTATGCTCTTGTTGGTACAGGCTTGTGGATCTACATGTTCAAGGGAGCAAAAGTGTGACAATAAAAGTCAATAGATACTTCAAACTGTTGTAAACCCATGTTTGGAAGCATTCCTTGCTTTTGCTATTTTGACCACTCAGAAATTTGGGCCCATTAATAATATTCTGTAAGAAGTGAATGTGGGGCTCTTTATTTTAATATTTGCTTTAAGAGATGAGATGAATGTCTGAGAATGCAACCACAATTGCTTCTCTTGCTCAATTGATTCTAATGGATTACATTGACGATGCTAATGAATGGAGATTTACACTTAGTTAAGTTTGTGAGCCTCTTCCTTGGAAACATTATATAGGTTGGAGTGGTAGTCATAAAAACAATTTGGCCATAAATTAGTAATGAATGTTCACAAGCTCTTTTCCAACAATGAATTGCCTGTCAATTTTCACAGATGAATTTTTTAACCCTTAAAAGACCAGCCTGTTGAATTTGGCAACATAGCAATTTTGAGTAGGTACTTTTGACTAGAGATTTCCATGTTTTTGGCCTAAACTTTAATAGAAGGTATGGACAAGGAATATCTTTCATGTGCACTAAAAAGTTATGGCCTAATATGTTATTTTTTTTCCATAAATGCATAGTCTAGGTAGATTAAAAAATATATATTTTTTCAGAAAGAAAAATTTGAAATTTATTTTCTAGATTTACATCTACTTAGAAAGCTTTGAATCATTCTATTTTGATCAATGAGTCAAAAGATATGAGGAATTTTAGTTTGTGGGTGGTTATGAATTTTTTTAATCTAAAATAAACTTTAAAGTCCTTTATTCTACTCAATTTCCAATATTTTTTGAAAAAAATAAAATCATAAGATGTAGATTGTTTGTTACAACATTACAACCATTGGGACTGGCATTTTCCAATTCCATAAATAAATTCTTAACAATTTAGTATTTTGAATCATTTTCTATTTCTTTCTATTTACTATTTTTTTCCTATATGTTGTACAATTCTAAATGATTTGAAAATTTTCAAGCATGTAGCCAACTTGCCTTGAAGAATTAATCCAAATAAGAACCACCACTTAGAACATTTTTTCATAAAAAGGTGAGCTTATAAATTGCAGCTACTAAGTTTTTTGTAGGGTCCAAAAAAATATTCTATGAATTTGAAAGCTCATATCTTATTGTCTACATGGTGGAAATTTTTGAAATTTTTGCCACATATTTTCAAGTCAACATAACACGAGATCCTCTAGTTATATGTATCCAAAAGTGAGGTATTTTCCAAAATTTGGTATTTGTTCTAGAATTGGCATTTTTAGAGCATTTTTGGTGAAAATATAGTCAAAGAACTTAAGGGATTAACATGGCACATGGGCATTTATGTTAAAGACGTGGTTTTCCATTTTCAAATAATTTAGCTCATTTTTGTGTCCAATATCAATCGTGTAGAGATGAATATGAAAATAATTTGGAGAAAGACTTCAGAAGAGGTACAATAGAATGAAGCAACAATTAACACCTTTTTAGATTTTAGAGGTCCTCACACAAAGTCTCTACATGAAAATCCTACCATAAAATTTCAATTTTATAATACAATTTTCACACACACACATCTATTAAAAATATGAGGACAAAACCGACAAACAAGGTGTATGACAATTGACAAATTATTGCTACGCAAGCATTGGGATCTATTATAATAATCCTAAAGATAATTATAAACAAGTTAAAAAATGGATAACAAGGTTCTTCTTCAATGCACGTTACTTTCGAAGATGTAGATGTTAGTCTTATAAATGGACCAAAGAAAATATTTATAGGAATACAAAAAAAAATTGAAATATAAAAAGCAAAAAGAGAGACGGCTAGAAAGGAAGACATCAAATGAGGCACTTCAGGCATCCAATGATGTTGAGTTGCAAACTACTATGATTCCTAGTAGAAGGTTCATTGGGGAAGGATGGTATTGAAGAAGATGACAAGGCGTTTGTTTTGAAGGAGATGAGATCAAGTGACATTGATGAAATATATTCAAAACATTAGATGGGATTCAACTCCTATAGAAGGTCGTGAGTTCCCAAGTGTTGAAATCGCCGAAATGGCATTCCCAGCACAGTGCGGTAGCTATCTGACGTGGCATGGAGACTGCCACGTCATTGCAAAAAAAGAAAAAGAAAAGAAAAGAAAAGATCTTTTTTTTTGCGTTTGAAGACTAAAATTTTATTTATTTATTTATTTATTTTCAAAAAAAAATCTGACAACGGCGTTCTTTCACTTCTGAGGGAATAGCGCCGGGAACAGCCCTGAAACGGCCCTCTGGGACCCCGAAATCTCATCTAATGCTAGAAACATTTATGATTGAAAAGAATGTGTTGGAAAAACCCTAAGTTTTTTCCTAATTCAAGAAGATTAAGAAAATTTTGAATTAAGATTAAGAATTTTGAAGAGAGATTGCAATTAATTGCCACGTTTTTTGTGGTAAAAGACATCATTGGGACACGTTGAGCCAATCTCAATGTCTATGAAAAGGTGTGACATGCAATAGTATTACTTTTGAAGTGATGATAATAAAAATTGACTTTTGTTTTATTTTATTTTGGAGTTTTATTTTATTTTGGAGTTTTATTTGGGAACTAGACTTTGAAACTGAAGTCTTGTAGAGATTCAAAATCAAAACATTGAAGTACACAAACACCACTACTTGTGTAGAGAATTGAATAGGCAAGTGGCAAGTTCTCTAAATTTCCTCATTTTAATAGGATTCAATTTTTGAATACTTAAGATCCTACTCAAATCTTTCTCAAGTAGCTTGAGTTGATGTAGTTGGCCACTTCCATTTTGTAAATCGGGTCTTGAGTTAGTAGAGCTTGATTTATAACCTTTCAATTGTACCATTTAAAAGATCTTAGTCCAGATATGTCACTAATGATTGGTTTAGAAATAATGTGAGATCTACTATAGGATACGTTTTAAATGTTGGAGTTGATTATTTAAAAAAAATTCAAATTACTATAGCATTATTTTTTTTAGCTTATTGTATTACAACTATACAATACATAGTAATGATCTATGGTACATAATTTGCAAATCTATACAAGGATAGTCTAAAAAATTGGAGAGGAATCTACATGAAGAGCTTCTATTTACAATTTGCAAATAGACATAATAATGAATATCTCATTTTGGGTTGTTATTTGTTTGTTCACTCCAACTTAGTTCTCCAAAAACGTATGTACATCTCACTCTCACCTTCAAAAATGTCTGAACATATCAATCGGTGTCTTTTAAAAAGTCTAAACGTCTCTATCGGTATCCTCTAAAATGTCTTAACATCTCTGTCGATGTCTCCTAAGACATTATTGAAGAAAGTCGTTGGTTGTGTCAGTTGTGTTTGGAGCAATTTGCTACATTGTTCTTGTTTTTTGAAGCAAGTTTTGAAGGACATTGGGGTTCCTTCAAACTTTGCATTATCTTGCACTAATTGGTGTTGATTTGTACTAATACTCATGTTTTAAGTCTATTGTACTAATTTGTACTAATCCTAGAGATTAGCCCCTCTATACCTTGGTGATGTTGCTTGTGGGGGCCCTCTAGTACATGTTTTGTTTGATTTTGCACATTCCTTGGTGGAAAATCCCTCGGAAAATCCTTAATTAAAAATTTCCTAAAAGTTATGTATTTGTTTGTACTAACAATGTGTGAGCATTTATGTACCATCCTTAGTAAATACACAAATACAACCAAGTTATTGTATTGTTTGTGTTTCGTTGTCCACTATGCCTTTCAAGCAATTAATCTTTTCTACGTTCGTAGGGGTACACAAACAAAAGAGTCAAGCACATCTAATCAAATTGTAGAAATGACATAAATGACTACACTAACTAGGCTATTGTGATTTCTTAAGGAAAGTGATGGAAGTTTAAATTTGACAAGTTCAAGTTGTAGAGAATCTCATGCCAATTCCAAAAACATAAAATTCAAAGTAATCCAACTTTCTTAACAAAAAAAATGGCCAAATGAAGTTTGACCCTTGGAAAGGCTATGTAATTCATCCACCCTTTTCTCCTAAATCCAATTTCAATTCGACTTAGAATTTGGGCTACCCACTTAAATGAAAAGCTTATTACAAAATCACAAGTTTTGCCTTGGATGGATACATTCTCTTGATTTTCATCCAACTTCCGTACAGAACTTTATCCTTTTCTAACTTCTAGAGTTTTGAGACTCTTCTAAAGTTTGGACTATGATGAACTCCTTTGGACTTCTTCTAAGAGTTTCTAATTCAAACTTCCTCCTTTCATTAACTTCTTAAAACTAATTCTCTTTAATTCTATATCTCGGTGCTACTTTTGAAATTTTACTATTTTTAAAACTTTGATATTTTTACTAATAGGTGCTAACTCTAGCTTTCTAAAATGCTAAGGAACTTGTAATTTGGACTTTCCTAGTGGAAGTTATGCATGGATGACGTTTGACTGCTAATTGGTACTTCAAACCTCATCCACTATTTTCTACTAATCTATGAGTTGAAACTAAATTTTGAATTCACTTTTGACTTCTAGTAGTTCTTTGATTTTTAAGTTTCTATTCTTGTTCATTTTGGATGAACTTTGTTAAGTTTCATTCATTCTAACACCCAAACTTCATCTACCTATATCATTCTTGTGTTAACTCCGATTTCTACATATTTTACGTTTCAAAACCCTCTCTAACCTTCTACTACGTGATTCTAGGTTCAAACTGACACTTAATCCTAATGGTCTAACTTAACCTTAGGCCTTGACTCTAATTAACATTTGCTAATTAAGATTATTTTATTTCATTATTGCTTCAAACTTCAAAATAATAATTGACTCTTGAAAATCTCCTATGTCCTATTCAAGTCAATTATTGTCTTATCTACATTCTAATGGTCTTAGTTGCCTTCTTAAGATTTTCACCTAATCTTTATCAAATGCTAACCTTTCAAACTTCAAATTGTCTCTATATTCTCTTTGGTTAGTTGAGTTTTAAAATTCCTATCTATTTAAGTTTTGAACAATTTCTCTAACTCTCTCTTCTTCTCTTGAAGTCTATACTTCCTCTTAGTGTTTGATTTTTTTGACAATTTGAAGATTTTTTTGAGATATTTGATTCTATTTTAAATTTCCCCTTTTTGTCAACCAAAAGTCAGAAACACCACCCATTCGGAGCAGGTCAGGTAACATAGCAATCAAGCGGCAATCAAGTGCCCACCCCCACGGAAATACAAACACCACGTGGCAGTCATCCATTGGTCGGACCCCTTCCATCGCTGGTGACGTGGTATATGGTGACGTGGCGACTCCGTATTGGGTGGACCCCCTCTTGTACAACCGGCCCTTTTCTGTTGGATCGATCCGGCCTAGTACTGGTTCGGAAATTTTGGTCATTTTGGACCGGTTTCTTGGAATTGTTTGCTTATGGTTGAATCTAGTTTTGGACAATTTTTTTTTTAACAAATGGAAAGAATCATTGCATTAAAAGAAATGTCACAAAACAAAACAACATCTAAGCTGAATTTTTGGACAATTTGAACACTAAGGATTTTTGTCTCTTGGTACTATCCTTTGAACACTAAACAAAACAAATACTTTGTGCCAAAAAGTCTAATTCTTTGACAATCAAGGAACAACTAATTTGCAGTTTTAATCATAGAACTTTTAGAAACTCAACTTGGTATAATACCACAAAAGATCACATCTTCAAGTATTTTGGGGGTGATTGTATCTATACTGCCTATAGTCAAAGCTCTACCGTGCTTTGGTTAATCTTTCAATTGAAATGCCTTTTCTCAAACACTTAGAATTGTAGGTAGAATGAGGGTATTTCAACGTTTTGATTTTTAATAAATCAATAATAGTGAAATAAAAACAACTAAAAATTGACCACATGTGAGGACTTGATGGTGATGAGTTTTCACCAAAAAAGTGAACTTGTAACCATCTTCAATGTTTAGAAGTGTGTGCCATAAAGCCCCTTTTAACCCCTAAAGGACCAAGGCCTTTTTTCTGCCAAAAAACACTCAAAACTGCCATACCTATAGCAATGAGTAAAAAAAATTAAAACATTGTTTTTTTTCTTCATATCTAACCGTAGGATCTTACACCTAATTAGTATGAGAGTGTGTGGAAAAAACTTCAGAATTTTTGACCGCTCAGATTGCAAGATATCTGCATTGAAAGTGGAAAAAACAAGTTTTTCAGCACATTGCAGGACTAGGTTTTTTGACTTTGAACATTTTTAACTTAAAATTTTTGCACTACAGAGTTTTGAGCTTTAAATCCTTATAGTGGAGAACTGAGTTGAGAGATTACGTAAGAAAAAATAAAATTTAAATTAATTATCATTCTTAAAAAAATTGTTAAATAGAAGTATGAGATAGAAGGAAAATCTAAAATATTCATATATTTTAGATGGAATTAAAATGCACTAATGCCAATGGTGAGATTGTTCTAGCAAGTAAATCAGACCATGCAAAAAATAAAATTGAAAAATTTGAAAAATTGCATTCAGAAATGAATCCTACAAGTTATTTTTTTCTAGAAGATGCTCTAATTGCCCAAAAAACAAGAATGTTCATAACTTTCTCATAACATATCCAAATGAAATGAATCAAAGCTTTCCAGATAGAAAAAAATATAATCTACGAGAAAAAATAATATTCAAATTCAAATTCAAATTTTTGTCCATTTTTTTTGGCTGCCCGAGCTGCCCGCCGTCCCCTCGTTTGAGCGTATTTGGTCATAACTATGGTTCCCGGGCACCGATTTTGAAAAAAATTATATTCCCACGAAGCTAATCAACTTTTCTACCTCCAAAAAAAAATTCAAAAGATTAGAAGAAAATTTCAGCCCGTAGGTACCTGCCCGAAAACGCATTTGTCCCCCGAAGAGACAATGGTCTTTTAGGGGTTAAGGTCTATTTTGCACAGACATAGAGAATATGAAATCACATGTTTTTTGGGCAGGACGTTAAATCCTACATTCGAAGGTGGGCCCAGCCTACCTAGCGCCCTGGTCAGACCATGGGCCCGGTCTGCCAGCCCACCTCCATCCACAGACAAACCCGACGGACGGAGCAACAGAACAACCCCGTCAGCATCCTCATCCTGCAAACACAGGACCTGCATGACAAAAATTTTAATTTATGTCCTACGTTGACGGCCGGTTTAGGGCGGCAATTTAGGTTTTAGGAGTCTTATTTTAACTATGAACTTATTTACATATTCCATATTCTTTGTGTTACCTTCTACCACCCCGTGTGTATATAATAAGTTGTCTTTTCAACTCATACCACAAATCATGCATGAATGGCTTTTGAAGCAAAGTGAAATAGATGTGGAGGCATGCCACATCAACATGGGCCTATTTCAAATGGATGCTTTTTTTTTTTAAATTAGAGAAGGACCAAGTCCAAACAATTTTTTTCAAAGTTTTACAAAAACAACATTTTGTGAAACAATTGGAACAACATTTTTTGAAGTTCTCATAGGACTTGTAAAAAAATTGGTAACACTTAAAACAAATAAAGTGTTCATTCATCTTTCTATGGGTCTTGCCCTTAATTTGAAACATGCCTCACTAGTGTGGAAATAGACCATCAAAATTTTAGCTCTACATCATTAAATTTGGGTAATTTCCAATACTAAAAACAAAAAACCTGAAAGTGTGACAAATTAGAGAAATTCAATTCTAAATATATAATGGTTTTTAATTTTTTTTGAAAAATAAAGGATACAATTACAATCAAAACAAATAGAAATGGTTTATTTTTATTTTTAGCATTGGATTTAAAATTCAAAAGTTACAACAGAAGATAAAACCAATTTGGCAAAATCCTACCAAAATCATTCGCTTCAGACTATTAGAACTAGATTGTATTTCAAGTGAAGCTTCCAAACCTTGTAGAAGAAGTCTAGAATTTTCTAAAAACATAAGACACTTAGAAAATAGACTTCAAACAAGCAAGATAGGACTAGATGAAGTTTGGAAACAAGAATGGATGAAACTTAGAGAAACTCATCCAAATGGACCAAGGATGGAAAATTAGGAAAGGATAAAAATCTGAAGTTTATAAGTATAAGTAGAATTTGATTTTAAATTTTAGGTTAAAAGTAATAAGCGGATGAAGTTTGAATAATCAATTAGTGGTCAAACTTCATTCAGTCATAACTTTCATTAGGAAAGTTCAGTTCTCAATTGTCTTAGCATTCTGGATAGAAAAATTTAATCCCTACAAAGCACAAACTCTAAAATTCTGAAAATAGTATATTAGAAGATGAAGTTCAAAGTCATTAGATTGAGATAGATGTTCATCTATAATCTTTTGAAGACAATAAAAGAGTAATTAAAGCTTGGAATCATATAGAAGAAGTTTAGAGGAGTATAGAACAAGTTTATACTTAGATAATCAACTTAAACACTACAACATAATGAAGGATGAAGTTTAGAATGAAAATTGGATGAACTTATGGAATTTCTACCCATCCAAATTCAAATTTAGAATTTAAATAGTAGATTTTACTTCAAGACCATAGCCAAAATCCTAAATCAATTTGAATTCAAGAATTCATAGGAAACCACGGATGAAGTTTGAATTGCCTTTCTAAAGGCCGAACTTTATTTAACTATAACATCTTCTAAGAAACTCCAATTAAAGCAAATTTTACCATTTTGGAAATGGCATGATCTGGTCTGCAAGTTGTAGTTGTCTATGATCTTTTTGATTCCAAAATACAGCATGGATGAAATAATGAAACTTCTTGATGTTGCCAAGATGACCATGAATAATATTTAATATGTTTCAATATCATTTACATATAGCACTTGAATA
This sequence comes from Rhytidiadelphus loreus, assembly GCA_947034895.1. Taxonomy (NCBI): domain Eukaryota; kingdom Viridiplantae; phylum Streptophyta; class Bryopsida; order Hypnales; family Hylocomiaceae; genus Rhytidiadelphus; species Rhytidiadelphus loreus. The sequence continues at coordinate 29,335,931 of OX344765.1, read as the reverse complement.
TAATATTGTGATTTTCTATCCACATATATATCAAATTATCATTAATTGCATTTCATTTAGGGCTCGGAGGTGCACTTAGTTTGTTATAGTAGAACTAAGTGATTTGTTATAGTAGAACTAAGTGCACCCCCCAAGCCCTAAATGAAATGCAACAACATGCCCTTGTTCCCCGCAACTTAGTTCTACTATAACAAACCACGTGCAAACAAGGGGTTTCTAATAAACTATAATTTCAACCTAAAATTTTGAACATTGTTTAATAATGACTAGCTTTCTATTGCCAAAATTTCCAACTCAAATAAAACATAAAATGATTTCTAGAAGAGGTTGAAAATGAACTAAAATGACATGTTTTTCAACTCAAATAATTATAGAGGACACATTTAGATGACCATTGAGTCAATATTCAACTCAAAATGAGCTTTCAATAATGAGTTATTTTTAGGAATTTTTTGTTCATTTTTTAGACAATTTTTTCTTATATAATATAGGGGTGTAAAAGTTATTTTTTAGTTCTACAGTGTATCTTTTTACTTCAAAAATTTGTAACTAACTATTATTAACAAATAAAAATATCAATAATTCAAAACATAAACATACAAAGTAGGAAAATCTATTCATATTATTTTAATTTTGTTTTATTTAAAATTCTAAAAGTATATAAGGGGGTCCAAAGTTTTGTTCGCAAGTGGTTTCTAATGGACACTCTAAATGACTCCTTTGAGATTTAGGGTCCCCTCATACAAATCCATACTTTTCATAAGTGGTACATTTGTATACCTATATTTGAAGATTATTAAATTTTATTCGAGAAAATCCTAATTTTCTAAATACTATGGCAAAAGCTTCGTTTGCAAAGACCAATGTTTTCTAAAGCCTAAATCTTGCATTAGAGAGCAATCAAGCCCTCTAGAGAAATTTAAAAAATGATTATAGCTAGCGAGTTTGCTAATTCCTAAATCCACTTTATATACTACAATTTTTTCTTTACTTATTCTAGTTCATTCTATGAACTCTGCTATACACCTACGCCCTCATTTGACTTCTTGGTACCAAGAGAAGATTTGGAGCTTAGAGGTTCGACCACAAAAAAAATGACGCTCCGAGATAAGAAAAAACAGCTAAAAAAAAAATTTAGCTCATGTTGTAGGAATGTTATGGAGCTTAGAGGTTTTGCTCCAAGAAAGTGGAGCTTCCACGGTCTTAGATCCATGTTAATAGGGTTGAAATATTACTATTAATAATAAAATTTTGAAATATCTCTAGGATCTTTTTATTGGCCTCAAAAAAATTTAATTTTTAAAATTTTCAACACTCATGGCTTGCAAGGGCTACACTTGATAATTTTGTATGGGATTACAGAATTCATTTGATGAGAGTTAGTGGTTTGTCATGGTTGTTAAGTGGAAAAATCAATAATTCATAAAGTATATGATCTGGTATTGTTATTATGAGGTGGTCTACATTGTAGAAACAAATAGGGGTACGACATGTGAGATTGTGACTTACCAAATGGGTTGTTGAGCCCAAGTGGTTGTAAGTCCTAATGGGAGAGACCAATCCCAATGTGAGTTGTATCCAATTCAAGAGCATGTGCTATAATTGTTGTTTAAATGGATTATCCAAATTGGAATGAGAGTTATATTATATTTAGACAAGGAATGAAGCCAAATCAAAAAGGTCAATTATAAGTTGGAGAGAAATAAATGTCAATTTTGCCATCGAAGAAGATATATAAAAGCATCTTGTGCTTCTAAGTATGTTGAATATGATTTAATGATCAAGAATGCAAATGTTCCTATGGAAGAATTAAGCCAAGTTGTAGTGTTCAATAAGCCAAGATAAAAGAACAATAAGAGGAATCCTAGTTGGGGAGAGATTCTTAACTCATGTGGCCTTTAAGAGTGGAATGCCAAATGGTGGAATTATTCAAATGGTGAGGTATAGCTTATGCCTAGTTGGAAGAAATTGTTCATGCTTGTGGTTGTAATGACCAATTAGAAGTATCTAAGTACAACAAGCATGTTAGTTATCATTAAGGTAGAACTACCCATTACCACCCTGATTCGCAATCTGACTATATTGGGGCCAACTTTAGGAAAGACACATATTTTTCAGAGGTGTGCTCTTGTTTCATGAGTCAAATCCAAGTGGAATTATAATTTTTTGATAAAAACTGTAATTTCTGTGAATTTCTGAAGTGAAACTGCACAATCGCCACTAGACTGGATTCATAAACGTCCTCTTACAACTCAATGCCACTTTCCAATGTACCTAATAGCACTTGAAGATTCACCAATCATTAATTGGCACGTTATCTTTTAATAGCATTAATAAATTATTGTTGTCAGAATCTGAAGTGGATTTGTATGTTTTTATGACGGAATTGGGATAAAGTTGTAGACCATGGAATTGAATGACTGAAGGAATTGGGCAGTTCTACCTTAGATGGTTTCTGAGGCCTCTAAGAGACTGCGGGTTCCTTTACTACGAGAACGCAGGGAACAGGATAGGTGGCCTGCTACCTCAGCATTCTGTGTCGTCGAGAGGCGACCAAGTCATTTCTGATTAAATTTTTTTTTCCAACTTCTTTTACCATTTAAAGAATTTAATTTAATTTAATTTTTTTTAATTTTTTTTTCGACAGCCGGCTGTCCTTCACTGCGGGAAACAATGAAGGGGAACAACTTTGAAACGGGCTCTCCTAGGCCTCAAAAAACATGTAATGTACCTCCTTCAGTAGCCTTTATACTTATATTAGATTTCCTAATTGGAGATCCCAATTCCTTCTATACTTGTGCGATGGGATTATTGTAAGAAACACTTGTCTTTTTTTTGTTCCTTTAGCCTTGGATGGGTGTTTTTTTGCTCATAACTTGTGTGTCATATATTAATTTGATATGAAACTTGAAATGAAGGTACATAGATATTTAATAATTTTTTTATTTAAAAAACATTAGTTAACTATTTTAAACAACCTCCAATAGGATGTCTATTTTTGCCATTTTGAGGGGGTTTAGACGTTTAGTACCATTTTTGATCCAGAAATGTGAATTATTAGTCAAAAATTGGAGAAGTTGGTCATGTACTGACATTACATGTAGTGCCTAGTTCACATCAATTAATAATAGAACATAGTAATGCATTGATTTTTTAATTCATTTTTACTCATTTTTCACAATTTTCATTGATTTTTTATTAATTTTTTCATTATTAATTAATAATTTCATTTTTAATGCTTTTTAATGTTTTTTTAATAGTTTAAAATAAATTTATTGATTTTGTACTAATTTCCAATTTTTTTTATGACTTAAACTATACTAATCATGTACAATACTTATAGTACTTGTAACAGTGGCAATACTATTGTCAAAAACAATGTTTTTGAGACAAATAAATTTAGTGATTCTTGTAGCAATCCAATGTACTTATTGTTACCTATATTTTTTAAAGAAAGAACTAATTGAGTAGACTCAAATACAAGTGAAATCATATTAATCCAATAAGAACTAAAATTGACATAGATTTTCAAACACATTTGGTGCAAAAATATAAAAGCATCAATAGGTGGGGGGCATGACTATATTAAAAGGTTCAAGATCAATGACCCACCCCCCTAATCTGATTGGAGGAGTTTTTTAAAAGCAAGAGTTTAATATTCTAAAAGCACCTCTTTTATTGCTTAAAGTTGCAAGTTGTTTTGACAAGCATTTGTTCACAACTAATCCGACGTGAATCAACATTAACCCTTTGAGGTCTATGCATCCCAAAAGTAGATGTGCCTTGGTCAACCCTGATTGTAATTTTCAAAATATCCATATTGGTATTTTTTTTAAACTATGAATATGAAACTTAACAAGTTCTATTTAATCCCATTTTAAAATTTCAAAAAAAATGAAATATTGAAGAATTATTGAAATTGTAATCTCCAACTGTCAAATCTATATTATACCATACTATATGTTTTCATTTGAATTTGTTTATTAATTTTATTTTACATTTACATTATGAAATTATATATTTCATTCTAAACTATCTTTATGTAAAAAATTCTAGATTATTCTATGTAGTCTTACTTTTAATAGAAAATTTTAACAGTTTGTCTTTCAATGTAAATCATTGTAAGGAAATTATCTAAATTTGATTTTGAAAGGTCAAATAGACTTAAATTTAATTTCAATGTAAGAAAAGACTAATAGTCAAATAGAAAAAGTAATAGAAAAAAGATGAATGGACAAATATGCTTTAGAAATGAGGAGTATCAAATGGACACAACAACTATTTGGATTTTAGAATATATAGAGTCATCTTGCACAACGACTATAAGTCAATTTGTCTTTCTTTTTTTCCTTAGAGAGCTTGTAGTGATTACTTGTTTCCATTGTAATTTTTGTATTTTGCACTCTCTTTGAAATAAGAAGTTTATTTGTAATATTTGTCTATGTTTTTATATAAATTGAATTAGCTAGTAATTGCTTTATAATTTACATTTTATTCATTACCTTTACTATTCCATTACAAAATTCCCCGTGAAAGAACCTTCGCCACTATACTATAATAAAATTGACAATCCCATTTGGGGTGTTATTTTTTGGTTTGACATTCTAATATGTATTATAATTGATATAATCTTAATTTCACCTTTTATTTATTTTTAATTACAATTTTTTAATTTTTCCATCAAATTTTATTTCAAAAAATCAATATTAATAAAAAATATGCTTCTTTATACGTAAAAAATATCAATTATATATATATATATATATATATATATATATATATATATATATATATATATATATATATATATATAAATAATAGGATAGATTTAGCTTGATGGTAAAATTGAACTTCAAGGTCATTGCCAAGGGTGTTTTAGGTGTAAAAAATAAAACAGCTAATTGAGAAGTTTTCATACTAATCTTCATTGCTACTTGTACATCTTCAAATAATTTCAAATTAATTGGACTATTTCTATTATATTTACAAATTTATTTTCACTTTTAGTTACAAAAATCATAATTGTGACAATTTTTCATGAAACAAAGTGAAAATTTTCATGATGATTGACAGATAATTGTTTCATGTAATAAAAATATAAGATTAATACTTGAACACAATTTAATAAGGAAAATTTAGCTTAGACATGGATGTTTGACTATTTTGCAATGGATCTAGTCCTTTAGGGGTTACTTGAATCACATCTTTATATTATTAAGTCTTAACCCCTTAGGGACTATTATTCAATAGGTATTAGTAGCTTCAAAAATTAACCTTCCTAGTTCAAAAAATGACCCTTCAAAAACAACTTTAATAAAAAAAATAAAAATAAAAATTTCAAAAATCATTATGATTAGAATTCAACATTTTGAACTTAAAAGAAAAAAAATTCTTGTGAAAATCACAAATATTCAATCTACAATTGATTTTAGAAGGAATTTTTAATTTTTGGCTTCAAATTTTATTGAAAAATCAATTGGCTTGCCTACTAGTTGATCTAGTTGTATGGACATGATCAATGAATCATATTTTACAACTATTGTTTTAGAGTCATTATTCATCAAATTATTAATCTACATTGCACTTTATAATATATCTTCACAATTTTGGAAATTTGGTCCTCAAGGGGTTAAATTGTCCATAACTAGATGTGAACGTGATACCAATTGTTTGACTACCCAAAGAAAAATGAGTTACACACTCTACAAAAATAGGTGGATGACTGATGCAAATGGGAGGGTCCAATAGAGTGTTAGGATTGAGTGATAGGCGGCGTTGGGTTGCTCTACCGTATGTATCCGTCCTACTATTTTGTATAGAGCCAAAAATATACATTTTCAAATTTTGTATTGCACAGAGCAACGCTAGTAAAATAATGACGACATAATGACCCAAAAGGGGTTCAAAGAGTCACATGCCATAAATAAGGCGTCTTACTTTACAGTACATGCAAACAGTCGTATACGTACTCCTGCTGACAAAATGTGAAACTGCTCGCCAGCAACGGTGGTAGTGAATCTCACTGACGCCGCACTACATACGTACAAGGATCCCAGGCAAAATGAAAGCAACAGAAAGTCTTTGGTCTTTCTCCAAGATTCACTCGCACAAACCTGGCACATTCAATTTCTTCACAATGAATGACATCACTCAAAATGACGAAACTTGATCGAATGTGGTCTCGAAGTTGCAGCGGAGTGCATGCACAACTTCGAGCCAAGGATGATGCATCGATGCTGCAGATGAATCGATGCTGCAGACAAGAACTTTTAATATTCAAAAAGAAACTCAGCAAAGAAAGAATTCAAGTCGTATACGTACTCCCGGTGACAAGCTTGCGAAACTACGTACTCGAAAGCAACGGTAGAGAATCTCACTTACTCCGCTCCGTACGTAGTCAGTCCAAGCAAGGATCCCAAAATAAAAGCATGCATGCAACAGAAAGTTGCTAATTGGTGTGAAACGCGCTCCGGCCAGGCCAGGCAAGATTCACTCGCACAAACCTGGTGCTTTCAATTCTTCTTCGAGATGAATGACATCACTCAAATGACGAATCTTGAATGTGGTCTTTAAGATACAGCGGAGTGCACACAATTAGGAATCGACGCATAGACTGCAAGTCGAGGATGAATCGACGCTGCAGAGTGCAGACAAGAAATTTTTATATTCAAAAAGAACTCAAGCCAAGTAAAAATTCAAGCACAAGTACAATGCAGAAGGCAAGGAGTCAGCGATTTAATTTACTTAAATCAACGCAGGGCTCCCCGAAAGCACAGACAATGCAGACATTTCACAGACTGAGATGGAAACTTACATCTGAAGGAAGACAAGAAGGTAAACCAGTCTATGACACGCAAAAGTCAGGTTTATCAGACACCTAGGGAACGATCCATCAAAGTCTTGCATCAACCCATGACTAACTTTTTTTCAGTAAAGGAGATTTGGGCTACATTAGGTTGAGTTAGTGGCCACAAATCTATGTTTTGGATGATGGTGATGGAGTGATTGGTGATTGCATTTGAACTTCCACTTTTTAAGTGTAAATTCAGTGTAGGAAGTGGCTTTTTTTAGGCCTTCATGTTGTTGAAATATTGTGACTACTTTAAGACAGTGAGTAAGATGACCATTATGGATACACTTTTTGTTGGTTTTGGGATAGTCTACAGACACGGTGGACAATACACCTCAAAAATTCATAACAAATTCATACTTAACCCTTAAAGGACAGACCTATAACCATTGTTTTCAAGCCTCCTTGCTCATCAGTCAGTTTGTTGCCATTTTTGACCTAGATTTGTATGCAAAAAAATTATATTTATTTTTCAAAGATGAAATCACATGTCTTCTCCATTCCCAAAAAAATTGAGATTTTTTTGAGAAAAAATGCTTTTTATGAGAATTTTTGAAGAGAAAGTGAAGAAAAAATCACATCAAATATTCCAGAAAATCTGAAAATTTCACCATGTGTGTAAATTACAGTGACAAACATCATGGTGTAAAATCATTTCCCATGTACTTCTATAATTAGAAATCAATAGACATTGAAAATACATCTAAATTGCAAATTGCAATAAATTTTTCAATATTACGAATTTTTCCAAAATTCAAGCTGGAGTAGAAACTAGAATAGAGGGCCTTCGTTTCATTAGTTGGGCTCAAACTCAAAGAATACCATTTTTGTGGAGAAATTTCAGATTTAGAGCTAGGAGCAAAATACACTAAAATGACAAATTTTGCCATCCGTTTTTTTGAATTACTTCTCAACTACATAAAAATAAACACTAGTTAAAATAAAAACTCAATTAGATACTCTTCCTAACTCAACATGAAAGGTCATGGAAAAAAAATTGGATGAAAAATTGTTTAAGGTTTTCAGATGACCCAGACTATCATCCAAATGCCACAAAATGGCGTTGGCGGTAGTCCAGGGTTAAAAACCCACCCTAAGCATACATATTTTCTACTAGTATTTAGACCACAATAAGAAGTTTTATATGAAAGTCACATCTAGAGTCGTATTGAAGTCTATCAAAACCATTATTATTATTATTTTTATCAACCATTGAAATAAAATTCAAATGCATTTATAATAAGGAAAAGAAGAAAGAAAAAAGAGATGATACATTGCCAATCTTTCTTTTTTGAGACAAGTGAACTAAGTTACCACCCCTAAGAGACTCTTCATTCACGATGGTCATAGGATTGGTGTTGTTATTAGAGCATAGCCACCTAATTAAGTAGGTGCGCTCGGTGCCGTTGCAACACCTTCAACGGAGTTCGCACCCGTCACTCTCCCAAGAGAGCGGCCACTTTCTTTAAAAAAAAACAAGAAGACTGGACACTCAACAGCGGAGGACCTCTTCCGTAACACACAACCATACATGGAGAATCATGTCTTCAGTAGTCTTTGTATAAACGTGTCGAAATAAACGTAACAGTTCACCGGTAAAAAGCACGAGCAAGAAGGCACACCTCTCGTGCCTCCTGAATCACGGGTCGCGTGGGGTCAACGGTGTGTGGGGGGGTTCAGCTGCACCCGCAGGCTGCAGCTATGAAGTGGCCGCAGCAACTACCGTCTGGCATGTCGTTGGCGGCTAGAGAAATGACAGAGAGCTCGTCATAGGCGGCCAGAAAACAAACGCCGGCCCGGCAGGAACTGACGGGAGACGGAGTCTGCTTGCAATTCGGCATTTGAAGCCCTCCCTCTGATAAGTCAGGTCAAAGCTTACTACTGGGTTTGATGTAAGCAAGCCTTTGAACCCTGGAACCCCGGCTGGCCGGCTGATCACCAAGGAAATCATCCAGCGTTAAATCATCCACAAATTTCATCCAACGTTAAATCATCCACGAAATTCATCCAGCGTTAAATCATTCAGGGAAGTACGTTCCAGGTCACTCTAAAGGTATAAAAAGGGACTTCAATTAGAATTTTATAAGGTAAATTTAGGCAAAATCTCCAATTAATGACCAAATACTTTTATAGTTCTTATAATACACTATCCAAACTAAATACTATAAACAAATGAATGTTGTTACCATCTTGGACTGATGCCTATGAGCTTAGAGGCAATTTGGTTGGTTGGACAATTTTTCCAATGCAATATATGATCCTATTAACCCCTGAAGGTATTCAATGATTTTAGGCCTAAAACTACTTCAAAATATTTAACCTTTGAAGGACCAAGGCCTTTTTCTACCAAAAAACACTCAAAATTGTCATTTCTATAGCTAAAAGTTTAAAAAATTGAAAATCGTTCCCCCCCCCCACACACACGTCTAACCGTAGGATATTACACCTAACTAGTATGAGAATTTGTGGAAAAAATTTCAAAAGTTTTGACCGCATAGATTGCAAGATATTTGCATTTAAAGTGAAAAAAACAAGTTTTTCAGCACATTGCGGGACCAGATTTTTTGACTTTGAACATTTTTAACTTAATTTTTTTGCACTACAAAGTTTTGAGCTTTAAATCTTTGTAGTGAAGAATTGAGTTGAGAGTCTAGGGGGAAAAAAATCCAAAAAAAATTAATTTTCATTTTGAAAAAAATTGATAAGTAGAAGTAGGTATGAGATAGAAGGAAAATCTAAAATATTGATATCTTTTGGATGGAATTAAAATGCGATAATCCCAAAGGTAAGATTGTTCTAGCAAGAAAATTCAACCATGTGGAACTTGTTTTTTTTCAAAAATTGCATTCAGAAATGAATCCTACAAGTTATTATTTTCTAGAAGATGCTCTAATTGCCCAAAAAATAAGATTGTCCATAACTTTCTCACTACAAATCCAAATGGAATGAGTCAAAGCTTTCCATGTAGACAAAAATATATTCTATAAGGAAAAAAATTCAAAAAAAAAATTTTGAATTTTTTTTGTTGCCCCTCATCCCTTGTTTTGAGCTTATTTGGACATAATTTTTGTTCATGGGCACCAATTGAAAAAATATATATATTCCTACGAAGCTTATCATTCAGATTTTCTATATTCAATAAAAATTTCAGCCTGTAGTTACCTGCCGAAAATTCCATTTGTCCCCCAGTGGGATAATGGTCCTTTAGGGATTAAACTTAAAGCAAGGCTAAAATCTTCATTTGTATCTATTCATTAAGAAATTCAATCCTATGATCCTTTAGTTAACTTGTTAGAGTACACCCTCCTAACATTTCAAAATAAGAAACCTTACCAATTGCAAGATCAAGTCACTTGAATTTCAAAAAGAAGTGTTTTGAACTCTTTCCAAACTGTTAGATTTCATCTTTCAAACTGTTTACACAAAAATGTGTAGATCCTACAACTTATTATTCTCTACAATATATTGAATAAATAAGTTGGAAATACACATAAAAAAATTTAAACAAAAATATTTCATATTCATACTTGAAAAAAATAGTAAGTAGGAAACAATAGAGTATGATTCAAAATATTAAATTGTTAAGAATTTAGTTATGGAATTTAAAAATGCTAATTCCAATGGTTGTGATGTTGTAATAAACAATCTACACCCAATGTTTTTATTTTTTTTCAAAATGATTGAAAATTGAGTTAAATAAAGGACTTCAAAGTTTATGTTAAAATAGAGATTTTGTAACTACTAAAACTCTTTATAACTTTCATCTCATTAATGGAAATGGAATGATTCAAAACTTTTTGCATATATATGAATCTTTGAAATCAAGTTCAAATTGTATTTCTTAAAAAAGTGATTTTTTTTGTTGCTTAGGTTGTCTGGATTGCCTGTTGAGCAATGAAAATTACATATCATGCAATCAATAGTTATAAAAATTGATGCACCTTAAAAGTTAAAACTACTCTTGAGGTACATGTTGTGTGAAAAATTCAAAGAAAAAAAAAATTCCATTCACAGTGAGCTGCTCCAAATCACTATGTTGCCCCAAAGCAATGTTTGGACCTTTAGGAGTTAACGTAGTCAAAAAGCCAATTTATGTGTTGTTGTAATAATACTTATAATAATTCATTCTTTATTTCCATCCTTAGTTTTGGTCTACTTTGTAATGTCCTAGGCATAGGATATATTACTAGCCTAATTACTAATTTTATATGCTTAAAGAATTGTGCAAGCTATGCCAATTTATCTCAGTTATATGGGCTATGAAGTTTAGGATTTAGTTTTTTCATATATTACTCATACTACTTAATTTGATCATTGAATCTTTCTTTCTCTTGCTTCAACTCCAACACATCCAAACTATTCCACCAAGATCCATAGTTAGTTGATGAAATTACAATGAATACATCCAATTGATTGGTTTCATCATCTCACAAAACTATGAAAATTGGTCTATGAATCCTCTCATTTTTCAAGTTGATTAGTCCAAATGTATATGTATGTGTATGACTCATACAACATTTTATTAATTAAACAACCCTACTAAGGCTAATCAATTTGCCAAAATTACTTGGAGTCAATCATTGGCTTTAGTTTATTTTTTAGTTATAAAATACTCTCCTATTATAAGGTAAGCATATTAAGTAGCCAATTAGTCAATTAGTCTTCTACAATTAAGTCTTTAAATTTAAAAAAAAAATCCTAGCTACCAAGATTCATTTTTGATTTGTTTTGTTAATTCATTCAACTTTGTATTCATATAGGTAGCATATAGATATGATGTCAATTTACTCAATCAAGTATCCATGCCTTAACAATGATACTAGCACGTGAGCCTAGAAATGCGAGCTTATGAGTCTTGAGCCTAGGTTTGGTGAGCCTAAAGTTTTGGACCCCTCTCAATTGAAAGAGGTTTGTCTTTAAAAACTTTAAATGTAGTAGATTTTTTTATATTTCTTTTTTTTGTTTAGAAAAGTATGGTACATATGACCACAAAAAAATGTAGGTATCATATAACCATAGAAAATAACTTAAATCACCAAATTCAAAAAGTTTCAAAGTTTTCAAGTGAATTGTTGAGACATGTTCAAATACAAGAGGAACCTAACAATGAAAAGTATGGTACATTTAATGATAGAAAAAGATGCACTATACCTCCATGTCTTCTGATTGCATGTCGTACATGGCTATTGTCTGAACCTGTCAATCTATAATGTGGACTTAGTTGAGAATTTAATGAATTTTTCAATATTTCAAACCTCCTATTAAGAATGGGGTTTCATCCCTAAGAGGTGTCTCTTAGTGGAGGGGGGGGGGAGGACTTTATTTAATTTTTGTGAGGTATTCTCACAATGTACCTTAATGACCTATTTTTAGTTATCTAATTATAAATTATAAAAGTTTCCAAACCACGATCTTGGGTTCTAAACCAAAAATTGTAAGAAAATACTTAAGTCCAGAATTAGGTTGCTTACACCTTTAAAGGCTAATCTATAATCAAGATGAAATCCACAAATACGTTTCTAAAGCAGCTGTCCAAATAATCACTACTATTAGCAATTGTGTATGATGATGATTATTAAATATATATTATTTTGATTGAAATGATTTTATTGGCAAGTAAAAGATGATGACACTTTAGAATATTAATATATTAAATTTTTTGAAAGTACTAATATAGGTCTATCAATAATTGACTCTAGACTAGGGTTCGCAAAACTAGATAATTTGTGCCAGAAATCTACCTTTTGAATTTAGCTGCTATATGTATATTGTTGAAATGAATTCCTAAAAAAGATTTTGAGCAAAAATCTATAGAAGTTGTGACATCCAATCGCCATTTTATTTATTCATCCAATTGCGAGGGAGCATCAATTTTACAAAAAAGGTTTCATCCATTCGCCAGCTTGCAACTTGTGGATCTGGTAGTCGGGCAACGCAATCAAAGGGCTAACATTTATGAGGGCTAGGGTTTGGAAAGTTGCACTTATGGGGGGAATTAGCATCTCTATCCCCTTTAATTTGCAAAAGTTTAGTGTTAACCTAGCTTTGCGATTTCATTTAGCATTAACTGAGATTATTGAGATACTTTATTGAATTGTCGTTAATCCCTCACTACCGTGGATTCTCTAAATTAGGTTTGCCATTACTCCTTGTTTTGAAAACAAAATTTCCTTGCTCCTTGCTTTGAATGCCACCTTTGCAATTTGGATCTTTTGGATGCCACTGCCTCCATTATGCCACTTCCTCGCTGTGGTAGAATATTGGAATGTTGAATTATTCTCGATTAGATTTATGCATTCATTGCAGTCTGGAAATGGAGGTGGCAATGGAATGGTTGTTTATCTCAAATTAGAAATTTAACCAATACTCCTTGAAGTTGCCCTTGCGCTTTGTTTGTTGCCTCACTTTCTTGTTGTCTTTGTGTGTTCACATTGTTGCTCTTGTGTTCCATCAAGCTCCAGTCTTTTTTGCTTACCATTTTGTCGGGCTTTTCTTTTCTTATTGTAATTTTTTTGGTTGCATATTTGTTATTTTGTATCGCTAGCTTGGGGTGTTGGGGTGCAAGCTTCTTTTGATGGTGCCACAATTGAAACTCCCAAATAATTTTCGGGTGCGCACATTTGGATCTAGTTGCAACACAAACAGTCTAGGAAAGTATTTGGTGGCCAATGGTGATCCCATTGATCATGATTTCTTCAAGATCACTCATTTGCCGGAGATGCGTTTATCTCAACTTCCTACATCTCCGTTGTCTCATGATGGTTTGACTTCTGAAGTGATAGTAATTTCTCTAATTACTGATTCTACTCATCTTATGAGCAATGGTGAGGGACATGCGTCGGGAAAGAGGACCAAACGCTTGGAGTGTTGGGGTGTAGAGGATGAAGATTGCCCCTACAACCACAATCCGTAGGTGGCAAGAAGTCCGGGCATGTAAATTTGTCTGGGCGGAAGGTGAATTCAATTATGATGGAGATGTGGTTGGCATTCTTTGTTGCAATTTTACTACCATTATAGGGCGACGCAAGCTCCTTGTTCCAAAGGCAGACAACTTAAAAAAACATGAGAGGAAACACACATGTCGCAAGGACGATGTTCCTCTACCTCATGTGAAGAAAGGTGACATTTTTGCTAAATATGATTGAAAGCACTTGCAATTGGTGAAATCGTGGGCTAGACAAAAACAATCCACAAATGTTGCTAACCAATTGCTAGGAGGCTTGGACAATGAGGTTAAGTAGAAGCAAGTTCAATTCTCAACCTTTTTCCATATTCTCAGTTATGGTCGTTCAATGTACAATTACAAGCGTCAATAGCAGTTACTGAAACAATTTAAGGTACAAAATCTTCCCAAAAAACATTGGTCGAAGACAACATACTAAGAGATGAATAACCATCTCCATGGTTCTGTTTTGGTGGCCCTCAAAGGTGTTGTGCAATTTACCTCTGTGATTTCCATAAGCACCAATGAGGTGACAACAATTGATAATAGCTCTTGGTTGAGGGTCCACATTTATGCCATGGACCATTGGGAGAAAATTTTGTATCTCCTGTTCTTGTCTTTTGTTTTTGAGAGTAGTATTGCAGCTTATTTGAATCATTTGATCATGCATACTTTGATGAGCAAGGGAAGGTTGATGCGTGAGGAAATTGCAAGAAAATTAGTGTAATTTGGCGCTAATGGAGTTAGTACATTTCAGGGTTTGAAGACGGGAATTACAACTCAAATTTGGGAGAAATGGGCCTTGTTTCTCATTGGTGCTAGTTGTATCAATCATTAGCTGAATCTTGTGGCTTAGACTATGTCAAAATTTCCTATGGTGTCTAGGCTTTAGTTTTTTTTTCGAGATTGTGTGTACCTACTTTTGCCAAAGCAACAAACGTCATACTAAATTGCAAAGTCTTGTTGATCTTATGGAAACCGAGATGGAAACTAATGATAACAAAATGGTCTGCAATATAGAAACCGGATGGATTTCCATGCAGAGTCCTATAGCTAGAATTTTATCAAAGTATTGCACTTTACTCGTTAAGATGAGTGTGGATATGACACCAAGACTTGGTTCAAAATCTCAAATTGGGGCTACGGACAACTTCAACCTCTTGGCTAATATAGAAGTGTTGATTTCTCTAGCTCTCTTCGTACCCCTTGTCAATGCATTCCATTACCTCATTAAGCTCTCACAATCTTGTGATATTTTCATTTGTGATTTCTTGAGCACAGTGAAGTTGTGACATGACAAATTGGCATACATATTTATAGATGCTACAATTGCTTTTAGCAAAATTGACTTCCATATTTATAGTGACTTGGTGGCATTGTCTAACGCAAACATTTCTCTGTAGTAGTCTCTACTACTTGGGCATAGTGGCATTTGTCACTTATTATTCAACTTTGAGGTGAGGTATGTTTTTGCACACTGCCATGACAAGCAAACTAGTCAACATCTTTTTGTAATGCAAAAAAAGTTTAATCACGTGCAAGACAATGTAGAAGTGCAATTCTTAGACAAGTTTGTGGACTTTGGAGTTTGTTTTTGGTTAATATTTGCTTATGTTTGGTTGTTTCAATTTTTGTTTCCCAAATTTTTTTGGCAATGCAAGTTGGTTCATTGTCACTTGCTTATGCTTTCCTTTGGTTGCTTATGTTTGGGTGGTTAATTGGCTACTTATATTTGGCTATGCATGTTTATGCTTTGCTTTGGCTACTTATGTTTGGATGTGGTTGGCTATTTATGTTTAATTTAATCTTTGTTGAATGTTTGTTTATCTTGGCTTTGGGTGGTTCAATATTTGTGCTTAGTCTTAGACTTAGGTTGTTTTATGTTTCTCATTTTTTTTATTGATGCAACTTGATTTACTACCGCTTCTGCAAGATAGACTAGAATCATGTGGTTAGCTCATGTTCAAAATCTATATTTGAGTGTTGTAACTCATTATGTGCATACTTGAATGCTTGTATGCTTCAATGTGCTTCATCTAATCTATTTGCTTGCATTTGTTCAGAAATTGCTTCCAATCTCAATGATGAGCTTGATTGTAGGTTCCTTCAACATGAGCTTTTGGATACCTTCGGCATCATCTACCTCCAAAGTAGAGGTAGGATGGTGCCGATGTAAGCTTCAAACATTACTTGGTTGTGCTCAAAGATTTCTTTTCCACTTCCAAAGTGGTAAACAAAGGCCAACCTTTGTATGACGGGGGATGCCATACACTTGTCTTGAGATGCTTTCAATGTCTGTTTTGGACGATCAACAAGGATTTTTTAAAGTGACGATAAGGCAAATATAGAAGCTACTTGTGGCCCACGATTCACTGTGAATCCTGTTATAACATTATGGTGGAAATTTTTCAATCACAGCATTTGAGTAAGCTTATTTTATAGTACTTCAAACTTGCTGAGATAGGCTATTGTCTAGTTCTTGGTTTAGTGGAGGATGAGAGGTGCTTTTCCACTCTCAAGTTCCTCAAATCTTGTTAAAGAAATAGGTTAGGGAAGCATTTGTCCCTTGTCATTGTATGCATGTTTGGCCAAAACATTAGGGGAGATTTATGCGTTTTAAGAGACTGTGAGTTCCCGGACTGTGGGAATTGCAGGAACGCTGATCTGACGTGGCCAGAAGACCGCCACATTAGATATAATTTTTCAATATAATTTATATAAAAATTAATTAATTTTTTTAAATAAAAAAATATTTTATTTATTTATTTAATATTTTTTAAATATTATTATATTCTGACTGTACAAGACTAGTTTCTAGCAATGGAAACAACCTTGAAACAGTCTCCCAAGTAGCTGAAATATCCCCTAATGATACTTTTCACTTGAAAGTTTTCCTTACAAGCAAGCCATCAAATCTTAGAAAAGTGCAATAAAGGTTGGCCGGTGTGGGCGCTTAATTACCCACCCTTGGTAATTAATCGGACACAACCAGGTTCTAGGAGTTAACTAAATTCTAACCTAACGGGTGACTAAGCGTCGGTCCATTGTGCCTTCCAAGCAATGGATCTTCCTTACTAAGTTCCTAGTTTTCGAAGGTGACAATGGAGTTGCCTCCAATTGGCGAGGGAATAGTTCGGGCTAACCGTCCCCTAACGGCAGCCTATGCGAACTACCACCGAATCTTTCCTAATCTATGGGAATCTAAGGCTAATTGACCCTTCCTAAGACTGGGGAGGGATTACCTAAGTCCCTTCCATGGTTTCCTGAGTTAATTGGGTCTCTTCCTAATCTAAGTTATCTTTTTCCTTAATTTAATTTATCCTTTTGTTTCCTAATTTAATTTCCTAATTTAATTCCTAATTTAATTTATCTTTTTTTCTAATTTAATTCCCTAATTTAATTGATCTAATTTATCTTCTACTTTAATCTTCTCATTTATCTTTTCTCCTAATTTAATCTTCTAATTTAATTTATCTTTTTTCCTAATTTAATTCCCTAATTTAATTGATCTAATCTCCTAATTTAATCTTCTAATTTAATTTATCTTTTCTCCTAATTTAATCTTCTAATTTAATTTATCTTTTTTCCTAATTTAATTCCCTAATTTAATTGATCTGATCTCCTAATTTAATCTTCTAATTTAATTTATCTTTTTTCCTAATTTAATTTCCTAAGGCAAGGTCCGTTTTGCTAAATTAACCCGAGCTCCTAATTGGATTATTTTGTCTTAATCTAGTGTTCGCTTCTTGGTTGAGTGCTAACCTTAACGGTTACTAATTCCTAGTCCTATCCTACCCTACTCTAATTTGGTTGCTCTGATGGTTAACTTCTATGTGTGAGATGGGTTTGGATACTTCTATCGATAACCTTCTATGTCTAAACTTAAGGCCTATCCATAATCCCTCTTTGCTCATCAAAATTATTCACTATCTAACAGAGTCTAACGCAAATTAGAAGGG
Source organism: Rhytidiadelphus loreus (assembly GCA_947034895.1). Taxonomy (NCBI): domain Eukaryota; kingdom Viridiplantae; phylum Streptophyta; class Bryopsida; order Hypnales; family Hylocomiaceae; genus Rhytidiadelphus; species Rhytidiadelphus loreus. The sequence goes on along the minus strand of OX344765.1, from coordinate 29,318,179 downwards.
AAAAAAAAAGACACCGGGGATCTGTTTAATGACTCACCTGATCATCGTTAGCATGTGCGGCATTCTCCTCCATACCTCCAGCCGCGTGCTCGTATTCCATAGTCGACACGTATTTTGACGTAGTAAAATGCCAACGGCTTAGTCCTCGGCGAAGTGGTACACCTTAAAGACCTTTAATGGTTCCTTCCTTCCTCCTTGCCTCTTCTTCTTTTCTTTCAACACTATTCCTACCAACCCTTTAAATGAGACCTTACACCATATGACGCTAATCTAATGGAAGAATCACCTATTCCCTTACGTCGTCATTTTGGTGTCATCCTAATCTCCTTCCCAATGGTTGTAAGAAGCTTTTGAGATTTCCTACCTAATCCTATGACGCAACACTATTTATCGTCTCTCCCTTCTTCCTCTCCTATAACTACCCCCTTCCTAATCTTGTCATCATTGTGTGAGGTGGCTTGTTGGTGAGGGACTTTGAGAGATTGTGCAGGTTTGGACGCGTGGGATGGCGACTTCTCTTCCCCCCTTCTTCCTTTAGCCTTGAGTTGGTCTTTCGTTAGTTTTTCACTAGACCCCGGGTTTCAATCTTAGTGTGATGAAAACCCAAAAAAAAGGTGTGGTGGGGCCCCGCAGGGCATCGTCTCGTAGTGCTGAATTTAGTTGAGGTAAGGATTTCTCCCTTTCCCCCCCCCTCCTTAGACTCCCAACCCCCTGGCCCTCCCCTTGAGCTCCCAACTCCCTGGACCCCCGAACTGGCTCCCCGAACTGGCCCCCCCCCCCGATACCCGGACCTCGATACCCGGACCCCGATACCCACTAGCCCCCCCGATACCCACCCGGCCCCCGATGCCCACTGGCCCCCCCCGATGCCCACTGGCTCCCCGATACTGGCTACTGACTGTTCCTTACGGGCTCCCCGATACTGGCTGCTGACTGCTCCTTGCGGGCTCCCCTTCGAGCTGCTGACTGCTCCTTACGGGCTCCCCTTACGGGCTGCTGACTGCTCCTTACGGGCTCCCCTTGGGCTGGTCCCAAATCTTCTTACTAAAATCCCTCTTTTCCGGGTTCCCATATGGGAACCCACTTACACAACTTAAAATTGGATAGGTCAGGGTCAAAGCTTCGCCGTCTAGGGGGGATAGACAAAAGTTTTAACAACTAGCAAAACAACGGCCTAGTAGCGGGGTTTCTCCCTATACTTGTCTACCACCTAGGGCACTCTTGGGGGCTAAACTTTGGCTTTTCCCAAGAAGATCTTGGGAACTAAACTTTGGAACCAAAAAGTATAGGGGGTTCAAAGCTTCGCCGTCGAATTAGTTTTGACACCAACTCTAAGACTAGTGACGGCCCCTGGGCCCAAAGCTTCGCCGTCTAAGGCTTGTTTTTGACACACACTCTAAGACTAGGGTAGGTTACAGGTTCAAAGCTTCGCCGCCTCAAGGGCAGTGGGGTCCACTCGTAAACAACACGGCAAAGGTGACTATGGTTAGGACTTACACAAGAGGCAACCGATTCCACAAGGTAAACATAAACGAGACAATACTCATGTACTAAAGGCCCCCCAAAGCGGCATCGCCAAGGTACGGTGGGGGGTGACTTTAGGATTAGTACAAGACACCCCAAAAGATACACGAAAACACACGCAAGTAGATGGAAACCGCTTGACTTGCATACGTACAAGGTAAGGTGGAAGGACCTCAAGGACTTCAAAGAGCTTGAAATAAAGTGACAATGGGAGCCAAAAGTGCTCCGAAAACACCGTAGAGGTTTCTTGGCTTGAAACGCCAAAATTCCAAGATAACTTGGACCCACGGACCCAAAACAAGTATTGGGGGTGTTTTGGGAGAAAGAAGGGCCCCCTTTTATAGGTTTCCAAGGGCCCACTCCCCCCCTCGACGAGTAACCTCATCCATCCGGATTTTCATCCAACTTTGAGATTTTCACCTAATCTTGGGTTTTACGCTGGTCCTAGTTTCTAACTTTTGGAGTTTATCTCGGAATTGCAAATGGATTGCGCCAATGGCTTCAGAATGCCATTTTTAGCCTAAGGGACCCCCTACCCCCTATTTCTATCACAAAAAACCCCTCGGAAACTAGTGCCAACTGGAGCCAATTAAAAGGGTAAAAACCTAACTTTTGGGGTTTACCTCTTTTGGCTTGGGTAACTAGCTAGGGTTGTTGGGGAGGCTCTAGGGAGTAAGAAAAGGCTCCTTGATGTCTTTGTTCCGACTTCGTACGCTCCCGGGACGCCGGTCAACCCCGCAAAGATCTTGTCGTAAATATTAATTGGGGGGATGTTGTCAGTTTCGGCTGCTTCCCGCTATTGGAACGCCATGAAATTTGTCGGGGCGCGTTATTAACATAAAAGATGCTAGTCTAATTTTTAGTGAGATTTTACCGCGGCCTGGGTATTTTCTATGAATTTCCCAACGTGGCCTTTGGCGGTTGACCGCTCGGAAAAAGATCCTTTGGAGATCAGAAAAAACCGAGACTTTTTGGGGAACCTCTCATGGAGTCCCCCAAGCCACGTGCCAAGTCTTGGGCTATTCTAGCACACAGTTGGTGGCGAGGTGAAAACTAACTTCGGTTGAATCACCGGCAGTCAGGGAATCTTTCACATGTGAGGGAATCTTGGCGAATGGGTTTTGCCGTGGATGTCCCGACATGTTCCAGATCCGAGAACACTATCCGGCGGCTGTGGATTCCTCCATGCGGCCTGTCTTGGGACAAGTAACACCTGCAAGCTAACAATGTGGATTTCTAATGTTTCGTCGGTGGAATGGGGAAACTAGAACCTATCTTTGGAGATTTACGTGGGGACCTCCCCCACTCTCCTAAGACTTAATTTAGCCTATCATGGTCACATGCACTAGGGTTTTGGGCTATTTTGGATAAGTTCCCAGTAGCCCTGTTGTTTCCCACTAATTACGGGTTCTAACCTATATACAAGTGGGTTTTATGGATACTCTATAGATAAAAGGCTATTTATGACCAAATGCTATACTGGTACGTGACATACCTATTTTGGTTCTACACTCTTTTTTGGGCTTTTTGTACTACTTTATGCCTTAATTTGTAATAAACTAAAAAAAAGAAAACAATGAGTCCCAAGTGACGAATTTGGGGCTCACAGCCGGCAAGGGGATGTGTAAAGTAGATGCTTTGTAGGACCAACATCCTTACCATACCAAAAATTTGCCTTAGTTTTCATGAAGTGAGGCGTGCCTTGCAACTCAAGTTTTCCTTTACTAAAGACTTAGTGGATCCTATTGCTTGAGACAGTGATGAGGCGTTGTTGGTCTCTTTGGCGACTTCACTAGGGCTAGTTTCATTGGCAATGGTGCTTCACTATTGTGGCTAGAGAGGAAGAGTGTCCTTGGCAAGGCATACATTTTTTGTGACTATTTTTTCTAACTCTCTTATATGTCTTGTGCTATGTTGTACTGAATATTAACATTGCGTTTGGACAGTCTAGAATGGTTCAATTCCCTTGTTAGTGACATGTATTAGAATTTGGCACTTAAACTATGAAAATGAAAGCATGTAATGATTTTATTACAATATAATGTGATTGTTCATGAATGTTTTGCCTTGGATTCAAAAATTTGCTATTATGTGACATTTTTTCTTCCGACTTAGCAATTGCAAGCTTCATGTTTGCACCAAACTCTCCAACATGTCACAACTTATACTCTACCACCAAAAAAAACTTTACGCAAAAGTTCACATTTCCAATTTCAATTTATCTCCTTTGTTTCACCAATGGAAATAGGGTTCGAGGAAATAGCTCCCTATTGTGGCATAGGTATAGCCTCCAATCGAAATTCCTGAAACAAGTTTTGGAAAAGCTGCTTTAGACTTTTTGAGACTTTGAATTTCATACATGAGTTCATCTTACATAATCTAAATCTGGTTTTTAGTGTTACTTCTTGGTCTAAATGTAGTCTTTTGATTTTGAAAATTGATAATTATAGATGCACCTACTTTACTCCAAAAGAAGACAACTCTCTTCTAAAAGCAAGCTTTGAATCTAGCTGATCCTCTATGACAATCTTGGAAGAAGAACATTGAAAATTTATTCACCTAAAGATAACTTTTCAAATAAACTAATTTGGTTAACTTAAATTAACTTAAATTTTTTGTCAACACCAACATGTGGTGTCTTGGGGATTTTGAGGTAAAAAACATTAGAAGCAAAATAATGGTTTATAGTAGAGTCTAATTTTTAAAAATAAAGTGTATGTAATAAATGCAATTAAATATGAAAATGATAATAAAGGCAAAGAATTAAATGAAACAATACTATGTTTTATAGTAAGCCAATCTAGACCTTAAGTTGATTAGTTAGTTTGTTTTGTTTGTTTGTTTTGTTTGTTTTGTTTGTTAATTAGGTAGTTATTTTTTTTTGGAACTTTGCATCTCCCAATCATATTTATGGTATTATCAAAAAACTCTCTGCAAGGAGGGATGAGGGATGCACAGGTTTTATTTCATGGCATTTGGACATACACAATGTAAAAGTTATTGAATTTCAAAAATTTATGAATTAAAAAATTAGAAAATTACTTTAATTTCATTTTATTATATTGTGGCAACATCACAAGGCACACTAGTACTTATGAAAGATGAAAAAACTTTACTAAATACATAATAATAATTTAAAAAAATCAAACTTAAAAGTTGTACTACAATTCAATGCAGTATCTCCATTACTAGTACAAATGTAAATTGAAAACAATGTAAAACAATGTAATGAAAATTGTATATGAAAATATGAAAGTCTTGTCATGTTACAATTCTTTAACTTTTGATTGACCTTTTACTTGATTTCAACATCACATTTCACTTTTTATAAGAATCAACAACAGTATTTGGGTAAATATTTTACTTTTTATTACTCAATTCATTATTAATTAAACTTTTACTTTTTACTGTTCTTTTGAATCAGAAGCTATATATAGTATATTGAAACTTCATTTCAAACCTTCAATTTTTTCCATTATTAAAGCACTTTCAAACATATTATTCTATCATCTTTTGACTCAATTGCATATATCAACTCTTTTGTAGAGTGATCTATGAGAAAATTATATCCATGGATTCCACCAAGAGAAACAAAATCATAGCAAATACTATTGAAGCCTTCAACAAATTCACAATTGTTGAAGTAAATGTTGTATCTGCCCAAGATTTACAACAAACAAAACGGTTTTCATGCCAAATGAGACCTTATGTGGAAGTTTGGATTTCTTCTAAAATAAACGGCGTGGGAACTTATGTTCAACAATGTAGAGGTAAAAACCCAAAATGGAACTCAACTCCATTAGGAGTTGTATGTGACAAGGAACTTTTGTTTTCAAACTCGGCTCTATTAAACATTGAAGTCTTCCATCGAAGTTCCAAAATGGGTAGGGACAAACACTTGGGAACAGCATCACTTTTTTTGACTAATGAACACTATAACTCAAAGCACTCCAAGGTTTTCACTTGTCCACTAATTCTCAAAAGTGGTGTAAAGAAGGGGTCAATCAATTTCACAATCAAGTACAATCGATATAGAATTGTTTGTGAGCCATTTCGTGTGCTAAAAAAAGATGAAATTCATAAATATACATTACTGGTTTGAATGATATCACAAAAGCATGATACTTGTAGTTTAATTCAATATTGATCAAAAAATTAGTTATAAGTAAAAATAAGAATCAAGAAAATATGACAAAAATTGAAACTTATAATACATTTTTATTGAATATTTGACATAAATACTGAAACTAAGGACATACCTATGTTTTGTTGAATCATTTATTTGTCTTTAAAAATCACTTTACAAGTTTATAGATATAAACATGTATTACAATATGAAAAAAATTATCACCTTGGATGGTCCTATTCTTATATATAAGTTGCAATTCAAAATTTTATATAAATAGAATGAGAAATATGCATATGGTTCACACTAGGCAAACATGTCAAAATGCAAAACTAAAGAAGATATTTTGAAGAAGGTTTTTGAAACAATTTAGTTTATAGTGAAGAAAACCTATAGATTTGAAGAGATTTTGAATTTTTTTAGGGATATTTGATTGTAAGCAAAGTATTTGCATTATATTTATTCAATGCATTTGATTATTGCCATAATAGCATAATGCATCTAAAAAGAATTTTTTGATACAATATCAAATACATTTGGTCACAACAATACCATTTCATTCACTAGCTAAAAGCATTTGTTTATATTATGCTTTTGTACTATGAATCACCATTCATGGTCCTTTCTATTTAAATTGTATCCTCCATTAAACTTGTAATCCATCTTACATGTTGTACTCTATTCTCGGTACTTTTGATTCATTTCCATTGGATTTTTTGTTCAAAGTGCTTCTATGAATATCTTTGATTATGAGTGTTATTGGGGAGATTGAGAAGGTTGAATTTTAGGTGATTTGTTTGAATAAAAGAAGTTTTGAATTAGAATGGGTAGTTCATTGAGTATCCATCAATGTTGTGTAGGTATTTTGAGTGCTAAAAACTATATCTTATATATAATTTTTATCTTGAAAATTGTGAAAATTGAAATAAAGAATAGATCCAACATGTTATTTTTTCCAAAAAGATGCTAGAACTACTTGCAAAACAAAGTGCTCCATAACTTTCACAATACAAATCTTAATGAAATAAATAAACCATTCCATATATAGACAAAAATAAAATCTATAAAAATAATTAATTATTTCAAATTTTGGTGATTTTTGGTCATTATAATGAGCTTTGTGTGACATAGCTTTTGCTCTTGGGCATTGATTTAAATACAAATTATATTCCAAGAAAGCTAATTTGTTTTTTTATCTTCAAAAAATATTTCTAAAAAGAGTGATTTAGATCATTGGAACCAAACTAAACCTTCAATTGTCTCCGAAGAAGACACTTGGGACTTTAGAGGTTATGGGATTAATAAAATAGAATGAATCAAAGTTTTTTGAAAAAACATCCATCTATCCAATAAACATAAAAATTAGGAAATTTTTAAAGTAAATTTACTAAGATGCCCGCATTGAGATGGAAATTAAAAGAATCTTATTATGACTTTTGCAATAATTACCTTTCAAATGCTTTTGTTTAGAATTGTAAAATAACTATTGCACATAAAGCAAAATTTAACCTTCAACAATGATCATTTCCAATAGAAGTTGTTGCTTTAACCATCGGTGCTTGTGATCAATTCACCATTGTGACTATTGTGGCTTTTATTTCACACTTTTCTTTCAGAATTTCATTCCATTGTATGCACATTCTTACATATGAGGATCACTCTCTCTAGATTCCCACATTCATGTGAGGATCAAATTTCTATTACCAAAGTCTCCCAAGCCAAAAATGGGGCCCCAATATTTTCAATCTTTTGTGGCCTTTATTGGTAGAAAAGACTAGCCTAGTGAATTTTTTAAAATTTTGTTTATAGCTACTGCAATGATACACTTTTAGCATTGAAAAGTTTTTGAAGAACTTTTCATTGTCTATTTTTCGAATTATCCCATTTTTTTAGGATGAAAGTGTTGATAAAGTCTTCTAATAAGTACACATAAAGAACATGGAAGTGCCTCCAAAGAAGGTTTTATTTAGTATTAATTTGAATATGATTCATGGTGTACATCTACGTGAAAGTTGTTAAAATTGCATCTTAGTCATAGAATCTTAACCTCTAAAATACCAAGGCATTTTTTGGCTCTGAAACCACTGAAAACTGCCATTTCTACTGCGATCACCCAAGAAACCAAAAAAATCTTTTTTTAAGAATCTAACCGTAGGATCTTGTACTTAATTTGTCTTGTATCATGTGCTAAAAATTTCATGAAGTTTGACTATACGAATTAGAAGATATTAGCATTTGAAGTCAGAAAAAGAACTTTTTTTGAATGCTGGCTTGCAATTTTAGATGCCTTTGACCGCCATTTGTGGATTTTTTTTTCACTATAGTTCATAAAGTTAAAAAAAAATTCGTTGAAAATTTGAATTGAGAGTTGAAAAAAAAAATTTAGAAAAAAAAAACTTGATTTTCATTCATTAAAAAATTGTTAAGTAGAAGTAGGTCTGAGATTGAATGAAACATTAAATTGTTAATAGCTCTAAGATGGGATTGAAACATCATAATCCCAAAGGTGAGACTCTTTTTGCAAGCAAACTTTACCCTACCAAAAAAAAAATTGAAAAAAACTAAAAATTGCATTCAGAAAAGAATTCTAAAAGTTTTTTTTTCTAAAGATGAGTAGATTGCCCAAAAAATGAGATTGTCCATAACTTTCTCATTATCAGTCCAAATAGAATGAATCAAAGCTTCAAATGTAGACAAAAACATAATCTTTCAAAAAAATTAAAAATTAAGAAAAATAATTTTTTCGGTGTTTTTTTATTTCTGCCCAGCAAACTGCTTTTTAAACTTTGGGTGGCATAACTTTTGCTCCCGGGCACCAATTAGAAAAAACATTGTATTTTTAAAAAGCTGATGTGATTCCCTATCTTCAAAAAAAGTTTTGAAAAATCAAGTCAAAATTTGAGGTCACTCAAGTGTCCCTTGAGGGGGACTTTTGGTACTTTAGGGGTTAAATAATGAGCAAGCTTTTCATTGACAACTACAGTGAAATTATGAAAAGTTTTTGGAGACCCATAGCCAAAGATCAAAGACACTTGTAGAAAGCCTTGTCAAATCACTAAACCACTAACAACCTTTATAGTTGTTGTATATAGTTTTCGTACAATATTTGTATAGCGATTGTTTTTGCATTGAAGCCATTTTTTTTAATCCTTTCATCAAATTTTGGGCCTTAAAAGAGTCATTCACACCATCAAGATTCTTAGAAGTTTTCAAGAACTATTAATGACAATTTTTTGTTCTTTTGAAGCACAAATTTATTTAAAATTTAATGAAAAATAAAATCATTATAAACTATTAAGAATTAAATTAAAATTTATTTCTAAAGTCTTCAAAGTCTAAAACCTTCAATTTGTTGTCACTTCTAGTGCCCTAGTAAACTTTTATGCCCTTTATATTTCATCTTTATAGTGTTTCATTTTATATTTTTATTTCATTTTATTCTATTATCATGTGGCCATCCTATATACAAACATGCAAATGGCTATTTTTTCTATACATATGATAATGGTCAATCATACATGTTTTTCTTACCTTTGTAAAAATGTTTATAATTACATTCATATTTTGCTTTCCCATCTTGTATAATTTCCTTTAACTTTCATGTGGTTTTATAATGACTACTTGTAATGTTCTTGACATGTCGCTATATAGTCAATCCTCTATATATATCACAAGTAGGGAGTAGAAGATTTCTAAGAAATAATAACATCTAACAAATAATACATATTTAAATTATCAACTTATTCTCCATTAACAATAATGCATATTCTAATTAATCAACTTTTTGTCTATTCTAACATGTAGCGAGTTATGTTTACAAATTAAAAGATGTTTTGAAAAACAAACAACATTTAACATTTAACATTTATCTTTGAGGATCTAGGAGGTAAATTTTTGTATAATATATAAGATTTTTATGCTTATCAAGGTAACAAATATAGAGGTTTGTTTTCACTAATAAAAATAATAATAATTTGTGATGCTTTTTATTTTGTATGTGTGGATGCAAAGCTTACAATCATTCATTCAACTTTTCTTCCTTCTATAAACAAATTTAAATAGTTGGCAAAAGTGGGTGGGTAATTCAACAAACAATCTAAAATACTTTATTCTATGTTCTAAGTCCCAAGTCCTTCACTAAAAAAATTGCTTAGACAAGAACACTCAAGAAGGGCATAGTTAGTTTTTTAACCCCTAAAGGACCAAGGCCTTTTTTTGCCAAAAAACACTCAAAACTGCCATTTCTATAGCAAAAAGTTAAAAAAATTGAATTTTTTCCCACTTCTAACCATAGGATATTACACCTAACTAGTATGAGAATGTGTGGAAAAAATTTCAGAAGTTTTGACCGCATAGATTGCAAGATATCTGCTTTTAAAGTTAAAAAAACAAGTTTTTTAGCACATTGTGGGACTAGATTTTTTGACTTTGAACATTTTTAACTTAAATTTTTTGCACTATAGAGTTTTGAGCTTTAAATCTTTACATTGAAGAATTGAATTGAGAGTCTAGGAGAAAAAAAGAAATCCCAAAAAACTTACTTTTCATTTGTAATAAAATTGTTAAGTAGATCTAGATATGAGATAGAAGGATGATCTAAAATATCTTTTAGATGGAATTAAAATACACTACCACCAATGGTAAGATTGTTCTAGCAAGAAAACTAAACCGTATGGAACTAATTTTTTGGAAAAATTGGAAAAATTGCATTCAAAAGTGAGTCCTACAAGTTATTTTTTTCAAGAAGATGCTCTAATTGCCCAAAAAATAAGATTGTCCATAACTTTCTCATAAAAAATCTAAATGGAATGAATCAAAGCTTTCCATGTAGACAAAAATGTAATGCATAAGGAATTTTTTTATTTTTTTTAAATACTTTTTTAAGTTGTTTTTTGCTGCCTCTTGTCCCTTGTTTTGAGCTTATTTCGACATAATTTTTTTTCCCGGGCACCAATTGAAAAAAAATTATATTCTCCAAAAGCTTATTAGCTTTCCTATCTTTAAAAAAAAATTTAAAAAATCAAGGCAAAATTTCAGCCCGTAGCCGTAGGTACCTACCCAAAATCCCATTTGTCCGCCGAAGGAACAATGGTCCTTTAGGGGTTAAATTAAATTCCAATATTAAGCTTCTAGTTCCTCAAAAGACCTCCTTAGAAATGTTTCTTGGAAGGTTTAGTGACAAAATATTGAAGCTTAAAGCAAAAATGGAGACTTGTAAAAATGAAAATTGAACTGGACTTTTAAGATTTAATATTTACTTGCATCAAATATCAAAGGAGAACACTAGTAGAGGCTCCTTTACATGTTGATTTTGTGCTTCTATTGCCTACAACAAAATTCAAGTGAATAATACTTTAACCCCTAAAGGACTATCATGTTTAAAGGCCCAAAACTACTTCAAACTACTCATTCCCAAAGCAAGGTCAAAATCTCCATTAATATTTATTTTTTAACAAAACCAACTATATGATCTTTTGGTTAACTTATTCAAGTACATTGTCCCAAAATTTTATAGTAAATATACACACTCATTGCAAGTTCAATGTGCCTTAACTTCAAAATGTGCCTTTTTCTAGTCCTTCCAAAAGGTGAAGTTTTATCTTTCAACATTTTAAGAAAAAAACAAGGTATGTTCTCATAACTTTTACCTCATTATTTGGAATTCAATGGTTCAAATGTTTTTGAGTAGGCATCAATTTGTACAATCTCAAAAAAAAAATTAAAAAAAATTTAGAATATATTTTTTGCTACTGGATTTGACATTGAAATTGAAAAAAAACTTCTAACTTTTGCAATATTATATTAGAATGACATGAAACAAAGCTTCACATGTAGATTATGATGAGAAGAAGCTATTCTAAAAAAGTCATGTAAAAATTCCAAATTATGAAGTCAATAAATAGAGCCTACCCGAGTTCTTAAAAACCCAAAGTGGGCTCCTTGGTCCTCGAGGGGTTAAAAACATGATTTGAAAATCATTTGACTCAATTTTGAGCTACTCGAATTACATTACATTACAACACACGTGATTGAGGAGACCTAAGCCTTTTATTTGTAATATATATTTTTTCCAGCAAGAAAAACAAAGTAGATCAATCCAATATTGTTGGTCATCCAATTCCAACATCTATTGGACCCTCCCATTTCCATTAGTCACCTACCCATTGCCATATCCTTAACAATCCCTTAGCATCGGGATGCGTCACTATCACTATGTGGTTTAGCATGGGTCAACCCATGCTTTGCCAATTTCATTCCAACAAACTTTGAAAAATTACAAAAAAATCATTTCTTATTAGAATGTCTTGATTCTACTTGCAAATGGCTTCTCTCAAACTTCTCAAAATACTTCATTTGACAAATAGCTTCTCCAAGGTACCTTGACAAATATGCTTCGCAATAGGCATGTTGACCTGAAGGACTTGACCTGGAATTCTGTTTTTTTCTTTTTCTTTTTTTAAATACTCCAGACGTTGGATTTGTAAGGAGACCCTATCATGATGCTTTGAAATTTGGATCCCCTTCATCAGTCCTTTTTCAATCACAAAGAATTACAATTTCCCAACCAAAGTATCGTCAAAAGTGCCAGTCAGCCAATGTGTCAGCACCCCATCAGCGGGTAGTCACAAAGGGAAGAAAATATCATCACAACAACTCGGTCGGAGGGCTGAACTGAACCCCATCCCTCATTCATCCACTCACATTCGTCGATGACGACCTGCAACCGACGAACAAACGAACGCTGTACGTCCATGCCCGCCGTCCTACGCGAACCATGGCCCACCGTTCCTTGGAACCCAACGAACAAACGAACCTGGACAATGCTTTTCCGACGATAATCGTCAGAATGATGGACGACTATTTCCCAAAGTTCTCGGCTACCCCCATTCGTCTGTAACCCTCCTACCGACGAACGGACCACCCCAGACGCGCCTCAGGCATTCGCGGGTAACTTCCATCTTCGAACGAACGTCCGTCAAAGCTCATCCGACGATATTTGTCGAAATCCGAGAAGCATAAGAGCGCCCTATCCATGCTTCCTTGTTATCAGAAACACGAAGAGCATAAGTTGCTGGGACTGGCACCTCTCTTCCTTGACGAGTTGGGCTCTCTTGCTCTCTTCAAGTGCTCCTCGCAATCCGCAATTACTTAGGTTTGGGTTGCACTTGGGTTGTGCTTGTGCTTGTGCTTCTGTCCGTACTTTTGTAGCTTGACATTTACTTCCACCATGGCCACCATGGCTGCTTCCCAAGCTGTGATGCTGAACAACAAGCTCGCCGCAGCGTCGTCGTCATCCGTGGCGCCTTCGCTCCGCGCAGACACCACCCGATTCTTCAACACCCACAAGCCGAATTACGGAACACGCCTCCGCTCCAATGTACGCGCTTCGGTTTAATATGTTCTGTGGCTCTCTTGGATTCGCTTTTCTTGTTGCTGTTTCGTGATGTTGCCGTTGCATTGGATTGAATGGGGTGTTCGGTTTTCAGGGGATTCGGAAGATTGCGACCGCTAGTTCCGTACCGGAAAGCGCCGGGGAGTACTTTGCAGAGCAGCCGCCGACACCGCTTTTGGACACCATCAACTATCCCATCCACATGAAGAATCTGACTGTGCGGGTATGGACGTTTCCCAATTGATGGCCGTCTCCTTTGAGCTTTGATTGATTTTGTTGATTTTGTTGGTTTTAATTCTTTGGTTCGCTGCAGGAACTGAAACAACTGGCGGATGAAGTGAGAGCCGAGACTATCTTTACGGTTTCCAATACGGGAGGCCATTTGGGCTCCAGTTTGGGGGTGGTGGAGCTCACCGTAGCGCTGCATCACGTGTTCAATTGCCCGGAGGATAAGTTCTTGTGGGATGTTGGGCATCAGGTGTGCTTTTGGTGTTTTTGGTGTTCTTCTTTTCGCTTTTTGCATTGCCGAAGAAAAAACAAGAAATGGCGAAAAGTATCAATGTGGCTAGTGGGCTTGTCTTCGATATGTTATTGATTGTTGTCAACTTGATTTGAGAGTATTGGCGGATTGCACGTGATTCGCGCAGTTCAGCACATTTGTCGCAGAATCCACGTTCCGCGGTTTGAGTGAACATTTTTGGGGTTGAGCGCGTGTCAGGAGATATCCCGTGTGTGTTGAAGAGAATGTACTATATTTGTAGATTTCAGGGGTAGTGTCCCCTTTTTGTCCTACAGTTCTTACGTTTATGCATTACATATAACAGTTTTCTGATTGCTTTTTTCTTGGGGTAGCTGTGGGTTACCATACGAATCTAATTTGGAAAAGATTTTCCGACCTAAATTCGCGTAGTGGGAGGGGAATCTGCAATATTTCATTCCTGAATAGTTACAGTAACGAAGAGTATTTTTCTAGAAGCACGGCATCAACGTCGTGCTTTTTCATTTGAATACCCTGTTTGTGTTCCCCGGAATATAAGGAAGTCTTTGTAGTTTGTTATTATTAAGTTTGTACTTCGCTTTGGGGAATCAAGCAATTGCTTGAAGACAATCTGGTGCATATTTTAGTATTACTTTTTTGCTTTTTGGTGATCGGTACGTTTACTTCGGTTTTGTAATTGTGGTTGAAACAGGCATACCCACACAAAATCTTGACTGGGAGAAGGGGCAAGATGCACACGATGAGGCAAACCGATGGACTTTCGGGTTTTGTGAAGAGGTCTGAGAGTGAATACGACGCTTTCGGAGCTGGTCATAGTTCTACCAGTATATCTGCGGGCTTAGGTGGGTGAACGAATATGTTTTTGGAAGGATTATGTACCCTTTTTCGATTTATTTTTATGCGACTTCATTCTTTAGTTCTTTATTGAAGGAGATTATGAAGCTGGAATGTACTTGATACTCCAGGAATGGCGGTTGGAAGAGACTTGAAGGGCAACAAGAACAATGTGATTGCTGTGATCGGTGATGGAGCTATGACTGCCGGGCAGGCCTACGAGGCTATGAACAATGCCGGGTACCTGGATTGCAATATGATTGTGATCCTGAACGACAACAAACAAGTATCTCTTCCCACAGCTACTCTTGATGGCCCTGCTCCTCCTGTTGGTGCCCTGAGTAGCGCTCTCAGCAGGCTTCAGTCAAGCAGGCCACTTCGTGAGCTCCGTGAAGTTGCAAAGGTAGGGTCATTTTCTTTGGTTGCTCTGACTGCTGGGATTCCAGTTGGAAAAATGAAGCTCGTCTGTCAATCTCTTGTTATTGAAAGCCGTATTGTTTGTGACTTGTCATTCCAGGGTGTGACAAAGCAAATTGGAGGCTCGGCGCATGCTTTGGCCTCGAAGGTTGATGAGTATGCTCGAGGTATGATTAGTGGCTCTGGGTCCACTCTTTTCGAGGAACTCGGCCTCTACTACATTGGCCCAGTCGATGGCCATAACCTTGATGATTTGGTGACAATTTTGCGGGAGGTGAAGAATACCTCCACAACTGGACCTGTGCTGATTCACCTCGTGACTGAGAAGGGTCGCGGCTATCCCTATGCTGAAAGAGCTAGTGACAAGTACCATGGTCAGTGTTTGTCGCAGCTTTTTTCTGTTTTCAATTGTAAGCAGAATTTTTGTTGATGTAGGCTGAACTTCCATGCGTTTATCATTCTTTCTATTTAAACGAATCGATTCTGGTCTGCAGGTGTTGCTAAGTTTGATCCTGCAACCGGAAAGCAGAAAAAGGTGAAAACTGCAACTCAAGCATACACGACTTATTTTGCTGAGGCACTGATAGCCGAGGCAGAGGTCAACAAGAAAGTTATTGGAATTCATGCAGCTATGGGAGGTGGTACTGGCATGAACATGTTTGCGAAGCGGTTCCCAGACAGGTGCTTTGATGTGGGCATTGCGGAACAACATGCTGTCACTTTTGCCGCGGGACTAGCATGCGAAGGCTTGATCCCCTTCTGCAGCATCTACTCTTCCTTCCTTCAACGAGGATATGATCAGGTGAGCGGACTTTCACTGATGAATTCCATTTTCTTAGGAATAACTTAGTCTGACCTGTCGGCGAAATGGGGATACGGCATTTTGGATATCCACCCTGACTTAGACCAACAGGGCCTGCAAAAGTTGAAGAATGGTCTTACCTTGTGGCTCTAATTTTTTCTTTTCTTTGTCATGGTATTCTTGCAGGTTGTTCATGATGTGGATCTGCAGAAATTGCCTGTCCGATTTGCTATGGACCGTGCTGGCCTTGTTGGAGCTGATGGGCCAACTCACTGTGGGGCGTTTGACGTGACCTACATGGCTTGCCTGCCGAACATGGTTGTCATGGCTCCTGCTGACGAAGCTGAACTTTTCCACATGGTTGCCACTGCTGCTGTGATTGATGACCGACCCAGTTGTTTCAGGTATCCAAGGGGCAACGGTATTGGTGTCGAATTGCCTAAAAACAACAAAGGCATTCCCATTGAGGTATATATCAAACTCTGGATGTTTGACCACTTGAGAGTTCCCGTAGAATTATTCTGCTTACCTTTTCTGCTTACTGTGTCACGTCTATTCTTTCTTATCTTCAGCATCTACACTTCTTGTTTTTATTTAGTGCATGGTGCACTGTTTCGTAGGCCTATGATATATTATGAACACGATGTATTAGTACCTATTGATGAACTCCATTTTCCAAGTTCTGGACTTCGTCTTTGCCACTTGTTGCTTGAGTGTCTATTCACTTGGAAGCATCTGGACAGTGCTTCCAAGGTACTACACAATTTAACAGAATTTATTTATTTATTCTGTGGCATGCTATTCTGGTGTTACATGACTGACGCTTAATAGAATAAACAGTGTAGTCAAATAAGTGAGTGCAGAGGGTCAACCTGGCACAATCTTGAGGTATATATCAAACTCTGGATGTCTGACCACTTGTGACAAATATGGGCTCTTTCATGAGTGCAGATTGGCAAAGGGCGAATCTTGCTGGAAGGTACGGAAGTGGCACTCTTGGGTTATGGTACCATGGTTCAGAACTGCCTGGCTGCTCACGCTCTCCTTGCCGATTTGGGAGTTTCAGCAACTGTCGCCGATGCCCGGTTTTGCAAGCCCCTTGACCGAGACCTTATTCGGCAACTTGCGAAAAACCACCAAGTGCTTATCACCGTGGAGGAGGGCTCCATTGGAGGCTTCGGATCTCATGTTGTGCAATTCATGGCTTTGGATGGGCTTCTCGATGGCAAACTGAAGGCAAGTCTATCACGCAGTTGAATTTTGCTTTTATTCCTTACTTTCCTTTGACTGGGTTGTGGAATAGTTCTAAATTACAGGTTTTTTCATTCCTTCAGGTCAGAGTTTCCAGTTCTCTGAGTAATATTGGATGTTATAGATCATTTTGTGGTAATCAGCGGACTAGTTGTCTTTGCCGCAATCTGGTCATATGTTTGTGGAATGAGTTGTTACAGTTCTATGTGGCATTCACTAACCGTGAACCTATTCTCACATATTTTCCTTTCCTTTGTCATAAACAGTGGAGACCTCTTGTGCTTCCTGACCGCTACATCGACCATGGCTCCCCGAAGGACCAGTATGCTGAAGCAGGTTTAACTGCTGGTCATATTGCAGCCACTGCGTTGAATGTTCTTGGGAAGACGAGAGAAGCGCTGCAAGTTATGTCGTGAAGAGCTTTGTGATCATTTTGTGAATTTCTTGAGGATCACGACCCACTTCAATCACATTGATCGATGCATTTCCCAGGTTGCATTTCCGATTACAAGTGTCGCCTAATTCTATGTAATTTATTTGGACGAGCATGTGACGGTCTAGTACGCATTTACTTTTTAGTTCTATAGTAACCGGGGGACCTCTCTCATTTGCATGGAGTGTTGAGCAGATCTTTTGATAGGGTCTTACTAAAGATTATACAGTAGGTGATGGTACTCCCAAATTGGAGTCGCCAGTAGGTCTTCAGGGAGTTTGGATGTGTACTTTGTTAGAGAGGAGAATCCTTCCTGCATTATATTGCATTGAACTTGGACGGACAAGGGCAAATTTTGTACTCTTCAAACTCTTGTAAACTATGTTTACTGGTCGCTCTCCATTGCGATAATAAATAAATGAATCGGGGCACAACCCGACTCACTACTTTTTCAATGTCTTTTCCTTCGTGTTGGGTTTTAGAATGCGCTCTTTTGTGATTTTAAATATCTTCAATTGTTTTCCTCATTGCGGGATCTGAAGGATGAAGTGTGCCATGTTAATACACGCTGTCACTTTTCAACATTGAGAAAAGGAAGTATTCCTCAATGGGGGCAGTTTTGATTATTTATCATAAATTTTCAAAAACATTGGTTAAATACTATATACATGTATGAATGATGATTGATGTAATAAATGAATAACTTGTGTGATTTAGCCAATATGATGAAAAATTTGTTCATAATATACAGAAAATAATTAACCAAAAAAGATTTCATAAAGAAAATTGTAAGTCAAAGGTCGATAATTATTATCACACTGGGTCATCCTACCTTCGATGGATTCGGTGGAAGACTGTAAAGCCAGTATTTTGGTTAAAACGTTTTTCTATTATTTTTTTTGATCAGGAACCATTAACACCGAACTTCTGAAATGTCTGCAGTATACCACCATCTCCGGTGGGGTTTTCGAGGGCCTCACGCGGCAGAGTAAAGGAGTCCTTTGACCCAGTTTGCAAAACCCTCATCAGACCCCAGGGTAGCTGCTGCTCTGTAATAGCTTGAGGGGAGAGTTGGACGGAGGTTCACAACAAGTATCTGCGCTTGCTAGCCATCCAAGAGGGGCCTTGAATTTGCATCGCCAGCGTCACCCGTGGATACAACAACGTCGCCCAGGAGCCTGCACCTGCTCACGACGACAGATATACGGTACACTAGTGCGCTTCTTCTGCTTTCTTAGTCTTGCGAAAATTTTCAGTTCGTGAAACTTAGTTTCGTTCTTTTCGGTCTGTGCCAAATTCTCATGATGCATGTCCGAGTGGATTCTTTGCTTGAGCTAGATTCTGTGCTTGGATTGAGCTAGAAGGAGTACGTCCCTGGACTGTGCCCCCGTAGCTGTAGACTCTACGCTCTTGTTTTTCAGGGGGGCCTGGATTCCAACTTTTCCTGCTTTATGGTGTCGAGACATCCATCCGGCAGTGTAGATCGGTCGGTTTTGCTTCAAAATGAATTTCCAAGACATTGTGGGTCCGTTTCTTGTTGTCCAGACAACATCTCTGTTTGAGACTCCTCTAATGTGAAACCCTAATGCCTCCAACAGTTGGTTGCATGGCCAGCAGGAACAGCGAGGGAACCCCAACAGAAGCTTACTGTTCCTAGATGGCTGATTTAAGCGAGTCCACTCACCCCTTGGAGAATCTGAGAAGTGTGTCGGAGCCTTCTTGTTGGATGGGTGCATGAAGCGATTCAGCATATGTCACAGCCTTAGCATCTGAAATGGATTCTGCAATCCCCTCTTCTTTGACGGTTTTTTTTCCTGCACGCTCTGAGCCCATGAGCAGTGAGAGGAGGAAAGCTGAGAGTGGAGGATGCGATTGAGCGATCCAAGGTGCATTGGAGCCAGTTGATTGAGCATGCTGAGTCTGACAAAGAGGAGGCCGAGGTGAGCAATGTGGAAGTCTTCCAGTCTCTACAAATGCATCCTACTTGGGGTGGCTTCTTTCGCACATTTGGTGATGGTGGAATCCACGATATTGGTGAGTTGGAGGTTGGTGACAAGTTTGCAGAGGGTGGGCAAGCGGAGCTCTACCATGCCCGTGTCACTTGGAAGGATCCAAAGTTCATTTCTGACAATTAGAAATATGGATTTATGTTTGTGCTAAAGGTCTTTCGGAAGGGGACCTTCTTGCAAGATTTGCAAAAGCAATGGCCCCAAGGAATGTTTTTGCAATATGAAGAGAGTTTGAAACGTCAAAAAAAGAGGGTGGAATCTAATCCACCAATGTTCACTTGTCATATACATTGTGGGACTTTATTGCCAGATGGTCGGTTTGCATTTCTTTTAGTGAGAGAAAACAAAGACCTCTGGACTTTCATTGATCGTTGCATGAAGGCAAGAGTTTGCATTGATTGTGGACCATTTTCAAGGGAGATGGAGATGGAGGTCATGTATATTGTTGCAAAAGGGATGGTTCAGTTGCACAATCTCAATATTGTTCATAGGGACCTCAAAGCATCAAATGTGTTGTGCAGTCGGTTCATCAAGAAGATGGACAACTATGTTCACGATCATAATGTAGCCAATGTAGAGGTTGTGAGTGTAGATGATTACAGGTTTCTTGTTGCTGATTTTGAGTGCTCAATTGGAGTCGTTGGAACTGGCTTCTTTTGAGCTCCGGAAATATTGCAAGCTGTTAAAGATAAGGTGGTGAACAAGTATCCAAATCTATTTACAAAAGAAGCAGATGTTTATAGTTATGGGATGGTGTGTTATGAGATCTTGATAGGGAAACTTCCTTTTGAAGGTCATCGTGAAAATGACTATGACCTTGTTCTTGAAGGACATCGGCCAGAAGTGCCTCACTTTGTTGAAGAATGGGCTTGCGATCTATTGTATAGGTGTTGGCAATCAAATCCTTTAGCTAGACCTACATTTGGAGAGATATTGAATTCACTTGGAAGAAGTTGATCAAAAATAGTAGAATGCATAGAAATCAAGAGAAGAGTTGCCTTGTATGATCATCTAGTATATGAGTTTGTGTCTTCAAATATCATTTCGAAATTTGAAGAATTATGGTATTTCTTGTAAAGATCTACCACAACTTTTTTATTGAGGAAAATCTTGTGTACATGGCCATTTTGTGCTATGTATAGTCTTTATATATAATTCTTGTAGTCAATTTGTACATTGATATTGTTATGTCCATTGGCTAGACTTTGAGATGATTTGAAATGTACATGAAATTTTGAAGTATTGAACTAATAATTGAAGTACAGTACACCTCCAAGAAAGTGTGTTTCAAGAAAGAAACCTTCCATAAAATGTTTAATGCTTACAAATTTTCAATGCTTTGCAAATTTGCTTTTATAAATTCATACCAAAAGCTAGTCCGTAAACATACGAATCGACCATATTGTAGTGCATGAAGTGCAAATTCATAATTGTTGTCCCTCCCACTAGCTTCGAAAGAAGTCATGATCCCTAAACGAGTAATTATAGCCTGAGCATCTATATCTGTGTACAATAAACAATCAACTTAGGAAACCACAGAGACCATGAACTCTAGTAAGAGAGCATTTTGATAAACAACACAACATACATTGTGTGTGATCATAACAAGATAATCTCATTGTCAAGTAAGCAAGGCTTTATACTGAGGTTAGTGGAAGGTACGTGCTAACACTATGGGATTTCATATGTACAGTACATCTCTACAGGTTTAACACCCTCCCTCAAACCCTAATTTATCATTTTGGGTTTGTTGTTGTGTGAAGAGGGTATTGTTCCATTTATATGACTTCGATTGCTGTTCTTCCTAACGTGTAGTAATTTGGGGCTAGGGTTTCAAGTTTAGGAGTCTTCTGCAGTTTTCAAATTTGGTTCGGTTGAGAGCCTTTGTAAGTGTGTTTGCTGGCATCTCGTCAGTTGGTAAATATGATACTTGAATCCGTTTTCTTTTTACCATATCCCTAACAAAATGGAGGTGTATTTCGAAATGCTTGGTTCGAGAGTGGTAAATGGGGTTTTTTGATATTTTGATGGTGCTCATATTGTCACAGTAAATCGTTACAGCTTCTCCTTTGGCATGACCTAATTCTGTGTAGAGGTTTTGTATCCAAATTGCTTCTTTGCATGTTTCTACTAGGGATCTGTACTCTGACTCTGTTGAAGATAATGATATGCAGGTTTGTTTTCGACTGCTCCAAGATATAGGTGTGTTGCCGACTGTGAATATGAATGCACCTGTTGATTTTCTTTCGTCTAAATCTCCTCCCCAATCGGCATCGGTGTATCCTGTAAGCGTGAAGTCTCCCCCTTTTTTGTATAGTAGCCCTAGGGTGGTGGTGCCTTTGATGTAGCGTAGTATGGATTTTACAGCTTGGAAATGTGCTTCTTCGGGTTTGTCCATGTAACGGGAAACTAGATTAACGGAGAAGGCTATATCTGGACGAGTATTGGTCAAAAAAACTAGTTTTCCTACCATGGATCTGTAGAGTGTGGGATCTACAGATGGGGTGCCTGTAGATTTCGTCAACTGATGGTTCGGGGATAATGGGATTTTGGTAGGTTTGCAATCTTGCATTCCATATTCTGTAAGTATGCTCTCTGCATAGGTTGTTTGGTGTAGTCTTAAACCTTGGGTTGTTTGTTCAAATTCTATCCCTAGATATTTGCGAATGGGACCTAGATTTGTCATTTCAAATTTTCTGCTAAGCTGCTGTGTAAGAGAGGCTATTTGTTCCTGATCATCGCTTGTGATGAACAAGTCATCCACATAAAGCACTAAAACTACAGATTTGCCATTGTTTGTAGAGAAATATAGATTTCCATCAGAGGTTGATTTGACAAGATTCCTACGTTTGAGGAAGCGGTTGATCTTTCTATACCAAACTCGAGCTCCTTGTTTAAGTCCATAAAGTCCTTTGGCTAGCTGACAGACATGTGAGGGTTTTTCAGGGTCTATGAATCCTAAGGGTTGTCGCATAAAAACTTGTTCTTTGAGTTTGCCGTTCAAGTAGGCAGTTTTGACGTCAAAGTGGTGGGTGCTCCATCCTTTATGTGCTGCTAGGGCACTAACCGCTTTTATGGTTGTCCATTTTGCTACAGGAGCAAAGGTTTCACTATAATCAATGCCTTCACGTTGTTGAAAACCCCTAGCAACTAGTCTTGCTTTGTAGCGTTGGTCTGTTCCATTGACTCCAGGTTTGATTCTAAAGATCCAACGTGATGTAATGGCTTTCTTGTCTGGGGGTAAGGTTACTAGCTCCCAAGTTTTATTTTGTTGATACTATCTATTTCTTCTTGCATTGCTTTCTGCCAGTGGGGGTCTGTGGAGGCTTGTTGGTATGAAATTTCAGTTGTTTGGGTTTCAAGGTAGTTTATGTATCCTGCTAATCGAACTGAAGGTTTTCGGTTTCTATTGGATCGTCGTGGTTGATGGTCTGGTCGTGGTCCTGTTGGAAATGGGATTTTTCTTCTAGTGTATGTTCTAGTAATAGTGTCTGGTTGTAAATCTACTCTAGGGTCTAAGTTTTGTAGGCTTGGTGTGCTAGGTGCTTCATAAGTTGACGGACTAAAACTTGTCTGTGGAACCTCTTTCGGAGAAATAATTTGCGATACAACAGCAGCAGTTGAAGTAGAGTTTTGCAATTCCTGCAGTGGGGCAGCAGGGAAAGGGTTACCTAGATGGAGAGCAGTAGTGGTAGTGAATTGTTCGTGGATGATGCGATATGGTCGCTCCTCAAATGACTGCTTCGTTTCAGCGATTTGGTACGTTCCAGCTGGTACGTGAGCTTCATTGATAGTCACATCTCGTGAAAGTATGATCTTCTTCGTTTGTGGACAATAACAGCGATAGACTTTTGTATATTCATCAAAACCTATGAGTATACAATTTGAGACCTTGGATTCTAATTTTGAACGTTGATGTTTGGGTACCTGCACATAAACTTGTGTTCCAAAAATACGAAGATGCGATATATTTGGTTGTTTTCCATAGAAGGTTTCTTCTGGTGTTGTCATACCTAAAATAGAAGTAGGTCTGCGATTTATGAGATAGCAAGCTGACCTGATGGCTTCTGACCACATGTTAGATGGGAGTAAACTTTGGTGTAGAAGGCATCGGGCGGTTTCAACAATTGATCGGTTCTTCCGTTCGGAGATGCCGTTTTGTTGTGGTGTGTATGGTTGTGTGAACTCATGTTTGATGCCTGAAGTTTCACAAAAAAATTTGAATGTATCGGAAGTATATTCGCCTCCATTGTGAGATCTCAACGTCTTGATTCGATTGCCTGTAGCTGTCTCCATGCGTGCCTTGAATTTTTGAAATTCAGAAAGAACTTGATCTTTGGTTTTGATGAAGCTTAGCCAAGTCCACCTGCTGAAATCATGTATGAAGGTCACGAAATAGCGTGCTCCGTTATATGATGCGGTTCGAAAAGGTCCACAAACATCACTATGTATTAGTTCTAGGGTTTTTGAACTGCGGTTGTTGCTTTGACGTGGAAATTTCTTTCTGGTTTGTTTTCCATGGACACATGTTTCACAGATGTAGTTTACTCTAGGTAGCTGAGGTAGACCTACTATGGTCCCTGATTGTGATAATTTGTGGAGGGTGTCAAAATTAACATGACCTAATCGACGATGCCATAATATAGCCTTTTGTACACTATCATCTGTTTCTACTGAACAAATTTGATTTGTAATGCACTCAGCTTGAAGTTTGTATAAAGCTCTGGAGTGTGGTCTAGTTCCTTTGCATAGTATCTCTCTAGTTTTGATGTTGCGAATCAAGCATGTTTTAGACAAGAATTCTACTGAATATCCTAGATCTGCTAGTCTACCAACTGAAAGCAAATTTTTTTTGATACCAGGAACGTAGAGAACATTAGGTATATTTTTTATTTCGCCATTGGGAAATTGTACAAGGACAGACCCTTGTCCTGTTACCTTGTGTGGTTCACCACCTGCAGCGATCATTGACTGCTCAATATAATAAGTTCTAAGTCCCGAGATGATATCAGGGTTACCTGTGACGTGCTGTGTCGCTCCTGAGTCAAGCATCCAATATGGTCTATCTTGAGGATCACTTACTAACATGTTGATTTGATCTTCCTCAAGGTATGCGTCCATGACTCCTTCGGCGGCTTCCCTGCTACTGGTCTTCCCTGCTACTATCATTGGAGATGTTTCCACATTCAACTGCATTGGCTTGGTGAGTTTGTCGTTTCTTCTTCTTCAAGTCTTTTAGCTCTCCATCAAGTCTTTTCATCTTCTCGACCACTTTTCGAATTTCACAGTTCCGCTCCCAGTGCCCAACTTCTCCACAGTAGTTGCAAACATCTTCGTGAGATGTTTTTGTCTTGTTGTCACTTCGTTCTCGAGCAACTGTTGCCTGTTTCGAAACTTGGTTCGGTGTTCTTTGAAAGTTGCTGTCACGTTTCAATCTAGTATTGTAGCTCCGTCGATTGCTGGTTTGTCCTTTCTTGAGATAGAGTGCCTCCTCAGTGGTCTCACGTTCTCCTTCATATCGTATCTGGAGTTCTTCATCGAGAAGCTTGGACTCTAACTCTGCAAAATTAGGTAGAACGTCTTTCGTCCTCATCGCACGTGTGAAAAACTGATATTCCTTCGGCAGGGAATTGAGCATGAGGAGTATTGCTAAGTCTTCTAGGATGTTGACGTCCATCGTATCAAGCTGATCTAACACTTCTTTAACGTCCTTCAGAAACTGCTCCATACTTACATTGTCCTCCTTTTTCAGGCCGACTAGCTTCCTAAGCAACATAAGTCGTCTAGATCCCGAACGAGATTCGTACTTGGATCTTAAGTACTGCCAACAATCGTGAGGGTCATCAAAACGTCGTATCATGGGGATTAAGGAGTCCCTTACCGTTTCAGTGATGACTTGCAGGACCTGTTGGCGTCCTTCATATTCCACGTCCGACATATCTGGTCTTGCTGGACGTAAGCAGAACTGATAGATGTGATACCTCTCAAAAAGTCGTTGCAATCGGAAGGACCAGATTCCATAATTAGACTGTCCTTCCAGTCTGCTAGAGTCCGGTATCGCTGTGTCGATCGTTCGGCCAGACAACGGTAGTCTGATCTGCTCCCGGTCGACTCTGGTGTTTGTGGTTGCATTGAGCGGTCCCTGCATCGATGTGGCGGGGGGTCTGGTGGGGCTACCTCCAGTCGTTCCGCTTCTCTCCACCACTGCAGCATCCCTCGTATCGCTATGTCGATCGTCCATCACAAACTGTGCCTTCTCGCTTGACTTCTTCTGAGATCTGTGCTGCACTCCCGATCACTCGTGCTAACTGATCACCTATGCGAACTTGGTCTAATCACCTGTGCTAACTTGATCGTGCTAGATGGATCTGGTCACTAGTGCTGACAACGTGAGTTCAGAAGATCGATGATCCCAAGAGTTTGACAAGTCACAGTAAGGCAAGTGTTTGACTGATCTAACAAGTTAACAATAGGACCGTCTGCTCTGATACCATGATAAACAACACAACATACATTGTGTGTGATCGTAACAAGATAATCTCATTGTCAAGTAAGCAAGGCTTTATACTGAGGTTAGTGGAAGGTACGTGCTAACACTATGGGATTTCATATGTACAGTACATCTCTACAGGTTTAACACATTTGCTTTCGAGATCATCAATCTTCATGTCGGCCCCTCTGCACGAACAGAAGAGGAATTGCAAATAAAGCTTTGTTGGGTGGGATGGGTCAAAAAATAATGGATGAGATACCAACAGCAACAACATGATTTGGATTTCAGAAGGAAAGTAAATGGAAAGCACTGATCATGAGAACGAGATCCGCTTTGAACAACAATATAAGATAAGAACTAACCTTGATTGATAATCACATCCGAAAACTACGATAGAACCTTAACCCGAAATTGCCTCAATGACATTTAAATGGTCGCTTTAAGAGCAGACTACCTCAGGACTCTTGTGGACGTGGTTACTGCTCAGGTGACTCCCTTGCACACGATTGTCTATTTTCATTGAATCGGCAACTTGTCGCTGCATACATTGGAATTAAGTTCATATATGGGATGTTTCAGTCACTTCTTTCTCTCTGTGTATTAGTTTCCATGTATCATGGAGCCTAGCTACCTTTGAATGGTTGCACCAATCGAGAGACTTAGCACTGTCTGACAATGTATCGTACTTTGTGGAACTACATATCTTGTGCAGACATTCAACTCATTTTTGCAATTAATTGTTCGTCTTTGGATCCATTGGATTGTTCTTGTAGTCAGACAAATTGTCAGTGTGAGCAGCATCCAAGAGGAACAAGTTAATAAGTGGATTGCCAAGGAAATAAAAATTGCCACAGGAAATAAAAATTGCCAAGGAAATAAAAATTGCGACTCTTTTAATTAGTAGAATGTTATAGCATCAGCCGCCAGTTTAGCTTCACCATGACACGACCCACACAGAGAACTCTGAAGGCATTGCAGTCAGTTAGCAAATCAAAGAATTGTTCACAGCAACTCTCACACGAAGCCGCTGGTGCTGTATATCGCAAAAGGAAGGCGGCAGTTCCGTCCCAGACAAGTCATGATACTCTCAAGCAGTCTTGTTGCAGTGCAGGAACCTTCTTCATCATGATGGGTTGAAAATGTTTAACCAATACTCCAATAGTTGCCATTACTTACACATTGCTTGTGATTGATTGAAATGTTTAACTAATAGTTACCATTACTTTCACATTAATTATGATTGGTTGGAAATGTCATACTATACTATTAGTTGCCATAACTTTTAGATTAAATTGAGAATGTTTAACCAATGGTTGTCATTATTTATACATTGTGATTGGTTGAATGGGTAATAAGCCACCCTTGTTAGAAGTATAAATAAGGCCTCCCACTCTTCTCATGGCTCTCATCTTCTTTGCTCTTGCCTTCTCTTTGGCTTTCCAAATTCTATTCTTCTCTATTTCGACCTCCATTTGGGGGGCTTCAACTCCTTGTGGACATTTTTTATTTATTTTCTCTTTAAATCAAGCCATGGAGCTCAACGCACTCTTGGATCAACAAAGGGGCCTCAACAAGGAGGAAAACACACCAAAAGCTTTCCTCAAGCTTTTTGCAAGAACATTGGGTTGTGAAAGCAATTGCTGCCTCTCCATCCTCTTGGAGGCCATACTCAAGACCAACAATAAGTCCACCCTCCACCAAGTCTTCATGCCCAAATCAAACATCATGGGCCTCCATGGCCTCCATGGCCTCCATGGCCTTATGTCCATGCTTTGAAAATTCCAATTCAACCATCTAATGATGACCATCCTCTGTAAGAACACGATATTCGTTATTTCGGGAGTTTTCCTATCTCCCAATTTAGGTCGGTTTGCGCTGATCTGAATCACAGATTGGGAAACTGGAATTTTCGAATGGCCATAACTTACTCAAATTTTGTCCAAACTAGGCATATGAGGTGTTTTTTGACATCTACAGATTCCGTAGATGTCAAAAAACACCTCATATGCCTAGTTTGAATAAAATTTGAGTAAGTTATGGCCATTCGAAAATTCCAGTTTTCTAATTTGTGGTGCAGTTCAGCGCGAACCGCACTGAACTGCATACTCCCAAAATCATGGAATTCTCCCAAAATAATGAATATCGTGTTTAAGGGCCTCTATGTACTTCAACACTTGCATTAGATGTTTTTTTCCTACTTTGGAGGATTGTGAGTTATCAATTTGGGAACCAGACAAAATTGGACGAAATTGCAATTCGCGAGCTGCGCTGATGTGGCATAGCGATTGCCACGTCACTATTTTTCAAAAAAATAAATTAACTTTGTTTTTCATTTTAAGAATTTTGAATTTTTTTTTTGACATTGGAGTTCAATGAGGCCTAGGGGAACAGAGTTGGAAACAAGCCTGAAACGGCCCTCTGCCCCCCCGGATCTCATCTAATGATGAAGCATGGAGTGGTTGAACGAAGGAGTACCACTCTTTGAATACACCATTTTTGCTTGCACATGATCTGCAAGCTTCTTTATGATCTCACAAAACATGAAGATGATCAAGTGTGAGTGGTGGCCTCTACATTCCAAAACTTGAGGTTTCAAATGCCAAGGGAGCTTCACTCCACACATATGAACATTTTCTAGGAGGCCATGAAGAAGGCCCAAAGGAAAAACAAACAAGAAGAACAAGGCTTGGAAAAAGGCAATTATGATGCTGGTTCTTATTACCAAATGGACAGACAACATTCAATTAAGTTGTAATTGGTCATCACAAATTGGATAATGTTATTACATTTTTGAATTCATTCATCCTCTTCCAAACCAGTTTGTAAGGTAGCCAACTTCTTTTCAATCACTACTTATTTTTGCTAGTTAGATTGCTATGTTTTCGATCAATTGTGGTTTACGGTTATAGTTATAGTTAGGTGACAGCTCATGCAACACAAATGTCAGGGAGGTATACATTGAAAGCATACAATGGTCACAAGATGTACATTAGAAGCCACAATTATCACCTACTTTGAAGCAAGGTCGATTTTGTAATCAATCTATGGTTGGAAATGCAATGCTTTATATAACAAGAATGGATTGAACGGAATCTTTACGAAAAAATACATAATTATTTCGTTTTTGAGGGAAAAAAAATAAACAAATTATGGAACCTTTCCCATGGGCACCTTGTGCCTTCCTCCTTCCTTGCTCTGTATCAAGTCCTTGTCATCTGGTCTTTGTTTGTGCCAGGCTACTTGTGTCTGGTAGGCTTATATTTGTGAAATATTATAAGAGCATCAAAAAATTACTAAACCACTGTGGTTGCATTTCTCTTGAGTTTGCAAACAATTTCATGAAACTCTTTTGGTCATTCAACCTTTGAGGTAGTAGGACTCAAAAAAATGTGGCTTTTAGGTGTTGTTACCTTAGTTTTTTAGAAATTGATATTCTAGTGATCTAAGAAAGAAGTAAAAAAAACAATGAGAGTTGAGACATTTTAGGGCTCAAGGATATCCATTCAAGGTGAGTCTAATGTTAGGTGTGGCTACCCTATGTTCTCAACATTGCAAATTCATATTAGTTTTGGAAATTAAGAGAATTGGCTACAAGCTTCAAACGTGAACTTTTGCTATTTTTAGTTTACAAATCCAAGGGCTAAAACTCATATAAGGTCTAGGTGTAAGGTAGGGTGCTCTAAAAGCAAACCTGCTCCAAAATCGACCACTGACACAAAGGTACGCTTTTCTTTCTTCAATGTATCAATAGTGTACATTTTCAAGAGCTAGTCACTTTTAGTGACCTTTGCATTTCAACTTCAAAAATTTGTAACTAATTCCACAAAGGGCCAAAAAATATGAAACAACTTGGGTTTGATGTCAATTCTATTTTTTCTTCCTACGAAAATTTACTAAAACTTGTTTAAAGGAGTTTAGCTTCTCCAAAATGCAACCAACTCTTAAAAAGTCACTTTACGAGCAGACTACCTTGTTGAGGACCATTTCATAGCTTAATATGAAAACAATCCAATAATTGAACAAGTATGATGTTCTCCTCTCTGACAAGTTGCTTCCACAAGCCCTACATATCAATTTTCATCACTTCAGTTTAACCCATTAAAGGACAATGGGGTGACTTTAGAAATCATCCCTTTTCATTATTATGTGAATCATTGGCTTTAGAAATAGCAAAAGCACTCATTGGAAGTCAAACTATTGTAGAAGACCTCCCCTTTTTACAACAAGGATGAATAGTTGCACTTTTGTCCTATTACAATGATTCCCTATCATCCATCTAACGCCAAACGTCCTCCTTGATGTTTAAGGCTTAATGCAACCCAAGCACTCCTTTGCGTACTTAGCGAGGTACTAAGTGGGAAAAAAATTACTCAAATATAGGTAAAATTCTTTAGGTAATCACATCCAAAAACTATGTTAGAATCTTAACCTGAAAGAGCCTAAACGGGAAAACTGTTGACCCCTTCAAAGTCTATAGGATTGAAAAGAAATCATATAAGGTAGTCTGAAAAGTGACCGTGTTCTAAATGCAACCCCTATTTAGGAATAAGTGACATGTTTCTTTGAAATATCTATTACTATTAATGATGAGATAGGTAGGCTTATATGGTCACTTCAAGAGTAGATTACCTTTGGGTGTTTCAAACAAAGCTTCAAACAAATAAACCACGTCCTATATCTTTGAATAGAAGTAGTCTGTTTTGGAAATTAATATAATTGGCTATAAGCTTCAAACATGGACTTTTTGTTTTTAGTGCACAACCCTAAGGGCTAAAATTTACAAAATTATTTATCAAGTGAGGGTCAAATAGCAAAATCTAATTATAGCAAAGGAATATCTATTTTACATAATGAAGGCACTATCACCTTGACCCTACATTGAAATCTCTATAGAAGGAATTCTAAAACTTTTTTGGAGATGCTTGTTGAAGAAAAGATGGATGGATGGATGTTTCCTATGAATTTCCACAATTGAATTTTTAAAAAATTCAAAGATTATATAGTAGGTGATGTTATTTCCAAATTGGAGTTGTGAGTACATCTTCAAGGAATTTTGATCATGTGTGCTTTGTTAGAGAGGAGAATCTTCCCTACATCGTATTGCATTGAACTTGGACGGATAAGGGCAAATTTTGTACTCTTCAAATTCTAGTAAACTATATTTACTGGTCGTGGTAATAAATAAATGAATTAGGGCATAACTTGACTCACTACTTTTTTCCTTCATATTGGGTTTTAGAATGCACGCTTTTGTGATTTTAAATGTCTTCAAGTTTTCAACAATGAGAAAAGAGGCATGCCTCAGTGGGTGGGATGAAGATGAATGTTGTAAAAATTGGATTTCATCCAAATCATATTCATTCAAGAAGTTTACAGAAGAATCTTGGGATATCTTAAAGAAGAGAAGAAATATCTACATGAATCAATGATATAGATATTTGGGGGGAGTTTTGATTATTCATCATAAATCTTCAAAAACATCGGTTATATTCTATGTCCATCTATGAAAGATGATTGATGTAGTAAATGAATTGCTTGAGATCAAGCAACCAAATACAAGATGGACTTAACCCCTTGAATATTGCGGGCCAAAATTGCTTCAAAATACTTGTACCCAAAGCAAGGCTTAAAATTTCATTTATATATTTTTCTAACAAATCCAAGTGTTGGATCCCTTAGTTAACTTGTTCAAATATGCCCTCCGGAAAAATTTAGAGTGAAAATCCCTACCGATCACAAGTTCAATGTGCCTAAACTTCAAAAAGTAGTTTATTCTAGCCCTTCCTAAAAGTGAAATTTTGCCTATTTACATTTTAAGAAAAAAAAACATCCCATAATTTGTGTGATGTAGCCAATGTGATGAAGAATTTGTTGAAAATATATAGAAAAGAATTAATCAAAAAAGATTTCATATTTGTCTTTAAAAAGTTTGAGGCCATACTAGATGAAGAACAAAATAGTCCATTAATAACTTTCATTTGAAATTGAAAATTATTAATCATAATGTTAAAAATCTTTCAGTAAAAAAATGTATCCTTTCTTTATGTTTTATTTTGAAATTTTCAAAATTGAGTTAAAAAAAGAACAAAAAACAACCATCACGACTTTTCAAAAGCAACCAATGAGAGGTAAGGAGTTTTCTTTATTGAAAGGTGAGGCTAAGTTTTTTGAAACAACCAATGAGAGTTGAGACATTCATGCTTCAAGGGTGTCCATTCAAGGTGAGTATAGTGTTAGATATAGCTATCCTATGGTCTCAACTTTGAAAATTTGTAAAATATGATTAGAACATCACAAATTTACTAAACCACTTTGGTTGCATTTCTCTTGAGTTTGTTAACAATCTTATCAAAAAAATTTTGTCATTTGACTTTGGAAGTAGTGGGACTCAAAAAAGTGTCACTTTTAGAAGTTGTGACTATAGTCCTTTAGGGGTTGATATTCCAATGATGTAAGGAAAAGAAGTGAGCAACTCTTTTCCAAGAATATGTTTTATGTCCAATTTCCTTCTAATCCATGGTTTGTAGTCAAAAACTATGGGAATACAACAAATTTATTTTGAGACAAAGGTAGTATGTAATAGATTGTGTAGCAAAATTGAAATGGTTCTTTTCCAACCTTGCACCCACTTGAATTTTTTCTATGTGATCTTTGATGAAATTTCAAAAGTCTAATATGCTCATATACAAGAATTAGTATTTGAACCACGCACCTAAGATATGCATTTCCATTATGAACCCTCAATCCAATTGTGTCCCTATTTAGGACAAAAATTTGACAACTTCCTCCAAAATATTCATGATAACCTTCCCTAATTTTTAGTTGTCAAAAGACAACTTATCCTAATTTTTGGTTGTTGAAAATGCCAAACTTCCAAATATTTTGGTTGTTATAGTTATATTTTCCAAAAATAATTGATTTCATTTCAAATTTTCAATTACAAAACAAAAGCCTATAAAATATAATTCTAACCTAAAATATAATATTTAAATAAGTAGGTATGCAATTCTTCACTTTATAAGCATGGAGCTAGCAATTATTAATCAACTCAAATCAATCCCAAATGTAAAGGCTTCACATATTACACCACTTGACCCACAATTCTTCAAAATTAATAAAATCATTTGGAAAATCTACCATTGCAATTCACATGTGGGCCTCAAAAGTTTCCAAATTCAAACTATTCTCCTATAATTTTGAGTTAATGAATCCCTCTCACAAGAAGATAAGCGAGTTGGAATTATAAAAACAACCTCCCAAATTTTGTCACATGAGGATGCCAACCAATATAGTTGGCATTTGAAGAATAGATTGTCTAAGCTTGGTGCATTCCTAAACCAGTACATGAGATTTGAATTGTTTTCACAAACTCAAAGCTCTAATTTCAATCCAAAATATCCAATTCAAGTATACAAAAAAATTCAATAAAGTCCGAAGCTATAATTGAGCATTTTTGTAAAAACCTATTGGATAATCATAAAAATAAATGGGACTAAACAACTTAGTAGTATTGAATACTTTCAAATTTGCAAATTGTGTGAGCAATGATTTAATGACTATGAACACATGCCCTTGCAATTATCTTCCACTTAAGTAAAGAAGCATCCCTTTAACTATGCCTAAAAGGCTAAACTAATATTTAATTCACACTAATAGAAAAGAGGTATTTGAGCACCAAGGAATAGTGTAAGAGCATGGTGCAAAGCTAGCCCATACGGGGCTTTAGTACCACACTCTAACACTATTCCTTTGTATTTAAACACCTCTTTTTTACTAGTACCTCCTCATCAAGGTAGCCAAGTTTACTAGGCACCTAGCTTTGTATAGACACCTAATAAATATTGGTATTGGTTTGTAAGGTACAACTTACAATAATTTTGGTTGTCGAAATGACAATCTTCATTGATTTTGGTTGTGATCGAGGAGAACTTCCCTCACAAAGTAGTTGTCAAGAAAAAAACAAAACGTAATTGACAACCTATAGATGGTCAAATTTTGCCTTGTCTCTATCCACACCTATTTTATATTCCAGTCCCTAAAATGTAGTCCACTAAAATGTAGTCCACTTGTAAATGGGACCCAATTGAGTTGGGGCATGTCTACATTAGTATGAACTGGAAGGGAAAGATAAATAAAAAATAAAAAGCCTGTCTACCTTACCCTCGTTCCTTCCTGGATGACCCTTGGATCATAATCCTTCATCTACGGCCTGAGATTGCGGAGCCCCTCGACTTGAATCAATCATTCAAAGCCACGTAGGATGGGCTGGTGACTTGGGCGGGCCTACTTGGCACCATCTTCGTCACCCATCATCCAACGACGTCCCCGACCGGTCACCAGGTCACTCGTCTGGGAGTCCTCAGTAGCATCAACCGGTCTCTCCCCGGTTTCTGACTGTCTATATCCGGTCGTCTTCGTCTTCCGTCTGTAGTCGCGTCCTTCGTCAATTGTCGCACAGGGGCCTCATTGTGCTGTCTCGCAGTAGCCCTCGAATCAGCTCGATTTGTAAGCTTGTCCTGCTCTTCGTCAAATTCCTGTGTTTCAATCACTACGAATCTTTACTTCTTTCTGTTTGGATCTAGAATGCTTCGTTTTTTGGATTAATTTTTGAAATTTTTTGGTGCAGTGAATTTTTTTGATTTTAACTACCTGGCTGTTTTCGGTACTGCTTTGCTCACGAATGATTGCAGTGCATTAAATCTCTCGAATAAGTTGGTGTAGATTTTCTCCACATCAGTTCTGTGTTGATATCGGCTCGTGTTGAGAATTAGGGTTTGGGAGCTCTGGAATGGGGTTTTCCTAGAGTTGTGGTTTTGGTTCGTGACGTCCGTGCGAAATGAGAAGGCGGCTTTAGCTGTGGTTTATTAATGAATTTCTTGACTATTTTATCTGTTTTGGTGCAACTTTGGACTAAAACCCTAAAAACCCTTAGGAGCAGGTGAATGTTGGACCGACCTGATTGCGCATTTTGAGGGAAGTTTCGGACGGATTGGTGTGCACGCCAGAGAGATCGCTTTGCATCCCAAGATGCCGCAAGGTATGCTTAACATCCTCCATCGTACCACATTTCTGTAGGCCTGAAAATTTTACGTTTTTTCTAGTACCGTGGTTGGATTCAACCTCTAAAACCCTGAACCCTAATTTGATTAGGAGTTCTTTCCATTTCGATCTTGTGTGATCGTGGGCGAATTCAGAAATATGGGGACTGGGCCCGTCACAATTAAGCCAAGTTTAACACTGCTCTCATTTTCCGTATTGAGATTGGAGGGTCTTGAGATTTTTGCTCGTGCGACTAATTAGGGTTTAGGAACAGAATATGTTTACTGGTGTGGAATTCTATTCGGATTTGTCGGTTCTCTCTTGTGGATGAGTTGTTTCATTGTTGTCGGAGTCTCAGATATTGATCAGAGCTGCGTTGGGAAAAGTTAGTTGTTGCGTGCGTGTTCAGTTTCTTTGTTGCGTTGGGTTCGCTGCTCTCTGGATGAGTTCGTTGGAGGTTGTCATTTTCTTAGGATTTTGTTCCGTGATTCCAATGGCAGATGAAGGGAATGAATCCTCGGAGGTCGCCCAAGTGGTGACTCCGTGGGAAGTGGGTGCCAAGACGGGCGGCAAGATCAACTATGACAAGCTCATAGTGGACTTCGGATGCAGCAGGATGGACGCGGACATGGTGTCGCGCGTGGAGCGTCTCACTAATCGCCCTGCGCATCCTTTTCTTCGCCGGAACGTCTTCTTCGCTCACCGGGACT
The DNA here is from genome assembly GCA_947034895.1 of Rhytidiadelphus loreus. Lineage (NCBI taxonomy): Eukaryota > Viridiplantae > Streptophyta > Bryopsida > Hypnales > Hylocomiaceae > Rhytidiadelphus > Rhytidiadelphus loreus. Next base: position 29,282,649 of record OX344765.1, on the reverse strand, counting down.
TCGACAAAATCCTCGACTCGTATGAGAAGGGAGAGAGGTTCTACTTGTACACGGGACGGGGACCGTCGTCGGAGGCTCTGCATCTGGGACACCTGGTTCCCTTCATGTTTACCAAGTAGGTGTTAATGTACAGACTTCATTAACTATACGATACAATGGACCATAAATGTGAACTTTGATTTGTGCTAAGTGTGAATACACTTAAATCTATCGACCTTTATTTTAAACTTGATTCAAAATGTCTGATGTCTGATGTCGTAGTTTGAGGCGTTCTGGGTTTAGGCTGTCGTGCTAAGAAGAGCCCGCTTCCTTTCCATGAGACTAGATACTTGCAGGATGCGTTCAAGGTTCCACTCGTGATCCAGCTGACGGATGACGAGAAGTTCATGTGGAAAGATATGGATCTGGATGAGGCTAGGCGTTTGGCTCGTGAGAATGCCAAAGACATTATAGCGTGTGGATTCGACATCAGTCGCACATTCATTTTTTCTGATTTTGATTATGTTGGAGGGTATTTTTTCCGACCCTTAACCTGCTGTAATAATGTATAATTTGGAGCTGGAAGTGAGTCTAAGATTAACAGGAGGAGGCTTCTCATTGTTGGCATTGAATTTCAAAGAAGTGGTTTGTAGACTTTTTTAATGAAAATTCCTGGTTCATTTTGAGCCGTCAAGTGGTAATTGGTAGAAATGACTGAGCGTGTTTTATGTTGCAGAGAGTTTTATCGAAATATGGTTCGTATCGCTAAGTGCGTCACTCTAAATCAAGTGAGTTGCTCCTTACGTTCTTTTAACAAGCTTGTAGCTTTTGAGAGGATTCATGGTAGGAGGCTTTGCTTACAGATACGTTTGAAACTTGAGTTTATGGTTAAGCAGTGAATGATGAAACGAGGCTTCACTGCAGGTCAGAGGCATCTTTGGATTTGTTGGCGAGGATCATATTGGGAAAGTTATGTTTCCGCCTGTTCAAGTAAGTCTTGGAACAATTTTCCTTGATACTAGTTAGCCTGAACCTGTAATTTCATCTCCTTTGTTTTAGGGTTTCCGGCAGATTAATGCTTCAAACTGGATTCTTCTCAAAATGATCGCATTTCCTCTCCTGGATGCATCGACTCCTGTAGATACGCCTGAATTCACCAGAGAATTGTGTGTTGATCTCTTTGTGAGTACTGCAGGCTGCCCCATCATTCCCAACTTCTTTTCCGCACTTGTTTGGAGATGCGAAACAGTCGAAGGATATGAGATGCTTGATACCATGTGCTATCGATCAGGTACGTCTCACTTCTGTTTGGTGTTGTGATTCCCGAATTTGGTGTCGCTAAGCTTTCTTTCAACGATATATGACATCCTTACGAGGTATCAACCAGTTGCATCTCCTAATAACATATTGAAGGGTTTTGTAAATTTATGTTCTAATTTTTTTCCTGTTCATTCAATTTAATTAGTTTTTCTGTATCTGTCTTTTTGGTCTGCTTATCCGTCCTCAATATTTTGCAGGACCCGTACTTCAGAATGACGAGAGATGCTGCTCCTCGACTTGGCTTCAATAAACCAGCCCTTATTGAATCACTGTTTTTCCCTGCTTTACAGGTGGATGATAGCTGTAAAACTTTTACAAGTGAATTTAGTCTGCATACTTTATTGATATCAATAGCAGTTCACTGTTGTAAATCTCACTTTTCAATGTGGCTGTTGTAGGGTGAAAGTGGGAAGATGAGTGCCAGTGATGCAAGTTCAGCAATTTATGTTACAGACAATCAAAAACAGATCAAAGATAAGGTATGTCTTAGTTATAGTTTGTGCGTATGTCGTGAATGCAATTATATTTTGCAAGGTTTCAAATGGCCAACCCACTCGTGTGTGTACCCATTTATATTCAGTGAGTTTTTCTGACTGCAAGTTTGGGATTATGAATGTCATTGTGCAGATCAATAAGTCATTCTCTGGCGGAAGGGATACTGCCGAGGAACAAAGAAAGCATGGTGCTAATATTGAGGTTTGGATCTACGTCATAGTCTTGGGATCAAATTATTGACAGTTTTTTCTGATCTGTAACATTTAATTAACTTCTTTGCAACTCTTGCAGGTTGATATTGCAGTGAAGTACTTGGGGTTCTTTCTGGATGATGACAAGGAGCTGGAACGCATCAAAGAAGTAAGATTACGGGTGATTGCAGGGTCCTTTATGATTGATTTTTCATTTTTAATCTTGCAAGGGTACATGATTTTAGCTAGCAAGCTCTTTGAGGTATAAAACCGAACAAAATCGTCATTTTCTCATTATGAGAATTTATTGCTGTTTTGCTCTGCAGGAATATAGAACTGGGAAATTGTTGACTGGAGAGGTCAAGAAAATTTTGATCGATGTATTGGTCACTATTGTAGAACGTCATCGTAGGGCTCGTGCTGCTGTCACTGAGGAGGTGTGTTGCTCTATCCATTTCCATTTTGCAAACTAAAGCCTTCCAAACCCTCGTGCACTTAATTAGGACATATGCACTCTGTTCGATTGAATGCCTTCATCAGTCAAACTTCTGAATCATTTTTTATTGGAGTACGAAGTTTGAATGCTTTGATTGGAATAATGCACATAATCGTGAGGTTCTGATGCTTCCTTCTCCTTGCAGATGGTCGATGTGTTTATGGCTGCAAGGCCTTTGCCGTATATGTTTGGGTAAGCAATGTTCGGTCAGCGAGGCTAAGAGCATGGAAATTGCCATTGCGTTGGAAATGGAGAGTTTTAGTGCTAGTAAAGCAGCTGACGTTTTTGTACGGTCACCTTTGTATCTCAAGTGCAATTTGGCAACACATTATTTGTTTCTTAAACCCAAATCAATAGGGATTTGTTTTATTAGAGGGGGCCTGCAATGCATGTAAATTGGTTTCCTAGTAAATTTCAGTGGTTGTCCAAATCCAGATTGCAACAGTAAATTGAAGAATATGAAGGCAGATTTAAACCATACTTATAGTCTTTGCAATGCTCCATGATTTGAAAGAGGCTTGGTGCAATCGAAGTTGGCCACCCATTGTTGTCCAACATCAAATTGCATATGTACCTATTTTCTTTCAAAGAACGTAGCTTGTGAGTAGGATGATATGACCAAAAGAATCTCTCTATGCTCAAGCTTCTTAGAGGAAAAGATTGTAAATAAAGAGAAAGACAAGTTCTTAGTGACAATTGCCAAGATTTTCTCTTCATTCTTGTTGTAATAGAGATATTTGGAATGGAAGTTTTAGAGAGTATGATATATGATGTTAGTTTTGTGTCAAAAAAAAAGTTTTGTGGAGTAGGCAATTGGGCGGAAGACTTCCCCCAAATCTAACTTGAATAGGTTGCTTAGGTGGTTTTTCATTGAAAGGAAAGGTCCTAAGGTGTCATCTCATACCTTAGGATCTTCTAATCCAAATTCACACCAAATAATTTGGGATGTATACACATCTCAACTTGGGGTTATTTAATGGGTATTTCTAATATGTGAGAAAAGAAGAAAAATTATGCTTCAATGAAAATAATCCTCCTATCAACCTTGAGGTAAATATTCATATTTATTTTTTATATTAAAGAAATTCTTTACAACACTCACATTATTAGACTTTCCTAGGAACTTTGGCAAAAAAATAACTAAATACACATGCCTAATTTCTTTGGAAATTATGACTTTGGTTTGCCTAATAAATAGAAATCAATTTTGGGATGAATTATGTCTAGGATTTTTGTTCATAGCACAAATCTAGCATTATGCTTTCTTGAGTGGGTGGGTTGACTCTTATAGAGCATCCCTTGTCCACCTCTAAACCAACCTTATGATTTCGTAGTATAGCATTCATGTCCCAAATAGGGCTACTTTTCATGCCAACTCTACCTACTACGAATTAGCTTACGCCATGAAGCAAATGGATGTTCACCATTGTTGAAAATTCAAGATGGATATATAAGTGACTTTTGAAAAACGAAATTTCTAGTCAAGAATAGGAACATATATACTAAAACACCTTGTCCATCCATTTACAACCTCACTCATCTAGATACATACAATCTCATGAAGTGTAGAAAAAGCTACTCTTTTGTCCATTCATCCATTTTCTAGAGCATGTCACAACCCTTGTCCTTCATAGGAAAGGACTCTTTTTCTCTAGTGCCCCTCCATTTGATGTAGGAGGACTTATAACAAGATATTGGAGTTGGATTTTTTTAAAGTGGAAAAGAGATAAGTTATTCTACTCTTTTATAGAATTGTGTCCTCTTGGGTGACATATCACATTGGCATGCTTTTCTAAACGAAATCAAGACTATTCATATTTTTGTTGATATGGACAATTACCTAAATAGTTTTAAGAGATTTTTACTTTGTCAAAACTCTTTTTTAACTTTAATCATTTATTAAGCATTTAGATGCCAAAGATGCTAGCTAGTAAGGTATGATAATGCATATTCATCCTACATATTTCTATTAATATGTCAACAATACAATATCCATCTAAAAACATCAATTATATTGTGCTCACTAAAATACCGAGTAAAATACCAATAGTTTTAGATCAAAGAGATTCCTACTTAATACAAATATGTAGTTTTGGTGTCACTTGTTGAGGTTGCTAATCAAATCCAAAATGAACGGACCCTTAATTTATTACAATCTGAAATAAGTATTGAAATTACTTTTCTCTCTTTCAATGAAAAGCATCAACGAACAATTTGTCAAAATTATAATTAGGGAGTAGGGGTCAACTTTACTTGGAAGCCATGACTAAGAGAAAATAATTGTAAAGAATTCAATTTTCTTTTGGTCAGAATCCACATTATAAGTAAGAAGGGACTATATTAATGACAAGAATAATTCAATTGTGATTTTATTATGAACAAATAGTAGTAGAAAATAAGTTTTCAAATAGTAAAATTTTAAATATTTTGATAATATATGAAATTTGATAATATAGTTGCATTTATATAGAAAAATTACATTCACAACACTTGAATTCTAAATGAGTGCTATTAGTAAGGGTCTCATTAATGAATTGTTTGAACTTAAGTAACAAAAATGTAATCAATGAAGAATTCAATGAAACATGTCATTTGACCAAACTTTGAAGAAATATATATCTCTATATTTTAACTTGATTTTGGCAAAGTAATTGTGCCATCATGCTAAAAAGTATGAAATTTGTTACCATGTGAGCTACAAATAGAAAAATGTAATTATTAAAAAGAGATATCTATTTTACAACATCTTAAGCATTGTCACTTAAATATGAAAATTTCTTTAGAAGGAATTGTGAAACTTTTTTGGAGATGCTTCTCGAGATACTTATTGAAGGGAAGAAGGTATATGGATGTTCCCTACATATTTATGAAATAAAATTTTAAAAAACTCATTTCCAATTGTTTTCAATCAAATACTATGTAAAACCACCAAAATTGACTTTAAAAATTCACTGAAAATAGAGTTTTGATTTTTTTAAATTGAAATTTGGTATGCTCGATTAGGGTTGCGTAAGGATGCAACGATAATTATGCTTACCAAAATATACCAATTATATTGCACATTGTACAAAAAATGTGAATGGCTCAAATCAACCGGTTGTAAGCTTTGAGTACCCAACTATATATTGATTTATCTTTTTTGTGAGGGCATAAAATTAGTGTCATTGGCAGGATTAGTGTTGTAAAATTGTACTTTTGTTTAGTGAAAATTAGTACAATACAATAATATGTACACCTTGCACTAATCTAAAATAGTGTGACTTGGGTAAATTAGTGCCATACACATTAATAGGATAAGTTAGTGTTACATGCTCTAATAACATAAATTAGTGAAGCAGGTGTTGTTAGAAGTTATTGATGCTAGTATTTTATTTACAACTAGTTGTCAACATCCTATTCTTCATTGAATTTATCCCGTACAGAACCAAATAATATTTTTTGGCAACATAGTGTCCATTTATAAATAGGATTTTTATTTCTTTCATTTTGATTGTTAAAAAACTTTAGTATGATATGTAGTTTTTTTTCTCAACATAAGTAGTCCAAGCAACTCAAAAAATCACTTTTTCAAGAAATAAAAATTTGAAATTGGTTTTCTAGATTTATATACATATAGAAAGATTTCAATCGTTCCATTTTGATTAATGAGATGAAATTTATGGAGAGTTTTAGTTTGTGGGCACTTTGGAATCTTTGCTCTAAAATAAACTTTGAATTCTTTTATTTAAATCAATTTTCAATATTTTTGAAAAAAAATAAAATCATAGTATATAGATTATTTATTACAACATTAGAACCATTAGGATTGGCATTTTTCAATTCTGTAACTAAATTCTTAACAATTTAGTATTTTTAATTATATTCTACTTCTTTCTACTTCTTTTTTTCTAGAATGAATATGAATTTTCTTTTATATGTATTTCCAACTTATTTCTTCAACATATTGTGAAGAATAATAAGTTTTAGGATTGACACACTTTTGTGTAAACAATTTGAAAGATGAAATGTAACCATTTGGAATGAGTTGAAAATACTTCTTTTTGAAATTCAAGCATCATGATTTACAATTGGTAAGGTTTCTTATTTTGAAATTTTAGGAGGGTGTACTCTAACAAGTTAACTAAAGAATCCTATGGTTGGATTTGTTAAAAAGTAAATATAAATGAAGATTTTAGCCTTGCTTTGGAGACTAGTATTTTGAAGTAGTTTTGGGTCTCTCAACATGATATAACTTTACATGATAATTTGAAACTTTTTATCTACAATTGCAAGTTTCTCTAATCTAAGAACCCTATTTTTAAGAGTTATTTTTTACCACTTACAACTCTAAAAGCATTCTATATCTTTCCTCTTACTCTTAACCCCTAAAATCCCAAGGCCATTTTTCTGTCAAAAAAAACTCAAAACTGCCATTTCTACTGCCGTTAGTCCAAAAAAAAAAAAAAAAAAAGAAACTTTTTTTAGAACTGACTGTAGGATCTTAAACTTTACTTGTTTTATATCATGTGGTAAAAATTTCATGAAGTTTGACCGTACAGATTGAGAGATATGAGCATTCAAAGTTGAAAAAACAAGTTTTTTTGAACACTGGACTGCAATTTTAGATGACTTTGATCTCTATTTGTGGAAAAAAATTACACTGTGGATTTTGAATTTAAAATTTATTGTGTTGAAGAATTGAGTTGGGAGTCTAGGAAAAAAAATTCAAAAAATAAAAACTTGATTTTCATACTTCAAAAATTGTCAAGTAGAAGTAGGTCCAAGATTGAAAGAAAAACTAAATTGATAATAGCTCTTAGATGGGATTGAAATACAATAATCCCAACGGTGAGATTGTTCTAACAAGAAAATTTAACCTTTTCAAAAAAAATTTTTGAAAAAATATGAAAATTGCATTCTGAGATGAATCCTATAAGTTTTTTTTTCCAAAAAGATGCTTAGATTGCCCGAAAAATAAGATTGTTCATAACTTTCACATCACTAATCAAAGTGGAATGAATCAAAGCTTTAGATGTAGACAAAAACATTATCTTTGAGGGGAAAAAAAAATTTAATTTATTTTGAATTTTTGCAATATTTTTTGTGTTGCCCGCCGAGTTCAGTTTCAGGCTTTTTGTGGTATAACTTTTGCTTCCGAGCACCGATTGAAATAAAAATTATATTCCCACAAAGCTTATCAGATTTTCTATCTTCAAAAAAAGTTTCAAAAAATTAGGGTAAAATTTCAGCCCATAGGAACCTGCCCGAATTCCAAATTGTCCCCCGAGGGGACAATGGGACTTTAGGGGTTAAGAAACAATCAATGATAAAAATATTCTACTAAAACTGCTTTGACTCAAATATCTCTTCTGGGAGAAGTTGATTTTTTCCAGTGCAAATTACCAGCCAAGTACTGCAAATAATTAATATTCAAAATGAATCAGTTTCTCTCATTCTTTTAGTATTTACGAAAAAAAATTCAAATATAACTTTGTAATAAATAAAAAAATTCAATATCCAATTACCGATGTCGTGCGGATTTGGGGCCTAGAACTCCATTAATTTGTGGGTACAGTGACCCTACCCATTGAAACCTGAAAGGATTGAGAGAGGGTCTTCTTTTGCCCCATGCCCGGAATTCTGGCAATAATGCACCTACACTAAATAATTTTTAAATATTCAATGTACTACCTCTTTTTTTTTCTAAATGATAGCTGGAGATAGTGAATGAGCCCGGAGCTAACTAAACTGCACCTATGGTATGTGGCTATGTGCACCTACAATCGTCACTAATTACAACTGATCATAATTACTACTATTAAACATAATTTATTTTTATTGGGTCTTATTGGCAATTGAAAGAGGATTTCAACGCATTTTTGCATGCATTATTTGGACATTGTATGAATAAGTTATGAATTATTAAAGTTGATTGTCTTAAGGTGTGTCAAAAAACCAACCCTAGTTGTTCTCATAGACTTCTATTTTAATTGTGTATCAAACTAGTGTAATCAATATCTAGGATCTTGTGATGATTTGGGGCCAAAATGTAGGTGTAGTATTCGGGGTAGTGTTGATCATAACCATATATTTTTTTCAACATCATCATCTTTGTGGGCAATATATAGTTTAGCCACTTGAGTACTAGGAAGATGGTTTGTAGCATACCATTTTAGCCAGCTTCACCATTTGGAGGATGAATAGTGTGCAATTATTGCATGGACAGAACAAAATATTCCTTGTTGACAAGATGAAAGTTGCAAGTTTACTAGGGTTGACAACCTTGCATGAGTTTTTTTTTTCTTCTACAAATAGTTCCTTGGATTTGCAATGATTGAGATTCTTTTTGCTTTTGCAAACTAGGATGCTTCGATTGGTTGAAGGGAAGAATATTGAATTGTATGAGTAGAACAAACAAGGAATTCAAATACATAAAAAAAAACCTAAGATTTGCTTAGATGAAAATTCTCCATGCTATTAGAACCTAAGAGCATTTGTAATGCACTTGAAAAAATGGCCCATCAAATTAAATAAGTTTTCAATGATTAGTGTGAAATTAGAATTTGGGAATATTATCATTAAAAGCACATCAAAAACACTTAAATAATCAAATTCAGACTTTGGATTGTTCAAATATAGATCCATATGAAACAAGCTACTGAACAATAATTATAGAAGCATTGACAAATCATGGCTAAGAAATGAAAATTACGTGAAGGGCACAACAACTTTCTTATGCTTCATGCAGGATTTTATTTTTTCTATCCATTATGTCAACTAGATTCATTCTATTTAGTGTAGATTACATTAGTGTGGCCATTACAACAGTTTGCCAAGACCGGCTTCTGTAAGTTTTGTCTTTTAGCTTCTCTTCAGTCTAAATATGGACATTCCCATTCCAATGCCTATTTTTAGTATTTTGGCATTTATTTCCGACGATAATACTCCCAAGTTTTTTATTTTTTATTCATCTATTATTTAATTTATTGTTTTAATGAATGGAAGAAACCATTGCTACTCCCAATTTTCAATACTACATAACCGAATTAAAGGTCAGTAATATTTTGGCCAGACTGTTTTGTTGGTGGACTTCAAATGCCATACTGACCGTGCCGAACAGCAAACTTGACAGTGAGCACTCAAACTTCTTCTTCTTTCAGAACCAGTGAGCTTACATATTCCGAGTCAACGAAAGGCACACGTGCCGTGGACAGCCGAGATTCCACTTTCCTCTAATAAAAGACGACGTCTTTGGGGATCCTTTGACATGTTTGTCACATGAATCTTCTCACTGTTCACAGCAGCAGAATTGAAGTCTTTGGTGAAGTCCGTTCCACGATCTGGATCTGGCATGAATATCCTTGAATCTTCTCCAAGATGCGAAAGGAATCAGAATCCCAAAAGAGATTCAAGTGCCGCGCGCTACTAGCTAGCAAGCTACTTATTAACTCTATAGTTGAACTGTACTGTACTGCACTGTACACTCCTGCAGCAGGATTCAATTCCAGCCTTTGGTGGTGACGTACTCTCGCAGTGGATGACAGCTGCTTAATTGGGGAATTGCAGGTCTTGGGTAATCATCTGGATCGAGTTCAGTTGCTTCGTGGAGCACGAAGCTAGCTAGCTTTCGAGCTGGTTGGAGGTTTTGGCGATGGCGTTTCAGTTTGTTCTGATTGGAATGCTCGTCTGTTCGGTGTGGTCGTTTGTTGTCAGCACCTCGGCAAACGATGGTACTCCACTCGCAAATCTCTTCGTTTAATCTTACCACCTGGCCGGGTAGCAACGCTTCATTACAAATTAAAACGTTTGTTACAGTGAAGTGAGAGATGTGTGCGGAAATTCTAGAGTGGCGAGTGTGTTCCAATCAGTGATGGAGTGGCAAGTGCCTGGATATTCTCGAATTGCATCTCATTCTAGAGAAGCGCATTATAATGAGGTTTGAGTGAACGTCATTGGTTTGAAGTGGAAAGTACTTGAGCATGCAATAAAGCTAGGTTACATGGAGATATATATTCACGAAACTTGTAGGTTTCCAATTGCCCAAACTGAGATGCTTAAGCAGGTTTTCCTTGGTAAACTAGGACAGATTGCTGTTTCGTGCAAGTGCTACAAAACTTTGCTACAACCACTGGAAACTACCAATTTTATGAATACAATCTTAAAGCTAGCTAGCTGTAAATGGTCGACTTTGTGAGTGAAATGCATTCTGACATGTGATGTTGTGGGGTTGCAGTGGTTGCACTACAAGGGCTGCTACGCGAGTGGCAAGGAACGCCTGGAGGAGCCCTGTTGGACAACTGGAGTTTGAACGAGGATGCGAACCCTTGCCGTGCTCGGTGGAAGGGGGTGGTGTGCAGCTCATCACAATCTGTTGTGAATTTGTAAGCACCAGATCCAGTCACTGGATCATCCCACACTACGTTAAAATGGCACATTTTCAGTGGAATTTTACAATAGTTCTTATTTTTTTCTAGCTTTTCGGATTCGCAAGTCGGCCCAGTTTTAAGACTTCTAATCACAAAAAATTTGGCACGTTTGTGGTCATACTACTTCAAATTAAAGGCAAACGTGTTTTAGCTGTGTGGATCTGAGTGTGGCTTTTGTTGACTTCATTTCCGAATGCAGGCGTTTAAACGATGTAGGGTTAAGTGGAGGCATCCCCACTGCAATTGGAGGTCTTGAGAAATTGGAGAAATTGTAAGTGGGCACCGGCCTTCTGAGTCAATTTTGCTGGAGTGCTCATTCTGGCAGTATCAAGCAAGATTCTTTGAATAGCTGGGGTACGTAGGGTATTGTAGCCAAAGTTGTTTTGAACTTTGATTGCTTGTTTTCGCAATCAAGCATGCTTAATGAAATTTGATGAGAAGTAGTTACCTCGTGCAGAGATCTCTCTGGAAATACTTGGTTGACATCCACCATCCCAAAGGAGATAGGTCTCCTGTGCCGACTCACTCATTTGTAAGTGCCCTGAAATTCATCTAGTTTTCTATTACTCTTCTTCTCTAACGAATTCCATTTTCGGTGTGATTTTATGAAACTTCTTTGAGTGAAAGAAAAAAAAACTTATTAGCTTTTGGGGGACATAATTTTTATTTCAACCGGTGCTGGGGAGCAAAAGTTGTACCACAATAAGCCACTCAGCAAGCAACAAAAGAAATCCACAGAAACTTGAAGTAAAATTTTGAAAAATAGGTTTCTCATAGATTGTATTTTTATCTACATGGAAAACTTTGATTCATTCCATTTGGATTTGTGATGTGAAAGATAGGAAGCATTCTGTTTTGCGAGCAATCAAAGCATCTCCTTGAAAACTTAATGTATACTGAGGATTCGTTTTTGAGTTTGATTTTCACATATTTTTCAAAACAAAAAGTTCCATTATGTTAATTTTGATTGTTAGTTCAATCTCTCCATTGGATTAGTGTGTTTTAATTCCATCTTAGAGCTATTGATGATTTAGTTTTTTCCTCTTTCTTGCACCTACTTCTACTTAACAATTTTCTAAAGAATGAAAATCATGTTATTTTATTTTGTATTTTATTTCACAAACTCTCAATTCAAATTCTTCATGATCGTTTTTATAATTCAAAATGTATAGTGCAAAATATTTTAAGTTAAGAGAATTTGAAGTCTCATGATTTATTTTGCCACGGTGCCAAAAAAAACATTTTTTTTTCACTTCAAACGCAATTATCTTCTAATCTATGGCATCAAAGTTTCTAAAATTTCTTCCACACATTCTCAAATAGTCTTTTGCAAGATCTTACTATTAGATATGCAAAAAAAAATACCATTTTAAAGTTTTTTGTTCTTTACACTAGAAATGGTAGTTAGGAGCAATTTTTGACCCCAAAAAAGAGACTTTGAGACTGTAGGAGTTAAAAAACAGACATGTTAGTCCGTCACTGCACTTGAACTAAGTTCGATTTGAGCTTTGAAAAATAAATAAATAAAAATTCACATAATTTTTGCTGTAAAATACACATTTTATTATAGATTATTGGGCCATAGCCTTGCCTGTGAGAGAGGCTCATCTTCTGTTAGACAAAATGATTGTCTCACCAAACCAGAATGTTTTGTTGGAACTCATTTTTGCACCTAAGTTGGGTACCCCCAAACCAAGGGTCAAAAGTATTTTTTGGTAGAGCTCCTGCAATCATTTCTTCCACATAGGTACATATTGATTTTGGAGATGTACACAAAGTGATGGTGGTGGTTTTAGGCAGGGTGCGTTTTGGGGGTGTACCCACCTTACTAGTTACTATGTGCTCAAAAAACACCAGCTCTACTCTCGATTCTCGAGACAGGATACTGCAATCAATAAATGAATCAAAACTTATAGAGGGGGTGGGGGATGAGTGCGAGGGTTTGGGGCATGTAGAAAACCTTCGAGGCTTGTTTTGAAATTCTCAACGAAGGCTTGAAAACTCTATGCGAGAGTTCGTATTCTTAATGACAATTTAGAGCTCACAATAAAAAAACAGGGCTCACAGAAAGAAGAAAGTTGTATATCATGCAGTTGAAAGTGTCACCCTCTCTTTTGTACAAATGATGCAGAAATCTCTCGGGATGCAATTTGACTGGCGAGGTCCCTCAGGAAATTTACAACCTGAACAACCTCAAATCCTTGTAAGTGCCGGGTTCATTGCTGTAAGTTTGTTTTTCAGAGGCATTTCGCATTTCAATTGCTCTGACTTCCAACTGAAATTTGCTATAGTCTGGGCTGACTTATGACTCACTTTGAATGATCCAGTGACTTCTGTAATAATCCACATCTTTCAGTTACGCTGGATGCTCAGCTGCTCATAAGCCGGTAAGTTGAATATTCAAAGTCGTCTTAACTACCCCTCTCTGCTTTTAGATTTTGGGAACCTTTTGTTTGTTGTGTTTCATCATTAGAGAATGGCTCAAACACAAGTTCGTTCTCCTTGTGAGAATTTCCAATTGCAAAGATAACAACGTCTTCAGTAAAATCAGCCTGTTGCACAGAAAAAATTGGACTTCATTACAAAGAAAATATTTCTCATGACTCACCAAAAGGTCTCCCCATGAGGACAGTCGTTATATAGACTGAGGCCTCTTACACATGGAAAGACTTCTGTTTGACCTCGAGCGTCATATAAATCAAGGATATGATTCTCTTTATTCTTTGTCATCTAAAATTTCCTTGAACTATCTCATTTTACCTGAAAACCTGATGTCCTTATTAAACTCTCTGCAACAACATTGTTTTAAATTAGTCTCCAAGCCATTCAAAAAGCAAAGATGTAATTTCTTACGATGATGTGTAGCGGCAGTCTTCAAGTGTGCTACTGCTGAAGATTTACTAGATAACAAACAAATTTATTGTCTTCTTCTACAGCAGTAAGCAAGCCGAGCCCGAGTCGACGACCAGTCGCCCTCATTTCCTTCACCATCGATCTCTGTTGCAAAGCTCTAAAAGTAACAGTGGTAAGACAACAAAACAACAAATTTCCTAGTATCACCTTCAGCGAAGTGAGTGTGAGTGATTCCCCAAGTGATTTGATATTCAGAATCTCTGTTATATATGTTATGTAATTATGTTGCATGATCGATCGATGCCGTGACTATATACAGGAAAACGGAACTTGCCCATCTTCTACACGTACATCGCCATCGGCTGTGTCGGATTTGTCTTCGTCATCATCATCACCTTTTGCTGCTGCCGCTACTTGTCTGTTCGGAAGACACGCAACGACATCTTCCTCACCACCCCGGGAGCACCAGGTCACTTGACGACCTTCCAATCCAAGCCTTCCAGGTCCATGCACATTGCCAATCGAAATTTCGGCATGGAAGTCGACAGACACTGAAATGATTTCATCACAGACTCTAGTATTTGGGTTTAATTTGCTATGAATTCAAGTTGGGTACTTCAGTATCACATGATGCATTGGGAAGCCTTGAAGTTTGGAATCGAAGGCTCTCAGGATCATACTGTAAAATTGTCGGTAGTATTTGAGCATTTTAACCAACATTGAGGAGCGTGATTTAATTTGGGGGGAGATTTACTGTTCTGTACAGCACAGTAGCCATCAGCTTTGCAGTTTGATGTATATTTTCATTCTTCTGGTATAAGGTCACTACGCCTAAATGTATTTCAAATAAGCAATTGAGCATTGTTTCTATTATTAAATTGACTACTTTTTTAATGGATGTTGTCAAGGCTGTTTTTTTCTTTACTTTTTGAGAAAGTGTCAAGATGGTGGTCACTTAAAATTTGGTGAAGCATTGTATTTCTATATTCATCCCTCTTTTAGGAAAAAAAAAAACACTTTTCAATTATGTTCATGCACTTTTCCATCCAACTTTGGTGACTATCTACATTTGTAATAGAAATGAATTAAAATTGGCAAAAAAAGGTTACTTCTATTTTTCAAAAAGTAGAGGTTTATTTTGAAATGGCCCCATGGTGCCAAAAAAAAAACATCATGTTGTTGGAGGTCAAAAGACAATTTTAGGTTTTTGTTTATGTGCATTTTGGATACCATATGAATAGACTATGAATTTTCAAAGTGCTAAAAATATGCATGCCTACAAGTACCAAGGTTCTCATAAATAGAGGTTGTATACCAGATTTTTGTCTTATGTATATTTTGGACATCATATAAATTTTCAAAGTACTAAAAATATGTGTACCTACAAGTGCCCCTCTAGGTTCTCATGAATAGAGATTGTACAATATCAAACAACACTGAATGATATAAATACTAAAGTTTTGGAGTCCCAACCTTGTTGACACTACAAAATTCAAATTCCCCTCAAAAGTTCCAAATTTCATGAAAGTTCAGAAACCATAAAGTGTGATGAAAACTTACAGAGTCTATTTTCAAATCATGTAATATTTATTCTCTGAAACCATTCGATTATACATCATTTTGGATTTTTTTGACTTATGTCTACCCACCTGGCCCTTCTTTGCTTCTTTAAAACCTTACAAATTTGACAATTATTTTGCCAAGTCTACACAATATATACAAATTTGTCAAGGATTGAACAATGTTGTGCAGACTTGGCAAAATAATTGTCAAAGTTGTACACCTCTTCATTTTTTCTTTTAAAATGTCATGTGCATGAAATTGTTTGTACATAGAGCTCTTACTCAAATACACGTACAGTGTCACATTGCTCAAGTCTCCAGATAATCTATAGGCTGATTGTAAAAAATTTCATGCATTTCAGTATTGTTGAACAACGGAATAGATGGGAGGCTAAAGAGTTGGGGTAAACCAATTGAAGTAGTTACCTTCAATCTTGTTTATTTACATGGGGGCGACATTCAATTTGAGTAAAAAAATGCTAATTTGACCTTTTTTGACCTCTTCGAGACTATCACCCTTACATTTGTTTTCTCCTTTTTGAACTTCTGATTCAAAATGGAAAACTTCTTCTCAACTGTTCTCTCTCTCTCTATTTTTTCTTTGGAAATTGATGTAAAGAAATGTGAATCTATTTGCTTGTACTTTGGCTTCATTGTGTAGTATTTTCTTTTCTTTGCACACATTCACAAAATGCACTCTAAATCTCCAAATTTAATTCCTAGCTAACAATTCAAGTAAAATAAGACACAAACAACTAAGTGAGATGAGATACAACAAGTAAATGAGATCAAGGCAATACATTAGGAATGTGGTCACTATAGCCGCCACAAGGAGATGAAAGAATATATTAATCTATGCTATAATAATGAAGGCACAATAAAGTGCCAAATTTCATTATTTTTAATTTTGAAAAATTTAGACTGAGTTCTGGTACTTGTTCATCAAGTGAGATATCCTAGTTGCAATCAAATGAGACCGATTATAAACCGGATTGCAAACCAATCAATAAGAACAAATAATTCGTCTTTTGTTACTACAATAGAGATAGCTCCATGGAAGTTCAACTTGTGATCGTTTGAATCTAACTTTGAGAATAGATCAAGCTATTGTAGCTGCAATTGAAATTCTTTTTCAAGTTTGCAATTTGATTGAGCTACTTGTTTTCAAGATTGCAAATCAATTAGCCATTAGTTGGCCATCTTTTTTAATCAAGGGATCATGTCATTGCAATTTGGTGTTGCTAGTTTATAAATGTCACATTTAACTATTTTTGTACTATTAAATGAATTCTAAACAAAACATCTAGAGATCTCTAGATAATAACATTAGGAAATTCCCCAATGTTTGTATAGATCTAGTGATGTTTTGCCTAGATCTCCTGATGTTTTACATTATCTCATGATGACCAATTTTTTTTCTCCCAATGACCATTACTAATTCCGGACTTTCCAAAATCTAGAAATAGTTAAATGTGACATACAATTGGTTGAGTTGATTACTGTAAGTTGATATGGATTGAATCACTGCAATTGCAAACTAGTTTTTCAGATTTGAACTCGGTCGGTTTTGATTTTCAAGGTCATAAGTCCAATTATAGTTTCAAACGGGGTAGTTAAATATTGAAAATTTCTCACTGGCTGTAAAAAAAATTGACGGGGTTCTAGCTGTACTGTATATTTGAGCTAGGGTGTCCATCTGCCTCGTTGGACATGACACCTACAGCGGAGAGGATAGTTCCATGGATGTGGATTTCACAAAATAGTTTAAAAAATATTGTTGTGTGAAATAAATTCTTTTTTCTGGATGCAATAAGGGTTTAGGGTTTAGATTGCAAGTCGATTTAGTGATTGACCATCTAATTGGCCATCTCCATTGAGTAGCCATCTTAAAGTTTATTAAAGTTTGTAAAAGTTTGCAGTCATATTTGAATGTTTTTCTGAGCTAAGCCAAGGCCAGAAAGCAAGAGTTGCAGCTCAAGTGGCAGCTCTGAAAGCTCCAAAGTTTGATTAGATTTCATTATATGAGAATTTATGTATGATTACATTAGCATTTAGATAGTTGGAGAAATATGGAGAGTGCAGGGGCCCGTCCCCACAGGAAGAGGAAGCTTTTGAAGACGCCCAGAACCTGCAATTATCCCCACTTAAAACCTCTCCCAGCAGCCCTTCCAGCAAGTCACAGCAGTCACTTGCGCCAAGGGCCATCACGTTCTCCTCTCCCATCCACCTCTCGGGCACTGGAATCTCGCAACAGGCTAGTAAGCATCGATACTCGGTGAGTCGAGCTGAGATGCGGGACAACGAGCGGGCGCATCGGTCCCTCTGCCTCCTCACGGCTGACTGCACAAGACCGGCACCAAGGCTCATCTCCCCGGCTCCTCCAGTTTCGTTGCAGGAAACATCCTCCCCCCCTGCGGCAGAATTGACTTCCTTTGTCCGCAGTGTACGAGCTGCCGCGCGGGCAATCTCCGCACCCCTGTCCTCCCCTCTTCTTTCTGCCACCCCCAAAGGCTTTGACAGTTGGGGGTTCAGAACTTCAATCCCAGCCAAGAGCGTAGAGACTGCCACTGTAAGGTTCTCAAACCCCAAATAGTACTAATGACTCTACAACTGCTATCTTATAACATCCGGGGGCTTAACAATAGAGCCTCAGTTTCCTTATTCCAAAACTATCTACAATCGATCCACCATCTTGATGTTGTTCTTATACAAGAACACAAACTCCGGAATCAAGAATTGGCTAACCTGGGCAAGATCCTGTGGAAATAGGCTTCAACATGGTCGGCAGCTGCAAGCACGGGCTACAACAATGCCCCCCAAGGTCCCGGAGCTGGAAAGGGAGGGATTATTACTCTGGTCTCTCCCAAGATTGCACATATGGTTTCCCAAACTAGAGTGATCATGGAAAACCGTGCCTTATGGATGATTTTCAAAGGCTTTCCAAGCGGTGACGTTGGCATTGTCAATGTCTACGCTCCAATGAATCCCAAGCCCGTTGCCATCTCTGGGAAACAATTATCAGAGAACTCCCTGTTAACTGCCGTTGGATCATGGCAGGAGACTTTAACATGGTCGAGGCTCGCTGCGATAAGACCAATCCGTGTGGCCGCATGCTGCCCACACTCGAACGCGCTATATTCACCAACCTTAAAAGACACCTGCAAGTTGATGACAACCCTTGCTCGGAGGGCAGCTTACCTTTTTCTTGGGACAACTTCAGAGACACAGGGCAGCGCATACTTGCGCAACTGGATCGGGTTTACCTATTCAAAAACGACCCAACGCAGGCCCAACGTAAATTAGCCGTGTACGAAATTCGAGGAGACAGCAGCTGGTCCGACCATATGCCGTTCCTAGCAGCAGTCGAATTCGCCACCACCCCAGCTAAGCCATGCAAGTGGAAAATGAACGGCTTCTGGCTTTCGGAAGCCCAACTAGTCATTGAATCTGCATGGCGGAATTCACCACTTGAAGCGGGATTCTTTGCCAAGATGAAGGCGGTTTCCCGAGCTTACAAAGCCTTCTGCCACCGCAAGTCCATGGAACTCCGAGGAGAAGAATCGGGAGCCAAGAACCTCCTATCCATCGCCACGGCCAAGCTGCAGACCGACCCCAACGACCCCCTCAGCCAACACCAACACGGCGAGGCTCGAAGCCGACTGCAGGAGGTGGAGTCATTGAAGGTCAATAGAAAGAAGGTGCGAGCAAGAATTTGCTAGAAAGTACGGGGTGACCTTGTCACCGCGGAATTTTTAAAGGCCTTGCGGGAGAAACCGTCCTCATCGGCCATCACCAGCCTCAGGAATGCGAATGGGGCCCTGATCGAGGACCACGATGGCCTTAGCCAAACGTGCGCTGACTTTTACAGCAAGCTATATGCAGCTGATCTAGAATCCCCCGACCAGGCCGAGGCAACAGAAGAATTCATCCAGTTGATCCCTAACTCTCTGCAGGAGGTTGACAAAACACTGCTAACTCAACCAATTACAGAAGGTGAGCTCCACGAAGCGGTGAAAGCAATGGCTCCAGACAAATGCCCTGGCCCTGATGGTGTTATCACTGAGTTTTACAAGCGGTATTGGTCGCTGATCAGAGCGGACTTCACCAAAATGATCCACCGATCCATCGAATCCGGTGCCCTACCAAAAGGCATGAACAAAGGTACTATAGCTCTCTTACATAAGGGGGGGTCCCGCGAAGAACTAAGTAACTGGCGGCCAATCAGTCTGCTTAACGTAGGGTATAAGATTCTCACAAAAGCTATTCAGAGGAGGATGCAGCCGTTGCTAGCTGACTTGATCAGTCCAGATCAGTTTGCGTTCGTGCCGTCAAGATTTATTCTTGATAATATACTTCTCTTCCACGAAACGATCTCATGGGCTAGAGAGTCGAAACAAAGCATGATACTCTTGAAGCTTGACTTCCAAAAGGCATACAACATGGTCAATCTCTCCTTTCTATTCCACATCCTGACAGCCTTTGGCTTCCCGACCAGCTTTGTGAACATTATCAAGACTTTGTTTGCTAACGCCGAAGCAACAGTGTGCATAAACGGCATCGACACCAAACCATTCAAGGTCCTGCGTGGGGTCCGACAGGGGTGCCCGCTTGCACCGTACCTGTTCATGTTCATTGGCGAAGCACTGAACATGGCGACAAAAAAGCTCATACGAGAAGGTGATTTGCATGGTATCTCCCTACCCGATCAAGTTGGCGAGCAAATCATCAGCCAGTTTGCGGATGACATGAACTTTATGATACTAGGTGAAGAGAGGAATTTTCACCAACTGTCGGGACTCATTGACCGGTTTGGAGTGGCCTTAGGCCTCAAACTGAACATAACGAAAAGCTTGGCGTTTTGGATCTCATCGAAACCTGCCCCCTCCTGGTTATCGAATATGGGCTTTCTATAGGCAATTGAAAGCCAAATCTCCAAATTACTCAGCACGCCCTTCGGGCTAGGACTCTAGGTCGCAGACGTTGATGAATTCCTGGCCAATAAGATTCGCAAAAAACTTGTATACTGGACGAATATCCACCTATCTTTAGCAGGGCGTGCAGTAATAGTAAACTCTGTCTTACTAAGCACACTATGGTATTTCATTAGCATTTGGGGCAGGTCAATAACCATCATCAGGCGGATTAGAGCGTCGTTACGAGACTTTCTTTGGTCAGGTACCTCGAACAGGAGCCGAGCGTGGGTTAACTGGCACGACTGCTGCACGCCTAAACACGTGGGAGGGTTGAATCTGGTGGACCCTGAAGAAGCCATTCACACATTAGCGGTGAAGTGGATACTCAAAGCCACGCTTCCAGGAAACTCAAACCTTCAACTCCTTCTTCGATACAAACTCCTTCAGATTCGGCCACAAACAAACTTCGCTTGGCCTACGTCTGCCCAATGGTTATTTCTTCATAAATTCAAGGCCTCAAGCAGCTCACGAGCATGGGTCGTGAAAGCCTGGAAGCTCATGGTTCACCACACAGACGCCTCTCCTCCAAGAGACCGCGACGAGGTAGCTACCACCTCGATCTAGTAGACCTCTCATTTCCATGGGGGGTCACATGGGTTCTCAACCGCTCGGGCAGCTCAGCTAATGAAGAACGGCCTATGGATGATTGGTCACATCTAGAATGAGTCGACTCTCTCATTCATGCCATAGGATCAAGCTAAGGCAGCTTTCGAGCTTCAACAACACGAAGCGTAGGCGTGTAGACATATGACCAGCTCAATCCCCCCCAAGTGGATCATTTTCTTGACACAAGACCGTCAGATTACTTGGAACCATGAGTTCATAGGGATCTTCATGAACGAAGATGATGAGATCCCAATTCTAGTTTTCCCCACCACGTCACGTTTCAAGCCTCGGCTCAATCAATCCCAGACCCTATTCGAGATCCCCCTCGGTCACCCCAATTTCACTGTTGGTGGGGCATCGTCGATTCTAAGGCCCAGGCCGCTCCAAGCGATCAACGAGGAGCTTATCCTCAACTGCTGGCTCAAGCGAGTTCGAGTGATTCAAGCGGGGGCTAGCCTCTCTTATTATGTTGGGATCACCGCTGATTTGCTGTTTGACCTAGGCAGATGGAAATGGGGCCCGTTGACCTCCCTCCACGCTTATACGGCAAAACTAGGGAGGCAATTATTATCTAGCAAACTAGCTCTCAACAAGCCTATTGCAGAGAAGTGGTGAGGGTTGGTGGGAAATAACTACAAACCCAGATGGAGAGAGGTGTGGCACAAGCACCGACCACAAAAAGAGGCGGGCTTCATTTGGCATGTTTACCACCATGCTGTCGCAGTCCACAGCTGGAGACAAATAGCCCACCCCAACATTCCAACAAACTGTAACTGTTGCCAAGCTGGAGCTGAAGAAACGATTATTCACAGGTTTCACCATTGTGAGAAATCTAAGCATGTGTGGCACTTTGCCTTAACTGTGCTCTACCTCGCCTTGGAGATTCCCCTACAGAGTGGGAAATGGCCAGACCTTACCTGGCAACAATGTGTGCTGGGCTCGAAGCTCCCCAGACGCCTTCGCCGGGGATCCATTTTGTGGTCCCTCTTTCGAGGGTCAGTCATCTGGATTACCTGGTTGGACCATAATGTGACCTGTTTCCAAAACTCTCCTTGGCCTACTCAACAAGTGGAGCGCAACCTGTGGGATGCTTTTGTCGACCACAGGCGTGTGGCATGGCTCCACACTTCGAATCAATGCGCTCTCTACCCGGACAAGGCTAGCAAGTTTATCAAGCGCTTTGATAGCATCTAGTTACAAACTCCGTTTTTCGGCACCCGGGATCAAAAGCAAATTAGATGGAACGTGGTTTACCTCAAGCTTGGCAACTTCTCATAGAATGGGTGTCGGGTTGGTCGTGAGCTGGCCCTGCTTGGGCCCCTGATTGTTGGTTGTGGCTCTTTCTTGTGTTTTGTTTTTAGCTGTTGAAAATGTAAAAAAGGTTCGCCGAGGCTTCTACCCTCCGGTTGCGATGTACTGTTTCCCCTATCAATGGAAATTGTCCATGTGTTTCAAGAAAAAAAAAATATGGAGAATGAGAATTTAAGATTCAAATTTTAATTCAAGAAGGGAGGTACCGTATGTGAAGGTTTGATTCAGCACCTGAGTGCCAAAATTGAGTTTTTGCATCAGGGGTCCACGTCACTTCAATCCATCCACTAGTTGACACATGTTACTTTTTTCAAAATGATTTAATTTTTGTTGAATCTGATTTTTATGTAGGATAATTTGAAAAATGAGATTTGAAATCTATAGGAGGAACCTATTGATGGGATTTTGAGTCAAAAATACTAAAGATTAATCCTAAAATGACAATGATAGAGGCCAAAAAGTGGTTGATGGATGACTTTTAAGATTACTATAGAAATGAAGAATGCACCTATTGGTTCATAATAGGATCATTTTTGGCAAAGTACCTTGGTGATCGTCCTTTTACGATTAAATTGTTTTGAGCATGATTTAGAAACAAACAATAGTATTGTGTAGCTTAAATCACAAACTTTGACAATTGCTATCATTGAAGTTTTTAGGCATTGTGAATGTTATTGCTCTCTTCATCTTGAAATAAATGTTCTAATTGAACCTCATGTAATTCTAGGTAGTATTGAGTAGGTCATAAGGAGATTTCTTTTGTCTAGTTATTTTAGATTGTAATGAATGCATATAATATTCTTCTTTGATTTAGAAATACAATTTTGACTAGTTTAAATTTATGCTTTTTTCAATATGATCAATGAAATTGGTATCAAAAGTTTTCAACAAAACTACAAACGTTTATTTTAGGGGATTT
This sequence comes from Rhytidiadelphus loreus, assembly GCA_947034895.1. Classification (NCBI taxonomy): domain Eukaryota; kingdom Viridiplantae; phylum Streptophyta; class Bryopsida; order Hypnales; family Hylocomiaceae; genus Rhytidiadelphus; species Rhytidiadelphus loreus. Next base: position 29,259,539 of record OX344765.1, on the reverse strand, counting down.
GAAGTTGATTTTAACGTTGAATTTAATTTTCATCTATATTCTCTTGGTTCAAAGATTTGAGTATTAGATGGCAAATTCTAGAGGATTTTCTATACAATCTTTTATTGTTTCTAGGCCTATTCTTCATTTCAACATTGAAGAGAGATTTATATTACAAGGTGAGATTCCCCATTCATCTTGACTATAGTTTTTTCAATTAATCTTTTAGTACATAAATAGAAAAAATGATTGCTTCCATATTTTTTGTAAATCGTGTCATAGACTTCTTCGAAGATGACAATAAAATATACCAATAGAAATAAGAAATCATGCCTTTCATTTTGAACTAAGGAATTAAAATAATAGAAATTATGAAATTGTTCATGACTCATTTCAAAAATAATGAATTGGTTAAAATATAGAGTCCAACTACCTTGACCTCTTTCCATTTGGTGAACAATGTGATATTGTATTGTAACAAGTGATTGACTATTGATATTGAGTAATAATCAAATGAAACAATTGAAGCTAGATTAACATTTAAAGGTTCATATATCTAAAAGTTGGACGTGCCTTAGTCAAACTGGAGTTGTCAATCATTTTTGGTTATTTTATTAAAAAATAAAAAATATAATATAGTTTTTTTATCCTCCTTCATTTTTAAATTTTTATAATTTAAAAAAAAATTAGAAACTAATTGTAAATTCAAGCTCTATGTGTTAGAATATAAATTTAAAAATATTATATGTTTATCATTTTTATATTTAAATTTTCATTTAAATTTTCATTTAAATTGTTCATTCATTATTGTTAAAATATTGATTTCTAATTATTCTAATTTATATAATTTCCTTACACAACTGAAGATATTTTAGAAATCAGAATTATTTTATTTTATATATCAAAATTCTAAAAAAATAAAAATTTGTAGTGATTTTGCATCAAATATTAATTATTCATTTAAGTAAAAACTTTAGATTGATAATTAGTAATTTTTCTTGAAGTTCATTGCTAAAGGCATCTAACTAAAGGTATAAAACATAAAACAAAACTTTATATTTTGTTTCTCCACTATTTTCCATTATCACTTGCACCTTGAGAAGAATTTTCGATATTAATGAAAAAAATTGTTTATATTTACCAATTATAGCACCAATAATTTTATCTTTCACAATAAAGATCATAGAAATCACATGTTCAAACAACAATAATGAGAATTTTTCACATACAATATATAGACAATATGTAGACCCAAGTAGGAAAAATACAAGATCAAAACTTATATCTAATTTGCAAGGTCAAATTGAATTTGGAATTGCATGGTAGAAAAAATATCTAATTTGAAAGGCCAAATTGAACTTGTAAATGAAGTTTGTCATGTGATTGGTTCTTAACCTTTTAAAGGACACAAGTATTCAAGATCCAAGATGAAACAATTCCAAGGGGCTTGGGTGCGACCTTCAAGGGTAAAAAGGGGCTAAATGATTTTAATTTTGATCACCTCTCATCTATGAGGTTTTGAAAAGCTCTTGATAAGGTTTGTAGAATCAGTTTGCGACATATTTAAATACCGTGTTGCATTTTTGCTCTTGCTAAGGGATCCTTTGTTACATTCAATATCAACTGCAATTCCATGAATCCACACTAATAATTAGATACATGTACTATATTTGAGTACTTAACTTGTAAAATTTGAACATTCTAGCATTGAATTAAACAATATACGATTTGATGGGTTTGTGGCTATTACCTATCAAACCAATTGAAAGTCTAAAATGTTGTGATTTATTTGCATCATTGCATGTATCCATCTCCTTATTTCTATAATCTCAATGAAGACCTATGGTGTATAGATATAAGAGGATTCTAGGATTCAATACAAGGAGTTGCATTATAAACCATAATCACTTTTCCTTGCCCTAGTTTCTATTTTGACACTTAACTTCTCAAGACCTTTTTTCTTCACCACTAAATCTTGACTATTAGATCCCTACCATTTGTGTCCTCATTAGAATTGATGTTATTTGCAACTCAAAATTTTTGCCTAGTTGAAAAGAATGTACATCCTTCATTGATTATTGGACACTCAACATGTTCTACTTTCCACAAATAAGCTTCAAATTTGAGTTACATAATGAGAACAAAAGTAATAGAGAAAAAATCTCTTACATTCATAGCAAGGAATGTGAACTCTCCATCGGTGAGGTGAATCATGGGTGTCATCAAAGGCACACCATTGGCCAATATAAAGTCTTTTTTGCCTTTGATCTCCAATGTCAAGCTATGAAATCACGCACACCAACGTTTCAATTTGAACACTTATTGAAAATGTTGCAATTAACTTATGGCAATGAACATTGAAGTTGATGTCATTACCTCAACAATGTTGCAGTGCCATATGCCATTATTCTATTTTCAACATGGTCCAAATAGGGGACAAAAACTCCCACAGCTCGAAGTTGTACTACATGTTTTCTTCCCTTCTCATCAAATCTGCCCATAAGGTAGTAGATACAATTTGTGTCACTTTAAGCATATATGGAAGTGTGATTGATTTTGGAAGATTACTGTAGAAATGTGGATACAATAGCCAATTTTGTTGATATTAGATTTTTATCGCAATATAAAATATTCTTATGTGATTTCAATGTTGGAGGTTGTAGACTACTACTTTGGAAGTAACAGTAGACAATATACCCCATTTCCATTCAAGAACCAATGACTATAGATATCTTGACAAATCATGGTTATAGTGCTTATTAATAAGTTCAACAAAGTGTATGAATAGATGAATTGTTGCTGGTAATATTGGTGAGTGGGTACAAGATGAAATCATGTTTAATATCTACTATCTTAGTAGACATTGGCATGATTGTTTAGTAATATATGGACTACAATTTGTTAAATTGGTAGAAGACCTCAACTTTGGCATTGTTCATGAACGCAACATGAAACATAAATCTATACCATTCTTAGTTTCGAGAGCATTTTGCAAATGAATGTAACCTTTTGGTTGTTCATGAACGCAACATGAAACATAAATCTATACCATTCTTAGTTTCGAGAACATTTTACAAATAAATGTAACCTTCTGGCTCCTAGAGTTGCTCCTAGTAATGTAAATTGACAATATGTCTAATTTTGTCATCAATCTAGATCATAATTTGATTTGTGGTATGCACATGCACAAGACAAATCATTTAGATGTTGGACTCTCTAAAAGCTTAATAGTGCACAAAAGGTAGGAAGTGAAGGTTTGAATCATTTTACCCAATAAAGCAAATGAAGCGGCTACAAGAAACCATCATGGGTTGATTTATGGTCTTTGCCAATTTCACTACAATTGGCACCCCACTGGCCTTTACGTATCATCCAACAATACATGTTAGAAATGAATCATCCATCTCATGAAGCTACACCATTCGTTACTACAACAAGGTGATGAGACCTTAATGGAAGCAAGGATTGATTAAAGAGTTAGAAGATCACTATAATTACAATCTTATAAACTTTTCTTTCCTCAATCCTTTCTACTAATATCTCATGAATTCTTGCTTGATGCTAGAGATTTTTGAAATACAATGAACCTTGAAAACTTAGATTATAAAAGATTTTGTTGTTTATAAGGATTTCAAAAAGATAGTTTCATACCCCCAAGACTTGGTCAATGGCCTTTTGGCAATAGTTCAAGCTTCCCATGCAACGCAAGCAAACGTCTATGGCATGACATACATTGTTGCTATTTGTGTCTTTTGGAAGGTAGCTCATAATATTGGCCAATGTAGTACCATCATTTACAATTGATTCCCTCACTATGACACCACCATAGCATGACCAAATTCAACATTTTCAATTGTATTCTCTCAATTTTGATGAACCCTGTAAGACAACATCTAATGCAGTTCAATCTTTGAGGAATAGATAATGCAACAAAACTATAAAGATTAAATGGTCTATTGCTCATGATAGTGTTTCATTTCATTTTTCATTGTGATTATCGAGACAATTATAGCTTGAAATCATTTCAATCCAGTGCAAAATCCAATTATATAATTCAAATAGAAGATAAGCATTTCTATTGTGTCCCTTTAAGCATTTCACCATATGTAGAAGTTTTATTTAGAGGAGATCATTGCAAAGCTAGGGAGAGTGTTTGGGTAGACAAGCCAAATCCAAAGAGATTAATTGCGTGTTAGTACATATGAATTTCTTATAGAAGAAAGTTGTATCTAACTAATAATAGTGACAATAAGCAATCCTATTTTTAGAGTTAAGTCATTCTTACACCACATGCATGCTACCAAATTCACTCTCAAGTGTATAAAGAGATGAGTTGCTATAGTAACAAGGGTAAGCCTTAGGTACCCACATCTAATTGTGACCATGTTGCAAAACCGACCTCTACAAATTCTTGTCTAAAATTATCTTAATATGAGAATTTAGGTTGATTTTGGAGACACTTTAACACTTTGAAAATTCACAATTTATTCATATAGTTCCTAAAAACACCTACCAAGAAAATTTACAATCTTTTTTCAATGGACAGTTTAATAATAGGCCCTATATTTAGGTGTTGTCTAGATGCAATAATTTCCCTAATAGTTTTAGTTCGGTAAACTACCCCATTATGGACAGAATGGGAGCAAACCCATTGTGAGCTAAATTGTAATGGTGGTGTACATTCAAGTTCTGAAATGTACATCACTAACAAAATTCAGCCCACAATAAGCTTGCTCCCATTCTGTCCGTAATGGGGCCGTAATGGGGTAGTTTACCTTAACCCTACCTTAGATGTGAAAACTCAGCCATCTTGATTAGAAAACACAACGTTAAGAGTAAGGTAGTGTGCTCATAAACCGCCCCTCTTCTTCAAATTGTCCTGTAGGTAGCTGTAGAATGGATGCAAGGTGATCCTTGAATGGACCTCTTTGCTTTGTTAATGAATTCAAGAAGATTTTTTTTTAATTGTAAGAGCCAATCATTGGCTGTGATTTCTGCACATTTCTTTATAAGTCACAAGGGGACAGATTTTGGGACACCTATGGTCACAAATAGGTGCCTATGACCTGGATCTTTGAAAATTGATAAGTAATTTAAAAATGCTTGGAAAAATATGAAAATACTTGTGTTGGATTCCGCATCTATTTTTCTTTCTCTGAAAAATGATCTAAAAATAACTTTGTCCCTGAAAACCTGTGAAAAAGGTGAATCAGCCCTTAAAGTGACGGTTTATGAGCACACTACCTTAAAGAAGGTTACCTTCGCATGAAAGAGCACAGACACTCAGGGCATAAAGAGCATTACATCTCAACACTGCATCATCTAATTGAAGCTGGGCACAGTCAGACATACATTGTTAGATAAATAAAACACTTCTTGCTCAACTAGTAGCATTTAGATTACATTAAAAGAGAAATTCTCAAAGAAAGACTGAGGACCTTCAAAGTTTTAATTTTTTTTTAACTCACTGTTGTAATGCAATGTAATGTATACAACAATATTATATATATATACATGCCTCTCCACTAATCAATACCTAAGCAAAATGTTGAATATTCTATGATCATGAAAGCTACCCTAATGCCCAGTTCAACGAGATCGTTCCACGTTTGAATTCCACAATAACAAGAAGCATCACAATAAGGGATTACTCTTTGCCGACTGAGAGCACATTCAGAGCCAAGTCAATTCAAAGATACAATACTGATGAAATCAAATTGGCCAGACCTAACAGGTGCCAGCAATGTACTCGAGGGTTGAACTTTTCAACTAATGTAATTATGGTAAGGTATGTACACCCATATTCAACCATGCCCAAAATGTGACATCTATGTTTGGACAATAAAATGTCACGGAAACTTAGATATTGATTATACATTACAAAAATTAGTATAAGCAAATCTAGGAGAGACTAGCCAGTGTTTTTTTTTTTGTACACTTGGAGATGACACTTTGAAAATTCATAGCTTATTCATACAATGTCTAAATAATGCATTCTAAAGTGTGTTCAAAATCCTCTTTTCATTGCCATCAAGATCCAATAAAAATCCTCTTTTGTGTTTAATTTGTGCTTAATGATGGTAACTAAGCTTGGTTGTAGTGAGTGATGATTATAAGTGGGCATACTGCAACTTGCATAAGAAAAAGAGGACAGACACAATGGTGGTGCACTTCTAAATTACCTGAAGCATATTTGAAGTAGAGGGCAAGTTTCTGACTTATGTACAGGTCTGTTTCCTGAATCATGTTGGCTAAGATCCGACCCATGCCCATGCCAACTAAGGGTAAGGTAGAAGGCTGCAGACAGCCAGTGAATGGATTCTTCGTGCAACACAGAACACCAGCCACAGGTGGCCTGGTGGGGACTAATGTAAAAGTATAATACCAAAGACAACTACTGTAGTTTTTTCACAAATTGATTTAGAAGATTTAACATTAGTCTTTTACTTTCTTGCTTTTACATTTTCATTGTTTTTACCTTCATTTGTAAAGATACATGGCTTTTACTTTTTCCTTGTCATTAATGTAAAAGTTTAGAATACCAAAGACACTATATAAACCAAAAACATATCACATTTTCTTCACACATTCATTTTGGAAGGCTTTACATCACTCTTTTATCTTCTTCTTTGTGTGCTTCACCAACTTGTGCATTTTAATTGTTCTTTGCAATTGAAAAGCATTTTAAATTGTTCCACTTGAGAAGAAAAATGTTATGATCTCTTTTTACTAGTACAAACGCATTTTTAATGTATTGAGCCATTTACTTATTGAAACAAGTCTTTAGTTCTTACAAGTTTTTTCAATACTCTAACTAAGTTTGCACTATCAATAGAATCAACAACAATGGGGGTCAATATGAAAGCTAAAAAGGCGGTGGTTGGACTCAAAAAACCATCCATGGTGAGGAAGGTCATGACTCTCAAATCCAACGTAGTTGGGATTACAAAATCATCTCCAACATCAAACTATTATTGTAGACCCATGGTTGTACCGACCTTTGAAGATCTTCTAGCCAAAGCCAAGGTAGCTAAAGAAAAAGCTCTTCATATCCAACAAAAATTGGTGGATGAACAACACTTGTTGCCAAAGATTTTATGTTTTGAAGAATTTTGTGCCATGTATCAACAAGAACTTGATGTTGCTCTTGAAGAGGATAAAATGGAAAACACGGTTGTTTAGATGAACCACTTCACAAGTCTTTAGTGAAGATCCATCCAATGTCAACAACATGTGATTTACAAAAAGGGTACACATATCATTACCCCATTCATTGTAAAACTTTTACCCAAATTTTGGAAGGGGTATAGAAGTCATTTATCTATTCAATGTAAAACTTTCAACGCTTAAATTCTGCAATCCTCACATGCCTGCCATATAAAAGGAACACCAATGCAACGTGATGCATGGATTTTAGAGAGACAACTTACTGGAGTTAACAGTGCGACCCTCTTTTAAGATATTGCTTATTCTCTACACTGGAAATGAAGCATATCCAAGCACTTTCAATTTGGACAAAGCTCGTCTGTTTTTGTTGTGTGATTCTTTTTATTGAAATGGTTGTTCCATTTTTTTACAAAATAAATAAATAAAATAAAATAAAATAAAATAAATCAATTTTAAAAATAAAATTTTAAAAAAGAAAATAAAAAATAAAATTTTAAAAAAAAGATTGTTTCTGGTACATCCCTTATCTAGGGCATTATTCTATTTATTGCCTATCATCTTTTGTTTCCAGTGTCATAAACTTGTCATTTGATTATCATGAGCTAATAGCATTTATATTTTTTCTACATTTTTTTCCTTTGAGCCTTGAAGCACAAGGTCTGTCAAGGTGACGAAGTTACTGAACAATGGATCTAGCTGTAAATATAACAGGTCCAGTGCATTGTGTAGATAATTTTTCACACTTTCAGAATAATGTTCCTTACAGACTTACTATTTTTTCCTCACAAAGTGTACAGGCGTAGTCTTAGGAAAACTTTGCTAGTTAGAAACTAAGCATATTCAAGATTGTAAGAACTCATAAGAAGCACTGCAATACATAAGAATGCTTTGCCTCAGTTTGCTCATCTATCTCTTTTTTGCACTAATATATGATTTGAAAAAAACACTAGGTAAGTGGTTTTGCCAGTTGAGTCATGAAAAAATTGCTCCATGAGGTTGCAGCCCTCACCTGTGCCCATCCCAATAAACAAAACAAATCAATGTTAGGTTAGTGAGGTGCATCGGGTGTCTACAGACTGCAACGCTTGTTATCGCCTTCACATGGAAAAACAAGCAAACATAGACTACAACATAGCAAAAAAAAAAAAAAAAAAAAACCCACCACAAATCATATTGTAAAAGTGACAGTTTCTCTGTTGAACCTGGTTGCAGCGTTGTGAAGCAGCCATGCTGATCCTTCCTTGCTGTGATACAGCACACACCGAGTCTTTGGAACAGGGCCTCAGAAAAACTCAGGTCGAAAATAGAAGCTAATGTTTTCTCGAAGAGCACTGCAGCCTTAAGTGGACTTGCTGGAGCACTTAGCTTTGTATATCCCGGGCTTTCAATGAAGGCCAGTAGTCTAATTCGGCAGCAGTACATTATTTCACCGTCAGTGTGTGCAGGCCTTCGACTTTGAATGGTCTGGGTCTTTATTTTTGAGGAAACTGGAGTCTTTCTTATTAACACAGTGATGAGGCAGTCAGAGCCTATCACCGTCATTTTTGTTACGTTTTTAAATTTTTGTTCCGTCAGGCTCAAGGGCCTTGATTTGCCAGAATCTTTCTCCAGATATTAGTCTAGTTTAATGAGCTGGAGCATTAGTGATGCGTGTTTTAATTAACCATTTTGAATTGGCTATGACCTTGGTATTTAGCTTTCTGGCGAGGCAGACAATAAAGCAATAATTCTAGAGGTTCTTGATGCTCCCAGACTATTCTTTAATTTTTATTGCTTAAATCATAAAATCATATGTTTGAAAAAACTCACAATAGCTTATAGTATTTCCTATACATATATACCGTCATCATTTTGACGCACCGTATATTGTATTTTTGGTCAGAAAACTGACACATGGCTACGAAAGCAGGAAAAAAGAAAAAAAGAAAAAAAAAAGATCAAGAAAACAATAAAAAAATCAAAGGAAAAAAAGATTAAAAAAAAAAAATCAAGAAAACAATAAAAAAATCAAAGGAAAAAAAGATTAAAAAAAAGAAAATCAAGAAAGACTATCAAAAAATCAAAGAAATCAATTTAAAAAAAGAATTTTCTAGTACATCCCGAATTGGGCATCATTCTATGTATTTCCAAGCAAAAAAGTAGCATGTTAATGGTATCACTAGTTTTTTTGCCATGAATCAAAGTAACAAAGAATCCATATGTCATTTGATATAACCATCATCTATTTTTTTCAGTACATGTATATATATATATATATTTCAAAGTCTTGAAAGATGCAAAGGCCTCTACTGGACTATTGCCTCAAGACTAAACTATTTCATAGAATGTATCTAGAACCAATATCCAATAGTATAAAGAATAAAGAAGGCAAGGGGAATGAGGGTAGTCAAATTGTCTTGATTTGTTAAATCGCTCCTAGAGGTAGAGGGCCTCACCTGTGTCCATCCCAATCAACAAAACACACATGTATTGTTAGAGAGGTTACAACAGGTGTCTTCAGCCCTCTGACGCTTGTTATCGCTTTCACACGGAACAATCAACAAATTAAACTAACAAAGCAACAACCCATATCAAACATGCTCCACAATGCTTTTTTCTTTGGACCTGATTGCTACTTGCACGTTGAGATGATGCCATTGTAACGCTTGTATCAGCTCAGATGCCACAACACCAAAACTGCGAGCACCAAGACTGAAAGCACCGAAACTGAAATTTTTAAAGCAATCCGCCAACAACAAGTTCCGTTCTGTCCACCAGTCAGCCCGATCGCTTCATCTGCTGCCCAACGTAGCCCCCAATCAGGACGTTCCGTTGACGAAGTGAGACAGTGAGTAAACTTGGCACTGAACTGGTCATCTGACGATACTAGTCAGTGGGAAGCCTCAGTTCCGTTAAATGGAATATATGGACGTGTTTTCTTTTATTGCTGTGTGGTTTTGAGCATGTGTCATATATGCCAAATCTTTTTTTCTGCTCTCTAAGATTTGCTCAGTTAATGGAATCTGGGGAATTCAATGGTTAGACATGATTCCTTTGTTGTGCTCCAATTAATCTTAACTGTTAGTTTGAAAAGATGACTGTCTACTTGAGACTCAAATCAAGTCGTCTTGTCAATGCTAACCCACATGCAAAATTAATCTACTTAAGGCAAGAGCTAAGGCCACTTTCTTCATAATTTTGCATTGCTTTACTCAAAAAGTACTGGATTTCAGCTTTGAATATCATTTTAGTTGGTCAATAAATGAACATCAACATATTAAATAGCAAAGGAAACTCCTTAATCAAAGTCACAACAAGTAAAGGTTACTTGTATAAATTCTAACACTTGGATATGGAAGCTAGAAAAAGAAAAAAGGAAAAAAAAATCAAAACAATAAAAGAAAATTCCAAAAAAAATTCCAAAAATTCCAAAAAATTCCAAAAAAATGAATAGAAAAAGAGAAAAAATTCCAAAAAAAATTCCAAAAAAAAGACAGGAAGAAATGAACATTGTAACCAAATTTGAAAAGATTTGGCCTACTTCTATTCCTGAAGATAAAATTATGTTTCACCACCTATGAATTTAACAAATGGACGATCATAAATGACTCCGTTAAACCAAGTCTAATTTTCAAGGTAGATTTGCACCATTCCATTGGATAGTTAGCAAAGCGTTACAAGTTACAACTCATAACACAAATCCTCTTTCTACACCTTTAGGGTTGCAAAAAGTACAAATACAAATGTTGGTGATGAACTATTAGATTGGGCATTATGTCTCATAATACTCTTGAGCCTCCTAGCTCTCGAGTATTATCTCGTTCATATCTCTTCCTTGAACAACATTAACATGAGTATTCAATGAGAAACACACATAAACAATGGCAAAATTAGTTGATATTCCAACCTCCTCCAAGACTCCGTAGGGGTACACCAACGCAAGCTTGGAGTGAGGTTGAATTACTGCTCACTAAAGCAGAATTCATTTTAAACTTGAATGTTGGAAGGCTCCTTTTATCATAAATAAGAACTCACAAGAAATATCACGAAAACATTTAGAAAGAAGTATGCAAGCCACAAAGGAGCAAAGCAATAACGACAACAACCACACCTTCCACAAAAACATATTGGGAGTGAAGTTCTTGAAAGTGCCAAATTGTAACTTTGAAGATTGTTTGCCACAATGAACCGAAAAGATGCAGCACCTGCATTAGTAGGCCCCCCCTTCCCTCCTAAAAAATAGAGCCGTTGATTTTTATTTAAAAAATAATTACAACCCCCCTCCAAACCATTGATCTGAAAAAAACTTGGATACGAATATTTATACGGATATGGATATCGATACAAATACAGACTGGGATACGAATACGGTCTGGGATACGGATACGGATACGGACTGGGGATACGGGCAATATCCCATATTGTTTGTCATGGGTATTGTCACGGGAAACTACAAAGGAGGGGAGGGGAGGGGGAGGGAGGTTAAAAGAATTTCATTAAATTCTTTTTAATTAAAACTATTTGGAGCTGGGGGGTAAATCATTTTTTTTTAAATCATTTAAAAAATATTTGGACGAGCGGGGGGGGTAAATAATTTTTTTTAAAACAATGGATTTGAGCTCATTGTGACAAAGTGTCACAATGACAATGAGCTCAAAAGATGCAGTTATTGCAAATGATGTTTGCCATAGATCCCACTTCATTTTGTGATTTGGATTTGACAAACTAGCTTAAAATTACAATATTTCATTGAATATATTAATTTTTCAATTTTTCAATTGAATTAGAAACTATGCCTAATAAGTTTCATTTTGAAGGCCATAATAATATTGGACAAATGGCCTTTTAGCGCTTAAAATCATTGATGTAATATAGCAAACACTATGTATTTAAGCTCTAATTGTATAAAATTTATTTGTTTTATGGTTGGAAAAAATTGAAAAGCTTTTAGTATAAAGATTGATCAAGGAAGATCCAACAACATATTCTCATTTTTTTAATCCTCTGACTCTTGATTTTCAATTGCTCCGCCTGTCCCATTATATTGTTTTTTTCCTTTTCTAAGAGCACACTCAAGAGCACACGATGTCTTTTTTTTAAAAATAATAATAAAAATAAAAATAAAAATATTATTATTATTAATATCAACAGTCGAGGCTTAGATTTGGGCCAATATTTATCAACATTTTTTTATTTTCTTCAAGTTATTTTCATGTTAGTTGCTTTCAAGTGCACCAATTTGTGCACATTTTGACAAAAACAATTGTAGAATTATTAGTAGAAATGTCTTTCTAATCTCATCATGGGGAGCTAAAAGTATATTTCACTTTCATCAATTCTTCAAAACCATTGTTGAATACTTGGATATAGTTTTTGAAAAATAGTAAGCCACAATTCAATGGGTGATGTTTTAAAATTTTGAAAATACAAAAAAAGCAATGAAAATTAGTGCATTGCAACATCAAAATTAGTGCTCCATACTATACAAATGCTCTAGTTGCCTTTTCAAAATATTATGTCGTGAATATTTGGGTTGGTTGTTGAGGCATAATAAGTTATAAATCACTCTGCTACAAAATTGATACATTCCATCCAAAACATAAACAATTGAAGATCACATTTACGCACATACATGCACGATTTCCATTGATAAGGGAAACAATACAAGGAACCAGAAAGCTTAGCAATCGGCAAAGATCTTATCATTACAGTATTTTGACTCTCATACAGGCTTCAGTTGTTTATTTGTTGCATTTTACTGATTGGTCTCTTGCAGTGTGACTCTCGTTTGGTCACTCCATAACATTGTTAACCTTCACTAGGGGTTTCCCTTTTACTCCCTTCTAGCCCCCCAACAATAAAATAGTTATGTCCAACCAATCATGACAACCCCACTTTGATAGCCTAGTGACACGGCCATGTGCAAGCCAATGAGATTATCAACATTATAATTGAATTCCTCCCCCAGGTATCTAGGGAAGGATTGTACCTCCACTTGGGGGAGGTCTCAAAGTCAGTTAACAATATTATGTCTTGCCAGGCTTCTTGTGGTTGGACAGTTTGTATTTTAATTCATAGTCTACTGACTACATCAAGATAGTCTACCAACTAAATCAAGATAGTCTACCAACTAAATCAAGATAGTCTACTGACTAAGTCAAAATAGTGTACTGTACTGGCCAACGGTGCTAGATTGTGAGCGTGTGAGCGCGAGCCTGCGAGCGTTGAGTAGAAAGTATGTGAGCGCGGAGTTCTGAAATTAAAAAAACTGAGTAATATTTCAAAAAATAGAATTTTTTTAATAATTATTATAAAACTTACTATTTCGAGTAAATTTTAGTACACAATGACCGTGGACCTATGACCGTGGACCTATGACCGTGGACTTAGCACCATGGGCCGGTTACCGTGGACTTAGCACCCATGACTTCTTACCGTGGATCTATTACCGTGGTTATGTACAATTTGTATAAATTTTTTAATTTTAATCATTGGTTACAGTAATAGAAGTACATATTGTGAAAGGCAAACAGATGACCTATAGGAAAATGCAAATTCTGATTGAAAATAGGTTGTATTGAATACTTCAAGGAATTACTGTATTTGTCCAAATACAAAATGGTACTTTTGAAGCTAGACATCTATGAATAGTCTACAGTCCTTCAATCATTAACACCGATCACTTAGGTATTGTTGGACTTCTAAACATGTTGAAGACTATCCTCTGAAACTTTGATGATACCGGCCTTTGTGAGAAGGAGCTTCACTTCATTGAAGCTGAAGCTTGGAGAATGTATGAAGTTATCCTCTGTCGGATTCATTTTGCTGAAGTAGCGAAGTAAGTAATAAAGATGTTTGCAATGAACATACTGTTGGCGTCCACCAATTGCTGAAACAGCCATGTCGACAAAATCGGGACAAGTGCACTCTGGATACATGCCAAGTGTAATGCGATAAAGCTTCTGCTTTGGCTCAAGTCCGGATTGAAGGGAGATTATGGCTCCAAGTCCAGGGAAGGGGAGCAAGGTTACTCCCAAAATCGTTCCCTTGACATTACCAGCGCTCTCCCATTTATTGCGGTGCTCTGTTGTAGGAGCATTTGCAATACGTCGAATAGCCTTGCTCCTTCGAGTAGTTGGATTTGCGTCTGCATGTAAAGGACTAGGGTGATCATAGTAGATGGCCTGGAAGACATTGGACATGGTGAATAAACGTCGAGGGGACATAGCTGGCCGTTGTTGTAGCTGGAAACCAGCCTCCTGTAGCAGCAACGTCTCTTGGCGGGTCAAATTAGTGCCTGTTAGTACAGGCCACACATCTGGGACTTGGGGCCAATCAATTACCCAACTACGTTTAGATCCTTGTACACATCGTTCAATATCATCTGGGCAAAACCAGAAGTCGGTCATGATCTCCTTGTTTCCGCCATATTGTTTTTTTCTACCACGGTAGGTCGGAGCTGGTGTACCACTAGATCCCTTTGCAATTTTGGCAACACAACGGATGTTTGAACTTCTTTGTTGCGCGTGACACTTGCAACTGGACTTGTACGAAATTCTTGCAATATGCCACTGTGAAGTATCACATTCACTCTCCATTGCAGTTGTCACATGTGGTACATGGGCAGAATCAACTAGTGTGTCTGCTTCATTAGAGGCAACCGTGGGTGAACGTGTCGATCGTGTCTGTACTCGGGGCTGAGAGAAGTTTACCTTGTCTGGACGATGGGAGTCACCATCTGACCCAATCGGAAGGTCAAGCTTGCGCTTACTGCTACCAAATACTTCTTCGCCTTCCAAATGTGGAATACGTGATGCAACACCGGCCCCTCCAAGAAGTTCATTGAGTGCCTCCGCAATCTTCTTTGGATCACCGCTACGTCTAGCGCCTCGTAACTTTAACTCCTCTTTGGATGGCCCTGACCTTGATATGTTGCCATTAAGAAAAGCTCGATAATTGGTCATTTGCATGAAAGCTCGAATGCAGTCATCAGAAGTGGCGGCAAACAAATCATTACCCCGATTACCTGACTGCTGCAACCACCTATTATGGACTGTTTCGGATAAGTTGCATGACGGCATATCTGCCATCTCTTCAACATTTAAGTCCTGAAACAATGATATCAAAGACAAAGTAAAAGAAAAATTAAGTATCACCACTGATAGTTCTCATTTACAATGACACAGTTAAACTTTGATCTAACCACTATGCGGCAAAGGCTCCCCTCGGCGCCGAGGGGAGAATCCCCGATACCCTAGAGTGATGAATATCTCCAAACAAGGCAGAAATATTTGTTCCGAATTTGATTTCAGAAAAATAAAAGTGGATCCATAAGATTGCAGAATGAAAATAATTAGGTAGAAGAAATACCATTTGCATAAAGCCGCCCCATTGACGATATCTGAAGTGCCAAAATGCAAGCCACAACTCCAATTCCCTCATAGCATCTTCCGAGGCTGCTCCAGATGAAAGCCACCAAGATCGTATCGCTAGGTAACGCATCTCAGCTTCGTCCATAGATTTGGAGTCTTTGTATTGCTTACAAAGTCGAGTATGTTGGTGTTGCAAGTCCGGCTTGATGAGCTTCTGTGTATGGCGATGCAAAGAGGTACTCCAATGTAAAAGACATGTTCGCTCCCGGTTCACCATCTCTATTTTAGGATCTCCTGATCCATAGACAATTTGAACGGCATTCCAATTCGCTTGTGCACTGTCTGCCATAAAGCCTTTAAAGTTTGGATTCTCAATGCCATTGCGTCTCATGACTCCGTTCAGAGATCTCCACATGATGCATTGAACCACAGTGTCCTCAGATTGCATATCACACATAGCAATTGTCATGACTTTCCTGCAACCTGTATCATAAACGTGGCAGGCCATGGTTGTCCAGTCTTTAACTCGCTTGACATGGTCAAACATGAGCCATGCGTTCTCCAGATCTCCGCCCGGTTGCATCCGATTCACAAGGTCCACACCACTACCTGGTCCTTCTACTAGCATTTTAAACAAATAAACCTTCTCCTTGCCTTGACCAGGAAACACACTGTCATGGATGTACTCAAACCGCAAATTTCTTTTCATATTCATGATACTATCTATTATCCCACTTTTGCCACTTGAACGGAAAGACGAAATAACATTTCGGATATTAGGAGAACTTAGTATTTGGAACTTGTCCATGACATCATCTAACGAATCTCCCCGCAACATCTGCTTTGGACCTTCACCGTTGTGTATCAAGTGGTTATCAAGAAATTTCTTGCTAGCTGCTAGGGCAATGGCAGAGTTAGTGGCACTAGGGGTTTTCGAAACCTCACCAGCGATGAGTCCGGCTACAGCACCTAAGGACTCTCTACATGTTCTTGAAGCTACAGGATGCACGTGATTCCCCAAATGAATGCAAGCTCTAGTCATGCTTGCAGAATCTCCAAAAACGTAATAGATTCGAGCATGACAGACATTGATGCAATGAGGCGGACATTTGCATATCTTACAGAGGAGAGTAGAATCCTTTGGAGGAAATGCACCAATACAAAATGGACCAGGAGTAAAACCACACCACTCAGTCTCGTTCGGATGAGAAGAACGCTTCAAGTAGTCGCATTCTGAATTCTTACAGATAAGATGGCTGGCACAGGAAGATTTTCTGAACTTTAGGCCGTCGTGATTGTTGATGTTAGACGTCATTGTCCTACACCAAGCGTGACCATCGTATCGTTTATCCATGCCCTGTAACTTCCCAGCAGAGGACGACGAAATCGAAATTGGAAGAGAAGGCAACTCAAAAACTACATCTCCGTTAAAATTTGTAGGAAGGTACTGCACCTTATGATGGATGAGTGCATCATAGTCTATCGAAGCTACTTCGTTCCGAGAACCATGCATCGCCTCTAGCTTGCGTAGGCAACCAACAATACTAATCGCAGATGCACAACTAGGATATGTTGGTGGACGGAAGTGCGTGGATAGAGCAGGACTACTAGAAGGCGTTAAATTTAAACTAGACGGTGTCATGTGGGCCCCCTCAGAGACTCTACTAGGAAGTGTTGGTTGGTTTGGAGACTCTCCCTCAGACTCACTCGAGAGATCTATGACATGGTCATTTGGTTCCTTCTTGACGGTGACAAACGGAAGAAGATTGACAACATTCCTAACCTGCTCACGTTCTAAAGTGTTATGGTTGTCACGATGGGAAGGAGGCATATCCACTGTAGAATGCTCGGAATGCCGAGGTAAGATCTGAGTGGAGTTTGTACTCATCACAGACGGTAAACCATAAGCTCGATAGCGCCCTCGACGAAGATGCCAGACATGATTGTCATCAATTACCATTCTCTGCATATGGATCGACTCTCTCAAAATGCCAGACTCAGACAGTACCTCCTCTTCAACATAGATACTAGACAGGCAAATCCAAAACATACATGAAGAAGGTGAGCAGACACCGCCACAAAATCTCCATCTCCTAGAGGGAGTATGAGAGGAACCTCGTGGCCATCCGCTCTGAGGGAGGCCATCTTTCAGAAATCAAAGAGCAACATCGACAATGACAATATGACCTAAACTTCTGCAACGCTCAAGAAAGGTTGAATCTAGAGCCTCTCCCAAACAGATTTGATAATAAATAATTTTCAATGTCAGTATCTGCAATCAATATCCATTAATGAAATAGAATCCGTATACAATGTACTTGGAAGCGCAGACGATACAGACGGTTGCGGTTGTAATTAAGGAAATGCGCTCACCTATCCATTGAATAAAATTAACACCAAAGCCAAATGAAATGAACTTTATTAAGGTTAGTAGTTTGTTTCTGGCACCATATGAGGCTTATGAGCATGAAGTAATTATTGAACTTCTCTGTAACCATGTTCCTGCTATTACGTAAAGGAGATCGTTCCTTCTAGAAATTAAGTAGCGCCGACTATGGAGTCTAAACATAAAGTGTCACCAGTCACCAACAAAATTATAGGCACACGCTAGTGAAAATGGAGTACTCTATTCTAGTAATGTGCAATTTGAAAGATCGGATTAGACAATCTTTTGGTATTTAATAATATCAATTATTGTAATTCAAATGACTAGTAGGTTCAAATCATGTACGCCTGAGACGAATTATAATATTAAAAGTACTGAATCCTGCTTAGCAGATGTAGTGATGATAGCATCATTGGTAACAATTCTGTAGAATGAATACATTGTTCTACTTCAATATAATACCTCACTTCCCACTAATAATCAACAATATGGTCGATTGTATATACTATTAGTCATATGCTTACGCCAGATTGCACACGCGATGGAATTGTGCATACATATAGGAAAAGGAGGAAGAGAAGAAAACTTTTATTTTCTTCTAGTAGGGAGTTGCACAGGTCAAGGAATAGAAGGGACGATGCTATTTTGCGTGCGGTGAGCATAGAGCGTAGAGCGGTGAGCGTGCTTTTGCGAGCATAGGGCCCCCCCAAAATGGGCATATTTTAGAAAAGTAAAAGTAGAAGATGAAATGTAAGCAAAAAAAATGTCAAAATAAAAACTGGAGTACAATAGTAGGGCCCTATAGCCGTGAGGTTTGTCGAATGTAAGAAATAATTGACCACGGTAATAGGCCACAGAGGTGGTTAAATGGTAAACCAAGACGATTCATTGAATAAATTGACTAGTTGCCCTATGGCCGTGGATATCCTATGGCCGTTGTTATCTTATGGCTATTGTTATCCTGTGGCCGTTACTACCCTATGGCCGTGGATATTCTATGGTTGTTGTTATCTTATGACTATTGTTATCCTGTGGCCGTTGTTACCCGGAGGCCACAAGAAAAGTTCCTTAAAATAAAATAAGGTACCTTTGGATATTATCACACCATTCATCCAACTAAAACCATTTCAAATTCTTAAAAAAACTGCAACCATGAGTGTGTCTTTAACAATTAAGGAAAAATTGGAAATTATTGTGGATTCCGCAAGTACTGAAGAGAAAAGAAATGTACTCCGCCAACATGCATTCATAAAAATAAAGCTCTGAATGCATTCACCAATGATAGAGCAAACAGACTACAACATGATTTAGAGACAAAGTGAAGATTAAAATCATGGAGACTTTAGATGAAGAACTTCCTCAAATTTTGTAGGGTTCAAGTTTTAATGCAGTGTATGTTAAATTATTCCTTAGTATTTGAGAGCGTAGCCCAAGGCAGAAAGACTTTGAAGAATTGATATATTTAAAGTGAACAACCAAATTCAATTGCACTCTGAATGGATGCTAAGATAAACCATTACATTGACATACAGATGCTGAACATTACAAATGGAAACACAAGATGTACGTGGAGAAAAGAACTCAAACAATAAATTCGGATGATATTTAAATTATCAAAATGAAATAGAGGAAGAACTGCCAGAAGATGCTGGTTTTGGTTCCATATCAACGTCTGCCTCATCATCAACAAAAAGACAAACGCGTCGAACAGAACATTTAGCACTAGTCGTGGAGGGTGAAGAAGATTTTGCCGCCTGCAAGTTGGCGACGTTTGCATCCCACGGTGCCATAAAAAAGTCTTTGGGCAGAGAATGGAGTAGAGTCATCAATTTGAGGCAAATGAGATTGTATTAGTGAATTGATCCCAAAGAGAAGAATAAAAGATGTTAGGATCAAGCAGGAGACGTACTTACTAAATATGTTCTTTTTAGCGATATGCCGAATAGGGACGTCGAGTGCAATCTGTGCTGGAGGCTCGGAAGCGTCAAGTTGCATTGGAGTTGTATCTTCAACCTGGTGGAGCTGCTGCAACTTAGCCCGAAAGATGACGACGTTGTCTTCGAGGGCCGCAATGTGTCATCCAATAGCTTTGCAAGCTAGAATAGAATTACTTGAATTTAGATGAACGAAGTTAGTATTATACATGACCCGGAAAATGAGAGAAATTCATCACGAGAGAGTAGAGTACTCACCAAGAGAAGCAAATGCATTGAGGATGATGGATCCCGGCTTGGTAAAAGCCTCGATTAACATTTGAAGGAAGACAAGATCCTTCTCACGAGCACCTCTCCACGGAACAGATCCATTCACGGATTGAGAGGCTGCAGTAGTGAAATTGAATAAGACATCGGATTCAGCAACTCCCATTCCAAACTCCGCTAGTGATTCACCGGTCGCTATTGTGAATTCGCCTAGGGAATTCGCTAGCATCCATGGGATGGTGAATGAAGAGCTGAATCCGGAATCCTCGGCTCTAGAAGTAGACATAGCGATGAAATTAAATTAGAACATGTAGAAATTGAAGTACAATCCAATGAATTCAATAATTGATTTGAAACAGTGAATACCTTATTGGTTGCGCTGTAATACAATGCACAGGGTAGGTCATTAATTTCCCACCACTTTTGATGTAGAATGAAATTGTATCCATTTGCATAGGACAGCACATCAGTTCGGATTTTTGGAACATTTGGGACAAACAAGAGAATAGCACCCGCACCATGAAGAAAATGTTCCGCAAACTCGAACACACTTTCAGTGTGTTGCTTAGAGTACTCATTCCAAGCAGGGACATCTCCGGGTTTCATTGAAATGGGCGGAACCTAGAGGCCGTCCTTAATGTCGCCAAGAATCAAATCGAAGCCACTATGCGGACATGACTTATTCAAAGCCTTGACACCGTCTTCTTTCTTGACCTACAAATTACAAAAAGATGGAAAAGATTAGTTCAAATTGGAAAGGGCTGTACGAACAACACAGAAATGGAAGGACTGTACCAACAATATGGACTTACATTGACAGAGAATCACTAAGTGCCGTCACTTGGCAGTGATTCTGGACTTGCTAACGGCAAGGCATCATAACAGCAAGAAACCAGAATATAGCAACGAAGTTTTGAGGAATACATAAGTGTCAGTGGTGAAAGAAAAGACAAACCTTGAGAACGAACTTGTTGACCGTCTCTAGGCAAGTGTGCACCTCTGGAAGAGCCTCCATAATCTGAGAGAGGCTGGAATTTTGCACACAAACCAAGGTCTTCTAAGAAGATCCAACTGATGACGTTGCTTTCTGAGAGGCGACTGTGGTCTTCAGCTTTTGCGTAGAAAAACGACAGCGGGTTTGATAGTCGATCAAGAGCAGGAATATGAGGATTCCGAGCACCACTAGGAGTTAATTGCAGCGCTCTGGGTTGCAGCACATCCAACACTTCCATGTCCATATCAACATCCGGCAATGGATTTGTAGACAATCCAGCAGCCTTCTTGGCACTCTCTTGTGCTGTCGCAGCCTCTGCTTCAACCTTCTTCTTCGCTTCTTTCTTGGCCTTTTTCTTTGAGCCCCTTGTCTTCTTTCCAGGTGCCTCCTTCTGCGGTGTATCATGGACCGTCTTCAACCTAGCCAAATTGGGTTGCACCTTGTTCCTCAACTCAATCTCGAAAGGAGGAGGATTGTTGAGAGGGCAGTCAATATACAACCCACAAACTTCCCAATGTTCCTTTTTCCACTTCTTGGCGATCTTGTCCAATATCATGCAATTCTCGGCACGTGTGTCCAAGTAGCTTGGGAAGAAAGACGGCGTCTTTGATGTGGCATTCTGTGCATACAACACGAACTTGAAATATCGATAGAGGACCCTGGCCACAGCCTTATCCAGATCGACCTGATACTCAAGAGGATGATTTTTGTGAACTCCCTTGCCATCAAACTCATGGGCAAATGCAGTGTCCCAAAGCTGGATTCGATTCTGCTCCACGTAATCAGCAATGCTAGAAATTTGACTTTCACCAATCACTAGATGGCTGATAATTGATCGTGACGTCCAGCTCAGAGAGAGCTGCATCGAATAGTTCCTACACAACACTTGCCAACTATAATAGGGAATTAATAACAACTCTGTTCAAGAGGGCAATATCAAATTCATAAAGATGAAGAAAAGGTAAAACAAAGTACTTGAGCCCACCAAGTGGCTTTGTGAAGCCACTCCGGGAAAGCATGATCATGAAACTTGTTTTTCGGGAACCTCATTGCTTCCCTTTGCAAGGCAAGCTTGTTCCATCACTCCAGCCATTTGACTTTCATCACCGCGTCCATGGCTGAGGTTGAAAGATACCACAACTTCTCTTGGGACATCTCTAGATCGTCTTCCCGGTTCTCATAGTGAATACGAACCTGCTCCAGGAACTGCGGTGTTTGTCTTGGGTCAACAATGGGAAGTTGTTTCTTGACATCAAATGGCATATCCTTCTTCACTTTATCCACAGCCGTCCCAATGACATCATACAGCTTCCCAGTAGTCCATTCACTTGATTTCTCCGGATATTTCTCCTTGAATTTCCTGGTCACATGAGCTACTACCTCATCTAGCTCTTGCTGCAAGACAAAGAACAAGCCGACACAAGAAGTTATGCGTGGAGAAATCAAGTTCAAAACTCCAAACACAGTCACCAAAAATGGAAGTGCAAAAGATTGAGAATGCAAAAACTATAGTGTTGACATCGGCACCCTCTTTAATGGTGTCCACAATAGATGAGGATCCTGAACCACCAATGGGGTGCCGACATCGGCACTCCATTTTATCACACCAAAAAGAAAGTGCAGACGCCACCAAGCATGAAATGAAATTCAAAATCATCCAAAATACTCAAGCCTACAAGCAGACCATACCTGATAGAGAATGGTAATTAGTCCGTCTAACGTCAAGGTGTACCAAGTTTGAGTCTTTAATTTTTGCTTCTTCTCAGCATCAGCTAGCTCTTCTTTTGTAACTAGATTCTCATAATAGGATACGGGTTGGCCAACAATACTCTGAAGCCGACAGAGTTTATAGACAAGATTCAACTTCATGTGGCAGGTTGTTTTTGTTTTTGTTTCAGCAAAGCAAAGTTAGAACTGAATAATAGACATACTCAAAGGAAAACATCATAAGAAAAGGTCTTTGATTCGTATATCACCAGTTGACTTGGAACAACGCGATGACAAGTGGCCCAGTCTGGCTCTCGACCTCCAAGATCCTCCACTATCACACCTGTAGCACCTCCATGGAGGTAATGCCGATGTCGGCACCCCTTCTAAGGGCGTGCCTCTCGGGTTGGCAGCACCTCCGTGGAGGTAGTGCCGACATCGGCACCCCGCCAAAGGGGGTGCTCGTGAGGTGCGTGGCATCCCCTTCAAGGGAGTGCCGATGTCGGCACTGCCTCTACGGAGGTGCTGCTTAAAATGACAGCACCCCGATGGAGGGAGTGCCAAGGCAAGCAGCACCCCTTTAAAAGGGGTGCCGCCATCGGCAGTGCCCCCTTAGAAGGATTAGATTTATTAAAATGATACAAAGTGCAGTCTCACTTTTATCTTCAACTCAAAGATAAATTGTTATAATTATTTAATTTTGAGACTATTCGGTAATTTGACACTTTCATGTATTAATTTTTATAAAAATCTTTGATTGCCCAAAAATTGTTTTAGGGTTGAAGTCTCAAAATGACCATTTTGTCTCATTTTAACTAATATGTCTCATTTTAAGGGGGTGCCATCATTGCAAGCAGCACCCCCTTAGAAGGGGTGCCGCCATCGGCACTCCCTCTAACGGGGTGCTACCACTACAAGGAAAACATGTCAAAAATGACACAACTTTGATACAAAACTATCAAAAATGACAATATGCATGTGTTTAGAAATCACCATTGTCAAATGGCATGATTTCTGTCAACTAAATTTTGTGACATTAGAAGCTAAAGAGGTTTCTTTTATAGAGAAATGTATTGTTCAACAATAATCCTCAAAAATTATGGGATAATGGGCTTGACCGCTCAAAATCAAAACATATAAATTTTGTTAAAAATGGAATTTCAGACCTCATTTAGGCATAGTATTATACATTTCTTCAGAAAACTTTGAACTAAGAAAAGTTGGGAAATCAATTTAAGTTTCACCTCCAAAAATCCGTTTTAGATTTAGATCTTCTAATCAAAAGTTATCGACAAAATGAGGTCTGAAACTTCACTTTTAACAAAATTCCTGCAATCTATATATCCCATATGGGTTGCCTTACGCCCTTACCTAACACTACTTTTCTTGTATAAAGCACTTGTCTTCTTCTCTAAATTTTCTCGCGTGAAGAGGCATTTGAAGGAATGTATTTGAATGTGAAACCTAATTTTGATAAAATATATTTCAAGTAGTAAAGTTTTATTACGCGACCGGCACTCCCTCCATAGGGGTGCTGTCATTTCAAGTAGCACCTCCGTGGAGGCAGTGTTAACATTGGCACTCCCTCGAAGGGAATGCTGCGCACCTCACGAGCACCCCCTTTGGCGGGGTGCCGATGTCGGCACTACCTCTGCAGAGGTGATGCCAATCCGAAACTATCACTCTCGAACTCGTTATCAATTATGGCATGGGTTTAGGAAATTTTACCTCCCGTGGTATTCAACATCTCTTCTTGATTCCCCTCGTTCTCCCGCTCCATTCGCACTTCCACCATAGTGATTGGGGAAGGAATTGGCACTTTAGTGTCCTCGGCCGTAAACCCTGAACAAGAATGCAAAACCCTACTTTGGAGCTCAAACACTGTCGCAACCACACAACTTTTGTGGAAAATCAAAACCTTGTTGTGAATCCTAAACCTTGAACGAGAATGCAAAACCTTGCCGCGAAACGCAAACCTTGTCGCGCCTGGAAAACCCTGCCGCGGAATGTATACCCGGTAGCGACTGCAAAACACTTGTAGGAATCCAAAACCCTACCGCTCTTCTCAAAACCTAGTTTCGGGCCAAATCTTAGAACCCCGATAAATCTTGGAGCTTCCCCATAACCCCAAGGATAAGGTCACTCGACACATTGAACCAAAAAATAAAAACAAAAACACCCGTGCAACCAAGGCAACCCACTAGTTCTCGATCCTTCTTTCCTTTCTCAAATTATCCCTTTGAGCGGCCAATCAAAAATTTGATAAATGTACTCTTCGTCAATTAGAAAGCATGCCCCGCCAAAAACACTCTTACACTTGCAAGCTCTATCCATTACAATCCGCATTAAGGTCTGGTAAACAATAGTTTTGCCCTCGGAACTCACGTTTTTTTGGTTCATTTAGGCTAAAGCCTCTTAGAATCACTAACATACTACTACTTGCTGGACGGGACAATTAGACATGAAGCTTTGTAAACAAATGTCTAGCACTCCAGGTAGCTGCATACGGGTCAATCAAACCGCCAAACTTGAGATACAAAATTCAACATCCCTCAATAGACTCGAAACTCAACTCACGGTTCCACACATTACTCAACTCTTGACACAATCAAACTATGAAACACATCTTCACTATACCTCTTAATGAAAACATGTGCCTACATTGTGCAGGCTGGATTATTACATGAACATCAGATAATGGCTTAAGCCTTCTACGCAATGCAGAAGGTAATGGTGACAATACCTTCAAGAACACCAACAATGGTGCTAGGAGACTAACCAAAGATTAGAGCATGTCGCATTACCTTGCTCTGGAGTGCTCTCTCTACTCGATCCTTTTGCATGATCACCAGCATCCTCATCACGTGTACTTCCACTTTCGCTACGGACTAGGGAGGAACTCTCTGGAAGTCCTCGCTCCATCGTCTCCTCTACAATTCTGGTAAGGCTAATTGAAGGAAGACCTTCAATTGTGCTAAATGATGGATCTCCGCACGTAAATTCTAGGACTCTAGCAGTCTCTCCGGCATCGGCTATCCTAGCATTTGATCGCAACTCCCTCATAATCCTAGACTTCTTCAAGCGATTCGGGTTCATAAAATACAAAGCCTGTCGTTTTCGTCTCTTTGGCATTCTAAAGGATGTAGGAATTGATTGTCATTTCCACTCCACACAATACTAATTACCCTATTTCTATTTATGTATCATTACAGCTATATCACTGCCAAGGACCTACAATCAGAATTTGAACAACTCCTAGGAGAAGGCACTCCTCCCCTACTAAAGTCACCATTGACTCACTCTCCAGCAAAGCATGTCAAATCAATTCAGGAGACTGTCTACGATGAGCAGCAGTGGCATATTGCTAGGCTCCCGAGGACGTCTGCAAAAGCTTTCTTTGCTCTACAGGCCAAGACCAAAAAGAAATGCGTGGCAAAGATTGTGCAGGACAATCAAAGTACAACTGCCCCAACTTACACCGGATTGATGGACAATTACAAGAAAGTCAGGTTGGAGAAAATGCAATTCTTCTTCTGTAATGATGACATCAATCACTGTGTCAATGGAACTTGCTGGAAATGGGTAGTTTCTAAACCTATCATCTTAGATGTTTGGCTTGTTAAAATGGGCACAAACTTGACAAGAAAAGAAATTCTAAGTCTCGAAAACGCCGGATTCCACCTTATGGAGCATGTCGAGCTATCCCCTTGAAAGTTGTTTGGAGAAGCCATTTCTGTAAACCTGGGCGACTATCCTCCTCCTCCAAATCCTTCAGATCACCCCACCAAGCAATACGGGAAGAACATTTGGAGGAACCCTGCTGCTCCAACAAAGAAGCACCACAACAACTGCGCTTCTGCTTTGTCCATTGTCGGGGAGATCTGTAGTATTCTAATGGTTCCTCCTCCAGCTCTCGGCTGCATTGTTACATTGGAGTCTAGAAATATTTCTAAGGTATCTAGGTATTTGCTAACGATTGGTTAGTTCCCAAGCTGCGACTGCCCAGTGTTCAAAGACATGTCACAAAAGTCACTGGGCAAGTGAGGAGCATGGACGTATTGTAAGCACCTATACTACATATTCGTCATTGTTTGTGGGTTAGATCCCGAGGTCAATATCTTTACGCACGCTCCTAGTTTTAGCTGGAATGAGATAAAATAGGTTCTACAAATTCTGCTACTGAAACACTATGGTGCATAGCGAGCATGAATAGTCCTATTACTGCAATGTGATCCTCTCCACTATTTTAAAGAGAAGGTGGTGAGACTTGAAGGGCCACCGCCAGAGTTTGTGCACGCAGCTTTTGTTGTTTGAATCCCTAAACCCATTTCTACTGTCGGGGCAGACTTCTTCTGCATTCCAAGTGTTTCGGAATCACCGTAAACCCTGAACTACCAAAAATTTGTTCCTCTACCACCACGGTAGTTGCTCTCTCTCACTCCTTCATGTCCGTTATCCATCACAAACTCTCCCTAACTTTTGCAATCCCGTAAACAAGACCTCGTCACTCTCACTCGGCTTTCCTTCCACTCTTCTTCTCTCTTCAATTGTGAACCACAGATATTATATCTTCTCCCCTCTTCTAACCCTTATCACCACGGTTAAAGGACCCTGTGACCGATACTTGCGACTTCCGTCTTCTTGATGTTACGTGTACCGACCAAAAAAACTCCTCTACACCATATTCCTACAACCTATTCCACGGTCATAGGTCCGTCATTATTATAAATTTCAGGTGTATCCACCCTTAAAATGTTTTATAACTTTTACTTTATCGCCCACATTCCAAAAATTATCTAACTTCTAGCGCTCTACGCTCGCAAATCTACGCTCTACGCTCTACGCTCGCATCTCTACGCACGCAAAATAGCAATCCCCGGAATAGAAGTAAGAAGGTTGCATTACTGTGTGAGTCCGAGTTGTGCGAAGAAACTGCAACTACTCAAATGCAAGAATACGACTTCCATGGAGATCTCATTGTTGAGAGTCAACATATTGTAACGAGCCTAGAAGAAGGGCCGCAGAGGAACAGCATTGGCTACGGGCGATTGCGTAATGTCGTAAGTGAATCTACTCTCCCTTCACATTTGCTACCTCTTCGCAATATTGTGTATTGGCGATACCATTATTATACCTACTGATGTATTTGGATGTGGTAGTACGTACTTTCGTAAATCAGGTAGTTATCCTCAAAGTAAATGAGTTCTACAAATAATCTCACCACCACATTAGGTATGAAATTTTGATAGATCACTTCTCCTAAACACGAAGACTAATGGTCGGACAGTAAGCTTTGTAGAATCTAAGACATTGAGCGTTGGTTCAATCCTTGTGCAAGTTCCTAAGAGGTTAGGGTTCCTAGTCATCCTTCATTGAAAGACCGAATCCTTAATCACGGATCACTGACGTATTTCTTGTCAACACGAAGACTGAAATGGCGAGAAGACGAACCACTAGGAGCGCGGTCGCGGAGGCTCAGAAAAGTGAAGATCACGATATGAATAGCAACGATGAGGAAAAAGGGCCGCCTCAGGTGAACACGACGGATGCACGGCCAAGTACGGGCTCTGAGGAAGAAGGGCCGCATCAGGTGATCACGATGGTTGCACCACCAACTTCGGGCTCTGCGGAGGAGAGGCCAGATCAAGTGAACACAACGGATGAACCGCCAACTGCGGGCTCTGAGGTAATCGTCATTCCACCAT
The DNA here is from genome assembly GCA_947034895.1 of Rhytidiadelphus loreus. NCBI lineage: Eukaryota > Viridiplantae > Streptophyta > Bryopsida > Hypnales > Hylocomiaceae > Rhytidiadelphus > Rhytidiadelphus loreus. The sequence goes on along the minus strand of OX344765.1, from coordinate 29,231,049 downwards.
CACTAGAAATCCTAGACGAGGGCAGAAACATGAATACAGAGTAAACTGGATTGCTTGATCGTTTTGGGGGTTTGTCTCGCAAACGTAAGTCTCCAATAGAGATTCTCGAATTTTGTTTTAGGTTAAGGCTACCCCCGACCAAACACCCGACCATGCCATCGGTGCCGAGAGGAAGTAAATCCCATAGAGGGTTACATCCGAGAAGGTAGGCACGGCCCACATAGGGTTTAATCACCGGTCACGTTCCTCATTACAACACCCCCTCAAGGGCCATGCCATCGGCGACGAGGGGAAGGGCTGCCCACCGAGGGTCTGATCCGCGGAGGCTTGTCCCTAGGTACGTTTCTTCGCAACTTATTCGTTTATAAATGCTGATCAGGGCAACCTCCAACGGCCACGCCATCGGCGCTGAGGAGAAGGGCTGCGCACCCAGGGTCTGATCCGAGGAGGTTTGTTCCCCGACACGTTCTCCGTTATTTTTTTTTCCTTTTATGAATGCTGATCAGAGAGCACCCCCCAGGGCCTGGCCATTGGCGCTGAGGGGAAGGGCTGCGCACCTGGGTTTGATCTGAGCAGGCTTGGGCCCGAACACGTTCTTCGTGAATATTTTTTCGTTTTATGAATGCTGATCTGAGAGCACCCCTGAGGGCCACGCCATCGGCGCCGAGGGGAAGGGCTGACCACCGTGGGCCTGATCCGAGGAGGCTTGTCCCCGATGCTCTCTTTGTGATTTTTTTTTCCTTTTATGAATGCTGATCAGAGAACACTCCCCAGGGCCTGGCCATCGGCGCCGAGGGGAAGGGCTGCACACCTAGGGCCTGATCCGAAGAGGATAGGGCCAAGGTACGTTTCTCCGTTATTTTTTTTTTGTTTTATGAATGCTGATCAGAGAACACTCCCCAGGGCCTGGCCATCGGCGCCGAGGGGAAGGGCTGCACACCTAGGGCCTGATCCGAAGAGGATAGGGCCAAAGTATGTTTCTCCGTTATTTTTTTTTTGTTTTATGAATACTGATCAGAGAGCACCCCCCAGGGCCTGGCCATCGGCGCCGAGGGGAAGGGCTGCGCACCTGGATTTGATCTGAGTAGGCTTGGGACCGAACACGTTCTTCGTAAATATTTTTTCGTTTTATGAATGCTGATCTGAGAGCACCCCCGAGGGCCACGCCATCGGCGCCGAGGGGAAGGGCTGACCACCGTGGGCCTGATCCGAGGAGGCTTGTCCCCGACACTCTCTTCGTGATTTTTTTTCCTTTTATGAATGCTGATCAGAGAACACTCCCCAGGGCCTGGCCGTCGGCGTTGAGGGGAAGGGCTGCGGACCTGGGTTTGATCTGAGCAGGCTTGGGCCCGAATACGTTCTTCGTGAATATTTTTTCGTTTTATGAATGCTGATCTGAGAGCACCCCCGAGGGCCACGCCATCGGCGCCGAGGGGAAGGGCTGACCACCGTGGGCCTGATCCGAGGAGGCTTGTCCCCGACGCTCTCTTCGTGATTTTTTTTTCCTTTTATAAATGCTGATCAGAGAACACTCCCCAGGGCCTGGCCATCGGCGCCGAGGGGAAGGGCTGCACACCTAGGGCTTGATCCGAAGAGGATAGGGCCAAGGTACGTTTCTCCGTTATTTTTTTTTTGTTTTATGAATGCTGATCAGAGAGCACCCCCTAGGGCCTGGCCATCGGCGCCGAGGGGAAGGGCTGCGCACCTGGGTTTGATCTGAGCAGGCTTGGGCCCGAACACGTTCTTCGTGAATATTTTTTCGTTTTATGAATGCTGATCTGAGAGCACCCCCGAGGGCCACGCCATCGGCGCCGAGAGGAAGGGCTGACCACCGTGGGCCTGATCCGAGGAGGCTTGTCCCCGACGCTCTCTTCGTGATTTTTTTTTCCTTTTATGAATGCTGATCAGAGAGCAGCCCCCAGGGCCTGGCCATCGGCGCCGAGGGGAAGGGCTGCACACCTGGGTTTGATCTGAGCAAGCTTGGGCCCAAACACGTTCTTTGTGAATATTTTTTCGTTTTATGAATGCTGATTTGAGAGCACCTCTGAGGGCCACGCCATCGGTGCCGAGGGGAAGGGCTGACCACCGTGGGCCTGATCCGAGGAGGCTTGTCCCCGATGCTCTCTTCGTGATTTTTTTTTCCTTTTATGAATGCTGATCAGAGAACACTCCCCAGGGCCTGGCCATCGGCGCCGAGGGGAAGGGCTGCACACCTAGGGCCTGATCCGAAAAGGATAGGGCCAAGGTACGTTTCTCCGTTATTTTTTTTTTGTTTTATGAATACTAATCAAAGAGCACCCCCCAGGGCCTGGCCATCGGTGCCGAGGGGAAGGGCTGCGCATCTGGGTTTGATCTGAGCAGGCTTGGGCCCGAACACGTTCTTCGTGAAGATTTTTTCGTTTTATGAATGCTGATCTGAGAGCACCCCCGAGGGCCACGCCATCGGCGCTGAGGGGAAGGGCTGACCACCGTGGGCCTGATCCGAGGAGGCTTGTCCCCGACGTTCTCTTCGTGATTTTTTTTTCCTTTTATGAATGCTGATCAGAGAACACTCCCCAGGGCCTGGCCATCGGCGCCGAGGGGAAGGGCTGCGCACCTGGGTTTGATCTGAGCAGGTTTGGGCCCAAACACGTTCTTCGTGAATATTTTTTCGTTTTATGAATGCTGATCTGAGAGCACTCCCGAGGGCCACGCCATCGGCGCCGAGGGGAAGGGCTGACCACCGTGGGCCTGATCCGAGGAGGCTTGTCCCCGACGCTCTCTTCGTGATTTTTTTTTCCTTTTATGAATGTTGATCAGAGAGCACCCCCCAGGGCTTGGCCATCGGCGCCGAGGGGAAGGGCCGCGCACCTGGGTCTGATCTGAGCAGGCTTGGGCCCGAACACGTTCTTCGTGAATATTTTTTCGTTTTATGAATGCTGATCTGAGAGCACCCCCGAGGGCCACGCCATCGGCGCCGAGGGGAAGGGCTGACCACCATGGGCCTGATCCGAGGAGGCTTGTCCCCGACGCTCTCTTCGTGATTTTTTTTTCCTTTTATGAATGCTGATCAGAGAGCACCCCCCAGGGCTTGGCCATCGGCGCCGAGGGGAAGGGCTGCGCACCTAGGTTTGATCTGAGCAGGCTTGGGCCCGAACACGTTCTTCGTGAATATTTTTTCGTTTTATGAATGCTGATCTGAGAGCACCCCCGAGGGCCACGCCATCGGCGCCGAGAGGAAGGGCTGACCACCGTGGGCCTGATCCGAGGAGGCTTGTCCCCGACGCTCTCTTCGTGATTTTTTTTTCCTTTTATGAATGCTGATCAGAGAACACTCCCCAGGGCCTGGCCATCGGCGCCGAGGGGAAGGGCTGCGCACCCAGGGTGTAAGCCGCGAAAGTTATCCTCCAACAATGCATTTGTTTATGTAATGATCTTTTTCGTTGTCCGTTATGTTTCAGGTGCAAGTAGGTGGACCGGTTCGAGTTTTGGATTCTTCAATGGAGAATATCACACCTGCTGTCAATGACCTCGTGATCGTGAATATTGACCAAGACATGGGGGAGGCTCACGAGGAATTCAAATCCGAGGATGCCTACAGGAGGTCACAGAAGGTGAATTCTGTGGCCTCCATCGCCGACTTACGTCTGAAACCTACTTCCATATCTCGGCTGCGGATTCCGTTATGTCGCCTTGTCCAGATGCCCATGGTTAGACCCGCACTTCAGAGTGATCTCACGAAATTGGAGCAGGAGTTCGTTCATGGGTATAGAGATGGATCAAATGTTTTTTATGTGTCACTCACTAATGAGTAGGGGGAGACTGAGATGGTGTCTGATGCGGAAAGAGAGGCTTGGGGGCCAATGTGGAATGAAGAGAATGACATCTTCAATGCGATTCTGGACGCCACACCAGGTTTGTAGAACTTCAAGGGGTCTAAGTTCTTCGTTTGTGATGGAAACCATAGACTTCTGGCGTGGACCTCTTACATCAGCAAACACCACGACCATGAGAAGGATTGGCATATATCAGTGGACTCGATCATTCTTGACATGAAGGGCAGGATTGGTGATGTCATGCATGCTATGCACGACATCAATAAGTAAGTGCTCCCATTCAGGCATTTTTTTATTTTTGGTTTACAATGTAATCATTTAAGATGATTTTGACGTTTTTGTTCTCTGTTTCAGGCATACGGAAAGTTCGTTCATCAAGACCAGTCTTGTTCATACGCTTTATCGTGTTCAGAAATATGGCATGCTTCCGCTTGAGAAGTTCTCAGAGCATTTGAGTGAGTCCGAGATGACTCAGTGCCACCATAATCTCCGAAAAAGTTGGTACTCGATGTCCATTGAGGTGTTCACTTCTTTCATCTATCGGGTAACGATTCTCACAGAACGTGTGCGTATTCTTTGTATGTTTGAGTTGTGTAGAAGCATTAATCCTTCCAATGTTTTGCTCACTTCCATGATGTTTTGCAGTATGAGATAGCTGCGGCTGCCAACATAGCAGTTAGGTTGTATAGAGAAGAGACACCTGAGGATCTGCAGTCAGAGGCGGGTGTCTTGGCTGCCATGAGGTTAGGTACGAAGGAGAAGACAGCAAGGTTAGTGCAGAAGTTGGGAAAGCTGACTGCTGTGGCCAATCCCAATCTGGGAAATGAGTGGCTCCAGGAGGTATGATGACATTTCTTTAGACCTCTCGTTTTTGTCTTCTTCTCGTTTCATTTAGTTTATTCAGCTTCAAGTGATTTATGCTTTCAGATCGAGCGTCATTGGAGCTCCAACATCACTCCCGAAATGACTCTGGAGAAGTTGCAGTTGATTGCAACATGCAATGTGAGCAAGGAGCATAAGGTTAAGTGGCTTACATGGTGGAACTCATCAGTTCAAACGAGGGAGGCAAGAAGGTTCCCACTGAAGCCAGCTGGAGAGATAGAACTGAAGTCTTTCCTATCGAAGGCGTGCTGGTATGCAGGGGTAAGTGTTTTTAGTTCATTTCATTCATGTTTTAGTCATCTCGTTTTCGGGTTGCGATCTAGTCCACGGTGACATTGGATAGTTAGTGCAATTTGGATTGTGATGTAATCTATTACTATACATGACAACTTTTAATGGCCTTGCAGATACAAGACACGGGAGCTGAAATGTTTGATAACATTGTGAAGAAAGACCAGTTGAAGTTAGCTATGGACTCTCCCCAAGAGCCCGAGACTTTTCCAGAGTATGTTGAGGACTGGAGAATTCGAGTGTGGGACCACGCTTTCTTGCCCCAATTTCAGGGACACGATGTCTTCAGAAAGTCAGATGACTTCAAGAAACACAAGGGCTCTGATCTAGTTGTCAAACGGGTGATCTACCGGTGAGAATTTGATATCTTAATGCCATTGTGATATGCTTCATTAAGTTTGTTTACTGTCGATGTTTAATCATTTTCTGTATTCTGAAGAGTTTGGTCTGTACAGGTATTTCAAGTATGAACTGTTGCCTAAGGGGGCAATTGCAAAGCGCGATCTACCTGCGTTTTTGGGAACATGGTTGGATGTTTCATCAGAGCATTGCATGTTCTCGGCGTCGCAATTGAGATGGTGGACGAGTTTGCATTTGAAAACTGGTGCGTGGTATTTGGATTGCCCGCCGGAATTCACGCCGTTGCCTGAGGACCATTTGAAGCGGTCGATCAATACTGATGTTGTGGTTCAAGATGTTGACGAGTTTGCCGGCCTTGATGACGATGCCAAGGCAAAGGCAATCAAGAGGAGAGACGACGTCGACAAGAAGATTGCACTCAAGAACTCCGAGGCGGTGGACAAGGCAAAGGAGAGAGCCACGAAGAAGACAAAGAAGCTTACTGAGTCGGAGCAAGTACTAGCGGCGGAGAAGGGAAAGGGGAAAGGGAAGAATGCCGAAGAGGGTGTCTTACGTTCATCCACAAAAGACGAGGGCTCCCAACATCAACGCTCCAATTCACGTGGCACTAAGCGTGATTCTGAGTATGCTTCACTTAGCAATGACGAGATGCAACATGGTCCATCCGCTGTAGAGTACCTTCAGGATTCGGAGATATCGATTGCCGAGCTGGTTCTAAATTACTCTCTTACTGATGTCTTGGCCGATCCTCTACCCCAAGTATACCATGACATTGTCAGTTTTGTTGACAAGGTTTGCATTTTCACTTTCTTCCATTTTTTACTTTGGTTTTTGCTCTTTAACATTATTGGTCTGTTTGCTAATTGATTAAATCATTTTGCAGCACAAAGGAGAGAAGGAGCGTTTCTTCCGTGGTGTTCGGAGTGATAAACCCCGAGTGGACCTCGTCATTGCGGACATGCCCGAGGGTTTGCCTGTCCCAGGTCTATCGGCACCTGCACATACTGTTCCGAAATGGAACATGGTCCACCCTTCTGGGCTAGAGGCGGTGTTCGAGTTTGCTGATGGTCATTTGCACGATGACGGTGCGTTACTCATTATTCATTCTCGGAGTCCTGTCGTCAAGGCTACGATTTTGAAGTACGCTGCAACATATTCGTTTAAGAAGATGAAGGATTGGTGGGGAACGAATTGGCTTCATTTGGCCTCACCAATCTCTACTGGATGTACGGTATGATCATCCTTCACTTTTGCCTATTTTATTCATGGATTCGTCTTCTCTTGACAAAAATGCTATCATTCTTGAATATGACATAATGTACTATAGGTGGTGTATTTTTTGTTTACTTCTATTTTGATTCTCTTAATTGATTACATTTCTACTTCTATGGATTTGTTATGGCAACTAATAGTTCATATTTGATCATTCAATTTGGACTAATTCACCGTGTATCTCTTCGCTCTTGTAGACTCAATTCTTCCGTGTCATGTTGCTGGTCAGGAACTTGGATGGTATTGGTCCTTCCAAGTTTCAATTCCAGCCATGCCCAAAGTTGAGGGAGCTAGGAGTAGATGTGGCAGTTGATGATGTTATTCAGAATTTCACGAAGAAAGAGACATTGACCATGGATAGCAAATTCAAGCCTTGGAGGGGTGCAAGAGAAAAGGATCCCCGATTCATGCAGATGTTGATAGAAGCATCAACGTTTGCCAATGATGTTGTTATTGATTGCACTGCTGCGACCGGTATGTGCATGAGCATTCAATGTCTTCTATTGTTTTTGTTGATCCAAATTTTTTCTTCAATTCTCATTGAGTTTTGTAGTAATTGGATTTGTTTTGTTTTGTGGATTAGGGGCTTCCATCCACGCTTGCAGGATTTCGAGCAGGCACATCATTGCACTTGAAGAAGACAAAGCCATTTTTGAGGCAATTTTGGCCCCAATGATTCGCGCACCGAAAGATGTTCCACCTATAGTCGTTGCCGTTGTACAGGATTCTGACGATGATGAAGGTCAGGAAATTGAAGTTCCCCACATCGTGAAGAAATCTCGTTTCAGTAAGTAAGTCTACCCATGCTTGCTTTTTTCCAAAATTTCCTAGAGATAGATGTCTACTATTCATTATTTTCACTTCAAGTTTTTCTTCCAAGCTTCTTTCATTGTGAACGTGAACTTCTTGCCATTCCTAATTATCATTTTTTCATTTGCAGCATGACTTACAATTCGGTGGCTCTCCGGCCATTTTTCACTCTACCATCTTTTTTTCCAAGCCCGGAGAAGCCCTTTTTGTTGCCATCATATGCAGAGGCTGTCGCTGGGACATTGGCCTGTCAAGAGGATTTTTGTAGACGAAGAAAGTCTAAGTCTTTAGACCCTACAATTCTGCAATTTATAGATGAGACAGCTCTAGAATCAGAGCAGGAGATCTCATCCACTGAGAGTAGTGACAACTCTCATTCTATGTCTTCGTCATCTACATGACTCTATTTTTTGTTTGTTTTCAGGAGTTGATTTTTATTTTATTGTTTATTGTACGTTGTTTTGTGTACTTCAATTAGAATTATCTACATAATCCTGATCAAGAACAAATAGTTAGAGGTACAACTTCATACCCTAAACCCTGATCCAAATCTTTTGTTGAATCAAAAACTGCATTCTACAAGCTATATTTCAGTATGTAAAAAAACATCATGAACAATTTATTTTTATGGATGAAATTCACATCATCAACCCCAAAAATAAATAGCCTGATTTCAGTGCAATTGTGATTTGTAGACTAATTATCTTTTTCTTTATAAATACCCTAACATAGTGTCAATAAAATTTGCAATGAATTTCACTGATAATGGATTCAGTTACTCTACAATCAGAAAATTTAAATCACAATTTATTTTTTCCCATCATATATTGTGAGGTGTAGTCCTCATTCCAATTTCCACGGTCATAGGTACTTCATCAATTTCCAACAGAAAAAATTGTATGCTCGCATGCTCACACGCTCACACGCTCACGCTCACAGGCTCACAAAATAGCAACCATGTTGTACTGGCAGTTCTAGAACTTCAATTCATTCAACTTGTGTTGTTAGTAGTGATATACAGATACGGTGATAAGGTAGTCTTCCCTCAAAGCAAACATTTTTAGAGTTGATTGCCTTTGGGGGGAAGCTAAACTCCTTAAAACAATTTTCAGTAACTTTATGTAAGAGGAAAGATGGAATTGGAATCTAAACCAAATTGTTTCATATTTTTTGGACCTTTGTGGAATTACTTACAAGTTTTTGAAGTTAAAATGCAGTAATCACTAAAAGTGACTACCTCCTGAAATGTACATTGTTGGTACATTGAAGAAAGAAAAATGTGTCTCTGTGTCATGATTGTTTTTAGAGCATAGGCACTTTTAGAGCAAGTTGAACCCCTACATGATTGTCCAGGTCAAAATGGCCTATAGTTTGGAGTACAAGGGTCAATTTTAAGGTAGGTGGACTATGTATTTACAAAACCTTGATTCTACAACTATGTTTGCAAAGATGGGAATTAAGTTACTCTAGAAAGAAAAAAAATTGAACAAAGACATAGAAATTGTGCCTACGAGAAGTGCACATTTTACATATTCTAGCTAGGGCTACGTGTTCTTGAGGGGGAGTTTTGTATGCATATTGGTTGGTATGTTCACCAACCCAAATAGTTGAGGCAATGTTAGGTGAAAGGCTCCAAGCTCATCCAAGTTTTTTGCTTGACCAACAAGTCACTCTCTCTTTCAATCTCTATAGTTCTTTTGTCACTTTGACTTGCTACGTGAGTGGAAGGTTGCACACTATTGGGGAAGTTGTAACTTTCTAGGATGGTAAGCAAGGTCTACCATGTTGGTTTGGTATTATGGTCATTATATTGCCAACCTTTCTTTTTTAAACCGTATTTTTTTGAAGGGGCCATGTATTTTTGGTCTTCAAGAATTATGGCTTATACTTCATGAATTAGCTTATGTCAAATTCAACTATGCTAAGCCTTTCTAGAGGCAATAGAGAAAGAAAAAAAACTAAAAATTAAAAAATGCAACTTGTAAACCTTGCTAAATTTTTGAAATACATACAGACAAATACGGCACTTTCATAGAGTGCAAGAATTTTCCAAGAACTTTGAATCACTCAAAAAAATGGTGAAAAAAATTGTGTTGATGCTTAGTTATTGCCATGTTTTGTTGTAAAAATCTCATTGCAAGAATACCAAATACATGCCTCATAAATTGTATCAAATATCCTAAAGGTGTTAAGGTAGAAACACCTAATGAAACACTTTTCTAATCCCACTACATGAAGGTCAATTGACAAAAAATTGATAAGATTATTAGCAAACTCAAGAAAAATGCAATCCAAGTGGTTTAATATTTTCCCAACACTCTAGTAACATTTTACAATTTTTCAAAGTTGAAAATGTAGGATAGTATATATTTAACACCATGCTCACCTTGAATGAACACCCTTGGAGAACAAAATGTCTAGGCATTTCATAATTCTAGATGTTGTTTATAGATACATAGATTAATGATTTTTTTCTTTGATATATAAGGTATATGCATCCAAATTTGCTCATTTGAAATAAATGTCATCTCGACATTTTCAAGGGTAATTCTAAGTGCACATACCTTAATCAACTCTGTGATTGTTTCTAATGTATACTAATGTACAAAAAGTTGAGAATGATAGAGCCTCAAACGAACACTTTAAAAGACCAATTAGCTAAGACTAAGGGCCACTTTATATTATGGCCAAAAGTCAAGACCGAGGTCAAGACGCTATCAATTTTCATCAATCAAGATTTCAAGAAACCAAGAATTTGGTTTCTCGACACTTCACACTAGAAGGCAAAGCTCAAAGGCCATAAAATTGTCTATATGGGAATAAAATGTCTACGTGGCAATGGACTCTTTTAAAGAAGTTTGGATTCAAGAAGATTAGAATCCAATCTATAATCAAGAGGTTGTTGAATTTTTTTCATAAAAAAATAAAAAACTTCAAGATGTCGACCATTAAAATTGAAACAACAAAAAACAAGGTATGAATTTTCTACCCTAACTTTAATTTTTTTACAAAAATTGAGATAGAGGATTGGGGCCAATTAGGGACCTGAAGGCCATTATCACATATCTAGACTGTGATTGTTTTCCCAAGGTCATTTTTTACTCCTTTTCTCATGTTTATTTTTACCTTTTGCTTGTAGGAATTGACACATGGATTGACGCTTCATACTAGAATGGTTGTCATTGTACTATGAATGAAGCTTCTTTGCCTTTTGGATCTACCTTTTGTAATTCCCTCATTTCCTTCAATGATGATTTTAGAGAGTAAAACATATATGCAAGAAGCCAAAATGCAAGAAACATATATGTTTTACTCTCTAATAGCATGTCAATTCTTTTCAATGATATACACCATCTTTATGAATGTTAAATGTTCTTTCCACAGCTTTGTAAGAATTTGGTTAAATAAAATTCCAATGTGCTTTTCTTCTAAGTAATCCTTCTTTTTCTTTCATGAATGGTGTCTGAGTAAAACCAAGGCCTCATAGAATACACAACATGTATCATCAATGAATTTGTAAGGTAAAAATGCACCTTTCATAGTTTTGTTTGCAATTTTTAATTTATGAAATAATGCCCAATCATGAGTTCATCTAGCCCATCCAAAATCATAGTCCCAAAATTTGCAATCCACATCTACAAATTCTTGTAGTAAACATGAATAATATCTCTTTCAACAACAATATGCTACAAGGTCATGTGATGGTGTTGTTAAAGGGATGTGGCTACCATCTATTGCCCCTAGAATAAGTGGAATGCCATGTAGTGCTTCAAAACCCTTTGCTATTTGTTTCATCCAAGCAAAAGTTTTTTTCTTAAAAACCAATGGTTTTAAATGCATCTTAATAGCTTTACAACATTCCCTCATAATGATAGAAGTTGTATTCAATCCTATGCCAAATAAATCACCAATTATTTGCAATGAATTGCCAATTGCTATTCAAGGAAAAATTACTACAATCTTTTATTCTACACTAATACTTTCTTTGAGATGTGTATCTTTTTTCTTCAAAATAGGCCTTAATAGAGTACCTAGATATTGAAATGTAGATGTATTCACCCTCATCTGCTTTCGAAAATCACCATTTGAAAATGCCTCTATAAATGTCCGTTCTGGAAAAAACTCTATATCTTTGAAATTTCCAACATTTCTAGTGATAATTTATCCTCCATTCTTGTGCAATAAAAACTACCATTATCATCATTTGGGCATTTTGCTCAAAAATTTCAATGCCAATATGCCCACAATGACTTACTTTATGACTATGAAAACCAAAAGTATAACAAGAATGCAATCCTTTTTATAATGTGTGGTTAGAGAAGTTGGGAAGAAAATTTAATAATTTAGATTGATTAATTTAGAGAGAAATGGATAGAAGCCAAATAAATGGTATGGATTTGGATTGAAAGGGTGGAGAGGTCATTTTTATATTGAAACCCATTTTTCATCATGAATTCTAAAAGGATATGGGACAATTTGAAGATGAGAGCTTGATCACTTGTTGTCAAATTAACACAAGAATTGTGTTCAATATAGAACTTTAGACTTCATTTTGACATAGTAGAATAATTTTTTTCAAAAAAATTTGGACTAAGAGAAGTTGTTAAATCAAGCTAAATTTCATCTCCAAAAATCCGTTTGATATTTCAAGCCTCCAATCAAAATTTGGGGACAAAATTCAAAGAGGATGTTTCAAAATGTCAAAGAAAATGTTCCTCCCAACCCCTCTTTGAATTTTGTTCCTAACTTTGTATTGGAGGCTTAAAACCTCAAAATAGTTCTTAGAGATGAAATTTAGCTTGGTTTACTAACTTTTGTTAGTTCAAAGGTTCTTGAAATATTTTATTCTACTATGCCTAAATGAGGTTTAAAATTCTACATAGAACACAATTCTTGCTCTTGATTTAACTAGGTATGAATGGTTGAGCTTCTACAAATTCCAATCTACATATCCCACAAGGGTTGTTTTACCTCCCATCACTCCACTTGTATAAAGACATTGCCTATACATCCCCCTACTGCGCATCAGCAAAGACTTTTTAATTGTTGTGGGGTACTTAGTGGAAAATTTCTATTTTTTAATTTTTTTCAGTCTGGTCTTGTTGATTTTTGCTTTGGGCAGACGTCGTTATTGTGTAAGGTAGTATGTTGTTAAATGTGACCTGCCCTTAAAGCGCCATCCAGAAGGTCTGTACATTTTGAATTTCAGTTATGTTCCTATTTGGATGGAGCGCTTTCAGAAACGAACTTTGACCCTTAATAACTTTTGCATACAATATCCAAATGTGGCATTCTTTGGTGCATTTGAACCTCCTTTCACTTGCCAACATGAATATGTGAAAATTTGACCAGTTTTGTAATAGCAACTAGGTGCAGTAGTAAAAAGTGACGGTTTTGGTGTACCCACCTTAATGGGCGATCGGGAGCTCCATTTGATAACAGTGCCTCTCAAATGCTAAAATCTTCATTTTTAGAAGATTTCCAAGTCGTTTTTACGGACTACTTTTGCAATGGTGGGCCAACAAAGCATATGTGTTTTATGGCCGTAGTAATATTGTCAAGTCCATGCCCTCAACTGCCATGTAGGTTAGGAGGATATGTAGCACTCAGGTGCGAATGCACTACCATTTCCAGTTCAATTAACCCTTAAACGCTCAACACTTAGTATACGGGTTTTCAATTATGGAATACAATACCATATGCCTAGCAATAAAGAAAATGAATTGAAAGCCTTACAATGCACAAATTTCCACCCATTGACTATTGATTGATTCTACAAATTTGTACTTTTATCCCACATCCCAAGGCTGATCAGATTTAATGAAGGTCCAAATGAGTAAGTGAAGGAATGAGCCATCCATTCAAAATTAGCCAATTCAAACCATGGTACAAAAACTACATTAATCTTACTACACAATTAATGAACAACCAAAAAGCTGAACATTGAATTTCATTAAGACCAAACATATTGTATGGTATCAAAAAACGTAGGCCATTTTAGGATGCTCTGAACGTTTAGGGATTAAGCAATTACACATATTTAAGGCGGTTGCTTTGAGTGTTTAACCCTTTAGGGCCTAAGGAGCCCCAAGCAACCTCTTGAATTTTTTTAGAATCAAATTTGCATATGAAATTTTATGATTTACACAAAATTATTATTTTTCCACAAATAAACATTCATATCTTCTATCTAATATGATTTTTAATTAGTTTTGGGGAAAAAAATGAAATTTATATGATTTTTTAAAGTTTATGTCTTTGAAAAATCATAGTAATTTCAAAAAAGCTCACTTTACCGTGAATTTTTTATTGAAAATAGAGTTCATTATATTGAACATTATCAATGGTGAAGTTGGCATGCTCTCTTTAGTTATACACAAATAAATTCAATAGAGAAACATGTTCCACAGTGCATTTTGAAACTCTAAAATTCCCAACTTCAAATTGTCATAGACAAATCATCATTTCTCCAAATTTAATGACCAATGGCTCATTGGAAGCGAAATATCCATGCCCTCACATCTTGTTCACACCTCAAGAGCAATTAAGGCCAAGAGAGTGTTCCAATTTCCAAAATTCAATTTAAAAGAACCAAAATTGGCATGCTAGGCCCTAAAGGGTTAAGGGTTAATACCTTAACATCACCACCATAAGCCCCGGTGCAATCCAACCTCTAGTCAATGTTGTGAGCTACTAGAAAGATCTTTGAAATTTTGTATTACATTAGATGAGATTTGCCTATCGGGAAGGGCCGCGAGTTCCCAAGAAGAAAACTGGACGAAACTGACGAAACTGGACGAAACTCGCCGTTCGCAGGGCCTGCTGACTTGGCCGAGCGACTGCCAGGTCGACATTTAAAAAAATAAAAATAAAAATAAAAATTTAACTTTGTTTTCCATTTTAAGAACTTTAAATTTTTTTATTTTTATTTTTGAAAAAAAAAAAAACCTGTCAACCGCGTTCGACGAGGCCCGGGGGAACGGACGGGAGAACAGGGCTGGGAACAGGCTGAAATGGCCCTCCAGCCCCCCCGAATCACATCTAATGAAATTGAAGGTCCATTTAAACTTAGCCCAAGCAACTCAGGCATTTCAGTCTAGATTTTGCATTGAGAATTAGTGTCATGAATAAGGTAGAGGTACCTATAACGGATAACTTAAGCATTTCAACTCGTAGGATATGGAGAATTTGTTGAGAAATGGAGTTCAATATGTGTAGAACTAAGGATGAGGAAGAATTTCCCCCCAATTTTTTTTTTCTTCTCAAGAATGAATATTTTATTTAATATAAATGTGAATTTTTCATTTGGACCCATTCCGCTCTCATAGACTCGCCTATTACAATTAGCATTGGCACTTCTCCCCAATCAAGGAGGGAAGAAAGATGAGTGGATGAAAAGGTACAAATAAAGAATCTTTTTCAATGAATAGTACATACAATTGTTTTCCACAATAGGTCATCCTATAAAGCCATTATAGGGCAATTGTCTAAAATAGGTACTTCTTATTTAGCTATATTAATGAACTTCTATTTAAAGGTAGATGGTTGTGTAACCCTCATTGGACCTAACATAAGCCCCTATAAAGCTTGGTGCAATAGCTGATTTTCAAAAAAAATATATGGTCAATTTCATTAAAATGGTGGTATTCGATGTGCCATTTTCAGACCGCCTGGTCTGACTTGTGAAAGTGACATCTAGGATAGGTATAGATTTGAGAAATCTTTGATTTGTATAAATTTCAAAAATCTAAGACTGATATAAATTTCAAACCGTGCAGTCTAAAATATAAAAGTAACATCTAAAATATGTGTAGATTTTAGACATCTAAAAAAGATATAGATTTCAAACATCTAGGACAATTGTACATTTCAGACCGCCCAGCTTGAACTATAAAAATTGCGAAAGTAGTGGAATGGCACCATCTTAACAAAATTGCCCATATACTAATTTCCATCTCTATTGCATTTTTTAGATCCTTTAATGTAGACAAAGTTAATTTTTTACTCAAAGTTTTATTCAAGTGTTTGAAGTGGTGTGCTGACTTTATAATAATGTACCATACCCAGTGGTAAGGGTTGACATCTACTATTGAATATTTAATTATAGTTGACAAAAGTTGTTCAACAACCCTTTGAGTGGTGGATTTAGACTGACCTCTACTTATTTAAATGGACATTATGTTTTTGTTCTAACCTCAAATTTAGATTGCCTTAGCTTTCTAGAACCCCCAAAACAAGATTTAGGTGCCCACAAAATTTCAACTTACTATCCAAAATAACAAAGAAGATACTGCAAGAAAATTGAAACAAAACAAAATTCGACTAAATATGTAATCCTTTATTACTAATCACAAGTGTGTATTTACACTTTTTTACTTATTCATTCAAAATAATAACACTTCTTTTCTTTTTTTCAAGTTAGAGAGTTTAATTAAAGATTCAAAGTACCTACGCACATGTACAAAAAAGAGTGGTAAAGAAGAGAAATAAATTATATTCTTTTAAGTTATCAACAATAGTATAGAAAGATGTAGAAAGTTATTTGGAGAGTGGAATATAGATGATAAAAAATAATTGAAAATGATGATGGATGCTTTCATTACTCTTCTTGACTTTTCTTATATGTTGTAAGCTCTACATCCCTTGCCTTCACAAACTTGAAACTTCAACTTCTTGCATTAATTAAAATTGTCTTTAAAGTTGAATTCTCCTACTCCTACCTATTAATCTTGGCACTAAATTTTTCTAAATCACACGACTTGGGAAGGGATTAGCGAGGTGGTTGTCTTTGCATCACCTCACTCCTTACATCTCTTCTTCCATATGTTTCACAAGCTTCTCATCTAATCTACATCCCTAGCTTTACACCTAAAAGACCTTTGACTTCTGCCTTTTATTATTATTTTTCCTTAAAAGCTTTAATTAAAAGGTTCTCCATTCAAAACTCGTCTCTAAAGTCAAATTTACACAATACTTGTATACATTTGGCTTAAAAGCCATTATTGACTTCTAGTACCACTAATTATTTAACATTCATGTATCTAAGGATTTCTATTCACGCACAAAATTCTCCTTAGACTTTTGATTATCTTGTTCTAATTGTTGTTGATGTGCTCACTCCAAAAAGCATATGAAATGTGTTGGAAAAGTTCTTACAATTTTATTTGATTGAATACAGAATATCAATAATACAAATATAATTACATTACTTTTAGAAATAGATTTAGTTCACTAGGCTTCTTTTGCAATGTTTTACCTATAGCTATGACATAAGGGATCATATTGTATAGGAAAATCACTATCAAACATGTAGTTGCTTTCCAAATGTCTCCAATAGTTTGAATAGCTTAAATGTCAAAAATAAGATTTTATAGTGATGATTTGTATTTTGATATCAAGTGCCAAAAAATTAGTAATAATTATTTGTAGGTTGTGAATTATAGTGAAATTTTTGGAGAAAGTTTATGAAAAAAGGAGCAAACAAGTTTCTAAAGTCTAGAAATTAATTCTAACAATGAACTTGAACTCTTTGGTTGCTTTTGGTTTGACTGAATAAGGCAAAGTTACTTTTAAAATGTAATTTCTTCCTACTCACATGGAAATGAAAGTCTAGAACTCAAGTAAGGCAATTCCAACTCAGAAAAACTAGGAAATTCATTTCCGTTCCACAATAGTTTGTCTTTAGGGTCGGTATATACACGGCTAGGGGCCAGATGGAAGGCCGGCCCGATTTGCCTCTAATCCGGTCCAAAATACGGCCCCAAATCACCACTCCGGCCCCAAATAATGTAAAGGGTTGAGGTTGAATTATAGGGCTGAATTCCAATTCATTACTCCGGCCCTAGGTAATGTAAAGTGTTGGGGCCAAATTCTAAGGTCAAATTCTTGATTAATATGCTTTTGGATTTTTGGAATGCTCAATTAAAAAAATTATAAAATACACATCTTTTCTTTTTTCTTCCTATTTCTTCCTATCTAAAGAGTAAAAAAGAGATTTTTTTTATATTTTTGTTTTTTATATTTTGTTTTTGTTTTCCTTCCTATTTATTCTATTTCAAATATAGAAAAGATAGTTTTTAGACTTTCTTTTAACCTTTTCCTTTTTATTCCTACTTTATCTATAAAAAATTGACTTATTCATGAAGTAAAATCTTTATAGCACACATGATTTTGTATATATGGTCATTTTAATTTTTGTTTTCCAATTACATATAGTTGAAGTTCAAAAGCACATGTTGAATGCCAACACATAGATAACTTATTTTAGTCATGTAGATGATAATGCTTCTTAAACATTTGGATAATTTGTTAGTAACTTCTATGGGGTTGAATCCTTGAAATTGTATGAGGGTCTACTACTACCTAATTTTGGAAAATATAAAACATGCACCTAAAGACATGAAATCTACAATGAAAGAGAATCATTAGTATTGTTAAGAAAAAAGTTATATACATGATTTTTTCTACTTTAATTCATAGCCTAAACTCAAATCATTGAAGAAGTTTGGGTTGAAGAAACAACTTGGTAGACAGATTATTATATAAGAATGCACCATTTTTGAATTAAGTATTGTTGTAATTGGAACTCATGACCCCTGTGTATGCAAATGAAAATATTTGTAGGAATATCACTTTGACTTTAATATAAGTTAAACTATCCCAGTAAGGGCAAAATGAGAGCAAGCCCACTATGGGCAAAATTGTAATGGTGGTGTACATTTCAAAACTTGAATGTACATGACCATTACAATTTTGCCCACAATGGGCTTGCTCCCATTTTTTGCTCATAATAGAATAGTTTACCTTATATTCAAGCAACCTAATTTCTCTATTTAGTGTAAATTTCTTAGAACCATGAAGATTTGATTTTGGTTATCCTTTTACATTAAAAAAACTTCAATCCGTTTAAAAAAAATTTGTATCTTAGTTGATTAACATCAAAAGTATATTGATTTTGTTCTAACAAACAAATTGTTTTTTCTATAAGTACTGTATATCTTACTTCATCCCTTATTATATTTTTCTCCTTTTTATCTAGAAATATTTTATATTTCTTATTAAAATTAAAATTAATTAATTTTGACTATTCAACTAAATTGTAACAAAAGAAAATTAGATTATATACACTTTTTTTTATTACTTTGTATTAATTTTTTATTTACTATTCCTAATTTATATGTTTTTATTTTTAAAATTATAATTTTATGATTGCATCCAATAGGAATTAAACCTGCAAATGCTCCAATTATGAGTTGGGTCAGCTTTAACTGTATGCTGTTTTTCTCAGTAAAAACTATTTTTTATTTTATACTATTTTTTTATTTCTTATTTAAAGGAAAATGTATAAAACAGAAATTTGTTATACAACATCACTTTAACCCAAATCCACAGCTCGTAACCCTGGAGTAATGAAGAATCGACACAAATAGAGATGAAATGAAACCAAGCTTTTAAAAATAAATAAATAAAATTCTCTTTATCAATGGTAGAGATTTGTATGATTCAACGGAAGAGCCCAATCCAACTCCAGATGGGAAATCAATCCACCCAAAACCTTGGCCCGATTACTCCCTTGGGATCGGATGGTTTGGCACCCAAATCATGCGACCTAAGGCAACACATAGGATGAGTGATGGTATCAATCCGGCCCTAGTATAAAGCTCTTGGGTTGGATTTGGAGAAATAGAATGATCCCATTGGTTCAAACTTGGAGAGTTCCAGTTGGCCTTCAATCCGACCCCAAGTACATACCGGCCCTTAGTTCCTCCATATTATCACATGCATATTGGCTGTTACATTACGAGGTCAGGGCGTATGGTACATGGTATACGGTGTATCGGTATTTTCCCAGAAATTGGCGTAAGTCACATCCTTCCGAACGGAATGAAAATCGTCAACCATATTTACTATCGTCAATCGAGAGCCCTGGGATTATCCCCACGTAACACGGCATCTGAGCCGTCCAAGGAATTAGGGTTCGTTACTTGGAGGGTTTGGGCTCCTCAAGTTTCCCTTTGCTAATGCTTGCGCATTCTCCCTCTTGCGCTTCGATATTTAGGTGTACAGCCAAAATGAAGGTTGTCGCTGCATACCTGTTGGCCCTTCTGGGAGGCAATGCGTCCCCCAGCGCCAAGGACATTGAGGCCATCATCGGGTCAGGTGAGAATTCCGGGGAAACCCTAGTTTGGGTTCTGGCACATGTGCATTTGTGTGGAATTGGATGATTGAGTGGAACTGATGCCTGTGAATGTTTGTTCAGTCGGTGCCGAGGCCGATTCCCATAGGGTGAAGCTCTTGTTGTCGGAGTTGGAGGGCAAGGACATTTTGGAAGTGATCGCAGCAGGGAAGGAGAAGTTCGCTTCGGTGCCTTCTGGCGGAGGCGGTGGCGTGGTGGTGGCGTCGAGCGGTGGTGGTGGTTCATCTGCCCCTGTCGTCGAGGAGAAGAAGGAAGAGGCCAAGGAAGAGGCCAAGGAAGAGTCTGATGATGTAATTGTTTCGATTGCCAACTCTTTCACTCTGAACTTTTGAAGGGTGCATGAGGGGTGCGGAGGTTCATTGAAATTTGTATCTTGTCTATTGTGCAGCAGTTCAACTGATTTTCATGATGCAGTCTTTTAACGTGCTCTGGATAATTTCATTGTAGTGCTTTGTGCAACAGAGTTGAATGAAGCGAAATTCGTATCAGTATCTTGTAGTATATCGATTTGTGTTGGAAAACCTGAATCTTGTTCCACTGGTGTAGGGATTAGTGTTAGCAAAGTGAATGCAGTCCGGATGTAAACCTAAATTCATTCCATAGATTCTCGCTATCGCCACTTCCAGCAGCATGAGTTAACATTCCTCTAGCATTATTGTGATATAGCTTATTCCTAAGACTCTCGCTATCACCACTGTTTACTGTATGAGTGAACAGACCTCAGTATCAGTGTGTGATATAGTTTAGGTTTAGGGTTTTATTGTTTAAATTGTTTAAAATGTGTTCTCATTCTGGATGTTATGTTGTTATGCAGGACATGGGCTTCAGCTTGTTTGACTGAGTGCGACAACTAGATTGGACTGAGATAGTTCGATTTTCTAGAATTAGGAACTTCTGTTCTGGCCATCCTCTCCTGTCAAACAAAGCTTGTGGGATAGCATGGTTGGCGAAGACAATACCATTTGTGTACTTATGATTTGAGACGATCAATTTGTGATCCTGGATCTGAATTCCCACTTATCAAGCTCTTTTGAGTGTTTTTGTCTTCACTGGCTGGGGAATTTTTCTCCAGTCGTTTGCTTCTCGGTAATGTGCAAGTTTCTTGTACGAGGAAACTAGTTATGCGCCTTGTAATTCTAGATTGCTTGGGCAATTCATGACTGGTCTCCTTGGTTGGGGCTCAATTGTTCTGGGGTTGCAAATGTTATCTCATGAATCCACAACATAAGCACCCCAGATTTTAGTTCCAAGGCAGGGGTTTACTATTCTGTATATGGGCAGTTGGGTAATTATTTGGGAGCATGTGTTAGTTGCATTTGATTCCTCAGGTCCACAGTATGAATCCTTCAATTAGTGAATTGTTGGAGGAATGCAAGTTTTGTTGAAGAGGATTCTAGTCTTTTGGATACATTGTTTATTTCAGGGCATAAGTTTGTTATTGCTCTCTTAATCCAATCTTTTTTTTCTTTCTATCTTGGGATTGACAATGTGAAGGTTAAAGCGGATTATATTTTTGTTCCGACATTGAGACTGACTGTGGCATAGATGATTATTATGGCAAAAAGCCTCATGTTTTTTTTCCAACTCCTATGGGGTTTTAGAGCTTACTTTGACTTTTTGAGAAATAGGGCAAATTCTATTGACTTCAAATTTTGAAATCTGTAGGATAGCTCCTAATCATCTTACTCTACATTTAAAAGTTTGTCTCATGTTATAAATATAAGAGTTGAAACCCCTATTGAGATCAAACAAATTATTGAAACTTACATGTGTGAGCCATATTATTAGTAAGTAGGTCATTATTTAAATAATTTTACTTATAATCTTCAATGTTGAGAATTTCAATAATTATATCTCTAAAATTATGTTCGAAAAGAAAGAATGATATGATTTTTAAAACTCTCTCCCTTAAATTTTAGACATCAATTTGGCAATATCTTGTTTTTATCTGATTTTAAGATTCTCTCCCATTTATATGTATCTACACTATCTTTATAATTTCATATATATTTTAGAAGGTTGGGGTGAACTGACCCCTCACTCATTCCCAAAGGAAAACCCTGAAATTTTTTATTTTCCATGCATGATAAAATTTGCAATTTTTGAATTCATATTTGAAATCAGAGGCCCCAAATTAGGGCAAGGGTGAACTGACCCCTCGCTCGGCCCTGTGGGCAACCCTTGGAGTTATTTATTTTTTGCACATGAATTTTTTTGCAAAATTTTATTTCATTTTTGTGATCAGAGACCCCAAATTAGTTTAGGGAGGTCAAGAATATACCCTTAAACGGCCCAAAATAGGGGGCTTTTTTTCACGTGCACCCCTGGTAAGGACGAGCGAGGGGGTCAATCCACCCTGATCCAAATTAGCTAGGAGAGATGTAGATCATACATTTTCTAGGCACAAAATAGGGGATCTTTTTTTTACTTGCACCCCTGGACTCACTTGGGGGGATGAGCAGGGGTCAGTTCACCTTGACCATTTTAGAAGACCCCATTCAAATGAGAATTATTTCTACATATAATAGTGAAATAAAAATTTAATTACTGTAGAAAAAAAGAAATTAAAAAAATTCAGCTATCTATTAAATATTATAGATTAACATGATACTACTATGAAATCCTTTAAATAAAGGAATCAATGTGATATAATATCACAAAGGATTCAATGGACCATAATTTCTAATAATGATAAGTTGACAATCTAGCTACAACATAATATTTTGTAATTTAAATCAAAATTATTATGAAAAATATAACTAAATATGTCAACATTTATTTATTTATTTTAAATCATTGAAGATTGTTGAATGTGTTACACCAAAAAAAAATTTAGTTCCACACATTGTGTAAAGGTCATTAACAATATTGTGATTAAATTTAGACTTTCTTTCTTGACCTTGAATTATGCAAAATGAGTTTGCCAAAAACTTAGCAAGGATTTGGCACTTATGCTTTACTTTGAATTTGAATTCAATATTGGATTGATACATTGACAATTAATATCTTTAATTTGGATGTCAGTTTAACATTAGAACTTGTCTTGTTCAAATACAACTCCACAAAGAAATAGTATTTAACCATATTGTAGATGGTCATATATATGAGGTATAAAAACCATCCAAATTAAAAGGGTCATATATCATTAAATCCAACTCAATAAGTGAGGCCAAGCTTTTGTCACAACTCTATACCTCAATTCATGTACTTTGCATGTAAAATATTAAAAAAAAAACTTTAATGAGTGCAACCACAATTAAACACCCTAGACATTTAGGGATTAAACAGTGAAATTCCTTAGGAACGGTGGATCTTTTGTTTGATACTTTCTCTGTAAAGGTTATATGTCTCCCTTTTGTCTGAACTAAAATTTTATCTTAAGACATCTGCAAAAGAGTCGTCATGGCACCTTAGCAATAGCATTTTCAGGATTGGGCCTTTGTAAAGAACAAAATTAACGTCTCAATGTGTTTGTTAGCATGCATGTCATCATCATGGTCACACCACTTCCTTGCTCCCAAATGATACTTTGAAACTATTTGACGAGCCAACATGTGGAATAAACTTGAGAAAAACAACTGTCTTATGGTTTGGATTACTAGATTACATTAGTTTGATCTAACTGCCGCTATAACTTAATCCCAAAAGTTCTTTGACAATGTTTCACCAATAAATACTCAAAATGAGCCATTTTGATGGTGAAGGCCTCTCAAAAATGATGAATGAAATCTTATTGCATCATTCTAGTGGTAGATGTACTACTTCATTATGTTTTATTAAAAAAAATGGGAAGTTTTGACCACATAGATTGCAAGATTAGAGCATTAACGTTGAAAAAGATGGGTTTTTTTTTGGGGGGGGGGGCATTCAAGCATTCATGGATGCTTTTGCACAAGATAATTTTACTTTTGTGCTTAAACTTTTATGCTCTCTCTTTGTAACAAAGTTTTCCACATGTTTGAAACATTTCATAACATTTCAAATTGGGAAACATGTACCAAAAACTTCCAATAGGGTTTTAAGAAAATTTCAAGAACTAACTTCAAGAAAAATCTCATACAAGACCCTTTCTTCAACAATTTATGGCTTGCATATATAGTAATTTTTTCAAAATGTGAACAACGGAGTTCTAGAATTGAGCTTAACCTAGAAGAAGAAAAAATGAAAATGAAAATTGTCCCAAATATCAAAGTTTGGCAAGCTTGATCAATCTATATCTATATCCAAGTTAAAAGAAAGGATAGTTGGGCATATTGGACCTAGCATAAAAGGAGGTTTGATCAAGGATAGCAAAGCTAGACTTATCTTGAATCACTACCGCTAGATGACATTTTCTTTAAAGATATTCTTTGCTCCAAGAACTATAATCTTTAGGACATTCAACATTAACCCCTAAAGGACCATTGTCCCCTCGAGGGACAAAATGGATTTCGGGCAAGTTCCTATGATCTCAATTTTCAGTGAATTTTTTTGAAACTTTCTCATAAGATAGGAAAACTTATGAGCTTTGTGGGAATATAAATTTTATTTCAATTGGTGCCCAGGAGCAAAAGTTATGGCATCTTAAACATAATCTTCACGTCACTAGGCAGAAAAATAAATCTACAAAAATTTGAAATTAATTTTTTAAATTTTTTCCTCTTAAAGATCATATTTTTGTCTACGTGTGAAGCTTTGATTCATTCCATTTGGATTAGTAATGTGAAAGTTATGAAAAAAAAAAAATTCGGGCAATTTGAGCATCTTCTTGAAAAAATAACTAATAGGATTCAATTCTGAATGCAATTTTCACAATTTTTCAACAAATTTTTTTTGACAAGGTTAAATTTTCTATTTAGAACAATCTCACCGTTGAGATTATTGTATTTCAAACCCATTTTAGAGCTATTAATGATTTAGTTTTTCTTTCAATCTTGGACCTACTTCTATTGAACAATTTTTTAAAGAATGAAAATTCATCGTGTGTTTTTTTTAATTTTTTTTCTAGACTTTCAACTCAATTCTTCAACACAAAATTTTTTAAATTCAAGGTCCATGGTGTAAATTTTTTCCCCAAATGGCATTCAAAGTCATCTGAAATTGCAGGCTAGTGTTCAAAAAAACTTTCTTTTTTCAACTTTGTATGCTAATATTTTCCAATCTGTACGGTCAAACTCCATGAAATTTTTACCACATGATACTAGACTAGTAAAGTACACGATCCTAAGGTTAGATTCTAAAAAAAGTATTTTTTTGTTTTTTTGGATGAATGCAGCAAAAATGACAGTTTTGAGTAGTTTTGATAGAAGAATGGCCCTGGTCCTTTAGGGGTTAAATTTCAAGAAAATTTCACAAAAATCAAAATGTATGGTAGCTATCTCCCATAGCTTCTAAATCCACTTTCGTCATGTGATTATTAATGAATAGAGAAGATCATTATACAAGTGGGTATGAAGTAAAAAAATTCAAGTGGGATATGTAAATTAGAATTACTTGAAGCTCAACCGCTCATAGTTAAGTGAAAAGTAAAGAATTGTGTTCAAATTATAATTTTAGGCCTCATTTTGACATAGTAGAACAACTTTTGAATTAAGAAAAATTAGGAAATCAAGCTAACTTTCATCTTCAAAAATCCGTTTGAGATTTCAAGTCTCTAATCAAAAGTTATGGACAAGCTTTAGAGAAGGGTGGAAGAAACATTTTCTTTGATATTATCAAACATCCTCTCTAAATTTTGTCCAAAACTTTCTTTTGGAGGCTCTAAATTACAAACGGGTTTTTAGAAATGAAATTTAGCTTGATTTTACAACTTTTTTAAGTTCACATGTTTTTGAAAAAAATTATTCTACTATGCCAAAATGAGGTTTGAAATTATACTTTGAAAACAATTCCTACATTTTGACAATGACCGGTCAAGCTCTCATCTTCAAATTATCCCATACCCTTTGAGGATTCATGACGGACAATATATTTGATTATAAAAATGACCACTCCACCTTCGATTCCTATGAATGTCAATGTAGCAATTGCTTCATTTTGCTATCAAAATACTATTAGTATGGTAGTTTGTCAAATGACAAATTTGTAATTCACTTAGCGGGTTCTTTGGACATTTGTATTTCTTTATTTTCAAATGTGGTAGTTAGGAATAACTGTGGATCCGTTGGGCATTTGAATTTGTTTATTTTCAAATGTGTTAGTTAAGAATAATTGTACCGTTAGGCCAAAAGAAGCCACAAAGCAATTGCCTCCCTGACACCACCACCTTGTGCATTGGGACAAATTTATGAGTTCAAAAAAATATTAAAAAATTACCCCCATTAGAAGAGATCTGAGGCCTCCAAAAGACAGTTTCATCCTAGTTCCCATCCTTAGTCTCCTTAGAAATTCTTGAAGTTCTCCTTAACTAATTCATTGTGGAAAGCTTTAGGTTGCATCTCAAGAATGTTGATGATTGGTGGGCTGATGACCTAAATTTGCCATGTCCCTAAACCACAAGTTAATTAAGCTTTAGCACTTAAAGATATTGCTTATCAAAAATCAACTTTACATTAGAAAAAGGTAGAGAAATTCTACAACTATGAAACAAAACTTCTTGAGCTTCTTACTATGAGTATATTGAGAAGCAAAGACAAGCGTTTTATACAAGTAGGTTTGTAGAGTAGGTAAAACAACCCATGTCTGATATATAAATTAGCATTAGTAGGATCTCAACTATTTATATTTAACTCAAAAGCAAGAATTTTGTTCAAAGTGGAATTTCATATCTCACTTAGGCATAGTAGAATAAGTTCTTTTAGAAAACTTTGAACTAAGAGAAGTTGGGAAATCAATTTAAGTTTCATCTTCAAAAATACTTTTCAGACTTTGAGCCTCCAATCAAAAGTTATGGACAAAATTTAGAAAGGTTGGAAGGGACATTATTGTTTTACATTTTCAATCATTATCTCTGACCAATAAAAGTTTCCAAAAATCAAGATGAAAATTGAGACTATAGGTACCTACCCAAAGTTCCCAAAGTCCCATGAGGTCTTAAAGTCTATTTTAAATATAAAAATTCTAATTAAAAATACAATTATTTATGATTTGGTGTGTAGATCAAAAGTTATGTTGCCCTAAACTTTTTCAGTAGCCTATGTAGTTTTGGGCAACATGTGCAAAACTCCTCCTATAATTTTGAAATTTGGCAAGTATATAATTTACATGACAGAAGATGCAAATGTTCAAAAAATAACCATGTGTAGTGTAAAAACTTCATTCTAAGAGGAGTTAAAATTTGTAGCCTTGATAGGCAAGGTTGAAAAAAAAATTCTTCTAACTTCAAATATTTTAATCTTTCGATCCATGCAGTAAAAGTTTTTTAAAATTTTCTTTTCATTTTCTTCTCACTACCCTAAAAAGTGGCATTTTTTCTCAGAATTTCTACCTGAAATGTGCCTCGGTCTTTTAGGGGTTAAAAATGTGTAGAGTAGATTTTAAAAAGTTGTAAATCAATTATGGTTATGCATGTTATGACCTTTAATCTAATGTCTTTTTACAACCTCAATTTAATTTGACAATTGAAAAGAGGATTGAAAGACTTCAAATCACTTTCATATTTTTAACACCTTGATCAACCATTATAATCGTTCAATCCATAAGTGATATTGTTGAGTTTTCTTTTCCTACGTGACCTAAAACATTTCAAGTTTGAATTCAGTTGTATGGTTACAATTTTGAAAATTGATCAAATTGATCAAAATTTGGACTTTTTGTTGAGTAGTGAACTTGGAAGAGGCTTAGGCATTTAGAGGTTAAACTCCTCTGAACCTCTTTAGAAAGTTGTAGGCTAAAAGTGATAGATGGATGGATGACTTTCCATAACATGAAACGAAAAATACTCCTATTGTTCCAATAATCGGAGTATTTTGGTGACTACCATGGGCTTAGAAGACTGCATTGTTTTAGGATTAATTCAAGTTTTTTTTAGCATTTTTTTGCTATAAAGCGATGCAAAATTTTCACACAAAATATTTGGTGAGATTTTTTTTTTTTCAGTGGATGAAATTGCAAAATGCTATCCAAACCTTGGGATGGTATCATTCTATTTTGGATGCATGTACACTCTTTTGGATGAATAAATAAACTTTCATCCATATCTTGCAAGTTTCCTCCATTTTTGGAGATGTAAATAGCTTCATCAATCATCACTCTAGTGAAGATCACTTTATGTACTAAATAGAATAAGTGAAGAAACAAAACCTTGGGTGAGTTCTTCTACGAGGTCATAATTTAGAAATTATTTTAGAACATCTACCAAAAAAAACTTTGACCCCTTATAACTTTTAGCATAGAGTATCCAATTGTTACATCCTTTAGTGCGTTGGAACCTCCTTTCAACACTTGGCAACAAGAAAATATGAAAAATTTGACCAGTCTTATAGTACCCACTACCCACATTAGGGCAATAAAAGCGACTGCCGCCTGTTTCAGTGAAGATGCCACAGACCCTACAGTAGTATCAGCATCAGCATCCCACGAGTCAGGCAAGACCTGCAAACACCCGCAAGCATCCGTCCACGTCTCCCCAACTCCCCCCTTTGCCTGCTTCCCCATCGGAGCTCCCCATCGGAAGCTGATCGAAACCCAAAACTTCGGAGCCATCGATCTGCGACTCCCCACGCGGGGAAGTTAGATCCCCGCAGACCCGCGAATCGGGAACCAAAAAACCAGCATCTTTCTCTCATGCATCCACCAAACAGTACTACTCTCCAATCCCTCGCAAACCTCCCTCCCAAACCTCACATCCAGCTCAGGCATGGAGCTCAGGCTCACATCGATCTGCCCGGTGTCAGTTATCAGTAGTGCGGGAAGATGCTCAAACCGCGAGTTGAAAATTCACTCGCTCGGAGGCGACGATCCAGCTTCATGTAGTTCTCACTGTACTGTACTGCAGATGAGATGGCCACTGGAGCGGAGAAAGCGGAGCAGATATGGGGAAGGGTTGTGGTTGCAGACTTGCAGTGATCGAGCGGCACTGGGTTGACATAATTAATGGGACCATGGGAGGGATGGCTTTCTAGTGGGTCCTTCTTTCTCGTTGCCAGATGCAACTCGGGATCCCGCTTCACTTCCAGAATTATCGTCCCCTCATCACTACCTTGCCTAGTGCGAACTTATTAGCGTCACTTCACTTCCCGCCCGATTGAGTTACGCAACCGGCTCTTTGATTCGACCTTCTATCTCGATCCTTGTATCTGGTTTCTCACTTGGTCCAGTCCTAGTCCCAGTGCACGCATCTCTTCTATCTCTGGTTTGGGCTTGAATCCTGTTTTTTTGGCTTCAATCCTCCTGCAGTTGTGGATGTCGGGTCACGGATATGGCACTTCGGCATTGGACTCCGGACTGCATTGCACGATCGATGGCGACGTTCTTCAGGAGCAGTAGTAGTGGGGTCACCACGAATTTCTCTGGGTTGCCCTGGATTCCGAAATGTCACGATTGGAGCGACGAGATTCAGGGTGTGTTAACTTATGTGGTAGTGTGGTTCGGAGCTCGTTAGAATCTATAAACAAGCTAGTATCCCAAGCTGGAAGAAGAAGAAGGCGTCGTGACGACAATGACTGGGAATGGCTGCGACTGGCGGGAGTTTGCAGTGGGGGTACTGATTTAGGACTGCCTGGGCTGGAGCTGCCAGCTAGCCATGGCCTGGGATGATGCCAGGCGCAGGAGGACGAGGCGTTTGGAAGCCTTCCTCGTCGTCGTCGTCGTGTCTTTTGTCGTGACCTTGCAGTCCATGTCGCTGCCGTCTGCCTTGGCTGCAACTCTGTGGTCTGACGGTACGTGAGCTTGCTCATTTCGTCCTTTAACTTATCGCCTTCTTCTGATAACTCAGTCCTGAAATCCTGCAATCCGTGGAGCTGGTGAACAGTTGGAGCTTTCCGCTTCTTGAAATTGTCAGAAATTCTGTAGGTATTTGCCCCCAGACTCTGTGCTCCCTGTGCAAGGTGGGAGATGGAATTCACCCTGACCTGTTGAATCTGATTTCGGTATCTAGGGCTTCGAAATTGATATTGCCATAGTTTGAATCATGTGGGATAATTGTGCAGCAGGACGATGATAATGTGGCCAATGTACAGGATAGTCTAGAATGTCAGTTTAGAGAAGTTGGTAGTAAAGAGGTCTGAGCGTGCCTGACAAAAAATACTCTTCTGGGACAGAATCTTAATAAGTGTATGACTCTTAAAATTGACAATGCCATAGTTTGAATGTGTGATATAAATATGCGACAGGGCGATGATAATGTGGCAAACATAATAGTCTAGAATGTCCCTTCAGAGAATTTGGGGTTAAAGAGGTCTGAGGGTGCCTGACCAAATTTACCCTGGTTCCTATTAAATAGGTCTGAGCGTGTCTGACCAAAAATACCCTGCTGGCACAGAATCTTCATGAAGTGAATGAGATTTTGATACGTAGCTGGCCAACGATGTGTGAACTGAATGGAATTCAAAGACCAAATATGACTTTTTCTCTCTTCCTAATGGCATGAGCTGAACAGGTTTTGATTGAGTGTTTAGGTCATGAGCTTAACCCACATTGTATAGACCAGTATAGTGGGTGGCCTGAAAATTTATATCCGTTTTGATTTCCAATGGTCCTAATCAGCGACGAAGTTCAGAAATGTCGGAAAGTAGGAACCTGTTTGGTAATCTCTAAGATTTAGTCTAATTCTCCCCGTGTGGCCTTCACAGCCAGTATTCATTTCTCTCTAGTACGAGCATTGCACACGTTGTTGCAATTGGATTGGCATGGTTCTGCCACTTGCTGACCTACTTTGAAGGTCGGCAAACTTCGAAACCTTCCAATGGCTGCTCAAATCGTCTTTTTCTACTGAACCCTTACTGCAAACCTTACAAAGCATCTTAGCACATTAGGGTAGGCGAAGTTTCCGATGAAAATCAGTGTTTGGATTTGATGACCTTCAAAGAAGGCAGAGCTTCAAGAAGTTTACGGGACAGAATGCATAGTTGTACTCTTGAATCTAAAATATCCTAGGATTCATAGGGTTGACAATGAACACAGCTTTATGCACTAAAGAACCATATGAGGGCCGTTAGACGCAAATCGGTTATCAACCTTCTCCTCCAAACTTGATTAAGACTGTTCAAATCTTGGAGATCGGTGGTTCTCTCAGAGTGTGGGGAGGATGAGGTTATTATTTCAAATACCCTTCCCCTTTCCAACCACATTGCACCATGTGGCAATGAAAATGACAGGAGAGGGTTATGGATTATAAACATCTTGCTAATAATAAGAGAAAACCTGACACATCTGCATTGACTAGTCAATTTGGCAGTAGGGTTTGCATCTGCAATCAACTTTGGAGCGACTGAGCTCGGGTAGTCTTTTCTGGGTGCAAACTCTTTCTCTCTTTGTCTTGAAGAATCTGAATGAATCTTTTGCAGTGAATGCATTGCATGAGCTCGGACAAGCTTGGAATGCAACCCCAGGACTATCTCAGAGCTGGACCTGGGGATCGGATCCTTGTTCGGATCAGTGGATCGGCGTGACCTGCCTCCAGGAGACTGTCATTTCACTGTAAGCTTGCTGACACCTTTCCACATGATGTGAGAAAAATTCCCTCAATTTGCAGTTGCCGTTCTCAAATAAGTAGCCTTTGAGCTTGAGATCGAGCCTGAGGCTCAAGATGGTTATTTGACTTGATGCCAAGTTTTATGGAATTTCCCGATCTACTCTTTTTGGTTGATCAAAGACTCACATTGCACAGAACGATGGTCATGTTTGTTAAAATGGCGTGGTTTGAAATTGAAAAGTGACATTCGAGTGCACGTAGGTCTAAAAAGTAGTTGTGTAGATCTGAGGTTTGAGATAGGCTTTGGAAAAGTGCCACTTTTTCAAAAACTTGCCATTTCAATGAATGTGGCGACAGGGTTATAGGTTATATAACCTCTGTCAATGAGAGTGTGACATGGATTCGGACTTGGCATCTTGTTTCAGAATCCTATTTACTCGAAAGTGGTCCACTTTTCTAATCAATGGAAGGGATAGTAATTAAAAATGCAGCCGGTAATGTATACTTGAATTCTACTTCCTTGCAGCAGTTTATGTGGGCTTTGTGGTTTGTATCTTGAAGGAAGTTGGGCGAGTATGGAATAAGTGGAACTTTGTCTCCTTCAATTGGGCAACTGAAGAATCTATTGTCCCTGTAAGCATTTTCTCTCCTTTCTGATGACTTGCCTCTTAATGGGCTGGCCTCTCTTTCTCTCTCTAACTATGTTTCGTGATTACTGTTCTGTGTTAATCAGCGGTCATTTTTTCGATCATAATGAATTCCTATGGTGACCTGCTCTTCTCAACAGACGTCTTTTTTTGTGCAGAAACTTACAAAACAACCCTGGACTTACCGGATCAATTCCAAATGAGATTGGTAACCTGAAGCAGTTGTATGCATTGTGAGTACTGAACCACCGCTGTATTACTGCACCAATGTAGCACGGTCTCATTTCTTTTCAAGGGCATTCGTTAATTTTTCCAACCCATGGTGTCCAGAACGTAGTTAACATTGCACTGTTGAATTAGTCAATACCCAGTAGAGCATTTTCTGGCATCTGGACATTCTTTGTCCTTCTTTTTTTTACACCTGGTGGTTCGAGAAGTAATGTATGACTTTCATCAATCTCCAGGCATCTGATTTACATCAGTACTTGTAGTATACAGGAAATACTGGGATTTTAAGAGTCACTTGTGTTGTTTTGCAGGGACTTATCGAATTGTAGCTTCTCTGGGAACATACCACTGGGCCTGGGTGACTTACGGAACGCTAGCTATATGTGCGTTCATCATTTCAACTGTGGATTAATCTTCTCAAACCTAGCATTCTTAAACGTC
Organism: Rhytidiadelphus loreus; assembly: GCA_947034895.1. Lineage (NCBI taxonomy): Eukaryota > Viridiplantae > Streptophyta > Bryopsida > Hypnales > Hylocomiaceae > Rhytidiadelphus > Rhytidiadelphus loreus. The sequence goes on along the minus strand of OX344765.1, from coordinate 29,198,556 downwards.
GTACAATCGAACTGCTTTGATTATTTGCAATTGCTTGTTTTCTCGATTCAATTGTTCTCACAATACTCTTATTACACAACAAGGTTTTCAATGAAAATTTCATTGTTGTAGGCACCATCACAAAGAGAATCTTCCTCATGTATCATGGCTAGACCTCTACATGATCAATATGACCTTGTGGAGACCTCTTCCCAAATCATCATGGGGAAGATTCTCTTTGTGATGTTTTGAAAATTTCCTAAAACAATCCAATTGACTGAAAACCTTGTCCGATTCTATGACCGATGCATTTCTCAATTGTGAATCAAATTCTGAACGCATTGCTTGGTGTTTGGCAAGGCAGATATCTGAATAGGAACCAACTAAGTGGGGAAATCCCCTACACTATTGGTTACTTATCTAAAGCTTTTGAGATTTCTCTAGGTTGGAACAACCTTTCCGGCAATATACCAGTCTCCTCACCAACTGGGTTCCCAATTCCCGTTGGCATCAACAACTTGACGTCGTTGCTGATCTTGTGAGTGCATTTTCTTCTTGTCCTTTAACCAAATTCGGAAGAAGAAAAGCCCTGCAGCAAATGTTTTATTCTCAAAGTCTTATGACGTTTAGACCCTTTTTACGTCCTAACCCTTTTTTGAAGTTTTGCGAATTTTTTACTTATATCTTAGTACAAATATATAACTTTCCTCAATTTCATAAAATCTGTCATGAAGGGTGGTCGCTTTTTGACGATTCAAACATTGCTTTAGATGACTGAGAAGTTAGTTGGACAAAAACCCTAAACCCACCACCCGCAAGCTTTCTGTTCATCATCTAGAGTATGGACGTAGGAGCACTTTGGGCACAATGAAGTGATTCCGTGAGCTGAAGTATTGTTTTTTAACGGTGTCATAGTTTTTATCGATTTTTAATGTGGTTGAAATTGCAGGGATTTGGAACACAACGATCTGAGCGGGGAAGTGCCCTCTTCTCTGGGCCAGCTGCAGAGATTAAACACATTGCACCTCAGGGGAAACCAATTCAGTGGATGCTTATCATGTGCTGTGTCAGATGGACCAAATTATGGGCTCAACAATCTTACGGCGCTTGTACTAATGTAAGTAACGGAACCCTCCCTGTACTCGAAGCATTATTGAGATAATTTTGTTAAAGATGTCTGGATTTTTTTTTAGAATCTGGCATGTCCAGTACATTCCATTCAGCACTATATTCTTGAAGTCTTAGATTTTATTGTAATGTTTTTGATATTTTTGTTCTTATGTAACTCCTAGCTTGGTAGCTTGCCTATCTATCCTTCTAATCGAAATCCCTAATTGATTGCTAATACCGGTATTTGATGTTCTATTTCTCCTGCAGTGACCTGAGTTTAAACTCTTTTGTGGGACCTCCTCCACAATTTCTTCTGGAACTACCGGTGGTCAGTAAATTGTAAGTATAATTCTGCTTCAACCGCAGCTCTCTGTATCAACCTCAACCACTATTAATCTTAAGCTTTCTACAAAATTAATGCTGAAAGTAGGCGCTTGACGCTTGATATTATCAAAATTTGATCACGTAGAGATCTGCCCGGTGATAGTCCAAGCCCGGTAATGCCTTCTGCTGAGTTTTATTATGAGCATCTGCTCTTTTCCACGAGGATGCTTATGCAGTGAGGTTTCAGTATACTTGCAGACTTTGTTTGGGCTGCAAACTTTATTGGTTGGTGAAATATTTAAAAGCTGCAATCTGATCTTGACATTGCCAATGTGAACATTATCTTCAGTAGTTGTATATTGAATATTGCCATGTCTTTTTGACAGAAATTTAAGTCTCAATCAGTTCTCTGGAGTTCTTGATGGCGGTGTGCGAACATCTGGATATGTGAACGTCTACCTGATCAACAACAACATCACTGATGTGATCAACTTACCGAGCCCATTTATCAATCCAATGTATGCGCTTCAATTGTCAGTCACTCAATGTACATCATAAGCTTTGATATTCTTGACATAGTGCCAAGCCTAGTTTGTTTTTGTTTTATAGAAGCAAATGTCTCTCACTCTCATTAGCTAGTCAGACGAAGGTTATATCCCATATTGTTGTTTGTTCATTGTGAACCCTTTGATGAATTAAGAGTACACACATCTTAATGCTCCGTACTCACAGGATGACTTTGCCAACCTTCTCCCCGGCTGTTGAAGGTTACCTAGTTCATTTTATGTAGGTTTTTACATAAATTCTGATTTTGATATGGCTGGTGTTTTTGTTTTTTCCAGACTTGGAGGCAACCCTGTCTGTGCAAACCAATCTTTCCCTTTCCCTGATTTATGTGACTACTCGGAAGACTTACTTGGACCAGCGAAATGGCAACAACCCACTTCATGCTCCACCCAATGCAAGGATCGCTCAGTGGTGCATCCCACAACTTGCAACTGCGCGTATCCTTACATTGGCAACATGCTCTTCGCATGGACTGCAATTTTCGGGCTTGATGGGGCAAGAATCGGTAATGTGAGAACACTATTAGCAACCGCACTGAACGTCACTGTGGAGGATTTGTGGATCGAGGAGGCCACATATCCGAACGGAAGTGTAACCCTAAACCAGCTCTCAGCCAAGGTTCTTTTTTACCCTCCATCAACAGCACAGCTATGGTTCAAGTCCCAGGTTTCATCTATAGAGGCCCGACTAGTTAATAAAACGATCAAGCTTGGTGTCTACGATCCCCATGTGCTTGTGTCATCCAACCTTCAGACAATTCCATTGAATGAAGGTAAAGGAGAAAATTTGGGTATTGGCATCTGATCATTCTCCTGAATTGAAGCGCTTTTCTCCGGCCCTCATTATTTCTGTGATTTTAGTGGTGAAGTTGCGGCGTCAATGTAAGTTTCTCTTACAGTTGGTGAAATTCTTTTTCAGGAAGTGGAGCTCCAATCACGGGCGCAAAGTCCAATCACCAGTCCATGCCCATTATAGCAGGGGTCATTGGAGGATTTGTTGTTCTTGTAGTATTAATAGGTGTTTCGATTTTCTTCATCAAGCGCAAACGAACTCCAGACAACCTTGATAACGCAACAGGTAATGAATACATGCAAGTTTTTTCTGGTAAGCATTCTCTATGGTTGGAATTGCAGATTTGTGTTAAGCAGTCTCGATTGTTAACCGAAAACTTGCGATTTTTTTGTATTTGGATCAACTGATTAAGAAATGACGCTTAGTTTTCTTTGGTACTGGTTTGATTAATGCTTGTTGTTGTGTGTTGTTGTTGACTGTTCTCAGAGATTTTTGACCTCAACCTGTCTGATCTCCCAAACTTTCTGTTTTCTTACGACGAGCTGCAATACTCTACAAGGAACTTCCATAGGGGGAACAAGATTGGGGAAGGAACCTTTGGCCCAGTTCATAAGGTATGCCCATTGTAGCAAGCTACTATTTGCGTCACTTGGAGCATTTAATTCTAAAAGGAGCAGGCGTGCCAAGGGGCAAATTTCTCATTTATTGTTATTAGGTTGTTGCGATCAGGTTCGTCTATAATTTTGCAAATAGTTTTGCATGCTCTTTGGTTCATATGCTCATAATTACTTGAATAGTGCAATTTACATGATTTGAAACAATGTCTCACAAGCATGACATGTCACTATCGGTACTAATATTTAAACACAATCATTTTCAATACATTGTGATAGATAGTGTGAGATTTATTACATATTATATATTTCTTGGATCAAGTGAATGTCTTGGTAACAATAATATTTTTTTATGCTTGGAAAAAGACAACTCTAAATTTTCATATGTGGGGGACATTTTCAAGGACCATGGATCCCTAGGATGCTAAGGGAGAAACATATGTAGTAGTGAGTTTTGAAATTCATATTGATCCGTGGAGAGATTTTTGGGTAGTAGAGTCAAATCTTTTGTTTTACTATGCATGAATTTCTTATACAAATCCAAAGTGACATTATATAGCTTCATTTTCATTCAAAAATCAATGGCCATAAGATATGTAGTCAAGTCATGCGTACAACATTTTCCAATAAGTCCAAACAATTGTAAGAAAAGTTGCTATTTATAGTACAACTCAATTTAAGAGATGGAATTAGGTCCTAAACAATTTAGTATTCTCTCCCTTAATATTGTTTGTACTTGGTGTTAAGAGTGATATTGGTCGAGTGAATTTAGTTCAAAGATGTACCTAAACTCATCCCTAAGAACTTGTTAATACCAAGTGAGAATATACCTTAATCATACTTTTGTTAGTTGCCTTACCTAGTGATACTACCTTGTGATTTAGCACATTCTTTGAATGCTTGGTACTACTTGTTGACAAACAACTCCATTTACTTGCAGGGCACCATGCGGGATGGCAGTGAAGTGGCAGTGAAGGAGTTGCCATCAAATGTAAAAACATGCAACCAAGACTTCATCAATGAAGTTGAAATAATTACTGTCCTACAACACAAGAATCTTGTTAAGCTTCGTGGATGTGGAATTCGCAACAATAGCCGCTTGCTTGTCTATGAATATGTAGAAAACAAGTGCCTCGCCCAATCCTTATTTGGTTAGTCCCCCAAACTCTTTTTGACTCTAGAAGGTCCCTTAGGCATATACAAAATGTAAAGTCCTATAAAAGCCTCATCATGTTATAAATTTGTATTCTATCATAGTATGAGAATTTACTTGAATTTGTTTATATAATCTAATATGATAGTATCAAAATATAAAATTCACAAGCAAAAAAGAAGAAAAAATACATGACAAGAAAGAACCTCTGCCACTTTTAAGGGTTAACTACATGCAATAGTTTGTACATAGATGTCAAATTTGTTTATTTTGGCTTGATTTAGAGTGCCAAAATTGTGACATTCAATTGCACAACTAATCTCTGAAAACTAGGATTGGTATTGAATTTCACTTCCAAGTACTGGCCTACAACAAATGCCAATGTTGTGAGTTTCCACAAGTGCAACAAACTTGACATTTGTACTTCAATGGTTCATTTGGTTCTAATACTGGATTTTTGACTTCCAAACACCAATTTGTAACAACACTCAGGGCAGAAGGCTGTACTACTAGAGTGGCCGATCCGGTACAACATCGCTCTTGGAATGGCGAAGGGGCTTGCATACCTGCATTCCAGAGGTCCCACTCGCCTTGCCCACGGCGATCTCAAAGCCAGCAACATCCTCTTGGACACGAACATGGAGCCCAAGATTGCCGATTTTGGTTTGGCAAGAATGTGCCAAAACAATGAACGGAAAGTGCTCACACGCATCGAGGGCAAGAGGTTAGTTGGAAGCTCATTGACACTCACTGCTTGCAGCCTCAAATCCACGTTCAATGACATGACTCTTGTTTTCAATAACATGGTTGTGTGATTTGCAAAGATCTGTAAGAGAAAATTCAGGAGTCTTGCTTTTCTTTTGCTAAAAAAACAAAGGCATTCAGTCACTCATCTATTATATTATGTGCACAGTGTCACGATTTTATCCATTTGGATGGTCATGTATTCATCCTTGCACATTTTCATCTTAAACTTCGAAGCACTTTGAGTTTAGAATCAAGTGCGAACAGACTCAGGAAAACACTAAATTTTTTTTTGTTGTTGTTGCAAATGTTGTAAGTGCCCTTTGTGTGATGAGAATTCACTCTCCAAATGAAAAGGGTTTCTGAGATGTTGGCTTGGTGTGGGGAGTGCAGAGGCTATGTGGCGCCCGAATATGCTCGCTATGGTCAGCTCACACCGAAGACCGACGTCTTCAGCTTTGGAATCATAGCTCTGGAGATTGTGTCTGGTCGGGAAAGTATGAACCAAAAGCTCCCTGCGGAGGAGCAGTACCTTCTCTCTTGGGTAAGCAAGCCCAATTCAATTGCCACCTTGTGAATCCAGACTCCATAAGAATAACATAGAACGAAGTTTTGGTGTGACGCAACTGGCAAAAGCCGAAGAAAGAGATACTATTGTGAGTACTTCTATTGAGTGATCTCCGCTTTCATTGTTAGATCACTCAATTGCTCTAGATCACTTGAAGTACTACAAACAAACTCTCTTTGAGATCAAAAGTGGGAGGTTGTAGACAACTCTTGAAGGAACAGTAGACAACCCTATTTTCCATTCAAAGATGAGTAATTGTAGTTCAATTTGCCAATTTCATGATTACAACACTTGCGAATTGAAGTCCAACCTAGTGAATGAGTAGATGAGTCAATACAGAAAACAAAATCAAGTCTGAAATCAAGTCTGAAGAACATCCCGTTACTGTTATTGTGATCCGAGGAATATCCAAAAAAAGTCCAATTGAATTTTGAAACCACAGGAGATGATTGCATCATTTTTCCTTCATTTCTAAGGTATGTACACTCATAATCAACATTGCCCAAATGCAACACCTATATTTGGACCAAAATGTGTCACTTTTTCCTAGATATCATGTACACAAGAAGTACGCAATCAAAATGAACATGAAAGTCTATGAGAGGCTATTGTTGATTTTTGCTACAATCAACTTTGAAAACTCATCACTTATTCCTACGGTGTCCAAAGAATGCATGCTCAAGTGCTTTGGCATCCTCTTTCAGTTACCAATAAAATCCAAACATAAAAATAATTTATGTTTAATAATAATAACTATATTCAGTTGTAATTAGTGACGATTCTGGGTGTGGTCCGTGAACAATCGGTTGAATTTGAGAAGTGAAGGATATTTACTGGTGAAGTTCAGAACCTCCTCAAACGCTGTCCCAAGCAGTTTGTATGAATTCTCCCCTTCCAAGTGTTGTTCTAGAGTCCATGTACTACAGTTGTCTCACCCATGTCGTGTCAATGGTGATTGCAATGGCATCGCAGGCATGGAATCTGTATGATCAGAGACGTGAGATGGATCTGATCGACCCCAAAGTGCGAGACGGCTGCAACGAAGAGGAAGCTCGTCTGTTGATTAAGGTGGCCCTGCTCTGCTCGCAAGGGGAAGCTTCGTCTCGCCCACACATGGTGCGCGTGGTTTCCTTCTTATCTGGCGATGCCGATGTCCCGGACATTCCGGAACGTCCAGCGTTTCTTGGATTAGGGGTGAGTACTGCCCCCACCAGGGTCAACACGCCTCATGTGGGGACGGCCCTCACAACAAGGTGACACCATGTCACCCAAGGCTCTGGAAAATGCGATACTGCAGATACGAACTAGCTAGTGACGGAGATCTCCACTGAAAGGGAGGAAGTTTGAGGAGGTTGGGACTTGAAGTGTGACAACGTCAATTTCGTTCAATTGGCAATATTCCATTCCATAACTTTGACGCGGCTCAGGACGCGCGGCCTGAACCCCAAATCTATACCTTCCCTAGTTTGTGACCTGAAATTAGACCTTCGTGTGAAACTAGACCTTTGTGAAGATACATGTCACAATTTTAGGCTGTGCGAATATCACCAATTGAACGAAATTGACGTTGTGAGCCTGTGGTGTACATTTTGCTGCAAAACTTTTGCATAGGTTTGGAGTTGCGCTACAAAAGGAACTGAACACGTAAAAGCCTCTCGTCGCGTTGCTCCTTGTTATCATGAGACCAGCCTCGTGTGGGGAACCGCCCTCACAACATGGTGACACCCCCTCCAAGGCTCTGGAAAATGCAATGCAGATCATGAAAGCTACATCTCCACTGAATGTGAGGAAGTTTGAGTTAGGTCGGTACTTGAAATGTGAGACTGTGGTTGGTACATTCTGTTGCAAAGTACTTTTGTATAGGTTGGCAGTAGCGCTACGAAAGGAACATGACAGCCTCTCCTAGCGTTGCTTCTTGCTCTCATGAGAGAAGTACGTTTCAGAAAAAGATTCTTCTGGTGGTAAGATTTACCTGGCTAGATTTTCTTGTCTCTCCTTTGCCACACATGGCAAGCAATTGCCACAGCCAGAGAGAACATGGAAGCTATGCCATTGAAGCCCTCCCCCCCAGTAAGTTAGGTACACCCAAAACCAACATAGTGAGAAAACTACATTTTAGAGACATAAGATGTACAGCACAGTAACAGTGCAGAGGTTACTGAGTACACAGGTTATTGATGTGCGGAATTTTGGGTGGTTGGCACAAACGCGGCCGGCGCCACATTCACGCGGCGAAGGCGAAAACCAACCCACCTAGCTACCCCTAATTCGGGTTCCTTCTAATCTAAGAAACCGTACTCTCGGTCCTGCTGCACAGTTGGTCAAAGCTACCCCACCCAGAGTCGACCTTTGCCAGCCTGCGAGCGGCCGAGGACGGAGCATGTGCGCTTGTTGGTTGGGATATACCTTACCTTTGCTAGCAGTGAAACTTTCTCCATGGCCCCATCAAACATTAAAAAAAAAATGAGTTGGTAAGATCAGTGTTCGGGAAAAACCGCAGCTATTTCAAAGTTAGCGGATGGAATGGGGAAAAAAATGGTTGCAATTTGAAGTCATCGGAAAAAAACTGGCAAAAGAATCTGTACAATTTCTATTTCGGGTAAAAAATAGAGAAAATAACCGGACTTGGTACTTGAAAAAAACGGGAAATCCAAGGAAGCTGATAGCTGGTAAAGCTAAAAAACTATCCCCGTAATATAAGCTCCACACAATCAGTCGTCACCGTGACAACCCTGCAGTCAGTTGACTCCCCCAAGACGGTCTCTCTCTTGTCATATTCTCCGGCACCACCACCCTTGCTAAAATAGCAGGTGTATGAGATTCGCACAGCGCGAGGGGCACTAATTTGGGCCGAGCAAGAGTTGTGTGCCAAGAGCACATCCGAAGCAGCGAAGCAGCAGTGAATTTCTTCGGTTGTTGTTCTTGGTCATAATTTACAGGTACGGGTGAACTGGAGCCGGACACTTTGAGGTCGGTCTTGGAGACGATTTGGGCAGGCGCTATTGACTTCGAGTGTGGGAGACTGATTTTGCATGAATTTGTTAAGATAGTTCGTAATCAGCATACACGTGAGGCTTTGCTTCGCCTCTTCTTCATAAGTATTGCATAAGTTTAAGGATCTATTTTATTTCAATGTCCAAGAGAGTAACTGATAATGATATATTATTAAAAATATATATTATTTAATCTTATTTGATTGGATAATGATATATTATTAAAAAATATTATTTAATCTTGTTTTATTGGATAATGATATATAATAATAAAATGTTATTTAATCTTATTTTATTGGATAGATTGATACCTACATATATAACTATCCCCTGAAAAACACCAACCAATCCTACTCAATAAAGCCACCAACTCAAAAGAATAAAAGTCTCCTCTCCAAAAATGTGTTTAAATACAAATACTCTCTCTCTATATATATATCAACACAAATATGGAGATGATTGTGGCTACAAACACGAATATAAAAACAAATATGAATACGAATACAATTGCAGAGTGGAGTGCAAATTTTATATTCCCATATTGTTAGTCGAAATGAGAATCCCAAAACTTCATATATTGCAATTCTAGAAATTCTAGATATGAGATTCCAAAAATGAGATCAACTTACAAAATTTCGACAACCAACCATAATTTGATCACCACCTATAATATTCTAAGTGGACAAGTTTTACTTTCATCATTTATCAACTCCCACTTTCTATTTTCTTAACCCCAAATGGACCAAGGCCCTTTTTCATCAAAAAACACTCAAAATTGCCATTTTGATTACAAAGACTGAAAAAAATTAAAAATTGTTCTTTCTATATATCAAACAATTATTAGGATCTTGTTTTAGAATAGTATAAAATTGTGTGGAAGAAATTTTAGATAATTTAACCAAATATATTGTAGAACATTTGCATTTGAAGTAAACAAAATGGGATTTTTTGCACCTTGCTTGACTAGATTATAAGATTTTGAACTTTATTAACTTCAAATTTTTGCACTACACATGTTGATTTTATAATTTTTTATGTTGAAAATTGAGTTGAGAGTCTTAGAAAAACAATAAGAATAAAATACACTTGATTTTCATTCTTTAAAAAATTGTTAAGCAAAAACAAGACAAGATAGAAGGAAAGTAACTAAATTGTTAATAGAAGGAAACTGACTAAATTCACTAATCCCAAGCTGATTAGATTGTTTTGATTAGCAAGCAAGCTAAATTTTGTGGAATATTCTTTTTCCTAAGAATTGTGAAAATTGAATTCAAAAAATAATTCAATATGTTATTTTTTTTTAATTACCTAAAAAATAAGATGCTTTAGAACTTCCACATCACTAATCCAAATGGAATGAATCAAAGCTCTCCATGTAAACAAAATATACTCTGTGAGAAACAAATTTTTGAATATTTTATTTCAAGTTTCTTTTATTTTTGTTTGGTTGTCAAACAAGCTCTATTTTACACTTAGGGTGTCATAATGTGCTCATGGGAAGCAATTGAAATAAAAATTATATTCCTCAAAAAACTAATGTGTTTTTCTATCTTAAAAAAAAAATTCAAAAAATCATACTAAAAATTGAGATCATAGAAACCTACTTGAACTTTCATTTGTCACCCAAAGGCACATTGGTCCTTTAGGAATTAATGATGATTGTGAATTTTCTTTTCTTTTTTTTTTTCTAAACATGATCACATTATTTTTCAATATTTGACTTATACACACAAATTAATTACATAAGTGTTTTTTCCTAAAAATTGAAAAACAAAACTTTGCCTTTGAATAGACTATAAGAATCTACTTTTGACGTTCAAGTCTTGCAATTGGTGGTAGGGATCACTCTAAGATTATAAGATGCTAGTATATTTGAACAAGTTAATTAAGAAATCTTGTAGTTGAGTTTCTTAAGGAAACATTAAAGGTGAAAATTTTAGCTTTGTTTCAAGATAAGAGTATTTTGAATCATTTTTGGACCTCAAAACATTACAATACTTTAAAGGATAACCTAAGTCATGTACAATTTGTAAGTCTCATTTGGAATCAATGCTTTTTGTAAAATGCAATTATTGTTTTTTTGACACTACCAACAAGATTATAAACTCATTATAAGTGGTGTGGTCTCATTTTGTTCTTATTATGGCATTCTCACTCTTGCATGCACTAGTAGAAACATGGTTCAATGTTAAGATTCACCCAAAGTCAAATTTATCATAAAATGATGAAGTTGACTTGAGGTGGATCTTAATATTGGGTCCACCAATATCATGTTTCTACTAGGGATGCAAAGGATCAATGGATGAAAAGTGTTTATATCCCTTCCAAAGGTTTTCAAATCCTCTATGCTATTGTGTAAAATATTGATTTGCAAAATCAAAATTTAGTTGTTTTTGTCTTACATTCCACTTGCAATTAATCAATTCACCATTTACATAATGCATATGGTGTATAGAGATATGAAACAAGAAGTTGGAGGATTGGGAGAGTAAGGATGTGGATGTCACTCCCTTTGTCCCGAAATAAGTATCCACATTGGAACTTCATGTTTTTTTAAAACCAATTTCATTGATTATATTGTAAAATTCATAATTTAGAAGGGTCCAAATTTGATATCACCACAATCAATGAAGAATATTGTATTTATCCATTGCAACCTAAATAAAAATCAAACCCAAGAAAGTCTCCCTATAACCTACTCAAAATTAACTAATGAAAAAAGTATGAGTTGCAATGCAAACACTTATTGGGGGACGGAGGAAATATAAATGTTTAATAGTGACTTGGCACTGGGATTAAAATTATACTCTTTAAATGTTTGAAGTAGAATTAAGGATAGAGTGTTGATTGTGACTACTAAATCATTGTGCCTTCATATGTTGTGGATAGTTGCAATTGGTTGTTGTGCACCAATTCTAAAACCATCTATAAAATTCACAAATCAGAGAGATCATTAGATGGGATTCCGGGGGGTTGGAGGGCTGATTCAGCGTCATTCCCAGCTCTGTTCCCGGGGACCCCCATCGAACGCGCCGGCATTTTTTCTTTTTTTCAAAAAAATAAAATAAATTTTTAAGTCCTTAAAATGAAAAACAAAGTTAAATTTATTTTTTATTTTTATTTTATTTTTTTCAAAAACTTTGACCTAGCAATCGCTTGGCCAAGTCAACACAGGCAGGGAACGGCGGGTATTGGTGGATTTCGACTGGGTTTCGGTTGGGGAACTCACAGCCCCCCTTATGGCTGAATTCCATCTAATGTAGAAGTTAAGCGAGATACACCTTCAATGAGAATTTTAGATTTTATTAGTAATTATTCTTTTACATCCCCTTATTCAACTTTTTTTGTGTGTACATAATATGGTTATTGTATCTATTTATGTGATGATTAAAAAAATTCTTTAAATTTTGAATGCATTTAATCTTGCAATTCCAAAAATAAATTGGTATTTTTTTTCATTTTTATCAATTCACAATACACTAAGTATTTCACTTGTCCTCAATTATTGAATGAGACAATCCAAACTAGCAGTAAGTTGCTTAACTTCTTTTTTTAAATCTTTATCACCTATAGAAGATTATGTATTCAAAGAAGTTGGATAACTCTAAGGTAATCTCACCTAATTGTGATCCCTTTCTAAACCAACTCTAACAACTTTTTGTCTAAAATATACAACCTCCATTTCTCAGAGTTTAGAAACATTTTTAGTGCTCCTATTTTCAAAACTTTGAAAATTCATAGTTTATTAGTACCAAGTCCAATAAATTTATGACAATAGAATCTCGAATTCCCTTTTGACTTCCAATAAGATGCAATAAAAAAATTAAAGCAATTTAATTAATAATAGGAAAAAAGCTTGATTTTTTATTCAAATGCAATTAGGTATAGATAAGGTAGAGGAATCTAATTGCAACACTTTTTGTTCTTCAACACCTCAAAAATGGCCTTGAATAAACACTTTCATTATCCAAAACCACTACAATTTTTTAAAAGCAACTAATAAGAGGTGAGGAGTTTTATCAAGCAACCAATGAAAGTTGAGACATTTTGTGCTTAAAGGGTGTCCATTCAAGGCGAGATTCAAGGTAAATCTAGTGTTTAATATAGGGTATCCACTTTATTCACAACTTTGAAAACTTGTAAAATATTACTAGAGCATTGAAAAATTACAAAACCGGACATGGGGTGTTTTCTCTTAAGTGTGCTAATAATCTCATCTGATTTTTTGGGTCATTTGACCTTTGAGGTAGTTGGACTAGAAAAAGTGTTTCGTTTAGGTGTTACCTTTGTATATGATTGACAAAAATGCAAGAGCAATTTATATATCAAGAGATTTATGGATTTATTCTTCCACAAATATAACAACTTGGATTTTGCACATGAGGGTGAGGAGTCCATTGGTCAAGAAGTTTTTGGAGCTACCTAATAATTGTCCCTTCTCTTTTGTAGAAGAAGACAATTTTTTTTCCAAGGGCATTGGTTGCATCCTAAAATCTCCTAGTTCATTTCTTCTAGTATCAAATTGTCACCAAGCCACTTTCTTTCAACTTCAACTTTGCAAAAGCGACAATCTTCCTCTTCAATTACATGCCAGTTTGAAATTGAACTCCAAATTTCATTCCATCCAATAAACATGTACGACAAAGAAAGGGTTGGTCACTATGACCAATCCTAAAGCGATACCCTCCTCCAACCCTGTCTAAGCCCTCCAAGCCCCTCAACAACCAACCTTAAATCAATATCCACCTTGTCCAAGAATTTACCTACCTCCAAGAAGTATTTCATTTCATCCAATATTAACCTTGGATTCGAAATGTCAAGCACTTAAAATCTAAATTTTTTATGAAAGCGTTGACGACGACAACGACAACGACAACGACAACGACCACATAAACATAAACATAAACATAAACATATCCATCTATTATTTTTGTACACCCATTGGTTGCCAAATCCTTCCAATTATTTTTTGTCTAGTTTTGGATCTTCTATTTGCACACTCCTCCAATAGGTTTCTAAAGGCCCTAGCCATCAAAAGAACTAGTCTACATTACCCGTCTGTCGGTTCTTCCCAAACAACCTTGTTGGTGTATACGGCAAAGTAAGAGCCGGTCTCCATTGGGGAGCTTGATGTCCAATTAAAGACGGGGGGCTCCATTGGCAAGAAGTAGACTACTACAGGTCCGGCCAGAGCTCCAAGGCTTTAGGCTCCAATCCATGGTTTAAAGACGTGCAAAGCTAGTGGGGCTGAAACCTCCCCTAGATGCTCTATTTAAAAAAAAAGCAAACAATTTGCACATTACTAGTTAATTATTGTTTTCATTAAGTTACCAAGACAACAAAAGAAGTTACAATGGTTTAGGGTCTTTGAGGTACATTCAAGTTGCCTTGTTCATTTTTTTGGTTGCCACTTTATTCATTTTTTTGTTGGCGCCTGTTCATTTCTCTCGTCATTTCTTCAACCAACTACCTTGTTAATTTGTGCCTTACTATACTAGTGTTTTAAAATAAAAATAATTTTTAAATTTTTTAAATTTATTGAAACTCTGAAATTCAATGACTTTCACATTGTAGTTTAAGAAGTTGCATTCCTGGTATAAATAGAAAGCTTCGAGCACAAACGAGTGCAAAGGCTTTGTTTTGTAGTGTTTAGACATGCCATATGAAAGCCGTTTCCTTTCATAAATAAAAGATAATTTACTTCAATTCTATATTATAAAAAAAGCCATAACTTCCAATCCATAGGTCCAAACGCCACAAAATGGCATGAATAGAGACCTTTATGCATCGAGGAGGTTAAGGGCTTTTTTTGTGAAGTTCGAAAATACGATGTGGAAGTAATGGGTTTTTTTCTTAATTAATTATGTATCCATTTGTGGTGGCATACATTTTATGAGGCAAAAAAATGGATAAAAGGCCAATCAAAATTACAACACAATCAAGATGAAATTTGGGTTTCGGATATTTACATATTGTTGGGACAATATATGTCAAAAAAAATTAACTATTTAAAGAATCATGGACATCTATCATAGAATCTTATAGAACTCCAAATACATTACAAAGTTTTTAATTTAAATTTTTTTTATAGACAATTATAAATTAATATGAACACACACCTTTATTATTATATAGAAAACCCATCAACAAACTTTGAAAACTACCACAACAAACTAGCACTACAATTGTCAATTACTTATATAGTTCAAAACTCAACATCATTTGCCTTGCCTATAGGACACATAGTAGAGGCTATGTATAGTGGGAAGTAGTGTGTTGTACTTTGGGTGGATAGTGACTCATATAGTGCTCATTTTGAATTAATTTAGTTATCAATTCAGAATGTAATTAATTTTTATTAAAATTCCCTCTTTCCAACCATACTTATATTTTTCGGACTAACTTGTATGGACAAACAATATGGGCTAATGGCTCATGTATTTCATATCCATATTTCTTGTATGTATCCATATCTGGCTCTGTACCATGCCCTAATCTCATACCATATCCATATCCATATCCATATCTCTTAATTTTCAAGATCAATGGTGTCAAAGGGGGGAGGGAAAATTGTTTTTTGAAAATCAACAACCCTCAATTTTTGCAATGAAGTTTTTTTTTTGAAACCAGGTGCGCGAGTAGGTACGTCACAGTGGTTTTGCAATTGCACAAATCTTAAAATGAATTTGATTCAAATCTACAACAGGGGTGGGGATGGGATATTTTTTGAACAAGATCGAAGGTTCTAGTTGTGTCTTGGGGATGGAAGGAGGCCAAACCAATTTGTTTGTAATTATAATAGATAGTAGGGGATATTTGTGCAAGCTTCAACAATATCTAAATGTTGAATGATTGAGTCTTTTATAGTCTCCACTTCATTTGTTATTACTTGCCTAGATATTTGTTGACATCTACCTTCGTCATGGTGACTAGTAAGGGGGATGACCTCATCAACACTCTCATTATGTTCTACAAAAATATAATGTAATATACAACAAACATAAATGAATTTGGGCACCAAAACCTCATAAGGATTTCATATAAATTTAGTATAAAATTCTTCAAACTCCTTTCAACCTTCTAAAAGTGTGTTTGACGATGATGCCAATACTACTTTGCTTGTAATTGTAGAATTCATATATACCATGTAAATTTCTTCCTAAAAGAGAACCAGCATCCACTCCGATTGTGTGCACTCGGCATCCCCCACAATGATCTCCGGAATCCATGTACAATTATTAGAAAATGGGACTTATGCTTGCAATTTGTTGCTTTTGTCCATTCAAACATCCACCTTCTTTGACTACTTTGTAGAAACCTGAATTCTTTAAAATTCAAAGATCATACACCACATTTAAAAAACCAACAAATACATCTATAAATCGCATCTCTGAATCAACAATTGCTTGAACTATATAACTATAATCATGATACTTATCATAGAAGTCCATGGATCTTGCATTACTAAGCAAATGAACTTCTACATGAGTGCAATCAATGGCATCGCAGACTTGTGGCGCACCCCACACATGTTCGAACTTTCTCTTCCGATAATTTCTAGGCCATCACTACTAGGACACTACAAGTGATGTTTGCACCATTTAAGTGTTGCTATTATGAACCTCTTTACATATCTAAAAACTATTGTTGGAGACACTTTAACAATTGTGATATACTAAATAGAGAATTACCAATAGCCAATCTACACAATGACATGGCTATTTGTTTATCGACTTCTAATTTATGACCTCAAATACTTTGGAACAAATCGAGGTGGATTGTGATGCATATCATTACCGACCAACTCACCTAAGTAAATAGATGTCCTTATTGAAACTCTAAACATTTTTCAAAATCTCTCATGATCATTATGCATTAGTTCATCATGGTAAAGGGCCCACAAATGCAAGAATCTTGGTTTTATATACCATGGTTTCCATTCAATGCCAAGTATGTCTTTCAGTTTCAAATCTAAATCTATCATAAGACATACAATGTCTTCTTCATTTGTAGAGGCAAGTAATACAGGAAATTGAGATAACCTCAACGGAGAAGAGAAGGATTTATTTTCCATCCATTGAACTATCTCAGTCAAGACTAATGAACCATCATTCTCTTACAAATCAACTATAGCGAGGGAAACAGAGGAGGGAAACCACAGAATCTGATCTAATAATCCAATGTAGAATAATCCATTACAATATTGGACCAACAACTATAACAAAGAAAACTTCCAAAAAAATAATGCTATAAATGATCAATTATGTATATTATTGATATAGTAAATTTTTTTTTAATACATACACATTCAATTTTAGAAAAAAATCAACTTCTACTTACTTGGCAAGCTTTTATTTATTACAATGTCATTGGAACTTTTTATTATAGAAAAAGAACAAAATATAGACTACAATTGTTTTATTTGTGATATTCTTTTACTTTCTAAATTTAAAGTAAAACCATTTATAAAGTGCATCTATGGAGCTTCTATTTTTTTCAATGTCAATACTTTTATTTTATTTTTTACTTTTATTTTTCAAGCTCCACTATAAAAGAAATAGGGGAAGAAACACAAAGGTCATTAGTTGTATATTGAGTCACAAAATTCTTTTAGTCTTAGGTGTGAAGGTTTATGATTTTTTTTTATTCTATTCCTTTTTTTGTACTCTTGTGCTCTTTTTTTGTGCTCTTTTTTTGTGCTCTTGGCACCTTAGTATAAAACAATGAAAAATTAAGCATTGCACATGATTAGTGAGAGCATGAGTTCAAGCAATTGATTTGAATTCCCAACTACAAGATGAAGAGGTGCAAGAGGGAGATGTGCAAGGGGTCGCATTGTTGCTAGTGGACCATGGTCTACTAATGAATTGTTGGTCCTTTGTACAACCTACCAAGAGTGGTTTGAAACTAGCGGGCCAAATAGTAGCAACCGACATGTGTTAAATCAAACCTCTATTTAGAAATGGGAACACTTGTCAGAAAGGTGTTACGAGTTAGGAATTAATAGGAGTCCAAACCAATGTAATAGTAAGCGGGACCAAACTAGGACGAACTTTTAAAAAGTGTATGATTATGAAAAGAATGGCCTAATGGAAGACTGTCTTTTTGCTCTTACCCAAAAATTGTTCAAATTAAAAACCATGATGAAAAGATAAGTGTACAATCATATAATCTCTACACTTCTCTTTTCATAATTGTTTTTAGTTTGAATAATTTATGGGTAAGACCAAGTAGACATGGTCTCCCGTTAGGCACGTTTTTCTCATAATCATATACTTTTTTGAAGTTTGCCCTAGTTTGATCCCACTTATTATTACATTGGTTTTGGACTCCTATTAATTCCTAATTCGTAGCACCTTTCTGACAAGTGTTCCGATCTCTAAGTAGAAGTTTGATGTAACACATGTCGGTTGCTACTATTTGGCCCGCTAGTTTCAAACCACTCTTGGTAGGTTGTACAAAGGACCAACAATTCATTAGTAGACCACGGTCGACTAGCAACAATGTGACCCCTTGCACATCTCCCTCTTGCACCTCTTCATCTTTTAAATGAGAATTCAAATCAATTGCTTCCGACTCTGATCTGAACTGAAGTGTCGGTATCACAAGGGTCACGTCGTGATTGTGTCAATTTCCACCCCGTGCGTTGTCTCCAAATAGCTGCCACACAGTACAGTAGGGATTCGGTACTACTTCGGTGGGTTTGTTTGATATTTGTTTACAGTAGCTACATTGAATAGTGAAATTAGGTTGCCCCACACTAATTTCTCATATCTAACACTTTGAGACATTGTCAACTATAGTCTGGGGCAACCTAATTTCACTATTTAGTGTAGTTAAGGTAACAGGCTCGAAAACCGTTCAGGCTTTAAAACCGCGCCCTATTTTGAATCTACATGGGTTGTACATGTTTCTTTTCATTGGCTTCAGTTATGTACAAGTGGTGAACATTTCAGTTAGGGCATGGTTTAAGAGCACTGTGCCCTTTTGACTTCAAAATTTGATAACTAATTCCTCATAGCTCTGAAAAATATGAAACGACTTGGATTAGGTGAAAATTCTACTTTTCTTTCCAGGAAAATATGCTCACATATATTTCAAGGTGTTTCACCTTCTCGAAATTCAGTTTCAGCCCTTAGATGGGTGGTTTCTGAGCCTGTTACCTTAGTATTTTTATAGCTCACCTGATTTGGAATGCCAGGTGCCCGCTCAATAATTCAAGCAGGAAATGTGGGGCGCCATGCTTGCAACTGCTGCAGCGAAACTCCAACGAAGCTCACGTGCGCGGCACGAGAATTACTGACCGGAATAGAACGCTAGCTATGGCTCTCTCTGTCGCACCTGGTCAGGCAGGCAGTGGCGAAGCTTGAAGAGCGAATCGATAGCAGTGATTATGACTCCGGAGTACTACGTATTATTAGTTTTCAAGATTATCTTACCTATTGTGCTGTGCTGGAGCTAGCCTCTGATGAAGACGGAGTCTGAAAAGCTTGGACGATTTTTAAATTCTAGCACCGGTGTGCTCCATACAGCCAGGTGAGAACGTGGTTTTTTTTTGCATTTCCATGTCTCACTTTTCCCTACGTATGTGGTAATCATGTGACTTTTCTTGTGGGTGATAAAGGGGAAAGTTACAAGATTGCCACATATGCAGGGGAAAGTGAGACAAGGAAATGCAAAAAAGTCCCTGTTGTATAATATCTTTGTTGAAGTTGTAGCAAGTTGCAACTTTTTGAAATGTTTTTGTTTAAATTTCTACAAATTTGCTACCCTTGCAAAAAATGTTGGAATTTTTTATTTGACACCCATGATAAAATTTTGAAAATTTTGAATTCATATTTGCAATCCAAAGCCTCAAACAAATCGAGAGAGGTGAAGAAGATATATTAATCAAGCATAAAATAGGGGGCCTTTTTTTTACATGCACCTTTGGAATGACTTTGGGAGGATGAGAGGGGGTTGGTTCACCCCGCCCAAATACAAAATGTTCTTTTGAGGAAATTATTCAAAAGACTTCTCCTTCAACCATTAACCTCAAAGTGTTTCAACATATGTATTTGGGATGAAGAACAAATGTTTAGGGAGAAACTCCCATTTAGTTCATTGTTAGCTAATGGAATTAGAAAACCCCCAGTAGCTATTGGAAAACCCCCAGTGAAAAAATCTATAAAATTACTATTTGGAATTGTTTAAAAATAGAGAAAAAAACAGACCCCATATTTGAATGGGAAAAAAGGATCAATGTGGAATTTATCGGAAAATACCTGGTAAAACTCAAAAAATATCCCCAAGACTGGGCCAGAACCCTCTTCATCAACCTTATCCTCTTCCCTGGGAATCCTCGTGTTGATATGTTTTTTTTGGTTTGCTTTTTGTCACACCAATTGGAGGTTTGAATGAGTTTCCGTTTTCGAGCCGTTTGTGCCCTTTCATGATTGCAAATCTACAGACCAGGAAGATTTCAGTCGCCAATATTAATGCAAAACCCTGGCATTAACCCCAGACTTTACTCCCTGGATATGCCGGAGCTCATCAACGCATCTTCATTCTCATAATCTCAACGTAAAGGTTTTTTGAAATAAATGAGCCCGTTCGATTACTTAGTTGCAGCAAATCCTCATCCACCGTCCTTGACGTCGACATTGAAGATCGCTGTCCCACCGTCCTTGACATCGGCATTGAAGATCACTGTCCCACCGTCTTTTGAATGTCTCAACCTTGAAAGTAGTTGATATCGTAAGGCCTAATAAGGACGGATGAAATCACACGTCTTCTCTCACTCTTAGAATATTCAGCTTTTTTGGAGTGATGATTTGAAAATGTCGTGAGTGTTTGACGAAAAGTGAAGAAAACCAATATCAAATACGAAATGCGCATAAAAATTGGATACTTCATCATGGGTGACATGGTGGGTAGTACATGCGGAGCACACTAGGTATACCAAAAAAAATTATTAAAAAAATGACTGCTCTGCGAGCTTGCAGGGTTAAGTGTTTGTGTCAGTAAACATCTATCTTCAATGTGCCGACAGTCTGGAATGCAACAAATGTGGTAGTAACTTTCTGCCGTCTTGGTCCACAACAGAGAAAAACAGCAACGAGACTCAAATACAGGTACGCTACTGTTGATCTTTCCGTTTTTTCCCAATTCTTCCACCATTCCAGCACTGACCCAAAACGGGGGACCCAAGTTCCCGTCGGAAAGCCTAGATTTAGGGTTTAGGGTTTAAGCCCGGAGTGGTCACGGAATTGCGGGCACTCACGATCTCATCCACGAAGCGGCCAATCCCTCCTCGACCGACATAATCGGATCCCCCGATTCTTCGTTCGACCAACAGCTACGAAATCATTAGTGCGCAAATTCTCATTCAGATCCCATCAGTTTCGGTCTCTCTCGTGACGGTGACTGACTAAGTTAAGCTTAAAGTTAAGTTAAGTTCCCCCGAAGGCCCTTCTCCAGTTCCTCCAGCCTCTTCTTTCATACTAATACGTTCCATTGCGAGCTTGATCACACAGATTGAGTTTGTGTCCCATTGAATTCAGTACAGAGTGCCTCATCCTGGAGATTTGAATTGGGGAGCGATGGCGCAGAGTGCGCGCATTGCGCTTGTGGTGATCGTCGTGTTGGTTGCAGGGGCGAGCGCCCAACCCCCCGCCGACTGCACTGCCGCGTACTCAACCCTGGCGCCGTGCTACAGCTATGTCACTGGAACGGGAACCACCCCGCCGTCAGGTTGCTGCTCGGGGATTTCCACGTTGAACGCGAATCAGCCGACGTGCTTGTGTTCGGCGATCACGCAGTTGCAAGGCAGTCCCACGGTGAATGTAACCAAGGCGTTGGCGTTACCGCGCGACTGTAATGTCGCAGTGAACACCAGCGAATGCCCGGCGCTCGCCACACCTCCATCGGTCTCTCCACCTCCTTCTTCGGCTACGCCTCCTCCGGTTCCTTCCCCACCGGGCACGGCCACTCCTCCCGTCTCGGCGTCTCCTCCCGCGGGTGCTTCGCCACCCGGAACTGGAGCTCCACCACCAGGAACTGGAGCTCCACCACCAGGAACTGGAGCTCCACCACCCGGAACTGGAGCTCCACCACCCGGAACTGGAGCTCCACCACCAGGAACTGGAGCGCCGCCACCCGGAACTGGAGCTCCCCCACCAGGAACTGGAGCGCCCTCACCAGGAACTGGAGCTCCCCCACCCGGAACCGGAGCTCCCCCACCCGGAACTGGAGCTCCCCCACCAGGAACTGCAGCTCCACCACCCGGAACTACAGCTCCCCCACCCGGAACTGCAGCTCCCCCACCCGGAACTGGAGCTCCCCCACCCGGAACTGCAGCTCCCCCACCCGGAACTGCAGCTCCCCCACCAGGAACCGGAACTTCACCACCACCACCAGGAACCGGAGCACCACCACCACCACCAGGAACCGGAACTTCACCTCCACCACCAGGAACTGGTACTTCGCCTCCGGGGTCGGCGGCTCCCCCGGGCGCGGCGTCGGCGTTCGTCGTGTCGTGGACCTTTGGCGTTGCGGCTGTCGTCTCCGTTTTGACGTTGTTGTGAGCGCCAGTTTCGGATTTTTTCAGTTTTTCTTTTTCTTTTGTGTTGTTGGTGATTGCAGTTGGAACAGGGTAGTGGTGAGGTCTGTGGGGTCTCGTTTTTATCTTTGTGGGAGTGTTGATTTTGTGTCAATTCGACTCTTTAGGAAAGACTAGATCGAAGGAGACGCTATCTAGATGTCCTCGTTCCGTGTGGGAATCAATAATGCACACTATTCTTGTGGTTGGGGTTTGGTTAAAGACCTGCCTTGCCAATTTTTTCTAAAGTTTTGGCTGTGATCCGTTTCGATCATAAATTCAATTGTCTCTCAGCTACCCTGTTTCGGTGTCAGTACTTCGTAATTCAATTTCAAAGCCTTGGTGAAGAGAATATTACATGCTGAGTCTTCTGGGATTCATTGGAGCCTAGATAAATGTGGGATTAGTACTGTATATGCTGAAGTGAACCAGTTTTCCAATGGTGAAGTGTCTAAATCTAATGGCAAATCCCACTGGTTCCAAATCTAATGGCAAATTTGAATTCCCTGGGATTATTTCAACGACGGACGTCATTGTCTTGGGTGATTTCATGGTGAAGAGTCCAAGTCTTGGAAATCTGGGTGTTCGAATGGAAACTTGAACTAGGGCAGTGGTTATAGTCGAGATTTTTTTCTCAAATGGCTGCTGCCTTTCGGTTTCCAGACCTCATTGAGATCATGAAATACTGATTGAATTTGCGACGCTCTAAGTTTGCAGAAAACTAACGTCTATTGTAACCTTCTTTCTCATTCAATCGTGGAATGGATAACTGAGACACAGTTTTCATCATCTGCACCTCATCAGTCCGCCCCTCTGAGGCCAGACTATGTGGCGGCCTTTAAAGATATGAGTGGTTCAGACATGTTTATCTTCATGAGGGAATCTAAGGGGCAAACCTTGACTCCCAAAAACATTCAATTCTCAACTTGCAAAAAAAAAGGTTATGCTATGAAGAGGTAGAGAATTTTTTTGCAAAACCTAAGATGATGCTCAAAAATCTTGCTCTTGGATAATATTGTGGAAATTTGGTTTAACAGGAATATTGATGCTTACAATCTTTCTCGTTAGATAATATTTGAACATTCGGTTTTACAGAAATATTGACCCTCTTTGGAAGTAGAGGCGATCTGCCTTCGTAACCTGATGCTCACTAATGAGTGATCCTCGTGTTTTTGTGAATTGAAAGTCCGTCTTTCACATACCGTACGTGAAGGTCTGAATCGGCACTCAGGTGCCGAAATCGAATTTCCACGTCAGTGTCTCACGGGTGCACGTCACCTCACATCATTCACAAGATGACATGTGGCACTTTTTTTTACAAAAACGACTTAATTTATGCTGAATCTGACCTTCACGTAGAGTATTCTTATGATCAAAATGAGTGAACTATCTTCAAAAGTTCAGATCACTACATTGAGCAATGTCTATTGATAGTGCTCTTTGAAAAGTGAGCGAAGAGAATGAACCCGCATAAAGTAAGAGTCTCTTCGTTTAGGGTCACATGACAAAACCCATAGAGTTTTGCGGGTCACACCATAACTACTGAGAGCATCATCAATCCAAACCCTGCGCGCGCACTCAGATAACAAATTTTCCATTAGCGTGCAACTGTAGCAATCAAATATTTTGCAGGCTCCAATACATAGCGGCGTGCTCCAATCCATGCTCGCAATCGATCGAGTGTCGTGCCTTGGTGGCAGCACCCTGTGGCAAGCAAAGCTCAACACTGCAGAGTAAGGACCCATTCTTTTTTGTCACGAATTTATACACGTCAGTCACGTGGGTTGACAGAGCTCTGCTGCGGGTGATGGCAAGCTCAGTACACAAAGAAAAATATGCCGTGTTAAGGGAGGAATTTGCTGTGGCCAGTAGCAAATTTTCAGGTACAGTGACTGCATTGGAGCACAAAAAAGTGGAAATCGAGATGCCACGCAGCAGATATATATATATACTGCTGTTGCGTCTCTTCCTGCGCAGAATTGATGATGCTCCGACAGCCCTCTGAATGCATGGTAGACTCTATCCGAACCGGAATTAGGTTAACATATCAGTCATATTGGATTCAATCATGGTCTACTGATACACGTTATTGCTGTGCTGTGCATAATGTAGTTGTGTTTGTGCGTGCATTGGTATGCACCTAGATATGTGCGTGAGTTTGTGTCTATGTGGGTGTTTGTGTGCACACGCTTATAGGAATGTAAGCCTGGAAATGTGTTTGTGTGTGTGATCAGCAAAAAAATCAATGCTGCTTCATACCATCCTGTTTAGTGTGATGATGGCGACACCACTAAATAAACTCCTTTATCAATTCCAGGTGATGACTGATGTGTGTGTTGATTCAAACCAGGAATCCTTGATCTGCACTCTGCAGTATTTCTCTTACATACCCCCACTATTTGGTATGCCAACTTAGGTAGCCAAAGACTTTGATCATGGACATTGGTGGTGCAGAGTTGTACAAGGTTTTTCTGTGACTGGTGAACATTTCTTGTACAATTGTGGTCCAACTAGTCATCTTGTAACATCGCTGTGGACAGACGGAAGAAAGAGAATCCTTCACAAAAGTGTACATGTTTATTTTTGGAATTTTGTGTGAAAAGGGGAGGTCTTGCATACCGGTAGTAGTTTGACCTCCAATGAGTGCTCTTGGTTTCTTTCAACCCCTAAAGGACAATTGTCCACTGAATGGACAATTGAAAATCCGGGTAGGTACTTATGAAGTCAATTTTGGTTGGATGTTCACAAAATTTTGACACAAGGTGTGAACATGTACTCCTTTAGGGGGAATTTTTTTTCTTTTGATTGGGTGCCTAGATCAAAAGTTATGTTGCCCTGAACTTTTCTGACAACTTGGACAACTTTGGGCAGCTTTTGGAAAACTCCTCTTTTACTTCTGAAATTTGGCAGGTGCGTAACCTACATGATAGAAGATGCAAATCTCCAAAAAATAACCATGTGTAGTGTAAAAATCTCACTCTAGGAGGGGTTAAGGGTTGCTGGTCCTATCGGGCAAGGTTGAAAAAAAAATTCTTCTAACTTCAAGCGTTATAATCTTTCAATCCATTTGGTCAAAGTTTCTGAAATTTTTTCCACACATTCCCATAGTAGTCTAGTAAAAATTTGATAGTTGAATTTTGAAAAAAAAAAAAAAAATCATTTTTTTCTCATTGCCCTCCAAAGTGGCAGTTTTTCACAATTATGCCCGAAATATGCCTCGGGCTTTAGAGGTTAAGCAAATGATTCACACAATACCCAAAAGGATGAAATCCACCGTGATCAACCTAATGTTTTAGGGTTAATCCTTAAAGGTCACAATTTTTGAAACCCTAGGGATTGGCTATAGAGCACAACAATAGAGGCCGAAAAGGGTCCTATAAATGACTTTAAATGTTCTAGAAGAAACTAAGAATGCGCCCACTCATCTTGTAATTAGATCATTTTAGGATTGATTATCTCGGTATAGGTCAAGTTCTTTCAGGATAAAGCATTAAGTAAGAATATATGAGGCACAACTTCATTTAGTTTGCACTTAGCAACTTCAATCAATGAGGCACTCTATAACATATCTTGCTAAATTTCTTGCCCCTATATTTGCTTGCTTGAGTATTACATGTTGTGATGACTACTTCGTCACTTCAATCTTAATCATAATAGTATTTTAGACATTAGTCAACGCCGATTGTTAGGAATAGCAGACCAATTTGACTCTAACACATACAACTCTATGAGATAGAATTCTCTACTTTCACAATCATAATTCCCATATAATTACACCAAGAATTTTAAACAATATGGTCACTTTGTGTGTGCAATTGTTATCACTCAACCATTGGTTCTGTATTCAACCAGCTTTATAAATTCAATAACATTTGCAAGAATTTCCTATCTAATGGTGTTGCAACATATTTGCTTCTATTTGATATAGAAATGTGAACAAAAAAGTTCACCATTCCCTTAGGAGGTGCACTTAGTTCTACTACAACAAACCATGGGTGAATAAGTGGTTTCTAATAAACTATAATTTTAATCTAAAATTTTGACCATTGTTTAATAATAATTACAGGTTTCTATTGCCGAAATTTCCAACTCAAATAAAATATGAAATGATTTCTAGAAGAGGTTGAAAATGAACTAAAATGACATGTTTTTCAACTCAAATAATTATAGAGAACACGTTTAGATGACCATTGAATCAATATTCAACTCAAAATGAACTTTCAATAGAGAGTTATTTTTAGGATTTTCTTTTCATTTTTTAGACAATTTTTTCTTATATAATATAAAGGTGTGAAAGTTATTTTTTACTTCTACAGTGTATCTTTTTACTTCAAAAATTTGTAGCTAATAATTATTAACAAATAAAAATAAAAATAATTCAAAACATACACTAGAAGATAAAAGGGGGTTCTGCGACTGCAAGTAACTACGATGCAACTAGAAAACAACTACACTGCAACTACTGTAATTTGTGTCCACAGTGACTCAAAACTTGCAGTTGCAGAACCCCCTTTTTTCTTCTAGTGATAAACTTTCAAAGTAAGAAAATCTATTTATATTTTTTAAATTTTGTTTTATTTAAAATTCAAAAAGTATATAGGGGTCCAAAGTTTTGTTCACCATGGACCTTTCCCATGGAATCAATTCCCATGTGACCTTTCCCATGGAATCAATTCTCCACCAAATTTAAAACTAAGTACTTGTTTTGAAAGCTAAGAAAGAGGGGGGGGGGGGAGTGTATCAAAATTTGAAGTGTAAGCAATTTTTCAACCATCCTTTTAACCCTTGCCAAGCTCAATTTTACACTAATAATTTCCAAGGAATGTGTCATGCTCATCAACATCCAACAACATTGTTTTGGCTTTAAACTACTCTTTCAAACTTGAAAGTGCCTTGAATCAAGCAAGCATCTTGTAGATTGAGAATAGAATAGTTTTAAATTAGTCTTAGATGGTGGTGGATTTGTAAGAATTTTGGAGGCCTTCTAAGGTTTTATGTTTTAAGTTATTATATCTAATTTTTTTACTATTGTTTCTCTTTGTTTGTTAAGCTTCAAATTTAACACATTTGATTTTCTTTTAAAGCTTTCAAAATATGTAGTTAGTTGTAAAATTTGGTGAAGTATTGACTATGCACCCAAAAGAGGCAGTCACACATTTGGTTTGCCATTAGTTGCCTTCCCTCCCCAAAAATGAATAGGCCGTTGATTTGTTTTTTTAAAATGCTTCCCTCTCCAGAATGTCGTTGATTTCTCAAAATTTCTTAAGCCGTTGATCTTTGAGATTGAATCTAAGCCATCCATCCAAATACGAATATGAATACAAAATCAGGATATGGATACGGATATGGATACGGATATGGATACGGATATGGATATAGTACCAAAATACGGATACAGATATTAGATATTGGAATATTATACAATACGGATATGATACAGATACGACATACGAATACGGGATATGGGATTTTCATTGTCCCATATTGTTTGTCATGTTAACCTCATTCAAAAAATTACAAGTAGGGGAGGGGGGATGAAAAATTAAGAAATTAATTTTAATTATTATTTTTTAAACCCGGGGTAAGGGGATTTGGAGGAGAGTTTTTAATTAATTAATTAGAATTTTGAGTGCATAGTGACAGAAGTGTCACTATGCATCCAAAAGTGGCTGTAACAACCACAATACAGATAGATAAAAACTCTGGTCTTCAAAAGAGAAGGCCGGCGTGAATAAAGTGTCTGTTCGTAATGACAATGAACTAATGTCCAATGGATCAAGAGCCATTAATGCAAAACTACTTTCCCCTTTCGAGAATAGACACTTAAGCTACTAATAACCAATTCAAGTAACCAGATTTTAAGGTGATAAAATTTATTTGTTTATTTATTTATTTATTTTATATGTATATATTTTTTGTTTTTGTTTTTGTTTTTGTTTTTGTTTTTGTTTTTGTTTTGTTTTGTTTTTGTTTTTGTTTTTCTTAATCAGTAGGGAGAGGTTGATTGTTTTCAATTTTTCTTTTATGTAGAATGATTGAACCAACATATTGTATGGCAATGGTGTTGATTGTTTTGAAAGTGTGTTTCAGAGCAATTTCAGACAATTTCAAGTTAGTTTCAAGGAGTTTTATTGAAGGAGCATGTGTTGTTCCTCTAGCACTTGCTGTAATGGCAATGAGTAGATCTACATTCCAACCTAGGGTCATGATGCTATTGATTAGTGGTTGGTATTTTTGCATTTTATCATCTATTGTTATTTGTGAAAATCTGTCGTTAGTGTATGTGAATTCAATGAATTGGATAGTGAGATTGTTATTTGGGTGTGTTGGTGGAGTATTTAGGTAGGGGAGTCCTTTAACACATAAGATATCAGGTTTGAATCTGGTGTTACAGTGGCATCGTTGTTGGATACATGAGCAAGGAAGAAGCCATTGGGAGACTGTATTTTTTGGTGGCTTGTCATTAAATATACATGCGTTCATGAGGGTATAGTATCTGGTTGTTTTGGTGGATATGAGTAGTTTTCTCAATTCCCAAACGGCTTTATTATGTCTTTTGACTCTGAGGGCATGGATGTGTTGTTGTTTACATTTAAAAAGTACATGGAGCCATGTGTCAACATCTTGGGAGTTGCATATGGAACATGTGATGGATGCACTACAACAAAAGCAGTGTTTTATGACTACAAAATACGACTGTAGTTAGTCGTAAAATCAAAAAATATGACTGACGCAGAAATCACTGCAAATGACTCGGAATATGACTGCAGCAGTCGTTTAGAAGCAGTTGCTTCAGACATCAGTCATATTGGCAGTCATATAAATTGAGGGGTATAAATACCCATAATTAGCCATAGTATGCCAACAAGGCGTATATTTTTACTTTTTTTTACTTTTTCTTGAGCTGCCCGGATAAATGAAAAAATCCTACGTGGAATATGACTGCGTTGAGTCATATTTTTTGATGACGTGGATTATGACTGGTCAGTCATATTTTGTGAAATATGACTGCATTGAGTCATATTTTTTGATGACGTGGAATATGACTGGTTAGTCATATTTTGTGGAATATGACTGCATTGAGTCATATTTTTTGATGACGTGGATTATATGACTGCTCAGTCATATTTTGTGGAATATGACTATGTTGAGTCATATTTTTTGGTGACGTGAAATATGACTGTGGTCAGTCATATTTTGCAGTCATGTGGAATATGATTGCGGTGAGTCATATTTTGCAGTCATGTAAAATATGACTGTAGTGAGTCATATTTTTGATGATTTGTAAAATGACTCTTCTTAGTCATATTTTTCAGTCATATTAAGAGCACCTAGTCATTTTTTGGAAATTATTATAATCATTTTGTGACTCTAAGTAGTCATTTTTTTATTGATATGTATTTTGAACTATGAATTGAACAAATCATACAACGGTTGTAGGATACCTAAGCATATTTGCAATCATATATTAAAATGATTTAACAATTGAATAAAAGATTTCATGTAGTTAAAAACAAATACATATGATTTTAAAGATATACAAGAAACAATTATATTGGAGAGGGAATATATAAGAAGAAATGTGACTCCTTTCAATTATTTACACAAGTCAATAGAGACTATATCTCCTACAATAATATGGAGTGAGTTGCAAGTAGCCTCCAACGACTTTGTTCCAATTTTGTTGCCTGCATATACAATTAAAGAAATAGGAGGTTAATTTTTAATGAACATACAACAAAGCTCAATCTTCAAAATTTTACAACAATAGAAAATATGTAATACAAATTTAGGGTAAAAAGAAAAACAATGGTGATGCAAGGAACAAGAAGAAGAAAGGCAAAAAGTGCTAAAAGATAACAACAAATACAAGTTAAGATGCACAAGAAACAATAAGGAGCAACTACTAAGAGGTAACAAGAAACAACAAAAAAGAGTTAAGATGCAACAAAAAAAAATAAAAAACAAAAATAGAGAACAAAAAGTAAGAAAGAAGAAATAAGAAGAAGAAAGAATTAAGATGCAAGAAAAACAAAACAAAAAGCAAGAGTGAAGATGCAACAAAAGACAACAACTCTAAGAAGTAAGAGTAATTCAAGATGCAACAAAAGACAACAACTCTAAAAAGTAAGAGTAACTCAAGATGCAACAAAAGACAACAACTAAGAAGCAAAAGTGAATTCAAGATGCAACAAAACACAACAACTAAGAAACAAGAGTGAACTCAAGATGCAACAAAACACAACAACTAAGAAACAAGAGTGAACTCAAGATGCAACAAAACACAACAATTAAGAAACAAGAGTGAACTCAAAATGCAACAAAACACAACAACTAAAAAACAAGAGTAACTCAAAGAGACAAGAGACAAGAGACAAGAGACAACAAAAGGTAAAGAAGAAGAGTCAAAAGAAGTAGTGGCTAGGGTTTCAACAAAACACAACAACTAGAAAACAAGAGTGAACTCAAAGAGACAAGAGACAAAAGACAACAAAAGGTAAGGAAGAAGAATCAAAAGAAGTAGTGGCTAGGGTTTCAAAACCCTTAAAAAGTGGTGATTAGGTTTCAAAATTTTAAACAATGGCTTATTTATATTTTTTTTTATTGCCCATGTTTTTTTTAGGTTGCCCAAAAACAAAAAAATGTTACTACCATGAAAATATGACCAATAATATAACTCAATGTTCTCAAACAAGTTCCCTACCGTTCCTTATGAAATACTTTGGTGTTCCCAACGGATGTATAATATACGCCCATGAAGTACAAGACCCAAAAACAATTGGCAGTCATATTTTGCAGTCATATTTCTCCCCAAGGTATTGACCTCCAAGAATATGACTGCGAGTAGTTGCCAGTCATCCTCAGTCATATTTTTGCAGTCATAAAACATTGCCGTTGTTGTAGTGATGGAAATCTGGTTATGCCAAAAAATAATTGTTTTCTTGCGTTTCCCATGTATTGGCTAGTTCGAAATTTTAATAAGCACGTTTTTTGTGAGTCCGTAATGCAAGGGTTAAACCAAAATTCATTGGACAAGATGTTATCTATGTCGGGATTAAGTGTCCATTTGCTAATGTTAGGGAATCGTTGTGACAATATTTCTAGATTTTTATCACGATCATGCTTCTTGATATATGTTTCGAGGCATCTAACAGGGCCTTTATCTGGACGGTGGGAGGGGCCTGGCCATTCATCTTTTTGGTAAAAGAAAAGAGTAGTATCTGCAAATTTGTATGATTTTGAGGCGAATTTATATTCTTTTGATGTACCCGTTTTAGCTAGTTTGTCTGCTTTTTCATTTCCAATAATATTAACATGGGCTTTAATTTTGTGGATTGTTGTGGGTTGTGTTCGTTTTTTGAGCATATTCACCATTGATTCTAATATAGTTTTATCTGTATGGGTCCAGTGTAGCGTAGGATGTTGTAGTTGTGTATTAAGTACATATATACAGTTCAAACAGTCGGTGAATATATGTGCTGGTTCATTCGGATATTTAGTGGTGATTAGTCGAAGTGTTTTATGTATGGCTATTAATTCGGCTCGAAAACTAGTTTGTAGGCCGGGTAATCGTTTGGAAATTTGGATTTCTTCTTTGGCAAGATTGTATATCCCGTATCCCGCTTTTTTATGTCCAATGGCCATCTGCATGTCTTTTAGGTGGTATGAAAGACCCATCAGTGTAATAGCTATATTGTGGTGGGAATTTTAGTTGAGAATGGGCTGCATAAGTTGGTAGAGAGGGCGTATATATGTTTGTAGGGTTGTTATTGGTTTTATATGTCAGTTTGTTCCAGTTAG
This sequence comes from Rhytidiadelphus loreus, assembly GCA_947034895.1. Classification (NCBI taxonomy): domain Eukaryota; kingdom Viridiplantae; phylum Streptophyta; class Bryopsida; order Hypnales; family Hylocomiaceae; genus Rhytidiadelphus; species Rhytidiadelphus loreus. The sequence goes on along the minus strand of OX344765.1, from coordinate 29,166,332 downwards.
AATTTTTATTCACTATGACATTGTCGGGTGTTGGAGCAACAATTTGTATATAGTATTGTGATATGTGCATATGTTGGAAGATCATTGTGAGGGGGTTTATTTGGTTAGGTGGACCGACACTGTGTGAATGGTGATGGATACAGAAAATGTGTATTGCAAGGGGTTCTATGTGAGGATTTTTATTTATTTCTATGTGAATTGTGGGTTCTTTGTATATAATAGTGTCCACGGCAAAATGGACAATGACATGTGTATCTTTGAATGGTCCAGTGTATGGGGAGAAATTCTGATACCAGTTTATGTCTGGTATGACAAGTATAGTTATAGTGTTTTGATCATGTTTGGCTGCTAGTCTAGACCAATGTAGTGCTTGTTGGGCTATTTCTTCATTGTGCGGGTGTGCAAATCCTATGCCTTTCCATTTGTAGTCAAAGGCTTTGCCAAGTGATCCAAATATTTTATCCCTTTCGTATGGAGAGTAGAATTGTGTGACCTGTGTAGAGCATGTAATGGGCGAAGAAAAGTATGAATGGGATATGTTGAATGTTGTTATTAGTGAGTCTAGTATACTTTGTGGAAGAGTGTGTTGTTGTGTGTGTAGTGGATTTTTTTTGTATTTTTTGTATTTATATCGTTGGTATAACCATATAATTTCAGTTTTGAATGATTGTGTAGGTGGAACCAATCCATGTGTATTATAGATGGATGTGTGATATTGTTTCTATAGCCATTGCAACCTAGTGGTGGGAATTATAATTAGGTGTTTGCTAGTATCTAAATATATGTGTGTTAGTTCGTTTTGTGTTAAGAGAGTGTGTGTATTTGTTAGTATGTCTTTTTCGGGGTTGCATTCGATAGTGGAGATGTATGTGTGTGGAATGATTGTTGGAGGTGGAATGAATCTTACATCTCTAGTTAGTTCTTGGTCAAAATTTGCCCTAATAATGTTTGTATAATGCTTATGTTGTTGTAGTGTATAATATTGTGTTAGTAGAGAGGTGTTGTGTTCAATTACCGCAGGATTGTAAAAAGGAAAAAGGTCTCTTTGTGGTAACCATTTAGTATATGTTATGTTATTATGGGGTGCCCATTGACATAGATATGTAGTATATTTTTTTGAAATTTTGTATTTGTCTTTTGTTACCTTAGTTTTATGATCTAGTATTTTCCATATGGAAAATCTGAGTGGATTATTTGGAATATGTAAGGGGGGAGTTTGTTGTTGTGAAGGTTGAGTTGGTAAAGGATACATGGGGTTGTGTAGAGCTATGGGTGTTAAATCATGGTTATTTGATATGTATTGTGCTTTGAGAGTTCGTATTTTTGGATGTCTTAGGCAGGGTGTTGAACATTCGAGTGTACATCTTGGGTAACAAAAAAGTTGTTCTGCTATATTCAAAGCTCGTTTTTCAATGTTCGTTGGAGTATGATAGTATATTGTAAAGTCTTCAGGTGACATTAAATTTATGCCATTCGGGAGTGTGATATGTTTTATTTTGTGTATGTTGTGTAGTAGTAGTTTGTGTAGAAGTTTAAGGGAGAGTTTGTAATTTTGGCGTAGTAGAGTGATATTTGATTGTGTCATCCATTCTTGTTCAAGTTCTGTGGCATGTAGTTGGAAGCTTTCTGTTATATTCTTGACGTGGATTATTGCCTCTTTCTTGAGTAGAAATAGAGTTCGGATTGTAGGTGATCTGACACAGTTATGTTGTGTGATTCTTGGGATGTTTTCTGTACCACCATATTTGGCCAAAATGTGGTGCATGAGTCCTTTATATATTATACCTAATCTTCTTGGATCATTGAGTGCATTACGAAGTTGTTCGCTAATACAACGTAGATATGCATTTTTAAGGGAGAAGGCTTCTAGCCCAAAGAGTTCGTGTGGAAGTTGCGCTATTACGTTTGCAGTACATTTAGGTAGTCCACATATGGTTTTTTGAATTCCAATGATTTTTTGGTCTAATTTTTTAATTGTTGGTAGGGAATATAGGACTGCATAAAAACTGTAAGCTATGCCGGCACGTATTATAGTATTGACCATATTGATTTTTTGTTTTATTGTAGCTGGACAGTGTGTGAGTTGTGTACATTGCTCTGTTAATTTTTTAGTGGTGATATGTGTTTGTAATTTCCATTTTAGTGAGGGTACTAATTGTATACCTAAGTATGTATATGGTTCATTTTGGTGGAGGATTGGTATTGGTTGGTTTCTATAGTTAATGTTCATGGCCTATATTTGAGTTTTGAAAGTGTCAGGTTTTGTTTTAGATTTATTTGGGCATCCTGTAATTGCACATTTTGGTACTCCCAAGTCCATTCCAGCCCATTCACAATATTTATCAAGTTTATTAAGTTGGATTTGAAGTGAGTGGAGTTTAGAAGATGCTGCTGCTAAATCATCTGCGTATGCTGCAGAGTTGATAGTTGTTTTGGACGTACCGAATTTATAGCCATGATTACCTCTTTGGAGCCATCTAAGTAGTGGTTCTAGAAAAATAAGAAAGAGATAAGGGCTTAGTGTGTCTCCTTGGATGGTACCTCTTTGGATAGGTATTGGTTTAGTTCTACCAAAATGCTCGCCAATGAATATTGTAGATGAATATGAGTAAATATTTCCAATTAGTGCTACTGCGTCTTTAGGATATCCAAGATCTAACATTATAGCCATGAGGCGTGCATGATCTATGGATCCAAATGCATTTTTAAAGTCTATATATAATATATTGATGTCTTGGTTTGTAAATCTTGCATCTTCTAGAGCAGCGATGAGGAGTTGTAGTTGTTGTGATGTACTTCGTTCTGCCCTGAATCCTTCTTGGCTATCGTGTAGAATTTGGTGTTTTTTGCCATAGGCGGAGATGATTAGGGTTAAAGTACTAGTAAGGAATTTATATATGGTGTTTGCAAGAGCAATAGGTCTATGGTTTGATAGTTGAGAAGGGTCTCCTTTTTTATAAAGTAGTATAGTTAGACTGGTTTTTCAGGAGGCTGGGATTTGTTTTTGTTTGTAGCATTGTGTAAAAAATAGGAAAAGTAAGTTATGAAAACAATCTGGCATGTTTTTTAAAATTACATTTGGAATTAAGTCTAGCCTAGGGGTTTTGTTATTGGATAAGTGATTTAAACATATGTCATATGTCTCTTTCAATTGTTGAAATAATGGTGGAGAGGGGTATCAAGGGTTCCGCGTTTATCTAGAATGAGACCGTTTAAGTTATGCCATGGATATTGTCGCACTCCACACGTACAATGTATTGGGTGTTCTGGTAAATAAAAACATGTTGGGACTATTGGTCGGTTACTAATTGATTGTTGGTTGTGTATTTCAGTAGCGATGTCATCTGGGTTGGTTAGTAGGTTGTTATGTATGTCTTTTATGCAATTGAGTGGGGGTGTACTTAGATTTTTAAATTATTTTTAAATTATTTTTTTAGGACTTTTTTCATATAATTGTCGATTTTTTGAGATTGTTTTTTTGATACAATCTTGAGTGTATTTTGTGGTAATTTTGCGAGCTTGTGTGTTTGTAGTTTTGGCTAATTTTGCTAATGTTTTGATCCATTCGTGTTGGGAGGTTGCATGTATTGGAGGTGGTGGGATGTGAACGTGGGTGTGGTTTTTTATTGCTTCTAATATTGGATGTGTTGTCCAATTTGTTGTATTTTTTATTATGTAGATTGCTTTTCTAATTAGATGGTAAGTAGAGAGGTGGGCTTTCCATTTTTTTTGGAGTTTTCTTGGTAAAAACCCGCCTTGTTGGGAGGTACGGTTTGTTAATTGAGGGATTGGTGGTGCACTACAATGTTCTAGTATTTTATTGGATATGCTTTGCATAAGGTGATCCAAAGAATTACATGCTATTTGCCAATGATGCTGTGTCAAGTGTGTATTTGTAAGAGTGGTGGTGAGTTCGTTTATCTGAAGCACATGTTCTTCAAAAAAATTGTTTTAAATATTTCTATATTTTTTTGTGGGATGGGATTTAGAATTCTTGGTGGATTATTTTGTGTTGATGTTATGGGTCGTGTTATTAGTGTATTTTGTGGTATGTGTAGTGTTACAGAGGAGTGGTCTGAGTTTAGATTGTGATTATGATTTGTGGTTGCTGTGTATAGAGTGGTATTAAATGTGTTTATGTAAAAACCGTCTATTAGGCTAGTTTGGGTGTAGTTTTGACCGCCTTGTCTAGTAAATGGACTATTGGTAGGTATATAAGTGAGTTGCAAATTGTTTGTGTATGTATGCCATTCTATGTCTTTTGTTTGTGGCGGGATTATGTTGAGTTCGTTTTGTCTTCCAATGAGGGCAATGTCTCTATTGAAGTCGCCACACAACAATATATTGTGGATGTAGAGAGATTTGGTGGGTTATAGTTTGTTGGATTTTTGGTATTAATTGTAAATCATCTATGTGTGAGGGCATGTACATGTGGATTAGTAACCAAGGTTGTAGTGGGTGGTTATTGATTTGTATTATTTGTAGATATTGTGAGAATTCCGCAGGAGTTGGGATTTTGGTGATGTTTGCAGGATATGCATATTTTTTGTGTATAAGGGTTAGAAGCCCGCCACGTCCTGGTTTATATGGTCTTCGTTGTTGTATACATTGAGTTAATGCCTGTGTATTGTTAAATATGAGTTTATATTGTGGAAATAGATTTTGTATGTATTTTGTGGATTTTGTTGCAGTTATTTTGGTTTCTTGGATTATTATTATTGCAGGAGTTGCTGAAGTATGTGAAATTAATTGTTGAAGGTTTGGTAGAGTTGTGTTGATTGATGCAACATTCCATGTGATGATGCATGTACTAGGGTTGCTAATTTGTATGTTTGTTGGATAGGTTGGGGGTGTATTGGGGAGGGGTGGTGGGTGAGAATATTCTTCTAGAGTGTCATGACATTTTAATGATTCTATGAGTAGGCTCTCGGGTAAATATGGGAATTTATTGAGTATAGTTTGTAGGGTTAGGGGCTCATTTGTTTGATTGATGAAGTTATATATTTCTTTGTGAATGGATTCGGGAGGTTCAATTATTTTTTGGTTTCTATTTTTAAATAGTACATACGGGTGTGGTGTTGAGATGTGTCTTTCTGGCGGATTTTGTAGTATAGTCATTGTTATGACCCTTGTTACAATCTCTGATGGATGAATGCATTGAGAGAGAGATGATTGATGACTGGTCATGTTGACCAGAGATGGATGAATGCGATGATGGATAACTAATTCATGATGTAATGTGAATTAGTCAATAAGCAAAAGTTGATTGGAGATAGACATGTCTCGATGATGGATTTATGCACTGGAATTCGGCAACTCAAGTTGGATGACAAGTGCAATGGATAGACATCTCCAGACAATTGAATTTGTAAAGTTGAGTTTGAAAAGTGCTCAAGATAGAGCAAAGTATTATGCGGATAAAAAAAGGAGTCATCGTGAGTTTGAGGTAGGTGATAAGGTGTTTCTGAAAGTTACACCTCAACGGTCAGGACTGAAACTTGGTAAGTCTAGGAAATTGTCTCCTCGATTTTGTGGTCCATTTGATATTATCAAACGATTAGGACCAGTGGCTTATGAATTGAAATTGCCTAGAAATTGGAAAATTCACAATGTTTTTCATGTTAGTTTGTTGAGGAAATATATTTCTGATCCTAGCCATGTCCTGCCTGAGCTTCCTAAAGTTGCTCCTGAAGGAGCATTACTTGCAGAACCTGAAAAGATACTAAAAATTGATATGCAGAATCTAAGGAATAAATCATTCCGAAGATTGTTGATTAAGTGGAGAGATTATCCTGAAGATGAAGCCTCTTGGGAACGAGAGATTGACTTCCGGAAGGATTACCCTAACTTTGTCATTGAGGACAATGATTGATTTTCAGGGGGAGACTGTGTTATGACCCTTGTTACAATCTCTTATGGATGAATACATTGAGAGAGAGATGATTGATGACTGGTCATGTTGACCAGAGATGGATGAATGCGATGATGGATAACTAATTCATGATGTAATGTGAATTAGTCAATAAGCAAAAGTTGATTGGAGATAGACATGTCTTGATGATGGATTTATGCACTGGAGTTCGGCAACTCAAGTTGGATGACAAGTGCAATGGATAGACATCTCCAGACAATGGATTTGTGAAGTGGAACTTGGAGTTAAACAACTTCAAGTAGAAGATCAAGATTAGATGAGATAGGAATGGATACTTAGAATACTTCTAAGTATAACTAAGACTATTACTTTAGTGGATGGTTCTAGATAGAATCAAGAATAGAAAGCTAAAGATAGAAATAAAGACCTACTCTTTATTCGATATATAAGATAGAGCTCGGGGGTGAGGAGGCTCTCTCTCTTTGATGAGGATTGATCTCTCTCTATGGTCGGGTGGTTTGAGCTCTTGTGAAACGTTATGTTAATAATTATATTTGTGTCTTTATTGTGCTTCCATTGTTATTTAAAGTTACGGATAATAGGAGGTACGTAACAGTCATATTGCCTAGTAGTAGCGTGGTCCAATCTGGAGTTGTTGTTTGTATTAGTAATTGGTCACAAGCTTCTAATTGTGGACTAAGTGTGACAATGAGCGCAAATAGTAGTTGAGGTGGTGGGTGATGTTGATTTTGGTAAACGTGTTGTGATAGGTGGGGGTAGTTTCTAGTTGTATCATTATGCATAGAGTGCGTGTTGTTTATTATAGGTGCAATTTTTTTTGCTAAGTATTGGTATTCGGGTTGTAGTTTGATTGTATATGCTATAAAATACATTTTACTTCTATGTTTATGTGGAGGTGGATGCAGTTTAAGTATATCAGGCATGGGTCGTGGATTTGTTTTTATGTCGCCACAAAGGAGGAGTAATAGATGCTTTGGAAGTAGTCCATTATAGTTGTAGTGGTTGTAATAGGCTTGATTTTTTGTTGATGGTGGTGTAAGGAATTTTTTGTTGTTGTTTTGTTTTTTGTTGAAATTGTTTTTATTTTTTGAAGGTATAAGAATATATATATGGGCTTTGTTGTTTTGTTGTAGGGATACATATATAATGTTGTGTGTTTTGTTTATGTTGGAGCTATGTGTTTGATTATGGGTGAGTTGTATTAGTGCGATGCTGGGAGGCCGAGCTTGTTTTGTTTGTTTTGATGTCGGTGTGTTAAATGGGAAGTTTATTGGGGTATGGTAGTGCTTTTGTGTGTAGTGAATATTGTTTTTATTATTATGAACAGTGTGTTTATGTGTGTATAGATATGTCATGTAGATTTTGGATTGATGTGATTGAATTTGTGGAAAGAGATTTGTGTGAAGAAAAGATGAGAACGTAAAACAAATCAAAGTATATAAATGATATTGCCAAGTGATGGCGGTATACAACACTATGATGTAAATACTAAGGGGGGGGGGGGGGTGATGTAATACTAAGGTATATGACTATGGCACTCTTTTTTTGGGTGATGGCGTTGTATGACCTAACTAGTTTGGCGGTGTAGAAGATTCCGGAGCGTTGATGGCTGGGCGAGCTAAGTTTTTGACAACTTGCATGCTCTGGCATAGAATGTTTTCTAGGTTTGAGAGAGCACCTCTAAGTTCGTGATCTATCTTGTTTGCGTAAGTTTTTGCCTCATCTTGGAGTTCATCTTTTAGCTGACTCATATCAACTTGAAATTCAATACGTAGTTTTGAATTTTCTTTAGCAACTACCTCTCCAACTAATGTTGATAGTTCTTCTCTGTTGAGGGATTGTTTGTTTGCAGAAGTTGATGCATTGTTTGTGAGTGCTTCAACTGTACCAGCCAAAGCAGTGTTGATGTCTAAGAATCCCCATTTGTGGAGTGTGTCATCATTGGGACGTGCAGAGCCATCAAGAGAGTTAGGATGACGTTGAAACTCCACCTACTTATGGTGTAGGCGTGCCGATCTCTTCACATGTTGTTTGTAGACAACGGCATTGAGACATTCAACATTGGTGACACCATTGTGAGAATCTCCTTTGTGGCATGGGAAGAAGATGGATTTGACGTTTTTGGAGCCGAGGTGATTGTGTAATTCCTGGGTCACTTGAGCAATAGATTTGGTTAGGTTTATGTTCTTGACAATGAGAACAAGGCAGTTTCTTTTGTTTACCTCCTCACGGGTGAGCTGGTTCAAGTTGGGGTTGACAGGTTGAAAAGTTCTCCCAATATTGCAATACGGTGTTGTTTGATCTTTGTGAGTTGCTTAGGCGATGTTGTTGTCAGACAACCGTAGGATTCGGCAATGGATTTTTGAACCTGGACTAGTTCAAAATCATAACTCCGACTGAAACTCTCTTCCAGTACATGCTTGAAGAAATGGTGAGATTCAACATTACGAATTGTTTCGTTGTTGATCTTGACGGAGAGCAGGCTGTTGGATGCTATGGGATCAAAAGACTTGGAGATTTTGGCAATTGTGACGGTTTCATTGTCAAGTAGGATTGCAAAGACTCTTGTACCTCGAAGTAGTGCCTTGCCGTCAACTTCGGGTTTTTGCAAATGAATCCTGGCCATACCTGACCAAACTTTGGCAAATTTGGGGCCATAGTATAGGATTGCTACCGGTTCAACAATGCTATCTCCTATTGGTATGTTCATTTCCTGAAACTGAAGCAAGACTTTGGACATGGCTTGCTTTTGATTTAGTGGCACTGTAGGTTTTTCAAAGTGCAGCAGTATGTGGTAATCAAGAGCGAGTTGAGTATTCATGTTTACCTCAACATCAAAGGGGATTTGTGTCAAGTTGAAGTGTTGGCCTTTGATGCTGTCTAATCGGGATGTTGGCCACAACTTTTGTTGGACGCGAGGGAAGGACATACGAGCTTTTGTAAATTCTTTAGCTTCTTGTGGAGAGTAACCTTGAGTGATAAGTTGAGCTATGGATGCTTTGTTGATGATCGGTGGCATGCCAGCTTCGTAAGCTAAAGTTTCCATGGTAGGAAAGCCATACCAAAATTCTTGTTGTATTGGGGCTTTGAGTAGAGTCATGGTGGTGATGGCGCTTTTGGATTTCTTCTGAGTAGATTTGCCAGCTTCTGGAGTAGCGCGCTTGTGAGGAATAGTGGCGTCTTCCATCTCAATCTCATTTGGGTAAACCATATTCTGTTGTGATTTGTTGTTGTGTGTAGGATATGATATTGTTCCTGCATTGAAACAAAATTATTTATGAGAGCAAAGACATAATATTGATGTGGTTAATATTATGTTACATTAAAAATGGTTTTGTTTGGGGGCAACGTGAATGTCTAAGAAGTCCGTAAGTAGTTGTATTTGGGATAAGCATTTGGTTAAGTCGTCAAATGTCATGTGTTTCACTATGGTGAAGTATGTGTAAACTTTCAACTGTTTGGAGTGCAATACAAGATTCCTCCCGGGGGCAGAAAGCTCCCGGGCATGAGTAGAAGTGCAAAGAATTGTCAATAAGAAAACATGAGTGGAGTTTGAAGATGTAGCTAGTGTGGTAATGGTTAATGTCTTGGATGTTACTAGAGTATCGACAATGGGATGGTTTGGATGTTTAACATGTATCCGGCACAAAAAAGCCCTCCCAGGGGCAGGGAGCTCCTAGGCATGAGTAGGCGTATATACTTGTTGCCAATAAGAAGAAATACTAGAGTTATGGAGTTTAGTCTGCTGAGCTATGGTGAAATATATGAGCGTTGTAAACAAAGCCTCGGAGGTGTATTTGTAAATTTTTGGTTGTTTATTACAAACCCCCTTGGTAACATCCAGATGCCAAGCATGATTGGGTTGATAATATAGAAATATGTGAGAATTTTTTGAAACAGAACTGTGGAAAAAGAGGTTAGAAGGCAAGGTAACACAGTTAATTCTATGCAAAAGATTAAAGAGTTTCATATTGCATAGATTCCAATGGTTGGGGTTGATTGGCCTATGCTGTAAGTGTAGAAATTTGAACAAAAAAGCAGAATCAATGAAGGATTGAGCGAGAAGTGTACCTCTGTTTGCAGAGTTGCCTGTGCCTGTGAGTCGCGGTGGAGGTGAGTTTGCTACAGAAGCGCCTTTGAGTTGCGGTGGAGATGAACTTGTAACAGAGTGCCGGTGGTGTAGGCGCCGAGGTGCAGGTGGAGCTAGGTTTGGCGACGTTTGGGAAGAGTTGCACTGCTTCCTCTTTGGATGCTCTGTCGGTTTGGTAGGAGCAGGTTTCTCCATACGGTCGAGGATGGAGTGCGCGGCAACAACAGGAGTGGCGGGTGCATTGGTAGCTGGAGCGGTAGGAGCGTTGGCAATTGGAGTAGCAGGCACGTTTGCAACGGGAGCAGTAGGCGCGGTGATAATGGGAGCAGCAGGCGCGTTGGCAGCGCAACAGGAGCGTCGATGTACAGGAGCAGTAGGCGCGGTGATAATGGGAGCAGCAGGCGCGTTGGCAGCGCAACAGGAGCGTCGATGTACAGGAGCTTCAGCTTGCAGGCGCGTCACAGGGCACAGGGCGATGGAGTACAGCGCGAGCGCGGTAAGGTGCAAGTCGGTGGAGTACAAGAGATGCGTTATGTTTGCGTGCTAGTTTTATAGATTGCTTCGGATTTATAAGCACAATGTGCATGAGTACTAGGAGATAACTAGAACAAAAATAGCAAAGTGAATGAAATTTGAAAAAAACAAGGGTGAGATCACCTGGCGGTGGTTGTTCCACCGCAACTTGAGTTTGCATGTTTGCCGGTTCTTGGGGAGTGGTCGAAAGCAGGGATGGGAGGTGACACTGTAGCGGTAGTTCGAGGGGAATTATCGATAACAAACTTCAGTTGCAATGCCAAATCTAGAGAGATCATTAGAACTCCCAGTGCACAATTTCATGTAGCAAGAAAGCTCCCTCACCCAGCTGTTCAATATGGGGAACAGTCCCAACGTTTGCCGCAATCCCATCGGAGCACAAGAGATCCTACTTTCTAGGATCTAGCATTTTCTTCTGAAAATTTGTTGTCGACGCAGGTGGATCTCCACATTTTTTCCCCCAACCGCGCTCCTCCCCCTCAAGTGACGCCCAACAAACTCGTCACAGAGTACCGTAGGCGTCACCAACACCCCAGCTCAGACTCAAGCGTGCCTCATCACGCCTACCTCAAACTCCATCACTCATGCCACAATACAATACTATGTGGAGAAGCATTTCTATGATGAATGGATGGCTTTCAATTGTGTTCAACTCTATATGTTGAACACTAATCCCAAACAGACACAATCAATGATAAATAGTCAATTTTGAATATTTTCACTCTATATGCTTCATTGTCACTATTTATGATTAAAATGTTTTGTTTCATTTTTCAAAGATGGAAACACATATCTTCTATAAGCCATAAAATTAAAAAATATTTTTTGTGAAGATTTGGAATAATTATGATTTCTTGAAGGAAAAAAATGAAGAAAATTCATATTCAATGCACAAGTTGAAAAAATATGAATTTCTTACCACAAATATATAGTATAGAAGTATAGTGTAGAACATCATAGAAAACCAAAATATATACAAATTCTTTTTTCTCAATAGATGAAACCACTTAATTGCTACAAAAGCTTGGAACAACATCATTTTAAAAATAAAAATAAATATAAACACTTTAAATTGAGTAGGTCAAAATTTCAACAATATTTTACATGTTTCATCCATATGCATGAATGTCAAAAACTTCATTACTTCAATTAAGACCACATTTTACATTGCCCAAAATAAATGGAAAAATAAAATCATCCCTATAGGGGGTTTTAATCAGTGAACTACCATATGGATGAAAGCCAATTGAAGACATGGATAGAATATAATTCCTATGCAGACCATCATTGGCCAAATGGTAGATGGTTATTCTTCTAAAGTTTGGATTTATTTATTTATTTGTTTTAATAAACAAAAAGGGCCATCCCATTGCTAAAAAGAATAGAGTATTGTTCCTCGATCATCCAGAGCCCAAAACTTAGCAAGCAGATGATAAGAATAAAAACCAAGCACACAAAGGTGGTTACAAGAATGAATACTTGATTTTGTACCATTTTCATTGTTTTCATATAGTTTTCTAGTACTCTTTTAAATTTTTAAATTTTTTTTTAAAAAATATATAAAAATATGGCCAATGTATGCAACTTTAAAAAAATGATACTTATTTATTTATTTATTTAGGAACATATAGCCTTTGAGGGTCGCAGCAAAGACTGACATGACACAACCATGGCAACCAGAGGTTAACCGGAATTACAACCCATGGATACCCCTATCAGGACACAAGAAGAGGAACACAAATAACAATACCACGCAAGCAAAGTTAGCATGGGGGATTGAACCGGTAACCTCATGGATGCCACCCAGAGGTCCCTACCACTTGCGCCATCATCCAAGGTAGTTTAGGGTCATTTCAGACCAAGAAAATGGTACATTTAAGAAGAAAAGCGTAAAAAAGTTATCCTATTTGCTCAAACATAGAGGGCGTAATATAATCTATTTTTAGATGTCTCTTAGTAGGAACATGTCCACCTACTATGCAATTAGATCACAAAATATTGCTCCAAATCATTAATTTTGGGTACTCAATAGTATTAAAAAATCCTAAACCTAACAATGTGACAAATGAACAAAATAGACTTTTAAATATAAAATAGTTTTTTAATTTTTTGAAAAATAAAGGATATGATTACAATCCAATAGGAAAAATTTCAAGCCTATAGAGGGCCACGAGTTTTTTGGCAGCAATGCGATTATAGCCAAAGAATTATTAAAAAATTAAAATTAAAAATTAATTAATTAAGTTTTCTTTCAAATTTCAAACTTTAATTTTTTGATAACTTTTTTGGCTGAAATTGCATTGGTGCATGTAATTTTGCAGCCCATTGCTAGGTTCAGATTTTTCCTAATGGAAGACATCCATCTCCAATTAAAAAAAATTCAAGTACATCCAATTCATGCTTCAAAAGTTATAGCAGAAGACAACTTTGTCTCACTACGTGTGACATAATTAGAGGAACAATTTTTCTTGCAAATACCTCCAACTAATCTATGTTTCTATTTTGGTGATCTACATGCCTTACCAATTACTTGCCTACCAAGCCACAAATGATTGAATTGTCTAAAGACTTGTTATCTTATCCTTGGTTTCCACTTTGTTTGTTGTAATACACACATCAAAGAAATTTTTCCATACTCAATAAGTGAGCTCCAAACAATTTCAATGGTTGAACAATCCAAGATACCTACTTCTTAAAGACGCAATCATTTTGGTAGATCCAAATAGTCCATGTGCATACTCTCTTAAGCAAGAACTAAATTTGTTTAAATTTTGCAAACTTCCTATCAAAATCTTCATAAAAAATGATATACTTCTATATGAGCAGTTGCCATGGGCCTTGATGACCTCACCTTATTCGAAGCTTGTTGAAGACAAATAATGGCCAAAGTTTGAATTCAGCCATCAACTTGTACAAAATCCACATATATTGATTTTTCTCATGTTGGAACTATTAAATTCTTGTTGGCGCCCCCTAGAGTTCTTAAATGTTTAGAGGCCCAAAATTGCTTCAAAATATTCCTCTTTAAAGCAAGGCTAAAATCTTCATCTATATTTATTTTTTAACAAACCCAAACATAGGATCCTTTGCTAAACTTGTTCAAAAACATCATCCCAAAATTTTAAGTGAATATTCCCAACAATTGCAAGTCAATATGCCTAAACTTCAAAATGTAGTTTTTTCAAGCTTTTCCAAAAGGTAAAGTTTGTCTTTCAACATTTTTAGGAAAAAAGCGTATAACTTGTGCATTTTAGTCAATATTTTAGAAAATGAATTAAGAATATGAAAAATTTAACTAATATTTTTCTAATATTCATCTTCAAAAAAATATAAGTGGAAGTGGCCCAAAAAAAAACTAAAAACTAAAACACTAATAACTTTTACAAGAATTTGAGAAATATTAATCCTAACGGTGATAATGTTCTTGTCAACAATTGGTATCCTTATTTTATTTTTCTATTTGAAAATTTTGAAAATTGAGACAGTACAAAAGACAATATTATATATGTTTTTTCTACCTTCATTGCTTGTAAAATATAAATCCTCTTAACTTTTACCTCATTATTTGGAATTGACTAGTTCAATTGTTTTGAGTAGGTACCAATCTATATGATTCAAAAAAATAATTTGTACCTTTTTAGAATATTTCTTTTGCTACTTGATTTAACATTGAAATTTTTTTTTAAACTTTAAACTTTGCAATATCTATAGGAATGATGTGAAACAGAACTTCACACATAGATTAACAAGAATCCTAAAACTTTTATGCAAAAATTTCAAATTATGAAGTCAATATATAAAGGCTACCTAAGTTTTCAAAAAGCCCAATGTATCACCAGGCCACTTGTGGCTGGTGCTTGTATTCTATCTTCTGCAATGAAATTCCGTTTCATTTGTGCCAAAAAAAAAAAAAAAAAAGCCCAATGTAGACTCAAGTCAAAATTGCACACATTTCCATACTCCAAATTCCCACCTTCCACGTGTTGCCACGGACCATAGTCAGCCCCAACCACGGCAATTTTGTTTTTATTATATTGCTTTGAAAAAAGGCTATGCACCACGTGTAAATGACTTCAATGCGCAATTGCCCACTTAACTTCCATCCCCGGTCTCCGCCCGCACTTGAATACCGGTATGGCCCACTCTAATTTACTAACTGGACATGGCCCACTCTAATTTACCAACTGGGTACGGCCCACTCTAATTTACCACCCCAGCTGCACAGGGCCAGGGTGGATTGACCCCCTCGCTCGGCCTTACCAGGGGTGCATGTAAAAAAAAAGCCCCCTATTTTGGGCCAGGGTGAACCGCCCCCCTCACTCGTCCCCAAAGTCATTCCAGGGTGCATGTAAAAGAAAAACAAACTATTTTGTGCTTATTGATTTCTTTGGTACAACTCTACTGCCTAATTTGGGGCCTTCGATTGCAAATTTGAATTCAAAGTTTTCAAATTTTATCATGGGTGGCAAATAAAAAATTTCAATGTTTTCCTTCAAGGACAAGCAAGAGGGTCAGTTTACCCAGCCCGGCCCAACTGCAATAAGGTATACCAACCTATAATAGGTAGAGTGGTTGGATTGCTTTGTTGACATTGTTGGGTTTTTTTTAAAATCACATAAAGGCAAATGGGAGAGAGGAGAGAAATTGAATTTTTATCAAAGTATGAATTTGTTATGAATTTTTGAATTGTGTAGTCCAATTGACCCAAAAGAGTCTCCAGATTGACTACCTTGAAACCAACAAAAAGTGTATCCATAATGATCACCTTACTCACCTAAAGCAATTACAATATTTCCTAACATGACTACAACATTAAGGCCTAAAGTATGAATTTGTTATGAATTTTTGAATTGTGTTGGTCAATTGGTTCAAAAGAGTCTCTGGACTACCCCCAAACTTAGAATAAGTGCATCCATTAATGGTCACCTTACTCACTTAAAGCAATCACAATATTTCCTAATATGGCCATAAACATGAAGGCCTAAAATAGTCATGGCATGTGATGAAAGGTGGAGGTTTCTATTGCAGTCTCTAATTACTTCATCACCATCATCCCAAACTATGATTGTCGTCACTAATTCAACCTAATGTAGTTTGAATCTCATTTATTGGATTTTTTTTTGTCATAGATAGATGCAAGACATGGGCCATTTCCTAGGTATTTGTGATGGATCTTTTGCCTATCATAGGTTTATTTACCTTCAACCTAGGCTCCTAGAATGCATACATTAATATTGGACTAGGGACCTAATTTTGACCCTTTAAGTAGAATATTGGTGATGATTACTAATGTAAAAAGTTGAAAAATTCTAGGTAGCATGGGAAATTAAGAATTCTGGAATTTCATCAAATAAATAAAAAAATTCATTGAATATATTTTCTAAAACATTTACAAACAACAAATTTCAATTATTTCCTATGATTGATCTTCTCAACCAATAGTGTGATGTGCCTTAATACAAACCAAAACCAAAAATATAATGGATCAATGCATTTGGATTTGGGATCGGAAAGGACCTGATGGGATGGTTCCTATGTACTTTATTGGATTGAAATTGGGGTAGTGAACAAAATAAGGTCCTTCTACTTTACAATCAAAATTGGTCAAAGGTTAGTATGTATTGGGAGAAAAAAAAAATGTAATTAATGGACATGAGCAAATCCCTATAGTTCTTCAATGTTTTGAGATCCCCAAGTGCTTCAAAATACTCACTTCTAAAGCAAGGCTAAAATCTTCATTTTTATTAGTTTTTTAACAAATTCAAGGGTAGGATCTCTTAGTTCATTTATTCAAGTACATCTTCTAAAAACATAGAGTGAAAATCTTAACCAATTGCAAATTCAACGGGCCTAAACTTAAAAAGTAGTTTTTTCTAGCCCTTTCTAGAGGTGAAGTTTCATCTTCCAATATTTTAAGAAAAAAACACATGTGTCCCATAACTTCTTTGTTTTAGTCAATATGTAGGAAAGCAAGTTCATTTGAGAATACATGACAAAAAATTAAACTATAAAAAGTTTCATATTCATCTTTAAAGAAATTATAAAGTGAACAATAATACCAACTCAAGGATAAATCTAAATTGCTAATGACTTTTGCAAGAAATTGAGGATTGTCAATTCTAATGGTGAGAATGTTCTAATGAAAAAGAAGTTTTGAAAATTGACCTTATATATGAAAAAGAAATTTTGGAAAAACGACTTTATATGTTTTGCCTACCTTTGCTTGCAAAATAGACATCTTATTAATTTTTAATTTATTAGTTGGAATAAAATGATTCAAAAAGGTTTCTATGTAGGTATCAATAAATACTATCAAATAAAATTAACTAATTTATTTTCACAATATATTTTTGTTGCTTGATTTGGCATTGAAATTATAAATAATAATAATAATATTTGCAATATTTATAATTATAACATGAAACAAATTGAACCTTTACATGTAGATTATGATGATTAATATCCATTCTTAAAAATTCATGCAAAAATTCCAAATTATGAAGTTGATAGAACCTAGAAGAGTTCTAAAAAAATCCAAAGCACTTGGTCTCCTTAGTCCTTTTATTAGGGGTTAACAAATAACTTTTATATAAATAGATTGATAGAACATTTACTTACAATATTTGCAAATAAGTAACCAATATTCAAGCAATTAACCTTTATTAATCCACAATGAACACTATAAGAGTAGAAAGTGATAATCAATTTGTTTACGTTAGCTTCTAAAGGATCAAATGTTCAAATTTTAAACAATGGATGAAAAAAACATGTTGGATGAATGTATAATTGAGTGACTCACTATGTATCAATGTAGTTACAATGATTTTTTAGTATAGCTTAATATTGCATTGCAAGCCGTAATGTGTATAATGTACATGAGTGACACTTCTAAATTTTTTGAATATAGATTTTTAATTTACATGTAGTGTGGAATAAATTATCTGTAAAAAATATTTTCTATAAATAGAAAGTTAGTGACCTTTATAATTACATTATGGACTATGGTAAATAGTCAACATGAGTATGTGGATGCATTTTGGGATTGGTATTTGACCCCATTATTACATTTAGACTCCACACATAATGCATTGTATGCAAACAAATCTTAGATATGAATTTTTTTTAGATACTTATTTAAGAAAAATAGTTATAAGTTTTTATAGAGGCTCAATGTGGTCCAAAACTGTCATTTCTAGTACAAGTACCAAATTTATTAAAAAAATAAATTTGGACACATGAAAATGAAGGATCTTGTAGTAAGTTGATTTGAGAAGATGTAGAAAAAATTTCAGAAATTTCTACCATGTAGATCACAAAATATTAGAGTTTGAATTGACAAACCCCCGTTTTTTGGCCCTACCAAAATCTAGGCATATGCACTTTACAAGGTCACATTTGTATGGAAAAAAATGTAAAATGGTGGTTACTCTTTTTTTCTTCTTCTTGAAACACATGGACAATTTCCATTGATGACAAGAAATAATACACAAGACCAAAGGAGAAAATCCTTGGCGACAATATTTTCATTTTCTACAACAAAATTTTAGAACCAGTTTTTCTTTTGTTTTTTTTCCAAAACCAAAGGCCAAAGAGATTGGAACAAAACAACCGGCCAATGAAGAATGGACAACCACATAGAACTAACCAGTGAAAAGCAATGTAGAAAGCTTGCCTACAAAAACCGGAAGCCAAGTGATAGTTGAGCCCTAATCAAGAGCCTCTAACTTTAGAAGACTAAGTTTCTAAGTCATCTGAAGATTTGGATCTCTTGCCAAAAAAGTCGGTTTATTATTGAACCGCTTGAGGAAAGTGCGTGCTTTATCAAGATACAAAGTGTAGGATTTTGTGGTTTTAAACTAGGCAACACGACTATGATCAATAAAGGCCTCCTATAAAACTTGTTCAAGTTTTAGGGTAGGCCAAGCAGTGTTATTGAAACAAATGGCACTGTGGTCTAACCATGTTGTCCAAATGAATCTCTGAAAAGGGAGCACATTGTGAATCCTTTCCTTAGCCTCCAGGGCATCTTGGATCCAAGAATGCATTGATGCCAAGTAAAACCCTAGAGGTAGGAGGAATCTCCAAGGTCAAATAAATGACAGAAAGAAAAAAGTTTCATGCATGCCAAGTCTTCTTGCAATGGTGGTTACTCTTTGGATTCATTCTTCAAGGCAAATTGACTTTATGCCTGAAAATTTTTAGATCATTTGGAATTGTATAACATATAGGAAAAAAATAGTAAGCAGAAAAAAATAGAGAATGATTCAAAACACTAAATTATTAAGAATTTAATTACGGAATTGAAAAATGCCAATCCCAAGAGTTGCAAGGTTGTAGTAAGAAATCTACATTCTAAATTCCTAATCTTTTATTTTTTTCAAAAAGTATAAAAAATAGTTAAATAAAGGATTCCAAAGTTTATTTTAGAGTGGGAAATCCATAACTGCCCACAAACTAGAACACCTCATAACTTTCATCTTATAAATCAAAATGGAATGATTCAAAGCTTTCTATATATATATAAATCTAGAAAGTCAATTTCAAATTTTTATTTTTCTTGAAAGTGATTTTCAAAAAATAAATTGAGTTGCCCGTCAACTGTTGAAAATGAACATATCATCCGATAACTTTGAACCATGTAGTCAAAAGTTCTAAAAATTGTTGGGCCTTACAGCTACTCTTTGGGTGCATGTTGTGTGAAATTTAAATAACAAAAAACAAATAAAGTTTTCATTCATAGTGAGTTGCCCAAAATTTCTATGTTACCAAAATACCATTTACTCATTTAGTCCTTATGGGCTGTCTTTAAAACTATTGATACATTTAATTAAATCTTAACCAAAATTTGATATAATTTTATAAAATATCATCCATTAAAATATTTGTAGATTCTTGTGCTTCTTATTTAAAATTTAAAAGTCATCATTAAATTATTATTCTAAGTTTCATTTTATAATACATCTTCATAATTTTGGAAATATGGACTTCCCCTTGTCCTCAAGGAATCAATTATCTTCTTTGATTTTTGTGAGAATCCAAAAATATACCTTTTAGTGAGATTTAATCCCTAAATTTAGCCTTTTAAATTGTGTTCAAACAAAAATCATATATTTTTATTACTTGAAACTCTGAATTATATATCACCGTGAGAAATTTCAATTTGTTTTGTGAAAATTGTAATTGTTATCTTTTTTGTTGCAAACATTGAATATAAATTTGTAAAAATAGAAAAAACAATCCAAGAGATTTGAAATTCTTACAAGAAGTACAAATAGAAATAGAGATTATTATGAAAAAAAATTCAATTGGTTATTTTATTTTTCACATCCAAAATAGTCACAACAAAGACCTTGAAGTCAAATTTGACTATCAAACCAAATTTATCCTTTTATTTATAAAATTTTGATATTTTTTGCTAGTGTAAGAATGCATTTTCTATTTATTTATTTATCATTAATTTTGATGGAAAATTAAATTATTGTGATTTTTTAAAGCTAAAGGTGGAAATCAAATTATATCTATTAGAATATATATTAGAATAATCTGTAACTTTTTCTATAAATGAAAGGTAGATTGAGAAACATAATTTTATAATTTAAATTGAAAAATAAATTTGAAAAAGATAAAATATGAATGAAAAACACACCATACTATGTTATTTGGATTCTAACACATAAACCTTTCAATTGCAATAACTTTTTAAAATTTTGACATTTTTCAAAATTTTTAAATAAAATAAAAATAGAACTTGTCAAGTTTCATTTTCTTAGTTTAAATCAAATTCTAAACTTAGGTATTCTGTAAGTTGCAATCAAGGTTGACCAAGGCGCATCCACTTTTTGAATGCTTGGACCTTTAGGGATTAACCGTGAATTTTCTACACTATTTTGAGATCAAAAATTGGTTTAAAACACTTGTACCTAAAGCAAGGCTAAATTGTTCATCTATATCTATTCTTAAATATATTCAACCCACCACATAATCCTTTAGTTAACCTATTCAAGTACATCATTCCTCCCAAAATTTCAATAAAAATCTCTATCCATTATGACTTTGATGTCCTTAAATTTTCAAAAATATTTTTTCCTAGCCCTTTCTAAAGGTGAAGTTTTTCTTTCGTCATTTCTAAAAAAAAGAAGCATGTGTCATAATTTGTGTATTTTATTCAATATGTTAAAAAATGGATTGAGAATATAGTCTCTCAAAATATTTTGTACATTTACAAATATTGCTATAGCTAATTGAAGAATTAGAGATTTAAAACAAAATTTAGACATGTAGTGGAATAAGTAATAAAATTGCATTAAAAACAATTCAAAATTTTAAAAATAATTTTTGAATTTCTATAATTTAATCAAATTTATTGGTAAAAGAAACTCTTAATACAAGTTTCTCAATTAGTTATGACAATTTTTGAAGTGTATAAATATTTATAAGAGCAACAAAAAGAAGATTATATACAAAAAAAATTGTATTCATCTTTAAAAAATTATAAAGTGGAAGGTGGTACTAGATGAAAGAAAGTCTTGAATCACTAATAAATTTTATAGTAAATCGAGGATTGTCAATTTCTATGGTGATAATGTTGTAATAACCAATGAATATTCTTTTCTTTTTTTTCTTTGGAAAATTTGAAACTTGGCTCCAAAAAATAACTCTGTATGTTTTTTCAGCCTTCATTGCTTACAAAATAAAACTCATATTTGGAACTAAATGGCTCAAATGCTTTTGAGTAGGTGCCAATCTATACAATGAAATACAATCAATTAATTTTTTCTTAGAATATGGTTTTAGCTAACTGTTTGAGATTGAAATAAAAAAATCGCTTATAACTTTTTAAATATTTGATGTGAAAGAAAACTTCACATTTAGATTAGGATGATTAACATCCATCCCAAAGGTTTCATACAAAACTTCAAATTATGAAGTCAATAGAGTCTACCAAAGTTCTCAAAAAGCCTAAAGTAGTCTCCTTAGTCACTTAGGATTAACCTATAATTTTTGATAACCTACACAAAATAGTGAAATTAGGTTGCCCCATACTAATTTCTCGACATTCACACTAAATAAATATCTATTGCTCATGTACAAGAATGCACTCACTTTTGAATTAGGTATTCTTGTAATTAGGACTCATGAACCTCCATATGTACAAATGGAAACATTTGTAAAATTATTTGTTGACTTTGATGGCTTGTGAAGTAATTTTCTTGGGGTAAGGCAACCTAATTTCACTATTTTGTGTATTGTATAACCAATCAAATTGCAAGTAATTTTTGAAATGCCACGTAGAGGTTTTTAGAAAGTCCACTAATGCCAACACAACATGTAGAAATTCAAAAAACTTCAAAAATGAATTTCTTTAGAATTTGACTCTTTTTGTAGTTGCAAGCAGGATCATATTCAATTAAAACAAGTTCTCCCCAAAACATGAATTCCATCACATAAGTTGAAAGACACACATTCAAGTCCCAGCATATCTAAGGTAGAAACATCCTAAAGCAACATTTTTCGTTCTCTAATACATCAAAAATGGCCTTGGATGAACACAAATTTATACAACTCAAAACTACTACAACTTTTCAGATGCAACCCAAGAGAGGTGAAGAGCTAATGAAAGTTGAGACATTTAGTTCTTCCAGGATGAGTCTACTCTTAAGTACAATTCATCCTATGTTTTCAACTTTGAAAATTTATAAAATATTACTTGAGTGTTGGGAAATTGCGAAACCACTTGCAATGCATTTCTTTTGAGGTTGCTAATAGTCTTGTCAATTTTTTTTTGGGTCATTCAACCGGCTTAAGTTTGGCTATGAGATAGTAGGACTACAAAAAGTGTTGCTTTCTATTAGGTGTTTCTACCTCAATTGATCTGCTTTTTTCACATATTAATCTCAAATCCACCTAAGTACTATGCCAGGAGGAGGTCCTTACACTCAACTGCGCTTGTGCTCACCTGATTGCACCGACAGAATGAAGGAAGCTGTGAAGTCGTTCACTTCAGTTGTCTTCAGTTCACATTTGTCTGCAGTTTTCATCTATTTTAACCATAGCCAGATCCTCCATCCTCCAGTCACGATTCTAGATCCTACCTCCATATAAGCACCAAGAATCCGCCCTGAACTCCCCCACTCATTAGGCCGGGATTCAGATTCAGAATCCGGTGTTACAACGCCGCAGGCTCTTTATTCAAACTTGCTCCGTTTGGGTCCGGGGCGCCGGCGAATCGGTCCTCACGCGTACTTTGACGTACGGCCCGCGTACTACGATTGTCCCCAAGAAGGACGGCGCTACCTTCACGCGATCCTTACCTCCAACTCTCATCACTCGCATCACCCCACCCAAGAACCCAACTCTTGCGTCTGGCACCCAAACTTGCACCCAAACTTGATCCCAAACTTGCGCAACCCAACTTGGACTCGAACTTGCTACCGAAGCTTTCTCCCAAAACGTATTTGCACCCAAAACTTCCTAGACATATTATACTGTACTTCCGAACTGGCAGCTGGTGAACTGGTGCTTTGGTTTCGTTACAACCAGGTAGACGTGGTGAACCTGACTCGAAGCTAGCAAGCTGTACGTGGATCGTCATCAGCTTGCAAGCTACTGCAGCAGGGACATAGAAGTTAATTCAGGACTGATTCGGTGGAGGCGATACGCGCTGCAGGTACATCACGACAGGCTCCGGAGCGTGAAAATCTCGTGGTTGGGTGGCAGCTAGCGTTTGGGCACGGTAGCGTTCATTTCTCGGTGTTTCTAGATTGTCCGTGTGGACTTCGAATGAACGTCGATCTTTGCAAATGGTCACTGCGCTGTTTAAGAGTTCCCGCGTGTTGAATTTCAGTGGGAGCTTCGAGTTCGCCGCCGGACCGGGTTCTTCGGTCGTGGTATTTAACTGGCCTTCCCTCCAGATCTAGGGTTCTGAGTGTTGGCTTTTGTTTGAGTTGGCGTTCTTGTGAATGTGGGAGATTTTGTATGGAGTGGTTAGGACGTTTGGGTTACAAGATCAAGTTTCGGGCATCAGGGGTGACGAGAACTCTATGGTTTTGAGGAGGAGTTCTCCTGGGGATTGACTTGGATTTCATGGTGGAAGTGTGGAACGTCATTTGGGAGTTGAATTGGCAACCGCGGTAACGTTTTGTGTTTGGGTATGTGTACCGAAATTGATTCCTCCGGAGTCCATGCCAGGGTGTTCCTGGATTGGACGAGGCTGGAATGATTAAAATTTGTCGAGAGTGTCGAGAATTCCATGCTTTGAGTTTTCCACAGTCCATGTGCTTTGACGTTTTTTTCTCTTTTCGTTGCAGGGGTTTGTTTTATATCTTGAACTAACTCAACATGTGATGATTACGGTATGCAGGCCTTGACGTGAGCAGAGGCATTGCAGTAACCAGCAGAGATTTATTCTGAAGCAGATCGACGGACCGCTCTGTAAGAATTCCACATGCTGCGTCGTAGATCACATCAACTCCAAATTTTGAATCCTTGAACTGAACATTAGGTCTTCTGTAAGATATATTGACCTAACCATTGGCGCTTAACGCTTAGGGCCAAGCCATTGTTCATTTGTCATCACATTATTCCATTGGCATTTGCCCTTAAAATCTAAATCGTGTTGACACATACTCTAAATCTTGATGAGTGGATGGCTTTTTGGGACGTGGATGGTCAACTTAGGAATTAATCGGAACTCACTGAGCAAGTCTGCAAAGTACGTTAACCTCACTAAGATAATAATCAAATGTTTTCAAGGCAATGGTCCTGAGATAAGGCATATTACACAACCGCATGGTCTTTAGTATCAAAATTGCATACCTCTAATTTTGTATCTACGGTGCTGAATTCCACTTCCTGACGCAGAAACATGGACGGTGAATTGATTACATTGCATCCACGTCGAGCTCTGTTGCAAGTGGTCGCACCTGCCACCCGTTCAAGTAACGCCCTGCGCACACTTTTCAATCTATTTCATCATTCTGATAGCACAAGGCCAAGTATGTTTTTGATCGGGCGATCTGTGAACTGATTGATATACGATGGTGATGTGTTCTGGCAGGTAATACTAGAAATCTCCTGTGGTTGTATATCCTCCTTGGTGTCTTTGGTGTTATAGCCTTTTTGATCACCGCCTGCTGCTGTTGGCGCTACTATAAGATAAAAAGGGATCAGAGACCTAAAGGAAAACCTGTACCATTCAGCGAAGAGAGCATATCAGGTAATGAATCCGCTACTCCATCACTAATACTGATGAATTGGAAGCAGGTTCAGAGTCTTGATTTTCCTCTGCTTCTGAATTTTTTGCTATTTTGACTTTAATTTGCCATTGACATGGAATTGACTGTGGTATCATACCAACAGAGGTATTGGGCGGATCCGGTCAACAAGCAAAAGTCATACCTTTTGAAACAATTGCTCAGGCTACCAATGACTTCGATTTGAGGCAGAAAGTGGGCGATGGACGCTTCGGCCCTGTCTTCCAGGTGAACACAACCGTAACATTCTTTAGGAAGGCCTTGTGACACGTTGAAATGGACTTCAATGTCTTGAATGTGGGTATCGATTCTGGCCTTTATATAATGATACCATGAGAGGAAGGTTGAGGGATGTAAAAAAACATCATAAAAGCATACTTAGATGCATTTGTTGGAACATCATATTCGTTAAATTGTAAAATTGGCGACTTCTACTACTTTATCACTTCCCAAAACACAAGATCTGAAATTTGAATCTATACCAGCCCTAATTTTTAAAGCTTTGTGCAGACAAGTGTCAAGAATTTTGGAACCCAAAATTGTGCCAGTTTCTCGAAATCGACGATTTTGGATAGGAGTGGCTGTAGAAACAGTACTTGTTAGTTAGCACATCTATAAATGGAAAGAGAATGTCAAGCTCGATGAATTGGTGCAATTTAGAGTGCCCAAATTGTGACAACCAAGTTCATAAATTAACAAAAACTACAACTGAGCGGGTGTAAATGTACGTTCCCAGAGAGGCATCTGGAAACCTGCCATTGTCGTGAATTTGCTGTTACGGGGTGCAGTGCTTGAATGGCTAAAGAATGTTATGACAATCTTTCATGATTGTTGCGTTCAGCTTGGCCATGTGCACCAGATAATGGCCACGGATTCTGTTGGTTATTGACGGCTAAACATGACGGTGGATTTGCGCAGGGAGAGATGCCGGATGGAACGGAAGTGGCAGTGCGTCGCCTTCCATTGAATTCCAGACAAGGAAAACGGGAGTTCGTCAAGGGGGTGAAGAATATGATGGAAGCGCATCACCGGAACGTTGTCCGGCTCATAGGATGCTGCTACAACACCTCTCGCTTGCTAGTCTACGAGCATCTTCACAATGGCAACCTCGCCGAAATTCTTTTCGGTCTGCCCCGGCCCCTCTTGGAATTACGTGCCTCAGCCCAATTTCCTCAGACACAATATCTGTAGCTGCAACGTCTTAGTGTCAGTCATGATTCAATGTGGCACCAAAATTGATTGCCATACATTGTGAGGTCAAGTAGTGTGCTTGGTTTGACCTTGGAACCATCGTCAAACCATTGAAATTCGAAAGAGAGAAAAGAGAAGCTTTTGAATGAATAGTTCGTCAATAAGTGTCCAGTCAACAAAACAAATGAGCTTTAATGATCACGGCCAACGCATTTTGAATCTTCGTGTGAAAAAAAGTACTGAGAGGGTACACACCCACACTGATTGTATTATCCATCCGAAGGTACATTAAAATACGTTGTGTTTCAATTAGCATTAAACGTACAAAATAGTGTGTCATGCGTGGTATATCAAACACCATGTATACTGTGTAGTATTTCCCACTGGGCTTTCTGGTTTCCAGAATCATTGAATAGAATTTGTTCGTGTACCTGCAGACCGGCGGAAGACGTTGGAATGGCGTAGGAGATACGAAATCTTGTTGGGCGTGGCCAACGGTCTTGCGTACTTACACGAAGAGCCAGACTCCATCTTCGCCCATGGAGACATCAAAGCTGGAAACATCATGCTGGACCCGACCATGAAGCCCAAGATCGCCGACTGGGGTCTCGCTGCGCTCTTCCGCAATGACCAGGGAGAGGTCAAGCCCCGGAACATGGTGTCCGTGTGAGTACTCCTCCATAATTGTCATTCCCTTGAGCTGCACCCCTCCATTGCTATAATCATTCTTTGGTGAACTTGGAAATGTCGTAAGAAGCGTGTTATTCAAAGCTTGCCTACTCCCATTTGTGATAAGTTAGTTGATTTCATAGCTTCCTGCACAGGGCAAAAGTTAATGAGTGTGGGTTTTGATTTAACAGAGGTTACATGTCACCGGAGTTGGCTCTGGATGGGCAGTTGTCAGCAAAGTCGGACGTCTTTTCCTTTGGCATTCTGTGCTTGGAAGTTATCAGTGGTCGCCAGAACACCGACATCAATCTTCTCGGCACCGAGATGCAAACTCTACTCAGCTGGGTACGACTTTCAACCCTGATCTTGTTTAAATGATTTCTACTGTAGTTGGGCATATTGATTATAACAGGTGTGCGCCAAAATTGTGACATCCTCCAGCTCTGAATGTTTGGACTGGTTCAGATCTGAGGTTTCAGTTGGGCAGCCGCGGTTTCATATTGGTTAAAATTCTGCCACTTCATCTATTACGAGGTTTCATAGAACATTCTACATAGCTTCGTAGCATGCATTCTTTCTAATAATGCGTCATTGGCAATGCAAGCATGGTCATGGTTATGAAGCCACTCGTGTGCATTTATGCTTAAATAAATTTCTTTTTTTAACACCTCACTGCTTTTCTCGCTTGTTTCTTTATATAACGAGTGAGGGATTGGAAATCGTGGATTACCAAGATTCAGGACATCAGGATTGATTCCAAAGTGCCAGTGACACTTATGGAGAGTTTTCTCCCTCAAAAACTTGACCACTTCAAAGTTCAAACCCTACCAATTGTAACAAGTTTGTAACATAAATTATGCTCACTGTAAGTAACGAAGCTAGGGTTCCTAGAATAGCTCTGGGATGGGTTTTCTACTAGCGACATTACCCATTACCCCGCTTAAGCTGTCAGGTGATTCGGTGATTGAAGCAGCACTAACTTCACTGAAATCCAATCCCCATGATCAAATGATTTCCATGTGGATAATTTTTAAAGTATTCTTTAGTTCAGTGAACCCAAACTTGAAATTCTAAATTCTGAATGTAGTAAGTATGATATGAACCTACGATTGTAATCCGGAGCTTTAGTAGGTGCGATAAATCCTTTGGTTTGAAATCCCTTACTCACTTTTACGAATGTAAGGTTTGTAATTTAAAAGGTGAAGGTTGCTGCTCAGCATACTAAAAGTTAATGCCAGCTGATGCAAATGGCGTGGGGCACTTGCAGGCCTGGTCTCTCCAAACCAAGCGTCGGCAACTGGATATGCTGGACCAGCGCCTCCGCGACGGCAACTGCGACGAGGAGCAGGTGCGGAAGGTGTTCTGCATTGCGCTCTTGTCCACCCAAGACTCCGTGGTGGCCCGCCCGTCCATGTCCCGCATCGCTGCCATGCTCAGCGACGAGGAGGCCCTGCCGCAGCTGCCGGCCAAGCCTGAGGCCGTCAAGTCCCTGGGACTCTGCGACCAAAACGTGTCCGGCACATTCACCAGCTCCTTCGTCACGCCCAAGTTCGTCTCTCCGTCCAAGAGATGGGCGTCCAAGAAACACAGAGCCTCCAACTCCAGATTGTACAGTGCCGATCCTAGCGACCGGGATGGGGTCTATCGTTTGTGAAACCTGAAACCCCCAATCCTGAGCCCTCAAACCCTCAAACCCTGAAATGAGCCCTGAAAACCCTGAGCCCTCGAACCATGAAATTGTGGGTTGAGATGATTGTGGGTGGATGTTAATTGGTTACAATGTCGATGGCTAATAGGGCTTGGCAACGGAATTTTGATAATTTTTTGTTGACTACTTTGGTGAGAGGGTTGTGTCCTTACAAGTTTTTAGATCACACTAACTTTGTTATTCATGCTCAAAAATGTTTTGAAGCAGGATTTTTTTTATGTAGCTTAATGAGATTAATTTTAGATTAATTTTAGAAAATCAATGATTGAACAAAGAAGTAGGTGTCTTTGTACTTCATGAGATTGTTTGAACAAGGTTGCAAGTGATGGACAAGGTGGTTTTGTGTATAAGTTTTTCTTGACTCAAGCTTGTGTTCTTTCAAGTCACAAATATATCCATCTTTATTTTTCAACAATGGCTAACATCCATTTGCTTCTCCCATTCACAGTAGGTAGGGGCTTGAAAAGTAGACCTATTTGGGCATGACTGCTATATTGCAAATGACAGGGATGGTTTAGAGGTAGGCAAAAGATGCTCTACAATATGAGAGCCAACACACCCACTTAAGAGAGTAAAAAGCTAGATTTCTACTATGAAGAGAAATTTCTAGAGATGACTCATCCTAAAATGGATTTCTACCTATTAGACAAACCAAATTTATAATTTCTGAAGAAATTAAGCATATTTATTTAGTAATTTTTTGCCAAAAGCTACTAGAGAAGTATGGTAATGTAAGTGTTGTAGAGAATTTTTTGAAAATAAAATCTGAATTTGAGTACTATAATTACTTATATGAGGATTATTTTCATTGAAGCATAATTACTCTTTTGTTCATCACATATTGTATTAGAAATATCCATTAAGGAACCCAAGTGAGGCCCTTATACATCCCAAATTATTTGATGTGAGTTTGGATTAGAAGATCGTACGGTATGAGATGACAACCTTACGACCCTCCCTTCCAATCAATGACCACCTCATCAACCTGTTCAAGTCAATTTTGGGGGAAGTCTTGGCCCAATTGCCCATTCCATACAACTTTTTTTTCAACACATAATTGATATCATGTATCAAAGTCTATGAAACTTTCATTCCAAATATCTCTATTACAACAAGAATGAAGAGAAAATCTTGGCAATTGCCACTACAAATTTATTGCCTTTCTCATGGAGCATAGCAAAGACTATAAGTACAGTTTAAATTTGCCTTTCATATTCTTCAATTTACTGTTGCAATCTGGATCTGGACAACCACTGAAATCTACTAGGAAACCAATTCACATGCATTGCCGACCCCCTCTAATAAAACGAACCCCTATTGATTTGGGTGTAAGAAACAAATAATGCGTTGCCAAATTGCACTTGAGAAATTTGACTGATGAAGGCATTCAATCGAACAGAGTGCATATGTCCTAATTAAGTGCATGAGGGTTTGGAAGGCTTTAGTTTGCAAAATGGAAATGGATAGAGCAACACACCTCCTCAGTGACAGCAGCACGAGCCCTGCGATGACGTTCTACAATGGTGACCAATACATCGATCAAAATTTTCTTGACTTCTCCAGTCAACAATTTCCCAGTTCTATATTCCTGCAGAGCAAAACAGCAATAGATTCTCATAATGAGAAAATGACGATTTTGTTCGGTTTTATACCTCAAAGAGCTTGCTAGCTAAAAATCATGTACCCTTGCAAGATAAAAAATGAAAAATGAATCATAAAGGACCCTGCAATCACCCGTAATCTTACTTCTTTGATGCGTTCCAGCTCCTTGTCATCATCCAGAAAGAACCCCAAGTACTTCACTGCAATATCAACCTGAAAAACTGTCAATAATTTGATCCGAAGACTATGACGTAGATCCAAACCTCAATATTAGCACCATGCTTTCTTTGTTCCTCGGCAGTATCCCTTCCGCCAGAGAATGACTTATTGATCTATCTGCACAGTGATCATAATTCATAATCCCAAACTTGTAGTCAGAAAAACTCACTGAATATAAATGGGTACACGAACGAGTGGGTTTGCCATTTGAAACCTTGCAAACTATAATTACATTGAGAACATACACACCAACTATAACTAAGAAAGATCTTATCTTTGATCTGTTTTTGATAGTCTGTAACATAAATTGCTGAACTGGCATCACTGGCACTCATCTAACTTCCCACTTTGACCCTACAACAGCCACATTAAAAAGTGAGATTTACAACAGTGAACTGCTATTGATATCAATAAAGTATGTAGACTAATATCACTTGTAAAAGTTTTACAGCTATTATTCAACTGTAATTAGAGCAAGGGAAAAACAGTGATTCAATAAGGGCTGATTTATTGAAGCCAAGTCGAGGAGCAGCATCTCTCGTCATTCTGAAGTACGAGTCCTTCAAAATATTGAGGACGGATAAGCAGACCAAAAAGACTGATACAGAAAAACTTATTAAATTGAATGAACAGGAAAAAAATTTAAACATAAATTTACAAAACCCTTCAATATGTTATTAGGAGGTGCAACTGGTTGATACCTCGTAAGGATGTCCTATATCGTTGAAAGAAAGTTTAGCGACCCCAAATTTGGGTGTACAACACCAAACAAAAATGAGACGTACCTGATCGATAGCGCATGGTATCAAGCATCTCATATCCTTCGACTGTTTCGCATCTCCAAACAAGTGCGGAAAAGAAGTTGGGAATGATGGGGCAGCCTGCAGTACTCACAAAGGGATCAACACACAATTCTCTGGTGAATTCAAGCATATCAATCTACAGGAGTCGATGCATCCAAGAGAGGAAATGCAATCATTTTTTAGAAGAATCCAGTTTGAAGTATTCATCTGCTAGAAACCCTAAAACAAAGGAGATGAAATTACAGGTCCAGGCTAACTAGTATCAAGGAAAATCATTCCAAGACTTACTTGAACAGGCGGAAACATAACTTTCCCAATATGATCCTCGCCAACAAATCCAAAGATGCCTCTGACCTGCAGTGAAGCCTCGTTTCATCATTCACTGCTTAACCATAAACTCAAGTTTCAAACTTATCTGTAAGCAAAGCCTCCCACCATGAATCCTCTAAAAAACTACAAGCTTGTTAAAAGAACGTAAGGAGCAACTCACTTGATTCAGAGTGACGCACTTAGCGATACGAACCATATTTCGGTAGAACTCTCTGCAACATAAAGCACGCTCAGTCACTTCTACCAATTACCACTTGACGGCTCAAAATGAACCAGGAATTTTCATTAAAAAAGTCTTCAAAACACGTCTTCGAAATTCAATGCCAACCATGAGAAGCCTCCTCCTGTTAATCTTAGACTCACTTCCAGCTCCAAACTATACATTATTACAGCAGGTTAAGGGTCGGAAAAAATTCCCTCCAACATAATCAAAATCAGAGAAAATGAATGTGCGACTGATGTCGAATCCACACGCTATAATGTCTTTGGCATTCTCGCGAGCCAAACGCCTACGTTAGCCTCATCCCGCTGCATATCTTTCCACATGAACTTCTCGTCATCCTTCAGCTGGATCACGAGTGTCCAGAACCTTGAACGCATCCTGCAACTGAAGTACCCAGTCTCATGGATCATCACATTGTCAGCCGACACAGATTAACAGCCAACGGTAATGCAAAGTCTCCATTCACCATACAGCAATGGAGAGGTTCCATTTGCCATACAGATGGACTTTGAGCCTTTCCCTAAACCCTAAAATACTGCACCTTTATTTTTTGTCAAGTCGAAAATCAATTGCAAAAAAATAAATGTAAGTGTGTTCACACTAAGCACAAAGCAAAGTTCACATTTATGGTTCATTGCATCGTATGGTAAATGGAGTCCGTACATTAACCCCTAAGCGTCCAGACTCATCTCCGAAATTGACAATTTCCTAAAAAATCATCATAAAGTACTATTTGGAAGAGTATTTTGGAATTGAGATGCAAATAAAAGTTGTAGAGTTTTAGTTTTAGATTCTATCCATATGGTTAGATTCACCAATGCTATCACCAATATTTTTCTATAAATTTTGAAAGGAAAAATTCGAAATTCCTTCTAAATTCAATTACAAGCAAAATATTATGATTTTTGAGGTAAATTTTGTTGGAAAGGATTTGAAATGAGGTTTTCTTGACATGGAATTTTTGTGGTCTCTGAGTCTATGACCTCATTTTTGCAATTCCAAGTTTGAACTAGAGTCAACGCAAGTCAACCACTTCACATACTTCCACATTTGTAATTTTAGAAAAATATGTGATCTAGTAACACCCAATCCAACCCTTGGATAGGACCACAACTTCATAAAGTATCTCTAAAAAATAGGATGACTTTCATCCAAGTTGTAATGAGAAAGAAGTCTAATTTTGAATTTGTACATCATCTAGAAATTAGACGTCGGAGACTCGAAGCACTCTAAGGTTAACCCCTTTAGGATGTTAAAACTAGGAATGGCCTACAATGGCTTGTACACTTTCAATAGTCCTAGTATACTAGACTGTATTTCTTGTACAATCATATCGCAAAAAATTCTATAAAAATTGCAAAGTAAAGGTGTACTCCCAAGCAATCTCATAAAAAATTCCTTGTTGAAAAAAATAAAATTTGCATGCAAATGGCCTTCAGTTGGTATTTAAAAGTTGCAATAGTATCTACATTGTATGAACAATGCTTGCATCTTTAGGGGTTAACACCTACTTGGTAAACATAAAGGAAACCGGGTGTCCCAGATGTAGAGCCTGTGATGACAATCCTTGTTCCCTATACAAGTAGAATCTCTCGCCCTTTTCATACTAGTCGAGGATTTTGTCAAAGTCCCAATGAATGAAAAAGACAATACAAATTCTATCTTTCTTGGGGCCAAAAGGTTTGGTGCCAAAACTATACCACCTAAGGCGACACTACAAGGAAATGGGGGTAAATGTAACCATAGAAGAATGACTGCTTGTCTGGAACGACTTGAATATGACTCATGTTCCCTAATTGCACCAAGGGTTTGGGATTGTCATCGTTAAAGTCAATTCAAAGTCACATTCGTGACTACAGGATGACGACTTAGCGGTAGAGAGTCTTCATCCACATTTTTACATCTGGAACGTGTTGTCTTTATCTAGTCCCACAATGTGCTGAAAAACTTGTTTTTTTCACTTTAAATGATGTGAATATTATTTTCTAAAATCTAAGAAATGTGAATATTATTTTCTAATATCTAAAAGATTTGAAGATTATTTTCAAGCCATTTAGTGTGTGAATACAAAGAGTTTAAGTAACAAGCCTTTTATACAAGTGGCGTGGTAGGAGGGAAAACAAACCATGTGGGATTTGTAAAATGTTGATGCAATAGTAGAGTAGTGATGTGGAAGTCATTATGTAGTTGTGTTATAGTAGTATCCCTAACACAACTACATAATGACTTCCACATCACTACTCTACTATTGCATCAACATTTTACAAATCCCACATGGTTTGTTTTCCCTCCTACCACGCCACTTGTATAAAAGGCTTGTTACTTAAACTCTTTGTATTCACACACTAAATGGCTTAAAAATCCATTTGACACATATGCAAAATATAGTGTATTGTGTATTATGTATATGGTATATGATGAATGAATCATGTATATGGTGTATGATGTATGAATCATGTATATGGTATATAATGTATGAATCATGTATTTGTATATGGTGTATGAATCATGTATTTGTATATGGTGCATGATGTATGGTGTTCGATATATGGTGTACTCATTTTGCACATTTCACCACAACTCGAAAATAATCTTTAGATCTTTTAGATATTAGAAAATAATATTCACATTTTCTAGATTTTAGAATATAATCCTAGATTTTAGAAAATAATATTCACATTTCCTAGATTTTAGAATACAATCCTAGATTCAGAAGAAAAATATTCACATTTCCTAGATTTCAGAATATAATCCTAGATTTCAAAAAATAATATTCAAATTTCCTAGATTTACTACTTTGGAAGTTTCATCCAAAATCCCATCCAAGCTCACAATGGATGGTGATAATACTATGGCAGTCATTTATAAAAATGACTAGTCCACTATGACTCCAGGGACCAAAATCATAGTGAAGTCATTTTTGTTCACAATGACTCCTATGTAGTCATTTTTCGCAGTCATTTATACATTGTTTTTCTTGTAGTGCGACATGTAGGATGAGTTGTAGTTCTGGCCTGGGCCTAGTACAAAACCCTTGGTCAAATTTGAAGGAATTGAGTGATCCTATTGGTTCAAATTTAGAGAGTTTGGCTTAGCCTTCAATCTGACCCCAAGCATAAACTGGGCCTTTAAACACCTATAGGACCAAGGCCTTTTTTTTAATTATAAAACACTCAAAACTACCATTTCTATAGCAAAGAGTAAAAACAATTGATTTTTTTTTGCACATCTAACAGTAGGATCTTACACTTAATTAGTATGAAAATGTGTGGGAAAATTTTCAGAATTTTTGATTGCATAGATTGCAAGATATCTGTGTTTAAAGTGAAAAAAACAGATTTCTCAACACATTGCGGGATTATATTATTTGACTTTGAACCTTCTTAACTTAAATTTTTTGCAATACAAAGTTTTGAGCTAAAAATCTTTGTGGAGGAGATTTGATTTGAGTCTAGAAAAAATTAATCAATTAATTTTTATTCTTTAAAAAATTGTTAAGTAGAAGTAGGTACAAGATAGAAGGAAAATCTAAATTATTAATATCTCTAAGATGGAATTAAAATGCTCTGTTTCCAATGGTGAGATTTTTCTAGGAAGAAAACTAAACCATGTGGAATTTCTTTTTTTTTAAATTGTAAAAATCACATTCAAAAATGAATCCTATAAGTTATTTTTTCAAGGAGATGCTCTAATTGCCCGAAAAACAAGATTGTCCATAACTTTCTCATAACAAATCCGCATGGAATGAACCAAAGCTTTCCATTTAGACAAAAATATAATCTATGAGAAAAAAATATATATATATTCAAAATTTTGGATTTTATTTTGTTGCCCCTTTTTCGTCCCTCTACCATGTTTTTAGTTTATTTGGACATAACTTTGTTCCCAAGCACCCATTGAAAAAAAATTATATTTCCATATCTAATAAATTTTTCTACATTCAAAAAAAGTTTAAGAAAATTAGGAAAAAAATTGAGACCATAGGTACCTACTCGAAATCCTACTTGTCCCCTAAAGGGATAAATGGTCCTTTAGGGGTTAAGTAGCACTCTTGTCAAGGTTCGACAATATCTAGCTCATGCTTTGTTTGGATTGAGCAACTCAAACTAATTCAGAACCGAGTTTGTGCATGGACTACAACCACAAACATGGAAGATCTCCGGTCTTGACTCACAAGTAATCATCATGAATCCATGCAAGTTATACTAGAAGCATTTCATCTTGTATTAACAAAATAACGCATGAAGGACAAAACCCCTCCATGGTTCTTAAAAGAAGAAAGAAGGCTCACTAACCTCAACCGTCATAACCGCCTCTACATTTGGTTGTATGAACTAGTTAGTAACGTTCCCCCCCTCAATGTATGTTTTTTCCTATGATTTAACCCGATCACTTGAGGATGGAGTCTATGGAATTCTGCAACAGCATCAAGTGCATTCTCTAAATTTGTCGGTGGCTCCTATGAATGCTCCTCAAGTCCATATCCCTCCTATGAAACCAAATATTGCAATTTTTTCTAACGACCAAAGAGCCTTGAATCAAGAACCTCATGAACCTCCCATTCTATCCCCATCAGGGGTGACAATTGAAGGAGGGGGTATCTTGCGTTGACTAGGGATAGTATCCTAGTGATATCTTTCAAAAAGAGATACGTGAAATACATCATGGATTTGGAGAGCCTTTGGAAGCTTGAGATGGTAAACCAAGTCCAAGAGTCTAGCCATCACTGGAAATGGCCCCAAGAATTTGGAGGCTAATTTCCATGATGGTGCCATAGTAGAAATATTTTCATGACAAAGAAGAACCTTATTACCAATTTTGAACGTTGGTACGTTGCAATTTTATCCCTCTATCATAGCTATGTTTAGCTTGTTCGCCTACGATTTTAATCATTGTTCTTAATTCTTTATGAACTTCTTGTAAAAGACATACCCTATCTTCCACCACTGGAACCGTAGATGTAGTGGGTGTCATAAATGATAATGTTGGATGATAGCTGTATGTGGCATACAATGGCGAAAATCTTGTTGCCGAATGAGACGCATTATTATAGGAAAATTCTGCAAGGGGAAGGAAATCCACCCAATCATCTTGGCGTTTTGTAGTAAACATCTGTAAAAATTGCTCTAAAACCTTATCCACCCTTTCAGTTTGCCGGTGCGTTTGGGGGTGAAAGGCCGTTGTCGGCAATGGTTGAATCCAAAGGAGTTCCGATAATTTTCTCATAAACTTGGATACGAATATGAGCCCCGATCCGATATCACCTCATCCGGTGTTCTGTGATGTTTCCAAACATGATGTAAAATATAAGGAATCAATTTCATTGGAATCAATTGTTTTGTTTGTGGGGATAAAATCGTCAGGAAACTATAGAAATGAAGAATGTACAAATTGATAATTTTTGGTTGACTACCTTGCTACCTTAGTGATATGGTTGCATTTTTTAAGAGTTAAGGATAACTATGAAGAGAACTTTTACAAATGAATTATGTGAAGCTACAATTTAGATTGTTATTATTTTCAATGTGTGTTCACTTCAAGAAATGTGAAGTTTATATAAATAATTTGTTATACCGTTCTATAGGTTAATCAAAATTTGTGTCCTTGATAGATGACTCTCTCACCTCGAGTTTTAACATTAGATGGATGCCAAAGATGTTTTGTGTCCTTTGGATGGTCAATCAAGCTTTGTACATATTGAAAAATGAATGATTTTCATCTGATTCTTGAGGTGCAACTTCCTTGATGCTATATCCACATTTTTAGTTTATGATTAATTAGTTTGATATAAATTTTCTTCATTTTTCTTCAAAAATTCATTGTAATTTAAAATTTTCACAAAACATTTTGAAAATAAAATTTACGACCTAGTTTTACGACATGTGATTCAAAAATAAACCCTCAAAAATTTCACCAATAATTAGAAAAGAAATGGAGGATACAAAGTAAAAAAATTGCAAGTTTAACTACATAGTCATAAGCTCCATCCTTTACGGGTTTAACCTCTTAGCACTTTGACATTCAATACATGGATGATGAACAAAGAGGTTCTAGAGGCATTTTTGACTACACAGCTTCCCCGGGGGGAACACTTACGGTTTTTAGAAAACTACGTGAGTTAAAAGATAGGGTTCATTTAATTCAAAGGGGGCAAATTTTATATAATTTGTAGAGCTACTATAAGGTCAACGACGCTAGCATGTGAGCGTGTGAGCGTGAGCCTAAGAGCGGTGAGCAGGGATTGTGTGAGCCTAGAGCCTAGAAATGTAAAATATGATGTAATTTGTAAATATTTTTTATTAAAAAGTTAAAAGACTGATTTTTTTTCACCAAAATTGCTATATCTAGAAAAAAAATGACCTATTACCATGGGACCTATGCTCGTGGATTTTATATCTAAAAGCTTGGGAAGTTGGTGCTATTGCATGTTTTGAAGTTTATATTACATCTCGTATTACATTTTAAGAGGTTGTTTGAGGGTGGATTGGTCAAGTGAGATTACATATAATTTATAGTGAATTCTAAAGATAAGAGGAAAACAAATGCAGTGAAAATATTGTAGGATGTAGAGCATTGTGTACATAATAAAATATTCTTTCATTGCAACAAAGAATACATATTGGAATATGAAAATAATACTTTTTTACTTGAATTTAGAGATTTTGAAGATAATATATTGATACTACGTATCTACTTCATATCATGCTATTATCTACCAACTAACTTGAATACTCACATGTCTTAATGATTCTAGCAACAACAATTACTTGCTTTATTTCATCCAAGTTGAAGGTAGGAGCATAGATGAATGTGTCTATCTTATAATCAAATTTACACAAATAATGAAAGATATAATAAACGTGTTTGTAGTTTATGTACATGTCACGTTTTCCAATAGAGGCCTCATTTATATTTCCATAATGAGGACAAGTACAAGTTCATGGAAAATTGCAAAGTGTAATATTATAAACCTTCTGGTTAGGGTTTGTACCAAACAAAAATATAATAATAGCACCTACATGCTAGAAGTTCAAACAAGATAGTAAGGAAATAATTACCCCAATTGATATTAACTTTGAATGTATGTGTAATTTTTTGTTAAAGACAAATTTTGAAACTTTATATCATTTCTTGCACTTTGAAAGCACGATTTCAACGGTATATAGCATATAAAAAACGGATGCATATTGAGTCATTTATGACCTCAAAACTACAATAGCATCCTGAAATTTAGCTTGAAATGTTTAGATTTCAAAGATTTTAAGGTGCCTTGCTACCCCCAGTCGTTGATGGGTGCAA
The DNA here is from genome assembly GCA_947034895.1 of Rhytidiadelphus loreus. Taxonomy (NCBI): domain Eukaryota; kingdom Viridiplantae; phylum Streptophyta; class Bryopsida; order Hypnales; family Hylocomiaceae; genus Rhytidiadelphus; species Rhytidiadelphus loreus. The sequence goes on along the minus strand of OX344765.1, from coordinate 29,127,519 downwards.
TTTTCAGGGTTGCAATTTAGGGCAACAAATGTTAGGATTTAGTCAAACACTATAGTTCATGTATTCTTTGCTATCCTCCGTTGTTAAGGGCTACGCTTTTAGAGGATTCAACTTTGCTTCTTCAATGAACCTTGCTACCCCCGCCGTTAACAGTTGTGCTTTTAGAGGATCCAACTTTGCTTCTTCGATGGCTCTTGCTACCCCCGCCGTTAACAGTTGTGCTTTTAGAGGATCCAACTTTGCTTCTTCGATGGCCCTTGCTATCCCCCGCCATTAACGGCTGCGCTTTTAGAGGATCCAAATTCGCTTCTTTGATGGACCTTGCTACCCCTTGCCGTTAACGGTTGCGCTTTTAGAGGATCCAACTTTGTTTTTTTATGGACCTTTCTACCCTCCGCCGTTAACGACAAGAGATATAGAGATGCAACTTTTTTTTTTTTTATCGACCTTGTTACCCCCCGCCGTTAACAGTGGGGGGTTTGGAGATGCAACTTTATTTTTCTTAAGGACCTTGTTACCCCCCGCCATTAACGGCGGGGGTTTGGAGATGCAGTTTTTTTAATTTTTATGGACCTTGTTACCCCCCGCCGTTAACGGCGGGGGGTTTGGAGATGCAACTTTGTTTTTTTTATGGACCTTGCTAACCCCCGCCGTTAACGGCTACGCTTTCAAAGGATCCAACTTCGCTTCTTGTATGGACCTTGTTACCCCCGCTGTTAACAACGGGGGTTTGAAAGACCACAATTTTTTTTCTAAATACCACCATAAATAAAGGACAAGGTTGGCACTTTCATGTTGAATATTTTGGAAATTCAACATTATATTGAATAAAATCCAAAATGTTCATCACAAAGCCTCAAGAGTCACTTATTTGGATGTTTGTAAAATTGAAGAAGATAAGATCTTTATACAAATTGGATGGTAGGAGGTGAAGCAACGCATGTGAGATATATTAATCTTTAAGATTAGTAAGAGTTTAATCTTCAAATTATCCCATATCCTTTGAAGGTTCATAAGGAACAATGGATTTCATTATAAAACCACTTCTTTACCCTTCATCCTCACCAAGTATCATTGTAAAATTTCCTTTAGGTTTTCATCGAGAATTTATTTGATTATACATGATCTTTGAACATTTCGACTTGTATCAAAAAAAATTATTTTTTTACAACAATTTGTTCAATTAATTCTTGTTGAATTCGACAATTTCTTCTCTTCATTTTATTTATTTTTCCGCATACTTCAAAATAATTATTTTCCACTAATCTTATCTTTCACCTATAGTAGAATCCATATATTGCATGCTGAAATTTTTCACCTTACTACCTCCAGCCATTAATCACTTTATTTTCATGATTTGATATTTGATTTCTATTGTCTTGTTTCTCAAATTGAATTGACCTGTGTATGATGTGGCAACAATTTCATTCAATGCCTAAAACTTCATCCTATGCCCAAATTGAACAATAAAACATGAATCTTAAATCACACTCCACCATTGAACTTTATGAAATTCTAGAAAATGAAATTTAACTTAGAATTCAATTAAACTACTTCCATTGAATTAATCATGTTTTTTATTTATTAAAAATGTTTTTAATTAATAAATAAATAAAATTTAAATAAAGATAGTTAAAAAAAAAGGGACATCAATTAGCAAAATGGTCATTTAGAAAATTAAGGGTTAATACATTTATTTGGTGTATAATATATATCTACTATGTTCATTTTATTTTTTTCATATTCAAGATATTTCTAAAAAATTTAAAGCATAGTTAAAAAAATAAAATAAAATAGGTGGACCATTTTCATCCTTTAAATTTATATAAAGGCCCGTGGTTCAATGTTTTGGTACAAAATCATTAGTAGCATATTCATTTGTTGTTTAGTCGGACTATACATCCTTTCATCTAATTCTACGGTCATAGGTCCTCAATGGATTTATAATTTCTAAAAAGAAAAAAAAAAATTGGAGGCTCATAGGCTCACATGCTCATAGGCTCACAGGCTCATGCTCTTAGGCTCACATACTAGCATCCCCGCTATAAGGTTCATGAAATGCTACACACTCTAATATATATAAATTAGGGTATGTAAAAACATCATATAATAGGAATTTTTATTAATAAGTTAGCCTTGACAAATAGAAGTCATGCAAATTTTTCATAATATGATGAGTATAGATGTAGACAAATAATTTCATATGGGTGATAAAATGGATATATTCAAGAAAATCTATGATGAAAGGCAGTCCACTAAAATTGTGCCATGGTACTTGTAGTATATATATAAAAACAAACTAAATGTAAATGTAAGACATCAACTAAAAGTGGAAAAATTGTCACATTGTATGAATAGGAAGATTTACCTTAGTAGGTTCAACAAATTGAAAATTGTACAATATGAAGATAGAATTAATAGTTCATTTAACTCTAAGCTTTGAAGCCATAAGGTAGCAATGCCCATAACCATTAGTGTACCCATACTTCGATAGTAGAGTTCCCTTAAAGTGTCTCCAAATGTACTTTGAAACCGTGCCAATTCTTAATTGTGGTTGGTAGGCTCTGATTTTTTTAGATTTTGAAACTACAATCAAGGCAACTTTAGTAGAGTGTGGTTTAGGGTGCCTTAGTGAGTTCTACTTTGAAAATTCACAGAAATTAGATGCCTTATCCAAAAATTCTAATTCTTTTTTTGAAAATTTATGATTTTCAGTTGCTAATACTAAAAAAATATTTTTTCTAGAAAAAAATGCCTCCAACTATGTTGAATTGCTTAATTTGACGGTTATGGGTGTTGCTACCTTATGTGTTAATTACACTCATATTGAATGAGATTTTCATGGAATAGTTTCATTAGGAATTCTAAAGTGTTCAATGTTATTAACCCCTAAAGACTAGAGGGTGTTTTGGAAGAGGAAGAATTCCAAAATTGCTAATTTTGATGCATTGTCTAAAATAAAAAATTATTTGAAAAAAATCCAATTGTATAAAAGTGTATTATGTAGTTATAACAACGTGTAGAAACAATTTCAGCCCATTTGACCATGTGGATTGAAAGATTATAATGTTTGAAGTGAGAAAAAAAATCTTTATTTTCATTCTTGCAAACTAGGATCAACAAACTTCAAGCCCTCTTAGAGTAAAATATTTGGTCTACACAAAAATGAGGATTTTGACTATTCATAAATATATGATGCTGGATTCACTCATAAAAAATCTGAATCAACTTGCAATGCAAAGAGGTTAAATGCATTGGCAATACACTAGTCTTTTTTTGATGATTTCTTGTGCAAAGAGATATTTTTTAATTTGGAATCCAAATGGTTAAAAATTAGAGACAAATATTTAGAATATTTGGGAAAATTTTCAAAAACTTTGACTTCACATATTGCAAGATAATAGGGCTTGAGGTTAGAAGAAAAGGTTATTTTTCTTGAAGCCACCCTAACATAGCTAATAAAGTTTGACTCCTTTGAGAATGTGATTTGAGAACTAAATTATTTTTGATAATTGTATGCCATATTTTATTAGTAACATAAATGCCAAATTTCAATAGTTGATGAGATTTTTTGCAAAAGATGCCCCAAAGATGCTCAAATTGCAAGGGCTACCAAAAAAATTTAGGGCAGAAAGAAATTATATTTCCACTAAGAAGATACATGTTCTCATCTTGTGTCAAAATTTTATGAACATTTGACCAAAATTGACTTCATAGGGACCTACCCAAAGTTTCAATTGTTCATTCAATGGACAATTGGCCTTTATGGGTTAAAAATTGCCACTTGAATTCAATTGATTATTGTTAATTTCACAATGTCTACCCCATACATAGTTGCAGTAGATGGAAGAGAAAATTTGTGAAGAAGGGTGGGGGTGGGAGAAAATTGGACATTTAAATTTTATATGTAAGATAGATCCATTTAAAAACTTGCATGAATGAATTTATAAAAACTATAGGGTATTGAAAATATGCCCTTTTTAGCTTTTTATGTAAAAATACGGTCATCTTAAATGCAATAATTAAGGTAAATAGCCCCACATAAAATACCCTCTTAACTCAGGTGTATACTTTAAATTACAAGGAGTGATCCCCCCGAGACAACTTCTCATTTATCCAAACCAATGATTGTCTTTTATTTTAAAAAAAACTTTCTAGATGATGAATTTGATGAAATTGAGGTAAATATTATACATCTATTAAGATATAAGCAAAAATACGCAAAAATTCAAGAAAGGATTCAAGTGCTAAAGGATTAACCCCTAAATGTCCAAAGTCTTTTCTAGAATTGACAATTTGGAAAAAATCATTATAAAGTATGATTTGGAATTGATTTATGAATAAAAATTGTAGGTTTTGAGTTTTTCCTTCCATCCATATAGTTAGATTCACCAATGCTATCACCAACATTTTTTTTATAAATTTTGAAAGAGAAATTTTAAAATTCCTTCTAAATTTGATTACAAACAAAATATTGTCATTTTTGAGTAAAACTTGTTGGAATGGATTTGAAATGAGGTTCTCTTCACATGGTGATTATTTGAATTTTTAAAATCTATGACCTCATTTTTTGCAAATCTAGTTTTGAACTAGAATCAATGCAATTTGGGCTTGGTTAAGCACTTGACATACTTCTAGTAATACCAAATCCAACCATTTGATAGGACAACAACTTGATAAAGTGTCTCCACAAATTAAGATGACTTTCATCCAAATAGTATTGAGGATGAAATTTAAGTTTCTATTTGTTTGTCGTTTAGAAATTGGATGTTAGAAAGCTTCAAGGTTAAAACTTAAGGTAGAACTGCCTAATACCACCATCCACCCAATTCTGTCACCTATAAGATCCTCCCAATGGCGTCAAGTGGCCGATCTATTACCACAATCTTTACAACCCTTTATCATGATGGCAATGCTCTTGGGGAGCGAACACATTGGCCGATGCTTCAACAAGGGTTAGCTCATACTTCAACAAGGGTCTATTCATAGTTTAACATTTCAGATTCAAAAAATCACAGAAAATTCACTTCTTGTCGGAATGTCTCCATTCTTTTTGCAATTGACTTCTCTCAAACTTTTCAATCTCAGAAAAATATGGGAGCTGATAAATAGGTTCCCTAAAGTACCTAGATAGCAAATCCGTGTGGTAATGGGCAGCTCCACCTTAAAATAGATTGATGAAGTCCGTCTGGCTTCTTCAAATTTCAGAGGCCGTGTGACTTTGTTGAAGGTTGACAAGGTTGACAAAAGTGGGAGGAAAGAGATGTAAACGGCAGCTCCTACTGTAGCATCGGTGAAGCATTACGTTACATACTCTAAACAATTTTTCAAAGGTATGGTTGACAAGCAGCGAAGGTCGTAGAGTCTGTACAGTACTTCTGCTCAACGTGTCCAACATCAAGCTACCACCAAATTATAATACTCTATTCCACAAAAAAATCAATTTGACCAGCATCCAAGATTTTTCTCAAAATGAGTCCTCCCCAAAGTCACACGAAGCGCTTGGAGAAGTGCATTAGCTCTTGAATTCGAAGCCAACTCTTGACTCATCACAAAATTTTAGTTGGGTAGGCCGAAGGATTCCCAAAGAAGACCGACACGAAATGTCTGTTGTCTTTCAAAACTTTTCACAACTAAAAAAGTTTTGACATTGAGTTTGTTTGAATTTTTGTGAAAAAGAGACACAGTTGTTGCAACAAGAGATTGAAGAGGGTTCCAATCAGGGAATTACCACCCTATGCAAAACCTTGCAGCTCTCTCTCTTCCATTGAGGCCGGATGCCTGCCTTTTTTCAGGCTGCTGAAATTGGAGCAGTTGAAGGAAGGCACAATGAAAAACGGCAGGGAAAACCATGGTCCAAGAAACAATTTTTGCTGAGCAATTTTTTTGGGTTTTGCGTGTGGGAGACTGGGAGCTGGCCAGCAAAAAAGGGAAGAAGACTTGTCTCTTTGTCAACCCCCTTTTGACTGTACTGGTCTTCCGTTGCCTTTGGAAACGTGTCGTCCCCCGGCAGCCGGTCGTCAATTCCAGGGTCAAATATGTACGTCGGTGGTAGAAGACGTCTGTTTGCGAAGTAGTTTTTGCATAACCCCACCTTTCACCGTCCGAAAAAGGATCGTGGCAAGCATGCTTGGCGACAGAATCACGCAGTCGCCTTGTGTATGCTCTGAGAGCTTGATGGTGTCCATGGTTTTTGTCATATTCTGTACAGTACTTCGAATCTCTTCAATGTAAAAACCAGCTACAGATATGCATAACTACAATATTGCAGTGGTACCGTCAACTCTTAGTGTACTTGCATCGAATCTTCTCATGTTTAAGTCCTCAGTTGAGACAATCAAAATTCCAGCAAGAAGATGTAAATTGCAACATTTCTCAATCATTTTGCGATAAGCTCCAACTAAGAGAATCAATGGAGCTTCTAACTTCTGCGGATCTATTGCCATGCGCAAAAGTATCATGCATACAACCTCAAATATGTTTCAAAATCTATCCTTCTTGACTGACCCAAGAGCTTGGAAATGAGAAGAAGGATTATGTTTATAATCCCTTTGTACTTGCCAGTACCACCAGGGCTTGAACACAGGTTTTGGCATTATGCAAGCCTAAGCCACCAAATTTCCATCTGGACAAGATTCTCTACACAGATGGAGTCCTTTTCCAGTAGAATTTTTCACAGCAATTTGGCAGGTGAGCAGAAAAAGAAGTAGATTCCATGACTCCTATTCCTGCATATACTCGGGGGCTTTCTTCTGTCTGTAACAGAACGGGTGGTTAAGCATGGGCTGCTGTAGGGTTTAAGAAGGTTTATGGAATCTTCGGAACCCATGGGCCCAACGAAAGGTTTACACATTCATGAGGGTAACAAAGCTGGTGCAAGCATCAGGTGGGGTTGTGTGGACAGAAAATAGATTAAAAAAAAAAGTAGAGACGAGCAGGGTTGCGTGATGACTTACGACTCGGTCACGTGGAGCATGGGTGAGGTGCCCAAGCATGATCTGTTGAAAACCTTTAGCAACAGTAGGATCTTAGTCAGGAAGAAACTATCAGTCTACTCCTGAATGAGCTTCCTGAGAGTTTTTTTTTTATAAAATCTAGTTTCCTACTCCGATTTGGTATTCATGTTCAGTCAGTTCTAATTCTATCTCCAAGTCTTTCACAAGTGCTCTTTGGGAGCTAGCTCGATTCTTTCTCTCTTCCTCTTGGAAACAGTTGAATTCTTATATGCAGTTCACTCTCTTGCTCTGTCTACACAAAAATTTAGTAGCAATAGTTTGATTGACGCAATTTAGTTTTCTGGGATGCACGAGAGGTTGCAATTGATCGAGTGGAATACACTTTATTTGAAAGGCAGCAGAATCTTTACCTGAACTATCATTCCTTACATGTTGAGCAAGATGAATGCTCACAGAAAACTAGTGATCAACTTTGTGATTGCCATGAGTTTGATAACTCTTTTATCACTCGCTGAAGTAAGAGCAAATGAGAGCGAGGCTCACTTCAGCAACTTCGAGGTCAGTATGTTTCCATCCAAAAATTGAACGAACTCTTTTCTTACACCATGCTCTGTCTACTTTTTCTGAAATGGCCATACCGAAAGATGATCAAATTGTCTTGCATTTTGCGTTTGATTTTCTGATTTTTAATGCTGTTAGATATGAATGTTGGTTGCAGAATGAGAGCAGTAGTTTGCAACTAGGATGGAAGTCACGTCGTCTCTTACAACAACGGCCTGCACCTAGAGGTTTTCCACCTCCAGATGGCAATGCTCTTGTTCACAACCCTCGAGAGAGAACACCGCCGAGCAAGAGACCTCGGATACCTGATAATCCTCCCCCCTTGAAGACGACTCCTCCACATCCGTAGGCCGCTACGTACTGTCACAGTTGAAGTCCCTTTCTACAATTGTAGTGTTATTTTATCGTGTATGGCTGAGTGTTGGGACATTTGCAAGGGGCCCAGTGTAGCGTGGAGCAAAGTTTTCATCTGATGGAGACTCTTGAAACTTAGATATGATGAGCCAACTACAAACAATATCCTAGTCACAGACATTTTTTAAACATTACTAGTACCTTCTATTTCGGCATCAGGTATCAAGGAGTTCAGTGAGGATTTTGTGATAACAATGGAATGTTCAACGAGTGAAGATTTTGGTACAATTTTGCTAGAAAGAAAAAAAAATTCAAGGAGGAAGGAGGTGACTTGTATACTGTTTTCCAATTTTCAAGGGTTGGTGGATTTACTACTGAATTCGTTGTCACAGTCGGTCAGTTCTGTGATGTGTTCCGATTATAATGTCAATTTTGGTTTAATTTGACAGCTTTTTCTGTGAAGCTCGATCACACAGAAACTTACAGTAACACCTACTTCACTCACTTTGATTCTCCTGAAGGATGTGTGTGTGCAAAGTCGGAACTCTTGAGGTGGTACATGATCTTGACAACTGCCTGGTGTCCCGGAGGATTGACAATGACATACTTTGAATGAGTGACTGGTGTGTTACAGTCAGTGATAAGATAAGAAGACAAATGTGCAGGATATTCGGCAGGATCTGCTTCTACAGAAGAGAAGGCCATAGAATGATGGAGAAGGTTTAACCCCTAAAGGAAGGACCAAGGCACATTTCGGCCAGGAACTGTGAAAAAATTGCCACTTTTTAGGGCAGAGAAAAAAATGAAAAAAAAAAATATTATAAGAAAAAATTTCAACTATTTAACAAATGAACAGATGCTTCCCATTGTTTAGTAGCCCATATGGGCTGACTTTGCTTTGAAATCAACCCACTCAAATTTCCATAAAGCCTCCTTGGAGGACGGACCATCTCTCATTAACTGCAGAAAAATGTCAGTAAGGCATTGTCAAACTGTGCGTACGTTAGCCTTGCATTTTCAAAACGTTTTCTTCAATTCTGAATGTTTCAAAGCTCCAAATGACTCAAATTTGATGTCATTGAAAAGAAAGTAAGGTAACTCTGCCTATGACAGGCGAAATGGGAGCTAGCCCATCACAGGCAAAATTATACTAAAGTAGGAGGTCCACAAATGGACCATCTAAAGGCTGGACCTGAATTTTGGGGAGGTGAAACATCTTGAAATTAATTTTTCAGTAAATTTTCCTTGAAAGACAAGTGGAATTGACATCTAACCCAAGTCGTTTCATATTTTTTGGAGCTTTTTGGAATTAGTTATAAAAATTTGAAGTTGAAGTGGCATAGGGCTCTAAAATGGCTCACCTCCTAAAATGTAAATTGTCTGTACATTGCTGAAGGCTATGAAAAAACATGTACAGATAGTGTACATTTAAAGAGGTGGGCCATTTTAGAGCCTAAGTGCTTTTAGAACCTCCTACCTAATTGATGTACATTTTAGTTCTTAGAATTTCCTAACTTACAAGCTGTTGGATCTTTGTTTTCAAAACTAATAACTCCATCTCAAAACAACAATTGAAAATCAGTTTCATCCACTTTTTGATTGATCTATCCATGAGGGATTAATGAGGGAAATTGAAACTCCTTGTTACCATTTTTTCAATGGAGCTCAAGCTATCATTTGGATTACCATGACATTGTTCCAAGGAATGGAGGAGAAAACCATGACTTGAATGACAATCCTAGAGCTAGAATGCTCTGATGTTTTCAGGTGTTAAAAATTAAACAAATAGGTTAAGAATGGAGAAAAACATTGACAAGTGTATGCAAATCAAAGAGATGACCAGTGACCATATTTTGAACCTTTGATGTGTCAAAATGTGGTTCACCTTAAATTAGTTTTTTTTTGGGTTGCATGACACCCCAGTTCCATTGCTGAAATAATAGATTATTCATTCTTTTGTTGAAAAGTGAAATTCATTGTCAGTAAAAATGTGAAAAATAAAAAAAATAGGTCAAACCTAATAAGCACTGCAATGTACTTATTCATGATGACAGACAGTTTGGGTTCCTGCATTGGACATGCCATTCAAAATCCACACCATGATGCAGTGCTTGGTGGTTCAACAGTGAAAGAAATCTCTGTCACAAGTGCTTATGCTTTGCAAGCATGGCCATTCATTCGTACAATGCAACATGCAGGTACCTGCAAACAGAAATTCAACGTTTTCAACAAGCCAGGAGATTGTTGTACAGCACAGGGAGCAGATATCAATACACCTGTTGAAGTTGTCAGTTGGGCTAGGTCATTGCTCACAATTATGAAGCAACAAATCTAGACACTGCTAACCAAGGGTAGCAAAAGCAAAGCATTACTTTGATAAAAAAATGTCAAACTTTTTGCTAAATCTCTCTAATCCAAGCCCTAATGTTGAATATTTGGCAATGATTATCCATTTCTATTCTGGATATATTTGGGCAACCCTTTTGGGCAGAACCATTGTTGTAGCTCATCCTACCTTAGGGTTTCCACTTTTGCGGTGACAACTTTGTCTCCCATGAAAGCATCCAAGCTTCAGATGAAAATGCTTACATCATGGTGAGAAGAGTTCCAGCCTTTATGCATGTCAGCGGCTTGCCTGTGTGATGCACAATGGGTAAGGCAGTGCAAAGGAAATGTGCACAGGCGGACTCTTTTGAGAGAATCTTTAGAGTTGGCATAGCATATGGAAGAAAAGAGTATCAAACTTTGAATGTTCTTTGGTACCCCTAAACAACTTTCACATCATGATGCCTGATTTTGTACTACAGATGATGTGATGGGTAGGGCAAAAGAAAAGGTTTTCGAGGTACAGTACCAACAACTAATTTGCAACTTGTTGCAAAATTGACCTTTACAAATTTTCATCTAACATAAAGATTCTACTCATGAGACAAAAGTTGATTTTGGGTACATTTATTTTCAGTACTTCAAAAATCCATAATCTAGTCATACAGCGTTAAGAGCATTGAAAAGACCCAACAAAAAAATAAGCAACTTAATAATAGGAGCCATGCTCAAATACTTTATTTAGGCAATTTGAGGTGAAGTTACCTTATCAGGCCTGTAAATAAAGGTAGCAAAAGCAATCTCCCTGAGAAGCATAATAGCATTTTTCACACTTAATTCCTGAAGGACAAACCCCTGAACCCAACATCAACATGAGTACAGTACCACATGGGGCTCATGCTTCTAGTACTCAAAAGACAAGAAAGCAACAGGCACGGCAAAAGACCATGACCTTCAACATTTGCATCCACATTTCAAAGCTACCATGAAATCTAAAACCAAAGTACCTGATAAGTAGATTTTTAACAAAACATGGCAAAAATCAAAAGAGTACTGCATGTCAGAAAGTCTAGAGGTTATTGAAGCCTTTCATAAGCACATAGACACTCCCAAAATTTGAACAGACAGTACATGGCTGTTCTGCAAAGTGACAGTAGGTACATTACCTGGAATGCAGCAAAAGGTTTTGGGGTGAAGATACTAAAGCACACAAGCTTTCAAACTCTGTACTCTCTTGCTCAAATCACAAATGTAATCTCTTGCTTCCAGTCACTAAAGGACAGTCAGATTTTCTTTTCTTCTGGCATCCTACATTTCATATATTTGCACAAACCTAGAAAGGATTTGAGCTATCTTTTAAGTCAAATGATTTGAAACTCTATTTTACCACCCCCCGCCCCCCCCAAAAAGAATTCTAGCACTCACAGATCTAGACACAGGAAACAATGGAGCAGGAAATAAAAATGGCACATAATCTCGAATGTTTTCAAGGGAGAATACCGCCATTCCAGAGGGAGAAGATCTAAACGACCACAGTATGTCCAAGAAACAGGCTTACAGGACAGATCCTCATATAGCCAACCTATGCTAAAAAAGCTTGTCATCTTAAAAGGTCCAAGAATACAAAACCGTTCCATAAACTATGCAACAGCATAGAGGCCAGCAAGTTGCGTGACCTGACAAACACTATGCCCATGACTAATCCTAGGAAAGTAAGAGGGAGCATGCGCTGGAGACTAAAATGCGCCAGGGCAAATGCAATAGCACTCACAATGATAGAGCCCCACACAGGCAAATACCGAGTGAGGGATGGCAGGAGGAAGCCTCGGAACATAACCTCTTCCCAAATGGGCGCACACACGGAGACCACCACAGCATACAAGAGGGTAGCAATGGGGTCCCTTGCCATGATGGATTGCTCAACAAGGGATGAGTTGAAGGGGGTTGGGAACGGTAGAATGTCAAGGTTCAGCTGCGAGAGACGGTTCACAAGTGGGAACATGAGGCAACCCAGGCAGGCCTCCACGTACCATGTGCCCTTCCATGACACAGGAAACCACTCTCCAGGAAGAGGATGGAACCGTGACAGGCATCTGTATAAAATCCCAAGTCCCACAGTCCCTTCCGCAATGTCTGTTACGAGACTGTAAAGTGCTTGTCCTCTGTAGGTCAGGCTCTGCTTGCTGAAACCCGCCGCCTGCGCTGCAATGGGTATTATCCAAGATCCTACCAACCAGAACGCTGCAAACCACAGAAACATGACCTGCAAAAGACACACCCCAGCGACGGTTCCATAACAAGGTGAGGTGCTTGAAACACAAAATAATGGATTCTACATAAAGGGTACGGGACAGTGCTATTCTATTTAGTGTCTCTGATACACTATTCTTTGGTTTAATGCTGCCATGTATTAGTGGACCTATTGAAAAACACCATTTACTAACCTTTAGATCTCATGTTGGCTACTTGTTGCTCGAGTGACTAATCAATCAAGATATTTTCGATGGTGTTTCAGAGTACACAATTCAACAAAAAAGATTCATGTGCTCTGTGGTACTCTATTTTGCGTTATATTAAATCAAGCATGACACCAAACAGATTGAACGGTATAGTGACCTGAGCATTTTACATCACCTCAAATAAGGAGGCATAGGAAACAAATGGATGCACTCCACGGAAAAAAATATGTCTGATCAATACTGTCATCCCCTAGAGGACCGAGATTTCATGGTTTTAAATGGCCAATTTGCTTCATCGTATTCGTGATGAGGCCAAATTTTATATCACCAGAACAAGTAATTTACGTATAGAAATGTAGACTCAATGATTCCAAAAGAAATCCACACGGTGATTATCATACCTGAAAAATAGTCTGACCCGTCCAGGGAACCGTCCAAGGCTTTTCCTCGCGAGAGAGACCAAAAATCACCCTCGCCCAATCCAACTGGTACAACAATCAATCTATTAGTTCCCAAAGGACACTAGGACTCAGCCTTCAATATGACCACTTCAGTTAATCATTTAGTGAAAAACATAACTCAGAACAGATCAAACTCTTTAACACCAAAATCAGTGAAGAGCTTTGCACACGTTGGTAAAAACTAAATAAAATTACACGAAAGAAAGTCTCCACATGACCTACTCAATATTGCTAAAAAACACACGATGCCCAATTAGGCCATTTGGTCCTTCAGGTGTTAGTTTCTTCCCCCTAGCACCAACTTAGAGCTCTTTTGACTGCTCCAGAACAACACAATCCGCCCATGAGAATTTACGTGGCCTCTAAACAAAACTAGTGGTATCGATTCGAAGCTTGAACCCTAACCCTATCATTCAAGCAAGCATTCTTACCAATCCATGCACTGCGAACAAGAAAATGATTAATGCCAGTGTGCACATAAATGCAAAAGCATCAGACATAAAATGAATACAAATAAATGATGAAATTCTTTCCAACTATCACTAAACAACAGAGAACTGAACGTCAAGAATTCATAGCATGAGCGGTCAAGAATTTAGGGTTTAAGGGCAAAATTTAAGCCAGTGGAAAAGAAAGGGAAACAAACCTTCCACACTCGGAGCAATGCAAGAGCAATGCAAGGTTGCGAAGAAGGCAAAAAATTAGGATTTAAGGGCAAAATTCAAGTCAGAGGAAGAGAGGGAGAAACAAACCTTCCACAGTCGGAGCACCCACGATGCAATCGAAGGTTGCGAAGGAGGCAGTGATTCCGTTGCATCACCTGCATTGCTGCTGCTACTATCAGTCTGGTCCTCATTACAAGAATCCTCCTCGCCAGCCTGTGAATGCCCATATGCTCTACACCTCGCCCTAATTGCAAGCTCCCGCCAGTGCCATACCTGAGGAGCATTTCCGAACACCTGACCCTCTCTCTGAATCGCAAATTCAGCAACTCCCTTCGATTTTGGGAATTGCGCAGACTTGACCGCAAATCTCCGTCCCGAGATTGTACTCAACGGGGTGGTCGTTCGTCTGATGGAAAGCTCCTGCCACTCGGGTGTGATTTTCCCAAGAGTCAGAAGAGCCTCCATAGCTGCTACTGCTGCTGTGGCAAGTCTGCTTCCACTACAAACCTCAGTAAAGAGAATGAAATTCCAAAGAGAATTGCGGAAGAAACCAACACTCCATGTCCCAACCCATCATCTCTCGAAGTGAAAACACGGCCAAATGCAACAACAAATGCAGCTAATGGAAGAGATTCAGCTGCTCAACACTGCGCCTTTCCCACTTCGCAAAATGCTCGCAAGCTGACTACTGCTGGATTGCCGCGAAGCGGCGACATGCCCAAGAATGGGCTCGCGCGGATTTCGTCCTGTTTCTTAAGGAGTATCATGTTGCCTGCTCTACGAACTTGTGCTTGTTTGCATATCTGTTAAGTTTAGCTTGACATAACCTACACCACAGGTGAAGCCAAACGCCTTAGCCATGTGGCAGTCTAATATAAGAAGTCGAACAAAAACATCATCTACGGTTTTGGATGAAAACTCATGAGGCTTATCTTTTGTGGGACCTGCTGGGGAGACCCGGGCTTGTGAATCTTTAGGTCACCAGCGACTGATTTTTGTTGTGCAATTTCTGCAGAGTCTTGTGAATTTCAAAGTACATTGAAGGTGTGTAATCTACCTACCCTAGCTCCGTCTTACATTTCTCAGCCTAACCCTCACCTGAAGTTTCTTGTAATTTGATCAAGAATGGAGTAATTGTCAGAATTTTTGTAAAGTTAGTGCGGTGGAAATGGTTAGCAAAGCTCATGTTTCCCGGGATTAGGGTGCGTGTAATTTGCAACTGTAGAGAGATTTTCTGCTGTTTCTCAGTATTAGGGTTCCATTGACAGGGTTAGATTCTAGTCTGCTGTTGCAGGGAAGGTGAGGGCGATGGCAGGTGTGGTGCAAGGCTCTTGTAAAATGTTTCCTTCCACGATGCGGTTGCCTTCGATTTGGTTCTCGAGTCGCAGTGCAGCTACCACAATCTGCACAGCTTCAAAAGTCGACCCGCCAAACATTGCCCACCTCTGTGAGAAGGCGCGCTTGACACTCACTCCCGACGAGGTAATGCTTTAGAAATGTTTTTGGAAATCAGCTGAGCAGTTCCCTGAAATTCAAGTATTCCCGAACTCATAGCAGTTGTGAAAATTTGCTGATTCCGAACTTTTCTTATTCAATTTGGCCTTGTTTTATAAATCCCGGAAATGCTGATCGCCAATTGTTTTCCAGTTTGGAACGAAGTACCATTAGGGTAGAGGATACTATGTGCGTCATTGTAAGTATTTTGACCAATATGTAGGAGTGTGATTTGGGGAATGTATTGAGCTGTAAAGAGATCTTGGGATACAAGAGTCAAATCTATTTAGATAAAATTTTCATCACTATGTATGAATTACTTATGCAATTTCAAAGTGATCATCTTTTCCATTCAACGATCAGTGACTATATACTCCAGTGCTCATGAGTGCAACTCCGTTAGAATGGATAAGTTGCTGTCGGTTACAGGGGTCAGTATTGGAGACGCGATCAGGACTCCTATTGGTGTTAGCATCGTCTACTTTACATTCCTGGGCAATGTAAAATATCATGTGGAACTGATTGGACGCACGATTCTTTGAAACAGATCAAGGATTTTGAACCCCAAATTGGTCGCATTGTTGATTGGTAAGTCTCCCTTGTTGGTAAGTTCGTAGCGTTGAAACACCTACCTCCGTGACCCTATGTTTGGGGGGTTGACCAACTAAGTGTTAAGAGTAGTGAATTCCTGTGTATTTTGTGCTTGGTGTGTGCAGGGGTCTTTGAATTGAAATCAAAAGGCAGCCTTTGATTGACCAGAGTGTGGGCTTTTGTCGACAGGTTTGCTCAATTACAAGACATAGACTTGGCCAATGTTGCACCTGCCATTCGAGTTGGTACATAATTTGCTGCTCTGTTTCTTCCATGCATTTCTTCATATTTTCAATATACCACAGTCGGGGATTAGAAACATCTGTCATTGCCATGTTATCAAAATTTGCTTGAAATTTGAAATGTTGCTCAACTGACATTTTCTGTGACTTTGACAGGCGATATTGATCCTTCAAAGACTCTCAGGCCCGACACAGCAAAAGTATTTGCTGACAGGTACATTCCATATTCACATTCCTTGTAATTGCATCTGTTAAGGTAGGGAAAGTATTTCAGCTGTTTTGAGTAGTTTCGCATATAAAAGTGGAATGCTACAATTTTGAACGATAGAAACATTTTGTGAAAGTTACTACAATCAGCTTCCAAAGTTTAGTTGTTTTTTTTAGCTTAGAAAAGGGACATTCATAGCAGCCTTGCAAAATGTTTTCCCAACTGCTGCTTATGCACTACAGTAATATTTCGGGACCCCACTTCGTAAAGCTGCATTACGTAATTAACCCTACGAGCCCAAGTCTCGGTGGTCTCTAATGATGTACTGAATTGGTATATCGTTCTCGTCTCGTTGTGCAGAGAGGCCATGCTGGCAGCTGCTCCAGACCGAGATGGACCTTTCCTCAAAGTTCCAAAAATCATGAAAGAAAATCAAGAGTAGAGCAGTAGTTCCATTTTTCGTGAATTGAATGCATTTGGTGTATGTAAAGAGTTGAATACGTTAGGTCGTGACATTAATGTATACGACGATTTTGAATGATCAGTTTAGATTGGCCAATACCTGAAACTGGTTGAAATATGTGAACCATACGGTTATATTCCATTGCAATGTGTTTCTCACAGCCACAATACTCACAAATCATTCTTGAGGGGCTGCTCAAAACCTTTGTTTCTGGTGTCTTCACTAGATGCTTCATAAGCAATCACAGTTCAGTCTATAAGTGCTTGCATCCAATGAGCATAAAAAATTACGCAAGTCTTTCAAAATAATCGTAACAATCTTTCCCAAGGTAGAACAAATAAAAACTTCCATCTTTTAAAGTAATGCAAGGAAGAACATTATCGAGTCTTCCAAATGAATGAGCTCTGTTTTAAGCTTCTTTCTAAGAGCATGTGCAAATTGAAATCGACTGCACAATCTTTGCCAACGCTACGCACAATCTATGACATTTCAGTAAAAATTTCTACATCGCTAATCTCGACATGAAACAATTAGCGCAGGCTAATACCCGTGTTCGTTTTTACATGAATGTACAAGTTTTTTAATCCTAGAATAACTCAGAACCAAAATCAAGAAAGCATGTAGGATAATAGCCACAATTGGCAGAGACGGTTGACAAAGCCTGCAACTCCTTCTGGACTTTGAACCGCTCAAAAAAAATCGGGCAATCAAGGGAGACACATGAAATGTGGCCCTCTGGCCCTCCGTCACCTCCACCACAATGTCGACAGATCTGTCACATGAATCCGCTCGTTAGTACAAAGCTGCCTACCGAAGTCTAGAAATTTGCATTGATGCAGGTGGCAAAGTAGAGGATACTAAAACCGTCAGGGACCTGATCCCGTCTACTAAATAGTCCAACACGGTTTAAGGACACGTACCGCTTCTAGGTGTTTGAACTCCTTCTCCAACTGAGCAGTTTGTGTGGTCAAGACAGAGACGACAGCTTGAGGGTTAGCAACACAGGAGGAGCAAATCAGTTGAGAACCTCGCATCAACTCCCCGCATACCGAGCAATGCTGAGACAAGTAGTAGTGGTCAATTGTTCCTTTAACTAGACCTCCCTTGCTGCCCCTTTCTACCTCAGTCCCAGGGTTGGAAGTTGTTATTTTTCCGGAACGCTTTGAAGTCGGGGGCCTGTAAACCCGTGGCAATTCAGCATACCACTGCCGCAAATCTGCTCCCACAAGTCCAAAAACTCTCTGCAACGCAGGGATGATTTGCTTCGTGATGTAATACGTGTCATGGAGACGTAATCCGTTAGCCAGCATTACGTGGGGGTCGACTACCACATCAGACAGACGGGCGCCAGGTTCTCCGTGCACGACAACATACGGGATTCTCTCTGCATAACGTGGCTCTGCCCGAGGATCCAGTGACATTGCCTTGGAAGCCACTATGGCAGCAGCCGGCAGGACAGAGGCTCGTGCACTGTATGTCCCCAGTCGCACTTCCTTTGCAAAAACGAAATCACGAAGTGAGACACGGCCACTGACGATTTTCCCCCACTGCCGCTGGAGGTAAGCCTTCACCTGTGAAACAGAAGAGGAAACCATCATGTCAGCTCGAGTTATGATGCATCACACAGACAATGAACACAGAATGCAATGAGGGCTATTTTTACACAGCGAAACACTGGTTCCAGATATTCCATATTGCATTGAAATATCAGCAAGGAAATTAACCATGTTTAGTGATTGCTGGTCCATTGAGTAAGATAGAGAATACTAAACTGTAATCTCGTCTACTATACTCTCCCCGGTTACCAACAACACATGTACTCATACACTCGTTTGGGCGATTGATTAGCAAGTGGTGTACGCATGCCCAGGCAAAATGCCTATTGCCGCTCATCTTTGAATAGAAAAGGGTTATCTGTCACTTAGCGTGGTCTAAAACCTCCCACTTTGAATAATTGCATAAGAAAATTTGTACATATTGATAAAACTCAAAATGTTTGGCACTTGTACACACTGTGATCTCTTCGCAGCTCTACAGTGATCTCTCAATGAAAGCACTCTTACATATGTTAAAACGCTTAAAGAGAAACAAATATTATCCTATACTTTGTTTCAGAACAACCACCAAACTCAGAAACGGACCTGTGATAGATCTTGAGTCTCAAATAAAGTTCGCAGAGATCGCTCCAATGTCTTGGCAACAGCTGCACAGCTATCACGACGTATGGTTTCGATGCCCTTGGCGTCGAAGGTTGGATGAAGTTGGCCCGGGCTTTCGTAACTGTAACCCACGTATCTCTTCTTGGTGAGAAGTACACAAGGGTGGTAAACCTTCTCCATCTTTAAGGTGACTGGGTTGGGGTTCATGGCTGTTACAGAAGCCGCAATCTCCTGCCCTATTTTGAATGCTTCCTCTCTTGTGCGCCCTTCCAGATGCACAAACATGCTGCGCCCAACCAAAAAGAAACCACACAAAGTGAGAAAATCTGTGAACAAAAGACGTCTATTTTAAATAACGAAATTCCGATGGGGCCAAATATTTTATCATAAAAATCAGTGCAGGACATTGCGTGTTGGTCAACGAAATAATTTGATTGGACAAACGAAAATCAACATATGCCCTCGAACGGTTTCAAAAATATCTGAGGACCAATTTGGGGTTCTTGGTCATTAGGGGTTAAATGACAAAAGAAAGCAATCAGGCATCAAACTTTATGTTTATGCTGTGTGCAATAAGATATTCGCTCGCCTGTCCGTGTCACCATAAACAACCCGAGCATCCCAGCGTTTCGTCGTGTTAACAAGGTGTATGGCGCGTTCAAGTGTATGACGCCCGCATTGAACAATGCTGTCAGCAAGCTCTGCGCATGGCATTCGACCACTAAACCCGGCTGCAGTGTATCCATAAGTCACGTTTGCAATCAACTTCAGTGCAAACTGCCTTGCATTCAAGACCTGCACCAATATAGAAGACGAAGTCAAAATAGGACAATTGAGGCTTGTGTATTCTGCGTAATGATTTGTATTACAGTATTTCTAATAACCACATTTTAATTCACCAATAGTCTTGAGACCTTAAGTATATGTAAACTGAAAGAAAGAAAACCTCCATACGGTTGAACAAGAAAAAAAATGAGATCGTACCCTTTGCAAAACCTTCTGATCCAAAGATAACTTCTTCATCGCCTGCTTGACCATTATTCGTGTCGAGAGAATCTCTGAAAGCAGCCTCGGCACCACCCCTTGACGCACCTGCCACATTCGAGGTGAAATTAGTGGACTCAACTACTATTGAAGTTACTACCTCCAACATCGTCAAATTAAATGGGTTTACGCACAAACCGAGGTCACATGGAAAAGCATGATACGAGGAATAGTGAAATTGAGACTTGGTATTACCTCTGAAGGAGTATACATAACACCATTTGGCGTTATTGTCAGGAAGTCCTTGAGTTCTGGCAACAGACCCGGTGGGATCGGCAGATTTGTGACACCCAGGACCTTTGGGTTGTTGGAGACTATTTTACCCAAGCAAGTTGAAAAGCACAAATTGTATGCGATGATCATGGACGGGTACAGAGACTGAAAATCCAGGACCACCACTGGACTGGTGTAAAATCTCGACTCAGGTTCCATCACGAGTGGCAGGCATTCCATCGCTGGTTGAGCAGCAACCTGCAATTAAAGATGATGCACAATTAACTGATTTCTAGTAAACACTAGCTTGGGTCATCAATCGTAAATTCTACACAGAAACTATTGTTCAGTATAATCTCCCTTCAAGGAAACTCGAAAACATGGGAGATTAAAATGCATATTGATCTCAATGAATTAAAGCAAGAATTAAAGAATACCTGCTGTCTACTTGGAGACAGAAGAAGGAAATTTTGAGTGTGAGCTAGCCGCAGCATCATAGACTCCACTCGATACTGTGAACCACGAGAGAACACCGAATAGAAATCTATACCAAATACCCGTGCCAGCTCCGCAGTTCGATTGAGCTGCCAGAAAACATCCGTGTCAGAGAACTAATACAGAACTCTAAACCCAAAAGCACCAGGAACACTCAGAATGGGGACCATATCTTTGTAGCACTTCTGAGGGGTTCATAAGTGCCCTTTCATTTGTTTGATTTTATGGATTTTTCAATCAACACATGTAATGTTCTTCATTCATTCTGGAAGTATAACATTTAGCCTGCACTATATTTTTCACAAACTTATCAATCAAATTGGCCATTTTAAAACCATGAAAACTCTGTCCTCTAGGAGTTAACCATCCAAGCAAACAAGCATGAAAGTTCGAGAGGCGGACGAAGAAGACCATCACCAGGTCAAGTTGGTCCATGATCTCAAAATTGAGTTTTGCCCTGTCCATGAAATAATTTATACACCGATGTCTTCCTTGGCCTGGACCGCGAGCAAACCACCTGGTCAGAGTGCGCCAAGGATTCCGAGGCACCCTCCTCCGAAGTACAGCTTCAGCAACTGCCTCAAGAGTGTAAATACCTAGCTTCACCTCGCCACGCATGATCCTCCACAAATTTAATACTATCCGACCGCCCACGAAGAGGCCGCTTCCGTTCGTCCGGCCCCATTCATCTGTGATTACACTGTCTGTCACTCCTGTCTCCAAAGGGATCATATCGGAAAACACCGAGTTCCGAAGTTCCTGAGCCTTAGGATGGCCATCTTCAGAGTTAGTGTCAACCTCCGCATCAGTCTTGGAGCTATGAGGTTGTGCTTTTGGAGGTGTACGAGAAAGCTCCTTCAAAAGACCGACCCCGAGATTCGCGGCTCTTTCAGCCAACAGGCCCAAAGAGCATCCTTGAACCTCCCAGCCCACCAGCATGTCAGGGTCGCACAGGCGGACAAGGCGGACGAAGCACTTGAGAAGGTTGAGTTCGTCGGCGAGGTAGATAATGCTACAGCCTGCAACACCGTCGACGTTTCTGCAACATATGGTAGAGTATACTAAAACCATTAGGGGCCGGCCTGATCCCGTCTCCTATCCTGACCTATGTTACCAACAGCAACTCATCTATTCATAGACTTGGTTCGCCTTCAATTAACAAGTGGTGTAAACATGACTTGGCTTAATGTCTCCGTCCATTTTTCAATGGAAATTGGATTGTCACATATACTGGTCTAAAACCTTCCATTCTGAAATTATAAAGAAAATCATAGATAGTGATAAAAAAATTGATCTCAACAGTTTTGGCACTAATACCCCAAAGCGACCTCAATAAAAATCTCCCCAAAAGCACACAACTAAATATGTTAAAATGCTTAAAGTGACGAAAATAGTAACCCCTACCATAACAGCGAGAAAGAGTATGTTCATTTGAAGGTCTGAAGCCACTGATGCAGTCACTTAGCTTGAATAAAAGAGGAGCATGCACACTGATTGAAGATATCATGGAATATGCAAAAGAACATGCAGATCGCTCTATACTATCTCAGAGGCAGGACACTAGCTTCCAGCATGTCAAGGCGTCAATCAATATTTACTGGTAGTACACGTAGGACAAGAGCTTACTTCGAGGAAGAAGTAGCCTTCGCATCAACAAGTAGAACGACGGTCTGATTGTTGAGATGGCCCCGCGTCTCGTCATCGTACTGAATATCGACAACTACCATCCCAACCGCGTCATAACGAGGGTCTGGACGTAAATTCCCTCGTGTTTCTGAATGTACCTGTCACCAGGATAATGCGACGAGTTTCAGAAACTCCCTTGCCATCCTTAGACACTCCGTAATGAGATAGAAGCGTCAGAAAAGTACCTCGATGCTCATCAACGTAATCTGCTGACCCGCCCCTACGCTTGCAGGATCCCGGAATCCAGATTGACTGAGGGGTGTCATCTGCCCTTTCAGAGGAGACGGAGCTGTAATCTGAGACACATCACGCCAGCGTAATGCTGATTTTGGAACATCTTTCGAAGTCTCTGCAGAGTGTTTCTCTTTGGATACTTCACCCTTAACTTCACCCTGCACAACCTGCAACAGAAACACGGGAATTTCATTGAGTGCGGAGGAAACAAGACAAGGAGGAATGTAAATAGAGCTCCCCAAACTTGGTTACACTCGAGACAAACTGACCAGAACACCCCTAAAAAATTGAGCCCACCTTAACAAGAGGTGGTGGAGGATTGATTCGAAGGTCTAGCGATGCCTGAGCAGTCACACTCTTCCCCTTCTGTACACTGATTTGCAGCAACTTGGACTCGGGTTCACCATCCCTGGAATTTTGAGAATTCACAGGGGTAATTGCACCTGAACTGACTGGAGGATTCGAGTGAGGAGATTTGGACCCGGGAGTCCTTCGTGCATCAGCATAGCTACTTCTCCTACTAGATCTACTTGTTCTTACATACTCTTGTGATCCAGGAAGGTCGGAAACCATCGGTGTAGCCAACACATGCATTTCATCATATTTAGGTGAAGCTGGTCGGAAAAATTCCATGTCTTCTTCACCTGGGAGGCTCTCCTGGGTGGACCTGTTGCTTCCAGCCTCATCAATGGGTACAAGTTTTCCCGTGTTGGCATCCATAGTAAACACCCGTTCTCCACGTGAGGTCGAATGCTTTTCAGCCTCTGTACCATGATTCTTCGAGAGCCATTGCTGCACAGCAAACCGGCTAGGAGGAGGTCTGGCAGGAGTCAGAAGAAATGACACAGAGCCGTCATTCTCAAAATGACAGGGAATCCCCATTCCAGGCCTCAGGTCCGCAGGCTTGGATTTTGGCTCCGCACGGCTGATGCTAAATCTACTTTTCTTATTTTCGGCCCCAAATAAGAACGGAGGCAAGTCATGAGAATCTTTCGATTTCACTGTCAAGAAGACCATAGGAAGCCTCATTAAAATTATAGCACATTTCAAAGAAAAATAAAACAAGGGAAATCACGTAAAATCTAATTAGTAGGAAAATAGGATGTAGATTGAAAAGCAGACAATTGCGCCACAAATCAACTCACCATCAAAAATCAAGCCTGCAGAGACTGTGGGTCGCCCAGGTACATCCTTTGAGTTTCCATAAAAAACTCCTCCGTAATCCACACCTCTGAGGTTGTACTGGCCAAGAGTATCCATGAGTGAGTCCCTAGATGGCGGTTTCTGGTGAAATCTGATGGGGATTAAGGTATCAGTTTCCATTTCCAGTGTGCTAAGTTCCCTTGGCTGTGGAGCAGAATTGTTGCCTCCAGAGGTAGCAACTTCTAAAACCTCTTCAGATTCCCTTTCTTTAGTATCTGCGTTGGATGTACAGCCCTTTGACTCGTCTAAAACACCAGTTGACTCAGATTGACCGGTAGTAGGTCCCAAAAGATTGCATTTCTCTTGCTCGGGCTCTAAACTCAATTTACGAATCCCGATGCCAAGCTTTGCCTGAACAACTTGCCACCTCGACTTCAAGGAGAAAGTCGACTTCAACTCGTCTCCTCGTTCTATTGAGGCACCTTCTGCTGCATGTTTTTCATCAACTATAGTACCAGTCCTATTTGCTCCGCCCATACCAGTGCACACCCCTGGAGTACTCATCTGCTCTGTCACGGCTGGAAGTAGTTGCACTTCAGGTATCTCCATGGAGAAATCGATGTTTGCATGAACCTTAGAAGGGGCAACTTGCGGAGAGGCTGCCTCTACAACTCTAGATCCTACATCACTCGCCGGAGGAACTTGTAATCCTTCAACGCGTAACATATCTTCACCCCTGCGAGATGGAGCGACTCCGTCCGAATGCGTTGATAATTCGGGCTTGATATTAGGCAGTCTCGCCTGTAAATCTTCATCATCTGAAGCATCTGTACCCTCATCACTAGTATCTAACCTGTGGGAGCTTCCAAACTCATCACCCCAGTCGAAACTATCTTCACTGACGTCCGACATATCAGTGAAAAGCAGTTCTGCAGCTTCAGTGCCTTCCTTTCCGGGAACTGAATCGTCATTTCCATTTATGCCAAGCATAGGAGGAGATTCTTTGGGCTTTTTGTAATGCTTTTCGTTCTCAGGTATTTTCGTCCTTCCGGGCACCCAAGCTGCGTCAACATGTAAAGAGATGTTGGCTTGGGACAGGTCACCAACTACATCTTCTCGTTCTCGAACAAGAACTGTTCCAAGGAATTCGTCTTCGAAGGCTTCTGGCTCTGACTCAACTTCTCTCTGAAACACCTCGTGTTTCATTCTCCACAATATTTCATGCTCCACTAACTGAGTCTCAATAAAGTGGGTTTCCTGTTCGAGATCTTCATCCTCATCTTTATTCACGTCAGGATTCGAGACTGGAATGTTCTGGAAGGTCGATGAATTCCCCGAAATCTCCTTCACAACCTCGGCCCAAGATAGTCTCGCTCCTTCCAAAAGGATTAAGTTGTCACGCACATCTGCTCCATGTAGCAAATCCAAATCTCCGGATTGCAACATGCCTTCTTTCTCATCAGCTAGATCAGGACTGGCATCAAGTAAGAGGTCCTTAGATTCCTTTGTTTGAGTCAGCGGTACATCCTCTCCAAGCCAAACTTCATGCTCCAGAACTTGAGAATGAACTTGAATACTCTTAGAACCTCCAGGATTTCGCACATAGGGATTTCTCCCACCTCCACAATCCCGATCATCACCAGTTTCAAGCAAGTCATCCCACTTAACTGACGAATTTTCAATCTTCAGAGACAAGGGATTCTCTTGAAGACGCTGGTCTAAGCTTCTCGATTCAACTACATCTTCACCAGGATAGATAGAGTCAGCGCCGATGTTTTGCTGCAACGTTCCTCCTCCCCCGGATTCAGTTTTCAAATCTTGTGAACTCCTAGCTATTTGTTCAGCACCCCTATTCACTTGCGGATGTACCCGGAGCTCCGAAGTCTGCCTCACATCTCGCCGTTCTGTAATGTCCTGATCTGGTGCCACCATATCTTCCACCTCTACCTGAACTTTTTCAAATTTCTGCCCTGACAGCACTATATTCTGCTTGATCACCTCTTGTTCTTGAGATTCAGAATCTTCTGGAATGGAACCTTGACTCTTGACAATCCCCAATCCACCAAAAGACTGCTCCCCTTCGCTCTGACTCCCTAAAATGGAACTGCCTCCCGAGAGAGAGGAGTCCTTATTACTTCGCAACTGCCTCTCCCGTTTCCTCCTCATCAAGGCTCGTAAAGAGACTTCCGAGCCTTTTGCCTTCTCGTCCGTGGACAGATCTATTCGTTGTCCTCGCGCTCCTACTGCTTCGGCCACCCGACTTGCCTCCTTTCGAAGGTTAGCTCCATCCCTCCGAGGTGCAGCTTCCCGCTTACTGACCCTTGACTCCTTTTTCTCTTGCTTTAAAGTTATTGGCAGAGATGGAACGCCCATCAGTGGCAGTAAACCCCATACAGGTCGCTTTGAAACGTCTTTCTCCTTCTGACTGTCCTTCTTGGTGCTTCGATGTGAGCCAAGACGAATTCGTTTCGGCTCAGGCAGGAAATCAGATTCTGTTTCGTCGTCATCAGCGCCATCATTTTGAGGTATTCGTAGAAAAGGTTGTTGATTTTTCTGTACAGTATTATGAAGAGGATCCTCGACCCGAAAAATGACTTGGGGATCTGTAGTCACACCCCTTGTTTTCAATGTATTTAAATGTTCAGTATACCTGTCAAATAAATCGCCATGTGGAGATAAACTCTCACACGCATCGCTTGCACCATCTAGTTGTGGAATAGTTCCTCCTCGGCTTATCCTACCTCTTTGTACACTAGCCACATCTTCAAGATCAATCTCAAGAAGGGCAGCTTCAAGATCCTCATCACCGTCGCCTTCATCGCATTCGTCGTTGTTCACACAGTCAAGAATTTCCTGACATTCTTTCTGTGTAGCTTGTTCAAATCTAGAGAGTGCCTGTAGCATGGCAGCCTCCATACTTGGAGACTCCCACGTTTGACTAAAGCCTCTTCGAATTTCCAATGCTTCCTCATCAACTTCATCCCCTGATTCACCCATATCATGCTCTTGAGAAGCACCCATCCATTCTAATAGCTCCGCCACCTCTTGCTCTGCTTCCTGAATTCACAAGAACAATTCGAAAAATCATTCCTCCTAAAAAAATCGAGCGTAACCATACAGATTCAACGCAAGAAACCATGCACAAAACGTAACCCCTACAGGACCAAGAGGCCCAAATTTTGAGTAGGGCATATGGGAACTTTCATTGATTTATTAATTGACCAATAGATGCAATGCATTTCCTTGATATAAATTTGGCCTCCTTTCAATTACATTTTCTTCAACATAATCAACTAAACTGATTATTCTCATACGATGAATCCTTGGTCCTCTAGGGATCAAATTGGTGTTGATTCAAGGAGGAAAGGTCAACCTAGAAATATGAACAAACAACAATCATCGAGAAATTCAATAACTAATCACTTGAGTGGCGGACTTCTAAACGTTCCATACCTGAGAGGCACGACCCTGTGGTGTAAGTTGGCTACGAATAACGTGCTCATTAACCAGCTCGTCTTGACTACCCAAGACAGACTTTTCCCCACTCGACCCCCCGTCTTCATCATTGAGCCATCCCTGCACACCAATACTCTTTGTATCCAGTCTTGGATCCAGCTCCTCCTGTAGTCCCATCTCAGACCTCACAGTGTTGGCCGCTTGTGAGCCCTCCAGCAGCATCTCCTGTGTGCTTTTGAGAAACTGTTCGTTCCGAAGTTCAAAATGATGAACCCTCTCCTCCTCCTGGACAATCTGGAAAAGAGAATCACGAAGGGCTTGCTCCAAGGCTGACGGAGGTGGAAGAAAGCGGTCAGGTGAGGGTCGAGTCGCAGACGCAACTCCAGCTGGTCCATTTTCTCCAGTCCTGAGTCGCTCTTCCTGTGAACAATACTACCTTTAATGCCAACTGTGCTTTAACTCTAAAGGACCAAGAGGACCAAAGTTAAGCCTCGTGCTTGTAAGCAATTTAGAGTAGGTTATATGGAGTGTTTCTTTCGAACAGTTTTCATTTAGTTCCTGATCAATACATGCATTATTCTAGTGATAAACAATTTGGACAATCTGAATTAAATTTTTCACAACATGACCAATCGACTTGGGTATTTTCAAACCATGAATCCGAGGTCCTTTAGGGGTTTAAATCGAAGGCAAAAAATGAAGACCATCAGATGTCAAACGACCGACGCTGCTATAAGCAGACGAACATGAAATAGTGCGAACTTACTTCCCACATAGGCGTTAAGGACTGAACCAATTTGGTCGCAGGTCCCGCCTCATGAAGAGGCATAAACACCAATTCCTGCCGATTGAGTATATCTGCGAGTTAAGCATCACCGATTTTAATAAGAGAACACAACAAGCCTAAACTACAGTAATCGAACAAGAAAGATCATGGGGAGAATTTGCACCTTCCACGGATGCATCAACCTCCAGCTCGCATGTGCTGTGTCTTCCAAATGGGCCACCAGTGGAGTAATGCGAGGGCCAGACCCAGTGAGCAGGAATGGAAGACCCTACCCATACACGTGCTTGAGTCCTACCCTCTGGACCAGACCCTGCCCATTCAGTGGTCGGCGGGGTTGTTTCCATCGAAGACGCTTCCTTAGACTGAGATACCCTGCGATTCGCATCGTCTGGGGTTGCAGTCTGTTGAGGAATTGGCATGAATTCGGATTTCAGTTGTTGTATTACATGCATAGTGTCAGAAGGCCTCTCAGGGACGGGTCGTCGGAACTTCACACTGGAGAGGTGGATAAAGCTCATACCAGCCAGATTTTGATCAATCTGCGCAGAAATAGGTGTGAATGACTAAAATACTGGTTCATATAATCTTAACAGACTGACATTCATTCTTTAGAAAGCGTATAGAACGTGGATATCTACAGAATCAAGCTTTCATATGATAATTTCTAACCGTGAATCAACTTAAATGTCCTCAGGTGGCTCTGAGCTTGAGCGTTTCACCCAAGCTACTTTGATACAACCATGTCGAACTAACATGCACTGAGATTTTCCAGATGTATTATAGTAAGTCATATCACATACCAAAAGTTGGAGCAAGTAGGAAATGTGTGATTCATGTGGCTGAAACTTGCGATTCATTATGCCTCCACTCTGCATTCATACTACGACAATGGTCAAAACAGTAGGGAAAGCAGACATAAGTGAAACATTGACTCCCATGAATCTTCAGCTATCATAAATTTAGCTAACCTTCTACAAATGGATTGATCCCCTGCAACTAGCAGTTTTCAGCATGGTACTCCCCAAAATAAACTAGTACATCATCGATGCAATATAAAAACAGAGGCCAGCAGGGGGAAAAAAATATTGAAGGTGACGGCTGTAAGCACACAAGAGGTGGACAGAAATCATTACCAGCAACAGAGTACTGATACGAGCAACCTCCTGGGGATGATATCTGTGATAACATTAAGAATTTTGTACAGTTTGCACTCCTATTGAACAGTTGATAATAACGGTTCAGGCAGAGCAATCTCATTTTGATGTGACCAAACTCTGAAGGTTTACAAGCTCATCAAATATTCCAAAGTTGAATATGACAGCAACACATTACCAAGGACAAAATGATCGACAACAGTCAATCTTTTGAGGATACAATACAATTTTGATGAAAAGCTGCTCAGATGGATAGTAGCCATAATAACGGCGGGCCTTCACCAAGCTACAACTGTGCACGTGCTGCTTCTTTGCTGCGTTGCTACTAGCTAGCTGCATAGCCAGAAGAGCAATTTATTAACCGAGTGGAAGGAATAAGCATACTTAACAATAGCTGCTAGCGTATGGAAGAACAATGGACGACACAGCATTTCTCAGCATCCACTTCAAACAAAGTCATCAAGGTTCAACAATTATATCATTATCCACGTTTCGTAATGCAAAGTTTCAATTAACAAGGAAAGCATGTAGAATCCCTAGATTTTCAGAATGACCTTTCCTTAAACCCGATGTTCACTTTTATTCCATTTGTTAATATATGCACAAAATGCATAAACCTTAGCTTGAATGCACCTGCTCAAGTAAATGAGCTCACGAGAAGGCAAGCCCACCATTCCAAAGTATGAATTGAAGACTCCTTGATGAATATTTGCTAGCGACTAGTGAGGTATGTGCAATTCCTACTATATCCAAAAAACGATTAGGCATTGAGAAGTACCTTCATAGCTTTCTCGATTGCTGAAGCCAGACACCGCACATACGCAAGAGCTGGAATCAGAAAACACACATTCAGTGATCAGAGAAGCACCAAAACCAAAACCAAAACCAAAAAGAATAATCCAATTCAGTCACCATGTTCTTCTTATGCTACTAAAGACTTCTGAGGCACTTACCATCACTAATGTCTTGAGGGAGGTCATCATCGTACGGCACATAGAAGTAAGGAAACACCTGCATCAATATGCCCAAATACACTTCTCAACATGTAAAAATAATACAAAGAAAATTCGAATTCAAATACCAAACAGCCACAAACTGAGGATACTAAAACCACTAGGAACCTGATCCTGTCTCTATAATGATCCCTGTTACCAAGAGCATCTCATCCATTCATACCCTTAGCTGACCTTCAACTAGCATGTAAGCATGAATTTGCTAAATGTCTATGGCCACTCATCATTGTATGGAACTGGGATTGTCAACTGCCCCTTCAACAATAGTCTCCAACCTTCAACTTTGAATGGTTGCATAAGAATTAATTTATAGTGATAAAATCAGACAGCAAGACGGTTTGGTTATTGTAAAAATTATACCCCCAAAGCGATCTCTCCAAAGGGACCTTCTCTACCCTACAATTCATAAATTGAGCTGCAAATGAAAGAAAGAAAGAAGGAAAGCATCCACTCACTTGATGCAAGTGTAAACAAGCCTTTTGACCAGCTGGTGTAGCTCCATAAATCCGCACAACTGGAACCTCATTCACAGTACGACCTAAATCACCAAGTTCATGTCAATCAGAAAAACATAAGGTAGAGAATTATTGTGTCCTTCATTTCCAAACAAAGACTGGTGTCCTCAAAAGAAGCGACACAAGCTCACCTTGGAACTTCGAGTAGCAAACGTCCATGCCCGGGAGCGGGGCTGACAAATAATACTCCAAGCTCACAACTCGCAAACTGAACATGGGTGCTCCATCTTGCGTGCCCGACTTCGTAGTCTGCACAGCAGGACTTGGCGGCGTTCCCTCGATCGCCATCCTCCTTCGATAGATTTATGATTTCACCACATCACAAAATCCCTAATTCACAGAGTCTGCACATAGGGTGGCAATCCAAAGTGGAAGAATCCCAAATACAGAATCAGTACTAAAGCAAATGCCTCTGGAAGCGATAAAACATTCAACACATCTTTTAATACATACAAATCAATCACAAACTTGAGTAACAAGCTCGAACATAATACCGACCTCATAACCTAGAAGAAGAAGAAAAAACAGGGCCGCCCCTCGTCACAAACAAGTCAAATCGAGTCACAAATTTGCCGCAACGCCGGAATCCAATGATTGGAAATCTTCTTCGTGAAGCTACAAGCGAGAAATCCAACCCAGCAATAGCGGATTCCCGGAGTGAGTCTTGGAAAGATGGCTTCTCCCGGAAGCTGCGATGAACCCCGTGTTGTTGGGTTCCCCATTAGAGTTTCTGCACAACGGTCCTCTTCAAAACAAAGTTACAAAAAAAAATTCAGAAACAGAACAACGTTGTTGTGGTGTGAGTCTGCAGTTGCGGCCATCGCTGGTCCTCATGAGATGAATTGCTATTCTGCGAGAGTGATAGAGCTCGGGCAATGATCAGCAAAACATGGTTTCGGAGAATTCGGGTGCAAATGAAGGAGGGGAAGCTCTGGAGAGCTGGAGATTGATTGTCGGTGAGAGGGAGCTTCGAAATATTTGTATGTATTCTGAAAATTAGGAGGTGTAATTGTCACTAATTACAACTTAGCGTAGTTACTATTATTAAACATGAATTATTTTTATTCAATCTTATTGGCAATTGAAAGCTGTCAATATACTTCAACATCTATTATTTAGACACTATATGAATGTGTACATTTTATATTATCAATATTTAAAGAAATGTAACACTTCTTGGGGGTGATTGCAAGAAAGACCGGTCCTATGAGGCGTCACAATTGAAGTGATGGAGTTGGTTTTGGCCGTAACTTTTGGAAATTGAAGCCAATGGACTTGAAATTTTTATGGAAGATTGCCAACTCAAAAAACATGAGATTTGTTATTTTTCAAAAAAATTGAAAAACAATGTTATAATTAAATATCAATTTAGCTAATTTCTCACACTTTGCAGTTTAGGGGTTTTTAGTACTGTGAAGTATCCAAAAAACATGATGTTCACTTGACTTTTTGTAACCTATTCCCACACTAGATGGGCATGTGCCCACCAAAGGGAATTCAAAAAAATACAATTCTTTGTCCTCAACATGCATGCAAATAGGGGTCCCTTGTGCATAGCACTCCAAACTTTCATGATGGTTTCAACTTTTAGTTTTTGGTGAAATGTAATTACTATCAAGTCTTTATAAATGGCCAATTTTTAGTTTTTTTTATTCATGATTTTCTAATTTTTATTAATTTATACTTGATTTTATCTACCTTTTGTTTCAAACTGTCATTTTTTTAAGTAGTACTGTTTCAATATTATAGAGTACTTAAAAGTATTATTGGCCGTTGATTTTTCAAATCAATGGCTGAGATTGTTCCGTTTTGTAGTACTCCTAATACTAGGCAAAAAAAACGCAATTTTTGACCAAACGCTACCAAAATCGTTTGGTCTTTCTTGCAATCACCCTTGGTTCAAATATAGGTGTTATATTTTGGGCAATGTCAATTGTAAGTGTACATACATACCTTAAAGTGGTTTGAATTTAATCCCCACTTTTAGCATAAAGAAACCTATCAAAAATAATACAAATAACTATATGAATTTATTGTTTACAAAATACAATACATATAAATGATATCTTAATTACGTGACATTCCCCATCTAAACTATATATTATGTTTAACCCAGGAACAACAAGGACGCCATTTTGTGGCTTTTGGATGAATAGAAACTAAATTGGAGAGAAATTGAAAGTGTTTTTTCATTCACTTTTTGTCTGTGGACCTTGCATGGAGGGTTGGAAATTGTATCCACTTGAGTTTGCAATCATGATAGTGTTTGTCTTCACATGAATGAGAAGTAAGAAAAAAAAACGGATGGTAAAATTTGCCATTTTAGTGTATTTTGCTCCTTTCTCAAAATCTAAAATTTCTCCTTGAAAATTATGTTTTTTGGAGTTGAGACCAACTAACAAAATGAAGTTAATCAATTCTAGTTTCTACTCCAATTAGAATTTTAGAAAAATTCACAATATTGAATATTTTATTAGAATTTGAACTTTGGATGTAACTTTGATGTCTTTTGTATTCTAATTATAGAAGGAAAAGGTACTCAAGTTTATACCATGATGTTTGTCACTACAATGTACATCCATGGTAAAAAATTTAGATTTTTTGAAATAAATTTCTATTTGATGTGATTTTTTCTTCACTTTCTCTTCAAAAATTCTCATAAAAATCAATTTTCCTTAAAAAAATCTGAAAATTTTACCATGGGTGAAGAAGACATGTAACTTTATCTCTGAAAAATAAATATAAAAAATTTCAAACATTTCTAGTTCAAAATTGGTCACAAATTGAATGCCAGGCAATGAGGCTTTTGAACCTGTGTCATAGGCTCGTCCTTTAGGGGTTAATCTAAATTAGTTAGGACAAAGTCTACCCCCCTAACAAGGATACATAGTTCTTGCATCACATACACTATCTTACTGATTTTCACTAGTAGAAAAGAGGTATTTGAACACCAAGGAAAAGTTTGAGAGCATGGTGCCAAAGGCCCTTATGGACACCAAGCTAGTGTCTAGTGGGCCTTTAGCACCACATTCTCACACTAAAGTAAAAACACCTAATAGCAATTCATTTGTTGGTCCCACTATTTCAAAGGTCAAGTAACCAAAAAAATTATGAGATTATTAGTGAAGTAAAGAAAAATGCACCTTAAGTGGTTTCATAATTTTTCAACATTTTAGTAATATTTTACAAATTTTCACCAAGTTGAAAACATAGAATAGTTTATTCATAACATTATATTCACTTCAAGTGGACTCCCTTAAAACATAAAATGCCTCAACTTTCATTTCAAAAAGCTCTTCACCTCTCATTGATTGCATCTAAAAAGTTGTGTTGATTTTGAGTCAAAAAGTGTTTATTTTAGCCCATTTTTAAGGTGTTGGAGAGTGGAAAATGGCACTTATAGGTGTTTCTACCTTGTCTAGTATTCCACCCCACAATTTCTCCTTAACTAATCCAAAATGTTTTGAGACAATGTTTTGAATTGTGTCATTAGCAACTTGTAAAATATGAGACCTACATAGGCAATAATCTCTTCTCCATTGTCAAAAGAAAGGCATGTATTAGGAAAAATATTATTACATGTGTTTTCAGGCCTCTAGAAGGCCATTTCATCCCTATTCCCATTCTTGTGAACATTGTTCTACTGCTCAGAACATTTAATAATTTAAAAAAAAATGAAAATTTTAAAATCAAATTTTATTAAAAAAATGAAAATTTTAAAAATATTTTTTTATTTAAATAATATTAATTTAATAATATGCTGCCGATGTGGCCGTTGCCCGACCACATTAGCATATTGATTTGGCAGCATGGAAATGCCTGGGAATGTTGTGATAACTCACAATCTTCTGCAGGGCTAAAATCTCCTCTAATGATAGGGTGAATTTATAGTCCAAAAAAATATCTTATAACTTTGCAATTCAAAGATTTTATAAGATATTGACATTTAAAATCCCTTGTATTTTCAAAAAATTGTGATATTCTAAAACTTATATTTCTTTTAAAATTTAAAATTTAACAAATGAATATTGTATCTAAGTTAATATTGATAACTAACTTACAAATGTAGTTGAAACACTATATTATTAAAAACATCTATTATAGCATCGAACTTTCTTCTACAACAAATTCACTTGGGTGGTTGAAAGTGATTGTCAACTTTTAATGAATATAATTTAAATTTTTTGTCAACTATATTCATCAATAGTATTCATCAATTAGAACTTTGAATCTTTAAAGTTGTAGATGATTGAATTACCATCTTATACTTGATATACAAAGCTAAGATTTATTTCATTTTCTAAATGATGCCACATTATATGACACCATGATACCTTTTAAAGAATATTATATTAAACATGTTAAATCCATGTAGGTATACATACATATTGCAATGAAAAATTTTTGTAGAAATTCGCTTTACCCAGAGGAATTTGTATCTCGGGGGGTGCATTTAGTTCTACTATAACAAACCACGTGCAAACAAGTGGTTTCTAATAAACTATAATTTCAACCTAAAATTTTGAACATTGTTTAATAATGACTATAGTTTTTTATTGCCAAAATTTCCAACTCAAATAAAATATGAAATGATTTCTAGAAGAGGTTGAAAATGAACTAAAATGGCATGTTTTTCAACTCAAATAATTATAGAGGACACAATTAGATGACCATTGAGTCAATATTCAATTCAAAATAAGCTTTCAATAATGAGTTATTTTTAGGAATTTTTTGTTCATTTTTTAGACAATTTTTTCTTATATAATATAGGGGTGTGAAAGTTATTTTTCAGTTCTACAATGTATCTTTTTACATCAAAAATTGTAACTAATGATTATTAACAAATAAAAATATCAATAATTCAAAATATAAACTTTCAAAGTAGGAAAATCTATTCATATTTTTTAAATTTTGTTTTATTTAAAATTCAAAAAGTATATAGGGGGTCCAAAGTTTGTTTGCACGTGGTTTCTAATGGACACTCTACATGACCCCCCCCCCCCCGAGATTTGTATTGATAATATGTACATTGTATTCATATTTAATATGTGATTCACATGAAATAAAGACCCAAGTTGTGATTTTTTTGTCAAATTATTAATTCTAAATTATGTTGTCTATAAAGATTTAAGTCAATATATGGATTTCTTGAATTCTATTCATACTATCATGTATCCTCATAGGACGGGGGTCTGTATAAAATTTGTGCCTTTTGTGAAATGGCATGTACTTCCATATGCATACATACATATATATATATATATATATATATATATATATATATATATATATATATGCTAAGAAAAAAAATCAAGTACATTAGTTGAAATTAGTTAAAATTAATGAGAATTTGTGATGTTTAAAATAACGTAGTCAATGAAATAATCTAACTACAATTAACCCACTTTTATTTCACTAATACTAGTCCTATACATTCTCTAAAGGACCACAAGGCCACCAAGTGACTTTTGCAAATTACATTTGTAGAAAATATGAATTGTGACATCATAATAGTCCATAAATAAGAAAAGACCTTACAAGATTTTTTCTTGTTAAATCCCTTGGTGCAATCTAATCAAGAAATGATTGACTAAGTAATTTTCAGTGAATTTTTGGTGAATGGAAAAGGCACTTTGGGCCATCAGATCCTCATATCTTTTATTCTACATATTTAAATGATTTGAAAAAAAATTACACATCAAAATTATAATGATGTGTACTATGGAAAAAAGGTCAAAGTTTTGGGAGCACTTTTGAGCATTTTTATTTTAGCATATGTACAAAGCGTCGTCTATTTAATCAAGCATCTTTCATTAGTCTTGTCAACGGTGGCATTTTCACAAAAATTGTAAAATCTCATATATATTTTTCCATGTAAAAGTTACATGAGTCTTCTATCATTTCAATGGTGGCGATTATCAAATTTATTCTACACTAATGAGGAATTAGACTTGTTATAAGAGCTAGAGTTTCCCAAAAATGATTTGAATATTTGTGAGCCAATAGGTACATTCTTCATTTCTATAATATTCTTGATAGTCATTCATTGGACACCTTTAGGTCTCACCATCATTCTAGGATTAATCCTTAAAGGTCCCCATATCTATAAAGGAATGCACCTTGTTTGAACTTAAATGTTACATCCATAGTTAATATAGATTATGATTCTACATCCTTGTATTCAAGAGAAGTTAATAATATGTCCAAGATGAGAGTTTATAACATGTCACAACAAACTGGGTTGCTGTGACATAATGTAACTATATGGTTTCAAACTGAGTTGTTATAATCTGACGACTAAACCCATCGGTTTCAAGCTAATCTTCACTAAAAAGGGGAATGCTCAGAGACATGTGGTTAGATACAAAGTCCGATTAGTTGCCCAAAGTTTTACCCAACACCCTGGTCTTGATTATGACTTTATGTATTCTCCTGTTATAGATTCCGCAACATTTAGATATTTGCTAGGGATGGCTGTTCAGCTTAGATTAGAAACCCGTTTGCTAGATATTGTTACAGCCTACTTCTATGGTCCCTAGATGCCACCATCTATATTAGACCACCACCTGATTTTCTTAACAATACCCCAACGGATGACAATCCGGGATCCTATTCTAGTCTGAAAATTCAGAAAGCTCTTTACGGCCTTAAACAAGCATGTAGAATGTGGTACAAGCACCTTCGGTACTTCTTACTCTACCACAGGTTCAAACATGATCCATCCCTACCTTGCATCTTTACACTTAAGAATGACACAGGCTTTGTAGTGATTGTTGTTTATGTAGATGACCTCAATCTAGTAGGCACCCCATCCACTTGTAGTCATGCTGTAAGTCTCCTAACCACTCAATTTGAGATGAAGTTATTAGATCAGACTTCTTTCTGTCTTAGCCTTGAGGTGACTCACTTACCAGATGGAAGTATTTTTCTCCATCAAACCGGCTACACCCAAAGACTTCTCAAGAAGTTTCAAATGGACCAAGCTA
This sequence comes from Rhytidiadelphus loreus, assembly GCA_947034895.1. Lineage (NCBI taxonomy): Eukaryota > Viridiplantae > Streptophyta > Bryopsida > Hypnales > Hylocomiaceae > Rhytidiadelphus > Rhytidiadelphus loreus. Next base: position 29,089,855 of record OX344765.1, on the reverse strand, counting down.
GTCCTCTTTCCGCTCCCATGATGGGACGAAGTCGAACTATAGATGACCTCTATTGTCCTTGTGAGGAGGAGAAGGAGGAGTTTTTTGACAAAACCCGGTACCTCGCAGCAATAGGAGCTCTCATGTATTTGTCGACATATACCAGGCCTAACATTTCTTTTGCTACAAGTGTGTTAGCTCGTCATAGCCAGAGACCGGCAACTCGTCATTGGAATGGTGTCAAATACTTATTCTGACACCTCCGGGGGACTAAAGACTTGGGAATCTGTTATACCAAAGAGGGGACCTCAGATATCATAGGTTATGTTGATGCCGGATTCAAATCCGACGAGAGTACTGGGAAGTCACAAACTGGATACATATTTTTGAAGAATAACTCTTCTATTTTGTGGAAATCAGTGAAGTAGACGGTTACTGCTACTTCCTCAAACCACTCTGAACTTATTGCTTTCCATGAAGTAGCCTGGGAAGCAGTATGGTTGAGGAACATGAACAAGATCATCATGGAGCAATGCAAAATTACTCAAGAATTCAAGCCGATTATCACCTTTAAGGACAACTTTGCATGTATAGCTCAAGTGGCATCTGGCTTCATCAAAATTGACCCCACCAAACACATTTGTCCACAAATATTTGGGTTCACCCAAGATCTCATTCAAACTGGGCAAATAGAAGTCAAAAAGATCAAATCAGCGCACAACACTGCAAACATGTTGACTAAAGCTCTCTCGACCTATAGTCATAGGAGATTGGTACAAGAGGTTGGCATGCGTTTGTTGCATGAGATAGTTCCTCAATAGAAGTTACACTCTTTTCTGTGTGTGGAATTTTCCCCATGCTAGGGGGAGAGAGATATCTCTTGTTCATTTGTGTTGTTTGTTATGCTTACAACTTGTACCATCACCTTAAGACATTTTAAGTTAGGAAAAATTCCACACACAGAAAAGAGTGTAACTTCTATTGAGGAACTATCTCATGCAACAAACGCATGCCAACCTCTTGTACCAATCTCCTATGACTATAGGTCGAGAGAGCTTTAGTCAACATGTTTGCAGTGTTGTGCGCTGATTTGATCTTTTTGACTTCTATTTGCCCAGTTTGAATGAGATCTTGGGTGAACCCAAATATTTGTGGACAAATGTGTTTGGTGGGGTCAATTTTGATGAAGCCAGACGCCACTTGAGCTATACATGCAAAGTTGTCCTTAAAGGTGATAATCGGCTTGAATTCTTGAGTAATTTTGCATTGCTCCATGATGATCTTGTTCATGTTCCTCAACCATACTGCTTCCCAGGCTACTTCATGGAAAGCAATAAGTTCAGAGTGGTTTGAGGAAGTAGCAGTAACCGTCTACTTCACTGATTTCCACAAAATAGAAGAGTTATTCTTCAAAAATATGTATCCAGTTTGTGACTTCCCAGTACTCTCGTCGGATTTGAATCCGGCATCAACATAACCTATGATATCTGAGGTCCCCTCTTTGGTATAACAGATTCCCAAGTCTTTAGTCCCCCGGAGGTGTCAGAATAAGTATTTGACACCATTCCAATGACGAGTTGCCGGTCTCTGGCTATGACGAGCTAACACACTTGTAGCAAAAGAAATGTTAGGCCTGGTATATGTCGACAAATACATGAGAGCTCCTATTGCTGCGAGGTACCGGGTTTTGTCAAAAAACTCCTCCTTCTCCTCCTCACAAGGACAATAGAGGTCATCTATAGTTCGACTTCGTCCCATCATGGGAGCGGAAAGAGGACTAGCTTGGTCCATTTGAAACTTCTTGAGAAGTCTTTGGGTGTAGCCGGTTTGATGGAGAAAAATACTTCCATCTGGTAAGTGAGTCACCTCAAGGCTAAGACAGAAAGAAGTCTGATCTAATAACTTCATCTCAAATTGAGTGGTTAGGAGACTTACAGCATGACTACAAGTGGATGGGGTGCCTACTAGATTGAGGTCATCTACATAAACAACAATCACTACAAAGCCTGTGTCATTCTTAAGTGTAAAGATGCAAGGTAGGGATGGATCATGTTTGAACCTGTGGTAGAGTAAGAAGTACCGAAGGTGCTTGTACCACATTCTACATGCTTGTTTAAGGCCGTAAAGAGCTTTCTGAATTTTCAGACTAGAATAGGATCCCGGATTGTCATCCGTTGGGGTATTGTTAAGAAAATCAGGTGGTGGTCTAATATAGATGGTGGCATCTAGGGGACCATAGAGGTAGGCTGTAACAATATCTAGCAAATGGGTTTCTAATCTAAGCTGAACAACCATCCCTAGCAAATATCTAAATGTTGCGGAATCCATAACAGGAGAATAGATAAAGTCATAATCAAGACCAGGGCGTTGGGTAAAACCTTGGGCAACTCAGGGGCATGTTATAGTCTTTGTTTGTATATTCTTCAAAGAAATAATAGTCTTCTTTAGCTTCATTTGCAATCTTCATCGCTCTTTTGGTCATTTTTGGGACTAATTGTTCATATTCTTCATCATTGAAATTGTTTTTGTAATCCATATTTTTACCATGTATATTTTCATTAGCATCTACGCTTTCATGAGAATCACTACTATTTGAAGTCTCTTAAAAGTCATTGTTATCAAAAAGACCTTCAATGTAAGAGCCTTTGCCGACATCTACTACCTCTTCATTGTTACTATTTGTTTCATCAATATTGACTTTAAAAGAAGTCATTTTTCTACATTTTGGAGCAATCTTTGCAGTTTTTTCCTTCACTTTGCAAGTTGATATGGCATTTTTAACATCAATTCCTTGTGCCTTCTTATGACGAACTTTGCCACCAAGTGTGTATGCGCCTAGAAGGCAATCATTATTTAAACACTTATAACGAGGTTGTTTGTAATTTTCATTGGCAAACATCCAAAACTTATAATTCTCTTATTGACAATTTGGACATTCTTTTGGTAATGATTTAAGCAACACATCCATTTGATCTTCAAACCATTTTTTTTTTACTTTAGTTGTATTTTCTATTCTTCTCTTTTTGTTTTCATTTGTTTTCTCTACATCACGAATCCGCTTCCTTGATGGCATCTCTATTTTGAATCAATATTGAAAGTAGATCAATGCAAGAAATTTTAAAGGACAATTTGAATGACTATAAGAGCTATTTTTGCTATTGAGAGATTTCTAAATAAAGAATCTTTGGTCTATATATAAAATCAAGAAAAAATAAAATTTAAAAGTAAAATAACTTGCTTTTATTGGAAAAAATCTTTTACTTTGGTGAGGAAAAAGTAAAAATAAAAAAGTAAAAGTAAAATATTTTTTTTATGAAAAAATACTCTTTTATTTTATTTATTGGCCACCTTGAAAAGCAAGATTTTGTTTTAATAATCATGATAAAAAAGGAAAAAAATACGATGCCTTGAAGTAAGAAATAGATGAATTGAAACGAAAACAAATGAAATGATTTATCATCTTCAAAGTTTGGGAATGAATAAAAATAAATTGCAATATTTTATTTTTCAATTGTATATTATAAAAAATAGAATTTTTTTATTGTTACCACTCATCAATCTTGTGGCCTAAATTGTTGGCTTAAAAATAAATTATATTTATCTTGTTGTTGCACTTGAAGTTGAATGATTCTTTTAGTTTTGATTGCATTTCTCTTTATCATTCCTATTTTTGAACCCAAAAAATCACATTATTTCAACATATATTCTAATTGATATATTTGATGTACAGATTATACTTTAAGAAATTACAATAATTTTATTTTTTTTCTATTAAAACATCAACTTGTACAAAAATGTGTTTACTCAGACACAAAAATTATAAAAAATTATCAATCAATTCTTGTACAAGAGCTTCTCTTTTCAAGCAAAATCCAAGGATGAACATTTGTCTTATATAGATCAATTCTTTGTGATCCATCACATACTTTGTATCCACAACAATGTTAACTTTGAAAGAACAAGTTCTATTACCAAGGTATTTTGCCATTAGGTATATTCTTCATTTTGACACAAATTTTTAAAATCATCCATTTGATCATTTTTTGGTTGGTGTGGTGTTACAAGGATAAACCTTGGAAGGATGTACCCCCTATGACCAAGGTAGTTACCAAAATACTCTGCTTATTGAATCAATATGTGCATTCTTTGTTTCTACACTCAACAATGAAGTCATCCATTTGACCATTTAAGTTTCTAGCATCCTTATTTACAAGTTAAATTGTACTCTAATATCCGAAAAAGAAGGGATTGATTTCTGTTAAAGATTCAATTTAGTTCTTTCTAAAATCTGATATACCAAAGATAAAAAGTATTCACAACGATTTGAAAATTAAAAAATGATCATATTGTTTGAATTCCAAATTAATTAAACTATTTCAACTTAAAGTATTTGTTCAATTGACCTAGTACAACCATGGCTAGTGATCAACTATATTGACAACATTTTTTCTAATTTTCTTTTCAAAATTTGCAAATTCAATTGATATACAATTCAACTTTGATACTATTTGTAGGAAACTTAGCTAGTTTAGTTGGTGCCAACAATTCTCTTTACCCCTTTGCATAGGAGCTAGCTGTCTAAACTTCTAAAACCATAGAGATGTATTAGAAAATGCAACTTCGAATATTAGCTAGATGATGACTTCATAAAAAAAGTGGTAAAAAAGAATTCTATAGATCGAATCCATATGATTATTTCAATTACTACACTAACCAATATTTCACAATATATTTTGAAATCTTAAATTGAAAATTCTTTAAAAAAATAAATTATAGATTGAATATTTTTAATTTTCACAATATCAATTTTCCTTTAAGTTCTAAATATTAAGTTCAAATTATGGTGATGTTTTAGGATTTTTATTTTATTTATTTATTCAAATTGTTTTGTGAAGGGACAATTTTGGGATTGAAATTTTTTATTTTTTGAGGTCAATTTTACTTGTACCTCTTGAATTGTAGAATGTTTGCAAAAGAAAGTTCCAAAAATCTATATTGTACAAATGTAAACAAACTAATACAAGAATCAACAAACATTTAGAGGAATGAGAAAACCAAAATTTTGTGTGCTTGAGACATGTTTATATTTCATCCTTTGTTCAAAATTTGAATGTCTAGTTTTTAAATATTAAGAAAATGTAAATGATAATTTTTTTCTTCTTTTCATTTACTTCAAATTCTTATAAAGAAATTTCACTAAACAAATATATTGTTGAAAGTCTGTAGATAAACATATCCAATTCTAAAATTCAAAAGAGGTAGGTAGTAGTTAATTAGTTATAAATGTCAAAACACTATATTGCATATGTTTTTGAGATGTTGGATGTTTGCATGGAAGAAAATTTGTAGGTTGTTTCTTCCAAGAAGAATTGAACTCCAATTGTGAATGAAACATCTAAAAGAATGGTTCTATCAAAGATATCCTTAAAGTCTAACTCTAGTTTCCTAAAGCAAATAGGTTGACAATTTTTGAGGACCAATTCATGTCAGCCACAATACTTGCCTCGTAGTTACTTCAGTTTATGAATATTGGTCCAAATAATGCTTACAAAAGGCAAAGTGTAAGACAACTTCAAGTTTTCAATTCATGAAAAGGAATAGAAAAAGGAAATGCATGTAATATTGGTAATTGACATTGTTGAACCACTTTGACACATAGAGTCACTCTTGCTCATGATCGAGCATTGTTTTTTTAGCAACTTATTATTATTTCTAAATTGATTTATACTAATTAAGAGAATATTTTGTATTTTCTTTGCCAAAATGAGTGGAGTAATGTTGTCATTTTTGGGTGAATATGTTGATGAGCTTGAATGATTGTACATGATTTTAGATGAATAAATCACATTTTTATCCACATGATATATGTTCCATCCATGTTTGTAAATGTTAATGTTTCATCACTCTAGCAAGGATTGCAACTTGATTGATATATTAGAAAAACTAGAAAAACTTATTGCTCACATGTGATTGTGTCAAACAAATATTGATTTGGCTTCTCAATACACTATTTTATCTTATTAATGTGGGTGCAAAATTAGTAAACATTTATGCAACAACTATACTATTGCATACACCATCAACATCCTTCTACAAATCAATGTTATTTAACTCATTCTCTATTTTGACATTTGGTAAAATTTTATTTTATTTATTTTAATTGGTTCTTCATGAATGAAATGACATGCTTTTTGTATATGATGAAATTTAATTCAATTTTCTTGAGAGAATTTAAAATTATTGTGAACTTTTGAAGAAAAAGTGAAAGAAATTTATATAAAATATAAAATTATCTCAAGAGAATCGTGCAAAGTATCATGGTGTAAACCAAGTTCTTGAATCTTTTTATTCTTCAAATTTTTGTACACCATGCTTCTAGGTCTCAAGTTCAAATTAATTGCATTAAAATTTTCAATAATTAATAATTTCTTGAAATTAGAAATTGGAATAGAGAAACCAAAAATTGATCATCTTTGTTTCATTATGTAGTATAAGGGATAAATTCAAAACTATCATGTCTATAATAAACTTCACATGAAGAGCAAAGAACAAAGAAGTAGTCAAAATACAATACAAGGTGATCCATGGATTTCATTTTGAACACTAATATCTTGCAATCTATTGGATCAAAAATTTGAAATTTTTTTACACATTCTCATACAAGTCTCACGCACAATCATATGGTTGATTATACAAAAATGATACTTTTTTCATTAATGTTCTCTTTAGCACTAAAAATAAAAAATTTGGAATGATTTTAGGTGAAATAATATAGTGATGAACCTCTTGAGGTTAATACTATTCTTGAACAATGCATAAATGACTAATCTAAAGTGAATATGAATGACTCAAATTTGAACTTAACATAAGGCAATAGACTAATTGCAGCAAATGCTTGTAGGAGTTTTGGTCAAACTTAAACTGCTAAAGTATTTTATTTCAAGCACAAATTCAATGGAAATAATCCAATGTAGCAAAAATTTGAATATAAAAATGTATATGGAAATTTTGCATATATATTAATTTTAGAAAAAAAAATTAGAAAAATATGTCAGCACTTTGAAAATACATTATAATTCTAGTCCTAGAAATTGGGATTATTTTAAATATTAAGTATGTATACTTGAACTTTGGAGCTAAATTTATACTAAAAGGTTACTCTTCTAAAAGGTTTAGTTTGTGTAGATGAATATAATTTGAATTTAATTCTTTGCCTTGCATTTACATCCCTTTGAAATGTATTTTATTGCCTTTTTGGTAAATAGTGAAATGATCAAAAATCTTATTAAATCTTATATAAAGGTGATATTTTTTAGTTTTTTTTAGGGTTTCTTAGAATGAATTATGAAAAATTCATTTTGATACATACTTCAATGAAAAATATTTATTTCTCAAATATAAATTCAAAAATTTCTTAACACTAAAGATGATAGTAGGTGAGGTACAATTTATAAGTTTAGTATAGACTTTTCAAAGCTACAACACATATGATACAAAATAAATATTTTGGCGAAGAAGCAATACATGTCATCTTGGAATTGGTGTGAGCCTTGACATTGAACTTCAACAACTAAGTATTTGTATCTGTCCTACATGTATAATATTTATATGTGAAATAAGACATCTACAATACACAATTGCTACTTATTGTAATCAAGCAATGCCAAAAATGATGTGAATTTTGGTGTAAAGAATAACAAGAGTATTTATTATAACCCGTAGCTATATATAAAATCAAATGTTCACATTTCAAACAACGGATGAATGCAAACATATTCCAACTACACATAATCTTGATTTTATTATTTATTTTAGTGTTTGTAGACTCTTTTGTTAATTCTCTTTCATTTGTGTAGTATAGAATTTTAGAATGTTTCTTTACAATTATTGTACCATTCAAGGGATACAACTGTATTTCATTGTAAAAAATTTATTTTCTTGATTTCAAAATTGCGTTCAAAATTGACTTGAGTTATTTAATAAGTAAAATAAGAATTTCAAAGAATACTATAATTATTTAGAATTAAATAGTTTGAATCTAAAGAAAAACAAATTCTTATGAAATTTTATAACCATTTAATCTATAATCAAAATTAAAAGGAATAATCAATTATTGATTTTAAAGTCTATAGATGGGCAATTTTGTTAAAATGGCGGTATTCCATTGACATTTGTACATCAAGGAACAGAGACTGAAGTGTTTTGAGGCATCTATTCATCTCATATCAAGCATCCATTGTGTCCCATGCATGCCCAAATCACTACTCATTTACAGATGGCATCGCCCCCACCATTGTGTCTACAAAATCTCATGCCCTAGTTGATCCCATGAACCGCCATTTTAATGGAATACCACCATTGTAACAAAATTGTCCATATAGATAAACATTAGTAAGTGTACCAATGGATCTTACCATATGGAGGTCATCTCTAGATGAAATTTTACAACTTTTATTTGAAAGTTATCATTCAAGTATTATTCTTAGTTGTATTTTATGATACATCCTTATAGTTTGGAAAATCTAGACTACCCTTGGTTCTCAAGAAGTTAAATAATTAGAAGTAAAGGCACATTGAAAGCAAAGAAAACTATTTCAACTCAAAAATGGTGAGAAATTTATTTCTAAAGTTCACCATAGTGGAAGACCAATAATTGATAATAGAATCTCCTCTATATATTGACTACACACATTTAAAAAAAAATAATAATGGACAGCCAAATCATATTGAATTTGATTAACTTTAATAGACTATTCAATGACTCCCCCAAATGACCTACTTTGCCAAATGTTGTCAATGCCTTCTTTTTCCACCCATGTTCAATCATAAGTGTTGACATAGATAGAATAGTTAATAGAAGAACAAACCTTAAATGAAAAGCAAAAAATTTATTCATGCTTTCTGTGCTTCTAGAGATGTAATTACATGTTTTGGATAAGCTGCAAAAATTTCAAATTTTTTGTAGATTTTTTAAAATCATCCATATTGAAGTTGATTTAGTATTTATACTATTAGTAAATTTCGGAAATGCAAGTGTTTTATTGAGGTTTGGCTTTCTTCTATGAGACACTCCCTTTGTAAAATCCATATTTGGTCTAATTGGCAAAAATGCAATATTTTAATTGATGGCCTAAAAGGAAATCTCTATTGGACAGGTTCCCCGACAGGTTCTAGTTTTAGGGTTTTGTATGCATAGTTTTTTTCATTTTCATGGGATTATGCTACAACATTGTTGCCCATTGTTGCTCAAGATTCTTTGATTTTGCTGCTAACTTTTCATTTGTAATACTAAGTTTGTTCACTTATGAAACATAAGAGATTGAAACAAAGGGATTGAAGATTAGACCTACCATTTGAAAATATATCCATTTTGTTGTAGATTCATGTGTTGGTTTTCCAACACATGTATGTTATGAATTTCCAAAATTATTTTTTATAAGGTATTTTGTAAAGTAACAACACCAAATAGCAACACTTTTTCTAGTTCTACTAAATGAAAAGTCAAATGACCAAATTCTTTTGATGAAATTATAAGAAAACTAAAGAAAAATGCAACCTACATGGTTTTATAATTTTCCAAGTCTTTAGTCAATACAATACTTTATAAGTTTTCAAAGTTGATAGCCTAAGGTAGTCTGTATTTAATACTAGACTCACTTGAAATGGTAACCATTGATGCACAAAATGTCTCTCCTCTAATTGGTTGCTTCAAACAACTCTTCACCTCTAATCGTTTGCTTCAAACAACTCCTCACCTCGAATTGGTTGCTTTTGAAATTTCTTTATAGTTTTGAGTCATAGAAGTGTTCATTCAAGGCCATTTTTTTAAGTGATGGAGATTAGAACATGTTGCAATTAGGTGTTGCTACCTTTTTTCAATGAGTACAAGCATGTTGCATCTCAATATTTGGGTTTTTTTTGTTCAAAAAATAGCCCTTTATCTATGATTTCAAAAAAGATGTAACATGTAAATCTCTAAAATTCACCATAGTTAGGATTTATATTCTAAATTTGTAGTGAAAACATTCTTCTAACTAAAGAGTTTTTAGTATTTTATTCACAATAAATTTGAAACATAAATCTAATTTTAAAAATAAAGACTGTGAAAGTAAGTATGATCTAAATTTAAATTTTATTTATTGACCAGCATAAGATTAGTTAGTGCAACCTAAGAGAATAAAGTACAAATGACTTTTGAATAAAATAATATAAATTGTGATCCATAGAACATCTTGATATGCTTGGATTAACCAATACTTATTTTTCAAAATACAAAATCAACATTTCAATTTTAAATGACAAAGTATGAATTGCATTATCGATATTAGTAAAGAGATATACATAGAAAGGTTAATTATAGTTAGAGAGCTCCAAATGAATATTTGTGTATTGAAGGTAGACAACTCCAAGAAAATGATTATTTAATGAGCTAGGCAAGTTCATCTAGATAACAAGTAGACTAGTCAAATTAGTTCATCTAGAAGAAAATTGCATACACTAGAAGAAAAATGTGTTAGAATCCCTGAAAATACATCACTTTGTTTTTGTTGAGTTCCTAGTTCAAAACGCAGTCCAAACGCAGAAAAACACAGAAAAAGCATTTTTCTACATTTGGACTGCGTTTTGAACTAGGAACTCAACAAAAATGAAGTGACGTATTTTTAGGGATTCTAACACACTTTTCTTCTAGTGATAGAAATTAGACAACTTTAAAGGAATATTGAATACAATAAAGTTAGACAACTATAAAAAGATGTCAAGATCTTCATCAAGATGACAAATTTATTGGAATTAAGAAACTCCTTCTATATGACAAGTGTCCTAAAATTAGTTAGCTCCAAAGGTATATTAAGTATACTACTCTAAAGTTAAACAATTCCAATAAGAGGTCAAGTGTCCATTAAAATTAGACAACTTTAAGTGGATGATCTTTGAGATGGAATTGGAAAAGATGTACACTTGGCATTAAACTAATCACCTAAACAAGCAAAAAAATTGTGTTGTGATAAACTTATGCTTCTAAACAAAACCAAAGACAAAAACCAAAGATTGGAATTAAGGTTTTAGTCACTTTCCTAACTTGATAAGATTTTAATTTGCCATCACAATAGAGAGTCATTTTTTGCTATAAGAAAAGTCTATAGTGAAGAAGAATTAATTTTCAAGATTTCTAAGTTGAGTCATTCTTAATTTTCTTTTCTTTTGAGTAGTTAACATTAGAAAAAGAATGGGACCTCAAGAGGGTGGCTAGATCTAGAGTAATAGTGCAAATAAAAAATAATATTTTTTTGAAAAGAATATTAATTAAGTACATCTGATGTGGCACTTGAGGTGCTACTTCAAAGGGTGATTAAAAATTTTAGATTTAAAAAATATATGTAATTTTTAATATTTGTACTATTGTTGCAAATCTTGTGACCTTCATTGAAGCCCTATTCTTTTTCTAATGGCTCGTTGCTTTCACATCTAGGTGCCTTTAAGTCTATATTTTGAATGATGAACATAGTGTGCTAAGGCAATGATCTAATGTATGTTCAAATACTTATGCAAACAACTTTGGGTGTAATGACATTATTTAACCTTGAATCTTTCCAAAGAATGTTTTGTATGACTTTATGGAACCCAATATCATCAAAAGGTAGCCTTCATTCCATAGTTAGGAAAATCTCTTGGATGCGTTTGGTATAGATGATACAAAAATTTCCAATTTAGGGTATTATTGACCTTTTTGTAGATGAAGATGGTAAATCAATGGATCATCATGTACTATATTTGGCAACTTCTAGCTCTTTTTTCTTTATTGTTATTCTAGCCAAAAAAATGTTTTTTGTTGCATTTGATCCAAGCTAAATAAATGAAGTGAGGCTTATTGAATTTTGTCAGGTTCGACTTGTATGTGAATTTTTTTTAAATAGCCCAAAACGACATACTTTATTGCAATTTGAACTTTGGGTGTATCATTAATTTCTACTAATTTTCTAAAATAGAAAGGCATGCAAATTTTTTGTACACTATGATGTCCATAACAAAAATATACACCTATGGTAAAAACATCACATCAATTAGGTGTTTCTTGAAGTCTCTTTTATATATAATAGAATTTTTTTGACAATTTTCTTTAAAACCTTAGGATAATTTCAAATCTTAACCAATAGATTTCAAAGTCATATGACTTGTGCTTTCATCATTGAAAAATAAAATAAAACATTTCATTCATATCAAGTTATGAATTGAAAGTATACAAAGTGAAAGAATTTGTAATTGACTTAATCCATAAACTATGGGTTGTTAGTTGAGGAGAATTCACTACAAGAAAATGGGGGTATAAATGACTTGTCCACAATGACTCCATTGACAACAATGACTACAAATTAGTCATTTTGCGGTCACTTTGAAGTCATTATTGTCGGTGGAGTCATTGTGGACAAGTCATTTATACCCCCATTTTCTTGTAGTGATTGTTGGCCCACAATCCTATGAGGGTAGAGTTCTACGAATCAATCAAAATGAGTGATGGTGTGGAGGTAAGTGTTTAAAAATTATAAAATTGCAATTAATTCTTGGAAATATAAAACTAAAAATGAAAGAACCAACCTACCATATTTTTCATATCAAGATTATAGGCTCCAAGCAAATAAAATCAATCAACAAATGGGAATATATATGTACTAATATGGTAAACTTTCTAGCTCCCCTATACTATACCCCAATTATTCAATGAATAGATGTGTTTTTTGGTTTGTTCTCTAAAAGTTGTTGAAGTCATTCATCGGACATTTATAGTTTGAAGCAACATTACAAGGTTAGCTTGTAAAGGTGGTCTAAGCATTCTAGTTTTAAAAAGGTCAATTTAATTGGTGATATTGTGAGAAATATAATTTAGATGAAGTCATATATATAGTATGTCTTTGAAGAGAATTAAAAGTGTTGGTCCAAGAGTAATAAAATGGAACCAAAAGAGTCCACAAATGATCTACTAACTCAAATTGTCTCCAAATGAGGCCCCAATTGGACATCATCAATTGGTCTTTTGGGGGTTAACCTGTAGTCAAATGCTTGACCATTCATGGTTACCACTTCAATTTGGAAGTGGATTATTCTTTTTCAAATTTTGAATTGAGTTGCAAAGGAAGTGTAGGAGGTCCATAACAAGACGCTGTATAAGAATTGGGAGGTGTCGCCATTTCTTTTCTTTGGAGTTTGAAGCAATTGTTTTTCTTCATTTGTCAATTAATTTTGCAACTACAAAAAAATAAGGTTCCAGCCATTTATGACCTCCATTGAGGACGCTAGCTACTCTTCTTCATGTGAATGTGAAGAGCAGATCAATCGGCTTAATTCAATTGTAGAACTTGTTAATGGCTTTAATTTGCGGTTTCAATGAGGGATTATGATGTGTGTGGATTACAGTTTTAAGTGTACAAATTTGAAATTCACAATGGTGTAGACTAAAGTTTCCAACTAGCGGTGCCTTTTAATTAACGTACATTGCGAGGTTATGAGGGTGTCCATATCACTTGTAGACACACATACCTGCACTTGTTAAGGTTTTTGTTGAGAATTCACTACAAGGGAAACATGTCCGAAATGACAAGCTTTTAACATGAAATTGTGAAAATTGACAATAAGCTGTTCTTGTGGCAATGACTTCGTGTCACTTCCATGTTGTTTGTCAAATTCTTGTTATTTTCCTGTCAACTCGCTTATTCCATATTTGCAGTGAGTTCTGTGTCATTTTAAGCTAGCCCTGCTGTTGCAAAAACGTGAGTCATTCATGACTGTGAATGTCGACTATTTTCTAAAGAAGTGGACTTCTGAAAAGGTTGACTATTCCGCTAGAATTAATGAAGGACTCATTCGGTGGGTAATTGAATTACCAAAATCCATTTCCACTGTTTGTTCTTCGCATTATTTGGAAAGAAATTGCTGAGTCATGGAAGTGTCAATTTTGACATCCACTGATTTGATGTATGATCTGGCTTGGTTGTCCCTTCTTGTACTTTGCTTCTGCACATAAATGCAAAAAAGATTTGGAAAGATTTGAGAAACAGAAAAGTCTAATCCACAAATTCATGACAGATCACAGAACGTTAATGAGAATCCGATCTCAAAGTGGAAATCCAAGCACCTCCACTTCAGGTAAGCCTACATGAGTACTTCCTAAAATGTAAAGCAACGTCCTCTTTTTCTATAGAACCCGCAAATTTCTCATTGCAGAGACTTCGTAGTGTTGGTAGTCCTCAGAAGCAACGTACTATCTTTGCACATAGGTGTTAGAACTTTGTCATCTTTGACATTGCTTTTCACCTGTAGCACAGTAATTTGAAAATGCCGGGTTGCAACGTTGGAAGAGCTGCTCCTGCTCCGCAATGGTCCTTTCAGAAGACCATCAAGAAGTCGTCTTGCACGTCGTTGGTGATTTCTCTTCCGTTCATTTGACATCGGTAACCTTGCATTAGTTATGTACCATTTGTGTCTTCGGTCTTCCTGAAACTCACACACTTAGATTGTTTGTGCAGACGGTCCCTGCATGGTTTGTGCGCACCCATGGAGACAAATTTAATAACACAATTGCGGTACTGTATGCTGGAGAAAGACACCGCTGGAAGGTCCATGTTTATGTGAATTTCATACAACAACATCCACATGTGTCTTTCGGTGCAGGCTGGAAGCAATTTGCAAAGTGCCACAACTTCAAATTAGGGGAATGCATCACCTGCGAATTGGTAGGCAAATCCTTCTTCAGCATATCCCGTGTTGGCAGCAGTGACGGTACTCCATCCTCTTCGGTGGTGGACGACATCGGCAACAGTGGCAGGTTTTTCTGAACCGATGATGTTGGCGCGAGAATGGGAAACTCCTAGAACGGCATGCTATTGGTGTGTAATGTGTGTCATCTGATCCAAATGTTGGCTACACAGTACGCCGCAGGAGTTCATTGTCGTCGAACCTGTTGTGACATATCAGCCATGTACAGACGGAATTGTAAGAAAAGTCTCCACCGTTACAAGCATAGGGTAGCATGAGGAAGCTGACCTTGTTGAACTCTTTGTGCATGTAATTTTGTCAGAAGTGTAGAATCCAATAACTTAACGCATGCATTTTCTTGAATTACATTATAATGTGCAATGTAAGTCGTTTTAATTCGGACTTCCTTAGAATTCAAATGTCAGCGTACTTCAAGTGTTTTCCCGGACTCTATTGCACTGTCGACCACATTGCTCTAACTAAACATAGCACATCAACACTTGCTATTTCTCCACAGATCCTAGTTTTTTATGTTCCCTAATATATACCATGTACTTCATGTACAATGAAGTACATCAAACAATGTGATTTCTGAAATGCCTTGACCTTTTGCAATTAGCTAGCGTACCACAGCAAGGGTTGCCATAGCATTCACTTGCATGAGCGTTTGGTCATGTTCTCGAACACTGTTGATTAGATCCTTCAGTACAGAAACAATGTTCAGTCTCAGAGGTTCTTGAAGGAAATTAAAATAATTTAGTTATTTTATTGCAATGATTGTAAGTACATACAACATTAGTACACTGACAAACAATATAGATTGCTATAATCAGCCGCTTCATACATTTGAAATATAAGGCATTCAAAGAACTGAAGTATGAGGACTATTAGACTTAGCAAGATATTCATACCTTGAATTTGGGTTGTCCTCCATCTGCAAACCGTGGCCTCCACGTACTGGCGTAGGCAGCTTCGAACTCTGCCAACGCTTCTTGTTGTACCTTCTGAAGGAAGATGTTTGAATCTTGCGCAAGAAGAACCACAAAGAGTTCTTCGAAGGACCTGAAAACGAACTGCCTTGTCATTGACCTACAGAGAACTTGAGGACAAAATGTAGTTCTTTTATTTCTAATGACTCAGATATAGTGTATAGGCTGCACATTCAATGCACTCCTAAGACGAATACACATAGTGAACATACTATACAACAACCTGTATAAAACATTACGTGCCATAAAGATGTCTTTACATCAAGTTTAGAACTTATTGTTATGTACATGACTATCACTTCTGTCGCTGCCTGCTTAGTTAAACTGAAAGAAACTCATTATTTCATTGACTTCTGCATAGCAACATGCAATTAGTGAATTACATGAATCAGTACTCTATCGTAACTTCGTAAAAGGCAAACGTACCTGACATTGAAAGTATGTTTTCTGAAAACACAATTCAGAATTACTCATTCGAAAGATTAGTAGACGTAGCCTCCGCAAGTCACATGGAAATAATGCAAAATTCACTGAAAAGTGCTAGACTGCAGGTTTACACTTCAGTGATACTTACGTCTACGGATTTGTAAAGACGGTCGACCTTGAAGACTCTTGGGGAATTATTAATTCCATGTCCAAGGTACTCTCCAGGATGCATGGACCCCATTGAACTCAAAAGCAATGCCACATTTCCTTTAGAATTTTCTTCACGTCTTTCAATTAATCCTGCACTTCAAAAAACAAGAACGTATGAAGTGAATAAAATTGTGACACAAATGTGTTGTACATTTGTTAGGATCCACAACAACCTTCGAAACTACTACTGGTGCATGACAAAGACTTCACTTCTTCATTTTGACATTGAATATATGAAAATGAAGTCTTCCTGTGCTTTCATTTGTGGTATGGCATCAAAAACGGTAGATTGGTCCACTGCTTTGAATTCATTCCAACGGAATTCGCACACTTTCGGCGGCCCTTGTTCACTTGGTGCTTGCATTTTTGCTTTGGAAATTTGCTTTCACGTTGACTTCTACTACACTGCCTCTTCCATACTGGAAAACAAAATATAGCGACGTTGTAAACATTATTTACACTACGAAGAATGCCAAGCTACCCTTTCAGTTCCAAGGGCTGTTCTCATTCCTGTCGTTCTTCGAATTACTTTCTCTACACATATTTCAACAAGTACAAAATCATGGAAGTACAAGCCTCTGTCGAAAGATGCGGAACAGAATACGTACCCGTAGGTACAACTCTCCGAGGTGTTGAGTGATGTACACTTCATAGACATTGTTCATTTCCAATGTTTCCACGGACATGCTTAGAGAAAATGACAGAATGCTTCTCCTCTTGTATAAGTACCTGCAACCAAATGAAGTGAAGCACCAGCAAATAGGCTTTCGACATCTTCCTCAGACAACATTCTCTAACGTCTGAAATTGACGAGTACGTACACGTAGAAAAAATACTCTTCAATTACTGTTTACATCTACAAGCATTGCAAGCTCAGTAAAGCTTTCAACATGGTACATTTAGTACAAGTATGAGCTACCGATTTTGTGTTGCAACACATTTCACTGCTGACTTGTACATTAAGTTCTCAGAACTTCAATACAAAGAGGCGTACTTTTGACGTATGAGGTGTGCGCTTCACCGTTCTTATAAAATGAAAATTAAATTCTCCTGTATATGCTCCAATGGCGGCTACATCCATTGGTCAATTGAACATCATAGGATGCGCACATGAAAACTAAGAAGCTAGCTTCTTATAGTCATCGCCATTGAAAATAGCCTATAAACAATATTTCATCCACAGCAAAGAAATTTGTCAAATATACTACACATTAAAGTGACTTCGTAAGCAAAAACAAATGTGCAAATTCATGCTTGAAATGTAGTGGCTACCGCAACATGAAAATTCTGCCCACTCCAAAAGAAAGTAACTTCTGGACATCATTCACTGCACGCGGTACATGGCTTGTAATTCATGGTGCATGTTACTACCGAAGGAATATGTCCAAAGCTCCGCCACGCAATTTCTGCAGTGTTCTCTGTCCTCTTCCACTATTTGGCACTGAACGTATAGAAGGAAACAAGGTTTACACTTCTTTCAAATCTTGGTTGATGTACTGTAGATCTGCACAGTACAGTGGTTTGTCAAATATCAAGTTCTTAATGTCTTCATATCTTGTAAATTAGCAACAATAGAATACAAAATGGCTGTGCCTCGCAGTCACTCAAATGACAAAAAATCTTCCAGTGAAATTTAAATGTTGACGCAATGTGAAGTCAGTATTACTTCCCAGTACTTCAGATTGGCAATTAGTCTTGCAATGTACTAGATTAAGAAACATAGAGTATATACAATTGTTATCCATGTACATAAGACAAAGCCTATAAAGGCTGAATATAGGCATCATTTTGAATGAAAAGAAAGCGTTCTGAAGTCAGCCTTGACATCAGCAGTCCAGCAACAACGTCTACTTTGTTGACATCAGGACTTCCTCAATCAATATATTTTTAAAAGACAATATAGTTATGTAATTTTGCTAAACGTACCATGCCCGGAATATTGCACACTGAGATTGTGATATGCTATTCCGAAGTTGAGGATGGTGACATTGTAGAAGAGGTACTATTGTTACTGTCATCCATGTTTTCATGAGGCCATTGTCCTGCAACTACATGTTCGGTCCTTTCAAGCCTTGGCCGTGTCCTCCTCATTTCTGCAATGTCATCTTCCGGTGCACGTCTTCCAAAACTGTGCACACTGCTTTCAATGTTCTGTTCATGAATCACATTTGTTCCGTCCCCATGTTGGTCTTCAGTAATATCAGAAAATACGTCTTCCATGATTGCAGGTTCACGCCGTGGGCATCTAGGACGACCTCGTCGTGCAGGATGTTCACGAATACCATGTGCCGAACTTGGACAGCGTGTATGACCTCTGCCGACAGCCTCCACTGCTCCTCCATTCAATCCCCTTTCGTGAAGTGCCCTTGCTCTTCTTGGTACGAGCACCTCTTGCAGAAGTACGTCATGACCTGTGCGTATAGGTGCTTCTGGACCCTCCACAACTTGCATCTGTGGCTGCAGTCCTTCGAACTGCTGATCTTCCCCCATGTTGAATAATTCAGCGTCCACTTCGTCTTCATTGTTTGGCAACACACGCCGACCTCTCACTTCTTTTCTGAGTACAATTTTCCAACCGGGCGCCTCTGTGGCATCACAATAGAAGACCTGTTCGCAGTGCTTAGGAAATGCAAAGCTATCCTTACAAACTATACCCGGCCTTCTCTCATAGTTGGCTAATGTGAACCCCCACTTATCTTTCTTAATAGTGGCATTTTGTCCACGATAATTGGCCTTTACAAAATCACAAACTAGGACTACTACACAATGACGTCGATAGTTCAATTCTAGTATCTCCTCTATGTGACCAACATATTCTACATCTGCTTGTACTTGATTGGCATCACGAATCCCGTTTCGGCAAACTTGTCGGAACGTTGCAGCCACGCCGCTATCACAAGTTTTCATCGATTGCTCTGAACTTCTTACTCTGAAATGGTTCCCAAATGCGTACATGGACTTGTAGGATGCCGCCGTCTCCAGAGGACCTCTAGCACTGTCAACAACATCTGCTGGTACAATGACGCCTCTTTGTTGTTCACGTGTTACTTCTTCAAGTACCCGCGAAGAGAAAGCGGGTAACATTTGCAGATTCTCTGGGTAGGCCAAAATACTACGTCGCCCTCTACGTCGGTGCTCACGGCGATACATATCTCTGGCCACATTCCTCTCAGTCACGGCTGCTGCATATGTTCTGCGCATTCCCATGAGCGATTTAATAATAAAGCAGAAAATGCCAGTGCAATGTGAGCTCCATCGTAAACAACGAACTACTATTTCTTCAGAACCACAGTTCTGCAAACTTGCATGATTGTTAGGATTATAGATGTCTAGTCAGTTCTCCATCATATATTGGAGACTACTTCATATGTTCGGTAGCTACGGGAAAGAAGAAGCTGCCTGAATCTTCAGACGTCCACTTCGCAAATTCCATTTTCCATTTTCGGTAGCTGTACTCTTGAATTGCAGTAAAGCTCATGCATGCACTGCTACATTTTTGGCTTCACTTGTTTCCACCTCAAGCGTCAGGATGAAACAATCCTACATCACTATCTCTGTAAAACTAGGAGAAGTGTCGAACGATACATATATATAGTACATTTCAGAAACATAGAAATGAGAAGTACCGATTTACAAAAGTATACATAACTTGTATAGATTGGCACACATGTGCTCACTTGAATGTGCACGGGTTGTGGTCCGTCATATCATCGACTTCAGCAAGTTCAGATGATCATGCCTAGGTATAAGCTGGAAGGAAACATTGTGGAACACAGAAGTGCTTTGTGTTTGACCAGATGAACTATAAACTAATATTTCCTTGTACACATACATGATGTAGTACAAGCAACTACGAAAAACGAAACTTCGTGTATGTGGGCTTCGACTACCGTACTCCTCCTATGCGACTTCAGAATAAAATGAAAATCACAAGACCCTACGAAAACGAAATGTACATGAATTTCATATATATGACTGTGTTTTCCTGTAAGAATCGCACAACGTTGTTGTCGTGCGTGTGCTTCTACAAATTATGACTGCACAGAGCATTAGAACAACTGAATCACCCATCGTCGTTGCAGGATAGTCAATCCTGCGCACCACTTCGCGGTATGTTCCTACACTACATTACTATGATTCATAAAAAGAGAATTTTTGCTCCATCCATTCAACTACTGTACCACAGCTAAGAGCATCAGTCTATTACTCTACTGAAGTACATGCAACACATGCACATTGGGCCTCCTAATATGTTGTCACTAGAGTCACAGAGTGCTACTGCCGTTACTAACCTTCCACGGAACTCCATTCGCTGAACCACTGCTCACAGAACAGGCACTTTGGTATTACAAATTCCTCATGCAAATCATGTCGCAAAACTGGGCGAAAATCCAGTACTGTAGACTATGCGTTCCATAAGCAGGTCCTCAAGGACCACTCCTTATAGGAAAATGAATTCAGTTGATCTCGACCCACACTATAATTCTAAGCATGACATCTGCATTGTACCCACCTAAGTATAAGCCGCGGCACCAACTATTAGGCATGACCACTCGATAGAAACCAAAGAAACGCAGACAGATTAATGTGTACTTCGCTGTGCATTCTCATTCACTGAATTTAACATATAGTTAGCTTGACTGCCGCGCCATGCAAGCATAAATGCATTCACTATTGTTCAGGCATTTGTTCCAACACATGTTTGTACATGATCAGAGGACAACAAAGAGACGCACCTTCGATAGACCTCCATGTGCTCGGCATTGTCCAAGACGAAGTCGTGGATGAGTTTTTGGAAATCCACTGACATTTGTCTGTCACGTTTCACACCTTCCAGGGTTTCATCATACATAATTGAGTCCTCGTTTTCATCCCATGCCCTCTTCGTTGTGGGAGTGTAATCGGCTAGGTATTCTGTGAGGAATCCTATGGATTCCTCCCTCAGGTAACCGTTAGCAATGCTACCTTCAGGTTTGGCTTTGTTTTTCACGAACCCCTTCAACACTTTCATGTACCTCTCGAATGGGTACATCCAGCGTGTGTGTACTGGACCACAAAGAAAGAGTTCCTCCACCAAGTGTATGGGCAAATGCATCATCACTACGAAAACCGATGGAGGAAGCTCTTTCTCTAGTGCACATATGCTTTCAGCAACGTCTTCCATCATTTGTACCTTCTGTTGCGAATCCACGATCTTAGAGCAAATTTTTCGGAATATTCTACACACTCACATGATGGCTCCTACAACTACAGGATTACCGACGTTCCTTAGACACAGTGGCAGCACTTGCTCCAATAATATGTGAAAGTCATGCGTTTTCAACCCACTGAGCTTCCCATCTTCCAATCTCTACTTCAAAGAACCCACATAATTGGTAGGGAACTTTATAGCCTTCAATGTCTATAAGAATTGCTCTTTTTCTTCTCTTGTCAACACATACGGAGCATCAGGCATAAAAAATGTGACACCATCAGCATGAGGTTGCAAATGTAAATGAGATCGTATTCCCCGAGCACGCATATCTTCACGGGACTTCACCCCATCCGTTTCTCCAAATAGAGTGCGAATGAGATTTTCACAGATATTTTTTTCACAATGCATTGGGTCTAGTAGATGTCGTACCGGCAATTCCTATGAACACCCGCCCCAAAATTATGTTAAACATTAGTGACATCACGTTTAAGAAAAAAGAGCAAGCAGTAGCACTCCGAAAAAAACTTTGAGCACATACATGCATAATGGCAGCACAAACAAACAGCCATGGAATCTATCAGAAGTAGCTAGGTAACAGAATTCCAAGTTTGCGCAACCAATGATTGCTACATCACATTCACTAAAAACATATCTACTATTGGAATTCGGACTCCAATTTGTACATACTAGAGCACTGAGTGATTTCAATGTCCACCGCTGTACTTCGTAGCCCATGCTCTTCTATGTACGTATAGTATGAGTAATAAAACTACCGCATCCTAACACGGACTTCATCCTACTACAGAGCACAGGGAAGGCAGAACCTTGTAAATCAAAAACTTACATGCCAGTAAGGTAGCTGGAAGAGAATGTTGATTCGCTTTACACCATTGGCTTTAACAGGGTCGTGGTCTCCATTTTTCCTTCCTCCACATTGAAGGTAAGACTCTCTCCAAGCTCCTCGACTTATGATTTTTTCGCCAGACTGCCGTGGTGGAGGTGGGTCGTGATTGGGATGACCGTTGAAAGATGCTCGAGCAGCCCTCCACCTGTGGTTGTTTGGAAGCCACCTGCGATTACCTAGGAAAACGGTTTTGCCGACTTCTGTGGAGTGCTGCGCTGCAGTGCCGTCTCCGCAAATAGGGCATCTAGCACATCCTTTACCTGTTTGTCCTGATATTAATGTATATGCAGGAAAATCATGGATGGTCCACATTAGAATGCCTCGCAGTTTGAAATGGCGATTGGTGTTCACAGGCTCGCCCATATCCACTGCTAGTACACCGACCCACAACTTCTTTAGCTCATGTACAAGCGGCCAGGGTTGTTCGCAGCAACAGCGCGACACCGCGACAGACAGACGTCGCGCGACGTCTAGTAGAGCCCGTGCGACGTCACGAAAAGTCAAATTTACCTTTGACTTTACAGGAAATTACCCCCCTCCAGGTGGATGCCACATGGCATCCACTTGGCAAACTGGAGGGCGCGTACGGGTAGGAGAGTGCGGATAGGGGCAACTGCGGGTGGACGAGGGCGACTGCGGGTGGGCGACTACGGGTGGGCGACGGCGACTGCGGGTGGGCGACTGCGGGTTTGGCAGAGAGACTGCGGGTTCAGGAAGTGTTCTTGGGTGGGCGACCGCGGGACCGCTCGATCTGACTTCGGGTTTGAGGAGGGGCGACTGCGGGTCTGAAGACAGCGGGAATGGGCGACTGCGCGTTTTTGGAGCGCTGAAATGGGCGACTGCGCATCAAGGGCGACTGCGGATCGTGGGCGACCGCGGGTACCAACTAAACCATCCCGAAACTTGCACACGCGGTCGCCCACAAAGAAGTCTCTTCGACCCGCAGTCGCCCCCTACGCGTAGTCGCCCCACTGGAGATTGAATTTGCATTTTCCAGAAAATTAGTCTCCCTCCTTGACCCGCAGTCGCCCCCTACGCGCAGTCGCCCTGATTCAAATGTGTTTTTTGCTTCGTCGATGACCTGCGGTCGCCCTAAACCAACAACCAATCTGACCCAACACTAATTAGCATCTGCAGCATATTCTAATTGATTTTTCCTTATCTCACATCCAAAATTGGTAATAAATGTTAGGCGTCAGTTCATATCAAAGACATAGCAAGGCAATGGAAGAATTATTCTCACAATGTGAAGGGTTTCCCAAACCCTAAACCCTAGACCCTAGACCTTGGAAAACAATAATACAACTTTTATCTAGAATCAAATCCTTAAACCTACATAAAATACTTACACATCCTACACGAGATGTAGTGTTTTAGATCTAAAACAGAATCATGTCTTTTTTGTCTTGTTGAATTTGTAAACAAAATGGAGGAAGTAACATATGATTAAAGGGAATTAGAAACAATAAGGGAGAGGTCCCAAAAAAAACACCATCTCGTGAATCATGCCCAAATAAATCTAATTACACCTCCCCACTATTAGAATGTACATAAAACTTTCATTTGGAACTTCTTGCCAAAGGAGTGTTGGAGAGCTAATGCAAAACCTAGGATTTGTTTGTCTTGTTGAATTTGTAAACAAAATGGAGGAAGTAACATATGATTAAAGGGAATTAGAAACAATAAGGGAGAGGGGTCCCAAAAAAAAAAAAACCATCTCGTGAAACATGCCCATACCCGCAGTCGCCCAAAGCGCAGTCGCCCTAGAACCCCAGGTCTGATTTTGGAAGTGATCTGGGGACCCGCAGTCGCCCCCTACGCGCAGTCGCCCTGATGGAAGGGGGGAGATTGCATTTTCGAAATTTTTGGTGTCTCCCACCTTGACCCGCAGTCGCCCCCTACGCGTAGTCACCCTGATGGAAGGGGGGAGATTGCATTTTCGAAATTTCTGGTGTCTCCCACCTTGACCCACAGTCGCCCCCTACGCGCAGTCGCCCTGATGGAAGGGGGGAGATTGCATTTTCGAAATTTTTGGTGTCTCCCACCTTGACCCGCAGTCGCCCCCTACGCGTAGTCGCCCTGATGGAAGGGGGGAGATTGCATTTTGAAATAGTTAGGTTGCTCCCACCTTGACCCGCAGTCGCCCCCTACGCGCAGTCGCCCTGATGGAAGGGGGGAGATTGCATTTTCGAAATTTTTGGTGTCTCCCACCTTGACCCGCAGTCGCCCTGATAGAGGGCGGAAAAGTATTTGGTGTCTCCCTCCCCTTCCATATGGGCGACTGCGCGTAGGGGGCGACTGCGGGTCAAGGAGTTTGCATTTTCTCCTTGACTTGCAGTCGCCCCCTATGCGCAGTCGCCCTAATGGAGGGGGGATTTTGAAATGTGTTTCCCCCTCGAGGACCCGAGGTCGCCCTGACCCACGGTCGCCCTGATCCGAGGTCGCCCTCACCCGAGGTTGCCCTGGAAAGACGCGAGGGATCCTTGGACCGGACCTGCGGTCGCCCCACGCGCAGTCGCCCCATGCGCAGTCGCCCTAGTATCCGTGTTAGGGTTAGCGCATGCGCCCCTGGCGACCGCGGGTATTTCATGGGCTGTTCCAGCCTGTAGTCCATAATTTTCATAACTGCGCCTTGTAGTTCACCTACCTTGTAGTGGCTGAATGTGGGCCCAATGTTGTGGAGGTCTCGTGGTTTTTTTGGTTTCCCACAAACAGCCAACAATACAACAGACACTTCTTGTATACTTCAATGAACCCAAAATCTTTTCCATTAGTTTAGGATAGTGAGAATATCAAAGCCATTTGATGTAGAGGGCCTTGAAACGGCAATTGCATTCATTGTGGCTAAATTGTTGAATAATAAGGATACACACACAAATGGGTGTGAAGTCACCGAAAAAGGGTACACTAAATTCACATTTAAAACAATTAGCAATTCAAATGAAAATGATTCATTTGGTTCTTCATTGATTCTCTTTCATTTTTGGGTGTTATAGTAACGTAGGGGGCCTCAATTGTTATGTAGCCTATTCAAATTTAATCTTCTTGCATTGCTAATGATTAGTTATTTGGCTCCTTACAGGCTTAATGGCAGGTGTTCAATTTAGCAAGTGCTCAGAGGAAGTCATAATTATTCTCGACCATGAATATTTCCGGTAAAAATTTGTTTAGTTTGCCTTTGACTTCCTTATTGTCATCCACTTGTATTGTAGACAATGTCTTTTTAATAGGTGGGAGAATCACCATGACAATGACTATTCTATTGGAATTGATTTGTGATCTTTGAAATAGGATTAAGGACTTTTGGAAAGGCTACAAATTGTATTGCTTTGCTCATTATGGCCAATGCAATGAGTCCAAAGGCCATTTCCAAGCCAGCAAAATGGATGAGTAAAATATTGCCCTTCATTTTGTATAGGTGATTTGAATTCTTGAATAATGAAATGAACATGTATTAATGAACATTTCTAGTTGGATAGTTAGTGGTGGACATTTCATCTCACTATTAGTGCTTATTTGCTGCAGGACGAGTGATGTGTTTGATACAAAACACACGCGATATTGTTTGGGGAGCCAAATTTGATGAGGCCATTAGAGAGGGGTGGGCCATGATGGAAGAATATGTGTGGGTTCGGCAAGGAAAAGATTGCACAAACCTCAGGTTCGGTTGTTCTAGTATAGAACTTGTATTATAAGATTATATGCTAAAAATACCCATATGTAGTTGTTATGTTTTAATATTCATTGATATGGGGGGCCGGGAGATGCAGGGCTTTATTAGAAGAATTTGAGGATGTCGAGAAACTTTTCGAGTCTGAGAATGGATGCTTGTTGTTACAACTCATTAAGGTTAGTGCAATACCACAACACGAGTTAATATACTTGCTAGGTTAGTATTGTTTGTACCCTATTCTGTGAATATCATATGTACTAATGACAATTCCACCTTAGGATGATGAGCACGGGACGGAATGCGCATTTACACAATCTCTGAGCGTTCAAATCAACACCACGGATATCTTTGAGTAGACCAATAATAGGTTAAACCAAGCTCGCGCAAACTTGGACAACCTTGTGCCACGGGCAAATCGTTCGTGACTAGAGACATTGTTGTGGTGCATCAAACGGCAGCCTTGTACCATGGCATAAGACCCTATTTTGATTTTTGAGTTGGGATCATAAAAAGAAATAAGTTATTTATGAAGATAATAGTACTAAAGTCATGCTAGACATGTGAAATAGCAATGTGCTTGACAAAGAACTTCATTTTACATTTCTATACTATGATTTTGCTAAACAATGCATGGATTGTTTATCTCAGATGGATGATCATATTTTGCTAAACAGTCCATGGTATATGATTTTGCTAAACAGTCCATGGTATATGATTAGTGCCCAATACTTTAATGGTTTACATATGTGACCCCTCCCAAAAAATATATACCCATAAATGTGACCCCTCCAATAAAATATATACCCATAAATGTTGTGGCTTGTTATTCTTGGTTCACAAGTTTGAAATCCTCAAATATTGAAAATGTACAAATGTATGCCCTTGATTTAATCCCTTTGTTTGTAAATATGATGGCTACACTTTTAATTAATATGAAACAAGTTTTATTGTTTGGATACCTATGAATGTACAGATAAATAAAATTTGAACAAAACCATGAAATTAGCTGGGAAATAGCTATGACAATTAATTGTGACAATTAGTTCCCAACTACACCTTCACGGTGCTTGATGAAGCACATGATGAAAGTTATATGGGAGCTCATGCTGTCACACCCAATCCTTATGAGATATTTGAACAACCATCTTACTACACCTATCCTATGCATTGTATAATTGATTATATTGAGTTTTGTTCTCTCACGCAATTTATAATGTGTCAATCACACTTAGGTATTAGTTCTAATTGGTAGGCAGTTAGGTGATGACTGCAACGAGGTTATAAAAGTGCAATGCAAGTATGGCTACATTTGAAGTCCGCCTCAAAGCAATATCGATGACTAATTAATATAATCGTTGTTGACATTATTATTGTGGCCTTATACTGGGTGAATTTTTGGGATTACAGAAGTTTGTCCAATTTACATTTCATGGGCTCTATTATTTGCACTTGTAAATTGTAAACCCCAATATAACGTAGCACCTAATTCTGCGCTTATAAAACACCTATGTGACGTGTTACTTCAAAGACTGAATATGCCAAACTCAAATCCTAAACTGAACCTGCGGTCGCTCTGGAACACGCGGTCGCTGTCTGCTGCTCTGACCCGCAGTCGCCCTGTAACCCGCGGTCGCCCCTACCTGTCGGACCCGCGGTCGCCCTCAGTACCCGAAGCCGCGGTCGCCCCTTCACCCGAAGTCGCCCTAAAGCCCCTGACCCGCAGTCGCCCACTCACCCGCAGTCGCCTTCAAGCCTAAACCCGCAGTCGCTTCTATTTTTTCCACCCGCGGTCGCCCCTTCACCCGAAGTCGCCCTAGCGCCCCAGATCCGCAGTCGCCCCTTCACCCGTAGTCGCCTCAATTTTTCCACCTGAGGTCGCCCAAGGCAGACCTGCACGCGCCCACACCCGCAGTCGCCCACGCTGGCTGTCCACGTCAATTCTGAAGCCCTGCCACGTAGGCAAAATCTATTTACCATGGGGTAAAATTTTTTACCCCTCCGCGACGCGATGTCAAGTAAACTTGACACTTCGTGACACGCGACACGTGACGTCAGACGTCATACACGACGCCTAAACCCAAAAATATGTCAGACAAGACAACCCTGCGAGCGGCTGCAGAAAAACGTCAATTGTCTCTTCTGTTGGAGACTTCGGTCCGGGTATGATCATCGTCAAACAAATGAAAAAACGCTTTGTGACAAGATATGGTGGCAAGTTATAGAGTACAATCATGACAGGCCAAATTGAGTGCTTGGAAGACTGAAAACTGTGTGGGTTCACTCCGTCTAAGGACAAGTCCATCCTCACATTCCTCCAACTTTTGCTGAAACTTGGGAACCGATTCTCTATGAACCGCCATTGTTCACTATCGACGACAGACCTCATTTTCCCATCTTCAGAGTGATTCCTAGAATGCCATCTCATATTCTTGGACAATTCAGGGCATCTATACATTCGACGCAACCTTTTAATCAACGAAAAAAATCGGAGTACTCTAACTGGGACTGTCTGCGATCCGTCTATGTACCTTGATTTCTGGCACTGTGGACAACTTGTCAAATCTGAATTTTCCTTCCAATATAGTGTTCTACCACAGTCACAACAATGAATGACCTCATGCGACAGGCCAAGTTTCATGAGGAGGCTCTTCATTTCGTAAGAGTTACTGGGACAATTGTTGTCTGCTGGAAGTACATCATGCTTTAGGAATGTCAGAATTTCGTCCAAGCAATGATGGCTGATTGAATATAACGTGCACAAAGACATCAATACAATGCTGAATTGTAACCTGCTACTTCGAGATCCCTCAAAAAGAGGCTCCGCAGCTGCATGAAGTAATTGTTCTAGTACATCACTGTTGTCTGGTTCGTCATTTTCCGACGACAAGTCATCGAAGTCAAGAACCTTGTCTTCATCTTCTGAAAATTGCTGATGAATTTCATCAGCGCGAGCAAAAAAATCTTGTGCCATTTGCTCCAAGTTTACGTCTATATTAGGAGGAGCCTCATCAAAGTTCTGCTACTCCGGCACATCGAAAAATTCCTCTTGTGCATCCACTAATTCTTCCTCAGCAGCAACTTCGGAAGCTTCTGCATGTCGCATTCCACCCCACTGCACATAGAACGTATACATGACGGGTGTACAACAAGCGTTACTTTATTTTGCTTGTAGTACTATACAATGTGAAGTCGATAGTGATAGCCGTCACACTCTGATGAGAATGCAATTACTCATAGCAAACATGGAATTCCAAAAAAAGAAAGAGTCACCATATCTTACTAGAAGAGGCTGAGGCAAATTCCGATCACGCCCGAATTTCCGGTGGTGTCTCTCCACAACTTCCACAGTTTGTGTTTTGAAGCCATGGCACTTCTGGCAAGCACATGCATATGTGCGAAGGCCTTGTTGAGCTGCCACGGACCTTTCAAAATGATATGCCTCAGCAAGTCGCTCCATTGTAATGTTGAACTGGTACTTCACATATGATTGACCAGTTCGTTAGCAATGACAGTAGTATGTAGCAATGAATCATCGTACACTTTAGTAATAGCGTTTTCTACATGTTCTAGAATGCTCAAGACTATATAACAATGAAGTTCACTGGAAGGGCCTTTTGCAAAGTCCTGCCTACCGTCCAAGAAGGCACGTCTATAGAAGGATCACTTTGTTGTGGAAAAAAAAGACAATAGAATTGAGTTACACACCTTTGATTTGTGTTATGGAATGTGTTCCGTTTGACAATTGCTATAGCTTCTTCTATTTCGATTTCCAGCCTCGTATCAATTCACTGTGTCCTCGTCATGACTGCTGAAGTCTGCAGTCTACAAACTTGCAAATCACTGTCCTATTGTTTCGAAAATTCTGACAACTGTGTATGAACATGGTTGCTTTAGGGCATGTATAGTCACTGATGATGCGTGACTTTTCATCTGAAGTGGCACTTGTACATTGACATCCACGTCATTTAGCAAAGACATATAGAGCTATGCACATGTACAATACAAATGCCATGAATTGTCATTCGAATCTTCTGACTGTATAACGAAGGTCATCAACGAACAATTTCCACATTCTAATGAAAAACGTAACACAAAAAACGGAAGACAGTGGCATGCACGTACAGAAGGAAAGTGTTCTGTGACTTCACAGCATCTGTGTATCAATGCATGAGGAAATGACAATTGAAGAACAGGAAAGTCCACATTCACATTACCTAGCATTCAAATGAGCTTGCACGAAGATGAGGAACCTTAGTTTGTATTCTGTTACAACCAAAATTAGGAATGAGTTTCCATGGTTGTACACTTGGTACGAATTTGCTATACGTATGGAAGCTAAAGCCATGAAAATGAAGAGAAGCCCACAGTACAACACATGAATGGAAGTGCAGAAGTATGAACACTGTGCGTCATGCCAGCGCAGAACCAATGATTGCCTTTCCTTATCTGGCCTACAAACATCGGAAGTGCTACAGAAGCCCTACAAAATCTACAGACATAATCAACGTCCACAGTAAGTTGCAGAAGAAGATTCCATTGCAATACTTCATGCGCACAGAAATTGACCACGTACATAGATGCCATTGTTCATTGCCTGCCTTTCTCTTACATTCCCTTGTCAAACTGTGCAAGTGTTGAAATAGAAATGTGAGAAGGTAGCTTGTTCTACATAATTGATTACCCACAAACCACAAGCTGCTGCTAGAAAGAACAAAATCGTACATCACATTCACATATGAGTACATCAACCAATGATCTATGCTGAAAGAAGCAGGATGAATCTGAAAGCGAAGTAAACTATTGTCAATGTTGCTATGGGATCGACAGTAATGAAAGGAAAAAAATACGAAGAATGATGAAGAACGAGTAGGACAAGGTGGATCATACATTGGAATCCGAGTGCCATGGCCATGAGCTTCTAGACAGTTGTACCTCACAATTGCGAATCGTCGAATTGTAGTACATATGTACACGACGTGAGGAGGAACTGAAGCAAGAACATCAGGTTAGAGGAATTCAAGGGAAATGAAAGGTAGAATGGAAATGGAAGGCCACAACTACACAGTAGTACGGACTGAGCAAAGTTGGTATGCATTCAAGAAGACGGCAGAGCAAAAGACGATTTCTGAAGACTTGTTCAGATCACAGAAACCCTAACGCACTGTGTTTGAAGAAGAGATACGGTACCGGACAGGAAAATGCCGTTGTCAAATATGTCAAGCCTCTGACAGATTTAGCCTTCACCATTACTATGTATGCAACGCGATCGTACACGAAACGTTTTTTTTATGAATCCAGTAACATAGCGTACACTCTTTAACTCCTGAGTGCCCAGGAGGAAATCACCAAAATTAACATGCTACAGACACTGACAGAAATAAGAGGCTTCCACAGATGCAATACTTTCATCCGACGAACTTCATCGTTGGAACTTCGAGAGGGGTAGAGTCCGAAGGTCTGCTGAGAATTTGTAGAGACTTGACCGTTTGGATGCAAAGATTATAGCAGTCAATTCTGCATTGACTGCCTCGTTTTAGGCGATTTTTGAGAGGTCCATGCTATTCGGAGGCCTCCCCCACCCTGAAAAAGTGCCCAATGCTGTCGATTTTTTGCCAGTGGCTGGGCCCTCTTATGATCGTGCGGTGTATAAAATTGCTTCGATTTCTGACGCTTGTAGCTTTAGTCGATGCCGCATTGAATTCGGTGTCCTCACACTAGAGAGACAAGTGCAGACCGGGAGCACGAAAAAGACAACTGACAGGTGGGATAGGGGCCTAGTGGTATACATGCCATCCGCGTAGCCTAGTCAGCATTCCCGCAAGTAGAAGTAACTGCCTATACTAGCTAAATCGTGGTTGGACTAGCAGGCTTCAAGCGGATCCAAATATGGAATACTATTTGCACGTCAAAAATTCCGGGCTCAAAACCACGTGTAGGTAAGGTAAGAGCATCTCCTTCGACCCTTTTGGTCTGAGACTCTCAAAAGGGTTTTGGAAGGCGATTGGTAGAATCAAACTCAATTGGGCTAGAAGATAATTGCCTTATCTAATTCAAAATGGTCCGAAAACTTCCATACCCTTGCACAAAGTCCCAAAGAAGCACATTGTGCAAGAAAATTGAAACAGGAAGGCCCAACTCTATTTTTTCTAAAAATAAATAGTTAAATCATTCAAAAAAATGTTAAAAATGCCAACATCGTCCAATACTCCACAACCTTCCATCTAGGTGCAACCTACACCCACCAACATGTGCACCAAATTTTGCACAATTCCAACCGCCCAATGAAAAGTTATGGCCCATTTGATAAATTGTGACTAATGTGTCTAATGCCTCTTAGGGGCATTAGACACATTAGTCACAAGTGCCCAAATCTCCTAAAATAATTGCCTTATCTAATTCAAAATGGTCCCAAAATTTCCAAACCCTTGCACAAAGTCCCAAAGAAGCACATTGTGCAAGAAAATTGAAACAAGAAGGCCCAACTCTATTTTTTCTAAAAATGAATAGCTAAATCATTCCAAAAAATGTTAAAAATTCCAACATTGTCCAATGATCTCACAACTTTTCATCTAGGTGCAATCTACACCCATCAACATATGCACAAAGTTTTGCACAATTCCAACCACCCAATGAAAAGTTATGGTCCATTTGGGGCACTTGTGACTAATGTGTCTAATGCCCCTAAGAGGCATTAGACACATTAGTCACAATTTATCAAATGGGCCATAACTTTTCATTGGGCGGTTGGAATTGTGCCTACGCCGGTGAATCGTGGTTGGACACTGAACTCCAGATACTCCAATACGCGGAAATGTTGTACATTCTAGGACTATGTTGTCCGCTACTCCCATTCTACACACACTTCCACGCTGGCCCCACTCTGTGTTATCAATCCTGATCGTTGTTTGTCTCCTGTAAAATTTTCTGACCAGTACATTGCAAATTTGAGCTCATTTTTAACAAACTTAAATCTGGAGAGGCGATATTTTCGCCTCTGGGGCGCTCAGGGATTAATTAGCATGGAAGAAGTGAAGAGCATGACATGTAGTAGTAGAAATCGGCTTAGGACTGCACGACAAATAAGAGAAGCAGAAAATCATTGACGACAACTTGAAATCTGTGCAAATATCGGAAATCATGATGTAGCACTCACTGCATCCATTGGTTCATCTTTTCTTATGGAAATAATCATTGCACATTAAATGTACCAGTGCATGCACTGTTTTGGAAATGATGATTGCATATTAAAAGTGGCGGTGCATCCTCTATTACAGACAATGCAATGTGTTGGCCGCTAGAGAAACACAGAGCATGTTTTCAAATGACCTGAATTACGGTTCCTTAGCAGAAGTTTAGCTTGGTATGTGTTGTGCACTTCTAATGTACGGAATGGATGAAGACGCGCTCCAGTGTTGTGCACTTCGACGCTTCTTTGGTGACATGTAGTGAATTTTGTGGCATTGTGCGCCTGCGGAACTCATCTCTGGAAAAGTACCTTCTTCTGGCTTCTTTCGTCTGCCTTCTTCATACTAATTGAATGTGTACTTCCTACAGAAGGCATTTCTTTGCGTTTTCCACTTTGAATTCGACTTCCTTCCATCAATTGGAGAGATGGAAGTTGAAGATGACGAAGTCTGGACATAGAGAGTGCAAAACGATGGAAGACATGCACAATAGCATTTGGAAATCGATGTGCAAGATGGACGGTATTTTGAATTTCTGAGCTGGTCGTTCCTTGTTGTTGTCCATGGACAATGTGTGACGCACTACGCACTCACCAGAGATGAAAGATATGAACAGCAATGACACAGAGAATTTTGTGGAATCGGATATTGCCCCGATGCATTGTATGTCCATTTTTTTATTGATGTACGTCCTCTCTTTTCGGTAGACTATGCATCCTTGGCGGCTGTCATGAATCAGGCAAGCTGCGATTACAGAGCGGAAATGCATAGGATGAGAAGGGACAGCGGGAGTAGCGGCCTTCACTTTTTAGAAGTGTGTGCTTGGTTATATTACACAGACCTTACCATAGCCATGGATTTAAAAGATAAGGTGGCGTACGATGGGTCCATTTGCCTAAGGATGCGTGCCTTGTTAATGGTGAATTGTATAGGCCAGTATACTACGCAGCGCTTTCAAGACATGAAGTTACTATGTAATTGTGTGGGCCAGTTCTTGGTGGATATGTACTTGTTTGAAGAGGAAAGGGTTTTGCACGATAGCAAAGAAGGTTTTCTGAGACTGCAAATACGTGAAGCATGCATGGGCAGAAACCAGTGGATGGAAGAGCAGGAACGAGAGGAAGGCGATCTGGAAATTTGGACTGTCTGCTGCCAAAGTAGATCCACCCTTATGGTTGACAAGGAGCACGCTAATTGAAACTCGAGCGACGTGGAGAAAGTGAGATGAGATTTGAAGGGGAAATGCACATTGCATGACTGTGGGAACTGTTCCTACAAGTCATAGCCAACAGTGGAGCACTATAGCACAGAGTTGGTGGAAACGAATATGGTCGTCGGCGAAGGCATCCAGGTGAAGACTGAAAACATCTGCATGACGGACAGAACATGAGTGGAATGAATTAGATAGACTTTCTGCACTTCTGTACAAGTAATTTATAGAATTGTTTCTGAAATGCTATCTGGTCGGTCGTGGATGTGTATAAAGGCAATCAGTAGTGGTTCTTCTTGTATTTGTACAGAAAAGTAGCCTCTGTTGTAAAAAGAAAGAATGTGTGTGAACAAATGCCAATTTATGCAATTAGAGAAAGTGCTTTCTTATTGTCTGTGTTGCATATTACAAATTGCAGTCCTTGATCGCTTACTGCTAACAATCAGTGACAAGAAAGACGAGCAAGTAATTCACGTTACGTCTGACCGATTGAATTTTCCGTGAGTAGTACTCTGAGTTTTCAAGTTGTGCTTTCAAATGTCGGGTTGAACACAGTATAATCGAGTCCGTGCTCATGGTCGTCGATCATCCAAAGATAGGTCATTCCGCATGCCTTACTTTTCTGTCGATTCTGTGCATATGTTGTAGTGTCTATGTGTGTAGAGAAAGCATTCAGTGAAATAGAATGTGTTCATATTTGAATGTATTTGCAGGGAATGATGGACGTTCCACGAAATCATTTCTCGAATTCTTGCTAGTGGCCTCGAAAAGTTCACTATTTAGTATACGGCCACCTTGTTGTAGCTGTTTTTTAAGTTTTATGCCAATGTCTGTGGAAACCTTGCGATGTGTATAAGTACTTCTCATGTAACGATTTTGCAGTGAACTGAGAAAGAGAAGTTGTTGTACATGGAAGGCCTCTTTCACAAATAACTTCACGTTGTCAAGGGCAGTGGCCACCAGACATTGTAGTGGTCCATATTACGCAGTACAAATGAAACCAAATCAGTGACAATTCATGTTGTAAGTGTCTACCATATGAGAATTCTATGGATGTAGTTGTTGAACTCTGTTACTTGTAATGTGCATTCCGTTGAAGTTATTGAGGGGGACATCAATAATTGATTATTGTAAGTACGTGATTTTCCAATACTATACCACCCTACAAGGAACAATACGTATGCAAGAGATGTTTATTCACTGAAATGACTGCCTTGTAGCACTGACTCCTAAGAAGTATTTCTTGGCAAGTGAAGCTTCGTGAAAGGCATCTGCTTTCCGTAATTCATATTTGTAGTAATGAATTACTTCTATCATGTGTCATATGACTCCATTACAAGTGAGGCAACTGTAGCGTGCAGCACTTCGGACATGGACGACAATGATCCCCCGCTAGAAGATGTAAACGGCTATGGCTTTGGAACAGAATCACTGGACAGGAAGCATGACGATATACAACTGCTAGTCACTAGTCATGACACGCTGAGAGTATTGTATACGTCAGGGCAATAGATGTTCACGAATATGTGGTCGTCGATGTCATCAACCTCTTTGCTAGCCACGAAAGTTAGGACCTGCAGTGAATAAACTAGAAAATATTGAAAAATGTGCCTTGCTTCCCTTGTATATGCCGTGAAGAAGTTGTCATATTCATGTACGCAAATATCGGGAGGTGTGTACTTGTAGAATTTGTCTGGCCTTCTTCTTCTGTGGAATACCATTGGGATTGCAGACAAGGAAGATGTTCATATGTAGTTTGCATTCTTGTTCTGTACAAGGGATTTCTTTGTTTGAAGAGTGTTAGAAATTGGGCCTACATTTCTACATCTGAGTTGAAATGTCTAACTCTTCAGGTAAGACAAAAGCGGATTGAAGAAAAGGAAAGTAGTAGAGGTACGTTTTCTATTCAATTGTCCGATCATACATTCTGTAATTTTGCGAAGGTCAAGGATGCATCATAAACATGTACGCTGTATGGAGAGGTTGTGTAATTATGCTATTGTGAAGAAGAGAACTGAAGTGTTAATTCAGTGTGTCAAAAGTTTTACTGATAAAGTCATTTTCCGTCTGTGCAAGAAGACATGGAGAGCCATGCGAAAACTAAGAAGAACGTCAAGGCTTTCGTGTCATGGAAGGACCAAAATGTTTCTGAAGGACGCAAACAAAAACTTTCAAGCAGCCGAAAATCCCAGGGAAAAGAGATGGAAGCAGAGAAAAACAGGCCTTTGACAACAGTAGGTGTAACACTGAATTCAGTATCACGTCCATTGCATGGAAGAACGGAGGAGCGATCCACAGGTACTCCATCTCGGGAACTTGGACAAGGAAGACATCAGCCACGATGTCATGCCACTGGAGAACTGAGAAATGTGGAAGTCCATTGCACAACAAATGAAGGTAAGCTTGTAGTGAGAGAAACGTGCATACTAAGGACAAAGTTGTTCATTTGCAACAATAGAATCCAAGCTTTTGTAAGTGTTGTACATCTTGTACTCATTGGAATGGCAAGATGTATTCTTCATGTAAGTGTTTATTTTCGTGAATTTGTATCTGAAAACACACTTCCTATTTCTTAAAATGTGTGTTCATTGATATTATCATATAGGAACTAAGAACTGAATTCTTTTTCCTCTTATATTGCTTCTCTAATGTCTTTTGCACATCATGAAAAAAGTCATAACTGTCCATGCAAAAAGCGACATCATGTTTTCGTTCTGTTCCATATCTTCATACTAAGAAACGTTTGTAAATGTAGAGCAATATCCCCTTTGAAGCCTATCAACTAATAACTTGGAGAGAACGGAACTTGCACATCAATGGACTGGAAATCCTTACAGTCATCGATTGTCCGATGCAAATGAAGTTAGGGATGAAGGAGAACAGTCTAGAGGAAAAACGGTTTCTATGGATGATAGGCGAGAACACTCTTCTTCGAAAGTCATGAGAGAACATCATCGACATGTGTACACGAGGACTCCATCACGTACACTGCAGGAATTGCAGATGAAAGTGAGTTCCGAAATAGAACTTTGTCAATGATCCACTACGTACAAATATGATTCTAAACTTCAGGCAGGATGTCTGAATTCCCTCTAGTACATGTTGTGTGTGAACACTTAGGAGAAAGTGAACCTCATTTTCGAATCTCATGAAAACCTTCTATAAAGGATGCATGAGGGATGCTTTTCTTGTCACTGTATTGAAATACTTTGGTCTTCCACAGGGATTGGGCTGCCCAGACCATTTGGAAGGAGAGAGCAGTCAGGACGAAGAAGAACATGCGCACGACGAGGAGCAGCATCCTACTGTTGTTCAACATGGTCATGTGGTCGAAATGGCTACTGTACACAGTGAAGAGGAAATTCAAGACTCCGATGACATGCATGATGTAGACAATGTTGCCTGCATGCAGTCGTTGGTAGTGGAAAATGAATCCAAGAACAGAAAAGAAAGAAGGGAACTTCAGTCCAAGCGTGACAGAGAAGGTAACAGACGCAGAAAGGAAGGTCGCCCAGCCAATTTCTTACTGGTGGACAAGCACAGCAGGAAACCATACGGAGTGGGATTGGGCATGTGGAGGAAGGAGTTGCTATTGCTTTCTCGTGAACTTGATCCTGCTATAGGAAATATTAACCACCATCCCGAGGGGGTAGTGGCACAAATCGCTGACTAGATTCAGCATACTTGGGAGTATGAATTCCCTGTCAAGTTCGAATTTGTGAAACAAACGATAGCCCGTAGGGTCACGTTGAGGTGCTCTGAGATCTGGAGAAAAATGCGTTGTAACAAACCCAAGCCGATAGATATATCGGACTGTTCTTGGTGAACACTTGAAAGATAGATGAAAAGTCCAGCTACTGTGAAAAAGTCTAAAGATTGTAGTAAAGCAAATGCGAGTAGGCAGAATTTTGGGAGAACCGGTCCTTCTGGTGAGGTAGGAGTTAGAGAAAGATTGAGAAAGGCACTTCGTAGGTCGCCCGATCCAGAAGAAATCCAGAAAGAGATGTCGCGAGACAAAGGCTACGGTGGCCGTTCCAGAAGTCAAAACAACCGCAACAACGTCATGCACGGCAGCACACCTCAAATGAACGGCACTTTGCAGGTTGAGGGAGGGAGTGGTACAAGTGGTTAGTCACCGGACAGCGAAGAAGAAGAGGAAGATGTGAATGGGCACATGCCTGTAGTACTTCACGATGTGTCAACACCAATTCAAAGTAACGAAGGAAATGCAAAGTCGACCGTTGACCAACAGTTGCTGTCGATGACTGCGGATGAAATAGCGTAGCACCCATTGGTCATGAAAATGATGCAACGTCTTCAAGCATTGGAAGGGCATCGAACTGTTGCTCCTGTGCACATAGATGAACCACACATTCAGAACGCCAGCACTATCAAAGACTGTGTCGAAAATGACAGTACATGACCGCAGAGTCAGGCAAGGCAATTGCAAGTTCATTCGATGAAGGTACATATGTTTTGTGAACATAGAAGCCACTGCTTTTGGAGTTCATGGTATATGGAAACACATCTTTCTTTTTATGTATTCAGAAGAGTACGTGTGAGGACTGTGCTAACAGTGTGCGATGTGAACTTTTCTGCATATGCATAGGATGGACGGAGCGTTTCTATTCGCAATGAACATGGAGCCAATCCTGAGTTTGCACGGCGCAATAAAAGACCAAGACAACGTTGAGGTCATATCGGTGGCCATACATCTATTCAATGAAAATGTGAAGGTGAATCCATTTCTTCATAATACTAAACATGCATGTTTCATTCGTGTTTCTTTTTTTCATGAGCATAGCTTCATTTCTGCAATGGGAAGCACCTGCCTTGTTCATAAAAACTTGTTCTTCACTTGTACTCAGTGAATGCCAGTTTCCGCATATTGAACGACACGAACAAAGTATTTCAACTGCAAATTATAAGACAGAAGAGAAAAAGGACTGAAGAAATCTCGGACCTCCGGCCTACATCAATGGAGAAGCACATGACATGGTACAACAACAACATTGATTGCATGTTCTTTGTTGTGTGTAGCTAGTCTGGAAGAAGGTATTACTATGTCAATAGGTGACACACATGTACGATCGACTAGGATGAAATCAGTGTTGCTAGCCACAGTAGTTTACAGAATATACGTACTTCTATACTATCAATAAGAACTTCGTAGGTTACATACTGCACAAAATGTTGGCATAAACAAGGTTGGAGTAGACAGATTATACTTTCCATGGAACAGAATTACATTTGACAATTTTCAGTACATGTAATCTGAGAAATGGGAGAAGAAAATGCCTTTCAGAATGTATCGTGTCATGGTATGGTTCACTTATTGCATGCGCTATTTTTTGGGGGGCTCACTGTTTGATGCACATGTGTGCAAGGCAAAACTAACCGAATTTAGCACGTCCACTCTTTCGGGAGGGTAGACAGAATTAGCATGTGTCCACTACCTGCAATCGGCTGCTTGTAGCTGTCGTGCTAGCAATAGTAAAAAATGTAGGCTATGAATGAATTAAAGTAAGTCCATTTCTGGAGTAACTAAGCCACTTGTTGAGAAGAAGGACCTTCCCAGATAGAACCCAATTTTCCACCACCGAATTAACTGTAGACACGTATGAATTCATGACAAAGCACAGGGAATCCTGCATACCAAACTCGCACAGAGGATTGCAATTGACAGAATGTGTGTCAGAAACATCGAAGTGATTTGACATTCTCTTGTACAAAAATGACAAGCTTCTGTCAATTAAGGTTTTCAATCAACACGTCCTAATTGACAGTGAATTTGACTAATGTCTGTCAAGTTTAAGTCATTTTGGACACAATTCTCCTTGTAGTGATTGGACAAAGAAAATGAGGCTTGAAGGTCTGTGTACAATTATTCTCTTAATCCACCTAGTTTCATACCTAGAGTACAACTTGACTAGCACTAGTAGAAAACGCAGGAATTTTGAAAGAATTTTGTTGATTTGGTCGCGTTGATTTGGTCACTGTTTTGTTGATTTCAACAGATTTTTGTTGATTTTGACAAAGATTTGTTGAAATCAACAAAACAGTGACCAAATCAACGTGACCAAATCAACAGAATTTGTCAAATTTCCTTCATTTTATACTAGTGTAGTGACCAAATTTCATTCGTGTGATGTTGTATGTACTAGCTTGGCATTTGCAAGTTGTGCAACAATGGATGCAAACTATACTACCGGACTTTTCAAAATTATGTTGTTGTTAACATATTCTTGTATATTCTTGCTATTTTCCATGTTTCCGATCAATTTGAAAAATATATATACGAGCATTTCATCTTTTACTAGTTTGTTTCTAATCAATTTGAGAAATATACGAGTATCTTATCTTTCCCATATTTCCGATTGATTTGCATCATTGCTGGATGTTTGTAGTATATTATAGAAAGGGGTTGGGGATGGTATTCTATGAAGTGTTAGCCCAATAATATTCTATTCATTAACTTGTATTACCAATCTTCCAAGTATTTTGAATACAACCAAATCTTGATGTATCTTGTTGAAGAGATCTGAATGTGTATGAAGATGCAATAGTCCTATTCTTTGCCAATCTTGGAGCATGCTGAAATGTACTTGCAAGGAAATTTTAGCAACAATCATCTATACCTGTCAAATGTGTGATCTACAACTTGTTACTCACTGTCTTGTGTTGTAGGCATAAGGAAACTATTGGGAGCCTACCTTGAAGTACAAACAAGGCCATTGTCAAGTACAATTCAACATCAGAGAAGACTTATGCAAGATGGAGACAATGTGGACAAAACTTACTTCGGATTTACATGAGAATGTCATGACATTTCTTCCACTTGCCTTAGTGTGCCGGTTTAGGGCGGTCTCAAAGGAATAGAACAGATTCATCAATCACCCTAACTTTGCGTCACGTCATGTTGGAGCCTCATCTCTAGAAGAATACATTCTTATTAATGAGCGGGATGTTGGTCATCAATTTTCTATTGTGGTTGGAGAGGTTCTGGATGATGCAAGCAAGAGGTCTTTCAATTTAAGCAATGACTTCCTAACCGAGTTTGTAAAGCATAATGGAATTATTGGGTTTTGCCCTTGAATGTGTTTGTGGAGCTCTCAATGGAAGACCACTTTAGTAGCTAATGGAGGGTTGTTGCATTTTTTGTATTACAATCATTGACTATGGAAGCAGATTTGGGAATGCACAAGGCACTGCATGTTTAAAATTCCATTTTAAAACTATCAAGCAGCTTCCATTCTTTGTAAGATGGTTGAAAAGACATAAATGGATTGTGATGTCCACAGATAGGGATTCGATGGAGTATAAGATCTTTTTTATAATTATTCTTGCTGAACGCACCTTTCAACCAAATGTCATTTATATTTATGAGTCAAAGACAACAAGTTGAAGGGCATTTGCTCCCGAAGAAATCACTTGGTGTATCTATAAGTAACCATATGTGTTTAAGTGATTTTTTGACCCCCTATTTACTTTTTAACAAACAATAATTTCAACCTACAATTTTGATATTTGTTTAATAATGATTGTAGGTTTCTATTGCCAAAAATTTCCATTTTCAAATAACATGTGAAATGATTTGTAGAATTGGTTGAAAAATGAACTAAAATAGCATGTTTTTCAACTCAAATATTTATAGAGAATACATTTAGATGACCATTGCTAGGTTATTTTCTTACAATAAGGTAGACGTTGTGGTTTTTGACGTTGGGATTCATATTCCTCTTCATGGCACTGATGATTATTGGATTAGTCTCCATTTGGTAGTAAGTGATGGTCGGTTATTTTGTGTGATCATGAATACGGGCCTCATAAAACCTATTATGCAAGGAAACTCTATTCAAATTCTTGAGTTCATACTTACAAGAAGGGATCACATATATGGTCCATGGCTTTAACAAAGGCATAAAACCGGTCGATCCATGGCTTTAAGGAAGGCATAGAATTTCAACTTAAGAGGTTTCTAAACCAAAAGCCCAAAAGGCCAAAACTCATTTAAAAAAATTCCTACCTCGGTTCCTATAAGGCTACAACCCTTTCTATCAGCTATTCATACTTGTCTGCCCATTCAATCGTCTGACAGACCGACCTCTTGTCCGACTGTCCGTCTGATTGTTCAATTGTCCGTCCATTTAACCAACTGTTTGTCTGTCCGTCTGTCTGTCCACTTGCCCGTCCGACGGATGCCGTTCATAGGACGTCGTCCACTACATTCGAGCGTCTGCAAAATCTAGATGTTTGAACGTCTAGATTTTGAATGTGATTTGCCCTTGGATGTTCAAATTCGTCAACCTTGAATACATACATGTATTAGTGTTTCTAGACGATATGTTGGGCTGGTTTCTAGAGAATATTGACTACCGCTAGGTTAACTTCGGCTTTCTATGTGATACACCTGTAGTTGCCACTAGGCTAGCCAACTCTATCTTCCTTTACTCTTTCGAAGGCCTATCCATGGCGTACGATTTGTCAAACAGAATGTGGCATAAATATCCGGATTGTAACTCTTTTCAAGGTAGCACACGTTTTTTGTATCTTTTTGCAAGCAATCTCTATCTTAGTCTCTGTCCTCCATAAGACTAGGTTCATTCATTTGAGCCTTAGTCCTTGGAACCCTAGTTTGGTTTGGTGACAACTAAGCTTGTAGGGACAAATTTCAAATAGAACGAAAAAGATGGGAGAACATGTGGCATGTGAACCTGACTTCAATGATATCTGTATTTAGTTCCTTGAAGTGAATTTATTCTTACAATTTTAGCCTTGATCTACTTCAAAGAAGCACGGTAAGGGATCATTGAAACTCGATAATTAATTAATTATGTCATCTAGTTGGGAATGTAATTGCAAGTGCAATGGTCCATCATGTTCAAAATCACTTAATATATATATTAGCATCCTCTTTCTGTCCCTTGAACTCATAATTGAAGCTGGAATTGAATTTTCACAATTTCATCCTCGATCCTCTTCAGAAGGAAGATGTACGGAGAGCTTGAAATTGTATATGCCATCTGGGTGAGAATGTTATTGGTCTCACATGTTGAAAGTCACTTAGTTTATGCAATACATCATCCTCTATCTCAATCCTGTGTCCTTTGAAAGTTCAAATTCCACAAACCTCTGTTTCAGCTTGGGAACAAGCTATCTTTGCAGTAACTCAAGTCATGCATCACATGCATACATTCTTGGCAGGAACAATCAGTGAATACATGCAAAAGCTCCAGAAGAACTTGAGTGGTAGAATGTCATAGAAGTATTAAGTGAAAGGAGGTATCTTACGTACGCTAGAGAGCAAGAGTGGATATTGTTAAATCATGACTACTGAGCGTTTCCAGGAAGTCTAGCTTCTCAGCTTGTATTAACACAGGAAACTCGAGAGAGTTACAATGGCCTTAGAGGCAAGTATAAGTACAGAATAAACAGATGAAAAGGATGCAAAATAGTTAACAAATGAACAGTGACGAACTAAAGTACATGTGGCAGATTAGTGTACAGGAGAGTGAGCGTAAATCTCCAACACCCCCTCTCGCTCACGACCTGGTGTAGGACTAACAAGTTGTTGGTGATGGCTCGAGTGGACTGGTTGCCGGAAGAGGCACTTGCAGTGATTCGTGAGGAGATTGATCAATTTTCGCCGGTGAGTGTTGGTGAGTCTGGGTTGCAAGAAAAAATGTCTGAGCCTCTGGGGAGTTGTGTTGATAACTTAAGTCTGACCGTTTGGGTTGTCGGGAGTTACAGATACAGGTCATTGCGTTGATTTTGTGGCTCTGCGTGCTGCTGGTGCGTTGGGGAAGCGATTTTGTCTTGGACTTCATTCTACGTTGGCTTTTTGTTTCTATATGGAGTCGTCGAAGTGAGGGCGCGGTGCGGACATGTGCTCTTGCAGTACGAGCTGATGTAGACAAGTTAGCCTTGCAGGAGGTTAGGGTTGATGAAGTTCTATGGCAAGAGTACTTCTCTGACCCGAGCGCCTGGTGGGATAATAGATCAAGCAAGAGGAATAGTAAAGCTCCTGATTTCAAACACAAGGTTACCAAGCAAGCTTTGTGGATTGAAGGATGGTACACGCCGGAGTGGGTCAAAATTAGATTTAGGGTAAAAAAT
Source organism: Rhytidiadelphus loreus (assembly GCA_947034895.1). Lineage (NCBI taxonomy): Eukaryota > Viridiplantae > Streptophyta > Bryopsida > Hypnales > Hylocomiaceae > Rhytidiadelphus > Rhytidiadelphus loreus. The sequence goes on along the minus strand of OX344765.1, from coordinate 29,045,222 downwards.
TGAAAGAAATCCAATACTTGAAGGTTCTATCTAGATGGAAGAGGAAAGAGTCCAGTGCTCTGCCTGTTGATTGCGAATTGGGGTAGTGATACAGGTTTGGTGAGATAGTCAACTTGCTATTGAGCCGTAGGAACATACTTGACTGTAATATCTTGGTCGTGAACCTTTTCACGAATAAAGTGGTCTTGAATACTGATGTGCTTTGTTCGAGAATGGAACACGGGATTGCTCACTAGTTTGATACAAGATTCATTGTTTCTTGAAATAGATGTAGGCTCTTGACAAGTTTCTCCTAGTTCTTGGAACATATGACAGAGGTAAATAATGTCTTTTGCAGCTTCACTGAGGATTCGGTATTCAGCTTCAGTTGTCGACAAAGAGACGGTTGGTTGTAGCTTGCTCGTCCAAATAATACTTGAATCTTCTATTTTATGAAGAATACCTGAGGTCGATCTTCGTGTGTCAATGTCACGTCCCCAATCAGCATCAACATACGTATGCAATATGTTAGAATTGTTGTGTGGGAAGAATAGGCCGAAATTCATGGTACCTCGAAGATACCGCAGTATGTGTTTTGCTGCCGTTAGATGAATTTGTTGCGGCCTATCCATGTAGCGGCTAACTGAACTCACTGCGAAACGAATGTCAAGGCAAGTATTAGTGGCGAAGATGAGACTACCTACAATTGAACGATAATGTTGTGGGTCAACAAGCTGCGTGTTGGTTTCTTTACTGAGAGGTATTTTAGGATCCATAGGCAGCTTTGCCGAGTTGCAATTTTGCATATTGAACCTTTCCAACATGCGTTTAATATAGGTCTGTTGATGAAGAAAAAGCCCTGAATCATGATGTTGGACTTTTGTGCCGAGATAGTTAGTGACACAGCCAAGATCTGTCATTTCGAATTTGACATGTAGAGCAGTTTTCAGGGCTGAGATTTTTGCTAAATAGTTGCCAGTAATCAATAAATCATCAACGTATACAAGTATAATAATAATCTTGTCTTGTTGACGTAAAAAGTAAAGATTGGAATCTGATGAGCTGCGGGTTAGTTCTTGCGAGAGAAGCCATTCGTCAATGGTACGATACCAGGCCCTTGGAGATTGTTGAAGACCGTATAGCGCTTTTCTCACCCTGCATACTTTTGTCTGATCACCGGCACTTGGAAATCCATCAGGGATTTCCATGATAACTTCTCCTTCTAGGATGCCATTTAAAAATGTGGTAATCACATCCATATGTTCAAGTGGCCAATCGTACTTTGCCGCAAGAACAAATATGAGGCGTATTGTCGACCAACGAACCACTGGGGAAAATATTTCATTGTAATCGATTCCTTCCTGTTGCTGGAAGCCACGAGCAACTACTCTGGCTTTGCATTTTTCTGGTTGTCCTGATGCTCCTTGCTTGACTTTATAGATCCACTTCGCAGTGATTGGTCTCATATCAGGTTGCCTATCTACTACCTCCCAAGTCTGGTTATGATGGATAGAGTCGATTTCTTTTTGCATTGCCAATTTCCATTTGGGATTTAAATTTGCTTCTAAGTAATTCATGGGTTCCTCGAGGAATTCTGCAGCAAGGATCCAGAAATCTCGTAGCCTAGTCGATGGAGTACGTGTACGGGTGGAATATCTGCGAGGATTTTGTGGGATTGGTTGACTAGTTGGTAGAATTGAATCAAGGTGAGTTGGCGAGGTGGGTGGTGACAAGTTGTTATCGTCTAAGTTTAGAAGATGGTCTTGATTATCTGTGCGGCTCGGGAGAATATCTGGGTTGTCAGTGAGCGGGATCAAAGGTAAAGGTACTGACAATGGTTGTGTTGGCTCTATAGATTCGGAATTTGTGGATGGCTCAAAGCTTTCTAGATTGCTATGACTATGAATAGGTTGTTCTAGGGGAAATGAACGAGAAGGTGGTGTTACGGGATTGGATAAATGATGAAAGCCAATTTTGGTTTCATCAAATGCGAGGTCCCTGGTAATGATGATCTTCCTATTTTGTAAGTCATAGGCTCTGTAAGCTTTGCTATTGATATCATAGCCTAAGAATAAACACTGTCTACTTTTATTGTCAAGCTTCGTGCGAGTTTCCCTGGGAACGTGGTAATATGCCATGCAGCCGAAAATTTTCAAATGACTGACAGAAGGTTTTTGTCCAGTGTACCTTTCTTCAAGAGTCATCCTAGCATTGGCACGTGTAGGACTTCAATTTACAAGATAATTTGCAGTAGAAACCGCTTCGCTCTAGAGAAATAGTGGTAATTGACATTGTGTTGCTAGACTTCGAGCGCGTTCTATTATGGTGCGATTTCAGCGCTCTGATATACCGTTTTGCTGTGGTGTATGAGCTTGGGTAAGTTGACGCTGTATGCCTTGTTCATCGCAAAAACTGTTAAAATCATACGAGGTACATTCGCCCCCTTTGTCTGTGCGCAATATTTGAACCTTGTTGCTAGTTTCGACTTGAATTTTTGCAAGAAATGTTCGAAAGTATGAGAAAGTCTGATCTTTGCTTTTCAAGAAATATACCCAACTCTTGTGGGAAAATCGTCTATAAATACAAGAACATACCTCGATCCTGCCAACGTTGGTGTTGATAGTGGTCCCATCAAGTCCGAATGAATAATATTGCCAGCTTTTGAAGCTCTTGAAAAAGACATTTTTGGAAATTTCTTTCGTTATTGACGTCCAGTCAAGCAGTTCTCACAGATACGAAACGTAGATTGGATCGATGGGAGTCCTATAACTTGGTCGAACTGAGATAAATGATATAAGCTCTGGTAGCTTAGATGGCCGTAACGCTTATGCCATAGTGAAGCGGAATTTTCAGTTTCTATAGTGTTTGCTTGTAGCTGCGGACCAAGAGAATATAAACCATTTGTACAATCCCGATGTCCTATTGCAGTAACTTGTCCCTTCTCGTCAAGTATCCAATAGCATGCGTGAGAGAAAACAACGACTTTGCCTTCATCGGCCAGAGAACCAACAGAAATGAGGTTTTTCCTCATAGACGGAACGTACTTAACTTCTTTTAATTTTATTGAACCTCCTTGGGTTTGCACACACGCAGTACTGGTAGTTGCTACTTTATGAGATTCCCCTCCACCAGTTTTCACTTCTTGAATTCTAATGGTGGAGGAGCTAGGCTTTGATAATTCTACTTTATGACCATCAGAAGCGATGTGTGTGGATGCTCCACTGTCCATGTACCATGGTCCATAATCGTAATTTCCCCAATACTCAAAGAGTGCCGCATCAAGGAACTCAGCCGAATTTGCAAATGCTGAATTCTGAGGGTTGGGAGAGGAGGCATTACTTGTTCGTGGCTGTCTACAGTCTCGTGAGAAATGGCCGATGCGGCCACAGTTGTAACAAATGAGAGGTGGACGCGGCCCTCGCCTAGGATAGGGTCTTGGATATGCTCTTGGAGGACCGTATCTTCCACGGCCTCTGGGATACGAGTTGTTTCGCAAGGACGCATTCCGTTCGAAGGTGGCAACAAGAGCCTCTTCGTCGCCCAGTTGTAGAGATCGATGTTCCCGTCGGTGTGACTCAGTGAGTAAACTCGAAGAGACCTGTTCGAAAGTCATATCAGCATTCAAATGAGTCAAGGTTTGAATTGTACTATCATAGCTTTGAGGAAGGCCGTTGAGGAAGGCTGCTCTGATACCATCTCACTACAACAATGGCAGTGTTTTATGACTGCAAAAATATGACTGAGGATAACTGGCGACTACTTGCAGTCATATTCTTGGAGGTCAATACCTTGGGGAGAAATATGACTGCAAAATATGACTGCTAGTCGTTTTTAGGTCTTATACTTCACGGGTGTATATTATACGTCCATTGCGAACACCAAAGTATTTCATAGGGAACGGTAGGGAACTCGTTTGAGAACATTGAGTTATATTATTGGTCATATTTTCATGGTAGTAACATTTTTTTGGTTTTGGGCAACCTAAAAAAAACATGGGCAATCAAAAAAAATATAGACAAGCCATTGTTTAAAATTTTGAAACTTAATCACTATTTTTTAAGGGTTTTGAAACCCTAGCCGTCATTTTTTTTAGGGTTTTGAAACCCTAGCCACCACTTTTTAGGGTTTTGAAATCCTAGCCACTACTTCTTTTGACTCTTCTTCCTTACCTTTTGTTGTCTCTTGTCTCTTGTCTCTTGTCTCTTTGAGTTCACTCTTGTTTCTTAGTTGTTGTGTTTTGTTGCATTTTGAGTTCACTCTTGTTTCTTAATTGTTGTGTTTTGTTGCATCTTGAGTTCATTTTTGTTTCTTAATTGTTGTGTTTTATTGCATCTTGAGTTCATTCTTGTTTCTTAGTTGTTGTATTTTGTTGCATCTTGAGTTCATTCTTGTTTCTTAGTTGTTGTGTTTTGTTGCATCTTGAATTCACTCTTGTTTCTTAGTTGTTGTCTTTTGTTGCATCTTGAGTTACTCTTACTTCTTAGTTGTTGTCTTTTGTTGCATCTTCACTCTTGCTTCTTGTTTTTTTCTTTTTGCATCTTAATTATTTCTTCTTCTTCTTTCTTCTTTCTTCTTTCTCACTTTTTGTTCTCTTTTTTTTTTTTTTTTGGTTGCATCTTAACTCTTTTCTGTTGTTTCTTGTTACCTCTTAGTAGTTCCTCCTTATTGTTTCTTGTGCATCTTAACTTGTATTTGTTGTTATCTTTTAGCATTTTTTGCCTTTTTTCTTCTTGTTCCTTGCATCACCATTGTTTTTCTTCTTATCCTAAATTTGTATTACATATTTTTTATTATTGTAAACTTTTGAAGATTGAGCTTTGTTGTATGTTCATTAAAAATTAACCTCCTATTTCTTTAATTGTATATGCAGGCAATAAAATTGGAACAAAGTTGTTGGAGGTTACTTGCAACTCACTTCATATTATTGTAAGAAATATAGTCTCTATTGATTTGTGTAAATAATTCATTGTGATATACATATTTTGTATTTGTGACTAATAAATTATAAATGTTATTGAAAGGAGTCACATTCCTTCTTATATATTCCCTCTCCAATATAATTGTTTCTTGTATATCTTTAAAATCATATGTATTTGATTTTAACTACATGAAATCTTTTATTCAACTGTTAAATCATTTTAATGTATGATTGCAAATATGCTTAGGTATCCTACAACCATTGTATGATTTATTCAATTCATAATTCAAATACATATCAATAAAAAAAATGACTACTTAGAATCACAAAATGATTATAATAATTTCCAAAAAATGACTAGGTGCTCTCAATATGACTGAAAAATATAACTGAAAAATTTGACTGAGAAGAGTTGTTTTACAAATCATCAAAAAATATGACTCAACGCAGTCATATTCCACAAAATATGACTGAGAAGAGTCGTTTTACAAATCATCAAAAAATATGACTCAATGCAATCATATTCCACAAAATATGGCTGAGAAGAGTCGTTTTACAAATCATCAAAAAATATGACTCAATGCAGTCATATTCCACAAAATATGACTGAGAAGAGTCGTTTTACAAATCATCAAAATATATGACTCAACGCAGTTATATTTCACAAAATATGACTGACCAGTCATATTCCACATCATCAAAATATATGACTCAACGCAGTCATATTTCACAAAATATGACTGACCAGTCATATTCCACGTCATCAAAAAATATGACTCAACGTAGTCATATTCACTAGAAGAAAATGAGGGGTTTTGCAACTACAGTATGCAACTCATTTTGTAGTTGCATAGGACGTTTGCAACTAGGTGACAATGTAGAGTGTGTAGTTGCAGTGGACAAGTCGCATTAGTTGCAGTCTAATTGCAAGGTTTTTTGTCATCCGACACCATACAAAGAACTTCATCCTTGTGTGCAACTTGTCTACAACTTGTTTGCAACTTGCAGATTTGTAAATTTTAAAATATAAATCTCAATGATTTGTAGATTTCAAATTTTCAGATCTACCTCCTTTCTAGATTTTAGAATTTCAGAACTACCTTTTTCTTAGATTTTTGAATTTCAAATCTACCTTTTTCTAGATTTCAAAATTTCAAATCTACCCTCTTCCTAGATTTCAAAATTTCAGATCTACCTTCTTCCTAGATTTCAAAATTCAATTTCTTAGATTATAAAATTTCTTAAATTTTAATTATTTTTTAAATTCTTATATACAAAATCTACAAATTGTAGAAACCCACAAATTATAGAAATCTTAGAATTCTATCAAAAGAATTCATTATATAAAACTATAACAACTTACAAGCCTTATATGTTCAATCTAATGGTACTCTTTACAATTGATATGGGTCAATTGATATAACACGAATGGGAATGAACTTTGAAAGCAACTAGGAAACAACTAGAGTGCAACTAAGAAACAACTAGCGTATAACTAGGAAACAACTATGGTCATTTTACAGTTGCATAATAGTTGCATAGGACACTAGTTGTTTCCTAGTCTTTTTTTGCAACTACAGAATGACTACTTTGCAACTAAAACAATGAATGAATGTTGTAAAACAATGACACAAAACAACTACATTAGATTTGGTGCAAATAGAGAGGAAACTAGTTGCATGACAGTTGCATAGGGCACTAGTTGCATCGTAGTTGGTTGTGTCGGACGTGTTTTTCTTCTAGTGATTCCACGTAGGATTTTTTTATTTACTCGGGCAACTCAATAAAAAGTCAAAGAAAATCAAAATATACGCCTCGTTGGCATACTATGGCTAATTATGGGTATTTATACCCCTCAACTTATATGACTGCCAATATGACTGATGTCTGAAGCGATTGCTTCTAAACGACTGCTACAGTCATATTTCGAGTCATCCACAGTGATTTCTACGCTAGTCATATTTTTTGATTTTACGACTGACTGCAGTCATTTTTTGCAGTTATAAAACACTGATTTTGTTGTAGTGTTTGTATCATAGTCTTGTCCGTGATTGTCTCTCCCATGCTTGTCAGCCGATTTCGAAGTTCTCGGGCTTTCTTGATGTAGTCCTCTACTGATCCTCCTTCTACTAGCTTGGTTGAGTGCAGCTTACTGGTGAGAGTCAGGATTTGTGCTTGGTCGCCAGATTGGAATGCTGACTTCAAGGCCGCCCATGCAAGGGCCGGGTTTGTGAATTTGGCGATAGTATCTACAAGATCATCGCTTACCGATAGTATCAGTGCAGAGACCGCATTTGCTTTGGTGGTCTCCAATTGAGCTTCCGTAAATGTGCATCCTCCAAGATTTGCTGGAAATGCCTCAGGGTTGAAAGCTTGTTCAGTGAGGCGCCACCAGTTCTCCCTTTGTAAGATGGCGCGCATCTTCAAGCTCCACACATAATAGTTCTCCATACCTGTAAGTTTGTTAGTGTCACCAATCGATACATTTCTGTCACCCATTTTTTTTTTTTTTTTCGTATTCTATTGCTGACGTTTGACCTTCTGTTCTATCTGTTAACGACGAAATGGGCCGAGCTATGTTCTACTCAGATCGATGGATCTGTACTTTCGCACTTTGGTACTATCGTAACTCACTCTGGTATGTCGTTTCTAGATCGATGGATCTATATGTTCTCACTCGGTTACTATCGTACTTCAATCTGGTACTGTCGTAGCTCAATCAAGTTCTGGATAGATGGATCTCATGAGTTAGACTACGCTGAACTGGTAAATCTCTTGCAACCGACTACTCTATTGTAACAGGCTCTGATACCATGTTAAATCATGACTACTGAGCGTTTCCAGGAAGTCTAGCTTCTCAGCTTGTATTAACACAGGAAACTCGAGAGAGTTACAATGACCTTAGAGGCAAGTATAAGTACAGAATAAACAGATGAAAAGGATGCAAAATAGTTAACAGATGAACAGTGATGAACTAAAGTACATGTGGCAGATTAGTGTACAGGAGAGTGAGTGTAAATCTCCAACAGATATTTCAAACCATGACATGTTTTGGGAGTCTCTCTCACCTCCATAGAATCAGAGAAACAAGGATTATTGTGCACAGGAATGTCTATTGTTTAGTGGTGCCCTTGCGGACGCAGTGCCGCCTAGAGGAATGGCGACTAACTTGAGAGCCAGCCAAAAGAACCCCACTGCTTTATACGTTGCTTTTGCACACTTCTCTCCCAGTTTCACATTGCGTGACGGAGGCTTTTAATCTATACCTGCCCTTAAATCTATACGAGTTGTAGTTTTCAAAGGCAAAACTGCTTGCGCATCTCAATTTGGACACTACAATAGGAAGTAGCAGCTGCATCACATCATCAATTACTTTTCAATGGGTTTTGAAGCAGTTCTGGACTTTCACAAAAAAAAATTATCAATTGTCTACTGCGATCCATTGCAAAAGCCGGTGCTGCAAACTTGTTGCAGAAGTCTTGGGCATGGAACCAATGCATATTTATGCCAAAATGTTGTTGCAAAACTAATGCAATTGATCTCAAATTCAATCTCACATAGTTGAGAATACACTGCACAACTTAATACAAAACCATTTGCAAAATTGTTGATAATTTCTAGCGGCCATTGCAAAACCGCTGCAAAATCTATTGCAAACTATTGCAATCTCAGCCTTCTGTACTAGTGGTCCTTGATATCCACAAACGGATCCGTGGAATTGATTCCGTTGAAAATCAGGAACGACTTAAATTCCGCTCTTTGCTTCCACCATATGTTTCTCTTTATTCAAGACTACCTGGACAAGCACACGAATTAATTAATTGGCCACTGACAAAGCTAGCGGCCACCATCGATACATCACAACTAATGGCAGATCGAAAACTCTCTCATAAATGAATTATACAGTCTGATTATCGAACTATCCCTTCAATCATGCTATTATATACACAACCACGCAGCATGCAGGTGAAGAGTGAATTGAATCATTACGGTGGACTGCTTAACAATTTTTTAGATCCGCTGCTCATGCCATTTCCGTGGCACCTTTAGCAGGAGCTCCACCCAAGGCCAATGCTCCACTCGCTGTATGCAAGGCAAGCGAGATCGATCGATCAGGAAGCCAGGCGATCATCTTAATTACGAAAGAATGGTCGGTTTCCGCCACCACAGACGAGATGTGGAGAACAGCAATCACCAGGCTAGGCCTTGCAGCAGCATTAATTACTTCCTCCGAAACAGATGAGAATCGATCCATAGCTGAACAGTCATGTATATGTGAGCCCACAAAGCATGCACACGTACCATCGACGGATGTTTCCCAACTAGTTGGCTATAGTAATGGCCGATCGAGTGTCCAAAATGGTCTCCTAAACACGTGCAGTCTGTCGATCACTTCACGCAATTAATTATACATAGAATTTATGATCCAGTGCAGCAGGTGATCGAAGAGCGCATGTGTAATTAATGCTGGATGAGAACAGGTAGTAAGGGCGGCTAGCGGCTAGCTGTAGCTGAAATAATAATTCTCGTAATGGGGGTGACTGGGCGTGGGCTGAGGAACAGCTGCGGTCCGGAGCAGGCTAGGATCTGTGTCTGAGGGCGTGTCTGAGGGCGTGGACGTGCAGCTTGAGCGTGAGCAGCCAGCGCTGGTACAGCGAAGTGAAGAAGGCCAAAATGGGCAAAGGGTGGCCCATGACGGCCTTCGTTGCTAGCGAGCTACAGGGCTGCAGAAGGGGTGCAGAGGTGCAGAGCTACAGAGCTGGAGAGAGATGAGCACGCGCAGATCGAATGATTGAGAGTGGGCTGTGGGGACCGAGGATCGATCGATCGATATCTCACCAGATCGAGGCGAAGGATTCAATGTCAATTTCGTTAAATTGGCCAGCGATATTCACCAACCAAAAATTGTGACATACTGTACATCTTCACAAAGGTCTAAATTCAGGCCACAAACTAGGGGGCAAACTAGATTTCGGGTTCAGGCCTGAACAGCGCCATAGTAATGGAATATCGCCCATTTAACAAAACTGACGTTACTTGATCTTGCTCCGATCGACCGATCGATTCTTGCTGGTGCGGGGTAGTTGGGGGCGCGCAATTCTGCCTCCAAGTGCGCAACAACACATTGCAAGCTACGGAACGCGGACTGCATGCACGCCCCTGCCTTAATGGCTATCATGGCCATGGACGTCGTACATACACAATATCCAGGTTCACTAGCTAGCAACGTCAATTTTGTTAAAATGGCGCGATTCCGGCACCCAGTAGTATTAAACTATTTTAGTTTTGGTGGGTCTTGTTGGTAGTTGAAAATTGAAAAAGGGAAGTAGATTCTTGTAAGATGTATTTTTTGGACACTGTTTTAATAAGCTATGAATGATCAGAAGGTGGACAGCCACATTAGGCAAGAATAGGTATTAGTAAAGCGCAATCTGCAGCACACAATTGAATGGACCTGTCTTACTAGACTTTAATCGACTGCAAATGAACCAGTTCCTTTGATGACTACCACGCCTCTGTACGCACTGCAACAAACTCCTAGCGTATACATGATTGATTTTCCAACATCCAAGTCCGTAGGTTTCGGTTTACCAGATTGGTTCTGAGCATATTAATATCTGTTCTTGTTAGCATAAGGGTTCAGATGCACCAAAGAATGTGTTATTTAGACAACAAATGCAAAAGTTATGAAGGTTCTATTTAAGTTCTATTGTAGCTGATTTAAACTGACCTTATACCTGAGGAGATGTTTAGGTGGTCTATATTACTGCAGAATAAATTTCGGGTGATTCTACTTTTCACTTTTAAGAAAACAAAGAGGTCAAGGACACTCTTCAGTTATTAAAACATTACATTGTTTCTATTTACAAATGTTGAGATATGAATTGCACCTAGTATTGTTCTTACAAGTTGGGTTCTACAATGCTTGTACATCATATCTACAATTGATTTTAAAGTTGTGTACATTCTCAAATTCAAAATGTACTCATCATCAAATATTGTCTGGTGTCAATTTAAGGTACCTGTTGTCCCTAGAGAAAAATACCCCCAACGGTTATGCAAAACAGGCAACGTCAGCAGTACAAAGACCAACACTGAACTCCTTGCAAAGAAAACGTAAAGCAGATAGAAAGAAAAAACTTCAACCTGGAACTAAAATCGGAACACTATGATACAGAAAATCTAGGGTCGATTTTTACAGATCATCACCACACTAGATTCTACGCCATTTTGCCCTCACAAGCCTAGAAAATGTCCATTACTACCATCCCACAACTCGCCCTACAATCAAATGAACTAGGAAAATTTATGTAATACTATTCTACACCGAGTTTTTAAAAAAAAGGTAAAAGAGAAAAAAAGAAAATGAAAAAAGAAAAACTTAAAAAATGGATACATTAGGTCCCAGGGTTAGATTATAGATCCATCCTTGATGATGCCATTTTTCTCAATTACTGTCACCCCTGTTCTGATGTAGAATCCCTCTTTTGGTCTTGAAGCTTCATGGACATTCTGCACCCAACCCAAAGAATAGTACACCTCAGCAAACTTCTTTCAGATAACTAAGGTGAGTGCAACGCTTAAAGACAATCAGAATACTTAAAATTGATTGGTACAAATCTTTTAGTAAATTGGAAAATTGAAATAATGAAAGTCCCAAAAAAGAAAATCAAAAGCTGGAGTCGTGATGAATTTCGTATGAAATTGTAAACACTGGTAGGAATAGATGTAGCAACCTAATTACAGCATTGAATTAGAGCACCCACTGCATAAATTGATTGCTTTCACATTTATAGGAGTTAAAAAAAAGAAATTCATTGTTTGAAAGTTATAATGAAGATAGCAAAATGTACTAATAGGAAGAATAAATCATGCCCTAAATTTTGTGACAACAGAAACAATTGTAATTCTCAAAAAATTATACTGTTCTTTGTTTGAAGGTCTTTTAAACATCGTAAGGAGAATCTTCTTCATAACTTATAAGGTCTTTCATTGATCATGTCAAAGTGATCATAAGAAGGCCTCCCCACAAAACTTATAATATTCTGACCATAAGTAGACCGCCTCATGAATTACAAAGAATAATTCTCTGCTAGATGTTAATTTAAAGTCCAAAAGCAGTTTAATTCTACAGACAACCCGTTTAATTTTCTTTTGGAACTTTCTTATCGCTATAAACTTTCAAAGTGGACTTTCTAATTTTAGCTTGAGCATGACAAGAACTAAAGTGTGAATGCAAAATACGCACATCAGTGTTGGCAATGACGACATCCTTGCCGATCCTGGCATTCTTGTCGATGATGCAGTTGCTGATTTGGGAATTGGCACCCACTCCCAAAGGAGTCTTCCCTTCCCTCAACAGCTGAGCTATTTCCTCCTCCGTCTCATAAAAATCAGCTCCCATCATCATTGTATCCTGATATTCAAGATTCCATAAACGTTAATATCTTCAAGAGTTTCATGAGACAATTACAGCATTCCTCAAACAAGCATCATACTTGAAGTGTTGATAAACATATGAACAATAAAGTCAATGTTCATTCAAAGTCTAAAAATGCACATAAACAAGGCCCAAAGAAATTCAAGTCCAAAAATATGATACAATGGTATTCATAGTGAGACTAATGAAGGTTGATGATCCTCACGAACTTCTTGCTTCAAGTGCGTTTGGAAAATGCAAGGATTCTTACCTTCAACACAACACCGGATTCCAGACGAGATCGAATTCCAACAATTGAGTGCTGCACTGTGCAATTTCTTAGAAAGCATCCGTGTGAAACAATTGAGTCTTGCACCTGAAATTTAATATCAATTCAGTCAGAATCAAACATCTAAATGTGGAGTGGATTCAGGTATGATCAGATAATCCAGAAAAGTAGTGAATTCTTTTCAGATTTGATGCAACATTTGACAACTTGGGGGTCAGGGTACATGACATGATGAATTATGTGAAAATTGTACAAATCATGTGAATTACAAATGATTGGCTCCATTCACATGGCATTTAATCCTGCACCACGTTTGAAATCAACACATAGTAAGCTCATTTGTTATTGCTGGATCTACATTTCTCAGGATGAATGTTGATGACAACCAAAAAGTTGAGGTCAAGACATTAAAAATGAGTAGACTAAGTTAGCCTAACAGATCTTGTTCATTTGACCATTTTGTGGGCTGATGATATTTGGAGCATTGCATGAAATGGTCAAACATACAGTGTTACCATGTCACTTTATCATTCATTTTCAAGATTCTTTCTCCATGCCTGACCATGAAGACAAAGTGCGCAGTTTCTAAGAGCAATTTCTAACTTTAAACCGATCACATTGTTAGATTTCTTAAAACATGGTTGAATGTCGTATCCTCAAGGCCTGTCTAGTAGACAAATGTAAACCGACCCTCAGTTTTCAATACGAGGAGCTATTTTGAGGGCTCACAAGACAGAAACTAATAAATTTATAATGGAAGATGATAGATACCTGGCATTGTTCTATTTTTGTTGGAGGAAGATACCGTGGTGATGTGAAGATTGGCTTGGTAGCATCGTAGAAACTGAACTGGGGCGGCTGCAGAAAAGCAAAAGACACAAGAGGCATCGGCTTTAGAGCCCACTGAAGCACAAGAGCATTTTGGAATAGTCATAATATCTCTTGGTTGCAGGCTAAGAGTATGTCAATTTAATGGGAATTTTCATGTGATTCCAATGACAATACTTCCAAGTAATAAACTTCCTGTGAATAAAAAACGATCCTTTTTACAGTTTTAAGGGGTTGGAGGGGAGATGCTCGAAAGCTAGTACAAAAGAGTTTTGACCTAAACGAAAATCAGCTGTAACTGGTGTTTTAACATATCAACTAGATTCTCTACATTTTCACGAAGGTCACTGCCAACATCTATTGCAAAGTTTTACTTGGATGAAACATTACAAACATGGCAAAAGTCCTCTCTGAACAGCTGACATGTCAAATAAAGCTTCGAATAAATTTCTTACGATCCAAGGCTATCACAAGCTATCTGCAATGTGGATATTTCACACGGTTCTCAATTGATAGAGTCTTTACAAAAAGATACGACGTTAAAGAAGCGGGGTACCTGAGAAGTAAGAGCTAAGTTGGCATCAAAGAAAGACTTGATGGTTCCAATATCTTCCCAGTAATCGTTGAACAAGTATGCCTGGAGAAACAAAACAAAAGATTTTACAAACTAGTCAGATTCATGCTGCAATCACTAAATCCCTAAGTGCCTAAATAGCCACCTCCGTGTCAAGAGGAGTTGAGAAAAGACATTTAGGTAGCTTCAAGGAATGTAGAAAAATGTCCCAATGAAAAGAAGAAACTCAAGAAATCATTAAAAACACTTTTGAGCGATAGAAATATGTTCGGACAGCTTCTATAATCAACTACAACTTCCAAAACGGACTTTCAACTTTTACCTAAGGCATGTAAAGATTCATGGAAGCTTTATCTAAAAGGAAATCACAAAGAATGGAAGCTTACGATAAACTAAAAACTCAACCAATAAAAGCAACCTTTTAATAATTATACCCTACCAAAGACTGCAACACTGAAATTAACCAGATTTTGTAGTTGTGAAACGATAATCACTAGGCATACCTGGACGTCAAATTCACCGGTAGAAGCGGGAACGATTTCCGAGCCAAAGTCATTGGCAGTGGGAAATCTCCATCTGCAGCATTCAACCAGGATTTGATCAAATGAATCAAGAAACCTCTAGGTTAAGTGTGACAATTAAAAACACGACCACATTCGAAATAAATGATCATAAATACTATTAACGCCAGGATATTTTTCAGAATGTAAAAATGTCAGTGTCAAATGTCACATACGGAGTACATAGTACACGGCTAAAAGCTCAAAACTGGGATTCTTCTCATCTATTTAAAGGAGTACAACCAGAATCTAGTCAAGTGTGAATATGAAGTGCTATATTATAGTCTATTATCAAATTACCAAGTACATGAGTTGCTCGAAACTCAGCTGCATACCTTAAAAGCTTCAGAAGAACTTCCTTCTTGAACACATAAATACCCATGGATGCAATATAAGGCTTCGCCGCAGCTTCCTCAGGAGACAAGCCTAAAACCGTTGTATCTACTTGCTGCAAAACCAAGAGCTCTAAATCATACAAATGAAACTGAACGCTATACAAGTCATTCAAAAGATCAGAAATTTGAAAAGCAGGAGCAATCAGAACTAATTCCTCAGTGAGTCGTTTCTAGTTAGCAATAGATGAATACTTCAACTGACAAGACATGGATTTAGTGATGAGGTCAATGTTAATACTTTAAACATAAAGAATGTCTCACACTCATACTTACAAGTCTACTCATGCATAATTGGTTAATTTGTTGTATGACAATAAAATCAAATGTGAATTCGATTCGTTTCGAAGTAACCCAAAGCTATCACCTCGCATTACACTGATCCAATAGCTGCTGGAGGGAAAGTTGAACAGCAGCTAGAGGATTTCTTTATGTTATTGATCATACTGTACCATCTTTTTCAGTTCAGAGCCCTTAGGCTTCTCATTGAAGTAGAGAATTCGTCCCGCATCGTCAATCTTCATCAATCCATAGTCAGAGGCACGACTGCGCAGTAAATTGCCAACCAGATGATTAAATGCCAGGGTAGTTAACCCAGGCCACACTAGTTTACCAGGTGGGGACACCAATAAACCCTAAATGCTCAAATGGACAAAAGTGGGGGCTTCCATATCTATCGGGGTAGAAATAAAACATCAAGGAAGCTTCAAGGAAGTAACAAAATGTATCCATAGAAATCATGTGCTCCAAAATAATCTTGAACCACTTGTAAAAGTCATGTATAGGTTTCCATGGAGCTGTTAGAATAGTGGAGGGTAAAATAGAGAAGATGAAGGAAGAATCAAATGGAGTGGGGGGAATGGAAAGAGGAATTAGACCACACTTCGGTATCTCTATGTAAAAAAGGATTCCTGTGCCCAATGAATGGTACTCTGATAAGGAATCTAATGACATTTCTGACTAATAAAAAATATGCATTGAAAGTTACTAATCTTGAGCATTAGCTCCTGAAGCGGACTTTATATTGTTGTTGGCAAGATGGAGAGTGTTGCAGCACCATGAAACTCTTTTGTAAATTACAGAGACTGAATGCACTATACCTCCCGTCCATGGGCACGCAGGAGATGGTGATATCGGCACCACTGTCCCTGTGCTTCTGTTGAAGACCCCCAACACAAAAAACATATGGTCAGAATCTAAACCAAAAAAAGGCTTACTGCATCACAAAACCCAGACAGAAAACCTAATTCTGACAGAGCCAGGGGAACGAGTTCAGGGATCAGCACCTGGGCAAAGTCCATGTAGTCCATACGATAGAGATGGTCACCAGACAGGATCATCACATCCTCCACCACCTTGTTCCTAGCGTCCTTTAACATAACGAAATGCAATGTGAGAACAAAGCTCCCAAGTCTGAACTTGCAAGAAAAGGAAACCTCTAAGTGCCCCAACCGATAAAAGTTCAAATACGGGGTGCTCGAATTCAAGATTTGTGCATTGAGAATAGAGGCAATTCAGGCATTTAGGGTTAAATCTCTACAAGGGGGCTACTACTTTAAGACCAGCTTTCGGGGTTCAGAATTGCGTTAGGTCGAATATGGAAACAAGCAACTAAAACTGAGTGGCTGAAATCGCAAACTCTAAGAAAAACCTAATGAATCATTTAGGAGGTAGCAAATATACTAAATTATAGAAACCATAGTCTAAACTTTGAAATAATGTCTAAACGGACAAAAGTAACCACTTCCATTTCTATAAGAGCTAAACTAAATGGTACCAAAACTCAAGACTTGTATTTTCAAGAAACAAAGGCGATTAGGGCACCACAATTAGAAATCTCCACGACATAGCTGCTACTACTTTGAAACAAGCTTTCAGGGCTCAGAATTGCGTGGGGTCGAATTGGAAACAAGAGACAAAAACTGAGACAGCAGCTGAAATCGCAAACCCTAACAACCCTAATAAATCATTCAGGACACCTGTATCAAAACTTACCAACCAGAAGAAGAAACCATGCTCTATGATACATTGTTGCAAATACTGTTTTCGAAGTTTTGGTAACAAGCTTCCAATGAGGGATTTTTTGGTTTTGAGTTCATGCAGGAAGGGGTTAAAAAACTGACCTCAAACAACCAGAGGTACTGTCGGACGGCATCAGCCGTTCCTTGGAACCAGTCAGTGCCTCTGTCTCCCGGAGTCTGTGTAGCGGCCAGCACCTCCACAAAGCCATCACCGAAGTTGATCTTGCCAAAGTTGTAGGTTCGAGCCAGGTGCCGGTTGAGGGAGGTGGAGTTGAATTGCGTGAGGATGAACACTTTGTTGATGCCGCTGTTAATGCAGTTGCTCATGGGCACATCGATCAACCGGTACGCCCCTCCAAGAGGCACCTGAACAGCATCCGCACAGTCTATCAATACATCAATCAGGTTTCACTTCAGGCCTAGAAACAAACACTATAGGAGTGTCAGGGTGAACTTTGCGTTCCGAAAATAGATGCCATTCTGTTCCCAGACTTTGAAAATTCACACATGGGCAAGTGTTTTGAAGACAAGGTTTTGGGCTCAGAATTGCGAAGGGCTAAATTTGGAAATAAGCTAAATACCAGTTCAGGGAACACTCAGGGAGCACTAAGTTATACAGCCTGCTGTGTGCATGGCAATGTGCACTGCACACGGCAAGATAAACTGCAGGGAGCACTGTTGCAATGTGCAGCACCCTTTACCGTGTTCCCTCATACTGAGATTTTGCCGAAATAGTCAAGCGAGACCCTAAACCGCAACCCGAAATCGCAAGCTCGGACAACCCCTATAAATTGGTAACAATCTCCAAAATCAGAAGTACTTGTGTGATACAGGTTTGAGGGGAGCTTACAGCAGGTTTTGCGCGTCCCTTGGTGAGAGGAAACAAGCGCCTTCCTGCCCCACCTCCCAGAATGATCGACAAAACTGTCCTTGGATCCACCCGATCTTTCTCCTCTGTGTTCACCTGCAGTTTACAAGTTCAAATATGGGTTTCCCAGTCAATACCATTAAAGCTTCGTAGTTGGACCTCAACTACTACTTCTTTCTAGAGCCTCGTCACCAACAGATCTCAAGCAACTTCTCCCTCCGTACCACTCCTCTTAATGTAGCACTAAGAAGTGAGATTCCCACTCTGGCTTGTTGAACAATCCAAGAAGCAACCGAATTTCTACACAAGAAACACAGCGCGCATCTTGCTGGACAGAACTACTGGAGGATGTGAAACTTAAATAAAGAAATGCAGGACAGAAACGCCCCAGGGTAAGAAGCCTAAATCGAAAATGTACGAGAGAAATCAAGCCACAGGGTACGAAAGGTCCCGATTCAAGACAAGAAGCATAATGTGCGACGACACTGCTGAATCCTAGACTGGTACTGATTCTCCAATCAGCTCCCCATTTCCGTGGCATCTCCTCTTTCGCAGGAGCTGCGCCCAAGACGTACACGGGCTCCACTGGCTAACTGAACTGCAAGGCAAGCGAGATCAATCGATCGATCAGGCTGCGAGCTTACCAAAGACTGGTTGATATCCGCCAACACCGACGAGACGCGAAAAACGCCACCAGCTGCATTCCTCCGACTTCCAGCAGCAGCACCAGGCAACCCCTTCGGCGCTTTCATCGACGCCGCCAGCCTCTCCCCACAAAAATCCGTCCGCGGCAACGAGCACACACCACCACCACTACTACTTCTGCTACTACTACTCCCAGTTAGTCGCCCTCCATAGCCCTCCCTCGTAATGCCCGAGCCACAACTCGTGGTGGACACACAGGCAGTCCCAGCTGCCGCCATCGCCCCAACTCACTCGTCCCCCCCCAAATGCTATCTATCCCGTCCGAACTCCGAACTCCGAACTCCGATATCTTTACATTACCATGCAGCCATTCTCGAGCTATGATGAGGTCGAATTCGCACCCCGAATGCAGAGGAAGAGGGTAGAGAGGGTAGAGAGGACAGGGAAGATGCCAGAAGCATCAAGAGAGAGAAACGCCGGATGCAGGGAATTTGCCTGTTTCGGGTTTTGTGGGTGTTTGCGTCTGTTGGGCGAGGCGTTTGTGGTGGAGAGTGATTGTGGATTAGTGCAAAGTTGGGGGGCTGCCAAACGGAGTTTGCGACAGAGTTTTGGCTGATGAGCTTGGAGTTTTGGGTGTGTTGCGGATTGGAATTTCATGCGATTGTTTCTTGCAGTCAATGATTCGTGACGCATTTCCGTTTGGTGGCCGTGGGAATTGGCTGCTGGGAGGAATTGGTTCGATTTGCGAGTGGGCTGCGCGGGATTGCGGGGGCGACGCTAGCGACGGGCGGGTCCCGAAGCTTCAGGGTACCGACCACCCTTTAGGCGAATGGCTTGGGTCTCACCTCTTTAATGTCACCTTCTCTAATGGAACTTTGTCCAATAGTGTAGCTCTATTCTGCGAATTCATGACATCTTCTCTAATATCACATCCTTTGTTCTCAGTAATGTCTCCTTCTCTAATATCACATCCTTTGTTCTCAGTAATGTCTCCTTCTCTAATATCGCGTCCTTTGTTTTCTTGTTCGTTCCTTCGACGTGAAGTAATATCACCTTCTCTAATAACACATCCTTTGTTCTCTCTCCTATAACCACATTAAAATCATTTATTTCACCTTCTGGAATATTACATCCTTTTATCCTCATTAATATGCCTATCCTCTCTTGTTTGTTCTTTTGTAAAACTACTACTAGAGAATGGACATTTCAAGTTCAAAACTCACTTTGTACTTTCATTGTCCTACATTATATGGCAAAAGAAATTACATATAAATGTGATTTTCATACCTAGTAGTAAGGGTTGGAATTTTGTAGTGAATATTTTTTTATTCTTTAGGAGAATTTCAATATATGTTAATAATTGAAATATTTTGCAAGATTATTTGGTCACATAAAAAGGTTGAATTTTTTTATGTGACATTAAAGAGTGTTGGATGTATTTCTTCAGCTTTGAGATTCATTTGTGACTAGTGATTTATTGTAACATTTGGATGTTACACCACAATTATGGGTAATTTCATTAAAATGGCGATATTCCATTAAAATGGTAGTTCAAGGGACCAACTAGGGCATGAGATCTTACGGAAGAAAATGGTAGGGGCAATGCCATATGTAAACGAGTGGTAATTTGGGCACGCATGGACACAATCGACGCTTGATATGAGATGAATAGGTGCCTCAATACACCTCAATCTTTGTTCCTTCATGTACAAATGCCAATGGAATACCGCCATTTTAACGAAATTGCCCATAATTGCTATTATGTGAGCTTAGGATCTTAAGCCCATAAGCATAGGAGTCCAGGCTCTTATGTTATAGGCACCTTCCATAGCTATAAGATGTTTATATTATAGGTGTCTATGTTGTAGGTACCTATGTTATAAGCACCTTCCATGGGTATAAGATATGTATATTTTAGGTGTCTGTTATAGGCACCTTCCATAATTATAGGATGTTTATATTATAAGTATGTATGTTATAAACATCTCCAATAGTTGTAGAATACCTATGTGCCTAGGTTCAGGGCTTATAGACTCACATTTCTAGGCTTACATATTAGCACCGTTGAACTTCATATGTTGAACATCTATCATGTCTTCTACCATAACTTTTGAAGTATGGGATCAATGGATCTCCAATTTAAATGATGATGTACAACACTTCTTAGGTTGTAACAATTATTTTTAAAGATTTAAAAAATTATTATTATTATTTAAAAAGAGATTTTGCTAATTTAAAACACTTTGAGATTTCATGGTTTAAGAGACTCAGAGATATCCAAAATTATTGTCACATAGGTGAGTTTCTACAATTATATTTCTAGAACAAGCACATATCTATAGTACAAGGGGAATCTAAAAACAACAATTTTCAAATCTTCCACATGGATATAAAGAAGACTCCCATGCACACAAATTTTTAGACATTTGAAAAGACTTTTCTATCATGTTTTGGGTAGAATCTTATCTTCAAAAAATTCTTAAGAACGCTTAATTTTTGTTTTAATTTTTTTAGTGTTTTTACTATTTTCTAATAATTTAAACATCAATTAGAGGGGATGGATTTTTCTTTTAAAATTGCTTGTGTCGGCCCAACTCCCTAACATTTTTTCATGATATCAAAAGTTTGATAAACAATACAAAATTTTATAATGATTACCAGTAGGGTGATTGCAAAAAGACTGGTACTATTTTCTATTGCAATTGGAGTGACAGAGTTGCCATCAACTATAACTTTTGGAAAATGAAGCCGACATACTTGAAATTTTTATTGGAGATGACTAACTTGAAAGTCATGAGATTCCTTATTTTTCAAAAAAATTGAAAAACCATTCTATAATTAAAATTCAATTTAGCTCATTTGTCACACTTTGCGTTTTAGGGTTTTTTAGTACTACAGAGTATCCAAAATTTATGATCAAGTTTGTGATTTGAGCTCCATTTTGTTGTATGTAAATTCATACTAACAATTAAACATATATATTGGTATCATAAACGAAACAATTTCATCTTTAGATGTGACAAACTTACTTTGGGTTGAAGTTTGTGGATGAGTCAATGAGTTGAATGGTGCACATGATGAAAAATGAACAACATACTTGCGTATAGCAAATCTTGCAACATATATAACTTCTCAATTGTGCACAAAACAACATGCATACCAATGAACAAAGGTTGCATCATTAATTTAAGACCTAGTACACACTAAAATATTTGTACAATCTACAAAGGAAACAACTCATTTAAGTCCAATATTTTTTGTTTCCAAGGTCTTGAATCTTGAAATTTTAAAATAAACATTCCATCTCTGCATACGACAAACTCATCTTCCATTGAGTTTCGTACAATCATGAGTGAATTTCATTCATTGACAATACTACTGTACTGAAAAAAATTTATTACCTATTTGAGAAATTTACTCATTGAAATTCACTCATTGATACTATGTCATAGAAAGACAGGATTTCCGTTCTCTGCACCTATTCCATGTAATAGAAATAAACATTTTCTTTCAAAGTAAAGCTAATATTCAGGGTGAAATTATCCAAAATATGAAATCAGATGTCTTGAATAAGTAAAAAAAATTTAAGGTTCTCTATGACATAATCTCTTTCATCAGCCTTTAGAAGATCTTGTTAATGAAACCAGCAACTAATCACGTACCATGAGGACCAATTATGGCAAAGTTCAATTGGTTACAGTGCACGTATGCAAAGTTCCATGGGAAAGCTTGAATTTACGGATGAAGTGGACAAGAAGAATGCACACATACAGTAGACTCGGCGCAGAGTGAAGAAACCGAAACACTGACAAGAATTCTGGATGATGTGAAGAAGAGACTTACTAGACGTACAGTGCCTACCTGTTAAAGAATGTCTGATGCATAATCATATGAGATTATGAGAACATGTGAAGATCAGATAATGTAATACTGTATGAAACAGCAGCTTTGAGATACAATCAATTTCCTTCACAACTAAATCCCTCAAATCCTATGTGAGTCAGGTCTTCTGATATAGGAACTAGAAGACTTCTGGATGGTAGATGTTTGGGGCCTGTACCTTTGTTTTGGGATTGGCATCATTCTCCTACTTTGCTTTCACGGATAACTCCTTCCCATTGGATGCGTTCAATGTCGAGCTGCAAAAATAGCGTTCCCATTATTTCATGGGAGACGTTAAGTACCCCCCCTCGAGTAAATAGGGGGGTACGTGAGGGCCCCTCTGGCTCTCGCCCTGCCCGGGTGCCCTCCGAGTGGTCCAGATTGCCTTCGTCCCCTTCACCGGGCCGTCCTGCGCCTTCCGCAGTTCTCAGTGTGCGAGAGAGTATTGGAAACATCGAAAATGAGACACTTTGGAATACCGTAGGGGAAACACACGGTCGGCACTTCAATATTTAAATTCTGGAAGTCAGACATTATACTACAACGTATCCAAAAAGTGTGCCACACAAATCCAACAATCACTTGTTTGGATGGATTTGAAGGTGAGGAAGACAAGATCCTTATACAAATTGGATGGTAGGAGGTAAAGTAATCCATGTGGGATATATTGAGGGTTAGGAGGAATAGGAGCTCAATCTTCAAATCATCCCATATCCTTTGAGAGACGGTTCATAAGGAACAATGCATTTCATTATAAAAATTACTTCTCCACCCTCCATTCTCACTAAGTGTTCACTGAAAATTTTCTTTAGTATGTTATCAAAAAGTTACTCAATTGTGCATTGTCTTTGAACATTTGACTTGAATTGAAGATTTACTTTCTTTACAACAACTTGCTCATTTAATTCTTGTGGAACATGAAGAGCAGAAGCAATTAAACTAGTTTAATACTACTCATCCTAAAAAAAAGGTCAAAATCTAAATTAATATTTGTTTTTCAACAAACTCCTCCTGACTATTAACTCATTATTTGGAATTTGAATGGTTCAAATATTTTTGAGTAGATATCAATCTATACAATCTCCAAATAATCATTCATATTTTTCTAAATATTATTTTCTATTACTTGGTTTAGTATTGAATTAGAAGAAATTTCATGAACGCTTTCTGGAGAGGTAATTTTTATAATGAAATGCATTGTTCCTTATGAACCGTCTCTCAAAGGATATGGGATGATTTGAAGATTGAGCTCCTATTCCTCCTAACCCTCAATATATCCCACATGGATTACTTTACCTCCTACCATCCAATTTGTATAAGGATCTTGTCTTCCTCACCTTCAAATCCATCCAAACAAGTGATTGTTGGATTTGTGTGGCACACTTTTTGGATACATTGTAGTATAATGTCTGACTTCCAGAATTTAAATATTGAAGTGCCGACCGTGTGTTTCCCCTACGGTATTCCAAAGTGTCTCATTTTCGATGTTTCCAATACGCTCTCGCACACTGAGAACTGCGGAAGGCGCAGGACGGCCCGGTGAAGGGGACGAAGGCAATCTGGACCACTCGGAGGGCACCCGGGCAGGGCGAGAGCCAGAGGGGCCCTCACGTACCCCCCTATTTACTCGAGGGGGGGTACTTAACGTCTCCGTTATTTCATTGGTTAGAGCATCCCCACTGGGGGTCCTCCGTATCCCTATCCGGATGAAATTCATCCGGATAGGGAAGCACCCCCTCCCACTGGGGTCCCGTATCCCTAAATATTTAGGGACGGGGGGTGCCAATTCCCCAAACCAGGTGGGATATAGGGAACTGGGTTTCAGTAAACCCAATCCCCAGTTCACCTCAATTTGTGACGATTTGACCCTGTTGCTTGATGTGGAAGGTAAACTGAGCTCATTGTTTAACTGACGAGCATTGCTGAAATGAGGCACATATGTGCTAATATGAAATTACAAATTCATAATTTAAATAACGAGTTGAATGAATTAATAATTATGCTAATTTATTTATTTGTGGACTTCTTTTAAATAATTAATTGATACTAACAAAAATGTTGCTAACCTAAAATAATTAACAAGCGTAATTTATGAGCATGATTAAAGAGTTGAAGACATTTATATAATGAACAATAATATTTTGTTGTTCCACACTAATTTCTTGACATGTGACAATTAAAACAGTTTACAATGATTGAATTGGTAGCAATAAAGTTTTTTAGAGTACCTTAGTGTTTCCAAAATTATTAAATTCCCTTATAGAGTACATTGTAGAGGATGGAGCTCTTGTACTCATGAAATAAATCATTGGTGTTTTCTTTTTCTTTTATTAATTATGACAAGTGATTTTATTTTTTTGTCAATCTTTGATCAATTTATGCAAGTGATGTATTGCACCTTATTACATTTAATTAGTGCCCTTAAATTTTCCGAGTATATGTTCTCTCTTGTTTGTAAGAGAGGTGACAATGTTTTAATCGATTTCTTAATTTATTCTACATCTTCTTCTAGAAAATTTCATAGTTATTAAATTAATCCAATATCAATTAATTTTGAAATTATTGTAATGAGTTGAATTCTACTTTTTTAATCAATATTAGCATATAAATCAATCACCTAATTAAGAATGTAATCATATCAAGTGTACTTTCTACTCCAATAGGAAATTCTGAAAGATTCGTAAATTTCAATCTTTTATGGCACTATGAACCTTGAATCTATAATAAGCATGGTCTGTTGATTTTATAATTTTAGAGTGACACAATAACTTTGGTTTACACCATGATGTACAGTAAGGTCTACTTCATTTACGAATTTTTGCATTCAAAGGGAAAAAATGATTGCTGCCATACACTGCTACCATGTTCGACGCCCTTTCTAGGGCTGAAAAATTGTTATTTCATCATGGGCAATTTTTTTCACAAGAACATCTCTATGTTAATAACATATGTGCCAAATTTCAAGGCCAACACATTTGCACATAAAAAGATATTCACAATCTACCAACATGTGTAGTTGTGAGAAAGTTTCAATGATACCAACTTTGACACCCTCCCAAAGATTGAGAAATTAAAATGTGGCCATGAAATTTTTGTTATGAGATCATGTCAATGTTGGTAATACATGTGACAAATTTCAAGTTCAAAGGATTTTCCCATTAAAAGATATCTGAAATCTACAAACAAATGTAGTTCTTAGAAATTATTTCACGACTATACATGTTGGTAGATTTCAAATATCTTTTTCTAGGCAAATCTTTTAAACTTGAAATTTGGCACACATATTATCAACATAGAGGTGATCTCATGAAAAAAATCTCATGATAATTAAACAATTTTTCTGCCTTTAGGAAGGTGTCAAAGTAGACACCACTGAAATTGTTTCTGTCAACTACATTTGTGATTGATGTGGACAATTACATTGTTTTATGTGCAAGTGTAGTCACTAATTAATTTGTAGGTCAAGGTTGAGGTTGAAGTCATAGTATTAATTAAGTATAAGACAATAGCAATAAGATGTATGTGACATCTTCATTACTTAACTCCTAAATGTCCAAACAATGTTTTTTTGGCAACATAGCAATTTTGGGTAGCTCACTACATTATTTTTAGTTTTTTCCTTAAAAAATTTCACACAATGTGTGCCCCAGGAGTAACTTTAAGGCACAACAATTTTCATGACTTTTGACTACATGGTTCAAAAGTTTGTTCATGACATGTAATTTTCAATGTTTGGCGGGCAACCCGGGTAGTATAAAAAAATTTCTTCGAACATTATTTTTACAAAATATAAAAATTTGAAATTGATTATCTAGGTTTTTATATATGTGGTGAATTTTCAATCATTCCATTTTGATTAGTGAGATGAAAGTTGTGAGGAATTTTAGTTTGGATTAGTTCGTGTATAGTTATGGAATCTCTACTCTAAAATGAACTTGTAAGTTGTTTATTTAACTCAATTTTAAATATTTTTGAAAAAAAATAAAAACATTAGGTGTAAATTGTTTATTACTACATTACCACTGTTGGGATTGTAGTTTTTCAATTTTATAATAAAATTCTTAATAATTTAGTGTTTTGAATCATTTTGTACTTCTTTCTATTTACTATTTTCTTCCTATAGGTTGTGCAATTCCAAATGATCTAAAATTTTTCAAGCATGTAGAGAACTTGACTTTAGGAATGAATCCAAAGAGTAACCGCCATTTTGGACATTTTGTCATACAAATGTGACCTTGTGAAGTGCGTCTGCCCATATTTTCACAGGGTCAAAAAACAGATTTTTGTTACTTCAAAAGTTAATTTTTTGCAATCTACACGGTGGAAAATTCTGAAATATTGTCCACATCTTTTCAAACTATTTTACTACAAGATCCAACGGTTACATGTGTCCATGAATGTCTTTCATCTAGAATTTGGTGCTTGTAAATGCAAGGAAAATTTTGGAGCGTTTGTGGTGAAAACATAGTCTCTGACGTTTAGAGGTTAAAAAAGTAATAATGTAATTTTTATGTAAATGTAGAGGGTACACCTCCTAAACTAATTAAATAAATAATTGGTGAATTATTTGAGTTTAATTGTATTGCATGAACTAAACATTTATACAAAACAGTAGAAAAAAAAATTATCATATACTCACCCATCAGCTCAAGTTCTCCCATCAGCTACTCCCATCAGGCCATCAAGCACCACAGTAACTGCACATGAGAAATAAGTAACTTGTCTGGGTTTTGGGGAAGGACTGGTGGGGAGGGGCTTCTGTATCCCCAACTTTTTGGATGAAGAAGGGGGATAGGGATAGGGAACAGGGCGGTGGGGATGCTCTTAGGAGAACAGCAGTGAGTCCAGAGAAAGCGCTTAAGGACAATTAAATGAAACAAAATAAACTCTAAAAGTTTTTATTAGAACCACTAGTTAGAGGTGAACTAATTAAGGAGTGATGAATGCCTTATGAGTGAATGATGTAAAATAGGAAACCTAAAGAGGTGCAGGGAGAATTCAACCTCATGAACCAACAATTGGCACTTTGGCAGAGAGAGTGTGCTAGAATTAAAGTTGGTGACAGTCCGTTGTGTAATCCTGACCAACAATACAGAATGCCAAAAATAATTACTTTGCTACTTCATTACATGATTACATCTAGGATAAACTTGCCAAACACTGCACAGACAAAATTCAAATCCTTCTACACATAAATATAGAGACTTGCATGTTTTGAAATTTGGCGAGATCATTAAATGTCATGTTAAGATTCACCTTCAAAAAACAGAATGCAAAAAGATTTCTTCCTACAAATTTTATAGCAATTTAAAGGCGATGAAAATGGAATCTAGTTAAAAATTCCTTAAAACCCTTTGTCGCATAGTGTGCGGTCATTGGAAAGTGATATAAATTTTTTCCCCTTGCAATTGAATCGGTAGTTGAATCGTGCGGTTACTGTTCAGTAATAAAAAGACAACGGTTGTTGTGTAGTGTTTGTATGTGTGCAATAAATGGCAGGTTTATTCTAATGGAACTGAAAATTAAGACTTGCGAGTATTTAGTATTGATCAAGAATCTCTTTTAGAGTTTCAACTCGACAAGCAGATACTTCAGCCTTAAAATAAGGTAGGAGGTCCTAAAATGGAGCGGGTTCTAAAACCAATCAGGCTCTAGAGGTACATTTTGCACTTTCCAATGTACAAGTGGTGTGCATTTGAGGAGGTGGTCGGTTTTAGAGCCCACAAAAATGCACTTTCCTGCAACTTCAAAAATTCATAACTAATTCTACAAAGCTTCAAAAAATATGAAACAACTTGGGTTAAATTCCAATTTCTCTTGCCTTTCAAGGAAAATTTACTGAAAAATATTTTAAGAAATTATACCTCCCCAAAGTCAGCTTCAGCTCTTACATGAGCGGTTTATGGACCTCCTACCTTACATGAGATCAAACTGCCAAACGATGTATGCAACGCAAAGGACGCAAATAATCTATTATTGTTGACTTTGATCGATTTAGTTTGAGTACCCAAATGATCAAATATACTCTAAAGAACACATAGTATTCAAGCCTTCAGTTAGAATGCTGTTTTATTACCAAAATCCAAAAATCTCAAAGTGACCTGAATTTCTACAGTCACCAGTGGCTATCAAATAATAGCAGGATTTGAGACACGTAGATTCATTGACTTGAAAAGGTAATCTAGGACGAGACGTATATAAAAAGAATAAAAAAACAATCAACAATGTGATTGATTATTGTAGTCACCAGAGTGTCAATAGGAGGGTTCAATGCAAGGACACTCACTCAACCCTTCCATACCGTACTCAGCTTTGAGCAGGCCTGGTCCTTTGGATGTTCAGTGTATGAAATTCCAAACCCTAGCAAATATAGTATCCACAAGCTCGGTAACTTCATCCTTCTCTTCTGCAGTTAATAATTGAGCAGCAATCTAGAAAGACATTGTTAATTACCCATATCTCTCGATAAGTTAAACCCAGACAAATGGTTTATAAAACATTGAAACTCACGCAGTGAGAGCAATTAGAATTGGTTGAACACAAACAAAAAGATAAAAATGGTCCGATTGGAGCCTTGGGAGAAACAAGAATAAGTAACCCTTAGTGACAAGCATTCTCTTGATTAATTGTATCAATTAAACAACAAAGCTACTGACTTCTACAAGCGTACAGAAGCAGACAATCATGCTTATGACAAGAAATGAAGATTTCCATTCCTTCAAATCTGTTTAATCATTCAAACAACTTATTTCCTGTAAGGTTTAAATTTATCAATAATGCTTGCTTGAGAAATCAATAGACTTGGCAAACAAACATGACATGAATTCAAAATGTGGAGATGGGGGAAGAGCAGTTGTTAATTCAAGGCTTTGTTAATTCAAGGCTGCTGTCTTTCAAAGGAGTAGGCTAGACTGTCTTTTCAAACAACTTTTCGAGCACAACTATGGGCTAAATAAAACTTTTATACTTTGAGTTCAAACCTTACACTTAAATATATATATAGATAGTCCATAAAATTGACAAGATTCATTTGACTTGCTTATCAGACTGAGTTGGCATTTTCACTTCCCAACACTGTAAAAAAACACTGTTTTATGTGATATTTTCATGATTTTTTGTGACGGATTTTAGGGAACATTTAATAAAACAACTTCTGTTTATATGTTAATAATAGTGTTCAATGTAACATCCAGATGTTACATTGGACATTATTATTAACATATAAACACAAGTCATTATATTGGGAAAAAAAATGGTCTCTCCTATTGCTATAATGAAGGTACTCATAACCAATCAAATAAGCAACTCTAGACATGATCAAGAGTAGTGGCGAAGCAAATATTTTCAGAGGTGCAATGATAGAAATGATAGAACTTGTACAAATTTTGGTAATTTTTTGGATTGAACTGAAATTACTATGAATTTTGAAAGGCAAAAAGTGCTTTAGACCCATAGCCAATGTTTAGACTCTTCCAATTCTAATCATTCAAGAGTTGCTTTCTTGCTCATTACTTCCTATTTTCTTGCTCACTTCTTTGGTATATGTGTCATGAATTTATTAGTCCCAACCTTGAAAATAAAATAAAATAAATAAAAATTCCAAACTTTGGTTGGAAATTTGTTTTAGCTTTGGTTCGAAATAATTGCACCCTATAGGTTGGTTATGGCCTTATGGGCCATTGGTCAATAATAGGTGCCTTTCTTTAATCCTTAAAGGATGGAATAGTGATTGTGGAAATCATCCCTTTGGTTACTATGTGAATCATTTGCTTAAAAAATTGCAAAAGCACTCATTAGAAGTCAAGCTATTGAAGAAGACAAGTTTCTCCTTTAAGGATTAAGATCTAAGATAAGCTTCTTACCCCCTAATTTGCAATCTCAATATCTTGGGTCCAACTCCAAGAGGGGCACATGTAGATGAAGTTGGAACCTATTCGGATTTTACCCAACTAATAGATATGTTCGTTCCTAGGGAGGCAATTCTAATATAATTACTTACTACAATGACACTAAGACAACAAATAAGAGAACAAAACACACAAGGAATACATGCTTCCAACTAATATTAACTTAATCTCCTCACAATTACTTACTTAATTATTTAATTTATTTGTTTATTATTATTATTATTAATTTATTTACTTTTTTACTCTCCACTCTTATAACCACCAAGGTTAAGTATCACCCCAAATTGGATTCGATCTTCAATCTCCAAGTAGGAATCTTTCATCTTTCCCAATTTGGACTTGATCTGCACCGGCTCTGCAGGAACTCCCAATTTGGTGTGAAATAGCTCCCAACTTGCCTCCAATCAGGACATGTCACTTCTGAGTTGGCCTTTGTCTTTAACTTGGCTTACAGCCATAATTTCTTTCACCAACTTGGCCTTTATGTCTTTAACTTCACAACTTGGTTTAGTGTAATTTTTATTACTGCACCATTGACACTTCTTCCTTTCCAAATTGGAACTTTTACTTTTACTCTAGGCATTCTCCATAACCCATATTGCTTCTATTTCCGACTTGGATATACTTAACTAACTCTCATCTATTGAACACTCTTCCTAATTGGATGATTGATAGGCACTCATAAACATACAAACTCCCGAATTGGATCACTTCTCATAACAACCTGTTTACTTCCAATTCGGTAAAATTCACACAAGATTGTAACTTACAACCAAACTCCAAACCAAATTGGATCATACATTAAATCATTCATTTAGTCATTTTCTTCCAATTTGGTATTACTCACGGACTGCCAAACTCCAACTTGGCAAAGACAGCAACATCTACTGAACATCCAAATTGGACTCATGTATACATACACACTGCCAAACACACAAAGAACAACAATTTGCTTTAATCATTTTTTTATTTAGCCAAAATGGTGACAGATCATCGTTCCACAAAAATAATGTTTCACTAATTGATTCACTCAAAATTAGCTACTACTTCAAATTCTCCAACTTGGACGCTCCAACTACCAAGTCCAATTGGATCTAATCTCACTGAAAATACTTATTAAAATCTTCAACTAGATCCAGCATCACAATGTTATCTTTCCGACTTGCTTCATCACATCTACTACCAATTTGGCTAAACAACAATCACTTCCAAATTGGTCCCACACTCAAAGAATTCTCCATCATAATATCAGCACTTTATCCCAACAGGTTGGCAACACCTATGCACAAATTCTAGTAGGGTTTAACCACTTCTCCATACACAGCCATCTTCACGATGTTGCTTAACGAACACTCCGAATTGGAATTAAAGCTTTCCACTTTACAATATGAACTTCCAAATCGGACTCTTGCAGCAACCGCTGCATTCACTCAATCAATTCGGACAGACTCTGAATCAGAGCTCATAGACACACCAATTAGGACTTAAGCATTCCATCACAACGTCCCAAATTGGATCTTAAACATAATAACAATATCCAAAATCACACCAACTTAGACACCATCTCATAACCAGATAGACTCATAAAAGAACTCAGACACAACCATCTCCACACAATCACGACAATCCAACTTGGATCTCTCACACAAAAGCAAACAAATAAAATACAACACATGTGGCTGGGACTTGCACTAGCACAATCTCTCCAAGTGGGTAGCCTCCAATTTGGGCAACTCCTCTTTAAACTCTCAAGCCAAGTAGTTCCTCAACCAACTTGGAAAAGCCAAAAACTGCCCATTAGGAACCTCAAACACAATTGCCTCAATCTCGAACTTCCCAAATCGGCCTTTACTCACAAAAATCCAACTTGGGATATCTCACCCCTAACTGCCAATAACAAGACAGATCCCAAATTGGAAAACATAGCAAACCCTAACTGACTGGCGACAGATAGACAGTCCAAATTAGAATATAGTAGCACACCCAAGCTGATAAGCCAGGGACAATTCCAACTCGGAAACTATACACAAGATTCCAACTCGGACTTATTCTCTAATAGCTCATACTTGACTGTTTCTGACTTGAAACAACTTGACAAAATAACTTCCCGAATAGGTTTTACAAACATCCAAAATCATCCAATTAGAACACCAAATTGGAAAAACATCACCAAAACATACCACAAAATCACAAAAATAACCACAAAAATTTACAAAATAAAATCCTAATAGAATATTTACAGCACATATTTTTTAGAGGAGTGTGCACATTTCACACATCAAACTCAAGTGGAATTATATTTTTCTTGATTAAAATTGTAATTTTTGTGAACTCTTGAAGTAGTTTACGTTGAAATTAGAGAACCACTCATAGAGTGGAGTCATAAACATTCTATAAATAACCCATAATCACCTTCCCATACATCTCTTTGTTGGCATTAATGCAATAATTTTATCAGAAAATGAATGGATTTGGATATTTTTTGGATGGGATTAGGGCCAAAAGTAGGATGATGGAATTTGGTAGATAAACAAAATTGGGCTAATCTACTTTAGATGCCCCTAGAATCCATTGAAAACAAGAAAAAAATAAATCACCTATTGTTTGAGTTTTACTAGCTATTTTTTTTTCATTCCCATATTGAATTGTTTCTTCAACTACTGAGGGTTTTTTTTTCTCTATTTTCTACTATGAAAAGAAATTTTATAGATTTTTTTTATGTGTTTTCTTTTATATTTTCAAATTGCAAGTTTTTTTCTAATTCTACCAACTAACAATAAAGTAATTGACAGTTCTCCCAAAACATTGGTGTAAATGATGATTGATGCCATGAATGATCAGATAAAGGTAGGGAAAGCTTTGAAGACATAAATATGGTTAGCAACTATTTATTTGAGAATTCATGTAGTCTGCATGAAAGTTTCTTTTTCATTTTTTATGAAGTGCCAAAGCGGTGATATAAAATGTTATTGTGGTGCTCCAAATTTCAACATTCATCCACATTTTGGATAGAAAATATCACATTAGCACATATCCATGATTTTATTTTCATCCACAACTTGACAATTTCATCCAAGATTTTTTTAAATTTGAAGTTTTTTGATGAAATTTTTTGTAGTTTTTTGTCATTTTGTAGCCAATTTTTTTTCCTAGTGCAATTTGGCACTATTTTTCCAAAAAAAATCCCTAGTCTATATAAAAAGTGCATGTTGAAGAATACATTTATGCTGAATTTTTTTAAACCATGCAAAGTCACATTTGAAAATGTGTGTATTTTCTTGAAAAATTCATCAATTTATTTTGTGAATAAATTTAAATCTTAATTTTTTTTAAATCTCAAATTTTTGGTAATACATTATTTCAGTATTCTATTAATTATCAGTATTTCATTTATTTTTAAATATGTTTTTTCAAAAACTCATAGTATTATGAATTAGACCCAAAATGCAACAAAATGAGTCAGCATTTCTTAGAATCACCCCACCACTAAGGTAGCCGACCTCTTTCCCACTACTAACCTTTTTTTGCTAGTTAGATTGCTTTCTTTGTGATCACTTGTAACAACTCACATGGTTAGGTGACAGCTCATGTAGCACAAATGTCGGGGAGTGTACATTGAATTCATACAATGATCACAAGATGTACATTTGAAGCCACAATTATCACCTCCTTTGAAGCATGGTCAATTTTGTAATCATCCTATATGGTTGGTAATGCGGTACCCTATATAATAAAAATGGATTGAAAGGAATCTTTATGAAAAAAATTCATAATTATTTCGATTTTGATGTAAAAAAAAAGAAAAAATTTTGAAGCCCTCTTCAAATCTATTTCTCTACATGGGGGATTTTTCTCCTCACCAAATGCATATTGGAACTACACTAAATTGCTTAAATGGTCAGAATGAGGTTATTTACCTTATCTTCATTTGTGGGATTTCAAAAGTTTGGAGCTCATTTTCTTATTGATTGTGAGAGGTGTTAAATGTGTTTAAAATTTAAAGTTTAAAGTACATATCAACATATATTATAGAATTCTTTGGAAATCATAATTTGAAAATGTGTTGAATAAAGACTTCAAAACAACTCTCATTACATTCTTGAATACAAAAAGACACAAGTTTTTCATTACAATATGTAGTGATATTTGAAGTGTTTGTAATCCACTTTGAACTTATTTTCCTTGGGGGTTCACTTAGGAATTTTTACCAAACTACGTGCGACATAATATAGGGAGGCATTAATTCACGGTGTTGAAAAATTAGAAAAAAATTAGATGTAATATACAGAGTACAGATTACTCTACAATCACGTACATGTAAGATACAGATGCAAACAATACGGGAAATTTGATTTTTTTTTCCTAAGATAGAATAGAAAGTATTGGTTCTAGAATTTTCTTGGTAGTAGGTTTAGTTGGAACGACTTTGGACCTACTTTGGGTGGATGAAAACTGGTTCTGTATACATCTTCTGTTTGTCCTAGATGTGCAACCTCTTGGATTCCTGCCGTAGATGCTTCAAGAGTTTAGGATATTAGTCTTGGATGCCTTGCATAACTGGAACCATGCACGTTGTCTGCGCCAAACTACCCCAGCATTCAAACTTCTTGACGTCAGTCTTTGAATTCTGCTTCCTGCTTTGGAACGAATGGTCTGTGCATCCCAAGGTTACTGTTGTGCTACACCTCACGCATGAAATCAGGAATGCGGATTCTCAACTAAAGGGGCCTGCAAGCTTCTGAGATAGGGTTTAGTGTATTTTTTGTTCCAAGATAGGGTTTGTTGCAGGTGTGCATGGTTTCCTTGCAAGTTGCAAATGTTTTAGGATTATTCAATATATTAAGTTGTCTTCTTGTAGGGTGGTACCTTAATCTCGGCTTAGGGTTTGGGGTTTTCTCGCAAGCTTTTAGGCTAGGGTATAGGGTTTGGATTCGTGTTGTTTGTTCCGGGGTTTGTTGCGTTTGTGATTTACTCGGGGCCGCGTTCATGATGGACAAGTTTGACCCCAACATGGCCATCTTCTCTACATCTTGGCAGTTGCAAGCTCCTATTTCTGACCACCTAGGTGATTGCAAGAAACACTTCACGTTTTTTTTGTCCCCTTGACCTTAGACAGGTGGTTTTTTGCTCATAACTTTTGCATCGTGTGTCCACCTTCTATGAAACTTGAAATGAAGGTACATGTAGTAGTTTCAGATGTTGAGTAATTTTTTGGGTTTATCTAAAATTATTTTACTATTTTTAAACTGCCCCGATTGGATGTCTACCTTGGCTATTTTGAAGGGTTTTAGTATTATTTTTCACCCAAAAATACGAATTTGAAGCTCAAAATTGGTAAACTAGGACTTCTACTAAAGTCATACAAGCTCACCAAAGATTTTCTAAAAATAGTTAAATTTCCATCTTCCATATGTGCTCAAAGTGCACTACCTTTGCGCAAGTGTAGAGAACACAATTTTATTTTTCCAATAGTGAAAATTGGTGAAAAGGAGTATCTATAAGTTAGGAAAAATGTCTTTTTTTTTAGAATCTTTAGAATTTTTTTACTATTTTTTAAGAATTAAATTTAAACTGTCTATTTTCTTGCATTTTTCAATCCATTTTGACCGTGCATAACTCTTAGAGATAAATTTTTTTAGGTCTGATTTTTTTGCACATATCATTATTTTAATGCTTTACACATTATCCAGATATATATATATATATTTTTTTAAATTTATTCCAAAATCCATGAACATGAGTGAAATGGCCGTTTTGAACGAAAATTGGTAGGTGTTTCTTGCAACTACCTACCTCCGAACTTTAGCGTTGTCTGATTTGAGCGGTGGTGAGTTGCAGCAGCTCCAGGACATCCTCACCCACGGTTGGGAGCTATTGCCAATTTCTGTAGCGCCCTCCAGTGATTGGCGAAGTAACTCACTATTGTGGGTGACCCCAAGAGCCCACATGTGACAAATTTCAACTTCTTGTAGCTTCCTAGCTTGGTGTTTTTTTTCCCTTGTCGTAGACATTGTATATGCAGAGTATCTAGGCAGGTCTAGGCAACATTTTATTCAGCAGTCCAGAACTTAATGTATTTTTAATTGTGTTTCATACACATATGAGGCTTTTTATCGGCAAAGATGTACGTGTGTTTTCTTTTAGCTTGTATCATTCATGCTGCAGCATGACAGATTCAGTGTGCATTTCCATACCTTTTCAGTGCTTTTCACGTGCATGTTTGCTTCTAATAATGGTGTTTGAATCTTGTTTTCCCATTTTTTTGGGCTTCAAAAAAGTTATTTTTTTTATCACATATTGAATCGTTCATTTTATGTGTTTTGCACAAAAATGCATTGTAGGTGTCGTGGTTTAGTTAAGTTTTTCCATTCTTTTTTTGCTTCTAAGGCATAGCTATATTACTAAAATGTTAAGTTTGATTAACTTTTCCATTTGTTCTGAGGTTTGCAAAAGTCTACCTTCATGAAACCAAGGTTCATTTTTAGTCTTCCCATTTTGGGGGGCCTGCAAGCGCTTGTCTCTGTTCTTTCGATTAACATTCAGTTTTGCTTATGTTTTCTTCCATTTTGGTAAAACAAATGTTATTCTTCTTGGATTGTTGTGCCTTCCTCAGATGTTGTATGTGTTTTACTTTTCCATTTAGTATTTGTACTCGGCAAATCTTTGCACTCTAGACCCTTGCTCCATTTCAATTTTCCCATTTTTAATGGGCCAACTGTGTTTTTGTCTTTTGAATTATTTATTGCTTTTCCATTTTGGGGGGGGCTTTGCAAACTCAGTTCCATGCTAGTCTGGTGCAAACTGCAAACTTTGTATATGAGTATGTCACGGATGTTTTAGTGTTGTGTGTTTTGAATTTGTCTTTGCTAATTGCTATGTTTAGTTCTAGTTGCACACATCTTGTTTGGAGGGGTTGTCTTTCACTAAACATATGCTTAAAAAATGTGAATTCCATGTATACATTATACAACAATATATAGGCAATATGGTGTGGTAAGCATTTTAAATTGTATGCAATGAATGTTGTGTTTTCAGTTTATGTGCTTTATCTTCTTTTTTTCTTTGTGTGCTTTATCTCTCTTTTTTCTTTGTGTTCACTTTTTTCACTTTACTTTTCTTCCTTGTAAGAAAGAAAGGGTGCTAAAAATTGACCCCACTTTAGAATTCTAAATAAGTATAGGAAGGCATAAAATACCAAGAATGTGGAAATTAGGTAATAATAGGAACCATTTAATTATTCATAGTCAGCTAAATACCCCCCCCAAAAAAACACCCAACCACCACATAGAGTGCCCCCCCTCCGTGTTATTTTCTTGAATGCCCATGTGTGAGTTAAGGTTGAGTCTACCTTTGAAAAGAATATGGAGTTCAAATGTTAGTCTCACTAATTTGTAGATTTTAGTGTGGTATCTAAAATAAATAGATTCTTAATTTATACAACATGCAAAAGTTATTATTTTCTACAAAATAAATTTAAAGAGATTTGATAATTTTCAAGTGTTTGTTTATTTATCTATTAATTTTTAATTCAAATGTTTGTTTATTTATCTATTAATTTGTAATCACAAAAGTGGATGGATTTGCATTGAATTATTATTGGAGTGCATCAATTTTATTTATTTTACTTCTAAAATAAAAAATGATTATTATATTTATTTCAATTTTACATTTGTATAGCTTCAATGTGATATTTGTTTTAATAACTTCTCATTTCATCCAAAGTAATGCTTAAATTATTAACTCATGATTGATGCTCAAACCAACAAAATTTCATCAAAAGATACATATCATTGATTCATGTTGAACATTCTCTCTTGTTTCCATTGATATTCCACTTGATGTTTCTTGAATCTTCCTCAAGGAAGATTAATTTGATGAAGTGTACTTCAAAAAACCTTAAACAATTCAACATCCATTGGGAGCATAGTTAAGTGTTGAAATGGCTAAAAAACCAACCTTCCATTATGACTTTTTTGATTGAATTGAAGTAAGTAATAAATGTAAATATCATGAAAATTGTCAATATTTGACTACATTGGCACTTTTGAGGAAATGTAAATCTATACCTCTCCTAGTTTCTAAGAAATTGGAAATGGTGTTAATGTAATTCACAATAATAAATGTGTTTGTACAAAAACCTAGCTTGATGGGTGTGGACACAAAGACCTCGACTTACTTAAAGTAGACCAACCCAAGTCCATTCACGACCTAATTGTGTCCCCTACTTTCAGCCCCAATTTCGTCCAAAAAAAGAAAAATTGAAAAACATCCAAATCCATTCACTTTTTGGACAAAATCAATGCACTAATGCCTACAAGAGATAATGTGTCAATCCTTTATTGCTGCGTATTTAAGTGCCCTTAGATACATGGAAAGGAGATTATAAAAGACATTTATGACTCCACTCTATGATTGGGTGATTTTGCAATTTCAGATATTACTTTGAAAATTCACGGAAATTACAATTTTAGTCGGAAAATTATAAATCCACTTGGGTTCGATTCTTGAAACAAGGACACACCTATGAAAAATATGTGCCCCTCTTGGAGCAAGCCCCAAGCCCCAAGATATTCAGATTGCAAATGAGGGTGGTAATAGGCTTGTCTACCTTAGCTGGAGGTGAAGCTATCCGATTTGCTGCTCTATCCACCAAGTACAAGTTCGTTGAATTTCAACCAACCCAGCCTAGCTCCGAAGTGGAAGATCGATGCTTCAGAACAACTGAGCCCCATCACTTAGCTTAATAAGTGAGGATCTAGAGGACATTGCACTGGGAACCTAAGTACAGCTGCGACATCAATCAGGAGCTAGGTGACTCAATGGACTAGCATTGGCCTCTTTTTAGCTTCAACTCAGGACTTCTCTTTGCTAGCTCAACAGCCTGCAATCGGCATACTGTACCACTCTGCAATATGGAGATCAAATCAAGCCTTCAACTACAAGAGAAACCCAACATGGAAACTGGACAAAAAGTTTTCTAGGTTTGTGTCCCAATTCCATTCCTAGTGTATCTTATTGTATTCTGTCATCACTGGACATTGACGAAGTAAGGAAATTTTTCAAAAATTCCACATATTAGACATATGGACATTTTGGATTTCTATTGTGATGTCTCTCAAACGGGATGAAACTTAAGATCTGGCTCGGAATCTGGTGCTGCAATCTCCTGCAAGCAGGAAAAAAGGATACATTCACAAGTGAAGCTGGGGGACCCGCATATGAATAAGTCATCCTCACTACAAGAGCTTGAACTAGTTTGACTAATTCCTTCATGGTTCTTAATCAGTTCAACTAATGCTCGGTCTTACTTCGAGCGCACACACAACTTCCATGTCAATGTGTCTTTCCCCCAAACGGCAGAGCTGGACATCATGAAAAATGTTTCAGCACTGTAATAAAGCAGAACTTGGACTGGTGGTTCGACTCATCTGTCAGAGTTCATTGCCATATCCCCTGAAACTCGACTTCCTGAGAAAAAATACCTACAGTAGTTGCACCCTTGCAGCTAGCACACGACGGGTTGGCAAAGGAAGAAAACCCAGATGGATAGACCGATCGAAACCAGTGTTAGTTCGTTGGGCAATGGATGCAGCATCGATGGCAATTACCTACACAAGCACTCTCAAACACTGATCTGACTACTGGTTTGGAACCAAAACACCGGTGCTCCACTATGGAATGCTAGCTTCAGTCGCTCACTTGTCTGATATAAATTAAAGGCTCATCGATAAGATTGAGACAACGAGCTTACCAGGAGCCGGAAGCCAGGTAGGAAACAAGCGGGTGGGGAGAAGAATTGAACGGGAGGGGATGCAAAGGAGCGGGTGGGGGATTGAATTCAGCGGGTGGTACTACAAAGGAGGAGAGATTCTTTGTCATTCATCGCCTGAAAAACGTCAGGTACAGTACTCCACGTGGTTTATGGGTTAAACTTTCATCCCACTCGATGAAGAATCTGAGAGGTACTGTGACTCCGTCCGTCCAGACTGAGACAGTCCAATCTTTTCGGGTAGGGAGGATTTGAGCGGGTGGTATTGCAAAGGAGCGGGTGGGGGATCGATTTGAGCGGGTGGTAAAGCAAAGGAACGGGTGGGCGGGACGAAATGGAGGGGGTAGTGATGCAAAACAGCGGGTGGGGGGACGAAATGGAGGGAGACCAACGTGCACAACATTCTGAACAACAGAGTGCTGCTCCCTTATTACAACTGCCAACCAAAACGAGAGCGAGAAGGGGAGCACTTCAGTTCTTCTTGCACCTCCACCAAACTTCTGTCATCACACAATCCTAGAGCGTGCACATGAGCACTTGCCGGCCTAGACCATGATTTCTTCCACTTTCCTGTTCAGACTAACTTATTGGAATTATCATCTGAAACTCAATTCCAAAACATTGGTTGTTGCTTACCTCCTTAGAAAGCACGCTATATTGTACCACCATTCCACCAAGTCTAGCAAACCTCCAACTCTCCCGTGTTCTGTTTTCTATTAGGACACAAGTAGGGTTCCCACGATTTGCTACGGAGCATCCAAGACTGTAGCACATGCACGGAGCCAGTGAGCTTGTGCTATGGAACTCAAATGTAGAGCTGGGGTTCTGAAAGTGTGCATCCTTCGACAAGCCGTGCACCTTAGCATGTGTTGTTTTCAATTCTACTTGTAGGCTTCAGGTTTGGGCTACCTAGTCCATGCGAATTCATGTGCAATAAGCTTCATCTGGAGAACACACAATCATAGGAACTTAACGTTTCTCTGGACATGTTTGTTCCTCAGGCGAAAAATGGAAGAAAATCCAAGTATGCACCAGTAATGAAATGCATTGTGTTCGTATATCTTTTAGGGAAACAGTTGTAGGACAAACGATTGCAAATTTTCCTTATTCCAAACTTCCTCCTTGCATGTGTCTAGTTTGGCTTCGGGAACAATGTCACATATTAACCAGCTCCTGCTGTTTTCATTGTTTCATGGCACGAGGTGGATGGAAAGAGTTGAGGGTGGTTTCGAGTGGGGTTTCGAGTCATAACCCCATCCTCCATTCACTTTTAGAGGCTGGGGTTCCTCTGCATGTGTCCTCCATACTAAACAACTTGAAAACACCCTCTTATAATTATACTCGAAGGTTTGCAGGAGTTAAGATTGGCCATGGGAACCGGCAAACCTATACAAATTCAATGCATAGGACAATGTATGCACTGCGCATAAGCTCAAAGAGCACCCACAACTGCAACTCACACTTTTTGAGAGAGTTGTAGATCTCCAAGATTTGATAGTATTGTCTAGTTTGCAAGAGAAGGTTACATCCAATAATGGATTTGCGGCTTCAAAGATCAACTGATTTTCTATCACACGTTACTTGAAATGCTACCTCTTGCAAAGGGCGCTCCTATTGAGAAATATATAGGTCTTTCAATAAATTGCTATAAAAAGGAAGAATCAAGAGCCACTTTGAAGTTGCAGAATTGATCAAAATTGACAATATGCAGCAATTGAAGGCTTTAAAAGCATCCTCTTCAACTAAACACCATGAAATTTGTTCCTTGCACTTTTTTGCAACACATAATAGCATTTTAATAGAACACCAAGGAAAATCTAAACAAAGATTCTAAAATTATAGATCTTTTCATTAAAAACAACAACATGGTCAAGTAATATAAATTTGATGAGGTGAGGTAAGTTTAGAAAGAGATT
This sequence comes from Rhytidiadelphus loreus, assembly GCA_947034895.1. Lineage (NCBI taxonomy): Eukaryota > Viridiplantae > Streptophyta > Bryopsida > Hypnales > Hylocomiaceae > Rhytidiadelphus > Rhytidiadelphus loreus. The sequence continues at coordinate 29,003,254 of OX344765.1, read as the reverse complement.
TAGTATAGACACAAAAGAAAAGGTAATAATGGGAGAAATCCAAAATGCTCATCTATGGAATTTTTTAAGACTTTCAAAATGAATGTCCACTAATGATAGAATAGGATACACAAAGAATGGGATGTGGACACAAAAGGACATTTCAATAATAGCTTCTGACTTGTAAATATATATATTATTTAAAAGTGTAAAGGATAAAAGTGTGACTCTTGCAAGGACGTGAGAAAAGTCAGCAAGGTATATATAACAAAAAACTAAGAAAAATGACACTACGTTCTAGAATTTTAAATTTAGAGACAACAAATGAACAATACAATCAATACTAGTGCTAGATTTTTATGCTTGGTTTTGGATATATTTACTTTATGAATGAAGGTGTTAATGTACAATTTATAGCTTTTTTAATTCTTTTGTAGTAACAAAGAATTTTGAAATGCATTTCTTCCATTCAACCTTTGTCCCTACATATCTTTCTTCAAATTTAAGGTCCAAAGGTCATCCTATCATCAATCCCTACATTATGTTATCTAGAAAGTATTTTAATTTTATTTGTAACCATGTTCATAAGACATATGGGAGATTGGAAGCTTTATGTTTCAACATTGTTCATTCTTCTAAGTGAAGAAATGTGTTTATGACGTTTAGAAATTGTTAAAGCATTCTAATTTTATATTTAATCCAATTCATAAGTCATATGCCTTCTTTCAAGTAAAGAAATGTGTTCCTTGCTATTAAAGTTAGTTGTATAGTAACAAGCAAATGAACTTTCAATTCATTCTACCTCCTAAAAGTATAGAAAGTATGTATCCCACCTTCAAGTTATACTCTTTATTGAAGGTATAAGAGGAGTATAACCATCAGGGGTATAACTAAAGGCAAGGTATCACCAAAAATTATATTCCACCTTTGTGTTTATTTTTATGTTCACCTTTATAAAGTTGGATATAACTAGGGTATAATCTAAGCTATACCCACTCCAATCACTTATAGTGTTACAAAAAAAACATTCAATTATAACCACCCCAACTTGGATATCTATTATAATCTAAGTATAATTGGGATATATTCCAATTATACCCCAACTTTGTTAATCCCTCAAAGCCTAAGAGGACAAAATGTGTCTTCTTCAAATTTTCAATGGCAAATTCTCAATAAAGTGAAACAAATATCAATATTTTGTAAAATAGGATCTTGTAGAGTAAGAAGTTGACGTAATTTTTGCAATTTTGGATTTTCAAAATTTCAATGTGAGAAGTATTAAAAGATTTATTTAGAAAATGTAGTCTTGTAGAAGGAAGAAGTGGACACAAATTTTAAATAGGGTCCAAGTGAAAAGAATGGTTGAATTTTTTTTTAAGATGCTCCAAAAGATATACTGATAATATCAATCATTAAATTTCAAAAATTGATGCATATATATATATATTCTTTTGTAGGATCCAATTTGGTCAATTTAGGCTTTTTAATGACTTCTATTTGAAAATGTGTATGAATATGATAGTTTTTTTCATTTTTTTCATTAAAAAATACTACATTTGTGTAGACAAGTAAAATTTTTAATTTTTAGTCTAATTTCTTCTTCAGTGTGAAAACAAGCAAATTGATGTAATGATTCCATTATAGGGGATTAACTAGCATATATTAGCTAGTGTGAAGGCAAATAGAATTACGGGATTTTAAAAGACTCCAATTAGATTTGAATCAAGGCAACTTGAACACCTTTCCAAGGAAGGCTATGGGTATTTAGTCAAATTGATTTTCATTTCTTCTCTCTTGGTGGAGCATTATTGTTTTTTGTATCTTCAGTTTTTGTACAACTTTGTCTTTCAAATTGTGAACCTTGTTGATACTTATAATAAGAATATAATCTTTTCAAATGGTTGTTCATTGTGTGTGTAAGATTGATTTGGAATTGTGGAAGTGTTAAATTGTTGAAAGTCTAATTGTAAATTGCAACGAGTGTAATAAGTGAATAATTATGTGTGATCAATTTGGGGTCGTTTGTGTGAAAAGTGTGCTTGAGTTGATTATTGCCCAGTAAGTGTAAATTGCAAATTGAGTCTGTGAATGTGTTGTCACTGGGAAGTTGGAACGGAGAAGGCAAATCAAATTAATACTGTGAACATGGAGTTTACTTGTGCTTATTAAGCAAATTGTCATTATGCTAGAATAGACAATCAAATTGTTAAATAAATGCGAGTGATAGGAATGGTCAAAATGTACCAATTATATTCAAGTTGTATAAGCTTGATTGTTGATTAAGTCTATGACAACATGAGTGTTGTTGTGAGGAAAGTCAAATTGAATTGTTTGTAACTGGTTGTGGATGTACAATTAGGACTGATTTCCATGTGTGAAATTGAGGCAAAATTATAATTAATTAAAACTGATGGAAGATTAAATTAAATTGATGTTGGAAATATATTGTTAAGCAAATTGAGAGAGATTATGAAGCAAAGTATATGATAGTCAACTGGAATTTCAAGTGCTTGATTGTGTAAGTTTATATATCAAATTGTGTATTGATTATATATACTGGTTGTTTATTTTTAACCGCTCAAGTGAGTGAGCGTATTCAAATTGAAAGTCATTAGACGGTATGGATTAATGGTAAGACTAAATTGGTTACATATGAAGTCCTTGTCTTAGATTTTTATATCAAATATATGTTGATGCAAAATTCTTATAATCAAATTGAAACAATTGAGAGACTCTCCATCTTCTTGGTTGTATTAAAATTAGGGATTGGAATTAAGTATGAGTGGATTTGGAAGCATCATTTTACCTTGGGATTTAAAGGAAAAGATAAAATCTGAACTAACAAATTGATCTTGCAATCCTTGGTTTGCTTATTGGTTGTTAATCGATTTGATGCAGATTTGGTTGATAGTACCTGACGCAGTGATGGAGGTTGAATAGCTTGGAAGCAAATTGTATGAACAAGGAACAAATCACAAATTATTTGACTTTTGGTTGTTGCTGGTAACAGAGCAAATTGACAAGTGGAGATTGGACTAAAGCTAAAGGCTGCAAATGAGTTGTTCCGATCAAATTGATAGGTAAGTTTGCTAATATACCATGCCTCCATTAGTATAGAGACAAATTGACCTAGTTTAGATTTGCTTGAGCATCCTAATTGGCAATTAGGCTAGTAATTGCTAGATTGACATAAATTGTTAAATGAGTAAAAGAGCTTCATGGTAATTAAGGAAAATAAAATACATTTATATTCATATTTATAAATACTATACAATTTGAAAATAGGTGATAGACTGATAGTGCATTTTGCATATTCGAATTGAGGGTCATACATGTCAATTTGACAAAGCCACATTCTATATTAGATAGGACTATGACGTCATTCATTGAATCTATATTATAGCATGAGTAATGGACAGAGACAAATTGATATAGAAATATTTCCTTGGATTTCTTTATAAAAACAAACAAACTATAAAACAACGTAAGATAAGTATCCATTTTACAGAATCAAGTGACCTTAGTCACAAAACACTAGACTTATTGACCTTTCTGTAGGAAATTAACCCTCAAAATCCCCTTCTTTTTAGACTTTGTCGAATAATCAAAGTTTACATCACAATTTGCCTTAGATTCCAATTCAATTTTTTTTTGGAGGGGGAAAAACATTATTCATGTTCTTATAATATTTCTTCCCCAAAGGCTATGTTTTTGTCCATAAGTTGATCATCCAAAAAATTTATAATCTAAAATTCCAATGGTCAATATTTTCCACGATTAATTCTATGCATATTAGACAAAGTTAAAAATTTCAAGCACATCCATGCGCAAAAAAATATCAAATTGGAACGACTCATTGAAAACTTCTAGTATTGCCAAGAAGTTGTTAGGCCTTGAGGGATTATCTCCTAATGAACCAAGGCCTTTTTTTCATCAAAAAACACTCAAAGTGCATTTCAATTGCAAAGTGAAAAACTTTAAAACCTATTTTTTTCTTGTACATCTAACCATGGGATCTTGCACTAAACTTGTATGAACTTCTATGCAAGAAAATCCAAATTTTTTGACCATGTAGACTGCAAGATATTTGCGTTTCAAGTAAAGAAAACACTTGTCCTTGCACTTTGTTTAACGAGATTTTAAGACTTTGAATCATCTTAGTATAAAAAAATTCAATAAAGATTTTGAATTAAATTTTTTTTATGATGAATAATTTTTTTTATTTAGGAGTCTAAAAATAATTATTTAAAAAACTTGATTTCCATTCTTAAAAAATTTGTCATATATAAGATTTTTCTTTTCTAATTTTTCTAACAGAAGAAAAAAACATTGAGTTTAGATATATTAATCTTGCCTATTACTTATTCTATTGCGATATTTTGCAAGATTTGAACATAAATGTAAGTCAATCGCAACTAATTGTGATTCAATTATTCAAACGCATATTGCTATAGCAATGACACCTCATATGAATGTATATGCAGATTTGGCTAGGAGGATGATGACTTTGTTGAAGATGGCTCATGATGTAAGAACTTTTACTATCTAGATCACTACAAAATTTAGTTAAAAAGTATTACACCAATGTTTTAATTAACTTAGAAGGTTCTTGGAACTTTTTAACACTATAAAGGGATCATTCTTCACAATTGAAAGCACTTTAGTCATGGTAACAACACCTAAAAGTGTTTGAATAAACATTTGAGTATGGTTTTTATTATCAAATAAACTCTATTGTTGTTGAATATTATTGGTAATTAAAAGAAGATTCTATTTAGATTAATTCTATTAGTATAGATTTTTAACACCATCCTTATGAAGTGTCAATTTTCATATAGATTAATTCAATATCAAATTAAGACTTTCATGTTTTGAAAGTGTACATTCAAGGCAAAAATTTGTATAGTTATATTTTGCAATAAGGTTGCAATTGGTGTAGTTACCTTATCAATGAACGTTCTTGAAGGATGTTTTCTCGATGTAGATAAGCAAAAGGTAACAACTTACGAAGTCACAACTTATTGCATACATCACAAAAATAATTCTAGCAACTTTGGTGATTTTGTGGTTGGTAGATGCCATTTTGAGCTACATAAGACTTAAAGCTCACATTCAAAATCACTCGTAGTTTGTCCAAGCTCAATAGGCATATAAACCTCTATCATGAAGTTGTTCTCTAATCAACATAAGAAATCTAAACTAAAAATGTGAGGATATCAAATTTTTGGCATAATTATCCACGGGTACGATTATATATGAGTTTAAAATAAATAAAATGATGGTACGGACAAATGTTGGTGATTCTTGAAATTTTGTATCAATTATGGTGGAATTATAGTTTTGGCATCCTACTAGCAATACTAATTTTCAAATCTTACAATATTAAGTTCTTTAATAGTTATGCAATGAAATAATATATTTTTAAAAACTTTTCTTTAATTTTCTCATTTTATGATATGAACTTATTAGAAAAAATTGAACTTATTATTCATTTGTTTTAAAAAAATAGTCTTTGAAATTTTTAGATGCATTAAAAATTAAAATTTTGGATTATGTAACTCTACACATATTTTTATGCGCACTAGGAATTACATGTTTTAAATAAATACAAAAAAAAATCAATCTATCAATTTTGAATTCTTAATCCCTGAGTAATTTCTAAAGGGAATTGAAAACCAAAGGCTACCTCAAAATGTCTTGAAACGCAATTTGACAAGGTGAACAACTATAGTCGATACTTAGGTCAAACTATGAATAATTTCATCATGTTAAGATAAAAATTATCTAATTCTAATTAACAATGGAACTCCATAACATATTTTATAGCTTGTTTTATAGGATTCTTAGTATTCTTTGTCAAATATTATTCAATGAAGCTTTTAAGTTTTTATAAAGGTATATTAAAGTACCAAGACATGAATGCATAGGTATGTTGAGGATGCATTATTTCTAAAAGGTGACTTGAAAATGTTGGCAAACCACTCCCATTTCTAAACCCATTCATTATTCTCATGTCCTAAAGATTAAATTAAATGTCATTTTTCAAATAATAAAGTCAAAGTCAAAGAAAATGCATGCTACATTTGGAGAATCAAGGTCACCTCCAAAGTACCATAGGTCATACAATGAATGCACGCTTGTATGCTCACACAATTCTCTTTAGATAAACCAAGTGAATAGTATTTTCAAATCCTATGCCATATAAACAATTTGCTAGATTTTATTTGAATGATGTTTGTTATAGAAGGGAACGCATGGCCACTTTCACAACTAATAAGTCTATGCAATGCAAAAATCAATGAGTGACTTGGACCTTTTTTTTATGGTATACTCCTTCACAAAATAATTGATTTTGCCTATTTTCTTAATACAAAATTTTATAATAAAATTGCACACAAAGTCTCCCAAATTATATGTTTCATGAAGATTTTTCAAAAATACTTTATAAATTTACAAAATAATTCATGTCAATTGAAGATTTTTTGCACCTTCAAATACATCTTTCTATTCTAAAACGTACACTTAATACTAGAAGGGCAACTATTTTCAACTACTTTAGGGGTTAACCTTGTAATATTATTACAAACACTAAGTGCCAAAGATGACATGGATTGCTCCTATGTAAGACAAAAATGGAAATGTTCATTCATGAAATTTTGTGTGAAAAGGGAAAGTTTTGTATAGTAGTTTGATCTCCAATAAGTGCTCTTGGATTTTTTTATGCAAATGATTCACATGGTATCCAAAAGGATGATTTCTATAGTGACCAACCCAATATTTGAGAGTTAATGATCTACACAAACATTTTGTATTTGTTGCCTATCTTTAGGGGAAAAAAACAATTTCTTTAGACTTTTATTTTTTTTTGCACAATAAAGATGCATTACAAATTGAAATTTGCTTGCCTAATTTTTAATGAAGAGATGGACAATTAATATAATGAATAAAATAAAATAAGAATATATTATGAAATAAATAATGAATGTTCAAAATTTCAAATTTTCAAAATGTTCAAATTTCAAAATGTTCAAATTTCAAAATTTCAAAATGTTCAAATTTTTATTTCTTAATAAAGTTAAGATGTTCTTATTATCAAAACTTTGTTTGTTTTTGTTTGTAATTGCCATAGAATTAAAATTAAAAATTACCAAAGCATGCTTTAAATGACTACAGATTTGGAGAATTGATTCCTCTAAATGGTTTCCAAATTTTGATCTTAAAGACCATTTCTATTGAAGATGCTTAACATAAGAACATTTCTATTTTGATGAAAACGGCCTCAAAAAGTTTGTAAAATGCATTTTTGATAGCACAAATAAGCTCAATTAAGAGCCCTTTGATCAGTAGAATTTATCAATTTTCAATTCTTAACCTCTTAAGGATTCGATGTTCAATTTTGGAATAACTAATGAATTGCAAACATGTTCTAAGCACACAAAGACTTGGTTTTTTCATCCATCTAAATGCTTGTAGAATCTTGTGTTAATTTGTTTTCAAAGCTACAATTGCATGGTAGATTCTTAAAACTATTTTAAAAAAGATTCTTTAGTTAAATGGAAAGAAGTTGTTTGATTGGTTCAAAGATAGCCAATGAAATTTGATTTAAACCCTAAGTGCTTAAGCAACCATTTTTGGGTTGTTGCTTGACCTCAGGCAAAATTTTTTTAGTAGAAAAAAACTTTTTTTCAATTTTTATTTTTTATTTTAAAAGATTGAATTGTCTTTCAATATGTATATTCAAAACTAAGATTGCTATGGTCAAACAAAAATTATAAAAGAAATAGAACAAAGTGTTTAGAATTGGCCTATGTTGAAAAACTTATTATTCAGGAAAAGTGTTGGTGTTCTCATTACTAGATCTTATGCATTTTTTTTGCAAATTGATAGAAACTACAATTTTGACCAATAAGAAAAAAATCAAATGCTAAAGATAGAAATTTTATTTTTGGTGAATTTTTGAAGTTATATCTTCAAAATTCATTTCAAAAGAATCTAAAAATAGTTTTATAATTTTGACCCTACAATATATTTTACTTTTTAGGCTTTACATTATCTTCTTTGATGCAAACTTCAGAAAAGTTACAAAATTTATATTTTCTAATACATTTGTGTTTTGTCCAAACCCTTTGGGCTTTTACGGGTTAAATAAATAAGTTTTCAGATTTTAAAACCATCATAATTAGATTTTTCATTTGGAGCATAAAGAATTAATTAATTTTTTAAAATTTTAATTTTAAATTCAATATTATTGGCAATTATTGATTAGAGTACTAGTGAAATTCACCATAATTATAGATATAATACATGAATCATTGTTTAAAACTTTTGTTCAAAAACTATAATTAAATTAATTTTCCAAGTTGTCTTTTACAAAGCATCTTCATAATTTTAAAAATTTAGACTATCCTTTGGACCTAAGGGAGTTAATTAACTTTGAACATTCAATCATCCTTAAATTCTCAACTAAAAAATAAACCAATGTTAAATAATTTTAAAGTAACAAAAAAGAATTACAGTAAAAGTACATCCTATATTTTTTGAATAAAGTAAAATATAATAGATCTAAGAACATTACAATATTGAATACAACTTTTATTTTAAAGTAAAAGTACATCCTATATTTTTTGAATAAAGTAAAATATAATAGATCTAAGAACATTACAATATTGAATACAACTTTTATTTTAAAGTAAAAGTTATGGATAATTTTAAATATATATATAGTGAAAAGGGCTTGATGAAATAACATATTTTAATCTTGTTCTATTTAAATTATATATTGACTGTGGAGGATTTATTTTAGGAAATAAAATTACAAGAAGAATACTATTAATTTTGATATAATATTCAAATAGTTTATTGTCAATTTTAACTAAATAGTGAAAAAATTTCATTGTTTGTTTTATACAAAAATATGAATATTAAATCATCAACAATGGGGAAAAATATGAAGTTTCGCCAAACTATGAATATGCTTGCGCTAAACCAAAAAATGGTAGCACTATCTGGTTGGAAAGATGTTCTAGAACCTTGGGATGAAAGAACTTGCAAAAAGTGGATAACTTGGGGTCACATAATTCGACATTGGCCAATAATTCGACAAAGAGGGTTGATAGTAGACTACAGAGCACCGTTGCATTCATGCACACATGACCTATATAAGATGGAATTGACTCACATGTGTGAAACATTATTCAAACACAATGTAGCTACCAAAGGTAAAACTTATATAATTCCATATTGGTTGGCAGCAATGGTATATGCAAAGATATTTCTGAATCGAAAGGTAGATTGGAACCTTACCAATAAAAAGCACAAAGACAGAATGGATCAACCAAATGAAAATACAAACGTTGAAATTGTTGAAAGTAGTGAAGTAGCTTTAATCCAAGAAAAACTTTCTTACACAAAAACATCAATTATAGAAAAAGATGAAGAACTTCAAGTTTCTTATGAAAGAATTGGTTCACCACTAGAAAAGGAGGTGGATGAACTTCGACTTCATGATAAAGTTTTTGTTGCACCATTAGATAAGGAGGAAGAACTTCGACTTCGTGATGTAAGATTTTGTTCACCTATGGAAGAAGAGGAGGATGAAAATCGACCTCTTCAACAAAGATTTGGTTCACAAAAAGAGGAAGAAGAACTTCAACTTTCTCATAAAAGATTTGATTCAATGAGAAGGAATAACAACAAATCACCTCCAACTTTGAATGATTCTTCAACTTTTTTGAACAACAACTTAATTGCATGCAGTTCAACATATGCAACTTCAAGTCAACATGATGAGACAAATGAGCATATTGTAGCAAGGCTATCCATCAAAGATGAAAATAATGCTTTAAAGCTCCAAAATCAAACCCTTCATCAAGAATTGGAAAAGATACACAATAATTATAATCACATTATAGGCTCGTTGAACAAAATTAACGAAGAGGTGTATGAGAAGAATGCAATTCTGCAAAAAGAAGTATTAGAGCTAAATAGAAATTTGGAGAAAAAAACTAGTCGCATTAATTTTCTAGAAATATTGTTTTCACCATATTGGAAGACTGTTGAACGCTTACACTAATGTACTTTGATTAAATATGAATTAAATTGAAATTGAATACAATTGGGAAACAATAAACATTCAAATTACTTTTAACAAATATACAAAAATTAGCTCAAATGTGAATTGATTGGATATTCAATTGTATGTATGAAATTTTCTTTTTATTACATATTGATTCATTAGTTTAGATTTATTAGATGAACAATAATTTGACAAAATTGTGAGAGCAACACAAATCTTTAGTTATTGCAATATGTACATTGCATAAATGTGAAACTTGAATATTGAAAGGTTTTCCTAATATATTAATGTAAAAATGACTATATTGTCAATCTAATGATTGGTATATAAATCTTATTTGAAATAATATAATTATCAATCATCAACATTGAACCTCCACTCTATTAGTGATGATTGATCGAAGATTTTGATATTTTGTGAGGATGAGTAGATAAATTATAAATTACATAATTTTTTTTTATAAAATCAGTTTACTAAAATTTTCAAAACTAGTTTATAAAATTACAATTTATAAAGAACTGTTTTTTGTGAATTTTATAAATTTTAAAACATTGAAACCTATGTTTTTCTTCTATTTTAATATTTAATATTTAAATTTATAATTTGAAAATATTTTATTTAAACATATTTAAGTTTTAAGATTGTTAATCTGAAAGAATTCCTTAATATATCATAGTTTTATCAAATTTAAGATTTTCTTCAAAAAGATTTTGCTATATGAGGATCTTATAAGCTTTTGTTTTTAATTTTTAATTATTATTCTTAATTTTAAGATTTATAGTTAAAAATTTTAATTAAAAAAAAATAGTGAATGAACTTCAAGTCTTTTTTAAAACTTGTTTTGATTGTAATTTTATAAATTAAAGTTTAGTGGCAATCTTTAGTTTGGAACTAGATTAGATGATGTTTGGTGATATACATTATTATATTTATAAAAATAGGATACAATAGGTTTGAAGAAAAAAATGTAACTAGCTTGACAATTGAATTATAAGGCCAAACAACTAAAACAATTAAATGAAGCCATGGCTAAGCTATTGAATTATGAGGCCAAACACTAAAATGATGAAATGAAGCCACACAAGTGGAGTCATGATTCAAAAGTGGTGTGTTTATTAGCTTTTAAGATGCTACCTTAAAAGTGTCACAAAAATTATAATTTTAATAATTTTGATAAAAGTTGTAATTGAATAAGAAATAGATTATTGATGCTACATTTTCCTTATTAATTTTAAGAGCATTTAAAGTCAAGAACTATTTGAAAATTCAAGTTTAAATTTCAAAATGCCTAGTGAGCTTGCAATGTCTTGAAAGGATTTGAATTGACCTTTAATTATGACGTTCTTGATGAAATAAAGGTAATGACATTAAAATAATGTCATTTTTTCTAAATTAGTAGTATTCCACTACATTAACACTTTTAAATTCACACCACTCAAAACATAAATCTTTATGGATTTGTCTAAATTTTTAGAGAAATTTTTAGATGTATGTCAAAATGTCATTACATTGTGACATACATCTACAAAATTCTCTAAAAATTTAAAAATTTCATGTGAAAATGTCATTGTTTTTTTATATTTTTAAAATAATTCATTATTTATAAACAATCCCATATTGAATTTTGATGTTTACCTTTTCAAATTTCAATAATATTTTTAGTGTTTTACAAGGATTATACAAATTGATGAAATGCTTTGTTGTAAATTATTAAATTTGTATTTTTGCACATGTGATCATAATTTGCTTCTTGTATATCAACATTGGGTTTATAGAATTTTCTTATGATAAAATAATTAGCTAATCAACATCTCTTTGGAGTTGGAAGAATAGATAATTTTGTTTATAAATTTTTGAAATCAAAAGCATCAAAGTATTGATTTTCTAAATAATTCCCATGGATTTTTCACACCACTTGAAGTGCAATTTTGTTTTTATCCCCTATTTTGCAATGGTGGAAAATCGGGATCTAAACTTCAAGTGAATCTCCTAAAAAGAGACAACCCACCTATCCTCCAAATATCCCCCTATAGACCCTTCATTAATATTTTCTTACAACTCCTAGAGTCCTAGATATATCGTATACATTGATATGTTGATACATTAATACAGATATCTATATGAACATATGGACACATAGGCATGGTGTACAGACACAAGATATAAATACAAATGCCAACATTCAAACATGGGTTTGATATATTGATATGGTATATTGTATATCTACATGTATGACATGTAGATGACATATGATAACATATTCCATATCAAATATGAGTTCACAAACCATATATGGTGTGCATGATAATGAAAATAAATAACATGTTTTGTTTTTTTCATTTGTTTTAGAGACTGGGGATTGAGTCTCTTTCCTTTGGTCTCCTTTTTGGGTGACTATCTACTAAAAAAAGGGACACTTCACATCCTCAATGTGAAGACAACTCAATGTTCTATGTAAATCAGTTGCATGCACTCATACGTTATTGTCATTCCAAAAATATTAGAAGTTGAATAAGAATTCAAATGGAATCTAAAAGGGGAGGTGATATTTCATAACTTTTAAAATAACTCTATTACTTGACATATTGATACAACTCTAGTCACATTGAGTTGCCTTCTTTTTGTATTGAATTTTTGTTCTAACTCTATCAAATTTCAAAGTATTCACATTATTAGTGAATACAAAATTGAAGACTTTTGTAATAAAAATACTTGAATATAAAAGGAAAGTTGCCACAACTATCAAATTTTGTGTTCAAAGTTTCTAGTATAATATTTGAACTCTGTGGCTTTTACTTCATGACTTGATGCATTCATATTTGTGCAAAATTTTGGATTAATTGTGATTGCAATTTTAGCAATAGGTAACGGTACGTCTCATTCAATTTGTAAATACGAAGTATAAATTTTTTGGAATTTGTTCGTTGCATCTCATGCATCTTGGAGAAATTCACTCTTAAAATTGGTTCATTGCATCACGGGCTCTCAAAGAAATTCACCCTTAAAGGTTGGGAAGCTCAATTCTGATTACAACATAATGTTCTTTTGTGTATTTGACTTAAAAAATGCATGAATTGACATTAGTAACAAGCCAAATCCAATGACTCTCAATTCGGAGAGTTGCACCTCCTAATACTCATCTCAGAAACTCCACAGACCTTTAAGGGTTAAGGTAAGAGAAGTGGTTCTAGAGCTGTCTGTCGTATCCTGCGGTTGTCTAATAATCAGTAACTGAAAACCAAGGATTCCTGCAATCTATTGCAGCAATATTGAGACATCAGAGGATGGACTTCGGAGATACAATTTGCATGACACAATAGAACATCAGTGGACTAAGGCCTCGAAGGTATGAAAGGCAGATGTATGAAAAATGAGAAAGGTCTAAGTCATAATCATAATGTACTCGACTTAATTACACAAAGCTGTTACTCTCTTTGAAGCGGATAGTGGAAAAATCAAACATCAGCTTGAAGGGTAATCAATGGCTCAAATTGTTTGAGCATCTGCTTAATAATCACCCAGACCTGAACTAATAATATCAGGAGCAAAGTGATGGTGTGGACAAAAAAATGCGCACTGCTTTGTGAAAGAGCCATTTTATCTTCAGGAACCCAAGACTTGTACCCGAGGCTACCAAGACTACTGCTACATGCATCTGGTACTCGTGCGCTCCTAAGGATGCGACAAACACAAATACTTCACAAAGGGCTCCCCTATGAGCGCTACAAATGATTTCGGTTTTTGTATACAATCAACATTGTTCCTCCATAGCCTGAGGAAAAAAACTCTTCTAAAGGAATAGGGGCTAGAAGACACAGGAAGGGGAACATGCATACGTTTCAAGGAGAAGTATTTGTACCTAGTATAGTTTAAGATTATGAGATCTCAAAATGCTATCATTCGCTTCTTGTCAGAACATTCCCCGCATTAAATCATCAAACGCGTCGTCTCCAAACTCACCCCCGGAGCCATCATCACTTGAAAACGTACCCCTAGGATCATCGTCACCATCGGAGATAAGTTCCAGGACTCCATCCCCAAGACCATCATCGCTACCGTCCTCATCTGAAGAGTAACTTTCTAGATCTCCAGCTTCATCTCCATCCTCCTCCTCCTCACTGTTCTCCTCTTCATCGTTACTTATGAGGTCGATATCATCGTCTTCATGAAGGTCTCCATCGTCATCCTCATCGTCATCCCCTTCGCTGTCCTCTTCTTCCTCGTCGGTCTCGCCCCCATCATCAGGGTCCGAATCATCATCAGTAGGACGTCGCCGCCCTACCTCATACAGCCTAGCAAAGGAATCCATCTCATCGTTACTTTCAACTGCTACAATGGAGATGAAAGAGTCGGTAGGCTCAGTGGCGAGATCAAGTACACACCGATCCACGACTGTTGTCGTGATGTCAGAGTAGTCCACTGCGTCCATAGTTCGGAAGGCACTGAACAAAGGGTGTCGCATCCTACGAGGATGAAGAGCAGCCATAATGTCATCCGAATTTCGGCGTAGCGTAGCATAGATGACATCGCCAGTAGTGTTGAAAGTTATGGCAGTTTGATCCAGAGAAGGTACACTTCTCAAAAGCTTAAACGAACGCAGATCCCAAACCTCTGAATTGATGATGACCTGCAAGTCAAAGTGTAAACAAAATCTATTAGACAGGGAGCTGGAACTTTTTTTAGATAACTCTGACGAGAGTGAAGGGAACTACCCGGCCTTTGAGCAACATAACGATTACTTCATGAGACTTAACAAACAGAAACACACTCTAAACATACCGAGAGTCGATACGATAACGCAGAACGCAGAACGACACTTAATCGTACATGATGCCCGTAGATATATCAGAAAGACGATTGAAAAAATAAAATAAAATTAGAAAAAGGCAACATACCTCATTTCCAGCAGGATGAAACCCACCGCCACCGTAGTCAGTAAACTGATCAAACCTGTGTATTGCACGTGGAATCCGGTGATCCCACAGCACACCACTCCAAAGAACCAGGACATCATCGGGACTGAAGTGTACCATGGGTTGCGTGTGGCTCCGTGGTAGGCCTGCTTGACTTGTTAAATTGTCAGATAGCCTTTGATCCAGTTTATAGCTCCCAACATCGTACAAAAGCACTTCCTTATGTGCAGACTCCAAAGCAATAGCGCCAAATTTGCTTCCTGCATGGTTGAATCTGGCGGCTTTGCAGCTCTCAAAAACGTTCAGAGGTCCGTTGCTGAGATTAGAAGAATCCCACAATCGAACATCATAACTAGCAGAAGAGAGCAGCAACTGCCCTAACCGTGAGTCATTTCCGGCTAGACAATGCGGAGCAGATTGCAAGACCGAGATTGGTGAGGTATGACCAGCCAACTGAGCCTCCAAGATATTGCCAGTACTTGAGTCGAATAGGCGAATATCTCCAGCATGACTTCCAGCAGCCAGACATGACGCATGGCCTAAGAAGGTGTTAGCTGTAAGAAGAACCGCCTCATCTCGGCATGTTCGCCAGGGGCGAAACCGGCTATACACGAAATGCCTATCCCTTCGTCGCCCATGCATACCTCCATAAGGTGGGGTAATCTGACGCGCAGCTAGCCTTCCAGCAGTATTCAAAGAAGCATCCAGTGCCCTACTAGGTTCTGGGCATACATGCGGATGAAGAAGAGATAAAGGAGGGAGAGTAGTAATGGGAGCTGGACACTGGCGATGTTGGTGCTTCAGATACTGGACCACGAGTGTGTCCAGTGTTGCATGTTCTGCAGTAATGGCACGCGGTTCTAAAAGTCCACCTGTATTGGAGGGAACAAGGGAATGGCCTGGGGTGTTGAGGTATTGTTTAAAAGGAACGTAAGGTGACTGCTGAATATCGAAAGTCGAAGACTCTGGTTGTAAGTTTACAGAGTCAACTTTCTCGGGTAAACCAAATTGTCCAAAAAACGATTTGGCAGGAGTGAAATCATTGATTGCAGGGGCTGGAGTAGAAAGAATAGGTGCGGAGACCTCAACAGAAAAATTCGACTTCATGGTTGCAGGTCCTGGTGTGACACAAGGTGATGCTGTATTAGGATCTGTGAAGGCCATCCGCTTGTTTGTTGGAGATAGTGGAGGCAGGTCTCTTTCGCCACTTTTCCGCTTAGCAGGTACGTTGCGATGTGCACCAGGTGTTTTAAATAGGGCATCTACATCATCTTTAGATTTTCCACCAGTGAGGGGGTTAACTTGTGTATCAAACAGCCGACTTCGACTTTCTTTCACACTCTGTGACTTCCTTAGAGATGCAGAAGCAGAACCCAACTTCCCACCAGATGTCAAAGAAGTTGAAAATACTGGTTTCTTCCGTGTAGAAGGAAGAGGCTGAGCACTGCTCGCATCATCCTCATCCTTGGTACTTTGCATCGAATCACCTCCAAAAAGTCCTCCAGTAACTCTTCCCCCAGGCCACTTCAAAATATCTGTGACTCCTTCGGCAGATGCAGAAGGGAGTACAAGGGACGTTGGGGGTAGAAGAGAAGGTAATGGTTTCAAAGTTGCTTCTTTGAGCAACGCCGCTGCTGCATTTGGAAGTCCTGATCCAATTAAATGCTCATGAATAAGCTGCAATAACTCCCTGCAAGTTTTAATAAAATCGAGGCGTAAGTACAAGATAAACACCCAGAAATGTTGAATTTGAAGAAAGCTATGCAATCACCTGAAACCCTGATAACAGTACTAGAAGAATCACTACCTGGGGTGATAACTTATTGGTGTAGCTGCAGCAATGGCAGCTCTTTCGATCCGGCGTAGAGTAGGAGCTGCTGCTTCACTTGTTGCTACAGTGTTTGCACGCCCTGCATTTGTAACAATCTGCACAAGGCCGAGACATTGACAATAAATTTATTGAAACGACGGTGTAGTTTGTCATCTGTCCAATGATCTCAAAGACAGTATCAGACATCGTAAGGAATGCACTAACAGGAGATATACAGCAAAGACGGTACTTACCGCAATTAGCTCCAACGCCACTCTGCTAAGTTCTGCCTGCCATCTGCCTTGCTCTCCACCAATGCCACCTGCGCTGCCTTGACGCCCAGCCTGGCTACCACCATCTCGCAATAACTCCGAGAGCAACTTCCCTACCTGCAAACAATTATAACGAATGAATGTGACTGAAAGACAATATTCTAGGCACCTGGATGCCAAAAATAACCCAAACACAAGTAGAGATGGCCACTAGGAACAAATAAAAGATGCAAATGAAGTCATCAAGTAGGGTATAGAGCGAGCGAGCCAGCCAGCGAGCACAGTTCCTGAGAGAATACCTGCAATTTAGTAAGAATATGCGCGATTGCTTCGTCCCGAGCCAAGCCCAAGAGAACCCGACAGGAAAGTGCTCGAATACAATCCAGGGCAGCAGGAGGAAGAACGGTCCTCGGATAAAGCAGATGAAGTAACACCTTGATTCCGTTATTGGACCGTACTGCTTCACGGGCATGACGATAACCCTGTTCCATATAAGCTGCCAAGCCTGACCCTCCTGCACCAGGGCCAAGGGAAATTCGGCGGTCCCCAACAACCCCAGCTCCAAAAGCGCCTGGCCCTGCAGCCGCTTGAGTACTTCCATTCCTATCAACATTGGCTTCTGCTCTGCCTGTCCATCCTTTACTTTCCAAATTCACTGCCGTTCCTACACCCACTGTATTTGCTTGGATACCATTGCCAGCACCACCCTGGCTTGATTGGGCCTGTTGAGACAGTGCGGGATTGGTAGGAACTGGCATGGGCCGGCTGCAAAGTGAAGGAGGAGGACAGACCAGATTGACCAGGACCAGCAGCGCTGTTTGGATGACCTGTTCAAAACAAAGACTCCACTTAGTTCATTTATCGTTAAAGAGACAGGCAGAAAAGAATATGGAGCATGAACCATGAAATTGGATTTGCACAGTCCAACACGCCTGTCAAGTTGAAATATGCTATCTTAGCAAGATGAATTGCAAAGCACGTCAATTCAGCAATGAAGAGCGATTACCTCAGGATCACAAAAGGCAACTCCGCTTGCAGCATCAAGGACAACTGCCATACCAGACCGATCGTTGCTCAGGTTAGAGTCAACTATCAACCGTCGTGTATAAGGCACTAATGTCACAATTTGTAGTACTCCAAGAGAGTGCTGAACTATCTCATGCAGGTACCTTTCTCCAGGTGCAGCTTGCTGCACAAAGGTAACCACATAAAACTTGTCATGAATTTACACAACTAAGACGATTCTGTAACATAGAGTCTTAAAACCGAAGCGCCGTCCACAACCGAGAAAAACATATTCCTAATAAAATTTAACATACACAGCCCATAACTACAATATTGGGAAACAAGAAGCAAGAAAACAAAACTGCCAAAGTTAACAGCCGCACGTGGGTGCAGACAGTTCAGAGCACAATTCTACCTCCAACAATCCACGTCAATATTAGCTTTTCTGTGCAATGTAAACAGTAGTACCTGTGTAAGTTCAAGCAGAACAATGTGACCATTGTACTGCATGAATGAGTCAAGAGGGGCCCAGCGCGACCTGACAAAAGCAGGACCCAACTTCCGATCTCTCTGCAGTTGAACAATAATTGTGTCCATCGCTTCGTTGCTAATATCAAGAGGCTTATACGTGGCCTTTCCACCAGGTCCACCTCGTGAACCACTCTTGTGACCTCTGTTAGGCCGTAGCGAGTCAATCAGCAATAGCAAGTGAGCACGGAAAAACTGGCGTAGTGCTACACAGGTAAGATAAGCGATCTGCTTTCCAGATGATGTCAAAACTTCAGCTGATGCCAACGTCCGATCGCGTGAACCTGAGAGGAAGAAAAACATCAGAAGAAGGGAACCCTAGAGAATCTCAAAGTAATAGGGATAATTTAACAAAAGCCAATTGCAAATCAATCTAGCCTAATATAAACTCGGTACCATCACCTTTCATACAAAAACAAAATAAAAAGAACTCACAGGGCTGCCCTATAATTACATTTTTTTGACGTCATTTGCGATGTGCATAAACAAACAACATTCTGGACAATGAGTTTCTGATAGTTGGAGGTTTCATGCAAAGAACACAGGAGCACCTGCGTTGGCTGCAGCGGTGCCCGAGTTGCTTGCTCCTCCAGATCTTAAAGAAGCAGTATTCCGCAAGAGGTTGACTAGTTTGCGTAGCCCATCTTGAGCATCGAAGGCCTCCAAAATTGATCGGAAAACGAAAGATGCCCCAAAAAATAAAGCAGCATTGCGTCTTGCTGGATCTTGTGGACAACATAAAAGGTGAAGTGCAAGTGCGACAACATCTTGTACCACAGGTGCTGGTAAAGTACAGACTCGCTCCATCACACCCTGACAAAGATTTTTTGTTAGAATTCCAGAAAAATGCAAATTTTGCAAGCACAAAGATTGTGGCATTTTGAAGAGAATGACTTATCACTCATGAATACTGCCACACGTAACAGCTTAAAACTTCAATCATCGGATATTCCTATAACCAACACAACATAACATGCTAATACTGCGACACAAACCTCCAAGAAAACTTTGATCATAATCAGCAACCCAAGTCACACACCACTCAACACCAAATATGACGGCGAATTGAAAGATAAAGAAAAGGCTCTAACCTGTAACGACGCAAGTGCAAACAGGCAGAGAGATATGCCCGTAAGAGTCTGAGGTACTCGAGGAGTAGCGAGAAGTTGTTGAACACCTCCCCGATCCACAAGAAGAGCGGCAAATTTTCGGTGCGCAGCCAGCGCACAAATCAATTTCAATACATCTGAAAGCATGGCTAATTCTTTAGGGTTGTTATCTTTCGGTCGTCGTTGCAGTAAAGCCAGGCAAACGTCAACACCTCTTTCGTGCAGGACAGGACCCAACACTTCCAAGTATTCGCCCATCTTTTCAAGACATTGTACGCAATAACGTTCCCTAAGTGCAGCTACTAACTCCATATCCACAGCGCTCTCTCCTTTATCTCCAGGTTCACTTTCCTGTTCTTTCTTTGACTCAATTTCTGCAACTTTTTTAGCTTCCTGCATGGCTATCTCTTTTTTCTCCAGCTGTTCTCTGCACAACAATAATTTAAAAGTCATGACTACACGGTCTACGGTGTGAAGCCAGGTATTGTTGCAAAGAACAGAAAGCACGAAACTCAAAATTCAAAAGAAAGAATTTTAAGACAGATAACGCTCCTGCAATTCAATCATTACAATCACTGTCTTATAGAAAAATTTAAGAACAAATGTATTCAGCATACCTTGTGACAGTGGTTGAAAGAGCGGCATCTACAACTGTTAGAGCTGCTTCATCTGCTGCCGCCAGTATTTCGTCGTCTTTACCTGTGATTGCAAGGACCTGCATGCAATAACAGCCAGAAGGTCACTAGCAGTAATAGCAACTCCTGTATCAACTAAAGAGAGAATAAAGAAACTAAAGATGTACAGTTCCTGACCAAAAAACAGTAGCACATCACTAACAATACCTCTGTAGCTGCTACCCTGACAAGGTCTGCCGCAGCATCCCCTGCTGCTTTCACAGCTTCCCAGGGAGCATTTTCTGTTCTTGCTTCAGCCTGAGCAGCGCGCTTAGCCTTTCGCATAGCCAATGAGATGTCCACATTACCAACCATAACACATTGAATTTCCTCCTTCTCCGAATCACTATCTTCCTTCACTCCTCCATCAGTTTCTGCTACTGTGCTATTTTTATCTGTAGGTAATCCCCTGCTCTTAGTCACAGTTTCCTTGCGAGCTGATGTAGGAGCAGATACTTGACCTCTTTCCAACTCCAAGGTGCCATCAGCCGATCTTCCTCTACCTCTGCCTTTCCCTCCTCCTCGGTGAACGTCAATCCTGCGTTTCGAGGGCTCCGCTCTACCTATCTCTTCATTTTCATCTTCTGGCAGTGGTCGAGTACTATTTAACCACTCCGTTGTCCTGGTTTTAGCTTCTCGTCTATCTTTCCTACGCCTCTTATCCTCGTTCATCCACTCGTCCCCATCCTCATCAGCATCATATGTACATAGACTTAAATCCGGAGTTCCTTCTAAATTCTCAGTGTCCTCCTGAACACCATCCTCACTATCTCTTCTCTTTCCTTTCGCATCAGATATCCTCTCACCAGCCCTTTCTGCCGGTTGTTCATCAGATACTTTTTCGGAAACACGAAGATCTTCCATTCTTGAAACATCTAATTGTGGCCTAACTCGACCTCTGGCTTCATCCCTTCCCCTATTTCCACTCATTACTACGCTTGGCTTAGTCTCAGCACTTGCCTCCGCAGACGAATCTCCTAGGACACGAACGCGGAGGTAGTGCATAAGTTGACCTACCATACCCGTCGTCAGTACATCTTCCACTACATCTGACCTGCGCGCAAAAACAAACAAGGTTACACTCGGGAATTCTAGTACTGTGAATACAAACCTGACTTTCAAACACCATGACTTGTTTGTCCATTGAATGCATAGAATCGATCAAACCGAGAAAAGGAATCGTTAATGGAAGTCGAACTGCAATGAAGACGACTCCGTTAATTGGCCACTAGAAGTAGAAACCAAACAACAAAAGGAGGGATAAGCACTTTTCCGTACCCTCCCAGAGCTACTGCGAGGAGGCCAGTTGAATAGGTTCTCAACATCTCACGATTAACTGCATCAGCATCCTTGGTGCTCTTGCTTCTAGATGCCCTGCTGTTTGCTACGTCTTTCAGAGTGTCTTCAATTACCCACCGCTTGATATTCAAAAGAACCTCTTCTTCAAACACATGAGGATACTGCATGCACAAACGAAATGAAAACAGAGTTTATAACCGACTCTCAAGTCACCTCGGTCATGTCATCTCCAGGTTTCCTCAGTGACATGCAAGACGACCCCGCCTTTACTTACAATCACAGCAACACAACATTTTACTGATTCTATACAACGTTGCAAAAGTGGTGTTTTGAAGTGTAATCAAGTGACACAGTACTCACCATCCAGCTAGAAACGCATGCAAGTAGCAGCCTCACCGCAGCTGCACGAATCTTTGTAGAATGCACTGGCTCCACCAACAATCTTGATGACAGCAGCTCAAAAAAATCATCATCCTCCTGAATTGCAAAAGGCATTGTAGATTAGCCAAGCTCAACTGGCATGCCCAAGACGTTTGCAAACCCTCTCACCCATATATTCTAACCGCTGTCAACCGCTGTCAACCCTAACCAGGCCCTATCCTTCAAAAAGTGAATAAAGACTCCTAATCAAGCACGGTAAGTAGTGGCTTCTGCAATCTCTTCAAGCGTTCGATGAACTGGCTGTAGAAGCACATTACATTTTCAAATTGGATTGGAACATAGACCGTAAATGCAGCTCCAGAGTACCAAACTCTACATTGCATCAAGTCTCCCTGGTGCCAAAAATTGCCCAAAACAAATCCATGCAGTCTACTTGACTGCACGTACCCTAAAACACGCAAAAACAACAACTCCGTCCACTGAAAATTTACCCTGATCAAGTTCACGAGTCGACCGATCATGTGCGACGATCGTGAATTGTTGGAATATGGATGACCAGTATGCTGTTCGTACCTGCAAAAGCCAGGCCATAGGATCAATACTAGCCCCTGTTCCGTGCACTCCTCAAAACCTAAAATACAGAGACTCATCACCAAGCTCAAAATCAGTACTCGCTATAATAAATCGACGGTCTAATCCGCTCTACGAAAGTCTCCACTCCAAATTTCCACAACAAACTCAATCCAAGGAAGTCGTCCATCATCCAGTCCCGAAACTAAGCACTCAGGATTCGATTAGGAGATCCAACACAGCTATTAATAATCCCGTCAACCTCAAAGACGCAAAATTCTACACCACAAAGCACCGCGGCCCCTGCTGGCCCCTGTTCCCCAGAACCTTCAAACCCTAAAAAACAGAGACTTCGTCACACAGCTAAAAAATCAGTCCTCGCTATCCTAATTCGACGATCTAGCCGCACTCTACTAACTTGCAACTCCAAATATCGAAAACCTAAACTCCAAGGAAGGAATCCCGTTCAAAAACGACAATCATCGAGTCCCGAAAGTAAACACTCGAAATTCGATTAAGAGATCCAACACAGCTAAGAACGATCCCCGTGAACCAAAAAACCACGAAACTCTAAGCTGCCGAGGAATATCACAAAAAAATTCTCGCTCAATTCTCCTGAGCTCAAGCCAAAATGCGAAATTCAAAACGCCGACCTGGACTCTTCCTGCTCCAGAATAGCCGCGAGCGCATGCAAGAGCGAAGAATTAGGCGAGGCGCGCTCCGTGACGATCCGGCGCATTAGGCCGCGGGCTTTCTGCACCAAATCCTCCGCGGCCCCCGTGGTAGCATTACTGGTGGTCGGAGCCACGACCACGGCCGCGGCCACAGCAGAAGTCTCGCGGTAAATCCCTGGAACGTCTGCCCCTTCTGCTGCGGGGGGAGCTCCCCCGCCCTCCTCCGCCATCCCCAGACGCCTCCCCAAGTGCCAGGGATCGTTTGGAAGGGCTACTTCAGGAGATTGTGATGCAATTCGTGGCGACGGCAATCGGGGGGGCGCTAAGGCGCAATTCGGTTCCCTAAAGTCCTGCCTTGCAACTCCGACTACTGTGGTTGTTGTTCGAAACGCACTCGGTGTTTCCAGCCGCTAGGTCACTCACCCGGACACTGAGACTGCTCACTACTGGCGCTCGCGCTCCCTTGCCCGCCCATGTCCTTCCTTGAATGCATGCATGGCCGCCCATGGCCGCGGATGAGGCCATGGATGAGTTTCCATGGGCATCGGGCATCGGGCATGGGGCATGGACGGATGTCTACAGACAGGACGGAGTTTCTGGATGAGTGGACATTGATGGATGAGTTCAGTTTCCATTAACATGGTTTAGGGATGGATGTTCAGGCTAATGGATTAATAAGGAAAATTAAACATAAATAAAGTTAAAATGTTGGAAAAGATATCTGTCGAGCTTGATCTCAAGACAAGTTTAGTAATTAATGAGGAATCCAAATTCATTCTTTTAACTTTACGGCAAAGTAGGGACACTATGATAAATAACGAGTTCATTTAAAGACATGGCAATTACTTTCCTATGCAATGAAAAAAATCATTCAACTTCCAAGATTATTTGAAGGGTTGACAAAAGTTTTAAAAAAAATTTAATAATTGACAAAAAATGAACTAATGAATCTATCATTCCAATTTTAAACAATTATTTGAGTAAAATGTGCCTAACATGACCTTATGCTATAACAGTCAATAGGGTACACTAGCCTATTATCACCCCCTTTGCAATTCCACCCTCATGTATCCATGGTATACATTCTAGATCAAATATGTACGCTACACATACATAAGGGTGGAATTGGAATTTAGGTAGTTATAGGCTTCCTATGTCTAATCCCATCATGAAAATTTTGTTCATCCAAATAGGCTTACTATAATAAATAAAAAATATTGCATGTATAATTAGAATCCTCTCTTGTTTGGAGAATATATTATGAATTTTCAAACGCAACATGCAATAGGCTCCTACAATTGATTATAGACTCTATAGGAAACATCAAATTTTGAATCTTGAAGTAACAAAAAGAGATCCTTGATAGAAAGCTATAGCAACACCTGTAGATAGTAACTTTGACCACGTATTCAAGATCTCAATAGGAGACTAACATTTTCACATGTAGATTTGATTTGCTAACAACTCATGGGAGTTTGATGATTGACAGAAAGCCATAGCAACACCTGTGGATAGCAACTAGGAATTTGATGCCTGATAGAAAGCTATAACATCACTTGTGGACAACAACTAGGAATTTGATGCCTGACAGAAAGTTATAACATCACTTGTGGATAGCAACTAGGAGTTTGATGCTTGACAAAAAACCATAGCAACACCTGTGGATAACAACTAGGAATTTGATGCCTGACAAAAAGCCATAGCAACACTTGTAGATAGCAACTAGGAGTTTGATGCCTGGCTGATAGAAAGCCATAACACCACCTGTGGATAGCAACTAGGAATTTGATGCCTGACAAAAAGCCATAGCAACACCTATGGATAGCAGCTTTGATCACATACTCTAGATCTCAAAAAGAGACTGACATTTATATAGGTAGATTTGATTTGCTAATAAAACATAGGAGTTTGTTTTAAGTACCTGGTGCCAAATGAATTGAGGTACACAAATGAAAAGGTAAAATATTGATTTTCACTCAAAAATATTTGGTGACACTATATTACATTAATATGACCAAAACATAACCTTGTGTGATATCATCTAAAATATGGTCTTTGGAGTGCTTAGGAATTAACCTAGTAAAGGATGTTGAGGATTAATTGTGTCTATAAAAGATTACCTTTCTTTACCACCATTTTGATGAAATGGAAATAAATAATATATTTGTTCAAAGATATAAGCAAAAGAGTGTAAAAGTTCAAAACAGGATTTTGGACCATTAGTTTCTGAACTAAAACTTTTTTCTTTTTATCATTACAGGATTCCAACCAATAAAAGAAAATTCAACTTCAAGTTTGAAAGCAAAAAATTTGAATATTATGGGATTTGGAAGATGAAACCAATGACTCATTTATGGAGAAACCAGGTAAGCTTACTGTTGAAGGAGAATTACCAGAGGGCTTCAAAAACTCTCAGAACACTTTCATGGTTTCATTGCTGATCCAGGGATTTGGATGAAGAATTTTTGTGATTTTTGTGAGCATGCTTTGGTACCAGTTAACAAACAAAACCATGGCCATCTTGAGTAGTTCTCTACATTGCATCCATGGTCGAAGAAAGTATAGGTTTCACATGTTTTCATTTGTTCATATAGGGTGCATATAAATCACTCCTATAAACTTAGGAGCATTACTGTTCCCAAGTCCAGATAGGGTGCTATAAATCTCCCTGCCCAAAAGGTTAATATGTGTCATGGACATAGACTATAACATGTTTGAGTTGAGGGAGGCAAAATAAATCTATGTTACATCTCAATCTCCTACAAAGAAAATCAAGCTTACAATCTCCTGGCATGCCTCAGTATGGCCGCTGCTCCAGCATCTTTAACAGGGGAATCACTACTAGCAACAGTATTTTCAGGAATGGGAACAGCCTCAGGTACATCAACCAGTCGCTCCAGTGACGCTAATTGATCATATGGAGCAATCTGCAATCAAAATAAGAAAGACCAGTACCTCATGAGACATCAGGCAATTGGGGGTAGTTGCATTAAATAAATTAAAAACTTTCCTTGAAAGGTACTATAAATAGTTGTTAATTTCCAAAGTTCCATATCTATTTTTATTTCGAGGGTTAATCTCTAAGTGCTGAAATGACCAAAAGCGGCCACTTCTATATCTATAGGAGTTGGAATAAATTATTTAAGAAGCTTAGCAAACTGTATCAATGGAAAGAAGAGATCATGTCTGACATTCTTGAACAATGAAATCATGTAGTAGACATTACTATTATCAACTAGTAGCTTTCAAAGTATACTTAATATTGGCATTCAGGGGTTGATAGTCACCTGACTGAAACCATCAGGCCAGTTGATGGCAACAGCATAGTTGCCCATGGGTCTTATGCTCTCTGGCTCAATAGTCTCGACAACATCACTGTACCGCAATTTTTGTTCACCTGACCACTCATCCTGCATCCACAAGAACAAACTATATATTACAACAAGTTTATGGCATGGGCTAAGAAAAATAGCTATTAGAACTATACTGCCAAGTGTGGAGTTCAAAGCAACCATGTCACTATCTCATTGGCTAGTGAAAAGAGAACTATAATTCAAAATCCTTCTCCTTGATCTAAGTCCTTGGATCAACTAAAAGTACAAATCAGGATGCTCTTAATTTTCTCAAACCTCCCAAATCTTGAGCATTATCTAGTCCATTCCTAAGCACTGTTTTTTCCCACTTTATGAACATAAGCTCACATCCTCAAACTGGCTTCTACTGTAGTATCTAAACACCAAAAGTCTAAAATGGAAAAATAGAACATACAATGCTTCTGGCGGATCGATCATTTCGGCGAACAGTAGCAGGGTGCAATAAAAATTCTTCCGTTGTTCCAGGAACCTTGACCCGAATGGCATTGATGGACTTATCATACATCACTGCTGTAGACACTGTAGGTGAAAAATATGTCAGCATCCAAAAGAATTTCATGTGAGCTGGATGGCCAACCCTCATTCCCAATTCAAGGTTGGATCCCATATGAACTCATTTGAAAGACCCACAAAAGAAAGGCAAAGCAACACCACCTCCACCAGCCCATTTCATGAACTTCCACACAATAGTGCATGGAAGCACGTTTGTATCCTCACTCAATTCATTTTGTGGTAGCCATTTGCTCTAATAGACCAATGACATGTTGCCAGTTCATTGCAGTTTTCTCTAGTGCGGTAAGCCTCGCCAGAGAGAAGTGATTGCTTACCTTGCTGACGAAGCTTGGCACATTGTTGTACCACACAGACACCAATGTTGGAGAAGATATTTGCAACTTGGCCTTGTGGATCCACAACTACTTCTGGATTACCAGTATCTCCAGAAGCAGAGAGCTGCAAAATGTCAGAAACGAAACACAATTAACAATGGTTTCAATCCGGAATGGAAAAAGTCGTGGGTTGTTCTAGTGCCACAGAGTCTCCACTGACACAATTCAAAACTTGTGCACCATAGGTTTACAAGATATAACATCCTCGAGTAGTAGTGGAGTGGAACTTTGGAGAATAGTGTCCACTAAGAATCCGGGCTAAATCACAAACAAAATTTAAATATTCTCACATGTGAAGACAATGACTCATTGGCTTGAGTACCTCTCACTAAACTCGACTTTGTAAAACAAGGTGTCAAGGATTCCTTTTCATGTTAAATCAGAGGCTGTTATGGATGTTCTCTAAAATGTTGTGGACGAAGAGCAATGAATGAACAGAGATAATTTCAACAGAAAGAACTTACTTCCGGTCTGATGGGAAGCTCGAACAGATTTGGGATGCCGAACTGCTGCACTACCTATTCAAACAATTTCCGGATCACTATAAGTCCAAGGACAACCAAATCCTTGCACATCCACCGACACTATGAAACTTTCTCATATTGATCTATACTATTTCTAAGTTGTAATCACAAAGCATATATGTCGGCCATGAAGAAAATAATGCAACATCAATCACACTAGAACCAGTGTGAATTCTTGGAAGGTCAGTGATACCTGAGCACCAGAACCTCGTCCGAATGGGTAGTAGCGCTTATCATCACCTTCAAAGAAACACATATTCTCCACCACGGCAATACATGGAACCTGCGAGGGAAAGACAACATCCATTCTTCAAAGAGGCTCAAGACCAAGGACCAAGGATTTTATAACTTTTTAATAAATCATTATCCGGAATTGAGCGGTTCAAATGTTTTTGAGTAGGTATCAATCTATACAATCCAATAAATTTAATTAATCTGCTTGTAGAAAATATTTTTTGCTGCCCAGTTTGACATTGAAATTTAAAAACACCTAACCTTTGCAATATTTATCAGAATGACATGAGACAAAGCTTCACACGTAGATTAGGATGATTAGCATCCATCCTAAAAATTTCATGCAAAAATTCCAGATTACGAAGTCAATACAGGATGCCTGAGTTCTCAAAAAGCCCAAGGTGGGCTCCTTCCCCCTTTAGGGATTAAGAGTTTGACGTCTACAGAATATTATGCATCTAGTCATTTACTGTCATGAACGCCTTGAATTGCCTAATACTGCATGATATGTCCTATTCAAACTTGCAGAAAAACATTAAGCCCAATTTGAGCATTTTGGGGCTTTACAGGTATAGGCACACAGATTCACTGAAGGCTGAAATGAAGAAAACCACAACCTTAAGTTTTGAGAACATCCGAACTCCCTTTGCTACATCAATAAATGCCAGCTTCTGAGGTGTCGTAACTATGACAGCTGCTGTTAAGGGCACCACCTGAGGATCAAACACGAGATGAGAGAAAAGATCAGTAACAGAGATAAATCGAATAATTACATCGAAAATCTCAAGACAAACCAAACCAATTCCAATCAAACCACTCTTTCTTACTCAAGCTTTCTAAAATTTCTCTCGCAAATAAATTCAAAAGAGTCTCTAGCTAATGATTCCAACCTGGCATAACGTCAACTGAATATCTCCCGTACCAGGTGGCATGTCAATCACCAAGTAGTCCAACTCGCCCCTGCAACCCATTCCACTCTTCTTCAACTTCCAGAATAGAACTAAACGTAAGGCATTTCGGAATAAAAGTAACAACAGCAAATAGTTACTGGTGGGTTGACGGACACTCGTACCAGTCCGTGGTAGTAAGGAACTGATTTATAACACCAGAGACCATTGGACCCCTCATAATAGCACTACCCTGGCCAGCGTAGCCAAATGAAACTAGTTTCACTCCTAGGTACTCCGTTGGTATAATTGACCTTGTCTCTGGATTCTGCAACGTGCAGATAAAAATTTAAGCATCAAGAAAAAATTAATTCTTCTGAACCGCAAACGCAGTGTCCAACAATGAGCTTCAAGAGAATCCAAAGAGACTTACAGACTCCTGAAATAATTTCTAGTAGAAAAATACAATACAAAACACTTAGCGCGTCTTTTAGAAACAGCACCATTTTTAGTGCTGGAACTGTTATATTTCTTAGGTCATTTACTCACCATCTGCAACACGCGGACCTCCGGTGACACCATGGTTGGGAGGCTGGGTCCATAAATATCGGCATCAAAAATGCCAACCCTTGCACCCATTTGCGCCAGTGAATATGCGAGGTTCACAGCCACTGTCGATTTTCCAACTCCACCCTGAATAAGGAAACTGTCATATATACTGGCTGACAATGACCCGAATTCTATAACGCGTTGTGAATATTGAGTGAAGCGATACCCATACAGGCACTGGAAGCAAGAACGTCTTTTTCGGAAACTTTGAGAGTCAGAAGAAATTCAAATTGGTTAAAAGTCTACAATCCAAGAAGCGTTCACAAAAGCGGCGAAATTTAGCAAAACTTCTACCAAAAGAAACTTACGGCGACAAAGAATGTGAATACCACAGAGTTAAATTCAAACTTTTAGCACACTTAGCAGAATTTTTGGCAACTTGAGCAGATTGCAAAAAACACATTTGGGATCACTGAATCCAAATGTTCAGCTACCTTGCAACTGGACACCGCAACAACGTTGGAAACTTTTTTCAGTCCAGCAGGAACATCGTCGGCAATAAGCGGCTTGGCAGGTTGTGCAGTCATTTTCACAGAAACTCCCTTCACCCACGGTATTGCTGACACTTTCTCCTTGGCTTGTTGCTCAAACTGAACTCACCAAGCGTCTAGGTCAATATACCCAACAGCACAGAATTGTCAACAAAATTGCAAAAGAGTCCAGTTCACCTAAATATATACTACAAGTTGTTTTCATGAGAGGTGCATACCATGTCCTTCACTGGGCAAGCAGGCGTGGTAAGCTCGAGCTGAAATGAGACCTGCAAGGGATTCGATTCTCTGAGTCCCCAACAACTCAACTCAAACGCATTGCTCAAACTCATTCACTCCAGCACCAAATTCTTTACCAATACAACTGGAATGCTTTTCAAAATTGTACATCGGGCAATAAATGTGAAAAGTAATGCATGTCTTCGAATATCCCTTCCAATGACCTTCCCTTTTAAACATCCACCAAAGTAAAGTTGAAGTACAGTAGCCGATCTAAACATAAATTCAAGCATATTCGCCATTCCACTATTTTAAGCAAGGGACATTTCAAGCCTGGTGAACTTCCAGAAAGGAAAGGGTAAAGTCTTGTTTACGAAGAAGAATGGCTGGATATTTCAGATTCTCATTTATAGAATTTTGCAGGTAAGTTTTACGTTCTTCTCGATTCTCAATAAAGAAAACAGTGTCAAGCTGCAACCTCCTTTTAAACGAAATTGCAATATATTGCAAAGAAGTTCAAAATGTAGATGCTGAGATAGAAAGCCAGAACATTCTTAGACTGTTCTCATGCACCATAGTCACTAGAGGCCTAAAAGCGCCAGCCTAAAACCTTAGACAATAGTTGTACATAATAGTTAACAAGTTGTACACCGACTCAACATCTGATCAAGTGGCAATTTTTTGAACATGTTCAAATAAATCTGTGACTCTTCATAAGTTTTTGCATACATTATCCGAATGAAGAATTTCTCAGGTGCACTGCAACCCTCGATCATTTGCCAACAAGAACATCAAGAAAAACTGGATCTCCGTCTAAAAATACGAACAACGCTGTGTAGCAAAAATGGCAATGCAGGGTATCAATACCTGGCCAGTGTCTTCCTCAATGGAGAGCTCCTTAACAAACCCGCATGAAACTATGTCTGTTCCAAAATCAGGGTCTATGATTTGGGATAAAGCACCGAGCACGTCCTTCTGTGCACTTTCGGGAGACAACTCCGCAACTGGCACACAACAAAACAAAGAAAATCAGGGTCCAAACATTATAATTTCACTAAAAAAAGTACACCGATAATCGCCAATCACTACCCTATATCTTCATGACGGACACATACTGATTAAGAGGATATAAATCGCGTAAACATCCGTTTCACCAATACAACCTTAAACCCTTCATATCGTTGCAGCATACCTTACCCCAATAACGCATTCTTTGGTGCATTTGAATCCTCTTTCATTTGCTTACAAGAACATAGATCAAATTTGACAATCTGATTTAAGAAACTCTGTCGATTTCTGTGCCCCTGCCTTATTCACTCACTTTCACTGGTAACACAATTAGCGCAGTGAGAATAAATCACAGCTGCCGATACAATCTTGAACCTTCATATCATTGCATACCTTACCCCAATAACGGATTCTTTCGTGCGTCCGAATCCTCTTTGACTTACTTACAAGAATATCAATAACAATTTGACCAATCTAATAATAATAAAAACTCTGAGATTTTCTGTGCCCCCCCTACATTATTCTCTCCCTTTCACTGGTAACACAATAAGCAGAGTGAGACTAATTCACAGCTGCCAATAAAATCTCAAACCTTCGTATCTTTCGTATCCCTTCTCCAAATAACGACTTCTTTCGTGCGTCCGAATCTTTTTCCATTGGCTAACAAGAACATCGATAGAAAAGAATACCACGAATCGTTCATTTTGACTGTCTCACTAAAATTGTAACTCAAATTCACTTGTAACCCCCCAAAGATGAGGAGCCAATAGCTTCAGACCTTGCACATTCTCGGATTCTCTCCTACTCATCGCCGAGACCACCAGGGCGGCTTGCCTTCTGGAACCCGATGTCCTCAGCTTCCCAGACGTCGTCCTCGCTTGGCAAGCCCCCTTTCTGTCGGTCGCAGCAGAAGCCTCCACAGGTAAAGCCAACACGGCGTGAATCCTACTCGTACTACTACTGATGGAAGGCGTGGCTCGAATCGACGAGGCCATTGCAGCGGAGGCAACCATGACCACCATTGCCTCCTCGACGAGAACAAAATCACGAGGAGAAGAACTCAAACTTTGGCTCGGAAAGGTCCCAAAGAAACACAAGCGCAAGGCGTAAGGAGACCAGACATTGATGCTTCAGGGAGAATTTCTTGAGGCCGGAAATCGCAGAGAATTGACGAAATCACGAAGGAGGAGGACACTCAGAGTATGGCGGTGAAGGGCGCCCAGTGGAGAAAAAGGAGTGTGCTCCGCAACAGGGTGACGTCCGGGTATTGGTGAACTGTAGACATAGAGTATCCATAGTTCATCAATACCCGGACATCAGGCTGAGAACTGTGAAGGTCCGGGTATCTCAATGTGGTCCCGGGTATGGACAGTGCTAGCAACAAAGTCATCATTCACTTCTTTAAATTCCTAGAATATGACATATCTTCACAATTTGGGAAATTTGGATTTAGTCATTGGCCTAACTTACAATTTCATAAGACTTTAGCCATTGGGTTCATTGTCTAGTTCTAGTGATTTATATATATAACAATTGCAAATTCATTATTTTCAACTTACATAGTACATCCAAATATTATGAATTTGGTTATTTAATTTGCATACTTTTTTGTTGAAGATTTTTCCATAATACCACGTGCAATATTAGGTCTCTAGTTCTCAATTTGAGCAATTCTAATATGAGAAAAAAAAAACATGAAAATATTGAAAAGTTATATTATTACACTCAAACAATCTCTTTAATCTCTAAAGATTTTCAATGTGTTTTGGCCAAAAATTATTTCAAATAACCTTTTTCTTGAATAATGTTAAAATTTTGTTATTTTTGTAAATTATTGGTAGAATCAATTGTAAGATCTCTTAGTAGTCAATTTATTAATATAAATACTTTTAAAATTTTAGAGTAAAAAGATCACTAGTAGGAGCGCCTATTTTTGTGGACGTTATGGTACAACGAGTCCGTTTATTTGAACAGCAAGCAAAAGTTTTCTTTCCGGGCATGGAAGTCAGATTTCAATGTTATGTTGTACAGGACATGTGTATGTCCGAAGAAGAACAGGTGCATGTTACACGGAACGCAGATGTTGCAAGAAGCGTCACAGGAAGCAGATGACCGTTTTCTTCGACGCACTGAAGAGCA
Source organism: Rhytidiadelphus loreus (assembly GCA_947034895.1). Lineage (NCBI taxonomy): Eukaryota > Viridiplantae > Streptophyta > Bryopsida > Hypnales > Hylocomiaceae > Rhytidiadelphus > Rhytidiadelphus loreus. The sequence continues at coordinate 28,969,593 of OX344765.1, read as the reverse complement.
TGTCAGTGCCACGTCGGCTTCTGGCTTCCGGTCACTGCTGGTAAGTCCCACTAAAAAAGTTTGAAGTCAGGTAAAACTCTGCCCACCTATTGAGAAAAGAGAGGAAGCTTCGCTTTCATCCTGCTCTGTCCAAAATTGCCGTCTGGATGGACGGACTACTGGTGCATGCAGCCATGTCAGTGCCGGACTTCTTTTATCCAGAAATTAGGTTGTACCAGTCGTGAAAAATATTTCGACCTGTTTCCATCAGCCGGGGTGAACTGGCCCCTTCGCTTGTCCCCGAATTAAAACCCTGAATTTTATAATTTCCCGCATACAAGAAAATTTGCAATTTCTGAATTCATATTAGCAATCAGAGGCCCCAAATTAGATAGGAGAGATACAGAGCATACATTTTCTAGGCACAAAATATGGTTTTTTTTTTTTTAATTCCACCACCTGAAGTGACTTACAGGGGACGAGCGAGGGGGTCAGTTCATGTTGACCCTTTTCATATTTCAATTAATGTAATTTCTCTTTCTTCCAAATATTGTCTGTTCTATTAACATTAACCCCAAAGTGACATTCAATTTCTAGGGTTCAAAAACATCGTTGCTTTTGAAGCTTTATGGATCTAAACGTCTTCAAGTTATACAAATCTCAACTGTACAATCTTGTAGTGTACATGTTGTAGAGGACATGTAGAAAATTTGAAGTCATTTGGCCACATAGATTGCAAGATCATACTGTTTTAGTGTTGAAAATGGATGCTGAAATTTTCCCAAAAACACATTTGGAGGTGAAATTTGATTTCTAAACCTACTCAAATGAAAAAACTTTACACTACAAAATGATTCAAAACTAGTATACAAACACATTGGTGGAAAAAAAAATTCATTCAATTGACTCATTGTGTCTACAAAACGGCTTTGAAATGTCAAAAATCAACAAGAAAAATTGCAAAAAACACATCTAAAGGTGAACCTCCTTCTACTAGAATGCTTCTCAGTCACTCATTAATTCTTGGATTAACATGAAATTTTAGCCACACAAACTAGACTAGTATACGCAACTTTTCCAAAAAGAATTATTGAAAATAAACTTTGTATGAAGAAGAAACAAGCCGCCAAAGTTCACTATATTCCAAAAATGGCAGGATTTTGAACTTCGAATTGGTCCCAAACATTCAAAACAACTTGGATTGACATGAAAACTTTACGACAATAACTATACTTCAAGGGGAGCAAAACCCAACAAATTTTATTGAAAATGAGCAATGGATGAAGGAGATACAAGGCCCCGAGGTTGCAGCCCTAAAATGCAGTTTGGTGAACTCAAATTGAAGTTGTGAACTTCGATTGGCTTTCAAAAAATCAAAAAATCTTGGATTGATCTGAAAATTTTACCATACAAACTAGAGGGGAGAATGCAACATTCCCAACAAGTTTTATTGAATTTGGACCTTGGATGCAAAAGTTGCAGTACTTTGAACTGGACCTTAAACTGTAAGAGGACACTTTCTGTCCTCTTTGTCACTTTGGGGTTAAAGAGAGCGTGTAGAAGAATTTTGAAAAATTTAGGAAATAGGGCCTTCCATGATGTCGATTGTCCGTTCTTTTTATGTACATGGTACTCTTGGCTTCAAGAACTTCTCATTGCTATGTTATTGAACTTGTGAGAAAACGGACACTTTGAGAGTGCAATCCTATATTGAAAGAGTTGTATTTTAATAAATCATAAATGTAGATGGACATATACCTTTATGAAATCAAAGAAATTTGATGGTACAAACCTATTGAACTCTCGATTTTGCTAATTACTTGATTATGAAATAATGATTATCATGAACACCTGAAGTAATAAACAGAATGAGAAACTTCATAGTCTCATTAACACAAATATGAGCTTACTAATACTAAATAGCTCGGGGCTTCATACAGGAGTTGAAGGGTAGGCCTATTATATATGTTTCAGAAGTTGACAATAAGCACAATTACTGTTTGTGTAGAGAGAGGAAAATATTTATGAGAATTCGACACTTCCATCCATTTTTTTCTTTTATTGCAAAGTTTTGAACTTCTTCTATGTTAAATATTAATTATTAATTATTTTTTTATTTGGACGACCGTTGCATGAATAAAGAGGGGAAAAAAAGGATGTCCGCATGTTCTGTGCATTTTGGTATTCTGAAAAGAAAAGAATGAAATGGTTTAGGGAGTTTCGCTTTTATGAATTTTGTTGAAAAAAACAAATCTCCATACATGAGAGACTATGTTTCAATTCAGCAGAAATGCTCCAGAACTACCCGTGCATTTAGAAGCACTACATTTTTAGTTGGCGACATTCTATAGTTCTAACATTTATTTTTTTAATTGTTCCAATTGTAGAATCATGTGAAAAATACATTTCATACGTACAATTTAGATAAATGCCAGCGTACTTACAGTGAAGATCTTTTTGTCCATGTTCTGCTCAGGAGCATTGTTAGTGGTGGCCCTTGCAAGCACTTCAAACGTTACCTACCGATCTCTGTATTCATTGAACATAATGTTGACATTGTCATTGGAAACATGCATATACTACTTCTGTGCAGCGGTTCATGATGTTCTCCATTACACACGCGACACACTGACAAGAAATAGCATACAGTTCTCCAATGTGCTCCAAAACAGTGTGAACGACTTCTTTGCAACGCAAATCACACCGCTAATACATGCAAGCTGACATGCATGGCATGCACTCGTAAGCTTACACAAATACATTGCCGTTACATGGAAGCATGCATTGGAAAGTGCTTTGCATTACACCGCATTGACCATGAGAGTCTTCCATATGTGTAGCACAACATAATTTGAGACAACCATGTGCATCATTAGTTGTAGTCATCCCCTGCAATGCCTTCTTCGACAGCAGTACCTTGTACAATTTGAACGTATTGTCCGCCCACAGACGTAGCTGCTCTAGTGGGCTCCACATCCAGCATTCGTGGTTGTAGGCCCACAAAGTTGTCATCATTGCCTACATGAATGACGTTCGGAGTGGTTTCTGCAAATTGTACCTCGCCACGTCTACCTCTGACATCGGTCCTGCATATTATCTTCCATCCGTGTCTATGTGGATCGTCAGAAAAGAACACTTGTTGGCAATGTAGGGGGAATGCAAAGGAGTCTGCATGCACGTTGCCATCCATGTGGTTGAAATTGGCCAAGCTGAAGCCATAACGATCTCGTTGAATGGTTGGATACCGAATGTCATGACTTGCCTTCATCCAATCACAGACAAGGACTGTGGTACAATGATTTCGGTAATCCAATTCCAAGATTTCCTCTATATAACCAACGTAGTCATCCGTAAACTCCGCTGGCATTCCATTTACCAGACCCCAACGTAGTTGGCGTGTGAAAGTCGCTACAACACAGGAGTCTCTCGTGACGAGGGCATGTTCGGAACTTCGTACTCGTAAATGCATTCCAAATGCATGCATGTGTCGGTGCGACACGGCGTACCTCTCAGGCGGTTGTGCATACTGCGCAACGTCAGCATCCACGTGCTCACCAGCACGCAAAGCGTTTTTTACTTGCGAACGTAGCCAGTCTGAAAAGCACGGCAAGTCTCTCAATTCGTGCGGGTACTTCACACCATGCCTACCACTAGCTCCACGCGATTGTAAACGATATGCTTCCCTTTCAGTCCATCTCCGTCCTTTTGCTAGTATGTATTGTCTGCAATTTCAGCCCACAACACTTCATTATGACCCTGGAAAAACCATGCACGCCCGATGATGTCCATATGACCGTCCTCATGCCACCTACTAACCTATACAAGACATGTTGTAGTGCATGTCCACGATGGTGCATGAATACTCGCTCTTAGAAGTTTCACAAGCGTCTCCTAGCGTTCATTATGTTTTCCTTCAATACTAAGTGTACATGCAACCACATGTATGTAATGCATGCCTAGAACTCAATTCAACATTGTGTCGTATTTAATTGTGAACTTCTGGTCCTGCTGGATAAGAAAAAAATTAATTTCAGAGAGTAGACACTTACTGGCGCCAAGGTTCAAGTGTTGCTGCATTGTTAAGCACAAATGCGTGTGCGTATTGACGCACGTCGTCTGTTAATTTGTGCTTCTTCTTCTCATTTGCACGCAAGACCTCATCATTCATGCTTGGCTCTTCCATTGGATCCCACACACATGATGTACTTCCCCTATATTGTTTCATGTACTCTGTACAAAATCCTAATGCATCCTCCATGCGGTAACCTTCCGCGATGTTTCCCTCCGGATGTGCTAACGTACGAACATGGTCCTTGAGTGTCTTCATGTATCTCTCAATGGGATACATCCACCGACAATGCATCGGACCGCACACAAATAATTGTTGAACCAGATGCACAGGAAGGTGTGACATTATATTCAAAAACGTCGGTGGGAATTCCTTCTCCAGCATGCACGTTGCTAAAACAACATCCCGCAACAACTCCTCTTGTTCCGACTGGCGTACCTCTTTCTCACATAGTTTTTGGAAAACTCTGCAAATTTTTATTATTGCTAGGCGAACGTTCTCGTCCAAGACGTTTCTAACCGCCACAGGAAGTATCTGCATTAATCGAAAACACTGTTTAGAGACATCCCATACTGCGTTTGAACATCAACATTTTGCAAAGCAAGTTCTATACATGACATTGCAATGACAATACTTGAGGTCCTTAAACCGTTCCCATATTCATTGGGATTGATGTTCTCATTCTCATTTTACTAATAGGACCAACTATGACTTGACGTACAACAGCATGCCCACTTCATAAGGTCTCTTCTGCACACTAGGCTGCATTCTAATTGTATTTTCTATCAATTCCTTTTATTTTGCACAAACAAAAAAGAATATATTGAATATCATCTATTCTGCAGACACTGATACAATTTGTATGTAGATTATAGAAATAATGTAACTATACCTGTTGCATGAGTACATGGTAGTCATGGGTTTTCATGTATTGTAGTTTCCCGTCTTTCAAACGCTTGTGAATGGAGCCCACATAGTTAGTTGGTGTATGGATGTTGGATATAATGTCCACAAACTCCCTGCGCTCTTCTGCTTTTAGTACATAGGGTGCTGGTGGCATGTAGAACTCCTCTCGCTGTCGCCTACCTGCTTGTAGCCAAATCTCTTCCCGCACTTGCAAGTCCTGCGCATCCTGTCGGCTTCCAGTGCTGTCATTCATACCCAGAATTGTCTTCAAGATGTTCTCACACAAATTCTTCTCGCAGTGCATGACATCCAAGATGTCTGGTGCTAACAAATGCTGCGTCACAAAGTCCATCACATACATTAGGTTCAAGCATTTATTGTTCTCGCACACATTCTAAAAGAGCATACATTAGCTTCGTACAAGATGCTTGCAAACCTTGAGCTTGCTTTACGTGCGCAGCACATGTACAGTACAATGCCTACAAATTAAACTACGTTGACATTGTCCTACTGTATCATTGGTGCACTACATTTGCTCTTGTGAATGGAACATCCACATGTGTATTCAAGAGATGCAGAATCATTTTTGCTGATGTAGTTAAAAACAATATGCATTGTCTAGTACGTACTTCAATGAATGTGTAGAACAATTGTTTGCGGATGCTATGCATAATGCATTCGGAAATGGACGGCCGGTATGCTAGAATGATACATACCTGCCAGTACGATAGTTCAAATAATGCGGGTAGTAATTTCACGCCAGTGCAATGCACAGGATCCTCTTTTGCATTCTCCTTCCCACCAAGGTCCAAATACGATTGCCTCCAAGCAGCATACCTCATGACATCCAAACTTGACATGATAGGCGGTTGGCAACGATGCTCCGCTTTGCCATTGAACCTTCTGTTGCGACGGTACGGATGATGTCGTGGTAAGTACCGTCGCATACCACCGTATACGACCTTCGAACCTCGACTACGGCCATCAACTAAAACATCACCTGTTTTTGCCATTCATGAGTCCGTCTCTGGTCCACAAGACACACACGCCTTATATCCCTTACAACATACGCCAGCTATGAGTCCATACGCAGGAAAATCGGAAATAGTCCACATCAATATGGCACGTAATTGAAAACTTCGAGATCCCTCTGCTTGTGTGAAATCCAATGCTGGTACCCCATCCCACAATTCATTCAGCTCCTTCAACAACGGCTGAAGGAAAACACCAATGTTCTTCGCAGTCGGTGAATGCTTGCCGGAGATGAGAATGCACAATGAAATGAAGAACTTCTTCGTAACAAACCATGGCTCAAAATTATAAATCAAAATGAGCACTGGCCATGTTGACTAGTTTGTATTGCTCAATTTGAAAGGATTCACGCCATCCAATGCTAACGCTAGGCGCATGTTCCTCTTCTCACTGCCGAAGTTCCCAAATGCAACATCATTATCAATGTGCTTCCATGCAGGGCTGTCCACTACAAACCTCATAATGCCATCGTTGCTGACATGCTTCGTGTAACCCGTCAACATCCCTGCTATTTCCTTCGATCGCCACATGCGCTTCAACCGAGGTATAAGTGGAAAGTGACGAATGACCTTCGCTGCAATGGTGTTGCTGCCTTCTAGCCACTGTGATTTCTGACATTTCTGACAATTTTCCAAAGCAGCATGTTCACCATCGTATAGTACACATCCATCAGGACATGCGTCACTATAAGAAAACTGTGTTTTTTTGGATGTCGGACCCAAAACATAGCATGTCTTTGGCTAGACATACTATGTCCACATGAACATTGAGATGTTTACTAGATAGATGCAATGAAAGTGTACGTTTATGTGGATGTTGTAGAAAATAGAGGAAAATTATGGTCATAGCATTAGGTGCTAGCAAAAACAACTATGCCGTTAAAGACATGACTGCAGACATAATGATGTTTCAAAGATTGTCCGAGGAAACAATCATTGCCACGTCAGCATCCCTATTTCATTTTAACCGTGGATAAATTAGTAGAAATTACTGTAGTCTAGAAGAAAATAACTGCCCAAGGTGAAAAAAAAAGATGATGGGCAGGTAGTTTGGAAAAAAAAGCTAATGTGGCATATGACGTGGTATATGACATGAAAATTCAATGATGTGGACATGAAAATTCAATGACGTGGACATGAAAAATGATGACGTGGCATCTGATGTGGAAATTCAGTGACATGGACATGAAAAATGCTGACGTGGCATCTAACGTGACATTGTCTGAGAAGATTAATGTTATTTTGAGTAACATCATCTATTCAGATGTCTTTTGACACATTTTCTGAGATGTCAGCTTTGACATTGAAACATTTTGCAACATCAACTTTGATATACACCATAAAAAATAGCCCATACAAAATACATAGTACATTGTATAAAATACACAATACATTATACACAATACGCCATACACAATATTTGGTATTTATATCACATGACTTAAAAGCCAATTATTGTGTGTAAATAGACATGAAAAGACATACTATTTATACAAGTAGGGCTGTAGGAAGCATGACAAACTATATGGGATATGTAATTTTTCAAAATTATACAAAGCTGTCAAACTTGACATCTTAGTTGATATTGTAAAAAACATCTAGACATCTCAATTGATGTCTCAGTTGATGTCGAAAAAAACACTGTTAAACTTTTCGAATGGTGTCTAGGTGTGCTGATGTAGCATGCCACCTCATCCTTGTTGGATGTCATATTTTTTGATATTTTTTGAAGTTGAGTCTATTTAAGTGAAGTGAAGTTTGCCAAGTTTAGTTTATACTATGATTTATTTTTTATTATCATGGAGTTGGGATGCACCCAAGCCAAATGAAAATAAAAAATAAAAAATAAAAAGTAAATCAAATGCCACATCACTTGGCACTTTTTAAATTTTTTAAATTTTTTTAAATTTAAAAAAACAACTTGTCTAATGGTTGACCTTCCCCTGCATTTTATATTTGGTTAGGATTTTACCTCAATCCATAGTAACTTTCTCTAATTTAACTGAAGTTAAACCAAAAGCTCTTGCCAATGTGGCATTTCTATGTTTTCTTGGACGTTGTACAAAACACAACTATGTTTTTCTTGATGTCTTTTAGAACATTATCGTTGCACAAAACATCAATTTGTTCCACCTATGAGATACAAACGTTTTTTGAAACATCGAACTCAATTCTACCTCCTATGGCTGCAATCCCATCTTTGTGCTCTTGTTTTGAAAAACATCCTTGTTTGTTGCCAACGTTCAAAAAAATGTGGGTTTCTTATAGTGACCTTTCCTATTCAAATGATGTCACATACACATTACACCCAACATCCACAATCATTACTTTTGTCACCCGATGAATGTTTTCAAGACAACAGTTCCTTGTAGGAGACATAGAAGTACACAAGCTGCCCTATCCTTCAGATGTTCTACATGACATTTGCAAGCTATCACACATATATGTAAAGGACATGAACGTATTAAGCTTCAACCTCAGGAAATTGCGTTGCCACCTACAATGACAAAGTAGGTTCTTCTTTCATCTATGGGATGCTACATTGGATCCTCAATTTCTTGCATTGGTTGTAGGCCATCAAAGTCCCTATCATTTTGCAATTGAATCATGTTCAGGATGGATTGGGTAGAATATAGTGCCTTCCATTACTCCTAACCTCTGTTTGGCACACAACTTTCCAAAATGTTCAATTTCCTTTCTCATGAATGTCAACCACTCCGCAAAAAGTAAGAATCTTACTTAGGGTGGATAACAAACAACTCTTTGTGGTTGCAAGAGCCTTGACTATAGACAAAAAACTCCACATCCCTTCCATCTCTAGGCCTTTGTCAAGATGTATTCCTCGCATGATACATTGCTTGGTATCATTTAGAACACTGGTCTAAACAATTGTATGCAATGCCTTAACACCATATATAAGAACTACAAATGTCTATACTGATGCTTTTTGATCGGTGTCTAAGTTTACAAAGACAACTACCTACGACATCTACTTATATATTAATGTTGATACCAACATCATAGGAGACATCAGCATGTACTTTTGATGTTTTCCATGACGTCTCAGAAAATGTCTAGACGTTTAAATGCAGTCTGCATTTCTACTTGTAACAATTCTTGTGTTTTCCATATCCCATATTGTTTGTCTAACTTTCCACCATCCCTCTTGTATAAAGAGGTTGTCTTCTCCTCTCTATATAATCACATCAAGTGGCTTTTAAGTCATGTACTATAATATCCAAATATGGTGTATTTTGTTTGGCATATTTTGTATGGTGTATTTTGTATTGTATATGGTGTACTATGTATGACATGTTGTATTGGACATTTTTGAAATACATTTGGAGTCATATGACATAATTCTTAATACAATGTATTTTGTATGGCATATTATGTATGGTATATTATATATGGTGTATTATATATGAAATGTTGTATTGTATATTATGAAATTTGGATGTGCATTATGTAGGACTTGTGTAATTGTCCATATTGACATTATGCCAAATAGCACATTTGACCACATAAATGTCAAAAGTGACATCATTTTGTTCTTCTAAATCATATTGGACGTTGCAAGAAATATTTATGGTGAAATTAGGACATCTACAATGACATCCCACAACATCTAGATGTTTAAGTTGACGTCTCAATAAATGTCTAGACATCTACAATGACATCTTAGAAAACGTCTAGACGTCTAAGGTGATGTCTTAGAAAACGTCTAGATGTCTAAGTTGATGTCTAAATTGATGTCTTTCAAAACGACTAGACATCTAAGTTGATGTCTTCAAAAACAATATTAAATTTCTTAAACAACAGGAAAATGCGTTGATGTGGCAAAGAAATGTGCTGACGTGGCATGCCACATCATCCTTACTAAATGCAATGTCAAATGCCACCTCAGATGCCACGTCATGGACGGGCATGGATGAAAAAAAATCCTACATGGCTTCCCGCGCATGTGTGGCACTTAGGTGGCAGCCACATGGCAACCTTTCAGGACCTCGTTGACCCATGTTTTTTGTGATGTATTGCGAAAAATTTGTGATGTCCGGCCAGATTTTCGATGTTTTTGGCATGTCTGAGCGGGACGCAAGTTTCAAGACGTCCTTGCAGACGTAGAAAAACGTTAGCACAGACGTGCGGATGTCTAAATCTCAAAATCTCAAGAAACACAGTTTTCTTATAGTGCGTGTATGTTGCGGTAGTTCATTCCCAGTCGTCGAATCGTCTTGCGAGCAGCATAATGACTACCGGGAAGCTTGTTGCTTGCTGGCAACATGTCTTTCGACAAATAATGCAACAACTCGTCCGTGAATTTGTTACTCACGCGGAAGACAAGGCACATGTTCATAATGACAACTATTGTTGAAACAACACTTGTCTTTGCACCAGAATACAATGGCGTTGTCGCTTGTTCATACAAATCCTCCAAACCGTCCAAGCCATCACTCTCCAAGTCGTCATTCTCCTGCACAGTGTCTGCAGGACAAGTGTCCCTGTGTAAAGCATCTCCTCGATCGAGGGCCTCCATGACTTGCCTTTGTACATCGTGGTACTCGTCCAACAAAGGCTCAGCATCAGTAGATGCCCCCCCTCCCTGAACATCCGGTACATCCTCAAGTACATTAGCATCCTCTACATGTGGCGCTTCTTCGTTCTCAACAATGTCGTCATCATATGCTACATCTTCGACCCAGATGCCGCGAGCAGGGTATCCTTCGAGCGGATCTCCGCCAATCATTGACTTCGTCAAAAATGGATAGCGTCCAACTGCAGCATGATGTTTTCGGATGATTGCAATGCTCTTCCGTAAGCCACCATGGCAGTCTTGGCAGGGACAAAAGAAAGCATGCACATTCTGCTCAGTTGCCACTCGCAACTCTGTCTGTAGAATGAGGTCGCCTGTTGGGATGTGTCGTAGTGTGCGACCGTCGTTTGCAATGCGTACTCTAGTAGCATGCTTATGCATTTGAGGGGTCATGATGGAATGTGATGTTCACATGCAATCGTCTGCACGTTGATGTCGCTAATGAATGCCGAAATATTGCATGCAGAAATTGAGCACCTATTACTGCACAATGTTCAAATGCTTGTCAACATGCATGCTCACAATAGTTAGGCCTTCTTTCATGTACACATGGTATTCATACTACTAGTCACTACAGCCACAGAATGCATACAAGACGTCAATGTACATGTACTTTTCTTTTTCCGCTTACTGGAAAGCACTGCTGTAGGGTTCAAATGTAATGGGTAGACATCGCTGTACTATACAGGAAAAGACTCACAAGCATTGTATATGGCTGTAATGATTGCACGAAAATGTCGAATGTGAACTTGGGCAGGCCTTCCTCATACCATGAACAAAATATTCCAAAACGCTAAAAGAACTACAAGTAGCACACTACTGCTGTGCATGCAATGTCCGCAAACGTGAAAGACCTGCTGCGCTTCCTCTTTCATCAGTGTGCTTCAAAGATCGCGCGTACAGTCCGCAAAAAAATTATTGTTGTACTTGTCTTCTAAACACACTTCCATTATATTAAATACAATCAGTTCTTCGTGTCCCCAGACATTTCATTTTTTCATTCTCAGTGCACTTCATAAAAACAGCAGTATACATTCTTTGCTCACAATTCTACAACTCCATTGCTTGCTACCGGCAAGAACATGTAATCAGTAAAAGCACTTCCAACTTCATCAATGGAAGCTCTACTTCAAAGCAGAGTTGTTCGTATCTGAATTCCAGGTCTTGTTCCTTGTTGTTTCCGTCATTGCACATGGGAAATGAACATGGAAACGGACATCAATAAAGCGGTGCAAAGCAATCCTTTTCATAAACTTTCTGTGCAATTTCGTGAGTGCGTCCCTCTTCTGTCGTATGCACAATTGCACATGAAGATATGTGCATAATGTATCCTAGTAATGGTGCCGTTGGCATGTACATTCGCAAAGCACACATTGCCACAGACGACTGGGGAGGGACGTACGAGCTCCATACGCTCAAACTATCTTACGCGACATTCACAGTTTCTATCGTCCCGCTGCAAACACTGCATACACATTTTTCCCGTACTCTACGTGAAAGCTACAATATTCTCTTGTAATAGTACTATGTGTGCACATCATTCTTTCGACGGCATGCTCACTCAGTGCACTGTGTTGTAGGACACAGAATTGAACCAAACTGTCAGAAGAAAGACATAAATTCTGCATAACCTTGAAGCACTTACTGCTGCGTGTCGAAGTTTAGGATGCCCGACGTGAGGAACAAATTCAAATGTCCTCTTCCATTGCAAAAGCAATTTTCGAACGACTTGTACATGCTCCTTTCATATAACCAGTTCTGCTACAACACGGAAGAACTCACAGTGTCATCCACTTCGCATTTATGCCAGGCCTCAAATGTGCACATATATAGTCCTCGTCCATTGTGTGCTCATTCACCACTCATACAAACAGATGCAATAGCTACTGTTGGCTTCTTCTGTGTATCACATACTATTCTTAATGCAAATTATGGTATACTCCAAGGGAACAAATGTATGTGCACGTCACTGGTATGATGTCAGCTGCCAGACATGGCGATAGTGAAGTGTTTTCATATGATATGAGAGGGGCGAAAATCGTAGTAGATCTTCTACATGTTACAGTTGCAGACGTCATTCTGCACTAAGCTTGCTTAGATGGGAAAATGCATTCTCACATGCTTTAGTACATTTGAAGAGTAGGCAGTATACTCGATACTACCACACAGAACACTAAGGGGACTATCCTGTACAGAAGCGGCACATGACATGTAGCGAAACAAAGGACTAGTTGCCCGGCGTGTCTTGTACATAATAAATAAAAACAAAGCGGTTTTCCAATGCTACTTCTTTTCTACCCGTCCCCCATTGCTACGCACACTTGCTCATATAACCAATCCTCATAGTCTTGCTCCCACTGATCAAAGGGGTAGCAACCATCATAGAACCAAGACATGGCGTACATGTTCTGGTTGTACATGTCGTCTACAGTGCTTGGCATAAAATCGTGACCACCAACTATACCACGCTTGTAGTAGTACATGTGCGTCGTGTAATGGCAAACTAGATTCTCCAAATACGTGCCAAGTTCAGTGTCCATATCCTCAACGAAGTTATGTTCCTCGTCCTGTACGCATTCCTCCAAGCTACTGACAAAGACGTCTTTGTCATCATACATTGCATCCGCTTCTGCTGACATATGCTGCAAAACAGTAGTGACTATGAGTTCTTAACCGCGGATGTGCACACATGTGTACGACCTGTGATGCACGGCAACGCTTCTACGTAATTGTCAAAACAGACATCGGACACAACACATGAATGTTACAGAGGACGTCCACTATAATGTCTTCCGGAACAAGGTGAGCGCTACTATAGGTGCATTGTTGAACCGCACAGCGTGCGTATAGTGCATCAGTGCGACGGACATGGAGCTCCACCATTTACTCCACAATAGTATGTGCAGCTACGACGACACTGTCAGTGTACAACAGATCCACATGCCGCAGTACATGGCGTGCAGCCGTTTTGGATGACAACGCTACATTGCAACTGTCAGTAACTTTGAAGACTATGATACCATTTCGACAGCGTCCTTCTTACTAGCAGTACAGAAAGAGACGCACATGAGTAGTGAAGTGAAGTGCATGACTGTTTCTGTAGCTGCATCGTCAGAAACGTCTCACTTGCTACCATGCCTAAGACTAGAAACGTTCTGTGCGTCATGTCTGCCTTGACAATGAGCGCACGACGTGTGAGGCAGTTCTGTTCTAGAACACAGTAAGTCACATGCATGACAAGAAGAGAAAGCAACAATGCCTTCTCTTTGCACTTATGCATGTCGAAGAAATCAATACATGTAGTGGACAATTCCTATGTCTTGAATATGTACAGCCTCTACTAGTTCTACATTTGGACTGTAGTGACATTTCATGCTGTAGGCTGCTGTTCAAGCTTGCTGTAATCCCTTACAGACAAACACAATATGCATTGTCCTTGTCAGTCATCATCTGATGCTGTGGACATAAAACCAGTACTGTGGGACGCTAAACCCATGCAGGCAACGTTTGCAGGGACGTTCACGACAACATCGTCACTGACGTGACCATGTTGTCAACAACAGAGGGACGTTGGGTTGGACGTCCACTGAAACAGAGCCTGCAATAGAGTCGACTACTGTAGTGTCCCCTTTGCGTATTCGCTCATTCCAGCACGTGTCCACTAGTACACATACTCCTGTAACCATAAAGCATGCACATATTCCAGTCCTCGGTCCAATGCTACCTTCGCATGGCTACTTCTGCGAATGCTTGTCGTAGTACTTTGCTATGGCTTCGAATTCAACACTGCATGACAGAAATAGAGTAGGTAGGTTTCATCATGGTTTACCTCAGACAACGGGCACTGATGTCTGCGTCACAGATGTTGCGTTGCGTGTGTTTCAGAACTTTGTGCACAAAATTGCGTTGTTTGCATCTACTGCAGATCCAAGGCAAACCAGCACAGGTGGGTTGGGCCCTTCGCAGGAGGCCGCCACTACTGAGATTCCAATGAGAGGACGTACGCCGACATTATCCACGCCGATTCTCTGCGCCACCGGAACTCCCTCTACGGTATGTCCTGAAACCCTAACACGCTTTTGTCACCGTCTTTTTGCTTTCAATTCTGTCGCAATTGTGCTTTCATGGGTATGAAGTGTCTTCTGCAGGGTTTCGTGACTTGCAATGCCAATGTCCCCATTTATTTCATTACTGCGCCATAGCTCTCAAGCTGGGCGCATGCACGGTCATAGGCACACCGGTTATAGCAGGTCCACAAGTGTAGGGTTCTACTACTCTTCTAGTATATAGCTTCTTAGAACGTTTGGACTGCATGTCCTCCACAACAGCATTCATGAAGCCATTGCTCGTTGTATTTCTAAATTCACTCACATGTAGGACGTGGACGGGCCGAATTGCAATACATTGCTCTTCAGTTCTTCTTCACGTCGTTTTCTTCCAGCGAAGGTGATTTGCCTTGCTTTGCTAGGTAATGTGAACCCATTGCCCATGTGAAGGTGCAGCATGAATTCGGACTCGGGTCGCCGATGGTACACTGTCCCTAGGTGGCGGTCGTCTTCAAATTTTCGGTTCTTGCACTACCCTGCTATAGAGAGCAGCGGCGATGATATTTTAGTATGAATATAGCAATTTCTCGTAGAGTCATCTTTCTGGAAGTTGATCATGTGCACTGCATCATGCCATGCGCTGTTCTGCACTTCACATGACCGCCGTGCAAACATAGAGTTCCTACTTTCTGTACTGTTCAAGCGCTCTTAACAGTAGTGCACGTCAGTGGTGAGTAGGCCATACTTCCGAAGTACTATCCACTACATGATTAGGATCTGCTGTTGCAGGAAGAATGACAGTCTCATGCGCCCGAACCCTTACAACATGCCGCATTGCACACGTTATTCTTCAGTGGGAGGGATGTCACTTCATGCCCGACATTGTTCTCAGCTTTCTCTACCATTGCTTTTATAGGTTTGTGGCCAAATTTCACAGAGGTCGACGGCAAGAGGATCACAAATGGCACCCCGTCGGGCGACACCACTGAAGCGAACGGAACTGACTTCCGAAGCACATGCCCAAGAAAGTAGTGACAAAGATGATTACTTCCAGCGGAACCCCAGGGAGCAGAGAATGCGTCTTGCTGGCGAGGTACACAGCAAACGACTACATGACAAGCAGGCCATGAGTACTGTCCAAGGTAAGGGAAAGGGCAACGCTTCTTCGTCAGTGGCGCGGCCGAGAAAGCACAAGGCTGTGGCTTTCGAGGAGATTCCATCATCAGAAAAAGAGCGTTCTGTTTTGCGGAGGCAGCAAACGCACACCATAGCCGCCAGTGACAGGTGAATGTGCTCGCCTTCTACTGTCTATGGAGTTCTTTCACTTCATGCAAGCTTGTCATTGTCTGAGCCAATGAGCCGATGATGTTGTCCTTCTTCGCAATGATGTGCTCCTTTTCTTCAAATGAGCCGTGCCATGCAACATGTTGTGACGAGAAGAGCATAGTGGAGGGGTCCTGCTGTCGTCCATGTTGTCGTTGACGTTTCGGGAAACAGCACTGCTGTCATGGACGTTGTCATCAACATCGTGGGAAACGTCACTGTGTTTTCTGTGGACGTCCTTGGGGACGTTGTGCTCGTCCTATGAAACATGCAGCAGGACGTCATCGGATTCAAACATGACGCCCTTCTTCGTACAGGACGCGGGTGGAGTACAACATGTACTCACAATTGATTTCAGCAAGTAATTATGTGTTGTGGTGCACGACGTTGAGGACTTTGATGAGGCGCACATGCACTGGCATTTTTACTGAGCAATCACAATTCTGACCTGTTGTTGTCCTCATACAGCCTTCCGTCCGAGAGTGCCGAGGAAACCGACGAAGCTAAAGAACATACAAGTGATGACGACGACAAAAACATGGACGTCCCCGTGCAGCAGTTGATGGACGTGAAGGGGAAGGTCATCAAAAAGCCAATAATGGTAGACGACATTGGCTTCCCACATGGGAAAATGATGAAAACACTGCGGGAGGATGTTCGCTTGTTCGCTGCCGATCTGGATGTCACAATGGGCTGGGACCAACAAGAGAAGTACAACCGAAAACATTTATATGAAAGATTATATGCAGGTATGAGAAGACTTATCCTTGTCGTCACGTAGAACACGTCACAAGACCGCTGCTCTGAAAGTCTTGGACAGCAGGTTTCTAGCGTTCACCTCACCGTCTATGACAACGCTCTCTCGGAAGACATGGACGATGGCAGTTTCCGACGTATTCTCTTTCCATTCTCTAGATGACATACCCAGCCTGTAGGTTCATGACCATGCTTCATGTATGTTAGGCAAATAGAAGTACGAATAAATGAGCAGAGAACGGAATTTCATTTCATGTGACCTGTTCTATTGCTGACAGAGTGGCGTCTGGTTGGCCCATCGATGAAGATCAGCGATCACTGGTTGGCACCGCTGATCACTAAAGCTTTGATTCACGCTCGGTGGAAAATCAACCAACTGATAGATGCCGGGAAGAAAAAGCCTGCAGACGTCGACCACGAACAGTGGAATATTCTCTGCGCCAAGCGCAAAACAGAGGAATCAAAGCAGTTGTCTGAGCACATGCGTTCCATATCCAAAAACAAGGGCTCGAGGGCTACACAACTACAAACAATTGAGAGGAACATGCTTGTGCAATTGGTAAGCTTTTCAATTCAACTATTATCCTACTCTTGTACTAGATGTAGGTAGTACCGTGCACCTTATAGCATTCAATGTCCATGAAGGCGTCATGGAGTACACATTGAAGTACTACTTTGAATTACCACCGTCTGTGTCTTATACAACGTCATCATCTGCCAATGTTGTAGACAACTTTCATTGCCGTGCTTCTTGTTTTTGCAGACACTGGACAAAAAACGTCCTCCACTTCTTGAGGAAGTTGAAGCTGCGATTGCGGTGGAATTCACTCGGCAGGAAGAGGAGAAGCGCAAAGGTCCAGTGGATTCCTCAGTGGACATGGATGAAGTGCGCGCACGCTTGAATGCGATGGAGTTGTCAATGACGCTTCACCAGTCGAAGGTGGATGCAGCCCAGCAACGCTTGGAGGCATTACTGATGGACGTGCTACACAATCAGCCTAGCAGTGCAAGAAGAACTGTACAGGAGTTGATTCAGCCTGCCATGTTGACTGCCACCGACGACGGACTTGTCGTTTCTAAAGAATGTACAGCGTTTACCTCCGCTGAAATGAATGCACTTCTCGAAAGCGCTGGTGATGAGGACGCAGAGGAGGGAGTTGCCGTTAACGTCGATTTCATGCACCCATGTACATAGTGTAGGTGGTGGAATTGTTCTGCTTTGCCCCGCCAGTGAAGCAACTTGTGGACACCTAAAATGTTGCTAAACCTAATATGGCATTCTTGTCAATGTGTGCTGCTTTGCTTTCACATATTAGTAAATGCGCTTACTAACTGCGCTTGCAAAAGAAAACGGAAGGCATACTTGCAATACCGTATTCTATAGGTAGCCATGGTCACACGTATTCAATCATTCTTCATACTACATATGAAGAATGTCGAATTTGCCTTGGAACATGAGCACTTGTTTCTATGTGTTTGTCATGTTTATTTTCTTCTTTGAAATGTGTTGGTACATGCTATGGTGCCCTCAGAGAACTACGCATTCTACTGTTGTTTGTATAGTCAGTGACTGTACATGATACAAGTGCTCTGTTCAATGGGATATCTGTCTTTCATTCTCTTGTGTCCATCATGGTACGTGTGCTGCTTCTTTCCGTGACAATAGAGCCTGATGACAAAAACCTCATCGGAAGTGCTCTGCCAATTAAATATGTGCAATGCAGGCATTGGTAGTGAGCTACTGAAATGTGAGTGTGCAGAAGCCTTGTCCACGTGATTCGAACAATGGACTCTACTTGTGTCATCATGTTGCAGGAGGGCAACTATGTACATCTGAGATGCAAGAGGGTTGCAAGTATGCCGCGGTAGTTCCTCTCTGGTGCTTCTCTACCACATGCCAGAAGTACAAACCAGGGAAGGTGGCTGCTGCTCTTCGAAATTGGGAGACGACGAATCGAGCAGCACATGGCGGCATGGGTGATGACTTCCACTTAGCCTTTCTGACGTGTTCTCCACAGTTCTGTACGACTGATTTTGTCCACATTCACAATTCTGCGTGACCTCAGTCTCTTTTCTATAGTTGTGGAGGAAGTGTAATGTGTCAGTTACATTGTCTGCATTGCAATGGAATGAAAGTTTTCATTTGAAAGTAGCAAGTATTGCATGTCTTGCATTGCTTGTGCAATCAAAAATCACCCTTCTCAGGGGACAAAGCTTACTTTAGACGACGTGAAAGAATCTTATTAGTCCCTTCCATTCATTTGCTTTGCAATGATTGCACTAGTTCATGAAGTTCATAACTTGTACAAAGTTGTTGTCATTGTCATTGGGTAGACGTTGTCTTAGCACTGATGTCCTATTGGATGAACAAGCAACTCTGCATAGCGTGTATTTGTCGTTTTCCTACTCATGGACTCTTGTCTTTCTTAGCGAAAGGAAAGTGTGGTTCATCCGTTCGTCTGGGACATGAACATTCTCATGTTTGATTGCGCAGATTGGAAGACACTGTCATAACATGCACTTCTAGCAACATGCCCACTATAAAAGAAATGCAGTGTATGTAGGGCGCAGTCTTCGATCAGGTACGCCGCGTCGTCCATGTTCAATTCTGAAGCCTTGCCGAGCAAACACATTTGTCCACGAAGAAGAGTGCAACATGTATAGTTTGTTTTACATTCACAGGCTTCATTCATTCTGCTTGACTTCATGCCAACACGCTAGTATATGAAAAGAAATTCGCCAAGTACAAGTAGCGTGACAAGTCTTTCTGTTATGTAGACTATTAGGTGTTTGAATGTAAAAGAGGGAAGAGAACAGCTGATGGCCATGTTACGAGCGCTTGGAACATCTTCATTTTCATCATATTATATGGCAGTGATTGCACTGTGTCAACAGAACGTGAGATTTGTTTCTTTGCAAAAGATGTGCATGTTCCTTCACAGTGGACAAGGATTCTCATTGAACAGTATGGGTTGCACTTTTGTTAGGTTTCATGAGTAACAGTTGTGTGATGTTCTTCCCATCTGTATGTTGATCATGAAATGCCTTCATTAGGTTTTAGGCGGTCTTCACAATTCTTACAGTGGTGACAGTCATGACGCCAAACAATATCCATCCCTAGCAAACAGCATGCATAAAGTAAGCTTCCTCTTTTTTGGCCATTTCTAATTGTAGAGGCATTTGATAATCCTGCACGCTCAGGTTGCTTATTAGTCTTGGAATTTGTGGCGTTAGAAAACTTCATGAAGATTTTTCTTATTTCTGAAGTTCTCAGTCGTTAACGTCTCTTCTGTAGTGGCAAACGTAAGATCGGCAATGCATGAGCTCCCACAAGCTATTGTCATTGGAAATGATGGTCCGCATTAGTTCATACAACTGAAGAAACTTCGATGGCACAGACGACAGTGCCTTCAAAGTTCACAAGGTATTTTCCAAATGTATCGTTGCCGCTACAGAATTGCCAGCTGCACTTCAATGTCCACTTCCATACTCAACATGTAGAACATGTAGAATTGTTGCATTAGGGATTCTACCAATGTCAGACTGCAGGACTCAGAAGGAAGAGTGGTGCAGCAAATGCGCAAGCACTACCTTCATGTCAATTAGGATTGGCACCAAAAAAGAGCATTCTTCATTTCATGACCTCGTACAAGGTATGCAGCATCAACTCTTCTAATGTACACTTTCTGCGGTTTGTAACAATTGTTGCTTAATGTGTGAAATGTACATGTAGTTGTTACTTTCTTATTCAGTAAGGTTCATGAAAGACAGAGGCGGATGAATTCATACCAAGCATGGGCTGAATGTTTTAGTAGAAGTTCAGTAAGTGTCCTGCAAGGGATGCATGTCACAAGCAGTCTTCTTGTGCAGTACACTCAACTGACCTCGTACATCAGTGTCGATGAGAAGAATAACTCAGATCTGAAGTGCATTAGTGTTGTCATCGCCAGCAAGTACAATAACTGTAGTCATTGTTTCCTATTCTGTATGTTGAGGCACTAGTTTCCGGAAAGACGTTTCTGAGGACAAGAGCTTCCAAGTACACTGTGTGCATGGACTGCATTCGCGAATTCAAAGCTCACAGGACATGGAACTATGCAACAATGTCCTGTGGACATGGTAGAGGCCACAATGGATTCCCTTCTGAATTCGCACACGCTACAGAAACGCTTCCATGTTCTCAAATGTAATGTGCACTTGTTGTCACTGACGTGCAATTCTGCACATGTTCACTATATTTTTGGAATGGAACAACCGAAGCCTACAACTACTGCTGTGCATGGTGTATGCTTGCAAACATTGTTTTAAATGAGGGGATAGCAAACGTTCTTATATGTAGAATTTCACAATTCTCTGCAAACGGGATCAAAGTCTGTAGCCACTAACATAGCGTCCTATTCATTTGCAGACTCCACAGGACACCAAACAAGTGCTACCAATTGGGACGGCCGCGGCTCACACTTTCTATGAATAAGCGCCTGTGAAGTGGCAGTTACTGAAAGATATCTGAGCTTTTAAACAATGACACGGTCTTCTTCTGAAGGAAGTACTGCAGCAGCAAGTTGTGCAGTTTACAGTCACCTACATAGAACAATGAATGCCGACGCTTATGGAAGACTATGATGTCCTCCACAGAAGCAATGTTTTTGTATGTCATTGGTAGAAAGGACAAGCACCGACGAAGCCTTACTTCAGGGGTTGACCTTCTGGAACTTC
This sequence comes from Rhytidiadelphus loreus, assembly GCA_947034895.1. Classification (NCBI taxonomy): domain Eukaryota; kingdom Viridiplantae; phylum Streptophyta; class Bryopsida; order Hypnales; family Hylocomiaceae; genus Rhytidiadelphus; species Rhytidiadelphus loreus. The sequence continues at coordinate 28,948,173 of OX344765.1, read as the reverse complement.
TATTTCCACGTATGCCAAAAAAGGGTTCAATGTTGTTCACCTCCATAGTTGAGCACTACACGTCATTGGAAAATCGCCTACACATATGTAGATGACAAGGCAGTCATCAATTTCTGGGGCACCGAGGTCATGCTGACGAGGGAAGCTGTCAGTGACGTCTCTGCAATGTTCAGGTAATGTATGTCGTGGACGCAGGGACTTCTATAGTACTGTACTTTCATACATAGTGTTGAATCCCCTGCTCACCTCTTCATTGAAGTACTCCATTTTTCAAGAAGAAGTGGCCGTTCAGATCGCGCTCTTGTTCTTGAAATGTGCAGGACCTCTGCGCTTGAGGATCGTTCTGCGTTTTTTTGTTCATGTACCTACTCAGCATGTAACTTTCGGACACAGGAAAAGCATGTCCATTGTGGGCTTCTTTGCGACTCTCCACTTATGTCACTTGTTCTAGAAGGCGTTCTGATTTGGGAAATGGCTATGCTCACCAAGGTACAGTTCGAACGACATCATCTCATTACAACGTCATTGCGAAGTTCCAAAAAATGCTTCACTTGGATCTTGCTCATGGAACGTACTTGCACAAGGTACCTCTATGTTTCAGTCACTCAATTTTGTTTATGAAAATGACTATGAAGGTTGACTTGTTAAGCGGTCTCAGGGGCAGATTGGGAGCCATAAAAATTAGCTGAAGTTCTACATTTTGGCCAACGTAAATGAAGTATAGCAGTGCATGTACCATGCATTCGGATCTCTGACTTCTTTACACGTCGTCTAAGCGCTGTCATCGGTAAGTCACATGTGACCTACACTGTTATTTTTCCTATAATCCAAATTCTGATTTATGAAAGTCACACGTACTGCAGACACTTCCAATCTCTATATGGGATGCTTACTAATGTTCATACTACAAGGCAGTGAATGTTTTCCCGTCGGCATCTACAGAAGTACTTCTACTTCTTGCATGGACTGCCATGGCAGGCTACGTAGGCATTCAACATCTGCATAGTGCACTGAAGCACATGTCAGGAATGTTGTAGTTTCCATGTACAACTAGCAGAATTCACTTGTATTGTGGGTTGTGTAGGTCCTCAGTTGAAGCACGGTAGCGTCGACTTCTACATCAGAACGCAGTCGGTGTATAGCACCGTCATATACTTAGGTGTAATGCACACAACGCGAGGTCACACCACAAATTCCGGCTGCCGGCATGACGTACTCAAGCAAGAAGAAGACAGTCACTGTCGAAGACTCCATTTTTCCTGCTTTGCATCGGCATACAAGGAACGGCCGGATGATGTGCGGTAGCATCCAACATACTCATTTCATTGAATTCTGAACTAAAGGTATGCTTACATTGTATGGCATCATATTCTACTTTTCTAGTGATGAGGTGCTATTTCTATATTTCTTAGAGTGGGAAACCAGCTATGCTTTACAGCTTCTTCCTCTACAAACTATAGTTCGCTTCACTACGTGTGCATGCAACTATTTGCAATAAATGCTTTCCTTTCTGTGGATAAATAGTGTACACTTCGTCATTGCACATACGCTTTCTTCTATGCACAAGGCAATGTTTTTAAAAGATCATTATTGATTTCAGCGAGTTCTATGTGGCCACAACTTTCGTTCTTTTTATAACAAACGTATTTGACATACAACTGTGCAGTTCAGAATGATGCGTACATACTAAATACAAGAGCAGACTGTACATGTTCTTGCACAGTCCCATATGTATGACATGGACGACAACATCAGACTGAAGAGCAGTGTACAATAAGTGTTTGTCATTGTTGTTTGGTAGCATGTCATGAATACTGTCTATCGGAATGTGACCTGACTGCTTTCATGACTCCATACCTTCATAGTTTATGTCCAGTGACACATGTGTAGAAACGCAATGCAACGCTTTCTTCAACATGGCTTCAAAATTTCCGAACGACTTCATTCTGTGCTCATGCGTTGTATCCGATGGAAGTCGTGACAAGTCAAACATTTGCTCAAGCGAACATTACTGTTGGGGACGACATCCTCATAAGCAACAGAAATAACGAACACATTCCAATTTTGACGTCCACTACGGATACAACTATGTCATTACCAACGTTCCACCTCAGTTGTTCAACATATGATACGGCACGCCTTCTCAGAAGAAAAACATGGCTTCCAGTAATCTGTTGTTCTTGAAGACATATAACGAAACCTCTGTATGTTAGACACAACGTCCTCATGAACACATTCCGGTATGCAGAACCCTGTCAGAAACTACTGACACAACTTGCCACGTCAGCTATCTTATATGCCACATCATTTTTTTCAAAGGTCGACGTCCTTTTCCATGTCATCAGCGGACTACGGCCAAAAAAAAAGGGGGCAGTCCACACGCACGTGGCACTGCCATCGTTGCCACCTGTCGTCCATTCTACCAAAAAAAAACCCGTGTCTACTATGGTGTTCTATTCAAAACAATGGACGTTTCTCTTGAATTCACCGCGTTTTCGCCTCGTCAAGTTCGACGGATTTTTCTAGACATTCACAGTAGACGTGGCTTATGTCCACTTCAACATGTACCTATGTTTTTCTAGTCGTCCAAAAAAACAAGACTTTCTCATAGTGGATTGACCAATCTCAAGATCATGATGCTTGAATTTCAAAAAAAATTATTTAAGTCTTCCAAATGGCTAAGTTTCATCTTTTAAGTTGTTGTTTTTATTAAAAGATGTGCATGTCCTGCAACTTGGTATTAAAAAATGTAGTTAATGTAAGTGGATTTAAGGTTTAGGGGTGTACATAAGATAATAGGAGCCACAAAAGGTGTCACACTTCCTTTTTTTGAGCTTTGATTGTGAATAATTTTAATTGATTCTTGGATATTTAAAAAAGAATTACACTAGTGTATTCAATATTGTATGTCAATTGTGAAACATGAATTACATCCATATATAGAAATGTGTATGTATTCAAAAAGGACAGAAATGTGGGTGTCACACTTGCTTTTTGTGCTAAATAGTGCTTAATTGGATGAATACTATGACGTTTTGGATGAATACGTGATTGGCGCCTTCACCTGGAAACACATCCCCGTTCATACTTTGTATTGACATTGTAGCCGTTTCTCTCTTCGCTGAGTCCTGGCGCTCTTTCCTTGTCGCCAAACTGTATGTTCAGGGTTTAGGGTTTCTCCTTGCGTTGAATCGTAGTGCTCTTCCCTTCTTAGCAAGTTCTGGAGAGCACACTGTTAGAATTTGGGACTACTGTTGTTAAGGTAAGCCGCAACCACATTGAAGTGGAGGGTTTTGGAGATTAGAAAATCACTGAAGCCCTGAAGGAATTTCAACTGCGCGCAGTTTGGCGTGGAGAAGGGCTTCCTTACCGCAGTCGTTGAATGCCACCAACTCTTAGTGGTTGCCGCAACCACATTGAAGTGGAGCATTTGAGGGTGAACATCGGCTGCGGTTCAAGTTTGGGTTGTGCCTGCAGAGGTGGTGACCATGAGAACTTGGATTTTCATGTACAACTGAATGGGAAGTGCGTCGTTGCAATAGGTTTGGCATCGGAGGTTGCGGTCTTCTCAAGATCGGACTAGATGCTTTAGGGTTTTGAACAAACGAAGACCCAGCATTCTCCAGGTACGACGGTACGTTCTTGGGTTTTGGTCATGGCGCTTGTTTGTTGTGCATCGCCATTGTTGCGCTACTGTCCAATACTTTCATTTTTGTGTAGTGCTCTTAGTACGATTTAAGGGCGGCAAAATCACTGCTTTATTTGAATCACTATTAGTTCTTTCTGCTGGTGCTAGTTGTAGGAAATGTTCTAGTCTTTGGGTTTATGAGGGATTCGGGGTTTACAATTGTATGGTTTGGAAATTCAGACATGAATAGCTAACTTAAACAGTGCATTTCATAGTCTGTTCCAAACTCAAGGCTCTTGCGTGACACGTGATTTCTGTAGCTTTGTACCTTGGTTTTGGCACTATGTCTTCAGATGTACCTAGGGTATGCTCCGTGTCTTTCCAGGTGACTGGGAATGGAATTACTGATGTATGTCTTCCTCGGTGGGTGTATTTTCAGAACTGAACCTTCAGAATGGCTGAATTCCAAAATGGCCGGGGACCTGTAGAAGAAGATGCTTACCAGGCTTGGTCCGCAGAGAAGCGGAAGGCGTCTGCACGTGAGCGAACGCGGCGATGTCGGGCTAGAAGAAAGGCAGGTTTGGTCGAAAAAGAAGTAGCAATGACATCAAGAACTGAACAGGGAGAATTTGCGAGTTTTGAACATTGTGCCTCTAGGGTCAGTAGAATTAGCCAAGACATTGCCAGGGAGATTGCAGAGTTTGCTTATTCTCGCTTAGGAGAGTACGATGCTAACATTCAGCACCTTACTGTGCAGAAGTTTTTGGGTCACAGTTACATGAAAAACATGATTCCACCATTCCTAAGTAACTTGGAAACTATCAAATTGCAACACAGTGTTGTTTCTAGTGTAAGAGAAGGTATGAGAGAACATTTGGTTGGTGTGAAACCATCAAAGATTGTTATTGCTAAGGATATCTTGTGCACCTTTGCTTCATCTTCATTGGCTGGGAGTGGTAGAGGGTTGGCTGCTGTGTTGGGGGTAGACAGGAGAAACATATCAAAGGCACGGAGTAGACGGCTTGTTTTGGATGGTACTAAGGATGCTTTCTGGCTACATCATCGTAGACAAATTCGCAGCGATTCGCTTGCACAGAATGTGAAGGCCGCAGTGGAGCAGTGGTGGGCTGATGAGACTACGGTGTCTCCAAATCGGAAGGATATAGTTAGTTTTCATGAAGGTCTAAGACAATGGATTTCGCATCCAACCCATTTCCTTCAGTGCTCACAGGTATGGCCTTATACTTAGGTGTATTTCTTGATGTTGTAATGCGATGCTCAATGCTGAGCTTAAAGGTGTTTTGTTGCTTGTGCTTAGGGTGCACTTGCGTATTGTGCTTAGGGTGCTTGTGCTTAGGGTGTACCCAGAAGCACCCAAATGCTTTTGTGGAGGTTGTGTTAAAGGTGTTGTGTTGCTTGTGCTTAGGGTGTTTAAACTATTTTCCTTGTTGTTGTTTGCAGCGAATGTTACCACGTGATAATGTTGTTGCTCTTGTGCTGAAGTGGTGTGCTTAGGGTACTGGGTTGCTGGTACTTAGGGTGCTTATGGTTAAATCCTGTTGTTTGTGCTTAGGGTGTTGGGTTACCTGTACTTAGGGTACTGGTTTACTTGTGCTTAGGGAGAAAGAGTGTTTCTTGTGCTTAGGGTGCTGGTTTGCTTGTGTTCATGATTAAAGCTTGTTGCTTGTGCTTAGGGTGTTGGGCTTTGGGTGCTTAGGGTGTTGGTTTGCTTATGCTCAGGGTGCTTATGGTTAAAGCCTGTTGCTTGTGCTTAGGGTGCTAGGTTGCTTGTACTTAGGTTGCTAGTTTGCTTGTGCTTAAGGTGCTTAGGATGAAAGACTATTGTTTGTGCTTAGGGTGTTGGGTTGCTTTTGCTTAGGGCGCTGGTTTGCTTGTGTTTAGGGTGCTTAGGGTGCTGGTTTGCTTTTGCTTAGGGTACTAGATTGCTTGTACTTAGGTTGCTAGTTTACTTGTGCTTAGGGTGCTTAGGATGAAAGATTGTTGTTTGTACTTAGGGTGCTAGGTTGCTTTTGCTTAGGGCACTAGTTTGCTTGTGTTTAGGGTGCTTAGGGTGCTGGTTTGCTTGTGCTTAGGGTGCTGGGTTGCTTTTGCTTAGGGTGTTGGTTTGCTTGTGTTTAGGGTGCTTAGGGTGCTGGTTTGCTTTTGCTTAGGGTGCTGGATTGCTTGTACTTAGGTTGCTAGTTTGCTTGTGCTTAGGGTGCTTAGGATGAAAGATTGTTGTTTATGCTTAGGGTACTGGGTTGCTTTTACTTAGGGCACTGGTTTGCTTGTGTTTAGGGTGCTTAGGGTGCTGGTTTGCTTTTGCTTAGGGTGAAAGACTGTTGCTTGTGCTTAGGGTGCTTTCACTTTGTTCTACTTTTGTGCGGAAGGTGGCATGCTTAGGATACTAAAAAAGGTAGACTGCTTTTGCTTGTAGTGAATGTCAACACATGAATGCTTCTACTGTTGATGTGATTTTTCTGATTTGTGTTAATTGGTGTGCAGCTCGAATTTTATACGGCTTTCAAGGCTAGGAACCTTGACCTCGTTTGTAGCTTGACTTCTTTTGAGAACCTTAAGCCTTGGTGGGTCAAGCGGTTGAGAATGTGGAACACTTGCTGCTGCCGATATCACCAGGAGTTGACGGAGTTGATGATTGCTCTCGACATTATGAGGACTGATATACAAGGAATTCATTCAGATTGTTTGTGTGATTGTGAGATGCTTTGTGGTGGCTTAGGGTGTGGTGAAGGTTTGGGTAGTATGTGTAAAGCTCATCTTCAAGTGTATGAGAGGTTGACTAACCTTTGGACATCCATTTTGTGCAAAAAAGAGGAACTGTCAATGTGGCACAAGCGGGATTGTTTAATTGGTAAATGTGTGGATTGTGGAATCCAGTTGCTTCGTATTTGTCCTCAGGAAATGACATCTGAGCAGATTGTCAAGTGGAAGAGCATCGGATACAAGGTGGTGGGTACAACGGAAGAAGGAAATCCAAGGAAAGCTTCAACCTTGGAATATAAAGAAACAACTCCCCGTGAGTTGATCAATTACTTGAAACCTAAGTTGCAAGCATTTGTGTTGCATAATTATGTAGCATCTTGGCAGGATTATCAATTTAAAGAGTTGTTTACCTCTGTTCCGCCTGGCACTTTAATCTCTTGCATTGATTTTTCAGAAAATTATACTTTCAAGATTCAAAATGAGATACAAAGTATGCATTGGCATAATGATCAGGTCACCATCTTGGTTCATATTACTTACAAGTTGAACCCTACTTGGAGCAAAGATAGCAATGAGCCTCTTTTGTTGAAAGAGATTCATTATTATGTATCTGATGATAGAACTCATGATTCTCTTTATGTCCAACATTGTCTTATGCTGAATTGGGAGCATGTGAAGGGCCAAGGTTTCACTCCCAATAACCACATAGTGTGGTCAGATGGATGTAGTGGACAATTCAAGAGTGCACGAGCTTGGTATTTTATTAGTAGATACCCTAAGTTGACTAGCAGTGCCACATTGCTAAATGGTTGCCAAATGTCTTGGAATTATTTTGGTTCTGGGCACGGGAAAGGAGAAGTGGATGGTGCAGGTGCCTTGCTCAAGAGAGAGATCCGGACGGAGCAGCTGAAAGCGGATGGAAGGAAGCTACAGAGTGCTGCTGAGATTGTTCAGTTTTTAAACGAGCAGGCTATGAAGGTGCATGCAGGTCCCCGAGGTGCCCGGTGTGAGACACAAAAAAAATTTTGGTTGATTCCCAAAATTGGCTTGGGTAGTGTAGATAGGAGTGACACTAGGCAAGCTGAACGTGTTCCAGGCAGCATGTCAAACCATCAATGTCGTTCGGTGACTGCTAGAGACCCAACACTTCTCCAATATCGGCATTTGTCTTGTTTTTGCTATGTCTGTTTAGGGTATGAGACCTAGTATACTTGTCATCAAATTGATCATGTGCCAGAATTCACTTTGTATAGGTTGAGACCCAAAGCTCCATTCCAAGCTCGGAGACTTTATGATGCAAATGAGGAAGTTGAAGCTGGTACTGGTGGAGAGTGGATTGCTGATGGTCTGTGCGTGGGGGACAATGTCGCTGTGCGTGCACCACTTGAAGAGGAGCCGTGGTGGCTCATGATCGTTGTCAAGGCAACGTACATTGTTGAGGAATCCTTCACTGACCCGGATGAGAATGTTTATGTCCCTGGAGATGTTGTTTTCAATGGAATATGGTATGAGAGGCTGAAGGAAGGGAGTCGAACTTATTTGCTGAGGAATGACAGAGAATCAAGTACAGTTTATAGCCACATTGTTCTTACTTCCAAGTTTAGTTTGCCCCCTATTGCACATCCTATCAAGAGTCGTTTATCAGGATTTGAATTGAAGTTAGATGTCAAAGAGATTATAGATGAGGCCCTAAGGGGTGTTGTACTACTAGACTAGCCTCTGCTATGTACTTGTAATCTGCCCTTTGCAGCGTATTTTTATTTAATACGATTCAATTTGCAAACGGTTGTACATCAAAGACTTGGTGGTTTGTGCTTGAATGTTTGAATGCTGGTTCCAAATTTTGCCGATTTGATCTTACTTGCAATGACGTGTACAGTGTACTACATCGAACACTTCAGTGTTAGAACTAAGACATGGGTTGATGAATTTCGTTGTGTTGACATTTCACGTCCTTGTGATAATTTTGCTAGTAGTTCTTCTTTTGCAGTAAATAAATATCCAGCACTGGGGTATTCATTGTGTATATATGCTGTCAGTGGAATTGTAATCGGATGCCATAGCCAACCTGGCAAGGATTTTGGGGGCAATCTTGCACCACGATTCAGATGTCAGTATCAATTAAGAAATATCCAACTAGCCATGCTCTTTGAATTTGAAATGTTCAAGTGGACCATAAGGCAAACACCGAAGAGGGCCACTTTTTGTTACATTTTAGGTACAATTCTTAGATTGATCACATTTGAGCATTTTCTTTTTGGCAAAAGAAATGAGATTTCTATGCACCCAATGACGTGATATTTGAATACCAGAGGCAAAAATTGTTAAGGGTTAAAGCCTTATTTGGAGAATTTGCCACTACAATGAATTGTTCTTGAGCTTGGGCAAGGGCAATTATGGGCATACAATTCTAGCCCTCTACCGTGCCATGTTGGAGAGTTTATCAAACTTAGAAAGAAGAGAGTACTAAAATAAGGCTAAGTTGTTCTCCTAGATTCACATACCCTATCATAGCCGTCTTTACTGTGCAGTGATGTCAAGATTCTCAAAGTTTAGTTCAAAAACCACCATCATTATCTTGTATATATACCTATTTTGGAGATGTACAAAAGATGACCATGATGGCGGTTTACGGGTTTTTGGCAACACACCAATTTAAAAGGGTCTACCTTTAATTATATTAAACTTCTATTTTTCATTAAAGAGTTTGATTTTTTTTTATCATGTTGGCACGCTCATTAGATTCAATTTAGATTCAATTTTTCAAGTGCCATATGTTGCTACACTGGAAATATTGAATTTAGAAATGGAACTTCTTGAAAATTAAAAGGGCATTCTAAATTCCTATGGAATGTGAGCCTGTGAGCGTGAGCTGTGAGCGGGAACATTTTTTGGGAAATATATGTATGAAGGACCTATGATCGTGGTTTAGGGTAATTTTGATTTTTGGAAAAGGTGAGTACATTTAATAAAAATTAAACTCACTTACAATTATATTTTTAAATTCTTCACGGCAACAACCGATTGTACTCCATTATGATTAACATCACGCAAAAACAAATTGTACAAGCACATGAATGTATCCAAAAATATCAAATGAAGTATCCAAAAGTTTGGGCATAATAAATCACACATAGAAGCCTCCATGTTTAACCTACTATATATCATTACTAACTTAAATTATTGCACAATGAACTCACACATGGAAGTCTTGGATTATTAATTGAGAAGCCTCCATGTTGACCTTTTGGCATATGGCCATTAAATTGAATGACCAAGGCATAATCTATTCACAAATATTTTTTGAAGAAGCCTCTAACCTCGATGTGCATGGGACTATGATCAAGAGGTTTAGACATGTCTTGATTATCCCATATCATTTGGTACTAATTGAGTAGGCTCCTATTTATGCACTAGTATGTGTTAGTCACTCAACCTGGAGGCCCAAGGATGGACCATGCCTCAATCTCATTGAGATTGGGGGAATCTCCATTGGGCCTCCGGACCCCCCCCCACCACTTTTTGGTTGAGGCTAAAATTGAGAAGTGGGAATTAGAGTACTTAGGTAAATGTTACATGTCAACCAATATAGTTTAGGTCCCAATTAAAATTCTATTGACACTGATATATAATGTTTTGATTTAAATCCTAGATTTATCACACATAGCCATACATAAAAGTGGTCAAGAAATAGTACAATTGAATGCAAACAATATGGTCTAACATTTGTTGGATGCTCAATGCAATCTTGTGTATTTAGAAGACGCTTCTTCTTTTATTAATTCATACAAGGGTAGAGGCCAACAGTCATGGAGAATGTAGAAGGACACCTTTGTGCCCTTAGTCCTCATTAAAATTGAATTCAAAAAATTGCCGATTTCACTAATCTTTTTAAGAAATGGTCCATATATATGTTCTACATGTATGGAAGACATTGGGATCAATTCATATTTTAGATCACCAATTTGATGGGACTTCTTCCACAAAATTGATAATGGCCTTTTAGTCAAGGGTTAGTCAAGGTTTAGTTCATTAGCATTTTGTACATGACTTCATTCCAACTAATTTGGGGAAATTGATTGTACCCTATATTGGTAATTTTGATTTCGAGTAGGGTCCCTAGAGTCTCTATAATTAACCCTCAAAAGACAAGCCTGTAACAATTATTCCAACTTCAAAATCATTCACTCGAATGTTACATGCTACCAAATTGACCTTATTGTAAAACCGATCCCTACAAACTCGGGCGACAAAAAATGATAATCCGTTGAACTTGAATACTTAGGATTGATTTTTGGTCCACCTATTTTTAGCACTTGAAAATTCATTGTTTTAGATGTTAGCAAAAATATATACTTAAGCTAAGGGAATTTAGAATTTTTTTACAAATCCAAAAAATAACAACAAAACTGAAGGCAATTCTATAGTACAAAGTATAAATTGTTAATACTTCCTCATGTTGCTTGAAATTGTTAATGCTTGCTCATATTCCATTTTTTAATCTCTTATTTTTTTATGATTATAAATCATGAATTTTAGCTTGACAAGTAAATTTTTAAATAAACATGGATCACTTGTGAAATTAGATTTGACATATAACCTGACATTATTTAAAAGACTTCAATTTACTTTTACCACCTTAGAATTCTGGTTCCATTATAATGATGATTTCAATCTATATGTGATGTTGTTGCTAATTTTTTTATCCTAAGTGATTCATAGCACCTAGATGGTTGAAGACCACGCAAATGCTATCAAGACCTTAACTTTTTTTTGAGTTTTGGCACCAATTTTAGAACGTAAAAAAACCCACGTGCATTTGGAGATTCAATTTTTGAAGCATAAACATTTAGTAAAGTAGCACCAAATGAGCAAGTCTTTCTTGCAATTATTTAACTCGCATGAAATGAATCTTGGATTTGTCCACATTAAACTCATAGCTTTATACAATATTTGTCTTGGAAATTGTTTAATTAAGGGTTGACGTGACTAGGCTGGTGATTTATAGTTCAAAACATCCTACCGTACGTAACAAACAAAACAAACAACCTAACTTAAAAACCCAAAATGACATTGAGGATAGTCTAAAGTGTCCTCGACATTTGTCAACCCCAATTTGCAGTCATTTACCAAGCTCAAATGGGAAAATCCAACTTTTAGGTTTAGTACAATTTTGCAATGCCTATCCAATGATACCGAATTTGAGAAATTTGAGAAAGTATTGTGATTTCTATGTTGCTTTACAATCTAGACTTGTTAAACGTCTTTCAGTTTGGCCTTGAAATGATGGATTTGAGCTTCATTGTTTGAGCTTCATTGTTTGAGCTTCATTGTTTGAGCTTGCTTTGCAAGCGACCTAGACAATGAAATCACCTTAAAAAATTTTCACAAACTTCCATGAAGTACATTGCTACAAGTGAAGTTTTCTTCTCTATGTACAATTGAATTTATTTGAAAAGCAATAGATTTGAGCACATAAAATTTCGAAAACAACCACTTATCCTGGAAGTCATTCTAAAAGAAAGAAAATCCCATGTCACTTTGGGATTAAAGTATGGATTACAAATATAAAATTCAATACTATTGTAAGCTTAAAATTTGTACACAAAGTCATATTTTAGCACAAAATGGAGATTTAATAGAAATTTATACAATATATATATGGTTCGCATGGAATCTTTAACTTCAAAATGTCCAAGCCCTTTTCTGACTCCAAACTCCAAAGCTATTTCCATAAAAATTCAAAAAACAGTCCGCCAACAAAAACATGCTGAGATTGGACTGCGCTGGGCTGGGCCACAGATCCCACCCACGCAGCGCAAATTTTTGAAATTCTAGAAGCAAAAGCTCAATACGTACTTCCTTCTCGAATTCACCGGGTCAATTCTATTTTTTCCAAGTGGTTGCTCTCAATTTTCTTGCTTTGGAGTTTCTTGTCTGTGCTTTCGTCAGGTCACCTTCACTTCTGTTAAATCAACTCCAAATTTATCGTTTACTTCAGTTGTGAATGTGTTTGTTGTTTAGTTTTTTCAATTTAGACAAGCAACAGCTATGATCAGAAGCAACACATCAGGATGTTGTGCAATTTCAAGACAGGGAACTCAATTCAGTAGGAAAAGTGGGAAAGAGCGTCATCGAATAATATCATGTATTCTTGCACCACAAATTGATGAATAATTTATACATCTCATACAACAAATTTAATCATGCGTAACAAAAGAGCAGTTGCACTATATTTAAAAGTCCCGACTTGGACAAGTGCAAAATGGAAATCAAATGTTCTTTACTCTACTCCTAGTTACCACCTTTTGTATTGTTTCAACTTGTATACCAATGATTTCTGGCTCCATGTCTCCTTTCCTACATTCATGTCTACGAGAACTTCCATTCTTTGAAGGAGACCGTCTAGACAATCTTGTGGCTTTATACACATCATTACTCTGGTTGGATGCACATGATTTGCTAACCTTCTTCCTCATGCTGGAATCATCTATACATGGATCACAAGACCTCTTCACACTGAAAGAATATCTTGCAGTACTTGTACCCTCTGCTGGACTAGCCTCTGCTGCACTCGCTGGACTAGCCTCCCCTAGACTTGCCTCTGCTAGACTCGCTGCAATCCCCATACCCTCCATGGTTGTGGATACAGGATCCACTGGGGTGCAAATTTGTGCTGAGAAAGCCAACAAGAGCAAATTCAAACACTTAATACCCACAGCATTCAAGAGCAATTTAGACAGAAGCAATTCAGACATTAGGGACAAACACTAAGATTTAGAACATTGCTATCCTTTGGAAATCAATTGCCACCAAAACCAAGCTTACCCGGCTCTTCACTATGGCACAGTAGTGCATCAATATCCTTTGGTGCCAATATTGTTGCCAAGTTCGACTTTATTGCATCATCACTTGCACCACCTGCTGCCTCCTTTGCTGGGGAGTCTACCTCATCAACACTGTCACTATTAGGACCTGCTTTTGTTTCTCGTTGCACATTATCTCCATGTGATGGTGTGGCATCCTTCAATCTGCTACCTGAAATGCAAGGGACTCCAGGCTGCACTTGATAGATTGATCCGGATGATCCCCTATCAGATTGTTTCCCCCTAGATTGCGACCCTACAAACAAAAGACAGAATCACTAAATCAGTCAATCAGTAGTTACAAACAAGCGCCTCCAAAGTATTTATATCTCCAAGCAGCCCACAAAACCAATAGGATAATAGGGGCCCAATTATGCACACCCAAAGTACTCAAGTAGCTCAAGATAATGCTTTGGCAAATGTGGAGATCCCAAATGTGATCCATTGCTATCAAAAACAACATTAAAATTGCTCTAAACACGTAGACTAACTCAGAACTACTAATTCCATCACTTCAACTTATTGTGTATCTTTATTAGAATCTGAAGAACACATTCCAATATAAAAAACAAATTCATGAGTATTCCAAAACGTAAATACAAACGCATGGGCGTCCAGCACCCCAGCATAGAACAAGTACCCAGCACCCAACCCTTGACGCCTGAATATCTAGCACCGAAGCACAAAAAAAGTGAGTACCCACCACCCAAGCCGAAACACATGAATATCCAGCACCCAAGCACAAACTGAAGCACAAACATGAGAATAACCAGTACCCAAGCACAAACCGAAGTACAAACAGGAAAATAACTAGCACCCAAGTACAAAACCAAGCATAAACAGGAGAAAAATCCTAAACTAAAGCACAGAAAAGGTGAGTATTCACCACCCAAGCAGAAACACATGAATATCCAGCACGCAAGCACAAACCAAAGCACAAACAGGAGAATAACCAGCAACCAAGCACAAAACCAAGCATAAACACATGACATATCCTAAAGCAAGGCACAGAAAAAGTGAGTACCCACCACCCAAGCCTAAACACATGAATATCCAGCACAAACCAAAGTAGAAACCGGAGAATAACCAGCAACCAAGCATGAACACATGAGTATCCAACACCCAAGCACAAACCAAAGCAGAAAACGGAGAATAACCAGCAACCAAGCATGAACACATGAGTATCCAACACCCAAGCACAAACCAAAGCACAAACCGGAGAATAACCAGCAACCAAGCACGAACACATGAGTATCCAGCATCCAAGCACAAACCAAAGCAGAAAACGGAGAATAACCAGCAACCAAGCATGAACACATGAGTATCCAACACCCAAGCACAAACCAAAGCACAAACCAAAGCACAAACCGGAGAATAACCAGCAACCAAGCACGAACACATGAGTATCCAGCACCCAAGCACAAACCAAAGCACAAACCGGAGAATAACCAGCAACCAAGCATGAACACATGAATATCCAGCACCCAAGCACAAACCAAAATACAAATTGGAGAATAACTAGCAACCAAGCATGAACACACCGAATATCCAGCATCCAAGCACAAACCGAAGCATAAAGAGGAGAATAACTAGCAACCAAGCATGAACACATGAATATCCAGCACCCCAGCACAAACCAAAACACAAACCGGAGAATAACCAGCAACCAAGCATGAACACATGAATATCTAGCACCCAAGCCTATACCGAAGCACAAACAGGAGAATAACCAACAACCAAGTACTAAACCAAACATGAGTATCCAACTCCCAAGCACAAACGCAAGAGTCTCCAATACCAAAGCACAAATGCAAGAGTCATTCACACTTGTAAGCAGGATACGCTAGCAACCAAGCACATCAAACTGATCATCAGCACTTCTAAGAAATAAAGGCCAGAATGATAAACATCAACAATAGAAAAGTGCCGGAAGTAGACATTGGAAGCAATAAAGCATACTTGAGGGAAGGAAGTTTATACCCATTCTAGTGTGTTGTGTCAGCCTTACCTCAAAAGTGTACAAAAGCACTTCAGTAGGCACATGGTTCAGCAATACCTCCAAAGTAATAACAGAGGAGGTGACTAAAGCACCAACATAACCTGTTAGCACTTAACTAAATCGGAACCCAACTAAAGGATTGCAATAGTTCTAAAGTAATTAATCAATCAAATTGTAAGCATTGCCTACAATAAAATTGTATATGCTACCAGATCTAGAAACTAGACAGCAATCACAAAGCACCAAATTAGTTTAGCATAGAAGTTCAGGATTCACTCACATTCAGGGATTGGAATACCAAAACTATCCTTCAAAGTGTCACTCAACTCCTCCATGGACCTTGCCAACGATGATTTAGCAACGGCATCTTGTACATCTAATTCCCGTGAGCGGAAACCAAACGACCTCCACCATGCAGGATGGAAAGTCTTCTTGCAAATGACACAATCATTTTGAATCTCTGCAACCTTGGCAATGCAAAATGGATGATAAAAATGCCTGCAGCTTGCCATAACAACATCAAATGACGTGTACCATCGGTTACAAAATGAACAAGCTTCCAATTCAAACACAGTTCCACCCTCATCCGGCACATGAGGATGCAAGCAAGGTTTTGGACAGCAAGTCACTCCTCCTCCCTGCTGCATCATGTGAATCTGATCTACAGCTACATCCTTGTATCGTCGCACCTCTTCCAACTCTCTCTTCACCACTGTAATGTCAGCCTCAAACTTCCACATGTCTAGACCAGCATCAGTATAAAGTTCTCCTGCTTTTTTGGCCCTTCTTTGACAATCTTCTAAACTGAAGTTAGCAAACTCCAGCTTCTTAGATTGCACTTCTCGCTCTAACCTCAATTTGTCTAACTTCTGTAATCTAATTGTGAATTCATCATTGCCTTCATCGAGGTTGTCTCTGAATTGCTGCACCTGTCAAGAGAGAAAGCGAAAATGTTCAAACTCAAAAGACATCACAGAGCTAGTGAATGTTGAATAGGGTGAGATCAACGCAATCAACCGCAACCCTACATTACCAAGAATACCCCGAACTCCTAGGTGCACAAGAGAGTAGTTTCAGAACTTAAGATCCAGAAGTCCCGAATTCCTTTATGATATGGTTCCATTTCCATTGCATACCTAAAAAAACAAAGATAGAATGAGTAGTATAATCTTAAACTTAGCTTGCCAAATCATTTTCAAAGCCAGCCTGTGCAGCCTAACTAATTCCTATCAGAGCTGCAGAGCAGGCTGAGCAATATAAGCGAGAATTGTGCACCTCAAACCCTAAACCCTAATCCCATCTAGATCATTGAAAGATTGTCTACTACAAACTTAGACCCCTAATCACAACCACATCACACTAATCAAAGAACCAAACATGTAGCACCACAGATTGTCACCGTGACACCAAAGATTTTTGAAAATTACTCACACTCGTCTCCAATGCCGAGATTAGAAGCCCGTTCTGCTTCAACCCTTCCTCCACCACCTTCACGTTCTCAGCCGCCTCCTTTGCATCAGCGTTTCTATCGTCCATCCCAAACTTGAATCCGATGATTCTCTCTGCAATGCTAGTCTTTGAAGCATTCAAAAACCTCTCTTTACTCTCTGTATTTGTCAGCAGCTCGCCTTCAACTTGCAGCACCTCTTCTGCTTGAACAACCTCCGTTACCAATACGGGAGGTACACCGACACCAACACATTTGAATTTTCCAGAGAACAACTTCGATTCCACCGGTTGTGACCCCAAACCGCTGCTCCTTGCACTAGCTTTTGAGTGGGAAACGGAAGGCTTCGCAATAGCGTAAGGTGCCAAATGCTTTAAGGCAGCAGCCTCCTCCGAAGTAAGATCTCTCCTCAAAAGTTCACCCTCTAATCGGCTGACAAGAAGTTGGTTCGTCGATGCAGCAGCGGATGCCCAATTTACATCAAAACCCATCAATTCCGCAATGTAGCCTTTTACCACCCAAGCCATAAACTCATTATTTGTAATCTCAACCTTCCCATAAATTTTAGCACACAACTGGAGAAGCTCTGCCCTACTTTGTGGATTCAGAGTACAATTGGTTGTCTTAAACGTTGAACACTTTCCCCAGACTTCCTCAATTTTCTCAGGGGTCACACAAGCCATATCAACGAAGTGCTTCGGGTTTAGACCACGTCCGCGTAAACCTCTCTCATTCACAAAAAAATCAGCTGTCTGAACCTTAAGGGCTGCTAACTCTAGAAGCAACTCTGTAACAGATTGAGGGACTTTCACGGCCTTCTGCTTTTTGTCAAATGATCCCCTCCTCTCTCTTGACAGTTTCGCGGACTCTCCTCGCACCACCTTTGACTCCATTGTTTGCTATAGACTTACCTAAGTACTAAACTTCAATGCAAAAAGAGAACCGATGCCCTTAAATCACAGCTAAATCCTAAATTATACACCATGATTGAAGAGGTTACTAGAACTAATACAATGCAGAGACACACTCAAAGTAGACCCTAAACCCTAGCGGGTTGACAACAAAACTTCAAGGTAGGAACATCAATAACAAACCATCAGAAGCACTGTAAAAATGATCCACCACCGAGATGATGACCTTCAATCGCACCCTAAACCACTGAAGCTCCATAATTCAACCGTAAACACGCGCTGCAAGCCAACCCTACACAAGATTTACAAAGTTTTTAAGTTGAGCACATCTCAGTAGCTTGAGCGTAGTCTAAGCGCCGCTTCAGCAAAACATGAAAACCTGCGCAAATACCTAAGTTGGACAACGTGAGCGGGACCTGAGCGAGAAAATTGAAAAAACCCGTTAGCTGGTTGTCAGGACGTTGGGAAGGCTTGTTGTCAGGGAGTTCCAAATGTGGCGCTGCACAATAACTATGCGTACAGCTCATCCAAGTCCTAGTTAAAAGCAGTCATACAAAGCACCCATAGGATGTTGACTTTGGCTCATTTTATCTCATGTGTACCCTTAGATTTAGGGTTTTGTCCTAAATCCTATCCCTCAACTTGAAAATATAGCTAATGTAAAAAACTTTTAAAAAATCTTCATATTCATTTATAGAAAAAATACTATATAAAAGGAGCAACAAAAACACTAAATTATTTAAAACTGGGTTTATAATCCTAATATAGAATTGAAAAATGTCAATCCTAATGTATGTGTGTTTTTCAAAAATATTGAACATCAATTCAATAAAGAAACTTCAATGTTTGTTTTTTGCGAGAAGATTCCACAATATCAATAGATTGTAAAATAAAATCCAAATACCTTGCATCTTATTAATCAAAATTTGATGATTCAAAACTTTATTGATGTACATAAATTTGGAAAACCAAGTAAATTGAATATTATTTTTAAATGCTTCTTTTGAGCAAACTAAGTTGTTCATGTTGAAATAGAAACTACTCATGATACAACAATTTTTAACTGCACAATACACCTGATGGTCAAGTTTGACATTCCTTGCTAAATCATTAGATAAAGTTGGTAAACTTAATTTGGCAAATGTTTGAAGTAGAATTTTTTCCCATACAATTTTTTTGAAAAATAATATCCTACAAATTTTAGCATCTATTTTTAGAAATATTTGTGTTGACCCTAAACACCAAGGAGAGTTGGATAGTAAAATATATGTTATAAAGTGCCTATAAGATATTCTTTGAACATATGTTGTGTCAAAAAAACAATCAAAAATCAAAAACCAAAATTTTATTCCTTTGGAAGAGGATGACTAAAAACTCTATGTTGTCAAAAAATACTAGTTGGTCTCCAAGGCTTAGTTTTTCACAAAGGGGCCTAAATTTCTCTCTATGATATAATTTGAATATATGACAAGTGAACAACAATCAATGGTAGTGTGGTGAAGATATATGTTGGATGCTCTTGAATGTCATTCTAGACAAATGGTAGTATATTTCAATAATTTTTTATATCATGCAAATTTATTTGAATACATTATTATATTGGTGATTGGATTTTACTATTGGAGTAATATTGTATGGACTTTAGTCATTATTTTTATTTTATTTTAATTCTAAAATAGAAAATTCAATGAACAATGCATTACATTAAATGTGTGCACCCATAATTAACACTAACAACAAATGAGCATAGTTACAACATGAATAAAATATAAAGTTTCAAAGTATTAATTGTACGTGTATCAAAAATCTTCACTAGGCTCTCCTTTGCTCTCACATTTAAACAATGTATATCAGGTGTCATCAACATCTCAGTTTCAATTTTGCATTTTGGTCCAAATGTAAGGTTCATATTTAGAATATGGAGATCTCAAACCTTAAAATGAAATCTTGTAATTTTCAAAAACTTTATTTACATCAAAGCAAGACATTGAAAAGCTTAATAGATTTTTGACAATGAATATTCTAATTTTAGTAGTATAATTATATCCTCTAATTATATGTTATCATATTTAATAGTTGACATCTCCCATTGAATATTTAATTTCCATCTAAAAATGAGATTCAAAAGATGCTAGTTAACCCTTAAATGACAAGCTGGTCACTGTGGAAATTAGCTGTTTTGGAACCGTGTGAATTGTTGACTTAAAAAGCACTCATTAGAAGTCAAATTATTGTAGAAGATGTTTCCTTTTCACACAAAATTGGAAGGATGAATAGTTGTACTTTTGTCCCACATGGAGAGATTCTTTGTCATTCATCGTCCGAAAAACATCCTCATTGTCGTTTATGGATAAAAAAAAATCCTGTAGGATAATTTTTTTTTCCATCCCAAAAGAATTTCCAAAATAAAATCCTCCAAATTTGACATCTATTTTCAAAAATATTTTTTGCCGACCCTCAATGGACACCGTCGGTGTTTTCCCGATGCAGAAATAGAGAACCCATGGGGTTGCTTTTCCTTTGAGCCACGCAATATTTTGCCTGGAAAGGCCCAAACTTCGTTTTTTTTTCTTTCTAAGTTTCGTTGTTGCAGAGATTGTGTGGTAATGGATTAAGAAATTGCGAGATTGGGATCCTGTGCGGAATCGTAGAACTGCGGCATCAAGCAATGTGACTAATTTTTGAAGAAACTTTTGCGTGTATAAATCTGTAATAAGCTGGTGTTTCAGTTTCTTTTCCTTTCTTTCTGTTTTGAGGGGCTAGGGTTTTGTGCGAAGCGATGGGAGCAGACAGCGAGGACTTGCCGCTGGCCAACGTGAAGCGTGTGGTGAAGACGAAGCTGCAGGAGCTGGCGCAGGAGCAGTACGGTGAAGAGCGGGACGTGGCTGTGAACAAGGATGCGCTGCTTGCGTTTTCTGAGAGCGCCAAGATTTTCATCCACTTCCTTTCAGCTACGTATGTGCTACACCTTTTCATTTTTAGAATGTCTTTGGTTTTCTGTTTTTTTGCGTTCCTCTGAATTTTGCAATCCTGTCTATGATCACATCAGAGCTTTCATGGTTGTCATGGTCGATGTACTTGAGAGCTCCATGTTGCTGTTTATCTGAAAACCAAACTGATGTACACAACATACTTAGAATTTGTTTTTTGTGTTACGCGTCGATTCAAGGTTTTGATGGTCAGCAATGTTGCATCTTGAGTTTTTGTCGTGGTTACTGCCTTCTGAGCGCCCTTTAACGTGACTGAGAATACTTTGATGTTTACTCTTGTACCTTCATCGTATGGGGAGGGATATGGTTTCGCTGCCATGGGTGTAGCGAGTTTTTTTTCGTGTTAAATTATGTTTAGCAAATTGTATTCAGTGGTCGGAAATAGAGTCGCGGAATTGATTGGTGATAATATGTGCAGAGCAAATGAAATATGCCGGGAGTCAAAGCGGCAAACTATCAATGCCGACGACGTGCTCAAGGCAGTGGAGGAGTTGGATTTTCCAGAGTTTTCTGAGCCTTTGATGCGCTGTCTTTCAGGTCAGTCTGATCATTATAGTAAGCCGGATGATCATTTTTCAATATTTGGCATGGCTTTCCAGCTTCTTCGAATGTGGTTTGTTTCTTTAGGGTTAGTTATGGAACTTGCTCGTATTGAGTTCTAATGTCTGGAATTTCGTGTGCGAAGGTAGAAAATACTGCTTAGAGCATTTTAACTAGTGTGTAGAGGCTTGCTTGCATTGGGAGATCATTCACTAGAGCCAAACTCTCTTCAGATCAAGTTGTTTTTTTCGCTCAATGTATGATGTTTTCTCATGCAATTATTCGAACACTGGGAGGTCATGTAGACCACTATTGAATGGACAGTAGGCAATCTCATTTCCATTCAAAGATGACATTATTAGCCAAGTCATGCGTACGCTTAGCTTGCTAATTGAGGGCCAACCAAGTGAATTGGAAGAGATTGTGCCAGGGATCCCCAACACATTTATTCCTCTTCCTTAAAATCACCCGCTTGTTGCAGCATTTCGGAAGGACCAAGACGCGAAGAAACTTGATAAGCGGAAGAGTTCTGGTGCACCCACGCCCAGGAAACGGAAATCCGACGGAAATTCGGCTGAAGGGGAGACTACAAATGGAGATTACGACGATGGAGCGGCAATGGCTGACGATGAGGACACAACAGATACCTAGTGACCAGCTTATGCTGCAATTTGTTTTGGAATAGCGTATTTTATATTGGTTCCAATAATCTGCTACTTAGTTAGCCGTCTATGATAACACGTCCTTTTGAGGAACCCATGCCACCCAGGAGTTCTGTAAAGTGGGTAGGAGTTAGTCGGATCAGCAGCCACGTAGCTCTGTATGCCGAGGGGTGTATAAACTCAGCCGTCAATGGCTGTGGATTTTTTGGGTGCTTAAAATTTGTTTGTGTGAATTTTCATGTGTACATAAAAGCAAATGCAAATACTGAACAATGCACTTTTGGATTTTATTCTTTGAAGGTGCTCTATTATAAATAGGGAGATAATCTTCCTAAAATGTACCAACTCTCTAATGAATCAGGAATATTATACAGGTAAAACTTGTCTTATTGCATAGTGTCTGGACTACGCACTAAGAGAGGTTTATGCAATAATGGCCACCTAACAATTGTTGGCTCTAATTATAGTGCTTTTTGAAATTTGGCTCTAACTATAATATTTTTTGAAATTGGACCCACTATAAGTGACAATTATGCACAAAGAGCATTTGCAATGTATGCTTTGTAAATTAGCCTTGTAACAGCAAATGTAGGGGCAAAAAATGAGGCTTGCAAATGAACAATTCTTTTTTGAACAAATTAATCTAATGCAAAGTTAGCAATTTAAACTTCAATTTAAATTTTTTTGCATTATAAAAAGAAGAAGAAGAAAAGATTCTATATTAAAAAAGACTTTTCAAGTAGACAAGGGATGGCCAAATTTATTGGCACACAAAAGAATGCTTGAAAAGATATGATAATAATGACAATTCCTACAATGAATCCACTTGCATGCCCTTCATATTTTTCTAATTTGTCAGGTTTAGAAAGGATAATGACAAACCTAGGAATAAAAAAAGACCAATACCAATTGCATTGGGGAGTGTTTTCTAGAGTTTTCTCTTTGTTATATTGTCACTATCTTGAATCTTGGATACATTACAAATGCTTTAACCTCTAAATGACCTTGAGGACAGAATGTGGCCTCGAATAGTTTTCAAAGATGAATAATGCAAAATCAAAGGTAAATTAGAAAAAATCGTTAACTACACAATTAGAAGGCTCCAAATGCTGAAAATGGTGAATATCTCAGATTTGACAACTGACGTGGCCTTCAAATTTTAGAGCCTAGACTACAAAGTCACCTTCCAGTGCAGGGGGAAGATACCCTGCCAACTCGGATGGCGTAGCCTAGGTGACATGGCCTCCACCCAAAGAAAAACCGTTGCAAGACAGAAGTTTGTTGTTTGCAACATAGCCATTCCCGCCATCCCAAACCCTTACTTCTTGAGTACTCTCGTCTTGCTCACATTGGAGGGGGAATTTAAAAAGATTATATCACTTGCACCAGATGAGGAAAGGGCTTAGGATTTAGGGGGAAAATTGCTTCATGTCGTTGCGGGAAGCCTCGGATTCATAAAAGAACCATTCCATTCTGAGAGTGGAGTTTGGTGTGCAGGTGCAGTTCTAGAGGGAGAGAAACCCATTCGAGGGTGGAAACTTTACTCAATAAGCGCCCAAAAGCATTACACTTCCAAGGGCAGGGGGGAGGAAAAACAACGCCAAAGGCGGGGGTAAGGGGAGAGGCCCACGGAAGGTTCAATCCAGGAACTTGGCGGATTTTGTTTTGGCGTGGTTCAACGTAGCCGAAGATCCCGCAAGTCACCTCGACGGCAATTTTAGAGTGCGGACCTCGCCAGACTTGGATCTTCATAGGGTGGTTAGTTACATTATGAGTTCTCTCCCCTTTTTAGAACTTGGTTTGGCATTTGATTTCAGTTCTACACAAAGTTTAGGGGTTGGCTAGTGTAACAAAATTTTACTTTAGCCGTGCTTGTGGGTTTCGTATGTGGCCACGGATTTAGAATTTCACTTTAGTATTCGGAATTTGATTTCAGCTAGGGCATGAAGTTTAGGGTGCAGTTATGGATTTGTTATTTTGTTCCATCCATTTTCAATTGATAGGGTGCAGCTAGAAAGTGAACAGACCTGCCGTTGTTGTTCGTGATATTGTGCTTATTTGGCAAACTTCCATTTTTAAAGACTTTTGAATGTGATGGCAATTACTTCAATATTTTGTATGGCTTATTTTGATTTCCCGCAAACATTCTTTTGGCAAGGTCATGGTTAAGCATTGAGAGTGAAAGTTTGTGAATTGTGATTGTTGTCCACACACTATGGACGTGAGCTAGAACCCAGTGGAAATCTAGTCAAGGCGTAGCAGGTGAATATAATAACCGTTTCCCACACATGTTGTGCTGGCCTTGTATGCCCTCACCAATTTGCTCACCAGGTCACATTTCCCACAGGTTTTTCCCACCACAGTCACCCTTCCATTCTTGAGGTTGCACTAAGGTTGCATCAGGAAATGACCCTAAAGACGAATGCAGCGTCTGATTTCCCCAATTTCAAGTTTTGCAGTTTTGTAAGGTTGGCCATCTTCATTCCACCGTTTGGATCATTCTCTGCCCACAATAGTATTTTTCAAGAAAATAATGACATTGAAACCCATGCATGAGACCTGTCAAATACCCACAAGTTTGGCTTTATTGTTCCAAGCATACCCGGGAGCACACCTTGCATTTGCTGCTCATTTTTTGGGGTCCAAGTGCTCTAAATCTCATCTGCTTCCTAACAAAAAAAAAACTCTATTGGATATGTATTCACCCAATAACACCCTTTGAAGACTGTTGCACATCGATGGAGATAAAAAAATCCAGACATGAAGCATCTCAAAGGCATCTGCACTTGTTTTTTCACTATTATCTTCTACTAGTTTCACTATAGTAATCTTAGTGTTTTCATTGAGTCTCTACTTTTTTACTATTTTCACTTTCCTACTTTACCATAACATCCCTTTCTATGTATCATTTCATGGAGAACACAAAAACTTTAGAGAGTTGTATTGCCTTTGTACTTAAACTCTACAACTCTTACCGGATAGGATGGATTGTGACACATGTGGCATGGTCATAGGGAAGGTTAGAGAGATTAGATGATCGGATGGTTGAATGTGGTTCTAACAATGTTTTCTTAACATGTGTTCCAAATTGAGCTGTAAAAACGTTGGAGAAGATCATTGTAAAATTTGTGGAGCTTGGCACTACTATTATTAGTGAATGTTGGCGTGGTTATGGCATGGATTGATTGCAATTTTTGGGTTATTTTCATTAAACAATTAATCCTTCTTTACATTTTTGAGATCTAGATACATGAGCACATACTAACACTATTGAAGGGACTTGGAGTACAGTGAAACGTTCTTTACCACAATATGGCACAGTAAAAAAACACTACAACGGCTATTTTGTAGAATATCTTTCACGGCAAAAATATGTTCAAGATGTTGGCACCGCATTTTCTATTCTAGTGGAACACATTGTACGATACCACCATATTAATGTTTATATTTAATAAAAATATATATTTTGTAACTTCTATTGTATTTTTTTCTTGTATTTGTATTTTAGTTTTTATTTTATTTTAATTAGTTTAGTTTAAATTTCTATTTCTATTGCCAACAACAAGAACTTTAAAAATTGTTTTTCCTTGCATATCTAACCGTGGAAGAATGTTTGCAAGAAATTTCTAAAACTTTGACTCCAAAGATTTCAACATATTTGCATTTCAAGTGAAGAAAAATTGTT
Organism: Rhytidiadelphus loreus; assembly: GCA_947034895.1. Classification (NCBI taxonomy): domain Eukaryota; kingdom Viridiplantae; phylum Streptophyta; class Bryopsida; order Hypnales; family Hylocomiaceae; genus Rhytidiadelphus; species Rhytidiadelphus loreus. The sequence goes on along the minus strand of OX344765.1, from coordinate 28,922,721 downwards.
TTCTTACAACTTCCTTCACAACATTTTTTGGCTTTGAATCTTCTTAATTTAAAATTTGTGCACTATTGATTATGATTTTCTAATTTTTTATGTTGAATAATTTAGTTGAAAATGTAGGAAAAAAATCAACAAATCAACATTTTATTTTTCACACATTAAGAAGTTGTTAAATAGAAGTAGGTTCAAATTTGAAGGGAAAACTAAACCTTCATAAGTCTTACATGGAATTGAAACTCAATAATCCCACTAGTGACATTGTTCTAACCTCAAAATTTAACTGTCTCTAACAATGTCTTTCTTAAATTATAAAATTTCCATTCAAAAATGAAATGTATAAGTTATCCATTCAAAAAGATGCTACTTCAAAAAAAAAAAACTTCTAGAATTAATTCTAGTACTACTTTATTTCTTTAGAATTAATTATGTAGACGATTATGAAGTTTAATCATTTGGGAAGAATTCATTCTATTTCTTTATTATGATCAAATTGTACAGCTTATACATGACCATGTCAAAAAATTTACCATGATCATCTTTATTATAAAAAATTATAGAAAATTCGGAAGTAAGAAAAAAAATTATTTTTTCTTTTTTATCACACTACATGTAAATTGTAGATGTACAATAGTGATATGGATTTCTTTCATATTCTTATAAGAAGTTACATTCTTTTTTCCTTTTCCTTTTTCGTATAAAGCTACATTTTAGATTTTTTTTATTTTTCAAAAACAAGGCAACATCTTTGATTATGCCTTCTATTTTGGGTTAAAAAAATTAAAACGTCCTTATCCATTCTTTAATTTCTTTTTGAAAGATAAATTGTGAAAGGGAGGAATGTTATTAAAAGAAAAGAAAAAGAAAAGAGAGAGGAAGTTAAATAATGGGATGAAGAATGCCAAAAGTCAAGAAGTCAAATTATACTTCAAAAAAGTCACTAAGTCAGTTGCCTTAAAAGAAGGATGGCCATCAGATGGACAAGCCTCAATGCAATGGATATGTGCTCAATGTGATGGACAAGCGCGCTGAATTAGGCTTGTGCACATTGAAGCCATCGTTGCTACATACTACCCATCAATAACAACACATATACATTAAAAATAAAAATAAAAATTAGCTTATAGCCATAAATAAATAATTTCTCAACATGAAATCACATACAATGTACAAATGTCCAATTATTCAAACTTTAAACGATGTGTAGTTTTACACCCATTCTACAAAAATAATAGCTTAAGCTTCTACTACAAAAAATCTTGGACGCAATTTTAAACAAAGAGATGAGTTTCACTACAAAAGGAATCAACTAAACATACTATCAAGTAACTACACCTAATTTTGATCGCCCTCTAAAATCAAATACCCTAGATTCTTGCCTAAAATGTACTTCTACCATTCATAAGAGTGTATGGTTGGTTGCCCTAAACCTTGTTCCCAACACTTGAAAGTTCATAGTTTATTTATTCATATTGTGTCCAAAAAATGCATAATAAGATAATCTAGAATTCCCTTTCAACTACCAACAAGATTCCACCAAAATTTCAATATAATAATGGATGGAAACCATGATGAATTGCTTATTTGTGCAATTCTAGATGTAGTTATCTTAGCTACACAACATTTAGCAAAAGAAAGCTAGAAGTCAAATTACTATTGCTATTGCTCCAAGCATAAAAGCAAGAGAGAACACGAGGATTGAATTCCTTACTCAACTAAACTTATATACTTCAATTGGCTTCAAGCACCTCTTAAAATCTGCACCTACATTACTCAAGTCAAATCATTCTAACTTTCCAATTGCTCTAGGCTATTTTTGATATCCTAAGGCAATTCTTCAAATCATTTCTTAAAGAGACTCATATAATCACTTTCTTCTAAAGCCAAAGACCAATTTAAATCCTATTTATACATCAAACAAAAATTGAGTTAAAAAAAATGTTTTATACTTATAATGATATGATTTCATCATTTTGCAGCACAACAAAAAAATTGTGGATAAAATGAACAAAATGGAAGCACAAAAAATCCAGCTACTTCACCATACCTTGTAATTTATAGATGTGCATATGAATTTTTATTATGGAGGTTATTTAGCTATTATTTCACAATAAATATGACCCTATTTTTTTCTACTTCTACTTTTCGCCCATTTTCCTATACTTTGTGGTAGCTAAAACTAAAATTTGAGGCATTTAAACATGTCCCTATTAAAATTCAAAAATTCATACGCAATTTTAGGGTTGATTAGTACAACATGTACACTCTAACCACTATTGAATACAACCCACACAAATAGCTTATATACATAAATCATGCATCAAACAATTCATACAAACAAATTATACACATGAATCATATATATACAATAGGAGAAAAAACTATAGAAACTAAAAATTCCACAATTAAAGTAGTATAATATTGGCTACACTTGACTCGTGCATTTACAAATGTAGTGGTTTATGGTCCCAAAATCTTACAAAATGTACTAGTAAGTATATTGGTTTTAGAGTTTAGAATTCAAAGTATAATACAACAATAGCTGCTACCTGGAAAAAAAACTAACTGTACACATATACAACCCAAAATTAGACATTTTTCCTTTTTTTGTCTATTTGTAGATGGAAAATGGAAGCCCTTCATGTAGGTTCTTTTCCTTTCGTTTAGAACACTTTTTTTGTAGATTTATAAATTATATACTATGAATCATTACGATGTAATGTTTAGTGGTTGTGATATAGTACGCTTCAAAAAAATGATGCTATAGTAACTTAAATATTTTTTAAATTATTAGCTCTTACATTTAAAATGTACCCTATCGTAGGTCTCATGTTGTTTTTGAAGTAACTGTTAGTGAAGTACTTGGGACAAAACCTTGGAAAAGCCCAACAAGTACAACCATCAACATTCACTATTCAAGATGAAAAATAATTTTTTTGTAGTTATTGTAGTTTATGGTAAATGAAAAATAGAATTAAAATTTTTCCAAAAATACATATTTTCATATTTAGAGAATACATTACAATGTCATGACCTACCTTGCCTACACTATGTACAACAAAAAAACAAAAACAAAGATCCAACTTCAATATCTACACATGACTATTTCAAATGGAGATGAGACTTGCTCCAATGTATATAATTGTACCTTGTGTTCCACCATGGTTACACTAACACGCTCAAGTGCAAGCAAAGAAATAGACATAATCATGAAGGTTGAAACTCAAAAGCAAGTTGGATTTGCAAGTGGAATACAGTAAGTGTCCACAATTTGGCAGCACTACTAGTGTAGGTTTTTGAAAATGACCTCCAATTAGAATTGTGCCTTTGTTTACTAAACCAACACAACAATTTTTTTGGGATAAGACTTATTCCAATACGAGCATAAAAAATCCAAAATGGTGACTAGCCTATTTTATTTTTATAGGGCATCCTATAATCAACTTAAAATGTTAGGTGATTACCACATTCTATGTTTGTTATAACTTCATAAATTCCTGTACTAGCACCCTATCTATGTTGAAAGTAAAAAAATTCAAATTTTTTGCTTAATTATTTTTAAAAGCCCCTATGTTTGAACTCACATATATTTCTAAAACTAATAATTAGTGCCCCCTTAAGATTTTTTTATACCAAGTGGGGAGAGTTGTAAAACTTGTCTTCTGTTTTGGAATGGTTAATTTTATATTTTGTGATCTCTTACATGTAATTTGGACTATTTGATTCCAAGAAGTAAAATTCCACCCACCCCTTTCCATATGATTCTCTTGGCACTACTTTAGTGGGATCCCCATAATCACTTTCTCAACCCTTAAATGTTCTAAAGTTCATATTTTGGATGATAAACTGAGAGCTTCTTGAGCAATATTTTGCCCAAATAACTTCTCATCTATCCAAAATAATACTTGTGAAAAATTTCAAAAGACAAACCTTCTTTTCAATCAATTTGAGATTTTGATCTAAATAATACAATTACATAAACCTATGAGAAAATTTTCCAAAATTTTCCAGAAGAAATGCAGGCGTCAAAGGTTCAAATTCTGCTGCCGAAACCTCTGCAGATCGTTGTCTGGATAAGGCTGGGTGGTGACTTACCGAGTCATATTCCATCAATAGACCGCCATTTAGGGTTTCCCCTAAACCTAATCCGGGCGGCTCTATTGCTATTGCCAAGTATTCACCACACACTGAAGCCTTCTCGTCATCCGTCTCGCTCTTTTGCCCACCCTAATCCCAGTTCTGGGGTATCCCAAACCCTCCTTTCTAAGTTTTCGTATTTTTCTCCCTTCCAATTCCAATTTTTCTTCACCTTCCGAGTATTTTTCCCGGTTGTTCACGCGTGGCAATTGCGTCAGAGTTGAAAACGAGACGTCGCGATGTCGGATGATGAGGTGAAAGAGGAGAAGGAGCTTGACTTGACTTCGCCCGATGTCGTCACCAAGTACAAGTGCGCTGCTGAGGTTGCTAACAGTATGTCGCTATTCCCTGCCAATCAATTTTAGGGTTTGGAGAGTATGGTCGTGGAGATTCGTGTTTTTGTGCTGTCGTTCGATTGAGTGTCGTTGTGCTGAATAATGTGAATGCTGTGAATTTTGGGAACCTGAATTACCGGGTTGGGATGGCATTCAAGGAACCGAATTCATTTATTGCATGGAATTCGGTGTTGGGATAACGATTTCATATAATCTGAAGCGAATGGGCATCACATTATAGAAACTGGTAGTAATTCTGAGAGGAAGTTCACGCATTGGTATAGAAGGTAAGGTGGAGGGTATTATTTGCGTTATCTCAATCAGTTGAAGATAATTGATTTTTTGGAGATCAGTATAGAGCTGTGGAGGCATCAGTACGAGAGCCAAAAATTGGTTGAGATCAAAACAAATTCACTACCTATGACTTTCTTGTGCAATTTCAGTGTGGGAGGCTGTTGGGACCTGTTAGTTGGTAACTCCGTTGTCATTCTTCGATCTGTGGCTACTGACATTTAGCCAAATCGAGCTTACACTACTTGCTAATAAGTCCGATCAAGTTTATGAATAACTTACATGAGTTGCTGTTGGTAACAGGGGTCAGTATAGGAGACGGGATCAGGTCCCTTATGGCTTTAGTATCCTCTCTATCTTACTGTTGTTAATTTTCTTATCCTTTTTGTTCATATCTGAGATGGAGAGGCCTTGTTGACCTTATTGAGGAGTGCTTCTGAATTTTTGGAATCCTTCTTTGTTCGCAGAGGCCTTGCAAGCAGTACTGGCAGATTCTAAGCCGGGAATCAAGATTGTTGATCTCTGCGAGAAGGGTGACGCTGTGATTCGCGAGTGAGTGGGATGGAGCATGCTTTTCTCCCTTGCGCTGATTTCCTTTACTGGACTCCTTTGACCGTCTGGAACCAAATTACGAGGCTTAAAAACTAGTTTAATGTAATGCTCGTTCATTAGCACATGCCTTTGTAATCATGACTCTGGAAGGGATCCTTTAAGCAATAGCAATGCTGAAGAAATTTCTTGTTACACATGGTTTAATGGTCGAATATAGCTGTCCTCGTTATTTCATGATGCGCCATTAGGTGAATGTATTGTCAGTCCAAAACGTTATTTGGAGGTGGCAGAGTTCAGGATGTTCCATTGCTGACGGAATCCCGTTTAATGACAGCCAAACTGCATTGATGTACAAGAATGCCAAGAAGAAAATTGATAAAGGAGTTGCATTTCCCACCTGTGTGTCTGTCAACAACACTGTATGTCACTTCTCGCCGTTGGCCAGCGATGATAGCGTTCTAGTAGCGAACGACATCGTGAAAATGTAAGTCACAGGTGCACTCCAGGACTCAGTATGTCCCCGCTTAAATGCTTGTTAAGTGTGGGTTACAGAGCGTGTTCGCTGTTTTTATACAGCTTGAACTGCTGTAGCTTGGATAGTGCGATGAATTGCTTTTGCATTTGAAGTCAGTGAGATCCTTGCTCTGTTTTCATAGCCTGATCATCTGCATTTCTGAGTCACAGCAACATTGATCTTGCAGACATCTAGGATGCCATGTGGATGGGTTTGTAGCCGTTGTTGCACATACCCATGTGCTTAGTGAAGGGCCTGTTTCTGGTCGTGCCGCAGACGTTCTAGCTGCCGCTCATACAGCTGCAGAGGTGGCACTTCGTCTAGTGAGGCCTGGAAAGAAGGTTGGTAACTACTTTTTCCTTTCACATGTGACGGAACAAATCACTACTGATGACTCGAAGGTTTTGCTCAAGCTTTCTTGTTGAAACCCTATAAGCACACATGTTAGTTACAATGGTTTCTAAACATTAGATTTATAATTGGCTCTTGCTGTGTCGTTAGTTGTTGAATAGAAAAAGTCATTGGTCACCCTGCAGAGTCACCTTTGATCGATCTTTTCTCGTAGGTCAGGTCTGCAATTCCACTGAACTTGTAGTGCATCCGTTGTTCAGAACAAAGATGTGACGGAGGCTATTCAGAAGGTGGCTGCTGCATACGACTGCAAGATCGCCGAGGGTGTCTTAAGTCACCAAATGAAGCAATTTGTGCTCGACGCCAACAAAGTAATCTTGAGTGTGGGCAATCCAGAGACGCGTGTGGAAGATGCTGAATTTGAGGAAAACGAAGTCTACGCAATCGACATCGTGACCAGCACAGGCGAGGGAAAGGTGGGCTACTTTATCTGGGGCTTGGTTTATTTGAGTAACTACTTGCAGAGTAACAGATATAGGTTCATGCACTGTGATTTGTTGGAGTACGGTTTTTTGCAGTAGTTTAATTATAACGTTTTGATTGAATAGTTAATTCCTATCTGAGCCTCAAGTATGCGAAGCATTTTGGACCACTGTTTAAACAGGTAAGGGTTAGCTCATTTTAATGATCAGATAGCTCTGGCATGCTGCACTGATTCTCTGTGCGACGCACTCACTCGGTGGTCCTAGAATTCGCAATAGTACAGCTTGCTTGCTCCGTGGGGTTAACCATCTATGTTCACTTGAAGCGGTCTGTAAGTTCCACTATAGTTGGATGATCGTAATTGCCTGTGAGGTTTTGATACGGGAGTTGCTATGGCTGTAAGCTTGATATAGAATCCTCTATGCTTCTAACCTTGTCACTGTTTGGAGGTAATTGGGTTACCATTTCGAATGGAGCTGCATTAGATGTAGGAGGTCTTTTTTTGTTGTCCCTTTGTATTAGTGTCACTCGTTGACTGTTCAATTGAAGAATTTGACATTTTGTTTTTGAAAACTCTTTTTTGTTGTAGCCAAGGCTACTGGATGAGAAGCAGACCACTGTGTACAAGAGGGCTGTGGACAAGAATTACCACCTTAAGATGAAGGCATCTAGATTCATCTTCAGTGAAATTAATACCAAATTTCCGATTATGCCCTTTTCTGCCAGGTGAAACTTCTTGCTAAATTCTCTTTTCGTTTTTGGACAGAAATAGTGAATGATATGAAGATGCTGGTCTTTGCGTCTACATGATTGAATCCGTCACTTATATTGAATAGTTTATTGCTTTTTCATTCCCACATACAGCACAATTCTATTGTTGATATTATTCAGACCTATAATTGTTCTATTGGTGAACCTTTCAGAGCACTAGAGGAGAAGCGGGCACGTCTTGGGCTTGTTGAGTGTGTGAATCATGAGCTGCTTCAACCCTACCCTGTCCTTCATGAGAAGCCTGGTAGGTTGTCGTTTCTGAAAATAGGTTTGGTTAGGGCGGGGTTTTCTAGGGAATTTTGGGTGTTCAGTATTAGCATTGATACTGTCAAAGATATCTATAAGGTTGCTGAATTGTAGCATCCTGGCCATGAGCTCATAATTCATATTTAATGCTTCATTATGTATTTTAACTTCTCTCGTTGTATGCGTAGTCTATGAAGCTTTAGGTAGAGAATTGCTTTGGGGGAGATGTAGTCGTTTAGCTTAAATGGAATCAAGTATTTCAATTGTGTAATTTGTATTGGACAGGTGACTTCGTGGCCCACATCCAGTTCACAGTATTGTTGATGCCCAATGGCTCCGACAAGATCACTGGCATTCCTCTTCAGGAGTTTCAGCATTCCAAGGTTCCTGAGGATCCAGAGATCAAGACCTGGTTAGCTTTGGGGACCAAGTCCAAGAAGAAGGGTGGCGGCAAGAAAAAGAAAGGTAAAAGTCTACGCGCTCTGTAATTGCACAGTTGTAAATCCTCAGAATCTGTTGTGTAATGTACTCATTCGATTAGAGAATTTCTACATGTTAAGTTGTGAACACTTGTCATATGTCACATTGCATTCATAATCCCATTTGTCACTCGAGGCAGTGCAATTGGACAGGGTCGATTGTATGTCGTTTGGATAGATATGCCCAGTAGTACATGTGTTTCCCATGTATTGGATTATCTGGAGATTTGCTGTATAATAGGTCCTTCCTTGCTGTTGTGACAATTGCGAGCTAACTTCATGATGACGATGAAAAGGCAAGAGGGGCGATGCTATGATTGAAGACTCTGCTGAGGTAGTAGCAGAACCAGCTGCAGAAAAAATGGATACGTCTTCTTAGAGATGGACGGACGAGAGCCTACGACACCAGGTGCTCATTGTCATGCACCATTTCAGTTTTGCTCCGGATCACAACAGTAACGCTTTCGGATAGCAATAGAAAATGCTAGATTCAGTAAGCAGTCCCCGACACCGCTGTTGATGTGTTCCCAATTTCTGTGTTACACCAAGTCGGAAGTGTTTAGTTCAAGGTGAAATGTTACCTTAGATCAATGATTTGAAAGAGGTTCAAACATTTTGTGTATCAAGGAAGAATCCCTGAATTGTCTGACTGGTGCGGTTTGCGCCTACGCAGCTGTTAGGAATTGCGGACGAACTTGGTACTTGATACTTGGTACTGTATAATTGTACAGTCTGCCTAATATACTTTGTCGGATTGATGGATGGATGGATGCCAAGAGTTTTGCTAACAAGCATTGCCTTTGGATTTCATGCTGCTCGTCTGTGCATAAATTTCAAGAGTTTGCTACTTTATACGAAGTGTCTCCTTTTCAAAGATTCGTTTGACAGATTCTCAGATTTCCCCTCTGGTTCATGGTGTGCGGTTAAAAAATATTCTAACAGTGGATTCAATAATATTAGTAATGTTGACTGGTATTAGAGTTATCTTCTAAATTGGAAATGTCGCGGCCACTCTTTCAATGATTGTTCTAGATTGCATTTTGATTCAAATTCTTGGTTTTTAGGTCTTGGTCCCATCCTTTATGTATGGGTCATTGTTTTGCTATGTTCCTTTGACGATCATCACTAAATTATTCTTCGCATTGTTAATGTGTTTTAGCATTTTTGGAAATTAGGACTCCCTTGTTGAGCATGGAGTTTGTACTGATGAGGTCATGCAACAACACCCACACATGTACAATCACAAACCAGATCAGAGCTCAGTAAGCTTACTTTGATCCCAAATGTTTACAATTCATGAGAGAAGGATTCGGTATGAGAATTTCAATAAAACAGGTCTATAAGAGGAATAAGGATGAGCCGACGAGGGTGCGAAATCCATCAGGCACCTCATCTTAGCTGACTCCTGCCGCCGACAGCAAATCATACACTTAATTAACCCCTAACTACGCAACCAACCATATGTGAATTTTCAGGCTCATTTTGGTGAGGGTAGGGTAATCCCTTTGACTGTTTTAAAAAAAAAAATTTAGGCAGTTTTGAAGGTTAACTATTGGAAGTTTTTATTTTTCACTGAAAAAGGTAAATATTTAATTTTTGAGAGGTTGTCAACACATATGTGTACCATTGATGACAAGTAAAGCTAGTCGATTTTAATTCATTTCTTGACTTTCAATAAAGTTTGCCAATTTCACTAGATTTGAGATCTAAAAAATTGTACATGTTCATTTGCTTTGAAAATGGTTCCAACAAAAAGAGTAAAGTGTTTTCATGATTTTCACTATTAAAAATTTAAGCATGCAAGTATTGATTTGGAGTTATTTGTGATTTCTACTTATAAAAAAAAGTTGCATTTCAACAACTTCAAGGTGGATTGTGTACTAAGTTTGATAATTCTTCATTTGAACTTCAGGTTTTTGAAAGTGCATTTTAGTGTGCTAACACAATTTTTAGTTGTTCATGTTACCTCCAATCCCCCAAAACTCTTATATGTAAAATTCTTAAACATTGTAGGCATGGATAACATACTAAAAATGAAATAATTACATTTCTCGTGTTATAATCTCACAACTTCTATTGGTACACACACTCATAAGCAAGCTCTTTGAACATCTATATGGTTAGACTTTGAAAAAAACAATTTGCTTCATTGGGGATAACTATAAGCCCATGTTCTTTTTTCATGGGAAAACACACTTCAAAAGGCTTGGACATTTAATGGTTAAGACATGTGAGCAGGAGGTGAAAAGCAGGACTTAAACAAAATCTTTGAATTAAACTGGGGCTTTGCACTTATATTGTAGTAGCCTCGCACTTTGAAATTGCATAAGAATGATACAGTGATCAAAACTTGATCTCGACAGATTAAGCTCTTCTACCCCAAAGACCTTTCTACTGCACTATACATCTCCCCAAAACCAGACTTTCGTATGTTAAAATGCTTGAGTGCTGCAAACCGTATCCTCTAGTGTTGAATCAGTTGAGGTCACAAGGAGACGAATTGGGCAGGTCAATTCTATCACCAGTAGAAAGCTCGAGTTTGACGGTGACAGAATTGAGCAGGTCAATTCTATCCATCCGAGCCAGCTCCGAACCGAGCCGCTCTTTCCTCAACCTCTCGATCTGACCCATTGAATCTTGCAGTGCCCTGCCTGCATTAAGGTACCAAATTATGGATAAGATCGATCTTCAGACCTCTAGGCCTCAAGACAAGGATATTTGCAAGAATATCACTCAATTCAAGGAACTACCAGAAATGCCTAGTTATTTCATTAAACTACTCTTCAACCAGTATGTGTACAGAGCCCAAGAGCTGCCTATTTGACAACAATGGCCTCACTTTAACCAGCACTGCACATCTGCAATTGTACCGACTGCCATGTTGGCTCTACTAAATAATTTCAGTTGCTGCCTCTAGTCGTCGACTTCGGCTTTGATCTCCTCAGTCAGCTCTTTCTTGTAATCATCGAAGCTGTCTGGGTACTTTCTTACGGATCCGTCCTCCACAACCCACACTTCACTGTTCTCCTCCTCTTGACAAACACGAGATATCAAGCGGGCATCGTGACTAACAAGGACAACACCACCAGTAAACTCGTCCAAGGCATCGGCCAATGCATCAATACTTTGCATGTCGAGATGGTTGGTAGGTTCGTCAAGCAGCAGAATGTGCGGCCGAGCCATGGATATCGAAGTGAAAACCACCCTGGCTTTCTGTCCCCCTGAGAGCTTCACAATAGGAGTGAGATGGTTATGACTGGGCAGCCCGAACTTTCCAAGCTTGGCTCTCACGGCTTCTTGTTTACTCGGACCCTCTTGATCTGGATAAAGTCGCAGAAGATACTGAACTGGCGTCTCGTCCATCGTCAATGAATCTACAAAGTGCTGAGAATATCGCCCCACTCGAAGCTTCTGGCTCTGATGCGACCGTCCTTCCGTGGGCTGAAGATCTCCAGCCAGGAGGTTCAACAACGTTGATTTTCCAGCACCATTAGGCCCCACGATTGCAACTCGCGTACCCATATCCACACCCACATCAATTCCCTTGAGAGCAAAATCTGGCCGATTCGGGTACCCAAACCCAACATCAATCAGTTGGAGGAGTGGGGGCGTCAATTCCGTGGGCTCCGGAAAATGAAACTCCACATTGTAATCCCGCCATCTCTTTGGAGCCTCTGGAGCGGTGTCGTCGTCATCCGCCACGGCTTTCGACTTGCCCTTCGACTTCGCATCCTTCCCTGCAGCAAACTTCGCACGGTCCTTCACCTTATCCTGCTGAGCCTTGCTTCCACTCCTCTTCGCAGCCTTCAACTGCTTCTCATAAACCTCGTATTTCTTATTATTTTCCCGACGTTTCTGCTCATACATCTCCTCAAAAGCTGCAAAGTTGCCCTTGTATGTGAGCAGCTTAAAATCATGCAGATGAATAATATCAGTAGAGACGGAATTCAAGAAGTCCCGGTCATGAGAAACGACAATCAAAGTCTTTTTCCACCTCTCGAGGTACTGCTCCAGCCACATCACCGCTCTCAGATCCAGATGATTGGTAGGCTCATCAAGCAACAACAGGGTAGGCTGCATAAACAAAGCCCTCGCCAACGAGATCCTCATCCTCCAACCTCCACTAAACGACTTCGTGGCCCTCCCTTGCATAGCAATCGAAAACCCTAAACCTGCCAAAATCTTCGATGCTCTAGCTTCCGCAGCGTCCGACCCAAGGACCTGCAGTTTCTCAAAAAGAGCCGTCAGCTTCTCTCCACTATCGTCATCGTCATCATCAGCCACACCGTTGGCTTCCTGCAGCTTCGCAGCCTCGTCGCGCAACCGAACAAGCTCTTCATCCGCCGATACAACCGATTCCAGAGCCGTTTTCTCATCACCAACAACCTCCTGCTCCACCAACAACACATCAATGTTCTTCGGAACCGGAATTTGCCGCCACGCCAACAGCTTCAGCAATGTGGACTTCCCGGTGCCGTTCGGCCCCACCAGACCATACCGCCTGCCATGAACAATAGTAATTGACGTGTTCTTCAGAAGCTCCTTCCCGCGAGCAGACACGGAAAAATTCTCAACTTTAATGTCCTTCATACTGGCCTCCGCCGCAGTCTCCTCGCCTTCCATTGTCGCGGTCTTGGCCCCAATCGTCACCGAAAACGCATTCTTATCGTCCTTCATCGCTTCCTGCTTCACCAACTCCGCCGCATGGGCAGCCACCATCTCCTTCTTCTCTTTCTTCTTCACCGTCTTGTCTGTTACCGTCAAATCCAAACCCCTGCGCTCGCCCCGCTTCAACGCCAAGGCCGCCTCCTCCTCACTATCCATTCCCTCGTCCTCTTCATCCTCGGGTGGCAAATCGATGTCGCCGTAGGCGCTAGTCGCTGCAGCAGGTGCCTTCTTGGGAGCCTTGGCGCTCACGGCCGGCTTCGGCTTCACAGGTCGATCCTCCTTCGCCTTGTCCAAACTGTTAAGAAACGCAGACACCGAAACCCGCTCCTTCTTCACATTGCCGCCTCCTCCACTACCACCTGTCTTCGCCTTTCCCCCTGCCGCCACGGCGTCCTCCTTCTTCCGCACCATGGTGCTGAAAACCTCAAAAACCCTACCCTCAAAATTGCAGCGAAAAACCTCGCCGAAATCAGAAAAGAAACCAGAGGCTCTATATCGAGGAGTTTCAGGAGCTGATACGGGATCCAAACGTGGAGCGAAGGACTTCCGATGCTGCCCTCCACCGCAGAAGGGTTAGCTTAGTACAATCAGCAATGCTACTGAGCTGCAACAACCCTAAAAGCTAAAATTTGCTTGGAGACCAAGGGTAGCGACGAGGACGACGACGAAGACTTTATGGATGGATGTGGTCTGAGGTCCCCAAAATGCCACTTTTTGCTACTGTGCCTACTGTAGACTGGTCAAATTTTCATATTCGTTAGTGAAACTAGGTTCAAAAGTTTTGCAAAAGTTGTGATGGGTCAAAGTTTTTTGGTAGAGATTCTAAAAGCGTTTTTTTCACACACATACATTTTGATTTTGGAGATGTATTTAGAGTGATGATTGCAGTTTGAGGTTAGAAACGCATTTAGTATGAAAAATTCTTGATTAGTTGTTTTATTTTTTACACCCAAAACATCTTAGCAATGACCTTGAAGTCAAATTTCACTATGAAGCTAAATTTATCCTATCATATAAATGATATATAGAATCTTGATATTTGCACGTGTGAGAAAGTGAAATTTCTATTGACATTGATTTTTTTTATAGTTTTTGATGAAAAAGTAAAATAATTGTAATTTTCTAAAGTAAAAGGTGGAAATAAAATTGTAGCAATTATAATATATATTAGAATAATTTGGGATTTTTACCATGAATGAAGTTTAGGATGAAAAATATAACTCTAATTATTTTTAAAGAAGAAATTCGAATGAAAAACACACAATATGGTATAATATGGATTTCGACTTTAAGATTGCATTTGCAATGATTCTTTCAATTTTTCAATTTTTTCAAAATTTCAAAATGATATTGAACTAAAATTGTCAAGCTTCATTTTCTTAGTTTAAAATACATACCACTAATGAATGTATTAAAAGTTACAATCAGACCAAGGCACAAGATGCATAGACCTTAAAGGGTTAAGAAAAGCCATACACAATATACATTGAGAAAATCACAAGGGCTAGACATTAGGCATGCTATAGTGTTGTGTTTAAAGAATGTAGCTAGTTTGGCTATGAAAACTTGGAATCCATGTACTCAATTCACTAATATGAACCAATCAAATCTATAACGTTGATGAGAGCATAACTCAAGTGGAGAGATGGAGTCAAGGTTTTAGCCAAGAGAAGTGTAAGAAGTGTTCATTCTCTAATGCCCAATGAGAAAGATGGTCCATCATAGTCTTCACATTCATTAGTGGAGTCAGAGGGACAATATCTAATTTTTACATTTTCAAGGGGATACAAAGGAAATGGGACTACGTTAATTTATGAAAAAGAGGCCACTATGGCAATACAAACTACCTACATATTTGAAAAGTGGATGGATCACTTTAAAAATATAATGTTATGAATGGAGCACTTGATATAAGTGACAACAAATTTGGCATTTTTTCTACTTTGAAATGCAAAGTAAAGTGATGCTTTTGGAAAACATTGCTAAATAAGTAATTATCCAAAGAATGAACTATAAATAATAATCATGAACTTATAACAAGGCCTTTATACTTGTAGTAATAAGACATGATCAAGGTTTTCTAGTAGTCCAAAAGTCTATATTCTTATACTCAAATTAGTCAACCTTATATGCTTGGTTTTGTTAGGAAAAAACATAACTTCAAAATTCAAGGAAAATTTTGTTCACAATTTGTGAATCCAAATTGATGCTACATAGCAAGTAAACAAACTACTTGATTTTTCTACAACATTGCAACTTTATATTTGAATGGAAAAAATCAAATTAGAACATTTTCACCCATATTATCATTTTTTCATATTTTTTTTCAATAGATTTTATTTCAGGTGGGGAATATTAGTTAAATTAAAACAATAACCTCATAATAATAATTTTTCTTAACTCCTAAAGGACCATTGTCCCTTCGGAGGACAAATGCATTTTTGGGCAGGTACCTATGGGCTGAAATTTTCTCCTAATTTTTTGAAATTTTTTAGGAGGTAGAAAAGTTGATTAGCTTCATGGGAATCGGTGCCCGGGATTAATAGTTATGACCAAATAAGCTCAAACAAGGGGACGTCGGGCAGCTCGGGCAGCCAAAAAAAATGGACAAAAATTTGAGTTTTTTTTTTAATATTATTTTTTCTCATAGATTATATTTTTGTCTATGTGGAAAGCTTTGATTCATTTCATTTGAATATGTTTTGAGAAAGTTATGGACATTCTTGTTTTTCGGGCAGTTAGAGCATCTTCTTGAAAAAAATAACTTGTAGGATTCATTTTTGAATGCAATTTTTCAAATTTTTCAAATTTTATTTTTTGCATGGTCTGATTTATTTGCTAGAACAATCTCACCATTGGGATTAGTGCATTTTAATTCCATCTAAAATATATGAATATTTTAGATTTTCCTTCTATCTCATACCGATTTCTACTTAACAATTTTTTAAGAATGATAATTTATTTATTTTTAATTTATTTTTTTACCTACACTTTCAACTCAATTTTTTACCAAAGAGATTTAAAGCTCAAAACTATGTAGTGCAAAAATTTTAAGTTAAAAATGTTCAAAGTCAAAAAATGTAGTCCCGCAATGTGCTAAAAAACTTGTTTTTTTCCACTTTAAACGCAGATATCTTGCAATTTGAGTGGTAAAAAATTTTGAAATTTTTTTCACACACTCTTCATACTAGTTAGGTGTAAGATCTGATGGTTAGATATGGAAAAAAAACAATGTTTCAATTTTTTTTACTCCTTGCTACAGGTATGGCGATTTTGAGTGTTTTCTGGCAAAAAAAAGGCCTTGGTCCTTTAGGGGTTAAATGGGGCACAAAGTGCAAATTTGAAAGTCTTCAAGTGTCAAGAGGATGCATTTTTGAGGTTAACTATACATTCAAAAGAGGTTGTACACTCCTACTCTTCCATTTCCTCCTTCCCTCTGGCTTGAAAATTCGACAACCATTGATTTTGTTTTAAATCCTCCCCCCAATGCCATTAATCTTGAATATGGATATGGTGTGTGTATGGATACAAGTATAGATACATATATGATATACAAATACAATACGATATAATTTTGATATGAGTATACATATGATATGGATATGAATACAAATATGAAATATGGAAACAAGTAAGGGATATGGGATATATCCCATATCAATTGCTAGTCCGACCCCTATTTGGAAATTACAAAGGAGTGGGAGGGGTGGATGGGTAAAATTTAAAAAAAAATTGCTTAAATGAAATGGAGGGAGGGGAGAAGGTTAAATGAAAATAAAACTGGAGTTTTGAATATATAATTTGTCACTATGTCCTTAGAAGAAACTATAGCCACACATTAACTTTGAAAAGTGAGATTTAACATGGATTGGATTGTTATATTTGCAAGAACAATACATGAGATACATTCATACTTTCTTGAACTCAATAGTACATGTCATTAAATTTCAAATTATTTTAGTCTTAAAAAATTTCAAAAGTTAAAAATTTAGAAAGAAATTATTTTTCACAAATTATAGTATGAATTAAATAAAGATGTCCTTAATTAATACCATATTAAATCCCTTATGGAAGGGGGTGTTAGTATATTTTTAAGATTTATAAATTTTAGACTCATAAGATGAAAAATATTGAAAAATTAGTATATTACTCTCAAATACTTTATTTTAGAAAAATAAGACCCAACTTGTACCAAAAATGAGGGGGCCAAAAAATTGAAAAGTCTTCCTTTAAGCCCCTTCATTTGCCATTTAGAAATTTTCTTTGGAAGTCATGATCTTTGAATTGGGATAAACAGCCAAGAGGGCATGAAATGACAAAAAAATTATTAAAAATAACAATTCTTAGCTAGAATCCCCTAGAATTTTGGTTTGAACCATTTTAACCCTTAAGCGCTCCGATGTCCATATTCTAGACGATGAATAGAGGGCTTGTAGGCACTGTTTCATCTACCTACCTTCTCATTCATGTAATGTAACACTTGAATCTTGAAAAGACAACCTTCTTTTATGCCCAATTTCATGAAATTTTGGTAAGTGGTATTATTGTACAAAGATATAAGCAAAAATGTGCCAAAATTTGAAAAAGGATTGAGGCGTTAAGGGGTTAAAGAGGTAGGTCTAACTATGATTCTAGAGGGCTCAAAATTTGAAGACTTTTGCTACTACATAGGAAAAAGTGCACTCCACATTGTTGGGCCTTCTTAAAGATCTTGTGACCTCTCATAGTGTAAAATCTTTTTTTAAAGACTTTCTAAATTTGGCTAATCAAAACCTTTATTTCTATGATATTTGTAATCAACCAACGATGCATGTATATATTTGTATTAATATTCTTTACAAATCTCTTTGAAAATTTCACACTTAAATTAATTTTCTATTGATTGTCACTAATTTTCATTCTAAATTCTCACATTTATCAATAGTAGCTTTTAGAACAATTCATTGAATGTAATTCAATAGACTTGCTAAACAAAATCATCTATACTAGTCAAATCAAGAGCATATACTAATGGTGTCTTTTAACCAATAAGTTCATTAGATTTCATTCTACAATAATTATAGTGGAGAATTTGAATCTAAGCAATGAAACTCATTTGTTAGGAAGAATTTTAGTTGAAACCTTCAAAAGGCTATAAATTTCTATTATGTTTCCATAGAAAACTCTTTTTAGAAGTTGTTGAGTTGGTCAAAATGTTGCTAGATCTATATCACAAATGACATTGAAACTTCAATGCTCATTAGAAACCATTTTATTTTTATTTGTTTTGTGAATTTTTGAGAACAAGGGGGTATCACTTTTATTGTAGAGTCGCTAATGATTTAAATAGAATTATTATCCTAGTAGATAAATACTATATAAAAAAATTAGTGTTTCTCACACTAATTGAATTACAAGGAAGAATTGAAATGGGAACGATAATATTCCATAATATTCCCATTGGATCTATCCCCTAAGAAAACGAAAGGGTCCCTGGCTCAGTGTGAATAAAGAGGACAGCTGCACGCGGGCATTGGTTTTTTGATGATTAGGGTTTCCCATTTTCCTTTAGCTCCATCGACATCGCCGCTCCTCCCCCCTCGGACCCCCTCTGTCTCTCCCCTTTTGTTGACTCCCCTTGTCGATCCCCCCCCCATCTGTTCCCCTTCCCCCCCTTCGCCCTTCCCGTCCCGCTTCTTTTCATCTCTTTCTCGCCTATTTTGACCCCAGATTGCGTTTGCTACTGACAATTTGAGTAGATTGGAGGTTTGGGTTGGCGGAATTGGAGGACGCATTGGGAGGACGGACAGCGGGGGAGGGTTTGAAGTTTTGGATTCATCCTTGCACTCTCCCCCCGGAAGTTACGCCTTCATTTGATTTTCAAATTTTTTTAGGAGAATCATTCCTGGAGGTCGAGTGGATTGGTGGTGGTTGAGGATCTCGCATTCGAATTGAGAAATTCGGCGTTCGGACCAACTGGTAAGTGTCGTTGAATTTTCCTTGTGTGGAGATTTGAGGTGATAGGGCAGTGGAGTTCAATGAGGACTTGGGGTTTTGGGATTCGAAGGGGAGTTTGAAAGGGTCGAGCTCTTGTTTGGTAATGCGAAAGGAAAGGGATAATGTCATGTAGCGATGGCGATGTGTCGATAGAGTTTCCTATTTGAGCTGAGGCTAGGCCTGTAGAGCGGTGACGTGAGATGTGTGAGGGAGCTCGTCTGTGACGAAATTGAACTTATTCTGTCTGAGTAGGTTTGGTATTGTGTTTCTACGAGAGTAGATCTCTCGTTGAATCCCTACCATGTGGACGAATACGAGGATGGACTTCGCGATCCGGTTTGATAGTGCTTGAGAGTGTGGTTATGGAATTGCATATATATGGAAAGGATGTTTTGTCTTGTACTTTTGAATCCCTCAGTGTAAGCCCGAATTCTTTAAATGGCGCAACTATTTTCGTAGTTTGTGAACGCTGCTTTGATGTTCGTTTGTTTAATGTGGTATCTGCAATTGTTGTGGCGTCGAACGACTGTTCTATGACTTGTTTGTCAGTTCGTGCTGTTGTCTTTATCTTGTGGGATATTTTAGGGTTTCAGCTCGCCTCATCTCGGAGCTGCTTTTTTTATCTATTAATTTTTGTATGTGGAGGAATGTCAAACACCACTTCAACAGTTTTAGAAGTTTCTTTGCATGTTTGTGAATTTTCAGGTTCCAGTGTCGCAGTATATGACCGAGGAGTGATGGCCATCGGCCTCTATGAAATGTGGAATAGTCTGCCATTAAGGGCCATGACCATCCCTAATGCTAGAATGCTGCTGGCTTAACAACTCGACCTTTATGTTCTTACCCTGTCCTGATGGTTTTTATTCGTCCTCTTATGCGCTGAACCGAATTGTTTGTTTGATCCCGAAGCCTAGAGCTTCTGTTGGATTTCAGCATCTTAAGACCTTATTCATCTCCTCTGTTGGGATAGGATTATTTCAAGCCCTCCATCTCATTCAGGCAATTTAACACTGCCGTTGCTCAGTTGGCAGTCGCAAGATTTGAACCCGAAAATGACAAAGTATTTTGTAGAGGCTTTCCGACTCTTTGGTTGTCTTCATTGAATTATTGCTCTGATAGAAAATTTGTCCATCTTACAGAAGAGCCTATCGCGGAAAAATAAACACATTTGTGTCTTGTAGCCAGTTGTCTGGTTTTCCGAGCTGAGAAATTAGGAAGGTCAGGATCAATATGACGATCCTCTCTTTAGGCAATTCTGGATATTGGTAACCGAATACGATGATGATATCGTTGACTTGTGCGCATGGAGGGTTTTAAGAGCGCAAGTTTTCTGCACGAAGTTTAAGCAGCTGTTAGTGATCATGTGAGTCCGAAGTGTGTCTTGTGGCTCAAATGTGATCAACGAGGACGAAGTGGAACATTGTGAAAGCCTCGGAGGCGTTGCCTATGATTTCAACTTTATGAATCATCTGTGAGAGATGGTACTACGGGAGATTATTATATTGCTTTAACAGAATTTGAAAATTCCGGCTCATCAGATATACCATAGAGGATACGAAGAAGTCACTGTTCTCTGTGAATCGGAACCTGGAGATTTTACCCAGGAGTAAGGAGAAGGCCTTTTCTGCTGCAGCTTGCACGCGAGGGACAGAACCGGGAGTCGCAAGAGTTGTGTACTAGGTTACTCTGCCATGGCAGGTTTACTAGGTGGCGCCGATGCAACAGCGCAATTGGCATTAGCAGGTGCAAGTGCTGGTAGTGGAAAGCTCGAGGAACCTGACCACTCTAGTGCAAACTGGTACTTCAGTCGAGACGAGATTGAGAAACAGTCGCCTTCTAGGTTGGATGGAATCGACATCAAGAAAGAGACATACTTTCGGAAGTCGTATTGTACATTTTTACAAGACCTGGGCATGCGGTTGAAAGTGTACGACCTTGAACCTGGTGTTAGTCTACTTTCATCTGGTTGCTGGCATTTGGATATACAAGATCTCTGCACTGTTTATGTCCGCTTGTTTTTGGGGGTGTTAGTTCGCCTAGTTCATAATTCTTGAGATATGTTTGAATTTGTTTCCATGCTTAAGTTTTATTGGTTTATTTTTGTATAAAATTTCAGGAGTAATTTGCTCTTCTTTTTCTAAATGATGATGCAGGCCTCAAGTGACCATTGCAACTGCGATTGTGTTCTGCCATCGATTTTTCCATCGCCAGTCGCACAAGAAGAATGATAGATATGTGAGTCTTGCTCCGACCATGTTTTAAAGGAATTGGAAATAGTATGGTCTGGACCCTTCTTGACTGGGAAGTATTCTGCGAGATTGTGAATATCCGTGTGGTGTAATGTGGTTCCAGATGGTAGCAACCGTATGCATGTTTTTGGCTGGAAAAGTGGAAGAAACCCCTCGTCCGCTTCGAGAAGTTATCATGTTCTCATATGAGATTCGTTTCAAAAAAGATCCTGTGGCAGTGCAGAAAATCAGACAGAAGGTAATACTTCCACTTGCCATTCTTCTTGGTCTCTTGAATAATGTCAATCCTTGGTGAGTCTTTTGTTGTTCTAGCCTTTAAGTTGGAACTGGAAGTATATTTGCTAAATCAATGCCCTTGTGACTTACTGAAGATCCTTGACGGTGCGTTGGTCGTTTGAAGTTTAGCTTTCAAGAGTCGATTGAGTTAATTCACGGTGGCTTCCAACATGTATGGGTCGCGTAGATTTTGTTATGTGATTCATTGCAGGTGAGGATTCATCTCGAGTGGCGTGTGCAGATAGTCTTTGTATTGTGCTGAGTTTTCTCGGATGTGTAATAACTTGGAATCTGAACATACCTCGAGAGAATTGTTGGTGGGTCATTCAGAGATTTCAGGAGTAGCTTGAGGCTACCACTTGAATGAATGAACTGTCTCCAGCGTTTGCGGCACGTTCTCATGTGGATTACTCTTCTTGTCCACTAGGACGTATACGAGGAACAAAAGGATCTGGTACTGGGAGGAGAGCGGTTATTGCTGACCACTTTGGGTTTTGATCTGAATGTACATCATCCGTACAAACCCTTGGTGGCAGCTATCAAGAAGTTCAGAGTAGCGCAGAACACCCTGGCGCAAGTTGCTTGGAATTTTGTGAATGATGGGTGAGTAGACTAAAACTCATAATCTGTCTGCTGCTCTCGTCGAATTTCAATATTTTATGATAATTCCCGCGTTTCTGCGGACTTCCTTCATCCCTAAGTGCCCAAGCTAATACTAGGAAGTTCACTTTGGAAGCTACTCGTCGATTATAGTAAGTTTTCAAAGAATATTTTTATCATTTAGAAATGTAGGTTTGATTTCTTCTTTCCATTCGTACATTTTATTACCTCCCTTGAAGCTCCATAAATGACTATGTTAAACTCCTATAGATATGATAGCGGCCTCTATTCACCATTTGGGCACTTAGGGGTTATCTGATTTGGGCATTTGCCTCCGAGTTCCGAGCTTGAGGATTGCTTGATGAAGACCCATATTATTTTCTGTTACTACTTTCGCCTTGCAATTTTTCCTTTCCTAAGTGATTAGGACACCTGCATCCCCTTTTTTTTCTCCCGCTTATCGGTGCTGTCTGCTTAAATACGTTTGTAATAAATACGTTTGTATGTTTTCAAAGCAAGCAATCCTCAAGCAAGAATACCCAAGTGATTCCGGATGACTTCCTTCAGGTTGCTTGGAATTGCGTGAACGATGGGTAAGTAGGCCCGGGATTTTGGGTTTTACGTTTTCTCATTGCTTCTACAAAAAAGATAATTCGTGGTTTACATGATTACCTGGTCTTTTATGCCCCCCATTAAGCTCTTTCTTCTGTCTGATCCGTGTAGCAGCCAGGAAGGTTCCCTCGTTAGTATATAGCTGCTATTCTGCTTACATTTATTAATTGTTCTCTGTAGATATATGCCAGGTAAGCTTATGTTACTGAAGAACATTTGTAATTCACAAGTTTGTTGCAAGTTCGAAGGGTTGATTCAAGGGGAAAGGGTTGTGCAGTCTTCGCACTTCGCTGTGCCTGCAATTCAAGCCTCATCATATTGCTGCTGGAGCTATCTTCTTGGCTGCTAAGTTTCTCAAAGTGAACCTGCCCAAAGATGGAGACAAGGTTTGGTGGCAACAGTTTGAAGTTACCCCGAGACAATTGGAAGGTGGGATTTCACGTTCTCTTCACCCAATCAATTTCCTATCTGCATGATGAGATTTATGCTAACCCCGAAGTGTCTTGTCATAATGAATTCTCGTTTGTTTTGCAGAAGTAAGCAATCAAATGTTGGAATTGTATGAGCAAAACAAAACCAACGGTGCAACCGGTTCGCTTGCCAATGATCCAAGCCCGAGCGAAATGAACCGGGGCCAAGCCCAATATGAAGCTCCCTCTACAAATGGACATCATTTTCAGCAAAGTCATTTAGCAAAGGCAGAAGTAGTGGAAGCAAAAGTGGACGATGCTTCTAGTCAGCGGGATGAAGAGTATGCTGGTGGCAGGGTGCAGTCATCTTCACCATTGTACACACCCAATATGGTGAGAACTTACAGCGACACCCCTTCTGATCGACCGTCAGAAGGAAGACATAATGGCGTTTCGGAGACTTCTGGCGTGCAAAATTTGAATGGGAGGATAATGCAGGAGGCGCCTGTCAGGAAGGAAGTGCGATCGACTGAGCATTATCATGAGTATAGAGAGGAGTTGAAGGCAAATGTCACTCGAGTTGATCGGAACGATGACGGAGGATTAAGCGCCCGTGAAAGACGAAGAGAAAATGAGGATTGGATTGGGAAGGAGAAGACGAAAGAGAAGACAGCTACGGTGGTCAAGTCTGAGACAGTGGAGATTAAGACGAAGACGACAGTAACGACAGATGAAAAGGACACCAAGAAGGAGTTTGTGAGCCTGGATGAAGTGGACAAGGACAAGATAAAAGCAGCATTGGAGAAACGAAGGAAATCACGAGGAGGATCCGACGTTAAGCCTCCTGGTGTTAAGCATGAGCCAACAAATGAAGAGGAGTTATTAGAAAGGGAGCTCGAGAGTGGTGTGGATACGGCAGCAGAGGCTGAGAAATCTGTGAAAGAGAGAAGGGATAAGAAGTTTTCGAGGAGTGAGTATGATAAGGAGCATCAGTCCGGTGCCAAGAAACCAAGGGTTAAAGAAGAGGGGGAAGTGAAGAGTAGGATTGAACATGATGCGACAGTTTTGAAAGAACGAGTTGCTGAGGGTGATCTCGCTCCTCCAATCAAGAAGAAAATTGTGAAGGAACATGAAAAGAAACAGGTATAGTGGTGCTGAAACGAGTTTTCTTTATGCTTCTATTTTTGTTGTTCTTATCGTTTAGAGTAGTCTGATGTCATTTGCAGTTCACTTCAGATCATTTTTGCATGTCTCATGCCGAATAAGTATTGAAATGGTGTCCTCTGAGGACATGGTTTACACCTTCTACTTTCACTTTCCTTAGCCCGTAGGTTGACGCTATTTAGGCTCTTTTTCCATTTGTATTTCTCACGCAGTACGGAGATAGCATTTTAATGCATTTTTGTCTCCAGGGGAAGTCACTTGAGCGTAGTGATCATGGCGATGTAGAAAGGGACAGCAGGGTGCAAAGGGAACGCTCTGCAGAAAGGGTCGAAGAGGGTGAAGTGCCGAGCACAAGCGGCACTACCAGGTCTCCACCACGATCGGCTGAGAAGAGATCTTTGCCTGACCGTAGCTTGAGTCCTGGAGCTCAGAAGCGTCACTACGGAAGCCGCGAACAGTACGGAAATCGGAAAGATGGGAGGTATTCTTCACACAGTCGGGAGCACTACCATCACCATTCTTCCCACCACAGGTATAGATTTTCTTGTCCACATTAATGTTTTTTGTTAATTCCCTTTGTTTCTCTCCTGAAGGTTATTATGTGTAGTGTATCCCTCAAATTCATTTCGTGGTTTTCAGCTGTTTACTCTGTTTACTCATTATGAGTGATTCCCATTATTAGAATGGGGTATTTCGGGGTGGATTTTGTCCCCATTTGTAAAAGAATTTCATCAGACTAGAATATGTATTATTTGGATATTGTATGAATAAGTTATGAATTGTTGAAGTTTGAAGTAGGAGAGTCCCAATCGCAAGCCTAGACTACCCTTGAACCATGAGCATTGCATCTACAATATATCTGATGAAAATATGAAAACATCTTTGACTGAGAGAACCTAGAAGTATCTCATTTCTCACGAGTCACGTGTTTGGATGACACTTGTATTGTACATGGGTGACGTTTCAACCCATGGAAAAAGACCCCACGCTAATGGGTTCCCTACCTTACTATGCTTTCTCGTAGACATTTCGTTATGAGATTATCTGCTAATTTTAGTCGCAAGTGATTAGTAGCGATTTCTGCCAAAGTTCTCAATTCGTTTATTAGTTTCATTTTTGCTCTGTATAGTCGCAGGGTGTTCCTCTGCTGGGAAGTTTGTGTTATTGTTATATGAGGAACGTCTTTTTGTGTACTCATAGATTTACCCCCCTCTGGCAGGTACGACCGTCCAGATGGTGAAAGGGATCGTCACCGAGGTGATCACAAAGATCGGGATTGGTCTGACCGTGATCACAAGAAGCCTCGTCATGAGTGAGAAATCACTTGTTGTCTGGACCTGTGGGATCTGGTTTTGCAGGAAGAACGTGCCACAAATATACTGCTTCAACTGCTTACTCTTTAGCTCTTTCAGATTGATTGGAGCTTCTTTCTGACGCAGTTATATCCCCATTTCATCTCTGATGGTAGGGAAGTTTCTACTTTGAACCGCTATGCTACTGATTTTGTTGTTTCCAGATGTGATCCAGCTCTCACCCTGTCAGTAGGAGGTGCTGTGGATTCCAGAAAATGAGATATATGCTGCAAGAAATACAAGTTTGTATGAACGGCTCTGAAGAGGGAAAAAAAAGTGTGTTTCGGGATAAGGCTAGAGATTTTGATCTTACAATAGAGATTGTAGAGTAAGATACATCTGAAGTAGTAGTTCAAGATATGTTGTCAGTGGATACCGATTCAGTGGTATCCAGAGTTGCAATTTTCCTTTTTAAGAGCAAAGCTCTTTTTGCCCTCGTAAACTTTTTTGACTTAAAAGATGTGTTGCGAACATGAGAGATTGTTTTCAGTACCTGCACCAGGGTTGACAGAAAACACCTTGCTGATCTGATCATGTGATATTCCAAATTTTGGTTGAAGGCATTTTTGCCAGCAAAAGCTAAGTCCCCTCAGTTTATTGGGATTTATCGTTTACGATCCTACTTACTCCCTGCTTACTCCCTTACTTGACTTTTTCTGCGTCAACTGTTCAGTTCAGGATATGAACCACTTGGTCTTCTGGTAGCAGTGAGGCATGTGCACCCATAATCAACACTGTCCAATATGCAACTCCTAACTTGGGACTAAAAAGTGTAAAGAAAAAAGATATTGATAATATAGGATGTACACAATCAAAACATGAAAGTTTATGAGAGTCTAGTGTTAGTTTTTGGTACACCTCAAGATGGTACTTTGAAAATTCATTACTTATTTATGTAGTGTCCAAATTTTGCTTGCTAAGAGCATCCCTGCCATGGAGTTCTCTTTCCCTAAACTCGGGACCTCAATCCAATCAACCTTGACTTTATAGAGATGAGACCTTGCGTGTTCCCTATATGAGCTTGAATATAGAGAATTGGGCCCAATTTTTACCGATTTTTCTATAAATTTGGGGTAGGGATTTTGTTTTGAGACTAGTGCGCGCAAGCTTCCGTATATCCCCATCTCCATTTGAGGTCCTCTCTCTAAATTTTTAGGAATACAGAACACATTGGTGGGGATGCTCTCACCTCCCACCAATGTTAGGGATAAACACACCTAATGGCTTCCCTATCCCTATCTCCATTGAGATGAAGGAGAGCAAAGATGGAGATAAGAGCATCTTTACTAGTGAGTTTCCTATCCCTAAAGCTTTAGGGAGAGAACCTCATATGCAAATAGAGATACAGAAATTTCATCGCACCAACCTTTATCCAAAACTTGTATCTAAAATATACAGATTTCTGTAAAACTCTTCTCCAGTTGTGTATCCAGAGGCTCATATGGAGAACTCGCGAGGTCTCATTCCTACTTGAGGTCCCTAGTTCAGTAAATAGATAGAGAAACGGAAGAGTTGGTGGGGACTTAATCCTTTGGGGATTATTGTTAGGATCAAGGTCATCAAAATGTAAGTAGTTATATATAGTTTTGTTACATTCTAAAAATAGAATGTTGTATATAATAGTGACATTAAAGAAATTTGTTAGGTTGTACTTATTAGACTCTTTAAAAAAAATCATATATGTAATTTTTTGGGATGTAAGACTTTTGTAGAGAATACAAAATGAGTTCCGTGTATGGTTTATTCATTTTCTAGCATTATAAGTTTCTTTTCTCTTCACTATTTTGACAAAAATATTTTCAAAAATTGCTACTAAAATAAATAAATTATCATTGTTGAAAATTTCATATGCATTTGATTATTGTTCATTGATTTAGTTATGATACATTTATTTCTCATTTGTAAATGATATTTTTGGTACTTCAGGACTTCATGCAGGACCTTGGGTGAATAAACTCATAATTCCTAAAAGATAGTTGTCTCTGAAAGGGACAATTGAAATTTGTTAGGTTCCTATAAAGTCAATTTTGAATGAATCTTTTCTAATTTTTTATCCAAGGCACAAAAATGATTTCTTTAGTAGGAATATCTTAGAACATTTGGATCTTTCCCACTCAAGTGTCTAGATTAACAATTGTAATATCAAAAGCAACATAAAGAACTTTGATCAATGCAAGGAGCTTCTAACAACTTTGGCTAAACTCCTCTTTTACTTCTAAATTTGACTAATATAAAATTAACATGGAAAATTATGTAACTATCCTTATATAACTATCCTTATGTAATTATAAAGATACTATGTATAATATGTAAACCACTCCCAAGAAACTCCATGTTCATTTCCTAGGAGACTTCTACAGCATAATGCTTGATTGTGAGTTTTTTTTTGCATAATTGGGCATTACGGATTACTCATCCAACTTTGATTTTTCATCCTTGATTTTTCATCCTTTTGCTCATGATTTACGTCGGGCAATGGCTCCTCGTTGTCAGGCGTTTTGGAAAATAACAGGCCTCCTCGTCGGGCTCCACCCTCCTTGTCGGCCTGTTATTTCCTAAAACACCCTCCTCATGCATTGTCCTATACAAAATCTCATTCTAGTAAGAAACAAAGCTAATAAATTTATTTAGGCTAAGAAAGAACTTTTTATTAATTTAAAATTAAAATTTTTAATTTTTTTTCTTTACACTCTTATAGTAGTTTAATACAGTTTGTACGGTTGAGTTGTTTAAAGTTATCCTATTTTATTTATTCTTGCTAAATACTTTAAAATATGTCAATTTTTAAAAACTTAGTCCAAAACATATCCATAACGAGTTATTTTACACTAACCTCCACAAAAAGTTTAAAGCACTTAATAATATTAAAATATTATTGGTTTCTATTCTAGTTATTATAATAAAAAAATTCCCCTTGTTTTGTTTTTGTTTTGTTTTTTTGAACAAATGTCGCGAACTATTGCATTAAAAAAAAAACACAAAACAACCAAGCCACAAAGGCTGGACAATTGAAGAGATAAGAGCAAAAAGGAAATGAAGAAATAAGAGCAAAAAGGAAATGAAGAAACAAGAGCAAAAAGGAAATGAAGAGAAGAAAAAGAGAAACTAGAAAAATAAACACAAAGGAGGGCCCTTTAGTTCCAAGTAACACTAGTACCAATTATGCTAGCCAGGACATGAGATTTAAGCCAACTATAATCAAATTTGGCCCAAATATTAGCAGTCGTTGACGAACTTTGAGTTGAGTTTTGAGATAGGCTGCACAGCCTGAGTCAAGGAGAGCATCCCAAATCATAGAGCAAGTAAAATCCAAAGGCCATTGCTTCTAAGAAAAGACCTTGCTATTTTGAGAGATCCAAATAATCCAAAGCGAAGAGCCACGGAGCAGGTTCCAAATGTTCTTAAACTCATGGAACCGTTCAGGGGTAGATGAGCCAAAGATACATTGAAAAAAATCAAGATGATTGTGCGTCCCAACAATAGGTTGCACCCCTCTAAGATAATAGATAATGGATTGGGCATAGTCCCAAACTTCTAGTGCTCGTGGACAAGCATAAAACCTATGAAACGGGGATTCTTTGGTTGCTAAGCTACAACAGTTATAATTTGTGTTAATATCAAAGGTAATCCTAGCTCTCCAAGTATGAACAGTAACTACATTATGCCAAACTGACCACATGAAGGTAGTTTCTTTCATAGATCTAGTTTTGTACATAGTTCCTTCCAGTCGAGGAGGAAAAAAAATTCCCTTTGTTGGAGACCAAGGTTTAACAAGAAAATAGAAAAAAAAACAGAAGGTAAACTGAATTAATAAATAAAAAATGTCTAACTTAGTGCAGGAGTTTTCTGTTAATAAGTAAATTAATAAATTAATAAAAGATAATAAAACAGGTCTAAATAAGAAATGGAAAAGTTGAATAGTAGTATATTCCCCAATAACGTTCACCAGGCCAGAAGTAGGATGACGTCAGTCGCCAAGCCCGGAGTATATGAATCGGAGCCGAACATGAACTAGGGTTTGCGACGTTCCAGTAGCTGAGTCTCGGGGAGTGCCATCGCCATTGCCATCGCCGCTTGCTCTCCTGCCTCCGAGTCCTTGTCCTCCCGGTGGCTCTCTATTTTCTTCGTCTTCTCCTCTCTGTCGCGCTTCTTTTGACTCCTGCCGCACTTGTTTTGGTGGCCTATTGTGTCTTTTTGGTGCTCGTGGCAGCGGGAGGTTTAAGTGCGGCGTGGTGGCGGATCAAATTTGCGGACGCCGTCGCCTTCATGGATGGTACGCGGGACTCTCTGGTGCGTTTTGGTGCTGCGATAGGGTGGACCTGGCGTAGTTCTTTTTACGTGGGGCTGTTGATTTGGTTTTGGTGGGGGTTTTCCGTGCTTTGCTTTCTTTTGTGTTCTTTTTTCCTCTTTTGGTTTTCCTTCGGCGGAGGATCCAGTTTCTTGAGGGATTGATCGGAGGGGCGGGTGTTGATGTCCTGTGGCGACGGACGTTTTCTTCTTGGTGTTTGTTTTTGTGTCGGTGGTTTCGGTGTTTCTGAGCTGAGAATAGGTCGGTTGAGGGGGAGGGGTTTAGGGGAGTATGAAGGGAGCGGAGGTTTTATTTTCGAGGTTGAGAGTCGTTGGGCATTAATTTTGTTTGTGTTGTTTAATAGGCGCTTGTTTAAATTTTTGGTGGAAGTAGTTAATGTTTTCTATGGATAATATGGTTAGGGCAGTCGAGGTGCAGATTAGGTCATTCGTAGTTCTCTAAGTGAACCTTGTATATAGAGTTGCATCTTGTCGTGTATTGTTTATCTGGGTGATGGGGAGAATACAGCACGAAAGATGTGGTTGTGTGGTGTTGAAACATTCATTTTGACGAAGGGTTGTCGAGCATGATTTTTGGACATGTCCAGTTTTCGCCTTATATTGTAAGGTTTTGCAGCTATTTGGCATGCATTGTTCTGAATCTCGTTTGAAGACTTGGATAGGAATTTCAGTGTTTCCGTTCATTTGGGGGGGTTTCAGGTTTTCATGTCGCAGCGACGGCCGAGAAGTTGCAATCGTGAAGCGGTCTACTCGACCTTAAATTTATTCTGCTTTCGCGCCCAGAGGATATGAACAGGCCATTTATCGCTTTTAGTTGGGACCTGAAGACTGCGCTACTCTGCTGCGGTTCGTACGAAATTCTTTGCCAGTTCTTTATTCTGGTGAGGAATAAACGAGCCGGGTAAATCTAGGCGTGCGTATCAGTTTACTGAGTTATGGCGAGTTCACTGTCAGACATGTCGGCACAGTCGGCACTAGCAGGTGCGACGTCTTGTGGAAACGGAAGGCTTGAGGAACCTGATCACTCAAGCGCCAACTGGTATTTCAGTCGGGAAGAGATTGAGAAACATTCGCCCTCAAGATTAGATGGTATCGACATCAAGAAAGAGACATACTTTCGCAAGTCTTACTGCACGTTTTTGCAAGACCTGGGCATGCGATTGAAAGTGTAAGACCTGGTATCTGGTTTTGGAAATGAACGTAAACATGGTCGGAGAGAGCAGATAATGTCATTATATACCAGTAGTTCTGATGATGTACTTGTACAACTGTAATATATTCATCCTACTGTCAACTGAGTCCAGTATATATGAAGCCAGGATGATGTTCGTTACTGCTGCACAGATAGTCTCCTTATTTTCTTTCTCCCATCCGCCATGTATTTTGCGGACACTGCTTTGACCTGCGTGTGATGTTGCTATGTCTTTGTGTGTTCTTATGAAAAGAGCCTTTATGACCGTGCTGCTATGGATGTGCCGCAGTTTATTATACCATTGCACAGTTGCTTGTGCTCACAGTTTTATTATTTGTTGGTATGATGTTTGCTAAATGATTAAATCTTCTGAATATCGCAGGCCTCAGGTGACTATTGCAACTGCCATTGTGTTCTGCCATCGTTTTTTCCATCGACAATCACATAAGAGGAATGACAGATATGTGAGTATCTGCAACCCCTTGTCTGGATTATGATCTTTTGAGAAACTGAAAATAGGTTACTAGGTGTATAGGTCAGTTTCTTACTGTATGAGGGTGAGCAATATGTGCCGTTCTTTTTTACTCATTCTTGTGCTGATGGGCATGTCGTGGCAGATGATCGCAACCGTGTGCATGTTTTTAGCGGGAAAAGTGGAAGAAACGCCCCGTCCTCTTCGAGAAGTTATCGTATTCTCTTATCACATCCGATATAAAAAGGATCAATTAGCGAAGGAGCGAATCAAACAGAAGGTATTACTTCAACCCTCCAATTACGTATGTCCAGATGTTTGCTCCGTTGGGAACAATCTCTTTTCTATGGTGATGATATTTTGATTGATGACCTCTTCATTTCCAAAATCATGCCTTTGGTGAACTGTGGCATTATCTCGTGGTAGATGTATTTGCAAGTGGGCGTGTTTAAAAAAAGATTTGTGTCTGAATTAGTTGTCTTTTTCTAAGGATTTGACAATTGTCTCCAGAGATATGTACGATTGATTGTCTGCCGTGTGAATCTATTTTGAAACGTATTTCCAGATGGTTGTGCTAGTGACCATGGTTGGAACGACTGAAATTTTTATATGGTCTCTTCTTACGAGAATTTCTCTCTACATGCATCAGGAAGTTATTGAGGAACAGAAGGAGTTGGTATTGGCTGGGGAGCGGTTGGTTCTGACCACATTGGGCTTTGACCTAAATATACATCATCCCTACAAGCCCTTGGTGGCATCTATCAAGAAGTTTAAAGTTGCTCAGAATACCTTGGCGCAGGTTGCTTGGAATTTTGTAAATGATGGGTATGTGGGAGCAGAATCTCTTCTGTTTGTGCTAATGTTCTTCAGTTTAAGTCTTATGCTTGTCAAAAGGCTATCCTGTCAGAATAGTTTTGGGTGGTCTGCACTGTTATTAATGGGTTGTTTGAAACAATCTCAAGGTCTGCTGCCGTCATGTTCTTCTTGCCTCTTGAATCATTATATTACTCATGAGTGCAGTTCCGCATTATGTAGTCAAGATGCTCTTTTTAGCGTGAGGGCAACGGATTTTATAGAAGGACACATCTCCTGCAAGAGTTTAGTGATGATCACTGAGTAACTGTCTGCAGTCTTCGGACATCTCTGTGCTTACAATTCAAGCCCCATCACATCGCTGCGGGCGCTATCTTCCTGGCTGCTAAGTTCCTGAAGGTGAATCTACCCAAGGAGGGGGACAAGGTGTGGTGGCAAGAGTTTGAAGTCACTCCTAGACAATTGGAAGGTTAGCTGTAATATCCACTCGTCCATTCAGATGGTGTATTGCTCAACTGCTACTTGTTACAGTGCTCATGGTTCTTCTGGATCTTCTCGTGTCATGCTTAATGCTACGCACTTGCCAGTTTGTACCCATTTTGACAAATATTTTTACTTGTCATACTTGGATTCTTCATTTCTCTCTCTATATTGATATAATTAGCAGCAAGGAAATTTTTTAGTTCCCGTTGTTCCTACAAGTCGCCCTTCTTCTGTTTTGTTTTTTATTGTGGATGTATAATTTTCGCATCTTTTAAGGTCGAGTAGTGTCGTTTCTGCAACTGGGTCGGTCATTAGGTCAATTACTGTTTTGACAGGAGCCAGTATTTTGCAGAAGTGAGCAATCAGATGTTGGAGCTTTATGAGCAGAATAGAACCAACGGTGCAACTGGTTCACTGGCCAATGACCCAAGCCCCAGCGAAATGAATAGGGGTCATGCTCCCGTAAGCTCGATCCAGGCCCCATCTACAAATGGAAACCACCAACATCAAAGTATTTCAGGAATGCCACAAGCAATGGAATCAGCTGCAGATGAAGCCTCTAGCAAGCAGGTTGAAGATAAGGCTGGTGGTGCGGGGCGTTCATTGTCACCACGTTCTGATCTGCTTTCAGATGCTAGACAGAAGGGTACTCCAGATCCTCTTGGCGCCTCCAAACTCTTGAACGGGAGGGTCAAGCAGGAGATAACTGTGAAAAACAAAGTGCTTAGACCAAATGGCGACAGAATTGATCATCATGTTGAGTACAGAGAGGAGGTCAAGTTCAGTGTTACCCATGTTGATAGGAACGAAGGTGGAGACTTCGTTGCATGAGACCCGTCAAGATAGTGTATGGACTAGTCTAAACAGAAAAAGAGTAAAAAGAGGGCAATGAGAGTGATATATTAGGATGCAGAGGTGGCGAAACAAAGATATCCGGAGCGAGGTTGCAGCAGTAGATAACAAGAACAATGTGGGAGCCTAAAAGTGGTCCAAGACAAGCTCAAGTCGAGCATTGAAGGAAAGGAATAAACTCAAGATAAGGCTTAAACAAGCTCTCGAGGGAGCACTGGAGGGGAAAAGGAAAAACACATCACGCAGCAGATGGGAGCCTGTAGAATTTAAGCATGTACCGGTTCATGAAAAATTTCAGAAAAGGGGCTTGAGAGGCGTAGAACTTTGCAGTTGAGGCTGTGTAAGTTGCTAGATTGCCGAGGTATAGGGGTGTTAGTCACTTCTTAAACACTAAGAGTGATGTTAGGAGGGAGGACTTAATATTAATCAAATTTCTCACTATAACCGGTCTGGAAAATCGAGTTGCAGACGTGATTTTGCTTCAATAACACAATTCATTTCGAAGGAGAAATATTCGTACCAGCATATAAGACACCAGGTATGCTTCATGCGTTTGTACTTAATGAATAGATTGTATTTGTCTTTAGCCTTTGTATGTCTATTTACATGTGGATATTTACACTGGGATTCTGTAGATTTTGTCCTATTTTTTATTCTTGAAGTTCATTATTTAGGAATTCTGGACTTTTGCTGACTTAAGTTTGTGAAAAGCAGGATTAAAGATTTAAGACTCAGTAACGTTCTAGAGATGTTTCACTTTTAATACTGTTGTTAGTAGTGAGGTCGTTAGCTCTCCAACGTTCATTATAGTTTTTAACTGAGAAGTAGTTGTTACTTGATGCTGAGATCCACGTGTGTCTTCAGGGGTTCACAAGAGCTGATGACCACACCGACGTCGAAAAGGTCAACAAGGTGGGAGGAATGTTCTGCAGAATGAGGGGAAGAGGGTGAAGTGTCTAACACAAGTGTATTCAGAGGATTTTGGTCTCCTCCTGCTCTTTACCTGGAGCTCAGAAGTGATTCTATGGAAGCCGAATTTTTGAAATTTTTGAAGGATGGGCATCAGGATGGGAGATATTCTTCACACAACGAGAGCAGGTATGCATTTTATGCGTGAGGACTTCCAGCATTTTTTATCTTGTCTATTATCTTGTCCAGTCTTATTCTATTTGACTGAACTGAGTTTATGTTTACTAGCATCCGTATTTTGATTTTGAACCTTTTACTTCACATTTTACAGGCGTGTTGGAATACCATCCAGATGGTGAGGAACTCTGATTTTGGTCCGACTTGGAGCAAGTATGCTCTATGAAAATGAAGGACAGAAGATTACTTTGATTCTCTTCTTCAGTAAGATGTGCATATTTATTTAGGGCATTTAACCCTTTAAAGACCACTTCTTTTTACAAAACTCGGGGGCCACAAGAATGTCTGGCTTGTTGAGAGTGAAAAGGAGTTGTATTTGGGAATTCAACCATTCCAATGGATAGAAAATATAGGTACACAGTGTGATACATTATTATTGCCTTCAAAGAAAAATGAGGATGATCCACTATGACAATTGAAAGAGTGTACATATTTGCACATGACTATGCAAGATTATCACGAGATGCCAATCTCAAGTTACCTCCACATTATTGACCACCAAGGACATAATTCAGCATATTTCATGTGGGATAATGGTCAAATATATGTTTCTCATCTTCCATACAAAACATTGTACTTCACTACCTTCGTACATTCTCTTAATTTTTTTGAAATGGGATTATTTGATAACTAGCATTCTTTATGTGGGATAGAGTTATATATAACTGTAAAATCTTTAGTTGCAATGGCATTCTCATGTCCTTTCTCCAATAATCATGTATGATTGAATTATTCTCATGTCCTTTCCCAAATAATCATGTACGATTGAATTATCCATAGACAATGAAGTCTTCAATTGCAATGGCATTCTCATGTCCTTTTCCAAATAATTATGTAGGATTGAATTATCTATAGACTATGAAGTCTTCATATGCAGGTGGCATGAATTTATCTTCTATTGTAGTGGTGTTTGTACAAAGTTTTGTAGCTATTAGATCATTTATCCAAATCATATTAAACTTGTCCCATTGCATAAGTAATTCCCATGTGCAAAAATATTCATCATGACTCTAAACCAACTCACCACCAATCTCAACTTTGATTATATACTGCCAAGTTCTTGGAATTTTGCATCTTTTGGAAGTGCTTACATAAAGTGCTTACATGTTAAATTATACCAAGCTAAAATAACTTCACTTGAAAATGTTTCTTATACTTACGGTTACACTCTTTGTATACTTAAGTGGATTGTCTATTTTGACTTTATATTTATTATTTACCCTCTTAGAGTTTAATTGCTTCTAGGATTGAAGGATATTATTCATTTATCAAAACATTTCAACATTTGAGTATTTGGAACTACAAATTCCACTCACTCAATGGCATCCAAAGCAGAGTACTTGGAGAGTTGGAGTCACAATGGTACAAAACCACCCTTGAATTTGAACATCACTACTTTTTCTTTTGTGCTCATTGTATTAGATTTTGTTGAAATTTGTTGAAATTTGTTATAACTCGTTATGTTTAACAATTTTAACAAATTCTAATAGAAATTTGTCGTATTCAATTTTTTATTTCTTTTTTAATAGATTTTCATTAGAATGTACAAAAAATTATTAAACATAACACATTTTTACAAATTTCAACAAATTTTAACAAAATCTAATATGATGAACATAAAAAAGGAAACATATTAATGCTCAAATTCAAGGGTGAACTTGTACTAGTGTCATGAGAATCTTGTAAACTAGCACTAAGTCTAATTGATCTCTATAAATCCTAAATTTATCAGTAATCAATGGGTGACATTCATCTACATCTAAAAATTAAGAATTTATTGATATTATGATATTCAACACCCTCCTTGAAATCCTAGTTACTTTACAATGTTTTTTTCCCTCCATTGTAGCAATGGCTACATTGGATGAGTTGCAAGAACAACCTGGGTGTGAGAGATCATTGATGATTAATAGTGGAACTTTTGTTGTTTTGTACACAATTGATACTTGCATTGTTTTCAAGATTTCTCATTTCTTACTTTGATGTTGTTAGCTAGGATTCTAATTCATAATGCTATTACTCTAATTTAACAACCTTGTTGCTTCAACTTTTCATAAGATATGATGAAATTTCGCTCATAAGTCCATGTCCTAACTGAATCCATTGTACCCTTACTTGCTTTATTGCCTCATTACCAATTCCAATATATGGTATACAAGGTTTATAAAGAAAGAAAATTTGTCTTTATTTCTATTGTTCTCACTAAGCATACATTATAAGTTTAAGCTCTATGGCTTTATCCTACATAATACTTTGAATGCCAAATATGTTTCGGCTTAGACGAGCTATCAAACCATAGCACCATCTTAAAACTCCACCTAATTAAGTCCTATAGAATTGTTCTTACACCAGTTTGTTGCATTTTGCTACAACTCATCCAATAATTTGCCCTCCCATGTAGCTTCAAATCTATACTCAAGTTTGTTTTATGCTCTTGCTTTTCTTTTCACTATTCTTACACTTAGGATAAGTGTCTTCCCAAAAGCATTAATGACCAAGGTTTGATACTCCGTTGTACATGTCATAGATGATATTTGCAAATGTCCATTGTAATAGTGTGTGAGGGCAAGTTGCGATGGTAGCATGATTGAAAACTAAGTGAGTTGTATGAGCCATGAGCTTGGTTATGAGTTTGTTGCACAAAAGGCATTCCATACTAGCCTCTGGGTTTGTATATGACTATTGGAGTGTGAGATTAACTTCAACATAAGCGGTTAAGGTTTCTTGTGCAAGTACTAGAAGGTCATCATTTCTAAGTTGGATTCCTCATAATCGAAGATCTTGAGGTTGTGTTTGTGCTTTAGTGCATGCAATCTTTCATAATGTTCCAATGAAGATAGTAGTAAAATCTCATCTTCTTCATTATCAACATCTTCAAAACTTGTAGTTGTCTTTATAAAGACCAATTTGAGATTGAAGTGATTGCTTATATTTGGTCCAAACATGTCATGTGCCAACTACGATGATTGTCCTAATGCAACAACTACATATTTGTATGTTTGTATGCAGTACCAAAATGTCCTAAAAATATGACATGTTTTTTATTTGATTTGTTGGATTTGGTAAGTCAAGAAGTTCCACATATGAATCTCGTATCATGACCTTAATCTTCATCTATTTGTTTGTGAGCAATTCCATAGTGTGTTTGGGAGACTTCTATGCCAATGTATCTAGTTGAAGTACAAAGTCTTTCCTTTCTTAGTTTGCATGTCTTTGTTTGCAAATCAGAGAGTTGTTAATACCCACATTGTTGTGCTTGTGCGAGCCATTTTAGATTTCACAATTTTTTGTTGAAGCATAATCATATCTGTAAGATATTGGTATTCTACCAAGGCTATATTTAATTGACAATGAGCTAGGTCACTTAATGCCTTCTATTTGTTGGATGGCTTTTTTCTTTGCCTTGTCCATTGTTTTGAATTGGGCTTTTAGGGCGACCATCTATGAAGTGCTTTTGGCTTTGTCTCTTT
This sequence comes from Rhytidiadelphus loreus, assembly GCA_947034895.1. Lineage (NCBI taxonomy): Eukaryota > Viridiplantae > Streptophyta > Bryopsida > Hypnales > Hylocomiaceae > Rhytidiadelphus > Rhytidiadelphus loreus. The sequence goes on along the minus strand of OX344765.1, from coordinate 28,884,525 downwards.
CGTCACACAACTGCACATGTAATGCATCTATATCCTTGTGAAGATTACAAAGTTGTTTTTCATAATTTAGTTGAACTTCTTTCACTTTGTTGACTACTTGTTGATAGATCTTATTAGTACTAACAGTTAGTGACAATTAGAGCTTGTTGTGCCTACTATGTACTAGTGGGTGGTTGCAAGAAACACCTACCATTTTTAGCTCAAAACAACCTTAGTACTGGAACATTGTAACTTTTGGAATAATTTATTTAAAATGAAATAAAATATGGATAATTTGTAAAGCATTCAAAATAGTATTTACGCAAAAATTTAGTCCTAGAAAATTTTATCTCTAAAGGTTATGCACAAAAAAAGAGTGATGGAAAGTGCAGAAAAATAGATATTTTGGAATTTGGTTTTTAGGAAATATTTCTAAATTTTTTTAAAATAAACTAAAAAAAGACAATTTTTTAGCTTGAAGGTGCTTCTTTTCAATCATTTGCATCTTGGGGGGGGGGGAGTTGTATTCTCTACACATGCACAAAGGTAGTGCACTTTGACCACATGTGGAAGGTAGATACTTTATTATTTTTAGAAAATCTCTTTGTAGCCTTGTGTAACTTTAGTAGAAGTCCTTATATCCTAATTTTGACCTTCAAGTTCGCATTTTTAGGTTGGAAATAGAATTGAAAACCCCTGCAAAATGGGCAAGATAGACATCTAATTTGGGGCAACTTAAAAATATTAGACTAATTTTTTTTTAATTGGAAAAAATTAATCAATGCCTACAACTACCACATGTACCTTTATTTCAATTTTAATAGAAAAAGGAAATACAAAACAAAAGTTATGAGCAAAAAAACACATATCCGAGGCCAAGGCGGAAAAAAAAAAGACAAGTGTTTCTTGCAACAATCTTAGTAGTTGTTGCTTCTACGTTAGAGTATAAAGAGAGTAGTTCTACTTCCAAGTACAAATGACAATATGAATTCTATAACTAAATCATACATGGTTTGTAGTGTCTATTGCATGTTTATATATATATCTTTCTATATCTAAGATGTTGCAGCTAGCTTTGTCCTTGAAAATTCTAACTTAAGGTTTGAGCAAGGGCGTTTGCATGAGCTTTCTTCCATGGTATATAGATACCTATGATTGTATTTGACATTTGCGAGTATATCCAAGATTGAACATACAATAGGTGGGTAACTATAATGTTCTTGATAAGCTAGCCAAAGGCAAATGTAGGTCATGAGAAAAAGGCCTACTAGTGTAGAACTTTGCTTAACTAGTATGTGGCAAAACTCATCCATAAACGCCTTGTCAAATATCATGCAAATGCTAGCAAATGTTAGCATAATTGTTTACAAGTGATCCTGTCAAATAAACTTGCAATAATTGCAAAACTAGATGGTGATCATAATACCTTTAACTCAAAGGGCAAAGTCATTGCCCTTGGTACGCTAAATTCAATGTGTGTCAGTGTTTGTGCTAGACTTCCCTAGTGTGTTGCCAATCCAGTCATTTAAATTAGATTTGGTAATTGAAAAGGTTTGGATGTCAAAACCAACAATCATTCAACATTCCATCTATAACAATTGAACAAGTATTTGCTCCTATATGGAATGCTTAAGCCATTTATAATTCTCGTGGAAAATGAGGTATTAGGGGGGGGGGGTTAAGTTGGTTAGTTGCTATAAAATTGCATGCACTAATCCCATGCTTAGGTTGTTGTAAAACAAAAGTAATCTAGCCTAGGCCTACATTTGATCATGCATGTAAAATTGCATCATGGAGTTACAAAGAGTTGCAAAAGAATGTAAAAAAGAGAGCAAAGGTTGAGCAAGAAAGAGATGGTGATTGTAGTAACATGCACAAGGAGAGTGTAATTACAAATTGTGAAAAAGTTAGGCAAAAAGTGAAGTTAGAAGTTGGAACGCTTGGATTTTTACACGAAGAATACACTTTTAGGCAATTAAGGAGGGTACATGATAAGCAATTATGTACAACATAGTAATTAGGGTAGGGATGATGATTTTTTGAACAAAATTGATGGTGTCATCAAGTGCATTAACTTTAGGATGGAACTTAACCATGATTGATTTCTACAAGCACTTAATAGGTATCCCAAAATGCAATGCTTGAGGTTTATTTTTATGACGGCATGTTATATTAAAGTGTTAAGGTGTTTATTTTGGTTTTAGGTTCTATGGTAGTTTTGTCATTGGGCACGTGAGTGTCACTTACATTTATGTTTGGTTGCATGGAAAGATGGTCGAAATTGTTCTGGTCATTGCTCAAAGAATGATGTAATTGTTGAAGGGTAATTTGTTGTGGTACCATTGTGCCATCCAGATGATAGTGCTTTACTTTCTTTCAAATATTAACAATGGATTACAACCACTGTAATTTGGTATGTCAACTAGCAACACAGTTTATTTGGTAAAGTGAGTTGGATGCTATATGGGCCAAATTAAATTAGGTCAACTTATTATTTTTGGATCTTAGAATCTTTAGGACACCAAAAAATAGCACCTTGGTCAAATGTTTGTTTCAATACATTGCTATGGTTGAATTTTGCGTTAGCCATTGTTTGTTGTTGATGTTTTGAATTGCAATGTGTGGCATGATTATTTTAGTTTGTATAAGTCTAAAATGCATAAGGCACTATAAGAAATCCATGTTTTTTGGGTGTAATTTTAGGTGACATCCACCTATATTTTTGTTAACAAAAATGTCAATAAGTATTGGGCTCTATTGTAAAAAGTATGTTTGAAAGGACTACAAACGTCACTATGCATAGGATCTAAAGGTGCATTTGCCCTAGACATGCTTGTTATGAACTTCTTTCTAGCTTGTTTTTCCTATTGGCATACTTTATAGGTATAAATGATCTTGGACAATCTAGAAAGTTTTTCAATCTTGTAGGGTCATTGCAAGAAACACTTGCCATTTTGCAGTGTTTGTCATAGTACTCGTTGTACTATGATCTTTTGGAATAAAATATTTAAAAATAAAATATGGATAATTAGAATAATGGTAGAAATAACACATCTCCAAAATTCTAGGTCTAAAAAAAATGAAGGTGACAAAATAGAATGATAGAAATGTTGAAGAAAATAGACACTTTGACATTTGAATTTGTAAAATTAGAAAAAACAATTTATAAAGAAACTAAAAACTGGCCATTAGGAAGGATTTAATTGTGATGAGATTTAACAAAAGAATGATCTTGAAACCATCTTCAATGTTATGAAGTGCATGCACAAGGGAGTCCTATTTGCATGATCGTGGAGGACATAAATAATATTTTTTTTATGCCCCTTGGTAGGCACATATGCACTTTGTGTGGAAATAAACCTCAGAAATTTCACCTTTATATCATTCAATTAGGATACTTCAAACACAGTAAAACTCCTTAAACCTCAGATTGTGACAAATAATCAAAATTCACTTTTAGATTTTGCAATTTTTTTAATTTCTGAAAAATGAGGTATTTAATTAAAATCAAGTTAGACATATCCAATAAACAATTCTTGTTCATTAGATTTCATGTGCTTCAAAAGTTATAAGGTAGGAGGCTCTAAAATGGCTCATCTAAGGGTTGCTCTGCCTTTTTCATGTATTTTCTTAAATGGAAATATTCCTAGCTCATTTTTCAGACAAAGAAAAATAGAAGAGGAATCTTATTCAAGTGGTTTCATATTTTTTGAAGCATTTTGAGTTACTTATGGACTTTCAAGAAAATTGTGTTATAGGTCCCTATTTATGTCCCTAGGTCTTCCATGAACTGTTCACTTGCAAATTCTAAAGAAAAATAGGAAAATAAAGAGAATGATTGGCTCTTGCAATTAATAATGCTTTTTTTCTTGATTCATTCAATAGAGGTCAATTTATGAACTACCAGTTATCCATTTCACAACCATTTATAGGGTCCATTCTTAATGCCCACTCCATTTTAGAGCCTCCTACCTTAGCGGATGATAACAACATCACTCCAATTGTAACAAAAAATAGAACCAGTGTTTCTTGCTACTACCTTTGTGATGCAAAAGTTCATGTAAAGCTTCAAAGTTTATAGGACCCAATCTCTTGTGCCATAATAAAACTATAGTTGTTCACTATCTTCTTCTATATGACAAAGTTAACTTTTGTAGTGACTTTTGTCCTTCATCTTTATACCTTGATACAATATTTTGAGGTTGTCAATCAGTTTTATGACACAAATCTTTTTACAAACTCAATTGAGTATCCTTGATTAACAACACATCCTATTAATAGGAAATTTCTATTTATACCAAGCATTTGAAATACATTTTATATATATATCTATTGAGCTATCACAAACTTTGACTAATACATGACCCTAGCCAAACACTTTTTGTGACTCTTCCCTTATCACTAGCATATCTAATGATATTGCACCACTAGTAGGAGACCCTGTTTTTTTAGACGTTAGCATGAAACAAAAATGTTTTTTAAGACATGAGCAAAGAAATGGGACTTTGGCCACGGGAGACTTAATTCATTTGGATTTTGCAAGAAACACGTGAATGTCGGGGTTATAACAAGCTTCTGTCCTATATGATGTCCATGTTTCAAAGAACATCACGGAAAATATAGTCACGTTTCTCATGACATCCTCAGAAACAAGTAATTGCCACGTTGGCAAAGAATTTCGGTTTGATTGCACGTAAGTTACAGAAACTTACTATGGGTTGAGGTAAAATGCTGACTACATGTGAAAAATACAAAGAAGGGGCAGTTCTTTAGCATCTTTTTTCAAAAACCTTGCATGCATAGATGGGAAACTATGGAATGACTTCATTTTTTGTTGTACTTCCAATATAGCACAAATTGTATTAACAAGTCCTAAAAAATTAATATAATGCGTTATAGCATATATATTATACATAAATATTTGTTTTCATGCTCCCAAATACTTCATATTTAAACATATTTTGTTAATTTTTGAAGATTTATTTTTTGACTACATTGCAAATAAAATTCTTTTTTTTGCTAAAGTTATTATTCATATTTTCTCCTAAACAACAAAGAATATTGGAAACAAAACAATGACTTTGCACTCGCTTTCATTGTGTGCTGCAATTATTCCATTCTCCATTAAGGGCTTCAAAATAATTGGATTGCAAATATATTAGAAGACATTGCAATCTTCATATTATAACCATGTTCAATACTTCCAGCACAAATTCTTGTTTACATGTTTAAAAACAATATTGCTATCAGCTTGGAATTTTATAAGGCAACTCTTCTTTTATAAATTGAGATTTTGTCCTATTTCATTTTTTTGTTAATAAAAAATTATCTTGAGGGTGTAGTAAAGTAATAGTATTGTAAAAGTATTGTAAAAGTAGGTATTAACCTTCTACTATTACGTTTACGACATTTAAACCAAAAATGCAAAAGGCACTACATTTTGGTGTTGATAGAACTTTGAAGTGAATGAAATCCTAATTAAAACTACTCATTGTTCTAATTAGTTTTTTCTTAAGAATGATGTCTTCTTAAAGTATAGGATTAGTATTGGACATTTGATTTTTATAATGAATGATTATGATTTTTCAATTCAACATTTTGTGCAAGGGTGTTGACTACAAATCTTCATTTTCTATTGTTGAGGGCTCTTCAAAATTAGCATCAAGAACAATACATCTTAGAAGAAAAATCACAATAGATATTCATTTTCATAAGTTTTATACTTTATAGAGCATATAAAGAAACTAAGGAAATTCTTAGAGCTTATAGTTTTGCTTGGACCAACATTTTGAATTTGACCTAAGAAAAAAAAATGATTAAAAGACTAGAAATGACTTGGATACATTAGCAAGGGCTTATGGTTTGACTGTGAGTAAGTTTCTAAAAATTATTGGGGGCTGATGTGAAATGTTGACTACATGTGAAAAAGACATAGGAAGGGTAGCCACATGGCACGGTTTAAAAAAAAAGGGTATTTGACATGGTATTTCAATGATATGGCATCCAATGAAGCTAATGGACACTCTAAATGAAGTGGCATGCCCTTGGGGGGGTCATTTAGAGTGTCCATTAGAAACCACGTGCGAACAAAACTTTGGACCCCCTATATACTTTTTGAATTTTAAATAAAACAAAATTAAAAAAAATATGAATAGATTTTCCTACTTTGAAAGTTTATGTTTTGAATTATTTTTATTTTTATTTGTTAATAATAATTAGTTACAAATTTTTGAAGTAAAAAGATACAGTGTAGAACTGAAAAATAACTTTCACACCCCTATATTATATTTTAAAAAATTGTCTAAAAAATGAACAAAAAATTCCTAAAAATAACTCATTATTGAAAGTTCATTTTGAGTTGAATATTGACTCAATGGTCTTCTAAATGTGTCCTCTATAATTATTTGAGTTGAAAAACATGCCATTTTAGTTCATTTTCAACCTCTTCTAGATATCATTTCATATTTTATTTGAGTTGGAAATTTTGGCAATAGAAATCTATAGTCATTATTAAACAATGTTCAAAATTTTAGGTTAAAATTATAGTTTATTAGAAACCACTTGTTTGCACATGGTTTGTTATAGTAGAACTAAGTGCACCCCCTGTGGGCATGCCACTTTAGTACACTTTGACGCCATCTAAAAATTTGAACCCCTAAATGTCCAAACATTGTTTTTGGACAACATAGACACATAGTAATTGTGGATAGTTCACTACGAATTGAATTTTTATTTTTATTTTTTTTGAAATTTTCACACAACATGTGCCCAAAGAGTACCTTTAAGGCACAATAATTTTCATAACTTTTGACTACATGGTATGTAATTTTCATTGCTTAACGGGCAACTCAAAAAAATTGTAAAAAAATTACTTTTTTCTAAAATAAAAATTTGAAATTGGTTTTCCAGATTTATATATGCGTAAAAAGCTTTTAGTCATTTCATTTTGATCAATGAGATGAAAGTTATGAGGAGTTTTAGCTTGTGGGCAATTATGGATTTGCTACTCTAAAATAAACTTTGAAGTCCTTTATTTAACTCGATTTCCAATTTGTTTGTAAGAAAATAAAATTATAGGATGTAGATTGTTTATTTCAACATTGCAATCATTGGAATTGGCATTTTTCAATTCTATAACTAAATTCTTGATATTTTAGTATTTTCAATCATTATTTATTTTTTTCTACTTACTATTTTTTTCCTATATATTGTACAATTCCAAATGATCTGAAAATTTTCAAGCATGTAGACAACTTGCCTTGAAAAATGAATCCAAAGAAGTACCATTAATGTGGACATTTTGTATATAAATGTGACCTTGTGAAGTGTAGCTGCTTATTTTTTGTAAAGCCAATTAAAGAATTTTTGTCAATTCAAACACTAATATCTTGCAATCCACACAATGGAAATTTTTGAAGTTTTTTCCACATCTTTTCAAATCAATGTATTGCAAGATCCTAAGGTTATATGTGTACAAATTTATTTTTTCTTTGAAATTTTGTGCTTGTACTAGAAATGGCAGTTTTGGAGCATTTTTGATGAAAACATAGTTAAAAACATTTAGGGATTGACTCTATTTTTGAAGATATCAACTAAAATGTCAACTAAGACATCTTCTAAAACATCTAGATGTTTTTTGTGATGTCAACTGGCACGTCAACTGAGACGTCTTAGAGGATATCTACATATTTTTTGCAATGTCAACTAAAACGTCAATTGATATGTCCAAATGTTTTCTTATAAAATACAATCTCTAAGTTTTACATATTCCATATGCTTTGTCTTTGCTCCTATCACCACACTTGTATAAGTAGCTTGTCTTGTCATGTCAATTATATACTTATGATAAGTGACTTTTTAGGCCATTTGACATAATTGCCAATATGGTGTATTGTTTATGGTGTACAATATATATTGTGTATTATATATCATGTACAATATATGACATATTATATATTATATATGGTATATTATGTATGATGCAAAATTTTGTATATGGTGTATAATATATTGTGTATGGCCTATTTTGTATTGTGTATGATGTACAATGTATTTTATATGTCCTTTTTTGTATGGTGTACTATGTAAAGTGTACATCTAAACTGACATTTAAAAAAACGTCTCAAAAAAATGTTTAGACATCTAAGTGGACATCGCAAAAAATAGCATTAAAATTCTTTTAGACTTCTACGTTGACATTGTTGGAAACAATATTAATTTTTTCAAACGGTGTGACGTCAAGCGCCACATCATCATCAGTTTAGGTGTAAGAAATTCCATGAGGCACTGCTTGCCTGCGTGGTGCTTACGTAGCTACCACATGGTACAGTTTTGGCTCTTTTTTTACCATGTTTGTTGTGACATTGTCTAGTAAAAAGTGGTTTGCCTCGGAAAATCACAAGGATTTTGGCTACAACAAGAGATGATCTTCAAGTCTTCAAATCTTTAGATTGCTACCCGTTGGCCTATCATGTAATGGTTCTAAACAGGCCCAAGGGTTAGGAAAGGGTGATAAAAAACCACCGGCTTTGGACATGTAAAACGGGATGACCAGACTACGAGGTGAACTGTTGGAGGGATTGGCTCCTAAATTTCAAACTCATGGTGACCAGCAATCGTGCCTTACCAATGGGAACAACTTAAAAGTACGACCATGTAGGCAAAGAATCCCACTTTGTCGCATCTACAACACAAAAAGAGGCTAAGCTATGGTTTCACCTATATTGCCCGCAACAACAAAGTTTACAAAAAAGGACAAGCCACAAGCCACAACAAACAAATCTTCTTCCATCTTCCAACTTCACTCTAATTTCAAAGCTGAATTTTGATTGAGTTTTTCCTTTGCTTCAAAACTTCAAATGAAATGAAAGATAGATATTTGGAAAGCTATCACAATTCTCTACACTTCCTCCAAATCTCAACTCAATTCAATATTTTATCCAATATCTATGGCTGTTCAAAATTTTGGCCTCTAAAAGTGAGGGCAACAGACCTTCCTTCACTTCTATACTTACAATTCATTCATATGAACTTCAAAATTAATGAATGATATCTTCCTAGAAAAGTAACAAAATTTACTACACTTCTTCAAATTTTTATTGCAAACAAAAGACTTTTCCGTTTTTTATGATCGATCGAAGTCTCAGCCCTTCTTCATAGGAGGCAACAAACCTCCCTCCTTTCAAATTAGTACAACTTTTGATTTACAACTCCAAAAAAAACAAATGAGATCAATTTAGAAACCATACACCATGATATACAACTCTTATAATTTTCATTTCAAAATTCTTCATACACACTTCACAATGGGCCTCCAAACATTTAGGTTCCCCAAAACTACAACAAGAGAGAAGTTGAATAGTGTCCACCTTTTCCTCTACTTTATCAACAATTTTTCACCACATAAGCAAGTAGACATCAACCTTTAACTTGCTCCTAAGGCTAACTACAATTATTGGCCTTCCTATTTAGCCGCACAACTATTTCTTTGTCTTTAACTTAAAAGAAAAATCACTTCAAAGTCCACTTAGAAGGCAAACTACTTCCATTTTTTTCCTTTCACAACTATAATCATACAAAATAATTTTATAAAATACTTTAAACATGGATATAAGTACTAATATTAAACCAATGCCTATAAGAAGTAAAGAACTAGAATTCCAAGACAACTTTGACTCCATTTGCAAAAACTTGAGAATGCGTTTGATAGTTGCAACGACATATTCAATATGATCCGCTTTTGTTAAGAGATTGACTGGACCCTCTAACCATCGTTGATGGCCGCGACTTCCTTTGATTGGCCTAACTATACAATAGTATTGGTCATCATTACCTTCAAAGCTCCCTTCAAAGCTCTCTTCAAATGTTACTTCATGGCTACCGGGTTCAACACATCCAACTTGTAACAAGATTACCAACGCACAAGCATCTTGCTGAAGGTTTCCATGCCACCATTGCTCTTTACAAGGCTGCTTTGGTGGTCGAGAAGGCCCAACTTCTAACTTGAAACTTGAAACCTATCCATGGAACTGGACCCTATGGTTCTCATCAAGTTCTCTTGGACCAATTGAGCCTTTCTTTGTTAGAAGTAGGGTAGGCTAGGTTATTTTGGATAATTCTACTCCGGGTAGGTAATTTGCACGGTTTATTGGTTTCTAACCTATTTACATGCGGAATTCTAACCTAATTGGATAAAAACACATAAAATATGACCAAATATTATATTGGTAGGTCACATACCTATTTTGGTTTTACATTTTTTTTAGGCTTTTTTTAGGGTTTTTTATACTTAATTTTGCAAAAATTGCAAAAAAAGGACGATGAGTCCCAGGTGACAAAACGGGGGCTTACATAATGCCCTTGGCGACAAAGGGTGTACGGGCTTTATTTCAAGGCATTTGGATGTATGATGTGAAAGTTATTGAAAATATCTTTCATATATAGTAAAATTCAAGACATTTGGAAATTTGAGTCAAAAGTTATGGCCTAATATGTTAATTTTTAAGTAAATGAGTATTTGGGCAGATAAAAAAATCACTTTTTTCATAAACAAAATTTTGAAATTGGTTTTCAAGATTTATCTATATATAGAAAACTTTGAATCATTCCATTTTGATCAATGAGTCAAAAGTTATGAGGAGTTTTAGTTTGTAGGCAATTAAGGATTCTCTACTCGAAAATAAACTTTGAAGTCCTTTATTTTACTCAATTTTCAATATTTTTTGAAAAAAATAAAATTATAGGATGTAGATTGTTTATTACAATATTGAAACAATTGGGATTGGCATTTTTCAATTCCGTAACTAAATTCTTAACAATTTTGTATTTTGAATCATTCTCTACTTCTTTCTATTTACTATTTTTTTTTACATGTTGTATAATTTCCAAAAATTTTGAGCATGTAGCCAACTTGTCTTGAAGAATGAATCCAAAGAAGCACCACCATTTTGGACATTTTTTTATACAAATGTGAGCTTGTGAAGTGCAGCTGCCTAGTTTTTCATAGAGCCCAAAAAACGATTTCATTGAATTTGAATGCTTTATCTTGCAATCTATGTGGTGAAATTTTTTGTAATTTTTTCCACATATTTTCTAACTAGCTTACTACAAGATCCTAAAGTTACTTGTGTCCAAAAATGTTTTTTCTCTAGAATTAGGTACTTCTACTAGAAATGGCAGTTTGAGAGCATTTTTGGTGAAAACATATTTAAGGAACTTAACTCGTCAAGAACATGAGAACACAATTTGTTCTTTTCAAATTTTCTATGGCAAATTCTGAAGAGGGTGAAGCAAATCTCAATAGTTTTTAAACTAGGAGTCGTTGTAGAGTAACAAGTTGACATACTTGGTGCATTTTCTGATTTTCAAAATTTCAATATGAGAAGTATTTCAAAATTTTATTTAGGAAATGTAGTCTACTAGAAAAAAGAAGCAAACATAATTTTTTTCCAATGAAAGAAATATTAGGGATGAAAAACAACATTTTCTTGGTCATTTCTAGTCTTTACTTTGTACAAACAAACTGGGTTTAGAGATTTTTTTTTCCAAATTTTTATTTTTCCAAATTTTAAAATATAAAGTTTAATATGGTGTGATTTAAAATACAAAATAATTTGAATGATTACAATTTTTTTGAAGATGCTCCAAACAATATGCTAATAATATCAATTGTTACATTTCAAAAATTGATGCATATAAATTTTTATTTTTTAGGATCCAATTTGAACTATTTTGGCTTTCTACTCCTTTAGTTTGAAACGTGTACAAATTTGAGAGAGTTTTTTATTTTTCAATTTTTTCAATTAAAAAATACTACATTTGTCTAAGATTCCAATACAATTTTTTTTTGAGGGGTGGTAAAAAAGCATTATTCATCTTCTTCTTATTTTTCTTCCCCAAAAGTTGTGTTTTTGGCGTATTAAGTTGATCATCTAAAATTGTTATAATCTAAAAATCCAATGGTCAATATTTTTGACAATTAGTTTCATGCATAATAGACAAAATAATCTCTACTTTTGTTTGGTTAAAATTAAAAATTTCAAGCACATCTATGTCAAAAAAAAAAATCAAAGTGGGACAATGCATTGGAAACCTCTATTGTCAAAAAGTTGTTGGGCCTTGAGTGGTTAAGGGATTAAAGAAATATGCAAGTATGATTCTATAGTTTCTTTTATAGCTCTAAGAAAAATGAACATTAAATATACAATGATTTTTTAACAAAAATTCCTACTCTAAAATAATATACTTAGAATTTGTGATTAATATTTATCTCAATTTGATTATTATTGGTACTTGTTACTTCTTCTAAATCATAATAATTTATTCTTTTGTAGTAATAAAAGTATTGAGGATTATTAGTCTGTATTAATTCCGACAACAATATTTTTACAATTTAGAGGAAGCATTGATCATTCATCTCATTCTTACCTTATAGCCAATGATTTTAAAATAAAAAAGTTAAAGAATCTAAAAATCAAATTAGAAGAGGTCTTTGACCAAGTCAACTTCAAATTACTATGTAAAAATATAAATTTTAAATACAATTTTTGTATTTGAAAAGGACAATAAAGTAGACGTCTTTTGCTAAATTTCATTAGTTGAGCTTAAAACCTATAATCATCTTTAACTCTGAAATTGGTTTTGCTTCACATTGCTGAAGGGAGGAATTAAATTGGGATTAACCCCCAAAAGTTTCAAGGCCATATTTATGTCCACAAATTACCATTTTCAATATAAATAATAAAAATTTCAATTTTTTTTTAATATCCAACCTTAGAATCTTGCACTAGACTAGTATGAAAATGTCTTGAATTTTTTTTAGAAACTTTAACCATATAGTTCACAAAATACAAAGGTTTTAAGTGAAAAAAACAAGTATTTTTGTTCCTAGCTTGACTAAAGTATAAAGCTTTAAATCTTGTAACTGGAAATTTTTATATTATAGATTGCAAATTAAATTTTCTTTTATGTTGAATAATTGAATTGAGGTTTTGAAATTTCTTTTCATAACCTTGCAATTTTCATTTTTAAGAAAATTGTTAAATCAAAGGACATATGAGATAGGAGAAAAAACTAAATTGTTAAAAGCTTTAAGATGGAATTGAAACACACTAATTTCAAATGTGAGATTGTTTTAGAAAGAAAACTAAACCATCTTCAACTCTTTTTTTTTTAAATTGTTAAAATTGAGTTTAAAAATAGATCTAATTCATTATTTTCTCAAAAAGCTTCATAACTTTCACATTACTTATCCAAATGGAACGAATCAAATTTTCCATGTAGACAAGAATATAATCTATGAGAAATAAATTTAAAAATATATTATTTCAATTTTACGTTGTTTTCTTTTGTTGCCTATCCTTTCTTGTTTTGGGCTTAAAGTGGTATAACTTTTTTTCTTGGGCATTAATTGAATAAAAATTATGCTCATTGAAAGCTAATTAATTTTCCTATCTTGAAAAAAAATTCAAAAAATCTAGCCAATAATTGAGATCATAAGTACTTGCCCAAACTTTCAAAAGTCCCCAAGAGGACTCTTGGGACTTTTGGGAATGTTATAGAAGGAAATAAGACTAATATTATGGGACAATAGTAGTAATAAGTTCAACATTCCTAGCCAAATAATTCATAAACTTTGAAGATTCGGTCGCCAATCCTAGCTAAAATCATTGCCATTGTTTCATTGTAAGCATGTCCAAACTACACTTCATTTTAGTTCTGCACTTCGTGTACACTCAAGTCCCAAATCAGCCCGGTATAGCCCCTTAAAAAATCAAGCTCGGTCATTCGCACTTAGAGCTTGGATCCTAGGTAGCATTTTCTTCTTGTCACTTTATTTTGTTGTCAAAGAGTCAAAATTTGGAAAAATGGCATGTGAATAATGACTCCAAAGCTCTAGAGAATGAATAAGATGGGTACCTCTAAAACCGCCACTAATTGCTAATATGCCAAATTACTATTGATAGATTGTTCAAATTTTCATATTTTTTTATTGGCAAGTGTACAGAGGTTTCAATACACGAAAGAACACGACATTTTGATATTGTATGCAAAAGTTTTGAACAAACAAGGTTTGGTTCTAAAAGTGTTTCTTGTACAGTACACAGGTACGTAGTTGATTTTGGAGATGTACATAGAATGAAGATGGTGATTTAGGATCACTGGCGCATTTTTGGGTGCCTACTATAGAACCTCCCTTGAATCAAGCAAAAATCTAAATTCAACATTTGCTTTGTGTAAATTCCAATTCTTATCCCAAGGATTATCACACCAAGTGTGAACGGGGGTTCAACCCAATCCGTCCCTCATTCTCAAATAATGAGGCCGGGCAAGCTGTCTCATTAGTGTGGTGTTTTGATTGTGCACAAGTGGAAATTCTCTAAGTACCATACTACAAAACCCTGTTTTTCTTGTTCTTTTCAAAAATAGCTTTTTAATAAGATTGACCTTCATTTCAAAAAAAATTCCCACCAATCTTACAACAGGATTAGGCTAGTCTTACCATTGTTCTTGTTTGTTTTTTATATTGTTAACCATTGAGGTCCTAACTAGGGAATCACAATCTCATTTTTGTGGTCAAAAAACAAAAATAAGTAACTCGTAATGTGAGAGGAATTGAAAGCAAGTTAATTAGGAAGCGGAAGTTACTAATTCATTTGATAGAGAATGAATTAGAGCAATCAAATCTAGTAAATACAATTGCATGCAATAGTTATCATTGTCATTTATACATGGGTATGTCTACTAGTTTGCATGTAATACATGAAAATAATTGTAAAAGATTTGTCCCTTCTACACCTTGAACACTATTGGCATTGGAGGTGGAAGAAGGAAGTGAAGACAAAGATGGCACTAGTGGAGTAGGCCCTTTCTAGAAAGAAGGTCGCCATAAAGAATTATGCCATACATTATTGTATAATATTGCAATGTTTCTAGTACTTTCATGTATTATGGTCAACAATGGGTTTTTTTCAAGTTTCTTTTTCCATCTTTTATTGTAAATGATGGCTTCAACTACTCCTATGTTAGTGTTGATCAATCATGAAAGAAGCAAAACTAAACTTGTGTCAATTTTGAGTACAAGATTATGTATTTTTTTAGTATTGATTGCTTTGTATGAATCACCAAAGCAATGTCTACCAAATCCAAAAATCCTCGAAGTGAATCTTTTATGAGGCTACTTGTATTGTAGATTTGTATTTGCACATTTTTCACATGTCAATGTCAACAACATTGTATACAAAAAAAAATCTTCAAAGTAATAGGGACATGATTTGGGTTAACTATATGACATTAAGGAAGGTCAATTGTAGTAATGACGTTTGTATGCAACCAAGCTAGGATTAAACAATCAATATTACATACCTTAAAGGTATGTGCACATTTGGCCTTATGGTGGCGACGTTAAAGCATTAAATCAATTGTAAATCATAGCGCATTCCGACATGAATGCTTAAATATCAACCAAACCTACATGGCAACCAAGGTGGCATGGACTTGACAATGCTACTACACCATTAATCACCTCTTTATTGTTGGCCCACCACTACAAAAATAGTCGATAACTACAACTTGGTAATCTTCTAAAAATGAAGATTTCAGCACTTGACAACTACTCTTATCAAATAGAACCCTCGACAGCCCATTACGTAAGAGTAATGGCCGAGGTGGCATAGACTTGAAAACGCTACTACACCATTAATCACTTCTTTATTGTTGGCCCACCACTACAAAACTTGACAACCATTCTTATCAAATGGAGCCCTCAACAGCCCATTACATAAGAGCAATGACTGCCCAAGGCAAAAATTAAAAGGACCCCACTTGGAAAAATAAAAAATATTGCAATTCTCCAACAACTAGTTCACATGTATTTTAAACCCTCTACCACTATAATCAAGAATATGAGGATGAATAGGCAATGTCTTTATACAATTGGGGTGATGGGAGGTAAAACAACCCATATGGGATATGTAAATTAGGATTAGTAGAAGTTCAATCACTCATACCTAGTTAAGTCAAAAGCAAGATTTGTGTTCAATGTAGAACTTCAAAGATCATCTTTTCATAGTAGAAATTTTGGACTAAGAAAAGTTGTTAAATAAAACTAACTTTCATTATCAAAAATCCATTAGAGATTTCAAACCTCCAATCAAAAGTTAGGGACAAAATTCATAGAGGGGTTGGAAGAACATTTTCTTTGACATTTTCTTTGTCAAAGGATATGGGACAATTTGAAGATGAAAGTTAGCTTGATTTACCAACTTTTTTTAGTTAAAAATTTCTTAAAAAAATAATTCTACTATGAAAAAATGAGATCTAAAGTTCTACATTGAACATAATTCTTGCATTTTGACAATGAGTGGTCAAGCTCTCATCTTCAAATTGTCCCATATCCTTTGAGGATCCATGATGAAAAATGGATACCATGATAAAAAAACGATCTCTCCACTCAATGATTAGTGAAGGCAATTAATTGAGTTGACATCATTTCTAGGATTTAAAATTTCTTTATAGTTAATCTTCTTTGGATTTAACAAAATGATTTGTTAATTTTCAAAATCATTCAGATTTTGAAATTTTGATGTTTTTTTGCAGAGGGTGACCTCCGGCTGTAGTGTAGGGTTGAAGAAGTATGAGTCATGCGTGAACTGCAAGTAGTTAAAAAACTCTGATAGCAGTTTCGAACCTGAGCTCCATAAAAAAAGATTATTTCTTTCTTATGCGAAAGTTTTATCTTTTAAAGCGTGGTGTTTGCAAACGCCAAGTGTGCACATACCTTTAGAGAAGTTATAATTACTTTAGAAAGGTTCCACTATACACTGTTAGAAAACCCTAAATTCTCACAATACCAATAGTGAATCACCCTAATCTTTTGCACACCCATTGCCTGCTGTATATATCACTCATCACTCATTCTCCAATTCGGTTGAGATACTCTTCACTCATTTGTCTCCTCCCTCATTTGTCTCCTCCCTCTCTCCCAAATAATCTCACATCTGCTGCTACAGATTCTGTTCATATATTCTTGCTCTGACCCAAACACAGCTCTGGAACCTAACGGATCCACTACCGGTTGTAAGTAAACTGGACTCATTCAACAGCTGAAGAATCCATCCAGTGCTGCCTGATTTCAAAGCGAGAGAAATGTTAACTTTCCCCTAAATTATTACCTCCAAGTGATCAGAGATGGGTTCCATCATTGCCCCAGTGAGGATGTGCCCAAAGATGTGCTAACAAATGAGTGATGCAAATCTGGGAATGCGGTGAGTGAGTTTGCTGAAGCAGGAAGCAAGCTCACTGCACCAAATGCAAATCCTCCTCAAAAGCATACACTGACAACAAGCAGGCGGCAACTGACCAGTTCTTCTCGAGACTCGCGACGCCCTAGCTAGCTCGCTCGTCTAGCTCGTCTAGCTCGTCTAGCTCGTGTAGCTCGTCGATTGACGGAGCTCGTAGCAGGGCATCTTCAGTTAGTGCGGCAGTAGTTTGCACTAGGGGTCCGCCCTAGCTTTAAGCTTAGCTGAGGAGTAGTTCGAGGTGGGTGTCATGTGCCTGGACGGAGGCTGGCAGTTGCCTCCAAATTGGGGGCCTACAACAGAGGAGCCCCATCCGTCCAGCTTTTGGACCAGATCAAGGTTTGTTAGAGAGCTGGCAGGCCTGGCCTGGACGTCTTGGGATGTGGTCTTAGTGTTTCTTCTCACGCAACCGCCCTTGCAGCCTCAGAATACCAAGCTGTGGTACACAGGTTTCTGGTGGCCGAAGCTGCTGCTGCTGTAAGGTGGAACAACACCCCCAGCTCAGGCCAGGCCAAACTCCCGTTCCGGACATTTAAGAAAAGTTAGACCCATTCCAAGATGTTGAGTTGTATTGGAAAACAGAAAATTACTTGTAAAGTTGCTTGTTGTAGGGAGTTGATTGGAGGAAATGAGGGTAACATGTGTTTGGGGTGGGCATAATCGATGCCTCGAATTACACACTGTCATTAATTTACTTAGAGTTAGCCTCAAATCAATGCAAATTGGTTCATTCTGGCAACATATGTATGCAGTTGGTATTGAGGTCACTATGGATTGGGCATGTGTTAAGTGGGGCATGGGACCATGGGTTGGTAGAAGCCCTACAATAGCTACTTTTTTGATGTTGACAAGTATATCTACGGACTTTCATGGGAAGTTCAAGGCAAAATCTTTCTATAAATTTAGAAGAAAAAGAAGATGAAGCTTGAAAATTATTTTTCCCACTATAATATTGTTTCTTAATACTTGTCTACCCCTGAAATTTATTCACACATTTTTTACATAGCAGAATCATAGTGCATTAGTCATTCTGCCCGCAATTATTAGGTGGTTTACCTTAATCCCAGCCAAAGTCTACTTTTATCATCACATCATACTGAAGATTCATCTTTTAATGACCATCTAGAAGCTCCATGTATCCTACCTCATACATCAGGACAAGCCCCTGGCAGTTGTGCATTTGAGCCACGATCAAAAGAATATACTTTACAAATATGAAGCCAAAAGTTGAGGAAAACTCTTAAGAATATGACATGGAGTGAACAGGGCACTACACAACAACTGAAGAGGCTCAGCAACAAAGCTAGAAGAAACTCAGGTAGCTTCGTTGTACTGCTCGTTCATATTAGGGACAAGGACTCAATTCCGAGTAGCAACGGAAATAGTACATGAGAATCTGCTCAAACTTGCCTTAACTTTATTTATTTTTAAATCATGAGAAAAAATGACTTGTAGCAAACAAACAACTGTAAGCAACAAGAAGCTGCACTACAAAGCCACTAGAGAATGTAGCTGCACAGTAGCTCGTATAAAGGGACAAAGACTCGGTTTCAAGAAGCAACAAGCCCATTATACATGCGAACCTTCTCAAAAAATTTCATATCATGGGATGAATCAAAAAATTTGCACCACGGTATGAATAGCTTGCGGTGGTACTATGCTTCATTTCCTTTTGTCCCGTAGGCAATAGATGAGCAAAGAATAGCAATGTTGTGTCGGAAAAAGGTGGCGTTTGTAAGTAATTCATTTTATTATACATTTGACTTGGTGTGGAGCATATTATTTATCTTGTAATCCTGCGGAGAGAAATTGTGACAAGTGGTAGAAGAACCATAACATGTGACACTAAAGCAAGAGCCCAAGTAGTCATTTTTTACAAAATACCACATCAATTTTAGACTCTTTGAATATTATTATAGCCCACAATGAATTTATATATACCTAAAATATTTTTATTGCCACATAAAATTGTATATGATGTACATTCTTGGCGGTGAAATCACCCTTTATCCACACAACAATGGTTCACAGATAGAAAGAAGGACTTGCAACCTCAAATTCAACAATGGATTGATCTAAAAGTAATAAACCATAGGAATTCATCTCTTGAACTTGTATGGATTAATTTTTGCCCATGTAGTTACTATCCATCCAAAGCTCAAGATTTAGTAGAAGGCTCTCAATCATACAAACCTATCCAACTTATATACACATTTCATTTAATATTTCAATGGTAATGAATCTCCATGATTTATTATAAGTTAACATTTTGGCCTCTTCATGCCCATAGACTTGTATCTAATATACGTTGGAAAGTTCTACTTGGTGCAAGGATATAATCAAATTTTTTGGTTATCCTTAGGGTTATCCATTCATATCTAATTGACGTTGTATTGACTTCAAGAATGTATGACTTTTCAAAATCAAGGTTTGTATAAAAGAGGGGGGAAAAGTCAATTACTCTGTAAATGTTTCTTATATTAAAATTTTATAGTTAAAGTGAAGCAAATGTTTTCATCTTTTCAAAGAATTTATTTCTATTGTCAATGATATGTTGTAGTAATTTCTGAAATATTTAGAAATTCAATAATTATAATTAATCTTGAAAATAAAATTTTGAACCACTCTAAATAGATTTTGCAATTTTGAAACAAAAGATGATCTAAAGTTTTGAATCCAACTTTGCTAAGCAAAACATGACATTTTGAGGTTGCAACAAATAACATATAGGCTTACTTGTTTTATTGCAAACATGATAAGTGAAAATTGGTGAACTAGCAAATATAAACAACATATGAGGTTCGAGTTCACATTCTATTGGACTTGTCTTAAAAGCTTGAAGAACTCCTCAATAAAAAATTTCATTGTTTTAAGAACCTTTACAAAACCATCATGAAAAAAATCCCATGATTCATAGAGAGGTCAATTTGTGTGGGGAAAAAAGTAATATATTAATGAAATTAATATTTGAATTAGTACCACTACAAATATATGTTATTCTATTAGGATTTCAAATCTCAAAGAGTCTAATTATAATTTTCACTTTAATCCCTAAAGCTCCTTGGTTCAAAAAAATAAGAAAATACTCTCAAAATTGCACAAAAACAACACCTTGGACAAAAGAGTTTAAAATATAATTTTATGTATTTTAAAGAACTTCTATCTATAAGATGTTATCCTTGACTTGTATTGCAATGGCATATAAAAATATTTAGGTCTTCAAGGCACTACATGAGTGAGATTCATGCATGCAAAAGAATAGTTTTTGCTACTTCACTAAAGGTGACTTCAACAATCCAAAATCAATTTAGATTTAAAAGAGCTTTAGGAGTTAATTGATGGTATCTCGAGGATGGTATTGATTATAATGTTGCATGTTAGGTTTTTCTATAATTTTTGACATACTTCTCATCATATTTATTAATCACACTATTAATTTCTGTAGCATTAGTATAGAAAAAACTATACATTAGATGGGTTTTCAGGACTCCGAGAGACCATTTGAGGGTTGTTCCCCTTCACTGTTCCCCCCGCAATGAAAGATGGCTAGTTGTTAGAAGAAAAAAAAATTAATTTAAAAAAAAAAATTCCAGAAATGCGTTGGCAGCCTCTCAGCCACGTAGGACCGTTGAGGTTTTAGGCCAGCAGTCACGTTCCCTAGGTTCTCACAACAATAGAACCCGTGGTCTTTCGAAGGCCCTAGAACCCATCTAATGTATATTTTTGAGAAAAAATATTTACTTTTGATTTTTTATAACACCTTTTGAGGACATATTCTTGGCATTCCTTTATACAATCTTCTCAGCACTTGTTTTAATATTTGTTTTGTACTCTTTTTGACACTTTTTTGGGAAGTTTTTTGGACATTGTTTGAAACATTTGAAAATTATGATGGGTACTTTTGACAATAGAATGTCAAAATGTCTTGAATTTTATGACACCTCATTTTTCAATATTTTGGGATTATAGCACTTAGGGTTATAGTGACACTTTTGAGCACATTGTGACAAACTATCACAATATGCCCATTAATTAATTAATTTTTTAGCCTCACAAGCCCCAAAATTTTAAATTTTAAAATTAGATTTTTTTTGGATGCACCTAAAATATTTTAAAATTTTAAAATTTTCATTCCCTTCCCCTTCTCTCTTCTTGTAATTTTTTGAAACCAACTTGATTGACAAACATTATGGGACAATTCATCTCGTACTTGTACTTGTATCCATATCCCATATCCCATACTTGTATTTGTATTTATATTTAGTATTGTACTATACCTATATCCGTATCTACATTCAATATTTTGTATGTATTCATATATGATATTGTATCCGTACCCCATATTCATTTTCATATCTGTATCCATATTGATATTTGGACGGCTCAAATTAAATCTCACAAAATCAACATCTTGTGACTTTTTGAGAAATCAATGGCGATTTTGAAGGTAAACATTTTAAAAAACAAACAATCAATGGCCTTTAATTTTTTTGAGAGAGGGGGGCAAGTAATACCTTTGGCAACCTCTTTTGGGTACATTGTGATGTAGAGTTTCTTTCTAAGAGTAAAATGGTCAATTGACTTTAATTAAGGAGGCTTTAGAAGAGAGTTCCCGTATTGGTCCCAATAAGGTCTTAAAATATAATTAGAGAAGCAAGAATAATTTTGAATCAAGTTTTGAATAGAAACCCTTGAGCACTCCATTGTCAACAAAGATTGTTCATATCCCTTGCTTACACCAAAACTTTTCCCTCTAAAATTGGTCATATATAAGTAGAAGTGTTGAAATCAAACAAGGGGTGCTATTATGTGAGCCTAGGAGCGTAAAAGACTATACACCTATATTATAGGTGTCTATATTAAAAACCTTCCATGACAATAGTGTAGCTATGTTATAGATACCTGTATTATAGGTGTTTATATTATAAGCACCTTCAATGATTGTAGGATATGTACTTATATAGTTGTTGAAGGCTCACATGCTCACATACTAGCATCAAAGAGTGCTAGTATGTGTGCATAGATTCCATGTGTTATAAACACCTACAACTTGATTTATAAACTTGCTCTTTAATTCAAATATTTCACTACTTTGATGCTAAAATCCATCTTAAAAAATGGGAGGATTTACAATAACAAAATGTTGAAATATATAATGAATTTAGAACAACCAAACATTAATGGAAATTTAGTACTAGAAGACTAGGAAAACAATCCATGAAAAGACCCACAAGTGCTCTAAATTGTCATGTAAGTCTTCACATGGATCATTTTCCTAGTCTACACATATAGTGAATGGTAAAATTGATCAAATGTTTGCAAACACTTCATTCTATCTTCTCTAGTGGAAAAATAAAGACATATATGAAATTGGAAAAGGTAATTTTACTTATATATGATACACTATATAATACATATACGGAAAAAACAACTTCACATTAGAGCTCTATAGAAGTTTGAGAAAATTCCAAAATTCACCTATGCACTTTATCAAATTTGCTAACCCATGAACAATGATCCCTCAATAATTTGTTCACTTCCCTATTGCTCCCTTTACAATTGCAATTTTGTATCGCATACTTTCTACCACATATCCTACAATTCTATCAACCTAATAGAGGCCTCTCATATCAATTAAGTCTTCATTTCAGAAGTGGCTACAAGTTTTCTATGGGATTCAAATCAACCAATTGAGCAAGTGTAGAAGAGTAAAAGAGAAAGTAAAATAGAGTGTAAAACATTATCGTGAGAACCACTCTTGAAGCATCTTTGTTGTGTGAATGGGGGCATTGTCTTGTTGGAAGATGACACATGAAGGGTCTAAGTTGAATTTGGAAATGACCTTGTAGACATTTTCCTCCAAAATGTCACAATAACAAATCTAATTAATGCACCCTTCTAGCTTGCATATCAATCCATGTCTATGGATGCACATACATCTCCAAATCATAATTCTCCCACCTGTGTCGGTTTGATTGTTTGAGTAACTATTCATATTGAAAGGGCTCTTTTCCTAGAGTCCAACGCCCAAAACCCTTCCATCTGAATTGAAACAATTGATTTTATTCTTGTTTGAGATTGTAATTGAATCCAATCATCCTCAGTCCAATGTTTGTGGACTTCTAGCAAACTCTAAACGTACCTTCACGTTTTTGGAAGAAAGATGTGGCCTTTCCACCTTTGTTTGCAAATGTAAACCGGCTCTATGAAGTGCACACTTGATAGTGTGAGTGTTCAATCTCATTCCCAATACCCGTTGCGCATACCTTGCTACATCTACACAAGTGCCCATTCTTCCCAGACCAATTGTAATACACACATTGATTTTGTTCTTGTGTTCTATTCAACTTCCAAGTTCTACCTTCATGTGACTATTCTACATTAAAGAGATGTACCTAACAAAGGTTATGGAGACTTCCCAATCATACTTACATGCAAAGTATTTGCTATTTTTATGTGTGAACATCCTCTCTGAAGTATGGAAACTACATTATCTTGAACGTGCTATCGAGATAATGCTCTCGGCATCTTAGAACACTGAAGAAGAAGGCATATACCAAATAGGGATAATTGTGCATACAACTATTAAAGAGTGGATCACGCAAAAGCTCTACAAGTGCTAAACTTAGTGGAAAATCCCTCCTAACTTTGTGCACATCAGTTCACAGGTTTGTTGTCAAAAACTGATCACGTGAGAGAGATGACTACTAGCAACCTCCTAGCATGACAAATGCATTGCCACCTCTACAAATCGGCTTTTCAAAGAATCTCATCTTGAAGTAGTAGGTGATTGGCGTGGCTTTGAACTAGAGAATACCACTTGTTGGTTTGCAATTAACAACAGTCAAAGTTGCGATTACTTAATGTTTGATCCATTCTGTCAGTCACTGTACCAACTCTTAATGTACGTTAGAGCTTATATTTCCACTAAGTTACGCTTAAGTTTATTAGTGATATCCTGCATGCTACAGGAGTGCAACTTTTGGGTGTATTGGTTGCAACCCCAAACCCAAACCAAACCCACTGCTTTGTCCGTCATATGATGAGGCTTCCTTTTCTCGGGCCCAATGTCTCCAATCCCAACAAGGGCCTCCATGTGAACCACATTTCAAAGCTTGTGGGGTAAAGCTTAAGTTCAATAATCCAGGGTGCCATGGCCATCGTGGCCACATGATTTTTTTTAATTTTTAAATTGCTCATCCAGGGGCACAGGAAGTGAAGCTAACTTTAATTTGTTGTTTAATAATTAAGTAGCACCACTGTTGTTTAGGTGAACTGAACGTGCTTGGATTGGTGCCCCTGCTTTCCTTGACAAAATCTTTTCCAAATCCCCACCTCCAGTGGCATACATACCACTGGTATCCTGATTGATTTCGTGCAACTTACAGACGAATTGTCAAGGGAATTGCCTCTCTCAGTGGAGACAAAATGGAAATTGGGGAACTCGGATATGACATGAATTCAGTTCACAGTTGCACCCGATTTTTGTTTTGTTGGCTCTGGATCAAATGGGTCGAGACTTCACATCAATAAAAAGCTACCCTTGGGATGTTGTCCTTGCCCCCGCCCCTTGGGATGTTTGAGTAGCTAGACATACTTGAAAAGTGGGTTAGTGTTGTTAAGGCTTTGCATCAACAAAAGCTACCCTCAGGATGTTTACCTTCGCCCCTTGGGATGTTTGAGTAGCTAGCGTACTTGAAAAGCGAGCCAATGTTGCTAAGGATTTGCATCAACAAAAGTTAGCCTTGAGATGTTTACCTTTGCCCCTTGGGATGTTTGAGTAGCTAGCATACTTGAAAAGCAAGCCAATGTTGCTAAGGCTTTGCATCAACAAAAGCTAACCTCCGGATGTTTATCCTTGCCCCTCAGGACATTTGAGTAGCTAGCATACTCGAAAAGTGAGCCACTGTTGCTAAGCCAGAGCCTCTTGTAGCGAAGTCATTAGGAAATAATTTAGGCTAGTAGTGGGCCGTGAGTTTTTTGGCAACAGTGCAATTACAACGAAAAAAGTTATTATAATTTTTTTTAATTTAATTTAAAATAAATAAATTTAAAATATATACATATATGATGGGGCACTCCTAGTGCCACGTCAACACCACATCAGATTGGCAATTTCAAAATTAGTTTTAAGTTTTTTT
The DNA here is from genome assembly GCA_947034895.1 of Rhytidiadelphus loreus. NCBI lineage: Eukaryota > Viridiplantae > Streptophyta > Bryopsida > Hypnales > Hylocomiaceae > Rhytidiadelphus > Rhytidiadelphus loreus. The sequence continues at coordinate 28,859,108 of OX344765.1, read as the reverse complement.
CCAAAAAAGAATATTAAATTTAAAAAATATATATTATTTAATTTCTTTGTATTTGCACTGCGGTCAAAAATCAAACAACTTTCTAACGGCCTTCTTTACAGTTCAAATTTTTTGTAATGTGTTTGTTTGGTTTAAATCAATTAAAATTAAAATCATAGTTACTTAGCCTCTTCCACAAATGATGTTTTCTAAAAGAAGTCAATGTTCTTTTGAGGGATTTATTGGTTGTGAACCAAAAATAAGGACACTTAGTATTGATGTGAGCTTCATGTGAGGAAGTTTGAGTAGGTTGAAACCAATCCAATGCTATAGTGTGACATGGATAGAGCCTCTTGTAGTAAAGCTACTTTTTTTTATTGTGATTTGTGAATAAGTTTATTGTGTATGGGGTGTATCATGAAAATAAATTCCAGTGATGACCTTTATGTTGGAATTGGTTTAAGCAATATATTAAATCTTATATATTTATATCTAATTTTGTATTGACAAATAGTGGGTGCACTAGTGTGAATAGACTCGATCCAAATCATGAAATGAAGCTTGAAAAGTGAAACCATGATTGGATCCATGGCCAAAGCCATAGAATGAAAGACGTGACCTCAAAAAATAGTATCAAGGGAAGCCACAACTATAACATCAAATAATTTGTATGGCCTTCCATATACTACACAACTTTTTGTGCCATTTTTTGTATGCTAATTCACCTTCAATTGTTATATTTAGAAATATTATATAATAATAAAATCGATGAAGAATTTTTTAGGCTAAATACTTTAATATACATAAATATTTGAATATTTATTTTTCTAATGTTTAGGTTTAAATTATTTTATGGATAAAATAGATTAAATTTAACCCCAAAAGTTCCTTGACTATGTTTTCACCAAAAACATTCCGAAACTGCCATTTTTTGTACAAGTACTAAATTTTAGAGAAAAAAACATTTTTGGACACATGTAACCATTGGATTTTGTAGTATGCTGGTTTGAAAATATGTGGAAATTTTTTCAGAAATTACCACCATGTGGATTGCAAGATATTAGCGTTTGAAGTGGCAAAAATCCTTTTGGAGCCCTACAGAAAATATATATGAAATATGTATGAAAAAATGTCCAAAATGGTAGTGCTTCTTTGGATTCATTCTTTAAGGCAAGTTGAATACATGCTCAAATAATTTTAGATCATTTGATATTGTACAACATATAGGATAAAATTAGTAAGTAAAAAATTATTTCTTTCTAAAAGAAGTATTTTTGTAATTTATTTTCTTTCAAAAGAAGTTATTTTTTTCTGATTTGCTTAGAGCCCTAGACTACTGATCAAGGGAAAAACTACATATCATAATAAATTTTTAACCTTGTAGTCAAAAGTTATAAAAATTGTTGGCCTTAAGGAAAAGCCTCATCACCATGTTGTGTGAAAATTTCAAAGAAAAATAAAATTTCATTCATAGTGAGCTACCCGAAATCACTATGTTGCCAAAAAAAACACAGCTTGGTCCTTTACGGGTTAAAAAAGACTTTTCTTTCTTTGTAATTAGGATTTTTAGAGGTTTTGGGGATTGGGTTGTAGGATTTTAGAAGGATTCCACTATAGAGCATTTTATTTAGTAGTAGTTTCTCGAGTAGTTTTTACTCCATATCTACCTCTCTCAGCTTTGTTATCCAACAACCACATGACGTGCACCATCTACAATTCATTTCTATTGTACACAATATGTTTGCTTCTTGAGGTCAAGACTTGATATGAAACTTGTTGCTGAGCCATAATAGTGTCTCATACCAATACAAAAATGTCATGCAACAATCAATGGATCCCTATGTGGACTCTTTGCCACAAACATCATGTTTTGTGTCTTGTTAGAGATGTCGGTTTATATGGTCTTTTTGATGAGGGTACATATGTGGAAGCATTACATGTTATTTCAAGCCTTCGAAAGATTGTTTGAGGGTTGTTTTCCTTCACTGTTCTCCCTGTAGTGAAGGACGGCTAGCTGTTCCAAAAAAAAATTGAATTTTAAAAAAAAATTCTTCAAATGTAAGAAGAAGTTGAAGAAAAATTCCAGAAATGTGCTAGCAGCCTCTCGGCCACATAGGACCGATGAGGTGTCAGGCCGGCAGTCATGTTCCCTACGTTCTCACAGCAATAGAACGTGCGGTCTCCCGAATGCCCAAAAAACCATCTAATGTGTCTCAATGATGGGAGGCTCACTCCATTCTCCATGGCCGGTAATGATGACCATTTTTTCAAGGCTCTAATATTTGTATGAAAATTTAACTTCTTCCCCCACCTCAAACCCAAAAAACCATCATCCCTTTGAACCATATCTCTAACATTTTCAATAATAAAAGATTGAACCCTTGATTGGGTTGTCATTGGTAGCATAGAGAAAAGTGGAGCTCTATCATGCAATTACATAAATTATTAATGTACGTGTTTGTACATGTACAATTAATAGGTGATATATGATATACATTATAAGATTATAGGATCCAAAGGTGTGGTTATTTGTATCAAGCATTAATCAAGGAATCTTTGCACCTTCTTCCTTTCTTCAAAAAATGATGAAATATGTATGCTTAAAAGACTAAATGGGCAATTTTGTTAAAATGGTGCCATTTCGCTACTTTGCAATTTTTACGGTTTAGACCTAGTGGTTTGAATTGTACAATTGTCTTAGATGTTGTTTTTTATAGTTCAGACCCCATAGTTTGAAATCTACAACAATTTTAGATTTTTGAAATCTATGTAAATCAAAGATTTCTAAAATCTATACCAGTCCTAGATGTTGCTTTTACAATTCAGACCGGGCAGTCTGAAAATGGCACATGGAACATCGTCATTTTAACAAAATTGCCCATCTAATTGAATGTTGCTATAATGTATTAGTAGAGTTCCGCTTCTCTATGCTCTATGACTTCTACTACACTAAAATTGGTAAATAGTGTTGGGTGATAATTAGGTTGGGTGATAATTAATTTTCCCACCATTCCAACTTCTATATTTTGTTCCCATCTAACACTAAATGTTGAAATGACCATAATTTTACTATAGAGCTAAAATAGTGTTAGAATGGATAAATAATGTTCTAACACTAACCTTACAAATCACAATTAGTGTTATTGTTGACAATAAGTGTAGCCAACACTATTTACCAATTTTAGTATAGTGTCAAATGATTGAAGGCTTTGAAATGTTGAAAAATTGTCAAACAAATGAAAGTTTTAGTGGTAAAAAAATGAACTTTTAGTCAATATTTAGGTTTTTTACCAAGAGATTTTGTAATTTGAAGGTCTTATAAACTTTAGTCTTTTAAATTTTTAAATTTTTAAATTTATATATATTTTTATTTCTTACTAAAAGAACCCTCAAACTCTCAATAATTGTTGAAAAAATCTTTAATAGTATATGTAACTAATTAAGGCTTGAATGTAGATGAAATGATGAATAAAAATGATTGCCAAACAAATATTTTTTTAGTTTTGATGCCTCAAAATCCCATGTTTTTTTGTCATATGCAAAAAATAGAAAATGGACCTTGATGGTGTTCAATAGAAATATCACTAAAGCTAGATATTTTGAATCAGAGGTTTTCATTTGAATTTTTTATGCACAACCTTCATGTTGGAATTGGTTTAAGCAAAATTTCAAATTTTATATATCTATATCTATTTATGCCTTGACGAACATAGGAGGTACTAGGTGTGATTAGATACAACTAAAGTCATTAAATGAGGCCCCCAGAGTGAAGTCACAACTAAATCTATGGATTGCCTAAGCTATAGAATGAAAACCACAACAAAAAAAGAAGTGGCAAGTGAAGCCACAAGTCTTGCAACAAATAATTTGTGTGACCTTTTACATACTATACAACTTTTTATGCCATTTTTGCATGTTCATAAATCTACAATTGTATTATTTTAATAAATATATTGTAAAAGAGTTGATGAAGAATATATTGAGGTGCTTAAGTTTATTCAAAATTCAAAAACTTCTAGTTCTACTACTACTACAAAAATTCTACTATCAAGAAAGAAAAGAAAAAATTATATTCAATTTTAAGAATTTTAGTAAGGAATATTCATGTCTAATGGATTTTTTTATTCAAGCTTTTCTTTTTCCATCTAATAAAATTGATGAATTTTTTTGATTGTCTTCAATGTTTGATTGACTTTATTTTGTCTTTGATATCTTCAACCTTCATAATTTTCACCTTATTGAATAGAAAGATTAAATGAAAAAAATTATGAAAAAAATAGATTAAATTTTTTCAAAAGACTTATTTTTTTTTTTCAAATTAGGATTTATTGAAGTAAAAGGATTTGGTTATAGAATTTTAGTAGGATTTTACTATAGGTCTTTTGATTCTATAGATGATTTTTGGTGCCAGGTTAGGATCCAAAATTTTGAGATCTACCTCTTCTCTAATTCCCTTTGCTTTCAGTTTTGTTCTACAAGTGCTCGACCATTAATTGACTCTTGTCATCTCTTGTGGTGATTGTCCTTGCTTGCTATGAGTAGTGTCTTTTTTCATGAACGCTTTCAGTCAATTTTTGCCCTTCATTAATATCTTGTTGTATTCTTCTTACATCCAATTGTTGTTTTTGTTCATGTAGAGTATGCAAAAAGAATTCATTGCATGAAAAGCACTTTTGGATAAACTATCATTTTCACAAATAAAACACGTCAAGCAAAGGATCAATCATTGTATAGCTTACTCCTACAAAACATTAGTGAGGATAAATATTTGCTAGAGGGATTTAATTTGCTTAGTATGTGTTTCACATCCTGCTTGCATTTGAACTTGCTACAACTTCTATGGAACAATGTGATATACATTCTACCTCTCTCTAGTCTACAATCAATTGGCACAACATTGAGCACAAGATCAAGAAGACTGGCCAATCATATTTGATCATCACTAGGACCAAATTCTATAACAAGCAACCTCATGCTAAACGTCTAACTGCTTGTTCAACAAACTGTCCCCCTCCCAAAAAATGAGCTAAAATTTGTTGTTATTTTTCAAGCTCTACAAAAGGTAGAAGCTCATATTCACTAAGAAAGTGCACCCCTTCCTTGACTTCACAAATGGCCCAATTAGAAAGATCCATGACATCTTCTTTCAAAATTTAGTTTATCCACAATGTGACTCTATGCACTCACCTATGGAGTTCTTCATTGATTTCTCCACCTTTGTTGTTGGTCAACTTATCTTCTTAGACATCTAATTGCCAAACCTAATAAAAAAAATGTTGTGTATGTTGCACATGTTTAATTTCCAAACTCATGAAGTACTTGTGTGAGCCCAAAGAGTACAAGCATGACAAGAAGTTCAAAATAAAGAAGTTCCCATTGCCTTTGATCCTCACCTTCTACCTCACCAACTAAGAGGGCTAAAGCCAAAAGAGCGACAACCATTTGATTGTCTATTTGTATGTAGAGCATAATAGACAAATATATTCTTAGCATGTGCATTGTCTACATCACTGTCTTGCAATTTTGGTTCTTCACTAGCCTTGTCATCCTTTGGAACATTGCTTACCAAGACATAAAACACTACAACTTCAAGAAGGTATGTGTAGAATACATGACATTTCCTGATTCCATGGGACAATACGTGACATACACCCTCCAATTAGTCCAACTTAGTCACAGAGTTGTTGAGAGAGAAAACAACAAGCAATCTAACACACAAGAGGCATGGAGCCTCACCAAGGAACACATCTCCTCTATGTCTTCTCAACATTCCTTTGAAGGCAAAAGAAGAACACGACCACACTATCTGCCATAACTTGGAGGCCTTGATGTCAAGTAAATCAGATGACCAAGCCTTTCATTCTTTTGGTGTTGCAATTCCATCTCTTGACAATGGCATGTTGCATAGGAAAGAGGATCTATTGTTATCCAAAAAAGACAAGCAAGATTTAATGCAAAGTAGATAGTGGTTCACTTTTCAATACTTGGACGCCATAGTCAAGAAGTTGTACCAAATTGCATTGGTACTCAGTAGACTTTGTCATGTGGTATATGTTTATTAGCCTATATATGTAGTTCATCAATGTCTACAATGCCCACTGGATCCTTGTTTGAGTCAACCCTAACGACGACGTATGCCATCTACAATTCATTGATGTTACACACGAGGCGATTTTCCCTTGACGTCAAGATTCGAGTAGAGAACTTATTGCTAAGCCATGAATGTCTCCAATAATGGTACACCGATGTCATGCTATATCCTGAGAGCTCCTTGTGCACGCTCTTCACAATAGCGTATGCCACAAACATCACATTCCACATCATGTCGAAAATGATGGTTTATGTTGTCTCTAGGATGAGCACACATGGATGGAAGTGCCTTCATGATGGCTTGTTCATCTTACTTCCTAAGACCAATATTGATTGCTATTCTTTTGGGACTCCAATATTTGTTTGAAAATTCACAAAGAAAAAAAAAACTAAAAAATATAACCACTTTGAACCGTGTTTTGAATATTTTCAACAATAAAATATTGAAACTTTCAATGGATTGTTACTAGTAGCATGGAGAACAATGGTGCACTAGTACCCAAATAAAACATAAATTTTATCAGCACATTGATTTTTTTATGTATTATTTCTTATAGAAAATATTATTTGTCTCTTTGTCAAAGTGTCTTCTTGATGGAGTTTGTATTTATTGTTTGTGCTTAGACCTATGCATATTGCACAAACATTGAATTGTAAATTTGTTTGTGGATTGGATTGAAAATAAGATTGTGAAAACCTAATTTTAAATAAATCAATATCTATTTGCATTCAATTCAAAATAAATCCTTTAACCAAACACTATTAGATAACATAAGATAATAGGAGCTAATGTCATCATCCTAAGGTATTTAACCCTTAATGGATGGAAGGTATTTTTCAAGAGTTATTTTGTTAGAAATTGTCATTTTTTGGTGCATTTGCCAAAATTGAAAATTATTTAAAAAAAGAAGATTTCAACCAAGCAAAAGTGTAGTAGCTCATTATATAGATGTGTGTTATAAAATTTAGGTCATTTGAATATTTGGATTGCAAGATTATAACATTTAAAGTTTGAAAATAATTTTTTTTTTACTGTACTGAATAGGATCACCAAATTTCAAGCCCTCTTGGATTTATACCATTTATTAGTATAACTTGTTAGGTACACTCATGAAAATTTTCAAAAGCAAGTAAAGAGGCCACTTTACTCTACAATACAATAAGGTCAAGTCATTTGGCAATACACTAGCCATTTGAGGATGATTTCTCGTGAAATGTGGATTCAAAGTTTTTACTTTGTTCTTCTCATATTTATCTCTTCATGAATTTTTTTTATTAATTCCATTTAGATTATTGTTGTGAAAGTTATGAAGAATCTAGCTTTAAAGGTAATCAAGGCAATTTCATGGAAATCAATTTTGTTTACCATATGGGATGTTTCTTAAACTTGATTTCTACAAATTTTCGAAAAAGAATTCCAAAGCGTATAGATTACATGGAAAAAGTATCTCACCATTACCATTGATATGTTTCAATTCCATTTTAGAATGATTTGAGATTTCATTTTTCTTTCCATCTTGTATCTACTTATGTTAACAATATTTCAAAGAATGAAAATCAATTTAAAAAATAAAATTCTCTAGATTTTCAATTCAATTTAGAACCATAAGGATTTAAACATCAAAAGGTTTAGTATAATTTTAAAAAATTAAGATGATTCAAATTTTTTCTAGACATTTTCAAACAAATCTAGTGCAAATTCCTATAGAGAAAATATGCACAAAGAAAATAAAAATAAACAAATTTATCATGGTCCTTTGAATTAGAAATGACACTTCTGAAATGTACTTTTTGGTAAAGCATATTTGTGATCATTTAGGAGTTAACTTATCCTCTTCAAAATTTTAGTGTGAAACCCTCATCAATTGCAAGATTGATGTGTCTAAAACTTCAAAAACTACATTATTTTTGCCCCTCCTCAAGGCAAAGTTTTATCTTTCATTTTTTAAGAGAAACACATGTCTAATAATTTGTATTTTTAATCCAAATATTGAAAAATGGGTTCAGAATTTTAACTCCCAATGTTGAGGATGCTCCAATGGGAATCATGTACTTTATGTTGTTTTTTATTTAGAAATTATAAAAATTAAATTTATAAACCAACTTTATATTTTTTTGGTACCTTCATTGCCTTCTAAATAAAACCCAATATAACTTTTCATCTCATTAGTCAGAACAAAATGATTCAAATGATTCTAGCTAGATATCAATTTATCCAATCAATTAAAATGAACTATATCATTTTTAAAATATGCTTTTAGAAGTTTTAGCTGCCCGCATAGAGATTGAAATTAGAAATACTCTTGTAACTTTTGCAATATTTAATTGTAATGACATGAATGAAAGCTTCACGTGTAGAGTATGATGATTAGGAACCGTCCTTAGAAATAATCTATGCAATAATTCTCAAATGTGAAGTCAATTGAGCCTTTCCAAATCCTCCAAAAAAAACAAAGTGAGCTCCATAGTCCTATAGAAGTAAAAACTTTTAAAAATAGCTTATAAGATTTTCAAATAGAAAATCTATGAAATCAAGTGTCAACAATATTATTAACCAATGTTTTGGGGATCCTTTTTGCTCTTCTAGAAAGTGAGAGCCCCCAACATAGCAACCTCCCAACCAATCAATGACTCTTTGCAACTTTCCAATCACCCAATGACACTAAAGTAGTCTGCTCTAAAAGCAACAAAATATCTATTACTATCAACATTTTAAATGGTCGCTTTAAGAGCAGACTACCTTAGGGCCTCCTTACATATATCGGTCATTGCACTTTCATGTAGACCCGGTGGGTGGGGATGGATACAATACGAAATTAATCCCCACATTTTAGATTCTCCAAATATTGACTAGTCTCCACCAATGGGGTTGTCCACCGATATCGGTGAAACTTCAACTCCTCCTTTTCCGCTTGCCCACCCTAGCACGACATTTGGTGGAGCCTATTTTGTCTTGTTGCTTGGATTAGCACAAAGCTTGCCCCACCGGACTCACATGTAAGCTAACCCGCCTTAGTGTTCGGCAACTCCTCATCTAACTAGGCAATGAATGACTTCTCTGCAGATTAAACTAAATTAGTCACTCACTCCTAGGGGATCTATTGTAGGGAGGGATTATCCCAATCTCCGAGGAGAATGCATGGTTTACACTGGTTAAGAATGTTACGTTAGAAAGGACCCACCTTCCGTCCGTCCATCCAATGTCTAACTGAAGGTAGGAATTACTAACTACTAGATTTCCATTCTTTTATTTCGTTCGAAACAAATCCCTTGCGAACCTTCGTCATTACGTTCGAGGATTTCCTTACCAGACTGAGAGGTGATATCGGTACTGTAGTAATAAGAAGAGTAAACAATGGCGATAAGACGGAGCCGCCATTCAGGAATGTGCTATCGGCACCATTGACTTTTCCGATCTCTCTCCAGCTCTCTCTCCAGCTCTCTATGTCTCGTCCCTACAAAGGAAGGCATGTACTGTACAGTGAATCGTCGTCTACGATACATTTCAGCCAGGCGATAACTTCGTACCGCAGTCAGTGTAGGGTGCTCAGGAAGCAAGGTTGGAAAATAGCCAAAGCCATATCTACAGTACAGTAGGAAGGAAGGAAGCTTAAAGCGTTTTGCATCCATAAAGCAGACAGGTCTGCAATGGTTTTATTTGGTATCCAGCTGCGCTATTCTCGTAGAATACGACAGAGCCGGCCCGGCTTGTACCTGAGTGTATTATTATTTGGGTGGCGTTACGATTTGGAAAAAGTAAAAACGGAAGTGGAGGCTACCCCGAAAAACACACTCATTCATTGGTTGGCTCGGCCTGCACTCCTGCTGTAGCAGCTGCCTGTAGTGAGTGAGTGACGGAGTGATTCGCAGGTTGCTTAACTTAAGGTAACTCGAATCGGTTGACTCAGTTTTCTTCGGCTCCGGACACGGAGATTGAATGCCAGGATCAGTGGACCCGGCCAGGTGCAGGCGCAACACCAAAAATTTTACACGGGAGAAATGGTAATTCTGTGGAATTGGAACTGCGGGTCCTGGTTGGAAGGCGTCCAAGCAAAAAAATTTGAATTCAAATATTTTCCAAATTTGACCATCAAGTTGTGTTGCTAAGAGTATGTTTGCACTTTGTGTTATTAGGGGTGATGATTACAATGTGAATCCACTCCATAAATAGGCCTAAACTTGTTCCCGAGATCTTCAATAACAACACTCTTTAACATTGAGTGCAAACATTCTTTAAGTACTAGTTAAGTTTGTTAGTCTAAAGGAGGTCTTGGAGCACCAAGCTCTCACATTGTAGTTTGGTTCTTCAAAATCTTTTAGAGTCTTTTTCTATTGTATGTTCATACAATTTTCCTCAAGGTGAAGAATCTAGAGTTGTGCAACCTAGGAGTTCACATGCTAGTATGAATAGTTAGTTTAAAATGAGCTATATTCTCAATTTTTTTCCCTTCAATTTTTCATTGCATTTTACCTGTAATTGATCATTGCACTATTTATAAGACACAATTGGTGTATTTAAGAGCATCTGCATCCTACCTCTACAAAGCTGACCACGACATTTTATCCTGGGTTTGAAGCTCATATCACTCCAGTCCTACCCTAGAATGGAAAGCAAGAAGTTGAAGGGTTCCTCAAAGTGTGAAATTATGGAGTGTCATTAGTACCATGCAAAGGTGCATATATGCTCGTTACACTTGTTTGCATGTCTTGTAGAATGGAAACAAATGGTTCTAGATTTCTAGCTATCAATCATGACCTTTTCCTTGTCTTTTCTTCCACATATAAAGGCCTTATCGAAGAGTCATTTATTGCTAAATTACTTCAATAGGAGTTGACAATATTAAGGAGCATTTCACACTACATCCAAGCCCCAACTTTCTAAATCCTAGTTCAAGGCCAAACCCAACTTTCTTGGATTGTAGAAGGTGAATAAAACTAATAAATGTGGGACTTGGGACTCATAGTTTGAAGGTCAAAGTTCCAATCCTAAGCCCCAACTAACTTGTTTCTTGCGTAACACACTATAGCAATTAAGTACCCCCCAAAATGAGTCTAAAAGTCAAAATCCTATTTTGGGGGCACTTTTAGCATCAAATCTGCATTGGACAGATTTGGAGAAAATTTCAGCCCACTAGGATGCCATATGCGGGTTTTTTTCTCTTCCTTTCATATTCAAAAAAATTGTTGCGACTTGGAGGTCGAGCTTGATTTCCATTTTGGTCATTGTCCTTCAAGTCCCACTTCCTTGACCGTGCCAAAACTTCCCCAAAGGGCTGCCATGTAGACATTTTGGAGTGATGTGAGACTTGGGACTTGGGATGTAACGTAGTATGGAACAGTGTTCTTATTAACAGTTAAATTTTTTTTTTTGTTTCCACCAGAAATACGTCGTGATTGGAGAGTCCTCTCACTCTGGTCCTAGCCTGCATGGATATGCATCTGGCTGATGTGTCCACAATATTCAATTCGATGTCTACTCTCGAGAGTTGCAAGTTATGTAACGATCAGTCACTCATCTGCATGAAATATTGGGCATCCTCAAATATCACAAAATCCATATTCTCTGAATGTCATTCCACCTATGGACAGGCAATGTGAGGCTTTGGTGTAAACATTCAGTGTGTGGTAACTACAATGAGTAGCCAATTTCTTGAAAATAGTGAAGGACTAGTGTCAATGAACTCTGAGTCGGAGTAGCGACGAAGTTAATTACAATTTTCGTTTTCAACTTTGACTGCCCCAATTGTGACACTGAAAATTCCAAGAACTTGGACTGATTAGATTTAGGTTTGAAGGCACCCACTCACTTTGAAAAGTGCCGCAGTCGCCAATGGAATGAACAATTGATCTTTACTACTACTACTACTACTACTGATGTTTTCAGTTCATAGTGAGGATCTACCTTTGAAAAAATGTTGGCATCAAGAGCCAGTAACTTTTGCTATCTGAACCCATGTGACTTGAGTGGACTATCCTCCAAAGCCTCTTCAATCACGCCAGCCTGGCTAGCTTGGGGTTGGAGTTTTTCTTACAGTGCTCCTCAGCAGCGCTTTTTATGTGGGCGATATATCGCTCTTGTCTGAGTCATACCATTTCGGCCTAAGTATTCCCCGGGCTCCCTCCAGATATTCCCCAATGCTGAGAGGGTTCTACTGTTTCAAGTAAAAAGCTGTAAGAAACGCTGCCTCCGTGACCCGTCAGCCCATACTTGACAAAATGCGAACTTGACGGACGAAAAGCATTGGAAGAAACTCTCTCCTTCAACCTCTTGTAGCCTCTTATTATTACATCACCAGTTAACCAGTCTGTGCCGTATTCCACAAAGTCATAAATTAGGCATTAATGCAACTTATTGCGCTTGCGGGTGGAGATTCTACTACAGGGGAGAAGGTACTGGTACTTTTTCTACTCCAATTTTAGCGAACTGCAGCAGCGCAGCTCACAGCCGGCTACTGTGTGGCAACTGTTGCTCTGTAAACAGCCCTTGAAGCTTTAGGTGCATTCCTAGTCATGGCAAGAGATCCGCCGCAACACAGAGGAAGCTAACTCCCGTCCACGGTGTACAATTTGACTTTTTTGTGGAGTGTAGAAAATGCAACAGTAAGCTTCACTCGAAGACAACCGAACCCTCGGTAACTGAAGAATTCCGAACTTCCTACTGCCTCACTCATTTCTCTTCTACCCAAGCTTTGGAAAAGAGAAAAAATACCGGTAGTTGAGTTACTACAGTGGTTGCATGTAAAGAGACTGAAAGAAACAAGCACCAGTTCCATTGAACCTTATCTTCACACTGTTTTGGCAAGTAAAGAGTGCACAACTGCACATGACTGTAATATCGACAAAGAGATCCTCGATATACTAAATATGGACACGGACTTTCCATCGAAGAACTCGAGAATAGCGAGCTTGCCCCATACTTAAAGTTATTATTCAGTTGAGTTGAAAATTAACCCTCACCAGCCATTCCCAACTTTTTGCATGCTTCCCAGTTCACATTCTGCTGCTGGGTGGCAGGCAGGTCACTCCAGCCACGGCGTTCGCCAAGCACCGGTTGTCCACCTCGTTTGCAGCGAATGCCACGTGGACGAATCCCACAAGCCACATTACCTTCCCGGCCGGAGCCTCTTTTTCACCAGTGAGTTAGGGTGACTGAGACGGAGTTTTCGTCCTTGGCATCTTGGCTCCTGGCTTGCACCCCAACCACAAACCACAAGAAAACGCCCGCCAGGCCGACCAGGCAGGCTAGCATATCGAGCTAAGCTACCTACTAGCCAACACCAGAAACTCCAACAGAGCTCACACCAGCACTGCAAAAATTTGATTTGCATTCATCAGAGTCACCGTCCTCGTGATTCACACGGGAGCGTGTCGGTGTGGCAATCTCTCACTAATGCAGTTCCCTCATCAGTGATTCAGTGATGACTTTGTCCTGCCACCAAGGTTGGTTACTCTTTCATTGTAGCCAGATTTCCGGCTGTCAACAGCGTATCAGTGTGAGATTGGATTCTGGTTTCATCGATTCTCACGAAATGCAGTTGATTTCTCCTCCCCTCGCAGCATCGTGTGAGGGACGAATCTTGTGCGCAAGAATCCTCTTACCGGTATTTCTCATCCCAAAGTCTCCTTTTGGGGATACTTTTTGGGGATACTTTTTGGGATACTTTGGGGGTCACAGGGTTGTGTGGTGAGCCTTGTACATGTACAGTGGACGTCAATGAGGAGTCCCTGGTCGCGTGAGCAGGAATTTCTGGTGATGGTGACGAGGGTGTGTTCATACTTTACCTGTCAACCACATCTGACGAGAGTGGGTCCTACGCCCGCTCAGCCCCCCCCTTTGGATCCCCATTTATACCTCCCCCTCCCCTCTTCCCTTTCCATTCAATGCCTGCACTGCTGCTTGCTTCTGCTGCTACTTGGAGACTCGGAGACTGTTTAGGTTTGGTGCTGGCTGGCTGGCTGGAGGTAGGAGGCGTCACTTGACTGTTGCAGCAGCAGCAGCAGCAGCACTGCCGGTAGCTTCTCTAGCTGGGCTGTTATTTGCTGGAGTGTGCACTAGCTTCGATCTGAAACCTCGCCCTCGGTATTGCCGAATTCGTGTCGTACTGTTCAATTGTCTGATGCGCCCGAGGGTAGAATGTTAAGCGAGTTTCACAGCTAACGGTTTTCTAGCTGTGATCCTGTTCACCGAAACAGAGATCATTACCGACACTGTGGTGCTGCTAGCTTTCCTCGGTAAGAGGTTGTGTGATTAGCAGTTACTCAGCCGGCTTTTTGTGGTTCGTAGTGTCTCACGTCGTTGCTTGAAAGCCGATCTAGCTCGCGGCGGTGATGCAGAAATTTTGAACTTCTGGACTCTGCTTCGACCCAGACTAGGAAGTTCGAATCTGGAGGTTTCAATGAAATCTAACACATGATGGTTAGCGCCTGACCCATGCGGTCAGACTGAGAGAAGCATTTGGCCTGAATTGATCAGTGCATGCACCACTGACCAGTCTATGACTCGGTGTGCACACATGTGCATACGAAGCATCCTTTCATGATGTGCTCGTAGTCATTTGTATTGAACCGTTTCATGCATGTGCCACTCTGCGAAGATTGGAAGCCTGAAGACAGTGTGGTTACATCAGACTGTCTTCTGATGCCTGAAGACAGTCAAGAGCTCGACATTCGCAGCGGTTGACCAACGATTCTTTGGATGATACCATTACGAAGCTCAGGAGGGATAGCGCCTACCTCTGTTGAATTGCTTGGGTATCAAGCTTGGGACAGTAGCACGGCGCTATCCATTCTGAGCTTTGCAACTGTGTCGTCCTTTTCGGGAGCCTTTCTGCCACTTTCGTCACTGGTATGTTCTAATTTCCTCCCCATTGAATTAGCCTTGTGGTCGCACTGGTATGCAGATAGAATCGAGATGTGCTTCCTTATTGTTGCCTTTTTGTTGGAGATATGTTAATGTCATCTTCAACCGTGGTCTGTACAGGGAGTTTTTTCATGTGCAGAGACTTTGACTGCAAACATTAATGTGTTGATGTCAGTACCACGCTTGAAGGCGTCAGTGTCATGAGCTCTTCCTACTGCCATTTGACTGCATATTGTACTTCTTAGTCCTTGATAGACTGTGGGATGGAACGTACTGCGCGTCTTCCAAATACTATCATGGGTGAGTCTAATGGCAGTCTAAATGCAGACTGAGGAAGATTTACAGAGTCAGTATTGTGCACTTGATCGAATCTATTGCAGACTTATGAGTATCTGAACTAGCTGGGTCAGTGGCAAAGGTGTGCCTCATCGGAACGTGGCGTCTCTGACATTTCAACCTGGGTAATCTTTTGATTCTGCTGGTAGTTTAGATGTATGAATCCACTGAACGGAATATGTACCACGATTACCGTAGCTTAGAATCATGTACCATTTGAGGCGATCGATGTTCACCGATTACTCAGCATGATGACGGACTGGTCGAATCCGCAGATTAGTACTAGGGAGTGTTTAGAATCCAGAACATTGTATATTGATTACTAAGTAGAATTCCGAATACTAGTTTTGAAACTGAATGAAGTCTGCCCACCATATATATTGGCAGCCGGCAGATGTTTTGGTCCAATATCTTTGGCTGCGTTTTTCAGGCATCTGCAATCAATAAAATCTAATGTCCATTATATTGAAACGTTCCTAGCTGGATTATGTAATTGTGTTTGGGAGTCGATCGTAATTTACAGATGTGATCTTGACAATTATGGTGTCCATGTGAAATAGTTGTGTATGCCGTTGCCTGCGACGAATGGGCAAATTTGATGAAACGATGGTGAGAAGGAATATATGTGAATGTGGATAACCTTGACAGATTCTCTTTTGGTGAAAGTGAGAATGAAAGTGGTGGTCATGGTCCAATCCCGAACTGTGTCTTTTGGGATAGTGGGATACTGAATCTCTTTCCTCAGTAGCCTTATCTTTTTTTCACTTTTTGGATATATTGGATATTTGGATTGGTTCTTTAATTTTGATCCACTATCACCCAGGTACTCTTCGTCGAGATAAGCGTTTGTTAGTTCGCTTTCCTACTGATATCATAAGGTCATCCTATAACTTTGAGGTCGACGGGTTGTGATTTCATAGCTGAATCATATTATGTCTAAATTTTCACAGTGAAAGGGGGCTTTGTATGGCGTTTCTTTTCGTCTGTGCAATCTATCTACACCGACCGATCTAACTCACTAACTGCAAGCTCCGCTTCTATTGTAACTTTCCTTAGCGATTATCGAAGCTCGACTGCTCATCTCTTACACCTGTCTTCAAACTTCTGAAGTGAGTAAAGCATCACTAGACTTCCTCACTTGGTTTCCCTTGCCAGCAATGCTGCTATTGATCAGTTCCTGGCATGCGCATTAATCAGCATTCTCAAAAGAATCAGCAGAAATCAATTAAAGGTTGAACATTGCTGGATAACAGGATCTGGGACAGGATCGCCTACTTTTTGTGATGTCCATTCCACTCTCTGACGGTGAATTCCCTCAGTTTCTGCCTGTGGTTTCATTGAAACACTAGTTTACTGAATCTCTTAGGAAACTGTCAACCCAGCTTTGTCCTTTTGACTGAGCACAGGTCTTATTAACCAATGGATCTGCGATCCCTAATGCTGCTGCTACTCGCCAACGTTATCTCTCTGCCACAAGCATAATTACTGCGGATCTCACTGAAGAAGAATCTAATGTATACCTTGGGATCTCCAGGAGAATATAATTGACCTTGATGATGACTTATTAGTTATTACCCTGTAGAGCCAGGCTCTAGAAAAGGGGAGCTGCAGAGTCGCTACCTTGACTTTTCAGTACCCATGTGTGCACAATCATGACTTTACTCCACCTCTTCATCTTCCTGCCTGGGCTGGCTGGTTGTAGGGCCAGTTCCGCCACTTGCAGGGGACCGAGACATTGTCGTCAATTTGACGGTTTGAAAGTCTGATATTCACTGACTCATTTTGTTGAACCTGCGTGTGAGTCAGGTGACAGCTTCGATATGCAGGATCCAGCCATCTCCATTTGGGTGTTCAATCTGCAACAGTTGACCGTCAAGTATATATTTCGTCCTCAAGTATTGAATCTGTGAGGTACATGTAGTCCCAATACTGTGTGCCTATCTGTTTCCAACTGCGAGGTGTTTTAAGGTAGTGGCACCTCAAACTGGCAAGTACCTCAAACGAACTCCTAGTTTTTGCCTAATAGCAAACCAAATCTGTATTTTATCCCTGGTTCTGTTTTTGGATGGTTGTATTTCGCGATAGTTTGCTCGATGGATGTCGTAAAGAAGTTGTGCATTGTCTATACAGCGCGCCGCAATTTCTTCAGCGTCCATGCGAAAGAGGTGAAGGTATGCATTGTCAGTTTACTGTGTTCATTTTTCTCTGCCAGACACAAGTTAGGCATGCACGATTCAGCATTGTTTTCTATTTTCAGACTTCGCTAATTTTGTATTACCAGTACGTGTTGAAACTTCAATAAAGAATTAATTGCTAGCAGATGCACAGGTCTCAAGACTAAGTTATGTCAATGAGTCAAGCCAGTGAATACATGACTTACAATCGTACATCACGACTTGCACTTAGACCTCTTTGATCTTATCACCTGGGGTCCCAGTTTGTAAGATAGTGTGACAAGTTTGTAGAATAATATATTTCAAAAGGTCGTAATAAGAAGCTCCAGTGTACAGGTTAGTCAAGTTAAACAATGTACAGACCTGCACATACACCTTATTGCGACCTCACCTAATTGTGTCACATTTTACACACACGAATTTAGTTTAGAACCTAAATCTTAGGAGTCATACTTGATTTATGAGATTTGTGCCATATAATACGAGAAGAATGACCTCCCTAGATTTAGGTTATGAAATGAAGAGGGATACGCATTGTGACCCAGTTACGAGGTGTCGCTTATGGTTACTTTCATTATACTTAAATCATAAATTTGCAACTTGATGTTGTCCTGGAAGCACGCCTGCAAGTGGAGTGCAAATTGGACGTACACCTAAGTTGCGGCACCAAGAATCATTCTGAGTGAATTCTAGATGATCTTGACTTTTGGAAACATGTGCTAGAGGAGATTACAGCACTTCTGCCACTCTTTGACATATCAAACCAGAAGAAACAGGGAACTAGCTAGTCCTGTTAGACTCCTAAGTTGACAGGTGCAGCAAAGCATACTTTGTACTCCGTAGTTGGTATGCAAGGTATCGACCAGATATCAACTAGGTGGTCTTTTTTTGGAAAAATGAAGCAATTGATCTTGAGTACTGTCCAAAACCGAATGAAAGACGGAGTTTAAGATGACTAATAACGCAGTTGATAAGCTATAAATTGATGCTCTCTGAAGAATGCAGTCCATGAAAGTCAGAACTTACGTACTGAGCAAATTTTTTTCCATTTTACGGTATTTTGAAGGGGGAGTTCCCAGTAGCCTGCCGGGTTTTTTAACAAACTCTGAACTCTGAAGCTATTTATCGAAAAGGATCATTCACACCTTCACACGGTGCATGATATGATATGCCCCTCTACTTTGGAATTCTACATGGAGAAGGGTGCAATGGTTCTGGAAAACTACTTGTAACAGTGGACTTGAACTTTTTGATTGTATCTTAGTTTTACAACTAAGCAAAGCTACTCCTAAATTTTGCAGTTCTCCTTGTTCACATTGAAGTGAAAAGCATCATGAAACTTGATGAATGCAATTTCGACTCTGGAAAACTTGGAAATTCATTTCCAATTCCGACACAACATGGAAGTTCGCTGTCAGTGATACAGCAGAGACCTGTATGTATGATGGTGCACTTATTACAAGTTTTGAAGTCAGCTGGAGAATGATTGTTAGAAGTTAAAACGAATATTTCAATTAAATACTAACACCACGAATCATTGGTGGTGATCAATTAGGTAAGTTAATATTGTAGGGTCCGAGCTGCATTGCAATTGCCGTGTCTGAGATAGATAGAAACATGGCATCTTGTGAATGCAGTTTCACGTGGAGGCAATCTCTGTTGAAACAAACGAACCTTTACTTATGTCGGTCTGTTCCAAACGTAGTGTGCTTTGAGCTTGTGGCGGATACATGTTGCACGTGCATGCATGGATCTTAGTTTTAGAATTATTGAGAGTTTAGGGTTGACTGTACTCCGGAGGTTGTTGCATTTAATCCCTAAAGTTCCAGGATTATATTTCACCAAAAAATACTGCAAACTGACTGTCATTCGTAGCAAAGAGCTACAATGAAATAACCCTTATTTTTATTTTTGGAATATTCAACTTTTGGATCTTGTATTAGACTTGTACAAGAATGTATGAAGAGAATTTTAGAAACTTTGATCAAGTAGATTGTAAGAAGAAGAGAAAAGAAAAGAAAAGAAAAGTTTTTATAAACCTTGCCATTCGACTAGATTTATGGGCAATTTCTTTAAAATGGCAAAATTCCTCAACTTTGGCAGTTTTTATAGTTCAAATCCAGGCAATTTGAAATGTACAACTATCCTAGATTTCTTAAATCTATATAGTTCCTACATGTCTATAATGTACATGTGTCATAGATTCCACTTTCAAAGTTCAAAATCCATGATCTGAAATCTATAGTCTATACCTGTTCTAGATGTCACTTTTATGGTTTAGAGCGGGCGGTCTGAAAATGGCACATGGAATACGGCACCATTTCAACAAAATTGCCCATATTTTCATATTTTGAATCCTTTGAACTTAAAACTTTGACCAAGTAGAATGTAAGATATAAGTGTTCAAAGTGAAAAGAAAAGCTTTTATCTACCTTGCCATATGACTAGGTTTTTAGATTTTGAATCCCTTGAACTTAAAAGTTTGGTATTATAGAGTTTTGGATTAGCCAATGTAGAATTCATTGGACCCTCACCCCCCCAAAAGTATACATACTTAGACATCACTATATGTCTCATATTCAAGATGTTTCTAATAGAGACATCTTGCACCGAAGTTTTCCAATTCTACATATGTCCTAGAGTTGAAAAATCTAGAAATCAAAAAATATAAAATAAATCTTAAGAAAATTATTAAGTAGAAGGAAATGCAAGATGGAAGGAAAAATCAATGAATGGAATAAAAATAAAAATAAAAATTGTTCTTAAATAGAATTGAAATAGGTCAAAAACTAATGGTGAGATTATTGTAGTAAGTAATCTACATTCAATGAATTTTTTTTTTTTAAATATTGTGAATAATTGAGCTCAAAAATGAGTCCTATATGTTATTTTTTTTTAATAAAAATGCCTTGATTACTTGAAAAAGTGAAAAACAAGACTAATAACTTTCACATCACTAATCCAATTGAAATAAGTCACTCATAGCTTTCCCAATGCCCTAGACATAGATATATTCTACAAGAAAAAACTTAATTAAATTTTGATTTTTCATGGGGTTTTATGTTGCTCAAGTTGTTTCATTTTCTACTTAGGAAGGCATGACTTTTCTTCCAATCACCAAATGAAATAGAAATTATATTTCTATACAGTAGTCAAAGCTAGTATTCTACATCCTTTTAACTTAAAAAAATTGAAAAAATTAATATTACATGAATATGTGGATCTGCCATTTTGCACTTTTAAAATCCCATCAAACATTACATGAGATTTGAAGGCAGGAAAAGGTCATTTTAGACATGTTCCCTGTCCTCATAACAATGAGAATATAAAATTATAAAAAAAATATTATAAAATTATAAAAAGAAATTAAAATTATTATAAAATTAAAATAAATTTTCAATATTATCTAATGTGGTAATGCTCCTACTACGTCAGCAGCAGTATATGCGTTCCCGCAATTTGAAAACTACAAGGAATTGCAAGGAACTCATAGTCTTGTAAAGAAAGTAAATCCCCTCTAATGCCTTGAAGGATAAAAGGGAATAAAGGGTATTAGTGTACAACAATATGCACATAGACATCTTTCAAGATGATTTGTTCATGGTGTGAGACATATATTTAAACAAAAAATTTATAAACTGTAACTTCCCAATCAAAAATTAAATATTTTCTAAATTTTTAATATAGATGTTCATTGATTTCAAAGAATTTCAAATTTTCAAATTTTCAAATTGAATCAATTTGTCAGTTGTAGTACAAAATAATAAAGCTTTAATTCCATTTTAGAAAATATAATAGAAATTACAATCTTTGGTCACTTTTTCACATTCATTGTAGCAAATAGGTAATACAAATTAGAGCTTGACATTGTTGTTGTAGGAACTCTAAACATATTTTTAACAATTCCATTTTAAAAACCATAACATACAAATCCTTTGTTTGTCTAAAAGTTATTCCATATGAAAATACTTGAGTTTTGGTTCTAAATATCAATTATTGCACACCATTCTCATCCATGATGCTTCAATCTAAATGATAGTCTGTTTTTTAAAAGTTTTAAAAGTAAAATTAGTAATTTTACAACACGATAAGCTTGAAATATGGATTGCTTTGGATGCACCATATTGACCTTCAAGTGCATGGAAACTAATTAACTACAAATTTCAAATAAAAAATAGAATATTAGGGTTGCAAGTTTTTAAAGTATTTTAGAAGGCAAGTGATACATTATATAGTATATGATGATTTTTTTGTGTGTAATTTGAATCATTCTACATCTATAATTGTAAATTTTAAAAGCTACAACAAATCAAGAATAAACGTTGGAACTCAAAGTTTAGCCTTGCAGAACTATAATCATATTTGATAACATTTCACGGGTTTTTGAATGAAAACATGTTATAATTTGTCATGCAATAAAAGTAAGTTATTAGAAACATACACAACATATTAGAGGTAGAAAAATAAAAGCCTACTATTGCAAATCCATCAACATTGATATGAGTTATATAGTGACAAAAGTTAAAGTTAATCTATGAAAAAGATTTTTGCTCCACTTTGAAGAAAAACAACAATATATGCTCAAAGAGAAGCTTCTCTCAATTCAAGTATTGCTACACAGTGCTATTTGGTGAGCAAAGTGTTTGTGGATTGGAAGTAGGTGGGTATCCAAATGGTAATTGAAAATTTGATTGCTTTTATACAAATCTCAATTTCAAAGGCACCTTAACATCAACAACAATAATTTTTTTTTTCATTTCCACAATTATCTTTTATTGTAGTATTGTCAATATACATGTCAAATTTCATGTCACCTACTATCCACATTTGTATTTCAGTCTCTTGTTTGATGTTTGATAAAAAATATGTTAAACCAACATCCTGAATTTGGTCCCAATCACCACATGAGTCACAATGCGCACCTACCATTTGTAAGACTAGAACTGTTGAAGGGCTTCCCGTATAAAAATTCTATGACATCCTCTCATGATTGTAGACAAAAGTAGTAAGTAATGTTGACCTACAATATGATATCAAAATACAACTGAAGGTTTATGAAATGTACACTTCAAGATGCTTCAATTGTAATTTTTGAATTCCAACCATTGTTCATCAAAGATTGGCACAACCTCTCATTGATATGATTAGACAACCACTTTATTGTAGTCCTATAAAAGTCCAGGGCTACAACAAATGATTCAATGAATATTTCAAGTGATACAAATTATAAAACATGTCTCTTTACTACCGATATTTGGTATCACGACATGATTGTAGAAGTAAAATTAATGTAGTTTTGTTCAAAAAGATATACTTGTGTGCATATCAAGAAATGATTAGTCTACTAAATGAAAATAAAAAAATGTACATTTGCTCCAATTTTCCAAAACCATTTGTGAAAGATCAAAAGAAGCATATTGCATTGTAGAAATGGTCAATTTTGTTAAAATGACGGTATTCCATTAAAATGGCATAAAATGAAACCACTGAAAGAATGAAAACAATGGAAAGATTGTCCAAGGGGAGTCGAAGTGCGTGAACTAGGAGTGATTTGAATGTGCTAGGCATAAAATTGGCACATGTATGACCCTATCATGGCACACTTATTCTCCATTTGTAGAAGATATTCCATTAAAATGGCATGTGGAATACCGCCATTTTAATGAAATTGACCATAGAAGTAAATTTCATCACTATCTAAAAGCTTTGTATTAATGTAATCTTTGACCTCAAATGAATTTGCCTATCCCTTCATGTGTAACAAGTAACAACACTAATGCCTAGAATGCACATTTGAACACCCTTCTCTTCAAATTTAGATGGCTGTAAATTTGGTAATCATATAAGCCACAATGTTCAACTTAAAAAGTATATGACCAAATAAAAAACAAAATTAGAAAAACTAAGAGCTCATAATTTTTATAGTTTGGAGTAAAATGCAATGCAAATCGTTGTCAGCTAAAATTTCATCTCTAGATTCAAGTCCAATCGTCTACCATACATAGATATTGGATAGGCACAATTGATAATTTAATGGATCATGTATTGAATTGAAATTCCAAATGTTTTTCTTTGTAGCCTCTATCTATATAAAGCCTATCATATTTGTCATGACCCTTGTCACAACCTTTGATGGATGAATGCATTGATAGATGAAAGATTTATAATAATTGTGTTATGACTTTTATGTTAGAACCTTTTCTGAATGAATGCATTGATAGATGAAAGATTTATAATAATTGTGTTATGACTTTTATGTTAGAACCTTTTCTGAATGAATGCATTGATGGATGAACTAATCCATTATGAATTGTGCACTAGTGAATAACAAAGATTGTTTGGAGATAGATATCTCCAAATGGTAGATTTATGGAGTGGAATTAGAAAATCCCACTTGGATGACTAATGCACTGGACTTAATACATGTATGTTGGAACTTAGAGTTAGATAACTCCAAGTAGAAGATCAAGATTTGGATACAAGATGAAGTAGATAAGAAATGATTGGAGAAATATAAATAGGACTTTTATTTTAGTGGATGGTTCTAAATAGAACCAAGGAGAGAAAGCTAAAGTTAAAAAAAAAGTCATAGCCTATTTTAAGGACTAATAGTTTTATTGATAGTCTCTATTATGTAAGACGGAGCTTGGGGGTGAGGAGACTCTCTTTTGGAAATTGATTTCTCTCTATGGTTGGGTGGTTTGAGCTATTTATAAAGCATTCTTGTTAATAAGAGTGTAATAAAAAAATTTGTGTTTTTAGTTGGAGTTCATTGTTAGAGGTCCGTAACAATGCTTCTTTAAATCCTTAGATTGGCCTCCATTCTTCTTGGGACAGCATCAATGAAATGATCTCAATTTTGAATGACCAATATCCAATTTTTTCCACTTTCGTGCAAGTTAAACATGAGAATACAATGCAATGATTAATGAAGCCTTGTGATAGGAACAATTTCTAAATCTACAATCCTAGCTAAAAACAAAATATATCTTCAAGATCAAAGTTTCAAGAGTGCAATTCTTAACAAGAGAAGAAACACTATTGCAAGAATGAATACAAATCTTGGAAGCTTAAAAAAAACATGAAAGTTCAAATAAGCCATGGACTTGGATGAGATACTAGGTAGTTAAGGATGCACAGAAACCGTTGTACACATTGGAGGTGATAATGAGACAAAGGTGGGTAACCATAATGAGAAGCACTAACAAGGTATCAAGGAATAAGAATCCTTAGGCCTTCTAGAGGCTCCACTCTTGTCCTAGTGATTTGTTCAAGAATAATTGTCTTTCTAAATTTTTCAAGTGAAAGCCCCCTCTAATTACAAGATCATAACGTCTATTCTTCATAAACAAATCTTTCTTAAGATTTCTTAGAGTTGAAGTGTTTTCTTTCAAAAAAATAGTACATTAAGAAAATGAAGCCTCAAGAGGGTTGTTTGACTTTGACCAATAGTGCAAATATAGCAAAATTGAAAAAATTGCAATCTACTGCATCATCTAAAGTGATGTACCAAATTGAAATTTTTAAAATTAAAAATTAAAAACAACAACTATTCTTTAAGAATAATATTATTTTTTATTTCTCTATATTTTCATTGTTGATCCAGAGTCAAACGGTCCTCCCTCTTGAAGCCCCATTTATTTTCTATTGAATAACAACATGTATCTGACAACAAGTATATTAAGACAATATGGCATATCTTGAAAAATGCTTTGAAACACTTGAAAAAACATTTAACAAGAATAAACTTTATATGTATCTAGAAATAATAATAATAAAACTACAACACGTGCATTATGAAAAAAAAAACTAAATTGCTAATAACTTGATCAATTCCAATAGCAGGGATTTTATGTATTTTATTTTAATATTTTAAAATTGAATTCAAAATTGAATTCTATCGGTTGCCTTTGCCCTCATAGTTTGCAAAATAAAAAATTTAATAACTTTCATCTCATTAGTGAGGATTGAATGATTCAAAAAAATTGATATACTAGATACGCATCAACCTAACCAATGAAATGAAACTATTATTTTAATAACAAATATTTTTAGTTGTCAGCATTAATATAGAAAATTGAAAGAAACACTGTTAATTGTTGGTAATTTATCACCAATTAACAACCTAGCCTAGAAGTTAATGGCATGTATAAAAATAATTGAGTTTTTATGGAAGCATTATTTTGTTGATTCCAGCTGGACTATTTGCCAAATCTCTTATTGTTGTAAAATATGTATGACAAATGGATAAATATAGTTAGAAACAGTATGAAAAGGTGTTTCCACCTTGTATTTGATTGATACACGAGTGATCTTTAAAAACAAATTATAATGATGGAGATGGACTATTGAAGAAATATCTATAATACAGTTTTCTCTAGATATAATATGTCATCTATTGTTGCTAGACTTTGCCTTCTGTTTTGATCTCCAAACTAACATGAAAAGTAAGGCATAAGATATGGTGAGTAGGGTTGGAGAAAATGGACATGATGTTGCCTTTGTCATACAATTGAGGATTTTTTCATATCTATGTAAACACTTCTTGGCTGAGCTTCTCATGCGTCACCACATGTCTATTGGCTGGCAGAGATTGAAGTTAGCTTAAAATCACGTGCGCAAATGTTAGAACCAACTCCCCCTAAAATGTCTTGGAAACTCCAACACTATGAATATAAAAAAATATAAAAATGTCTTTCAATGAGCTAAGGTATGTACTCCCATAATCAATACTACCCCAAAATCCAATATCTACATTTAAACTAAAAAGCTTCACATATATCTAAATGTTGATTACACAAGATGTACACAATTAAAATTGGAGAATCTATGCAAGCTTTGTGTTGCTATTTGGTACACCTAAAGACAATATTTTGAAAATTGATAACTTATACATAGGGTGTCTAAATAATTCTTATTAAAATATGTTAGAATCTATCACGAACATCCTCTAAAAACACTTTATATTTGTAAAAATAGTAACTATGCTCCGTTGTACTAACGATTTAAGGTGCACTCACCTAAACACGGTCATAGACTCTTGTACCATCACAACGCACCAGACGGATCCGGTGGCAGGTCCACCCGGATGAGATGGCAGGCACGGAAAGAGGTCGAGAATCTCAGGGGGGAGCCACGTCGTTGAAGCTTCCCTTGACCGGACGACGAAAACGAGGCGACCTAGCAGCTTTCAAACCGGCCTCCTGCCTGAAAACCGTTTCCGGCCCTCGATGCTTTGGGTTCATTCAGTTCCACGCCGATCTGATCTGCAGTAGCTTCTTCAGGTCTGTGGGCTCCCCAATTTCCGTTCCGACTATGGGCACCCACATTTCGCTCCAGCCGGTCGAAGTTCGGGTCTCCTCCTCAATCTTGTCGGGGATCCACGGATGGAGGTGGTGGTAATTGAACCACTCGCTCCGCGCCGCTCCTCGGGTTCTCCACATGCGTACATGTATATGCTGGATCTGAGTTTTTTGCATGGGCGTTAGAGGAGGCGCAGTTTTTTGGATTTGAATTTCTGGAAGAGGAGGGTTTGGGGGCGGAATTTGAGTTTGAATTTGAATTTGAATCTGAAGTGGAAGATGGCGATGGCGGCGGCGGCGGCGGGGACGACGACGACGATGGCCAGGCCGAAAGTTGGCGTTGTGAATGGTTTCAAGAATTCTGACCTGGTGCTGAACGGTGGTAGTGGCGATGGCGGAGAGAAACGGGGTTTTTGCCTTCCCACTGTCTATGCTGCGCAGGTGAGAGAGAAGAAGGATAGAGGCAGAGTTTTCTTTGGTATTGTATATTTTGGTTTGAATTGATTTTGGATTTGGGTTTGGATACCGAATGGCTTGCTTGGAATGGAGTGGAGATTTTGGGTGTGCCAGAGGTTGGTACTGTGGTGACGGGCGGAGCGGTCATTGCAAGTTACGGATTGAGTTTGATTGAATTAATTCGGGGTTGTTGTTTGTTGGTGTGGTTTGTGGTTGGTTGTAGGGCGGTAAGTTGCATCTGCATCGGCCCCTGACGTTCTTTCGAAGGGTGCGGGGTTTAGCGTGTTTGGCGTGTTTGCTGTTGACGTCGTTCGTGCTGCTCCTCTTTCTATCGCCGTTCGTGTATTTCCTCCCTCGCTTCTTTAGTGTTCATTACTCTCGCGCTGGGACGTCCTTCTTCTCGGGAAGCTGGCTGTCTCTATGGCCGTACTTATTCGAGGAGGTGAATGAGACAAAGGTATTATTGGTGAAAGTTCCACTACTCGGCGTCATATTTGGCCTTTCTTATATTGATTGTTTTCAGATCCGGAGTATTGGAGAATAATAATTTCATAGATTGTGTCACTTTTATGGAATGAGGGCAATGAATGGGAAAATGAGAATATCAGTAATGGCAGATTCGTAGGTTTGCCTTTTAGGTCTGTCTCACCTCACAGAGAGATGGTTGTTGTGAAGGTGATTTTTGCAGGTGATGTAGTACCGAGCGAGGATCGTGTGATGCTAATGTGCAACCACCGGACTGAGGTGGACTGGATGTACATATGGAACTTAGCAATTCGGAAAGGCAAAATAGGATACTGCAAATATGCGGTGAAGAGTTCTGTGAAAAACTTGCCCGTATTTGGTTGGGCATTTTATGTTTTTGAGTTTCTTATGCTCGACAGAAAGTGGGAAGTGGATGAACAGAATATCCAGTCTTACCTTGAGAGTTTTAAAGACAGAAGAGACCCCCTTTGGCTCGTTATATTTCCTGAAGGCACAGATTTCTCGTAAGCGTTCTGTTCATCGTCTCTTCCTGTCAGTTGGAATCTCCGTCATCTTTATCTGCAGTTGTTGGGCCTTTACTTATTACCAATCATTTTCTATGTATGTCGTCTTCTGAAGATCAGTCCTTGACCGCTGTGACAGTGAAGAGAAAAGAGACAAAGCAAATGAATACGCCAAAAGAGAATTTGGCTACCCGGAGCTTGTCAATGTGCTTCAACCTCGCACTCGTGGCTGTGTTAGTTGCCTCTCTCATCTGCGCGGCTCTCTTGATGCAGGTAGATACAGTGCATAACATCTCAAATATCACTAGTGCATTAGGTTTATACTGCAGTAATGTAAATGTAGTGCCTAATAGTTGGCAAAGCAAATAATCGTAAGCCAATGTGAGATTAACGTTTGTCTAAAGCCATGTTCTTTTAAGTCAATAAAAGCAACATTGAAGTAATATATCGTCATTGGGTTTGGTTAAATGATCAATTAATAGAGATTAAGTTGATGTTAAATTTAACGTTAAGTTTCCATGAATTCGACTGGAGGAATTTTGGATGTTGCATTTGTCCTGGTCAAAAATTTAGGTGTGCGTTACTCATCAAGCTATTTTTTGTTATGCGTGCAGTTTACGACCTCACTATAGGGTACAAGGAACAGTGTCCCTTATTCATCAACAATTTATACGGAACAGATCCATCAGAAGTGCACATACACATTCGTCGAATACCAATTTCTGAGATTCCAGAGTCAGAAGACGGTATGACGAAGTGGCTGTTTGACTTGTTTCATCAGAAGGATCAGATTTTAGCCTCGTTCAGTGAGACAGGTTCTTTCCCTAACAGTGGAATCGGAGAGAAGCCACTCAACGTTGCAAAGGGTGTTTTCAATTTCCTCGTGCAGGTGATCTCTAGTTTATGGATATGGTGGTGGTTGTACAACTCGCTATGGATGAAGGTGTACGTGTCTGTCGCCAGTGTAGGACTGACTTTGAGTACTTATTTTTCTTGGAGACCGACACCATTTTACTCCCGTCTTCGTAGCAAAAGGAAAAAGCTGTAAAATAAATGAAAAATTTGATCTAGGTTGATCCACCCTCACGGTGCCATTTGGTGCTCTGGGTTCATTTATCACTACTCTCTTTGCGTGTTGGCTGTTCTGAGTCTCGTAGCAAAGCTACAGTGTGTGTCGGCTGAACTGGAGAGCATGACAACCGCAATCTGAAAAGATCAAACGTATCTATGAGGTAGTGAGATGGGTAATGATCCAATTGTTGGATGAATATTGGATGAATAGGTGTATTCTTCACTTCTATGTGAACTTTGGAAGTCGTTCATTTGGATATTTTGAGTCCATGCCATTATTCCATAATTTTATAATTTCATGTATAGTGATCCAAGATTCATCATGTGTCTTGAATTCAAGTATTTCAATTGTGAGAGGAGTTGTATATTTGAATTCAAAATTGTTATAAAGAATGTTCATTTTTACAAGTTGAATTTTCATGGTATTTATCTTGGGAATTTTGTAGAATTTTGTCTCTATATTTAGTTGAATAGCTATTTTGTATTCTTGATTGTTGTTGTCAAGCAATGTGACAAAGAAACCAACATTGCAACACTAGTATGATGATGGTCTCTAGTGATGAGAGTTTAAGATCATTGCATCACCAAGAGAATATTGGTCTTTAAAAATTCAACAATTAGAGCTCAAGACTACAAGATTCCATAGTCCATTTTGCAAAATAAAGTGGTAGTTAGTATTCAGTTTCCTTAATCCTACTATTCAACAATATTTAGAATGTAAAGCAATTCCCACTATTCACAAATATCCTACATTGTAATCTATTGTCTTCTGAGTGGATAGAGCAATTCCCACTATTTACAAATATCTTACATTGTAATCCATTGTCTTCTGAGTGGATAGTGAGAGAATGTGCATTTTGAGGTTTAGATTTACATTAAGTTCATGATTAATGATTTTTAATTTAATTTCCTCCCTCTCTCCATTTTTATATTTTTTAGACTCACTCATGTGAGCAAACGATATGGAATAATGCATGTATATTTTGTATGTATTTTTTTTGGTGTTCGTATTTTGTATGTGTGTTATGTATATAGTTGAATAGTATACAAGTGTACAATATATCCGACTAAGATGCACCTTATTGATGGCCAGTTGGTAGGAAGGAGTTTTTTTTCTTTTTGAAAATTGATGAGTGAGCCAACAATATATCCGACTAAAATGTATGACAAGAGTATACAATGGATATTTTACTGGAAAAAAAATTAAATCAACAACTATAGTAGGTACTTATGAGTCCCATCAATGGTTCACGATTTTTCATAGGGGGTGGAGGGAGCCTAAACACCTAGTTCTGTAAACACAGAAGATAGTAATCCACTTAAGAACATTATCCTACACATGTACAATATTTAAATACTCCCTCCGTCCCAAAATTATCTTCTTGTTGACTTCAATTTTTTGTTCCCAAATGATCTTCCTATATATTGCATACTATGACATTGAGAATTGGTCAAATTCAGCTTTTGATTGCTATATGAGACTAGCAAAACAACTCTGAGCAATAGTTCTCCCTCCCTCTATGCAATCATCAATCAAAAGACAAATGAAATGACTAAAGGGGGCAATCAACATTGTTTATTCTTATTTGTTGCATCTCTTTGAGGGTTGCTTGATTGAAGGAGATGAAGCATTTTGAAAGGTATTACTAAGGTCCATAGATAGTCTTGGGCCCATACTAACTACCACCAAGCTACCCACCAAACAACGTAAGAAATCATCATCATACAATTATTTTACAATCCATACCTTAAGTTAGGTTGTTTGTTTTGTTTGTTTGTTTTGGTGATTTCTTGCTAAAACTTTAACTTCATTGCAAGGTAAAATGATTTCAATAAAGTGAGAAATTATCATCATACAATTAATTTATAGTCCATACCTTAAGTTAGATTGTTTGTTTTATTTTGTTTTGTTTGTTTGTTACAATGAGATCTCTTGGACCATGCATCCCCTAATCACATTCTTGGTGCCATTGGAAAGCTCTTTGTGAGAAAGCGTGCACGGACTTTGTTTCATGGCGTTTTGACTCACGGTGTAAAAGTTATTGAATTTGGAAGTTTTAATGAGTTAAAAAAATAGAAAATTATTTTTATTTTTATATTGACTATAGCAACAACACATAGCACACTAGTCTACACCTTAAATGAGGTTGTTTGTTTTGTTTGTTTGTTATAGTGAGATCTTAAGAACTATGCATCCTCTAGTTGTGTGTTGGTACCATTGGAAAGCTCTCTGCAAATAAGGGCAGTTGGACTTTGTTTCATGGCATTTGAACCTACAGTATGAAAGTTTATTGAATTTCAAAGTTTTTTTGAATATAAAAATTAGAAAGTTACTTTTACTTTTATTTTGGTTGTGGCAATAGCATAGGGCTCACTTGTAGATGTTGAAATGTAGTTGGTCTTGGATCAGGTTTCTACTAGTGCAATGGGACATTGTAACAATGGTATAAAATATTAGTTGTTAATACTACATTAGTTTGGAAATATATTTTTAATTTATATTGTCACCTTTGCATAGTATTAATTTTTTGTATTTACTAAGAAACTAAGGGTAGCATACCTAAGCTTTTGCTAATGAACAACAATGCTAATAGTTGATGTAAAATCTTGTACTATCGATGGATTCCAAATGCATGATGGTCTTAGGATTTATGTTATAATTATCATAATTATGCTTGGATTTTGAGTGAAGTAGATGGTTTGAATGGATAGTTGTGACAATAAAATAATTAGCTATTTGTTTGTATTCAAAGAAAAAGAAAAAGAACTCTATGTTTGTCACTAAAGTAGAGGATATTTAAACTAACCCTCTAGAGAGTTGGGACAACTTGGCTATTATAAACATAGACTTTTGTCTCACAATTTTTGGAAAATCTATAAATTATTTGTAAATTATTGAAGTCTTATAGTAGTAGCTTCCTATTTGGGGCATATAGAGGAGACAAAAAATTGAGTGTCAATGCACTACCAACCATCACAAAATAGGCATGGCGTCGTCAAACAATTAAATTGATTATGGGATTCAAAAAGTTCTAAAACCAATTCAATATAATCTAAAGTAGAGCCAACTTCAAAGGACTCCCCATTATGTGATAAAGCCTACATGATGCTTCTATATTGTCTATTGTGGACAATTTCTAAATAACCATGTTAACTTTAAATATAAATTGTTTTGAGTTGTTTATTTTGGAATCTTATAAAAAGCTATCATGAATGGGACTAGTGTATGCCGGATCTCTGTTTGAATGTAATTGTTTATTAGTTGGTAATATAATTATTTATGCTCAACAAAAAAGTATTGGGGCCATTGCGATTAGATATATATTGTATTGTAGGCTTGAGTGGTATTTTTTTTATACTGATCAATTGGCAATTGTTATAGTAACTTAGGCCAATTTATGTATCTTTGGATTAGAATATCACCAACAAAGAATCTACAAATCCTCAAATGGAGGACATGAGTTTTAAAAGTGGTGGATCATTAAGACTCAAATGCAAAATACAAAGTAAATAAGGGCTAAATTCACCAAAATCACTTGCCTTGACCTTTGTTAGAGAGGGAAGGCTTGAATCAAACCAATTTCAAGTGCATGGATACCAACACCAACATCATTGCTAAAGCATCTTTGAACTCATAGAACATAATTCTCAGCCTTCCAATCACGCTTTTCAAGAGACATGTAAGTACTTCCACCATTGGCATGCAACTAAACCCATCAAACCTAACTTTTTAATCTTTCAATTAGCCAAAATATATGTGCTTTTTAGACACACTTTGGCAATGACTCTTGATCTCTTTCCAAATACCTTCCAATAAACTTGCCTTCACACCGCAGAGGGGTCATTATTTGGGGGGGTCATATATCACGTGAAAACAAGGGATATTTTTAGGGGAATATTTTGATAGAGGAGACCAATTAAGTAGACCCTATCGTTACCTAATTTTTTAATTTTTTGTATTTATTAGTACCATATATTTACTTCAAATTCAAAGGAGAGGTCATTTTTTCACACCCTAACTTCATTATAATGAAATTATTTTCATTAGAACACGATGTGTTCAAATAGTCATAACTAGGTTCAAATACTAGACGTGAAGATTTGATGCATCACTCATTGGATTTACATGTAAGATTTATAGGGGTCTACATGACCTCACACCATTCAAAACACAACACATGGCACTTTTTTACAAAAAAGACTTAAATTCTATTGCACATGACCATCATATAGGGTATTCACAACATATTCAAAATTTTATGAACTGAAAATATATTCAAAATTTTATTAGTTGGCTTCAAAGCACACTTGCAATTGCTATGCCAAACATCTTTATAAAATGTGGAGTATGAACCTACACATAGGTATTGATAACATATTCAAAGCTTGCTTGCTGCCATGTCAAACATGTTTACAAAGAATGATCATGAAACATTTGGAACATTAGTCGGCATTCCCAATACAAAGGTGCAAATCTACTATTGTGACATAGGACTTTTCTGCACATAATTTGAAGGTGTCATGGACTCTATACAAAATGCCTTCCCTAAAATGACACCTCACAAGTTCAATTAAAAAGGATAAATTTCAACCATGAATTCCCACTAGACTTTACTAATCTTCATTTAAACATTCAAAGTCAATAAATGATGAAAGAAGTTGCACATGATCTACTGATTATCCAAGGTACAACAGACATTTAAAATAGAGAATGATACGCAAGAATATCAATTGGCAAACAAATATATTTTGAATGAATTCATATGAACTGAAACAAAATAATCTGCACCAACAATCAAAATTGTCTACCTAATAAACCTTGATTTTGTATTCCATTGTGTTGAGAATACATGGAACACTGAAAAAATGGAATACCAAAAAAAGAATGTCATAGTGGCCATGATGAAACACGAGCTTCCAACTCTATATTGTAGTTTAAACTTGTCTGCATAGATAAAAAAGAATTGTACATAAATGGTATACTATAGTTCAAACAAAAAACAAAATTGTAATACATTGAGGAAGCTACTCTAAGGAACAAAGTACTCAAAAAAAATATACAATTGTGCTTATTGGATGCCATCCAAATCAAATTGCAGGCATGCCAATCTTCACCTTTAAAGACGGATGCCTTGAACTACCACTTTGTCCAAAGATGTTGTGGAGTATAGATAACTCAAGTATTAAAAACTACTACAACATGAATAATTGTAGCCATTTTGGAATTGGCTTCTCCAACAACCACAATATTGTGAAGATTCCAAAGACTTAGTCAAAGTGGTCTACTACAAAATGATGTCTAGAAGTCCTCTAACGGTGCTCCTAAACCCAAAATGTAATTGAACCTTAAACCAATATGATGCATCCAAAAAGGAATTAGGACAGAACTACAAACCCTAAATCCTAAGAATGAAAAAAAAAAGTTGCAAATCCTAAGCCTTGCCCCCATCTAAAAGTGACTGCGCATTGTCAAATTTCATCCATTTGGCAATCAATCGGCAACAATCATCTATACTTTGGATGCCCCCAATTGTATTGTACATAGTGATTATACTTTCATTGAGTACCCTAGCTCCCTTTATACCAATGATATATTAGATCTAAAAAAAAGATTGGATATATTATTGGGGACCTTATATTAGTTATAATCCATTGTCCCTATTTTTTAACATCCTATACTATCTCTAAAAAAAATTCAAAATTTTAGGTTCAAAGAATTAAACACACCGTATCTTTTGATCACATCATTCCAAATGAAATTTTCTAAGTGACCCCCCCAAGCTTCACATTCTACACAACTTCACAAGCTCCAACTACCCTCACTATTCAAATTGAGTCTATTATTTAAACATAAATTTCTTTGTTTGTCTAAACATTACACATAATTAATATCTCAACATCATCATGTGGCTTGACAATAAGAATTCAATTAATCCACAAACCTTAGTGCAATTTGGATTTTGTCATATCAAGAGCAAATAGGAGCAAATAGGAGCAAATACACAATTCAAAGGGTGTTGAATGTATTAATGAACTACATGACCATCTAGGTTGTCACTCATGTGTCACCCTCATTGTATCATTTATTGCTCAGTTAGACAAATCTTATACTCTCCCTAAAACTTTGAGGTCGAAATTAAAGATCAAGACACAATTGCTTGCAACTTTTGAAACTAGCTTAGCCTGTCAAAGACCTAGTTAGAAATAATTAAAACCCTACCATCAAGAGGAGAGGCAATAGAGAATGCATACTCAATGAACAATAAAGCATATACATAGATTCTACAAACCATTTGCAAAATAAAATAGTTTTCTACAAGAATGAAGGGACCATAACTAAATTGTCTTGAATTTGAGAGGAAGAAGAATTGAAGACCTTGATTGCAAATTAGTTACCTTGTTAATACACTTAGTAGCTTCAAATATAGGAAGAAGGCTATTCCAAATCTTCCATAGCATCTAAGAACAATGAGCACATACTTGTTGGAGGCACATCTCATGATCTCCTTCAATTGGAAAAACACACCACATTGAGTTGGTCAACTTGAAGGACTTCATTGAATACTAAATCCATGAATTTCAGTGAATGAAATTGAACAAAAAAAATTCCCATTTAATAGTATTCAACAGAATTTGAAGTTTAATTTGAGTTTGGCTTAGTCTTTTGTGTGTGAAGATTTATCATTGGTGCTAAATGAGTCACTAATTCTTTTGGAGCTCAAGAGATGTAAAGAGAGGTGTTGATGTTACAAAGTTGCATCAATTGGATTTATTTTATTTGCAAACATTGATGTACACAATTGTCAAGAGGGTCTTCAATAGGGATGTCATAGAGCAAGATTTTAATTATGAAAATAGAAGCAACTCAATTATAAAATTCAACATTCTATGCAAGGACAAGTATCTTGGAGCCAAAATTTTGGATTCAAAATTACAATTTAAAAAAAATAGTGAATTCTAGTAGTACAAATCACAACCTTTGGCACAAGTTAGAAAGTGTTGGACTAGGTTGCACTTCCTAGGTAGGACACAAACTAACAATACTTGTGGAAGTTGAAGAAACCTATGGCTTTGGCACGTTCCATTGCCTCCTACATTATCCTCCCTCGTTTAGGTGATTGAGGGGTGCACTTAGTTCTACTACAACAAACCACGTGCAAACAAGTGGTTTCTAATAAACTATAATTTCAACCTAAAATTTTGACCATTGTTTAATAATGACTATAGGTTTTTATTGCCAAAATTTCCAACTCAAATAAAATATGAAATGATTTCTAGAAGAGGTTGAAAATAAACTAAGATGACATGTTTTTCAACTCAAATAATTATAGAGAACACATTTAGGTGACCATTGAATCAATATTCAACTCAAAATGAACTTTCAATAGAAATTAATATTTAGGAATTTTTTGTTCATTTTTTAGACAATTTTTTCTTATATAATATAGAGGTGTGAGTTATTTTTCAGTTCTATAGTGTATCTTTTTACTTCAAAAACTTGTAACTAATTATTTTTAACAAATAAAAATATCAATAATTCAAAACATAAACTTTCAAAGAAGGAAAATCTATTCATATTTTTTTATTTTTGTTTTAATTAAAATTCAAAAAGTATATAATGGGTCTATAGTTTTGTTTGCACGTGGTTTCTAATGGATACTCTAAGTGACCCCCTGAGTTTAGGTGTTAAGAAGAAAATTGCAATAAAATACTTAACTAGAACTATATAATTGCAAGCAAAATTATGATAGTTTTGTCAAGTTTATTTAACCTAGTGCATGCTTTTGCATAAAGCACCTAATTCAGAAGCAACTTGAGGTGATTAATTGGTTTGAAGATGACTTAATACCTAACCAACTACTCTCTTTTGACACACACTACATTGTAAAGTGAAGTTTATAGGTGCTATAAAATTGCATACTTTGAATGCTACAAATAGAAAATAAATTAAAGGCCAATAGTAATGAATAATGATCATAATAGCAGTACAGCTCAATGAGGATAAAAAGTTGATTTATTGAAAGCTTAAGTTTGTAGTACTCTAAAGGTAGACATTTTCAAATTTAGAGAACAACATATTGCTACCAATTTGAAACTAAGAGATACCATAAGTTGTAGCTTTCTTGTGATGTTCCCTATGAAAAGGCATCATACGAAGAACACAATTGCAATGAGGATTATACCTATGAACTTCTACTACCACTTTTTTAACCAACCGCGAAGTATTACCAATGTTGCCAATTTATCTACACAGAAGATAGTTTCATTTGCTTCCGCTAGTGCATATGGAAATGGGTCCAATAAGACAGAAAGATTCCAAAATGAGCAACTAGCACTTTGGGCTGCATATGTACGACAATAAGTATTACCTACAAATCTAGGATTAATTATAGAGTGTGAAGTGAAATTATTTTGTGCATTATATAACTCTATTTTTTATATTTTAAATCTACCAATAGGAATAACAATGCACATTACTTATTCTAATATATCTAATCAAAATATCCTCATGACTAATATAACGCCATATTGGAACTTGAGTGAATCGTAGAGTGAATGCAATAATTAAGAATATAAATGGGAAGATGTGTTTCAAGATGATAATTTAGTACCTACCATATCAACATCTCTTGTACTATTTGATGGTGCTAAAGTTACTCCTAATACTAAATACTTGGAATTGGATCATGTTATTTTGATTTATGTTCCACATATGTTAAATGTAAGGCATATGTAAATCTACATTGAGATTAGCAAATGTTTATTATGAAGGGGCTCCTCTTTATGGAAACAAAAGTAAAAAGAAAGCTAAAAATTCACAACGTAGATATTATAAAAATATTAATCATGGTTATTCTTCAAATGCAAGGATTAATGCCACTAGCAATGTTGTTCTATATCACTCATTAAAGGTATCTCTTCATGAAGAAAAAGCATTCAAAGACATTGAAGATGAAATTGCAAGTAATATATGAAAAATGCAATGTCAACATTTGGTCAAAAGATTAATTATCATTTCCACTAGCAAGCAAGCACTACAAGTCATATATATACATTGGTCTTGATGAAAGTCCAACAAATGTTTGTCAATTACATTTTAGTAAAAATTCTTTTATTAAGCCTTCTATTGATTTTTGGATATGGAATCTTCTATAATAACATGGTTCACATCTACAAATTCTTTAAAAAGACAATTTTCCCTTCACCAATATTTATACAAATTTCAAACTCAGATGTTAGTACTTTTTAAATGAGAGAGAGACCCTTTCTTATGTCAAAATGGAGGGTCTCTCTCTCATTTAAAAAGTACTAACATCTGAGTTTGAAATTTGTATAAATATTGGTGAAGGGAAAATTGTCTTTTTAAAGAATTTGTAGATGTGAACCATGTTATTATAGAAGATTCCATATCCAAAAATCAATAGAAGGCTTAATAAAAGAATTTTTACTAAAATGTAATTGACAAACATTTGTTGGACTTTCATCAAGACCAATGTATATATATGACTTGTAGTGCTTGCTTGCTAGTGGAAATGATAATTAATCTTTTGACCAAATGTTGACATTGCATTTTTCATATATTACTTGCAATTTCATCTTCAATGTCTTTGAATGCTTTTTCTTCATGAAGAGATACCTTTAATGAGTGATATAGAACAACATTGCTAGTGGCATTAATCCTTGCATTTGAAGAATAACCATGATTAATATTTTTATAATATCTACGTTGTGAATTTTTAGCTTTCTTTTTACTTTTGTTTCCATAAAGAGGAGCCCCTTCATAATAAACATTTGCTAATCTCAATGTAGATTTACATATGCCTTACATTTAACATATGTGGAACATAAATCAAAATAACATGATCCAATTCCAAGTATTTAGTATTAGGAGTAACTTTAGCACCATCAAATAGTACAAGAGATGTTGATATGGTAGGTACTAAATTATCATCTTGAAACACATCTTCCCATTTATATTCTTAATTATTGCATTCACTCTACGATTCACTCAAGTTCCAATATGGCGTTATATTAGTCATGAGGATATTTTGATTAGATATATTAGAATAAGTAATGTGCATTGTTATTCCTATTGGTAGACTTAAAATATAAAAAATAGAGTTATATAATGCACAAAATAATTTCACTTCACACTCTATAATTAATTCTAATAGGGTATTATCCTTTTTTTTAGTAATAAAGTTTTTGCAACCTTCAATAAGTTCATGATAATCTAATAGGGTTTGAATTATAAAACCTTGATAAATCCATAAGTTCAATGTAGGCCTAAAATATATCTTGTAATCCAAGTCCATTTGATTTGGACATAATTTATACCTTCTGCCTTCATTTTTAAAATTTTCAAGGCAATTAGTACTAAATATTTTATAACAATGATGTATAATTATACCCTTGGGATAGATCAACATCTTTATCATTAAATAATTTCCTAAAATTAAATTTTTTTAATGTAAATTCACAAGGTATAACATACATTGTAGAATGATGTTGTCACTTACGATGAGAAAAATAAGTACATCCAACGGATCTAATTTCATTAAACAATAATTCATATTAATTATCATTTTGCAAAAGTCTCCTCCCTTCCACTTTGGCATACTCACATGGTTTATAATGTATGTGATTCTTTGAAGTTTTGTTTTTATGTCTTTTAGGGTTTGATGAAGAGGCCATTATGCTTAAAAATCTAAAAACTCAAACAAAAGAAAATATATACTTTGTACAATAATAAGAATGCAAAAGATTAAGAAGC
This sequence comes from Rhytidiadelphus loreus, assembly GCA_947034895.1. Classification (NCBI taxonomy): domain Eukaryota; kingdom Viridiplantae; phylum Streptophyta; class Bryopsida; order Hypnales; family Hylocomiaceae; genus Rhytidiadelphus; species Rhytidiadelphus loreus. Next base: position 28,819,077 of record OX344765.1, on the reverse strand, counting down.
ATGTACAAAAAGGGAAATCAAACATAATATACTTATAGCTTGGAAAAAGTAAAAGTAGTACACAAAAAATAAAAGTAATACACAAAAGTAAGAGCAATAGGTATTAATGTAAAAATAAAGTAAATTGAACTACGTTATTTCAAATTTTGAAAGATTGAATGATTAAGATCAATTTGCAAAAAACCTGTAAGATTAATATTTGATTATGGAAGATTTTGTACATTCGAGAGTTGAAGATGATCTTGTACAGTATAACTAATGTGATTAATAATCAACATTAGTCACAGTCAAGGACATGAGTTACATTAGTCTTAGTATATTAAATTTTTTATAATTCTCTAGTGGAGTTTAAAGTTTCTTAGAAATTGTGTATATTTTCAGTATACTACATAAGATACCTAAGTGTTAGTGTGTCTAATGATAGGACACTTTTTGTTTTGTTTTCACAATTTTTAGGTTGTTTTGACTCCAAACCCAATAATAAATAAAAATTGGCATTGACATGTCAAGTTCCTTATGTAAATGTGTTTATTAAGATTTATTACAACTTTTGTAAATGTTTGGGATGATTTTATAAATAAAGAAGTAGAGCTATGGAAGATTTATACATTGTGCTAATGTGACTAATGTCGTTGTAAGCCATAGGTCATATACTAAATCTTCCACAATTATTTAGTGTAGGGGATAAATTTTCTTAGAATTTCCATATAATTTCTTTACCATGTAAGACACTTAGATGCAAGTTTGTGTGATCATGGGACACTTTTAAATTTTTTCACAATTTTTGGATTGTTTTGATTTCTAACACAAAACCAATCACAACTTGGTTCTTGCTCCACTATAACAAAAGTTGGTAAAAAAAAACCGCACTCAAAATCGAGTGTAGTTCTTTTAACCACCATTTTGTGGAGGCCCAAAACGACTACAAAATCTTCTTTTTAGATTTCTGAACTCAATTTTTTGATTTTTTGGGTGTATAATATATCGTTGAAAAGGTATTTTAAAGAGCTTTTCAACGGTGTATTATACACCCAAAAATTCAAAAAATTAAATTCAAAAATCCAAAAAGAAGATTTTGTAGTTGCTTGTGTAGTTGTTTAGGGCCTACGCAGAATGGTGGTTAAAAGAGCCGCACTTGATTTTGAGTACGGTTCTTTTTTACTAACTTTTGTTATAGTGCTCCCAAGGCACTGTTGACTTTTGAATGTGGAAAGCCCCTTATCGAAGGACTACAAAATTTTCTAAAGAAAAAGATGTCAATGCTTTAGATCACAAAAGATGCCTTCTTATAATATTTGACAACTTCTTTACTCTTGATTTGAACTTCAGTCACAGAAATAATTTTTTTGACTTTTGACCCAACTAACCATATGAAGTTTACAAAGTCTAGTTTCTACTTCAATTTGAAATTTTGAGAAATTCTTATGATTGAATTTATTATTGCAATTTGCATTTTGGATCTATGAAGTATGACCATGGTATATTGATTTTTGATTATAGAATGATATGAAAATTTGGTTTGCAACACAATGTTTTACACTGAAATGTATATATCTGTATATATCTATATATGGCAATTACTGCCACTTCATGGTGCATAATGACAAACTCTCACTATGCACCCAAAAGAACCCCTCCTATTTTTTTTATTTAAATTTATTATCCCCCACCCCCATATTTGATTTTTTTTTTTTAAATTCAAAATTTTAATTTTGCCCCCCACCCCCTCCTATTTGTAATTGTGAGGGAGGTGAAGGAGCTGCAAACAATATGGGATATCCCGTATTTGTACCCCCACATGTATTCGTACCCGTATCTATATCCGGTTGTATTTGTATCTGTACCCCGCTTGTATTTGTACCCGTATTTGTTTTCTGTATTCATATCATATTTCAAATTGACAGCCCAGATCAATGCTGATTGGACGGCTCTAATGAAATCTCACAAGATCAACGCCTTGTGATTTTTTGAGAAATCAATGGCAATTTCAAGGGTGAGCATTTTCTTTTAAAAATAATCAACGGCCTGTAAATTTTTTGAAAGAGGGGGGGGCAACTAATGCAAGAGTGGGTGGTAGACATAACACCATAGATAGTACACCTATGATGAAATTTTCAAATTTTAAAAGCTTATTTTGTACTCCTTGCATCCTTAACCCCTAAGTGCCTAAGCCTTTCCAAGTGTGTTTTTCCCATGAAAAAAGAACATGGGCTTATAGTTATCTCCACTGAAACAAAATGATTTTTTTTCAAAATCTAACCGTATGGATGTTTAAAGAGCTTGCTTATTAGTATGTACACCAATTTTGAGTGCAAAATTCCATAAGAATTGTGAGATTATATAAGAGAAATGTACGTTTTCTATTTTTAATATGTTGTCCCTCTCCACAATGTTTCAGAAATTTGCACATAAAAGCTTTTGGGGATTAGAAGTGACATGAACAACTACAAATTGTGTTAGCACACTAAAATACCCTTTCAAAAAACTTAATATCACTTGAAAAGCTATTAAACTCATTACACAATCCACCTTGCAATTGTTGAGATGCAATTTTTTTAATAAGTATAATTCACAAATAACTCCAAATCAACACTTGCTTGTTTAAATTTTCAATGGTGAAAATCATGAAAACACTTTACTCTTTCGATTGGGACCATTTTCAAAGCAAATGAATAAGTGGAAGTTTTTAGATCTCAAATCAAGTGAAATTGCTCAAAGTTGAAAAATGAAGTAAAATTAGCAAGCTTTACTCTTCCACTAACAGACATAAATGGCTTTGGAGACCTCTCAATACTCAAATATGTACCTTTTTCAGTGAAAAATGAAGTTTTGAATAGTTAACCCTAAAAACTGCCCAATTTTTTTTTTAAAACGGGCAAACGAATTTAACTGCCCACTTCAAAATGAGCCTGAAATTTCAGATCGACCATATATGGTCGATGAGGCAGTTAGGGGTTAAATGATCTTGTTAGATAAAATAGGCTGGATTAAGGTTAAAAGAAAAATTTCAAAAAAATTTGATGTGTATGAAGAGTTTGATGCACTCCTATAGTCTTCCAAATTTGAATCATAAATTAGTTTTAAAAGTGTGTTTTTTGAGCTATGGAAAATTGGATTTTGGAGGCATTTTTAAGAAACACCGCTAGCCAATCATTCATTCAATTTATGTGTTGCTTGTGATGTTTTTCTCTCTTCTTGTGGTAGTGTTGTCCACATCGATCAAAAGTCAATGTTGGAATTGCACCTTGGCCCATAGCAATATTGCTCCCACCCGGCACTTGCGTAAGCCTAGAGCACTTTCACAATTTAAGGACCTATTGCTAGAGATTTGTTGCGTGCCTCAAATTCATTCTTCTCAAATGAAAATTTGATAGGTCTGGTGGGCAGCAAGCAAGCAAGCTTCATGTTTCCTACCCTTTTTCCTTCAAAGATTGAAAGAGTACAATTTGTTCAAAGTCAATATTTTTATCTAGATCGTCAAGCTCATTACATTGGTGTCATTACAATGCCATAGTTGAGTGTACCAAAATTTGTGAAAAGAATACAAAATTGAGAATAACAAAAGTTGGAATGAAGCTCTTTGAGCTTTCAATTCGTCACTTAGGACTCATAATTTCTTTTTTCTTAGTTTATTGCAATTAAAGTCATAATATTATACAAAAATCCTCCTAAAGAATGTAAAACCAAAATAGGTATGTTACATGCCAATATAGCCTTTGGTCATAAATAGCCTTTTATCCCTAGAACAACCCCCAAACCCACTTGTACATACACTATAAGAAAATCAAATTTTTTTTGACATCTTAACCCCTAAAGGACCAGACTGTGTTTTTTGGCTGTATAAATTTTTTGGGCAGGTACCTACGAGCGGAGATTTTCATATTTGGGGCTGAAATTTTAATAGAATGTGGGGGCAAGGAAGATCTTTCATAAGCATCAAACTTCATGACATTTGGAAATACGAGTCAAAAGTTATAGCCCAATATGTTACTTTTTTTCCAACCGGGCAGTTCGGGCAGACCAGAAAAAATCACTTTTTCCAGAAACAAAAATTTGGAATTGATTTTCTAGAGTTTTATATACACAAAAAGCTTTGAATCATTCCATTTTGATCAATGAGTCAAAAGTTATGAAGATTTTTTGTTTGCGGGCAGTTTTGGATTTCCTACTCTAAAATAAACTTTGAAATCCTTTATCTTACCCAATTTTCAATACTTTTGGACAAAAATAAAATTGTAGGATGTAGATACATTATTACAACATTTCGACCATTGGGATTGGAAATTTTTAATTCCATATTTAAATTGTAAATAATTTAGTATTTCTAATCATTCTCTACTACTACCTACTTACTATTTTTTTCCTATATGTTGTACTATTCCAAATGATCTGAAATTTTTCAAGCATGTGGCCAACTTGTCTAGGAAAACAAATCAAAAGAAGCACCACCATTTAGGTCATTTTTTCATAGAAATGTGAGCTTGTGAAGTGCAGCTGCCCTGGTTTTTGCAGGGTCAGAAAAATGATTTTAGTTAATTTGAATGCTTATATCTTGCAATCCACCCGGTGGAAATGTCTGAAAATTTTACCACATGTTTTTGATACTATATAATACAAGATCCTACAGTTAGATATGTTTTTTTTCAAAATTTTGGTACTTGTACTAGAAATGGCAGTTTTGGAGCGTTTTTGGTGAAAGTATAGTGATGGTCCTTTAAGGGTTAAAAAACAAGAGAAGACGTGCAATTTGACGAGTAAGTGATCAACGTAGATGTCTCCTAAAATTTGTTATAATTGACAAGCAAAAAACGTGCAAAAATCACAAGAAACATGCAAGATTTTAGTGTTTTTTTCTAATGTTCTAAAAAATGTAGTCTTTGAAGCTCTCCAAAATGCGCCACATGTTGGACAAGTCACTGCCACATAAGCATGACATTTGCGGGTAGTGCCACATAGGACACTTTTTCATCCATCCAATGAGTGATGTGGATTGTGACTTGGACCTCTTTGATTTTTGACATGGCAATTGGTTTTGGTGATGTGGCAATTGGTTTTGATTTTTGAGAACATCAAATTAGACGTTTTTTCAGACATCAATTGGTGCATTTCCTACCCGTAAGGCAAGATCAACAAAACACAATTATTTAAAATAAATTAAAAAATAAAATAAATGAACAAACAAAATTGTTGAAATCAACAAGAATTAAAGAAAACTTACCATTTACCATGAAGAGGATTTTTGATGGCAAAATGAAGAAATTCCTAGGTTAAAATTAAAGCTAATGAGTATGAAGGATAAGGAGGTTATATTTATATTTACTGTTTGTCCATGATGAGACAAAAGATATGGGATAATTAGAATATGGGAACTTGACCATTCTACATCTTGACGTTGTTTCAGACATCTTGATGTTGTTTCAAACATCTGGATCAATGTTGTTTCAAATATTTTTCATTGAACACAACTCTTGTTGTACATATTCCATATGGATTGTTTCACTTCCTTCTACCTTTTTTGTATAAAGACCATCTCTTTTCATCCATACTACACATCCATTCATTCAAAGCATGTCATGCGGTTGCCCTTCCTCGACTTTTTTTACATATGGTCAACATTTTACTATAAACCATAGTAATTTTTACTAACTTATCCATAGTCAAAATGGATCTACTTGTTGACGTGGCAATTTAAGTTTTTTTGGACATCCTCCAAAACATTAGCATATCTTAAGTTATATCAAATAAAACATTATGATAACATCAACTTAGATTTACAATAACGTACCAATGTTTTTCACAACGTCCACAAAAATCTACCTTGTTGAGCCAGATTTCTTTTGACATCATCATGTTCTATTGGACATCACGCATTAGTGGTAAAACATAGCCCAAAACATGGATTTCTTATAGTGTTAGGATGAAACCACGAAGTAGTGGGAATCAATAGGCTTGTAGGAACTTGTCCAAAATAGCCTAAAACCTAGTGCATGTGACTATGCTTGGCCAAATTGGTCTAAGGAGAGACAAAGACATCCTTACATAGATCTCCAAAGATAGGTTTCAATTTTCCTATTCCATCAACGAAATATCAAAACCCCCAATTGTTAGCATGTAGGACTCACTTTTTCAAGATAGTCCAGTAGAGTAATCTATAGCTACCAAATGGTGATTTAGGATCAAAAGCATGCCAGAAAGTCAAAAGCAAAATCCATTCGTCAAGATTCTTTTGCATGTAGAAGATTCCATGATTGTAGGTAAATAAAGGAAGGCCGATTTTGCCCGTCTTGCTACACATGCACAAGACCAACACAAGATCTTGCGCACCTCTTGGGAAACTCCATGAGAGGTTCCCCAAGAAGTTTCAGAAGTTTCAGACTTGTAGAGATGCACTTTCCGGATGGTCAAACTGTGGGTCAAACTACTTAAATCCACTAGGAAAAATTCATGAAAAATTACCAAATTGCAATGAGATATTACTAAAAATTAGGTTAGCTTCCTTTATATTAATAATGCACCCTGACAAGTTTCAAAATGTTTTGATAGGGGAAGGTGTCCGAATCACCAACATTCCTTCAAATATCAAATACGGTGGGCATTACGTGGAGTTGACCGGCGTCTTGGGAGCACGCGGAGTTGGAACAAAGTCATCAAGGAGTTTTTTCTTACTCCATAGAGCCTTCTCAGCCCTAGCTAGTCACCCTTGTCAGAAATGGTAACCTCCAAAAATTAGATTTTTTACCCTTTATTGTTTCTAGTTGGTGCTAGTTGTCAATGAATTTTTCACAAGGGAAATAGGAGGTAGAGGGTCTCCAAAATTAAAGATGGCCTTTTGAAGCCAATGGCTCAATCAAATTGTGATTTGGAGTTGAACTTCAAGAGTTAAAGATTAGGACCAACAAAAAAACCTTAAAAGAGATGAAAATCTTAAAAGATAAGGTTGAAAATCTAAAGTAGTAGGGTTACCTAGGTTAGAAAGAGAGGAGGTGGGTGCCCCAGAAGAGTATAAAAGGGCGCCTTTCTTCCTCTCAAAACACCTCAATTCTTGTACTTGGGTCTGTTGGGTGTGTTGCTTGGGTCTGTACCTTTTGTATTACCTTGGCTCTAGTGTCCATGTTAGCATGTTGAATTGGCCAGTTTGAGTCAAATTGTTATTGAAGGTGGGTTAGTAAGATTCATTGTTCAAATTGATGGCTGAAGAAAGTCAATATTGAGAAAATACTCACTAAAGTTGAACATTATTTGGATAGTTGTTCTACATTGTAGCAAAGTTTCAAGCTATTTGGAACTATGGTCCATCATTTATGCTTAACCAAAGCTAGATATGGCAATTTTTTAAGGCATTGTGAGACTTGTAGGATAAGGATTTGGGAAAAAGGGAGTTTGAGGATAGGTTTTTTTATTGTTTAGGATGTTCAAGGATATTAGAAAGTAAAGTAAATATGCCATTTTTTTCACACATCCAAAAATTGCACAACATTTGTTGCCATTTATCAAATAGTAACTGCATGATTCAACTACCAATACAATTGCAATGGGAACAAAATTTTATATCATTGCCTAATGACCGCACATTGTGTGGTGAACGATTGCAAGAAATTTTTAACTAGATTTCAACTTCATTGCCTTTAAATTGCGATAAAATTTGTATGATCAAATCTTTTTGCATTTTGTTTTTTAAAGGTGAATTTTAACATGACATGTAATAATCACGCTAAATTTTAAAACATGCAAATCTTTATATTTGTGTGTAGAAGGATTTGAATTTTGTCTATGTGGTGATTGGAAAGTTTACTCTATATACAAAGGATTTCCACAACAAAGGCCCCATGCTATTCTAAACCCTAATAGCAAATATTTGTAACACTGCACCTTCTCCACGTTGCTCCCATCATGTTTTGTCTTAAATTCATTTTGCATTTATCTTTCTCACATTTATTTGATTATCTCATTGGATTCAAGTGTTTTTTGCTAGTGATGATGTGTGTTTGATTGTGCAAGGAAGGAAGTTACACTCTAGCTATTTGGAAGAATTTGAACTTCTTGTCTATGTTCCATTTCAAGGCAAGTATCATTGTTTAACCCCTAAAAGTCAATTGTATGTTGAATGGACAATTGAAATCTAGATAGGTTCCTATGAAATCGATTTTGGTTAGATGTTTATGAAATATTGATACAAGGTATAAACATATACCCCTTTAATGAGAATATAATTTATTTTCCAATCAAGTGCCCCAAACAAAGTTATGTTGCCTTCAACTTTTTTGGTAGCTTGGACAATTTTGGCATCTTTTGCAAAAACGCTCATCAACTTTTGAAATTTGGCATGTACATAACTAATAAATATGGCATGAATTTGTCTAAAAATTTTTAGTTCTCAAATCACATCTAAGAAGAGTCAAACTTGTTTAGCTATGTCAATGTAGTTTCAAGAAAAAATATTTTCTTCCGTGTTTTCTTCTAACTTCAAGCCCTATTATCTTGTAGTCTATGAAGCCAAAGTTCTTGAAATTTTTCCCACTCATTCCTAATGTTTGTCTCTAAACTTTCACCAAGTGGACTTTAGATAAAAAAATTCTTCATTACACAAGAAATCATCAAAAAATGACTAGTGTATTGCCAAATTTGCTTAACCTCCTTGCATTGTAGGTTGATTTAGAGTATGTTAAACTCCATATTTGCTTTTGAAATTTTTCCTAAGAGAATCTAACATCATATGCATATGAATGGTCAAAAATACTATTTTTATATAGATAAAGTTTTTTAATTCAAGAAGGATCAAAGTCTTTAAACCTCATTTTGCAAGAATGAAAAAAGTTTTTTTTGTCACTATAACGTTATAATCTTTCAATCCACGTATTCAAATTTGTATTTATTTCACCCATTGCTCTACTTGTTTAATACTCTGTACAATTTTATACAATTGATATACAAACAAACAAAATTTAATTTTGGATTTTGGACAATGCATCAAAATTGGTAGTTTTGAACTTTTTCTCTTCCAAAACACCCTCCAACCATTAGGGATTAAAGCTATCATTTCAAATTTACTTGAAATTACAAAAATTCTTAAAGAATCTTTATGCTCAATACTTTGTTCAAAAAGCTTTGGATTTTAAGGTTACATTGTCATGGCTTTCAAGAATTCATGTGTATGACAATGAGTTTTTGTTAAGAATTAAGATTCATGTGTTGGAAATATTCTTTGTTTTTGGTTTGGTGAAATCAATATTTTTGAAGTAATGTATTAATATGTTGCAATTTGAGGGGTCACCTTTTGAACAATCTCCAAATTCTAGCCATTTGTAGATTAACAAGGGTTTAGTGCTTTTTTTGAGAACTAAGATTGTTTGGTAGGATTGTTGGAAGTTTTATTTGCTTCTTGTTTGATGAAATCAATATTTTGTTTTATTCTTTTGTTTTCACTTTGCATCAATGTGGCATTTATTTATTCTTTTGCATGTAGATTGATGCAAAGTTTTTATTTTTATGTGTAGGCAATAATTGTCGTAGTACATGTGCAACCCAAAGCGCTAATTGCTCATTTTGATATCTTGGTGTCTTATTGGCTCCATTTCCAAATGCTTTAGAGGAAGGAGATGAAACTATACTTAGTTGTTAGATGACATTGAACAAATAAGTGAGGAAACTATACTTGTTTCAATACTTGTTGCTTGTTGCTCCCTGTTCACACTCTAGCGTCATTGGAGTCCTTGTTGTGTCGTGTCCTAGTACTTCCACCCTCGTCTTTGCTTGCCGCATTTCCTCACTTAGTTGTTAGATGAAACAAATTTTAGCCTTCACCATCAATGTTTTTAAATCTTTCACTCCTAGCCAAAATCTTCTTCAACCATATGCTAGCCCTGATGCATTACATGTGTTTTGGCTCTCGGGGAGGGCTGTGAGTTCCCAACTCGAAACCCCCCTGAGAACCGCCGAAATCCGCCATTCCCGGCCTGTGCTAACTTGGCCGAGAGACGGCCAGGTCAGATTTTTCGAAAAAAAAAAAAAAAAAAAAAAAAAATTTAACTTTGTTTCTCGTTTTGTTTTTGTTTTGTTTTTTTCAAAAAAAAAAAATCTGTCAGCGGCGTTCTTTGACTGCCGGGGGAACAGCGCCGGGAATGGCCCCGAAACGGCCCTTAAAATCCTGAAATCTCTTCTAATGTCTTTTTTCTTGCACTTGAATGTGAGCACCTCATGTGTCCCTTGCACTTATATCTCAACCACAATTGCGGATGTCCTAGCATTTTCACTATGGCCTTAACTTCAATTGTGCCCACTGGCGCTCTCACTGATAGGTCACAATAAAAAAAAACATGTTTTAGGTGATGTTCAATATAACAATTGATGTTTAAGTGGACGGATTTTAAGATGTTAAGACTTAAGATGTTACCCTAGTATTGACATATAAACATATGTTGTTAGATTTGCATCACCTAAAATATGTCAACTTGACATAAAAAAACTTTGGTTTCTTATAGTGAGGTGCAACGAGCCTTCAAAATCTGCCATGTCAGCTAATGAAGTCTTCTTGATCCTACAGTCTTGTCGTTTACCACTTGCCACGCCATGCCTATTGCAACTACGCATTGTTGAATGCGTTTGCCCAACATCTTGTGATTGTTGTGTCAACCCACTTAATTAGGCTCCATTTAAGCTTTGCCGGTACTTCCACTTGTCAACATCCCAATTTATTTATTTATATCTTTGCATTGCTTTGAATTGAGTTTTGCTGAGCTTCATAAATTTGGCTACTAACACCATTGTGCTTGGTAGCCTTCAACATTGCTCTCTACACTTTTGATTCTATGATTTCCCATCCTTTATCTCTAGTTTGTAGCTTAGATGCTCTTTGGAGTTGTAGAGCTTGCATGTCCATATCTACATTAGACTTAGATGCTTTCCTTGTCCTATTATGGTAGTTGCTTCGTGTCTTCCATTTCATTCAAACAATTGGATTCCCAAGCAAAGTCATTGGCTAGATTGTAACTCATTGGAAATTATTCTTTTTACTTTTCACCATCTTCATCATCAAGGTTGCCTTTTTTTTAATTGTGACTTCACTTATTGCTAGGTGATTTGTTTCTATCCTCATTTGAGAAATCACTTGTGGCAAATTTCTTACCACTACTAGCCATGTTAGCAATTGTACAGTACATATGCTTCAAAAAATAAAATTGTAATGTATTCAGCTCTCTATATAAATTATGTCCAACTAAAGTAAACCAGTCCATTATCGTTCATTTCCCAATTCCATTAGTAGACTAGCCCAATTCCGTCACCTGACCATGGGTCTAATTCCGTTCAGAAATCGTCCAAATTTATTCTTCTTATGATAGAAATTAAAGCGTTCTATAATAAAATTTGATTTTTTATGACAACAAGGGATAATGTGTCACTCCATTAATATTTTGTACTTGACTTGGGTGGTTATGGGTTCATTAAGGAATGTTTATGGCTGTAGTCTATAGGTGGTTTTGTAATTTTAGGGCATACTACTTCAAAAATTCACAAAAATTATAGTTTTAATTGAAAAATTATAATTCCACTTGGGTTTGATTCTTGAAACAAGCGCACACCTGCGAAAATTATGTGCCCCTTTTGGAATTGGCCCCAAGATACTCAGATTGCAAATCAACACAGTTCTACCTTACTGTAAAATCTTTCTTTCTCAAGACCACCTTCAAAGTGGTGTGAAATCATGCAAGCCAATGCTTTAAATTGATTTTTTGTATTTCCATAAGCAAACTTAATTGTACCTTTAAGCACTCACATTTAAGTATAAAAGTGTTTATTTGCATTCATTTAAATCATAATTGCAACAAAGCCATCATCCTCATTCCTACTCGATCTTTATCCAAAGGTGACTAACATTATGACCCAATTACAAGTAGAACCTCTCTTAGTGTATCTTTTCTTAACCCTAAAAGCCCAAGGGGTTTGGACAAAACACAAATGTTTTATAAAATATGAGTTCTATAACTTTTTTGAAGTTTGCATCAAAGAAGATAATGTGAAGCATAAAAATTAGAAAGTATCTATATGGTCAAAATTATGAAAATAATTTTTTAGATTCTTTTCAAATAAATTTTTTGAAAGCATAACTTCAAAAATTCACCAAAAATACAATTTCTATCTTTAGCAATTAGCATTTGAATTTCTTTTTGATTGGTCAAAATTAGGGGTTCTATTTATTTGTGAAAAAATGCATAAGATCTAGTAATGAGAACACCAATACTTTCCCCAAATAGTAAGTTTTTCAACACTAGCCAATTTTGGACACTTTATGCTATTTTTCTTACAATTTTCTTTTTATTGTAGAAATCTTAGTAAGTTTTGAATATACATATTGAAAGACAATCCAGTCTCTTAAGGAAAAAAAAAGTTTTTTTTTATCCAAAAATTCTGCCTAAAGTTAGGCAACCATCCAAAAATGGTTGCTTGAGCGCTTAGGGGTTAATTCTAGAACAACCCTAGAAATTCCCAAATTGTAGACCTATGTGAGACCTTCGAACAATTTGGCTTTTTGATAATTAACTAAAGCCACTAGACGAAAATGTAACCGTACAGATTGCTTTTAGGCTTTGCAAGGGTCATGCTCCAATTTTTGGTGGGCCCAAATTATTCATGGTGATTCAACAAATTGAACTGGTTCGGAGTGTATATAGTTGTTGAATCACACGTTTTAGGAAGGTGTTGGAATAGGCACAAGTGCAACGGAAGAAAGTTGCGTAGAAAGTTGCAATAGCAAGCAATGCCAAAATTTGCAACAAAAGGAGTAGCATTAGATTCCCAACGACAAGAACACAAAATTGAAAGGTTGCTCAACTACTCCTTGCTGTCCATTGCCTTGTGTGCCTTCCGTTGATTGCAATGAAGTGGGAGGTAGATGCTTTTGTTGCCTTCGATGGAGAAGTTTTTTTTGATTGTGTGAACCCTATGTTTTTTCAGGTGATGGTGGGTGAGGTTGTCTCTAAATCTGTGTAAATGTAAGTGTGAAAAATTGTAAATAAACGCTTTTTTTTGTTTTGATGTGTGAATGGAGGTTGCTTCACATTTGGTTTTAAAATTACGTGGTGATAGGAGCTTAAATCATAATTGATTTGAAGAATTACTATGGAATTCCAAGGAGTGTGCAAATGTTGAATTTTTAACGGTTCAACCACTATAAATTTGGAGAGTAGTTTAAGTTGTAGAGATAAAGTGTTTTTCTTCTCCTCATTCTCTCTCTTACTATTTACTTGTGTATGTAAGTCTCAAAACACTTGTGTGTAATTTTGTGAACAATTTATATGTGTAATAAAGCTTCAAGCATATATTTTGAATTGTGTGCAAGCCCCAATGATTGGGCATTTGTATGTTGTGTGATATTTTGTGTGAAAAGAATTACTTATTTTTATACTTAAAGCAGTTGTGTATGTGTATCGATTCTTGATTAAATAGTCATGTTTGTTTGTATAACCTTGGAGCAGTGTGCGATATTATTTTGGCCTTAAAGCAATTATCATGAGTGAGAAGATTGTACCTTAAAGTAGATGTTTGTGATAATTTTCGATTAAATGATTGTGTCAATTTGTGTGTGCTTTAAACTTTGAACATATTGAATGTGATTTAGGTAGACCTATGTGTGTTGTATGCTTGAAGCAAGTACATTGAGTTTTTTGTAAATGAGCTTTAGGCGTTATGTTTGGGAATTGAATTGTGGCTTAAATTTGAACATTAAATGTATAAGAATGTATGATGAATAATAATTATTTAGCCTTTGTATGGTTGTGTATGGAAATCCCAATGATTGGATAGTGTAGAAAATTCTAAGTGTGTATCTAGGGATTGGATAAGTAAAAATTAAATGAATAGCTTGAAGCTATATCAACATTTGCCCAATTGAGTCCAAATTGATAAAGAGAGCGTGGATTAGCATTAGTATTGACAATCTTGGGTTTGAGAAACCTTTAAGCAGTGGTGTAGTTTGATGGTGAATTAGAGAGATGTTTATAGTTGAACTATTTAGATAAAGTGGCTTAAAGCAAATTAGTATAGAAATGCTATAAGCAATGTTAAGACAATGATTCATAAGTAGAATTGAATGGACTAATGTGGTTTGTTGCGTGAATGAGAGTAACGCTTTAAGCAAATTATTGTGAGCTTGTGCTATAAGCAATTATAATGAAAAATTGATACTATTGTGCTTTAAGCTATGTGTTATGTTTTACCTCGCTTAAAGTGTGCTTCTTGCTTGAATCCCTATACTAGAATAAGACTAGGACTGCATACTTGTATTGTTGCATTCATTTGTGGCGGGTAGAAACTAGAAATTAGCTAAGTGAGTGAATCCTTCACATGAAAGAAAAGAATTGTTCTAGTAATATTTTCCATTTCTATTCCTAAACATGAGTTTAGTCACAATACGCTAGACTATTTGGTCATTCCTTGGATTTTAAACCTCTATACTATAGTTCTTGGTGTTTGTGGATTGAATAGAAATCTAAACTACAATAAGCTTTGAAGCAATGTATGCTATTATATTGCTGAAAACAACTAATGTTTGTAGTTGAAAAGTTGAAGCGTTTAGTGTTATTGTATGTGCTTTAAGGAATGGATGTGCATAATTAATGGGAGGAAAAGCCTTAAATCTATATTGGAGGAGATTAATTTGTGGCAATTAGCTTGTCTTTAAATGTGTGGGATTACTCAATGAGTGAGTAGATTGAAATATGTAATTGCAGAAATTCCAGAGATTGGGTACTTTGAATGGAGATGTGAACTTATCCAAGGGATTCAATAATTTAATTTTGTAATTAATAACTTAAAATTGTAGCAATGTTAGCTTCAAAAAAACAATATTGAAGAAGGATGTATTTGAAGAATTAGATGACTTTTTATTATCAATGGAAAAAAAAGTTGTTGAATAAGAGAAATTGAAGACAAAGTGAAACAAAAGTTTGATAATGCCATATTTGAAGTATCATATTTTAAGAATCAAGATGTTTTAAGCAAAAATCTTACAAATTAATTAATTGAAGATAACTCTAATTAATTGATTAAAGATAATTCATTAAAAATAAATTGTTTAAAGCTTTAAAGGAAGATGAGAATATAACACTTTTGGTTACTTCTTTGAAACACCAATTCCAAAAGTTTGAAGAAAATAAACTTTTTGAGAATAATGAACATTTACAATCAATTGAACAAATAATCATTAAAAACAATTTTCATACATAATAATGCAAAAGTTTAAATATTGATAAGATTTTATTAAAGAAAGACAATGAAATTCTTAAGCAAAAATTCAATATAAAGTTGGATGTTGATTTCAACTCCAAATATGCTCAATGTTTTTTTTCA
Source organism: Rhytidiadelphus loreus (assembly GCA_947034895.1). Lineage (NCBI taxonomy): Eukaryota > Viridiplantae > Streptophyta > Bryopsida > Hypnales > Hylocomiaceae > Rhytidiadelphus > Rhytidiadelphus loreus. The sequence goes on along the minus strand of OX344765.1, from coordinate 28,803,735 downwards.
AGATGAAAAACATATCATTACAACTATTATATTCAAGCAAATTCTTAATTCTTAGAAATCATTTTCAATGAAAGTGGAATGTTTGAAAAATAAGAATGTATTTAAAAATCATAAATATGTAAAAATAAAAATAATATAATACAAAATATTCATTATATTAGTAATAATTTAAATGCTACATTGAGATTGAAATTTGTGGAACTTTTCAAAGAAGATAAAAGTTTCAAAATTGTAATCTAATTAAATAATATTCCAAATTTTTTGAGGTATCCATCTAATTCAATCAACTTCTCGATCCTCAAGCAACTTCTCGATCCTTTAGCAACACCCAAAATTTATCACCTTCACCTAATAATCATTGTCATGGATGACATGTCCTCCACTCTCCTAATTTTCCTCACTAGTTTTTCAGTAACAATCCCCTTCCACACATTGATTTCAGCACTGATTTCATTTCTAATACATTCACAATAACTAATACGGAATAATTAACTCAAGGTCTTACATCACGACAAGCTAACAAAATAAACACTATACATTGAGTACATGTGCATGTCAAGTGCAAGGGTGAATTGATTAAAAGAGCATGTCATGTGCAAAGGTAAATTGATTAAAAGAGCATGTCAAGTGCAAGGGTGAATTGATTAAAAGGCTGACAAAAAGTAAAGCTTTCAAGCTCAAGGTGTAAGTTCTACAAAAAGACAATAAAATTATTTTGGTTAAGGTGTTGGGGCTATTTCAATACCTTTGAAGAAAAGACCTTTCTTCTCAAACCTACCAATGACATTTCCAATTTGCACATCCGATTTAATTTCCAAAATATGAAAATGCATGATTGAGTACACTCCATGAAGGAAATCAACCAAATAATGAAGGCATCAAACGTAATGAACTACTTCATAGCAAGAACAAAACCAAAAGCACAAGACAAATTTTGTCACAAAAAGTATCAACACATTTCTCTCTAGTAGTCTAGTACTTCATCACAATACGAAAAAACAAGGACACATGACAGCAGAATCCAAGACAAAACCAATACCTCAACCTATAGAACAATAAGAACCGAGACAAGAACAAAATTCTACACATTGACACTCCCTAATTAATCCGTACCAACAATACTAGCTAACTCCTAGTTTTTGCTTGTTGTTAGATTCTTCAATGACTTAAATATTGTTTCCTCAACATATCAATTTTGATGCTAGCAATTGTATTCAAGTGTAGGTGTTTCCTAGATGTGTTAATTCCAAACTAATGCTCGTATGTCACTTATTGAAGTTCATGCGACACCAATTGGAGTGGCCGTTTATTGAAATTCAAGTTAATTTTTTCAACAAATAGAGAGTAGATCAAGAGGTTCATTCAAACATTGTGTAAAATGAGTAAATTTTGAATTCAAGATCAATTTCAAATACTAGAATAGAGAACATCAATGTATTAAATCAACAATTTTTTTGATGTAATAGTGATTGGAGTTGACGATAGTCATTGATCGGAGTGAATTCAATTTCTTGAAATTGCATTCAATAGCATGGGATTGATGCTAGAGTGCTTAAACAATGTAATCAAATTTTTGGTGGACCTAACTTTTTGTTTATAATTGAGTGTACAGTGCAAAATTAACTACCCTAAAACTTTGCTTTTCATAACGCATTGGGATTCCTTCCATTCAATCAGAAGAATGACCAATTCTTTTAAATTTAAAAGCATTGTATTCTCACTTTTGGCTACTAGATAGTCGTTGATGATTGTTGCTATGCTAGAGTTTCAAACTTGTGGGTGGTGGAGTTAAGGAATCATCTAAGGAATGCCTAATTGCTAAATCTAAACTACAATGGCAAGTAGTTGGAATTAGTGTCCTCCCTATGGAATTCATGGCTCCAATCAATTGTGCATTTTCAACTTGTATATATTTTAGGGCTAGTAGATTTGGTACATGAGTTGTCCAAAGATCCAGGAATTCCTATTGTAGTCACCAACAAGAGTATGTCGTAGACACAAGAATTATGAACACAAGAAGATTGACGTGACACAACACACAGTGCGGGAACTCAAGAAATAATTGGCCAACAGTGCTACTTCAAAATGGTCAAAAAAATGCCACTTTTCAATTGCTCCGCAACTACATTTTTAAAACTAACTCAAAGCTGAAATTTCTGGGATGATAAGACTCTATTGAATGATATGTACAACTCAATTTTTTTTGAAAAAATGTATTTTCAACCTTAATTTGCAACATTTTGTCTCACAATAAGATCATTTTCAGACAAATGGAGTACATATTTTGGAATTATAAAAAATAATGCACATAAATTAGGTTAACCCCTAAAGGTCTAAATACCATTTGGCAACAAAGCAATTTTGGGCAGCTTGCTACGAATGGAATTTTTTTTCCTTTGAAAATTTCACACAACATGTGCTTGAGGAGTAGCTTTAAGTCCCAACGATTTTCATAACTTTTGACTATATGGTTAAAAAATTATTGCATGATTTTCAACGATAGGCACGTAGCCTAGGCAACCCATAAAACTTCTTTAAAAATCACATTTTTAGGAAATAAAAATTTGAAATTAGTTCTTTAGATTTATATAAAAAATGGAAAGCTTTGAATTAGTCCATTTTGATTAATGAGATGAAAATTATGAAGAGTTCTAGTTTGTAGGTAGGTATGGCGTCCAGAGATTGTACAATATATATACATGTTGAAGAAAGAAGTGTCTAAATAATCACATGCTTAAGGATAAGTCACCTCACAAGTCATCTCAAGGTAATAAATTTTTTAAGACAAATAATATATCTTTACAAGCTCAAAATTAAAGATAAAAGAGTCTTTTCAATAATGAATGCTATTGATGAGGGCATTGATAATATTAAGAAGGAGGCTATATAGTAGTGATTTTTTAGAATTAGACTTAAGTTTAATGCCAATGATATAAACGTTGTAGTGTAATAATGTAATTAACCTTCTAAGTGATAATTATATGAACACATTACCCTTATGAATATAAAATGATCTCAAAGGATAGATATGAAACAACTTATGTGGGAGGAACCAATACAAAAGTGAAAGTGTGTGACTTTCAATAAGATTTTAGTATAAGATAAGAAGACAATTAGCCTATAAAACTTCGAACAAATGAGAGAATGTGACTCCCTTTGAAGTGAATGGCATTGTCCTTCAATTGAATTTAATGTTTTTGCAAATTGAATTGTTGTTGTAGTGATTATAAATTGTTTATTTGTTTTAATTACCTATAGTTGATAATTATCAAAGTGCATTGTCAATTGTGTTGACGTGAAAGTTTTGTAAAGATTTATTGTAAAATGAATGTTAGAGCTTTAAACTTTAATGGTCTAATTGCCTTGGTAGAGGTAATTTGGCTACAAAGTGTGATGAAGGTGAATTACTTTATGTTTGAAGAAGTGATTTATGTTGTAACTTTGTATAGATTATTGCATAAGTTATCTTGTATGATTTTGATATTAAGTCCCATTAAATTGAATATTTAACTTTCAAACCCCTAGTGATTGAACCATTATTACTACAAAATAATCTATCAATCCTACAAGCTTGGGTTGGTAGTTTATTGAGACAACATTTGACATTGCTATTAGAGAGAGGTCCTTGCTATCAATGGCTAAAATGTAAAGCAAAAAGAATTTTTTATTTTTTATATTTATAGAAATAAAATTTAATGAATCATTTAGATATAGAATATGCAACTTCCATATTAGAATTGTAAAACTAAAAATGGAATGACATGTGTTTTCCATACTAAATTCTTTAAGTCAAAATCTTACGTATCGGGGCAAAAAAATTTAGAGATAATGGGTAGGGATACTTATTACTTTTTAAAGGTTTGAAGAATATACTTAAGAATAAATACAAGTTAATTCTAAAGAAAAATCTATTTAAATCATGGAATTAAAGCTAAAGAAAGAATATTATGACTTTTGGGATAATAAGTCGTACTAATTTTAAAAATAGGAAGTAGATGGGGCTCTATGAGAAAATTCAAGTAAAAAATTTATTGATGGTCTTATCAAGAATATTGATTAAAAAAGACATTTCAAATAATCCAAATAAATCTTTTTCTACAATTTGTTATAGTAGACTAATAGAGCAAGGAATATATAAGACCAACTTATAAACCTACACCAATTCCATTTAGACCATTTAGTTTAAACTTTAGTAATTCAAATTTTAGAGAATCTAGGGCTTATACTTTTGGAAAAATATGAGGCCTTAGAGAGGAGAATTGTTGTCATTTTTGTGGAACAAAAAATACATTATTTAATATACAAATATACAATAGAACAAAAAGAATCCCACCAATTCTAGTCATAACCTCAATTACTTATGATTATGACTTTTTAGGATTAGTTGTAAGACTAACCCATTTGTGAAACAAGAATGTACCTTTAGAAGGACTAATTAGTATAAGAACTATTGTTAATACCTTAATTTACTTTCATCCATACCAAAGCAATTGTAGTGAAGTAATTTTAAATTAAATTGAATAAGTTTAATTTAATACAAATATTTCCAAATGAGACAAAATAAGTTATTTATTCTTCCAGTATGGAAAATTGAAACATATTGTTAAACCTGGAGTATATATTGGTTGGACTAGACACCAAGTAGAACAAAAAGTATATATTTTTACATATGGTCCAGTTGATCCAATACACATACATTTGATCTTGGAGTTTATGTAAAAAGAAAAATCCTTTAATTCCTTCTTTTAGCTTGATATACTAGTAAATTGCAATTTGTGAATACGTCAGTTTAAATAACTTATAGTGATTGTCATTGCCTGGAAAAGTAAGTATATGAGTAAGTATAAGATTCCTAATAGAGTAGGAACGTAAGGATTGTTGGGAGTCAATTACCACAAGCCGTGCAATAAATGGTCCTTAGTGTTTCCCAAGATTTTTGTTACTAAAACCTTGGAGATTTTTTTAAAGATATTAGAATTTTTATCTATGGCTACTTTAAATGTATGGCCAAACTCTTGACCAATTATTAAAAGAAGCCACTAATAGAATTCAAAGAAAAAGCAAAGAAAAACATAGAGAATATAACCACATACATTAATCCTTATTTTTTGTCACCTAGACCTCTTCCAAATCCAGCACACCCATGTATGTGTATACAAAAATCTTTAACTAGTAAATATTAATATTAATAACTGCTCACAATGATTGCCACCAATTTTACAACAATTAATTTTTTTTTTACTTTGGTTATTGTAAAGTGATCAGATTGACCTCATCTAGCAAACTAAATTTTCCATTAAGGAGAAAGTTCCAATCTTGCTCAAATCTTCACCAATAGTGAGGTTGAACAAATGAGATTCAAATCCATCTGACCATGATATTGACCATTGTGAGTCTCATCTAAACGTTGATTCATTTGTGGATACATCTATAAGCACTTCTTTCAATTTTCATACCAAATTCATTCCAAATTCATAGATTATTCATACAATGCATGTTCAAAAATATTCCGTATAAGCTAAGAGAACCTAGAATTCCCTTTCATTTACCAACAAGCTCCAACAAGACAATCAAGTAACAAGAACCATGCTTAGATTCTTGTTTGGACTACCATATTTTAGGTGCACATATAGGACCATTAGAAAAAAAAAAATGAGGCCTCCGGAGGGCTGCTCCAGCAACAACTAAACTACCTTTCCATCTTTTTTGGGCCCCCCCCCCTAAAATTGCCCACCTCAAACTTGCAGTTTTCAATGCTGCCACAGGAACCCAGTTTTACATTTTTTTTTCTCAAAAAAAAAAAAAAAAATTTAGTTGTAGGGGCTCATTGCTCCAACGATATTCACCCAAGCTGACTTACCTCTGCAACTAGATTCCGACCAAGGACTACTTTGAAAACAATAACCTTGTTTGGTCACTCCGGAGCAGCCCTCCGGAGGCCTCATTTTTTCTCTAATGCCTTATTAACGCCTTATTAATGCCTTATTGCTTGCACACACATACAAATTAAGACAGCGTGTGCTTGTGCACATCCATTAATATGGAACAAGTAAACATCAACATTGATCACCAACAGCATAGTGATTTGCAGCAGCAGCGTATGATAGCAGTAATTCCAATGCTGATCAATAGTCCCATTATATGGAACAATTGTTTCCAAATTCAATAATCTATTAAAAAATTATACTCCTGAGGATCATTCTATGACACTGACAGTATGATATTGCTTCCACTCATGTACAAATTAAAGACAATGCATGCTCGTGCACATAACTTAACATCAATACTGATCAAGTAAACATGTATCATTGATCGCAACAGCATCGTGCTGTGCATCAGCTAACTTGGTAATTCCAAAATCGATCAACACTTCCAAATTTCCAATATCAAATTCAGTAATTAACTAAACTTTTGTTTGTTTTTTGTCAAAAAATTATATGAGTACGGGCTGAATCTAACTTAGAGTACGCTTCCTTCCAATTAAAGAGGGACCTCTGTCCTTGAACTAGCTACCGAAGCAATCTCATAGCGAGGCAGCGATATTTCCAAACGAGAGAACGTTCCAAACGAGCTCAAAATCTTCACCAAGCGGAAGTTGCAGTCCCTTCAGCTCCAGGGCTGAGGAATTCGCATGGAGCGTGGCGTCCACCGCAACTTTATGTCCGTTCAGTTTGAATGAGAATGGCTGCGCTGTCACGCCCATTACGCTAATGGCGTCAATCTTAAGCCCCCGGCCGCGGACGTACTCCGGTTCGGTGACAACAGATCTGACGACGTAATGCGCGCCCGTGCGCACCGCCTCCCATTTGACGAAGGAAGCCCGTCCCGGCGTGACGGCCATGATGGGCTGCTCATCGTCGTCGACGAAAACCTCCCCAGTGGCGACGTCGCGGTCGTCGCACCCAACGGCGTGGCCAAATTCGGGCGCCGGCGCGAGCGCCACTAGAAGCGTGAACGGGGAGTTTCGCGCCGCGGTCGTCGTCATGGCGAAGTCCTGCAAGGGGATGATGGCCCCCATGCGGATGTGCACGTTGATTTCGTCCCAGGCTGCGGGGAGCGTCTCCCAGACGCCGTGATCTACTGCGCGGATGGTTTTCGACATGTCAAAGAGGTTGTACCATGTGCCTTTGGGGAAGTACGCGCGGACGGAGGTTTGGTTTGGGTCGAGAACAGGGGAGACGAGGATTACGCTTCCGAGGAGGAATTGGCGGTGATTTTCTAAGGTTTGTGTGTCGTCGGGGTACTGGAAGAAGAGAGGGCGTGCGATGGGCGCGCCGGTGAGGGAGGCTTCGTAGAGGAGCGTGTAGAAGAAGGGAAGGAGACGGTAGCGCCAGTAGAAAACGCCCATGGCGGTCTTCGCGACGGAGCTCCAGAGGTAAAACTCCTGGGGGCCGCTGAAGATGTCGCTGTGGGAGCGGGCGAAGGGGTAGAACGCGCCCACTTGCGCCCAGCGCTCGCAAAGCTCCTGGGTGGTCTCGAATTGGAAGCCGCAAATGTCAGCGCCCACCATCGGCGCGCCGAAGATGCCTGAGGTGAGGATACTCGACATGGCGTAACGTAAGTCAGGCCAGGAAGCGCCGTTGTCGCCCGTCCAACGCGCGGTGTGTGCCGCGGAACCGATGAAACCCGAACGCGACAACACAAACGGACGCTTCTTCGTCACCTGCAGCAAGGCCACCAATTAAACGCTGGGCACATCCCGGACCGGCCACGAGCCCAAAGACAGATACTCACCCATTAAATTGATTCACTGCCGAAAAAGGCACCATTCATCAACCTGGAAATTTTCTTCCAGGACGACAGTTAAGTTTCACTTTAATGCATGTCTCAGATGATAGCAAGTTTCTATGTACAATATCTGGATCATGCTCCAAAATTGAGGAGAGTTTTAGGTTATTTCTGGCTTCAATTTCGTGTGCAGTGTAATGTGCAAAGAGGGTTTTAGGGTTAAGAAATCCAGGAGATGTTAAAATGGCCTTCACAAAATGCATGCATGGCGTTCGAGGGTCGAACCTTCTGGAGCGCCACGGCCGTGACTTGCCCTTCCGCCATGCCGTAAAGATTATGCGTATCATACATTCTGGACCCGTCATGGTGCAGCGCCGTCATCCCTATGGTTCTCGTATAAAACACTGCATCCCGGTTATGATAGATATACACTTGATACGGCGGATTATCCCACCTCGTGAGCACTTCCGGCCGATTGTCACACCTCATACAACACACATCAATCACGTCGCAGATTACCTCGGGGTCATCCCAACATAGCGACCCCGTGCAGAAATTTGCCGGCTCATTCATATCAATCCACACTCCATCATACGGTACCACTTTGAGAAACTCCGCCATCTCCGTCGCCCACCACTCTCCCACCTTCGGGTGCAAAAAATCAGGGATGGTGCTCATCCCGGGCCACTGCTGCGCGACGTAGAATCCTTCGCCGCCCTCGGAGCCGTTCTTCAAGTACACCCCGAGGTCCCTCCCGCGCGTGTACGTCGGGTAACTCTCATCAATTTTAATACCCGGGTCGATGATGAATACGAATTTCTGGTCTTTCGCGTGAAGCATTTCCACAAACTGTCGCACTCTCTCTTGCGGGTAGTGCACCGGATGCAGCGTGAAGTCTTTGTACCCATCCATGTGGTCGATATCCGACCAGATCGATTCCACGGGAAACTCCATCTCCTCATACTTCCGCATCACAGTCTCGAGCTCACCAATATTTTTGTAGCCGAATCTCGATTGGTGAAACCCGAGCGACCAGTACGGCATCGCAGCCGGCCTTCCCACCAGGCGCGTGAACTCGTCGAGAACTATAAGCGGCGACGGCCCAGCGAAGAAGTAGAAATCCATGACTCCTCCAATGGCTTTGAAAGTGAGCACATCCCCACGGGAATACTCCACGTCCATGCCATTGGAGTTGAGGAACAGGAAACCGTGGGTCACCCCACCAGGACGAACGTCAAGCACAAACGGATAGCTGGAGTACAAGGGAATGTCGGTCGCCCAGCTGCCCACGTCCGTCGCCCAGAGCGTGTACTTGCGGTCGTGCTGGAGGCGCATGCCTTCCGGGCGAGTCGAGTCGCCGATGCCGTAGAGGTGGGAATCCTCCGGTAAGTGCGTGGCGAATTGCAAGTACTGGTCCTTGAAAACTAGTGGCATGGACGCGGTGGTGAAGAGAATCTCACCGGTGGCGCGGCGCGTCACGGTGAAGTGGAAAGGCGAAGTCGTCCATGAGATTTGTAATGGGTGAGAGGGAAACGCGGGGATGGTTTGGGCTTGCGCGCCCACGGGGACGTCCTGTATGCGCTCGCGCGGGATGAGCAACGTTGGGACTTCCCAGCGCGGGTGCGTCGCGTCTGTAATATGGACGTGCAGACGACCGTGAGCCTCATACCTGGAACCGATCAGAATCGAAACTCAGAAATGCAATTCAGTAAACATTCATCGAATTGCCAGTTCTCACCGACTTCGGCTAAGTTTTGTGCAATTGTGCCAAAGCAAAATCTTGACCAGTAACGTCAACTATTTCGTTAAAATGTCGGAATTTCAAGAGATGGACACATCCCGGGAATCCATCTGGAACCTTTGAACAGGTCTAAACTCTTGAGTACATAAATGTCACAATTTCGGCGCGATCTGAAACATGCCAGCTTAACGAAAATTTCACAGGACGACCAGTTTTGGGCACTTTAAACACTGCTAAATCAATGAATATTGCCAGTTCTCACCAATTTTTTCAAAGTTTTGTGCAAATTTTCCAAAGTAAAAACCTAGACCAGTAGCGTCAACTATTTCGAAATTGTCGAAATTTCAAGAGATGGACACATTCCAGGCGTCCATCTGGAACCTCTATTTAGGTCCGAAGCTCTGAGGACTTGAATGTCACAACTTCGGCTCTCTGAAACATGAAAATTTAATGAAAATTTCAAAGGAAGAATGAACAGACTTTGGCACTTGAGCAGTGCCAAATTAATGAATATTGTGTGAACTCCGCTCCAAAGTTTTGAAGTGCAGTGTTCGAGGTTTTGGTACCTGGCAGTGAGCCGAAGATTTTCCAAGTCAGGGCCGTAGGTTTCGCTTCCACTGATGAGCTTCAAGTTGGCGACAACGCCGCTCTCGTCGGCCAGTTCATTAATTTCAGTGATGCAGTACTGGGCACTGAGGCTGGGACCGGGGCTAAGCGGCTTACCATATACCTCCGTTGGGATGAGCCACAGCAATGAGGCCAATACGAGGAGGAGCCTCTTGGCAGTTGTTATGTTCAACATCTTGTTGTGGTCTACCACCCCTCCGGCAGTCCTGAAACTCCATAAGTCACCGAATTTAGCAAGCCTTTGTTATTGTAAAATCAGGAGTGTAAGGTGCAGGAGGGTTCAAATTTTGCCAGCGGTGTCAAGGTCCAAGAGTTGTGAGCAATCAGAGATTGAAAGCAATTTGAAGTCTCTACACTAGAGGCATAGTCCTTTGAAACAAGACTAATTTTGTGGCTCGTTGGGCTGGATTTCGAATCAGGAAACAGAGCCTTGTGTGTGAAACTGTGAACTGCGACATCCCTACCAAAGCATCCACTAGAATGGGCTTTATAATACCAGCACAGTCACGACCTAATTGAGGCACAAAAGCTCAAAAACTTAGAGCAATGGTAACTCTTGGGAGAAAAAGTTTTTAAAACGGTACATTACGTAGCGTGGTAAGAGTGTGTCCAGTCATGTTGCTCACAATGGCCACGTACACTGGACCACCAAGGGGAATGTAGGGTCAAAAGATTCTTCCCCATGCACTAAGATATTCTTAAGTGACAACAGTATTTTTAAAAGCACATCGCTGGCATCGTGATCGTTTCTTCAAAACAAGGACGCAAAAAGCATCGATCTACAGCAATAACTGTACTGGCGAACAACAGTTACGATATATGCAACCACAGAATTGGAGCAGAGCGGGAGCAGAAACTGGTGCCCAGGATCTCCCGAAAGCAAGTCAGGCAATGGCATGGCCAGCAGAGATGTTCATAGAAAATTTGAAGCTTAATTTTTCGGCAACGTGAAGCCTTACCTCAAGGAGGGACGCCACTCCGATGGTTGTTGGAAGAGGAGTATCTACAAGTCTCTTTAATTTCCTCAGCAAACGATTCTCCTTTGGCTTCAGGACAGCGTCACAGACACCCTCGGGAAACCTAGCCAAGTATTACACTTATGTTCTGCGGGTGAGGAAGGCGCCATTGTTGTTACAATGAGGACCTCTTAGATCCTAAAACTCTTCTCACGGAGACACAAGTTATTTGCTAGAAAGGGCTGGAATGTGAACTTGAGGAATGTGTAACACAGCTGAAAATTGAAACGAAAGAACTAGATACTCATCTGCTACAAAACCAGCCTACTGTGAGTCTAAGTACTAATTCTAAGTAATTCTAAGTAATTCTAACCAACGGGCTGTCGCAATTGATTTTTCTCTGTTTATTCTCCTGCTAAATCTATCTTCTATCTTCTTTTCGGGAGCTAACGTTAATATCTGACTCTGGCATGCACACAACAATGCTCTGCATACAATATCCTACCGACACCAACCGTCCGGAATTAGAATCTGCACTGCTACTACGGCAACCTCTCCGTCACCAACAGGAAGAATTCATCACGAGACAGGCTCCACCAAGAGATGCCTGCACACACAATAACTCCATCCCACACCTTTCAATTGCATCTGAATACCCAAAACTTTGCTGTGCACTCGCACTGCATGACTGACTAATGTGCAGAAGGAGCAACTTATAATCGTCCAGGCCACGACTTATTCCAACTTCCAAGCGATTGGAAATCAAGGATCAACGTCTACTTCCACTCCCATCCAGAGAGTTTTTAACACACCAAATGCATGATAAAGCTTTGAAGGCCACACAACACCGGCCTTTAGTTGCAACAGTTCCGGTTCTTTGGTTTCCAGACTGGGACCCGGCCCAGAGTGCGTACTAGCTAAGCGGCACTCCGACCTGGCTACAAGTAAAGTGAACCAGCGATTGGCAGTTGCGTAATGGCCGCGAAGGGAAGCAAAGCAAAGTACACTTGAGAAAATTCCGCTCCCTTGCGAAGATACATCAGTCTTGAGCCTTGAGCCAGGCGACCCTTCAACAACAAAGGCCCACTTAGGTCAAGTTTATTAACCCTAGAAGGACCAGGGCTTTAGACCAAGAGTAGGGGACCATTTGGTGGAATGAATTTTTTATTTAGAAAAGACATGATCTAACATGGCCCGAGTTCAATGAATTGGGTACCAAGAATGGAAGGTCAATTCTTGTCCTCAATGAGGGCCAATATCAAATTTCTCTCTCTCTATATAAATAATTTTCAGCAAATTAGATACATTGGATTTTGAAGAAATTTGAATGTCCTAAATGGAAATGAAGAGAGAGAAAGAGGTTGAAATTTTCTAGGTTTTCTTGAATTGAACCAACGTGTTGGCCTCAAAGCCTTTACATGTGGAAGAATTGGTCCTTGTTAAAAATTTATTCTAATGAGTAAGGGATAACTTAAGCATTTCAACTTATAGGATATGGAGAATTCATTGAGAAATTGAGCTCATTGTGTGTGGAAAATAAGGACGAGGAAGAATACGAAAAAAGGATTTTTTTTTCTCGAGAATGAATGCTTTATTCAATATAAATGTAGATTTTTCATTCAAACCCAATCTCATAAATCGGTTAGCTTTGAAACTTCTCCCTAATTGAAGAGGGAAGAGAGATGTCCGAGGGGATGAGAAGTTGGAAAAACAGAGAATCTTTTTCAATGAACAACACATCCAATTGTTGTCCACTCACTACAAGTCTCCTTATAAAATCATCACAAGGGATTATCCGAAATAAGTACCTCTCCCTTAGTTGAGGACAACCTTCAGCCTAAAAAGGTCTGAATTTTGTGCAATTGTCTTGAAGGAGAATTGACTTGGCCTCTAAGCTGAAGGGTTATCCCTTCTCTCTTCTGAATTGCCTGACAGCGTGAAGTACACACCGTCAGATGAATCTCCGCCGTTGAATGGCCGGTGCATCTTGTGTGACCGTGCGATCCCTTCCTGACGAGGCGAGTCCCATGCACGGAACGAGATAAGATATTGCATTGCAGATCGAGCATTGCAGAGCGAGAGGTGCATATTAAATTGTTGCTCCGTCTGTTTCGGTTGCAGCCGGTTTCACTTGTTGACAGGAGCTGTAACTTAAGTTTTCTTTTGGGAATTAATCTAGTGTTGGAATGGGCTTTCAATTGCTGGAAGACTTGTTTGCCTTGGTCTTGTGGCCAGAACGCACTTTAACCCCTGTAGTCTCAAGGTCATTTTTTTTTTGCCAAAATCACTCAAAACTACCACTTTTGCTACGATCACCTATGAAATTAATTTTTTTTTTTTACTTTTTTTAGAATCTAACCGTAGGATCTTGTTCTTCACTTGTCTTAGATCACGTGATAAAAATTTTGTGATTTTTGACCCTATAGATTGAAAGATATTAGCATTCAAAGTGGAAGAAAAAAAATTCTTTCAAGAAGTTGCTATGATTGCTTGCAAAACAAGAAACTCCATAACTTTCACTTCACTACTCCAAATGGAATGAATCAAAGCTTCTCGTTTAGAAGAAAATATAATCTACAAGAAAAAATATATTAAAACTTTTATTTCAATTTTTTGTGGATTTTTTTTGTTGTCCGGTCTCCCCCATTTTGAGGTTATTGTGGCATAACTTTTGCTACCAAGCACCGGTTGGAATAAAAATTATATTCTAGGAAAGCTCATAAGTTTATCTATCTTACGGGAAAGTTTCAAAAAGTTTCAATAAAAATTGAGATCATAGGAGCCTGCCCAAAATCCATTTTGTCCCCCATAGGGACAATGGGACTTTAGGGAATAGGGATTAAACATCAATTGGGCTCTTTTGTCCTTGTGTAAGTTACTAGCATGCGGTCCAACGTTCACAGAACTAGCTAAAATTTGCTCCATTGCTACTTAAAATTTTTAGTAGCTAAATGTTCTATATAGTGGAAAAAATCTTTGAAAAAAGAAAGATTTTAGCCAAGATTGCAACGAACAATAGAATTTGATAGCCGATTTGCAACTTCCTCCACATTAGAATTAGCATCTATTTAAGGTAGGTGTCTCTAAAATCAACATGGCTCTAAAAGTGATTTCTAACACAAAGGTACATTTTACTTCCTTCAATGTACCTATAATGTACATTTCAGGAGGGAGGTACTTTTAGAAATCATTGCGTTTCAACTTCAAAATTTTATAACTAATTCCATGAAGGTTTCAAAAATATGAAACAACTTGGATTAGATGCCAATTCCATTTTTCTTCCTACCAAAATTTACTGAAAATTGTTTCAAGGATTTTAGATTCCCCCAAAATGCAATTAGCTCTTAACCCCTAATGGTTAGAGACTATGTTTTCACCAAAAACGCTCCGAAACTGTCATTTCTAGGTCAAGTCTTAAATTTTTGGACTTGTTTTTTTTAGAAACATGTAACCATAGGATCTTATAGTACCCTGGTTTGAAAAGATGTGGAAAAAATTTCAGAATTTTCCACCATGTAGATTGCAAGATATTAGCATTTCAAGTAACAAAATTTCTTTTGGGGGCCTTGTGAAAAAACGGGCAGTTGCACTTCACAAGGTCACATTTGTATGAAAAAATGTCCAAAATAGTTGTTACTCTTTAAATTCCTTCTTTAAGGCAAGTTTGTTACATGCTTGAAAATTTTCAAATCATTTGAAATTGTACAACATATAGGAAAAAAATAGTAAGTAGAAAGAAGTAGAGAATGATTCAAAATACTAAATTGTTAACAATTTATTTATGGATGTGAAAAATTCCAACCCCAATGGTTGTAATATTGTAATAAACAATATACACCTAATGTTGTTGTTTTTTCCAAAAATATTGAAAATTGAGTTAAATAAAGGACTTCAAAGTTTATTTTAGAGTAGAGATTCCATAACTACCCACAAACTAACCCAAACTAACCCAAACTAAAATTCCTCATAACTTTCATCTCATTAATCAAAATGAAATGACTCAAAGCTTACCACATATATTTAAATCTAGTGAATTAATTTCAAATTTTTACTTTTTTTATAAGTGATTTTCAAAGAATTTTTTTTTTGCTTGGGTTGCTCGCCAAACACTAAAAATTACATATCATGCAATAACTTTTGAACCATGTAGTCAAAAGTTATGAAAATTGTTGGGCCTTAAAGCTACTCCTTGGGCACATGTTGTGTGAAAATTTCAAAGAAAAATAAATAAAAATTTCATTTGTAGTGAGCTACCCCAAATCACTATGTTGTCAAAAAAATGCAGTTTGGTCCTATAGGGGTTAAAGGGTTGCTTTAAGAGCCTCCTACCTTAGTTAGTTTTGTGTTGTAATACTCCCAATCATCCTTTACAACTTGCAAAATCTGTTCTTTTTCTTGTTTTTTTTAATACTAAGTTACTCAGTACTCACCAGCGTTCCCTAAAGTGGCTAAATTTCGCTTGGTTTCTACTTAGATTTTGGACGTGCTAAATGTACATTGCAGAATTTCTTTGGAAAATGAGGATTTGAGCAATTTTACTAACGTCGTTGGCAAATGGATGCAAACCTGCGTATGTGCAAAATTCTCTGTTAGCGTTCATCCCCTTCCAATTCGAATTAGGGTTAGCAAGAACTTTACCTGCACCGTCGGATTTCAGCAAGTCGGCTCCATCGTGGCCGTTGATGTCGCAGCCGCGTCCTGCCTGTCGCCTCCAGCTTTAGCGACCTGTCTTCTCCAGCTCCAGGTGGTCTTCTCCTTCGCACCTGCAGGATTAGCACTTCAGCGTCAGTACGTCAGTGCCTTAGTACTTCATTAATTAGGCTTGGATTTGCTCCTGTGCGCATTGAATGTGTTTTGAATTGTTGGTTATTTGCCAATTGCCATTGCTTGTGCATTGTGCATCCTAGCTTCCTGGGATTCCTGGCTTGGCTAGTTGGGTTTAGGGTTTACTGGCTTTCATTGCGCGTCGCCGTTTCATGAAATTGAGATTTGGGAATTAGGACTCGGGAGTCGGGAGCGCCTGAGCGCCAACTCCTGTTTGGTTTGAAAATCTGAGAGACGTTTCACGTTTTGCTTGAAATCTTGAATTGCCTCCCACACATTCATTCCAATCTGGAAATGGAGCTTGCCTGAATGCCTGCCAGGAGCCCAGAACTGCCAGCATTCCCAGCAATCGATGGTCGGGTGGAGTGAATTTCGTGTGCATTGTGCAAATATCAGAAATTGGTGTTGGGCTGCCGGCGCGGGTGGAGAATTGGCGGTCCCGCGGTGTCTTGCGTGTCGTTGTACTGGGCGATTGAAGCGATCCAGAGTCCAGACATTTTCTTTTTAAGTGAAGTTTTCATCGCAGTTGAACTCACATTTGCGCTTGTTGTGAGAACTGAGAACTCGACAGTATCTGCAACTCTGCATTGAGCCTTCTCACCTTGCCTTCCTTTTTTTTCTCGGCGCTGGTCTTTGCTTTTGCTTTCGTGTTTTGGCTTGTTGTTTTGTTGTTGTTGTTTGCGTTGTCTTGCGGGGTGGGTGGGTGCAGGATTGCGAACTTGCGATTGCAGTATGGCACCGAAATTGCGGTTGCCGGAAAATTTCTGCGTCAGGACATTCGGGTCATCACGCAACAGCCATGGTTTGGGGAAGTATTTGCCCGCGCCAGAGTTGGTCCAAGTCATTTTGGAGACTCGCTTAACTGATTCAGTTGCTGGTCCATTTCCCCAATTTCCGTCGCTGTCTGAGGCCACTGTTGTCTCGGGGGTGCTTCCGGATCCAACACCTGAGATGAATGACGACAAGGAGGACTTGAAGCCGAAGGCGCGCAAGAGAAGGAAAATTGCCCCATCCACTGTCATGAGGAGGTGGCAGGAAGTTTGGGCCTGCAAGTTTACATGGGCCGAAGGAGAGTTCGATGCTGCGGGTAATCTTACCGGAGTCATTTGCAAGAGTTGCAGCAGCGTCAGTGGCCGGAAGAAAATCATGGTTCCCAAAGGCGACAACCTTGAGAAGCATGAGGGAAAGCGGGTATGTAAGTTCGATGGTGAGCCGTTTGCACATTTGAAGAAGGGCAATGCATACACAAAGCGGGATTGCAAACATGTTCAATTCAACAAGCTCTGGGCGGGGCGACGATTGGTGGGTACTGTTGCAGATCAACTCGTTGCTGGTTTGGAGGGCGAAGCCAGCAGAAAGGGAGTACAATTCTCCACTTTATTTCAGGTTCTTAGTTCAGGTCGTCCTATGTGTAATTATGAACGACAACAACACTTACTAAGGCATCTTAAGCTTTAAAATGTACCAAGGAAGCACTGGTCTGAAACATCTGCCTGGGAAATGAGTGAACATCTTCACGCTTGTGTCATGAATGCCTTGAAAGCTGTAGTTCAATTGGCTAGGTTTGTGTCAATTAGTGCTGATGAGGTCACTGCGGTGGACAATACTTCGTGGGTCGGGGTTCATGTTTATGCTGTTGAGTCTTGGGAGCGAGTCCCGCACCTGCTCCATCTTTCGTGTGTTTCTGATTGTGGGACTGCAAATCACCTTACTGATGTGATTATGCATTCTCTACTTGGTGAAGGTGGTTTGACGCGGGAGGAAATTGCAGGAAAGCTTGTGTCCTTTAGGGCAGACGGAGTGAGCACTTTCCAGGGGCCTAAAACTGGTGTCTCCACCCAAATTCGAGAGAAGTGGGCTCCGTTCTGCCTCGGAGCTAGTTGTGCAAGTCATCGCCTGAATTTGGTAGTTGAGACTTTGTCTAACTATCCGATGGTGTCTCGTTTGGAGGCCCTCTGTCAATCTC
The DNA here is from genome assembly GCA_947034895.1 of Rhytidiadelphus loreus. Taxonomy (NCBI): domain Eukaryota; kingdom Viridiplantae; phylum Streptophyta; class Bryopsida; order Hypnales; family Hylocomiaceae; genus Rhytidiadelphus; species Rhytidiadelphus loreus. Next base: position 28,785,893 of record OX344765.1, on the reverse strand, counting down.
TGTATGCGTACTTCTGCCGTAGTCACAAACGGCACACCGAGTTGCAAAAACTAGCCGATCTCATGGAAACTAAGGGCTCCAAGATGTTGAGGAACGTTGAGACTCGTTGGATTTCTATGCGGAGCCCAGCCCAACGAATTATGTCTGAGTACAAGACCCTGATGGTGAAGATGGGGCTTGACATGTCTGGATCTGGTGGTGCCAAATCCACCGCTGCTGCAGCCACGAATTTTGACTACCTTGCCGACATTGAGGTCTTGCTATCTCTTTCTTGTTTTATTCCACTCTTGAATGTTGTCCACTGTCTGATTAAGCTTTCACAAGCTCGGGACATATTCATCTGTGACTTCTTGCAGTCTATCAAAGTGTGCCAGGCCGATTTGGCAAGGATGTTCGTAGATGAGTCTACGGCCTTCTCCACGCTTGAGTTTCACCGATACCAGGAGTTGATTTCACTATCTTCAACTGAAATCCCTATGCAATGGAGTGAGACCTCTGGAGAGAGCGGTGCTTATCATCTGCTTTATAACTTCGGTTGTACCACTGCCTTTGCCCGTAGCCATTGCAAGTTGACCGGAAATCACATTTTCGTTACGGAGGAGGATTTTGTGCAGATCCAGGCCAACATACAGCGACAGTTCGCTGGTAGGTTTTGGCTTTTCGTTTTTACATTTTACATTTTTTTCATGTTACATTTTTTTTTTCTCACTTTATATTTTTTTGGTTTGGATTGTGTGGTGCTCATCAGGACTCCAGCAACTCTGCTGGATTGAGGTTATCCGTTTCTCTTCATCTTTTTTTCTCAATTTCTGGCTTGTAGGTCAATTGAGTGTCACGGCATTGTAAGTTGTTGTTCTTACCAAACTTTGCTGAATTCTTTGTTCTTTGTGTTGAATGATTGTTTGGTTGGTGTGCTTTGGCTTCTACTGAATACCTTGCAATTTTGAGCTTGTAGTTAGTAGTCACTATTGTAGGAATGATGTACTCAACTTTGCTTGTTGGTTGTTTGGCTTGGCAGAGATTGCTCAGTCTCTTTGCGACGAGCTGGATAGGCGCTTCCCACAGCAAGAGTTGCTCGATGCTTTCAGGATTATCTACCCGCAGTATTGGCAGCAGCCGGGGGCAGATGAAAGTTTCGTTCATCACTTAGCAGTCTTGAAAAAAATTTATTCTCATACTGCAGTTTTGAATGCAGGCCAGCCACTGCATGAAGGCGGTACCAGCTACACAGTACCTGAGTTCCTTTGCAGTTTAAATCTTGATAATCAGCAAGGCTTATTCAAAGTGACCATGAAGGCAAATTGTGAAGCTGCTTGCACTTCATCGTCCAATGTGAATCCGGTCATCTTGATGTGGCGGGGTTTGTCGCAATCACGGCACTTACAGAAATTGATTTCAGAATATTTCAAGGTTGCTGAAATCGGTTGTTGCTTGGTACTTGGTTCGGTGGAGGATGAGCGTTGTTTTTCCACGCTCAAGTTCTTGAAGTCGTGCCACAGGAACCGTCTGGGCAAACACTTGCCACTCGTAGTTCGAATGTTTGGACAAAAGTATTACAGTTTGGAAAATTTTCCATACAAGGAAGCTATTCACTCATGGAAGAGTGCCGTGAAGGTGGGTCGCCACGGGGATGTGTGATTTCGGAAGAGCTTCAACAGTATCCTCCTCCTTCTGCACACCTTAGTTTTCATGAGATAAGGCCAGGATTTGGTCTCAATTTTGTTACTTTCCTTGACATTGGAGCTGATTGGGTGGAGGTGCTTGGCAATGGGCGTGTCGAGCACATGATTTGCGGGGAGCATCATCAACTTCGGAGAGCATTGTTACTTTTTCAGTCTAACTTGTTTTTTAACGTGGCTTGTTTGTTTAGTGTTGTGCAGATCCACCAACACTGCATTTTGGGCAGTCTTGCTATTTCAGCAAGAAGGGTTCGATTCCCTTGTTGGTGACATTTTGTATTATCACTTGTTTGAATCCATGTATGTTGTGCAAATTTTGTACACATTTCATATCTGGAGTTTGTTTCATGTCTTTTGTTGTTTATTTTGCCTTGTTATTTGAATTTGTTTGTCATTGTCTTGTTTTTGGTTCTTATCTTTGTGCAAGAATTTCTGTATGTTCTATATGTTGTATATATGATTGTGTATGTTGTGCAAAGATTTGTATATGTTGTGCAAGCTTAAAGTTGTTTGTTATATCAATAAAAGAGCAACAATATTGAAGGAAGTAAAGCACTCTCACAATTCGCCATTTTCATACAATTTCCACCACCAATTAGCAATGACACGCATTAAACTTACAGATTTTAGTTCTATTCATTAACCTCACATTTGGAGAATTCGCAAGTAGTATTTTACCAAAAATATTCAAATGTATTCAAAATGCCAGCACTTCTTTGCAAATTTATGATGGCAGTTTTACTGCTAAAACTTTATTTCGCAGAAGTACCCCCCCAGTACACAGACTTCTAGCTTTCTCGCGAAATACGGTATACGTATTCTGGGATCGCTGGTACTCACTGTCAAGGTAGCCAAAGTTGATGCCTGTTTGTCTTGAAGGTAGCATATTGCACTAAATTCCATAAACCTTTGTGGTCCTTTTGGATTTGTCAGTTGAAAAGTGAGAGGGAAAATAGTTCTGAGGCCGGCTTCTGAGGCCGGCTTCTGAGGCCGGCGTGCATTAAATGAAGAGTCTGCCACTGTCCAAGGTGACATGTACGATTGGTAAGGTAGGATGCTCTAAAAGCGACCCTTTAAGAGCTGATTGCATTTTGGAGGAAGCTAACATTCATGAAACAAATTTCAATAAATTTTCATAAGAAGAAAAATGGAATTGGCATCCAACCCAAGTCGTTTCATATTTTTTGGATCTCTGTGGAATTAGTTATGAATTTTTGAAGTTTGAAATGCAGTGGTTCTAAAAGCGACCCCCTCGTGAAATGTACGTCTTTGGTACATCGAAGAAAGCAGAATGTACCTCTGCAGCCAGATCGCTTTTAGAGACGGGTCTGTTTTAGAGCCACCTACCTTAGACCTTATAAACAACTTCAACTCTTCGGGGTGAATTCAGAGACTGATGAGTGACCTGCTTGTTCTCAGGCAAGTAGACCCATTATAGACCCTGCCCCAATTTGGACCCTAGTAAAGGATCCAATTTTACAGGAAGGAATCTACACCTAAAATACACCTACAACATACTCTTTTTATGAAACTAAAAATTTTAAACACAATTTAGAAAATATCATATTACCTTGGTAGCAAATGAAAGCAAAAGTGAATTGGCAATTGGTTTGAGAATTTTTAGAGTTTGGATGAGTATACCATGAAGAGGTCATAGAAATACCTATTGTTGGCACTTGACTATCCTTTATTGAATGTCCTTGAAGTACAAAACGCTTCAACTCTCATTGGTTGCTTGCAAATAACTCTTCAACTTCCTTTGGATCCTTTTGAAAATGAAGGTTGAGTTTGAACAACCCCTTTTTCATATTTGGATTGGTTTAGGATTTTCCAAATGGTTAGTGTTGCAAAAGGATGAAAATACCTTTGTATATATTGCACTTGGTGTTGAATTTGGGATTTGAAGGGTTGAAATTGGGGCTCATAGAGAGTTGGAATTGAGTTGAAAGTCGCCATTTTATGAATTCAATGAATACCACCATGGCACCATGCAACTTCTATACATCGCAAAAGGTTCATTGAAATTTTCACAATTTTGAAGGGATATTTTGGATTGTCATTAGAAACATGTGAGGAATTAAGAAAGCCATCCAAAGGGATAAGAATAGTCTCCTAGGATTCACAATGGAAAGCTATGTGATTTTGTTTTGCCTACCCAAAATGTATCTTTTCTTAAAATGAGTTGACCAAAATACATGTAGAATATTCCCTAGTTTGCTCTTCTTTTACTAAATTCTTGTGATGACCTTTAGGTCAAACTTGGTTTAGATGATATTTCATATATTGAATGTATATGACAAACAAAACTAAATATAGATTTGAATTTTTTTCATTCAAACAACCATACCGTAAGCAGCAATGGTCAAAGTCCAAAAGTAGATATACAAAAGTTGTAGTATGTAAAATTTAACACATTACTATAGTAGTTTGAAGAAAAAATTAGTTGTGATTTGAAAAAAAATGAATTTCAAAGTTAGCCATGTCTAAAACTTGTTTTTGAACAGTATAATTTGGAATTACTTTATATTTTGTAAATTTTTTTAGAACTCCCCAATTTGGGGGGGACTAGGCATGTTGGTATACATCATTTAGATTGTTGTATACAAAAATTGAAAGAAGTTGACATTGTAGAGAGAATATAGGTTGCAATATGAACCATTGTCACATCTTAATGCCCTTGCATTTGTAATATTTGTTGAATAGGACAATGCCGTCAATTTATATTTTAGAGTTGTATGATGCATTTTTAGTTTCAAACTTTATGTAAAAAGACTATAGTTTATAATGCACATAATTAATCCAACTAATTCAAAAAAAATTAACTATCATTGAAATTTCCACCAAATTTTGTTTTTGAAATCATTTTCAGGCAATTGGGGCATCTTTTGCTAAAACCCTCATTGACTTTTGAAATTTGGCATATGTATAGCTAATATGATATAGCATGAAAATTTCAAAAAAATTACTAATTTTAGTTCTAAAATCACACTCCAAAAGGAGTCAAAACTTTGATAACATATAGAGGCTATTTTGAAAAAAAACAATTTCTTCTAATTTCAAACTTGAAATCTATAATGTCAACGATTTATTTTTTTTAATTCATGGGTTCTAAATATTTGGCTATGTGTTTTTGTCATTTGGATTTTTTTTTAATTCCACAATGCACAAGAAATCATCCCAAATTGGCTAGTGTATTCCTAGATTTCATGGCCCCTTTGTATTGTAAAGCCCCTTGGACTTGGTTTTGAAAGAATTGTTTACAAAAAGTATTTTTTGCATTTAATTTTTAATTTTTCTACCTCCTGAATGCACTCCTACAAAGAATATGGCTTGCTAAGTACTGCATTTAGGCTACAGAATCAAATAACTATTCATTGTTCATTTTTGCATGTATTTAACTAAGCAAATTTTGGGCAAGCAACAAGACCCATGCCCCACTTCAAAAAGATTTTTTATTCACCATTGGGGGGCCTTGCTAGTCACTCAAAGGAATGTCGTTTAACCCCTAAAGGACCAAGACTAATTTTTATGTGGAAAATCACCCAAAGTTGCCATTTCTGTTGCATTCATTTAAGAAAAAACAAAACTTTTTCTAGAATCTAATCATAGGATTTTTTTAATTCACTTGTTTAAGATGATGTGGTAAAAATTTCATGAAGCTTGATCATAAAAATTGGAATGCAAAGTTGGAAAAAATCTACTTGATTTTCATTCTTAATTTAAACAAAAAGTAGAAGTAGGTCCAAGATTGAAAGAAAAACTAAATCACTAATAGCTTTGAGATGGGATTGAATCACAATAATCCCAACAGTGAGATTGTTCTAGTAAGCAAACCTAACCTTGCTAAACAAGTTTTTTTTGAAAAAATTGTGAAAATTGCATAAAGAAATGAATTCTATAAGTTCTGAAAAACAAGATTGTTTATAACTTTCACATCTCTAATCCAAATGGAAGAATCAAAGCTTCACATCTAGACAAAAATATAATCTATAAGAATTTTCTTATTATTTAGTTTGAAGTTTTTGTGGATTTCTTTTTCTACCTGATGACATGAAAATTATGTTTAACCCTTAAAGGACCGTCACTATACTTTCACCAAAAACGCTCCAAAAACTTTTTTTGAAATATCCAACAGAGGATCTTGTATTATATAGTATCAAAACATGTGGTAAAAATTTCAGACAATTCCACTGTGTGGATTGCAAGATATAAGCACTCAAATTAACTAAAATCATTTTTTTTTACCCTGCAAAAAGCAGGGCAGCTCCACTTCACAAGCTCACATTTCTATGAAAAAATGACCTAAATAGTGGTGCTTCTTTGGATTTGTTTTCCTAGACAAGTTGGCCACATGCTTGGAAAATTTCAAATCATTTGGAATAGTATAACATATAGGAAAAAAATAGTAAGTAGGTAGTGGTAGAGAATGATTAAAAATACTAAATTATTTGCAATTTAAACATGGAATTGAAAAATTCCAATCCCAATGGTCGAAATGTTGTGATGATGTATCTACATCCTAAGATTTTATTTTTGTCCAAAAATATTGAAAATTGGGTAAGATAAAGGATTTCAAAGTTTATTTTAGAGTAGAAAATCCTATCTAACTTTTGGCTCATTGATCAAAATGGAATGATTCAAAGCTTTTCATGTATATAAAACTCTAGAGAATCAATTCCAAATATTTGTTTCTGAAAAAAATGATCTTTTTAATCTACCCAAACTGCCCTGTTGGTGAAAAAAGTAACATATTGGGCCATAACTTTTGACTCGTATTTCCAAATGTCATGAAATTTGGTGCATATGAAAGGTATTCCTCGCCCCCACATTCTATTAAAATTTCAGCCTCAAATATGAAGATCTCTGCTCGTAGGTACCTGCCCAAAATTTCTATACAACCAAAAAACACAGTCCGGTCCTTTAGGGATTAAGGAGGGCATAACTTTTGCTCCCGCACATTGATTGAAATAAAAATTATATTCCCTCAAAGCTAAGAAGTTTTTCTATCTTATGAGAAAGTTTCAAGAAAATTCACTAAAAATCAAGGTCATAAGAACCTGTCCAAAATCCATTTTGTCCCTTGAGGAGACAATAGTCCTTTAGGGATTAAGGGTTAAAATTGCATAAAAGAGTATCTTTGTAATTGCATAAAGGAGTATCTACATGAGAAATTTGTAAGAATGATGACATAAAAAAAAGTATGACAATATAATTAACCCTCAAAGAACGAATGGATGACCTAAGAAAGCATCTCTTTTCATTATTGTGTGAATCATTGGCTTAAGAAATCACAAAAGCAATCATTGGAAGTTATGTTACCATAGAAGACCTCCCCTTTTCACAACAAAATTCTGAAGATAAATAGTTGCACTTCTACCCTAGTAGAAGAATTCCTTGTCATCCATCAAACACCAAATATCCGTGACATCCGTGACATCCGTGACACCAAATATCCGTGACATTTTAAAAACCCAGAGAGCGTAAGGTAGGAGGCTTTGAAATGGCTCATCTAAGGGCTGATCCGCCAATTTCATGTATTTTTTTAAATGAAAATATTTTTAGCTCATTTTTCAAACAAAGAAAAATAGAAGAGGAATCTAACACAAGTGGTTTCATATTATTTGAAGCATTTTTGAATTACTTATGGATTTTCAAAGGAGTTATGTCAATTGCGAACTCAAATATTTCCACCATGTGCCAAAGCTATCAAGATGGCTTAGATGAATCTATACTCCATCAATTTCATCATTGTGTCAAGACCTGCTACGCTTGTAACTTTGCCTTATCAGTATTGTACCAAGCCCTTTGGATTCCACCAATTGTTGGCAGCTGGCTAGCATTAACATGACAACAATGTGTGTTGGGCTCCAAGTTGCCAAGATGTTCGAAGAGAGGGACGACAATGTGGTCATTGTTTCGGGTTTAGTTGTCTGGAGAATATGGTTGGATCATAATGCGATATGTTTTAACCCTCAAGCACTCCAACGTCCATATTCTGGACGATGAAGAGAGGGCTTGCAGGCGCTATTTCATCCAACTACCTTCTCATTCATCCAATGTAAAACTTGAATCTTGAAAAAGACAAGCTTCTTTTATGTCTAATTTCACGAAATTTTGGTAAATGGTATTACAATGATATAAGCAAAAATGTGTGAAAATTTGAAAAAGGGGTTAATAACAATCATTGGCCTCTCCAAAGACTCAAGCAAGCGTTATGGAAGGCATTTGTCGATCATGCACGCGTGGCTCAAGCTACTAATCTATGTGCCTTATACCCGGATAAAGCTAGCATTTTCTTCAAACATTTTAACAACATTGGCTCTAGACTGATTCTTTTGGTGAGCATTCAAGAGCAGTTTCCATTGCCTCCTGGACCTCCAAGATTGGAGGGGTCCAGGAGGGCTCCATTGCAAAAGCCACCGGCCTAGAGGTCCAGGCTCCAACCCGTTGTCGTGTTGAGAGCTTTTGCCTCGGGAAATCACGGGGATTCCGGCTGCGACTCGAAATGGTTTAGGAAATGAGAACGTAAAGTCACAAGTAAACTTGAATCTTCACACTCGAACGTCAAATCTTCTTCTTCGTCTTGAAACCGTGCCCGTTGACCTATCCTGATGTGGCTCTAAATGGGTTTAAGGGTAAAGATGTGTGATAAGATCCCACAGCTTCGGACGGGTAAAACGGGACGGCCAAACCACGAGTTGGCCGTCCGAAAGATTGGCTCCTAAACTTTCAAACTCCCGGTGACCAGCTTTAAGAAACAAGCTTTCACTGTGAGAACAAACAAGTCTCGACCATGTGGGTCATTAACCCCACTTCGTCACCCACAACACAAAATGAGGCTAGCGTTGATTTTACCCAAGCCACCCGCAACAACAATGTTTACAAAGCCACAAACCACACAAACAAACACACAAAGTCTTCAAAACTCCTCCAACCGCAACTCCAATTCTTAAGCTGAACTTTGGTGGAGTGCCATCGTTGCATCACAACTTCAAATGAACCAAGTAATAGCTTTTTGGAAAACTTATACAATAATCTAATTCTCCTCCAAATCTCAAATGAATATAAAACTCTGTCCAACTTCTATGGCCATCCAAAGTTTCGGCCTTGACAAAAGAAAGGCAGCAGACCCTCTTTTGCTTCCACACTCACAACTTTTTCATACAAATTCCAAACAGATAGAATGATATGTTCATGGAAAGCTAACACAATTTCCTACACTCCCTCCAAATTTCATTGCAAACCAAGAACCTGTCCGTCTTTTATGGCCGGTCGAAGTCTCTGCCTCTTATTTTCAAAGGCAACAAACCTCCCACCACTCAAACTAGCACAACTTTTGATTCACAACTCCAAATTAAGCAAGTGAGATCAATTTGGAAACTACACACCATGATATTCAACACCTCAAATTTTCATTTCAAAATTCCTCAAAATCACAACACAATGAGTCTCCAAACAATCGGGTCCTCTTCAAACTCACAACGGGAGAGAAGATGAATAGTTCCCCCACTTTTTTCTCCACCCTATCTTCACTCTAACCACACAACAAGTGGGGTCAGCCCCTAACTTGCTCCCAAAGCAAAAAAAATCCAATAATTGAGCCATTATTTGGCCCAAGCAACTATTTCCTTATCTTTATCATTGAAAGAAATTCACTCCAAGTTCACTTAGAAGGAAAATGAATTGAATATTTCTTTCAAACTACTTCTTACACACAAAACTATTGTATAAATTCACTCCAAGTATGGAATGAAGAACTAAAGATCCAAATACATCTATTAGAGGTAAAAAACTAGAATTCCAATCGAAACTTCATTCCATCTGCAGAAATTTGAGAATGCGTTTGACAATCGCCGCCACATATTCTGCACGATCCGCCTTAGTTAAAGGATTGACTGGCCCCTCTAACCATCGTTGGTGACCACGACTTCCTTCGATAGGCTTCACCATGCAAAAGTATTGATCGTTGTTCAAACCTTCAAAGCTCCCTTCAAAGCTCCCTTCTCGGCTACCGGACTCAACACATCCGACCTGCAGCAGAATCACCAACGCTCGAGCATCTTCAAGTAAGTTTCCGTGCCAACGCCGCTCCACACGAGGTTGCTTTGGCAGACGGGAAGGCCCAGCTTCATTTTTAGGACGTTCGTGCGATAAAACAAGATCCCGTGACAAAAGAGGCTGATCCGGTAGTTGTGACAAAAAAAGTTCAATCTCAGCTTCCGGTTGAAGCTCTTCATCTTGAGACTCAGAAAAAACCCTCCAATTCAACATTCTAAATCTAAAGTAAAAACAAACTACAACACTTCAATTCAATGCAACTCTCATAGGGACTCTCCTTCTTATATAGATGACTCACATCTTCACTAGAAGGCGTCACTTGAAGCTACACGAATAACGCATACTACGTATTTTTATACTATGTACGAATTTACAACATGACACCGTTGTCGTATAGTAAATACATACATTGTATAAAAAGTATGTATATTATACGTTTTAGAAGATTCTTGATTCGGAGGAGAAACTTACTGATGACGCTTCCGTTAGCTTCAAGATGATGCTTGTTAGCAATGGAATTGTATATAAGGTGAAAACCTTAGACAAACTTCATCAGTTCAAAGTAATCCTTTGAGTTTTTAGAATTTGTGTTTGGATTTGGAGTTTGATATTAAAATGTTGAACTGGAGGGTTTTTATGGAGTCACAAGATGTTGAGTCTGAACCTAAGGTGGAATTAGAGCTTTCCTTATCACAGTTGCCTCATCAGCCATTTCAGCCGGTGATTTTTATACCATTGCCTACCTCTATCATAAATGAGGCCAGACCTTCTCGTCCGTTGAAGAAACCTCGGGTGGATCGTTGTTGGCATGGAAATCTTGATAGGAATGCCCGTACTTTAGTGATTCTACTTCAAGTAGGATGTGTTGAGCCTGATACATATGATGTAACATTCGAAGCAAGCTACGAGGGCTTGAACGAAGACCAGTATTTTTGTATGATGAGGCCAGACATAGAAGATATTAGCCATCAACGTTGGTTGAAAGGACCAATGAATCCTTTAACCAAGGCTGAACGTGCAGATTACGTGGCCAACACTGTCAGGCGCATCCTCAAGTTCTTGCAGATGGAATAACGCTCTTCATCGACTTCAGTTTTTACCTCCATTGGATGTTGGTTGGAGTTTAGTATGTAATACATGTTTTGGTGGTTCATTTGTGTGTTAAAAAAATAAGAAAATGGGAGTTTAGATAAAGTTTATCAATTTATTTTGACCTTAGAGGTTGATTGGTCTTAGAAATTAAATAGGGACTTACCTTTAGGTATTTTCCTTGAACCAATGAGTGTTGGGAGGCCCATGTGGGGTGTACATGGGCTGACTTCACTTACCTTAGGGCTCTAGAAGGTAGGTAGGGATCTTCTTGCTTCTTCTAATTCGGGTTGGTGTGTGGAAGTGGTTTAGTGTGTGTTTTTGATGTGTGTGTGAGAGTAGAGAAAAAAGCCGAATGTTTGATCGGCGATTACGATGGATGTACAAAACTTTTTGAAATTAAAATTTGAGTGTTTGTTCTTCTTGAGATTGCACTTCTAAAGAGACATGTCTTGCTTGATTTGGAGTTGTGAGTAAAAAGTTATGAGCATGAGAGTGGAGGAGGAACTTTTGCCACCCAACGAATAGGAGCAGAGATTCGAGCGGTTGCCAAAGCTTGTGGTTTTTTCCTACATCTTTGAAACTTTCAAGCATTATAGAAATGTTTTATAGCTTTTCATATACTCATAACTTAAAGCTTTTGAAGTATTGAAGAGAAAGTTATGAGTTCTTGAAATAGGAGAGGTCTGCTGCCTTTCAAAAGAGAAGACCGAGACTTTGCATGTTCGTAACTTATGGATAGAAGATTAGAATAGTTTGAAATTTAAGGAGAAGTTAATTTGTAAAGTTAGCTTTTCAAGAAGTTATTATATTTGTATTTTGAAGAAGAATTGAAGAAGATATAAAATTTAGAAGTAGAAGAGGTCTGCTGCCTTTCAAAGGAGAAGGCCGAGACTTTACTTGTCCATTACTTTTGGACAATATCTTAGTTTGATTTGAAATTTTGAAGGGTGTTAGATTATTTCATTATCTTTTCAAATTGCTATTGCACTTAGCATTTGGAGCTTGGAAACGTTTTTGGCAGTAGATCAAAGAACATAGCCAAATTAGAATTTCGTTTCATGTTTATTTTACATCTCTTGAAGACTTCAAGGTTTGAAGATTTAAAGATTTGAAGACATGAAAATATGAAGACATGAAGATTCGTGTGTTGTGGCTTGTGGCTTGTTATTCTTAGCCAGATTTGGAGGCTTGTTGTTATTTCTTTGTTATTCCTAGCCAGATTTGGAGGCTAGTTGTTTTTAATTCTGCATTGTAAGCTTTGTTGCGGGCTTTGTAGTCATTTCATTATGACAATACTAGCCCCGTTTTATGTTTGTGGCGACGAAGTGGGATTGATCACCCACATGGTCGATCTTCTATGTTGTTCCCACTTGTGAAAGGCGATTCCTGGTCACCATGGGTTTGAAGTTTAGAATCCAATCTTTCGGACGGCTCAGCTCGTGGACTGGCCATCCCGTTTTACCCGTCCGAGGCCTTGTTTCTTATCATACGCCCTTACCTTTGGCCCCATAGAGCCACCACAGGGTAGGTCAACGAAAGATTGAAGTGAAGATCAAGCGAAGATTGAAGATCAGATTAATTGAAGATTCAAGTATCGTTACTTGTCTTCCATTTACACTCACAACCTACAGCCAGACATCCCGTGTGTTCCCTAAGCGCGCTCCTCTCTACCCGACACCGTGCATTCCGGTCGCGCAGGGCTGGAGGGGCCGGATCCTCCCCTGGACCCCCCTAATTTTACAACTAATCCACTTGGTCTCCGTTGTCTCGCGCGCAGCGCCCTCACCGATGCCTCCACATTTGCCTCAGTGAAAAAAAAAAAAATTTTGTCCCTGCCTCCAGGTACAATGGAGACCATCCGGAGGGGTCTAGCGCCTCCGACCTGGGGGTCCGGCTCCTGGACGTCCGATGGTGCAATGGAAACCGGCCCTCACATCTACAGATGAGTTCGAAGCTTGCCTATCCGAAGATGTCTGAAGATGGGCAATTTCACTTGAGCAAGGCAATCTCCGTCTCTTAGTTCTCGGCTTTGACGTTGGGATTGTCATTTGACAGGCTGGCCGGGTCGCTGTGTTTTCCACCCTGGTGGTCTCTTGCAAGGATCTTTGGATGTTGGTTGGTTTTAGAATTTGCTGTTTTGATAGTCTAGAAATTGAAAAGGAAAAAAAAAAAAATCCACCATGGGCTTGCTCCTCTTGTTCTTTGTACTTTATCCTTATCAATGGATTTTGTCCTTGTGTTTCAAAAAAGAAAAAAGAAAGGAATCGTGTCATAGGTCCCTATTTATGTTTATAGGTCTTCTATAAAGTGTTCACTTGCAACTTTTAAAGAAAAATGGAAAAGCAAAGAGAATGATTGGCTCTTGCAATTAATAATGCTTTTTTTTCCTTGATTCATTCAATGACTATGGAGGTCAATTTATGAACTACCGTTTGTCTATTTTACAACCATTTATAGCCCTTCATCGCCTAAAGCTTGCTTGAGTTCAAAAGCATCATTGCTTTTGAAGTGTTGTAGTTCAAAATGCTACTAAGTTATAGAGTTCTCAACCATACAATCTTGTAGTATACATGTTGTAAATGATGCAAATCAAATTTGGAGTCATGTGACGGCGTAGATTGCAAGATTATAATGTTTTAGTGTTGAAAACGGATGCTGAAATTTTCCTAGAAATACATTTCGAGGTGAAATTCGATTTCTAAACCTACTCAAATGAAAAAACTTTAAACTACAAAGTGATTCAAAACCAACATACAAACACATTGGTGAAAAAAAAATCATTGAATTGACTCATTGTGTCTGCAAAATGGCTTTCAAATGTAAAAAAATTAGCAAGAAAAGTTGCAAAAAACACATCTAAGGTTGAACTTTATTCTACTAAAATGCATCTCAATCACTCATAACTTTTTGGAGTGATATGAAATTTTTACCACACAAACTAAAATAGTATGCACAACTTTTCCAAAAAAAGTTATTGAAAATTGACACTATATGAAGAAGATACAAGCCACCAAAGTTCACTATAATCCAAAAACGTTGGGATTTTGAACTTTGAATTGCTCCCAAAAATTCAAACAACTTGTATTGACATGGAAATTTTACCACAATAGCTAGAATTTAAGGAAAAAATAACCCAACAAGTTCTATTGAAAACAAACATTTGATAAAGGAGATACAAGCCCCCAAAGTTGCAGCGTTTACATGCAGTTTGGTGAACTCAAATTGAACCTATGAACTTTGATTGGCTTCTAAGAAACTAATTCATCTTGGATTGATCTGAAAATTTTACCACACAAACTAGAAGAGAGAGCACAAATTTATCAACAAATTTTATTGAATTTGAACATCGGATGCAAAAATTAGAACATTTTGAATTGTACTTGAAACTATGTGAGGACACTTCTTGTCCCCTTTGGCGATGAAGGGATAGGGTCCATTATTAGGGCCACTTCACGCTATGGCCGTCCAAGTTGAGAGGCCGTAGGAGTGAGTGGCCAAACCTTTGGTGAGAGTCCAACGAAATGGGCTTTTAATGGGCAATAAATGATAGGAATTGGAGCCTTTGGCCGGCCATAGTGTGAAGCCTCCAAAGGCCAAGCCCAAAGTCCAAACCCTTGACGATGAACTCCCATAGCCTCTCAACTTGGCCGGCCATAGTGTGAAGTCTCCAAAGGCCAAACCCATACCATTTGTTTTGCTTGTATCCATCTCTCTTCACATGAATAATCCATCCAATTTCTGAAATTATCCTCTCACCTTCTCTAACCATGGATTCTAGAAAGGAACGCATTCTTGTTCTACTTTCGGTTTTCATGGTCATGAAGTAAGGTAAACCAGCCCATGACAGGCAATCTACCTAATGCAGACACCTACTACCCCCCTCCATTATAGTCCATTTCAGATTTTTGTTGCTATGACTTAATTAGGTTGGTTAGTGGTCCACATTAGTACATTAGGTGATTGTGATAGAATTAGTAATGACTGTCATAGGACACTTACACATTGTGAGTGTAAACTCATCATAAAGAGTTTTTTTTTATTCCTTTATGTGATGGCCACATTAAAAAATCTTGTGGTTGTGTTAGGAAATCTGAAGATTGCATTAGGTGGTAAGATGACCATCATGGAGACATATTTTGTTGATTTCAGGTAGTCTACAGACTATTTTGGAAAAATACTTAAAAAATTCATAACAAATTCCTACTTTGTCCAAAAACTAAAATTTTAACTGCTTCTTTCATTTCTCAAAGTTGTCTCTGCATAGACAAAAATCTGATTTTATTTTGCTAATGGCAACATACCAAATCAGTCATTCTGCCTATCATGGGCTGGTTTACTTTATGTCATTCTGGGCATTTTGGCATTGCAAAAACTTGCAATTTTTGAACAAAATGCCCAAGTGATGATGATGGCAGTTTTTATTGCCCAACGATGTAGGGTGGATTCTCAAGGGAAATGTTGGCAAATTCCAAGATATGGAGGTTTTTTGGAACATACTCTTTTGGGGTCATTTTTAGATAGTGATTTTTGAAAGTGGATGAGGGTGAGTCCATCTACTTTTAAATATCTATGTACTCTTTTAGAGCTTGTTTTGAAGAAGAAGAGTACACATCTCAGAGAAAGTATCAGTATGGAGCAAAGGATTGCAATAACTCTTTCTCGATTAGCAACAAGTAATTCATTGCAAATGGTTGGTGATTTAAGGTAGAAGGCTCTATAATGGTGCATGTAAGGAAAGATAGGCCTGTTTGGAGAAGCCAATGAAACCAAAAGTATGTAATTTTTTTGTCATAGCTAGAGAAAGAAGAAGAGCTATTATTCCAATTCTTTTTAGAATTTTTGCACTAAAAATGAAATTTTGGCGATTTTTACAAGGCAAAAGTGCATCAGTTGCTCATTACGCTCATAGACTACAGCTATAAAGAATATAAAAACACCAGTGAATGGATCAAATGACAACTTAATTAAAGTGTTCATGGCGCTCTCTAAATCATACAAAACACATCTTCATTTAGTTTAAGGTGGAAACATTGAATGGATCAAATGACAAGTTAAAGTGTTCATGGCACTTTCTAAATCATGCAAAACACATCTTAATTCAGTTTAAGGTGGAAACACCCAATACTGCACCTGTACCTAATCTTTGTTCCTAGATGGACAATAAACCGTCCCTAGACTTTTATTGAATGGTCCTTGACATGTGTCATAAAATTTTCTCCTCTCTTCACTGTGATTGGGTAAGTGTTGAATTTGTCAGAATTTAGATTTGGGTCCACCTACAGGACAGTTTCAGTGGTCTAGGGGACTACAACTTTGAAAATTCATAGAAAATACATGCCAAGTCCAAAAAATCTTTTTTTTGTTTTGAAAATTCATGATTTTCTCTTGCTAACACCACAAAATATTAATTTCTTGAAATGATGCCTCCAAATATGCTGAATTCCTTAAACTGACGGTTTTGGGTGCTTCCACCTTATTAGTTCCAACTTACAATTAAAAATTACTGCATTTCATTAACTACACTTCACTTCCAGTGAAGTATAAGGTAGTGTGCTCATAAATCGTCACTTTAACCCAGTAACGCCGCCGGCGCCATTCAGTGGCATTCGGATGAATAGAAATTGAGCTGGAGAGCTCCAGAATGGATTTTTTCATCCGCTTTTAGTTTGTGCACCTTGTATTTTGGGTTGGGAATAATATCCACTTTACTTTGCAATCATGACAGTGTTTGTCTTCAGGTGAATGAGAAAGAAGGAAAAAAAACGGATGGCAAAATTTGCCATTTTAGTGTATTTTGTCCCTTTCTCTAAATCCAAATTTTCTCCTTGAAAATGATGATTTTTGAATTTGAGCCCAACTGAAGAAATGAAGTGCACCTACTCTAGTATCTACTCCAATTGGAATTTTAGTAGAAGTCGCAATATTGAATATTTTATTGGGATGTGAACTTTGAAAGTAATTTTGATGTTCTCTATATTCTAATTATAGATGTACACTATACTTGAGTTTACACCATGATGTTTGTCACTAAAATGTACACCCATGGTGAAATTTTCAGATTTTTTGAAATAAATTTCAATTTGATATGATTTTCTATTCACTTTTTCTTCAAAAATTCAAATAAAAATCAAATTTCGTTAAAAAAATCTAAATTTTTTTGTAAGATTAAGAAGACATGTGCCTTCATCTCTGAAAAATAAATGTAAAAAATTTCAAACATTTCCAAGTCGAAAATGGGCACAAACTAAGTGCCAGGCAAGGAAGTTGTGGACCCATGGTCATAGGCACGGCGTTACTGGGTTAAGGGCTCTTGGGCCTTTTTGATGGTTTTCAGATGCCTAAAAAAATTTCACTTATTTTTTTACTTGAAGAAAAATTGATGCTGAATGTAACCCAAGTGGTTTCATATTTTTCTGAGCATTTATGAATTACTTATGAATTTCCAAAGAATTCTGCCATAGGCACCTATTTGTGATCCTAGGCCTTGCAAAACCCACATACGCATGGTCTGAAAAAAGATACGGTGTGACCAAAAACAAGCAGTGAAGCATTGAAAAAGCAATACTTAAGGTTCCTAAATGTGACCTTTACTAAACTGAAGCCCTAAACACCCCAAGGAATCAATATTGTCTTCACATACTTTCGCGTTCAATTGAAGTGCTGTAACTTTTGCATCCAATTTCCAAATTCAATAAAACTTGTTGAAAAATTTGCGCTCTCTCTTTTAGTTTGTGTGATCAAATTTTCAGATCAATTCGAGTTGTACTGATTTTTTGGGAGTCAATCGAAGTTCACAAGTTAAATTTAAGTTCACCAAACTGCATTTGCTGGCTACAGCTTTGGGGGCTTTTATCTCCTTCGTTCTAAGTTTGTTTTCAGTAAAATTTGTTGGGTTATGTTCCCCTTGAAGTCTAGTTATTGTGGTAAAATTTTCATGTCAATTCAAGTTGTCTTGAATGTTTGGGAGCAATACGAAGTTTTAAATCCTGACAATCTTCGATCACAGTGAACTTTGGCGACTTATAACTTCTTCATAAAAGGTCCATTTTCAATATTTTTTGTTGGAAAAGTTGTGCATACTAGTCTAGTTTGTGTGGATAAAATTTCATATCAATCCAAGAATTAATGAGTGACAAAGAATCATTTTAGTAAAAGGATGTTCAACCGTAAATGTGTTTCTTGCAAAAATGAAGTGGACACCTATCTTGTATCCACTCTTAGTTCGAAATCGACCCACCATGGCTCTTATTACACCATATGTGAAGTATAAACCAACATCTAACAAACCTTATTAACCCCTCAAGGCCCCATGCCTTTTTGGATTTAAAAACATCATAGCTTTTGAAGTTCTATAAATCTAAATGTCACTAAGTCATACAGATATTAATCATACAATCTTGTAGTGCACAAGTTGAAGATGTCATGGATCAAATTTGAAGTCATTTGCCCGTGTAGATTGAAAGATTATAATGTTTTAGTGTTGAAAAAGGATGCTGAAATTTTTCTAAAAACACATTTAGAGGTGAAATTTGAATTCTAAACCTTCTCAAATGGAAAAACTTTAAACTACAAAGTGCTTGAAAATCAACATACAAATACATTGGTTAAAGAAAATATCATTCAATTGACTCATTGTGTCTACAAAATGGCTTTGAAATGTCAAGAAAAGTTGTCAAAAATTACACCCAAGGGTGAACCTCCTTCTACTAAAATGCCTCTCAGTCACTCATTATTTCTTGGATTGATATGAAATTTTATTGACACAAACTAGACCAATATGTGCAACTTTATCAAAAAGAATTATTGAAAACGGCCATTGTATAAAGAAGAAATAGTCCGCCAAAGTTCACTATAATAAAAAACTATTAGGGTTTGAACTTCGAATTGCTCCCAAACATTCAAAACAACCTAGATTGATATGAAAATTTTACCACAAGAACTAGACTTCAAGGAAAACATAATCCAACAAATGTTATTGAAAAAAAACATTGTATGAAGGAGATACAAGCCCCCAAAGTTGCAGCCATCAAGTGCAGTTTTGTGAACTCAAATTATACTTGTGAACTTTGATTGGATTTGAAGAAACTAATACATCTTGAATTGATATGAAAATTTTACCACATAAACTAGAAAAGTATGTTCAACTTTTCCAACAAGTTTTATTGAATTTGGACATTAGATGCAAAAGTTACATTACTTTGAATTGGACTTTTGCAGAATCGCTTAGTGTCCATTTGAGAGCCTCCTATAGAGACGGTTCCAATAAGCGGGTCGCAATTCAAGCCACCTACCTTTCATTCGTTACTAAATACTATACACTACAATCACCTTTTCCACCCTGAAATTATTCTAGAATGAACCACTTTGGATGGGTGGTTCTCAACATAAAAAATCTACAATCACACAAAAATGCTTCCACATGATTTTCACAACATTTGTAGGGGCGACTGTAAATGACTGAGCGATTCTACAGCTCCCTCCTATATATGGCATAGGATTGAGTACAACTTCTATCATTGTGAGGGATTGTTGTGAAGCTATTAGGATTCATTTGAGACCTTTGGTTTTCAAAAAACCAAATCTTGCTTGGATGAAACAAATAGCAAAGGGTTTTGAAGCACTACATGGTATTCCGCTTATTCCAGAGGCAATAGATGATAGTCACATCCCTATTTTAGCACCATTTCATAACCCTGTTGCATATTATTGCCAAAAGGGATATTATTCATGTTTACTACAAGGAGTTGTAGATGCTGATTGCAAATTTTGGGATTATGATTTTGGATGGGCTGGATGGATTCATGATTGGGCCTTATTTCAAAAATCAGAAATTGGGAATAAGACTATGAGAGGTGCATTTTTACCTTACAAATTTATTGGTGATGCTGTGTATCCTATGAGGCCTTGGTTTTACTCACCATTCAAGGAAGAAAGAGAAGGATTGCCTAGAAGAAAAGCACATTGGAATTTTATCCAATCAAGCACCCGTATGGCTGTGGAAAGAGCTTTTGGAATTTTGAAAGGAAGATGGTGCATATTATTGAAAAGAATTGACATGCCACTCCAAAATGTGCCTAACATTGTTACGGCGTCTCTACGTCTCCACAACCTATGCATTGTAGAGAATCATGAATTATCCATATGTTTGGGCTAAAGAGGCAAAAAAAGAGCTACAAGCTGAAGCCAATGTGACATTAGGAAAAATGCAAGAAACAGAAAACTCCATTCATAGAACCGGAAGAAGAAGAAGAAATCAAGAATGAAGAAAATCCTACATGTGAAGAAACAAAGACAAAGAGATAAGAAAAAATGAAGAACATGTTGGCCGATTTAACTCAAATTCATCTATTGCTAGCCGAGACTTTTTACAAAGTTCATTTGGCTAGAAATTCACACTTAGTTTGAAAACTCTATATATGACGATGATGATTGTAGCCTAGATGAAGAGTAGCATATGCTAGAGCTTATTGATCAAACGATCAAATTGGTAGTCTACTCTTTCTAGTAGCTCATTTTTTCTTTCAAAGTTTTTCATCAAACCTGTGCTAGTTTCTACCATTTTCTAGAAGATATCAATGGCTCTATTATGGAAATTTTGTTTACCTTTTAATGGTGGTGTAGAAATTGCTGTCGGAATTGGTGCATTTTGCACATCTAGGGTTGAATTGGTCTGATTTTGTACATTATCTATGGTTGTAGCTGAAACATGCTTCATGATCTGCCCAACTTGGTGATACCACTCATCCAGAGCATTGTAGAATTTTCTCTCTTGCCAATTATTGTTAGAAATACCATTGGCCATTTTGTCTTCTTTCTAAGCATCGAAAATGGCCTTGAATTTCTTACGGCATGCCACAACAGTGCGGTTGAATTTAGGTAGCATGACAACCATTCTAGCATGAAGCCTCACCCAAGTATCAATTCCTACAAGCAAAAGATTAAAAAAACATGAAGAAATAGTCAAAAACAACACTAGGAGAGCAATTACAGCACGTGCTCACACTGTGAAATAAAGACTATGTAGGATGTAAATAGAAAACGAATATGACATTCATCAAGGAAAGGAAGTAGGTAGAGGGTTTGTTCAAATCATGTAAAGTCTATCCATTGTGATAGTGGAGAGTAGGGCTCAAACCCCACCGGCGACACTTGATTTACAAACACAATGGGGAAAGGGGGGCCTGGAGGTTGGGTATGGGCGCGTGGCAAAGGCAAAAAGGGGGGTTGGGGGGCCGAGCAAAGGCAAAGGCAAAGGCCCCTAATTTGCCCCAATCCTCAATCCAAACTTTTTGGAGAAAAACCTAAATGAGTAGAAAATTCATACCTTATTTTTTGCCATTCCTCACAAATTCAGGCTCCATCTCCCCTTTCAAAGCAATCAATTGAAGTACCTCCAAGTCCTCCCACATTCAATTTGCCTCTTCTCCTTCAGCCTCTCCTTCAGTTTTCACTGCTGCCTTCTTTTTGGGAGCTACTTTTTTTTTTGAAACAACCTTTTGCTTAGGAGCAACTTTCTTTTTGGAAGATCCTATAATCTCAACATTTTCTCCCTCAACAACCTTCTCTTCTACTCTTTCAACATTTGCCTCTTGGCTCTCTTCTATTATTTTCTCTCTAACTTGAATTGAAAAGGGTTGAAATGCTCCATAAAAAATTGGAGGCAAAACATTTTCTGTCCCCATAAAAAGTGGTTGGCTGCAAAAGAAAGGGTTTTGAACAAAATTGTCCATCTTGTCTACTTGCCAAAAATGAGAGAGCTAACAAATAACAAAGAGTTGCAAAAAACTTCAGCAATTTCTACCAAGATGCATGAGAGAAAGAGACAAAAGAAGAAGGTGCATCCTACTTTTTGCCTTGCAAAAATGGTCCGCTAAGATCTAATGCTAAGATCTAACGGCTAGAATCTTGTGAGTTTTTGATTATTATTATTTTTTTTTCAAAATTCGACAGCCTCTTAGCGAGAGTTTGGGTTTCTATTTTTGCGCGACCCAAACTCACTTCGAGAGTCCATCGCAATGTGGGCATTTCTCTGACATTATGGCAGTTTAGAAGGCAACGACCTCTGGATTGTGCCTTCTAGTGTGAAGGCTCGAGAGGCCAACTTTCTGGATTTCTGAATTCTGATTGGTGGAAATTGACGGACTCTCAACCTTCGACCGTAGTGTGAAGTGGCCCTTAACCCCAAAGTGACAAAGAGGACAGAAAGTGTCCTCACACAGTTTAAGGTCCAGTTCAAAGTGCTGTAACTTTTGCATCCAAGGTCCAAATTCAATAAAACTTGTCGGGAATGTTTTGTTCTCCCCTCTAGTTTGTATGGTAAAATTTTCAGATCAATCCAAGATTTTTTGATTTTTTGGAAGCCAATCGAAGTTGACAACTTAAATTTGAGTTCACCAAATTGCATTTTAAGGCTGCACCTTCGGGGCCTTGTATCTCCTTCATCCATTGGTCATTTTCAATAAAAATTTGTTGGGTTTTGTTCCCCTTGAAATACAGTTATTGTGATAAAGTTTTCATGTCAATCCAAGTTGTTTTGAATGTTTGGGACCAATTCAAAGTTCAAAATCCTGCCATTTTCGGAGTATAGTGAACTTTGGCGGCTTGTTTCTTCTTCATACAAAGTTTATTTTCAATAATTCATTTTGGAAAAGTTGCGTATACTAGTCTAGTTTGTGTGGCTAAAATCTCATATTAATCCAAGAATTAATGAGTGACTGAGAAGCATTCTAGTAGAAGGAGGTTCACCTTTAGATGTGTTTTTTGCAATTTTTCTTGTTGATTTTTGACATTTCAAAGCCGTTTTGTAGACACAATGAGTCAATCAAATGAATTTTTTTTCCACCAATGTGTTTGTATACTAGTTTTGAATCATTTTGTAGTGTAAAGTTTTTATATTTGAGTAGGTTTAGAAATCAAATTTCACCTCCAAATGTGTTTTTGGGAAAATTTCAGTATCCATTTTCAACACTAAAACATTATAATCTTGCAATCTATGTGGCCAAATGACTTCAAATTTTCTACATGTCCTCTACAACATGTACACTACAAGATTGTACAGTTGAGATTTATATGACTTGAAGACATTTAGATCCATAAAGCTTCAAAAGCAATGATGTTTTTGAACCCCAGAAATTGAATGTCACTTTGGGGTTAATTCCTGCTCCATTGCAGAGCCTCCTACCTTAGAGCCTGTTTCCATGTATTCCTGTGACCCTGTCCCTGCATTTTCAATTCATTAATTTAGTCAGACCATTTGCAACTTGCAAGGCAGATGGGAGGTCATAATGCAGCATGTCCCAAGGCAAGGGTAGCATGTCCCAAGGCAAGGGTAGCATGTCCAGTGAAAGAACAAAAGTGGAGGAAGTTCCAAAATGGACTAAAAATAGATGGTGCTTATTTGTCTTGCAGGAGCAAACTAAGAGCCAGCTCCATTACCCGCCAGGAGGTCCAGGAGCTGGAGGGGTCCGGCTTGGAATATCGGAAGCAAATATGAACGGAGCTTTCCATTGAGGCCTGGATGTACAGGAGCTGGAGCACTTGTAGCTTGAAACTTTTCCAATGGACAACTCAAAAAGAAGTGAAGGACTGTAGTTCAACTATTTTGTCTCATTGTTTGAAAATAGGGCGTCCAGTCAACCCTCCAGACCCTCTAGATTTGCATATTCCTATTTCACGGGGTAAAACTTGGACCTCCAACCAGTGATTCAGTGCTAATGGAGCACCAGATCCCTCCGATCTTGGAGGTCCAGGCACTAATTGAGACTGGCCCTAAGCTTCAATTAAGGTCGAAACACCCATTACCGTTATGTAGCCCAATTCCATCAATAGACCAGCCCAATTCCGTCACCAACTTTGGCCCCAATTCTGCCTAAAATCCCCCCCAATTCCATTCCTTTTATAACAAAATCAGAGAATTCTATGACAAAATCAGGGATTTTATGACAAGGGTTACATGTCACTCCATTAATAGAGAATATTTGGTACTTGATTAAGCGGTAATGGGTTGTTTAGGGGACAATTTTGACCTCACTCTATAAGTGATTTTGTAATTTCAAGGCTGATCACTTCAAAAATTCACAGAAATTACAATTTTAATCGGAAAATTATAATTCCAATTGGGTTTGATCCATGAAACAAAAACACACCTCTAAAAAATATGTGCCCTTCTTGAAATTAACCCCAAGATAGTCAGATTGCAAATCAGGGGGGTGATAGGTAGTTCTACCTTAGGTCCTACTTTGATGTGGGGTCAATGCTAGAATGAGGATTCCAAAAAAACCAGACTCCCCAATCCACTGTCGATTGGTGGGCTTTATCGGCTGACTCCATATGGAAGCCGGTTCTTAAAATGAAAGTTGTATGGTAAATTAAACTGTGAACAATTGTAATTCAGTGATGAAGGATAACTTTTATGATATAATCCTTGAATAAAGGCAGACTGTGTCAAAGCCTTGTGAAAGTGCTCCCGTATGGCCAAGCAATGGAAAAGAATGACAACATTCTGCCCTAGTAAGTAAACCCATAAAGGTTTTTTATTATGTTTTCACCAAAAATGCTCCCAAACTGTCATTTCAGGTAAAAGTATCAAATTTTAGGGGAAAAAAACATTTTTGGGTACATATAATCATAAGATCTTATTGTTCACTAGTTCAAAAAGATGTGAAAAAAATTTCAAAAATTTTCACCATGTAGATTGCAAGATATTAGCATTTGAAGTAACAAAAATCCTTTTTTGGGCCCAACAAAAAAACAAGCAGCTGTACTTCACAAGGTCACATTTGTATGAAAAAATGTCCAAAATGGTGGTGCTTCCTTAGATTTATTCTTCAAGGCAAGTTGGCTACATGCTTGAAAAATTTCAGATTATTTAGAATTCTACAACATACAAGAAAAAAATAGTAAGTAGAAAGAAATAGAGAATGATTTAAAATACTAAATTGTTGACAATTTATTTATGAAACTGAAAAATTACAATTCCAATGGCTGTAATGTTGTAATAAAGAATGTACACCTATTGTTTTGTTTTATTTTCCAAAAATATTGAAAATTGAGTTAAATAAAGGACTTCAAAGTTTAACTTAGAGTAGAGATTCTATAACTACCTACAAACTAAAACTCCTCATAACTTTCATCTCATTAATCAAAGTGGAATAATTAAAAGTTTTCCACTTATATATGAATTTTTCAAATTTTTATTTTTCGAAAAAGTAAATTTTCAAGAAGCTTTTCAAGCTGCCAAGTTGCCCACTGAGCAATGAAAACTATATATTATACAATAACATTTCAATCATGTAGTCAAAAGTTTTAAAATTTGTTGGGCCATCAAGCTACTCCTTTTGTTGCACATGTTGTGTGAAATTTCAAATGAGAAAAATAAAAATTCCATTTGTAGTAAGCTACCCCAATTTACTATGTTACTAAAAAATGTAAGTTAGGGGCTTTAGGGGTTAACATTGTTTTGGGATCCGCCTGTTTTGGGGAGCTATAAACCTTCTAGGAGGACTACTTACTTTCCTTCCAAAATCTTGGAATGAGTGGTTCTTCCTACTACAAGTGTATCTCTCATAAATCCTTGGGAAGGCCTTATGACACTTTAACTCCTAAGAGTCCCTAACATTTTGGAGTTTCAAAACATCGATGCTTTTGAAGTGTTATAGGTCTAAATGTCATTAAGGTATAGAAATCTCAACCATACAATCTTGTAAAGTATGTGTTTTAGATGACATAAATCAACTTTAGAATCACTTGGCCACATAGATTGCAAGAGTAGAATGTTTTAGTGTTGAAAAAAGGATGCTGAAATTTTCCTCACAACACATTAAGTAAAAGTAGCTACAAGATAAAAGTAAAGTCTAAATTATTAATATCTTTTAGATGGAATTAAAATGCACTAATTCCAATGGTGAGATTGTTCTAGCAAGCAAACTAAACCATGTAGACCTTTTTTTCTTGAAAAAATGTATAAATTGCATTCAGAAATGAATCCTACAAGTTATTTTTTTCAAGAACATGTTATAATTGCCCAAAAGATAAGATTGTCCATAACTATCTTACAAAAAATCCAAAATAATCTACTAGGAAAAATAAATTAAAAAATAAAAGATTCAAAATACTTAGACATTTGCTTCGTGGAAATATAATTTTTTTCAAAAGTTATGTCTTCATGGCGCCAATTTGGCACCAATATGGCACCAATTGAAAAAAATTATATTTCCATGAAGCTAATTAATTTTCCTATCTTCAGAAAAAGCTCAAAAAAATGTAGACAAAAATTGAGAACATAAGTACCTATCCATAATCCCATTAGTCTCCAAAAGGGACAATGGTCCTTTAGGGGTTTATCCAATTGTCTTCATGTCTTCATGTCATTGAAGTAAATTTGAAGGAACATCAATATAATCACATAGTATTTCAACCTCCAATGAAAGGAGGTGTAATTTCAAAATGGGCCAAAACTACCTCCAACTTGAGCAATTCTTTTGCTCATTCTATCTTGAGATAAAATAGAATAGATCTTGCACAATTTAAAATCAAACAATTCTTTTGCTCATTCTTCCTCATCAAATAAAATATAACCTAGGATATTGAATTTCACATTCAAAGTGAACACCTCAAAAAATTCAGATTATTTGAGTGCATTTTGAATTTTTTTTGGGTCAATAGAAAAACAGGGGACAACACTTTGAAGGAGCATATCTTAATGAGAATATTTCATGAAAATGATACCTTTTTTGTGATAAGTTAAAAGACAAGGGAATCGAGAATGCTCATCTAAAACTACGGGTTACAAAACAAAATGTCTTTTCTGAGTGCTCTGGAAATTTGAGTTACTGGAGTGTCCAGAAACTACAGAACGACTGGAATTTTTTTATCTTCTGAGTTTTGTAACTCATCAAGTTTCTTCATTAACATTTTTCCGTCATTCGACCTTCGAGGAGGTGAGGCTACAAAAAATTGGACTAACACCTGGAATGAAAGCAACCGAAACATACATTAGTTCTTCGGGTAGGCGACCCATTCTGAAATTGCTAAGTTTTAATCAGAAAGAACCTATTGACTGCCTCATTGCCTTTGCTTAGCCTTTTGTTCAATGACTTAGTCCAAGATATCTTTAAGACCCCAACTCCAAAAAATACATTCCATGGCTCACGATGGAACACAAGTAATCGGTAGACAGAGATGTGCCAAAGCGAAGTGTGACGTCCATTGAAAGATCCAATGCACTTCACCTCCAGGAGGCATGTGGAAATGTGTTACTCTTTGCAACTAAGTAGTGACATGGGTGTCATGAATCGACACCTAGTGCTGGGATGTGCAAACCATGTACGAATATAAAGCAAAAGAAACAGACAAAGAAACAAAGAAACAAGTAAATACTGGCTTTCTTCAGTTCAAAATACAAATGTCCGCACTGCATGTAGCAATAGGTAGAACGAAAGTTTTTGATCATCATCAGAAAGCACAAGCAATAATCCGTCTGAAACCTTAGATCGTCAGATAACTTTCTCTAGCATCCATGGTCCAAAACCATGTAAGAAGGATCCATTGGTATACGTTATTTTCTCATCATACGACCAGGAGGTGAATATGCAACACAATAAGGACTCGAATTCAGAAAGAACGCAGCATGTTTCACATCACAGAGGTCAGTCCAAGTGTTGGAAAATGTTGTTTCTCATCATAATTCGATCTGAAGCACGGTTATTCGAGACTGTGTATCTTGTAGCTAAAGTCGAAACCAACAGCTAGAAGGGAAAGTTATCTCAGATCGCTCTAGCACCATTCTCATACACTCATGGTACTCATTCGCCATGAGTGGTATTTTATATGATGCTGAAGAAAGTGAACTCAAAATATAAGTATTAAAGCATTAGCATATCGAGGACCACTACCAGGGGAAGCATTTCATAGGGACCTAAAGCCTTGTGGTCTTGATTTGAAGTGAGCCCATCGGCAAAAAACACTAGGTACAGGTGTAAGCAAAACCTAGAAATGACAGCAAAAAACGATATCATTCCAGAAAGCAACTACATCAGCGAAGAAATACTGCAAAACTCTCACGAACGAGAGAAACTACGAAGCGTCCGGAGCTGTAGTCCGGCTTCTACAAGAACAAGGCAAGCGGCAGACGCGGTGTGCAGCTGTTCTCACGATACTAACAAAAACGAGTACAGTCCTCCAGAAACGAAAAAGCAAACAGCCGAAAGAAAACATTTAAAATGCTCAAGCACGGAATCCACAAATCCTCCCACAATGCAAATCCTACAAAGATTAGTTTGTCAGCCGACCCAAGCGAATGCATCCTCATAAGCACACAACAAAAACTAGTTTCGCACCTACAAAGGAGCAAGACGATAACGGACAGATAGCGGCCATCCTGCAAAACCCTAACCCTAATCTTGCAAACCAGATAAAAGTCATTTTCCACGTCAGACTGTAGGGTGTTGTATCCGGCATATGGGGTGCCGGTTGGGTCCAAGTGTCATCCCCCGTGGAATAGTATATCTTTACTTTGGTGCAGTCTTTGGGTTTATTCAAAGACATGATTTTGAAGTCCATCAGAGCCTGTTTATATAGTTTGCATCTGTCTGTGTGTCGACAATGAATATGGGATTTCTATTGAAAACCCTGAATGTGCCCTAAAGCTATGTCAGGCGGCCAGTAACTGAAGGTGGGCACCCCAATTCGGCACTCACCCTAAACTGCCATCTTCTCTCTGTGTACACCTCCAAAATCAATTATGTACCTAACGAACTTGTATATGAAAAAGATTGGTTTAGAACCAAACTTTGTAACTTTGGCATACGGTATCCAAATGTCATATTAGATGTGTTTACAATTTAATATGATATTAGAAAATCTTATTTAAAAA
Source organism: Rhytidiadelphus loreus (assembly GCA_947034895.1). NCBI lineage: Eukaryota > Viridiplantae > Streptophyta > Bryopsida > Hypnales > Hylocomiaceae > Rhytidiadelphus > Rhytidiadelphus loreus. Next base: position 28,757,192 of record OX344765.1, on the reverse strand, counting down.
AAATTAGGAATGCACATGTTCAAAGATATTATGTTATTGAAATTGGATATTGATCAAGGTAAATTTTAAATTAGGCATGACAAAACTGAAACAATTAATTTGTAGGACTAAGAGTAATTTGAGGTAAATCAAAGCAAGCCCTTATTAACCCCAAGACAACCATGTCATCATCTTGTTGGCTACTTATAATTTTAATTGATAACCTTTTTCAACATTGAAAGCCCTTAGATCAATCCAAAAGTTTATATTTAGATGTTTTTGGTTGAATAGAAGGATTTGGCATTTGTTTGACTATATTCAACATTATGATGAGACAAAGGTTGTTAAACCTACTTTGGAAAGAAGACAAGAGAATTACTTTAAAATATGTGTATTAGGCTATAAAGATAGTCACTTGTGATTTAGGCACCTACTCTAAAATAAATCTCAATGTTAGGTTAATCCTTAGATATGTCATCATCACATGTAATTATCATTGTGGGATAAATAATCTATTCTAGAGTAATCTTAAAAGTAGGTTTAACTTCTATAACTTATGTGAAGTAAAGAATTGACAACTATTTTTTGTTACCTTAGTTTTTATTTATACCAATAGTGGCTCAAGTTGTTACATTTGAGCTAGTTATCCAAAATCAATATGCTTTAATTGAATTAGCTACATTGCTTTTGGAATTGGGGTGGAGATGCTCTGAGTTGAAAGTTGTAGAAACGTCAAGCTTTCCTAATTCTGCGTAATAGACCTAACTCAAAGTTATGAAATAGAAGGTTACCAGTTTCAAGTGACAAAGGTACAACTAAATATCACTATGGAATATTTCAAAGTTTTGACATTGTCTAGTAAACTTTGGTGTAGAGTCTCAAAATTCAAGTAGGCTTGATCTACAAAATTTCTAATGCTTAGCATCAAATAATTCATGCAAGCATTAGAATAATAATTTTTTTCTTCGTAATGATATGATCAATTTGACTACTTGAGCCTATTAACATGATTGAATGGTTTTTGTTAGTATGGTTAAATTATGTAATAAGCTTTTGAGACTTGGCCTTTAAAAGAGGATGAAGAATATTTTTGAGGTCTTAGGCTCACATAATAGCACCTAAATTCTAAACGTGCAAAAAATAAAGATCTTCATTTGAACTCTTATCAAACCCAAAATCATTTTGCCTCAAAAGCTCTAGATTAGCTACTACTACTACTACTTAGCTCTCTTAGTGGTTACTGTAGATAATGTTATAACTATTATATCACATTGTCATCATTAATTGGGGTTGTCATTCTTGAGATATTAAAGTTATCATTTAACTATGACTTTTCATTAGATTTGAATTGGTTAATTCCTATCGCCTTTAAGGATTAATTGAGTGTATTTGATTAGTGATGAAGTACTCCCAACCTAGTAGACTACAAAATTGAAGGTGGCACATCATGAAACATAAAGGTTGAAAGATGAAACATTAGAGAAAATCTAGGGTCTTAAGAGAGCTGCTTAGCAGTCCTTAAGGGACCTTGAAATTTTTATTTTTTTTCCCCCTATTTCCGCCCACTTGAATATGCAATGGCAGCAACATAGAAATAAAAATTAATAAATAAAAAATTGACTTATAAAATAAATAAATAAATTGCTAAAACTGGCAGATTTTGAGATATTCACCTTGGCTGACACCAAAGGTGCGGCACTTTTGGGGGTGATAGACCAAGCTCCAAATAACTTGGTCTGTCACCAAAAGGCAACCTTCTAGAGACCTTAGAATTTCTCTAATGATGACAATGAGTTTGTCTAATGTTTAAAAAATATCAACAACAAATTCCCTTAAACCTTAAATGTCCAAAGACACCATATTTTGGTGTTGACAAAACTTTGGAGTTTTGTAAAATCTTACCAAAATATTATTTGTAGTATTTTTCTTTTTAAATGAATGTCCTTTTAAATCTACTTTTAGATCAAAATTGATCTTAAAAGAAAATATTTAAGATTTTTCAATTAAATTTTTTGTGCAAAGATGTCCATTGTAAGTCCTAATTTTTGAGTGTTCAGGGCTCATGGAGATGAGCTTCAAGCTAATGCGCTAGACCTAGGGGGGGAATACATTGGAAATTTGTTTCAAAAAATATAGAATAAATATTGAAAATTTGTAAATTGATCGTGGTTAGAGCATCATCATTGCTATATATTAGTGTATTATTGATGGCTCAACAATTGCAAAATATTGCATAGGGACCACTAATGATCTCCCACAATGGATCCAATCTAAACTTCTTTTCTTGAAAAATAATGTAGAGTGCAAATGAAAAGGCCTTGGACACACCAAAAATTTCATTTCTATAGTGGTTAGTATTAGATACACTAAAGCTTCATAAGCCCCAACTCAAGGCTTAAACAAGAAAAAAAAAATAGCATGTACAAACTTGTCAACTCTAGTTCTAGACTATTTTAGGACCCTTTCCCTAAATGATTTAGCATTTCACAATTGAATGTTGAGTCTTAGTTGGAGCACAAACCCCTTTAAAATCCTCGCCATATTTGAAGCTGGATACATCATACATGAATCCACAATTTTTGATGTGCATTGATAATGCTCTCATATATGTTACATCTTTTAATTTCATATTTTTTCTCAATTTTCTCAATTTAGATTTGATATGATCAAAAAAAGTTGAAAGACCTAAATTCACTTTTATGTGAAAATGAATTCAAGTCTTTCAACCTTTTCATTATCAAGCCATTTTATAATTGTTTATTTCGTATGTGACAATATTGATGGAATGATGTCTGTTTACTTTCCTATATGATTCATAATATATCTAATTTAAGATTGTACACAATACAATTACAATTCACTCAAAAATTGATAAAACTTATCAAAACTTATCAAAACTTATGCTTTTGTTTAGATTAGAGCAAAATTCAAGAAGCTCAAAATAGGCCCACAACATTTAGGGATTAAACTAATTAATTGCAAACAAAGACAAGTAAAATTTATGAGCTTTCCTTCCATAATCAAATAGAGAGTGAAACTAAAAACTCTTGACAGAAAAAGTTCACCGCTACTACAGTGAGAGAACAATCTATATTGGAAAAGAGGCAACAAGGGTAAGACCTCACTTCCCTTGTCCTCAACAGATGACTACTTGAACTACCCCCAATACCCCGTAGGTCAAACAAAAAGAGAGTAGATTTCCACACTGCACAACCAAAGCTTCGTTACCCCAAAGTCAGGATATTAGAGTAACAATAACCATGAATTGCTTAATCCATTGTATTAAATTGCTATTATAGTACAAATCTCAGGGACCAGAGCTCCCTATATACATACTAACGTAACGCCCACCACTTCTCTTCAACCAAGCCTTGAACCTGCTACTCTAACTTCGTAACTGGCGCTCTTCAGCATCCCTTAGGTAAAGAATTTCAGGAACTTCGTACCCTGGCTAGTGGTGTCGAGGCTAATTACTCAAGCCAGGACCGCTAATATCCGCGTATCCTACCAAAATTGTCGAAACCAACCTAAAACTGTCAATTACACCTCCAGATCGATCCAAAGAATTCTAGATCTATCAATACGATAGACAGAACTCTGATCAATCATCTAGATTAACATCAATGACGAGCCTATTGACCAGATACCAAGTCCTATTTCGGCCCCTCCTTTCAGACTCATATCCAGTCTTCACTATCAAATAGATCATATAACTGGAGAAAGCATCCCAGACCAACACTTGGAATGACATTGAGATGTCATACGACTCATGTTGTTGTAAGCACATTGGACCAACAATATTATGTCATTCTGGTACTTAAAACAGTAGATTTTCCAGTTGTTGCAGTTGATATTACGAGGTGAAAACCAGGTTGTCGATGTGAGCCCGATTTCCCACTTGGTTTTGAATCAGTATCTAGATACTGGAATGCGAGGAGGTTGGCGTGCTCCACTGAATCTCAAACTCTTTCCCCACTGGCAAGTCCAACCCCGAAATGGTGATCGAGGGCACCGCCGCGTCAAACGCCACATCCACATCCACAGCCTCGCCATTGATCTTAATCCCACTCGGCTTATTCTTCCCCCCAAGAATCACCACCGTTTGTACTTTCAACCCTTCCTTTATCGCATAATCTCCACTCACAACTTTCGATGACAAAACACCGCTCTCCTCCGCCTGCTGCCCAACGAATCTCACAAAAGTCGACCTCCCTTTCCTGATCACCATCTCGACGTCATCCCCGTTGTCCAAAAACAGTTTCCCACGCGCATACCCTGCGCTTCTCCCACTTGGAAACGCCACCACCAGCGTGAACGGAGTCTTCATCACTTCCGCCGACGTCAATTTGCTTTCCTGCATCGGTAGCACAGTCCCCTCATGCACATGCACATTGATAGAATCCAAATCCGCGTCAAGCTCTACATGCTCCCCTTCGCTCTCCACTTTCGTCACGAATCCGTCGAAGAGGTTGTACCATGTGCCTTTCGGGAAGTACCCCTTGACCGTCGTGACATTAGGAAGGTAGACTGGCGTGACCATGAGTCCCGTCCCAAGTAAGAACTGTCTGCTAACAGTGAGTGTATTGGGGTCTTCTGGAAAAGAGAAGAAGAGTGGCCGGGCGATGGGGGCGCCGCGGTTGTGAGCCTCGAACATGAGAGTGTAGAAGTGGGGGAGAAGACGGTAGCGGAGGTTGAGAGCGGAACGTGCAGAAGAGGCGACTTGCGGCCAGACGTAAGGCTCCTGGGGAGTGGCGCCCAGAGTGTTGTGGTTGCGGGCGAAGGGGTAGAACGCGCCGAGCTGCATCCAGCGGTTGCAAAGCTCAGGGGTGGTGTCGTCGGCGAAGCCACAGATGTCGGCGCCGATCATTGGGAGACCCATCATGCCCGTGTTGAGCATGCCGGCGATGGAGTACTCCAGGTCCTTAAAGGTGGCCGCGTTGTCGCCCGTCCAGTGGGCTGTGTGCGCGCCGGAGCTGACGAAGGTGGATCTGTACAGGCACATTGATTCTTAATGATCAGCTCTCGGTTACAACAACAATAAAATGTCAAGTGAATTGACTCATCGTGTGCCTTACCAAATTTCAGGACTTCGGGAAACCAAAAGAGAAAATCAGGATGCATGAACTCCGGAATGGTCAATCACGACATCTACTGAAACAGAAATACTTTGGTGAACTACATCATGCTATACAGTAAATAAAACGAAGATAATGGGCTTAGAAGTCATCCATTTCGTTCATTTTTGGCAACTCTGGCACCAACAAAAGTGACGTGTAATTTCAAACTTAGGTCTAATTTCAGACCACAAACTACGACAGGTATGGATTTACGTTTCAGGCCGCGCGTCCTGAGACGAGCGTAAGGATTGGAATACCGCCAATTTCACGAAATGGACGTTGTAACCAAGGCTCGATCGAATCAGGTGCATGGAATTTCAAAATACTGCAGTTTTTGAACATTTTGTCAGTTTTGAATACACGTACCGTGAAAGAATGAATGGCCTCTTATTATGCGTCACTTTGAGCGCTTCATTCGTCGCAACTGACTCCGACAACCCATACAAGTTATGCGCATCATACTCCGTCGTCCCGTCGAAGTGCGTGGCCCGCATGGCCACCGTCTTGTCCCCGATGTGTTCGTATGCCCCCTGTCGCACGATGGGGTACGGCGGGTCGTCCCACTTGGACTCGGGTTTCTGGCACTCCAAGTAGCACTCGTTGTGGTTGGGGTAGACGATGCCGTTAAACCGGCACCGTGTGCCGCTGCAGAAGTTGGAGACTTCGTTCATGTCGATCCAGAGCCCGTCGAACGGTACCTTTTCGTGGAAAGAGGACACTTCGTTGGTCCACCAGGACTTTGTCTTAGGGTTCAGAAAGTCAGGGAAGTACACTGGGCCAGGCCAGACTTGCGCCAGGTAATTCTCCTGCTGCTCGTCCTTGAGGAACACGTCCTGCTCCAGGCCGCGCTGCAGAGTGCCGTAGTTCTCGTACGCAGTGCTGATTCCTGAATTCGCCAATTAAGATTACTATCAAATCCAACTACTCGTAATTGTTACAATGGGGTCAGTAACAAAGCACCGAATTGAAATCAATAGCTGAGAGCTTTAACACACAGGAGAAATCCATTCGACAAATGTCCTTTTGTGTCTATGGAATTTGAACAAATGTCCTATTGTGTCCAAATTCCATTCCCAGTGTATCCTATGTTATGATGATTAGGCATTGACTACAGCATTTTTTAAATTTAGATGGACACTTTGAATTTCTCCTGTGACAGCTTGAACTGGTATCCCGAAATGTGCCTATTTCTTGAAACTTTGCCATGCTAGTAAATGTGGTGATAAACATACTATCAGAATCTTGGTTGGTTCATTGGGAGTCTTTGATTGCAGCTTATGCATTTGGATTTAAGAAATTGATTTTTCGTATCCAAGAAACTTAGACTCTCAAGAATTACCTTTCGTATATCAAGGGGAGAAATTTCTGAATTTAGGATGATTTCAAGCTCATTTAGAGAGATTATGATGACCTAAGTCCATAGCAATGGTACAACGTAAAAAAGGTTCAAAATGCATATGTTCCATTTGGTGTTTGTTCAGAAGAGAGAAAGTGAAGCATTGATTAACACCACCCCAAGCTCCCAAACCCTAAATTTCTCTATTACAACGTTTCCATACCTGGGTCAAGAATCAGCACATAGTGTTGTCCGTGGGCGTGAAGTTCCTCCACGAAGCTCTTGAGCTCGTCCTCCGGGTAATTCACCGCGTCCGTGGTGAAATCCAAGTAGTCCTGCATGTAGTCGATGTCGTTCCACATGGTGTCCAGAGGAATCTTCGCCTTCTTGTAATTGTCCACCACGTACTTGAGCTCCGAAACGTTCTTGTAGCCCCATCTGCACTGATGAAAACCTGCTCACCAACACAAAATAACAGTTAGTTCAAAACAGAATGGAAAGACTCTTGAAGCCAACTACAAAGGAAATTACTTTTGTGACGTACGGGTGTACCAAGAGTCTGAAAGCCAAATAACAAATCAAATTAGTCCTTACCGAAAGACCAGTATGGCATGGGCGCAGGCCTTCCCACGAGCTCCGTGAACTGATCCACCACATCCATCGGCGACGGCCCCGCAAAGAAGTAAAACTCAAACGACCCCCCAATCACATGCCACGTCAAAAACTCCCCTCCATACTTGATATCCATGCCATTGCTATTCAACAGCAACACGCCGTGCGTGAGCCCTCCCTCTCGCACATCCATGTAATAAGGGTAGGCACCATACAAATCCACGTTCGTGTTCATGGCGCCGATGTCCGTCGCCCAGAGCGTGTAAGTTTTCCCCTTCATGAGAGGCAACCCTTCTGGTCGAGTGCTCTCCCCGAGTCCATACAACGTGGCCGTACTCGGCAAGTGAGTCGAAATCTCCAGGTACTGGTCCTTGAACACCATGGAGTTGAAGGAAGGTGTCTCCTCGGTGCCTTCCAGGGAGGTACTGACGCTGGGCGTGGAGTTGAAGAGAACCTCATTGTTGGCGATGCGCGTGACGGCGAAGCCGAAGGGGTTGGTGGTGTAGGAGAGAGTGAGGAGAGGCTCCTGGGGTAAGGCGAAGCGGAGCTTGTTGGTGGAGAGGGGGTCGTTGCGAGGGATGAGAGAGTGGGGGACTTCCCAGCGGGCGGCCGTGCGGTCGGAGATTTGGACGTTCACGCGGAACTGGCCTTCCACTCTGCAACAAACAAAAGAGAAAGCGTTAGAACTTGACCAGTGTCGATGGATGAATGGGTGTGATAGCGTTTCTGAGACTAGCGGATCACGGGTGTGCTGGCGTTGGTGAGACTGTCGCTACTAGCGTCTCAAAGAATAGGTCACAAAGAATGCTACTTCAGTTTACAATTTTTTATTACAAGAGTACTCGTTTTCGGAGCATTTTGCCACCTTGACTGCCAGGAAACGAGCAATTCTAGATTCGAGTTGAATGATCTCTACAGGAAACGTGAGCTACAAGAAAGGGGGAACGCTCCTTCGAACTGCCTCACAATTTTCTCTAGCAAATGTAATAGAGACCTGTATCAATCTTTGTCATATCCAAAATTCAAAAGGGACAGTGAAAACGCTTTTAATTGAGGTACTAGCGATGCTTCAGTGATTACGCAGACTGCTGAAGAGTATGAATTTGGCTCCAAGATTTGATCAACGATCATTGAATTCAAAACAGAGACACAGTTGAAGGGAATCGAGTCGAATTCTAGACAAGCTCTAGGGAAGAAAATAAAGGAAATTCGAACCTGACAGTCATTCTGAGCTCCTTCACGTCGGGTCCATATACTTCCGTTTGCTCGATGACCTCCAGATCGGCCACGAAGCCGCGCCCGTCAGGCATGTCGTAGACGGATGTCACTCGCTGGCCTTGCCCCAACGCCGACGTCGAGTCCGGCATAGAAAGGCAGCAGCTGACCACTACAACTACCCATACTATCAACGTCGCCATGGACACACGAACCCCCATCGCTATGAGTCAGAAGCTCCCCGCGCACCACCACTGCAACACCGAACAAGATCCCCAGAAAGAAGAGGACCAAGTTCCGAACAAATTCAATGACCCCACACACACCAATTTTCGCTCCCTGTCTCTACTCAATCTCCGCTCTTTTAGCTTTACTGTAATGAAGTTTATTAGACCACTCTGTTCCACCCTCAGAAAAATCAGAAAAATCTCCCACACTTCACTTTGAATCACTCCAAAATTCAGTCGAGTAACCACTCAGAAAATTATGGAACACGCTCAAACCCGCGGCTTTCACACGCTAGATACTGCAACTATGAACTTGAATTCTCTAAACCTTCGAAACGAAATGGCCAGTAACTCTGAAACTCGTCACAACGTCGCAACCGTAACAAGTCTGATAAGCTAGATCACTGAAAAGGCTCTCCAAACGTCAGGCACGCGACCTTCTCAAGCTTGCCAAGGTAGCTCCCCCGAACACTGACCTGAAATTCTCTAACTTCGGCTTAGAAACGCTCTCGGAAAACTAAAACGGCCGCTTACATAACTTGCAAAAGCGACGTCCTCAGAGAATAATCAAACTCGCGACCAGTGAGAACGTGCGAGCAAGGTCGCAGAATGCCTGACACACGATTGATCATTCGGCTGATCGATGCGATTATATACACCGTTTCCGTCAGGCGATTAGTTCAGGTGGGGTCGAGGAACGAACAGGGGATTGCTGACGAGTCCAGAGGGGTGTGTGAAATGCCAGCAGACGGATAAGCAAAACCGGAAAAATAGCTCGCACGATGACGAGGAGTCAAAGGCAGGGGCCAAAGATGAGCGACAACAGAAGCTAAAGAGTGTTGGGTAACTTAACGTTCAATTTCGAGTAACTGCGGGACTGTTGCATCCATTTTCGATTATCTCATTTCGGGATTGATTGCGATCAGTCATTCTCGATTGAGTGAGGGATTGTTACGTTCCTTTTCGAAGCAAATAAGGGATTGCTTCCATTCATTTTCGATTTACAGCAGGACTGTTGCTTTCATTTTCGATTGAATTGTAGAAAAGGATTGTTTGCTTGCATTTCCGATGGACTGATGGACTGTTGCGTTCGTCTCCAATTGACTGCAGGATTGGTTGCCGCGTGGTCCCAGATCTAGGAGCTCCTGGGGACCCATAGGCTGTCTTGTGTACACGATTCCGAGGCTGCGGCGCGAGGTTCCTGATCAGATTGCCGGAAAAGGTCGCGCTCCTTCGCACTGGCGGGATCTGCTCGCGTGCGCGGCGGGCACGGCGATGACGAAGGTCCCGGGCCCCGACGAGGATGAAGTCGATAAGTTTCGTCACTTTCGTGGATGAGGATGACGGTTGGGATTTTTAGGTGTGGATGTGGACGTGGATGTGGATGAGTTTGGTAGGGATCGGACGGACGGAGGTTCGTTGGGAGGTTCGTTGGGATCCTATGGATGAAGATTGACGGTGAAGATGAAAAAGAGTTCAAGTTTTCATCTGGGTTTCCTCCTCATCGGGCCGTTGGTTGGTCGGTCAGGTTCCAATCTCGTCCGTCGATTTCGTTCCTTGCAATTTGGCAGTCCATAGGTGCTCTGCTGGGATAATTCCAGGCAGGCAGGATAAACTCTACCTTTAAGTTAAATCCTTTTTTCTAATTTTGGACAATGAATTTTGCTCATATCTTCAACTTCAACGGGTTATATTATTTGCTTTAATAACATCTAACTAGTCATAAAGAAAGGTCATAAAGAAAGGTTATCTTTTGATTATTAAGGTTCCTACATCTAAAATCGCACGTTTTCATAGATTCACACACTAGAGGTTCTTGCCTAAAATGTACTCCCACTATTCAGGAGACTCTATGATCGTTTTTAGGAACACCTATTTTCAACACTTTGAAAATTTGTACAGTAGTTTATTCATGTGGTGTCCAAAAAATGCATTCTTATAGAGAATCTAAAATCCCCTTTTCACTACCAACATGATCCCACAAAAAAAAACTGCATTATAATAAATGGGAACCATGTTGAATTGCTTATTTGTGTGATTTTAGGTGTAGTTAAAAGAGAAGCACACATACCGATTGAATAAGCAATTCTGGATATGATCTGGAGTAGTGGGGGGGGCAAAGCAAATATTTATGAAGGTGGAAGGATAGAAATGACAGGGATTGCACAAACTTTGATAATTTTATCACTTGTATTGTAATAACTATGAATTTTGAAAGGCAAAAAGTGATCAGGACCCATTGTCAATCTCTAGACTCTTCCAATTCTAATCACTCAAAAACTATAGTCTTACTAAATGCTTTTTGCTTTCTTACTCATTACTATGGTTGGAAATAAGTGAGTCTATAGGTTAGTTACTGAGTCCTGATCAAGAATGGGTGGCTTCCCCTTACCTTAACCCCTAAGCACTCTGACGTTTAGTCTGTGGACGATGAACAAATTGAAACTAACATTTCTTTCTCATTATTGTTTGGATGAAAGTCATTCTAATTTGTGGAGATACTTTATTAAGCTATTGTTCTATCCAATGGTTGGATTTGGTGTTGCTAGAGTACATATTTTTCTAAAATTACAAATGTGGAAGTATGTCAAGTGGTTGACCAAGCCAGAATTGCATTGACTCTAGTTCAAAACAAGATTTGCAAAAATGAGGTCATAGATTTAAGGAGCACAAAAATTTCAAAAAATCACCATGTCAAGAGAACCTCGTTTCAAATCCATTTCAACAAATTTTACTCAAAAAATGATAATATTTTGCTTGTAATTGAATTTTGAAGGAATTTTGAAATTTCTCTTTCAAAATTTATAAAATAATATTCATGATAGCATTGGTGATTCTAACCGTATAGATGGAATCTAAAACTCAAAATCTACATCTTTTATTTGTACATAAATTCCAAAATATTCTTCCAAATAGTACTTTATGATGATTTTTCTCAAATCGTGAATTCTGGAGAAGGATCTGGACGTTTAGGGGTTAAAGGAATTACAAGTGGTTCATAAATTTCCATGTGCCATGTGGCATGTTGCCAATAGCTGACTGAGCGTGTTACTAAATTCCACGTGGCACCTAGAGTTTCGAGCTCCACTATGCCTCTTTCTGTTCGTTTTGGGGCTTGGGTATAATTTAGGCTCATCAGTTATGGACCCAGTCAATGATTTTTTTAAATAGTTGGGAACTTGGGATAACTGCAACTCAAGCAGCCTGCGTCAGTTTGGATAATTACTAAAGATAACGGATGAACTTTTCGTGAGAAAGCTAAGCAATTTAGCATATTTGCAGTATGGATATGCTTGGGGAAATTTTTTCCCTGTTTAGAGAAATAGATTTTAGAAGGATTTCATATTTTTTGCAATTTCTTCTTAAAAACAAAATTATCATGAATTTTTTTCATGAAGATTCCATTCAACCTATTCTTGTTATATAGGTCACAGTATTTTCAACCATAGGTTGATTACAAAAGTGACAACGCTTCAATTGTGCTTCCAATGTACATCTTGTGATCATTGTATACTCTCAATGTACACCACCCAAACATTTGTCATGCTCTTGCTTTGAGCTATCAACATGAGTTGTCACCTGAACCACAACTAATTGAAAACATGGTAGTTTAACTAGTGAAAATGGATTGCTAGTCAAAAAGGGGTGGTTTACCTTACGAGCATGGCCACTGTTACACGCCCAACTTGGCACACTCAAATTTTCCATCTAATTTTGAAGGGCACTCAATTTCCTTGTCCCTCACTATTGCTTACCAAACACAACCCATAAATAGTCGAATGACCACTCATCAGGAAGAATAAAGGATAAAACAACTAAAGTTAGGATGACTAATGATTTCAAGGGCCATTCCTTGACACGTTAGGATCAAGTGTCAAGAGAATATTGTGGAGGGCCTATATCGCTTTTCATCCACATTTGAAGAGTGTTGAATCTAGAGCATGTATTAATGGTCATGCTCTAACATATTAGAGTCATTTTTTTTTTAATTATTTGAAAATGGGTATTATAATATATTACAAAAATTATTTGGAATTAATGTTTAGGAAATGAATGTTGGAACTAAAGTTCAAGGTTGACGAGTTACTTTTTCTTTAATTGTTGAAAAACCAAAAAATTTAAAACCTGGTCTCTCCTTTTGCTATAAAAAAAAATTTGATAGTTTAGAAATTGTTTTGTTTTTGTAACATACATTTACAAAAGTGTACACAACATTGTATAACCAGGCAATGGTCCTCCCCCATGCTGGAAAGGTATAATGCTTTTTCAAGATACATGGGAAGAGCTTTCTAGTTAATCCAAAGATTAGGGTTAGTTAAGGAGACATATAAGACAATTTTGTTAACTATAGGGGTGCCTAATTGTTCTTTTATCATTTTGGAAAAGTGGTTAGTTGTTTCTTCAATATATACTAGAATGCCCTACATTGTTGCCACAACCAAAAGTAATGGTTAAGTCCTCTTTAATTTCCTTCAAAGTAAAAGCAAATTTCTAATTTTCTAATTCATAGAAAACAACTTAAATTTTCATAACTTTCACATTGTCCCTCCAAGTGCCATGAAACAAAATTTGTGCATCCTTCTTGATAGAGAACTTTTCAACGATACCAAAAACACAATTGAGAGATGCATGGTTTGGGAGATCTCACTACAAGAAAACAATCAACCTTATTCAAAGTATGGATCAATGTGATACTTAGGTGATATTTGGTGATATACCTATATCAAAACTAGGTGACACTTGAATAAAATTTGGCTATAGGTCTTAAAATACAACTATATTCTAGCTATTTTGACCCAAAAAATTGAAAATTCCCATTACAAAAAAATAGCCAACAATTTTTTAAATTTTACCAATTGACAAATCATGCATAAAAAAAACATTGTCCCTACCTCGTTGATAAACAATGTTATGTACAAAAGCCCTTGGTGATTGATGGAGATTATAGTGTTAGACTTGTGAGTATAATACACAATTCAATTGGTGAGAAGTATCACATATTATTTATAAGATGAGGATGCTACCATAACATTATTAACCAGCGTTGTACTACCTCAAAGATCCCTTTTGCTTCCACAGAGAATGGAATCCCCCAACATGACAACTTCCTTGTCAACCAATGACTCTCTTGTAACTTCCCACTCAACCAATGAAACTAGCGTTGCAACTTCCCAGCCATCGAATGACTCTATGCAAACTAAACTAAATTCTTTCTTTGGGGGACAAAGTGAATTTCAGGTGGGTTCCTATGACCTCAATTTTTGGTAAAACTTTTTGAAACTTTCTCATAAGATAGAAAAATTGATTAGCTTTATGGAAATATAATTTTTTTTATTTATATTGGTGTCTAGGAGCAAAAGTTGTACCACAAAAAGCCTAGCATTATATTTTTTTTGCTACTTTGAAGGGTTGTGAGTTTCCATTTGGAAACCCGTTGTTCACAAGCTGCGCTGACCTAACTGAAAGATTGCCAAGTCACTCTTTTTGAAAAAAATAAAATTAACTTTGTTTTTCATTTTAAGTATTTAATTTAATTTAATTTTTTAAATATCTGACACTGGTGTTCGATGAGACCGGGGGGAATAAAGCTGGGACAAGCTTGAAACGACCCTCCATCCCCCCCAAATCTCATCTAATGAATTGAACTTAGTGGGCAACACAAAAAGAATTGTAGAGATCAAAAAAATAATAATATTTTTTCCCCCTCAAAGATTATGTTTTTGTCTACATCTGAAGTTTTTATTCATTCCATTTTGGACTAGTTATGAGAAAGTTATGCACAATCTTGTTTTTTAGGCAATCTAAGCATGTTCTTAAGAAAAAACTTTTTGTCCAACTTTGAATGCTAATATCTTCCAATCCATATGGTCAAATTTGATGAAATTTTTATTACATGACCTCGGACAAGTGAAGTACAAGATCCTACAATTAGATTCTAAATTGAATGTTTTTCCTGCTTCCATTGGTGAATGCAGCAGAAATGACAGTTTTTAGTGATTTCTGACAGAAAAATGGCCTTGGGACTTTAGGGGTCAACAATGTTATGTGTTGGTGAGAAAATGGGAATGGAGTGCCAAATGTAGGTACAGATGATACGTCTCCTTGGGATTTATTTTTTATTTTTTTTAACAGTTTCAATGAAGTATTCAATTCACTACAGTAATATAAAACATGTGGGTGTACCATTCAAACAGAACCGAACCAAATTGGGTGGCCATTGGGACATGCTTACTGCACTGGTGGTTGTAAATTCTTTGGGTGTTGGTACATCCAAATTTGACTAGAGCCTAATTTCATAAACTTCCAGGATGCGTCTTGTGCTGTAGTTCTTTTGGTCTTGACCAAGACCGACTGGCCAGTTCTTTTGAGCTCACAGAACTTGAAAATTGCACGGACACAAACAATTGACTTTAGGTAAGTAACTTAACTCTCCTCACAATTAAGGTGAACTGGTCCATTATCACCACCCCTTCTCAAATTCTGCCCTTGTGTATGTACATGTGGTGTACATTTCATCTCTGAAATGTACCCATTGGTGGAATTGAGAGGTGCTGGTCATATGCTGGTTCACCTTAAGCAGTCGCCCATCTTTTTCACATGCTACTGATTGGATTAGCAGTAGTCTGCAAGTTATTCAGAGTCTCAACAGGTCAAAATGTACTTCCATTGTCTGTAAATTTGAGCATTCACAGCTGTGCATGAAAAATCAGCATCTTCAACTTTTGAATGAAAAATTGTCCACAGAATAATTGTGTTCTTTTGGGAGTTTCTTTGAAAAGAAGAACAAGAAGAACTATATTCTTTAACCCCTAAAGGACTAAGCTGCGTTTTTAGGCAACATAGAAATTTTGGGCAACTCACTACGAATGGAGAGTAAACAAAAGCCACATAGTGGCAATTGTTGTAGGATGTCGAGGCCAAAAAGAGTGGACAATGCACTTGATGACAAGTCTCATCCCTTCGAGTTTAAAGAACTACAATCCTTTATGGCCTACAAAGACAAAAAGTGGCACTTGGATGATTTTAAATGAACAAATTTCAATATAGGATTTCACTTCTTCATTCACTTTATTTTGAGGGCTCATTGTGTGTATTTATATAGGATGCTGGTGGAAATTTTTCTCAATGAAATATAACAAATATTTCTATATAAGATGTTTAACCCCTAAAGGTTCAAAATCTTAGGATGGGCTTTTAAAAACTTCGGGCAGGTTCCTATGGTGTCAAATTCTACAATGATTTTTAAAACTTTTTTCGGAGGCAAGGGAATGTACTTGCTTTCATATAATATGATTTTTATTTCATTTGCTACCAAGGGAAAAAATTTATGCCCTCTTAAGTTCAAAATGCTTGACTTAGGGCAAAAAAAAAAACTTCAAAATTTTAAATAATTATTTTTAAATATTTTTCCTTGTAGATTATATTCATGCCTATATAAAAAGATTTGGTTCATTCCACTTGGATTGGAGGGTCTTGTTTTTTGGTCAATCAAGGCAACACTATGAGAAACCAGTGTTTTTGCCTACGCTTGACCACTAACATACAATGTCTGACAAAACATGAAGATGTCAAAGGGCACCTAGTCCGAAAAGGTAGATTTTGAAGACATTGTGGAGAAAATTGGCACATTACTATAAAATCAAGCTGATGTTATCATTCTGACCTTGACATTTTATTTGACATAACCAAAGACATCATGACGTTTTTTGATTGTCCAAAAAAACATAGCCTGCCATGTCAAAGAATAGATACACAATTTTTACTGTAGATAAGTTAGTGAAAATTATTGCAGTATAAGGTAAAAGGCTAACCAAATGTGAAAAATTTAGGGGAAAGACAACCATGAAGCATGCTTTACAAAAAAAAATGGATGGATGTACATCATGAATGAAAAGAGAAGGTCTTTATACAAGTGAGGTGGTAGGAAGTGAAACAACCTATATGGGATATCTAAAGTAAGAATTCTATTTGACGTAAAATGTCTGAAACAACATCCCTATGTTAGAAACGACAAGCGTATGTATGCAACAATGTCCATAATATTCTATAGTCAAGCTCCCATGTTAAAATTATCCCATACCTTTTATCTAGAGAAAGTATGGATTTTAATATAAATACATCCACTCCATCCTTCATTCTTACAAACTTTCAATGAAGAAATTCCTTCATTTTACCATCCTGAATCCTTTTGGTGGTAAATGGTAAGTTTTCTTTGATTCTTGTTGAATTCAACAATTTTTTTCTTTATATTTTATTTTAAATAATTATTTTTTGTTGACCCTACCCTATGGATATGGTATACACCAATTAAGGTCTCAAAAAGCTATATTAACCCCTAAACGCCCAAACATTGTTTTTTGGCATTATAACTTTTTTGGGCAGCTCACTATGAATAGAATTTTTCTTTTTTTTCTTTGAAATTTTCACACAACATTTTACCAAGGTGTAGCTTTAAGGCCCAACAATTTTCATAACTTTTGACTACACAGTTCAAAAGTTATTGTATGATATGTAGTTTTGCTTGATCTTCGGGCACCTTGGGCAGAAGAAAAAACTTCTTTAAAAATCACTTTCTTTTTAAATTTAAATTTTAAATTGATTCTTTAGATTTATATCTACATGGAAAGTTTGGAATCATTCCATTTGGATCAATGAATCAAAAGTTATGAGGAATTTTAGTTTGAGGTAGTTTGTAGGTAGTTATGGAATCTCTACTCTAAAATAAACTTTGAACTCCTTTATTTAACTCAATTTTAAATATTCTTGGAAAAAAACAAAAACATTAGGTGTATATTGATTATTACAACATTACAACCATTGGGATTGGCATTTTTCAATTCCATAAATAAATGGTTAACGATTTAGTATTTTGAATCACTCTCTACTTCTTTCTACTTACTAGTTTTTTCCTATATGTTGTACAATTCCAAATGATCTAAAAAATTTCAAGCATGTAGCCAACTTGCCTTGAAGAATGAATCCAAAGAGTAACCACCATTTTGGACATTTTTTCATACTAATGTGACCTTCTGAAGTGCTGCTGCCCATGTTTTTGCAGGGACAAAAAAATGATTTTTGTTACTTCAAACGTTAATATCCTGCAATCTACATGGTGAAAAATTCTGAAATTTTTTCCAAATCTTCTCAAACTAGTTTACTACAAGATCCTACAGTTAGATGTGTCCAAAAATGTTTTTTTTCAAAAATATGGTACTTGTCCTAGAAATGACAGTTTTTCAGTGGTTTTGGTGAAAACATAGTCCAAATCATTTAGGGGTTAAATATTGGAATGGCATGAAAGTGAGTTGACTAGGCATGCCATGTCACCCTCGTTGGTTACCACATCACTTTTTTTGTTGCCATGTCAAGTGCAATGTCATGGATGGGCTGGATGGAAAAAAATCCACGTAGTTTTTTTTTTTGGTATGGTGCTTATGTGGCGTCCATATATATGTTGCACTGTGAGAGCATGGAAAACCACAAATTCTACTATTTTAGAGGAAAAACAAAGCGTGTTTCTATAGATTTGGACACATTTTTGGACCATTGATTATAACAAATTTTAAGAGACATTTATGAGGATCATTTCTATGTCAAATTGAACGCCACAACCTATTTTTTTAGACATAAAAAAAAACTTTGTTTTTTTACAATGCAACTTCCTAACAAAATATCGTTTAGGATTCATTTTTTAGCTCAATTTTCACAATTTTAGAAACAAAAAGGTCTATCAAGTGTAGATTAATTGCTGAAACAATCTCAACATTTGGATTGGCATCATTCAATTCCATTTGAGAACTATTCATGATTTAATTTTTCCTTCCATCTTGTATCTACTTCTACTTAATAAATTTTTAAAGGATGAAAATCAATTTAATGCTATTTGAGGGGAGTTTGCTTACATTTTTAACTCAATTCAATTCTATAAATAAACCTCAAAACTCTACAGTGCAAAAGATTTAAGTTGAAACCTAGGATTATTAGGTTAAAAAACAAATAAAAATTCCATTTTGAATACTAATATCTTAATATTTATGTAATCAAATTTTTTGAAAACCTTCCATACATTCTCATATAATTATTATGCAAGATCCTATTGTTGGACATGCCCTCGGGGAGGTCACTTAGTTCTACTACAACAAACCACGTGCGAACAAGTGGTTTCTAATAAACTATAATTTCAATCTAAAATTTTGACCATTGTTTAATTATGACTATAGATTTCTATTGCCAAAATTTCCAACTCAAATCAAATATGAAATGATTTCTAGAAGAGGTTGAAAATGAACTAAAATGGCATATTTTTCAACTCAAATAATTATAGAGAACACATTTAGATGACCATTGAATCAATATTCAACTCAAAATAAGCTTTCAATAGAGAGTTATTTTTAAAAAAAAATTGTTCATTTTTTAGACAATTTTTTCTTATATAATATAGGGGTGTGAAAGTTATTTTTCAGTTCTGCAGTGTATCTTTTTACTTCAAAAATTTGTAACAAATTATTAGTAACAAATAAAAATATCAATAATTCAAAACATAAACTTTCAAAGTAGAAAAATCTATTCGTATTTTTCTTATTTTGTTTTATTTAAAATTCAAAAAGTATATAGGGGGTCCAAAGTTTTGTTCGCACGTGGTTTCAAATGGACACTCTAAGTGACCTCCCCGAGGACATGCCAAAAGAATAGATTTTTTTCATTGTCACTCTTGACACTAAAAATGGCACTTTTAAAGGAATTTTTTAATAAAACATGATCATGAACCTTTAGGCGTTATTCATAGATCATATTCATACTCTCAAATCTAGTATTACACTTCTTAATATTTATTAATAAAAATTATAAAATTTTCTTCTAATAAAACTTGAAAATTGAATAGTATCAATTTTCACAAGAATTTCTTTCTTTCTCTTAAATTTTGAAATGTTAAGTTCTAATCATAGTGGTTTTTATTTTTATTTTATATATTTATTCAAGTTGCATCTTTGGAGGTGAAATTCGATTTCTAAACCTATTCAAATGAAAAAATTTGAAACTACAAAGTGATTCAAAAACAAAAGACAAATTCTTTGATGGGAAAAAAATCATTCAATTGACTCATTGCGTTTGCAAAATTGTATTGAAATGTCAAAAAACAGTGAAAAAAGTAGCAAAAAAACACATCTATGGCTAAACCTACCTCTACTAAAATGCTTCTCAGTCAATCATAACTTCTTGGATTGATATGAAATTTTTACCACAAGAACTAGACTAGTGTACACAACTTTTCCAAGAAATATTATTGAAAAAATAACCTGTTTGAAGAAGTTATAAGCCGCCGAAGTTCACTGTAATGCAAAAATGTCTGGATTTTGAACTTCGAATTGCTCCCAAGCATTCAAAACAACTTGGATTGACCTGAAAATTTTACCACAATACCTAGACTTCAAGGGAAACATAACCCAACAAATTTTTATTGAAAACAAACATTGGATGAAGGAGATACAAGCCCCCAAAGTTTCAGCCTTCATATGTAATTTTGTGAGTTCAAATTGAACCTGTGAACTTTGATTTGCTTCCAAGAAACCAATACAGCTTGGAGTATTCTGAAAATTTTACCACATAAACTAGAAGAGAGAGCGCAACTTTACCAATAAGTTTTATTGAATTTGGACATCAGATGAAAAAGTTACAACACTTTGAATTTTCTGTAAGGACACTTTTCGTCCCCTCCGACGATGAGGGGTTAAAGACCATATTCGAAGTAACTTTTTGAAGTGTGTAAGGTACATTTTCACTTAAAATTTACTTTTTCCACAAAGCACCTTTAGTATAGGGGTTCATCGAAGGATAAGCCAACATAGTCTATCGTTGGTGCGTCTAATGTCATTTTTTCAAGTAGATGTAAATAATATGTAAACTAATTTCAAACAACATACCAGGAAACATATTTTGTTCTTTTTCTCTAAGTTCTTTCCCCACCCTTATTCCCAAGTTCTCTCAATTTAGTTGCCAGTCCATTACCCCTAATGCATACACAATGTTTTAAGAGTCCCGATCCTATGTAGTATTCTAGGGCGGGCAACACATCGTGGGCAACACATCAGGTTGGGCAACACGTCTTATACATGGATGCAGCCTATGACCTAATCATATATATACAAGATAATACTTTTAAAGTATACAGATAATTCGTTAATTAGTACCTTTTTATGTGTTGGGGCAACAAGGCCAGTAATTGCTCTTTATGAGCTTTTCGAATCTATGTGCAAAATGACTACACGTGGCAGTCTTAGTAGACAACACATCCAATATGCAAAGTATGAAATGTTTAGGACAAAGTACCAAATTCTTGGTCTTTGAGCTTTATCCTTTCTTCTAAGATTGGGCAACAAGTCCAAACCCACAGGTAAGTTGTTCCTAAAACATACAAAAATATTTATTAGCTACAAAGATTGTTAATTCTACAAATTCCGTCTCCCCAATTCTATAACCTAGGCCCAAACTAAGGGCACGGCCCAAGGGCCGTTCGAAAAATTTGAGCCTTTATTTTAGTTTGTTTTTGGTCAATTCATCCAAATATTGAACTCAAAATTTCAATTTTATTAATATAACTTATTTTATGGCCCGCAGAACCTATTGCCGTACAAAAGACCCTAAGTCCACGGTCTATAACCCTATGACCATGCCGAAGGACCTAAAGCCGTGGGCTGTACCCTACGACCACGAGGGCAACATGTCGGGATTTCAAATCCCTAATTTGGGAATTGTCTTCGCACCCAACTGCCGATTCGCGACGAGCACCTCCGCTCCGATCTCTCGAGTCTCCGATCGCTCCTCCGATCAAAGATTCTGATCTCAATTACAACCCTTGTTGCTACGCTCGGGAAGGTCACCACAAGCCTGATCGGGAGTCGCAGCGTAGGCCTTCAAATTCGAAACCAACAGCAGTCTCAAATTTTTAAATAAAATTAAACTCGCCTGTACTTTGATTTTCGATCACCCAAACTATCAATTGATCCCTGATCGGAATTCCAATCCTAAACGCCTTGTGCACATGCACCAATCCTCCCGCAGCCTCCTCGTTGATCTACACTTCATAATCTGATCACTACATTGCCTCAGATCATCAATGAAACTCCCAGCGTTTCCTGAGGCAATTTTGATTCAAAATTTCAAAACCAGTTTGTCTGTTTTTTAATTCCAATCCCACTCTTACTATCGATCTCTTCTCCGAACTGCTGCAGGCTCTGTCGATCTTCTCACACCAATCCAACAGTCCGATCAATTCTTCCAAACATTCAGATTCTTAGTCAAAGCTACATGCACCATTTTAACTTCTCGATCATAAAACATGCCGAACTAGTTTGTCGATCATTGGTCCAAAATTTGTAATTTTGCAATTGACAAACACCACAAAAATTCACACAGAACCACTTTCACAATCACAAAATTACAGAAGAAAATGTTTTGTTTCATAAACACAGAGAGTAAATTGCTCCCAATGATCACAGTTCAAAATTACGCAAATGCTCAGAACAATACACACAAATTTTGCACCAACAGATTTAAATTAGATCGTACAAAATTTTCAGACATGTATTTCCTCCTGAAATACTGTGTCACAATTTTTAATTTTTTGTGTCTTTAAAAGCCAGGAAGAAGGCTCACGTACCTTCCAATCGTTTTTCATCCAATTTTTTTATCTCTTCCATCCAACTTGCATCCCATTCATCCACTTCACACCCCTTTCATCCATTTTTCCCTACTCACACTATAAAGTTTAAAAACTACTTTTTAGATTACTTTTAGCTCCTTTCTACTTTTTAGTGTTTTCAGCCTACTTTAAAGCTATTTTTCTTATTTTTTTAGACTACTTTCTATATACTATTCCAATAAAAACTAAAAACTAACCTAAAAACCATAATCTTTATTCTACAAAGTGAAACATATTTAATTTGTTTGAACTATAGAATATTTACATTACAAGCCTTGAAAATCTTTACAGTACAAATGTGAGAGATTGACACAAATTTCTTCAAACAACCAAATGGATGGAAAAATGAAGGCTTTGTATTCTTATAACGTACCTGCATTTATGTTTTAATCATAACTTGAATGTTTGGTCTTTAACCCCTAAAGGACCAAATAGCATTTTTTTGGCAACATAGCAATTTTGGGCAGCTCGGGCAACACAAAAAATTCTTCGAAAAATACTATTTAAAAAATAATAATTTAAAATTAGTTTTCTAGATTTATATATACATGGAAAGCTTTTAATCATTCCATTTTTATTAATGAGATGAAAGTTATGAGGAATTTTAGTTTGCAGGTAGTTATGAAATCTCTACCATAAGATAAACTTTGAAGTCCTTTATGTAACTCAATTTTCAATATTTTTGGAAAAGAATAAAAACATTGGGTGTATATTGTTTATTACAACATTACAACTATTGGAATTGGCATTTTTCAATTCCATAACTAAATTCTTAATAATTTGGTATTTTAAATCATAGTCTATTTCTTTTTATTTACTAGTTTTTTTCAAGCAAGAATATGAAATACTTTTTGTTTTAAATTTTTTAAAGATATTTGCAACTTATTTCTTCAACATATCAATGGGATTAACAAGTTGGAGGATCTACGCGTCATGTAAAAAATAAAAAAATATGAAATCTAACCATTTAGAAAAAATTGAAAATGCTTCTTTTTCAAATTCAAGTGACACAATTTTGCAATTAATAAGGTTTCTTATTTTGAAATTTTAGGAGGGTGTACTCTAACAAGCTAACTAAAGGATCCTATAGTTAAATTTTTTATGAATAAGTATTGATGAAGATTTTAACCTTGCTCTAGGTTTGAGTACTTTGAAGTAGTTTTGGGCCTAAAAACATTGAAAACCTTTAGGGGTGAATCCCTTATTGACCAAAGAATAGTCCAAATTTTCAAAATTATAAAGATATATCATAAAATATAACTTAGAATAATAAATTAATGACGGTTTTAAACAAAATTTAGAATTGATTATGATTCATATATCATATCCTTAAGGTTAGATCTACTACTATAATAATCCATAATTTGCAATAAAGTTTGAAACAATTTATCTTCCAAAAATGATTATTGATTGAATATGCGCAATTTTCCTAAGATTTAAAAATAAAAATAAAATGTTAAGTTCTAATTAAGATGATTTAAAAATACTAAAAAATTACTTTTCAAGTCAAATACACCTATAGTCCTTGAAATATAGAACATTTGTATTCAAAAGCTCTAAAAATTTAACATACATAGATGTAAGAGCACTAGTACTAAAATCCACAAACATTTAGATGGATGAAAAAATCAAGCCTTAGTGTATTTGGGACATGTTTGTCTTCTTCATTGTTGAAAATTTTATTATTTAGTCTTGAAGAAGTTAAAAGGTTATATATCATGTATTGACCCTAAAAGACTAAAGAGTCCACTTTGATTTTCTAAGAACTTGGACATGCTCTATTGACTTTATAATTCGGAATATTTACAAGAATTTTTGGGATGGATGCAAATTTTGGATGTATGTGAATAGACTAGAACATTCTAACCATTGGGATTAAAAATTCTCAATTTGTTATAAAAGTTAATAGCGGTTTAATTTTTTCTTTCACTTAGTACTACCTTGTAGTTTGTATTTTTTTGTATAGATGAATATCAAAGTCTTTTTTGGCTAAATCATTTCACATATATTTTCAACCCATTTTTCAACATATTGACTACAACGCACAAATTATGGGACATATGAGTTTGTTTGTTTTTCCTAAAAATGTTGAGAGACAATACTTCACTTTTTAGAAGGACTAGAAAAGCCTACAATTTGAAGTTTAGGCACATTGAACTTGCAATTGGTGGAGATATACACTCCAAAATTTTTGGAAGGTATATTCAAACAAGTTAACTAAAAGATCCTATAGTTAGATCTATTTAAAAATAAGTATAAATGAAGATTTAACCGTGCTCTAGATAATTACGAGTATTTAGAAGGAGTTTTGGGCCAGTAAACATGAAAAAAATTTACTGGTTAATGAATCTTTTGGAATGGGAATAGGGATACTTTTGGGTGGTTTCTACCTTTAGGTCCATGATTTTCAAATCCTCCAAATTTGATGCATCTGGTAAATTAAAAGTTAACCCATTTTCCCTTGGATACTGTTTTTAGCAAATCCTTCCCAGAGAGATGCTGTTCCAAGCAGTTCAGTTCAATTCAGTTCAGGTCTTGCATGGGGCCCGTCCAGCAAGGCAACTCAAAGATCAATTTTCCACGTCACAGAAAAAGGATCAATTAAAGTTTAAAAAATTAGATAACTGAAGATCCTCTAAGTGAGAAATGAAAAAGAAATGTCTCGTACTCTCCGTCCACTTGGAAGCCCACGTGGTCCCTCACCACTGGGAGCTCAGCCACGACCAACTGAATGTTCTGTCCTAGCCAATTCAGCTCCCCGGGCTTTAATTTTATCTTTTACTAGAGGTAACTTAGTCCGAGAAGCAAATTTTCTTGAAGAATGAGAAGTGGTGAGAGAAAAAAGAGGAGCCAATGGGTGCATGAAGAAGGTGTGAAACTCCCTTCAACAGGCCTCGCTCCTTGCGGGCAAACCTTGAAATTATTTATTTTCCGCACATGATTTCTCTTGCAAATTCTGAATTCATATTTGCGATCAGAGCCCGTGAATTAGTAAAGGGTAGTTAAGTAGGTATCCTAGATTGGCCCAAAATAGTTTTTTTTTTTTTTTACATACACTCCTGGTAAGGCCGAGCAAGGGGTCAATCCACCCGATCTTCAAAAGGTGAGCAACACGAAAAATTTGTTTTGGAGAAATGAGATTCATTGTCATAAATGTTGCAATGGACGCATAGGCGGCGTAGAATACATGTGGTACACGCAGTTCAAAACTCGGGCATAAATCAGAGTTTAACCCTTAAGCGCTCCGACGTCCATATTCTGGACGATGAACAGAGGGCTTGCATGCGCTGTTTCATCCAACTATCTTCTCATTCATCCAATGTAACACTTAAATCTTGAAAAGACAACCTTCTTTTATGCCCAATTTCATGAAATTTTGGTAAATGCTATTACTGTACAAAGATATAAGCAAAAATGTGCCAAAATTTGAAAAAGGATTGAGGCGTTAAGGGGTTAATAAAGCACAAATGTGTCAAGCAAGGTGAAAGTGAGCTATGAAGGAGTGAAAATTTCTCCAAGCCCATTTCTTCACCTTGGGAAGAGTAAAATGGTAAGGTATCCAACCTTGTTCCAACCACTTGAAGCAATTTATCCTATTTTCAATATGTATTTGGTGAGGAGAAAAAATCCCCTTGTGGAGAAATGGATTTGAAGAGGGTTCTGGAAATTGTTCCTTTCTTTCCCACAAAATAATTAAGTTTTTTTTTGTAAAGATTATGTTCTACCCATTCTTCTTAAATAGGTCACTGCATTTCCGACCACAAGTGATCGGAAACAAAGTAGTCTAACTAGCAAAAATAGGTCAATAGTCGGAAAGAGGTCGGCTACCTTACTTCAAAATTATCGGAAAATGAAAGCTCTGCAAAGCCATGGACAACTACACAAATATCGCCACATGTCAATTCTCCAAGAATTGAACTAGGGTGAAGAAGGTATGACTACCCTATTATAAAATACAATAGAGATCTTGCAATGAAATTTCATTTCATTTGTGTAAAAATAAATAATAAAAAATAAAAAATAAAAAACGGTGGAGTTAATCATAAAGTGAATTCCAATTTGTAAAAGGGGTGTGAGAGAAAGGTTTAATTAAGAATTGTACAAAAGAAACACAACACCAAACTCCATTAGACCGCAATTGGAGTGCTTCAAGGAGTTTCATCATGTTCTTTTTTATGTTCTTTTTTTCAAACTTTGGTTCCTAGTCCCTTCCTTGCACACACTTTACAATGAACTTTACTATCATGAAATTTTTTGTTGGAAATTGGGAATTCACCTTCAAATGAAGATCATTGATCTCTTTTTAAGAAAAAAAGGGGAATTTAACACCCCCTTCCAAAATTTAGGGCCCCTTCCATGTTGAGAAAAGTCATGACCAATAATGAGAAGGAATGGGGAGGTTGCATATTGTGAATTGAGAAAATGTAAAAAAAATAGGTGAATTTTGAAATTATAGAATGAAAACTTATTAAATTTTTCAAAAAAAAACCTTTTAAAGTAAAGTATGAACCAAAATAAAATAAAATAAAATATGTAATAAAATAGGCTAAATACTCAAAATGAAGGATAATTGTTGCTCAAAAAAGTTCCCAAATGATGAAGTCATCTTTAACTTCAAAGTCCAAAACCAACAATATTATATTATATTATAATATAAGTAGTTGAGTTGCAAACTATTTTCAAACAACGTGTACAAATAGTGCACATTTGAGGATGTGGGTGGTTATAAAGCTTGTTACCTTAATGCTATATGAAAGTCATTCTTTAGGGTAGCATGATTTGTCAATCCAAATTTTGCTAATTATATTGCATAAAACTTAGACAACAAGGTGAGATGAGTTTAACCCCTAAACATCCATAGTCTTCTCAATAATTGACGATTTGGAAAAAATCATTATAAATTACTATTTGAAAGAATGTTTTGGTATTGATTTATAAATAAAGGTTGTAGATTTTGAGTTTTAGATTCTATTTGTATAGAATGCTATCACCAATATTTTTCTATAAATTTTGAGAGGGAAATTTTTAGATTGTTTATAAATTAAATTACAAACAAAACATTATCATTTTTTGATAAAAACTTTGTATGGATTTGAAATGAGGTTCTCTTCAAATGGTAATTTTTGAATTTCTTTTGTTTTTTCAATCTATGACCTCATTTTTGCAAATCCAATTTTGAACTAGAGTTAGTGCAATTTTGGCTTGGTCAACCACTTGACATACTTCCACATTTGTAATTTTACAAAAATATGTTCTTTACTAACACTAAATTCAACCATTAGATAGGATAAGAACTTGATAAAGTATCTCCACAAATTATAACGACTTTCATTCAAGCAATAATGAAAAAGAAACGAAAATGTGACTCTATTCATCGTTCAAAAATTGAACGTTGGAGCACTTGAGGATTAATCTTAGAATGTATAAGAGGACATTTTGTTGTTTGGGTGATTTCAAAGAGGTCTCATATAATATTTGGTTAACCCCTAAAGGACCAGGACCATTCTTCTGTCAAAAACTACTCAAAACTGTCATTTCTACAACATTCATCCAAAAATACAAAAAGAAATATATTTTTTAGAATCTAACCTTAGGATCTTGTACTTTACTAGTCCATGATTATGTGGTAAAAATTTCATGGAGTTTGACCGTACAAATTGAAAGATATTAGCATTCAAAGTTGAAAAAATAATTTTTTTTTGAACACTAGCCTGCAATTTCAAATGACTTTGAACGCCATTTGTGGAATTTTTTTGCACCATGGACCTTGAATTAAATTAATTTTTTTTGTATTGAAGAATTGAGTTGAAAGTCTAAAATTTTTTTTTTTAAAAAGACACGCTTGATTTTCATCCTTTAAAAAATTGTTAAGTAGAAGTAGCTCCAAGATTGAAAGAAAAACTAAATTGTTAATAGCTCTAAAATGGGATTGAAACACAATAATCTCAATGGTGAGATTTTTCTAAATAGAAAACTTAACCTTGTCAAACAATTTTTTTTGAAAAATTGTGAAAATTGCATTCAAAATTCAATCCTATAAGTTATTTTTTCAAGAAGATGCTCAAATTGCCCGAAAAACAAGATTGTTCATAACTTTCACATTACTAATCCAAAAGGAATGAATCAAAGCTTCACATAATCACATGTAGACAAAAATATGATCTTTAAGAAGAAAAAAATTAAAAAAATAATTTCGAATTTTTGTAGATTTCTTTTTCTACCTGGTGACGTGAAAAATATGTTTAAGATGCCATAACTTTTGTTCCCGGGCACCAATTGAAATAAAATTTATATTCTCACAAAGCTAATAAGATTTTCTATCTTATGAGAAAGTTTCAAAAAGTTTCATAAAAATTTGAGATCATAGGAACCTGCCCAAAATCCATTTTGTCCCCTGAGGGGACAATGGTCCTTTAGGGGTTAAGTTCCCCCTCATTGTTTCTTAAGACATAGGTTCCATTATTTGAAACAAATAGGGGCCGGGATAAGAAGTAATGCAAGAAATAATGGTTCATATCAAATATTTAATGCCAAATGACCTATACTGTAGCTATAGTTGAATTCATTCTACTTTCATTTTTTACTACACAAAACTTTTTTGCCTTGCTAAAACATGCCATATATGTTTGTTTGTAATGAACTTCCAAAGTTTCAAGTGAAAGAAAAAATGAATTTAGAAATGGAATTTTTCATTGTTGAAAGTTTTTAGTTTCTTCTAATATGTCAACATGAATTGATTCAAAATTTTGTTTATAATACCTAACCCCAAAGTGACATTCAATTTTTGGGGTTCAAAAATATCATTGCTTTGAAGCTTTATGGATCTAAATGTCTTCAAGTTATAGAAATTTCAAACGTACAATCTTGTAGTGTACATGTTGTAAATGACATGTACAAAATTTGAAGTCATTTGGCCACATAGATTACAAGAACGTAATGCTTTAGTGTTGAAAATGGATGCTGAAATTTTCCTAAAAACACATTTGGAGATGAAGTTTGATTTCTAAACCTACTCAAACGAAAAAACTTTACACTACAAAAAGATTCAAAACTAGTATACAAACACATAGGTGGAAAAAAAATTCATTCAATTGAATCATTGTGTCTACAAAACGGCTTTGGAATGTCAGAAATCATCAAGAAAAATTGCAAAAAGCCCATCTAAAGTTGACCTCCTTCTACTAGAATGCTTCTCAGTCACTCATTAATTCTTGGATTAACATGAAATTTTAGCCACAAAAACTAGACTAGTATGCGCAACTTTTCTAAAAAGAATTATTGAAAATAGACTCTGTATGAAGAAGAAACAAGACGCCAAAGTTCACTACACTCCAAAAATGGCAAGATTTTGAACTTCGAATTGCTCCCAAACATTCAAAACAATTTGGATTAACATGAAAACTTTACCACAATAAGTATAATTCAAGGGGAGCAAAATCCAACAAATTTTATTGAAAGTGAGCAATGCATGAAGGAGATACAAGGCCCCGAAGTTGCAGCCCTAAAATGCAGTTTGGTGAACTCAAATTGAAGTTCTGAACTTTGATTGGCTTCCAAAAACTCAATACATCTTAGATTGATCTCAGAATTTTACCATACAAACTAGAAAGGAGAATGCAACTTTCCCAACAAGTCTTATTGAATTTGGACCTTGAATGCAAAATTTACAGCACATTGAACTGGACTTAAAACTCTGTGAGGACACTTTCAGTCCTCTTTGTTACTTTGGGGTTAAAGCATTGAGTGACCAATCTAGCCAAATCTTTGAAGAATAGACAAAAATAACATATTTAGAATACTTGGATATATTTTGAACATTCATTTTATATAAAGTAGAGGTTATTGACACCATTGGAGAATTTTTTTTCATCCATGTATAGATTTAGCATAGTTTTGTTCATAAACAAGGTTGGTTAGGACGTCTTAAAAGGGTACTTTTTAGCATAGTTTTGTTGATTATGCCAAGTAGGATGAATGTTCTCATGAATGTGCCACGTCAATTAAGATCAACAACCACATCATGCAAATGTATTGTTATTATTATTATTATGAATAACAAAAATATTATTATTAAGAAATTTGCCACATAAATGGGGATGCCACATTAGCAGTCCCTATCCATACACTAGAAGAAAATGAGGGGTTTTGCAACTACAGTATGCAACTCATTTTGTAGTTGCATAGAACGTTTGCAACTAGGTGACAATGTAGAGTCCGTAGTTGCAGTGGACAAGTTGCATTAGTTGCAGTCTAGTTGCAAGGTTTTTTGTCATCCGACACCATACAAAGAACTTCATCCTTGTGTGCAACTTGTTTGCAACTTGCTTGCAACTTGTAGATTTGTAAATTTTAAAATATAAATCTCAATGATTTGTAGATTTCAAATTTTTAGGTCTACCTCCTTTCTAGATTTTTGAATTTCAGAACTACCTTTTTCTTAGATTTTTGAATTTCAAATCTACCTTTTTCTAGATTTCAAAATTTCAAATCTACCCTCTTCCTAGATTTCAAAATTTCAGATCTACCTTCTTCCTAGATTTCAAAATTCAATTTCCTAGATTATAAAATTTCTTGAATTTTAATTATTTTTTAAATTCTTATATACAAAATCTACAAATTGTAGAAACCCACAAATTATAGAAATCTTATAATTCTATCAAAAGAATTCATTACATAAGACTATAACAACTTACAAGTCTTATATGTTCAATCTAATGGTACTCTTTACAATTGATATGGGTCAATTGATATAACACAAATGGGAATGAACTTTGAAAGCAACTAGGAAACAACTAGCGTACAACTAGGAAACAACTATCGTCATTTTACAGTTGCATAATAGTTGTATAGGACACTAGTTGTTTCCTAGTCTTTTTTTGCAACTACAGAATGACTACTTTGCAACTAAAACAATGAATGAATGTTGTAAAACAATGACACAAAACAACCACATTAGATTTGGTGCAAATAGAGAGGAAACTAGTTGCATGACAGTTGCATAGGGCACTAGTTGCATAGTAGTTGGTTGTGCCGGACATGTTTTTCTTCTAGTGATAGGCACATTGATGCCAAATAATTAATTAAAGTTTCTAAATTAGATTTTGCACTTCAAAATTTAGGATTAAAAAATCACCAATATATTCAAATTAATTCAATATATTGAGAAATTGAACCATAAATGCCACTTATTTTGAATTCATGTTTGAAGAGATGAAAAGACAAGTGTTTATACAAATGGGGTGGTAGGAGGTAGAACAACACATGTGTGATATGTAAAAGTTCAAGATTAATAGGAGTGGTTGAGGTAAGTCAAAAGTAGAAACTGTGGTTAAAGTATAAATTCAAACCTCATTTAGGCAGCGTAGAATTATTTTTTTCAAAAAACTTTAATTTAATTTAATGTGAAAAATCAAGATTACTTTTATCTTCAAGGATTCGTTTGACATTTCAAGTCTCTAATCAAAAGTTATAGACGAATTTCAGAGAGGAGTTGGAAGGGACATTTCCTTTGACAATTTCAAACATCCTCTGTGAATTTTGTCCATAACTTTTGATTGGAGACTTGAAATATCAAATGGATTTTTGGAGATGAAAATTGGCTTGATTTCACAACTTTTTAGTTCAAAGTTTTTTTAAAAAGTTATTCTACTATAACAAAATGAGGTCTAAAATTCTACTTTGCACATAATTCCTATGTTTTGACAATAAGCGGTCAAGCTTTCATCTTCAAATTACTACATACCCTTTGAGGATTCATGATGGACAATGGATTTCATTGTACAAACGACCTTTGCACCCTTCATTTCTAATAAATGTCAATGTGGTAAGTCCTTCACCTTGCCATGTAAAAATTTCTCAAGGGTAAATGATCATTGGGCTTTATTTTGAATTTTTCTACTAACATTAACCCCTAAAGTCCCATTGTCTGTATAGAGGACAAAATGGATTTTGGATAGGCTTATATAGTTTCAATATTCATCATGATTTTTTGAAACATTTTAGAAAACAAGGGTTGGTGGGTAGTACAAAAAAATCACAAAAATTCAAAATAAAAAAATTTCAAATTTTTTCCCTCAAATATTATATCTTTGTCTACATGTGAAGCTTTGATTCATTCTATTTGGATTAGTGATGAGAAAGTTATGGACACTCTTGTTTTTTGACCAATCTAAGCATCTGCTTCAAATTTTTTCCTAGACTTTCAAGTCAAATCTTCAACATAATTTTTTTTTAAACTCAAATGTCGTTGTGCAAAACATTTCCACAAATGGTAGTCAAAGTCAAGTGAAATTACATGCCAACATTCAAAAAAAGTTTCTTTTTTCCGACTTTGAAGGCTAATATCTTCCAATCTAAATGATAAAATTCATGAAATTTTTACCACATGATTTGAGACAAGTAAAGTACAAGATTCTATAGTTTGATATCTAAATTTCTTTTTGTTTTCTTGGATTAATGCAATAGAAATGACAATTTTGAGTGGTTTTTGAAAGAAAAATGGCCTTGGGACTTTCGGAGTTAAAACGAGTCGTAAAGTGCCTAAAATGATGGACCATGATGACAAAAACACCAAAACTAAAGTCTAATGGAGTTTAGTGTTGGAATTTTGTTTACTAATCTTAGTTAAACCTTCCTTTTACACCCTCAATACGAACTGGAAAGAACTTTATGATTAACTCTGTTGGACCATTTGAGTTATATATTATAATGAGAAAGATTTGGCAAATTCTTCAGTTGGCCCAAGCTTCAATAGAATTGACTAAAGCTACTTCCAGAAACCTCAAATTTCCTAGATTTAGTCGTTGGTCTCTGGAACAAGTTGGGTTCCGGTCAAAAACATTTACGCTTACATTACACTTTGGCACCCTAAACCCTAAAAGAAAAAGACCTGCAGAAAAGTAGATTTTAGATGAAGACTCATTCAATGTTCAGGAAAACTAGAGGCTAGTTCAAAGTGACCCGGTGAATTGGGAAAAAATTGGTTGCATTTTGAAAACATCTAAAACATGAGAAAAAACCAGTTGAAAAATCTATAAAATTTCTATTTAGGGTAAAAAAAAGAAAAAAGAACCAAACTCAGTACTTGAAAAACTGGCGTCAATGATATAGAAATTAAAGGAAAATAGCTGGTAAAGCTCCCAAAATATCCCACAACACTGAACCCGTTTCCATTCGGTAGTTTGGACCGTAGTCCAGTGGCAGTGGTCCCCATGCCAGATGTCCACCAAGGCGGACGAAAGGGACGTCCAGCTCAGCCTGTTCTTTTAATATTTTAAATTTTTTCCATATTGGAGGCACAGATGCCACCACGAGCTGATCCAGAGGGTCCGGAAATTCTTTCGCATCAGCAACGGAAACTCAAAAGTGCAACTCAACTGCCCATTTGATACCAAATGCTTATCCTCATCACCCACAAATTAGGTTAAATTAGACCCCCCAAAGCAACTCCGGCTACCAATGCCTTCAAACCAACCACTGCCAGACACGTGGCAAAGGGGAGAACAAATCCCACTTTGAAGGGAAGGGAACGCCGGCGAGGCCGGCTCATGGGATCAGGGTGGATTGCCCCCCTCGCTCGGCCTTACCAGGGGTGCAAGTAAAAAAAAGAAAAACCTATTTTGGGGCGCAGGGAGAATTGACCCCCTCATTGCCCCGGTCAACTTAGATTTGAAAAAAAAAAACCCTATGTTGTGCCAATTTCTTGGTGATTCCTGCGTCTCTCCAGAGTAATTTGGGGCCTCTCATTGCAAATATGAATTCAGAATTTCAAAAAGAAATTAAGCCTTGTAAATAAAAAATTCCAGGATTTGCCCTAGAGGGGCAATGAGGGGATCAATTCACCTTGGCCCTATTTGGGGCTGTTCTAGGGTACACTCTTGACCTCACCTAGCTAATTCGGGGTCTCTGATTGCAAAAATGAATTCAAAATTTGCAAAAAAATTCATGTGCAGAAAATAAATAATTCCAGGGTTTGCCCGCAGGGCCGAGCGAGGGGATCAGTTCTCCCTGGCCGCTCATGTCGCCGTGAGTATCCATGTGGCATGCACACGTGGACTGACAGGTGTCGTAACCGAGCGGCCTCACTCACTTGTGCAACCGGAGTTTCTATCAGACATGTGCAAAATGGCGTTCCCCCTTAGCATCGAAGAGAACGGTTATCGAACTTACGGGGAACAGGACTGGGATCGTGTTCCGTTCCCGAAGCTCGAGAACTGTTCCCCCTGGGTCACAAATTCACAATTCTGGACAATAGGTTCGGGGAAGGGCGGAGGGTTGTCTTCTTCCTCCCTGTAAAGTCCTTCTCAAGAGGGTTTGCTGCCGATTCGGGAACTATGTTTTCTGGGCTTAAGCTTATTACGTTTCAGCTGACGGTGTTCTGAGGTCAAGTGAGTGAGCTTTTTTGCGTATTGATTTTGGTATGTGAACGCTTTTCCTGTGACTGATTCATTTGGGTTTTTTTATTTCTAATTTGTTTCTAGAGGAAGAAGAGGTGAGAACTCAGGTTTTAGGTCGAAATGCAATCAAACGTTTTTGACTATGGCATAACTTAGATTGAATTGTTTGAGAAGTGTGCTGTAGTCAGTGATAGTGATAATTTGACATGTTTTAAGTTACTGGACATTCTAGAATGTGGGGATTGGAGAAGGCCATAATAAAGATGTTTTTTTAGGGTGGATTTTCAGGGCATGCTTAAAAGTCCAGTTCTGTTGAATGTGTTGAGACAGAATGTATCTTGGGAATGGATTCCATTCTTCTGAGACTTTGAAGGCAATGGGGGCATTTTATGCATGTTCCTAGTCTGTTCATTGAATCGGCTGAGTCTATTTGTTCTATTTTGGAGGAAGTCTTTTGAACTACCTCAGATCGGTAGTCTAGGCAGATCAGTTCCGCAATCGCGATTTATATTCCATTCTTTTGATGTTGGTGGAAAACAGTTGCTTGTCAATTTGAATGAACGGATGGAACTGGGGACTTGTTTCTAATGACTCAGGAGCATGATTGTATGAAGAGATCACTCAGGCGTTAAATGACCTATTTATATTTTGTGTAAGTTCATGCATTGGGATTCTGTGTGTTTCTGGTTTTAAGTTTGGCACAGCTTCGAGACGCTTTTCATTTCATTTTGTTCTTGTTTCAACGCTTGAACTCTCTGCGCTCAAACCTCTCTTATGACATCGCCTTAGGGATAAATGTGCTTTTACATTTACTCACATGTAATCAGCTACAGGTATGTACAAAAAATGACAGATTTAAATCCATCAGAAATGACAGTGTAATTTGCTATCTTGAACAGCCTTAAATCAGATACTGTAGTTTAATTGGTTCTTAGGTCAGTGTGCTTCTGGTGGAAGTTTGCTCTGTTAATTTGTTAAGTGCGTGATCATGCAATTTTTTATCAAGTAAACGATTATTGTGCTGCAGGGAAACTAGAGTTTTGTAAATACAAGATATGCAGCACGACATGGCACTATCATTTGATGGTCCCAGAGGGCAACCTTGTTTACAGAAACCAGCACCTCAGCAGCAGCAACAACAACAAGGCTAAGTTACCCGAGTCCCTTGCAAATGATGGACCTAATTCCTTTTCTTGACTTTTGATTTAGAATGTGGCTGGGTATAATGCTCGCTTATCTCATACTAGTGCGTATGGTGATTGATATGTTTATTTTGAAAGATAAACCTTCACTTTTGGAAGGTGTACCTGGTTTCCATCCTGAACACTTTTCAAAATTATGTACTTCAAATTAGGTTGTACTTGTCTTTCTTCATCCAACTGTGTTTTAGATGCCCTCTTACTTTGAAAAAAACATGTCATATTAAATTCAAATAGAGTCCTCAAATCATTATTCAGCAATAAGTCATGGGTGTCTTTTAGAGTCACTAAGTCTTGTAATTAACTTTGTTGATTGCATGCTGATTTGGTACATGTCATGTCAAATTGTCTTCTACTCTCCTTCCAACTTTGTTTAAGAACCTATAATAACCAATTTCTTTAACCTTAGAAACAAATTTACTAGTTTTGTAGAAGATTAAAATTCACCTCCCTACACTAAATTGGGCCATTAGTGACCAATTCCACAAATTTCAAGGTGAATGGAATTGATTGCAAATGACTAGTCCCAATTGATAGGTGGATCCTTGGTCGGAATAGGATATGATTTCCACTAGTATAGGTGAGGAGAAATCTCTTTATCAAATCATTCTTGACTAACACTTGCATTGTTGCTAGTAGGATGTGTAGAACTTTGTATAAATGCTAGATAGATTAAACAAAAAATGTTGAATATATTGAACTCCTTTAAGTCAATCCTAGCTTTCATGAGGATCTAAACCTATCTAATCTTTTTTTTTAATAGATACTTTGGAGAAGGTGCATTTTGTATCATATTAGGGTGGACATCAATTGCATTAGTATTTTTGTATCTAGTGTTCAATCTTCTTGTAGGAAAAAGTGGCACTCTCAATTGGCACTCTCAATTTATATCAATGTGTTAATCTTTAGGGTCACTCCAATGGTGTTTGTTGTAATCTTCTCTAATGTGAACATGTTCTTATATAAGTGGTGTGAAATTATAATCATCTCTTTATCTATTTCTATTTCTATTTCTCATTGAGAATGTTTCTAGAACTCATTATGACTAATCACACAATGACAATGATTCTAGATTGGTGGATCATAAAGTGGGTTCCAATTGACAACAACTATGTATACATTGGTTAGATCCTAATTTTGATAGCTTAATTCTTTAAGGTTCCTAGTATTTTTAGGTCCAAAACTACTTCAAAGTACTCAAATCCAAAGTAAGGCTAAAATCTTCAACTTTATTTATTCATTGATAAATCCAACCAAAGGGTCCTTAGTTTAGTTAATTTGTTAGAATACACCTTCTTAAGATTTTAAAATAAGAAACCTTACCAATTGCAAGATCTTCTTGCTTGGATTTCAAAAAGAAATATTTTCAATTCTTTTCAAACGGTTGGATTTCATCTTTCAAGTTTGTGGATTGTAGATCCTACAATTTGTTATTCTCTATAATGTGTTGAAGACATGAATTGGAAATATATATATATAATTTCAACAAAAAATATTTATATTCATGCTATAAAAATAGTAAGTATAAAGAAGTAGAGGTTGATTTAAAATACTATATTGTTGAGAATTTTAGTTTGGGGATTGAAAAATGCCAATTCCAATGGTTGTAATGTTATAATAAATAATCTATATCCTATGATTTTATTTTATTTTTAAAGTATTGAAAATTGAATTATTGAAAGGACTTCAAAGTTTATTTTAGAGTAGAGAATTTATAGTTGCCCGCAAACTAAAACTTACTCCTCATAACTTTCATCTCATTAATCAAATGGAATGATTCAAAACTTTCCACGTAGAGAGATAACCAATTTCAAATGTTTATTTCTTAAAATGTGATTTTCTAGGAATTCTTTTAAACTATCCATGCTACTTGTAGATCAATGAAAATTACATATCATACAATAATTTTTTAATCACATAGTTGAAAGTTATGAAAATTATTGCGCCTTAAAGCTACTCCTTAGGCACATGATGTGTAAAAATTTCAAAGAAAATAAAAAGAAATTCCCTTCATAGTGAGTTGTCCAAAATTGCTATATTGCCAAAAAATGTTGTTTTGTCCTTTAGGGGTTAAACGATGCCAAAGATGTTTTTTTGTTTGATGGATGATAAAGAATCTTTCTATGCAAGATGGAAATGCAATTGTTCATCCTTCAAATTTTTGGCAAAAAGGAGAAATCCTGCATAGTAGTTTGATCTCCAATGAGTATTTAAAAAAAAAATAGATGATGTCATAGAATACCAAAAGAAATGATTACCACAATCACCAACTTGGCATTTAGGGGTTAAGAAATAAAGACAATCAATCACAGATAAGGTGAGTACACCCAAAATCGCACCTTGTCTAAAACCACCATCATTCTTTGTGTACATCTCCAAAATTAATTTGTGTGTAGTTTGAAGAAATGATTTTAGAACATCATTCTACCAAAAAAGACTTAGATCCTTTGTAACTTTTGCATACAATATTCAAATGTTGCGTTCTTTGGTGTGTTTGAACCTCCTTTCATTCGTCAACAAGAAAATATATGAAAAATTGACTAGTTTAATAATAGTAACTAGGCATATTAGAAAAATATGGCGGTTTGGGGACAAGTTTGGGAAGTTTCCACCTTTCACTTTCCAATAGGAAAATATGAAAATCTTACTAGTCTTATAATAGTAATTAGGCATAATAGCAAAAATAGGTAGTTTGAGAGGGGATCTACCTTAACCCTTAAAGGACAAAGGAGTGGCCTTGGAAATCATCCCTTTTCATTACAATGTGAATCATTAACTTAAGAAATAGCAAAAGCACTCATTGAAAGTCAAACTACTATAGAAAACCTCTCATTTTCGCAACTAATTAAATTCCAAGGATGAATAGTTGCACTTTTGTTCTACTAGAAGGATTCCATATCATCCATCAGACGCCAAACGTCTTCCTCGACGTTTAAGGATTAAATGCGTCTCTAGACAAAAGTTCAAAATATAATTTTTTCCACAAACAATTTATTGATAGAAGATTAAAATAGTGGCACCTAAAAGTGACACTTTTTGTAGTCCTACTTCCTAAAAGGTTGAATGACCCCCAAAAAATTGATAAGATTATTAGTGAACTCAAGTGAAATGCAACCCAAGTAGTTTTGTAATTTTTTGACACTCTAGTAATATTTTACAAATTTTCAAAGTTGAAAATATAGGGTAGTTTATATACTAAACACTGAATGGACACCCTTGAAGTACAAAATGTCTCAACTTTCATTGGTTGCTTAAAAAATTTCTTTACCTCTCATTAGTTGCTTTTAAAAAAGTTGTGATGGTTTTGAGTCTTGGAAGTGTTCATTAAAGGTCAACTTTTTAGGTTTTTGAGAATGAATAGTGTTGCAATTAGGTGTTGCTACTTTGAACAAAATAAATCAGGCATGAAACTCAATGTCAATGTGACTTCATTTGATTTGTGTTTCATTCTCTATTTTGATCAATCTTCCTCATTCGGTCACATGAAGGATTAGAAGAACTACAATACCTTAGGAGGGCTTTGAAATTGTACGTACATTTGAGTTTGCAAGGTTATAACTAATTTAACCCCTAAAGGACCAACATGTGTTTTTTGGCAATATAGAATTTTTGGGCAAGTACTTGTGACTAGAGATTTGTATAATTTAGGTTGAAATTTTAATAGAAGGTAGGGACAAGGAATATCTTTATATTCATGCACTAAATTTCATGAAATTTGGACATATTAGTCAAAAGTTATGACCTAATATGTTATTTTTTTTCTCAGCTGGGTAGTCCATCTAGATAAAAAAAATCATTTTTTTCATAAACAAAAATTTGAAATTGTTTTTTCAAGAGTTATATATATGCGAGAAGCTTTTAATCATTCCATTTTGATCAATGAGCCAAAAGTTATGAGGAGTTTTAGTTTGGAGACAATTATGGAATGTCTACTCTAAAATAAACTTTGAAGTCCTTTATCTTGCTCAATTTTCAATATTTCAATTCCATAACTAAATTCTTAACAATTTTGTGTTTTGAATCATTCTTTACTTTTGTCTACTTACTATTTTTTCCTATACATTGTACAGTTCCAAATAATGTAAGAATTTTCAAGTATGTAGTCAACTTGTATAGGAAGAAGAATCCAAAAAAGTACCGCCATTTGGGACATTTTCTTATAGAAAGGTGAGCTTGTAAAGCACAACTGCCCTATTTTTCGTAGGGCCAAAAAATGATTTTAGTGAATTTGAATGCTTATATCTTGAAATCTACGTGGTGAAAATTTTTGAAAATTTTTCCACATCTTTTCTAACCATTGTACTACAAGATCCTATCAATACTTGTGTCCAATTTTTTTTTAATTCTAAAAGTGGATACTTGTACTAGAAATGGCAATTTTGAGCAATTTGGGTGAAATATAGTCAAGGAATTTAAGAAGTTAAGAATATTATTTTATGATGTCATATGATACATAGTGTCAAATTGTTAATTTATAAATACCTTTACAAATGATGCCATTCAAATCTACTTTCTATTATTTATATGTGCAACAGATTTGGAGAAAAATCTTAATTTAAGCTCATTACAATATTGAACAAATATATTGACATTTACAATAGTTGACATTTGGTAATGATGTTTCTATTAAACAAAATGTTTTAGTGGCAGGACGTTAAATCTTCCATTCGAAGGTGGGCCCAACCCAACCTGGCCTGTCAAGATCCCGATTTAGATAATGGGACTCGGCCAAGCGTGTAGGGAGCGGAGGTTGGGCGCAAACGCATGACCGCAATCCGTAAGACACGATCTCGCAAGACAACAATTTCGGAAAATCTAAAGACAACCACTACCATTCATGTCATGCATAGGGTGGCGGATTTAGGGTTTAAGGCAGTGGTTTAGGTTTTCATAGTCTTCTTTTAACTATGAACTTATTTACATATCCCACATTCTTTATGTTACTTCCTACCACCCTATGTGTATATAATAAGTGAACAATATAGAATTAGACATTTTTGCACTTGGGGTGTGGGATTGCACTCGGCTCTTTTGCCAATCAAAAAAGACATTTTCAAAAATTTAGGGGGGTGGGGTAAAAAACATCAAATACTTTGCTCACTCTTTTTACAAAAAATGGTCCAGAAAATATTTGTAATATTCCATTTTTCAAAGTTACTTATATAAAACCTTATACACTTTTCACCCCACACTCAACTACATCAGTATGCCTACAACTACAAGGTATAAAGCACATTGAATTACATAATATTTAGACTCTATGCATATTCAAATCATTTTGCAAGCGCTCATCATTTAGGTCTTCCATCTGCATTGCCATAGATTCCACAAGGTGCAATTTAGCCTCCTATGGAATCAACAATCTTTCCTCGGTTTGAACACCACGCACTATAATGTTTGAATGTACTCCACGGCCACTTCTTCCTCTCAGAGGGACATCCACCTATGAATAAATGGTAGCTTCCTTTTCAATCCAAGCCAACCTCTCACGAGATGGTTTCCGCATAGCTTCCATGCAATTTGTATATCTCACTCTATTACTACTTGCCTCTTCTTGCACCTTGGGTCTAATAGTTGGCCAATACCACATTACCTTCATCTTTAAGGCCCATCTCTCTTGTCCAAACTCCAACACGTTACCCACATAAAATGGTACTCCTCCTCTTACTTCGCTCAACTCTACAGTAAGAGCCACAAACTAGCCTACAACAACATCATTCTCTGGATTGAATGGAGGAAAAGGATCTTCACTTCTATCTTGCACTACTCCTGGAACTACTTCATTTCTATAGCCTCTATTCCTCTTTCTAGTCAGTCTCCTTGATGCTTCTTGTAGAAGCCTATCCCTGCGGGGTCCGAAATACCCCCTCCTTTCAAGATTAGGCATATGTAGGCGCTTATTTACCCATCCTTAGTAAATCGGCGAACACAACCAGGTTCTAATCCTATGGTAGTTTCCTACTGTAATGGGTGTTTAAGCGTCAATCCATTGTGCCTTCTAAGCAATGGATCTTTTTTGCTAATTCTCTAATCGTGACTCTCTAATCATGGTTCTAATTGACTCTTATGTTGACTATCCTGCTATATTATGTTTTGTGTTTCCTATTTCTAAAGTTTACTCTATTGTCCTAAGGTAGAAGATCATCTCATGCCATTTCTAAAAACCTAAGGCTCATTCAAATTGGACTCTCTAATAACCCGTTATAGGTGGATGAAGTATTGGCCGCTTGGCTTTCAAACTTCATCCATGGTTTTCTATAGGCTTCTAATTCCAATTGAGGGCGAAATTTGACCTACAGACCTGAATCTATAGGTTCTAATTAAATCCTAAGTTTCAACTGGGTTGGATGAAATCTCTACGGTTTCATCCATTATGGATCCTAAACTTCATCCATCCGTATCGTGGTCGTCTTTAACTCTGATTTGGGCGTGTCTTATGTTTTTGGAAACCTCTCACAGTCTACTCTAAGATTTTTTAATCATATCTAACTTGGCTTGGCCTCTAATGGTACCTAGCTCTTGGCCTAATTGAGATTTTTACCCCTAGTGGGCCAATGATACGGGGGGGAAGGTTAGGTTCTTACACTGGCATGGTGGCCCATGAGGAGGGCGGTCAATTCACCTTCTTCCACTATGGTAAGTTGCGGTGGTAGGCCACTCGTTGGTTAGCATAGTACGTATTCGTATACTCAAAAGACTAGCACTTCCTTCCTTACATGCCGCATCCTTCTTTCTTTTTCTTTTGCCTCAGCTCGCGTGTCCCATTGATGGGGAGTAGTGGGTTGGGCATCTACCTACTTAGAAGGTCAAAATATGGCTAACTACCACTTACGCGCCGGTTCATCCTAATGGTGGAGTGGATTTCCCTTGTACCCTATTGATGGTGCCCCCTTCCTATCTAAGCTTCTTCCCCACTTCTCCTCATTGCATTTGGAGGTGGTGATGCGTGGTGTTGGAAGGGAGAGTTGGTGAGGTTGAGATGGAAATGTCTCTTGTCCTTTAGTTGCACCTTTCTTAGTGTGGATGGCGGATTTCTTTCCTTCCTAGGCTAACTCTTGTTAGTTAGGTTCTAATCTTTCCTATTACTATCCTAGTTTCTATGATTTCTATGCTAACTTCCTCCCTTAGTTTTCTATGCTATCTACTTTGCAAACTTCCTCCCCTAGTTTCCCAAAAAAAAAAAAAAAAAAACCCTGACCCAAACTTGACACTCTATTTTGGAGGCTAAACTTTGAATAATTTCCAAGACGTTTTGGAAACTAAACTTTGGAACTAACCAAGGAGGAGGTGCAAGGCTTCGCCGTCAATTTGGTTTTAACACCAAATTTAGGATTGCCTTTCCCTAGAGGTTCAAAGCTCTGCCGCTTGGTAAACTTTTAACACACAATTTAGGACTGAACTTGGACAAGGAATGGTGGGGTCTGGTTACCCCAAGGGGAACTACCCCACTCTTTTCCAAACACGGACGCAAAGACTTGAATCAAATGCAAAAGCAATAGACTTGGTTAGTAATGGACACGGAGAGAGAGATGGTTAGTAAATGAAGGTTAGTATAACATGAAATAAAACATGAAACTAGAAGCCCCCCAAAGCGGCATCGCCAAGGTACGGTGGGTGGTGGTTCCAGGGTTAGTACAAGACGCGGACGAAAGACGGTTAAAAGATACTTGGATAGTAGGAAAGCTTCAAGGGCCACACAAGAGTTACAAGACAAGAAAAAAGGGCCCCCCACGGACCTTCAACACTAAAAATGCAACAACAAAAAGGAGCAAAGTGCTCCAAAAACACCGTAGGAAGTTTTAGCAAGAAAACGCCAAAACCAAGAGAGGTCGGACCCACGGACCCAAAACAAGTATTGGGGGTGTTTTGGGAGGGAGAAGGGCCCCCTTTTATAGGTTTCCAAGGGGCCCCCCTTAACTAGTAATCTCATCCATCCGGATTTTCATCATTATCTCTTGAGATTTTCACCTAATTTTGGGTTTTACGCTGGTCCTAACTTCTAACTTTTGGAGTTTAACTCCAAATTGCAAACAGATTGCGCCAATGGCTTCAGAAAGCCATTTTTAGTCTACAAGATCCCCTACCCTCTATTTCTATCGCAAAAAACCCATCGGAAACTAGCGCCAACCAGAGCCAATTAAAAGGGTAAAAACCTAACTTTTGGAGTTTACCTCTTTTGGCCTGGGTAACTAGCTAGGGTTGTTGAAGAGGCTCTAGGGAGTAATAAAAGACTCCTTGATGTCTTCGTTCCGACTTCGTACGCTTCCGGAACACCGATCAACCCCGCAAAGATCTTGTCGTAATT
Organism: Rhytidiadelphus loreus; assembly: GCA_947034895.1. Lineage (NCBI taxonomy): Eukaryota > Viridiplantae > Streptophyta > Bryopsida > Hypnales > Hylocomiaceae > Rhytidiadelphus > Rhytidiadelphus loreus. The sequence continues at coordinate 28,713,108 of OX344765.1, read as the reverse complement.
ACTAATTGGAAGAATGTTGATGATTTCGGCTACCTCCCACTATCGAAACACCATGAAATTTGTTGGGGCACATTATTAATGTAGAATATGCTAATCTAATTTTTAGTGAGATTTTACCGCAGCCTGGGCATTTTATATGAATTTCCCATCTTGGCTTTTGGCGGTTGACCGCTCGGAAAAAGATCCTTTGGAGATCAGAAAAAACCGAGACTTTTCGGGGGACCTCTCATGGAGTCCCCCAAGCCACGTGCCAAGTCTTGGGCTAATCTAGCACATAGTCGGTGGAAAGGGAGAAAATGACTTTGTTTGAATTATCGACAGGCATGGAATCTTTCACACGTGAGGGAATCTTGGCAAACGGATTTCGCTGTGGATACCCCGACATGTTCCAGATCCAAGAGCACTATCCGGCGGCCATGGATTCCTCCATAGGGCCCGTATTGGACAAGTAACACCTGCAAGCTAACAATTGGGATTCCTAACATTTCGTCGATGGAATGGTGAAACTAAAACTTATCTTTGGAGATTTATGTGGGGATCTCCCTAACTCTCCTAAGACCAATTTAGCCTATCACGATCACATGTACTAGATTTGGGCTATTTTGGATAAGTTCCCAATAACCCTATTATTTCTCACTATTTATAGGTTTTAACATATATACAAGTGGGGTTCGTGGGTAATCTAGGGATAAAAGGCTATTTATGACCAAACGCTATACTGGTACGTGACATACCTATTTTGGTTCTACACTCTTATTTGGGCTTTTTGTAGCATTTTCTGACTTAATTTGTAATAAACTAAAAAAAAAAAAACCATGAGTCCCAAATGACGAATTTGGGGCTCACAGCATACTTGCCATAATCAAGTCCACAGTTGCACTTCCTATTCTGTTTTCATATGCATTTGATGTTGTACTTGAATCTATACATGCTTCTCCTACATCGGGTACAACACTACCATCTTCATTTTCATTCAAGACATCACTTGGCCAAAATGGTGAATCAAAAAAGCATCTTCTATTTGATTGTGGGAACTCTTGCAAATAATCCTTGAACTTTCTTGTCTTTTGCATTACTTTAGAATTCTTCTCTCGATTTATGTCTCTTAGTATGAGCTTCTCTTTATATGCAATGAATTCATCTAATGCTTTTAGTTCTTTTTTATCAGTTGCAAATACCTCTGCAAGTTCTGGTCTTTCTACAACACTTGGTAAGGAGATCATGCACATATAACCTCCTGTTGGATCCCATTCATCTGAGCTGAAGTGTTTGTGTTATACACGGACCAAACCATTTTCCACATAAAACCTCATGTGGTGTGGAAACGTTATGCCTGTCAAGCTGTCCCCTCGTAACAAATGAGGTGTAATGAATGCCTTCCAATCTCAAATGTGCTCTAGTTTACGAGCCTTCACGAACGCTTCCGTAAACAATGTCCTTTTCTATACTAGTTGCAACATCTCCTCTAGTATATCTATATCTTCCCTCTTCAATACATTGAAAATGACACTGAACTTTTGATCGATGTCCTCATGGGTGTGGCTTACTATCAAAAAACAAAGATGCACTACCAAGGCCAACTGTACACATAGCAAACATATAGATGTTCTTGTTCTCCCTTGTAGTGTTATCCACTTAAATCCTCAAAGTCAGTGGCAATGATCCTTTCCTTTGCTACATCGCATATCACGTTTATTACTAACGTTACAACTTGATTAATGTCATGCTTATGGTGAGCATCTATCTACATGTCCGCATACAGATCTATGCCATATACCAGTATACCGCACAAATGCGTCTTCACAAATCTTGATTCGATGTTCTTCACCATCTGCCTCATTCTGGGTACTATGGTCGTATCTAATCCATACCATCTACAATCAAACACATAAAAATGTCTGGAGTGATCATCACGGATCTCTTAAACAACCAATAATCTTGCCTCTCCTCCATTTGAATTCGGATGTGTACAACATACAATTTCTTTATCTTCACCTTTGCCACTGCATTTGTTGTTGATTCCATTCCACACCTATATTTCCAACACTGATAGCACTTTGAAAATCTAAAGAATGGGGGGATTTGCACATGTGAAAACTCTTTCCGCTAAAGTCGACGAAACAAACTCATCGACAATTTTGACCAATCTACTAATTTCTTCACTTCCTTGTTCACATAACAAAACACACCCAATTTAGTGGTATTCATAGGTAGTAGAATTAATGGTAACACTGCATTGTCCATTTTTTTGCATATTCAACGATGAGATTGTTGACATTGAACTTCTTTCACAAATTGTAAGCCCTCAAGTTAGCACTTGGAACTCTGGACTTATTTTTTGCGATTTTTAGTTAATTTTTACGTTAGTTTTATGAAAAAACACATAAAAAGAGAGTTATGGAGAGTTTTGGTAGAAGTCCCTACCAAAGTAGTGAGGAATGGCCTTAGAGACATGAAACACGTAAAACTTTATGGTTTCACTAATTCTAAGTCTTATTAGTAAGTTTAGATGAATAATTAGTAATTCTGAGAGAAAAAAGGATATGAGAGTTAGTCAGTTCTAGTGTCTTGTTCATACGGTACAACATCTATAAGTACGCATGTAACAAACTGGATAAGTAATAGAGTCTAGTCATAGTCAGTTAGAATCCAACTCAAAAGACTTGGGTTTGTTATTGTAGGTAATTTTGAGAATATAAATCGTTTACAGACCAAGATGGAGGAAAAAGTGATTGGAGCATACAGAGAGGTGCTTTTCTAGGTCAAAGCATGCCAAGAGGTCAAATTAGGATCTAGTCATCCAAGATTCTCCAGGTATCAAGAATAATTTTTCCCAGGTGGAAATTATTTAAAAATTGCTAAAAATAGCATTGTTATTGGAGATTTGATTTTGCCCTTAGTTGATTGATACCTTGTAGAAGAATGCCCAAAAGTTTCGGGATTTTACAAAACTCCATGATTTCATGGAAAGTCAACCGCTTAAAAATGCATTCGTAAATTCCTAGAAATTACAAATGTTGTAGTAAAATCTCACTAAAAATTAGGATAATGTTTTGTGTGCTAATAAAGAGCTCTATCAAGTTTGAAGACATTCCAACATTTCCAAGTTTCAAGATTAAGATCGACATCAAATTTCACGAAAATTTATAACTTGGCAGCGGGTTGATTGGTGTACCAGGAGCTAATGGTGTCCGAATGGAGCAAATCAATGGTCAATTCTTACTCCTATAGACATTATAAACCACTTTGACCCAACAATTTCATCAAAAAATGCATACTCCAAAAGTTAAAATTTTGACTTTTGTTTAGAGTTACCGTGACTCAAATTTATGCTTAAAAACGGTCGAGGAGGTAGGATTAAGGGGTACCTTTGGCTAATTGGGGTCATCTGAACATGATGGTGTGATTTTTTTTTGATTTCAAGTTGTTCCTTAAAAGATAGATAGGGTCAGCCCTTAGTTTGATTTTTTTTATAGTAATTTGTAATTAATCTTTGGTGATTTTACAAATATCTTTTGGAAAATCAAAGATTGGATTTGCTCAAGATCCTTTTCTTGCGTAACAAGCCATCTTTTGAACTAAAGAAAGACAATTTAGAACTAATCTTTAATAATTTGCAAAATATTTAGGTTGATTAAGTTGATTTTCAAAATATCTTTGAAAAAAATTTAGGATTTGATTTAGGCAAGAATTCAAGGCCATTTAGGGCCTAAAAGGAACTTGCTTGAGGACCTTCCTTCCCATTAAACAAAGACTATTTAGAAATTACATTAGGTTAGTTTAGCAAAACATCTAGATAAGAAAATATTTACTGACAACTTATTGGGAAAGGAATGGGAGCGAGTATATAAGGCCCTTCCTCGAGGTTGTCAGTGGCCCTCATTATCTTATTTTCATTTCTTGTTGTTGTTCTTGTCGTGCTACCGACACATTGTCGGAGTACTTTTAAAGCCAAAATTTGACCATTTCATTTTATTCTTTTGTACTTTGAAGGTCCGGAGGGCCCCTTCAGAGATTGATTTATTGTCTTGTTTGAATTTGGAGGCTTCAAGCTCCAAAACTTTGATTTCCAAGAGTTTAGAAGGAGAAAATCTCCAAACTCTTCTATTGTTTAAATTAACTTAATTTCATGTTTGAATTTGGAGGCTTTAAGCTCCAAAACTTTGATTTTAGGAGTATTGGAGGAATAGATCCCAAACTATATTTGATTCTATAGTTCTTTTAAATACTAACATACAAGTTGCGTGAATTGATAACAAATTGTAATTTACAAACTTTAAAGCATTGAAGCTAGTCTTTGCAAAAAGGTTTTTGTATCACTACGTGTCAAAATTCATTGTATAACGGGTGTTTGGTTGATTAATTGCTAATGTTCGGTTAAACACTTTCATATGTACATCCTTTACTGATTATACTTAAAACTTTGATTGAAATTTTTGGAAGTTAGTTTTTAATGTTTGGTTAAACATTGTCATGTATACTTCCTTTAAAAGTTAAGCTTTCAAAATACTATTCTTGTGTCCGTGGATATCGTTTGTTTTTGGAGTTGCTCCTGCACGGCAGAGCTTTGACTTTTGAAATCTAGAAACGGGTACTTAAAAACTTTAATTTGTTCGATTTTTCTTAGCGCTGCTCCCGCACAGCGAAGCTTTGACTTGTGAAACCTAGAAATAGGTACTTGAAAACTTTAATTTGTTCGATTTTTCTTGGGGTTGCTCTGACTTACCAAATTTGAATCAACGGAATAATATTTCTTTGAGACTCATTTAAAGGCTAAGTTCCGTTAGTTTCTCTCTCACTTGCACTTTGTGCACGCGGTGAGGTATTTTGCTTCCAAGTTTGCCATTTATTGCTTTGATTTGACTTAACTTGCTACATTTCATCCTTATTTTAGCAAAAAATCCGTAAAAATTAATTTATCTTTTTTTTGTGTGTGTTTTCATTACACTTATAAAAAAAACTAACTTTCTGTTATCTTTTCCTATTTAAGTGGTTATTACTTTAAAGAGTGCTTGATTTTTTATTAAAAATTACGTCTTTATTGAATTACGAAAAATTTCAGTTTTATTTGAATTTTCAAAGAAAATTCCGTTTTCAGTTAGAAAGGGCTGAGCATACACAAGGCGGGGATAGCGAGGAGGTCGGGAAGAAGTAGCGAGAATAAGCAGTTGTGGACGGAGCAATAAGGAGGTGACATGTGACAGCCATCCAGGTAAAGGGAGCTCGTAGTCAGCCGGTAAAGGGAGCTTGTAAGGTAGGAGGCTCTAATGTTGGAGGGTCATTTAAACCGATCATGTAGGCTCACCTGTAATGGACTTGAGGTGGTCTTCAAATGGACCTTCTACTGTCATTGAATGGATCAATAAAAAAAATGTTATTTATTGTAAGAGCCAATCAGTTGCTTTGCTTTCTCCATTTCTCTCTAAAAGCTGTAAGTGAACGATTTATGGAAGACCTATGGTTAGAAATAGGGCCCTATGACTCATCTTGTTTGAAAATTCATAAGTAATTCAAAAATGCTTCAAAAAATACAAAACGACTTGAGTTACAATCAAAATCTATTTTTCTTTGTCTGAAAAATGAACTAAAAATAATCCCATGCAAGAAACGTCATGAAAAAGGTGAACCAGCCCTTAAGTGCACGCTTTAAGAGCCTCCTACCTTAGTTAGCCAAGTGAAGGGAGTTTGCAGTCAACCAATAAGAGGAGCTCACAATCATCCAGGGAAGGGGGCTCGCTCTCAACAGGCTTGTCCACCCTTTAGATGATCTCCAGTCTACTTTGGAGCTCAAAAATTCAGTAAGCAAACACACTCAAAACTCACAATACAAATTCTTCCTACACTCAAAATTTGAATTCCATAAAAACTCTTACAATACAATTTTGTTTACTATAAAAAAAGAGTTGGCCATAGTTCTCCACACCCAACCCTTTGCATATTGAAACCAAAATTTGAATACTAACATTTTTAAAGAAAATTCTTCCATTCCATCTCTATTTTTCTCTCGGGTTGGCTATTCACAACTCTCTCAAACTTCTACAAAACAAATAAGGAAGAATTAGGGAGAAAAAAGAATAAAAGAAGATGGGATACGAAGGAATTTGATGACGTGAGGAATTTTAGATTTAAAAAGTCATTTAAAAAGGAATCTTACTATTGGAGTTTGTTTTATTATTTCCAAATCTTTGTTGGTAGTTAATTAATGAGATTCTAAAGACTTTGGATTATTGTTTAGCATTTGTTTTATTAGGCCTAATAAGCCAAGACAATAAAAAGAAATAACAATCAAATATCTTGGAATTTTTAATGAAAAAACTAATAAACAATTGGCGAGAGAATAAGATAACTATTCATTGGAATTAGGGGATTTAAATGAATTAACCAATTTAGAATAAATCCCTAAACCAAAATATTATTTTCTATTGCCAAAAATAACGTAGTTTGAATGTTTAGATAGGTTTTAAAATGATAAATTGAACAAAGGGTTATTGAAATTTACCAAAATTTTGTAATTCTTAAAAGGCAATGGAAGACCACGGAGAGACTATCATGTTGGTGTATTGCAACGACGGATCCATTGACATTTTCGACACTGAAGTATGACTTTTAGCCTTATCGTTTGAATTTTCTTTTCATCTTTTAATTTAGATTAAAAATCTCAATTAACAATTAGAATACCATTTGCTAGTTAAAATTTAAAGAATAGCTAAAATCCTTTATAAAACTTAATCAAATTGTGGAAGTACTAAACAGATGAACTTTGAATTAATTTGGAAAAAAGAATACTAATTTTATCCAAAGGAATCTAACTTGATTTAAAAATCTAAAAAATATTAGAATATTTGGAGAAAGTTAAAACTAAATTTATCTCATTGTTCTATATAAAACTTATTGAATAAAAGATTTCCTTCCAACTAAAGGAAATTTTCATTCATCCATAATTTTTTACTTAAAAATAAAAAATTCTTGTTATTTACCTTGATAGAAGGGTAAATTCTTACTTTCCTCATAAAACTCAAAAAATTCCCAAAAATCACTAAATTTAAAATAATAACTTAGTTAGCATTAGGATTAATAAAAAAATAATTAGGAAAATTCTTAAAGAATAACTAAAGAATCTTTTGAAACTATAATCTTTTAGAAAATCTTTTGAAGATTCCCAAACCACCTTTTACTTTAAAATTACTTCAATTTTAAAAGGAATAAAGTATGGATGAAGTTTAGCTTAATTTTGGATGAAAAATCTTATAATAGGTCAAAACTAGGTTTTTCCTCAAAAATCCATTAGTTAATTTAATTAACATTTTAATTCTAAAATTTAGATTTTTTTTTAATTTATTTGCTATCTTCAGTCAACGGATGAAGTTTTTAGGAGAGAATTGAGGACGAATTTCATCCTTAGAAATACCAGAATTCAACTTGCTTTACCATTCTGGAAAGGGCAAAGTGCATTCTACAAATTACCTTAGATAGATTTTTAGTTTAGATTAGGTTTTACTTACTCATCAAGGTCTTGAACTTTTTAACATTTAGTATGTTTTGAAGCATTTAAAAGTGAATTAGAATCATCATAAACAAAGTGTCCATTGCTTGGAACACTAGGTTTACAATTCACCCGTAAGAATTACTTACTTATGCCGCTAGAGCCCATGTGTAACTTTTTGACTCAAGGGTGGAGTTAAAAACACTCACACAAATATGCGAAGGCTTTTCCTAGCTACTCACATTTTTGCACTTTCTCTCCCTTGGCATGTGTTCCCATAAATAGCAGCCACTCTGCCATACACAACATGAGTTGTCTTCAACTGCTTAAAACGCCTGTGAGAGTAACCCAATGTTGCGGCATAACATGCATTGCAAACAACATTGCCATCTAATTTTGTCACATACTTGTCTCTTCCAAGTCCATTTGCATTATCCACATTGCTCTTGCTTCATACTTTTGACCCCACGCCATATACCATTGATCCAATATGTATTTAGGATCCACATCACCCAAACAATTGCGTTTGCATGCCCCACTGTCCTTCGCCCGCTTTACACTTTCAAGAGTAACTTTTTGACTTGAAGATTCCCCCTTCTTTCTTGGATTTGTCACTTTGGCCATCCGATTTGTCATTGAATATTTCCTCCTTTGTATTTACATAGGCACACCATCAAAGGTCCTGAAATCAACATTGTTGAAATCTGACACTTGCGTCATAGGAGAACTGCTTTCAGGTGTGCTTTTTTCACCATGACTTGATGGAGTCACTTCTGAATTACTCGTATTCTCTCCTCCATCATCACACTGGTGCAGAGATTGGAGGAAAGGAAAAATTAGACCCCTCCACTGCCGTTGAATTTGTGGTCCTCAATTGTGAGGGCATTGGTCAACAAATTGAAGCTCGACGCCATCGTATAACCTTGCCAATACAATCACCTAAAAACTCCCCCACTACTTCACCTATCCACTTTCTTTCATCGAGAACATATGTTACACAAATCGCTACTTTATAAGGGCATAATTTCACTTCATGAAGTTCAATACCACATGTGAAATTAGTGTCCAATATACCGACTCCGACAACGCCATCATCATCCCCAAGAAGTTGTACTATGCCACTTATAACATCGGACATTGTTGAAACAGGTGATTGGTTTTCTTCTGTAAAAACTCTTCCACATACAATACATGCTAGTCTTTCCCCTATGCCTCTTCATTATGTTGCAACTGTTGATGTTGCTATTGCATTGAAAGCCACTGGACTTCCAAACGCCTCCGCTGCCATTTCTTTCAGTCTTCCAGAAATGAACAATATGTATCTATGGTTGAACTATAGGATATCAACGTCCCAATGATCTACCATTTTCATTGTTTTTCAACAAAAAAACATAAGTAAAATAACAGTAAGTGCATGTCTTCAAAAAAGATCATAATTTTCCATGACTAGTTTAATTCCATTAGACTTACTACCAAAAGAAAAAGGACCTCAATGATAATGTATATTGAATACCTTTTTATTTTTGAATTACTTTTGGTTGAAGTACCAGAGGTTACAATTCAAACAACCATAAATTGCAATTTCTCCCTTACACTTCCCAATTTGTAAGTCTAGTAATCTTAACTATCTACCAAAAAAAGGTTCTTAAGTCTCCATCTAACCTTGCATATCCTACATCCAAACCTATACAAACTTCATAATCTACAAAATGCACCCGGGGTTCACTCAATGTATTCTTTGGATCACATGTAAACAAAATCTTTAACCCCCTATCTTATATGTTAAAAAATCATTTAAATAGTTTGAAAAAATTATAGTATGTTTTACTATGTTTTAAGTTCATATTGTGAATTTTTGAAAAATTTCTTTATTTGAAATAATTACTTACAAATTTTGTAAGAAAATAAATACACTGTATAGATGGAAAAAAACATTGACCCCCTATTTTATATGGTAAAGAATATTTTAAAAATAATTTTTAAATTTACAATAAATGAAAGTTTGGTTAAAGTTTATGCATACCAAAGTTGGATACAATTGTTATTTAATTGCAATCTTGATAAATACTTGGAGTGAAAATACAACCATTTTAGTGCAATCTTCAATTGTGCATTTGGATATCTTGTTGAATTTAATTGAATCCAAATTTTTTTCACATAAAAGATATATTGATTATGTAACAATATCCAAAAATTTGGAGCTAAATCAAAATTTATTAAAAAAGTAAATAGGGATAGAAAATTTACTTGATCGCACATGATATCCAAAGAATACATTGAGTGAATCCCCCAGGAAAATGCAATGAACTTTTTTACGATGGATACAAATATTATAAATGAGGGTGTAATGAAAAATAATGATATGATGCCTTTCTATATAGTTTTCTCATCAACATCAATGCTTTCAACATGCAAACGTATTTGATTTCCTAGATCTCAAGTGATAGAGATTACTGAATTTGTAAAATGTATATTAATGCTCTTAGTAGTTATTTCTTAAGTAACTTAATATAATTTCACTTAGTACAATTTGGCAATTCGAAGTGTTCATATTCTAATGTACAAAGTATCCCATAAGCTTTTATGGCTTTATAGAAAACAAAAATAGAAACCACTTCTTGATATTCTTGACATCCTTAATGGTAGCCTTAAAAAATCTAATAATAATTTTATATAAACAATGAATACACCAATATTAAAAAATGTAATCACACCACATCTTTTCTACATGTACATTTACAAAAACAAATATTGACTTCTAACTAACATACTCAACAAAATAATATAACATTATAAGTGTTATTTTTAAAATAATACTCTACCTCTACCAAACCATTTACGGCAACATTGCATTTCTTGTCATTCATGTATGAAGGGAATTTTAATTATTTGGTTTCAAATTATCACAAAAAATGCAACTCAAATTAGCTTAATTCTTGGAGTCGCAAGGTCTTCTTTGCATTAAAAACTATTGGAAATTGACATTCCTATAGCAAAGTGCAAAACAAAAATTACTTAGTTCTCTTGGCATGCCTAACCATAGGATTTTCTAATAGACTATTGTAAAAATGTCTACAAAAAGTATCCAAAAATCTAACGATTCATATGCATTGCAAGATATTTGCATTTAAATAAATGATAACAAGTTCATTATTTTGCATTTCCTAAACTACAATTATGGACTTTGAACCTTTTTAAATTAAAATACTTGCTCCATTCTTTTTTAATTTCTAAGTTTGTATGATGCAAAATTAAATTGAGAGTCTACAAATCTTTTAAAGAAAGGCACTTAATTTTCTCTCATTAAAAAATTGTTAATTATAAGTACATTCAAGATTAAAAAGAAAACAAAATTGTTTATAGATCTAAGATGGAATTGAAACAAACTCATTGCAACAAGAAAATTGTTCTAACAAGATATCTTAACCTTGTGAAACTTCTTTTCTAAGAATGTAAAACTTTATTTCTTAAATGAACACTACAAGTTTTTTTTTCCAAGAACATGTTTTCATTGCCTTAAAAATAAGACTATCTCACTATCCATAACTTTTGCATAACAAATCAAAATGGAATGAATCAAAGCTTTTTATGTAATTAAAAATATGCCCTCCTAAAAAAAATTTAAATTAAGTATTTTTGAGTTTATTTTTTCTAAACACGAAATTTAAATTTAGGCTTTTTGTGTTGTAATTTTTGCTATTGGACACCGATTGAAATAACAATTATGTTTTAGGAAAGGTAATGTATTTTTTAATCTTTACAAATAATTTAAAAATATAAGACAAACATTGACACCATACTATGTAGCCAAAATCAATTTTCTCCCACAAGAAGAGAATGGGATTTTAAGGGTTAAAAAGCAAATCTTCTCTGATAGCTTTTGAATGCATGGCTATAAAATGATTTCAAGACATGCATTTTCTTTTGGAAACTAAGCAACACTAGCATCTCTTAAGAAATCCTTTCTTCAAAGAATGCAAATGTGCAATTATTTTTCTAAGAATACAGTATATATAAAATTATACTTATCAATCCTTGTCATTAATGACTTGGAAGTTGTATGCACATTATGCGAGACATTATACTTGCAAACTGTTTTAAAACTTCTTTGGTGAAAGAAACTTTGAAGTCCTTCATATTATTCACTATCCAATGCTTTTGATAGAAAAATTGTTATACAATGTGTATTCAATTTAGAATAACATTACATACTTGGAAATTGGCATTTCATAATTACACCTCTCAATTCTTAACCACTTACATTTCTTAACATTAGATAATCTCATCAATTACACAATCCCTATAACTAAAATAATGAAAAATAACAATTTTGAACTTCAATTTTAATATAAATTAGCCAACAATATGTTTATCATACTAATTAATTAAACAAAACATAAAATTTACTAGATGCTTCCAATGAAAAAAGACAACTATGAACCTTACAATTGGCCTAAAAATTTAAAGATATTGCATTATACACACCCAAATTAAGAATTACTATTAACCTTTGGCCACTTATAAATAAATTTGACAGCACTAAATCTACTATGAAGCCCCCCAAAATACAAAAACAACTATACATCAAAATGAATCTAAATCAACTTGTTCAAAACAATTCCAAAAGAAATTACTAAGTTTGAACAAAGAAATAAAAACTTCACAACAATTATAAGCTCTATCAACCTAAGTGAAGTTCAAAAATTATAGAGTAATTCAACTATTGCTTTAGAGGAGGACACTCTCACTACATTCGGGGTACCCATGTGTGGCGGAGTGATTTTTTAACCCCCTATTTACTTTTGAATAAACTATAATTTCATCCTAAAATTTTGAACTTGTTTAACAATGACTAAAGGCTTCTATTGACAAAAATTTCAATTCCAAATAACATAAGATATATTGTCTAGAAAGGGTTGAAAATGAACTAAAATGGCATGTTCTCCAACTAAAATATTCATAGAGCTCACATGAAGATGACTATTGCATCAATATTCAATCAAAATAAACTTTCAATAAAAAGCTATTCTATGGAAAAAATAATTCATTTTTCAAATTTTTTTTTCTTATATAATATAGAGGTGTGAAAGTTATTTTCAGCTTTACAGTGTATCTTTTTTCTTAAAAAATTTATAACTAATTACTATTAGCATAAAAAAATACCAATAATTCAAAACATAAACTTTTAAAGTAGTAAAATCTATCTATAATTTTTTTAAGAAAAAAAATTAAATTTACCGATGTATTACTTGTATTACTTTTTTTGCCGCATGTGGGTTGCTAAAACGTGGGGAGTGTCCTCCCCAGACTATTGCTTGGAAAAACATACTAGTTCTTTGAAATTTCATTACATAAAACGTCCCATGAGTATGTATACATTGCAAAAAGTACCTTCATCAATTTAAAGATAACATTTCTTCAACAACTTTAGGACTTTTTAGGAATATAAGGAAAATTCATATGCATGTACTACAAAAGAAGTATAAAGTCCATTGAGGTATACTTGAGCTTTATCTCGATGGAACCTCAATGCACTTTATATTTTATTTTTGTCAAATTTCCTTCCAAGTAAAATTATAAAGTGCATTGAGGTAGGCTTAAGCTCTTCCTCAATGCAACCTCAATGCACTTAAAAAAAAATTGGATGAATTTCCTTGCCATTAAAATAAAAAAAATGCATTGAAGTAGGCTTGAGCTTCACTTCAATGCAACCTCAATGCACTTTATATTTTCTTTCTGTCAAATCTCCATCGAAGTAAAAAAATATAAAGTGCATTGAAGTTGCATAGAGCTCTAACTCAATGCAACTTCAATGCACTATATATTTTTTTTGTCAAATTTCTTTCGAAGTAAAAAATATAAAGTACATTGAGGTTGCATTGATGTAGATCTCAATGCAACCTCAATGCACTTAAATTTTTTGTTGTTTGGAATACGTATTTTTCTAGAGTTACAAATTTGGAGCTATGACTTGTGGTTGACAAAGACAAAATTGCATTGACTATAGTGTAGAATTGGATGTGCAAAGATGAGGTCATAGATTGCAATAACTCAACAATTTAGTATAATCAGAACATCAACAGAATTTAATTTCAAAACCATGCCCATGAATTTCAATAAAAGAATCCTTATATTTTGTTTGTACTTCACACTAAAAATAGCTTCCAATTTTGCTTTCAAATTTACAAATAATTTTTTGTAAGCATTCATTTATCTAATTATATGGATAGAATCTAAAATTTAAATCCTACTATTTTCATTAGTATTTTAATTCCAAAATATTATTTCAATTAAATTACTTTATTATGATCTTGTTCTAATTGTAAACCATAGAGCAGATTTCATACGATGAAGGGAATGTTTTTTTTTTAAATTTGGTGAAGTAGCTAGCTATTTTCTTCAATACTTATGTGATACTTGGATGATACCGAGGGTGATACTTGGTGATATTCAAATGAAAATTAGGTAATGTACCTAGATAAAATATTTATGGTAGTCTCAAAATAAAACAAGAATGTGGTTATTTTCACCGAAATAAACAAAAATTTCTTTACAAAAGAAATCCAATGTCTTTTGGCTTAGGCCAAATTGTGGAAAATCATGCTTACAAACCCCCCTGCTAGAGGGATCAATATTTTTTTTCCTATTTGTCATTTACTAATAAGGGAAATAGCTACCTGTTTAAAAAAATCCACAAACTTCCGCAGTCGTGGATACTCTATGCACTCCTATGGCTCTCCAACGCTACCTCCGTTCAGTCCGTTGCGCTTTAGCGCTGTCTTCCGTTGCCGCCTTCAATATTTTCCTTTCTCTATGTGAGGATGTTCTCTTTCTTGTTGTTGTTGGCATTACGTTGTCTCGCCCTCATTGTGTTGAATCCCTCCTTTGTTGCGCTAAATTGTTGCCCTTGTCACCTTAGTTCCTTGCCCTCTACGTCGTTGACTTCTCTCTATTGTAGTGCCCCTCCCTTATATCTGTACCACTACTACTATGTCCCTCTTCTGTTGCCTTGTTCGAAGATGTCTGTTTGTTGTTGTGCTCTTCCCTTAGCTCTATCCCACTAGCTCTAACTTCATCTTCCTAATGTTGCTTGAACTATCACTTTCTATTGCGGTTATCTTCTGCTTTCTATTGTTGTTGTCTCTTTCTACGCACTCTCCATTTCTATGCTCTTGATCTTCATGTACATTCTTGCTATTTTCTCTACCTTTGCTTATGATCTTCCTCCACCTCCGTCTACGTTGTGAAGTTGTTCTATTGTTTTGGCTTTTGTTGTATCTCCCTCCCGCTCCAAACAACGAAGTTGTTGTTTAGATGAAGGTTTGCCACCACTAGCCGACCTACTTCTACGTGCCCAACTTCACCTCTTATACTAGGTTTGTGTGCTCTTTTGGGAACTCTGATAGTGTTATTCCTACAAAAGCACTTGGGAGAACAAATGCGGTAAGCGACAGGCATTATGTACTTAGGATTTTTGTTTAATTTATGTGAAGAGTTGTAGTAGCCAAGACATCACGTCTATAGAACTAGATAGAAGATACAAATACGTTTTATTTAAATTAAGGTTGTGGACAATCAAACAGATTCTATTATTAACTCTACGCCAATAATCTCCATTCCCGTGATTGTCATTCCTCTGACAACAAGGCAACGAAATTTTTGGAGAGCCCAAGAGAGGCAGATATTCTTCTAGTAGTGACAAACGCATGGTAAGATCCCTTCTCTGATTGCAATTTTTTCAAGATTGTGCTTCTAATGTAGTGTATGACTATCTTTTTTCTTCTTATTTGTAAGGTAGAACCCTTCTACTTTTTAGTAATCGATTAGGAACTTCAAGGGTTTGAGAATTTTGCAAAAGCTCAGCTACAAATTGTTGTTGATTGGAATTTGGTGGAATCTCCTTGTGTTGTACACTGTGAAGGAATTGAAAATCATAACCCAACAACATGTTGATGTCTGGAATTTTGGTGGAATCTTGCTTTCGTTCTAAAAGTTGTGAGCCATTATAGTTTGAAGATTCATGTTGTTAAATTTTATAAGACTACTAGATATTAAATGTAGAAATTTGATTTGGATAGTTGAAGAGAAATACACTTTTGCAATAATGAAAGAGTCTGAGAAAAATCAATGCCTTTTTTCTAAGCAGGTCCATAAGAAGAAGATACAATAGCAGCTGTTTTTTTAGGTACAAGTTTAATTGACATGATTCTCCGTGCTCAAAAATGCAAGTAATTTTTCTCATAGAGTATTCTTAAGTTTAATGGAATTTATTAGTCATAAGGATGTTTTTATTTGTATCATTATCCATGAGTTAGTATTTTGAAGAACTTATTACAATTCTGCCAAGTGATGAGATCGAATTCAAGAAAGAAATCATGATAACATATTTATTTGCAAGGAGATTGGACTCTGATTCTAGGAAGTGACTATGGGATAGCAATAAATTAACGCAATCGTCTTTAGCAAATGACCAAAGATCAAACTAATGTTAGTGTTGTGCATGTGTTTGTATTCTTCTATTGTAGAAATTGAATGTCACCTCTAATAATGGTGTAGCATATTGTCCAATAGTCATAGTTTCTTTGTTTTTTTCAATATGTTTATAGAATATTGTACTATAATAATACAAGTTTCTTGTATTTAAATTACTGAAGAATAATAATCTTTAATTTTTTTAAATCCATAATAAAATTCACAAGTTCTTAGTGTTTTATATTGTGAAGAAGACCTTCTTCCAACAAGGGGTCATTAGATGAGATTTCAGGATTTTAAGGGCCGTTTCGGGGCCATTCCCGGTGCTGTTCCCCTGGCAGTCAAAGAACGCCACTGACAGATTTTTTTTTTTAAGTCCTTAACCCCTCACTGCCCATGCTCGGACGCGCTGTCGAGATGACTTCTGGAGACCCTGGCAGAAATTTCAGTGTGGTAAAAGATCCGAGTGGAATTAGCAAAATTCACCGCAGAGATTATTGAAGGACTCCATTGCGAGGTCAGAAGTGGTCTCTGATCCGCTTTCTACCGTTTGGATTTGCTTCAATTTGTCCCTGATCGTCGGGGAGAACCACAAATAGTACCTGTTGGATGGCACTTTTTTTAGCTTCAGAATTTATTGCAAACACAATTATTGATGGCTCGTCCTCAAATTTGGAGGGTACACCCGCATATAGGTGATGAGTGTCCAATAAAAAATTTAGAGTGAGCGGTGACAAGCATTCATCGTGCGATGGCTTGCAAATGGAGCAGGGATTGAGTTCTCTGCAAAAGTTACCGGAAGCGACCGGCTACAGTGACCGGCAAGCACGGTGACCGGGTTATAGCACATGTGCATCCTCATCCCAATGATGGCAACAGACATGAACGAGTTGCATCGACAACCCACAACGGGAAAAAAAAGTGCCATGAAGAACAAAACCCAATGCTTCTTACAACTTCACAGAAGCTAGAAATACTCGGTCCTCAAAAAGGAGCCATTTCTCAAATTTTCCAAAAATGAGCGATAATGTCTGAGGTGAGGCAAGCATAACGAAGAACATTGTCTGTGCCTCTCCTTGCTCTGTGCCCCTCTCAAAATGCACAATCCCAAGCCACGCAGAGCACTACCAACTTCAAAATTCTAATTCCTACTCCGGGAGTAAACTCCGTCTGCACTCCACTGCCCACATCGATGGATGAAGAAGTCGGGGTGTCCTCACTGCTGCCGACCTCCAATGCGACGTCCGCTACGACTAGCAGACCCTGGGGGTGGAGGGGATAACTGAAGCAACCAGTCTACATAGACGAACAGAAAGACGTGCAGTTAGTTTATTGGGACAAGCGTAATGCCCACTTCTTCCGGCCATGAAGCTTTAGGAAACACGGTTCATCACAACATGGCATCCAATTGCAAGCCTTGCATATGCGCCTCTGCTTTTTCTTGCATAGCCTGCACTGTTTCCTCAAGCCATCTGGGTGAGTGACCATATAGTGCACTGCGTCAGGACTGATGTTATGGGGGTTGCAAGTCCTAGGTAGCGGCAGTGCTGCCTCTATCAAAGATTTAGCGACATCCAAATAGAAACCAAGCCGCCCTCGTGGAAGCTTCTCCTTTCGCAACACCATGTAGTTTCGGTAGAGGACCCACGCATTTTGGAGAGAGGAATCAAACACGAAGAAGAACAGCTTGTGCCACCACTTCCGAGAGTGGAACTGGACTGTGTAGTCACGGCACATTTGGTCGATCAAATCCACGCCTCTCATGTGGACTTGATACTCCGCTTACTGGGGAGTTGTAGGAATTTCCTTCCTCTCACCCCGTATCCACCGCAACGCCTTTGCATCACCTACTGGATTGGCGCTTGTACTAAAAAAACAGACCGGCTTCGAGTCGTACCACGTCGTTGCGGACATTTTCTTTGACTTGTGCATCTACCAAAAAAGGGTTGCACGCGGATGTTCACCCCTCTTCATGCCGCAAAGGCTGGACGGAAATCCCACACGGCTGCCCTTCACTGTCCCAGTCGCAAAGATGCCACGGTCAAGGAGGGAGTGAAACAACTGGGGTGAGGTGAAAAAGTTGTCACATACAACCGTGTGGGACCGGTGGCCCAAGCCTCGAGTCAGTTGATGGACGACTTTCTCTCCTTGGCATATTTCAATCTCTCCGCCACTCTTTCCAAGGTATGGTATTATGTTATAAATATACTTGCTTGGATTAGAAACTGCTGCCCAAACCTTGATGCCGTACCTCGTGGGTTTTGCAGGAATGTACTGCCGAATAGGAGAAAAGTGTTCGCGATACGCAATCATGACCTCGTCACACGTAATATACTTCTCACAGTTGAAGAGCTCCCGTGATCGTGTCACGCAATGGTCAATCACCCAACGCACTTTAGTAATTTTGTCGTACTCTATTGCTTCCTTGTCCGAGCATAACGTTGAATTGTCAACGCAGTGCAAGAAACGGAAGAGGCTCTCAAATCGATCCCGACTCATCACCTTCGGAATAAATCCGCACTGCCAAAACGGGTCTTTACTCCAGTAAAGCTGAATTGAAGGAGTCAACTTCAACCCCATGAGCAGGACGATTCCCAAGAAGGCCCTGAATTCAGTTGGAGTAGTATCTCTCCACCTTGGCCCACCGTTCAGCCCTGCAAGTCGCCCTCGCCTTCGAGGGTCGTCCACGAATGTACACTGCTGATTTGCATACAAATTCGTTTGCTTGACAAGTTCAATGATTGTTACATTGTCCCACCATAAGTAAAAAAAAACCCTGGGTGGCTGCCTATTTCAACGGAAGCGTTGAGTGGGGCCAGGATGCGGTCCCGTGAATGCTGCTCGGTTTCCATCTAAAATTGCAGTGTCATGTCCCCATTCGGAATCGGCATAAAAAACATGAGTGCGTTCCATAGCAACACGGTAATCTTGGTCTACATTTGAGAACTCTTCATAGGCTAAGACATCTAGATCGAATTGGGAATGAAGTGACTCATCACTACCACTCGAAATGGCCCAATCAGAGTTATCATCATCAGACAAATTACCTGCAAAGTCTCGAAAAGCTGTCATCCAAGAAGCATCTTCTGAATCCGATGTCCACCCGTCGTACTAGTCGAGTGGCTCATATTCATTGCAATCTATGGCAGTATTTGCAGCACGTCCTGCTCTTGGTGGTGTGTGGCAATCCATCTCAACAGCAGCTCGCACAATGCCTCCCTGCGACACACTATCAGATAATTCTGGAGAGTTGGCGACGTCCACTGGATTCACAGTGAGCCCATCATGCACGGGAGATGGGGGCTGCTCAAAATATCCAAGCGGCCGAGGTGTAGCAGCCACAGTGGGCCACAGGCGCCAATCCAGGCAACGACAGTTCGTCACAAGCACCTGGTGGTAACCCAACCCACCTCCAAATTGAACTCCAAAGTATTGGACATCCCCTTCCCACAAAGCTAGAACTGGGTCTCCATAGAATGCATCGAGGCCACCCCATTGATCTGATTGGAAGCCTAGGCTCTCCAATCTCACCCACACGCCATCGGGCAGCATTGTGCCCTCCTTGTTGTTTGGACCGTTCTGTTGGCAGGGCAATGTCTCCTTTGGTAGAGGCACATGTTCACCCCTCGGTTGTTCAGGGTCTTCTTCAATTTCACTGCAATTTGATATGTCACCCTCTCTAGGCAACGGTAGTGAACTATTGGATGCAGCAAGGACAGCCACCCAATCATCCACTCGAGCAGCTCTATAGAAGGCGAGTTGCAGATTTCCGCTGCGCATGATGTTGCAGCCGAGTTGTAGTAGATCGTGTACGGGCGCCCAATGGTGAATGCTGTGCAAGTATTAGGGAGTGGTCCCTATTTGCTGTAGGAGATGTCGACATGGCAAGCATCCTACTTCTAGTAGATCCGGGCCCGGGTCCAATTCGAGCCCTTCTCGCTGCTTGTCCACGTGATTGCGGTGACCTCAGCTGAATTGTGCCACCCGTTGATGTTGTACGTGGCCGCAACCTTAGTGGCGTGCGGCAAGTGGGTGTGATAATCGGCGGTACCCACCCATATGGAGTGGAGGGGTCCGCACTACTGTGGTTTCGATGTTGTCTTTCATTGCCTCTTTCATGGCCACGAGCAGCACCTCCGCAGTTCCCTCCCCGAGTACCTCTAGCGAGGAAATTTCCTTGCTCACTGTTGTGTTCCCGATGTGCAGGATGGTCATCTGAAACCGGTGGATTGGCAGAAATTCTCCCACCTCGTGTTCCATTCCTGCCTCCCCGTCTACCACCACGTCGACCCCTTGTGCGTTCACTGTGATGACCAAACCCTCCTGCAACCTGCAAATCATGATCACTTGTGAATTCCACACTTGCGTGTTGCGATTCACCTGTCAACCCTACCCGACTTGTCTCCCTCCTTCGCTCTGCTGCCTTCAATTGCGCACCCACCTTCATGATCGCTCGAAATGTCGGGCCACAATTTCGTCCGAATGAATGTATACACAGCTTGAGGAATTCCCCGTGGATCTCCCTCTTGGATCCTCTGTTTCCACCCCAAGTGGCGAGCAACGTGTTTGTAGCACAAGTAACGCCACTCCTTGTTCGAAGGGTAGTGCGACCAAGAGCTGGAATCAGGCGCCTCAGGGTCGAATAGGAGACATTTGTGAAGGCAGCAAACGACCTTTTGAGCAACCTCGGTGCTTCCACTCTCCAAAACCGCCCACTCATGAAAAACACGTTGGATTTCTTGTACTTCCTCCATCGTCGCTCTCCCATTGTGTCCTGCGCTCAACATACCACGAAACCGCCGCAATTCCACTTTGCTCCAGTGATTGCAGAAGGTGGGGTGGCCACAACATCTCACAGAATAGACTCTCCTAAACCACAAACTCGTAAACATGATGACCCAAAACTGCATCCCCCACTCCTTTCTGTCAAAGAAAGAGTACCTGCTGTAGGTACCAAATTCCTGGTCGATGTGTAGTCCGTGCGCCCCAGTCCTCCTTACCATTGCTCATTTACAACATGGCTCCACTCAAATGGCAGCGCCAGAAGCGGAGCTTTTCCACTTAGTACCTTAGTCCTTCCCCTCTAAACGCATCCAACGCCAACGGTCTCAGACCGCCTATCACCGGTTATAATTCGGAACCCGAGGCCAACTGCCGTGTCCTATTTTGCACCTCCCTCGAATCCACGTCTGATCTCTCACGATTTGTACGCTGCCCACTCCTGCCAAATATGGTGTCCGAACCCTGACAACAGCCACGTACTAAATCGCAATCGTGCCCAACAATTTGTTCGACAGTAGCCAAGTGGGGAAGGTTTATTTAATTTGGAGTGGACAGTTTTGGTCACCTTGGGCGGTGAGGGGTTAAACTGAGAAACAAAGTTAAATTTATTTTTTTATTTATTTTTTTCAAAAAATCTGACCTGGCCGTCTCTCGGCCAGGTCAGCAGAGGCCGGGAACAGCGGATATCGGCGGTTCTCGGGGGGGTTTTGAGTTGGGAACTCGCAGCCCTCCCCAAGAGCCAAATCACATGTAATGTTAGTATTGCTAATGTTCCACATTCTACAAAGTGTGCATATAAGGGGTTGGTTGAAATTGATCATAGAATTTCATCCTCACATGTAGTGAATATGAAGTAAGTAAGGAATTTTTTATATAAACTACATACAAGGTATATGTAGATATTCATTTGTTGTGTTGCCTCCAATGTTCTAAATTATAGGGTTTCTCAAAAAGTTTACTATATGACATCCAGGTTTTTTTTTTTCATTTTTCATGAAGTGGCGAAGTGGCGATATTAAATGTTACGGTGGTGCTCCAAGTTTCAACATTCATCCACGTACTAGATAGAAAATGTGTTACTACGTATCTATAATTCTGTTTTCATTCACAATGTGGCGATTTCATCCAAGATTTTTCTTGAACTTGAAATTTTTTGGCGATTTCATCCAAAAATTTCCTAAAAATTTCCTATGGTTTGGTGCTAGGAAAAAAAATTTGGTGCAATTTTGCACCAAATCGCCAGAATAAAAAACCCTGATGACATCCTACCTTTTTGTGTAATATCTTCAAATAGAAAAAGAGTGTCCTATATTTATATAGTTCAGAATAGTTTGTAATGAATGTTTAAGGATATTCTTGAAGGCTTGTTGAAAATATAGCTTGTGCACCATGCATTTTGATTGTTGTTTTTGAAAATTCGTAGAGAATGTGGAATAATAGCTTTTGTTTATGAAAGTGAAGATTTATTTTCATGTGTCAACAATGAAAGAAGATTCTATAATTTTGATTGGTACCCTTGTTGTATTTGCTTCAGTATAAATGAAAGGATGAATTGTTTTATTACTTTTATTTTTCAATGGAGCACAAACAAATTATGAAAAGAGACCATTTTTATATATAATAAATTTGATTAATTTTTTGTTGAATCCAATTCAAAAGAACCATAATAAATATTTTCAGTTCTTGTTTGTATCCATTCCTTCAATAATTAAAAAAAAAAGACTATAGAAGTTCAAAATATGTTGTTGCATTAAGATCTTTTGAATACAGATGCCACATTTAACTACTTCAAGACTTTTAAATGGATTCTGGACAAAATGTTCAAAAAACTCTAGATAATAACATTTGGATAGCTCTAGATGTTTGTATAGATCTTTAGATGCCGTTTTGTATTGATCTCCCAATGTTTTACATAGATTTCCTAATGTTTTTGTATAATCTCCAAATGAACAATTTTTTTCTATTATTAATTCTATACCTTTTGAAAGTCCAAAAGTAGTTAAATGTGGCATACATATAATACAAATTAGAGAAGAGCATGTAGGGATGTTATTGAGAAAGACATTAGAAATACTTTAAACAAACTTAGAATGTGTATTGAAGTGATATTACATGTATTTATGAAATTGAACAATGGAGGAGACATTTTGTGGAATTTAAATGAGGGCACATTCACAAATTGTATAATGTACAAGTAGGAACTATGGAATGTAATTTTTCTTGTATGTTATGTTGAATGTTTTGTTTTACTTTGTGTTTGTATATAACATCTTATAAAATTAATTATATTTTTTATTCTCATTACTTTTATGTTTGTTTTACTTTATGTTCATTTTGAAATATTACTTAAAGTATTGGTTGTGGTTAAATATTTTTATATTTTGATGTCATTCAATAATATCAAAGATTTTATATTATCTCGTATATGAATTTTATATAAGAACATGTTTTCTTCAAATTAGAATTTGTCATATAGAAATCCCAGTTTTTATTTGCAAAATAGTACAATTCAATATCTTTTATATCGAAAAGCATTGTGCTAGAATATGCTTAGAAATTTTACATTCAGTTCTTTGGAGACCTTTCAATTGTTTTTCGTGTAGCATTGTTCTAGTTGTATGTGTTGTGATTATTATCACATTTTTCTATAAGTGAAATCTCAAAGTACTTTGTTGTTGTTTTTCCTTTAAACAAGTATGTCCTCAAGCAATAAATTATAGGTACGTATTATTGTGCAGCGCAGTATGGCACTGAAAGTACACTCGAACTGGTTGGAGCATGGATCGTGGATTGCACTCGATGACACAGGGAACCCCATTTTGTGGACTACAAAATTTGCAATCGAAGAAGATCGTCAGTGGTCACCGTTGGGATCCTCAAATAGGATCATTATGGCCCTCGCAGGCATTGCTGATGCAAGGGTGAATGTAACTGTTAGTTCCACTTGTGAAGATCTTACGAAATACAAGTTGAAGAAACAATTTATATTGGCACCAATTCCTCAGGAGTTTCTTGCAGTTGTTCCTTGAATGCATGGGTTGAAACCATTGAATGATTTCTAGAGGAGCATCCCCAAGGAATTGCAAATTGCAAGGGAAGCATTGGTTACAAAATTCAAGAAATTAACCCCTCTACAAACTCTTCAAGCACGTAAAAACTACATGGAGCGTAAAAAATATGAAGATTTGGCAAGGAGTAATCCAATTGTTACCCAAGAACAAGCTCCTTCTAAGGACCCTGAGGACAAAGATGAAGTTTACCAGGTTTTTGCTGCATCTTTGACTATAAATTGGATTCCAATACAAGAATGTACTTGAAAGCATGTGGGTATGGAAGCAAAGAATGCAGATCATTTAGAAGAAGGGGTTGTGTCACAAAGGTAGAAAACACTTTGTGAACCTAGTTCTTCTTCAACAATAGAGGTTGTAGAGGAGCCTTCTTCATTGAACGAAGGTGGCAGATAAGAAGAAGAGTTATTACTAGGTTAGTGTTTTGACTATGGAAGAAACTATAGAGTTGATATTTAGAGTGGAAGAGTTCAAACCAGATGACCTTGATGGAAGAACATTGGAAGCAACATTGGAAGAGGAACATGTGGTAGGCACGGCACATGGTCATGAAGGTGAAAGAAGACTTCCAACAACAATCACTGAAGTCGGAAGCGGATCAAGACCTCTACTTGGTGGGTCACGAAGTAGATGTAGTGGACAATCTACATATTATACACCATTATCAGGGCGCAAAATTATTGCAAATCGTGGTGGTGAAGGGCGTTTTACAACAGAAGCTTTGACAAATGAGCAAAGAAATGTTCACACTCGTTCTGCAGCGCAAAGACATCAAGAAAGAGTATCCATGCAAGGACCTCTTGCACAAGGCAATGATGGCACTATAACAAAACATGGTAAAAAAAACCGCACTCAAAATCAAGTGTGGTTCTTTTTGCCATTGTTTTGTGTAGTTCCAAAACGACTACAGAATCTTCTTTTTGGATTTCTGACCTTAATTTTTTGAATTTTGGAGCGTGTTATATACCATTGGAAAGGTATTTTCATTTCTAGGGTATATTACATGCCCCAAAATTCGAAAAATTGAGGTCAAAAATCCAAAAAAAAGATTCTGAAGTCGTTTTGGGACTGCACAAAACAATGGCAAAAAAAACCGCACTCGATTTTGAGTGTGTTTTTTTTACCACGTTTTGTTATAGTGTGGAAAAGATGCAGACGACGATATGGAGTTCTCCGAGGAGGAACCTGAGCCGAGCCGTACAAGTGTATTGGCTAAAAGTGTCAATAAACCACTAGTGGTTTTTCCAAGTGAGGCGGAATACAAGGGTACATTTGGGGTCAGGAATTGGCGTTTCAAGCTAGAATTAACGCATTTGAAATGTCACGAACACAGATACAAATATATCCAAGCAGAGTACAAGGGTTATATAGGATACAATCGGGATGTTGAAGACGTGGCAAATCACTAGTAGAAAATTCAGCGTCCAACTTCACAAAAAAGTGTTGATTCGGACAAAATAGTTTGTGTTGATTTGGACCTGCTGATTTGGACAAAAATCAACAAGTTTTTGTTGATTTGGACAAAATTCTAGCTAAAACTTGTTGATTTGGACAAAAATTGCAACTAAAACTTGTTGATTTGTACATAATTTTCAACAAAAATTTGTTAATTTTTTTTCAATTTTTTAATTTTGAAAAAAAAAATATTAAAAAACTGCCACGCGGGCTGCGCCTAGGTGACACCGCCACGCAGGCAACGCCTAGGTGGCACCGCCATACGGGCAGAGCCTAGGTGGCACCCCACCCAGGCAGGGCATAGGTGGCACCCCATGCGGGCAGCGCCTAGGTGGCACCCCACGCGGGCGGGGTGCAATGGGGTTTGAACCTTGCACCCCTTGGCTAGGGGTGCAAGGTCTTATCCATTGCACCATGTAATAAATTACATGACCATAATGGGAAAAAAAAGTTATTTATTTCGGTTTTCAAATTTTGGTCATTTTTGGTTCAATTCAGCAGACTTTGGAGGCTAATTTCTCATAGTATAGTACCTTTTTTCAAAAAACTTCAAACTAGTAAAATTTGGAAGATTAAGTAAACTTTCATCTCCAAAAATCCGTTTGTGATTTTGAGTTTTCAGTAAAAAGTTATGGGCAAAATTCAGAGAGGGTTTGGAATGAAATTATTTTTTGATATTTACAAACACTCTCTCTGAATTTTGCCCATAACTTTTTATTGAAGACTCAAAATCACAAACGGATTTTTGGAGATTAAAGTTTACTTGATCTTCCAACTTTTACTTGTTTGAAGTTTTTTGAAAAAAAAGACTGTACTATGCAAAAACAGCCTCCAAAGTCTGCTGAATTGAAAAAAGACTGAATTGTGAGTTAAGTAGTTAATAGAAAATATTTCTATTGCTTATACAATGTCAAACTTGGTGGTTTAAAAATTTTCCACATGAAATTTTAGTGTTAAAAACTTCAATTCAATTAAAGATATTTTAAATATTTGGCAAACATTTTACTAGGAGGTGGTTTGGACACAATTCCTATTCAAGTTTTTTGTAATGTAGAACATACAATTTGAATAGCTCTAAATTAGAATTTGGAAATTGCTCATCTAGAATTTAAATATTTAAAAAAATTTGTGTTCAAGAATTGTGTTGAAAGTTTAGAATTAAATTTTGTTTTTTTAAAAACACGCTTGATTTTCATTTTTTTTTAAATTATTAAGTAGAAGCAAGTTCAAGATTGAAAGAAAAACTAAAGCGTTAATAGCTCTAAAATGGAATTAAAATACAATAATGTCAACGGTGAGATTGTTCTAAATAGGAAACTTAAAGTTGTTAAACATTTTTTTTTGAAAAATTGTGAGAATTGCATCCAAAATTGCATCCAATAAGTTATTTTTTCAAGAAGATGTTCAAATTGCCCGAAAAACAAAATTGTTTTTAACTTTCATAGTACTAATCAAATGGAATGAATAAAAGCTTCACATGTAGACAAAAATATGATTTTCAAGAAGGAAAAAATTAAAAAATTAATTTCAAATTTCTGTACATTTCTTATTCTGCCTAGTGACGTGAAATTTATGGTTAAGATGCCATAACTTTTGCTCCCGAGCACCAACTGAAATAAAATTTATATTACCACGAAGCTAATAAGTTTTTCTATCTTATGAGGAGGTTTCAAAAAGTTTAACTAAAAATTAAGATCATACAAACTTGCCCGAAATCCATTTTGTCCACCGAGGGGACAATGGTCCTTTAGGGGTCAGAAAAATTAAAATTAAAATTTAAACCTCTAAAGAACAAAGTTGAATTTTTTGACAATATTTCTAGTGTTTTTATTCATGTATTTAGAAATTGAATTCCCTTTTTTTTCCTTTAAAATTTTACACAACATGTGGTGAAGGGATAGTTTGAAGGACTCACAATTTTTATAACTTTTGATTACATCATGAGAAAGTTATTGTATGATGTATAGATTTTCTAGATATGTATGCATGTTAGCCAAGTAGATTTGAATGTATTTTTCAAATAAATAGGAATTTCAAATTAGTTTCTAAAATACTAATCTTGTGAGAATTTTTGGATTGTTCTATATAGATTAGGGAGGTGAAACTCATGAAGAATTTCAATTTCCAATTTAAAGTAGAAATTGCACTGTATAGTAAATTTTAAGTTTCTTTATTGAATGCAATTTCAAATATATATTTTTTAAATTTCAAAAATAGGATGCAAATTTTTGACTACAACATGTACATTAGTACATTACAACCATTAGGTTTGGAAATCTTTAGTTTCATTAGTAGAATTCTTTTTATTGAATGTTGTAAATCAATCTCTATTTATATCCACTTATTATTTTCTCCAAGCATGAATATAAAATATTTTTTGTTGCAATTTTTAATATAGATTCTTTAACATATTTTTTTAGCATATGATGGAAAATCACAAATTGTAGAATTGATATGTATCTAAATTTTTCAAATAAAATTTTGGAAAAATGAAATATAATCATTTGGTATGAATGAAACATTATTTTTTTTAAATCCAAGCATCATGATGTTGCAATTGGTGAAGTTTTTTATTTTACAATTTCAAGATGGAAAATAGGTCAAAATAAATATAAGTTAGATCATATAGTTAAATCTATTGAAAAAATAAATATAAATGAAGATTTAAGCCTTCTTTGAAGACTAATATTTAGAAGCAATTACGGGCCTTTCATATGTTAAAAACCTTGATACAACCAAAGTTGAATTACATTATGAATTTAATTAGAACTTCAATCAAATTCAAAATATAATTGAAAATAAAATACGATTTGAACTCTAAATTCATAATTTTTGAAAACTTCTTAAAGATTTCAGAAACATTCCAAAAACAATCCAAAAACAACCTCAAAAAATCCAGATCCTCCCCCCTCCCCACACCTCCTCAAACCTCCCCAAATCAACCCCCCAAACAACCTCCAAATCAATCTCAAACAACCCCAAAACAACCCCCCAAACAACCCTCAAACAACCTCGAAAACAACCCCCAAACAACTCCCAAACAACTTCCAAACAACCCCCAAACAACCCCCCAAACAACCCCCAAACAACCCCCAAACAACCCCCAAACAACCTCCAAACAACCCCCCAAACAACCCCCAAACAACCCCCAAACAACCCCCAAACAACCCCCAAACAACCCCCCAAACAACCCCCAAACAACCCCCCAAACAACCCCCAAACAACCCCAAAACAACCCCCAAACAACCCCCCAAACAACCCCCAAACAACGCCCCAAACAACCCCAAAACAACCCCAAAACAACCCCCAAAACAACCCCCAAAACAACCCCAAAACAACCCTCAAACAACTCCCAAACAACCCCAAAACAACCTCAAAATAACCCCCAAAACAACCCCCAAAACAACCCCAAAACAACCTCAAAACAACCTCAAAACAACCTCAAAACAACCCCAAAACAACCCCAAAACAACCTCAAAACAACCCCAAAACAACCTCAAAACAACCCCCAAAACAACCTCAAAACAACCCTAAAACAACCCCAACACAACCCTAAAACATTGAACAAAAACATGTTGATTTGGTTGTTGCACTATTCACATGAACAAAAATTTGTTAAACCATTTTGTTAACTTGTGCTCAAATCAACAAAAATTTGTTAAACATTGTGTTAGCTTGGGCTCAAATCAACAAAAAAATGTAAAAACGGTCAATGCAGTATTCAAATCAACAAGTTTTTGATGATTTTCTGTTGATTTGGACACAATTTTCTACTAGTGAATGCTCGATGGGACTGGCAAGTGGAATTATCAATAGTACAATATCAAGGCAATCAGAATTCTCTAAATGTGAGATGCAGGGGAGGGTTTTTTGAAGTTGAATTAGGGAAGCCGTGTTTATAGATTTTTGATTGTAGGCATGGAGGTTTTGAAGGAGAAGAAAAGGCGTGTACTTTGATGAATCCATGAAAACTAAGATGGCATTGCCAGAGGGTTGCATATCCTTGCGCGGTTTGTGGACGTTCAAATTGCAAATTGTTTCTATATATATACATAATATTGGTCATGGTGAGCAAAGAGAAATCAAGGTACAATTAGTGGGAGATGTTGCAATCATCATTCAATGTCCAAGTGAATGTTCAACTATTGATAATTTTCCAAGGATCCAAGGAAATTTGCAAGTGATGTTCAAAGACTCTTGGAGCATGGAATTGTTGCCACGAGTTGAAGACAAATTGGAGAGGGCTCCAATGGGGTTGAAGAAGATGGTGGACATATATTTGCCACTAAATTGGAAATTGGTAACATTGGGTATAACAATGGCAATGCCTTCGCTTTTGGAAACTGGTTTCATAGGTAGTGACATCATTATCATGGAAGATACATGAGCTAGGACACAGTTCGTATACAACACATTGCGGATGATGTATGGGGACAAGATGGTGATGGTGGATAATATGGATAGGTCTACTGAACATCGAAGTTCTCAAAATTTGAACAATAGAGAGAATTCGCTTGATGCTAGTCCTTTCCAAACAGAAGTGGGCTTACCATGTGGTAGGATCAAGTGAGTCTTTTGAAACTTAGATGAGTTACATAGTGGTATTAAAAGTCATTAGAAAAAAAATGAGGCCACTAAAGGGCCGTGTAAGGGTTATTCCCCATATTGGGAACAAGTTGTTCCCACATTGAAACCCCCAAAAAAAAAATTGAAAAAAAAAATTCTGTTTTTTGAATTTTTTTCTATTTTTTGAATTTTTTGAAAAAATATTTTTTTAATAATTTGATGACGTGGCAATGTTCTGGCCATGTCATCAGTGTACGTGGCGTGAGAATATTCTTTAGGAACAAAGCTCCCAAACTTGGGAGCTCCAGATAACTCACAGCCCTTCTTTAGCCTCACACTATTAAAAACCCATGTTTTAGGTGATGTTTTGTAATTTTTTTAAACGGATTTTAGGTGACATCCATTGCAACAAGCCCATGTTTTTATGTCAACATTGATGTTATGTTGGGCGTATTGTTGACATAAAAACATGGGCTTGTTGCAATGGACGTCACCTAAAATCCGTTTAAAAAAATTACAAAACATCACCTAAAACATGGGTTTCTTTTAGTGTCATTTCACTTCTAATGTTAGGTTTTTTTGATACCTATTCTCTAGATAATTCTCATAGAGCACGAGAAGGATTGGACAAAATAGAAATAGATCCTGATTTTGTTTCTCCAAAAGTCATTGATGATGAAGAGAACATAGAAGTAGATAGGGTTGAAGTTGACGTCAAAATAATCAAAGATGGAATGACATCAATGGAATCCATGTCGGCATTCACCATGCTAGAGTCTATGAGTTTGATAGAAAGTGAAGATAGATTTTCCTATAATAGGGAGTACGTACAATATCAACGGAATGGGGAAGAAGGACGGTATAAGTACTATCCGGTCACATGAATTTTACAACCAACTTTTTTATCTCCAACATCATTAGAGGAAATGACAACACCGATCACGAATGTCGTGGAGGATATGACTTTGGTTTCTACCTTTACAACCTCATTGACTCCAATTGTTTTTCCAAAAGCACGGGTAGACACAGATGTAGTGCGTGGAGAAATTGGAAGCGCATCAACTTTTCTACAATCCATGTTAGTATTTTCAACATTTACCATGTTGGGGTCTTTGAGTTTGAAGGAAGGTAAAGATGGTTATTTCTATAATAGAGAACACATATGATATGAATGGATTGGTGAGGAAGGACGGTACACATATAAACCAATGACATCAATTTTAGAAATAACTCCTCCATGGCCATCTCCAACAGCATCAGAGGAAATGTTGACACCAATAGTGAATGCCACAATAGACAGAATAGTAGATTATGCCCTTCCACCATTGCAGTCTCCAATTATTGTTCCAAGCTTGGATGAAGATATTGACGGAACCATTGGAACAGAAATAGACACAATCATCTGCACGAGTGGTAGAGACACTAGAGGGAGAAGTGCCATAGAACAGTAGACACATGTTTGTATAGAGAAAAAAGTGTCATAGTTTTGACACTGTGTGGTATGTGTGTGTGTGCTAGAATGCATAATTTTGAGTTGTCTTTTCAACTCATACCACAAATCATATATGAATGACTCTAACCCCTAAAAGACAAAGGAGCCCACATTGAATTTCTTGAGAATTGGCATAGGCTCTATTGACATCGTAATTTGGAATTTTGCATGAAATCTTTAAAATGGATGCTAATCATTTTCATCTATATGTGAAGTCATAAGTTAAAAAAAATTAAAATCTCAAAGCAGGTAGCTAAAAATATATTCTAGAAATAATTGTTTGTTTTTGTTTGTTTTTTATTATATTTGAGTGAACCCTATACAAAAATATTTGAACCATTCAATATTAGATGGTTTTTAGGCCTTCAAGAGACCGTTTGAGGGTTGTTCCCCTTCACTGTTTCCCTTGCAGCGAAGGATGGCCAGTTGTTAGAAAAAAAAAATTTAATTAAATTCTTCAAATGCAAAAAAAAGTTGAATAAATGGCTTTTCGATACTTCTCTGATCGAATCAGAGTAGATTCTATCTTCCTTTAAAAAATCGAACTCATTGTCTAAGAATATAGTAACATTGTCGTAATATGACAAAAAAAAATTTACACTATAATAATGAAAAAAGGTTTATAATCCTAATCCATGCATTCAAATTAAAACAACCTTTATGTTTAGAGGCTATGTTCAAAATATAGTATTGTTCCAAGTCTTTGATTTAATCAGCTATCTTATACTAAATAAGTACTTAGTTTAACAGACCAAATATAGATGAGGTCGGATCATATACTGACAAAGGGCCAAAAAAAATATAGTAATAGAAATTTTTTGGAACAAATCCAGCATCTAGCAAGTGTGATCAGAATCGATCCAAGTATCTATCGTTTCTTAGTAAGGTAGCTATTGTTTGTTGTCTCTTACTATCTAGCTACAGCCATGCTGAACCAAAGTTGTACCATGACGGATTTATAGGATAGAAAATTAAAAAAACTCCACACTTTGAACTCACTAAGCTTTAATTGACAAATATTCCGAGCAAAGTAGGATAAGCTAGTGAAGGTATTTGTGATGACAAATTGTCATAAGCCCTCATCCTTCATACACCAATAGCATCGTTTGAATTTTATGGAAAAAAATTTGAAATTTTTTCTAGGAGGTGGTAATCCTCACTTGTACCCATGTCAACAACAACAAATAGTTAGTGTGCCATTCGACGTGTACAAGGTGTCTTAAAATTACCATTACTTGTTATTGTATATGTACCCAAAAAAAATTCTTTGTTTCCAATCTTTACACAAAAGAGTAGCATTTTACAAAAGTTCAAATCTACAAATAGCTATGGAATAACACTATTATGTGATCCAAGCACCATAGCAAAGAGCATTCGCACATAATTATACACTACCAAAAAACGAGATCAATTCGATCAACAATAGTCAACTTGCAATTACAAGTTTCATAAACAAGAGACTAAATGTCGGATAGTTTTGCATGAGCGTCGGGAGATCAAATAGTGCAGGCACGGTATTTTGGAAACCATACTATCTGTGCATCCTGTTGTTCCCTTAATCGGGCTTATTCATGCTTAATTAAAGCATGGTTCCCAAAATAACGGCAAAGTATTGGCATATTTTATTTCTAATAATGCATTGATACAAGATCCTAAAGCATTAACTCGAAATCTAGTGTAACCGTAGCAACTATATCGTCAAGACCGTTTGTTTCCTGTAGACAACAGTGGTCAGGTGTTTTTATCTCATACTAAGGTAAAGTTGTTACTATGGACATATGAAATATCACAAGTAATTTATTTTTCTGGTATAACCTTTAAATAGAATATATTCCAAAGAAAAGTGACACAAATATAATATATATATAAGGTCTGAATATTATATCAAAATATATATAGAGAGAGAGAGAGAGAATTAGAGTAAATCTAAAAACTATATATATTCAATATGTTTTGATATATTTATAGAGCAGTAGTAGATTACGCAAATCCTTGATTTAGTCCAGGAGTTTAAATCTAAAAATAATAAATAAAAATAATAAAATAATCCAAACATGCGCTGGCAACCTCTCGGCCAAATAGGACCGCTGAGGTGTTAGGCCAACAATCACGTTCCCTGAGTTCTCACAATAGTAGAACCCGGAGTCTCCCGGAGGCCCAAAAAACCATCTAATGTTTCAAATAATGAGGTGAAAATTTTGAGGAGTTTTATTTTGTAAGCAATGAAGGTAGGCAAAAATATCTAGAGTTATTTTTTAGCTCAATTTTGAAAATTTCCAAATAAAAAGTATTGGATATATATTGTTTACTATAACATTTTAGAAAGATGGCTTCCTTTGTGAGATAGTGGAAGTGAGAGTTTCTTAGTGGAATATGGCAATGGTGTAAGCAAAGATTGTAATGATGTTGACAATGCTAGTATAGATGTAATAAATGGCAAAAAAAAATTTATTCGGATTCCACTTAACTTAGAGTCAAAAACAAATAATAAACATGCACAAGCTTGTGGAATTCACAACTTTCCAAACATCAATTTTTTTTTTAACCAACTTTCAACTATGATGCAATTTTTTGAGATTTTTTCTCGGATTTTTTGGCCCTTGTACTATTGTTTGGAAAATATTGCTAATGAAACAAATCAATATGATAGGCATATGGATGCCAATGGTAGTTGAATGGATAGATCATAGTGGGAAGATGTGACAATCTTGTGTTGGAAGACTTCTTTTCTATTTTATTGTATATTGGTATGAACGTCAACCAAATCAATAAAAGTTATTGACACTAGGCCAATACCATCTTCCGTAGCTCAATAATTTTGAAGATAATGACTAGGGCCCATTTTCAAGCATTGATTGAATTGTTTGCAAGTTACAAGTCTAACAAACTATATGTTAAAGAAAAAAATTATGGGATTTGACAAAATGGAACAAGTTTATTAAGTACTAAACTCAATTACAAAGAATTGTAAACTCAAGGACATAGCATGTTGGGAAGTTTGCAACAAATGAATGGGCAAAATGATGATGAGGTATAAGAGATCATATTGTTCATCTCAACAGTACATGCCTAAAAAACCACAATAATAGGGAAGGAAGGCATAGTGTTTACCAAAGGCTATAGTCAAACTTTGTTGCAAACTTCAAAGTATACTGTGGAAGCCCAAATTTTAGAGTGCATTACAATGGTATTTTAAGGGAAACAACTTAGCTAATGTTGTTGTTCTAAATTTATTGGGTGGATTTGATGGAAATGGCTACAAACATATTAAAGATAACCATTTCACTTAAATTGGTCTTTTTCGAGAATTATTTAACAAGGGAGTTTATACCACATGGACTATGCAAACCAAGCAAATTGGTATTCTTTCAATGTTGCTACATACTAGGTCCTTGAATAGAAATGCATAAGGGACTCTAGAGTGGAAGATGCTAGAATTTAAGAAGATGAGTGCTATAGTGTAGGAAGACAAGCACAAGATGCTAATTTTCTCTACGCCTAAGAAGCCAATTCAATTTCCAACGAAATTTTCTCATTTTGATTGTTCCATGTACACTAATCTAGTGCAATCCAATAAATCATCCAAAAGTCTCCCATCATCACAAGTACACACATTACATGCTTAGTGTTGACTGTTAGACCAATTGAGGGCCTCATATTGTTCTCATAATTGGTCCCACAAAAAAATGTGGCACAATGTATTTTTGTTCCTACAACATATGACAATTGTGAACATATTCATCATTTATTTGGACAAATTCAAAAATGGTTAGGTTCCATGTAAACCAATGACTCACATGCAATTTTGAATGGAATTATGTGCGCAACCATAAAAAAAATGCACATAAAGGACATGAATATTGATTTCCATCCACCTTATAAGTACAAATTTTATACATGGTGTACAATAGTGTGGGATCAAAGACTTGAGACATTTTTCTATAATTGTATAAATAAATATATATACTATGGATTTTGGATTTCAATTATTATAGTTTAAAATTATTTTTTTGGTAAAATTTTATATGGCTTACAAAGTTGTTTTGATGTATGTATTCATTTTTTTTCTTGTTTATATTTAGCCTCTAACTCCTAAATAATCGAGAAATTCAAATACTTTGTTTGACATTGGACTCCCAATGAAGGGACTTGGGCCAATGAATTTTAGCCATTAGGAGAGATTTGGGGCCTCTAAGAGATTGTTTTAGAGTTGCTCTTATGTTTAGAAACCACTATAGTGTTGGCAGAGTATTATAAAATTAAAAAACTAATTTAAAATTTTGTTAAAAAATTAAAAAAATTTATTAAAAAATTTCTTGAATTTTTAAAAAAATTGACTGAAAATTAAAAAATTTGATTGAAGATTAAAATTTTTGATTGAAAATTTTAAAATTTTAAAAATAATATTATTCAACATGGCAGTCTCTTGGCCACATCAAATTGCATCAAATTGTTGTTGCAACCAATTTCCCATGGCTCAGGAACTCCATAGAACTTATGGTTTTCTGGAGGCTTGAAATTTTTTCAAATGAACATAATTACAAACATAAATCTGAATTGTGTATTTTTTTTCTTACTTGAAGAGAACACATGTTTTTTTATATTGTAAATTGCGGTGATATCAAGTCTCCAATTTTGGAAATGAAAAAATGAAAATGACGGCACTTTTTTAAACATGTAATCTTTTCATAAAATATTTACATATGCTACACTCATCCAACACTTGTAAAACTTTGCATAGAAGTATTTCATGAGATCAAATATGCGTTTCCAAGAACTTTCAAATCTGTGAAATACAAAAATGGCACTAATATTCTAGTAGAACTTTGTTGACATCACTGGGCATGAGTGATTTTTTTTTTCACTCATACTTCAAATATTATAATCGTTGAATCTGTATAATCAAAGATGATGGAATTTTTTACCACACATAGGAATAGTAGAGTATTTAAGAATTGTATGGTTGTTTATGTCAAAATAATATATTTTTTTCAAACTTAGATCCATAGGATTACAAAAGGTGATTTGGGAGACTTTTCGACAAAACATAGTGTATGAATTCTATAGGTTATTAAGGGTTTAAATAAACCATATGAGTATAGTTGTAGTTATTTATACAAAAGTCTACCATCTTAGTTGGGAAGAAACCATTATACAAAGACCATGTAGAAGAACATTGTTGTTGCCTATATCAATCAAATTTTAGGATGAACCACTAGTAATTTATACAAGGTCAACTACCTCCATTACAAGCAGAATGACTAATGTAGCATGAAGTTGCTATTTGAAAATGTGTGAATAAATTTCATTGGTAGACAAGCAATATGAAACAATGTTAGAATTGAAAAAATAATTTTTGGACTTCATGTGATTTAAAAAAATTTAGAGAAGGGTGTTGCTATGGACTTCTTATGAAAGCCCATAGTCATACATGTTAACATTAAAAAAAAATTAGTTATTATAGGGCTTCTTCTAATTAACCCACGCCTAGTTTTAAGACACGCCCAATAACCTCAAAACCAATTGCATAATTTCCTTGCCCAAATGAATTGATTTGCATTGATTTGAGGCAAACTCAAAGTGAATTGATGGCATTGTGTACTTATGGTACAGATTTTGTCCATTCCAGACACATGTTATCCTCGCTATTCCTACAACAAACTCCTTGAAATAAGGCGGATTTTTTTCCTTCATTTGTATATTTTTGTTTTCCAATACAAACAATCTGAAATGGAATGAGACTTTTCCTAAATGTCTCGAATGGGACTTTCCTAGATGTTTGGAATGGGACTTTTCCTAGTTGTCTGGAATGGGCGTTTGGAATGGCGGGAATGGGGTGTTCAACCTTCAGTTAAGTTAGTAAGTTCAGTCATGCCGTGTGATGATATCAGAGTGGACAGGTGTACAACAATCCCATAATTTGCAGCCATGATGATCTCACCATCAACAGTCATTTTGAATATGATGAGGTGGCAGTCCGCAGTCCTTCAAATACACTGCTGATCCGTCTTATCTGGCAAAAGGGCCAGTTACCAAACCTCTCTTGACTGTCGGACATTTGTGAACACAAAAATTAAAAAAATAATCAAAAGGGCAAAAATTCAAAGGAAACTGGAAGTCCAACAATTCAAAAAACATTCTTACAAGTTAGTTTTAGTTACTGCCTCTTTTGAGGCGCAGGGAGAATTGGCCCCCTCATATGCCCCGGTCAACTTTGTTTTGAAAAAAAAGCCCCCCTATGTTGTACCAATTTTTTGGTAATTCTTTCAACTCCCAAAAGTAATTTGGGGTCTCCGATTGCAAATATGAATTCAGAATTTCAAAAAGAAATTAAGCCTTGCAAATAAAAAATTCCAGGGTTTGCCCTGGAGGAACAATGAGGGGGTCAATTCACCCTGGCCCTCTTTTGAGGGGATAAGGGGATAGTGAGAAAAACTGTGTCTGCCTCTTTGGGTTGTCAAACTGTGACTACCTCTTTTCAGTAGATTACTAGATTGTGTGACAAAACGTCACAATGATAATGAGTTAAAAATAAATAAAAATCTGATTTATTTATTTTTTTCATTTACATCCCCCCTCCCCCAGGAGTTAAAAAAAATTAAAAATTAATTAATTAAAAAATATTTTTCAAATATCTAGACCTCCCATCCTACTCTTTTGTAATTTTCAAGTGGGGGTGGGGTTGGCATTTGATATGGGATATGTTCCATATCCAAATCCATATTTGTAGCTATGTATGTATTTGTATTTGTATTTCCATACATATCCATATCATGTATGTATCCATATCCGTATACCAAATTGTTTTTTGAGATCAACAACATTGGAGGGGGGGGGGGGGTTGTAAAAAAATCAACAACTCTCAATTGTTGGAGGAGGGGGTGAGAAGAAATGCATCTAGAATATCATGGAACAATCATGTGTGTTGCCTCTTTTAGGTAGGTTGTGAGAAACTATGGCTTTAATTATGACAAAATCATACATAAAAAATTGATGGATTGCACTTACATGTTGTTTAGCCATTCGCGGTTAAATTTTTTTTTTAAATTGAAAGGAATATGTGTGTCATTTTGTCATTTTTTTTCTTAAATTTTTTTGGCTTGTAAACGATATGGGATATCTAAAATTTGTTCGATGTATGTATTTCATATATATTTGTATAATTTGTATCTATATTTTCTTTGTTGTATGTATTTTGTGTATATTTCATATACCATATGTATTTGGTATTGTGTTCCATATCCTGGAGTACCGACAACCAAGATCATCTCTTGCAATGGTAATCAATGGAAAAGGGGGGGGGAGATTCTAGGAACCAAACTTGTTTGCATCTTTTTAGGAGATAGTCAATTACTCATGGTTAGAAACATACTTTTGGGGGTGCAATTGACACAATCTACCAATTAATTAATTCACAATCACAATGTGCTTGTGGAATTCGTTTTGTACCCCTTCTATTCATGTTTTGGAGGAAGTTGTTGTCAGTGTAATCAATATGAGATATGGGCACTCAATCCCATATTTGCCTCTATACATCAATATACTATATATTTGTATATGTATTGTGTATGTAGTCCGTAAGTGTTATATTCGAGATCAACAAGAGGGATTCAATCCAACCTATTTTTTGTGTGCAATTCAAATTGACAGCATAGGAAGGGGGATTCAAATTTCTTTATAAGCACATTGATGGTTATGGATTTTTTGAGTCAGGGTGGCAAGTAAGGGCGATGTGTGTATGCATCTTTTGGGTGCATAACTTAGTCACTCACTCATAGGTCCAACTAAACACTCACTCAGATTGTTGGTGCTTAGTGAAATTGTTGTTGTAACTTGGAGTTTCAAGAAAAAGGAGTAAGGTAGGAGGCTCTAAAAGCGCACAAGCTCTAAAATTGTCCACCTCTTCAAATATATACTATTTGTACATGTTGCTTTTTCATAGCCTTCAACAATGTACAAACAATGTACATTTTAGGAGATGGGCAATTTTAGAGTCCCATGCCATTTCAAGTTCAGAATTTCATAACTAATTCCACAAAGCTCCAAAAAATATGAAACGACTTGGGTTAGATGCTAATTCCACTTGTCTTTCAAGGAAAATTTGCTGAAAAATATTTCAAGAAGCTTCACCTCCCCCAAATTCAGTTTCAGCTCTTAAATAGGCAATTAATGGACCTCCTAAGGTAGAAGGCTTTGAAATGAAGCGGGCATTAAGAATGGACCCTATAAATGTCTCTGAAATGGACAAACAGTAGTTCATAAATTGACCTCCATAGTTATAGAATGAATCAAGAAAAAACACATTTTAATTGCAAGAGCCAATCATTCTCTTTGCTTTCCCATTCTTCTTTAGAAGTTGCAAGTGAACAATTTATAGAAGACCTAGGGACATAAATGGGAACCTATGACACAACTCCTTTGAAAATCCACAAGTAATTCAAAAATGATTCTAAAAATATGAAACCACTTGTGTTAGATTCCTCTTCTCTTTTTCTTTGTCTGTAAAACGAGCTAAAAATATTTCCATTGAAAGAAATACATGAAAAAGGCGGATCAGGCTTTAGATGAGTCATTCCTGAGCATCTACCTTACCTTACCTTACTCCAGAGGTAGCTGAAGTGGCTGGTGGGAAAGTTGCTTCACATTGGAATACAATATTGTTTTCGGTATACAAGCTTGTTTTTCGGGGTCTTTTTCAAATTGTCTCTGGTGATCAGAAAGTCACACAATCCAGCACCTCAGTAGGAGAACTGAAGTTGTATGTTACAAAATTCAGGGGTGTCGGGAAATAACTCATCATAGCTTATTGTTTACCACTGAGGCCAGGGACCCTTTTGCATCCTTGGAAAGGCCCAACCCTACTCCTTGAATTGTCTTATATAGGGCTCCTCAGCCAACCCCACTCTTTGAATTAAACTAAAAGTCTCTCTCAAGTATCAAGGGAGACATAATATCTTCCGAACATTGAGGAGGACCATTGCTTGGTTATACAATGTTATGTAAAGGGAGTCATTGGATTTTATTTTTATTCATTAGTTAATTTTATGTATCCTTTCTTTTGGGAGGAACTACAATTTTTTATTGCATGAATATGATACAAAAGAAAAGATCAAGAAGCCACTATCCCCTAAAACGAGGTGTCTCCCTCCTTTTCCACACGGACCCTCCCTCCGACAAAATTGTAAAATAAAAAGTAAAATACATGATTCGCCCATCCTACCTTCCAAAAAACTTGGATATGGATACAATATATGGAATATAAATGGACATTGGAATATTAGTATGGTACGATATGAGGTACAAGTATAGGATGAGAATATGGAATAAAAAGTTATAAAGTACAATATATGGATACATATATGGGATATGAAATAATCCCATATCAATTGCAATCTAATAGGTTTTAGAGAAAATATTCATATGGGATGTAATCAATTAAATCACAAAATATACATATCAATTAATTGATTCACTTATTTAGTGAATGAAGTGAGTGAGAGTCACTTAGGTATATGATCCTTTTCCAACTAGCCCCATTTGTGTAAGATAGGGTGACCTATTTTCATGAATGAGGGGAATATGATGTCGACTAGGGCCTTCACTATTGTTTGACTAATAACATATTGATACCTAATGAAGTTGCTAAGACCAATTTTTAGTTTTTAGTTTCCTAGAAATAGATTTGCCTAACTGTAATCTATACTTTTTTAATTTTTATTGATTCCAAACTTGATGAAGAATTAGTAAAAAATGGTGCAATCTTCATTATGCCTATTCCTAATTGGAAAAAACTATCCCCACACCATTACTCAATTGGACATATGCTAAAATGCTAAGTATTGGAAATACGTTGTACATCTTATTTACTCAAAAGAGGCATTGCCATTCAATTGCATCTAAAGTTTAACTTAAGGCCACGTTATACTTGAAGGCCACGCCAATTTGTTTTGTAAGAGGTCCAAAATCCTCACTTGTAATTGGAAATAAGGTTGAAGTTGATCCAAACCCCTTCACACATAGAGGCCGACCTAATTAATATGGTGGAATGAATTTTTTCTTCAAAAAAGACATAAAGACCCAACTCAATGAATTGGGTGCATTGAACACTTCTTTGCCTTAGGACCAATGCCAAATTTCAATTTAATTTTTTTATAAAATATTACCTTTTTCAACAAATAAAATTTGTTGAATTTTGTGCAATTGGCCTAACGGGAAATTTGCCTAGCCTCTAGCTGCAAAGTGACCTTGAAAAAGAGAGAGGACTAAAATTTTATAGGTTTTATTGAATTGGCCTAGCTTCTTGGCCTCAAAGCCTTTATATATTGGAAAATTGCACCCCATTGTAATCTTATTCTAATGAGTAGTTGAAGATGGAATTAAACTTAAAAAGCGTTGAAATTTTGTGCAATCAACTTCAAGGGAAATAGGTATAAAGTGGCCTTTAGAATCAACATTTTGGTGAAAATTTGGTGCAAGATGGACATTCATACAATCACACTACCAGACAATATGATTTATTGTCATATGAACACTATGGTCTAGAAAAATAAGAACAAATTTGGTCATGAGAAGGACCATTGTCTTGAAAAGTGTCTTTGGTATAACATTCACTTGGGTTGCCTTTCCGCTAATAAAATGATGTGGAAAATTTCACATCATTTCATCCTCTGGATGATATAATGTAGAATATCCCACATCCACCAATACCTATGAGGGCAAGTGGCTTTCACCAGGAAACTTGCCAATGTCATATCTGATAAAAACTTCAACAATATTGTATTGAATATTTAATTAAAGTATTTAAATTAGTTTAAGTGCTTTCAGAACAAAGCTTTTAAAAATTCAACACCAAATTCATTGAAAACAATAAATCAAGCAACTACCGTATCACAAGTTGCTTCAAAAATTAATTAATTTTTGGATTTAGAATGAGAAGACAAGCTCTTTATATACATATGGGATGGTAGGAAGTAAAACAACCCATGGTAAAACAACTTACTATTTTAAATAATATTATGTTCTCTCAACAGTACCACTTGGAGGCATATCGCTATTGTATGGTCTACTCTAACATTGTTAAATTATAATTAAAGAATAAGTAAGTCTTGAAAATTAAAAAATTGTAATTGAATTATTTTGAAGACCAATTTTAGTTTTCAAACACAAACTCGTAAAAAATCAAGAGTAAAATTGCCTCTGATATTGGAAGTCTATGAAATTTAGGTGTCCCAAAGGACAAACTCTTATATCCATCTCTAAAAGCTTTTGTAAGAGAATATCAAAAGTTGAAGTCATACATGTCTGTCAAGATAAAAAAACAATTAAAGAGTGAAAATATATATATTTTAAGATATGAAGAAAATCTTTTGACTTGGAAGACATAAAAGGGTTTAAAATTTAAAAAATAGAATAAAAGAACAAAAACTCTAGATTTTGTACCACTTTTTATAAAAAAATCTATAAGTAGTCCTACTACCTACATTATATGGATGCAAATTAAAAATCCGCATCAAAAATTGTTCCAATAAGCTCTTTGACACCATACCATACATTAGAGAATAAGGACTATTTTTTTCACATTGGCATATGTTCATGGAGGAAACTGCTAGTGGGTGAGCAAAATTAGGAGGAACTATAATCTAATTATAAAATTTCAAAGGAACAAATCATAAGAGACTTCTAGAGTACTCAAAGTGAATTAATAATTTATACTCTGTGCACTAAGAAAATACATTTGTAGTAATAAAATGTTGCTCACGGAGAAGATTAAACTAAAAGCACTTTATTATATAAAATTATGCATATACCCGAAATGATCACTTACTCCAAATTAATGTTGCATTTCTACTACGTACTATTTTA
Organism: Rhytidiadelphus loreus; assembly: GCA_947034895.1. NCBI lineage: Eukaryota > Viridiplantae > Streptophyta > Bryopsida > Hypnales > Hylocomiaceae > Rhytidiadelphus > Rhytidiadelphus loreus. Next base: position 28,669,928 of record OX344765.1, on the reverse strand, counting down.
GATAGTCGTGCTATTTCATTTTCCATCTTCACATAAAGGGTCCAACAATCCATGGGATATCTTTTTAAGAAGTGGTTACTTTTAGGCCATAGGCTTTGATAAAATCTACTCGAACTTATACTAATTGAAATTTCATAAGTAGGTAAGACCATTTATGTTACATTTTGACCTACTCTCGGTCCTACTTAAGAGATATTTTAAAACTACGGATCTAATTGTTTTGAAAAATATTCAAAAGTAATTACATTTAAAATGTTAAGTGATCAATAGAAAGAAACTATTGGAAATTTCCATCTTTGATTGAAATAAGAAAGGGGCAGGTTTTGATGTCTGCCCTGTCATTTATAATGGAAATAAGGTTGTCATTCAATGTAACTTTGACACGTGGACTTTTGTTCAGTCATTCAGCATGAACAAGTCTCCAGTCTCCATCCATAAGCAAAGTGATAGTGAACATGATGCATACCCGTAAACGACAGTGTGATGAATTCATAGAATCACGTATATGCAATGAATTCATGGATTTACGTATGAGTGATGAATTCATGGAGTTACGTATGTGTGATGAATTCATAGAGTTGTGTACATGGACTTAAATAGGTGTGAAGAATTTATGGAGTATCTTACATGAAGTTATATATGTGTGATGAATCATGGAATTAACTACATTGAATAGTGAAATTAGGTTGCCCCATATTGATTTCTTGACATTTTACACTATATAAAATATTTACTATTATTGTTTAAGAATGCAATAATTTTCGTCAACCGAGAATCATGCGTGTGACATGGGTTGGTGCATTGGTTCAGAGAGTTTCATGTACCTCCGTATGGACAAGCCGTGAGTCATGAGGCAACTTTTTGGGATAAGGCAACCTAATTTCAATATTCTATGCAAGTAGATATGTGTGATGAATTTTTACCATAGAGTTGCGTAGGTCTAATGAGTTCACGGTTCAATTGACACAAAGGACCTTTGTGTTCATGTATATTTGCTTGTTTGTCTATACTATGATACAATTATATTTGACTACATTAAGAATTCTTAAAGAACGCTTTCCAACTATTTTGCACATAATATTAAGGTAGACAAGCCAATTACAAAGACAATTGGTGCCTTGCCCCTACATGATCATTGAATTCTTTTAATTTTTTCCCACACTCAGATAAATTGTGAGAGAAGAAAATTGGATTTGTACTTTGTTTGACAAAATGTGAATCTGTTATGAATTTTGAAGTGTATTGCCTAAATGGCCCAAGAAAGTCTCTAGATTAGATAATCCAATAGCCAACAAAAAATGCAACCATAGTAGTTGTGTCATTCACTTAAAGTAGTCACTATATTTTTCTGATGTGACCACAATATCAAGACCCTTTTCAAATTAGCCACTTTAAAAAATGGTTTCATATTCAAAAGGTACAAGTTCTTATTACAATCACAAAGTCACTCCATTATTGTCACCCAATACTTTGATTGTGGCTTCTAAGTCAATTCTTTATGGCCCACATAATGTTCACTATAGATTGAATGCAAGATTGTAATGGGATCATTTAATAGGTGTCTACATTGGACTTGTTTACCTTCTATCACAAAAGTATGGTATCCTAAACATGGTTGAAGATTCATGAATTCAAGTTGTAAGAAAAGTATCATTCTTTAATTATTTAAGCTGCAAAAGTTAAGCTACATCATTAGTGAAGAGATCATTATTTCTTAAATACACAGTCTCTCTTCAGGTTAAAAGGAATTTCTCTACAATTGGTGAATAATACAAAGTATAGTCTACATCAATGCATAACTATATTTTATTATTAATTTTATGGAACTGCATAATTTTTGAATGTGTATATATAGAGTCTTAAGATTGTTTAGCAATTCTCCTTTAAAATTTTATGAACCCTACTCTTAAAAAATTTGATAGTTTTTTGCAAATTTAGACATGCCTAGTGACATTGAACTTTTAAATTATTGTAAAGGATTTTAAACATTTCTTATCATCATCATGCTAAGTTACATGAACAAAGTTTCATGTAGTTTCATGTAATTCAAATAAGTATTGCAAAATCTATAAGATCTTTTTGAATTTCAAAAGCATAGTCTTCTTTTATTCAATTATATAGATGTGTGAATTTTCATTACTAGATTATAAAACTAAGTATATTTTCTCAGTGCATTTATGCATTTTGAATAGATTGACATAACATAAAAGGACTCCAATTGGTAGGTTCCTTGATTAAAAAAAGTATGAGGATTTGAAAACCAATAGAAATCAATATCTAAAAATAGAATTCAAAATGAATAGTATATATTTCATAAAGCCAATAATTCACAACGAAATCTCAAAGTTTCATAAAATTGCAAAATTGGCAATTTGTGATTGCATTTTTGGAATACCCTTAGTTTTAAAATACCTTGCATGAGTGACATTAGTGTATGTAAGAAAAAACAAAAAAATTTGCTACTTCACTTAAGGTGGCCAAAACAATCCAAAACAATTTTGGATTTAAGAGAGCTTTAGTGGTTAAATAAAACTTGAAGAACTTTCCAACCCAATTCTGAATTGAAAGATTATGTGGGTAATGTTATGTGACTTATGTGTAGTCAAAGTTAGCTCTTATCGATCCATTTTACAGATTTTGTTTGTGGAGCAGTGCAATTTAAGGTTACACCAATGCCAATGGGGGCACGTGTGAATGAAAAATGGGTATGTGTAGCTTAAAAAGAAGGTTTATGTTTGAAAATGACAATGAATGTGTTTGAATTTTCTTTGAGATAAAATCAAAGGAGTTGAAATTCTCTATTGAATTCTAAAAATATGCATTACAAAAAATCTGAAGTTTCAACAAGACCTCTAAATGCCTAAGGCCTTTTTGAAGCTTCTAACAATTGCTCTAAACTGAACAAAAAGACGAAATTTTGATCTATTAGAGATCTTGTAGGAAAAAAATATATAAAATATCACTTATGGATTGAAAAAGTATAATGTTTGATCAGGTCATCAGAAGGGTGTAAAAATTGCTAGAGTGATTTGAAGTCTTTCAATCTTCTTTTCACATGTCAAATCTAAAAGTTGGTCACCAAAAAAATATGAGGATAAAGGGCCTAATATGCATAACTCCAATCAATTTATGGCATCTCAAAATCCAATCTACAATTTTTTATTTAATGAATTTCTAATGTGATTCTTTTTCCAAGATTTCTATAGTGTTGAGGCTCCGATTTCCAAGAGCCCTCAACACTATGGAAAATCAAGATTGCAATGGACACCCTTGCACAAATTCTTGAATAGAAAAATCATAATCAATCATTTTCAAAATCGAATTTGGGATGCTAGAACTACACTTTAAAAAGAATTTTTCAAAAATGTAAACTACTAAATATAGCAACTTGATTAGGTTTTATTTAACTTAAAAGTATTGTCAATACCACAATTTGGTACCTTGGGGGCATTGTAGGGGTTAACTTTCAGCCCCCGGGGCAAATACAGGAATTTAAAAAAAAAATTAATTAAATATTTTATATATTTTTTGTTCTGAAAATTATATATATATATATATATTTTTTTTGAAATTGACAAACTAACGTGGCACTTGTAATGCCACGTGAATTTCAGAAAAAAAATTTAAATTTAAATTTTTTTAATAATTAAAAAAAATGTAATTGGACCTACTGCATGTCCTCTCGCGTCCCTTTCCTGGGTTCAGATTTTTTTATTACATGCTTAGTTAGTCTTCACATACACATCGAATGACCTCACTATGCTGAAGAAATCATGCAAGTTGAACCAAGTCTGGTAACCTGTGCACACAGTTCGGTTCTCTAACCTAACTTGCTTGTGAGCTTACCGGTCGTTGGGTTTTCTATCTAGATGTTTGGCAACCCGGCACTCTAGAAGGTTCAACAGTCAAAACAATTCCATTGTCATACAAACCATTAAAAAAGACTCACACTCCCGGTTTGGACAGTCAAGTTCAGCCGCCATTCGGTGACGAATATATAAATACACAAACTTGAGGATCCACTTCTCACAGTTGTCTTTGCAGCTCTCAGCTAGGTTTAATTTCTGTGTCAGGAACGAAGTTAGTTTCCGGAGACTGTCGGGTCTTTTACATTCTAAAATCTATAATTTTTTGTCTAGATTCAGGGTCCCGATTCGATTCTTCCGAGGTTCGAATCCCAAATGGCTGTGCGAGTTATGACGCATGCTCAGGCTGCAGTGGCAAGCAGGCCTGCTCAGAGCTTTGCACCGTTTGAAGGTTCCAGCGGTGGTGGTGGTGCTCGAGGTCGTCGTGTGCGTGTCCCCTCTTCCAGAGTTTTGAGAGGAGGCCAGTTTGTGACGAAGCTCGCAACCGAGTCGACCCCGTCGTCGTCGTCGTCGTCGAGCAAGCGCAAGAGAATGGTGGTGTCGGTTCTCGAAGAGCCGCGTGTACTCGACGTCCAGATAAGCTCTTTGGATCGAACGGAAAAGTTGTTGGAAAAACTGGGTGGCATGGGAGCTCCTAATGACACGGATCTTTCACGTATGAATGAGGCGGCGGACAGGCTTTTCCTCTGGGATGACATTCCCAAGCTGGGTGAGAGATCCCATAACTTAAAACCTGATATTTTCTTCAATTCAACCCGGAATTCTTAAAAGTCACACACTAAGCGGGTTTTTGCATGTGTTTAGAAAACTTGAATCTGATAAGTGTTGAATGTCTTTGGTCGGTCAGTCCATCCGTCGAGAGAACTTTGCAGCGTGTTTTCAGAAGCTGTGATGTTTGAGAGTAAATTGGCACTTCAGAACAAACTGAAGTTTGGAGGATGACGGATGGTCAAAATCCGAAGGCAAATTTTACATCTTTCCAGAATTGGGGCAAAAAAAATGCAAATGTTTTTGATTCCAACATGCTACGTCCCTTTCTAGCGTTGAGTCATTATTGTGTGGCAAGAGAGAAAAAATGGTGTCACCATAGCCATAAAAACAGGTTGCACCCATTAATTTTTCAATGCCGTGTTCACATCACTTACTCTCAATGGTCCAGACAAACAAGGAATAACAGATATTTCTTATTTTAAGGAAAATATTGTATCTGTTAATATGCGCTCCTATGATAACACTTGATTCTGATATCTCTTGGCTACTTTGACGTTGTTTGTGGCATCATAATATGATCTGCAGTGTTCATTAGAATTCTAGTGTTGTCGGAAGTGCCAATTTTTGTGTTATCGAGGGCAATGAAATTATTCAATAACAGTTTTCGCAATAGACTCCTTGATGAATCATGTTGTTCTCATCTTTGGGGGCCACTAACTTAACGTGAAAATGAAATTTTCTGTCACAGCCAAGAAGCAGACGTTCACAGTGTACGAGCTGAATGAATTCGACCGAGACAGTCCTGCTTTTCTGGAGCTGAGCAGACAATCTGTCAACAAAATTGATCCCGACACAGGAGCACACATCAAGGCCCTTGGCGATCAAGTCCCATTCACAAACAAGGTACCAAGACTCTTAACTTCTCCAAATTCACAGATATTATGATTTACTTCGAATTGTCCATTAAAGAAGTTTTTTTCTCCATAAGTTTTTTTATAGTATCAATCTGGACGAAGGAGAAATTACATCACTCGGAGTGCTGGTCATCATCCAGAAATAGGCTTTAATTTGGGGGTGTTTTGGAATAAACCTCAACCCAGTTTAATGAAAATATAATTATTTTCTATGATATGATTTCCAATTAACTGAGTCAGTGAATGTTATATGTACAAGGTGGGTACACCCAAAATTGCACCCCCACCTAAAACCGCCATCATTACTCTGTATATCTCTAGAAACAATATGTACATATGTTAGAACATCTCCCCAAAAAACACTTTGGCCGTTTGTAACTTTTGCATACGCTATCCAAATGTCGCGTTCATTGGTGTGGTGGAACCTCCTTCCACTTGCCAAAAAGAAAACATGAAAATTTGACCAATCTAATAATAGTAACCACGCACAGTAGCCACCTTATGTCAATTGAATTCCGTCTGAGATTCCTGGATGCATCTGCAGATGTACAATTCAAATTTGAAGACGAGACTGGGCATCACAACCGGGATCTGCTTGCACATGAAAAATTATCCAGGACGCGGGCCTACTGAATTGCACACTTTGCCATTCTTCACACCAGATCACTATGAGACTATCATGAGTTGGTACTTTGGGGACATGGGGCACATCAGTGGCATGGTAAGAATCACTTATCATTTAGCAAACCTCTAAATGTCCAAGCCGCCATACACGATTTCCACTACACTAAACACACCATATTGACAAATCTACAGTACATATAGTGTAACATAGTGAGTGTTCAATTGTAATAGGTGGAAAAATAATGTGACAAGAGTGTCCAAGAAGAGTGGTTAAATGCAGCACTGGAACTAGTTTAAAATCGTATATTACGGTAGCCTCTCAGTTAGTAGTGACTGGTTCATGTGTAGTGTAGTTATAGTATTATTGAGTTCAGTTGCGTATTTTGCCAAAGAATCTGCAAAAGTTGATCTTCCTACGAACTACGCGCTGTGATGCTGGTGTTCTGGTGTTTGTGCCAAACGGCAGGGGCCATTCATCAACTTCCAGGACACGCTCCTGGGCGTCACAGGAGGAACCGGGTTTTTTGCAGAAGCCAGAGGAGTGGTCCGTCTTCATCCCATCACGACCTTCAAATTCATGTACACCTTCACTCTATCCGGCATTCCCGAACTGCCCAAACTGCTGACAAAGGAGCTTGTGACACCTCATTTTGAAATCGAATCCCACCCGGATGCTTTTGATTGCAAGCCGGAGCATACCCTCCCCAATTTCAACAACTAGACTGAGTGCTGAACGCTTTATAATCAAGCCGGTTTCACCACCGCTCCGTCTGAGGCTGTTGTTGTGAATCCCTAGTACAGATCGATCGATATCTTGATTATATGCCCTTCAGGACTCTAGCCAGGAGATACGTACATTAGCCTTAGCTCGTAAATAGAACTCTGGTTCAAATAAGGAGTTGTTTCACTTCTTCGCAAGAATATTGATTTTCAACCTCGAAAGCGGTGCAAATTCTTGTTTTGAAGTATAGGCTCCCACACGGATAGAATGATAACTATCTATCCATCCGAAGCACTCTTTTGTGAGGCTGATATGAATCACGGATGTCGTCTGGTTCTATCATATCTAGCTCCGTCTAGTCTGTGTAATAAAACTATTTACTAGGTCGAGTTTTAAAGTATTTTGAAACTCGACCTTTTCCTCACTCTCGCTTCCGTCATTTCCAAGACTTGCTTGCAGGAAAAATGCAGGTTGTAAGGTACAAAACAATAAAAATTTAGGAATGGCTGCTGCACCATCTTTGACTGAAAAAGCACTCTTTTTGTTGTTGTAGAATTGAGTCCTTCGATTGACTTGGATCCACTGACCAGGGTCGGAGGCCGCCCAAAACTCCAGAAGATTGGTTGCAGTCAATTTGCGCCAACCCAGGACGGAAGCGTAGCACCCCGCGCCACAAATAAGTTAAGGTAGCCTGGGACCTGGGTGGGTCAGAAATAGATTTTTCCAGTACAACAAAGATTGGGTAGGATTTCGGCTGCAGATGCACGGAGGCTGTCGGGTCCTTCGGGTCCTCCCATTCCCAGCAAGAAAAGGGTTACGAACTTACGGTAGGTCAGACTGTTCCGCTTAAGTTACTGGCAGAGCTCAGTCCCTGTAAGTAAGTAAGTTGCTGATGGGAAGGTCTCAGTGACCCTCTCCTGACGCGCAGGGAGAATTGCCCCTCATTGCCCCGGTCAACTTTGGTTTGAAAAAAAAGCCCCCTATGTTGTGCCAATTTTTTGGTAATTCTTCCAACTCCCTCGAGTAATATGGAGCCTCTGATTGCAAATATGAATTCAGAATTTCAAAGCCTTGCAAATAAAAAATTCCAGGGTTTCTCCTAGAGGGGCAATGAGGGGGTCAATTCACCCTGGCCCTCTCTGACTACCTGGGGATCGTAAGCTCATAAGCTATCCTCTTTGGGCCACTCTGTAGCAATACTGCACATTTCAAAATTTGACACGTGCAGTATTGGTACATAATAAGGGCATCTTCAATAGACTGGTAAAAAGTAACTTACGATAAACAAGCTTATTACCACCCGGATTTGCAATCTGAATATACTGGGGCTAACTCCCAAGAAGAGCACATATTTTTCAGAGATTTGCGCTCGTTTTGCAAATCAAACCCAACTGGAACTATAATTTTCCAATTAAAATTGCAATCTCTGTAAATTTTTGAAGTGGTTTGCCCTAAAATTACAAAATCGTTCATAGAGTGCAATCATAAACTTCCCATAAACAACCCATAACCACCTTCCCACGTATCTAATGGCCCTTAAGTACTCACCAATAAAGTGGCACTTAAGTATTCACCAATAAAGTATTGACATGTTATCCCTTTTGACATTAATGCATTGATTTTGCTAAAAAAATGAATTGGATTTGAATGTTTTCTTGATTGGAATTGGGTTGGTGTACCTTCCTAGGTCCATGTTAAAGTGGTCATTTGAACTTTGTATCCTACATCTATCCATTCCCAACCAAGGATAAATGTAAAAAATTATCCCTAAATTTTTTTAATTGCTTAATGTCTTGCATTCTTCACTTTACCTAGCTAATTTTGGGCTTCTAAATTGAAATTTTGAATTGAATTTTTTTAGAATTTCCAAATTTCATTACTTAAAAAATTTCATAACTAGTTCCATGAAGCTCCCTAAACTATGAAATGTCCAACTTGGGTTAGATGCCTTGAATCGCATTTGTCTTTCAAGGAAAATTGATGGAGTTTTTTTTCCAAGAAGTTTAACCTCCCTAAATTAATTTTTCGACCTCAAATAAGAGCTTTATGGACCTCCCACCTTGTTGCCTTGCCAAATATAACTCTAACTTTTTAGTGCTTTGTAATTAGAACTTGAAATTTCCATCATTGGAAGTGCATTCAAAAGTGTTTTGAATAGGTATATGAAATCTCAAATTTAGACATTGGATGATGAAAATAAACTACTTCAAGAACACACTAAAAATTAAAAATTATAGAGGTGTTGGAAAAACATGCTTACCAATGTAGAATTTGGTCAATTGCACTCTCAAAACTGAATGTGCTTCCAATGATAAAGAATTCAATTTCTAATAATAAAGTAGTGAAAAGCTAGAGGTATATTTAGTAACAGTTATTTACTAGTCTCATTAAGGGTGCCCTAAGGTAGTTTTGTTTGTTCCCCTTTTTTGTGATGTAGGGATCTTTTGAAGTGTTTCAAATATGACCTTAAACCTTTTATGCAGGATGTCTTTAACTTTACTCATGGTGCAATATGGTTGCAAAGTAATAGGGCCTTTAGTAAATGGTTTGGAGTCTTTAATGAACAACTTTAGATCTTTCTCAAGTTTCTTCAAGCATGCACTTATAGAACACTTTGAAATTTTACTTTGAAAATTCATAGAAAATAAAAAATTCTCCAAAAAATATAATGAAAAAAAATTATGATTTTTGTTTGTCTACAAGTAACACCTATCAATAATTTTGACTTCATCTATACACATCAGCTCAAGTGAATAATTTTAAATATTTCTACCTTAGTAGAATAAATAATAGGCTCAAGTGAATTGTGGGACAAATATATTGATTACCTTAAAAGCAAGTCAAATTGTGGCACACAAGTATGTGGCTAATTTGATTCTACACTAAAAAGTGCAAGTCAAATTTGATTTAAATGTTTGGAATATCTATGATTTTGGAAAATATTCTTCCATTTGATTCAAATTCATTTCATTGGGAATCAAATTTGGAATATCTATAATTTTAGAGAGTGTTCTTCAGTATCATTTGTACATTTCTATTTCCATACTAAAGTGTTGACTTGATTCCGAATACTTCTCCCCTCGTTGCTAAGGTTAAACTTAGAACTATGTGAGCAAAAGTTGCCAAATACATTACAAGACAAAACATTTGTCAACTTTTAAGAATGCAAACCAACTAATTGAAAAACTTTGTTGATATGGATTTAGGGTGATATCCATGTATCAAAGAGTTGTTTGATGTAATTTGACAAACAATCTTGCATAATTTTGACCACACATGAGAACTTTCATTATGGTGCAAAGATGATATATATAGGAACATGGAGAGGGGAATGAAGCAACAATCAACCACCTAACTAATGCAATTATAACTAATTATTGACTAATAAACTAACACATTGTTTATATGATGTCTGTATATAATAAAGTAGAAGATTGTAGATCCAACACTCCCCCTCAGTCTTCTATTACAATATCAAAAATTAATCTAATGCTAGTTGGTGTAGAACTAAGAAAATCATTAGATTTACAATGATTCCAAAAGAATCCAAAAGAATGAGACAGAGCATGGCTTCAACAATGGCACTTGTTGAAATTTCCCAGAGTAGTCCTTTAAAAAAATTTCAATGTTGTTAAGTGTAGACAACTTCTTAGTTTGTGAAAGTGTACTTTGCTAAGTTTGCTCAAAGGTTTTGTAAAGATGTTAGTCATCTATTGTTGAAAATACATGAATCCAAGCATATCCTTTTTTTCTGACATGGTCCTAGACAAGATGGCATATCTTTTCAATGTGTTTCATGCATCCTTGGAACACTAGATTCTACTCCATTTTGATGCAACTTTGGTTGTTGCAACAATGCTGATAGGGCTTATGATGGACAAATGAATTTCTTTTAATGAATTTTTTATCCACATGGTCTCTTTGTAGCTTCTACAAGAACTCTATAGTCTATTTTTGAATTGGATTGAGTCACTTTGTCATGTAGTTTATTTTTCCAAGAAATAGGTGATGTGTTGATAATCATTAGGTAGCCCAAAGTGGACTGTCTCTCATCCATGTTGCCTAGGTAATCATTGAGGGTTGCTATTATGTAAGTCTAGAAGCTTGAGCCTATGAATCTATAAGACTATACAACTATGTTATAGGTGTCTATATTATAGGAACCTTTCATGCTTATGGTATAACTATATTACAGATACGTATATTATAACTGTTTATATTATAAGCACCCTCAACAATTGTAGGATATCTATTTATGTATATGCTCAAGGCTCACATGTTAGCATTTTCATGCTCACACACTAGCATTGTCAAATAATAATTGTTTGAGTATCCAAATGGTACAATGTCTCCCCTTCTCAAATAGTAAATAATAAGATGTGAGGTTCCTTTGGGGTACCTAAAGATGTAGAGTGTGGCTTGAAGATGAGATGTTCTATGGGTAAATGTGAATCTAGTGACTATGTCAATTGTAAATGCAATGTCAAGAGAAGTGTTAATGACATAAAGTAGCTTCTCTATGCCCATGCAAAGAATGCAGTAGCTAGTTAGTAAACGATTTTGTGGTCATTGAGTAAGGATGAATCCATAATGGTGGACGTGATGTTGTAGAGGGCTACCTCCATGGGAATAGGAGCAAGGAGACAATTTAATCCAATATTTTCTTATTGACTAAACATTTGAGGATATAGTGTTGACCTTGTGATGTGAGGATCGTATCTCATGAGAGATGAAAATGAAATCCACTCCAAGGTAAATTGATAGGGTGTTGAGAACAATTATGTCGAACTCATGGTAGAGTTGGTCTTGTACCCATGCAATCTTGTAAGAATGATTTCCAAGCAATATTAGATAGTAGATGAGTAGGTCGATTGAATCTGCATTCTAGTAAAAATATAAATTTGGATCAACAACATATGAATGTAGCTCTATTGATAGAAGATAGGTACTGATTTGCTCATGCCAAGCCGAGGATGACTTTTGTAGTTCGTATAGGGATTTATGCAACACACAAGGTATTTGTGTCCAAGTTCAATGAAGCCAAGAGGTTGCGTGACAAAGATTGTCATAGTGATAGCTCCATTTAAGAACATGGTTTGGACGTCAAGGTGGAAGAAGGGCCAACTTTACATGACTACCATATAGATGATGGTATACATAGTAAACCGTTTAATGACTAGTAAGAACTTTGGTAGCATCAAAGGGAGTGTGCCAAAAACAAGTTTTTGAGACATCAGAGGAAATTTGGCCCTTGTACAAGGCTATTTGATTACATTAAAATGTGCAACTACAAAAAAAAAATCCAAAAAAATATATTAATTAAAAAAATTGGCCCATGTGATCACCTAATGTGCCATGCAAGACTAGGGACTAAATTTTTTTTTAAATTCCTTGGATTGGCCAAAAGTCAAACAGCCTTCTACAAGGGGCAAATTTTGTCTAATGAATCGCATTTCACTATTAATTAAGATTGCTTGTAATGTCAAATGATAGAATCGGTATCCTTAAGTGTAGTTTGAGTATCCTTAATGTTGTGGTTGTTGATATTCATGTGTTTATTGGCGGGCACATGTATGAATCGAAAGCAAGGCATCTAAAAATTCGAAGGTGGTGCAATTTGGAGATGTATGAAGTTGCTGAAAGGGGCTAATTCCGGAATTAACATGGATAGGTAAGTGGTTCATTAGGTAGTTGCTTGGGTAGTTGGTTGTAGTGACAACCTCAAACGATAGGAAAACGACATTCGTGCCTTGAAGACCTTGGCACATGTTTTTTCTAGCAAAATTTGACTCTTCTATTTGCTCATGTTGTTTTGGTATAAGTTGTATACTTGGATGAGTTTGTAATGAATGTTTGCTTCTAGCAAACTTGTTTGAATTTTTGAGATAGAAATTCACCACCTCAATTGCTACGGAGTGTCCAAATTTTGGAGTTGAAGGCCAATTCTACAATGACTTTGAAAAATTGGAGATATTTGAGGTTTCGGACTTGTGTTGCATGAGGTAGAGCCACGTGAACCTAAAATTGTCATCAGTGAAAATCACAATGTATGAGTTACCTTTGAGCAAAGCAGATTGGATTTGTCTACAAAAGTTGGAGTAAATAAGCTGCAAGGGAACTTTTGCACATGATTGAGACACCCTTTGGCATGGCATATCAAATTTGTTTGCCAATTGTGCAACTATTGCATAAGTTATGTGAGCGAGAAATTAGAGGTATTCCTTTGGCGATATCATAAGAGTCCATGATACTAGAGGTGTGCAATTGGCGGTGATGTGCATGCCTACATAAATTTTGAATTTTGGATCCAGTAGGATATATTAGTATAGGCCTATTTCTAGATCTCTCTTGCCACGGCCCATGATGCTATCAACTCCTTGGTATACAATACATTTTTTATTGTCAAAAGCGATTGTTAAACCCAAATCATCTATTGCTCCAACAAAAAGAAGATTAAAAAAATAAAAATGTCATGGGTTTTTATTTGTTGTGATTTCTAAGATTAAAAGTGGTTTTTCCTTCTATTGACAAAAATTGATATCTAGTAGTTTGCATCATAGTAGGACTAGGGGCTATTTTTGACTTGGAGAATTGGTGAAGATTTCCATTGATGTGTGAGGACAACTTGAGTTGATAATCTAGAACCCTTCACATCATGTTTTGGAATCACTAGTATTTGTATTGAAACTATTGACAAGGTACTTCCATGTTAGATGAAGGTTGTCTAGATCCTCAATGAGGACATTGGTGTAAAGGTAGGGCTAGAGTGACCTCACCTTATTCCTTCTGATGGTATAACATATATACATGCATTCTTCAATTTAATTCTTGTGCTAAGTTGTGCAATCATGGAAGAAGTGCCCTTCGCCATTGCACCAATTACAAATGCTAAATGTTGTAGGAGTGTGGTAAAGATCAAGATGGGTGAAATGGACACCAATAGATATGTTGGTGAAGCAGAATGGTATGGTGGCCTAAAGCTTGATGACCATAGCATTGGAAGAGTCCACCAAAGTGTTGGTGTGATACATGAGCATCTTTGTTGACTAGCAAAATTATATTTGTTACTAATGCAATAACATGGTCAATGCTTCCTATATTGACATGCTTGTGAGGATTTTGATTTGATTGTACACAACTTTGTAGCTAGGTGGTAGAGTGTTGAATATGCACTCCTCAAGGTTAGTTTCGAAGATTGTATGGGTGACTTCTTTGAACTACATTTTTGTTTCTTGAATCTTATTGATGTAGTTAGTAATGAACCCTACTTAAGGTAACCTAATGGAATTTAGTTTGTCCAACAACATTAGTCGTGATGCATTTTTAGTTCTCTCAAATTGCTCTCATAAGGTATTCTATGCATGCAATTCTTAGGTTAGTTATCTCATAAAGTTCATTGAAAATAGACTTGCAGTAAAACATAGTAATCGAGTAGAGGGCTTCTGTTCTTCTCCTAGACATTTATTCAAGTTCATTAATTGCTAGACAGTTGGTCCTTATCAATTCTACGTATTTCCATGTGTTCACTTTCATTAAAAGGAGTCTACAATATGTTTTTCATGCCTGAAAGTTCTCAATGGTGAATTTATGTGCATCGGTTAGGATATCAAATTTAAACATGGTTCTTGCTTAAACACAGAGGAAAGATAATTGAATAGCTACAAACATGGTGTTGTTGTAGATGATGAGGAATTAAAAAAATTAAGTGGTTTCAACTTCCTAGACTATTGGTTGCATCTTGATTGTGGTTTGGGAATTTCTATCTTGGACTCTAGAACTTTTACAAATGTGTTCTTCAAGTCGTGTGTATAAACTTCATACATTGATTGATTCACTATTTCATTTATACTAAACATGCTTTGTTTATTGTAGGTCTCCTATGTACACACAACAATGAAATAAATGATTCAAGACTAGTCAAGCCTAAACAATTGCTACTTTGACTACAAGGACCCTTCTTTAGGCATACATAAATATTATGTTCTTCAACAAAAAAAAAGCACAATAGAATGAAAACAATAACAACGAAGATTGTTCCCTCATGGTATCAACAATTTTCATAACTTTTGACTACATGGTTAAAAGGTTATTGTATAATATGTTGTTTCTTTTGGAGCCCAGACAACTAAAAAAATCACTATTTTAAATAAACTTTGTAGTCTTTTATTTAATCTAAATTTTCAGTACTTTTGGAAAAAAAATAAAAGCATAGGATATAGATTGTTAATTACAACATTACAACCATTGAGAGTAACATTTTTCAATTCCGTAACTAATTTTTCAACAATTTCTTATTCTAAATCATTATCTATATCATTCTATGTACTATTTTATTCAAGCATGTATATGAAATTTATTTTGTTTAAGTTTTTTTATATATTCCCAAATTATTCCTTCAACATATTATAGAGAGTTGCAAGTTGTAGGATCTACACATTTTTGGATTAAAAGTTTGAAAGATGAAATCTAACTATTGGGAAAGAATTAAATTCCAGCAAGTTGATCTTGCAATTGGTAAGTTTTCTTATTTTCAAATTTTAGGAGGGTACACTCTAACAAGTTAACTAAAGGATCTGATGGTTGGATTTGTAAAAGAATAAAATTGAATTAGGGGTTAAAGAATTAATGGTAGCACATTTTGAATATTAGCTCAATTGAGATGTAGCAAATGGCATTAACCAATTAAAAAAAACCCGGAAAACTTGATCCATATAAATTATAAAACAACCAATATATTGACCAACTATTATATAACACCTCGAATTTGACATCTATTTTTAGAATTATTTTCCATTGACCTTACCTTACAACCAAAATAGTAGTGTGCATTGAACACTCTAGACTAGCATTCCCTAAAGTAAAAAAATTTGCTCTATATCTACCAAATCTTTTTATGTTCTAGATGTACATAGCAATTTTTTTTTTAAAGGAAGATTTGAGCAAATTTTACAACTTGCATATACTAGGCTTGTAAATGAACATATTCATCTAAGTTCAATTTTGAAGTCATCCATTGCTTTTTGTTAACAAATATTGCAATTAATCAACTTGGGCCATCTGATTGTAGCTTTTGTGGCCACATAGTAGCAAGTCATCTTCATCTTTGACCTCTACTGATCCTTAGACACTAGCAAACTGTTCTTTACAAACAAAGCAAGTGTTTTGCAAGTGTTCAGGAAATTTAGAGCCTTAGAGCATCCCCACCAATGGCTTCCCTATCCCTATCCAAATGATTTTCATTTGGATAGGGAAGAAAACTCTCCCACCAACATTTCCTATCCCTAAAAATTTAGGGAGGAAGGGTCAGAATTCCCCATATGCGATGATGGATAGGGAACTCTAGTGGAGTAATCCCTAAACCACTTTCCACTTCAACATGAATTGTGCTTCATTGATTCGTGGAAGTACTATTCATTTGGCCTTGTTACTATTTCTATGGTTCCCTTTTGACTTCTTGCTACCTCTATTTAGCAATAAGTTGAAAATTTAGGGAACTACAAGTGGGAACTTCTCTTCCCTATCCCCATCTATGCTCCCCTTCATCCCGATGGAGATAGGGAAAGGAAAGACACTGGTGGGGATGCTTTTAGGATCATCTCACATTTACTACTCCTCTCCACGCTTGCATTTATTGAAGGTTCTGCATTTGATGTGTAATCAAAAGATTGTATTTTCCCTCTTGCTCTTCTTTGAATGTGGAAGCACCATTTTCCAAAATTTGGAGGCATTTCTTCAATTTCTGATTCTTTGAGTTTTGAATTCTGTGTTGCATTTAATTTCACTTGCAAAGGGAGGCACTCAGAGACATTGGGGCGCTGACAAGGAGTCCAGGGGAGGGGGTGTTATAGCCTTCAGTTGAAGCCTTGCAAGAATCATAACTTATTTCCGATCCTTGTGTGTTTGCGATGATGTGCATTTGCTCACTTCCAATTTCCATTCTTTGCTTTTCATTTGTAAAATCAAGCGTTTTGTGTTGTGTGTTGCTTCTACATTTTGTTTGTTGCTTTGGGATTTAGGGTGTTGGGATGTAGGATTTCAATGGAGCAATGGCACCGCAACTCAAATTCCTAGACAACTTCAAGGTGTACACATTTGGAACCTTGCATAAATTTATTAGTTTAGCCAATCAAATATTTGTTGGTTGTTGTTGCAATGACGAAATTGTCCCATGCGCGTAATTTTTTCTCCAACATGGACATTACACTTGTTTTAGAGACACATTTTTCCAACTTGCTTGTGCATGTGCCCTAATTACGATCGTTGTTGAAGGTCACCATGATCTCATTGGAGTATCTCCATTTGGCATTGGAGATTGTGAGTGATGTCAATGGTCCTTCCAGTTCACCAAAAAAAAGATTTGTCGGTGCTTGCGGTGCATGGAAATGATGCAAGACAACACTAACCATCATGACAAGGAGGTGGTAGAAAATTTGGGCCTACCAATTCACTTGGATGGAAGGAGAATTTGATGTGAGCAACAATCTGATGAGGATTATATGCCAAAGTTGTATTACAATCACTGGCAGGAGGAAAGTCATGGTTCCAAAGACGACAACCTCGAGATAGCGCATTTGCAAGCATGATGGGGAGCCATTGCCGCATTTGTGCAAGGGTGATACCTACGTGAAGAGCAATTGCAAATACATTAGGAAGAATTTGAACCTACAAAGAGGCTCTGAGTTTTTTTACTAATTTTAATACTAATTGAATGAGTATGAAGGTGGCCATATCCTCATTACCACATGGCGTATGCTCCATCCTTTATGATAGAACCATCATGAGATTTATGAAATCATGGAGATGGATTGGATAATGATGAAGAATTTTTGAGTTCAATATGCAATTCTTAGCCCAATTAGTGAGTTCAGAAGTTTCTTCCCATCCAAATTTTTGCATTACAAAGCGGCCTCTTTTGGGGTTCAATTTTCTACTAATGCTTGAAGTCCATCAAGTTTTAGGCTGGAGGCAAGTTTGATAGTAGTGTAGCCAACCAACTCATGGCCGGCATGGAGGGCGAGATGAAGAGAAAGGGAGTACAATTTTCCATTCTCTTTCATTTTTTGTCTAATGGTCGTCCATTGTGTGACTATTAATGTGAGCAGTACCTTCTAAGATACCTTAAGGTGAAAAACATACCTACGAAACACTAGTCCAAAACATCTAGATGGAAGATGGAAAATGGCAGAACATTTATGTGCATCTAATTTGTTTGCATTGAAGGTCATAGTTTGGTCTACTAGTTTCATCTTCATTAATACTGACGCAGTGACAACCATTGCCACCACTTCGTAGATTGGTGCGCACATGTATGCCATGTAGTTTTGGGAATGAATACTACATTTGTTGTACCTTTCCTATGTAGCTAATAGTGGTATTGCTAATAACTTGACTAATGTGATAATGTATGCTCTTCTAGGTGAGGGTGGGCTATCTCACAAGATGATTGTTTTTGGTGTTGACGGAGTAAGTACCTTTCAAGACCCAAAGATTGGGGTGACTACCTAGATTTGAGAAAAATAGGCACCATTTAGCCTCAATGCTTCATGTGCTAGTTACAGGATCAATCTCGTGGTGGAAACCATGTCCAACTATCCATTGGTTTCTCGCTTGGAGAGACTTTGTTACTCTTTGTATTCATACTTTTGCTGTAGCAATAAGTGACATTTTGAGCTCCAAAAGCTTGTTGATCTCATGGAAACCAAGGGAAACCAAGGGAAACAAAATGTTACAAAATGTAGAAACATGTTAGATATCCATGAGGAGTCTAGCACAAAAGATTTTGTTTAGATACAAAACATTGTTGGTCAAAATGGACGTGGACATGTCTATTGTTATAGGTTAGAAACCTAACTATGCAGCTTCAAGTAATTCCAACTTCCTTGCCAATATAGAGGTCATCCTGTCTTTGGCTTGCTTTATTTCTATGTTGAATTTAGTGCATTGTCTCATCAAGCTTTCCAAAGCTTAGGATGTCTTTATCTGTGACTTACAATTGAAGACAATTGAAGACATGAATAACATCCATTTGTCGTATTATATGGCGCATTAGAAGTTCTATAATACTTAGAAAAAATGATAATCACATGTGTAAAACTTAAGAATTATTGAGAGTATCATTTTGACACCTCCATCTCTAAAGATCAATGCCTCATCCAACTAAACTAGAGATCAAACCTAATTGTTAATGACTCTAAGATGGGAATGAAACACCTCAATTATCATAATGGTAAGATTGCTCTTCAAAGCAATCTTAACTCCACACATCCCTTTTCCTTGGAAAATTGCAAAAATTGAGTCAAAAACTTATTCTACAAGTTAAATCTTCCAAAAAAATGCATTGATTGTCAAAAGAAGATTCTTCATAATTTTCACATCAATAATCCAAATAAAATGAATAAAAGCTTTCCATGTAGGTCAGAAAATATTCTATGAGAAACTGATCTTAAATTTTTTTTTTAAAGTTGAGTTTCTGTGATTTTTTCTGCTGCCCAAGCTGGACGATTTTTGCTTTAGGTGTTAACCTCTAGCTATCCCATGATTGATTTGATGGATATCACTAAAACTATTTCATTAATTTTGTGAATATAAGCTTGTAAAGGAGGTGAAAAAGGAATTGTAAGTTGCAAAAACAGGATGCACCTATTCAAAATTCAAAAACAGTTCAGAGCATCCTCCATTTCTAAGCTGTCAAGTTTATGCCCTGCTAATGCAGAGATTTCATTCTAAACCTCGGTTATCAACCGTTGAAGCAGCTCTTCTGTGTCTGGGTGCTCCAACTGAAGAGCTACAAACTCTTGACGGCATTGCTGAGCTCCTAACTCTCACTTTCACTTACCGTGAATTTCGTCATATTACGAACTCTGCTTCCATATCATTCAGTTGATAACTGCGGCATAGAGTAAGCTAACCCCCACTTTTGTTGAGACAGATCACTGACACAGCCAGTGAGCTCACAACAAAACGTCCAAAGTCCATCCTCGACAATCTCCACATCCGCTACCATTCCATAACCACAATTAAAACACTGCCATTGATCGCCAAGTAACCTGATTACATAATATCAAGCAAAGTACAGCATCCTCTCTGCTACAAAAATGTGCTAAGTTAACACAACTTACGACCCTAAATCCTCAAAAACTCACCAAAAAAATCCTCCTCTAACTTACTTACCCAAGGTACCAGCCCCACCCTCACCTCAAACCTAGTAGCGCTGCAAGAGCCGCCCTACGACCTCACAATACACCTTGAAATGATCCTTCACGTGCAGTACTCTCTGTGCTGCCATTTTGCAAGCTTACTAGATCTTACTTACCAGCTACACAGTCCCAAAACCACCGTAACCAGTCCAGCACTCAAAATGAAAAGCACTGAGACTCCATTAGCAACGCCTTTCACCCCGCCAGAGTCTCCGTAAGGGCTCCCCTGATAGCCTCCAGGACTTGGAGCCCCCGTCCACGAATCTGGGGGACTTCCCACTGGCTGCCCAAGTCCATCGACCGTGGTCGTCTTGAACGTCCAACTCCAAATCTTATGCCTCACCACCCCCGCGCCCGTCGCAGCCGAGAATCCCACGTACATAAACTCATTGAACTGAGATCCCAAGTCCACCGGCACCGATATTAACGAAACCGCGGGCTTCACATAATCGTTGTTGACGTACGGACTGATACTCACATCCAACACATGCTCCAAGCTGTTGTAGCTCACATAAGCTTGAATATGGTTCCCAGACGCAAGAGTCACAGGGATGGAACCCGTTTGTGCTGCCTTGGCTTGCTGGGACACCAAGCTGTTGAAGTCGATCCCGACGTGGTTGTCGTTCAAGTCTTGGAACTGGGGGTCTTGGTGGGTGTCAAATTCCACGGCGAAGTACTTGGGAGCCGAGACTGAAGAGGACGCTTTGGATAAGCCTAAGAAGGCACCCGTGTCGCCCACTGTTTTGTTTTCGGAGCTGATGTGGAAAGTGAGGCCTGCACCGTAGGAGAGCGGGGAAGCTAAGAGGAGGTCGTTTTCGATGGAGAAGATAAACGTGGTTTCGAAGGAGACGCTGGTGTGGGGGGAGACAGGGAGGAGGCGGACGGGGTAGTCGTAAGTGGCTCGACCGGAAGACGTGTTGGTGAGCTCTAAAGCGAGGTCGTTGATGTAGATGCGGGCGTCGCCGAGCACGGAGATGCTGTTGCTGCTGTCGGAGAATTGGTAGTACTGGAAAGTGGTGTCGGCGTGAGGGGTGGTGGGGAAGAGGAGCAGGGTGAGGAAGAGGAAGAGGAGGGGAGTCGCCATAGCCATGACCTGCATTGCGGAAGAAGGGATGAGGTGCTTTAGTACTTCGATTGGAAGAAGCTATGGATGCTATGAAAAACAGCTAGTAGCGTCTCTGCAATGGAAAAGGTCCTTCAATACTTATATTATAGCAGCTTGGGAACACAACAGCCTAAAGTTTCTGGAATGGACAAAGTCCCACAGTACTTCGATTCGAGCAGCTATGGAAGCTCAGGACACAACAGTCTAAAGTTTCTGGAATGGATAAGGTCTTACAATACTTCGATTCGAGCAGCTATGGATGCTCAGAACACAGCTGCGTTACATTTCAGGAATGGACAAGGTTCAACAATACTCCAATCACAGCTGCTATGAAAGCTCAGAACACAACCGCTTTAAGTTTCTGAAAAGGACAAGGTCCTACAATACTTCAAATCCAGCAGCTATGGATGCCCAGACCGTACACAACAGCGCTCAGTTTCTGGAATGGACAACGTCCTACAATATTTCAGTTGGAGCAGCTACGAATGCTCTGAACACAACATCTCTGGAATGGACTAGGCGAGTTGAAATAGTAGAGTTTGCTATGAGAAATAACATGCTATCGGAGTGATGGAGAATATTTTATCTATAAACGAGGTTGAAATTCAATAGACATTGACAAATAGAACTTCAACCTTATATCAGGCAGTTCACTCCAGATAGGGTCAAAAGCAATGCACTACTTTGCACTATAGAAAGACAAGATTACGAAATGTAGCAATGCTCTCCACATACAATGCTTAGTTGCCATGCATCTCTACAGAAATGGACTAGCTCCACCAAGGCTATTGAAATTTTTTGTGCAAAAGTTTGAAGTGCTCAGCCAGTGAAGTCTGTGGTTCAAATCATTAGTTACCTCTGAAGAGATAGAACGCAGCTCAGAAACTTATTGCAAGCAGCTTCACTTCCAGATGATCACCACTACCGCTGGACTGCAATCAACAAGCCACTACACCTCGACCACAATCCCAGCTCCACCATAGCCAAAACCAGCTCGATCCTTAACTTCAAACATAGAATCCAATCAGAACCCGTTTCAAATTTGAAAACCTCTCACCTGACCTGTAAGCTTAGTTAGTCCTGCATGCAAGCCGACCTTTGCCTCACAAACTGGTGACCATGGGTATAAAACTTAAAGTCAAAGAGATTCCTTCTGAACAGTCATGCACCTTACAGCTCAAGAACAAGTGTAGACTGCAGCAAATGGAGGAAGCTGGCTGCGGCAACTGCAGCGGCGCCGTCGGGGTCAGTGCGACTGTGAGAACTGCGAAGCTAAAGAGTAGCGCATAGAATCCTCCCGACAGGCGTTATTATAGCCGTCAATGGACTTGACATCTCTCTCTGAAGGAGAGAATTGAATTGTACAGTACTCCGTTTATTATTTTTTCTCTTTTTTTTTAAATTTACTAACTGTGGCACACATTGCAAGTTTAAAATTGCTGAAATTTCTGCTGCAGGGAGTGGCTGGTCTGATGTGAAAGATCTGACATGTATGGCCAGCTGTTGCCCCTTGCCACTTGCCACGGCAGGTGATATATGTGCATCCCAGTCTCCGTCAATTGTCATCGTCCTGAGAAATCGAGTGTGTGGAGATTCAGTCTCGTACCGCCAGAGCTTGGAATGATTAATATCATACCTGCGTGACAAGCTTTTAATTAGCACTGCAGCATTGATAATCTGGCTCTGATCTAACTGGTACCCGAACTACAAGCTAATTGTGTCCAAACAAAGGCAACTGAGCATTTTTTTACTATTTCTTGTTGGATCTTGTTGGAAGTCAAAAAGGGTGTCTAGAAATGGACAATAGGTGCCTCTGTTGCTGATTTGAAAAAAGATTCGATTGGCACACAGTCACACCATTGGCTCACACACTTGATTGGGAATGAGTTCCAAAGGTAGCCATTTTAGGTGGAGCTGTGGTTCAAGAATGGGGTCCACATGAAGAATGATCCACATTTATATTGAATAAAATATTCATTCATTTTTTTATACATTCTTCCTCATCCTTCTTTTCCGCATACATTGAGCTCAATTTCTCAAGGAGTTCTCCAAACTCTACATGATGAAATGCTTATTTTAACCATGTATGGTATTCCTACCTTATTGTAGATTTTCTTCTTAGAGCAGCTCCAATCTGATTGGGAAACACCACACCAACAACATAATGATAGGGCAACTAAAAACAAACAAACAATGCAACCAACATTGGTTTCCCTTTATCCAAATGTGGCCCTGGCATTTTCCATCCCTAGCGTAGCAATTTGGCAAATAGAGAGAGCTCACAAGTTGACTCACAATAGAAAAAATCATAATTGTCATACCTTTCTAAGCTTTGTTATGTGGGCCAATAAGTTGGAACTTCCTTTTTTGGTATTATTTTTTTTTAATGTAGAATCTTTTCTTCTCTTTCTTTTTATAATATCAGAAAATTCATTTGAGTTTTGGATTATTGGCGTTGTCATAGGTCATTTTTTTTTTTCAGTTGCTAAAACAAAGTGAGGTCTAGTACCTCTTTCCACTTCAAAATCTAGATATAAGGCCATATTCATTAAATTGAGACAATGTGGATTCTCATTTTAATCATCTTCCTAAATTTAGTATGTAGAAGAGTCCATTAAATTGAGACAATTCAAAAAATTGAGACCATAAACTGCTTGAAGAATAAAGAATTTGTACAAGTATAAGAAATTGGAGGAAAAAAATAGTAGTGAAGGATGTTGAAAGGAGGGATTTTGGATGGGAAACTAGAACCATTTATAATAAGTGCTTAACTAAAATATCTAAGTAAATAGTTTGACATATAGTGAGGTGGAGATTTTTGAAATCATCCATGATAGAATACATTTGTACACCTAGCCTGATCAAAAACTACAATGTCAAAGTAAAGAATTTGACATATGCTTAGATAGAGAAGTTCATAATTACTTTGTATAGAAAACATTAGTACTCATCGTGTTCCAAAACAAATGTCATAGACAATAGAATTCCAATGAAGAACTTACAAAATACACAATACCATACAAGAAATAAAAATAAAAATATATTATATTATACAACATCTATAACATCAAATTCTAAAATAATATAAAAAAAGATCAAAACAATGAACTAAAAGAATAAAAAAACTAAATCTATTTCATCTTCTCCACATGTTTTTTTCTAACAACTTTTTATTATATTTTTTTTTCCCTAATCAAAGAAACTATCAACTTCTACAACTCTTTATAATTTATTTTTTTCCATATTTTTTTGTCATCCTCCCTAAAGTTAAGAAAATAACGTACAAACTCGCAAAACTCCTCATGATTTCCTATGCCTACAAACTATTCATCTTCACTCCGAAGATACATTATTGCTTTCACCAGATACATATGCATCCACCGATGTCTGGATGATAGCAATTTGTGTTTTGGGAATTCTAACTCTTGGATCAGAAGTGCCTTCTTTGAAACGTGGCTTCCAAGCAGTCATAATGCAGTCTGTATGCGTCCAACTCGGAGAGATAGCCTTATCCTCGCACCAAGAATTCCCTTGTTTTGTGTCCCACCCAGCATATGTTTCTTCATTGGTGTGATGAAAAGACGTAGGTGTCCAATATTGAAGTTGAATCGAATTGACATGACCTGGATCTGGATTAGGATTTGTTAGAGCCCGAGCAAGCCAAAATGGACGGAGGTCACCGTCAGCGGGGCGCACAACAACTAAGTAACCTGCATATACATCACGGCCAATACGAAATGAAGGAGGTGGACGATCACGTCTACGACCAACAAAAGGTGCATCTTCTGCAAACTCCTCACGCATCGTACCATCATCTAGGTATTGGTCTTCCACCTCATCAGCAACACGAGAATTTGGCCAAAATCCATGCTGCAATGTCTCATGTACCACAAGCGGAGCATTGAGAGCACTTCTCACACCTTCCCAATATTTCCGCACCGGCTCATTCTTCCTCCTAAACTCGCCAGATAAGTCTTGATTTCCCATTGCCCCCCACAATGCAATGTACCCATCTAAACCCTTGCAAATCTCATCAAAGCAACGCATTTGTTGTGGTGGCAAAGGTAGAGGACTACCCCTCGGTACTTTAGGGTGCCCATCTATTGTCTCCTTCCACAAGCGAATCCCCCCACCCTCTTTCAGCAACCAATCAACATCGGTACAAAGGATCTTGTACTGCATCAATGGCCACCCATTGGAATCCTTATAAAACTTAAACTGTTGCGCTTGAGAATGACCATGTAGAGAATCATCGCCTGTATGCAAGTACCCGTCCACAAATCGCTTAAAATCAGGAACCTCTTCAATGAGATGAAGAATTACGGGTTGTGTTTCACAATCCATGAAAGACTTCATCAACCTTGGAAGTGTGGGGTAGTCATTCGTCTTCAATTTAGTGCTCCAACGACCAAATAGAGCATCAATGTCCTCATGAGTGTGTCCAACAATGAGGAAATTGATGTATATCTCTCGAAAAATAGCTCTATAGACAAGAAGAGAACAAAATGCAAAACCCCACCGATTCTTGTTGTCGCCAGAAGCATTGTCAAGCTGAAGAGTCAATGTTGGAGGAAGAGGTTGAGCTTCCACCAATACTTCAGGGGGGGACCCGAGAGAGTCCGTACAAATCTCTGAACCTATTAACAAAGCCTCTGTCAGTTCAGAACGCTCTCCTCTTACAAACAATTGACGAGATGAATGCTTCGGTTGTGACTCTAGATCTCGCAATAATTTTGCAATGGACCCAATAGTATGGTTGGAGTTTGTTGGGAAGATGTCCAAGCCATAGTGTGCATATCGCACATCTCCATGACCATGAGCAATCATGCCTGTAACAGCGACATGCATCTTCATGAAAGAATCATTTCCCTTACTCTTGTGCGAGTAATGAGGGGAAGCAGTCTTTGAGTGATCCATCTTGTCATGGATTATAGTCAAAACCTTGTCAGGATACATCTCAGACATTGAACGGTTTCCATAGTATAAGTCCCTATGCGCCTTTTGCCCCGATAGGTGCATTCTCAATTTGTTAGACCACACGTCTTGCGCTCGTGAACGTGGAGTGCAAGCACTCTTGAGTTGCCTATATCTATCGTAGGTTCCACAACGAGAAAAACTATCTCCTCTAGCCTTTGGAGCATACTCAGGAAAAGATTGACGACGTATGTTGCTCAATCCACTAGCCGAAATATGTTGCAATTGAAGTGAGGAATTGACATTGTTAATCTGTGGCAACTTGTCCTTCCAACGAAATGCAGACGGTAGGACCATGGAGGGGACTTTCTCTCCAGACTCAAGGGTCCTCGATTTGTGAGGCATCGTGTCCGCTTCATTCTCCACTAACAATCGAAGAGTTGCTGTTGCTTGCAAAGTGTGTGTCCGAGGTTTTTTCATTCCAAGGTTGCCATGATGCTCCGGTTTCTGGTCATCTTTTGCCATCTTCTTGTATCTATAAAAGGTAGCCTTCGATACTCCATGGATGGCGCACCAAGCAACCGAACAAATTTCATGGTTTGCCAAGGTAATCATGTCCCTTCCATTGGAATCAGTATGGGTTTGCTTGTGCACGTCAAGCAGACGTGACTTACGCCAAAACACTCCACCATCAATATGAAGTAGAGACTGAACAGCTTGAATCTGACCACGTGGAAATGGTTGCAAGCAATTCTTCTGGCAACATTTCATACTAGAAACATCAGCAATTGCTTGCTCTGTGAGGAGGGTTTCTTTCTTCGGGAGATTGGTAGGCTCAGTCCTCTCACGTGAGCTTTCATAGGAACGAAGTCCAGTCCAAACACACCGCCTCGAACCGTTTGAAGAGACTGCAGTATTGAAGAGATGCGTTTGTTCGTGGTCATATAAACTGGCACCATTAAGGTAGACCCTGGAAATGTGCCAGGAGTGCATGGACCACATCCACTCCGACGGAACATCTGCCTCACACAAAGACTCTGCAATTTGAATTGCAACCCGGTCATCACCGAGTGGCTGCCCGTCCATGTCAATGACGAGATCTGCATCAACATTGTGACAAATTCCTTTTGCCACCTCTACCCCCTCCTCATTTCTGAGTGTGACGCATTTTGTATACCAAGAAGCTCGAGGAAATCCCTCGCAGGCTGCGACACCCGGCGGCAAAGTTGGCATTGGAATTGTAAACTCGTTGGCATCTGGAGTATCCATTCTGCGCGTGAAAGAAAACCAATTAATTCATACTATTGTGAGTATCCTCGAGTCGAGGATAATAAATAAGTAGGACACACTGACAAAACAGGGAGCAACGCAACCTCAGTTGGAGGGTAAAATTGTATACCATTTTGGAGTAGGTAGTAGGAGTAAGAA
This sequence comes from Rhytidiadelphus loreus, assembly GCA_947034895.1. Taxonomy (NCBI): domain Eukaryota; kingdom Viridiplantae; phylum Streptophyta; class Bryopsida; order Hypnales; family Hylocomiaceae; genus Rhytidiadelphus; species Rhytidiadelphus loreus. The sequence goes on along the minus strand of OX344765.1, from coordinate 28,642,449 downwards.
AACAAAATGTATCTTCGATTCGAAGATACCTGGCGGACAAGATTGAGAGATAATATGCATTCCCACAGTCGACATGGGAGTGTCACACTGATTATGTACATGAACTCTGTATATCAATTCAAATGTCAATGAATGACTATGTTTGTCTATGGTTATCATTCATATTCTATGTATGTATGTGATTATCCTCGGGTCGAGGATAATTACACACATACATAGAGGTTCCTCGACCCCAGGATAATCTCCAACATGTCCGTGATTATCCTCGACCTGAGGATAATTTCCTACATGTTTGAGATTATCCTCGGGTCGAGGATAATCTCGGTGCATGTTGGAAATTATTCTCGGATGAAAGATAATCTTCATGCATGTTTCAGATTATCCTCGAGCCGAAGATAATCTCCATGTATGTTTGTGATTATGCTAGGCTCAAGGTTAATCTCCTTGCATGTTTCAAATTATCCTCGAGACGAGGATAACCTGCATGCATGTTTCTGAATATCTATTCATGTTTGTGGTTATCCTCGACTCGAGGATAACCTCCATGCATGTATGTGATAGACAAATTTATAGTTCCGACATTTCCGACGCAAGAATCGGTTGTTCATTCTTGAACATAACATAGACATGACAACATTTGAGATTTGACACCTGAATTCCCTAAACTCCAAGAACCGGAGGACTACGTAATACTACATGTACCTTTGCTTAACACTGACGAGCAAGAGCAGAAATCTAGCATTCAATGAGAAGGGGAGAAGGGAAATAGAGGAACTTACGATAACCCGTGCAAAACTAAGCCACTTAGTCACATAAACTTGTAAATGCACTACAAAAACATATGTTTAAAGGCCGTGCCGCCCGTGCGGTAGCAATGTCTGCAAGAGGCCGCGGAGGAGGGAATACTGGAAAACACGAGAGAGGAAATGAGGTGCTCGAGGAAGAGAGTTGATGCACACACTAGCGGAAGAATGTGAGCGGGAGAATGTGAGCGGGAAATTTAACAGTATTTGAAATCTTTATAATTTTCAGGGCGTAGGGGAGAAGTACCTCCTCGGATTATGGGTCCGTTGACATTATCATCCCCCAAATAATGACAATGATGTGGAATGTGATGGAAATATTTATGAATAGAAATGGGATCTGACGTAGCCGATCTTTTTTAGATTTTAATAGGGGGATTTGTACTTTGTGGAATTTTTGGCAGTCACCTTTTCTCCAAAAATGTGGAAATATTCTTTGTAGTCACAACGGAATTTCGAATTTGGCAAATTTGGCAATTCATACACCACCCACCAACCAACCTTTTTTTTAAATAGTTTATTCTAATGTCTGATTTAGATGAATGTTTACGGTAGGTAACCACAGTAATTTGGCACATGTTGGGTCCACTGTGTATTGGCTATAAACAGAATTGTACGTAATGAAAGCTTTCAATAGGGAATGAAGTTTGGACTTTCGGGTTTTGGGGTTTAGGGTTTAGGGTTTATGATGTAGGGTTTTGGGTGTAGGGTGTAGGGTTCAGGGTTTAAGGTTTAGGAGCAATAGCAAAGTCTTCAACAAATGTAAATTACATGCTCATGAATTCAATGTTCATTGAATTCATTCACGAATATGTTCATGAATTCATCTTGATTTTGCAAATGATATTCAAAATTCACATTTATTTCTGAAATTCCAATATCCTGAAATTGAAAGATGCTTCTTATATAAATTTTATTAGGATTCTTGAAATTTTTGAAATAAAAGCAGGCAATAAAACATAATGCCTTTTATTTTGAATATTACTAGTTTCAATTGATAAAGGATCTCCAATGTTGTGGACATCTAAATGACCGTACATGTTCAAAATTACCCAAAATCTTACATAATAGTTTTGAATCTGTAATTTAATTTTATAAAAAAATATAGAACTTTGAGCTTCTGTTTTGAAAACAAAGAACAATGTACAATTGTGAATTTTTTAACATTCAATTCTATAAAATGCGGTACTTGTTATGTTTTATTTTCCATAAATGTTGAAACTCATTCTAAGAAATTTGCATTTACGTATGAGCACATCAAATTCTTGCTATTTGTCTTGTACAATACATTAGCAACTAATGAAAAAATGAAGGTAATTATGTTGTTTTTATTATGTAACTAAAATCATAAGAGCTATGAAATTTTAAAGAGGATAAGTATTGGAGATCAACAACATATTGTACTAGTTAAATTTTTGTATAAATTTGAAAGAATTATGATTCTTCAGTGTAATATATAATTTTGTTCAATTGTTTTTTAAATTAGAATGATTTGGATGAAAAAACATAAAGTTTGCAGAACACTATGAAGAACTACAATGAAAAAAAACTAAACTTTTATGAAGATAAAAGAAATAAAAAGCACACGCTTAAAATATTTCAAAAAGAAAGTATGAGAACTAGAACTATACAAAGTAGGATCCATACTCATTTTTAAAAGCTTAATAATTATGTGAAGTGTACAAAATGTAGAGACCCATGTTCTAAGAAGTCGTCATGTCCACCTACATGGCATCCAAACCATGATTTGGAGCATAATTGGCTTCAAATTAGACTACTTTGTTAGTACATTGAAATGAATGATGGACTTTCCATTCATTTGCTACCAATCATTATTTTTAACTCCATCATGGTTTAGAGCCTTGAACGACTTCAATGTCACATAAATAATCTTCATGAGAGGTTCACCTCCTAGAAATGAATGTATTATAATGTATCCCATACAATGACTCGCTAAATTGTATAAAAAATTAGTACTCTACAAGTTTTAGAAATTCTTTTATTACATCTTCTGTACTTCAAACACATAATTATTCAAAAAGTGCAAGTTATGTATGAAATAATAGTTCTTTAAACTACAAAACATGAATACTTAATTTTAATGTTTTGTTGATTTACCAAACAAATGGCACCAAATTTATTCACTTAAGAATCCTAAATTCTAATTCAAAATATTTTGAACTTCTACATTTTCTTTCTTGTGCCATTTAATAGTTATTCCATACTTTTTTAAATGTTTAATCTTAAAAAAATGGTGTTTAGACCTTTATAGATTACGATCATCTAAAAAGTAAAAGTTCTTTATAATTTTAAAAAAATTGCATAGAAAAAACTAAATTATTTATTATTTAATTATTTTTTTATTCATGACAATACTTTAGAAGTTTGGTTACATTTACTAAACTTTGTATTTCGAATAAAATTTTAGTATATGGAATGCTCAAAATCTTACGTAAGCCTTGAATAGGGTTTGAAATTTGGAAATTGTGTTTTGGTGTATAAGTTCTAAAGATGCTTAGATTCATTTGAAACTTACAATGAATTCCAAGAAGCTAAAAAAAAAACCTTGGTTATTTAGAGTGTTAGGTACATTACAAATTAGAAATACTATTGATTAAATTTTATTCAAATTTGTTTAAATTAGAAAATATAAAAAACCCCAATGGATATGGAATTTTTTCCGAAATTCTTGAAATAAGGAAATGTCTACATTACATGAAAAGTCTAAAAGAGATAAATTATGGGATGAGAAGAAATGAAACACACTTTGCACAATTGCTTCATACATGTCTTCAACATCTCTTAGTCCCATTACGTGGACTCTTTACCTTCTTTAATCCCTAAACAACTGCTAAGCCATTTCTTGGTAAATGAATGAGAAACAATCTTGCCGTACTGGACACAAATGTAACTATTCATCTTCCAAAATTTATGGTGAAAAATAAAGATCAACTACAATAGTTTGTCTTCCAATTAGAGTTTCAACTACAATCTGTTGATGTTTCATTTTTTTAAGCCAACAATTTGTACGGTGACAAAACAAATGATTTCCATGATGACCGTCCAGACATTCAAAGGTTAAGTTTTTTTTTTAAATAGGAACATTTAGAGAGCCCAAATGTCATGGGGTTGAATTTGTGGTTGAATTTTCAATTCTTCAAAATCAAATGCTACTTTGGAAAATAGGGACCTACAAAAATTGAATTGGATGAAGTTCTCTTACATTTTGTAGACCATGCATAACGCCAGACCATTTTTTGGTTGATGAATGACAGAAATCTCTTTGTGTCGGACAAAAATGCAACTATTCATCCTCCAAAATTTGAGTGCAAAGGAAAGATCATTTACAGTACTTTCTCTTCATATGAGAACTTTATCATTTTTTTAAACAAACAATTCGCATGGTGAAAAAATAGATGATTTTCATTATGACCCACATGCTGTTCAAGGGTTCAAGACACCTACGTGTATAGGACTTGAAGCTTAGAAGAAATAGGTTCTGGGGAGGCAAGTTTGGCGACATACATTCCGCAAACTAGATTTTGGAGAGTTAGTAGGCTTGGCAAGGTAGATTTGGGGAGGCACAAAGGTCAGGATAGTAGGTTCAAGAAGGCTGTAGGGTAAAAGGAGTAGGATTGGGAAGGACCAAAGCTGGGGAAGGAGGTTCGGGAGAGGCCCGAAGCCGGGGAAGGAGGTTCGGGGAAGGAGGGTTGGAACCAGGGTTGGTCCGTCGTCCCTTTCCTCCGAAAGTTTCCCAATTTTTTTTCACGAACATTTTTCCAGCTTCCGGCGTGGGTGATTCTCCGTCTTCAATCGCGTTTTGTTTTTGTAGCTTTGGTTTGGGGCGCGCGGGGTTTAGGGCGTCACAGAGTTCGACCTTCAGGCGCGGTTTAGTTCAGTCTTCTTGAGGCGCGGTTTACTTCGAGTTTGAGGCGCGGTTTACTTCTTGAGGCGCGGTTTACTTCCAGTTTGAGGCGCAGTTTGAGGCGCGGTGTTTTCAGGTTCAGGCACGGTGTCTTTCGAGTCGCGGTGTCTTCATGCGCGGTTTACTTCGAGTTTGAGGCGCAGTTTACTTCTTGAGGCGCGGTTTGAGGCGCGGTTTACTTCGAGTTTTAGGCGCGGTTTACTTCTTGAGGCGCGGTTTACTTCCAGTTTGAGGCGCAATTTGAGGCGTGGAGTTTTCAACTTCAGACGCGGGGTTTTCGATCTTCAAGCGCGGGGGTTTCTCGATTCGTGCACGGGGTTGCACGGGAGTTGCACGCAGCAGTGTGAGTTTCTAGCTCCAACTGCAGCACGAGTTTCCAGCTCCAGTTTCAGCGTGACTTTCCAGCTCCAGTTTCAACGTGAGTTTCCATCTTCCCAATATTTTGCACCAAGTTTTCTGATTTATTCTTTGTGTATGTAGTTATTTTTTTTGTTCTTTGGGCATGTAGTTTGCAATTATTCATATTCTTGTTTCAAATCATTGTTGTGTTTTCAAATTGTTTATCTTGTTCCAATTTCCATGCCAGTGTTAGTTGCTTAGGTTTTAGAATTCGGGTTTGTGATTTTTGTTCATTTGTCATTGCATTAGGGTTTAGGCAGAGTCGACTACATCTGGAAGTGTTGAAATTTTTTTGAAGCATTCGATAATTTGCTGCAAGAAGTGTGCAGGAGGTGAGGAACTTTTCAATTTCTGTGTCTACCATTGCTCTTGGTTTGAATGCGTGATATCATTTTTGTTTCTATGCACGTTCTAATTGAATCAAGATTGTAATGTATGTTTGCATTCTACATGAGCACAGATGATTAGTATTAGAAATAGGGTTTCTGTCTTCATTTTCTTCAGTTATTCTTCTTTGAACAACAGAAATCATCTTCGACCCGAAGATAACCTACATGAACACAACTAATGAAATACAAAAACCACAAAACTAATAAAATACAGAAATTGACGGTCGGCCCCTGGATAAATAACCACAAAACTAACACAAATAAAGAACACATGAGCTAAATAAGAACCAATTATCCTCGGACCGAGGATAAATAGTACCAAAAAAAGTACAAATAGAATACACCAACACTAATTAAGAACCATTTATCCTCGGTCCGAGGATAAATGACAACGAAAACAAGTCAAATAAAATACACTTAAACTCATGAAGAACCATTTATCCTTGGACCGAGGATAAACGGCAACGAAGACAACACAAATAGAATACACCAACACTAATTAAGAACCATTTATCCTCGGTCCGAGGATAAATGACAACGAAAACAAGTCAAATAAAATACACTAAAACCCATGAAGAACCATTTATCCTCGGACCGAGGATAAACGGCAACGAAGACAACACAAATAAAATAAACCAACACTAATTAGCAACCATTTATCCTCGGTCCGAGGATAAATGACAACGAAAACAAGTCAAATAAAATACACTAAAACCCATGAAGAACCATTTATCCTCGGACCGAGGATAAACGGCAACTAAGACATCACAATAAAAATAAACCAAACCAAATTAAAAATCAATTATCCTCGGTCCGAGGATAAATAGAAATCCAAGATCGTAGTTATCAATCTTAGTTAATGTGATACTATCTATCCAGGATCGTAGTTTTCAATTATGAATATAGTCTGCTCATTCTGCACTGCTCTGGATATCATGTGCAGCCTGCTTTGATAATGGTCCACTCGAAATGCATTAATCAGGAATTCTCTAATCTATTATCTTCGCCTCGAAGATAAATATCAAATTATAATTCTGATCATAGTGGTTTACTATGCTCAGATACATATCAACATGGCGGCTGAGTCTGAATACGACTACTCGGCTACTCTCCCATTCATTGAGCCTTTCACAAAATGGGTGGAAGAGGAGCCCTTCATATCGGAGATGCCAGAGCTATACGGCAAGCTCTGGCAATTCAAAGCCGTCGTCGAGTCCTGGACATTCGGTGTGAACCAGTCCAAGGATTACGTGTACCTTCGTCACCGAGTGAAGGATACAGGGATGTACGTGAATTGGAACTTAAGTGAGAAGGTCGCCCTCATTGAGAACCATCAGGACAAGTACCTTGTCATCACTCTGCAAGGAATCGACAATGCAGGAATCGAAACCAAACATACTCATTCAATCGTCTGCCATGAAGACGACCCTATGGGTGTTTTTGACTTCGACAACCTCATCGTCGACTTGCACTCGGGAAACCTTGATGCCTTGGCAATAGACTTTCATACAAGATACCACCCATGGCATAAAAAGAACGCCAGGGTGACGTCGAGAAAAGTCGGATACATGTTTCATAAGCTGACAGAGGAAGCTAAGAAACATGTACAGAAAGGGCCTGCTCGAGCGAGTCAAGGTCGTGGTCAGCAAAGGCCGGATAATGCCGATGAGACGAGATCAGCGTCTGGTATGCGCGGCCGCACAGGGAGTAGAGGAAGTGGGAGAGGAACGGCCCGCACGCAAGCCCAGAAGAGAAAGAACCCGGACACGAGTACATGTGAGCCTGGTGAGAAACGCAAGAAACCCGTGACGGACAATCGTCCTACAACCGCCGGTAGTTCAGGTTCAATACTCACGAACGTGAATACCCGGAAGCCAGCCGGTACGCAGCCAATCGAGAAACACGAAGTTGCAGCTGCATATCAGTCGGAATTTTGGAAGAAAAATGGCAAGTGCTTCATTTTTCATCCACATGTATTCTCTGTTAATATCAAGCAATGCTTCCTTGCCCCAGAAAGATACATAATCCGGAAGCTTGAAATGAAATTGGTGGATGAGCAAAAGGAGACCCTCATTCATCTTGGTTCAGAGCAGCAAAGGCAGAAAATTTGCTTGACCCCTATGGACGCCAGTAAGAAGCTTTTGAAGGAGTGTCCTAAGGATTGGGATTCCATCAAAAACGGTGGCTTCTACATAATTGACGGCCAACATAGTGTCACCGCAGCCAAAATGCTTCAACAAGGCGGATGCTGCGAGACACGCAAGGTCGAGTTGTAGACATGGGAGGCTGTGATCGTCTGGACCAGAGACCCGACACAGCTCACAGATATTTCGAAGTGGTACAATGCCTCCAACCACCTCGTTCATAGTCAGCCAACATGGGGGAATCAAATATCCGCATGTAGGCAGGTTTGGAAGGCGTTGAAGCGGCCTACCAACACAGACAGTGAGGGGCTGGTGAGAGGGAATAAAGCAGTCTTCAACGTCTCAGCATATAAGGTACCCCTTTATTATCTTCGAGGCGAAGATAAATTTCATGTCCATGCTCTAGTTGTCTTCACGTTTTCTTATAGAGTGCTGCAATTTCTGACTAATGATTATGTGGTCTCCAAAGTAGTTATCCTCGGGCCGAGGATAATTGTTTGAAAATATGTATATCTTCTAAGTGAACTAGTATGCATGCTGATTCCGTGAATATCTGTTTGAGCAGGAATTTGTGGACGGTGTCATGATTCGATACAGAAGCATCAACCCGGACAAGGAGGGCGCCCAAGTCAAGTTGGCGTCCGATGTCAAAAACGAAATTCGAATAATAACCTTGGCCGATGAGACCTATCAGATGTGGGAGGAGTTCCTCACAAAGCACACTGATGGATCTTTGATTGATCCCGTGTCACGGAAATCCTACAACAGCGCGAAGACCTTCAACGCAAAGAACTTCTCGCTCAAAAGGGAGTTCTTCAAGCACATGGGACACTTCACGGACAAAGATCTCAAGGATTATGTCCTCCATCTGCTTGGGAGAACAGAAGGACGCACACGAGACTATCCAAAGGTCTCTGTGGGGGCGGCAAAGATCCTGTGCGAGGACAACTATAAAGCCGAGCACTGGGTAGAGCGCAGGAAGCGTAAGAAAGTCATCGTGGAGGAGTTCATGGCCCTCGATAAGTCCTTGAAATTGAAGGACAGAAATGGGGATGTCATCGATGTGAAGTGGAAGCAATGGAAGCTCGACAACTTCTTTTCGTCGGCATCGTGGGATTTCCTCCTCACGGCAATACCCAACCAATTCTTCGTAAAACGCCTTACCAACGAGGCGAAGAAGAAGACGGCCATAGACTACAAGGACAATCAGAAATTGTCAATGGTCTATCCCATGTTCAAGACCTTCTTGAAGATGAAGAAGCGAGTGGAGCCATCGGGAGGAGATGTGTTTATCCGAGGCCACCAATGCTATCCCCAAGGTCTGGTGACGACCCACATATGGCCCTACGTCATCAGAAATCTTGGCCTCGCTGTGATTGATTTCCGAATCCTCCCGAGGCCGAATCCGGGATCTGGTGACAGTCCACCGTGCTTGCCATTATTGAATTTTTTGGATGGTCATCTCAGGCCGGTGTTGTCTACTCCAGACGTGTGGTTATGGATTCTCGGGAATTCATATGACATCGACGTGGCCAAGAAATTTGCCGCATCGAAGATGTCAGGGTACGAAGTCAGGGTGTCCACCTACCTGCCAAGTAAGGCAGAGAGGTTGGACAACTTGACCAACCGAGTAGTGCCACCCCCTGTGAAGCTCCTTTTCGTCATGAAGAAACGCAATGACGGGGAGCCAAAATACAAGGAGGCAGTGAAGAAGGTATATTGCACCGATGACATACCTTACTACACTGATTTCCATAAGAACACGGAGGCGAAATATAGGGTCCATCCGAGTGAGCTGAGGATGGAGTTCTATATCGACATTCTTCAAAGTTTCGCCGTGACGGGAGAGAACGTCATCGGCGTTTACACACGCTCCAAGTTCGTGATCGCTGCAAAGGTACGGCTCTGTGATTTATCTTCGACTCGAAGATAATTGCTTAGGATCTCTTTCTGGTGTATTATTATGTTCGATTGTTCTGTTGCATGCATCTTTATCTGTTGTTGTGTTATATTCGGGTCGAAGATAGTTTCCTAGGATGGATCATTATAGTTTGAAAAAAAGTATTGACAACTGCTTGTTGTATTGTAGATGTATGGCCTCTATTACTATGGCCTTACTGAGAGGCATGCTTCACAAAAGCTTCGAGATATGGCGACTTATGGCAGTAAATTAGACATGAACGATTTCTGCCATGAGAACCAGGGTTGTCACCGTTACGTCCTGTCCGTCCGTCAGGATTCAACCTTGGCGTCCGTCAGGATTTAAAATTTTTTTTTTTTTTTTTTTTTTTTTCACTGGACGGTCCGTCCGTCGACCTGGATGGGTGGTCTGTCCACCTTGACGGGTAGTCCGTCCACTGGGACGGTCGGGCCGTCACCTGGACGGTCAAATTGTCGACCTGAACGGTGGATGGACTGGCCGTCCAGGTCGACGGACAGGCCGTCCAAAAAAAAAAAAAAAAAAGATTTTTTTTTTTTTTTTGACGACCTGGCTGTTCACTGGTTTGCTCCAGGGTGCCAAACTGGCTGTCAAAAAAAAAAAAATTTTTTTTTTTTTTTTTTTTTTGGGCTGACGGCAATACCGACGCGTCAGGACATCCGAACGTGAAAAGCCCACGTCACGTCCGGATAGACAACCCTGATGAGAACTCGCCATATCTTCCTGGTTACGTGCGTCCGCGTAACCTTGAAACTCCATATCTGGACTCGGATTCCACACCCTCCATCGATCGCAACGTAGAAGCCCCACGACAATTTCCTACTGACGAGGGAGCTGCCAACCTTGGGATCGATGAATTTGGGACAAACACGAACGTTGTCCAAGGAGGAAATGTGGAAATCAACGCAGAGGACTTCCACGTAGGGAGACGCGGGCCAGAATCAGCGTCGAAGGACAAGGAAGAGTCAGATGAAGTTGCTCGCAAGAAGAAGAAGACGGCAAGGAAGCCCGTGGACGGCTTCATTCCGGACATTATCATCAGCGACGTGGAGGACACGTATTTGGATTTGGAAGACTTCAACTACGATGGTCCGACTGATGATGGTGCGGGAACCTCTAAGGGAAGCCAAGGAGAACCCTCACTTGTAGAGCCTCAACCTCGTCGTGATTCCACGTTCGGAGATGCTACAGATCCAATTCGAGTTCCTCTTCGTCCTGTGAAGCAGGAACTTAAGGATTTTTGGAGGCAGAGAGAGGAGAGGAAGGCCTTCAAGAGGGCTGAGGAGGCAAGAAGAAGGGTTGACGAGCTGGCGGAGAAGGAGGCGTTGAAGAAGGAACTTGAGAAATTGCGTGAAGAGAATGTTTCTCTCAGAACGCGATCACAAGATCCTTCTACTTCTCAACCTAGCCAACTTGATGTGCATGACGTTGGTGGTGCTTCAGAAGCCACAGGTCAACAGTCCACTGATCTGAGCACTGAGGGTTATCTTCGAGGCGAAGATGATCCTCTACCTCCCTCCCAAGAGGATATTGCTCCCCCTTCTCCTCCTCCAATGGAACAAGAGTAGGGATCCTCTCTTCCAGTTGATAGAGCAAATCAATAGATTCAAGAAGAGATTGCTCCCCTTGGAACTGGAACAGAGGGAGCTAATACTGCTGTGGATTATCCTCGAGGTGAGGATAATCCAAGCCAGCCCCCAGCATTGGAGGTGCAAATGGAGTCGATCCTTGGAACTGGGATAGAGGGAGCTGATAGTGCAGTGGATTATCCTCGAGGCGAGGATAATCCAAGCCAGCTCCCTACATTGGAGGCGCAAACGGAGTCGGCTCTTGGAGCTGGGAATGAGGGAGCTAATAGGACAGTGGATCATCCTCGAGGCGAGGATAATTTGACCCAGCCCCCTACTTTGGAGGCGCAAGCGGAGTCGGTCTCGGAGACCCAAGAGGAGGGTGATGTTGTACCGGATCTTGTCCCCCCTCCGACTGAGCCTCGTGCACCGGAGACGGAGATAGAATTTGAAAATCCCCCAAACGACGACGAAGAGACTGTCGACTACGGGGATTATTTGGATGATGAGTTTGGCCAGGTACACTCTCGTCCATCCTCAGACCCCTACGATATTTCATGAGTCTATCTAATGTGATATGATGGATGTTTGTTTTGTCTTCCATCATGTTCATAGTGAGAGACTCTCATGTCGATTCCTTCTGTCTGACAGGAGAGAGTGTACAGTCTCTGATTGTGAAGCGTGGAAGAACTGCCACTCTGTGACTGCGTTGTAGCATAGTGTAGATACCGCAACGGGCTGTAGTTGGTATTTGTATACAATCGGCTAGAGATCAACAAAACTGTTAGACCGGGTGTATCATAAATTATTTTGAAATAAATATATGTCAAACTTCTCTTCAATGCGTGTAGTGTCTAATGAATTGATATTGCCCATGTTTGTGCCCAGCGCGGACAACTTAGAAGTGTGCACCGCCCATTGGCACTCAAACAATCACTTAACGGAGGGGTTCTGCAGTCGCTTAGTGGGGTTCCATGCTTTTCTCCGTTTTATGGGTCGCCTGATTCTGCCTTTCAACAGGTAACTACATCTCTTTCGTGTTGTGTTTGATCAGGTAGTAACGGCAGGTCGAAAAAACAGAGTGCCGCGGAGTGTGTCCTCGTTAGTGGTCCAACCGCAACAGAAGTGGTTGAATATCGTGTTCGATTTGAACGGAGTGCTGTGTGAGAGTCAGGGTCAAGGGCCCCATAAGAAGAAAAAACATTACACAGTCCGAGATAATATATTCTCCCATCGAACCCCAACCCTCATTGGGACGAAGGCCGTCTTCATTCGTCCCAATGTGCGCGAGTTCTTAGACGAGGTTTCAAAGATTTCGAATCGCATCGTAGTTTGGAGCTCCATGTTCAAGAAGACGGTGGAACCCGTTGCGAGTTTCCTATTCCAGAATTGCAAGGCTCCCTACCACATCCTAGGTCAGGACAACTGCAGGAGGGTAGAAACCTCGGAAGGGAAATTTCTTCATCAGGCTGGGAGTCCGTGGAAGACTCTGCTCTTCAAAGTGCTTGATGAAGAATTGTTCCTGGACCCTCAGGATCCCAACTCCTTCAACAAGGACAATACCATTCTCATCGATGATTCTCCGCAAAAGGGCATCCTCAATGAGAATGGGAATTGCATATACCTTGAGAGTTAGAACCCGTACATGCGTGGAGACAATGTGCTCGTCGGCACTCTCATTCCGTGGTTGAAGAAACTACACGAAGAGTGTCCACTTGGACGCCTTCGTGAGTTCGTAGATCGGAACCGCATAGGTGTGGCGCCCTTGGTCGCATCAGACGATCAAGCCAATTATATATTAGATGGGATGAGGATGTCCGTCAAGGCATTCGAGTCGCGATTCGTGTTGCGGGGGATGAATCTAGTGATTGAATAAGAGAAACGAAGGAAGAAATAGACTTCTCAGTGTCTCAGTCAATTATAGGACTCGTTGTACATTATTTTTCTGAATACGGATTGTTATGTACATTTCATTCTTGTGAATTAGTAAAATTTTGAAATTTAATCAAGATTTCTCGCCTCTTTTGGTTGTACTGTTTTGTTCAACATGTGTTTGTCTTCCATGTTCGGTTATCTTTGGGTCGAGGATAATTGTGGAGGATGTGTGTTATCTTTGGGTCGAGGATAATTGTGGAGGATGTGTGTTATCTTTGGGTCGAGGATAATTGTGGGGGATGTGTGTTATCTTTGGGTCGAGGATAATTGTGGAGGATGTGTGCTCTTTTCTATTGCTATAGGTCGGAGGATCCGTTCTACACTTTCTCCAACAGAGGGAACCACTAACGAGGAGCTTGCTATCTGGATCGGACGTGTCACTTTCAATGAGGTCCGGCTCGATTGGAGGGAGCTTCGTGCCGTCCTCCTATTCTAAGCCTTACTTCCTGGGCTCGGCCACCGATGCAGCTTCGGCGGCCATCGACTTCTCAAAGGGGAATGTGGAGGAAGGCGTGGTAGATAGCCCACCTAGTCGGGGTCCCGTGAGGACACCGATTTGCTCACCGTCGCCGATGAAGAGGGCCAGCTCCACCCCTAGTCGATTGCGTTCACAGTCGCCAACCTTGCGAACGCCAAACACCCCGCAGAGAAAATTGTATGCGGATGACGAAGACCGGGGTATGGATCCTCGTCTCGAGGATGGAGTGGTGTTGCCGGTGACAAACGTACATCAAGCTATGCAGAGCAAGGTACTCAATATAGATCCCAAGGTTGGGGATCGAATCAATGTGGTACCGATGGGTGCATGCAGTGCATAACAAGTTCCACGCCTCGTAGAGATTCCTATCTCGTTCCCCTCCATGTCCATGGGCGGAGTATCTTTGCCTTCCGCTGTACCTATTTCCCGCCGAACGACTCTTCGAGACATACGGCGCACAAATTACACACGATCGACAACAACTGCCGATCCGTACATAAGCACTGTAAATAGATCGATACCACGGCCGCCTCCTCGAGGTTCTAGATCTCTTTCCAATACCGAGATTTCGCGACGTGAACGAAAGCCGAAGAGAGAGGCCAAGGATTTAATGATGATGGGGATGTTCAATACTTTCAGTAAAGACAGTGGATCACCCAAGCCTTCTCAACTCGAGGATATCTTCAGAAGATTGGCTAAGTTGAAAGCCTTGGAAGCAGCCAAGGAGGCAATAAATAGCAGTTCTTAATCCAAGCATGATGGTTTGCTGAGTGATCGTTGTTCACAGTGGTCTGCGCTTTGTGGAAGGATCATTACTATTAATAGAATATTCATTCATATACAAAAAACAATTTTTAGTAAGGGTGAGTGCTCTCTGCGCACATAGCCTCTACATTTTGACACAAGACATTCAATCATTAGAATTAACAAGATTAGATATACCGGGATTTCATTTTCTAGGAAGTGAAGTATATAGAGAAGTGAGAGAAGTTGATTCAAGTAAATTCATGTTCTTCAATGTAAAGGGACACACTTTTATAAATATTACATCTTATTACACAACTCATGTGGAATTGCATTTTGTACATTCACGTTTCTTAATTGTTTTGGTGTGGGATTGCTCTAAGCCTTCTAACAACTTGCCTATTTTTTATCTTCGCCTTCAACAATTTATCTTTGAATGGAGGAGCCTTAAGTTCTCAAAATGACCATATTGTCTCAATTTAATAAATATGGCCTTATATTGTTCTTGTTTTTGTTCATATACCTATAAGGTGAAAAGATTGTAAGCGACTATAAGGTGAGAATATGTTTACAATTGTTCCCACTCCTAATTATTCTAAATAAACAATTGAACACTCTTCATATTCTTTTGTTGGATCTTATTGAGTTGTTGGTAGTCAAAAGAACATTCTAGATTTTCTTCTTATGCATTTTTTGGACATTGTAATTATAAACTATGAATTTTCAAAGTGTTGAAAATAGGTGTGTTCAAATGCAACAATGGGAAATTTCATTAAAATGGAGATATTTTGTGTGCCATTTTCAAACCGCCCGGTCTAAATTGTAAAAGTGTTATCTAGGATAGGTATAGATTTCAAAAATCTTAAACGTATATAGATTTCAAAAATCTAGGATACATGTAGATTTCAGATCATGCAATCTAAACCATAAAAGTGTCATCTAGGACAAATGTAGCATTCAGACATCTAAAAATGGTATAGATTTTAGATATCTAGGATAGTTATGCAGTTCAGACCAGGCGGTCTAAACCTTAAAAACTACCAAATTTATGAATTGGCACCATTTTAATGAAATTCCTCATAACCCTAGAATTTTATAAAATAAAGACTTCTTTGGAAAAAATTTACCTTGTAAATATATAGAGGGGCATTTTGGAGAAAAAATCACAATTAGGTGTACTTTCCATAAGGTAAGAAGATTGTAAACACAACAAATTTGTTTTATAATAAGTTTTATCAGTCAATAAGGGATGTTAACCTTAGTTGATGTCCAAAACTGAGACTTCAATATTCTATACAAAAGTTATTCAAGGGCAATGGAAAAATTTATAGATTTTGTAAAATTGTATTGCAATTTAAACGTCTTTGAGTTAAACATTGCATTTCTAAGGAACATCTTTCTATTGGCTAGATTTATTAAGGCATGCTTTTGAGTACACACTCGGATTACAATCATTCTACCCTTGTTACGTAAGCACATCCACAATTGCTACTAATAGTCAAATGATCATGGTTGCTATTATTAAATATTTATTAATTTTATTTGATCTTATTGGCAAGTGAATTTATAGGATTTCAATGCATTTTAGCATGCATAATTAGAAAATTGTATGAATAATTTTTAAATTTTCAAAGTATTGTCTCTCTTAGACTCTCATACTTTGATTGTGTACATTGCGTGTAATAAATAATTCAGTGGTGTTGAGTGTAGCTTTTCGTTCAAATATAGGTCTTGCATTTGAGGTAGTTAGAATTATGGATGGATGTACCTTAAAAGTGTTTTTGATTTTTTTGTCTATGAATTGTTGATTTACATCATTACTTATAAATTTATAGCCCAAAACATCCGAGGGCAAATTAATCCTTGAATGTCAAGGGAGCCCAATTATGGTTGCAGCAACATGGTATTGTTTATGTATGTCAAAGGTACATGAGTTGAAGTATATTGTATATACAAAGATGTGTGTCCTCATGCCAAATGTATCCAATGATACATGGCACTCATTAGAAGAGATATCGGGCCAGGGGAAGGCCGTTTTAGGCCTGGCTGTGAACTAAATGAACGCAGTCAGATAAAAAAATAATTAAAAAAATAAAAATAAATTTAAAATTTAAAAAATAAAAAATAAATAAAAAATAAATTTTTTTTATAAAAAAAATAATTAAAAAATAATTAAATATTACAGTCTGATGTGGCCAAACTTCGGCCACATCAGACTGCGCATGTGGCTGAGTTCCCTGCGTTAGAAAACCCAGGGAACTCACGGCCATGAGAGGAGCTGAATTTTTCCTAATGTCTAATTTCAATAATATTTGCACCTCCTACATGGCTAAGAAGGTCACATATTCTATTTGCATTCTATTGTATTTGAACATAGTAAGGTTTAGATGTTAAAATATCATCTAAATGAAAGATGTTTTTTGTTGAATAATCGATTCAATGTTATATGTATTGCCATTTGTTTTATATAATTTGTATTTCAAAAGTCAAATACTATTACATAAATATGATTGCCTACATTTCTCTAAGGATTGCACTTTAAAAAAATAGGGGGAGTCCAAATTTTCAAAATTTTAAGGGTCATTACAAGAAAAAACAGTACTTAATTTATGTCATACACAAAGTAATGGAGTAGTCTTTTGTGATAATTTTTGAAGCACAAATAGCATGAATAGCAAGAACTCAAAATTTTAAATAGAGATGATTATCTTGAATGTAATCATATCCTATATTTTCTAGAAATATATATAAATATGTATATTAGAAATTAAATTCTGCTAGTTTATCTCATTTTGAGTTTTAGGGATTTTAAGTACTATGGAGTAACCAAAATTAATGGTTTAGAGCTGAAATTTTTGTGGCTTGTTTCCATAGTAGGAGAGCATGTATTTATAAAGGGGCACCTAAAATATATTATTATATTTTTCCCACATTTGTGCTAATAGGATCCCCTTGTGTGGGCACTTCTCAACATTGAAAATGGTTTCAAGCTCATCCTTTTGGTGAAATCTATTCACCATGAGGTCTTTCCAAATAGACAATTTTTAGTTTCTTTGTAAATTTATTTTTTCTATTTTTTTCAATTAACCCTAAAGGACCAGGGCCATTCTTCAATAAAAAAACTACTCAAAACTGCCATTTCTTCTGCATTCATCCCAAAAAACAAAAACAAACATTTTTCTAAAATCTCACCGTAGGATCTTGTACTTTAGTAGTCAAGGATTATGTGGTAAAATTTTCATGGAGTTTGACCATACAGATTGGAAGATATTAGCATTCAAAGTTGAAAAATGAAAGTTTTTTTTAACACTGGTCTGCAATTTCAGATTACTTTGATTGCCATTTGTGAATTGTTTTTGCACCATTGACCTTGAATTAAAATTTTTTTGTATTGAAGAATTGAGTTGAAAGTCTAGAAAAAACAAAACAAAAAACCATGCTTGATTTTCATTCTTTAAAAAATTGTTAAGTAGAAGTAGGTCCAAGATTGAAAGAAAAAGTAAATCGTTAATAGCTCTAAGATGGGATTGAAACACAATAATCTCAATAGTGAGATTGTTCCAACTAGAAAATTTAACCTTGTCAGACAATTTTTTTTGAAAAATTGTGAAAATTGCATTCTAAATTGAATCCTATAAGTTATTTTTTCAAGAAGATGCTCAAATTGCCTGAAAAACAAGATTGTTCATAACTTTCACATTACTTATCCAAATGGAATGAATCAAAGCTTCACATGTAGAAAAAAATATTATCTTTAAGAAGAAAAAAATCAAAAAATTAATTTCAAATTTCTGTAGATTTATTTTTCTGCCCGGTAATGTGAAAATTATGTTTAAGATGCCATAACTTTTGCTCCCGGGCACCAATTGAAATAAAATTTATATTTCCACGAAGCTAATAAGATTTCCTATCTTATGAGAAAGTTTCAAAAAGTTTCACTAAAAATTGAGATCATAGGAACCTGCCTGAAATTCATTTTGTCTTTAGGGGTTAAAATATTAAAATATCTATTTTCTTGGGATTTTACACTCTTCTAGTTCTCCTATTCAGAGAGCTTTTCTGTATTTTTCCTTCTTTGGGTACTTTCTTCTTTGAGGTGTATACTCCAGCTATATTTTTTATATTTAAAAGAAAACTAATTTTATAGTACTCTCTTAAAAAAATATTAAAAACTACTAAAGAAGAACAAAATTGACAAGTCATTATTGCAATCATCCTTAACTCCAAATGGCTGGAGGGTGTTTTAGAAGAGGAAAATCCCAAAATGACAATGTTTGATGCATTGTCCAAAATCCAAAATTAATTTTCTTCTGTGAATTGTAACCAGTTAAAAGCGTATTGAACAAGTAAGGCAATGTGTGGAAAAAACTTCAGCCCATTTGACTTGGTGGATTGAAAGATTATAACATTTGAAGTGAGAAAAAAATCATTTTTTCATTCCTACAAAACAAGGTCATCATACTTCAAGCCCTCTTGGAGTAAAATTTATACTCTCTACAAAAAAATGATGATTTTTACTATTCATAAGTATACAATGTTAGATTCACTCATGAAAAATTTCAAAAGCAAATATAGAGTCTAGCTTACTCTAAATCACCTTGCAATGCAAGGAGGTGTAAATGTAAATTGGCAATACATTAGTCATTTTTTGATGATTTCTTGTGCAAGGAGGAAATTTTTTATTTGAAATCCAAACAATGGAAAGTTAGAGACAAAAATTTGGAGTATGTGGAAAAACTTTGAAGAACTTTGACTTTATAAATTTTAAGATAATATGGCTTGAAGTTTGAAGAAAATGTTTTTTCTTGATACCACCTTGACATAGCTAACAAAGTTTGACTCCTCTTAGAATGTGATTTTAGAACTAAATTTTTTTTATTTCAAAAAATTGTGTGCCATATTTTATAAGTTATATACTTATATACATGACAAATTTCAAAATTTGATGAGTGTTTTTGCAAAAGATGCCCAAATTGCCTAGGTTGCCACAAAAGTTCAAGGCATCATAAGTTTATAACTTTTGACTTAGACACTTTGTATCACCTTTTTTTTATCAGCTTGAATTTTAATTCTTTGAGACCTGGTTGGAAAAGGTTCACTTAGAGTGTCCATTAGAACCCACATGCAAACAAAATTTTGGACCCCCTATATAGTATTTGAATTTTAAATAAATTAAAACTAAAAAAAAATATGAATAGATTTTTCTACTTTGAAAGTTTATGTTTGGAATTATTGAAATTTTTATTTGTTAATAATAATTAGTTACAAGTTTTTGAAATAAAAAGATACACTGTAGAATTGAAAAATAACTTTCACACCCCTATATTATATAAGAAAATTTTGCCTAAAAAATGAACAAAATAATCCTAAAAATAACTTTCTATTGAATGCTCATTTTGAGTTGAATATTGATTCAATGGTCATCTAAATGTGTTCTCTATAATTATTTGAGTTGAAAAACATGCCATTTTAGTTCATTTTTAACCTCTTCTAGAAATCATTTCATATTTTATTTGAATTGGAAATTTTGGCAATAGAAAGCTATAATCATTATTAAACAATGCTCAAAATTTTAGGTTGAAATTATAGTTTATTAGAAACCACTTGTTCGCACGTAGTTTGTTATAGTAGAACTAAGTGCACCCCCCAAGCACCTTGTGTCAAAATTCCATAAACATCCAACCAAAATTGACTTTATAGGAACCTTCATAGATTTTCAATTATTTATTCAACGGTCAATTCAATGGTTAAGGATGTATTATAAAATGCAAGTTAGAATGAAACAATAGTTGTAAAATATAAATCATAAATCATATCTATATGGTTAAATCAACTAGTACACAAACCAATATTTTTCAATAAAATTTGAAGCTAAAAATTGAAAATTCTTTTTAAAATCAATTTTAGATTGAATATTTGTGATTTTCATGGAAAAATGAACTTAAAGGAAAAAATTTCCCATTAATCAAAATTTGAGCCCCTGGTCCTTAAGGGATTAATATTGTAAAGATACAATGTTGAAAATTTTTAATACTCTATTTCTTTGAAATTATGCTATAATCGTTTCCAAGTGTGTACAATGAAATCTATTATGTAGACATGCTTACATAGAAATCAATTTTCGTCTCTCTCTATATAACCAACCTCTTTTTGTGTCCTGGTGCACTAAATGGGCAATTTTTGAGACTTTCTAAAAATCATGGATGAGAATAAAAGATAAAATCTAGAGTAAGAATAGTTTTAGAAGGCTTACAAATTTTTATTTAAAAAAATATTATGACCAAAATATTTCAAAAAATGGTGATTTCATTCTCATGAATACATTAGATTCTTTGAAAACACTATCTACTGTGATTACAGGTTTTGCATTAATTAACAACCCCCTTGGCCCCCTCCCTGCTAAAGAAACGAGAACCGTTGATTTTTTGTAAAAGAAATTACAAACCCACCCTCAAAACCGTTGATCTAAAACAAATCTGAATACGGATATGGATATAGAATACGATACAAATATAGAATACGATACGGATATTGATATGGAATATGGATATTGATATGGAATACGGATACAGATGTAAATATAAATATGGATACAGCTATATGTACGGGTACTGATACGGATACATATTGGAATACGTATTGGGTAAACAAATGATTATCCCATATTGTTTGTGAGAGTTCATGCTTTTGGAAATTACAAAGAGGGGGAGGTGAAGAGGGAAGTTCAGAAAAAAATTTAGCATAAAAAAATTTAATATAAAAAAATTTAAATTTTAAATTTGAGGGTGGGGTGGGTGGATTAAATAATTAGAAAAAAAAAATGGATTTGGCATTGTGCCTCACTATCCACTCTAAAGACAAAATACATCACAAATCATATTACACTATGTCTCTCGATGCAGAAGTACACCTCAAACTTCATAAAAAAAAAGGTTGTTGATAGAATTTCCAGCTATAAATTTTTCTCATGTTAAAGCTTGAGAAATAATCAACCTCCAAAACAATGAGCTTTTTTAGAAAAATCTTTGTTATTAAATTAAAAAAAAAATTATTATTTTTTTAAATAATTTATTCTTTAAGAATGTTCTTGAGAATGAATTTTTGAAAGTGTGAATTTTCATGAATTTTGAGATCTATAATTATTTATGGACATCATTTACAATCAAAGTTTAGATAGAAATTGATCAAATTGTCATTTAAACGGAAATTTTGAAATTCAAAATCTTTATCAAAAATCAATGGTGACAATCTAAGATTTGTTTCTATGGTTGATATAAAGTTGGTATTTACATATGGTTCATTGAAATATTCATTTGTAATAATTCTAATTTATTTTAAAATTGATTCTTAAACTAGTATTTTTAACAAAGTGCACAAAGTGCACCAAAATCTTTGCATGGAATTTGTCCTATATATATTTGGTTGTTATCACCCTTCGTCTAGTCATAAAACAATGATTTTTTTTAAAAAGGATTGAGAAAAAAATTCTTCTTGAATTTGGCACTATCTTTGTTTCTGAAAAAGACTTGTGTTTTCTTTGTAAAACACAAAGGAAATACGAATCTTTTTGAGAAATTGAGGGAGTATTTGGCAAAATAATTTAGTAAAATTAACATTGGTTAAGCTAATTAGACCGCCATTGTGTGGAGACACGAGATCATAGCATTTAATTATTGACATTAGTAATAGGTAAATAAATCTAAAACCACCAAGGGATCTAAAATTTGTACAAAACCATGACACAATTGTTGAAAAAAAATAAACACAAACTTCATTATGAATTGTAATAGAATTGTGCAATGGAACATAAATTATTCAAATATTCAAAACAATTATATTTTACATCACGAACACTAAATTTTAAACCCTACTTCTAAAAGCACAAACAAACAAACGTCAAAGACATCATCTATCTTGCCATTGCAAAACAGGTTTCCAAGACCATCAACAACTAGCATTGTCTTGTAGGTGGATAAGGTGGAGACACCTTATAGCTTTCCATTGACTACAATCTCCAAATAGATAATTTCAAGCCATTGGAGCTTCAAAACAATGTTGTATTGTAGAGCCCAACCAACCAAGGAATGATTTAGAAAGCAATTTAATTTAATTTAATTTTTTGTGCATTGAGCAAAAATGTTTTTGTTTTTGTTTTTGTTTTAACAAGAAATTGTGCTAGACTATTAAAGAATGTAAAGAAAATAGTTTGGAAATTGTAATAGTGTAGATTGCAAGATTATAGCATTTCAAGTTAGTAATGAAAATGTTTTTTCCGTTCATGCCCAATAGGTTTAGCAAATTTTATTTCTACTTAGAGTGTGATTTTGCACTACACATAGTTGGATTTTCTTTAGAGGGAGAGATAATTCTATCCTACATTAGATTCATTACATACTTACTTGTCAAAGTTCAACAATAGAAGACAAATTTTGCTTATACTACTCAAGCTACCCCTTATCTATATTTTTGGGACAATATAACTTTTGATATAGACATCTAATTGAAAATACATATGTATTCTTGCAAAACAAGTACAAGTCAACTTATTGATTGTGTCAAAATTTTACGAAGATCTATTAAACTTTAACTTCATAGAAATTGCTTAAAGTTTTAATTAGCCTCATATAAACTTATTGGGTTATAAATTAAATGACACTCTTGAAGACACATATATGATGACTTAGGTCATGAATCCTCAAATGAAGACTTCATGGTTCATTTTGTTATTTTTTTGAGCTTTAAAATTCAACCAAAAATGATTAAAACTCAACTCAACTCAAGGTGGATCTTTTGGGGCAAAACACTAATTTCATATTCAAAAATTTAAATAAAACCCTAGAGCCATGTACCTTCATATTAATTATGAAAATTTAAGTTTCTTTACAATACAATCCAAAAAGTAGTTTCATATTTTATTTTTTTGTTTGGTGTTGAAAATTTAACTAACCAATCAAGAATGGAGAAGAAATCAACACTAACAAGTTCACATAATTAAAGCTCTTTTTCTCTATATAGTAACCTCTGTTGAAGCATGGTTTAGGTTAAATTGTTAAATAAAGTTATGTTTGGTTTAGTAATCTATAGCACTCAGCATAGTAATTTGGAGAAAAGAATGCCAACCTAATTTTGACCCAAAAGAATTTCTTTCAAAACTTCACTTTTAAGCACTTACCTTTCAAAACTAACTAATTAAAATATTTAAAACCCTTAATTTTTTTTATACAATCTTGATAATCACAACAAACTTTACTTTCAAAAACAAGGATTGTTAAGTTATCTGGACATCCAATCCATTTGTCTTTTTGATGATTGTTGCCCATCAAATGTGGTCATCAATATGTTGACCTACCTTATCCACCGTGCTCCTTCTTGCCATGTGTACACTAAGTAGGATTTAGGGTGATACACATAGAGAGGTAGTAATCCCCTTAAGATGTGGAAATAGGCACTAACATACATGAGTGGGATACAATGGTTTGCTGCAAAGTATGAGTCCACATCGAACCCATCGGCTTCCATTTAATATCTATTATTGCTTGCTACCTATTTGTCCAACCCTACTCCCCACTCTCTATCCGTTGGCTTTCACTTCCCATCTATTGGCCTCCACTTCCTATCCTTTAATGCCTGCTATCTATCCGTTGGCTCCTTCGTCCTATCCATTGGCTTCCATTCCCTATTCGTTAATGCATGTTATCTTTTTGCTTGCCCCTTCTCCCTATCCGTTGACTTCTACTCCCTATCCGTTAATGCTCGCTACCTATCCGTTGGCTTCCATTCCCTATCCATTAATGCCCGCTACCTATCCGTTGGCTTCTACTCTCTATCTGTTAATGCCCA
Source organism: Rhytidiadelphus loreus (assembly GCA_947034895.1). Taxonomy (NCBI): domain Eukaryota; kingdom Viridiplantae; phylum Streptophyta; class Bryopsida; order Hypnales; family Hylocomiaceae; genus Rhytidiadelphus; species Rhytidiadelphus loreus. Next base: position 28,618,285 of record OX344765.1, on the reverse strand, counting down.
CTAAAGTAGGAATACCATAAATGGCACCCCCCCTCCTAATGGTACAATAGGGTGTTCTAAAACCAACAATAGCTAGCTTTGATGTTGATTTGAAAAGATTCGATTTGCTGAAATTTGATTAGCTTAGACTTTATTAGGAATAAGTTCCAAGGGAAACCATTTTAGGTGAAGCTATGAAACAAGAATGGGGTTTGTATGAAAAATCCACATTTATATTCAATAAAATATTCATTTTTGAAGATTTTTATTTTTTATTTTTTTCATTCTTCCTCATCCTTATTTGTGCACACATTGAGCTGAATTTCTCAATGAATTTCCCATATCTTATAGGCTAAAATGCTTATTTTAACTGTTTATGGTATTCCTACCTTACCTATTCGTTGTCCCCTCTCCCTATAGTTAATGCCTACTACCTATCCGTAGGCCCCCACTTCCTATGTATTAATGTCCACTCCCTATCCGTTGGTCCTTAGTCTCCACTCTCTCTCTATATCTATATATTGGTCTCCATTCTCTATACGTCTTCCACTCCATATCCCACTCCCTATTTGGTGGCTCCCACTTTCTATTGATTGGCTCTCCCTATCCATTGGCTTTTGACTCCCTATTAGTTAATGCCCATTACCTATTTATTGGCCTCCACTCCCTATATGTTAATGTTTGCTATGTATTTGTTGGTCTCTAGGACATACTCCCTATCCATTGGCTTCCACTCTCTATCTGATGAATCTATTATAAACCTATTATGAACCTAGGTGAATCTATTATGAACCTTAAAACCTAAATACGTCCCTATCTACATTTGTCTAACATTTGTCAACAAAATGTTGGATAGGTATAGATAAAGATACAACTAGATTGAATTCTAGAATGTCTATAAGGGTACAATCATCTTATTTATATGCCAATTGTGTTTTTCTTCCAAACTTTAAAATTCAAGCTCAAAATATCCAATATTATCTAAAGCATTTAGTTGTTTTGTTGGTTAATCCATGTGATATAAAAAACTTATCTAAAACCAATAAATTTATCCTAAAAAAATTATTTTGTGGAAACTTTCATTGTTTTATTTAATAATTGATTGAAAAGTGTTGGTGAGAAATTTTAGAAACTTGATCTTTAAAAATTTGGATGCAAATATTTTTGTGAAAACACCATATTATCAAAGTAAACATTTTTACTATTGATAATTCTATTTTGTTATGGTGTTAGTAATCAAAACTTTGCAATTTTTTAATGTCTAAATGTAGTCAAGTCATAGAAAAATAATTGTACCATCATCCTCAAATATGCAAAATTTATTAAAAATACAAGGATCAAGTAATACAATTTTAATTGCAATTAAAAAATATCTAAACTATAAAATTGGTAAAGGCAACAACTTGACATTGTGTTATCTAAACTGAAATTTTTTATTTTGGTAGCATGGTATATTTCTGCAAGAAAGATGTGCACATTAATGTTTCCAACATATTTGCAAAATCAAATTTTAAAATTTCATCACCATTTTGTAATCAATAATTATCTAAAACTATGAAACATACACAAAATAATTGACCAAAAATGAAAGTGAAATATTTTATTTGTGAAAGTGAAATTTCATGTGGTGATTGAGATTGCATAAAAAGAACAAATTTCATAGGTTAATTTCAGAAGGTAAGTTTTGAAAAATGAGACTTTAGAAAAGATTCTTCGAGGTTGAAAGTAGGATTGCACTAAGAATTCTTAAATTTCAATGGATTATACTTAATGGGTGGGTAGGAAGTTCAACATAAATGTAGTCACTTATAATTATGTGAATGAAAAGTTAACAAGAGGATGAAACATCCAACTAGACTAAGGTGAAACACCTAAAAGCATCTATACATCCATTTTTAAGATCAACCCCCTTGCTCGACCTTACTAGGGGTGCATGTAAAAAATAAGCCCCCTATTTTGGATCGTTTTAGGGAATACTTTTGACCTCTCTTGACTAATTTGAGGTCTTTGATCGCAAAAATGAATTAAAAATTTGCATTCCCTGTAACGAAGGGCCAAGCGAAGGGGTCAGTTCATCCTGGCCATTCTTAACAAGTCCCCTAAAGTGCAATTAAACCATTCCAATACTTCATTGTGACTAGTTAAATGTTCATTCTCTCAATGTGCTAGGGAGATTCCACTTAGAAATTTAATAGTAATCACATGTCTTATCCAAAAATTCTCATTTTTTTTCTGAAAATTTATGATTTTCAATTGCTAATAATACAAAAATGTTGTTTTTTTCTTTGAAAAAGGTGCCTCCAGGTGTGTTGCATTGTTTATTTTAATGGCTTTGGGGTGTTTCCACATTTGCAGATCTACAGGCAAGGCCACCCTCTTGCTTCAAGAATTTCAAGCCCATAAACCAAGGATGACAATACTTCTATGAGCTGGAAGAGCAGGGAGCAAATGTACAGTCAGGTCCAGTTCATTTACGAATTGCCCATTGGAGGCTTTCAAATTTCTGTGTTCAATGTGTAGTGTAATTGGTAGATTTTGGTAGATATAATTATCATTGCATCCTTATGCAATTGCACTCAAGTCTACCAAATTTCAGCTTCAACAAACCAAAAGATCATTTTTGGTGAATTTTTATATTTAATTTTCATGGTTTTACAAGATATTTTATTGCAAGCAATTGGTGTTGAATTTTTTAAGTTTGAATATGGGTATATGTAGAGAACATCCAAACGCACAACTTTTCCTAGGCAAGTTTCTTCAAAAAAGTTTGACAATTCCTTCTATAGAGTTTTAAGTGTTAGGATGACAATGTCCAAATGTTGTAAAATAGATATTTCTTTATTATAATTAGATTTTTCTATTTGTCAATCATGTGGTAACTAATTTGGTACATTTGAACATGGTAGTACAATTTGTTTGCCAAAATCTAATTCAAGATATAGAGATATCTATTTTACAAAGTTTGATCATATGATGCCTCAATTGAGCCCTTATTGGGAGTTTATATTTTTGTTACTTAATGGGGTGTTTTTTAATATGAAAGATGTGCGTATGGATGTTAACTACATATCCATGCAATCGAATTAAAAAAATTCATCACCAATTGTATTCTATAAAATATTATGTAAAACCATGAAAAATGACTTCAAAAATTCACCAAAAATGAAAATTTTATTTTTTAAGCTGAAATTTGGTAGGCTTAAGTGGGAATGTGAGAATTGAGTGTATATAATTCAAGAATAAAAATTTCAATTCTCTTCCATGCTATGCAAGAAAATGCACACAGTAGAAATGGGCAATTCGTAAATGAGCTGGACCTGACTGTACAATGCTTGCATCCCATTGACCGAATGTAAATTTTGAAGTCTTTACAATGTAAATTATGATGATACATCAGTGAAATGTTCTGGTTTCCAGAACATCAAAGAGCGCTAGCGGCTCCGTGAAGAATACTTCAGATTTCCTGAAGACAATAAATTGATCTTCTCCCTTCTGCATCTACAAAGTGACTCTTTCTAGACCGCCCTTTCTAACGTTCTCAAATTGCACCCCCTACACAGCACTAGCAGATGTAAGAAACTGCCTAATGTGACTCACCAGTGATACATTCAGGGTATTGGCATCCACCAGATCATTGTCCTATCTATGAAATAAAAAAATAAAATAAAAAATCGCTCAGCTTGCAGGATACTAACTTCCCCACAAAAACCTCAAGCATCGTAGTTCACACCACACTAACATTTAATCGCGAAGAAAAAACCTTCTCAAGGTGAGCTGCAGACGAACCTGTCAACTTCTACCGCAAAACCATATGCGGTTTTTTCAAAACAGGTAAACCAATAAAACTTTGAAGGGTAAGAACCGGAGTATAAAATGCACGAACCACTCAAAAACTGGGATAATCTCCACAAATACAATTAAGATACATCCTGCATCATTCAAGGGGCAAGGACCAGGACTTTGATTGTGCCTTGCGAATTGGCTGCAAGCATCGTTGGGCTCTCACTTTTCCAGCACACAGCACTGATGAAGTGGGAGGTATCATCATCACTTTCCTCGGGATCTTGAGATCCAAACCTGTGCCAAGACGCCGGTTTCGACATGGCCTGCAGATAAAGAGAAGAGTTCAGCATCACCCCACTTTCAACCACAGAAGCTAGTCAATACAACATTCTTACGAGTTAGTCGAATCACATAAGATCACAAGAAATAACTTACAATTGGATACGTTTACATCCCCAGAATATGGAATGTCAAGGTATCCCTGAGGTCACTTGGCACAAGCTCATGAAACTAATGAAACAAAAAGTTACCTTGTGGTATACAAACACCTCATTTGTCTCGCTGCCACAGGCTATATATTCACTGTTGACACTCAACCCAACAAAATTCTTTTCATTGGTATGTCCTTTCAGTGTCCTTATCTGCATCCAAAATACTTTGTCATCTAAAGGAAAGCAAAAGATCAGACTCAAAACTCCAACCAAAAACATCTTGACCTGCCAGAAAGAACTAGGTCGTTTGCAGTACACCTACAGAATATTCAGAAATCATTACATCTGATTGCTACATTGTGAAAGCACGCCGAGTATAATCTACGAATGATAAGCCCAAAATCACATATGATTTTTAAGAAACAAGTTGATATAACATACCGGGCAATTCTCTTTAACATCCCAAAGACGCAGGGTGCTATCAGTTGATGCAGATGCCAACTCGTTTGAAGATAAGAATTTGACGTATGATACAGCTTTCCGGTGCCCATTGAACACGTACAATGGCAAATGAGGATTGCGCACATCAAAATAATGAATGTGATGATCTGCAGAACCAACCTGCAACCAGAGACAATCCATCACATAGATTAACATCAGAAAGCAAAGATACGAATGGTACACATCGGGAGAAGTCAACAGATCATTAATATATTGAAGGTAAATCCAGACAATTATACCAAAATTTCACAAATATATAGTGAAATTGCAGAACTTACTGCGACATAATTACTTGATCCAGGGTTGTACTTCACACAGCAAATATTTGCCTTCATGTCTATATTGAGCACGCTTGATTCTTGCCTCGTACACCACACCTTCACCTGCAAGCATTTACCAGAACAGATTCAGGATCATCACTGAGATTCAAACTAATTAGGATCCTGAGAATAATACTGATTCAGGACTGAGAACAAGAAATACATGAGGTTCAAAATAATTACCTTGCCATCATCACTCCCCGAAACCAGCATCGTCGGATCAGTCCTCGAAAAATCCACACTCCAGGCCCGCTTTTCATGCTCTTCGTACTCCAAGATGCTCTGCAGCAGTTCATTTATTAAGTTGCCAGAAAACTCAAAAATGCAAGAGCTAGAATACTATTCTGACACACCTGTATACAACAGACCTCCCAATACACACCAATTTGACATACTCCTGGCGTAAGGGCGATAAAGACAAACCTGACGCGTGTTAACATCCCAGACAGTAATAATACCCTCGTAGTCACTGCTGGCGATATGCGACTTGATGTGTTTGTTCCAACTAAGACAACTTAATTTTGACCTTGTTGACATTTCCACAACTGGACAATGCACATCAGCCAACTCATTAACAACCTGAAAAAAACAAGTCCAGAGTTAGGACACTCTCATAAAGATTACTGAAAACATCTAACCTGCAGCTTACACATTGTTCACCCGGGCCCACATAAATTATTCAAGATAAACCGAGATTTGTATCCTCAGCGTACTTTAAAGTTAACTACTCTTATAATACAGAACGAACATTAAGCATGTGAGCATGACACAGTTCAAACCACTAGGCGCAACCATATTCAAACAGATGAGGCATACCGTAGCAAATTGAAAAACCTTGATACGCCTGGAAACGCCAGCCGTTGCAAACAATTCATCATCCCTATCAAACTCAATGCTGCAGAGAAAATAGAGCTCTTGTCAGCTCACGAAATGAATGATCTTCAATAATTGTAAAATTAAAGGCTGATCTAAAACTTTCAAAGGCTACTCCAGTCACTTTGACCTGGAAGATACAAACAATCCTACAACTCAGATACTCAACGAGAAAAAAGTGCCAATGAAGATACACTACAACCTATTTATTCTCAACAAAATACGGGTAGAAAAAGTACTGCGGAAGATGATTAGGACATACTAGTTCCCACCAGAGAACACCAATATCTAATAGTACCCAAAAACTCGAGAGAGTCCGGGTATTACCTTGAAACAATATTCGAAGAATGAAACAAATCTCCATGACGCAGCTCAGCAATTACACGCAACCGACTGTAGAAAAAGACATTGAATCAACGTTAGTCTCACTACTAGAAAACGACTTCTTAGAAGATTAGTACCGAACAAGACTCGGCCTCGATAAATTCTCGATAAGAAAACAACATGCCATAATTCGAACCAAGCTACAAAAGAAGAAAGAAAAGATTGATACCTGTAGCGTGTAAATGCAGTAAGAACCGACTGAAAATCGTCTAATCCGGAACAGTATCGGTCAGAACCACCAGAAGTGACCTCTTCGTCCTTCTGTTTTATGGTCTCGTGTACTTTTTGTTTCCGTCTTTGAACTTGAGCGACTTTCCTTCGGCGCTGAAGATAGGCTTCTTGCAGATCCTCGAACTAAGATAGTCACAAACAACAAACGTCTTAGAAATCATGATCCATACCGTTGGAGACTGGAGCTGACAGGATCTGTAATCAACGTAGCAAGCTCTTGCTAGATCACGGAAACTCATCCAGTACTACATTAAACCACAAAGGTTCCGGTTCCAGGTTCCTAGAAAAATGACATGCCGAGATATCCTCCATCAAACAAGTCACTAGTTGAGCAAAGTGCATTGCAACTAGAATTGATTTATCATATAAAATTCTGTCAAATGAGTCCAAGATGAGAAATCTGTACCAAAAATAATCCTCAGACACTAGAGTCATCCAGACAGCGTTACCTGAGCCACAACACGGCGTTTCTTTGCCATTGTCAACACTGCAGGTGAAGTTGACAACCCTTGCGAGTCTGATTGGGACTTGCTCAATGAAATACCCCCTCCTAAAATCTCTTTCTTGAAGGTCCCAATCGAAGTGCCACGACCTCTGTAATCTCTCTGTAAATTAGTGACTGGCGAAATAGAAGGAACCGATGCACCACCCTGACCCCCTCGGGTCTGAGAAGTCGCTCCACCATTGTTTGTGTTATCACATATCGCAAGGGCATCTGGCCTAAAGGATGATGGTCCAATCATACGAATTTTAAGAGCGTATTTGTCCTTGGCACGCAGGAGTTCTTGCCGCTGCTTCTCCACAGTACCAATGTCTTCCTTAAGAAACTGAAGATCTCCTTGTAGCTGCATTTGCAACCAACTCCCATCAATACACAGACAACAAGTCACATTCAGACCCATGGTATAACCATAAACGTACTCATGCACTTGGGCGATTGGTGCAAGAAGAAAGGTGCATGGTCTCTAAGTTTAATTTCCCGAATAACGAGACTCACAAAATCTCCTTCACAGCGTAGAAGGCACATGTCAACTTCTTGATCAAGATATGCTAAAAACGTACCGCAGACACTGTCGAGATCTCAAAACATAAAGCTCACTGAAATTTTTAACTCTTACAAGGCTAAGCTCTTCTTGCTTTTGCTGCCGAGAACGATGTAGGAATTCCAGCAAAATCTCCATATTAGTCTCAGCTTCTTCTTGTTCGGCCTTTCGTTTCTTTTCCGTCAGTAAGCGCATGAGAGAGTCCAGCTCCTTAACAGGTAGATCAACACCCTAATACCAGAATGAGATCACATGAGCGTTATTGTGGTAACCAAAGAAGCATCCAAAGCGTCATGCCTATGCAATGCCGTCCTAAATCAAGCGCAGCAGTCGTAATCAAGTAAGCAAAACCGTAGCAAACGTAACTAAATAAATACAGCCCTTAATGTAGAAACCATCAAGCAAAACACGTTTAGAGTATTGACAGTCACTGCCGATGAAGAGAGAAATTTCTGTTCATAATATGGTGAACCCTCATCACCGTCAACTCATTACTTCAGCAGTAAAACAAAAGATTTTCATTAGGCAAGCCCAAAACATAAAGATACCAGCCAGGCATCAGTTCTCGGTATCAAAGGATGAACGAAATCGAGGTGATCTCATTAAAAGTTAATCCGCACTTACGGAACATAAAAATAAAAAGCTACGCCAGATCAGATCGTCAGTATCTCAAATTCAGTTGAATGATGCATTACAGGCCTAACGTAGCAATCCACTTGACAAAGAGTATAATTTAATGAAAAAACACTATGAAAGACGTCACACTAGCTCGCATTCCAAGGTAACTTCACTCAGACATCTTCAACACAACTTTCAGTAAAAGAACATTTGGAATTTTCTGAAAAAATGCCAAACTCACATTTCCTATAGCACAACAGTCGCTCATTCAAACTGTGTCATAGCCATTACTGTGGAATCCTAGACAATCAGACTACAGATGTCCGAATGAACAAGAAACGAAATTACTAATGTGAAGGACATAAATTGAGAACGGATGTACAATTGACACACAGGTACTCAACTTTCGGCACGCAGTGCTGAGATGATACCCAGAAGCTTTTCAATCCACAATAATTTAGATCACCGGCAATTATGCCTCCACATTAATCGGTGATTATTTTGTAAGTTCAATGCTCAGAAGTCTTTGAGACACCTAAAAGGTAACATAACGATACAGAAAATGGAATCATTCAAAAAAGAGTTTAGAACGCCCTGCTTCAAAAGATATGACAACTCAAACTAGGATCCGAAAAGTATATACGAAGATGACAACGCATTATGCAATGAGAATGATGCAGGCTAGAGAAGAGGAACCATTCCTCGAGTGAAAGCTGGGAAAGGAAAGATGGCTTACCTGCTGAAGGGCAAGCCGCAAATGCTCAACGGGGGATGCATTATTGACGAGCAGAGAAGCGGACGCTTTACCCAACAACTGCGTAGCGTATATCAAATGTAAGCAACATAATAAACCCACAACTCGCTTCAGCTTGTAAGTAATGATCGCGTCAATTTCGTCGTAACAACATCCATAAATATGGACCATGTCACTTAATGAGAGAGACATAAGAGAACAGAGTAATCGAATTTAGTTGTCAACTGAAAAGATATTCTAGTAACAATAGAAGAAGTAATGTGGAAGAAGGGACAATGCATTGGAAAGGGATGCACTCACCTTGTTCAGTAAGAAGTTAGGGAAAAGCTGATTATTGGTAAGGTACAATCCGCAGCTAGGACAATTACTCTTGTTGTTCAGATGCGTCATAATGCACATATAACAAAAGCTGTGCCCACACGCAGTCAAGAAGGCATCCTTCATTGTCTGTATACAAATCGGACAGAGGAAGTCTTTATCAGCGGCAGGCTTTGATGACATTGCGACCTCGTACTTATTTTCTTCCTCGGACCAGGAATCCGTGCGCGGCTCTTGCTTCACCATTGCTACAGAGGGCACATGAGGTCCCACTGACCCCTGCGTAAATGGCCCACCTTCCATACCTGTCAAACCTTCCCTTAGATACTCCAGCCAAATCTCTCACCACTACCACTCACCGACTGACCGAACAAAACAAGATAACGAATCGAGGCGATGTTATTCAGGCCATCTCTTCGTCTTCCACTCCAACCCGTTCAAGAATCTCACAGTCTCCATTTGGCTCCACATGCGACTTTCGCGAGGCCAGACATATCAACCAAAGTCCGAAACAACACAACGACGTCTCCTCCTCAATTTGAAACCTCGAAAATGATCCCGAATAACAGAACATCTACTCGAAAACCCTAAGCAACCGGAATTAGAAGCGACAGCAAGAAACCTCTTCGAAGCTGAACCATAAGTCTGATTCCAGGAGATACAGAAATTAACAGAAGAGCGGGTTCATCAATATCTTTCAGCTCCAAAACCTGCGACACGAACAATAATAGAGCCGGCACACTCCCATTTCCTCATTCGTCGCCACACAGCACCAACGCCTCAGCTACTCATGAGATCTCGAGATGCAGACAACGCTTCTCCAAGCTTCTTCGCTATCCACAGACATTCTAATCCCGAAGTCTCAGACCGTGTCGCACAAAGACTGAAATCTACGTCCATACGCAACAGAATGGAACGAAATTGCGGTTTCCAGAATCAAACGAAACCCGAGGAGTTTCGACAAACACGGTACGACTGATTCGAAGCTCCAAACAAGGGCTTCAACCCTCGCAATCCGAAAGTCCGTCACCAGAGCAGTCACGAGACTATAGGACTTTGAGAGGACGCAAATTTGAACCAAAGGAAGCATGCGAGAAGTCGTCGCCACCCGAAAAACGGAACGAACACATAGCGCTACCCCGGAGCAGCGACGGGGCCGAGCAGAGGCCCGTAGAGTGCCGGACAACTAAGAGCACGGAGCACCACTGCACCGGGCGTCGCAAAGTGTTGGCAGTGACGACGACGGCGACGCCATAGCCAGACAGACAGACAGACAGCAAAGCCAGACGGGCGCGGTAAAACTCGAAGTTTACTTGCGACACAATGTTGCCACGTACCCCCGGCCCGAAAAAAAATTGTTACTGCTTGGCTATTTTAGCACATTTTCCTCGTTTTGGAATTACGACAACCTGCAACGCTTGTCAGTTCCTACACCGTTCATTATATTTATTAATTAGTATCTTTATTATCATAAAATGTAAAGTCTACATAGGTACACTGATATGTCCTATTACTCACGGAGAATATTAGTTTCCACCTCAAATTTTTATTTAATAGCAAAATCATTACTATAATTGTATTTTTTTACAAGGATAAGGTCAAGAATCTAAAAATTCTCATGGATCATTAGAAGCAATTGAAGACACTTTAAAAATTAAATGGAGTACATAATGATTTAACTAATCCAAATTTTATTTTAAACATTGTTAACTCAAATGTTTGTAGTAATTTTATTCATTTACAATTAAAGCTATCTCACTTTCTTAGAAATAACTCAAGTTTCTTTTAATTACAATACTTTCAATGTAATCAAATAATTTTGTATTGTGATTCATATCACTTTCCTTGTAGACAATGTTTTTTTATATAGGTAACCTTGTGTGTCATCCTTAGTCCTAAGAACTTGATTTTCAAGGAGGCTTGAGGATAGCATCTCAAATATTGAACAAACAATTTACCTTTTAATATCATTATCTTTGTCTCCAAAGACACATCTATCAATCTAAGTTTTGCATTTCAATTCACAATTTTATTCAATGGAAAAAAAACAAGGGAACAAGATGATTTTATTTTTAAATAAAGATTGCATTTCAATTCATAATTAGACGGAATATTAACCCTTAAACATCGACACGAACATTTGGCGTCATATGACATGGAATCCTTCTAGTAGGATAGAAGTGCAACTATTCATCTTCATAATTTTGTTGTAAAAAGGGGAGGTCTTCTACAATAGTTTGACTTCCAATGAGTGCTTTTGCTATTTCTTAAGCCAATGATTCACAAGCCAAGGTCACCCATTTGTCCTTTGAGAGTTAAATCATCTTTTCCATGGAGTAGTGTTGCTAACTTATCTATCTAAAATTATTGTAACTATAAACTAGTTCTACATAATTAATGATGACCTTCGGGTTGAAGTAGTTTTACGCCTTAGATATATATACGGTCCTTTGATTGAAGTTTTAAGTGTCAACATGGGCCTTTTATCACTTATACCAACGACATTGTGTGCAAAAGATGACTTTATTCATAGAATACAAAAGCCTTGACTATTTTGCCTTGTTCTTCAAGCTATATAATTTTAAAGTAATGTAGTTTATTTTGAGTTTTGTGAGACGTTTTTTGTTCTTTCATTGACAATGAGTTAGGTTGCTAGTATTTTGAACTACATTCTATTTATTACAAATCACCTCCAATGCTTCCCAAATCCCTTCATCTTGACATTTGAAATTCAATGTATTCAAATTCAAATGTAGGTTGAAGAAAAGTGGAACCCTAGTTATTGAATGATTAAAAAAAATGACATTGTGATGCAAATTATGATCAAAATTGCAAATAATGTATTAATAATTATTCATTATTAATAAATTTTCTAATGACATTTCATACTCATACAACAATTATACAAATAACACCTAATAAAATTATGTGAGAAATATTATTTTTATTATATAATTTGCATTTTCTTTTATCATTGATGTCCAATACAAGAAGTTACACTACAAGAGGCTCCCGATATCTCACTTTGTAAGTAAAATAACTTATAAGTCCCATGTCACTCCAAAATGCCTATATGGCAATGCTTTTGGGAAGTTTTGGCATCATAAAAGTCAAACTTAGAGACCAAATGGGGGTTAGCAAAAATGAAAATACAACTTGGTCTTCAATTAGTCATAATAGTTTTTTTGGAATATAAAACAAGGGGAAAAAAAGATGTTCCAAATTCCACGTTTGATTTTTTTTATTACAACCCAAGAAAGTTAAAATTTGGTCTTGAACAAGGACTTTGGATGTATTGCAAAGTCCCAAGTCCCAATTTTTAGCTCTCTACTAGTCAAATTTTGAGAATTTAGTGGGATTGGGGACTTGGGATGTGGTGTGAAGTCGCCCTCAACATAAGCTCTTAAGCTTCTTTGGTTTCAAAGGCTCCTCAGTTCTTTCCATTCAGTTAAGGTGCCCCCCATTTGCGGCACTCATCCTACACCACCATCTTCACTTTGTGTACATCTCCAAAATCAATTATATACCTACATGGAAGAAATTCAATTTTAGAACCAAACTATATTTCTTCATAACTTCTACACACAATATCCAAATACCACATTCTTTGATGCATTGGAACCTCCTTTCACTTGCCAATAAGTAAAATTTGAAAACTTGACCAGTCTAATAATAGTAACTAAGCACATGTAGTAAGCAAAAAGTGTTGGTTTGGGGTACCCACCTTCCACTACTTATCACTGTCCATAGCCAGCAAAAACAACCCTTTCACTATTTCAAAAAAGTATCTACTAAAGCTTAACTTAGTCGCATTGCCCAATAATTTAGTGTGTCTACAGTAGCAAGGATCCCTTTTGAATCCCTCAAAGATCAATGAAAAAATTCTCTAAGGAAAAAAAATCTGAAAGCCACCCCTAAGGCCAAAAAATCATTCCAAGGTTGACAATCAAAGCCAGTCGGTCAGTCAGCTCCCCCCCCAAAAGGAGTGGTGACACGAATGGGCGACACTCGGTCAGAAGCTCAAATTAGTGACTCGTGTTTGGACCTTTATATAAACAGTTACTACACTTCATTCGTCCCGTCGGCCACAGCCCCGTTGGCGCCGGGGCTACCGAACGTCTCGGAACTTTCTAGAACGTCAGGGACGAACGGGCAAGGAACTGGTAGGGAACGTCGTGAGAATCCGAACGGGGAACGGCGGCTTATCTGAAAAGGCGGGAACGATGTCCAGGTGGATGTTGGTGAGTGGGTGTGGGGATCCGTTTCACGTGGGCTGGGACCAAATATCAGGGCCGGTGTGAAAAACAGAATCTAAAACTGGATGGAGGCTCCTCCGGGATCAAGAAAAGAATCTTTCAGTCGCTTTTCCGAACTCCGACTTGAGTGGCGGGGCCGGCTGCCACAACTGCTTGGCGGGGAAGGGGGTAACGTAATGATATTTTTAATATTTGAGTAGAAAGGGGGTACCGGTAATAGTTTTAAATATTTTAATAAGTAATATTTCACAAAGTGAAGGCATTATTTACCGGTAAGTGCTGGATTGGGTAAAAATTCTATCGGTGAGGGCATAACATTGTTCACCATTGCTAGAGGGTCCCTTTTGCTCCCCCGTAATTAGGAGCTTCTCGGCCAATGAAATTCTGAAGTCTGACAACGCAGGAAGCTCCAGTGGAGTTCAGGCAATCAAATTCTTACTATTGTAGCTGAATTTTCCCCTAAGGTATCTTGAAAGGAATTATACCTCCACTTAGGGGGAGGTCCGTCAACTAGTCTAGCTATGTTGTAGGAGGCAACCCATTTTTTACCACTTAAGTAGAGACATGTATCTGCACAATATCTGTAGGGCAGGTATCTTCAGTGGGAAAAATTTTCCATGTGCAAAAATAAAGTTTAGAAGGTTTCCATAATTTTTTAAGATTTTTATTTCTCAAAAAATAATTACTATGAATTTTTTAGGTGGAGATTGTGTTTGATTCATACTGGTCATGTAGACCTTCTTATTTCCCACCAAGAACTAGTTGAAAAATCAAACAAGAGTTGGTTGCAATATTAAGAGTTTTGTAGCCAATCATAATGCGCCACAACTACATCAAGAACTTTATAGTAATTCTGGTAATGCAGGCTATCATCTCTTCCTACATAGAAAGATAATAGCCTACATTACCAAAATGGGAGGGAGGGGGTTTGTTCAAGAATGGGTTGCTTCCTATATCAATATTTGGACTACCTTGAAACAGAAAACTAACCATTCAACTTCAAATTTCAAAATAAAATAAAAATGAAAGTGAGACTCTATTACCTTTTTGAATCTATAAGGGTCCCTGAACTAGAAATAGTAAAATTACTTTTGAAAATTAATAGAATTAATCATAAGGTATGTGCAATGCGGGAGTAGGAGCCAAAAGTTTGAAAAAAAAAACACAAGACAAAATTCCTTAGAGCACCAAAATTGGAATTTAGTGTTGTGGTCCTTTCATATTTTTCTTAGTTAAACCTTCTTCTCATAGCCTTGTTACAATTGGAGACGACCTTTATGATTAACCCTAATAAATAAAAAATTAAAACTCCTTCAATATATCACTATATCATTTATTCATGTGAAGCATTATTTTTTCTTTCCATCACTACAAGAGAAAGGGGTGTTTTAAGTGAGTTTGTAAGTATAGTCCTAGATATAAGATTATAAGTAAAGACCTTTAAAAAGATTTATAATAAAAATTTACTAGAGATGCATGTGTTTCTAATAAATTTTACTAAAAATCTCCTAAAATGTCAATACTTATAATCTTATGGCTAGGACTATATTTAAAAACTCACTTGAAACACCCCTTTCTCTTGTAGTGCATTGATATGTTATTTGATTTTCTTAATCTTTCCTTGATTTATTTTAATTGAATGAAGTGAGTTTTTGATAATATTTGTCATTCATAGTGAAGTGCTTTGGGATCAATAATTTTATTTATTTTTTGAATTTTTGCACATTCTCAAAAATGAGATCTGATCAGTGAAGAATTTTATAGTTATGAACATTATATACTACTCCCTCTGTTCCAGAATGATCTTCCTGTTTGACAAAATGTTCTAGATTAAGGCTAAAAATAACTTTTTTAAGACCCGTTTCGCATGGTAGGTAGAGTTTAGTATACTCTTAGTGTTCTGCAAACATTGACTTTAGAAGCCTTTTTCAAAGTGCAGTTTTAAATTATTAAAAAGTAGAATTTTGGAGCATTTTTAAATAGCACCAGTGGGCATTTAGTTGTTGAGTGTAAGGTTATAATTTTATGGGCATTTAGAATAAGCCAAAGCCCATGGACTCAATATTGTCTCCTTCAATTAGACAATACTCAAAGAGATGCAAAAAATAAAATTGAATAATGTTGATTGACCCCTTGAATCATTTCATGTGTCTTTTGATTGATGATTGAATGGACGGAGGAAGAGCTATTCCTCAAAATTGTTTTGTTGATCCTAGAGAGCAATTGAAGATTGAATCTGACCAATTTGCAACATCACAAATGCAATAGGAAGATCATTTTGGGACAAAAAATTAGAGCCAACAAGAAGATCATTATGGGACGGAGGGAGTAACAAATTGAATTAAAGAAGAACTCCAATCTTTTTCCCACTAGATTGGTAGAAATTAAAGGCTTGTTTGTTCAAGTCCCACTTGTAATTACAAATTGAAATAATTCTTCTAACTAAAATTAGAAGCATAAAATTGGAAGCATAAAATTCAAAATGATCGCACATTAAGGTAAACCAGCCTATGACAGGCAAATCCCCTATGACAGGCTCCTAGAGAACTATCCATTACAGTCTTAAATCAACCCATGACAAACTTTTTCCAATAAATGGGGTTAGAACTGCATTTGATTAATTTGTGGCCATAATCAAAGCCTTGGGAAATGGTCATGAAGTTATTGGTAACTGTCTTAGGACACTTACCCATTTTCAGTGTAAACTAATAGTAAAAAGTTATTTTGTAATTCTTTCATGTCATGTCCATATTAGGAAATCTTAGAGCCATGTTAGAAAATGTTTTGACTGCATTAGGTGGTTAGATGACCATCATGGAAACACTTTTCTGCTGATTTGGGGTAGTCTACAGACTCTTTAAAGCCAACTGCACAGCAGACTTCAAAAATTCATAAAAAATTCATTTTTTGTCCAAAAAATAAAATTTCACTTGCTCTCTGCATTCCTCATGTTTATCTTCATAGAGAATTTTTTTTTAATTTTTTTCAAAAATGTGAATATGGCAAACCAGCCATTCTGCCTGTCATAGGTTGGTTTACCTTAGATGAAATTTGAGGGCAAGGGAGGGTTGTTTTCAGGTTTGTTCTCCACTATGTGAATCAATCCAAATATTTAAAATATTAATTGATTAATATTATTTGATGTGTCATGGTCATGGTTACATTAGATTGTTGATTTGGCAGAGTTTCCATTGTTCCCAAATGTTTGGGAACTCTTGGGAACTTGCAATCTTGTTTTGGCCCCAAAACTCATCTAACTTCTAAAAGTCCATGCATTCCAAAGTGGATGTGCTTTGGTCAACCTCGATTGTAACTTTTAAATTTACTACTTTTGGAATTAGGTTTAAACTAAGAAATTGAAACTTGACAAGTTTTGTTTCTAATTCATTTTAAAATTTTGAGAAATGTCAAAAATTGAAAGAGTTATTGCAATTGAAAGCTCCATGTATTAGAGACCAAATAACACAATATGATGTGTTTTTCATTCATATTTTTTTTTCTAGATTCATTCTTCATTTAAATTATAAAATTATGTTTCTCATTCTATCCTTCATTTATAGTAAAAATTATAGATTATTCTTATATATATATATTCTAATTGATATAATTTGATTTTTACCTTTAACTTAAAAGAATCACAATAATTTGATTTTTCTAAAAAAAATTATTGATAAAAAAAGATAAATGTAAAATGCATTTTCTACTAGTTTAAAATATCAAAATATTTTACATTTATTAAATAAAGGATAAATTTTGTTTGATAGTCAAGTTTCATTTAAAAATTTTTGTTGTCGTTGTTTTGGGTGTAAGAGAATAAAATAACCAATTGAATTTTTTTTCACACTAATGTTCATTTCTATTTGTATCTCTTGAAAAAAATTCAAATCATTTGGATTATTTTTTCTATTTTTACTTATTTATGTTCAGTTTTGCAACAAAAATGATAACAAATACAATTTTCACAAAACAAATGGAAATTTCTCGCAATGATATGTAATTCAGAGTTTCAAATAATAAAAATATATATTTTTTTATTCTAACACAATTTAGAAGGTTAAATTTAGCTTAGACAAGAAATTTGACCATTTCATAGAGATCAAGTCGTTTAGGCCCGCCTTTAGGAGCTAATGATGTCGTCATTGCAAATACCCATGCCAAGGAAAGTATCCCACAATGCATCTAATGACACTGTGAGAGCATAATGTTTTTTTATTGTTGCTTCATAATCTTGAGAGTTTGAAACATGGGCATCCTTAGATCCTAGCCATTATATAGCATTGGGCTTAGGAATTGACCATCTAAGGAGAAATACAAAGTTGCTCACAAAATTGCATGTTGGAGCATTTTCAATTTTTTTCTAGTAGACAAAGAAAAGAAAAAAATTCAATAAAAAAAAAATTCATAATTTTCTAACTCTGATTGAATTATATATGATTTTTTAAGGAAAAGGGACATAGGTTTCCATAGATGCGGTTTAGGTTATTCCATTAATAAAATCAAATGAGCCTTTAAATACACGAAGACAATCCAAAAAGTCATTAAAAAGATGATTATAGTGCCAAGAGAATGTCAAAAACTAAGCAATGTCTAAAGCAATGACAAAAATCCTTTTATTGAGAGCATATTCTCACATCAATACATTGGCACTCCAATCCAAACACGTAATCTTACTCTTGTTGTTAATTTCCATTTAGACAATTTAAACACACATTAATAAGTCATACGCAACACATAATGGTACCCTCTATTCTTTGCTCACTTTCCTTAAATCAAGCACATGGAATGAGATTTTCTCACCTCATAAAATCTTGTCCATTTTCACACCTATGTGCACTGTTTCAAGCTCTTTCTTAGGGACGATTCTAAATGCCTAAGCAATTTGAGAGCATGCTACCTTAATGAGGCTAATTGAGAATTGGATGCCTTGGAATTTTGTCATGTGTTTTTCTCAAACTTTGGCTCTTGGTCCTTCATTGTACACACTTTACAATTAATTCTAATTGTAGAAAAAAATCCAAATGGTTGGGTTATTCAAGGTTGATCTGCAAGTGACTGAAATTGTTGTTGTTGCTATAGACAAGCCCCCCAAAACAATTTTGTCCATTCTCAAAAAGTCGCCAATGGAAAATTCACATCTTGGCATACCACCTCAGAAACGTATTAGCAAGGTTGTTTAGCCTCAATCTTCAAAAGTGCTAGGACATTAGTGATAATATAGGGAATTTTTTGCAAGAATTTAAAATTTGGTTTGGGATTTAGGGTACCAAGAAGACGGATTGCTCAAGATTTTGTGGAAAGTGTCTTTGAGGGGTTGATAATTTATTTTATCTCTATTATTGACCCCTAGGGCAATCCTTGTGAAAGATGGATGGTTTTCTAGTACATTGTAGTCTGGTGCCAAAAAATAGTCCAACACAATGATTAGATTTGACCCCTTTAGAAAATGTGTGGCCTCTGATGAGAAATGCTATGTAGAAACATTCAATGACCATCAAGAATGTTGAGGATAAGAAGAAAAGAAGTATTAAAAGAGTTGGATGTGGAAAAACTTGAACCTTTGGTTGCATGTATGCCCACAAGACTCACTACAATAACCAAAGCCAAGGGAGGATCAATGTTGTTGGATAGTGAGAGTTGCCTTAGGAAAACATTGGATTTCTAATAGTGCAACTAAAATTAGATTGAGAGCATAAGAAATCTCTACAAGACACAAAATCATCCTTCAAGTACGAATTGCAATCTCATATATGTTTGAAATAACTTTATTTTATATATAAAAGGCTAGAAAATATTATTCAATTCAAACACTTTATGGATTATTTAATTTTTTGGAAATAAACATGGTTGAATATTGTCCATGTAATCACAATTACATTAAAAAAAAGACTATTGGGTAAAAACTATGGTGTATAAGGTCAATCCACCTATATATCTATAATTTTCAAAAAACAAACTCTAATGCATTAGCAAAGTTATCTATTGACAAAAAAAAAAAAAAGTTTTATTTTATATTTTGATAATTTAATTTTAATTTTCCATTACATATTGATTTGAGTAAATGAATAAGTCAAAAGTTCATGTGAGAATATAACTTGTGCTAATACTTTAGGTGAATTAGTTGCATTTTTTATTGAATATTTTGGCTTCAAAACCCAATTTTTTGTATGGGTTGAAGAATTAGTGAAGGCTTGTCACATCTTTGCAATTCTTATCTCTAAAGGCCATGTCAACTTAATTGTCTCTTGAGAGTTGTGGGTCTTTTTGTAGGCTATGGCATTAAAATTGACCTCGTAGATAGTTGATTTGTACATTTTTTTTTCTAAACTTTTTTCAACCCACTTTATATGATTTCTCTAGTAAAACAATTCAATGTTGAGATTGTACAAAATAACCATTTTGGAGATTTTGGTAAATTTCTTGATGTTTTTCAATGTTCTTTTCCTTACAAGAGGAATATGTTAATGCAAGGGGAGAAGTCTTTCATGTAATGATCAAAGTTTTGATTTTGGGTGTACTACTTTTTACTCTATGCATGTACATTATATTAACCCCTAAAGGACTATTGTCCCCTCGGGGGACAAAACGGATTTCAGGCAAGTTCCTATGATCTCAATTTTCAGTGATTTTTTTTGAAACTTTCCCATAAGATAGGAAAACTTATGAGCTTTGTGGGAATATAAATTTTATTTCAATTGATGCCCGAGAGCAAAAGTTATGGCATCTTAAACATAATTTACACGTCACCGGGCAGAAAAATAAATCTACAAAAATTTGAAATTAATTTTAAAAACAAATTCTTCTTGAAGATCATATTTTTGTCTACATGTGAAGCTTTGATTCATTCCATTTGGATTAGTAATGTGAAAGTTACGAACAATCTTGTTTTTCGGGCAATTTGAGCATCTTCTTGAAAAAATAACTTATAGGATTCAATTCTGAATGCAATTTCCACAATTTTTCAAAAAAAATTGTTTTAAAAGGTTAACTTTTCTATTTAGAACAATCTCACCGTTGAGATTATTGTGTTTCAATCCCATTTTAGAGCTATTAAAGATTTAGTTTTTCTTTCAATCTTGGACCTACTTGTACTGAACAATTTTTTAAAGAATGAAAATCAATCATGTTTTTTTTAATTTTTTTTTCTAGACTTTCAACTAAATTCTTCAACACAAAAAAATTTAAATTCAAGGTCCATGGTGTAATTTTTTTCCCCAAATGAAATTCAAAGTCATCTGAAATTGCAGGCTAGTGTTCAAAAGAACTTTCTTTTTTCAACTTTGAATGCTAATATCTTCCAATCTGTGCAGTCAAACTCCATGAAATTTTTACCACATGATACTAGACTAGTAAAGTACAAGATCCTACGGTTAGATTCTAAAAAAAGTATTTCTTTTGTTTTTTTGGATGAATGCAGCAAAAATGGCAGTTTTGAGTAGTTTTTGACAGAAGAACGGCCCTGGTCCTTTAGGGGTTAAAAGGTGCAAAATAAATTCAACATTCTCTAATTTTCATTAAATATTCAAGTTAAAGTACATCTATGGATAAACAATTAAAATAGAAAATAGTGTCTTTTTTCTTTTTGAGCACTTAGATCTCAAAGTCATAAAGAAATTGACCTTGAAACTTTGTGTACGTGCCTTGTATAAAAAATTGAATTAGATTACATGCTTAAAATTTTCATTTTCATTTTTTTTCATAAAAAATACTTGGCCCTAAAGTGACAATGTTTTGTAATTTTTATGCAAAAAACTTTTTGGGGTTAAAAATGCATGATGAAATGTTTTATAAATTTTATGATTTCATTAACTATAAGTTCAACTAATTTTATTAGAAAACTAATCAATATCTTTAATTGGTCAACCATTATATTGAAGATCGATAATTCATTTAGATTGAAATACACTAATTGTTTAAATCACCATTTTCTTCTATAGGACAAAATTTATTTCTAAAACTTTCATAACTTTAGGGCAAAGATATTTTCTTCTTCTTCTAATAGATAGGAAATAAAATTATACATAACAATGATCTTTAGAAGAAAAATGCAATATTAAACAAAAAAAAACATGTTTCACAATAATTAAACTAATTTAAATTGTATGAAGTTCAAATAAATTTTCTAGAAGTCTTACTGGTAAGTGGTTTCAATTTCTCTAAATAAATTGTATCTTTGAAGGTATGTACACCCATAAAAGAAACTACTCAAAATGTGACTTCTATGCTTGGATCAAGAAAACAACACTAGTTACAACCTAGATATTAATGACATAAAATGTACAAAATCAAAACATGAGAACTTTCAAGAGCCTAATGTTCATTTTTGGTAGACCTACAATTGTTACTTTGAAATTTCATAACTTATTCATACGGTGTCCAAAGAATACATGCTACAATGCATTGAAATCATCTTTCACTTGCCAATAAGATTCAATAACATAATATAGATGTTTAATAATTGTATGCTTAGTTACTATTAGTATAAATTATGGGGGCACTTACTTTAATGCATCTTCTATAGGACCAATATATTGCTCTTCCAATAAACTTCTAACTTTTCACCAATTTCTAATTAGAAATTGGTGAAAAGTTAGAAGTTCATTTGGATGGGGGCAATAAGGTATTTTCACCTAAACTTGCCACTTTTTTTGTCTCAACAATCTTGTTGTTTAAAATGATGAAATTTTGATGTGAAATTGTTAGCCTCTTTGAGAAAAATCCAACTTGTCGTTTCCGACACACTCACACAATATTCTATGAATTTTCAAAGTTGAAAGCATAGAGTACATACTCAAACCACTAGACTCCGTTTCAACATCCACCTTTGAAATGCTTCAACTCCCATTAGTTGCCTCCAAAAACTCAACAACTCCCATTTGGTTGCTCATATGCATTTGTCGGGGGCTGTTTTCCATCCAAAGACATCAAGTCAACCCTTTTCCATCCAAAAATAAGAGGCGCAATCAGAAAAGCAATGTTTTTGGGTGCCACTTCCCTTAACTTATATCGGTCCCATGGAGGATGCCCATAGAGTAACTTATGTGAAATTGCTCTTAAACACATGATTTCCACTGAATTAGTTTCTGCCATCCTGCCATTCTGACCATTCATAATTCATTTGATACACTTTCCCGAAATGAGGATTTGCTACAGTAAAAGACGGACAATCGTGTCTCCATCCATTGACATATTTAATGGAGTCAGGGGCAGCACTTTCTGGTAAAAATAAAGTCATGCAAATATCTTAAGAAAAACATCAATTAACTTTTAAACTTTTTTAAACTTTTGGGGGTTTGGGGGCACACAAAAAGAACAATTGTATTTCAGTCTGAGAGGTAGGAGGTTCTAAAAGTCCTTGGGTTCTAAAATTGCCCACCTCTTCAAATGTACACTTTTTGTACATGGTTTTTCAGCCCTTAGATGGCTGCATTATGGACCTCCTACCCATTCAACAGCATGTCATGCACAAGAAAAACTCTTACTGGTCAATAGAGTTAATCATAGAGCTTGTCCCGTGTTTGTAAGCGGGTGTCAGAGGAAAGTTTAACTTAACTAAAAATAGTACAAAAGAGACGTGACACCAAACTCCATCAGACTCGAGTTAGTTTTGGTGCTCCGGGGAGTTTTGTCCCTAGTTTTTTCCCAAACTCCAGCTCATGGTCCCACTTAGAATTTTCAGAAAGCTAACACCAGCAAGACATCCTAACTTATAACTTTTCCGAGACTAGCTGCAGTAACCTAATCAATTCTCGTGTGTGTTTCGTCACGCCTGGTCAATGCATGACAGAGTTTTCCACAATTCATATCCAAGGAGAACTTTGATCATTGGGGGATTTGAAGTGCTTGTGCATGGGGATAGTTGGGAGTGCAACTATCTCATGCAAATCTCATGCAGGCAGGGATCTTATGTGAGGGTCAGAATTGGAAGCGTAAAATACCTTATTGCCAGTCACATGTTGTCTTGTCATGTGATTGGTTAGGGTGAGGTGGACCTTTCAAAATCCAGAGTGGGTAAAAAAATTCAATTTCCAGCACCTCCATGTTGAAATTGCCCCTCATGTACAATAGTCTACCCCTTGCAAATGTCAACAAAACAGTGAAGGGATTCGGTGAATGATGGCCTTACAACAACTAAGGCACATTCAAGTGCATGCACATCCTCGTGTAAGGTAGGAGGTCTGTAAATTGCCCATTTGAGAGCTGGAAAACTGAATTTGGGGGAGGTGAAGTTTCTTCAAATATTTTTCAAAAAAATTGTTGTTGAAAGACGAGTGGAATGGGCATCTAACCCAAGTCGTTTCATATTTTCTGGGAGCTTTTTGGAATTACTTATGAAATTTTGAAGTTGAAATGGCATAGGGCTCTAAAATCGCCCACCTCCTAAACTCCAATCTTTGTTGATTGGTGTACATTAAGAGTTTATTCATCCATGGTCCTACAACCTAGCCGATAGGGTCAAGGTGAGTGATGCATGGATTACGAGGTGGATTACTTATCCATGTTAGAGTGAGGGTAGACTTTTTTTTTGTTTAGTATCTAGTTAGCTAATGTTAGCCATCGTGTGAGGTGTGAATAAGTGGTATGTCATGTCATGATAATTATGTGGTTGTTAGAAAGGTATTTTAAAATTGATGTGGTATTGGTGGTTGTGCATTTTGCGTGGAGTGGAGATAAGTGAGGGAAGTGGGCCTTTGGGTGGCTACACTAAAATTTATGTGTTGTGTCACCTACGCTAATTGGTTTTTAACCCCTAAAGGACCATTGTCCCCTTGGGGGACAAAATAGATTTCAGGCAAGTTCCTATGATCTCAATTTTCAGTGAATTTTTTTGAAACTTTCCCATAAGATAGGAAAACGTATGATCTTTGTGGGAATATAAATTTTATTTCAATTGGTGCCCGAGAGCAAAAGTTATGGCATCTTAAACATAATTTACACGTCACCGGGCAGAAAAATAAATCTACAAAAATTTGAAATTAAATTTTTAATTTTTTTCTTCTTAAAGATCATATTTTTGTCTACATGTGAAGCTTTGATTCATTCCATTTGGATTAGTAATGTGAAAGTTATGAACAATCTTGTTTTTCGGGCAATTTGAGCATCTTCTTGAAAAAATAACTTATAGGATTCAATTCTGAATGCAATTTTCACAATTTTTCAAAAAAAATTGTTTGACAAGGTTAACTTTTCTATTTAGAACAATCTCACTGTTGAGATTATTGTGTTTCAATTCCATTTTAGAGCTATTAAAGATTTAGTTTTTCTTTCAATCTTGGACCTACTTGTATTGAACAATTTTTTAAAGAATGAAAATCAATCATGTTTTTTTTTAATCTTTTTTTCTAGACTTTCAACTCAATTCTTCAACACAAAAATTTTTAAATTCAAGGTCCATGGTGTAATTTTTTTCCCCAAATGGCATTCAAAGTCATCTGAAATTGCAGGCTAGTGTTCAAAAAAACTTTCTTTTTTCAACTTTGAATGCTAATATCTTCCAATCTGTACGGTCAAACTCCATGAAATTTTTACCACATGATACTAGAATAGTAAAGTAAAAGATCCTACGGTTAGATTCTAAAAAAAGTATTTTTTTTTGTTTTTTTGGATGAATGCAGCAAAAATGGCAGTTTTGAGTAGTTTTTGACAGAAGAACGGCCCTGGTCCTTTAGGGGTTAAATGCTATAAATTTTTACTCTTGATGAAATATTTTTACCCACTATGTTTATAGAGATCCTCCTTTTATGAATAGTATTGATATCTATACTCCTGAAAAAATATTCATCTTTTGTAAAAAGTTATAGCCTTGAATAAATAGTTGCTATAGATGACTCTAAATATGATTTTTAGTGTCTTGTTGGGTGATGAAGTGTATTGTTGACATTTGAGTGTAGTGCAATTGAAAATTGAAAATGCAAAAGAAATGATGTACAATGAATGTAGCATTCTAATTAGTTTGGTATGTTGCAATTAGTGAGTATATTATTGTGTACATTCGGGGTGTTGTCTAACTATAGAGTGAGTATGAAGCCAAAGGGTTATGAAGGTGATTTAGAATTGTTGTTGCACTTACCTATTGCACCTTTGCATTCAATTGTTGTTTCAGCCTGTATGAGAGTAATTCCTTATATTAGTGTCTCACCTAATGTGTAGACAAGGATGGAATTGGGGTATGTGTCCAAGTGAGTAAAGAGTGCTATTATAATGGGAAATGAAAGAGTTTGTAGAGTTTTTAGGGGTTGTTTGATGAAGCTTTATGTAAGGAATTCCTATGTAAAGAACTAAAAAAAATTATATCACTTCGTACTCAATGCTTAGCTTTAGCTATATGCATGTGATGATTTATATCTCAACTTGCATTGAATCATTTCTAAAATTGAAGTTATACTTGATAAATTGCACTTAAAATTCAATGTCACAATTCTTAGAACTATTTATGATGTTGTCTAGGCCAACTATTTTTTTTTTTTTTTTTTGCTATGGTGGCTCCAAAAACTTAGTTGACACTACCAATCCTAGTAAATTGCATATAAAACCATTACACTAGTACTAAAAATATCCACAAGAAAGATAAATCTATGCATGTTCTTTGTTCACATCTTGAGGAACATGATCCATCAAAATAATCTCAATTAAACCCCTCAAGATCCAAGGATGGTCTAAATTTCTATAATTGTGAAGATGTATGAGAAAATGCAATTTGAAATAGTAATTTAATGATGACTTTCAAACAAAAGTTGTAAAATTTATCCATACATAATATCCATAAAGTTGGATCAACTTCTATACCAACTAATATTTTTCAATTAAATTTGAAATCAAAACTTGAAAATTCCTTCTAAAAATGATTGTAGATTAAATATGAGTAATTTTTGCAAGAATTTTGTTTCCTTCAAGTTCAAAATGTTGAATTCTAATTAAAATGATTTATTAAGATTCTTATTTTATTCATTTGTTCAAGTCCAATTTTTGAAGGGCCACTTTTTGAAGTCCAACATACTTATGCCCCTTTGAACTATAGAATATTTGGAACAAAAAGTTCTAAAAACCTCTATTGTATAAATGTTAAAGAACTAACACACAAATCTACAAATATTTAGACAAATGTAAAAACCATGTTTTTGTGTGCATGTGATATGTTTGGGCTCATTCATTGTTTGAAATTTGAAAGTTTGGTCTTTTAGGGGTTAATGTAGAACACCCCAAATTACTAATCACCCCCAAACTAAAACTATGTATTATTGTACATTTGATGAGGCACAAACCAATTGATCTTAGAATGCAAACCCCGATACTACAACATTGATTGAATCTTACATGTCACATACCAATAATCCATACAATTGTCAATACCTTAATCAATAGCTTATATGCCTACTGTTTCCTTTTTATTTCCAAAAGGTCTTTGATTCCCAATGTTGTTTCAAGGTAGTGATTAAGGGGCCAGAGTGAACTGACCCCCTTGCTCGGGGGGTGGATTGACCCCCTCGCTTGGCCCTGCGGGCAAACCATGGAATTATTTATTTTCTACATATGAATTTTTGTGCAGATTTTTAATTCATTTTTGCAATCAAAGACCCCAAATTAATCAAGAGATGTCAAGAGTATTCCTTAGAACGGCCCAAAATAGGGGGCTTTTTTTTTACATGCACCCCTGGTAAGGCCGAGCAAGGGGGTCAATCCACCCCGATTGATTAAGGTAGGTATACCCAAAACCAACAAACTAAGGAAATTAACCCTATGCACTAGAATCCTACATTTTAGGACACTAAATGTACAACAACAATATATAGTGTCATGTTTGGGAGCACTATTGGGTAACTTTTCTTAGCATAGCAGTCACACACTCCAATCTCTTCCTCACGATCACACTATCATTGATTGTAACACACTTGCCAAGACACTCAAACAATGTCATATTGTTGGGAGCCCAGGTGGAAAGATTACAAGAGGTTTTAGTGTATCTGCTCACCGTGCTAGGACAATAGAAACCCCCCTTCAATGGGTACGCTCCCTTCGTTTTGGAGGAGAGTCATTGCAGAAATGGTGTCGGTTTCTGGGAGGAGAGTCGTTGCAGGAGCGTGTGTTTCGTTTTGGAGAGCTGCGTTTTGGAGAGCTGCCTTCCCCACTCAGCCTTCTCTGCGAGACTCCACAAGCCTCCTCCTTTTTCTGGTCCAATGCTCTCATTGTCCACTGCATTGACAGAGCTTTATCACGTCATGAATTATTCTGGCACATGTGATGAGCATTCCTTCCACTTCAAATCATGCATGATGGTCCGTGTCTCTGACAACCACCCTAAATGACAGTCGGGCTGCGACTTCATGGTTCACATTTTCGAAGCATTTTTAGATAACCACGAAGTGTCGGGTAAGCTAACTCCATCCAGTGGCAACATCAATGTATGGAAACTAAGTATATGGTCGAAAGTCTGAACTTGGTAGGCATACATTGGGCCACAAGATGGAGTGGCTTATCCAGTGTAAATTGCATCATTTGATGCTCAAGGCATGGCTAATACCATTTCAATTGCAAGTGGTGGATTATGCCTTAACTTTTAAATTCTGTTACTCCTCTAAGTGAAGTTCTGCCTGGAAATTGACACACC
The DNA here is from genome assembly GCA_947034895.1 of Rhytidiadelphus loreus. Lineage (NCBI taxonomy): Eukaryota > Viridiplantae > Streptophyta > Bryopsida > Hypnales > Hylocomiaceae > Rhytidiadelphus > Rhytidiadelphus loreus. The sequence continues at coordinate 28,590,192 of OX344765.1, read as the reverse complement.
AAAAAACAGACACAAATTCTGGAGTTCTTTACGTACAAGTCAGTCAATGTTGACAGTGACTTACCCTGTAAATCACCGAGAATTTCTTGAGCAAAAAAGTGAATTTGTGTGTTGAACTTATAAGTGAAATGCATGCTTATCACACATCAGAGTGACTTTCTCAGAGATTAAGATGACGAAAAAGACTCTAGGAAAAAAGTTCCAAAATGGTAATGCTCTGATGAAGTACAGTGCTACTGGCCACGTGAGGATTCTAATTGGGATTTCCAGTTTGTACCATATCGAGCAGGAGTTGGTATTTAAAATCCAGCAAGTTCCACCGCTCCTTCAAATCCTTCATTTCTTTCGCTTGCTCCATGAATTTGTCGAGTTCCTTTCTCTACATGTCATGGTGAGCACAAGTCAACTGCGTGGTGAACAATCATGTCATTTGAGCAAATTAATTCCTCATCCGTGTTGCTTGTAGCAATAACTCCTCCAAAGGAGAATAAGTTCCTTAATTTTTTCCACCAGTGAAGTATTGCTCCGCAGGACTCCTAGTTGGCAGTAAAACAAAATGCTTTCCCTCAATCTTTGTTGATCTCACAAGAAGTAAAAGGTTTAGAGAAGCCAAACCCAAATTTTCCAGAACATACATAAATAGACTGCGTTTCGTGATAGTGTTCATAATCCACGACCAAAAATGTGAATGCCAAAACGATCACATACCATCTTTCGTTTGTCCTTTCGAAGTTTGCAGATCTCTTGTTCTATAGAACCAGCACCTTCCGGAATCTCTGGAGCCTCGTAATCTGGAAGCATGCAAAAACACCACACGCCAAAGAAACGTTCAGGATAGATGATGATCAGAACGCGGTCATTGTGCACACTTCTGGAGGGTGTAGGTCAATCACTCTAGTACCCACATAGTGCAAAGAGGTAGGAACTTTGAACAAGGGATTTGGTGAAACACATTTCTATGCCGGATGTCTATTCTCCAGCTTCAATAGATGTATGAAAATAACAAAGTCTATCTGTGTCCACCAGCAGCCAAAAAATGGGGCGTACCTGGAGTCCACATACAGTCTTCAAACGTGAGACCGTATGAACCCAAGTTCACGTGAATTGGTCCCAGATCCGCGGCAGCCTGCAAGGCTGCTTCTGACCTTGGCAAGGTGTTCTTCTGCCTGCAACGTACAAGATCATAAGACACAGGGTTGATAATCACTTTGCAACAATTCCAAGTGTATCCTATAAAATCATTTACTGATCTGAAAACATTCTATTTGCATTTGTGAAACATCAAGTAATTGCTGGTCTCTGGTCGTTCAAATACACATTTTGTGACATCACTTCAACATTGAAATAATGAATAAGCTACACCTGAAGATGCCCATGGCCTTGAGAGTATGCCAACTCTTGCGGTACTAACAGCTACGCTTCAGAAGCAGAAATGGTTTTGCTGACAATGTTCCTGAAATTACTTGGATTCTACGAACAGACATTGCAGAGGTGCAAAGGGCCGAAAAAATTGAAAGAAATAGGCTCAGATCCAACTTCGAGGTCTGGATGTTTCACAGCGAGAATCGCGAGTTAAAAGAAGGAATATGTGAAGGACAAGTTGATGAAGAGGGGAAGAATAAAGTTGGCAATAACTAACCCAAAGCCAGCAACACACCATGCCACATAATTCGCTCAATTCGACGTACCTTGGGAATCAAACGGAAAAATCTATGCCCAGAAAGCCAAACCGCCACATGATGGTTGGTGATGGCCATATGAGGTGGTTTTACTCTGTCACATTTGAGAATTCGGTTTGAGAGAATCGGGTGGTTTTTGGTCGTTGCACCATTTCATAACCAACAAGTTCAAAGGCAACTGTTGATGTCATGACTGGGCAGTGTAGCTAACTGTGGGTTCGATAACCAACACTAGATTACAAGTGAATTTCTGAAAAAACTAATTCTGACATAAACTACCATACTAATCTTCTGCACCATTGAAACCAGAGCTCTTTGCTAGCAAGGTAGTGAACCTTTTCTCATGACAGGCCTTCTGCCATGACAAGGCCATGAATAGGACACAAGTGAAGAAAATGTTATTGACAAGCACATATTTAGAAAATAGTGAACATGACAATGTATAACAGCTGAGGAGTCAAAAAGAACAACTGACTCATATGTGATGTAGGCTTGTACCCACAGTTCTCCTCACCCAATGAAAATTCATAACTTGTTCATACAATATCCAAATAATATGTATTTTAGTGCATTGGAATCCTCTCCATGGGGACAAAACCTGCATTAAAATATGGGAACAAGTACTCAAAATAGCTGAAAACCACGGGAATGGATTCCCCAACTTACAAACGCTGAGAACGAATAGCCTTACCTTCTAGGAGAAACTTCCTTATCACCCCAAACCCTGCGCACATGCTTCGAGGCAACTTTAGAGGCCAGACAAGTGTCCCCCAAACTCGGTTCAAAATCCTAAGACAAATACGGCAATACAAGCTCCACTGAATCCAGACAATTTCGGCTCAAGATTGAAACAACAGGATTGGGATCCAGTTTCCTGAGAGACCCACGATCTCCAGGACATCCCCGCGGCTTTCAGTTGGTACTACACACGAAGGGTCTTGCTCTCCTCGTGAAAAAAGTATTTGCTCAACAGTACAAACAGAACAGATTACGACTATCTTCCAACTAAAAACTGAATACAGACGTGGCTTCCCCATGCAAAATAACACCATACTGCCACAATTACGACCGAGAATCAACAAGCATTAGATGTAAAAGCCTTTCTTTACGATGAAAGGAACTATTGATTACATAAACAAAAGATGATCTCCTCTTGTTCGCCTCTTAAGCGGCGATGTCTCACCAATTAGAGCAAGATTTCACACCACGGTGGTATTCTACGAACTAATTCCAGATAACTCTCAGGCTGAAGCTTGCTGTCGAAGACTGTCGGTACTTTTACGCCTTTCCTTGAACTTCCAAGAGCTCCTCGAAGAAAGTAGATGAATATATCCACACGGGGATGGTCTACACGATGAGATCAGTGTCCAGTATTTTACGTGGTTTGCCGATGATCTGGAGAGTCAGAAAGTGCAGCGTGCCCGGATGCAAAAATGCAAGCAGTTCATTGTTCCAGCAAATGCTGATTCTACTACTCTGCTTCCAAAGACTTCAATGGTGGAGAATCATTCGTCAGCTGAGACCAAGCATTTCTCTACAAGGTCAACAAGACTTGGGTTTTCAAACGCAGCAGCCACCCTTTCCTTGTCATTTAATTGCTTATTGACTGCAGCCCCACAGTCAAGATTCTGAGTAAGAATGAGTGTAAACTCTTCTGATAAGGTAAAACCCCTACATTTTAACATTGTTCTTACTAAACCTAGACTTTTTAGTAATTTTTGGACATCAATCATAGGGGAGTGTGTAATGGAGAGATAACAATTAAGTAAGTCAATCATAGGAGCCCCTTCCATTAGTTATTTCATTGCCGTTAAAAAGTTGTAAACTAAATTTTTTAGATAATGACATAAGCACTTGCAAGGTGATTATAGGAAGGCCTCCCTATGAACCATGAGCAGGTCTCCTGTCCATAACTTCCATCATGCTTATCTTACCTCCCAGAGATCAATCTCCCCATGATATTGTCTAAACGTTATTAAAACAATATACTTATATTGAAAACCACGTTTTACCAAACGAACATCAGGTTGTTTGAGAAAGATGGAAGTAAACTTACTTGCGGCTTCGGTAGAGTGAGAGCCCGGAGCGAGAATAATATCCACCTGCGAAAATAATTGAAAATTAGTACTTTACAGTAGGACATTCAGCTGAATGTGAAAGTCCGGACAAAAAACATGCAAGGCATTCCACAGTGCGGCATTTGCAACATGACCTTCACACACTTAAGAGCAGGGATTTCACCTTAAAACGTGGCGGAAGAGAACGCAAAAGCTTCAACCGCAAGGAAAGGCCAATGATGGTGGCCATGCTGCAGTGTTGAACTGTGGGTGTGAAGGTAATCCTAAAATCCACGAGAAAAAAATGCTTCAAGTCCAATCCTGCGATCTTCTTTCACAAAACCTTAAGAAGCGAAACAACAAAAAACAACATAGAAAAGTCAAGACTGAAAAGAACACTCAATCTCATGCATAGAATTAGAGCATTTGCATAAGATTAGGGTTAAGAGCGAGTCGAGCGCGTACTTCACATAGCTTTTCGAGTCATCCACAAAGATGGAATCCTCCGACACCACGTTCAGCTGCTCCAGGGAGTATGGATGCTCGGGATCTGTAATGTCCCTTACATGATGTGCAAGGGGAAGTCAAGGATGACAGAGAACCAAAAAAACACTCGACTCATCAACACTTATCCTAACCTAAAAATTTGCGGCGAATTATGTTAGAGACACCTGTAATCGCCACTGATCCAAACTGGAATCCTAAAATCTTAGACAATGGGTACATTTCGATTCACCTGCGCATCTGTACAAGTGATCGTTTCAGGTCATAAAACTGCAAACCCTCATAAATCTTGCAAACTGTATTCAAATAACGTTTCCTTCGATGTCTGGGACATCTCTTTCATTTGCTGCATATGAAGTACGTACGAAAATTTAACCAGTCCAATAATAGGGCTTATGCTCAGAGCCCAAATTGGCAATTCTGGGTATCCAGAGGATCGGCAATTCGGTGAGATTCAAACAGAGGAAGATGCGCAGTGGGAATTACAAATCAGACGTTACGAAATCTTCTCTCACTCTGCAAAATCTATGGATGACCTACCCCCCCGACAACCAAGCGCAGTGCGAATTACAAGGGAATCACAAGTCAAGCGTTGCGGAATCTCTCTCTCTCAGCAAAATTCTGCAAATGCCAAGGATAACCTAAAACCCTCAAAACGACGAAGCGCAGTGGGAATAAAAAGTCAGACGTTGCGAAATCTCTCTCTGCAAAATTCTGCAAATGCCATGGATGACCTACCCCCCCCCCCAAACGACGAAGCCCAGTGGGAATTACAAGTCAAGCGTGGAGAAATCTCTCTCTCTGAGCACCTAAAACCCCCAAATTGACGAAGCGCAGCGGGAATTCAAAAGTCAATCGTTGCGAAGTCTCCTTCTCTCTCTCTGCCTGTGCAAAATTCTGCATATGCCAACGATGATCTAAAACCCCCAAAACGACGAAGTGCATCGATTGAAGAGGATATCGAAAACTTCGAGATTGTCAATGGCGTCGGGTGTGTCGTCGTCGTAGTTGTCCTCCCGCTTCGACGTCCGCTCCTTCCGTTCGTGGACCACGGGATTGGCGTTGATCAAGGGTGCCATCACTTTCGCTTTCTCTCGCGGTCTCGAAAATAATGTCTCAACTACTCGCTACAATTTACAGTAGCTCTCGACGCAAACCACAATTCCAGGGAATTCAGCAACCGAACTCAAATACAATGTTCTCCGAGAAATGGGAAAGCCAGCAAAATCAATACCGCGGTGGCGGTGGAGGTCTCTCTGGGAGTTCCCCAAAACAGTTCCCAGGCACGTTGACCTCTTTAATATCACACCCTAGGCTCCAGCTTCTATATTTGTCGAAACCAAGTATTTATTGCAGGCACCAGAACTGAGGATGTGATCTAATTATACTAGGTGATATTAAAGAGTTTTTGGTGCTCTTGTTCTCAATGTTCGGCACTTCTACGCTGCGTGCGTTAGGGTTTGAGACCGACCTCGACCATTGCTGTGGTCGATCGATCTTTCCTCACCATCCCTCTCAAGGAATTCCACTTCAACTCCCTCCACAATTTTGACCCCAATTCCGTTTGGTTTTTAGTAATTTGTGGTTAGTTTACCTCAAAACTCTCTGTTTTTTCGTCTCACAATCGCCTGGCTAGTGAACACATTTCGTTCTTAGATTGTACCATGAGGTGATTGCGCTCTTCCTGGTGGTGGAATTTCATAACTGAGTGGTGGCGATCGTGGTAACTGGTTGTTGAACAGACCTTCGGGATGCCAGGAATCTAGCAATCTGTCTCTGATCTGAGCGCCAATTAGTTTAGGGTTTGAGGACTCTTTCTCCGTTTGGAACTAGGCTTTGGGGGATCCATGTTGTAGACAAAGAATGGATCGAAGAGGTGGTCATGACGCAGGCTCTTCGTCGCAAGGGCGAAGTGCCTGGAATACCCCTCTTCTCCACCCCAAACCTGCAGCCCCTCTCCCCACCAAGATGGCGATGAAAAAACCTGCGTTGTCGTTCAATCCTTCATTGCAAAATCCTCCTTACACCTCCAGTGAGGACGATTCGGAGAGTGGAGGCGAGGGCGGGGATGCACCGGCTGGTCGTAGTGTGGATTCGTTGGAGTCTTCCATTATGGCCGATTATCCAAGCACTGAAGATATGGATGCCACAGGTACTATACTGTTGCACTTCTCCGAACAATGATCGATCAATCGACTTTTAAATTACTCGCTGTTTCGACATCTGCTGTTGCTTTCGAATGCATCCTGGCATAGTTTGAATGCTTTACAAGCGTGGTACTGTTAACGACAATGTGGCAAGTGCGCAGGATATATTAGAATGTCATTTTAGAGAAGGTCATATTGTAAAGTTGTAGTGTCGTTTCTCAAGACGTTTGTCCCAACGAAAGCTTGCCCAAGTAATTAGGGTTTAGGGTTTAGACTCCAGAGGAGTGAGGATCCGTGTATTTTTCTTGTGTCTATTAGACCTATAATAGAAATTCCTTGTAAGAATGAACAACAAACTGTTGATTGGAAGAAGTGAATCAACTTTTTTCAGCTTTTTTCAGCTTTTTCCTCTGTTAGGATTCATCGAGTTACTCAACTACCGTGGACGAAGTGGAAAATACATTAGAGCAGTCCTTTAGGATTTAGAGCTCATTCTTTGTAGGGTTATGCTGATTTCAGGTGTGGCGAAGATCCGGTCATTGTTGTTAGCGCGACGAAGCGGTGCAACATCATGCTTGATCTGCTTGGAGCGAGTCCGAGCCACCGATCCCGTGTGGGACTGCAAGGCCGGTTGTCATGCCATTTTTCATCTCATCTGCATCCAATCCTGGGCTCGTCAAGCTCTCGGGGCTGCTGCTCTTCGCTCCCTCGGCCCACTCTCGGGCCAACATTTTCCAGCAGCACAAGCGGAGGCAGAGGACAAAGCTTGCTGGCATTGCCCAAAATGCAGGTTGAGTTTTGCTCTGCATAACTTATCATGAAACTGTGTTAGGAAATTCATACTTTTTTCAGGTGAGACACTCATTATGCGAAATTCTATTGCAGGACTGATTACCAAAAGACACAGCTTCCAAGAGAGTACAGATGCTTTTGTGGGAAAGAAGAGAATCCAGTCAATGACCCTTGGCTGGCACCTCACACTTGCGGAGAAAAATGTGGTCGCTCTTTGCCTGGGGAATGTGGCCATGAGTGCGTCTTGCTATGCCATCCTGGGCCGTGTCCAACATGTCCTCAGCTACTGAAGTTTAGGTATATCAACGCTTGAACGCCTTCCAATTTTTCTCATTTCTGAGGGTCATCTCCACCTCTTTTTTCTTATACTTTTACAAAATGAAGTATATTCCCTAATTTTTTTGTCAATTGACTTTAATATTGGATTGAATTATCCATTGCTTCAAAGTAGGACACCAAAAATTGAAGTTCAAACTTAATTGTAGTTTTTCTTGATGCTGTATGATACGATGATTCTAAGATTAGATTGTTTTGAATAACGGTACATAGAACCATGTATTTGTCAGGCTTAGAATGAAAAACCATCATAATTGAACAAAACCTGGTGAATTATGGACAGTTAATATTTGTTGACGCTTTGGAAGCTGCATTTTTCCAATTTTCACATTTCACTTGACATTATTCAATTTTGTGATAGCACAACTGCATTATGTGGAGTTCCCAGTTCTATGAATCAACTGTAATTGTCATTATGGCACTAAATTTGAGTTTTGTGACTGCTGGGCAAGAGCTGACGTCGTCCACTTGTGTTTTGGATTTGCATAGAATCTTTACAATTAGTGATTGGACGAAGTGTTGACTCTTTTGTGAGTGGCTTTAAAATCCCTTGCAGGTGCTTTTGTGGATCAGAGACTGAGATGCGGCGATGTGGGCACCGGAACTTCTCATGTGGAAGGGAGTGCAAGAAGGCCCTCAGTTGTGGGAAACACAACTGCGAGAATGCGTGCCACGAGGGAGACTGTCCTCCTTGTAGCAAAACTGCTATTCACAAATGCCAATGTGGACAGACAAGTGCACTTCGAGCATGTGCAGAGTCCAATTTTAGGTGTGAGAATCCTTGCGGTCGCCAGTTATCTTGCCTGAAACACTGGTGTCAAAGGGGCTGTCATTCGGGACCATGTGGAGAGTGCTTACTCACTGGAAAGAGGAGCTGCCCGTGTGGGAAAGTAGAGCACAAGGGAATCCCTTGTGATGTGGTCATACCCACGTGTGGGTCAACTTGCGAAAAACGTTTACCTTGTGAAATTCATCGCTGTTCAGAGCGCTGTCATTTTGGCCCGTGTAAAGAAATCTGTCGTGTTGTTCTTACCAAATCTTGTCGGTGTGGAAGCTTGAAGAAAGAGGTGAGTATTTTCTTTGAAGGTCAATCTTATCTGATACTTGAGTTAGTTTGCTCCCTTCTTTTGTTGCTTGTGCGAGCATATTTTATATATTGCAGGTTCTTTTATGCAGAGCTGCTTATTTCTGAACGGCACATTATTTTGGGATGATGTTTAACCTTGCTTTTGGTTGTTTGTCTGCAAATATATAGGTCCCTTGTCATCAAGAGCTGCAGTGTGAAAGGAAATGTCAACGTATTAGGGACTGTGGCCGCCATGCATGCAAACGTCGCTGCTGTGATGGAAATTGCCCACTTTGCTCAGAGGTTTGATTCTAATGGTGCCCTTTTGAAAATTGTTTCTTCTATTAGTGATTAGCGTCCTGAAGACTGAATTCCTAAAATGGGGGTATCTCTTCTTGTTGGAATGTCTTTGACTTATTATAAGCCAGATGTCATGCATGTGTTTACAAAACAAAAGTACGATGGATCACGGGGGAGAACTTGTAGGTATGCGGCCGAAGACTGAAGTGCGGGAATCATAAGTGTCCAGCTCCCTGTCACAGGTATTGCAGCTGGTGAGAATTGCAGTTTTTATGACATTCATTATTCTTTAGCTCCTAATTCCTACCAGCTCTTGCCAACCTCATAGCTTAATGCTAGTTTGCGTAATTAAGGTGGAAATTTATGGAATTATTGAAGTTATTAGTAATTTGGTATCAGAAACATCCACGTTTTGATACTGATGATTTATCGCAAATTTTCTACTTCATCAATAGCATCCTGCTAAGTATCGTTACTGTAGTTTTTTGACCCAGCTCTTGGGCAATACGGTTATCTGGGCACTCTAATGGATTTTAACGTGAAAAGATGTTATGTTTGACAGAGGACTCTGTGCACCTTGCCCTGTGAATGTAATTATCTCATGCGCTTGTGGAGAAACTGCCATCCAGGTATTGTTCAATCTGTGCAGTCCATAGGAAAGAATTGAGTTTCTAATCGTTCACGGAGCTTGTACTTGATCTTTGCATGTTTATGTACTTGATGTAGGTCTTCAGTTCTCACTATATTGTGAGTTTGCCATGATTCAAACCATATTGAAGACTATTCATCAACAATTCTTAATAATTTTGATCAATTCTTGATCGTGGTGTAGAGGTTCATATCTGGACTCTACTTTCAAGTAATGGAATCACAAGGGCTTATTTGTGTAATGTTCAGGTGCCCTGTGGAACAGAACGGACACAACGACCACCTCGTTGCACAAAGCTCTGCGCGATACCTCCCAAGTGCAGTCATGGTCCCAGTTGTAAGGTACTTATCTCCACTTTCAAAGTAGGAGTGCTATCTCTTCGCGTATCTGGTGACACCTGAAAAGCATTTAACAAAGACACGGATGTAATTTCAGACCAGTGGAAGTATGTTCATATGGGACTGGATCATCATAATTATTGCATTTTAGTGACCGGTCACTTTCTGTGTTTTTTCGCTTGTCGGCTTCATCTGCTTCTTGTGCATGTCCTCTTTTTTTTGTGTATTCCTGCATTTCCGATTTGAAATGGATACCTTTATTGCAAGAAATGAATTTCCCACTTTATCATTAATAACGTGAATTCAAATGCAGCCACACAGATGTCACTATGGTGCATGCCCGGAATGCCAACTCCCTTGCATGACCCGGTTACGATGTGGTCACAACTGCAAAGAGAGGTATGTGTTGTTGGTTAGCTTGCTTTTATTTTTTTGGTTTTCTTATAATAATTTTGCATCTTAGATTTTTTAAATGAAAATAAATCCGTATGTTTGCTACCAAAGATATTAAAGCAATCCAGGTCCCCAAGGCATTATTTGTTTGATAATGCACCTTGCAGTATGTGCCCTTCAACATCTTTTTCATTGGTTTCAGCTGTCATGGACCTAAGCCCGCTCCCAATCCTGAGTACACTTACAAGGCGAAAAAGAAGAAGGTGATACATGACAAATCAGCTAGCACTGCTGAACCTTGCCCGCCTTGCTCTGAACGTGTTGTTAAGCAGTGTCTCGGTAAACACCAAGGCAGTGAACGCTCGGTATGCGCCATTGTTTCTGATCTTTTTTACTTCTCTATCATTAATGTAGTAACTGGCAATCAGTGATGCGTAACCATTACCAGATGAGTGGGAGGGGTCATAAATTTTTGGTTGTTGCCGTTATGCTGTCATTTGCAGTTTTGTGCACGTGCTCTGCATAGAACGCATTACCTTATTCAAATGCATTTTCATAAAAATGTAACTTTTAAAAAATAAATCTAATTACGGTTGATCATTATGCAGATGGTATGTTCACAGAGCTCTGAGTTTCGGTGCAGCAATACGTGTGGCAACCCCCTGGCTTGTGGAAATCATACTTGCAGAAGCACATGCCATTTTGTCACTATTCCGCGTCTTGTTGCAGGGGAAGAAGTTTATCAGCTCGATAAACTGCCCATTCCTCCTGGAATTGAATTAGTAGAGCCAACCAATGGACCTGAGGGAGTTTGGGGTAAATTTGGATCCTCGTTACCTCAGGAGAAATGTAGTAGTAATGATTCAACAGAGGACTCTTCAAACCAACCTGACAATCTTAAAGTTGTCGATAGTTGTGAGCAGTGTCGCTTACCTTGTCAAAAGGTTTGTTATCTCTGTACAAAACCTCGAGTACCAGCCTGGTTTAACGTCTACTCATCATTTATTCATGTTATTGGCATTATAGTTGTCTGATTTTGGATGGTGCTGTTCTGTTACAGAGAAATTGTCTTTCTGATGTGTTTGATGTATGTTTGCAGAAGCGAGCTCTTCGGTGTCCACATCCATGTACTCAACGTTGTCATATTGGGAGTTGCAAACCATGTAAAGCCATCCTGAAGCGTGCATGCCATTGTGAGGCCTTGGTGCAGTCTTTTGAATGCACTGCCTTCAACTCCGTCTCTGATGCAGCTAGGGCAAAGTTATTAAGCTGTGGAGGACCTTGTCATAGGTACTTACGGCACTCGTTGTGTGTTGTGTGTCTGGGTCATATCATATCTGATTATTTCTACAGTTTTGGAAACGAGCTCCTAGGTAGTCCTGCATGGATAATTATTACTTCCGCTCTTCCTTGTTTGTTACTCTTTGTGGCTAGTATGTTACGTACTGCTTGGAATTTGTCTTTGTTCCAGCGGAGCTTTGGGTGAACTACTGTGTTGACCATCACTTGTCGCAAACTAAAAATGGAATGTGGTGTTTCTCTCCAGCAAACTTCCAAACTGTACACATCTTTGTCCTGATATTTGTCATCCTGGCGTTTGTCCAACGGCTGCTGACAACTGCCGCAAGAAGGTTCGTTCTGGAACTTACCTTGTACTCTTGGCTTTCCATTATGATTGAACATTGTTATGCCTTGTGATATGGGGTTTATAGGATGCATAGGAAAAGACGTGAATTTGGAAGGGTTGTCTGTTATGTGATGTAATTGTGGACTTCCAATTTATATCTAATTTACGTGGCGTTAGGCAATGGCGGGAGCTGCTTGTGTCATATTTTGTTGGAAATTTATAGCTAATTATAGTTCAAATCATATTTCTGTTGTTAAAGAATGTAGGGCATGATTTCTTTTTTCAATTGGTACAATTTGTTACCTTCTCGAAGCTGGCAAGAACAGAGAAAGATGAATTTCTAAGGTACTATTGTTTTTGGCAGGTTACTGTGCGGTGTGCTTGCCAACGTCTTAAGAAAGAATGGCTTTGTTGTGATGCACAAGCTGCTCAGCCAAAAGGTACTAAGCGTGCAGTTTCTGGTGTGGGGATCTTACCTTGTGATCAAGTGTGTTTCCGATTGGCTGCTGAACGGAGGGCAAAGGAGGAAAGTGAAGAGCTGAGGCATCGCAAATCCAAAGAACCTGAGGTATACAAAAATCCATTTTTCCATTCTTATATCTTACTAGGTAGAATTTGGAATAAATCGTCTAGGAAGGTAACGATGTTTACCAATAGAAACAAGAATCTACTACATTTTGGAAGATACAAGTGTGTTTTAAAGGTGCTATAATTCACTATATTAGCTTTCAAAGTGTGTTTTTACTTTTAACTTGGGCACTTCGAAGTTAATGGATATTGTAATTTCGTACATGAATGTCCTGTTACTTTCCGATTTTTAGTAACATATCACTTCTTAGAAGTAAATTTTAAGCCATGATCATCTTGTTATAGTTGAATGCGGCACCCATGAAGACTTCGAAGAAACGGAGAGTTCGTAATTTGGATGACTCCGCAAAGACTTCAGGCTTTCAGGTGACTTTTCTAGTTGGGTGTATTTGTTTATGGTTGAGGAGTTCTTTCATTTATACAGATTCGGGTTTACTTTAAACAATAAATTTTGTCCTCTCTACATAGTGTACCCTTGCTCGTTGCAACCTTGTCTACATAGTGTCTATTCCACTCTCTGCTTTAAACACCCATAGTTGAAAAAAATCCGATTTTTTTTCAAATTTTTTTCTTCTTTGTCATCTCCATGTGTTACAGCCTTCTGAACTGTGACTTAAGTATATTATAGGACGTTCAGTATATTCTTCTAATTGATGCTTCTGGCTTCACACGTGCAGGATACTATTGCTGTAGCCAGGCGTTGGATCATGTTATTTTTGTTACTAGTTGGTGTCCTTGTGGCCGCTGTGTATGGTTACAAGGGCTTGTTGGTGTTGTCCCGCTGGATGGATGCTCGTGATGCTGCCAGACCTCGTAGACGCATGCCTGGAAGCTTTTAAACCGCATTTCTGATTTCAAGCTGGTTGAAATTGAATGAGATCAGGGTCTAAGCTTATGTATTTTTAGATCAACCAGAAAGCTCTTTTGTTATTGAACTTAACCTCTCTCCAGTCAGTCCAGTGAGTGTGGATATTTTTGCATTCGGTGGTGTTCCATAGAGATGCAGTCATGCTGTTGAGGGACCTTGGGACCTAGAGGATGTTGAATTTTGTTATCTGGCTCTTCCTTTGTATTGTGGCAATTTTTAGGTACTGGGTTGAACAACATGCCGGCAAATGCAACTAAAAATCATGAGAAAACTGCAGTAATTGAAGGGGTGCATTATTGTATCAAGTAAGATGAAATTTTAGCCAGTAAAAAAAATTGTTTGCCAAATGAATAATTGTGTTTTTAGTGAATTGCCAAATTGAAATATTTTGAAATTGTTTAAAATAATTTGTGGATAATTTTTGAAACTTGACCATGTAGAAAATTTGTAAGGAAAAGACCTTCAATGACTGTTCTTGTTTTTTTTTAAACAAATGATTCACATGGTACCAACAAGGATGATTTCCATAGTGACCAATTTAGTGTTCCAAGGTTGTTGTAGATGTTTATTATCCAATGGATGACAAAAAAAAATTCTATGTAGGATAGAAGAGCAAATGTTCATCTTTAGGAATTTTGTGTGAAAAGGGGAGGTCTTGTGACTCCAATGAGTGCTCTTGGGTTTTTTAAGCAAATGGTTTGCACAATACCTCCAAAGGCTAATTTTTATGATAACTAGCTTGTCCTTTAAGAGTTAAAGTGGCATTAATTATTATGGAGTATTTGATTTTCTACAGAATATTCTATCAAAAAAATAGTAATTGACTTGTGTACAATAGGTTATATTAATACCTTTTGACTTTTTGTTTAGAAAACTTAATTCAGCATTCATTTCCATTTCTTTTGGCATGATCATAGGCTTTATCTTCACAAATTAAGTTAAGAAATTGCAAGAATATTGAAGCTATGAATATTAAATACACATGCCCATGATTAATGGTCCCTTTCCCAATTGTGTCCCAATCTCAGAATTACAGGTGAAATGTTGGACATATGTAGATATTAGATGCAATTGGAAAACTGGGCATAATGGGTATTTTTCACACCGTCCTAATCCTCAAGGGAGTAAGGAATGTTGCACAATATGCTGCCAGAGCCAGAACTCAGATGAGCACAAAAGCATGCGAGCTGATAAGTCCTCCAGCTCTTTCTGATTCAGCCAGGTTATCTTTGACGAACAGAATCCGGTTTAAAACTAATAAAACTCATTCACATCCACATCCACATCCACTCTTCAAGTCCACCCCGACCAGTGACCAATGGTCGCCGTCCACATCGAAGAGCACTCCCTGTCACGAGAACGCGAAGACCAAAGGTCGGGAACGCCTCGAAGCGCAAGAAACCCTAGAAACCCTGGAGCGGACGTAGCCTTATGTTGGAGTCACGAATGTTGGAGTCACCTCCTTTACACCGGAAGCGAAAGTTTCGACTCCATCTTCATCCTCAATCGTGCATTGCGCCTCAATCTTTTAGTGGCCGGGTGCAAGTTACCCGGCGATAATTTGTCGAAACGGAAGAATTTCGAGAAAGGTTTCAACGAAGAGATTGTCCGGAGGTGAAGCGGAGTAAAATTACCGTGCTGGTGGCAGGGGATCGGGGATTCTAAGTTGAATTGATCTGCGAATTTTGGTTTGGGGGGGGGCGAGCCTGCTCAGTGTCTTTTACTTAGTCTTATTCGGTGATGTAGAGAGCAAGCGCGTCTCTTCCATGTGATGTAGAGAACAAGCTCTGTTTTTGGCAGACCTTTTCTGTGAATTTTCAGGCACACGATGGTGTAATTCCTATTTCCCTTCGTGCTTTTTGGTGCCATAGGTGTATCCCGATTCGGAGAATTTTGGGTTTGTGGCATTGAGCTTCTGTGGCAATGGGCGTTCTCTGCGCTGCATCGCAAGTGGCAACGCTCACAACTGCTCCTTCCAAGCTCATCGTCTCTGCGACTGCTTCTTCTGGATTCCTGTTTCCTGCTGTTACGTTGCGAGCTAGGGGGGATTACGCCTTCAAGGCAGGGCTCAGCGAGGGTTTAGCGAGCTCGTGTGTTGGGGTTTACAGGAAGCTTTCGAGATTTGCTATCCCGGCTACAACTGAGTCTTCGGAGGTCGTGGAAGAGCAGGAAGAGGACGAGGAGATGGCAATTGCGTCGTGCGAGACGTTGTGTACCACGACCTGGGGTCTGTGCGACACCGTGATCGGGGTCCTGGGCGGTGGACAGCTCGGGCGGATGCTGTGCCAAGCGGCCTCGCCGATGGGCATCCGCGTCGCGGTCCTCGACCCGCTGCCCGATTGCCCCGCGGGGAAAATCGCGTTTCATCACCAGATTGGCAGCTTCAAGGACATGCAGGCGGTGCGCGAATTCGCGAAAGGATGCGGAGCTTTGACTGTCGAGATCGAGCATGTGGACGTGGAGACGCTGGAAGCGCTCGCTCGGGAGAATGTGGACATCGAACCCAAGCCATTCACCATTCGCATCATTCAGGTACACTGAACCCTAAAATTAGGGTTAACCCCTAAACGACCAAGAACGTCTCATGGTTTTGTTTCCTGTTTTGAGTATCTCACAACGAGGACTTGTTTTCTTTTGTCCAATTTTATTTGTTGATTCTGTCATCAGTACATGTAATGCTCTTCGCTGATTCTGATGAGATAAAAATTGGTCCCATTTTCACACTATGATCATTTCAAAACACGAATCCTTCGTTGATTGCAGTTACTATACCTTCATGGCCAAGGCGATGAGCATCCCTTCTGATTCTGAAGCTCTTGTTTTTCGGTTTCTTATTGGTCTCGTGCAGGACAAGTACATCCAGAAGATGCACTTTAAGCAACACGGCGTCTCGCTTCCCGAGTTCATGAAGCTTGACAGCGTCGCGGACGCCGAGGAAGCAGGGAAGCAATTCGGTTACCCCTTGATGCTCAAGAGTCGCCGCGACGCTTACGACGGTCGAGGCAACGCCGTCGCGCAATCCAAAGAAGCGCTCTCGCTCGCCATCGCCTCTCTGGGCGGCATCGAACGCGGCCTCTACGCTGAGAAATGGGCGCCTTTCGTCAAGGAGCTCGCCGTCATGGTCGCCCGTGGCCGCAACGGTTGCATCCGCTCGTTCCCCGTCGTGGAAACCACGCATGTTTCCAACATTTGTCACACCGTGGAAGCCCCGGCGCAGATCCCTGCCGAGGTCGCGGAGCTCGCAATGCAAGTTGCGGAGCGAGCAGTGGGATCCCTCTCTGGAGCAGGCATGTTTGGCGTTGAGCTTTTTTTGCTCAAGGACGGGAATGTTTTGCTTAACGAAGTGGCTCCTCGACCACACAACAGCGGCCATTACACCATCGAAGCCTGCTTTGTATCGCAGTACGAGCAGCATCTGCGATGTGTGTTAGGCCTTCCACTTGGCAGCCCCTCCATGAAGGTCCCTGCTTCTCTCATGTATAATGTTTTAGGTGAAGCTGAGGGAGAGGAAGGGTTCACCTTGGCTCACCAGACCATGCGGAGGGCTATGTCCGTGCCGGGAGCTTCGGTCCATTGGTATGAGAAGCCAGAGATTCGGAAGCAGCGGAAGATGGGACACATTACGGTTGTTGGTTCGAACATGGAGATCGTCCGGCAACGCATGAACTGGATCATCAACACCAAAGGCATTCAGGACTATCCTAAAGAAAAGACTGGTCTGAATGCGGTTCCTTCGGAAAACAGTCCTCTTGGTCCACCTGTTGGGATCATTATGGGGTCAGATTCTGACTTGCCTGTGATGGCCCTTGCAGCCGAGGTGTTGGAGTCTTTTGGTGTTCAGTATGAGTTGACAGTGGTGTCTGCGCATAGGACTCCAGAGAGGATGGTTTCGTATGCTCAGAATGCACACAAGCGGGGTGTGAAGGTGATCATTGCTGGAGCAGGGGGAGCTGCTCATCTTCCCGGAATGGTGGCTTCGTTAACCCCACTTCCTGTGATTGGGGTTCCTGTGAAAGGGAGCCACACCGATGGACTGGACTCGTTGCTCTCGATTGTGCAGATGCCAAGGGGGATCCCTGTTGCTACTGTTGCCATTCAGAATGCTACTAATGCAGGTCTGTTGGCGGTGCGGATGCTGGGTGTTGAAGCTCCAGAGCTAGTTGAGAAGATGAGCGAGTACCAAAACTCGTTGCAGGACATGGTGCTGGAGAAAGCGGAGAGGCTGGAGGCTGTTGGCTGGCAAGAGTATCTGAAGAAGTGAGATTTGGGATCGTCTCATATCAAATGCTAAAAACTTGGCATGGTACAGTACCGGTATCTCATGAGGATTTTGGCACTACTGGATGGGGAAGCCTCCGAAGAACTATTATTTCTCCAGTGATTATTTTCTTCCAAGGACGTGCTTCTGCAGAAAAGATTTGTGACCCTCCATGGTGTGGTGCAATCTTTGTCCTCCTAGACATGTCATGCAACTTGTAATGAAGATTCGCCACTTACAAAATGTAGGAATGAAATCAGAGAACAGGAAACTGGTGCTATAGAAGTTGTACAATGTGCCTTCGGATTGTGGACTACAACGGTGGAAATTTGAACTGAATTGAGGAGGATGTGACAGGCTTGCTTGAAGCCTTTGCAGATGGATCAGTATTTTTTTGATAGAATATGCAGATCAGGCTCCCATAGTGGTATCTCACATTGCCATTTTTTATTAGATAAATATTTTACATACATCTGAAATGATTACGAATTATCATACGCGTGAAGCATCTTTTCAGATATTATAAAAATATCAATTTCTTATCAATCAATTACATTAAGTAATAATAAGTACTTTGTAATAAAAGTTGCATGACTTTTACCAAAGACATCTTGGATATTAGTGAGTATTTAAGATAATTTTGCATAGGCTTTGAAAAAAGATTGGACTCGCTGTCAAGACCATCCCCTAATATATTTAAGAACCCATATTGTATGAGATACAAAATGGATTCAAGTTTTTTCTTTGTTAAAAAAATACTATGTAGAATTTTTATTATTATTTTAAGTATGTATGATGAGAATTTTAGAGTTCATTTTATCCCAAGTAGCTTCATACAATAAATAAAATATATATATATCAAGTACTAAATTCAGAAATTATAATTTAGGAGAATTTCTTAAATTTGTTGCTTTCATAACTATCATCTTTTTTTCAAAAAAATGCATTCAAAAGTTGACAAAGACCTATCTTTATAACAAAAGGTAGATTATATTTTTAAAACCTAGGCAATAAAGGTTAGTAACAACTTTTTATGGTAAATGAATATAGCATTGGGCATTAGAGATCCTCCATTCTAAGTTAATTAAAAAAAAAATGAATGGATATAGATTTGAAAAATTATTTGATCTATTGGTATGAATGACCATTAGTAGAATTGATTCCTTTATTGCCCTAGCCAAGGAGAAATACAAAAATTTGCCCCAATTTTGTAGTTAGTTAATTTTGTAATTATTAATCTAACTTTCTCAACTTGAAGTTCTATAATTTTAAATATGAATTGTAATTATGAATTTGATTCTTCCAAATTTTAATAATCCATGGAAATTATTGATAAACTCCTTTGTTTCTCCATGGGATAAAAAAAATAAAAAATGAGAAGGTCAATTCTTACTTTCTATTGAATTGGGTATTTAATTGCTACTTTCCCAATTACTTAAGGTCAAATTATGATTTGAGTATAATAGAACCTGACTAAGAACATCTATAGCGAAGCATGCCAACCTACCACGGTACTTTGGTACACATGGAAGTATGTAGCTGTCTTAGTAGTTGTAGCCTTTCTTCTTTTTTAACACCAGCTATCTAAAATTTTAATTGCCACACTTCATCTTCTCATGTCTTGCTCAATTGACTTGTGGCACAATATAGACTTCAAAAGAGCTCCAAGTTATCTTCAACCGATTCCAAGTAGATAATTTTTTTCTTGGCCAAGGAGAAATTACCATGTCAGAGCCCTACCAAGCCTCTTAATTGCCACACCTTGGGGACCATAGACTAGTGCATCTCCAATCCATTTCCAATGGAGACCCGTAAACCACATGAGGCTTATTTGACAAAAGTTATACACTAGAATTGCTTTGTCATGCTCATTTTGGCTTGTACTGTAAGTTAAAGATACTCTAAAGTAACATAGTTGGGACTAGACTAACAATATTATATTAGGGAGGGTCATTGCATTAATGACGTTTGTATGCAATCCAAGGTGGAACCGGGCAATCAATATTACCTTAACCCCTAAAGGACCGGACTGTGTTTTTTGGTTGTATAGAAATTTTGGGCAGGTACCTACGAGCGGAGATTTTCATATTTGGGGCTGAAGTTTTAATAGAATGTGGGGGCGAGGAAGATCTTTCATATGCACCAAATTTCATGACATTTGGAAATACGAGTCAAAAGTTATAGCCTAATATGTTACTTTTTTTTCCAAGTGGGCAGTTCAGGCAGATTAGAAAAAATCACTTTTTTTAGAAACAAAAATTTGGAATTGATTTTCTAGAGTTTTATATACATGAAAAGCTTTGAATCATTCCATTTTGATCAATGAGTCAAAAGTTATGAGGATTTTTGTTTGCGGGCAGTTTTGGATTTCCTACTAAAAAATAAACTTTGAAATCCTTTATCTTACCCAATTTTCAATATTTTTGGACAAAAATAAAATTTTAGGATGTAGATACATTATTACAACATTTCGACCATTGGGATTGGAAATTTTCAATTCCATATTTAATTTGTAAATAATTTAGTATTTTTAATCATTCTCTACTACTACCTACTTACTATTTTTTTCCTATATGTTGTACTATTCCAAATGATCTGAAATTTTTCAAGCATGTGGCCAACTTGTCTAGGAAAACAAATCCAAAGAAGCACCACCATTTAGGTCATTTTTTCATAGAAATGTGAGCTTGTGAAGTGCAACTGCCCTACTTTTGGCAGGGTCAAAAAAATGATTTTAGTTAATTTGAATGCTTATATCTTGCAATCCACCTAGTGGAAATGTCTGAAATTTTTATCACATGTTTTTGATACTATGTAATACAAGATCCTACAGTTAGATATGTCAAAAAATGTTTTTTTTCAAGATTTCGGTACTTGTGCTAGAAATGGTAGTTTTAGAGCATTTTTGGTGAAAGTATAGTGACGGTCCTTTAAGGGTTAAAGAGGTTATTACTTTAAAGAATATTACTATAGACAGATTCTACTATATTATAGAAAAATCTAGATGTTATTCTTACACATTCTTACCCCTATGAATTCCCGGGGAGATCACTTAGAGTGTCCATTTAGAACCTACGTGCGTTAAGATTTTGGACCCCCTATCTTATATCCTAAAATTTAAATAAATGGAGGAAAAAAAAATACCAATATATTTTCCTACTTTGAAAGTTTATGTTTTGAATTATTGATAATTTTATTCGTTAATTATAATTAGTTACAAATTTTTGAAGTAAAAAACTACACTGTAGAGGTGAAAATAACTTTCACACCCCTATTTTATATAAGAAAAAATTGTCTAAAAAATGAACAATTTTTTTTTAAAAATAACTTTCTATTTAAAGTTCACTTTTCTTGAATATTGATGCAATGGTCATTTAAATGTGTTCTCTATAAATATTTGAGTTGAAAAACATGCTATTTTAGTTCATTTTTCAACCTATTCTACAAATCATTTCACATGTTTTTTGAATTGGGAATTTTTGGCAATAGAAACCTACAATCATAATTAAACAAAGCTCAAAATTTTAGGTTCAAATTATAGTTTATTAAAAAGTATATAGGGGGGCAAAAAATCACTTTAACACACATAGTTACTTATAGATACACTAAGTGATCTCCCCAGGTATGAATTCCTTCGTATTGCAACACCAAATGGTGATAACCTCACACCATCATTCAAATTTCATTGAAGTAGGACCACCCATTCCTAACCAAAGACCCATACCCAACCTACAAAGTATAGTTATTTCCAACCAAAGCTTAAAATGGGTTTTTTTCTTCCTTTTCAAAGTTGGGACTAATAAAATCATGACACATGTCCCAAAATGGTGAGCACAAAAGTAGGAAATAATGAGTGGAAAGGTAGTTCTTGAATGATTGCAATTGGATGACTCTAGACACTAGACATGGGTTCAAACCAACTTTTACCTTTCAAAATTCATAGTAATTTCAATTCAAACAATAAAATTACCAAAGTTTTTGCAATTCTCATCATTTCTATATCATTGCATCTCCAAAAATATTTGTTTCACCTTGCACTAAGGTAAAACAGCCTATTGTGGTCAGAATTAGGAGTTTGGCCTTACATGATTGCTGGAATTTTTCAATTTTTTCTCCACATGTAGACAAGTGTGAGAAAGAGCAAGAACAATTAAAATTATATTTTTTCAACAAAGTATGAATTCACTAGGATTTTTTAAAGTGTTCTGGCCAAAAGAGTCAGTAGACTACCCCCAAACCATCGTGCAACAATACCCATAATGGTCACCTTACTCTTTTAAAGCAGTCATAATATTTCCGTGAAGCAACCTCAAATAATAGGGTGTTCCTAAGAGCATCCCCAAGGAAGACGCAACAAATTTAGCTGGCCGGTGGGGGCTTGCAGTGCGGTTTCAAAGCCCGCAGCCAGAAAAGCTCCTCATGTGCCCAACGGCCAACACGCTAAGAGGAGGCTTCAAATGAATTATGCAATCCAAAGAAAGTTTCCTTGCTTTGAATTTTTTTAAATAAAAACTATATTTTTGAAAATGAATTCAGAACGCATTTCAAAGTAGTTCCTTGAAATCCCTAAGAGAAGTAGAGCTCTTTATACACATGGGGTAGTAGGAGCTAGAGCAACCCATGTGGGTTATGTTAATTTAACTTAACTTTAAGTGGTGAAACTCCTACTAATTATAATTATCCCACATTAATTGTTCTACCTCCTACCACTGTATGTGTATATATTGAGCTTCTCAGTCACCCTCTAAATTCAAAACACATTCATATTCCATTTATCAAATAATTTTGGACTTATGTAAAGGTAACTTTACTATATGTGAAAATACCTTTGCGCATTTCATTTATTCTGAAATTATTAATTGCTAAATGTGATTGAATTCTTTTGAGTGCCAGTTGGGGGCCGGTACCTCAGTAGATTTGGCCGTGCCTGCCGTGGGGCAGTAAAGTGACCAGGCCCGGTCACTTTACCGGGTTTATGCCACTTATAGTATTGTTGTTGGCATGTTCTAATGTGGTTACTAAGTATTCCATTAGAATTAGGTAAGACATTGATTGTGGCGCAAAATCTCATAAACTGAGAATAACCATTATGGGGTCCTTCCGTAGGTGACCGGAATAGGAGAAATGACCACAATGAGCTGTTTTACCTTACTCCTGATCATGTTCAGAATTGCTTATTTGATCAGTTTGATCAGTTATGGGTGCCTTCATTATATTTGTGGTCTCAACAATCACTCAACCAAGACTCCCTGCAATTTTTTTCAGTATTTGGAAGCAGTGCTGCTCCAGAACTTGCAAATATGAAAACCCCAATCTCAAGTTCCTAACTTTCCGTCTTTCACTACTTTGCCTCTAGCAACTTCCATAGATCAAAAAGTTAGTAGAATTCAATACAAGATTTTCTCAATATCAAATGAGATGACTAAAGTAGAATTTAATACAAGATTTTCTCAATATCAAATGAGATGACTAAAGTAGAATTTAATACAAGATTTTCTCAATATCAAATGAGATGACTAAAGTAGAATTTAATACAAGATTTTCTCAATATCTAATAAGATGACTATGACTATGAGTGAATGAGGAGCACTTCTTTTTGTATATAGGGAACATTCCAACGCAATAGGATTTATGTATTTTCTGGATTTCTTTATTTCATGTTTTAGGAGAACTTTGGTAGAGGATTCCAGGTGAAACTATTCAAGGTCCACACTCCCACACTCTCTATGTATATATGTAAATGAATATGAAGTGAGCTCAAAAAACATAACCGAGGAACTAGGGTGTAATTTATTCCTAACCAATCTTACCTAGCTACCGCCGACACACAATGATACTGAATCACTAGTCCCACCATAATTACATACCACAACGACACTGCAACATCCGGGAAGAATTTAATCAAAACAAGTCAAAGACCTTTGTAACCGTAATCAAACGGCCACACATTCACGTATCTAGACTGTTCCATCTGCCTTTCATTGAAAATGAAAAATAATCAAAGTTTTGACTCACTTGTTTTCTTGAAGCTTGTATGGAACAACCCTGCTAAATCAACACCTTCCACTCCCTCATTACAGAAGGGGAAACTTAGGGGGATATCAGAAAACAGCTGTAACGGAGTCCTCCAGAAGCTGAAGCTTTACACATAGACTCGATGCAGCACCACTTAAAAACCTTGCAACTGCACCACATTATCACAGACGAAAAAGGGTGGCACTAAAATAGGAGGGTACGTATCCAGTTTAAGCCCTTGAGGGCCGACTTCACTGGTCCAGGGATGTTCATGTCATCCAACCTACTTTGTCCTGGTTTGATGACCAATACCTGTGTGAAACAACAAGCAACGCACGGAGCTTAGTATTGAACGCAGACTAGGGCCTCTGAAAGACAAACTCATGTGAGTAGGATACTACAACTATACCATATTTTTTATGAAGTGAATGATATAGTATTTTGTAGGTTTAATGCTAATGCTAATGCAAACACCATGTATTAGTGTTCCTATTAATTAAAACCATTTACTGAACTTTGGATCTCCGGTTGGCCACTTGTCAATTAACTTTCACTCAAAAGCGTCTTGATGGTGGTGCCCAAGTACACAATTTCACAAGAAAAAAACGCATTCACTCTATGGCATGCTATTTTGATGTTACATTAAAACATGGATGACACTAAATAAAATGAACAGAGTAACTCCAGGAGTCTCCACATCTCCCTCACCTGGACTTTGCGACGACCCCATTGAAGAGCATTGTCGTGTGAACGATGGTAGAGATCAATACGATGAGGCCCCTTGATTGCGCCACCTCGATCCTCCACCTACATTTCCAACACCCTTCAACTTAATGATTTCAAACAGAAAGGTACTTCAACATTGAGAAACCCATACTGTTAGCATGATAACAAAAACTGGTGATGAATGAACGTGAATTCGTGAAGCAAAACAAGTGACTCCTAAGCTGAAACTTATATAAGAAACAAAAATACACTCAAGTTCAACATTCTAACATGTCGCAGGGTCGAACTCGCATAGCACAACGAAGTTCAGAGCAAGTGGAACGAGGAAGGATTGGGAGACTTGCCTCGCCCCACCCATAACCAGGAATGAACATGCGCGTGCCAAAGGGGTAGTAGGTAGTATCAGCGGCAATTGTTCCATGCCGTGGCAAGAGCTTCCACGGAAAGAACAGCAGGCGGGCTGGAAGGTTTTGGTAGTTCATCAGACTCAGCTTCGAAAGGAGAGGTGGTCGGGCCTGATGCGAACAAAAGATGATGATCTCAGATCGAGAATTAACTAACTTCATGAAAATGAAAGAAAGAAAAGAAAAGAGAAGAAAAAAGAAACTGCTTTCAAAATTTCCCCGAATCTCTGGACACAAGTGAAATTGAACTCTATCATGAACATAAATCACTTCTGGTTGTTATGAACTATTTCGAGAAATATTCATGTCAGGCTCAATAAAATCAGTCAAAAGGAGACAAACAGACCTGAGCTGGATAGCTTCCATTGGATGTCAGTCCATAATAAGGCTGCCCATTCTGTGTGGTTGCTGTCCAAAACCTGATAAAGGGTGGCAACCTTTCACCAAATTATTATCATAAAAATCTCAATCGATCCAGAATTTCTCTGTGTTGCCTCCAAGAAGAACTCGAGAATTTGCATACAAAGATGAAGTCACGGTTGCAGCTTTGATCAGCATCCTGTGTATCATTCCTACATGTACCTAGGAAGCTGTTGTGTGAGCTCGAGTAGAGACAACTACAGTGCACTTACTTGCAGAAAAAAGGCAGTCTCTGATGTTCCCTATTGCCATTCTTCCGATTACGAAATCGCACAGGTATTAACGAGGGCGAGAAGCCAACATAATATGGTCCGGGTAGCCTGAGGCCCCATTCCCAATTACAGCAATATCCGCACCTGCAGAAATTGATAACACATCTTAGTATATCAGCAGCGTGCATATCAACAATCCCGTGCACGAACCCTAACGGTGTGCATCTAGACGACGAACCACTAGACCATTGGCAGATTTGCAGGTAAAGTATTCTGTCAAATAAACCCAAAACGAATAATCCACGACGATTCTGGAGAATTCTCTGTGTGACACAAGAATCACCATGACAATTCTGGAGAATAATCCGTGACAAAATTCTACGGTATACTCCGTGACACCAAGATCAGCAATAGAGAATACTCTGTGACGCAGGATCGAGAATGGAAAGCGGGAAATTTCTCTGAGGAAGGGGCACGAAGTGTAATACACACCTGCAGTACGCTGTGCACTCAATTTCGACCTTGATGGGAGGCATTGCCCGCGAATTCTTAGGGTTTCACGAGATTATCGACGATCACATCAATCCCGAGCGATAGTTCCGAAGAGATGCATAGCCCTAAATTTCGAAACTCACGGGTCCCCCAAATCCCCCCAAAATTCTCGGATTCGAGCTGCAGAGAGGAATGCAGAAGGCGAAAAGGATTAGACCATCGTATACCTCCTAATCGCGAAAATCCGGGACACCAGGAGCTCCTCCAAGCAGAGCCCGCACATGGAACACTCGCTCTTGCTCCATACGCTACGTCCCTACAAGCTACGAAATGAAATATCTAACTTAGTCTCGGACTCTCGGCAGGTTGAAAGAGTCGCACAGTCACTTCCACGCCGTTAAATTGCGAAAAACTTGCAGGATCCTTGAGGCCTGCGCAAATCGTGGGAGGATCTGCAGGGCGGAGACGCGGAGTGCTGGTTTCGGAGACGGAGAGACGGGTGGATGGAGGGAGGATGAGTTTCGGTTCGTCGTCCTCGTCTGTTTTCTGTTCGTCGATGAGGACCAGGTTATAATAATAAAATAAAATAACCAATTTGAAGAGGCTGTTCATCTTGGGTCCCACACTATGATCCTAAGAGCATCTCCACTACTGTAGTAAGGCGCCAAGTTAGCAAGCCAAATTGTATGTGGCACGTTTGTTTTTTGAGAAAGGCCCCGCCATGATTGAGCCCATGGGTTATTCAATGCAAACGTGACTCCATTCAATGTCCAACTAGACTCCTCCATCAAATACAAGTCTAAATCTCTCTTTTTCTATCATATTGTGGCCCAAGTCAAATGGCCAAGGCAGTGCAACTCAAAATGTAGATATCTAAATTTGATGTGGCCTATGTTGATAAAATTGGAAATCTCCAATTAGTGGGATACCAAAAAAAAAAAATCAAGCCCAATAAACCACTTGAAAGGACAATTTTATGACCCTAGTGGAGATGCTCTAAGAGCAAGGTGAGTGACATCAAGACTATGTACCTCTATTAGGAAGGAGACTCAATATTACCTACTTCTCGACCTACTTTGATAAATGATCTATTGATCTTATGGGCATTATTGTTAGGTATATGATTAATGTATGTGTATGTTTCAATATTATGTAAGTATTTAATTATTGGTGTTGTTATATGTGTCAATCTATAGCTAGGTGCGTTGGAGGGTGGTTTGAGTTGGTTAGTTAAATGAGTTTATAATTTGGATTGTGATGTCTTGGTAGAAATAAGACTAACATCAAGTGCAAGTGCCAATAGTGTAGCATTAGTTGTATGCAAGTTTGGTGGATTCAATACCACTTGGTGACCAGTGTAGTAATTTCTTTGTTGTGACCTTCTTATATATGACTTAGTAATGGCGTTATCCTTATGAACTGTAAGATTTTTTGTAAGCCCTTCTTTAAGAGGCTATATATAGATCAAGGAATTAGGTCTTCTAAGAATTATTCCTTAATTTATTAGAAAATATATTGAAAACTATTCTAAACCTCCAAAACCAAACATTCAACACACCTTTAAATTCTAAAAATATTTAAAAAAATGAATAGGCCTATTTTTTCTATGTCTACCTTTGATACAAATTTCAAGATCAATTGACTTGGTAATACTCTAAAAGTTATTCTTGTTGAAAATAGTACAAGCTTTTATTGCACTTGCCCTAGGTCCATACTAGTCCTTAGCTTTAGAGCTTTGAACACTTATCTTGTCACTTTAAAGTACTCTAATTTCACGAAGATAACTATGAATATTATCATTACTACTGCTAGCATATATATTAGTAGGAACATTTGCTAGCAAGTGCAATCTTGATAGCAATTTATATATAGTTCTTCCCAAATTGCTCTAAATTCAGCAACCTATAATCAATCTTTTAGAAGATCCTCAAGATCACCTAAAATTATTGTTGAAGTCCTTGAGAGTTGGGACTCTATCCTTTGAGCCCATCTTTGACCATTCAATTGGATGGTCAAGCTATGATTCATATATAACCCTAGAAATTTATTACAATGATAAATTGAACTTGCATATTCTATGTTTTGCATGTAAGAAAATCAAATGTTATTCACTTGATAAGTTAATCACCTTAAACTCTAAATATTTGCTTAAATCAACAGTTGAAACGTGGATGAAATAGCAAAATAGAAATAGAGCTTTGTTTGCAACCAATCAACATTTCACCATTCTTGAACTAGAAGAAATCATATAAAAATTACAAAATTGTAGACCCAAGAAGCAAATATTCTTCATTCCTAAGACTCATTGGTATATGTATTGGAATATGTAACCATTGACCACATTGTAACAATGCAAACAAAATCTCTTCAATCCTAGCCAAGGTTGGTGTCTTATACTATGAGGTGATTCTTCATTGCGTTTGAGTGACATGTGTGGTGGAAGATGCAAAAGTGGGGGCGAGAAGATGGCCAAAAGTAATTACCAAAAATTGCAACACAAGTGTGAACCGCTTGGTTTTTTGCTTTTCAAAAAATTACAAGCCAAAGCTCAAATCATAATACCGTTTATATGAATGTATTGTGATTACAAGAGTGCTAGAAATTACAAGTCAATTTTATGTTTGTCCAAACATATGAACATGACTCTTTTTGTTTATTGACCATGTCTTTATTTTTTACAAATGTTCTTGTATAAGAATAGGTGTGAATGTCCCTTTATTTGCTTGGAGCCTACAAAGTCATTACCCTAGGGTAGACAAAATTCAAATCTACATTTATCCTACTAGTAGACATTTACACTTATCCTCTTTGAATATACATGTTTAAATTTTTTTCTCACATCATTCATAAACAAGAATCAATGTATATAAAGGTTAAGATAAGTGACCATAATTTTTTTATTTGACTATTTATGCCATTTTGTAGCCGCTATACACTAATAGAGTGTATTTCAAAATTTAGAATGAACACTATTGATGTACAATGGTATAAATAGAGTGGCATCTAAATTGTGGTACAAATGGAGACTTCTACCTTAAGTAAACATTCAAAGAGCATTTTAGGTTTGCCCTTGAAAATTTGAAAGTTCATATTTGAAACTTTGCTTGTCTTAAATCATATCACCTACACTGATTAATTACATTTATTATTCTCAAAATGTTGATTATAGTAATGGAATTGAGCTCATCTTGAATTTGTATGATCACCATTTGGTATTATATGTTTATGTTGAAGATCATGTACATATTGTTGTAGACTATGTACATTCAGCCCTAGGAGTAGTGTTAGACTCTTAGTTAGCCTTAGAGTCTCTTGGGTATTGCTTGTAGTCAAAGGCAGCCCATGGTGTTTAGTTATCCCATAATGTATGTGGATAACTAGTGAAAGGCTTTTACCTTATGTACAACCCACTCAAGGGGTTTGGTATCTTCCTACCATCTAAGTATAGCCTTTCTTCCATTGAATACTTTGTAATCTCAATAGGTTATGGGCCCACGCACTTGGAGTTGCGTTTGAGGGAGAAGTTCAAATCATTTGGAGGAGATCTTGGAGCTTGGGGAAGCAACTAGCCATTTGTCACTTTGTCACCTACAAACCATATGGTGTAAGTCAAAAACAAAATCAAACTTGGGAGTGAATTTTTTTTTTACAAAAGAAGCAAGTGTTTTGTTCTTTCTTGGACATTTGTTGGCTGGTTTGTGAGGTTTTGAGTACATTTTGGGTGTGAGTTTGCTCATGGTAGTAATCAGACCTAGTGAGGGCTGATTTGTGCTCCAATTTTGAGTTTGTGCTTAGAGGTGTACATTGGGAGCCCATTGAGGCTAATTGTGCACTTGGGTGCATTGTGGATTGTGATTTGGCAAATTGCAATCTAGTGAGAGTAATTTGTGAGCCTTGGAAGCATTTTCTTTGTTGCTTGTGGCATTTGCCATCCATTGTGGGCTGATTAGTGCCCTTGTGAGTGTGTGAGGCGAATTAGTGGACTTGGTGAATCCAAGAGGGCTGAATTGTGCTCTTGTGAGATTTGTGGAGCCAATTAGGGTTCTTTTGTGTTTTGGTGAACCAATTAGGGTTGTTGGAGACCAATGTTGTCCTTGTGGTGTGAATTGTGAGTAGTAGCTCCATCTAGGGCTGATTGCAAGTCTTGAGCTTCTTAGGGTGTGGAGTACCCAATTTGGGAGGAGCATTGGAAGTGTGTTTGCTGATTTGAAGTAGTACTTGCCCATGATGTGCATGTGGTGATTTTGAGCTTCATTAGGGTCTGAATTTGTGTTTAGAGGAGTCCTTGCACTTGTGAGGAGTGTTTGGTGGATCTTAGGGTGTGAAGGATCTTTGGAGGTGCTTGGAAGGGCTGATTGGTGTCATTTCAGCCCAATTGGCTTCCAAGTGCTTCATTGGAGGCTGAATTGAGTTTGTGAACTCTTGGAGACACTTGGGAGGCTGCCAACAAGTGGGAGGTGCTCCATCATGGCATCAAGTGGAGGAGAAGGCGTGCGCATCATTGACAAGTTCAATGGGGAGAACTTTGGCATGTGGAAGTTCAAGATGGAGATGATCCTTGCGGAGAAGGACTTGTGGGAGGTGGTGGATGGGAGTGAGGAGCCTCCAAGTGAAGATGCTGATCTCAACACCAAGAAGGCGTTTGAGAGGAAGGAGAAGAAGGCCTTTGCTCTCCTTGCCATCAACCTTGTGGACCGGCAAATTGCACACATTCGCCATTGCAAAGGACCAGCCCAAGCATGGACCACCCTTTGCAACATCCATGAGACCAAGAGCCTCTCCAACATCCTCTTTCTTAGGCGCAAGTTCTTCACTAGCAAGATGCAAGAGGAGGATGACTTGTTGGACCATGTCAACAAGATCAAGGCCCTTGCGGATGAGTTGGCTTGTTTGGAGGTGCCCGTGACGGATGGAGATATGGTGATGACCTTGTTGGAGAGCTTGCCACCGTCTTATGAGTTCCTCATCACCGCATTGGAGACAAGGCCTATGAAGGAGCTGACCATGGAGTTTGTCACGGCCCGCTTGATGCATGAGGTGACCAAGCGCAAGGAGAATGAGTCCCAAGGAGAGGGATCAGCCCTTGTGTCAAGACATGGCAAAGGAGGCAACACCAAGGAGTTCAAGGAGACAAGGACATGCTTCAAGTGTGGCAAATCAGGCCACATTGCTAGGCATTGCAAGGTCAGCCAAGCCAAAGGCAAGGAGAGTGCACACCAAGCCTCCAAAGAGGAGGAGGAGGAGGATTTTGCTTTTGCCACCCAAGGAGGAGGGGACAAGGCCACCATGTTTACATGGATTGTGGATTCGGGGGCCACTCAACACATGACCAGCCATAGAGATGCCTTCCACACCTATCAACCCATTTCGGGGAAGAAGATTTATTTGGGAGACAATGGCATGGTGGAGGCCCTTGGCATGGGGACCATCATTGTGGAGGTGCAAGTGAAGGGGGAGACCAAGAGGATTCAGATCCATGAGGCCCTCCATGTCCTCAAGTTGCATGCCAACTTGCTTTCGGTGAGCAAATTGTCTTTGGGAGGGTTGAAAGTGCATTTTAACAATGTGGGTTGTGTTGTGAGGTCACCAAGTGGAGTCTTGATTGCATCAGCCCCTCGTGAGGGCAATTTGTACCTCCTCCACTTCACCAAGGTGAATGGCACCTCCTTGGCATGTGTTGCCCAAGGATCAGCCCATGGAGACCTTGTGGAGCTTTGGCATAGGAGGCTTGGACACTTGAATGTGAAGAGCATGAAGAGCCTCCAACACATTGTGAAGGGGCTGAACCTCTCTTCTTGCAAGCATGATTGGAGTTCTATGGTGTGCAAGGGGTGTATTGAGGGCAAGCAAGCAAGGCAGCCCTTCCCCAAGGATGGGGCAACCCGGGCCACCAAGCCATTGGAGCTTGTGCATTCCGATGTGTGCGGACCAATGAAGACCACCACCATAGGAGGAGCAAGGTATTTTTTGACATTTATTGATGATTTCTCACGCAAGGTGTGGGTGTATATGCTGAAGTGCAAGAGTGAGGTGTTTGGGCGTTTTGAGACTTGGAAGGCCCTTGTGGAGGCTCAATCTGATTGCAAGGTGAAGGTGCTGCGGTCGGATAATGGAGGGGAGTATGTGTCCAAGGCCTTTGAGGAGTACTTGAAGGCCCATGGCATTGAGCACCACACATCAGCACCTTACACCCCTCAACAAAACGGCGTAGCGGAGCGTGCAAATCGCACCATTGTGGAGATGGCAAGGTCCATGATTCATGCTCAAGGGCTGAAGTTTGAGCTTTGGGGTGAGGCGGTGTCTACAGCGGTTTATACAAGGAACCGGTGCCCCACCCAAGCCTTGACAAGCATGACACCCCAAGAAGCTTGGAGTGGGATTAGGCCCCATGTGTCTCACATGCGCATCTTTGGGTGCATTGCCTATGCCTTGGTTCCAAGTGCCAAGAGGACCAAGTTGGATGCCAAGGGCATCAAGTGTCTTTTCCTTGGCTATTGTGAGGGCACCAAGGCTTATAGGCTGATGTGTGTGGAGAGCAAGAAGATCATCAAGAGTCGAGATGTGACCTTCTTGGAGGATGGAGGTGCTGATCCCAAGCTCTTGGAGATGAGCCCAAGTGGGAGCAATGGAGGACCAGCCCAAAAGGTGGGCACAACTCCAAGAGTGCACCTAGAAGATGAAGATGAAGAGCAAGAGCAAGGAGGGGAAGATGAAGACTTGGTGGAGCCCAAGAAGAAGGTGGCCACACCCCAAGTGAAGAGATCAGCAATTCCTTCTCCAAGCACTTCACCAAGGGTGCAAGAGCATGATCAGCCCTTGGTAGATGAAGATCAGCCCATGGAAGAGCAAGATCAGACCGTGGAGGAGCCCCGTTATCCAACAAGGACCCGCAAGCCCCTTGGAGATTGGTGGCTGAATCACATTCTTCTTCCACAAAGTGAAGATCAAGCCAATGTGGCTTTCCTTGGAGATCCATCTACACTTGGAGAGGTGCTGAATTGTGAAGATGCAAGCAAGTGGGAGTTGGCCATGCAAGAGGAGTACAAGGCCCTCATTGACAAAGGCACATGGGATCTTGCACCCCTCCCTTCCAAGAGATCAAGTGTGGGTTGTAAGTGGGTTTTCTCCACCAAAAGGGATGCTTTGGGTCACATTTTGAGGTACAAGGCAAGGCTGGTTGCTAGGGGGTTTTCTCAAGTGGAAGGGGTGGATTTCAATGAGACCTTTGCCCCCGTTGCCAAGTTTAGCACCATTAGGTGCATTGTGAGTATTGGGGCAGCCATGGACTTGGAGATGCACCAAATGGATGTGAAGACGGCCTTTCTCAACCCCAAGTTGGAGGAGGTCATCTACATGGATCAGCCCCTAGGCTTTGTGCAAGAAGGCCAAGGGCATCTCAAGTGCAAGTTGAAGAAGGCCCTTCCCGGATTGAAGCAATCGGGGAGAGCTTGGTATAGGGATATTGATGCTATGTTTGCAAGGAAGGGCTTCCAAAGAGGCTATGCTGATCACTCTTTGTACACCATGCAAAGTGGTGAGCATTTGGTGATTGTGATCCTCTATGTGGATGATCTGATCCTCCTTGCAAGTAGCATGACCAAGATGCTTGAAGTGAAGGATATGCTCAAGAAGGAGTATGAGATGACGGATCTTGGAGAGTTGAAGTATTGCCTTGGAGTGGAGTTCAAGAGGGATAGGGCTGCCCGCACCATCACTATGAGCCAACGCAAGTACCTTGAAGAGATTCTCAAGAGGTTCAACATGGAGGAGTGCAAAGCCATAGGTACACCACTTGAGAGTCATGGGAAGTTGCCCAAGCTCACGGATGCTGAATTTGAAGAGGTGAGGGCTGAAATGCATGGTGTGCCTTACAAGGCAGCGGTGGGTTGCTTGATGTATGCCATGGTAGCCACAAGGCCTGATTTGGCCTTTCCGGTGAGTGTTGTGAGTCAACACACCTCCAAGTATGGCCCCAAGCATTGGGCTGCGGTGAAGAGGGTGATGAGGTACCTTCAAGGCACACTTGGGCTGAAGTTGCAACTTGGAGGTGCCAATGGGCTGAAGTTGCATGGCTTTTGTGATGCGGATTGGGCGGGTGATGAGGCGGATAGGAGATCCACCACCGGCTACGTGTTTATGCTTGGAGTGGGTGCCATTACTTGGAATTCCAAGAGGCAGCCCACCATAGCTCTTTCTACAACGGAGGCGGAATACATGGCCATGAGCCAATGCACCAAGGAGGCCATTTGGTTGAGGCAACTCTTGGCTGATGTTGGCCTTGTCCAAGTGGAGAGCACACCAATCTTGTGTGACAACCAAGGAGCCATTGCTTTGGCCAAGAATCCCACCCACCACTCTCGGACAAAGCACATTGATGTGCAACACCATTTCATTCGTGAACGAGTGGAGGCTGAGGTGATTGAGCTCAAGTATGTGCCTACCCAAGCTATGGTTGCTGATGTGCTGACCAAGTCCCTTGGAAAGCCACAACACCAAAGTTTGATTGAGAAGATGGGCCTTCGCGCCTTTGACCACTTGCAAAGTGGGAGTGTTGAAGATCATGTACATATTGTTGTAGACTATGTACATTCAGCCCTAGGAGTAGTGTTAGACTCTTAGTTAGCCTTAGAGTCTCTTGGGTATTGCTTGTAGTCAAAGGCAGCCCATGGTGTTTAGTTATCCCATAATGTATGTGGATAACTAGTGAAAGGCTTTTACCTTATGTACAACCCACTCAAGGGGTTTGGTATCTTCCTACCATCTAAGTATAGCCTTTCTTCCATTGAATACTTTGTAATCTCAATAGTTTATTGTCATAACATATTAAATCACATCTATAATCCAAAAAAATGTACTGTCTAAATGCCCTGACAAACAAACCTCTTTATTTTAAAAATATTGCAGCAAAAAAAGAAGTTTAGGTTGCTAAATACAAATTAAAATGATTTGTATTAGTTTCGTAATAGGACAAATATCTTTAAATTTATTCAAAGTGGATGCAAATACATTTTAAATTGCAAGTGAACCAATAGATCATCTATAGTAGTAAATGAGATCTCAAGTCTTTGATTCATAGAAAATCTTCAAATCCCATTCCAACCAATATTATTTTTATATAATGTACAACATGAGATAAAATGTTGAAGTCACTGTAGCTTAGAAAACAAGCATTGACAATTATTTGAGTGATTTTGAAACAATTAGTCAAACAATGGAGTCCATAGTGTGTAACTTTGAAATTCATTTACTTTCAAATTGTAATTGTTTTTTGCTTTAAAAGTATTTAGGATACTACAACATCTATATTCACTCATTTGGATTTTGTTCACTCATTTTTAAAGTAAATGGACTTGGAAAGGGGAGTGAGCTTCATAAGTTATATGTTTGTGCTCAAGGGGACATTATTTATTTTATAGGATGTGACTATTTCTATTTAATTTGGTGTAACAATGGTGGAGTGAGGTACAATTATAAGGATGCATAATGTTCCAAAAGTAAATTAAATCATAACATAGATAGAAGTATGTTTTCAAAGTTACAATAGCTGACCATTAGCTTCCAAAATAGAATTTCTATTAGATGGGGCACTTAGTGGTACTTAGGTAAGTTAGGTTCAAGAGAAACCTGCATCTTGGGCCTCTTGTGGCATGATAATGTTTCTTGTATGTTAGATAGGTTAGTTCATAATTCTACAAGATTGAAAAAAATGGTTTTAATGCTATTGATTCTTGGAATGTTTGGATGGGCATTCATCCAACTATAGCTGAGGAGCTTGTCACAATGCAAAAACTCTAATGAATGAACTTCATCCCAAAGGTGAAGTTGTTAATGGTTTTCACTATGCACCACTCTCACCTTAAGAGTGACCTTTTGTGTTATAGTATGTCGTGTTTACAAATTCATTTTAAAATATATCATTACCAAGGATGTTAGATCTACCATTACAAAAAACTTGAGGTCTGATTAAGGCCGGCCATGAGACAATAATGCAGTAGGTGCAAGTACACTTATAAATAATAAATAAATAAATAATATGTTTTTTAAATATATATTTTCAAAAACTGGTGTGGCATTTATTTAGTAGTTCCATGTCAATTTGGTAATTTAAAATAAAATTTAAAATAAAATTAAAATAACATATAAATTATTATATATATATATATATATTATTTTTATTTAATTTTAATTTTAATTTTTTATTTATTTTTAAATACCATGTATTTGCACCGGGGTCCAAAAGAAAGTTAACCCCTAAATGCCCAAGCCTTTTCAAGTGTGATTTGACTATGGAAAAGAGCATGGGCTTATAGTTATCCCTATTGAAGCAAATTGATTTTTTTTCAAAATATAACCATATGGATGTTTGAAGAGCTTGTTTAGTAGTGTGCACACCAATTTTGAGTGAAAAATTGCATAAGAGCTGTGAGATTATAACAAGAGAAATGTACATTTTTTTTATTTTAGTATGCTACCCCTCTCCATAATTTTTCAAAAATGTGCACATAAATTTTTTGGGGATTGGAGTTAACATGAACAACTACAAAATGTGTTAGAGTACTATATTCCCTTTCAAAAAGCTTAACATCACTTGAAAAGCTATTAAACTCATTACACAAACCACCTTGCAATTGTTGAGATGCATTTTTTTTTATAAGTATAAATCACAAATAACTCCAAATCAACACTTGCTTGTTTAAATCTTCAATGGTGAAAATCATGAAAACACTTTATTCTTTCCATTGGAACCATTTTCAAAGCGAATGGATATGTAAAAGTTTTTAGATCTAAAATCAAGTGAAATTGCTCAAAGTTGGAAAATGAAGTAAAATTAGCAAGCTTTATTCTTCCATTAATAGACATATATGGCTTTGGAGACCTCTCAACAATAACTTAATGTACCTTTTTTAGTGAAATATGAATGTTTTCAATAGTTAACCCTAAAAATTGCCCTCTAGAATTTTTAAAAGGTCAAACAAATTTAATTGCCCATTGCAAAATGAGCTTGAAATTTTAGACCGACCAGATATAGTTACTCAAGTAGTTAGGGGTTAAACAACCTTGTTTTAGCCTCAGATTTTTTGTAATGATACTAATCCAATTTTAGTCTCTAATTACTATATTAATAGTAAATTAGTCTAAATATTTAAATAATTGGCATTGCAAATGTCTACAATAACAATTTATATGCTTTTTGGATAAACTAAATGAAATATAAAGAAAATTTTAATTATTTAATAATTTATTCATTTTAAAATTTAGCTTCTAATAATTTTTGTTTTAATATACAAACAATTTTTTTATTACAATTCACCTAATTCATGTCACATTATCTATCATTTATGTCATTTCACTAAAAGAAATCCATGTTTTTTTTTACGCATTTTTGTGACATTCACTTGTTTTTATGTTATGTTTGATGTTACAATTAACATCTTGATGTTACGATTGATGTCACTATTGAAATAGAAACAAGTGAACCGCACAAAAACTATATCATGAAATAAACAGAGTTCTTTTAGGACTATCTCTTGATTTGTAAACTACATATTTGTTTTGCTTGATTCTCCTTCATGTTCACTTTCCATTCTCATTTTGTTTGCAATTTCTGCTTCTATTTTACGTACATCAACGGATTTGATTTCATTATATGGAGCTCCTTCTCCAAGCAAATAGCGAAATACTGCTTCTCCTTCGTGACCTTTTGACTTTGCTAAATACAAAGGAGTCAAGCCATAATTGTCTTCTTTTTTATAATCAATTCCATACTGTATAAGCAATTCTTTAATCATATATTTGGTTAAGGTTTTATCAAATTTAAATTAAGAATCAACATTTATATGCATATGTATACAAATATGGAGAAATAGATTTAATAAATTACTAAATTGAAGAAGTTTTGAACTTTTGATAACCACATTGTAAAATAAATTATCAAATCCCTCAAAGGATACTAACAATTGGAAGATTGCCTGATCGAGCAGCCCAATGTATAGCCGTCCTAATACAATGAAATTTGTTCTTCTAATAAGTTTAAGACATATTCTTAATAACTAATTTAGACATGCACTAGTATTAAGTAATAATTTATGACATACAAAATATAAAAGGTTGGTTTTGACCAATCAAATGTATATCAAGCACTTTATTAAGATGCCATGAATCCTTATGATTTGCATTTTTAATGAAGGAAACACCTTCTAAAAATATCTTAAGTGAAGAGCAAGGTCAACACAATTTTGCCAAAAGTAAGGTTAAACAAATACTAAAAATGTAATTTTTTTGTAAGAGTCTATTTTTCTATACAAAATTTTTGGTTTTTAAAATAATTTTTTTTCTAAATTTTGTATCTATTTTTATAATTATTTTTTGCCAACCCTACCCAATAGCTACAAAATATCAAATATCTTTTAAACTTTTTATACTTTGATGGAATAATAATAATAATAATTATTATTATTATTTAAATAAAAAACAAAAAATCATATGATTTTTTGCCTTATTAATTATAATTATAATAATATTTTTATTCTTCCTAAAACTATTATGAAATTTGTTTAAAATCTTAATTAACTTTTAACACTTTATAAAATCTATTTTTAGTTTAATATCACCTTCCTGCATGGGTATCTTTAATGTTAATATTTGCACTTAGTCGAATGAGGGTTTCAACACACGATAGATGTCCACAATCACATGCCCATATTAACGCTGTTCTTCCAGCTCGATCCTTTTATAAAACCAATCAGTATTTCAAAATGAATATAAATGTTTAAATAATAAATTAAAAATAAAATTATACAAAGTATGAAACATCACATATAACATTTTAAAAGCCAATCAATATTTCAAATGAATCTAAATGTTTACACAATAAATTAAAAATAAAATTATACTAAGTATGAAACATCACCCATAATATTTTGTAGCATGCATTCAATCATAGCCTTGGCCCTATAGTAGAATATTTCCCACCATTTCAACAATACTAATGTGGCTAGGTGGAAGCTTGATGTGATGAGTTGTGTGCATGAAGAAAAAGTAGTAGGAATGAAGGCTATTGAATATTATGCAATTTGACAATTTGGTTGTTTGTGTGTAATTTGATTTACAATCAAGCTAATTTTAGTGTTTAATACTTATAAATATAAGTATTTGTTACACAACATCATTTTCAAATAAAAATTATATCATCAATAAATATAGTCTTGTAGAATATGTATCTCATATGCAAAGATTTTTTACTCACTTTAGCATCAACATCAAAGTGTTTGATTTTAGAAAAGCGCATAATTGCACGAGGGTCACCATATTGTGCTGCATCGAATGCTGTTAGAATGTCTTTCTTTACATTTTTTAATTCATATATAGAAAATTTTGTACTATTTGATGTCTCTGGCGGACAATCAATATCTTCAAGAATATTGTGACTTGCTCCTAATGTTGAAGGTCTTGTAATTCGACTAAAACTCATCGTAAAGATACATTATTCTACAACATATAAATTAACTTTATACATGATTCATCAATAAAATAATTTTTGTATGGACAATAATCACGTATTTTTCACTCAATTTTAAAATATTAATCTTTACAGAAATTATATAATTTTGACATTCCATAAGTCCTAAACGTTAGGATAATATATTTAAGCATAATATGTTTGAAGGATTTTTATTCAAATTAAATGACATTAAATTTATTGACAAAATTTAATAATTCAATATTAGACAAATATATGCATCATTATTTGACCTAAATTTAAAAAATCTTTGAATCCAATATAACAATAAAATTATGTCTCATAATGTTTTGAGTGATCATTGTTATTTTAAATTATTTAAATAATAATAATCTAAATAAATGGCCTTGAGTATAGATTTCTTATATAGGTAAAGATACACAGGTATTAATAATTTTGAATGGAATACTTTTCAAATGAATTTGGTTGTATATTCTTTAATTCCATATTATTTATTATAATTTTAGATGGATTTTTGTGGTACTGTACTAAAAAATATGCAGCATTAAAGAGTCTAGGATATATTGTGGAGATAAAAGACATAATGAATGTAAAAATAAATTTCCCATATGTTCAAAATAAATAAATAAATAAACAAATAAATAAGGTTCTAATCTATTTTATAAATTTATTTATCCCCATGTAGCTTTGACAAAATTGGATGTAATATACAATGTGTATTTACAACTTCTTGATGTTTTAAGAAAGAAATTGTGTTATGCATTATGAATAGAAACGAGGACTCTTCTTCTCTATACGCTGCCAATGACGGATGATTTTAGGTTTTTGGAATTTAGAACTTTGAAACTTCAAAATCTTAAATTCTTGAGAGTTGTGAACATATAAATTTTTAATTTTGAAATACATGATTTCATCATTTATATTTTCTAAATTTCTAGTCTATATTTTTGTAAATTTTATTTTTTATTTATTAATTTTGAACATTTAAATATGTTACTTTATAAATGGAAATCCATTTTATTATCCATTTAAAAACTTAGAAATTTGAAAAAATAAAAATTTGATGCTTGAAAAATGCTATATCAATTGTAAAATGGTCTCAATGTTAATATTATTTAAAAATTATGATATATACTACAAGCATGTGTGTTATTTATTACCTTTGCAACTCA
Organism: Rhytidiadelphus loreus; assembly: GCA_947034895.1. Classification (NCBI taxonomy): domain Eukaryota; kingdom Viridiplantae; phylum Streptophyta; class Bryopsida; order Hypnales; family Hylocomiaceae; genus Rhytidiadelphus; species Rhytidiadelphus loreus. Next base: position 28,549,669 of record OX344765.1, on the reverse strand, counting down.
AGTGTTTACATAATTCTTCAAGGCCTTACAAAAGAACAACTTAATACAACAATGACCACAATGTCTAAGATGTTGAGTAGACCTTTTATATGTCACACAAGTATAGTTTTGGAATATATCAAGAATATTTCCAAATATTTGAAAATGATCAAGAAACTCTTGAAAATATTTGATTCAAATAGACATGTATTCTAATCAATATGATGCTTGACTTCAAAAGTATAATACTATGTATATTATGAAAAATATGTCAAACAAAACAACTTTTAGACCTCAAAGACAATTTTTCAGAGTCTCACTATCTCACCTATAAAGTTTTAATGGCTTTTTAGACTTGAAGTGCACCTAGTGTCCTACTGAAATCAAAGTAGCCTTTCAGTTTAGTATACTTTTAGGAGATATGAATTTTAGTTCTAATTACCTATAACACATTAGATTTTGTCTACAAAATATATACTTGTACAAATTAATTTCTCCTATTATCATTTGAATCATAAATTTATTGCATCATGAATTTTAGTAATTAATTGTTGCTAATACAAAAATGAATGATATAGGATAAAGTATGATGTAGGTGATCTCAAAATAAGATTTCTCTTTAGAATTCACTTGAGGAAATTATGTTACTTGTGGGTTCAATTGTTCTCTTTGTCTTATGCATTTCAATATGTGCTTATCATACGTGCTATCCCATCAAGTGTCAAAGATTTATAAAATATAATGAAGTAGGAATTGTAGACAAAATACTTTCTTTTAAGCTTACATTTGAAATCAAAAGTATAAATTGGTATCAATTTTAATCAGGATTGTCTCATTGGACAAAAGTTTAGTAGTAGTGATCACATTGAATATATAACCTCAAGTGTCAAACTGGACAAAAATTTATTAGTAGTCATCATGTTAAACATCTAACCTCTCAGGTTGTATTGGACAAAAATTGATTAGTAGTCATTATATTGAACATCTAACCTCTTGTGTTGGACATGTGTCTAGGAGTGGCTTCAATCTTCATCAAATATTTCTAAATATCCTCAAACATTTTAAGAAAATTCTAGAGCATTCAAGTATATTCTAAATACATTATAAGAACATGCTTGTAAGAGAGATTGACCAAGGTCTACTTAATGCCTTAGATGTTGTATTTGACACTAATCATATTGTCAATCATGCCATCAATCATATAGTCTTGTCTAGTAGAACAACTTTGATTTGAATAGTTTTTGACATTTTAAGGTGAGATTTAAAAATTATTATTATTATTATTATTTTTTCTTAAAAAAATTGGCAAATCATTGTAATAAAAAAGGGAAGGTGAGAATTTGGAACCATTTAATCAATCATTTGAATTTGAGAGAATATTATGCCTCTTGGATTATACTATCTATCTTCAAACTTTCAATCGTGTTGAATATGTTATCTAGGCACCTTTAATTGAAGCTTCTTGTCCATTACAAGAACTTTAAAAACCTATTTGAGTGATTTACAATATGTACAAATTAGTAGGTGTCAGAATATGAAGATCGTTTGGTGAATGGAATCATTGAATTGTACAAAATTAGAAAATGAATGCCACAAAGAATTGATGATGACACATGCTTTCTGTAATGTAAATTTTGTCTACTTATCAAAATCACAAGACAACTAGTATAGGGGTAATTTCCAATGGAAAGGTCGATAAGTCTAACGTATTTGTGACTAAGGTCACTTGTTTTACAGATTGAATACTTACCTACTTGATTTTGTAACTTGTTTTGGGATTCTAAACAAAAGGTCCCACACTCATGTCAAATCATCTCAGTCCATTACCAATGCTAATATAATAGACACAATGAATGCGGTCACAGTCCTTTACTAGTGGTTGGCTCTTTGTCAAATCCTCTTTGTCAATTTGTCAATAGGGTTGGTCAATTTGTCTTATGCATGCTCTAACCACTTAATCAAATGGCCAAGTTATATATTTGAAGTACAAATAAACTTTTAGGGACAATAGTATTAATTATTGTTTCCTCTTTTTGTTCCCTCTTTACTAGGCGGTTTTAGATTTACTAGCCTAATTCCAATTTATCATGCTCAAATCAAATCTATATCGTGATCTAATTTGCCATATGCAAGGTATGAAAAGTTTAGACTTCTTTCCTGGTTTGGTTGATTTATCTTTAATCAGCCATGCTTTCGCTTTCGCTTTTAAGTTAATCCATCTCCAGCTTTCAAGCGCTCAAAATTAGTCCACTTGTCTCAGCAATAGCTTCGTACCAGATGGCTTGATCAAATAGACTCTAAAACCAAACAATTAGACTTCCTGTCTACTTGCTATATAACTTAGTCAATTGGTCCGGCTATGAAAATTGACTCATCTTAACCTTACTTTTCTAGCTTACACCAAGTCTAATTGATACACTCTCGCTGTGAATAAGACCTAAATTATTTGTCAATACGACTCATGCAAATTGTGATATGATCAATTTGATATACTCCATATCTATTTAATACCTCAATACTTAATTACACACATGCTCAGACTATTAGACTTAATTAATCTCAATGTGACCAAACTGTGTTACTTCGACAATTTGTTAATTCTTACATAGACTATTTAACTTATCTGTTGCTCACCTCACAGGTCAACTCGTCCAACCACAAGCCCTGTTCTAATTAATATTATCAATGTACTTGCAGAATGTTAATCAAACCATTTTACATTGATGCATGATCAATTTAACTTAAGCATACTTGTGCTGTAATTCAACAATTTAGAAGTTCGTCTTTTACTTACCGGTTTGAATGTCTGAGTTTGCGGTTACTCACAGGGCGATTTGTCTTTCGAATCCACTTGACCTGCGCTGAGTCGAGTTGATTCCCGGCTGGTTCGGCTTCTCCAGCAGTCGATTTGAATGACCAGTTTATTAACTCAAATGTTATTAACAATTTGACCCAACTGGCCACTCGGCTTCAACTAGACTAATCTCACAAGGTGCGGTTCAAATAGCAATGGACCATTACTCAGTCAATTAGCTTCTCAACAATTTAAATCATATAAGAATGTTCATAACAATTTGACCACTTGCAAATTACGTTACTTAGCATAATCCATTTTCAATTCAGTCATGCAATCTTGCTGACTCCAAGACTTAACAATTTGACCATCCCGGCCATAACAAACAATCAGTTAATTCGACATACACTTGCTCATTCTTACTCCATAACAACTTGACTCAAAATTGCCAATTAGAGCTGCGACTTAACTGCGAACTCCATACAGGCCACTAGACTGCACTCAGTCGACTTGACTATACACAATGTTCAATCACAACTCACAGATGAATAGCTCACAGTATTCAACAACTTGACATTGGTACTCTCACAAACATAAGCATTCACAAGCAATTAGACAGTTAATCACCCACTGCAAATTGACTCACACAACAAATTAACTCACACAAGGAACTTCACCACCTGTGAATCCCAAACAATTAGACACACTTACTCACACCTGTGAGTTTAAACAAATTGATAGTAATATATTTATGTATTAAATTCGACGAATTGTACAGAGCTTGAGAGTTAAAGCTAATGCTGGCTCTTCTTCACGCTGGAGAGAGAGAGAGTGATCAACTAGACATTTGGACTTATAGTCCCAAAAAGACTATTTGAAAGGTGGCATCTGTTCAAGCTGAAATTCACGACTATCTACTTGCCTTGCTTCGCATCCTAGTCTATTAGCCCTGTTCATATCTAATTTCTGCCAATTAGCCTTTCACATACAAAATCCATCTAATTGACATGCTATAATGGAAAATAGATCTTTTACTAACTGCATTCACATTTACAAAGGCAAGTAAACCAAAAATTTCAAAAATTAGAACTACACTTTCAATTAGGAGCTCTCTTCCTAATTGATACCTTTGGTGATGGAATTCTTTGGTTGTTTGGCAAATTTCATAAACTATTGGTTCTTTTTTTCCATTCACATGTGTTTCATTGACTATGATGCCTACTACGGAATGGTTTCTTTTATCATGAAATTTTGGTACCTCAAAGCTTCTTGAATAATATATTTCAAACTCCTAACAAAAAGGTTTGAAATAGATTTAAAGGTTATGAGCTAAACCCTATCACAATTTTAGGTATAGTGGTTTTGAATACTATTGAGTATCCAAAATTAATGATCTAGAGCCAAAAAAATTTCGGTCTATTCCTATAGTAGGCGGTTATGTTCCTAGGAAGGGGCATCTAAAAATAATTGACTTTATATCATCCACATTTGTGCAAATAAGGCTTCTTAGTGTACATTCTTATGAACATTGAAGATGGTTTCAAGTTCATTCTTTTAATGAAATCTCTTCACCATCAAGTCCTCACAAATGATCAATATTTTAGTTTAAAAATAAAATAAAAAATTCCTATTTTTTACAAATTAAAATGTTGAAATACCTATTTTCTTGAGATTTTACGCTTTTTGAGTTCTCCTACTTAGAGAATTTTTTTATGTTTTTTTTCCTAAAAAAATCATCCTCTTAAAAGATATATACATTTGACATATTTTTATACTTTAAAAAAAATGCTTTTCTAATCTTAAAAATACTACAAAAGGTATGAAAACAAACAAAAATGGTACAAAATCAACAAGTCATTCTTGCGATCACCCTATTAATGTAGTATATTGTAATATGTATATTATAAAATTTGGATATCTTTTCTAGCTTAGAATGGATCAATTCTTATATTATTTGATATAGTAAAAGATCAATTTTCTAACATTAGTTTAGATGTCTAATTTCCATGAAGTTTTAGATTTCAACAAATTTTCTATTAATCAAAATTATGCATTGAGTGTCCACTTTCTTTTAGAATCTAAGAGATTAATGCACTAGATTGCAAATTATAATGAATATTGACAAAATTCTACATTAAAACTAAACTGATTTATTGAATGAGTGAAGGCCTAAAATTAATATCAGTGTATTACTACAAGTTTGCTCTTTGGAAAACTATGTGGCATTCATATCAATTTATTATAAAACAAAACACATTTTGACTAAGGTTTTAGACAATTAAAAATATTCACCTAAGTTTTAAAGAGCATTAGTTAGAGTAAGTGGGATTTTAGGTTTGGTAGGAAATTTTGATCAAATCTACATAAAAAAATTATTATTAGAAAATTGGATATTGACTAGGAGTATGGAATGGTAGATTCTCAGTTGAAAATAGACTATTCTCAAATCAAATCCTCAAACTATTGTTTTATCCATTGATAAATGTAGAGAAAAGAGATATTGAATTAGTTTGAATCCGCACTTAAATCTTGAGACTTTAACCCTTTACTTCCTAAGAAGCCCATTTTGGGCCTCACATTTTTTTGGCAATTTCGAAGAGTTTATATGGAGATTTTTTTATTTCTTTTAATAATTATTTCTTTTAAACCAATGCATGCAATATTCTTCACTCAAATTAATGGTATAATAAAATTTTCCATTTAGATTATACTTTCCACGATATGATCAATCAAAGTCTGCAACTTAAAATCATGAATTCTTAGGAAGTAAAGGATTAAAGTCATATACTAACTTTGCTAGCAATAGGGGTGAATTAATGGTCCATTACTTCAGCCTCTACTAATTTAAAATATACTACAATTAGTTTAGAATGAGTGACTTTGGTAAATTATTGTCACACACACATACTAAAGAATAAGTTTGTGTACATTGATTTGTTCTAATAGTGCGTGTGACAATAATTTACCAAAGTTATACTAGTTTTAATTAGTGCAACTTGAAATAATATTATATTATAGTATTGTTCAGAGTACCAATTTACACAAAAATGAGATTTTGTGGTGACATTAATTTTCAAAGTGGTACTAATATCCCCTCATTATTAGGACAAACATTCGATGGGATTCAACCCTTTGGGAGGGCCGTTTCACGCTGGTTCCCATTGTTGAAACTAGCATGTGCTGTTTGGAAAAAAAAAATTAAAAAAAAAAATTAAATTAAATTAAATATATATATATATATTTGTTGACGTGGTTGACTCAAGTCGGCAACCTACGTGGCGGCATTCCCAGAGTTTGGGAATGCAAGGGAACTCGCAGCCTTGTGTAACAGCAGAAACTCATCTAATGTAGTGTAATCTTCTCTAACTTCCCATATTATTTTTTTTTTTTTTTTGCCGTTGTCTACATGAAAAAGATGGACTACTTCCTTTCCCTTCCCCATGCCACACCCCAGGATTTGTGGTGTCCAAGAGAAACTGCACCACCGACCTAGTCCAGCCCCATCCAACCCTAACCCTAACACAACCCCAATGTACCCCAACCATAGCCGGCCCCAAGACGGCGACCGAGGCGATAAGCCCCACCGTCCACCGGTCGTCCACCCCACCAAGAATCGCCGCGGGCACCACGACGCCAACAACAGCGGCACACGGCAAAGCCAGCGTGTAAACAATCCGGTACACTCTCAGAGATCCTCCTGTCTCTACGAAATTGCTCTCCATCACGACTCCGAACAGGAAGATGAAGTAGCGGACCCAAACATACGTGCTCACCGCGCACCAAAGCAACAGCAGCTCCCGCTCCAGCAATTTTCCGGAGCTCGACACCGACATCGACATCAGCAGCTTCAGAGCTCGGTGCGCGTTGTACACGGTGCTGAAGATGTAGAGCGGGACGTTGACGACGCGTATGCCAGGGATCTTGCGAAGCAGGAAGACGTTGGTTGCACTGTGACTGAGTGCCGCGACAGCCAGCGTGTGCGCGACCCAGGTCGGGATGGGGCTCCAAAGGTTGCAGTCCCGGTTCCAGTGAGTGGCGAGCCAGCAAGCGCAGCCGCCGAAGACAACTGTGGCGCCGCAGAGGATGTGGACGACGATTATGGAGAGGCTGAAGGGGTCCGAGTGGTGACGGGCCGCGGGGTAGTTTTTGGCGTAGAGTTTCTGGCAGGTTGCAAAGAGAATGTAGCCGAGGTTGGCGGTGAAGATGAGCCAGAGGAAAGGACTGTCAAGGTCGAGTGCTACTGTTTTCGAGGAATCTGGAACTATGGAACCCCAGTCCGTGCAATGGCATACAGAATTCGAAATATTACATGTGAACATTGTCAATGCTAGCGACATAGTATCGTAGTATACTAACGAAACAAGCAGAGAAAATTCACAGTGAAGACTCTAGCTTCAGAGGGAATTATTACTGTCTAGGTCGATTCCACTTGGTTTCGAGGAATCTCGACCCCGGGGACCCCAGCCCTTGCAATGGCGTAGAGAGTTCGAACTAGCTATTACAATTGAAATTTCCAATGCTAGTGAAAATTGCGGTGGAATGCTACCTAAACCAGCGGAGAAGATTCGCTGTGAAGACACTCCAGAGGGAAGTAACGATGACAGCTTCATCAACTCATAGGACCCTAGCCCTTGCAGTGGCGAAGAGTAATCGAACTTGCAGGTGTCTGAAATTTGAATGTCGTAGCCAGGAACGAAATATCAATCCACAATACTACCGAAACAAGCTGGGAAGGTTCGACAATTGAAGATTGATAAGTATACCCTAACGAGCGACGCACGTTGACCTACACTGAATTTATATGTTATATTCTTTCATGGACTAGTTCCTGAGAGAATTTGAAACTCAGGAATGACTAAAAGGTTACATCAGCTGGTTTCATTGTCGATCAGACGGTGTCGATCAGAAATCCTGTAGTCGTTACGGGTAGAATTCAGGGTAACTTACGAGTCTAGTGCTGAATTTGTCGCCGTAGAATTACTCGTTCGACAGCCACAGGGAAGGTAGCAAGCTTTACCCGATGCACCACAAGGCAAAAGGTAATACGTTTCCCACAATTCACTGTTCACAAACGGGAAATATCACTACACCCTGTGGTAAACTGTGAATTCAAGAATTACATGAAACACGAAGAGGCAAAGTTTTGTATCTTTCCCTTATAGTGAAAAATTTTGCAAGGAAACTTTGGTTTTACCATGTGGTTCTTTGTTGAGGACATTATCCCATAAGGATTGTCTTCGTTGAGACTCCCATCAAGTATAATAGACAAGTCTCTCTAACACCACAAGGAAGATACAAGCTTTTCCCTCTTGAGAAAGTGGGAAATCTAAAGGTCTTTCCCTCATGGCACATATGTCTAAGAATGTATCCATCTTTTTGCATCATCAGATTAGCTCCTATTATTCACTATGTAGTTGAACAATCCAGTACTGGAATACCATGTGGTAATCCTAGACCATGAAGTTGGTCATTACCATGAGGTAATGGTAAACCATCAATTTGGCTATCACCATGTGGTAATGGTGAAATTTTTACCGCATAAAATTTCCTTCATATTCGGGGAAAAACCTGAAAACACTTCATTGAATCCCATATGGGAACAGAGTATACCTACCCTGTGAGCAGGCCCTAGCATTGACGGACTGCCCGAGGTTGAGAGGATTTAGAGGCACCTGGTTCGTGGATGGTGGGGTCTCGTTGGATAAATTTAGTTTATTGAAATCGAGAATGTAGGGCTGCTGAATTTGCGTCTGTCACGCCCTTATTTAGCATCTATGAAGTCATTGTTTTCTTGCGACTAACTTATCGTCAATAATTTTGCACTTTTCCTCTGTTTCTCACGACTATCACATCAATGATTTTTGACCCAGATGAGCCATGTTGAAGTAAAACATGCTTTCTTCAACAGGGCACCTCTGTTAAGACGAGTAATCATCATTTGCGATTATCGCTAAGCTAGTGAAAATTTCAAAGAAATTGACAATTCTTTGACCCTTTTCTAGACCCCATCTGACCATCTGGAACCACAAATCTTTACCTTTCCCAATTTTATGACCTCCGAAGTTCTCAATCAGGAATCTGGTGGCCATGGCTGTCGTCAGACAAGCCGCTGTTGACAAATTCATATCTCGGGCTCCAAGGTTTGAAACGATCGCCATAGTCGCGAAAATGCTAAAATTTCAAAGAAATTAGCACTTTTCCAAATGCTTGTCTCAAAGTGCCTTCGATCCTATACCTCTTGTCGATTTTAGAACTTTGTGCATTTGAATATCACAGTCCTGGCACTCCGAAGTCTGAAACAGGTCAATTTAATGAATATGAACATTGCGTTCACAGTTTGTAAGTATAGTTGGCACATACGGAATGCACTCTAAGTTGATGCATGACACTGGTTACGGATATGAATTTATGTGAAAGGAGGCACCATGTGTGGCACTCCCTATTCAAATGATTGACAAATTCGGAAAGTAGAACTATTCCAATAGTTTCTTCGTTCATGAAAGTCTTGAGACCAAAGTTATCATTCCTTTCATCTTCACAGTACGTGAGCTGACACTCGTGAGCCTTTCTAGTTAAATTTGTAGTTTATCTAGTACGTGGTGCCATGAATCGCAACACAGAGGAACTCATAATAACACCACGTTGTTCATTAGATCATTTGGCTAAAGGATCAACATGTTTAAACGTTGTTCATTAAACGTTGTTCATTAGATTATCTGGTTAAAGGAACAACATGTTTACACGTTGTTCATTAGATCATCTGGCCAAAGCCGACCAACATGTTTAGAGGCCCCAAACTGTTTCAAAATACTTGTCCCTAAAGGAAGGGCAAAACTTTCATCAATGTTTATATTTTTACCAAGTTCAACCACAAGATCCTTTGGTTAACTTGTTCAAGTACATTGTCTCAAATTTTTACAATGAATATCTCCACCAATTGCAAATTTAGTGTGCATAAACTTCACTTTTTCAGCCCTTCGAAAAGGTGAAGTTTTGTCTTTCAACATTTTTAGAAAAAAACGCATATGTCCTATAATTTGTGCATTTTAGTCAATATGTTGGAAAATGGGCTGAAAACATATGGTATCCTTTATTAGTTAAATAATTGGTGCATTGAAATACAGTTGGTATCTTTTATCTTTATTTTTATTTGAAAATTTTCAAAACTGAGAGCAAAAGACAACTTTATATGCTCTTTCTACCTTCATTGCGTGTAAAAGAAAACTCCTCATAACTTTTACTTCATTATTTGTAATCAAATGGTTCAAATGTTTTTGAATAGGTATCAATCTATACTATTCTAAAAAAATAATTAATATTTATTTTTTTAGAATATATTTTTTGCTTATGTGGTTTGACATTGAAATTGAAAAAATCCTTCTAACTTTTGCAATATTTATCAGAACAACATGAAACAAAGCTTTACATGTAGATTATAATGAGTAACATCCATCCTAAGAAATTTGTGCAAAACTTTTAAATTATGAAGTCAGTAGAAGTTGCCCAAGTTCTCAAAATGTCCAAAGTGGGCTCCTTGGTCCTTTAGGGATTAATTATCATGGTTCAAGTACATTGAAAAACAAATAGTACCTAAAAGGCATACTAATTCTTATCACTTTGGCACTAGGGTAACATAAAATAGAATCTTATAATGTGTTCTATCGTTTTGGTGTTTTTTTCTTACCTTTGATTTAATTTTTTTTTAATTTGTTCTTTCAAGAAGATCTCATTCTTTAAGACATTAGAGAAATTCTCAACCCTCTGGAGGGCCGCTCCATTAGATCAACTTAGCTTAATGATTTGTTTTTTCCCTATAGTCGATCACCGAAAGTTGCGATGTCTGACAACTGTCAGTGGTTCAAAATTCAAGTATAAGTAGTTAAATAATCAAGGTTCAGGTATTGTAAATTAAGCAAATTCAATGAAATTAAGCAAAATGAAGTGAATTTTCAAGCTAGTTGCTAAAAAAATTAGAAAACTCTGACATTTTTCAACTAACTTCTAAAGTTAGTTAATTTAGGGTGTTTAATGATGAGAAGAGAATATCTTTATGTACACATGGGGGGGGGGGGGTAGGAGGTAAAACAACCCATGTGGGCACTAGAAGGATCCCATGTTTTCTTTTGTATTCTTATGTCGAAGTTGACGGATTTTGTTAAACATCCCATATAACAATCCTTGTTTTTATGTCAACAATGACGTTCACTATAACGTGAAGATGTTATAGTGGACATCATTGTTGACATAAAAACAATGATTGTTATATGGTATGTCTAATGAAATCCGTCAATTTTGACGCGGGTTCCTTTTAGTGGAGATATGTAGTTTAGAATTTGTAGTTTCTCAACTGCTCATAGTTAAGTTTAAAGTAAGAATCGTGTTAAAACTAAAATTTTAAACCCCATTTAGTCATAGTAAAATGAAATTTTTTTTAAACTTTTGAACTAAAGGAAGTTGAAAAATCAAACTAGTTTTCATGTCCAAAAATCAATTTGATGTTTAAATCCTCCAATAAAAAGTTATGGACAAAATTCTAAAAGGGGTTGAAAGGGAGATTTTCTTTGACATTTCAAAAACCTTCTCCAAATTTTGGCCATAACTTTTTATTGGAGGCTCTAAACTTCAAACGGATTTTTGGAAATGAAAACTAGCTTGATTCTCCAACTTTATTTAATTCAAAGATTTTTGATAAAAATTATTCTACTATGCCTAAATGAGGTCTGAAATTCTAGTTTTAACACAATTTCTATTTTAAACTTAACTATGAGTGGTTGAAAAAAACTACAAATTCTAACTACATATCTCACATGGGTTGTTCTACCTCCTACCACCCCATGTGTACATAAAGAGATTATCTTCTCATCATTAAACATCCTAAACTGAGTGACTTTAAAAGCTAGTTGAAAAATGTAAGAGTTTCCTTATTTTTTTAGCAATTAGCTTGAAAATTCACTTCATTTTACTCAATTTCATTGAATTTGCTTAATTTGCTTAATTTCCCAATTAATCACCTCGTATGTTAACGCGACTGATTATTAAACAGACTTCTACTACACTTTTATTATTGGAGTTTTGACGTCTTTCGCGATATTCACTCACTCTAACAATGCACTGTGGCTATATGCCCTTACTAATTCTTACGCGATTAATAGACTAGTTTGGTCACTATGGAGCGGCCCTCTAGAAGGCTGAGAATTTCTCTAATGAATAAAATGATTTTTTTTCTCAATATATCTAAAACCGACCACCTCTTAACCCTTATACATCATTCCCACGCACCCAGAAGGACTTAGTTGTTAGGGAATCTTGAGGATAACATCTTCAACACTTCACTACAATCCAACTTTTTAATATCAATCTCTTTGTCTCCAAGTCAAGTTTCCTATTTAATTTGAATCATAATTTGACTGTTTTTTGTGTGGAAGTGCGATTTTTAGGTTCGAGGTTGCCTGCAAGTTGTCTTGAGTAGTGGGGCACATGCACGCTCATCATCAATTGGTCATTTGTTCAAACCTCATGATCCCTATTTAAATCCTACAGGATCCCTACAGAGTTGCAAATCCAAGTTTAGGGGACCAGGATTAATTTAAAATGTCGTTTAATGGTTAACTTCCGCTCTCGGTTGTTTCAATCGAAATGTCTCAGCAGAACCCCAGGAAACACGCGCTGCCAATGGCGCGTGAAGCTCAGTTTTGGAACTGACTTTTAACTTGGTCAGGTTTCAAAGAGCTTCTGTAATTCTCTGATATAACTGATTCCTTGTCTGACTGACTGACTGAATTGAATGCATCGAGTATTCAAGTAGTACGTACTGCAAGTATATATCTATCAGAAAGTCGTCTAGCTTGACTTGATGTCTGAAGTCATGTACATTAATTCGTCTGCTCAGCCTCGATCTCAATTGGAACTTAAGAAGAGAGCGGCATCTGCAAGCCCGTCTAGCTAGCTGCTCATTCCAGCTGGTAGTACTACTCTGTCCTCGCAGGGCGTATGTGTCGGTTAAATTGGACCTCACCTTTAGCTAGCTTTGACTGCACTAATCTCGAGCTTGTCACCCACTGCACGATACCAAAGGAAAGCTGCTTGCGCGCTGCTTGGTGGTGTCAATGGCGTGTTTCAGAGCACCAGTATTAATTGGGCATGCAGAGTCACAGCTCCAAAAGCGTACGTAGAACTGGTACGTACAGATCTGAGGTTCTGGCCAGATCGTCTGAAATTCTAGAGTTTCTTCATTTGGTCGATGGGAAAACTGCACTGTACGTCTCGAAGTTTCGATCTTCAGTTGTTTGTCAAGCGTTCTTCGTCATTCGTGAATCTCGTGCATGGAGGTCTGTGCACGGACTAGAAGTCGGAGGATGTCCATGTCCTTAGCCCTGGAAGTCTCCTGATCGAGAAGATGTCCGTATGTCAACAAGGGTGCTCGCTTTAACTTCGGGAACATCGTAGTACGTATTGAATTCAACGTCAATTCAGTTTACAGGCACCGTTTTGACAGATATTAATTGACGTTAGCTTGATGCACGCATGTGCCCATAGATATGCAAAGTAAATATGCAATGCATTTCATCACAACGTTGTGCACCGTTAAGCTAAGATATCCACCACTATCCCCTCCTAGGCTCCCTAAAATCATTTTATTACCTTCTTTGCTTGAGGTCCACGAATCTGACAGAGGAATTTAATAAAATGAAGACTTGTTGTTCGGCAAATGAGTACGTGGTTGCATCACGCTTCAATTCAATACATGGCCATCTCTTGAGACGGAATGCAGAGGTTCTGTTCGGGAATCGAGTTTTTTGCAGCTGTTTGCATTTCAAGTTTAGACTACGGTGGGTGAGGACTGAGGATCACTCTGTTCTGCCATGACATTCTTCAGTTGGGAGGAGTCACCTTTCTCACCGCTGGAAACACTCAGTTGTATCAATTCAACAAAATTTAACAAAATTTAACAAAAATGTCTACTTACAAGAAATATCAAATTTATAATTTGAATTGAACAGTCGCCGGCTGATTTTCAATCAATAGTCGGCTAGTCGCAAAATCTTTTTTCCTCTGAATATAAAGTTTGACAGAGGTTGAAATTAAAAATATAATGCAAATTTTTTATTTTGTCTCCAAAATTTTTTAAGAAGTACTTTATCCAAAAAATTGAAATCTATTTTTTTAGGTAGTTACATCTCAAAGTCTACAAGAACAATAGAATTTGTAATTGAAATATAATGTATTACTATTGTATGATTTACGGATATTATATACGTAGTACAAAATATATATGGTTATAATATGATATGATATATGGATATAGGTATTGATATGGGATATTAATGATATATGGATACAAATACATGTATAGTAAACTTGCCAATCACCGCACGGACAAAATTCAAACCCATTTCCACATAAATATAGAGATTTATGTGTTTTGAAATTTGGTGTGATTATTAAATGTCATGATTAGATTCACCTTCAACAAACAAAATGCAAAAAGATTTCTTCATACAAATTTTATTGCAATTAAAAGGTGATGAAGTTGAAAACTAATTAAAAATTTCTTGCACCCCTTGACCGCACGGTGTACGGTCATTGGACGGTAATACAAAATTATGCTTCCATCCCAAGTGAATTAGTAGTTGCATCGTGCGGTTGGTGCGCGGTTGGTGTGTGGTAATTGGCAACTATTGTTGTGTGGTTATTGGATGTGTGCGGTGAATGGCAAGTTTACTCTACTATGTTATCCCATATTGATTGCAAATCTTATAGCTTCACCAAAAATATAAAAATATGGGAGGTACTCAATTATTTCACAAGCAATATATAGTATCCAATGAAGTGAAAGAAAGTTCATTTGTACACAATTTGTCATTATACACTTAGAAGTAGTAGTCACTCCCACACAAAAATAGCTAGTGTTTCACAAGTCAAGGAAATTGAAATAAGTCCTTGGTGTATCGTCGAACAAAAACATGAAATCTATCAAGCATACCATGTTCAAAAAAATAATCAAGCATACATAAATTTTTTTATAACCATGAGTTACTTTCTTTATCATCAATTGACTCAACTATGTTAAACTAGCAATATTCCATATGTAGGCCATTTTGACATGTACGTCAGATAGTTAGCTTGCTATGCCAATAGAAATGCAAATTACTTTTCATCCAAGACATTTTCCACCTCCAAGCTAAGATTTTCCAACTGACCTCTCGGCTGGGCTCTCGGCACTCTAATTGATTTCATCGGCTTCCTGTTTTGAGGTTTACCACACCGTTTTAATGAAAACTGTGCCGATTTAACAAAAAATAATGACGTTCTTCAAAGAGTATTAAAGCACATGTTTCATGAATTAAATACCATTTAAAGAAAAGTCTACATACCGGTATATCAAAGAGACCTGGGAGACGCACTCGTTACGTACCCCAGGGTGACGTATCGATATCACCCGGGTCACGGTGGTTATGCAAACAAGAGGAAGTACAAGATTTCACAAAATGAGTTCGCGTAACCTTAGTCTGATTGAATCTGACAACCAGCGATCTAGACTGCAACAACAACAACAACGTAACCAGGCGAACCTTGAAGCTGACCGAGGCTCAAATGAAGATAGAGATTGATAATTCACTCCAGCTCAAATTTTGAAGCAGGAGTGGAAATGAAAAATTTGTGTAAAAAATTTACAATTGGTTTGATTGTTTGAATGTTTGAATAGGAAAAGAGACCTCATCTATATATGTACCAGAAGCCGATACGTACTCCTATTCTCTTAAATTGAGTACGATACTTGTCATGTTTAATTTACTCCGAAATTAACGCTCTACAAAGTGTCCAACTCAAGCAACTGAGTTCATTCTCGTGAGCACCACCGCCCCAATATTCTTGTCCCGGTCTTTCCGAAACCCGTCCGACCTGGAGCTTTCGAACGTGATCTGCACCACATGGTCTTTAGACTCTTGCCTTGGCTGATGATGGAAGCCTGGCTGATGAAAGCTCCACAACAGAGAAGCTGTTTTGTGCGCCGCCGACAAACCATCCACCGCCGCCGCAATGCCTGTGCAAAACGAAGCCAGCGGCAGAATCCAGAACGGTTCTTCAATCAGCACCCCGACTTGTTCAATGTAAAACAGACAAGCAGCAGTGGCGAATGTGGAAGGAATGGTGAGCCACCTGCAAGTTCTCCAGAGAGCAAAAGGAAGCGCCAGATGCCAAATGATCAGAAACCTTGAAGTTAGCAGAGTGTAAGCCACGGGTATGGGTGTCTTCAGAATCCGCTCACAGCCTCCCACATTGTCATGGAACATGGTAATGTTGTTGTCCATGGACGACTTCTCCCATTGCGTGATGTTGCACTGGTCGACAAGCTCCGAGAGAACCTGCAGGACGTAGTTGGGGCGGTGTTGGGCGCTCATGATAGCCTCCAGCTCTTGAGGCTCCACAATCCCCTGAAGATCCTCTCGGAGAGTGAACTCATCGGTGATATGGTCTCGAAGACAGAACGGGTAGGCCTTGATGTGTCGTAAAAGGCAGAGAAGCTTGGCGGAATCGGCCGGGCTGCGGATCCATGTCAAAGCTTGGCGTGCCAGGTCCCTGGTCCTGTTCACATTGGAACCCCAAAGCTTGCGTGCTTCGTCAAATCGGTTGTAGGAGGAGTTCGTTCGGAAGACGAGGAGAAGGGAGAGGACGGACGCCGTGAGAGTGAAGGGGAGGGAGGCAACTTCGAGAATGGGGATCGACTGAGGTAAACGTTTCACTATGACCAGATGGTTAAAGATGGTGACGAAAGTGGCAAGCAGCGTGCAAGCTAAAACGGGAGGAGCTAAGGCAGCAACGATACCGGAGGAGAAAAAGCTCCAGAAGTGCCGACCGTGCCTCCATGAAGATTTGTGCTGGGCCCATTCGGTATGGCCATACACTTTGTTTCGATACATCTTGCTGCTAGAAATTAATCAAAGGCCAAGCTCCAATTAGATCGCTCAGGGGAACGAAGCAACAAGCTGCAATAACAAGTGCGTGGATCTCCGAAGGACGATGGATGTCAGCTAAAATCCGAATCCGAATTTGACGCCGAAAACCAAATCAGAGCACTAAATTGAGGCTGAAAATTAACAGTACCAAAGCAGAAACGACAGTCTTCGATACCAAGCTGTGGGATTGCTATACCGAGAATTAGAATAATCGATCAACGCACTGTCGAGTTTTCTCCAGAGTTTCCTGTTAAAACGAGTTTACTCTATTGCGAATTTGCGAGAGTCTCACCCCGTTTCAATCCACTGGAGTTTGGTAGTGAGACCTGGTACTTCTTTAGAAAAATGAAAGCAGTACTCAACAGTGCTCGAAGAAATAGTAATCTTCATTCGCAACGAAGTCCCACGTACGTACTGACTCAGTTCCAGTAGAGGAAAGATGACAGACCCTAAGCGTAATACATGCCGAGGCAGTGAAACTGCTGGTGAGGATCTGGATGGGAATCGTGAACTAAACTGCTCCCTAACACCAGAAATCGACTCGCTGCTTGCCTTGGATTAATGTTCCCACACTGCCAATATATGCATTATATGCAAGTGAAGAACTCTCCGGAAGGTTAGCTGCAGTTGAATGACGACCTCTTGAGAAGTACTTCTTGTCCATGGATGCCCTTACTACGTTCATGCACGTGGTAAGATTTTCCTCCAATGGTTCTGTTCTCCTCACTGGGGAGCAAATGAGTAGCGTGGACTGCAAGTCGTCCCAAACTCCAGGAGATGGACACGTTAAACAAACATGTTGAAAAGCGCCAAATAGTATGCAAAGATCTCTCAAAACTAGGACTGGGATAGATCTCAGGTTGCAGACAGACACCTGGAAAGTGCCCATCTCTGCCAATTGAATGGATATGACCAGGGACTCAGGGAGGTGCTTACATCCAGCTATCCATTTAGTTTATAATTGATGGAGTCCGAAAAAGGAATTGAAAGCGGGAGTCTGGCCTACCTGCAACAGGAATGATCTCCGACTCATTCCAACCTTGACCAGTAGAAGGCCCAACCGTACTTGCACGCCCCTACTTGCTGCAGAAACTCCCTTCGTTCGAAGAACCCCTTCTGTCCGAATCTGCAAGTTGGCTTGCGACTTTGAATATAAAAAATGACCCAACAGTGCGAATTTACAAGGCGGTGAGGGCGGAGCAGGCTGGTTTCCAATCCAATTGTGACAAGTAGAATTCACTAGGAATTTCTGCGAAACAGCTCGGAAGAAATGATGGATCAGTCAATACCAGGTCCACAATGCTCGCCACACTGTCGTCAACAAAATACAAGAAAGAAAAACTCCGTGATATCTCACGACTTCTTTTATAATTAATAGTCACTGGTGATGGTGACAGCGTTCTAGCTAGCTCTTCCGTACTACAATTTCCGAAATTAACGCGTTGAAAAGCGAAGGGTTGAACGAAGTTATGCAAGTTATTCCCAAACTGACTGGCGCAGTATGATACTCAGCTCTCGTTTGAGAAAGTTCTCTCACGAATCGCCTCAGACAGATGGGACCCCACGGTAACGGTACTGTACGGCCGGCTATGGTATGCAAACAAGGCCGTACCAATTATGAGCTCTAAAAAGTAACAACAAACTACAGTATTACAGTACAGTAGTAGCACTTCGGGACTCGACATACTGTGTCAGCTATCTCTGCTCTCTGCTTTCCAAGCGCTGCAGACATAACATTCTCGTACCTAGAAATTTCCTCCACTAGGCCTTCTGTGACGCCTCACAGAGAAAGACCCTTAAACGCTCAGCACTTAGCATACGGTTTTCGAATTACCGAGTACAATACCATATGCCTAGCAATAAAGAGAATGAATTGAAAGCCTAACAATGCACAAATTTCCACCCATTGACTATTGATTGATTCTATAATTTTGTGCTTTTATCCCACATCCCAAGGCTGATCAGATTTAATGAATGTTCAAATGAGTAAGTGAAGGAATGAGCCATCCATTCAATATTGGCCAACTCATACCATGGTACAGAAACTACATTCACTACAAGAAAATGAGGGCATATACGACTTGTCCACTATGACTTCACCAACAAAAACGACTACAAAACAACTTACAGTCGTTTTTGTTGGTGAAGTCATAGTGGACAAGTCGTATATGCCCTCATTTTCTTGTAGTGATTGATCTTACTACACAATTAATGAACAACCAAAAAGCTTAACAATGAATTTCATTAAGACCAAACATATTGTATGGTACTAGAAACCGTAGGCCATTTTGGGTTGCTCTAAGTGTTTAAGGGTTAACTGAAAGAGGCCATTTAAGGTAAAACAGCCCATTGCAGTCATATGACCTGTAACGGACACCTAATGACTCTAAGATGTTTTTTCAGACCATAATCAACGTCTTTCATGATAATTACAGAGTGGTCAATGACCTCAATAGGGACTTCCAACTCTTAAGTGTAAAATTCATTGTAAGAATTGATATAGAGGCCTTGAGTTCCATGTTAGAAAATTTTGTGATTGTATTGGGTAGGTAAGATGAGCATATTGGATTCAATTTATGTTGGTTATGGATAGCCTATAGCAAATCCACACTTTGACTGAAAAATATAATTTTGAATGTCCTCATTATTTCTCACATTTGTCTTCATGTGGAAAAAAATTTGAAAAATTTCAGCAATGGCATGAAGGGAGACTCCTAATTCTGACCACAATGGCTTGTTTACCTTACACCTGACCAACATAATGTTCATTCAGTAGCTTGAAGAGAGGTTGCCTTTTGCCTCTCTTTACTCTTTAGGCATCATCAACAAACTTCATCCATGATTCCATGTATACAAGAGGATTCAAGATGGTTTAGTTGGATAATAAACACATTTTAATGTTTGACATGTAATAAGTATATACTCCACACCTTGAAATTTGCTTGTGACGTCATGATAGCCTGAAGAAAGTAGATAACCTCTGGCCAATGAGCACTTCCACCAAACTATAATTGGCATGACACAATTTGGCTTTACTATACACAACAAAGTCTCACTATAATTTAATAATTAAGTTTATGCTATTGACATGGTTGCTTGATTGTTCTTTAGAATTCTGACAATTCTTGGCATGTATCCTCTTAGCTTTTGTGTCTAAGGGAAGGTAGTCCTTTTCATTGCTATCAATTGAATGCATGTTATGAAGAAGTTCCAAAGGGACCTTTATATGGAGCTTTCAAGACTATCGCTTTGTACTCATGAATGCAAGAAATTTTAAATTGAAGAACTCCTTTAGAGTACACTGTGCCACAATGGTATACCTTTGTTATTGTCCTAATCCTTTGAATTGTACATGTGACATCTACATATGCCATGATCTATACCTTTCCAAAACAATCCTCCAACTACCTCATCATAACAACAATAAAATTTGATTCATCAAATTCACATATTGCAATGATAGATTTTCCCTACTCTTTGAGGCAGTTAGAGTCAATACATACCAACGCTCAGAAGTCAAAATCTAGGTTGGAATATACAACCTATAACGGGTGGTTGTAAGAAATACTTGATGATTTTGTTGCATTTTGAACAATACTCATGATTTTTTGAGAGTTCATTTAATTTAGAAAAAGTAGAAGAACTAGAAAAGTGTCAAAATAATCTCAAGAATATAGATTTTTTGATGTTTTAATTAGTTAAAAATAGGAAAGTAAGTAAATAAATAAAATAAAAATTATCCACTTATAAAAACTCTATAGAAATGCTTATTCACCAAAAGAACCACCAAAATAATATTTTATATGTTTCAAAATGAAAGTAGAAAGAAACTCACTTTCTAGACTTTTACACTACATATACTTAACTATTTTTAGAATTCCTTTGTACAATGGCTACAAGTCTACTAGAAGACCATTTTTTCCAAATTTCAGCTCAAAATTTGTTTTTTAGGATACTAAATAGTACTACAAAATAACAAAAAACCAAATTAGTAAGTGTGACATAAAATTGGGGACTATTCATGGACAATAATTTTTTTTTTAAATGAAAAATGAAAAATAAAAAATTAGGCAAGGTGTATAATAGTCATGAGTACTTTACATATAAATCTTGAGTCATTTAGAGCTAGAACACAAAAATAATGGCCTAAAAACAAATCAGCATGTAAGGTGTGATGCAAAATAGGACATTTGTTTCTTGCAATCACCCTAATGGTAATTATTACAAGTCCCCATTGTATGAGTCATTTGCCATCCATACAATCACTTCATGAACATCTTGAAATCTCCATTTTGGCTATACCAAACACACTCTCTAATATTAATAACAATGCCATTAAATATGCCACTTACATACTATTATACAAATAAAAGTTTGAAAAAAAAAATACTTTCCAATATACACAAATTATCCTAAAACAAACAATGCTCTTTAATTATCCCCAAACTTATCACACACACTCTTACAACTCTAACAAATTACCTAACTCTCAACTTATCCCCCTCTTCTCTCAAATTAAATTAGTTAGTATAGAGTCTCCTTTCTTACAAAGGTATGTAGTCTAGGTGTCAGTTAGACTAGCTTTTTAGAGCCCAATGTGGGACCCTAAACAAACAAACTTTTAATTTATACCATTAAAGACCAATTAGAGTAGTTGGAGTTATTTCTCTTTTTGGAGAATTAATCCTACATTGATGAAGAGCATATGGTTACCTTTGAAGTAATTAATAGTATTTTTGTTAAATTAACAATATTCCACAACTATCGCACTTTTTAGGGCATAAGCAGATACATAAATCTACATACTAGTCTTAGTTTTTAGAACTTCAAGTATGCATATCCATTATGAACCCTCAACTCAATTGCATCTCTATTCACATTAGTACAACATTTTAGCCCTGTAAACATTAAATACATGTAGGTAGGGATACAATTGGGTTGAAGGTCCATAACAGGTATGCATATCTTTGTTCAAATAGATGAATAGCACAATTTTTATTGCCCAAAGTTGTACCAATTTAACAAAATTAATCTTGATGAATCACCTTGAGTCACCTTGATTAGGTGAGTCACCTCGAGTCACCTTGATTAGGAGATGCCGAACAATTCAATCTATTCATGTCCAAGTCCAAGACTTGACCATTTAAACCTACCTAACTCATCATTGACGCTAATCAATATTTCAAGCAACATGTTCTTCATTCCTAGATAAGGGTCGCATTTAAAAAGAACATAGTTGCTTAAAGAGCAGACTACCTTATTAATTTGAAATTGTGGGGGTCTCTAAAAACAGCTGACGATTAGTCACCTTGATTAGGAGATGCATCACAATTCAGTCATGTTCCTGTCCTAAGTCCCAAACCTACCCTTGAAGTCTACCTAACTCATCGTTGACAGTAATATGTATTTCAAGCAACATGTCCTTCATTCCTAGATAAGAGTGGCATTTCATTAGATTGTGGTTGCTTGTAGAGCAGACTACCACCTTCCTTATTAATTTGAAATTGTGGAGGAGTCTGAATACAGTAGATGCTTAACTTAAATGCTTAATCGCCTTGATTAGGAGATGCAGCACAATTCAGTCCTGTACTCACCTGTTCCTGTCCGAGTCCAAGAGCCCACTGTTCCAGACCTGCAACTCTGCAAGACTTGAGGTCCACACGTGGGTCAAATCCACCAAGCAGTAGCCTGAAAACTTCTTCAAAAGCATCAGACTCGGCGGAGCTTGTTCACACTGAATCAAACCCCAACTCGTACCGCGGAGACTGAATCGATCCGCAATTGCGAGCAAGCAAGCAAGTGAGCTACAAAACTCCGTCGCGAGATCGGTAAGTACGTACGTATTCAATTTGTAATCGATCGAGACAAACTAAACTGATTCGTCCCGTACGTATTCAATTCGATCTCGGTACGTACTGTAGTTGTTTCGACAGCATCTTCGAAATCCCTTCTCGATCAGTCTTACTAGCTCTCTAAGCTTTAGCTTTAGTATATCTTATACAGTGTCTGGCTTGGAATAGGAAAGCGAGTCAGTCAAGCGCCTACCAAGCATCATTCAGTTGTAACGGTCTTCAGACTCCTAAGCAAAAAATCAATATTGTGCTCCATAATGTTCATTGCTTACCAATGAGGGAGAGGTCTCTTTTGCATCCTTGGAAAGGGGACTCCTACAGTGAACAAAATCGGGTCTTGTGTGACTCCTCAGCCAACCCCAGTCTTTGAATTAATTGAGGACTCGTCCATCCCAAGGATCCAGGGAGGTATAGTACCTTACCTCCTCAACGCGGGGAGGACCATTGGGCATGGTTATACAATGTTAGTTATGATCAAGTCATGTTGAAACGACTGAGTATGTGACACGTTGGTGCCACACGTGGGAGGACGTATCCACTCTTTTTCATGATGTTTTTCAAGTAAAGGAAATTATTGTGAGGGATTTGAGTTTACAAATGTTTAAGAAAATTTTGGGGTAACTAACCATTCAAAGGCCCCAAGGAGACATAATTTGGCTTCTCACCTATTCAATAGGTCAAAGAGTTAACTTTATACTCTTACATTCTAAGAAGTATTTCTAAATGAATTTCATGTTATAATATTCATATTGAAGGGGGAAAGCTTAACAATACAATTGATGCCGTAGGCTTGTCTTGTCCAACACATAGATATTTTGTTTAACATGGTGTGTGTTAAACAAACATGAATTCTAATCAGTCTAATAAGCAAGATTCTTAGAATATAATAAAAATATTTGAGGATATCCAAGGATATACTTAAAATATTTGAGCATATTCTAAGAGCATATCTAACATGTTGGACATGTATATCACATGACACCCTTTGATAGATATTCTATATGATAAACGTGGACAAAAATGCATTTGACAAGACAACCTTGATATTTGATGGGTGTTTTTAACTTTTTATGCTACAGGTATTCCCAAAATGTAGTTGCAAATTGACAATTTTGCAACTTTGATACTTCCTTCTAAATATAGGCTCTATGAAATGTCCATTCCTTTAGGATTATATATTTATGTGTAAATTTGAATGATTTCTATATGTTCCTCCAAATTTGGTAATTTTTGGAATTACAGAAACTACCAAACAAAGTCTTTTTAATCCTTATGCATATCACACATACTAGAATATATAAATGCAATAAGAAATCAATTTTTTTTCAAAATTTAGTGCTAAAAATTCTTTTTCTACAGATTAAGGAAAGCAAAACATTTTTTGAAGTCAAAATTTTATAAATATTTTCTATTTTTTTTCTTAACCTTGTAAAAATTTCAAACAATGTGTTTGGCACTTTGAGTCTACATTTAGGTTTTTTTTAATTGATGTAGATGTAATCTAATAATGTAAGGACAACATTTAAGAAAGTTCACCTTATACACATTTTTCCTATTTTGATTGTGATTTAATTCATTGCCACCTTGCAGTTGGAATTTTTTTTGAAATGATTTTGAGAGAAGGTTTCTAAATACCTAAATACTTTTCTTCAAAAAAGTCATAGCTTGAATATACATTAAAGTTTCTATAAATCAATTTTCATGTTTTTAATTTTTTTAAAGTTAATTACAAAACATGTTTCAAAATCGTCATTTTAGTAATAATTTATCTACGTGCACAATGTGCACTAAAAATACAATCCTAGTTTTAAAGCCATTGGAATATATGTAGTGTGAAAATGCCTTGATATCATATAATAATCTTGATGTACAATGTACATTGTACAACAAAGTTGAAAACTGCTTGGGCCTTTAGTAGTTAAAGGATTATTTTAATTACAAGGTGAAAACATTTGAAACACTTATACTATTTGTTGCACTTGATCAAAATTTGAGGCTAATTGAGGCCAATTGAATTTTCAATTCTTAACTGTTGATACATTTTAAATCTTTTGTATTCCTCTCAAGTGTTCATTCAATGATACTATTGACCACTAATGTATACTTTAGAAGCACAAGGTTTGTTTGTTCATTAAAAATACGTTAGATGATTTTTATATCAATAAAAAATACAATAATTTAGGAAAAAAATATCTAAAAAATTGTGATTATTAAGGACTTCTTTAAGATGGGATTTAGGAACCTCCATTGGATTAGTGTTTTCAATTTGCACAAATATGTGCATAGTGGAGTCTTTTAGTACCATTGTGGTAGACATTTGTTTTACTATTTTTAGGCATCCCTTGCATGATAGGAGTGATTCTCCTAGAAGAACATATCCACAAAAGGACTCTCTAAGAATGTTAATTTTTGGTTCTTAATAATACTAAAAACTATGAACATCTTATATGTGAAAAATCTAAAATAATAAAAATTCAAAAAATAAAGGTAACATTAATGTCCATAATAAAATTTGAAAACTATCTACTCAATATGTCAATAGTTACAATACAAAACACGTTAGAAGTGCAATGTCAATGTGACGTAAAATAGTACAATGGCTTTCATGGTTTGCCCTTGTAACTCTTCAAGCCATCCAATGATACTTCCAAACCCAACAATAAGTGCCAAGAATAAAATTCCTCTTTAACAAGTCATCACTCAAGCAAGTGTTGTCACGATGGGTTTCAACTTTTTTATGATTGAGAAGGTAATTCAATGGGAAGGTTCTTGAAAGGATGAACTAGCTAACTTGTAACTTACTTGAGTATAATCTTGGTAAAAGGATAGAACAACAAAATGTACAATTCCAACATGTTGGACATATTGTCTTTGTTGTTTGAGCTCTTTATTATCTTCCATTCAGTCAATGAAGCTATTATTTGTGTGGGAGACTTTATTCACAATACAATAGGAGTCTTTGTCAAACACACATAGATATTTAGTAGTTTCTATATAGACTTGCATAGCATTGTATATAGTTTTGACATTGTCCTTGTAGTATCCTTGATTTTGACTTAGTGTAGGTGAAATCTTTTGGGACCTATTCCAATGACAACAAACCTTTTGGTGACCACAATTAACATTGATCACAATCACCACTTATCCAACTCTTTTTCCCACTTGGTTTAAAGTTTTCAAAATTAGAACCTATAGTGGATTGATTTGTCCTATGAATGCATATGCAAAACTATTGTCCTATACAAAATTAATGTAAGTTGAAATATTTTGTTCCCAATCTAATTCCCACAAATATAAAATTTTAGGACGACACTAAATTTGCACCCTTCCTATATTTATTCAAACTCATGGTTGGAGGTGAGAAAATGTATCAAAAAGAGTGTCAAAAGTAGTATAAAAAAAAATGTCAAAAAAATTGTATTTCACTTTGAAAATTCATAACTAACTCCACAAAGGTCCAAAAAATTTAATTAAAAAATATTTTTGAGGGTTGTACATTTTGTAAAAAGGAGAATAGTAGTGCAAGAACTATTGAATAGATGCCTGAATAGTAGTGCAAGAAATGTTGAATACATTCTTGAAGACACTAAGAATTCTCACCAACTATGAGTTTGAATCCTTTTTAATCCTTTTTCTAATACTCTTTCCAACGCTCTTTCCAACAGAAAAGATTTTCGACACTTTTTGCAACACTAAATATTCGAAAAAAAGTTCAAACATTGTTTGAGACACGTCATTCACATGTTGTACACTGAGAAGTTGTGATCATGATTAGTGACGTAATGAGCTTCATCTTAGACGTCGCAGTTGCTTTAATGATTAAAGAAAAGCGATAAGGGAAACTTGTGCAAAATCGGAAATTCGAAAAGAGTTCGGAGTATTTGAAAAGGAACAAAATTTACTGTGAATACCTGTAGTGGCAAAAATTGCTTCATTGTTTTTGATGTGGCCATCAACAAATGTTGTTTTGCAAGTTCCTGTTCCACTTAGGACCAAGACTCTTCGGATCACCGTCTACATTCTGCAATTACTTTCTCTGATTCAACTGCTACTACACCAGTACGAAAATGTACATTCATGAGGCCCCAACATTGCATCAGGTACCTCATCACCTCCGCCCTCCGCATCAATACTGCTTCAATCTTAGTTGCAGGGACAAAAAAGTGTGGTAATTGTCTGCACCTGTTCAATCAGGGCAGATGATATAAGCGATGCATACAGCATCGAACCTCGACCAAAATGTTTACATCCCCACATTACTGGGAATGCGTCTTACGGCGTTCCTCAATATTTTGATCCAATTTAGCAATGAAATGCTTACTGCTAGAAATCGAAACG
Organism: Rhytidiadelphus loreus; assembly: GCA_947034895.1. Taxonomy (NCBI): domain Eukaryota; kingdom Viridiplantae; phylum Streptophyta; class Bryopsida; order Hypnales; family Hylocomiaceae; genus Rhytidiadelphus; species Rhytidiadelphus loreus. The sequence goes on along the minus strand of OX344765.1, from coordinate 28,522,748 downwards.
TCTAATCCTTTCACCCATTGAGAAACTAGTCGGGCGAGCCCAGAAGACTTCTGTCCCAATACAAGTTGCTGGAAAACAGTTAGTGCTACTTGATTCATCTCGGCCTCAAAACTTGAAATCTCAGTGCACACATTTACACTCGCTGCAGTCTCCTTTTTACGCCAGGCGTTGTTGAAAGACCTGAAGAAAAACGACTAAATTATTAATACCTTTTGCTAATGCAATAACTCTTTGCACTACTCACGAGATGAGGCTACCAATATAAAAAGATAATCGTTCTTCTCTTCGGTGAACACCTTCATCCACACATGCATAAGATGATTTTAAATAGGTCTCATATAATTGCCTCGGATAGGGAGCCATCGGCATAAGCCATGAACTTTTAACTTGTCCAAGAAATGAGCAAAATCCATGTGCTTTGAGGATGGCCACGCAACAGAAAATTGAATACCGCACACACGATTCCATCAAAATTGCTACTCAGTCCTATCACTCTTTGGAAATAACAATCAATGAGGAAAAATTTGGCTTACCAGCGCCAAGAGTGATCAGCTTCTTGAGGTGCAGAAATACCGTTAAGAATCCTTTCTATCAATGAAGTAACAATTTCTACTGACTCGTCCCCTGCACGTTACACTAGATAAGTCAGCGATGAGAAAATAATCCATTAAAATCTAAGAAAGTAACCTCCAAGAGTGCCTGTATATAGAGAGCTAAATATATCCAACAAAGCCACTCCCTGAATATCAAGCACAAGAAGTACTCTCTTCTTGAATTAATAGTAAAAGAACAAACCTGGAAGCGTATCTTCAGTCTTGTGGAAAGGCCACAATGAAACTAAAGCCGGGACCAGTGAATTATGACCCTCCCCAACACAATGTGTCTGCAACTGCAATAATTGGATAGCTAGTTCTATATTGGCAGGATGGAAGTCCGCAGTTTGAATAGACTGACTGCCATACAATGTATTAAAGCAAGTAGGATGGGCATCTGCAAGAGATTTAGTTGATCCCATCTTGTTTCTGAATGAAGTTAATTTTCCAAGCACAAGGGATGCTGTAAGCCAGCGCGTTAGCTTTTCGGGTAAGCGCTCAGCGAGGTTCTTGGACTCAGAGAGTCCACCAATTGATTGTTCTTGTTCAAGCTTCACAAGAGCTTGAATTGCAACAGGCACAGTCCAGCTAGCAATCTTACACAGAAGTTGCTTGTCCTGCAATAGCAAGAGATTCATCAATTTGACCGCCCTCAGTAGACTGCATACGACAACGTGGACAGGGAATAACACTATTAGCCCACTCATAAGAATCCAACAGTGTTGAAACTGGTTGCAGATGAACAATATGATGAAAACAGTCAAAGATGATATACAGCTAGGAACGATTGCTGTGTTAAGGACTTTCATGATCGTGAATCCTTTTTATAAGTGTTTAACAAAATGCTGGTTGACTAGACACAAACATGTCAGGTTGGCATGTATACAAGCAGTCAATCAAAATTTACGGAGCTTGAGGATTTCAATTTGACAATGCTCTCGAATATATATGACAAAGTTGATCTCACCTCAAGCGTTGAGGCTGCAGGAGGGGAACTTTGTAGGAACATCTGTAAGGCAAGTGCTCGTGTTTCTCCAGTTGTATGGACACCATAGCCGCTGTCTGGACCTTCGGATTCGACCCAGCGAATTGCCTCTACTACATCATATAGAGAGAGGCTAAAATGGGTTTCATGTTTTTTCCTTCGCTGAGATAGACGAAGGACATACGTCATGATACGTATCGTTGGCCTCCTAAAGATTGAACGCTGCTTAGAAGTTGTTGTACAATGAGTCAGAAAGTAACGTAATGTGAGAGCAGCCGTAGTGAACTCCGGCATGCCCTCCCCAAGGCAACGTTGCTCCAAAAATTTCCAACTTAACAATCTTTCTATGATCTGCATGTAAACATAAACGTGGTTGAGAACCCAATATTTTGATAAACATATGAAGAAGGTACCACGAACTAGGGCAGAGTGAAATAAACAGTGACCTGAAATCCACCAATGCAAGTAGTCAACTTGTCCCTGACATCTACTCAATCACATAGATGCGTGACGTGAATAGTTTCAAACCTCTAAAACCATAGATGGCAGGTCAGCAGCTTCTTTTCCGTCCTGTTCTGATGTACTCAAATCTATGTAATTCACAGCAGCTGAAGCTAGCCATGGCAGAAAACCTGAACGCTCTACAAGGATCTGCACGCATCCTCGTATCCTTGAGGCTTTTATGAGAACCTGCATCTCAAAAGCAAAGTCAGCACACTACATTTCTTTAAACGAAAGCTAAAGTAAAATTTTATCTGAACGCATCTGAACGCATAAAGACATCATGTTGAATGTACAAACCAAGACGGGGAGGGGAGGGAGAGGGAGTGGGAGAAAGAGCGAGAGAGAGCACCTGTAAAACCCATTTTCTTGTGAAGGAATCAGCCAGAGGGGAACTATAAAAACTCATTAGAATCTCCAACACAAATTGACGGCGGAAGACTCGTGAATCGTGGGATGATGTCAAACCGCATGCTAAAAGGCGCAGCATCCATAATCGCTCACTCCGATAACGTGGAGACCCGCTTCCAAACATTGAATGAAATAATGGAACATACTGAACATCAAAGACACAAGATGAATTCAATCCCCAATCTTGCAGGTAGGAGGCATAATCAGTTTGATAGGATATGTGCTGTTTGTAAACAAAACTTAACTTAAAGATTGAAAAGAAGTAACGAGATGGTAACCTCAAGATCCAGAGCTGGACCCTTCAAAAGATAACGAGTAATGGTCATAAAATGAGGATTTTCTGGATGCATAAGAATGCATGAAGACTCCGCAGCAAATAACAACAAAACATAGGGCAATTGTTGCCATTCCTCAGTAACTGCATTCTTAACGTAAGTCAACAACATTCGAATTTGAGGCTGCCCTTTGAAATTGGAGCCCTCCTGCAATCCAACATTGTGTTATGTTATCACTCAATGCAGAGCAGACCAATTTTTTTGCCACTCAAGCATGGTGCCAGTTAAGATCAACTCAAGAGGGAATCACGAGAACAGAGAAACAAACAGGTGACGCTTGAAGTTCGTCATATCAATTATTCCACTTATTAGGAAAATTACACACAGAATTAGAAAAGAAGGTAAAGGTAAAAAGCAGGAGATGCTGGACAAAGTGCAGCTCCAGACAACTGACTGAGAAAGATGGCTCATGTCAATATACAAGCATGCGCCAAAGGAGAGTTTTTTGTACCAAGATTAAATGACATACCTCCAAACTAGTCAGATATTTGGCAAGAATCTTGTAACCTAACTTCCTCATCCCTTCTTCAGAAGAGCTTAAAGATATTATAGCCACAGCAAGAAAACCCAGACATACAAATTCCTCTGCATCAATGCACCCTTCAGAAAGTCCATGTAATGCAAATTGTAGAATGAAGCGAGGATCATAAGCAGCTACCCTCAAGTGATGCTCATCAGCATCATAGACATCACCTTGAAAAACCTGTGCATTACGATGTTCTCGAAAGTCAAGCAGAGTTACTGAATCGTCTACAGAACTCGTAATCATGTTGCCTTCACAAATCAAAAGCTGGATTCACAAAACCTATTAGGTTCTACAAATTACAGTGAAAACACTAAAAGATATTGAATAATACTTAAAAACAGAAATAAGACAGCCGATAGCAAATATAGATAGCATTAGCTCGCGTAGAGCGGGAATCTTACCTTCTTTGATTTAGCCCCAGGTTCTGGAGTTCCTACAGATATTGCATGTTGAGCTACTGTTGAGAAACACAGAACTGACAATCCACATCTTCGTGGATCTAATGCTAGATTCTCCTTAAAAGTTCTCTTTCGAGCTTCTAACAAGTTCTCATCCGTGTCCATATCTCCGTCGATAGATTGAGACTTTTCTTCAATTTTTGCTTTCCTTCTTTTCAAAGCTGCCTCTCCCCACAAGTAATCCATGCCCGCAAGTCCAGAAGATCCTGAATCCAACAACAAAACACATTAAATATAACTGTCATAAAAATTTGGACACTGCGTTCGTTTGGAAGCATGAGCTAACTTTCTGAGACATCAATGATTTGAAGGCTATGATCAGCAGGCCTGGACAGATTTGACAACAATGGAATAAGTCAAGGGTAGATTGTTAATTCAATTCTTTACGATATTGGGACTTAAACCGAGCTCGTTTATATTCCTGTCGGACTTTAAGGTCTCGAATTTGGTTTAAGTCCCAATATCCTAAAGAATCACTGGGGTAATTATCATACCTGTACCACCATAAAATTCCAGTTCGCACATAAGTGCATAAATTTCAGAGTCGATTTTGTTAGTAGTAGCACCGTATGCTGCAAGAAGAAGGGAAAGCAGTTCTTCAATTGTTTTTTCATCTTCTGTGGTTAGTACCCCACTATCTGGGTGCATCTTTAGCTGAAAAAAGGATCGTACTAGCTCAAGCAGTGCTAGCTGGCTCCCTTCGGAGACTTCATCCAGAGTATTAATTTCATCGTCCATATAGAGATTTTCGACTCCTGAAACACTCGTAATCGCGATATCTGATGTTCCTCTAACTGAGGGCGACCCAAGCAGTGAAAGTATAGAAGGAAGAGAACTCAAAACTGTGCCCTTCCCAGCTTGGCGCCCAAGATTCATAGGCAAAGGTCTTGACGCTGCACTACAGGAAACAATATAAGACAAAAACTGTGAGTGTGACAACACCAACTCTAGCACAGACGATCCTGCCTCCCTCCTCCTGGTTTTATAATCGTCAGATAAATTCGCGAGACGCATGGCCAAAGCTCGGAGGACTTTCATCCCTTCGACATTTCCAAATTTATAACGAAGGCACATTTTTGCGTAACTCTCGAATAAAGAAATAATATCCGCCTCAGCCCCGGTAGCATCAAGTGACTCCACTACTTCAAGCAGTTGAAGTTGTAAGTACTCCTCCAAAACCTCTACTACTTTAAATGTACCGGCACTGCATGCAGATATCGATGACTTCTTCATCTTGGCAGCCAGTTTGAATATATGTGTTAAAGTGGAGGTAAGACCAATGGCAAATCTCATTACTGTTTCCGTCATCGAGATCCTTAGCTTTTGCTGTCTCGAAATCGACATGTCAGTGTTGAAGTCTTCTGGCGCCTGCGATTCGATGACCGATAGGATCTGCCTTACAACAGACACCTTCCCATACACCTGAAAGAATAGCCTGCTCAAGTCTGCTTCTGAACCCAGAAAAGAGTCGATTTGGATGTCGGCAAAAGGTAATCCAACTTTGGGAAGAAGCTTGCGCACTAGGGAGACGCGTTTCTTGCAGCTTGAAGGGCACATAACGAGGCACCTCTTCATCAATATCAACAGATCATTGAAATACGATCCAGACAACTCTTCCACTCTGAGAGTCTCATTCGGAAACTTAGTCACGTCCAATCTCAATTCATTTCGGGTGGCAAGCTTTGAAACGAACTCGTCCCATCTTTTGATATGTGTGGTAAGTAGTCTCAAGTACGTCGAACCAACATGGACCACTACTCTCATCATTAATCCTGACTGATCCTTGCACAAAAACACTTTGGCAGCAGGAAGTAGAAGCAACAGGTCATCGTCAGAAAGGCAGAAGTTGATCCTCTCTGTCTGCAGTTTTGCCTCCTCCAAAAATCTCCAGACCATCTTCAAAGATGGATCATCCTTCTCGGGCTTGTCTTCTGCAGTACCCTTGTACAGCAATCTCCCAAACTCGGTTCTATGAGTTGAACTCGTCTGCACCAAAATACTAGCAATGTTGCCACGGACAATAGTCGGGTGGTGGATACAATAGCTCATAACTTCAATTGGAGTAACACTCACGAGTAAGAACTGGCTAGATGTTGAAGAACAGTCGGCCTCTGAAGCCGAGGTAGAGGCCAGAAGAGCTGCTAGAAGGCAACGATCTCCATTCTCAGAAGCATCCTTCAGCACCTCATGCACCACGTATTTAAATACATCTAGGAAGGTTTTCTGAAAGAGTGACCCGCTGCTTTCAACACTGCAAACATTTCTCTGTCCAACCTGTAACCATGTCTCGTAAAAGATCTGAGCAAACTCCAGAAAGACTGAGGATGGAGTCACGCCTGAAGGTGTCCTTCCACTTTTGTTTGAAATTAAATCAGAGAGAAAGGAGAGGTAGTGTTGAGGGTCAGTACGGCCTGCTAACTGTAGAATAAAAGATTGAACGAGTTGACAATCTTTAGAGAAAATGATTTCGTCTTCACCAGGCGTCCTTCCTTCCAGTTTGACCAAGAACAGCTTCATCGCCCGTTGAACAAATGGGTTGCAAGCCTGAAAAGAAGTCTCTCGAAGACGCCCCAATTGCTCAGCAACAGATTCAGGCTTCCCATGTAGATCAATTGCTGAACATGACTCCAAGAGAAACTTCACATAATCCATAACGTACTCATCAAGAAGTCGAGCACATATCCGATGCTTCGATAAGCTCGCCTCCATTGTTGTGGTGCACAGGCAGAACCCTGCAAAGACAGGATGAGCTAATGACTTCGTAACCATGTCCTCACAGAGGAATATCTCCTCAGAAATAGTGTCAAACCCTCCTCCAGTATTCGAGTTCTTAGGGATAGCAACAAGTCTTTTCAGATACGCGAAACAAATGTCAAGACGTTGTCTTGTGTCTAAGCTTTCAAGTGGTAATGAAGCAAGTTGCTGAATACAACTGAGGATCATTCGCATAATACCCAGCTGATCGCGCGCAAGTACTGACGAGTAGGAGTTATTGAGAGCTGCAGCCAAAACTTCAAAGGTTATAGCCTTCCCCTTACTCCCGTCCATGATCGCTGAAAAGAGAACGGAAAACGGAATGGATTTAAAAAAGTTGTAAATACAGTGAGATTGCTTTCTGAGGGACCATGATGAGTCTGTCACAGCTGATGCGTCCAAACTCAAGGAGTTGGAGGAGAATGCACTCAGTAGGTCCGCCGCAAGCACTCGTCTTCCAATCCCATGATCCTTTGACTTCTTAACATTTTCGAAATCAAGATCCACTTCCACCAGCAATCTACAGTGCAAGCCACACAGCGTGATCAAGAGCGGTGCACTCTGACCACAGATCTTCGAAACAATTTCCAAAAGGTTGAAGAAGTTCCTTCTGATTTCTTGAAGTGGAGCACAAACCAAAGCGGAAACCAATTGTTCTCTTAGCCTTACAACATCGTCTTCGGCAGCTTCTCTGCACCCTTTGATGACATCAGGTAGCTGTCCAGAAGATTCATTGATTATCAAGTTAGGCACCTGCGTTGTTGGAGTTGGAACAATGACTACACCGCTAAACGACTGGGTTTGCTGATAAAGCGCCTGAAGAGGAATCCATTCACTTCCAAGCGTAGATATGCCTTTGTCAGGATTTTCAGAGATACTTTGAAATTCGGGGGATAAGAGAGAAGTGATAACAATTCCCAGAGCTCGTGAATCAGTCTGCATAGTAAGATCCAGCAACCTGATTAATATCGTTCAGTAAAGTCATCACGACAGGGACTCAAATGGACAAGAATTTTATATAGAGCCACATGCAGTCTTCATCTATCTAGTGTGGGTGGATTCTGATTTAAAGTGCAGTCAAACCAAAAACAGAATGTTTATTAAAATCAAAATCAAATTAAAATCAAAATGCATAATATGTAATAAACAATAAACAATAAATACCTGCATTCGAAGAAGATCATTGAGGACACCAGCAACATACAATGTGATAGCAGATCGCTGAGACTGTGTCAGACTCTTTGAAACTGAGCGAACCACTCGAAGAGCGTGCTCCAGTGCGCATACAACGAAAGGACCGAACTCCAAAACCACTGAGCCTGTAATAGAAAATCTAGTGAGTTCCAAGTTGGATACGAGCATTAACATTCCGATACAAATTCGTGACAAGTGGAGCATTACCACGTGCCTTCAGCGAAAAAATTCAAGCAAGTATTGGAATAACGATTCCAATAAACATCTGAACTTATCACTCTCAGAAGTAGCAACGACCATATCAACATCAGCAGTAGCAACATATTGACACCTCTACAGAACCAAGAAATGACCTAGCACCGAGAAATCCAAATGGTCTTTCAAACGAATTGAAATATTGATTCAAGGGATGGCAATTCAAGTCAGGATTTACCTGAAAATTCCTTGGAATGTTCAGCGGATCCCTCCCCTAGAGAATGTGCAGAAAGGAGAGAATATAATTGGTCAAAATACTTGTATAGGGTCCTTCCAACTGAGCCTACAGCATCCGCCAGAAATCCAACAACACATTCACCAATGCTTCCGAGAACATGCTGGCTAGGATGTTCGCCCCGATTGCCATCAGAATTACATCCAGTGACCACTGATTTCCCTTCTAACCTTGATAAATGATCCAACCACAAGTTCGATTCCCAAGTATTGCTTTCAAAGGCACCCGTGCTCACCATGATGCGGGAAGCAAGCAGATGAGTAGCATCTCTAATATGGTCAGCACTTGAACCCATCATCAACTTGACTAGTGGTTTCAAATGCTTGTACATGTATCCAGAACCACCTGCCTCAACAAGCCTATAGGTAGATTGATTTTTTTGAGAAACATTTCGGGGAGGGGCAGTAGTGGCCAATAAAAGGGAGAGAAAAGCCTTCTGCTGAGCCAAAGATAGCGCCGTGGGATCAGAAGGCAACAATTTGAAAGGGTCGAAGCTCTTATCTGCAAACGCCACGGGAAGAACCCTCTGAGCAACAGACATAGGAGAAAACGGTTAGAGCACAAAATCACATGACTCAAAGCCTATTAGTATACTGATAGTTTGATGGCATCACAGAACAAAAACAAGCATAGAAGTTTCTGAGCACGAGAACAAACCTGGTACGCAGCTAACACTTCAAGAACTTTTGCGTGCAGTAAAGATTGACTTAAGCCTGCAGCACTGGCAATGGCTTCTGAACCCCAAATTTGTGCTAGAGACTGCAATGCACTAGAATTTTCCTCATCTTCATCTTCTCCACTTTCCATAGCGGAATTGGTATCGCTCATATACGCTCCATCACCCTCGTTAATGGCATAGCCTTCATCTTTCTTCCTCCTCTTGCCAGCCCTGGCCTCCACTACTGGTTGATTCCGTTTGTGGCTCCCATCACATTCTCTGAGCGAACCGACATTTCTTGTGCTTATGGTTGAATTTACCAGAAGCAAAATATTTGGATCAGGTAGAGTTACCCGCATTGCATCCTGAATACATTCCACAAGCCCCAGCCACTGACGCCTCTTGGACTCCTGCTCCTGAGCTCTTAAAGCCTCATCTCGGTTTTTACTTTGCCTTTCAGTCACTGAGGTACCTGGGCCTGCGCTTTCTCTGCTCCAGTCAAAGGTTGAACCACTAGCCTCAGTCGGTTCGGAAATATTACTGGAAAATCCAATTTTTGGTTGTGAACATGTACTCTCTGCTGCTGCATACGCTCCATCAAGAATCTCCTCTAATGAAAGAAGGGCTTCCAATAATAATCGCAAGGACGCATGTTTCACTAGCACATTGGCATGCTGCAAACCCCTATTCAGGGCCACCTTTGTGAGGGCCCGAGGAAGCAGATGCCGCAAATTTTTTCGAACTAAGGGACCGTCAGCCGCTGGAATTGGAAGACCCCGCAACGCCATCGAAGCGAAAGGAGGAGGAGTGCTTAAAATATGTATGAGATCAGCCACAAGAGACATAATTGTAAACCTGTACACGACAGAAGGCATAAGCGTGCTTTATTGATCCACAGAAGGCCACACCAAAATATGTAAAAACATAATGATATGATTACAACCGAGTTCTGCTTCATTTGAACTGCATGTCGTTAGAAACGCCCTCAGATCAACATGTTTACTTGCAGATTTGAGGTCGCTAACTTTAGGATGGTACAGATGTTTCTCACAAAAGAAGAAAGCTTACCAGGTAGGAGACGGCCTCGGCTCTAAGGAGTAAGGAATGGCATCCAGATACGCTGCCGCAAGTCTCGGTCTTATTCTTGCCGTTGTCAATAACAGCTCTCTATGTCGAAATGCCTCGGTCACGCGCAATCGCAACAACAATCGCAATAGTCTTCCTTGATTTCCACCAAGAGCTCCAGGCTTAACATTGATTGATTCCCATGGTGATGCATACTCGGGGCACAATCCATGCGATGGATCTGTACACAATGACATGAGCGTCTCGAAAGCCACATCAGCGGACTCTCCAAACAGCTCATCACCTGCAATGCGCGCAAGCTGTTCAAGAGCCACATCCCCGAAAACAGCACTCTGGAGTCCTGCTGGAACCAGTGACGCTGGAGCCATCACCTTCTCTTGAAACACTTTGAGTACTTGAATGATAGTGGACTCTCCATCTTTTGCTAGTCCATGTAAAACGCCTGCATAAAGAGGACGCTTCTGAAGAATCCATCGAAGAAGACCCGGGTCCCCGGCAACCAGGAAAGATAAGGCGAACTCGATAAAGAAAAACCTAGAGGAAGAAACAAAATTGTCAAACTACTGCGACTTCTCTACAGTAATAATGATTGAATGTGTTGACAGTCTATAACCCCTAAATGCCCAAGCCCATTCCAAATGAGCAACAGCACTTTGCACTCTCATTTTCACCATGAACAAACAAATATTTCTTACATCTATGAATTTAATGGCAAGTCAAGCAAATCATTAACTTACTCAAAAAACTCATGTTCTTTTATAAAAGAGAACATAATATTCCGGAAGCTAAAACATCAATATGAACCGTTATAACTATGGAAACTATGGTAAGTTTCAAAAAATCATGAAATGTTACGAATTATGTAATATAGGTCAAAAACACAATCGTAAAGTTATTCATTGAATGAACAATCTCAATGGAAATTTAATAGAAGCTTGCAAGTGTAATTAATGAATCAATTTCGGGAATTCTTCAAATTCGTCAATTAGATTAGAAGGTAGCCTGAAGAACTTCATCTTGCTCGATCGGATCAGTCATTGAAATTAATATCTTAAAATTGAGTTTGACCAGCAAGAAGCCCTTGCAATTTGAGGTTAATTTACTTGAGAAGAAGTCCTCATAGCTTTGTGGAATCCTAAACAGGGATGAAGCGGCGAGTCTAAGAATCCCAAGGGCAACATAATCAAACAAGAAAAGAGAACAGCTTGCAATCACCTGGTAGACTGATGCAGCGATCCCTCAGATTTAGTATTCCCAGGAGCTTTGAAGGGATGCTGAGCTAGTTTTCTCAATGCTTCCAAAGTGAAATCAAAATTAGTGGCGACCTCGATCGCCAAGAGCTTCCCTCGTAATACAATACTCGACAACAACTTCAGCGCCGCTTTCTGCCTACTCCTCTGTTTCGAAGACAAATGCGAGTAGATATCCTTAATCTTCGAGCGGCCAATAGTCCGCGCAAGCTTGTCCAGCCGCGACTGCACAACCACCAACGCCTTCGCTTCTTGTCGTGCCACTGCATCCCTAATTCGCTCTCCTTTCCCACGCGGGTGCCGGAAAAACTCCGCCAGCACCAGCATGAGCGGCACAGCAGAAGGGGCGCCAGTGCCAAGCTCCCAAGCAGACAGAAGCTCGGCACATTTCGGAGATGCCAACACGTACTGGCGCAGCACTCGCCCTCCACGTTTTGGAGTGGCCAGGACCTTCAGCATCTCCTGCAATGCGTGAATCAACTCATCGCTCTGCCGGGAGGCCAGTCCCGCAGCCAAATTCTGCGTCTCCTCGTCCAGTTGCTCCGAGATCACGAACTCTTGCTCGTCATCGTCGTCGTTGTCGTCCGCCAATTCGAGGGCTGACAATTCATGATCGTGGGGCAAATCTTGTGCTTCCTCCGCATCCATGACTGTTTCCTCCGCGTCCATGACCGGAACACTCAATCCCGATACCGACAAACGCAATTGTGACGACGACGGCACTGCGAAAACATTTTGGAAACTCTTCGAAGGTCACTCCGGAAAACAGAGTCGAGGACGCAAGCCATAAACCCTAAACCCTGCAACCTGCAACCCTCGGCTTCTTCAATTAATTAAATGAAAGAGAATGGATATATAACAAATAACACATGTTATAGCAGGAAACCTATAAGTTATGTAATTGGCCATCAACAAAAAATGACCAAATTTGTCATGACCCTTGTCACAACCTTTGATGGATGAATGCATTGATGGATGAAAGATTTATGATGATTGTGTCATGACGTTATATATTGATGAAGGAACTAATCCACGATGAATTGTGCATTAGTGGATAAGCAGAGATAGGTTAGAGATAGATATCCCCCAATGGTGGATTTATGCAATGGAGTCAGACAACTCCACTTGAATGACTAGTGCATTGGACTTAACACATGTGTGTTGAAACTTGAAGTCCTAGTCTATCTTAAAAACTAATAGTCTTATTAATAGTTAGTCTCTATTATATAAGATGGAGCTTGGGGGTGAGGAGGCTCTCTTTTGAAGATGGTTCTTTCTCTATGGTCGGGTGGTTTAAGCTCCATAAAGTATTCTTGTTAATAAGAGTGTTTGATAAGTATATTTTGTATTTGTAATTGGAGTTCATTGTTAGAGGTTTGTAACAAAATTACTTATATGGACCCTTGGTTTGAACCATTCACGCCTATAAAGATTTCACCTTACTTGCTTTCACAAGACGCTAGAGTATAAGTAACAAGTGTTCAGACTTGAGCATACATTAAGACTTTTTTTTACTAAAAATAGATATTTTCAAAGTAATAAATAATAATGTTATATCCAAAATACTAATGTAAAAATTATTGAAATAGAAATGACTAGATTTCGAATTTCTAGAAAGTTGGTTTAGGATTCAAAAAGCCTTGCAAAAAGCTTTATTTAGTTGAATTGATTTAGTGTTCGAATGTTGTAAGTAAGGCCAACAACAATAGCATAGCTTTTCCCAAACAAAAATGTGCTACCATAAATATGATGAGCTAATGAATTTCATCCATGTCATCCATCTATGGAAGGCCTTATTTGCACACTACAATACATATCTTATGGTTCTCTACATCCATTGTTTATGACTATTTTGCAAGTCAAATGCACAATCCTTAATATTGAATGTGCATTTACTAAAAATTAGACACTTCATTCTTGTATTATCATATCAAGAAAACTAAATATTATTCATTTTGATTAATGAAGGAACTTATTCTTCAATTGGATAATAAATTTGGAATTTTAAATTATTAGGAATAGTAGCTTTGGGTCTTCGAGTGTATATAGGAGTTAAGATTGAGAAGTTCCTCAATCTCAACAACTCACTTTGATGTTTTAGTTCATAGCATTTAGCCTTAGCTCTTCATCTAAAGCCTTGTTTTCTATATTTTTGTTTTTTTGAATACATTTTGCATTTCTAGTAAAGTTATAACCTTGTGTCTTTATCAAGATTCTTGTCTAGAGCACTTATACTCTTGATTTTGAGTCTATTTCATAACAATTTGTCAAGATTGCCTACAACATCATCAAAATTTCACTACTTTCAAGTAGAGAGGGGACTACCTCTCTATTTGAAAATTGTAAAGTGTTTCAGAAGTTGTGGATTACCCACTTCTAAACTTGATGTTGTTGCCTACTAAACTCTTTATTTTTATAGATCTCTTCATAATGCCTTTAGTATAAAAGGTTATAAACTTGAAGAGACTACCCATTTGATATCCAATTCCAACCTTGATATCCGTATTGGTAGCAAATCTAAACGAGAACACAGAGAAGTGATTGTAAGTCAATTTAGTAAAGCTACATTCAAAGAAATTTTGTCGTTGCCTACTCCCTTTATCATCTAAATATTTTGTGACCACATAGTATTTATATATGTATACTATTAGAACATTACATCTTCTCATTCATTGGGAGAAGCAAACAAAATGATCTTGAATAACTTGAAGTTAAACACCATCATAATTGCTATAATAGCGATGAGTATTGGTCACGAATACACATTCAAGTAAATTGAGGAGTTGGATTCAAGACTCTTTGGTTTGAAAGTGAAGCTTCAGCAACCAATGGAGCAAGTTCATATACCAATAATGTGAGTCAATACTTTATCGAGTTCAATGCTACAAGCATTGAGTTCAACTTCCATCGACAACAAAAAAACAAAAGTCAACCTTCTAAAGAAATTTGATGGCATGTTCTAAGTTTTGAGGTTTTGTCAACCAAGCTTGGCTTACTATGCTCTTGCAACCAGAAAGATATCCAACAGATGTAGCATGTGTTGAATTGGTAGGGACCTTGCTATCATAACAAACATTCTCTTGGTTTGCACCACTTTTCAAGAAAAATCTTCCAATCTTCAACAACTTTGAAGCATTTCTAGCAAAATTTGGAGAGACTTTTTGTAAACACAATAAAATTTGTTCTACAGTAAGAAAAGATTCAAAACTTGCAATAAAGATGGCGCTCGACATCAGTATATGCTTTGGATTTTCCTCAATTAGCATACAATATCAATTGGGTGAACAAGCTTTGATAAGTCAATTTTATTATAACCTATGCGATGAAGTAAAAGACTTATTTTTTATCCTTGTCAAATCCTTCAACATCTAATTAGCTAAGTTGTCAAGTGTGATAATCATCTATTTAACTGACAACAAGATAGATGTACATAGACTACGCTACAACCATATGCCAATTACTCTATTACTTTTTTGACATCTATTTCAAATAACAATCTAAAGTAGAAGATATACAAATTGATGGAGTTTGACTAAAGCTTTAACCAAACAAAAAAAAGATGCCAACATTAGGAAGGATTATGTCTCTACACTGAAGAGCACAAATATAAGGTCAATGGTTGTCCAAAGAAACAACAATGACCATTATCGAGTAGAGAGAGGTTTCCTTAGAAAATCACGGGGATACTAGCTACGACCAAGAATGGCTTAGAAACAAAAGAATTTATTAGTCATATAAATTCTTCAAAATCAATTTTTGAATCTTTTACACCATTGTGGAACTGCTTCCTATTGGCCAATCCTATTTGGTCTCTAAATTAATTTACGAGTTGAGGTAGGGATAAAAAAACACGAGATATAGGAAAGGTAGAACCAACAGCATACCAAGAGATACTGTTGATAAATATAGCTCCTAAGCTTTCAAATTCACAATCTACTGGTCATCAATTCAACCTCACTATGAAAATAGAGTAAGTCTCAACCATGTGGGCAAAGAACCCCACTTCATTGTTATGACACAAAATGAGGCTAAACAATGTTTCAATCTATGCCGCTCACAACAATAAAGTTTACATGAAAGACAAAGCTACAAATCTCAACATATAAGTCTTCAATGTTTCTTTTAACTTCAATTCCTTAACTGAATTTGGATTTCATGTTACCGTTATCTCGAGAGTTTAAATAAAGAGAGTGATAGCTTTTTGGAAAGCTAATAATTTTTTTTATTTCTCCTCCAAATCTCAAATCATTCTAATACTATGTACAACTTCTATGGCCACCCAAAGTTTCAACTTTTAAAATTAAGGACATCAAACCCTTCATCACTTCAAAACTCACAGTTTACTCATAAAAACTCTAAATAGAATGAGTGATAATTTTAAGGAAAGCTAACACACTTTTCTACTCTTTCTAAAAATTTCATTCCAAATAAATGACCTATTCATCTTCTATGGTCAATTGAAGTCTCTGCTCTTTAACTTTAAAGGCAATAGACCTCCTTTCACTCAAATTAGCACAATTTTTGAATGACAACTCCAAATTAAACAAGGAAAGACTTTTTGAAAACACAACACTATGATGCATAACACTTCAAATTTTCATAACTAATTTTTCATACACCATAAGATCTCTTCTTCCACATTCAACTCTCAATTCTCCTTCTAACCTAAAACTCTATAATACTCCCAAGCTTTCATGGCAAAACTTTTCCTAGATACTCTTAACCACATGAATCAACTCATATCTTTCTTCTACATGGGTGGGTTTCCAAACTAATGGCCAACATATTTGACCACACAATCCCTTCTTATCTTTATTTTAAAGACTCATTTCTCCTAAAATTCAACTAAAAGGCAAACTAACATAATACATACAAAATAAATTAGAAAATACTTCAAGTATGAAAATGAAGATTAGGATTTAACAGTTGCCTACCAAAAGTAAAAAAAAATAGAGCTTCAAAAAAAGCGTCTCTCCATCTACAATAACTTGAAAATGTGCTTAAGAGTAGCAACAACATAGTCTACATGGTATATCTTGATCAAAAGATTGACTAGCCCTATAATCAACATTGATGGCCACAACTCCCTTCAATAAGTTTAAGCATACCATAATATTGTTCATCGTTGAGACCCTCAAAACATCCTTTATATGTCACTTCTTGACTGTCAAACTTAACACATCTAATGTATAATAAGATCACCAAGGCTTGAGCATCTCTTTGAAGATTCCCATACCATCACTTCTCCACGTGAGGTTGTTTTAGTGAACAAGAAGGTCAAACTTCTTTTTGTGAATGATCTCGTGGTAATGCAAGGTCTAAAGGTCAATTTGGCAATTGTGACAAAATAAATTCAAGCTACAATTCTAGGTGAGATTCTTCATCTTAAAACTTCAAAAAACCCCTCTAATTCAACATACTGAAACTTAAGAAGATGAAAAATGAAAACTAAAATCAACAACAACAAAATTCTATAATTTAAAAAGATCATCCCAAACTAATGAAGTTCTCAAGTGGTTCTTTTTTCTTAATAAATGGCATGTATGAGAAGGCATCACCTTAAAGCCATTTAAAATTACATAATGTACACATTTGCAATGCAACAATGTCCTAGATCTGAAGCATAAACTACAAGAAACTGGGGGTAAAAATGATTGCATAGAAGTCATTTCGGATAACAATGACTAAAAAATGACTTCGGGCTCTAAAGTCATAGTGGACAAGTCATTCTTTAAACGACTGCCATTCTATTATCATCATCCAATTCTACCTTGGATGAAGAAAGAATGATAAGGTCTTCGTGGTTGATGAGGTGTACACAAGGGTGTACAATAATTTTTGTGGGAAAGGCCGGGCAGCTATCCATTTTCAAATGAATTTTTGTTGACATAGATGTCCATGTCAACCAATTATGTAGTCATTTTGTAGTTGTTGACATGGACATATCATAGTCACATCAGATTTATGTTAGATTTATGTCAGAGTTACATTAGAATCATATTTAAGTCACATTAGAGTCATGTTTAAGTCATTGTGAAGTCATTCCGAATGGAGTCTTTGCACAATCCAAATGCATTGACACATGGCAAGTCATTCTAAAGTAACTTGAATTTAAGATTTAGATCACACTCCAAGGTCATTCAAAGTTTCACAATGATACACCATACAAAATACATCACACAATACACTATACATCATATTTGGCATACATGTCACATGGCTTTCAAAGCCACTTAGTATATGAGTATGAAGAGACAAAATGACAAGCCTTTTATTGTAGTGGGGTAATAGGAGGCAAAACAAACCATGTGGGATATGTGAAATGCAGGAATTGTGTTACAAGTAATATTTTATACTTCATTGAGGCATAGCAAATTAACTTTCTTCAAAAAACTTTGAACTTATAAAAGTTGGAAAATCAATCTCACTTTCATCTCCAAAATTTGTTTTAGATTTCAAAACTCAAATCAAAAGTTATAGACAAATTTGCATACATAACAATGTTTAGGGAGGTTGTACACATCTTAGTTGTTCTTAGAGTAATTTATTGTTATGCAACTTTAAGGGCATTGAATTGGAGTCATTTTGAAGTGGCATACCATTGAATTGCACCTACCTTTGTTGTATTTGCTCTAATAAAGAACTATTAGTTAGTTAGTTTGGCTTGAGGGTCTTGTCATTAGGAAAAAAAGGGAGACTATTAAGGAGGTTTAAGTTCCGATCGTAGGGAACTCTGGCAGCAATTCATTACATGTTTTTTTGCTACTTTGGAGGGCTGTGAGTTCCCATTTGGAAACCCACCAAAACCCACTGTTCGCAAGCTGCGCTGACCTAGCCGAGCAATTGCTAGGTCACTTTTTTTTTTAAATTAACTTTTTTTTTCATTTTAAAGATTAAATTTTTTCTCAAAAATATCTGACACCGGCATTCAATGAGACCGGGGGGAACGAAGCTGGGAATAGGCTTGAAACAACCTTCCAACCCCCCAAAATCTCATCTAATGTATTTTTATTTTTTTAAATTTTATAATAAAAAAAAACTCAACAAGCTCGTGCGTTTCTTTAAGGCAAGATAGATCCTAGAAGCAATTGAAAAAACATTAAAATAACTTAAATTAAAGTTTTTATTAAAATAAATTTGTAATTACAATTTTTTGCAATCTATTGTGGTAAGAAGGCACCCATATCAAACTACTCGTTTTTTTTAAATAAAAATAAAAATAAAAATAAAAATAATTATAATTATTTTATTTTTATTATTATTATTATTGTTTTTATTATTATTATTATTATTATTATTATTATTATTATTTTATTATTTTATTATTTTATTATTATTTTTATTTTATTTTTATTATTATTATTATTTTTATTATTATTATTATTATTATTATTATCATTATTATTATTATTTTATTTATTATCATTATTATTTTAAAATTTTAAAATTTTAAAATTAAATTTATTTTAAAGCAAGCGTCCTCCCCTTCACTAGTCATTGCATTCCCTCCTCCTATACTACTTATAGTCACATCCCAAGATTGTGCACAAAAAAGTCTTCTTCAAGCGAGCAAAGGTCTATCCAGTAGAAATTTTTAAAACGGTCCTTCGCCTTTTGCAAGTGATGACTAAGTAACGACGTTGTCGCACTATAGTGCCCCCTTCCTTTGTTGCAAAGTTTGATTGCATACTACTAAAATTTGACTACTGAAGTCATTTTGAAGTGGGTATAAGGTAAACTAGCCTATGACAGGCAGATTGCCTGATGTGGTCTGTTGCCATTAGCAAGAATAATCAAATTTTTTTTCATACAAAGACACATGTGAGAAATGAAGAAAGCAATTGAAATTTTAATTTTTGGACAAAATATGAATTTTTTGTGAATTTTTGAAGTGTGCTGTCCAGTAAGCCGAAAACAGCCTATAGACTACCCCAAATCAGCAAAAAAGTGTTTCCATGATGGTCATCTTCCCTCCTAAAACAATCATAGCATTTTCTAAGATGGCTACAAGACTTTCTAACATGGACATGACATTAAGAAATAAAAAAACTATTTTTTACTACCAATTTAGACTAGATTGGTATAAGTGTCCATGACAGTTACTAATAACTTCATGACTATACCCCAAGGCTTTGATAACAACTACAAATCAGCCCAATGCAGTCTTAACCCCATTTTTCAGAAAAAGTCTCTCATAGATTGATAAATGAATGTAATGGAGGGGGTCAGTAGGTGTCTGTCATGGGTGGTTTGCTTGTCATGGGCTGGTTTACCTTAGTTGCGGCCCAAGAAGGCACAACATACTTGCATCCACTTCAACACAATGCTTTCCATGTCAAGATCTCGGTGAGTCATTTTCTAGTCATTTCTAAGTGGAAAATAGTTACATTATATAACAACGCAGTCATTCTACATGATTGAGTCTTCTACGTTAGATACCCCAGTAAACTTGCCAAAAGGTCGACAACAATTTGAACTAAAAATGGTGGATGAAGCTCTAAAGTCATCCATACTTCATCTCGTAGTCGTAGTCACAACTATAGAATAACTCAGACATTGGGGCCATTTTGAATTTGGTGCTATTACAGAGGTAGTAGTCATTCTTTAGTCAAACTAGGCATGAAGTCATTCTTGCCTAGTCACAAAAAGGACTAATTTCTTATAGTGATAAATATACAATGGAAAAACAACATCCAACCACAATAGGGACCATGTGGTTTAACTGTTACCAATAACCAACAAGTCATGTATTATCTGCAAATTCTACGCATTCCTTTATTATATCAATATATTTAAGTCCTAAGAAAATTGGAATCCATGCATTAATAGATTAAAGAGCTTCAACATACTTTACTGATGAATCTTTTGTTAAGCTATATAAAATTCCATTAATCCTGAAGACAAAAACAATACATATTGAATTTCTTGATGGGTGACCACTATCTTCTAGCAATGTTATCCATGAAACAATTATTTTATAGACAACAAAAGACCATAGTAGCTATGTAGTCTACACTATTATTTGTTCTCTTTCTAGCAATGTTATCTTAGGACTAATCTTGCTTGAAAAATATAATCTTGAAATTGATTAGTCAAATTGTAGTATTATCTTTCTTCATAGTAAATCTTCAGTATTGATGCCCTTTGCAAAACTTCAAACACTTCATCACCAAAATTTCCAAAAATCATAATTTATTGAAGCTTGTGCATCATGCATGCTACAAAGATTGACTCCATATTTGTGGCCTATATAACTTTAACAACTAATAGAACTATCAACACGACTACACTTTTAGAGTAGTACAAATATTATCAAGTTGTTTTTGAAAAGATTAATATGGTGAAATGTTGTCACAATATCAACCATACGATTGCGCCATCAATCTTGAAAAATGTGCACATTCACCTTTTGGGCCCATCTACAACCTATCACAAGATGAGCTTGTTGCATTGAAGGGGTATATTGATGAGAATTTGGCTGAAAATTTCATTCAACATTCAAAGTCTCTAGTTGATGTTCCTATTCTTTTCGTAATGAAAAAAATGGATCTTTATGAAAGTCTATTGACTACTTGGGCCTCAACAAAGTGGCAATTAAGAATTGGTACCATTATCACTAATTGTTGGAGAAATTATGCCATGTTTTTGTTGCGACATCTAAATAGACATGGTCAAAGAAAGTGCCAAAATGTGCCATGTAGCAACTACTTCACCTTCACGTAAGTGCCACGTGGGTGGGCAATGCCACATAGAATTTTTTTTTCCCCGACCCAAAGATGATGTGGTAATTGACGTCAAGTGTAACATCACATTGTTTAAGAAGATTAATATTGTTTTGAGCAATGTCAACTTAAATGTCAACAAGAATTTTGATATTGTTTTTGGCGACATCAATTCAAATGTCTTTTTGAGACATTTTTTGAAATATTAGCTTCAACATCCAAACTATTTGCAACATCAACTTGACATACACCATACAAAATAGCCCATACATAATACATTGTACATCATACACAATACGCCATACATAGTACACAATATTTGGTATTTATGTCACATGACTTGAAAGTCAATTATTGTGTGTAAATTGACATGAAAAGACATGTTATTTATATAAATGGGGCAGAAAGAGGCACAATAAACCATATGGAATATGTAAAATTTCAAAATTATACAAAGTTGTCAAAGTTGATGTTGTCAAGAAAATCTAGACATCTCAGTTGATGTCTCAATTGATATTGCAAAAAACATTTGGACGTCTCAGTTGATGTCTAAGAAAATACTATTCAAATTTTCAAATGGCATCCAAGTGAGTTGATGTGGCATGTCACCTCAACCTTGTTCGATGCTATGTCAATCAAATGCCACATCACTAGGCATTTTTTAAACTTTAAAAATTAATTATTTAAAAAAACACTTATCACGTCGTTGTCCTTCCCCTATTTTTTATATTTGGTTAAGGTTTTATCTAAATCCATAGTAACTTTCTTTAATTTACCCAAATGTAAACCAAAATCCCTTGCCAATATGACATTTCTATGTTTTCTTGGACATTGTACAAAATACAACTATGTTTTTTTTAATGTCATCTAGAACATCACCGTCACATAGGACATCAACTTGTTCTACATGTGACATCCAAACATTTTTTGAAACATCCAAGTCAATTCTACCTCCTATGGCATGTTTTGAAAAAATGCTTGTTAGTTGCTAACGTCTAAAAATACATGACTTTCTTATAGTAAATTTTACTAGAAAGACACAAATATCTTGTAAATTCTTATTGAAAATCTCCTAAAAAGGTCATTACTTAAAATGTTATCTTTAGGACTATATTTAAAACACCCCTTTCTCTTGTAGTATAAGTTGGAGAGGAAGACACATGTTCTAAGATACCTAGGTACAGGGTTTACAGGGTGTCCAGACATTGAGGGACATGTTTGGATGTCCAATGTCTGCTACGTACCCTTGTGATGTCCCCTAACATTTAAAAATTGTGAATTTATCAGGGGGAAAATAATTTTATCCATCCATGTTTACGGACAACTTGCATCTGTATTGTCCATTCGCCTCGACTACCCTTGTCCACACTAACCATCTGCCTTAACCACTCTGTCCGTCCCATCGTCTGCCAAATTTAACGGCTGCGACTATACAGACCATATCGTGTCCACTTAATCCAACAACTAGACTATAGTTGCATTGGCATCTGCCTTGATTGCATTCGTCCGCGTCATCGT
Organism: Rhytidiadelphus loreus; assembly: GCA_947034895.1. NCBI lineage: Eukaryota > Viridiplantae > Streptophyta > Bryopsida > Hypnales > Hylocomiaceae > Rhytidiadelphus > Rhytidiadelphus loreus. Next base: position 28,500,267 of record OX344765.1, on the reverse strand, counting down.
CTGCTCGCCCATCCGCCAATGCATCTATCTAATCGAAAGGGATCCACATCCGACGACAAGATTGTGCGGACCAAATCCATCATTGGATCGCATGACAGAGTTGGCTATCGCGAGAAGGCTAACTATTTAGCAAGCAAGGCTATGGGCAGCTAGGCAAAATGGTGGACAAGTGGATGATTGGGCAAATAGACAATCTTTGGAGGGCTCCCACCGCCTAAGAGCATCCCCACCAATTTGTTTTGAATCTATATCCCTATCCACCTTTTCATCCAGAAAAGTGGGGATAGAGAAGCCCCTCTCCACCAGTGCTTCTTTAAAATCCAGGCAAGTTACCTAGTTCTAGTGGCAAGTTACTTTGGTGCTTGTGATGGCCTGATGGAAGACATGAATATTGATGGAAGACATGAAGGACATAGTTGCCAATATGATATGTTTATTACTGCTTTGCATAAATGTTTAGCTTACACATTCTAATTATTCAAATAATTCACCAATTATTTATTTCATTAGTTTAGAAGGTGTACCCTCTACATTTAAATAAATAGTGTTTTATTATTTTTTTAACCTCTAACTATATTTTAACCAAAAACGCTCTAAAACTACCCTTGCATTTACAAGCACCAAATTTTAGATGAAAAACATTTTTGGACAAATGTAATCGTGGTATCATGTAGTAAAATAGTTAGAAAAGATGTGGACAATATTTCATAATTTTCCACCATGTAGATTCCAAGAAATTAACATTTGGCCTTGTGAAAACACGGGCAACTACACTTCACAAGGTCACATTTGTATGAAAAAATGTACGAAATGGTGGTTACTTTTGAGATTCATTTCTCAAGTCAAGTTGGCTACATGCTTGAAAAATTTTAGATCATTTGGAATTGCACAACATATAGGAAAAAAATAGTAAGTAGAAAGAAGTACAAAATGATTCAAAACACTAAATTGTTAAGAATTTAATTATAAAATTGAAAAATTCCAATCCCAACGGTGGTAATGTAGTAATAAACAATATACATCTAATATTTTTATTTTTTCCAAAAATATTTAAAATTGAATTAAGTAAAGGACTTCCAAGTTTATTTTAGAGTAGAGATTCCATGACTACCCACAAACTAACCCAAACTAATATGTTGGCAAAATGTATTCATGTACAATAAGTATAATGGTTTATATTTCTTATAATCAAAATGAGAGTGTTTTCATTTATTTCCAAATTTGTCCTCAATATTCTTTTCTTTTAAAAAAAGGCCAGAGTTATCAAATAATTCCAATATCAATTTGTTTTCAACTTTTTATAAATAGGTTAAATTCCATTTAAGTACTCATTGAGACACACTAATCAATAAATTAATTAATAACTAAACCTGCATATGAAACGATGTAATTGCCTACATCAATCACGGTAGTACATTAATAAATACAAGAACCAAGAGAACTCATTTGCGGTACAGTAAAGGACTCCGGTAATGGTATGAGAACACGTCTAGAAGGTGAAAAAGGGGATAATTATGAGGGACTTTGGGGGCAAAACTTGGATATAGGTTACCAAATCTCAATTCCCTATCCATCTTTTGATATGGGGAATTAAGATCCCTTTAATCCAAAAATTTGCAGATACAACATTCTGATGGAGGAAGTTCTTCCATATTTGGATGAAATTCATCTGGATAGGGATAGGAAAGCCGATTAGTAGGGATGCTCTAAGAGCCAAACTCCATTACCCGGCTGGAGGTCTAGGAGCTGGAGAGGATCCGACTTGGAATATCGGAGTCGAATATGAATGGAGCTTTCCATTGAGGCTTGAACATATAGGAACTGGAGCACCTGTAGCTTGAAACTTTTCCAATAGACAGCAAATAGCATGGGCAATTCAAAAAGAGGTGAAGGACTGTAGTTCAACTATTTTGTCTCATTGTTTAAAATAGGGCGTCTGGTTGACCCTCTAGCCCTTCCATATCTACATATTCCTATTTCACGGGGTGGAGCCTAGACCTCAAGCCAGAGAGCCTATGCCAATGGAGCCTCTCGGACCCCTCCGATCTTGGAGGTCCAAATACTAATGGAGACCAACCCTAAATTATAGTTCAAATTTGATGCATGATAGACTATTGGAAATTTATCCACAAAACCTTTCCAGTGGTATATTATGAGGCATTCAATGGCAGATGGGCAGGTAGATGAGCAGACGGACAAATAGATGGGTAGATGCACAATTGGGTGGCTCATTTTTGGCAAAAGTCCAAGTCCCAAATGTCCCCCGATGGCATGTTCGTGAATGAAAACTTGGATGAGTTGGCTCGATGGATTTTCAAAACTGCTGGTCGGTCGTGTTTGAAAACGGGGCGCGGGAGGGGTGCAGCGTCTAATCCCAACCGTGGATCATCTTGGGCTAAGCGAGATCGACGGCCTGAATTGTTAGGGTTTAGAGGCTTGCGGGCTCTATTGCCGAATTGTCCTCGTCGTCGTTGTCTGGCGGGCACTCTGGTCACGAACTCGTGTGTCACGTACTGGTTTTCGTCATTGCGGTTTGGAGCTCGGCGACTGAGTATTGTAGTTTTTGGTTTGATTTCATTGCAATTTCAGCTATGAGTGGCAGCGAGGACGAGCATGTGGAGTGGGATGACGTCAAAGAACAAGGTGTAAGAGTAAAAGCAGAGAAAGTAGACAATCAATGGGCACCGCCATAATATGCTGAAGAACCCACGTTGTTGCTAGATTTGGAGAATGCAACTCCGATTACTCGCAAGCAATTTGAGGACGTCTATGGCCTGTGCAACAGAGGTCCTTCCTTGAAGCGTCTGAAGATAGGTCGTGACGTTACAGAGGCAGAGGTGGAGAAGTTTTTTGGGCCCTGCAACGGCAAAAACTCTTATCGCTACAACTACCACGAGGACGAGGCCGTTATCAAAGAGGTGGAGCGGCTGTGGATGATTTGCCACCAACGAACTGTGGTGCCATACAATCGCACCATCAACAAAGCTGAGGCTCGTGGGTTTGCATTGTGGAAGAGGGAACCCAGCGTGCCAGTGAATTGGTGCGTTTTTGCTGAGTGGACTATTAGGGATCGACTCAGGCGATTATAGAGAGTAGAAGCCAAGAAATTTTTAGGGGGTGGGGTTAGTGAGAGTGGGAGATGAGAACCATCTTTGGACACAACTGGTCTTTCTTGCAAGCAGGAGGGTTACCTTTTGAACGACCAGCTGCCACTCGTCGAGATGCCCCCATCTGCCGTTAGAGATAGAGCAGCTACCGACGACCTGATTTTGGAGTGGATTGAGTTGTTCGTCGCATTGGAAAAGGAGTTGGACGCTTCTGATGTTCGAATGAAGTCGCTCTCCGAGAGAAAAGAGCGCTGCGGCCAGGAGCTCTTACGGTGTACTGCCCAGCTTACGGATCGGCAGCAACTGCGTGAAGGTGCCTCTACTAAACTCGCACAAATTGAAGTTGATCTAGCAGTGTTAAGAGCTCAGGTGGTTGATACTCCAGAAGTTTGTTTCGAGACCTTGCTAAGTGCTGGCCCGTTGTTGCGAAGCTTCCACTCGCATGTGGATATGGTGCAGACCTTTACAGAGATGTTTGAGAAAGGTGAACGGGACCACGCCAACGCAACAAATGAGAGCAATACAGTAGAGATAGAGTGGGATGCCGTTGCACAAAAAAATAAAGTTCTTGCAAGGCAGAAGCTAGAGGTTCAATCACAGCTGTGATTTTTGAAGCTGGAATATGAGCTGCCAGCGCTGCATCCACGGCCACTGTCTTTTGCAAGATCAGTGAGTTCTGACTTTGACGATTGTTGCGTGATATCCCACCCTTGTTCATATTGCTTAGGCCCTTTTGCACCTGCATGGGATTGTACAATTTCTTCATGTAGGCATGGTTACCATTCTTGGTGTGCAAAATCGTGGTTTGGGAACAACACAAAGTGTTGTTTTGTGGGTTGTGGGGAAGAAATGCACCCTGCTTGGTGGGCGCTTTTTGGACTTACAAAGCCTCCTTCAACGGAAAAAGAAACCAAACTGCTTGAAGGAATCCTCGACGGACTTGGTGAATTCTCTTACGGTGGCTTAGTTTGATATGGAGCTGCCCATTTTTTGGGTTTAAGTTTACTTATCCCTTAACCTAGATTTCCTTTGCTGAGGTATAGCAGTTCTCTGATGTTGACTTTGTTTGCCTGAGACTGTAATTACACTTTTAAATATTCCTTCACTGCCCTTAATTCTAGTAGAAGTCCGTGAATGACAAGAAATTCCCTTCGGTATTGACCTTAGTTTCTTTTGCTGGGCCTTGAAGTAACAGTTTGCAATTGAGAGTACATTACGAGTTATTTGAGAGTCACTAGAACAGCCCAGTGCACTTTGCAGTTGCTTCAAATGGGTTCAGGGTTTAATTTTTGGTGACATGCACTTCACGGTGAGTTTAGGGGACTAATCTCAAGGTTGCTGCTGACTCTAAGGTCCCTCAAGCACTTCCTGGGCAACTGCTGGTGACTCTGTCATCTCTATAATGGTTTAGGGTGACTCCTTGGAGTACGAGGACTTCTAGATAATTAACTGGGATTTTGTAACGTTGATGGGTGACTTGTGAGAATTACGTAGCATTCTGGGGTGACAAGTGAGAATTACGTAGCATTCTGGGGTGACATATGAGAATTACGTAGCATTCTGGGTGACAAGTGAGAATTACGTAGCATTCTGGGTGACTTCAGTTGATTCTCTAATTGGTTGAAGTGACTGTAAGGGTGTGCTAGTAGCATTTTGGGTGATTACAGGAGTTCTCTAACGGGTCCAAGTGAATCTCAGGGCGTGCTGGTAGCATTTTCGGTGACTGTATTACATTCTCTAATGGCTTCCAGTGACTTTAAGGGTGTACTAGTAAGTGGATGTCAATTAGATGGACACTCAGAATTTTTTAGGTGAGTCTAAGAGAGTGGAAGTACCTTCATGTGAATTAGATAGACCTTGTAATTTTTTGAGGTGACTTCAGGATAGTATGAGTTTTCTTTTTGGTCTCACATAAGTACTTTTACTTCCTTTGAACTTTGGTGTATCCCTCCCAATGAATGTTGCTTTTATATTTTGTACATTCAATTTTGCTAATTGGGGGATTATTTGGCGGTTTGGGTACATGTTCAGATCCCATTACGCCATCTACATCTGTGTCCATGCAAAAAACTGTGAGGTGGCCACGATCTGGGACGCTAAGTCCTTTAGTGGGCAGCAGGGTGCTGGATGTGAAGACCAACTCGCTTGGTCCTCTAAATCCTACTTCTCCAAACAAGAAGCGCAAAGAGGGTGGGAATGTGGAGGGGAGATCAGATCATGTAGGTGCATTGCTTCCCTCAATTGACAGAAAAAGAAAAGTTGCTGTCAAGAAATGTCTTTCACCGACAGTGGAGGTTGATGTGCCCGAATTGGAGGAGGGTTCTTCGGAGGGGAGCTCTGATGAGGAATCATAAGAGGATGAGCGTGACGAAATATCCGCAGGCTTCAAAGACCCTGGATCAGGGAAACACAAGTCCGTGGGCGGGTCTAGTGGACGTTCAAATTGTAAAGCGGCAAACAAGAAGAAAAGCCGGGGTACTTCATCGGAGCAGAAAACAGGCACGTCCAGCCTGAATTGAGAAGATAATGGGCCGGCAGCTTCTGATCAAGGTGCCGACAAGCCAAGCAGGAGTGGAAAAAAGGGAAAGACCCCGGTTTCAGAGTGTGTGTCCATGGCAAGGACAACAAGACATGCTGCTACGAAATCCAAGCCTTAGTTTTTTGTAAGCACTAGTTTTTGTCCTTCTTTATTGGTAAACTTATAGGGATTTTATTGTGTATGCTACGTTCTCAAAATTCTGTGATTTAATTCTGACCTTGCAGTCACAATCCATGCTATGTCGGCAGAAGTTTAATACCGTGCAAGGAGAAGGCAGATTTAGGCATAAACTCTGCCTCTGTAATGTACATTCTTTCTTCGTGAAAATTACTGCTGTAATCTAGATGCTTTCTTTGTGGAATTTGGGACCTTAATCTAGACGCTGAATTTGTAAAATTTGCTGGTGTAATTTAGATGAGTGACACGCACAATGTTTGGATCAAGGAATGGTAAGGGTGTATCTGTCATTTTTTGGATTGCTGAATGGTAAGGCTGTGAGTTTGTTGCTAAGGTGGGGAATTTCAGGTGCAACCTAATGATGTAGTGATTTGTACAATACACGGTTTCAATTTTTTTGGACTCAGAATTGGTAAGAAGCCCTAGATGTGCTGTACAGACTTGGCAATCATGCTGGAAACAACGTGGTGTACAGAAAAAGGCAGTCACAGTGAAAATGGATTCCTTAATGCACTAGCTCCTGTAAGTTTAATTTGTCGATTCCTCCCATACTTTCTCTTCTGTGGGGTTCAGGGTATTGTGAGATACACTAGGACAATCATGCTGCATTGGGCAGTAAGTGAGGTTCAACTCCTCCGTGATTGACCTAACGTTGTAGGCTTTTTTTGGGTTCCTTGGACCTGTCTCTGGATGCAGGTATATCATAATTCAGTTACCGATCAGGTATCCACGAGGCTTGCAGAGGCTGCAGCAGTGATCACATCAACATACGTCAGCCTGTTGAATCAATTGTTTTCTTATATACACGTGATAGGATTTGGCCGCAGCTTGTATCAGTGCAATTCGTGCTTGTGTAATCTGAATTTTTAGCTTAGACGAGATAGGATTTTGTTTTGGCAAGAAGCCATGCAAATACACAGTTGAGCGACATCTTTTTGTGAATGTGACCACAACTTGTTTTGGCAATAAAATGATGTCCATGAGACGATTTGGCTGTTTCACTATTCAGTGCCTTGATTCCCAGAAATGTACTGTACAGATTTTAATTTTGTAAGCTTCTGTCTTCATACATTTTAGAAGTGGGCATCGGCAAAAGGGAGTGCACTCAGAGATGCCACTAGCAGCATTAAACCCAACTGACCAGCTTGCATGCAAAATGCAATGAAGAAGTAGGTAGGCCGATTTTGCAGTGTTGCGCAATTAATTTTGATGTTTGGCTGAATCCAATGTTGCTTGAAATCAATGGGTAGGCTGGCAAAAGCGTGAATTGCAGTGCTTAGGGAAGATGCTGCGATCGGTGTGTCCTATAAGTGTGAAACTTCTGAGTTCCATAATGCCCACTTCATTCTTGAAGTAAAATCCAAAAGTTTGGGCTTGCACCAAACCTTTAAAAAAAAATATGAAATGAATGATCCACAAGTTTGGACTTTACCAAACTTGAAAAAAAAAATATGAAATGAATGATCCACAAGTTTGGGCTCTACCAAACTTGAAAAAAAAAATATGAAATGAATGATCCACAAGTTTGGGCTCTACCAAACTTGAAAAAAAAAATATGAAATGAATGATCCACAAGTTTGGACTTTACCAAACTTGAAAAAAAAAATATGAAATGAATGATCCACAAGTTTGGGCTCTACCAAACTTGAAAAAAAAAATATGAAATGAATGATCCACAAGTTTGGACTTTACCAAACTTGAAAAAAAAAATATGAAATGAATGATCCACAAGTTTGGACTTTACCAAACTTGAAAAAAAAAATGAAATGAATGATCCACAAGTTTGGGCTCTACCAAACTTGAAAAAAAAAATATGAAATGAATGATCTACAAGTTTGGACTTTACCAAACTTGAAAAAAAAAATATGAAATGAATATACTATTATTCCAATTTAAGTCTTGGCTTGCCCCAAACTTTTGTCCTAGATAATATTAGATGATGTATCCAAACGTTTGGTCATAATAATTGAGAACACATAGAAGCCTCTATATTTAATTTACCATACATTTACTAAATTAAATTAGTGCATAATCAATTTGCACATAGAAGCCTTGGTAATTTAATTTAGATGCATGCATGTTGACCTTTGAGCATATGGCCATTAAATTAAATGACCACTGAGGCACAATGAATTCACAAATACATCCCTTCATAAGTTAGTAGAGAAGCCACTATGATCTTATGATCCTAATTATCCCATATCATTTGGTGCTAATTGAGTGGGTTCCTATATAAAGGCTCATATGTGTTAATCACTCAACCTGGGGGCCCAAGGGCGGACCATGCCTCAGTCTCATTAAGACAGGGGGAATCTCCATTGGGCCTTCGAACCCCCCCCACCATTTTTTGTTTTTTCTAAAATGGACATGTGTTAATTAGAGTAGGTAAATGTCACATGTCAAACTATATTGGTTAGGCCTCCAATTCAAATTTTATTGAAACTAATACATGATGTTTTGATTTAAATCCTAAATTTATCACATGTGGCCACAATTGAAAGTGGTCAAAAAAATAGTACAATTGAATGCAAACAATATGGCCTAATGTTGGAGTTGCAATGCAATTTTGTTTTATTAGGTAAATCCGGGATCCTCCCACCTTCCCATTTTTTTTCCTTGCCCATTTTTTCCCTCCCCATTTTTTCCCACTTCGCCATAATTACTAGATGATTTAGTAGGTACGTAGACCCAAGAGGTGTTAAATCCTCTAAATTTATTAATATCTGTAGGGGTGCTGGTTTAGGGTTTAGAGTTTGTACCCTAAATAGTCCCAACTGTAAATTCATTTTCCATTATATAATTAGTAGATCCAATTAAGAAAAAATAAAGGAAGGGAATTTTCTATTACATATAAAAACAAAAATGGGGAAGGTGGGAGTCCTTGATCAAGCACCAATGTTGGCTAATTAGTTTAAATTGGGAAGACGAAGCGTTTGGGGGCATTTGAAAAGTCGCAAAGTTTACAAGTACATATAAAGTAACTAATAACTTATATCTAAATTTGGGAGGGTACTCTTTGAAAAGTTTAAATTTTTTCAATAATCAAATTTACTAATTATATAATCTTAAATGCATGAACTATTTTCAATCTATCAACGGAAATTGGTGCTTTTTATAGATGTTAATAAATTTAAAAGACTTAGTAACTCTTGGATCTAGGTACCTACTAAATCATTTAGTAATGAATTAGGGGGAAAAATGGGAGATGAAAATAATCGGGCCCTCAACTTTAATGAAAAAAATGGGGAAGGAAAGAAAGTCTAATGAAAAAAATGGGGATTGTAAATAAATAGGGCCCTCAACTTTAATGAAAAAAATGGGGAAGGTCAGGAGAGTCCCAAGTCCTCCCCAATAAATTTGTATGATATGAGGCTCCAAAATGCTACAAGCATTCTACATGATAATCCATTTTCAACCCGCCACTTGAGTTAGGGAGTCCAATCAAATGTGAAGTACTATAAATAGTTTGATTTTGCTACTACCTACCAAGGTTGTGCCATTAACACAATGAATCCTAAATCCAGCAAAATTGTGGAACATAGAAATTTGTCACTTGTACGACACATCGCTTGCAGCATCTTCCCTGAAGCACTGCAATTCATGCTTTTGGCAACATGGCCATTGATTTCAAGCAACATTGGATTCAGCCAAAACATCAAAATTAATTGCGCAGCACTGCAAAATCAGCCTAACTACCTTCTACCAATCTGGTTTGTTGTGTTTAATGCTGCTAATGGCGTTTGGGAGGTACAGGTACATGTGCATACCCTCTTGCCCATGCCCACTTCCAAAATGCAGACAGAAAAGCTTACAAAATGAAAAAGTATACACTAAATTTTTAGGAATCAAGGCAGCCAAATGAGGAACAGCCAAATTGTCCCATGGACTTCATTTTATTGCCAAAACAAGCTCTGGTCACATTCACATGAAGATGTTGCTCAACTGTGTATTTGCATGGCTTCCTACCAATGCAAAATCCTATTTTATCTAACCAGAAAAACACAAGATTATACAAGCACAAGCACAAATAGCACTTATACAAGCTGCGGCCCAAATCCTATCACGTGTAAACGAACACAAAATTGATTACACAGGCACGTATGTGAATGTGATCACCACTGCAGCCTCCTACAAGAGCAATCGCTACCTGATCGTAAACACCGCTGCAGCCTAGTGCAGTCTCGTGGATACCTGATCGGTAACTGAATTATGACATTCCTGCATCTAGAGACAGGTCCACGAAACCAAAAAAAAAACCACAACGTCAGGTCAATCACGGAGGAGTTGAACCTCACTAACTGCCCACTACAGTGTGATTGTCCTACTCTAACTACCCTACAGAAGAACACACAAAAATAAACATGAAGGAAGTTAACAAACTCAACTTATAGAAGCCAATGCACTGCGGATTCCACTTTCAGCATGACTGCCAAGTCTGTACACCATGTCGTTTCTCGACACTCGGTAGTCTTGTGGCTCCATAGGAAATTTGATTGCCCTAACTTGCCAAGCATGGACATGGGCAATCTTTGACTTCCGAAGAAGTACATAGTTTCGATCGTTAGTACCGTACGACTGATAGTATAATCCAGCTATACACAAATCTCCCTCCTCAAATTCTTGGCCCCATGCGCATGTAAAAGCCTTCTTCACAGTATAGGCTACCTTTGTGCACATCAACACCTCAAAATCAACCCCTGCTTCATTGCCCTCTTTAGCATTAGTGGCAAAATTTTGCCCGAGCTCCATAGAAGATGCCAAGTGATCCCCGTCTGCACCGTAGTCAGACCACTGCGCACCATCATAGGTCGCAGCAATTGCTTCCCGGACATGGGCTGCATTCTCTGGAATCAAGGCTTCTACTTTCCACCCACGAGTCCACTCAAGGTTTTCGCATTCATCCCACTTAAAATCAAGGCAAAAACAACAAAAACAAGCTAGGCTCTTTGTTAGCAAGCGATTAGTTTCCATGGCACCTACCGACCGAATTTGGTGCAAGTCCCTCGTACCTGCAATCCGCATGCACATGTATGGAGTCTTCCTCTCTGTTTCTAGTGCTGCTGTTGTCACATGCCAAAAATTCCTCAGAACAGTAGATTTATTAGTCCTAGTATAAGAAGTTTCAGACCTAGTTGAGAGATTCTTCCTCAACAAATTGACCACTTGCTCAGCATTTGCTAATTCTGTGACCTCTGGATCTAACTGAGCAGTGCGAATGTACCTCTTGACCACAGCTCCAGCCCCATCATGGGGACCTTTACCATGGCCAGAACCGAAAAAACTCCACACACACACACAACCACCGATAAGGGCAGGATACCGACTTACGTAGTACCAAGGAACTTTACTTTTGAACTGATTAGAGCAGCCATCAGACCAAATCCAATGTTACTTCAGATAGAAGCCAGATTCATACAAACTCTTCCAATGCAAGTTCAAGCAATGCTGCACATAATAGCTATCATGACTTTTGTCATCTGAAATGTAGAAATTATACCTCATCAGCGTCTTTGTACTAGGATCAAGAGGGTTTGGATTGGGGTTCCGAATCCAAGAAATTTGAACTAAAATGGAAACCTGATAGCTGTGCCAATGCATTGATTGGACTTCGTTTTGAACCTCAAAACTGTAATTCTCTGCAAAATCAATCACAGAGACAATACCATCTTCTGGTATATTTTCTAAGCTCTTCTTGAACTGTGCATCTTCCCACCTGGCTACAAAATTGTGTTGGACGAAAAACTGCAACTTAGGCTTCAAGTACTCTAGAAATTCAGCAGATGAAGTAGTCTTATAAGTAAGACAAAGTTTTTTCCTTTCCAGTCCCTTTTTAGTTAAGATTTCTTTCATTTCAAATCTCTTCCAGGATACCAAAAAAGGAGACGAACCATCTTCTTCAGCAGGACACACTGGAAAGTAATCTACACCACAATTTTCACACTCACCATACAAGCAATCTCTAGCATGCCATTGGTCAAACTCACCTTTGGAACATACAATAGATTCCCACAAGGCTGTGGTTCCAGGATACGTCATATTCTTACCATGGCAACCAGTCCCAATTGTTGTAGCAGCTGCACATACCTCATCGCAATCACAATTACAGGTACTGGTCGAGTGGATCCCAAACCGCAGCCTCATGTAGTTCAGACCTTGAAGCAATTCTTGGAATTCCACGTGATATATGCAACAACAGACATTCCGCTCCTTCATACGCTTCACCCAAAAAGGCCGTACCAGGTCAAAAGATCTCTTCCCAACGATCACTAGAGGACGTGCTTTTTGAAACCTCAAGAAGAATTCCATCTGCAAACAACAGCAGAACAATAAAGGTGAATCGCTGGACTGCCCAATAGCACACCAATTTCATACTCCAAACCAAACCAATTGGTACACAAGTCGACCCTGAACATGCCCAATACACCTCAAAACCAGACCAATTGTTCACAAAGTGCATCCTGAACCTGCCCAGAACCTGCCCAGTATCCCACAAAGTAAACCCTTTGCCCAAGAAGTTGGTGACAACTCAAAGGAATGACCCAAATCCATCCAATATCCCATCCTCAACCCGGCACTTGTTCTTTTTGGACCCTAAACACACCCAATATCACATGCTGGTCCCTAAATCTCATCTTCAACCCACCACTTGTCCTTTTGGGACCCTAAATACACCTAATATCACATGCTGGTCCCTAAATCTCATCTTCAATCCACCACTTGTCCTTTTGGGACTCTAAACACACCTAATATCACATGCTGGTCCCTAAATACCAACCTCAACCCGCCACTTCTCCTTTTTGGACCCTAAACACACCCAATATCACATGTTGGTCCCTGAACTTGCACACTTCATCACCAAAGAACCCTAAACAAGACCAGTATCCCACCTTAGACCCTGAAACCGGTCTCTTAATCACAAAAAGGAACAAAAGACGCCCCAAAGCCCACAGTAGACCCTAAAATTCGCCATTCGGTCATACACTAAACCCTGAACCAGCCTGGTATCTTAGAAAGTAGACTCATTTAGTATCTTTTTATCACAAAGAGGACCTGAAGACACCTCAAAGCCCATAGTAGACCCTGAAATTCGCCATTCGGTCATACACTAAACCCTGAACCGGCCTGGTATCTTAGAAAGTAGACCCATTTAGTATCTTTTTATCACAAAGAGGACCTTCAACCCTAAAGCCCACAGTAGACCCCGGAATTCACCATTTCGTCACACACTAAACCCTAAACCTCCGAATCTTACAAAGTAGATCCATTGAGTATTCCAGGCTTGAAAACATCCATGAAATACAACATGAATCTTTGAAATAGCAAAGAGACTTACAATAGAATCATGTAGAACTAGAAATGAACATTGTACTCCACTGAATATAACCCTTAGATGCAGGAAGAAGCCAAACTCCCAATCACTACAACATTCAATTCAAAAAACTTTGAAGACTGTACCTGATAGCAAATGCAGAAGAACCACCAGCATGAAAAATCCCCGCAATTTCCACCGCACGCCATTGATGCAATCAACAACACAAAAAGGAGGAAGTTAATACCACGATACAAGTTACCCTAAACCCTAATCCGCCTGGTATTGCTATCAACTTCACGAAATGAAACCAAACACAGGAGAGGGATGGTGAATAACCTAAGGTTCCATCAAGTACTGCGTTGGCTTCATGTCAATGGCACCATCGACTAATCTCTTCCGAACCACTTCCTTTCTATTTGGACTGTTGCGAGTCTCACAAGCCCACCACAACAGAACTATTGTCTTTGTTTCCTCACTGAGAACATCTGACCTCTGCTTCCTGATAGACAGGGTCCATTTGAACACTCCGCTTGCTTCCATAACCTTCCTACGAGCTTTCACTAGTGCTATATTTCGTGGATGGACTTCTGAAACCCTGGCTTGGCCGCGCAAGGACGAACTGGAGCTTCCACTAACAACTGCAGTAAGTATGGCATGTTTTGTGCCCAATTGTGCAGCCGTTCTGGCAGCTTTGACCTCAAAAAGAGATTGCTTTAAGCCACTAACAATGTCTAAGTGAATCCTACCCTCAGACCCTAGATGAAAAGAAGTGTTCATCAAATTTGTTGAGGACCCTGCATACGAGAAAACTCTCTACATTACACGACCTCGATCTTCAACAAAAGTAAAAGCTTGTAAGGTTTCGTCTATGCTCTCAAGGATACGTTGAGCGCCTTGTCTGATCTCACGAGCAGACATTTCAAGAACACTGGGCTCAACAGTAGTTGCAAGCGCATGAGCCTGCTTCCTAGCCCTACACTTTCTCTGCCTCTCAGCCACATCTGCTTGTATGCGGGCCCTTAATCTTTCACCCGAACCTGCTTTCGTTTGCCCAGTGGAACGAGCTACATTCTCCTGGCTCCCCATTAAACTAACATTCAAAACTGATGTGCCTCAATTCTAAACCCCAATCAATTGCAACACGCGCGCAAAGACTACAAAAGTTGGAAGCAAACCGGAGCAATGAAGCGATTGCAATTACGCGCCCAATAACGTAGCACTCCACATCCACCTCAACACCTCACAATCCCAACAAAATCACAGACAACAACAACCATTCACCAAATCAAAACAAGAAAAAACACAAGAGAGACGTTGCGCGCATCCCACCGTGCAAACAGAGAGGATTAGGGCTTCCAAACCCCCGGTTGATCGCAACCGCTCATTCTGACCAGAAATCGACAGTCCGATCTCGACCGGCAGCCCTCACGATCGGTAACGCATACTAGAGACCAGAATCGATGGTCTTGGTCCTTCCCGCCAAGCTCAAGTGGTGACGTGTTCATCGCCACTTCCCGTTCTGTCCATCCTCATATACAGGAAAAAATTCAGGAAAAAATAATATAGTGCCTAGCTCTTCAGGCGCTGCTAGACCTTAAAAAGTATTATACTTTAGGGAAAAAAAGTTTGGGAAAAAAAAATATTGCCTAAGAGAAAAGGACTTTTGAAAATTCATTGTTTTGAAAGTCACTAAAAAGTCCCTAGCAAACACATAAAGAAAAAGTACATTACAAGCCATTGATTTCTAAAATCATGAGTTCAAACTCTATTAGAACTTAGTACCTCTAATTCTTTTGGCTTAAGCAAAAGAGTGAAAAAAGTCCTTTTTCATTTTTGCTGACAGTAGTTTCGTCACATCCACTTTTCTTCAAAAGTCCCTAGTGCTCACATATGATATTAAAAAAATAAAATAAAATCATAGAACTGTTGTGCACTAAGTTCATTATCCTAAACCAAGTTGTTTCATTGAAAAATTAAATTGGAGGTCCCTTGTACATCAATTTGAAAATGAAGTGTTTGCAGTTTTCAACTTTGTGACACAAAATTGAGCCCGTCAACCATGCATTCACCCAGATAGGTAGATAGTTGTGCGGACAACTGGACTTCTAATCTAATCTGATAAGACTTCTAATAGACTCATAATAGACTCACCATTACAATATGTTCCAAAATACAAATATTAATTATTCATGTGAATGATATTCAATGTCATCATTATTTAAATCACAAACATTGAAGCATTTTTTCTTCATTCAATTAAAATTTAATGATTTACTTCAATGCATCCATGTTTCTCTTTAAAGCAATAGAATGCAATTGTTTTGAAAAATCAATGAATATTATATAATATACATGTTTGGTCTTGAAAATTTTCACAAGTTCAAGTAGACATCGGTGATTTACCATTTCTCTAATTTAGTACCATCTAATAAAATTACTTTTACAATTGTAATATAATAGTATTGATCTTTTGAATTTGGCATGCATCCTTTAGCCTAAGCCCAAATTTAAAGAAAATCTTCAAATCCGAATTACACGTTTCACATTTGCAAATTAGAACATGATCAATTGATGATATTATTTTTAATGTAGAAATACATTACGAAGTTTTTGATATTTTTTCATGATATAGATAAACTTACTAGTTTTATGGGATTGTAATTTGTATTTTAATAAATGTATTTGTTACTTCAAGGCTTGTTTGGGATTTGTTGGTTTGAATGAGAACACATTACAAATTTCAAGCAAATATCTTGTAAACTAAACAATCAAATGCAACCTTTGCAAGTTTAGTATTGAGAAGCACAAATCGTGTTTGTATAGGACATGATTCATTCATGATGAATATATGAATAGATTATTTAGAATAGATCCTACCTTGCTATTAGTAACACTTGCATCTTGCAATGCTAAAGTTTTTCTACAAACAAGTTGATCAATCTTTGGTCACTAAATAGTTGAAAGGGAGGAAGTATAACAAGGAGTGTATTACTTTAGTTGTCTAGCAATGGTAATGTCCAGTTCTACTTATTAGCAAGTACAAGAACCTTTGTTGCTTCAAAAACATCAACCACATATACCTTAAAAGTATATATACAAACAACAAGAAAGCATGGATGATGCAACCCATTTTTGTTGAGTGATTGAAGGTTTTTAATATGCATATCATAAGACAAAAACTGCTTTTGATTCTTGACAATTGTAATGCCCACATTCCTCTTTCTTCAATTCCCAATTTTATCACTCTACGTAATACCATTGTGTTGTACGTCCCTCCTGATACGACATCTAAGATCCAACCATGTAATGCAGGTTTCAATCATCCAAAACCTCAAGGCTTATTACCATAAACAATTCACCTAGCTACTAGTTTTCTAGAATGCATAGAAGACAAGATGTAAGACCCCGCAAAAATTGATGTTTTGCAAGCCACTCAAATTGTAGTTGTTGCATGGAATATCTTTAGATGTGTTTTAGCCACCCTAGAAGGTTGTTTCAGGTTGGTTCTCCATGTTGGAAACCAACCACTGTTATTTAAAATTAAAAACCATTTAAGATTTTTAAGTTTTAATTATTTAAAATATATAAAAATATAAAAATATAAAAAATTATTATTATTATTTTTTGATGTGGCAGTCTCTCGGCTATGTTAAACTACAGTAGTGGTTGCGTTCTTGCAATTTAAGAACTACAGGGAACTCACAACCCTCTAAACAAGGTAAATCCCATTTAATGGGATGTCAAACCTTCAATGATCTAAAATTGCTTTACTCATTGCAGCATCAAAACATTGGTGCCAAGAGTTGGTAGCATTTATAAGGACAACGGGATTGATTATGAGGTCATTAAAGACTTAGAGTTGCAGATACAATAGTTATATTAAACCAACCCAACGCACATTCATGACTTCATAAACTATTCAGGTAAGAATGACGTTGCCTTCATTCCGATTGAAGAAGAAATTATTGCCCAAAGTCTTCAGCCTTCTCAACCCAACACTATGGATGAGTAAGAGCTTTAGCTCAACCTTGAATAAGAATTTGACTTCTCGACTTCGTCTCTTCTATGGTTACATTATTTGGTTGGATACAAATTCTTTGGAATCCACAAAACAATTAAAGACTGATGATTCATGTAGTTGTGTTGATTTCTTAATATTGTTTCTACATTGAAGCTATGGAATTGAAAATAATGTTACTTGATTTTATTGTTACGATAAATAGTACTTGTTTCAAAATTGATAAATCTTAATAGATTTTGGCAATTCAATTGAAATTGAATTTTGTGTGACCATAAAATCAGATATAGTAATTCGATGATCACACACAATTCAACTTGCACAAAAAATGTCATGTATGATCACACATTGTAATTGGACAACATCATATATGACAAATCAATGATCACAAAAGTTTTCTTGAAATGATGAAAAATGCCTTCAACAATTTGTAGGTTGTTCAAACACAACAACAAAGGAGGTGAAGAGGAGGGCACATATGAAGCTATGGCGGTAGTACATGTGCTACATCCTTAGAAAAAGAGCCTCATGTGTCATGACCAAGAAGCTTTTTATATACCCTATTTTACCTTTCATTGATAGGGTCTACCTCTACTACAATTTCCTTAGCCACCTCTCATTCAGTGCTACCACTTATTATATTCTCCAAGCCAAGACTGCCTGGCCCTATTACTTTAGAGAGTTTTATTTGCTTACAAAGTATTGACTTAGGGAGGGAGGCTCTACCTATATGCAATAAAAGATAATGTACTAAGGCGAGTTCTACCCATACAACAGCATGCCTTTGGGACTTACAACTACACACTAGAAGAACCCCGTGTTTTAGGTGACGAGGTAAGCATTACATGTGTTTTGGCTCTCGGGGAGGGCTGCGAGTTCCCAACTCACCCCCCCCCCCCGAGAACCGTCGATATCCGCTGTTCCTAGCCTGTGCTGATCTGGCCGAGAGACGGCCAAGTCAGATTTTTCAAAAAAAATAAAAAATAAAAAATAAATTTTAACTTTGTTTCTCGTTTTAAGGACTTAAAAAAAATTCAAAAAAAAAAAATTCTAACAGCGGCGTTCTTTTACTGCCGGGAACGGCCCTGAAACGGCCCTTAAAATCCTGAAATCTCTTCTAATGTTTTTGGAACATATTTTTTTTGACATCTATGTTGACATCAAGTTGTTTTTATGTTTTTCATGATATTCATTGGATGTCATTGTTGACGTAAAAACAACTAGATGTCAACATAGATGAAAAAAAAACGTTCCAAAAAATTAGGGCTCATCACCTAAAACGTGGGTTTCTTATAGTGACACTAGCCATTTTTCAACAATTTAAGGACATATTTTGAGAATTTTTAGACGTCTTCATTGTTTGCTATTTTAATGACATTCTTATATATTCTAGAGATGTAAAGTAGCATGAAGAACATGTAAGATCCTTGAAAAGGTTCCAAACGTTAGTTTATATGCAAAGCTTGAAAAGTGTACCTTCTTCACATCTCAAGTAGACTTCCTTGGTTACATCATTCCAAGCAATGGCATATCAAAGGACTTGAAAAAAATTCATATTGTTCTAAATTATCTACACCAAAGATAATAATGATTGCAAATTTAAAATTTAAGTAGTGATTTACTAAAAAAGTTCATTTATTATTAGTCACAAATGAAAAAATTGTAGTGAACTACATTTGTCAATTGTATAAAATTTGCACTCATGGTTCTTTAGAAATTAAAGAGCATTTCTACTTGTTGAAGGCATCTACACTAGTTCTCGTGAGTTCTCATACACTTCAAAAATTGCCATAATTAATTGAAAAATAATATTTATTTCAAGAAATTTTGAACTTGTTGAGGTACAAATAACAAACTTGTAGAAAATGATTTTTTCAATAAATTTAACAATTTTTTGATTAAATTTTTTAAATAAAATTTATTAATAAAAAACTTTTAACATAAATAATTTATCTCAAAGCTAGAGCTTTAGTAATTGTAATGAAAATTCATTTTGGAATTTTGTGGTAAGAATCTCGTGAATTTTAAATTTTATCAAATGGAATATTGTTGGCCAAAATATGACTTTTAATATTTATATTTTTTATAATTTACTCCAAAATTCTCCAGAAAATTATATAAAGTTCAAAAAGTGTATAAAATACAAAATATACTATTTTTTATGTTTATTTTAATTTACAAAAATATAAGTATTGGGAGTTGTATTCTAGTCAATAATATTTCACTCAATAAAAAATTTAAATTTGTGAAATTCTTGCTACAAAATTCCTAAAAGAATTATCATTCCTCACTAAAGAATTTTAAAAATATTTTAGTGTTAAGAGTTTTTTCAGCAATAAATTTCATTAAAATAAGAAATTAAAATCATTTAGAAAATTTTAAATTTTATTTTATGAAAATGTGTTACTTGTATGAAAATCTCTCAATCTACTATAGCAATTTTTGTAAGTCTCCAAGAGCCACTATAATTTTGAAAAATTGTTTGATATATTTTTTAAATTTTCATATAATTTTGTATCTCTTACTTGACTTCCAAATAAAAGACAATGTAGATATGAACCAAGACATTAGATGGGATTCAACCCTTTGAAAGGGCCATTTTCAGGTTGGTTCCGCTGCTAGGAACCAACCTGTGTTCTTTGAAAAAAAATTATTATTATTATTATTTAAAAATAAATAAAATAAAATAAATAAATATTTTTTTAATGTTTGTTGACGTGGCTGTCTCTCGACCACGTTAGCAAGTTGTGTAGCAGAGATGAGAACGCAAAAAAACTCACAGCCTTTAATGAGGGTTAAATTTCATCTAATGCATATAATACATCATATACTTATATGTCATTTCGGTGCATATATTTTTGGGGTGCTTAGTGTCAATTAATACAATCTACCAATTAATTAATTCACATTCATGATTACAATGTACTTATTAAATTCATTTTGTAGCCCCCTCCTTACTTATATTTTTTAGGAAGTTGTTGTCACTACAATCAATATGAGATATATTCACCCTATCAAGTATCAATATCTGCATTTGTATATCAATATATCATATATCCATATGTATTTGTATATCTTGTACCATATATTCATATATATTCCATATAGTCATATATATTCCATGTAGTCATATATATTTAGTATTCCATATGTATCATATTCGAGATTGACAACAAGGATTCAATCAAAACTATTTTGTGTGCAATTCAAATCAATGGCATGGAAAGATGGATTTTATTTTTTTAAGCACATTGACAGTCCTAGATTTTTTGAATTGAGGGTGGTAGGTAGGGGTGGTGTGTATGCATAGTTTGGATGCATGGTACATCATATTCCATTTGCTTTATCTCTCTTTGTCAATGATATCAAAAGAATTGGTTAGTTGTATAAGGGACTTGTACTTATATTGGTACACTTCAAACAATAGAACATGTTTTATGCACAATTATGGAAGTAATGATTAAGTATAGTTGAAAACTATAAGAAAGGTGGATGTGACCATTTAAATTTAAATTTTATATTATTTTGAAAAATTAACTTCATAGGAAATAATATTTCTTGAGATTATGTCACTTCTATTGTTTTAGAGGGTGAGTATAGATATAATGTAGTGTAAAATTGCATGGATGTAATGTATATAAAAATAGTGTGACTTATAATATTGATTATAGTCTTATTTTGGTATTGTTATAATGACTCTTTAGTACATACTTATGAAAACATTAAAAAAACAATAAAACAATCGATAATCAATGTATAGATGCTTTTGTAATAATCACAATAAGTTTTTAATAAGTTTTAGTATGATGAAATTTGAGTATTATAGTCTACTCACTACCTCAATAAAGCATTTGAAACATTGTATGAGTTTATCAAGACAATGTATTCAATAAAATTCTAACATTGTTGGAATATGCCAGTATGGATGGGGAGGGTTGCTATAATGTGAGCAAAGGAGTGCGAGCCTATAAACCTAAAACACTACACACCTATGTTATAGGTGTATATACTATAGAAACCATCTATGATTATAGGGTGTATATGTTATAAATACCCATATTATAGGTGTTTATGATATATATACCATCTATAATGTGTGGTATCTATATTATAGGTACCTATATTGTAGGCTCAATGCTCACAAGCTCACATTCTTGAGCTTACATACTGGCACCGTTGATCTCCTAAAAGGTCGTAAATTATAGGACTATACTACTATGACTATACTTAAAATATTCCTTTCTCTTGTAGTGCTTGAAAGACATGACAATATGAAAATCCATTCAAAGACTAAAAACATCACATATGTGGTGGAGATGCTTATAAGTATACAATACTGATTGAATTTATTTTACTTAAATAGGCATAGATGACATTTATAAATTGTGAAGGACTCGAAGGACTCGAAATTGTTAAGACTCGAAGGACTAAATTAGTTTCACTAAAAAATTGTTAAGAATAATAATTTAGTCTATACGACAAAAAATGAAAGAAAACACATTTTATTTGAAATTCAAGTTTATAAAAGCATAATAACCTACAATGACAATGTGTATGGTACATACCTCCCACAATGGACTCCAATTAAGAGTGCAAAAATATAATTGTTAACAAGAATGCTTTTACAAGGAGCTCAAACTACTAGACTATAGAGAGGTGTCAATCTCCAAAGAAAGTTCTCTTCATCCCCAAGCTCCATTTTATGTAATAGAGATTATCAATCAATAGAAGACTATTAGTCCTTAAGATAAATTGGGATTTATTTTTCACCTTTCGTTTTTTATTCTCGGTTCTATTTAGAACCATCCACCAAAGTAAAAGTCTTAGTCATACTTAGAAGTATTCTAACATATTTTATCCCAATCTTAATCTTCCACTTGAAGTTATCTAACTCCAAGTTCCAATACAATTGTCTTTATCTAGGAGTTGTTTAACTCCAATGTATTGTTTAGTGCACTTATCATTCAAGTGGAGTTGTTTAACTAATGTGCATAAATCCATCATTTGAAAATAATTCTATTTCTAGGTACTACACTAATGATGGTATTTAGTGTTATGTTACAAATAGTGTTACCTAATTTTTACCAGCCCCATTTAGAGTTGTACTTTCCACCTCTTGTGAGCTCATTTCTAATATGAAATTACCTTTAACACTAAATGAAGTCTGGTTAAAAATTTATATCCCAAAAAAATTCAAAAAGTTGTCAAATAGTGCCTATATTGACATTTAGTGTTAGTAACACTAGTGAAGTTGTTGGCATTTAGTGTTGTACTTCATAATTAGTGTTGCCAACACTAAATACCATTATTAGTGTAGTGCACATTTCATTATAAATTAGTTCATCTATCAATGCATTCATCCATCAAAAGTCATGTCACAATCATCATGAATTATTTCAGCCATCCATGTATTCATCCATCAAAGGTTGTGACAAACATCATGATAGTGTTAAAAAAAGTTTGGAAGCTTTCTTGATATAGATTGCAAGATTTTAGCATTTGATGTTTAAAAAAAAGTATTTTTTGACCTTGCTTGACAAAGCAAAAGATTTTGAATCATTACTACATAGAGTTTGATATTATACAATTTTGGAACTCTTAGCCCGTTGTATGAAACCAATAGTTCATTGTGTGACAATTTGCAAAGAAAGTCAAGGCTTCTAACATGCCCCAAATTATCATCCATTGAGAAGTTATCCCCAAGTTGACAACTACACTTGTAAGATTTCAAATCTTCATTGAAAAGTTGGAAGAATCACAATCCTAATAGTAAACACAAAGTTTTCCTACTCTAAGACAAGTACAAAACAAATCCATGAAATCAAATCAAATGTCATAGATTTGCACTAGAATTTGGCTTAAGGATAAAAAAAATAACTCTAAAATTGCCATTTCTATTTTCATGAATAAAATAATGATCTTATAATTTAATTATTATAAAATGAAACCATAAAAGTGGTATGCAAATGTGATGATTTTTTTTTGTAGTTCAATACCTTCATGGATGATCAAATATTATCAATCAAAGTAAAAGAACAGTTTTTTCTTTTTGCAACTTGTCCTCCAACACCTTGAACAACTGCCTATTAGAACATCACTTTCTATTTTAGCACAGATGGACTAAGCTACCCATGGCTTGTTCTATCACCATAACTTTTGATATGAGCACCCAATTGAATTTCAAATCACATTTTCACAAAATTTGCAAAAGCGAGAATGTAGTTGCAACTTTTTATAACATCCATCTCAAATTGACTTTACAAGTATATTCCCATCATTTGCATTTTTCATATCCATCCCAAATTAACTTCGTAGGTACATACCCGTCATTTTGCGGACATACGGGCTTTTTTTCTTTTTTTTTAATAGACTACAACCAATGATCCTTATTGTTAGATATGCACACGGCGCATGTGCATAATATCTAATAAATTCTAGCATCTTGGTGAATTTATCGACTAAATTAAATCCAAATCACAGCAAATATCACCTGTCCTCATCATATTTTCAATTTTTTCCAGAATGCGGACCAAGTACAATGAATGTGTCCTTTCCCCAAACTTCCCCCTTCCGCCACTAGTACATCGGGGGAACCTTTGCTGCTTTCGCGACAACTTGGGGTGCGATGCTTTTTCCCAAACCCTCACGGGAAGTACTTCCGGAGGCGCTTCTGAGTTGCCTTTTCGCGCATTGTCAACCCATAAAATAAAAAAATTCGAACGAATCTAAGGCAGGCGCAACATGAACCTAGCCCCAATTAATCCCCGTTTCTGTACCTACAAGTGCCGACCCTTCTCCCTCCCTGATCTTTTTCCCAACTGTGATCCTCACTTTGGCCAAATTTGTATGGAATCCCTTCTGGCAGCTCGACCACATCCAGTTCACGGCAGCCAAAAGCCCTAGAAACAGATGCCAATTTTAGGGTTTATCAATGTGGACGAGGGTTAGCGGAGATTCTGGTGAATGCACATGCACCTTGCGGGGTGCCTGGGAAGCTCCATACATTGAACCTGGACCGGATTCCGAGACGTGATATTGTTAAAAAAAACGTTGTCGTAGTGCATGACACCCCAGTTGCAGCATGACACCCCGATTGATGCCTCTTCATTTTCGCAAGAGACTGGAGCAAGTGGGTTCAGTTCGTAAGAAGACATTCTGTTCATTACGTTACGCTAACTTAAGAGCAGAGTCAAGCTCAACGACCTTTAAGAAGTTAAAGATAAATTTCATTTTTAGAAGTTCGTACGAATCAGTCCGTCGACGATTGCTGATTGCAGACTTGATGATTACATTAATAACTGAACTCATAGAAGATTCTACTTTGTCAAGCTCGAAGTTATCCAGCTGGCAGATGCTTCGGGAAGTGTTGAATCTCTCCTACTTTCCCTTTTTTTTAACGAAAGGCAGAACCTCTGCATTAAAAAGAGCCGCAGGTGAAATGACCAAGCCGGAAGGTTGGCTGGAACTGAAGAGATAAGAGTAGAAAGCAAAACGCCTAAAATCCTATTGAAAGCAAACAACAAATTTCTCTCCTACTTTGGCGCTCTCTCTTCAAGCCTTTTCATGATAATAAAGTACTAACGTCAAATAAAATCACTTCCGCTTCCTAGCCCCTTTCTTCATTGGTGAGGTAAGGTAACTACACCTAATTTTGACTCTTTTCTAAAACTGACCCTTACAAATTCTTGCCTCCCACCATTTATGAGAGTCTAAGGCTGGTTTTAGAAACACCTATTTTGTATACGTTGAATATTCCTCAAGAATATTCATAGTTTATTCATGTGGAGTTCACGAAATGCATTCCAAGAGAATCTAAAACCTCCTTTTTTGACTACCAAGAAGCCCTTACCAAGAAAAAAAAAATTCAATATAATTATGGAGACCATGTTGGATTGTTTATTCCATCAATTTTAGGTGAAGTTACCTTACATAACATTATTTACCAATGAGGCAGTTTTTTGGGGGGATAATTGAAAAAGGGGACCTCTATGAAACTGTCTTGTATAGCTCGTCAACCAACCCCAATCCTTGAGTTAACTAACAAGTCCTTCCTTGGTATCTAGTGAAGCATAATACCTTCCCCAACATGGTTAGACAATATTTTGTATAGTTTTGTTTGGAGAAAAAGTTGACCCGTATAATAGAATCGGTAATCTTCAATATATATAGAACTTGACTACAAACAAATATTAAGTTGACATAACATTGTATAACAAGGCAATGGTCCTCCCAATGCTTAGGAGATATTATGCCTCCCTAGATGCCTAGGAGTGAATTATCAGGTAATGCAAGGATTGAGGTTGGCTGAGGAGCCATATAAGACAATTTTATTCATCGTGGGGCTCCCTTTTCAAGGATGCAAATAGGGACCTTTGCTTCATTGGTAAACAACGGTATGTCAAAGAAAACACGAAATTGAAATTTCTGAAATTTTTGAACAGATTCTTAACGAATTCACACTATTGAAAGCCGAAAATTGAAACAGAGGAGTGCATCTTCTTGACGGTTCTCTCTGGAGAAAAACACCAAAAAAATTCAAACAGGAGTACAACCAACCCAGTCCTGATCATCTGCATAACTTATACCCTTTGGAAACATAGATTCTCTCAGAGTCTATTCAAATACGGAGTATGAATTTTATTCAATCAGTGAAATCATAGAAGTAGTAGTCTGTGGCAATCCCTGAGATTCGAGTTCTATGTGGCATTGTGAACCCTCGGAGTGGTCTCACAACACTTTTACACTGTCACTTTTCCTTTCGTCGCATTCTCTATTCTCGCACCAAATCCTAGCTACCGAAAGGCCTAGTTCCGAAATCATGCTTACCTTAGCTCTCTGTGTCACCCGTGTCACACTTTATTGCATGCAGAATCTGATAGTCGTAAGGAATATAACATGAATTAAAAAAAAAAAACATTTCTGAACGACCTTCCTGATTTCTACAAGCTCAAGAAATTAATAATACTCCGTATCTCGTGTCTCTGTTGAAAATGAACAATGTTAAAATAATTCCATACATCACGTGCTCTGGGGATGTCTGACAGTAGTGTGTACTGTGTACTGGTCAAGCAATTTGGGGAAAATGAATGATGATGGGTACAACGAAATTAACGCTTCAAAAGAACCCTGTACGATAGAATTGGGGTGTCATTGGCAGGTGGAATCGAATGTGCCTGTACAACAAGCTCTTTACAAAACTTCTTCCAACCAAGTTAACACATGTAAAAATTGATTGCCTCAATTTTAAGATGAGTTAATTTGATATTTCTCTAACTTTTCTATCCTCTTCGGGATTGGGGATCTCCGATTCGAAATTTCCAAATTCGATCGTAAGTGGTAAATGATCATGGGTGGGGTTTTCTTTTTCCCCAGCAGCAAACCTTTACTTATAGGCTCAGGCAGTCCTATCTTGAGCATGTGCTTTGCAGGTGCTCTAAGCTTCATCAGTTATTAGTAGCATCTGGAAGTCTGAGATGACATCGTAAGTAGAGGTCTGGGTCGGTTATATGCGACTTGGCGAACCTGCAGTGATTGACAAAGAGTAAATTATTATAGAGAAACAGCTGAAAAGGAAAGGTATGTACGGCCAAGGATGCTTGCCTGTACTTGCACCATCTACAAGTAAATTGTCCTTGAAATTTGTGAAAAAAATCCTTGGGTATCCGTTGACATTTCGGAAACATCCTTACTAGCACTTCGGAACGATCCTCATCTGTCAACCAAAAGCGACAGCGTTCATTCCCACTCACAGAACGGAAACAGTAAGTAGCGATGGCATCGATGAGTCTGCTCTACACACGAAGATCCCAAAAGGCAGCGTCGTGGCCCCGGTTTTCAGGAGCCAACGTCATCCCAGAGTACTTCGTGCTCCGCGACAAGCAATAATTAAAGCACTTCTGGAGCTGCTTTTACTTTGCAACCCAAGTTAACCCTTGGAGCAGCAGATAGGAGCGTCGACGTCGGGAAGGAGGGAGATGTTGCGTATAAAAGAAAATCCGTGCGGACGTGTTGATTTACATGACGCGAGTGTCGTCTGCGATTTGGGAGTCCTGAACAATCCCGACATCACTGGTGAGGGAACTTCTTGGGATTCAGGGACCGTGAACTTTCCTTTTCTGTCAAATCTGTACGATTCGTACGTATTAGAGGGTCGATCGATGGGGAGCTAGTTTAGAAAGTCTAGTTTTGAAAAAAAAAAAAAAAAAAATTAGTGTAGTGCAGGTTGAAGTCGGCCTCACTTGCAGCACGCACTTCTAAGCTTCGAAAGCTTGATTCTTGACGTGTTGAACAGACTCCAATTCACAAAGGAGTCGACGAATCATATATGTCAATTGGGAGCCACATTTCGAAGTTTAGATTAGTGTCGAAATCTTCAGGTACCTGGAATCGATTCTCGTGCAACGATTCGATCTTCAATAGACCTCCGGAGGGAACACGTCCCGTGAAGAAACGTGAAGGGATAATTATTGACGCGTTCCTTCCGTTCGATGACCTGAAGGTCGTCACGTCCATCGACGAGCCCAAGGATGCAGGATTTTGGCACTGTCGCTACATATTAGTGCGCTAACTATAGTAATTACAGGATGTGTAATTAGGTTTGTGGTCGCTCGGTGATGTCTAGCAAACCACTTAATCACAGTCTAAGTTTCGTAATTTGAGTGTTCTCTCGCAGTGAAGTCGAGTGTTCCTCAGGTGACACCTAGTACGTGCGTGTTAACAGGGAGTGTACCAGCAGTGTGCATTTCTAGAGTGTCGTCCCTCCGAGCACCTAGCGTACAATTTCGTAGCTCCCCTCTCCGTCATTGGAGTTTCCCGCATCTCCACCTCCGCCGCAGACGAACAGACTCAAATTACTCAATTTGCGAATGTGGTCATTCGAACTGAACTCATGCGCCCCAAACTCCCAGTTCCCCTTCACTTCGAGCAGTCCAATTCTTGAGAAAGCTTGAGCACTGATTGTGGAAATTAGTGAGGATGGTGAATTGACTGTCCAAGTGGTTGTTGTTGCAGGTGTGAAAAGCAGCAGCGATGGCGCCTCATGTTCAAGGCGGAGGGGACGGCCGCTTCGGCGGAGAAGAAGTGCCCCTGGTGCATAAGGTGACTGTGCCTCCCCGCGGCGGCGTGGTGAAGGAAGTCAGCCATGGCTTGTGGGAGACTTTTCTCTACGACGCACCCGTGGCTCAATTCAAGGGGCAGACGCCAAGGAGGAAGGGATGGCTGGGCCTCAAGTTCGTCTTCCCCATCTTCGGATGGCTCAGCACATACAAACCGAGGATGTTCCTCAACGATTTTGTCGCAGGACTCACCATCGCCAGTCTCGCAGTTCCCCAGGCAAGCGCAATACAAGGACCCCGAGAATTTCACACTCCATTCGCAATTCCCCTGTTTTCGTGATGCAGCACGCGGGACGCAGAGTTGGATTTAAAAGAATGAATAACAAGATTTTTTTGGTTGGGACTGCAGGATCTTGGGTACGCGAAGCTTGCTGGAGTGCCGGCTGTCAATGGACTCTGTAAGTATTGCAGACCTTCAAGAGCGCGGGGTTTCAGTATATTTGGAGTGTTGTAAAGAGAGAATCTTAAAAAGTGTTTTCATCACTGGTCGGGAACGTTCAATGTCTGCGTTTTTCCTAAGTTTTTTTGAAATTGAGCTGGGCTTTTGAAATTTGGAAAGAGAATCGTTCTCAACGAAAAAACAGAGTTTCAAAAAACTTCAAGCGCTTTGTAAATTGAGTCTGGAATATTCAAGCGCTCTTTGTAGCACTGGATTTGATTAGAATTCGATTGTTTCAGGAATTTTTTGACGTTAAGGCAAGAAGTGAATCTTTCTGATTGGCTTATTGTGTGTTGTGAGCGATTTTCAGATTCGAGTTTTGTGCCGCCTTTGGTATACGCCGCGCTCGGAAGCTCCCGGGACATCGCCATCGGTCCCGTGGCCGTGGTGTCGTTGCTTCTGGGGACATTATTGAAGCAGGAGCTTAGTCCCACGAAGCAGCCGGCCTTGTATTTGCAGCTGGCCTTCACGGCGACTTTCTTCGCGGGCCTGTTTCAGACCGCCTTGGGTCTCTTCCGCCTGGGGTTTATCATCCAGTTCCTCTCGCATGCGGCGATTATTGGCTTCATGGCGGGCGCCGCAGTCACCATCGCCTTGCAACAGCTTAAGGGACTGCTCAACATCACCCACTTCACTACCAAAACGGGCTTCATCCCGGTCATGAAATCGGTCTGGGGCGAAATCGACGAGGTAAGAGAAAATCCAACTGCTGTAGAGAATCAAAGTGCTGTGAATTCTCTTTTCGGAGATATGCTGGTGTATTTCTGAAGGTATTTTGAGATCCAAGAAATGGCGTTTTGTACTCCGTGAAATTAGGGTTTCATGTTTGTTGGTGGCATGGTGATGATTTTTGGGCTGTCTGCTTTGCAGTGGAACTGGCGGTCTATCGTGATTGGACTCGCCTTTTTGGCCTTCCTCCTCGCAACCAAGTTTGTGGTATGTAAACAATTTAACTCCCCTTGCATTGTCCAAAGTCATTTTAGCACATCTGAACTCTTGTTGTTTTCTCCTCGTTGCTTTTCGAACATTTAGGAGGATAACTACGATTCCGTCAGTTGCATGGAGATCAAGATTGGGGATGACACTACATGCTTACGCGATTATTCTAGTTTCTTTTGGTTTTATTAGAGTTTGCTCTCTGAGCTTGCTTTGTGGGTCAATGATGGTGAAGGTTAAAACTCCTGAATGTGACACTCGGATGTGTAGGCCAAGAAGAAACCCAAGCTGTTCTGGGTTTCTGCAATTGCACCTCTTACTTCGGTTATCCTTGCAACACTGTTTGTGTTCATCTTCAAGTCAAACCATCACGGCGTCAAAGTTGTGAGTTTCTTACCTTCCTGATAAGCGTGAAGACTGAGCAACGTCAATTGAATGCGAATTGCGAGCATGGTGACTATTTGTGTGGTCTACACAAGTTTCTAATCAGTCTGTTTCTTGTAGGTCGGGCACATCAGGAAAGGAGTCAACCCTACTTCAGCAGATCAGATTTTCTTCACTGGGAAGTTCGTCGCGAAGGGAGCGAAGATAGGATTGGTGGCTGCCCTCATTGCACTCACGGAGGGGGTTGCAATTGGACGTGTCTTTGCTGCACTCCGAGATTACCACATCGATGGTAACCAGGAGATGATTGCCTTCGGTGTCATGAACCTCTGTGGCTCCGTCACCTCCTGCTACGTCACAACAGGTACTTATCCACTTCTGTTGTGCATTTATGTTTTAAACCTTGCCTGTGCTTGTTTTATGAGATTTTGTTGTTGCACAGATTGTGATTTGATTTCAGGGCGAAAAAACCATGCCTTTTTTCACTTGTTTTGGACAGTTTCATATATCCTTGCTTGGTTTCTTAGGTCTTTTTGTTACACAGTTTGTGATTTGATTTCAGGGCGAAAGAACAAATTCTTTTTTTCACGTGTTTGAACACTTTTCTTTCCTTTGTTCTTTTGGTAGATGGTCCTTGATTCCGGGGTGAATAAGCCACTTCTATTTTCCTCGCTGTTTAAAGACTTTTTCCGTCGCTTTTGTGGATGGTTTTTGTGACGTGGTTTGTACTGTTGCTCCTGCCCAGGGTCATTCTCAAGATCCGCCGTGAATTACCAGGCCGGAGTGAAAACCGCCATGTCCAACATCGTCATGGCCGTTGTGGTGCTCTTCACCCTCTTGTTTCTCACGCCGTTGTTCAAGTATACGCCCAACGCCATCCTGGCCGCTATTATCATCTCCGCCGTCCTCTCCTTGATCGACCTCAGGGCCGCCTACCTCATCTGGAAGGTTGACAAGTTCGACTTCCTGGCCACTTTGGGAGCTTTCTTCGGCGTCTTCTTCGTCTCAGTGGAGATCGGCCTCCTCATCGCCGTCTGCATCTCCTTCGTCAAGATCCTGTTCAACGTGACGCGTCCCCACACAGCTCGCTTGGGGAACATCTCCGGGACCAACGTCTACCGCAACGTGGAGCAGTACCCTGACGCCACTCTGGCACCCGGCATTGTCGCAGTTCGTATCGACGCGGCCATTTACTTCTCCAACTCGCAGTACATTCACGACAAAGTGCTACATTACCTCGAGGACGAGGTGGCAAGGCTGGAGCAGACGGGCGGGGCTCCCATTCAGTACCTCATTGTGGACGTGACCCGTAAGTTGCCACTCTCCCTTCAGTTTGTAACATCTGTGCTTAGATTACAGCCTGACTGAAAAATGACGATGATAAAGTTTGAACACTCGATAAGCCTGTTCTTTTGTCGACGATGTTAAACAGGTGTGCAAGATATTCCAGTTTGTCAATTTAGAGAAGTTCGAATTGTTCTGTAGGTTCTTTTAGTAATTTCATCTTGCAGAAGGTCAAGAAGTTTGCGTGCATGTAAAAAAAGAATATGTGATCCGGTCATTTAATTTTTACCTACTGTTGGTGTGCAGCTGTAACGAATATTGACACCAGCGGAATCATTGCCTTCGAGGAGCTTCTAAAGACTACAAAGAGACGAGGCGTTCAGGTATATTGGGCTTTCAAATGACAATATGCCTTGTTTTTTTGCATGTAGCTATGTGTATTTTCAAATGCAACAAGAAGGATGTGAACAGTTTAGAGCTTGAGGTCTCACAGAAATGTGATGGATTTGCAGTTGGCGTTTGCGAACCCGGGGACTCAGGTCATGCAGAAGTTCGACACGTCAAAATTCTTGGAGCTGCTGGGGTCGGAGTGGGTGTTTTTCACAGTGGCTGAGGGTGTGCAAGTGTGCTCCATCATGTTGAACAAGACCAGTGCCGAGAGATCAGTTTAAATAGGAAATGTGATTGTTTTTATATTCTTTTTTAATTCCCCATGTTAGACTGTCCTGGGGACAAGAGTGTCTGATTGTACAAGAGTGTCAAACGCAGAATGTCCAGTTCTTTGATTGGCACTTTCAGCATCTACCGACCAATGTCGGATGTAGAATCCGGAAAAGAAGAAACTCGGTGGGTGTCCAGCGTGTGCCTACTTAGAATTAAAACAGAGTGTTCATGTACATGTCACCGACAGCAGCCTGTTCTGGTTAGACACGCACGGTGGGGGGAAATTTTTTGGCCCCGTTTCTATGAAATAAAAAAGGTAGCTTGTTTTGTTCATACCACACACCGTCTTCTCTCTTTTCTTCTGTACGAGCATCGTCGTACATTCGTTATTGATAAGGGGTACTACATCAATGCCAACTTTGGTGTAAATTTACAAGTAATTAAAGATGGAACCAGTGTAACGCTTTTCGGCAAAATTCGACTTCTTCTAGGTGAGAGAAGAAATTTCTGTCGATGACAACAGCTTACGTCTCCACAATTCAATGAAGTAAAATGCATGTATCTGCCCAATATGTCTATGTCAAAGTAATCTACCTAACCCAAATGTATGTATATACTTAACTCGTAAATGCCCAAGACTTGTTTTGAGATTCTTGGAATTTGCACCAAATTGAACAAAATGCCAACATTTTGATAAGTTGTATCAATTTTTTTAAATTGTAACCGTACAAATTCAAACTACACATGTTAAAGATCTCATAGGGAAAGAAAACACAACAATATCACTTATGGAGTGAAAGACTTTATTAGGGATAGTCACACCTTCTTCACTTTACACTTGGAGAATGGAGAATGGAAAGGTGGCGGCTTGGGGTTGGCTTCATGTTGGTAGAATATACTTAAGTGCTTATATCTTCCACACTCCTAGTCTTCACCTCTTGAGGTGAAGGTTGGGAGTGCGGAAGATTAAGAAGATTCTTTTGTGCTCTACACTTTTACCTTTCATTGCCGCTTTACCTTTGTTGTTGCCAATTTTCCTCCAACTTTATGTCTAATCTTAGGTTTAGGTAAGTTGCTTCTCCACTTTTTTCATTCTCCACTCTCAACACATCTTTTAGGGGTGTCACACCTCCTTCACTCACGACGGCTTCCCATTGGCTCCTCCAAACCCTCACCAACTTCTCATTCTCCATTCTCCAAGTGCAAAGTGAAGAAGGTGTGACTACCCCTATTGTTTGACCATGAGGGTGTTAAAATTGCAAAAGTGATGTAAAGTCTTTCAATCCTCTTTTCACAAGTCAAATCTAAAAAGTTGGTGACCAAAGAAATATGAGGTTAAAGGGACTAGCATGTATAACCCCAATCAATTTATGGCTTCTCAAAATCAACTCCATAAAAAAATTTAAATGAATTTTGAATGTGATTTTTTCTCCAAGATCTAGTGTATTTGAGGCTCATTTCCAAGATCTCTCAACACTACAAGAAGCCAAGATTGCAATGGGGTCCCCTTGCACAAAATCTTGAATAGAAAAATCACTATGATTTATTTTCAAGATCTAATTTGGGATGCTAAAACTAGACTTCCAAGAAGAACTTTCCAAAAACATAAATTGCTAAAAATAGCAACTTAGCTAGGTTTTATTTAACTTCAAAGTTTTGCAAACACCAGATTTGAATGCCTCAGGCACTTAGGGGTTAAAATTGGATAAACTATAGGTAGTCTTAGTAATGCAATTGATCGTCACATGAGCAATTTGGTTGGACCCCAAAGAAATAAACATCGCAACGTCCTGTTGCAGAACTTTATGTTGTTTTTGTTTTGACACAAATGAAACGGAATTGTTTTTGTTTGTTTTGTTTTGTTTTTAATCCTTGAACGTCGACACGGACACCAAACGTCCGATGGATGACAAGGAATCTTTGAATGTAGGACGAAAGTGCAACTATTCATCCTTGGAATTGGGTTTGAAAAGGAAAGATCTTGTACAGTACTTAGACTTCCAATAGTTGCTTTTGCTATTTGTTTTACCAATGATTCACATGGTGATACAAAAGGATGCTTTTTGAGCATCGCCCCTTCGACGTTGAAAGGGTTAAACAAATGAAACGGAATTCCATTGCCATGTTTTGTTTTTCGAGGAATTCCCCTGTACCAACTGAAGCTGACATCACCGACTTTTCCAACTGAATCGGCGTCTGGGGATGCCTAAACCTAGAAATGGGCCCAAACTTGTGTGCAGTTTTTGAGGTCCAACTTTCCCATCCAGGAAGGCACGGAACTGAGCAGCAGTTGTCAGTTCCAGAGAACATTGAACCACTAAGAAATGCCTAAACTGCAGTGATCTAATGAAGATAATCTTTCCTAATGAAACAGTTGCTGTCTGTCAGTACGCCACCCCTTCACCTTGTCCCCAAAAATACCTTCCAAACTTGCATGGACTGGTGCCACTATTATCATATATGGTAGCCTGCTCGAATTTTCAATCGCTCCTAGAAAAGGCCTGAAAATCGTGCTTGCAGTTCCTAAAATCACTCAAAGTTAGCGCATGTGGTGCACAAATGTCTTGGCACATGTGCGGTTTGAGGGACAAGATGGAATGCAAAGGACGTAATGTTCCGAGTGCTTTGTGCTGTCCATTGGGTTCTTCATTGTGTTTCTAGTAAAATATGAGTATCTGTACGTCCTGAGGCTGCCCAGTGTCAGGTTTACTATATAGTAGAGATGTTTCACATGTCCATGACTCTATCTCTGGATTTGAAGTGCATGCAATAAGGAGTTAAGGACTACTCCGGACTATGCTAACCTCTGCATTCTTCATTACTAGCAATAGCCTACTCTATTCACAATCATTTTGCACCTCATCATGCTACAGCCTACGCACAAGAATAAATATCTGTGGCACTTACACTTCAATAAATCGTATTAAAATCATTCTGACTCTGATCATTGTGATTCCAAATTCCTACGAACCGCTCTTTTGGGGGCTATCTACCAAAAATGTCCTTTGAGTGTTTGCATCCACATGTTTATGGAAAGAGCTGTTCTTCTAGTTAGATGCACGCTTTAAGAGCATACTACCATACGGCAGGATGAAACAAGCAAATTATGGAACAAGCAAAATTCAGTTATTTAGGAGAGACGACCCATTTCCAACCACTTAAGCAATTGCACATACTTAGAGTACAGGTTTTTGGATGGGGTGCCGAATTTTTTCCATGTACAGAAATAGAATTTGGAAGGATTGCATATTTTTTCAAAATTTTACTACACAGAACGTAATTACTATGAATTTTTTAGTGGACGATTATCTTCAACCTACAATGGTGATGTAGACCTTTCTATTTATGACCATGGGCTGGTTGTCAAATCGACCAAGGGCTAGTTGCAATATTGACAACTTTGCAGCCAATCATTATGTGCCACAACTGTTCTTCAAATTGTATGTCAACTTCACATAAATAAAGCAGTCTATAGGTTGGAAATGGGGGGTAATCAGGGACAAGTTGGCTCCCCTATACAAAAAGTAAACATTCATCTAAGTAAAAATGGCAATATGACCCTCAAGATTTTATAGCAATTGAATGTTTTTTTAGAGAAGAAAAAAAATTGTATTTTTTTGAGCAAAATCTTTGCTTTTGAAGCCAAAAAGGTTGAGTAGCACCCCTAGCTCTTCAAAACACCCTCTAAAGCCTATTTAACCTTTGAAGGATATTGAAGGCCAAAAGTGTCATTAGGGGAGAAATGAGGCCTCTGAGAGACTGTCTGGCCATGGTTCCCCATACTGTAAACCATGGTTGTTCCCCATACTGTAAACAGTCAGGATATTTAATAGTAAATTTTAAATAATTTAAAAATAATTAAAAATAATTTTTTCTTTATATGATAAAAAAAATATTTAAAAATTAATTAATGCAGTTTGACGTGGCAATCTTTGTGCCACGTCAGCAGTAGACTGCTGCTTCTGCGACGTTCCCATAGTCTAGGAACGTCAAGGAACTTGAGGTCTCTCAATCGCCTGAAAAATTCTCTAATGTCAATGAATGACTTCATTGTTCACTATAGAAACAAAGAATTGATGCATATTGGTTCAATAATCGGAGCATTTTGGTGACTACCTTGGCCATAGGGAGCTAAGTCTTTCAAGGGTTAAATCTTTTAAGGTATATTAGGCAAACACACACAATTATGATTTTGTTGCAAAACTTCTTCTGCATATTCCTTGCCTTGAAATTTCCACCTTCTAACTACAAGAGCTTGTAGTCAATTTTTAGTACACCTATACTCAATACTTTGAAAATTCAGAATTTGTTCATAGTGTCCTAAACATATAATTATGCTAAGACAATTAAGAAACTTTTTTCAATTACCAAGAAGGCTCAACAAAAGAATACAAAAAACACGATAGTTTAAGAATATGAACTATGTTGAAATACTTATTTTGATACTTTTAGGTAACCTTGGTTACTTGATGGATTGGAATTTCAAATAATGAAGATTTGAAGAACCAAAGTAGGCACTCAAGTTTCACTATCCCCTAAAAAGAGAGGAACACTTCCTGCTCAATTAATACCCCCCCCCCTCCTCAAAAAAATTAGTAGCCATTGATCGTTTTTGGAAAAAAATAAAAACACCCCCTTCCCTGTCATTGATCCTGATACGAATATTATGATACCGTACGTATATCGTTTGTATATGGATAAGAAAAACGGATACGGATTATCCCGTATTGATTGTCAAAAGAGAGGAACACTTCTTGCTCAATTAATTAGCCCCCCCCCTCCCCCAAAAAATTAGTAGCCATTGATCATTTTTGAAAAAAAATAAAAACACCCCCTTCCCTACCGTTGATCCTGATACGAATATTATGATGCCGTACGTATATTGTTTGTATACGGATAAGAAAAATGGATACAGATTATTCTGGAACTTGTTCCTCACTATGTGATCAAAAGACAAGACTACATACAAGTTTCACTTCATGAATTATAATATAAGTACACCTGATTTAAACCTTGTTATTAAAACAATCCCATCTAAAATTTTGTCTCATGTAAATTTTACTACCCTTTTAACTTGAGAGTCCAATATCAATTGTCGGAATGTGGGGCCATATATAACCCCTAAATATCCAAGGTCTTTTTTGAGCTTCTTGAAATTTGCTCTAAATTGAACAAAAATCCAACATTTTGATAAGTTTTAGGAATTCTTTTTTGGAATTGTAACTATAAAAAATCAAAATAGACATATTAGAGATCACATGGGAAAAAAAAAATCACTTATAGATTGAAAGATTACAATGTTTGATCATGAGGGTGTTAAAACTATGTCAAGTTTAGCTATGCATGACTCATCAAGGGTCACTCACTCTAGATTACATTTCCCTTTATTTTGAAGATGTTTTTCTTTTCCATGGAATATAGTTTTAGAAAATCGAGCATTGAATTCAAAAGAAATAAAAATATTTGCCAGTTGTATCACATAGCTTCAAAAGCAACTTACTGTAGTTTCCTAACAATTTAGGCAAAAAATAAATAAAAATTAGCCAATATTTTTGGAAAATTATTGATCTAGTTTCTTAGTGAAGTCACTTTTCTTTGTGTTTTATAATCATGTGCGTTAACTAGATATTTATTTTGGGGCTATTTACCTAGTAATTATCATTTTAAAGGACCCTTCTAGTAGAAAAAAGCTACTTGGTCTTAATTTTAAGCACCCTATAGGTAATTATAAATGAAAATCTAACTTAATTCTTGGCATGCTATAGGACTTATGAACTTTAGGAATTTTGTTTTGTTTGATATTGAAGGATTTTAGGATGAATGTTTGGTGTGAAAACATACAATGTTCATAAAAAAATTAAGACCAAAATCAAAATCAACATGAAACAAACAATAATTGATTAACCATGTAACCCTTAACTTCTTGAATGACTAGAATGTGGTCACTTTGATTTTTGAAGTGCTTTTTCTATTATTAAAAATATTTAGATAAAGTTGTACTTAAAGTAATCCTTTGAAACATCAAGTTGGCTATCTTTGTGTGCGGTCAAATTTACATCCCAAAACATAGGTGCTTGGGTGCTTGGACAAAAATCAATAGGTTGGGAGGATTTGGCCAATGAAAGCATGGAACATAAAAGGATAAGCCTAGCTTGTAGATCATAGTGTTTTGACCCTTGAAATGTACATCTTTAATACAATTTTCACTCTTTTAAAATATTCTTTTTTTCCACATTATGTCTTTTAGACTTTTCTTTTGATCAATTGTTTCCTATAGTTGAAATTCTCATTACATTATTATCTAATTGACATTTCATATTGCGCTCACTAAAATATTTAATTTAAAGATGTTGGTGTATTAAGATCATTATCTTATGTTTTATAGGCCCAAAAATTATGAAATTTGTTATTATGAACTCCCAACTTATAAACACTCCAATTTATAACAAGTTGCCAACTTTCTCTAATGTTTGACATTACTTGAAGGCAACTAATGTAGGAACTTTTAATAAACCAAATTTCAAAAATGAAGCTTGCTAGGTTTAGTTTCTACTCCAATTTGAAATTTTGAAATTGGAGTAGAAACTAAACCTAGTAAGTTTCATTTTTGAAATTTGGTTCAGACTCAAAAATGACCATTTTTATGGCTAAATTTGAGATCCAAAATAAGGAGTTGAGAGGTATCAAAATACACTAAGAAAGTATCTTTGATTATTCATTTTTAACACATTTTATTGTATAAAAAGATTAATATCACCTCAATTAGAAAATTTCCACCACCATCTATTATGCACCCACTCAATGAAGTTTAAGAAAAAACTTGAATGAAAACCATCTAGTTGCCAAGAATTGCATGGACTACGAGATGGACTGTTGAATTGTCCATTGACTATTTTTTGGCTCTGGTGGCATTTTGGGGTTAATTTCATTAATGTATTGTATTACCCCTTTAGTGGTCAAGCAACCACATTGTGATCACTCTAGTATACAAAATACAAATAACATAAAATGTGTGAAGAATTGGAACTCGTGTTCTTAAATTCAAATTATGCCATTCATAATACACAACTATTGGAAGAAGAAAAAATCAATTTAGAGTTTTCTAACTATCAAAATACTTGTGAACAAAACACAAAAATACCACACATATTTGAAAACACAATAAATGCTTACAAATACAACTAACTTACTATGTTAAATTCTTTTATATTTGAAAGTTTGTTATCTTGATTTGCTTATTTGAATTGTTTTTTTGTTGATGTTCTAGCAATGTATGTGTTCTAATCTTGATCAATGTAACAACTCTTTTCAATTTTCAACATATAGTTTTTTTTCCTAAATTGTATATATCTAAGTCACTTTCACTCTTAAACTTCACAATAATTATGTGTGAGAGTGTATTCTTAATATGAAAGGTTGCAATAGAGAGGTGATACTTCAAACATTGTTAAAT
This sequence comes from Rhytidiadelphus loreus, assembly GCA_947034895.1. NCBI lineage: Eukaryota > Viridiplantae > Streptophyta > Bryopsida > Hypnales > Hylocomiaceae > Rhytidiadelphus > Rhytidiadelphus loreus. Next base: position 28,460,841 of record OX344765.1, on the reverse strand, counting down.
CTCTTTATTTTTATTTTTGAAAAATTGACCAAATTTATATTTAACCCAAATGTTACTCTCATTCATAAACTTTACAATAATGATACTTGAGTCTGCTCTTGATTTGAAAGGTTGCAAGAGAGAAGTGATGACATTAGACATTGCTAAATTATTTAATTTTTATTTTTGAAAATTTAACCACAATTCTATTTAAAACTCAAAGAGTAACTCAAACGTCACTCTTAGTTTGTCACTAATAAACTTCACAATAATTATGTGTGAATTTGTTCTTGGTATGAAAGAATGCAACATTGCTTAATCTCTTTACTTATCACTTTACTTTTATTTTTGAAAATTGAACCAAAATTCTATTTAACTCAAAAGTCACTCTCACTCATAAAGTTCACAATAATAATATGTGAGACTATTATTCTTGATATAAATTGTTCCAATGGAGAAGTGATGATATAAAAAACTAATGAATCTCTATATTTTTATTTTTAAATTTTAACCAAAATTTTATTTAATTCTAAAGACACACATCCTCAAAAATCTTATTTTTGAATGTGTAGAATCTAATTCAAATACACACTATGATCTTCCAATTCCACCATTTGATTATCTAATTTTGACAAAATACCCCTACTCCAATTGATAATACAATTGTATAGTTAATTTTTACTTTAATCCATTTTATTTTGTTGGTATCAATCTCGGTAAAGAAGTGCTTGAAATCCAATGCATCTAGCTATAATATCCAAAGTGTTAAATGGCTAAAAAAATATTCTTTTTCATTCCTCTATTAGAAGGACCAAGGATTATACACTTCCTAAATTTAATTTTTTTTAAATGAAGAGATTTTCCAATACCATATTTTACATATAATAATATTTTAAAAATTGAATCTAGGCTAAATTAGATCCAAATCATTTATAAATTTTTCCTTTGATGAATAAAATGCATCCTACAATTTAACTCATGTGATTTTCTACTTTTCCCCGGGGAGGACACTCCCTATGTTTTAGCAAACTACGTGCGGCGGAAAAAGTAAAACAAGTAATACACCTTAAAATTTAATTTCTTTTTCAAAAAAAAAATTATGGATAGATTTTACTACTTTATAAGTTTATGTTTTGAATTATTGGTATTTTTTTGTGCTAATAGTAATTAGTTATAAATTTTTGAAGAAAAAAGATACACTGTAAAGCTGAAAATAACTTTCACACCTCTATATTATATAAGAAAAAAAATTTGAAAAATGAAAAAAAAATAATATAGAATAGCTTTCTATTGAAAGTTTATTTTGGTTGAATATTGATGCAATAGTCATCTTCATGTGAGCTCTATAAATATTTTAGTTGGAGAACATGCCATTTTAGTTCATTTTTCAACCCTTTCTAGACAATATATCTTATGTTATTTGGAATTGAATTTTTTGTCAATAGAAACCTTTAGTCATTGTTAAACAAAGCTCAAAATTTTAGAATGAAATTATAGTTTATTCAAGGTGAATTACATGAATTACTTTTTCCACCGCCGCACGTAGGTACCCTAAATGTAGTGAGAGTGTCCTCCCCTAGTACTTTTCGCAAAGTGACTTCCCCGAGTCTAGTTTGTCTCAAAATTAAGTGAGATAAGGTAATATGCTCTAAATGCGCCCATCTTCTTCAAACCGCCCCTATTTTTAGGTGGAAAATGGAGATGGGGTGATCTTTAAATGGACCACTTTAGCAATTGAATGCATCAAGAAATTTTTTTATTTTTTATTGTAAGAGCCAATCACTGTCTTTGATTTCTGCAAATTTCTTTACAAGTTGCAAGTGGACACATTTTGGGAGACCTATGGTCACAAATAGGTGCATACACCTGAAATCAAAGACAGTGAATTACTTTCAAAGATTTTTGAATTACTCATTTTTGAACAGCCCGTAAATGGGTGCTTTTAGAGCATGTTACCTTAGTTGTCAAATATTTTGATTAACTTTGAATTTAGTGTCGAATATTTTAAATTACCGGGTTGGTTATTTCTAATTACCACTACCTCGTACAGTGTGACAAATTTATCAGTCCGAATGAATGTCAGAAATATTACCCTTTCAGCCTACCCAAGGCCCTCGGGGCATTGTAATCCAAAGATTTGCTCTACTGTAGTGTAAATAAGCATGCCCGTACTGTCCCCCCGTCCATAAAAAATGGCACTTTTCCCCATAATTCCCCGTGGGCAAATCCTTAGAGCATCTGCAATGCAAACTCAGCATACATTCAAGCTTTTATAATGGCAAATGGCACGCCATTCCACAAGGCCCGCAGAGTGTCGGTTTTTTCTTTTGGACAAATTGATCCAATGCAAAGTTGGCAATCCAAATGTCAAAATGGAATTTTTTGTATTGTAAAAAGAAAAGAAGAAAAGAATCTATATTCAAAAAAAGGACTTTTAAAAAACAACAAGAAAAGGTTGAATTGATTAGCACACACCAATGCTTGAAAAGCATTGACAATAATGACTATTCTTACAACGGGCTATTGGCCACTTCACACTATGGCCGTCCAAGTTGAGAGGCTTGTGGGATTGAGTGGCCAAACTTTGTTGAGCAATAAATAGGTAATAAATAATAGTGGGTTTGAGCCTTTGGCCAACCATAGTGCGAAGCTTCCAAAGGTCAAGCCCAAAGTCTAAACTCTTAGTAATGAACTCCCACCTACCAATTTAATGGTTGAGATCTTGTCATAAGTCAATGACCTCTTAGCCATAGTTTGGGCATTAACCCAAATTTCCTTCACAAGTCCGTTACCATGAAGACAATTTATTGTCATGTAGGCAGTTGGAGGGTGATAGCCTTTAGATTTGTACCTTCTATATAGTGTGAAAGGTTGAGAGGCCAAACTTTTGGTTTCTTGAAATTTGATTGGTGAAAACCCATGGCCTCTTGACCTTTGGCCATAGTGTGAAGGGGCCCTAACTTGCGGGCCCTTCACATTTTGCAAATTAGCCAGTCTTGGGTGGCCACCATATCGAGCCCGTGGAATTGCATGTAGCCCCCTACTATGGTTGCATTGGAGAGTAAATTTAATTACAAAACAAATAGTGTTGATATAGTCTGCACTTGACATAGTGTTGATATTGTCTCCGCTACCGGAAGCAATGCAAATGCTTATGCAAATAGAAATTTTAGAGATTTTTTCACCAATATTTATCCAATGCTTACAAATTGCAACCAATTTTTTCCCCAACTCCACCAGCTAACAATGAACTAACCAAACAAAACATTGGTCCAACCTCCCGCTTGTCTGAGTGCAAGCTGCTTGTCTCACAAGAACTGAGTGCCCATCACCACTTTTTCCTTCTTTTTTTTTGACACAAAATGAAGGAGATTGGGTGCATGGGCCTCTTTTCTCAAGCTGACGACCATGTCCCCATTTGTGGATGGATGAACCGCATACCAAATAATAGGATCTTACTTCATCAAGCCCAAGTCTTCACTATACCGGCGGATGTACCAAAGATGAGTATCGGGCCTACATCTTGTCAGTTGGTTGCCCTTCCCCCATCTATTAGGTCCAAATCCCATACGGGATTCCTTCGTAGGGTTTGCATATTGGAGCTAGAAAAAGGTCGTAGGAGCATTCCTTTCCTTCTATTTGCCGGGGTTATTCACTCCTCGGAGGTTGACCATGTACAGTGGCAATGGGACGATGGTAGCATTCTAACCAAATATTCTACATCTTTAGGCCGCACTCTCCTTACCAGACATCGTCAACTCAAGCAATCTACTCACTCCAAGATGTCACCCAATCTTCTTGCCCATTCGCTCACCTCGACTTCTCACAATGTGTGTTTGGGTCCTCTCCTCTGAGAAATTTCCTTAACTTCTGAACTATATGGTCTCTCCTACGAGGTTCGTCGCTTTGGATCATTTGGATACCTCGTAGTAGCAAGGTGTTCGCTCAGACTCAGTGGCCTCAGGAACTTGTCCAAAGTACTCTTTGGAATGCCTTGCTCGATTCTGGTCGGGCTGCACAACTCAAAGCTAGGAGTGCTACTCGGCAACTTCCCCAAGTGGCTGGGGAGATTTGGGAGCGGTTTGATCAAATCTGGCTTCGATCTCCCGTCCTTGCTCATCGGCATGATACTCATATTATTTTGGAATGCTAAAGCCCCCCCCCTCCCCCCCTTTGCGACCTCAGTTAGCTGGTTTTGTTCTGTTTAGGCATTAGTGCCTTGAGCTCCTTTTGTTGGTCTCTCTCTTTTCTTTTGCTCTTATCTCTTCATTGACCAACCTCTTTTGGTTTGGGTGTTGTTCTGTTCCGTTTTTTTTTAATGCAATGAGTCCACTCATTTGTTCAAGAAAAATAAATAAAATGAAGGAGATTGCATTAACTTACAAGAGTGAAATAACTTACAGCAACCCCTACAGTAGCCAAACTGCCAAACACTTTTTCAAACAGTCTGTGAGCTATAAATAGAAATTGAGTGTGCCTCTCCCAATGATAGAAATTCCAACTGAGGAGAGTTGGCGAAAGTGATGGAAGCTAATTAATGAAGCCAGCAAGACCTGACAGCTGAGTCCATACGAACGGGGGAATGGCTGCACTGCTGCTGCAGACGCAGAGCACTGGCAGCAGCCTCAAGATGCAGTGGGCTGGACGAAATCGTGGGCCAACTGAAGTACTACTGAACTGCCTCGGTAGATTAAATAATATTAAGAACAAGAAGAACAACATCAAACTGCTCACACTCACAGGCAAGGACGCTGCAGGGCCCAAAAGTGGCAGAAGACCAGCGGTGTTCATCCTTGGAATTTTGTGAGAAAAGGGGAAACAGAAGAGCGATGTTCATCTTTGGAATTTTGTGAGGAAAGGGAAGGTCTTGCACAGTAGTTTGACCTCCAATGAGTTCTTTTGGATATTTTTAAGCAAACGATTCTCACGGTACAATAACAACAAAAAACAAAAAGGATGATTTCCACGGTGAGAAAAACAAAATCAAACTGCTCACACGTACAGACAAGATTGACAACTCTTAAATATGCAACCCCATGCAGCTCTTCTCTCACTCACTTCATCTTCATCTTCGTCGATTAACTTGGCAATGCGCACTTCATAGTTTTGCTCTTCGTCTCCCAGACCACACCTTCCATTGCACAATCACGAACTTTGGCTGATCAACTTCTGTGAAGACGCAATTTCGAGCGATTAGCTTCCGTTTGAGATTCGAACAATGATGGTGATGGCATCGGGAGACTAGTTCCGTTACCGAAGCCAGAGGTGGGTGGGTGGGTGGGTTGGTTGGTAAAGAATGGACGTTTGGGGCAAAGTTGGGGACTTGCAAAGGTTCCAAATGTGAGCTTACTTACAGAATTTAATACCGTGGTATTCAAATATTTTTGGAGGAATAATCTGGTAGAAGTTTGCTTATTTAGCCAGCGTTGCGAGCACTATTGGGGAGTTTTGATCAAGCTTGCAATAGCCTCATTTGGGGCAAAAGAGAGAGCTCCTGTGTACGGAAGGATTGCATGAACTTTAGAATTGAGAGAGGAAGTTTTGGAGTGCATGATGACCAAGCTCAACGGATGCCTTTCCAAGGCTGACAGATCCTTTAATTTGCCAACGTAGGGTCGTTCTCGAGAAGATTTCCTTTTTCTGGAACTTCCCGTTTGGTTTTTGAGTTTTGAGGTTTAGAAGAAGTTTGAGTCTTTTCTGTTTAGCATTGTTTCGTACAGAAGTGCCTACCTGTTTTTGCGTTCTCAAATTGCGTGGTTGATGACCTTGCCGCCATTTTATCAGCATGCATTCAACTTCAGGAGAGCTTTAGTTTCTCCTTGAATTTGCAAAGTTGCGTCACCGTCTGTTGGGAACTTCATTCGTGATTTAGAGGTTTTGATATTTAGAAGAAGCTTCCTGATTCTGTTTATCTCCTTTTGCATTCTCAAGATCGCATGGTTGAGCTTACTGCCATCAGCAAGCATTCTACATCAGGAGTGCTTTATTTTCTCCTTTTACAAGTTTTTGCAAAGTTGAGTCACCCTCAAGATTCCTCACGTTGGAGTTAACTTCATTCATGAGTTTGTTTAAAAATAAGTTCTTACGTACAGAAGTGCCCACCGGCTGCAAACTTTTGCTAACTGAAAGTTCTACTCCGTTTGCTTTAGCAAGCTTTTGTGAATTGGATCATGCTCTTGATTCCTGATTTGAACTTCACACGTGATTATCAGCTTTGACGCTTTGATAGCAATCATCTGTTGTTTTTTACATTTTTTTTCAGTTGGATGGTCTATTGTTTGAATCTTTTGGGGGTGTATTAGTGCAGGGAAGGGCCTCAAATTCGAATTTCCTATTCTGGACTGGATTACCACATGCACACGCAGAATGTTACTTGCTGATTTCATAGCTGGGTGCACCATTGCCAGTCTTGCAATTCCACAGGTAAAGAAAGAGACTATATGTTCAGAATTCTATTGCATCTTTTGTTTTCATTAATGTGAGCCTTATGAAACGACTTGGTCTGTTGTTGATGCAATTGCAGGATCCTGGTTACGCAAGCCTGGCTGGCGTACCACCTGCGAATGGCTTACGTAAGAAGTCTGCCTTCTCTTTTTCTTTTCATGGCTATCATACACTTTTATTCTTACACTTTTAGTAGTGGCATTTCATTGTATGAGAAGAGTGTGAACTAAGAGTTATGTAGTCATGCCAAATCAGACTAAATGAAGCAATATTAAAGGTCTGACAGACTCACACTGCGATGAAGGCCCTGGCTCATTGCCTTGTTCAAATTGAGCTCAATAGGGTGTCAAGGATTCCTCTTCATGTCATGTGTTAGGGGTTCGTTTTTATGTCAATATGAAGGGTTTTGTAGAATGTTATGATGCTTTGCTCGCTGTTTTGAAGATGATTAGTGTAATATTTCAATATTTCAATATTTAATTTTTTTTGTTCTTTGTGTGGAACAGATTCCAGTTTTGTCCCTCCTTTAGCCTACTCGGTGTTTGGAAGATCCCGCGACATAGCCATTGTCCCTGTAACGGTGGTGTCACTTCTTCTAGGAACTCTGTTGAAGCAAGAAGACAATTTAAATCTGGCCTTCACAGAGACGTTCTTTTGTGGAGTTTTTCAGACTGGTTTGGGGGTATTTCGGTAAGACTTCACTGTCAGTTTCTTTAAGGTTTAGGGTCTATTAATATTTACATCCGTCACTATTTACACTCAATACTCCTCACAGAGACTCTAAAATTGCACATTCCTTGAGCATTCTGAGAATGTGTCATATTTTTTGTACATGTCTGATTGGACGACTTCCACATGTCTGATTGCATTTAGAAGTTCATTTATCCCCGAAGACAGCGTCATTAGAGAGCGTTGAGTGCAATGTATGGAGATTCAACTTTGTTAAGAGATTTGTGTATCACATATGTCTCTAAAAGAAGCGATTTTCTGTGGGGTTTTCTTTTCTCTTGTCCAGGCTGGGGTTTGTCACCGAGTTTCTCTCCCATGGAGTCATAGTAGGATTCATGGCGGGTGCTGCCGTCACCACTGCTCTGCAGCAACTGAAAGGGTTGCTCAATATCACCCACTTCACCTCGGAAACGGACTTCATCGCGGTCATGAAATCTGTGTTCGGGCACATTGATGAGGTACCTTTCTTTCTCTTTCTTCGCACATTAGCTTACATCTCACTGGCCTCTGTTTTTATGAGAGACAGAGGGACCCTGCTGGAACTGGCTAAATAATGTTTTGGTGTTCTGATGGTTACCGTGAACATGCACCTGCAGTGGAATTGCCGATCGATAGTGATCGGACTTGCCTTCTTGGGGTTTCTGATTGCCACAAAAATCCTGGTATGCACCACTACTATGCAGAAATGTTATCCCCTTCTACTGTCTTCCACCGCAACTACACAAGAATAAAAGAGTGCAAGTTTCAAATCAAATTTTCTATGTGCAACTAACACCTTCTGGTGTCATTTGCAATCCTTGATTATTCTCCAAGGTGCAACATCAAGCTAATGAGAGAAGTTCAATTCATCTGTCTCAGGGTCAGAAGAAGAAGAAACCGTTCTGGGTGTCTACAATTGCTCCCCGGACTTCTGTGATTCTTTCGACCCTGTTCATGTTTCTCCCAATTGCTGACAAACACGGCGTCAAGATTGTGAGGGTGTTTCCGAACCTGAAAATCGATCGTTCTTGTTTTGGAAAATGTGTTGTTACCTGCTCCAAGTTTTATGATTTCTGCGATTCTTTGTGGTGTAGGTGGGACACATCAAGAAGGGAATTGATCCTGTCTCTGCGCATCAATTCTTTCTCCCCTGGTCCTTTGCTGCCGCGGGAGCAGAGATTGGGTTGATTGCGTCTCTAATTGCACTCATGATTGCCTTCGGCGTCATGAACTTCTGCGGCTCTGTCACCTCGTGCTACATCGCCTCCAGTATGGAACCTTAAACCCTAAACCCTAAACCCCTAAACCCTTGTAACCCTTGTAACCCTTGTGAAACCCTTGTGTACTGATAATTCTGTTGGTTACCCCAGGAACCAATACACAATCTCTATAGAAGATCTGAACCAGCGATTTTATTTTATTTTTAAGATTTATCTTGATTGGCTAATAATGGTGCTCAAATGCCTTTAACCCCTAATGGACCGAAATTGAGTCTCATGTTTTTTCAGCATTTTTGAGTAAGTCATGTGGCAACTTTCTTGTATCCAATTTATCTATTGTTATCAGCACATGTAATGTTCTTCTACTGATTCTAACGACTTAAGATTTGGCCCTACCTGAATTCTTTTCTTCACTATACGATCAATGGAATTGGTAAATTTAATATCATGAATCCTTGGCTAAATTTCAAAATTATTCTCTGTTGATTCAACATGTTCTTGTAGAAATGTAAAGTTAAGTTCAAATCCTGTTAAATGTTGTCACATGTGGGTTTCTATGACGTGAACCTTGTGTGGTGACAGGCTCATTCTCGAGGTCAGCCGTGAATTACCAGGCAGGCGTGTACATAGCCATGTTCAATGTCATAATGTCAATAGTGGTGCTGATCACGCTGTTGGTACTCACGCCGTTGTTCAAGTACACGCCCAACACCATCCTGTCTGTCATCATCTCCACGGTGCTCTCGCTGATCGACTTGCGAGCCGCGTGGCTCATCTGGAAGATTGACAAGTTTGATTTCCTCGCTTGCTTGGGTGCATTCGTTGGCGTCCTCTTCGTCTCCGTCGAAATTGGACTTCTCGTTGCTGTAAGTTGGCTATCTCTCCTTCGCAGTTGCAGGACGACTTACTCTCTCCGTCCAGAAATAAGTGTCCGCTGTTTTGCTGAAATCTTTTGATGCCATTTCATTGATCATATTGTGAAGGGCATGATTCAGAAAGTTTCCAAATTTTATATTATCAGAATCAATGAAGAACATTGCATGTGTTCATTGCAAACTGAATTAAAATTGGACACAAGAAAGCCTCCGTATGACCCACTCAAACCTGCCTTCAAAACATGAGGTCCTAAGTGGACTCTCATTTGTGGACGGAGACGGTACTACATTTGACAACGGTTTTCAATTCATGGTTTGCTGAATTCGTCTCCTTCTTAAGAATAAAAGAACTTCACTTGAACCTATTCATTTGTGTTATTGACTAGTTTATATTGTAGAAGACCCGGAGGAGGTATTCCATGCTATAGGGTTTCTTCATTTTCGCCTACACTCTGCAGATGAACTTTTCTGGTCCCAACTTCAGGGTGCTCTTCAAAGGATTCTCAATTTTTCAAAGAATATGGAATGTTGCTAGTAGAGTTTGTAGTAAGTTTGGGACGACCACTTGGCTGTGCAGACCGTCCTGCTTACGAAAAAGGGCTCCCCTAGGGACTGATCTCTGTTTTGTTATGAACACACCTAGGGTTATCTGTACTTTGGATAGGATTTTGTTGCTTTACTTACCCTCGAGAATATTTACAGGTCTGCATTGCGGGTCCTTTATACTGCTGTCCCATGTTTTGACTGGTGTATCAGTTGGTTGGGAAATCTCAACAGGTGTGTTTCTCTTTTGTCAAGATTCTGTACAACGTTACACGACCACATACAGCTCGCCTTGGGACCGTGGTGACGAATGTGTACCGCAATGTGACGCAATATCCCAATGCCGCTCTTGTGCCTGGCGTCCTGGCCATCCGTGTGGACGCTGCCATTTATTTCTCCAACTACAACCACATCCATGATAAGATCCTCCATTACCTTGAGGAGGAGACCCCCAAATTGGCAGAAACTGGAGGAGCCCGGATTCAGTACCTTATTGTGGACTCGACCCGTAAGCCTTAACTCGAAAACCCATTTACTTTTCAGGTCTCTCTTGTCCTGCTTTTAGTGATTAATTCATTAAGAGTGAGTGGTTTTCTTGTGATACAGCTGCTACAAATATTGATACGAGTGGGATCATTGCCTTTGAGATCTGGAAAAGACTCTGAAGCGAAAGAACATACAGGTAATCAAAATTATTCAGGCCAACATTGATTGATTCCAGTCAGTACCTTCTTACTTGAGGAGTGTATTGACCATAGTTAGAGTGTTTCAGGAACTTTCAGAGATCGTTATAGAGACCATCTTAACTATGATTTATTGTAAGTCCCTTGGTGATAAGGATCATGCGGAGCCCTCTCCATGATACACAGGGAGGTCTCTTATGTTTACTTGGGATGAAATATATGTCTTTCGACGAATCACAGAGAAGATTTCCTTTTATGATGTTGTCCGAAAGTTCTTGAATCAATCTAATTTCACTGAAAACTCTGTTCAATTTAGTTGTGAGCTTGCTGGTTTGTATCTTTTGCGATTAATCAGAGCAGAGCATCTGAATGGGACTTTGGTCTTTTCTCCTGCCGTTGCAGTTGGCTTTTGCGAATCCAGGCGCGTTGGCCATCTCCAAACTTGATGACTCCAAGTTTTTAGCGCATCTGGGTTCCGAGTGGTTGTTCTTCACTATGAGCAGGCCATCCAAGTTTGCACCGTGTTGTTGAACCAAGCCGCAGCTGAACGACAAGTCTGACCACGCAGCCACTTCGAAACCTTAATCGAGTGGATGAAGAGATTCTCCACTTTAGATCTATTCCAAATTCCCACGGAGCTCACGTCCAAAAGGTTGACTCACATCACTACAGTACAGATTTGAAGCAAGGTGGCCTATTGTTTACACGAAGAAAAGATTCATTCTCAGAATCCTAGGCCCTGTTTCCACAGTCGCCGCCAATACCAATCACCGCCCTGGGTTCTCTCAAGAGAACCCTTTCTCTTTCACTGATGTTCATTTTGCATTGTTTGCTCTAAATACTTCAGTAGTCTACAATGGGAGAAACTAAGCAATGATTTTTAAACGTACAAAGTTATTGTGCCCAATGAAAATGAATTATCGAGCTACAGTAGCATATTGTGTGGCCCAGCATTCTGAAGATAGAATTTCTCATTACTAATAGAATTGTAACATGCATGACGTTATAGGAATTATAGGAATAGTGGCATTGATGGTTCTAAGATCGTCACACACGGTTTTGAACTTTTTCAATCAGTGAAAGAATGATATGTGGGAATTTGATATTTTGGAATATTATTTATTTCAATGATTTTGAATGTGCAAACTAAGGCAATACATTGTTCAGGGTAAAACTAGAAAAAAAATGCAATGAATTGGAAGCATGCGATTGGGGAGTGCCAATGTCCGTCATCATCACTCTGCCGAAATCAATATGTACCTATGCTGAAGAAACAATTTTAGAACATCGACCAAAAAAGAATTTGACCCTTCATAATTTTTGCATATAGAATCCAAATGTCATGTTCCTTGGTGCGTTGAAACCTCCTGTCACTTGCCAACAAGAAAATATGAAAATTAGACCCAATCTAACAATAGTACTCCCTTTGTCCCATAATGATGTTCTTGTTGTACTTTTTGATGCTTGCAAATTGGTCAAATTTGATTTTCTATTGCTATTTGGAACCAACAAAACAACTCCAAGTCGTAGTTCCTCCTCCATCTATGCAATCATCAATCAAAAGACAAATGAAATGACTAAAGGTGTCAATCAACATTGTTCTTTCTTATTTTTTACATTTCTTTGAATATTGCCTGATTGAAAGGGATGAAACTCTAGAAGGCAGAACAAAATGCTACACATGGTCTTGGGCATATACTAAATGCCTACAAAATGACAACCTCACACTCATTAATTAATTAACTAGTGATGCTCCTTGAAAATGCCCCCAAAAAATCTACTTTTCAATATTCCAAAACTACGCTTTGAAAAGGGCTTCAAAACTCAAAGTTTTTAGGATGTTAGGAGTACACCAAATTCTATTTATAGCACAAAATTGGTTTTTAAATTGTTATTTTTAGCCTTAATCAAGAACATTTTGTCCAACAAGAAGATCATTTCGGGACGGAGGTAGTAACTAGGTAGAGTAGCAAAAAGTGGCCAGTTGTCTTTTGAGGCAAAGCCATTATTGAGGACTAAGTATCCATATGCCTTTAGAGGCAATGTCTTCAATCTTTAAAGGTCAATGTCTCCTTAGGGGATAAATAAAAGTTCATGTAGGTTTCTATGATCTCAATATTTGATGTGATTTTTTTTTAAATTTCTTGAAGATAGAAAACACATTAGTTTTCTAGAAATATCATTTTTATTTCAATTGATACCCGAGAACAAAAATTAAGCCACTATAAGTACAAAATGGAGTTCACTTGACAACAACAACAAAAAACTTGAAATAATAATTTAAAATTTTTATTTATCTAATTTAAAAAAATTTGTGTGCTTGGACAACTTTGATTCAATTCCTTTAGAATAGTAATGTGAAAGCTATCAAGCATCTTGATTTTGAGACAATTAGAGAAAAATTAATATATTTGATTTATTTTTAACTCAATTTTCACAATGTTTCAAAAAAGGACATTCTATAGGGCAAGCCACAAGGTTTAGCTTGCTTGGTAGAACAATCTCTCCATTGGAATTAGTGTGTACCAATTCCATCTTAAAGCTATTAATGTTATAGTCTTTCTTTCTATCTTGTACTTGCTTCTACATAACAATTTTTTAAATAATAAAACCAATCAATTTTTAAAGTTTTTTTTTTAGATTCTCAACTCAATTCTTCAACATAAATAATCATAAAATCAGCATGTATAGTGCAAAAAATTTTAATTGAGAAGATTAAAGTCTTATTATTAATCTAGTCATGCTAGGTACAAAAAAAATCCATTTTATTCACTTTAAATGCAAACATCTTACAATCTATGCTGTCAAAGTTTTTGAAATTTCTTCCACATTCTTATACTAGTATAGTGCAAGATCCTACAGTAGACATGCAATAAAAAACAATTTTAAAGTTTTTTGCTCTTTGAGATAGAAATGACAGTTTTGAATGTGTTTTTATGAAAAAAAGTAGGAATTGAAGCGGGTGGATTTGAGGATTAAAACATACGAAAATTGCACATTTTTTGTTAGAGTAGACAAAGAGAGACTTATTTGACAATGTCATTTGAGGTTTAATTTGAAGATTTGAGACATGTGAAAATTGTCAACATTTATTGTTAGAATAAACTAAGAGAGAAACTTTTGAAACATTAGAATTGATTGTAAAGTGTTTAATCCCTTAAGGACTGTAACTATGTTTTTCCCAAAAATGCTCTGAAACCGGCATTAGATGTTTTTTTCCTACTTTGGAGGGCTCTGAGTTTCTAATCTAGGAACCAGCCAAAACTGGCCAAAACTGCAGTTCGTGAGATGTGCTGACATGGCACAGCAACTGCCATGTCACTTTTTTTCAAAAATAAAAAAACATAATTTTGTTTCTCATTTTAAAAATGTTTTCATTTTTTCATTTTTATTTTTATTTTTTTGAAGAAAAAAAAATTATGACATCGGTGTTCGATGAATCCTAGGGGAACAGAGCTGGGAACAGGCCTAAAACGGCCCTCTAGCCTCCCGGATATCATCTAATGCTACCATTTCTACTACAAGTACCAAATTTACATACGCATTGATTTTTGAAATTTAACAATTGCATATTGTTTAGAACATCTTCAAAAAAATTGGAATCATTCCAATTATTTTGTATTTTTAATCACACCATTTTCAACCTAGTAATTTTAAAATAGTTAAAAATAAAAATTTGCAAAAATATTCTCTAGACCTAGTTTGTTTGTACAGAATAAAGACTAGAATTGTTTTACTCTATTGAGAACTTGCCATAGAAAATTTGAAAAGCACACATTGTGTCCTCATGGTCCTTGAGGGGTTAAGTTTCTTGACTATATTTTCATCAAAAACACTCCAAAACTGCCATTTTTAGTATAAGTATCAAATTTTGAAATAAAAACATTTTTCAACACATATAACTGTAGTATTCTGACTTGAAAACATGTGGAAAAAATTTCAGAAATTTCCACCTTGTGGATTGCAAGATATGAGCTTTTAAATTCACATAAATCCTTTTGGGGGCCAAGTGAAAAATCAGGCAGCTACACTTCACAAGCTCACATTTATATGAAAAAATATTCAAAATGGTGGTGCTTCTTTGGATTCATTCTTCAAGGCTAATTGGCTACATACTTGAAAATTTTCAAATCATTTGGAATTGTGCAAGGTATAGGAAAAAAATAGTAAGTAGAAACAAGTAGAAAATGATTCAAAATACTAAATTGTTGAAAATTCAGCTATGGAATTGAAAAATGCCAATGGTTGTAATGTTGTAATAAAAAAACTACATCTTTTAGTTTTGTTTTTTCTAAAAATATTGAAAATTGAATAAAATAAGGACTTTAAAGTTTATTTTAGAGTAGAGATTCAAGAATTGCCCACAAACTAACACTCCTCATAACTTTTGACTTATTGATCAAAATGGAATGATTCAAAGCTTTTCATGTATGTACAAATCTAGAAAACCAATTTCAAATTTTTGTTTATGAAAAAAGTGATTTTTTTTATTTGCCTGGATTGTCTATTTACAAGGGGGGGGATAACATATTAGGCCATAACTTTTTATTCATATTTCCAAATGTCCTGAACTTTAGGATACATGAAAGATATTCCTCGTCTACAACTTATATTAAAGTTTGGGCCAAAAACATGAAAATCTCTAGTCACACGTACCTGCCCCAAATCGCTATGCTACCAAATTCAGTAGGTTGGTCATTTAGGGGTTAAAATGAAGGACGATGAATAAGAATTTGAGGATTTCAAAGAAAAACTCAAGACTAAACTCCTTGAAGCATCCCAATTCATTTGGGGTCTAATGGAGTTAGGTGTTGTGTATCTTTTGTACTATTCCTAATTAAACCTTCTTCTAACAATCCTTGTACAAACTAGGGAGAACTTCATGATTAACTTCAATCTCATCAAAAAGTTCATTTGAGGATGGAGGCATGAAAATTGCACACGTCTAGTTACTTAGAGTAGGCTAGGAGAGAGAGACTTGCAATGAATAGTCAATTTTCAGCAAATGGTCTCCCGAAATGCACCACTAACCCAAAAGTGCCATTAACAAAACCCTTCATAACTTTTGCATAGAATATCCAAATGTCACGTTCTTTGGTGCATTGGAACCTTGCTTCAATTCCCAACAAAAATAATTTGACCATTTTAATAAATAGTAACTAGGCACCGAAGCAAAAAGTGGCGGTTTGAGGGTGCCCACCTTACAACGTCTGAGACAATGTGAAAATTAGAGGATTGTTTCAAGGAATGACACATTCAAAATTTCCACATTTCTAGTTACAGTACACTTGGGAGAGACTCTTCTCTAACTTAGTTTTCAGTGACCCTTCTGCTTTCAATTACGTACACCGAGTATGAGAGCGATCAAAGAGATATGAGCCATCGTTCCTCACCCCGAGCTCCCGAAAATAACAGCCCCCAGATCCATCATACAAAAACCTCTGCCTCGTCTCCGCAACCCCTCTCACCTCCCCCATCACCGGCACCACCAACCTCCCTCTTGTTCGCTGCCGATTCTTCATCGCACTGAAAAAACTCCCGCCGCCATAGCCAGCCTCCCCTCGACACTGATACTCCCGCTCCTCCTCCCACGCATGATCAATCGCCGCCTTCTGCAACCACGCCCCATTCCCACACAAATCCTGACTCAACGATATTCGCAGCGGAAACCTGAAAATCTCATGCCCATAACTGATCCCCCTCTCGTCGGATTTCGCCATGCGAGTTTGCTCCGTGACGCTGTCCCGGTGGACACGAATTGTGTTTCCAGAGTCGGCGATGGTCATGTTGAGGGAGAGTTTCGCGGAGATTTGGACTTTGGTGGTGATGTTACCAAACGAGGAGAGGAGCCATCCTGCGTGGGAGAGGACCCGCAAGGTTTTGAATTGGAATGTGCCATCCACGGTATTGAAGTTTAGGGTTTCGCGTTCGGTGGTGAGAGACGTGGAGTGGTGGATTAGGGCACCGTGTGTGGCGGAAGATTGGTTGTCAACCCAGATGTGGAAGTTGAGTCCCAGGAGCCAGAATGGGAGGGCGTTTGAGATGGTGAGAGTGAAGGTGTGGGGTGGGGTTTGGGGTTTAGGGTTTAAGAGGTGAGGGAGGAAGGGGGTGATGTCGAGGTCGTAAGACGGGAGGACAAAGGAGCCGATGGCGGTGACGGGGCGCCAGAAGAAGGGGTTCACGCCGCCGGTATAGATCACGGGGAAGGGATGCACCACGCCCGCGAGGAGGTCGTCGATGGTGACGAGAATTTCACGAAACGGACCGTTTTCGAATTCGGTGGAGTCGTTGGAGGCGAAGTACGCGTTTGGTTTGTTGGCGTACCAAAACTCGTCGCGGTCGTGATGCGAAACGCAAAGCTCGAGCGAGGCTCGGTAGGCGTTTCGTGGTATGCTAGGGATTCGGTGCGTGTGCGCGTCGCGCTCATCGCGAATTTGGATCCAGTGGTCGGATGACGACGATGGAAAGGGAAGGATCACATCAGCGGCTGCCACTACACCACCACCACCACCATCGCCCGATGATTTACGGTTTCCAAATCTGGTTGTTCTTGTTTCGCCTCCTTGTTCAAGATTTTCGACTTTCGTCATTCTTGTTTCCTCCGCCTCGGTTGCATCTTCGCCGGGCGCGTCGTAGAAGTGGACTGAAATCTTGACGTCGTAGAGCCCCGTGAGAGAGTCCGCGGGCGAGAGCACATTCGCGAGCTTCAATGCGACCGTCTGCGGCCGTTTCCAGAGCGATGAGTATCGCGTCACGTCTTTCTCCACCGTCCACTCGATGCCCCCGGGCTGCTTCACGGGCTCCGCGGTGCAAGTGCGCAGAATCTCCACGCCCCCGAGCCAGACGGCGGAGATCCGGTCGAACTGGCGACCCGAGCTGCTGGCTGCCCACTTGAGCACGACACGGCTCCAGCGATGCGCGTGGCAGGAGGGTGAGTAAGGGCGAACGACAGGCGCCTCGTCGATGCTGTTGCCGAACACATGCTTCACCAGCACTTGCGTGCAGAGCTCGCGGGCTCCTGGCGGCAAGTCTGGTGGCCTGGCGACTTCCAAAACCTTGATGGGGGGGTGATGTTTCTCCGCCGCGAACGCTGCGTGTGTGTGGGAGAGCAAGGCCGTGAGAAACATAAGCGCCAGGGTGCGCAGGCTTTTGAGGTGGATCCTGCAGGTATTGCAGCAACTTTCACAACCAAGGTTTCCAGGGCAGCCATTTTTGTACATCCAATGAGCAATGGTTACCAAGGACTGACCCCTCTCACCTACAGCAACTCGTCTTTTCGACACTTGGTTGGCCTTCAATTCCTACGCAAGTGGTGTATACATGACTTGGCTAAATATCTATGGCCGCTACTCTTGGCGACTTGCACTTACAGTGTGGTCTACAAGCTCTCACTATGAAATTGATAAAGAAGTTAATGTGTGGCCGTCGGCATACAGGAAATGCGGTATGTGGCGCATAATTACAGTCTACACACTGGCGTGTGTTCATCTGAGATGAAGCTGTGGCTAGTCCTTGTCGTGGATGAAGCATGCTGTGCATGCAATTTCCTACGCTCTGTAGCACACTGATAGTGCGGTTCCACTGTGTGCAACATGGCTCTTGGAAATGGGGAGGCTCAATAGCGTTGAGAGCCATGCATGCTTCAGACCACCAGTGTGCCACAGAGATTAACATACAGAGACTTACATAGTGGTCAATAGGTTGAATAGATTATACTCTTATACCCGAAGATCTCTCCACAACCCTATCCACCTCCCGCAAGTCACACTTCCTCTTATGTTAAAATGCTTAAGATTGGCTAATAGTACCTTTTGCAGCTAAATTCTACTGCTTGAAGGATGAACCGACCATCACCCAACAAATGCATTAAAAAACATCTGAAGAAGCGAAGAGCAAAGCAGAGGTGAACCTGTCCATAGATGCAGCTCAACAATTATCGACTCCACTTCCTTTCGTCTCGAACCTCAAGTGGAGCTTCAGCTGATGTTTCACGCAATGCTCGGTCTGACCAAGAGGTCACCAAAAACTGCAACAGCAATTCTTTTGAACTCTTTCATCGTTCACTCAAACACCAACTTTAACATTCGATCAGCTAATCTAGCATTAACCATTCCAGGATCAGCTCAGGTGTGTTTCCGTCTGGATGATATCAAATGTAATCCTCAGAACCAATGGTACACTTGAAGATGATCAGTTTAGCTTTGTTAGCCACAATTTCTGCCTTGGGAGGAAGATTGGAGAACGGTGGGTATTAGTGGAGGCCGCTGCAACATTTGCTGTGCATTCGGTACATTCAAGCTGGAATTCGCTCTCAAAGAGGGCCATCAATGAGGTACCGTGGTATGTCAACAACACCATTAATGGTAACCAGAATTGCATTGAATTAAACGTCACACCAGTCAAAGAGTCTCTTCGGATTCAATATTACCACGATCCCTGTAACACCACTCACCTCCCATCCGGTCATCCCTTCATATTCACTGGCAAAAAGCATTTAAGGTAAACCAGCCTATGACGGATTCAATATTACCATGATCCCTGTAACACCACTCACCTCCCATCCGGTCATCCCTTCATATTCACTGGCAAAAAGCATTTAAGGTAAACCAGCCTATGACAGGCAGATTGCCTGGTTTGCCTTGTTGACATATTTGAAATTTTGAATTTTTTTTTTATATAAAGGCAAACATGAAAAATTGGTAGAACAATTGAAATTTTATTTTTTTGACAAAGTATGAATTTGTTACAGATTTTTGAAGTGAACTGGCCAGATGGCTCAAAACACTCTGTAGACTATCCCACAACCATCAAAAACTATACCCATGGTGGTCATCAAACCACCCAATGCAGTTACAATATTTCCTAACATGGTTGAAATATTTTCTAATATGGACATGACAGAAAGGAATATAAAAAGTTAGTTCATGCAATGAATTACACTAGAAAAGGACAAGTTCCTAAAACAGTCTCTAACATCTCCATCACCATCATACAAAACATTGATTTCAGCCATCAACTTACCTAATAAAGTTGTGCTTACATTAATTAGAAAAAACCTGGCACAGATTGATGGAAAACTGTAATGGGAGATCTTATAGATGTCTGTATTAGGCACTTGGCCTGTCATAGGCTGGTTTACCTTAAGTTTGTTTGTCTGGTGTTCAAGTGAAAAAAACATAATTCCTCTGCTGAGAGCATCGACACAGTGGCAAGGAGCCCATCACAACCAAAATTATACTAATAGTGTACATTCCAGTTCTGAAATGTGCACCACTAGAATAATTTTGCTTGTGATGGGCTCCCTCCCATTTTGCACGTTATAGGCAAAGTTACCTTAGATGGACTCGCTAAAGAGCCTCTACAATAAATCTCTCTAAAGTAATAGGGTGAAGACTAGCTAACAATATTACAATAGGAGGTCATTTACATTTGTGATGTTTGTTTGGAGCTCAAGCTAGGATCAACAATCAATATTACCTAAGAGAGGTTTATTACTTTAGAGAGTATTGTTTTGGAGAGGTTTTATTGTACCAAGCTTTGCAGGGCTTAGGCCTAAGGCTCTCCCCATTGGGCCTCACCCCCATAGATACCATTAAATTCCAAAATGGCAAGAATCCTTGCAGAACTTCTTGGATTAGGAACCCAAATCAATTGAATAGTGGATTTGTTTCTATTTGTTGGCAAATCCAACAATGATATTTCTTGATGTGGGCATAGAAAAATTTAGTTGCACTCTATAACTTGAGGGGCTAGAAAAAAATTAGGGGGAGTCCAGTGGCACATTTGGTGGGGAGGCAACCTAGTCACAAAAAGATCTTATTGATGAGCCATCATGTAGATGCTTTTAGTGTTGATCTCTATCGTTGTCTAGTATCTACAATTTCTTTCTATTAGATAAATGTGTGGGCATATCCACATGTATATTATTCCATGGCCATTGTTTTGGTGTTTGACTTATCCCAAGGATTTCATGCAGAATTGTTAGGTTCTTTTAGTACCATAGCATGGAAAAATCAAGTATAGTCTAAGTAGGAAGATTTTTAGTAATTTTAGGTCTCATTTATTCCTATGTATGATCTTATGCATAAGATTCACTTGGTACTATTTGCAAGCAATGTTTGGCATAGGTCAAGTTGGTATATACATATATGTATGTTCTATTGAAATCTTGTTTTAAAATTTCAAGTCAAGGTGGTGTCATATAGTATCTTCTTGCTAGAGTTGGCATGTATTTGTTACATCACACACACAATCTTTAGGGACTTGAAATGGGACCTTTGAATGTATAGGCTTTTAATAGTATGCCAATTACATAAACAATAAACTATAAAAGAAGCAAGAAGATTTTGGGACACAAGGATAGGTTGTCTAAATTAAGTTATAGTTTCTAAGAGCATCTCCATCACTTTTCCATAAAAAGGTGCTAATAAAATTTAACTTTCCTTGCATAAAAAATAAAACTCACAAATATATCATTAGAAGCACATTAAAAAAATCACATGACATAGACACAAAAATTTGAATTTGATAAAATGCTTGCCAATGAAAAAATGATAGAGGATTCTTGAAGCTTTGAAATCTGATATTTAGTACTTGGAGTTATTTCTTTGCAAATTGTAGGTGCCATGATTGGTGCTCACAAATTCACTTCAATTACACTAAGAAGGTATAGTCCAATCGATTCATTTGAGGCTTTAACATAGAGATAAATAATGCATATAGCTTTGACGCTCAAATCATCTTTATTAATATCTCTTATAGTAATTGCAAATTGTTTCACAATTCCATCTGTCACAATCTTTCATTCATTTGTTCTTGCTAAACCCTAATAATGACATCCAAACATCTTCTCAATGAAGCCTAACTTGCAGCTTCATGAAACCTTTTCCATGTGCTTTTTGATGTTGTTTCATACTTGCATTGCAATAGCGGCTCCCGGCCGTCCTTGTTATAATTTATATCTAAGCATAATTTGACCATGATCACCGCCTTGATATCAGGAGGAGCTGAACTCCAAATGATTCATGTGAGAAATAAAAGTGTGACAGGGTTGAAGAGTCGACTCAGCTTCAATCTGTGTCAATCCACGATAATGACGTCCTGACTGAGATTATTGAAGTTAAGAGATAAGAAGAAGCCTCGACATTGGTCACGTGAATCAAATTTTGAAAATGACAATTTGAAAATTAGGTGCAACAAAAGTTTAAAAGTTAATAACAGGATTGCAAATCACCACTCAAATTTTGTGTCAAAGTGTGTAATTGATTCCAGATATTAACTGTTTATTAGGTAAGGTAGGAGGTAAAATTTGGGGAGGTAAAATTTCTTGAAATGTTTTTCAGTAAATTTTTCTTGAAAGAAAAATGGAATTGACATATAATCTAAGTTGTTCCATATTTTTTGGAGTTTTTTGGAATTAGTTATGAATTTTTGAAGTTGAAATGGCATAGGGCTTTGATATGGTCCACCTCTTGAAATTTACATTGTTGGTACGATGAAATAGCAACATGTACAAATAGTGTACATTTGAGGAGGTGGGGAATTTTAGAGTTGGAGCGCTTTTAGAACCTCCTACCTCATCCACAACCATGATGGTCACGTAGTAAAATATGCAAAAACTAACTTCAATGTGCATTAAGAAACATTAATGCATATCTTATGTATTTCTTAACAAATAAGGTAAAGCAAGCCCATGATAAGTGGAATTACTTTGGTTTGCCTTCATGCCATTGTTGAATTTTGAATTTTTTTTTTCCTCCACACAAAGACAAATGTGAGAAATGTTGAGAGCAATTGAAATTTTGTTTTTTCAACAAAACATGAATTGGTTATGAATTTTTGAAGTGTGATGTCCAACCAGCCCAAAAGAGTCTCTAGACTATTCCAAAACCAATGAAAAGTGTATCCATAATGGTCATCTAGCCTAATATTGTGATGTCCATAATGGTCATCTTACCTTCAACAACCACAATATTTTCTTAACATGGCCACAACATGAAGGACTAAAATAGTCACTTCTAGTAATGGATTTACATTCACAAGGTAGAAATTCCTATTGCGGTTAGTAATCACTCCATTAACCATCACCTAACATTGATTGTGACCACTAACTCAACCCAATGCTCTGAATTTTGTCTCTAACCTTTGATTGGACTTTGGAGATTGAAATGTCAAACATTAGATGTGTTTTGGGACTTACATAAGACTGTGGGTTCGTAGGAAATCCCAAATTATGGGAACTTGGTTGTAGCAACAATTTGGCATAGTTTGACATGGCCAAGAGATTCCTACATTGGATAATATTAATTAATTATTTTCAAAATTTTGAATTTTGAATTTTTTTGAATTTTTGAATATTTAATAATTTGACTGTGGTGTTGTGGTTTCCACCATGAGGAACAACCCCAAAACAATCTCTTAGAGGCTTAAAAACCTATCTAGTGTTAAGCAAGTTTCTAGAGATGAAAGCTCGCTTGGTTTTCTATATTAATCTAAATCAAAGTTTTTTGATAAAAGTTATTTTACTATGTCCAAATGAGGTTTGAATTTCTTTTTTAATATTTCGACTTAATTATAAGCAATTGCAAAGCCTTTTTTCATTTTTATGAAGTGCCAAAGTGGGGATGTTAAACGTTATCGTGGTGCTCCAAATTTCAACATTCATCCACATATTGGATAGAAAATATCACATTAGAACATATCACATATCTATAATTTTGTTTTCATCGACAATTTAGCAATTTCATCCAAGATTTTTTTAATTTGAAGTCTTCTTGCAAAAAAGTTTACAATTTGTTGCCATTTTTTAGCCAAATTATTTTTTTCTAGTATAGTATAGCACTATTCCCACCCACCCCTAGAAAAATTCCTATTAAATAATCTAATTCGCATATCCCACATGAGTTGTTTTACCTTCTACCAGCCCTCTTGCATAAAGAGCTTGTCTTTTCATCTCTATACTCACAAAATAAGTGGCTTCAAAGTTGTGTAAGATATTTGCCAATTTTTTTATTCCTTCGAGTTTAGTATTGAATTTTCTAAAATCATATTTCATGGAGCATGGGATCTTCATGTACAAAAGATCATGGGTGTTTAGAGGACATGGCATGTGGCATGGTCTAGCATGTTGTAAATTTATCCATTGTCAATGATCCATGATGAGTTAAGCATAACAAACTCTAACCCAGACTCTTCTTATGTTGGATTGCCTAATATGTCCAACTGTAAATTAGTTTAGCATAATTTTTTAGGCCATAGATTGATCAAGCTTCCCAAATTTCCAAATTTTAGGGCTAGCTAAAACCTTAAATTCCACCATTAACATTTTGAAAAGGGGTGAATGCATGGTGGCTCACTTTTTGTGTCACAGGGCTATTTTCAGGGGGTACTTGTATATAATGATGAAATAGACATAGTTAACTCACTTTATTGAATGCAAAATTTTGTGTATAGATAGGTAACTTTATTATGTTGAAGATTGTGCTTGATTTTTCTAAAGTTCATCTTAAATTTTAGTAGTTATGGACTTTTGAAGAATGGTTTTTGTGACATACACCTGTGTACAAAATTTTATTTGGAAGTTTTTTATAAAGAAAAAGAACATATTTTCCAAATACCAACTTACCATGTGTTGTATTTTAGGTTTAGAAGCCTAGAATTCAATCCCTTTTAAGTAAAATCATTTGTAGAAGTGTACTTATGGACTTTTAAAGTGTCTGATTTTAGCCTCTTTTTCCAAAGTTCATATGAAGGTCAAAAAAAGGTGTTTTTTTATTTTTGTTTTAAGAACCCCGTGTAACTAAAAAATCTCTAGGTGGGCTTGATGTTGAAAATTGAGTGGATGAACTTGCCAATGTATGAACATCCACTAACTCATTTTTTGTACTAAAAAACCTATCAATATATGAACTCCTAGTGTCACCTAGTGAGCCACCCAACCATGCATTCACCCAAAGATTATTGTATGTACAAGCTAGAAATTGTTGAAAAAAGGGCTTGGTATAAAAGTTTTCTTGAAGTTAGTTCCTATTGGAATTTTTTAGTACATGTTCCCCGATTTTAAATGTTATAAATTTTTTTGAACATCTATCCAACTTTTTCCCAAAAAACAACAACAAATTCAAGCAAAGAAGTGAAATTTAGTAGATGGGTTTTCAGGCCTCCAAGAGATCGTTTGAGGATTGTTCTACTTCA
This sequence comes from Rhytidiadelphus loreus, assembly GCA_947034895.1. Lineage (NCBI taxonomy): Eukaryota > Viridiplantae > Streptophyta > Bryopsida > Hypnales > Hylocomiaceae > Rhytidiadelphus > Rhytidiadelphus loreus. The sequence goes on along the minus strand of OX344765.1, from coordinate 28,436,196 downwards.
TTGTTCCCTGTAGTGAAGGATAGCAGCTATTAGAAAAAAAATTCAAAAACAAAAATTTAATTCTTCAAATGCAAAAAAAAAATGCAAAAAATGCAAGGACAAACTCTTGGCTACGTAGGACTATTGAAGTATCAGGCTAGCAGTCACGTTCCTTGGATTCTCATAGCAGTAGAACCCATGGTCTCTCAGAGGCCTCCAAACCCATCTAATGAAATTAGGCAAAAGCCTCTTTGAATCAAAGCTGCCCATAAATTTGGATGCTCCCCCCAAACAAGTTTTCCATTACAAAAAATTTCAGGCCAAAACAAGACCATCTAACTTTAAGAGTTTAAGACCCTAGTGCAAGTACAGAAAAAATTATATATGTATATATATATATATAATTTTTTTCAAAAAATAAAAAAAATAAAAAAATAAAATTTGAAATCCCCAAACTGACTAGTGCCATGTCAATTTCTGATTTTTTTTGTTTTAATAATTTTTTAAAGTTTATTTGCACCAACTATTGATTGTCTTATGGCCTTGTTCGGCTTGAGATTTTTTGCAATGCAACTTCAAAGTGTTGTCAAACCTTCCATTATTTTCTCTTACAATGAATTGAAGTAGTCTACTACTAGATCTTATGGTAAGATGCTACAGGAGTCTCTTGGAAGCCCTTTTCCATCAAAACAATCCATTTTAAGTGTTTCTTGATGAAACATAATCAAAGAACTTTAAAGAACAATCTATATTATTTTCTTGCATATCGTATTAGTTGGTCAATTTGATACGTGTCTCAAACTTAATTTTTAGAGCAACTTTTTTTCATCTTTTATAATATTACGCTTCACTTATTGTTTGTAACATTTGTGTTTATTGCAATTAATTTTGATAACATTTTGTTCAATGCATTGTAATTTAACCCCTACATGTTTTGGTTGTTTCAAGTCAAAAATGTCCCCAAACAATAGCTCCTAAACAATGTAAAATTATTTTTATTTCTTGTTTTTTATACATAGACAATTGTAATATCTCTTAATCAAATTGTTAAAGCATGTTATCTGCAAATATCTTTTACAGTAAAAAAAACTCACCAATCGCAAGAGAAAGGGGTTTGAAAATAAGACTTCAATCCATTACAGAGGCAAGTTCTGTCTTCCAAAAAAATTATTGTAAGAAATCTAGATTGAACAATTGAATGAAAAAATCTCATATTGAAAAAATTAATTGAGAAGACATGAGTTTCTTTTTAAGAAAAATGTTTTGTATTCATTCTTGATTATTATTTAAAATGAGAGGTTGTACAAGTTGACAAGAAACATTGATTTTTTGGGGAAAGTTGCACATACTGGTATAGTTTGTTTCAATGAAATTTCATATCAATCCAAGAAATAATGAGTGACTGAGAGGCATTTTAGTAGAAGGAGGTTCAACCTTGGATGTAATTTTTAGCAACTTTTCTTGACATTTCAAAGCCATTTTGTAGACACAATGAGTAAATTGAATGATATTTTCTTTCACCAATGTATTTGTATGCTGATTTTCAAGCACTTTATAGTTTAATGTTTTTTCATTTGAGAAGGTTTAGAATTCAAATTTCACCTCCAAATGTGTTTTTAGGAAAATTTCAGCATCCTTTTTCAACACTAAAACATTATAATCTTTCAATCTACTTGGTTAAATGACTTCATATTTGATCCATGCCATCTACAACATGTGCACTACAAGATTGTACAGTTAAGATATGTATAACTTAGTGACATTTAGATTTATAGCACTTCAAAAGCTATGATGTTTTTAAATCCAAAAAGGCCTTGGGCCTTTAGGGATTAAAAGATATCATTAAATATTTATTTTAAATTAGACTTATAGCACATTTTTTTTCTTGAAATTTTGGACTAATTTTGACCCTTACCCCTTAAGCCCTTTCAAGTGCATATTCCAAATGATGAACAAAATGATCCAATACAATATTTTGTCCAATGTTACACTAATCTAGGCTCAAAAGAGCTAACTACTATACCCATCTATTAACCCCTAAAGGCCCAAGGCCATTTTTCTGTTAAAAACCACTCAAAACTGCCATTTCTACTGCGTTTGTCCATAAAAACAAAAACAAATTTTTTTTTGGAACTCAACCGTAGGATCTTGAACTTTACCTGTTTGAAATTATGTGGTAAAAAATTCATGAAGTTTGACCATACAGATTGAGAGATATGAGTATTCAAAGTTGAAAAAACAAGTTTTTTTGAACACTAGACTGCAATTTTAGATGACTTTGATCGCTATTTGTGGAAAAATGTGCACTATAGAATTTGAATTTAAAATTTAATGTGTAGAATAATTGAGTTGGGAGTCTAGGAAAAAAAAATTCAAAAAATAAAAACTTGGTTTTCATACTTCAAAAAATTGTCAAGTAGAAGGAAGTCCAAGATTGAAAGAAAAACTAAATTGATAATAGCTCTTAGATGGGATTGAACTACACTAATCAAAATGGTGAGATCGTTCTAGCAAGAAATTTTAACCTTTTCAAAAAAAATATTGAAAAAATTTGAAAATTGCATTCTAAAATGAATGTTATAAGTTATTTTTTCAAAAAGATGCTTAGATTGCCCGAAAAATTAGATTGTTCATAACTTTCACATCACTAATCAAAATGGAATGAATCAAAGCTTCAGAGGTAGACAAAAACATAATCTTTGAGGAAAGAAAAACTTAAAAATTTATTTTGAATTTTTGCAATATTTTTTGTGTTGCCTATCGAGTTCAATTTTAGGCTTTTTGTGGTATAACTTTTGCTTCCGGGCACCGTTTGAAATAAAAATGATATTCCCACAAAGTTTATCAGCTTTTCTATCTTCAAAAAAAGTTTCAAAAAATTAGGCTAAAATTTCAGCCCATAGGAACTTGCCCGAATTCCAAATTGTCCCTTGAGGGGACAATGAGACTTTAGGGGTTAAGGTCCGCAAAAAAAATTCTAAAAAATCATGCCATATTTTTTGGAAATTTAATTTTTCATATTGATTTTGTTTTAGAGATAATACTCCTTTTTCTAGCATCTATTGAATTTAATTTTCTAGCTTTAAATAAATATTTAGCTTGAAATGTCAATCTTTAATAGCCAACTACGGTAGTCTAATTTGAATTTCTAAGGTAATTTAGAATCCATAAACTTCAAGGCACTTGCGGCCTTGACTTCAAGACTTTGGCCTTGATACACCGGTGAGGTGGTCATGAGTTCAAACCCAGGCCATTGGTAGGATGCTCACTACTATAGTCCATTCAACTGTGGGGGGGATCAAATGATCTTATTGTCATGCCGAGGGAAATTTAACATATCTATTCTTTATAGGATCTACCTTCTAATGAAAGCACCAATCTATGAGAAAAACTTAGATAGTTGAGCCCTTTATCACAAATGCTTCATTCCTGCTAATCTTTAAGATTAGAATTGCCTTTCTTTCTTCTTCCATATACTTCACTTTTTACAAGATTGATAAGTACACAAGAACATCTAAGGTGCCCATTTTATATATAAGTTGTAATGTATGGATAGAGGGGAAAATGTATTAAGTTACATTTGCATATCCATTGTTGACCTTCAATCCAATTGCATTCCTTTCTACAAATGTCCAACATTCACTTGGTACTTAGAATATAAATTTGTGTAAAGTTCAAAAGGAATTAAATTTTGAAATATGACTAGTTCATATTTGTGCACTCTTTGTATATACACTATGAAAAAATCACATCACGATTTGGACTTACAAAACTATCAAAATAGATGATTGTATGTAGGTGCTTGCTTAGCAAATTTATGTTGTTATGAGAAAGGAATTGACCAACAATGTTTAACAAATGTAGTCAAAAGAAAGAAATTAGTTCACATGACTTTTGGGTTCCAACTGGTAATAAAGGAAAATAAATAAGTTGTAATTTGGTTTCATTATAAAAGATGATCATAGAAAGAAGGCACACCTTAGAAGTCAATAACTATTCAACTTTTTGTACCATGTGGTATTTCAAGACTTGATACTATTATTTTTCAAAACATTTGTCTATGAAGTTATTACATTTGGACCTTCATAAAGTTATTATACGTCTTAAATGCCATTACAAATTGGAAGAGTATTACCATGGTTATAACACTATAATAGGTTATTCTATAAAAGTTTCCACATTATTTCTAAACACATGAACATCCTTTTTTATCACAACGGAATGCAATGATTAAGATACTATGTTTTTGATATTAATAAAAATAAATGATTAAGTATTATACTTACGCTTGATATAATTGAGTCAAAGAATATTGAATTGGTGGCGCGCGCGCACATATATATATATATAATTAATAATGGGCCATTCACACCTAGTAATTCCGTGCACAAAGTTGGTTACATGAAATTAAATCCTCAAAATTGAAATGAGGGTCAAACCGATTCAATATCTCAGGTATCTATATTTACCAATCCTGCCACAATATCCTAAAACCCATTTAATTTTTAATTAGTGTGGTGGTTTTTCTGTAGCACCACTTTTCAGCTGGCATTGGATCGTCAACCGACGAACAGTTCAAAGCTTTAAATTCGGTAGTAAGCTTACTAATCCCACATGAAAATCATTTCATTTCTTTTCATTAGTGCCAAATTATTTTGAAAAAGAAAGGTCAGCCGGTCCTTATCTGGAGAAAGAAATGCTTGGGCCTGTGAAGCCCACGTCAACAACGGCGCTACTTGGGACATGCCCTGAATTCCGTGCAACAAACCTCCTGCCTCACTGTCCTTGCTGGGTCAACCCTAATTACACTGATTTTTCTCCTAAGTATTGGGGACGCAAAAATTAGTGTAACCTGCAAGATTAGTGTGTGTTACTTGCAAAAAGTAAACTAGGTTCTTGATGGAAATTAGTACAATATAAGAGTTAATCATAAAGTTTGTCTTTTGTTTGTAAATGGGTATCACAAGAAGGTTTAACTAAAAATAGTACAAAATAAACACCGCACTAAACACCATTAGACTTCAATATTGGTGCTCCAAGGAGTTTGGTCTCATGCTTTTCCAAAACTCTGGTTCCTAGACTTGCATTGCACGCACTTTACAATTAACTCTATAGTAGTGTATTAGTTTGCACTCATTTAAATATGCCTAGAATAGTGTGCATAATTAGGATAAGTCAATGTAACCACCTTTCCCACTTAGAAAATCAAATCCAAAACAGAATATTTGCATTGAACCACACACCTTTACAACAAGTGTAGGCAATAGAAGTATAGGCAATGGTGTTTGATGGCCTCAAAGCATCTCCACCAAGGCGCAAAATGCTCACATGGTGTATGGTTGGGCTTTGAAGAGAGTACTACTAGGCTCTTCAAATTTCGCTTGCCATAGTGGAAGCTGCAATGCCCCTCATGTTTTTTCTTGAGCCCCACGTCAGCCTCTAACAATGTCTAGTGAAGAGCAAGTTTCATAGTGAACGATTGGTAGGCATCGAATGCAGGGGTTTCCACCATTCACGATCTCTTACTATAGTTTAATTTGCCATTCAAGACCACGATTGAGGAGTGATTTGCCTTGTTTTGGGACTTCTGTAATATCTTCTAGTAGGGTTCCGATTGAGAGGTGACACAAAATAGGCAACATGAACATGCCAAATTCATTTACTTGTGTTCATTTTTCCATCTAATGCATTGTCAAACATGTTCTAATGCATTGTCAAACATAGAAAATTGTAGACATGGTGGAAGTCAGAGTTGATTTCTATGAATTGAAGAGTAGCCATTAGAGAAAAAATGAGGCCTCCAAAGGGTTGTCTCGGAGTGACCAAACAAGGCTATTGTTTTCAAAGTAGTCCCTAGCTAGAATCTAGTAGTAAAGGAAAGTTAGCTTGGGTGAATATCGCCAGAGCAGTCAGCCCCGACGACTAAAAACATTTTTTTTTAGGGTTTTTTTTGCGACTTTATTTATTTATTTAAGAAAAAAAAAATGTAAAACTGGATTCATGTGCCATTGGCGGCATTGAAAGCTACAGGCTTGAGGTAGGCGATTTTAGGAGAAAAAAACTTTTTTGCCAAAAAAGAAGATAGGAGGGTAGTTCAACTCTTGATGGAGCAACCCTCTGGAGGCCTCATTTTTTCTTTAATGATTGGACCTAGTCTAAGTCTTTGTGAGTAGACTAGGGTATGTCCACTTCTTTTGTTTTACGTTTCAAACATTGTATATCAAAAGCGGCAAGCCCATTTGCTACTAGTTCAACTAACTGCATACTTCACAGGCAAGTGCTTTTGGAGGCCTCATATTGGAGGTAATATTGTATTCCAAAGAAAACATACTAGGGTGATTGCAAGAAACACTAGTGCTATTTTCTGTCACATCTTGTGTGCTATTTTTTTTTTCCATTTTTCAAAAATGTTTTACTATCCAAAAATAGCCTCCAATTTTATGTCACACTTGCAAATTTGGAAGTGAATGGGAAATTTTATTTTTAATTAATTTTCCTATTCTTTGCAAATTAAAAGTTTAAAACATCCAAAAGTATCTAATTTCTTGAGATTTGGCACTTTTCTAATTTTCTTACTTAAAGAATTTTACTATGCTTTTCCTTTGGTGGATACCTTTATTTTGAAGATGCATACATTGACTAGAGTTTTTATATTTCTAAAAAAACTGTTTTTCTAATTTTAAGCCCTAAAGTCCCATTGTCCTTTGGGGGACAAAATGAATCTTGGGTAGACTCTTACAATTACAAGATTTATCAAGATTTTCTAAATCATTTTGTGAAGATAGAAAGACACATTAACTTTTTTTAAATATAATTTTTATTTCAATTAGTGCCCGAGAGCAAAAGTTATGGCACAATAAGCCCAAGTTTTAGTTTACTAGGTAGAGCAAAAACCTACAAAAAATTTAAAATTTAAAATAAAAAAGAATTGTTTCTCATAGATTGTATTTTTATCTACATAGAAAGCTTTGATTCATTCCATTTAGACTTGTTATTTGAAAGTTATCAAAAATCTTGTTTTTTGGAGCAATCAAAGCATCTTCTTAGAAAAATAACTAGTGCGGAATAGGATTCATTTTAAAACTCAATTTTCACAATTTAAAAAAAAAAGGTTCCACAAGGTTAAAATCTCTTGCTAAACCAATCTCACTATTGAAATTAGTAGGGTTGAATACCATCTTAGAGCTATTAATGATTTAGTTTTCCCTTCAATTTTGAACCTACTTCCACTTCATAATTTTTTAATGAGTGAAAAATTAAGTGTGTTATTTTTAGTTTTTTTCCCCTAGACTCTCAACTCAATTCTTAAGTATAAAATCTATGCTGTCAAAGTTTTTGAAATTTCTTCTACACATTCTCATACTAATTTAGTACAAGATCCTATGGTTAGATATGCAAAAGAAAAAACAAGTTTTCAATTTTTGTCTCTTTGCAATAGAAATTACAATTTTTTTTTTTTTTTTTTGAAACATATAGCCTTCAAGGGTCATAGTTGGACTGACATAACACAATAACCAAGGCAACGTAGTGTAATAAGCCCGGGATTACACACCTTGGGTAGATTGAGTGGTTTTTGATGGGAAAATGGCCTTGGAGCTTTAGACGTCATTAGAGAAAAAATGAGGCCTCCAAAGGGTTGCTTCGGAGTGACCAAACAAGGCTATTGTTTTCAAAGTAGTCCATGGCCGGGATCTAGCTGCGGAGGAAAGTAAGTTTGGGTGAATATCGCTAGAGCAGTCAGCCCCAATGATTAAATTTTTTTTCCTTCAGTTTTTTTTTGGTGATTAAATGAATTTTTTTTTTGAAAAAAAACTAAAAAAAAAACTGAGTTCCTGTGCCACTGGCAGCACTGAAAACTGCAGGTTTGAGGTGGGCGATTTTAGGGGAAAAAAAGAAGATGGGAGGGTAGTTCAGCTGGTGCTGGAATAGCCCTCAAGAGGCCTCACTTTTTCTCTAATGTTAAAGTGCTCCAAAAAAATAAACATGAGTACTGTGAAAATGCAACAAAATCAGCATGATTGTATTCTTTGCAAACACCCTGGACCACCCTAGATATCTTGACAAAGACTCAATATTGTTGTGCTAGACAAATTCAAAACTAGAGATATTGTTGTGCAGAAGTTCTGGGTTTATGACGCTGAGGATCTGATTTCTAAACTGGGAGGTATGACAATGTTTCGAAAAAAAACTTTAGAATTTTAAAACCTCGAACTTGGGCGACTTCGACGCTCGACATAACCCTGTATTGGTAACTACCAGAACTGAGAGAGTGTGCGACCCGAAAAATCATCTGAAAGTATGCTTGTGATATTTCATTCCACAATGTCTAAGTTTGAAAATATTGTACAATCATCTCTTCTTAAGAGCAGGATCACTCTTAATTTCTCCACCCTCGTCAACGACAAGGAGGAAAACAACTAGGCTAGCTCCAAATCTTCAGCTAAAACAAAGCTGAAACCAACACTAGCTTCATTCTAACACAACTGATGTGATTCAATCGCAACTTCCTTAGCTTGCAGCTCGGAAAAGAAGACCCGTCTCCGAACCAGCTGTAAGAAATCATGAAACAAGGCCCACCCCGTCTCCCTCTCGATCAAATTAACCTTCGTGTCGACGAATGCGTTCAAGGTTTACTTAGCACACAACAGCCCAAGCTTCCTTCTTCAACACATAGAACTGGAACCCGCAATTGCAGATGATCCCAAGGTTGCCGTCCCCACCTCTTGTGTCAGAACTAAAATTCGAAAACGCTCGTGAAGATTCAAGTAAGTTTCTAGACTTAAACTGAAGCCTTAGCTTCCCACGAAGCAGCAAAGCAGACTGTGGTACTGTCGAGTTTTCCTGGCGGCTTTAATAGTCGTCGGATTGTAGTTATACAAATCTTCACTTCGTGAGGGCGAGCACGGCCGTTGCGCGTGAATCCGAATCGGCCCCCCGATACGCTTCTCCTGGGCCACATTCTCAAACAACAAAGTGTAACAAGGGCCGTTCTCGTCATTGTTGTTGTTGTTGTCCCAAACTCCAAACTTCGGTAACCTGCCACTGCCACTAGTTTCCTCCCCGTGCACAGTTCCTGACTTGGGAATATAACCAGACTTGGGAATGTGACCCGAGCTCGGGATGAGACGCTGCACTGAAGGCTTGGATACCGAGGGCGTTCCGGCGACGCTGGAGACGGCGCTCTCGGAATTCGAAGGGCTGCTGCTGGAAGGGAGAGACTCGTCCCAGTCCTTGGACGCGCCCGTGCTGTCGCTACCCGCGCCAGCTTCTCGACGTTGCTTCGCCAGTTGCCGAGCTCGGGCCATGGGCGAGACGTAGGAGGTCTTCACCATGGGTTTGCCGTTCTTGAGGGCGATACCCGTGGAATCCACGGTCGAAGTGCGCGGGGTTTCGACGTGAAGGACGGTATGTTTGATGAGGTTTTTGTCATGCAGGCCTTCGCCGCGCTTGAGCACGAAGCTCTGCTCCTTCATTGCCATTTCTGCGAGCCTGAAAATAGAAGCTTTACCCTGCCTCACTAATTTTTACACGAATGGTTTCTACAAGTCGAAGCTAGCTCCTAACGCTGCACAATCCACTACTGAAATCGAAATTCCGCATCACTAAGGATACTAATAAGCAACTGAAATCATCTGTTGATGATGTTTAAGCCCATCCCTGCACAAACCGAAAAACACTTCGGCAACGCGCCAAAACTGTGTGACGACCAAGCCCTCATGCGTATCACATGGAGAATGACTGTGTCCCCGACTTTCACTGTCCCCGACTGTGTCTCCGTGAGCAACAACTCGTGACTACAGTCTAGATTCAAATACGAAGCGAGAACAAAATGATTGTGCTAAAGAATAGTACTCTCCAAACAGAATCCTCCCGGCAGGCCGGCACCTCACGACCAATTCTTCCCCAAGCAAGATATCCCTCCCACGAGTTGAAGGTTCCGATTCCCTAGAAAGGTAAGAAGTGGTCACTTCCAGAAGTGAAAACCACCATGGACCATTCAACAGTTCAAACCAATAGTGTACGCGAGCACCGAAGTCACCAGATCGTCACTGAACTCAGGCGCAAAACAAGTGAGATGCTGCACAGACAGATGCGGGACTATGCGGGACTGTACCGAGCACTGCTATTTTGTGCAAACTACGTCACCTTCCACCAAAAAAAAACCCTTCTGGAACAACGATCAACGTCATCTAAATACTAAGCTTGGTAAAATCCTCACGGTTGTCTCTGTTGTCTGGGCAGGTAATTGACCCGTACAAGCGCCAGGAACTTGCCTATATAGACATATTTTATAAATTTATTTCATTGTGTGCTCCAGTTGTTGCGCCGTGCTAGAGGGGCTGTTGATACGGCTTGGATTCCGGGCCGGGGTATAAACACGCACCGTGTTTTTCTTATGCACGATTTTTCGCCATTTGGCTATAGCCCAAAAACGTTCGCTTTTTTCAATTTGTTAAAGATTTCTTCCTTTCGGGGGATCAAAATAGCCAGATAATTGCAGTATTTTCAAGACAAATAGACGAATCATACACAGACATCACCTAGTTTTTGATACAGGTACGGTATCACCAAGTATCACCCAAGTATCCCACGAGCATTGTACGTAGAAACAGCTGGCTTCTTTCCCCCAAATGATAATAAAAAACTCCCTGAGCACGCATTACATGAAAGAGGAATTGCTATTGCCGCATTGGGAGAGTTTTTCGGCCCTTTTGATCTGGAACTAGATGCCTCTAGTCTAGGACCTGGGTTGACGCCGGCTGGCAAGCGCCGTTCAGCGTCGCCAAGTGGCAGAGCTCATTAAAAAGGCTCCGAAGTCCACGGCTTCTTTTCGACAATCATGAGCTCGAGTTTCTTTTGTTCCACTTGGGGTGGAGTCCGGCGGGGCTGTAACTTTTAGTAATTTTGGGAAGAGCATGAAATGAGATAATTTATCATGATGATGGAGCGTGAACTCCCCGCCAGTCACTCAGCGAGGTTGGAGAAGAGCGAGCGGTGATGAGTGAAAGGTGGTTCAGTTGTCGCGAGCAGAAAGAGTTGGTGCAAGTGGACGTGCTTTGTAATCAATTTTGCCTCTGGACTGGCTGTGACGAGGATGGCGTTACGGTTGGAGAGAACTGAGCGGAATCCATGCCTTGGGCTTTGACTGAATGTAAGTTACGGAGTATTTCGTTGACTATGAGATCATTCACGAGGCGGGACAGTCGGCGTTTGCTATAGAAGTCTTGGAGAGGGGAGTCACGAGCATGGGGAGGAATTTTAGCCCTCCGTTGGGCTGCTTCCCTTTGTTGCGATGTAGAGATGACGTCGAGCATCAATGACAATTTTTTTTTATATAAGTAGATTATATTTTGATAATATTATAAATAATGACAAACTCATGTAGTTTGACTCTGTAACCACGTGGTGCACATGAAGTGATGTGGGAATTGACGTGGTCCACTTGTAGAACATTGTAAAACTCATAGCCTCTTGAGGGTTCAACTTTCTTTTTAATAAATTGGAAGACCCATGCCATTGGAGTGGCAATTAGTACTAGTAAAGAAGGCTTGTCATTGGCTACAATGGAAACATGGTATGTAGAATTTTTTTTTCATTTTGGAGTAGTAGCCATCTATTTTCTCTATACTCATGTGATACTTGGGGGTGAATGCAAGAAACACCGGTACTATTTTGCGTCACAATTGGAATGACGGAGTTGCCATTCGCCATATCTTTTGGGAAATGAAGTCCATGTACCTGAAATTTTTGTTAAAGATGGCTAACTTAGAAGTCCTCAAATTCCTTATTTTTGAGAAAATTTGAAAAAAAATCCTTTAATTAAATTGTAATTTACCTAATTTGTCACACTTTGAGGTTTAGGGTTTTTTAGTATTGTGAAATATCCAAAAATGATGATGTATGTCTAGGATTGTTGTGGGCTATTGCCACAATAGAAGGGCATGTGCCCACCAAAGGGCATTCAAAAAAACACAATTCTTTGTCTTCAACATGCATGCAAATAGGGGTCCCTTGCCCATAGCGTTCCAAACATTCATGATGGTTTCAACTTTTAGTTTTTGGTGAAATGTAATCACTATAAAGTCTTTACAAATGGCCAATTTTTAGGGTTTTTTTATTCATGATTTTCTAATTATTATTAATTTATACTTAATTTTATCTACTTTTTGTGGCAAACTGTCATTTTTTTCAAATAGTACTGTCTGAGTATTATTAAATACTCAAAAGTACTATTGGCCGTTGATTTTTTGGATCAACGGCTGAGATTGCTCCGTTTTGTAGTACTCCTAGTACGAGGCAGAAAAAACACAGTTTTGGCAGAATGCTCCCTAAATCATTCGGTGTTTCTTGCATCTACCCTTGGTGACATCTAATTGAAATTCAGTGATACCTAGGTAAAAAAATTTATTGGTCTTAAAAAATAGAAATAATCTAATTGCTTTGAGTTTTATTAGAAAAAATGAAAATTTTCTTCACTAGAAATACTCAACATCTTTTGATTGTAGCCAACAGTAGCAAAAAAAACATGCATAAAAAATCAATGATAGTATGAAGAGACCAAGAAATAACTCAATAAGAAATCTAAGGTAGTAAAAGAAAATTCAAGGTAGCAAAAATTGATTTTGCCTACCTTCAAAGTTTTGTCAAGTAGAATTATACAACATTTGGGTGGAGGACTAATATATTGCCCTTGTCAAAGGGTGTTGCCCTCTACACCTTACTTCTTCCAAATATTTACTAATGTTGAGAGGGGATTACTATTTTAGAAGCATACGCTACAATTATGTTGACCTATATGTAATCCCTATAGTCCCAAAGTCCCTTTAAGGGACATGTAAGAATTTAGATAGACTTGTATGATCACAAATTATGATGTGGTTTTTTCAAACATCTTTTCAAGATAGAAAAAAAGATTAGCTTTCTAGGAATATCATTTTTATTTGAATATGTGCCTAAGAACAAAATTTATGCAACTAAATCTAATAATAGTCAAATTTGAATAGTATAAAAAAATAGAACTTGAAATTAATTTTATAATTTTCATCCTTATAGAATATGTTTTTTCTCTATTTGAAAAATGAAAATTCTTAACTCATTTATTTGGATAAGTGGCAAGAAAGTCATAGAACATTTTGGTTTGTGGACATTCAAGGCATCTTTGTTAAAAATTATTGTATTGGACTATTGGCTTTATTTCTAAATTCAGTTTTCACAATTTTGCAAAAACAATACTTTGAAGGGTTTAGTTGTTTGCTAGAACATTCTCATGGATGGGATTTGCAAATTTTAATTTGACTTTAGAATGATTAATGATTTAGTTTTTCTTTCCATTCCTAACCTATTTCTATTTAGAATTTTTTTTAAAGGATAAAAATAATTTTTTCTTAAGTTTCTTTTTTTGAGAATCTCTACCTAGTTATTCAATATAAAAAAATTTAAAATTAAAATCTATGGTGCAATGAACTGAAGTTAACCCCTAAAGGACCAAGGCCATTCTTCTGTCAAAAACTACTCAAAACTGCCAATTCTGCTGCATTCATCCAAAAAAACAAAACAAAATACTTGTTTTTAGAATCTAACCATAGGATCTTGTACTTTACTAGTTGAGGATCATGTAATAAAAATTTCATGGAGTTTGACCGTACAGATTGGAAGATATTAGCATTCAAAGTTGAAAAAAGAAAGTTTTTTTGAACACTGGCCCGCAATTTCAGATGACTTTGAATGCCATTCGTGGAAAAAATTTGCACTGTGAACCTTGAATTTAAAATATTTTTTGTTGAAGAATTGAGTTGAAAGTCTAGAAATTAAAAAAAAAAAAAAAAACGCTTGATTTTCATTCTTTAAAAAATTGTCAAGTAGAAGTAGGTCCAAGATTGAAAGAAAAACTAAATTGCTAATAGCTCTAAAATGGTATTGAAACACAATAATCTCAATAGTGAGATTGTTCTAAATAGAAAACTTAACCTTGTCAAACAAATTTTTTTGAAAAAATGTGAAAACTGCATTCAAAATTGCATTCTATAAGTTATTTTTTCAAGAAGATGCTCAAATTGCTCAAAAAACAAGATTGTTCATAACTTTCACATCACTAATCCAAATGGAATGAATCAAAGCTTCACATCTAGACAAAAATATTATCTTCAAGAAGAAAAAAATTAAAAAATTAATATCGATTTTTTGTAGATTTCTTTTTCTACCCGGTGACGTGAATATTAATGTGAAGATGCCATAACTTTTGTTCCCGGGCACCAATTGAAATAAAATTTATATTCCCACGAAGCTAATAAGTTTTCCTATCTTATGAGAAAGTTTCAAAAAGTTTCACTAAAAATTGAGATCATAAGAACCTACCCAAAATCCATTTTGTCCCCCGAGGGGACAATGGTCCTTTAGGGATTAAGGAAAGTCTTATAATATAGTGTGGCAGTGTTCCAAAAAATGAATTTTCTTCACTACAAATGCTAATATCTGCCAATTTATGTGGTCAAACTTCACAAAAATTTTACCACATTTTTTTATACAAATTTAGCATAAGATCCCATGATTAAATATTGAAAATCTCATGTTTTTGTTTTCTTGACTCAATGCAATAGAGATGGTAGTTTTGAGGGTTTTTTGACAAAAAAAAGGTCTTGGGACTTTAGGGTTTATAGGACAAAGTATGTGACTATGCTAACAATTTTAATATCTAGTATTTTGTGTATTCTATTTTTCCACTAAATATGAGTGCAATTTTTTTTTCTAGAGATGAAACCACATATCTTCAATACGTGATTAAAAAATTAGATTTTTTGAGGAAATTTAGAATCATCCTAGATTTTTGAAGTAAAGGTACATAAAACTAGTATAAAAACAATAATACCTTAAATGTTTTACGATAAGTGAATATTATAGTTTGAATCATCATGGAGACATGGAGTAAACCACATTTTCAAGTCATTATATAATTAAAAAATCAATAGATTATGTTATTGGCTTTAAAATTCAACTTACTATAAATGGTTGAATTTTGTTAAAATGGTGGTATTCGATGTGCCATTTTCAAACCGCCCAATTTGAACTCTAAAAGTGTCATCTAAGACACATATAGATTTCAGAAATCTTCAATTTGTAAAGATTTCAGAAATCTAGTAATGGTATAGATTTCAAAACATGTGATTTGAATTATAAACATGACATTTTTAACTGGTGTAGATTTCAAACATCTATGATAGTTGTACATTTCAGATCATCCGGTCTGAATCATAAAATTACCAAAGTAACGGAATGGCACCATTATAACGAAATTGTCCATCAAAGTATCTTCCTATAGTCATTTTTTTGATTTGAAAAGACTATTAATAATTCCAATGGTGTTACTTGATACCTGAATATGGTACCCTTAAAATAAGTTACAACAATAAACTCTTCATTCATGATGGTCCTTGTACCAAGTTTATTGTTATTTTATTATTACCACCCACTTTTTGGGTTATCTCTTAATCCTTAAAAGCCTAAGGGGGCGAACAAAACACAAATGTATTGTAAAATATAAATTTTGTAACTTTTTTGAAGTTTTCATCAAATATGATAATGTGAAGCACGAAAAGTAGAAAGTATCCATGTGGTCAAAATTATAAATTATTTTTAGATTCCTTTCAAATGAATTTTGAAGATTTAACTTAAAAAATTCACCAAAAATACAATTTCTATCTTTTGCATTTGAATTTTTTGGTGAAAATTGTGGTTTCTATTGATTTGTAAAAAAGTGCATAACATCTAATAATGAGAACATCAATACTTTCTTCAAATAGTAAATTTTCCAACACTAGGCAAATTCTAAAGCCTATAATCGAGTTGTTTCCTTTATAATTTTTGTTTGACTATAGCAATCTGAGTTCAATTTGAATATAAAAATAGAAAGACAACCTGCACAAACAAAATTTTGAAAAATAGTTTTTTTGTACTTGAAAATGTTGCCTAAAGTTGGATAGCGACCATAAAATGGTCACTTGAGCATTTAGGGATTAAGCAAGTTAAATGCAAATTGTGTCATACTTTCATCTATCACATCTTTATCCATCATGTTGTCATATGATCATTTTTTCATTCATTAGTTAGTGCTAAAACCTAATGACATCAAAACATCTTCTCAATGAAAACCTTGCAAGCTTGATGCAGGTTTTTTTTATACTGTTGCCAGTAATACAACTAATATTACCACCCCTTCTCCTAAATGAGGTAGAAGAATTGGCAAGAGTTGTGTCTAACTAAGGTAGAAACACCTATAAGAGCCATTTTTCAAATTTCTCCAATACCTAATTAATGGACTAAAATGAACACTTTTTGATTGATTTCAAAATCAACTAAATTCTTTAAATGCAACCAATGAGAGGTGAAGAATTTTTTGAAGCAACTAATGAGAGTTGACTAGTTGAGGCATTTGATGCTTCAAAGGTGTCTATTCAAGGTGAGCACACTGTTACATCAGGATAAGCTACCCTATATTATTTTTCAACTTAAAAAATTTGTAAAATATTACTAGAGCATCAGAAAATTACAAAACCACTTCTGTTGCATCTCTCGTGACTTAGCTAATAATCTCATGAAACTTTCTTGGTCTCTTGACCTTTGAGAGATAGTGAGACCAGAAAAAAGTGCTGCTTGTACATGTTTTTACTTTACAATCCACAACAAAGATGCAACTCAATCTCCGGCCTATCATAGTCCGGAACTCTGGATTGGGTTCAGTTGCTTCCACTTCGTTTTTCTCGTTAACTTTCTTTTCATGGACACGTGAAGTAGGCTTTGCAGCTGCGGCGGCTGCAGTTACTTAACTTACGCAGATGTTTCCGAATCCCATGCGCGGACCTTCCACCGAATTTCTCAAAGCTAGTCGTCGATGCCAGTGGCAATCTTGCAGTTGTCGATCGAAGTGACTGTAGCGTCGGGTTGCCCGGACTGACCTTCCACCGAATTTCTCAAAGCTAGTCGTCGATGCTAGTGGCAATCTTGCAGTTGTCGAAGTGATTGTAGCGTCGGGTCTGTTCGATTCATTGGCGCCGTCCATCCATCCAGGGTGGAAGATACTACGGTACACTCAGCAGCGGCTATTCAGGACGGAGACTACAGTATTCGGCAGTTGGGAAAGCGATAGACTTTGGACTGCAGTCGTTGAAGGTTTGAGTAGACTTTTCTATTTTGGAAACGAGACACGGTTCAGAACTTTCGTTTCTTTTTTAAAGATGGCAACCTTCGATTAAAGTGCAAGGAGGAGAACACAAAAACAGCGGGGGGGGGGGCAATCCGAGTCCCAGACAAGCCGCTCACTGGTGAGATTTGTTTCTGAAACCCATGGAAAGTTTCCATTGATAGAGGTGAAAAAATACATTGAACCTGAGTGAGGAACCAGTCCCCGGCGAATGTGTTTTGCTTTGTTTTTGAAAACCGTTGACAACAACTAAAAGGAGGAAGCAAGCCTGATGAGATTGGCGGTCAATGTAAGGGTCATTTTCCACTTTGGTTCAGCCAGATCTGTTGTTCAGGCGTTGGGGAATGGGGAGTTCGTCATTCGCTGTGTCCATGCTACAGCCACAGGAGAGCCGCTCATCGTGCCTGGGTCATCACACTGGCAATCAAGACGGCCCTAAATTTGACGCCAGTTTCTTAAAAAAAATTGGATGTCACTTTCCTCTAATTGTTGGGTGTCAAAATGTCACTCTCCCTAAATTTGGGGTGTCAAAAAAAACTACTCCCTCCGTCCCAAAATGACTGTTCACAATTTCGTTGGTATTTTTTTGAACCAATTTCATTGATCATATTGTGAAAAATGTAATTAAAAATGGTTCCAAATTTTATATTACTAGAATCATTGAAGAGCATGGCAGAATGTATTCATTGCAACCTAAATAAAATTAGCCACAAGGAAGTCTCCATATGACCTACTCAAAACAACCTTAAAAAAACATGACATTCAAAGTAGACAATCATTTCGGGATGAAGGTAGTAATATCTTCTTGGAGTCCTAAATGTTCTCTTCTAGGAACAATTGTTGCATCAGAGAAAAAATGAGGCCTCCGGAGGGCTGCTCTAGCAATAATTGAACTACCCTCCCATCTTTTTCTTTTGGCAAAAAAAGTTTTTTCCCTCCTAAAATTGCCCATCTCAAACCTATAGTATTCAATGCTGCCACTGGCACAAGAACCCAGTTTTACAATTTTTTTTTTCTTCAAAAAAAAAAATAGTTGCAGAAAAAGACAACTAAATAAAAATAATAATAAATAATATAATCGCTAGGGCTGACTGCTTCAGCGATATTCACCCAAGCTGACTTTCCTTTGCAGCTAGATTCCGGCCAAGGACTACTTTGAAAACAATAGATTTGTTTGGTTACTCCAGAGCAGCCTTCCGGAGGTCTCAATTTTTTTCTAAAGTAAGTTGTATAAGTTTGCCATCCTTCAATGTTTGGTTTCATTTTTGAAAAAACGACTTTGCCGCATGTGCTAAGCATAATGGGTGCTTGTTATTTCTGGGTCCAAATGGGGTAATAGGAGCCAATTTCTCCGTAACCACTCCTTTTTTTGGACCATTATTGATTGTGTAACTCAAAGTTTATTTGATTTCTCCAAAATAAAGATGCCTCGTGTTTCATAAATGTTATGGTGTCATGATTGACTATTACATAATCTAAGATGTCATCATTTCATCTTAATTAAGTACAAAACTAAGGCTGTAACCAGTGCTCTTTACTCCTTTATTGAATTTGAAGTTAGACTATATAGAAACTTTTCCATTGAAAGTAATGATATTTTGAATAGAATATGTCATTGTTGACAACTTTGAATAATTTTTAGAACTAATTTTGATGAAATTGATGAAGTTTTTAAGTAAAACATTCCATTGAAATTTCAAAAGGAGTCCCAAAAGGACCCTTTACACGGTTGTCGTTGGCTCCTAATACCTCACTTTGACCCTTCTACAATTCATTCAAAGACAAGTTTGAACTTAAAATTTTCTATAATGAAATCACCCTCAATTAAGGTAGGTGAAACAATAACAAAGTTGATTAGTAGGTTCATAGGCCCTCCATATGATAATTTCAACTAGGATTACCCACTAACTTTGTTGTTGGTGTGATCATAGCCCTCTTGGTTCATCTAATTTTTGTTTTTTAAAAGTGTGAGGGATAAATGTCTTTTGTCTCAAAAAAGTAAAGAAAAAAGGAGTCTCATTGCATGGAAATAAAGGTCTGTTACTTAGTTTGAAGTTCAAGAATTTTATGAAATTGAAGCTTTTCACTTCAATCACTCCAAGCATAGCTCTTGGATTGACACTTGTGACTAAGTAAACATTACATGTTGTTGCGTACCATTCTCAATTGTATTGACAAATACAAATTCATATCTTGTTGTTAGATGAATAGTTATATTGAAACACTTGTAGAACAATGGAACATTTAAAAGATTGGAATAAGTTTTAGGTAGAAATTGTCAAAAACTATCATTTTCTAATGCATAGAGAAAACTTAAGATGAAAAATAAGATTAAAGAAAAAAAAACATCCAAAAAAATATTTTAGGCTACAATATGAAGGAATGGGATAAAATTCAAAAAATTTGAAAGCATGTATACCATAACTTCATAGCAGCATGGTTAAAAATAAATAATTCAAAAGGTGCCTAAATATTTGGAAAATTATTGACATAGTTTCCTCCAAAAAAATATATATTGAAGGATTGTCTAATTCATATAAATTCAACTTGCTCCACAATGTAATCTTAAATCTTTTCTTTGTCAAGGGTGATTGCAAGAAAGACCAAACAATTTTGGTAGACTTCTGCCAAAATTGCGGTTTTCTGCGCTCAATATTATGAGTACTATAGTCCTACAAAATGAAACAATCTCAGTTGTTGATCTAAAGAATCAACGCCTAATAGTACTTTTGACTACTTATAAGTATTGAAACAATACTATTTGAAAAAAAAGACAATTCATCACAGAAATTAGATAAAATTAAGTGTAAATTAAGAATAATTAGAAAATCATGAACAAAAAACCCCTAAAAATTGGACATTTGTAAAGACTTGATAGTGATCACATTTCACCAAAAACTACAAGTTGAAACCATCTTGAATGTTCAGAGCGCTACGCACAAGGGACCCCTATTCGCACGCATGTTGCAAGGCATGTTGAGGACAAAGAATTGTGTTTTTTTAATGCCCTTTGGTGGGCACATGCTTGTCTAGTGTGTGAATAGGCCACCAAAAATTCAAGTGAACATCATAATTTTTGGATACTCCACAATACTAAAAAACCCTAAACCGCGAAGTTTGACAAATTAGCTAAATTGACATTTAATCATAAAATTATTTTTCAAAATTTTTGAAAAATAAATAAGCTCATGCTTTAAAAGTTAGCCATCTCCATAAAAATTTCAAGGCCATCAGCTTCATTTTCCGAAAGTTATGGATGATGGCAATTCCATCACTTTAATTGTGACACGAAACAGGACCAGTCTTTCTTGCAATCACCCTCAATAACTATAAACATATAGTGTAAAGTTTTTTGCCTCACCATTTTGATTGTTTTAAAGCACAAGAATTCTCTTACAAATAAACATATATCTCACATACAACAAACCTTGGCACTTAATGAAATCTTTGACACGCAAAGTAGAGAGTTTAGGATTTGGAGGCCAAGACAAGGATTTATGTAAATGTAGTTGCCTTTAGATGAAAGTAGCAACAATTATCCCAAAATTGTAAGAACAACTTGGATGAATGCTTAACTCATTTTAATTATAATTTTAAAATTGACCAATTCTAACATATTAATTTTTGGGTTGCCTATTTCTTATTTTCACTTTAATTAATTATTAGGAAAAAAAACTATCCAAGCTACTAGAAAGCTACAGTAGTAAGATTACAATTCTTGAAAATAGATGTTTTTTTTCCCAAGCCCTACAACAACCTTTTCCCTCCTCTTAAACTAAGATTTTACACAACATATAATTTTCTTTAATATTTGCATACGACATGATTATACTAGTTATTTATTTGTCAAATCTCAAACGTAGAAGAAGATGTTACACTTGTTGCCCAAATCTACTCGCCCTTCCTAGTTTTTTTAGGGGGACAACATCACTTTTAACCCATATGCTTGACTACGCATTAAAAAATAACCCTAAATAGGGTACGTGATCTCACACAGCCACACCTTGTCTCAAAAGTTTCATTCAAAATTGACTTCATACGAACCTACCCAAATTTCCAATCAGTCATTTCATGCCCAAGTTGTCCTTTACGGGTTAACGAGTCAAGAATGTCATGGAAACCCCTCTGAAGTCGGTAACCTTGACAGGAATCTGAAACATTTTATAAAAAAGAACCAACATGGTTTCAGGGTTGGTTTTGATTTGCATTCCACATGCTTTCCATATTTCAATTTTTTTTTAATTTCGATTGTCAGTAACATGAATCTCCTGCAGATGCGAGTGATAGAAATACTGTATCATAACCATGACAGCATTACAGCGTTCCAGCATGCTGCCATCGATGTCGTTTTTTCTTCGCTTCGTCACTCAAGCTCAGATCACCTGGCTCTTCCTTCCATGTCTTCACCAGAGTCTTTGCTCCAACGATCACTAACCGCTCGACCATAAAAAGCTGATAATTGTTGTGAACAACTGGCTCCAAGATTGCAGAGAAATTTTCAGCCTTCATCACCCTGTATCTGGACACATAAGATACGTTTTAAGAAAGATTCATAAGAAAGATCATACAAGAGAAAAGCAATTTATTTTCATATGTTTGTAGCAATCGTCAAGGTTTGCTAGAGCATACTTAGACGACAGCTGGTCGAAATAGTGAATTTGTTTCTCATCAGTGGCAATGTACAGAGTGCGGCCAGCAGGTATCCAGAGCTTGATACGTTCCATTACGGCCTCAGGCTGAGTGTCACGGTCCAGGTTGGCGTACATGGAGCGGACCGCTCCAGATTTGTCCTTGTGAACCTTCAGTTTATCGCCTCTCCGGACATGTAATGCGTCGTAGTCTTTCAACTTCTTTTTTATCTGAGTAAAACAACACCAACTACAGGATAAGTCTCATCCTCGACTGCGAGCTGCTGCAATTCATCACGTCTGAAAATCCAAGAAAGTGAGGATTCCCCATTCCCTATTCATTAAGATCTTGATACTCCAGTGCTTGCAACAAACTAGCTGAAACCCAATTCGACGAGCATTGGAGACAAAGAATAGGAGATGGAGAAGTTTGCATGAAAATGCATTAGCGTTTGCCAACTTACCCTGCGTTTTTGTGCCCAAAGGATAGAGATGAAGTTTACAATTCAACAGGTTTGCTAATATCTACTGTGACTACCCCCATTGGAAACAAATAGCATGTCCTCAACAATCTTCCAGAAACTATTATGGATTCAAAGAGTTCACCTACTGTAGTACACCAAATAAGCAATATTCATATCGTGTATTTGACAGGGGTAGTCAACAGAAGTCATAGTTACTCGCCGCAAGTAGTTCTTAATTCTCAAGGAATTTAGTGCTTGGGTTCGAAACTGTGCTCTATAAATTTTAGGATTTCAGAATTCCTTGAACATCAAGCCCTTGAGTCCCAAACCCTAAAGTTCATCAAAAATGATGAACTGTTCATGGGGAGTCACTGTGACTCCCCCTAATGTATTAAAGCTGTGAGTTGTCTCACGAGATCAGCAGCAGCTTGAAGTGGACGAGCAGCCATAGATGGCAGAAAGGAATAAGGAAGCGTGATGGCACTTCGATTGTGCCGATTTTTGCATTCCATGAACCTGCCACAGCCTATCAAGTAAAGTGAATGAACAGTGGATTGCTTCCCATGTATCATAAGTCATAATATGTAAATTTGTTATGTTATGCTCTGGAGCATTTAAAATATGAGCTGCCATTAAAGGATTTATAAAAGGACTATTGTCATTGCCTTTTTTGCAATTCAACGCTCTGTTTCAACAAATGCCCAAATTGCTCAATGGCAGATTGCTTAAAGAGTTGAAACTGCTTAACTTAGCTTGAAGAGTTTTAACTTCATAATTTTGAGTGGGATTCATATCTCTTGCGGTATTGCAAACTCATGAGAATGTCTCTCTTCAGGAAGTGAATAGCGAAGCACAATCTTACCATGCCTGCCGATTTGCGGTGCGATTTATGACATACGCCTGTTGAAACACAGAATTCCTCTCAAGCTCCTCCCGCTTGATGCCTTCCACTTGAACAAATAATCCATCTTTTCTTACAAGTATATCCTGCCATTCTTTTGAGTCTGATACAATCACAGGCACTCTGTGTGACATCAAGGCCAAGTCGTAAAGCGTATCCATACGGGATTTCAAGCTGCTGCAAGACAGCCAATTGGTGACGGTGCCTTATTATAATTCGTGCAAAATGCAATTTTATTTCTCGTGGCTCTGGCTCGCATCAAACTAGTCATGAAAATATGACCAAATTAAATCTTTGTAGCGAATCAGGGGAGTCACGCAAGCAAGTCATGCCAGCAAGAGAAACCACATCACAGTAAAAGATTTCAGTACAGCTTGCAAGTATCATCCCTTGCGAACTGCAAAGAAGATTGAAGAATACCCTTCCAGCTCTTTGCTATGCTTCGGTAAATTAGTATTGGAATGTTCGACGGCAATGCATATTCTGGATGGCAACACAAATGTTCTGCATTTTCAAGGAGAAGAGACAAATTCAGTGATAAGTGATCCTGCAAAGTCACATAAGCTACAGGTGGTAGGCAGCCCATTAAGAAGAGGAGCTACATTAGGGGTGTCAGAGTGCAAGACTTGCGAGGAGCGAATTTTTAACGAGACTTCAAAACTCTGTGAGGGCTAGTATTTCTGACTCAATTTGAGATTCAGACTTATTGCGTAGGGCTCCAAAAGGAAAGAAGCAGTGGTCCAATGTAATTTTCGTCATGAAATCAAGCTGCATCTCAAGACACTGCTAAATGTTCTAAAATTTCAAATACTGTGTTCTTCCCATTTTTTGTAGGAAGAAAAAAGTTTTGGTAGAAGCTCTTTTTAAATTTTGCCACATTGTTTTTTGTGAACAGTGGAAAGAGAGAAGAGAGTCTTGCACTGGAAGTCACAATCACTCCTTTTTCTCCATGCTTCTGTTTTGACACTCAGTTTCGCAATTGGAAAATCCACGACCATAGCATCTTCATTGCGATCGTTCTAGGTAACGCTAACGTGGTGCTCTGAAAAAATACATCCCTCGCTAATTGCATGGCTCACCATGAACTATATTCCACAACCATCTCCAGATTTCCAAATTTGAGGATATCCATATCAGTGACAAGGATATCAACCGAATTTTGCCCTAATCACATGTGGAGATCAAAGGTGGAGCACCTGTTGAGAACCATGGCTTCCTCGAGAGCACATCGCAAGCTGGACTCCTGGTGACCCAGACCCCCGCAATGAACACAATACTTTCCAGGACAATCGATTCGTGGACCCCAATACAAGTATTGCTTCTTCATACCATCACCGCCCTCCTGCACTTCAATTTGCGTTACGAAATGCCGAGAAATGCGAAAGCCGAAGCTCATGAAGCACATGGCAATGAAGAGGAGCAGTGTGAGGTAGAAGACAAGGTGAAGCTTGGCGAACAAGGAGACTTTGAAATGTGAGGGATCCGCCTTGGGAGGGGGAATACGACTGCTGGTAGAAGTGGTTGAGGTCAGGGGGAATGGCCTTGGGCAGGCCATTCTTGGACAGGCCATAGCTCTTGGGATTGCAGCAACGAAGACCGAATTCATTCAGAAGCTAAGCTGTGACGATGTCTGCAAAGGAATGTGCATCCATGGTTGGCATAGAAACCCTAATTGCATGGACTTGTTTTCGTGCTCTAATCAAGAAAACTCGAAACCCTAATTGCATGACTTACTCTCATGCTCAAATCAAGAAAACTCAATACCCTAATTGCCTGAACTTAGTTTCATGTTCAATTCAAGAAAGTCCCCCCCAATTGAAGGTCAAATTTGGCATAAATTAAGCATTTTTGTAAAAAAGTGCTACATGTCATTTTGTGAATGGTGTGAAGTGATGTAGACCCCTAAGAATTTAACGTGGAAATTAAATTTCCGTGCAAGACCTCCATGTACAATAACAATGCCCTACAATTGCATGAACCCATGAATCCATGAAGTGTGGGTTTATGTGAGTGTTCCCTAAAAAGCATCCAAAACCACCACTTTCTCTATCCGTCTAGGAAGGGGGGGGGTCCAAATGATGATTTTAGTTAAAATGTTAGCTTCCTCAAAAGAAAAATCATTCAAATTGTTATGTTATTTCTTGACACTCACACAATATTTCATAAACTTTTAAGTTGAAAGTATAGGGTACTTATTGATGCCACAAGACTCCTCTTATTTGGCCACTCTAGAATCACAAAATGCTTGAATTTCCATTGATGAATTCAATTAGTGTGATGCGCAATAATAAATCTAATTTAGGCTAATTAGGAAATTATGCAAATTTGTAGGCGCACTAATATGATAGTTTATAGTATTCTAGATACAATTAATGTTGCACCTATTGAATTAACTTGTATACCAACATTTTATTAATATAAAATACCAAAATGGATTCCAATACCAAAAAGGATTCATCGACTAACAAAACTTCATTGAGAAGTTGTGGGGATGTCATTAAGATTAAGCGTGAGATTAAGTAAGATCAAACAAATAAATGAACCAATAAAAATGATTAGATGAAAACCAAACTATATTGTGAAATTTGGATTTTAACACATGGAGCATATAATTGCAAGAATTCATTAAATTCATAGTGTAATTCAAAATTATAAATTAGAGTAAAAATAGAATCTTAGTTTAAATCAATATCCAAAGTGGATATTTTAGAAGTTACAATCAAGTTTGACCAATACAAATCCATTTATGAATTGTAGCTTTTTGGTATAGGGATGAACAATATGGATTAACCTTAAAATGACAGGTTGGTTACTAAAGAAATCATCTTTTAGGAGTACCATGTGAATCTTTTGCTTAAAAATATCCAAAAGAAATTATTGGAGATTTGGGGGTCAAACTACTCTACAAGCCCTCCCTTTGTTGCTCACAATTCCAAAAATGAACATTGGCTCTTCTATTTTAAAAATAAGGATTCAATATGAGATCAAGTATTTTTATAGCAATTGCAAATGTTCATTTCTAATATATCCAATAGTATGCAAGCTATAATTTTAGCAAAATAAAAATAAAAAATTTATAATTTGTAAATTTGTAAATTTTTTGAAATTCAATATCTTTTATGCACGAAGGAGTGCAAGGGCTTTGTTTTGTGGTGTTTGGACATGCTATGTGACAGTTATGTTTTTTCCAAAATAAAAGATAATTTAATTCAATTTTTTAATTTAAAAACTCCATAACTTTCACTTAGTAGGTCCAAATGCCACAAAACTAGCATGAATAGAAAGCTTTCAGCACAAATGAGTGCAAGGGCTTAGTTTTGTGGCGTTTGGATATGAAATGTGAAAGTTATGATTTTTTTTAAATAAAAGATAATTTAACTCAAAATTTGAATTTATAAAAGCTTTGAAATTCAATAACTTTTATACCGTACTTTGATTGACAAAACTAATTACAATTTTGAAATGTTTTCATTCAAACAACCATACCATCGGCATCAATGGACAAAGTCCAAAAGTAGATATACAAAAGTTGTAGTGTGCGACATATTATACATTACCATTAGAGTTTGAAGAAAAAAGTAGTTGTGATTTGAAAGAAAATCAATTTCAAACTGTTAGCCATGTCAAAAACTCAGTTTTCTTCAACATGATTTGGAATTACTTTATCTTTTGCCAATTTCTTCTTAGAAATTTGAAAAAACTTTTTGTATCTTGGCATATTGGTATACATCATTTCAAATTGTTGTACACAAAAACTAAAGGAAATTGACATTTATAAAATTTAAAATAACAATAGTTTGACAAACATGCAAATGATGTTGGTTCTTACAATATTTTAATTTTTGTTTGAATTGAGAACATGGGGTAGCATTAACCATTGTAGAGAGAATATGGGCTACAATATAGACCATTGTTACATCTTAATATCCTTGCATTTGAAGCATTTGTTAAATTGGGCAATGCATTCAATTTATATTTCACAACTATATAATGCATTTTAAATTTCAATATTTTCGTCAAAAGAATAGAGTACATGATGCACATAATTGCACTAAAAAATTTAAAAGAAAGTAAATTATCATTATCAATATTGTCAAAAAACTTCCAATTTTAGGAATGTCAATGTATTTTTTGGCAATTTTTAATTTTTTGTCGATGTTGAAACGTAAATCCTAAAATCCTAAACCCTAAACCCACGGCCTATGTGTTTGTGTCTAATTTCGTATCCCAAGCCTTCACCAAATATAGCGACACCTACAACCCCAATAATGCCAAAGTGACCCCTGCCTTTATGATAGAGTTTGTGGGATTGAACACTTTGGGCATCTCAGCAATTTGCATTGACTTTGCCAAGGGCGACATCAACCCCTCTCACACGCACCCATGTGCCATGGAGCTTTTGATCTTAGCTAAGGGCAAGCTCTACATGGGCTTCGTGGACACCAATAATACCACCTCCAGGTTGTTTGCCACCACACTCAAGGCGGGCAAGCTCTTTGTGTTCTCCAAAGTCTTGGTGCACTTTGATGATTCACTAACATTTGTTTTAGCAATTTCCAATTCTTTGTGACACCCAAAACTACCATTTTTTCTAGCGTGCACTATTTGTATTAGGGAGTACTAAATTGCTAGGATTTTATATTTCTTCATTGGCAAGTAATAGTAAATTTGAATATACCAAGAAACACACCATTTGAATATTGACTTTGATGTTCTCAAATCATATTTCTTCAAGAATAGGTACATATTGATTTAGAAGATGTATATGGTGTGAGAATCTGAAGGAACATTCTTTTAGGCATTGACACATTTGGATGTTCCTAGTTAACCTTGTAATGTTGTAGCAACCAATTATTAACTAATGGATGACTTTATAAGGGTATGCAAAATGGAGAAATATAGTTTTTAATCCAATTCTTTTTGTGGGAGGTAGGTGAACATATTTTTCAAAAATGGTATTGAATATTACCTCATTGTTGTATATTTGACTTTTCTACTTAAGAAGATGTTAGATCCACAAATCATCATATAATGTATTTTGACATCTTCTAGGTCCTGGCTCTTGATGTGAATCTGAGCATTGAAAATGATCTTTTTTTGAAATTGATTCCAACTAATGAAATGAATTAAATGAACTAAACCAACTTGAAAATCTGTAATTGAATATTTTATTGCAATTTGAACTTTAGATCTAATACTACAATGTGTTGATATTCTAATAATAGAAATACACTAAAATCTTTTTTTCTCCATGATATTCTAAGGTATTCTATACATCTTTGGAGAAAATATAAGAGTTTTTATAAATATTTTGTACTCGATATGAATTTTCTTTAGTTTTCCTTAAAAAATTCTCAATAACTTCAAACTTTCAAAAAAAAATGTGAAATTTACTTGACTTATTGAAGACATTTGATTTCATCTCTTAAAAATAACAATACAAAATTTCAATCATAAAGAGTAAAAAATGTACACCTACAAAATGAAAGGATTTTGAAGTTCCCCTTGTTGGATCGGGCCTCCGGTGTTCGGGTTTAACCATGAAAAGACGGCCCAAGTTCTCTGCGTCCAGAATCGGGAGAGCACCAAGTTCCCCAAGTTCCCCAAATCCTCTGTGCTGGGAAGTTGGGGCAGGTTGTAAATAGTTAGGGTTTAGGGTTTTAGTGTTGGCCGGGTTTGATCCGAGGTTTCGCAGTGCTGTCTGCACGGGCGACGCCATGGCGAATCCCAAGTCCGGGAAACGCGATCGCCAAAGTGACGATGGCGACGTCGTGGTTCTTCACAGGGGCGAAATCAAGAAGCGGCGCGGCGAGAAAGAGGAGGAGAAATGGAAGGTGAGGGAAAATCTTCTCTTAGAATCGAAACAGAACCTCGATCATCTTCTTTGAAACCCTTGCTCCCAATTTGAAGGCTACATGTTTGCACTCAACCTGGTCGACCGACTGAAGCAGTTGAGTGCATTGAACTGCAGCATATTAAAGACAGGAAACTGAAGGGGCAAATTGTGGAACGGGAGAAGCTCTTCGGAGAGGCCGCGGAAACGGCAACGAAAGTCCAGGAGGTTTGTTCACTTCCTCTTCTCTTCTGGTGCATCAATATTTTTGGAAGATGGTTTCACCGGAAATCGGAATCTTCCATTTTTTTCCGGAACCTAATTGCGTGTTTTTTTGCCTCAGTCTTCCTTTTTCTTAATTCTATTATGTAAAAACTCTGTTCTCAAGCTGGAAGTACGCGCACAGAGATTGGAAAACTTAATGCACGTTCAAATTATTTCTCATCTAGAAATTGGAGAATGTAGTAAAATGATTTTCTTCTGCGGTAACCTTTGAGTTCAGGTTGTAAGCAACATTGAAGCTAAGAAATTGTGTGGTTGTCAGTGGTTGTTACCGAGTGAATCTGGTTACTTGGAAGCAGAGGGCCTTGAGGATACTCGCCATTTCAGTCAAGAGGCCATCGTCAAGGAAGTAGATGTCACAAGCGCACGGAAAGCGTTTGACTTGCAACTTCCAGGTTGATAAGCTCTGCCTGGTTTGTGGGTAACATTCCGAAAGGGACAGTTAGGGTTTAGGGTTTAAGCACTGAATTCTCTGCATTATACCGGTGGTTGTATGTTTGTATTCTGGACATGCTTTGGGGCAACATTAGCAAGTAGACGTGGATTGCGATGTTGGGGTTAGTCATTTTGTTACCTTTTTGTTGTATGTTGGTTATATGGTGCGCATGGATATGCAGATCTTGGTCCTTACACTGTGGACTACAACTCCAATGGAGTGTTTATGCTTCTTGGTGGACGTAAAGGACACCTTGCAATGATGGACTGGAAAAAGTCACGGCTGATGATGGAATTTCAGGTCAGTATTGCCAAGATTTTCTTACCCGTTCATGACTAGTGCAATTGGAGTGTATATAACTAGTTTGTGTATAGGACCATGCATAGTAGTGATCAACATTGGAACTAAAGAGAGTGATGGGTTGCTTTCACTATTTCTTAAGAGAATAAATAACCTGAAGGAACCGAGTTATTCCACACAGAACCGCCCTAGCGATCACAAACAGGACAAAATGACCTAGTCGTGGTATAACATAGATAATCAGGCTTGTAAGTATGTTGATCATTCTGGTCTGCAATGTTATTGATAAAATTTTGGTTGAAAAGTAAATTTTTTGGTCATTTTTCTCAGAGTGTTCACGTCTGACATCGTTTCACTTCAGGTGCGAGAGACTACGCGGGACGTGAAATTCTTGCACAATGAGACCTTTTTTGCCGTGGCGCAGAAGAAGTACGCTTAATTTTACCGAGTTTTCCGTTTATCGTCTTCTAGGAAAACTCATACATGCGAATCTCTCTTGCATTGTTTCTCTTCCTGAAATTTCTTAGGGGTTTATTATCTCCGTGATACTAGTTTAGTGTACAATACCTTCAGAGTTTGTAATGACTTCACTGATTGTCTAGGTGAGACATAGGGCGCAAGGTGTCATTTTGTCTGGTTAAAATAACTGTTATCTTATGCATTTGTCTGGATTGGGCAGATATGTCTTCATATATGACAGGAGAGGTGTGGAGCTTCATTGCATGCGGGTATGTTTATTCACATCTTAATAACATGCAATAGGAAACTAGTCTTTGATATCCTAGAGAGGCATGCTCCTTTATTCAATCGAAGGTGAATCACCGTGTTGCTCAATCATCTTCATGCGGGCAAAAGCTGGAGCTGACAAGTTTCAAATTTGTGCAGGACCACATTCAACCTTTGAAACTGGAGTTTTTACCTCACCATTTCTTGCTCGCAAGTATAGACAAGGCTGGTATCCTGAGGTACCAAGACACTAGCACTGGGGTCCTCGTTGCTCAGCACCGGACGCATTTGGGTCGCGGCGGTGTTATGCACATGAATCCTTACAACTCTGTACTAGGCTTGGGGCACAGCAACGGCACAGTCACCATGTGGTCTCCCAACATGTCAACTCCACTCGTTTCCATGCTTTGTCACCGGGGGCCTGTGACGACTGTTGCCTACGACCCCGAGGGGCTACACATGGTAACGGGTGGAATGGATGGGAAAGTGAAGGTTTGGGACGTAAGGAAATTCGTCCCATTGCACATCTACTTGGCACCAACTACCCCGAAGTCCCTTGACATCAGTCAGAAGGGACTGATTGCAGTTGGTTGTGGTTCTAAAATCGAAATCTGGCGAGATGCTTTGAGTACCAAACAGGTATGATTGATTCTAACAATCCAAAAGTGGCCGCGTTCATTTCTTTAGGACTGGAAACGAATTTTTTAGGAAGCTTCAAGGAAGCTTACAAAATGTATCAAGAACTCGTGTCCTACATTTTGGAAGTTACTTCACCGGTACTTGACTACTAATTTCCGAAGCGGACGTTGTCTTTTTGTCCACCCTCCTTGGGTCTAAGAACAGTTCAATGTAGCCTGATCGTCTCTCTGGACTTGCCATGGCTGTTTCTTTCCCTAGTTGGCAATAATTAGGTTGTCTGTTACTGTGCTCCAGATGCAGTTCACTTGTGCAATAATGCTGACATATCGCTTATATGTTACCAGGTGAAACCCTACTTGTCACACAGATTGGCCAAGGGTGCACAAGCTGAAGACCTTGCCTTCTGCCCTTACGAAGATGTTTTGGGAATTGGACATTCATTAGGCATCTCGTCTGCCATTGTTCCTGGGGCTGGAGAGCCCAACTTTGACTCGTACGTGGCGAATCCATACGAGACATTGAAACAGCGTCGGGAGTCGGAGGTTCACCGCCTTCTAGATAAGCTACCTCCTGACACCATTGCCCTCGACCCAAATTCGATAGGTGGTCTCCTTCGGGGTGGCAGAGAGAACCAGATAGAAAAGGTAGCCCTAGGAAAGGAAGCCAATATGGCAAGTGCAATTGCAGCAGGGAAGGACGTGAAGCTAAAGAACAAAATGAAAGGAAAGAATAAACCAAGCAAGCGACACAAGAAGAAACAGTTGAATGTCATCACTGCGGAAATGCACATGAAGCGTGAAATGCTTGAAAAACAGAAGACTGACAAGAAAATGTCTACTAGTAGTGAAGCTGATGCTGATAGCTCGCTTCCTCTAGCATTAGCACGATTTAAACGAAAGTGATCTCAATTTTGTAACTAAAAATACATTTCTGGTACTTTGATTTTCTTCTCTACTTCATTTTCTTGTGTCTTCATCACCCCGATTTGAACATATCCTCTCGTGGTACTCATCAGAACAGCTCTTTCGCCTACCTTCAGACAATGCAACATAACATTCTCTTGCAGTTGTGAGAATTCACTGCAGATGAACAAAGTCTTGCGCCCACATACAGAGCATGCGTGACACTCAGTAAGTAGTACCCGTCTTACATTTGTATCTTTATTAAGTACCTCAAACCTAAGATCGTGCTTAGAAAGCGTGGTGCTCAAGAAATGGAATCCTTTTGACACCTCTCATTCGAGGTGAGCTCAAATTGTGCACAAAAACCACGGTACTCAATGAGCAGTTACATTAAGCACCTCCCATTTAATTAGATGAGCTCAAGATCGTGCACGAAAAGAATCTAGATTGCTTTGTGTTACGACACGGAATACCAAGGTGTACCTCGCCAATGCTTATCTCATGCATGTCCAATTCCTCTACTTTCCATCGCCATCCTGAGTCAAAAGGAGCATGGAGCCCAGTCACCGCAGTCCAACTCACCATCCACGTGGAACACACAGAGCTGCCCTCCTTCAGTCCACCACTGCATGCCAAGCCATCACAGAATCCCACCTTGTAGGCTAACCCTCATCTTCGTCGTCTCCGATTCACATAAGCTCCAAAGTGCATCGCAGCACAGACCCAGTGCTTATAAGTTTTCTCACTGTAGCCTGTGCAAGTCTGCGTTTTGAGCCTTTGTTTGTGTTTGACGAAGCTCCAGCAGGCTAGTTAGCTAGTCAAGATGGTGGATGTGGCGGCGCTGGTGATTGGGGTGATCCTGTTCGTGGTGCTATCGCCAGGGCTAGTGCTGCAGATCCCAGGCGACGAGCGTCCCGTCGAGTTTACCAACCAGCACACCAGCTTGCCGTCCATTGTGGTGCACGCCGTGGTCTTCGCGGTGCTCTTTTGGCTACTGCAGCTCTTGTTCCACGTCCATGGCGGAGCCTAGCTTGCCGCACTATTAAGTTAGTGCTAGCTGCACTTGCTGCGGCAAGCCTTCCTGTAAGGTAGAGGATACTGTACGTTTCCACCAATATGTAGGACTGTGATTTGGGGGAGTTTTAGGCCACAAGGAAAAGTCGACAACTTTGGCCAAAGTGGCGTGCTTTTAGCTCTTAATAAGTTCAACCAAGTCTGTTTAACAGGGGTTTGTAGTTTAGACTGAGTCACTCATCGTGCGCTCCATTGTGAATGAATAAACTCTTAATGTACGGCGGTTCAGAAATAAAACAGAGTTATTTCCCTCTCTTCAAACAAAAGTATGAACAAGCAACTGCACTACTAGAGGCTTTTGTGCTGTCCATGTAACACTGGCTTGCTTTTTGAGTGTTGGTGGCTGCTCGAACTTCCTCACGGTAGCTTCTGTTTAGCTTCTGTTGATGCAAACCTTCCTCCCTTTTGGTCCATAGCCATGAACGAATTGTTGTTGGTAAGAGAGGTTAGTATGGGGACAGGTTCACGGCCCTAACAATTCTAGTGTCCTCATCCTTTCAGCACAACCTTGCGGAGGGTTTTGATGTTGCATGTAGTACGTGATCCTAAAAGATATCTTGATGGCATCTGCAATCTTGATAAATGTATGAATTTGTGACATAAGGTCGGTCCACCAGTTGGGAGTTCAATGGAGCTTATGTACTGGATTTTTGCCAAGCAGTTTCTTCTAATGGAGTGACTTACATGGTGGTTGTTTTCTCCCTCTGCGCAGGAAATTGGAGGCCTGAGGGTGAGCGTGACGATCACATATTTAGGAGATAATTCAAGGATCAGTTATAATGTCCTGCTTGTGAGCGATGTGGGGATCTGCGTTGATTGCCTGGGAAAGATCAGGATAGCTAGCCCAGCTTGTTGATATGTAGTTACATTTCAATCTTCCTTTTTTTTCAGTGAGTTGAGGTAATATACAAAGTTTCAAAACACTTTCCTGGGGTTGAGGCTTGTTCTTCAGTCAGTTTGAGGTTGCTTCCATGATGAAGAGGGATTGGGTTTATACGTGGTGGTCTTTTGGATTTGAATACGTCCGTGGTAGAAGAGAAACCTAGCTAGAACATGCCATTGTCGCCAAATGTTTCAGTTTCAAAGGCCTCGATTTTAATGAAATAAAGCGGAGCTGAAGTTATTCATCAAAGCGCCTCTGTTGTTTCCGGTTCCCAGAAGCTTTCTATTCCACACAAAGCTTGCTTTTTTTCTCACCGAGTTTCATAATCAGTCAGCTCACTCTCATAATATTCAGTAGCCTTCATGCACATTGCTCATCACACTGAGCCTCCACCTGTGCACTTAGCTACTGATGAAGTACTAGTGGGTGTGCGCACCATCTAAGGTAGTGTGTGCTCATAAACTAGCACTTTAACCCTTAAGCACTCCATATTTTGGACGATGAACAGAGGGTTTGCAGGTGCTGTTTCATCTAACTACCTTCTCATTCATCCAATGTAACACTTGAATCTTGAAAAGACAACCTTCTTTTATGCCCAATTTCATGAAATTTTGGTAAATGGTATTACTATACAAAGATATAAGCAAAAATATGCCAAATTTTGAAAAAGGATTGAGGCGTTAAGGGGTTAAGGTAGGTGGCTCTAAAACAGACCCGTCTCTAAAAGCGATCTGGCTGCAGAGGTACATTCTGCTTTCTTCGATGTACCAAAGACGTACATTTCACGAGGGGGTCGCTTTTAGAACCACTGCATTTCAAACTTCAAAAATTCATAACTAATTCCACAGAGATCCAAAAAATATGAAACGACTTGGGTTGGATGCCAATTCCATTTTTCTTCTTGTGAAAATTTACTGAAATTTGTTTCATGAATGTTAGCTTCCTCCAAAATGCAATCAGCTCTTAGAGGGTCGCTTTTAGAGCATCCTACCTTAAGGGTTGTTGGACCTTTTTGATGGTTTTTAGATGCCTGAAAATATTTTCACTTATTATTCATTTGAAGAAAAATTGATGCGAAATCTAATACCTAGCACATTCAAATCACTCCTAGTTCACGCATTTTCACTCCCCTTGGACAATCTTTCCATTGTTTTCATTCTTTCAATGGTTTCATTTTGTGCCATTTTAATGGAATACCGCCATTTTAACAAAATTGACCATTACTATAGTAAATAAAGGTAGTACTGTAACTCCGTAAGCCCTTCCTCATGGGAGATGTAGATAAGTTTTGAGTGTAGAAGATCACATTACTATAGTTGTATCTATTTTTATCTACCCCCATTTTTGTGACGTGGGGATCTCTTGAAGTGTTTCAAATATGACCTCAAATCATCTACGTCAAATGTCTCCAACTTAATACACATCACAACATGGTTGCAAAGTAATAGAACACTTCAAGGCCTTTAGTAAATGGTTTTGGATCTTTTTGAAAACCCTTCAAAAAATACAAAAATTCTTCCCTGATTTTATTTTGGTTGAAAATTTGTGATTTTCATTTGTTTAGTAGTTTAAAATAATCCCTAATTGTAATTTTAGCTCCATTTATGCACATCAACTTAAGTGAACAAGTTTAGGCATTTCTACCTTGAATAGGATACATAAAGAGTCAAAATCCAAATCAACCACAATTTTACTCATCCTATGTAGAATACTTTGAAATTCATACATTCTTCATTCAATACCAAAATCACATATATTTTAATGTGTTTTAATTCCACAAAAAATTGGAACAAGATCCACATCCAGAATTTTCTATTAAGAAAAAAAATTGAAAGCCATAAGAAGATCCAAAATCACCCCTTTTCTAATTTTGCCATTTACATTTAGGCCTTGAATTGTCCACCCACCTTCACCCAACATTGCTATTCCCTCAATCCTCCTAATACCTCCAAATCAAACATAATGTATGAACCACTAAATTGCTTTATTTATTGAATTTGATCATTGAGCAAACAATTTAGAATGCAAATCATGTGAATATCCACTCCGCCCTCCATTTCAAATTGCTTGCTCAATGATCAACAATCAAAATCAATAAATGGGACCTTCTTAGTCGTACATGCACTATATCCAATTTAGAGGTTTTTAGTAAGACTGAGGGAATACAAAGTTTCAGGAGCAATCAATGGGAATTGAAAATTTCTTTGAAGCAACCAATGGAGTTGGATATTTTTTGTTTCGAAAATCTCTATTTAAAAGGAGTCTAGTAGACGTGAATAGGTTCCCTATGCTATCAATTTTGATAGTTCATTTAGGATGATTGCAAGAAACACTTGTCCTATTTCTTGTCCCCTTGCACTTAAAAATTGGCTTTTTGCTCCTAACTTTTGCATTGTTTGTCCATTTGACATGAAATTTGGAATGAAGGTAGATGCTAAAGTTACAGGCATTGAATGATTTTTTTAATTTTTTAAAAATTATTTTACTATTTTTTAACTTGCCTCCAATTGGGTGTTTACCTTGGCCATTTGGGGGGGGTTTAGTCCTATTTTTGACCCAAAAATGCGAATTTGAAGCTACAAATTGGACATGTTGGAGGTCTACTAACACTAAAAGGGTTGACGATGAGTTTTTATGAAAATAGCATCATGTCAATTGCACACATGGGATCAAAGTGACCTTCCTTTGCACGAAAGCTATGAAGAGGGAAAAATTTCCTTCATGAATTTTTTGGTGCAATGCAAGCGTAGTCTTCTCTAGCAAAATGACTTTTCTTATGGAATTTTTTTGAATGTTTTTTGAATTACTAAAAACGAAAATCTCTACAAATCCCTTTTTTGCTATTTTTTGCTCCCAATGGCTTCTATAGTACTTTGTAGTAGTCCGTAGTCCTGCATAGTACTACATAGTACTAAATCAACGGTGTAGATCTGCAGGCACCTTCAACCAATAGTGCAGATCTGTCGGGACGCTTCTGAAACGTAGTATTAGTAGTATTGCATAGTACTACCAGTCCTATGGCAAAAAAAACGTAGTTTTGAACGAAAAACGTGAAGTGTTTCTTGCAACTACCCTTTAAAATTGTGTAAATATAAAAAAATTATGAAATAATTTAGGCTGGTTTTCACTAGAGTATAGTAACATTCTTCCCTCCAAATCATCATTTGGACCTCCCACCTCAAGTGACAACAAAAGTGTTGAGTTTTGGTGCTTCTACCTCACTTGATGACTCTTTGAAATAGTTTTGACAACAATTACCTTTTGAGAGAAAAGTAAGAACATGATGAAAATGTGTGTCTATTAATTGTCATTTCCTCATTGATTACTTTGATCTACAATGCATGAATTTAGTCACATGTTGATTCTGACTTTTCAAAGTCAATTGTGAGACCTTAACTAAACAAATACTTTATGTAGACCAACCATAGAAAATGGTTCCCCACTTTCTCATTTTGAAATCTTCTCAAAACTATCCCTATCTAACATGCATTTCTCCACTAAAAATCTAATAAAACATAATAATAAAGAAATTGTTTAGAGCTTCTCCACCTA
This sequence comes from Rhytidiadelphus loreus, assembly GCA_947034895.1. Taxonomy (NCBI): domain Eukaryota; kingdom Viridiplantae; phylum Streptophyta; class Bryopsida; order Hypnales; family Hylocomiaceae; genus Rhytidiadelphus; species Rhytidiadelphus loreus. The sequence continues at coordinate 28,398,403 of OX344765.1, read as the reverse complement.
TGGCTTCCCTATCCATATTCAAATGAAACTCATCAGGAAGGGGAGGTCCGAATTCCCCAAATGGGATGATGGATATGGAACTAAAATGGAGTAATCCCTAAACCACTTTTCACCTTTCCAATATGAATTGTGCTTCATTGATTTGTGGGAGTACTTATTACTATTTCTATAATTTCCTTTTGACTTCTCCCTACCTCTATTTAGCAATAAGTTGAAAATTTAGGGTAGAACTAGTGGGGTCTTGCCTTCCATTATCCCCATCTTTGTTAGTCAGGGTGAACTAACCCCCTTGCTCATCCCTCCAAGTGAATCCAACAGGTGCAAGTAAAAAAAGACCCCTTATATTGTGTGCCCAAAAAATGTGTGCTTTACATCTCTCCTAGCTAATTTGGATCTTCTGATTGCAAATATGAATTCAAAAATTGTAAATTTTATCATGTGTGGGAAATAAAAAAATTCAGGGTTTTTCTTCAAGGACAAGCAAGGGGGTCAGTTCACCCCAGCCATGTTTGCTCCCCTTCACCCCAATGGAGATGGCGAGGGTGAATTGACCCCCTCATTGCCCCTCTCGGGCAAACCCTGGAATTTTTTATTTGCAAAGCTTAATTTTTTTTTGAAATTCTAAATTCATATTTGCAATCAGAGGCCCCAAATTACTTCTGGGAGATGCTAGAATTACCAAAAAATTGGCACAACATAGGGGACTTTTTTTTCAAACCAAAGTTGACTGGGGCAACGAGGGGGTCAATTCTCCCTGCGCAATGGAGATACATAGGGCAATGGAGATACATAGGGATAGGGAAGCTCACTGGTAAGGATGCTCTTAGGCAAAAAGAGTTCCACCTTCCTTCAAGTTGCGTACGAACGTCAAGAGCGGTTGATGGGAGTGCCATGTGAACCAGTCGCATTCCAAAGACTAATTCTTCCAACACGTCAGACGTTATCAAATATCTGAAGCACATGCAAATACCGAAAGATCGGACGTGAAGAAACGACGGAGAACTAAGCCAATTTCATCCAGCTGCTACAAAACCATTCATCCACTCTGCGACGACATGCTGTAAAATAAGGTCCGTGCACCTAATGATCATTCCCTTGAAAAAAACAATGTTTCACACTTGTTTCTATACTTTAGTCACCTTCTAACCTGCCATTCTAGTGGGTAAGTTCATACAGTGAAGCTTGGGTTTAGCATAATTATTTTGCTAACCGCTTCCACATGGATCTTATATACACGACCAGAGACCACAAAGCTAATCCTGCAGAGATGTAGAGCAAGCTCACGCCTGCTGCTCCAAGTGCAATACCTCCTCTGCAGTAGCAAAAACACACAAATTTAGTACTGTACGCAGGATTTTTGAAAAGCAGTACTGTACTTTTCACCTCAAGAAATGGAGATCACGTCAATTCTTAGCAATGAAAGTTTAAACAAAGATTGAGGTGGTTGCATACCCGCCATCCCGGCCAGCCAGTAGCAACGTCAGAGCCACCATTTGCGCTGCTGTTTTCCACTTGCCTAAACTATTTACCGCCACAGACTGCAAACGCAGTTGTTTCCAAGTTTAGAAAAAGCCTGCAATCCCCATTTGATGATGGAAGCAAACACAAGAACACTACTGCAACTAGACGTCCACTGCAGTGTGAAATGAAATACACTCATCTACGGGAAGGAAAACTCTTACCCTGTGAATGTCCCCGCCCTGAGAAGCAGCCCATTCTCGTAATGCGGACATAGTAATCTGCATAATGCAAGAGTTCATTAGCTTGCGGCAGTAAAGAACAAGCAGGACACTAGTGAATCCCTGGCCAGAAGTATCCTTGATACGACCTCTGTGACTTTGCTAATAGCACACTTGAGAATTAAAAACATGGAGGTGACAGTAGAAAGTCGTACCTCACGACTAATGATGGCAATGGCTGGCAGTGGAAGAAGCCAAGGGCCAACCTTCGCTAGTGCTGCCATTGGCGGTCTCGTGCACAGTAACACCAATGTGGTGGCTACCATCAACTGCACCAATCAAGCAAATTCGTTCCCTTAAGAGGATACTATTTGCATCATTTTAAGACATGGAAGGGTGCGAATGAGGAGAGAGCTTTGAATGTAAGTGCCAAGTCTGTCAACATCAAGGTGTTATAATTATGTATGAATTTCCTATGCAATTTCAAAGCGGGAGACCACTTTAAGTGAAAGTAGACAACCCCATCTCCATTCGAAGATGAGTTGTCATAGCCGTTTAGCTAAGTCATGCTTAAACCAATAGCTAATTGAAAGCTAACCAAGTGTCCGAGTAGACGAGTTGCTGTTGGTAACAAACGTAGATGGGATCAGGACCCTCATGGTTTGAGTCTCCTCTAACTAATCACAGACTGCAATAGAAAAATCTAAAAAATGCAATTGGAGATCGTCTTGCGGCAACAACAAAACACTCGAGCAAGATGAAGAAAGATGAAACTCACCTTATCTGCAACAGGATCCAAGAAAGCACCAAACTCAGAGCTCGACCCCATCTAAACATTGTCCAACACAAAAGATTGCTCGGATGAGTTATTTAAGGTAGAAGGCTCTAAATCTGCCCACATTCTAGAAGCGTGGACTAGTCAACGTATGGGGTGATCCATTACACAGATGTTGTACATTTAAGGGATGCAAGGGAGGTGAAGCTTCGAGACTACTAAGGCTGTAGACTTTGAATTTTCATAACTAATTCTGCAAGAATCCAAATAATATGAAACAACTTCGGTTAGATGCAGCTTCCATTTGTGTTTCAAGAAAATTTTACTGAAAAATGTCCAAAAAATCCAGTCCCCCCCAAATCACGATCAGCTGGTAAATGCTCGCCTTTAGCACCTTCGTTCCGGCACTAAACCGCCGCCAAAAAATGTAGCCAAATCTAACCTAAAAGTAAAATGAATTATTTGCCGCAAACAATACCTTTCTGGCGAGGAATCCATCCAGCCAGTCGGTCAGAGCCGCCACCACAAAAATTGTCGCCCCAGCCGTCGTTGCCCATGTTTCTTGAGAATAAAAAACTGCACCACAAAATTACGAAATTCCATCAGAACCCGTTTCTTTCTTTCCAAGAAGCTAACCCTAAACCCCTCCCACATTGCCCCCAGCGTTTGAAGCTCCACAATTGACCTAGATTTCTGATACACAAGAAAACAAGACAAGCATGGAGCTCTAATTGCAAACGGTGGAATTGAGAGTACTGACCAGCGAGCAAAGCAGGCACCGCAGCCACCCGACTCAACGTCAAAATAGTCGGCAAGGTCAGAAACTTCTGCTCCGCCAAAGAAGAACGCGCCATCCCAACATCGCCATCGCCATCGCCATGACCATTCGTGGTCTCAACAAAAGCTCCACTACTACAGCGAGCACAGAACTCCGCTTCTTCTGCTTCTCCTCCTCTTCCTCCTCCCCCTCCTCCTCCCCCCCCTTCTTCTTCTCTCACATGTCTGCTGCGTCGCCCTCCATCCGGCATCATTATCACCGCTGCAACCCCACCTGCATCTCTCTTCTGTAAAACAGATCCAACTTCACTTGCTAGCTAGCTGCACTCCAGATCTAGCACGTACCACTGCAATCCCATACTAACCTCAGTCGTCGGATCCCTGCTTTCCGACGTCGCCACACTTTTAAGTTACTCTTTCAAGTTACGTCTCCAACAAATGACAAAGCAAATGCAGGAAAGGGCAGATAATGTAAGTCATCTACAGATCTAGAGAAAAATGGTAGCTAGCTTGCCAGCAACTGTAGTGTGATGGGCACTCAAGTTTGAGGTTTGCTAACTGATGACGGTTGTCTGTGGTGGGGGAGATCTATGGCCTGGGGAAGGTCTAAAACAATGAGTTAAGGTACAAGGCTAGCCTTGAAAGATCCCCCACTCAAAGGGTTCAAACGATCGATGGAGCTGGGCTGCGGCCAAAGATTGCATGTCTTGGGAAGAGGGAGTTGGAGAAGGCGGGCCGGAGCTATTGAATGAATGAATGAATGATCAGATCAGCCCGAGCTTCTTTTTTTTGGGTTGTTGTTATTCTTCTTCTTTCTTCCGGGCCGAGGGGACCGACCGTTTCCAGTGGCAGGCGCAGGCACACACAAGCAGGCCTCTCATGTGCAAATGAGGCACTGCAGTCTTGTCTTGTCTTTGGCACTGATTTTCTTACTGCAGCTGCAGCTACAGTTTCTCTCGGTGGGAATGGACGCAAGGCTTCTGCACCTAAAACAGACACTTTTCTTTTCTAAACCAGCAATTTTGAACACAATTTGGGAAAAATATCATATCACGATGTTAGCAAAAGAAATTGAAGTTAAAGCAATTAATTGGTTTGAGAATTTTTAGAGTTTGCGTGAATATACTATGAATTTTCAAAGTTGAGGTCATAGGAACACTTTTTATTGACACTAAACTACAAGTGAACCCCTAAAGTTCATTGTACCTACATGGGACAAATTGGGACTTCAAATAGGCTTGTATGGGCACAATATTCATCAAGATTTTCTAAAACTTTTTGTGTAGCTAGAAAAACACATTAGTTTTCCAGAAATATATACTATTTTTCAAGTGGTACTTGGGAACAAAAGTTATGGCACAATAAGCCAAAAACAAGGGGCAAGGGGTAGTACAAAGAAGTCACAAAAAGTCTTAATTAATTAATTAATTTTTTGTTGAAACATTATATTTTTGTCTAAGTGTGAAGATTTGATTCATTCTATTTGGACTAGTGATGAGAAAGCTATGGACAATCTTGTTTCTCAGGCAATCTAAGCATTTTCTTGAAAAAATAACTTATAGAGTTCATATTTTTTTAATGCAATTTTCACAATTTTTTTTGACATGGTTGAGTTTGCATGCAATTTTACCATTGGGATTACTCTATTTCAATTCCATCTTAGAGCTATTAATGATTTTTTTTTTGTTCAATTGTGAACCTACTTCTACCTTAAAAAAATTTTAAGAATGAAAATCAAGTGTGTATTTTTTCTTATTTTTTCGTAGACCTAAAACTCAATTGTTTAGCATTAAAAACTTCAAAATTCAAAGTCCATACTACAATCAAAGTCATCTAAAATTGCAAACCAACGTCCCAAAATTTCTTTTTTTCTAACTTTGGATGCTAATATCTTCTAATCTATACAATCAAACTTCAATAAAAAAAAATTAACCATGACTCTGAGTTAAGACAGATAAAGTGCAAGATCCTATGGTCACATTCTAAAAAACATATGTTTCCTGGATTTTTTAGGTGAACGCTACCAAAATGATAGGTTGGAGTAGTTTTTGATAGAAAATGGGTTTGGAATTTAGGAATTAATCAAACATCTTTGAAGTACAAAATGCTTCAATTCTCATTGATTGCTTCAAATAACTCTTCAACTTCCACTGGTTCCTTTTGAAAACTAGTGTTGTGTTTGAGCAAACTCTCTGTCATATTTGGGTCAATGAGTGTCATATTTCAAACAGTTAATGAATGAGTCAATAAGTCATTGTGAAGAACTCTATTCTAGCTAGTGGCAAAATGGTTGGTGTTCCTAAAAGGTGAAGATATCCTTATTACATCTATGATTTTTTATTCTAAATTTTTGTTGAAAGATAAATGGAATTGGCAACTAACTAAAGTTGTTTCATATTTTTGGGACCTTAGTTTGTAGAATTAGTTATGAATTTTGAAGTTGAAATCACATCTCAAGCTTCAAATTGTATCACCCTTCCATTTTTCCATCTTTTCATCTGCACATTTATTTCATTCATTTGTTCATACTAAATCCTAATGATCTTCTTATATTAAATGCAAACTATGTTACTAATATATCATCCTTCAAATTTTCACCCTCACATTTTGTATTCATGCATTCTTACTAAATCCTAATGACATCCAAATGTTTTTTCAATGAAAGTTAACCTTACAACTTGATGAAACCTTTTTCATTGGTGTTATTGCATTGCAACAAGATCTCTTCAATTGTAAGGTTGTAATAGATTTGTTCACTATAATTGACACATATACAAATGCTATTGGTACATTGAAGAAAGCAAATTGTACCTCTATATTAGAAAACACTATTAAGAGCCTGCTCACTTTTTCAACCTCCTATCTTATTCCTATTTCTTCAACCTTTAAGGACAATTTGGTCTTTCAACACCATTTGAAAGTTCAGGTAGATACCTACACACTCATTTTAAAATGAATGTTATCAAAATTGTCACACAGGATGTGCGCTTGCCTAAGCTTCTTGAAAATATAATTTTGTCGTAATCAGGTTGACTTCAAGGACCAAAACTATAGGCGGTCCAAAAAAATGGAGTGTGGTGGATAGTAGCTGTCCAAGTGGGATGAATTCATAGTCTGTTAAAAAAAATTCAGAGTTTTTAGGTGGGAACATCCACTACAAGAAAGTGGCCACAAATACGACTTCAATATCACTAGAAGAAAAACACGTCCGGCACAACCAACTACTATGCAACTAGTGCCCTATGCAACTGTCATGCAACTAGTTTCCTCTCTATTTGCACCAAATCTAATGTAGTTGTTTTGTGTCATTGTTTTACAACATTCATTCATTGTTTTAGTTGCAAAGTAGTCATTTTGTAGTTGCAAAAAAAGACTAGGAAACAACTAGTGTCCTATGCAACTATTATACAACTGTAAAATGACCATAGTTGTTTCCTAGTTGTACGCTAGTTGTTTCTTAGTTGCACTCTAGTTGTTTCCTAGTTGCACTCTAGTTGTTTCCTAGTTGCTTTCAAAGTTCATTCCCATTCGTGTTATATCAATTGACCCATATCAATTGTAAAGAGTACCATTAGATTGAACATATAAGACTTGTAAGTTGTAAGTTGTTATAGTCTTACGTAATGAATTCTTTTGATAGAATTCTAAGATTTCTATAATTTGTGGGTTTCTACAATTTGTAGATTTTGTATATAAGAATTTAAAAAATAATTAAAATTCAAGAAATTTTATAATCTAGGAAATTGAATTTTGAAATCTACGAAGAAGGTAGATCTGAAATTTTGAAATCTAAGAAGAGGGTAGATTTGAAATCTAGAAATCTAGAAAAAGGTAGATTTGAAATTCAAAAATCTAAGAAAAAGGTAGTTCTGAAATTCTAAAATCTAGAAAGGAGGTAGATCTGAAAATTTGAAATCTACAAATCATTGAGATTTATATTTTAAAATTTACAAATCTACAAGTTGCAAGCAAGTTGCACACAAGGATGAAGTTCTTTGTATGGTGTCGGATGACAAAAAACCTTGCAACTAGACTGCAACTAATGCGACTTGTCCACTGCAACTACGGACTCTACATTGTCACCTAGTTGCAAACGTCCTATGCAACTACAAAATGAGTTGCATACTGTAGTTGCAAAACCCCTCATTTTCTTCTAGTGTATATGACTGCCCCGCAGTCATTCCGGACACATTTGACTACAAAATGACTTGGAGGCCTTGGAGTCATAGTGGACAAGTCATTTATAAATGACTTCTACTTTTATTATCACCAACGAACAAAAAAATGGATGTAGAAATGGATGAAGGATTTACGGACTTCCAAAGTGGTAAAGAAAAAGAAGTCTAAGGAAATGACTCCCATGTTGCCACGTGGCCAGTCATTCTGAAGTCATCCCATAGTCATGAATGATCCCTTTTTTTAATCCTTTTTTGAAATCTAGGATTAAATTTTAAAATCTAGGAAGTTTGAATATTATTTTTTGAAATCTAGGATTATATTCTAAAATCTAGGAAATGTGAATATTTTTCTTCTGAAATCTAGGATTGTATTCTAAAATATAGAAAATATGTATATTATTTTTTGAAATCTAGGAAATGTCAATATTAATTTCTGAAATCTAGGATTATATTCTGAAATTTAGAAAATGTGAATATTATTTTCTGAAATCTAGGATTGTATTCTAAAATCTAGGAAATGTGAATATCATTTTCTAAAATCTAGGATTATATTCTAAAATCTAGGAAATGTGAATATTATTTTCTAAAATCTAATAGATTTGAAGATTATTTTCAAGTTGTGGTGAAATGTGCAAAATGAGCACACCATATACCAGACACCATATACAAATACATTAATACATCATACACCACATACAAATACATGATTCATACACCATATACAAACACATGATTCATACACTATATACAAATACATGATACACAATACACTATATTTTGCATGTGTCAAATGACTTTTCAAGCCACTTAGTGTGTGAATATAAAGAATTCAAATAATAAGCCTTTTATACAAGTGGGGTGGTAGGAGGCAAGACAAACCATGTGGGATTTATAAAATGTTAATGCAATAGTAGAGTAGTGACGCGGAAGTCATTGTGTAGTCACCTTAGAGTAAATCGTAGTCAAAATATAGTCGCATAGTTACTCACTTTTGACTATGGCCTTCACAATGAAATTGATTAAGTCCACATTGGAAGTTTAACAATGTTGTGAACAAAAACCAATGGATGAAACATAGACATTGTAAAAGTTGTCAACCTAGTTCTATAAAAATTAGAATGAAAAATTGTTTTTCTATCTCTTAGAGGTGCTAAATGTCATCTAAATTTTAGTTTTTCGCTTTTGCATTGTCAATCTAACTTTATTTTTTTAGTTTGTTTTGAAAAAACCACTAGTAAATAGAGAAAAAAATCAAAAGAAAAATAACTCTCCAAGAGTGCATCATTTTAACCCCTACAGGAGCGAGGCCTTTTTTCAACCAAAGAAACACTAAAAACTGCCATTTCTAAAGCAAAGAGTAAAAAATAATTTAAAATGTTTTTCTTTGACATCTAATTGTAGGATCTTACACCCAACTAATATTAAAAAGTGTAGAAAGAATTTCAGAATTTTTGATTGCATAGATTGCAAGATATTTGCATTTAAAGTGGAAAAAAATAAGTTTTTCAGCACATTGCGGGACTAGATAAAAACAAGAGTTAATGAAAATAATATGGACTCCAAAAAAGTAGGGATAATACCACAAATAAGATTATGGGTAATAAAAAAAATAGGGAAGAGGAACCAAAAATAAGGATTGTGAAAAGAAAAATCTATGCATGGGAGAAAATAAGAGAAAAGGAGACAGGGATAATAAAGGAAGATGATTTGTGGTACTCTTCAGACTTGAGAGGACGATAAAAAGTAGGAATAATAATCACAAAGAAAAAAAAATTAGAAGAAGAAAATATATAGGGAGAATAATAAATTTTTAAAATTATAAAATGAGAAGAGTGGGGTTCATGAATGAAAAGATGTAGTGAAAAAACCTAGTGACAGAGAATGAAAAATAGGGATAAGAATTACGCTTTTGGGTTTTGGACGTACATACATTCTTCTTCTACATTTTAGTCATTTAAAAGACCTTATGAAAGATGAAGTAAAATTATGTGCTCAATGCAAATTCAAGGAAGAATAAAAAGTAACATAAGACCTAAATATAGAAGTCCAAGTCAAAAAACAAATACTACAAGAGGAATTCATAAATTTCCAAAAATACTTTCTACAATATTTGTCTTAAATGGAAGAGGAAACTCATACTATAGTAAAAGAAAAGTACATTAAAAGAAATAAAGCACCCCGTCTTTAAGGAAATGCCCAAGTAAGTTGTCAAGTCATGTTGAAGTCATTGGGAAGTGACTATATACTTACAAACAAGTGACTCACAGTGACAATGTATGACTCCTTGTTACTCTGACACAATTGCAGACTTTCTGTCAGATGCTTGGCGGCGTTCTGGATAGACTTCAGAGGAAGAAACTTTGGCATTTTGAAACCGCTCATTCCGCAATCACGTTCGAGACTCCCGAATGACTCTACAATTAGGGAGCCACAATCATTGTTTAGTCGCATCACACACGTAGTCATTCTTCCGCAATCGCAAAATAGCCCAATTTCTTGTAGTGATTGCAAAGTCTGTAGGGGTCTTCAATCTAAGGGGTCTTCAATTTATAGAGTCTTCAGAACAGGGGTCTTTGGCAAACTAGGAAGAAAGACATAGAGTGACTGGGATTGGGACACGGAGTGCAAAAGAGCAATTTTGAGACTAAGGTAGCAATATCTTATTCCACCTCTAGATCCAATCTAATGCAAATGAAGTCCCTACAGTCATTTGAGAACAAGAATCTAGGAGGGCATTTGATATCTTATCACCTAGCCTAAAAGACATAAGATCATGCACTCTCCTATATTATCATGTTGAAATAAATGCAAGGACTTCATTTGGCCTAAATTGGATTAAGGGATGGAATAAGGTGCAACTACCTTATAGAATTTCAAAAATTGTATGAGTCACACCAAGTCAACAAGAGAAAATTTATGAAGGCATTGTTGCATTGTAATATGCTTTGGTTTTCATGAAGCAATCTTAGCCTTGGAGTAGGGGAAGGAGAAGTTACCATAAGTGTTGAAGAATTTTTTTTCCTTGGTGAAAAAATTCATATCTATAAAAGGCAGTTAGATATACATTTTTATTGTTTGGATTTCCTCCAAATCAATTTCTCAATACACGAGAAATTGTCAAAATCACTAGAAGAAAAATAGGTCCGCCACAACCGGTATCCGACTACTACTTTGCAACTAAGTGTCCTATATAACTACATTGTGACTATAATCCTCTCTATTTGAACCAACTTCAACATGTATGTTGTTGTAGTTGCAGAGTAGTCGTAGAATGAAGTGCAGGATTTTAAAACTATAACAGAGTAGTCATTTAGAATTAACGTGAGGTATTCTACATCCAGTATTCATTAGAGTTGTCGATGTGGACAACTTTACGTTCTGTAGAGTCCACTCTATCAAAGACTAGTCACATGTTACCTATTCATTTCACTATAAATTCTATAGAAAACAACTATAGTTCAACTAGAAAACAACTGGAGTTTGACTAGAAAACAACTACAGTGGCAACTATAAATCAACTGGAAGACAACTAGAAAACAACTAGAAAACTGGAAGCCAATTAGTCACATGTTATTTATTCATTTTCGCTATAAATTCTATAGAAAACAACTGGAGTTTGACTAGAAAACAATTGGAAAACAACTAGAAAACAATTGGAATTCAATTAAGGTACAACTACAAAACAACTACATTGCGATTAAAAAATAACTATAAGAGCACCCCATCCGTCTTGCAAAACGGATGACCGGTGGTGAGGAAGTTGCAAATCTGCCCCACCGGTCTTGCAAAACGGATGAGCGGGGTTATGGAGCAACTTGCAAAGTGTGAGAAGCTAGCATATCTTGAGATTTTGCAAGTTGCGAGGTGGTGTTCGTTGCGGCCTGCATAACAAAAGCGACAAACTGTGGACTACCTTTCCACAACTTTGGTGCCAAATAGTTTTACCTGTTTTCAGGTTTTTCACTTGGGCGTTGATATTTCACCTCGGTGTTGATATTGTTGCGCGAAGTTGATTTGGAGTCCCACTGTACAAGGGGCCGGGGTGAAATTCCATCGACTGATTTTCCCATTTTGAAATTAAAAGGTAGCCAGGCATATAGTTTTGGGAGTAACTGAATTGGCTCTTGTTGAGCCTATGAAATTCCATCGACTGATTCTATTCTAGATAGTCTGAATATTATCGAGCATTCATAATTATCCAATACACCTTTTGGCTTTGGCGTCTGCATTGTTTAAAAAAAAAGAAAAAAAAGGTATATGCATCATTTAAAAGAAAAAAAAGAAAAAGAAAGGTGTTTGCATTGCACTTCCAAAACATCGAGCATCTGTATGTTCACTAGAACCAAGCACATCCTCAAACGATTACAACAAAATTAAGTAACTTGTTGTTCTACATCGAGCAGTCTAATACACAAGAAATTCATGTCAACAAGCTAATGGGTGAATGATTTGGTAGCATTTGGTGCTGGTTGCATTTGTACAGAGAATGATGGAATTGATTAACTTTGAAATATTGAAAAGTAGTTGTTGATGTAGTTTTTTCCTTAGTGCACTAGAGATGCTCTTCGTCATGGCAAGATATGCAAGACAATATTCGAACTCTAGTTAAAACATTTCATGGAATACGGATGTCTTCCATTGCAATTAGCAAAAAATTTAGCAAATTGGGCACAATAAGAGGTAGAGTCTTTTCTTTCTTCAATGTTGTTATCATGCTAAAGTTGTAATCTACAAATTTTAGCAAAATCATGCTAAAATTGGGTGTAATATAATTCTTAATGTCATTGGAATGTTAGACATTTTCAAGCTTTGTTGTGGTATGAGAGGTTGCATTCTTAACCTCTAAAGGTTTTTTACTATGTTTTCACCAAAACTGCTCCAAAATTGTCATTTCTAGTATAAGTTAATTACCAAATTTTAGAAAAAAAATATTTTTTGGACACATGTAACCATGGGATCTTGTATTTATGCTATTTTGGAAAGATGTGGACTTTTTTTAGAATTTTTCACAATGTAGATTGTAAGATATTAGTGTTTGAAGTGACAAAAAAACTTTTTTTGGCCCTGTGAAAACTTGGGCATCTGCACTTCACAAGGTCACATTTGTATGAAAAATGTCCAAAATGTAGGTAATTCTTTGGAACCATTCTTCAAGGCAAGTTGGTTGTATGCTTAAAAATATTTAGATCATTTGGAATTGTACAACATATATGAAAAAAATAGTAAGTAGAAAGAAGTAGAGAATGATTCAAAATACTAAATTGTTAGCAATTTATTTACAAGTTGAAAAAAGCCAATTCCAATGGTTGTAATAAACAATCTACAGTGACTACAAAAACCGAGTCTATGTTGTGTTCAATTTTAGTCCGTGTGCCATATGTTGAAAAGGAGTGGACAAAATCCAAATGAGCAAACACAAATATTGTAGTGTCTTTTGTGCACTACAATTCTAAAAAAACTTGAAGCAAAAATCAATTACGGTTTGAAAGTAAATGAATTCCAAAGTTGACCATCCGATAGACTCGGTTATTGAGGCTGGTTTCATAATCACTCTAAAAATTGCCTATGCTTCTTTTTTTTAGCCTTGATGACTTGAATATTTTACTACATGTTGTTGTACACCATTTAAGACCCACCCCCATTGGTATTGTAAAAAATTGACATATGTATGTGTAGATAAATTAGTTGGATGTTTTGTTTTGTTTTAAAACTTTTTAGTGCTTATTTGGATTTTTGATAGGCTTTTTTGTGAGTTAGTGTTTCAATTTGGTGATTTTGAGTGTTATTTTACCAAATTGGAATGTAGTTATTGGGTTAATTTTGAGGATGTCAAGTCCAATTTGGATGGTTTTCCTTTGCGGTTAGTATTTCTAGTTGGCGGTTGTTAACTACTATTTTGGTCCCTATTAGGTCCTTCTTTCCGAATTCATTTTCACCCACTTGGAGAAAAAGAGCTAGTGCGAGTCCCGGCCGGTTTGAGCTGTGTTATGTTTTCTTTTTGTTCACTACAAGAGAATGGGGTCTTTTAAATAGTGTCCTAGACATCATGTCTTTTAAGTAATGTCTTTTAATGCAGTTTTTAATTAAAATTTTACTGAAAAGATTGTCTTTTAAGAAAAAATTTACTTAAAAACCGCATTAAAAGACATTACTTAAAAGACATGATGTCTAGGACACTACTTAAAAGACCCCATTCTCTTGTAGTGGTTGTATGTGTGTCCAAGGTTAGACAAGTGTGCTATAGTTTTGGTGTGATGATATGTGAATGTGAGAGGTGGAAGTTATAAGTTGGTAAGAACAATATGAATGTTATGTAGTAGAATTTGGAGTGAGCTTGTGTCAAATCGGAGAATCTAAGAAGATGTTTAATGGTGGTTTATTCACCAATTTGGTTAATATGATATGACTTTGAGCCAAATTGAGTGGAATGTAGTGTATGTATATGTGTTCTTGGTGAGCTATGATAATTGAATGTGTTAATTGAAAATTTAGATTGGAAATTTGGATTGGAAATTACAAATTGTGTGTAAATTTGGTGTGGAGTGTCATTGTACTTTGAGTGATTGCTAACTCTTTCAAAATTAGGCCATTATCTTCTATTTTTGAATTATGTTACCTATTTTAGGAATAAGTCCCATTAGCATTGATTTCCTACTTGATCGTCTCCTTTGGATCGAACTTATTATACTAAAGGAATAATTTCTGAGTAGGTCATTATCCTTCTTCAACATTTGGTGCCGCTGCCGGGGAGACAACTAAGTAGGTTGATTCATGTTTAATTAAATTTTTTGCTAATAGGATGATAGATCCTAATTTGGAATTCTTTTGTCCGAGAACATCAAGAGAGAATTATCTACATCAAAATTGCTTGCAATTATTGGGTCATATTGAAGACTTGGAAGAAGAAAAAGATGGTTTGATAAGTGTAAGAGATAATTTTTGGAATGAAAGAAATCAATTTAATGATGAAAGAGAAGGTTTGTATGATCATATTTCAATTAGAGAGAAAATTATTATTGATTTAAAATTGAAGGTACAAGAAGAAAATGAAAATACTCAAAATTGGAAGAAAAAATTGTTGGAGGAAGAAAAAGAAAAAAATATGGCAAGGAAAAATGAAGAATATAGAAGAAAAGAAATTATTGAGTTAATTTCTGCAAGTTTTGATTATAAAAGTAAAATTGTTAAGCTAAATGATGAAGTGTCAAAATTAATGTAAGAAAATGAAAAACTAATTGGTCAAATAGAGGAGAATTCAAAAACTATTCATAATATTGAACATGATAAAAAGTATTATGAGTTACAAATTAAAGTTCTTGAAAAGAGTTTTGCAAAAGAGTTGGCCGAAGCATTCGAAGAAAAGAGAAAATTGTGCAAAATGAAACCTTTTTAAAGCTCAAGATTAATAAGTTAAAAATAAAACATCACAATGAAAGGAAAAAATTGGAAGCTTGCTTTTCATCAAAATTGAGGTCAATGCATTCAAATTTATGTAAGAATTATCAAGATAAATTTGCTTTGCAAAATGAATTAGATTAATTATTATTACAAGTGGAAAATTTGAATAAACAACTTAAATTTGTTCTATGTGAAAAAAATAGTCTCATTGTAAGCAATGTTATCTCTTTTAAAAATAATATCATGTTGGAAAAGAATAAATGCAAAGAATATGATCAATTAAAGGAGAAGTGGATAAATGACTTGAAAATTCATAATGATTGGCAACACTATAAATTAAAAAGTTTTATTAGTATCTTTGCAATGTTAATCCTTCAAAGTATTTATAAGTATGTAAATGAGAAGAAAAAAATATTACCAAAAATGAAAAAAATCCAACATTGGAAGTGAAAATCATTAATGAAAAGAATTTTAGTTATCCAATGTGTATTGACACAATCATGAAAAAGGATGATGAGATTAAAATGAAACAACAAATCACAAACTTCAACAATGTTAAGAGGCTTAACAAAAAATTTATTATGGTTTAAAGTGAGAAAATTAAAGAAGAGTTTGTAAATTTGAATTTATATAATGAAAATAAAGTTTATAACAAAAATGATGGAAATATTGAAATGCAATATATGTTTAAACATATTATTATTTATATTTATTATAAATGTTTTTTTAAGATTAGTGAATACAAAGTCAATAAATTTGGAAGATATCAATTTATAGATTTGAAACTATGGGTTTTTAATTACAAGAATGACTTGTTTGTAAATCCAATGCATTTAAATATTCAAATTATAAAAAGAATTGGAAGTTTAGCATTATATTATATAGAATTTTGCTTATAAATGGAATTGATAATTCTCATCAAATTATCATTCATATTGAATGTTATGACAATTTGATTATTTGGAACTTTGAAAAAAATCCATATGTTTGGGATCCTGGAATACAAAGTCCTTGTTTCATTGGATTTTATTATTTGGTAAAAGTATTATTTATTGAAAATAAAAACAAAAGATCAAAGATTTGAAGGAATATTGAAATTTTTGGAAAATGGATTTATACATAAATCAATCATGACAAAAAATAGTGACCATATATTTATGTTGACAATTGATTAATTGAAAATTAAGTTTTATTATTATTTTTCAAAAATTAAAATAAATTATTACTTTAAAAGAACAAAAAAATATATAGTACTAAATTGGACCAATTTCATTCCAATATGGCAACTTTCAAGAAGATTCTCTACCAATGTGCTAAAAAGATGAAAGCTTTGGGGCTAATGTATATTACTCAATTTTTGCTTGGTGTGCATTAAGTAATGATTGTTGATGTTTGCAAGGAGCTAGGAATGCATATAGGACGTATTAAGGCTTTTTATGATAAACACAAGTTGATTGAGGAGCGAAAAAAGGTTGGTTGTGGAGTTGCTTTTGGAGGAGAACCTGGAATTCAAGTTGGTGTTGGTTATAAGGTTGACGAAGGTGAATAGGATGTTTGAGGGGACACAACCAAAGAGTGTGGGGCTATGTAGATGAACTATTAGGATTGGTTTTTAAGGCTTTTTCGTGATTTGTTTGTCGTTTTTGAGAGTGATTTGTATGTTTTTTTGGTATGTTTGTATTCAATTTGGTGATTTTATATGTGTTTTTGTCAATTTGGAATGTGATTTTTGGAGTTAGTTTTTGAGATGTCTAGTCCAAATAGGAGTACATGTCAAATTGTGTTTGGAGTGAGCCAAGTTGGAAGTTAAGTACTAATTGAGTAAGTTTTCAAGTTGGAGTGATGCAGTAGTATTCCAAGTCAGAAGATAAGGGTATTTGTGTCCTAGTTGGAGTCTAATGGAAGTTATGTTTTGTGGTTCCAATTTGGTAATTCTTTTTGCCGTTAAGTTTGAAGTTTGAACGGTTTGGTAACCGCTATTGGGTCCCTATTAGGTTGTCTCTCTCGTTTTGGAAGGCACCCAGTGTTGAAGAGTGTCCACTGCAAGTCCCAGCCAGGTTGTACTGTGTATTTGATTTGTTGTTTTGTGTGTGTGCATGTGAGTGAGTCTTTGGAGTTTGTTGAGACGGAGATGTGTATGTGCGTCTAACTGTGGAATTTTAAGTATTCCAAGTTGGAGAAATGTTTTAGGAGATGGTGAAAATGATGTGATTAAGTGTTGGAGTTTTGATTGGATGATGAAGTCTGACTATATGTGTGAAGAATAGTGGAAGTTGGAATGTAATATCCTAATCAGTGATGTGGAGATGAAGTGAAATAAAGAATGTGGAATCCTAATAGTTGAGTGTGAATTGCAAGTTGAAACTAAAAGTGTAAAATGGTGATGTATTCACCAATTTGGAAATAAGAAACATGTTCAATTCAAGCCGAATTGAGTGTTTTGTTGTGTATGATTTAATGAATGATTTAATGTGCACATGTGTTTATGGAATTATTTGAAAATGAGTATGATGGTGTTGGTCAAACTATGTGTGAGTGAATTATGCAATGTCGTTGTAGATTGAGTGGTTATTAATTTTCCAAATTGGATTGTAGTTTTATATTTTGGGATTGTATTTTCTATTTTAGGAGTTAGTTCCATTAGCATTGATTTCCTACTTGACCGTCTCCCTTGGAACAAACTTATTATACTAATAGGGTAATTTCCAAGTAGGTCATTATCCTTCTTCAACAGTATGCTTCAAAAGAATTATATATAGAGAAAAATGTTGATAATTTTAATGTGAATGGAATTTGAAGATTTTTGATGAACCCAAGACTTGAGGTGTCATTTACAATCATACATGATCTATAGGTTGCAATTTGAATTGTTGTTAC
Source organism: Rhytidiadelphus loreus (assembly GCA_947034895.1). NCBI lineage: Eukaryota > Viridiplantae > Streptophyta > Bryopsida > Hypnales > Hylocomiaceae > Rhytidiadelphus > Rhytidiadelphus loreus. The sequence goes on along the minus strand of OX344765.1, from coordinate 28,380,719 downwards.
ATCTACTTTGAGTAGATTTGAAGATATTTGTCGTAATATACAATTAACACAAATCATTATAATTTGTATTAAGCAACCAAAACAACTACTTTCACCACAATCTTTTTGATTCTAACATATAAGTTTAAAAGGGTTGTATATAGTATATTGGTTTAGATTGTAGGTAATTTAATATAACATGACAACAATTTACCAATACCAAAATTTTCAAATGAAAAATCTAAATTGTGTTAGCAAAAGAAGCATTGATAGTTCATATATGGAACTCCAACAACCTCTCAATGCAAATCATTCTTGGATCAACCAATGTGGTAGCTTGTGGATACATTGTGTATGTGTTTTGGTGAGTGAGTGCACTTTTGGAAGCAATATTTGGTAGAAATAGTAGTATTGATTCTGTAGGATTTTGGTGGACGTAACATCAACCTTGAGTAGGAGGAGCTAAAAGAATTCACTCAAATCAGTAAGTGCTAATGCTTTGATTCTTAGTTCAAATGGCTTATTGATGAGTTGACATAGTCTAGTGATGAGTTTATAAAATGAATTCAATATGATATGGTGATGGGATGGTGATGAATTGAATGTGGTATGTTGATGAGTTCACATGCTCTTGTAATGAGTTCAGATCATCTTCTTGCAAGCACTTCATTACTTGAGAGCACATGAACACTGTAGAAGTATTGGAACTTTTGAAGTTTTAGAATCTATGAAATAGTAGGTATTTGATTTTGACTTCATTGTGTTGGCAAAAGAAGCAATGACATTTAGCTGATTTTATGTTTTTAATGACATCCAAATGATCTAATGAATATCATTAAAAACATAAAATAGCTAAATGTCAACTTAGACATAAAAAAAAATCCATCAAAAAAAATTAGGGCTTGTCACAAAAAACATGGATTTCTTCTAGTGGCTTTAGAGCTATAAAGACTAGACTATTGAGTGAAGCTAAGAGAAGGATGATTGTTGGAATGCGTACTAGCTAGTGGCATGTCAACCCTTTGTATTGTAGCACTATTAAGAATGGTGAGTTTTTCTTTTGATTGTTTAGTGTTGTCTTCTAAATCTAGTCGTTCATCAATGATGGTATGGGTTGCATTCACCAGTTTTGATAAATGTCCATTGATTATAATGCCACTCACCTAATAGACAAAGAAGTAGGGACTTTGTTGATGTAGTTTATGAAAGCTAATTGAATGGCTTCTACTTTCTCTACAATCACCCTGAGACACTTATACTCATGGAAGATGGCACTTTGGAGCACCATAGCAAGGAATCAAGTGATTGGAGGCAAGCACATGACATCAGAAAGCTTTCATGGCTGCAAACTCTTTTGACTTAACCCCCATTGAAAACTTGTGGAAGATTCAAGATTGCAAAAGACACCGTCCAAAAATGAGGTGCTACCACAAAACAAAGAAGAATTAGTCAACATCATTCAAAGGGTATGGAAAGAGGTGTCTCTAGAGATGATTGAAGTTCTCCTTGCTAGCATCCCTCACCATATGAAGGCCTTAATAAAAGCTAATGGTGGTAGCACTAGATGATAGATAGTATGCCAAAAATGTTGTTTTTATATATAATTTCACAAATTTTTTTGTAGATGCTTAAGACATCAGTAAAGTAGACTTCATTATCTTTCCAAAGCACTTTATGGTTTGTGATTCAAATCATTTTTGAGCATGTGGTGGCAATTTGAAATTTGAGGTATGTGCTCTATTCCTGTTAATAACTAATACTGCTGTGAACTTAAATTCCCTTGTGGGTACTGTACAGTGCTGTACAGAATGTACAGATCCCTGGAGCGGCACGGCTAGTACCTAACTGTGCCAGCGTTCCGACAAATTATGTATCAAGAATGAACCGCTTCGACAGTTCGATGACTTCGATCGACCCCGTCGACGACTGACACAAACCCGTGCAATTAGTGTGGCCCACAGCAATTTCCTATCCTGGTTCGGAAACCATCCAGCATTCTGTTTGCAGAGCATTTCCATAGTCGGATATAATCAAAGGAAAGCCCGCACTAATTGCCGACTGACTCTGTGACCCCACTAAAAGTCTAGAATATACTAATCATGGGGAATGTTCAGTTATTTACAGCAGTTGCAGGGAGCCTCGGCAGCTATATACTGTATGGTGGCCGGAGCAAGAGAAGTACGTTACTACCCCCCAAAACAAATCGAATTCATACACCGAGAAAACAGAGTCGTCAAGTATACAAGTTGATTCATTTTTTGTTTTGGCTTTCGTAGTGTACAGTATAGTGCTGTACAACATGTACAGATCCTAGAGTGGCATACTACACTACGTATTAACTGTGCCAGTATCCCGACGAATTATGTATCAAGAATAAACCTTCGACACAAACCCGTGCAATTAGTGTGGCCCACCGCAATATCAGATGCTAGCTCCTTTTCAGAACCGATCCACCATTCAGTTTGCCGAAACTTTGGAGAATCATACGGAAATCCACTCTAATTGCACGATTCTGTGACCCCACTTGAACCCTAGAATTCGACTCTAACCCTAGGGACTGTTTCACTAAGCCTGTGAATTGCTGCAGTGGCACTGCGCCTTGGCAGCTGTGATGTCCCGCGCGACTGCTGCACCGCAACCAGTCCTCCCCGCAGCATTTTCCTCTCCTTTTCGGAAACTATTCGGCATTCGTTTTGTCGAAACTTCCCCAAATCGAAGAATCATACGGAAGCCTACACTAATGGCACAAATCTGCAACGGGATCTGTAATCAGATTAGAATCACGCTAATCTAGTGAAATGTTACACTAAGTCTGTGAATAGTTACAGTAACGCTGCTCCCCTGAAGCTATGGTGTCCCGAGCGACTGTTACACCGCCACGAGTCCTCGCTGGATTTCCCAGGAAACCTCCAAATCTCTTCGCTCTGCATCCCCTCCTGGTGGAAGTACTTGTCCGTTGCGAAGAACCAGTTCTTGTGCGAGCTCACGCAAGTGAGACTGGCGCTGGTGGTGACGCGCCATGAGGCTTGTCCTGCGCGCACCACGGACGCAGGCACCACCCACTCCACGCGCGGCTTGAAGTCCAGTCCGTTGAAGTTGCCCTTCTCATAGTCGGCGGGCAAGCGGGGGACTTTGGAGCCTGACCAGCGCCGGGGGTTGTAGAGCTTGGGGTAGTCCAGCTTGCTGGAGGGGCACCACAGGTTGAGCTTCCAGTGCAGGATCATGACGCCGCCTGGGCCGCGTTCCCACCTGCAACAGGAACCACGAATTCGTTAAAATTGCAAAATGACAAAAGAGTGGTATACTAGTGGAGCTTCAGATCTTTAGAGCTCAAGTTGTGAGATTGGCATGTGAATATGCCAATTTCGGGCGCTCTGGGACATGGTAGTTTGTCGAATTTGACCACAGTGATGTTATTGTGCATTATTGTCTCCAAAAATGGCGGGGAGATCATAAGATTCTTCAGGAGTCTTCGTCGAATTTTCTAAGCAACACTTTCCACAATTGAAAACGGCAGAGTCTAGATCCTAGAATCTCAGATCTATTCTAGTCGTCTTTAGAACTCGGAGTACTTGGATGTCAGAAGTTCGGCTCTCTGGAACATGTCAGTTTATTGAATTTGAAGGGAGTGAGGTTATTATGCATTGTCGATCTCCAGGTGATCATTTAGGGATCATTTCAAAGTACTCAGGGTGGACCATGGAGGAATGAAACGGAGTTGACCGTCTTCTAAGTGGTAACTCTGTTTCATTACCATGATGGTAAATTCTGAAAACTCCCTTGGGTAGGGGAGGAAGGGGTCAGACTGATATCAGTCAGACCACAATTGGATATATTTATCACAATATGAAAGAAAAACCAAACATACGATTAGGCTTCCTGTCAAAGCAGGATACATAGACCTAATTCTTTTTGCTACATTCCATCGAAACCATATTACCATCCCAGTGACAGTACCTGCAAGTGTACATTTGCTGCGACGTTTGCTGCGTTCGCGTTTTGCTCATGTTCACCGCCACCGTGGGATTCCTTCCAACGAACCCCGTGACTCCCATTTGCGTGGATTCTCCGAAGTAGGCCGCCGCGTTCACCGTCTTGGGATACAAAGCCCCCGTCACAATCTCTTCCTGGTACCACATGGGCTCGAACTTGATCTCAAGCTCATCAATGAACCACCCCCTGCAGCCGTCCTCGTTCGCAAACATCTTGCTGTTCCACAAAAGATCGAAAATCTCCGCGCCCACGATGCAATTTTTCGGACCTTCCATGCGGTAGGAAGTCGTCATCCCGATGTCGATGACCACTTTCTGGTTGGAGTAGGGGGACAGGGTGTCGAACGTCTCTTTCGCACGCCACCGCACCACCCAGCTCTGGTCGATCTCAAGAGCGGAGGAGTCTTCTTGCTGGAATGAAGATGAGTCCTCATTACTCCAGTCGATGGACTTTCGGAAGGAGCTCGATCGGTGCGAGGGTAACGAACGCAGTTTCGCGGATAGATTACGATGCATGATTTCCGCCATAGCCAACGAAATACGATCGGTACTCTCCTCCCAAAGTTATGAAAATCAGTGTGCAATAAGGAAGTGTAGTATCTAGGGAAACAGAATGGTACAATATGTGCGTCCTGTCATTCCTACAAACTCACGAACCATAGTACAAATTTCACACTGATCTTGAGCTTCGAAACTGCAGGAAGAGAGGAGGCTGTACAACTGAAGGTAGCTAGCTATATGATACATGAACATATGAACATATGAACAATAGGAGCTAGGAAGTATGAGCAATCAGTGCAGTGGTGATGAGAATTCATATACAGATCGATGAGAAATAGAGAGTGAGAATAGAGAAATTAAGACCTGGGGATGGTTGCTACTTATATCATGTGAAGCAAGCAGGCAGGTATGTGTGAGCAAGGAATGCCAGGTTGTGTAGGTGCATGTGGTGGGGCTCCTGGCGGAGGCCCCAAGGAATTTCCGGGGGCCGGCGGTTTCCCTGGACGGTGCCGTCCCCAATGCAACATAATTCACCTCTCGGCCGGCTCTGGTGTAAGCGCGCCTTGTGGTTAATGGAAGCAACTATGCGTTATACCGACAGGTAATATGCACCGCAAAGCTTGAAACTTCATATTATTTGTTAAATTGGCACATTCCAAAAGTTTGGGTGCCCAGGCATTCCAATTGAGTTTGTTAAAATATCAAATCTCAGAGCACAATAGATGAGACTATTAATTATGAGTCGGGAGTTCTAAATCTGTGATTGGTATAGTTTGTGGTTCAACTAGCTAGCTGAATTGAGGTTTTAGCTAGGCCTTCCAAATCTTAAGTCAAGATGGTCATTTACTCCACATCTGTTACAAATTAAAAGTTTCGAAATGTCAAGGATGTGTGTGACGAGCACCACAATGTACGATGGGTATTGATTTGAGTTGGGCAAATCAAAACTGCACGGGCTCGGTGCGTGTTGTAATTAAGCCTGCACCATGGGCACAGTTTTTTTTTATGAAATTCTACCAATTGAATTAAACCATTTCTCGGAAAAAAGTTAACTTGTCAGACATTGAAATGAAGGGCGTGAGTGGGTGAACATTGACTCCTACAACGCCGTTGCGTTCGGCAAACTTTCAGACAGGTAATTGGGGTGCCGCTACATGACCATTCTCCTCCAAATTAAATTAGAGAAGTGTCGGCAATTGGCAGGGGAAGAATGCCAACGGGCGGCTGCGAGACCAATCCGGAGCATATTCCTCTGAAAAAAATGATATTCATTTCATACCGTTAAAAGACGTGAGCCCCCAAACCTTGTGCAATTTTGCACCAGGGTGCCGCAACTGCGACGCTGAGATCAGGACAAGCTCCGCCCCAAAACCGGGACGGATGTTTGATCGAGATCCATTTCTCAGACAGGTTATAAAAAATAATAAAAATGTTCGTTGTTGGTGCTAAGGTGTGTACACCCATAAGCAACCCTGCCCCACATTCTACACCTACTACATTTGAACCAATAAAACGTCACAACAAACCAACCTAGATCTTGAGGACACCAGATGTATGAAATCAACACATGAGAGTCTACAAGAGCCTAGTGTTGGTCTTTGGTACAACTAAAGATAGTACTTTAAAAAAAATTCATAACATATTCATACGGACTTCAAACAAGCATGCTAAAGTGCTTTGCAATCCTCATTCAGGTTGCCAATAAGGTGCAATCAAAATAATTTATGATTAATAATAGTAACCATGTTGTGATTAGTGACAATTGTAGGTGCACATACCTAACAGTTAAATGATCCGGCTACTTCAGTTATGAACCAACTAACTGCCAGAAGAATCGAGTTTAGTTCTGCGTAGCCGGTTCAAGTTGTGAAAAAACCAGTTTGATGTGATTAAGCACAAGCAGGTTTCCGGTCTAAATCGTATATTCTAATAGTATCATTTAAATTTAACCGAAGAAACAATACTGGGGTACAATACAGTATTACTGTTTGATTTCGCCAAATCGGGGATCCGAGCCTGTCAGGCTTAGATTTTCCCCGAATACTGTTAAATTAACTCATAAGTGGTCAGCCACCACCAGGGCCATGCATGTTGTTGGGGACTTGGGGTGCACTTTCTGAATTATATACTTCGGAGCTTGAGATGGAGTTTGGAAAGAGCAGCCAAGTTTCCAATTCATCGGTAATAATGAAGTAGTAAACAGCAGTAATAAAAGGTCGCTGAGTACCGTAGTAGTCACTGAAATACAGTGCATTTCAGTGCAATAGAGTGACCTACAATTGTATATAATTGCAGTGAAAATACAGTGGATATTTATTAATCAAATACTTTCAAATACACTTGGACCTCTCTAATATTGCCTTCTCTAAAATTACCAGTGACTACTACTCAGCGACCTTGTATTGGTGCTGTTTACAGTGAAAATATAATCAAATACACTGTTTTCTCACCAACCCTAGCGAGAGGACATACCTACAGTAGCTCATACGTCACTTGATACTCTCACTATGACTGTGATACTTTGTTCTACACTTGGGGTAGCAAACTTTTAAGTGATGAATCTGAACTTGTTAAACTCTTATTTGTACTCATAAGTAGACTTAAAATATTATAATTCCGTCAAGTAGTAGAGATTGGGAGTTTGAAGAGGTTTCAAGAAGTTTCAGAATTGAAGATAGATCATTTATTGAGATATGATAATTCAAAGAAAATTGCACCTCTACGAAGGACTTCTGGAAGCTTGATTTTTCGAAGTTCAAACATTGTCAACTCGCAATTGGTTGGGTTTTTTGACTCAATTTTGAAAGCTTATGCTTGAATTAAAAAAAGAAATTCAAAACTAATAAAATCATTCAATTGTGTTGAGAATGGGCTTTTAAAAATACATTTGGACTTCTTGTGTGAAGGAATTTAGGAGGAAACCTTGAGCAGAAAGTGATTAGCAAACTACACTCGACTTAGCAACACCCAAAGACAGCCCAATGGCCATTTGTTTTGGTTAATAAAGGTATGAGACATTGAATTTGTTGGTCTTGGACTAAAGGGTAGTAGAAGGCTTTGCATCAACTAAAGTTACAATGAAGAAGTTTGAGCAACTACCGTACTCGTGAATGCTACATGGATAGGACCTCTTGTAGTGTAGCTACTTGTTTTAAGGTAACTCCACCTAGTTGAGTCTAAATAAGTGATTGAGTAAATAATGTTCCTATTATTGAAGGGCTTGATTTTTCTTTTGGATCTTATTAGAAGTCAAAAGCATATCTTACACATTTTTTGGACACCCTATGAATAAACTGTGGATTTTCAAAGCGCTTAAAAACATGTACCCCAAAGTCACCTAGCCGTCTTGTGAAGAGCAACTATACATTTTGTGCAAGACTCTACAAGGATCACAATAATCAGGTGCAGTTACCTCAATAGTTGTACAAAGGAAAATGGACCGCTCGATCACCGGTAAGCTCACTTAGAAGAGCTCAACGGTGACATTGCCTATAGTGCTGGTGCGAGAGTCTGGTGGAGAAGACGAGCGCTCCGTGAAGGAGTGTGTTCCAAAATCGGACCAGACACTGGACTGCCCAGGCTCTGGGAGGGCGGCGTCCACGTCCGCGTCCCCGGTGAGCATGGCCAGCACCCGGAACATGGACGGTCGCTTCTCGGGCGCCGTGTGCACACACCAAATGGCTGTGCTCAACACTCTCAGCACTTCGCTCATGTTGGAAGGCTCCAGCTCTAGATTGGGGTCCACGAGGTCAATCACCTTCCCCTCGGATTGGAGTCTCCATGCCTGCACAAATGATTTCCCAACCAAAACAAACATTTAAAAAGTTGTGTACATAGCAGGTTATGATGGTGTGATGTTTATCCTTGACGAGTCTCTGGTAGAGAGAGAGGGGAATGTAGATCTAGAGCTTCTAGGCAAATAATAAATTATGGCAATGAGAAGAATCTAGACGTAAGATTTTTATTTTGCAAGTTTTTATTTTCTACATGAACTGATTCAGAACCTGCACAAAAAGCATGAAGCACCAAGTGACCACGTTAGGTAGTCACATTGCTAAAGAATCGACAGAAATTGCTTTTCAACAAACTTGGATGGACTTCATCCATTTTGTGAAGCTCCAATAAACTCTTGAAAATATTCACAGTCCACCCAAATGGCACTGTATGAATCATCAATGAGCATGTTATTTCTTGGACACCATATGAATGATCTACGGATTTTCAAAGTGCTAATTATGAGTGTAGTGAAAACTGACTCTACGTTCTCATGTTCAAAACGTGTACAATTTAGGTGAAAATCTGTAACGATTGGTTTTGTAAACGAGAAGCTTTGTACATAGGGTCGGTTTTGCAAAGATGGTGGCAATTCGATGAAGCTATACCTTCGAGACAATCTGGGCTTCGCATGAATAGGAGATGCTTTGCCTTGTGGAAGGGGAAGCAAAGCTCCAAGGAGTTTTTAAAACTTCACTGATAACTATCCTGCATTCTTTATATTCAACTTAGTTTCCGTGTACCTCTATTTGCCAACTATGATTGGAAAAGATCAGTTTTTTATCCTATAGTTTCACAATTCACTATTCATGCAAATAGTGTGGACATGAATGTTTCACAATTCTCATGTCCACAAGTTCACAATACACTAACCACAGACTGGTTGTTCCTGATAATTGAGGTGAAGGATCTTTTGTTGCAGACTATGATCAAGAGAGAAGGTACAAGGAAGACTCACGTAGATAGGGAGATATCCGTCGTCGTCCCCAGGAATAGCAAGTCTGTTTCTTCTGCCACTCAAAATCTCTAGAAGCAAAACACCAAAGCTGAACACGTCTGCCTTCTCAGAAAGCCGGCCGAAAAACACGTACTCAGGTGCAAGATAGGCTCTGCACAATAACATGGAATTTGTCATGCATGATACATTGAGACTATAGAGTTATTCTTAAGGTCCACACCATTTCAGATTTCTGGTTTCTGATTAGGATTGTCAACACCTATTCAAATCGTGGAATTTGTTCATGAAATTCGCCCTTATTTTTCACAGAAACCAAGTAAACACGTCCACTTTGTTTGAATGTGTTTAAGAACAACTCTACTGCGGATGTTCTATATTACTCTGTTCATCTCAATCTGAATTCTTACAGTGTTCCGGCACACCGTTCGGTGATGATCTTGCTTTGTTCATCTTGGATTGGTCGGGCCAATCCAAAGTCAGCAATCTTTGGGTTGAGATTCTTGTCAAGTAATATATTACTGGCCTTAATATCTCGATGGAGAATTCTCGATTGAGAGGATGCATGTAGATAATATAAGCCCTGTGCCACACCCAAACAAATGTTCATTCGGGCTTGCCAATTCTGCAATTTCTGCAGCTTTGCAGCGTTCATTTCCGAACCTGTAAGTAGAAAAAAGCAGAATCAGGATTGGTTCAAGATTATTATGAAAGACACACTCCCTCCGTCCACTAATTAGTGTCCACTTTAGACCTTGGTTTGAGTAGCTTATACGGAGGCTTTCTTGAATATCATTTTATTCAAGTTGCAATGAACAAATGCAATGTTCTTCATGGATTCTTTTGATTTAAAATTTGGAACCCTTTTGAATTATGTTCTTCGCAATATGATCAATGAAATTGATAACCAAACGTAATGGAACCCCTTTTGAATTATGTTTTCGCAATATGATCAATGAAATTGGTATCAAACGTTTTCAACAAAAATGCAGATACTTATTTCTGGACGAAGGGAGTAATGGACGAAGGCAGCAAATAGTTGCATTATTATCAACCCAGGTCCCATCCAAGCAGTAATATTTATGATTCACAATGCTAATCTATGCTGTCAATTTTATTAAAAGAGCACATTTTTTTCGCTTATTAATTTTTTAGATACTAGTGTGCATTGAATCCTTAGTATGACAGATATACAATCTAGCTTCAATATTACATCCATTGTGCTTTTAATATGGTAATTAAAATTGGAGGGAGTAGAGAGTCATCCTCCCCTGGCTCTTTCCCAATATCTTTGATGATCATTTTTGTGCAAAAGACAGTTGACAAGAATTTAAGCTTAAAACACACTTTTCAACAGACTCGTGAACTTGGTATGACATAAAAAACTGGGAAGTACTTACTCAACAGCAGCTTGTACAGATCGCTGTTCTCCACATACTCGTACACTAAGAGCATCTCTTTGTCATGCAGGGAGTACCCTTTAAGCGTCACCAGGTTCCGGTGTTGAAGATTACTAATCAGCAGAACCTCATTAATGAAGTCGTCCCTGCCCTCTTTCGTTTTGAGAAACAGTTGCTTCACAGCTACCTCCGTTTTGTTTGGCAAAATGCCCTGTGTAATTCATTTGATCAATGCACCCAGTGGATGCAACATTAGCCCATTACCAAGTACAGTAGTATGCCTTAGATGAAAACTTAGCAGTAGTATGCCGTAGATGAAAACAGGGAAGTAAGAGTCTGGGGCCAAATAACTATGAAATTCCTTCTAATTCAGTTTAAAAATTGAACTTCAGACATAGGCAATCGGAAAAGAATCAAACCTTGTAAACAGCACCGAAAGCTCCAGCACCCAACTTCATAGCTGGTGAGAAATTTCTGGTAGCAGCACGAAGCTCACGGTACTTGAATTTCTTGGTGTTGACCTCAGAGCTTTCGAGTTCTGCACGGTGGGTTTAGTTAAAGAATAGGTTAAAAATCTCTACACTAAAGCATCCAAAATATAATTGAGTAAAATAATAAAGTAGTTTTAACGAAGAAAAATAAAGCACAAATATCAAATTACCTTCATAAAGAGAGCGCAGACGCTTTCTGTTGCGTTGAAGGACAAAGGAGAACACCAAAATCACCAACGTCAATATTACTGCAGAACATACGGAAATAATCACGGCTACCTTCTTCGTCTCATTCTTATTTATCCCTGTGTCTGCATCAAAGTGATGAGCTCAGACAAATGAAGTCAAGCCCAAGCAAGCGGATTTGAAACATTTCTCAACCAAAGTCTGAATTTAGTCTAACACAAGATTTTGATGGCCAGGAATCACATAAATCATGTCTATCGAACATTTACTAAATCCTTCAGCACAAGCAGAGGAAAGAATAGAAAGGCAACTAAGGATAGAATTGGAAGTCTTACTTGACGAAACAAAACAGATCTGCTCACAATAACACCTTCTACCATCATTTTGTGAAGTTGAGCCTTGGCAATAAGGGTTGCCCTGCAAACTGTAGTATCCATCAGTTTAATTTCATCGTCAATATACACACATTTGACCAAATTGGCTTGTGCTGAAGTAGTGAACTAAGAGATGGAAGTGCAAACATTACTTGAGTGTTAACAATACTTAAGTAAAAAGTATTGAGATAGTCGAAAACAAATTTCATTTTCATGTCAAACTAATATACTGGCAAGAAAAGTGGCTTACAAGATTTTCGATTGCATTCCCATAGAAGCATCGGTGTAGATTACATCTGTGATGTTGTTTGCTTTCAAACTCAACTCTTTCAGACTCGTCATAAAAACGGTGGAAATGTTCAAAACTCCAGTGAAATTGTTGCCATCAAGGTACCTGGAAGAACGCTGTCAAACTCAGTACGGTTCTTAACATTCGAACCAAAAAAAGTGCTTAAATGGACGCTCATTTGAATCTAATACCCTGATTTTTAATCTAAGTAGTGAGCGAATTTCAACTTACAAATATTCAAGACTCGAAATCCCCATGAGTTCCAAGCTTGGAACACCACCACCAATACTAAGGCCTGATAGGTCAAGCACTTCCAGATTCTGGGGAAGCATCCTGTTGGAAAATGAAGACAAAGGTGCCAATCCTGTGAAGAGGTTTGAACTCAGATTTCTGCATCACCAGTTCAGAAACATTAGAATGAAGTCATAATACTGGAACTAGGAATTAGGGTTTACTGTAATCAAGAAATCAGCTACTCATATGTCGCGCACTAAATCCTAAACCCTAAACCCTAAACCCAAACCCTCCTCTTAGCTGATGTAACATGGGTAATAAGCCATACAGAAAGAAAGCCATTGAGCTGGAGAATAATTTTCATGTAGCAGTAAGCAGGTCATTGATATAGTTTTTCATACTTACAAGTAGTTAAGGTTGCGAATGAACGTAAAGTTTGGCGGAAGACCTGTGAATCTGTTACTGGATAGGTCCCTGCCAAAAGGAACATGTGTAAAAAATTAACATTATTTTCATGTATAGCTTCAGATGTTAGAATCAATAGACCTTGAAAATGAAGTATTAATGCAATAAGTCTGGACGAATGAAATTGGATACCGAGTAAAAGTACGTACACTGTAAGTAATTGAGTCATGTTTTGGAAAGCAAGCGGCGGGATAACCCCCTCAAGGAGATTTCGAGATATCTTGAACACTTGCATTGTCGACTTTGTTTTTGCTATATACTGTGCTGGAAATTGACCGACGAATCGATTACCACTCAAGTCTCTGTAACGGAACAAGCGTAACAACAATCTCTTCAAAATCCTATGGTGATGGATCACAGACACATTGTCTGTCTTCGATATCACAGGACTTTTTTGTTACAATTCTCAACACACAATGAAGGCATCATCACTTACAGCTGCAAAACATATTTAAGTTGCGAAAGCTCCGTAGGAATAGATCCATTGAATCCATTGTCGTGAAGGTCTCTGAAACATTGCCGTCAGACAAAAAGCAGGTTCTTATCATGCTTCTAAAGCTTTGCATGTGTGTCTCCAATGAAGAGGTATTCAAAATAATTCAAAATATTACTACGCTAGTGCAAACACTATGTTCAAACAACATGCTAACAAAACTATTTGAACTGCACCCAACCCCCTCCTAGCCACATCAAATACTGCCAATTGCAACGACATATAAGACGATTTCTAAAGCATCCTTGCCAAATTTAATGCGGCTAGGTTTTCTAGAACAACTCCAGGCGTGAATTTCTACTACTAGGTCAACAATGCTCATGGTAATTAAGGTCCAGACAGGGGCTTACAGTACGTTTAGAGAGGGGAGTCCACCAAGTTCTGTAGGAAGAGGACCTGTCAAATTCGCATTCCCAGTCAAGACTCTGCACAACAAGTTCCCTTATTTTCAGCAAACAGATTCATAACTGCAAGATCTACTTCAAACAAGACGTCACAAATGAGTCATTGAATCGGGGTTTGAAGCTCACAAGGTGACGAGGTTATGAAGCTTTCCAATATCCGGGGACAGAACCCCTCCGATCGACGCGTCACTCAACGTTCTGTTGCAATCAACACAAACTGATTCACTCAATAGGCTCCGCCAGCTCAATCCCTAAAGTTAAGGTCGACGAATTCTAACTGGGCCAATTCAATTCAATTGATCATATTGTGAAAAATGTAATTCCGATGAGGCCATTATTTTGTCACCAGAATCAATGAAGAGCATTACACGTGTTGGTCCAAAGATTAACCAGATTGAAAAAACCCAAAAAACCCCACCAATGGCAAAAGCTTGAGGCCAAAATTGGACATCTTGGTCCTTTAGGTGGGTAATTCAGACACCTAGCTAGCTACCCTAATTCAGCTAGCAAATGAGCCATTGAAATAGGCATATTACCCATTAAATTAGGGTCTGAAACCCAGTCAGCTACTGATTCACCCAATTCAGGACATGCCCACAAAGATTCATGAAATCAGCAATCCAGTTGGACACAGCTGAGGAATAGAGAATGCCAGGTTTTGATTTACAAGCCAATGATCCAACTGATGAGCGTACTGGCGTTCTGTTGATGTTGCAGGCACGTGACTCCTCTCCATTTAATATCAATGTTGGTGTTGCAAGGATAAAACGTCTTGCCTCCGGACGACACCCACCCCGCCAGATTGACATTCGTGTTGGGCGTGCTCTCATTCCATGCTGCCCACAGGCTCTGCAACGCATCCACTGCATGCCTCCCGAAACAGACCCTTCAATCTAAGCTGATTCTTTCGAAATTCGGACACGAACTCAAGGTTGAAAATTCTTTGTTCGATCACAATCAAGCTTGTAAGTGTCCTAATTCCTTTCCCCCCAACTTTGAGAAAAATTGACATACCGTAGTTGCAAGCCACTCTCATAGTCACTCGCTCAAAGGGACGGATTAGTTCAAGCAGGAAACTCCGCTCAAAATACAAATACATTTTTTGTATCTTGAGAACTTTCACTTTCCACACTGTCCACAGATTGCACTTTTATTTCCCTGCTACGTACTGTTGGTATGCATGCATGAAATCCCGTGAACAAAAGGAGGCCTCTAGAAAAGTGGGTACAGAGAGATTATGAGTGGAGCTAGGAATTGAACGTACGCTCATCCACGGAGAAAGGGGCGACAGTCTGGGAGAGCACTGCAGGAACGAAAGCAGCGAGGCAGAGCAAGAGTCCAAGAGAGATGCAAGACACCATTTGGAACCGGACCACGACTGCCATAGCCAGAAAAAAGGCTCCAGACCTTCACTTGGCATCTGAAACTTCTACAATTTGCTTAGAGCCGATCTCAATCCTGTTAGCTGCTGCTGCTACACACGAACCACTATACATGTTTCCAACCAGGGAGTAGAAGATTTCTAGCACATACAACATTATAACTTTGGGGCTATTTAACAAATTCAGCTATATATATTACGGAGTATAATTTATCAACTTTTTGACTATTCTAACATCCAGCAAGGTATGCATTTGCAATGGATGTTCTAAATGCTCTGAAGAATGTTTAAGTGTTCAACCCTTAAGCGCATGGGTTCATTACTGAGGACGAAGTCGCACATGAAATTCAGAAGTAAGAGAGGGTTAACTGTCCAGGAACACATTTTTCGTCGGTACTCTAGAATGTAAACGTTAAATCTGAAGGAGAGCTGAAGAACTGCTGCTAAAGTGACATTGAAATTGGGCAAAAAGTATACGTCTGGAATATCAGGAGGTTTGACCACATAAACAACGGCGTGGCCTTCGATAGGCAGTTGCACATGTAGCGTCTTCACCAGACTGTGCTCATCATGAGAGAAGACCAGGAAATTCGGGAAAAATGTGGAATTGGATCATCTTCGACTTAACTTCTGCGTCGTTTCCAAATTTTTGTGCTTCAGAAATTCCGACCTTGAGGTTAAGATATGGATCTTGCAATCGCGATCGCTTTGCGTTCGTTCTTCGTTTTCGTCACCCTGCCCTTCTAGTTTCTGACCCCTGCGGTTGAAGAATCTTTCGAGCACCTACAACGGAATTGACAGTGCCCAATCGACCGGGAAAACGTGACATCGAGGTAGAATCTACTGACGCTACATGGATGACGGAAATGACTTTGTGAAATTCCAAATGATTTGTGAGAATATTCCGGTAAGCGCGGTCCAAGAATCTTGGTACATAAGAGTAAAAAATGAACCAGAATGACATAAAATAATCGACATGGGCCACATTGTCAAAGCACCAAGGCGCGCAGAGACTTGCCGGCATTGATCTCAGCTGCTACGCTTACCCCTAGCAAGCAACATACCATGTCTGTAAATTTTCATTTCAAGTGTGAAGGGAGGGGCAGGAGAGGGGCGAGTGCCGTGTTCAATTGATCACTAAAGCTTAGTCCTCGCCCACGTGCATGATCGAGAACTTTGTGTGCAAGGAAACTCGCTGGAAGACGCTGCAACGGTACGGAGACACTCACTCAGGCTACTTCGCTTTGGAATCCTTTGCAGCGCTATGGCCTGTGAAGTGTGGACTGCGGGGAAGCCAGTTGACTCGGTTAAACAGACAGGACCCAGTCCGATGCACCAGACTTCTTTTAGAGAGACGTTGACAAAAAAAAGTGTTTGTTGTGCATTTTTATTTGTTGTAATGTTCCAACCTCATGGACCCACTTCTATTTTGAATGCGGCTTGTCAAGCTCCCACATTTAGGCTGCAAAGTCAAAGCACTAATCACTATGCACTTTTGAATGCCCTAAGAACAACTGAAACCAAGGGGAAAATGAACTTGGCGTGTTCCTACTGCCTGCTTTGCATTGCCACTCAACTTGGCCCCCACTGAAGATTGGTTACATAAGCCTCAAAACCAGTGCAAAACTTTAAAACAAACAAACAAAGGTAGATTGTTCCGGAAGACAATGTGGTGGTGAATCATGGCAGATTAAGCTACAACGAGAGATCCTGAGTGGTGGAAAATCCCCAACCTTGATGTCCGCCAATCATTGACTACAAAACCTGTTATTTGAACATTGTTAGATGCTAAAATGGGGCTTAGTACGTAAAAACATGAGGAGCATTGCAAATTCAAGTATGACAAGCAAAATTTGAAGAGCTCAGTTTTTTTTTAAATGAACTACATCCTTCTGGGATTATCCTTCAAAGTCCAACTACACCAAACCATACTTTGACCGCCAACATTATGTGCCTTGGTAGAGATGCTTTAACACAACAAATTTTAGACAAGCAACAAGCCAACAAGCCCTAGGCCCTGCTTCAAGGACATTTTTTTATTCTTCCTTAGATTGCTTGTTAGACAAGGGAGCATCGTTTAAGGATTAAGTTGATGTGCATAGATGGAGTCAAAATTACAATTAGGTGGTTAATAAATTTTTACTTGTAAGAAACAAAAGTCATAAATTTTATTAAAAAAATGCATTTTTATTTATTTGAAGAATTTTAGTATTTTCTATGAATTTTCAAAGTGAAACCTCAAAATGTTCTATAGGTGCATGTTTGAAACATTTTTAAAAAGATCCAAAACCATTTACTTAATGGCTCGTCTCTAAAGACTTCAAAGTGTTCTATTACTTTGCAAGGATGTTGCACTATGGGTAAAGTTGGAGACATCCTACATAGATGGTTTGAAGTCAATTATTTGAAATACTTCAAGAGATCCCTACATCACAAAAATGGGGGGCGGACACAAAATAATGGGTACAACTACATTATGTGTCAATATTAGAAGTTGGTTTCTCCTAGAGAGGATGGGCCTATAATCAAGTTGAATAAGAACATCTCCAATGGGATATAGACCCTAGAGAGGATGGGCCTATAAAAAATAAACAAGAGAGTCTATAATATAAGCTTGTAGAGTAAATTTTAGATTTTTAAGCATTTTTGTATTTGATATGAATCTTGTTTACTTTTTATTCAAAACTACAAGAATTTCAAATTTTCACCCAAAAATCTAAAATTTATGTGACTCATAAAAGACATGTGCTTACATCAACAAAAAATGAATGTAAAAAAAATTCATTCATATATAATTGCAAGTATTATTCTCCAATGTATGGAAGTTCAAAGTCCTTGCAAGTTTGAAAATGTGGTCTTAGGCCTGTTTTCAAGGTTAAGCACTCTCAGGTGTTTTTTGAATGATAAGTGAGCAATAAATGCATCTTCTTTTAACCAATACTAGTAGGAACTTGATAATGTAAGGTGGAAAAACTAAGATTGTCAAAAATAACAGTCTAACATAGTTGGAGGCACCTTTCTCTCGAAAAAAGTATTTTTGTAGTACTAGCAATTTGTTGTGCACAAATACATCATGCTAAGATCACATCCTACCAACATAAGAGATAGCGTGCCATAAGTCAACAATGAACCTTGTAATTGGCTAGCAATCTAACCACACCAAAACTCAATAGTTCTTGACCAAAGGTGCATACCATGGTCATAGGGGGAACGCACTATGATTGTATTGTATATCACAATCACGACAAATCCTGCAAGTAATAAAATAAATGTGAAAAATATCCTATCATCACAAGCACTAAACACTAGTGACATCCATGGCAGAGTAAAGAAAATAAACAACTATAATGCATGAGTATATCAGGTGTAGCAAGTGGTTTTACAACCATTTCTTTACTCACCCTCTTCACTAGTATTGAATCCCCTTTCATATTGGCGAACTCAATGCTCGGGGAGGTCACTTAGTTCTACTACAACAAACCACGTGCAAACAAGTGGTTTCTAATAAACTATAATTTCAATCTAAAATTTTGACCATTGTTTAATTATGACTATAGATTTCTATTGCCAAAATTTCCAACTCAAATCAAATATGAAATGATTTCTAGAAGAGGTTGAAAATGAACTAAAATGGCATGTTTTTCAACTCAAATAATTATAGAGAACACATTTAGATGACCATTGAATCAATATTCAACTCAAAATAAGCTTTCAATAGAGAGTTATTTTTAAGAATTTTTTGTTCATTTTTTAGACAATTTTTTCTTATATAATATAGGGGTGTGAAAGTTATTTTTCAGTTTTGCAGTGTATCTTTTTACTTCAAAAATTTGTAACTAATTATTATTAACAAATAAAAATATCAATAATTCAAAACATAAACTTTCAAAGTAGAAAAATCTATTCATATTTTTCTTATTTTGTTTTATTTAAAATTCAAAAAGTATATAGGGGGTCCAAAGTTTTGTTCGCACGTGGTTTCAAATGGACACTCTAAGTGACCTCCCCGAGACTCAATGACTTTCTTTGAAGAATCAACGAAAACCCAGTAGAAAACCCTATAAAGATGAAGATGCTTATCTACGCCCTAATACACATTTGAAACAAATCCAATGGCCCACCCAAATTTCTTGCAATGGCACGCTCAAACAATCTATGTACTACCTAGTAGAACAATCATCACATAAAACCAAAGTGGCAATGTAATGGGAACTTCCACACAACAGACATTTCAAGGTCCTCAGCTAAAATACATGAACCACTAGCTAGAATCAATCCGTCCATCAACATGTAGCAAGTGATATGGCACACAATTGTACGTGTAATCTTTTCAGATCTTAACATCATGACCCTCCAAGAGCAATACTCCCAACTTGAGTACCTCACACACTCATAGAATAATACATCCCAAAGTCACGTCAAGTATAGTTGGTACCGTTTGCTGCAAATAAATATAGTCTCTAGATAGAAAACATTGCACCTACAGCCTATTACCCCCTTCTTGTATCGTGACATAATGCAAAGTGTCTCTATGTTGTACAATAGAAAGGTTCTCTAAAGTCATTGGCATCACCTTCTTATACAGCTCCGCAAGTAGCTCACATACACATGTCCACATGTTCGGATCATTTATGCTATCTAACACGGTGTTAGCATTTTGTTTGATTACCATTGGTATAACCAAATGGCACCCAAATAATAAATAATAGGACAAAAAAGAAGCTAGAGAGGCTTGCTTACTAAACTGATAGGCCATTGCTATCCATGGAATCTACAAGTCCCAATCCCTATAATGTCCTTTTTTCAAGCTATACTTCTAAAGCCCCCTTTTGATGGCTTGTACCATGCACTCTACCAATCCATTTGCTTTGAGAAGATCTCTCAAAGTAGTGCAATGATCAATCATCATTTGTTCGCACAAGGCTTAAAACTCACCAAGAAACTCACATCCTTGGTTGGTCAATACCTTTGATGGAATTCCAAAGCAATTCAAAACATGATATAAAAATGAATAAATTAAGTTGCTTTTCATTGAACTTGTCAGGCAACGCCACCAACTCAATTCATTTAAAAAATGTTTAATCATCACCAATACATACTTGTTGTGTCATTGTGTCACACGCAATGACCTTGCAAAGTTCATACTACAAGGCAACAATTGTAAACAATTGTAATTGAGGCATTGGGGCATGATTTACACTCTATCACATACAATGCATTTGGCTACCAACTGCTAGACTTGCATTTGCATACCTTGCCACCAATAATGAATTTGAAACAAACTGTAAGTCCTTCACACTCCAAAGTGCATCAAGTCCTCATGCACATGCATAATCAACTTCACTCTCTCATAAAATGCCAATACCACCTTCTAGTTGCCATCCTACCACACTCGAATGAGCCCCTTCCCACACGAATTGCTTGGCTCATTGCAAAATTTGATCTCTCTCTCCTTGGTTGATATTGTGGCCGTCAATTCGCCATGCTTCAAGCATTTCATCACCTCCATAACATTAAAAATATACTTGGCACCCCCAAAATCTTCACCTCCATCCCCATCCATTATCATCACAATGGCTTCTTCGATAGTGTCTCCAATCATCACCATAATACTCAAGTAGGTGGTAGAATGCCAACCAAGTAATGAATCTTCTTCCTCCTCTATGTGGCACATGCCATTGAGCCCAAGTACAGTCCACTTGGCTAAGACTTGGATTACAGCTCAAGCCATCAACATCCATATTCACCAAACTGGCACAGTGTACAACTTTAAAATCATACTTCATGAATATTAGAGCCCATCATGTAAGCTTCTATATGAGCTTGTTGGATTCCATTAGCCACTTCAACAATTGGTGGTTTGTTACCAATAGAAATTTATTGCCTATAAATACAATGAAAATGAGCAATAGTCCAAATTGTTGCTAAATACTCTCCCTCGAATGAGCTATATTGTGCCTCCGTATTGTTGTTGTTGGAATGACTAGCATAAGCTACTACAAACTCCTTGCCATCATTGTCCATTTGAGTCAATACTATGCCAATCCCTAGTGTATATCAATCCCTAGTGAGATCCAATTCATGTGGAATTGATATGACTTACTAGAAATTGGCCTCCTCAATATTGGTGCCTATACTAAACGTTCCTTCAATTGCATGAAGGCGACCTTTTGCTCATTTTCCCACATTCAAAGTTGATCATTCATTGTCAACATAGTCAATGGCTTCGTGATAGCACTAACCATCTTTACAAATTTCCAGTAATAATTACACAAATCCCAAAATGCCTACAATCTACTCACATTTTTTGACCTTTGAATAGAAATCATCACCTCCACTCTACTCCCAATTCACCAGGATATATCATGTAACCTAAGTACTCCACACAATCATAATAAAACTTACATTTGCGTGGATGTAGTTTTAAATTGTGAAGCTTTAGTTCAACAAAAACCTCCAGCAAATGAGCTCTATGTTGTTTTTGATTACACTACAAGAAAATGGGGCCTTAATCAACAAAAATTCAATACATTTGTGTTGATTACAACAATTTACTTTTGGACTTTGTTGATGTAGCAATCTTCTAAACAACAATCTACATAATTGTATTGATGACCCAAAAAAATGTGCTCAGTTGATTCAACAATCTTCTAAACATCATTTTCATTTTCCTACATATCGGTAGTAGTAAGGTAAGGTGGACAAACAATAATTATTCAAAAGTAAGCGAGTAAATAAATAAAATGAATAAGAGAAATTGTCGAATCTATCATAAATTGAATAACCAAGATGTTGTAAAAAAACAAAATCTATGCCAATGTTAGCAAAAAAAAGTCTATAATAATATCAAATGACCATTTACCATTAAGAAATTTTCAGATAGCAAGGTGGACTTCATTGACATTCAATGAATATAAAGGGTGGAGAGGTTGTTTTAATAATGAAATTCATTGTCCATCATGAATCCTTAAAGGGCACGTGATAATTTGAAGATGAGTGCTTAACCATTCATTGTTAAAACGTAGGAATTGTGTGCAAAAAAGAATTTTAAAACTGATTTTGGCATAGTAGAATAACTTTTTTCATAAATCTTTGAACTAAAACAAGTTCTTAAATCACGCCAAATTTCATCTCCAAAAATCCGTTTGATATTTCAAGACTTCAATAAAAGGTTATGGATAAATTTCGTAGAAGATGTTTGAAATTGTCAAAGAAAATGTCCCTTCCAACCCCTCTCCATAACTTTTGATTGGAGGCTCAAAATCTCAAACGAATTTTTGGAGATTAAAGTTAGATTGATTTTCCACATTAACTTGGTTCAAAGTTTTCTGAAAAAAGTTATTCTACACTACCTAAATGAGGTCTGGAATTCTACTTTAACCACGATTCCTACTTTTGACTTAACTACACCAATTGATGTCAATGATTTTAACTCCACCCTTTGACTTAAAACGTACACATGGGTTCTTATGGCTTTTTGGTAAGTAATCCTAGGGGTGCCTAAGTCTAATCCAATTCACGCCTTCTAAGCAATAGACACTCTATTTGTAATATCCTTTAACCCAAAACAACTCTAAATCATTCAAAACACTCAACTCTAAATGTTAGAAATCCAGGGCCTTTGGCTAACCAAGCCAAGTGTTGAACTTGAAAATGAACCCTAAATCAAACAAAAACCTAACTTAGCGTAACATGCTGAGTATAAATTTTGGTTTCTAGAATGGTAAAATAAACTAAATTTGAACTTTTCTAGCAAAAGATATCAAGGGATGAAGTTCTAACTCTAAACTAGCCTAGACAACTTCAACTATCACATTCTAATAGTAAACTAACTAAAACTCAATCCAAATTTTAGTATTTATTCCCTAATTAATTATATTTATTAAATCTGAAACTTAACCTATTTTAATCAAGAATAAAATACTTCATCCAAACTAAGGTTCAAACTTCATCCACCTTTATCTTCTTTAAGAATGAATTAGTTTTTAAGTGTAAATTGGTTTTGGAATCTTTAAAAGATATTAAAGTTATTTAAATGTTAAAATATTCTTTAGTGGCTTTCAAAAGATTTTCCTTAATTATCTTCTAATTACCTTTAATCAATAATTTAAAACTTCATCCACAAATTACTTCTAGCCTAACCAAGTAAATTGAGTTATACTTTTACCTTTAACTTCTAAATTATTATTAGATTTTCAATTTCCTTTTAAGATTCCTTTGGATAAAATTACTAAATTCTCATCCAATTCTACTATCAACTTCCCACTTCTATTCTACATAAATTGAAAAAAATAAAAAAAAGATAATTAAATTAACATACCTCTCCATCAATAGATGACATGGGCCCATCTCACAAACTACAATCATAATCGTTTCATAGTACAATAGTCATTGCCCTCCATCATGTATGTATGGCTTTGTTACATCTAAAATAATAGAAAGAATTTAAGCTTTAAAACCCTTTTTGAATGTTTTTTCCCTTCTAATTCTTACCATGCTAATTCCTATAGAACTTTGTTAGTTTTTAAAGTATTTTGAATAATCCCTTTTATTTTGAATACCAGATTTTTCCTAATAGGTTCTAAATCAATTGAATCTTTAGAATCTTATCCCTAAGTTCTTTATCAAATTTTTCCTATTATTTTAAGGGTTTTAATTTGATTTTGTCTTTTTCTATTTGGCTTAATAGGCCTAATAAAACAATATTAATCAAAATCCTAGCCTACTAACCTCTAATGGAATCCAATTTAATGACTAACCAACAAATTAAATGAATAGTGTAAGGAATCAAATTTTCCAACCAAATCATTAGGGTCAAACCTCATTAAATGTAGTGAAAATATCTAGTTGCTAATTTTCTCCTTTTCTTTCCAACACTCCAACTTCTCAACTTCTAAAATTATTTTATTTGTCTTTTCAACTTCTCTTCCATTTTCTTGTTAGAATTTTGAATGCTTGATTTGAGAGAACATGCATGTTAATTAGTTATGATGTCTCACTTACTCTTAGTCTCAAAATGTGTGAGTGTTTAACAACTTGGACTTAACTTAGTATGTGAAGATCACAAATTGATTTGTGTAGATCACAAACTTATGATTTCAAAACTAGTTTTCCAATTCAAAATTGAGTTTGTTGATGGCCTAGACTCAACCAAATCAATTCTAAACACACTCTTAACCCCTAAATGGTTTGGAGGTGATTTAGAAGAAAGTAGTCAAAATAGGGGTGTTGGGGGAATGTGAGGAGTGGACACTAGAAGACCAAAAAAAAATAGTTTCCAACCGTAGGATCTTGAACTTGTCTTTATAATTTAGGAACCTACCAATTTTCAACAATAGATTCATCGATCTCAATGAGATCTAATGGTGCAAAGTTCAAATTGCTTTTTTTTTCAGTGTGAAAATTCCGGGCAGCTGCACTTCGACTGTTGAATTACACATGTACAGAATTTCATTTTCATGGTTACTCCTTGGATTAGGGTACTTATATGAGTTAGGATCATGCTCAAAAAAATTCACCATCTTTTCACTTGT
Source organism: Rhytidiadelphus loreus (assembly GCA_947034895.1). NCBI lineage: Eukaryota > Viridiplantae > Streptophyta > Bryopsida > Hypnales > Hylocomiaceae > Rhytidiadelphus > Rhytidiadelphus loreus. Next base: position 28,356,268 of record OX344765.1, on the reverse strand, counting down.
AGAACATATAGAAAACAATATGATTGTACACATAGGTTTTGCAAAATTTGTTTACATTGTCATTTTTTCCATCAATGATTCAAATTTCAAAATAGGTCCAATCTAAAATCTGAACGGTGGATACAAGGAAATCTACCTACTTCATGCAAAGGAATTGTCTTTCCTACAAAATATAAAAAACTCAAAATGTGGCACTAAAAATGAAGCCCCTGTGTTCTGTGCAAGCTTCAGAGTTTTGGGCAAGCAACTCATGCTGGGTGCTTCTCACTCCCACAACGGGCGAGCTGACAAATACTTGCTCTGGGCGGTTGTCCCAATGCCCTTCCCTGCCATTCGGGGGGGCCTTCCCTGCCATTTGAAAGGACCCCTCCCCCTACCATTCTTCCCACCTCCCCTACCATTCAGGAGGCAGGGTAAGCTGCCATGCCAAGTGGGGGCAGGAGTGGGGTAGGAGGCTTTCCAAATGGCATCCGCCCAATTGGCGTTCCCCATTCCTGCTCCCAAGTTCCCGATGTACGCTCCCAAGTTCCCGATGTACACTCCCAAGTGTCCGCAAGTCTTGTTCCCTCCACCTGAGCATTCCCTTCAGCAGCACCCAAACTCTTTTCATCTGGACCAGCACTGAAGCAACGATGGTAAGCTAATGCAATTGACATGTTTGAGTTGTCTACTAAAAAGCTAAGGAAATAAAAAAAGTTTAGTATATAAAAAGGGGTTAGAAAAAAAGGTTTTACAAAAAAAAAGTTTACAAAGTAAATAAAAAGATTTGGAAAAAAAGGGCTCACCAAATAAGGTTTCAGAAAAAAAAAGGTTTAGAACAGAAAAAAGGATATAGGAAAAAAAAGGTTAAAAAAAAGGAAAGGGTATAGGAAATTAAAAAAATGTTCAAGGAAAAAAAGGACTTAGAAGAAACAAAATAAGAAAATAGAAGGAGGTTAGAAAAAATAAGGGATCAAAAAAAGAGGGTAGGGAACAATGAGGCTTAGGGCATCAAAAGGTAAGAAAATAAGAAGCCAAAAAATAAATAAAAAGGGAAGGAAACAAAAAGGGTATGAAATAAAAACACTAAGACATGTCAAGGTTTAGGCTAAAAAAAGGTATACTAAGAAAAAGATAAGAAAATAAAAAGAAAGAGTAGGCTTCAAGGCAACAATATTCATGGTAAGAAGACGTGTAATAGTTTGAAAGCATGGATCTAATAATAAGCACCAAAAGAACATTGAATTCACCTTATACTCTTTGGACGTGGTTCCTTCTATTGCGATGTCAGGGGCCATAATGGTACTCTTCAAAACATCCCCGGTTTAGGCATAAAAAAATGCGATTGCAAGCCCGACAATAGTAGCTACATTTTGGGTCACCGCATGTCACACAAGGACGCCTCAATCGACTAGTAGTGGGCATGTGGGGCCGTGGATCTTCTTCTTCATCAACATCGGTTCCCCGACCACGCCAATTTTGTGTGAGAGCATCACACAAATCGGCCTTGAATTGAAGGTGAGAAATTGGTTTCCTTTGATGACGACGGTTTTGCAAAAGACTAAGGTAGATTACATACATATTGACCACCGTTGTGTCCAATAAGAAGTAAAAAACTCGGTGCCACCACTTGTGTGACCGCGTTTGGCTTGAATATGAAGCTCTCAATTGGTCCGCCACATCCACCCCCCTCATGTGGGTGGTGTACTCCAAATGCATAGGAGAAGTTTGTATTGGGTCTCTTCTTGCCCCATTTCTACGTGGAACCGTTGGTACCGGTACACATGGAAACTGAATAGGCAATGCATGAGTAGAAATAAGAAGAACTGGGCGCTTGTCTTTCCACATGACACATGCAATGCCACGAGAGTCATGCATTTTCCATGATAATGTACCTTGAAGAGAATTGGTCCAATTCCCAAGCTTTTTCAAGTCCAAAGGTAGGCCCACCCGATTTGACCTCATAGTACCGGTAGCATAGATTTGCATTGCAGCCAACTCCATAAATAATCCAACACTCGAGAAGTAGTTGTCCGTGACAACTACATGCCCTTTTCTTTCTTGTCCATTCAATAATCGCATTACCACGTTGTATGCCACACTTGCTTCTACACGTACCGGTGGTATTTCTTCTACTCCTTCATGATTAGCCCCACAATAGATTTCAAAGTTAAAAACATATTTGGATGCAGAATCTGCCAAGCACCAAACTTTGATGCCCCATTTCTGTGGCTTTTTGGGCATATATTGCCTAGCGGGGCAATAAGAACCTTTATACCGTATCATCATTTCGTCTATTGTAAGGAACTTGCCCAACATCCATTCTCGTTTGAAACCATCCCTAATTTCATGCACAAGCCAACGCACTTGACCCATCTTGTCATAACCGGGCATGTTTCTATCCCCAACATAGGTAGAGGGGTTTGTTACATGTAAACATCTTGTTATCGCTTCAAATCTCTTCCTAGACAATAATTTAGAAATCCGGGGACAATGAAAAAAAGACCCTTCTTTGCTCCAGTATGTCCTCATGTTCGGTTGTTTTTTCAATCCCATATAGATGCGGGCTGCTAAATAGGCCTTCAAAGTTGCCACTGTGAGAGGTATCCATCCTTGTCCCCCCCTTGTTTTTCCGTGCTCATCCGGTGTAGTTGCATACCGATTACTCTCTACCACTATCTTACGCAAGAGAGTGTAGGGCCAAAATAACGTAAACAACTGCATGAAGGTTGGCATTTTATAGTGCACTCTTGTAGGCCCCCGTGCACCTAGAAATGGTATTGGAGTCGGTGAAAAAGTAAAATTTGATCGGGACCATGTCGAGTCGCGAAACATATGTTTCACCCCATATGGATTGTCCGGGTCCCCACCGTTGCTACTTTCACCCCCATCATATGCATCCCCACTCTCCGATGAATTGTCCAACATTGAAGCAGCATTGCCCACCCTCCTCCTCTGAACCCTCACTCTCTCTTGCATTGTACGAGGATTGACTTGTACCTCGTTTGTTGCCATATCTTCCTCCGGAAACTCATCATTTGCCCAATAATCACAAGCCTCGTGCACATTGATGTCGTCTTCAGTCTCCAAGCCATAATACAAATCAGGAGCATCTAGAATCCCACCCTCTCTGAAACCACCATCATTAGTTATAAACAAATTTCCAATTCAATATAGACATGAGAAATGTAAAAATGATTTATAACCTTTACACCTACAATTTGTAGTCTAAAACCATCATCAATAGTGAGTGACCAAATTCATTTTCAAATTCGCCAAGATTAGTATAAACTTTTGTACAACAATGACACCAACAAAGTGTAATCTACAACCTCCATCATTATCATGTAACCAAATTCAAATTCTACATCGCCATGAAAACTATAAAAAAATTACAATAATTACACCTACAAAGTGTACTCTATAACCTCTATCATTAATATGTGACCAAATTCAAATTCAACAAGGCCATGAAAACTATAAAAAAATTTATAACACTTCCAACCACAAAGTTAAACCTAACACCACCATCAATAGTTTATGGGCATAGTGAAATTCAATATGTGCATGGACTCTAAAAACATTACATATTATTTACAACTACAAAGTTTAGCCTAACATTTCCATCATGAGTTTGTGACCAAATTCAAATTCAAATTCAAAATGTACATAAATCCTAGGAATATGTTTTGAAACTTACAATCATAAATTCTAATCTAAAACTACCATCAATAGTTTGTGGACATAGAGAAATTCAATAAGTGTAAGGACTCTAAAAACATTACATATTATTTACAACTACAAAGTTTAGCCTAACATTTCCATCATGAGTTTGTGACCAAATTCAAATTCAAAATGTACATAAATCCTAGGAATATGTTTTGAAACTTACAATCATAAATTCTAATCTAAAACTACCATCAATAGTTTGTGGACATAGAGAAATTCAATAAGTGTAAGGACTCTAAAAACATTACATATTATTTACAACTACAAAGTTTAGCCTAACATTTCCATCATGAGTTTGTGACCAAATTCAAATTCAAAATGTATATAAATCCTAGGAATATGTTTTGAAACTTACAATCATAAATTCTAATCTAAAACTACCATCAATAGTTTGTGGACATAGAGAAATTCAATATGTGCATGGACTCTAAAAACATTACATATTATTTACAACTACAAAGTTTAGCCTAACATTCCCATCATGAGTTTGTGACCAAATTCAAATTCAAATTCAAAATGTACATAAATCCTAGGAATATGTTTTGAAACTTACAATCATAAATTATAGTCTAAAACTACCATCATTAGTTTATGGATATAGTCAAATTCAAAATGTGCATGGACACTAGAATTATTCAATAACAATAAAAAAGAATCATAGTTTTGCCTACAAGTACCATCATGTGTTTGTTTGAGTACATATGCGAGTTCAAATTGTATATAAATGTAAATTCAGCATCTGTTGACCATACAATGTAGTCTGAAATTACCATCATCACTTTGCCTACCCACCAAACCTGAAGATGTAAATAAAATTTTAAAACATTTTATAATATTTACTTGAAATGATTTATACATTGCATCCATTTGTCACTATTTTTAGTGCATTGGAAACTACTTACAGTTGCCAACCAGAAAGTATCAAAACTTGACCATTGTAATATTACTTGCTCACAAAATTCCTAAGGTTTCTAACTGAACTGAGGTTTAGGTACTCACAGGGGTCCCTCTTGGTATTGGCCATGATCATGAACTCGAACTCCTACTGTGGGTGGGGTAGCTTGTACTGGTTGAGGTTCCACGTCAACCAATCTCTCCCTTCCTTGCAACGGCTCTATGTCGAGCTGGTGTTCCATCCAGTTGTCCGATGGTCCCGCATGTTGTCCATCCATCTCCGTCCGATGTCCATCGCTTTCCCCCCCATCACGCCATGCATAGTTGCTGCCTGGGCTCCAGGGTTGCGGCAATCCAGGCTGTGATTGAAAATTTTCAAAATGAAGCGCGCTTTGTGTTCCGTCCACTCTCTCGCGCCGTGGTTTCCTTCTCTTGCGGTGTGTGCTAGCCAATGAAGTTTGTGAGTGCAGGAGTTCGCGGGGCCAGAAGAGTCCTTCCACTGACTCCCCAAAGTCTTCTTCCTCATCTTCAGAATCATTTGAGTATCCTTGGCAACTGGAATCTCTTGCTGCTGCTAGTATTTCGTCGTCTTCCTCTTGGCTTCCGAAGAGGTTTGCATCGGGGGAGCCAATGCGCATGTCGTGGAAGGTCGTCGAAGCAGGACAACCCTCGATCGAAGGAGGACAATCTTCGGGCGGATCGTCGGAGGAGGAGTCCGTCGGGTCACTAAGCTCTACGGTAGTTGTCTCTCCTGCAAGCTGTTGTTCCTCCCGTTGTTGCTGCAGGCGGTCACTGCGTCGGGGCGGCAAGTCATCCCTGGCGAGCTGCAGCATCGACAAAGGTAAGGTCAGGTATTCTAAAACCTCGTTATCACTTATTTGTTTTGTAAATGTAGATTTTTCATTGACAAGGTGGGCACTAGAGCTGCATTGGTCTTCTAGAATCATAGTTTGAGTACAAACAAAGAGAGCATTTGAGTACAAAGAAGTAGTCAGAGGTCGTTCTTACCCATTTTCCCTTCAGGAATCGAGGAAGCTTCGGCATTTCTTTTGAGTGAGTTGTTTCCTTCCGCCTTTGCAAAATCTGGCCACACCTTCTCCTTTATTAGGAGAGGAATATCTGGATGAAATTGCCTCCGCTGGCACCACCCTAAGCAGCGGGCAGCTTGCCTGTAGAAGTGGTGGCGGTAGTTGTTAGGTGAAGGATTAGCAGGCCACTTACAAGTTCCTCGTGGGACAGGCAATGAGCGTAAATGCACCACGTTCAATAGTGCCACTACTTTACTAGCTTGGCTTGGTGATGCTCCTTCTTTTGTTGTCAAAAGTTGGAAGAGTTGATGTTCTACTGTTGTTGCTTCCACAAGTTGTGTGTTGGGTCCGGCAAGTGCAAGACCTTGAGCACCTTGGAGGAATCTACATTCACGCCCCCCTCGACGATGCAGACTTCCTTCTTGCGCATGCATGCCGTCGTTGTGGCAAGTAGAGTTAATGGTAACTCCTTCCTCCTTGCTAAGACTATAGTTCTTCGGGTGCAGTCCCTGTTGACGCCAACTTGATTGGTTGCAATCGTAACTGCTACCGTCATGTGGCAGCCCCTCGATGCTTGACTTTTGCTTTGGTGTTGGGTCGGATTTCTCCGTTGATGTAGGAAGATCAGAAGTGGACGCTACCCAATGTCCCTCGACGATGGACGAAGGTCGCACCACCCACTCCGCTCCTGCAGCCCTGCCCTCAATGTTGCAGTGAGGGCCCTCGCTTGTTGGTAGCAGCAAGCGTTCGCAATCCTGTTGGCTAACTCTTGTGGGTATGCTCCTCCCCGTGACTAATCCATTGCCTTGAGACATGTTGCACTTTGAAACTCCTTTGATATTTCCCTGGCTATGGTCTTGGTTGTATTTTGATTTGTGTAGGGACAACATGGGTGTGATGAATGCAACTGGCATTTGGTTGTAGAATCGTTTCCTTAGGTGTAGAATTTTTTTGAACTTCGTGAGAATACTAGTGGGATGAAGTAATGAGTTGGTTTTTTTGGCGGCTAATTAGTGACAAATTTAGGACAGTAGTGTGGAAGAAACATTGAAATTAATTTGTGCAGAGGATAGCATTGTAGGGATTAGTGCAAATCTGATTTCCTGGCACAGAATTCACATCGTGCATCAAATCTTTAGGCCTAATCCAATTGCAGTGAAGTTGCATTCAAAGGAAGCATTTCCCAAGTTTTAAACTTGCATGTGGATGTAGGTAGAAATCTAGGTACTGCAATAACTTTTGCAAGTGTACACTTATGTTGCAGAAGAGTAATAGTTTCATAATTTTCATTAGATATTGAGAATTTTTTACCTTCAGGAAGTTGGATCAACAAGTCATTTTGGCCTTCCCACAGCCATGTAACCGTATTTCGAACTGGACCTAAAGGTGCCAGAAACGACCTTCACATGAAAGTGCTTGTCAGTAACTGCTAGCATTGTAATGAAGGCAGTAAAAGCACTCTGAGTCTGCATCTGCTTGCCTCCCTAAACCCAGATCTGACACCTTCTCAAAGTAGGCCGGGTTACCATTTTCAAATCAACAGACACCCTGCCCTCAACTCTGCCCCTCGGCCTTTGGGCAATGGTTTCAAATTTTCAGAGCTAGTGTAAATGGAGGTGCCCGTCCTGCCCTAAGAACAGACAAAATCACTTTTCTGTTCATCATTTTTTTTCTGTAAATTGGAATGGATTGAAAATTATTGCCCCTTAAAGATACTCCTCGTCCGCACATCCTCTCAAATTTTTGACCAAAATTGTCCAAATTTTTGCAAGCACTGGCCTGACCAAAAATGCTATGTTGTCAAAAAAGCATGTTTGGGCGTTTAGGGGTTAAGGCTAAACTTGATGGCTTGGACTCAATTAGCCTTGACTTGGCTTCTTTATACACTTTGGCTTCCTATGGCTCATTTCCTTGCTCGATTGGCTTGTTTCCCTGCGAATTGTCTCATTTCCTTGCTTGCTTGGCTTGTTCCCTTGTTAACCCTTTAACGACCAGGTCGATGACGGGTTACGAAAAAGTGGCAGACTGACACAATTTCATTAGAGCAAGCCCCACCAAGCTGCAGAGACACGGTAACTAGCCATGTGAGGCCAACTTCAGAGTAGAAATTGCTTTGAGTTTTAAAATCTAGTTGTGATGATTTTAAAAATTTCTAGGTTCTAACAAATTTCAAGTTTAAACATTTTTAAAAATTTAACTTCAAATGCATTGAAGTGTTTTTTCCCATAGTGTCCAATACAATGGAAGAAGAAGGTAGCAAACTTGCTTTGCCCCCCTAGGGAAGAGAATCTCTCTATATACACATGGGGTAGGAGGAGGAGGAATAAATCATGTGGGATAGGTCACTTAGAATGAGAAAGAACTTCACCATGAATGAATAGTGAAGTTCCTTCTCATTCAAGTGACTTATCCCACATGGATTGTTCCTCCTCCTATCACCCCATGTGTATATAGAGAGATTGTCTTCCCTCATGAGACACTCAAATCTAATTGTGATAATATTTGAAGCTAAACTTCTAAAGCTTTTGGGTTTACCATGGATTAAATGTTAAATTTTTAACATAGATTTTCAAGCAAGGGGACCATGCTTGAAAATTTATATATTAAAAATTTAACAATTAATTCATTCAAATCTTCTTAGCATTAGTCGCATAGCTTCAAATTACATCTACAATTTGATTTGAATAAATAATTCACCAAATGTCAAGTTTGATTTAATATCCACTAAGGTAACATGCTCGAAAACCGTTCAGGCTTTAAAACCGTGCCCTATTTTGAATCTGCACGGGTTGTACATGTTTCTTTTCATTGGCTTCAGTTATGTACAAGTGGTGAACATTTCAGTTAGGGCACGGTTTAAGAGCAGTGTGCCCTTTTGACTTCAAAATTTGATAACTAATTCCTCATAGCTCTGAAAAATATGAAACAACTTGGGTTAGGTGAAAATTCTACTTATCTTTCAAGGAAAATATGCTCACATATATTTCAAGGTGTTTCACCTTCTCGAAATTCAGTTTCAGCCCTTAGATGGGCGGTTTCTGAGCCTGTTACCTTAAGTGTCCCCTTCTTGGTGTGGAGGGATACACCAAGCCATTTGACGTCCGTGTTTGGGGAGTCAGCTGTGGGCTTGCTCTTAATAGCCAGTCTGCTATCGATGAAAATCTGTCAGTTTGAGTAATTAGTCATCGACCTGGTTGTTAAAGGGTTAACTGACTCATCCTTTGAACTGACTTGTTTCCTTGCTTGACTTTAATTTTGACTAATTAGAAGCTAATTCTAAAGCAAAAATTTAAATAAAAAAGAGAAGGAAATTTAACTAAATTTATTCTAATTTTTTGTTGTATTTTTGGGTTTCTCTCTAGGAAATGAATTTAACTAACACTAAACTCTAATTCTCACACTCTATGGTTTTTAGTGATTTTTAGTGATTTTAGTTTGAAGTTTTTTGGCCAATTTTTTTTTTTCTGGTGCAATCTAGCACTAGAAAGCCAAAACCTGATTTGAATATTAGACCCTAGTGTTGGTATTAGGTGCATCTAAAGTGGGCTCTTTAAAAATTTACAACTTAAACTCATAGTGTTCAAAAAATACATTTGAAAGTGCATGGGAATTCTTTTTCTCTTGCTAGTAGGGTCCAATAATTTTTTGGATGTCTATTGATGGACATCATTAATTCTTTAACCCTCATTCATTCCCCATCTCTTTTACAAGCTTGGCCCTAAGGTTGCCCCCATACGTCTTAATTCTTTAACGATTAGGGTGCCCCACTGGATGGATGGGGAATGAATGAGGGTTCCCCTCAGTATCATACTGTACTGGCTAAGGTAGCAGTACCCATAAGCGTCATTGTACCCATAACCACCACCTCTAAAATCTTGAAAAATCTTGGGAAGTAAATAGATGTGATAACAAGGATGTACTACATTTAAATATTAAATCTTAGTGTTGGTATTAGGTGCATTTGTAGTAGGCTCTTTAAAAATTCATAACTCATACTCACAGTGTCCAAAAAATACATTTGAAAGTGCATTGGAATTCTTTTTCTCTTGCTAGAAGGGTCCACTAATTTTTTGGATGTCTATTGATAGACATCATGTCCAAAACCCTCTCCTTATATGGGTGCTGCTACCTTATATGTCCTCAACGGCGATTCCCTCTGCTCGTTCTCTTTTCCCTGCTTCTAATACTTGGTCCCCCAGCATTTCCAACAACGATGTGATCGATCAAATGCATCGCTTGATTCAAATGCAAGTCATGCACACCGCATATTTCGAAATTCGTTCAGTCTCCAACAACATTCATAAATTGTATACTTTATTTTTATCAATTACATTCTCCTCAGATTAATTCTGGGTGCAGAGTCGTCAATTCGTCATTCCATTTGCAATACAATCGGAAAACAGTTTTGAGAGAGATCGATGATACGAATTGCAGGGGTGATTCATGGTTCAATGAAGGTAGATGATCATGCATTGATTCCAAGCTACTCAATGGCACAATGGAAGGGTAAAGGATCCAAGCAACTTCAATACCCTAATTATATTCTTTTGAATTAGCATAGAAACAGCTCCAAGCTGTTTGGAGTTCGTTTCGACTTGTTTATGTCTGTCAATTATATTTTGCTTATATATAATCCGAGGAACTAGAGATTTATGCACGTCGTAATTCTCTCGAACTCAATTTGCAATGAGTCTCATGTTCGTTTGTCCCCCCCAAAATGACAAACGAAAGAATTGAAGAGAAATCTAACTTGAAATCCATTGATTCAAATGCATCATTCAAAAACATCAAGTATACACAAATTGTGAGCTTCAAAATCAGGGATTGATGAACTGCAGATACAAGAATTTGCTAACATGCGGTATGACAGAGATGTTTTTACAGCATTAGTTGAAGAGCCCGTGAGTCTGTGACACTGGTGCAGTGAATGAACTCCAACGCGCAATGTGTTATAATTCATGTTAAGTATGACTGACTGAGTTTCCAAACCATATTCACCATAAAATTGAATTAAGGAGGAGGGGAAGAGGAGGCGGAACTGAGTGACAAAGTTTCTGTAAACTCTAAACAACTTGATGAAATGAGAGTCGTAAAAACGGCCAAAGAAAGTGACCTGAATGGGTGATCAACAAGCAATGGCCAGCGATGGTGAGCCCGAACTTGGAGCCCAGCACGAGCAGGGTTTGGGTTTGCGGTTTATGGTGTTTTTTTTAGGGTTTAGGGTTTAGGGTTTAGGGTTTAACCATTTTCGATGCTCGGGATCTGTGATTTTGAAATGCTTGTCCGGATTTCAGGATTTGACAGAGTGTTCTGCACCGAGCTTGGTGAAACTGTGACAGGCTTCCCAGCAGGTGGGGGTGCAAGTCTGTACCAACAATAGTATGATCACCTTGCTTGGCGAAGGCATCACAGGTGTTGCAGTCGTAAAACATTCAATTCAAACATCCTCATTCCACAAGGTAAGTTTATAAATTTCATTCGTAATTGATTTCATATGTCTGCAAATCTGTGGGCACCAAATACAAGTATGATTCTTGTTGCAATCAGAGACTTCGTGAGACCTCAGAGGCCATAACAGGATTTCATTAGTTAAGTTTCCTAGTTTTAAAAGTCATCAGGTTTTGGATGCAAATAGAAAACTAACACCTAAATATAGGTAATAAGTAAGTATTGATTTTCTTGATTCAACCATCAATCGGATGTGAGCTACACAATTGGGGAATCCTTAGCAACAAGGTTGCCATAAAAGATTTTACAAAAGCATCATAATTACAAAATTCACAAGGCTATTTTCATTTCTTTTCAAATCAGGTTGGGGCTTGACATCGGCTCTTTAAGTTGCCTTGCATTCTATTTTTGAAATCTCACACTAACTTACATAATCACTCAAAGCTAACTTTTACGACATGATATTTTGGAGTTTTTATCATGTATTGATGACTTGAAATCTGGAATCCAAATTTTCACAGGGGATCCCATTGTAAAAATTAAAACCTAATTCGAAAGGCAACCTAAAGAACTTGAAGAATGTACACACTATCGGCTGTCAATTCCCAACTAGTAGTGATCGTATAGCAACTCAGTAATTAGAGTTTTTAATGTTTTTTTGATATGAAACAATAGTCTGTGTATCGAATACCGGTAATGAATTTTACATGTTTGGATTGCGTTATTGTCGTGATACTTGTATGGAAGAGAGTCGTCGTCAAATTTCATTCAGGCCGCTTGTTGTTTGAGTTGCTCCTGGAGATGGACACAGAAATTCAAGTCAATACCATTACACTTTCATTTAGAATATAAGGCAAAATCACATGTTACGAAAGACACGTGTGAGAGATTAAAAAATAGGAAAAATTCTTTGTGCTGTGTGCAGCAATGTGGATCAAACCAAGCTTAGTTACATATAAACCATTTATTATCTTTGGCCATGAGATTTTACCAAAACCATTATTTTGATCCATTTCTAGGAAAGCGGAAGTAAAAATAAAAGAATGAAAGCCAATGTAGGCCAAACCAAACAGGAAAAAAAAGGGTGCAGTTGCAACGAACCTCAGACACGAAATGGGCATGAAATCCATGAGGAACTCGTCTTGGCAGTCTCACAACTGCCACCGGATCCAACTCCATTGTCTTGGCATCAATGATAACCACTTCCGAAGTACTGAAACGGTATCAACAATCATCAGACCTTGAATGCTAGATGCTTGCATTCAACAGACTCTACAAATGAAGAAACGCCTGATCAACAGAACTGTTTTTTCAAGCTACGCAGATCGACTTATTCTTATTTGCATTTACAAAATTTCATATTTGTTACAGAAGAGTAATTTCACAAAATTGGCATTTTCCAGCTGCATGCCATCAGATCTATTTCGGAGCTATGTGGACTTGAAAGTTATGATTTTTCCATTGCTAGGTCTACCTTACGATGAATTGGTGCACTTGAATGTTAAATTTTTGGTGCTCTTGGAACGCGCCTATTTAACTAATATCACCGTTACTTGAACAATCATGTGCTTGAGGGGAAGCTGTGACTTACTCCGTGTTGACATCGTGGACAAAGGAAATTAGGTATCCATCATCTTCGGGGACACCGACAGTGCCCGGATTGCGAGGAACAAAGATGGAGTCGCCACCAACACGGCCTGGCCCATAATGAAACACTCCAGCAATGTTGCCTCCTGCTTTCAGTTCTCCACTCATGCTTGGCTCCATGCTGAGGTCGTACTTGACGACCCCAATGTTCTTGTCCTGCTCGTCAAACAATGCGAGGTATGTGTACCGGAATTTCCTGGAATCACCAAATGTTCACACAGACAGAGGATGTGAATCTGGAGCTTCATGTACAGGAACTACTGGCGCAATGCCCCTGTTGAAAAACAACACTGCGGGGATTGACACAACACCAGTTGGGAGTTTCTGAATTTCACAACAGCCTACAATGGAGGGTACGTTTTCGAGTGTCAAATGGTGACATACAAGTACTTTCAAGTTCCTCGAGCTTTGAAAACCTAGGACTCCAATGTGCTTAGATGGTGTGTTTCACTTGGGACACCATGGGTTTTTTAAGATGGCCAACAGAAACCTTGAGCTCTAAAATCTAGGAGAGGTCAGTTACGCTCTAGTTGTTGGTTAATTGAATTATTCCAAATAGCTCCAGTTTTCATTTGCCTGATTCAGAAGTGCTCTCTAATTCCTCCTCAGAATTTCACAAAATCTGGTTTCTGCATGCTCTGGAAAATGCCATCGTGGTAGTTATTATAACCACTTGAATCACTCACACAACTGCATTCCCATTAAGTAACTTGAGTGGCGACTTTTGCTGATTGCTGAATTTGTCTCACCTGCCCGTGTACTCGGGGTGGATTCTGGGGAAATCTGCTCGCAAAATGGAGAGTTGTTTCTGCTTCACTTCACCGGTCGTCAAGTTCATCCGAAATTCGAATCTGAAACTCAGAATGACAGTCATCTCAGTTAGTGTAACATCAATAGAGTGAAATGTTACAACATTCTCTGCATTTGGAGCATGATGATGCAAGTTAGAGTAATTAACTGATTCAGACTAATTAAGTTGCGGAATTAACAATCCAAAAGGACAAGCAAGTGATCTGCGGGGTAGGCTAGGGTAGGTGCTGACAATCTGGAACCGACACCCCAGGCCTTCTTTCCTTGGAACTTTTGAACTGGATTGAGGTCGATGCTCTCTTTGACGCAGGCTGTGAGAATTACTTCATCCTCCTCTTCCCACGCATTCACTGAAAATATCAAGTCATAACGGGTGAGAATGTAATTGCCATTGCCTGCAAAGATTGCATCATGCTGACAGGCACAATCTCAGCACTCTGAAACATGCCATTAATAAGCCTTAGATGCGAGAGCAAGTCCCGTTTCAGAGTAGTTTCGAATTCTGTGATGTGCTAGGGTTAATGAGTATGACCTGTAACAAGGAAATTGGAACAACAATAATCTCCTCCTGCTCGAAAGCACGCTGTTGAATTGATCTTACCAGTGTGAAAGACGTAACAGGAAGGAATTGTGAACCACCGGATTTGGGACCCCTTGGTTGCATATCGAGGGAAAATTCCCAGCCGCGATTCTTTCTTGGGGTCGAACTTGATAATGAAGTCGCCTTTTGCAAGACCCTGAGAGCACAAATTGCAAAACTCAATCCATTAGGGTTCCTTCATGTCAACTGTTGAAGCTACTCGTGAAGCATTAAATCTCTTTGACAACGACCTATGAAGTGTTTACTGCTTGCGTTTTCATATTTGTTAAAAACAGTTGGAGAAAGTTGAAGAGATTGGCCCTTTTCCGAGGAACTCCAATGGTGAACCTCATATTTGAACCAGTTCAATCTAGTTTTTTAGAGCACTGTTCACTTGAATGTCACAATTTGGGCACTTTGAAACAGCTCAGGGTCTCCATTTTAGCGGATACGGCCGGCGTTTACTTCAAGGCTTCATGAATACAACATGTTGTACTTAAGTAAATGAATGCCTTGAGCAGTAAATTCTGGTTTTGAAAAAAAAGGGACGGATCGAAGTCTGATGTTTTTGTACCCAGATATCGAGAAAGAGAGGAAGGTCCATGAAAATGGCGTAGTTCTCAGAGATGGCAAAGTCATGCATTATGATAGGCCTTGCAATTGGGATTGGCACGGGCACTCCCACAGCGCCATCCTTGGATAGGACACGGTAAATCAGTTGCGGAGCGAACAGGTTGTACGTGAATATGAACATCTCCCCTGACAAATTTCAAAGATCAAACAGAGATCAAACTCCACGCACATAATGTTACTCAATTCGATCACAACCTGGAAATCAGTAGCCACAATTAGCGTAATGAACATAAGCATCTCCCCAAGTATATTCCTAGAATTTCTCACTGAATTTATAAGTTTCTTACGAAGAAAAGAAAGCATATTTGGTGCAGTACCTGTTACAGGGTCTATCTTTGGGTGCGCTGTGAATGGGTGATTTAGTTTCTGCCCATAGTCCTCAATACCGACGGTCTCCAAATCTCCATTTTCTAGCACCTTTATGCTATCTGCAGATATTCTCCTCGAACTTCAGCATCCAAGCTGACTTATGAATCGAAGCAGCAATTTTGACATTCAAGGATGATGGATCTCGCATATCCTCAGAAGCTTATATTAGCATATTTTTTTATTTTTTATTCTTATTGATGAAGAAGCTCACATGATGTTTTTGATTTAGTTAATATATATGATTTCACTGAATCTTTTTTTGCATGATTCCGAAAATTAATAAGGAAACAGGGAAATACGTCTACACCAGCATGAAATTTCGTAGTACCAATGTATCTCAGTCTATACAATTCTTTTGAGGGTGGCTGACATACATGGTCTATCCATCTCATCAAGCGCGAGAAGCTTCTTGTTATGGAAGACGAGCGCCGTGTTGCCTGCATCAACACATATTCTTCATAAGCAAAGGGTTGCCACAGCACTAAATTTCGATAAAATGGGAGTATTCCACAGACTTTTAGACAGTGCAGTTTGAAATTTCATACTAGTCCTAGACTTTAGAGCTAAAGAAGGAAATGAATGGAAAAATGGCGTATGAAATTTGGCCATTTTAACGAAATTTCCTATACAGGCACACTTGAATATTGAACGCATTCTGACTCCTCAAATTTGGTGTACAAAGATGGGCAATTTTGTTAAAATAGTGGTATTCCATGTGCCATTTTCAGACCGCCCGGTATGAATTATGAAAGTGACATATAGGATAGGTATAGATTTGAAAAATCTTCAAACTATATAGATTTTAGAAATCTAGGACCGATATAGATTTCAGAGTTCAGACCATACGGTCTAAACTATAAAAGTGACATCTAGGACTATTGTAGATTTCAAACATTAATAGAGATATGAATTTCAAACATCTAAGACAATTGTACATTTTAGAACTATAAAAACTGCCAAAGTAGCGGAATGATGCCATTTTAACAAAATTGCCCATAAAGGATTTCAATCAAGTACATTTTGGTGCACAAAATAGGAACTTATATAATCTAAATGGGGCTTTATAATTTGCAAACCCTTTGAAAAGAGCCAAGTTATAATTCGTACCCACTCCTTTCAGTTTCTGAAGACCATCATCCTTCACTACTAATAAATTCATTTTTATTAAGAGTAACTATAAAGATACCTTAAGTTAGACTGTTCATTTTGTTTGTTTGTTATGGTAAGATCTCCGGAACCGTGCATGCCAGTCACGTTCTTGGTACGGTCGGAAAGCCCTCTATGAGGAGGGGTGCATGGGCTTTGTTTTATGGTGTTCCGACTCATGATGCAAAAGATTTTAAGTTTTTAGGAATTAAAAAATTAGAAAATTAGTAAATTACTTTTACTTTATCTTGACTGTGGCAACGGCACAGGACACACTAGTTGATAACTGAAGTATGAACGTGAAAAAAAGTGCATTTTTAACAAATTCCATATCTAAGCATGATTGTCCTTTTTTTGCTCGAATACAAAGCTCCAAGTTTGACTTCGTTTTCTTGTGAGGACCTCCAGCAAAAGCCACCAAGAATGAAAAATGACTTTGGCCCTTTCAGTTCAGAGCGCGCAACATGTAATCTGTAGCAGTCCTACTGTTTTTTTAGAGATTTTTACCAAGACAGTACTTGAATATCAAATTATCTGTCGCCCCCAAATCATGCCAATTTAACGAAATTGACGCTGATAGCACTTGCTACTCCTGTGGTCACACGACATCGATCGATCGATAGCCGAATATTCAACCCCAACCGAATCTTACTTCACGTGGGTTTGGCCAAACCTAATTTTTTAATAATTTCATCACTTCTTCTTTTTCACCAACTGTAGCACATAAAGCTGGAAAGCGGGGCATTTCAGAACAAAATCCTTGTGATTCGCCTTTTTTAACTTCAGTTGGGGCGAAACTGAGGAGGCCCATATGCATGAATTGAAGTGGTCAGTAATAGGCAACTTTCCTTTGGGGGGCAGCAGGCGCCATTGGCCACAAATGTTTTTAAGTGGCGTGAGCTTCAACATACCTTTGCCTTCGCCATTGGAGAAATCCAACACGCCTAGCATCTTGCGAAGTACACCCACCGCAACTATAAAGTACCCCAGCACGCCCTTCATGTCTCCTACCTGCACCGACCAACAAAGATCGTTCTAAGTCTCTGCATGAATTGACAATCATGTCGTTAAAGTGAAAGTCTTTGAAAACATGAAGTTTTTTTTTATTTTTAAAAAGAGTAAAGATTTGAAACGTAGTCTGGGAGTAGTCAAAAACGCAAACGCAATTAGTAGATGGAATTAATCAAATTGGAGATTCCGTGCGTTGGTAATTCTGATAAGGTGGTCATGATCATTACTTTGGTAAGATAGATTAAGGCTTCAACTTCAGTCTCGATCGCTAGAACATTGAACTTCAATGCTATTTATTTTATACCTTTACGAATTTGGGTGCTCCGTAAAACTCCTCTTGTACCAACCGAGAAGTTCGAACATATCGTGCGACATAGGTGGCCTTCCCATCTTTGATATTCAATCCATGAATCATGCCGTCCCCATCAAACCTGCAATACCAATACCAATTCAAGAAAATTGGAATTGGCATGTTGACTTCATAAGAATTAACAATTAATTAAGCTAAGGTCCGGCTCTGGCTCTCTCATACCAGCAGTTAGGACCAAAGGCTTCGGAGATGGTTTGTCAGAGAGTGGAAAGAAGAATCTAATTTTGGTAATCGGAGAGACTTAAACGACGGGACACCAAAAAAATTGTTTCAACGCTTTCAATTGAAATTTTTTTTGTCTTTGGCAAGATTATTCTCCGATAAAAACCTCAAATTCATCATAAAAGCGAAATTTCAAGAGATTGGAACTCTGTACGCGGATCTTTTAGCACTTGAACATCACAGTTTTGGCACTCTGAGACATGCCAATTAAACGAAGTCGAATTTGACCACTGAGGTATTGTTGGACTGATCACTGATTGGCATATATATTACAAAGATTAGCATAACTGACGTTTGAGAAATTGACGGGAAAACAAACTGTCTACCAGTTAGAAAAACTTAAAACGAATTGCAGAAGTGCAATAATTTTCCCCTGCAAACAGATCGATCAGATCTAGACTTAATGCATTTCATACTTTATAATGAAATGGTCTGCCAGTCTATTTTCCGGCCTTACGTGGCCCTGTCTTCACACAAGGTAGGAGCTGAAGAAGAAAACATTGGGCACTGACTCAGGCGCTCACTGTCTCATGTTTCATTCTTTCAAGAATCCCATAATCTAAAGGGAACCCTGCAATTCCAGCGAAAACCAAATCAAATTACAATGGAAATGATGTTGTCGACTGTCCCCGCACACCGCAATTAATTACCAGTGATATCCACCTACGGGCTCGAATTTCGGATTCGGGCCAACTCGAAGAAATTCGCCGTTCATGCATGCCTGGTTTCACAAACAGATCCACAGAGCAACCACTGTCAACGGAAGATTCAAATGTCTCGAATAATTAACATCCCTAGCCTTATAACTTATAGAAAACAGTTACTCGATCGATCTATTTACGCTACCAGAAATAGGTAAATAAAGGTGACGACCTGAGGAACCAGAGACTATCAGTCAGAGATGGAAGGAAAATTAGCGAGATCGTAATCATTGATCTAGTCTTGCAAGTGATCCTCTGAATTTTCTAGATCTCTGTATTTCCCTCGATCCCTCCTCGATCTGATATCGGCGAGGTTTACCATTTTTAGCTCGATCTAGCAAAGAAAACATTAGTCGTTTCGATTGATACGAATATTACACAGGAGAAATTAATCCAAATTAAAATGTCAATCTATGCAACTTTTGAATAATTTCACGGTTAGTGTCCAGTGATGATAGGTTACCATACACAAGGAATGCATGTTGGACACAGGACATTATCTAATTTCCATACATAGACAAAAAACGACATTTCATACTGTATTTCTCTTGACCGTACGTACAGGAATGGAGCCAGTGATGGCAAGATCCGAAGTCGGAGCCATCTCCGAAACAGGGGCATAATTCTCCCGAAGAAGGTAACAAACCTCCGTCTCGCAAGTCCCATCCGCCCATTGCATCACTTTCTTCTCCAGATGATCGCACAATGAAATCGCCCACTTCGTGTGCTTCCGTGTCGTCGAAATCAAGTTCTTGCCTGGCGACGTCGACGTCGTAATGGCCGCCACTGACAGTGCTTTCCTGCGAAACTGCGAAACTCTCACTGGCTTTGGCTGATACAATTGCCACTGGAGCTTCACGAACCCTGGCAGTTTTCGTAACTGCATGGACGACGACGAGCCTCCATCGGGTACCAAACTGTAACCAGGGCGAGTCAGGCTCACTGGCGTCACCATCATGTCCATGATCGATCGATCTTCGGACTCTTCTGATCAGATCGATCTAGCTCGAGACAGAGACACGAAATGCAACTGGATCGGAATCGATCTAGATCAAGCTCATCAGTTCTAGATCTAGAAACACCCGCAAGCAGCAATCGGCTTCATTTATATAATAATTTCGTTAGAAAGCGGTGGCCATTAATTGATCCCAACGTCATGTTTTGAACTGACTGAGCTAGTCGTCCGGCCGGAAGCACAGTACATTGATTTGATTCAGTTGTAGACTAGTCAGAGCTAGAAGCAGCAAGTGGCTAAATATATAAATGCGTATGGCTAGTGATCGATCCCAGCTCAGACCAGAGTTTTCGTACCAGTATGTTCAAGATCTAATGGATCCAAATCTATGCAAACTCGAAGCTATCGCTAGCCACCCTTGGATCCCCGTAAGTTGCCGAAACTATATAAAGTTGGTATTATTCTGAGATCGGAATCTAGTATATTTTATTCATGAACTCCTCAGACCGACCGAGCTTCGATCGAGTGACACTCAAAGTCCTATTCAAGACTGCCATTCTACAGGCTGTTCCACCTTTTGGGCGAAGAATAAGAGGCCTGGTTGCACGCTACCAGGGCAGGCACCGGACACTGAGTTCATGCCCAATTCGAGAAGAGATTGGGTCGGCAAACGTAAAGCCAAGTCTCCCTCCGGATCCATCAGTTTGGAGGGACGTCAGGAAGGCACGGAGAAAGGCTGGGAGCTCTGATTGGTCCGTCCCCGTGGTCCCATTTGCTCCGGAGCCATCCATGGATCGAGATTGAAGCGATCGAGCGGGGTCCCGGCCCACCACCATAGCTAGCTAGCCGCAGCTGCTCGCCAGTTGACATCCCTCGAGGATCGGAAAATGAGTGGACTGATGTGTAAATCGCATGCCTCACATCATGCACCCACGCTGGGAGGAGGGGTCTGCCGTAAAAGAGTAAACAATCGGGAGAGGCTCCTCAAGACTCTGACGTGCTGGAGGGGTTACCCGGTTGCCTGGGAGTTCAGGCTGATGACGCCACTCAGCTACTTGTTGGAGATGACGTCAGCAGTCAACACCAACGACACTGCTAATGCTAAGTCTGCTAATAATATTTATTAGGGTAACCTCACTTAGCGTATTACCACCCTGATCGACTACAATAGTGTGCCCTCTGCTGTTGCCACTTGCCACAGTCAAAGTCAAAGTAATTGATTTTTTAATTTTTTACAACCAAAAATAACTCAAAACTCCATAACTTTCCCACCGTAAATGCAAATGTCAAGAAACCTCACACGAAACAAAACATGTGCACCCCTCCTCGTGGAGAGCTTTCCGACAATACCAAAAACATGACCAAGGGAAACACAGTCCAGGAGATCTTGTTGTAGCAAACAAAACAAAATGAAACATACAAACAAACAACCTAACTTACTAGATGGATTTGCTATCGAAATATTTTGGGACCAACTCAAAGACAGGCACATATTTTTCAAAGGTGTGCACTTGTTTCACGAATCAAACCCTAGTGAAATTATAATTTTTTGGTGGAAATTGTAATTTCTATTAATTTCGAAACTGGTTTTCCTCGGAATTACAAAACTACCCATAGAGTGGAGTCATAAGCATCCCATAAACATCCCATAACAACCTTAATTACTCACCAATAAGGGATTGACACGTTACACCTTGCAGACATTAATTCACTAATTTTGTCAAAAAAATGAACGGATTTGAATGTTTTTTTGGATGGAATTGGGGCCAAAAGTAAGGGATGGAATTGGACAACGAATGAAATTAGGTTGATCTACCTTGATTAATTTGAAAATGCTATAAGTTTTATTTTTGGTGAAGATTTTTTCATTTTTACCAAGAGTGTAACCATCTATACTATTCAAAGACAGGATCTCTAAGAAGGGATTGATGTAAACATAGTTGGTAAAAATATTCATCAAGAGCAGAGGTTTCAAAACATGATTGAAATTGTGCACTCCAAATTGCTTGCTTGTTGGTCCTTGGTGATTTAGACTATTGAACTCAAATTGTTCAATACATCAATTATAAGATAAGCTTAAAAACATATATAGCATTTATAAATCAAATAGTGTGGTTTACACTAAATATCATTATTAGTGCATCCCCAGCTACACCAAATTTTCCTATTAATGTGTATTTCAAAAGGAACTTACCTACACTTAAATACATGCACCTAATAGAAATACTTGAACACTATTTTCTATTATTGAATTGCTTAATTTCTTTTGTTGGATGTTGTTGGAAAGCTAAAGAGGGGTCTTGATCCTCTTTTTAGACATGTTTTTGACATTGAATGAATAAACTACAAAATTTCAAAGTGCTAAAAATAGATGTATCTAAATGTGACCCTAAGAAGGCTTTTATAAATAGAGATTGTACATTTTGGGCAAGATTCTATGAGAATTGATTTTCAAAAGGATTCAAAATTATTTGCGATTACCTTATACTTAGGGGTGATTGCAAGAAAGACCGGTCCTATGAGGCGTCACAATTGAAGTGACGGAGTTTATTTTGGCCATAACTTTTAGAAACTAAAGCCAATGGACTTGAAATTTTTATGGAAGATTACTAACTCAGAAAACATGAGATTTTTTATTTTTCAAAAAAATTAAAAAATAATATAATAATTAAATATCAATTTAGCTAATTTGTCACACTTTGCAGTTTAGGGGTTTTTAGTATTGTGAAGTATCCAAAAAACATGATGTTCACTTGACTTTTTGTGGCCTATTCCCACACTAGATGGGCATGTGTCCACCAAAGGGAATTCAAAAAAACACAATTCTTTGTCCTCAACATGCATGCAAATAGGGGTCCCTTGTGTATAGCACTCCAAACTTTCATAATGGTTTCAACTTCTAGTTTTTGGTGAAATGTAATCACTATCAAGTCTTTATAAATGGCCAATTTTTAGTTGTTTTTTATTCATGATTTTCTAATTTTTATTAATTTATACTTTATTTTATCTACTTTCTGTGACAAACTGTCATTTTTTTTAAGTAGTACTGTTTCAGTATTATAAAGTACTCAAAAGTACTATTGGCCGTTGATTTTTTAGATCAACGGCTAAGATTGCTCCATTTTGTAGTACTCCTAGTACTCCTAGTATTGGGCAAAAAAAACATAGTTTTTGACCAAACGCTACCAAAATTGTTCGGTCTTTCTTGCAATCACCCTTAGGTTGATAATTGCAAGAATTGGTGGCTAATTTTGTAGCGTGTGGGCAATTTTAATGCTTTTTTTTTGGAGTACTATAAAATTAGAAAAACAGTTTACAAAAAATATGACCAATGTAAACACCTTCAAGAAGAAGGTATTTCATCAAGGAAAAGTATTAAAAAAAAATTTAAGTAACTACTAGGAGAACTAGAAAAGTGTAGAATCTCAAGAAAATAGATACTTTGATGTTTTGATTTGTAAATAATAGGAAAAAAGATCTACAAAAGAACTAAAAATTATCCATTTGTGATAACTTTATGGTGATAAGATTTCACCAGAAGAATGATCTTGAAACCATCTTCAATGTTCACAAGTGTGCTATTAAGGGAGCTCTTTTTGCACAAATGTAGAAGACATAAAATAATATATTTTTAGACGCTCTTTGATAGAAACATTTCCGCCTACCATGAGAATAGACCATAAAAATTTCTTCTTTAGATCATTAATTTTGGTGACTCATATAGTACTAAACCCTCTAAACCTCAAAATATGACAAATTAGCAAAATAGACTTTTTAAATATTAAATTTAAAAAAGAAATATTAAATAAGGAATTTGAAAACTATCAAAACATACATCTTCAATAAAAATTTCAAGTTCATCAAGTTCATGCATCAAAAATTATAGTGAAAGACAAGTCCGTCATGCTATAGGATGCCAAAATCAACCACTAATTCTTGCAATCTCCTTAATATAGGTAAAACCCCGGATATAGGTGGCATAAAGGTGAGCATTCATTTGTATAAAAAAATTTGCACTTTTTGCTCAATTATCTTCCACATATACAAATTTAATTTTTTTGAGTATTTTTTTAGAACTATTTAGACTGGCATCGAGTTGAGCATTTTACTTTGCTTGCATGCATGTGATTTATTGTGAGATGGAAATAATGTTGAAATAATGTTGACCCTTCAATATGAATAGCGCTCTATTGAATATTTTCATCCATTGTTTGTATACTAGTGTTCCAAAACTTTGTCTTTTTGAGTTTAGTATAAGACTAAGGTTAATCTATTTTAGAAAAAAAAATCTTTGCAAGTTTGGACTTTTTTAGATCAAATGGATCCAAATTTCAATTATTAATTCAAGTTATTTATTTGATCTAAAAATATTATTAGTCTAAAGTCTAAACCAATATTGGAGGGATGAATATAATAATCCCTATTATAAAAAATATAAAAAAATCACTGAAAGGGGAGAATAATCTAATGAATCTTGGGCCTTTTGGAATTATAACTGATAATTATAAACTTATTAATGGCCAAAAGACCACCATTGTTGAGGGCTAATGAAAAGTGTATTCCTAGAGTGTATTTTGTAAACACCATAATGATAAGTCCAATGTATAACTATTGAATAAAATATTTTAGTTACAAATAATCTTATTACTTGTAATAAAATAATACGTTTTTATTTGTAATAAATTTTGATTACTATAACAAATTATCCTTTATAATATAATAGCAGTTTGCAAGGTATTTTTTCACTTTATACAACTATATTAAGTATTCATGGTCGTTGAACACTTTTTAGTACCTTTTGGGGTGAGTTAATTAGTAGCTAATAGTATAATATTTAGAAGGACTAATCCTTTGATCTATAGACACCATTTTATCAGAGTACTATATTTGTCTCCTACTCTTGTACCTAAAGACTTCCAATCACAATAGTTTTATGTACAAATGAATGGAAGAGTAAAAATGTGACATTCCTTTCTCCCCAACTATCTCCACACTATAAGAAAACAAAGTTTTTTTATGTCTAAAAAAACGTGACACAGTGTTCATTTTGATGTGGAAGGGATCAACATAGATGTCACCTAAAATTTGTTATAATAGACAAGCAAAAAACATCCTGAAATCTCAAAAAACATGGGCAATGTGACCTTGTTTTTTTTGCATCACAAAAAACATGGTCTTTCAAGCTCTCCCAAATGTGACATGTGGATGCCACATCAACGCCACGTAGGTGATGAGAGCCACGTAGGATTTTTTCATCCAACCCGTCTATGACATGGCACTTGACGTGGTGGTGGGAAAAGTTACGTGATAACCAATAATGATGACATGGCATGCCTAGTCAACACACTTTTATATCATTTGAAAATTTTGATGTTTTTTGAGATGTCACATTAGACGTTCCTTAAAACATCAATTGGTGCATATCTCCCATAAGGCAAGATCAACAAAAAAGAAATAAAATTTAAATGAAGAAAAATTATTCAATTCACCAAGAATTAAAAAAAACTTACCATTATCCTACCAAGAGAATTTTTTATAGCAAAATGAAGGAATATCTTCATTAAAAGTTAGTGAGAATGAAAGCTAGAAAGTTCCTATTTATATTCATTGTCTGTCCATGACTCTATGGTGTGACAAAAGATATGGGATAACTAGAATATGGGAACTTGACCATTGTACATCATGACATTATTTCAGACGCCTAGACGTTGTTTCAAACATGTAGATGTTGTTTCAAACATTGAATATTGAACACAATTCTTGCTTTACATATCCTATATGGGTTGTCAATCTTCCTAACACCCCACTTGTATAAAGAGCTTGTCTTTTCATCCGTGGTGCACATCCATCCATTGTCCTTTTTTGCAAAGCATGCCATGTGGCCTTCCCCTAAAATTTTCACATTTGATCAACATTTTACCATGGACCATAGTAATTTTTATTAAATTATCCATGGTCAAAATGGGTCTACTTGTTAACATGATAGTCTATGTTTTTAGGATGTTCCAAAAAACATTAGCATGTCTTTGGTCATGTCAATTAAAACGTGAGCAACAATGATAACATCAACTTGAATTTACAGTAATATGCCAATGTTCTCTGCAACGTTTACAAAAATCATGTCAAATGAAACGTGAGCATCAATGGTAACATCAACTTGGATTTATAGTAATGTGCCAATGTTCTCTACAACATCAACAAAAATCTAGCTATTCGGTCCAAATGTCCTTTGAAATCTTCATGTTTTATCCCCGGGGAGGACACTCCCTATGTTTTAGCAAACTACGTGCGGCGGAAAAAGTAAAACAAGTAATACACCTTAAAATTTAATTTCTTTTTCAAAAAAAAAATTATGGATAGATTTTACTACTTTATAAGTTTATGTTTTGAATTATTGGTATTTTTTTGTGCTAATAGTAATTAGTTATAAATTTTTGAAGAAAAAAGATACACTGTAAAGCTGAAAATAACTTTCACACCTCTATATTATATAAGAAAAAAAATTTGAAAAATGAAAAAAAAATTATATAGAATAGCTTTCTATTGAAAGTTTATTTTGGTTGAATATTGATGCAATAGTCATCTTCATGTGAGCTCTATAAATATTTTAGTTGGAGAACATGCCATTTTAGTTCATTTTTCAACCCTTTCTAGACAATATATCTTATGTTATTTGGAATTGAATTTTTTGTCAATAGAAACCTTTAGTCATTGTTAAACAAAGCTCAAAATTTTAGAATGAAATTATAGTTTATTCAAGGTGAATTACATGAATTACTTTTTCCACCGCCGCACGTAGGTACCCTAAATGTAGTGAGAGTGTCCTCCCCTAGGTTTTATCAGACATTGCGCATTTGCAATAAAACATAGTAAAAAACGTGGATTTCTTATAGTGTCGCTAAGTTCCTAACAATGGTCAATTTTTTTTCAATTTTTATAATTTATTCCTCTTATTGAAGAAAATTAGAATGTAGAAGGATGCAATTTTTGTGAAAATTATACTCCCTATTATGCAATAAAACCCAAATGTAGTAGCAATATTTATAGTATTTAAAGGAAGTTCCCTAGGTAGAACGTCAATTTCATTACATTATTGGAACTTCAATACTTTGGCACCTTTTAGAACACTTACTCGAAAATATAAATCCATACTTGTCCTAAATTTTAGACCTTTATGTACATATGTATATGTCAATTTTTGGTGTCAAAATTTTGCTACTTTAATGAAATTGATGTTATAAATGGATGACATCTCTGACAACAACTTGGTGTTGAAAAGATATTTCTTCAATCAAATCCACCTCAGTCATAAAAAACATACTTGTATTGAAGTAACAATAAATCTAGCTGAAAATGGATGGAGGTGATGTTCCAATCACAGTGGCCAATAGTACTCAAATGTAGTAGTAGTACTCATAGTACAAAATTTTAGAAATAGAAAAACGTAACAAATAGTACATGGACAATTGCAAAAAACACTTGTATTATTTTTGTCACATGTTACTTAATGATTTGTTTTTTGGCCATAATTTTTGTGTTCTAGCTCCAAAAGAATCATGGATAAAATACTAATGACTAGTATACACCTTTTATAAAAAAAATCCATTTTTCAAAAGTATTTTAGTATCTAAAAATAATCCCCAATTTATAACTCACTTGCCAATTTTGAAGGATTTAATATTGTTTCTATCCCCCCAAAACAAATTTGAAGCTAAAATTTGGAGGAGGTGGTCATCTAATAGACTAGAAAATATTGCTTGGAAGAATTTTAAAATAGTTAATTCTACGTTGTATGGAAGTCTACGAAGTGAGCTTCATTATGCTTGCATTTTGAGACATATAAAGTATCATTTTGAGGGTTCCTTTGATGAATGACCATCTCCAAAAAATTGTTATAAATGGCCAATTTTTATTTTAATTTAAAAAAAAACTATTTAAAAAAAATTAAAGTGTAAAAGTACTTATTTTCTTGAGGTTCTACACTTCTTAGTTCTCCTAATTAGAAAAAATGTATATACTTCATCTTCCTACATACAATCTTTGTAAAGGAATATACATTGGCCATATTTTTTAATTATAAAAAAATATAATTTTAAAGTACTCCTTCCAAAATCCACGAGTATTGTGAAAATGCAACAAAATCAGAAAGTGTTTCTTGCACAATATCCAATAACAAGACATTGAAATAAGTAGGTGTGATTCTAGAAAATCAACCAAATTTATTTTACCTTGAAGATTTTTTGCATATAAAGTAAAATTTTCATTTTTGGACTTCAACTAAGTTTAGCACCAATTTGTATATTAAAGAATAAACAAGCTTCATTAAAAAATATTATTGTGAGACAAATTTGTTCGATTTTGGGTGGTCCTACCATAGTGGTTGGAATTGTCCACCAAATGGTCATAAGTAAACATTAGAGAAAATTTGGGGCCTCTATAGGGTCATTTGACTTTGGATAGTAGTCAAATATAGGTGAATAATTTCTTTTTGAAAAGCCAAGTTAGATTTAGATTTTAAATGTTTAAAAAATTATTTTTCTAATTTTTTCAATTTTTCAATTTAGCCACCTTTGACTACCATACTAGTCCATAGTCAAATGACTTTGTAGAGGCCCCATTTTTTTTCTAATGAAGACTAATAGAGAATCCCATCCTCATAAAAAAGTACAAAAGAAACACATCAAGATGAGATTTCCAAATGCAATCGTTCCCCTAAAATTATATCAATGTGATTGAGCAAATAAAGAGCTTGTGTATTAATATCTACTTCCCAAAATCTATACTTTGAGCTTCCATACTGTTTGTTATTGTAAACAAAACAAAACTTTTGAAAAATGGGAAAGCAAATTTTATCCTAAAAAGATGAGACCTATTACCGAGGTACTTTGCAAAAAATGATTAGATTTACTAGCTATTTTACACTATAACATACATTGTAGGAAATGATTTGTAATTTGTATTTGATGTGAATTTTCTTACTTTTTCCTTAAAAACTTGCAATAATTTCAAACCTTTATAAAAAATCTGAGATTTTATCACTTATAGATATGAAATATCACTTCTACAAAATGAAATTAAAAAATTGCATTCATATATAGTGGCAAAATAGAGTGTGGACAAAAAAAGATTTTGAAGTTTGACTAAAGTGAACCATCCTATGATAGACAAAATGATTGGTTTGCCTTGTTGGCACTGTTGAAATTTTTCTACATTCCATATAAAGAAAAGTGTGAGAAATGGAGAAAGCTACTGAAATTTTCTTTTTGACAAAGTATAAATTTGTTATGAAATTTTAAAGTACTTTGCCTAATTGGCCCCAAAGTGTCTCTAGATTATTCCAAAACCAACAAAAAGTGTTTCCAAAATGGTCATCTTACTCACGTAAAGCAGTGGCAATATTTCGTAACATGGCCACAACTTGAAGGTCTAAAAAGTCAATTCATGTAATGAATTCATGCTAAAAAGGTAGAAGTTCCTATTGTAGTCACTAATCATTCCATCACTATCACCCAAAACATTGATTGTGGTCACTAACTCAACCTAATAGAGCCCACATCTCATTTATTGAATTTTTTTTGTCATGGATTGATGCAAGATTGTAATGGGTCATTTCCAAGGTGTCTATTATAGGTGGTTTGCTTGTTATAGGCTAGTTTACCTTATATGGTACTCCCTTTGTCCCTAAATGATCTTTATGTTGGACAAAATGTTCTAGATCAAGACTAAATTTCTAATAACATTTTTAAAACTCATTTTTTGTTGTAAGTACTTAGAATTTGGTTTTACCTAGTATTTTAGAAACTTTGAGTTTCAGAGCCCTTTTCAAAGTGCAATTTTGGAGTATTGAAAAGTAGAATTTTAGAGGCATTCTCAAGGATTATTGGTGGACACTTAATTCAATATATGAAACCCCCGTTTTTTTGGATGTTAGCAACAAACAAACATGTTTTTCCAAATAGGAGCACAAAGATTGTTTGGCAACCATGGTAGTCAAAATTGAATTGAATGTTCCAAAAAACATTTGGATGTCATCGGCAAAACAAGTTGATGTCTTATACAGCAATGATGTTATAGGAGACATAAAAAAAACATAGTTGCTTTCTATACAACATCCAAGAAAACATAGTTCTAACTACTACGTTGACAAAGGATTTTGGTTTAATTTTAGGTAAGTTAGTGCAAGTTACTATGGACTGAGAAAAAATCCAAACCAAATGTAAAAACATAGGGGAAGGGTAGCCATGTGACATGTTGTTTTTTTAAATATAAAAAATGACACCTAATGTTGCATTCGAGAGACATGGCATCCAATAAGGATGAAGTGGCATGCCACATGATCAACACAATGTAATGCCATTTGAAAATTTGAACAATGTTTTTTTTAGACATCAATTAAGACATCATCTAAGATGTTCAAATGTTTTTTGTGATATCAACAAAGATGTTCGTTGAGATGTCTAGATCTTCCTTCTGACATCAATTTCAATAATTTTGTATAATTTAGAAAATTCACATGTTCCATATGATTTGTCTTCCCTCCTATCACCCTACATGTATAAATAACTTGTCTTTTCTTGTCAATATACTCATAATAAGTGGCTTTTCAAACTATGTGACATAAATATCAAATACAATGTATGGTGTATGTCAAAATTGATATCGCAAAATGTTTGGACGTCAAAGTTGATGTCTTAAAAAAACGTCTCAAAAAATGTTTAGGCATCTAAGAAGACATTGCTAAAAACAATATCAAAATTGTTCTTGATGTCTAAGTTGACGTTGTTCAAAACTTTTATTAATCTTCTTAGACAACATGACATTAGGTGCTATTTTAGCTAGTGAAAAAAATCCCACAAGGCACTACCCACCTATGTGATGGTGATGTAGCTACCACGTAGCACGCTTCTGGCATCTTTTTTTACCTTGTCTACTGTAATGTCACTCTAAAAACAAGACACATTTTGTCAGATTTCACTATGTTTTTGTCCTGACAATCTTGATGGATTTTTTTAGACATCGATGGGGCATATCGGATGTTAAAAAGAAACGTATCTGTACGTTTATTAGCTTGTCTTAAAAATGGGGTTTTCTTGTAGTGATTGTTGAGTGTGAAGTTGTCATTTTGTGGGTAGTTAGTATGGGCCCAAGACCATGTACACAGACTTCTATTCAGCCTCTCAAAACTTAATCTCCTTCAATTAAGCAACACTCAAGGAAGCTATTGCAAAAAATAAGAACAAACAATGTTGATTGATTTCTTTGTTTATTTCATTTGTTTTTTTTGCCATTGATGATTGCATAGATGGAGGGGGAACTACCATTCAAAGTTAGTCATGAAGATCATTCTAGGACAAAGGGATAAGTTGGTCACATGCTTTAACTTTAAAAGGGTCACAAGGTATTGGCAAACAACTGATAATTAACTACACTATTCAACATTGGTAGTTGAGCATCTTTTGACTCTATGCAATTTTGACTCCATGCAAGCAAAAATATTATATTCGCAAACACGGAGTAAATCTTGGAGAAATCCATATTGAAGAAGAGTTCTTGCACCAGTGTCAATGTCTCCCTACCGTAGATATTGATCTCACCTCCATGATCATCCTGGTTTCTGATTCCCGGCCCCCTTGAGTTCACGTGTGATTGAAAATCCGAACTGCAACAAACAGCTGAATATTCTCTCCCTCCTGTTAAAAAACAAACTGAAGGACGGCCTTTTGCCTTCTTCTTTTTTTTTAAATTGTTATGAAGTCACGTCTGACCCCGGCATGATTTAAAGAATATTGAGTTTAATACAAGCCCGTGAAGCATCCGTCCATTTGAAAATTGTAGAGCCTGGAAATGATGATGTAAAAAGAGCAGTTTTCTGAGCAGGAGTACGAACCCAAACTCCCACGGCAGTTCAAAGCATGACGATTGGCCATACTCTTTCGATCAGTAAGTTGTTGTCTGATCTAGCAGTAGTTCCGTCGTCTTTGAGCAAGTTGCACGTCTTTTTTGCTCAGCCGCAGACAGATCGAGTCACGCATGGCCACAGTCAGACTGACCCAAGTTTCACGCACGCAATATATAATCCTCATGGATCGATCGATCCAATCGAAGGCCGGAACTTTTCCTGAATTCTATTTTTGTTAAATAATTTGGGAAAGTCTGTACATTCATTGCCTGTTCGATCGAGTAGCTAATGCATGAAGAGCTAGCTCGAAGTTAGGGGACCGAAATTGCACGCCATAAATCCTCATCGATCGTACGTTGAAATCGAAGGCCGGAGCTTTTTCTGAATTTATTTTTAAAATATTTTTGGAAAAGTACAGACAGACTTGGAGTAATGACTGCAAAGATTGCATGAAGAGCTCGATCGATCGGATCGGCAAGTAAGTTAACTGAAGGAAGGGCACCGAAATTGAAGGTGACGGAAGCAGTGACACTGGCTGTGGTTGTAACTTGTAACTTACACACAAAAGCGGCAGGTGACTCATCATGCAGTCGATCAGTCTTGTGTCATTCTAGCTAGCTTGTCAAATAGTTGCAATCTTCAAATGTTTCTTCGATCAGTCTGTGTCATTCTTGTCAAATCATGCATACGGCGTGCGAATTTCAAATGTTTCACTGTTTGGCATGTTCGAAAGAGGTTTTTGTTTTTTTGTTTCTTTTGTTTGGGGAGAAGTGTTAAAGTGCAACACACGTGAAAATGATGTAGTCAAATATTTTAGTATTCAAAAAACTAACTACGAGTCCTTTTTGGAATAGGCATGTTTGAACTTTGAAGGAGTATTTTTGTTTTTTTGTTTTTGGAGAAGTGCCAGAGACGTTGAACTGGCAACATGCAAGAAAATGATGTAGCCAAGTATCCCTGGTATGCAACTCACATTAGAGAAAATTTCAGGTAGGCCTCTGGAGGGCTGCTCTATAGCCCTCCGAGGTACCCTGGAATTCACTTTTTTTTTTTTTTGCTCAAAAATTCGTTTTTTCCCAATTTCCGCCCGGCTAAACCTGCAGCAACGGTGGCGCAGGAACCGAAATTTACGAGTAAATTTTTTTTTTAAATTAATCTTAAAAAATTTATTTAAAAATAAAATAAAAAATAAAAAATCACAATTTCTGACAGTTTCGGCAAGCAGTACAGTTCTAGAGTGACAGGCCAAGCTGTGAAATAGCTTTGCTTGGCAACCCTCCGAAAGATTGATATTTCTTCTAATGATGTAAATACCCAAGCATTAGATGGGATTCAGGGGGGGGGCTGGAGGGCCATTTCATGCCCGTTTCCAGCTCCGTTCCCAGCTCCGTTCCCCCGGCCCCCATCGAACGCGGGTGTCAGAATTTTTTTTTTCCTAAAAAATAAAATAAAAATAAAATGAAAATTTCTTAAAATGAAAATTTCTTAAAATGAAAAATAAGGTTAAATTTTATTTTTTTATTTTATTTTTCAAAAAATCTGACCTAGCAGTCGCTTGGCCAAGTCAGCACAAGCAAGGAACGGCAGGTTTTGGCGGATTTCTACTGGGGAACTCACAGCCCTCCCCAATGGCTGAATCCCATCTCATGAATTTTACTAGTTGAGAAAGTACCTCGCAAAAAATAGGAAGGCACTATTGAGGTGAGTCCTATAATTTACATAAGCAATCTCTTTATACAAGTGGAATATAGAAGGTAGAACAATTCATGTGGGATATGTTAATTTGGATGAGTAGGAATTCAACCGCTCATAGTTAAGTGCACAAATAGGAATTGTGGTGAAAGTAGAATTTCAGACCTCATTTTGGCATTGTAGAATTATTTTTTTTAGAAAAATTTGAACTAAAAAAAGGTAGAAAAGAAAATCAAGTTTCATCTCAAAAAAACCGTTTGATATTTAGATCCTTCAATCAAAAATTATGGACAAAATTCAGAGTAGATGTTTGAAAATGTCAAAGAAAATGACCCTACCAATCCTTCTCCGAATTTTGTTCTTGACTTTTGATTGGAGGCTCCAAATCACAAACGGATTTTTAGAGATGAAAGTTAGATTGGTTTACCAATTTTTCATAGTTCAAAAGTTCTTAAAAAAAGTTCTTTTACTATGCATAAATGAGGTATGAAGTTCTACATTAAACACAATTCATGTGTTTTCACAATTAGTGATCAAGCTCTCATTTTCAAATTATTCCATACTTTTTGAGGATTCATGATGGACAATGAATTCCATTATAAAAATGATCACTCTAACCATTGTTTAGTAGAAATTGTTTGGCATTGAATTGTGATGAAATTCTTTCCAATATTTGGATTTTCTTTACAATTACTTTTATTGCAACATCTCGTGCCTTGAGCATATACAGTTCATTATTGTATCCCATGCCTTGAGCGTATAGTTAGATGTGCATTCATTATTTTGAACTTGTCATAACACAATCGAACTGCATATGCTGAAATTCACACAAGTTGACAATGCACTGCAGCTATAATTGTCAATCAACCTATTCCACTACTAATAGACTTCTCATGTCCCTTTCTAGCGGCCCTCTAAGGCTTCAAAATTTCTCTAATGTGTATTATATGCAAAGGTCATCATCATTAAAACGGCTTAGTTAGAGGATAGTTTTTTTTGAAATTATATAAAATTAAAAGGTTGCAATATCAAGAGACTTTGTAATCAATCACAATGCACCACAACTATATCGGGAACTACACCATAACTTATTACTATTCATCTCTACTTGCATGGAAATAGAGTATCGAATATTGCCAAAAGGGAGATCAAGAATGGATTGACTCTCATAGAGCTTAAGACACCTTGCATGCACATTGAAACCATTAGAAGAGATTTCAGGATTTTAAGGGCCGTTTCAGGGCCGTTCCCGGCACTGTCCCCCCGGCAGTAAAACAACGCCGCTGTCAGATTTTATTTTTTTTGAAAAAATTAAAATTAAAAAAAAAAAATTCAAGTCCTTAAAATGAGAAACAAAGTTTATTTTTTTTATTTTTTATTTTTTCGAAAAATTTGACCTGGCCGTCTCTCGGCCAGGTCAGCACAAGTCGGGAACAACCGATATTGGCGGTTCTCGGGGGGGGGTGTCAAGTTGGGAACTCGCAACCCTCCCCGAGAGCCAAAACACATGTAATGATATTAATTGTTTGTTTTGGTATATGGGTGCACGTGAGGCCCTTGTCCCCAAGTGACTCACTCCCATCGAAATGGGGGCCGTGCAGGTGTAACTGGTGGCCAAGATTTTCCACAATTCAGACAGAGGATTGTGATGTAGGTTGCATTTACCCCAAAGAAAAACACATTTATCTCGGGGGAAACGCAAAAAAAAAAATATTTTTTTGCGCAAATAAGTCGGATGCTTTCCTATACTCCTGAGAAGTCTTATTTAGAAAAAAAGATTGTGTACATTGATGTTGATATTTGTCTAAAAAATTCAGGGACTTTCTTAGGAACTGCCCTACATCACATTGATGAGCCTTGGTACATATTCTCTTAGGATTCATGTACTCTTTTCTTTTTTCTAATTAATTAATATTTTTTTTATTAAAATATTTTTTGGATCATGTTAGTAGTAGTAATATTTTACCTTATTATAAAAATTCACTATTATCTTATAATCCAACTTCTCTTTGCTGTAGTTTTATTAAGATGAGTGTTGGTTTGAATGTGGGCTTACAAAATGATATGGCATAAGAAGGGATTGAATCAGAACAGTGATGCTCTTGAAAAGGAGGTGTTCCAGAAAATGATTTTTTGTATGTATGTGTCACGATTCCATCACCCTTGGTAAACCCTTTGGGAACCCAAAATCCCCTTGGAGGTTTAGGGGTTCGGACGCTCTAAAAATTTGCACACAACAGGGAGGGAGGGTATCTATTATATGAGCCCTTGGTAAACTATTGAAAACATTTGTTTTCCTTTGGAATCCCTTTAGGAGCTTGAATTAGAACAAATATTCTCATGAGAAGAGAAAAATGGGGCCCAAAGTGCGTTAAAACTATTGCCTACTAGGACACCAAGACAAGTGCAGCATGTGTGCTAGTCATGCTCCCATGGTCATAGGTCCACGGGAATAGGGCTGAAATTTTACTATAAATAGTAAAATTTTAAATGTCTCCGTTTTTCTCTCTATTGGCCCCAAAAATTCAAAGTTTTTTTAGTTGACACTTTGGGCACTCAAGGCGTACACTCACAAGAGTCACATCTCTTAAGCTTGCATTTTTAGGCTCATAAACTAGTGTTGTTGGGTTTTTTATATTATTGAAATCAATAAATACGGATTTTGTAAATGTCAACTTTCTTCAATTTTGTGTACAACAATTTGAAATGACAAGGTACAAAAAAAAATTTGGATTTCTAAGAAAAAATTGACAAAATAATTTTTTAAATTCCAAATTATGGCATACAAAATCAAGTTTTAGACATGCCTAACTTTGAAAAAAAATTCTTTCAAATCACAACTAATTTTCCTTCAAAATTCCATAGTAATGTATTATATGTTGCATACTACAACTTTCATATATGTGACTTTTGGACTTTGCCCATTGATGGTTATGGTATGGTTGTTTGAATGAAAAAAGTTCTAAATCCATACTTAGTTTTGTTTGTCACTCATTGTATTTATCAATTTATTTTCTTCTTTTGCACTAAATATTATAAAATATCATTTTTATGAAATTAATTGGGATTTTCTACATTGATAATTTCATGTCCTGAAAAATGAAGATTGAAATTCATGTTTCATTTTAAAGTTCATATGGAGTTATATGGAACCACATTTTGTTTGGAATAAAAAATTGATTGAGATACCTCAAAACATTGGTTTTGCTTTTCGTAGTCTATGTTTGCAAATCTTGCTACTAGAGAACAATACTATCTATGTATGTTGTTAACTATAGTTTGAGGGCCTATTTTTTTTTTAATAATAGTAGATGGACATGAATATCTAACCTTCAAGTGAGCATTTTGGCAAGACCGCAAGAGTTTTTATAGAAGATGATGGCTAATGGGCACAATGTTTACAAGAAGCATCACATTAGAGAAAATTTGGAGCCTCAATAGGATCATTTGACTTTGGGTAGTTGTGCAAATTCTCAGGGGGTCACTTAGAGTGTCCATTAGAAACCACGTGAAAACAAAGCTTTGGACCCCTATATACTTTTTGAATTTTAAATAAAAATATAGAAATAAAATATGAATAGATTTTTCTACATTGAAAGTTTATGTTTTGAATTATTGATATTTTTATTTGTTAATAATAATTAGTTACAAATTTTTGAAGTAAAAGAATACATTGTGGAACTGAAAAATAACTTTCACACCCCTATATTATATAAGAAAAAATTGTCTAAAAAATAAACAAAAAAATTCAAAAAATAACTCTCTATTGAAAGCTCATTTTGAATTGAATATTGATTCAATGGTCATCTAAATGTGTTCTCTATAATTATTTGAGTTGAAAAACATGCCATTTTAATTCATTTTCAACCTCTTCTAGAAATCACTTCATATTTTATTTGAGTTGGAAATTTTGGCAATAGAAAGATATAGTCATTATTAAAAAATACTCAAAAATTTAGGTTGAAATTATAGTTTATTAGAAACCACTTGTTTGTACGTGGTTTGTTGTAGTAGAACTTAGTGCCCCCCCAAGTGCAAATTTAAAGAATTAAAAAAATATCATTTTTAAAATTAATTAATTTTTGATCACCAATATAAAGGGCACCTGAGGTTATCACTTGGTACCTATTTTTTTATTTTTTAAATACTACTACTACTACTACTACTACTACTACTACTACTACTACTACTATTATTATTATTATTATTATTATTATTATTATTATTATTATTATTATATTTGCATTATTGTAGAAAGTCCAATGGCCCTCTATTGCTCCAAATTTTCTCTAATGATTTATGAAAACAGGGTTCAATCACGATTACTGTCCATAATTGAAGATTGCTTATATTAATGTTTCTTCTCCATCTAAGTAACTATGAATTTGATTTCAAAAACACCTTTCTGATGACTTGTAACCCCACTTGCAAATACAATACAATATACCAAATCCAATAGAAGACCAAGTGTTTGATTTTAGTTTAGGTCTTCTAAACAAAGAGTTGAAGGCTAAATACAATAATTTACTTACACACTTTTCACTAATGCCACCATAAACAATGGATTGGATTGTAGCAAAGTGATTGCCCCAATTTGTTTATTATCAAGGGTTGTACATAGAACTACGATGTGCTCTAAGCTACAATTGAAAGATGTGAGCCCCTTTTGAACCAAGAACAACATGCAAGTTATGAAGAAATATTGGCATCAATGGCAAAAGGCAAAGTTAATAAATTTTTGAGGATGTCTCTTATATGATGTGCTTGAAGCTAAATTTTGCCATAAAGATAGACTCATGTTTTTAGTGTCATTGTTGGATTCTATTGCTAAGTCATTAAATATTAGTAAAACTACTCATTCAACCTTTAGGCTGCCAACCTCAACCTTGGAAGATTCAATATGCTTCATCAACAAACAATCAATGATTGATACAATGTGGGAGGTTACTATGGTAATTTGGAATGAAGTTTTTGTGCAATATTGATATTATTCAAAATAAGCTAATTGAAGAATATATGATATTTGAAATGATTTTTAAACATCGTTAGACAAAATTATCTTAGTGTTTAGAGGGATTTTTGTCTAATATTACATGTTGTTCTCAAAGGATCACAAGAGTAGATTGTTGATGCATTGCTTTGAAGTTTGAATTTTGTGGCAAAACATGCATGTATTATGATTCACACAACATGTATTTGACTATTTTATGTATTAAAGCATGGCAATGATATGCAATCATTAATTGAAGAGAATTATAATGATATTGGATAGCTAGGGCCATTTTTAATTGAATACTTTAAAGATGAGTTGTTATGTTTGTGAAGAACAATGCCATTAATTCTTGAGCTATTATATTGAGACAATTAGACATTCTTGGCTGCTAATATAACTACATTATTAGAAGCTATATCAAACAATGCAAACATCTATTTTTCTTTGAATTTACATGCATTCTAAAGGTATTTAGAAAGGGGGTATGAAATAATACAAATATTCTAAGAATGGTTTACAAAATTTGAATATTTATAGAATAGTCTAAAGATATCTATAAATATTTTAAGAATATTTTGGGAGGAGCTAGTATAGAACTAAATCAATTTTTGTAACTTTTGGTCTACTATTTACACATTATGGAATACACAAACCCCTATCTTCACACTCATGTGTTTTTTAAAGACTTTTGCATAGTGTTCTCATTGTAGAAACATTGCTCCAAAAGAAGGTTTATATAATTCTTCTAGACTTTACCCCTAAAGGTCAAAACACCATTTTTTGGCAACATAGCGATTTTGGGCAACTCACTACGAATGGAGTTTTTATTTATTTATTCTAAAATTTTCACACAGCATGTGCCCAAGGAGTGGCTTTAAGGCACAACAATTTTCATAACTTTTGACTACATGGTTCAAAAGTTATTGCATGATATGTAATTTTCAACGGGCAACCCAAAAATTTCTTAAAAAATCACTTTTTTCAAAAGTAAAAATTTGAAATTGGTTTTCTAGAATTATATGTAGATGGAAAGTTTTAAATCATTCCATTTTGATTTACAAGATGAAAGTTATGAGGTGTTCTAGTATGCGGGTAGTTATAAATTCCCTACTCAAAAATAAACTTTAGAGTCCTTTATTTAACCCCTCATCGCCTGAAGTCCAAACGAGGTAAAAAACAGCGTTGCTTTTGAAGTGCTGTAAATTTAGATGTCGCTAAGTTATAGAAATCTTAACCGTACATTATTGTAGTGAACATGTTGTAGATGACACAGAAAAAATTTGAAGCCATTTGACCGCATGGATTGAAAGATTATAATGTTTTAGTGTTAAAAAAAGATGCTGAAATTTTCCAAAAAATGCATTTGGAGGTGAAATTCGACTTCTAAACCTACTCAAATGAAAAAACTTGAGACTATAAAGTGATTCAAAATCAACATATAAACACATTGGTGAAAAAAATTATCATTCAATTGACTCAATGTGTCTGCAAAACAGATTTGAAATGTCAAAAAATAGCATGAAAAGTTGCAAAAAACACCATGTAAGGCTAAACCTCCTCCACTAAAAAGCATCCCAGTCATTCATTACTTTTTGGATTCATGTGAAATTTTAGCCACATAAACTAGACTAGTATGCGCAACTTTTCCAAAAGAATTTATTGAAAATGGACACTGTATGAAGAAGTTACAAGCCGCCAAATTTCACTGTAATCCAAAAATGGCTGGATTTTAAATTTTGAATTGCTCCCAAACATTCAAAGAATCTTGTATTGACATGAAAATTTTACCACAATAACAAGACTAAAAGGGAAACATAACCCAACAAATTTGATTGAAAACGAACATTTTATGAAGGAGATACACCCCCCAAAAGTTTCAGCCATCAAATGCAGTTTGGTGAATTCAAATTGAACCTGTGAACTTTGATTGGCTCCCATTTAATTTGTAAATCTTAGATTGATCTGGAATTTTTACCACACAAACTAGAAGAGAGAGTGCAACTTTAACAACAAGTTTTATTGAATTCGGATATCGGATGCAAGAGTTAGAGGACTTTGAATTATACATGAGGGACACTTTTCGTCCCCTCAAGCGATGAGGGGTTAACTCAATTTTTTATATTTTTTGAAAAAAATATAAAATTATGATGTAGATTTTTTATTACTACATTACCACCGTTGAGATTGGAAATTTTATATTTTATATTTAAATTCTTAATAATTTAGTGTTTTGAATCACTTTGTACTTCTTTCTACTTACTATTTTTTTCCTATATTTTGTGCAATTCCAAATGATGTAAAAATTTTCAAGCATGTAGTCAACTTGACTTGAGGAATGAATCCAAAGAGTAACCAACATTTTGGACAATTTTTCATACAAATGTGACCTTGTGAAGTGAAGCTGCCCGTATTTTCACAGGGTCAAAAAAATGATTTTTGTCACTTCAAATGTTAATATCTTGTAATCTACGTGGTGGAAAATTCTGAATTTTTTTCCACATCTATTCAAACTATTTTACTATAAGATCCTACAATTACATGTGTCCAAAAAATAATTTTATCTAAAATTTGGTGCTTGTATTAGAAATGGCTATTTTGGAGTGTTTTTGGTGAAAACATAGTCTCTAACCTTTAGGGATTAATAAACTTTTGACAATTGACAAACTTTTGATGATTTCTATCCAGAATTTAATCTACATAATTAGAGAATAATTGTCATAACTCAAAAATTAATTTCAATAGCAAAATCTTATTGTATACTTTACTTTTAGTTTCATTTAAATTTTTTAATCTTTTTACTTTATCTTCAATAAAATATTATTTTTTACTTTTCAATATAATATTTTTGCACACTTATTTTTTTAATATATATTAGGATTTTCTACTTTATAATTTTATTTCTTATTCCTTGATATATTAAAAGAATCTAATACCTATTAAGATTATATTTTTAATTTAAAAACCATGGATATAGATGAGCTTGATATATTGTTGACTCAAGATGGACATTTGACAAAGTATGTGGATACTCCAAGAAGATATTTAAAATTGTTTCTCCAAGTATTGCCATCTAATAGTAACAAGATGTTGTCATTACTCTTAGATCCCCTCTTGAAAACCACAACTACGTCAACACTCGTGAGCGTCATACAACCAAAGTTGCAGATATTGTCCACTATACCTCCATCTCTTTTACAAAACAACACTATAACAATAGATAACAAATTTGTGGGATTACAAATTCTGAGTTACATAATCCACCAATATCAATCAATTTTTCTCAAAACTCCA
This sequence comes from Rhytidiadelphus loreus, assembly GCA_947034895.1. NCBI lineage: Eukaryota > Viridiplantae > Streptophyta > Bryopsida > Hypnales > Hylocomiaceae > Rhytidiadelphus > Rhytidiadelphus loreus. The sequence goes on along the minus strand of OX344765.1, from coordinate 28,314,871 downwards.
ATCATCCGCAAAACATTGCAAGTGTTGCACCATTGGGAAGATTGTGGAGTGATTAAAGGGAGTCAACTTTATGGTTGCTCTCCTTCGTTTTGTATGCTAGACTTTTCGAAGGTCCTTTTCAATCTAACAAAGCACGACGATCTCCAAGTGCAAGAGTTGGCTCTTGGATTGCAAACCCTAAGTTGTGCGATGCCTTTGCACGATCCGTCGCACGATGAATGCAAACGAGGCAAGCACCTCGAAGCGGAACTAGCGAGGCAAGCGAAACTGGTGGAACGAGCGAGAATTGCGAAGCAAGCTGAGCTACAGACGCAAACGGAGCTCAAGAAGCAAGCAGAACTAGTGGGGAACTAATAATGAGGCACTTAGAAGCATTGAAGCGGAAATTGCCTGGAAAGAGGAACATACGAAGGAAGCGGAGCTTCGAAGGCAACTTGAGCTGTCGAGGCAAGGGGATCTAGTGGCGGAACTAGTGAAGCAAGCAAGAACTAGTGAGGCAAGCGGAAATTGCGAAGCAAGCGTAGCTGCTGAGGCAAGCGGATGTAAAGAAGGAAGCGGAAGTAGTGAAGCAAGCGGCAACTAATGAGGTACAGTAGGTAGAAGCATTGAAGCGGAACTCCTGAAGCAATTAAACGGAAGCTAACGAGGCACGTAGAAGCATTGAAGCAAAGGAAGTGTTGACGGATTGAAGGAAGGCAAGCTCCGTTTCTGCACCTCTTCGAGGTTGACAGAGCAATGTAATGCTTAGGAGAGCGCATTCTAGGAGGCATCGTTGAAAGCAGAGTCTTGTAGGCAATTTGAGTAGTTGTGTGATGGATAATTGAATACTTAGTTGTATAATCTCTTGTGCGGATAGAAGTGCTGCGCAGATGAAGATGCTGCAATGAGAGTAAGGAGCTTTGAAAATCCCAACAATGCCTCCGGCCCTAGCTTTAGTTAGTTTCGCAAAGCTTTGTATGAAAAGCATTTGACAGTTTCTTTCGTAATTTATATTAACTCAATATACACTTGAGAATCGTGATTAACCCTCAAGCGCCGCGGACGCCATTCCGTGGCATTTTGATGACAATACTGTTCAAAAGAAAGCGTCCGAAAGTATTTTTTCATCCAAACAGTTTTTTGTTGACCTTTCATGTTGGGTGATGAAGAGTATCCAATTGAGTTTGGAGTCTTGCTAGTGTTTGTCTTCACATAGATAAGAAGTTATTAAAAAAAATGGATCACAAAATATGCTATTTTAGAGTATTTTGGGAAGTTGTTGCTCCTTGCTCTAAATCTAAAATTTCTCCACAAAAATGATGTTTTTTAAGTTTGAACCCAACTAACAAAATGAAGGTCATCTACTCTAGTTTCTACTCCAATTTGAATTTTGAAAAAAAATTCAATATTGAATATTTAATTGCAATTTGAACTTTGGATGTATTTTCAATGTCTATTATTTTCTAATTATAGAATGACACGGAAATCGAGTTTACACTATGATGTTTGTCACTATAATATACACACATGATGAAATACTTCAATGCAGCTGAAATATCTGCATGAAATATAATATTGTTGCTATGAGAGTAGACTTTTGAAGCTTTGTACAGTACAGTCAGGTCCAGTTCATTTACGAATTGCCCATTGGAGGCTTTCAAATTTTTGTGTACAATGTGTAGTGTAATTGGTAGATTTTGGTAGATATAATTATCATTGCATCCTTATGCAATCACACTCAAGTCTACCAAATTTCAGCTTCAACAAACCAAAAGATCATTTTTGGTGAATTTTTTTAGTCAATTTTCATGGTTTTACAAGATATTTTACTGCAAGCAATTGGTGTTGAATTTTTTAAGTTTGATTATGGGTATATGTAGAGAACATCCATACGCACAACTTTTCCTAGACAAATTTCTTCAAAATAGTTTGACAATTCCTTCTACAGAGCTTTAAGTGTTAGGATGACAATGTCCAAATGTTGTAAGAATAGATATTCTTTATTATAATTAGATTTTTCTATTTGTCACTCATGTGGTAACTAATTTGGTACATTTGAGCATGGTGGTACAATTTCTTTGCCAAAATCTAATTCAAAATATAGAGATATCTATTTCACAAAGTTTGGTCAAATGACACCTCAATTGAGCCCTTACTTGGTGTTTATATTTTTGTTACTTAATGGGGTGTTTTTTAATATGAAAGATGTGTGTATGGATGTTAACTACATATTCATGCAATCAAATTTAAAAAATTCATCACCAATTGTATTCTATAAAATATTATGTAAAACCATGAAAAATGACTTTTTCTTTTTCACCAAAAATGAAAATTTTCTTTTTTTAAGCTGAACTTCGGTAGGGTTGAGTAGGATTGTATGAGAATTGAGTGTAAATAATTCAAGAAGAAAAATTCGAATTCTCTTCCATGCTATGCAAGAAAATGCACACGGCAGAAATGGCCAATTTGTAAATGAACTGGACCTGACATGACCTTCGGGTTTTCGTCGTTTAGGCACTGACCGATGTGTTCGATGTGAGGATGCTAAATCTTAGAGACTGTGCATTAGTGGCATCCAGGTGTTTTTCACAAGTGCTCAAACGACATCCTAAACAATTGAGGAATGTTGTTGTTTCGAAGGTAACCTCATTCTTGGAACACCGAACCCTAACACCAAACCGGTGGACATGGTTAGTGTTAGGAGCGGAGGCTGACATTCTTGCGAAAGTGCTGTAGATGTTCAGGCGAAGTCTTACGTAGTTTTGTGCAACCTAGTTCTATAAATTATTGTGCTATGAAATCATAGAAAGGGCCTACGTTGTTGCGTGTAACTAAGAATTTGCCGGTGTTGATGTGATTAGTGTTACTTGTGTCAGAAGCGAGATATCTTCAATTGGGGGATGCAATGGAGATAACATGAAACTCAGAACCCGGATTTATTGGGAGCATTGTATTGTCTAATCTATTGTGAAGGAAAATGAGAAGTCTTTGTGAAATAATGTGAAGGGCGGAGAATTTCAACATGCAGAGTAGCGAGGCGGTTAAGGAGTGGATTGGCTTGTGATGCGCAGTGTAGTCCAGAAAGTCCGTTTGTTGGAATCATTTTGAAGGAGAATTTGTTGGAGAATTTTTAGAACAAATCATCCATAACATTGTCTGGGGCAATAACAACAAATTTTTGAGATTTTCTCAGCTTACCTGAGAACAAGGGCAAAGACGAGTACGCAGTGCTGATTCTGCGTTTCCTGATTTTGCGAGCAAGAATATTGTCATGTCATTTCAAGGTTTGTCCTTCCCATTCGATTTGCACGTGATAGTTGATTGTTCAATATAAACGAATTTGATTGTTGCTGGTTCACTTAATTTACAAGGTTGCAACCTAAAATGGATGTCTATATTTCCCTTAATGTGCAACTTATGAGGCAATGTTGTGACTCGCATGCTTGTGCATTGCTTTCTTTTATAGCAGACGTAGCTTTTATACGAACTGGAGTCATCACATTTCATCAATTTTGTGAACTGGAAAATTCTATGGTTAGAATGATTTTCAGGTATTGAGGACGATTGAGCTCTCGACTACCACCGGATCTTCACATGCAAATATTTACTTCCTCCGTCCGGGAATAAGTGTCCACTTTGAAACTCATGTTTCTAAGGTTGTTTTGAGCAGGTCATATGGAGTTTTTTTGGTGTCCAATTTTATTTAGGGTTCAACATGGAATGTTCTTCATTGATTCTGGTGATATAAAGTTTGAAAGCCTTTTGAATTATGTTTTTCACAATATGATCGATGAAATTGGTATCAAACGTTTTAAACAAAACTGTTGACACTTACTTCTGGACGGAGGGAGTACTTCTGTACAGATTTGGTAAATTTAAAAAATCCAAATATCAGACTGAGGACTGTTATCAAATGCCATACGAGTGTGTACAACACAAAAAGTTCAGGAGTGTGTACAGTATGTTTTAGCGGTGAAGGATGGTTCAGAATTTCAAGCATCAATAGACTTGAAAAAAAATATTGTGTAGGGTTCTCAAGACGGTAGTGGCGCTTGGAGCATGTCACCCCAAGTTCCTGAACCTGCAGGAACCTTTTGGGGTTGTGTAGTGATAGCAGCAGCTGTTGTGGTGGGATCTGTCGCCATGGCTCACCAGAGTGGGAAAATCGCGCACCATATGATGACCACTTTGGCCACCCAGGGGGACCGCATCACCAACACCGCGGAAAGGATGACCAACACATCGGAGCGACTGGCTATGGCTCTGGCGCACCAGAGCGACCGTCTTGCAACAACAGGAGAAAGAATCGCTTCTGTTGCGGAAATGATTGACATCAATTTCAACTTGAAACATGTATGTGCCCCAGTCTTTTTATTCGGTCCCTCTGTTAAATTCCCTCTGTTAAAACTCCCTCTTCATCAATCTTGCAGCATCGCCGTGGAAGCTCTTTGAAAATTGTTCTGGTTACATGCCATTGTATCAACATATCTATGGCATGTAAGGTAGAGGATACTATATGCACCCCTTCAAGAAATTTTGAAAAATATGTATGAGCATTGATATTTGGGAGAATGATCAGTGTAGAACCTCGGAGAGAACGCTTTCGAATATGGGAGGAAAAAGTGTTGAGATCAATTTTTTTCCACCGTCTACAAATTTCTAGTGCAATTTCAAAGAGGGAGGTTGAAGACCACTATAAATAGCAGTTGACAAACCCATTTCCATTTGAAGATGGATGGCCATAGACCTGTAGCGAAAACATGCTAATTGAAGGCCAGTTGATGAGATCAGGTCCCAATCAGTTTTAGTATTTTCTATGTTTATTAGTAAATTCAATTTGCATGTATGACCTATGTTTATTGGGTACAGGGTTGACACTTTGACAGTCATATCAGAGTGATAGTTTCAAGAAAGGAGATCCGTTGCCAAGACTTTGGTAGAAGTTTTGCTGTCTCACGAGCATTCCAAGTGAGACTTTTCTTGCACGATGACTGAGATCTTAATTGTTCGCAACATGGTGAAAGTCCGTCCACAACTGTGATGAGACTGCCAGTTCAAGAAATAACGTTTTCATTTTGAAACAGTCAGCTACTAGAGCATGATCGTAGCACCTCCTGAAAGTCTTAGTTAAGAAACGCATTTGATGAGATGTTTAGGATTGCATTAGAGATATGTTGATTTTCATCCAGGTTCAGTCCTCGGTGTAACCTTTGAAATTTCTCTTCCTCAGAAGCACGAATTCAGTTCTGGTTCCATTTCTGAGACTTTGAAACTACAGTGTCAACTGCATGTTCCATTCTCAGATTTTGATTTTAGCTGCGAGGATTCCTTCATATATTTCAAGCATCAAAAACATACCACATTACCAATGTGGAAAAGACCGATGCAGTAAACTTCCCAGGCATGGCACTATCCCATTGTTTCCTTCAAAGATACAGAAACTCCAACTTTCTCTCCTGTTACCATACTATCAGCTTTTGTGCCACATTAGTTTCACGGGCCTAATCCCAATCCTCGAATTAAGAATGAGTAAATGTCAAATGTAAGAGCTTGGCTTAGAGAAAACAATAACTTAACTTTCAGTGTTCCTACAAAGATGGAGAAGAGCTACATATTCCTTTCCAATCAATTTCCTAGCCCTTTGAAGATGTATATATATATATATATTTTTAAATTACATAAATTTCAAAACAGTGTTGATTGCTAGACTTTTTCACTGTACTTGCACATAAGTTGGCAGTTGCCTAACTTAATCGACTGACTACCAAAGCTTTCATTCTTGAACTCAAGATGTGAGGATGTGAGGATTTGTACCAAGGAAAAGATGTCGAAGAATTGGAGCATCTCGAACACCCTAATTCTTCCTCCGATTAGCTGTTAAACCCAAGATGTTTGCAGCTCCTTTCAAGGACGTTACGTACAGGATATTGATAAGGTGGCAACTTCTCTAAATCCAGAGAAGAATCGTTTGCATAATAGCAACTGAATCCGGGACCCCATTCTGACGCGCACTATTGTTCTACAACTGCCCTTCCTCACAACACCCCAACAATGGCGGCTCTTTCGTTTCTTGCCACATAAGAAAATTTCCAGTCGTACGGGAAGGACCTTTAGTAGAGGTCTCCCATGATAAGAAGTATTAGTGACGTCCATCCTGTAAAAGGATGTGATCCCTTTCCCTTCCCTTTGTTGGCGTTATCATACTGCTCCCAAAGATAACCACTCTCATGGTACCGCTTCACCACATTTCTACACGCATCAGACAAAAGGTGGCCTTCTATTAATCCAACGGAATTGACCAGACAGGAGACCCAAACAAATATTTGACCCAAAATTGGCTTCCAAGGCAGTGAAAAGGGACCTAAAGAGAGAGAGATGTCTTGGAAAGTAGCATTTTATGCACCTGATCAGATTTGCTCGAAGCTGAGTATAAATTTCGCTGCATCTGCTGCTATGCTGCCTTTCAGCTGCAGTTTTACGACAGGGTAAGATGTCATACGAACGACGTTTTTGTGAAAAATCTAAAACAACCAATGGATGTGGTAGTTCTAAATCTGTAAATATTGACTAAACATTCTTTGGTTGCATTCAGACTTGAAAGTTCATTTTATAATCCAAATGTCTGATGCCAAACTGGGGCAATCTTACATTAAAATATTCTAAATATCTTTTGAAAATTCAACAAGTGATTCTAGCTTGAACTAACCTTTTGAACAACGATTAAGTGCAGAGAGCACCAGATAGTTCATATTCATCCAGACAGGTCCTCGCCAATATGGTGCATCATGCTCTGTGTTTCGCTTCATGTAGAGAGAGCTACCCAAACCAAGAGAAACCAACCCCCCATGAGCACAAGAAATTCAAATAGAAGACGCCAAATGTGGACTTAACATGGTGTTAGTCTAGGTAACCCGATAGGGGCGATAAGCAGAATTCAAAAGATATATGGTGTTCAGCTTATTCGAAAAACCCTACTTGATGAAAGATCTTTAAAAATGAGGGCTGGCTGGAGTATTAACAAGAACCACAAGTGATAGATATCTCGCATTTGTGAGCATGTTTTACGCAATAGTTGATGATTGGGCTTTTGTAGTATTACCTAGTTGTGGCAAGTGAACGAAGTCCAAAGGATGTCCACAAATTGGACTCATTGCGCAGAAGTTCTAGCTGGTTTTTAAACTCTGGCGAGTCCTGCACGGATGCTGGAACTTTAAGGGCAGAGAGCCATTACGAAAAGGAGAACCGTAAGGAAATACTGGACTCCTACACTATTATTAACGACATAAGACATTGGCCAAACAGGTGCCAACGAAAATTCAAGATTACATTAGGATGACTTACCAGAGGCAGGATGTCCATGAGCAAAGGGAAGAGACTGTTGTAGCCATAGTGTGGAACCCAACCCAGCATTGGAGGTTTCAGTACTACCCGTTCTAATTCCGACTGCATGTAACCTGTTTGATGGTCCACGAAATTCTGCCGCTCAAGCTTCACCTGTAAAAGGTCCATTAAAGCGTTTACATGCAGTCATTAAACTGTCAAGATTTGAAAAGTTTATCAAATCTAGATAGCTTTCATATACTTACCAAGTAACGTTCTCCAGAACCACATTGAAATAATCACATTAATCCAAAGTACCCAAGCTAAATATCGACAGTTCACATATTGGAGCCTAATAGCAGATTATTGTAGCTCTCAACATGTTGTAGCATCCAAAAAAGGAGGATATGATTTCTTCTTTCTATTGTTACATTTGTCACCTTCCTAAATGATTCATCTCCATTTCCATGATCCATCTCCCAGGAAGAGGCCATTTGGGCATTTTAGGTATTAAAAGCATACCTGTTTAACAGATTACGCATTCATTCAGTATGATTAATTCAATGGGGGTGACAGAACGTGACATGCCTCTTCAGTGTGGAGTCCATAGTCGAGGTAACGCCCACTGTCTGCATCGTAGTGAAGCTGCACAATTTTTGCAAATAATTCCATCACTAAACCTCTAGAGAACCAACCAGAGAGATCGGATGAATATAAATTCACAGCAGTTGAAGTTTACAGCGAGGAAATAGTCAGGTGAAGCTGTAAAAATAATGTGTACGACTGGATGAACACAAAATTCTTGCCTTGTTAAGGACCCGTAGATCTGTTAGCTGTGCCGCTGTTGCCATGTAGGCCTGCACACAAGGAGAACTTATCTTAATGCCCGAGTGATTAACCACCAACCAAAATCATGGACCGATGATGTTTTTATGTCATGCCATCAACCATCAAAGAATAGCATGATGAGAACTCAAACCGTATTTCCATCACTTCTAACATGTCGTATCAAAAGGGTCATAACATACGGTGGTGCCAACGCAGGTAGAACACGATAAAGAAGAATGGAGGGTTTTGATATTAGTTTTATTCTTTTCAGTTGAACGATCTCAAATAGAAATGAATGTAAAACTGAACTCCAACCCGAGAAGATCTTACCCCATTTGAAGCTCCAACAATGGACGCTATTTTGGCTAATGATTGCGCAGCCAAAGCCATCCAGCATCGCAGATCCAGATGCCGCTCATGGTCGGAAGGGTGTGATGCTCTTGGATAATCGTCCAAACCAGACATCAAGGTCTGCCATAACAAAAGAAATCCCAAAAAATGTCAAATTCTGATAAAGGTAATTCTTCGACAAATTTGCTACATATTGTTTCATTTGATCCCTCCAGTGGCACCGTCGCTTCAACAATCAACAGTAGGTTTCCAGCAAAAACTAGATGTACAGCCCACTCACAGTCGGATTTAGTTCACGCTTTGTTTGTGTATTACGTCCATGCCAGTAATAGCTGCTCGGCACGTTCCCTGCTCAAACTCCAACTATACGCTGTAAGTATCCCAACGGAGCTCACCATTTCAATGCACACCAGATTATATTATGAACGAGAAAACTTCACAAGCGCCTACAAGAGCTACCAGACAGAAAGAATGAGAATTCAGGGAGCCTATGTGCACACAAATTCTTAATTTCTCACAAGAAGCACCTAAAATTGAACAAAGTGCACGCTGAACAATAGTTACGTAAAGAGGGCACACCGGTTTGGGAGGTATTGAACCATTGAAACCAGGCTTCAAGTCTTGGATATAACCTCTCAAAAAACTCTTCGTCTTCTTCGTTTGGAAGTCCTAACGCTTTCTCTACTTCATAGGCTGATGCAAGTTCTGCAGACATTAAACCCAAGAACATCATCATCTCCGCATCACTCCAGCAATCTTCGAACAAGGAAATACAATCCCAAGGAGTTCACCAAATCTTTTGCAGACTCTAGAGTAAACAGGGAAACCAAGCAGTAACTTGACCGGATCTTACTCAAAATCAGAAATGACCTCCTAATTTATTAGGAAAAAACATGATATTAAAAATGTGGAAACCAAGCAGTAGATTCATTACTGTGTATAGCCATGAAAAGTGCCGGAGGGTTTGCATTGCTTGTATGTTGCTTTATAAATTGGTCAGGAACTTTGCTGCATCACAGATCCAGCCGTTATAAAGTCTCATCCAGTTCCTTCTAGTTTACTTTATAGATAATGTTCTCGGTTTCTCCTCAGTGTCATAGTCCATTGCATCAAAACATCAAAAGTCATGGCAGCCATATGCAGGCGAGACATGAAATGATTCACACTAGCTTGCAACGCAAACCAAGAGGATGAAGAATCGAAATCATACTTTGCTACATACCCTTCATACATACCTGCGAGCTTCATCTCCAAGAATTTGTTCACGAGGTATCCAACCATCTATGTTAAGAAGATCAAACCAGTGAGCTATGATCTCCTTACTCATTTTGCGATCCCATCGACTGCACAGTTTAGAAGTAATAAGTGGTATTTCAGAACTCCAAATTTCGCAGATGACTACCAGCTTCATGGCTTCCGAACAGGTCTCAAAAACGCACTCTCAAAGCACATAAATATAGCAGGATTGGGGGAATCAGTGACTGATTTGTAAGAATCGAATCCAGGCAGAATTTAAGTCAATCTTACCTTACCAGGAGCTGATGAAAACCCTCATCCCAGAGAAAACCACGCGGGAAGAAGGAGCGGCTAGGGACAGCAGTATACAATGCCGCAGGCCAGTATTTCCAAACATCTCCATCTTTTGTTTCATGGTCCTGCTCCATCGAAAGCACTTACTAGCAATAAATAACCCAATCAAATACAAAGGCAAGTGCAGCACACAAACAATTCAAATGAAAGATATCAATATCTTATTCTTATGTAGATATCAATATCTTAACTGAGAGATTAGCAAAGCAACTGATATTTGCAGTGGAAATTATGGAAGCATGGACAAGGAACGCATGGAATACCCACTTGATGCTCAGGTGGAATTGCTATCAAAGACTGCCCATAGAAGTATCCAATGCTGCCCAGAAGGTTACTAAGTGCAACCCTTCCAACTTCCAGCTCCCTTTCACCCTTCACCTATCCATGACCATCCGAAAAAATGGCTTATAATTTCAGGGTTCAAACTGCAACAATTATTGAGGTTTCCTCTATGTGATAATATGTAAGCATAGAGTCTGATAACCGTCATGGGTAAAATCTGGACTCATAAGAACAAAGAGCACCTCATCAGAAGTACTTTGTCTAAAACGCATTAATCAGTATTTCAAATCAAAAGATGAATGCCTGTTACCACTTCAGAAAGAGGCAGCAACATGCACTTTAGGATCTATTCATCTTACATCCATCTTTCTAGGCACTAATTTTTCTGAAGTGATGACAGATGGACCGTTTATTTCCAATGAGCTACAGTCAAACATACCTTGTCTTCCAGTTTAAAGGTTGACTGAAACCGCTTTTCAAACATCTCTTCACGATCTGATAGTTTTCGGGTGAGCTCGATTCCTAACGCAAGGTCATCAAAGGCGGGTATGCATCAGAAGATTTGACGGAAAACCCGTGCTATAAAGAGTAACCGCGTTGCCGGAACATATTAACAACCTTTACATCACATAACCGTCTTTGTAAGCAAATAGGAACATTTTACACGAAAACTCACTCCACAAATACTCAGTCTCAGCATGTACAAGTGTATAACGGCAGCTGATTAACAAAACGTATCTACTCTTATTTTTTTATTGAGAGAAGCTTTGAATAATTGAACAGAATACCTGAAAGCTTCTTAACACGTACGCCAGTTCCATCACTTTTTCTCTGTGTGCCAGACACAAAGACAACGTCGAATGATAGAGGTGCCACGCCAGTGATCTGGGCATAAAATAGGTTTCATTACAAATACATCAGTATCCTAGGAGGGAAACGCCGAAAATGAAGCATTGACTCCGTGAAATCACGGGGAATGAAATAGGAACATGAGTGCTCAAACTCAAACAAATAGCTCCAAAATACGCTCACCAACTATCGAAGGAAAACACAAGATGGAACAGAACAGAAACGAATACCTGGATGACACCAATGTTTGAAGACTTCTCGGCTGCATTTGGGAGTTCAATTCGATTATGTGTCCGTGCCTAATATTCTCAAATTCACAAAAGATTCAGAAGCACTACAAATCACGATACTCATCTGGATGCAAATTGGAAGAATTCTGAGCACACAAAATAACTTCAGTTGGTTACGAATCTGAATAGCACTAACTGTCTTCGAATGTCCAGCCAGCTGATCAATGACGATATCAAAATCTATGGTCTCCTTCATAACGTTGGAACTGTAACTGTCAAAAGGACCAGCTCAATTCATCTGAATCATTATGGTCACGTTATGGCTCAGAAGTGTACCTGCGTCTCAAGCACTTGCCAAACCAACTCGGTCAAATTGTGAGTGTGTCGGCGGCGGAGTCCCACAAAACTGGTCGAAGCTTTGGTTCCCTTGAACCACAGCAACGAAGACAACGTTAGCAAAACTCCAGCCAGGATCGATGTAATTCTTCAACTTTCTAACTCAAGCTCACAAGCACCGGAGACTTTTCAACTCAATTGCGGATATGAACGTCGCATACCTGGCCCTTGATATGAAGCTCCCAACCACCGACCTCGTTAGCAGTGCCAGATGCAAACCTACCATCTCCAGACACATCCGAAGAGAGCTGCACAGTACTTCCACCCTCATCTGCAATGTAGAAGAAAAGTGACACTTGACGACCAGGAGCTTGGATTTGTTCCCTTAACACCCAAAACCAAAATCCTCTTTAGAACAACAGAGTTCAGTACCAAGCACGATTTCTATAACACATGCACACATTTTTAAGCCATGTCCTGTCCAAGATTGCTTCTAGGTCCTCAAAAACAAACCCAGCACTCACACGAGAAGTGTGAATATCAAGGAAGAAGCGACGTCAACTACAGGACCAAGAAACACAAACTGGGCCTCATGATTTTCTTGACAGTTTGGGGGACTTTCTTTCTTCCAGTTTTATTTACTTTCTGACCAACAAATGCAATGTTCTTCACTACCTCTGGTGATATAAAAGTTAGCACCAATTGGATGAACAATATGATCAATCAAATTGCTTATTTTCAAACCACGGTTAAGAGCAACGTTAGAGATGGGACACCTTTCTGTGGGTAGTTTCTCTACCACTTGAACACGAACTGCCCAATCCCCTCCATATCCACTTTCAGAATCTTGGTGCTTCAAGAATGATGTAGATATTGCAAGCCCTTGATCTACTATTTCCTGCAATGTAAGGAAAGCAAATCAACCACGTGTGCAGTATCTAAGGGAGACGTAGCACATTGATTTGAAAAAAAATTATTACGATTTGAAACTGGTTGCAACTACCTGACGCCCATAGGTAGCTCCATCGTGACGCACCCAAGCATACTTTGTGAGTTTATCACCTTCCTCACATGTGTGCCGAAGCGAATAGCGGTTATCCTTTACTCCCAACCACATCAGCCCCGCCAGCAATGACTTGGGTGTCCTGCAATCAGACAACGCGACACCATCACCATCTTTTCACGAACTCCATTCGGTGTCCCTGTATCAGTTATTCTCTATCTAGTTGAATGTTAAAGTCGAGACCCTCCCCTTCAACTAATTGAACTTTAGGGTTTAGGGTTTAAAATTTAGGATTCCGGAACAAAGAGGATGACCTGAACTTCTGTAACACTTGATTCTCTACACCAAAATCCTTATTAGGTCTAGGTGTACAATTACGTCGAATCGCAAATCACTTTGTACTTTATTGCACCTGAGGTCTCAGACATTCTGATGAAAACGGAAATCAGGTGTCCCTGAAAAACATGAACACAAACAAAATGAACCAGAACCACTAAGGATTGCAGTGTCGTCGAAAACCGACCCCTCAGAGGTATTCTAGAAAACTTAGCTGCATTACAATTGGCCTGGTTTACATCAGAAAACGGTGTTCCAACACACAGGGTTTCAAGCCATTAGATATTCTAGAATATCTCCAGGGGATTTTTATCAGTAATCGTAACCATGCATCTGTTGATCATTCACCACCCTAGCTCAATTCACAAATTCTCCTGATCCTTGAGCACCCCCACCCATTCACACTCCAAAAATTGAAACCAATCAACAAGGCCAGGCTGCAATACCTAGCTCGAATCCCTAAGTAGAGCGTCGAACGATACGTCCCCCAAAACAGACGCTCTCGATGCTTCCCTTGAAACTACACCCCATTCCCATGCACAACCACAACTAAGAAAATATTCAAAAAACAGCAAATCCAACTGAAACTCATGATCATCGAACTCCACCGAATTCACAATCACAACCCCAACTACCAGAACATTCAAAAATGATCAAATCCATACGAACTGAGCTGCTAATCGTAGTACCTGCGGCAAAGCGGAGACAAGCTTCCCAGGAAACGGCGTGAGAGCCCGAGGCTTGGATCCCGACGTCCATTGAAAATTGGGATAAAAGTGGCTTCCAGCGAGGACCAGGCCAACCAGAGCAGCAGCCACGAGCAGGACAGCCAGCCAGCCATGGCGACACGGTTTGCAACAACAGGGTTTCTTCGATTCAGCTCGACGTGCTCGCAACGGAGGCTTCGGAGGTCGAGATTTCACAGGCTTGGGATTTGAAGAATCGTCGGAAGAATCCCAAGCTTTAGCTCCTCGCCGATCCCGCATTGCTGTCTGTGCTCAATTGCACTCCAAAAGAATTTCCTGCTCGTCAGATTCCTGCCTCTCTTCCCGACACTTTGCGATTGTGAGGAAACAGATGTCGGTGCGGAGTGTTGAGCATCTGCTCGATCGGAGCAACGGATTGCAACCCTAAACTCCGATGACTTGGACGTGAGAATCGAACAATCGAGGAAGACGATCGGCCATTCAAGTGTCCAAATTCGCCCCAACAGTCTCTCCCTCTTTAATTGTTTAATACCCAAATCTTTTTTTGAATTTTTACATATTTTTGCTTCTCTCTTCATACAAATGTATTGTTATCCTCAAGATTATGAAATCGGTCCTAAAGAAAGTGTAGTTATTCAAGATTCAATAATTACTTTGGATTCAACTATGAGGTTTGTCAATTGAAGCATTTTGTCCATCATTCAAGGATATGGATTTTAGAGAACTAACAATTAATTCCTTTATTGCCCTAATCCTTGTTTGAGTTTTTGTACATTTTTGCTTATATATTGGTAGTTGTATAGTTATTGAATTGGTCGTGAAGGAAGGTTATCTTTAAAGAAACCAAGATGGATTTGAATGCAAGAGAAGTGAGTTAGACAAAATGTTGTCCAAAAGCACTTTGTTTGTCATCTAAAACATGGACTTCACAATGTTTAGTGGTTAAGGTAAGTGCACCCAAATGAAGCACCTTCTAATCTCTAATACCTAAACTGAAAATGAACTTGAATGAACTCCTTTACAAATCAAAACCATTACAAGCTTTTTAAAAGAACAAATGAGAAGCAAAGAGCTTTTTAAAGTAACCAATGAAAGTTGAGACATTCTTGTACTTCAAGGATTTCTATTTAAGGTGAATCTAGGTTTATGCATAAGATTCATATATTCTCAATTTAGGAAATTTGTAAAATGTTATCCCAACATTAGAAGATTACAAAACAACATGGGCTAGATTTTTCTTCAATTTGTTAATAATCTCATTTTAAAAATTATCATTTGAACACCAATTGAAGATAATGCACCTTAAAAAAAAATTGTTTTTAGATGTTGAGAATTTAATTTCTTTGAGACTCTAGTAGGAGGGGAAACGCAAATTAAAAGCATTTTTAGAAAAATAAAATTTGGCTTGAAAATAATCTAAATATATAATTTTCAATTTTACAAATTTACAAATTTTCTTGTATCCTTGCTAAATTAATTTAGAACCTTGCACAAAAATTATAAAGAACCAAATGTCTAAATTAGCCACATTCCTAAAGAACAAAAAAACTAAACTTGTTTTTTCAACATACTTGGTTGTATTTAGCTCTTACAGTAAGCTATTGAAAACATTCATTATAATCCTTGTGGTTGAATGTTAGCATCCATTAGTGGCTCAATGCATAAATGATTGTAATATTGCAATTTTAAAAGTGATGTTTATAAAGTGTCCATTGAATGACTTTTAAGTTCATGTAAAAATGATGAATACAACAATTCATCTTGTTGAACCATAATGTTTTAGCTAAATACCTTAATGATGGACTAGCTATCATTTCAAGTCAAAGACGAACTCAAAAAGACATTTGGTCAAACATCATATCTAAATGCAATTTAGCCTATGAACATATATTTGAGTTTTAATTTTATTACATAGGAATATGTAGCCAATCTCTTCCATAGCCACTCTTAGAATTTTGGTGCTTCAAGAATGACATAAAGTAACAACTCCTAAAAAGAACACTTTTTGAGGTCCCACTACCTCGAAGATTGAATGACAAGAAAAATTGATGTGAAATTATTAGCAAACTCAAGAGAAATGCAACCTAAGTAGTTTCATAATTTACAATGCTCTAATAATATTTTACAACTTTTCAAAGTTGATGATTCATAGTAATTTATACATACCTTAAAGCTAACTTTGAATAAACACCTTCGAAGCACGAAATGTCCCAACTTTCATTCATTACTTCAAAAAGCTCCCTACAAAAAGCTCTTAGCCTCTCATTGGTTGCTTTCAAAAAGTCTTGATGTTTTTGAGTCATAGAAGAGTTCATTCAAGACCATTTTTAGGTGCTTGAGGATAAAAGGTGTTGCAATTAGGAGCTTCTATTTTTGTGAAGGTAGAATATTCCATTCCTATCCCCCTCCCCATTCTTGAGTGTTACTTTTTGACCCAAAACCAACTTGTTCATAATTCAATTCCATTGAAGTCTACATACCTTCAAGTATTGAAAGATTTCCATCCACTAAATTCCTACTTTTTGAAGAATAGTTTTTCTATCAATATAGAAATTAGTATTAAAGAAGAGGGGGGAATAATCAAAAGAGGATATTTTTAAATACTTGACATATATCAATAACGTATTATTTTACTAGAATACATAGGATTGACATAGGTATATATCCTAGGTATCATGTGGATAGTGGTCCATACCAATACCATTATTGGTAAGAGATCACTTGGGAAGTTGCCTAAACCAATAAAAAAGAGATAGGTCCTCCTATTGGTACCATTATTGGTATTGATACCCACACAACTCTAATTATCACCTCCCTTATATCAATGTCGAAGCAAAGAGCTTACTCCAAGTCACATCAATATCTCTAGCAATGGTGTGCGTCTTGCAATCAAACAACATGGGAGCACTTATTACTTTCTTGTCGTGACTACTTCTAGGTGTCTTTGTATCAAGTTTTCTTTTCATATTTTATGAAGTGCCAAAGTCACAATATAAAATGTTATAGGGATGCTCCAAATTTCAACATTCATTTCACATATTGGATAGAAAATATCTCAATAACGTATATTCACTCTACCCGCCGCCATAGTGAAAAAGCCCCCCATTGCTTTCAATTAGTATTGTTTCAAATTGTTCACAATAGAGTATTGAAAGTATATTGTGTCCAAACTGCAAATAGTATGCAACAATACTGTTGCAATGGAGAGATAGCATTTACACCTAAACTATATTATTGTAGTATTGTTGCAATACTGCAACAACATACTTTCAATACTCTATTGTGAACAATTTGAAACAATACTGAAACAATGGAGGGCTTTTACCCGATCACATACTGATCCATAATTTAGTTTTCATCCAGAATCTAGCGATTTTATCCAAGATTTTTTTTAAATAATTTGAATTCTTATGGTAAAAACTTCACAATTTGTCACCATTTTTTACACAAATTATTTATATTTTGGGTGCAATCTGGCACTATTTCGCCCAAAAAATAAAGCCCTGCTTTGCATCAGTTTTTCTCTTATCTAGTTCATTGAATGTTAGGGTAAACCCTTCCTTCAGCTGGTTGAAGTTTGAAGTTTCGAAGGTTTAGGGTTTACAAGCAAAGTGGTTAACCGCAACCCGAGAATCATCACTTCTGCGAAAATCCTTCTTAGGTCTACGTGTGCAATTAACTGCATTGGAAATTACTCTGCACGTGATTGCACCTGTCATGATTATTGCACCTGTCGCCGCAGCTACTTCAGAAAAGTGAAATCGGGTGGCCCGGTGTCCTAGAATACCTAGCTAGTCGCTGTAAACACTGCCGATCGTAAGGTATTTTCTGATGAAAATCAATCCAATTGTAGGTTTCTGCAATTCTTCAGAGGTGTTGGCCATTTTGTTTCGGTACCGATTTGCTTGAATTTCTATCTGCGAGGTTTACAAAGTGCAACAATGGTATGAGAAGAATCGACAAATTGATGAATCCCAGGCTTTGACATGCACTTCTTTGATCCCACATTGCTGTCTGTGCTCAATAGCACTCCCCGGGGGATGGAAGTCAGACATCCAACTACATATTCCGGTTGCTTGATTCTGAGCATTGCTTGATTCCCTCGGGAAACATGGTCCGCATAGACTAACTTTTTTGACCCACACAAATTAGATCAAGTGTAGGCATTAGACTATGCATGTGGAGCATGTTTCCATTACTGTAGTGATTGGAGCAAAAAAAACTCTACTGATTTAGACGTGTGTGTCAATCGATCGATGGAGCAAGACAATAATCGGCCATGAACGGTTGAGAATGGTTGAGGATGGTCAACAATTCCTCTAACTTGGGCATAAATTTGCCAACTGCCTCCACTCTTTGGATACTGACAACCTCCTCTGACTTTAGGTTTAAAAAAATGCCACCCTCCAAACAGTACGGTTGTGTTAGTCATATTTTTCACAAACACTTAATTCTGATTCACATTTCCAACTAAAATGACCTTCAATCACAATTTCATACAAAAACTACAAAGAGTCTAACTTATATGAGCATGGCTGTTCTTGATTCGTTCCCCTTGTTGTGGCTACGCGGCACTGTTGAGAGATCCTTCTAGATCTGTCTTTTGCTATCCATGATTTTTTTTTCCAATGAGTGTCCATCTCGACCTGTGGCACTGCCTCACTCTCAAGTAACGTCCTTCACATTCTTCCGATCCTCACATGTACAGTTACCTTTTTGTCTCTGCAAGGCCTCCTTTGATCAGTTCGGTCCTCCTCTTCTCACTCAGTCAGTTCTCTTCCAATGAACAGCTACTTACTCCTGCACACACCATTTTGGGGGCAGTTAAGAGAAACAAGAATGGGCGCAATAAAGTCCGAGTGTTACGTTGCAAGCTACATGAATATTGTAGCTTCCCCTCATTGCGCTGACGTACTGCAGGACGCGCCTTCTGTCGTCATCACTACATTAATTATCACACCTGAGCTTTGTCCCAACTGATCAACCTACCGCAAGTTAGCGCGCGGCAACCACCTTGAGCACTCATTTGCTTGCAAACATGGATGGTAGCTAGGATGGCAGCTGGAGCTGAGTGCAGGACGTCAACTTAATTAATTAGTACTGATCGATGACGCCCCACCCAGCACCGGAGACTAATTAACAAGCGTCCATCGTCTCACCAACTCCGTCGCTGTTGTAGACTTCAAGTTGTACGCGCGCTAGCTATCAATGCTCTGCAATGCATGGCAGGCACGTCGTCAGCCTTCATCTACGTACCGTCTGGCCGACGACATCATGTCACTCCTTTTGATTTGCATTCAAGGTTCAGTTGTGCTGGGGACAACTCATTTTCATTTTGTTATTTTTGGTTTGTTGGACATTAAGATCTGCCACTATCGATTCCCACGCTGCTTTGGTAAATGAGAATGTCTCGAGCTAACTGCCTTGATCCCTGTGAGTCCGTCCCAGCGCTTTTGTTTTGTAACCAACCCTGTCAGATAGATCGATACATCGCTCAAAATAGAAAAGCTGCCTGTGATTGACAACTCAGTTATCGCCCACCCACTGTGATCCAATGACACGGAGAGCATGCTGGAGCTGGAGATCTTTAACCCCTTAACGCCTCCATCCTTTTTCAAATTTTGGCACATTTTTGCTTAGGTATCTTTCTACAGAAACATCACTTACCCGTAATTTCATGAAATTGGTCATTAAGGAAGGTTGTATTTTGAAGACTCAAGTGTTACATTGGATGAATGAGAAGTTACCTGGACTAAACAGCACGTCCAAGTCCTTTGTTCATTGTTCAGTATATGGATGTTGGAGCGATTAAGGATTAACCCCGGGATAGGAGGGACTCCATTACAGGAAATAAGACATTTACAGTGTAGTGGGGATAATTTGCAAAGAGAGGGTGCTCACTCGTGTAAGATTGCCGATCAAAGATCTTAACTTATAAGGGACTATAGGAGTGCGGTGTTATTGCGACCCTCTTCTTCAAAGTATTCCTATAAGAAACTCTATAACAGAAACTTTGTAATGGACAATAAGCGGTTTTGAAATGGATATGTAATGATCACTAAATGGATTGTTGATAATGTGAAAGTGTGATAAGATTTGTCAAATATTGGTTCATACTTTGCCAATGGATGGAATAAGAGTCAAAGTGAATCCATTTCGAACCAAATGCACACTACAAATTTGACCTTGTAAAGTGTCACTCCTTGGTTTTTCTCAAGGCCGACAAAAGGGTTTTTGTCATTTTAAACATTAATATCTTGCAATTTACATGGTGGAAATTTTTGAATTTTTTTCTACATCTTTTCAAACCAAAACACTACAAGATCCTATAGTTACATGTGTCCCAAAATGGTTTTTTTTCTAAAATTTGGAACTTGTACTAGAAATTACAATTTTGGAGCATCTGGGGTGAAAACATAGTCAAAAACCTTTAGGGGTTAAGTTTACTAATGGTCACATTTTGGAACCTTGTGTATTACTTTTTGCATGGCATAATGCTTGTTTTTGGTAAAGTCATATCATTTTTCAAACTAAGCGTGTTTGAATTTTTGCAAGATAGATCAAGAATAGGTGCCTATAGCAAAATTATTTGGAAACTCATAATTAATTCATACATGCTCCAAAAAAGATGTTTTAGATTCCTCATCAATTTCTCTTCAAGGGAAAAATAAGGGAAAATACTTTGTGCATCTAAAAGGCCGACCAACCCTTAAAGGGTTGCTTCATCAACATACTACCCTAAAGAGTGGTGGGATTTGGTGGGATGTTAGGTGTGGTACAATATTTTAATTCTTGAGGTTATGCCTCTCATTACTTGTGAAAATTGAAAGCATGGCATGTTGGAGCCTTTAAAGGTGACTAAAATGTGGTTGTTTTTTGGTGGGAACCTAGGTGTCGTACAAAATTTTCAATTCTTGAGGTAAAAACATCTAAAATTGTCAATGCCACTCATTACTTGCAAAAAGTCAAAAGGATCATGATGGAGCCTTTAACCCCTAAGAGCATCTGCAATGCAAACTCAATATACAAGCCCTGTAACAAGAAATGGCAGGCCATTCCATGAGGCCTTGGAAGTGCCGGGTTTTTCTTTGGAAAAATTGACCAAATGTAAAGTTGGCAATCCCAACATCAAGTGAATTTTTTTGCATTATAAAAAGAAAGAAAAGAATCTACATTTAAAAAAAAACTTTTCATTGAAACGAGGGACATTTGAATTGATTGGCACAATCTACAATGTGGAAAAGGGTTGACAATCATTATTATTCTTACAATGGGCCAACTTGTGGGCCCTTCAAATATTGCAAATTAGCCGGTTCTGAGTGGTCGCATACCAAGGCTATAGAATTGAAGGCCCCAATAATGGTTGCATTGGAGCACAATTTTAATTAAATATTAGTCCGGGCCCAGCACAATGCTGATATTGTTGTGTTTCCCGTGTGCATTGCATATGCTCTAAGAGACTAAGGCATATTTCAAGCAAAAATTATAAGAAACTGTCATTTTTTTAGATAGTGAAAAAAAAATGAATTTTTTTTCAAACATACAAATTTGTAGTAGACTACTATGTGAATGTGTAGAATTTTTTTCATAAACTTTGACTACACAAAGTGAAAGATTAGAATGTTTGAAGTTAGAAGAGTTTTTTTCTTCTAATCTTGCCCAATAGGGCCAATTACTTTTCACTCCTTGTGAAGTGAGATTTTTACACTATACATGTTTATTTCTTTTTACTTTTGTATCTTGTATTATGTAAGTTATATGCCTACCAAATTTCAAAAGTAAAAGAGGAGTTTTACAAAAGTTGCCCAAAGCTATCTGAGTTTCTTGAAAAGTTTAGAGCAACATGACATTTGAACTAAGCACTTGATTAAAAAAAAAATTCAACTAAAGGGGTATATCCGATTAAAAGGAACATCCAACTAAAATTTATGTGACCATCCAACTAAAATTGACTTCATAGAATCCTACCCAAATTTTCAATTGTCTATTCAATAGACAAATGTCTTTTAAGGGTTGAATTGTGCCAAAATTAAATACACTCTATCCCCAAGTAATCCTAGGCAATTTGTGTAGATTTAGTTACCTTCATGACATAGAAGCAACTACTTAGTTGTTCCTAATATCGTCTAAATCATCAACAAATCAATTCAATAATCATTGTAAGATATTCCTACTCATTTCCTATACATGGCTTCAACCACCCTTTCATTACACTCCAAGAAGGCCTTATTCATTATTTTGAGACAAGTTTGAGTCTCATTTTAATTTATTCTATATTTAAAGTGCATTTAGTGTTCATTAAATTGAGACTGTTCAATAAATTGAGACTCAAAAATGTCAAAACACTATTTTATTTGTTTAGATACTTTTAAAAAAAGGAGCTACAACTAACAACTAACATTTTTATTTGTTTAATTCATTATAAGCATAGAAATAAGATAGATGAAGATGTTATACTTAAAGTAAAACATTACCTTAAAATTGAGAGTACCTTGAATGAAAATACCTTGAAGAAAATACTAATCTACATATTTCTAGAACGATACATTTCGCTTCATATACATGGCAACAAAATAGAAGTTGGAAAAAATGTGAATGCATTATACTTTAATGCAATAATAAGGATGAAAACATACTATTAATAGAAATGAAGAGTTTTACATGGCCATAATATCATAATATTGTCTACACAACATAATATATACTTGCAAATCTCTTAAAACGTTAATTTGCAAAATTCATAGTTTGTCCCAATCATGGCAACAAGAATAGTTCACTGACTAATATAGCTACAAACTATTCTTCTTCTCCAACCGAGAAAGCACCATTGCTTGAATTAGATACAAAGGCCTCCACTGATGATTTGATGATGTTGATCTGCGGCTTTGGAATTGTAACTTTTGTAATAACTTGAGGTTGATCTTCGGCCCCCCTTTTTCCACGTGGCTTAAAAGTTGTCATTATACAGTCCGTATTTGACCAACACGGTGGGATGACACAGTCTTCGCGCCACACATTCCCTACTTTTGTGTCCCATCCAGCATATGTATCCAAATCAATGTGACGACCAGAAACATGTGTCCAATATTGAATTTGGATCTGATGAATATGCCCTGGATCTGGATTCGGATTTGTTAGCGCCCTTGCCAACCAAAACGGCTTTGGATCTTCATCAGCGGGACGTACTACCACAAAATAACCTGCAAATACATCACGTGCAATACGGAATGAAGGTCTAGGTCGATCACGTCTGCGTCCAACAAAAGGTGGATCTTCTGCAAACTCTTCACGCACTGTGCCATCTTCTCGCCTTGTGTCTTCTAGTTCTTCCGTGACCCTAGAAGCCGGCCAAAATCCATCTTTTAAGGTCTCACGCACCAGTAGTGGTTCATCTAGAGCGGTTCTCACACCTTTCCAATAATCTTTTATGGGGTCATTCTTTCTCCCAAAAGATCCAGAATCTTCGTTGTTGGCCATTCTATTCCAATGTGCAATGAAACCATCCAAACCCTTTTTGATCTCTCCCAATGATTTCATCTGTTGGGGAGCCAAAGGTGGTGGAGAACCACTCGGCACTTTGGGACGTCCATCTTCAGTTTCCGCCCATAAGCGAATTCCTCTACCATGTTGTGGCAACCAATCCTTGTCTGTACACAAGTTCTTGTACTCCATCAAGGGCCATCCACTTGAATCCATGTAGAATTTGAATTGTTGTGATGTTGAATGACCTTCCAAAAAATCCCCGCCTGTACTCAAGTATCCTTGCACAAATTGCTTGAAATCAGGAACTTCTTCAATGAAATGAGGAATGATGGGGTGGGTTTCACAGTCCATAAAGGATTTCATGAGCTTGGGAAGTGTAGGATAATCCTTGCTCTTCAACATTGTGCTCCATCTACCAAAAAGAGCAGCAATGTCTTCATGAGTGTGGCCAACAATGAGGAAGTTAATATATATTTCGCGGAAAATGCCTTTGTAAACCATTAGTGAGCAAAAAGCAAAAACCCATCGATTCTTGTTGTCCCTTGAGGCATTGTCAAGTTGGAGGGCCAATATCGGCGGCAAAGGCCTATAAGGGATTGGTTCTCCAGGAGGAGGAAGGAGAGAATCTAAGCAAATGTCTGAGCCATCCAACAACGCATGAGTTAAAGTGGATTGACTCCTCTCCTCTGAAAATAATGTACGCGATGAATTCTTGGGCTCTCCTTCGAGATCACGCAACAACCTCGCAATAGATCCAACAGTATGATTTGAGTCCGTTGGAAAAATGTCTAAGCTGTAGTGAGCATACCGAACATCGCCATGACTGTGAGCAATCATACCCGTTATAGCCACAGGCATTTTCATAAAAGAATCAGTTGCTTTTGTCTTGTGAGAAAAGTGAGGTGAGGCGGTCTTTGAATGATCCATTTTGTCATGGATGATGCACAACATTTTTTTAGGAAATTCCTCAGATATTTGCCTGAACCCATAATAAAGTTCCCTGTGGGCCTTTTGCCCACTAAGATGGGTAGTTAAAATTCTCCCCCACTTGTCTTGCGCAATGGACAACGGAGTACAAGCACTCTTCAATTGCTTGTATGTATCGCACAAACCACATCTAGAGAAAGAGTCTCCGCGAGCCTTTGTAGCATATTTAGAGAAAGATGCACGCCGAATGTTGCTTAAACCACTGGAGGAGATTGGAGGCAAATTGAATGCTTCATTAGCCTTGTTGATTTTTGGAAGTTGCTCACTCCAACGAAACACTGACGGCAAAACCATTGCAGGGACTTTCTCCCCAGAATCTAGTGTTCTTGATTTGTGTGGCATTTTGTCGGCTTCACCTACAATCAACGTCCGAAGTGTAGCGGTCGCTTGTAGAGTTTGTGTACGAGGTTTTTTCAATCCCAAATTCCCATGTGCCTCTGCTTCCTTCCCCTCTTTGGCCATGTGCTTGAACCTGTAGAAGGTAGCTTTTGAAATCCCATGGATGGTCCACCACGTAGTGAGACATACATCAATGTTTCTCAAAGTTATCCATTCCTTTCCAGCAGTGTCTTTGCGCGATTGCCTATGTGCTTCAAGAAGGCAAAGCTTGCGGACATACACTCCACCTTTCACATGCAATTGATACCGTATAGACTCAATTTCGTGACGCGGAAAATGTTGTGTGCAATTCTTTTGGCAACATGGTTTTGTAGACACTTCAATAATTGCTTGTGGAGTGAGAAAGGATTCTTTTTTGGGAGGCAAGACTTGCTCCCTCCTCTCCCGAGACGTCTCATAAGAACGTACACCAACTCGAATGCGGCGATTCAGGGCATTCATAGCCGTATTGTATATATGTGTCTGGTCATGGTCATACAAACTGATACCATTCAAGAACACTTGCTTGATGTGCCATGCCTTCATTGACCACATCCACCCTGAAGAGACTTCTGCCTCGAATAATGACTCTGCAATTTGCACTGCAACACGGTCATCACCTAAGGGCTTCCCATCACTATCGATGACAAGATCCACATCAACACTTTGGCAAACTCCTTTTGCAACGTCATCTCCTGCTTCATTTTGTAGGGTGACACACTTCGTAATCCAGGATGGCCGAGGCAACCCCTCGCAGCCAACGACACCAGGAGGTAATATGGGTACTGGAACCGCAAATTCATCAGGTCCATGAATATCCATTCTGCAAAAAATCAGATGACATGAGAAAGTTTAATCTTCGTATCGACGATAAACAAAACGCAAATGGAAAATGCAGGTCACGGAATTCGTTCCAAATTGTACTGGAATCTCTCATAACTAGATTTTCATCTCATTAGTGGATCATCAATACCATCGACTCGACGATAATCAGTGAAAGTTCAAATTCCTTAGTAGAAAAAAGAAAACAGAGGACCCCAAATTTTAGGCAATTACACTATTAGATTCATTCACTACGTGACATGACACTTTGAATAAAGCACAATACCTGAACTTCATGATGAACACAATCTATGTAAATATAGTCAATTCAAGGATAAAGTAATAATCATGAATTTTCATGACTAAGAGTGTATGTCGCAATTCCAGTAATCATCATGTCATCTCAAAGAACAAGTAATTATACACAATTACAACAAGAACGACATCTTTGTCTAGTATATTGATTTTTCGATTGAAGATGAACACAATAGCTTTACTAAAGGAGTGTACATCAATGTCAAAGTAGTTAGTGCCCTTGACTAAAGGAGAACTCCAGCTTATCCTCGACTCGACGATAAGATGAGGTAGGTGATGGCAAACCACTATTCTGGGACTCCACTGTAAGACAAAAACGGGATGGAATTTTTTATTGTAGGCAACGGAATTAATTAAATAACCTATATTTCCAGAATAATTATTATCCAATAAATTATATGTACTTACAATCACTTGCTCAAAACAGTTAATTCCGTACAATTTCATTACTGAGAAATTTTCTACCGTTAATTGGATGATACTCTTCATAATTAGGTGGGCATGGAATTCCATCAAATTCAGGATTCCCGAAGCATTCCGTTGAAAATTATTATCGTCGAGTCGATGATAACCCTCCAAAATTTGGTGGAGGATGGGTATCTTGGATTTTACGATGAAAATCCATAATTAGTTGCTCAAGGGTATTGTCAACTTAACTATGACTCTGCGATTTTCATGACTGAATTGTGTTATCGTCGACTCGACAATACCATGTATAGAAGACATTATAAGTACGCAGAACATATTTCCGCATTTTCCGCCGTAAGAATCGGAAGTGCACAAAACTAGTCAAAGCGATAGAATTCACACACACATCTTCTTCCATACCAGAAGTCCAAAAACTCATTCATTACTACGAACAGACAAATACTTACATCACAAATATGAACATAGGATCATTCAAGAAACGACTCGAAGCACAAACATGTAGACAAAGATTAGTACTGTGGAAAAGCCCAAATCAAAATACAACTTACTAACTCTGAGAATGAAGGACCACGGGAGAGATTCGGGAGCTCTCCACAGACTACATAACCAGCAACAGAAAAACAAAGTCTTCTTGGGAAATAAGTAGAAAACGTGGTGTCCGCAAGTGCTAGAGCTGCAAGAAAATGAAGAGAAGAACTTCAGGTGCGCGGATCCAAAGCGAATTCGAGGCCGCGGCATGAAGGTACCCAATAAAAACTAAGAATCTGTACCGTAGGAAGGGCGGGAAAGAATGGGCGCGAACATTTTAGAATTCAAAATTTGTAGAAATCAACGGCATATTAACGGCTCATTCATGCACTTGCACTGACAACAATAATTAAATGCTTCCCGTTTTCGGGAGCGCTTTTAAAGACTTTTTGACAAGAATACAATAAAAGAAGATTCCTTTCTTTCACAGTTGCCCTCTATTTCCGTATTCCGTTGACCTCGAGGAGATGCGCTTCGCTGTCAGAGCATGAAAAAACAAAGTGCCATCCTTTTAGGAGTGCTTTCGTGCGATTCTATCTATTTCAGATTCAGCCTTTCGCCATGATTCCAGGGTTTTATAAAAGTGGGTATGCATTTAAGGTGTACGTTTTTTAGGAAACCCGGGTGGGTGGGAGGGACATCCCTATACATGGCTTTTCCTATAAATTTCCAAATCATAAACTTTTCAAGACTATTACTTTCCAAACAATGATTGATAGACAAGGCAAATTCCAAGTTTAACCTTTATCAAATCAACCAAGCCATAAAATATACAAGGAAATCATAGAATAAACATAACTATTGATTTCCAAATGATTAATTGATAAGATAGGCACTACCAAATAAAACCTTATCAAATCAAGGCTTAAAATAATTTCCAAACTATTGTTGATGTAATTTAAACCACTAAATCAACAATCTTTCCAAAAGAAATCATAATAGTATTAATAATTTCTAATTTGTGATTGATCATATAGGTACTTTTCAGATTAGGCCTATAGATCATCAGAGCCGTAAAGAAATCATAGAGGATTCACTACTAATGATATCCAATTGCTAAGATAGACATTACAAAGTAAAACTATCAAATCTTAGAGGCCCCTAAAAAGTCTTAATAAAAATGATTTTCAAACATTTAATAAGATGGATACTGCTTTGAGTTTAAACCACCAAATCAATATGGTTCTAAAAACAAAATAAGAAATCATAGTTAAAACACTACAAATAATTTCCAAATTGTAATTTGGTAATTTAGGCATTAGCCTAAATAAAGCTATTTAATTAGAGGCTTTTGAAAACATCTAAAGAAATCATAGATAAAACCAAACTAATGATTTCCAGAGTTTATGATAAGATAGATACTGCCAATTATCAAATCAACAAAGCTCTAAAAAAGATTTTCAAGAAATCACAGACTAATCACTTTTCTATTTAGTTGATGCTATGGCTACTTTTCTCAAGTCAAACCATCCAATCAATAATGATTTAAAAGTTTTTATGGAAATCAAAGACATCGTAGTACTAATAATCTCCATATAAGATTTGATGAGATAGATACTATTAAAGTAAGGCCTATCAAATCAATCAAGCCAAAACTTTAAGTTGGAAAATCATAGTTTAAAATATGACTAATGAATTCCAAATAAAACTTGATAAGATAGGTACTATACAAAGTAATTCTATCAAATCACCAAGGCTTTTAAAGAAAATATAGACTGCAAATCTCCTACCTAAATTGATAACTCCAAATCAATAAGGTTTGAGAAATTTCTCCACAAAAATTATAGACTCAATAGTACTAATAATTTCCAATAGAACTAGCATAACTTTAGGTAATACCAAAAACATTAGAACCAACAAATCATCCTTAATAAAAGATAACAAAATAAAGAAGTGTATTTTTCTAAACCAAATAAGGAATTATAACAAGATCCTTACAAGGAAGAAATTTCCAAAATGTCAGGTAACTTTTTAGAGTCTAAAAAATCATCATGATCAAGCTAATAACTAAAACCAGCATACAACATGATTTAGTAACCCATAAAAATAGTTGTCATAGTCTTTGGAGTAAGTAGTCAGGGTAGAAATACTAAAGAGGCTGTGAACCTCACATGCACCCATACAATCCAACAAACACACAGTTAGTTAGAATTGCGTATGCAAGGTGTCTTCAGTTCACAACAGCGTGTCATTGCAATCACAATAGGAAAACTACCCATCAATTAATATTTCATGCAAGAAAATGACAAATAAACCATAGTCCACCAAATTGTGAGTTAAAAAACCCATGAAGATGCCATCCCTCCTCACAAATGCAGTCACTTCCAACAAAAATCACCCTTTGTGAAACTCAACTTAGCAAGCCACAGTTAAGCAGGTGTAAGAGGCTGAGGCAGGGTTACAACTAAGCCTTTATACTCTCTCTTTGCCTTGGGAACCAAGAAAGAATTCATTGGGAACTAGGGAAGAAAATTTAGGGAACTTAGAAGAGAACAGCTTGGGCTCCAAAAAACCCTAATTTTAGGTCAAAGGAACATGCCTTGGGTCTCAAGGAAAGGGCCAAGTCAAACCCTCATGTACCATAAGGGCCCCCAACAATTAATATGGGTCCATAAGTCCATCATGCATGGATACAAAGACCATGTGCATACAGATCCTATTGATTTCCAAATAACAACCACCATCCATAAATATAGAATGGTATAGACAAGTGATGGCTTAACCATATCACTTTTGGACTTTTATCTATGAGGGACTGGTCTTTATAATCTACAAAACCCCATAGCTATTCAAGTGGTAAATTTTAATATACATCCTATTGATGTAATTAAATTAGGACCACAAATAATTTTTCAAACCAACCCAAGGTTTAAAAAGAAAAAGAAATATAGAGTAACCAATGATGAAAAAATCATACAAATTGGTACCAATATTCCTAAAGAATGAAAATGAAATGTATGGCCAATTAATCTAAGAGGAGGGTAAGTTTTTGAAGTGACATGAGGAGGGAGGGAGGGACTATCTTATCATAAATGGTGAGTAAAACTAACTCCAACCAAGGTTTTCTAAAAATTCCAGCCTAGTAATTAGGTAACTAAAACTTTGGTGAGGGTATACATAAAACAACTCCAAACCCACCAAAAATTAGTATAAAGCAAGTACTTAATAGCCTTTAACAAAAACAGGCCAGTAACAAACTTAGATCTATTTATAAGGATTAAACATTATAATTCCTTATAAAAAATATATGTTACTCCAAAGGGGGATTTTTCTACCACAGACTTTGGAAAACAATATATCCCACAAGCAATGGCTGAGGGTTTAGGGTTTAGGGTTTAGGGTCTTCAACTTTCACGATTCAGGGTATTTGACCTCTTATCCTCTGAGGGTTTTTTTTCCATTAGGTGACTCTCTAAAATACAAATTTTTTTTGCAAGGAAAGCAGAACTTCCTAAAATCATGTTTGTTTGGCATATTTTACCCCCAAATGCCCAAGATTTGTTTTGAGCCTCTAAGAATTTGCTCTAAATTGGACTACAAGACAACTTTCTGGTATGTTGTGTCATTTACAAAAACTTATAACCTTACAAATTTGAAGTAGACATGTCTGAGATCTCAAAGGAAAAGAAAACACACCACAATATCATTTAAGGGTTGAAGGATTATAATGTTTTATCATGTCTGAGGGTGTTAAAACTATGAATAGCTTTGAACTCTCCTTTTGCATGTGGAATCTACAAAATTTGTGACTAAGAGAAGCTTGAGAAGTTCATGTGATTTTCGGTTGAGAAATTTAGTGAAAATGGATGAAAAAGAAACATAGGAAAGAAATGAGTATTCAAATAACTGATAAGTAGAATTGTGTTTGAAGTTCATCCTAAAGTTTAATAGTTAATGTGCGTAGCATGAAGTTGGAGAATTATAGTTCAAATGAACCTCACCTTGTCTAACAATGTTTTCCATTCATCCTATAGATTCATTTTTCAATAATTAAGATGCTTACATAGTAATAAGTTTAGGGTTCAAAGTAGTGTTCAATAAACTGAAATTGGTAATGCATTGAACTCTACATCTTATAACTTACATATATTTTTTTTCTTATTCCTTATATGAATTAAATACATTTGATTTTTTAAACTACAAGGTATGGACTTTCATGTTCATGAGTTATTCACCTTGGAAACATAATACAATAGTGTTCATTGAAATGAATTCTATCAGAAATTGTACATCTCCTAAACATTGAAAACTTCTACATGTTTTTTAACCAACTGAAGTGTATTTTAAGAGCAGTACTATGTAATACTTGTATTGAAGGAATTAAACCATGACTTGCAGTTTATAGATTCAAGGAACAAAATTAATGGCATGCAATATGTGTGTCAACGGGGGCCAAGAAAATAGGGATAAGTTCTAAATACTCTTGAGATGAAGGGTCCATGATCAAGTAAGGTTGATGCTAATATTTATTGAGATGTACCACCTAATCTTGACGTAAAAAGAATATTTCTATGACCGGTAGTGTAGAAACGCAAGCCCAAGAATACATGGCATACAATACGTGTTACCAGGTGGGTCCAAAAAATTGGAATAGGTTGCATATTTATGATTACAAGAAGTTGAGGAAGAAATTATTTACATGAGGTACATGCTGTATGTCTTTATTAGTACTGAACAATTGGAAAAAGTCATAATACCTTTAAATTTTGTTCTTGCTTTTGAAAATTAGAGCTTTGGTTGGGTACATTGAAACCAATCATAAGAATGTTATGGGCAATGCTAGTTTTTTGGGCAAAATACAGTTGTTATTGAAAATATAATCTGCCTATATTTTTTTGAAGCAATTTTTATAATTTTTTAGAAAATAATTTAAAAAGGATTAGGGTGGTTTTCTAGAACAATATTAATATCATGGAGATAAAAATAATTTAATTGGTCTTACTTGTAAGAACTTTGGAGTGACTTCTTCAACATTGACCATACTTGTATTTACTGTTTTTTAAACAACACACATTAAAGAATAGCTTCAAGTGTGCTAGCATGGATTCATAATGATTATGACATAAAAAAATGGTCACAATTGCAAAGACCATAAGTAATTGCAATGTCCTAATACAATCATGGTGCATTTTAAAGTGAGTTACGCTTCAACTCATGGATTGGGATGCCCCAATAGTAAACATGAGTACTTCTTTGTACAAAGTGTGTTATTAATTATTTCAATGTCATAGTTAACTAAATTAATAAAGTTGTACAAAGATTGACCAATTATGGTTGGAAATAATAAGTAAGTAGGGCATGAAGTTTTGCCTACACCCTTCATTTAAGGTACATAATATCTACTTTAAGTGAACTTTAGCCTAGGGTTGTTCCGAAGGTCCACTTTACTTTAAATTAAAGAAGAAAATAAGAGTAATGTTAAATGGTCATGACATCAAACTCTTCTAAATTCTTTGAATTTAAACAATTTATGTTGTACAACGTCTTCTTCGATTAAGAATTGTTTTGATAGTATTTTGTAATTTAATTCATGTACAAATTTAGCAAAACTTACAATAGGGTTATTTCTGTAAGTCACATACTTAGAACGTATTCAATTTCACATAAATATGTCAAAGTTTTATACGTTTGGCACAAGTATAATTTCCTAAGGGTTTAGGGTATACTATAATTCTATCATTTTTTTTTGGAAGATAAAACATGGAAACAATGAGACATGCTCTGTAATTTTATAAAATAGAACACCAAAGCGTCTTACAATAAACAAGACGCCTAAAACTTGTGCCTATCATTTTTTTTTATCTTCATTACATTTTTCCATGAGATGGATGATTTTTCTTTTGCGGACCAATTCTTCTTAAAGCACAGCTTACGGGCATCATCTGCATATCCCCTAGGAAATTATAAATAAATTGTTTTTCCCAAAATGCTCATGCATTCAACATGTGCAAGTTATTTACAACTTCAACCTATTATTTTTTTTTAACTTCTTCACATTTTTTTGAAGACTCCAATAATTATTTTCAAAAATTGTCTTCAAGGAGATGGGAATCCCAGAAAAAATCAGAATCGTTTAGAAGTTAATTAAAAAGGATTCATACTAAAAGCTTGCTCTTCATGCACGTGGAATTATTTTACATATGGAATTAATTTCTATTCATGGGGACATCTCTAAGTTCATTGTTTTTAAAATTTGCAATAATAATTTTTGAATTTTCAAAATTATCAACTATAAATTTCCTTCATGTTCCTAAAAATATTAGTATAAATTGTACACTTCTTAAGAATTGCACTTTAGCCTTCCATTTCTACTGGTAGCAACCCTTTTCTTTTCTTTTTTCACAAAGTGCCATGATGTTGATCATTTCAAAATTGGCAAAGCATTGTATTTCTACATTCATCCATGTTTTGGTTACAAAAAGACTTTTCAGTCCTATTCAAGTACTTCTTTATGCAAATTTCGCAATTTCATCCATATTTTAAATACAAAGAGGAAATTCAAGGCAAATTTTTTAACTTTTAGCTGGTAAAAAGTAGACATATATTTTTAAATGTTGAAATCTAGCCCTCTGGTGCCAATCTCCAAAAGGGTGCCTCATAGTGTTCGAGGCATTTCGTTTCAAGCTCGGTAGGTTTAAGAAGCTTTGTTTAAGTTTGCTTTTGTAAGTTTCCGGTTCATCATTAGGTTTGGCACTTGGGGACTCGGGATTATGTCTAGTAAGTAGCTTCGGCGAGGTTTGTCCTCAGGTTTGGTATCCGGGGCTCGGCCTCGGTTTCAGCTTCAGGTTTGGTAATTGCTTCGGCAATTGTTCGGCGGCTCGGTGTAGGCTCGTTCAATCTTCTCTCTCCTCGGAATGCGGATGGAGGATTCGCACTTTGAACCTGTACTTCCCTACTGTCTGCGTGCCGTGGCGGAGTTAGGGTTTCTTGTGCTTGCGGTCGTGCCGGAGTTGGGGTTTCTTGTGCTTGTGGCAGCTCCCTGATGCTTCCGAGTTAGAGTTAGAGTTTCCAGCTTGCGGACTTGCGCGGCGCTTTTCTTTTCCTGGATTTCTGCGTGCGCTCTTGCTTGTGGATTCGTGCGCTCCTGCTGCTGCGCTCCTCCAGCGTTGATCCTGCCGAATCCTGCTACCACCGACCGTGCTTCACTAGGTTTTCTTCTCCACTGTTTTCTTGTTGTTTCTCTCTTTTCGATGTGCAGTCTTCATTTTGTGATGTTGTTTTGTGGAGTGCAGGGTTGTTGCTGAGGGTTTGTGTAGGATTGACTACGAGAATGAGTGTGAGATTTGATTTGAAAAGTCCAAGTTTTTTTTTTTTTTTTTTTCAAATCAGTTTTCAACTTCAGTGACTTTAGGTCTTATAGTTTTCAACTTCAATGATTTCAGCAACTTAAGTTGCTTGTCCTTCGATTTTGGTTTGAAATGAAGGATTTAGGGTTTTGGGTTACTTCCAAATTTGCAATCATCTATGCAGTGAATTTTCGTTTAAGCTAATTCTACTTTCATTTTATCAGTTGCTGTGCTCATTCTTCAAGCTTTCTGGGAGGAGCGTCCACAAGTACAGCAAGAAAGAGATTTCAAGGTCTGTGTTTTCTGTAACTTTCATGTAGGGTTTAGTTGAATCAGCTCTTCAATATTATATTTGAAGAAAACCACGTACAGAATACTGTAATGCTTGTTTGAAACATTGTAGTTACTTTTCTTTGCAACACCATAAACTCTCTGAGAACTGTAGGTGTCTGATGTTGTGGAATTAGGGTTTCTGTTCACTTGATCAATTCCTTGCACATTGAAAAGGTTTATCATCGACTCGAGGATACATATATATTGGGACACACAAAGAGTCTATCGTCGGCTCGAAGATAACTAGAAATCCAAAATCAAAAGACTGATTAGAAACTAATGACCTCAACCAGCACCTGCAATCGAATAACGACGAGTCACTGACACCAGTGCTCAGAAAAGTACATAATGAAGTCATAAAATAAAACAAAAATGCAGAGGCATTACATAATCAACCATACCGAAAGCTGCAGTGGGTATCGTCGACTCGACAATGCATTTCAAACACTGAAGGCAAGTAACTATTAAGAACATAAACATATTCCATAAGAAATAGAGGAGAAAAATACATAAAGAAACCCCACACATAAATTTTGTGCAATTAGGCTGAGTTCAGTTAAAAGTAGGGAAGTCCATAAACCATGACAATTCAGAAAGCGATCTAATACTGTGGATAACATCGACCTTAATCTATCCTCGAATCGACGTTATCATAGTGTACTGAAAATATTTCTGTAAATGGAAAAACCAGGAATCAAGCGATGGCGACTCAGGATGATTACAACTATTTAGTGACTGAATGTCACCTCGAGCCTTTCAACAACCCCATTGACAATGAACCATTCCTACTTGAAATGGAGGCCACCTATGGAAAATTGTGGCAACTAAAAGAGCATATCAATACGTGGAGTTTCGGGGTTAGCCGCTGGAGGAATTACGTATATTTAAGATATCGAGCACAGGGAAAAACCCAATATCTCCCGTGGAACATGAAAGAGAAGGTCATTCTAATCGACGACTACCAGAGCAACTACGTAGTCATAGTCCTACGGGATGTAGATGATACTGGGAACCCAGGAAAGCATTGTCACTCTCTTGTACTCGACGTCAATGCTTACCACGGGAAGTTTGACCTGGAGAACCTCATGACCTTCCTAGAGGGATCCGAAATGGATTCCTTGAACGAAGAATTTGAAAAATGCGGATACGTTCCCTGGAGGAACGGCACTGCCAAATCCAACGCAAGTAGACTGCGACTAATTTGGCAAACGCTAGACCATTACGCGTTAACAAATATGGTTCCTCTCCCAACCGTGGGTGGGAATCAGTCTCGAGAAACAAGGAGAGCATCTGATGCTGGTCAGCAACCTCCTTCTGGTCGTATTGGGGAGGGCAGTCGCAGTACCAGACCATCACAAGCGATGTCCCAACCCAGGCAGCGGGATCCACTCCAACAGCAACCAGGGGAATCAAGTAGGAAGAGGAGAAAATCAAACCTTCCGGGTGGAACTGCCGAGGCAGGAAGTTCGGGGTCAATACTAACGACAGCAGAAGCAACGCCATCGATATCACAATCCAAAATGAAAGAGCACGAGAAGTTTGCCATTTATCAACGAGATTTCTGGAGTGATCACAAGTCATGCTTCCTTCTGGACCAGGAGGTTGTACATGTGCATAATAGCGCGAGACCAGTACATCATTCGCACACTGCAGACGAACATAGTCGACTCAGTGAAAAATGAACTTGTGCAACTAGGGCACAAGAAGCAGCGACAAATTCTATGCCTCATTCCTGTGGATCTAAATAACGAGCTGCTGCAGAAGAAGTCGGAGAAATGGGACGACATACGAACTGGCAAATTCATGATAATTAATGGCCAGCATAGCGTAACCGCTTCAAAGGAGCTTCAGAAGGAAGGGTGCGGTGAGGCTAGGAGGATAGAGCTCCAAACTTGGGACGCTTGGATTGTGTGGTCCTTGAATCCAAACAAGTTAAGGAACATCTCGAAGTTCTACAACTACACAAATCACCTTGATCACGCCCAACCGACATGGGGAAATCAGATAATTAGCCTTCGGAATATCTGGTTGACCTGCCAGAGAGCCACAGATGTAGCAACGGAGGCGGTGACCCGGAGAAATAAGGCAGTATATGACTTGGCAAAGTACGAGGTGAGGCGAATTTATTTTTAAGTATCGTCGAGTCGACGATAGTGCAAGAGTTTCAGCCAATGATAAATGGACATATAAAACTACTGTGGTACATTGAGTGATGTAGGAATTAATGTGTTAGTGAATATATTGGGTTAACAAGTATCGTCGACTCGAGGATAATGTATATCTGAATGATGTCACGAAACTAAACATTTCTAATATTTGTGAATTTCTTTGGTGAGCAGGAATTCACCATTGCAGTTCTCGATCGATATCAGAACTTCAACCCAGGAAGAGAAGGAGCCTGTGTGAAAAGCCTGAACGATCTGAAGAATGAAATTCAGATCATCACATTACCCGATGATCTCTTCGCGTTTTGGGAGAGATTCCTCACGAAGCATGCAGAGGGTGAGTTAATTGAGCCTATAACTGGGCTGCAATTTAAGGATCTGAAAGGCTTCAAGAGGAAAGCAATGTCTCTGAAGAGAGAGTTCTTCTATCACTGCGGACATTTCACAAACAAGGACTACGGAGTATTTGCGCAGCACTTGCTCGGTGAAACGCCGAAACGGATAGCCACATATCCGAAGGTGTCTGTGTCCAAGACGAAAATCCTAGTCCCCGATAACATGGCTGCTGGGGATTGGGTGGAGCGGAGGAAGAGAAAGAAAGTGATCATCCAGGACCTCGCAGCCATCAAAACCGCCCTTAAACTGATAGATAATGGGGGAGATGTCATTGAAAGGACATGGAAGTCCTGGAAAGCGCGACACAAGTTTACATCCGCATCATGGGACTTCCTCATCTCGCACCCGAAGAACGAATACTTCAAGAAGAGGCTTCAAAACGACGCTTGGAGTAAACGAGCGAAGGATCTGGGGAAGAATTTTCCCGAGGTCCTTCATATGTTCTCTCAGTTCATGCGACTGAAGTACAGGCTTCCAGAGCCAGCTGGAAGTGTGCAGGTCAGGGGCATTGATATTGCGGCAAAGGCACTGGTGACCAGTACGCAGTACCAATACCAACAACGTGAGATTTATTTGGCGCTGTTGGACGTGAGAGAGTATCCGAAGAGCAAGGTCACCAACAAAATAGTTGAAATTGACCTGCTGCTGAAGTTTCTCTCAGACATTATGGAGTCGAAAATGTCAGAGCCACTAGTCTGGCTCTTCATTTTGCGCAGCAAGGTTGACGTGAAGGCCGCCATAAAATTCGTGGCCTACAAGTTGAAGGACTATGATTGCGTGCAGTCATCTTACGTGCCAGCTAAGGCAGAGATGCTGGACAACTGCACAAATCGCAACATAGCTGATGACGTTCCTCTCCTGTTCTTGTTCCGCAAGGACAATGAATTTGCCACTTCAGTCCGGGGTTGTGTGAAGCGTGAATACGAAACGCCAGACAACTGCCAGTACTACAATGAAGTGTCAAAGAACACGGAGGCGAAGTGGAGGATCACCGCGAAAGAACTCAGGATGGAGTTCTACCTACAAATCCTCCAGGATTTTGTGGCACCTCAAGAGAACATCTGTGGTCTCTTCTACGGGCCAAAATTTATGTTGGCTGCCAAGGTTCGTCTCTTAACACGAAGAATACTTATTGTCGACTCGAGGATACATATGGAAACGTTTGATGTAGAGAAGTATAATAGATTTCAGTGTCTCCTCACCTTTTCAATTGTCTGTAATGGAGATCCCGACTTATCCTCGACTCAAGGATAGGACATCTTGTTAACTTTGGCACAGTTACTAATTCATTGTGATCTTGGTATCAGATGTTCGGAGCGTATTTTTATGGTTTCTGCGACAGGGATGATGCGAGGGAGCTACCACAAAATTGCTTATCTGGCGGATAAAATGGACATGAATGATTTCATGTTCTCAAATTCGCCTTATTCACTGGCGTATGTCAAACCGCCCAGTCGTATTCCGGTGGTGGTTAACTCTAATTCACCCCCGTCACCGTTGCCCACGTACGATTCACCAGCGGATATCCCAGCAGCGAGGCAACGAGAGAGAGAAGCCATTGGTCCCCAGTTGACCAATGATCCTGGCGTGGAGGGCATAGACGAATTTGGGACAAATACGTTCCAGGTGTGTATGTGGATGAACTCGCCTGCTGTGCCGGATGCACTGCAACAACAGCGGACTGGGTCTCCAAGAGGCCTTGCACGATCTCAAAGGGAGCATTCAGTTGCACAGGCGAATCTATTTGGGGTGCATGGTGTGCCATCTGGGTCTCAAGGAGCCCCATCAGAGTCTAGGGGGACCCAATCGGGTGCGCGTGGGGAGCCATTAGAAGCGTAGCAAGCACTCGTTCGTGATGAGGACATGGAAACGGACAGTGAGTTCGACGAACTGGTGCGTCGACATTCAACGCTGACTCGAAGAAGGGAAGTTGAGCCTCCGTTGCAGGATATGCGTCCAAGCGACGCAAGAGAGGCAGTTGGTAATGATTTACCAGTGGAACGCCCGGCTTCCCCACCTAAGAAACGATGGAAGGTGCAGTCGTCAGAGATCATTGACATCAGTGACGAGGATGACATAGATCGCCCACATTCCTCCGACGAAGACGATATCGAAGGCATGCCCCCCAAACCCGACAAAAAACCAATCCTCCTACCAGACGGGAAGGTCAAGGTCGAGGGTGACTGGTAGACTCACCAGGAAGAAGCCCGAAAGCGGAGGATAGTGAGGCAGCAGGCGAAGGAAGAGAAAGATAGACAGCTTGTTGAGGCTGTGGCATGCAACCAAGCGGCGAATGCCAAAATATCCGAGGTGCAGCAAGAGTCCAACGCCAAGATCTCTTCCCTCGAGACACAATTGAAGCAATTGGTTGCCGCAATTCAGTCTCAATCTGGCGGCTCGCTTGTCCTCCCTTCACTTTCCGAGGCCTCGCAACAACGGGCGCCCGTGACCTCCTCTAGCCAGGTTGAAGTCAACAAGGTCGAAGAATTGGTCTCGGGACTTCCCCATCCTCGACTCGTGGATAAGGTTGGCGATGTCCCTCCCCCGCCGGGGGGCGTCCATGATTTACCTCCCGATTCTAAGGTGGACAGGGTGCCGTCTCCTGACCAAGCTAGGTTTGAAGTTATCCCAGAGACACAGCGCGCCTCTCCCTTGAAGGACACTAGAAAGGATGAGTCGAGTCATCCTCGACTCGACGATACTGTTGAAGGGATGTTGCAGCCTCTGCAGGATGCCGTCCTTGGCAGTTTGCCAATGGTACCGAAAAACCCGATGACACTTGCGACTGCTCCGTTCGGCCTGGTGTTGGATTCGCCCTGTTCTTCGGAAGAGAAGGTGGACTACGGCGAGAGTGAAGAGGACGTCGGCGGAGATGTAAGCCAGCAAGTGGAAGTAGTGGCCGCCGAGGAGCATGTGGAAAATGTTCCAGAAGGTCTGGAATCGTCAAAGGTACAACCACCAGATCCTTACAATTTTGATTGACTCTCGCATACACAGAGTCATGCCTGTTTGTCTTGTTTTGCGAGTGGCAACAGAAGTCTTCTCATAGGTCTTAAATCTCATTTGGATGCATGATGCCTGACAGGATGGCGTGGCCACTCCTTGATTGATCGGACACGGACGGCGAACCCGTCTATGGCTGCAATGCGTGTAGACTAGTGTAGCATAGACATGAGTGTATAGTCTTGGCGGCTCTAGATGAAAACAAAAAAATATGTATGTAATATATTTCAATTGTAAATAAAAGATATCGGTTGAAATTACAAAATACGGACTCAAAAGTCTAATTGTCTTTTGCTTTCCATGTTTTTTTGCTCAACTCAAAAAACATAAAAGCGTGCATCGTCCGCTGCCTATGAAAGCACACTCTAAAGGGAGCAAGCAAACGATTAGTGGATTTCACTGCTCCCTCCCGTTTTCTGGCTCACATGATTCTGCATTCAATCAGGTAACTCTATTTCTATGTTGTCTTGACTTGATTAGGTAGAATCGAAGGACGAGAGAGAGGTCGTCCTGAAGAATGTAGCGCCTCTAGTGCCCCTACCATGGAGGAAGTGGATGAACATTGTCTTCGACTTGAATGGGGTGCTCTGCTAAGTCGCCACCAGGGCGTATGGCACGAATGGAAAATTCCAACCCTACCAACTCGAAGACAAAGTTCTCTGCCATAGAAACCCCACCATCATCGGACCCAAGGCTGTATTCGCTCGACAGAATTTAGAGGGCTTCCTGCGAGAGGTTTCCAACATCGCGAACATGGTGCTAGTATGGAGCGCCATGTTCAAGTCGAACACGGAACCCATTGCTGGACACCTGTTCAGCGGGGGCAGGACCCCCTACGATGTGTTGAGCCAGGATCAGTGCAAAAAAATAGAGGTGTCTCCGGGGAATTTTCTTCATTTTGGCACCAAAGGTGTCTTCATGAAGGTTCTGTCTGAGACCTTGTTCATAAATCCCAGCGGGGACACGTCTTTCACTGCGGACAACACCCTCCTCATCGATGACTCCCCCAAGAAGGGTATCTGTAATGAGAGGGGAAACACCGTGATTCTCGAAACTTGGAGTCACACCAAGCGGAGGGACAACTTCCTCATGGGAGACCTCCTGCCGTGGCTCCGGCGTCTCATCTTGGACTGCCAACCCGGGAGACTGCGAGAGTACGTAGAGGCCAACCGGATTGGGCTCGAGCCCCTGGTAGCTAGGGACTACAATCACGCGCGAATTGTAGATGCCATGAGAGAGTCCGCACACAACGTGGGAGCCCGTTACGAACTGTCGGCAGTGAATTTGGTCATTGGAAGAGGCCGTCGTAGAACGTAGAGTAACGCGGTAGAACCCACGTTCGCCGAACAATAATTATGTTTTGTATTTTATAATCTTGTATGCTATGTTCTTTTGTAAATAATATATTCAGTTTGGACCTAACTTTTCTATGTCTTCGCATTTCCGCTCGACTTGTTTCTTTCTGTGGTTTTCCTTTTTGGATTACTATTTACCTGCTTCCCTTGCCGTTCTTCCCTTGGTGGATATTGTCTATTGGTCTCTTGTAATTGAGTATATGCTACTTCCAGGTTCGGGCTCCTAATCTGAATTTGCCAACACCCAAGCGGAGGCTCACTAGAAGCTTGCTTTCCGGGTCGGAAAGTTCGCTCTCGAAGGGCTCGGATTCGGCAGGAGGGAGCTGCGGACCCGCGCCGATGTCCAAACTGTACATGCTGTGCTCAGCCGCTGACGCCGCGTCAGCCGCTATAGACTACTCCAAGGGGGACATTGAAGACGGCATCGTGGATAGTCCTCCCAGTCGTGGGCACGGACGGACGCCCGTCGCCTCCCCGTCCCCGCTCAAGCAAACATCGTCGACTCGAAGAGGGTCGTTCTCGCCAGCTTCGCGAGTAGACACTACGACGAACCGGAAACTGAACATGTTCGTCGGCGGGACTTCAGTGGGTCCTCGAGTCGATGATAAGCTCTTGGGCTCCGAAGTGCCTCGGTCTGTTCCCGTCAGAGATTTTATGCGGATGTCATCTTCGGGAGGGTACACGAAGAGCGAACAAGTTGGTCCGCAGGTTGGACCTTAGTTACTTTGGGTCGAGAATAATCTGGCTCAGCCCTCAACGTTCGCTGGAGGTAGACGACGACCTTCCACCGATTCCATTTTTCGTCAAAGGGTTATTAGGGACCAACGCCGCTCTCTACACTCTATATCGATTAGAAGTGGACCTCCATACAAAGGCGATGTGAATGCATTCCTCCCGAAGCCGCCTCTTTGTGGGTCCAAATCGCCCTCTACTTCTCAAGTTACTCGAAGTTCTCGCGATCTGAAGCGTAAGGGGAGTGGATCTCAGAGTGCGGGCGTCTACATGGCACTAGATGCTGAGAGTGGGCCCCACCATCGTTCTCGATGCGACGATATCTTCAAGGGACTAGCGAAACTGAAAGCGTTAGAGGCGGCGAAGAGCATAGACATAGCCAACACCGACGCGTAACGCCGATGGGCAATTTTTTGGATGCCTTGGGATCCTTTGTCCTTCTTACTATAAATAGCATGAACGTAGATAGTGCATACAAATTCGTGTTGATACTAAGAGTGCCTTATGTATAGTGAGCCTCTCCCTTCCTAGACTGGCATTATTAATAGATGGAGCACTTCGTAATTCATAACTTTGGGTGCCATTTTGTGCAGACAAGACTTACATACTTTTTGTCTTCTTCATACCTCGAGGAGTTCGAGCTTATTGAATTTAAATGGACTCTCTTCTCTATACTTTGCTTCATTTAGGGCAATTTTTGCGAGTAAATGTTTCCCGTCTTTCCGATTGTTGCTGCACTTGTCTCACTTGGAGCCAATTATTTTGGGCACCTGCTACAAAAAACTCTATGATTGGTGTTAGTCGTGCTTCATTTATTGTTGACTTCAACAACTAATATTTCAAAGATCTTCGCTCTCCATTTTGCAAAGTCTCAAAAAGACCATTTTGTCTCAATTTAACGAATAAGGCCTTCAAGCATCAAATGATGGTTATAGTGACAATCTATTGTTAAATTAAAGTATTTTTAATAGGTGTGCCAATGGATACATGGATGATTTTAGATGTTTCAAATTGATGTAATTAAGGCTTGATTATGGAAAAGATGTGATACCAATGCTTCAATCCTACTATAGTAGTCATAAATAGGTGTGATATTGACTTGGTTTGAATATTCATTTAAATTTTGAGGTCTTCATTCATGAGACACCTTTAATTTGTTAACCCCTAACTGCCTCATCGACCATATATGGTCGATCTGAAATTTCAGGCTCATTTTGAAGTGGGCAATTAAATTCGTTTGCCCGTTTTAAAAAAAAATTGGGGCAGTTTTTAGGGTTAACTATTCAAAACTTTCATTTTTCACTGTAAAAGGTACATATTTGAGTGTTGAGAGGTCTCCAAAGCCATTTATGTCCGTTAGTGGACGAGTAAAGCTTGCTAATTTTACTTCATTTTTCAACTTTGAGCA
The DNA here is from genome assembly GCA_947034895.1 of Rhytidiadelphus loreus. Taxonomy (NCBI): domain Eukaryota; kingdom Viridiplantae; phylum Streptophyta; class Bryopsida; order Hypnales; family Hylocomiaceae; genus Rhytidiadelphus; species Rhytidiadelphus loreus. The sequence goes on along the minus strand of OX344765.1, from coordinate 28,271,440 downwards.
ATTTCACTTGATTTGAGATCTAAAAACTTCCACTTATTCATTTGCTTTGAAAATGGTCCCAATCAAAAGAGTAAAGTGTTTTCATGATTTTCACCATTGAAAATTTAAACAAGCAAGTGTTGATTTGGAGTTATTTGTGAATTATACTTATTAAAAAAATTGCATCTCAACAATTGCAAGGTGGATTGTGTAATGAATTTAATAGCTTTTCAAGTGATATTAAGTTTTTTGAAAGGGTATTTTAGTGTGCTAACACAATTTGTAGTTGTTCATGTCACTTCTAATCCCAAAAAGCTTTTATGTGCAAATTTCTGAAACATTGTGGAGAGGGACAACATATTAAAAATAGAAAACGTACATTTCTCTTATTATAATCTCACAATTCTTATGGAATTTTGCACTCAAAATTGGTGTACATACTAATAAGCAAGCTCTTTAAACATCTATACGGTTAGATTTTGAAAAAAAATCATTTTGTTTCAATGGAGATAACTATAAGCCCATGTTCTTTTTTCATGGGAAAAACACACTTGGAAAGGCTTAGGCACTTAGGGGTTAACATTGGATATGAATGACCCTTAAGGGCTGGATTTGGTGTGATGTTTAGTGTGATGTACTTGCCTAAAGTAACTAAAACTCAACATAAGTTTAAACAATGATTTAATAACATGATCTAAATATGTTCAAGTGTTCATTGAGATGATTTCAGGTGTGGTAACTTGAAGTTAATCCCTTAAGTTCTTTGACTATATTTTCACCAAAAAATCTCCAAAATTGCCATTTTTAGCACAAATACCACATAAAAAAACATTTGTGGACACATATAACTATAGGATCTTGAAGTATGTTGGTATAAGAAGATGTGGAAAAAATTTCAAAAATTTTCCACTGTGTAGATTGCAAGATATTAGCATTTGAAGTGACAAAAATCATTTTCTTAGGGCCAAGAAAAGAATTTAGTTATGGAATTGAAAAATGCAAATCCCAATGGTTGTAATGTTGTAATAAACAATCTACATCCTATGATTTTATTTTATTTTTTTAATATTGAAAATTGAATTAAATATAGGACTTCAAAGTTTATTTTAGAATAGAGAACCATAACTACTCGCAAATCAAACCTCCTCATAACTTTCATTTCATTGATTGAAATGGAACGATTCAAAGTTTTCAATGTATATATAAATCTAGAACACCAATTTCAAATATTTGTTTCTTAGAAAAGAGATTTTAAAAATCTACCTGGATTGTCCAACTGGTGAAGAAAACTACATATCATACAATAACTTTTGAACCATGTAGTCAAAAGTTATAAAAAATTTTGGGCCTTTAAGATACTTGTCTCCATGTAAGTTGTGTGAAAATTTCAAAGAACCCCCCCCAAACTCCATTCTAGTGAGCTCTCCAAAATTTCTATGTTGTCCCAAATTGCAGCTTGGTCCTTTAAGGATTAAGTGTAGATACAATTTTCATTGCTCCAAAAGCAACCCATAAACTTGGTAATGATGACACAAAATGTACACAATCAAAACCTGAAAGCTAGCCTAGGAGAGTGTAGTGTTGATTTTTCATTCATCTACAAATAATACTTTGAAATTTCATAACTATTTCATACAATGTCAAATAATGTATACTAAAGTGTGATTGGAATATCCTATCTCACTTGCCAGTAAAATCCAACAAAAATTTAATATGTGCAATAATACTAGTAGTAACTATCAACTTAGTTGAATTTAGTGACAATTACAAGTGTACATACCTTAAAATAGTCAAGAGCTGATTGTCTTTTCAGGGAAGCTAAACTCCTTGGAAAAAATTTCAGTAAATTTTCATTGGAAGAAAAAGGAATCGATATCTAACCCAAGTCGTTTCATATTTTTTGGAACTTTGAGGAATTAGTTACAAGTTTTTGTAGTTGAAGCACAGTGGTCACTAAAAGCACCCACCTCCTGAAATGTACACTGCTGGTACATTGAAGAAAGCAAAATGTACCTCTGTATCATGATCGCATACTACCTTAATAAGGCATCCGCTTCCTTCATCATGGAATTACGCAGGTGTGAATGTGTCCTTGCCAAGGCAGGTAGGATAGTCCGGCATTATTGTTCAACTGACGGTTACCATTCACGCCACTTCCACTTCCAACAGATTCTCATTAAAACAGGGCTCTTCAGCAGTTCAGCTGGAGCCTCTGCCCACGGCTAATTAGAACCAGAGAGCTCCACAGTCCGGTGTGTTATCAAGTCGCTCCTACTCACAAGAGTTGGTGAGCCATAGCGTGAAAGTCAGCTTCATAGCTATAGTCCAAGCTATGATAACGTAGTAAAGTTCGCTGGCGGTACACAGAACATCAGCGCGCGTCGCCACGGGTAGCTAGCTAAACGTTGTTATCACAGTACTATCACTACTACCACGAAAACCCCACACAGTCATTGTGCAGGTAGCCTGCAACATCAGTAATTGAACTACCTGTGTCGAGTGCTACGGTTTCGGCTTGCATTGGTTGTGTGACTTGTGTGTCGACAACACAGATGAGCATAGCAAGCTCCTCGTACGAGAGTTTAATGACTCGTGTCTAGCTAGCTAGACCAAATCCGAGACCAGGAGCTGGATTTTTAGTACTAGTTGCAGGCCTCTTGCTCTCTCTCTGCGTATTCCGAAGTTCCAGTTTTGAATCTGCATTCAAAGTTTCCGCTGGTCGATCAGTGTCTGCGTAAACTCACGTCCCATTATTCTCGACGTACCGTTATCCTTGTCACGGCTTTGTCATGTTCAATTCACTTCTGGGGCTCTGTCAGTGCTCGTTTTCAGTTCGTGCTGGCGTTCGTTGTCTGTCTGTCTGAGTTTCCGATGCGCATTTCAATCGCAACGATAGCTTAAAATTTTTACATACGCTTTCAAACATGTATTGATCGATCGGTAGCTCGTGATCGATTTACTGCCTGTGGAGCTGGAGTAAACATAGCCAGCCATGGAAATACTGCAGTTTCCATCTCCGATCACCAACTGGTTCCACGACGAGCGCTTCCTTGCAACAGCGGCCACACTGGTCGTTGCATTGTCTCTCTTTCTCTTCCACTACGCATTTTCTTCACGCAGGAAGATCCCACCCGGTCCAAGGAGATGGCCCATCCTCGGGAACGTCCACCAAATGGGCTCCCATCCTCACCGCACCCTCCAAGCGCTACACAAGAAGTATGGCCACATCCTCTTCGTCCGCCTGGGCAGCATCCCAACAGTGGTAGTGGACAGCCCGGAGCTTGTGGCTGAGGTCATGAAAGTGCAAGACAATGTCTTTTGCTCCCGCCCTTTTACAACATTCACTCATATCGTAGCCTACGACGCTGAAGACTTTATCATGGCGCCCTACGGACCCCACTGGCGTTACATGCGTCGTATCTGCGTGAATGAGCTTCTGACGCCCAAGAGGTTGGAGAATACCGCGAAGGAGAGGGGGGAGGAAGTCGCAGCCATGGTAAGGAAAGTTTTTGAGTCGAAGGGGTTGCAGGATCTAAGGACTTTGTTGGGGGGCACGTCCTTGAGAGTCATGTGTCGGATGATTCTTGGGATAAGGGAGTTTGCCGCCAGAGGAAAAGAGAACAAGAGAGATTTTCATCCGCTGATTGAGGAGACTACGAGACTGATGGGAGCGTTTGTGCTGAGAGATTTCGTGCCGTGGTTGGGATGGTTGGATGTGAAGGGATACGAGCGAGACATGCGCAAGGTGAGTCTGTTTCCAATCTTCCTAATTCGTGGTTCCATAGCTTAGACGTCAATGGATACTACAACATGAAGTAGCAGCTGTAATGGTTTTGTAGCGACTTAGGTTATTGAGAACCATTTGCAAAAAAGTAAACGTGTTGGGAATGGCTTGGACACAAAACCAATTCGTATCTATGGCTAAACTGCTGCAAAAGCTATTGCAAACTCAAACAGTTGCAAATATATTGCTCAAGATTGTCGAAAAACAGAGTAAAAAATGACAGTAGATTCTGACTGGATACCATTGCAAAACCGTTGCATAAACTGTTGCAAGTGGAAGTGTAAGAGACTGTACCGGATTTGGGTGCCTCAATTTCAGGCGGTGGTGGCATGTGCGATGCACTCGCCCCATCGGTATTTGGTTGTGATTTAGATAATGTCCGAGCGTGTGGAAGCTGGGAAGTACTATCGTACATATTGTTCCCCTTCTAAACGTTCAGATTTGCGTATTTTGATCTCAGAGTTCATAATGAGAAGTATGTTGATCTATAACCCTCGTTTTACGACTGACCTAATGAGGCATAATGACTGGTATTAGTGGGTTGCAGAATCCAAAGTTAATTGCGTTCAACAAACTTCATTATTTTCCAAAAGTCTACTCGAAGGAACCGGTTTAATTCCGGTTCTACGAAGATGGTGAAACCCAGCAGTGTCGTAGTATTCTGACAACGGCACTTCGATTGATTTTGTGTGACAGTTACGGATCGCCCTTGACGAGGTGCTGAACGAAATCGTTCAGGAGCATCGAGACTTAGCGTCGGGGAAACTTCCCGGCGGAAATCCCAGCGACTTCGTCAGCACGCTGCTGGAGCTTCCAGGCGAGAATGGCGCACCGAACCTGGATGAGAAAGCCATCAAGGCCATCACTTTCGTAAGTTGATCCATTTCTCCATGATTCTCCAAAAAATGTGTAAGTAAGTTGCTCAGTCGGGAAAAAATTGAAATCGATCATAGGGTAACTACAGTTGACACTAGTTAGACAATTATCCCTGAAATGGACATTAATGAAACTCGAAATTCTGCAATTCTCATCGCTTCAGAAAAGACCCAACTTCTAGTAGTTACTCTCGAGGACTTGCGACGCGCAAGGTGAATATGTAGGTACATTTGAGTGCGAAATCAAGGCGTGTGCATAAATCGAGTGGTCTCCTCTGTGCTTGAGGGTTCCTAGCCTGTAGAGTTCGAACGCAAGTATTAGGAGAGAATGATATGTCTAAGATCTTTCTGTGCCTCTCTCAAAGGATCATTTCTTTATGCCAACCTTTGTTTTTTGTTATTGGGATTTCTACAGTGTTGGGGTCCATGATACAGAATGTTGTACACAATTGTAAGAAAACATGCGAATGCTGAATCGTGTGTTGGACGCATTTTGTGTGACGCGCGTGCAGGACATGGTTGCGGCCGGCACCGACACCTCCGCCGTCACCAACGAGTGGGCGATGTCGGAAATAATCCGGAGTCCCGAGATTCAGCGGAAGCTCCAAGCGGAGCTCGACGCCGTCGTCGGTCGCGACCGCAACGTCGAAGAGTCCGACCTCCTCCGCCTCCCTTACCTAATGTGCGTGATCAAGGAGTCGCTGCGGATGCACCCCCCTGGGCCTTTCACCGTTCCCAGAGAAGCCATGAGCGATACCACCATCAACGGTTACCACGTCGCGAAAGGCACGCGTGTGCTCATCAACCTCTTCTCGCTGGGACACAGTTCCGAGATTTGGTCGGATCCCTTGACATTCAACCCGGGCCGATGGAAAGACGGGAATCTGACTTCGTTTTTTGACCCTGCGATGAGGATCGCTGTGTTTGGGTATGGAAAAAGGCAGTGCCCGGGGTACCATCTCGCCACTACTATGGTGTTGTTGGTGTTGGCGAGGCTGTTTCATGGGTTTCAGTGGTCGTTGCCGCCGGGGGTGACGGCTGAGAACTTTGATATGGCGGAAAATTATGGATTCATTTGTCCAAGGCGAACGCGTCTAAAGGCGGTAGCCACACCGCGACTGCCACCGCACTTGTACGTGCAATAAACTGCAAGTAACGGAGACTCTAAACCAAACTCTAAACTCTCACACGGCAATGCGACTGGAGGTTAGAATTCGATCGGTCAGCTGCAATTTCGGACTTCATCTCGAGGCCAGTTAACTCTCATTACGTTACGAGTATTTCAGAAAGAGAATTTGAAACTTCGAAGTTTGAGAACTGCACCTCGTCTTTCACGAGGCGCAGCAAATGGGCTTTATTTAGGGTTTAGAGCGAGTGTCGGTCTTTTTTTTAAGTGGTAAGACTGCTGCTTTGGATCGATCTGGCTTAGCTTGTTCATGAGCTGCAGTGGCAATTGCTGCAGCTGTGCTCTTCCTACCATGAGGAGAATTGTTGTCCTAATTTGCTAAGGTTTCTCTTCATGATCTGAAGTGCTATATAGCCCATTCACGTTTAGTTAAATTAGCAGTACTCTATTAGTACTAAGATTTTTTTATTCAATCGTTTAAGCGTTCGATTTGCAGGCTCGGATGAGATGATTAGTGGGTGATTCAGCACTTTCTCAAGGCTGGTTGATGCCAGGAGAGTGCAGGTTTGTGCACTGATCAATCAGTCCTTCAATATCTGTAAATAAAGCTTTGAAGTTGAATCTACTTAGGTTTTGATAGACATATGTGTTGGGGATTTACTACCTGTTGTTTTTAGTGCATGGCAGTGCCTGCCACTTGTGGGTACATTGTGAAAACCCAAAATCAGTCAGTGCCTGCCACTTGTGGGTACATTGTGAAAACCCAAAATCAGTCAGTGCCTGCCACTTTGCCGTTGTCATAGATTGTAGTTTGCAATTTGTATTGGTGTGCACCTGCTTTCGTATTGATGTGATCCTGTTCAACTCTCTCTTATGACAGTGCTTCAGAGTAGCAATTACATCGGCCCATTGACTTATCATTTCACGGGTCCTCACTCCTCAGTCCTCCCCTTACACACACTCTTGCACACTCAAATTTGGAACTAAATTAGAGGTGCACACAAAATGTCGGATTCGTAACGAGGCCACAACGTACAGCTAATGCTCAATTCTTAGAGACTGTCGCACAGGATTGGCTTGAGTGTGTCTCACATTGATAACTTAACATTAACTTCAAACGTTAGTTGTTTGATTGCTTCAAATCTTTCAAGAGGTCAGTCGTCACCTTGTCAAGTTCCCAACTTCCCATCCCAAGAGTCAAGATCTGTGTTTAATGGAGTGTCAGAAAGCGTTTATCATATTCATGGTGGCATCACCACTCACTGCTGACAGGTGCACATTAATGGAGTGTGTCATAGAGTATGGGAAGTTCTGTCTGGAACTATAAATGCCGCATCTGTACAAAGTAAAGAGGTGATGTGCAACAAATGAATGTCTAAGTCGGAGGTTCAGTCTGACTGCGTGTGTCAATGCAACAGCTGGATCGAATTGCTTAGAGCATCTGCAATGCGCCCGTCAACAGTGCCTCCATCGGCACTTTCCCGGGCAAAAAGCCGTTTGTATTAAAAATTGTGCTCCAATGCAACCTCTATGGGTCCCGTCACTTTCACGGTCTCGGTATGCGACCTCCCCACTCCGGCAAATTTCCAAAATTTGAAGGGCCCGCAAGTTGGCTCCCGGTAGAAATAATAATGATTGTCAATCCTTTCCACATTGTTAAGCGTGCCAATCAATTCAACCTTCCCTTGATTCAATGAAAAGTCTTTTTTTAATGTAAGATTCTTTTCTTTCTTTCTTTTTATAATGCAAAAAGTCCATTTGACGTTTAGATTGCCGGTTCCGCATTGGGTCTTCTTGTCCCAAAAAAAATCGGCACTGTCGAGGCCTCGTGGAATGCCCCTCCAGTTTGCCAGTACTGGTCTGTTTTACTGTATTTGCATTGCAGATGCCCTTAGTTGTGTAATTTTATGTGTGGTTACCTTATATGAGATAGGACATGTCGACGTACAAGAATTTGTGGCAAGGTGAGGCTACCTAGTAGTTAACCCCTAATGGACCATTGTCCTAATGGACCATTTGTTATTTGTGGATAACAAATTGGATTTCGGGTATGAACTTATGATCTCAATTTTTATCATGATTTTTTGAAACTTTTTTGAAGATAGAAAACTAATTATCTTTGGGGAATACAATTTCTTTTTCAATTGGTGCCCAAGAACAAAACAAGCGAGACCAAGCAAGAAATGGCAATAAATATTTTAGGCGTACCCACGTGTGGCGGAGTGATGACTATTGCATCAATATTCAACCAAAATAAACTTTCAATAGAGAGCTATTCTATAGAATTTTTTTTTTTTTCATTTTTCAAATTTTTTTTTCTTATATAATATAGAGGTGTGAAAGTTATTTTCAGCTTTACAGTGTATCTTTTTTCTTAAAAAATTTATGACTAATTACTATTAGCATAAAAAAATACCAATAATTCAAAACATAAACTTTCAAAGTAGTAAAATCTATCCATGATTTTTTTTTTGAAAAAATAAATAAATAAAAATAAAATAAAATAAAATAAATTTTAAAGTGTATTACATGTATTACTTTTTTCGCCGCATGTGGGTTGCTAAAACGTGGGGAGTGTCCTCCCTAGGGGGCAATCTAAGCATTTTTGTGAAAAAATCACTTGTAGGATTTATTTTTTGAGTATTTTTTACAATTTAAAAGAAGGATTCCAAATGTTTTAGTCTACTTGCTAAAACAATCTCACCATTGGAATTAGTGCGTTTTAATTCCATCTCAAAGATATTAATAAATTAGATTTTCCTTCTATCTTGTACCTACTTCTACTTAATATTTTTTTTAAGAATGAAAATTAAGTTTTTTTGAATTTCTTTTTTCCTAAACTCTCAACTGAATTCCCCACCATAAAGATTTAAACCTCAAAACTTTCTGGTGCAAAAAAATTTAATTAAGAAGATTCAAAGTCAAATCATATGGTCTTACAATGTACAAAAAATCTTGTTTTCTTCACTTTAAACCCAAATGTCTTGCAATCTGCATGGTCAAAATTTATAGAATTTACTCCACACATTCTTAGACTAGTTAGGTGGAAGATCCTACGGTTAGATGTCAACAAAAAAAATTTAATATCTTTTACTCTTTGTAATAGAAATGGCAATTTGAGTGTTTTTTGGCGAAAAAAAGGCCTTGGTTCTTCAGAGGTAAAGACGCAGGCATTCTCCTTAGCTCTCTTATTTCCCTTGAGGGAATAGAGTTAGTCACACCTCCTTTGAGAAGGAATTTATTTTGAAGAATGTGAAGTTGATGAGACAAAAGAGGAGCTAATGGGGAGCTATTGTGTAAAAAGGTGTGACGTCCCTTTTTGTTGTGTGAAACATAGGAAATAAAAACTAGAGAATGAGTTGCCTACAAGGCTTACGAACCCAATTAGAGAGGTTGAACTTGACCGGTGTCGGGTAGAGAGGCCTTGCCTTGGGAAAACACGAGGTTCTTGGTTGCAACTAGAAATGGCTCAAAATACGGAAGATCCCAAAATCATATATATCCATAATCAAACCCCATGATTTGCCTCATAATCATGCTCATGTAACCCTCATCATGAACCATAGAGATCAAATAAAGTATCACATGTTTGTACAAAGTGGTGTAAGTTGTGCATAAACCGCACAAAGTCCTCCAAAAGTGTACCCGACACTAATAGGAGTGCCAAATCTTCTTCAAAGGTTCAAATTGAGAGTATAATATCTCTCTGGAAAGCTAACGCAAAGAACTATAACACATCCAAATTTCAACTCAAAACCTCATACTGTCCGACTTTTATAGCCGGTCAAAGTTTACTCTCTTCAACTCAAAGGCAGCTCACTACTACTTCACTTCCAAGGCTATAACTCTCACATACTAACTCCAAACTGATCATATAATATTTCATTGGAAAGTTAACACAAATATATACAACACTTAAAAGTTTCACTCAAAACTAAGGTACTGTCCGACTTTTATAGTCGATCCAAGTTCACCCTCTCTAATTCAAAAGGCAGCTCTTCACTACTTCACCTTCAAGCCCATAACTTTTGCATCCTAACTCCAAACTAAGAGAATGATAGCTTTTTGGAAAGCTGACAATTCAATAAACAACCATGCCAAATCTCAAAAGCAAAAACTTCATAATAAGATAGATATGAGCCTTCAAAAATTCTGCCCTCAAACTTCATGACAAATTTCCTTCTCTCACTCCATCAAGCATAACTTTCACACAAAAACTCCAATTTGAGAGAGTGATAGGTTTTCGGAATCACCAAAACAAGATGAACATTCTCCCAAAATTTCATAGCCAAACTCCCCATGTAAAAAGTGCCCTCCTCCTCTAAACACACGGTTCTCCTAAATTAACTTGGAGGTGGAAGAAGAAGAGCCTCCACCTCATCCGCCACCTCAACCTCCATGCCATCCACCGAAGCAAGTGGATTTTGGCCTCTAAAATGCCACATGGGCTATCTTTCATCCATTGGCCATCCCTTTGTCTCCATAACTCTATCCTTATCCCCTACGTGGACTTCTAATCCATTTAAAATTAAACAAAAGGTAAAACAAGCTTCACCTTTCATTTTTAACAATTCTAACCAAACAAAATAAAGCTTCAAAACATCTCTAAGTACAAGAATATAAGAACTAAGATTAAGTAGTTGTCTAACAGGGGTAAAAAAAATTAAAGTTTAAGAGGATCATCACTCCAAATGTCTCTTGAAACTTCAATGAAAAAAAAACCTCCGCTTTGACACACAATTATGGATTTCATATAATGTACACATATACGACGCGACACCGGGTGAACTCAATAGCAACAACAAGGGTGAAAGTACGGGAGTGCAAGATCAAAAATTCTCTTAGAATTTTTTCTTCAAACTCACTTCTCCACCTTAGGAGAAGAAACGACACCCTCCATTCTGAGATGTTGGGAGCACTACAAATCACAGACAGCCAACAACAAAGCACCACATTCACCTTTCTAAGAAATGGAACCAAGATGAAGAAGGTAAGACTACCTCTAATGAGAGAGATGAGTTGTTCATAACAGCATAAACTTGGGAAGTTTTTGGAGTTCCCTAGTAATTTTCCTCTTCTTTGTAGAAGGAACCATGTAATTTTCCAAGGGCACTAGTTGCATCCTCTACTTATCAAAATCTCTTGATTCATCTCTTCTAGTATCAATTTCTCACTAGCAACTTTCCTTCAACTTCATATTTTCAAATTTTCAAAGATACATTAGTTTTGAAATTGATCTTCAATTTTCATTACATTTGATAGATACAAACAATGGAGCATGGGTTGCCATGACCAATCCTAAAGCAATACATGCCCCACCTTGTCCAAGCTCTCCAAGCTTTGCAATGTCCAACCCTAAAGCAATATTTGCCTTGTTCAAGAATATACTTGCTTCCAGCAACCTAGTTATTAGCCTTGGATTCAAAGTGGCAAGCAACTAAAATCTAACAATTTCATCGAAGCAAAATTTCCACCTTTTTTTTGCACACTAGTTGGTTGGTTGTCCTACCATTTTTTTGTTCAATTTTGAATCTTCTATTTTTATAATCCAACTTCTTAATATATTTTCCTAAAGACATCAACTAACAATGAATCAACCGGAAATTCTCTCCAACCATTGGTTCTTGATATCGTAAAGGTAATAAGACAGACACTTCCAAAATTGCGTTGTACCTTAAAAGCGTCACTTTTTGAGATGCTCACATTGTGCACATCTCCTATTTTTGAAGAAACGGTTTTAGAACATCAAGAGTAAACCAGACATTTACCACACATCCAAAAAATAGACAACAACAGTTGCTAATTACTACACAGTAACCACATGATTCAACTACCAATTCAATTGCAATGGGAGTTTTATTTTGTATCATTGTCCAATGACCACACACTATGAGGTGAAGGATTACAAGGAATTTTTAACTAGATTTCAAGTACATTGCCTTTATATTACAATAAGATTTGTAGGAAGAAATCTTTTTGCATTATATTTTTTGAAGATGAATTTCAACATGACATTTAATAATTACGCCAAAAATCAAAACAAACAAGTCTCAATATTTATGTGGAGAAGGATTTGAATATTGTTTGTGCAGTGATTGGCAAGTTTATTATACCCAAAACACTTTGTTCCTCATAACTTTTGCATATGGTATCCAAATGATGCGTTCTTTGGTGTATTGAAAACTCCTATTACTTGCCCAATGAGAGAACACTACAACAAAAGCAGTGTTTTATGACTGCAAAAAACGACTGCAGTCAATCATAAAATCAAAAAAATATGACTGGCGCGGAAATCACTGTAGATGACTCGGAATATGACTGCAGCAGTCATTTAGAAGCAGTCACTTCAGACATCAGTCATATTGGCAGTCATATAAGTTGAGGGGGATAAATACCCATAATTAGCCATAGTATGCCAACAAGGCGTATATTTTGACTTTCTTTGACTTTTTATTGAGCTGCCCGGGTAAATGAAAAAATCCTACGTGGAATATGACTGCGTTGAGTCATATTTTTTGATGACGTGGAATATGACTATGGTTAGTCATATTTTGTAGAATATGATTGCATTGAGTCATATTTTGTGGAATATGATTGCGTTGAGTCATATTTTTTGATGACGTGAAATATGACTGCGGTGAGTCATATTTTGCAGTCTTGTGGAATATGACTATGGTGAGTCATATTTTTTAATGATTTGTAAAACGACTCTTCTCAGTCATATTTTTCAGTCATATTGAGAGCACCTAGTCATTTTTTGGAAAATATTATAATCATTTTGTGACTCCAAGTAGTCATTTTTTTTATTGATATGTATTTTGAACTATGAATTGAACAAATCATACAACGGTTATAGGATACCTAAGCATATTTGCAATCATATATTAAAATGATTTAACAATTGAATAAAAAATTTCATGTAGTTAAAAACAAATACATATGATTTTAAAGATATACAAGAAACAATTATATTGAAGAGGGAATATATAAGAAGGAATGTGACTCCTTTCAATGACATTTATAATTTATTAGTCACAAATATAAAATATGTATATCACAATGAATTATCTACACAAGTCAATAGAGACTATATTTCTTACAATAATATGAAGTGAGTTGAAAGTAGCCTCCAACGACTTTGTTCCAATTTTGTTGCCTGCATATACAATTAAAAAAATAGGAGGTTAATTTTTAATGAACATACAATAAAACTCAATCTTCAAAAGTTTACAACAATAGAAAATATGTAATACAAATGTAAGGTAAGAAGAAAAACAATGGTGATGCAAGGAACAAGAAGAAAAAAGGCAACAAGTGCTAAAAGATAACAACAAATATAAGTTAAGATGCATAAGAAACAATAAGGAGCAACTACTAAGAGGTAACAAGAAACAACAAAAAAGAGTTAAGATGCAACAAAAAGAAATAAGAAACTAAAAGAGAGAACAAAAAGTAAGAAAGAAGAAGAAGAAATAATTAAGATGCAAGAAAAAAAAACAAGAAGCAAGAGTGAAGATGGAACAAAATACAACAACTAAGAAACAAGAGTGAACTCAAAATGCAACAAAACACAACAACTAAGAAACAAGAGTGAACTCAAAATGCAACAAAACACAACAACTAAGAAACAAGAGTGAACTCAAAGAGACAAGAGATAAGAGACAACAAAAGCTAAGGAAGAAGAGTCAAAAGAAGTAGTGGCTAAGGTTTCAAAATCCTAAAAAGTGGTGGCTAGGGTTTCAAAACCTTTAGAAAGTGGTGATTAGGTTTCAAAATTTTAAACAATGGCTTGTCTATATTTTTTTTGATTGCCCATGTTTTTCTTAGGTTGCCCAAAAACAAAAAAATGTTACTACCATGAAAATATGACCAATAGTATAACTCAATGTTCTCAAATGAGTTCCCTACCGTTCCCTATGAAATACTTTGGTGTTCCCAACGGACGTATAATATACACCCGTGAAGTACAAGACCCAAAAACGACTGGCAGTTATATTTTGTAGTCATATTTCTCCCCAAGGTATTGACGTCCAAGAATATGACTGCGAGCAGTCGCCAGTCATCCTCAGTCATATTTCTGCAGTCATAAAACACTGCCATTGTTGTAGTGGAACATAAAAATTTCAATGGTATTATAATAATAGAAATTTTCCATAATAAAAAAAGACTAAGGTGTTTTGGAGTGATTGTATCTACCTTATTGTAAAATCAATTTGAAAATGAGTTAAATCATTGTCCTAATGAAATAAATAAATTGCTCTTATTTATTATTAAAACTAAACTCAAGGGATGAAAACATGGAGTATTTCAAATGAGACTGTTCAAATTATCATTGCACATATAACTTGTCAATGTATGACAAACAAAGAAGTAAGTACTACTGGGCGTATTAATCATGTTAGAGGAATCATTCATCGCACTTTCCCATTGAGCAATTATAAGATAATTATACCTCAAATTGCAAGCTTTCTATAATCGCATACTAGAGATTCTTACCTAATATGTATTCCTACTATTCATGAGACATTATGATCATTTTTGGAACACCTATTTTCAGCACTTAAAAATTTGTAGTTTATTCCTACGTTGTCCAAAAAATGCATTCTAAGAGAATCTAGAATTTCCTTTTCACTACCAACATGACTCTACAAAAAAAATCCAATATAATAATTGGAACTATGTTGAATTCCTTATTTGTACAATTTTAGGTGTAGCTACCTTAATTGATTCAAAAGTCATCGCAATTGTGAAAGATGTGATGGAAAGAGGTGATCTCAACCTCTATTATCTACCATCACTATTGTAGCATACGTACTAGTATTAGTGTTTGTTTTGTAGGAGCATTTGCAATTATACTACTAAATTCTAAGACGGTATCAAAACTCATTAGATGTTATATGAGGTCTCCGAGAGAGTTCCCCATGTTGTGAACCATGGCCGGACAATCATGGTATTTAATAATAATATAAATAATATAAATAAATAAATAAATATACAAAATTATATATATATATATATATATATATATATATATATATATATATATATATATATATATATATATATATATATATATATATATATATATATATATATATATATATATATATATATATATATATATATATATATATATATATATATATATATATATATATATTAAATATTATTTTTTATGCAATCCGATGTGGCAGTCTCTTGGCCACGTCGGACTGTTGGTTTGCGACGTTCCCATAGTCTGGAAATGTCTGGGAACTCACAGTCTTCCAATGGGCTGAAAAAACATGTAATGGTATAGTTCAAAAAGTGTATGGATGCTCAATGTAGCTGTCATGTTCCATATTAGTTATATGGCCTTTGTATGCAAAGGGGTAGGACTAGCATTTTTGGTCTTTTCGCCTAGCCCTCAAAACATCTCAAAAAGTTGGAATTTGTATAAGAAAAGAAAACTAATTAAATCTCCTCCATAAAATGTTCAAGATTCTCTCCTTGCCTCGGAAAGTTATAGCCTTCTAAGTCAATTATAACACTTACTGATCTTGTATTCCTTCTCTTGTTGGATGTCGAGGAGTCACTTTGTTCTTGGGATTGTTTCATCTTGCTCAACACTTGGGAAAATTGCCATGTCAAATTTTTGTCCCTCAAAGTTCACTCATGTTCACAAAATAATGTAGAAATACAACTTGAAAAGTCCACAAAAAATCTAAAGGTTGAAATTTCTAAACTAGTACCTAATGTATGGCTAAAAGAATGCAATTACATACCTCAAGAATTGTGACTTAGCTAGAGAGTTTGTCACAAAACTTTAGCAACCCATGCTAGATTTCAAATTGACTTTCACCAAATTGCAAGTAGGGTGCCATAAACTAGTCATGCATTGGAGTGCCCTTGCCAAAAAAGAACCCTTTAGATTTTTTGTGGACAAACTCTCTAGCTAAAGTTTTGTACCCTTGCATTTGCCATTACAAAGGCTTATTTATTGAGCATGCATTGCAAATGCTCTAAGAGCATCCTTAGTAATTGGTCATTGCAACAGCACATGTTGTGTGTACTTCCATCCTTTTTTTTTCTTCCTATTTCATTCCTAGGACAAGTGCCTCAATCCAACAATGGTACTTGAAACTATAAATGCACTAGAAGAAATCCGCGTATTTTGTGACAAGGCCATAATATGCTTGGTACATTTTTTTGGATGTTAGCCATATCCACATGGATGTCCAAAAAAGTACGTCTTAATGGACATGCCCCCAAATGTGCAAAATTGCAAAAAACACGGCCTAATTTTAAGAAGACTTTGGACGACATCAAGCATGGCATGGTCTTTCAACATCATTGCAAGTCACTACGTCAATACCACATTAGTGTCTCGATTAGTGTCAATGGGGCAAGCAATGCCACATGTATGTGTTTTCCATCCATCTAGTTTGTGATGTAGCATGCCACATCAACACACCTTTATAGCACTAAATTTTTTTAATTCTGTTTTTACAGACGTCTATGTAGATAGATTTTTTGGTTTTCTTTTAAACTTTTTGAAGGAAAGGACAATTGGGTAAATACAAAAAACACTGAATGATTTAGGGAGCGTTCTGCCAAAACTGTGTTTTTTCTGCCCAGTACTCCTAATACTACAAAATAGAACAATCTCAACCGTTGATCCGAAAAATCAACGGCCAATGGTACTTTTGAGTACTTTATAATACTGAAACGATACTACTTAAAAAAAATGATAGTTTTTCACAAAAAGTAGATAAAATTAAGTATAAATTAATAATAATTAGAAAATCATGAATAAAACCCCCCTAAAAATTGGCCATTTGTAAAGACTTGATAGTGATTACATTTCACCAAAAACTAAAAGTTGAAACCATCATGAATGTTTGGAGTGCTATGGGCAAGGGACCCCTATTTGCATACATGTTGAGGACAAAAAATTTTGTTTTTTTGAATGCCCTTTGGTGGGCACATGCCCTTTTATTGTGGCAATAGCCCACAACAATCCTAGACGTACATCATCATTTTTGGATACTCCACAATACTGAAAAACCCTAAAACACAAAGTGTGACAAATTAGGTAAATTACAATTTAATTAAAGGATTTTTTTTCAAAATATCTCAAAAATAAGGAATCTGAGGACTTCCAAATTATCCATCTCCAATAAAAAATTCAAGTACATGGACTTCATTTCCCAAAAGATATGGCAAATGGCATCTCCGTCATTCCAATTGTGATGCAAAATAGTACCGGTGTTTCTTGCATTCACCCAATTTGACAAGTTAAAGTTAATTAGAAATTAAAGTAAAGTATGAATCGGTACAAATAGACCAATAGATATCGAAATGACTAATAGACAACTAGTTAAGGTTAGTTATAATTAATTAGGGACTAATAGGCAAGGTGGTTAGCTCCTGGTTGGTTACCACCAAGAAGTACAAAGACTAATTGACCTTCGTTTTTCCTCTCTCTCTCTGGCTTGCAATGATTGCATTGCCAATTTTGTACTTGTGCATTCCTTCAAGTAATACAATAGTCTATTTGTCCTATTTTTCATGTGTTCAATTCTTTAAGCCAATGATTGGCTTTGTTGATATTTTATTTGGAGCTATTGCCATGGATTGGCTTTGTCTCTTTATTTTCTTTATTTGTTTTTGTCTAATTGTCGTGATCTGTGAGTTTGTCAATTGTTTGTCTTATTTGTGTGCGTAGTTGAGTATCCGTGAAAAAGACAAATAGTCATGTTGTTCCTTGTATTCTTTTCAATTGTAATAGACAGTGTCTGTGTTTGTCTGTCAAATTGTCTTAGTCATTTTTTGAGTAGAAGAATGTTTGTGTAGGAATGTCAAGTCGTCGGTTGTGCCAGTGAGTGGCTTATTTTTGAGAGCATATTGAAGGATGCCTATAATGGAACAAGGAAGTCTTGAATTAGCCAAGGATTGGCACAGTTTTAGCGGAAAGTCTATTAGTCATGAAATTAGTTCTTGAGTGAGAGAAATTAGCCAATGATTGGCGTGGTGACTATTGTTCCTTGGGAGAGATTGATTGTCAAGTCGTCAAATGTTGGAAGAGCGGAAGACAAATGGATTGAGTAAGAAGACAAAGACGAGTAGACATGAGTTGCAATAATGTGAAGAACGAAGACTAATGGACAGTAAGTAAATTGAATGAATCAAATTTGTGTTGAAGTTGAAACCTTGTGATCTGGCTAGAGGTCACATTGTCAAAAGCTTGATTCTATACTTATTAAATTTGTCTATCCTTGGAATTGAATCCATAAATTAAGTCTAAGCGAGTGATTGGCAGACTCTTTAATTAATTCTTGCCAAGGTCAAATTGACAAGAACTTATTTATTTAATCGGTGATTGGTTTATGCTATGTTTGAGTCAATAAGACAAGAGTTTATTAGTGGTAGAAGCTAGGGAGTGGTGCTAAATATGTCAAATAATCTGTAGGTAGTAAGTGGCAAAATATATAATAAGGTCAATTAATGAGTGATTGGTAATGGCCTGTATTTGTAATAATTTAAATTCTTTAATCATTTAAGTCTATTAGATGGATTTTGAATTTCTTTAAGATGCCAATGATTGGCCATGTGTGATTTTGGTTAAGAGACTATTAGCCAAGTTGTTTGAAAATGAATACATTTGTATAATTAAGGTCAATTAGTCTTTGTTGGGATAGCTTTAAGACTTCTCGATGCAATTATATGTGTAAGGTTAGAGTTAGAAGTCAAATGGTCTATGAAGGAGAAGTGGAGATATATGTTGTACTTTGACAGTGATTTTTAATTTCAGTTTTGGGTCCATTAGACAGTAAACACCTCTTTGTGATACTATTTGTTAAGTTGTTAATGTATGGTTGTAAATGTCTAATTGACTATATGATTGAATGCCTAAGTGTCGTTGTAGTCAAATTGTTTGTGGAAATTTACGTTAAAATTATCTTATAGTTATAATGAAATTAAAGTAAGACTAATGGTCAAGTAATGATGTTTAAATTAAAATGACCAATTGACAACTGAAGCTGTGTGAGTTCCATAAGTGCAGGTATAAGGAGCGCAATCTTATATTCTAGAATAGAATCTCGGGGTACCTCTTGTTGTGATTTAATGTGGGAAACTAGCCAATTTGACAACTTGCCATGGATAAAATCTTTGTGTGGTTTATGTTCTAACCTTGTGTGGGAACTTGGACCAATTGACCATTTGTTAAAAATAGAAAAATTAGTTATACAGCGCCCAAATGTTTTTTGTGATGTCAAGTTGGACATCAAGTTGACATCCAAACGTCAACTTAAACATCTAGGTGTTTTGCAAACATCAATTGAGACAACATCATGTTCATCTTGATGCTCATCTTCAAAATTCTACTTTTCATGCAAATCCTATGTTTTACATATTCCATATGGTTAGTCATATCTCCTACCACCCCACTAATATAAAAAGCTTGTCTTCTCATTTCTATGTATTCACAATAAGTGACTTTTCAAATCATGTGAAAAAATTACCAAATGTGGTATATTGTGTATAATGTATGGCATATTGTGTATGAATATGATATTGTTTCAATAGATGTCTTAGAAAACATTTGAAATTTTTAGTGGATGTTTAACTTGACGTGGCAAAAATGTCTAGATGTTTGATCTAACATCCAAGAAAATGTCTCAAGAAAAGTATAGACATTTGAGTGGATTGTAATAAGGATTTTACCAAGGAATCCCCTAATGGTGGTTCTTTTAATTTGGGAATAGTCAAATAGTCTATCATGTTGTATCTAAGGTCACTTTTATGTAGAATTATCACTCATTTTCATTAATAAAATAATAAAATCCCATTAATTGTGTATTGGTGTGCTATGAATGTATTCACTATCCCATTAATTGTGTATTGGTGTGCTATGAAATTGCTAAAATACAAGTTTTTAAAAAGTATCTACAAACACCTTTCTTAGATGTAGCATGAAGGCTACAAATGTTGAAGACAGAGTTTTTCTCCATCCCTACTATTCCTTTTATAGGATTAACAATATGTTGGCCGCCTATTTCTAATAGACTAACTTTCATAAATTAAATTCAAAATACTTCTCAAATACTTTCACACTTTTTTATATTAGTCCATTGCGATATGCCACAATTAGATATGCTATTTGTATTAATTCTTCTAAAATTCATACTCTTTGCTCTACGGATGACACTATCAAGCATACCACATCAACACACTTTGATACCATTTATAAACTTTAACACTATTTTTTTAGACATTTATAAACTTTAACACTATTTTTTTAGACATTTATAAACTTTAACACTATTTTTTGAAATACATTGAACTCAATGGTGAGATTGTGCCAACAATGAAGTTTAAAGTATATCAAGTTTTCTTTATTGAAAAAATTACAAAATTCAATTTGATGTAAAATATATCAAATTTGTCATTTGTCCCCAAAGTGGTTTCTACTATTGAACTGAAAATATGCTTTAGAACTTTCACATCACTTATTTGAATAAATTGAAGCATATCTTCTCTAATAGACAAAAGATATGTCTATTAAAAAATAATAGTACTATTTTTTTTTCTTGCTTGGTCCTTCTCGACTCTTTTGAGCTCAATTAGGCATTATTGTAGGCTCGATTGTAGGTCTTGGCTACCAATGGCAATACAAAATAAAATTTCAAGAAAACTTTTTTTCTTTTCTATCTTGAAATAAAGGTTATGGAAATGATGCCTCAAATGAAGATCACATGAGTCTAGACTTGTCAAGTGCCTACGAGAGGACACTTGGCATTTTAGGATTTACCTTGTAAGAACTTTAAGCTACTCCAACTATCTTTAATTGTAAAGATGTATTTTAAATTGTAATTTACAATAATTTAATAATGTCTACTTTGAAGTAGAAGTCGTACAATGTGATGTATAGAGCATATTCATATGATTAGACCATTTGCTACAACAACCAATGTTTTACAATAACATTCAACGTCAAAAATATAAATGTCATTCTAAAATGAATTCTAGATTGCATACCACTAATTTCCCCAGATTTTATGCATTTTAAATTAAAAATATTTAGTCAATCACATAGTAATGTTCTAATATTTTCATTTCACTTATGTATTTAAGTCGTTCTTGAAGGGTCATGTCATGTCTTAATTAAAAATGTTTCAAAGGTAAAACTTATTGTTGCCCTTTGAAATGTAGAATATTTTATCTTTTAAAAGTTAGAAATGTACATCATACAAATATACAAGAACTAATACAAGATTGGCAAACGTTTTGATACATGAAAAAAAAAATTATGTGCTTCAAGAATGTTAGTGCTCCTCGGTACTTAGAACTTAGAAATTTCTATCTTATAGGATTATGGGCTACTATATTCACAACCTTTATGTGTGCCTAAATATATACTACTACTTGTAGAAGATATGCCAACAAATTGCATGCTTCATTGTAAGCCCTAACTAAAAAGTAGTAAATAGTTGCTTCATGGAGCATTCATGGACTCCAAAGGAGTTTGCCCTTTCTATGTGATTTTTAGAGTGGGTCAACATTTTACCTCATTCCCTAGTAACTTCAGAAAAGTTACTTGCAATGAAACCAATAGACTTTGCTAATGGAGCATTGTCACATTTTTTTCGGCATTGCAAAAAACATGACTATGTTGTCTTTGATGTGGACGATGCTATTTTGCGTGCGTAGAGTGGTGAGCGGTGAGCGGTGAGCGTACGGTTGCGAGCATAGAACGCAAAAAGTTTGATAATTTCTTGAAATGGGCAATAAAGTGAAAGTTTGGGGTTTTTTTAGAAGGAAGAATTCTTAAATTAGTATTAATGATGAACCTATGACCGTAGAATATTTTGCAGAATTTTTCTACATAAAAAGTGTAAGGTGGCCAAATATGTATTTTAAGGTCGAGGAAAGATGCAAGTTTCAAGATGAAGGGTCTATAACCGTGGAGTCTAGGGCTACGAATGATTAAAATATATAATTTTTGTGGTCGTGAATGTAAGTGCCATGGAAACAAGAAATGGTGGATATTGTGAGGGACAAAAGAGATTTCTTTGCAAGAGAGGTGTTCGAGAGAGTTCAAGAGAGTTCGAGAGAGTTTGAGAGAGGGAAAGAGGGAGTAAGAGAGTTCAAGAGGACAATTGGTATGGAGGATTTACATAATTTGAGAGATGGGGGCCTAAGGTTAGATTAAAGAGGATTAAGGCATTAGATAGGGAAAGCAAAGGAAATAAGCGAGGGTTATGTAGACGTTTTCTTTGGAGACAAAGATTGGAAGTGGAGAAGTTAAGGGTTAATTGGAGGAATAATTAAGGAGTGGGTTTAAGGTGGGAGAAAGAGAGGGATATTGAGACCAGGAAAAGGATGTTGTTTAGTTTAGGAAAAATTCTACAAACGATAAGGAGGGTTGGTATGAGGTTTTCAGATTTGTTGGAGGGAGACGTACTTGGATTTAGGTTTAAGGTAGAGAATAGGAAGGAGGCGGGGACTAAGGATTGGGGTGAGTTAGTGGCAGTTGAACAAAAATTGAGCTATGCAAACAAAAATTGGACAAATGATTTAGGCACCAACATGACCATGTACAAGCTTTGATGGTGGTCCTTTTAGTCTCACCATCGTTTTCGTATTAGTGAAAAATAATGTCTTAATAGTACGAACAATAATTATGCTCCATAATACTTTAGGAGCAGAATCTGAAGAACTCTTTTAATCTCATTCTAGCTGAAACTAGAAGCGTGAATGAAGATATCAACCTCCGGATCTAGGCTATAGACTATGTTGAAGATGAAGTAGATGTGCTTACAATACGTCCATGCACCGCGCTTGCCGAGTGACTTGTTAGACATATCCTTGAAAGATTGGCAGTCACAGTTCGGGAACTGGCCAATCGTCAATAAGTACTTAGAAAGCTTAGATATGCTTCTAGACTCAAAAGTCACAATGCAATCCAAAGCTGGAGGAGGTACCATCGGAATTGAGCAGATCTTTCCAACAACTCATAGAGCAGAAGCGCAGCTATTATGATATTTGGTAGTCGGAGCAGAAGGATTTCTTCTAATATTCTTACCATACCTCTTTGTGGGGTGATCCGCAGGGTTAGGGGGTGGAGGATAATTGTCCAGATTCACAGATATTCCGTCATTGAAGAGTTATCGTGGAGACAATTGGATGCGCTCGGCAAGAGAGAACCCGACATTTTCTAGAGAGAGAATCTCTTTCGTGCTTAAGTTTGTGCCCATAATAACAAGCCAAACATCTGGAATAGGTGGTTTGGAAACCACCCATTTTTGACTAGTGCCCTCCATACAACGATGGATGTCATCATTGCAGAAGAAAAACCGCATTCTCTCCAATCTAGTCTTCTTATAATTGTTCATGAGACCAGTATAAGTAGGGGCAGCTGTACTGCGTTTGTCTTGCACAATCCTGGCCACGCACTTCTTCTTCGTCTTGACTTGCAGCGCAAGACAAGCTTCAGCAGATGTCTTTGGCAGCTTTGCAATATGCCACTGGTGTTCATCGTAGACAGTTTCCTGAACAAATTTGACGTGGTGCACCCTAGCAGAAGTTGTAGGTGTCTTGGGAGGAAGATCTTCCGATTCTTTTGGCACATGATCGGGTTCGGATGGCGAATCTTCTGTAGTGAGGTCAACTATCTTTGGATCAATTTGACGAGCCCTGACACGTGGACAAGATATGCTTATCTTGTCTAAACGGTGTGAATCAAATTCTGAGCCTGGTGGAAGATTTGCTTTCCGTTTGGTGGAAACAAATACTTCTTCATCCTCGAGGTGAAGTTGGCGTGTGCAAAAGTCGTCAGCACTTGGCATGTCGGCGAGGGCGGCGTGAAGGACCTTAGCATTTCCAAAGCATTGAGCGGTGCGATGTGCAATACGCAGTCGGAGTTCTTCCTTGCCAGGACCCGTCCCCGCTTTCTCACCTTTGAGGAATTGGTAGTAGGCTACAACTTGCATAAACGCTCGGACCATGTCATCTACAACGTCAACATACAAGTCATTCCCCTTTTTGCCAGATTGCTGCAGCCACTTGTTGTGAACAGACTCCGCCAAATTACAAGATGGCATCTCAGCCAATTCAACATCCAAAAGGTCCTACGAGGTAGCATTTAAAGTTAGATGTTTGAATGAATAGCCAAAGAAAAATGATTAAAGTAGGTCTGAAATAGCTACCTCAACAGGCATCCACGGAGGAGAGACCACTAATGTCGGCTCTCTCCCATCATTGGCTTCAGGTAGGGTTAGGGTGTTAAAGAGAGGTGCCGCTGATATTGGTTGTATATCAAGAGCAAGGCCAATATCGGCACCGTACTACTAGGCAGGCGAAATCAAGAATTTTGAACAAACAATAAGCGCTATCAATATTGGTTGTGGTTTAGAAAATAGAACTTCTAATTGTTGTAATGTGATTATAAAACTTACCAGCTCCATGAACCCGCCCCATTGATGGTATCTAAAGTGCCAGAAAGCTAGCCATAGGTCCAATCTCGGTAGCGCCTCTTCAGTGGCTACTCCAGAAGATAACCACCACGCCTGAATTGCTAAGTATTTGCTTTGCGCCTCTTCTAAGGAGGTGGAATTCTTGTATTGTTTGCAGAGTCGCCGATGTTGCTCCTGAAGGTCCGCCCTGATATCTGCCTTGGTGTGTTTCTCTAAGGATTGTGACCAGTGAAATAGGCAAGTTCGCTCCCAATTTACCATAGGCAGAGATGGATCACCACTCCCATAGACGATACGCACTGCATTCCAATTTGCTTGGGCGCTGTCGGCCATAAATCCTTTAAAATTTGGATTGGAAATATCATGCCTATTGGAAACCGCATTCAAATTTTTCCAAAACACATGTTGTGCTACTACATCCTCGGATTGCATATTGCAAGTAGTGATAGTCATGACATGGCAGTAAGTAGAATTGTACACCTGGCAGGCCATAGTGGTCCAAGACTTGATGCGTTTGACATGGTCAAATATCATCCAAGCATCCTCCAAGTCTCCACCTAGTTGCATGCGCTTAACCAAGTCTACCCCGCTTCCGGGTCCCAGCTCCGCCATCTTGAAAATGAAGACTTTGTCAGACTCAGCACCTTGTCCAGGGAAACAGGTTTTTTGGACGAAGGCCCACGTACTGGAGCCCCACAACCTAGTGATGCTGTCCATTACCCCAAAACGACGCAGATATCAAAATGTGGTAACTTCATTACGAATACTAGGTGATGACATTTACTTGAACTTGTCCAAAACCGGCAAAACGGGGACAAGTTCGTCCACTGCCAACATCTTATGGGGAGTATCTTTTGCGCATAAAAGGAATTCGCCGAGGTACTCTTTACTCGCCTTAAGGACAATGACAGAATTAGTCGCCGATGGAGTCCGTTCTACCTGCTCGCCAATAAGAGATCGGAGTTTTGCGGAGGAGTTTCTATAATTTCCCTTCTTCACTGGATGGCTATGGATTCCGAGATGCACGCAAGCTCAGGTCATCAAATTGGAGCCATGTACGTTGTAGATCCTAGCAGGACAACTTCCAATGCATGTCGGCGAAACTTGACAGATTGAGCATGCAACTGTAGAATGCAATGGAGGATCAGAGTGTGGAACAGAGGGGGACGAGGTGGTACCATTCCACTCAGTCTCATTCAACGGTGACAGTCGGTGCCGTCGGTCTAAAGATTCGCATGAATTGTTTGTACACCGGAGGTGCCCCAAGCAAGCCAAAGTTCGGAAAGTAAGGTGAGAGTCAGATTGGATGTGCGTCGTCACTGTTCGGATTCATGCATGTCCGTCATCTTTTTTATCCATTCCATGCAACCGCCCAGCCTTGTTTGATGATGGGTACTTTCCATAGGTGGAAGTTCAAATATGACATCCCCATCAAACTCCAGAGGCAGAAAATCTACCTTCTTTATTGGAATGGAAGTGTAATCTAATTTATTGAGTACTGACTTCGCACCTCGGTAGGAGCTCAGATTGCGGAGGCATTGCACAATACTATCAACGGGGGAGAGTGGGGGTTTTACATGTACCGATTCTGCACGATGTAAAATCGGGGCGTTATGAACAACATGTGCAGATTCTAAATTAGGGCGACAACTAGCAGGTTTTGGTAGAATGCGCTCACTATCCGAATCGTCACTAAGAACTAGAGCAGGGATCTCTGGGGGCTCTAGTTTGACCTTCTGGAGCAGAGGGGTGACATCAATAGCTGTGGTAGAATGGCCAGGAGTTAAAGTGTTAGAACCAATAACTAGTGGAAGGTCCATCAGTCCATACACACGATAATTTCCAAACGTCAACAACCACACCCGGCCACCAGCACAAGTAGTTGACAACTGAGCAATAGTATGTGATACCACATTAGAGATTGGATCAACAACATCCATATCCACATGCAAACACCCCTCAAGAATATTGAACCGTGAAGCTAAACGGCTACCACTAACTATCGAGTAACGGCTACCACTAATTAACTAATTAAACGGCTACCACTAACTAACTATCACAAAACTAATTTCAGTAATTTTAGAGTATCTTTTTTGAGGTGCCGTTCATATTTGTGAGGCCGAGACTTGTGCCTTCACTGTAATTCAGAAAGTGCGTTTGGGTGGGTCTTCGCCAACCGTCAGCCCTAATCAGCAATAGTCAAATTCTGTCGAAGTGACATTGTGGGCAATCTTTTGTTTTTGTTTTCCTTTGAGACATTGATGTGGGATTGTGGGTATCGAGAGTGCATATAGAGTGTCTTCGGGCGGTTTTAGGGTTTATCTTGTCATGTTCGCATTCAAAAAAATTTGCATGTGTATGAGCTATGTTAGATAGCTTGGGGCGTTGGAGTTTTGTTAAAATGCCCGGTCGACCATTTGACTCAAAGAATTCGGCGTGCGTAGGAGGCGACCCTTCGGACCGAAGCAGACACAAGGAAGGATTTGCGGAAACACCAATAGCAATGGCAAGTACATTGTGACAGGCCTTTTAGAGTAGTCAATGACTAATTGTGTTTTGCGTAGCAGAAATTAGGTGTTTTGTTAAGATTAATTTCGGACAAAAACAGGATTTAGGGTGGTTTCCGGTCTCCCAAAAGCAACGCCGATGTCGGCGTTGTTTTTGGGAGCCGGCAGTTGCTGGAAAGAGCGCCCCCAAAAGATGAAGCCGACATCGGCCATGGTTTTGGAGGGCTATTGGGGGAACAACGAGCAGGCCCAAAAAAACGACGCCGATGTCGGTTGGGCTTTCGGAGCGCTGCTGGCTGTTTAGACAACAACCCCACAAAGGCGTCGCCGACGTCGGACGTCATGCTAATAAAATGCGATCCCAAAGCCATGACGTCGTTTCGGAGATGGGGTCGCACCGCAGCCAAAGGCTTCATCCTGCAGAGTGGAATGTTTAATTTGGACTTGTTCTTTGGCTTAAAACGAAGCCGGTTGAGCACCACATTTGTATTCACGGACTCTTTTGCAATTTGGGCATCCATCTTCTTTCCCAATTCTTCCGTAGAAATCTCTACTGTACTATCATAATCCAAATCCATGGGCCGGCCAACATTGCTATCATGCTCTCCTTCAATACCTTTGTCAAGTTCACCAACAACAAAAGAACTCCGGTCAATGTCAAGTTCACCAACATCAAAACAACTCCGGTCAATGCCAACAAATGGAGGACAACATCAAAAACGGCACCAAAATGGGAAATTTAGAAACCTGATTCGGCAATTTCCAACTGTGAAGACTCCTGCTCCTTCGCTTCTCCATCACTTTGACGAACAGTATCTTCCATTGCATCACCTAAACCAGATGCTCAGAGTTAGGGCAAAAATAATTTGTTGTAAAATGCCGGCAGTTGCTGGAGAGAGCACCTCCCAAAAGATGAAGCCGACATTGGCCATGGTTTTGGAGGGCTGCTGAGGGAACAACGAGCGGGTCCAAAAAAACGACGCCGATGTCGGCTGGGCTTTCGGAGCGCCGCTGCATTGACTGGCTGCAAACTTTGGAGGCCAATAAGTTTTGGAGAAATTGTCCAAATCGGGCATGTGAGATGTTTTTCGGCATCTACAGAAACTGTAGATGCCGAAAAACATCTCACATGCCCGATTTGGACAATTTCTCCAAAACTTATTGGCCTCCAAAGTTTGCAGCTAATCAATGCAGATTCGTCTGATTCGTCCGTGAACAGTAAGATTCTGTCCGATATGAAAACCCTGATTCAGGTAATACTTTGCAAACATGTAAGGCAATTGGCCGCCACATTTGATAATTTCACTTTTGTTGAAATGGGGCTTTTAACTTACTCAATTTCTTGTTGAATTCAAGTAATTTTGTGCAAGCATGCAAGGCAATTGGTCGCCACATTGTTGCCCTTGAGGAAGACACCAAAGTCTTTGATGTGAAGTTGAAGCCATATCTGACTCTGCCTCCTCGGCCGATTTTGGCTACATCTGCGTCTGTGTTGCCTGCAATTGATATTGACCCTCCAATCCGCTTTGTGAAGAAGAAGAACCGATTGAGTAAGTGAGTTAACTTTAGATTTCTTTCATTTTGCCAATTGAA
Source organism: Rhytidiadelphus loreus (assembly GCA_947034895.1). Taxonomy (NCBI): domain Eukaryota; kingdom Viridiplantae; phylum Streptophyta; class Bryopsida; order Hypnales; family Hylocomiaceae; genus Rhytidiadelphus; species Rhytidiadelphus loreus. Next base: position 28,243,118 of record OX344765.1, on the reverse strand, counting down.
CTCTACTTGTCAATACTTACATAATCATACTAATTGTATTTCTGATTTTTCAGACTGAGGGCAATGATTGTCTCACCAATGAAAGACTACGTGATGGTTCCATGGGACGCTGAAGTTACAGATCTTCAAGCGGCCACGTCCTCCCCAAGTTCAGCATCACCACGGCGGCAAATTGATCCCCAAGTTCGTAGATTCATTGACGATGAGGCTGTTGTTGAGATGCATTATCTCTCATCATCGTCTAACAATTCTAGTGATTGGAGGATATGAATTTTGAGATTTCTTATATGTTTGTGAATTTTGGATAATTACATCAGTGAATCTAATGATAATTTTCAATGGTTTTCTTCTTCCTTCCACTCTTTCATTCTATTCTTTGTATTAACCCCTTCACCCTTCAACGCCCAAGGGGCCTAAAAATGGCCTCTCAGAGTTTCAAGTCCAATTCAAAGTGCTGTAACTTTTGCATCCAATGTCCAAATTCAATGAAAACTGTTGGAAAATTTGCGCTCTTTTTTCTAGTTTGTGTGGTAAAATTTTCAGATCAATCCAAGATGTACTGATTTTTTGTAAGCCAATCAAAATTCAGACGTTCAAGTTGAGTTCACCAAACTGCTAATGATGGCTGCAACTTCGGGGACTTGTATCTCATTCATCCAATGTTTGTTTTCAAAAAAATTTGTTGGGTTATGTTCCCCTTTAAATCTAGTTATTGTGGAAAAAATTTCATGTCAATCCAAGTTGTTTTGAAGGTTTGGGAGCAATTCGAAGTTCAAAATCCTGACATTTTTGGACTACAACAAACTTCCGCAGCTTGTTTCTTCTTCATTTAGTGTCCATTTGCAATAAAAGTTTTTGGAAAAGTTGCGCATACTAGTCTAGTTTGTGTAGCTAAAATTTCATTTTAATCCATAAAGTTATGAGTGACTGAGAAGCATTTTAGTAGGAGGTTCAACTTTAGATGTGTTTTCCTGCAACTTTTCTTGCTATTTTTTGACATTTGAAAGCCATTTTGTAGACACAATGAGTCAATTCAATGATGCTTTTTTTTCACCAATGTGTTTGAATGTTGATTTTGAATCACTTTGTAGTCTAAATTTTTTTCATTTGAGGAGGTCTAGAAATCAAATTTCACCTCCAAATGTGTTTCTAGGAAAATTTCAGCATCTTTTTTTTACACTAAAACATTATAATCTTGCAATCTACACAGTCAAATGACTTCAAATTTGACTTATTCCATCTACAACATGTACACTACAAGATTGTACGGTTGAGATTTTTATACCTTACTAACATTTTGAACTGTATCACTTCAAAAGCAATGATGTTTTTAAACCCAAAAAGGCCCTGGGCCTTGAGGGGTTAAGCCCCGAGGCCTTTTCTCCATGAAAACACACTCAAAACTGCCACTACTATTGCAAAGAGCAAAAAACTATAAAAATTGTTTTTTTTTTTTGCATATATAACCGTAGGATCTTATACTAGACTAGTATAAGAATGTAACCAAGAAATTTCAGAAACTTTGATCAAATAGATTGCAAGATATTTGCATTGAAAGTGAAGAAAATAAGTTTTTTCGCACCTTGCTTGACTAGATTTTTGGGCTTTGAACCTATTTAACTTAAATTTTTGTATTGTTGATTTTGATTTTCTAAGTTTATATGTTGAATACTTCAGTTGGGAATCTAGAAAAAAAAATTCAAGAAAAAAACACTAAATTTTTACTCATTAAAAAATTATTAAGTAGAAGTAGGTTCAAGATTGAAGGAATAACTAAATCGATAATAGCTATAAGACAAAATTGAAATACCATAATTCCAACAGTGAGATTGTTCTAGAAAGCAAATTCAATCTTGTCTAACTATTTTTTTCTGAAAATTTTAAAATTTGCATTCAAAAATGAATCCTAAAAGTTATTTTTTCAAGAAGATGCTTAGATTGCCTGAAAAACTGAGATTGTCCATAACTTTTTCATTATTAGTCCAAATAGAATGAATCAAAGCTTCAAATGTAGACAAAAAGACATAGATTTGGGAAAAAATATTTAAGAAATTTATTTTGACTTTTTTATGCTGCCTGCTGAACTCTATTTTTGGCATAACTTTTTCTCCCGAGCACCAATTGAAATAAAAATTATATATCTACAAATCTCTCGCAGAACCGCACAACCTCAAAAAATCCCAAAAATTTCTCTACAAATTGAGGTCACAGGAACCTATCTAGACCCAAATTGTCCCCTAACGACACAAACGGGCCTTTAGGGGTTAACTTTAGCTTTGTTTATTCTGATCTCATTATTTTACTTGGGTCCTTTAGTCCTTGGTCACTATCATCACATTCGTGCATATTCCCTCACGCACCCATACTCCCCACATCGATATGAAGATGGGGATTTCCAAAATGTTAATAATTCAAATTTCACAAAAGATAATCTTTACAAGTTGCAAGACTTAAACATATTTTAAAAATTGGAAGTTGAAATACCATATAGTTAGAAGCGACTCAACTAAGTCCGCATTCATGAACACATACACTCTACCCTGAAATTCTATTTCATAGCAGCACATTATTACTTGGATAGTTGAGGGACATAATATTTTCACTTTTACAAGAATGATGATAAAATGACCTATACTCGTATTGTGATCTTATCCATACGTAAAAAATTCTGCTTTAATAAACCTTTACAACCCACGGCCATAGGGTACATAATAATCTACCCAAATTGATGACTATTCTATTTATAATTTAAACACTTCCTGCTACATCACTAGGTTACTATAGTTTCCATTATCACAGCAATTTCCACGGTTATAGGGCCCTAACACTACACTATTATTCTTATTTTCACATTTATTTTTACTTTTACTTTTATTTTTATCTTTTGTCTCTATTTAACTTTAACTTTTAGCAGAAAAAAGTACAATTTTTTGCGCTCTACGCTCACGACCCTACGCTCACCGCTCACCGCTCACCGCTCTGCGCACGCAAAATAGCAATCCCCTCTTTGATGTCTCAGACAACATGGTTGTCAACTTCAAGATGAAGTTGTCTTCCCATTGACATACACACATTATTTGCGACGTCCACCACTATTTTGGTTCTTGCTGACTTTTTGTCTTGGACATGCTCTTCTTTGCAAGAACGTGCCTTTTTTTTTGGTCTTATGTCACAAAAAACATGGAATTTTTCTAGTGATGTTTTACATGAGTTGGCTACATCGTGGGAGTTATTGACGTGGTGGTAGGAAGTGAAGTGCGATGGAGTAGTGTGGCAGAATGAGCTACAATTCTTGTCCTTTTGGATTCAATCACTGCCATTATTTTAGTTGTCCAACTAAAGAAGGCAAAGGCACTTGGAGGCAATGTATGGGGAGTACCGGCATTTAGTTACGACCTAGCCAAAATTATTTGAAGGTTTTCAAATGACATAGAAATATTTAGGATGAGGTTTCAAATGAAAAAAGAAGATTTTCAGAAATGGACTCGGTAGGAAAATTTAATCTCAGCATTTTGGCTCTTTGCTTTTGGAATACGTAGGAAAATTACTGATTCAAAATCTTTTTTTCTGGCAGGCAGCCAACCAAGCACATATTTTCTAGGTAATTTTTATAACTAGTGCATAGTATTTTACTATACCAATTACCATTCATGTAATGGCATTTGATGTGAATATGTGTCAAACACTATGAGAGTAATGTGACTAGCTCACTCATTGACTCACCTCACTGGCATTCATTTTTCTCTTACCAATTTACCTACTAGCTTTTTGCCGTTCTTCTTTATCCTAAAGCCATTTTTTTCATATTATTTGTTGACAATCAGTTGATGCCTCCATCCAACGGTTTAGGGTCCTAAATGCATCAAGGTTTACAATTTTACATGACAAGATTGACGGCTGGGACTCTAGGAGGCAGGATCTCTTAGTCTATTACATTTGAAACCATTGCTCTCACTCCTCTCATGCAATCACATAGTTGGCTCTAGTGGTTTCCTTACTTTCTTCTATGATAGACTGATACTTCAATCTCTCAATTCTCAATCTCCTAGAGTTTTAGTTCTCAAATTCCTCTCCTCTTCTCATGTAGTTGTACAATGTGCATTATTGAATATTGTCATATTGATTTTTCAAGTTTGTTTTTAAGAGTGTTTGTGCGGCGTGTGGCACTACAACTCTTACGCCTTGGCAATTGTGGTTTGTGACTTTGCAGTGGTATTGTGGCAATTTTGTTATTTTGGTGGTAGATGAGGTTTTGAATTCCAAATTAACAGCCTTCACAACTAGAGTACTAGATGTGTGATTCTCTTGTGGATTTCAAAATTATAAACCCCGACTTTTGATTCACTTGCAAGATCGCTCACCTTCTTGATTTGTAGACTTATAATTCACTTGTAGGCACGGTAGATTTTTTACTTGTGAACTTCATAATTATGCTCCGAGGGCAATTGTTTTGTTTAATTGTAGATTTGATGATTCTGCTTCAAGGGCAATCGTTTTGCTTAATTGTAAACTTGCTAATTCTACTCCAAGGGCGATCATTTTGCTTAATTGCGGACTTGCTAATTCTACTCTGAGGGTGATTAGAGTTTAGGGTTGCAGACTTGTTGATTTTGCTTCAAGGGCGATTGCAGTGCTTAAGTCAGTCAAGTGTCATCATTCTGCTCAAGCGCTCAAATTTGTGCAATTGAACCCTATACCACACCACATTTTTTTTTTGTGAGTTTAGGGTATTCATTGGTTTTAGGTGGAGGACTTGCAAATTTTATGTCATGGCTTATTACTTTGCAAAGTTGTGCAAAATGAACAAGGCCAACATCACAACCTCTACATGCAAGAGCTCTAAATCAGCAAATACTCCAAATATGGAACACCTCCCCTCCTTTCCAAGTAGAAATTGCATAGAGTTTGTGGAAGGAATAGTGGTTACACAATTTGAGTGGTTGGAGTTTAGGGTTGAGGTGGGCAAATTGTATTGCAAAATTTGTATGGAGAAGGGGGGCTACTCAATCTATGCAAAAGAAGGGTTCAAGAATTTCAAAGTGTTTGCTTCTTGAACCATGCTCGATCAAATGAGCATAGATGGCTTTTTTAAGCATCCCACAACAGGGAAAAAACTATGGGAAAGGTGATTTTGAACAACCAACGTGCTTGTGATGAAGCATTGTAAATCCTATTTTGAGTAGCATACCTTACAGGAATGCCATTAGATGAGATTTTGCTTCATTGGAGGGCTACGGATTCCTTGCAGTTCCTAGATTGTGAGAATGCAACCACGCAACCTATTGACATGGCAAAGAGATTGCCATGTCAGTAAATAATAATAAAATATTTTTTTGATATTTAAAAATAATAATAATAATTTTTGTTTTAATATTTTAATAATTAAAAAAAATTAATGATTTTTAATTTTTTTTTAAATGATTAAATTTCTTTTTGAATGATTAAATTTTTTTTTGAATGATTAAAATTTTTTTTAATGATTTTTAGAATTTTTTAGAAATGATTTAAAAAAATAAATTTAAATGATTTCTTTTTGACAATAATGGCTGATTCCCAACAATAGGGACCAGCCTAAAACGGCCCTCTCAAAGGGCTAAATCCCATCTAATGAATCTCTCCTTTATTCTAAATTTCCTACATTGTGCAAATTGTTATTGTCAGTGAAAGCTCCTATGACAACAAAAAAGCTTAGATTGACCTTATTTGTTGTATTTTAGTAGTAATTCAGAATAAAATAATTTGTAGAGTCCAGAACTTCCCGTTTTTTGGCATTGTGATTGATGAGTCCACTGACATCAATTTCACATGAGACAATTGTTGAGGAGGGTTTGTTTGTAACACTATTCTTAGGCCTATTGTAGATAAAATGTGGCAAAAATGACACTACTAACATTTTCAACACTCTCATATCTCATCTCCGGAATTGGGGGTTGGATTTGTGCAAATTCATGGCATTTGGCAACGATGGAATGAGCACCATGGTTGGCTCCCAAGATGGTTTTGCGATCCAAATCTGCAATCAAGTGAACCCATTCCCAAGCCATTCCTACTTAATTGTCATTGTATAGCTCATCACACAAACCTTGCCGCCCTTGATGCTGCAAAAGCATCGGCTTGCAAGGTTTTGTCAAATGAAGACGGTGGATTATTTGCTTAATTCGATTTCCACTTTCTTCAACAAGTTCAATAAATGTAAGCATGCACTCACAACCTTGTAGGAAGAATTATTTGATGCCTAGAAAACTATGAAGCAGTATCATAAGATCGATCTATTGGCTTGGTAGATGGCGAGTGATTTCTTGCTTGTGTGATTCACTTGAAAGTGTGTTATTCTTTTTTAAAGATGTGGATGGCAACAAGTCAACTAAGGCAAGGTCTGTGTTGGAGAAATTGGGGCAATTTAAGTTCATTTACATTTTATATTTTCTAGCTAACATTCACCATTCGTTGACAATGTTGTCCAAAGTCTTTCAGATCAAGTTTGTTGATGTCACGACCATCGATAGTATAGTTTGTACTAAGATTGCTCAAATTCACATGTTGTTTATTGTGAAAAATTATGATTTGAATGTAGCTACCTTCAATGAAGACAGTGGTTTCTTCATCTTACTAGAGAACGGTCTTCACAGAGGTTACTTACAGAGGCAGGTAAGGGGGCAAATATTTTTGGTTTTGAAATGTAGCGGTCCAGACTAGGCACCGACTTGGAAGAGGCTTTAGCATTTCAAAAGTCCTTTGCAGAATTGTGGAGGTTGTTTATGTAGGTTTGGATGCATGATTCAGGGATAACGATGTCATTTCTTATTTCAAATTTTTGAATCCTACTAACATGCCATCTAGGCAAGTGGGCTTGTAGAATTGGTATATTGTTGAATTAGAGATTCTTTTGGCCCATTTTGGGGTAGATCGTTTACATGTAGGTTTCTCTCTTCTTCCCCTTGTTGATGCAACAACGTGTAAGCGTGAGTTTCTGGCATTTAAACTCTAATGTACCACAAAATGGGGGGGAAAACATTTCAGGGACTTGTGGGGTATGATAACATAGGATCAAGCCTTGCAAATCCGGTACCCTAACTTCTTTGTTCTTGCTAAGTTAGCTTGTGTGTAGTGTGTTTCTACAGCAACTTGTGAGCGTGCTTTTAGTGTGCAAAATTTAATTAAAACATAAGTGAGGAATATGTTGGGCAGCAAAAACCTAGAAGTGAGATATAAGGAAAATCTAAAATATTCATATATTTTAGAGGAATTAAAATGCACCAATCACAATGGTGAGATTGTTCTAGCAAGTAAATTAGACCTTGCAAAAAAAAATTGAAAAATTTGAAAAATTGCATTAAGAAATGAATCCTACAAGTTATTTTTTTCAAGAAGATGTTCTACCTGCCCAAAAAACAAGAATGTTCATAACTTTCTCATAACATATCCAAATGAAATGAATCAAAGCTTTCCACATAGAAAAAAATATAATCTATGAGAAAAAATAATATTAAAAAAAAAATTCATATTTTTGTCCATTTTTTTTTGGCTGCCCGAGTTGCCTGCCGTCCCTTGGTTTGAGCTTATTTGGTCATAACTATTGTTCCTGGGCACCAATTTTGAAAAAAATTGTGAGCTATATTCCCACAAAGCTAATCAACTTTTCTACCTCCAAAAAAAATTTCAAAAAATTAGGAAAAAATTTCAGCCCTTACGTACCTGCCCGAAAACGTATTTGTCCCCCGAAGGGACAATGGTCCTTTAGGGGTTAAAAAATGGAGGATTTCAACTGACGAGATTTTCACCCTTTTGGCTGACTTCCGGGTAAAAATTGAAAAATCCAAGACAGCTACCCGAACTGTGCTTAGAGGACACAAAAAAAGGACCAATTCTTGTCGTGCGAGACCCAATCATTAGAGAAAAAATCAGGCCTCCGGAGGGCCGCCACGCAGTAACATCCTTCAAGATATCCTCATCACGCCTGGTCTTATAGAATCGTACTAACCGCTGCTTCACCGTATCTGACTTTCGCGATGAAAGTCAGGCCGATAGAGTCAGGATGCAACAACGGTATTGTTTCCGTCACAAGCAACGCTAAATTCATTTGAGTCCCGGTGGTGTTTTAAACTCTGTTGTTTTCAGTAACTCACTCCAAATCTAAAGCTACTTAATTTGGTGTGTTTGAAGATGAGAAGAATAGATCTTTATACAAGTAAGGTAGTAGTAGGTAAGACAATCCATGTGGGATATGTAAATTAGGATTAATAGCAACTCAATTGCTCATAACTAAATCAAAACATAGGAATTGTGCTCAAAGTAGAATTTCAGACCTCATTTTAGCATAGTATAATATTTTTTTACAAAAAAAATTTAAATAAAAAGATTTGGGGAATCAAGTTAAATTTTATCTCCAAAAATTCGTTTGAGGTTTAGAGTCTCAGATAAAAAGTTATGGACAATATTTCAGAGAGGGTGTTTGAAAATGTAAAAAAGATGTCTCTTCCAACCCCTCTCTGAAATTTGTCCTTAACTTTTTATCTGAGACTCTAAACCTCAAACGAATTTTTGGAGATAAAATTTAGCTTGATTCCCCAAATCTTTTAAGTTAAAATTTTTTTGTAAAAAAATATTATACTATGCTAAAATGAGGTCTGAAATTCTACTTTGAGCACAAATTCCTATGTATATATTGACAATGAGTGGTCAAGTTCTCATCTTCAAATTATCCCATATCCTTTGAGGATTCATGATGAACAATTGATTTCATTATAAAAACAACCTCTTCACCCTTCCTTTCGACAAATGATGATGGTGTAAATCCTTCACATTGCCATCAAAACAAATTCATGTTGCTACATGGTGATTGGACCTACTTTTGACAACTTGGTCGGAGTGCAAGGCGCATCATGTTAAAGAGTGTTCAATAATGAATTGGACCTCCAGTACTTAAATTTTGAGCCACTCCACACATTGACAACTATTTGACATCCCAAGTGTAATGTGATCAATAGGGGAAAAATATTAAAAGTACGAGATAAAATGTAAGAGTTGGGGTCCCTTGAGGGGTTTGGAGAGACCTACCTTAAGTTCCTTGACCATGTTTTCATCATTAGCACTCCAAAACTGCCATTTCTAATATAAGTACCAAATTTTAGAGCAAAAAATATTTTTAGACACATGTAACCATAGGATGATGTAGTATGTTGTTTTGAGAAGATGTGGAAAAAAATTTAGAAATTTTCCACCGCGTAGATTGCAAGATATTAGCGTTTGAAGTGACAAAAATATTTTTTTTGGCCTTACGAAAAACAGAGCAACTGCACTTCACAAGGTCACATTTATATGAAAAATGTCAAAAATGTTTGTGCTTCTTTAGATTCATTCTTCAAGTCAAGTTGGCTACATGCTTGAAATTTTTCAGATCATTTGGAATTGTACAACATGTAGGAAAAAAATAGTAAGTAGAAAAATAAAAAAACGATTCAAATATGAAATTGTTAAGAATTTAATTATGGAATTGAAAAATGCCTATCCCAATGGTTGTAATGTTGTAATAAACAATCTACATCCTAATATTAAACATGAAAGATATACAAATATTTGGTATACAATATATTAATATTATACAAATATGGTGTCAATATCCCATATTGATGACATTCACAATAGTAAAAAAAATATAAATATAGTCGAGGGGGTACAAAATGTATTTTAATTCATTCAATCATTTTAGAGGTGAATTAATTAATTGGTAGAATGTGTCTTTTATTACAATGTGCTCAAAAGACACAAACATCCTACAAACAAAATTCAATATAATTTAATTGTAAACATAATTCTAATTTAACACCAATACAACAATTGAGAAAAGACATGATGTTACAATACTAACATTTCTCTTCCATGATTGAATAAATAGCATGATTGCTAAGATGCTACATTATATATATATATGCATTAATGTGTGTATGAACATTTGATGCATGAACAAAAAGAAGGTAATTACATTTTAGCTTCATAAAAAGAGATGTCTATAAAGTGAAAACACCTAAAAACATTTGTGAAAATGATAATTTAATTTCTTTGGATTGGTGGAATCAATTATATGCATTATAAACTCTAGCCTTCATATAAAAAATCAGAACCTAAAAATGCACCATATGACTTTAATATATAAATTGAACACATTCTTCTATTCAACAATAATTTCAAATGCAAAGGCATTAAGATGAAACTATGGTTCATATTGCAATCTATATTCTCTATAATGGTTAATGCAATTCCGTACTCTCAATTTCCAAAAAATAATTATTCAAATATCATGAGAATCAATATCATTTGCATATTTTTCAAATTGTGAATATTTTAAATTCTACAAATGTCAACTTCCTTCAATTTTTGTGTACAACAATTTGAAATGATATATACCAACATGTGAAGGAAGTTGACATTTGTAGAATTTAACAAAATACAAAATAATTCTAAATTATCGCACACAAAACTAAGTTTTAGACATGGCTAACATTGAAATAATTAACTTTCTTTCAAATCACAACTAATTTTTTCTTCAAACTTTCATAGTCATATGTTGTATGCCACATACTACAACTTTCATATAACCACTTCTGGACTTTGCCCATTGATGCTTATGGTATGGTTGTTTGAATGAAAAAGTTTCAAATCCATATTCAGTTTTTTTTCATCATTGCATACTAATAGAGAATTATAAATGTATAAATACAATGAACATTGAAATAATATAACCATGATGAAACAACATAGCATAAAAACAAAGATCATTGTTTCAATAATTTCTTTGAAAATTGAAACAATGTAAAAACAATGACTAATTGTTACAATGAAAAATCAACCTCCGCTCTAATTTGAGACGTATTACTCTATCGAGAAGTTGAAAGTTCTCTATCAACATCCAAAGTTCAATCCCTCAACAGAGTTTGTCATTTCATTTCGAGGACTGCGGAGTTGTCAAGAGTTGACAAAGGGACTTGTCAAAAATGGCATGGAACAAAGAAAATAATTGCACTCACTTCATAACGAGTACAAAAACTACGAACTGCACAAAATTTGTACAAGTGACGAAGACTGATCAGCGCTTCGATTCCAACAGACTCACTCGCTGTCTTGAACGCTCTGTCAGGATGGCCAGGGTTTAAGGGTTTAGGGTCTATGAGATCGTTTATAGAAGGACGATTTGTATTATAAATATATAGAGAAGGTTGAGGATCCTACTCCTTGAGTAATAACATCTTAAACATTAAAATCCTATACCACTTCTAATGGCCACACTGTACAACAGAAAAACGAATACAAAAAGCAGCAGAAATCGATCAATTATCCTCAGTAAATTCACTTTCTCAATGGACCCTCGGTTAATTGATTTCTTCACAACTGTGTACATCGCCCAATATGAATGCTAAAGTAAACCCAAAAGACGATCTCATAGACCCTAAGCCCTTAAACCCTGGCCACCCTGACAGAGCGTTCAAACTAGAGTCTGCGAGACAAACCTGGACAATGGTTTCCTTGAATTGAAATATGTCCACCTCGCAATTGCACAAAGGGTAAAGTAGAGTCTCCACTCATCATACAGCAAGGGAGCGGTTCCATTCACATACAGGTGAGCTTTGAACTTTTTCCTACAACAATCTAGAAACCTGCACCATCTTAAATTTTGCACATTTAGTTTGTGCTAAGCCAAAAATCAGTTGCAAAAAATTAATGTCCATACATAGACGAAGAATTTTCAGACTTACCACGAATCAAAGCTCACATGTATGGTCCATGGAACTCTAATGTAATAACTAGTTTAGGGAGCCTCTACCTTATGTGTCATACTGGAGTTGCTATCCAGAGGTTGGGGTCCTCATTTTGGCCACAACATCCATCAAATCCTTAAGCTCCGAAAGAGCATCATCCCTCTCTTGCGCCAGCTGCCCCGCCACTTCCTCCAGCGCTTGTTTCTCCGCCTCAGAGCTCGCTTTCAGCGTTGCAGTCTCCTTTAAGGCCATATCTCTCTCCTGCGCTAATTGCAATGCCACCGTTTCCAAAGCCTGGTTCTGGGATTTCAAAAGCCCAATCTCTCGATCCAGCATCGCCTCGATCCCTTTCATCCTCTCACTCATCGACTCAACAGTAAATTTCAAGGCTGTCACTTCCGACATAGCCGTCTCTCGCTCCTCCGCAAGCTGCAATGTCACTGTTTCCAAAGCTTCTTTCTCTTTCAGGATTTGAGAATATTCACTCGTCTGCCGCTTCATTTCCTCCACTTGGTTCACAGCACTGTCACGCTCCCTGGCTAATCTCTGCATTGTGGCGACAGTCTTCTCGTCCAAGTCTTCTGGGAGTACTAGACTTGTTTGTTGGATTAATCTTCCGTTTTCCATGAATTCTATCACCGCCTTGACGGGGGACACTTTGAAGCTTGCAGGTTGACCTTGGATCACTCGAGTAGCGACAAAGAGGGAGCATGCCACTCCAATGAGTTGCATCGTTTCGGGGACTATGGGATAGGATTCGAGAGAAGTGAGTAAAGCTCCCGAGAGGAGAACTCCTAGAGTGGCAGCACCGCCATATAAGAGAAAGTCACCTGGTCCCTGACCCTCCAGTTTGCTCATGGCTTCCTCATATGATTTAGGCCATGTTGCTCCACTGGAATGGGTTGAGTCTTTTTTTTTTTTTTTCTCACCATCGCTTTCTTTCGGTTGTGTTGGCAAGTTGAAGTCCTTGTTTTTGAAATTCACCTTCTCTTTAGTAGGGGAGAACTCTTCCTGGATCGAGGATCTTACTTGGACACTTCGAACCTGCAAAATTTATCATAACAATGCCCCATTGAGGCAATACTATTTTCATAGCACAGGAAATAACAATAACACAAAATGTAACCTAACCTGCCTGGCCCATATGTACAGAAAATTTATGTGTGTGCAATTGGCAATATGGAAGACGATAATAAACGATTAGAATTTTGAAACCTGATACCAACAGCAACTCAACTATTCAAAAGCTAGGTTGGTCTTCAACTAGCAAGTGGTGCCAGCACGACTTGCCTACACGTCTGTGGCCACAAATGTCTATATCGAATGGAAATGAGATTGTCTCCCGTCACTACCACTATGAAATTGCATAAAATATTTATATACAGTAATAGAAATTTGGTCTCAACAGATTTGGCTATTGTACCCAAATTGATCTTTCCACAGCTCATGAGAGATCTCCCAAAATCACACTCCTACTATACGTTAAATGCTTCAAGTGACGCAAATAGTATTCTCTACCTTCATGAATATTATCCTCGTAATGTGGAGACAATTCAAGAAAGTGTCTGATAACATGCAGTGGAAATCAAGCAATGAAGAAAATTAATTGAAAGATGTAAAAATGGCACCTGTTGAGCACAAGAACGATGGCGCACTTTCAAAGATGCGAGTTGAGATTTGTTGCGCCAGGAAGCTGCCTCGGATGCCCAGCATCGAGGGATCGATGCCATCGTGAGCATCCCGACAGTTCCCTTCAAGAAGAAAGCATGAACTCCACAAACAGTCTGCACAGCAAAACCCTGTTTTTAACATAAAGAGCCTGCACACAAATAATCTGCCGACACAACAATCTAGGAAGGAGCTCCTAAAAACTTTGGGCCATTTTTTAATTCAAGGAAGAAACAATTCAAAGAAGAATCAAGGTATCGAAGATGCTCCGCTTCTTTTACATCTTCTTTCTTTTACACATCCTCTGAAATCTTGATTTCAAGAATTTGACAAACGAAGGCCCCTTCGTGCTTGAATCCTTTCTTGAATTTTTGCATATTTTTGCTTATATTTTTATGAATATATATTTTTTACCTCAATTTCATCAAATTCTCTATATAAAAAAGTGTTTTCAAAGAAAGTCCAGCATCGATTTGAAGGAATGAGAAGTTCTGTGCTCAAAAAAGTCCCTAGAACCACTCTGTTCATCGTCCAGAATTGGGACGTCGGAGCGCTAAGGAGTTAACATCACTACAATAGCTCCTGAATTCAATTCAATAGCTTCTCCATTGACAATGGTGAGCACGCAGAAGTAGTCTATGGTTGCACACCATTCTCAAGCAACTTTATTGATTGAATCCAAATCATATCCAGTTTTTTTCCTATCTTTTGTACGAATGTTGTCAAATAGAAATAAAGATAGCTGCACTCGTCAAAACACTTAAAGAATGCACTCCAGAAAAGCAACAAAACGAAGCTTAAATTCAGCTCAAACTTCAAGAAATTTACGTCAAAGACCTTCTACTCGGAATGCGCTTCGACGGGCAGATGAATGCCACTCGTACTACGACTACAAATCAAAAATTGTGGAACCCAGAATCAGCCCCCAACCAACGAATGCTTCTTCCTGTTACGGACAATCCACACGCCCCAAGAAGTTCTAATTTGGACGAGGCCAAGTTCCCCAGGAAAGAACGAAAAAGAAGCATACAAGTGAAGCAAATGAAGCAAGCTTACAAAATTGCAAGTGAAGGCGGTGTTGAACCCGACGAATACGCCGCAAAACTTGTTTCTCCCAAGAAAACGAAGGCGCTTGGAAATAAAAATTGCAAAATGGAGGCCAAGTGTGACAACATTTGTCAGTGGAATTCAAGCCCTAATTTGAATTAACGAAGAGGTTGTTGTTGCAGATTGTGTTGCGTGCACAACGAAGACCCAATTGGTCGAGCAACCGAGTGCGGAGATATTTCGAATTGAAAACTGGGGCCTCCGTCCATGGTGGAATTCTTTTGCTGGAAAGTGGTTGGGGAGGCAAAATTTTAGCGTGGTTGAGCATCTCCACAAGGGCACTCTATTTTCCCCGTTATGACAACTTGGCTGGTATGACGAAATGCGGTATCCAACTTGCAGAGCTACTTATTATTACAGTACTGCACTGTAAGTGTCTCCGGCCCTAAGGCGGAAACACCCATAACCGTCAATATAAGCAATTCATCATAGTTGGAGGCACCTTTTTCCTAGAAATGATATTCTTTTAGTATTAGCAAGTGAAAATCATGAATATTAAAAATAAATAAATAAAATTCGAATGTGATATGTAATTTTTATGATTTCTCAAAGTACTTGCTCCTTAGACCACTGAAATTGTCATATTGGAGGATCCTAAATCAAAATCTGTAAAAATCTGTAATCTACAAATCAGTTAAGTATGTGTCCTTCAAATGCGTCAACAAATCAAAGGTAAGCATTTGAAAGATACATTTAGTTGCATTCTAAGGTACAAGAATGGGTACAAGGACGCTTTTGGGTGCCTTCACCTTAGTTCAAATGGGATGAAAAGATTTTTTTTATTCCATTTTACAAATTTTCAAACAACAATTAGAATTCCCTCATATAAATGATTCTAATTTGGGGGTGGACTTCTATGCACCTAGAATCAACCCAACCTTGCATAGACGAAAAGAAATTTAAAATTCTAAACAAAAGTGTACAATGAGGAGAATTGAAATTGTTGGTTGGTATATTTTTTTGGAAGAGTCTTATGAAAAGTGGGAGAGGTAAGTTTTTAATTGATGAAAAATTATTTTTAATAGATAATGGGTTTAAACTTTGAGGTTGCTTTTAGTTTGATAAGAAGGAAAAAAATATTTTTAATATTAGAGAAAATTAGGGGCCCCTAGAGGGCTATTTCACTTTCAACAACAATGCATATATAAGGAAATTTAAAAAATAATATTATTTTATTCTTGCTTTTATTGCATTCGCACTACTACCTAAAATCAAACAACCCTCTATAGGCTCCAAATGTATCATTAGGGGAGATTTCACCTAGTTGGGAGACTGTTTCAGGGCTATTTCCATTGCTGGGAACCAGTCCTGTACAATCAGAATATAATAATAATAAATTAAAAATTAAAAATTAAAAATTAAATAAATTAAATAAAAAATTAAATAAAAAAATTTTAAAAAAATTATTTTTATTTTTATTTTATAAAAAATATATTAAAAAATAATATCTGACGTGGCCGTCTCCTGGCCACATCAGATCAGCGTTCCCACAGCGTTCCTGCAGCGTTCCCACAGTTCCCATAGTCCGGGAACTCACAGTCTTCTAAAACGCAGGAATCTCTTCTAATAGTTGTTTCTCCCTACTTATGTACAAATGAAGGCATTATAAGCTCAGCATAGGCAATTTTGACTCAAGAAAATTTGGAAACTTGTCTCGATTATAATATAGTATGGAAGTTCGTTCTTCCTAAGTAGGAAATATACTTCAACATTTTGTGCCAAAGTAAGGCACTAATTAGAATTTCATTAAAAGAGTTGTTGGATTTCCAAAGCTTGAGGCATTTCTTGAAGTAGCATTCTGGGGGCCTATCTACATCCATGCAAGGGTCACGATTTGCCAAACTATTGGAGATGCTCTTCAAAATTGTTGGATAATTGAGTCCCACAAGAGCAAACTTGAAATGAAAATTCTAACAAGACCCACCCCCTCATATAATAGCTTGATGCTTATCTTCACCATGTAAAAATCCTAAGGTCAAAAAGTGTTCAATGAATGATTTTCAAGATCATTGTAGAAATGACAAATGCACTTATTGGTCCAAAATTGAATCATTTTTACATAACTATTGTGGTGATAGATCTCTATCTTTTAGAATTAAGACATGGGCTATTTTTTGAAGCAAATTTGCACAACTAAAACCCAATGTATTAAGGAGAGAAGCCCATTGTGGACCATTTGGTCACTGCGTATAGTTTTACTTACTAGATTCACAATTTTTTTTTGCAAAACAACGGCAAATCATGGAATATTTCACATGTATTTTTTGGTCAAGTAATTTTTGGAATATAAAAGACGCATTATAGAAAATCACATAGCTTCCTATTGTGAACTCTAGAGGGGGACTATTCATACCCTTTCACATGCTAATATGGCTCTCTTAATTCCCTTAATTCCATTGGCAATTCAAAAGTGTCTGCTGAAGATTGTAGAATAATGAATGAACCTTTTGCTATGTTTAAAAGTCAACTCAATACCAACCCTTTGAACCCCAACTTGAGTCATTTGAACCCCAATTCCACATTGTGTGCAATTTCTACTACATTAGGATGTAAGAGAGCAAAATTGGGTTCATAATGGGTTTGCCCCCCCCTATTTTGCTTTAATAAGGTAGGTGGCTTTAAAAGTGACTTCTAACAGAGTTACATGTTACGTTCTTCAATGTACCAACAATGTACATTTCAGGAGGGGTCGCTTTTAGAAACCACTACGTTTCAACTTCAAAAACTTGTAACTAATTCCACGAAGGTCCAAAAAATATGAAACAACTTGGATTAGATGCCAATTCCATTTTTCTTCCTACCAAAATTTACTTAAAATTGTTGCGAAGAGTTTAGCTTCCCCGAAAATGCAATCAGCTCTTAAAGGGTCGCTTTAAAAGCCTCCTACCTTCAACCATCTCTCTCCAGCATTCTTTATCCACATGGCAACACCCAACTGGAACAGAATTGGATGAGCTGGCAAGGACGACCCATCTGTGTAAAGTCTCAAAAAATTACTCCCCGATTGCTCAAAATCCCACTCGTCTTTCAGGAAATCAATGTGGAATCTAGTTCCAAGACTAGTTGATCCAAGACTTCAACCTCTGACCAGGCTAGGCTAACACCAACCGAAGTACCAAATGGTCTTTTATCAAGTCTGTTTTCATCCTTGTCCCTCAGTCTTCAAAACTTCCTTGCAGCTACTGGAGTTGATTTGCAGATCTCTTTGGTTTGCTGAGTTCAAGCTCTACTTTTCAGGTCCTTCAATAGTCACATAAGAGGGTCTCCCGAGTTGAGTTTCCGGTCACAGAGTTTGTTCTGCAAAGAAGAAGAGAATTGAGTGAATTTGGTTTTATTGGAAAGGAGTTCGTAATGTGAAAATAGAGCCTAGTTATGAGAAAATGTTATGGCAAATTATGTGATTTCATAATGGGGTTGTATTTTCATGTTACCCTAAGTAACCTCAATGATGAGATCCAATTCCATCGTGTTTAATCAAAAGTATAGAGAGGACAACATAATGTTAAAGAATGAAAAAAATTATGAGATATAACCATGTCATAAATATCCAATGCTTGGTTGCAACCTCCATAAAATGGGCTCCATTGAGGTCATGCTCATGGATTGATTTTGGTCAGGAGGATTTTATTCTGTTCCTCAATTCTAATTTCAAAAGGACAACAATGATGGAAAGTGGTTGCCACAATTTACCCGTCAGCGACTTTGCACAGATCTTTCCGCTGGTCATCTCTCCAGCCTACTTCAGTGAAGTCTGTCATAGACAAAGTCACAGTCATGGGCAACCATATTTAATTAGCTTAAGCAACAGGACGACATCGAAGAAGGTACACTTTCGTACCCACAAACAATACGTTTGGATGATAAGACGGACCATATTGATAATTTCTGATCATGATACTCAGGATTCAATTCAGGAATGAGAGTCAAATTGACTACTTTCGATGAATATTACAATTTTAGACTTACCAGCACCAGTAATCACGGCATTTTTAAACGATGTGTTACCAGTTACCAAAGCTCCCTCCAGATTGGCATTGGTCAAATTTGCCTGTAAAATCGATCATACAAGCAGGAATCAGCTTCTCGTGCTCAATACACGAACGATCTCCACAATACAACCCCGCTGATCATTCAACCTTCAAAAACTCACATCTGACCTCACATTTAAATATGTCTACTGATAAGTCTACTTAACAAGCTCAGTTACAGAAGTAGATCTCTCCCAATGATGCCCAGAAGTAACAGGAATATATACCTTCTGAACATTTGCTAATGAGAAGTCACACCCTCGGAGGTCTGCGTCAGTAAGATCAGCTCCTAAAAACAAAACACATGTCTCATAAGCCCACAAAAACTTACATCCACAAAACAAAAAGTGCATCGCATTGGGAGGATCTTGGGTTTTAGTCCGGGGCTAAAAGCCGTGTGCTAGAAGGGGCTCACGTACTAAAAAGGGGTTAATCTACTGATATTTTTAGCTCCAAATCACTTCAACATTAGCCCAAACCAATAGTTGAAATTCTCTTGGAGTCATGTATTAATGCAAGGACATTCTCGATCTTGTCTAAAAACTCTACTAAAAGTGCAATTTTGTGTGATAGAAGAAGGGCGGCGAATGCAATTACCAGTCAAGTCCGAGTCGAAAAAACTAGCACCTAGTAGCTTTGCCCCTTTAAAGTTTGCTTGCCGCAATATGGACTGCATGTAACAAAAACATAAGAAGTTTAATGATGATAAACACTCTCTTAATTGTGATAATCATATGAAAATAGAATAGAAGGAAATGTAATTTTCAATGAGACGTAGAGTCGAAAGAGACGATTACAATGACATTACCGTCTTGAAGTCTTGTTTGGTCAATGTTTGGCCACTGAAATCTCTTCCTGTCAAGTCTTGCCCACGTGTCACCTCTTGCCCATACGGACCGCCACCCTGCAAAATCAGAGTCCACTAATTTCATCAGAAATGGCATTCATCTTTAGCACACAAAAGTTTAAAAATAAGCATTTGGTCATGATAACATTTGGATACGGGTTGCAATTCGGTGTCGTTATATGACAATATGATTCACTACAAGTTTAACCAAGTCTACCTTGTCAAGCAATGGCATTATAAAACCAGATAGTACACCACACACACCATTAGCTGTAGATCACAAGACGTCACGTACGTTCTCCAAATTTAAAGTTGGAGATTTCGACCTAATTAGAAGCTGTAAAATAACTTACAACCTCCTTGAACAAAATTGTTGGAAGACACATTAATAATTCATTCAATGCAAATGAACACCCACAGAGTGTGATGTGTTGACTGTATTAGAATGGTATCAAATCATTGGGATTGACTTACCCTAAAGGCAAGCGCAGGGTCTGGAGCTGAGTAACACAGTGAAGCTGCTGCAAGGGCAACGAGACTAGCACGTCCAAACCTTTGCAACCCTGCAAATTCATAATCTCGTTCCGTGTACTCAACCTGTACATAACAAAAACTCAATTAAATTTTATCTCAAAAGCTGAATAAGGACCCAAATGTAAACCGCTTGCAAACTGGAAGAGAGAAACTCAGTTACAATCCTTCATTGACTCTGATTCTTCTTCTTGGTTACTGAATTACCGCAAAAGAGTTGCTAATTCCAGAAGCGTCATTACAACCAGTGAAATCGAATATGGCTCTATTAATACTTATTCTTTTTCTATAGAACATGATGAATCTTCACTGTTGAATTCTGAATTTGTAGCAACATTTTAGTAACATTCATAACATTCTTGAGGAGCTGGCTTAAAAATCTTTAAAATCAATCGTTGATTTCAAAAAAAGGATATCCTTGTCCCTTTCGAGCACAATTGCAAGCTCATCTAAGTCTTATTGAACCAAGAATTCGTTGATAAAGATTTACTTAGGATTTCTCTAGCTCTATCTGACAGTTCTCTACTCAAGCAAACAATAAAAAGTAAGTTCTCACAACAAACTCAGTCCCCATTAACAACCAACTGTAACTCAATTACTTTTCTGTTCAATCTGAGATCTACAACAGAGAAGGGAGAGTTGCCATAACTATCCAAAGAATGTTACTATCCAATCAATAAAATCCTCAAAAACCACCCAAAAGCAATCACCGATTGCAACCTTAAGTCTCTTTGCAAAAGAATCTGACATTCACTGGCATTGCTGATACAACACACTCATCCAATGAAAACACACTGAAATTGAAATTCTTGGAGAATGGCAATGAGCAATTGAGAGAAACCCTAATATGCACCCACCTCTCTAGACTTCTCATCAGCTTCTTTATAGTAAAGATTCTCGTCCACACTTCTGGAGGTCGCCAAATACGTTGTGCCCGGAGACGAAGACGAAGGTTGTGCAGCATTGCTTGTCAATTGCACACTGGAAGGCGCAGCAGTGGAGCCATCAGCTCCATGAATGAGCGCCCTCAAAGCTGACAAACAAATAGTGGGAAGAGCAGCCATGGACAAGTGCTGAGTTCCCCCTGTCGTGCGGTTTTGCAATCTCTACAACTGGAATTATTTGCAAAAAGGGAAGAAACTGAAATGGAACACAAGCATTAAAGAAGAAGGGAATGCTGGAATTTCTGGTTGTAAAGAGCGATGAAGAATTGAGGAGGAGCAAGCAAGGTTCAGGCAATGTGGATTTGAAAGGGGAAGAGCAAAGCTGCGCAAATGGGTCCAGTATGGAAGTTGGGGTGGATAAGGAATTTTGCTGATAGGATAGATAAGCTTCTGGTGCCCACGGGTCCCTCTTTAATATCACATTGTGGTTTTTATTTTCGGAACCTACAAACTTTTACTTTCACTTTACTTTTTGAGGAGGTTACTCCATTGTGAAAGCAGCTGGTGTAATAAATTCGGAGTACAAACTGGAATGTACAGCTCTGGGACTTAAGGAGGCAGACTCACCTCCGGGGACTTAATGGGCTACCTGTGATACCGTCGTAAGATGATGAGTTGGTCACAGGGTCGATTCAGCCCCCCCTCAAAACTCCTTACTTTACTTTTTCGTTCAAGAAATGATATGGTACAAGATCGTAGCCAAATTGATGAGAGACGGAGACTGAGCTGAACCCTAAGTGTACAAGTATTCGTGAATTGCGCATTTTTTTTGAAGTGCAGAGAGCTTCACAAGATTTTTGCCGTTTTGTGTTCAAAACATTGCAAACCATGAGGGTTAAGAAGCAGAAACAGTTGCGACGTCATGTGAGCTTCTACAAGACCTGTTTCGGATTCCGGGAGCCTTTCAAAGTGCTCTGTGACGGCACTTTTGTGCATTACAATCTCACGCATCGACTTGGGGGTTTGCAAGATTCTCTGTCGGCTATTCTTGGCGCTCCTGCCAAGCCTCTCGTCACCAGGTTTGTCTTGTGGAGGGTTCGATTATTCGGCTATGGATTGGCAGTATTAGGGTTTCGGTTAGCAATTTTATGGAGTTTTGCGAATTGGGATGAATGGCAGGTGTGTAATCGCGGAGCTGAAAAAACTCGGCGAGGCGTACTCTGGATCTGCACTTGCTGCTCGGCGTCTTGATTTGATCAAGTAGGTTTTCATCCCCATTCTGATTTCTGTAATTGCTCGTGATGTTCTATTTAGGGTTTATGGTGCTGGGTTTAGGGTTTAGGGTTTCAGTGATTGAGGAGTATGCGTTATTGCAAATTTAGGGTTTAGATGCAGTGTTCAGGGTTTAATTTTCAGTAGTTGTGATCTAGGAGGTGGTTGGATGGAAAATGAAAATTTCCTTGTTTTTCTTAGTGTAAGCTTGAATAAACAACTTAAACCAGAAACAGAAGTACAAATGCCTTATTGGTTTTATTTGAAAACCTAGCCTCAAAACTTTGAATCAGTCACTGTAATTCAAAAAAACATGGATAAGGAAGTGCATATTCTTGAAATCCTTCCAAGTGAATATGGATAAGTGCTATCACTTGCAGGATTTTGGCTTAGAAATCTTAAAAATACGAACTGGTCGCTGGCTCTCTGTAGGCTGTTTGTGTATTCACCGCGCACCTGTGATTATTTCCTGCGATCTAAATGCTTGCTTTGAATTAGGTGACGTATTTTAGGTCATTAGAAGTGCATTTTCAGTAGCTGTCCAACTTGGTATCTCCCATTACATTCGATTGAGAATTGAGTAGGAAGTCTTCCGTTTGAAATTTTAAGCGACAATTGATAATGTCATCCCTGGTTACCAGGGCCTTTATACCCGCCATTCCAGTTTAATTGTCAGAAGCTGTGATTGCGAAGTTAACTGGATGGGATATTGAAACTTCTTTTGTTTAGGGCCTAGGGTTTAGGACTAAATTGTCAGAATCTGTGATTGTGGAGTTGGTTCAATGGGAAATTGAGAAATTTCTTTATTTGTCTCTGTGTAAGCTATTGCTGGTTTTCATAAGCATCTTAGAAAGTGTAGTATATGATTATAGTTTGTGGCATTGGTAGGTGTGAACATGAGCCTTTTCTCCTAGCAGCAGAGTGTGTGGCTACTTTGGTGGGTAGCCACAATGAGGAGCACTATTTCGTGGCTACACAGGATTTGGAATTGCGAAAGCGGCTTCGCAAGGTTTGTACTCTAACAGATCCCCTGTTTTTTTTCCCTTTTTCAGTATGTACACCATTAGTATAAGCCCTTCTAGGGGAGACTATACACAAGTCTTTATGTCTTGTATGACGGTGGAGGATTAACTTGTATTTTATTGACCCTAGGTTCATGGTGGGGCTCTGATATATGCAAACAATACATCACTTGTTTTGGAGCCCCCGTCAGACACGCAAAAACAGTATGCCAAGATGGGTGAACTAGAACGAAACCGTTGGAGTGAGCGAGAGAAACACTTACTAAGACTGCGACAAGAGAAGAAAGAAGAGGAGGATGGTGTAAAAGGAAGTGATGTTGTTACTGCCGATGGCTCAGTTTTGCCTGTGGAGCAAAAGAACAACGTCAAGAGGGGTCATAATCCCCTTGGAGTGGCAGATCGACCGGTATTCAAAAGGAAACATGCTAAGGTGCTCATCGTTTTCAGACTTGGCAATGGCAATAATGTTATATAGGTGTTCTTGAACCTTGATTATGTCTTCACTAGGGTTATGTCTTCACTAGTCTTCCTATACTGTTGGAGTGGGATCAAGTAAGGGTTGTGATCAGTGGTTGGAGTAATATTGATTATGTCAACTGCTTCCATGCTGAGGACCTGAGCACAGATTCATCGTGGTTTCGGGTGACTGATTGGCTGCTTCACTTCAATTCTCTATAGTCTATCACATTCACTAATAGAGGATCCACATTTGAGTGAAATAATCTTGAGTAGCGATTAATGTAAAGTCTCAATTCACCATACAGTAATGGAGAGGTTCCATTCACCATGCAGGTGAACTTTGAACCTTTTTCTACAATAATCTAGAAACTTGAACCATCTTAATTTTTGCACGTTTATTTTGTGTTAAAATTAAAAATCAAGTGCAAGAAACTAAATGTCAATAGATTGAATATATTCTATGAGGAATTGCAGCTGACCGATGTTTCTTATTTTAACAGGGACCCAATCCTCTATCGTGTAAGAAGAAGACGACGATTAAAGGGGAACAGAAAAGCACCAAACAGGTCAGTCCTAAGGCTCTTTTGCCCATCTTTTCTGGTAGTATCATTTTTGTTAGTGCTTCATTTTCAGTCGGGTCTTTGCAAACTGAATTATCTTTTTTAGTAAAGATTCGTGATCCCTGATTCTTGTAGTGACCCAGGGCATGCTTTCTGAGCTTAAAGTGGTTGAATTTTGGTTTGTATATTGACGTATGACATAATCAGGGAGAGTATCTTTACTGTTTAGTTTATTCAGTGTCGTATGAAAAATATACTGTGGAGGTTGAGAAATAGTGTTGCTTACACGATGTGGTTCTGATGGCTTTTCCAAAAGCAGAAATCGGCTGCAACTAATGTTGGAGTTGAGGCTCAGGAGAAAAAGAAAAAGACTAAACATAGGCGGAAGAAGTCATCACAAAACAAGGGACCGGAGACAATTGGTACCTTAATTGCATCATAGTTTTTTTTAACTCTGCGCCAGGATTAGTATGATGCCTCTGTTATTGGAGAGTACTCTAGCTGGAGAGCAAATTTTTGTAGAAACACGTAGGGCACTAGATAAGCTTGGGATCGGTGTTTTCTGTCTCCACCAAGGTGAGTGAAAAAATATTCAGATCCTTTCAATACGAATGGAGTCGACATCTGGACATACAAGTGACTGCCTTAATTGAGTTGGTATTTGCATCATTTTCTTTGAGAGGACTATACAACTTTCTTATGTGCATGAAAAACTGAAAGTGTTAAGCACAAAAGTTTTAGTATACAAAGGATTGTATACTTTGGAAAGAAGTTTAGCCCAAAGGAAAAAATACAAGGTGAGTTCTAGTGTAAGTTTGTTGTTTGTAAACAAATGGAATTCAGTGTTGGCCACCAGTTCCACTCAAATGTGACTGTTTTAGACATCCAAAGAAATTTATCACTACACTAATGATGATAAATAGTGTTACCTACACTAATTGATTTAAAAGAGCTATAAGTTTTTACTATTGATGAATATTTTTACCAACTATAGATGTAAAGTTCTCCCACTCAAAATGATATTAGGATCTATACATTCAGTAAAAATATTCATCAAAAGTAAAAATTTATAGCATTTCTAAAATAGTTAGTATGGCTAACACTATTTATCATCATTAGTGTACTTGTTTCTTCACTGAGGTAAAACCGTGTAACATCTCTTCACATTTGGTACTGGAAAACACTATGTAGGAGCCATCCTTTTTGACATTATTCCCAATATGTGTGATGGGTATCAAAGAATAGAGAATATATATTAGTTTGAATGGTGTTTGAATATTCTTAACTCTTGAGCACCCAACATGTGTTTACTAAAATCTAGACCCTTTTGAATTCATTCCAATCAAACTATCACCTAAAAAGAGATCCACATAAATTGATTGTATTGTTGAAAAGATTATAATAATCAAACAAGGAAATCTTTCAAGTTTGAGAGGCGAAATTTTGGTCTACAAGAGGCTCAAGGATTAACCCTTAAAGGACACTACAATTATTTTTCAATTGATGAATGACATAATCCTTCTTTGTAGGATAGAAGTGCAACTATTCATTCTTGAAAAGGGGAGGTATTGTATAGTAGTTTGACTTCCAATGAGTTTTTTTTTTTATTCTTTTTAAAATAGTGATGTACGCAATAGTAGTAGTAGTAGTAGTAGTAGTAGTAGTAGTAGTAGTAGTAGTAGTAGTAGTAGTAGTAGTAGTAGTAGCAGCAAAAGGGATGATTTCCATAGTCACCACTTTGTCAATCCTCTAAGGGTTAATGAAAATCAAGGGCATGGGATTTAATTAACACCTTGTAAACAAACAAACTAGAATTTCTTGTAGTTGTTTTTCAATTGCAATTCCCTAAATGGAGTTCAATCTATTTTAAAAAAATTATCTTAATTTGTATTTCTCTTAACTCCTAAATACCTAGGCCTTTTCAAGTGTATTTTTCTCAAGTAAAAAGAGCATGGGCTTATAGTTATTTTCAATGAAGCAAATTGTTTCTTTTTCAAAATCTTACCATATAGATGTTGAAAGAGCTTGCTTAGTATCCTACATTAGGGTTAGATTTATTAAAAAATAATTTAAAAAATAATTAAATATGACATCTAATGAAATTTTTAGAAATTATAATATGGCATAATTGAATAGTATAAAGAAATCAATGAAAATAATCTTAATCTTCAAACTAAAAGCCACAAAGCCAAAGTTGTGAGTATTAGTAAAGCCCTAAGTATTGGTAAAGCTATGAGTATTGCTAAAGGTCACAAAATATTCCAACCCTATGGAATGAACTTTCAAAAATTCTAAATGGAATTAACCAACTAAAGGAAAATCAACTAGAAAAAAAATGATTTTGTATAGGGCCTAACAAATTTGACCCCAACGTACACTAGTATGCATTCAAGTTTTGAGTGTGAATTTCCATAAGAGTTGTGAGATTATTACTAGAAAAATGTGCATATCCTTTTATTAGTATATTGCCCCTCCCCACAATGTTTGACAAATTTACATATTAAGAGTTTTTAGAATTGGAGGTGATATGAACAAATAGGAATTGTATTAGCACACTAAAAACCTTAAGTTCAAATGAAGAGCTATCAAACTCATTACACAATCTACCTTGCAATTGTTGAAATGCAATTATTTTTTATAAGTAGAAATCGTAAATCAACACTTGTGTGTTTAAATTTTCAATGGTGAAATTCATTAAATTACTTTACTCTTTCCATTAAGACCATTTTCAAGCAAATAGATGAGTACAATTTTTTAGATCTCAAATCAAATAAAACTCACAAGCTTTAACTCTTCCATTGTCTAATGGTATATATACATATTCCTTTGAGGTCCTCTCAAAAATCAAATATTTACCTTTTTCAGTGAAAATTAACAACTTCCAATAGGTTAACCTTCAATTTTGCCCACAAATTTAAAAAAATTCTAAAACAATAAGATGAATTTATGTGCCAACACCAAAACCAACCTAAAATTTTTGGAGCAATTAAGGGGAAGCCACCCATAACCGATCAAATAAACATCTGTGGGACAAATGGAGAATAGTTGAGTAGAATGGAAATTTTTCCTGTGTAGGAATGTAGAAAATACTCTGATTGCAAAATTTTCAAAATTTTATTTTCAAAACTGAAATTTCTGTGAATTTTAGAAAGGCATAAAGTGTTCCCGACCCATACCCAACATTTAGAGTTCTGCAATTCCAATCATAGACAAGATTACTTCCTGCTCATGTGTACAAATTTCAAAATAAAAACATGGCATGTAATAATTATTCCTTGTAGCTTTGTATATTGTGCTTGTGATTAAATCTGGTAGTCCAAAAAACAGTTTACTTGGTTGGAATTAGATCACCTCTACATGTTGGGGACTCATCCCTAGTTGGGAATGGGTGGTTCTACCTTATATATGGGGTTAACTTGAACAAGTTCAACTTCGCTTAGGGGTTAACTTGAACAAGTCTTTTGGTATTGTGCACAAGATTAACACTTTCTGTTGTGCAAGAAGTAAGGTGCACAAAAAGCACAAGCTTTACATTTTCACTAAATAATGGTGGATACTTCATAATTATGCAAAGTTTGGTTCTAAAATCATTTCTTAGGTGCATAATTAATTTTTGGAGATTGCCATATTCTTTGGTGCATTGGAACAAGCTCCTTTCACTTGCCAACAAGATAATATGAAAAAATAATCAGTCTAACAGCAGTAACTAGGCAGTAACAGTCAAGGATTTCTTTTTTTTAACCTGACGCATCCTAAAGTCCCAAAAGCCAACTATCGCCATCTTGTAAGAACTTCCGATGAGGTATGATAACAGGAGAGAACCACAACACGTATGGAGAAGCATACAGGGAACACATAGAATGCCCATGGAAATACACAAAATCTATCTACCAGAACTAAAATTTGCAACTGCAAATGCCTGCAGAAGCAGATCCCCACAAACATAGTATTTACAACCCCGCCTGTACATACAAATCCTTTGAACTGAAGCTCTGGAGCTCTGTCACAAATCTCATAAATCTCGCACTTCAATTAGGTGCCTCGTACGTATAGTATCTAGTTTTTCTTATATTAGGTGTATGATATCACACTCAAAAAATTCAATGCTGCGTCACTTGGGAACGCTCCTCATAGCTCTGCAGGTTGGCTTGTGAATCTGCCAGTCTGCAGATTGGCATTCACGTCCGCAGTAGTAGATCGATTTGCACCCGGTGCACACTTTCAATGTCACGTCCACCTTGCGACAAACTGCACAAGCATCAGATGCCGGGGAGACAACAGTAGCTCGGATTTCTTGAAAAATCTCTTCTCTGCAGTCACATTCAGAGAGGGTCCGTAGGGGTACAATGAACGACGGACGGACAAATTTCTGCCTTGGTTTCCATCGTTTGTTGTGCTCAGAGATGACGCTTTCCGAAAGAAGACGCTCGTGAGCTTGAAGGACCTGCTTGAAGGAATGGGAGTTCAGATCCACAACGTACAAACTCACGAATATTATCCCTTGACCTCCCAAATCCTTATTTGAAATATTGTATGCTTTTTTGCCTAATATATCTTTGTACAAACATACTACCTCTGTCTCAAAAATAAATCCGTGGTTTCTAGTGGGAATTTAGTCAGAGTACCACGGATTTATTTTGAGACAGAGGGACTATTACTTATCTGGATTTCAGCAAATTGGTCATGAAGAAAGGACTGGTTGATTTTTATAAAGAAAGGCAACAGAGAAAAACGCTTTGTGAAGGAGCAAAAGACGTTGCATTCATTGACAACAAGTGTACAGTACATAAATGATAAGATCTGTTATACCTGACATACGAAGTGAACTAGGTGTTTAGTTCCCAAATAAATCCGAATCTTGCCTTTTGGTTGCTGCTGGAGGAGATCCGATAAAATTTTCTCATTGTCTCTGTGCGCATCTTCCTTATCCATGATCGCATATTCGACCTGAAAAACGTTCCATGTAAGCAATAGAAAGAACTCTGACCATCACACTGTACTGTGATGATTTCCTTATTACCACATCTGTATTCAACTTTTGTGGCATAGCAAAGTATGATAGTGAGAGTACGAAATGAGTTTTGAACTGCGTGTCTTTTCTTCTCTTCTGTTGAGTGAGCTCCAACAAAGGATGTGATATTCGAAATTAAAGGAGGAAGAGACCAGAGGATGTATGTATGTGATACTAGAGAAGGTGAGAGAGACTAGAGACGGTGACATTCCAGAGAATTCAGTGCACGTCCATTGCTTTACCTGGAACAAAACTGTTTCCTTCTCTGCCCTAGAAACAGCCTCCGCGTTGGCTTTGAGCCATCGCAGCGCTTTGATACGCACAGCCAACCCAATCCTCTGCTCCTCCTCCCTCAAAACCAAATTGCGGATGCCCTGCTCCACCGCTTCCGCCACGACACGAAAGAACACGCGGCATCCCAGAAAGTCGTCCGTGTCCAACAGAGGGCCTGCGAGATTCACCGTGCCGCTGCAATCCAACAAATATAATAGCTCCCATATATATCAACTCCTTTCTTCAACTAAGAAAGTGGTCCAACCAAAAATTTGATGTCACTTCTCCTACTTACAAGTAATGCCTATCCATTTGAACTGTGTTACAAATTTGTCAAACCTGGGCTCCTGCGACACCAAGGTATAGATCTCCCGCTCGCTTATGGTGGTGAAGTAGGGCTTCATGAGAGGGGAGCGTCGGTCTCCCAACAGCCGGTCTTCAATGCTGTCGTTCCGGACCTCGGAGTAGGCGATCTCGGACAATGCCGTAGGGTTGAATCTCTTCCCTGGAATGTTTAAGTCTTCGTGGCATTCACCGAAGAACAAGAACTTCGCGAATGGGGCATGGAGATCGTGGTCAGTTGCATGGGTGAGATGAGGAATCACCTCGTCCAGGCCTAGCTTCTGGACGACGCGATGAAGACTGGAGAGCCGCGGTTCAGCCATCATGGTGCGATTCAATTCAAACTCGATCTCCTGCATGCATGCAACCAAAAAATCAAGAATACAAAAACCCTAAACCCCCAAACTCTTGACTTGTTTCAATAGCGGATTGCAGTGGAATTAGCGCACACAGGAAACCTCGTATCAATCAATCTCACAAAAAATGAAAATTAAAAGCTCCTCTAACTGGAAACCACCATTTCAACGAGTGTGATCCTATTCATACTTGATGTGAGAAGAAATCGGACAACTGCGAAACAATACACCTACAAGTTAAGCGCGCACACCACGCAACCCAATCTGGACAGAGCTTGATCGATCGTGAACCAATCTCCACGGTGCTTGCCAAGCTGGGTGACAGTGTTCTTGTAATCAGATAGATGTGTTCAATTCTTGTATCATAATCACTCCTTCTGGTTTAGGACGACGCACGCGTGCACATTCTACGAGAGCCACTGGATGATGATGCGCCACCTCCGATCGAGAAGCGTACGCGCGTGGCGGCGATTACGAGGATCACAATGCAGCAATTACGAGACCTAGCTAGCTAGCTAGTACGAAGAGTGCAAATCAATAATTAGATTAGTATAAACTAACTGCGATTTTGATCGAAGCGAGCTCCCTGGAGGCTAGCTAGGCAATTAAGCTGGGTGAAGACTGTGTTGAGAGCTAGATTAATATTAGTTGGAGCTGCAGGAGCAAGACGACGCGCGGGGAGTGGATTTGTTGAAGGTGCTGGTGCCCACGTTGCAGCGCGAGAGACGAATCGGAGAAAGTGAGTGGCAAATTGGCCATCTGAAACGATAGGCCGGCGCTGTAATAGCGGAGAGTTATGGGCCCGGACCCAAAATAGACAGACTGTGAATTGCAATGGCCGGCGGCGCAATTGAATGCTACCCTACCCGTGTATTTTATTAGAAAAAGTACTACTTGCTTGTTTTCATAATTATCTACGGAGTACTTCTCATCGATGTCAGACACTCGATCAGACCTGTCCAGCGTAAATTTCTGGTCGTCTGGAAGGGACCGGTGTAAAGTGAAGGCACCCAAACCCGTCAATATAAGCAATTCAGCATAGTAAAAAAAAGTGATATTTTGTAGTATTAAGAAGTGAAAATCATGAATATAAAAAAAAAATTAGACTTTCTGGATGTGATATGCAATTTTTCTGATTTTTCAAAGTGTCAGTTGCCTAGACCATTGAAACTGTCATATACTTAGGTGGATCCTAAATCAAAGTCTACAAAAATCAGTAGTCAATGAATTAGAGTTAATCCTTAATCCCTAAACATCCAAACAACATTTTTTTGGCAACATAGTGATTTTGGGCAGCTCACTACAGGTGGAGTTTTTCTTATTTTTCTTTGAAAATTTCACACAATATGGGGACAAAGAGTATCTTTAAGGCCCAACAGTTTTCATAACTTTTGAGTACATGGTTCAAAAGTTATTGCATGATATGTAATTTTTAGTGTTCAGCGGGCAGCCTGGGCAGTCCGGGCCAAAAAAAATTCTTTGAAAATCACTTTTTTCTTGAATAAAAAATTGAAATTGATTCTCTAGAATTTTATATATGTGGTAAGCTTTGAATCATTCCATTTTGATCAATGAGTCAAAAGTTATGAGGAATTTTAGTTTGGGTTAGTTTGTGGGTAGTTATGGAATCTCCACTCTAAAATAAACTTTGAAGTCTTTTATTTAACTCAAATTTAAATATTTTGGGAAAAATAAAATAAAAAATAAGGTGTATATTGTTTATTACAACATTACAACCATTGGGATTAGCATTTTTCAATTCTATAAATAAATTGTTAACAATTTAGTATTTTTAATCATTCTCTACTTCTTTCTACTTACTATTTTTTTTTCTATATGTTGTACAAATCCAAATGATCTAAAAATTTTCAAGCATGTAGCCAAGTTGACTTGAGGAATGAATCCAAGGAGTAACCACCATTTTGGACATTTTTTCATACAAATGTGACCTTGTGATGTGCAACTACCCGTATTTTCACAAGGCCCAAAAAAGGATTTTTGTCACTTCAAACGTTAATATCTTGCAATTTACATGGTGGAAATTTTGAGTATTTTTTCACAAACATGGCCTTGGGCCTTTAGGGATTAAGTTAAATAATGCTTAGCAAGTCATTATGTGTCTAAAATGTTATACAACATAATATTCAATTCAATCAAATTTTCTAAAATTTATGAATAATTGCAATTTTTTGTGAATTGGTTTAATTTTATAAACTCTCTTGCCCTTATTAACCCCTTAACACCTCAATCCTTTTTCAAAATTTGGCACATTTTTGCTTATATCTTTGTACAGTAATACCATGTACTAACATTTCATAAAATTGGGCATAAAGAAGGTTGTCTTTTCAAGATTCAAGTGTTACATTGGATGAATGAGAAGGTAGTTGGATGAAATAGTGTTTGCAAGCCCTCTATTCATTGTCTTGAAAATGGACGTCAAAGCGCTCAAGGGTTAAAAGACCAAATTTATATAATAAACATCTTCAAGCAACTTACAACCCGTTGCATTACTTTTTGTAAAAAGCTCACTTAAATGAGTCACCTTGTGATGAAAAGAAAAATCATCCTTTTTCATGAACGTAATGTTTGCAATCAATATCAATGCAATTTATATCTTACGCATCCATGTGAATTAAAGCCTTAGTTTTAAACATTGACCAAAGAATGCCAATACTTTGAGGGTTTAAAAGGCCCAATTAAAATTTTATATATGGATATTCATGATATGGCTCAATTACATGACCTTGGAGAGTGGTTATCATGGCATTGGAGATTTGAATTCAAAGGACCTTTTTTTACTAAAAAATGTACAAAAAACATGATTGTTCATTAAAAATGTATTCAAAGAGTGCATCCATAATGTAACTTGCAAATGCTTCAATATAGCCAATTCACAGTGATATTTAAAAACTGATTTAAAGATGAAACATGTCTACACCACTTGTTGCTTCTAGATTCTCATTGTGGGGCTATCCAAATAGATGAAGTATATCCAAGCATGTTGGAAAAAACAATTTTTTATCATTCTTGAAAGATAGGAATAGTTGAGTCACTCGATTCTTCACAATTTTTACACAAGGTTTAAAATCAGTTTATTGAGATATGGGAAGAAAATAGAAACTTGCAAAAACAAAATCTTGTGTTTAAACTCTCCTCAAACCATAATTTATTTTACTTAGAGAGTTCAAGATCTACATTTCTCTAGCTAACAGATTTTCTTAGGGGTTAATGTAAAATATTTCATTTAAAATTAGCATGACGTTTCATCCTTGTCTTTGGTGCATAGCGTCAATGAAGATGGCTTTTTGCATTTTTTTTTTTTTTTTTTTTTTTTTTTTCATTTTGAAGAAATAGCCAATTATTTTTTTAATATTATTGTGATACTTGGTGATATCTATATCAAATCTAGGTGTACCTAGGTAAATTTGTCTATTGGTCTCTAAATATTAATCTGGCTATATTGATTAAAAAAATGAAAATTTCCGTTCCCAAAAAAATTGTCATTGGCCAATTGGCGAAAAATAAACACCTGAGATGCATTTCAACGGTCTCTTTGAGGATGAGTCTGAGCTGCCATGTCAGATTTGCTGAATATGCGAACTGCAGGACTTTGAGTTACGTGAGCTCTTTCGTAGCTGCTTCTTCGTCTTCTTCGTCTTGACAGACAACGGAGCCAAACCCTAGTAATCGGTGTGCAGGTCCTAGCAGAGCTTGTTTGTAACGGAATTCTCTTCCTTGATTCAGGTTTTCGATTCACGTTCTGGTTCTCCTGCGATCGGCCGAGAATTTCAAGTCTAGGATCGTGCTTCGTGTAATTTTTTTTGAGTGGGAATTAGGGTTGGGAGTAGCCATGTGGGGCGGGAGAGGGCAGGACAAGCTGCTGGACCAAATCTTCCAGTTGAAGTTCACGTCCAAGACACTCGTCCGCTCGGCGAAGAAATGCGAGAAGGAGGAGAAGAGCGAGAAGCTGAAAGTGAAGAAAGCGATCGAGAAGGGCAATATGGACGGCGCTCGGATTTACGCCCAAAACGCCATCCGGAAGCACAACGAGCAGCTCAATTACCTCCGATTGTCCTCCCGTCTCGACGCCGTCGTGGCCCGGCTCGGCACGCAGAGCAAGATGCAGACGATCTCCAAGTCCATGGCTGGAATCGTGAAGTCGCTCGACAGTGCTCTCGCTGTCGGTAACATGGAGAAGATTTCGCAAACCATGGATCAGTTCGAGAAGACTTTCGTGAACATGGAAGTTCAATCTGAATTTATTGAAACGGCTATGGCTGGTAGCACTAGTTTGTCGACTCCGGAGGATGAGGTGAACTCGCTTCTGCACCAAGTCGCTGATGATTATGGTCTGGAGGTTTCGGTCAATCTCCCGCAAGCAGGTGCCACGGCTATGCCTGTCAAGGAGTCGGCACCTGCCAGCGCCGAAGACGATTTGAGCCGCAGGTTGGCAGAACTCAAGAACAGGGGATAGAGAACCTCTCCGCACTGTCCTTCCATTTGATTTCCTCCTCGACGATTGATTTCTTCCAGCTTTTGCAACAGGTTCGACTCTGATTTTTCTATAGAAATCGCAACTCCGATCTGTAGTACTTGGTAGAGGCTGGTTCTTCATGTTCTATCAATTGCTTGTTGATCTTCGATAAGCTGGATGGAATCATTCCTTAGGGGATCTCCGCTGTAAAATATTGTACCTCAGGATATCCATCTTGCATCTAAAGCCCTTCAGGATTTGTTGAGCCTCTGCTTTTTTTTTAAACGAGCTACTCAACATCTTAGAGGAACGGGGAGGTCACACCCTCCTTATTGTTCCCCCAAAGCGTGACAGACACTGTAGAGTGCCTGGTTGAATCGAGTAAGAAATTGAGGACTTTCGAGCTCGAGCTTAATATGCTATGCAAAAAGAATATAGATTTTTTCTTGCAGGTGTGTTGAAGCAGCTTATCAGGAATGTTATGACCTATTGATTTCAGATTAAGAATGATAGCGGATGACAGCTTTAGAATATTTTTTGATTTCCTGATTCCTGTGTATCTACTTTGATGATTATTCTAGTACGTTTTGTTTCTCATGAAGTCAACTTATTGGTTTTTGACCATGAGGTGACCTGTAAACATATGTTGAAATCCACTCAAATTGCAGTTTACATGTAAAAGCTGGCGATAATGTGTGTAAATTATCGACGTATAATCCTGTTCTGCACCTTGCTCGGAAGGTAGAAAGATGTGTATCCTCTTCGCTACCAATTTGCTTGTGATTACTGGTATAATATTGCGTTGATTTTAATTCCTTAGTAGGGAGACAGGTTTTCAACTTATACGTACCATGTCTTACGAAGCGGTGACATGTTGGAGATGTTCTTCAATATCGAAAGTAGCTTAATCCTGTTGTCTGATGCTCCGGACTGTGGAGGTAACATACATTGGACGTCAGGAACACTGTTGAAATATTGGACGTGTCGTGCACGGTGTTTGTATTGAATGTAAGTTAATCGTATTTATATTTATGATCGGCTGCTGCTTCAATTGGGCCTGACTACTCAGTCACGAGCTACTCCACCTGACTGTACCTTGTACCTCACATCAGACATGGCAAGTGGGGGTAACGTAGGATTACCAGTACTGCTCTGCACCACAATCGTTCACTATGTAGTTTTGAGGTTAACATCAGACCTACAAGGTAGCCAGACCCCTTAAGCAATTCAGCATATCTTTTTACATGTTTTTCTTAAAAACAATTTCTTTTTGTGAAGATTCCGTTCAAACTATTTTTGTTACATAGGTCATTGTATTTCCAACCATAGGTTGATTATAAAATTGACCATGCTTTGATGTAGGTGATAATTGTGGCCTCCAATGTACATCTTGTGATCATTGTATCCTTTCAATGCGTACCTTTCTAACATTTTTTTTTGAAAACAAATGGCAGACCTCCCTAACATTTGTGTTGTGTGAGTTGTCACCTAAATCACAACTGATTGAATACATGGGAGCCTAACTAGCAAAAATTGGTGGTTGATTGGAAGAGGTTG
Source organism: Rhytidiadelphus loreus (assembly GCA_947034895.1). Classification (NCBI taxonomy): domain Eukaryota; kingdom Viridiplantae; phylum Streptophyta; class Bryopsida; order Hypnales; family Hylocomiaceae; genus Rhytidiadelphus; species Rhytidiadelphus loreus. The sequence goes on along the minus strand of OX344765.1, from coordinate 28,206,974 downwards.
GCTACCTTAAAATAAAACGAAGTTAAGCTTTGTAGTGAATTTGATGAACCTGATGTCTAATTTGACGTATTGACATATTTCTTCTTTCATCAATTGAGAAGAAATTCAAATTTTCAAAATTCATTTTGAATCTTATTAATATATCTACTATGAATTTGCAAAGTTATGTTAGCATTACAAAATACTAAGTTTTCATTATTTAGAATAAATATGTTTTATGAAGTTGTGGTACTTAAACTCTTAAATGCCTTGATCCTTTTTTGAATTTTGACACGTTTTTGCTTATATCTTTGTGATTTTGGATGAGAATTGTGTTGTCGATAATACAAATGACATCATTGGAAAATTGAAGGAGGGATTCATCACTACTTTAAAGAAGAGAAGTTCAAGTGAAATGCATTCATTTTAGACCAAGCTTGTACATGCATATGAAGTATTTAATTTTTTTAATATAATTAACATTTAGTTTCATACATGAACCATTGAAATCTTTTTTTATAATGAACATTTAGTTTCATTCAAAAGCAACAATGTCTTCACCTATTTAAAGCTTTTATAAATTGAAAATAGATAAATTGATTGTCTTGATATAATAATGGTCTGTTTTAGATCATATTATTAAATATGATTCCACAAAATTAACTTGATGAATTTCACACTCACCAATATATATGGTATAAGACTTGGTACAATCAATGCTCTCTATTAGCGTTAAACATTTTTTGTCCAATCCAAATAAAAAGTTATACACAAAGCTTGTTGCAAGTGACAACAACCCTAGGTATTCTATACTCCATTTTATGCTATTTCAATCATGACTAATATTATAAAGGCTTTTCCAAATTTCCATTTTTCATGTAAATGTTTTGATTTTTTTGTTTGATGCTTTTGAAAATGGTCCCATAAAATTTACTGGTTCATTAATTTTTATTTTTTTTCTTCATCATCAAGTAATCATGAAGCAAAAATACTAATACTTGATGATAGCTTGTGCAAATTCTTGAGTGCGTCCTACAAAACTACGTGATGGGTTGGAAGCAAGAGAAGCATTTACTATCCAAAATGTACCAAACATGATTCCACCTTGGATCCTGGGTTTGCAGGAATGCGAGTTAGGTCAAGATTGCAAAATGCAAAGGTGGCAATCAGATGTGCTGCAGCTGAGAGCAAGGTTGAATTCTGAGGTTGCGTCGCCTGAGGCAACGGAGCCGCAAGTAGTGTCGCCGCAGCAGAGCACATATGGAGAGCGCAATGTGCTTTGGAGTTGCAGCGCCTGCTGCTTAACTTTCCATGCAGGTGAGCTCTCGTCCACTTGTCGGAAACTACTAGGCTTCTTTTCTTAGATCACCTGCTTTCCAAATTCTCTTCATTCTCAATGCAAGGGTGGTGATCGTGGTCAAATTGAGTGGTGTACTGCGTATTCAGACCATTCCACCAATTCTTGAACCCGGAACCCTAAGTTGTACAAGAGCGTGATTCCGTTGAGATCGTTCCACCAATTAATTCACAGGTCAGAAATCCTAAATGGTTACAAAAGCGTGATTCCTTCGGTCACGGCGATGATACTCTCGTAGGTTTTGGGTTTAATTCAAGTGGAACCGTAAACTGTAGATCGTTACGAAATCAATATCAGGTACAGTACAGTAGATTTGTCCTGAAAGTCTTTGCAAGTGAGGGTGCTGACCTTGCTTCTGTGAAGAAGTCGGGGTGAATTTCATGAATACTGACTTGTATAACTGTTTGTCAGCCTTTTTTTGTGTTTCAATCGTGAATTTGAAACAGTGTTGAATTTAAGGATATAGCTATGAGATTGACCGCTCTCAGACCCAAATCGTAGATTCCAATTCTCTTGAGAAGGAGCTGCCTAGGTTTGGGATAATGTGTTCTAATCGCAATTCAGTGTCATTTGGCTTGTTGATCGCACAATTGATGGAATTGATATTGTGTAGTGGAGTCTGAGCGTGTGAATATGTTCAATAGGACTGTCCATGTTATCGTGCAGATGTGAACAGCAGTTAACTGCGACCCCTTTTCAATTTTACCGAACGTAGTCAACAAAGTCCTTCGCCTATAAACCGCACCTTTTCGGGGATTTATTTTTTGAAACTTGGAGTTAGCAAGAACATACCCTTCCCAACCATTTGGTGTCATTCTGGAATATTGCATGCCCAGTGCGGACTTATACACTGGCGCATTGGTGAGTGGTTCAGAATCTCCAGTTGGTTTCTCGTTGGAGCGGATCTCCTTCATGGAATAAGTTCGCAGTCCAGAATTGGTGTATTGAAACACACTGGCGCAATGGCGATTATTCCAGAATCCCGGACATGCCCATGCAGTAAGTTACTGTAGAGCGGACCATGGCGACTTGGCGAGCAGAATGTGCGCAATTCCGAGGATCGGAAGGGAATCAGGCAGGTATTAGCGGTACTGCCTTGCCCAGCCATTGTAGCACTTTGAAGTACAAGTAGTTCATGAGCTCTGGCTAGTTTCTAGAGCAGAAATGTTATGTTTTCTTGCTCATCGTGTTTCTTCGCTTTTCCGCTCTTCAAATTCACCAGCCTCCTCCAACTGGGGTTTGGAGATCATTGTGGTTCCTTCGTTCTTTTGTGAATTCCTAGGGTGTTTTCATTTGATCACCGCGGCGGTGCTGGTCGAGAAGCAGACGTTGGGCGCGGAGGTGCGGTGGGCTTCGCTCTTCGAGTGTTTCGAAGGACCCCTGCAGACGGTAAGTAATTCAATACTCGGTACACCCCGTTGCAAAATTTGCAACAATCCCTTTGGAAACAGAAGAGTATGTCCCGACTTGAAGATTGTTTAATTCCACCACTGCGTCCATTTAGCTCTATTCAGGATGAATAAGTGAATGGATGAGAATGTGATCATCCACTAAGATGAAAACGTGACATGATTTCGTGACATTGTGCACTTAACCCCCTAAATGTCCAGGGTCTTTTTGGTTTTAAAAACATCATTGCTTTTGAAGTGTTGTAGGTCTAATTGTCACTAAGGTATAGAAATCTCAATCATACAATCTTGTAGTGTACTTGTTGTAGATGACAATAATCAAATTTGGAGTCATTTGGGCACATAGATTGCAAGATTATAATGTTTTAGTGTTGAAAAAGAATACTGAAATTTTCCTAGCAACGCATTTGGAGGTGAAATTTGATTTCTAAACGTACTCAAATGAAAAAACCTTAAATTATAAAGTGTTTCAAAACGAGCATACAAACGCATTGGTGAAAGAAAACATCATGCAAATGACTCATTGTGTTTGCAAAATGGCTTTGAAATGTCAATAAATAGCAAAAAAGTTGCAAAAAACACTTCTAAGGTTGAACCTTCTACTGAAATGCCTTTGAGACACTCATAACTTCTTGGATTGATATGAAATTTGAACCACCTAAATTGGACTAGTATGAAGAAAAAACAAGTATTGAAGTTCACTATAATCCAAAAATGTCTGAATTTTGAACTTCAAATTGCTCTCAAACATTCAAGACAATTTGGATTGACATGAAAATTTTACCACAATAACTAGACTTGAAGGGGAATATAATCCAATAATTTTGTTGAAAATGAACATTGGATGAAGGAGATACAAACCCCCAAAGTTATAGCCATCAAAACGTAGTTTGGTGAACTCAAATTGAACTAGGTAACTAAGAATGGCTTCCAAACATTCAATACATCTTGGATTGATTTGAAATTTTTACCACACAAAATAGAAGAGAAAGCGTAGATTTTCTAGCAAATCTTATTATATTTGGACATTGGATGCAAAAGTTATAGCACTTCAAGTTGGACTTCTATACTATGTGGGGACACTTTTGGTCCCCCAGGACACTTAGGGGTCAACATAGTAGATGTTATATAGTTTTGGGGGATTTGGTAAATTAAGCCAAAGTTGTCTCTATTCCCTTGCTCTTCAAGATTGGTCGGTTACTTAGTGAGCGGTGTGTTTTGTGTTAGATTGGGAATTGATGTTTTTCCTTTGCCATTTCAGATTGGAGGAGCAAGCAAAGTCGAGGTGAATGAGAAGAAGGATTGTGTAACTGACGCACTAAGTGATTGCCACAAAGGCTACTATTGAAGAGGGAAATGTACCAGCCCTGGTACGTTTGTCACTTCCTAACCAGTCTGCAGTGTTGATCAGTCTAATTTAACTGGGATTTCCCTACTTTTGGTGATGGAATGCATCTTCTGCTCATCGAAAGCTCGGAGGTGATAAGCTTGCGCTCGTGTGGGAAAATCAGGCTTCCCCTCTACAGCTGATGGAATGAATGCTTTTCTTCGGAAGCTCGAAGGTGCTAAGATCGTGCTGGTGTGGTTTAGAATGCAGTTTAGTTTTCTTCCATGCATTTGTGCTCAGAAAATTTGAATTTCGCTTGGTTTTGGTTGTTTTTTGTGATAATGGTGGAGAAGCGGTGGAGCAGGCTCGGAGGAATGAGAAAGAGAATTCCAGGAGGTATTTTTTTGAATGTTATGAATTTTTGAATTGCACGGTTTGAAGTTGAGGACAAAACATAATCTTCCAGCTTATTGCATTTTGTAATTGCGATTCTGATTTCCTTAAGCCTTCGTTTTTTTTAATTCTATTTTCGAAGAACTCCTAATAAAAGCTGTAAGTACTCATTCAGAGATTGAAAAACGTGAAAAAAATTGTTTCAAGGAATCCTTGTACACAAAGTACTACGTTCTTTTTGCTCCTGAACCAGGGCTAATGTATGGCTAGTTGCTTTCCCAAAGTTGACTTATTCAAACTTTTTTGTTTGTTTTATGATAATGAATGTGCTGTTCACTTGGTTGAATTTGGTGGGGGAGTTGCTCTATTCAAGCAAGTGATGTTGAGTCTTTACATATTCTTTTCTTAGGGTTTGTTGAGATCAAGTGATACAACTTGCTCACTTGCATGAATGAAGCAATCTCAGTTTAATCTGAGGTTCCTAATTTGTGTCTAGGAAAGGGGGCGATGGTTGGAATTGGATTGGTGGATTGGCAATGTCATTGTTTCTTGTGTTTGTGTAGAACTGTGTGTTATTGGCAGACAACTCTTGATCTAAATTCAAATAGTTTAAGTGGACAAATTCCACCCATTTGGGGGAGCCTGCCACTTCTCCCACATCTTGACCTAGGTTTAAATCATTTCAGTGGGCCAATCCCTCTTGGAATTGCTAATTTGGAACGGTTATCTAAGCTTTATCTCCAACGTAACCAACTGAATGGTGAAATCCCATATGATCTAGGGAGGAAGACTTTACTTCAACATGTGGACATAGGGCACGACCTTTTTGAAGGTCCTATGCCTCCATATCTTTGTTGGGGCAACAATATGAGTTTGCAATTCCTTGGATTATATGAAAACAAACTGATAGGTACGATTCCTCACACATATGATAGTGATAGTTACACAAATTTGAGTGTATTGCGATTACATGGCAACCAGCTTGAGGGGCCTTTGCCAACAAGCTTGTAGGGAGGGGTCAATTTGGTAAGGATGCAATTGAGTGGGAACCGTTTGAATGGAAGTATGGATACCTGCATTGGAAATGCAAAGTCTCTTTCCATCTTGCTTGTGGAAGACAATCAATTTTCGGGCCCCATTCTTGCAGAGATTGGACAAACCAACTTGGTGGCAAGTTCCAAGCAAACTCCAATGGGTTCAACGACACCCTCTCTCCCTTGCTGGGAAACTTGTCGAGCTTGACACAGCTTGTATTGGGTGCCAATTCATTCCATGGTGCCATTCCTGCAAGCCTCGGCAATTGCTCTGAGCTTTTTCAGCTAGATCTTTCTGGAAACCATTTGGATGGTGCCATTCTTGACGAGCTGGACAATCTCAACAAATTGAGTGTTTTAGATGTCTCAGACAACCCTTACAGGAACCATCCCTACAGGCTTGTTCAGCATGGTGAATTTGCAGACGTTGAATGCGGCCTTCAACAATTTGTCGGGGGTCATCCCAACAGAAGGAAATGGGATGAAGTTTGTGACGGTGAACTTCTCTGGAAATCCGCACTTGTGTACGGAGGGCTCATGTGGCTTCAACTCATCTGCCTAAGGCTTGGTGTCCAAAGGGGGTAGAAAGCAAGTATGGGTACGTGGTGCTAGTGGGGGTGTTCGGTGTTGTGGCATTTGCGGTGTTTGTTCTCGTTTTCAGAAGTTGCATTGGTCGTGCCTTGAGGGGGGAAATTTTGTACTTGCATGAGGATGGAAGTTCATGGATATTGACGTCGTTTCACAATAAAGTGTACCATGAAGATGAGATCAAGGCCTTGGAGGAAAAAGATTTGATTTGATTTGGTAGTTTGGACCATTTGATTTGATTTGATTTGGAAGTGTATAAAGTCATACTAAGTGATAGTGAGATAGTGGCTGTAAAGAAATTGTGGAATGTGAAGAAAGAAGAGGGGCGGTGTGATCATGGCTTCGGTACTGAGGTTTGAAAAGTCCTTTGTTGCTTTCCATTGATTGCTAAGTTAAAAGTATAGATATTTGCAAATGTTGAGTTATTCATGCAAAAATTTGATTGTAATGTGCATGGGATTTGTTTGCTTGGATGCGATGTAGTTGAAGATAGTGGCCAACATCTGCCATCGGCACATTGTAAAGCTTTTGTGTAGTTGTACCAAAGGCGCCAACAAAATTTTGATGTATAAGTATATGCCCAACGGCAGCTTAGAAGATTTATTGCATGGCCCAAATGCAAACCCAATCTCGTGGGAAATACGCTACATAATAGCTATGGGGGCTGCTTTGGTTTGTCACTATGGCCCATCCATCATGTTCCCAAACTAGATTTGTGACCACTTCATTTTCTACTTGATTGGATTGTTTGGGAGTCATTTGTATGCATGTGGGCTTTTAGAGAATAAGTATTCAAGTTTGCATTTTGTATGTTAATAGGGGTTGGAGTATTTGTACCACGATTGCTCTCCACAAATCCTTCATCGAGACGTGAAGTCTAACAACATTTTGGTGGACTCGGAGTATAAAGCACACTTGGCTGATTTTGGGATTGCGAGAATGGTGGATCCAGTAGCATCGCTCAACTTATCTTCAGTTGTCGGCTCAGTAGGCTACATCCCTCCAGGTAAAGAGCTAGGTTCACCCATCCATAGCTATGCTTGTAGTGGATAGTGGAATTTTTGGAGATGTAGAGTTGGTCAATCATTGTTCTAAGTTGCAATGGATGATTTCTAATGGTGTGACTTGGGTGTGATTGGGGTTGGAATGTTGTATGCAGAATACTCATTCGGAACTCGAGTAACGGAGAAAATTGATATCTATAGCTTTGGTGTTGTGTTAATGGAATTGGTGACTGGAAAACGCGCTATGGATACATTGGAGGGCATGGATGGAGCGAACTTGGTGCAATGGATTTATAATAGAGTGCTTACACCGAAAGGATTGTATGAGATTCTAGACTCTAAATGTGGGACAAATCCACAAAGTAAGATGGTTCAAGTCTTGCGAGTAGGGATGTTGTGTACGAATTACAGATCTAAAAATCGTCCTTCAATGCGTGAGGTGGTGAAAATGCTCAAAGACGTGGGTACCTAGTCTAGGCATGAATGTTGACTATAGTTAGGATTTAGGAGGCTTTCTTGAATTTGATGTAGTTGTATGAAGTTGACCATGGATTTGATGTTACACTTATTTTGAAGCATGTTATAGAGTATTCTGGTGGTCCTTTCGAATTATGATGAGTGCGAGCAATTGCAAAGATCAACTTAGGTGTGTGAGGCTTGATGAATTTTATGATGGCATGACTTGTGGGTACTTGTGTATCTTGCCATTGTGAGTAGGTTGTCTTGAATTGATTTTAGGTGATCTTAATTATATTGTTTTTTGCATCTTTGTATCATTTGGAGAAGGAACAAAACTTGAATTATTACATGAAATCAAATAGCCTTTATTTCACATTAATAAACTCGATTAAGAATTGCAAACGGAAGGATTTCAAGCACAATCATGGTCTAAGCTACACCACCTCACTTGGTTAGGTGGTCATATTAGTATTCATTACCCAACATCACAATTCATGACCTTCAAGTAAATTAAACCCTTCATTTTCATTGTTTGTGGATCATGGAGATTCCAAGCCTCCATTTTGAAAAGTTTCATATTCAATAAGCTTGTAGTGTCAAAGGTGAAGAAAAATGTAGTCTTCCCGTACAACCATATAGACATATAGTGCATTCCCAATACCATAGTTATGTTGCGGAAAGTGCTTATCTATAGAGTCGAAAGTATTGAATTTTGGCCCATTCACTTCATGCAAATTTGGAAATGTATGTTGCAAAAATTTCTTGTGGTCAAATCCAAAACAATGGAAGGAGTCATGCTAAATTCAAACAATGCCATAATGGTAATTTTCTTTAAAATGGCGGTATTCCATTAAAATGGCACAAAATGAAACCACTGAAAGAATGAAAACAATGAAAAGATTGTCCGAGGGGAGTGGAAATGTGTGAACTAGGAGTGATTTGAATGTGCTAGGCATAAAATTGGCACATGTATGACCCTATCGTGGCACACTTATTCTCCATTTGTAGAAGATATTCCATTAAAATGGCATGCGGAATACCGCCATTTTAATGAAATTGACCATCATAGCAAAAGCATGCTAGATCATTGAGAAACTAGTTCAATTGCATAAAATTGTAAGATTAACTTTATCCTTACCTTCACTTCCAAAACCTATAGAACAAAGCAAAGGGTCTACAATCAACAAGCTCAAAAATTTTAACATAAAATTCAACATCCAACCTACAACACTCTTAGCTTCATCCTAATATTGAATGAAGTACCTTGTTACTAAACTTCACCATGCATATAGTTTTGTGATGACAAGATCACTGCTTTTGAAATATGGATTGCATCCCTACAACAAACAAAATACCAAACGGCTCTAACTTTGGCAACCTTCTCTAGCTCATCCTTCTTCATTGCCTTATTTCTGGTCCCCATGAATGAGAATATTGCAACAATTATTTGTCATTGATTTTGCAGCTCTGTCCACGGGGCTCGTGATCATTCTCTAGTAGTCGATGCCTTGTCCATGATCGCACCTTGCATCGGCACACTACAGCTTGCAATGCACAAGAGTACCCTTTGTAGAAAGACTTCACAAGAATGTAGAACGACTTCACAAGAACACAAAGATACAAAAAAATGATCAAGCACACACAAGGCTTTACTAAACAAGCTGATTTATACAAGATGATGGTGTGAGTAGGATGAACGTAGGATGAATATTGACTAACTACGAAGGAATGAATTATCTACAGTAATGAATGAAGTTGCAGGGTGATATTCCAACATCCCCCCTCACTCATGACGTCTCTGATTCTCTTCGGAAGTCGTGAGCATTACAAGTTGTATCCTCTCCTCCCCTTGTCTAGCAGTTAAGGTTCAAGATGTCGCGATTGATGTTCCTTCCTACGGATGCTGTTCAGGAGCTTTACAATTACGGTGACAGTCTGTCATTGGTAAGCATAAGTGAAGTTCCTTGTGATACATAGGCGCTGTATAGATATGCTTGGACTGATCAATCAAAGTTGGCGTGTGCAGGTTGGCTTGATTTTCATGCTGGTGTGGTTTTTCATGCTGGTGTGGTTTCTTGCCTTTATCGGTTGCCGTGTGTGTGACAATATTCTCGAAGCTGCATTCTTCGTATTGCAGGTAATACAAGGAAGTCAGGAGAATTCAAGAGACATGAAGACTGATCTCTTGCCATCAGAGTCTGCTGCTGATCCTGGTAGGATTTCTAGTAGAGCGAGTGATAGTACTAATTTGAGGTATTGGGAGTAGTATTTTGAGAGGCCAGAGGAGTGGTGGGATAACATGAATACAAAACGGCACCCTAGAGGGCCAGATTTTAAACATAAAATTTCTAAACATGCGTTGTGGATTGATAGCTGGAATACGCCTAGCTGGATGAGAGTAAGGCTTAAGAAACAATGTTGAGTGGAATTAGTCCTACACGCTGCTTGTTGGATACAAAGTTGTTATATGGTAGTGGTTTGGTTAAGAAATTTGCCTGTTGTATCACTAGAAGAAAATGAGGGGTTTTGCAACTATAGTATGCAATTCATTTTGTAGTTGCATAGGACGTTTGCAACTAGGTGACAATGTAGAGTCCGTAGTTGCAATGGACAAGTCGCATTAGTTGCAGTCTAGTTGCAAGGTTTTTTGTCATCCGACACCATACAAAGAACTTCATCCTTGTGTGCAACTTGTTCGCAACTTGCTTGCAACTTGTAGATTTGTAAATTTTAAAATATAAATCTCAATGATTTGTAGATTTCAAATTTTCATATCTACCTCCTTTCTAGATTTTAGAATTTCAGAACTACTTTTTTCTTAGATTTTTGAATTTCAAATCTACCTTTTTCTAGATTTCAAAATTTCAAATCTACCCTCTTCCTAGATTTCAAAATTTCAGATCTACCTTCTTCCTAGATTTCAAAATTCAATTTCCTAGATTATAAAATTTCTTGAATTTTAATTATTTTTTAAATTCTTATATACAAAATCTACAAATTGTAGAAACCCACAAATTATAGAAATCTTAGAATTCTATCAAAAGAATTCATTACATAAGACTATAACAACTTACAAGTCTTATATGTTCAATCTAATAGTACTCTTTACAATTGATATGGGTCAATTGATATAACACGAATGGGAATGAACTTTGAAAGCAACTAGGACACAACTAGAGTGCAACTAAGAAACAACTAGCGTACAACTAGGAAACAACTATGGTCATTTTACAGTTGCATAATAGTTGCATAGGACACTAGTTGTTTCCTAGTCTTTTTTTGCAACTAAAGAATGACTACTTTGCAACTAAAACAATGAATGAATGTTGTAAAACAATGACACAAAACAACTACATTAGATTTGGTGCAAATAGAGAGGAAACTAGTTGCATGACAGTTGCATAGGGCACTAGTTGCATAGTAGTTGGTTGTGCCGGACGTGTTTTTCTTCTAGTGTATGGAAGTAGGTACGTGATGTACTTGTAAAGTTCCGTCCTTGGATGTTTCTCTAATAAAGTGGTGCTGGATACCTATATGTTTTGTTCTGAAGTGCATAACAGGGTTTTGTACTAGTTTTATACATGATTGATTGTCACTAAGTAGTGAAGTTGGAGCATCTGTGTTCAAACCGAGTTCTCGTAAAATTCTTCGAAAATAAATAATGTCCTTTGCGGCATCAGTAAGAACACAGTATTCCGCTTTTGTGCTGGAGAGGGAAACTGTAGGCTGAAGTTTGCTGGTCCAAGATATACTAGATTCACCTAACTTGTGCATGATTCGTGAAGTCGATCTTCTTGTGTCCAAGTCACGGCCCCAATCAGCATCCGCATAAGTATGAAACATGTTGTTGTTGGTAGGCATGAAAATGCCGTAGTCTATAGTTCCGTTGAGATAGCGCAAAATCTTCTTTGCTGCTTGAAAATGGGCAATTTCGGGATGATCCATGTATCGTGAAACATAGCTTACCACGTAACATATATCCGGACAAGTGTTTGCTAAGTAGAGAAGGTTGCCAACTAGGGATCTATATGCCATCGTATCTGCTTTTCTCGTGCCTGTGTGTTTTTGGAGTTGTATCTTTGGGTCCATGGAAAGATCAGTCGGATTGCAATCTTGTAAGTCAAACTTTTGTAGCAATTTGTTTATGTAAGCTCGTTGACCAATAAAGATTCCATTTTCGTATCTGTGGATCTCTGCACCAAGATAATTACTTGCTTCACCGAGATCAGTCATCTCGAATTCCTTCTGTAATTCAATTTTGAGGTGAGAAATTTCGTCACAATTATCACCAATGATAAGTAAATCATCTACATAAAGGAGTAGTATTATTAGTTTGCCATTTTTGTTCGAAAAATAGAGATTGGGGTCGTTCTCACTACGAACTAGTCCATGTTGCAGCAGTCATGAATTGATTCTATCGTACCAAGCTTTTGGAGCTTGCTTCAGTCCATATAGCGCCTTTTTTATTTTACAAACCTCGGTTGAATCATCTGCAAATGGAAAGCCAGGGGGTATTTCCATGAAGATTTCTTCATCAAGAGTGCCGTTGAGGAAAGTCGTAATTACATCCATTTGTAAAAGAGGCCAGTTTCTTTGAGCAGCTAATGCGAGAATAAGTCGAATAGTTGACCATCTAACAACAGGTACAAAAATATCATGATAATCTAATCCTTCTTGCTGTTGAAATCCGCGTGCCACTATTCGGGCCTTTAGTTTATTTATATCTCCATGCATATTCCGCTTAATCTTAAAGATCCATTTTGTTGTTATTGGTTTCTTGTTCTTCGGTCGATCCACTACCTCCCACGTCTGGTTTCTCATAATTGAGTCGATTTCACTTTGTATGGCACTTTGCCAAGCCTTTTGCTGATTTGCGGTGTGAAAGTCAATGGGTTTTTCCATAAATTCAGAGACTAAAGTCCAAAAATCTCGTAATTTGATCGATGGTTTTTTGGCTCAGCTGGGGTATCGACGTTGGGCGGGGCCAGCATTTCTATTTACATGTAAAGGTTGGCGAGGAGAGAGTGGTAAGTGGCCATCAGTGCCTGTTGAACTAGGGTTTATTCTAGGGGTCAAAGTAGAGTTTGAAGTAGGGTTTAGTTGAGAGGTGGAGCAAGGTCCTCCATCGTGGTGAGTGGAGTCTATTCTGGGAGACAAGCTGTGACTGGAAGAGTCCTGGTATTCTATATGCTGGAGGCATTGCTAATGACTGGGTTGTTCTACTATATCGGGTTCGGCAAGTTGAACTTGTTATGTAGCTAAATCTGGTTCTAATAATTCGAGTTGAGCATCAATGGAGGGTTGGTGTTTGTCAACTACTTGAATCTGGGTATTGTCATCAATGCGATTTGGAATGGCCAGGTATTGGTAGCCCACTTTACTCATCAAATATAACGTCTTTGCTAATGATAACCTTGCGACGACTGGGATTGTAAAGTTTGTACGCCTTAGTTTCTTTGTCAATTCCTAGAAATAGACACATGTGTGTTTTACTATCTAGTTTACTGCGGTGCACTTTAGGAATATGTATGTAAGTGAGACAGCCAAATATGCGTAAGTTGGAAAGATCAGGCTTCATACCTTTGTATTTAGCTTCTGGAGTTTCGCCATGGTTGGCTCTTGTTGGACTCCTATTAATTAAATATGTGGCAGTGGCCACAGCCTCTGTCCAAAGAAAAATAGGCAGCTGACAGTCATGTAATATGCTTTGTGCCCGTTCCATAATTGTCCTGTTGCGCCTTTCTGATACGCCGTTCTACTAAGGTGTGTTTGCTTGTGTGAGTTCTCGTTGGATTCCGTTGTCAGAGCAAAACGTTATGAATTCTTGAGATAAATATTCACCTCCATGATCTGATCGTAATATATGAATTTTGTTGCCGGTTTCGAGTTCTATTTGTTGCTTGAAAACGTGAAATTTTGTGAGTGTTTCACTCTTGTAATGCAAAAAATATATCCAGCTTTTCCTTGAAAAATCATCTATGAAAACAAGAATATATCGTGAACCTCCCAAAGAAGGTTGCAACATTGGTCCCATAATATCAGTATGAATTCTTTCTCCAGGTTTCATTGAACGAGTGATTGATTTGCGTAGAAATCTTTCACGATGTTGGTTTCCTGCAAGACAACAATGACATATTTGTTTTTGATAATTGACTTGTGGAAGTCCGATAGCATTGCCTGATTGATATAGGAACTGTAAACTTGCGTAGTTTAAATGACCCATACGACGAAGCCACAACTGGGTTGTGTGTACTTGGTCTGTGGCTAATGCTTAGGCTGTAGAGTTGAAAGAGTAGAGTCCATTCAAAGGATCATGTTGTGCAGATGCTACAATATGATTATGAGCATTCACTATGAAACAATGATGCTTTGAAAAAGTGATATGATAGCCAGAATCAGTGAGAGCACCAACTGAGACAAGATTCTTCGTCATACTCGGAACATATGAAACTTCATCTAATTTTATTGCACCGAATGTTGATTTCACAGTGGCTGTGCCAGAGCCCTTCATGGCATGAGGATCCCCTCCCCAGTCCTAATCTCATTAATCTGTACTTTTGACAAAGTAGAATGCGGATCTAACTTTTGTTGATCTGCCACTACATGCCCAGATGCCCCGCTGTCCAGGTACCATGGTCCGTAGCCCAAGTGATAGTAGGGTTCATAATACTGTTGGGCAATCTGAGACTCAAAAAATTCAGCAGAGTTTGCAAAACCCATACCTCGTGGTGTCATTGCTTCTTGAACTAGTTGTGGATTTGGATTTGAGCGACAATCCCGTGTATAATGTCCGTTCTTCCCGCAATTATAGCATATTAGAGGTGGTCGATGTTGTGGTATTGCAGTCGATACCGGTGGTCAAAACTGATGATCAATTGAAGGTTGAAACTAGTGGTCGATTGAAGGTCGAAATTGCTGACGATATTGTCCTGGGTGACTACGACTTGGAAAAGCTCTGCCACGATAGGCTTGGGGACATCTCCCTCCACGGCCTCGATTTGAGCTTGAGGATGCATACATTGATGCCTGCTTGTTGAAGCTTGCTACCAGGGCCTCTGTATCTTCGAGTTGTTGATTGCGGTGCTCTCTGCGGTGAGATTCGGACATCAAACTAGCATTGAGCTGCTCAAATGTCATCGATGAGTTCAGATGCATGAGAGTCTGTATAGTACTCTCATAAGATCTCGGCAAGCCATTGAGGATGATTTGATTCACGTTGCGATCCGAAAGTTTCTCGCCCATGCCATTGAGTTTGTTCTTGAGCTCCCTTGCTTTCTTGATGTATTCTTCAAGTGATCCTCCCTTGTTCATCTTGAGCAACTACAATTGGCTCTTTAATGTGAGAATTTGTGATTGGTCACCAGACTGGAACTGATCTTCCAGTGCTTTCCATGCTAGTGCTGGATCGAGGTATTCTGCAATCATATCAACAAGATCATCAAAAACAGACAATACAATTAACCTACATGCTAGGACTTTCTTCTTCCTTAACTGAGCTTCAGTCAGCGATTCTCCGTCGACGGTGACCGGAAATACAGTGGGATTTTATTCCTCTGTTGTAACGGCCCATTGGCCTTTTGCTCTCAGAATAGCTTGCATTTTAAGAGCCCAAACATAATAGTTGGACATACCCTTCAACTTATCCCCTTCTCTAATCATTACATTCAAGACCTCTGCCATTTCTCTCCGTATTCTCAGAATGTGCTTCATAGCTTAGGAGCAAGGTTCTACTAGGCTTATGTTCCTTTCAATCTAGACTTCACGACTCTCTAGATTGTTTCCCTAAGTTCCTGATTCACATCTAATGATCGTTTACTTTCATACTAAACCTCTACGCTCTGATACCATGTAGAAAGACTTCACAAGAATGTAGAACAACTTCACAAGAACACAGAGATACAAAAAAAATGATCAAGCGCACACAAGGTTTTACTAAACGAGATGATTTATACAAGATGATGGTGTGAGCAGAATGAACGCAGGATGAATATTGATTAACTAAGAAGGAATGAATTATCTACAGTAATGAATGAAGTTGCAAGGTGATATTCCAACACCCTTGTGATTCGAACAGCCAGATGAGAACCAGGTGTTGATCCAACCCAGACTCCAAACAAAGGTCGAACGTGCTACAGTATGTACGTGGTGCACTTCGGATATATAATCGGATGAGCCAACGCAGTAGTGTCTAGCTAGCTATAGGGGCGATATGATTTCTGCAAATGCAGATCCTCCTTCCGTCGAAAAGAAAGGCCGAACTGAACTCTGCAAAAGTCTACACGCTTCTCGACAATTTATCATGGTCACTACGGCGTTACCAAAGTCACGATGTCGCACGCACATTCAACAGGAGATAATGAAGCTCTCCACCATCGCCATTGTGTCGATCGATCAGTAAGCAACATTGATGATCAATAAAGGGATCCAAAGAGCGAATCAGCGGGAGATTCTGGAGCAATCGCCATTGCGCCAAGTGCGCACTGTGGATGCAACACTCGAAGTAGACACAGGCAGGCAAACCTCAAAAAATTGCGAAATTAATGTAGATTGCAGGCGAATTGGAACGTGTACCAAGGCGGAGAGCAGTACCACCGGTCACCATTCTTCCACATTCTTAAGACTCACTCTAATTCTCATTTGGTTGACAAATAGTATTGACTTTGACGTTGTTTAACATTAGTGATATTCTTGATAGTTAGTGCACTCCATGTTAGCATCAACACTACTAATACCAACTAGAGCTTCACGTTGCTCCGCACAGTCATTGATGATTATGTTGCAAGTAAAAGATATTGATTCTTACTTATTATTTACTTTATTAAAAAGAAATTTTGTCAGTATTGATGAAGGAAGAGACATTGCAAGTTTGCAACTATAGTGGAGTTTATTGATCATGATAAGTTTACCACAAATAAATTTGCACAATGCAATCACAAACCACTTTTTCATGTCACAAACCCACATCAAATGGTATCCATCACACAAGAATGAAGACAAAGCACTAGAAGAAAACTGCGTTGAACTCAGCAAAACCAACATTTCAACATATAAGGGATTGGCATGTTGAATTGGTATAGATAAAGATGCAATTGGTTGCTGCTCCAAAGAATGGATATGTACACCAAACATTTCAAAAACAATATTTTTGTCTTTGTTATATGACATTGATTTGACTTTCACTAAAATATTGCATTTTCACACGAACTTCATATGATTTGAATTTACAATGACTTTTTAAATGTTATAACTCCAAAAAAATTAGAATTTTGCAAAACTCTTAAACCCATTCTACTCTTGGAATTTTTTTTGTAAAGCAAAAGCATTCAAACGAGCTTCCATAAATTGCAACTTCCTTGAAGATACAACTCTTAAAAAGGGATTGAAATTTCAAATCATATGAAGTTTGTATAAAAGCTACGTCTAATGTGGTATTGAAGTTCTTCACCAAAAGTGATGTAAATGTCATATATATGACAATGACAAGGAGACTTTTAGAGATGTAAATTTAGACACTACAAGCATGACAACACAATCCAATTAAGGCTCTTTTATTGTTTCCTTCCTCTTTAACTCTTTCACCACACTTTCATCAATCTCACTCTTCAGACAAACCTAAATCCACTTTTACAAATATTTTCCACATGCAAAACCTACTTGTGTATGTAATGAATCTTTCTATTTTTAGACATTTGCCAAATCACAAATGCCAACTTTAATTATTAATCTAACAAGCAATACCAAACCTAACTATTGAATATGGTATGAGAACTAGGACTTTGCTTCTCTGTGATTTACTAGTGACAACCCATTGAATGTTTCAATCTTTTATTATTGATACTATTTGAGATATGGTTCAAAAAGACAATGTTTTTCTTGGGGGAGTTTATCTTTGTAGATTTTCACATAGATGTTAGAGTCTAAAAAGAACAATTTTTGTTATTAGCCTTAGGAAATGGAATGAACCTCCCTTCTTCAAGGCACTTTTGCATATGCACCTTCATCAAGGAGTCAATGTAAACAAATGTCTCTGACAGGATATAGAATGTGATATCAGTGGCATACGCTATCACAAAGAGTTCACATGAGGATCTGCCAAGCTATTGCATAATGTTGGTGTATTGATATGAGATGGCTTGCCAAGAAATCTTCTAGCTAGGCCTTGACCTCAAGAGGTAACCACCCTACATACAACATCAACAAGTTGAAGATGATACACGGCTTATGGTCATTGATAAATAAAGTTGAAAGAAGTAGATTTGGAAATTGTTCATTTTAAACTATGCATCAAAAAATAGCTAAATATCCTACAATGAAATTCTTCTAAAGTTCTAAGAACCTACATCCTAATCCAAAAGCATTCAGAAGTCCCTAATTACAATGAAAGAGAAGCCTTTTTTTAATTTAATCTATTATATTCATAATTTTTTATTTAAATATAAATACTATACTTCAAATTTATATTTACAATTTTATGCTTCTATAATTAGTGAAATTTATTAATCAATACTAAAACTTGTATTATTAAAAAAAAATTATATGGGATGTAAAAAGTTGATTGTAACTATTATATCATATTTATACAGTGCATTTATACATTTCACTAACTAATAATTATTAATAAAAACATGAAACCAAAATTTTGAAGATCCTTCTAAAATTAATTGTAAATTAAGTACATCCATTGATATGTAAATTTCCTTGGAAGGAAATAGAATTAGAAGGACATAGCCCTATTGACAAGGCAGTCAACTAAAAATTGTTGCATTCCTAATGAATAGTTGCATTTTTCAATCTTAGAGTTTCTTTAAAATTCATTCATTACACCTTTGTTGTGATTTTTTAAAGTTAAAGATAGAAATAAAATTATATCAATTATACTATACTACAAATTATGGAGTATATTAGAACAATTTGGAATTTTTACCATGAATGATGGTTAGAGTGAAAAACTTAATTTTGTAATTAAATTCATTTTAAAAAGAAAAAATATGAATGAAAAATACAATATACTATATTATTTGGATTTTAACACATGGAGCTTGCAATTACAATAATTCTTTTAATTTTCAAAATTTCAATATGAAGTAGAAAGATATCTTGTCAAACTTCATTTTCTTAGTTTAAATCTAATATCAAGAATGGTTATATTGAAAATTACAATTAAGGTTGACCAAGGCACATCTAATTTTGGGTGTATGGAATTTTAAGGGTTGAGGTGACAAAATCCCTCCAATAAGGGATTTAGATAGAAATTAGACTATGAACAAGGACCACAATGCACATGGCTTCTTTAAAAAGTACCTACTCTTGAATGTGATCCCTTTCTAAAACTAACTTGTAGATTCTTGCATAGAATGTACAACTATTACTATCCTATGCTCGGGTCAAATTTGTCAAAAAATAATTCAAAGTATAATAAATATGGCATGTAAAGAAATTTTCAAAAATTATATTGTTGCATAATTGAATAGTGTAGAAAGTATTAATAAAATTAATTTGTATCCTCAAAAAACCACAATAAAAAATGAAAAATAATATACATACCAAGATGATTGCTTTATAAATGTAAAAAATCCATGGAATACATAAGCTTATTAAACTTAGTCTTTATTTCCCCCTTGAAAAGAGATTGTGTTCATTGAAAGGGATTGAAACTTCACCAATCTTTTTGCAAAATTACTAAGCTAGGACCCTAGTCACCCTAGTGCTACAAGTCACGAAAGACTTTGTAAAGCCATGAGTACCAATATTAAAGTTCTATAGACCTTGCTAAAGGTCACAAAATATTCCAAACGTTGTGAAATGAAATCCCAAAAATTCTAAATCAAGTTAATCCAAGAAGGATGCTCCAAACAGTAAGTGTTTGATAAATGACAAGGAATTCTCCAATGTAGGACAAAACTACAACTATTCATCCTTGGAACTTTTTGAAGAAAGTGGAAAACATCTACAATAGAGTGACTTCCAATGAGTACTTTTGGATTTTTTTTATTCCAATGACTAATAGTTACAAAATGCATGATTTCCAAGATCACCCCAGCATCATTTCAAGATTAATCCTTAGGCACTCCAACATCCATATTCTAGACAATGAACAAAGGGCTTGGAGGTGCCATTTAGTCCAACTAACTTCTCATTCATCCAATGTAACACTTGAATCTTGAAAACAACGTTCCTCAATGACCAATTTCATGAAATTGCAGTAAATAATATTTCTGTACAAAGATATAAACAAAAATGTGCCAAAATTCAAAAAAGGCATTAAGGGGTTAATGAAAGGATATTCAACCCCAATGCACAGTAATGAGAGCCTAGGGTAACTTATAGGTACACATATGTTCCAAGACTTCGGAATTCTTAGTTTATTCATCTGATGTCCAAAAAAATACATGAAAAGAGAAATTGCAATCCTCCTATCACTTCCAACAAGATCCAACAAAAAATTAGGCAATTTCATTATAGGAACAATGCTCAGTTGCTTATTTAGACACATTTAGGTGTAGTTATCTTTCTAAGAAGCACACTTGATTCTGGCCAAGCCATTTGAAACATGCGAAGTCCTGTGAGTGCATCTAAAAACTAACACCTAAACAACTACAGTGGTGTCCAACAAGCGTCTGTTCTACAAGGAATACATACTATGAAGTCTCTAACAACCGACGTGTACAAATGGAAACAAAGTGTTACAAGTCTCGGCATCCTGCAAGCACTGTCACAGGGTGCAAGATATTCTGCTAATGAGCAGCAGGTTTGTTGAGCATCAGTCTCTCGTACATGTCAAGGAGCTCTTTCTTGTTTGGATTCCGTGATGCCAACACTTCTGCCCCAAACCCAGCCTCTGTCAACTTCTGCTTTAACTTCGCAATAGTCAACTTCCTGTAATTTGTGGTCTCCACTACATCACTTGACGTAGCTCCGCTGCCCCCCCCTTCATCACCTTCGTACTGGTTACTACCATTGTCAAAAGGATCCATCTTGTTCTTCTTATATGCGGCGGTTTCAATATCCATATCCTGTGCCGAAATGTCAAATCCTGGTTTTCATAATACACAACATTATCAGTCAGTAAACACATTCATGGCACAAAAAACTATAAATAAGAATCTTCTTCACGATTCACGGGGCAATCTCCGTACGGTCAGAGTGATCACACGAAGTCTCTGCATGATTCAAAGTGATGTCTCACCGTCTCAGAATGATTAGTCTGACAATAGAGAGTCGACCTCATGAATCGTGGATCCGAGTCTCAATCTAAAAGTACTTGAAATAGTCTATGTTTACTAAATGAACTGTGCTAATGCGGAGAAATATACAAGAACTGGACTAGTAGATGAGTGCACAAACTCATGAACGGTAAACTCATCTTAACCAACGAGTCCTGCACATGGAAGCTGCTCAATCAAGCCCAACCATTTGCAGCTAAAGAGCTTAAAGAAAGTAAATAGTGAAGTCAGACCTTCATCTTGGAAAGCTCTTTTGTTACGAGTGGGGCCCATAGGTGACCTGCCAGGAGGAGTGTCGGTAAAGCCTCGGACTCGAGTCTCCAGAGCTGTTTCGTGGTTGCGAACTGCTGTGAGCTGTCCCTGGAGGTTATCTATCTGTCCCTGCATGTGTTGAATTTGCAATGAAAGAGACTCGGCTCTTTTGCTTGCCTCCGCTTTCGCAGTTCTTTCACTAGCCAACAACTTCTCAAATGCCTCCACTGTCTTCGCACGCTGATCTTGGGAAGACCCTAGCAACGCTTCCATTTCCTTCTCCCTTTCGTCATGACGACTCTCCAACAAAGTGACCCTTGAGAATGCCTCTCGTTGCAAGTCCCTAGCCTGTTCCAGACTCTGAAATGTTCCAATGCAGTACACAAAGCACAAACTTAAATCGCCAGAGAAGTCAAACAGAGACTACCGGTAGATGTGCCCCTACACGCCTAAGTCGGGAGCGATTATATGCACAATACCTGTTCTGAAAGACGTAGATAATGCATTCTTGTTCAGGGAAGTACATGGGCGCTGCCCACACCAACCAAGTAGCACCAATTTGCAAACTGGAGCGTTGAGGTAAATTAGCTAATTGAATGGTAACTAACATAGTGCATGTCCGCACAATTGGAGGGTTAGGCTTCCAATTTTCTGACTCCTGCTACTTGATGCAGGTGGAATTAGCACTTCAACCCATTTGTATAGGTGCAGTTAGTTTACATGATTACATGTGCAAAACTAAGGAGTCAACTGTTGGAAATAAACGTAAACTCATTGCAATTTAGCGGGAGTTAGCACTAATTTGCTGACACAACTTGGGCAGGCATGCAGGTCCTAGTTCCAATTAGTTAATTGGCGCTATTAAGTTGGTGCGGGCGGGGCCTTAAGGTGACAACAATTTTAGTATCGAATAGCTAAGAAGAGACACTAACCTGGATCAACTCGTTTCTTTCTTGTTCCAACAATTCACAACGCCTATGAGTTCGTTCAACTGATGTCAATCTCTCTGCTGCCAATTTCTGAGTCTCCAACTTTTCTTTCTCCTCAGAGGTTGCTTCAGCACGAGACTTCTCTGCAGCTTCGATTGCACGCTTATAATCTCGTTCTGCCATTTTCCTCTTGTGGTCTGCCTCTTCCATCCTCGCGATGGATTCGTTCATGTGTTGTTCTGCGAGTGACTTGTCTATTACGGCCTTCTCTAGGTCTCTCCTCAGGGTGATTGACAGTGACTTTGTGCCCTCTAATTCTTGCTGTATATGTTTCAGCTCTGATCGCAGGCTCACCGCCTCTTCAGACTGATCTGATGTTATGGATTCAAGCTCCTGCAAAATAGGTAACCGCATTTGGAAGCAAAAGTTCGTCACAAAGGAAAAGGCGTTGATCAAATCACATTATTGTCATAGCCACAAATCTTAGGAGCTATCATTCTTGAACTACTCAGCAAGACGAAAGATAAGTGTATGTTACATTAAGGCGAGTTGTCAGGCCAACAATGCGACGCTCCCCTTGCTCTAACTTCGACTGCAACTCCTTTGTCTCTTTCTCCTGCAACACAAATTCACATCCTAAAATCAATAGAAAAATCCAGAAGGATCATGCCCCCAAACAGAAAAGCTTTTGGTATCCATGGACACAGGACGCTCAGGACGTAGTACATACGCACGTAGTGCAGGAGAATAAACACTACTCATGATACTGTAACCATCTCTTCCTGATGGTCCACACAGCAGAATTCTAAATCGGATGACATTTTTCACTCTCATACACATTTCCTGACCAGAAGTAAAATCTGGTAATTAGATTGTCCGACACAATATCTTAGCGTACTTCAAAAATATCAATGGTAATAATGTCATTTCATTGGATGCATTTCAATTTTCATTCCGTCAACGAGGAGGGTGCGATAAGCTGAGAATTGCACCTTTTCAGACATTTTCTGAGCATAATCAGCTCGGATAGAATCCTCACGTGCCCGAGCTTGCGCCAGCGCTCGCTCCTTTTGCGAATTTGCCTTCCCAACAGTAATCTTGGTTTCAGTATTGATCGACTCGTACTTTCTCTGCCATTCTGCAGCCTCTGCTTTAGCCGACTCAGATTGCTCTTTCACTGCCGCCAACCTTGCCTCCGCAGTACTGCACCGATTCTGCAAGCATAGATAATGAAAACGACCGGTCAATCCACATGCCCAAGCATACTGAAGTACAGAGGTAATAAAGTAAAGTTCACGATAAAATCAAAAATCAAAATTAATACCTGAAGAGATGCAACCTCTGCGTTCTGCCGCTCGATCTGAGCTCGCTGGGATGAAAGGTCCTGCTCATACTTGCTCTTTAAGTCAACAGACTCCTTCTTAGCAACTTCAACTTGGGCTAAAAGAGCAGAATTCCTTTCTTCTAAAGAAACATTTTTCTTCTGTACGTTAGCATATTGAGCAGCTGCATTCTCGGACGCTCTGTTGTAGTCATTCATGATATTTTCATAACGCTTCTTCCAGTCTTGGGCATCGCGTTGGGCAGCCTCAGTCTGCTTGGCTGAGAATGCTAACCGTTCTCCCATTGAACGCCCTTTCAATACAAGGCTCGAATGCTCAGCTGCTGCATTATCACTTGCTCGTTTAACGAGATCGTGTATGGGGCCAGCCAAACTGCAGTTCCACACAGCAGTTGTCACATACCAACTCAAAGAGCAAAAAACGCTTTAATATGATAGCAGATAGTGAAAAGATACTACTTTCAAAATCTAGGGAGAAAGATGACAGACAGATGTGGAAAATAATAGAGAACAAATTCTACCCACTAGAGCCACCATGTAGCACATTTTCGATAAGTACAGAAACTTTCTGTTTCTAGGTAAATTACAGCATACCTCTTCTGCAAAAATTGGACGAGCTTCTGATACTTGAAAGCACCAGATGCTTGGGATTCATACTCAGCCACCATCCCGTCCAGAACCTGGAAAAGAGAAACTTACGTCACTACCCCTTTGAAACAGGTGATGAAACGTTACTTTGGATAATTGAGCCCGTGGTGTACACAAAATTGTATATATCCAAAAACTGAAAGAACAATCCGGAACACACCTTGATAACGGAACTGAAGGTTGCCTCGGGGGCATTACAAGCATTTCTCAATCTCTCTTCCATTGTCCCCACAGCTCTTAAACATCTCAATTCGGCTTCCATGGATGACTTCCGCTTGAACTCCTGCAACACATGTCGCAGAATCAGAAGAAGGATCACTGTAAATAATAATCCAACTCATACTACCACAGAAAAACTTTCTCAAAACTCCTTGAAACATCAAAGTATGAATGCAAATACAGAACTCAAAAAAATCATTTCGTACATCAAAGTGCCGTTTCAGAGTAGCATGCAGTTGCTTCTCGTAATTTCTACGAACAGGACCATTTCCGACAGCCTCCGAGTTGAAAATAGAAAATGCAGCTTGCACAGCTTCCTCTTGCGCTTCTTGCATTGCAGCCTGAACTCAGGTAATAATAGTATTCACAAGCTAGTCAGCATTCAGTACTCAAGTACCTGCAACACGTCTATCCTCACCAAGTTCTCCGTTCCACGTGAAATTACCAAAAATTTAATTTATGAGTGCAATAAATAACTCCATCTCATTTGGACAAGAGATTGATATCTCACCGCATCAAGAACAGCATCCTTATTAAAGACTTGGGTATACTTTTGAATTGCGAGGTCATGAGCGCGTCGGCACTCACTCTCTTCCACACTCTGCTCAAACAATTGTCAGTCAATACTCGGAAGAAACAATCAAACAAATCGATCCAAGATTCACGTAACTCTTTCTGATCCTGGCCACACCCGATTGCATCATAAAAGAAACTGAACACCAGAGGCTTTCTCAGTTCGTAAAGATTAACCTGCCATGACGTGGCTATAGTGGGAACAGCACCGGCATTGATAGCATCTAAAAAGGATTGGGTCAATCCAGCGAACATGGGGCCAGTCATAACAAGAGAGCCGAGCTGTTTGGGTCGCGTCCTTTCGAAAATATACTTCGTCAAAGCATCGAGTCCTGACCTAAACTCGGGACGCATTTTCTCCATCTGTTAAATCAGCAATACCAAAATTTTAGAGCGGTCGCACAAAAAAATAAGATTCGGAACATACATGAACAGCAATAAATGTAGATTCAGAGATATATATATATAAATATAAATCAATACACATTGAATATTGTAAGGCATGCCCAGACTTACGCTTATTTGGTCAAGTTTCTGCAGCTCTTTCTCCTCGTTAAGCGGCCGAACAAGTGTGAAACAATCACGCTCAGGAAACAAAGCCCGAACTGAGTTTCGAATCTGGGGATATCAACGACCAACCGACTAAGTTTGATGTGAATAAACTCGACCCAACTGCGTTTCCATGCACCATATAAACTTCCATCGTAAGCAGCCTTGCTAAGCTCAATAAACTACAAAACATATGATAGACTGACCTCGTTCTTTGATGCAATAGCTTTACCAGTGCCGGAAATGGGCTGCAAAGCTGATTCTAAATACTCTCTTGGAGTGATACGCCGACCATCTTCAGTCAAGTCCAAGTAAAAATCCTGCACAGTATACCATTAATGGCTTTGATAACTAGGAAAGTAGAGAGAGGAAAAGTAGATCTCAAGTAGGGAAAACTTGAGCCAGGAACAATCGCGGAAGAGCCAAACAGGAAACGCAACTTCGGTTTCGCCACTGCCCTAAATAAACGTCAATAGCAAATAAGAGCAGAGACTGTTAAAAGCAACAGTGAAAGAAACTCACCCGGAGCAACCATAGGAAAAGAGGGGAGAATTGTCCAATCTCAGACGCTGAAGCTCCTTGAGGAGATGATGATGATGCCCGGACTTGTATGTGTTTCGTCATCTCTGTTACGAGAGATAATTTGTCCAATGCAGCCTCATCAATGCCACCCATCTGTCGGATGCCAAAAGCAATCCATCCCGGTTACCACGCTGCGGAATAAAACATAGACTCCAAATTTACCTTTCGGCCTTCATGTGTGGTGCCTCATTCAAGACTCCTAAACCCTCCCTTTCACATCACTTGCACAGGCATAAATGATCAGGAATGGTAACGGGAAAACATGATGAAATGGAGGGCTAACCTGGTTGTAAACAAACATACTTGACAGCAAGACAGCCAAGGAGAAAATCTGTGTGCTGTATGTCCCCTGTCCAAAGTCCAGACATTAAACAGTAAGTAAAACTCAAAATCAGAAATAAATTTCGTATACAGATAAATACAAGGATCGAGCGCAAGTATTCTTCAAAAGCAAGAGCCCCAATTCCGCTAATCACAAAACTCCGGTCAAACTAAGCATGAAATTGTCATCAGCACTGATATCAAAGAAACACTTACAGTTTGATCATAGGCATCTATCCCTTCGCTGTCCAGAAGTAACAAGCTGTATTCACTGCCATCAGGAGCTGTCCTTTTCAGCGGAGAACTCCACATCCACAAACCTTTTGTACAAGGTCTGTGTGTGGGCGCAACAGTAAAACCACTACTCCGTCCAAGCAGCTGTACAGAATCAAACAACATCAGCATGTCTGTACCTATAGCTCCATCAACAATCTCAAAAAATAACTAAACTATAAATCAAGTTGAGGATAAAATGATCAGAGCAAAAGTGTAACTCGTAAGAGCCCAAATGGCCGAAAGTGGCTGCTTCCATATCAATAAAAGATGAAATTTAGGAAGATTGAAGTGAGGAATCATGATGTACTAACAGACACAAGATATCATACCCCACATTTCTAACCGATGGAAAACTGTTTTGAAAGTTACGGTAATCGAACATTACATTCCAAATTGGATTTCTATTTCTGGTTTGGCGCCTAGACGTCTAAAATGACGAACTCCCACAGTTCTAAATGAGATGAAAAAGAGTTTTGAAGTTAAGATAAAATACTCTACGAGAAAGAAGACAAGTGCGGTTCAGCCTAGATAATGAAAAAACGACTGAACAGAAAATTGTCTCCATTTTCAATACCTACGCTCATATCCTGCTAATGAAAAGGAAGCGATCTCGGCAATACCAGGAATAAACCCTAATAATTTCCACAGCCAGTACATCAAAACTGACAGCGATCATCTTCCAAAAATCCTCTGAAAGTTCACAAACCTGATTCAAAATGAAACTCTTTCCCTGCCGCGCCCGCCCGCAAACAGCTACTACACCGAGAGGGCCTTTCACCATGTGCAAGGCGGCCACGGCTTCAGGATCCATCTTAAACTTCCCTCGCTCATCGCAATACACCAGCCGCAAAGGACGAGCTGGACCCCCTCCGACACTCGTGGTACTGAATGCATACTCGGGTCGCTTGGTTTGAATAACAATCGGCTTCTCAAACTCCGGTTCAGGCGATTCATCTAGTTGTGGTGATTTCTGTGCAGACCCAAAACCAAATCTAGACAACATCGTGAATTCCACGAACTTGACAACAATCGTCCCTGCCTACTATATTCGAAGAAAAATCACCAAATGTGTGATTTTAGCTCGCTCCTGATCGTATTACCACTTCAAGAACCTGCATGCCAAAACTACATTAAAACAAACAGAGTAAAAAAAAAACAGGGGGGGAACCTAAACAAAGCTCATGGACAAGCATGACAGCCAAAGCGATTACATAATGGAAGAAACCTAGCTCATGAAGTAATTCAAGGCAACGAAGTGAGCTTCACCAAAACCAAAAAAATGGCCAAACCTGGCCTCCTCATTGCACATTGCCTCACCTTCAAGAAACCCTAAACTCGCTCTCCAAGGCCAAGACACTCCATCACCGACCGAAAACCTCAAACAATGGCCAAAGGTGGACCCCGAAGTGGATCCGAATGCCCCAAAATATATTTTCGAAAATCCTTTGAAAGGAAGCGATCGAACAAGTTTAACAGAATTTTTCCAAATCAGTTGAGGCCAAGGAAGCGATCGAACAAGCAGACGGGAGTGGCGGAGAGGAAGACGAGAGCTTCGTGGGACGAAGGAGACTCTCGGCGGGAAGTATCCTAGGGAGCGGGGAACGTGAGAGCGGGAGGGAGGGTCGGGAGCGCGGGAGCTTAGCTTTAGACGTTCAAGCTTGAGAAAGTCCCGTTTCACACTTGTACATAGTGACACGGCAAATCCGGGCTGAGAGACTTCGCCACGTGTCGTGGATGAAATGGCGACACACGGTCTGTTGTCGGTCAGACAAGTCGATGGATGAATAGTCTTCGTGAGTACAGTTGGGGATGAAAAGGCTTCCATGGCCGGCCGCCCCTCAACAAGTGACTCAACCCTGCTACTGTAGTAAGTTAACCCCTTAACGCCTCAATCCTTTTTCACATTTTTGCTTATATCTTTGTGCGGTAATACCATTTACCAAAATTTCATGAAATTGGGCATGAAAGAAGGTTGTCTTTTCAAGATTCAAGTGTTAAATTGGATGAATGAGAAGTTAGTTGGATGAAACAACGCCTACAATCCCTCTGTTCGTCGTCCAGAATATGGACATCGGAGCACTTAAGGGTTAAAGTAAATTCAATACATACTATAAAAGTGTGCCCATGTTGTTGCCACAATCCAAATAAAAATAAAAATATTTTTTTTATTTTTTAATTCAAGGTTACATGCACAAAGGAGTGTAAGTATTTTGTTTCATAGCATTTAGACATGCAATATAAAAGTTATGGTTTTTTCAAGATAAAATATAATTTAATTCAATTTTCTAATTCATAAAAACTTTAAAATTCAATAACTTTCACACCATAAGTCCAAATGCCATGAAACAAAGTCCGTACACCCCTCCTTGTGGAGAGCTTTTTCGATGGTACCAAGAATGGAATTGAAGGACGCATATTCTAGGAGATCTCACCATAACAAATAAACAAACAACCTAATTTAAGATATGGACTAGTGTGCCACGTACCGTTGCTATAGTAATTGCCAAAGTGAAAGTAATTTTTTAATTTTTTAATTCATAAAAACTTTGAAATTCAATAAATTTCACATCATATGTCGGAACATCACAAAACAAAGCTTGTGCACCCCTCTTCACAAAGAGGTTTCTGACAATATCAAGAACAAGGTTGGGAGACACGTGGTCTAGGAGATCTCAATGTAACAAACAAACAAGTAAATAATTTAACTTAATAGATAGATGTGAGCCCCCCAAAGCTTCACCAATACTGACCTCAATTCTAAAGTAAGGTGGGTATCCCCCAAACCGCCCTTCTTTGCTATTGTGCCTAGTTATTATTGTTAGACTAATCAAATTTTCATATCTTCTTGTTGGCAAATGAAAGGAGGTTTTAATGAATGCACTAAAACTCACAACATTTGAATACAATATACAAAAATTATGAAAGAACAAAGTTTGGTTCTAAAATTGTATCTTCTACATGGGTACATAATTAATTTTAGAAATGAACATAAAGTGAAGATGGTGGTTCAAGGTCAGTGGTGCATTTTGGGGTGCCCACTTTAACAACATCTAATTACCTAATAGTGACCTATTTGCAAAACAATCCCATCTAAAATCCCACCTAAAATGTACATGAGAGTCTAGGGGTAATTTTAAATATTTCTACTTTTAGGTCCTTGAAAACTCATACTTTATTCATATGAAGTCTAAAATCTCCTTTCTTCTACCAACAAGACCAACAAATGATTGTACTATTCAATTATAGGAACCATTTTCAAAATTTATGGGGGCACATTTAGGAGTTGATATTGTACATCACTTCCTAGCTATTAAGGTAACTATACCAAAAATCATCTACAATAAGACTAGAGCAAGGTTGTTATAATTAAATTGTCTAAATTTTTGTCATTCCAAAATGTATTTGATAAACACCATATATATGAATAAATTGTGAAGTTTTAAGGTACTAATCAAAAGGGTGTCTTCAAAATTGATTCTTTAGATATCAACATTATAGGATACCTACATTTTAGGTGACAATCTATGATTTTTTAAATGGTTTTTTCTTAACATCTATGTTGACATCTAGTTGTTTTTATGTCAACAATAACATCCAATGAACATCTTGAAAAATATAAAAACAGCTAATGCAGAATCTAACACAAGTGGTTTTATATTTTTTGGAGCATTTATGAATTACTTAGGAATTTTCAAAGAATCCTTCCATAGGCACTTATTTCCAATTGTAGACCTTGCAAAACCCACACATGCACAGTTTTGAAAAAGACATGACTTTACCAAAAACAAGCACTAATGCATCTAGAAAGTTATGTACACAAGGTTCCAAAATGCAACCATCACTATAGGAAACCGATGTTTTATGTGACATTTTTATAATTTTTTGTGACAGATTTTTAGTGGACGTCACCTAAAATCAATCGCAAAAAATTATAAAAATATCATATAAAACATGGGATTTTTGTAGTGCATTACTAAACTTATACGACCCTAGATTCTTTTAGTAACATCTGTAAAAAGGACAATTCTCATTTTGAAAAATTCAATGGACATGTGTCTAGTGTCCACTTAGTTCAAAATGGATCCACCATGTCTCTTATTCCATCCATTGACAAAGTATGAACCAACACTACAAGGAAATGGGGGTAAATGTAACCATAGAAGAATGATTGCTTGTCCGAAACAACTTGAATATGACTCGTGTTCCCTAATTGCACCAAGGGTTTGGGGTTGTCATCGTTAGAGTCAATTCAGAGTCACATTGGCGACTACAGGATGACGACTTAGCGGCAGGGAGTCTTCATCCACATTCTTACATCCGGAACGTGTTGTCTTTATATAGTCCCACAATGTGCTGAAAAACTTATTTTTTCCACTTTAAATGCAAATATCTTGCAATCTATGCGGTCAAAATTCTGAAATTTTTTCCACACTTTTAAATACTAGTTGGGTGTAAGATTCTACGGTTAAATGTCAAAGAAAAACGTTTTAAATTCTTTTTTACTCTTTGCTACAAAAATGGCAGTTTTTAGTGTTTCTTTGGTAGAAAAAAAGCTTTGCTCTTGTAGGGGTTAAAATGATGCACTCTTGGAGACTTGTTTTTCTTTTGATTTTTTTCTCTATTTACTAATGCTTTTTTCAAAACAAACTAAAAAAATAAAGTTAGATTGACAATGCAAAGGCCAAAAACTAAAATTTAGATGACATTTAGCACCTCTAAGAAATAGAAAAACAATTTTTGGTTCTAATTTTTATAGAACTAGGTTGATAATTTTCACAATGTCTATGTTTCATCCATTGGTTTTGTTCACAACATTTTTAAACTTCCAATTTGGACTTAATCAATTTCATTGTGAAGGCCATAGCTAAAAGTGAGTAAACTATGTAATTGTATTTTGACTACAATTTATTCTAAGGTGACTACATAATGACTTCCGTGTCACTACTCTACTATTTTGATTGTGATTTACTCTAACACAACTACATAATGACTTCCACATCACTACTGTACTATTGCATCAACATTTTACAAATTCCACATGGTATGTCTTGCCTCCTACCACCCCACTTGTATAAAGGCTTGTTATTTGAACTCTTTGTATTCACACACTAAATGACTTGAAAATCCATTTGACACATATGCAAAATATAGTGTATTGTGTATCATGTATTTGTATATGGTGTATGATGTATGAATCATGTATTTGTATATGATATATGGTGTTCGGTATATGGTGTATTCATTTTGCACATTTCACCACAACTCGAAAATAATCTTCAAATCTTTTAGATATTAGAAAATAATATTCACATTTCCTAGATTTTACAATATAATTATAGATTTTAGAAAATAATATTCACATTTCCTAGATTTTAGAATACAATCCTAGATTTCAGAAGAAAAATATTTAAATTTCCTAGATTTCAGAATATAATCCTAGATTTCAAAAAATAATATTCACATTTCCTAAATTTTAGAATACAATCCTAGATTTCAGAAGAAAAATATTCACATTTCCTAGATTTCAAAATATAAACCTAGATTTCAAAAAATAATATTCAAATTTCTTAGATTTCAAAATATAATCCTAGATTTCAAAAAAGGATTAAAAAAAGGGGTCATTTGTGACTACGGGATGACTTCAGAATGACTGGCCACGTGGCAATATAGGAGTCATTTCCTTAAACTTTTTTTTTCTTTACCACTTTGGATGTTTCATCCAAAACCCCATCCAAGCTCACAATGAATGGTGATAATACTATGGCAGTCATTTATAAAAATGACTAGTCCATTATGACTCTAGGGGCCAAAATCACAGGGCAGTCATTTTTGTCCACAATGACTCCTATGAAGTCACTCTTTGCAGTCATTTATACAATGTTTTTCTTGTAGTGCAATACTTGACAAATCTTATATTATTATTGACAATTCATTCAATGGCCATTACGTATCCATTTCTGAACTATTTATTGTCCATTACAAAGCTTCTTGTAGGGATGCTTTGAAGGGAAAGGCTACAATAATAGCCCACTCCTACATAGCCCCCTTAGGTTGTTTGGAAGTTAACCCCTCATCGCCTACGGGGACGAAATCTGTCCGCTCCAAATCAAAACAGCCGGTATAAATTTCGCAGATGATTTCGAATTTTTAATTTTGATATTGGATGTAGTGGGCGGGTGGGTCCTCTAACGTTTGCTGAAATAGTTGATCATAATTCGTGCGAGATTGAAATTGGAGGCAAGCAGATTGGATAGACCCCACCCGATGGCAGGGTGGAGTGACCGTTGCTACCGGTGGCAGACCGTTGGCGCCCAAATTGCCTTGGATCCCTTTTCGAAGAGGTGATGGTGGAGTGATAGTTCAATGCGGTTCCGTTGCTTGGAGGAGTGTGAGTCCTTGTTGGTCAAGCGTCCTTGCAGGGATTGGAGAGATGGAATTCTTTATTACAGTCCTTTTGTGATCTTCATCACAAAAAGTAGTGGCACTGCAATTCACTTTCTTGATTGTGGCGAGAGGTAGTGGAGACACCACTTTGTGCATATTTGGGCGACGTAGTTCAAGTAAAAGGCCACCGTTTTGCACTTGATTTCACATAAAATGGCAACATCTTTGCGAACAGGGAGGGCATCTGTGGAAGAGTTGCAAAGCATCCAAGAATTACTATTCAGTTGGGCAAAGGCATGTAGTGGTAGTGATTTTGTTGCACAATCCGTCGTAAATTGTTTGCATGAGTGGTATTTGGTAGAGAGGGAGGATCTTCAGCGTAGACAACAGTTGGAAATCAACGCAACAAATAGGACATGGAGGTATTTGTATTACCGTAACATTGCCAATCTACTGGGGTGGACGACACGAATTGAAGAGGGCAATTCACTGGGGTTCCCTACGCCCTTCATCACTTTTCTGCGTGAGAAGTTGTGGCCAGATTGTGATCATGAAGGACCAAGCTCGACATATGGCCCAAACTCGTCTACAAGACCGACCTGTGGCCGACCAAAGAAGGATTTCGAGGCTCCACACCCGAGCGTTGGCAAGAAGCGGAAGAGGTTCCAATGGATCCGGAAGCAGCCTCAGAAACGACACCAATCTTCAAATCCCGTGCATCCAGTTGATGACGGAGACTCCAATGATTGTGGGGATGTCGATCGAACCGGCGATGGAGGCTCCAACAGCAACAGACCTACTTGCTCGAGCACCAGTAAGTCAACCTACAAATCTGGAGAAGCTGCCAGTGATTTCCAATGACAGGCCCTGCGAACGTCAAGCAAGGCAGGGGCGAAGAATGCGAATATTGAAGACTGCGGGTCCCTCCACAAATCCTCCAGAACTGCAGCCTGAAGTTGGTGTTCCATTGAATCGGGGAAGCCATCCCTCGTCCCTGCGCCAACCACCTGGATGGATGGTGCCTCCAATAGAAATGGGAGTGCGGAGCCCCCCAGTGCTCACAAAGAGGCCCACCGCAAGGCAAGCTGGCAA
The DNA here is from genome assembly GCA_947034895.1 of Rhytidiadelphus loreus. Taxonomy (NCBI): domain Eukaryota; kingdom Viridiplantae; phylum Streptophyta; class Bryopsida; order Hypnales; family Hylocomiaceae; genus Rhytidiadelphus; species Rhytidiadelphus loreus. Next base: position 28,173,034 of record OX344765.1, on the reverse strand, counting down.
CCAACGCCATTCAGAATCTCCACCGCACTTTGCTCCAGATTGTCTCCAACGTCAGAAAGTAGGTCTACATGAGGTTCCATTCAGAGGCAACATTGCTGTGACGGGTGAAACATTACCCTGTCAAGAATCTGGGCCCAATAATGTGAGTGGTGGAATGCTTCCCGAGGGTGTGTGGGTGCCTTTGCAAGTGTTGGGATATGATCCTGGTCAATGGTGTAATCTCCAAGATTTTTATGGTGACGTCGAGCAGTCTTGGTGGGAGGGTAACATTCAATTTTTTGGTGTGCAAATTGGTGGGCCTATTGGATGGCATCGAGTTTGTGTTGTGGATTGTCGCTGCTTGGATTGGCGTATACCTCGTCCAGTTGCTATTGAAGTACTTCCTACACCACTACCGCCACCACCAACTGCTGATGAACCTCAAGAAACTGTTTCACAAGGCACACCTCCTTCATCACCAAGCGGTGGAAATTTACGGACGCCTCCACGAGCTGGCCGAAGTATGGAGCGACCGTTGTTGATCGATGACTACAATGCGTTGTCACATTTGGATGGCTGGACGTCCGATTCTCAAGATGCCTCTTGGATGGCTAAATTTCGAGACTTCACAGGTAATCTTTCTGATGACACCAACTCTGATTGGGAAGTGGATGAGACGGATGATACTATCACAGATGATGTGCATTTTGATCCGGAGACATATGAAGAGTTTTCACATCTTGATCAGGACCACAAGGCCACGGTAGAACGCATCAGACAATTGTATCGTGATTCTAAATGGAGCCATGTCTCTTCATCATTGCTTGGTGATCGTGCATTTTTTGGTGGACCTAGTTCTCGCATCCTTCGTTCCCGTGTGTCTCCATTGCATTTTTTCAAATTATTTTGGGATGATGGCACTATTGCCAAGCTCGTTGCTCAAACAAATTGCTACGCAAAGCAACCGGTTTTAGGCAATGACCCCCGACGTAGAGGGCAACCAGATGGAATGAATGGGGGTCTCAAGTGGAGGGACACTACAGTAGTAGAAATGCGTGCATTTTTGGGTGTGGTGATTTTGATGGGCCTGAAATTCACACCTCAACTTCGTGATTATTGGCGAACTGATGCATTTTGGCGATGTGCATTGATTCCTTTGGTTATGTCTCGAGACCGTTTTGAAGCCCTCCTGCGATGCTTGCATTGTGTAGATAATTCTACACTTTGTGAGGACAAGAATGACGAACGATATGATAAAATAGGAAAAGTGCGGTGGATTGTGGAGCATTTCGTGGAAAGGTCTCGTGCTCTATTCAACCCAGAGAAGTTTGTGACAGTGGATGAGGTCATGATTGCCTATCGCGGCCAGTTCTCACCAATTAGACAATATATGAAGTCCAAACCTACCCGGTATGGCATCAAGTGTTGGATGCTTGTGTCCAATCCATCACGATACATTTACCATGTCTTGCCATACTTAGGGAAGTGTGGTGGAGTTTCAGAAGTTGGTCAAGGGGAGAAGGTTGTTCACCAACTCACGGTTGGCTTGGGTCACAAAGGTCATACGGTGGTATGCGATAACTTCTTCACATCTCCCCAATTGTTTCATGGTTTGTTGGACCGAGGGATTTTTGCCACTGGGATAGTGAAGGGACATCGAGTGGGTTTCCCTACGGTCCTTGCTGCAATGCCAAAGGATGCTCATCCAAAGACAAGCCTCTTTTGGCAAATACACTCTAGTAGGCGAATGGCTGCCACAACATGGTATGATTCAAAGCCAGTTTCGTTTCTGAGCACTAGTGCAGATCCTGTTGGTCATGCTACAGCCATGTGGTGGTCCCAGGGGGTGCGGCAAGCGGTGAACACCACTCCACAACAAGAAGAGTATGAAAAACACATGAGAGGTGTGGATCTCATAGATCAAATGAGAAGAGACTATACGGTGCAATTTCACTCCAGGAAGTGGTGGCACAAATTATTTTTTTTCAGCATTGATTCATCTTTGCAAAATGCGTGGGTGCTATATCGTCACTACCGTCAAGGCTTTCCTGGCAAGATTGGTCGTCGCAGTGAATTCTACTTGGATGTTGCGAAGGCCTTGGTGGCGCCAATGCTTACAGCAGCTCGTACTTGCACACCCCATAATTTGCGTCCTTAAGCACTGCATGTTTCTATTCGGCATCCTCAAGGACTTCGTAGATGCTGTCGATGTTGCAAGCGGAAGCAGTCTCGCATTTGTCAAGCCTGTGGAAGCATGTTCATGTGCGCGGAACCATGCTTTGGCAAAATTCATGGGAGTAAGTTCTGGGCCCTACGAGTAAATTCTTGAACTAATACTTGACGTCTGTATTGCAGCGTGGCTTGTTTCAACAGACACGACGAGGTCACCAGGCACTGCAAGCTGTAGTGGTGGTCGTCGTCGAACACGGTCAAGAGCTGTGAATGTCGACAAGACCTGCATCATACAATTGAAGTTCGGCACTCAGTAGGATGTCGACAAGTATTGGAACTAGGTCTACAAAAATTCAAAGTCCATTGTTTTGCATTATGTTTTAGTTATGGGCTATGAAGTTCATCAATGTACAAGGAGCACATTTAGAAATCATGCATGTCGATTGGCTTGTGAGCCTCCTTGCGGCTAATATGTAGTCAACAGTTGAATAATTTTTTTTTAAAACTACTTGTCGATGTCGATGTCAATCATTCATTCTTGCTTGAATTGTGAGTGTGGGCGGTCCCTTCACGTCTGCTCATGCAATGGTTCATGACGGACGACCAACTTAGCAAGCAGGGAAAAAAACAATGAACCTTCCCCAACTGCCCAATGTTCGTTGATCATGAAACTGATACAACCTGCTGTTACCCGGTCGGAAATAATCCAACTGCAGGTCAACCGGTCACCCTTCCACAGGGTGATCATCAATCGATCTGAAATTCCAACTAGTCAGTGAACAATCGCAGCATCCAAATCTTAGGAGACTTTTGATCTTGTCATCCCCCCCTACTCACAAAATCTCATCAAAAAATTTTGAGTTCTCGTATTGAATTTCTTGTTTGCTGCACTAAATAAAAGCAAGAAACAACCCAGAACCTCCATGTTTGCCCTTGATCAAATGTTATAAAATTAAAATCTACCGCATGAAATTGTGATCGGATTGGATCACCGCAAGCATTGGCAACTTAACTTTCAATCTCAACGGTGACATCCACTATTGATTGGAATTCGATCACGCAGGTGGTTTGCTTTGGCCTTGCCACTGCAAGCGATGGCAGACTGTGTTTACAGCGTAGGCGATGAGGGGTTAAAGCATGCACTTAGCCAATTCCTCCCTTATACTACAAAAATCATAAATTTGAACTTTCTACATCACTTCCTCACTGTCTAGTTCCAACAAACTAGGCAACGATACACGTCACTTTCTTTCCCAAACCACTATTAGTTTGTACTAACTTAATCCCTAAATGTCCAAGGCACCAAAATGTGGTGTTGAAGAAACTTTGAAGTTAAATAAAAACCTTATCACATTGCTATTTTTAGTAGTTTATATTTTTGAAAAATTCTCTCTGAAGTCTTATTTTAGCATCAATAATCCAATTTTGAAAATGGATGATTATGATTTTTCTATTCAAGATTTAGTGCAAAGTTACCCAATGCAATCTTGAATTTTGATAGTATTGAGGATTCTTGGAAATGAGTCTCAAATACACTAGATCTTGGACAAAAAATCACACTAAAAATTCATTTAAAAAATTATAGAGTAGATTTTTAGAAGCCATAAATTGATTGGGGTTATTCTTGTTAGGCCCTTCAACCTCATATTTTTTTGGTGACCAATTTCTTAGATTTGACATTCGAAAAGAGAGATAAAAGAATTTTATAATTTTAACACCTTCGTGATCAAACATTACAATCTTTCAATCCTTAAACGATATTGTTGTGTTTTCTTTTCCTATGTGATCTCTAACATGTCTAGTTTGAATTTGTAAGGTTACAATTCAAAAAATTGATTCAACTTATCAAAATGTTGATTTTTAGTTCAATTTAGAGCAAATTCCAAGAGGCTCAAAACATGCCTTGGGCATTTAGGGGTTAAATAAAGTAGAACTACCTAATACAACCATTCACCCAATTCTGTCATTTACAGGATCCTCCCAATTGTGTCAATGGCCCATCTATTACCACAATCTTTACAACCCTTTATCATGATGGCAATACAATTGGGGAGTGGACATATTAGCTCACGCTTTAACAAGAGTTTGCTCATGCTTCAAGAAGGATCTATTCACAATTTAACATTTCAACTTTGAAAAATCACTTCTTGTCGGAATGTCTTCATTCTTTTTGCAATTGACCTCTCTCTAACTTTTCAATCTCTGAAAAATATAGCTTCTCCAAAGTACCCAAATAAGGTTAACCAACCTATTGTGGTCAGAACAAGGAGTTTAACATCATGTGGTTACTAAAAATTTTCAATTTGTTTCCTACAGTAGTACAAGTATGAGAAATAGTGAGAGCAATTGAAATTATGTTTTTTTTGACAAAGTATGAATTTGCTATGAATTTGCTATGAGTTTTTGAAGTATTCGATGCATCTTTGCCCATAAGAGTTTGTAGACTACTTTAAAATCAACAAAATATGAATCCATCATGCTCATTTGGCTCACCTAAAGTAGCTAAAGTCTTGCTCAACGTGCTCAAAATTTCACTTAGTGTGTGGCTGATTGGCCTCGGAAGGCCTACTAATTTCTCTAGTATTGTGCCCCATTTTGTTGGGTCCTTAGGTGTTCGTCGTGTCGATCTGTTAGGGGTTGGGTTGGTCGTTGGTTTTCTCTCCTACCAGGCTACTTGCAACTGGTTGGTATATATTTTATTTTTGCAATAAAATTCCGTTTCATTTGTGTCAAAAAATAAATAAAACAATCAAAGTCTTTTCTAACACGGAAGGCCTAAAAAGTCAATTCTCATAATGAATTCTCACTAAAAAAGTGAAATTTTTTAATGAAGTCATTAACTGCTTCATTACTGTCATGTAAAACATGCATTGAAGCCAAAATTTGAAAAAACTGGAAAAAACCATGATGAGATCATTTGGTAGGTGTCCACTATTGGTCATTTGACCACAATGGACTGGTTTACCTTCTCAAATCTGTGTGGTAATGCGCAGTACTACCGTTACTTAATCCTCCCACGCATTGACTAACTTATTAGTTTCAGTATTTAAACGAGCCCTGCACGCACCGTCAGAGCTCAGTCCTTTCTCTTTCGCTTCGAGCGGACGTGAACTTCAACGTCAGAACTCAGAATTCAGAATTCAGGTAATCTAACTAAAGTGAAGCAAGCAACTGGCGATAGAAATTGATGGAAGTGGGTATAGTACCAAGCATTAAATGTGGCACAGGGGACGACTATACCGTAATCCGAATCACAACCCCATTTCTTTTTAATGAATGGGTGGTCAACTAAGTCAACTACAGTGACTTATTTGCTCCCACCTTTTTTTTTTTTTGAAACAAATGAAACGAGAATTTCATTGCAGAGAGAAGAGTACAAATTTGCTCCCACTTTTGAAGCTCCTCTTTTCTTCTTTCTTTAGGGAAGTTTTTAGCTCCATACATTCCTATGTTGCAGCTTAGCTAAGCTAGCACACGGCTGTGACGCCTGAACTGGTGAGTTTTGGAACTTCAAATGTGTGGAAATGGACTTGGTGGAGTGATGTCTGAGGTTAGTAGACTGAGAGAGAGAGTAAATACACTTTGACTGTGAATTAGCTGCTGCTGCTATTCTCTTTCTGTTGTTGATGACGCCATTGCTGTTAGAGTGAAATTTGAAGATTTTATGGATTCGGATGGTTAGAAAAGGAAGCTCGAAAGCCTTCGTGCTCTGGGTTTAGTAGGCTCCCGGCCACATTACGAAGCTGTATGTTTGTGGAGCTCGAGTTTCGGCCTAGGTAGTAATGCTTTGGTCTTGTAATGCTAGTCTTTTTCTGTCTGACTCACAGCTTTGGTTAGAACTTGTTTTTGCACTATGGTTTTTACTTCATGCTATTTGGTCTCACAATGCTGCATTCCTGCTTCACAGCTTTTGGTTTGAACTTGTTTCATTACGATTTTCATGACATGATAGTTTGGGTGCCATATATGATGCTGTTGCCCAGCTTAAAAACCTTCGTTCTGGTTTCTCATTCAGTTTGAGCATCCTTTGAAAGAGCTTTTCGTTTTTCTGTGATTCACTCGAGTGAAGTGTCGGTAAAACTTACACGACTAGTGGGAGTTATCATGGTAGTGGAGCTACCATCTTTCCCTAATCATTTTTTCTTAACCAAACGAAAGGATATAACCAACAAGCTTCACATTAAAGAGCTACAATGCTTAATTTATATGGCCAGCCGGTACGCAATGTTGTCACACCATTTGTTTCCGAGTCTGCTTCCCTATCTCACTTTGCCAATCAATCTCTTTACAGAAGAACAGAATGGCAAACATGGAATGCACAGTGATGTTGCTATTGGGCCTGATTGCTTTCATAGCTGGTGCGGAGGCCCAGAGCAAGAAGGCTCCAGCTACTTTTGTACTCGGAGATTCCCTTGTGGATGTGGGCAACAACAATTACATCTTCACCATTGCCACGGCGAATCACAAACCCTATGGAGTGGACTGGACTGGGGAAAAAGCCACGGGCAGGTTCTGCAATGGAAAAATCATCCCAGACCTCGTCAGTACGTTTTTATGGAGCTCTAAACTTTCACATTCTCCTTAGAAATCAAATTCAAGTCAAATCTCCTTAAAAAAATAAAAAAATGAATGGTTGCAGGGTGCTGAATTTGAACATGCTGTGCAGATGACTATCTTGGGACTCCTTACCCTCTGCCAGTGCTCGCCCCAGAAGCGACGGGAACTAATCTTCTACATGGGGTCAACTTGGCTTCGGCTGGTTCAGGCATCCTTGAGGAGACCGGCACAATCTTTGTACGAACAAACTCTTTACCATAGTGTCACAGCTGATACTCCTGTCCGGAAATAATTCTCCAAACTAGGGCTTGTGCTTTTTCAGTAGTTTTCAGCAGGTGGGGGACTTTCTTTTGCTTAAGTCTCGTCAATTGTCTTGACAAAATACTTGCAATATTCTTCATTGCCTCTGGTGACATAAGATTTGGACCCATTTGGAATCTGCTTTTCACACTAATGAATCTCGAAATTCGTGTCGAATGTTTGACGAACTCGAATTTCTGGTTGAATCTAGTATTAGATTCCGAATGTAAGATTCTGGGCATCTGTAAGATTGAGCATGTAGTAGTTGCCATGTATTAGTTAGCATTTAGCATGTATTAGCAAGACGTATCACATTGTTTCATGAAGACGTGGAATATTCCAGCGTTGATCCTTCTGTGCTGGATGTTTGCTTTATTTATGAGTCAAAATTTGACTCTGTTAATGTTGCTGTTGTTCAGCTTGGGCGTGTCACGATAGCACAGCAATTTACACACTTTCAGAATACGAAGAAGCAGATTGCGGAGCTTATAGGACAACAAGGGGCCGATGAGCTTATTAACAACGCCATCTACTCTTTCACAGCCGGAGGCAACGATTGGGTGAACAATTACTTTGCTTACACCACCACCACCAAATTTAAGTACACAACGAAACAATTTGGAGATCTTCTCATCACTACCTTCCGAAGTCAGCTGAAGGTAAGAATCAAGTTTCCATACCCTTGTCATTTTTCAGCGTTTGGGCGTAGAATTTCATTAATTAGAAAAAAAATTCCAGTGTCATTGTTGGTCGATCGCCAACACTCGAGTCTCCTTAAATTCCTTATTTTTACACCAGCTGTTCTGAATTTTATTTGTTTTAATTGCACAAAGTTTGACCCCTGCACTACGTGAAAAAAATTCCGTGCTAGCTCTCACATGCTCTGAATGTCTTGATGACTGTTATCCCATTTCGAGGGGCCAAATCTGCGAAGTTTTCTGCTAGAACCTCACTTCTGAACACGTTCGATCTGATCGAATCCATCTGGTTTGATTGCAGACGGCATATAGCTTAGGGATGAGGAAGTTCATTGTTTCCAATATGGCTCCAATCGGGTGTGCCCCTTCGATGGTGAATGCCAGAAGCGTAGCTGGCGAGTGTGTCCAAGAAGTTAACAACTATGCCCTCAATTTCAACGCCGCTTTGAAGCCTATGTTGGAGACTCTGCAAAATCAGCTCCCCAACTCGGTGTTCCTCTACGCCAACGCTTACGATGTGGTCAAGGGGGTCGTTGACAACCCCTTGAAACATGGTAACTTTCATCACAGACACCCATGGAAAGTAATTATCCCATTCTTGAATGCAGAACCAATGAAATAAATTTCTTGTGTCGACCCCAAAGGAAGAGACTAAGCTACCCAAGAAAATCTTCACCTGAGTGTTTACAATGCCATAGTTGTATGTCAGGGTTCTTCATTAATCCCTTCAGAGTTTCTTATCCCTCAATCATCGATCGAAGTGTAGTGGATTTCCGGAGTGTGGTTTTGATTTTGAAGTGGAAGTGGAACCAAGTGGCCAATTGGTGTAAAGTTAAACTGTTGGATCAAGTGCGTGGCCTAATGTAATGTAAAGATAAACGTCTTTGAAGCAATATGCAAACAGGCCAAAGGCTCATTTCATGAACCCGAGACACAACAATCAGTACAGAAGTGTCAATCAGTTGATGCCCTCCGCTTGTTTGTTTTTTCAGTTTATACACACTACTTTGAAAGTTTATACGACAGTCACCGTCTTTGTTCACATATATCATGTACACTTTCAATCGATCTCTTCATTTGTAATCAAATCCTGTGACTAACTGTTTTCAATTCTTTCTGCAGGATTCACTGAACCGGCCACCACAGCTTGTTGCGGCATCGGCAAATACAACGGCCTGGACGGTTTCTGCCGCGCTATCAGTCACCTCTGTCCAGATCGCACCAAGTCTATTTTCTGGGACGCTTTCCACCCCACGGAGTCGGTGAACAAAATCTGCAGCGAAAGATTCCTTAACGGTGGTTTGGAATCAATCAGCCCCATGAACGTCAAGCAATTGCTGGCCATGCCATGATCGATCGAAGTGAGAGCTATATATATATATATATTTATACATAGAATCCTCAGAATGGAATGGACGTACGTCGATAACATACAGTAGATCGATCTAGCTAAGTAGAATGAATGAATGATGTTCACTTAAAAATTACAGACCATTAGAATACCAATCTAGCTAATTAAGTTACTGGTTGTTATTTAATTGCTTCAATTCCTGGAGGGTATAGTATGATCAATTTGTGCTCATCCACGTACTGTACATTCTAAATTCGGGGGGGGGGATTAGTTTTTCATCTAGCTAATTAACCACTAAATTACTGAGGTCAGTGGAGCTGAAATGGCGTGTTTTCGATCAGGGAACTCATCATGAAACTGTCGGTGCCTTCGTCCGTGACATTGCCATTTTTTTATGAATATGAGGTGATAGTCAGGGTTGTTGTTTTCATTTCTTTTGAGGCAGTGCAGAAAGCGGGTGATCATCAGTGGAGTGATGAAGCTATTTACATCCATGGAAATGGATGAAACGTGGATTACATGGATGCGAACTTGTTTAATCATCCAAAAGAGTATCCATTCATCCAAAATAGAGTGATATCGTTTCAAGATTTGGTAGCATTTTGCAATTTCATCCATTGGAAGAATATTCTTGTCAAAAAATTGAACTCAAGGAAGAATATCTTGTCAAATATTCCTTATAAAAAAATTTGTATTGCTTTTTAGCAAAAATTCACAAAATAAAAAAATCCTTTGGTGATGGTGTTTGTTGTTGACCAATCAATTGACTTTCATTTGTTGGACTCTTGGACTCTTGGATTTTTGGAATTTGACTATTTTCAATTCTTGGAGTTGTTGGTTGTACAAAATTATTATTAGTTCACAACCAATATTTTTCAATAAAATTTGAAGTTAGAATTTGAAATCTCATTTTAAAATTGTATGTAGATTAAATATTTGTGATTTTTAATAAGAATATTATCCTTTTAGTTCAAAATGTTAAGTTCTAACTATAGTGATTTTCGAAGATTTTTTATTTTACTTTTTTTATTCAAGATGTTTTTGAAGGCTCATTTTTTGAATTGAAAAGGTTACTCTCTTAGGCCAATACCCTACCAATATCCTTTGAATTATAGAATATTTTTGGAGAAAACTCTTTAGAATCTATACTATATTACTATTAAAGAACTAACACAAGAATCTTCAAAAGAATTGATGGATAATAAAACACATTTTTGTGTGTTTGAAATGTATGAGCTTTCATTTGCTATTCAAAATTTGAACATTTGGTCCTTATGGGGTTAAACAAGAAATGTTTCAACCCTCATTTATTGCTTCAAAGAACTTGTCAACCCTCATTGGTTGTTCACATAGCTTTGTTGCAGTTTTGGGATCAACATAGGTACAACAGAGGCTTCTTCCATCCCACATTCTATAAAAAAAATAGGTTGAAATCGTAGAAAATTTAATAGCACTTTAAATTCAACCACCTTACAACTCTAGTATGTGTGATTAGCTCACGACCTACAAGAACTTGCAATTTTTTATTATAGCTATTTTTGTAAGATGGATCCCAACCAACTCCTAAAGCTTGGCGTCGATGCCTAGATGGTTGGACAAGCGGAATGGTAATCAAGGCAAAGCACAACTTGTGATCCACAATGGGCAGTCAATTTGCTTTGTTAATTTGACCTTGCAATGTGCCTTCTTTTCATTGGAAATCAACGGTGATGGAGAGGGTGTCGCACCCACGTTTTTGGAAAATTCAACCTTTTCAAATTGTGCCATTTCTATACTTCAAAACTAAGCCCCTATTATTTCTTCACTTCTAGCGAATTTCCTCGCAAAAAAACAACACTAGTGAGATTTAGTGCAATGCAAACAAATAAATGTATCTTATTTTGGAGTGAAATTCATTAAATCCTATACAAAAATCATTTCTTTTGGGGTTGAATATCCTTTCATTAACTCCATTTAGAATTTTGGGGGATTTCATTTCACGAGATTTGGAATATTTTGTAACTTCTAGCAAGGTCTTCACAACTTTAGCATGGTACTCAAGGCTTTACCCAATCCTTCATGGCCTTTCGTAGTAGAGTCCTTTTAGCTTAGAAAGTTAGCAAAAGGACTAGTTAAGTTTCAATGCTTTTCAATGAACACAATTTGTCTTCCAATGGGGGAAAGGACTAAGCTTAAGCATAGGATCTTGTAGTAAAATAGTTAGAGAAGATGTGAAAAAAAATTCAGAATTTTCCACCATGTAGATTGCAAGATATTAATGTTTGAAGTGACAAAAATCCTTTTTTTGGCCCTGTGAAAATACGGGTAGCTGCACTTCACAAGGTCACATTTGCATTTGTATGAAAAAATGTCCCAAATTGGTGGTTCTTCTTTGGATTCATTCTTCAAGGCCAGTTGGCTACATGCTTGAAAAAAATTAGATCATTTGAAATTGCACAACATATAGGAAAAAAATAGTAAGTAGAAAGAAATAGAGAATGATTAAAAATACTAAATTGTTAACAATTTATTTATAGAATTGAAAAATGCCAATCCCAATGGTTGTAATGTTGTAATAAACAATATACACCTAATGTTTTTATTTTTTTCCCAAAATATTTAAAATTGAATTAAATAAAAGACTTCAAAGTTTATTTTAGAGTAGAGATTCCATAACTACCACTAGAAGAAAAACACGTCCGGCACAACCAACTACTATGCAACTAGTGCCCTATGCAACTGTCATGCAACTAGTTTCCTCTCTATTTGCACCAAATCTAATGTAGTTGTTTTGTGTCATTGTTTTACAACATTCATTCATTGTTTTAGTTGCAAAGTAGTCATTCTTTAGTTGCAAAAAAAGACTAGGAAACAACTAGTGTCCTATGCAACTATTATGCAACTGTAAAATGACCATAGTTGTTTCCTAGTTGTACGCTAGTTGTTTCTTAGTTGCACTCTAGTTGTGTCCTAGTTGCTTTCAAAGTTCATTCCCATTCGTGTTATATCAATTGACCCATATCAATTGTAAAGAATACCATTAGATTGAACATATAAGACTTGTAAATTGTTATAGTCTTATGTAATGAATTCTTTTGATAAAATTCTAAGATTTCTATAATTTGTGGGTTTCTACAATTTGTAGATTTTGAATATAAGAATTTAAAAAATAATTAAAATTCAAGAAATTTTATAATCTAGGAAATTGAATTTTGAAATCTAGGAAGAAGGTAGATCTGAAATTTTGAAATCTAGAAAAAGGTAGATTTGAAATTCAAAAATCTAAGAAAAAGGTAGTTCTGAAATTCTAAAATCTAGAAAGGAGGTAGATCTGAAAATTTGAAATCTACAAATCATTGAGATTTATATTTTAAAATTTACAAATCTACAAGTTGCAAGCAAGTTGCGAACAAGTTGCACACAAGGATGAAGTTCTTTGTATGGTGTCGGATGACAAAAAACCTTGCAACTAGACTGCAACTAATGCGACTTGTCCACTGCAACTACGGACTCTACATTGTCACCTAGTTGCAAACATCCTATGCAACTACAAAATGAGTTGCATACTGTAGTTGCAAAACCCCTCATTTTCTTCTAGTGTACCCACAAACTAACCCAAACTAAAATTCCTCATAACTTTCATCTCATTAATCAAAATGGAATGATTAAAAGCTTACCACATATATATAAATCTAAAGAATTAATTTCAAATTTTTATTTTTTTAAAAAATGATTTTTAAAGAAGTTTTTTTTTCTGCCTGGGCTACCCGGGCTGCTTGTTGAACACTGAAAATTACGTATCATGCAATAACTTTTGAACCATGTAGTCAAAAGTTATGAAAATTGTTGGGCCTTAAAGCTACTCCTCATCCCCCATATTGTGTGAAATTTTCAAAGAAAAAAAAGAAAAACTCCGTCTATAGTGAGCTGCCGAAAATCGCTATGTTGCCAAAAAACGCTATTTGGATGTTTAGGGGTTAATAAGCTTATGTATTCCATGAATTTTTTACATTTATAAAGTAATCACCTTCATATTTATATTATTTTTCATTTTTCATTTTTCATCATTTTTTAAGGATATTAATTATTTTTACTAATATTTTCTATGCTATTCAATTATGCCAAGTTTAAATTTCTCAAAATTTCATTCATGTCATATTTCATTATATTTTGAATTATTTTTTAACGAATCTGACCCATACTGTAGTTCCTTCTCCACTGAGAAACTCCATATTATCACGTGCATTTAAGGCCTCCGAGTTTGTCGCATTAAAAAGGCGCAGGTTGCCACAAGTATTCAGTTCCTTGGTATGTGGCTCTTTTGTCTTCATCGAAGTCGCCAGAACGTATATTCGGAACTTGTAGACTTCTTTTCTATACGCCCAACGGCAACGAAGCCCAACGAGCGCTGTCTGATGATTGGCCCCGTTCAAATTTGCCATCCTCCACGAATTAATGAATTTCCCCCCATTCCCGAAAGTCCAATGCCTATTCTTGCTTATAACGCCAAGTCCTTTTGGATGGATTCTATATTGTTTCATCCGAAAAAGTCGGCTTACATTCGTCCAGTTCGTTAGCCCTGCTTTCCCTTTCCCACCCTCGGCGTTTGAAATTGGACCTTGGTTTGTCTCGAGGCGCTTGTCTGTTTGTGTTTGTTTCCTGCCGAGATCGAGGCGCGCGAAGTGTTTTGTCCGATTGTCAAGTCAAGGAGAAGCACCAGTGCATTATTTTTTTTTCAATTTCCTGTGTCCCGTTGCCGACCGTTGTAATGGCAGTGATCGCTGCCTGTTGACTGGCTGATTACGAGTTCATGAGTGTTTGAATTCGTTTTGTTTAATCTGTGATGCGGACGTCGAGAGCGGGCTTGGTGAGAGAGAGAGAGATCGGTGAGATTGTTTGAGGTCGATACAGGAATTCGAATGCAGAGCTCGTCGGAATTTTCTTTCTGATCGGCGATTGCTCCATGTACGTTGAGGACATTAGAATCTAGAGGGGGAGAGAATTTTGAATGTTGCATTTGCGGTGTGGGAGATGGATTGCTGGATTTCTGCTTTTTCTCTGTTTGTATATATATAGTTTGAATTGGAATTTTTATGGTCGCGTAAAGTAGTTCGATTCGATTTCCGTCACGGTTTGTTGTGTTCGTTTTTTGAGATTGAGATTAATTTGGTGGCGAGGTGGTCCTATTTGATTGTGGAGTTTTGTGTAAGTGTTATGTTGACGGAATGTCTGTCTGATATGGTAAGGGCTTTGAGAGGCAGTGGGTACGATTTCTTGCGAGCTGAGGTGATGTATTGAGCGTGATTGTACAGGAGCGAATTCTTTTGTTCAGCGATGAGAGTATCGTTGTAAGGTAACTTAGGTTTAACGTTGGCGCAATCTTGCGTTGCATTCAGTTTCCGCAGTCGTCGCTGTAGTTTTTCCAATCGCGGAACCACGGAACAGTCTGGTTTTCAGTGATCTTCCTCTTAATTATACCTGTAGAAAGAGAGAGAGAGAGAGTGTGTGCGTGTGTGTCTCAAGATGCTGGTGAAGCTATGGAGGAGCGCGAAGAGACATATGCTTGTACGTTTTGTAATAATTATTAGGTCCATGGCGAGGAGAAAGCAGGGGAAAATTGTCGCCGAACGAGGGAATTGCTACCAAACTTAAGGTTATTTTCTTAGGTTGAAGATTATCGCTCTGGCGAATTGGTTATATGTCCAAGAAGAGATAGACTTGAGATACGATTTCTCTTGCGGTTTCTTACACAGCATCCTGCACTTGAAGTCGCACTGCCTTTCGAACTGTATTAGAGGGTTTTGATTGCCGCGACATGCCGTCTCGTAAGGGCTGTGTAGCTGGGGTAGAAGCAGGAAGGGAGTGTGATCGTAAATAGGAAGAGAAAGAGGAATTCAGAGGAGGTATGACGTCAAGGGCATCATCCCCGCGACGCCTCCAATCGCAGAATTCGGTTAAGAAACAAGAGAATGGCATGGATTCCCCGTTGCGTCCTGGGAGGCAACCTCTTCGTGCTATTCCAGAGGCATCCTCATCAAGATCCTCGTCAGCGTCGGAGCATACAGAAACTAGTTCGCCTTCAAAACCTCCTACTCCGAGAGGAAAGAAACGAGCTGCTGCCGTGTATAGAGGCTCTGAGAACGTGGATGGCAACATTGGCTCCGCCTCCAACACTCCCGAGAAGCCTCGCGAGAAACGGACTACTCTGACAAGAGTTTCTAAGGCAACAGCACCCTGGTCGTCTAAGCTTCCCATTACGGCTTCCTTAGCTCGCGCACTTCAGGACAGCCTGCAACAGACAGACTCTGCGAATAAGAGTTGGGACAGTGATTCTGTTGGCGGCACTCCTACCACGAGTTATCGAACGCCTCTGATTCCGAGCACTGGAGCTGGCAAGCCAGGCTCAATTGAACAAACGTCCCGTACATTTAAAATTTCAGGGAAGCCGCCACTCGATTCTGAGCTTTCCAGGACTTGCTTTGGCTCAAGCAACTCGTCCTTCCTGCAGTCCACTCCTAGCCGCAGCGTAAATCGATCCCTGAGGTATGGCGCTACTCCTGGTAGCGCAGCCAGTGTAGGGAGCTCACGGGCGCCTGGGAATGGGGCGAAAGCTTCAGGATCATTCCAATTTAACACTGGTCAGCAGATTTCAGCGCAGCAATTTGATTTCGAGGAGGATAACACGTTCTGGGAGGATCACAATGTCCAGGTGGCTATCTGAGACCAGACTTGTTGCTCTCGTTCCTGTAATTTATTTTTTGATTTTGAAACTCTTGGATGTCAGATTGATTGTGAATACAGAGACATTCACAATTCCCTCTTAAACCTAAGTTAGTCATAGAGAATTTAGCGATGGTTTAGCAGTGGAGAGTAATGTTTTCTCGCGCGATTTTGGAATCTCAATTCAACCTGATACATCAGCAAACCTGATAGTTCCCATTTGTGCCAGTGACTGTTTCAGGCAAAGGCTAGATGCTTTGTCATTTCAGTTAATTCAAGCTCGGCCAGATTATAGTCCTTGCAAGGCCGTAATGCAATATATGATATGCTTCATGATTATCACGGGTAGGATACGTTGACTATGCTGATGATGAAATGGCACAGGTGATACTTCGGACTCGACCCATCAACGCATCTGAATCGGCTTTGAAGGGCTTCAGCAAATGTTTACGGCAAGAAAACTCGCACAGCATCACTTGGATAGGTCAACCTGAAACGAGGTTCACCTTCGATCATGTTGCTGGCGAACACATCACACAGGTTTGCATTACTGCATTTGCTGAAATTTTGTTGAGGATTGTGGTACAAAGTTTCTTCTATGCTTCCTAGCCGTGAGCAGGCAACTGAGAATTTGTTGTTTCCGAGGTTGTAGGAGAACCTTTTCAGAGTGGCTGGGGTGCCCATGGTCGAAAACTGCATGGCTGGATACAATAGCTGTATGTTCTGTTATGGCCAGGTATGGTTTATTTTCTATTCCTTTTTGAAGCAACTTGTTTCTGCCAGCACCATTTTTAACCACAATATGCCTTGATGACAATGATTTCTGGTTTGGATTCTCGTGAAAGTCATTTGATTTTATTAGTGAGGTTCCAGATCTGTGGCACTTATGACATGAATTTTGAGCATGTGTACAGACAGGAAGTGGTAAAACCCACACAATGCTGGGGGATATTGTGGATCTTGAACAGCGACCCAGCGCTGACCGCGGTATAACACCACGTGTATTTGAGTATCTATTTTCCAAGATACAGAAGGTGAGGGGAGGAATCTGTGATAACCATCTGTGCGTCAGCCCTCCAGGTTATATCTGGGTCTCCTAATCAGAGAAGGAACTTTAATGTTTCTAAATGCTTTGTGGTTGCAATTGCAGGAAGAAGAGTCAAGGACAGATGAGCACCTGAAATACGTCTGTAAGTGCTCCTTTTTGGAGATATTCAATGAGCAGATCACTGATCTTCTGGAGCCAAGTTCTACGAATTTGCAGGTATTTTAGGTGCTCTATGAATGATGACCTTGATTAACTTGATATACAACTTTCTGAATGTCCCAGTTCACTCTCACTTTCTCATTGTGTCATATGCGAATGCACTTGGATTGCAGGTTCGAGAAGGCGGCAAAAAGGGAGTGTACGTTGAAAATCTATCTGAGGTTGCGGTTGGAAGCGTTCAAGATGTGGTTCGTCTTCTCCTTCTGGTAAGGGTCGCAAATGACGAGACTATGGACGAACGTATGCTGCATCATTATTATCATGCTTGGATTCCAGAGAACAAATGATATTGATTGGAACTGTGCAATATGGTTATTATTGTTTTTTTCAGGGGGCTGCTAACAGGAAAGTGTCTGCTACGAATATGAACCGAGAGAGCAGTCGTTCGCATAGTGTGTTTACCTGTACCATTGAAAGCAAGGTATATCTTGACGCTGGTTTTTCCGACAGGATTGGCTTTAACAGTTTAAATTTTCTTTTGTCACGTATGTTTGTTGGTGTCAATGAATCGCTTTGTCTTGTGTTATGCAGTGGGAACTCAACTCGGCTACAAATATTCGATTTGGGCGATTGAATCTGGTGGACCTTGCAGGATCAGAGAGGTAAACGACATTCTGTCGAGTTCACTTTAAAACCATGCTTAGGAATTAAGGAATTCATTTGATAATGTATTTGATAATGTAACACTGACGTATCTGCAGACAGAAAACCTCGGGAGCTGAAGGAGAACGGCTGAAGGAGGCAGCCAATATTAACAAGTCGCTCTCCACCCTAGGGTATGTCATATTTAGCAATGCTTTGAAATGCTTTCTGAAGCTGGCGCAATATGGATTCCGTATGGTGGTTTACGATTGATGTGGGTTGTCCAAATAGACTCGTCATCATGATACTGGTGGACGTTGCAAACGGAAAGCAACGGCACGTGCCCTACCGCGATTCAAAACTCACATATCTACTACAGGTTTGACAGATAACCATTTTCAGACTATCGATGAGTCAATACATTTCTTCAGGAATACATGTAGTTCGGGATGTGCCACTCAATTTATACACATGCATGCAATGTTATTGTATCAAGGAGTGCCAGGTGTGATTACTAATTTCAACTACATTGGGTGCAGGATTCTTTGGGTGGAAATTCGAAGACCACCATGATAGCAAATATAAGTCCTTCCAGCTGGTATTAGGCTCTTAACTTTCGTGATCCTGCCCTAGTAATGTGTAGTTTCTGTTGCATGCTGTTGGATGCTATAATGCCGTTTTAATAGTTTGACGAATACTAGATGCTATTACCCATGTAATGCACCTGAAAATCTAAAAGGTTTCTGTGTCTGGCAGCTGTGCTTTGGAAACTCTGAGTACATTGAAGTTTGCTCAACGTGCAAAATTTATCCGAAACAACGTACGACTCTACTAACCAAGTTTCAACTCATGGCTAAAGTTCATACTTGACTAATTTCAATTTCAATTCAATGACTGCGGGCGCTGATCAGTCTGGTACATTTGTCTTTCTCTAGGCCGTCGTGAATGAAGATGCCTCAGGAGATATGAATGGACTCCGCCAAGAAATCCAGGAACTGAAGGTTGGCAGAAAAGAGACGCAGCAATGCCAACATTTAATGAAGATACCCTGTTATGCGAATTGTTTTCAAGAAAGAAATACTCGGATCTCTACGAGAGTGTTCTGTATGTTCCTCTGTATGTTTTCTGTTTTGCCTTATTTTTAATATTTAGTATATTAAATTGATACGATACTTCGGTTTCTAGGAAGAGTTGGACCGTATAAGGAGGCAAGACTTACCGAGGACGCCATCTATGCACTCAGCAGCATCAGTCGCCCAAGATAGCGTGCGCACCGGAGACAATAATCTGGGAATGGCAGTGATTGCTGTTGATGAACAGGAGCACTCTCGTTGTTCATTAGATGCATGGGAATTCAGCAAAGCATTTTCTGGACCACGATTCTCAAATAAAAAGGTATGCCGACTTCCCGAATTCTAACTCTCGTCTCTTGTGTTAAATTGAAGACCTGTGAAAGTGCTGTGCAGTTACTAGCGCTGCAACCACTTTAGTCCCTTGTTAGTTTGTCTCAGAAACGGAGGTATATGATCACTTCAGCCCCTGTATGCGATGCTATTTTTTTGCTCCTTTAAAGTGAGGGTGTGAAACTTTTTTCTTTTGGTGGGGTGTCTTTCATGGAGAATAGCTTGAAGCAATGGAGGCAGTCCTGGCTGGAGCACTGAGAAGAGAGCAGGAGGCAGAGTTGACTCAAAAGCGACAATCGGCTGAGATTGAACAGCTGACTCGCCTTGTGAGTTTCAACAGACGTCACCTATAATCTTGTGCATAGAGATGAAGAGATTACCAATGGGAAGCAGCCAGATATCCTATTCGATCCTGTTCTTTGTATCTGAGTTGGAATTGTATTACACAGGTAAAACAACGAGAGGATGACAGCCAATGTAGCAAGATGCTGTTACGTTTTCGAGAGGATAAGATACGAAGGCTAGAAGCTCTGTCTGCCGGTTCAATGTCAGCGGACGTTTACCTCAGGCAAGAAAATGACTTTCTTATGAACGAGTTACGGCTCATACAAGAGAAAGCTGACCGCAACCCCGAGCTCACACGCTTCGCAATGGAGAATATACGACTACTGGAGCAACTTCGCAGGTTGCTTTCATTTTGATCCCACTGAGTATCTTATTTTTCCTTCATAACTTCGTTAACTAAGTTTACAATTTCAATAAAACTTGAAATTTGTTTTGCAAGGCTTTGGTGGCAAAACGTCACGAACTGAAATTTAAGTCTTCAATCTTACAACTTGAATCTCCCAATGCAGGTTTCAAGACTTTTACACTGGCGGAGAGAGGGAAGCAATGGCTGATGAAATCTCTAGCTTGAGGGATCAGGTGCAGAATTTTTTTATTAATAAATGAAATTAGTTCGAGGTAGCAACGTCAGATAATTCTCTTGATTTTTTGGACTTGTGAAATCTGAACAGCTGCAAATATCTTCGCATTGAGGCTCATAGAACTGATTTGGCTTGCGTGTGTGAATTTTGCAGCTTTTGGAAGCTCTAGATAGTAAACTATCGCTAACAGCTCTCACTTCACCTCAGGTAACTCGCATCCTATTAATGAATTTCACATTTATTGCTCAAGAGTGTATCTTTCGAGCCTATGGAACGTAGATTTCTCTTGAGAACATTGGAAAGAGAACAGGTCATGTAGCTGAGATGACCACGACAGGATGCTTATGTCCTTATTGGATTTTGTAACAGAGAGAAGCACTGGCACCGGAACTTGCTGCTTCCCAGCGCGAAATTGAGCTGCTACGTATTGAAGTACGCCTCCATTTTCATTAGAAACCGTGTTGCCTTCTTGATTATTCCAAGAGTAATCGCTAGTTGATAGTTTGTAACTTGATATAACGTCTCAGGCTTCGCAGTCTGGAACTTCTCATTGGATATAATTCCTTGGTTGTCTCCATTTCATGTTTAGTATCTTCTTCGGTGTGAAGCGACAAGGCCTCAAGTTCACCATCACGAAGCCATCTTTCTCAAAACGAATCGTATACCACGTTCTCTTGCATAATTTTTGGCATGGTTGATAAATACAGACAGACAATTATCGAAGGGAGGTTGAGGATTGCCGGAAGAATCTTAGTTCAATTTTGGAAGCAAACTCAAGAATAACCAAGTATGATGGTCTTCTTCTCATATGCTTTGACAGTCTTTTGCATCACTCTCATATACGTGACGTGTACAACTATTTCAGTAGGATTTGTTGTTCGGTGTTATCCATGAATGAGCAGGGCAATTACATGATTAGAAATATTTGTCTTTACGATCGATAGCTCAGTGGACAGTCGCTGGTTTTGGGTTTGACATGGTTTAGTTAAACTTTTTGGGCTAGAGACCTTATTAGACTCTTCTGGCAGGCAACTCGACGAATCAAATGCCGAGCTTCGGGAAGTCAAACTGAAGAACCAAGTTCATCAGGTGGAGCTCCAAAAGCTCCGGGTAAACTTCACTATTCTGGAATATAGTAAATAAACGTCTGGTTTAAGCTGTGAAGCATCACATGATTCCATCTCACTTAACAAAATCTTTTGTCATGTTTTTTTGCAGGAGCAGGCACTAGATGCTGAAGCTATCGAATGGGGTCATGCCCAGCATTTGGAGCTCATATCAAATCTTAAGATCAAATTGCAGCAGGTACATTCCCTGCAGAAATTGATCACCTGGTGCTATCAGTGAAGGGAATCTGAACGGCATTGAATCAGGACGGCTGTAATTTATTTCATTGGACGTTGTGTACAGAGCGAGGATAGAGCAGATCGTGAAGCTAACCTGCGTTTTGATCTCAATGAGCACCTCAAGGCATCTTTAGGGGAAGCAGCGGATCTGCAAGCAGATCTCCAGGTACGTGTTGTTTTGTAAATATTTATTCTTACGTTGATGGAATTCATGTTTCTCGATTTGCCAATGTCTTTACGAAGATTACCTTACTTGAATAGCAGGTTCGGCCTAAAATGAAATTTTACAGGATAGATGATGAGTTGAAAATTGTTTGGTGTTTTGCTATAGAACATTAGAAAATCGTGAGGAATATATATTAGTCAAAATTAGTCAAAATTAAGTTATTCATCGGACAGATTTGCACCAGTGCTTTGAAATCTAACAATGGCATACATGTACCTCACAGCATATCTTATTTTGCTTCAGGAAAGTAGGGGAGCATTGGATGCAGCTGAGATGCTTGTGTGTAGGTTACAATCTGCGGAATCGGACCTGTCAGTTGCTCAGGTATTGGTTTCGTCTATAGGATTTTCAGTTTTAAAGCATATGGTCGCATGCTCGTACTGCCGAGTTATACAACTGATTTATAGTAGCAGTAATTTGAAATTTATGAGTTATCCTGCAGGAGATGGCTATTTTAGCACAGAACGCTGTTAGACAAATACATTTGGAGATGAAGGAAATTGCGGAAGATCAGCGTCTGTCTATGAAGCATACCGAAGATGCGGTGGCTGCAGCTTGCATGAAGGTAATTAACGTATGATCGCCGATGACTGAATTTCTTAAATCTCATTTATGCGATGTAATATTATAAGTTACCGTATGTTTGGAACTTTGGCAGCATGAAGATGCAGTCTAAAATAAGTGGGGTCCGAACATTTTGTATGTTTTTCCGCCATAATGGGATCCAATGGATGTAAATCAGTGAAATATGATATTGGTTGCAGGAACTTGAATTGCGGGAGGAGCTGAAGGACGCTCAGTCTTTGATTCAAAAGTTGTCTTCAACAAAGGACGAACCAATGTGTTCTAGTTGTTCTGTGGCATCAGAGAATGAGCCAGAGCGAGGTATTCTAATCAGCAAGAGAACTGTCGGCATCAGTCAGCTGGAGCAAGACCTGAAATCTCTGGACCTTTTATTCGGAAGCGGGTGCACACATTTTAATACCAGATCAAGGGAATCTGCCAAAGAAGAGATACACAATATTGCTAAGCTATGTGATGATACGTCGACGACCCAGAGGAAGCAATCATCGTATCAAAAACAGGGTAAGGATTGTATCTTGAAATTAAACTTCACCCTCGAGGAGAGTCATACTGTGGAGGATCGAGCTCTGTTAGAGGTAGATCCGGATGAGACTAGAAAGGATCTTCAGGATGCGGAATCGGTAGTATTCGATCTTAAGGGAGATCGAGACCACTATGTCCTCAAGGGAAACAACTTAAACCCTGTAGATCTGGAATTGGTGCAAGCTATTTGTTGTTTGCAGGGTGAAATCATGAAATTGAAGCCACAGGGTACATCCGATCATTCAAGGGAGATAGACACAAAGTGGAGTTCAACTGAGCTTGTCAAGGAGCTACAGGGTTTGGTTTGGGTCGTTCAAGCTGTCCTGGAAGAGAGGAATATCTTGGCAGCACAGAATGAGGCTTTGTTGAAAGAGAATGACATTGCAACCAAGGCACGCGAAGAGAGCGATGCGGCTACCTCGAAACTCCTGGAACATCTTAATGAGGGTGAACACGCCCTCACAGATGCAGTCCATGAGATGCAAGGGATACTTGATGATTGTTTATCTCAACCGACTGCCCTTGACAAAGGTAGATTGCAAGAACAAGAGTCTATCAACGTGCAGCAATTGGATATGACAGCCCCTACCGCCAGAAAGGTCACTGATAAAATCGGACAGGCAGGTGGTAACGACCACTCCGACGGCATCATGAGGAATTTTGCCGTTTGCACTATCATGTTGCAATGGTTTTCAGACACTCTGACTGCAGAATTTTCTGCTAAGAATAGTTTCAGGACTCAGAACGATCGTGCTGAAAAGGATCTAGGCAATAAAGATCGCTTAATTAAGAAAAAGGAAGAGGAGATCACTGTTCTCCAGCGAGACTGGGCCGAATTGGAAAGCAAGACTGTGAAGACTCAAGAGAAACTGCGTGCCTCGAACTCTTTGATGAAAGAGCTTGCTCGTTCGGAAGAGGAATTGAAGCTTCAAACCGTAGCTCTTGCAGCGGAGAATAAGAGACTGACAAGGTGCATGGCTTGTCGGGAGATGGAGTTTTCATCCTTGCAAGGCCAGATTGAGGGCCTTGAGAAGAGCTTGAAGGAGTCGCATGAAAAGGAGCGCATATCCACCACGACCCTTGGCAACGTAAAAGAGAGTCTCAAAGTTTTGGAAAAGCAGTGGCATGTTGAGAGAGAACAGATGAAAGACAGAATTGTCGCAGCTAACCGAGAGCTTTCGGAGAGCCAAGAAATAAACCAAATCTTTTACAATGCGTTGAAGGAGTTGGAGGGCGAAATAATAGCAACCGAAAAGAAGTGTCAAGGGACATTTAGCGAACTTGAAACTAAATGGTGTATTGCAAGAGGAGAAATGTCCAGCCATCTCACTCAAATTTCCCTGGATTTCGTAGAAGTGAAAAGCAGCGCAGAAAAGACGTACTTGGATCTTGCAAAGGCTCGGTCCTTATTATCTGCTGCAGACACAGCTATTCAACAACTTGTTGACAAAAGTTCAGAGTTGAAAGACACCAATAAACAGTTACTTGTAAAGCAGGAAGCCCTTCAGTCGGAGCTATCTTGCTGGGAACAATATTCGGTGGAGCTTCAGAAAAGCAGTTGCTTTGTCCCTAGTCCTTGCAAAGATACTAATGCAATTGCGAATTCAGGGGTCAGGCCCTTCTATAATTATTTTGAGACACTCAAGACAGAGGTTGAAAAAGTAAGACGTGAGTGCGAAAGACTACGAGCAGAGGTGTTGGACAAGGACACCACTCTCTTGTCAGTACAACTGGAGCTGAGTGCTACTATCGCAAGCAGCAAGGTGGGGGAAATTGAACTGGCATGCCTTGTTGCCGAAAGGAGTGACCTTAGGCTGCAGCTCACCAACATTAGCGAAGCACTTGTGAATGCGCAAGATGGGGTGAGATGCAGAGATGTGGAATTGAAAACTTTTGAATGTGAGTTGCACAAGGTCATGGACGTCCTCGCAAGAACAGAGGAGAAGATGGACGAATCATCTCTTGAATGGCGTAAGCAGATTGAAAAATTGAAGGCAGAAATGGAGGATGCAAAATTTTGTGCCAGTGAGAAAAGCACTGAAGCAATATTGTTGAGGAAGCAATTTGAGGACGGGCAGGCCACTTTGAAGGAGGCAGAAATTCTTGTGAATGCATTAGTTCGAGCCAATGAAATTGCTAAGCGCGATGTGCTCAAATGGAAGTCGAGGGGGGAGAAAATAACTCTCCATAGTAGTGAGGTGCTCAGCATGATCGATGAGGAAGTCTCTGTGACCATGGATCATGTGGAGAAACATTTGCAGGACTTGAGTTCGGATATTCATGGAATGAAAACGCTGCTCACGGGCATTTCTTCGGAGAGAGCAGCTGGCTTCGATCATGAATTTAAGGAATTTATGAAGATTCAAATTTCTGAGATCGAAAGTGCTACGGATGGAGCACATATGAAGCTTTCTAAGATGAATGCAAAGGTGACTGAGTTGGAGCAGACAGAGCAACAAAGTGTCATGGAGGTTGAGGCTCTGCAAGTTTCTCTCGAAAGAACCCAAGATTTGCTTGTAGGATCGCAAGCAGCACTAGAGGATGCAATGCAGAACATGGGGGTGCTACACAAAGGACATGCAACTACTAGAGATGAACTTCAAGGAGCACTGACTTCCTTGGCTGGAAAGAGTGCATATATTTCAGAGTTAACTTTTGAGCGCGATCACCTGTCTACGAGAAATCAAGAGCTGGAGAGGTTGTGTACAGAGACGTGCGAAGAGTTAAGGATTAATGTGGCAAATTCAAAAGAGATGGAGATGGAAAAACTTACGTTGGTTGAGGCAACTGAAATGCTGCAGGTGGAAAACAATCATTTACGTGGTCAGGTTAAGCAGCTTGAGATTTCATTAGCAGATGCGATGCGCATGAAGCAGGTGGTGGAGATGGAAGTTATTAGTCTCAGGCAGCAAAAGGATTCTAATGAAGATGAGATTCGCAAATTCGAAGTCGACCTCGCTGCTGCTCAAGACGCGGTCAACGCAGCAGCTGCGAAGCTTTTGGAAACAGAAGTTACTATACATGCCCTCATCTCTGATCTAGAGAACAGCCACAATGAGGTGGTGTGTATACAGGAGAGTTTGGATGAGGCAGTTACCGAAGTTAATGATCTCCGGCTGCTTACACACGAGCTAGGTGAGAAAGAGGAGCACTTAATGGCACAGGCAGAAACACAGAGAAATTTGCTGGAAAGTACTTCGGAAAAGTTCGTGCAATCTGAAGCTGAATTCCATGAAGCCGTGGAGATTCTGGCAACTATGCTAGAAAGCACTTCCAGTGAACTGCATGCCGCAGAGACCTTGAAAGCTGATCTAGAGAAGAACAATATCAAGTTTTCGTCTTTGCTTGCTTCTTTACAGGTTACTGCTTCTCAGCTGGGACAAGAGAGAGGGTTTCTCTCGGTAAGAGTAAGCGCTCTGGAAGAGGACAAGAAGAACCTCCTAGTGAGGTTGGAGTTTCAGAGTAAGCAGCTTTGTATGCAGTCGCTGGAAGCTAGTGCTGCATCCTCTGCACAAGAATTACAGCTCGAAATTTTGAAAACCATTATCGGAAGTACCTCAAAGGAAGTGCAGGAGAAAGATCACATGATATTTGTTCTTCAAGAGAAGCTGGAGCAAAGCAGTGCACGATGTCTGGCTTTGAACGAGAATAAGAATGTCCTTGTGGAGCGTATGGAGATTCAGAGTCTGGAGCTTTGTAAGCTTTCTCAGGAAGCCAGCGCTGCGTCCACTGCACATCAGACAGAGCTAGAAATCTTGAAAACCATTAAGGAAAATGCGTTGTGGGAATTGCAGGAGAAAGATCACATGATATTTGTTCTTCGAGAGAAGTTGGAGCAAAACAGTGCGCGTTGTCTGGCTTTGGACGAGAATAAGAAACACCTTGTGGAGCTGTTAGAGATTCAGAGCCTGGAGCTTTGTAAGCAGTCTGAGGAAGCCAGCGCTGCATCCACTGCACATCAGGCAGAGCTAGAAATACTAAAAACCATCATGGAAAGTGCCTCGTCGGAATTGCAGGGGAAAGACGAGATGATCATGTCACTTGGAGAGAAGCTGGAGCAAAGCAATGCGCGCTGTCTGGCTTTGGATGAAAATAAGAAAGACCTTCTGGAGTGTTTGGAGATTCAGAGCCTGGAGCTTTGTAAGCAGTCACAGGAAACCAGCGCTGCATTTACTGTACATCAGGCAAAGCTAGAAATCTTGAAAACCACCATGGAAAGCGAATTGCAGGAGAAAGACGAGATGATGATGTCACTACGAGAGAAGCTGGAGCAAATCAGTGTGCGTTGTCTGGCTTTGAACGAGAACAAGAAAGACCTAGTGGAGCGTTTGGAGATTCAGAGCCTGGAGCTTTGTAAGCAGTCTCAGGAAGCCAGCGCTGCATTTACTGTACATCAGACAGAGCTAGAAATCTTGAAAACCACCATGGAAAGTGCCTCGTCGGAATTGCAGGGGAAAGACGAGATGATGATGTCACTTCGAGAGAAGCTGGAGCAAAGCAGTGCGCGCTGTCTGGCTTTGGATGAAAATAAGAAAGACCTTCTGGAGCGTTTGGATATTCAGAGTCGGGAGCTTTGTAAGCAGTCTCAGGAAGCCAGCGCTGCATCCACTGCACATCAGGCAGAGCTAGAAATACTGAAAACCATCATGGAAAGTTCCGCGTGGGAATTGCAGGAGAAAGACGAGATGATGATGTCACTTCGAGAGAAGCTGGACCAAAGCACTGCGCGCTGTCTGACTTTGGACGAGAACAAGAAAGACCTAGTGGAGCGTTTGGAGATTCAGAGCCTGGAGCTTTGTAAGCAGTCTGAGGAAGCCAGCGCTGCATCCACAGCATATCAGGCAGAGCTGGAAATCTTGAAAACCACCATGGAAAGCGAACTGCAGGAGAAAGACGAGATGATGATGTCACTACGAGAGAAGCTGGAGCAAATCAGTGTGCGTTGTCTGGCTTTGGATGAGAATAAAAAAGACCTTTTGGAGCTGTTGGAGATTCAGAGCCTGGAGTTTTGTAAGCAGTCTGAGGAAGCCAATGCTTCATCCACTGCTCACCTACTAGAGCTAGAGATTTTGAGAACCATTATCGATAGTGCCTCAAACGAATTGCTAGAGAAAGATCACATTACATCTTCACTGCTTGATAACCTTCAGGAAAGTAGTGCAGAGACTCTGAAATTGCTTAATTCTTTGGAGGTTTCCGTGGTTGCTTCAGCTCAGATGGAGCATGAGAGGGATGAAATCCTTGCAACTGCTAACAACCTGGAAACGGAAAAAAGATTACTCAGAGATGAAGTCAACATAAAGTCACGGAGTTGCGCTGATTTGGAGATGAAAATATTGAGGCTGCAAACCGAGGTGCAAGAATCCTCTTCGGCGTCCTGGAAGCTGAAATTGGAGCTTGAAATCATGACAGCAATGCTTGAGTGTGCAGTCCAGGAATCAAGAGAGAAGGATGCCATGGCAACTGATCTAGAGAACCTTCTTAGTCAAAGTCAACTGCAGAACGCAGAGATGCTTCAATCCTCGCAAGAGGTTGTGAACCATTTTTCGCTCTTTCAATCGCAGCTTGACGATTGCTTCCAGCAAAATAAGGAGCTTGAGAGGAATAAATTGGTGCTCACTGCTGAGGTCTATTCCCTTTCTCAAGAAATAGCTCATGTAAAAGAACTACGACAAGCTTCCGAGAAATGTTTGGAGGAATTCAGAACTTCTTTTGCTCAGCTGGGAAAACAGAAGGACGAGGAAGTACGTCTGCTCTCCAATGAGGTTGAAAAGCTGAAGTCCCAGGAGGCAGACATGGAAGCGGATTTATGGGATTTGGAACAACGATGTCAAGACACCGAGGTACAACTGGATGAGAAAGTCTCTGAATTAATGGTTCTCAGGGGTAAGCTAGTTGCAACTCAGGAGGAATGCAAGCTGCAACTGGAATTGGTGTATGAAGCGCTGCGAGAATGCGAACGCAGAACAGAGGAGATGGATATTGAAAGACGAGATTTGATCAATGAAATTGAAGAAGGCTGTTCCGTAGTGGCTGACCTTCAAGAAAAGCTCCAAATACGGGAGAGTGAAATGGAAGAACATTTCAACAGACATTCTATCGAACAAGAAGCACTGGAATCACTTGAGAATAAGAAGAGTGAGTTGGAATCTATTGTGAAACACCTTACTGCTGAAGTTGTTGCCAACCAACAGCGGGCCACAGCTGCAGAGAACATGCAGGTTGAGACGAGACTCGAAATGGAGGCACTTGAGAGGGACCTCAAACAAAAAGACGATCTACTCCAAAATTTAGAATCTGACCTCAATTTACTACAGGAGTCTGCTTTCCAGGATCTCCGCCTTAACCAAGATCTCGATTCGTTGCGCGTTTCAACAGATGTCTTGCAACAAGAATTGAACATGCAAAAGGAAAGGCGGACAAGATTGGAGATTGAGATTGGTCAAGTAACAGAAGAGATCGTCCAAACGAGGAACCAGGCCGGGACCTGGAAAGCAAAGGCTTACGAACTGGAGACCGAGCTAGACAAGAAGCGGCAAACCATTGAAAGCCTTGAAGATGAGCTGCGAATGGCAGAGCAGAACATGGCGAACACACTTGAAGAGGTTACTGTCGATCTGAAGGAGGTCGAAAACGAACGAGACCGGCTTCAGATCGAAGTCCTTGAACTAACCGAGCAGCTGGAAATGACGCACACTATGGTAGAGGAGCGTGATGCGGTTGTCTCTGAATTACACCAGGTAGATAAGATGAATTCTCTTCTTTGTGATTGGGTTCAAAAAATGATTCTGGCTTCGATACCGGACTCTGAATAACGAGGAGTCAATTGTTCCCTAAACCTGTCTTTTTAATCAGTTACATGTTGTGCAGGCTGGAGAACTAAGCAGAACTCACGCAAAGGAGAAAGAGGACGAAGCCAAGCTCCTTACAAGATCAGTACACGAGTTGGAGAGCACAGTCTACGCTCTTGAAAACCAAGTGCGTTCAAAGTTTTGCTCTCTTGACTGAAGCGTCCCTAACACCTTATCACATTTTTTCTTGAAATTTTGTTGAGATTTTATAAAAAATGTAGATTGTTGTTATTAATGTTATGGTTGCTGCGGGATCATCGGAACTTTTGTGAATGTGGAGTATTTATTTCTATTCATGTTTGTTTGCAGTTGGGCTTACTGAAGAGAGAAGCAGAACGGCAGCGCCTGCTCAGGGAGGACATAGAAATGGAGTCGCAGAAATTGAACAATCACATTTTTGTGACTCAATCTGCTCTTGAAGAATCAAATACACGCAATGCTGAGGAGTTGAAGCATGCAGTTTCTGCACTACAGGAAACTGAAAGGTGCCCAGAATTTCCTCATCCTCTAACTTCTAGTAGTTGAGTAACCTGCAGAAGTTCTTCACTAGCATATGCGATGTAGTTTGACTTAATACTTTTTTGTTCTGGTGCAGGAAAGTGGAGGATAAAGAGTCTGAAATATCTCACTTCCGAAGAAAATTGGAGAATCTTGAGATTGTGTCGAAAGACAAAGATGTTCAGGTACACCCACATACTACTGTATCGAGAATCTGGAGTTTACAGGTTTATTGTAATACTGCACGAAATTGCAATCGACAAATTTCTTTTATCTCACTGACTGATAAAGTTCAGTGTCTCAATGCTCCCGTCGATAATCCTCTGTATCGTAAAGCTCGCCAACTTAAGAATGGTCTGTAGACTAATGATTAATGCCTGACTTGTGGACTGAACGCAGATTAATGATGCCATAGCTCAGATATCGGACCTCTTGCTTGCTGCTGAAGTACAGAAGGCTGATTATCAGCAAAGGGTAAATTCTCGTATTTCATTGTCCTTTTATCCACCGGCATGAACGTAAGTCATTGACATGTAAAGATTCATCAGTGAATTTTGATTCTTCTTAAGCTCGAATTCTTGTTCCTCTTGAATAGCTGAAACGGATGGAAAGTCAAGTGGAGCGATCGGAAATAGTTAACTGGGAAGTTCAATCTGGTTGCACTATTCCAAACTCAATCGAAGTATCTACGGAGATTGTATCTTTTGACGCCAACCCAGCACAGGAGTCATTTTCACGAAGAGACATGACGCATGTCTCATGTCAGAGCCGTATCAGTGAGCTTGAAGAACTTGCTTCATCTCGCCAGAAAGAGGTATTTCCAGGCCAGCACTCAGATTCCTTAGGGTTTCAGGAAGTACATACCAGCAATTGCTTTACCTCAAAGATCTATGCTAAGCGCAATGTAGTATTCTTTCGTTTCACGGCGTCTGTTACCTTCCTAACAAGATCATGATATGATACTGCCATTCGCAACGAAGTTTTCACCCATAAACAGTTACACTCTAGTTTAGAGTTTGCTCTTCTCAAGACATTAATCCGCACCGGCTTCACTTGTAGGTATTCACGCTGCATACGAGACTCGCTGAGGCTGAGAGCATGACTCATGATGTGCTCCGAGATTTACTCGGTGTTAAATCGGAAATGACCAACGTTGTGGTACGCACTCTGCTGCATGTGGAAACTCTCAACCTTGTTTAGGCGTTATATTACATAGTGTGTTTCTGGTTCTGAGTATCAAAATTGTGACTTTGCAGTCGATGCTAGATCACCAACACATCAAGCAGCTGGCAGAGACAGCCTGTCGCAAAAATGTGGAAGCTGAAGAAATGGTATGTCCTCTTTTTTGATGAATGGAATAACAATAACAGCACCTTCTGAAGATGTAATGATGTACTGAACTTGAGATTTTTCTCTAGCGTGTGTTTTGACCCATATCCATCCATAAGCGTCGTTCTGGTAACATTTGCTGTTTCCGTTCATCCTCACATCATCTTTCTCCTCATGCAGGAAACTGAACTTTCCAGCTTGAGGTCACAATTAAATGCCTACATTGAGGAAAGGGAGAGGTATGAAATTTGGCTCATCTTGCTTCCATATATGATATTGATAGTGCATTTAATTGATCACCCGTTGTTGAACATAGGGGCATTAAATTATACTCACCCTAAACTTTTGCTGCTTTGTTTGCAGCTGGGTTGAAGAGATCAACCTGAGGCAGTGTGAGATTGTGGCTGCCCGTGTGGCTGCTGAGAATTTACGCCAGAAAGAGCAGGTGCTGACGGATGAGATTGAAAAGTTCAGGGTAAGCTTCAAAGACGGCGATGAAGAAATGTCTTATCGTTGCCCAGACAGTGGGAGCGTCTATATCTTCTAGTGGTTTCATTGCTGCTATTCCCTTCAATCAAACTCAAAATTTCGTCTTTCCCCACAATGCCTCGACCGACGTCCTGCTCGATGCCTAGCGGTTATAATTGTCGATTATAAACTTACAAATATTTATCACCCCAGAAGTTTATTTTGGTACTGATGCGGGCCCTCGTACTTTCTCTCACCGACCCTCGTTATGTCATTTTCGCAGATTGAGAACATTAATCACCAGGAAAAGATTAGTGAGCTTGAAATGGAGATCAGGAGACTCCCCTCTAGTCAACAGTCTTTCTATCAACAAATCAACCATCATGCTAAAATTAAGGTACGCTAGTACCACGGTGTTGTTGTTAGATTGTTATTGGATAGGGGATTCAGTGTTCGATAGGGGATTAAAACAGCTTGTTTGAGTTGTGATCAACGCTAACGGATACTAGGGAGCAGTTAGTGGTAATATAGATGCGCTTTGGAAATTCGTGAGCATCGTCCATTAAGTCTCTTGTCAGCGATTAATCACTGTCACCAGCCATCTGCTGTCATTCTCGTCCCTTCAGCGAGATCTGCCCATGGATCTCGCTTTCCTTAATCTGGGTAGGTCTGAAGCCTGTGTCGATTTATTTGCATTCATATTCTTTTTTTGATTCATGTCCGCAGGAAGAAAACCAGGCTCTGAAATTGGCCAATGAGGAATTGAGCAAGGAACTACGACGCACTGAGCTCCTGCATGCGGGGATGCATGATGAGTTGGTAACATACAAGTCAGTCGAGCTAAAGTGTGCATCTCCCAGCTTCGATGAGGAGCGACTGAATCTTCGCCATCTGCTCCAGGTATAGATTGTGACCATGGACATCTGTTTATGTATTGGTCACTATGGAATGCCAGATTTAATACCGTTTTGTAAGCATGTCGGCTTGATGTTAAGAATCCGAGCAGAAATCATGGGCGATTCGTGTTGAAATGAATTTTGCTAAAGAAGACTTTAAGTGCACCTTCTAAGGAGTATGTGCTCAGAGCCTTGTGATATTTCTAACTGGGTACGGACGAGTGTGGTCCAGGAGGCTGAGAACAGTCGGGCCGAAGCAGCACAAAAGCTCTCGAGCTTATGCTCCGCCCTCATGCAGGTAAACCTTCGGGACTTCAAGGATGTTCAGTATTTTTAGCTTTTCTAAGAACTTTTTGTCTCTGTTGATATTCCTATATATCTGTAAATTAGTTGCTAATTCTACCCTTCCAAAACTTCATGGAGTTTTTCTTAATTTCATTTCGTTGTTCAACAGACCGCGGGCTTGTCAGTCTCCGAAACAGTCGATGTACCTGGAGCTATGGACGCCCTTGATCTGCTTGAGAATCGCCTTAGAACTACTGAACTCGAGCTTTCAGACTCCAAATATAAGGTTTCTTCATTTCACTACATTTCAAATCTTCCTTATGTGATCTTGTATGCTCTCAAAGTTTTCTTTAGGACCTGATCATGGTAATAGACTTCTAACTTTTCACGCATAACTTGCAGATAAAATTCACGGGAGAGAGGAAAAGGCGTACTGATATTAGGGCGAAAGACTCCCCACTGAGGTCTATCAGCAACTTCACTGACCTGCTTCAAAGAGCGTCGAGCGGCAGCCCTGCCCCTCGCTAGGCTGTGTTGGGAACTGTAGGTCCTTTGTACCATTGTATACTAGCTCCCAGTGAGTACCAATTTTGTAGCTCATGTGAATCGATGAGAGTTGTAATATAATACAATATTGAGCAATTGTGCAGAATCACTTCAACACCATTGATTCAGTTTTATTTGTTGTCTTTCCTTCTCTTCATTCGGTTGCATTCAGCTGTTTCGTTTGGATTAATTTTGGATTGACCAAGATACTTCGGCAAAAATGATCTGAATTGTGGACCAATACCGTTAGGTGCATTCTTCATTTCTTGAAAGTCATCCATCTGCCACTTTTTCCCTCTGGTTCAAGGGTGTACTTCCAGGGTTAAGAGTATGAACCATACTTTATCAATGTTTGTAATTGATAAAATTTTAAGGGGGGTTGAACTAGTAAAATGTTATGCTCTTGTTTGCTTAACCCTGAAAGGATGGGCCTAAGGCCATGCGGTGGAAGGCCAGTGAGAGTGTATCACCGTGTCGTTGACAATATGGCAGATTTAGATTAGGGAGTCATTGATTCCGTGAAGGGAAGTCGTGAGGGATCACTAGCAGTGCCAGTTAGGGTGCTGACTGCCGTTCAAGAATAACTAAGTTAGATTGATATTACCGGGATAACCGATTAGTGGTCGTGAGAGTCGCTGAAGTCAGACTCAGGCAGATCTCGTTCAATTTGAAACGATAACCGTGTTTCCTTCATCAGTTAGGAGAACTTGTATGTGAATTGGCACTACGCCTTATGCAAAATCAGGACCTCGGATTGCAACGTAGACTAGACTGAACAATGATCCTTCCATTCTGCAGTTTGTGAGCCTCACACAAGTTTATTGTTTGAGTAGGAATTACAGCAATTACTTTCTTTCTCCATGAAAACGAGAATCATACAGAAAGGATCAACTACTGACTACGCACTCAACATTTTGACCAAGTTTTTTTGGAGGTACCGGAGTCCAAGGGCAGATTTATCCCTATCCCCGTGGTACAAAACATTGACCTCTGGACTGATACTGAGCGACTTTCTCTTCAAGTGGAGAATCGTGATTTGGTTCAGGCAATCTCATTCCTCAAAATAGAGATGTGTGACCATGCGGGAAGAATTCAGTTCGTGAGGAGTCTCAGGATCGTCTCGAATACGAAATTAATTACTACATTGAAAC
Source organism: Rhytidiadelphus loreus (assembly GCA_947034895.1). NCBI lineage: Eukaryota > Viridiplantae > Streptophyta > Bryopsida > Hypnales > Hylocomiaceae > Rhytidiadelphus > Rhytidiadelphus loreus. The sequence goes on along the minus strand of OX344765.1, from coordinate 28,138,397 downwards.
TGAGTCTTTTAAGAGAGAGTAAACAGCAGGGAAAAACTTTCTAGCATTACTAGAGAGTTGAATTGAGAAGAATCAGAAGGCCACTTTTAGACGTCGTGAGGTTTAGGGCTATCAATGCAAATCAGTGCAGTGCTGCTCGAATCTGAAATTAGCAGAGTATTTTGGTTCCTATTACTCTATCAATGACAGCATCGAGATCTCCCCTGGAATGTCAGTGGGTGCCAAAAATAAACAAGATCCACTTCAACTTGCTCTCAATCAGAACAACAGTTTCTTCGTTGATATTGAACAAGTGCAGACTGAACGATGATCCAACTCTGTGGAGTGACCCATGCAGGTAATTTGTTTTCCTTCAATCAATTTCTAGGGGGGTGTTAAAAAGTAGGACTCAATCATGTTATATTCTTTGCATTCAAGAGATGGTTGTGTTCAATTTTCTTGATGGATAAAGCATGTATTTGAGTCATGGTGAACTTTGTATACTGTACTTCAAAACTGTCATAATCCAAATAAATAAATGGATTTTTATCTTTCACATACATGCATGCAGCGTTGTAGTCAATTTGATTCTCATCGAGTTATCATGCATGCAGAAAATTACCCTAATGAATTCATTGGAAATTATACTAATGAATATTATCCAAATTATCACGGAGAAAAAATTATCTTAATGAGTAAGGTAAACTACCCCATTACGGACAGAATGGAAACAAGCCCATTGTGGGCTAAATTATGTTTGTGATTTACATTTCAGAACTTGAATGTACACAGCCATTACAATTTTGCCCACAATGGGCTTGCTCCCATTTTGTCCATAATGGGGTAAATTATGTTAGTGATTTACATTTCAGAACTTGAATGTACACAACCATTACAATTTTGCCCACAATGGGCTTGCTCCCATTTTGTCCATAATGGGGTAAATTATGTTAGTGATTTACATTTCAGAACTTGAATGTACACAACCATTACAATTTTGCCCACAATGGGCTTGCTCCCATTTTGTCCATAATGGGGTAGTTTACCTGACATTGAAAAATGCCCAAAGCTCCAAGCAGAGACGTATCAATCTTTGACCACACACAATCTAAATGCACCAACAAGAGACTTCATCTCCTATCCTCAAATTTCAATATCTTACAAAGCCTATGAATGCCAAAGATATGGGATGTTTCTTGAAACTGTGGACTCACCCTACTTATTTCTTCTACATGCTATTGTCTTGATAATGAATATGGGATTGTTTCACGCACGGATCTTAGATTATAGAGGTTGCAAGTCACACAATTCAAAACATTGTAGATCAAGTATATTAAACCATTGTTTTGAATATGCCCCAAAGCATTGGATGCCATAGATAGAATTGTTATTATCATTTTATTGTCACAAGCATGGGTTTTCTATCTTAGTTGTATTAAAAAAAGAATGAGCATTGAAGACTACCGGTAGTGTGAAAATTAGTGAGATCTTGTCCATAAATTGCAAAGTCCTCTTAAGGAAAAACTACCTTATTATCACCTAAATTTCAATTCCACCCTGACTCATACACTTATTGTGTACATTTTCATCTTTGATAGTATCCCTTGACCCTTGTGTACATAATTGCAAAATTCAAGTGAGAATCAATTACTATACTATCGAAAGTTGTTGGTGACTATTTGAGATTGTTAAATTGAAGTTTCCCTTTCAAATTGACTACTCAACAATTCTTCTTCAATGTATATGTCCTAAACTACATATAACTTTGACCAAGCTCAATTGACAATTACATCCTACAATAAGTTTGTGCATCATGTAGTTTAAGAAAAAAAATAAGAGTCTTAAGTTTGCACAAAAAAATCATCAAAAAGCAAGTCTTGCATCTAGTGTACACTTGCACTATATCAATGACTATATATTATAGTATTTAAAGGCATGTTTGCATGTTTTAAATTATTATTATTATTCGCATCACTATTTAGAATGGGTGTAGTATGCTCTAAATCTCCCATGTTTTGAAGAATAAAATATCAAAATGGATAATTTATTATTGAAAATTTACTACCTTTAGACATTGACTATATTCAAATTTGTGGGCTACAAAGGGTTAAATATCATTCAAAAATAGTTGGCCCAATTTCCAAAGTTCTTAACCTTATGAGATATGTGTCAATTTTTAAGAAAACTACACTTCTCGAATGAATTTATCAACTCTTCTAAGGCAATTACACCTAAAATCATTTGAATAACCATCTAATCATGGTTCTTTTTATTAAAATATTGTGGTCCTTTGGGATTTGATTGGGCCATTGAAAAAAGATTCAGATTTTTCTAGAATGCATTTTTTAATTATCAACACAATTTTAATAAATATAAAAAATTCTAAATATGTATAGGTGTACAATTTAGGTGAAAATCTAGTAAGAGGGTCAAAATTAGATGTAAGGTAATTTTAACTAATTGTGACCTCCTTCTAAAGTAGAGCCCTTCAAATTCTTGCCCAAAACTATACTCCCTCACTTTGATGAGAGCTTAGGAGTGCTTTTGGAAAAACTTATTTTTAGCACTTTAAAAATTCATAGTGCAATTTTTCATATTTATATTCATTCAAAGAATGCAAAAGAATCAAATCTAGAATATCATTATGACTTCTAACAAGATCCAATACTGATTAGGTAGTACAAGTACAAATGCATATTGAAAAAAACATTGCAAACTATGTTAAATATAGGTTGAAACTAACACTTGAAATAATGCATATTTAAAACAAAATTATGGTTTGCAATGGTTTTCTACATGTATTTGTACTAGTGCTATATTATAATAAGAGAAATGTTCAATTTCTTCTTCAAACATAAATAAGTGTGCACTCATTTGTCCTAATAGGTCACGTGACACTAATTTTTCAAATCACACTATTTTGAATCATTGCAAATTGAATATTACTGTGTTGAACAAATATCCAAGAAACTAAAATTTTGTGATGAAACTAATTTTCCACACAATCCCCCACACCTAATTCCCCCACAATTAGGGTACCGGTAGTTACTTTATTTACCTTAAATGAAGAAACACACTCAGATAGGATCCATGTGGATGAGGTACACAACGGGTACACCAGCCCGGGTACTCGCATTACCGACTGACCCCTCGAAACCCCGGGTCTCGTCTTCCTTATCCAAACTGCCTTCGAGCTTCCCCCTCGAGCTACTCCTTCGGTTTGCTTCCATTTCCTTCACAGCTGCCGCACTTGCGAGGTGCGTATCGATTCTTTCCAATGGCGTCCCTAGCCGGAGTTTCACTTTCCGTGAGCTCGGTCTCGCATCTATCTCTCGTATCGTCCATGGCCGGAACCAAGCTAACGTACACGAGTGCCCCAGCAGCGATGGCGCCCCTCGCCGGGCCGTTGCGAATTGAGGCCATGAAGAAGATTCAGGGCCGCGTGGTGTGCGCCTCGAGCGACAAGACCATCGCCGTGGAAGTCTTCCGAATTGCCCCTCACCCGAAGTACTTGAAGCGGATCAAGTCCGCGAAAAAGTACCACGCCCACGACCCCGAGAACGAGTGCAATGTAGGCGACATCGTCACGCTCGCCAAGTGCAAACCCGTGAGTAAGAGCAAGACGTTCGTCGTGGTGGAGCGGAAGATTGGGCGACCGCGCGGAGAGAGACTCCCCGCGCCCACGTTGCCTCCGTTGGAGAGTGAGAGCACGGAGAGCGCTGTTGCTGCTTAGGTTTTTAGGGTTTCGGGAATCAGTAGGAAATTATATGGGAGATGAACGGAGGAGTTCAATTGAATTGTAAGAGCCTTATTATCCCTCGGCATTGGATTTGCTTCATAGTGGATTCTTTTTCTTTAGGAATTCGCTGAGTAGTCCTTGCAATTATTCTACTTCCCTTTCATTCTTTCTGTGGCGAGGCGAATTTCTTCTAGCGAACAATGCAAAGCGTACCTGGAAATTTGAGCAAATGGAAATTTGTAGTAAATGGTTGTGACAGTCGAGGGCAATCTCGGATCTTAAATGTGCATATTAGTTGTTCAAATTTGTTTGGTAAATAAGACCACATTTTCTGAAGATTTTAGGGTTTTGCAATCAAATTCTTTCTGATTTCGGAAGGCAGTGAGAAACTTAACTGGGAAATGACAGTAAATGGTCGTGAGTCTCTAGAAGGATCTCGGATTGTCAGTGTGCATGTTCGTTGTTCGATTGGTAAATGGGACCAAGTTTTGTTTAAGATTTTAGGTTTTGGAGATTGGGTGAGAGCAACTGCCCATTAGTTTCCTGCGTGAAAGGCTACCCATCTGCAGAATTTAGAGGTGTTGATGTCCCTTGAACTTTCAGTTAAGTTTTCTTACGAAAGATGTCGACGCTTCTTTTCAATTTTGGAGTCGTGGTTCGAAGGCTAGGATTCAATCCCTTCGTTAAGTCTTTGAGGTATTCTTATATGTGAAGGCAATGTTTTATTGGCTTGAGGAGATCTCGCAGGTTCAATTTGAGCTGAACTTTTCCAATCAAGGTGTTACGGATTACATCTAATTCTGATTGAAAGGACGCTCAACAAGTGTTTTCTAGAAATGCAGAGCTGAGCGTGACGTGCAATGTGCTGAGTAATGAGCATTATAGTGAACACTTGTCCCTAGAAGAATTGTGCCATTGCTGAGAGAGTTTTGTGAGTGCTCATTGAGTTTTTTGCATTTTAAGTAACCTGAATCCATTGGTCTGTTACATTGGGAAATTATTTGTCACTTGGAAGTGTTTTAACATATGTAGGAGTGCGAGCCCTCAAATTCTTGTCCTCCATCCTTGCTCACCAAATGTTTCCATAATTAGTCAATTGAACAATCACCAAGTGAAGTATAGGATAAAGCTCATTAACCCCTTAACCCCTTGATCCTTTTTCAAATTTTGGCACATTTTTGCTTATATCTTTCTATAGAAATATCACTTACCAAAATTTCATGAAATTGGTCATTAAGGAAGGTTGTCTTTTCAAGATTCAAGTGTTGCATCGGATGAATGAGAAGTTAGTTGGACAAAACAACGCCTCTAAGCCATTTGTTCATCATGCTTAAGGGTTAAACTTAGTGTTGTTTTACACCTAGAGGTCAAGCCAATTTGTTGAGTTAGAGGCCCAAAACCCTCACCTGTGATTAGACAAAAGGTTGAAATAGGTCCAAATCCTTTACACTTAGAGGCCAGGCTAATTTTGTACAATGAATTTTTTATTCAAAAAAGACATGATTTGACATGGCCCGAGCTTGTTGAATTGGGTGCACCAAAATTTGGAAGTAAAATTCTTGGCATTGGAGACAATGTTAGATTTCAATTAAATTTTTCTTTTATAAATTATTATTTTTTCAACAAATTAGATTAGTTGGATTTTATGCAATTAGCCTCAAGGGGAATTGGCCTAGTTTCTAAGTATAAAACAACCCTTAGGTTTGAAGGGTCATTCTTCGATATACTATGGCATTGAGTGCTATGAGAATATTTTGAGGGATCCAAAGCACTTGTCATCTAAATTTGGTGTGTCAAATCTTTGAAGGCCCTAGCATAGAATTTGTGAGATTATAACAAGAAAAATGTATGTACTTTTTTTTTAATATGTTGATTGCCCCTTCTCACAATGTTTGAGAAATTTGCATATATTAAGAGCTTTGGGGGATTGGAGGCGACATGAACAACAAGAAATTGTGTTAGCACACTAAAATGCACTTCTAAAACCTTAAGTTCAAATGAAGAGCTATCAAACTCATTACATGATCTACCTTGCAATTGTTGAAATGCAATTTTTTTTTATAATTAGAAATTACAAATAAATTCAAATCAATATTACCTTTGTTATATTTTCAATGGTGAAAATTATGAAAACACTTTTTTCTTTCTATTGGAACCATTTTCAAAGCAAATGGACAAGTAAAAATTTTTGGATCTCAAATCAAGTGAAATTGGCAAGCTTTTACTCTTCCACTAATGGTACATATATGCCTTTGAGAACCTCTCAAAAATCAAATATTTACTTCTTTTTCAATGAATAATAAAATATTCTAATCATTAATCTTCAATAGTATCCATGAAAAATTTCAAAATGATCTGGCTGCAGAGGTACATTCTGCTTTCTTCGATGTACCAAAGACGTACATTTCACGAGGGGGTCGCTTTTAGAACCACTGCATTTCAAACTTCAAAAATTCATAACTAATTCCGCAGAGATCCAAAAAATATGAAACGACTTGGATTGGATGCCAATTCCATTTTTCTTCTTATGAAAATTTACTGAAATTTGTTTCATGAATGTTAGCTTCCTCCAAAATGCAATCAGCTCTTAAAGGGTCGCTTTTAGAGCATCCTACCTTATACACACTAATAACTGCAGGTTATAGTCATAGCAATGCATGGTGTACAAAATATGCAAAAATCAATTATAAAAACTTGAAACAACTTTGATTGTATTGATAAATGGACACTTCATGAAGTCGGAATGATGAACTTGGAATCAACAAGAATCATCATATACATGTTCTTGTATTAGGTGAATACTTGTTATCTACAATAAATAGGGGTATTAAGGGGACCAAAAAATTAAAGAGACTTACTATGAAAAACTTACTTTGCAAGGAGTCATTAAGGCTCTGTTGCAATAAGAGTGGCTAAAGAGTGGTATTTTTGTACAACAAAGGTAAATATTTACTTAGTGTCAATTAATTAGTATAGGTCCCCTTAATATCCCTATTAAGTGTAGAAAGTTTGAGTTAAATAGTATGTGTATGCTTCATGATTGTATATCTACAAGTGATTTTGAGAAAAATATTAGTAGATTTATGAATTCTTTGACTAAAATATTATATCTTTTTATATGAAGGGTAGTAATATGATTTTAGATACATTTCAAAAAATGAATTTTCATGTACCAATTTGGTATAGGCTATGATAGGCAAAAAATGAATATTAAAAAAACTTTCTAAGCATTGTTCATATCTAAATTTGAATAATTGAGTGATTTGAGTGATTTACAATTGAGAGTTGTGTATAGTACTGGCAATTACTGCCCACTCAAGGTGCATAGTGACAAACTATCACTATGCACCCAAAAGAACCCCTCTTATTTTTTTAATTTAAATTTATTACCCCTGACCCCCTTATTTGATTTTTTTTTTAAATTCAAAATTTTAATTTCTCCCCCCCCTCCTATTTGTAATTGTGAGGGAGGTGAAGGAGCTGCAAACAATATGGGATATCCCGTATCTGTACCCCCGCTTGTATTCGTACCCGTACCTTGCTTGTATTTGTACCCGTATTTGTTTCTTGTATCCATATCGTATTCAAAATCAACGGCCCAGATCAATGTTGATTGGACGGCTCAGATTAGATCTCTCAAGATCAACGGCTTGTGATTTTTTGAGAAATCAACGGCAATTTCAAGGGTCAGCATTTTTTTTTTAAAACAATCAACGGCCTGTAAATTTTTTGAAAGAGGGGGGTGGCAACTAATGCAAGAGGGGGGTGGCAGACATAACACCATAGATAGTTTTGGAAATTGTTGGATAATTTATTGTTCATGTCTGTGTCATTTGTCTATTTCTAATATTGTTGAAGTGATAATTATGTTAATTTTGTGTTCTAATCATCTTCTTTTTTAGTCAAATATGAATTTAGAAAGTGTTTCCAAAGGTCTTTTAATTTAGAAGAATTTCATTCATCATTATATAGAGCAAATGATAGTCAATTTTAAGATGTTGTGGTGTTTGTGTTGTAATTTTGGCAAGTGCAAAAGCAATTTGGTTTCTTTAAATTTTAATGTGAAGTGTGAGGGGAATAGTTCTAGCTTCTAGCATTTTTAGAAAGGATGAAAAATATAGATTAATCATGGTGGTAATAGAGACTAGTTGGATTTGTTATTAGGGTGGATAATATGTGAAGGGAATTGAGACTATCACTATTAACTAAATAATATGTGATTTGGTTCTATGGATAATTTTTTCTAAAAAAATGAAGATGAGATGAGATATACTATACGTTTATTTTACAATAGTGAGGAGGTTGTACCCTCTCCACTATTCAACTTCTAGTTTTTGACTTTGTCATAGATAGGTGAGGTTATATTCATTCAATGCAATCATGCCCTATTGTCATTCTAAAAAATGTATTCCCTTTGTCCCAAAATGATCTTCCTATTGCACTTTTTAACATTGCGAATTAGTCAAATTCAACTTTCAATTGCTATTTAGGACTAGCAAATTAACCAAAACTTCGAGTAGTAGTTTTCTTGTTGCAATCATCAATCAAAAGACAAATGAAATGATTGAAGGGGTCAATCAACACTATTTGTTCTTATTTTTTGCATCACTTTGAAGTTTGGATGTTGCCTAATTGAAAGAGATGAAGCTCTAGAAGGTAGAATAGAGGTCTACAGTCTACACATGGTCTTGGTCCATACTAAGTGCTGACAAAATGACAACTTGACACTCAACAATTAAATGTCTATCAACACTCCTTGAAAATGTCCAATTTTTTTCACTCTTTAGTACTCCAAAATTGCACTTTGAAAAGGGCTAAAAAACTCAAAGGTTCTAGGACGATAGGAGTACACTAAACTCTACTTATAATGCAAAACAAGTTTTTAAAAATGTTATTTTTAGCCTTAATTTATAACATTTTGTTCAAACAAGAGATCATTTTGGAACAAAGGGAGTAACATATTGAATCAAAATTCAAATAGAATTTAGAATAAGAGTTGAAAAAGGGCCCATTACATATTTTCTAAGGCTTTTACAAGACTGTTTTAGTCTGGTTCCCCATATTGTGAACCACGGTCAGATAGTCAAATTATTTCATAATAATTTATCCTAATAATAATAAATTCAAATTTTTTTAATGTTAATTAATATTATCCGACATGGCAATCTCTCTGCTACATTGGATTGTTGTTGCAGTGACATTCCCGTAGTTCAGGAACTATTAGAAACTTGCAATCTTCCAAAGGCTCGAGAAAACATGTAATGATTTTATGATTTAAAGGATAATAACTTGAGTGGATATAATATTCCAATATGGTTTTGTAGGTTTTGTTGATAGAGAATTCTATCTCTCACATAGTCCCATAATCACATCATTGTTCACTTTTCTTGTTTGTGATCACACCATCATGCACTACAATTTTGTCAATTGTGACTCAACGTTTTAACAACCTATACATATTGCCATTCTCTTCTATTATGACTTTGAACAATAATTTTGAACAATAATATTTTGAATTTTTTAAAAATAGTTTTAGTTTTTTTTTACAAAGTTTATCTTAATAGTTTGGCAATTTGACATTAAGAAATTTAAAAAGTTGTGTCTTATTCATAATTATAAAAGTTAATTGACAAGCAAGAGCTTTGAGTTCATGCAAAACAACATTGTTCTAAAGTGGGTTTGGGGGGATTGAGAGAAGTAGTGAGATGGAATTTTTGGCATGTCACATACCAATACAATAGTGAAGGGAGTTGAGCACAATGAAGCATTCTTTGCCAAAATACAAAATAACAAAAACACTCACTAGAAGTCAAACTACTATAGAAGACCTCTCTTTTTCACAACAAAATTCTGAAGATGAATAGTTGCATTTATGTCCTACTAGAAAGATTCCCTATCATCCATTGAATGCCATATGTCCATGTCATTGTTTAAAGGTTAAGACATTAGATGGGATTTGGCCCATCCGGAGGGCCACGAGTTTCTGACTGCACAGAACGCGCTGCGCTGTGCCAGCGCAATAGTCTGACATGGCCAAGCGACTACCACATCATTGGGAAAAGAAAAGAAAAATTACTTTCATTTTTTGATTTCAGAAGCAAATTTTTTTTTTGGGTAATACAACATCCAACGTTCCCTCGTTGCATTGGGAACAAATTCAAGAATAGGCCTGAAACGACCCTCCAATGCAACTGAAAAACATCTAATGTTATGAATATTTTACAAAATATATATGTAGAATTATTTTTACTAAAACAATGGATATGCAACATTTTCACTCAATTTGGTCAAAGTAAGGTTTCTGATTCCACATTCTACCCTTCTGATTTTCATAGAATTTGATCAACCCAAACATACATAAAGTTATTCAACTACAAGCTACAAGTGTATGTGGTAGCCATTAAGGCTTGTTAGTAGTTGAAATTGTTACTATTATGTACCCAATCATCATTAGCCAATTAAGGGAGTCAACCCATTTCCAACCACTTAAGCAATTGAACATATTTGGAGCAAATCGGGGAAGATTGACCCCTCGCTCAGCCTTACCAGGGGTGCAAGTAAAAAAAAAGCCCCCTATTTTGAGCCGTTCTAGGGTATACTCTTGACCTCAATTAGCTAATTTGGGGTCTCTGATCGCAAAAATGAATTCAAAATTTGAAAAAAAATTCATGTGCAGAAAATAAATAATTCCAGGATTTGCCCGCAGGGCCGAGCGAGGGGGTCAGTTCTCCCTGGCCTTCGGAGCACAGGTATGTTGAGTGAAAAACTTTCCCCATGTGCAAAAATAGAATTAAGAAGGATTTCATTCAAGTAGGTGAAGATTCAAGGGTTGGTTGCAAAATCAAGAGTCCTGTAACCCAATCATAATGCGTGAATTATGTTACTCATCTCATAAATGCACGGAAATACACCACCGTATGTTACCAAAATAGGGGGAATGGGTTGGCTCCCGTACCAGTTTTCTTTTCTCCTTCCCAGTTAGTCTTCACTTACAAAACCTCTTCCCAGTCAGTTCACTTTCAAAACATGCAAGAGTGAGTCTCTTAACCTGCGTTATTGAATTATTAGTCATTGACAGAGGCAAAATCTTCGGACTATATTTCTAGTTAATTTGGCAACAATCCACCCCACTGGATAATGTTATGGAATCCAAAATGATGATCAAATGAATTCCGCATTGCATTACATGCTCGATTTCAATGGTGATCTGCAATTTACAAAGATACAGCCCTCAGTACCAAGACTTGGAGGTAGGCCAGAATTTGCAGGTGATTGACACTCGAGTGGCCGAATGGCCCAAAGTGGCGGCTTCTATATCATCTAGGAAGGTAGAAACGTACAAATACAAAGAAAAAACCATACCCTACATTTTTTAAAGTTACTCTGATCAACTATTAGCTCTCAAAGTGGACTTCCTATTTTTAGTTCGGGCATGCTCGGAGTAATACCTATTGATTGCATCTTTTCACTTAGAATGGGCACTCAATCAGTGAAACTTTCTTGCAAGAATTGTAACCACATGGCTAGAAGAGAAAATTCTTGGCTAATTTCATTGAAGGAGCTAATTTCATTGAATTAGCCAAAACACCACCCAAAGAATGTCAAAATGACCCCCAAAGTATCAAACATAGTAAGTTCCTACCAAATTATCAAAAACCTAGAAAATTCTATTATTGAAAGGAAAAAAGGCTATCAAAAGCTAAACGCCGAAGCAATTCTGTCAAATTTGAAGGAAAAAAAGAAGTCAACGCACCTAATAGGCACGTCTAGAAAACGAGGAGCCAGATTAGAGCAACGCACCTGCCAGTCGTTTGTCTATTTTGTTGATCTATTTTGTTCAGATCAGAGTACGCTTCTTGGTGAAGCTCCTCATCGGGCCATACATCTCGGTACGTCTCCGGGTTCTGTCGTTTGTTTCTCACGGTTGCTTCGTAGATTTTCATCCTCCAAGTCTCCACACAAACGCTCCCTGTTTGTTTCGCAAGCCAGTTAGCGTACTCGAACTGCAAAAAGGATTGACAGAAAAATGGTCCATTAGAACTGAAATCAATGGTTCATGGCTCACACAATGTGAATTGATCAAACGAACGTCTGCACCATCTCAGCACTTCAGCCTCTCAAAGTTATTAATGCTAGCATAATGTCAAGACAATGTTGACATGATGCTAACTTAATAATTACTAGATAACATCAAAATAATGCCAAGGATCCTTACATCCCAGTAACATCATAATGACATTAAGTTAGCACCACAATTGTTACTCAAACATCATCTTGACATTAACCCAATATGAGGATTATATGAATCTAACGCCGGTTAACTCAGCGTTAAAATCTTTTGTGATGAATTTCAAATGCTACAACCTGATTGGTACCCAGATAATGTGCGAAGTGTTTCGTCTTGTCAGAAACAGCGAGCTTGGCATAAAATTTCTGAACTGAGTTCATCATCTCCTGCCTGGAAGGTAAGGTAGCCTTGCCAGAGAGAGCCATGGCTATCCACCGAGATTGCAGCTCACACAACTGGAACGGTACCGCCTGTTGCAGCACGATTCTAACAAAAGTAAATAGCTCCTCACAAGCATGCTGCAAAGTCGGACAAAAAGAAACTAGAAACACGACAAAACCTACACGACAAATGCCTTGAAAACCGTGCAATACCTTCCAAGGCAACCCAACGAAGGCAAGACAGGGAGCAAAAGAAGGTGGGAAGACATGCTCATATAACGGACCGACACAATTGTCATCCACACCCACTTCTCCCTGTGTATCCAGAAATGGAAAGTAGTAAAAATACCTGCAATCAATTAGTAATACAAGGACTGCGTCAGCAAACAGAAGAGCAAACCCAAACCCCAAAGCATCTGTCTACAATTGACTACAAGTAAGTTCCAAGAGCATTTATCTACATGGAAATGTTCAAAAAGAGTTTTTCAGTCAAATTATACAGTATTAGAAGATTTTAGAGATAGCACTAAAAAGATCAACTTCCTCGTGATTTCTAGGAGGTCTCCCTATAACCTCCGTGATCATACACAGGACTCTACAATTCCATATGATCACTATTAATGACCATAATAGTAACTCCTATGAGAAAGATTCCCTTTATGATATCAAAAAGTCCCTGACATAGGCGAATTTTACTTAAAACAATGTTTAAGAGAGCAGAATTGGAAAAAAAGCATCTGCTCACCCCGTACAGTGCAGAATAATATCCGCTGACACAGATCCCCCACTTTCGAACTTCACAGTTCCGTCCTCACAAGCGCACTCTATCTGCATACAACAACCCTCATCAAAAACTCAACTATTTTCCTATTGCAAAATGCACAGTATTGCCAGGAAGGTGATCCAATAATTGTTGAGAGTTGAGTGATACTCCCTCCGTCCCGAAATAATAGTCCACGGTATTGTTGAAAACGTTTGATATCATTTCATTGATCATATTGTGAAAAGCATAAATTCAGAAGGGTCCAAACTTTGTATCACCAAAGTCAATGAAGAACATTGCACGTGTTCATTGCAACCTAAGAAAAATTGGACAGAAAAAAGCCTCCATAAGGACCTACCCAAAACAACCTAACAAGCAAGAGGTTTTATTGGGACACTTATTTCGGGACGGAGGGAGTATTACCGTAGAATGGCAATAAATGTTACTGTGCTGGTCCACAGGCTCACCGAAGTTGACCGGAGAGCCCCAAGTACGTCCGCTTATGTGCACCTCTTTGGCCACTTGGGCGATGTCCCTCGAGATGTCCTCCCCACTGGCCGCATTCCCTATAACCACCACAGTCTGACATACCGCATTGTAATAAAGACCATAAAAAAAAACATTCCAACCTAAATCAACTCTCTCCCTTTCGAATATCATGAAAACAAACAGTCAAGGTGCTCTCTCTGACTCTCGCTCTACCTGGTCAATGAAAGAACTCGGCTCCCTGTAATTATGACTATGCATTTGCACTCCCGGCCATTTGCTTATTCCTGCACTTGAAAATCATGGAATCGAATCAAAATTGATCAAAATTCTTGAGTAATAGTGATACGACACTTTTTGAGAACAGTGCCAACAAAAGAGTTACATACAGCGAAGTCATGTCAAATCGGAGTGTATCAAACAAAATTAAACCTCTATAAATCTCTCAAATGTGAAGGGAATGGCTCATGGACTTGAGAAGCTCTCACTTCAAATTGAGATGAACTTTGCATAGCAAGGTGTCCAGGACTCAATCCAATTCAGAGAAACTCAACATGTAAGAGACAAGCAATCAACAAACTGACAGCTAAAGAAAGAAGTACGCAAAGTATACCCGGAACTTCAGCAAGCTTGGGCTCCGAGTAGTGCCCATTACAGACCACCACGGCATCAAAAACGTCCTCACGCACGCAATCTCTTCGTCTCGTCCTCACTTTCCAAGAATTTTCACTTCCGTTCTTCTGCAACCCCACATGCTCTACAACAGTGGAAAATTCCACCAAATCCAGAATCCCATAGAACTCTGCAAACTCCTGTAAGTAAGAGGCCACCTCCGCATGGCCTGGAAAGCGGCGAGAATCTCTTCCCACTCCCGGAAGGAAAGGAAAGTCCCTGAAACCCATGATCTCACGCGGAAGATTGGTGCGCAAGGACGCGTACATGCTGGAATGCACACGTTTTCGATGTGCCAGAAGCCCTAATACATCATCATTCTCGATCTCCGGGTCATAAACCCAAACGCCGCCCACGCTCTCTGTCTGCTCGAATAGGGTTACAGAGTGGTGCTCGCGAAGAAGCTCCCGGGCTGCCACGAGACCTGCGGCGCCTGCGCCAATCACCGCCACTTTGCACGACTGCAACGCTCCTGCACCCATGGAAGTAAGGTATCGTGCATGAGAAAACGACGATCTGTAAACCCTAAATTGAAAGTGCCAAGAAATTTGACATCCAATTGGGGTAATAGAAGCGAGACATCGCTTCAATTGCCTCCGATTCTTATGCAAAATCGGGGCTCATTTACAGTCAGTTGTGATTTTTGGAAGGTGAAAGTGGCATGTTATAATCTGGAGCACGAATAATGAGGGGTTGACTCTACACCAGAAGTGGAGGAGCCTAATTTGAACTCTACCTCTTCATGAAAAGGAATCTGACCTCCGAAGGTGTCACCAACCAAGCAAATACGTGCCATGAGATGGAATAGTATCATACACTAGAAGGAGACGAGTTTTGAACCCTAAATTACAAGCGTCTCGTAAAATCCGACCTCCAATTGTGGCGTGGTGTAATAGAAGCGCAACATCGCTTGAATTGCCTCCGTTTTGTTGCGAATTCGAAGCCACGTTGCATCAATATTTTCGGGACACATTTACAGTCAGTTGTGATTTTCGGAAGGTAGTACAGAAGTGGTGTTGTAAATCTGGAGCAAGAATAATGAGGGTTTGAATCTACAACAAAACTTGAGGAGCTTAATTCTAATTCTACGTCTCAATGATAAAAAATCTGACCCCCGAGGTGTCACCAACCACGCCAATAAGTGCCATGAGATGAAATAGTATCACACACTAGAAGAAGACGAATCATGAATCCAAAATTACAAGCGTCTCGTAAACTCCGATTTCCAATAGAAGGGTGTCGCAATCGTCGCGCACTTGCACATGAATTACCTCCATTTTTTGCGAAATCGAAGCTCCTCCCAGATGATTCCATGGCGCAGCAGCGACTCGATGTGCTGTTGCTCCGAAGCCGTGCCGCAGCTCCTGATGTACGACGGATGCGCCTCCTTCTGCACTCAATAGGAGTGGAAATGTTCCACGAAGCTGTAGATGATGACGACGACGTCGAGTGTTGGCAGTGGGCCCCTCGCGAAGCGCATGGCTCCTTCAGCCAAATTCGAGCAGCTTTTGCACTTGTTGTCGCTGTTGTTGTCAAAAGAATCATGGTGGAGCTTTGGTGCAACAACATCCTCATCGGTGAACGATTGTCCTGGAGTTTCAATGGCCACTTCTGTGGTAAGTTTAGTCCCATCACCCCAATTGTGCCTATTGTACTCCAATACTGTGATTTTCCATTGAACTGGTTCTTCTGATGAGATATTTCTGTGCCTCGCTTTCGCCCTTTTGTCGCTTGGCACCAGTGATCCCAAACATGATTTTCATAAGCTGTTCAAGTTGCTAAAAAATATGCTAAATGGGCTGAAATTTCTAATTAAACACTGGCAATCGCACGTTTTGTAGCAAGAAAATTCTTTTGTTCGAAGCTTTGCTAAACTCAGTCACATTTATGAGCATGTGAATATCACACTACTCACTCGGCACTCTGGAAGTCACAATTAGCTGCAGTACTGTAAGCTAGGCCAGCACTTCTGAACAATCATGTGTTTTGAAAATCATGTAAATCCAAAACATGCTCTGATTTTAGCACAATGTGCGTTCAGAGAGTGCCCAAATCTGAACTTCATAATTTAAAATCCAGTTCCTTTTGTTTTTCCGCAACATTGATTTCCAAGCACTCAGTGACCACACAATAGTCACTCGGGCAATAAAAGGCTAAGAGTGAATCCTCATGTATATTTCCAAAAATAAGCTTAAATCTGCTCCCACTTTGGAATGAACGGTTCTGGAAAGAAATGAGACTTCAAGTAAGAAAGAAGAATTTAGTCCGAACACAGAGCCATTGTCTAAATTACCACTTTGAAACGACCAACTTTGAAACTCCAAGAAAGAAAGGTCTCAGCAGAAACTGAAGAGCGTGGAAATCAAGAAATACAGGGTAGTTAGCCTCTCCACTTACTTACATCATCCTCTAAATTCTGACCGCTGCGTACAAAGCCAACAAGCCTCTCACTCTCTACAAGGCTTAATTTCTTCACTCTCTACAAGACTCGCACCAAAATCGGATGCTTTCTACAAACCAGGTCAATGATATCTACACCTACGCTCTACAAAGCGTAACGCTCGCTGCTTTAAACGCTGGGAAAATTTTAAAGGTCGAGAAACGAATTGTATCCTCTGACTACATGATACCATGAAACTAAATTATAGTGTACAAATATCCTAGCCCTAGCTTCAATTGTATAGTTTTCCCTTAGAATTCCAAACCTTGGGTCATGACAGAGTTTGCAATTCCAGCCATAAGTTTCCCAATCTGGCCCCGAACGATGCTGAGTCCCAAAATCTCATCTCAAAGTATACAGTCCCTTGTAGAGATTTCAAATTGCGTCTTCCAAATCACCTCCATTCACAGAGTAGTAGGCTTGAACTTAGATGATCCCCAAAATGAAATGAACAACTATCGTCGACGAGATCCTGGAAGTGACAATGTTCTTCCAACTGCAAGAGTTCACCGCACAAAGATTCAGAAACACAACTAAACTAAAACAGTAATTGCGAAAGCCAATTGATTAAGCAATAGAATTGGAAGGAGGAGTTGAAATCAATCCACTTACATTGCGAGTTATGGCGAACAATCACAACAGACAAGGGCGCTCTGTTTGGAGGAAGCTGCAATCGCATCTTATACAACTT
This sequence comes from Rhytidiadelphus loreus, assembly GCA_947034895.1. Lineage (NCBI taxonomy): Eukaryota > Viridiplantae > Streptophyta > Bryopsida > Hypnales > Hylocomiaceae > Rhytidiadelphus > Rhytidiadelphus loreus. Next base: position 28,121,179 of record OX344765.1, on the reverse strand, counting down.
CGAAGTGATCGGATTTCGCATACATAACACAACGTCCTCATCAATCCCCGTCTCCAGCTGCAAAGCCTCCGTCAAATCCATCAAGGTGTGTCCCCTGAACAGAAAGCTCCCAAACGTGTCGTCGTCATGGGCGAACACTTCCCCATTGTCTTCAGCCACCGTGTAAAAGATTCGTCTATAATCAGAGGGCGATTTCACTACTGATGAGTAACCCGGCGAGCTCGTGTCAATGACATTGATATTCGACACTTTCGGCTTCCTCGGCGACGGAGAAAAAACCTCGTCCTCGTCATCTTCATAGTCGTCGTCGTCATGGCGGGTGGTGAAATGAGTGGGAATCTCCGAGACTGTAGCCCGGTGTCTGGGTTGCCGTGGTGGAGCTCGTGGGCTTGGCGATGGAGAGCCGTCTTCGTCTTCGTCTTGGACAGGATCAGGATTTGGAAGAACTGGAGCTCGGCCTCGTCGCGGCGAGTTGTCTACGGATTGTTGTGAAGGTGATGGTGAAGGCTGTCGCTGGCGTCGTGGTGGACTTGCAATGGGCGAGAACTTGTCCGAGATAGGAGAAGAGCTCTCGGAGGCTGATGGAAGAAGAAATTCAATATCTTCGGGTGCTGAATGGCGGCGTGGTCGCGGCTGGGGCACGTACAGAGGTGTCTGCACTGAATCTTCTGGATTTTTTGAACTGCCTGGTCCTTGAGCATAATGCGGTGGCGGTGATTTGGGTGGTACTACGGGCTTGGGCTTCTGTGAACACACAACGAAAACAATAAGTATCGTAAGAAAACAACACAAACATTCTGTGAACATAAACAACAAAACAACGAGCATTGAATGAGAACACCGCAACATTCCGTGAACACCAAAAACAGCAAGCATGGTAAGAAAACAACACATCATTCAATGACCCACAGACCCACCCAAAAAAAAACAAGAATTAGTAAGAAAACAACATTCTTCAATAATTTCATAAAAGGAGCTTTAGCCAATTCATTAACCAATTTGTTATAAAATGTCAAAATGAGCCAATAATGTATCGTTATAGTAAGTTGTAACAAAATATTGAGGAATCTAGAATATTCTGTTAAAATGGCTATCAAAGTTATGCCTGTAACAAATCTACTAAGTTTTAAAAGCTCTAAAAATCATTGTTACTTAGTCCATAGCTGAATCCTCCGTGTAGCCTTCTCTCTACCAGGCAGCGATATTCTTTCTTGTTTTCTCAAAACTAGAACTAATTGATAGCATAAATGCTATCATATGAACATTTGATACCTGATTTTACAGAGTAATTTGGGGTGTTTAGTAATCTCGTAGAAATCTACTATGTTTGGCACATCATTCGCAAAATTGACATTTTTTTAACAAACTGATTAATTGCCCCCAAAAGCTCCTAGAATGAAAATTTGGCATCTACGTTCTAACTATCTAAGCTAAAACTCCACAAAAACAATCACTGCAACAAGCTCCTCCAACCCCTCACCACGACGAGACAAAAATTCTGACCATTCGAGCTGAAACTACTGCAAAAACAATCTCTCCAACCCCACACCACAACGAGACAGTCATTCCAGGAACCAGAGCAAGCTAAGGGAGGCGCACCTGTTTGTGAGGCGGTGGTGCAACTGGAGCTGCAGCAGCCGGCCCCTTCCTCCTCACAACATCCACCTCCCACAAAACCACATGCTGGTTACTCGCCAACACAGGCACGTCATGCGTGACGGAGTTCCGATAAGGAGGCATGCCTCCATTCGCCCTCAGGAACTTGTCGCCCTTGGTCCGCAGCTTCACAAACTCCCCCGCACTAAGCGGCTCCCATTCCACATTCTCCGCCCGCGAGTCGAAGCTCTGCATCACCTTCTTGCCCGTGGCACCCAGCAGAAACGGGTAGTCGGAGGCGATGAGGTAGAGATCGTACACGCTCTTGAGGCGGATGGCGTTCCGCTCGGGCACGAGCTCCACGCGCCAGATCACGCCGTACGAGTCTTGACCCTTCTTCTGGGCCACGCTGCGGCGGTCGTCGTCCGCCCAAAGAAACTTACCCTTGTGGCCGAGCAGGCGCACCGAGTGCACGTCTTTGAAGAAATCCATGGCGGGGGTGCCAAGAGGATGCCTGCGGAAGACATACACACACGCTTGGTTAGCGCTCATTGCGCATTACAAGTCATTGGATTCTCAGTCTTCTAAATTCGCTGTTGGCAATGAGTTGCGAATTTTTCAAGTTCAATCGTATTGAGGGGAATGTTGTTCTTATCTCATGCTTAATCCCGAAGTGAACGCTTCCATATCTAGAGGAATAGAAAGTTCTCTCACAAAAAAAAGACATAACCTCAAATGAAAACATGGCAATACAATATCGCAACCAGTATCACGAGCTCTTACTTGGATCCTCTGAAAAAACGATTCATAGCGTAATCTCAAATGAGAGCATGGTAATACAATACCGCAACCACGTTCACGAGCTCTTACTTGGATCCTCTGAAAACGCGATTCATGACCGCTATGAAGCACCTAACCCAAAATTTCATAAGCAAGTCTAATCGCACTCTCTACAAACACTGAACAAAAAGTACTACACACACTACACACGCGAACTATATCACAAGAACTGCAAACCCGATCGTCACTCGAAAGCTACACACACACCCTAACCTAGAGACGTGAAATTTGCAGTGTCAAGACAACAATCAACCTACCTCGCGATACGTCCTTGCACGACCTCCAACGCTTCGAAGCAGCTCTGTCCCTGGTCCCAGCTGCACCGAGTCAAGGTTCCAAATTCCCAAACGAAATTGCAAACCCAATGCCACGACCACGTCCAAGTCCAGAAGCCGCCCGGACGCCCCACGAGCTAGTCAGAATTTCCTACGCTCACGCAACCCAAACACTCTCCGCAACGAAGAAGAAGAAGAAGAGGAAGGAGAGGAAGGAGAAAGAGATGAGGAACAGGAAAAATGCTGAAATTTCAGCACTGCAGGACTTGATTGCGATTGCTAGGAAGACGCGGTGAGTGTGATCGGATGCTCCCGTCGTCCCAACACAGCGTAACTGATGAACTTGGGAAGTCGGCGGGTGGGGATGGCAAAGCATCCGAGGAGGCTGTTAGGTAAGTTAGTGGGTCCACTGTAGATGTCTGCAAGCAAGCTGGCCATGGCCAGAAAGGCGCAGAAGGTTAGAAGCTGGGGACGCGTTACTCGCGGCGCTCGCGTTGTGGGACTGGTGATGGGCAGGGGAGGTGCCGGGTCGTTGCGGAGATAGCGGAGATTCCGCTACATTTAGTTGGGACTAGGTTTAGGTGGCTAGGGTTTTGGACTTTCCAATGGACTCACAGACACTCAATGCTGATTTGGTCTGGACCGACCGGAGATTGTTCAAGAATTTCGCCCTTTTTTCGAGGCCGGTACAGTACATACCGGTACTCCTTTTTACTGTGTACCGTAGTGGGACATGGCTTTGGACTTTGCAATGAAAAAAAAAAAAAAAAAAAAAATTCACCCAAAGTAGTTCATTTACACTCAGGACTAGCCTACATGTGAGCCCAGTGGACAAAGAAAGCAACTAAAAGACAAGAATAGTGCCACTAATGATCGGCAAGGGATGGAAGTAGGAGAGAAAGTTCTACCGATCTCAGTGTATTCCACACTGTAGAAGCAGCATAAAAGTGCTTTCTATATTTTGACCATGTTGACATTTTCCACCCATCGATACATGTGAGCAGGCCCTTAGGGCCTTTTTACATGTATCGGTCATAGGGGAACTTTCACACTGGATGCTATGGAAAAAAAAAATAGCCATTGCACTTTCATGTGGACTTGGTGGGTAGGAAAGGATACAATAGGAAATTTACACGTATTAGATTCTCTTAAAAACGACTAGTCTCCACCAATGAGGTTGTCCACGAATATTGGTGAAACTTCTATTCCTCCTTTCCCGCTTGCCCACCCTGGCAAGACAATTAGTGGAGCCACTTTTGGCTTCTTGCTTGAATTAGTAGTAAACTTGCCCACTAGTCTCACATATAAGTTGACCTTTAAGCTATACGAAGGTCAGATTCGACAAAAATTAAGTCATTTTTTAAGGAAAAATAAATAACATGTGTCATCTTGAGAATGGTCTGAGGTGACATGGCCCCTTGAGAATCTCACCCGGAAACTCAATTTTGGCATTTAGCTACCAAATCAAATCTTCACGTATAATATATGAATTAAAGATGATTTCAGTTTTGTAGTCTTGTAATTATTTCACAATTCGTCATTTCTTCATTGTGAACAAAATGTCATATCCTTTCAAATTTAAGATAATCATAAAAAATAATTTTGTGTACAATTTGAAAAGATGCTTAAGTAGTGAATGAATAATATGCAATGTATATAGACATTGGATCTATTAAAAGCAATTTGATATTTGTGAATATGAATGCCAAATGTTGTGATTCATATGTTGCACTAACTCTTACTAATGTGAACAAGTGCCAAAAGGTTGCATACTTTTACATACCAACGTAGTCATGTTGGCCACCAATTCTAAACCCTTCTAATACAAGCTCTTTATTAGTGAAGTTTGCAACAGAGCTCTTAACTATTTTCTACAAATTTTTCTATTTATTTCTTAATTTTTTATAAAATTCAAAAGTTTCTTGATTGGTAGTCAAAAGGAGATTTTAGATTTTCTTAGAATGCATTTTTGGGACATCATATGAATAAACTACAAATTTTCAAATTGCTAAAATAGATGTTTCTAAAATTGACTATAAACTTTGATGAATAGTGGGTGTACATTTTAGGCAAGATTGGATCTAGAGTGGTTAGTTTTAGAAAGCAATAGAAATTAGATAGCTACCTCATACATCTCTATGTCAAATGTGTGGACTTGACTTGTTGAGTTTAAGGATTTGTACTTCTTTTTAAGGTAATTAACCTCATTCCGACCACTTAACCCCTCATCGCCTGAAGTCCAAATGAGGTTAAAAACAGCGTTGCTTTTGAAGTGTTGTAAATTTAGATGTCGCTAAGTTATAGAAATCTTCACCGTACAGTATTGTATTGAACATGTTGTAGATGACACAGAAAAAATTTGAAGACATTTGACCGCATGGATTGAAAGATTATAATGTTTCAATGTTAAAAAAAGATGCTGAAATTTTCCAAAAAACACATTTGGAGGTGAAATTCGACTTCTAAACCTACTCAGATGAAAAAACTTGAGACTATAAAGTGATTCAAAATTAACATATAAACACATTGGTGAAAAAAAATATCATTCAATTGACTCAATGTGTCTGCAAAACAGATTTGAAATGTCAAAAAATAGTATGAAAAGTTGCAAAAAACATCATGTAAGGCTAAACCTCCTCCACTAAAAAGCATCTCAATCATTCATTACTTTTTGGATTCATGTGAAATTTTAGCCACATAAACTAGACTAGTATGCGCAACTTTCCCAAAAGATATTATTGAAAATGGACACTGTATGAAGAAGTTACAAGTCGCCGAATTTCACTGTAATCCGAAAATGGCTGGATTTTAAATTTTGAATTGCTCCCAAACATTCAAAGAAGCTTGTATTGACATGAAAATTTTACCACGATAACTAGACTAAAAGGGGAACATAACCCAACAAATTTTATTGAAAACGAACATTTAATGAAGGAGATACCCCCCCCGAAGATTTCAGCCATCAAATGCAGTTTGGTGAATTCAAATTGAACCTGGGAACTTTGATTGGCTCCCATTTAATTTGTAAATCTTGGATTGATCTGAAAATTTTACCACACAAACTAGAAGAGAGAGAAAAACTTTACCAACAAGTTTTATTGAATTTGGATATTGGATGCAAAAGTTACAGCACTTTGAATTATACATGAGGACACTTTTCGTCCCCTTAGGCGATGAGGGGTTAAGCAATTTAACATATTATTTTCTAGTGTGCATTTGGTGAGGAGAAAAATCCCCTATGTAGAGAAATAGATTTGAGTAGGGTTTCAAAAATTGTTCATTTTTTCCCCTCAAAAATGAAATAATTATGAATTTTTTTGGTAAAGATTCCGTTCAACCCATTCTTATTATATAGGGCACCACATTTCCAACCATAGGTTGATCATAAAATTGACCATGCTTCAAAGTAGGTGATAATTGTGGCTTCAAATATACATCTTGGGATCATTGTATGCATTCAATGTACACCTTCTCGACATTTGTGCTACATGAGTTGTCACCCTAAACCACAACTGATCATAAACAAAGCAATCTAACTAGCAAAATTGGAAAACATCTCCACTTCATTGAGCAATTCATCATTGTGCATGTTGTTGTTGTTTTTGTCTTCTTTTTCATCTCATCTCAATTACTCTTGCTTGCAAATTAAATTGCTATCATCCGCGATGGAAGCCTCAGCTCCAGATGAGGGTTTAGGGTTTAAGGATTTTGCACAGAGGAGCGCGGCTATGGTGGATGGAAGACTCTTGCTAAATTCGCCCTCCTCTCTCTCTCTGTGCGCGCAATGTGATCCGCTTTTTCTTAAACCCGCGATGAGGGGTGTCTCTGTTGCAGAAGATGTTTACCATCACCTAAGCAAAAGGTGCAAAAGAAGTGTGCCGATTCAACTAATTATGAAAATACAGTACAGATGTTGTGTGCAGCTTTGCACTGTTTGTGAAACAGTGAGTCCAGTCGGAGAGACTCCAGGATGATCTAAGTTGAAAATAGAGACAAAAACTTCCAGCTTGTCAGAAAAGGAAGCTGAAAATGAAACTGTGTACTACCGGTAGTCTCTTCCAAATAAAAAAAAACAAAAAACGCGACTGACCAGGAAGTTCTTACGCCCTCTTCCTCGAGACTTCCAACGATGTCCCAGTGAGTGATACTATGCAAAAAGCTTGAATTTACCTGAAGTTTTCCCTGGATACCTTCTTGAATGTTCGTTGTAAAAGGAGATCACCCATTTCCGATCAGCCTCCCATTCTGGCAGCTTAGACTGCTTCATTTCCGATCAGCAAAACTGTAGGTGACAACTCACGTACTATAGGGTCCACGGGAGAGACACAAATGTCTCTGAGGTGTACATTGAGAGCATACAATGATCATAACATGTACATTGATAACCTTCCATCAATTTTGTAACCATCTTATGGTTGGAAATAGGTTTGCCTACATATTGGAAATGGGACAAATAGAATCTTGACAAAAAAAATTTATAATAATTTTGTTTTTAAGGAAAAAAATTTAGAAAATTATAAAATCCTACTGAAATGTATTTCTCTACATGGGAAAAATTTCCCTTAAGCTTCCCGCAAGCCGCAGATAGGCTGAATTGCTTAAGTGATCGGAAATGGGTGATACACCTTATTCTTGCTCAAAATCAGAAACCCTCCTCAGGCAAGCTAAGGAAGCTGTTATGTTAGTAGCCTCTTCAGCTCTCTCTTCCCGGAGCAATGAAAACTGACTGACGGTTGTTGGGGACTACGTTCTTGGCCCACCATTCCGAGATCTGACCAGATCCCGCACTGCCTCTCCAGTCATGTCTGTGGCGTTGTAAGGTTGGACCACCCATAGCGGGTTGCTTAAGCGATTTTGTGATAGATCGTGAGCAGTAGGAGGTGATGCAAATTTCTCCCATGTACAAAGATAGGAAACATGCATGGGGATTGAAAAAAAATTCATAGTTGTATGCCCAAAATTGAAATTATTATGAATTGGGGGAGTCCAAAAGTGCTCTAAATTCATAGCCGGTGGCTCTACTCTTCCAATTCCAATCATTCAAGAACTATTTTCTTGCTCACTACTTCCCGCGCACTTTGGGACATGCGTCATGAACTTATTAGTCCCAATCTTGAAAAAAAAAAAATTCCACACTTTGGTTGGAAATCTATTGTAGCCTTGGTTGGAAATAGCTACACTCTATAGATTGGGTATAGGGCCCTGGTTGGGATTGGGTGGCCCAACCCTAATCGTTGTTGTTAGTGAATTTTTGTGTTTGTTGTTGTTGCATATACCTTGGCCCTTGATATAAATCAACTACTTAATGCCCCTACAAATGTCGGTACTTCCACGAGCGGTGGGCAATAGGGCCCAACAATTGTAGTAAGCAATTTTCCTTCCCTTATTCTATACCAATTGGACACTCTTGTCAAATTTCCACTTTTTGTCTGATTTTAGGGTTTTCTATTTTTGCAAGAATGTTTGGATACTAATCTATTCATTTTCTTATCTTGTAGAAGAATCTAGTTCAAAGTATACACAAGTGGGTGTGAATTTCAAGTGTTGTAGATACCATCACTAGGTTTTAGTGACTTGTATTTAGCATACTCTCTGGAATTGAGAGCCACTAGATGAACTTCTTCTTTGGATCGATGGCACTCAGAGTGTTGTTCGCATCGATGCAAGTAACACCAAAGATGAAATACATCCTCACACACCCGAAAAATCTAAATGAAGATTGTTGCAAGGAGTTACCTCCGTTGAAGGTGACTCTTTGACATGCTGAGTAGTCTGAAGCATTTGCCAACATTTTGAAAGAAATTCAATGGTGCATGTCAATGGCGTTCAATACCATCATCTGTAGGAAACTTGAGTTGGATTTGGTGGTACTAAAAGATTTTTTTTGGCAAGTCCAACTTAGATACTAGGAGCACTTTTTGCTAGAGACACTAGTAGAAAATCTAAATTTTCTGTTGTTTTGGTCACGTTGATTTGGGTCAATTTTTTGCTGAATTTGACAAAAATTTGTTGTTTGAACAAATTTCTATCAAAATCAACAAAAAATTGACTCAAATCAATGCGACCAAAACAACAAAAATTTCAGATTTTCTACTAGTGAGAATGTAGTGGAAATAGATTTGCAATAGCTAATGGAAGAGCTAGAGAATTGGAAATGGGGTCATCCTCATAGTGCTAAGCATTGTGGCAATATACACTTGCGCAATAATCCATCTTATTGTCTTGTTGGCCAAGTATTGCACTATAAGAAAACTATGTTTTAAGTGGTATTTAATATAACAATTGATGTCTAAATTGATAGATTTTGGTGATGTCAAATCTAATAACCCTTGTTTTTATGCCAACAATGATGTCCAATGTAACATTTTGATGTTACATTGGACATCATTGTTGACTTAAAAATAAAAGTTGTTAGATTCAACGTCACCTAAAATCTGTCAACTTAGACACTGAATTGAAGGTGGAGCAAGACCATGAATCCTTGTTGTAGAATTTTGACCAATGCATTGTGAAGTATGGTTGATCACTAGGCTCAGGTTCATTTGATATGATTCTTGAAGTAACGTGGTTGGGATTCTATTACGCTCCAAAAGTTTTTCATCCCCTTGGGCTTCATAATTCACGAGCAAAGGCCAATGCATTAGTGAAAATGAATCACCGACACATCGTCAAAGTATTCACGTACTCTAAGGATTCTTTTTTCATGGATCTCATGTATATGGATTTACACAAGTTCATGAAAAGTTGAATGAAGAGAGGAGCTAGAATTTGGCCTTTCTCTCTTCTTGCCGCCATCAACTTGATGTTCCAGATTGCGAATGTCGTGAGTTACCTCTATTTTCAAAAGATGGAACATTGCAACCTCAAATCATTGAACATTCTTGTCAATCCGGTGTTGAGTGGTGCTATAGATGATGGATTTGTGTTCATAAAGATTGTAGATTTGGAGCTAGTAACAACAAATTGAAAAATACTCCAATACTCTCACTTGATGCACAATGTAGGTACAAAGAGATGGATGATACTTGAGATATTTGGAGACAACATGGAGGACAATCGTTTGGAATATGTCTTTCCAATTAAAGTTGATGTTTACAACTTTGGACTTGTGTGTTTCAAAATCTTGTCAAGAGAGGAGCCTTTCAAGGATGTGCTAGTAATTGATCTATACTCAAAGTGCACAACTCCCATTCCTTTGCGGCCACACCTTCTTTCAAGTTGCCTTGCTAATTTGGCTTCCCTAGTTTGTGTGTGGGTGAATGCATGGTTGGGTGGCTCATTATGTGACCATAGGAGTTCATATATTGATAGGTTTTTTAGTACAAAAAATGAGTTAGTGGAAGTTCATGCATTGGCAAGTTCATCCACTCAATTTTCAACATCAAGCCCACCTAGAGATTTTCTAGTTACACGGGATTCTTAAAACAAAAATAAAAAAACACCTTTTTTTTACCTTTATATGAACTTTGGAAAAAGAGGCTAAAATCAGACACTTTAAAAGTCCATAAGTACACTTTTACAAATGATTTTACTTAAGAGGGATTGAATTCTAGGCTTCTAAACCTAAAATACAACACATGGTAAGTTGGTATTTGAAAAATATGTTCTTTTTCTTTATAAAAAACTCCCAAATAAGATTTTGTACACAGGTGTATGTCACAAAAACCATACTTCAAAAGTCCATAACTACTAAAATTTAGGATGAACTTTAGAAAAATCAAGCACAATCTTCAACATAATAAAGTTACCTATCTATACACAAAATTTTGCATTCAATAAAGTGAGTTAACTATATCTATTTCATCATTACATACAAGTACCCCCTGAAAATAACCCTGTGACACAAAAAGTGAGCCACCCAACCATGCATTCACCCGTGTTTTAGAATGTAGATCCTCAGAAATGACCTACATTTGTAGATGTGTGTAAAGTGTTGAGGTATTTGAAAGACCTAGGATTACTAACTAGTACTTGAAAACAACTACGATGCAACTAGAAAACAACTACACTGCAACTACTGTAATTTGTGTCCACAGTGACTCAAAACTTGCAGTCGCAAAAACCCATTTTTTCTTCTAGTGATAATAACACACTTTCCATACTCCAAACCAATGTTATTGCCTCTAGAAGCAAACTTTGAGGTTGACTTCACTTTTTCTATATTGACAATGCAGAAGTCTATAAAAACAAAATTTGCTCTCGAAAATCTTACATGCACCTTTAGTATCAATCTTCCAAAAGGCCATATTTGATTTATCAACATTGATGTTGTTTGTCTTTCATGTGTTTAGTTGATTACAATGCAATTCTAATTTGTCCATGAATTAATTGTCATTCACTTCATTCAGTGTGCCTATGTTCAATTGTGACATACTCCCGGGGAGATCACTTAGTGTATCTATAAGTAACTATGTGTGTTAAAGTGATTTTTTGCCCCCCTATATACTTTTTAATAAACTATAATTTGAACCTAAAATTTTGAGCTTTGTTTAATTATGATTGTAGGTTTCTATTGCCAAAAATTCCCAATTCAAAAAACATGTGAAATGATTTGTAGAATAGGTTGAAAAATGAACTAAAATAGCATGTTTTTCAACTCAAATATTTATAGAGAACACATTTAAATGACCATTGCATCAATATTCAAGAAAAGTGAACTTTAAATAGAAAGTTATTTTCAATAATTTTTTGTTCATTTTTTAGACAATTTTTTCTTATATAAAATAGGGGTGTGAAAGTTATTTTCACCTCTACAGTGTAGTTTTTTACTTCAAAAATTTGTAACTAATTATAGTTAACGAATAAAATTATCAATAATTCAAAACATAAACTTCCAAAGTAGGGAAATATATTAATATTTTTTTCCCTCCTTTTATTTAAATTTTAGGATATAAGATAGGGGGTCCAAAATCTTAACGCACGTAGGTTCTAAATGGACACTGTAAGTGATCTCCCCGGGGACATACTCTAGATCCAACTCCCACTAGAAGAAAAACGTGTCCGCTGCAACTGGCCATATGCAACTCAAATGCAACTAAGTGTCCTATATAACTATCTTGCAACTGCAATTTTCTATAATTGCACCAACTTTGATGTGTATGTTGTTGTAGTTGTAGAGTAGTTGTTGTAGTTGCAGAGTAGTCGTAGAAATAAATGTAGGAAAATGGAATCGTAATAGAGTAGGTATTTTACATCCTATATTTGTTAGAAGTGTCGTTGTGGACAACTTTGCGTTATGTGGAATCCACAACTAGAGTGCAACTAGAAATCAATTCAAAGACAACTAGAAAACAACTATAGAACAACCAAAATACAACTAGTTTACAACTACAAAACAACTACAAGAAGACAAGTTATGCAACTAGGAAACGGCTACATTTGGAATAAAAAACAACTAAAAAATCATTGGAAGATTAATATAGAATAACTATAAACAACCAGAAGACTACAAAACAACTATAGTCGGATTTGTTACTTGAAATGCTATGGAACTTGCTTCAAGTTCACAATTTGTTCTTTTGTTACATGAGTTATAAATGAATCATTGCCCTACATAAAGCTCATATCGGTTGAAAACAACACTTCAAAATATAGCTTATAATGGCTTCTACAACTTTATGATAAAATTGGCTCAATGGCTTCCATGGAACAGAGGATTTCTAATTGACTCTTTCTTTCACAAAATATAATACATTTGTATATGAAGTCTCTTTGAACTAAAGAACAATACAAAGATAGTTTCAAACTTGAGAATAACAAAATGGATTGCAAAAATTTCAATATCTTGCAAATATTAAAAGATTGTCTTCTTCGGATAACTCTATGGCTCCAACCACAGATGGAACAGGAGGAAGAGATGGCACATCCTTTAGAATAGTCAAACGAGAAGCTTAAATAATGATGTTGACAAACACATTTGATGTGTTTACAAATCTCTATTGAGCACAAGTTTCTTGCACCAATTTTGATGTGTATGTTGTTGTAGTTGCAGAGTAGTCGTAGAAAAAAATGTAGTAAAATGGAATCGTAACAGAGTGGATATTTTACATCCTAAATTCGTTTGAAGTGTCAATGTGGACAACTTTGCATTCTGTGGAATCCACAACTAGAGTGCAACTAGAAATCAATTCAAAGACAACTTGAAAACAACTATAGAACAACCAAAATACAACTACAAGAAGACAAGTTTACTTTAATATAATTCGTGCATTTTATATATCCCATATCATTTACTGTCACCCCACTTGTATAAATAACTCGTCTTCTTAACACCTTAAAATCACAAAAAGTGGCCTTTGGAGCTACCTAACATAATTGTTCAATATGGTGAGTATTGTATGATATATGGTGTATATTGTATGGTATATTGTATGTGTTGTATTATGTATGGTATACTATATGTGTTGTATTATGTATGCTATATTGTGTATAGTATGTTGTATATTGTATTATGAATATACTAGTTGACCATCAATTGCAAATGAGTTGTAAAACACTTGTATGCAGTCGATTACAAGTTGCACAAATGTATCATCAAGATGCATAGTAGTTGCAAATAAGTTGTACTCATGATTCATGAGTCACAAAAAAGTTACAAAAAAGTTGTACATATCCTATAAAGTAATCACAGTAGTCATAGAAAAGTCATAACTTAGTTGCAAACCAGTTGGTAAGAAGTGGTAAACATGTCGTAAATGAGTTGCAAACTGCTTACGTTGTCTCATAATCATTGTCCCATAAACATTGTCCCATAATCAAATATATACGTAAAATAGTTGCTTAGTAGTTGAAATGAAGTAGCAGACCAATCACATCAAAGTTGCAATGAAGTCACAAACAAGTTGCAACTTAGTTACCGACCTCAAACAACAGTGAATACCACATAAGCAACCACGTCATAAAGCGCATCAATGAAGTTCCACGTAAGCTACAGAATGCGGGACTAAAATGTTTTGTCTTGCAACTACGGTGCAACTAGAAAACTTGTCCATAGCAACTGGAGCCCTCCAAATTCTCACTAGTTGCAAATGTCCGGTGCAACTAAAAACTAATTGCTCTTTGTAGTTGCAAAACCCCTCATTTTCTTCTAGTGTCCATGAGGTTGTGTCAAATAAAGCAATCCCTAAAGTTTTGTGTTGACAATTTTTTGTACTCACTAGGGGATTGACATCTGAATTTCACAAAAGCAAAGCCTCTGGATTGCACCTATTTTAGATTTGTTTCTAGGATATTTTTGGCATAGCATTGGTCTAGTGGGTGAATATTAGGGCTTTCAAAGTTCATTTCAAAGGCAAAGAGAAACTCCAACTCCAGGGATTTGTTTTCTTTATTGGAGAAGACTGAGTTGTTGTATGATGAAAGAACTGTAGGAGGAGATGGAGTGAAAATTCTCTTCACCTTGCACACTCGTCTTTGTTCACTACTAGAAAAGCCTTGACCGGAAGAACAGAAATGTAACAGGAAAGTGTTGATTGGTTTAGTCGTTTTGGTCGCGTTGTCTCGGTCAAAATCAAACGAAAATTGGTTGTTTCATTTACAAAAATGTGTTGTTTCATTTCCCAAATGTGTTGTATCATTTACAAAAATCTGTTGTTTCATTTTCCAAATGTATTGTTCCATTTTGAAAAATCAGTTGTTTAATTTACAAAAATGAGTTGTTGAATTTCGTTTGTGTTGGATTCATGAACAATTGCATCCATTTGGAAGGGTTTGAAAATTGGTAAGAATTGTTTAACTTTGTAGATGTTCTGTAGCTTTGTGTTCTTCATTTCTATACTTCAATGTCATTCATAGCCACTAGAATTGATGTCTACCAGTTCCATAATTTCCATTTGCTTGTATCACATTCATTTCTTGAAGTTTGCCTGTTCATTTAATCCACTGAATTCACTCATACTTGCATCTGTGGAGATGAATTTCCCAACAAATCTAAGGAAGTTGTTCCTAGTATCAGGCATATCATTTCGTAATCAGATCTGAAGAAGACGACATACATGCACTTTATAGGTAGAATGGAACACGTGTATAATTGTAAGGTTTTCCCTTGTCATTAATTTTCGTATAACAAAGGAAGAACAATAGTTTTCCAAAATACATTGTCACATTGTCTGACACTTACAAGATAGTAAGATTTCTATGCATTTCACGGTGCAAAAGGCATGTACTATTGTCTAGTTAGCGCTACTGTAAAGAAAAATTTGGACATGCAACACTAATTTTTAGAATAGCAAAAATGATAAGCACATGAAGCTCACTTAGTTGGCCTACATTTTCTGCTTGTTACCTGTACATGCCTTCAGTATTCAGTCATGTGACTCAGAGAATTAATTCCTCCACCTTTATTTCTTCATGGTCACAAACTTCAACCTTCTTTGTACGAATATGTACAGTTTCCATTGCAGCGCAGAAGCAACTTCAATTTCCACCTCAGTGGCAATGCTGCGAAGTTTTGTGAAGTGCATTTCTGCCAAGGATTTCACAACATGTGTTAGTGCGCCAATTGGCAAGAATGTCAAATCTTGATTCGGTTGTTCCCACTTCCTAACATTCATGAAAACATTTTTGTTCATCGACTGCAATGGAAAGAAAAAAGTACACGATCAAAAAGTGACATTCATGATATACAACAACTTGCATGGACATTCTATTGCTTGTATTCAGATCCTAGTGCTCCGGGTAATCCATGTTTTACTAGCCAAGTTGGCGCTACAACGCAGACAACCGAACACAGTTGCAACATCTTCCTTTAATTCAGTGCATACATTGTATACAGTGCATTGCAAACAGTCTTTCCATTGACAGTTATGTATAACCAAAAAGCGGAATGAATAGAACTTCCAAATTCCACTCATTGTTGTTTAGACTGTAGAATATAACAGTCGACTCGGAAAATGTGCAATCCAATAACGGAGGACAAGAAATGAATACACCGAACCTTTGCTCCATGTCATCTTCAAGAGTGCAAATGGAGTCGTCATTAGCGTCCAATTACTCCTGCACATCATCCTCAAGTACTTGTTTGATGTTGGCATCATGTAAATGAGCGTCCACATCTTCTGTGTTGTCCGTGTTAGTGCATTGACATAATGGATGTATAGAATCGTTTAGCCATTCCCCATGCAATTCTAATTAGGCACGGCGTCCAAGAATTTTATACTTTTCGAAATGTTGGCAGCAATCCTTGAAATTCATGTTCATCATCGAACTTTTTTTAGACTCTTGTACACGTCAAGCAGTTTAATTGTAACACAGCTCAAGCATCATGATCAGAATTTATGGAGGACAACATCATTTTCCTTCTCCAAATTAACTAACAATAGTACAAACCAACATAATAAGATGCACACAAACTACTACCATGATGTTAAAACAGCTCCTATACTCACTACCTGAGACTGACATGCATAAGGGAAAATACTGGGTTTTTTTTTTTTCACTCTTGCACTTCAAGTCCTTGATAACAGGACTTGCCTATACCGATGAACCTTGTCCTCCATGAGGCATGAACTCACTTGAATTGCCGTCGCTTTTCATTCTCTTCTGTGCAGCAAAAGCTTCCTAACACTAAGAAGGTGCACTTGTTGATTCCCACTTCATGCTGAAACAAAGGAGTGCACTTGCTATAGAGAAATCAGGAATGATTGTTGTTCACAAAACAAAAGGAAAAGACATGTAAGTTATGCTCCCTACTTCTTTGTAGTTGTTTCTGCGTTCATTGTAGACCATGAAATCTTCGAAACAATGCATGGTTCCTACATTTTCCTTCTACAGTACTACAATGTGGCGTACGTAGTCACTCTTCCTACATTCGTATGACTAACATGTTTAACCCTCAAGATGTCCTGAATTTAAAGATTGATACGACAATTGTGAGGTCCTTTGCTGTGCAGAGACATGGACATGCCTTTGGTGAAGACAACAAAAAATACGAATGCTGAGCTCATAATGAAAGCATACCTTCTTTGCTTTTCCACTATAGTTCTCCAATGATAAAGGGACTCACTCTTCAAGTTGAATGTCTGTGCCTACATCCATTTCTAAAGTACAACTGAAGACAACAACGTCAGAATGCGCTATTAAGTCAACTTCTAAGCCACTGCACAGGAGAATAGAAAGAGAAACAAGTAGTCATGTTAATGCATTTGTTGTTGACCTTAGACAGAAATTGAGAAGTATCTTCAATTGTTGAATGATTACAAAACAAAGAGGAACAAAACTGCATACACTATCATCAACAATAAGTTGCTTTCAAACATCGCCAGAAATTTAGACTTCTTATTCTATTGCTACAATCACCTATTTGTTTCTACATCTCTCTAACATATACCTGATTCATATCTGATGACATTCTGTGAAACATGTTACTACAAACACAATACAGAAAACAAACTTCATAGTCGACATCATGAAGGGAAAAAAATGGACATAATCCGTTATTAACTGTCAATGTGAAGAGGCCTGCTTGTGAAGAGAAGTATACCATGCTTGCAAGGTGTTTCATACACATGGGTCAGGAGTCACCGTCATTACAATGCCTCCTACAAGGTTTTCTGAAATATATGCAAGCCCACATCGTCAATGTTAGTACATTTGTCATGCCCACATGACTAGGCATGTAATGCAACAAAACATGAAAGAATGTCTACCTTTTTGCAGCTACACAACCTACTATATTAAATAAAGGCAATACCACATGACGTGTGCATTTTGTAAGATTGCTTCCATACTTTGGCACTGCAATATCTTAGTTACGTAGCACAATTTGGCACCGTATTCTTGAATGACAAAACCACTTAATACATGTAAAAAAGCATCTCCAATCACGAACTATGTGTACGCCTCATCTGCAACATTCCACACCTACTTTTCTAAATACTTTCAAGTTCTATTTCTCTGTAAAATGCAAGAGATCTACTTCTGCGTCCTTCTTGAAATGACTTCTCCATCATTAACAAAGGACTATCAATCAATAATAAAAGACACGGCTCCCCTTCTGTAATGACAAATTCAGTTTTGTTTTATTGCAATCTGCTATACAACCAATACTGTTCTCCAAGTACGAAACATGAACTCAGTGACATGTGGACTATAAACTCCTGAAAAGAAGTTGCTAATTCCATAGCAAAAACAATATTATTTTCACCTGTCGTCAATATAATAGACATGCAAAAGGTGAATACAACAGTAACATGCAATACATCCATACACAAATTTTGAAAACGACGTCCACCACCTCCTTGCCAATAGGGCAATAGAAAATAAAATAAAATCCTTTCAAAGATGAGCTCCTTTTCTAAACTTAGACGAACTGTCAACTTATCGCAAACAAACTATCCCTATGAGAATGTATACTACTACCAAATGTAAAATTGCGGCATGACAAGATGTTTCCAAAGCAAATGAGAGCAAACACATCCATTTATGACACTATACACGTGCAGTGTTTTACAAATTACAATGACAATGACAGACTTTGCAACCTGTTCAAGAAAAAAATAAAATAAGATACACACAAAGATAGAACCTACTAGGAATTATTCCTACCACAGTTTCTGTTCACTGTAACACAATACTGTACCATGTATATTTCTACGACATCCTATTCTACGTACCACATATTGACATTCATTGAATACATTGAAAACACACATAACAAATACAACAAAACAACTTGCTACATATAAAATATATTGCCATGCTGCAACATACGAACATGTCTTCAACGAAGCTTCAGAAATAGTATCCCTGAACCGCTGTTGAGAACGTACTCCACTTGGTCTTTGATGATTCTGATTTCATTCACAAACAGTCGCTCTGCATGTACTTCAATGCCATCCTTTCAAACTGTTGTGCCTACAACTTCTCAATAGCCCTGCACATTGATGGAGATGCAGAATCCCACCCGTGTATATATAAGAGAAGACCAAACTGATATTCAAGTGAACAACAACACCGGGCATGTCATATTATATTTCGTTTTTGGAGACTATCATAGAAAACACTATTCAAGCACTGTCCTTTCACTCGTTTTTCCCGCACACAAGAATTGAATTCCGAACCTGTATTTTCATTGCTACTGTCCATGTGCTAGGCATTTGCGATTATGAAAGACAGTCTTTAGTAGACGTGGACAATTTCGCTTTGCGTGCTTGAAGAAGCTTCACTTCAGCTTCCAACTTCGCGATGTACTCATCTGTTGACATTTTCCTGGAATTTGGAACGATAGAACTTCCGTGTACGTCGACTACTACTTTTGGAATGACATTCAACTCTTGAAGAATCTTTTGACCACCTCGTCCAATGTGCTACAAAGAAACAGAACATTCCAACAAAATCAACGGTTACATTATTTCTTAAGCTATTTGATAGGCACTAGACTCTAATTGTCACAAATAGGAATGCTTTACTTTTTGCTACAACCACTAAAATGGAGGAACACGGATTAGGTGAATATGAGGCAATTTATTGTCTACCAAAATCCACTTACAATGCTACTGTCCGTGAATAAAAGAAAAATGTCCACATTAAAGAGATTCAACATTTGCGGACGCCAGTGAACATAGTACGAGTGACAACTCACACATATCAAATCATCAGTCGTACGTCCTGAAGTTCAAATCATACAAAGCTAGCCTATTACATAGAAATGTATGGAACACTTCTGTACTTCACATTTACAGAAATGGAGAAACTGAAGTGCACAGAAACCTGAGTGACGCCACTGTCTTCAGGCTTGTAACGTTCAACATGACCTACATCTGCATTATTTGGATTTCGGTTTCTCGTAGTCATATTCTGCATAGAAGTGCCTTCATCCACAAGGCTCACTTCTGCACAATCCTTCTCTTCCTTGACGCATATACGTTTCTTCGTTTTCTGTCCTCCATAGCCTTTATCCCTCTGCATTTCCTCTTCAACTTCACTTGGATCTGGTGAATGTCCCAACAAAGAGCGTAGCTTTTCTTGAACACCGTCAATGCCCCGACATCCAGTTCTACCAAGTGTTCTGCGACAAGCATTGGCATAACGTCCTTGCTCTGATTTGTCCTCCTTTGCTTACTTCTTGCCAATTTCTCAAGCCGTCTCCACACTTCATGATGTATATGTTTTGGTTGCGATCCATTGTTGTCAATGATAGCTATTAGTTCACTTCTTTTCTTCGTCACTGCTTTTCCCATCAATGCCCTTAGAAAATCTTCATTCAAGCTCCCAGAGTACTCAAATTTCTCGTCCAATCTATCCTTAAATGTTTGTACGTCTTGAAAACTTTGTTTCTTGATGTGCGTGCAAGAAGGATCAAGTGCTATTGCAAGCTTATTTATTTCAGCAATCCATAATGGCCTTCCTGGGCCATAGGGTCGTCCTTCGAGATCCAAAGTCAAATAAAATGGTTTGTTCCCATTTCTTTCTCGCTTGCCTGCATTTGCTTCGAGAAGGGCTTGTTCATGTCGACGTCGCCTCCTATCACTAGCTGGTGACATGTGCACAATGCTCTCATCCTTGACTACTGATAAATCCATGTAGTCCTTTGCTTTCAAGTCTTTGGAGTTCATGGCTGTCCTCGGAGGTGACAACGAAGAGTATGATGTCCTTTTGCTCCGCAGACTACCGTCACAATGTTCTCTGGACGCAAATCTCCTGTATTGGCGCATGAGTTCTGGCGATGATGAATCGCGCATTCTATGATGTCTACCATTTTCTGTGAATTGAGATCTCTTGTATTGACGCCTAGTTTCTGACGATGATGACTGCCGCTATCTATGATGTCGACGATCCCGGCTGTACAAACCCGATGACTTCCTATAATCTACTGGACCACAATTTTCAATTTAATTCCATGACACTTTGGACTTGGACACTCTAAGTTTTTAACGTACCAACATGTTATGCGAATGTCAGAAAAACACAGGATATAAACTATGAAAATGGAAAACTCTTATCTTCATCAGAATAGACATTCACTGACATTCAATACAAATAAATGCTAGAAGTTGACTTACATTTTGATCCAACACATTGTGGTTTAAAAAAGAAAAGGGACTTGTCTTGTATATTACCTTCACTGAATCGAACACGAGAGGGATAATCGTAGTATTCTTTATAGTTGTGGTCACTCATGTTTGCATTTACTTCCGTCCGGCTAATGGGGCTCTGGAAGTGACGTTGTGGAGGACTTATAGGTTCAGACAGATGACTGGTCCTCCATAAAGTTGTAGAAGTGCTTCTAGATATAGATTCATCATTTTCCTTCCCATATGGAGAGACACGTTTGTCGAATGGTTTAGTGTACTCCATTTCCCTAACTTTGTAGCACTGCACAATGACTCCAGAAAAATAATTAGTTGACATGTCTTCTTCAATATAATTGTGCTAATAAAGGAATTCCACTATGTTCCGTAATGTCTAACACCTTCTTCAAACTCATGTGCCAAATGCTCTACTAGGGGACCAGCTAGAAGATATGTATGTTGAACGGTACAATGAACACCTTGGTTGTACATTGAACACATGCCCATGCTATGAAAAAACAAAAAACTTGTTAGTGGCTCTGAGCTAGGTATAAACTGAGATACAAAGATGAATTGCAAATTCATAGAAATCGCATTTTGGGATGCAGTTGAACTACACAAATAGCTTTAGCAAGAAAAATATGCAATTAGGAGCAGAATGAAAATATATGAACATGAAAGAACTACTAAGAAGAACAAGAAATCATTAAAAAATTACCAATTTCTAAGTACAACTACTATTTCGAAATAGAATTTCCATTGACTAAAGGAACACCACATATTCCACGTTGTCCACCACTTTTCTTAAAATCCTCTACAATGTTGTCCTTCGATAGTAACTCATTCCATGGACTGAATCATTCATACAGTCTAGTAGATAGTCCACTTGAAAAGAATAGGCTGCACAGATGCCTCGCCCCTGACATGGGTACTAAACATTGTTTTTTTGGAAATATCTTTCATGAAATGCATTTTATTTCTATCTGTGCTATTGTTCAAAGATGTCCTCAACATGCCACTGTGTCATACATGTTCTGTCCCTACTATATGAAATTGGAATGTATAGTTGGTAGTATGGATATTGACAACATATACTCTAAACTCATATGTCAACGTAGCCATGAACTTCATTAGGTACGTACAAACCTCTTTGGAAAATTTTGTGCTTGGTGAAAAAGCCAGTCTTCTTCGTTCAGAATGTTGTTGTACATTTCTACCTTGCGAATCAGTGTCACTCTCCAATTGAAATGGTCCTTCAATATTACAGTCAAGGTTTTCATTGCATATGGGAGATGCAATGAATTCTTGCACATGTTCAACGACGGGTTCCTTGCCTGGTCGCTGCAAAAAAACAGGTTCATCTGTGCCTTCTGTTTCTTCCACTAACATAACGCCATTCAACTCATATCCATCCTTTTCCCCTGACATGACCATACCATTGATATGAACAGATCATGAAAATATGTTGTTTAAATAATACATACAATATCACACTGCCATAAAAGGCTATGCACAAACAATTAACCTCTAAATTTACAATATGGAAAGTATACAAATGTCGGAATTCTAAAATGTGAACCTCCTGAACATCTAAGTGGTAGGCAATGAACATAAAGGCATGGCATACAATAGTATAATACAGGAATAGTACGTGAATCATTGATTTCAGATTATATGTTCATATGCAACAAACATTTGTCAAAAGATTCATTTCAGTGCATGAGAAGCACATGCAACTATGTGCCCAACAGTCATTCGCATACTACAATTCAATGAGTTCACAATGTTCACATTTCAATGCAGCTGAAATAGTGTATAGTCATTCTTTCATGTATTGGACAATTATTACCCAAAGAATGAACTGTCAAACCTGTTGGTTGTGACATTGTCGACGATTTTGTTATGGATGTACGTGCTGCTGAAGCCTCCAGTAGTCGTGAACCATTGCTCCGTTGGACTTCACTTCGATCTGTGGTGACCATGTTGGAATTACTTTTCCGCTTCTGCATGGGCGCTATAGTTCGAATAGTTCTCCCACAAGCTTCAGCATCTTCGACTCGCTTGCGACGAAGTTCAGTAACATTTGCTACGGAATTTTGAGAAACAACAAGTAAATGGTCTACAGCTGAAGCTGCCAAAGCTCTTTTTTTTTTAATGACTTTCGATGAAGCGATGACATTTGGAGGACACTTGACAGCTAGTCGACCTCTCTTCCGGGGTTCAATCTGCATATTGTCCACGTCAACCTGTTTGACAACAGATTCTTTACAGATTGTTGCCTTCTGCCTTGGGGTTCTAGCAGGTGTTTTTTTCGAGGAATACCATGGTTCAGGCAAGTCCTTTGCTGTAAGGTGAGTAACCATGTTGTCTTCAACAACCTGCCACATTAACGATAGCTTTGAAATTGAATTAGTCCGTAGCAATAATGGGAAGACCTACTTTTCATAAAGGTTTTCTGTATAATGGACATGGCTGAATGTGGACATTTCTATTGTCCATTTCAAGTGTTCTTAGAAATTACAATAGAAGACCAATCATCTACCTTAGTAAGTAGTGTGTCGTCATACGAAATGCAAGTTAGCTTCAAGAATGTTGTCAGTAAATTTGATGACAACATGTCTCTTCACATGTGCACAAAAGTCTAAAATTTAAAACAACGCGAACTGAAATGTTTCATACCATCATTTTTCTAAATTATACCACTGGCACTACTTCTATGAATGTCTTATTGAATAGTTCACGTTAATTAGCAATGAAATTACAATTCTTTAGCAAGTTCTGAATAATGTTCAAGCGGACTTGTACTTCAATGTTGGAAGGGTTCCGACATAGTTCTAACAAATGGTATTCTCTGGGAATGATCTCATATTTTCTGTGTACTACGGAATTCTAGAATTTAGCAGTGATTTTCACAGAATAATTTTTCACAACAGTTACGCTTTGTGAAATAGAACATTGTAAAGAAACTACCATCCATGTTTGTCAATCTCTCACTACATCAGTGGAAGGAATTATGCATTTATTGCCATTCAATTCTGCATAGAGTACTAAGTGAACTGAGTCCATATTTAAAAGTCCATTCTCACATAGTCACTTTGCCTTCTTCAAGGACATGCTTGGCATTTGTCAATTCAAACAATTCACTCTCATGATAGTACACCAACAGAAGCAAATTTACAAGAACTTACGGTAAAAGAAAAGAGGCCGTCCACTAGATGTTCTCACTTCCAATAAAATTGTCCTCCACAAGCCCACTCGTTGTCCTCCTCAGTTTCAAAGGATCTTCCTACAATTGACGTTTGTATATCCAGTAAGCCCTCGTTGAAGATAGTACTTGTTTTGCCCAACGTAGTTCCAGAT
Source organism: Rhytidiadelphus loreus (assembly GCA_947034895.1). Taxonomy (NCBI): domain Eukaryota; kingdom Viridiplantae; phylum Streptophyta; class Bryopsida; order Hypnales; family Hylocomiaceae; genus Rhytidiadelphus; species Rhytidiadelphus loreus. The sequence continues at coordinate 28,097,100 of OX344765.1, read as the reverse complement.
TCAACAGGACATGAAGCGCGAGAAGCTTTACACTTCCGAATGCATCAACTTAGAAAAGAATGCATCGTCTATGTTGTACGTGTGTACAGAAATACTACGTTAGTGAAGGCACATGTCGGTAACACAAAAATTGTTCTGAACAGGAATTGCTACAGACAACACATTCATGCTGCAGTAGCTTCTCCTATCACGAACGCTCATTGGTAGCATCTGTAGAGAGACGGAGGAAACGTCCTTCCCTGTATAAGGAAGATGGTTGTTTATAGAACGAGGTCGACATGGATGAATGTCGGAAATGAACTTCATCCAATTTCACATTAGGGTTACGTGAAGGCACGACTTCCGAGACACAGTAATGACAATGTTGTAGACCTCGCTTATCATACGATACGGCCATTATGTTACATTATTGCGAGCTGTATTGTTGAAAACAATTATGGGCGACGACAGCCTTACAACTTGCGGCACATTGGGAATCTGTCCACCATGCGACCAGGTAATATCTTCATCGTCATTGAAATTCATGTATGTATATTATTTTTGCAATTGGAAAGAGATACTTTCATTTAGGAACCTGCGTTTCTATAGGTAGCCGCATTGAAGTGGCACCTAAAATGTGGGCTACGCCATCATGGATGACGAACACCGGTGTATTTATTTCCTTTACTCTAGTGCAGGGACCACTAGCATTGCCTCGTGCTTTCCGAAAGTGTGTTATGCATGCATTTCCTTCCGCCATTATCTTCAGATAGTATGCACAACTAAGAGTCATTGCTTGCGATAGAAAATGCCCTGAATTCAAAAAAGTTTTTTGTCCTTGCCTAGTGAACGCAGCTTGTCTATGCTCTAAGCGATTGTGAGCAGAAAGAAACCTTTTCATTACTAACGTGAAATAGGTTTGCTCTTCAAGTGCTTGGACTGAACAAGAAATAATATACGTCGATAGGGATTGATAAGTCTGGCAACATAGTGGAAGGTGGTACGACAATATGCAGTGGGATTGCACTTCAGTGGGATATGCACCCAACGTTGTGGAGCACAATTGCATACTACTACCTTACTGTTGTTGAACTAGTTTAACTGTTGGCTACCTATAATGGCCGTATTGACAACATAGTTGTGGATTATATTATGACTTGAACCGAATTTGTCGTTGACAAGGAATGCATGATGGTTTGGTTTCTTCCAACAAATTGAAATTATTTTGAAGAAGGATGTTGCAAACTCTTGTGTTGTTACTATGAAGAGTCTGAATTTGGGTATGGTATTCTATTGCGACATATCATTGAACTTATAGAGGAGCTTAGTGGTAGTTCTGTTTGTAAGAATTTTTGTTTATGCTATACTGCATGTCATTGACCTTCGTCATTCTGGATTCACTGAACATACACGTGCGTGTGGCAGAAGTGTATGTATTGCGTCTATGTGCATTGCGATACGTCAGCTCACAAGAATTCATAGCAAGTCATTGTTGTACTCGGATTCTAAATTCATTAGTGATTCATTATTGGGATTGAAGTGCTCCTCGTATCGCATGTATGCTTGCAGATCCTCTTTGGAAAAGCAGATGTGGACACTCTTGAATTTCTTGTAGCGCTCTCAATTTTCCAATGAATGGCATATTGATGAGTCCATGCGATCCCGGCAGGTGAGGTAGACGATAATAAGAACACTGGAGCTCCACTTGTATGTCCTCTCAATATGAGGAATTGACTTTAAAGCAAATTCCAAAGATAAAGAAGGTATTCTCCTTTCACATGGTGACATGGTCAGACAGTGTACTAGTCGCTAATGTCGTGCTCCTCGTCAATGGGAAACGTTAGTGCCTTTCATTGAACAATGGTTATTGTATTTTGGGGGACCATCGTCAATTTACAATATGATAGTGTGATTCTATTGAAGAGAAGTTTTAGTTTGTCATAGACCCTCTTTTAGTATAGTTTCCGCAATCCTTGTGCACTGTCTTCAACTATGAGGCATCCGTTGCACACATTTGTCGAATTGACATGGTTTGGTATGGGAGTTCATTTTCCAATGTGTTCTACAATCAGTACAACTCTTTCAGATTAGACAGTGAGGCCGTGTTCTACAGTTGCACTAATTCCCTATATTGTACATGATATTATGCTTTTCCTACTTTGTACAGACTGTGTATACAATATTATACTTTCTTAGATTTCTTGAAGCTTGGTATGTGTGTGCACACATGCTATTAGTAGTAGAGTTTGAATTGTTTGTTTGGTTTGGAAGTGCGTTGATGTGTCATCACCAGAGTATTATTAGTCTATAGAATTTTGAGGACATTTTTTACACCGTATTGTGCAGGACACTTGGAAGGAGTACCAAAATGCGTCGACGATTAAGTTCTGCTTATCACATAGAGCGCTCAATAGCTTCTAAGTTGGGCTTACCTCATTATCCCTGCGCATGCACACGTTGTAGAGGTGCTCGCATCAAAAAAGTGGAGATTGTAGCAAGGCACCACCTTCGATATAGACGCGATCGTTTCCTCATTTATCCAATTATGGTAAGTTTGTCAGTCGGAAGTGACATCACATTTGTCTTCAGAAAATTGTCCCATGAATATGTAATGCAAGATTTTGCATATGTTATTTCTCATGTAATGAAGATTGACATTAAAAATTGCCCATTGCTGGATGTGAATAACAATGACTAGAAAAATTGCTTTCAGTAATTGTATCTTCTAGAAATGCATATAACAGAAATCTTTTCACTACAAGTGACAAGAATGGATTCAATTTTTTTTATATCATCAACACAAATTGTCTATACTAAGTCTTATGAATGATGGTGACCTAAATCGATCAGTTTATAAAAGACTGAGCAAAAGTGCTAAGATTGTTTGCAGACCGTTGATGGTCGACATGTTCGTGGTCCAACAAGACATTCTGATAGCGAGGAAGAGATATATCGCCACCGACGACGTGCACATACGAATGCTGAATTCACTTGGCCGAGGAGTACAGCAGTTGATGTTGAGAATATGGCAAGAGATGCCTTCGCTAGAGTGGACGACATTCATAATCACATTGTCAGTGATGATGGGCAATCTTGTATGGAGGATATGAATGCGGAAGCTGAGGCACAGTGCAATGAGGAAAATTTGGAGTACTTGATAGGAGAATCCAATCAACTAGTATTTGAAGGAAGTACTCAGAATCATCTACAATGCGGCCTTGTGTTATTTTCTTTGTGTAGTCTATACTCAGTGCCGCACACATTCATCGATGCCTTGCTGACTTGGATAGCTAGAGACCTTTTGCTGACATCAAATTGTTTTCCAAGAACATCGTATGAAGTGAAGACCATGTTGATGAAGTTGGGTCTACAACATAAGCAAGTCCATTGCTGCAGTAACGGACATGTGTTGTACGAGGGGGATGAGGAGGACTTGACCGAGTGCCCGACATGCTAGGAGCCGCGTTTTCTTGTAGGATCAAAAACTGTTCCGAGACGTGTAGTGCAGTACTTTGATTTCATAAAACACTTCTTGAGAATGTTCAAGTGCCCTGAAGTGGCGAAGCACATGATTTGGTATCATTCTCATAAGTGTAGGGGGCAAAAAATGAGGTCTGTAGTAGATAGTCTACAATGGAAAACCATAGATGAACTTTATCCAGACTTTACCAAAGTGAATACAAATCTTCGTCTCGGTCTAATAGCAGATGGGATTATTCCATACAAGAACAATGCTATCAAGTACTCCACATGGGTGTTGATGTTCACAATTTACAATCTTCCTCCATGGTTGCTGACAAAGAAATTTTTCATTTCGTTGGTTGTGTTGATCCCAGGACCAAAAGCTCCAACCACAGAAAATATCAACATATTTCTACGTCCTGTAGTGCGTGACTTATTGAAGTTGTAGACTGGTGTACCTGCAGTGAATATGTCGCAGCTAGAGGGGCAGCGGGCCTTTACTTTGAGAGCAATTATGATGTGGACTATAAATGATTTCCCAGCTTATGGACTTCTATCTTGTCAGCAGGTTCATGGTTATAAAGGTTGTCCACTGTGTGGACCGGAAACATGCTCAGAATATGCTCGGCTACTACACAAAATGATCTATCTTGGGGCGAGGCGGTATCTTCCTCCTGATCATCCATTTCGAAGGGCCAAATCTGCATTCAACAACCATCAAGAATGGGAAGTTGCGCCCGAAAGGCCCACTGGGGAAGAGGTATGCATGTGGGGGACAGAAAGAGATGAGTACCTCAGAGAAGGTGGCGTCGAAAATTCTGACGAAGACCCTGTTCGACTTCATGGCGTGAAGCATAAGTGTATTTTTTTCGAGCTTCCTTACTGGATGGTAAGTACTTCATACTATATTGTATGATACAAGTGACCATTGTTGTGAACATTTTTATCCGTTCAGGCGTTTGATTACTGTACACTCTTAGAAAATGTTGAATCTCATGATTATGATACGTACCAGTTCTTTACAGTCTTATTTGTGTACAACTTCTCATGTCTTACACAATGGACTTACATGTTCCATATTTGATGACATGGGAGGAGGAATTGAATGCATGGGATGTTCATAGATAGATAGTTGTGTGTAAAGATTTGCAAGGATGCTTGCCAAGTTAATGATCGCAAACACTGTACTTGCATGAACTGTTGCTTGTACATTGAAGTCGAATGCAATGTTTCAGCATGGTAGGTTCGTTTATTGTATGCTTGAATATGTATGTCAGAAGTCTAATGTTCATAGTCAAGTGGCCACGTTTAAGAACTTCTTGATTACTTGATAGAACAGTGGAAACTATTTGGATGACATTTAAGTATGAAAAATGTAAGAATTGATTTTTTTTTTTAAATAGATTGAGTAAGTGTAGTACAAGATCATAGTTTATATTCATGTTAGATTTGACATACATTAATTTATTTTTGCAAGAAAATAGGGCAACATCTCATGTTATAAATGTTGTGGCGTGCTATGGATTCCTCTAGAATTTGAATCAGACGTGAAGATGGAATTCTACCTTATGAGTGGAAAAAAATCTTCACATATAGTACGTTTAGTTTTTATTACGAGGAAGTCGTAAACTACTACGAGGAATAATAATCCATCGTGTGCAGAAGTAAAAATGAAATAAAGACTTGTGCACTGCAAGCACTTTGGACTGTTGAACAGAAAGCTGATGTAGTCGAGAGTGAGTAAGCAATGAACTCAACTGTGACACGAATAGAAATGAAGATACTGAATTCAACATGTACAATGATCATAGTTTTGCAAAAACGGTTAATGGGGCCTATGGAAACTTGAAATGAGCAGGAGCTTATGGATTGAAGAACTAATTCGTACACAGTGTCAATGGATAAAAGGGCTTTGTTGATTACTTAGAAATTACTATTTCGATTACACATGTGCAATAACTGTCCGTCTATATGAGCTCAATCTTTATGAAGTACATGTAGTGCATGGTGAAGTAGACATAGAACGGTGTTCTCTTTTTTGTTTTTTAAGTGACTATGTGTAATGACAACATAAGCGCATCTGTAGTGCCACATTGAGGTTGATGTTGCGTATTTTTGGGAAAATTAGTCATTGAACATAACTGATGATGAGGGGTACATGATAGGAAATTGGTATTTGACATATATAGCTGCGTATTAGCTTTCATTCAATGGTTTCAAAGTGTACGGAAATTGTGTTTGAGAGTGAATTGGCAGTTGCTATTTTTGTCATTTGTGTACAAGGCTTGGGTGTGAAGTCTTCCATGATTATGTCGTTGTCATTGAAAAAGTAGTAGACGAGAACATGAATTGTACAACAGCTGAATTCTATACTAACGCTTAGCATATTCCATGTGTGTGAAGCACTAACTTGTACAGAATAATGTAACAGTTCGAACGCCTTGAAGGCTTCAAATCCCCTCAATGTCGTTGTATAATTTTCTCTTGTAGTTGTTTGAATGAGACAGGCATGTCATTGGAAGATGAAGCATTTTCTGGGAAGGCAGTTACAAACTTACTATGGTCGAATTTCATTTTCATAGGGATGCATTCGTTCTGTAAGTGCTACGTATGATTGAATGCACTCATGAATGTGCATGTAAGTCACCGATTACGAAGTGTACAGAATGACTCTAACCTTTTTTTCGTAAATGAAATTGCAGTTTCTCCTCACGCGGCATGTGCTAGATGTAATGCACGTGGAAAAAAATATAACAGAGAGTATTGTGAAGATAGCATTTGGGGAAAAAGACTACCCGGCAGTACGAGCAGATATGGAGGCACGGAACATTCGCCCACATCTCCATCTACAAGAAACAAACGAAGGCAACAGGCGATTCTTCATGCCGGATGCGACATATGCACTAGTAGAAAATAACTGACCAAAACAACAAAAATCCAACACAGAAGTGTTGAATTTTTTTGCTCCAAAGGTCGAGTTGACTTGGACAATATTTAACACAAAAGTGTTGATTTTTTGTTACTATTTTTGTTGATTTGGTCGGGTTTTTTTGTTTTTTTTTAATAATTTTTAAATTTAAAAAATTGTTTTTCTATTGCCATGTGGCAACATTACATCGCACCACATGGCAACCACCGCCACGTAGTCGGCCACCACCATGGGGGTTTGAACCTTGGACTTCAAGGTTGAGGTCCAAGGCTCTAACCATTGAGCCACCCCAAAATCCATATGAATACAAGTGAGTTAGAATTACATTTATATTGTTTTTTCATTTTTTGGGTAAGAACAGCAGACTTTGGTGGCCGTTTCGGCATAGTAAAACACTTTCTTTGAAAAAACTTTAAACTAATAAAAGTTAGAAAATTAAACTATCTTTCACCTCCAAAAATCCGTTTGAGATTTGGAGTCTTAAATCAAAAGTTATAGACAAAATTCAGAGCGGGTGTTTAAAAATGTCAAAAGAAAAGTTCATTTCAACCCTGCTCTGAATATTGTCCATAACTTTTGATTTAAGACTCCAAATCTCAAACGGATTTTTGGAGGTGAAATATAGTTTAATTTTCTAACTTTCATTAGTTCAAAGTTTCTTCAAAAAAAGTATTTTACTGTGCCGAAACGGCCACCAAAGTCTGCTGACTTCAAAAAACACCGAAATGTGAATGATTTAGTGTTAAATTAAATGAAAATTGTACATAGAATTTAACCGTGGGGATTTAAACATTGCCCAAATGACGAAAAAATATTTCAAACTTTTGTAAGTCTAAATAAACAAAAAAAGTGGTGATTATGTTGTTGATTTGGACATTGGACTACTGAAATCAACAAAAAAATTTGACCATTTTGTTGCTCGTGCCAAATCAACAAAAACTTGTGAATATGAACAAAAAAATGTTCACAGTTTTGTTCATTTGGACATTGTGTTACCAAAATTAACAAAAAATTGTAACCATTTTGTTACCTTGTGCCAAATCAACAAAAAATTGTGAAAATGGTCGATACAATGCCCAAATTAACAAAAAGTTGATGATTTTTTGTTGATCTGGACATCATTTTCTACTAGTGATGTGTTATCAACTGACGATAGAGCAAAGGTGTTACAGGTGCTGAAGTGTCTGAGGACACCAACGCATTATGTTGGTGCTCTACATACTAAAATCAGCAAAGACAAGCTTTCTGGCTTGAAGTTGCATGACTTCCATATTCTTATGCAACAGATCTTGTTGTTATGTTTTCGCAAAGTTGGTAACAAGGCCTTTGCGGGGGAAGTTATTCGCTTGAGTCGAGTGTTTCAGAAGATTTGTGCGAAGACAGTGAACATCGAAGAAAAAACACAATTAATGGCGGAGTGTGCAGAAACAATGTGTGTACTAGAGAAAGAGATGCCACCTTCTTTTTTTGATGTCATGGAGCATTTGCCGAACCATGTAGTGGAAGAGCTATTTCTTTGCAGACCAGTTCACACAAGGTGGATGTACCCATATGAACGGTACTTCAAGACATTGAAAGGATTTGTGAGGAATTTGGCGAAACCAGAAGGTAGCATTTGCACAGGGTTATCAAATTGAGCAAGCAATGGGGTTCATAACAGAATACATGTCAAAGTATAACATTACAACACGGAGAATGTGGGACGACTAGGAGGAGCCAACGATTGTAGACGAGATTTTGGAGGGAAAAGGGAAGCCTAGACAATTATCGGAGGAGTTGAGAAAAGCAATGCATGATTTTGTTCTTGACAATGCACAACACTTACAACCATACCGAGAGTAAGTAAAGCTAACAGAACAATGCATCATGCCTTGTGGAAGTGTATATATTGTGTATGGTATGCCTATTTTGAATTACAATCATTGCATTTTATAATGGCATTATAAAATGTTTTCATTACATGAAAACAATCATATCTGTAGAGGACACAGAATGCAAGTCTGTGTAATTGTAAGTGACAGCACAAGTAGTTGAAAATATGATGCTAACTAGTATGACAATTGGAATTTCTGGAGATAGTAAAGAAGTATGTTTCATACAAAGCTACTCCCATTTTAATGTGCAATGTACTTGGTGTAGGAGGTATGAATTGATCTGTATAGAAAGGGAAGCAACACGAGCACAGTTCTGGAATACACACCAAAGAAGAAATGGGAGAAGGCGGTATACGTATCCACCTGATTTAGAAGACATACCGCCATTTTCTGAGTGGATTGGAAAAGAGGTAGACGATGAGAAGCTTCGAGGAGTTGTGGTTTCTGAAGATGTAGAGGACTCATCAAAGCCACCTTCTCTGCAGGCACGGAGATTTAGAAGTATGTACGCGTATGGTTATCACTTTCAAGTGAAAAGTGCAGAGGAGAGCTCTACTACCACATGTGACTCCGGGGTTGTTGCCATTTTCCGTAGACCATGTCGATCTGGCAGGCGAGATCAGAATCCGGTGGACGCCAAAATAGAGTACATTGGTCAGATACAGGAGATCCTCGAGCTCAACTATGGACATCATTGCACTGTGTTGCTACTGTGCGATTGGGTGAAAGCAAACTACATGGGTAGAAATGCGACAGTGAAAAAGGATGAATGGGGTTTTACAATGGCGAATTTCAACTCTTTGGTTCCATTTGGATATGAGTCTTTTGCATTTCCCATACATTGTGAATAAGTATTTTTTTCTGGCGATGAAGATGAGCCTGGTTGGAAAGTAGTCTTCGAACAGAAGTCAGGGGTCGAATAATAGATAGTGAAATGGACGAAGAAGAAGAGGCTTCTATTTTCAACATGGGAGAAACTAGTGATTTCGTAGGACTCACTGCGGCATCTGTCATCACAGAGACTGAAGTGGACCCTCTTCGTACGGGTAGAAACATCGGAGTGGAAGACATTCTCGGAGTAGGGATGCAGGTGTCAACCCCTTTATTTGATCGAGATGTTGGAGAGTCTTCCGAAAATGAAGACTGAAACGACGAGCATGAATCATGGAGACGTATTTTACCTTCTCTATGTAAAAGGCCAATGGACAACATTGCTAATATATGGTGGGAATGCATGAGGAAGACAGATTAGTAGGTTGTGGAGACTCTGTGGACTAGCAAAGAGTAAGACCATCTTCCCCACTCTGTCCTTTGATTTTCAATATTAGTAGACAGAATTTGTATCGTATAAACATTAATGGACAACTTTCCATTATATAGTACTCTATTGTTTTTAAAGAATTGCAAAAGCATCGCCTGAAAAGTATGCATTACTAAGTTACCAACTGTAGCTAGTGCAACGGACGTAGAGGTCTATTAAACAACTAGAATCATGGAAGATGTGAAATGTATGACTTCTGTAACGTGAAGGTCACCATAAGAATTTGAAAGTATATGTGCGTTTGAAGAGCCACGGATGAAGAAGCTAGGGAATCTTTAGGAAGTGTGGGCACTGTAAATGTGCAAGTGTTCAATTCTTCACTGTGAAGAGGTTAGCAGGTATTCGTGTATTGTAGTGCCATTGTATTTTTTTGAGGCTCAAATGTGACTATCGTCTCAGACTTTCTTATATGTTACGGTTTGTATGATGTCCATGTCAGTTTGGGTGTTTTCAGTACACGTTGAGAGGGGACGTCTTCGATGCATTCAGCACGTACTTCAACACATGGAAGGACTCATGGTCACAGGTAGTCTCCATTGCAAACGTATGAATATAAATAATGTATAGGCCAATGGTATGAATTGATACAAGGGTAGAGTGTAGATATTTAGAAGATGACAATATGACGAAGACAAGCATATCGGTATTCCAATAGCAGTAATGAAGAATCACAAAGTACGTGTGGAAGTGGATTGATGTTGTTCTTTATAGTAAAGGCGTGCAGCTTCATCGTATGCTGAACTCATGAAGGAAGATGGACATCAGTAATAATGTTTGTATAGACTTGCCAGAAGGCAAAAGTTGTATGGTATGACAGCTTTGACTATTGGATGATTAAAAGTTTCTGTAATTCTCTAAGATGGACTCGGAAGGTACGGACGTACTTAGAATGTTTGCTTATACTGGAATTGCCATTAGTGCATGAATGGCGTTTCTCCAGAAGCCCGCTTTTAGTGTAGCATTGCATTCTTCGAAGCTAGAAAATCTGAAGTGCTAGTACGAACACTTCTGGGGATAGAAAAAGTGGTTTCGTTTGCTTTAGGATTACACCTTCAGAATACGTTAATAAACACGATATTTGTTATTTTGAGAGTTTTCCTATCTCCCAATTTACGTCGGTTTGCGCTGATCTGAATCACAGATTGGGAAACTGGAATTTTTGAATGGCAATAACTTACTCAAATTTTGTCCAAATTGGGCATATGAGGTGTTTTTTGACATCTACAGATTCCGTAGATGTCAAAAAACACATCATATGCCCAGTTTGGACAAAATTTGAGTAAGTTATGGCCATTCAAAAATTCCAGTTTTTCAATCTGTGGTGCAGATCATCTCGAACCGAGCTGAACTGCATACTCCCAAAATCATGGAATTCTCCCAAAATAACGAATATCGTGTTAATAATGAATGCACTCTGTAGAAAGTATGTCATGGAATAGGTATTATGAAGAGGGTTATAATCTGCAACAAAGTAGCCATTTGGATTATTTAGCTTTTCTTTCACTAGCATTGTTGACACTGTTAGAGCTAATGTACAAGTGGAACTAGACGTCCTGTTTTTTCTAAATTTAGGATTAATTAGATTGTAAGTTGTGCTGACATGTTGGTGGAACCAGTTTTTTTAGATTTCTTCAAAGTTGTGAAGGTCGTGCTATTGAGTGTGCGGACCTATGATTTATGATTAAAAATTTATGTTTGGTATGAAATTCTAAATGTTTCAGTGGACATTCCGGAAGGTAGAATCAACAATAGTGATTCATTTTCGCAATAGTTCAAAACAGTTGTTTGAAAATTAGATACTCTAAAGTGCTTGCTAGGTACTTAAAGTACAAACTGCTAACATGTATTTGAACTTGTCATCATCCACAACGCTCAAACATTTGTGAACAAAGAACAGAAGTCCAGTACTGCTCTTTCGTTTTCCGGGAAGGTAACATTTCACTTGTTCATCTTCAATGTTGTAGAGGTGTTCTAATTGGAAACTATTGCCACTTCTGGCATGACTCGTTCTCCAACGAGGCAGAAAGTTCCAATTTTCATGTCCACTGTTGTACACCTCTCTTCTCATGTAACTTAATGACATTGTAAGTGTGTGTCATACGACTAGTGGCAGGGTCACATTATGGTCACTACAGATGAAGTGATTTGTACGTTATTCTATCATTTTTGTAGTGAGAGTATCTAAAATTGTGTACTGTGTAAGTGCTAAGACCACAAGGTTATCGATTATTGTTCTCGTGATTTTGTTGCTAGCGTCAATGGAAACATAAGTACTGATATAAGGATATGAATGTATCATCTACATGATGCAAATAGGTAAGTGTAAGGTGCATCAAAGAACTTCAATTGTAGTCGTTCAGGAAAATGTAGTGGAGCGTTGTAAAAGCCTGAGAGGAAGTGTTGAATTTTGGAAAAATAACAACTAAATACTATGTGAATGTGAATATTGGGAAGACTATAGTTGGTCGTACTTGTAGTCGCTGAGTTGAACCCAAATACCAAATTCTGAATTAAAGTCATGCCTAATTCTGTGCACATACGTTGTTGATCACTAGTGATAGTTCTGATTAAGGTTGCTGCCATTGTTAGTACCACCATGGCTACCTGACAAAAGTTTCAATCATTCATCTTCTATGAAGTAAGTACGCGTCACTTCTTTCTTCCCATTTTTCCTTTACAAGTCACTGCTTCTACATGTAGATAATATTTGATCGTGTAGGATGCAATGAGATAATTGTTACTTGAACGCAACAAATGTTATTCACAAATTATGACATTGTTGTCGTTAATATGTGTTATGAATTTACTATTAAGTTGTTTTCATTCTTTAATTTGTAATGAAAGCATTAGTTATGTTTGTGTTTTCATAGTGTCTGTCTATATTGTTGTACAAATTTTTTGCCATCTTCACTGACGAATTAGTTTTTGAACCTGGCAACAGAATACACGATTCGAATCCTATTAATGGAAGGCCAGATTCCAAAAAATAGAGTTGCAAGTATATTATTTTTCTTTGAAGTTCTGGAGGAACTCGTTGCCCACTTTGGAGGAGAGTTGTAATTCAATGAGTACATGAAGATCTTCCGCACACCTATATTCTCTGAAGAATACACATTAGGAAAAAAATGAACCCCAAAAGAGGCCGCTACACAATGCAAAAATTTGAATGGCAATGACCTTCTCAACTCACTAATTGAGCCAAGATTGCATGATGGGCTCACATATTTGTCATGATGGGCTCAAGATTACGCAATCCATCTCCACGATCTTAGAAATCAACGGTTCACAATTTGGGGGCAAAAGTGTTCCATCCTTGTTGGAAGTCGTCGTGGATCCTTGTTGGAGGTCGACCTGGAAAAGCTGGAGGTCAATTTTGGCGCGAAGCTGGCACCAGTTCCCCTGCTGCCTTGCCTAAACCTGCCCCTACTACCTCGCCAAACACATATGTAGTAGAATACATTTTTATTATATTTTTATTGACAAATGTAACATTAACAAGCATTTTATCGTAGTCCAAAAATAGAATTGAAGAAATTTATTATTCTGTTTTGAATTTACTTGTTGGAAGAGAAATGCAATATATAGATATGGGGTGGTAGGAAGTAGAACAATCCATGTGGGATATGTTAATTGAAATTAGTAGAAGCTTGAGAACTCATAGTGAAGTCAAATTAACATATCCCACATGGTTTGTTCTACATCCTACCACTCCATATGTACATAAAGAGCTTCACTTCCTAATCAAAAACTCAAAAAACAAGTAGAAAACGCATTTGAAGCTATGAGAGGTAGATTTCAAAAGATTCAAATGTGGGTTTTTTATATTTCAATTTTTGAAGGTGGAAATAGCTATAGACTACATACTTGATTGAATTCATGTGCGCTCTTTGTGTGTCAGCTATGTAGAAATGGCCCGGCCTGGTCTCCAAAATTGCATTGCAAAGCCACACTTGCCGCACATTGAAGCGCTTCAAAATTTTGGTGGATGGAGAGTCTCATGCAAGCCAAGAAGAAGAAGGCACAAGAATTGGGGGGATGAAGAGTCTTATGCAAGCCAAGAAAAAGAAAGCACAAAAATTTGAAATGGAGATACTCAATCTTTCAAAGAAATCGTGATTCATGATGGCTCCATCATGAGAGATGGAGCACACGCCTTTCACAAATTTTAAGATGACAAGTGGCCACAAGTGGCCACATGCAATCCTACGTGATCGTTCTAATGAGGATGTGGCTATTTTCATACTCATGCAATTAGTATTAAAATTAGTAAGAAAACTCGTGGCCTCTTTTGGGGTTCATTTTTTTTCTAATGTCTGTACGACACATTGTATAATGATGATGACATGTTTGATTATATTTCGCCTCCTATGTCCATGGCCAATTATGAGGTATGGGCAACGGCACCCTTCTAGAAGAAATATATTTCAGTCGTTTTTTATCGCACAGCAGCTACTGTGCATGAGAAGCTTGCTAGTATACATCAACATGAAAATATGACATGCTCTTAATAGGGAAGTGTCAATTTGGGACAACTTCAGTATACAAGAGCTTTGGAAATGGAACATTGATGACGGACTGTGCTTGCATATGATGCTTTTGAATGATATATCTTTTTATAGGCTGCAGGTACGCGGTGTTATGTCCACTCCTGATGAAGAAAATCCTGTTCTTTGTGAAGGTGGGAATGTCAATTGTTACCGCTTTTTAAGGAACACTAGCAGCAACTTCAGTGCATAGCAAGCAACCCAAAGTCCGGGCATTTTCATGCAGCATCAGAAATTGGTGATACTAGATGCAGTTGAACCTGCCATGCCGATTCACTTTCACGAAGAATTTTAAGGTGAGTGGGAGGGGTCCAACTAAGCGATGGCTGGTATGGCACTTCATACCATTCTATGCTTCACATTCTGACGATGATGTACAATGTTGACTTCCATGAGGTTGTTGTGGAAACTTGTGTTGCATGTATTGAAGCTCAACAAGCCATAGAATGATATCTATTATAGATTGAAAGGTCCCGTACCTTGGCATATCCTTAACAACTTAGAATAGACATGGATAAAGCAAGAACTGAAGGTCGAAGAAGCTCCTTTTCAATCTATTGAAGAAGTCAGCTATACTGCAGTTGAGGTCAGAATTGAAGAATATCACGCAACATCCAGTGAGAAGTTGTAATACTTTCACTGTATTGATGCGGGAAAAAATATTTGGCCAATTCTACAAAGTTTTTGTAGTTCTCTAATAATCGGGATTCGTGATGTAGGCTAGCAATTCAAAATGGGGAAAATGGTCATTTCTATTTTGAAGTACGTATAATTTTCCTTCAATGACTGAGTCGTTTAATGAGATCCTTATCACTTACCTTCAATGACTATTAAATGTCTCATTGTAGATTTCTCAATACGAGCTCTGAACTTAGTGATCGCCTTGTATTCTGTGATGGACCAAGTTGGAATGTTCGATTCTACTTCTTCTGGTACTTAGAACTATCTGAAATTTGATGTTGTCTAACTTCTATTTGGTGTGTTGGGCCTATATAGAACCTGTTGTTTGATTTGCCTTCTATCATGAAGATGCTACTAATCAGCTTCTACACAAGCGATCAAGATTACAGTACTCATTGCAATATCAACAGCGCATACATTTATGCAACGAGGCATGCAAGGAGTTTCATGTACATAGAGAAGTATTGTTTATGGGCAGCAACTTCTGTTGCAAATTCAACGAGAGGACTTTGGAAAATTGTGTATTGAACAGTAGGTTGCTGACAAATTTTGGACACATTCAACTTTAGATAGATATTGTTCTCTACTAACATAATCATCAAAGACAGAACACAAACATAAATTTCTGGTTCTACGTTCTACGCGCTTGGTTTGTATGTATATCATCAATTACAACTTGCAAGGAATTACCTTGGAATGAAGCAAGCATTGGATAACCGATGCATCCATTTAGGAAAACATCAGCAACTCCCTATGCTTCTACATCACCTGCAGGTGGATTCCCCAATTAGGTATGTCAACTTATCCATTTTTTGTAGTCTTATAGTTTTATAGCATTGTGCATTTCATGTATAGTACACGGTCTTCATATACATCATTCATTACAATGATGGTCAAAAAATACTACTTACTGTATATGATGTCCCCTTTGTGTGATCATTAGCAGAGAATTTTTATGTACACTTTGGAGCTAGTCACTGAGAGCATGCCATAAAGACCGCTATGTGTGATGTTTGGTTATTCAATGTTCATTGCCTTAGTCTACTACGTTCTACTTGCATGAATGAATGGACATACAATCTTATCCATGATCCTATGATGTTCTTGAAAACATTGTTTGTATATGTGTTACAATCCTGTGTGAAGTTATTTCCTACACACTTATCATTGAATGGATACTAGGAAGTGGGAATGACGTTATTTTTCAAACTTGTCATTTTATGGATTGCAGGATGTGGCAATTCAGATGTACAGAACCAGAAGTGTCAGTTTTTTTCTCCAACACGAAGACAAGTGGTGAATGCAGAGCCATAACAATTTGCCTATCAACAAGAGGATTCCTTCGTCACTGATCAGTGTCATCAATGATTTGTACCTCATTCCAACCGAAGCCAAAAATGATGTTTAAGTACTAGGCAAAATACATGAGGTGATGAGGATGGTAGTTGTTAAATTCAGCATAGTATTCAATCACTTTTTAACAATCAACATTGTCTGTGGAGGTATGAAATGTTGGCGGAGCAATTAAAATACAAGCAGATCCGACCTCATATTGCAAACATGTTCACAATGTATGACATTGAAGTGCGAACAAGGTTTTCATTATTAGCTACCCAAGTTATGGGGCTTCAAAATGTACAAACATGAGAACATACACTTAAAAAAATTAAGAGCACAAATGCACAATAAATGCAATGATTGTTTTTTATTATTTGCCACATCACTGATTTCTCTAGGGAAGTCTACTTTTCCAAAAACTGCTCAGTATGAACTACTCAAACCAACAGAATGGAAACAACATTTGTTGAAGCAATAATAGAAACTAATTAAAATTTTCAAGTCATGTCCACAGCTACCCAAAACAACAAACCATTGTTGGTTTTCTGTTAGATTGGTCACCAGTTCCTAGTAGTGGTTCTTCTACGCATGATTCCACATGAAGGTTTTGAAAATGCGCTATAAAAGCTACTCTAGAATTCTAGGGAGTTGCAAACTAATAAAATCAAGTGGATGCAAGATGGTTACAATCCAGCTACATAGGACATGTAATGTAGCCAATCATATCTAATTTTGGTTTGTTGTAATAGAAATAGTCAAATTCCTAGATTAGTTAATGTAATGGACTTACTAACACTGAGAGTGCCACTTTGATTTTTGTTCACAAGTACCATTTCAAAAGAGATTCATTTTGTCTAATTTCTCCTTGATCTTAAGATGTGAAATATTGGATATTGTAAGTTATAGTGTTTTGTTTTGCACTGTGCATAGATAAGGTTTGACCACCCCAATGAAAATCTTGTTCAAGTGGAGGAATCATATTCACAATCGGTCAACCTTCTCTTGCGTCTATTGTCTCTTAGCTTTATTACCACCAAGTAGAAATATGAACCTTATGGCACAATTGATGGGTTGACTACATCGTTCTATTCAGATCCTACACTATAAGAAAACCTCGTTATTTTGGACGTTAACAACAAATATGTATGTTTTTCAAAACATGAGCACAAAGATGGGATTGTAGCTACAGGAAGTAGAATTGAGTTGGGTGTTTCAAACAATGTTAATTTGGATGTTACAACTAGAATGAGTTGACATCCTGTGCGATGGTAATGTTTTGGGAGACATTGAAAAAAATATAGTTGTGTTTTGTACAAACGTCCAAAAATACATAGAAATGCCACATTGTTGAGGGGTTTTGATTTAACTCCAGATAAACACTAGTAGAAAACTTAGGAATTTTGACAGAATTCTATTGATTTGGTCGCGTTGATTTGGTCACTGTTTTGTTAATTTCAACAAATTTCTGTTGATTTTGACAGAAATCTGTTGAAATCAACAAAACAGTGACCAAATCAACGCGACCAAATCAACAGAATTCTCTCAAAATTCTTGAGTTTTCTACTAGTGAAATTAGAGAGAACTCGAGAGAGAAAGTTATTATGGGTTGAGGTAAAACCTTGATAGAATGTAAAGTGTAGGGGAAGGGCAGTTACGTGACAAGTTGTTTTTTTAAAATTAAAAAGTGTCAATTAATGTGGCATTTGATTGACATGGCATCCAATAAGAATGAGGTGGTATGCCACATCAACATACTTTGACGCCATTTAAAAATTTTAACAGTGTTTTTGTAGACATCAATTGTCTAGTTGACGAGTGTTGGAGAGCTCCCTCTTGTTCCTTGGAATAAAAGAAGCTCCACTAACCAAGAATTATTCTTGATAGGCCCAAAGAGAGTGACTCATAAAATTAATGTTACTTAAGAGAACTTGAGGTATCCATGGACAAAAGATCTCTTTTGCCTTGAATCAAGGGTGGAAAAAAGCAACTGGTTATACAATATTACTTATTAATCTTTGACACATGAGTATTTTAGAAATTAGAATGGATGCTATTTATCCTAATTTTTATGCAAATCTTTTTCCACTAGCCGTAGAAAATCTGAAATTTCTGTCGTTTTGGTCGCGTTGACCTGGACAAAATCTATCAGAATTCTATTGAAAACAACAAATTTTTGATAGATTTTGTCCAAGTCAACGCGACCAAAACAACAAAAATTTCAGATTTTCTACTAGTGTTCATATCATTTTGATAAATATTGCAAAATGATAAGTTTTCTTGATTTCAACATCAAACTCAGTAGCTAAAAAACATTTAAAAAAAATATTCAATTACTTTAATATATTGTATATATTGACAACTACTCAAAAAAATTTAATCATTTAAACCATTTAGTTTCAAATTTTGAGAAGAAATATGAGGAGCTCTATTTTGTGGACAATGAAAGAAAAAAAACATAAAAATTCAATTTTTGAAACTAATTTTCAAAATTTTCAAATAAAAAAAACACATAGAATATATATATAGGTTATTAGAACATTCTCACTACTGGGATTAACAATTTTCAATTTTTGGTGAAAAATATTAGCAATTTAGCAATTTAGTTTTTTCTTTTATCCAATACTATTATACCAATTTATAATTTATAATTTTTTTAAAGTTGAAATGAAAGTTTTTTTTGACTTAATTTGTTTATATATTTTCTTAATCCATTTTCCATCATATTAGCTAAATTAGATAAATTCTAGACCAATGACATTAGCACATGAGCCCAGAGCAACAAGCTTATAAGTCCCTATTCGGTAGAACCTACTAGCCTAGAGTCCCAAACATGAACTTATTATTTTTGTTTTTTATTTTTAGAATTTAAGAAGAAATATCATATATTATTTATAGTAAATTTTGGGACCTATGATCACAAATTCAACTATAACCCTATGATTGTGGAGTGCTTTTTAAACTTTTTTTGCACTTCCAATAAATATTGTCAATTAGATGAACACATGAAAGTGTAGGATACATGAACACTTAAGTATCCATTACATTTTAAATGTGTACAAAATTAAGTGTTCATGTATCCTACACTTTCATGTATCTATTACATTTTAAATGTGTACAAAATTAGAAGATTCCACTACAATGTAATAAAATACCCTCAATATGTATTACTCATAATTACATCCCTCTTCATGATTGGTCTATTGACTGAAATTTATATAAATCTTGTCAAACATGTGATGCATGCATTGAAATTCTAGGATACTCCCTACTAGTGCAAAAGAATGTTAAGCTTGGAACTAATTTTTTCAAGGTCAAAATTTTTAATGTCTTTATTTTAGAGTATACAATGGTTCAAAAAAAATGAAAACTTCAAGTGCTAAATGAAAATAAGAAATGTATTGTCACAAGTTGGGGCAACCATTCTAAAGAATGAAATTATGTATAATCAAACTAAATTTGTGGTTATATGAATAGTGACATTTTAAACTTTTAAGTAGACTTACTAGATTTTTCAATCAAGGAGAATTATACTAAAATAAATAATAAAGATTGATTTGAAGATTGTGCGAACAAAAAAAATATGAAAAATAAACATTTCCATTAATATTTGGTTCGATTCAAGAAAGTTAGTACTTATGAGTATTTGAACCCTTAGTCAACTTTCTGGTGTAAACTAAAATAATCCATCGTGGTCAGAATTAGGAGTTTGCCCTCTAGCCATTACTATAATTTAAAAAATATATTCCATATAAAGATAAGTGTGAGAAATGACAAGAGCAATTGAAATTATATTTTTTTGACAAAATATGAATTTGTTATGAGTTTTTGAAGAGTTTTGCCAAAAAGTCAAAAATGTCACTTTCTGCAATGAATTTACAATTAAAAAGTAGGAAGTTCCTAATGAGGTCACTAATAATCTTTCCATTATTGTCACCTAAAACATTGATTGTGGCCCAAATCTCATTTTTTGAAAAATAACTTTGTTTGTTAGGAATCTTTTAACCTTAAATAGGTTGTTCTATCATGTGGGTAACAATCTGATTGTGACAATTCAAAAATCGATTTATTTTCGAGTGGAATTTTGTTTTCTATTGACTTACAGATCCCTCTAGAGAAAGATCCTATAGCAACATTCAATTAATCCCTCATCCCTCATCTTCATGTTATAGTAGTCGTCATTGTTGACATAAAAACAAGGGTTGTTACATGAGATGTCTAACAAAATCCGTCAACTTCGACAATAAGAATACAAAAGAAAACGCGGTATCCTTCTAGTGACAATAACTAGACTTCAAGGGGAACATAAAACAATTTTTTTATTTATTGGAAACAAACATTAGATGAAGGAAATGCAAGCCTCAAAGTTGGAGCCTTCAAATGCAGTTTGGTGAATTCAAATTGAACTTGGTAAATTCAATGATTTTTTCTTTCACCAAAGTGTTTGTATGCTGGCTTTGAATCACTTTATAGTTTAAAGTTTTTTCATTTGAGTAGGTTTAGAAATTGATTTTCACCTTCAAATGTGTTGCTAGGAAAATTTCATCATCCTTTTTCAACACTAAAACATTATAATTTTGCAATCTACGTGACCAAATGACTCCAAATTTGATTCATGCCATCTACATCACGTACACATACACTACAAGATTATCTAGTTGAGATTTCTATAATTTACAAAAATTAAGATCTATAACACTTCAAAAGCAATGATGTTTTTGAACTCAAACAAGCCTTAGGCAATGAGAGGTTAATGAAGAAGGGTAACTTTGGCCTTATGACCATCATAAATAAGGTGGGTACCTCCAAAATTGCCACTTTTTGCTACTATGCCTATTTAAGGTAGTATGCTATTAAATGGAACCTGACCTTAAAGCACCATCTAGAAGGTTTGTACATTTCAAATTTCAGTTATGTACCTATTTGGATAGAGTGCTTTTAGAAACGAACTTTGACCCTTAATAACTTTTGCATACAATATCCAAATGTGGCGTTCTTTGGTGCGTTGGAACCTCCTTTCACTTGCCAACATGAATATGTGAAAATTTGACCAGTTTCATAATAGCAACTAGGCTCAGTAGACGGTTTTGGGTGTACCCACCTTACTATTATAAGACTGGTCAGATTTAAACTTTTTGTTGTTGGCAACTGAAAGGAGGTTCCAACACACCAAAGGACACAACATTTGAATAACAAATGCAAAAGTTATGAAGAGTCAAAGTTTTTATAGTTGATGTTCTAAAATTATTTTTTCAACATACATACATATTGATTTTGGAGATGTACACAGCTAATGGCAGGTTTAGGCAGAGTGAATTTTGGGTGTACCCACCGTAGTCTGTTCGTTGGGAAAGTTCTACAAACTATGCATGTGCACAGTTTTTTTCTGGTTTCATGTAGCTAAATTACAAATCTTGTCAGAGGATTTCAGTCAATGCACCTGGCTCCCTCGAAATATTCGCCTTTGCTACGAGGGCACACAGGGCTCTACTGTTCCAAAAAAACAACACTGATGTGGATGTTCCTCGCAAATGCTACTGACTTCAGATGCCTTGTACATTAGGCAATTGTTTGCTTTGCTTACAAATCAAAAACAATGATCTAAATTTCATGCTCTATATTTCAAACCCTGCACAATCAATTTGTACGCCAACTCTGGACTACACAATTCCAAGAGCTGAAAAGGCTTGAATAGGTTACTGGACACACTGCCAAGTCAGTTCATACAATCTTGAATTCCT
Organism: Rhytidiadelphus loreus; assembly: GCA_947034895.1. NCBI lineage: Eukaryota > Viridiplantae > Streptophyta > Bryopsida > Hypnales > Hylocomiaceae > Rhytidiadelphus > Rhytidiadelphus loreus. The sequence goes on along the minus strand of OX344765.1, from coordinate 28,075,234 downwards.
AGATTTGTAATTTTGGTTGATAGAAGAGCTAACATTAAGAATTATAACCTTCGCCAACAAAGGAGTGGCAAAATTGCCTTGAAACTCAGACTTGGCATTATGGACCACCACAGGGAAGGCTCTCATTCATTTCTCAATTCTGATGCGCCATTGACTTTTTCTCGACTTCCGGCGTCCCGGTGCAGATTTCTTTGAGAGCTTCCACTCATCAACTAGAGACCCTGTTTTCTGGTCATGGTCGATTAAATTGTTGGCATCGTCTAAAGCATTTCCTTCCCGAATTCTTCTGGCTTCCTTTTGTAGCTCCTCCATCATCTCCATAGTCGTCTTTGTGGTGATGCCACGGACGTAGCCACTGAAGGGCGGGGGCGGCACAATCACAGACTGCCAAATCTATCCTCCAAACAACATAACAAACAACAGCCAATATTAACACCAAAAGGACCAAAGGCATGTTCACACTACTTGGTCTTAAGAGTAGTGTTAGCGAGGGTCTTAGGAATGAATCTAGGCACACCTTTGAATTTGCTTCACTGACACCTCCCCCTTAACAAGTGTAAACATACCTCAAGAGGTTGAAACTCAACTCTCTGTTGTCTTCTTAACAGTTTTGGGTACCAATATTTAGAACCAATACAACCAATACTCTTCATTGATTTTAACGACATATAATTTGGCCCTATCTCAATCATACTTCTCGCTAATATGATCAATCCTATTGGTCAGGTTAAAAGCATGAACATAGCATTGAAGAGAACGCTTCTTGAGTACCCATAGAATTGGCATGACAAGGAATCCTTGACACCTTGCTTTGCAGAGTTGAACTCAATTTGAACCAAGGGACATAGTCTTCGGGTTTGCCAGAGCTTCAATTTCGATTGCTTTTCTCTAAATTTAGCATGACTTTGCTCAACGTCACTCATAGTTGCCACTGCTCTCAGAAGGCGAAACGCCACTAAAGAAAGTTACAAAGAGTTTATCAATGCTTAGGACTCCTGAGATCCTTTAGGGGTTAACACAATCTCGCGGAGAGAAATAAAATTGAAAGATGGAGATGCTGTGATACCTGTTGTACGGTGACCACAGAAGCAACGCGTTCAGTTCCACTTTCGGAGACGAGAACCGGGGCACCGGATTCGTCAATAAACAGAGGCTCAATTTTCCACGATCCCTCAAACCTCTTCATGAACCCGGTTTTGGCAAGCCGGTATTTCACCTGCAAGAACATTCATTGTATGGGAACGGGGCTCTCTGCCTTTCATCCATCCACCCTTGTGAGAAGCAAAAGACATGAAGAAGAAGCAACGAGACCTAAATAAGCCAAAGAGAGAGTACCATGTGTGTGCTTCGATCCTGATCCACCAAAACGCAGGCACTCAAAGTACCCGAGAGCCACAGAAACCTCCAGCTCGCCAGCTGCTCCAACTCCACCAACTGGCGGACGCCATCATCTTCCAACACGTTGCGGTACTTCACCTCCTTCACATAATCACATAAAAAAAGGAACAACAAATTCCCAACCCCAAACTAAGAAGACAAAAAGAATGTCGTTATCTTTGGCACCGAAGAGATGATGAAGGGTGAATCCGAAACACCAACGGTAGAAAATCAGACAGCTGTCCAAATTGTGGGCTGACCTGAATGCTTTTGAAGACACGCTTATTGTTGGGATCGGTGAGAATGTTGTAAACTGCATCTGGAGGAATTCCAAGTTCGAACCGGGAATCGAATTTGCACAAAGCTCCTTTGGGTACCGTCACCTGCAGCCTCGGTCCATGCTACCGTCACCCCTTGGCTGTAGTTTCCCATTCATGAAATTTCACATTCTAATTGTTATGAGGTCCTGGAGCAACAGAAGAACTAACCCTAAGACATCAGCATTAAGGTAGCTCCACCAATTCAGTCTAGCGCCTTAACGCAAGACCTACAATTTCTCCCAATCATGATTGTAATAAACCATCTTAATATGACAATAAAAACAACCACATGCTAAGATTCCAATTGTGGAAATTCATTTGTTTGTAAGCTTCTCATGCAACGCTTTGAAGATCTAGGAAGAAAACACTTGAAGAGTTAGATGTCGAGTGCTTGGTTTTGGGATAGGCACCAGAACGACTCTAATATCTCATAACCAACTCGATACAACTCCAAAACTTACAAAAACAATTTGGGGTGAGCTCCATCTCCTTACTCCTTTCACATAACAATCACCACACCTTACAGTTTTTTAGCCGACCCAGTCTGAGCGCTTCTTAATGGCTTCAGCTTTCACTGCAGAATTATACTCTCGGGAATTGGGAATTTGGTGTCAATGTTGCCGAACTAATTCTCGTCCGTAAAAAGACCAAATATCCCAAACTGGTCTTGATGTGTTTTCAAGCGGTGTTGAGTAGGTCAAATTTGGGACTTTCATTTGTTCAATTCTACTTATTTTTCGATTAACACATTCATTGTTACTCACTGATTCAGGTGATGTAAAGTATGTCCCCATTTAACTGATTCAATTTCCAAAATAAGATCAATCAAATTGGTCATTCTAACACCAATTACACCATGAATCCTTGGTCCTTAATAAAAGGCTAGGGTTGCATTCCTAAATTACCTCCAGAGCTGGAGTCTCGTCGACCCACGAGCTGTTACGTCGCCACGCCGCGAGCTGTCTCTGCAACAGCTCCCGCGGCTCAGGCTGTTGCCGACAATGCGCGTCTTTGGTTGCACCACCAGACCCAATTAACGTTGCAGAGTGACCGCTTGCTGATTTTGGAAACCAAACCCCAAACTTCCCCACAGACTGCTGGGCCCCCTGTCGCCAAATTCGAAATACAACATCGTCATAAAGTAGCTCCACAATGCGAAACTCAACCACCAATTCCCTCCAAATCAATGCAAGCAACCGCAACCCAATTTCAACTTCCATTCATGCAGTGAGGAACTCACAACATTCAGCAATTATCAATCCAGGACCAACTTTGATGAAACCGCGACTGGACTCACCTTGACGACGTTGTGCAGCCAGGCCGCAGGAGCTCGCAAGCGCACGTGAAGCTCCTGCACTGGGTTGCGAACTCCGGCGTCCGCCATAGCCGAGGCGAGAAGGAGACGAAACTAGTGCACTATTGTAATTCATGAGGGATTGAGGTCGGCCGACACAGGATCTCCGCCCATTATCCTCTCAGTCGGAATACAGGCCTTGGGAATTGTATTGGAAAAGCTTAACTTACTCCGAGCACAGCCTTTGATGCTCTTCCAAACAGGAAGAGAAAAACAATGGAAAAACAAACGAACACGTGGGTGATTGTGCCCACTTTTCTTTGGGAGGGACACCACGTGGGTGAGAGGTGAAAGATGATGCAATTGGGAGATGAGATGAGAAAGTGATGCCATTGGGTAGCCATTTAACGTGGGAGTACCCAAACCATGTACCCAACCGTGTCACTTTCTACACATGGTAGTCATTTTAGAACTTAAATGTAGGTAGACTATAGATAGATTATTGTTTATTGACCAAAATGATAAGCTATCTATAGTCTACCTACATTTAGGTTCTGAAATCATTGCCTTACCTAGAAAGTGATGCCATATGGTACACAGTTGGTTTTGGGTGCTCCTATTGTACTAAGGAAACTACACCTAAATGCATTGCATCTGAATAAGCAATTGAGTATTGCTTCTATTATTGAATTGTTTAATTTGTGGTTGAATCTTGTTGAAAATTCTAGAATAGGTGTACCTAAAACTGATCTTAGGCTCTCATGATTAGGGGGAATATTGTTTAGGCAAGACTATAGGTTTGGGTTTTAAAAAGAGGTCACAATTAGGTGCACTTAGCTTATACTCACTTGCAAGGCTAGTGAAGTCGTAGGCCAAGTAAATAAAATCAATTGACTTTGATGGACACTTATAGTGAGAGGTCCATAAGGTAACCATTTATGAGTTGGCTTACAATTTTGCAAAATTGGACGATTTGACTTCTTGTAATATTTTTAATAATATTGTCCTTGAAAGATAAATGGAATCGGCATCTAACTCAAGTTGTTTAATATCTTTGGGGAATTATCAAAATTAGTTATAAATTTTGAAGTTGGAATCAAAGATTAAAGACTTTAAAAGTGTCCACCGCTTGATATGTTCATTATTGGTACACTGAAAAAAGTAATTGGTACCTTTTTTTTATTAGAGAGTGCTTTTAAAGCTTGGTTGCTTTATAGACCTCTTACCATATATGCATGTGCTCCTATGCAAATAGTCAAATGTATAAAATATAGATGAACCATATAGGAGTAGAAGACATTCACAAGAATGATATGTAAAAAGTTTAGGAGTGAATGGTCACTTCTCTATGTTTAGTTGTGATTTGTGAGGATTTGTGGTTCACCTTGTGGTTCACTAAGAGGCCTCAAATATGCTTAGAGCAATTCTCATATTGTCTTTTGTAGTGATATTTTTGCCTTCTCACTCACTAGCAAGTGCCCCTTTGAAATGACTCTTTCAGTTTCTTTTTTGATATACTCAATAGGTAGCCATTCTTTTTCTATTGTTTTTGTTTTCACAATGGTGATTCAGAAATTTGGTTGAGATTATTGATTCTTGCAAATTTTGTACAATATCTTTATTATTTTGGTAGCTTCAGTTGAATTTCTAGAAATTTACAATAAATTTTTGTTGAAATCTAGCTAATTAATTGCAATTCATCCTTAAATTTTTAATAGGCTTGTAGCTAAACTTTGTGAAAATAATTTCTATAATATATTTGATTGAGTTTTCTTTCAATAACAAGAAAAACTCTTAATTAGGACAAAAAATGCACCTTGGGTGATTTTTCAAACACAAAGACTTCAAAGAATGCACAATACAAATTGCTTTAAAAGAAAGACCTAGGCAAGGACCTAAGCAATAATAAACCATTTCAAAAAGAAACATTCTATGGGTAGTGCAAATAGACAAGGGCTCATTGGTTGAAGCAAATAGTTGATAAGTATGGTCAAGTGGAAATAATCTTGTTTTTTATAGTGTAACTCAATTGGTTATAAAGATTTGAAAGTAATCTTCCATTGCTTCAATCATAATGGAAATTCTCATATATCTTTTCAACTATTAAATATTCCATTTAGTCTAAAAAGGCAAACTTATCTTTATTAGAAGTCTCAAATATGAGAATTAATTGTATTCACGTATACCATATATGGTGCCTCTATTAATACTTATACTTATTCTAAAAATATTTGAATTCTTACTTATTTCAATTTAAGGTGAATGAAAATAAAGCATGGTTTAATCTAATTGATTTCCTTGAAATGACAACAAGGTTGTCTTCTACATGTGTATGTTGCACAAGTACATCTAAATATACAAGGACCATGATTGGCTATAGAATTTCCAAAATAGGGTCAAATTTTGCACTATGCACCCACAACTACATCCCTATAATAGCAAGGCATAATTGCATGCACTCTAATCACATCAATTTACCTTCTCAATAAATGGAGGTTTAAATTCCTTTGCAAGAAGAGGTGATCAAACACAAATGAACACCTCAAGTGGTGCACACTTGTATTTGATTCCCTCTTTTTACAAGGGTGAAAACTGAACCTCAACCGAGGAAGAAAACAACTCAATGTGATTGTGATAAGGTTACATGCAACCATGTCTTGTTACCATCCCAATAGAAAACAAATTGAATCAAAATTCAAATGCCAGTAAGCATTGAAACAAGCACCGCATAAACGGGGATCTTACATGACTTCACAATTAACAGATTCGGACCATTTCCAGTCATTGAGGACCCTATATTTATACATAAAAATCTGTAGACACTATACTGAAAAGTTTACATCAGAGGTTACACGACAAGTGGATAACAGCCGAAAATCAGGCAATTTGGGGAGAAAATCTAGATTTTTTTCCCAATGCAAAATATTACGAAATTCATTTGCAAACACAAGCTAAATTACATGAAGACAATCACTAGGAGCATCCGATATCAATATTTTTCCACGCATTTACCCGAAAGAATGGTTGCTGCCGAGTTAAGTCGACATGCGTCCTCAAAAATGGAGTCTAACCTCCTCGCTCCATGCAATACTGTGCTCCCTCTCTAAAGTGTCTGGTGGATCGGAGAGAATTTTTTATACATTGTGTACATTCTGAAGAGCGAGCTGTCAAGCTTCTGCAAGTGCAGTCAATTGATCGTGGATGCACTTAACAGTGGGTCTCATTCCGTGAGGGGTCACGCAGGAGAGGGCTATCGTTAGCACCTCATGCATACTCCCCGGCGGTTCATTCTCTCTGTGCAAACCCACGATCTCTGTATCGTAACAATCCACCGGTCGACTTTCCTTGACAACCAACCTAACCCATTCCTGTAAATCTACCGCGCCAGAGTTGGCGGACATGATGTTTCCTGCACTTTTTCCAGTGATCAACTCTAACAAAATTACTCCCAGTGCGTACACATCAGCTTCCAATGTAGGTTTGGGTTTGCGTGTAGCAGACAGTTCCGGAGGTCGATAGCCAAGTGCACCTGCATTTAGGATTTGATTTGTCGTTCCAGCAGCTGTCATCAGGCGATGGAGGCTGTAGTCAGACAACTGGGCCCACTGTGGACCCCGGAGAAGAACGTTGTTTGCCTTGAGGTTGCCATGAGCCACTGCATGTTTGTTGTGTAGGTAAGACAATCCACTTGCAACTCCAACTGCTATTTGTAACCGCTGCTCCCATGTCAATGGAGGGTGGCTCCGCCCTGTCCTTTCTGCAAGCAGAATTACGTATATGATTAAATACAACAATGTCAAAGGTCTGTTGAGAAACGCTTCAAATTACTGATAGATAGAATAAGATATCTTCGGTTTACAAGTATCAGCAATTCCTTTCAGCTTTGCCACAACACAAAATTTCTAAAACTGATCCTACTGAATTAATCCACAGGTATGACAATTGCACAAATCAGTAACTGCAATAATGAAGGTTTTAATTCTTAGGTTACAAGGATAGGAAAGTTCAATGAACTCACCATACAAATGATGAGCTAAGCTGCCCAAGCTGATGAAATCGGACAGTAGAAGCTTCTCGTGTTCTCGAGGGCCCCAGTAATAGCCTCGCAATGATACAATGTTAGGGTGCTTGATTCCGCCAAATCGTTTAGCTTCCCTAGTGAACTCTTTCCTGTTCCTAGCAAGGCCCTCGCGCAGCCACTTGACTGTAAGAATATGGCCATTGTCCAAGGTAGCTTTATATGAAGTCCCATGATTACTTCTGCCGAGGACCTCCGCTGGAGCTCGTGACAACTCTTCGGCAGTGAAGAGAAGGGTAGCATCAAGAAAGAACAGATCACCGGCCAAACGATCAGGAGACTTGACTTTCAGCACCATGGGGTGCTCATCTGCAACGGATACATCATCTGAGGGCGCCCCCGCCGTTCTCCACACTGATCGCATGGGTGATTCTGCGCTCTTCTGTAAGTCGAGAGCATCCCGTTTAATGTCATTCCTTGCTTTCGATGGTGCCAGAGCACCTTTCACAGTAACTATTTCAACAGGGGGACAAGCATCAGTTTGCTCAACGACCACATTGGATCCTTCCCTTGTTTCATTACCCTCTTGACAAGATTTTGGCGCAGATGGTTTCGACGAAGGTTTCATCGTCTTGTAATAGTAGGTGACTAAACAACACAGTGCAATAAGCGCTGCTCCAAGGGTGATACCTAAAATCAACCCAATCTTCATCGCCGTGTTCACTCGTTTGTAAGCGCTTTCCACCTGAGTAACAACTCCAGGGCCTGAGGCGTTAGATGAAGGAGCCCTTGGGAACGAAAGGTTTGGATTCCCTGGATAGAAGGATGAGGTTGGAAAAGAGACCAGGTTCGGTGGTACTGAGCCTGATAAGTTGTTGATTGATACATTGAGATGATTGAGCAGTGAAGAAAGCTTCGCTGGTATTGGCCCGCTCAGCAAGTTCCTGGAAAGGTCAAGAGATTGAAGCTTGGACAAATTCGATAATTGCTCTGGTATGGTTCCCCCTATCTGATTTGAGCTCAAGCTGAGAACAAGAAGTTGGCTAAATGAACCCAATGTTTCCGGGATAGGATGGCTTAATTGGTTGCCAGATAGGTCCAACACACGAAGCGGGGAGATTGCTGCTGTTGACGGATCTGCAGCAGGAATGGGCCCTTGGAGCAAATTATGCGACAACACCAAATCTGTGATTGAGGGAAAGGCGAAGAGCTTAGAAGGGATAGGACCAGAAAGTTGGTTGGAGCTAAGATTGAGCGAAGCCAACACAAATAGTTGTATCAGCGACGCATTGTCTATGGTACCACTCAGATTGTTGTGACTGAGGTCTAATATCCGAAGGTTGGCACTCCATTTGCTCAGTGCCAATCCTCCAGTAAAGTGGTTGTTACTTAAGTCAACAACACGACATGACTGTAGTTTCGATGGAAGAGGACCGGTCAGGTTATTCGAAGCAAGCCTGAGTACACTCATGACTTTTGTGCTCACGGGGCCCAAGTTGCCTGCACGTGAAATAATCAATAAAAACTGGTAAGACTCGAAGTTACCCTACATTGTCACATTGTCAATTGCATATTACAAGTCCTTTCAAAAACTGGCTACTGAACATAAAAATCAAAATGAGGTGCCCAAGCAGGGTGCAGTCAAACTGATAGCAGACGAGCTACCCAGCACTGTTCGAATATAATCGAGAGGGAGAAATCCTACCAGTGAGACGATTTCGACTGAGGTCCACTTCCTGAAGCTGTGGCGTCTGCTCGTTGAACAGCTCAGAAGGAATCTGGCCTGTGAGCATGTTGTCTGACAACCTGAGGAAAGAAAGGGAGACTGCAAGCGGCATAGCAGGTATGGGTCCTCCCAACTTATTTCGGCTTAGATCAAGAGTCTTAAGACCTGTAGCCTGACCGAGCTCCTCGGGTATGTTCCCAGAAAATGCATTTCCAGAAAAATCCACATGAGAAAGACTCTCTGGAAACGGAGGTAGAATGGGACCTGAAAATTTATTGTCACTAAGGTCAATCACCATCAGCTTTGAGTAAATCCCCAACTGGACGGTACCTGAGAGAGAATTTCCAGACAGGAAGAGTCGTACAAGTTGTGGCAGCTTCACAATTGTGAAGATATCACCGGTGAGATCATTCTGCGCCAGAGAGAGATTCACCAAACTCTGCAGCCTTCCAATGGATGGTGCAATAGTGCCCACTAAACCACTCGAGGGTAATAGAAGCTCAAGAACATGGCAGCCATTCGTTAAGTCTGTTCGCACACCATACCATTGTAGCGGGCAGCCTGAGGAGTCCACGTTGGTGACTTTCCAGGTGCTAGTCAACGAGTCGGACTTGGTGAAGCCACTTTTTAAGTCAAGAAGTGCTTGTGTCTCTGGTGCAATGGCCCGAACTGATGGCATCAACGCCCATAGCCACAGCAAGAAGTAGAAAACGCACTTGGTGCTTCGTACAGTGGTTCTTTGGACCTCCCTCTCCCTTTCGCAGATCTGTGGCCCTCGTATAAAATTCGTTGTGTACAGCTCCCCGTCAAAAGTAGTTTCCACACCAAGAAAAGATTGTTTCTCTTCAAAGTGGTACCAATTCCAACTGTCTCTAAACAGATTTTAACAAAACCAAAAGATTTAATTAACATCTTATAACAGGACCACTTACATAGAGTAAACCCATTGCACCTACATTTACAGTATCAAGGAACACCGCAATGCGCAGAGACTACAAATTCTGGTCCTGCGTTGCTGAATGAAGTAAAACACACGGTTATAAAGCGAAGCACACTGCTGTGAAAAAAGTGACTGTAGCAATCAGTGCCAGAAAGTTGATAAAAAGACCAACTATAAATAAGCTTTCGTCAAAGTTCCAATGCTGCCAGAGTGAGTACATGCGGAATCTAATCTTCCCAACAAGAACTATTCATTAATGTCATAGATTCTTGACACAGCCGTGGAATACTACATTGAAGTGAGGGACTCGACACTTGGGGCAGATTCTCGGCACTGACCTGCATGTGTTATTCAAGTTGGAACTGGTATCTTCAGAATTCGAAGAGTTGGTACCAGCCTTCCATGGCATCAATTCAATGTCCGATTCTCGATGCCGCCCTTGTGACAAAACTGCGTCCATTAGAACATGAGAACGATTCACTTGACCTTGGCTGTGCGATATGACATTCGCACTGAGGGAAACATCCTGCGTCATACAAAATTTCTCATTAATTGTAAAAAGGAAATCTACAAAAAGAAATCATGCGGTTCATTCTTGAAGCTCATACTCATGACATTTATACAAGTTAAAAAAACAGGAAAATCAAATACGTTAAAGCAGATAAAAACACCACCGATACTCTAGAAACAACAACGCAGAATAATTTCAACTGCAATTTAAAATGGCATACATAACGCAGGACTAACACATGTCCAAACGCATCTCAAACTTTAATAATTTTCTACTGGCAGACCATCCATTTGAGAGAACATCACCAAACAATTCATTGAAGACCAACGAAAAAGACAAACACGATTCATATTAGTACTTCTGATTAGTACTTGGGATCAGTCAAAATTTGTCAAAACTTTTGTCAAAATTTGTCAAAACAAAATGCACACAGATTCTAATCTAGCAGTCGCATTTAAACCCTAAAATTTGAAGCAAATCCACCAATTGAGAAGTTAGCGTATAGCTTACCGTTGCAATAATTTGCACACGACCATCCTCTTTAATAACATAATTTCTGATTGGAGGCTTTCTAGCTGCTTCTTTGGCGGATTCAACCTGAATACCTTCCGCATTTTCGTTGATAAGCCTTGCCATCTTCAAGATCACCCCTGCCAAGTGATCACACATGTGCGTTGAGAACGCTGACTAGACAAATCAACGTCATAAGAAAATGCGCAGTGCAAATAACTCACCTACAAATTAATTCTAAACAAAGGAACGTTCCAACCATCAAATGTAAAGAGAAAGAGGATGAAAACTAGACAACAATTGTTCCTAACACAAAAATGGTTGCATGTACCAATTACAATCACAGAGAATAACTTAGGGTCTCAATTCTTACTCGCTGTCTATTCAAAACCTTGGATCCAATGATTCCAGGCTATATTATACAAGGGAAATGGAAATCTAATCTGAACGCAATTTGGTAACCACTGGTGCAGCACAGTCGACAGAAAAATTATCGATCGATTATGGACAAGACCAAGGGATGAAACGAAATTCAACCAAACTCCATGACGGCGACATGAAATATTCTAGTATACACTCGCGTTCCCGCCAATTTTCTGAATCTCAACATGGTGACCTACCAGGCACGTGTGCGTGTATTAACGGGGTTCATGAACTCCCTTGCCTAATCCTGGAGATCAAACTTGAGAGTCAAACTCTGGAAGGAAACTGGCGACCAAACAAAAATAACTGATACTAAGATAACTACGAAGCATACTACGTCCACAATAAGGACAGCATCATTGCACGCACAACCCTTCGGCGTTCAGCTCATCCGTTCCTTTTAGACGCCAGTGAACTCAACTTTGCAAAGACCTATACGCTACAAGACGTACATGACATACTGGATCTACGCATAGGATGGTATTTCATACAAAGACGAATCCTGCACGGTTCGTGAAACTCCAATCTTGGCTTTTTTTCATGACGTATTCAAACAACTACCTCACAAGACGAGCTAGGGGAGTGAGTGACTTCGTCATACACTTCAATCGTAGTGGTGCAGACCTTGAAACAAGTTTGAAGGAGTTCGCAGGGGTGCTCTCCACTTCAGATTATCTGTCCGACTGGCACCATTGCTGTCGATCCTTCTTCGACCAACGTGGTTACAACAGATGGCTTCTGAAAGTGAGAAAATATGAAATAGCAAATGAAATTACAAAAGTCTGCATTGTCAAAAGAGCAGCTGGCTACAAGGCCATGGCCAGCATCTCTAACCTAGAATGCCGCTGTGCAGAGCCCAGAACTGGATGCACGCATTAACGAAAACAAGTCGAAAACAAGCCATGTACCTGCGGGTGATTCATTCTGACCGGGCGTGCGGCTGCAAACTCTGGAGTCTTCTCCGCACTTTGAACAAGCAATCGCGCTCCAGAAAAAGAGAGCAAGCATGCAATGTAAATGCACGAAATGCCCGCGCCACAAGATAGTCTTTGGAGCTCTAGAAAGAACGACTGCAGGCCATTAGGAGCAGTCCTACAGCTCCGAGTCGCAGCCGCCAACGGACTCGAGGAAATTCCCAAAAGGCTGTCACTGCAATAAAAAACAGATAGACTCTGGAAAATGATAATAATGAAACAAGAAAGTGAAACCACAATACTCCGTCCTTCCAACAAGCAGCAGGCTCCACTGACAAAGCCGGCATTCTCTAACCGCTAGAGACCTGAACTGAATACGTGCAGTGACTCAAGGAAGCCTCAAAATTAATGTTATGTACCTGCGAATGATTCATTTGGACAGGAGAAGCAGCTGCAAACACTAGAGCCTCCAGTTTGCAACAGAAATTATCGAGGAGCTCCAGAGAAAGAGAGCAAGTGCACAATGACTGGGAGAAAGGCGTCGCGCACGCCAGTCTTTAGAGCTCTAGAAAGAACGACTGCAGGCCATAAGAAAGAGTCCTGCAGCTCCGAGTGGCAGCCGAAAACAAACTCGGACAAGAGAATTTCCGAAACCGCGCGTTCTCACTGCAAGACACAACAGTTACTTCCAGAAAGTGAGAAATAAGAAACCAGAAAGCGAAACTACAATGCCCTATATTTCCAAAGAGCACCTGGCTCCAAGGGCATAGCCGGCATTTCCAACCTAGAGTGCCTTACTTATAACAGATGCCAGAACTCAATGCATACAGTCAAGAAATGCCTTGTTGATCCACTCCCGATAGAGCTCACAGCTGCAAAACATTTAGAGTCTTTGCACAAGCAACCGAGCTCCAGAGAAAGAGAACAAGCAAATAATGGCTAATGAATAAGACGTAGTGCTGCACGCGCCGCAATGAGCTTGGACCTGCGAGTGCAGGCCTTAAGGAAGAGTCTGGCAGCTCCGAGTCGCGGCCGACAACACACGCACTTGAGCAAAGGAATTTTCGCCAAACCTGTCACCGCAATAAACTACTGCAACAGAAGATTCGGCCAACGACGAAGATGACGACGACGACGAAGACGACGACCAAAGTAATTCCTTACTAAGATACCGACCCCTAGGGCCCGCCAACTCCAGACTCCCGCGCCCTCTTTTCTCCCGACTTTGACATGCAGCGTGCAACCCTAAAGACCCGGCACCAGTCGTACATCGAGACTGCAACCCGTATTCGATTCTCCATTATGTCGAGCAGGACCATCGCTGCCCTCTACATTTAGGATCCAAAGTACAGGTCCAATTTGTGTAGTCAGTTTTTACTGCTACCCTTGGGGTAAGTTACATTCACAGCCTAGGGAGAATTGACCCCTCATTGCCCCGGTCAACTTAGGTTTGAAAAAAAAGCCCCCTATGTTGTGCCAATTTTTGGTAATTCTTGCATCTCCCTCAATTAATTTTGAGGCCTCTGATTGCAAATATGAATTCAGAATTTCAAAAAAAAATTAAGCCTTGCAACTAAAAAATTCCAGGGTTTGCCCTGAAGGGGCAATGAGGGGCTCAATTTGCCCTGGCCACATTCACACCAAGGGTGAAGAAGAAAAGGCAAAGTATAAAGAGAGGGAGAAGGAATAATTCCAAACTATTTTTGTAGGTTGACGTGAATTAAATATAGAATCTGAGAACTCTACAATTTTTATAATTACTTGAATATACATTATTGCTAAATACATGAGAGCACAAGATGCACAAAGAATTAACTCTAATACAAACTAGTGTTAACCCCTAAGCACCATTTGGGGGTTGTTGCTTTACTTTGGGCAAAATTTTCAACCAGAAAAAAAAAATTCAAATTTTTTTTTTCAATTTAAAAAAGGATTGGATTGTCTTTCAATATTTTTATTCAAAACTAAGATCACTACAGTCAAACAAAAATTATAAGAGAAATAGCACAAAGTGTTTAGAATTGGCCTAGAGTAGAAAAACTGACTATTTCAATAAAGTGTTTATGTTCTCATTACTAAATCTTATGCATTTTTTCACAAATCAATAGAAACCACAATTTTGACAAATCAAAAAAACATTCAAATGCTAAAGATAGAAATTGTATTTTTGGTGAATTTTGAAGTTACATCTTCAAAATTCATTTTAAGATAATCTAAAAATATTTTTATTATTTTGACTATACGGATACTTTCTACTTTTCATGCTTCACATTATCTTTTTTGATGCAAACTTCAAAAAGTTATAGAACTTATATTTTATAATACATTTGTGTTAACCTCTAAAAGCCCAAGGAGTTTGGACAAAACACAAATGTGTTATAAAATATAAGTTCTATAATTTTTTTGAAGGTTGCATCAAAGATGATAATATGAAGCATGAAAAGTAAAAAATATCCATAGAGTTAATGCAGTGTGATGTAATCTAGCTCTAGTATGTCTTTCAAGACTCTGACATAGTTTATTGATGATTCACTTGAATTTTCTGATGGCAAGTAAAAAATTGAAGCTATTCAATTGTTGTAGCTTACCAACTACGTTGTTGTCTCATCCTCCACTCAAAAGTGGTTACCGAATGCAGTGATTTGTACGTACTGCAAGGATTATTGCTCTTGATCAGTACCTAATCAGTGATGGCTTTCTATTGAGTAGCAAATGATTCATGTCCTTCGGGTTCTTCAAGTCCATCTCAAAATCTCACACAATACATTGAATTCAATCTGCCAATGTCAGAGTGTTTAGATTCACAAGTTCTTCAATCATCTACTTCTTGCACTCGCAAACAACTTTCTATGAGATGGAACGTGCTAGACAATGAAGCAAATGTCACATCGTAAAAATAGTTCTTGATCAGAAATAATACAATGCGCCTTTGTGCAACACAATTATATGACTTAAGAATGAGTCCAACAAAGTAACCAGGAAATCATGTTAAAGTAATGTAAAACGAAATTGACTCGGATATGACTAGGGGACATTTTCCACACTACTATAAAGCAGGAGATGAGCACAACATCCATCAACACTGCAGTATAGACAATTATGTAATATTCTACAACTAGGCATCATGTAGAAAGGTCACAAAGAACCACTTACTAGTGCAAATAAGGCATTCAACAATTCATATTGATGCGCTACGTCGCATAATTCATGACTCATCACATATGGCCTCCCTACGCCTTGATGCCTTATATTTTTTATACAACTTAGATTTCTTGTCTCCTATTATTCTTCTACAAACATATGTAAATCAAAATTATTTTCATTCTATAAATCAAGCTAGTTACAACTCCTTCATGAAGTGACTAGGATGTGCTACATCTAATACAGTTTAGCAATTGCCAATAATTTTTAAAATCTATTGACAATGTAATGACACTAACTAGAGAAGGGATTTTACCAATACCTCTTCAGAATTAGTAAAGTCCCTTGACTCCACTATAGCAAAGCAAGAGGATACTAGAGGTAAAGCATTAAGCTATGATTTGTAAAGAGGATGGGATTTGTAACTTCTCAATGTCATATTCTGCCTTTTTATTTGATTCACTATGTATTACTCTAATACCTTAGTGGCTACAATTTTCTACACAAGAAATCTACATGGGTTGCCACAACAAAAAAGAGGAGGTGAAGACCTTCTAAGAAGGGAAAAAATTTGAATATGAG
Source organism: Rhytidiadelphus loreus (assembly GCA_947034895.1). NCBI lineage: Eukaryota > Viridiplantae > Streptophyta > Bryopsida > Hypnales > Hylocomiaceae > Rhytidiadelphus > Rhytidiadelphus loreus. Next base: position 28,059,478 of record OX344765.1, on the reverse strand, counting down.
CTTGCATAAAATAGGCCAAGTACAGAATTGGTAGAGAAATTGAAGCTAGTTCAAGAAGCAAGTGATGACTTGGGAGTGTTATTCCTTCTTTCTTCTCCAAATCTATTAGCACTTTAGTAGCACTATAAATTTGTGGTTGTGCAACGCGTTTAGGTCACACAATTTGTTTATTAAATGTTTAAAATGACTACCATAGATACTTCTTTCTAGTTGCATGTTTGTCATTTTTTAATTATTTTTAAGTTGCTCTAGAGTTCTATAGTAATCATTTTGTAGTCTAACTGAAAGTTGTATAGTAGTCAACGGATTGTATAGCAATGAATGCAATGGCTAAGGTACAATATAGCAGATGCTCAACCTACAAGTGCCAATCTATGGTTTCCAATGACCCAATTTTCATCTCTCTTGATTGGAAGGGTCCAAAATCCTAGTCGAGTTCTCCTCCATTATGTCTTTGCCTTTTTTTTCATGATTTCTCCTTAATGCTTGCCTCTTGTTTCAAGTTGATGTGTGCAAACTTGAATGTAAACTCTATATTTGTTTAAGATTTACTCTTCAATGCAATCACCTTGGTAGTGGAATAGCTTTTAATTAGGAGGACATGCCGTTTTGTATGGGTTTGGTTGAAGGATGAACAACAAGTTTCAAAAATTCTTTTGGATAAGGTTAGTTGTTTTTTGTAGTCACATATTTTTTGCAACTAGGAATAGGAGAAGATGTATTTTGGAGTGGTGGTGGTTAGGACTTGAAGTCCTATTTTTAAAATCTTCATTTGCTTAGGATTTGGTCTTCTTTGCATTGGCATTTGTTGTAGAGTTGAAAGTAGGTGCACTTCAATGTAGGCTTGGTGAACTTCAATTTTTAAAAAAAATTCTTGGCTTAGGGTTAGTTTCTCTTTGCAATGACATTCTCGTGCAGCTAAGAGTAAAGAGAGCTACAATTTAGAGGCTTAAGGGGGGGATAGTAGATGAATTCCAATTTTGAAAACTTCTCTTTGCTGAGGGTTTGGTCTTCTTTATTGCAACATTTTTAGTAGAGTTGAGAGTAGGATTAGTTTAGTATAGGTTTGTTTAGAAATTAAACTCCAATAAAATACCTAAAGTACATAACAATTGCTCATGGATCTAACATGGCTAAGAATATGCAAGATTAGGGGAGTTGTGAGCCAAGTGGTTCATGATGACAAATGCCCTCTCCACTTCCTTGAAATGTAACACTAACTTCCGTTCATGCATGTGTGCAGAAGAACACAACACATCATGAGACAAGGTCGAGGAAGTATAAAGAGCATCTAGAATAAAGGTAAAAAATCCTTTTAAAGGTTCATTTCATACTTTCATGTTTTCTTGCCAAGTGACTCATTGAACAATGGAACAATAGTTTCAATCAATTGATATGAAGTTGTTTTGCAATCATAGTTTAGTCATATATTACCATTACCTTTTTTAGATTTGTAGTGCCATTGTAGTAAAGTTGTGGTGTTGTGTTTTTGTACTACTTTATTAGTTGGAGAAAAGTTGTTGGGATAGTTTTTCATGGGCTAAGATGTGTGCGTTATTAATCTAAGGAGAATCAGGCAAAAAGGTACTTCAAGGAAAATGTATATATGAGGTGAATTTGTATAGTAGGGCAATGATGTAGGTAGATTTTGGTGTGATTCTTGAAGGACATTCTAGAGTCGTGGTTCAAGAAGGATGTGCGTGAGATTTTGCAACTTAAGAGCAACTCATGTACCGTAATGAAGATGCAAACCAACATAAGATTGAAGATGCATTGGAGACTTGTATTGTATGGAACCAAAAGTACATGAAATTATGTAGTTGAGGTGGCCTTCCAAAAGTTGCTCTTGTGCAAGAGCTAGGGACTCTCATAGGGACTTCCAAGATTTTTTGGAACTCTTCCATGATATTGAGACCATTCCGCCATTGTAAATTTTATCAAGCAATTACACTTATGACTTTTCAATTCTCAACAATCTTTTTCTTTTTGCAATTTGTAGAATTGAAAGAGCAGGTCATGATGATAATTTGCCAATGTTGTCTAGGTCAAAGGTTGCATGAAATCTATGACTACATTAGTGTATTTGCATGAGTACATTGATGTATTGCAAAAGTGCACCCATATTTTGCATGAGAGCACCATTTGAATGCATGAATCTTGTTGAGTGGTCTAGTGGATTTGTAGTCATTTGATGACTCCTCTGTTGTTGTTGTAGTCACGAGGCAAAAATATGGAAATCAGTGATTTCTATTGAATATATGTCCTCGTCTATTAAAAAGCATGTGTGCAACATCCACCTGTCTTTATGGGGACTACACGGTCATCTCTTGTTGCATGAAGTTGAATTTCATCACTAGTCCTGAATTGTGAATATTCTTGAGAATGAGTTCAAAATGAAATCATTTTTATGTCATTGTTATCCAAAATGATTGCTATGCAGTCATTTTTTGTAGTCATTCATACCTCTAATTTCTTGTAGTGCAAAAAAGAACCACAGTAGCATACTTTCTTGTTTAGGCTGGAAATGACTTTGCTTACACTTGTAGACATGTGGAGGCATCCTAGGCTTAGATATGAAAAATCCAAATTGGTTGCAATTGGGAATCCATGCTAGCAAGCTTGGCACATGAGTTGAATAGTCTCACAAGTGGGCTTGGCGCATAGGTGGGAGTTGTCTCTCGCATTGGTCATAGTCTCTTGTTGGACAAAGACTCGAATGTTGCTTGTTTTGGTTTGCAATAAGGTTGAGAGCATTATTAGCCATGAATCTTTTGAAGTTGATAGTATGTACCCCATTCTTATTTATTATCTTGCCCTTTGTCGTTGAATTCCAACGTCATTTGTTACCATGGTACCTCTTTTCTCTTCCATACGCCTTAGGACATACTTGCATTAGAGGAGATTTCAGCCCTATAGAAGACCGTGAGTTATCACAGCGTTCCCAGGCATTCCCATGCTGCCAAATCAGCATGCTGATGTGGTCGGGCAACAACCACTTCGACGGCATATTATTTAATTTTTATTTTTAAATAATAAAATTAAAATTAAAATTTTAAATTTTTAAATTAAATTTTTTTTTGGGTAGCATAACAGTATTCATAAGAATGGGAACATGGATGAAACAGCCTTCTAGAGGCCTGAAAACTCATGTAATGGTATCATTAAAAACCTTTTGGAGAGCACGGGTGCATGGATTTGGTCTTGCATGATTCTGAGCTATGGAGGAAAAGTTATTGAATATCAATATTATCTAATGAAATTAGGAATAGTTGAAACTGGGTTGGAATTGCAGTTTTGATACTTTAACCTTCAATCTCTTAGTCAATTTTTGTCCAGTTTCAACAAATCAATACCTTTGAAGGTAAAAAATTATGATCTTCAAGATCAATGGTTTGGATTTTTTAGAAAGATCATCGTTTGGAAAATTCCATAGAAACCCTAATTCAGTAATTTGGATAGTAAAGAGTCAAAAATTATAATAATCTTCATTTGATTTGCTATCTTTGACCTAAGAAAGAGAAGAAGAAAGGGTTGGAAGGCTTAGTTAGCAAGCCCAATGGCACTCATCATATTGGGACCATTAGACTGCCGATTGGGTGTTGAATACCATTAGAACAGTCGCAACGAATTGGGATGCACCAAAGTCGTTTCCTAACATGTGAACCTACAATCACTATGAGAAACCCGCGTTTTAGGTGATGTTTTGTAATTTTTTCAAACGGATTTTAGGTGACGTTAGAAAAAACAACAGACTTGTGTTTTTTTGTCAATAATCACGTCCAATATAACATCCACATGTTATATTGGACGTGATTTTCAACAAAAAAACACAAGTCTGTTGTTTTTTCTAACGTCACCTAAAATCCGTTTGAAAAAATTACAAAACATCACCTAAAACGCGGGTTTCTCATAGTGAATGTACTAGTTATACATTTTTGAATGATTTTTGGCTCTAAAAACATATTTAAAATATAAAAAGATGAAATATAGAATTTTTGATGTTGTTCTTGACATCGTAAGGGTTATAGATAAGTAAAAATAACAATAAGAGTTATAGTAAAAGTAACATGTTCAATGGAGTTATGGATGAGCAAAAATAAAAGTACAAATAAGAATTAAAGTAAAAGTAATGTGCTCAATGCCACAAGCTATAGGTGTTATGAATAAGGAAAAGGAAAAGGATAGTGTACAAGGCTATAAATCATACTACACTAATTATTCTATTCAGTGTGGACCATAGTATTTCGAGCAAATTTTTTACTACACCAATCATCTTGCTTACACTTACTTAAAATCTAATGCCTTGTAGACATCACTTTTCACAATCCAATGCTTACATGTAAGATAACCACATTATTTCAAATGCAACACTAAATAGAATTTTTAGTGTGGTTTTCTATTCTATTTAAATGCCGTTCTGTTCACTTTATAATGAAAGTGTACAAGTCCAAGATTGTGACTACAGTAGTAAAGGGTTAGGCATGGTGACCACCATATTTGTTTTGGTGAAATATTTTGCATTGATTCGTTGTGTGATTCATTTTTCAGTAATTAGGTTTTTGAGTGTGTACTTTTGGAGTCAATCATTTGTTGCTTGTAAGATTTTATGTTCGTAGGAGATGAAGATTGATCATTAATGCTCTAAAGGTACATGCGGATACAAGATACATATCATTACAGAAGAAGATAATAGTTTCCAAAGCCTTGTCAGAATAGTTTCATGTGCAGTGCAAGACAAGGTTGCTTTGTTGGTTTTAGGGTTTTCAAAGTTGTTTTGTTGAGGATGTGGTTAAGGTTTATGCTTCTCTAGCAAGGGCGTCTAGTTTGGTGGCTAATCCAATCCAATCAACAAGTGAGTCCTTTGGCATCTGGACATTGGTAGTTTTGACATCCAACTATTGAATCTTCACATCGTCTCCACCACTATAAGATGGCCAATGTCTCAAATTCCATGCAAGGCAAAGTTCCAAGTATTGGAGGAATTGGGCATGACGGGTGCATGTGCTTGCTTAGAGCAATTGGAGATGAGATCTGCAATTTAGAGGAGCAAAAACCAAGATTGGAAGAAGGAGTAAAGAAAGTGGAAGATGACATTTGGAGAGTGGACGAGAAGATAACAAATGTGGAACACACAATTGAGCCGATAGAGCGTCAGGTCTTAGAAACTTCGGACTGAGAAGAGAGAGATTGTCTTGAAAAAATGTTTAACTACCTTTGGTAGGATAAATAAGTCCTTTGTAGTACAAGTTAGTCCCCTTGGATTTTCTTCTAAGCTTCTCAATGTACTATAAGATTTGTGTTGTAGTATCCTGCATGATTGTTATACTTTGAAATTTTTGTGTTCTTTAAATCTATAACCTCATTGTTCCAAATCTAGCATTGAACTAGGGTCAATGCAATTTGGGCTTGATCAGCCACTTGACATACTTCTACATTTGTAATTTTAGAAAAATATGTACTTTAGTAACATCAAATCCAACCATTAGATAGGACAACAACATGATAAAGTATCTCCACAAATTAAGGTGACTTTCATCCAAGTAGTAAGGAAGATGAAACTTGAGTTTCAATCTGTTAGTCGTCTAGAAAATGGACAATTCAGGGTTAACAAGATATTATCACTATGGGAGGCAACCCACTCTTGATCACCCCACCCCCATTCTCACAATGTAGGTTGTTCTCTTTTTGTGTAGGAAGAGATGAACAATGATTAATTATACCACAAATCTTAATGCGGTTGTAGCGCATTATGATTGGCTACAAGAATCTTAATATTGCAAACAACCCTTGTTGGATTTTGCAACCAGCCTTTGGTCAGAAATAGGCGGTCTATATGACCACTATGGATCAAACAAAATCTCTAACTAAAATATTCATAATAATTATTTTTTGAGAAATAAAAATCTGAAAAATTATGGGAACCTTCTCAACTCTATTTCTGCACACGGGAAATCTGCACATCGGAAAATTTCCCCACTGACTGAAGAAACCTACCGTGCAGATAGGCGTATCTGTTTAACCCCTAAATGCCCAAGGCATGTTTTCAACTTCCTGAAAACTGCTCTAAATTGAAGAAAATGCCAACATTTTGATAAGATGTTTCAATTTTTCTGAAATTGTAACCGTACAAATTCAAACTAGACTTGTTAAAGATTGCATAGGAAAAGAAAGCACAACAATATCACTTATGAAGTGAAAGATTATAACGTTTGATTATGAGGGTGCTAAAATTGCAAAAAGGAATTGAAGTCTTTTTTGCAAGTCAAATCTAAAAAGTTGATGACCAAAAAAATATGAGGTTAACGGGCCTAACTTGAAGAACCCAAATCAATTTACGACTTCTCAAAATTCACTCTACAACTTTTTAGAATGAATTTAGAATGTGATTTTTTCTCCAAGATCTAGTGTATTTGAGTCTCATTTCCAAGAGCTCTTAACACTATGGAAAGTCAAGATTGCACAAGGTACCCATGCACAAAATCTCTTATAGAAAAATCATTGTCATTTATTTTCAAGATCGGACTTTTGGAGGCAAAACTAGACTTCAAGAAGAACATTTAAAAAATATAAACTACTAAAAATAGCAAATTGACTAGGATTTATTTAACTTCAAAGTTTTGCAAACACCATATTTTGGTGCCTTGGGCATTTAGGGGTTAAGTGGTCGGAAATGGGTTGCCTCCGTTAGAGACTACGGATGACAAAGATATTACTTTGGCACCTTTCAGAACATGCACACAAATCCAAACAAGTCCTAGATTTCAGATCGTTAAGTTATCAACATATGTGCCACAATTACTGACACCGAAATTGTGCTAATTTAATGAGATTGACTATTTGGACAGAACATTAAGCTCAAGCACTAAAAAATTATACTTTGTGCTTTGTTGAGCTTGTCTGGTGTCGGTGGCAGTTACTGCTTGCCGCTTTGACTTGTGTTGTTTGCCGTTGGGACATCGTCAATACTAGCCTGCAAGTGTTAGTTCATCTTCCCTAGTTTGCCTTTTAGCTCTAGTCATTTATGGTGGGAAAGCTTTTCATAAACTCCGAAGTCCATCTCTTCTTGAATTCCAGAGCTGCAGCTATGGAATTGCGTCAGTAGAAACCCTAAATTGGCAGCGTTTCACGAAATTAGGGCATACTAAAGCCTGAGTTTTGACGAACCGGAGTATTTTTGAGTCACGTTGCCACTGAAAATTGGAGCCCAACTAAGACCTCACATCTATTATTGCCCTAATTATTAGATGAAACCTCAGCTGTATTTGTCGCATCTACTTTAGAGCTCAAGGCACCGCAAATTCCATTTGAGCACTTGAACGTTCTAGTTTTCAAAGTTTGTATTTCTTGCACTTCGTAACCCTATACCCTGAACCTAGGCTCTAGTGGAAGGGTGCCACTCATGAAGAACAAATCACTGGAGAACACACAATGCATCAGTGGAAGGGTGCCACTCATGATATTAGGGTTTACGTAGACCATTTCAAGCATGCCACCAATTAATTGAAAGCAGCTGCACCGCCAAAGGGGTACATACAGTACTCTGGGTATGACTATGAAACTGATTGGGATTGCTGAGAGTCGTATTGAATGATTTTTGACAGGTTGGGTTGGGGCTAAATCGCAGGTGGTCTTATGTCCGGAATGTTGTTCCAGTACCCTGGTGCAATCCTCATGACAGCGGTCGGGGCCTTTGCTGCGAAGAAACTCCAGAACTCGCAAGGTTGGCTGGAGGGTAGTGCTGCAGGTATTAATGTAACAGAAGAAAGATTCAAAATCCTGGCTATGGCAATCCTACGGTCCGCTTCACAGAATAGCCCACATTCGTAAAGTTGGCAGGCATTGTAAAGGCTGAATTCTGAAGAACCAGAGTAGTTCTGAGTTTCAACTTAAAACTAGATCCCAGCGATTGAAGCTCATGTTTATAATCGTCCTAGATTTCATAGCTCAACGTTTCAAATGGCCATCTCAAAAATACATTTAATCACTTGAAAGTACTGTTTTCCAGCATTGTTGCAAGGAACGGTCAAATATTCCAGATTCGAGTCATTTGGACTTCAGTTTTGCTAACTAGTTGTGCATTTTTCTCTGTTCCTTTTCAGCATCCTGCTCAAACCTCTTAAATGTGATTAAAAAACGTTGGAGCAAAATTCAAATTCGAGCAATTGACACTTTGAACTTAGCAAGAACGTTCTTGAACCCTAAAATCATGAGTGGCACTCTTCCACACTATTGTTGAGCACTTGGATGTTTTGCACTCTGAATCCGCTGTAGGAACTGACTGATCAAGTATTTTGAAACTGAAGTTGTGGCTTGTAGGTGTTGCGCGGTAGAAGTGGCCCTAATAGCATCCGCATCCAAGTCCATGTGCAGGACATTGTGCGCCACGCCCTTGCTGGCCACCATCTGCACCGTGACAGCCATGATAGCGTTCTACTGGCCTAAGCCGTACACATTCCCCGCTGTCATCGTGGGGAGCGGTTTGCTCACCATCGCTTGGTCTTACTACACGAAACAAACGCCGAAGAAGAAAGCTGTAAGTGCTCCATACTTCCCGTCCGTCAGTCATAAATTTTCTAACTCCCTGCTATATCTCAACGTTCTAATTGCTTCTTTCTATATAGATTCTTGAATGATTATATTGATTGAAATGGCGAATTTCAGAGCGCAAAAAATTGACATTCGAGTGTTCAAAGCTTTGAATCCTGGTGCCGCGGCGCTTTGACAACTAGGACTTTCAAGTGTGATAATGAACTTCGGACAAGGAGAGCTTGTTATGAGACATGACATGCTGAGCCACGGAGTGGCGAGGGACGAAGCTGACTTAAGACGTAGAATATCTGAAAGAACCTAAAACCTATTAAATGCAAAGCGATTAACGGAACTTTCAGAAACACAAAGTCTGTGATTACGACGAGCACCTATATGTGTCTAACATTCAGCTCGATTCGAGCTGAATCGTCATGGATGCAAGGCAAGATTTCTAGAACACCTATACAGGAATTTCCAGTAAGCAATATCCTAATAGCTGCAGCTGTTAAGACCAGAAGAAGCTGAATTATTCAAGACATTGAGCTCGAATCAAGCTAAATGGCATAAGCTATTCAGCTCGATTCGAGCTGAAATGCTTGGGGAATACAAAAAAATAAATTTCATATTGTTTTCGGTTTTGACACTGTATTTTCACTTTACTGGGTAAATCCTCAATGATTGAATCATGTCCAATCATGCAGAAACAAGGGTCATAAAGGAGTAGATAACCTTCAAACATATAATGTCAAATTGTCTTATAATCTCAAACATCTGAATCTACACTTTATTGATGGTTCCATGGGCTCCGGTTTTGATTAAGCAAATGGGTTGTGACTTATGACGACATCGATCCGGTTTTGACAGCAAGCCTTTTAAATAAAATGCTCCGGTTCCTCAAAGGTCAGTTTTTACTAAGCCTGCCAATTTTGTGAGAATTCGTCATTTTAGCAACCATGGGATCTGGGCCTAATCTTTCTACCATCTACCGTCGGTACTGTTTGTTGCAGGAGGTCGATACCTCAGCTGGGAAGCACGGATTCGGAATGTTCTGCGGGGACATGGTGATCACCACATGGATCACGGTCTTAGTCGTGACGCTTGTCACGAGACGCGCATCGAAGCATCCTTCTCTCTTACTTCAGATACATCGCATGAGTTACAGTATCTGGTAACCCTGTGCTAAACAGGAATGTAGGATGAAATTCGAACAAAATTGAATGGCTTTTACAAAAGCATCAAAAACTAGTTTCTCATCGACCCGCTTCTCCGTTCAACTAGGAAGGAGATTCTAAGCCAATTCCACCGAGATTGTCTGCTAACTGTTTCAACAAACCCGCTTCTCTGTGTCAACAATGTTAGAATTATATCTCCTGCTTCTGAAACCAATTTAGGCAGTGTTCGAATTTTGATCTAAGTAATTCAAATTCAGAGTCTCTTCGTTGGGGAGAACAGTACATGATGCATTGTACACACAAGTAGAAAGCATTCAAGATTCAGGAAACTCGTAAAAATCCCTTGTGGGAGGTCTGCCACCCCTGAATGAAAGCCGCAACCCGAGATCATTCCAAGTTTTTGTGTCTTTACTGTTTTGTTTGCACTCGGTGGCTGGCAGTGGTGGGAGGTCTTCTACCGCACGGGTTCCTTCATCTACGGCGGAAGCCAAGTGGTCCTCCCCATGCTCTACACCGACCTCGTGAAGCAAGACTGCACCGGGGACGGCATGTGCCGCGATGCAGCCGATTCCCGGGTGACCGGCACCCAATTCTACGCGGGCTTGGGCTTGCAACAAGCCCTCCCCGACCCTACGTGAGCACCATCCTCGCCGTCAACCACGGCTACTACTTCCTCGTGGGCGTCGTCATCGCCTGGCTAGGCCTGTTCCTGCCCGGAATTATGCTCATCTTCGGCGCTGCGCCCTTCTGGACCAAGTTCCGGAACTGGAGCATCTACAAGACTACAATCGCGCTCTACCGGGCTTGAACGCCGCGGGGATCGGACTCATCGTCACGTCCGTGTTCCAATGTTCTTTCGGGTGTTACCTTTAACCCTAAATGCCCGAGGCACCAAATTTTGGTGTCGGACAATACTTTGAAGTTAAATAAAACCTAACCAAGTTGTTATTTTTAGTAGTTTATACTTTTGAAAAATCCAATTCTTTTTGAAGTCTAGTACTAGCATCTAAAACCCAATCTTGAAAATGATTGGTTTTTCTATTCAAAATTTTGTGCAAGGGTGTCTATTGCAATCTTGACTTTCTGTAGTGTTGAGGGCTCTTGGAAATGAGCCTCAAATATACTAGATCTTTGAGAAAAAATTACATTAGAAATTCATTTAAAAAAGAATTTAGAGTAGATTTTGAGAAGCCATAAATTATTTGGGGTTATGTATGTTAGGCCCTTTATCCTCATACTTTTTGGGTGACTAACTTTATAGATTTTGACATGTGAAAAGTGTATTGAAAGACTTGAAATCACTTTTGCAATTTTAACATTCTCATGATCAAACGTTATAATCTTTCAATCCATAAGTGATATTGTTGTTATTATTTTCCCATGTGATCTCTAACATGTCTAGTTTGAATTTATATGGTTATAATTCAATAAAAATTGATACAACCTATCAAAATGTTTGTTTTTTGTTCAATTTAGAGCAAATTTCTAGGAGTTCAAAAAAGGACTTAGGCATTTAGGGATTAAGCAAATGATTCACACAATACCAAAAAGTGTAGATGTTCAACTTTGGAATTTTGTGTGAAAATGGGAGGTCTTGCACAATAGTTTGACCTCCAATGATTGCTCTTGTTTTTTTTAAGCAGATGATTTACACAATACCAAGAAGTGTAAATGTTCAACCTTGGAATTTGGTATAAAAATAGGAAGTCTTGTACAATAGTTTGACCTCCAATGAGTGCTCTTGTTTTTTTTAAGCAAATGATTCACACAATACCCAAAAGGATGATGTCTATAGTGATGAGCATAACACTCCTAGGTTAATTGATATAATTTTAAAGTGGTGATTTTGAACCACTTAACCCTTTAAGGATGTTGCATATATAAAATAACAGATGACATCATTGCTAATTGTAGAAATAAAGAATGCACTTAGCCATTAATCAAATAATCAAAATATTTTAGTGACTAACACAATTAGAGAGGCCATGTTTTCCAAGTTAAACTTGTCTTTAATTATGCCCAACATTCAAAATCAAATTCAATTCAATATTGAATGAGTTGAAGTCAACAAATCTTTAGTCCTACATATTTTAATATTTGATTATTCTACTTGCTACAAATATTGGTTTGAAGATAATGAATTTGTATGATATTGAATTTGAAAGGAAAAATGTTATAATTTTGAGGCTCTATAAAAAGAGACTTCTTAAAAGACAAAGAATTTTATAAATACTAGTGTTTGTTTTGCTAACTTATAATTGTGCCATTGAATATATACATGGAAGAATTGTATGATATTAAAAGTTGACCTACAATTGATAAAGCTTCCACTTATCAAAATGAACATAGAGGCCCATTGGGAGAAGTCACCCTCCCAATACAAATAGTTGAAGTTGACATTGACCACAAGGAATAATAATCAATCTAATAGGGCCTATTCATTTATTTGAATTCCAATCCCAAGCTCTACATAAGTAATGGGGTTGAAACCAAGCCCAACAACAACCTAAACCAATTGACTTGAATTTCAATTATATAGGTCCTATACAATAATTGGAGATCTTTCTACAATTTGATCTTTCAAGACCACATTAGATAGGATGATCCAAAACCAAAATAAGAAATTCTTTCATCAATAACTTTTGGTCAAATTGGTCTAATCTTTTAATCTCTAATAGACAAATTGTTACTGAACTTGGTTGTAATCTACAAAAGAAAATTGAATATTGTATGCAAAAAATCTTCAAGGTCAAAGAGGAATAGGAAGATTTCCTAGAACCCTATCCTAATTTCAAAGTCATATCTTTGAACATTAAACAACAAAGACATACCCTTTTTCTAGATTTATTATGACACATTTTATGGAACATTCTAGAAAATTGAGTTAACCTACCTTGGACTGTGAAGCAGAATCATGGTAACTTGAGGACTGATATACATCATTATCTTATCCTACTTCAAACTCAACAGCAGAAGTAGGCCCACATACACGCAACCCAAACCCACGTAGACACCATCAAAAGAAATGAGACATCTTGCCAAAAAAAGATTTAGAAATTTCTAGTAGAAATTCAAAAGACCCCTTCTGAACCAATATACTAGTAGATTTGTACAAGCACCTTGCTCTTCAGCAACTCACTCCATACTACAAGACTGAAACGCAGCAACGTTAAGAATCTTAAGCATTGGCTTACCAATGTTTACCGAAACAAAAAGAATATCAATTACACGGGTGATTGTCCAAACTGACCTTTGCTTATATGTCAATCGCAGCAGGCAGATATCCAGAATAGACGCTTGAATCCAAACAGCCAGAACTAAAAGACGCTTGAAGCCTAAAAATAATAACTAAAGGCTGAAAAAGGCTGAGCCGTCAAATAAGCCAGATGATTGAAAAATAAATTTCCTACTCATGCACTGTGTGCACTGCTCACGAACACCTCAATTTCCAATAAGTTTGTGTACATGATGTTTTCTCCAGGTCAAGGTTAATAAGTGTAAGCCAAGGCCTTCCCAACTGATGTAGTTTAACCAGAGCCTCTCTTGGTCTGACTATTATAGGCTGTGACAATATCCACTCCTCTAAAACGTTGAAGGCACGATTTCTAGGAATCTGGACATATGAGTGCCAGGTACTAAAACAGCTAAGATGAGTACATGGAAAAAGTGGATCCACGAGCCTGACTTTATTCCACGAAGTACTCTTTACTTTGTGGTGCGTCATATAGAATAATCTCAAATATAACTGATGTTTCTTTAGCTGGGGAAGACGGGGGCATACATGTACATATCAAGACCTCTGAAACTTCTCGAGCCTATCACAATTAGGAGTCTCCGACGATTGACCCCATCTTCTCATACCAAGCTCTATACGACAATTCTGTACAAGTATGTCTCTATACTCACTCTCCACCTGCCCTTCAACTTTGCGTCGGGCAGGACTTCCTGGGGGGTACTCTTTGTCAAAGTTATGGGATTTGACATAATAATGCACCTCATGGTCAGCAGTCTTCCTTTGAATTTGATAGGGAGCTACTGACATCAAGTTGAAGACTGGCTGAGAGAATGGAAACAAGGAAACGATCAACAGAATGAGAATTGGTAGCAGCTGTAGCAGGCTAAGGAGGTTAATGGAGTGAGCCTCTCCACGCTGTGTGTACTGAGGGGTTTGAGTCCTTACGAAATGAGCTCTGCGGAAGTTACCGTTTGGTTGTTGCATGCCAAAGAAGAATGAGTTGAATATGTCATTTGCGTCGAACACATCCTCATAGTAAACATTAGAACCTCCGTACTGCCTCGCAGTGTGTCTGTGCCTAACCTGCTGAACATCTTCTTCAGGCCCATCTCTGTCATACTTGTCTCGAAGCTCCACATCACTAAGAACCTGTTTTAAAAAACAAAGCAAAACAATGGAAAGAATTTGAGGACCAAGCTCTAAGTGAAAAAACTCTGACAACACCCTCAACACAAGAACTATTTGGTATCAACAGCAGCTAGCTCACAATAAACTAGAAACTCCATTAGAATGGTCACCGAAAAAATTATGCCCAGCACCGCATCCAAAATTAAGACACACGTGGCATGGCAGAAGACCAAAGTTGTAGAGCAACCTGGAAAGCCTTCGAGACAGCTTTAAATGCCTCCTCAGCCCCTGACGCATTGTTCTTGTCAGGATGAACCTTCAAAGAGAGCTTGCGGTAAGCCTTGCGTACTTCGCCTTCAGAACAAGTTTTTGACAAGCCTAATATCTCGTAATAATCCTTTGTCTTTCGAATCCTACGAACAGTTTCAACTTGTTCTGGTGTTGCATCAGAGACTGAAGCAGTAGACCTACTCCGAGGAATTCCATTCCTACTCTTTTCCTCATTTCCATTCGCCTCAGCCGCAAAGTTGCTTGATCTGCTTCGAGGCATGCCATTAGCCCGCCCCGCCCCATCTTGCGAACCTGCCTGGTGCTTAAAGTCCGCTTCACTGTCAGATTTTTTCGCTGCAGTCGGCTCATCTCCTTCTGCTAGCTCCCGCAGAAAAGCGTCCACTTGAGGATTTGGATATATGCGCTTGGCCATCTTCACGAACTTCAAGGCACGGGCTTTGTCACCCGACTCCAACGCGTTTTTTGCGATTCTCATGCACCGCAAACCTTCATCCTTATTGCTATCCATGGCTGATCCTCGATTCAGAGCCAAAACAGACGGATTATTCAACACAAATGTCACGGAATTTACTCCACTCCTTCACAAGCGCCGTTTTTTGAACCTGCGGTACACCGAATCCATGTATAAGAGAAAAAGCGTACAACGGCCTATACCAAGCGACAGAAAACAATTCAAAAGTAACCCATATACACGTTCCGAAATTCAAAATTCAGAATGTGGTACCTTCACATTCCCTATTCTAAAAACCTAGTCATCCATCAGCACAACAAGTTCCTGTACAGTGAAGCCCACGTTCACATCTGCTGCCGGGTACTCACAGGAGCTGTTCCTGGATATTTGCTTGAGCTTTTTATCTCCAGATCAAATTTAACCAACCAACGGGTCACCTCCCCTGTTTCCACATATCAAGGAGCAAAGTCACGGAGCTGAGATTACAGAAACGTGACGAAGAACAATCCAATCATGCTTTCAGAGAAAACGGATACCCTGCATACACGAGTCTGTTATTCAATCCGATCAAGCTCAAAAAAAGAAAATTGTACAAACAACATGAAAAATACTCTACTTTAAGAGGATCCTTCAGCAATCGTTCCTAAACGAATATTCTGAATCCACTACGATGAAATTCGACGGCAGAAACTCGCAACCAATCCACCAGCCCTGCATAAACGAGGACTATACGATAGACCTCCTCGAACCCTGATACGCAATTGCAACAATGGAGACGCATAAATCGAGACCGACAATTTGTGAATTAGGGTCTGAACACGCCATCCTCAAGTCCAAATTTCATTTTTAAATAGCAACAAAGACATAGCACGACAAGGCGTCTGCAATTTCAACTGATGAAAACCGTGAAGAAGCCTGAAATAGAAAATACCGATTATTCTTTCCCTAAATCCTAACGACTAAGACCCTAAAATTTTCAAACTGCTGCATTGCAATATAGACACACACCAGATCCGATGACGAAAAGCAATTGTGTCATTATCAAAGCCCTGAATTTCACATCTTAGAACTTGCTCTCAACAGGCTACACTAAAAAAAAATCAGAAATTGACGATCAAACCGCCCAAAATACAAAAGACCACACACAGAACACAATTAGTGCAAACCAGAACCATACCTCAAAATCCGCGCGACACAACTACACAACAACGACAACAAAACTGAACCCGTCGATACAGGGCAAAAACACGAACAAACGACATACCCACAAATCCAACGATCGGCAGAACTGAAAATCGTCCTCAATACTCCGCATATCGTTCCCCAAAACCCTGTCAAAAGTCGGAACCAGAACACCGCGGCCCTAGAATCCTAATATCCGACGAATCGGTATAAAATACTGTCCAAATATCGCTGAATCTACCATCTCCAAGCCTCCAAAAACTCCAAATGGTCGAATTAAACCTATTGCGTAATCTAGAACCTTTAAAACCCCGGTACCCAACCATAAGAAGCGGCGAGAAGCTGCAAGTGAAGGTGGCGACTCACAGGCAGCGAAATTGGGGTTCCTGACTCCGGCCGTTCCGAGCTTCCGATCGATGACGGTGATCCCGTGGCTATGGCGAAGACGGTGCGGAGCAGGACGACCTCCTCCACAACAAACCCTTGTCCGTCAGGGTCGGGAATGAACATGGTCCGGTGTCACTTAGCGCACAAACGCCGTCGATGGACTCTGATCCATCGTGCGGCTATGGGAGCCCTGTGGAAATAGATTCATCACGAGGTTCGGGACTAGTTCGGAGAGGGTCGGGACTACCGGTGTCTTGTTGGTATTAACGGTGTCTTAGGCTTGGTTCCGAGATACCGTGCGGGGGAGTCTTCGTTGCAAGTGAGGGTAACTGCGCGGTTTCTTCTGAAGTTCGGGACGAGGTTCGGATGGACTTGGTAGGCTTGGAGATGAAAAATAAGGGATTGACAAGTGGTTTCCTATGCAGACCAGCCCTTTTCTTTTACTTTCTGAGAAAGTGCCAGGATGGCAAAGACTTAAAATTTGGTGAAGCATTTGCATTTCTACGTTCATCCATCTTCTGAACCAAAAAACACTTTTTAGTCAAATTCATGCACTTTTTCATCCAAATTTGGCAACTTCACATACATTTTTTTAATAGAAATGGGAAAAAAATGCAAACATGGCACATACAAGGATGGCCACTTTAGGGGGATTTCCCTGTACAAATTTTTTTATATACAAGGCAAGATGTTAAATCGTCTATTTGAAGTGGGCCAAGGCTTAGACCATGGGACCCAAGCAAACACGCAAGTAGTTGGGCGCAGCTACAAGACTGCACCTTCAATGGGATTGGGAATGACTATGACAACCACCCACACCTATTGGAAAACCTTGAACTTCACAATAATATGTGTCCTATAGTAGAATTTTATCATTCTATGGGTCCTGTACAAAATAGACACTTCAATTGTTTTAGGGTTTAGAACAACGGGTTAGAATTTAGATATCTTCTTTTTTGCTATTTGATTTGACTTAACTATCTCGGGTGACTTGCCTGTCACACTTGGTTTTCAATAAAGTGGCCCCCCTCTTCACAAAAATTAGGAGCCATTGGATGGAAGTGGAAAAAAATTTCCACCCCCTTCACCAAAAAATCAAGAGCCATTGGATTTGAATACGGATATAGATACAAATTAGATACAGATACAAATACGAATATGAATACGAACATGGACTCAAATATGACTGTACCAATACCAATACCAATACGGATTTAAGTATGACTATACAACTATGTAAGAATGGAGATATCTTGTATTGATTGGATCTCCCCACCCCTCCTAAAAACTACAAGAGAAGAGGGGGAAGGGTTGGGGGGGTTTAAAAAAAATTAATTTTTAAGATTTTGATTTTTAATTCACCTCCTTCCTCCCTCAAATTTTTTTTTTGATTTTTTGGGAAGGAGGAGGGGGGTGAATTAAAAATCAAAAACTTTAAAATTAGTTTTTTTTTCATGATGCACATAGTTTCACTATGCACTATGCACCATGAAGAGGCAGTCACTGCCTGTAGAGTACTATGAGCGGTTGAGCTCCTACTAATTATAATTTATATATCCCAAATGGGTTGTTTCGCCTCCTATTACACCATATGTATATAAAGATGTTTGTATTCTAAATCCTAAATGCAAATAATGAATGGCTTTTGAAGCTAAATGAGGTAGATGTTGAATTTAGTAAGTGGTATGAATTTTCTTTTGGAAATCTCAATAGTTTTCTATTGAAAATTGTGAGTACTTCTTCTTTAAAAACATTGTTGTGTTACCTTGCTTTTCAAATAACATTTTGGTAGACAAACTCACAACATTGTTTTTTAAAATCCGAACAACTTTTTCAAATTCTACTATAACAACATTTTGTGGGGTAATTTAGACAAAAAGATTTCAAAGTTCTAATAGGACATATAAGTAGCAAAGCCCCCTGCTCATGAAATTTCTAATAATGGGATTATGTCTTGAGGATTATGTAACATATTTGGAATATATCAGAATCAATATGGTATGGTCATTTTTCAAGTGATAAGGCATGGAAGAAGGTTGTTGATAGATAATTATAGAAGATGTTGGGGGGCTACAACAACTTAGGAGATGTATACTTAGCGAGACTTACGCAAGGTTTAGACAATAGTGATATCTCTAGTGATGACCTTCTATTCAAAGTTGTTTATACATAGACATTTTTAGGATCTTTTTGTCAACTCTTGGGCGTCCATAATCTCTTTTTGTCATTAATGCCTATGACATTTTTTGAAGCAAGAAGATTGAAGCTTGATTGTATGGTATTAAAATTTTTAAAGTGAAAGTCCTCCTAAAGCTAAAAATGAATAACAATGTAGCAAAAAAATTGAAGACCTCAAAAAATCAAATATATAATTCTATATGTTTTAAATATATTATATATGAACTTGATATATTTAAGGTATATTCAAAAAGAATTTCAATATCTTATATTAACTCTATTGACAATATTGTACAGATGACCTTAAGATCAGTGATTATTTATGCTTTGACATATTACATATAAAGTCCTTAAGTTGTCATTTTTGAAGGACCATAGGGGCTATTTGAACTTAAGGTGCACAATATGAAGCTTTTTAAATTTTGAAGCTCCAGAACTAATGCATGTAACCACAATGTATTTAAGAGCATTTTTTTGTCTTTTCTTGACTCTAGTGCATTGATATAATAGTTGTTTCAAAAGTCATTCACATTAGGTAAATGCCCAATCCACCCTTTTGTATATCTATTCATCCACTATGCACTAGGTCTTTTGTTTCCTCATCTAGGATGCATGCAATTATAATGGTTTGAAGTTTATCCCATTGTTAGGTTATATCCTACTAATTGGTAATATTGTGCATGTACAAATTCATTTCTTATAAATTTATATATTTAAAATATAATTATAAATTAACAATTCAAAAACTGAACACTAAAAATTCAAAAACAATAGTTTCATAATTTCATAAAAATAAAAATAAAATTGTAAACCCTATAGTCCCATTCTTCCTTTAGAAACAAATAAAAGTTTGGGTAGGTTCCTATGATTTCAATTCTTGGCACAATTTTTCAAGACTTTCAATTAAGATTGAAAAATACATTATCTTTTTAGGAATATAATATTTATTTCAATCAATGCCTAGTAATATAAGTTATGCCATCCTAAGCACAAATATCAACTTGTTAGGTAGCAAAAGAAATCTACAAAACTTCAAATAAAGAATTAAAAAACATGGTTCTCAAAGATTATTTTTTTTGTATACATTGAAAACTTTGATTCATTACATTTGGATTAGTGATGTGAAAGTTATAGAGTGTCTTGTTGTGTAGGTAATTATAGCATCTTCTTGTGAAAATAATGTATGGAATTTTGTTTTTGAACTCAATTTTTTTTTAAATTAAAAAAAAGGTTCCCAAAATTTATTATTTTTTCTAGAACAATCTCATGATTGGAATTAGTATTGTTTCAATTCCATCTTAGAAATATTATCAATTTAATTTTTCCTTCAATCTCATATCTAGTTAACAATTTTTTAAAGAATGAAAATCAGTGCATTTTCTGAATTTTTTTTTCTAGACTTTAAACTCAATTATTCAATATAAAAAAATTTAATTCAAAATTTTTTTAAACAAATGTTTTGAGCTAAGAAGATTCAAAGTCTCATAATCTATTCACACATGGTGCCAAAAAAATGTTTTATTCACTTAAAACATAAATATTTTGCAATTTGTGTAGTACAAGTCACTACAAGAGAAAGGGGTGTTTTAAGTGTGTTTTTAAGTATAGTTCTAGAGATAAGATATTAAGTAATGACCTTTGTATAGATTTTTAGTAAAAGTATACTAAAAACTCTATCCCTAGGACTATACTTAAAAACACACTTAAAACATCCCTTTCCCTTGTAGTAAGTTCTTGAAATTTCTTCCCACTCGTTCTTATGTTAGTCTAGTAGAAGATTTTGTGGATGGATTTGAAGAACTTTGCAATAGAATTGGTTATTTTGATTGGATTTTGATGAATTAAAGGCTTTGAACTTTAGAAGTTTAATTTTTAAATTTATAAATGCACAGACTACAAATTAATTCACAAACCATAAATTAGGGATTTTATTCTCTCTGCTTCTAACAATAGACAATAATATATTTTGGAATTTTGATTTGTTGAAATTTCAAATTCTTAAATTGTCAATTTTGAACTATGCATTAGAATAGAAATGAGGCCTGTGAGAGACCTTCCTGCAAACCATGGCCGGACAGTCTGATTAATTAATTATTAAAATAAAATAAAATAATTTTTTTTTTTTTTTTAAATAATCTTTAAAAAAATAAAAATAAAAAATATTTTTAAATTAATTCATTAATGTAGTCCAACCTAGCAGTCTTTGTGCCAGGTCGGATTGTTGTTTTTGCAACGTTCCCACAGTCCGGGAACGTCGGAGAACTCAAGGTCTTCCAAAGGCCTAAAAACCCTTCTAATGTATTTGCAATGACAACCTTTAGATCAAAGCATTGACATACAAATGATACATATTTGAAATTTTGAATGATTATAGGGTCTATTTGAAATGTGCAACTAAAAAAATGGAGCCATATGACTAAAATTGAAATCTAGACTATTTTGACATGATTTTTGTCCACCCTTTCATTTATAATAGGATTTTTTTGAAGCCTTGTCTTATATCCACTCACAAAAGATGCTTTTGGACTCCACCATGCATTTAGATGTTTTCCATCTATCAAGGTGATAGCCATTTCAAATTTTGTTGTATTTTTTTGTGTCTTTTCATCTCAATGCTTTAGATTTCCAGTCCTTTGAATTTTATTATGTCATTTAAGATGCACAAGGTCTCAACATTTTTAAGTCCATTTCATTATTGTGATAGGTCTTCTTCTTTTGAAATTCCAATAGCTTCTTCATAAATTTATGAATTTGTAAACTTTTCATTTTTTTCCATTTTTCCATTTTATTAATTATTATTATTTAATATTTAAAAAATTTAGATGAATAAAATTTGAATTTATAAATTCATAATATTGTAAAAAAAGAAGATCCAACCAAATGGGGAGACTTCAAATGATAATAAACTACCAAGAAATGCATCTTAAATGAACGGGAAAAGTTCAAAGTGTTACTTACGTAATGCTTTATTGATGAAAAGATACAATATGGATGGTGGACTTAAAGCAATTGAATCCAAATGTATCATGAAGTAAAAAGGGCATCTAAATAGATGCCAAAACAATTGTGACTTCAAATTTAATTGTAGCTTCAAATTGAGTTATGTGGCATCAACTTCATTAAATGAATCTTACATATACCAAATGTATTAACCAACTTCAACCCAAAGGTTGTTACTTTTAATTTATATTAGTATAAATTGGCTATGAACAAAACCTAATTAAAGTGTTAGGTTTGAAATGGCTACTCATCACAACTAGAGGTGATGACAAACTTTAAATGACTCTAGTGCATATTTGAAAGTGTTTGCAAACCTAATGGTGACAATTACATTGCTCATCAAATAGAAGAGCCTCTAAGGCATGACGAATGAAGTTTTTTCCTTTCAATAAGGGATTTTGTAGGAGGGAAATCTTTCAATATGAAGAAATATTTATTTTCAATATTTGAAATTTTAAGATATGTTTTTCAATTAAAAAATTCTAAATTTCAATGACTTACAAAAATAGTGTGAGGATTTGACATAGTGGATCAAAATACACAAAAACATGACATGTGCTATATTATGGTATAACTTTGAATAGCAAAGGGAGCCAAGAAAGTAGTTAGTGGCAACAAAATGGCAAACACATAATGAATCAAAATATACCACAAAAATGTGTCAAAACAATAAGGGCTTCAATTTTAGTTGTAGCTAGCTTCAATTTTAGTTGTGTAGCTTTAAAATGACATTTTCTTAGTTGTGCATCTCAACCTGATATAAAAATAAAATAAAATATACCCTATGTACACTAGAAGAAGCCCGTGTTTATTTGAATGTTTTAGATGTCAAAGTTGATGGATTTTGCTAGACATCTTTTATAACAACTTGTGTTTTTATGTCAACAATGACATCTAATGTAACGTCAAGATGTTACTATTGACATAAAAACACAAGTTGTTACAAAAGATGTCTAGCAAAATCCATCAACTTTGACATCTAAAACATTCAAATATACACGGGCTTCTTCTAGTGGTACAACAATGCATAAACTAACTTGTCACTAGAATTAACCAACTCATCACTAGAATTTAGTTTTTCAAAATATGCAATTAATGTGTTTATAGCTTTCAAGAATTTAAGATTTTGACATTTCAACATTGAATATTCCAAAATCTTCAATAAGTTGTCACTAGGTAGCACAAAGAGAAGAAAATACCTAATAAATTCTAAATCATTGCAAATAATATCCTTCTTATTATTTTGTCGTGGTTTCTAATCCTTTTATCCCCTTGAGGACTAGAACTTCTAATTTTAAACAATAGATGAACACAAACATATTCTAAGCATAGAATTTTTTTTCTTCTTTTCATCCATCTATTTTTTAGAGATTCTTATACTAGTTCTTTAACATTTGTATGGTATAGATTATGAAGGCTTTGCTTTGCAAATATTCTATAATTCAATGGTTACTGATAGGTTTGACCTCCCAAACTAACTTTTTCATTTAAAAAAAGGACCACTATCAATTTTAGAAGGAGTTTTTAATTTTTGGCTTCAAATTTACTTGAAAAATATTGTTTAGTGTAATAGTTTATCTAAACTCAATAAATATGATATGTGAATCATATTATACAACTATTGTTCAAGAATCATCATGAACTTACTCTTCTAAGTTTCATTTTATAATGCATCTAGACAATTTTAGAAATATGGACTACCCCTAGTCATTCAAGGATTAAGACTGAGGAAAGTATGAAATTTTCAAACTTGTGAATACGTAATATAACTGCAGCTTAAAAGAAGAATTAAACAAAATATAGATCATATTTGAAAAATATAATTTTCTACTATTCTAACCAATATTAACAATAAAAAATTTAACCCCTAAAATTCTTTAATGTTTAGAGACTCTAAACTGCTTCAAAATACTCATCTCCAAAGCAAGGTCAAAATTGTCATCAATATTTATTTTTTAACAAATCCAACCATAGGATCCTTTAGTTAATTTATTCAAGTACATTGTTTCAAAATTTCAGAGTGAATATCCTTGTTGATTGCAAGTTCAATGTGCCTAAATTTCAAAATATAGACTTTCTAGCCCTTTTAAGAGGTGAAGATCTGTCTTTCAACATTTTAAGAAAAAAACATGTACCAGTATGTCCTAAAACTTGTACATTTTTCAATAGTGTTGGAAAATGGGTTGAAAACAAATGTAAAAAATTTAACCAAGAAAAATTTCATATTCATTTTAAAAAAAATCGTAAAGTGAAAGGTGTAATCGAATGAAAGATAAAACTATTATATTAATAACTTTTGGAAGAATTTAAAAATTGTTAATCCCAATAGTGAGAATGTTCTAATTAATAATTAGTATCCTTTATTTTTATTTGAAAATTTTCAAAATTGAGAGCAAAAGAAGACTTTACATGTTTTTTTTAACTTCATTGCTTACAAAATAAAAGTCCTCATACCTTTTACCTCATTATTTGGAATTGAATGGTTCACAAGTTTTTGTGTAGGTATTCATCTATAGAATTTTCAAAAAATAATTAATATTTTCTTAGAATATATTTTTGTTGCCCATTTTGGTATTACAATTTAAAAAGAAACTTCTATATTTTGCAATATTTATCAAAATGACATGAAACAAAGCTTTACATGTAGATTATAACAGACACTATATTCACGTTGGTCTTCTCTTTTGAAGACCAGAGTTTTTATCTAGATTATAATGAGTAGCATCTATACTAAAAAATTCATGTATTAATTCCAAATTATGAAGTTATCTAATTAGGAAAGGACCAAGTGTTAGAAAATTCATCTTACAAACATTTTTATTTGTTATTTTTGGTTTAATTCACATTCAACTTTTAGCCAAAATATAATGTCTTTCAAACAATTTTGAAAGAGAGTTTTCAAATCTTTGCAATGCAACTTTTTCAAATTTCAAGAAAAAAGGATAGCTTATGAAAACATTCAAGTTTCCATAAGTCAATTTATATGTTCTTAATTTAATAATAATTCATTATAAAACTTCTTTTAGAATGATCAATTTTACTATGTGTTCTAAAAATGCAGTCTTAGTTCTAAAGTCATTGGAGTACCTGTAGCATGAACACGCTTGCCTAGAGTGTTCAAAGTTCCCAACATGGTCAACACACTCAAAATTCTCAAAGTGTTTAAAGTACTCTTCTATTGTATCAATTTAGGAAACATTGAAATATTTGTCTTAAAGACCTAGTTCAATTAATTCTTGATTTTTTAAACTATTTTCTTAGAATACAAATATCAAAGTATTTGATTTTGTGTAATTTTCCATTGACCAATTTTGTTGCATAACTTTTGGAAAAATATATTTTAGGCATGGATTTTGAAAATACATTATTTGCAGCACTTTTATTAAAATTTCATATTTTATTACATTTAAGAAATTCTTTCTGGAGGCTCATACTAATGAAAATACTGCCTTGTACATCACAAAATAGGTAGATGTTTTTTGCAATGATTCTTAAGAGGATGCATATTTTTGAAACCAAATTTAAAAATTGAATGTATTTGGAAATTTTATTGAAGATTAAAGAAATGTTATACTATTTGAATGTGACACTAATTGATTTTGCTATAAATTGTACAATTTGTTTTGTAAAACAATTTATAAATAAATAACATGGTGTTTAAAGGAAATGACTCTAATAAGTAATTTATTTGGCAATGATGAATAAAAAATGTGCCATGAAATGGTATTAATAACTTAAATAGAGTAATTGGAATGGAATTGATACCTTATAGTTGAAAGAATTCTAACAATTATACATACATGGACTATTACAAGAAATACTTGTTCATTTTGAGGCAAAAAGGGATAAATATTTGGAGTATTAAGATTTCTTGGTTTTAAAGAAATAAAATATAATTAGGTTTTCATTGTTCTCTATACTATCAATGATGGACAAACATTTTTTTTGGAAGGCATCATTATGCTAAACATTTGCCAAATTTGTATCAAATACAGTCTTATTAGGAATATTGGGAGCCTTTGGAAATAAAAATAAAATAATAAAAATTTGATAAGACACAAAAGAGAAAATAAACTTTCAAAAGTTGAAGCCTCATTTTTTTTTTCCCTTAAAGATGTGCACTAAAATTGGTCAATGGATTTTTTTAAAAAAACTTTTGATCTTTTACTCTTAGAAAATAGTAAGATTATTAAAAAAAAATGAAAGCAAATCTTTGGTTAATTCCTATTGGACAAGAATCATGGTCAATCAATTGCATGGGAAGAATTATTCTAGAAGGTAGATAGATTGATACCAGAGAAGCATACTTTAAGTATGGATCTGAGACAAAGATTTCACTATTTTCTTAAAAGTTTTATATATGAACTATAAAAAACCGACATTTTTGTTTACATTTGACCTCTAACATATAATGTGTGACAAAACATGAAGACGTTAAAGGGTAGCTGGTCTAAAAAGGTCGATTTTTGTAGACATTGCGGAGAACATTGGCACGTTACTGTAAAAATACATAAGTTAGTGAAAATGATTGCGCACTAAGGTAAAAGGTTGACCAAATGTGAAAAATTTGAGGGAAGGGCACCGCAAAACATGCTTTACAAAAAAAAGAAATGGATGGATGTAAATCATGGATGAAAAGAGAAGGTCTTTATGCAAGTGGGGCGGTAGGAAGTGAAACAACCCATATGGGATATGTAAAGCAAGAATTCTATTCAACGAAAAATGTCAAACAATGTCCCCGTGTCAAAAACAACGAGCAAATGTTTGAAACGGCATCCACATGTTTTGTAGTTAAGCTCCCGTGTTAAAATTATCCCATATTCTTTGTCTAGACAAAGGATGGATTTCAATATAAATGCATCCTCTCCACCCTTCATTCTTACTAACTTTCAATGAAGGAATTCCTTCATTTTACCATCAAAAATTCTTTTGGTGGTAGATGGTAAGTTTTCTTTGATTCTTGTTGAATTCAACAATTTTATTTGTTTTTATTTTATTTTAAATAATTATTTTTTGCTAACCCTGCTTTACAGATATGGTATGCACTAATTAATGTTTCAAAAAATGTTTACACATCTAAGTTGGTGTCTCAAAAACCAATATTAAAATTTTGAAATGGCATGAAAGTGTGCTAAGTAGGCATGCCATGTCACCCTCGTTGGTTATCACGTCACTTTTCCCGCCGCCATGTCAGATGTCACATCAAGTGCCACAATATGAATGGGTCAAATGAAAAAATCTCACGTAACATTCCTTTTCCATGTGGTGCTTATGTGGCATCCACGTGCCGCAAAGTGAAGAGCTTAGAAGACCATGCTTTCTACTATGTTAGAAGAAAAACAAGGTGTGTTTCTACATATTTTGGCACATTTTTGGCTTGCCAATTATAATGAATTTTAGGAGACATCTACATAGATCCCTTCTATGTCAAATTGAACGCCACGACCTATTTTCTTATACATAAAAAAAACTTTGTTTTCTTATAGTGATGTCTACATAGTCCTTGTTCAACTCAAAATTCTCTTTGGGAACTAAAAATATTATTTAAAATTCTTAAAATAGCTACAATAGAATCTAATTAGGAGCTCTTTATAAATATTAAACTAATTTTGAAATTAAAAAATATATTTTTGTGGACTTTATTCACTTTAGTTTTAAATCTTAAATTTCTAAGAAGTATAGTGCTCAAGTTATGGTCATGAAACCACCTTTTTTTAGGTTTGGATTGTCATACACAAAAATATATGGGAGAAGTGTATAGTACATTTACTGAAATTTCAAATAGTTTTCATTTTAAAATATTCAAATCTATATACCTCTAAGTTTTTAATTCTCATTATTATTTAGAAACTTATAGTTTGTAAATATTTTATCTTCTATATCTTGAAATTTTGGTGTTTTACACTAATATATTTTTATTTTTATTTAATATTTCTATATTGAGCTAAAACAAAATTCTAATAAAAAATGAAAAATTCAATATAGAAATGCTTATAATTCTTAAATTGATTAACATTTCTATACATAATTTTTTTTTGTAAATTCTACTTGTTTATGTATGGAAATTACAAATATACTTCACCACAAAATGTAGCTTTCTAAATCCTCTCAATGGTAAAAAAAACAAGATGGATAAAATAGTAAAAGAAAAATATTGAAAAATTAGAACTTAGATTTTGAATTTATAAAAAATTCATTATAAATATTCAATCTAAAATTGATATTAGAAGAAATTTCAAAAAATTGTTGAAAATTTATTGAAAAATATCTATTGATGAGCATAGAAATAGATCTACTTGACTGTATGGATCAATGGAATAGTGTTTTATATTATAGATACTTATGTTATGAGCATCTTCCATGGTTATAGGATATACATATTATAAGTACGTATGTTATAAGCACCTACAATAGTTGTAGAATACCTACTTACACCTAGGCTCACATTTCTAGGTTCACATGCTAGCATCATTGATAATCTATTACACCAAATAATTATTTTTGTAAAATTTAAAACAAAAAATTTAGGGTTTAAAATTCTTTTCAAAATTGATTGTAAATTGAAGATAGTAATTTCTACATGATTTTCTTTCCTTGAAGTTCAAAATATTAAATACTAATTATGGTGATGTTTTGAGATTTTGATTTCCTTATTTATTTAGGTCATTTATGAAGGTCTATAATTTGAACTTAAAATGTTACTTTTAGAGGCCAAACATACTATTATCCCTTGAAGTATAGAATATTTGTAAAAAGGAAGTTATGAAAATTTGTACCATGTGGATGTAAGAGAATTAAAAGAAGAATCTACAAACATTTAAATGACAACAAAAAACAAGTTTTTGTGTGCTTGGGATATGATTGCGTTCATCCATTGATTAAAATTTTAATGTAATGCAATGGTTCTTTTCTTTTGTTCAAAAAAAATTTAACGTCTCATCCAACAAAAATTGTGAAATAAAAGTATATTCTAACCCATAAAAATTTTACATGGCTAAAATTGAGTTTTGCATTTATAAGTAAGTTCATGTCAGTTTGGATTTAAATTTATTTTTTATATCTTCAGTCTAGTTCATAATCATTGTGTCAACTTTTGTTTCATACAATTCCTATAACTATTGTAGAAGTGACAAATTTTTGTATGTTTGAAGAGTAAACTAATGCAATCCATCTACAAAAGAAAATTTGCCTATTTTATTAAAAAATAACTATATTTGATTGTATTGATATATGTG
This sequence comes from Rhytidiadelphus loreus, assembly GCA_947034895.1. Lineage (NCBI taxonomy): Eukaryota > Viridiplantae > Streptophyta > Bryopsida > Hypnales > Hylocomiaceae > Rhytidiadelphus > Rhytidiadelphus loreus. Next base: position 28,030,690 of record OX344765.1, on the reverse strand, counting down.
TACTTAGAAAACTTTGAATCATTATATTTTGATTGATGAAATCAATGGATGTTATGACTAGTTTCATTTTGGAAGCAGTTATGGCATATCTTTACAAAAATAAAATTTAAAGTTCATTTTTGAACTCATTTTTTTATAGTTTTAGAAAACAAAACAAAAACATAGTATGTAAATTTCCATTTCAATTGTAAACATAGTGTCTACAACATTTTATCATTGGGATTGACTTTTTTCAATTATTGTTTTGAATAATTAGCAATTTAGAATTTGTTGTCAATCAAAATAACTTTCCACTTCAAAACCCCCCTTAAGAATGAAGATGTAACATTCATAATTTTTAACTCTTGTGTGTCTTCTCAACTTATTTCTTCATTACGAGATTCTTTTCAAAATCAAAATCAAAATGAATACAAAGCATTTTTTTCTTATATTCTTGGTATTTATAATCAAATTATTTTGTTAGCATAAATTTTTTTTCCTTGAGGTGGTAGGGCATAGATGTTTCTTTTATATTAAAATTATATAAAAATTGATAGATTAAACTTTACATTTTGAAAAAATCTTTTTTTTTAAAGTTCAAGCATCATGATTTTGCAATTGAAAAGGTCTTTAAATTTAAAATTTTGAAAGAATATAATTCAACAAGCCAATTAAAAAAACTTATGAGTGAATCTACTTAAAATAAACAGAGACAAAGAATTTAGCACTTCTTTAGGACAAAATATCTTCATATAGATTTTGGCTTGAATGATGCACCTTAGCTTGTACTAGATTCTTCTTGCTAATCATAGAGACTCTAGTGTTCTATCAACAAATGTAACATATGAGTGCTATATTAATTTGAAATGTTTTTTCAAAAAATCATTCCATAGACTATTGTTCATTTAACCCTACGATGGACAATGAATGTTGTGAAAAGTGAGCTTCATCCAATTATAATCCCTTCTGACCATATTCATTAAAATGAGACAAACCGTAGTCTCAATTTTATCTTCGACTCAAAGATAAATAGTTATAACTCTTCAATTTTGAGACTATTTGGTAATTTGAGATTTTCATATATAAATATATATAAAAACCTTTGATATCCAAAGGTTGCACTCTCATTTTATCTTCGACTCGAGGATAAAATCACTATAATTGTTGTAAGGTTGAAGTCTCAAAATGACCATTTTGTCTCATTTTAACAAATATGGCTTAAGAACCAAGGTGTAATCTAAATTTCCAAAATTGTAAAAATATTTTATGAAATGTAGCTTTGAAGAAGAATTTGATGATGACTTTGTAACAAAATTTGTAAATATGATCTTAAGATCATATTGATAAGATTAAATCAAATGCTGCATTAACCAATATTTTTTTAATTAAAATTTGAAACCTAAAATGGAAAAAAAATTCTAAATTTGATTATGTATTGAATGTTTGTTAAGAATTTTTTTGTAGTTCAAATTGTTTTTTTAGTTATGGTGATTTTTCAAAAAAATTATTTACTTATTTATTCAAGACTTTCTTGTAGGGTCATTTTTTTAAGCCAAATATGTAAGTATCTTTCCTTTGAATACTGTAGGATTTGCAATTATTTACAAACATTTAAGTGGATTTTGTATGTTTTGGAAGATACTTATTTTCATCCATTGTTTAAAGTAGACGTCTAGTCTTTAAAGGGTTAATATTTAATGAAGAAGCTTGGTAGAAAAACAAATTATTGATCAAAAGAATGAAGCAAGAATACTCTACATAAATTAATGATAATGATATATTATGGAAATTTCAATTATTTATTATTAAACTTCAAAATTAACTTTACTAGAACTTTAGCTAGACTATCTTTAGCTAAAGTGTTTACAAGGTAGGATATCCAATATTTCGATTGCCCACCATTTCTTTTTAAGAGGAGTCACATGTCAAACACTTGTCTCTCTAAACTAACTAAAACTGGAATAACATATTAAGATGAGGAGCCTCTACGTAACAATATGGTGAAAAGAGGCACCACACCTTGGTCCTGCCACCCCTCCTCTATTGCCAAAAAGTTCTAAACTATTCTATTGATAAATTCTAAAATTTGAACCCCCCTCGTCGTTGATTTTGAATTAAAAAATTAAACCATCACCGTTGATTTCCATTAGATGGAATACAAGTACAAAATGCAGATACAAACTATATATGGATTCAAAAATATAAATATGAAAATACAGTTTTGAATTTTCCATATTGATTGTAAGCCAAACTAATGTCACACAAATACGAATATGGAGTGTTGTGTGTAAATCAAATATTGGTCTTGTTTTCTATTGACCACTCACTAAGTGTCACGTGTACTTCTTTCAATTTTTTTGAAAAAACTTAATAACAAATGGGGTTTTGCCATAAGTATCTCTTTTGAAAATCATTTGTTTTTTTCTTTGAAATTGAGTTCATTGTGACATTCTCACACAATGAGCTTCAGATGAGGAGCCTATGTGACAACGTTCAATGAAATTGCCTACAAATTTGTACTCAACTCTTGGGAATTGGGATGAGTAAACTTCTTTCCAAACTTGTTGAAGAATTGGTGCCTAACGTGACTCCTCCTATTATGTCTCCAATTTGCAGATGTTGGTGAAACCCTAGACATACCGACACAAGACATTAAAGTAGACATATGAAGTTTGTCATGTAGGGTGAATTTTATGCTCTTATTCCCCCAACCAAAGATAAATGTACAAAATGGACCCTATTTTTTGGTTGGTTACTTTTGTAGTTCATCATCACTCCTAGTTAATTTTGGACTTTTAATTTCAAATATGAGTTTCAAATTTTCAAATTTTATCATGGGTAGTGTGAGCCTTATAGTTAACTTTTAGGCTTTAGTGTTTTATTTTTTTCACTTTGGCTCATTTTTAATTAGTAATTTCATTCAAAAATACCTACAAAGAGTGTTGACATTGTGTTTAATAGAAGTTCTTACAAATAAAGAGTGAAAGTGCCTTAAACACTTCCATTTACTATTCCAAGTGTCTAGATAGGTGTTTGAGCTTTTGTTTAAGATGTCATTTAAGGGTTTGAGATAGGTTTGAGCTTTGATGGTCAAAATATAGTAGAAAATACCAAAATTAGACTTTTTTTAACGGATTTAGCCTTAAAGTGTATGTGAAAGGTCACAGACTTAAAGAATGATAGGACAGGTTATTAAAAGTCATACTAAGTCTTAGAAACCTCTATAAGAAATTTACATATAGGTCACCATTCAATTTGTAAGAATTGAAAAAAAGTCTTGTTATGTTTTATAGGTAGAAATCCATGGTTCGGAAATATGAGCAACTAAAGATTGGAGAGAGGTGTTATAGCATAAAAACATGCTAGGAGCTCAACGCTGAAGTTGGTTGTCCAGATTCCCTAGTACAAGAATGAATCCTCTCTGGAGAAATTAAACCAAGAGGTCATGAATTTGGTTCTTCCTTCTATAAATTAGTGAAAATTAAAGATGTAAGTTTGTACTTAGCATTTTGGAACTTGTTTAAAATAGCCCAAAATTTTTAATATTTTTCTAGATTCCAAAAGATGACTCTATAGAAAGTCCATTGTATTTACTGACATTAGAAAATTCATAAAAATCACCCAGATAGTATTAAAATCCTACTAAAATTAGAATAGTATGTTTTAGCATAAATAAGCGCCCAACTAAATTTCAAGACATTTTGACACCAACAAGTACCAAAACTAGCGTTGACAACTATTTTGAATGAAATTACAAGATTTATGATGAGTTAACCAGTGTACCAAGTGTGTACAATGTCCAATTGAAGTCAACTTGGACTCTTTTCTTACTTTCTCAAACCTTATAAACAACTAAGGTTAGTCAAAATCTTGAGAAAATGTAAACTCTAACATTTGAATTTTCTACCTTTTTCATTGATTTGCAAATTGTTAGTTTCCAATTGTGAAATGGCTTGGAAGTACAGGAGAGAGTGTCTTTAAGAAGACTTTGGATTTTTTGAAGACAATGGCATAATCCATTTGGCATTTGGGGTATATCTCCAAAAGTTAGAGTGATTATAGTAGTAGGGTAGAATTTGAATAGTTAGAGTTTATTTAATTTTTTGTAGGTAGTTGTAGGTAATTTGAGTGGGAAGGAGGCCTTGGAAGAGTATAAAAGGCCTCCCTTCCTCTCACTTTTCACCCCTTTTCTTTTCATTAAGTTTGACCAAGACGTGGCCACATTGTTGGAATTTGGCTATTTGGCCAAAAACTTGTTTGAATTTGCATTTGGAGCTTTGCTCCTTGTTGATAATAATTTGTTAGAACTTTATTAACCAGATTGAGCTCCTATTGACACTTCACCATCATCTCCCAATTCCTTGCATCCATCCTTCATAATCCAACATGCCATATTCCCTCTCTCCTATGATTCTACTTCTAAACAATATATATTTGAAAGTTATACCAAGAACCAAAGAAACTTGAGTCTGTTACATTCCATTATATTGATAATATGAAAGGTGAGACAAAGCCTCTCTCACTAAGCTTTGAGGAAGATGATGAGAAGCTTGGGTTCCAACTACTGTAAGTGCATTAGGCTTGTCACCGTTTCCTAGGAACTCCCCTTTGTAGAGTTACTTGTCATTTAGTCTGGAACTCTGGATGTACAATGTAGTTGTAACATTATTCTCTTTTTAGGTTCTAATATGTGGTCTTGGTGCCATAGGATGTCGACGGTGAAATATTTTGATGGCGTCTGGGGCATTTTTTAAATTTCCTATAGGTTCCCACAAATTTTGGTCCGGCCCATAGCCTTCCCATAAAACTAAATATTGAAGTCTATTCCCTCGATTGGTTACTTGAGAGTCTAGTATATTTTGCACTTCCCATTCAATATCTCCTTCCGGTATTACAATAGGTGGGGGTGGTTGTTGTTTGCGGCTTGGGATGGTGTCTAGATGATATGGCTCCAAGCATGACATGTGGAACATGTCATGGATGCAGAGTGTTTTGGGTAGCTTTAGCCTACATACAACATCCAATATTTTAGCTGTGATAGAGAGTGGTTCTAAGAATTTTGACTTCAATTTTTTGGAAGGTGTTGTTGTAGTAATGTATTCATGTCAAAGAAGTACCTTGTCCCCGGGTTTGAAATGTGGTTGTTGTTGAATGTATTGATTGTAATTTTTTTAGCTTGATCTCTTGCAATCTTAATCATAGTCTTTATTTCTTTGTAAATTGCTTGTAAGTGACAAATCCTTTCTTTGACTGCTGGAACCATGGAAGTTATAGGTGTTGTGAAGGATAGGATTGGATGGTAGCCATAAGTGGCATAAAAAAGTGAGAACTTTGTGGCAGAATGAAGAAAATTATTACAAGCAAATTTGGCTATAGGAAGAAGACATGATCCAATCATCTTGTCGCCTAGTGGTGAACATTTGGAGAATTTGCTCCAATGTTTGTTGACCCGCTTTGTTTGTCCATCTGACTGTGGATGAAAGGTTGTTGTAGGAACGGGGTGAATACGGAGGAGGTCATATAATCGTCGCATAAATTTTGACACAAATACCGACCCTCTATCAGAGATTATTTTGTCTGGTATCCCATGGTACTTCCAAACATGTTGAAGATATAGTATAGCTGTCCTCTTTGAATCAATTGTGTCATTTGTTGGGATGAAATGGGCTAATTTGGTGTTCTTATCGACTACCACCATAATAGTATCAAATCTTGCACTATTTGGCAACTTTAAGATAAAATCCGTTGTTACCCGTTTCCACGGTACTTGAGTGGCTCGAATTGGCAATAAGAGGCCATATTGACTACGGCATGCCAACTTTGAACATTGGCATAAATCATGACCATCTATGTACCAGTGAACATATCAATGGAAGGAGGGCCAATAAAATGTTCTTGCTACCAGATCCAGAGTCTTTACCTGTCCTAAATGCCCAACAAGTGGGGTATCGTGTCTTGATTGTAAAATTTGACATTGTAATTTGTAATTGTCATATATTACAATTGTATCCAAGAAATGAAGTATTCCATCCCATAAACTATAGTCTTGAAATTGTCATCAGATGTTTGTTGAGCATGATGAAAGGCTATTTGTAAAAAATGGTAATGTTGGCTCCAAAATTTTATCACCAATGGTTGCTACTTTGATATTTTGAACAAATCACTAGTAGAAAATCTGAAATTTCTGTCATTTTGGACGTGTTGTTTTGGACAAAATCTAACAAAAATCTGTTGTTTTGGACAGATTTTTGTTAGATTTTGTCCAAAACAACGTGTCCAAAATGACAGAAATTTCAGATTTTCTACTAGTGATTTTTGCATCATTCCAGACAAGTTGACATGTTTCCAACATTACTAATCGTAATAAAGGCCTTGGAGTCGATTTCCAAAATTTTCTTCAATATTGGTCCACCTGGAGAGCATATCCACCCGTCCATTTAATGACTCTGGCCTTTGGTGAATATCAAAGTCAAATGCTGATAGCAACTCAAACCATTGAGCTTGGTATCGATTAAGTTGCTTTGTGGTAAGAAATTGTTCAAAATTCTTATGGTAAAAATTACTCGCACTTGATGAGGCGACCCCTCAAGATAAACCTATTAATCCTGGAATGCTAAGACAATACTCAACAATTTTTTATTGTAGATATCATAATTTTGCTCTACTGGTGATTTTTTGGAGCTACGATAAGTGCAAGGATGCAAATGCTCATCTTCTCCGTGTTGAGAGAAGATTTCTCCTATTGCAGAGTCAAATGTGTTTGTTTCGACAATATAAAGCCAATCAAATTCGAGATGTAATAATAATGGAACTTGTGTGAATCAAGATCAGAGTTCTTCAAATGCCTCTTGCGCCAAAAAAGTCCACTCAAATTTTTATTTTTTTCGTGTCAATGTTGTGACAGGTACCACAATTTTTTAATAATCCCAAATGAAGCTGCGGTAAAAATTTGCAAAGCCTAAGAATACTTGGACCTCCTGGGGCATTTATTAGGCCAAACGGCATCACCAAATACTCAAAAAGCCTATAACGTGTTTTGAAAGTTGTCTTGTATTTATGGCCTATGGCCATCCTCACCCAATGATATGCTTGTCTAATGTCCAATTTAGTAAAAACTTTAGCTCCCAATAAACAATCAATGACCTCGGGAATTAATATTAGCGGATATCGATTTTTCACTGTGACACAGTTGAGATTTCAATAATCCACGCATACTCGAATTGACCCATCTTTTTTTTAGAAAACACGATGGGAGTTGAGGACGGAGATTTAGACCTTTTAATACATCATTTTCCAAGATTCTCCTCCAAATATTGACAAAGTTCTTCCAACTCCAGTAAAGACATAGGTCATAGGTCGGTATTTCGTGGCTTCTGTACCTCCTTGAATTTGATCTTCATGTTTGACCCCCATGATCCAGTAATTCGTTGGATGCTTCTTCACTTAAAGCCCCTTGTATGTCTTGATATTCCATTGGAATTATCCCTTCAACCACTTTTTCACTTTTATCCATACCAAATAATTATGATATCTCCAATGTATATAATTCAGCCTCTTTACTTGACAATCTAAATGTTGTTGCAAACACCATTGCATGCATTGGTGTTGTTGCCTTGTGTGATGCTTCCGGATGGTGGGGAGAATTTCCTTATTTCATCTCACTATTATTGTGAGTCTTGGCCTTCATTTGGGTTTGCCGTTCAATTCGGCTCCAACGATTAAGGCCTGAATGTGTTGTGAGGACAAATGGAAACCAAGAGGCAATGTTGGGTCGTAGCTCCACCAAAAACTTTGTTTTGTGGTTATGCACGCTTGCCACAGATCTTGCAACTTTCAACTGAATTGCCACCATACTAACAATTTATGCTCTTCAAGAGTCGACCTTTATACCTGTTGTTTCCAAGCTATCTCCAAAGGGCTGTGAACAATTTTCTTGACAATAGGAGGAATCAAATAACACTTCTCCTTTAGACCATCAAATAGTCGGGTTGTGACGTACTAACCATGACGTCCTCCAAATGCAAGGATAGTGCCCGGTGTTGGTGAATGGTGATGTCTGTTGTTAAAACTTCTTGATGGTTTTCCATCCATAGTTCTACTATAGCCTCGTGGGTGATCAATCATCATCAACCATTGATGACCCGGACCTCCTGTAGGACAACTTTGGATGAATTTCATTTAAAATTGGTAATTTCATCTAATTTTTTTTCAAAAATTAGAACAATTTGGCCTCATCATCCAATTTTTTTAAATTTTCCTATAGGTTTGATGCTCTTCAACTATTTTTGGTGATTTAAGGCATTTGAATGCCTAAAAAAAACACCTAAGTAGAGAAGTTTAAATCATCCCAAATATGGCTGATTTTCAATTGCAAAGTCTAAGAGGTGAAAGAAGGGACAAAGAAATTCAACCAAGCTTGAACTTTAACCCCTAAATGCCTGAGGCACCAAAATTTGGTGTTGAAATTAAATTAAACCTAACCAAGTTGCTATTTTTAATAGTTTATATTTTTGAAAAGTTCTTCTTGAAGTCTAGTTTTAGCATCAAAAATTTGATCTTGAAAATAAATGATAGTAATTTTTCTATTCAAGATTTTGTGCAAGGGTACCCATTGCAATCTTGACTTCCCGTATTGTTGAGAGCTATTGGAAATGAGCCTTAAATACCCTAGATCTTGGAGAAAAAATCACATTCAAAATTCATTTAAAAAAATTATAGAGTAGATTTTGAAAAGCCATAAATTGATTGGGATTATACATGTTAGGCCCTTTAACCTCATATTTTTTTTGGTCACCAACTTTTTGGATTTGACTTGTGGAAAGAAGATTGAAGGACTTCACACCTTTTGTAGTTTTAACTCCCTCATGGTCAAACATTATAATCTTTCACTCCATAAGTGATATTGTTGTGTTTTCTTTTCTTATGAGATCTCTAACATGTCTAGTTTGAATTTGTATGGTTACAATTTAAAAAAAATTGATAAAACTTATCAAAATGTTGGCATTTTATTCAATTTAAAGCAAATTCCAAGAAGCTCAAAACAAGCCTTGGACATTTAGGGGTTGACATACCAAGCCAATTCATCAAAATTGAAAGATAATAAGCTCAAGATTCTATATAAAAGGCTAGTTCAGATTGAAAAGTCAACCATGCCATATGCACATCTAGAGTCGAGTTCATTAATTTGCAATTCATCCAGGCCATATGCTTGCCTCTCTAGACCATCCTACAAGTTTTTGAGCTCTAGTTCAAATTGGATACAACAAAATACAACAATCTAAACTTTGTTCAAACTTTCTTGTATACGTGCTATCTAAATGAATTTGCAAATAAAAAACTAGTTTATGAGTTTGGCAAGAAGTATTTGGGAAGATAAAGAAGATTTAGAAATGATTGTGAATAAACTATTAGGGAACAATTGACTTTTTAAACCATGTTTTGATTTTGATTAGAAGACCAACGGAAAAAAACAAATAGGGGAATGGTTTGACTTTTTAGAAAGTTATAGAATTTAGTTATTAGTAGAAAAAGGTTGACAAGCTTGTTTGTGAGTTTAGTTGACTTTTTAGACAATTAGCCAACAATTAGTAAATTAGATTTGATAGGATTTTATTTGGAAAAAAATATATTGAAAAGAAAAAAGAAATATTGGAAAGGAGTAGAAGAAATAAGAAAAGAAAATCAAAATGGAAAAGATTTAGGCTTCTTTAAGTTCTGCACATGAGTCTACAAAATACCACATTCAAATACAAAGAATATGAAGTGGAGCTTGAAAGGATTTACAACAACGTTATGATATTGGTAAGTGAAGAGAGAGAAATCAAAGCCACTGAGTTTGAAGTATGTTTTTGAAATCCTTTCTCCCATATGTTTGCTTTGTGCTAAAAATTGAATTAAAACTAAAAAATAATAGCATTAGGAGTTAGAAGTTATAGTCAGACCATTAGGACAATTACAAAATAAAAAATAGTTGTTAGGAATTGTTAGGAATCAAAATAAAAGTTGTTAGGAATTTATATTAGCTTTCCAAAAAAATATTACACATAGAAAATAGGTTAAAATTCCAAAGGTTACATTTGGATGAAAGTTAGTGATTAAAATGGATGAAAAGTTAAAAAGGTCATCCAAAGAAATCTTAAAAGGAATATTAGAATCTAGAATAAAAATAGATGGATGAAGTTTGAAACACTAGTTGATAGTCATACTTCATCCATAGATAACTTTATTGAGAGGATTAAAGTATAAGTGTTTAACTTTTTTAGAAAGATAAAAGTAAGACCCTTAAGATAAAAATTATTTAACCCTAAAAGTAGAAGTAAAACCAAAAGTCCAAAGAAGTGGTAAAATTGAAACAATTAGGAATTAAGTATCAAAGTTAAAACATAATCAATGAACAAGTTAGATTTAGAATTGTGTAAAGGATACTTCAAAGTATCCAAAATTACTTTAAACTTAAAAAACAACCTTATAACAAATGAGATAGAATAGGATGAAGTTTTGACATTAATTGGAATAAATTTGGATGAAATTCTACAATCTTTGACCAATTTAAGTAAAAATCATAATTGGGTAAAAGAATTAAAACTAAGAATAATCCAAAAATCCAAAGTGAATTTTGGTAAGTAGAAATCGGTAGATGAAATTTTAGAAGTTAGTTTCAGGGCCAAAATTCATCTGTGAATATCTTTTTAGAGAATTAGGTCAAACTTGGAGTTTTTTATCATTTCGAAAAGGGCAAAACCATCTGTCTCATTTGTCTTTGACTAACGCTTATTGGTCTTTAGTTTTGGTTGTCATAACCCAAACCAATCATAACTACTAATTCATTTTGATTTGGTTAGCATTTGCAACTAGGAAATTTCAAAGTAGAAACCAACAACAAAGATCCATTGCTTGAAAGGCTTAAGAGCATCCCCACCTATGGCTTCCCTATCCCTATCTCCGTTAGGATGAAGAGGAGCACAAATGAGGATAGCAAAGACAAACTCCCACTAGTTCAACTTTAAATTTTCAACTTATTGCTAAATAGAGGTAGGGAGAAGTCAAAAGGGAACTATAGAAATAGTAACAAGGTCAAATGAATAGTACTCCCACAAATCAATGAAGCACAACTCATGTTGGAAAGGTGAAAAGCAGTTTAGGGATTACTCCATTTGAGTTTTCTATCCATCATTCCATTTGGAAAATTTAGACCTTCCCTCCTTAGATTTTTAGGGATAGGGAATATTGGTGGGGGAGCTTTCTTCCCTATCCAGATGAAAATCATTCGGATAGGGATAGGGAAGCCACTAGTGGGAATGCTCTAAGTGGACTATACATTTAAACACCGATTAAGATTCTTATACAACAAAGTTACTTAGAACCTGGTTGTGTTCGTGTTATTCAAGGGTGGGAATAAAGCATCCACAGGTGGCAAATACAAAGTTGTCCCAATGTTTTCCTCGCAAAACCATGGATTTTTTTAGCAATTTTTTGCTGAAAAGCAATGATTTTTTTTTAATAGGAAATATTTGACAAAATATTCTTGCTTTTAGTGGATGAAACTGGTAAATAATTTGCTACCAAATCTTGGCACAATATCAATCTCTATTTTGGATGAATGTACATTGTTTTGGATGAATAAATACAATTCCATCCATAGTTTACAAGTTTCATCCATTTCCATGGATGTCAATAGCTTCATCCTTCCAGTGATAATTGCTTTCTGCCCGCACTTCCTAAAATAAAGGTAGGAGGTTCAGAAATGGAGCATCTAAGCACTGAAACTGAATTTTGGGGAGGTAAAACATCTTGAAATTTTTTTCAGTAAATTTTCCTTGAAAGACAAGTGGAATTGAAATCTAACCCAAGTCGTTTCATATTTTTGGGACCTTTGTGGAATTAGTTATAAATTTTTGAAGTTGGAAAAAGTGGTCATTTGTGGTCATCAAAATGGACCACGTCCTGAAATGTGCATATGTGGTACATTGAAGAAAGCAAAATGTACCTCTGAGCCATGTTCCATTTTAATGCCAGCTCCGTTTTAGAACCTCTTACCTTAAATGGGAAAACAACAACTGCGCAGGACAGACATTCACTTTAACGTCCTGTCATACCTCCATATCGTACCAGCACTGCTTGCACTTTTCAGTGTACTCTACAGTACTGCTAGTGTGGACCGTATCCAAGACCTAATTTCGATTTTTTTTCCAATTTCCAATTTCCAATTGCAAAAAGAATGCCAGTAATGGAAACCCACTGGCACCGATTGATGAGGGACACATGTTGGTAACTCAGATGACCGCCTTTTTTCCCCCAAAAGTTGAATGAGCGACCTGGCAAGTGCCCCTGAGCAGAGGGCCATCCTGCAGTGCAACAAGTCCCAACTGTCGCCGAATCCAGCAATTGTGCTTTGGGGTCGCTAAATCAGGAAAGATTTGGTCCTCTCGGACCCTCGGAGTCGCGGCCAGCTTGCAGGAGTGCCAAAGAGGGCTTAATTCCAGGAGCTTTTGTTGAGGTGGCCATTTTGCAGACCCAGTCCTGGATCCCACACGGCCAAGTGTCAGCATTCGAATATCTTCTTCGCCTGGCTCGATCGTTTCTCGCTGCAACTTGCACTCGGTCTTGGTAAAGCTTAGTATTACCATCATGAGTGAGTCCACTCCATGAAGCGAACGTTCACTTTTTCACTTTTCCCAGCAGATTTGTGCACCAAAAGGTCTACATTCTGCCACACAGGTGAAAAGCAACAAAAGATTGTGAAACACGAGCAGATTCGATAGATAACTTGCCGGTGGGGGTCACTGGATATTGATTTAAAAATCTACAACAAATTGTCAACACTACTGACTACTGACTGTCTGACTGTAGTGTGGGTATACTTCATTCACCTTGTTTTCACTGATTTGTCCTATTAGTGAGTGTTCACCCAAGTCAGACTATTAATTTGAGAAGTATTGTTTCATTGCTTTTTGAAAATCTTGTTTGAAATACTCAGAGAAACTTATTGACGGAGGCATCCTCGAATAAACTCCAATCCCCTTCCTGTGATTGATTGAAACACAATGATGTTAAAGATAAATTAGTGTAAATTAGAGACAAAGAGTTCTACAGTACTATCATAGTCATAGTGTGGCAAGATCAATATAAAATTCTCAAAATTTGAATGAAAGTACATAATTATATGCTACTGTACATCACTCCCAAGTCGCAAGTTCCAAAACTCCGTATAAAATCAAATAACTGGCTGCTGGATTCGACTGGGAGAATAATAAGTAATAAACCGACACGACCTCCGTCAACCAAAACGGGACCTCCACCATACACCCTACTATGTACACCACTCCTAGACTTCACTTGAAATCTGTGAAACCGCAGAAACGTCAAAGAAAATACATGACTCAACCCCTCCCTTCGGCCTTCCCAACACGTGCTGGACTCTTGTTGTAACACAGCAAGCCAATGCGCATGGGGACGTCGGAGCACCCCGGCCTAGAAATACTGGAATACTCCCGAGATCCATCATTCAGTATCTCACAATTCATTTTTTTTTCCTGATTTTGGTTGTGACACAGCAAACTAAAGTTATCCCTCCTCGTGCACTGTCTTCCTCTTTCTTCCTCTTCCGACTGCCGGTTCAAAGTGGGATTCAAACTGTCCAGCTCCTCTTTCGTCGATCTCTTCAGTTCCCAGGTAAGGACGTGCTCACTGCTGGACCAAGTGTAAGTTCTAGCTCTGCTGCAATGGGTTTCATAGTTCTACTCGTTTCTGCAATGGACTATCGAGTTCTTCTTGTTACGGTGGGTTCCAGAGTGACGTTCTTCTTGATGAAATGGGATCTAGAGTTCTGTTTGTTGCAATGGGCGCTACTATGCTTGTCGTTGCAATGGGCTGGCTCTAGCCTGTACCAGCGATAGTTGCTAAATGGCGTCATGTGAATTTGGGTTCACAAGACTCTTACCAGAGACGACCTCGTTTTCAGTTTGGTATCGATGTCGTAGTGATTGATCGATGAGCTCATGCATGCAGTTGTCGATATTTATCGATGGTTTTGAATTGGCATTTCAGGTTGTGCTTGTTAACCTTTGCTAGCTAGCAAGAGATCGAGATGGCCACTGCGGGAGAGCGAGCTGCGATGGGCGCGGAAGAAGCGCGCATGGAGGGCAAAGGCGTGGTAGGGGAAGGCGTGGAAGCTGCGGAGATGGCCGCCCGAGGACGCACCGGGCGTCGACGCACGCGGTTGCCCGGCCTCAGTCGGAGCCGGAGTCGCAGCAGCTCGTACAGCAGCTCCGACGACGAAGGGATCCGTCGTCATCACCACCGTCGGGGACATCATTTGAATCACCATGGCGCTGAGGGTGTGCGAACTGTTGTGAGCAATGAGGGCGAGGCTTACTGCCCCAATCCCAACATGCGGAACCTGGTATGCACTCCTGAATGAACGTTCAACTTTGTAACTTGGGGGTTTCCTTGCCTTGCACAATGCCATGCATTTTGAACTCTGACAACGGATGCCGTTTCAGTGACTGGAACATGCTTAGAAGTCCAGTTCACTGGTGCTCGATCTACTGTAGATTCGAACTCTGAAACATGTCCCCACTTTGTTAGATTCTATCGTGGGGGCATGGAAGGCAATTAAAACTAGTCGTACCACACTAAGACTTTCAAGTGTCTCTCTTGTACCTATTACACTTTGAAGGTTCTCACTGTGACGCACATGAAGTTCAGTTATGCATTCATGTGTGAACATAGGGTTAAGTAGACCGCGCAAGGGACAATGATTTGGGACAGGTCTGAAAGTTTAGTTGTGTTCAATGTTCTGAGATAGAACTCATGAATACGATCGATACTGTCTTTGGATTTTGGAACACATCGGGAGTTTTAAGCGTGTTTCGGGGTTTACATTGCGCGGTCATAGTTTTGATTTTCAATATAGGTTTTGGGATTAATTGTTTTGAGGTATGTTTTAGTGTGCTGAATGTGTGACCGTTTGCATTGCAGCCGAAGGAGTATGAGACCAGAGTGCAGGTCATCCAGCGCTACCCGGAGATGCGAACAGTTGAGAAAACTGATTACGTGAAGGAAATTGTGAACGAAGAGCGGACTATCATTGTGCCGAAGACGAGAGTTGTTCTGGATGAAGTGCAGCATGTGGACCGTGTGCCTATCATCAGGGAGGTGCCCAAGACCAGGATTGAGATTGTGCACAGGTAATCCACATTGTCCTTCTTACTCACTACTAGGAAGACAGTGCAATGATACATGTTTCTGAAATTTCGGGGGCAGTTTCAAGCGGGTAATTTGAATTAGACAAAAACTTGGTGAATCGAAATGTATTGCTTGTATCTCAGCTCGATTTGAAGGATCTAAAATTGAGTGTTTCCATGGGATCTAGTAGAAACAGACCGGTCCTTCAATGACATGTAACTAAAAATTCCATATGAAAGAAATCTTTGAAAGTCAAAGAATCATTTCTCACCAGAACTAAGAACTTCTCTTATTGCCATCTAACAAATTAAGAGCATATCAGTGCTCTTGGCATTTCTCATTTCATGAATAATACGGTTTTTATCTGTTTCACACATTAATTGAGTGAAGGCCGCTAATATTAGGATCTGAAAATCATTGCAAAGCACTGAAAATCCTTCTCTCAATTGCTGAAAATATCTTTTTCTTCTTTTTCTGACATCTTAGTTCAGTATCTTAAAAGAGGTACCTCATATCTAACATTTGGGAATAAATGGTTGCAGAGTTGTGCCGGAGGAGCGTGAGGTTACCGATATGGTACCGGTCATCGAATATGTCGACACTCCTCGAATGGAGAGGGTGCCCCGAGTCATCGTTGAGGATATTGAAGAAAGGATTAGAGTGCCTGTTGTGAGGGAGATTCCAGTCACTCGCATGGTTGAGGTGCCTACCGGAAAGTAAGTTTCATACTTTTATCTTTGCTATCATTCTATTCTTCCATGTTCTGACCATAATCTATCCGAAATAGGATGGAATGGGTAATCAGCAACACTTCTTTTGAATATTTTCTTGTTATGAACAGCTTGCTCTTTCTGGTCGTGCAATAAGTAACTCAGACCTTTACTATGAACGTGAATGTTAATGCATAAACTTTGTTGGAATCTGTGCAGCTACTGCGAGGCACCTGCAGGCGAGTTCATCAACCCAACTCACTTCAACTTATTGGGGCATAAGCACGGTCACAAAACTGGAGGTATTCTGAACAGAACGACGAGCTCTTCATCTTCTTCATCGTCTGATGCTGAGCACGGCGCTTTCCACACCACCGGCACTCACGGTCATCACCACCACAATACCCCACTGGACACAACGACCGGTACAACCGGCATTGCCGGCACTGGTCTTCCCGGGCACCACAACCACAATACCCCTCTGGACACGACGACCGGTACTGGTCTTCCTGGTCAGCATCATCGTGACACCGTCGATGGAACTGGCATCACTGGTACAGGCCTTGGAGGACCAACTTCGGTCTCCAACCCAACGACGCCAAGGCAGAAGAGATCGGGTCTGTTGGGAAGGATCATCCACCACTAAGTTGCTCATCGAGCAATCATTCAATTCTATTGTCAGGATTACTGATTTGCTCAGTACGTGATCTGTGAAATTCCGTTTTGTGTAACATGGAGTAGAAGAGTTCGTTTAATTATTATTGTACGTTATTGACTTAGTTTCAGTGATGCGGTAAACAAACTGCTGATTGTGAGTGGTAGATTACCACGCTGCTAGTTTGAGTTGCGTGTTCTGTTCAGTAGTGTACATTGGTCGATTTTGCAACCTGTCATGATTTTTGTATTCATTTTCGTAGGTAAAATAAAATTTTGCCATTGTTCGACCAAGTCTCACTGTGCAAATTTCAGTTCTGTTTGGTCACTTTGATGTGTTGAAATGTTTCAAATGAACTGTTTAGTACGGAGTATGGCGTATGAACCGTGTATTCAGAATAAGCAGTTTGAGAATCGAGACGGTTAACTCCTAAATGCCAAAGCCTGTTTTGAGGCTCTTGTAATTTACTCTAAATTGAATAAGCATTTTGATAAGTTGAATCAATTTTTTTTGAATTGTACCCTTCCAAATTCAAACCAAAGATGTTAAAGGTCACTTATTAGGAAAAGAAAACACATCAATATCATTTAACCCCTAAATGTCTGAGACATTCAAATGTGTTGTGGAAGAAATTCTGGAGTTAAATAAAATCTTTCCAAATTGCTAATATTGTTAGTAGTTTATATTTTTGAAAAGTTCTTTTTGAACTTCAGTTTTAGCATCAACAAATTTTTGAAAATGAATGATTATGATTTTTTTAATTCAAGATTTAGTGCAAGGATATCCATTGCAATCTTGACTTTCCATGTTGAGGACTCTTGAAAATCAGCCTCAAATACACTAAATCTTAGAAAACAAAGCACACTACAAATTCATTTAAATAAATTGTAGAGTAGATTTTTAAAGCCATAAATTGATTTGGAGTTATGCTTGTTAGGCCCTTCAACAATTTAACCTCATATTTTTTTGGTGACCAATTTTTTAGATTTGACATGCAAAAAAAGAGCTCAAAGATTTTCATAGTTTTAACATCCTCATAATTGATCATTATAACTATTCTTAAATGATATTGTTGTATTTTCTTTTCCTAAATGATCTCTAATATATCTAATTTGAATTTGTAAGGTTGCAATTAAAAAGAAATTGATTCAACTTATCAAAATGTTGACTTTTTGTTCAATTTACACCAAATTCCCAAGAGGCTCAAAATAGGCCTTGGGCATTTAGGGATTAAGGTCTTGATTAAGGATCGAAAGATAATAATGTTTGATCATGAGTGTGTTAAAACTATGAAAATTTTTGAGCTCTCTTTTTGTATGTCAAATCTAAAAAATTGGTCACCAAAAAAATACGAGGTTGAAGGACCTAACAAGCATTACCCCAAATCAATTTATGGCTTCTAAAAATCTACTCTACAAATTTTTTTTAAATGAATTTCTAGTGTGCTTTGTTCTCTAAGATCTAGTGTATTTGAGGCTCATTTGCAAGAGTCTTCAACACAGAAGTCAAGATTACGATGGATATCCTTGCACTAAATCTTGAATAGAAAAATCATAAACATTCATTTTCAAAATCGGATTATTGATGCTAAAACTAGACTTCAAAAAGAACCTTTCAAAAATATAAACTACTAACAATAGCAATTTGGTAAGGTTTTATTTAACTTGAAAGTTTCTTCTACAGCACATTTGGGTGCCTCGGGCATTTAGGGGTTAAAACAATATGTCTCAAAATGTTGGAATTGTATATTAGGAATCAAGAGGTTTCAAACTAATTTGCAAGTTCATTTGCAAATGTTAAACAAATTGACTGCTATCGATTGGCATATACTGATATAGTAGTACATTACACATAAGGTAACTACACTTAAAATCGCACAAATAAGCAAATCAACATGGTTCCCATTATTATACTGGAATTTTTTTGTGACGTCATGTGGTAGTGAAAAGGAGATTTTAGATTCTCTTAGAATGCATTTTTTGGACATTGTAACTCGCATTGTAAGAATAATATATGAATTTTCAAAATGCTGAATATAGATGTTTCCAAAAACGATTATAGAGTCTTATGAAAGTGGGAGTACATCTTAGGCAAGAATCTCTAGTGTGCAATTTTAGGAAGCGTGTGATTTTATGTTTTATTACCTTAATTATCCCTAGAAGTCCAAGGCCTTTTTACCTTCTAGAAGTTTGCACTATACTAAACAAGAAGTCATACTTTTGATGAGTTTAGGATGAAAATTGTAACTAATAGCTGTGATGTACTCTATTTAAGGTAGGACCACCCATTTCCAAACAAAGCCCCATTCTTAACCTGTAGGGTGTAGTTATTTTCCAACTAAAGTTTGGAATGTGTTTTTCTTCTCCTTTTCAAGGTTGGGACTAGTAAGGTCATGATACATATCTTGAAGTAGTGAGCAAGAAAGTATGAAGTAGTGAGTGGGAAATACTTCTTGAATGATCAGAATTGGAAGACTTTAGATATTGGATATGGGGCCAAACCAAACTTTGGCTTCTAAAATTCATAGTAATTTCAATTCAAGCGATAAAATTACCAAATTTTTGGCATTCTTTGTCATTTCTATCTATGCACTTGTAGAAATATTTCCTTCATCTTCTTGTACTCCATATCATATCCATAGTTGCTTATTCAGTCAATTATAAGTGGTTCAACTATGGACTACTTAGGAAAAAAATATATATATATCACCTATGGATCAAAAGATTATAATATATTAAACCTTAAGGATGTTAGAATTGTAAAATTGATTTGTAGCTTGTCAATCCTTGTTTTACATGTCAAATTTAAAATTGAGATCATCAAAAAAAATATAGGGTTAAAGAACACAACATCTAGATAATCATAATCAACTTACAGCTTTTCAAAATCTAGATACTCTATAATTATTTTCAATGAATTTTCGATGCGATTTCCCCCCAAGATTCAATGAATTTGAGTCTCAGCATTAAGAGGCATTCACACTAGAAATTCAAGATTTGCAATGGAAGAAATATAAAGATTTTTTTTTCAAAATCTGATTTTATGCTTAAAAAAGACTTTAAAGGGAATTAAATTCATTTTTTTCTTAAAAACAAAACTTTGATAAGATTTTATTTTAACTTCAAAGTTTAGTTGACATACAATATCTAAATATGGGTAGGTCATTTAAGGAAAAAACTTCAAGCTTATAAAACTCCTTAAGTATATATTATATCTAACATGGATTTTTCAATTTTTATTCAAAAATTCACAATAATTTCAAATATTTACAAAAAAATTTGAATTCTTTATGGCTTATAGAGTTACATAAGTCATGTGATGACATTTCTGAAAAATAAATGCGAAAAAGATTTGGTCATGTATGGTTGTAAAATGGAAGCTTATAAAAATGAGGCTTTTAAAGTTTGAAAATGTAGCCATAGGTCAAGTAAGGAAGATATTAATCTTGAAAAGATGTGCTTATAACCACATAAATGAACTACAAGTTGACACTTTGTATGTTCTTAAGTTGTCACTATTTATTCTTGAAAAAAAGTTATTTTTATTTTTCAGAGATGAAATCAAATGTCATCTACAAGTCATAAAATTTTCAGATATTTTTATGAAAATTTGAAATTACTGTATTTTTCATAGAGAAATTGTGAAGAAAATTCATATCAAATAAAAAATTAGCTCAAAAAATCTGAAACTTTTTCCATGGATGTGTATAATAGTTTACAATATCATGAAGTAAAAGTATTTGCAATGTATTTCCTTAACTAATAAATTAGCACTCTATAATTATAGGCCCATAGTTCAAATTACAATAAAACTTTCATATTAGAGTAGAAACTAGAAATTGCACTTCATTAGCTACATTTCATGAGTTGGTCTCAAATTCAAAAAGATCATTTTTATGCCTCAAATTCACATCAAGAGTAAGGAGCTTGCAGTTGCCAAAATAGTCTATATGGTAATCCATGGATTAAGTCATAAAGTCCTAAGGCCTTTCCTCTCATCAAGAACTAGCCGAGTCAATCTTTTCTCTTAAAACCTTTTTGTATTGCTAGTAGTTTTATAAACAACAAAAAAATAAAATTTCAGGACTAAATTTCATTTCAATCTCAAAATTGAAAAATATTACATATTTATAAGTTTATTAAAGTCAATCAATGAATCAATCAATATTCAAATATAATTATTTAAATTTAAAAAAAAAAAATTAACATATACAACTACAACTTTTCAAATTTACTTTTTTACCAATTAAAATTTTACATATTCCAAAAGTTAGAAAATTCAAACTTCAAAAGGTTATAAATTTGAATGCTATAAAGTTCTAAGATTCTAAGCTTTTAATAGTTTAAAATTTCATAATAGTAAGTTGATTACAATTGTAAAGAAAGACAATGGAACCGTAATAAAGTAGCAACACAAATCCTTAGATTTATACAAATACTGGCATTATCAAGTTCAACATGATTCTCAATATTACTAGCAATTTAGTCAAATATTAAATATTCAATAGAAAAAAAATTAATATATAAATATGAAAAATCAAAATTAAAATAAATATGAGATTTGAGAATATACAAGTGTACAAACCAAGATTCTTTGAATTTATTAATTTACAATTTAACAAGTCAAAATTCATTATTAATTTATAAATGTATATTTTTTAGTTTAAAATTTTCATAATTTCATAATTTTTTCACTTTCACAAATATCAAGATTTTTATATTTCAAGTAATTGAATGTCATTAATAGTAATTCATACTTATTGCTATTTCAAGTAATTGAATGTCATCAATATTGAAGCATTAGTATTGAAATAACACTAATCTTTGGAAATGTGCTCATAGATGAAGTGGATACTAAATCTAAGTGATAAGGAGATGCAACTTAAAATACTTAAGCCAAGTATTATGCATTGTCATTACATCCTTTTTGAGTACATAAGTGGCCATCGTGGTCAAGCTTCAAAACCTTAATATCCCCTACTCACACCAATGATGAAGAAAAGATAGATTCAAAATTTTAACCTTGAGAGTGGAATATATAATCCATTTGAGTATAAATATTCTTTTCATACAAGGAGGTAAATATATCCTCAAAGATTGTGAACAAAACAACAAAAACTCTATTTTAGGGGGTTAGATGTCTTCACTATTTCCTTTCAACATCTAATTATTTTCAAAATTATAATTCTTTAAGTGCAAATTATAACCCTTTAAGTTTAAAGAACCACAAAAAATTACGTGCATTTATACACAGATATGTTTGCCAATCCCTATATAATACATAGAAATATATAGAAAAAATTACACAATATTATATGCAATATTTCTTTATAGCAACCTTCTTTCCATAAATTTTCTTTCCACCTTTTTGAAATTAAAAGAGTGTTAACCAAAATTATTTATTTATCTTCTTTTGATGTCTATTTTTTTGCTATCAAGGGTTGATTTACTTTGTTCCAATTCCCAAGAAGGTCTTTGTGCCAAATCCATTAGGTCTCCTTGAAATAAAAATCTACAAGAATTAAGATTGTTAAGGTTGCATTTGACATTGTTAACAATGAATTACAAATCTTCTGCTATTAGTTTAGTTATCTACTTGACTAGTAAAGTTTTTACACGCATAAAGGTCCATTCCCACCTGGCATTTGCAAACACCATGTGTTAAAAGATAAAACTTTTGTATAAGAAGGAAATTATCTTTTTTTACGTAGCTCAAGTTTAGAACTGTTGTTACAGTTTTTTAACTAAGGTAGAACTGCCCATTACCACCATCCATCCAATTCCGACACATAGGGAATGGTTTCATTTGCGTTAGTGATCCACCTATTACCACAATCCTACCAACCTATAATCATAATGGCAATGCATTTGAAAAGTGGACACGTCAACCTACGCTTTAATAAGGGTCTACTCATGCTTTAACATTTCACCTTTGAAAAATCATAGAAAATTCAATTCTTGTCAAAATGTCTTCATTCTTTTTACAAATGACTTCTCTCAAACTTTCCAATCTCTAAAATATGTGGGAGTTCAGAAATAACTTCTCCAAAACACCTAGACAACAAATTTGTATGATAATGGGCAGTTCTACCTTACTTGCACTTCACACATGGCTCATACTTCTTCAACTGTTCTAAGAATCCGCACACTAAGTTACAGCTAGACGTCACCATTGGCAAAAAATAATCATAATTTCAAAATTTGAATGATTTTAAAAATTAGAAAATCACCTTCCCAAATTCAAGGAAGACTAATTATAAAGAAGCTCCAAATCCTAGAATCGATGTCTTCACAATTTGTTACCAACAAATATTTGCCAAATAATATATAGAGGGGTTGTTTTTATAATGAAATTCATTTTTCAACATGAATCCTCAAAGGATATGGGACAATTGGAAGATGAGAGCTTGACCACTCATTTTACAAGAGTTGTGTTCAATGTAGAACTTTAGACTTCATTTTAGCATAGTAGAATAACTTTTTCTAAGAAACTTTAAACTAATAAAAGTTGAAAGACCAAGATAAATTTCATCTTCAAGAATCCGTTTGAGATTTAGAGCCTCCAATAAAAAGTTATGGACAAAATTCAAAGAAGATGTTTGAAAATGTCCTCGAAAATGTCAAAGAAAATATTCCTCCTAACCCCTCTTTGAATTTTGTTCCTAACTTTTTATTGGAGGCTTCAATCCTTCCATTTTTTTAAGATGAAATTTATCTTGTTTTCCCATATTTTTTTGGTTTAAACTTTTTTAGAAAAAGTTATTCTACCATGTTTAAATGAAGTCTAAAGTTCTACATTGAACACAATTCCCACAATTCTCTTTACTTAACTAGATACAAGTGGTTGAGCTTCTACTAATCTCAATTTACATATCCAACATGATTGGGTTGTTTTACTTCCCATCACCCCACTTCTATAAAGAGATTGCATATACATTCCCTTACCCTCACAGCAATAGAGACTTTCAAATTTATGTGAGAGAGTTGTTGAAAAATTTCAATATTTTTTATTTTTCTAAGTCAACTCCTGCTAATTTCTGCCTTGGGCAACCATTGCTTTTGTGTAATGGGCCGTCAAGGACTCCATTTGACAAGAGCGACTGTCAAATACTGATATCTTCATTTTTAGAAGATTGTCAAGTTCTTGTTGCGGACTACTTTTGCAGTGGTGGGCCAACAAAGCAGAAGTGATTAATGGCCTTAGTAGCACTATTAAATCAATGCCACATCAACTGCCATGTAGGTTCAGTGGATATCTAAGCACTCATGTAAGAATGCACTATAATTTATAGCTCATTTAAAGCCTTAACATTGCGACTGTAAGGCTAGGTGGGAACGTACATGTTTTCTATAGTGTTAAGTCTTTTAGCATATGTCCAATTGAGCAATGGTTGTAGGGATAATTTTCTCTAGTCACAAAATAGAAATAATGAAGATTGCACTAATCTTTGCTAATTTGTCTTCAAGTATGGAATTAGTAGAATTAAAGAAGTATAGATCATAGTCTAACTTGTTCTTGATGTACAAGTGAACCTATTTCCAAAAAGCCCAAAACTAAAAATTGGCATGATGGTGTACAAAACAAAGAACACACACCAAAAAAATCAATTTGTCAAGGTTTTATATCTTAATGATAAGAAGAGTCTTTGTTGCCATTGCGATTACTATTAGGGTCATTGCAAGAAACACCTATCATTTGGTGCTTAAATGGCCTATTTGAGTGAGTACTATCATACTATGACTTTTGGAATAAAATTTTTAAATGAAACAAATTATGGATAATTTATAATACATTGAAAATAATATGTCTCTAAAAATTTAGATGAAAATTTTATCTCTAAAAGTTATGCACAAAAAAAGCACGATGGAAAAATATCAAGAAATTGAACACTTTGCTATTTGATTTTTAGAAAACAATGAAATTTTAGAAAATCTCTTTGTGGGCATGAATATGTAGCTTTAATAAAAGTCCTTTTATCCCAATTTTGAGCTTCAAATTTGCATTTTTGGGTCAAAAAGTACTACGCCTAGACCAAGGTAGACATCCAATTGGGGGCTATTTAAAAATAGTAAATTAATTTTAAGAAAACGCAAAAGGTTGTCCAATGTTTAAAACTACCATATGTACCTTCATTTCAAATTTCATGTAAAACTGACATACAATGCAAAAGTTATGAACAAAAAACACATGTTTGAGGCCAAGGGGACAAAAAATAGGACAAGTGTTTCTTGCAATCACCCATGAATGCAAATCCATTTATTGTGATATCTCAACAAATAAATTTTCAATCAAGGCAACCATCATTTCTATCCAAGGATAAACTTGCTCCCTTGCCAATACATCATTTAATTTTGGTTACCTTCAATGAATGAAAGTCCACATCATATTTCTTTCATTCATGAAAATATGTCACCCTATCTTGCGCAAATGAGGCCTTGGTTGTAAACATGTTGTATACCCTATATGTAGACCTAGCCCACATAGCAAAAAGATAGCAAACAAAATTTTCCAAACCTCATTTGTTGAGGACATCCATAGAAAAGTAATTGAAGTGGTAGATCACTTGCTTTATAGAAATGGTGTCATTAGTGCTACAAAATTTGTTTTATTTACAACTACCCTCATCCGAATAAGAGAGGCCATTCATTGGGCTTAGGTACTCTCTAGGGGCCAATGTCCTTCTCGAGGCCTTGTGTTCCAATCTATGTGTTCCAATCTATTTGGAGAATAATAGCTGTGTATTTGCACAACAATGAATCATAAATCCATTTGTTTATACTTTGCACCTTAAATAAAAATCTCTACTAAACGGGTTAAAATTTTCCTCTTTTTATTTCCTGAAATTTTCATCTATTTGAAGGAAGTGTTTCAATGAATTCAAACAAAACATGTTATTGGATGAAAAGTGGTTAATATCTTTTCTATGTATTGTAATTAGTAATTTCAGAATAGCTTCACTTGGTAGCACTCAATCCTTACTAAAAACCGAAATATCCTGGAAAATTGTTGTGCATACTATGCTTATGGCAATCAAATCAGTTCAGCATATGTGGACACTGTTTCCCTGATTCAAATTTTCCGAGGTTGAAGATGGATTTTTCTTTGGCACTCAAAGAAATATTTAATTTTGAAGGTGAAATTTTTTTACAGCAACATCCGACAATTTGCCAAAAAATCAAATCAAATCCCAATCAAAGGCTTTAACTCTCAAGCATTCTGTAGAGCAAATGGCTTTTAATTACCCCAAACTTTGATCGAAGCATTCAAGCTCTTGAGAGGTTGAGTCTTTCTTAATCCTTAAAACACATATCTAGCATGAAGGGTTGGTTTTCAAAAAATCTCTAGGAAAATTCTTTCTATACTTAAATATATGTCAATTTTCATGGTATCACTTTCTTTGTCTTCACAAGATCCATCTATCAATCTAAATCTTAAGTTTTGAATTACAATTTGAACTTGTATTTTTTGCATTGGAAAGTTTGATAAATTTTTTGAAGTTGTCCATGGCCTTGAAGATGGTGAAAGCATCATTGATAGGTCATTTGAACAAGCTACATAATGCCCATTTAAAAAAGATTCTAAAATCCAAATTTGGATAGCCTTCCCTAGGATCTCAAATGCCCTTAAATCCTATAATTTTGATGTGAACACTAATTGTCTGTTTGGATGACATCACCTAATAAAAATTGTAGGATGGAAAAAATATTTTTTCTTACAATTTTTTTTTTTTTAAAGTTCTTTGAGTACATTTTTAGTGAATAGTATTGCAAATACTTTCATTACAATATTATTGAATTTCTTAAAGAAGAAGATGCCTAACCCCTAACTACATGAGTGATCAATTCAAATTTTTGGCTCCTTTGTGTGTAGGTAATTAAATTCCTTTTATTGTTAAATTTTTTTATGAGTAGTATAGAATGCTAACTATTAGAAGCTTCTATTTTTAACCAAAAGGGGTAAATATTTGATTTTTGAGAGGTCCGCACAGGCATATATGTACCAATAGTGGAAGTATAAAGCTTGCCAAGTTTACTTTATTTCCCAACTTTGAGCAAAGCTTGCCAATTCTATTTGAATTTGAAATCTAAAAACTTGTAATTTTCCATTTATTTGCTTTGAAAATGGTCCCAATGGAAGGAGTAAAGTATTTTCATGATTTTCACTATTGAAAGTTTAAACATGCAAGTGTTTAATTTGGAGTTATTTGCAATTTCTACTTATCAAATGTAAAAAAAAAATTACAATTCAACAATTGCAAGGTGGATTGTGCAATGAGTTTGATAGCTCTTCATTTGAACTTAAGGGTTTTGAAGGTACATTTTAGTGTGCTACCACAATTTCTAGTTGTTTATGTCATCTCCAATCCCCAAAAATTCTTATATGCAAATTTTTCAAACATTGCAAAGAGGATAATATACTAAAAATAAGATCCATACATTTCTCTTGTTATAATATCATAACTCCTATGCAATTTCATACTCAAAACTTGTAGGTATACTAATAAGCAAGCTCTTTATACATCTATATGGTTAGATTTTGAAGGAAAAAAAATTTGGTTCATTGGAGATAACTATAAACCTATGTTCTTTTTTTAATAGGAAAAACACACTTGGAAAGGCTTGGACACTTGGGGGTTAATCCATGCCGATCACCCTTGTAGTGTATTTTGGCCATTTCCCGGGCCATTTCTTGCTATTACACTTGATCTGAGTTTTAGCCATAAAAATGATATTTTTTGAATTTGATTCCAACTAATGAAATGAAGCTTATCAAGTTTGATTTCTATTCCAATTGGAAATATTGAAAATTTCATAACTGTCAACATTTTATAGCAATATGAACTTTGGGCATATAACCATGTTTTGTTGATTTTCTAATTTTAGAGTAACAGGGTGAAATTTTTTCATACTATGATGTTATACACTTCAACATATATTTGTGGCAAAAATTTCATATTTTTCAAGTATATTTTGTATTTAATATGAATTTTCTTCATTTTTTTCTTAAAAAATTTACAGTAATTTCAAATTTTCCCCCCAAATTAATTTTTTTTATGACTTGTAGTAGATATATGACTTCATCTCTGAAAATCAAATATAAATTTTTGCATTCATATCTAGTTGCTAAATGGCAGCAAACAGAGTGATGTGAGGGTTACACTTCCTGATTGGACAACGATATTAAAACACTGTAGAGTCCGATTCCCAGCATACCCGCCATGGAGAATTGCAACCGTGACTCCATGAGGACAGGTGAAGTAGTTGACTCGGAGCCACCTGTGACTCCCCCTAATGTAGAGATCCTCACGAGTCATCCCTGCTGGACTCCCATCAACTGATCAAAAAAATCCTGCAGACTTATTGAAAAGTGAGTGACCTCAAAGGTAGTGTGACCCTTGAACGCCATCATGCCTTGCACAAGCTGAGGAGATAAAATATGGCTCTTCTGAATCTGGACATCTAAATCCACTCCTAACTTTCTTGACAGGATGAGAAAACGTAAGCTAGATGAGAGCCCGGCATACATGACGTATACGTATACTTGACTCTGACGCAACTCTCATGCATCTTGTGAGAATAAATTCTGAAACAACACATTCAAGATACAGTGATTGCAGTTGAAGCCGTCTTTATCCAAAATAACCGCAGATTGAGTTAGAATCGACTGAGTTACAGAAACGGTGATTCTATCACACTGGCAACGTAAATCTTATTCTTTCTTAAGCTTTGTTTAAATTAGGAAAATAGTTTATTTATTTTCATTTAGCTGAAAACCTAGGTTTATTCTACAATTTCACTGTAGTAATCCGCAAGGGAATTGGTTGGACAGGCCAAAAAAGAGGGCAGTTATGGGCTAGGGACAGCCCATTGTATCCGAAATCTAGATTAGTCCAAGATTTCAAATTCCCATAACTGGTCTTAAAACGTCTTCCATTATATTCCACTGTCATATATTAAAGATCTGATCTAATGTATGACAATGGAAGATTACAATTATGGGATTAGGTGTATTACTGGTTTTGGGCTTACTTACCTTACAAGTATGATCGGCCTTGAGGCCTCGTGATTATGGTTTCCAAACACACATTACACTCCGACCGCATCGGTGCTATGATATGATTTTGGAGACGAAATCTTCTGCAGCGTGCGAAGGCAAAATTATTATCACGACGAAGTAAGATATCATGACTCACTCATGGAAGGCATTCCAGCAAGATCTATCCTGAAATCCCTTCCCTACGCATGTATTTCCTTGTGAATAGTCACGAGATGAAGAATTGCATCTCAAAAGTCCTTCTCCAAGCTAAATGGCCATGTATAAATCTTCCAGGCTAGTCAACTATTCCTTAAGCTCTTGTCTTCGTTTGCAGATTGCATTGGGTGCGGGGAACGATACAGAGTTCTTTGAGAGTTAGAGATTGATGATACATCTTAAACATAATCCGACTGTTTAATTGGAAAGTTCAGCAACTTCAGATTTCGTGTTTCTAGTGATTACTGCAAGTTGTTGAAGAGTTTACATTACAGAACAGAATTAGTCCAGTGCTTCAGATTATTCAGCTCGTCTGTGAAAATCATCACCTGGGCACCTAGCTGCCGAAGGGGAAGGTTTATAATCAGGTTGGTGAAGAGACATCATGACGCAGGAAGTTCGCATTGCAAACCCTGCTCCCTTGGGGTTATGCGGGTTTGCTCTCACGATGTTCGTGCTATCGTGCTACAACGCAGGCATCTTCGGCGTTTCCTTGACCACGCCGCCTAACGTAATCACCGGGCTTGCGCTGTTTTACAGTGGCATTGCACAACTGCTGGCTGGGATGTGGGAATTCAGAACAGGGAACACGTACGGTGCTACGGCATTCACTTCTTACGCCGCTTTCTGGCTCGCATATGCAGCACTCCTTATACCCGGGTTCGGGATAAAGGAAGCTTATGATGGCGGATACGAGCAGGAGTTTATTGATGCCATCGCCATCTTCCTTCTTGGATGGACCATCTTCACCTTCCTCATGTGGCTGGGCACTCTCAAAGCCAACATCGCGATCAGTTCCATGTTCTTGCTTTTGGCTCTCTCCTTCGCACTGCTCACAATCGCCGAATTCAAACGCTCACTTGGATTCAAACGGGTACGTTTTTCAGCTCTCAATTCTTTGTTTGCGCTGCAAAACTTAAAGCTTCGACATCATCTCTGCGTGCACCTCGTGATGTACTGCGCTGTTCATTTACAGTTTGGGTGATTGATTTCAGGCTGGTGGCTACTTCGGCATAGTCACCGCTCTTGTTGCGTGGTACACTGCCTTTGCTGGAATCCTGACACCCGAGAACTCATACTTCACCCTTCCAGTTGGAAATCTCAGCAAGCATTAGTTTGGAGAAGTATTGCGCTGGGTTGAGATTGGACACACGCCTTTTTCATGTTCCTCTGCAAATATTTGAAAAAACATAATTTAGATAGTTGAGCTGCAATATACGGTATCTCGTACATACTGGAATAGATGCGTGAGGTTTGCAAAACAGTATACTTTAAAACATACTGAAATAGATGCATGAGGTCTTGACTTGGTTAGTATTACATCCTCAGAAAGATGAGGCCAGTTGACCTAGGACCATGTACCACTAACCCATTTTTCTAGCAATTCAGTCTTGATCACAGTAAGGAAGTTTCAATATATTTACATGAAATCTGTTGAGCAGCTATTGGAAATGTAAATGTAATTGTCAGTCAATTGAAGCGTTCAACAACG
This sequence comes from Rhytidiadelphus loreus, assembly GCA_947034895.1. Classification (NCBI taxonomy): domain Eukaryota; kingdom Viridiplantae; phylum Streptophyta; class Bryopsida; order Hypnales; family Hylocomiaceae; genus Rhytidiadelphus; species Rhytidiadelphus loreus. The sequence continues at coordinate 28,000,416 of OX344765.1, read as the reverse complement.
GCTATAGAAATTAAAACTACTTACACCTTGTCCTCCCGATCGGCATCCTCTAGGCTTTGTATGAACTCTCACTCTTAGAAAGAAAGATAGTGATATCATGTTCAGCCAGATCGTAACTTCTTCATTGAGTTTATACAAGCCTACAAGGTGAAAACAATCTGGAGCATAGATCCCGGTTCTGATGTAGGAAAATTAAATCCTTTGCCACATGCACAACCTAATTAGCATGTGCTATTCTCCTAAACCAAGCTCCAGATTTGAGTTACCTAGTAACTAAGTAAAATAGGCTAACGGACAGTTGGACAGTTGGAGAATGTATGGACAGTTGAAAAAGAAATACACTCAACCCTCTTTAATGACACTGCCTCAGGGGGAGAAATGAGCTTTTAAATGCACATGCGTTCACATCTTGACATGTGGAAGTTGCCCAATCAGATGTGTACACAGCATCGCAGATTCTAATTCTGCGCTAGACAGTACGGTTGAGCATAACTAACCAAAGAATGAGCTGCCACAGACGACGTTACATTTCCACAATTGGCCACATAACATCATGTTTGCAAACATGACAAAATGTCGAGTAGCTAAGTAAGCACTCCTTTTAATTGAAGGGGGCCAAGGCCCCCCCCTCCGCCTTTTGGCGTTCAAAGCTAAGTAAGCACTCGGTTCCACAGGCCTGATGAACAATCTGAGAAACAGGGTCCTGCTGCGAAATTGAAACTGACAGTACGAGAGCCACATCAAAGTCCAGGTCGTCATATTCCAAGCCATTCAAGCACTGCTCTAGATCATCTCGAGTTGAATTCAAGCACTGTCTAGATCACCTCCAGTTAAAACCAGAGTCACCGAAAACGAAATCTTCTCGTTCTATTCCATTTCTTCATGCATTTTTTACTGAGATTTAAAATTCTGATTTGAAGACTCTGTATGTGGTTTAATATACATATACAATGATTAAATAACGGTAAAAACCGTCAAATCATTGCTGACCTAGAACGGTTTTATTCCGTTTTCCAGTAACGTTGCGACAAAGCAGGGAGCCACAACGTAAAAATCCTCGTCACCGTCATTCAACTTCTGGCTCCGCCTATTTTTTTGCTCAGTTCTCAGCTGCTCGGCTGCTCCTACTTTTCTTCTCCTGCCTCTCGAAGCTTTCTTTTCGCCTCTCCGATTCTTTGCTCCAGCTGAATTTAACGCTCACTCTCCCAACCCCGCCATAACCAGTAGCGCACATAATAACGATCAGAGCGATAATTTGTATGGTCCTGGCCACACAGGTCAACAACCGATTGGTGAAATGTACGTGAGCACAATTTGCATACTTAGAGCACCTCTCAGCTCCGCGGCAGAGTGACTTAAATTCAACCCCTCCGATCCAAGATCTCTGAAACTGACAATGCCAAAGTCACATCAAAAGTCCAGATACTCGTCTTCCAAGCCATTAAAGCACTGCAGCTCTAATCACCTCATATCGAATTCCCGTGACCTAAGAGTCACAACGCAACAACCCTCGTCACAGCCATTCAAATACTAGCCCCGCCTAACTTGGTGCTCTCTTGTCGGCTGTTCGGCTGCTGCTACTCTTCATCTCCCGCCTCTCGCAACTGTGAGCGCTCACAGCAGATCAATAAAAATTAGTATGGTCCAGGCCACACAGGACTTCAACCGCTTGGCACAACCGAAGCACCTCCATGCCAGACACCGCTACACAAGACACGTCTCTCCTCCGCGACTGAGTAACTCAAATCCAATCCTTCCTATCCCAAGAGCTGAACGATAAATTAAATCCTCGATACTCACTCTTGCGAAATCCTTCATGCGACCATACACAGACCTCACGAAACATACCGCAGCGAAAAGAATACTAGCTCTACAATGGGACTCGAGCACACAGAGCAACACAGATTCACAGAAAGAAGAAAGGCCTTGCAGCATTCAGAAATTGGGGAAGAAGTGATCGGTTTGAACTGGAATGGCACCTTCGAGGAAATTGCTGCCAAGTTCAATTCTCCCGCTCTTTGGCTCCATCTACTGCGCTCTTGTCCCAGTCGGTATCACTTGTTCGGGAACGTTGCAGGGCTCGTCGCTACATTCAACCCTCCCTAATAGCACCGCCTCGGGGGGGAGCAAATGGACTGTTTGTGGATTGTGAACTTTAAAAATACATATCTCCAAATTTTGCTGTTGAATGCACTTGATCATGATTTACAAAAATTCTGTTAAAAGTTATTGATTTGGACCACTTTTGCCCATCCACATTCAATTTCATAAAGTAAAATATTTTGGCATTGGCTAGTTGATAAAATTTCAATCTCCTAGGAGAAAGTACCATTGGCTTGTTCATAAAATTATGAAGAAATAAGTAGCTAGAAATGCTACTTGTATGAGGCATGGTCCCTATGGCACTATCTATTTGTTAAATGTTAAAGAAATTACAAATAGGGGAAATTGAGGAAGTTTTTATGTTTTTTTATCCTTAATTCTTTTACCATTCTACTTAAATCAAATAAGACTACAAATTTAGTCAATTATATAAGAAATTGTAGATGCTATAAATAGAAATTGTATTTTTGGTGAATTTTCTAAGAAAATTGCCTCAAAATTTATTTTTAAATAGATTTACAAATATTTTCCAAAATTTGACAATATGGATAATTGCAAGAAACGCTTGCTAATTTTGATTTGTTTTCACAGAACTCTTGGAAATTTGAAGTACTTCTAATTTTATAAAAATAATTTTTAGATTTAAAAAATAATATGGCCAATGTATACACCTTAAAGAAGATTGTATCCTAGGGAGATAAAGCATAGAAAATTTCTCAAAGTAGGAGAACTAAAAAGTGAAAAATCTTAAGAAAACAAGTATTTTGATGTTTTAATTTATAAAAAATAGGAAAAAAGTTTTAAAAACAAAGTTATTTTTTTGCATTTGTAACAATTTTATAAAGATAGTCATTCACCAAAAGAACCACAAAAATAAGATTTTACATGTTTCAAAATGCAAATAGAAATAAATTCACTTTATAAACTTCTATTGACAATATATAATCAACTATTTTTAAATTTTAGCTCTAAATTTGTTTTTTGAGGCTAAAATAGTATAACCCACAAACCTGCCCAATTGGCAAGTGCAATATAAAATTGGAGGATATTTTAAGATAGTAAACTTTTTTTTAAAAGGTTGTATAGTGTGCAAAGCATTAGATGGGCGTTGAATTGGGCGAGTGTTGTTCCAGTCATTGTTATGTTGATTTCAACTAAAAATAATATATTCCAATAAATTGAGGTCTTAGAAAATTTATTCCCAAAGTTATGTGAAAAAAGAAAATTGATATTTTTTGCTTTTTGTTTTGTTAAAATTGCTAAAAAATAATGAAAACTTTCAAAAAGAAAAAGAGAAATAAGACATTTTCAACAACTTTATGGAGATAATATTTCACCAAAAGAATTATAGAAAGGTATTTAAGATGTCTAGAAATATGTGCACAACATGCATCTGTGTAAAGAACAATGAATTCACTTTTCTTAGAATCCCTTCTATTAATTCTTGAAAACTTAGTATGACACAATTTCCAAATTTTGAAGTAAATTTCATCACTTTGGACTCATTACAATACTAAAAACCTTTGAACCCTAAAATTTGACGAATTAGAAAAATTGAGTAAAAAATAGTGTGAGTATAGAGAGAGAGACTTAGGCAATGTACAATTCATCTCCAAATAAATTTCAAATATAATAAAAAAAAACCTAGAAGTTATGCCCAATTTTATATTGTGTGCATAACATGTGACACAAAATAGTACAAGTGTATTATACTTTCACACTGCATTTGAAGGAATTTCTTCATAAAAAATTTTGAGGCCTAAACAAGGTTGTTTAATTTTTGGTACCTAGTACAAATATATAAATAAATAAATAAATAAATAAATATTTTTGAAATTGCTGACAAGGCACTACTAGTACCATGTCAATTCCCAAAAAAATAATTAATTAATTAAATTTTTTAGTAATTTTTTAAGTATACTTTGCACTTGTTGCGTGCTATCTCATGGCCCTTTCCTAGGTTCAGATTTTTTATAATGCTAGTTTGTACAAGAGTTTACATAATAAATTGTTCTTTTATATGGTGTCCTTTGAGGTGTGGAGTCCTTTGAGGTGAGTAACAATTGTCTTTGTGTGGAAGCATGGGGTAGGTTGAACATGTTCAAAGTCATGTTCTAATAACTAAGGTAGTTTGCTCTAAAAGCGACCATTCAAGGTCTGGTCAGCCTTTTTCATAGGCTTCTATGGACAAAATTATTTTTAGATCATTTTTCAAAGAAAGAAAAATAGATGTGGATCCTAACACAAGTGGTTTTGTATTTTTTCAAGTATTTTTTTAATTATTTATAAATTTTCAAAGATTTGGGGCATAGGCACCTATTTGTGACCATGGGTCTCCCAAAATCTGTCCACTTGCAACTTGTAGAGAGATGTCTAGAAATCAAAAACAATGATTTGCTCTTGTAATAGAAAAACAATTTTCCCTTGATGCATTCAATTGCTAAAGTGGTCCATTTAAGGATCATCCCATCTCCATTCTCCACCTAAACATAGGAGCAGTTTGAAGAAGATGGGCACTTTTAGAGCATTCTATCTTAAGCAATGTTCTTTTAGATTACCTGCATTCTTGCCTACATTGGTAAGGACGTCTGTTTTATCATTTTCTTGTATGTTAGCATAGGCATGCACCTTGTGTATTATTAATGGGAATGTGTGAGATTGCAATAATTAAGTAAAATCAAGAATAGGTTTGTTTGGGTGATTTCTATAACTAATTGAATGTTTGAGATGTATGTTCATAAGGTAGATGGAATTGAAGCTATTTGTATTTAAGTAGAAGAAGAATGTATGGATTGTCTAGGTATGCAACTCTTGTATTATACGTAGAGGTTGTCAGCATTAAAATGACATAGAGGATGGCTTTTGTAAAAATTATATTGAATCAAAAAGACCAAAAAGTTAGGTGAAGACAAAATTAAATTAAATGAGATGTAGAATATGTTGGTTTGTATATTTATTAAAAAAAACTTCACAATATATATGAAAATTGAAACACCTATGCATAATTTTTAAAAATTTGTACAAAATGTTCCCTCTAATTTAAATTCAAATTTATTTGCAATGTTTTATTTGTAATAAAAAATCTTAAATTTTTATTGAAAACCCCTCAAAGTTGGGTAGCTTGGCCTAGGATACATATAGTAAAAATTCAAATAATTAGTTTTGTAATGCTATTATTGTCCACAAATCCTTTGAGATTTAACTAAAATGCATTATAAGTGATTATAATAAAGGCTATATAATACATGAATTGCATATCCCGGATGGACTACAATCACTTCTACACATAAAATATTTTGTAGTTTGAGAAATCTAGCAAAAGGTTAAATTTTTCCAATTAGGTTATAAATGTCATAACAACAATTTTATGCAACTAATTATTTGATTTAGGAGGTTTTTATGTAGGTAGAATGAATGATCCATTTGTGTAATAAGTGTATAGGGGTGGATATCTAAGGTTTCATCTCCTATATTATCAAGATCATTTGAATTGTCTTCAAAAAAATCTTTGCTCCTAGACTCACTCCCTTTCCTTTCAACAACTTTATGGCTATCCAAGAAGTTGATATCATAGTTTCTAATGATTTCTCTAAAAAATTTAATAACGTCTATGATCACAACCTAGGATTGGGGTGAACTTTGTTACTATAGAAGATGCAAGAAAGTAGTTACAATCACAAGTGGCTCATATTTAGTTTCCAGTGTCAATTTTTTTGGTGGATCCCACTTTTTTCCAATGTGTCCTACATTGGAACATTAGAAAAAGTGAGACACTAGGAATATGGGCCTCTTGTGAATAGGTGAAGTAGACTTTGTTTTTGTTGTCACTGTCTGCAATTAGCAACTTTGTCGATCTAAGGGCCTTTAAATAGTTAATAAGTGGAAATGTGACTGGATAGAGTAGACAAAAATGTTGGAAAATAGATAGAAGCATTGCAACAAGAAATCTGAAATATTGGAATTGAAATAGCAAAGATGAACTTATGAGCCCCTTTCCCTTCCATCTAGGCATATGACTTCTCCTTGGCATTTTGCTTGAAAGTAGTGATGAGAGTGTAGTGAAGCTGTACTATTTCTTCACCAACAATGCAATGGAAGTGAAGATCTTGAGAGTAGAAGCATCCTTATTCCTCGCCTTATTTCCACATTCTTATTTAAGATGTGAATTTTGTCTATTTGCATTGAATTTGTTATTTGAGGTGGGTGTAGTTATAACAAATTCCAATTTTGGATGTAACTTTGTAGTGCCTCTTCATTATTGCTTCTAGTTTGAGTCTCGAGAAGACAACAGAAATTGATACTTTTTCCTCTTGCTTGTATGAACTTGAAATTGTAGATGACAACATGTTTTTTGGGTGCTACATTCAAGAAATGTACGGCCTTTATGTTGTATCAATTGCCTTTGTTTGACGTCATTGGAATCCATGTATGGAATGCAATAGTTTCAATTCAATTTATATTGAAAAATGAAGTTATAACCAACCTTTTTTTACTTTATGAGAAAGTGCCAAGATGGTGATTACTTAAAATTTGGTGAACCATTGTATTTTTGCATTCATTAATTTTTTGGACCAAAAAACACTTTTCAAACATATTCATGCTCTTTTTCATCTAATTTTAGCAACTTCATCTACATTTTTAATAGAAATGGGAAACTTCTGGAAAAAAAAGATTACTTTTATCTAGCAAAAAGTGGAAATTTATTTTGAAATGGTGCAATCTAGCCCCATGGTGTCTCCAAAAGGACTGGTTGCACAGTCCCCTGCAACAACTCTTCCCATTGTAGAAAGAGCGGCACACACAGGCTAAAGGCTTCCTCACATGTATCGGTCATCGGGGAACTTTCATAGTGGGTGCTACAGGGAAAAATAGCCATTGCACTTTCATATGGATCCTGTGGGTGGGGACAAAGACAATAAGAAATTTCTACGTATTAGATTCTTTAATCTCCACCAATGAGGTTGTCCACCGATATCAATGAAAGTTCAACTCCTCCTTGCCCACTTGCCCACCCTGACATGACAATTGGTGGAGCCACTTTTGTCTTCTTCCTTCAATTAGTGGAAAACTTGCCCATCGGGCGAGCATGTAAGCTAACCCTAAGTCCCCCCAAAGCCCCTCCTCCTCAAGGTCCCCCTTCTCAAGCCTCCCCTTACATGTTGCAACCTTGAGACTTGCATACAAATCACCATCTCCTTACCAAAAAAACAAGAAAGGAAAACAAAGGAAAACAAACAAAACAAGGCCCCTCACCAAGACCCCATCAAGATCCTTATAAAAGACCTAAAGATCCAATTCAGTGGGATTTCTTTTTCCTCACTAAATTATGTTTGTTCCATGTTGCATTGCTGCCCAAGTAGCCTGCATTGTTTCGGACATCATATCTTTTCACCCGGGTATCCGATCAGAGTTTTTATTTTCACATGAAGATATTCATTTTGTATTTTGTGAACTCACGCATCCAAATTTCAGATCCAAGCTAATTCTAAAGATGATTTCAAAATTTCCAAATCTTATCATCCGTGATAAATACCATAATTAGTTCGTACATTCTCTTCTCTCCTAAGAAGACACTACCTCCTCAAAACCAAGGAGTTTTTTGAGTAAATTTTTGCAAAAAAGTAATGCTAAATTTTTATAGGGAATGTTCTTATGGTGGAATATTCTTTTTTGGAATGTTGTCATTCTATTTTGGATGAATGTTAATTCTTTTGGGTGAATAAATGATTTTTCATCCATATATTGCAAGTTTCATCCATTTGCATGGATGTCAATAGCTCTAGTGAAGATCACTTTATGCACTACTCAAAACGATTGGAAAAAATCACATACGATTGGAGAGTTGGAGATGTTGGCTCATCACATACACTGAGGAATCGCGCTTATAGTTGTACAATGAGCCTAATGCGGAGGGTTGTTTTGCCCCCACGTTTTGTACTTGGGGAAAATGTAGGAACTTTTTATTTGCAACACATGAAAAAAATTACAAATTTTGAATTCGTATTTGCAATCATTGACTCCAAATTATCTACAAAAAGTGTACAGAAATAGAATTAACACAACACAAAATAGGGGGCTTTTTTTACATTCATCTCTACATTAGGCTCGTCATACAACAGTAATACCAAAGGGTGCATATTTGGCTCATTTTGAGCTCAATTAGTTTACAAAATTGGCAATCCTTTTGAGCTCAATTAGTTTACAAAATTGGCAATCCTGAAGAGTTTGTCGATTATGCCAAGAAAATATGCTTACTTTGCCAATTCTGACACAACTCCTAGTCTTAATGCTAGAGAGTAGGCAAGGATTTGCAGATTGCAGACCAACTCGCCCTATGAGCTCACCTTAGGGCTCATTGTTTTGCAAAATCTATAAACATTTTCCTGCTCTCTAAGTTAGTTTGCTCTAAAAGCGACCATGTTCTAAGGGCCACTTCGCACTATGGTCAAAGGTCGAGAGGTTGTGACTTTCCACCAATCAAATTTGAAGAAACTAAAAGTTTGGCTTCTCAACCCTTCACACTAGAAGGTGCAAGTCCAAAGGCCATCATCCTCCAACCACCTACATGGCAATAAATTGCCTACATGACGACGGACTCTCAAAGGAAGTTTGGGCTTGCTAGAAATGGATGCCCAAACTATGGCCGAGAGGCCATCAACTTATGACAAGATCTCAACTGTTAGATTGGTAGGTGGGAGTTCATTACTGAGAGTTTGGACTTTGGGCTTAGCGTGTAGAAGCTTCACACTATGGCTGGCCAAAGGTTCCAATTCCTATTATTTATTGTTGACTTTCAACAAAGGTTAACCACTCAATCCCACAACCTCTTGACTTAGACGACCATAATGTAAAGTGGCCCTAAATGCAACCCCTATTTAGGAAAAAGTGACACGTTGTTTGAAATATCTATTACTATCAATGATAAATTAGGTAGACTTAAATGATCGCTTCAAGAACAGACTACCTTAGGGCCAGCTTACATGTGAGCCCGGTGGACAAACTTTTCTCTAATTCAAGCAAGAAGACAAAAGTGGCTCCACCGATGGTGTTGCCGGGGTGGGCAAGCGGGAAAGGAGGAGTTGAAGTTTCACCGATATCGGTGGACAACCTCATTGGTGGAGACTAGGTGGAGACTAGGGAATCTAATATGTGGGGATTTTTTATTGTCTCCATCTCCACCCACCGAGTCCACATGAAAGTGCAATGTCTATTTTGCCCTGTAGCATCCGCGGTGAAAGTTCCCCGATGACCCCCCCGTAGCTTCTACGCGCCGTTGTTGGGCGGCTCCGCCGCCCAACCTTGGCGCCGCTTTGTATTTGTATTCTTTCTTTTGTTTCTTCTTGCCCAGGTTGCTTGCAGCTGGGCCTTGTATTTTGTATTCTTTTGCAGTAAAGGGTTCCCTTTATTTGTGTCAAAAAAAAAAAAAAAAAGTTCCCCAATGACCGATACATGTAAGGAGGCCCTTATTAGTACTATGAAGCACAACCCATCCCGAGGTGCAACAGATGAATAGCCTCAGCCAGGGTCCGGGGAGTTCTGTGGGTGAAACGGTAGATTTCCTACAAAGTTTCATCCACCCCGGTTTTTTGGAAATTTGGCCGGAAGGCTGCAGTGAGGTGGCAGAACTTGCCGGTCAATTTCCTAGAACTTCAATTTCATCCGGTGGCATTGCTGCCATTTTCAAATTTCAATAGGCTAATTTCCTTTACTATGTAAATGTAGCCGGTTAAGGACTTTTTTGTGTCTTCATTATTTATTTATTTTGCTTTGAATTTTTTCTTTTTGCTTTGTATTTTTTTTTTTTGCTTTGAATTTTTGCTTTTTGCTTTGAATTTATTTTTTTGCTTTGAATTTTTTTTTAGCATATAGCTATATCCCTAGCAGGATTTGAACCTGGCATTGCCCCTACCAATTTAGGGCTAGGGATTCAGCCTTCCGAAAATGCAAAGATCCAAAATAGGGTCCATGCATTTTCAGGAGGCTGGTTAGTACAACATGCCTACACAACTTTCAACATTCATAAGAATCAAAACAAGTGCAAAAAGATGGAGAGAAGAACATACAATCCACCACTTATAAGAATCAAAACATGTGGTAAAAGAATGAATAGAATAGAATACAAGCTACCATGATTAACATCAAAACATGTTAACAAAAAAAATGGAGAGAGAAGGATTCAACAAGCATGATGAACATCACAACATGTGGAAAAAAATGGAAAGAATTAAATACAACCAAACACAAGCTGTCAAGGCAATTCAAGGCCAAATTCAGAAGTTGAAGTGCTAGCAGTAGGACCTGTGGCTATGGCTGAATTAGACAAATAGGTAGTTGGGTTAGCATAGAGGAACTTGTATTTGGTTTCATGCTTCCACATGGGTATGGCATCTATTAAAATAGCATCATACTCTTCTTCTGGTCCCTCTAAAGCAACTCTAAGCAAAGCATCCAGGTTTTTGCTTCCCAATCTATTCCTCACACGAGTTTTAATCAAATTCTGAATGCTAAAAGCTCTCTCACAAGTAGCAGTGGAAACGCACTGCACTCTAGCAATTTCAGCAAGAATAAGCAAATTTGGGTACCGTATTTGTAGGGCATGATTCCAAGTAATCATACCCCACAAATCTCGGAAGGTTTTGTCCCCCCATTCAGTTGTACACTGTAATTTGAAGGACAAAAACTCTCGCTTACAAGCCTGCACATCCAGAAGGGGAGGGAAGGAAAAACCTGAATGAGATCGATCAGTTCCATAGAACTCAAGCAATTTGTCCAACTCGGTGACACCCCAGTTCTGCAGGCCAACTTGCTTAGACAGCATATTAGAAGGATTCAATATTTTAAAACAAGAAATCAAATCATTGTCACGAAATCTAGCCTCCAAACCAGCACAAACGGCCTCAGCAAATGAACGTTGGAACTGCAAAGCTTCTTCGAGGTCTACTCCTAGTCTAGAACGCTGAATTTTGCAACCGTGATACATATCCCCCCTAATCTCAGATGGAAGCTTCCTGAGCAAACCCCCGAAAGAGCCATACTCCGGAAGCACATGGTAGCCTAAATCTTCGTTAAACGTGTCTGCATTCAGATCAGTATTTTCCACAATGAACAGCATACGAATTTGGGCTATCTCGGAACGCACAATGCTACCTACAGTGGTCACATCCACAAATTTGCACTGAAATACCTTTGACAACGTAGCTAAGCAATGCAAGATATCAGCAAGGAAATATAAAATATAAATGAACTTGAACTGCCCTAATTTCTGCAAGATGGGAGCAGTTGTACCTGCATCTTGGCCCTTCAGGCCACGGAAGAATTCGAGGACAGACTCCAAAGACTCACACAGGGTTGTAATTGCTTGCCACCGACTTAGCCACCGGATTTTGTGGTAACGCTTCATTGTTTTTTTTACGTCAAAGAATTCCTCTTGAAGTTTAGTAAGGGTGTGCTTCCGCTTGCTAGACTTGTTGAAAAAACCAGCAACTGAATTTAGGAGAGAGTCGATTTGGGAAGAAATTACCTTGCAATCTGGAGACTTCGCTGCGTCCAAGGCCGCCAAATTCGTTCGATGAGCAACGCAGTGGACAGATAAAAGGTAAGGATTCACCTGTGACTTGATTCGGGCAGCTACTCCTGTCAAATTGCCCACCATGGTGCTAGCACCATCGCTCCCAAATCCGACAAATTTCCGCAGGTCAAGCCCCCATCTCCGAATGCTTGAAATTAAAGTTTCATAAACGACACCTGAGTCCTTCTTCCCCCCATCGATCTGCAACAAGCCAAGAAATAAAGTCACCGGTAGACCCTCCTCCACAATGCTAGCAAAAATGACGAGGTGCCCTGTGACACTAACATCGGTTGATTCATCAATCATGACACCAAAAAACGCTGAATTCCGCACACGAGTAATAACCTGCTTCTGAATCACAACTGAAATGCATATCATGAGGTCAGCACAAGATTTCTCATCTTGGTACATCGATAGGGTCATCGGAGCTTTCACAGTAAGCAATAGTTTACACAAAGCAGGGAATTTCGAATAGGGTAAAGACTGCTTCCCTAGAAAATATGCAGCCCGAAAGAGTGAAGCCACAGCTTCGTCGCACGCCCTCTGCCCTTGCAAAATTGCCTTTTCCATGACCTTCTCACCACTTTGCGACGCCCAAGCTAGCCGTCTGTGCTCTCCAGATCGAGCATGGTCCTGGAAAGAGCTGACCTTCAAGTTCCTGGCACCGTCTTTGGCATACGACGATCGCCCGCCTTTATCCCTGCAGACTTTACAAAAAACCCTCCCAACATTTGGACAAAAATGCAACCAATCGAATTGAATGGCCCATTGCTCCTTCCACTGCCCTTGAGCAATTTCGACCTCTGAAGGAGGAGTGTGAGCGACTTGTGAATCAGCTGTTTCAGGAGAAGAGTTCTCGGACGTTGACGAGAAGATTTCAAAAACATCAAGTTCCCTCGATTTGGAAAAGTAATGGTCCCGTAAGGACCTTTGCCGTTTAGCCATTCAACTAGCAAGAAGAAACTAGACAGCAAGAGAATGCTCACAGTCCTAAACCCTGCAACCAACAATTGCAAATGTTCAGTAACGCTAGCAACTTTAGCAACCCTACATTGTAGAATGAACGGTGGGAACTTGGTGGGTATCGATCTGTGGAGTGTATTCTGTGCTGGATTCAAAATGTGTGCCATAATTGAAAGACCACCAGCACCAGAGTCGATCTCACCAGCAGTCAAGTATGGTTGCTACAATCTGAAATTGCACATGCAAATTGCAGAACCCTAGAACCCTACAATTCTACTTTGATCTCGTCACCATCATTCAAGGAAAAAAAATGGGAAATGAAGAAGGGCGCAAAAAAATTGGGTGCAAAGTTGCGAACCAGGGTCACGAACTCGCCAGAAAGTCACGAACTTGCCAGAACTCGCAGAACTTTTGAAAGTCACGAACTCGCCAGAAATTGCAGGCTCGTACTCCCGCACTCCCGCTGTCCTGCACTCCCGCACTCCCGCAGACGAAGTCACAATTCACAAACTCCTGGAGTGCTACAAATCGCATAGAAACTGACGGTGCAGTGGATGCACATTGCAAAATCACAAACTCGTGGCTTGGCGCTGCAAATCGTTGTAACACACGAAGACTCAAGCTCTCAATCAGCAAGGCTACAATTTCTGAAGGATGCGAGGGTTGCGACAATGCGAGCTTGCGAGGCGGCTTCGCGGTTGAGTGTGACTGACGAAGTGGTGATTGGTGACTGTGTGAGCGAAGTCCAAAACCCTACGGTTCAGATCAACTGAGGGAGCGATCAACGGCTCCGATGCCTCGGCGGAACGGCGGGATAGCGGGAGTGCGGGAAAATGAAATGGAGCTGTTGCCTGCATCGGAGGCCGCCAATATTTCCAAATCCCAACGGTAAAACTATAAAACACTAAAAGCAAATTATTTACTGACTTATTGATCTTGGTACACAATACAGTAATACACATTACACAGTTATACTGTTATACACTTACACAAGATGAGTTACAATGTTAGATGACATGGCCATAGGGGTGAGGCCGTGAGGGGTCTACACATAGTTTAAAAAAAATTACATGCATAGTAATAAAAAATTTCCTAGAAAGTATAAGATTGGTCGGCTGCCCGCCTACGAAAAATATTTTTAATAGGCAATTTTCCTACATACTTTGAGGCTAGACGGCTAAATGCCTAAATATAATTTTTTGAACCGGCCCATTTCCTAAACATTTTTTTTTCATTCGGAACCTTAGCCTAGACTTCTCTATTTCATTAGGAAATTCTCAAATTCAACCGGCTAGGTCGTAACTAAATGCCGGTACTCCCCGTTCATTGGCCTCAGCCCTGTCGGGCTTCCGACCACACGGCCCCGCCTGGACATCAAAGTCCAGACTCATGGCGTCAATGTCAGTGCTCACTGTTCAGGAATCAGGACCCCGATTGGTGTTGCTTTCTCAGTGCTTTGGAATATCAAACTTACGTCGTTTCTAAAGGGCCATTCCCACTTGGACTTAAGGTGGCATTAAATCAGCTGTGAATTGTCGAGCATTCCCACCTGAGTGCTTACTTATTTGCCGAACCTACTTGGCAGCCGAGGTGGCATCGTCGTAAGAGCACTCATTAAGCCGTTAATCACCCAAGTATCACTGTGCCACCACTGAGGAAGTAGTACGTAGTAATAACTTGGAGATCTTCAAAAAATAAAGATTTCAGCACCTGCTGGACGTTCTTATCAACATGCCCGGTCGAGGGACCATTACATAAGAATGGTGGCTGCCCAAGGCAGAAATTAGGGGGATCCAGCCATCTAACTCGAAAAAACCCTAAACCTTGGATTTTTCCAAATATTACTTCCAATGATTTTGGGTATCACTATCATTGTGAGTTCATTGCCGAGTATAGGCAATCTATTTATGCAAGTGGGGTGATGGGAGGTTAAGCAATCCATGTGGGATATTTGAATGAAGATTAGTAGAAGCTCAACCACTCATACCCAGTGAAGTCAAATGCAAGAATTGTGTTCAATGTAGAACTTTAGACCTCATTTAGGCATAGTGAAATCAATTTTTCCAGAAAACTTTGAATGAGGAAAAGTTGGTAAATTAAGCTAACTTGGATTTCCAAAAATCCATTTGAGATTTGGACTCTCCAATAAAAAGTTAGGAACAAAATTCAAAGAGGAATTTGGAGGAACATGTTTTTAGACTTTGTGCAACAAGAAGTGCAATTCAATTCATCTTTTCATCCACAAAGTGCACTTATTTGGTATCTTTAATCCTAGAAAGAAAAAACTTATCACGAACATACTCTATCAAAAATGATGTAATTGATGAACCAAAAAGTACATTCTTCATTTTTGCAATGATCTAAAAATTCATTGATTGGTCACTTTTGGAGTATTTAGTGTTGTAGGATTAATAGAAATTGTGATTTGCAATAAGATCTACTTATTTTGTATTTTAGGTGCAAGTGATGAGAAAATGATTCTATTAGAAATAGACAGTACAAGGAAGATTGAAGCAAGAGAATTTTATAGTTGAAACCTATAAGCAAAGAGAGGGACCAAAAGAATAAATTACAATACCTAGAAGGCAAATTTAACAATCTCTGTTGAATAATGATTTAATCCTTAAAAAACCTATTGTCCCCTTGAAAGATAAATGAGTATTTTGGTAGGGTTATGTGATCTCAATTTTTAATTAGATTTTTTGAAGATAGAAAAATACATTAGTTTTATGTGGACATGATTTTTATTTCAATTGGTGAATGGGAGCAAAAATTATGTGACACTTTGCTTTAAATAGAGTTCATCAAGGTAGATAAAAAAAATCTACAAAATCTACAAATATTTAAAAAACATTTGATCCTCAAAAAATATCTTTTGTGTATATGGAAAGATGGGGTTTATTTTAGTTGGAGTAGTGATGAAAAAGTGATGAAGTAATTTGTATTTCAAGAGAAATTTGAGCATTTTTTTCCAAAAAATACTAACAAAATTTATTTTTGAACTCAATTTTCAATTAAATTAGAAAAATGTTCCAAGTGGTTTAGTTATTTTCTAAGAACAATCTCGTCATTGGGATTAGTATCTTTTTAATTCCATCTAAGAATCATTAGTAAGTTAGTTTTTATTTCAATCTTTTATGTACTTCTACTTAAATAAACTTTTGAAGGATGAAAATCAAAGTTTGTTTGTTTTTTAAATTCTAAAATTTTGAACTCAATTTTCAAACATAAAAAAATATTTAGGGGTTAATATGCAATCTATGTAATCTTAATTTATGGATAGCCTTCTATGAACTAGTAGAAATATGGGCCACATAGACTAGTGAAAAGCCCCATGAGAAGATCCACATGGCCAACTAAACTAGATTCGGGTCTTCAGGAACATGTTTCCCAAATCTACATAGCCCATGTTTCTACTATCGATCTATTTATTATTCTTTTTTGAAAGAGACCCTATTACTAATTATTGGTGTTTTATCATAATGAACTTTAGAAGTGGATACCTCTCTATTATGGGATCAAAATTCTCTACATCCACTTCAACATGGTTTTCCTTCCAACTGCTAAAATCAATTAGAAAATCACGGAATGGAGTCTTTTCACCCAAATTCCAACTAGTTTTGGCTAAATAGGTAATACATGGTGATTACATGTACACATAGCTTAGTGACAATGGAAAAGAGATAAGTTTAACTCTTATGCATCTATCTTTTTTCCAATTTAAATTTTAATGAATTCATGCATGAATTTGATATACATGCCACATAAGACATTGGATTGGTTGTTTCAAAGGTAACGTAAAATCTTGCCAAAACATCTACCTCTTATGGTTCTAAACTCTCAAGCCATAAGCTTTGGATTTAGGACCTTTTAAAATGCATTTTCTTATTGCACTTTTGTATTTTGACAAAAGACAAGAAGCCACGTGAAGGAAAATTGCATTGAGAATGATTTTTAGCATTATGTTACCTCCCGTGTTACCTAGAAAGTTATTTACCACATTATTTAGTGAACTCATAATAATTCTCATTTTGTAGTTGGTGATTAATATTCACGTTGACATTTTAATTTCTCCACCCATTATGAAGAGCTCATGATTTGAAATTAAATTTTGCCCCAAACTTTTGATTGGAGGCTTGAAATTTCAAACGGATTTTTGAAATGAAAAAAGATTTCATTTAACAACTTTTCTTAGTTTAGGGTTTCTTGAAAAAAGTTATTCTACTATGCCTATATGAGTTTTGAAGTTCTACATTGCACATAGTTCCTACGTCTTCACAATGAGTGGTCAAGCTCTCATCTTCAAATTGTCCCATATCCTTTGAAGATTCATGATGGACAATGAATTTCATTATAAAAACAATTTCTCCACTCATTATAAGGAACACATGATTTGGAATTGAATTACAACATCCGCATTTCCAATACGTGAATTTCTTTACAACTCCTTGGATTTGGGAGAGTGTCTTCTTAATTTTCGAAGTCTTTCAAAAATTTGAATTTTGATCATTTTTGTTCATCAGATCAATATCGGTAAGCGGATGTGCCGGGGTCCGTGAGGTTTCGTAACTGCTGAATAAAATACCAGCCATGTGGGAACAGCACCTGTTTAGGAAACAATTGGTATACTTCCGATCCTGAACTGCCGGAACAGAAAATGATTTCCTTTTAATGCTGAAGTTCTAAGTTTAAGCACACGCTGTTTGCAAACGCCAGGTGGGAATGGGCCTTAAGGGAAGAAAAAACCAATCGATTGCGGTATAACTTTATAACTTAGAGTAAGGTACTATGCTCTAGAAGCGACCATTTAAGGGCTGGTCCATCTTTTTCATAGGCTTCCGTGCACAGAATTATTTTTAGATCATTTTTCAAAGAAAGAAAAATAGATGTGGATCCTAACACAATTGGTTTTGTATTTTTCCAAGCATTTTTGAATTACTTATAAATTTTCAAAGATTGGGGGCATAGGCACCTATTTGTGACCATAGGTCTCCCAAAATCCGTCCACTTGCAACTTGTAAAGAAATGTGCGGAAATCAAAGACAATGATTCGCTCTTGCAATAGAAAAACAATTTTTCCTCGATGCATTCAGTTGCTAAAGTGGTCCATTTAAGGATCATCCCATCTCCATTCTCCACCTAAAAATACGGGCGGTTTGAAGAAGATGGGCACTTTTAGAACATACTACCTTAAGTTGCATGAGAATTCAATGGACCACAAAGGCTTCTACAATCATTAATATAATGAGAGACTTGTAGCAAGTATCTCTATGGAAGTGGTTCATAGAGCATTCATTTAACCTTGCAATGCCATGCAGCCATGACAACTTAAAAGTGTCCGATGAATGACAAAGAATCTTTCTATAGAAGACAAAAGTAGAGACATTCGTCATTGGAATTTTGTTCAAAGATCAAGAGGAGGTCTTGCATAATAGTTTAACCTCTAATGAATTTTTCTAAGATTTTTTAACCCCCTAAAGTTCTTTGACTATGTTTTACACAAAATGCACTCAAAATGAGTTGTATTGATGGCAAAGACCCCCCAAAAAAATGACAAATGAAATCTTATTGCATCTTACTACCGTAGGTGAAGGGCAAGATCATTGGAAAATAATTATTCTTAAGAATGTAAAAAAAAATTTTACTGAATTCAGCAAGAATTAAATAAGCAAGTTGTTGAACAAAAATAAAATTTCCAATATAAGTCAAAATGTTCTAAGACCAAGTACAATTATGTACAATTTTGATGACTAACCAAAGGAGATTCTGCATTGACAATTATGGAGGATGGAAGGTGGAGAGGTCATTTTTATAATGAATCCGTTGTTCCTTATGAACCCTCAAAGGATATGGGGTAATTTGAAGATTGAGTTTCTACTAATATTAATCATTAATATATCCCACATTGATTGCTTTACCCCCTACCATCTAATTTGTATAAATATCTTGTCTTCCTCAACTTCACACACGTCCAAGTGAGTAACTTTTGGAGATGTGTGAGGATTTATTTCCACATAATGTCAAATTTCCAAACCTAAAATTTTAAAGGGCCAACCCTACTTTGGAAAATTTAATTAAATATTTTGCATTAAAGTGTCGACCCTGCCTTTCACCTACTGCATAAGATCTAGTGGTAGAGTACTTCAACAATGTAGTAAAAAAAGTGGGAGGTTTTGACCGCATAGATTGCAAGATTATAGTGTTTGTACTAGGAAAAATTATTGGGAGGGGGGAGGATCCAAGCTCAAGGCAGCTTTGATTCGGGGAGGCTTTGGCACAAATTGGTTTCACTTTTTTACTTGAACTTTCTATAACTTTTTTTGTCATAGACTTCATCACATGTTCAAAAAATCCCAAAACATCTCAAATTTGGGAACATGTACCAAAAAATTCCAATAGAGAACTAGCTCCAAGAAAACTCTCATACATAGTTGTTTTTAAGACAATTTTTTGCTTGCACATATAGTAATCTCTTCAAAATGTTAATGGTGGAGTTTTAGGTTTCAGCTAGTCCTAGAAGAGAGATAAAAAAATCACCCAAAATTTGTAACTTTGGCAAGCTTGATCAATTTATGGCTTAAAACACCCAAGCTAAATTCAAGCACAATGGCCATATTGGGTAGGAGGATTTTGGGTGAGGATTTTGGGTGAGGATTTTATAGTTGATTCATCATGGATCACTAACATTGGATGAGGTAAAACAACCCACGTGGGATATGTAAATTGGGATTTGTAGGAGCTCAACAATTTATAGTTAAGTCAAATGTAGGAATTGTGTTCAAAGTAGAATTTCTAACTCTATTTAGGTATAGTAGATTAACCTTTTTTTGTTAACTCTAAACTAAGATAACCTCTAAAGGACCAAGGCCTTTTTTTTGCCAAAAAACACTCAAAACTGCCATTTCTTTTGCAAAGAGTAAAAATATAGGTAACAATCACTATTTACTTGAAGTACTAATACTTTTTTATTCCTAATGATTTCCTATAAAAAAAAATTGAATTTTTTTTGGCACGTGTAATTGTAGGATCTTATACCTAACTAGTATGAAAATGTGTAGAATAAATTTCAAAAAAATCCGTTTCACAGATAGCAAGATATCTGCATTTAAAGTGAAGGAAATAAGTTTTTTTGCACATTGTGGGACTATATTATTTGACTTTAAATCTTCTTAACTTAAATGTTTTGAGGTTTAAATCTTTATGGTGGGGAATTGAGTTGAGAGTTTAGGAAAAAAAATTCAAAATTTTTTAATTTTCATTCTTAAAAAGATTGTTAAGTAGAAGTAAGTACAAGATAGAAGGAAAATCTGAATTATGAATATCTCTATGATGGAATTAAAATGCATTAATCCCAATAGTGAGATTGTTCTAGCAAAAAAACGAAACCATGTAGAATTTTTTTTAATTGTGAAAATTGCATTCAGAAATGAATCTTGTAAGTTATTTTTTCAAAAAGATGCTTAAATTGCCTGAAAAACAAGATTTTCTATAACTTTCACATCTCTTATCCAAATGAAATAAATAAAAGTTTTTCAAGTAGTAAAAAATATAATTTATCAAAAAAAAATTAAAAAATTAAAACAATCAAATATGGTGGTAGTGGTGATAAGGAGGGTTTTTGAAAAAGTTATTCTACTAAGCCTAAATGAGGTCTAAAATTCTACTTTGAACATAATTCCTACAATTGACTTAACTATGAGCGGTTGACTTCTTACTAAATCTAATTTACACATCCACATGAGTTGTTCTACTTTCTACCACCTCTCTTATGCAAAGAGCTTGTCTTTCATCTCTACATATACAAAAGAAGTGACTTTTGAAGCTATTTGAGATAGTTGCCAAATATTTTGATTTGTTTGAATTTAATGTCAATTTTTCTAAAATTGTATTTCATGAAGAAACCCTCTCTTTGGTCCCTCTTCTTTGTACTTTTGGTCCTGAATTTATGGGTTCCAAAAAAATGTTAGATGCAATTTGTTTTTAACTTGAGCTAAAAATTTCCCCTAAGCCCTAACCCTACTCTTCTAGGCATTGTGATGAAAATTTCGCTCCAATGTAAATAACCATGCCCATGCTACTCTCTATCTACAAAAATGGAAAATTTATTCCCATAACTCCTCGTGGACAAATCCAATTGTAAATTTTTTTGGTGGAGTAGCAAAGTACTTCTTGTCTCCACATCCAAAAAAAATTCAAAAAATATAATGAACATTTTTGTTCTTATTGAGTTGCCAAAAATTGCTATATTGCCAAAAAACGCAATTTGGTCCTTTAGGGGTTAAGCAAATGATTCACACAATACCTTCAAAAGATGATTTCTACAATAGCCAACTTGGATTAAGAGTCGATCGCATTTTGGGGGAAGATAAATTTCTTGAAATATTTTTCAATAAATTTTCATAGAAAGAAAAATAGAATTGTCAATTAATCCAAGTCATTTTATGAACTTTCATGGAATTAGTTAATGCAAAGGCCACTAAAAGCATCCACCTCTTGAAATGTGCACTACTTTTACATTGATTGTACTTACCTCTACCTTAGAGGAATATCTTAGAACCTTGTTTGTTTTAGAACCTTTTCTCTTTTCCAACTACAAATATAGAATTATTGATTGAATGACTCTTTGCATATGATATTTAGGAAAATTCTCTTTTTAATTTTTATAGACTAATTTTTTGAATAATCCCTATTCAATAGGTATAGATTGCTACCTAGTAAAGTAACTACAACTAAGTAACATAGCTTTCTAGTAGCTTAGTCAAAAATAGATAATCGAAAGGGTGCCTAAATTTTTGGAAAATTATTGACCTAGTTTGGCCAATAAATATATTAAAAGATTGCCTAAGACATAGAATTTGAACTTACATGTGCTGCAATCTAATAAATTAGCATTTGCCTCAAATCTTTCATAGATCTTTTATTTGTCAATGATTGTAAACATACATTGCAATGTTTTTTTGCCTTGCCATTTTGATTGTTCTTAAGTACAATCTCTCACAAACAATCTCTTACATACAATGAACCCTGACATTTAACAAAATTGTCACACATGATAGAGAATTTAGGGTTTGGAGGTCAAGATAAGGATTTAGGTGAATGCAACTGCCTTAAATGAAATTAGCAGCAACCATCCAAATATTGTAAGAACAACTTAGATGAATGCCTAATTTTAATATATTATTTTTCAAATTGTCTAAGTATTATTTTCACTTTAATTAATTATTAGGCAAAAAGTTGCCTAAGTTGCTAGGAAGCTATGGTATGTCCAAATAAGCAATTGAGTATTGTTACTATTATTAAATTGGTTGACTAGCATTTAGTTGGATGTTATTGGAAGTCAAATAACATTTTAGATTCTTTTTTATGCACCTATTAGACACTAGATGAATAAATTATGAATTTTCAAAGTGTTGAAAATAAATATTTTTGAAATCAATCTTAGACTCTTATGAAGTAGTGAGAATACATTTTAGACAAGAATTTGTTGGTTTTAGAAAGGGGTCTCAATTAGGCACAGTTAGCTTATTCCTAAAGCAACAATTCACATGCCACATAATTCTATAAAACATTGAAAGTTGATTCTTAAAAATGATGGGCTCAAACAATCATGTAATATGTCAATTTTGTTAAATGATTGGCAATGTTCTATACATGTGCCAAAATTGTGACATATAACTTCACAAAAATCTGATTTCAGGTCACAAACTACAACATGTAGTAGATTTTGAATTCAAGTTGCATATCCAGAATTGCGCCATAATATAAGAATATTGCCAATTTAACAAAAATGATGTTGCAATTGTTGGATGTCACGTTTTATGTTTGGTCTAATAATAACTTTTTGACTTTCATGTTCCTAAAACCACATAATTTAGATTGATTTCAACTAGACAAAAAATACATTCTATTGAATGATGGCCTCAACCTAGCCCCAACATCTCTATATTTCTTTTAACACATATCTCACATTCATGTTGCTTCATAATATAATATTTACACTTCCAAACCATTTAAGGAACCACACATAATGCATCCAATTAAGTCTTGTAGAAAAATGGGTATGCAATAATAATTGACAATCAATTTTTGTAGGTAGATACTTTCAATTGAATCATATTGGAAGTGGTTACATAAATTTTGGAATCCCTATGAATTAGTTACAAATTTTCAAAAGGGTAATAGGCTATAAGTGTAATTATTTACTGCAACACGGTGTTTTTGTGTATTGGACATAGAATGTGTATGATTTGACATAATAGTTTCAAAATTTTAGGTTCATGTAGATCCAAATTCAATGACACATGACACTTTGAATTTAGATCATTACTACACCTCTACTATGTATGAAAAGTTGTAAAATGGTCACGTATTTTACATGATAAGGTCTCAATATTAAAATGACCTCCAAATGAAAGATGTTAATTGTTAAATTTTCAATCCAACAATGTATGTCTTGCTATATTTCAGTGCTTTATTTTTTATTCTAAGTATAAAATACATGACTATATCTATTGTCCCCACCAAACCTTTAACCCCTAAAGGACTAGGTATTAAAATTTTGAACAATATATGAATGCAAGTACATTCTAAATACATAGAAATGTGTTCTATCATCTATAAATTTTTTTTAATATTCTTGTGTAAGTTCTTAAATAACATATGTAAAATATAGATTTTGAAGACTTTACTTTGCAAAAATTCTATAATTCAAAGGGAACTAGTAGGTATGTCTTCAGAAAATAATTATTCCAATTCCAAAAATGACCCTTCAGAAATAACTTAAATAAATAAATAAAATAAAAATCTTCTAATATCACTATAATTAGAATTTATAATTTTGAAATTAAAGAAAAAAAATTCTTGTGAAAATCTCAAATATTCAATCTACAATTGATTCTAAGAGGGATTTTCAATTTTTGGCTTCAAATTCTACTGTAGGAGATGGTTTGTGTACTAACTAATCTATCGATACAAATATGATCTATGGATCATATTTTACAACTATTGTTTGAGAGTTTTCATTAAATTGTAATTCTAAGTTGAATTTTATAATACATATTTTACAATTTTGAGATTAAGGACTACCCCCTAGTCCTTAACCCCGAAAGACCTAAGAACTTTTTGACAATGAAGGTTTTAATTAATTGTCTCACTTTAATATTTTTTTGCACATGAATGTGCTTGATTTTCTTAAATTTTAACTATACAAAAGAAAGACTACTTTGTTTAGTATGCATGGAATTAATTGTGGAAAATATTGATCATTGGATTTTTAGAATAAAACAATTTTGGATGATCAACTTTATAGGCAAAAAACACAATTTTGGGGGAAGAAAAATTATAAGAACATGAACAACACTTCCCCGCCACAAATAATTGTATTGAAATATAAGGTAAATTTAGTATTTTTTAATTTAAAAAATGATAAATAAAAAAACTCTCTCAAATTTGTATACATTTTCAAATAAAAAGAGTCAAAAGCCAAAATTGACCAAATTGGATCCTAAGAAAATAAAAATAAATAATATATGCATCAATTTTTCAAATTTAACAATTGATATTACTAGTATATTTTTTGGAACATCTTAAAAAAAAATATTATCATTCTAGTTATTTTGTGTTCTTAATTACACTAGATTGAACCTTGTATTTTTTTAAATTGCTAAGAATACAAATTTGGAAAAATACTCTAGACTCAATATGATTGTATAGTCTAAAGATTAGAAATGTCCAAAAAAATGTTTTTTTCCATCCCTACTAAGTATTCCTTTCATTGGAAAATATATTGTTTATTCCCTTTTTCTATTAGACTACATTTCCTAAATGAATTCTTAAATACATTCCACGTTGAAATTTTGAAAATAAAAAAATGCAACAAGTATGTCAACTTGTTACTCTACAAGATTCTTTATAAAATATTGAGATTTGTTTCACCCTACCGAGAACTTTGAAATTTTGAAGAGGACACAGTGTGTTCTCTTAGTCCTTGAGGGATTAGGGAATTGAGGGGTTAAAGGTTAAACCAAAAGAAAATGTACCCAAAACCTTGTCTTCTTGGAAGGTCACCACCTCCATACTATCCATACCTTAAGCCAAACTGTTTGTTTTGTTTTGTTTGTTACATTGAGATCTCTTAGATTGTACGTCCCCCAATTGCATTGACTATTTGGTACTATTGGAAAGCTCTTTGCAAGGAGGGGTGCACGGGCTTTGTTTCATGGCATTTAGACCTAGGGTGTGAAAGTTATTGAATTTCAAAGTTTTTATAAATAAAAAAACAAAAAATAACTTTTACTTTTATTTTTATTGTGGCAACAACACAAGGCACATTGGTAATATTGTAAAAAAAGCCATTCACTCTCTCCAACTCCACTTTACACTTGTCCTTTTAAGTTACTCACCATTTGAGGTATCCCCTCTTTGTTCCCTTTCCCTTCAAAAGTAAGGATAGGTATTAGCATGAGTGGTTGGAATTGGGTGTGTTTACCTTGCATATTGTACAAAGAAAGAATAAACAATCTGCAAGTGTTGGGGCCTCAAATTGAAGTTACTACAACCACTTTCTATCAACTAGTATATCTTATTTAATCTAGCTATGCTTACATACCTTCTTAGGCCTCCTACCATGTGAGATTGGTGGGCAAAGTTTGTAGGGGAGCTACAAGGTCCAAATTTGCAATTGTACTAATATGTGGACCCCAATGGGTGGAGGAGAGATGAAGTAAGAATTTCCCGTAAGATTAACTAATCTCGACCAATGGAGTGTTCACTGATTCTAGTGAAACATAAAATCCTCCTTTTTCGCTTACCAAAGTCGGCAAAAATCCTCCTTTTCCGTTCATAAAAGTGACATCTAAATTGATATAGATTTTAGAAATCTAAGAGTTATATAGATTTTAGACTGCGTTGTTTGAACTATGAAAGTGTAATCTATGGCACATGTAGATTTTAGACATCTAAGAATGATATAGATTTAAGAAATCTAGGATAGTTGTACATTTTAGACCACTTGGTTTGAATTGTAAAAACTACCAAAGTTGAGGAATTTCACCATTTTAACAAAATTGCCCATATAGTAATAGTATCATGGCCATGGCTATGTAGACATGGACATTACAAACCTTGATCAAATTGTCATTCTTGTAAAACTTGTTATGCATCAAAATTACTTGAAACTCTGTACTGAAATGTAGTTAGTAGAAGTAGATTTTAATAAAAAAATATCTCACTTTCAAGATATTAATGTTCCTTATGTAACATGAAGTGGAACACATACTAGTAGGAAATTTCATTAAAGTGGCATACTCCATATGCCATTTTCAGCTTGCACAATCTAAACTGTAAAAGTGTCATTTAGGACAAGTGTACATTTTAGATTGTGCAATCTAAACCATAAAAAGTGCCATCTAGGACATGTGTATTTTTAGACTGTGCAGTCCAAACCACAAAAGTGCCAAAGTTGCGGAATGGCGTCATTTTAACAAAATTCCCTACCATACTACTAGAATTGGTCTTTATAAGACAAAGTATTGCAATTTATTAAAAAAATTAGCCCCAACTCCTCTCATAAATTAAAGATGTATTATAACGTTATCATAAGTATGTAGCTTAACCCTTGAATGTTGTTGTGAATGTTTATTGTCCGATGCATGACAAAGAATCCTTCAACAAAACTAATACAAATATAGAGGTTTCATCCTTGGAATTTTGTGTGAAAAGGGGAGGATCTTGCACACTAGTTTGACCTCCGGCAATGAGTGCTCTTGGATTTTTTTAAGCAAATGATCCACAAGGTACCAAAAAAGACGATTTCCATGGTGACCAGGCAGATCTTAGGGATCAATTTGCTCTTCTTAAATCGCTGCCCCCTGCGCATTGTAAAGGAGTTGCCACCCTGAGCAGTTTAGGAAGTATAGACTGAAAGTTGATGGTGTAAAGGCGGTGGCTTTCTTCACTTTTCGCTAGACAGTGCATATTGGCCGGCTCCACATGAAAAAATACAGTAATCTAACTTATACCACGCAATCATTCGATGAATGTGTGGTATAATTATGAACTCTTCTGCCCCAGCTGGAAGAACGGATCAGTTACGGCCATCAGACGTCAGAATCGGTCTACAGTTCCCCATCCAGTTAACCGATAAACGTGGATACTGACGTTTGGCGTCCAATAAATGACAAGGGAATCTCCTGTACAGGATAGAAATACAACTATTCATCCTCAATTTTGGGGGTGGAAAGGAGAAATTTTCTATAGTGCTTTGACTTCCAATGAGTGGTTTTGAAATTTAGTATACCAATGATTCTCACGGTATCAAAATGCATGATTTCCATGGTCACCCATCTGTCCTTTAAGGGTTAACTACATGTGAATCAATGACAAGGCTTCACGATTGAACAACTAATAAAACAGACTCTTCACAACGTACGTTGGACCTCGAACCCCACAGGGCTGGGGTGAAATTGATCCCCTCGCTCGTCCCCAAAGGAAAACTATTAATTTTTTATATTTCCCACTCATAATAAAATTTGCAATTTTTGAATTCATATTTGCAATCAAAGGCCCCAAATTAGCTAGGAGAGATGTTAGTAGAACATACATTTTCTAGGCACAAAATAGGGGTCTTTTTTTTACTTATAACCCCTGGACTAACTTGGAGGGACGAGCAAGGGGTCAATGCACCCCAACTTGAGTAAGCTAGTTTCGATTCCATTCACTTGATGCCATATGGGAGACATTAAGTATCCCCCTTGAGTAAATAGAGGGTATGTAGTGGGGCCCAATCGCCCGGGCTCGTGAGGCTGGCCCACTAGTTTTCGTTTTGTCGGGGTAACTGGGGGGTAACCCTCCAAATCTCCTGCCTAGACCATTCCTCGTCTCTAGGCAACCTTGAGTGTGAGGGAAGGCTCCCTGCATCTAGGCCTTTGCTTGGAAGGGACGGTGGAGATTGAAGGTGTGGGGAGGGCATGCTCTGGCTTCACTTAATGGCTTGATGGCGAGGAACTCTGGCTTAATGGAAGCTTGGCAGCCTAGCTTATAAGCAGTGTATTTTTTAATTTTTTCTCTTGATAGAGCGACTAGCACCCTGGAATGCAACCAAGTAAGGAAAAATGGATAGAATCATCCAAATTAATATTCTCATCCAAAATTTATCTATTGTAAGGCACTTTCATCTAAATACTAGCTATCACTAGTATGTTTTTTAGAAGACTTTGGCAATTTCATCCATATTTTTGCCCATTTGTTTATAATGTAAGAGTAGTCAACATTCCAAACAAGGTAGTTTTTGGCGACAAATCGCCAATAAAAAATTCACTACTCATAAGATTAACTTAATGGCTAGATGGAAGGTACTCTGGCTTAATGGCCTGATGGAAGTTTGGTTGGCCTGGCTTATGAAATTAAGATGCCACATGGTGACAATGATATGAGATTATGTTGATTTTGGTTCTTTTGCTTGCTTGATTTTGATTTTGGTGGACGACGCTAAATGTTGACTTTGAAGTGGGCCCACCGGGTTGGATTTATCCAAGGATAAAATGTTGAATTTTTTAATTTGCACAACATGATAAAATTTGCAAATTTTGAATTCAAATTTGCAATTAGAGACCCCAATTAGCTAGGAGAAGCCTAAAGCATACCCTAGACACGGCTCAAAATAGGGGGCATTTTTTTACTTTTACTTGTTATACAATTTCATCAACTAAAACAGATCCTCCTCCCCAACCTCTCTATCCTCCCCCCCCCCAACCTCTCAATTCTCCCCTAGTACCTTAACCTTAAATCCCTAATGTATATTAATAAATGCATTTGCGTACTTGATATATCACATTGTAGGATTCTTAATATTTCATATATAGTCATCACTATTATAAAAGTATGACAAAAATCACTATATAAATTTTATCATCATTACGTTACTAATCCATAAACTTTCTATCTCTACCAGAGTTTAGAAGATTTTCTCCAATGCTCTTGAATACTCTTGAATGTTATTTTCTTCACATCTTAAGAGTACCTATTGAAGTGTATTAATAATGGAAGAGATAAAATCTAAATAGTGCTATTCAATTAGGCCATTCAACTATTGAATAAAAAGTGTGCATAAAATTAGTACTCTTAGAGTGTTATGTTTCAACCCATCACAACAAACTTCATATATAGATTGTCAATATTGTATTCATTATCATTTAAAAATCGTAACGGGGTGGAGTTCATGCAATTTTATTTTCTCCATTATATCAAATGTGATTGATGTCAATGACTTCTATTTAAGGAGTCAATGACATTAATCAAACTTGACATTTACTTCTTAAATTTAATGCCTAAACAACCACTACCTAATTACAACATTGTAATAATGAAAATTTGTACCCATTTAAAATTAATTTGCATACACTTGTAATACTATTGTCCTAATACAAGACCATCTTTATGGATTTTTTTATATATAAAATATTGGTGATTTGCAATCATTCATCTAGTCATGATTAAAAAATTTAAGATTCAAATTTATACAAAACTTGGGTGATTGCAAATTTGCAATCATAGATCCCCTATGGATAGAATTTAAAATTAAAAAACAACAACGATTATTTATACATCAATTTAAATATATAATATTATTGTTTTAATTATATAAAAAATAAAAAATTCTCATTATCTAAGGATTGTTGGAATGATTGGCCAAAAGAACTTAATGTACAGCATTGAATCATGTTTTGTATAGCATGCAACATTTGAACCTATAAAACTATCATCTCATTTCATTCAATAAAAGTTGAAGACATCTCTATAAAACAAAATCTCAAATAAACCACTTTACTACTATTTCAACCAATCATAAAAAATTACAAAATGAAAGTCTTGAAATTGTAGTTTTAGTGAGTGTAGTTAGCTCCTCTAGCACCACTCCATGCTAATCTCCAAGACCTAATGGTGGAATCGAGTTACAACGTCAAAGACAATTTATGCAAAAGAAGCACACAAGGGTGAGATTGCCAAAGTTTTGTAGAGGTTAATGTCCAAATTATTAGGGGTTGAATATATTTTTCAATGGAGTTATAGTCATTGAGTGTTACAATTGTCAATATACAATAGTAAAAGGGGGTTATAGTATTACACCAAGCACTCATGAATGTGAAGTTGAATAAGATGTGAAATTGTTTTTTAAGGATTTGAATATATAGTAGAAAGGTGAATATAAAATTTGCTTAATTCAAACTAATTGTTTGGTGTTATTCATTTAATGAAGATTCAAATTATAGCATTTTTAATGGCCAGTTTATTATGGTTATTGTATTTGCATATATTATGTGTAGCATTTGTATCATGTTTTTATTGCTTACTTCAATAATATACGTGCATCATATACATGTTAAAAAAGTTTTATTATATATGGATTTATGGCAATTTCAATGTACATTGGTGAGTATTATTTGAATATGTTATAAAAAGTTATAGAATGTTAAAAGCTTATTAATTCACATGTGACTAATGACACTAATCTCAAAAGTAGGGGTTAGTCACGTACATTAGTAAAATCTAAACTATTTTTTGCCATTAGCTAGACTTCAAGCACACCTCATGTACATTTTTTTTACTTTTTAAATTTTGAATCAAAATTTAAAACAAACTTTTCTAAGAAAATACCCAAGTGTGCTTTAGGTGTGCTTGAAGTGTGCTTGAGGCCTAGTTCAAGCTCACCTCAAGCACACTTTTATTATTGTCATTGCAATGAATTTAGATAACAATGGAAAAAAAGTTTGTTGAAGTTCTTTACTCAATTTTTTTAAAAGTGAGCTCGAGGTGTGCTTGAGCTAGACTTCAAGCACATCTCATGCACTTTTTTTAAAATTTTAAAATTTTGAATCAAAATTTTCAAGAAACTTTTCTTAAAAAACAACCAAGTGTGCTTTAGGTGTGCTTGAGGCCTAGCTCAAGCACACCTCAAGCACAATTGGGGTTTTCTTTTAAAAGAGTTTGCTTAAATTCTTTATTCAAAAGATGGTCTTGCATTAGGACAATAGTGTTATAAGTGCATGTTAGTTACTTTTGAATAGGTACAAATTTATTATTACAATGTTTCTTTGGGATAGATAGTCATTTAGGCATTATGCTTAAAAGTAAATGTCAAGTGTAATTAATGTCATTGACTGCTTAAATAGAAGTCACTAACAAGTCACTAACAGTAATCACAATTGATATAATGGAAGAAATAAAATTGCATTAACCCCTCAATTTTTTTAACTACACTTGATTTTATCTCTTCCATTATTTATATACATAAATAGTATAATTTTATTATAATATGGAACTATAAAGACTGAGGACATTTGGCATTGTACGATTAAATTTAGTAAGAATCAATAAAAGAAGGTACTCTTAAGATGTGAAAAAAATAACATTCGAGAATATTCAAGAGCATTGAAGAAAATCTTCTAAATTGTAGTAGGAATAGAGAGTCTATGGAATAGTAATGTGGGGATGATAAAGTTATAATTTATTTAACTATCTTGAAACTGTATTGTGATTTTTGTCATACCTTTTCAATATTGATGACTATCAATGAAATATTATGAATCCTACAATGTGATATATCAAGTATGCAAAATGCATTTATCAATACACATTAGGGATTTAGAGTTAAGATATTGACAATTTGAGGATGAAATGTACCAAGGTAGGAGGTCCTAAAATGGCACAGTTTCAAAAAATGTCCGACCTTCTTAAATGTACACTATTTGTACATTTTTTTTCCATAGCCCTTAGTAATGTACCAAAAGTGTACATTCTAGGAGGTGAGTCATTTTGGGCCCTATGCCATTTCAATTGCAAAATTTTATAACTAATTACACAAAGCTCCAAAAAATATGAAACGTTTTGGGTTAGATGTGAATTCCACTTGTCTTTTAGAAAAAATGATTGAAAAATATTTTAAGATGTTTCACCTACCCAAAATTCAATTCTAGCCCCCTAGAAAATCCATATATGGACGTCCTACCATTTGTGTCAAAAAAAAAAATTAAAAAAAATTAAAAATTAAAAATCAGTAAATCAGCATGCCCCAAACCCAAATCAACATGCCCCAAACCCAAATCAGCAAACCCAATTACCCAAATCAGCAAACCCAATTACCCAAATCAGCAAACCCAATTACCCAAATCAGCAAACCCAATTACCCAAATCAGCATGCCAACATGCCATGCTTGCTCATTAAGCTTATGTTGTGCCATACTTGAAGGCTAAATGCGCTGGAGACAACAATCTTCAATCTCCACGCTTCATTGCCATGGAGGGCCCAGATTGCACGAGCCCTCCCCGAAACTTGAGTCTGCCTGGAGACTTGGCAGACCATTCCGTCCCAGGCCCCTTTCCGTGCGAACTGTGCCTTGGCTAGATCGCCTGTGCAAGTTTTGAGTGAGTGAGCAAGAGAATCTTGAAACCATAGAAGGTCAGCCACGTTGTAACACCATAACTGAGAGGAACGGTCAGCACTATAAAATTTAAACTTTGGTAATTCAAAATCATACTAAATTCATCCAAAAAGTACATCACACAAATTCAACATTCATTTGTTTGGATTCGTGATAAATAGGGGAAGACAAGATATTTATACAAATTGGATGGTATGAGGTAAAGCAATCCATGTGGGATATTTAAGGGTTAGGGAGTAGTAGGAGCTCAATCTTCAAATTATCCCATATCCTTTGAGGGTTCATACGCACTAATGGATTTCATTATAAAAACCACCTCTCCACCCTCCATCCACTAAATGTTGATGCAGAATTGCTTTATTAAAAAATATATGAACCATTCAATTCCAAACTCCTCATAGTGAACCATTCCAAATATTTGAACCATTCAGTATCTCAAAAATAAAACTCCACATAACTTTTGCAGACAATGAATGTAGAAAACATGTGAAGTTCTTTCTTGCTCTCAAAAAGTAACAATAAAGATATTAATTGTTTAATATTAGTCTTTCTAAAAATTTTGAAAGACAAAATTTCACCTTTTGGAAAGGCTAGGAAAGCTTATATTTTAAAGTCGCTACTTAGTTTAAAGTTGAATAAAGAAATTCTACATCAATACTTAGTGAATGGAAGGTGAGGAGGTGGTTTTTATAATGAAATCTGTTGGTGCTTATGAACCCTCAAAGGATATGGGATAATTTGAAGATTGAGCTCCTACTACTCCCTAACCCTTAATATATCCCACATGGATTACTTTACCTCATACCATCCAATTTGTATAAATATTTTGTCTTTCATCATTTCACACACACACGCATGTGACTGTTGGATTTCTGTAATGCACTTTTTGGATGAATTCACTATGATGTTGAATTACCAAAGTTTATATTTTAAAGTGTTGACCGTGCCTATCACTTATGGTGTTACAACGTGGCTGACTTTCGATGGTTTCAAGACACTGTTGCCCACTCACTGAAAACTTGCGACTGCGATCTGGCCAAGGCACAGGACGGACGGAAATGAGCCTGGGCAGGGAGGACGTAATTGTCTGGGCAGGAGATTTGGAGGGCCACCCCGGGAGGTCAAAATCCAGTGGCTCACTTTGTATAGGAGAGGGCTCTAAAACAGTGCGGGCATTTTCAACTGTCCAATAGGAGGTTGTAAAATGGATACCTGATTGTGGGAAAATGGCCTCTTGATTACATCAGAGCATGATAAGATTTGGTTTATACTTCTTCAATGGATGATTTAAGAGCCACAGTGGGTTCTTTCCTAACCATAGGAGAGGGCTCTAAAACCAACCAGGCATTTTCAACCATCTAGTAGGGGCTCTGAAATGGACATGTGAATTGTGGAAAATGGAAATGTGAATTACACTGGAACTTGATGAGATTTGTTTTAACTTCTTCAATGGATGGTTTAAGAGCCACATGGGGTTCATTTCTAACTAAGTGGTTAGGTGTCTACTAATTTAAGTCAAAATTAGAATTTGTTGTTCAACTGCCTTCTTACAAGCATTGAAAAATCTGAAATAATGATTAAATCAAGCATTCATTTCAGATTTAGAAAGGGATGCTTTTAGAAACCATTTCAATTGCTTTATACATGTTGCAATGCTAGTTTTTGAACAAGGCCTGATTTTTTTTCAAACTATGCATGGATGGGTTTCTAAGGGCCTATGATCACAAGTAGGGACCTATAGCAGATTGTGTTCAAAAATTCGTAACTAATTCAATAATGCTTCAAAAAATATTAAACAACTTGAGTTAGATTCCTCATCTATTTTTCTTTGCTTGAAAAATAAACTAAAAATACTTCCATCTGAGGAGATACATGAAAAAGGCAGATCAGTGCTTAGATGGTCACTTTTTCAGCCTCTTACCTTAATTGGATAGGTGTCTATTAATTTTATTCAAAATAAAAATTAGTTCTTCAACTACCTTCTTACAAAGGTTAAAAAATCTAAAATAATGATTGATTCAAGCATTCATTTCAGTTTTAGAAAAGGTCACTCATAGAAACCATATCTGTTACTTTTTACATGTTGCAATGCTAGTTTTTGAACAAAACCATATTTTTTTTGAAACCAAGCATGTGTGGTTTTTCAAGGCCTAGGAATCACAAATAGGGACCTATGCCAGATTTTGTTTGAAAATTCATAACTAATTCCACAAAGCTCTGAAAAATATGAAACGACTTGGATTAGATGCCAATTCTACTTGTCTATGAAGGAAAATTCACTGAAAAATATTTTGAGAGGTTTCACCTGCCTAAAATTCAGTTCCAATGCTTAGATGGTTGGTTTATGGACCTTCTACCTTACATGTCAATTTTTTTTCCACTATAAGGTGGACCAGTCCAATTCTATTTGTTGCCCAATTTCATCCCCTATTTTTGGCTTCAATTCTGTCCGTTCAAACCTCCAAATCTATCCAGAAAAATACCCAAATTCCTTCAAGATTTTGACAAAATCAATGCATTAATGC
Organism: Rhytidiadelphus loreus; assembly: GCA_947034895.1. Lineage (NCBI taxonomy): Eukaryota > Viridiplantae > Streptophyta > Bryopsida > Hypnales > Hylocomiaceae > Rhytidiadelphus > Rhytidiadelphus loreus. The sequence goes on along the minus strand of OX344765.1, from coordinate 27,965,821 downwards.
CAAAATGGGTAACATGTCAATCCTTAATTGGTGGGAACTTAAGTGCCAATAGATGTATGGAAAGGCAATTATGGGGTGTTTATGGGATGTTTATGACTCCACTCTATAGGCGGTTTTGTAATTTTAGGGTAAACTACTTCAAGAATTCAGAGAAATTATAATTTTATTAGGAAATTTATAATTCCACTTGGGTTTGATTTGTGAAATAAACACATACCTTTGGAAAATATGTGCCCCTCCTAAAATTGACCCCAAGATATTCAGATTCCAAATCAGGGTGGTAATAGGCTTGTCTACCTTATATACAAGAAATAATCTGTAAGATAAAAATTGCAAAGATTTAGGAGTGTGATTCACACAACAGGATTCCAGGGCTAGCGTCGATTCCCTTCACTTGATGCGATACCCTACCGGCCCGAAGATTTTATAAATTGTTACTTTCCCTTGCGGAAAAGTAGCCCTCCTAGTCCTTCTTCTTTCCCTTCTCCTTCAATTCCGATATATGGTAGCCACCATTTAAATACTAAATGATCGAGCTCGATTGCCAGAAGGCGTCCATGCAAATTGGGGACTACGAGACCTTCAGCAAGTATAAATTGTGTCCCTCGTCATCGATTCTGGCCGGGTTCACTGGCAGTGTCAGGACCATCTAGCTAGCTCGTAAGTTGCATTTGATTCTCATACTGGAATATAAACGTTTCAGTTCGTCTAGTTGAAGTATATACGAGGATCAATTGAGCGGTCCCGAATTGTGAAGTGGGATAGAGTGAACCTCGGAGGTTGATTGATCAAAATTTCATCAACGTGCCGTTGCTGTCAACCTGCTATTTCATGCATCGGAATTGAAGTTGGCCTGTGAAGATTGACAGACTAGTAGCAGAGGTCGCATTTCTGGTCATGGAGAGTGGTGCAGGAAGCCAAGGCGATGGCCATTCGCGTGGTTTAAAGTATCCTGCCTGGAATCGGCGTTCGCTTTATCTCCAGGCAAACTTCGAACTCTAACTGCATGTCTTGCACAATTTCCTCCGGTTCATGATTCTCAATCCAAGTCCCTGTGTACTTCTTTATTCTAATGTGTCGTTGAAAGTGTTAGATTAAACAGAGCAGAGTAACTTCTGGATGTGACGACATATGGATGTTTCTTGAAGAATGAATACTGCTAATTGTGTGTCACTGGGAGGATCGACCATAATTATTAGTCCAATTGAGAGTCGAAATTGTCGTGGCGAAACTAAAATTCTGCTACAACACTTCCTTTTTATTGAATTACATGCACCATATATCTTGTTCCATGTCAGTCTCTTAAACTTCAACGTTGCTATACTGGTGATAAATTCACAACATTGGCAGCTTGCCACTTTTCTAAATGGACGTCTGAAAAGTTGAATCTGTATCTGTCCTTGTTTTAGAGCTCTAAATCGCACAAGTATAAAGAAGTTCATGTTCTTGGTAGAACCACCCTAACAGAGTAACAGACTCACTTTTCAAGTTGGCCCGAGTCAGAATTAGTTTTCTTGTACCTCGTTTCAGTTTAAAAATTAATAATACAGCATATGACATGGATAAATCTACTAGTATGTTAGATGGACATTCAATTTCTTCACAATATCTTGAAGGAAAAAAATCATTTAATTACACGGTCTACACAATTTTGATCAACTTCGTTGTGTTGATCGATTTTACAGCGTGCTCTCCTGTTCGTCATAATCATGACCCACTTTCGATGGGCTGCCTCAAAGCGAGACGAGACCATCACTGCTGCTTCTCGTGGTCCATGGAACAAGGCTCTCTTTAAAATACAACACCTGTGTTTGCATTTCCATTTGGAGAACCAATCAACATATTTTTTCTATTGGCCAGAAGACGACCCGGACGCTCACTTCGACCACTGTTGCGCTGCTTATCAAGAAACACTTGAACAATATACGTATGGCATTTACGGAACAACATTGCAAGTAAGGTATTATTATGACCTTGGTCTAATCGACCAGTGCTTGCCATACTGGAAGTGCAATCACCTCTTTCAAACCTACTTTCAAACCAACCTATATAAGGTATATTGTGAAATAACGGACCTACGGAATCTGTACAAAAGGAGGTTCGTGGTTCGCACTGTGCTTAAACATGGTCTTCTTGAATCTGCGATCCCACTCATCGTGTCCTTGGAGATTCTTGTTATCTTCTTCGTCGCCCTCTACTGGTGCATATGGCGACGGCCTGTTAATGGATCAAGGCCTACTGTGAAAGACGCCAGTGGAGCTTGGTTTCGACATATTCGCAAGACACTCCTCAAAGACTGGACGCATTTGTGCCTTCTGGCAATAGTAGGCAATGGTCTCGTCGAGGCGGTGGCACGCCAAGATGCTTACTCTTCACAATCCAAATCGTTTTACAATTATGCCCGGCTCTATGTAGTGCTTTCGATTCTGGTATGGTATTCCTCAGTTCTGCAGCAGGTCGCTTACGCCATAGCTGAGATTGACCAGTATTGTGAGGTAGCAGCTCAGGAAGCAAACGAAAATAATCAAGCCAGTACAGAGCCAAATACAGCCCCTAGTGCAACGTTACCACCACGAAGTATACCTCGCCATCCATCTGTGATATCGGCATTGGAGATGAAACTGGACCTGAATGACGACTGGAAATGGCAACCCGTTGGCGCACAAGCAGGAATTCTGTTTTGTCTTTGGGGGTTCCTGACGTATTGTAGCACTGACGATGATGGAACGACTGTTGGAGCAGTGTTTGGAATCATTGTGAGTGCGGCCTGTCCGTGGAGTGGTTTGTATGCCTCGAAAGTCATAGTTCGTGCATTTCCATGGGTGCTGAGAAGGGTGTACAGAAACTTCCTCAAGCGCCGACGAAATTACCGAGGGCTGTGGCGCTCTGTACTGCATCTGCAACAGTGGCCAGGCCGTGGCTATGGAGCACGACACGGCGTTGCTCGACCGGAGGACTCGGCCGCATTTATGGAGCTTGTGGAGAATGACCACGCAGTGTAGAGCGAGCTTGTTCATGTGGAAAATAGCTTAGATCCTCCTTCATAACTTCATCTCTCAGAGATTTCTCTTTGTTCTTCACTCTGACTGCAACTTTCTGGCAGAGACCCGCTTGTCATGTAAGCGACGCCGAGACCTTGGTATGCACTGTATAGAAGGGACGTACAGGTCTAGCTGTGACCCTGGAATACTGTTTTGCTAAGCGCACTCAGAAATCTTTGCAATTGTTTTCTTACAGATTATTTTTACATACGGTGGCAAGAGGAGCATGAACACATTGAAAGGATTTTGAAGTTTGGTCACAAGTTCATAGGCCTCATCCTTGGAAGGGTAACCCTGAAACATCTACGGAGCCAACAAGTGACCTATGAATGATTTCCAATGAGCAAAACTGGATGAGGGTTGATTGAACTTGTAAAGCTGCAGATGAAGTTGGAAATTCCATTGTTGAATTAATACTAGTTTATTTTTGTATGAAAAAAGCAAGATGCTTCTGTCATGAATGTCATGAAATAAAAAGGGCTTGTACATAATCCATTTTAACAAATTCTTTGTCTTTTCTCTTGATCTGAATTTTAGTCATGAAAATGGTCATTTTTGTTCAAAATTCTAATGCTCCTAATTATATTGTGAAAGATTTTGTAGTCATTGATGAATACAAAATTAATGTTTTTACTTACGAAATCATTTTAGCTTGAGCCATAAGGAGTTGAGTATGTTGAATCTTAAATCAATATTGAACAATGGAGGCTTTGGTGCACTAGTCGTCGGGTGGTGGGACCAAGCGTTGAGTTGTCTAGGACTTGGAAGTGGTATTTTCCCCCTCCTCTCCACAAGACCTTGAATGTTGGCAATGGGAGTTAGGGTTGATTTCTAATTTTCCATATCTTGACAAAGTTGGCATTTTAAGGCTCAAGACAATTACTAGAGTTGGTAATGCCTTTGCAAACAATCCCAACATCAACAATCAAAACATTTGTCGTCTACCCCATTGTAACTAGGATTGACTTGTTGTCAAAGTAATTTCAAGTGTGTTAAGCAGTGTGTCAAGCAGTGCATTCAAAAATCGTTGAACTATTTGTCACAAGAAGAACAACAGGGTAGTTGAGAGATTGAGATTCACGTAGTTGAGAGATTGAGATTCAATTTAAGGGTTAAAGTACTAAATGATCGAGCTCAATTGCCAGAAGGCGTCCATGCAAATTGGGGACTACGAGACCTTCAGCAAGTATAAATTGTGTCCCTCGTCATCGATTCTGGCCGGGTTCACTGGCAGTGTCAGGACCATCTAGCTAGCTCGTAAGTTGCATTTGATTCTCATACTGGAATATAAACGTTTCAGTTCGTCTAGTTGAAGTATATACGAGGATCAATTGAGCGGTCCCGAATTGTGAAGTGGGATAGAGTGAACCTCGGAGGTTGATTGATCAAAATTTCATCAACGTGCCGTTGCTGTCAACCTGCTATTTCATGCATCGGAATTGAAGTTGGCCTGTGAAGATTGACAGACTAGTAGCAGAGGTCGCATTTCTGGTCATGGAGAGTGGTGCAGGAAGCCAAGGCGATGGCCATTCGCGTGGTTTAAAGTATCCTGCCTGGAATCGGCGTTCGCTTTATCTCCAGGCAAACTTCGAACTCTAACTGCATGTCTTGCACAATTTCCTCCGGTTCATGATTCTCAATCTGGACAACACTGTCACACAGGAGCCTCAGTCCATGCAATATGCATTAGAGAAATTATCAGCCCTTCAGAAGGCCATTCTAAAGCAGCTGAAAGGACCCCAAGATTACATTTAACTTTGCTTAATGATTTGTTTTCCCCTATAGTCGATCACCGGAAGTCGCGATGTTCGATGACTGTCAGTGGTTCAAAATTCAAGTATAAGTAGTTAAATAATCAGGGTTCAAGTATTGTAAATTAAGTGAATTCAATGAAATTAAGGAAAATGAAGTGAATTTTCAAGCTAGTTGCCAAAAAAATTAGAAAACTCTAACGTTTTTCAACTAATTTCTAAAGCCAATTAATTTAGGGTGTTTAATGATGAGAAGATAATATCCTTATGTACACATGGGATGGTAGGAGGTAGAACAACCCATGTGGGACATGTAGTTCAGAATTTGTAGTTTTTCAACCGCTCATAGTTAAGTTTAAAGTAGGAATCGTGTTAAAACTAGAATTTTAAACCCCATTTAAGCATAGTCAAATGAATTTTTCCAAAAATCTTTGAACTAAACAAAGTGACTTTAAAAAGCTAGTTGGAAAATGTAAGAGTTTTCTAATCTTTTTGACAACTAGCTTGAAAATTCACTTCATTTTGCTTAATTTCATTGAATTTGCTTAATTTCTCAATTAATCACCTTGTATGTTCATGCGGTTGATTATTAAACAAACTTCTACACACTTTCATTATTGGAGTTCTAACGTCTTTCGCGGTATTCACCCACTCTGACAATGCACTGCAGCTATATGCCCTTACTAATTTTTATGCGATTAATAAACTGGTTTGGTCACTATGGAGCGGCCCTTTGGAGGGTTAAAAATTTCTCGAATGTGGAGAAGACACAAGCCTAAACTACAAAAAATCAAGGAGGGAACAAGTAGTCCACATTTTCCAACTCAACCAAGAAATAGTAGTTAAATGTAGTCATGGTAAAAATTGTACCAATTTCTAGAATTAGAAAAATGCAACAAAATTGTACAAATATTTCTTGCAATGACTAGGTACCATCTCTTGCAGCTAGCTTCAACTAGCTATCAAGTAAAGAAGCCAATTGACTTGTGTCCCTTGCTCACAATGTCGTTCTTTTGTGCGGCAGTGGCAAGCAATAGTGGTGAGAGGACCTACTACTCTCCAAGAAAGATAATTGAACATAGATAGCGGTTTGTTTTCCAACACTTGGATTTGACATTGAACATGGACAACACCAAACTATAGAGGCAAGACTATGAGGAGCAAGATACTTGATAGAATTTGCGCTCCTAAGACCGTACTTGCAGTCCATTAACAGCTACAAAGCATCAGCACCTATTGGATCCTCGTCCACATCAATCCTACTCACAAGTGTAAGCTATGCACCATCAACAACTTCTAGATGATGTACACAAGGCAGTTACTTCTAGATGTTGAGACCCAATTGAAAGATCTCTTGTTTGACCATGACAATTTGTTATAATAATACATTGATGTCAAACATCATCTAAACAAATCTACACGTGGGATCTTTGTGTAATAGCAAACGCCGATGAGACACCCATTTCTCAATGATGAAGGTACATGATTGTAGATAAATGCATCAACAATAGGAAATTCACGATGTTCTGCAAAGCTAGTCTCAATGATTGCTCTTTTCTAGTTCCAATATCTTTGTCAATGTTAAATTTTTGTTGCCAATGTCTTTAGACCTAGAGCCCACAAACCTCCAATCAATCATCACTAAGAGTGTAGAGAGGTGTGGGACCTTAGCGGTACAATAGAAAAATTGCAAAAATTGAGTGGAGAGTGATGGGGAATTTGAAGTAAGGTAAATGATACTAAAAGTAACATTTTTCTCTAATCTTTCATGGAATGTAGGTTTGTAAAAACTTGTGTTTCAGCCATGTTAAAATCCACCAAAAAGCTTCAAAAACATCCAATGGAAGTTGAAGAATTTTGTGCTTTAAGGGTGACATTTTTAAGGAAATAATCTGGTGACATGAGTAACATGAGAAATTACCCTATGCTTTCACAATTGAAAATTCATAGAATATTGTGAGTGTCATAAAATTACAAGAAGTGGAGATTTTGGGTGCGCATCTAGCTTACCGTTGGTGTTTTCAGCTTCCACTCGGTCATAGCTCCAATATATTATATTATTCTAAGTAACGGATTACAATCTTGCGACGCCGAATACTCAACACAAGCACCCAAAACAGGGCCTGTTCGACATTGCAACCTCTATCAATCCTGTCCAAGAACTCACCCACTCCCAGAATCTGCTATTACAGTCAGAAATCCGTTGACATGTTGGATTCCGAAAGCACTGCTCTTCTCACCCACAGAAATAACAATAACCAGAATTTCTCATTAGGTTTGGCAAGTACTTTGGTGACACCACATATTAACCGACGCCTTCTGCACGGACTCTTCACCTCGTGCTCTATAACGAGCACAAGCCGGTGGTGAACCAAAGGACTCAAAACCAAATGGTAATCGCGGAGGCAAAGGCTTCACAAATGAGATTGGTTGAGAGCCTGCTTGTACTCTACTCTGATCTGAGACACCCAGTGCGTGCACACTGAAGGCCAACTCAAATGCGGCTATGGCGCAATGGGCTACTTGAACAGGGGTCAGGACCAAAAATAGCTGATGCAGCGTCTGCAAACGAAGCTGGTCTGCCCGCATCAGAAGTTTCTTCAGCCGGGACATTCGAGGTCTGAGGACACTCCTTAAGTCACTCTTGTTGGACCTAGCTGGTGAAGTACCGGCGCCTATCAGAACGGCTGCAATCACATCTTGGTCGCTTACAAGCATCTGCAAGATATTCAGCACGTCTCTTTAGTACACTAGCTTCTTCTCAAGTCTAAACATATCTTAACGCAAACCACAATGGTACTAGTCATACTCGTTAAAATGGCATGTTTCCATGCACCAAAATTGTGACATTCCAATGCACAGACCTCTGAAAACTAGGACGGGTATAGATCCGAGATCAAGTCTGTCGAGGGTTGCAAATCTGGAAATATGCCAATTTCTTGAAGCTTCGCTATTTAAACAAATACGACGATCACATCTGTGATCTAGAAATAGGTCCAAACAAGGTTACCTGAATTGTAGCTAATTTCTTGGATAGTTTATTCTCTTCATAACGTACACGTTTCTGAATATTGCATAGGTTGACGAGTTGCTTGCCGGATAAGACTGCCTCTGAACGAACCAATTTCTCGATGCCAAGTCCAAAACTGCGAATCCCGTCCTGAAGTTGCACACGCATGAGAGAATACACCAATAGCAATGCGCATGATGGCCTCCATCCACCCAACCACATGAACGACGCCTCCATTGCTGTGACTTCCCCACCTGCAATCAAAAGAACGTAGTACTTCAAAACTGATTCAGTGCATCACATTTAGAGAATTTCGCCACAGTCAGGGATAAATTTAGATCAAATCAGGGATAAAAATTAAATACATCAGTCCATAGTAGCACAACTGAAGGCTTTTAAACCTGAGCTAAACTCCTAGATCCTCTGTGGGTGTTAACTCTATCTCAGCGTGCTTTCAATAAAGACTTCAAATCTACAGATCTATGGGGGGCTACTATTCAAGAAGAAGGCTGCATTGTAAGACATAGCCACTCCCCTCTTTCACATATCTATTATGAGACTCAATTCCTAAGATTTAAATTCTTTATAGCTGTATCACCCAAAGTTGTAGCATCTGATTGAGATTATGAGATTGTGCCAAATAACTCAAATATGGAACCTTCCTGTGCAATCTAACAATTGCTATTTTTCACAACAAAGCACCAACCAATCAACAGAATCACGCACCCTAAATCGCGAACTCTAAGAGCCCGTAATTGTGTTTGAATTGCAGAGTTTGATGAAGATGGACATGCATTACCTGCGATAGTAAGAAGCAGCTTCTCGTCTTCAAGAGCAGAATGCTCTTGAATGTCAGCCATATACAAAGCCACACATTTATGCAACGGCGCCTCAAGAGCTCCAATTTCGATTCTAGAGCGCACGACTCCTCGGAGAATACGGATATGGGGTTGACAGCCCATCCACCAGCGCGTTCCCTCCATAGCAATCGAGGTGCAATCTCCAAGTCTGGTACCCACAGTATGCTCGAATACCAAAGTGAACTCTGTAACAACACTTCAAAATCTCTCCCACAATTGCTAGGCACACACCATTCACGACATTAAGCGTCCTACGCACCCAATCGATCCAAGCACAAATTTTCCGAGCAAGTCCACAGCAACAGGATCAAATTCCGAAAACTCCACGCACCCGAGAAGTGCAATCGAAACCATCAAGCGACGAGAGAAATCCAGAAATCTCAAATTCAAGACAAGCCAATCATGGGTAACAAAGCCTGAATCAATCCGTATGGAGGATTCAAGCTTTAAAACATCCTCAACACAGCACCCCCGTACCCCCAAAAGCTGAAAATTCTTGGACATGGCACAAGAAAACCCAATTGATACAGAAACAGATTCAACTAGGATCCAAACCTCCTGGTGCGGTACTCATCAATGCGCGATCAAGCAAAGCTTCCAATAATCACAGCGATCTCGTACGAAAAAAAAAGCTCACAGAGCTTGGACATGGCACAAGAAACACAATCAAGAATAAAATCGATCCACACACGATCGAAATATATAGAATAGCGCAACCCAATGCACAATCAAACCAGACTTTCAAGTCAGGCAGTAAGTTAACAGAGACTGTAAGCAACGAAATCGGAAGCCGAGATCGAAAAAGCAGCGGGGACACTGATAACCTTCCCCGCCGATCACCGCGGACTCCACATGATTCGCAATTCCAGGAGCTACCCAATGCGGAGGAGCGATCTCTTGGGCCAGAGACGGCAGCGTTGCAGTCGAGGAAGGCAAATTCGTGAGTTGCAGAATCAGTCAGAATCAGTACTGGACTTGCCAGAGTGAAGAGCTTCATCTGCAGGGGCAACTGAGTCTCCGAAGAGTGTTGGGAACGAAATTGGGAACTGTTTGGGAACTTGAAGGCACGAGGTGGGAACGGAAAAGGACCTGGGTGATTTGGCGAGATTTTGGCGTTGCTGAGGACGCGTGTCGGCATTTCACGGAGTTGGTCGGATGGGAGAAGGAAAGAGTGGCATGATATTTTCGCTGTGGAAAGATTTTTCATTGGAAAAGTGCATCGTTGGATTTCTTTGCATTTGCTCCGAAGGAGGTGCACATAGAAACTGGGAAGAAGAAGGGAATCAAAGGATGCAAATAGCGAGTAATAACGTAGAGAACATTGTAAGAGCATCGCCACCATGGGGCGGCCAAACGCCCACGGTGAACCCACGGTGCCGTCCCCAAAAATTATCCCGGACACTGCTCAGTGAGACCGCCCCACCGTGCTTCTGCCACGACTCACGCTCCCAACATGAAACGGATAAAAAAAGACCCCAAATCTCCTCGGGGGTTGCTACTACAGTGATCTCCAGCTTGTTCTCGAGGACAGGCTCTGTCGCTTTGCATCAGAAAACATGGACAATCTTCAAACTCCGAGCGCGGTTCAATTTCCCCGTCCACGCTGTGCTGAGGAGAAATCCTGGATTTTTGACTATTTTTTTCCCAATGGTGGTAATGTAGTAATAAACAATCTACATCATATATTTTTATTTTTTTCAAAAAATATAAAAAATAGAGTTAAATAAAGGACTCCAAAGTTTATTTTTTAGTAGGGAATATATAACTACCCACAAACTAGAATACCTCATAACTTTCATCTTGTAAATCAAAATGGAATGATTCAAAGCTTTCTGTAAATCTTGAAAACCAATTTCAATTTTTTATTTTTCTTAAAAGTGATTTTTAAAGAAGTTTTTTGGGCTACCCAAGCTGCCTGCCAATTGCTGAAAGTTACATATCATGCAATAATTTTTTAACCATGTAGTCAAAAGTTATGAAAATTGCTCGGGGGGGTCACTTAGAGTGTCCATTAGAAACCACGTGTGAATAAAACTTTAGACCCCCTATACTATTTGAATTTTAAATAAAACAAAATTAAAAAAATATGAATAGATTTTCCTACTTTGAAAGTTTATGTTTTGAATTATTGATATTTTTATTTGTTAATAATAATTAGTTACAAATTTTTGAAGTAGTAAGATACATTGTAGAACTGAAAGATAACTTTCACACCCCTATATTATATAAGAAAAAATTGTCTAAAAAATGAACAAAAAATTCCTAAAAATAATTCATTATTGAAAGCTCATTTTGAGTTGAATATTGACTCAATGGTCATCTAAATGTTTCCTCTAAAATTATTTGAGTTGAAAAACATGCCATTTTAGTTCATTTTCAACCTCTTCTAGAAATCATTTCATATTTTATTTGAGTTGGAAATTTTGGCAATAGAAAGCTATAGTCATTATTAAACAATGTTCAAAATTTTAGGTTGAAATTATAGTTTATTAGAAACCACTTGTTCGCATGTGGTTTGTTATAGTAGAACTAAGTGCAGCCCCCGAGGAAAATTGTTGTGCCTTAAAGCTACTCCTTGGGCACACATTGTGTGAAATTTTCAAAGAAAAAAAATAAAAATTTCGTTTGTAGTAAGTTGCCCAAAATTGCTATGTGGCCAAAAAACAGTTTTTGGTCCTTTAGGGGGTGAACACTAAGACAATGTTTAATTTGGTTTTCTTATTGGTTACAAGACATGCATTATGAAATGCTAGTGGGTGAGAAAAATCACTCATTTTTTGGACATCCATCTACTACATACATACTTCCCCCTTACAACATTGTCTAATATTGGTAAACCATAAACCCAAGATTTGATGAATTTTAAACTTCTTGGTGATGTTTTTGGCAATTTCATCTAGAATTCTCTTCTTTTTTTTAGTGAAGTGGTAAATAGTACAAAAGTGAAGTAATATTTGGCAAATGATCTCTAAAAATTTAAACACCACACCAAAGGTATCCTTAATCTAGAAGGCAATGCACTTGCCATTTAACAAAATGGATGAAAAAACAACCCGCTAGCCAAGTTGCTTAGGTCAATCCTCTATATTTCTTCAAAATGAGCCTACGAAGCCCTTTCCGATATTTAATTTAGATAGAGATCTCATTATGCTTTATTATATTATAGATAGAATCTTATCGTACATTTTGAATAAGACAAATCATGATTGGTCTACTAACTTTTTGAGTAGATACAAATAAAAAGTGTAACAACTTAGATTGAAGAAGAACCAATGCTAACATTCTCATACCAAATTTTAACACTTTCAAGTTTGAATCTTTATTTTGAATTTTTGTACAATTTTCTCATATCTTTGTATATCTATATTATTTATCTCCATTTAATCAAAGTAGTCATCAAAGAAGGTCATAAAAATTTCTATCATCATTATAGATAAATGAAAAAATTATTTGGATAAGACATCACCCAAAAGCACTATATTCATCATTCAAAATGTAGACTCCAAAGCACATATGGGTTAAAGCTACATTGATCTACTTTTTTAGTGAGACGTCAAAACTTGTACAATTTAAAGCACTTATTTTGTAAAAATTCATACAATTCAACAATATATTTATACCTGGACTAATTTAAATATTCTAAGAGTAGTGTGGTTTTAATAAAGTATAAAGGGATACAACAAAAATTTGACTTTTGATTCAACTAGAATTGAATTGAGATATTACCCTAGTGAAAGTATATTCAAGAATCACATGTAATGGATTCAAAAACATTTAGGTGTTGGCATTGACGACTAAAATATATCTCCTTTATAAAGATGTCATTTGAAGAAGATTTGGTGTCCAATCACTCCATTGCAAATCTAGTGTAAAGCTAGTTGTTGAAGTGTAAATCATGCAAAGCTTATGGAGTCAACAATAAACTTGCTATAGTATAGAAGTAATCACTAAAGGACACACTTGAAAAAGAGGTGTTTTTTAATTGTCTAGTATTCAAATTTGGGTTTCTTTATAACTAATTCATTTGACTTTCTAATATGCTTTTGTAATGATGATTGTTGCTTTAGAGTTTTAATTTCATAATGATAGAAATTTTAAGAAATTCATGGTCAATTTATAAAGTGGGGTTGGGATGCCATAATATAAGTGAGAATCCAATTTCAACAAAGTGTCAATTTCAATACCCTAAATTCTTAAACAATGAATACATAATAATTATAAGGATGTGTACTAATTTAAATCTAATCTTGTGTTGATTTGTTGTCATGTGATGTACAAATATTTCTTCATATTTCTTTATTAAACCCTAAATTAATTCTAATATCAAACAATGTAGTACAATAAACATTTTTATAACTCTGGTTATTTCAATATTTTGAGTTTTTATGTTAGTGTTCTTTTAAAATAAATATACATTCATAATTACTGTGAATTATTTTTAATGTGTAATAATTAAATAAAAGATTTACAATAATACTTTAGTCTTTGTGAATTTGGCATATTTTTTCATAGAAAATATTCTTAATTGCATCTTTAAAAAAAATTAGAAATAGAGAAAATAAATTTACAAACAAAGATTTAAAAAGATATACCATATGAATAAAAATTTAAAGAATTAATCAAAAAGAAAATATCAAATTTGAAATGGATTTCAACAAATTTTACTTTAAAATTATTGATGTATTTTGCAATTATTTCTTAAAAAAGATTAAATGTTTAGTTATTTTTTAATGTATTAAAGTATTGATTTTAGAAATGAGATATTTAACCATATAGTTAAAATCTATAACTCAAAATTTGCAACCATTATTCATATGTATATCTAGTAAAAAGCAATCCTCAATGTTGTATCTAATAGTGCGTGTTTGCATATATTTTCAAGGAATATTAAATGGAGAGATCAAACTCTATATCAGGGTTAAGATATTTCTTCTTTAATAGAAATTCTAATAATGTATATTTAGATGTCTTCTTGAAGAATATTAAATGGAGAGACCTAATTGCCTATCAAGGTTAAGATTTTGTTTCTTTAATATTTCTATTACATTGTGTAGTCGTGGTTAGGGTTGACAAAAAATACTTCTACAAGTTATCAATTTAAAAAAGTTGAATGAGAGAAAAATGAATCATGTACAATATTGCTACCCAATTGCCTATCAAGGTTAAGATTTTGTTTCTTTAATATTTCTATTATATTGTGTAGTCGTGGTTAGGGTTGACAAAAAATACTTCTACAAGTTATCAATTTAAAGAAGTTGAATGAGAGAAAAATGAATCATGTACAATATTGCTATTTTAAAGTATATGTCTAATTACTTTTTCTAAGTTTGATTAATAATTCACTAGTAAATCTTGCCCTTGACAATAAGATACCTTAATTAATATGATATGTCATCTTGACAAATGTCACTTTCAAGTGACATTATTAGGGAGAAAAGTGTTGAAACTTTAGGGGATAAATTTTTTTGCATACTACACCTTACAACAACTGCAATTAATTTCAACAAAAATAATGTTCTAGAAGAAAAATAAGAATAATGCCAAACAAATTCCTTTCCTTAGTGACATTATAAGGTAGGAGGTTCTAAAAGTGTTTTGCTCTAAAACGGGCCACTTCCTTAAATGTACACTATTTGTACATGTTTCTCATAGCCTTCAGCAATGTACAGGCAATATACATTTAAGGAGATAAGCCATTTTAGAGTCCTATGTCAATTCAACTTCAAAATTTTATAACTAATTCCACAAACCTCCAAAAAACATGGAACGACTTGCGTTCAATGTCCACTTGCGTCAAAATATTTCAAGATATTTGAACACCTCCAAATTCAGTTCCAATCCTTCAATGAAATGAATTGACCTCCGACTTCTGGGACAGAAGGTTTAGTTAAGGATTGTCCATTTTGATTTTGCATTGGGTTCCTCCGAGGAGGGGAGAGGGTTGCGCCAGCCTAGGAGGTAGTGCAATACCAAGGCGACACGCGCGGGGCCGGGTAGCAAGCTACCGGATGGCCCCGCTCCCTTGAAAAATTAGATTAATATCATGGGGATCGATGACCCCCGTATCAGATATTAAACTGATAAGAACAGATACTACACTTGATCTTAGCCAAAAGGCCGAGAAAGGTATGCTTCTACTCTCAAACCCCGAAGACTATATACCCGCAGACGCCCTTCCAGTGACGCAAACCTTATGGGACAACTCCAGCCTAACGTTGTCTTGCACAAGTGTTCAGACTAAGCATCCAGAGTACTACGTCGTAGTAAGCACCTCCAGCACAAGTCGAGCTATTCCATATATCATATAAGCTTGGCTTCCTGCCATGGATCGCCAAAGCTGTTTCTGATTACAAATTAGGACTTAGAGTCTGCATCGCTCATGCGAAGGATATCCACAGCAACAGCAACGGTGCAGAGAGGCTCTTGCAATGCGTTTCTTGAACACACTTGGTTCAAAAACAAAAAAACAATAATAAAACCGTGCAGAGAGGCCAGAACTTGTATTTACACTACACAAAGGTTAGATTCGGCAGAAATTAAGTCATTTTTGTAAAAAATAAAGTATCACATGTGGCATCTTGTAAATGGTATGAGGTGAGGTGGACCCTTGAGAATCTGACATAGAAATTCAATTTTGGCACTCAATTACCGAATCAAATCTTCACCTACAGTAATTTGGGCTTATGGATTTTCAAAAGCACTAGTGTGTTGTGTGTCGTCGCCACAACCAAAATGAAAGTAAAAATAATTTTCTGTTTTTTTTTTAAATTTGTAAAAACTTTGTTATGCATGAATTTAAAGTATAGACTAGTGTGCCCTATGCCATTGCCACAACCAAAATAAAAATAAGAATATTTTTCTAGTTTTTTAATTTGCAAAAACTTTGAAATTTAATATCTTTTATACAAAAAGGAGTGAAGGGCTTTGTTTCATAGCACTTGGACTTGCGATGTGAAAGTTATGGATTTTCCAAAAAAAGGTAATTAAATTAAATTTTTTGATTTATAAAAACTTTGAAATTCAAAAACTTTCACATTGTATGTTCAAATGCCATGAAACAAAGTCCATGCACCCTTCCTTGCAAAGAATTGTCTTTCCAACAATATGAAGAATACAACCAAAGGACTCATAGTTTCTTAGATCTCAACTTATCAAACAAACAAAACAAACAACCTAATTTAAATTATTAATTAATTTATAGGTGTACCTAATGTTGAATTTTTAAAATCTTGTTGGTAGTCCAAGGAGATTTTAGAATGAATTTTGCGACCACGTTTAGCACACAAAATGAATAAACTATGAATTTCTAGATTGTTAAAAATAAGTGTATCTCAACTATCAATTCTAGTAAGACCATTATGGGTATGAATGAACCAATTCTGATATTATGAAATTGAAAACTTTGTATAGGGACAATCTTTTGGTAAATTTCTTTAAAATTAATGTAGTATTTGAAAAATATATTTTATTATTATTATTTTTCCAAGTATGCATTAAAAGAATTTTGAATTCATCTAAGTTAAATAGACAACTTTTTACAACCTTTGCCTTTGAATATTTAATCCTAATTCACTATGACTCCAAAATGTATGCAATTAGAAGCATTTGCAAATTAAAAAATACTTCTTTTTCATTTTTTCTTGTATGCTTGTGATGTCATTAATTTATAAGTTTGTTTAGGCATAGTTATCTTCTACAACCATCTCAATACTAACCAAAAACAATGCTACAATAATCACTCTTCTATTTATTTGATGTACTTAGGGTAGACTTCTATGCAAAAGTGGATTTTGGAAACAATTTTCAAGCTTTCTAAAATTAGAATTGATTCCACATACTTCAATAATGTGTACACTTTGGTATAAGTAGAAAAAAACTACATTTCAAGAATAGCTTTTGTCTTATTATCAAATTAAAAACAACCAAAAGTTCAGGTTTAATGTTAAAATTAGTCTTCCAAAAGTCAAAAACTAGCTTATCCTACATTTTATAGGTTTTTTCCAATAATTTTGAGGGACAACATTTTTAATTGATTCTCCCCTTGCAAACATTGCCCAAATATTTGACTTTTTTACAAAATTTAGTTGATTTCTATACATAAAAGTCCCCCTTTAGTGTAGGTTCTACAATAAAGTAGGCACCCTATCTTCCATTGAAGCCTAGAAACATCAAGAGCTAGTGATTGTTGTCAAGTCATTGTAAATAGGAAGATTACATATCACAAACATCATCATTATATATTGAAACATTTATATTAGGAATCGACACATTCAACATTACTTAAATTTGAGTTTTATAGCTTTGTCAATTACTTAAATGATGTTCTTGGTTTCATCCACTTGAATGATGTTGATAGACATGGGGACAAAAATATCCATTCCTCATTGAATCCCTTCATCACATAGTCAATTCTTCACCAAATTTTAACCCTTAAATGTCTCAATCCTTTATTGAATTTTGGCACATTTTAGCTTATATAACTTTGTACAAAAATATCACTTATAGCAATTTCATGAAATTGGTCATTAAGGAAAGTTGTCTTTTCAACTTTCACATATTACATTGGATGAATGAAGAGTTAGTTGGAATAAACATTGTTTGCAAGCCCTTCATTCATCGTCCTAATTATGGAGGTTGGAGCACTTAACGGTCAAAACTAACAACATATTTTGAAGTTCCAAAAGATCAACAAAAGTTATCAAATTTTGAAACAAATCAAACAAAGAAAAGGAGTAGTAAAAAGATTTTAGAGGCAATAAAGCACAATCATGGTTAAAAGGCTCTACAAGTTTTAAATCCACCACCAATCTACCACCAATTTATCACTAATCTACTATCAATCTACAAGATGCTCACTTGGTTCAAGACGCTTTTAGGTTATAAAAACCAATCTAGAGCCAAAACAATGTTGGTGGATGCTAATGAGTATGATACATTCTTTAGAAGGTGCAAGTGCAAAATTATGTTTGGCATGAGTTGAAAGGATGGTGGAGCAATAGTTTACTCTTCAAATTTAATGCATTTTGTCTCCCTTTTTCAATTTCAAAAATATATAATTAATTTTTAAATTTGATAAAGAATTGATTGTGTGGCAAAGGTCCAAATGAAGAATAGATCTATTTGTCCTTGACTTTTGTATATTTGTCCTTCCTACTCATCACCAAATGTTCTTGTACTATAATTTCTAACAAGGTGTAAGGTAGGAAGCTCAAACTGCGAGCGTTTTAAACCGCCCCTATAAATGGTATTGGAATGGGCTGGAGGTGGTTCTTGAATTGACCTTCATTGTCATTAAATGAACCAAGAAAAATACTACTCTATTGAATGGATGGAGAGGGAGCTATTCCTCAAAATTGTTTTGTTGATCCTAGAGAGCAATTGAAAATTGAATTTGACCAATTTGCAATATCACAAATGCAATAAGAAGATCATTTTGGGACAAAAAATTAGAGCCAACAAGAAGATCATTATGGGATAGAGGGAGTATTTATTATTGAAACAACTTGGTTTAGATGACAATTCTTCTTCTCTTTCAAGGAAAATTTATTCAAAAATATTTTGAGCAGTTTCACCTGCCCAAAATTCAGTTCCAGTGCTTAGATGGTCAGTTTATGAACCGACTACCTTAATAGACATAATGAAGCACATACTTTTCTCTTAGTATTACAAGATATTTCTATCTCTGAGTGCGTGAGATTGGGCTCTCTGCATTATTTTTAATATTACATGTTCTTAATATTGTGGTAAACTTGAAAGACCAATCGCAGTAAGTACTCTATATACATTGATTTATCATGTTAGTGAAAGCACAAAATTAGTCATAATGAAAAAAATTGGTGGACAATACCACTATGCAATAATATATCAGCTTAAACTCATATATCATGAATAACGTGTCTTTTGTGAATAAGTCTTTCAATCACTAACAGGATAAATCACTGTAAGTCCCATCTCAGTTTCATAATTTAGGTCAATTTAGGTCAATTTAAGCAGAACAAAATTCTGCTTCCTCCATCTCAACAGATCACTAAGGTTGTGATTGCCTCCACCATACTTTGAGCATTCTGTTCATATTTACAGCTATCCCTTTCAGCATAAAAAATAATTACCAGTGAAACTCAGATCTAAGTTCCATATCACAAACTTTGCTGATCCCAGTAATCACTTTGAGCGAGCTCCGGAAGCAACAGCCTTGGCTGCTGCTTTGAGCATTCCCGTCTTGGAAGGCCTGAACTTGGCTGGATTGAGAGCACTGCGCATCTTGGACACTGTCCACGCTGTTGCAAACGCATGTCCCGCAGTGGACAAGGTGTTCCCTGTCACTTGCCCTGCGTCTTCACCATACCTGAACCACGTCACCACACAGCCAACCAATTACTAGAATCCACGCACAAAAACACAAAACAATTGCCATAATTTATGAGAGATGAGGAGCTTGGAAACTGCTGTTATTAACCCCTGCGAGAGTTAATAACAGTTCCAGTTTTTTCAAGAGCGTCAGTTACTGCAAAAGTTATACGAAATGATAGAATACATCCAACTATGCTAGAGCAACAATTTTTCTCTAGTTTTCAGCGATGTGAATAGCTTGAGTACTGAGAGGTGCAGCATCTTTGTAGTGCAAGGCTGTGAATAAATTAATGTAGGGATAAAAAGAAAACTAAGGAACACTTGTAAATGAAGATCTTCGATCTCAAGCCACCAGTTATTTTCATTGCCTCAAAAGATCCTGATTTGCATTCGCCATCCTGCCAGGCTCTCTAACGGGTCTAATTTGTTTCATTCTACTAATAGTTCAAATCATGACAGAAAGCACACACCTGTGAGCAACAACGTCCTGCGTGGCTCGGGCTGACGATTGCATCACATCAGTACCCGCCTTCTCCACTGCATCAAATACTTTTGCTGCAATAGCCAGGAAAAATTTCAACATCAATTTCAATTTCACTACTTCAGAATACCGCTACTGACTTAGAGTTTGATCACTCATCTCATGCATAACTGAACTCATGCTAACCTGAATCAAGAGTTTTGTTCCTTCTAATTCCCAGCCTACGTTCATCCAGACCATGACATTTTTAAGACAATAGGACGGATATCTTTGGTTGCTGTATTCTAATAAGAATCAAACTCCACATAATTACAACATTAAGGCAAAAATTCCAAAAAAACATATTTGGATCAAGAGAGTGTTCTTTCAAAGCCCCACAAGTAGAATTTATGTATTGGCTCATTCAAGGTTAGACAGTAAAACTTAGTGAGGTATATTTCCTAAGCTTAAATGTTGCCAGTTCAATTTGCTTTCGAATTCGTAGAAAGCCATCGTAGTATTAGGAACATTAGCTGTAGCTTTAACAAAACACAAGCCGTATGACAGCTTCAACAAAATTTCTATATATTCATAAAGCCCAGGCTCAGTATTGAAACAATTACCAGAATTTCATTGGGCAGTCAATAACAGAAGATTATAAACAATAACCTTTCTGCTCAAAAATTGAAAAAACAGAAACCAACATTCTAGATTTATAAGAATGACTTAACATTCTCCTGCTGCAAGGTTAGATTTAAAATACTAACTCAGATTTACAAAGTGACAAACATCTTTTCGCGCTTTTTGTTACATCTGACCTAATAGTCGGACATGCCCAATACCAAGTCTCTAAGCTTCCGAAGATTATCAAACACAAAATGTGTTATTGCAACTTATCAGTTTCTTTTGGAGGCAATACAACCCACAGGGGAGCCATTCGAATTCCTTAGTATTTGAAGAGTACTGCATCGTGGTTATCCGGTCGGCTGTATCGCCCCAAAAAACAAAAAACAAATCCCCTAAACTTACATGAAGAAAAAGGATTGATATACCACAGTTTGGCAATGAAATTTCTTCCATTTGTGTACGAAAAATAAAAGAAATGGTGAGTGATGTACCGAAAGCATCCATGGACACCAAAGCCACCTCGCCAGGCAACAACTGGAAGAACTTCTTCCCAGCTTGCGACTTGAAGAGAGCCCCAGAGAACAAGCCCACCGCCTTCACCACCCCGTCCAACACACTCGTCGCCACATGCTCCGTCGCTACAGTCATGTTCCTCACCCTAAAATAACGATCTCTGCTCATCAGAAACACCATCTAGCCAACAAAACACGAACCAATTCAAGCAGCAATTGGCTCAGCAACCAATTTCATTGCACCTATCCTCTTGAGAGACACCATCCAGACAACAAAACACGAACTAATTCAAGCAGAAATTGCGTCCTCAACCAATTTTTCTGCTCCTTACCTCTTCATATTGCGCAGGGTTCGTGGAGTGATGGTGCTCGGCTTGGAACTCGGTTTCACTCTTCCCCGCACAAACGTGCTGCCGCTTTCCAGTTGTGCCAGCGACGAATCGCGCAACCAGAAGATGCCCTGGATGAGACTCCCAGTGCCCTTGGCCATGGTCTTCGCAATTTCGCTGTTGTAGTCGTCCACGTTAGGCGCCATTGTGCGCCAGAACTCGGCTTCGCTGCTCTCCGTCACCTGCGATAAGGGTTTGAGTTGTTAGAGGATGGAAGAGAAGGTGTGATCGTTCCTTTTAAGATAGAGATTTCATGCGGTATTTCTTAGCTTCAAACACTCACAACTCCACTAGTTTTGAGCGTTTGAAAGGTCATCAATTGCCTCTGAAATTCACTGGATTTTTTTCCACGCAGTTTTGTTTCAGAGAGTTAGTGGAGAGAGAGAATTACTTGTTTCCCGTGGCTGGAGACGACGCTTTCAGGAACAGTCCTCGCACTGGGCACTGCGTTGCCGTGGCCATACCCGAAAGCGCCGTCAAAATCATCTTTCTCTGAATCCTCGCCATGGACAAGCTGAGGAGTGGAGAATCCACAATACTGACTCAAAATTCCATCGAGCTCATGAAACTCGCGCTCTTGACCCGCGACGGTGAACGTGACGCCATAGCTCAACGACTCCTGGCTACCACCAGCCGTCTCCCTGTCCATGTCGTCCACGCGACGCGGCACGCGAATCGTGAAGAAGTAGTGACTGGAATCCAGTTTCACGGCGGGTTCATCTTTCGTCAACGGCCACTGCAAACTCTCGCCCACTCTCACAATGGCGACGATCCCCTTCCCTGCTTGCGCAATCCGAACGACTGAAAACGACCCCTCCGCTAGCAAAGGACTCTCCTCATCATCAACCAAATGCACCATGGCGCCGCGAATCTTCACCAAAACATCCTCCGACGCCTCCGCCACGCCGGTCACTTCCTCTGCAAACGCGGACTTCGCCACGCCTGTCGTCGTCTCCGCGCGTCGGAAATCGTAGGCGTTTCGGTACAAATCAACCTCAGGCTCCGCCCCAAAATTGTTGTACCCATCACTGTAATGGTGGTACTGCCCCCCGTAATCGTTGTACCCATCGCTGTAAACTGGCGTTTCGTCGTAAATTCTGTGTCGAGAGTAAGACGGCTTCTCGTCGTAGCTTCTGTACTCGTACCGATCATGCGACGATTCTCCCACCGACCTCCCAAATCCGCCACTTGCTGGAGCTTCTTCATATTTGTAATCGTAATCCATGGATCTTTGGGGCGCCATGGACGTGGAGTGGTTTGCATACGAATCATGGCTATAGCCATAGCCATAGCCATAATTCACGTCACCTTGATCATAAGCCGGCGACGGATAGCTGTATCTGTCTCGGACATCGTCGAAGGGGTTGTTTCTGTGCAACCAGTTCATCGTGACGCTCAATGCCGAGTACTGCGACCTGCAGGAAAGCTTCAAATTCTAACGACAATCGTACCCAAAGTGCAAGAGGAATGCATTGAAGGAGTTGGGGTTCGAGGGAAAGGTTTATTGGTGATTTGTTTTGTAATCTTTTGGAGGAAGAGAGATCTTTTGGAGGCACATGGCAGTTGTCGGTGAATCCCCACTTGGCAATTGGCTCACTTGTTTATTTTGTTTACTGTTTGACGCAGTGAATTTCATGCACACGACATGTGCATTTAAAAAGCTGCACAGGATTCGATGAACCGCTTGAAGCTGTACACTACGCGATTTGTTTCCGACTTGAGAGGAATCAGTCTGCTTGCGAGATTCGAGGACTTGCTGGGTCTGGCTTTGCTTGACACTGGGGTTGGATTGGTGGCACCAGGTGTCAACATGTACTGGCTGTGTACATCCTCTTGCCTTTACTGTAACTTATTCCGGTGGACGAATTCCAGCTCCTGATCTGTGGAAGGTATTCACACCGTGAACCGACACCTAAGTTAACCGTAGAAGGACGCCGCCTTGGTGATAGGTACGCACACAAATACGATTAAATTTTTGGATCAATAGGTGTATTCTATGTTTCTACACTGCCAAAGAAAGTCACCCATCAAACACTTTGTGTCCTAGCGTCCTTTTAGGGTTGGATTTGTAAATTCTGTGGCATCTAAGGTGGACATGCATGAGGAGCAATGAATGGTTTTGCACATTTATTGGTGAATGCTTTTTGAAGCAAAATGCAAATGGTTACATAGTTTTGATGAATTTGTTATTAATTTTCAAAGGTGAATGTTTTACAAAACAAGTATGCTTGTAGAGACTGTAAACCTCTTTCAAGTACATAGTGATACCTGTGTCAAAACTCTCACTCACTTCAATCTATGAATGAATGAATTGATATGTAAATTGCTTATGAAGTAATTGATTACCCCCATATTTATATTTTATATGAACTTGTTAGCTTGCAATTGATATGGGATAACATAGTGCATGTATCTATTTTCACATGTTGTTTATATAACTGTGTCTTCCACATCCCATATCAATACATGTATCCATACATCATAATATATTTGCATTCCATACTATATAACCGTATGTATTCCATATACAATATTCTTGTAAAAATTTACTTGATTTTGGTTTGGTAGGTGGGGTAAGGATGGGGTTGCCTACCTCTTTTGGATGTATAGTGGACATGAGATCTAGAGCAAGGGACCATGATATGGTATAGGCAAGGATTGTAGATGAGATATAGAGTAATAGAACAAGATATGATATTAATAGGAAAGGCTATGAACTAAGGTTTTGGAACAAGCAACAACATTTAAGCCCCCTAATTCTCCAACGCATTGACTTAACTCAATTTTCAATATTTTTTGAAAAAAATAAGATCATAGGATGTACATTATTTATCACAACATTACAATAATTGGGATTGACATTTTTCAATTCCATAACTAAATTTTTAACAATTTCTCATTTTGAATCATTATCTACTTCTTTCTTCTTATTTTTCCTATATATTGTACAATTCCAAATTATCTAAAAAATTTCAAACATGTATCCAACTTGCATTAAGAATGAATCCAAATAAGCACCAACAACATGGATATTAATTCATACAAATGTGACCTTGTAAAGTGCAATTGTCCTATTTTTGTAGGGCCAAAAACAAAATTTCTATCAATTCAAACACTAATATCTTGCAATCTATATAGTGGAGATTTTTGAAAAAATTTCCACACATTTTTCAAAACCTACATACTACAATATCCTACAATTACATGTGTCTAAAAATATTTTTATACTAAAATTTGGTACTTGTATTAAAACTGGCATTTTTAGAGCGTTTTTCATGAAAACATAGTCATCAAACTTTAGGGTTTAATATGGTATCAACTAAAGAGACTTCAAAGAGGTCATTTGGTTCATCTTATTCCCAAAGTCACACTACTTGCAAAATAATTAAATTAGTGTAGGTTTATGTGGCACTACTTATATACACTCACTAAATAATAAGACAATTCAATGTACTTGCAAGAAGAATGCCAATGCTTCACATATACATATATAATATCAAATAGAAACTTAAATAGATAGTTCTAATACTTGTGCTACAAAAATTGAAGTTTTCTTCAATTTATCTTTCATATACAAAACATGTATTAGAAAGACACTAAGATATGCAATAAAACATTAAGAGATGCTAAAGGTCACTAGTAGATTTCAAGGAGTCACTATCAAAATCCAATTAGAAATTTCAAGTAGGTACATAAATTGTTCATGAAGTCTATTAAACAATAGGGATATAAGTGAAAATCTAAATAACATGATGGCTTTATCCCTAGACTCCTAGAGACCCCCCAAACCATTTTATGGTCATTATCCAATTGTGGGGACTTCCTAGATCCGATAAAAAAAAGCATTATATTTTATATTTCTCAAGTTATCTTTCCATAGCTAAAAACACTCTTGATTTGAACAAAACTCCATCTTGGGTGATTTTTCAAAATCATAAACTTGAAAGAATGCTCAATGTAGGTTGTCTTGGGAAAAAAAAAAATCTAGCCAATGAAAGGTCATCTTCCGAAAAAAGATCCCACATGTAGTGAAGGTAGGCATGGGTTGATTGGTTCAAGCAAATATATAACGGACTTGGTCAAACAAACTTGATATTGGTATTTCTAGTGCACCTCCATTGATTACAAACCTTTGTAAGTAATCTTCTATTACTTGAGTACTTTTGAAATTGGCATGCATGTTTTCAACTAGTCATATATTGCATTTGGTCAAAAAAGACAATTTTTTCATTTGTGGAATTTTGAGATATCCCCCCCTAAAGTCATTATACTTAAAAAAAAGAATTGATGTTTATTCAAGAACTACTTTGATTGCAAGTATCTCAAAATCCATAAGTTCAATTTTTTTTTTAATTTGAGGATTCATTAATTTGGTAGTACTAAATAAGATCCTATAGTCAAATCTTTGAAAAAATGACTCTGAAAAACATTTTTTTGTTGATCTTAAGAAATGACAATTTAGAGGTGATTGGAGAAGGAAGACTCCTTTGGATTTGTAGGGATTAATGGAAACTTGACCATACATGTCCATCCAAATGTTAAAAATGATGTAATGCAAATATTTGTGACATTAATATATGGCTTCTCCAACTATTTTGAAGTTAGTATTAATGAAAATATATTGTACGTAATTATTATAATAAATTTTTCATATGGTAAGACTTTAAATCTTCCTTAAACATCTTTTCAAATAAATTTGGAAGCATTCAAAATAATTATAAAATCTATCCATTTCTAAATCTTGCATATGAATTTTAGTATGACCCACTAAGACTATGAAGTTTTCAACATGACATATTATGAAGTCTAAAATTCTAAAGAATTGAAACCTTTTTTTTATAGTGATTTTGTAACAAAAAAAAACTTAGTCCTTTGGTAGTTTAAATATTTTTTAATAAATTAAAATTCATATATATTTGGAATCATTAAGGATTAATGATATATAACTTCTTTATAACTTCTATAAGTAAATTCCATAAGGTCATTACGAACTTTCTAGTAGCTTCTAATTTGGAACAGAAAGAAAACTTCAAAGAGGTTGAATTGGATATATATGTACCATTCCACACTAAGAGTTTAACAAAGCCTCTATGATATGAAGCTTGATTTTTCACAATATTTCTTGTCAATATAATATAACAAATCACTCACAATAAACAATTAGGTGAACCTTGTCTACTTGATTATATAACACTACACATAATGATTTGTTTTTGGTTCACCATTTAGATACCAAGCAACTAAAGAATGTAGGATTGTGCTTCTAAATCCTAAATGCCCAAGGCCTTTTTTGAACTTCTTGGAGTTAGCTCAAAACTAAACAAAAAGTCCAAATTTTGATAAGTTTTATAAATTAAAAAGATAAATTATAACTATATGAATACAAAGTAGAGTTGTTATGGTTCACATAGGAAATGAAAACACAACAATATTGCTAACGTACGGATTGAAAGATTATAAAGTTTGATTAAGGTGTTAAAACTGTGAAAATGATCTGAAATCTTTCAATCCTCCTTACATGTCAAATCTAGAATTATAGTCATGAAAAAAACATGAAGTTCACAAATATAACATGTGTACGACTATATAATTGATTTATGACTTTTCAAAATCCATTCTACAATTTCTTTAATTGAATTTCAAATGGGATTCTTCCCCTAAGATCCAATGTATTTGAGGCTCATTTCTAAGAGCCTTTAACAATAAAATAAAAAAAATAAAGATTTGCAATGGACACATTTGCAGAAAATCTTTTGCAGAAAAATCATTAAAAACTTTTTTCAAAATTAAAATTTTGATGCTTAAAACAAACTTTAAAAAATGTACAACAACAACAACAAAAAAGATACCTAAAATAGTGCTTTGGGATAATGGTTTGCTTTGCGTACCCAAAAATGTCAATCCATTGCATTGTGTCAAACGACTTCAACTTTTAAATATAATAAAGTATGGTTTTACAAAATGTGGTTTTAGTTGCCTACACTTGTAATGTATCAAGAAAAAAAATTCATCATAATCAAAGAATTTTAAGAAATTTTAATGAATTTTTTAATTGAAAAAGTAAGTTTTGTCCCAAGCACCTAGAATCTTCAAAAATATTTGGAGTATCAAATAATTTTATTTTAATATCATTTTTGGATGTGACTTACATTAAGCGGTCCAATACATAAAATATTTAATTTTATTAATAAAAACTTAATAAATTGTGCACTATGATGCCTGCAAATTCCAAAATTCAGCAATTTTTCTCACCTCTATGAAAAGATCCAAAAAAATTCAATAGGAATATACATCTTGATCCTATTGAGGTGCATGACTTTTTTTATTTTTATTTTAGAGTCTTCTTACTTCATCAAAATGAACAGAATAGACAAATTTTGGAGGTTTAAAACAAAAATGACCTAATTAGTGTGTCTAGAAAGTAATACCCAAATCAAACCATTACCCTTTAGTAAGATTTTATTAAATGTCAAAGTTAAGGCAACCCCAAAATATTGGTATCAAGGGCATTTAGGGATTAAATTTAAAATATAAATGAATTAATACTTTTATTTTCAATATAGTTGGTTGTTAAAAAAATGCTAAGGTGGAAGGGTCCATGATGACCATCCTACTAAAAGTCAATCCAGATTTCTAAAAGGTCAAAACAATTATCAATAAAATTTTCTTAATCCTAGAAGGACACACCAATCCCAAAATAACAAATGGATGACTTTCAAGATTATTGCAAAATTGAATAATGCATTTGTTGGTCTAAAAATTAGATCATTTTTTACAAAGTTCCTAGGTGATAGATCTTGGATAAAACATCTAAGAAGTCACATCTAAAGGACTATTTCTTCTTGCTCTTGTTAGTGGTATGTAAACATACTTTTGTTTATTGGTTGCTCCTACTAGAGTTCTCTGGAATCCACCAAACCTAGGTGGTTGCATATGTGGCAAGAGATAGAATTGTTGTCTTCAAACCTTGTACCATACTCCATCAATGGGTGAAGTTCACAAAGGGAAGCTATAGGGTCCAAGTGAGCAATTCCATACATATTGATTCCCTCAAATTGACCAATCTTAGCCAATAGAATTGTTCATTGACAATTTCAGATAGAATTCAAAATTTCAAGCTTGAAATCTTTGACAACTATAGATAGGTGTTGCAATTAAGAGAGTGTCACTTTTAGGTGCACTACATCTTAGTCCATGACCAACGCGAAGGGAGAATTGGCCCCCTCATTGCCCCAATCAACTTAACAAAAAGTCCCCTATGTTGTGCCGATTTTTTGGTAATTCTTGCATCTCCATAGAGTAATTTGGGGCCTCTGATTGCAAATATGAATTCAGAATTTCCAAAAAAATTAAGCCTTGCAAATAAAAAATTCCAGGGTTTGCCCTGGAGGGGTACTAGCCCATTCTGCAACATCGAGTGAAAGTCCCTCAAATCTTCATTTTATCAAGATTTACAGTTACAAGTTACAGTTGCAACCAGTTCTTTCATCATGCTCTCCAAAGAATAGTTGGTCATGGCCAGGGTGAATTGACCCCCTCATTGCCCAACAGCGGCAGGTTACAAATCAAGTTTCTGATTGTGGCGATTACAGTTTGTGTTTAGCACATGTGTAGACACCATCCGGGACCCAAGAGCTGGGCTTTGGATACTGTCCTCTACACCATCCAGAAATCCCAAATTGCAATAAAAGCAACAACCAAGTGATCGATCAGCTAGATCCACACTCGCTGATCGATCACTCGTATGGTGCTTTCTAGACCATGAGGCCGGGCTCCTGGTCTCCTGTTCTTGTAACTACGAAAGTTTGTCATTGTCTCGCTGAAAACGTCCACCCAGACAAAATACACAGTGACGACGTTGAACAGTTCGTCGTGAAATTTAGACATGACATAGAAACGAAGAATTCGAAATCAGAGGAGGAAGAAAGACTTTCAATGAAACTCAGTGTGTTGTATTGACGGATTTGGGGTATCTATCCAACTGTGTAAAACCACGGGCTTATGCCAACTACAACCCAGCCACCCTCGAACCCAAATTCCAAAACCGGGTGCACCGTGCTACAGTGGAGGTCTACCACGACTACCTGTCGAGCATTCTAAACGAACTCGCTTCCCAATGGTTGCCCTTTCTGACTTGGCCACTCTTTGAGCGGTTCGCATCATCAAAACGCTAGTTGCAAATCCTAGCTGCAAATCCAGTCCAGATACCCACAGCTAAATAATCTACTGAATGGAAAACCAAGGAGGAGCTGAGCTTGCACATCGGATGCATTCTTGAAACACATTCGATGCTGTAAAAAACTAGAGCTTACTTGGTCAATGGGGGTTCAACGGAGTTGTCTCTGAATAAGCAGGAGCAGGCCTGCTGAAGTGGTTGGCTAACACGTTTCTTGCCATTTGCACGTCCCGTACAAACGTCGTCCGTGCCTTCGCATATGGTGCGTCTCGAGCTGCATACACAAGGAAAGGTAAAAGGTAAGGTGGAGTGTTCGTACATTGAATCTCTAGGCACTGATTTTTAGAGGGGATGCACACCTCAAAACATTTTTCAGTCAATTTCTCTTGAAAGTCGGAAAGAAGTTACATCCAACTCAATTTCATTCATGTTTTTCGGAGTCTTACTGAATTAGTTATTGAATTAGTTATTTTTAAATTGGGAATTGGGAAGTGCTAAAATCGTCCTCACCCTGGGAGGATTGGAAACTCGAAAATGTTGCCCGGTATTAGAGAGCGCTTTTAGGGCAAGGGCAGCTTAAGCACAACCCATCTTATTGTCCTCAGAAACGTAACAGAAAAATTTAGTCCGAGCTTGCTTCCAAGACAGGGATGGTGGTTCATTCTTTTGCTTTGCTTTAGGAGTTTGCCTTCAGGTCTTATCGTTTAGTCTTGTCGGTGCGTCTTTGTGTGCAAGGTTACTAATCGACTGAAGCTAATGCTTAAAGGCATGGAGTTTGGGTAAAATTGTGTTGCATTGGTAATTATATGATTCATTTTATTTTCAAAAACTCACTCGCAACTGAATTTTTTTTTTAAAAGAATCAAAGTGGACTAGACTTACGTAAACGTTGGGCTCCGCGAATATTCATCCGTCTTTTCCAGCACAGGTAGCCACCTAGAACGAGGAGGATAAAGCATCCTATGACCGCCATTATGATGGCCGTCCTCAAACCGTGAGACATTTGATCACAAGATCGAAGCCCCAGTCCGCAGAGTCCACCATTATTTGCAAGGCTGCAAAGATCAGAAGTTTGGGTTGTCAATACAAACTCAAGCATAAGATACTCGGTGACTTTAAAAACTGAAAGCTTTGGAAGTAAAATCTTGGTTGCACAACCTGAATCTCTGAAAATAGAAAGTCACACTTCGGAAGCTATATGACAAGTACAGTCACTTTTGAAACGCAGTTCTATTGTTCAAAAGAGTAGGGAACGGTTTCTTCTTTCAAGTAGTGATGCATCTTGAGGCTTTCTACGTGTTTTATTTTTTTAACTGTAAAATATATGGAAGCGGCCAAAATTAGCCACTTGTGGCAGTTATCTAGTATTCTGATCAATTTGAGAGATGAATCTGTTGAGCGTAACTTACTTCAGCACACCACCACGGATTGGAAAAGCTCCCAAGGATGACGGCACCTCTCCAGTCAACTGATTGTCATTAAGCAACCTGGCATATTCAAGAGAAACGAGTAAGAAAACATAGGAAAGGAAGAATGGCTTCTCTGAAATTCAAAATAAAGCTAAAGCTCTCTTCGGCACTCTTGCAGAGAACACTTACAATTCTTGAAGATTGGAAAGTTGACCAAGACTTGCAGGAATGGAACCGTTCAGTCGGTTGTGCGAAAGATCCCTGCAATAAGAATGAGCAAAAAATATGATGAATAATTATGAAAGAATAATAAAAATATCGAGACAATCCTGCAAACAAATCCCAAATGAATTTGCTCTGAATTGGTAAAACTTGTTCACTGGCGAACTTACAGTGTGGTAAGAGAAGAAATGTTGCCAATGGAGTTCGGTATAACTCCACTCAGCAAATTGTTGCTCATATTCCTGATCAAACGACAGCAGCAGCATAATTATAAACACGCCCGATTCAGTTGTTCTTACATCCAGACAGATTATTTCAAAGACGAAATCCTCTTGACAATTCCAGTCAGAGACATTGAGATATTGATCTGTCAGGCAGATTGATGCACTAATATGCTGTAAATGCCGTGGTCTTCAAATCAAATCATCAGCTCCTGACTGGGATTTACTCCAAACACTACTACGAACATAAAACTGAATTGGGTCTACACAATAGTTACTTACAGTGATTGAAGATGCTGCAGTGCTGCTACACTGTCACCCAACTCACCACGTATGCCTTGATAATCGAGGCCCCTGAGGCATTTCAAGTAAATTTAAGGAAATGCTCGAAGTGAACCAGTCCACAAGCAGGTCACCATGAACAATCTATAATCTCTATTCATTCAGTTTCGGAGAAGACGTAGAAAGAAATTGATTGCGGTCTATTGCAGATTCATTCAAGTATAAGATTCTGTGAGGCTGTGGATTCATCAAGGACAAGTGTTGGTTTCCAAGATTTGGATGACAATGTACTACCTAACCTTGCTCACAAAAATCCTACTTTGATCACTTTCCAACCTCCATTCAGAATGAGAAAACAGACGTTTTCCATTTTGTATTGACGGATTTAGTACACTGCTACACTTTCGAGTTAGAACAATCAAATATTCCCACTATCTGGGATCCTTCGAGCCGATTAGGTTCCCTGAAACAAGATTAGAAGGATGCAAGAGTTAATGAGTTCTTACAGGCCATTGATAAACCAGGCACCAGCTGTCGCTTCAAATTCACAGTTCACGCCATACCAAGCATGCACCTGCGGAATGCAAGGATCTCCGTTCCATCCCAAGCGACCAGGAAGCTCCAAGTTCTGCTTCATCCTCTGAAGTGCCCAAACTGTCGCAACCGCAATCAATCCAAACCAAAATCAGCCAAAACCCTCCTTCAGCCTCTTTCAGCTTCCGAGGAAAAACAAATAAAATCATATAGTCATCACCAAGGAGATCACAACCATACCGTTCTCAGCAGCAGTAGGAACCTCTTGGGAGATTAACTGGTAAACCTCGAAAGCATTCACAGCGATTTGACCCGCCAAGGGCTCAAACGAGAGCGTCAAAGTCCGCCCTTCCACCAACACGGTCTTGTTCAAAACCAGCGCCGTGAACTGACCCCCAGCCAGTTTCACAATGTCCACAACAGGGAACAGAGGTGCCCCGTTCGCAAACACATTGAACACTCGCATATTAGGCCCAGTAATATCAGGCTCAATCTCTGCAAAGTGCAACCACACGGAGTAGTTCTGGTTCGGCTGCACAGGAATGCTATACGAAAGCTTGTTCGTAGGCCCAGTCGTGGTGGCAGATTGGTAAATCGCCTGAGGGTACACATTGGGAGCGTCTCCATACTTGGAAATGTTATTCGTGGTCCGTTGCACACTCACAGCAGATCCGGGAGTGAAAAGCGTTTGGTCAGTTGCCCAGTAGCGGTCGCCACCCCAGGGGTCAGCCTGCAAACTGGAGCCGTACCCGGAACTCTCGGCTCCAGCTGACACTCGCTTCACCGTTTTCATGATCACACCCCCTAGAGATGATGCAGTAGCGTTTGTTTTGTAGGCCTGATCGTGGATCTGCAGAATTTCAATAGAGGTTATCACTGGGTTGCCGTGGCCCGAACTGTGGAAACAGACTGTGGCTGCGCCGTCCACTATGTGGACAAGAGAATCAGAGTACTCGTCGTCCACGACGGTGCTCCAGCCGCGCGCGAGGGAGTAGACGAGTGTTCCCTCTAAAGATACTTCGAATTCGGGCTCTCGGCCGGAGTTGTCCGTGACGCCGAAGCTGAAATACATCCTGGTGAAGGCCAATTGAACATAAAGAGTTAATGTTGTGGAAATGCAGGGGTACATTCATTTTACCCTTCAGGAACCTTGTCTAAAAAGACACACTGTAATCCATTGGCAGAGGTTCTCCTACAATCAAGGGCAATTTCGAAAATATCTTGTATGAGCCATGCCTGTGAAGGATTCAATCACACGAATTCAATCCCAAAGTGGCGACTTTTATGTCTAAGAGATGAAAAGGAATTAGGAAGCTTGCAGGAGTTCCAAGGAGAAAACGGGACCGTCGAAAGCGAGAATCATAGTCTCCATTTTCTATCAATTGAAATGTGTGCTGGAATTACCGTACTCGGCTACTGGCTTCCAAAGGGGATTTTCAATTTTCAGCTTGGGCAGTTGGGGGCTATTAAGCAAAATTAAACCAAAGGTTTCACCAACTCTGACAACAAATTATCACTTCAAGATCGAGTAAAGTACGAGAAAATGTATAGACTAGCGATCATAAGAGAGAGTTGTGGCCTGACCAACATGTTCTACGTTTGCAGATGGCGAAAGAAACAAAGGTCATGAGAGTATTTACCTTATCAAGTATTGGCCATTAGGAACTGACACGTTGTAGCAATTTTCAGGACCATCTGAGAGTTCAAAGTAACGGATGGTGTTGAGCTGCGGAGCAATCCGACTGACCGTAGTCAAGTTGCCAGAGCTGCCACCCGTGTAATTCATATCTCGGGACCATAGAAACCCCGTGTCTGGAGCGTATGAGTCCGTACTCGACCCACAAGCAATTCGCACCGTAAAAGGAGCTGAAATCACACGAACACCGCCGTCAGAGAATCCTCGACAAATACAAATTCAAGCCACAAACACTAGAACCTGAGGTTTCAGAACCAACGGCGTTGGGCAGAGTGCTGCTCAGAGGATACCCAGTCTATGGACACACTGTACCAGAGGCGTACATTCCAGCGTGCTGGCGTAACAAAAACCAGGCAACATCTACAACATTCCCTTTTTCAACATTGCAGCAACAACAAAGAACCCATTGCCCCACCCTAAAAACCTGAACCTGACCATTACCCGCCCGCACGAGTAGACTAACCCCGCATTGCAGTTGATACGGTCTCATTACCAACGAGAAAGCAAGACCATACCTTGAGCAGCTGCAAACCAAGCTTGCAAACCACAAACAAGAGCTGCAACAAGGAGGACCGCCCAAACGCGATCCATCGCGTCCCCTGCTCCGTACCGCAGCTGCAACAGCTTCCCTTCCAAATGATCGGCCGACGCTCAGAAACTTCCTGCCAAATATCTAACCTTGTCTCTGAAATCCCTTGTTGCTACACATTGCAATGCAGCCACGAGTCCCCGCCTCAATAGAAACGCTTCCCACTAAACTGAAAACCAGTTCTCCCATGGCGTCCCCTCCTCATGTCCACTTAGATCCAAGCTCCTGCCACTTCCTTCAAGCACCCAGACGCCGCACCTGCAACCCACGAGCTACGTCTAAACGAGACTCCAAATCCTGGGTAACAACTGCATCAGCTCGAGATGGCGCGCGACTAATTTCAGAAACACTTACAACCAGAGTGCAGATCTACAATCGCCACACAGATGCAATGGCAGCCCTGCTAAACTTGCAGCCACCATTGGGAAGCTCTAGACGGAAGTTTCCCACAACTACGTTACAAGTGACTACGAGTCACAGCGAGCTACGAGTGCGAGGCGGGCAAGTGCTTGCAAGCGGTCGTGTGGGATTGGCGCGACATGGCCGTCGCAATTCACGGGCGGGTTCCGCAGAGAGCGCCGATTTGTCCCGCAGCCGACGGCCCACCGATGGGTCCGCAAATCTAACTTCGCGATGGATGAGAGATTTGTTGACGTCGAGGTCGCGGCGCCATCACCCGCTTTGCGAGTCAAACGACAAACGCTTGTTTTACGTGGAGCTCCGTGCGCTTTGATTCATGCCAGGAATGCGCGCAGTGATGGCCAGTTTCGGTGTGCTGATTGCCGAGTTTCACTGGAGCTTGCTTAATTATTAGAAAGGGAGGGGGCTTGGAAATGAGACGTACCTCTTTTATGTCACAGACTATGCTCCACAAATAATATGGAATTCTGGAAGGTTGTGGCAATTTGAGGTAAGGTACTGTATATTTTGGGGGGCGATCTATCCCAAAATAAAAATAAAAATACTTCAGCCCTTGCGACAAGAGTACAGGAATTTTTAGGGTGTCCTACATTTAGCAAAATCTATCCAAGTGAGGGGTGGGATTCGCCAAATTTTTCTTACAATAGTAATAAATTATGAAATCTTAATAGAAAATATAGTTTAAAATAATAGAAACTAGCATCTCTATCTTGCAAACTAAGACCACATCAATAACACGGATAGAGGGCAAAACGATTATGTTGGTAAGGCAAAAGACTCTATTTGTGCCCTAATTTTGAAGCCACCCTATTTGTGTCGTAATATATTAGTAGTGGACATTTCAAACTTTCAAATGCATTCTATTGGTATATGGGGCATACTTCTATACACCTACAATTAACCAAATCTAGCATAAAAGATAAGCAAAAATTTGGAATTCTATATGGAAGTGCATTGTAGTTTTTAGAGGAGAATTTGATTTTTAAAAAACTATTTCTAATATTGAACTTGAACATTTTGTTTTCTTTTTGTTTGACAACAAGGCAAGGCTACTCCTAAAATGTAGTTTTCTCTTACTCACATAAAAATGAAAGCATTGTAAAACTTGACAAAGACATTCTAACTTTAGGAGATCTATTTCTAATTCAAACTTAGTGTAGAAGTTTGCACGGTAGTTAGATAGTAGCACAAATAGGGGCTCCTACCTTAGAACTATTTAAAACCATTTAATTTTATAACATTTTAAGCTAGTGAAGCATTTTGAAGTTCTCGAGAATATAGACTTCAAAGAAATAATTACCCTAATTGTGAATTTAGAAATTGTTATCTCATCCTTTTGAAAGAACATTTTCTGTAATATTTGAATTTTTTTCCTACACTTGAATTTTCTCAAGGTTAAATGGAATACTTTTGACTTGATTAAGTAACATTGTAATGTTACTAAGGACAAAAAGTGTTTCATGAATGACTTTGATTGTTTTTTATATAATGAGTGATGTACCTTTTCAATCAATAATTGGATCATTTTTGAATGCCTAATTCAATGATAAGTTTTGTCTTTTTAGGGTTATGCTAATGTGTGTTCATATACAAGTTTAGCTACAATTGCATGAACCCTTGTTATTAACACGTGCATGCAACTTTTTGTAACAGTATAGAAAATAATAGTGATAAAAAAGGAGTTTTGTTTTTGCTCTTCAATAATAAGATTTGGAGAGAATAGATAGCGTGATATTAGAGAAGATATGATTAAAGAATTACAGGACATGTAGGGTGTAGTAGTCAATATGTGGTTTATTAGTTGTTAAATGGGATTAACTTATCCTCAAAACAACACTTTTTGCTATTAGACCTAGTTGTTATTATGATTAGATTGGTCAAATTTTCATATTTTCTTGTTGTCAAGTGAAAGCAAGTTCCAACGCACCAAAGAACATGACATTTGGATACCATAGGCAAAAGTCACTAAGGATTAAAAAAAAATTGTAGATGTTTTAAAAATCACTTCTTCTACATATGTACATTAGATGCACAAAGTGATCAACATATGTACAAAGTGATGATGACAGTTTTAGGCAAAGTGCGGTTTTGGGTGCATTTAGTCCGCCTTGATCGGAGAGGAATTACGATATTGGTTACTAGGATAGATGACCCATTTCCAACCACTTAAGCAATTACACATATTTGAAGCTCAATTTTTTTTCAATGCTAGATTTTTCCCATGTGCATATTTTTCTAGAATTTTATTACAAAAAACATAACTACTATGAATTTTTTAATAAAAGATTCTCTTCAACCTACAATGGTGATGTAGACTTTTCTATTTCTGACCACAGGCTGATTGCAATATTGACAGCCTTGCAGCCAATCATAATGCGCCAGAACAACTCCCCAACTTCACAGAAACAAAGTCTTGGGTCAGCTACTATAGTGAGTTGCTTGTACTAACTAGTAAGTTGATGCACATTAGGGCGATGGTGGTCTCGGCATTAATTAGTAAGAGATGCAGTCTAGAAAAGAAACCTTCCTGACACTTGGCAGGGAATGTGAGGATCTCGCAGAACAATCGGACCGCTTCTAATTAAGCTTAACTTAAATGGAAGTGCCGCCAACTGATTTTCATGACATGCGTTGGTCTTCGTGCCTCATACAAAAATTGAATACTCTACCATAAATTGGGCATAATTTAAATCATTTTTGTATTAAAAAAAAAGTGTCATATGTCATCTTGTGAATGGTGTGAGGTAACGTAGATCCCCAAGAATCTCAATGTGGAAATTCAATCCTAGCACCTAACTTATAATGAAGACATCTGTAAGTGTTTAAGTAAGCAATTCTGAACATGATTAGGAGTACACTAAAGATGATATTTAGTGTTGAGTGACATTTAGTGTTTTTACCCCCCTACTAGCTACAACACTAAATCTGAACTTGTCCACAATTAGTGTTAGACTTGAATGTGCCGGCTGCAAACTTCAGAGCCTTGTAACTTTTGCAAAAATTCTTCAAATAAGGAAAATGAGATGTTTTTCGGCATCTACAATTTTTTGTAGATGCCGAAAAACATCTCATTTTCCTTATTTGAAGAATTTTTGCAAAAGTTACAAGGCTCTGAAGTTTGCAGCCGGCTAGCCCTAATCGGTCCGATTCTGTCGGTGAACAGTGATATTCCGTCTGATATGACAACTCTGGTTCACATTTAGTGTTTAAATTGACATTTAATGTTACTTACTTTCATAGGGTAATTGGCTTTTAGTGTATGCCTTCGTATTTAGTGTACAAGACACTAAATATCATCTTTAGTGTAGTGCAAGGCGAAGTAAATGTTTTTAGAGGTGTAATAATAGAAATGATGGGGATTACAAAACTTTGGTAATTTTATCGCTTGAATTGAAATTACTATGGATTTTGAAAAGTAGAAGTTGGTCTAAACCTATATCCAATTTCTAGAGTCATCCAATTCTGATCATTCAAGAACTACTTTTCTGCTCATTACTTCTTACTTTCTTGCTCACTATTTTGGGACATGTGTTATAACTTTACTAGTCCCAACCTTGAAAAAGAGAAAAACAAAACATTTCAAACTTTGGTTAGAAATTTGTTCCAACCTTGGTTGGAAATAACTAAATCTTATAGATTGGATATGGGTCTTCGGTTGGGAATAGGCGGTCCTACCTTAAGTATCAAATTAGACCTTCATATACAATGTTGTCAATTTTTGTGATTAACTATAGTAATATGTTTTAGACTAAACCTAGCTATTTGATTATACATTTCCTATTCTTAGATTATAAATATTTTCAAGAGGTTATGCCAAAGCATCATGCATGAATGGACAAAGTACATTCAAGTATGTTGGAAAAGTAAATTTTGTTCTTCAATGATTTGATTAATTTGGTCATTAGGTTCTTCATGAATTTTGTGCAAGATTTTGAATCAATTCATGTAGGGATAGGAAAAAAAATCTTGCAAGAATGAAGATCATATGCCATGCTTTTCTTTAAGTTCTAGATTATTTTGCCAAAAGTACTCTAAATCTACATCTTAGCTCCTACACCAAGTCCTCTTCTAGGTTAAAGGTAGTTAGTTACATCAAGACTATACCACTAGAATAAGGGTCTATTTGAAATTTCAATTCTTTAACTATTTTAATGCCTTTGTTGGCAACCCAAGGAATCTTTTTTGAAAAATAAAATTTGGATAAAGGAGTTTTATAACATGATGAATACTATAGTTGGACAAGTAGAGAACAATTATATTAATCAAACAAACACATTCCCACCTATACCACTTAATGCACAATGTGTATGGTATGATCATAAAAAGCTATGAAAGATTCTCCCTAACTCTAATCTTCAACACTCATCAAGAAAAGACAAATTTCTTTATAATTCATATTGCATACATTCTTGGATGTCCCTTAACCCCTAAAGGACCATTGTCCCTTTGGAGGACAAACGTGTTTTCGGGCTGAAATTTTCTTCTAATTTTTTGTATTTTTTTTAAGCTAGAAAAGTTGATTAGCTTCGTGGGAATGTAATTTTTTTCAAAATCGGTGTCCGGGAACAATAGTTATGACCAAATAAGCTCAAACAAGGGGACGGCGGGCAGCTCGGGCAGCCAAAAAAAATGGACAAAAATTTGAATTTTCTTTTAAATATTATTTTTTCTCATAGATTATATTTTTTTTCTATCTAAAAAGCTTTGATTCATTTCATTTGGATATGTTATGAGAAAGTTATGGACATTCTTGTTTTTCGGGCAGTTAGAACATCTTCTTGAAAAAAATAACTTGTAGGATTCATTTCTAAATGCAATTTTTCAAATTTTTCAATTTTTTTTTTTGCATGGTCTGATTTACTTTCTAGAATAATCTCACCATTGGGATTAGTGCATTTTATTTCCATCTAAAATATATGAATACTTTAGATTTTCTTTCTATCTCATACCTACTTCTACTTAACAATTTTTTTAAGAATGATAATTATTTTTTTTTTGAATTTTTTTTTCTAACCTAGATTCTCAACTCAATTCTCCACTATAAAGATTTAAAGCTCAAAATTCTATAGTGCAAAAATTTTAAGGTAAAAATGTTCAAAGTCAAAAAATCTAGTCTCGCAATGTGCTGAAAAACTTGTTTTTTCCACTTTAAACGCAGATATCTTGCAATCTGAGCGGTCAAAAATTCTGAATTTTTTTACACACAGTCTCATACTAGTTAGGTGTAAGATCCTACGGTTAGATATGAAGAAAAAACAATTTTTAAAATTTTTTAACTCCTTGCTATAGGTATGGCAGTTTTGAGTGTTTTCCGGCAGAAAAAAGGTCTTGGTCCTTTAGGGGTTAAAGAGAGAAATAAAACAATTTAGATTAGTTACATTCTAATTGAATATTAGCTAATCTCAACAAGCTTGCAATGTTTTTTTCAAGTTAAAGCAACGATCGTGCAATAAATAGGTTGTGCAATCTAAGTTGTAGTTATATTTAAGCCAAGACCCACATCATTTTCCATAGATGAGAAGTCTATTTAGAATCCTACATGGCTAAAATTGATGACATATTTCCAATTTCCAATAGGATTTATTTTTCTACCTATTTGAAATAGGCATAAAAATAATGTTGGGGAAATATCATACAAAAATCTCAAAATCAATGATTTTTTCTAATTCAACTGAACTTAAAATCTTTATTTTTGAATAATACATCATTAGCACATCATTGGTATATTATATAAATATATAAGTCCCCCCTACAATTACTTTTCAATTAAAAAACTATAGATTACCATTCAAATCACCATTACATTTTGGAATTCAAGCAAGTCTATGCTCTAATTTTAGTAGTTTATCTTTTCTAGTATAATATCTTTTCAAATTCCAAGTCATATATCCATATCATGAGTATTGTGCATATGTTAATTTGTTAGCCCTTTAGATCTTAGAGGAGCTAAAAGTGGTCACTCAAAGTATACAATTTGAATAATGTTTGGATCCAAAATTTTGTATGTATTAGAAAAATGTTAGAAATCTTAAAGTGCATCAAATGCATTTCAAATTGTAGAAGATCTCCAAATACTACAATTATATATGCCAATGATGCGCTAATGATATATTATTGCATATTAATTGCATGTTAATTGCATGTTAATTATATGTTAATTACATATTAATTGCATGTTAATTACACATTCATTACTTATTAATTACGTATGCAATGCAATTTGCATTAATTTTATCTTTTGAAGATCATAAAGTTGGGATTTAGCTTTTAGGGTAAACATTTTGGTCTTTTAATCATATGAGTTTGTATTGAGGCGTGTATAAGCATTAGGGGAGATTTGAGGTACTTGGGAGATTATTTTAGGGCTATTCCCATTGTTGGGAACCAACCCTATACAATCATAGTATAATAATATTTAAAAAGTTAATTAAAAAATTAAAAAATTGATATTTCAAATAAATAAAAGTATATATGTATATTAAATAATAATATCTGACGTGTCCATTTCCTGGCTAGGTCAAATCAGCATTCTTTGAGTTGCTACAGTCCGGGAACTCACAGTCTCTTAAAACACATAAATCTCTTCTAATGTCTATACTATAAATTGAATATGGATTGCAATTTCTAATTTTGATTTCATTTTAGCATAAATTCAAGATAAATTTGTGAATGAGTTTTTTCATGTCTAGTTGGAAAGGCAAGATTTATATCCAAATATGCTTTAAATTGGATTTATTTTTCTTCTAATCTCTATATAGGTGTGAATATGATGAGATCAAAAAGTAATGCACAAACTACCCAATCATATGTCTTGTCATACATATAATTTATTGCAAAATACATTAATGGATGCAGACCAAGTTTGACATATCATAAAACTACTAAGAGCACTACCGAACTCAATAGTATCGGCATTGTGCCGGGCCCAAACAAATATTTAATTAAAGCTGTGCTCCAATGCATTCGTTATTGGAGCCTTCAATTCCATGGCCTTGGTATGTGACCACCCGGGACCGGCTAATTTTTGATATTTGAAGGGCCTGCAAGTTGGCCCGGTGTAAGAATAATAATGATTGTCAACCCTTTTTCGCATTGTAGATTGTGCTAATCAATTCAAACGTCCCTTATTTCAATGAAAAGCTTTTTTTAAATGTAGATTCTTTTCTTTCTTGCTTTTTATAATGAGAAAAAATTCACTTGATGTTGGGATTGTTGGCTTTGCATTGGGTCAATTTTTCCAAAGAAAGAACCAACACTTCCAAGGCCTCGTGGAATGGCCCGGCATTTCCCGTTACAAGGCTTGTATGCCGAGTCCACATTGCAGATGCCCTAAGTGCACTTCTATTTAGTTTTATAGTTCAACTCCATGTGTACATTTATGTTTCAGTAAAGATCAATGTTTTGTAAGAAAAAGGTAATAAAAAACCCTTTCTCGATAAAAATTGTTTAGGATTTAAAGAGTACCATTGACATCTTTAGATTTAGATGAAGGTTTAGGAAGTTGGATCAATGAACACTCTTATATAACATTCTTAGGGCATTATTTGTATTTTTTTAATAACTATAATATGCATTCAACGAGTGTTTTTTAGGGGATGTAAGTACCATGTCTAAGATAGATATAAAAGAGAATAAATTATGGATGTTTGCAAAATATTTTTTTATTATATTTTTAAAAGTTCCTATTTTCTTTCTAAAATTTTAGTTGCCATAAATGGCAAGTGTCCCCTTCTTGCATTCATGTAAGTTTCTAAGCCCCCTTGGAAATAAGTTAAGATTTACAAATTTTGAAACTTTGATAAAATGTTTGGCACTTGAGCAACAACTTGGTTAAAGATTTGGGTTGGTCGATCATGGTTTACTAGTAGGAATAGTTTTTTTTATCAAAAGCTTCAATAAAAAGATTCGATTATCTTTTGTACAAAAAGATAATTGGATTTTTTTATTGAAGCTTTTTATAAAGTTATCTGGTAAAGATTAAGTGATGTTTATTAATATTGATATATAGAGAATAAAATATAAAAGTCAATTGATTTTATTTGAATTTTTTAAAGGTATGTTCTTCACTTGGTATTAGCAAAAATTAATTTATATTCATATTTGGATTATATTTGTTTTGCTAATATCACCCCTAACACCAAGTGCAAGCTCATCTTAGGATCTTCTATAATATAAGTATTTGATTTATTCTTCTTACATTTACTAGTTCTAAATTTTTAATGAATGACATATTGTTAGTATCTAAGTCTAAAACAATTTATGAATTTAAATCATTTATGACAACGTAGGGAAAGTATTCAGTCTTATCATCTATTGGACCACTTTTAAAAATTACATAA
Source organism: Rhytidiadelphus loreus (assembly GCA_947034895.1). NCBI lineage: Eukaryota > Viridiplantae > Streptophyta > Bryopsida > Hypnales > Hylocomiaceae > Rhytidiadelphus > Rhytidiadelphus loreus. The sequence continues at coordinate 27,922,933 of OX344765.1, read as the reverse complement.
TATTCTAGATATCTCCTCATAACATCTATATGCATGCATTCTTCAACCTTACTTTTCAAATGCAATATTTGCGCAATTCTATGTTTACTTATTAAATAAATTGGTTAGAATTGTTAATTTATATTCACCTTCTTCTACATTGAATCATTTGGGTAATAAGTTTGGCATAATAAATTTCATTGAAAATAATATGCACTTCCACAGATCAAGTTACATGCAATATAAAACAATATAAGTCTATAGATTTTTTTGACCCATTAGGTTCTACAGTGCAAAGTATATCATATCTTATCTTTGGCTATTCTTTTTTGTAATTTGAATATGATTTTTTTTGTCCATAAATTATTTATAGACCATAATTATATTTAATGTTGAATGTGTACATATATCAGGAATCATTTGATCATATATGAAAAATTGTCTATGTAGATAGGGTGATCATATTCCATGAATATTCAATATATGTTGAGGTCTTCATCTTCATATATAATGGGGCTTTTAAATCAATTTTTTATTATTATTATTATTATTATTATTATTATTATTATTCAAAATTTTAAATTTAATGGATGCTTATGATGACATGTATGAAACCTAGATTATAAATTGGTGAACTTTCATTTTAGAGGGTTTTGAGTTTTTCCCTTGTAGTAATTTTAAATTTTTTTATTACAAGTAACTATTTAAGAAAATTCACACTAAAAATTTGCTACAAAATTGTATTTGCTATTTCTTAATTGCAAAATTTTGTTGGAATTTACATCTTTAAATCTATCTTCATATACATGTATTCTATCCATACATATGATACAATTTTAAAGAGGAATCTTTATATTTTTACAATTCACTATATTGAATCTTGTATATAAAGTCTAAAATTTGGTATATATATAGGATCTAAAAAGTTAATCCTTGAAGATATGGGAAGCCCAATTGTTGTTGCAACAATTTTTTGTGCATTTGACATAAAAGGTGCAAGAATTGAGGTGTCTAGTAGTGACAAAATTTGTCTTCAATCTATCTTATAACATATGGCATTCCAAATTCAAATCATTATTGCACCTCATACAGGTTTAAGAAGTTATAAAATAGTCATGTATTCCACTAGTGTAGTGTCGTATTTGAGCATGACAAGGTTTAGATTTTCAAATGATATTCAAATGAAAGATGTTAATTGTTGAATTATAAATCTAATGATGAATATCTTGTCATATTTTAGTACATAATTTGTAACATAGGAATCAAATTTAGTTTCATATATAAGTTCGTGTACACTCCTCTAAATGTCAAGATTCAAAGATCTAATTGATAAAAGTATTCCAATAGATTCTTTGTTTGTAATATTTGGTTGGAGTTGTTATTTTTTGCATGCAATATAATAGGGACTTCAAACCTTATTTGTAGCTTACTTCATAAGTATAAAATAGTAAGGATACTTATCAACCCTTCAATTATATTTTCTATTCTACTTCTCGTACAAGTGAAAATGATTTATATGTGATTTGTATAATAAGTCTAATTCTAGTAATTGACCATGAAAATTTATTCAAGTATCCTTTCATTGATGAAAATGTATATTCTAAACATGTATAGATTTTTTTGGAAGAAATGAAATCAATATAATTCATATAGTTGAAAACCTTTGTGAAATCATATGAATTACCAAAAATCTCTTCCACAAATTTGTAGGGTGAAAATCACAATAAGAAACCATATAGTATAATTTTCATTAAAAAGAAAATTAGAATTTAGACTTGAAAATTTTGAAATATGAACATGTTACATAGTATATTTTAGACTGTATCTCTTAAAACTTGCAAATGCAATTGAATTTCTAAAAGTTTGATGATGAATTACATATAAAGTTAATTTAAGAAAATAATTAAGGGATAACTTTCAAACAAAAGTTGCAAACAATTTGACAAAACAAGATATTGATGAGATGGTGAGTACAAGAGCAATGAAGTGCCTTTATAAAAAACTTCATGTTGAATTTTCATAGGGATAGACCATTGCTTGACCAATTACTCATTTGAATTGTTTAACGTTTGTATTTGTGTACCTAGCATGTGATTGATGGTCAAAAATTTAAATTTTGATTATCTACTTAGTTTAATAAATCTTCTTAGTTTCATCTAATGAGCTAGTAATGTCAGTTGACACTAGTAGAAAAACAGTGACCAAATCAACAAAACATCAATACAAAAGTGTTGATTTTGATATTGTATCGTCCATTTGAACAATTTTTTGTTGATTTTGGTAAAAACTGCCAAAATCAACAATTTTTTTTATCGGTTTGGATACTGCAACTCTAAATCAACCAAAAATGAACATTTTTTTTGTTAATTTTGACTTTCAAGAATCTCAAGTAAGTTTTTTGATTTGAAAAATGTTTAAATCACCATAGTTAGTATTCTATAAATAATGGTTTTAAAAAAAAAACTAAATCATTCTCAATTCGGTATTTTTCAAAGTCAACAGACTTCAGAGGTCATTCAAAGGTCATTTAGGAATAGAAAAAAAACTTTTAAAAAAACTTTCAACTAAGAAAAGTTGCTAAATCAAAGTATCTTTCATCTTCAAAAATCCATTTGCAATTTCAAGTCTCCAATCAAAATTTATGAATAAATTTCAAGGAGGGTCTTTCATGATGTCAAAAAAAAAGTTCAATCCAACCCCTCCCTGAAATTTATTCATAACTTTTGATTGGAGACTTGAAATTGCAAACGGATTTTTGGAGATGAAAGATAATCTTATTTAGAAAATTTTCTTAGTTGAAAGTTTTAAAAAAAATGTTGTTTTTCTATTCTTAAATGTCCTCTGAAGTTTGCTGACTTTGAAAAATACTGAATTGGAAAAAAAAACATATAAACTACATAAATAAGGAAGTACTCCACACAAGCACTTTGCGTGTGAATATGTGGTGCAATGGTTTGGACCTTGCACCCCAAGTACAAGGTGCAAGGTTCAAACCTTGCTAGCGGCCCTTTGTCTACGTGGTGGGCTGCCTAGGTGGCCTGCCCGCATGGTGGAGTTGCCTAGATGGCATGTGGCACTTTTTGTATGGTCAATTTTTAAAGTTCTTGATTTTTCAAATATTTTATACTGATCAAATTAACAAAAAAATCAACAGTTTTTTGTTAAAAAGTACCAGAATCAACATGTCCAAATTAACAAAAAAAATCAACACTTTTCTGTTGATTTTTGTTGATTTGGTCACTGTTTTTTTCTGCTAGTATGAGAACTCGTTGAGAACTATGTCACCACCTTTTGTTGTGAGTCTCAAGATCCTAGATTGTTGCCTACTATGTTGTCATCAAGATCCTTAGGGAATTGGTGCCAGATTGTAGCAGTAGACCTTGCATGTTCAATAATGGTGGAATTCCTAGGACACCATTAGGAGAACCGTGATGCTGCTCTTCCTATTGGCACCTCCCCAAATCCTCATGGGGTCCTTATTCGCGGAATATATAGTCGTACATATCTACTATGGTACTCAATATGGTGGATCTCTAAAGAGAAACAATCTTTTTCAAGCAACATTTGGTTGATCATTGCATGCTAGATTCACAATTGAACTTGGTTCTATGGTAAGTCATGAACTTTGGATTCAAGAACTTTAGGACATGATTAATGTCATAGTCGTGCTTCACAAAGATGTACATGACAAATTTTATTTTATTAAACCAGATATGATTGAGCTAGTTTATTAGGTTTTGTCCTTAACACCTTATTGACTCAAGGTTGGTATGGTCTTCTTTCACCATTCATTAGTAGAAAACGTAGGAATTTTGACAAAATTCTGTTGATTTGATCGCGTTGATTTGGTCATTGTTTTGTTGATTTCAATGTAAATGTGTTGATTTTAACAAATTTATGTTGAGATCAACAAAACAGTGACCAAATCAACACGACCAAATCAACAAAAATTTGTCAAATTTCCTGTGTTTTCTACTACACTAAAGATGATATTTAGTGTTGAGTGACATTTAGTGTTTTTACCCCCCTACTAGCTACAACACTAAATCTGAACTTGTCCACAATTAGTGTTAGACTTGAATGTGCCGGCTGCAAACTTCAGAGCCTTGTAACTTTTGCAAAAATTCTTCAAATAAGGAAAATGAGATGTTTTTCGGCATCTACAATTTTTTGTAGATGCCGAAAAACATCTCATTTTCCTTATTTGAAGAATTTTTGCAAAAGTTACAAGGCTCTGAAGTTTGCAGCCGCCTAGCCCTAATCGGTCCGATTCTGTCGGTGAACAGTGATATTCCGTCTGATATGACAACTCTGGTTCACATTTAGTGTTTGAATTGACATTTAATGTTACTTACTTTCATAGGGTAATTGGCTTTTAGTGTATGCCTTCGTATTTAGTGTACAAGACACTAAATATCATCTTTAGTGTAATGATTGGATTCCAACTTTCAACCATACCACCATGATGAATTAGCTATTCTTTGTTGAATCAATATAAAGAATCTCGTGCTAGAATTCTAGCAATATGAAGGCAAAGCTATAGCTAGAGCACTTGGCATTGTATTGAAGGAAGATTGTAGTGTTTAGTTCAATAGAGTCCCATGGTTTTGTTTTCGCAATTGACCCATCCAGTGGATACGTTTTAAATCTATCAAAGCACAATGTGCCAAGTCATTTATTAGAGGTCACAATGGAATACAAAGTCAATGATGACAAACAACCACCATTGCTCTGGTTACAAAATGTTAGATCCATTGCCCACCTCTGCTCACTAGAGAGTAGTTGGGACTCCATGCGATCCGGGCATGCGATCAACAATTCCCCCCCCCAATCTCTAGATTTTATAATGCCACAATTACCTAGGCAAGTTCTGATCTCTATCACCACACCTCCCCTCTCTAAACAATGATGAGTTTATGTTGGTGGAATGTTGTACTCACAAGTCTCATCCAAAGACTCTTCATCCAAAAAATCATCCACCTATACCATCCAATTGAGTAGCCTAGATCCTATATATTTTTGGATCAATGGCTATATATGGATGTTGAGACGTATTCTTCGTGGCCTCTCAAATTGTTTAAGTGACATCCACCCCTTTATGTCCCTTCTAGGATTAGGATAACCTCAATTTCTCTTGTCTTTTTACAACAACTCTCTCTCAAGTATTGACCCTTCTTTCCTACTTCTAGAAATTGACCATCTACTCTTCTACCAGTTCATAGTAGATCCTTGATCCTTCCTTTGGATTTTCCTTGTCCTCTTTAGATAATCCCATTCACATCTTAGACCTCTTAGATAACCCTCACCTGGACAAGGATGTTGACATTTAAATTGAAGCAAAGATCAAACAATATATGATGCACATCACTTAAGAATAGGAATTTGACCAATCAACCCTTGTTAGTGCAGACTTGAATACCTCACTTCTTCTATTGCCCATAACCAAGCTACTTTGGTCCCTTTCAAATGCACATCTTGATGCAAAAATAAACCAGGATCTTAACCTTCCACTTGGCATTGTTGGTTTAGCCTTACAACTACTACCTCAACATCTATGCTTGATTCTTATAGAATCGGCCAACATCATATTAGAATTACTAGGTATCAACAACATGAGTATCAACCAAATCGCCTTTGAACACCTATGTTTCCGATGAAGATACTTCACATGATGCGCACAAAGTCCAATCCAATGTTGTATGAGGAAGAAGCATTTGAAGACGCATAGAGCATGCAATTCTCCCTAATCCTTCTCGAGACCTAAAGCTCCAAAATAATTTTGTAGACTCTTTTGATGCCTTGACCCATCACCTTCACACTACCTACACAAAGTAGTCTCCCACAATTCTAAGCAGTCCCATAGACTAATTGCTTGTTTCTCCAATTAGTGAATCAAGTTGAAGCTTGGAACAAAGCATGAATCTATCAATTCCTCCACCTCTTCACAATTGATTGACATTCATTATAAGAAAACCTATTTTAGGTGATGTTTAATATAACAATCGATATGTAAGTTGAGGGATTTTAGGTGACGTCGAATCTAACAACCCTTGTTTTTATGTCAACAATGACGTTCAATGTAACATCTGATGTAGTCATTGTTTTAATCATGAACCTTACCCTCTATTGTCTTCTTAAAAGTTGTATGGTGTTACTCCTACTCCCTTTGCTACCACCATATCCATGATCAAGAATTATCTCTGATCTCTTCCCTAGTTTGACATTGTCTTCTTTGAAGAATACAAGTTATGTAACTGGAATTTCAACAATCTAGGCAAACTCTTATAGAGTCAAGTGACTTCAAAGCTAGCAATAGACAACATCAACTACAACAATGAACTCCTTGGACCATGCATAGGCCACAGTAGCATCATCACAATGGTGGCTCTCAAGTTAGTCAACATGGTTACATGTACTAGAACCATTATAGAGCATCATGTCCAATGAATATCTTACAAGCTAGGCATCCTAATTAAGCGATGATGTTGACATTGTTAATGTTTGAGCTACAAAAGATTTGCATTCGGTACGCCATCTATGGAATACCATGATCTGTTAGCTTCCTACTACATGTAGATGGATTTTGGTGGATGACTACAACATAGTCAAATCCCACCAAGACAAAATTAATCCTTTTGGCCATTTAATTCTAGTATTAGAACAAACCCTTTACACAAACCTCAAATGTCACCTTGATGTGGAAGATTATTCACAATCAATAGGTAGTCTATTATACTCTTAGAACAACTTCCGCAACAATAGTCATTGAAACTTGGCCTACTTGGATTGGGTTTAGTTATTCAAAAATGGAATATGACAATTGCAATACAAGTTGCTCAACTACATGATCTGCTACAACAATGTCTCATCGAATCATTCTCCGATCACAACCGTAGTGGAATTTGATACTACTTCCACTCATAGGTGGAAGATGTGTAGTTATTGGCTTGACACGGCTAAACTAGTGATCGAATACATATACATATAGTATAACTCTTCTCCATTGATCCAGTTAAAGTTAGTTTCCAAAGTGCATTGGACTTTTTGTTGTTGTAAGTTACATGAATCAATTTTTGTTAAAGAATTTGAAACCTATGCTCAATATTCTATAGCCACAACACCCCTTTGTACTACCAAAGACAACCATGAAATCCAGTGGTGCCATGGTGCTACCAAACTTTGACTACAAGAGGTTGATACTTGTAAAGTAAATGGTCAATGCATTTGGGCACTCATTCGTTGGAAATTCCACAATGTCACAGTTACATCAAAAATTTCAAAGCAATTTGAGAAAGGCCTCCATCTTCTTCTATCATAGGCCTCCATAATAACAAAGGTGATCTCATCAAAGACCATGTTAGGTTGAATCAAGTCTATTCAACTTTCTATAGCTGCATGTATATTGCAGAGCCCAAGACACTTGATTGATCAGCAACCGTAGAGGAATTCCTTTGATTGCAACCAAATATGCTCTTTCCTTTGGAATCAAAAGAAACCCTCTCTAAATCCATTAGTATAGTAGAATTGCATTAAGATGGCAATGGCTGCCAACAAATGCTCATAGCCTAATAGTTTTATCATCAAGTTCTATAAGAACTACTAGCCTTGATTGGATCTAACTTCACCTCAATGATACACCAATCAATTCTCCAAGGCCCCCTCCCCAAAGGTGAATCAAGGTACAATTGCACTTCTTCACCAAGGAGGGACACATGACAATCTCAACAATTGAAGACCGATTAGTCTTCTTAATGTGGCATGTAAAATCATGGCTAAGGTGCTCAAATGTTGATTACAACCACTATTAGCAAATATCATGTGCTTGGATCCTTTGGCTTTCATTCATTGCAAGAAACCTAAGTTTTTAATGATGCATTTTAGGTGACATGCATTGTATTTCAATTGTTTTTATGCTAACAATGACATCAAGTGTAACATCAAGATGGTGTGAGGTGTGGTACAAGTTTCTTCCAAAAGAAGTAGATTTCATTTGGTCCGTTTACAATTGGCAATTGCAGCCCATTGTTGGCGTCAACTCGCAGTCCTGAATATCCCTACTCTCTGCACCAGTTGTCGAGACCATTTTGCATCGCTTCCACCACTATGAGAAAACAAGGCACGCTTGAAACTTCACTCTTTGTCTGTTCTATCTACTACCTCAGTGATTCCGACTATTGCTGATCAATGGCCAACTCTTATATGGCAGCAATGTATACTTGGATCCAAGTTGCCGCAACGCCTGAAGAAAGGTACCTCTATGTCGTCCCTCTTCAAAGCCTTTGTTATTTGGGTCTCATGGTTAGACGGCAACACCATTGCTTCAGCAGCACCCTTCTAGCTTACTCAAAAACTCGAGCGAGTGCTTTGGGAGACCTTCATTGATCATTGCGCGGGTCGCCTGGCTCAAGTCCACGAAGCTCTGTGAGCTCTATCCTGACAAGGCTGGCATCTTCCTGAAGCCGTTTGACCAACAACACTTGGACACTTGGTTACAATCTGATTTTTGGGGGAGAGATCCCATCTTAAGATGAGCTGGAAACTGGCTCACCCCGAGATGGGAGCTTTTGCCTGATTGCCGCCTGCTCACCCCTCTTAGCTGTTCGCCCCGTTGGTCTCTTGCAGGAAAATGCAATAAAAAAATTTCGCCGAGGACTGGTTCCTCTGATTTGATGTACTGTCCTGTATCTTTATCAATGGAAATTGTCCGTGTGTTTCAAGAAAAGAAAAGGAAAGAAAAAAGAAAAAGAAAAAGCTGCAAACTATTTCTAAAAGCCTGACGATGAGTTATATATAAAGTCTTATAATTCAGTGTCTGTTCGGTGGGCAGGTTTGCAGGTTTGCAGGTTTGGAACATGGCAGTAACTCTGCAATCATCTCAATAACTTACACCGCAATTTTCTGGCCTTGTTTTTGCTAAGAACAGGCAATCTTCCCATGCTGAAGATTTCTGGAGCAATTTGCACTGTTTTTGTAACCCCTCCGGAAGGATTCACTTCGTGTACAAAAGAAGCAGAAAGACATTGATAAGGAGAGAAGAGAAGCATTAGTTGACAGTATCAGCAATAGTTGCCATTATTATTCAGAGTCTTACATACCGGTAACGTCAATCTCTTGTAGTTGTTTACTAAGAAAATTACTTATTCAAAAGCCCCAAAAATGCATGCTAAGATGTGTTGGAATCCTTAGTCAATTGCCAGCAAGGTAGAAAAAAACCCAAAGTATATTCTGAACATGAAAACCATCCTCAAATGTGTTTTTTGTATGCTTTCAAGGCCCAGTGATTGTACATACTATGCTTAAACTGTTCATAATTGAAATTATGTCTCGTGTACAGGTTTCAGCAATAGAAATCTATCATCGAAAATTATGTCTAGTTGCTCTCTTAGTTGCTCTCTGAGTGCAATTGTGGCAAAAGCAAGTTTGAGAGATACATGCTCTGTACTGAGTACCGTAGATCGATTGTTTTGAGTTGCAAATGAAATGATAATTGCAAGGCTGGCTCGTTGAATGCTTGTCGCTTGAGTTGTGTGAGAGCTTAACGGAATTCAAAAGTATGAGCCTGCTGATCGATGAAATCCAAGTATGGCACTTGAAAGAAAGAGATGTGACCTTGCATCACTTACTCGTAATAAAAGCATTGAGTATTGTTCCTGTTATTAAACTAGCCAAATTTCAAATAACCAATGTCAAAGAATTAGAAGGAGATTTTGATGCAACTAAACATTCCTTATTTTAAAATTTGTATACAAAAATGATAGGGGTTCAATTTTTTTTGGTACATGACCTAAAACAGACATGAACTCATGTAACTGTTCTCAAATTCAATATATACTTCAAAGATTGTCCTGATGTCCTCTTAAGGTAACAAGTGCAAATATACAAGGAAAAGGGTGTACATAGTTACCTTAGTGTTTGTTCACGAATTTTCCCAGGTGTGGCCAACACCATGGTGGTTGTTCCAGGCTCAAGCAGGACTGAGATTACGTAAGTTTGAGCATTTCCACAATTTTAGCCATAAATTTTTTACCAGTGCTGAGAAATAGGCTCTCTGAAAGATCAGGGTGGATTGACCCCCTCGCTCGGCCTTACCAGGGGTGCAAGTAAAAAAAATGCCCCCTATTTTGAGCCGTTCTAGGGTATACTCTTGACCTATCCTGACTAATTGAGGGTCTCTGATCGCAAAAATGAATTCAAAATTTGCAAAAAAAATCATGTGCAGAAAATAAATAATTCCAGGGTTTGCCCGCAGGGCCGAGCGAGGGGGTCAGTTCTCCCTGGCCCTCTGAAACAGCACGTGTGACTAGTCCACTACAACTCTTCATTTGTCACAAAACATAAGATCCTTTTGGCTCTACAGTAATTAAAGATGAAATTTGCATCAAGTAGGTTAAAAAAATCAAGAAGTTACTCTCATATGGACAACACTACGAATGTTGTAGATTTTCTTAAAAATCGCCATAGCTAACATGCGCGCCTTACAGAAACCCATGTGGAATTTGGCCTCTCTTCGTTACCAGGTTGCCATAGCCAATGAGCTCAACAAAAATTGGTCAGAGTGTCTTTCTCCCTCCTAAACCCTAATTCTTGTGATAATTCCCATGGCTCTTCTCTTGGTCTTGATTTGATAGATTTTTTTTAGTTTTAGGGGGGGTCCAGGTTAGCGGAACGATGACTTGTACGACGACCTGTATGATTTAGACATCAAGGAGGCTTTGAACTTGCTTTGAACCGCAGAAAGAGGTCGACTAAGTTACCGCAATCAGCGTGTGAAGCTTGCCATAGACTATTCGATGAAACATCAGTACTTGCTCAAAGACTTGCTGGTATGTTCTTTTCGCTTGTTCTCGGAAATTTCTGGCAAGTATGTGGAGTAGAGATAGAACATTCGGAAAAAAGAATCGCATGCGTCTGTTTTATCGAGCTGCAACAAGTTTGATTGAATTTGGACACCAGATGCAAAAGTTACAGCACTTTGAATTTTCTGTGAGGACACTTTTCGTCCCCTCCGGCGATGAGGGGTTAAGAAGTGTTTTCTCTACAAGTGTGCCGTTTTCATGGTTTTGGAAATTTGCTGACTATTGTAGAATTCTTGAGTGTTTCATCCCTTAGAAGGAATGCGTGAAATGGATTTGATAGGGAGATTGGTCGGTGTAACTCGAATTAGTTGTGATATTGTGCAATTTCAGTTTCCGTTCTGTGCGTTTTCATTTCGGGAGCTTTATAGAATGGGCTGCTGACCCCGAGCTGGCTCCGGAATTGCAATTGCTGTTGGACCTAAGCTTCTGCATTCTCGTTCACGTCTTCTTGCAATGCCAAAATAGGTCAAATCAGCAGAGGATAGGTTTTTTTTTTCTCAACTACACTATTCAAATTGTAGTGAGCTTGGGACTGTTACACTATTCGATCAATCCACCTGTATTATGAAATCCGAATTGTCATACACCCTGTAAACAAAATTGGTGTATCATCATGGATGCCCGACCGGTTCAATTTATTACGGTCACTTTTCTTCATTTTCCATGTGGTTCTCAGTCTTCTCGTCTACCGCTGGTTTCGGTGAAGGAAAGGTAGTGGTGCTCACTAGAATGCAATGGCTGCTACCACTTAAGCTTAGAACTGTAGACTTCGGACCCAAACACTTGATGTGGCGAGATCAAGGTCCTTCAAGAGACATCTTCTTGTGCAGATTAGAATTCTTTCTGTGACAAATGCTAATTCAAGCATTGGATTGGATGATAATGTGGATACTGATCTAAAGCATACTTGAGCCGTGGTATATATATATACTTTTGTTTCCATATTCAAATCTTAGACCTTGCATTTCATTCTATTCATTTTGTTTTGGTATACATATATATGCTTTTGTTTTCATATTCAAATCTTAGACCTTGCATTTCATTCTATTCATTTTGTTTTGGTATACATATATATGCTTTTGTTTTCATATTCAAATCTTAGATCTTGCATTTCATTCTACTCATTTTGTTTCGGGCTGCTTGGAGGTGAAGCAAACTCCTTATTTGCAAAGATGTTTTGCAATTTTGTGAGTGTTTTCTTACCAATTTCGATTGGCATCCCTAATGTTGGTTTCAAAGAATGTGGCCCAAATAAGTGTCCACATTAGAACCTTGTGTTTTATTTATACCAAATTTGTTGATCTCATTGTAAAATGCATGACACAGAAGGGTCCAATATTTATATCACCACAAGTAATGAAGAACATTGTATGTGTTCATTGCAATCTAAATAAAATCAGGTCCAAAAAAGCCTTCATACAACTTATTGAAAAAAACTTTTCAATGTGGACACTTATTTCAAGATAGAGGGAGTAGTAAATATACTTGGTGAATCTTGCCACCGATCTTACCTCCATGTATTTTCACTACATGAAAGAAGGTAGAAAGTTTCTTTCACATGTGAGAATTTGTAGTTGTGAAATAAGATTTTGTCTCATTTGTGTTGGCTAAAAAAAAGAAAAAAAAAAGAAAAAAAAGATTTGGTGAATAGTGATGTCTCAATTACAAAATATGTACTAGTAATGATGGAATAAATTTTTTATGGCATTGATATAGAAGTGCTTTTGTCACAATGAATTTTAAAATAGGAAAATGGGACTATACTTTAAAGTGACTATAATGATTAAGGACTTGCTATGTAGACTCAACGTTCTATTGGGTATAAAGGCAACTAAGGTAAACCAGCCTATGACAGGCAAATCTCCTATGACAGGCTCCTAGAGAACTACTCATTACAATCTTAAATCAAACCATGACAAACTTTTTCCAATAAATGGGGTTAGAACTGCATTTGATTAATTTGTGGCCATAATCAAAGCCTTGGGAAATGGTCATGAAGTTATTGGTAATTGTCTTAGGACACTTATCCATTTTCAGTGTAAACTGGTAGTAAAAAGTTATTTTGTAATTCTTTCATGTCATGTCCATATTAGGAAATCTTGGAGCCATGTTAGAAAATGTTTTGACTGCATTAGGTGGTTAGATGACCATCATGGAAACACTTTTCTGTTGTTTTGGGGTAGTCTACAGACTCTTTAAAGCCAACTGCACAGCAGACTTCAAAAATTCATTAAAAATTCATTTTTTTTCCAAAAAATAAAATTTCACTTGCTCTCTGCATTCCTCATGTTTGTCTTCACAGAGAATTTTTTTTAATTTTTTTCAAAAATGTGAACATGGCAAACCAACCATTCTGCCTGTCATAGGCTGGTTTACCTTAAGTCTTGTTTAGTTTTGAAAGATCTAAGTTATTTGAAATCTAGAATTGATATCCATGTTCACCTAATGTCCTATGTCCCATCAACCAATTGTGTGTAGTAATAAGCATAGTGAGCATGTCGTTATTGAACTTAAAAAATCTATTTTATTCCAACTAAAGTGAACCATGAACTATTCTACAAGTGAACAATACATTGTTATAGTACCACTAGCTTGCTTTTTGAGCAAGAAACTACCAAAAACTTCCTCATAATCACTCTTAGGTAGACTAGCTTGATTAAATTCACTTCCAATTACATCCAAAAAAACATCCAAGACCAAATCCATTCATTTTTCTGACAAAATTAGTGAATTCATGCCTACAAAGGGTAACATATCAATCCTTTATTGGTGAGTACTTACGGTTGTTTATGGGACATTTATGGCTTTACTCTATTGACAATTTTGTAATTTTAGGGTAGACCACTTCAAAAATTTACAAAAAATAAAAATTTAATTAGAAAATTATTATCCCACTTGCATTTAATTCGTGAACCAAGCACATGCCTTTGAAAAATATGTTTCCCTCTTGAAGTTGGCTCCAAGATATTTAGATTGCAAATCAAGGGGTAATAAGGCTTGTCTACCTTAGGTATTAATCCCTCATCATCAAAGGCCTTGAGTTCAAAAACATTGTTATTGAAGTATTGTATTTCAAAATGTCAGTAAGGTATAGAAATCTCAACTGTACAATCTTGTAGAAGACATGTTGTAGATGATGTGAATAAATTTGGAGTCATTTGACCGCGTAGATTGAAAGATTATAATGTTCTACTATTGAAAAAGAATGCTGAAATTTTCCTAGAAATACATTTGGAGGTGAAATTCGATTTCTAAACCTACTCAAATGAAAAAACTTTAAACTATAAAGTGATTCAAAACCAGAATACAAACACATCTGTGAAAGAAAATATCATTCAATAGACTCCTTGTGCTCACAAAATGGCTTTGAAATGTCAAAAAAATAGCAAGAAAAGTTGCAAAAAACACCTCTAGGGTAGAACCTCCTCCTACTAAAATGCTTCTCAGTCACTCATTACTTCTTGGATTGAGATGAAATTTTATCCACATAAACTAGACTAGTATGCGCATCTTTTTTTTTTTAATTATTGAAAATTGACATTGTATGAAGAAGAAACAAGCCGCCAAAGTTCATTGTAATCCAAAAATGTCTAGATTTTGAACTTCGAACTGCTCCCAAACATTCAAAACAGCTTGGATTGATATGAAAATTTTATCACAATAACTAGAATTCAAAGGAAAAACAACCCAATAAATTTTATTGAAAACTAACATTGAATGAAGGAGATACAAGCCCCCGAAATTGCAGCCTTCAAATGCAGTTTGGTGAAGCCACATTGAACTTGTGAACTTTGATTGGCTTCCAAGAAATTAGTACATCTTGGATTGATTTGGAAATTTTACCACATAAACTAGAAGAGGTAGTACAAATTTAGCAACAAGTTTTATTGAATTCGGACATTGGATGCAGAATTTACAATACTTTAAATTGGATTGTGAAGACACCTTTTGTTCCCTCCGGCGATGAGGGGTTAATAGCTCCTATTGGCACAAACGATCTTCTTCTTTTTACCTAAGCCAAAATAAAACGATACAATGACCCAAGAAAGTCCTTTATGTCAATTGTTCAACAAAGAAAAGTATTCACTCTTGAAGAAAGGGTCTTCATACTTGGAGGATAGTATTGTCACAATATTGAAGTTCGAGTATTCTATTTAAATATTTTTGATGCAATTGCATATCGTTGACCTCTAAAAGGCACTCTCTATTAAAAATCTTGAAATGAATGCTTATCATTGATTTGATTAAGAGGTTGAGTGTAGAGGGTTGCATTGCAATGCTCCAAGCAATGCTCTTAATCTAAATACATATACTATGAATCAAATGAGTGACCAAGGCATTTTATTTTACTTATTAAATCACACTACTTATATTAAACCTTGTTAGAAATTGAAAAATGATTTGAAGTTAATTAGAGGGTGAAATAAATCTCAATATCTTGTAAACTAGGATCTTATAGGGTAATAAGTTGATATACTTGTTGCATTTTATGATTTTGAAAATTTCAATGTGAAAAATACTTAAAATCTATTTACTAAAGTAGTCTAATAAAAAAGGAAGGAAACGTAATGTTTTTTTCCAATGAAAGGAATAGTAGGGATGGAAAAAAACATTTTCTTGGACATTTCTAGTCTTTACCTTGCACAAACAAATTGGGCCTAGAATTTTTTTTCAAACTTGTATTTTTAGCAATTTAAAAAATACAAGGTTCAATCTAGTGTGATTAAGAATACAAAATAATTAGAATGATTCCAATTTTTTTGAAAATGTCCCAAAAAATATGCTAATAATATCAATTGTTAAATTTCAAAAATTAACTCATATGTAAAAAGAATTAAATTTTTGTAGGATCCAATTTGTTCAATTTTAACTTTCTACTCATTTGAAAATGTGTACAAATTTGAGAAAGTTTTTTATTCCTCAATTTTAGTGGTGTAAAAAAAATTTATTCGTCTTTTTGTAATTTTTCTTCTTCAAAAGTTGCATTTTTTGCCTATAAAGTTGATCATCAAAAATTGTTAGAATCTAAAAATCCAAGGGGAAAATTTTTCCTCAATTAATTCCATGCATACTAGACAAAACAAAATATTCTTTACTATTGTGTGGTTAAAATTAAAAAATTCAAGCATATCCATGTGCAAAAAAATATCAAAGTGGGACAATTAATTGAAAAGCTTCATTATCAAAAAGTTGTTGGGCCTTGAGGGGTTAAGAGGCCACTACTTTTGCTTGGTCTCCATTTGTGAATATTCCTCGCAACTTCCTTCAACTAAAAGACTTTTTGTCATACTCATTTGTAAGCCAAGGAGTCTTGTATGCAAAACAAACATGTTTGCAAACCACTTAAGATTTTGGGGCCAACCTTTTAAAGAGCTTATTCATTTTGCAAGTCCGATGGGGTTGTTTTGCCAACGGACTTGAAGAAATCATCTATTTTACAAGACTGGTGGGGATGCTCTAACCTCTAATCCCTAACCCCCCATGAGGTCTCATTCTTAGATAAGACAAAGTAGGCCAAAAACTTTAAAGTGAACAAGATTGAATCCTGAACGGTTTGGTGTCCAAATGAAGGGTACAACAATAAGCTCAAGTAATTAAGTTCACTTACGTATAACTAAAATTTGAACTGCAGATGAAATTCCAAGCTTCCATTTGCAAAGTTTCTACAAACTCTCAAACTTCACAATATCCTTTACACCTCATGTTTCAACCATCAGATTCTTTTTCACAATAGCACAATTTTGATCAAGATTCCTTCAATTCACATGAGATTCCTTCATATGCACTCATCTTATATTCACTCATGTTATAATTTATGTATATTTCATTTAATCCCTAAAGGTTTTTGACTAAGTTTTTATCAAAACTACTCCCAAACTATCATTTTTAGTACAACTACCAATTTTTAGAAACAAACCCATTTTTAGACACATGTAACCATGGGATCTCGTAGTACTTTGGTTTGAGAAGATGTAGAAAAAAACTTTAGGAATTTACATTTTGTAGATTGCAAGATATTAGCGTTTGAAGTGACAAAAAGCCTTTTTTTTTGCCTTGCAAAAAGTAGGGCAATTGCACTTCACAAGGTCACATTTGTATGAAAAAATGTCTAAAATGGTGGTTCTTCTTTGGATTCAATCTTCAAGGCAAGTTGGTTACATGCTTGAAAAATTTAAAGTAATTTGGAATTGTACATCATACAGGAGAAAAATAGTAAGTAGAAAGAAGTAGAGAATGATTCAAAATACTAAATTGTTAACAATTTAGTTATGGACTTGAAAAATTCCAATCCCAATGGTTGTAATGTTGTATTAAACAATCTACAACTAGTGTTTTTATTTTCTTCAAATAAGATTCAATATTGAGTTAAATAAAGGACTTGAAAGTTTATCTTGGGGTAGAGATTTCATAACTACCGACAAACTACCCGCAAACTAAAACTCCTCGTAACTTTCATCTCATTAATTAAAATGGAATGATTCAAGTCTTTTTACATATATATAAATCTTGAAAATCAATTTCAAATTTTTATTTCTTAAAACAATGATTTTTGAAGAAGTTTTGTTTGTTGCCCAAGATTGCCCACCAATCACTAAAAACTACATACCACACAATAACTTTTTAACCATGTAGTCAAAAGTTATGAAATTTGTTGGACCTTAAAGCTACTCCTCGAGCACATGCTGTGTGAAAATTTCAAAGTAAAAAAATAAAAAATCCATTTCTAGTGAGTTACCCAAAATTGCTACATTGCCAAAAAACGCAATTTAGGGATTTTGGAATTAATATATTGATTTATCATACTTGTAAAACTATAATGATTTGGAGAATTTTGTTGTCATATTGATGCTTTTTACGAAGCATTGGTTTTCATTTATGTATGTTCTAGTTTGAACACATATTTTCTTTTATAGAAATAAAATGACAACTTTTATTACAATCATTTTATATTTCCTTCACTTCTGACTATACAATTTCATTTGTATTCACTTCATTTTAGATCATTTCATTTACTGTATACAATTTATAATCAATTTATCATTATTTATTTATTTTCCATTCAATAATGCTAAATAACTTAATATTTAATTTAATTTTCAAATATCCTAATTAAATAATAATAGAAGAACATTTACCATTAAATTGAAATATATAGAGTGCATTGAACATTGTTTTAGAATATTTAATTTTTGTATTTTTGTATTTTATTTAATTATTTAGAGAATATTATAATGATTTATGAATCGAATTTAAAACTTTTTTTCTTTTCAAATATAGAGAATTTTTGTTATTGTCTTCTTTTGATTTAAAATCGATGTACTTTTTAAAAGTTCAACTTATAAACAACTTATGTGGTGTTGTGCACTTGTCCAAGTGTTTTCCATGATTTACCTATGTATTCTTTCAATTTTAATATTTTAGAAAAATTTATCCATAATTTAATTTATTTTGATTTATAGAAACAAAATTCAATTGAAAACCTATAACTCTCACATTTAAGAACCAAAAGTGCAAATCAACTTTGATGCATTTCTATTCATTGAGAGCTTTTTGGCTATGCCAATACTGACATCAAAAATTGTTATACCCCCCTTTTCATAATTTAATTCAATTCATGGTCTTAAAAATTGCTCACAAATCCATTATACGTCTAAAAGCAATGATATAACTTTAATACAATGCTTGTCAAGTCAAGCTCTCCAATGGTATAAAGAAAATGATTGGTGAATGCATGGCTAGGGATATCTTAACGTTACATACAAAACAAACTAGAACAAATATTATTGTTGTAATTTTACTTTCACTTTGCATATATAAGTAAATATAGGATACAAAGCTTCTACATTCTTCATTGATAATGAATGAAGAGGTCGACCTCTTCAGTCATTATCAATGAAGAGGTCAAATTTTCTTCTTTAACATGTTGATGTTAAAATTTTATTTTTAATTGATTTCAGAAGCTCTCTTTTCTTTTCTCTTTTTTTCTTTTTTCCTCTTCCCCATCCTTTTTCCTTTTTCCCCTCCCCTCCCCCTCTTTTTGCCTTTTTATTTTAGAGTAGGTCCCAGCGGCCCCCCCCCTAAACCCAAACCCAAACCCAAACCCAAACCACCTCCCCCAAATGATAAATTAAGAAAATTATCGTTATTGTTGGTAGTTAAATTCCATCAGGCAGATGAGGGTCATCCCTGAGTCAGTCAAATCCCACCCCCCAAAGTTTGGAATTATTCCTAATTGCGCCCCAGAACATGGAAAAGGCCGAGTAGCCAGCCCCAAATAGTCAGATGCTGCATTGCTGATACCAAGTCAATGCCACGACTTGCCAACTTGGGACTGGAATCAAAGAGAGAGACCAGGGAATCAATTAACTTATTAACTTATTGCCTGCTGCTGCTCGCTGCTGCGATGGGACTCATGGGAGGCAGGAGGGAGAAGTGAAAGGAGAAAGCGTCCGTCCGTCACTTCACGGCACTGCACTGGCTTCCGTCCGTCAGTCCTGATCAGGCACTACTGTGCCTGATCAAGCACTGCAGGCAGGCACGGCAGGCAGTGACGGAGGCGAACTGAACTTATCATCCATTCAACTCTGGGCAACTGAGGGACGGTACATCTGAACAGACGGGCTCTCTGGCGGCCGGTACCGCCCGGTACCTTTCAGTACCTAGATTGGGCTTGTGTGTTTCCTTTTCGATCTTTGGAAGATTCCATTTCAAAAAGTGGAGAGGACAACAAGTGGCCACAAACATTAAGTAAAATGTATTTTAAATCCCATCGTTTGTTTATTGCAAGGGAGGAGTCGCTTCAAATTTTTACACACTTGTTGAGGAAATATAAAAAACTTGTCTCATATTTTCTAGTGGTTGATTTTGTATTTCTTGACCTCTTAGGACTAGTTCGAGCGCTTTGATTTGACATACATAACATTATTAAGCAACCGTAGGGGATCTTATTTTGCTCCTCCACCCTCCCTTCACCTTCATCGAGTGACTATCCCATGGTTTTTATTCAAAGATAGTCTAAAAACATAGGTGGTATTATTGTGGAATGGGAAGGATTCATCCACTTCAGCATTGCAAATTAAATTAGTGTGCCATGTGTTGTTGACACAACCAAAATAAAAGTAATTTTTTGTTTCTTTAATTCATAAAAGCTTTGAAATTCAATATCTTTCACATCACATGTCCAAACGCCACAAAACAAAGCCCGTACACCCCTCCTTGTAAAGAGCTTTCCAACAATACCAAGAATGCAATTGGGGGACACACGGTCCAAAATATCTAACCGTAACAAATAAACAAAAACAAAAACAAAACAAACATACTTATTTAAGATATATATTGAAGTCACTTAGAGGTATTCTACTTATGGATAAGGTAGCTAACCTCATTCCGACCACTTAAGCAATTTAGCATATTTATAGTATGCATTTGGTGAAGAGAAAATTTCTCTTTGTAGAGAAATAGATTTGAGGAGGGTTTCAGAAATTGTTCCTTTTTATCGCCTCAAAAACAAAATAATTATAATTTTTTCTTTGTAAGGATTCCATTTAATCCATTCTTGTTATATAGGGGACTACATTTCCAACCATAGGCTCATTATGAAATCAACTATGCTTCAAAGTAGGTGATAATTGTGGCTTCAAATGTACATCTTGTGGTCATTGTATGCAACAAATGTACACCCCCTTTACATTTGTGTTGCGTGAGCTATTACCTAATCATGTGAGCTGTCACGCTTGATCGGAAACAAAGCAGTCTAATTAGCAGAAATAGGTCTCGTGATCGGAAAGAGGTCGGCTACCTTAGTGAAAAGGGGTTAACAATGTTATCATATGAATTCCGGCAAAATTTCCAAATTGTAGCATTTATGGTAAATAATTCTTTCAAGGTAAAAAAAATTTGGAGCAATTCCACCCTTGCAGTAAATGTCGGGGTTAACTTATTGCGTTTTAAGAATGACGGAGGGGAGTCCGTTTGGCTCGTGCTTCGGCCACCTGTCCACGGGGCCCACCTTAGAAAAAGTGCCGCGAACAGCGGTGTTCCTGTGCTTGCTTACCGGGGCACACGATTTCTTCAAGAGCTGACTCCCCTCCGCTCGGCAGAACGACGACAGTGGAGCATTTGGATGAAAAGCTGCCAACTGAAGAGCACGGACGTGCCGTGCATGTGGAAATAAAAAATGGTGACGTAAGCATACCCAGAAAAAAAAAAAAAAAAAAAAAAACGAGTACCGGTGGATGATAAAAAGGAAAAAAGGAAAAAGTGACTGAGTGGGTGGGTTCACACAGAGAATGAGAAAACGAACATTCACAAATCAGTAATAATAAACTTTAAGTTAAACTTAGCTGCAAGTGAGGTTTCGAGTAGGACTCAGGCACTCCATGCAACTACGTACACAATTTTGGCATGGTCAAAACTAAGTTACAGTAAATTAAGTTAATTCCAAACAAAATCCGAGTTCAAAGTCCCTGACCCTAAACCTTAATTAGCGTTTCAGGGCAAGGTTTTATATTGCATTAATTTTAATAAGGTGGGTACCCGCAAACCCACCACGTTTTGCTACTGTGCCTACTGTAGTTACCCCTAGCCAAACCTTTATATATATATATAAACATAAAACAGAGGCAGGGGAAGGTGTGCATGATGAATTGTAGGAATGCTCATAAGAGTTTAGGTTTGCATCAGGAACATCAAATGAAAAAATTGGATGATATTTCTTTGGGATGAAAATGTGAAGGATTTTGTAACATGGTTTGTGACATTGTGTACATTAACATAATAGATTATTGGACTTGTCAAACTTTCATATTTTCTTGTTGGGAAGTGAAAGGAGGTTCCAACGCACCAAAGAACGTGACATTTGGATACTGTATGCAAAAGATATAAGGGGTCAAAGTTTTTTTGGTTGAAGTTTTTTTGGTTTCTTCAACTTATTGGTACATATTGGTTTGGGAGATGTACAGAGAGTGGTGATGGCGGTTTTAGGTAGGGTGTGATTTTGGGTGTATCTAATTTGCATTGGAGTGATGGAAGTGATTTTATGCAAGGGAATGGATGTAGTATGTAAAATATAATTGGGAACTCATTTATTCAATTGAATGTGTGTACATTCACCCAAAAATTAATGATACCACAATAAGAATTTTGTAACATTTTAGAGATTTCATCTATGAGGAATGGAAAAATATATTGTTGAATATGGCAAGAGAAGGACAAGTATTTCTCAACAAGGGCTTCAACACATTTCTACCAAATATTTCAATTTTTTTCTTTCTAAAATAGGATTTGGTTGATATTGAAAATAATAATTGTTTGCAAGGTTTTAGCCCTTTATACACAAAACTTGTTTTTGAAAAATATGTTTTTTTGAAATTTTGGCATCTATTTTTTGAATTATTTCCTGTTGAACTTGGCCTATGACTACATTACGCCCTCGAAGTTTTTAATTGCTTGAATAGAACAAAATTACAATGAAAAAAAAGAAAATAGGTGTTGACAATTTGTATCCTTTGATGCAAATTTCAAGAAAATTTACAAAACTTGTATTTTATAGTGTATTTTGAGTTGTGTCCAAAAACCTTATGTATGTATGGGTTAAATATAAGATTATTATCTATTGTTAGAAGATGACCAATGTAAAATTAGTTATCTAATATTCAAATATGATTGTTTGATCGAGGCCAAATTCTTGCTTTGATTGAAATTTAACTTGCAACTACAATTATAATATTGTTAGCAATTATTGTATCTCAATTATTGCCACAAATATAAGTTTTTAATTGCTTTAATTTGATCAAATTTTATCATTGCCAAATGATATAGGTGATAAAAAAAAATTGGAATTTGGATTCTATAATTTCATGAAAAAAACTCAATTGATCACATAAACAATGTTTTTGTAATAATTTTTTTATGAAATAAGAACTTCACATTCATATCTAATCATAGGAAGGTTCATTGAACATTTATTAAACTTATAAGTTAGGCTCATACACTATTCAAGTTATTATTACGAGAATTTTAATAATGCAATATTCTTTCATACTAATTGTTCAAATGAATTTTGGATGCGTGTGGGCTAATTAGGATAAAATTTTTGATGAATTATAGATGATAATTTAATAAAAGTTGATGAAAATGACAAACTTGAATGGACGTAGATGGTAATTGGATAAAGTGAATTAACTTGATGAATAAACATATGATATGTCATTGTTTTAGTCATTTCATCTCCAATAATAATATTTCATTCTTCATCTATAAAATCTTATATTGCACTTTGAAATTCTAAAATTTGAAATTAAGAACCTTTAAAAAAAATATTGATTAAAAAATAAAGATAGTGGAATAAAATTAATTGAATACTTCTAGGAGTATTTCACTACAAGAGGAAGGGGTGTTTTAAGTATAGTCTTGGGAGTAAAGTCCTAATAGTAATGACCTTTTTAGGAGATTTTTAGTAAAATTTTACTAGAAATACATGTGTTTTCACTAAAAATTTACTAAAAATCTCCTATAAAGGTCATTACTATTAGGACAATACTCCTAGGAAATATACTTAAAACACCCTTTTCTCTTGTAGTGTTTGTTACTTTGGAATCTCCTAAAATTTATTTTTCTAAAAAATGTGCATTGTTCAACGAGGATATGCCCTCTACTCATTATATAAGGACTATTTTTGCATGTATGAAGGACAATATTATAGAGATTGATACTAATAAACATAAGTAATTTTCTAACCAAGATATCTGTATAAAATGTATTCAACGACAAATTTGAAATGCATGAACTATTCGTGTAGATTCTTTGTCACATCAATCTTTAAGCCTACTAAATCGGAAAGGTTTTGTTGTAAAATGTACATGGTACTATTGGAAAATAAGAGGGCATCATCATTTGAGGAGTGGTGGGAATCTCAACACTATGGCCGTAGCTTTGAGAAATAGGACCAAATTCAAGCCAATTTATCAAACCCAATCACAATCTTGCATGAGAATATGTCTCTTGTGGTCCTTAGGAGATTGAGTAGTGACGCAAGGAGCTTCATGTGGCTATGGTCAAAGAATTTTGAGTATACTCGGATGTATTGCAACATCCCCAAAGATTATCAAAGTATTTACTGTGAGAGTGGAAGTGACAAGGCTACAAAGTTTATGAGGAAGGTAGTCACTTGGGCTTGACTTTTCAATCTTATCAACGGGCTTACCTTTCTAATGATGTTGCAAGGTCTCCATCTCGTCTCCATTGAAGAAGTCTTAAGATGTTTCAATCTTATTGATGAGCCCACCCTTCCAATGATGTTGTAACAACTCCATTGAAAAAGTCCTAAAATAGAATTGCACACCTTTTTCCATACACCTTTTCATTCCTCTACCCCTCCCTCTGTCCTCTCTAGAATACATTCGAAGTGAAGTGATTTTCTTTTTGAAATATTAATTGACCCTTACAGTTTGTTGAATTTTTTTTTATGAACGGTTTTATTGCATTTCTATGGATTGTCACAAATGGAAATCTAATCATTTTTATTTTAAAAATTAAAGAAATATGAAAGCCTTCTAGGGGGGTTCTCTACATTGTTAATCTACACTACTTAAATTGAAATTATGAAGAATGGTATTAAAAAAATTCCTTAAAAGAACAAAAATAGTTTATAATACCTTATTACAAGGAGGGTTGTTCAAAAATGGTTTTATAAAATTTAGGCTTCTTAACTAAGAAAATAAATTTAGTAGCATTTTTCATAATAAAAAAATGTTACCGAAATTAATTAATGGAAATCACATCAGTATAAAATGTATTTGTAAGAAGACTGCCATTGATGATAGACAAAATCTGATGATATGAATTATAGATGACATTCTAGAATAAATAAATTGTTATAGTAAACAATTAACAATGTGATTCAAACATTAATTTAAGAACTAGTGGCAATCATCAAACTTAAAGAGGGAACTTAGAAGTGTTTTAAAACTATTCAAAAATTCATAATAGAAATAAAACAAGAAATAAAAAATAGAAATAAAGGATGAAGTTTTAAATCTCTAGGTTTCTAAATGCAATTTATAAATTTATTTTTTATTAAATCTATGTAAAAGAACTAAGCTTTCAAATCTTGTGTAATGATATTTTGCCTATTATTAAAAATTGTCAAGATGTATTTTGAAACTCATTTTTAAATGTTAAACACTAATTATTTCTTGGATTCAATATTGGCAAATTTTGGCAATTTTCTTGGCTTACAAGCCTATAAGAAATTTATGATGGAAACTACAATTATTTATCCAAATTTTATAAAATAATTGTTGAAGTTTTCTAAAGAATTGATAGAAGTCCTATTGTATTCACCAAGATATAAAAAGTACTATACCAAATTTTCTAAAATTTGTATTCACAACCAAATTTTTAACTCTGATTTTGTAAAAGAAAAAAGAAAAAACACAAAGCAAAGCCTAAAAGTAGTCTTTAACCTATGCATTTCTTGTTGTGTCTTTCTAATGATTGATTTGAGTTTGTAGGGATGGAAAATTCTATATGAATTAGAAAACTTCAATAAATTTTAAATGCATGCACTTAGAAGATATGAATTCAAAGTGAATATACAAGGAAGAAAAACAAAAAATGGTTTATTGACAAATCTTAATGGTTTGAAGGTGGTTTATACCATCTTTAAAGTGAGTGAATTCTAAAAGCTATGGTTGATTGATAGATAGGTTGTAGTCCAATGTAGGTTTGAACTTAGGTCAAGACCCAAGCTATTTCCTTGAACATTCTTCATGGATGAAAAATTTGCTTAGAATCTTACAAGGCTAAAGACAAAAATGTTTTTCAACTTTCTAAGAGCATTTTTCTTCCCAAATCTTTAATATATAGATCTAATAAAATCCTTGAAGACCATATACTAGTAGAATGTTGATTGGATTGGTTGGGATTGACTAAATACAAGAGTTGCACATTTTTGGCTTGTTGGTAATTCTTCTTTCAAAGTCTCTCTACTTGCTCCTTGAAATAGCATAGAAGATCCATGAGTCCCATACATACTACACTTAAGACTTTAGAAGTTTAAATCTTCTTTTCTCTACAACTTCTCTAACAACAAATGACTATAGATGTTTATTTTAATATGCTAAGTTCAAGTAAAATGTGGTAGTCTATAATATTTATAGATAAAGTTAAATGTCATTATGAATCATAATACTAATCAATCAAATCTTTTTTTGAAATGTGGCCTTTGAAGATTTGTTCCTCTTGAGGCTTTGACCACTTGCCAAGGAGTTGAATATCTACAATTCAAAATAACTCAATTCTACTAGTATGCCCCAAAATGATTAC
Source organism: Rhytidiadelphus loreus (assembly GCA_947034895.1). Taxonomy (NCBI): domain Eukaryota; kingdom Viridiplantae; phylum Streptophyta; class Bryopsida; order Hypnales; family Hylocomiaceae; genus Rhytidiadelphus; species Rhytidiadelphus loreus. Next base: position 27,896,771 of record OX344765.1, on the reverse strand, counting down.
ATCCAATCAATTGGAATGATTAGAAATACAAATAAATTTATCCATGGGTCACATGTATGGTGACTTAGGTTTAGAACTTAGTCAAATCCATAGGTCACTTGCACGGTGACTTACTTCTTACCATATGATAAAACATAAAGGAATGAGGTGAATATTCACCAAATTTACACTTTAAAAAACCCATCTATGAATCACTTGTATGGTGACCTATCTTTTATCGGACGGTAAAATATAAGGGATTAGGTGAATACTCATCAAATTTGCATCAAATTTATAAAAAGTTTTTTTGTTTTTGTTTTTGTTTTTGTTTTTGTTTTGACACAAGAATGTTAAGGAAACACATTGCAAGGGTTTTCCATTAGGAGGAGAGGTTGATTTCATGCTAGGTGAAGAACCTGCTTCCACCAAGTATCGAAGCTGCAACCACGCCATTCGTTTATGAGTAGTTTTGACATGTGACAATCTTGACCTAATTTTAGACCTAAACTAATAATGATATTTAGTGTTGTGTCATCAATAGTGTAGTTATTCCTATATTGCTTCAGTTTCACTTAATGTCAATTAAGCTTAACTTAGTATCCTCACTTTTGTCTTCATCACACTGCCATCCCTGTCACCCATACTCCACCGTTGTTTTGCCATCCATGCTTCGTCGCGTCTCAGCTTTAGTTCTCAACTTCCGATTTGAGCTTAGGTTTGCAGCTCAGGATTTAGCTTCCAATTTTAGCTTTAGGGTTTAGGCCCACAAAACGAGCTTTCAGTTTCCGCTCACGGATGAGCTTCCACTTGCAGTTCACGATTCAGCCTTTCAGTTGATCGAAGCTCAACAATCGGTTTTCATGAGGCTTCACAGGCTTTCAGTTCAAGAATCGGCGTTGCAGGATAACTTCCCCACGCGCTCTGCTCCTGAATCCTCACTCATTCAAACTCATTCACGACTTCGGGCCAAACCTCGATCCCATCCCTCATTGCATGCTTTCAACAAGTTTCAAATATTGTCACGCGCTAGTCCATGATCACTTGGACGGTTCATCTTGTAGCTTCCACCACCATCAATGGCTTTTGGGCTTTTTCTAGAGCAATTTTGAGGCCAAAAGAGCACAAATTTTGTCAGGGCCTCCTTGGTAGTGGAAGCTACGAGACTAGTTTTACAACACATTTGAAAATGCAAACTTGCCCATGACATTTTCTTGCAACAGGAGTTGTCTAGAGAAGCAAAAGCAATTGCAAATAAAAATTACTTCCATTCATGGCTACAAATGCTCGGAGTGGGTGACGTGGCTTCACCCCAAAATCCTTAATGCACTCGAGCAGTTCAAAAAGGTTGGTGTAATGTTTTCATCTAAATTGGCTCTTTCGGTGTTGTTGGACCTAATCTCTATTTACGCAATTCAATCTAGGGATCCCAAAGACAATATATTGCTTACTAAAAATTGTCATAATTGGATCCAATAGGTTATGGAAGTCTATATCATTGTCTTGTTGTTCCAACAAAGGGGATAGACTTGTAGTCTTCAAAAGAAATTGTACAAATAGAAATGCATACAACACACCATTTCGGTGTGTTACAAAGGGGTTTTAACCCCTTAACGCCTCGATCCTTTATCTAATTTTGGCACATTTTTGCTTATATCTTTCTACAAAAATATCATTTACCAGAATTTCATGAAATTGATGATTAAGAAAGGTTGTCTTTTCAAGATTCAAGTGTTACATTGGATAAATGAAAAGTAAGTCTCCTCGAAGCCCTATATTCATTGTCCAAAATATGGACATCGTAGCGCTTAAGGGTTAAAACTAAGCTATTCAATGAAAATGTAGATGAAACATGTTTTATTGTCAATATGGACAATGGTTGTATATTAGGGTTTCAAGGAGACACCACTCCTTACATGTGATTTGGGGCCTTAGGAGGACTGTTTTAGGCTTGTTCCTTTCATTGTTCCCTTGCAGTGAAGGAACAACCTGTTGTCGGGAAAAAAATTGAAAAAAAAATTCAATTTTTTCTTAAATTGAAAAAAAAAATTAAAAAAATTAAAATTAAAATTAAAAAATGAGATGGTAGCCTCTCGGTCACGTAGGACCGCTGCGGTGTCACTACAACAGTCATGTTCCTTGGTTATTACAACATTATAACTCACGATCTCTCAAAGGCCCAAAAAAACATCTAATGTATTAAATATGCCAAAGTGTTTTTTAGCGGAGACTCTATGACCATGGTCATAAGAATCTTTGAGGGGTGGTAATCAATGATTGAAGTACCTATGCTCATTTTTACGAATGTAAATACATCTATCCTATTAGAGGTCTAGAAGACGACATACTAGGTGTTTGTTATAGGGTGAGACCTAAAGGTTGGATGGTGTAGGATCTATTTCCTAACTACTTTGTAAAACCTTGTGCAATTCTAGCCAACATACAAAAACATACAAAAATGATATGGATTAATTGATAATTGTATTAGCCATAATATCATTTTGAGGTTGATGACCATATTGACTGAAAAGAGCACAATGCTCAGTTTTTGCCACTATCTTCTACACATTTGTGACAACCAACTAATATTTTTATCATTTCTAGTGTAGGAGGTCCATGTAGAGCTCATTTAAGAGTTGAAACTAAATTTGGGGAGGTGAAACTTCTTGAAATATTTTTCAGTAAATTTTCTTTGAAAGAAAAAGGAATTGGCATCTAATCTAAGTCGTTTCATATCTTTTGAAGCTTTGTGGAATTAGTTATGAATTTTTGAAGTTGAAATGGTACAGGACTCTAAAATTGCCTACCTCTTCAAATGTACAATATTTGTACATTGTTGGTACAACAACAAAAAGCAACAAATATAGATAGTGTACATTTGAAGAGGTGGGCAATTTTAGAACATGAATGCTTTAAAAACCTCTAACTTTGACTTCTAAAGGATCAAGGCCTTCTTTCTGCCAAAAAACACTTAAAACTGCCATTTCTATAGCAAAAAGTTAAAAAAACTGTTTTTTGTTTTGTTTTTTCACATCTAATCATAGGATCTTACACTCAACTAGTATAAGAATGTGTGGAAAAAATTTAAGAATTTTTGACCGCATAGATTGCAAGATATCTGCGTTCAAAGTAAAAAAAACAAGTTTTTCAGCACACTACGGGACTAGATTTTTTGACTTTTAACATTTTTTAACTTAAATGTTTTTTCACTACAGAATTTTGAGCTTTAAATCTTTACAGTGAACAATTGAGTTGAGAGTCTATGGAAAAAAATTCAAGTAAACTTAATTTTTGATCCTAAAAAAATTGATAACTAGAAGTAGGTATGAGATAGAAGGAAATTCTAAAATATTAATATCTTTTGGATGGAATTAAAATGCAATAATTCCAATGGTAAGATTGTTTTAGCAAGAAAACTAAACCACATAGATATATTTTTTTTAAATTGCAAAAATCACATTCAGAATGAATCATACAAGTTATTTTTTTCAAAAAGATGCTCTAATTGTCCAAAAAACAAGATTATCCATAAATTTCTCATAACAAATCCAAATGGAACGAATCAAGCTTTCCATGTAGACAAAATTATAATCTTTGAGGGAAAAAATATTCAATTTTAAATTTTCTTGGTTGCCCTTCGTTCTTTGTTTTGAGCTTAGTTGGACATAACTTTTGTTCCCGGGCATCAATTGAAAAAATAATAATATTCCCATGAAGCTTATCAACTTTTCTATCTTCAAAAAAAGTTTCAAAAAATCAGGGCAAAATTCAGCCCATAGGTACCTACCCAAAATCCCATTTGTCCCCTAAAGGGACCATGATCCGTTAGGGGTTAAGATCAAAGATGCTTGGACCAATTGCTACGAAACCAAAAAAAGTTAGAACTAGTTGATTGAAACAAATGTATGGTAGAACGAAGCTCTTGAAGATGTATAGTGGTCAGGCAAGCTTATCAATCAACTTGAAAAGAATAAGTTGTACACTAGGAGGGCATTGGTGGTTGATGGCACTTGGAGTGTGAATCAATTATTCCCAGATCTTCAATATATTGTGGCAAAATATGAATTATATTTTGAAGGGCAAGATGTACCAAATTTGTGCTAAGCCAACTTACATATGTATTATGTTTTTTTTACTTGTTTGTAAATATGAAGTTTTATCAATCCTATTTTATTTGCAGGACTTTTTGTGATGTTAATGGTTCTCACATATTCTAAACTTAGTCACATTTTCATTTTCTCCAGCATTGTTATTTTATTCAAACAATGTTTATTCTAAGTTTGTACTTCTAATTTCTTTAACCCTTAAAGGACCAAACACCATTTTTTGACAATATAGCGATTTTGGGTAGCTCACTACGAACAAAGTTTTTATTTTTTTTCTTTGAAATTTTCATACAAGATGTACCCAAGGAGTAGCTTAAAGGCCCAACAAAGTTCATAACTTTGACTCTAGTAGATAAAAAGTTATTGCATGATATGTAATTTTCATTTGGTTGGTGAGTGACCCGGGCTAGATAAAAAAAAAATTCTTTAAAAATCACTTTTAAAAAAAATAAAAAATTGAAATTAGTTCTTTAGATTTATGTAGATGCGGGAAACTTTGAATCATTCCATTTTGAGTAATGAGAAGAAAACTATGAGGATTCTTAGTTTGAGGGTAGTTATGGAATCTCTATTCTAAAATAAACTTTGAAGTCCTTTATTTAACTCTATTTTAAATATTTTTGAAAAAAATAAAATTAGGTGTAGATTTTTTATTAAAATATTTCAACCGTTGGAATCAACATTTTTCAATTCCATATCTAAATTCTTAATGTAATTGCCCGAATTTTTGCAGGGAAAAAATTAAGGATTTTTGTGAATTGAAACACTATTATCTTGCAATCCACATAGTAGAAATTTTTGAAATTTTTTCTACAACTTCTGAAACTAGTGTACTAGAAGATCCTAGGGATACATTTGTCCAAAAATGTTTTTCTTCTAAAATTTGGTACTTGTACTAGAAATGGCAGATTTGGAGCGTTTTTGGTGAAAACATAGTCTCTGATCTATAGTGGTTAACAATATTAATACTTGTTTTTTCATTTGCCTTCTACTAAGTGTATATAATTATAGTCTTTGTTGTGAATGAATTATTTCTCTACTAACACTAAATTTGAACATGCCAACATTTGCTAACAACCAAAAATTATTGCAATTGCCAACACTAGTAGAAAACGCATAAATTTTGACAGAATTTTGTTGATTTGGTCGTGTTGTCCCGATCACTGTTTTGTTGATTTCAACAAAAATTTGTTAAACTGTTTGTTAAATTTGTTAAGTTTATTAGACTGAAGAAAAACCAATACATGTTGAAGCTTTGACAACACTCCAAAAGCTTTAAACCTTGAGTTGCACAAGAAAATGGATGGAGGTAAGAAAGGTGATAGGAAAAAATAGAAAATAGAAAAAGATAGAAAATAGGTGATGCCCCAGAATTTTTCCCTTTTGAAGTGGATTTTGTGAACCTCTTAATTATAAAAGCATTAGGCTTTCTTGAAAATATTATAATTTAGGAAACCAAAGTTTTGAAATCAAGATTCTTTATTTGCAATTTCAACTATTGAGCTAAAGTAAAAAGTTTCAATGTAGACATCTTGACCATTTTGAGCAAGAGGGGTGGTAGCATGTGAGCCTAAGATCTTGAATCCATGAGCCTAAAAGCCTAAGCTCCTATCTTCTAGGCACCTACTATAGTTATAGTATATTTATAACATAGGTACCTATATTATAAGCACCTTCTATGGTTATAGGATATTTATGTTATAGGTGCCCTATATTATATGTATTTATGTTACAAGTACCTAAATTATAAGCACCTTTTATGGTTATAAAATATTTATGTTATAGGTATCTATATGATAAGCACATTTTGTGATTATAAAATACTTATGTTATAGGTATATGGTATGTTATAGGTACCTTCAATAGTTATAGAGTACCTACACCTAGGCTCAAGACTTGTGGGCTCACATTTCTAAACTCACATGCTAGTGTAGTTGTGTTTTGAATGAGGATCAAAGTAATGTTTGTCCTACTTACTTTTCATTAATTGCAATTAATATTGGAATCTTAAAAAAAAAACTTCTTTTTAGAACAAACTAATGGAAATGGAGAAAATAATACATAGTCATACAAAGATATAAGTCAAAATGTGCAAAAAATCAATAAAGGATTTAACTGTTAAAAGATTTAGCTCCTAAATGAATGGGCGACCAAATATGGTCGATCTGAAATTTCAGGCTCATTTTGCAGTAGGCAATTAAATTTGTTTGACCGATTTTTAAAAAAAATTGGGCAATTTGTAGGGTTAACTATTGAAAACTTTCATTTTTCACTGAAAAAGGTACATATTTGATTGTTGAGGGGTCTCCAAAGCCATATATGTCCATTAGTGGAAGAGTAAAGCTTACTGATTTTACTTCATTTTCCAACTTTGAGCAATTTCACTTGATTTGAGATCTAAAAACTTGTACGTATCCGTTTGCTTTGAAAATGGTCCCAATGGAAAGAGTAAAGTGTTTTCATGATTTTCACCATTGAAAATTCAAACAAAAAAGTGTTGATTTGGAGTTAAATATTTGTGATTTATACTTATAAAAAAAAATTGCATCTCAACAATTGCAAGGTGGATTGTATAATGAGTTTAATAGCTTTTCAGGTGATATTAAGTTATTTGAAAGGGTATTTTAGTGTGTTAACACAATTTGTAGTTGCTCATGTCACCTCCAATCCCAAAAAGCTTTCATGTGCAAATTTCTGAAATATTGTAGAGAAGGATAACATATTAAAAATAAAAAATGTACATTTCTCTTACTATAATCTCACAACTCTTATGCAATTTTGCACTCAAAATTGGTGTGCATATTAATAAGCAAGCTCTTAAAACATCCATACAGTTAGATTTTGAAAAAAATCATTTTGCTTCAATGGAGATAACTATAAGCCCATGTTCTTTTTTCATAGGAAAAACACACTTGGAAAGGCTTAGGCACTTAGTGGTTAAGGATTGAGAGTTAGACCACAATGAGATGATTAGTGGCCTTAATTAACCCCTAAACGTTAAAGACTATGTTTTCACCAAAACTACTCCCAAACTGCCCTTGCATTTACAAGCACCAAATTTTAAATGAAAAACATTTCTAGACAAATGTAACCATAGGATCTTGTAGTAAAATATTTTGAAAAGATGTGCAAAAAATTTCAAAATTTTTCACTGTGTAGATTGCAAGATATTAACATTTGATGTGACAAAAAACTCTTTTCTGGCCCTGTGAAAATACGGGCAGCTGCACTTCACAAGGTCACATTTGTATGAAAAAATGTCCAAAATGGTGGTTACTCTTTGGATTCATTGCTCAAGTCAAGTTGGATACATGTTTGAAAATTTTTAGATCATTTAGAATTGTACAACATATAAGGAAAAAATAGTAAATAGAAAGAAGTAGAGAATGATTAAAAATACTAAATTGTTAACAATTTATTTATAGAATTGAAAAATGTCAATCCCAATGGTTTTAATGTTGTAATAAACAATGTACACCTAATGTTTTTCTTTGTTTCCATAAATATTTAAAATTGAGTTAAATAAAGGACTTCAAAGTTTATTTTAGAGTAGAGATTCCATAACTATCCACAAACCAACCCAAACTAAAATTCCTCTTAACTTTCATCTCATTAATCAAAATGGAATGATTCAAATCTTACCACATATGTAAAAATCTAGACAATCAATTTCAAATTTAATTTTTTCTTAAAGTGATTTTCAAAGGAGTTTTTTTTTCTGCTCGGGCTGCTCGGCAAACACCAAAAATTAGATATCATACAATAACTTTTGAACCATGTTGGCAAAAGCTATGAAAATTGTTGGGCCTTAAAAGTTATTCCTCATCCCCATATTGTGTGAAATTTTCAAAGAAAAATAAATAAAAACTTCGTTTGTAGTGAGCTGTCCAAAATCGATCAAACGTTGTTTTAATGTTTAGGGGTTAAAGTCTTAAAAAACATTATTGGAATCGGTTATTGACCACAATAGGAATTTCTATCTTTTGGTTGTAAAACCATTACAAAATTGACTACTTCAATGTGATGAATAGTGGTTGTTTTAGGGAAAAAAAGTTATTATTATATGTTAGTAGCATGACCATTATGAATGCACTTTATACATGCATGTATACATATGTGCATCTTTGTGTGTGTCTTTGTATGTGTATTTGTGTGTGGAGTCTATTGATGCATTTTGTGCTATTTAGTAACACACTTTAAAAAATTCATTATGATTTCATACCTCATAATTTTGATATTCTCAAAATTATTTAATTTCAATTATTGTCACATTCTTTTAGGTTCATTAGTATGTGAATAAATATTTAGAAATTTGCATGTATCCTACAAGGCAAGGAAGCAATGCAAATTGATATGGATTCATCTAAGTCTTACCCATCAATCCAAAACAAGTTTAGGATTTTTAGTTGATTTGGTTAAGTCAAATTTATCTAGTACAAAGTTTGGCAATATGTATAGGCAATGGTAAATTTGGAATCATACAACTCCTTTTTTAATTGAAATTTGTATTATTTAGAAAAAACTTACGGTTAATATTTACATGTGAGGGATCTTTGGAGTTGGAGTTGGCACTCATGGTTGGCTACTTCCAAAAAAATTGCTTGAAAGTATTGTTCTATTTTAATAATTTTAAAATCTAATGTATACATTCAAATCTAATGTATTTATAGTCTTATAGAAACTTTGTAAGGAAAACCAAAGAGTTAAACAACAAGTATTGATAGACAAGCATTGATAGGTAGCTAAATCTTGAAGGTTGTTGTTAAATTCTTCGCTAAAATTAATTTTGTGGAGATAAGATAGAGACACTACAAATATTGCAGTCCCTTCATCTAGATCTCAATCTGTCCATCTACACCATATGATGTGTGCAACTTCGCTAAAAAATTTCCATCTCAAATAAAATATGAAATGATTTCTAAAAGAGGTTGAAAATGAACTAAAATGACATGTTTTTCAACTCAAATAATTATAGAGAGCACATTTAGATGACTATTGAATCAATATTCAACTCAAAATGAGCTCTCAATAGAGAATTATTTTAAAGAATTTTTTGTTCATTTTTTAGAATTTTTTTTCTTATATAATATAGGGGTGTGAAAGTTATTTTTCAGTTCTATAGTGTATCTTTTTACTTCAAAAATTTGTAACTAATTATTATTAACAAATATCAATAATTCAAAATTTAAACTTTTAAAGTAGAAAAATCTATTTATATTTTTCTTATTTTGTTTTATTTAAAATTCAAAAAGTATATTGGGGGTCCAAAGTTTTGTTTGCACGTGGTTTCAAATGGACACTCTAAGTGCCCCCCCGAGATCTATAACTAACAATGTGTGTTCAAGTGATTTTTTGAGCCCTTATTTATTTTTTAATAAACTATAATTTCAACCTATAATTTTGAGCTTTGTTTAATAATAAATATAGTTTCTATTGCCAAAATTCCCAATTCAAATAACATACAAAATGATTTGTAGAATAGTTTGAAAAATGAACTAAAATAACATGTTTTTCAGCTCAAATATTTATAGAGAATACATTTAGATGGCCATTGCATCAATATTCAAGAAAATTGAACTTTCAATGGAAAGTTATTTTCAAGAATTTTTGGGTCATTTTTTAGACAATTTTTTCTTATATAAAATAGGGGTGTGAAAGTTATTTTCAACTCTATAGTGTATCTTTTTACTTCAAAAATTTGTAACTGATTATAATCAACAAATAAAATTACCAATAATTCAAAACATAAACTTTCAAAATAGGAAAATATATTGATATATATATTTTTTTCTTTTATTTAAATTTTAGGATATAAGATAGGGGGTCTAAAATCTTAACGCACAAAGTTTTTAATGGCCACTCTAACTAAAGTGATCTTCCCAGGAAATCATTTCAAGGGACCTTTTTTTATACAAGCAAGGTAATTTATAATTTTTTTTTTAGATTCAGTGTAAAATTTAGTTAATTTAAAGATCATTAATCTTACTTTTACATAAAGCAATCTTAAGTTGGAAATATTTTAATGTTGGAAGACTTACTCACCAATTGTTTATTCACCAACAACGTCATTGTTTTGGGCCCCAAACTGCAAATTAACTTTGTAGGATGCTATGCATTTGAACATCCAATCGAGATGACTTCACTATTAATTATAGAAACAAAAAATGCACCTATTGGTCCAATAATTGGAATATTTTGGTGACTCCTTTGGTCATGGGGGCCTTGTCCTGTGAAGGTTTATAGTCAACATCATAAAGTAAAAATAAAACATTTTATCTAAACATTTGGTAACTAAATTGCCCTAAGTCTTCCAAAATATTGAAATGAAATCTTTATTCTCCTATTTTTTTTAATAAGTGAATTACATAACTCAAATGGAGTCAAAAATTGCATGAATAAATCTCTCAACCTCTAAGCCTCTCTAGTAAGGACGGGATGTAGATTTTGAATTGTTTAGGTAGAAATAAATGATGGTTTAAGAAGAATCTACACTTTATTTTTGCAAGGTTAATTTTTTCTTCCCATTTCTACAAGTTAGAAATGATTCATTGCACATAAATCATGAAGCACTGCTTGCCTATTTTAATCACATCATGAAGAATAGGTCAAAAATTGTTTTTTCCAACAAATTTGGATGCATTCATCTATTTTGTATAGCTCCTAGTGGACTCCAAGATTCTTAGAGCTTAACCCAAGATGGAAGCTATAACTCTTAGGGATTAATCAAGGAAGAATGTTGACGTTTGAAAATGTTCAATGTATGACTTTTCATCTATGCATTTGATAATTTTTAGAAATAGGGCCATGTCCTTCTAGAGTTAACAAAGTAAGGATGTTGAGGCCAAATACTTGCCAACGTATGACTTTCAAGGTTAATGTGTAAATGAAGAATGCACCTAATACTCCAAAAATCATATCATTTTTGGTTGATTAGTGATCTTGTCCTTTCAAGATTACCCCCTTAGTGCATGAATCTTTTCTTGAATTTTTACATATTTTTGCTTATATATTTATAAATATACATTATTCATCTCAAGTTCATCAAATTAAAAATCAAGCATTGGTTTGGATGAATGAGGGTTTTTGTGGTAAAAAAATCCCTAGAAACCTCTTTGTTCATTGACCAAAATTTTGGATGCCAGAGTGCTAAGGATTTCTCTTGATCTCTTCTCAAATCAATGACACAAATTAAAAATCAAGCATTGATTTGGATGAATGAAAGGTTCTATGGTCAAAATCCCCTAGAAACCTTCGTGTTCATTGACCAAAATTTTGGACATTGGAGTGCTAAGTGTGTGTTTGGCTCTCGTCTCAAATTAGTGAAGCCAAATAAAAACATTGCACTTTATTGTTGTAGTTTTTGTGTCACTTGATCAAATCCGTTTTGAGGTTGCCTAAAATGATCAAGCCCTTGATTGCCCTCCGATGGGAGGAGCGATCTCAAGCCAAATTAAACTTAACGTTGTTGTTCAAAACCCCTGCCCTCCCTGCCCAATTCAAAAGCCATGAACTGACTCGAACAAAGGCACCAGCTTCGTCAATTCACACGTCTGCTCCTCTTCACTCAGTCTCCAGCCAATCCCATCCGCGCGCACCGCCAACTGCGCCGTTCCGACTGCGCTGGCAACTGGTCCGTGAACTAAGCGCGCAACCCCGACGACCCCCATCCAGCTCACGTCGTCCTCCGTCCGTCCCCCCCTCGACGCAACGTCTCTGTTCCGTCGATTTCTTCGGACAGAAGGCGACGGAGTCGTCGAAGGGCAGCCGAGCCGCCTTCGCTCATCATCATTCAGTCTCTCGCTCGTTTACTCGCTTGCCTGCTTGCCTGCCTGTGGGTCTGCGCACCTCTGCCCATCCTCTCGCTCTTTGCGCGCGGCCCTTTCCTGCCTGCGCGGAGACTACTCAGCCCACGACGACTCCACTGACGCCTCTGCCTCCGTCGCTTTCAGCTAGCGCTTCCAGCTGCGAGCTCAGATCCAGCCGCGCTTACGATTTCGCACCAAGAGTCCACAAAGCGCAGCTAACAGGGAGTCCACAAAGCGCAGGCAGACCCAAACCACGGATTCTTTTGTATACCTGCTGATTGCGGGAGGGCTGCATGAAGGCCAGGGCGTCGCAGTCGAGGAGGGACGATCGGCAGGCGCGGGGAGAAGAGGTGACGAGCGATGTTTATTTTTCTTGTATATATGGGAGTAGGGGGTATCTGATGGTGGATGGTGTGGATGGTGTGGATGCTCTCTCTGTGTGTGTGTGTGGGGCGGGCGACAGATGTGTATGTTGCTGTTACGGTGTGGTTGATGATTTGAAGGAAGAGCGAGAGAGATTTTCTGGGTATGGTGCCACGAATCTTGGGTGACGGAGAGACGCAAGCTGTGGTATGGTGTGGAGATGATGGTGGCGACGGCGATGGTTTCGTGTTGCCTCATCGTCTCTGGGGCATACCCGGGGTAGAGGCGCAAGGCGGTGTTTAGACTTGCGACTATTTGTGTGGGTGTTGTAAGTTTGGGCGTTTTGGACATGCGGGGGCAGGGTGGGGTCATCAACTACAGAGACGTGACCTGCTTGTTTCGGGTCTCGTAGACCTTTTTGCTTGCTCGCCCAGTTCCGTTTTGAATTTCCTCCTCGGGGGCGGCTTCGCGCAGTAGTTTTGTGGGCGTACCCTACTCGTTGATAAATCTAACACCCTCACGAGTAGCGCAATCAGGAAACGCGTCAATGATTGAGTTTGTAGGTCTTCGGATGGGATTGAGTGGGTCTGTATGCCATTCATGGCGCTTCCCAATTTGGCCGTAGTTCTGTTTCTGACTTCGCGTGTTTCCTGATTGCGCTACTCGTGCTGCCATGGAAGATTCCGTTTTCTTTAATTGCAGGATTTCGGGGAGAATTAGTCGTAGTTTCCGACAAGAACTCAATGATAATTCAGCTTTCTGTTGTTACCTTCAATCCCGTCGGAACCCAACAAATTGAATCCGTTGTTGCGAGGGCGACTAGTTGTAGCTCCGTGCACGTGGGTACAGAGCCAATTCCGCAGGTGCGCCGGGTAATTGCAAGAGCGTCGAGGTTAGGTCTTTCAGTACGACCGACGTATTATCCCTTGTCCATTATTTTATGTATTGTATATGTGGACATGGAATCATTTGGGGATAACCCACGCGAGAGAGCCGGCGGCTCCGGACCTGCAACTGGGAAGTGCACAAACCGAGTGCGCTGCTCTCTGCAGGTGACGAATTGCATTCTCGGGCTACACACCACACATCTTGGTGCTAGAATGGGGCCCACACAGCTAGATCCGGCAATTGGACACTCTCGGGAGCTCTTCGTGACTTGCAGTTCAAGGTAGTGCGAAAGTTTCTGGGAGGGGTACAAACTCTGAAGCAGTTTCGGAACAGGTCGAGAGTGGCGACCAGCATGCTCAGTACTGGGTGTGGTTGGAGGGTTAAAATGGGTCTGAATGTGACTGTATGTGTGTTCAATTCGGACCAATTAACCTAACTAGTGAAGTCGACGTGTACTCTTGTAGCTTCTCGTTGACCCTTTCTATAGTGGGAACGGAGCTGGAAGGTGTGGTAGAGCACAGCAACCTCTGTTTACTTGCTCTAATATTGTAGTTTGTAATGTGCAGTATTGTGCTGGGTTATGACGGTGGAAATTTGTTGTATGGGCAGCTTTCATCGTATTCGGACGCACACAGCTTCAATTACGCGGTGTCTTCTATTGGCGAGCTCGTGGACCCGGAGGGAGACTGTGAAATAAAACCTTCAGGAAGGTTCCCAACAGTTGTTCGAGGTTTCAGGGGGAAAGCAGGATGACTACAGGATGGATTGTGACGTTGTATTGTATCTCAGGAAATGAATCAGCTCTGTGTTGCTTTTAGTCTCGTCAATCGCAGGGTCGGACTTTGTGGAATAGGTGTCCGTCTATCTGGGCAGAATGGAGCTCTGAACATGAAGAACACCTGCTGGAACGAGTGAACAAATTGAATTATTTTGGATTGTGCGTGATCTCAACGCGAAAGTTTGACAGGACTTGGGTGCTGCCACTGGTCGTGACTGTTTAGTAAACCTAAACCTGACCTCGAGCTCAAGGCAGCTGCATCAGTGAATAACTTCGTTTCGAGGCTTTGCTACATTCAGAGGAGAGTATTAGCTGAGCTCGAGTCCTTTAGTATTGGGGTTGAAAACTCTCATTCAGGTGGTTTGGGGATTCATGTGTGGGTACCAGAGCATTAATATGCACACTGGCGAATGTAATGCGGGAATGATACGGTTTTCAGGCGGCTCTTATTTCTGCCGATAGATTTCATTTTGAGACTCCTTAGTCAGAATGTAGCTTGCCAAAGTTTGGAGAAGGGAAACCTGCATCCAGCTTGGTCAAACCGGGTTTGAGGCCAAGGAAAGGAGGCAGAAAGTATGGCTGAAGAAGGATAACTGTTCTTCCGGATGTACTCATTCTGAAGAAAGAGAGCTGGATTGATAATTGGAATTCTGATGGAAAATTATGACTTAGGCGTGGAAGTATGAAGAATGTTCAACTTGACCTTTGGATTACTTGCAGAAAGTAAGGGTTGTAATGCACATTAGTGGGAATCTTGAGATGTCAGTGGTTGTCACCCTTTAGGGTTTGGAGATTGAAGGAGTAACGGGTTCGGGTCATTGTTGGGCGGCTTTGAGCTGGTCCGACAACTTCGTGCTCACTCACACTGCATTTCCTAGCTACCTTGGAGTAGTGACTGATCTTGAAAAGATGAAGGATTACCTGCAGTTGTGAGAAAGATTGGGAGAACAAGATTAGTATAGAGAGGAACCTCAGAGGTATGATTAAGCATCGCACAAGGTACTCGCTGTCGAAACTTGTCAGGAACGCAGTGGGAGACTTGAGGATGCCGAATTGGGCAATGACAGGGGTCGGGCTGCTGTATTTGGAGGGTCAATTTTGAGTGGGGCTGAAGAGGAGCAGAGGTTCGAATCTTTGACTTACATCCTCTTACTACTTCTTGCTTTGCCAGCATCTTTTTGCAAGTTCAGGGAATGTGTGCATGATGCCTGTTTGCCACCCGGATCAGCCTAGCTGTAATTGATTGTAATTTTTGCTTCCCTGGGATGATAGATTTGAATTGCTCTGGTAATGAACTTTCTGCTTCGGTGAGTGTAGTATACTTTTCGCGATTCAAGCAGGTTGTCGACGTCGTTGGCCTTAAACCTAATAAAGGGCATGGTATACAACATGAGGCTCGAGTGGATTACGTAGAACAATCGATGGCTTATGAACTATTTCTGTAATTTGTCTACTGCATGTCCTACCGTGCACGGCTGGTCGTAATAGCTAGGGCTTAAGTCCTGATGCAGAGCTAGCCATCTTCAGGTCTGAATTTTGAGGAAGCTCAATTCGTTGCAGCACTTTCATGGATTGAGCTGTGTTTCTGTGGAGAAAAATGGTTGTTTTGGTCACATGAAGAGATAAGTCTATTTGAGTCAACTATGAGGTCAATAGTCACGTCGTGGTGGCAGTTCATATCCCAGCTGACGATTGCAATATGTTTGGAGTGTCAAGGAGAACATTGTGGCAGTCAGGTTTTATTACAGGAGTGTTACTGGCCATGTTTGAATCCACTAATTTGAACAGTGATGAGAGGGTAGTTTAGACCCATTGGGAAACTGGACAGGACACAAGTGCGCGCCGGAGTCCTGTGCCTTGGCAGGAGTAGGGAGTACTATCAGGGTTACACACTCTTAAGGAGGCAGTGACATGGCCCTCCGCTTGACCATGAAATGTATACGTGGAATCCTATGTTGGCATCCTTTGTTATCTCCCTTCTCATCTGAAAAATTCCATGCATGGTAGGATCAACTTGGGTCACGTGGCATGCCCTGTCGTTTCGAAGACGATTCAGTGGTTTAATGTTGGAGTGTAACCTTCTTGGCTGTAGAACATCCATTCTCCAATGGAGCTCTGTATTCTAAGTTGTGCATCTACTCTTTGTGGTATGGATGCTCTGCAGTTGTTTATAATAGGTCGGATTTAGGGAGTAGTGTTTAGTCTGAATAGGGTTCTCATTGTTAGTCCCGTACGAACATCAATCGATATTTGATGATACAACAAACATATCTGTGCAGGTGGGAGCTCCACATTGGCTCAAGATGGATAGCAGCATCGAGAAGCCAGGTGTGAATGAGGCCAGTGAAGCTGAAGCACCAGCCACGGCCCATCACGCTGACTTGACATCCAAGTTGGTGACTACCAACTTGGACTTGGCGGAGCTGAGCTTGAAGGTGGGACAGGACACGGAGACGATGGTTTTGAGTCCTTCTGTGAGTCCAGTTTCCAGAAATTTGCTGGTGTCACGAGGAAGGACTGCTGTTTGGAGGCAAAAGGTTCACTCGGGGGCTGGGGCACCAGTGTTAGCTGGACAGAGAATCTTGGAGTTTCCGAGTTCGACGTTGGCCACTCAAATTGCCACGGTTATTGCTCCTGGTCAGAGAGTGGGGCATGACACTTCCAGGCCAGAATCCAGTTCCCTCCTTACTAGCACACTTCCTGTGGCTTATCGGTCATTACCGCCTGCTTCAGGTCTTATGGGATTGACTCCGAAGCTTTTGTCCCCGGCTCCAGGTATCCGCCTTGCATCCCCTGGATTGTCTTCCTTACCAGGCAACCTTTCCCTTTATCCACCAGGTTTGGCGTTGACCACAGCTGGGCATCGGCGAATGCCAGGAACACCATCCGGCTTGACTTCTGCAGCTGGATGTCCAGTCCCTCTGCCTCCTACGAATTTACCTCGAATTTCACCACGGCCTGTTCAAAGTAATGGGAGTAATAGTAAAGTGCGATCTGGGCACATGTGCCATTCTTTGAGACAGAATTGCTCTCAGTATTGCCTGCAGGGGTTTAAGTTTTGTCTGTGGCACATACTGGAGGATCCTTGTGCGCCGTACAAGCAGTGTGAGTTTGTGGAGTTTCCGAGCCGAGAGCGGTGCCGTTTTCCCGTGTCTTTGAAGTCGGAGAACACCAGGTGTGCAGGGGTTTTCCCACCTTGCCCAATCGGCCTTTTATATAGCACTTATGTTGGCTTGCTGGTTTGGTATGAGGATTCCTTTCGATGGTCATTGGTGAGAATATGTCCAATAGTGTGTCATCAGTTGACAAGTCTTGTATTGCAAAATTACTTAGACACAAAGATTGGGTGTAATTGAGGTGAATTGTTGATGCCTCCTTCTGAAGTTCACTCGTATTCAAATTGGTGAATGCGTTTTTGCTGTGGAGCCTATCTTACTTGCAGGAGTCATAAGATGAAGTGTATTGGTGAGGTCCGTCTTGAAAACGTGTTTTTGTGGATGTTGCAGATTTTGTCAGATGCACAAGCAAGTGAAGGGGTTCATCATAAATCCAGGTACACTAAAAAGCCAACAAGCAATGGAGCATCCTGTGCTCGGGGAATTTTCAGTGCTTGTCCTGGCGGCTGCTGTTGCTCATCAGGTAGAGGTTGTGGCGCCTCCTAGGCTTTGGGCTTCTTTGCTAGTGAGCCAGACACCACTGGTTGCGCCGTCACCTGAGAATTGCTCATTAAAGGTGGATTACGGGACACCTGAGTTGCCGAGGTCCTCCAGTGGCAAGAAGGTAGCTTCACAGTTGCAGAGTGATCTGAAGCAGTTGGAGACTGGGGCGTACATCAATCCCAAGGCAGCTGCAAGAAGATCGCAAGGTGATATACCGTCCCCCATCGATTGCTTGTTTCTTACGTACGTTGATTAACTAAGACCAGCGTTGGAACTGGATTTGAGAAGTGTTTTCGGAATGAAGAAGACCGTAGACAGGAAACCGGGAATCTGCTCCATGTGAGGGTATCTCGATGACTATCAAAGTGACCACTTATTGACATGCGTTAACTTTGAAAGCAATGGATCTCCCCAAGTGGTGGCAACATTTAGCGTGTGGGGACAATGAAGAAGGCATACACAGAACGCATTGATTGGCAATCCGATTGAGAGTGTTTAGGCAAGAGCGTGCAAGCTAATCAAGAGAATGAGAAAGCGACACCTTCGTGTTTCTGGCATGTAGATATGTTCACTTACAATATTACCGTGTGGTGCTGTTTTTGGCAGGCATTCGTTCCGAGACGTTTGATATGTGTGGAGGACTGAATATGTTATTAGGTGTATGCACAGGAAGCTTGCAGATGAAGGAGGATGGAAGATCTTTTGGGAGCACATCAGGAGCAAGTGCCAAGATCTGCTTGGAGTGCAACTTAGACATTGCGAGTTGCCGAGCAAGAGGATGTGGATATCAAGATTCTACGTTCGTGGTAAACTCGCCATTGAAAATCGGGTCTACTTCCACCAAGGTGGCAAGTGAGTTGGAGCACTTCCGGGCCCAGCTAGGTAACCGGCTCAGCAGCCATGGCATCTCTCTTCCGTATACAGGGCCGGGTGTTGGAGGTAAACCAGGTGCAGATCGTGCATCAAGCGGAGGTGGTAGAGGTTCCCATCGCAGCGGGAGTCCACATCTGGACAACCTTGTTCGCCCAGACACTCTCGGACAAGTCCCTGTCTTTGTGAACGGAGGGCCTGCGAAGCGACGTGCATTTGGAGCACCAAGCGTTCCATGTTTGGTGGATCTTGGAGGCATTGATCTGACCAGGGTAGGATTGATTTGCAGTCCCCAGCACCTGACCGGAGCCCTACAAGGAAAAAGGTCCATCGAGCAGTTGAATATCCCTCCTACCATCGACTTCGGAGGATTGGATATGGCCACAATGGGGGTTCGCTGTGGACCACGAGAACCGCGTGCCATTCCTGGTCTGGCTATCAAACGCAAGTCGAAGTTGCAGACTGCAAACGACAGTTCTTCTATGGGGCGAGGCCAGGTGGGTGTTACTCAGATCCATGGCCGTATGGATTATATGACTGACCAGGATTTTCCGAGAGTTGGGAATTACTAGACGTTTGTCGGGATGTTAGTTTGCACTTTGGACACCTACCATGTATAAGTAGGAGTGAGAATACAGCAGTTTCTTAGTTGTTGCTTGTCTCGAAGCCTAGCGTTTATTGACATGCTCAAGAGCTGCATGCTTCCGATGGTGGCTACGGATATGCCTGATCGAAGAGCTTGGAATGATTTCATGCAGGGTCGAAGGGTATTTTTCTCTCGTTTTGTTGGTGTGAGAAAGCGGCCATGGGGAGCATATGGGGCTGAGATTCGTACGCCCGAGGGCAAGCGGTTGTGGCTGGGTACGTTCACTACCGAAGAAGCTGCTGCTCGCGCGTATGACGACGCTGCTAGAATTTTCCGGGGGAAGAGTGCGGTGACCAACTTCGTGCAAGGTTCTGAGTTCGACTTTGGGATGAATTCTCCTTTTGTTATGGGCTCTTCTTCCCATGCTTTGGAAGACGAATTGGTGAGCGACGGCCCGGGAGCGAAGAAACGTTCTGCATTGAACCTTAAGAAGGTGGATGGTGACACAGAAGTGGTGACCCTTGGGATCATCCAGTCGAATGTGGTTACTGCAGACGGGCTGGGAGCAAGCGACAATGCTGGTCCATTCGGTAACCAGGTGAAGACATTGAACTTGCTGGGTACTTTAGAATCAAAGAGTAAGGAGAATTCGCAAGCTGGAAAAGCTGATCAGCTCGGTGCATCTGAAGGTTTTCATAAGACAGCCGGTCAGTCGAAAGGCACGGGTGGTCTGACAAAGGAACGTCCAAGGCGCAAACAGTCTCAGAAGGCGACAGCTCAGGAAGCGAGTCCAGAGAAGGAAGAGGACTTGAGTCGCTTGAGCTGGTCAGGTAAGAATGGGGGTGAAACTGCGGTAGGACCAGATCGTCTGCTGCTGTTGAGCCATTTTGCAATCAGTCAAGAAGGAATGGAAATGGAGGAAGGACTCGATTCTGGAAATGATCGATCCAAGGTGCACACAATGTCGCCTCCGGCTGTATCGGATTCTGGTGCTGAATCGGATGACGAATCCGATGGGCCTTCAGACACAGAGCTGGGACTGGATTTTGCGTCCGGGTTTCGGGTGAAAATGGAGGAGGATCTGGTTGAGAGAGGCAAGTCGAGCGAGTGGAAGAGATCGCGGCAGAGAACTTCATCTGCGGAGCCTTTCATTCCTGGAGAACTGAACGAAGAGGAGAAGCAGCAGCTGTTGGAGCTGGGGAACGGTGACCCAGAGTTCCGGTTAGCAGGCGTGCGGAAGTCTCAATCAGGGAGATTCGAGGCCACGATCTACGACCGCAGCATGAGGAAGAAAGTGTACATAGGGATGTATAACTCGATGCTGGAGGCTGCGCGTGCTCGTGACCAGAGAGCTGTGGATTTGGGGTTCATGTCGTTACTGAATTTTCCCGACTCAAACGCTGGACAGGTAAACTCTTCTATTGTAGGATCATCGTTGGAAGCGGAAGCTCTCTTTCAGAATGTGAGTCGCAGCGGAAGTCGTTAAAGTGTCTATTAGGAGATGTGATTCCGGGTACATTTCTTGTCAATCCTCTGGTAACCACCTCTTGCGCGGTGTTGAATTGAATATCTTTGCGACTAGCCCTTTGAATCTGTCGGCAATTGTCTCGTGAGAATTTCTTTTCTGTACATGTGATTAATCTTAGAATGTAAATTTTCTGGGCTTCTGTGTTTTTGGGACCATTGGTACCTATTTAGTGAGGTACAGTTTGCCTCTTGTGGTCTCTCTTGTTGGGTTGGACTAGTGTGCAAACTCTTCTGTACTATTTCCATCTTTGAGTAGAGTATTGTCGAAGGACTGCACAGAAACAACGTAATCGTATTGATGTTTCAAACACGTCAGTATATGCACTGATAAGATAAATTGTATATGGAGGAGAGCTTTTCAAGTAATGCCACTAGTTTTTGTGCGATGGAAGTTGCTCTAAACATGGGTTATTTTTGGTTGCAGGGAATTAGGAATTCGAAGGCAAGTGAGGATGGCAGCAAGAAGCCCAAAGCTCAAGATCTTGCACAGTGGTTCAGTAAGAAGCGCCTGACGACGCAAGGTAAATCAGATATTGTCACAAACAATGTGCTGAAGCGCAAGGTGCCAGATAGTGAGGAGAAAGCGGTGCACAGTAAAGTGAAATCCTTGAAATCCAGATCACAGAAGACCAGATTGGGTACCTCTGAGTCGAAGCCTTTGGACGCAAGCAAAGCAAGTGAGACTGATGGAAAAGAGTTGCGGAATACTGAGGCGGGATCAGCCTCGAAAGCTTCGACGACAGCTTCAGGTCTGGTGGTCTTTGAGGGATCATGTGGAGATTGTTTCCAGTAGTGATCACTACTTCCTATTGTTATGGCGTTTGGGTTGTTGTCCTTGTCATGGGTGAAATGAGGGCACTGCAGTTTCATTGCAAGGTCATGTTAATGTTATCTGATTCCGAGAATAGTTCTAAGTGAATGTAGAACTTGAATTGCTGATATGATGGGCTTTGTGTCTTTCTTGAAAATATGTCTACAAGAGTCTAGCTCTTCTGAGTCACTCATGGCCGAGGTCGGTCTGTAGACTGCTGTCCATGTACATGAGGAGATGTACTGATGGAATGCGTATGTTTACTTCACGGATGCAGACAAGAAACCTTTTTCAGGAAAGGCGCCGAGGAGCAGCGCAGGCTTGGGATATGAGAAACCGGCTAGCGAGACACCTGGAATTGCGTCTCAGAAGGCAAAGCGGAAATCCGAGGTTGTGATGGAGGCGGAGAAGGAGGCTCTGAACCCCAAGAAGCAGAAGGTGGAGGAGCCAGAAGAAGCAACCGTGAAGAGACGGCGTGCCCCTAGTGCCAAAGCCAAGGCTGAAATCACTGGAACCTCCAGTAAAGAGGCTATTCCCGTTCTGAAAGGTGCTGCTAAGGATAGCGAAGTCGTGAAACAGGAATCTGGCGTTGGTCAAGGAAGGCAAGCTGCTCAGAAAGCTCCTCGAAGGAGCAGCATATTCAGGTTGGCCTCTCGAGGTTTGGCAGTTTTCCATGTCTTCGTTTAGCTGTTGCTGTTCCAACGGTTTTGAGGGTGATGGCATGAACTGAATTGAGTGTGTTTTGGACAGGGCTTTTGCGGACAGTTTTGTGGAATCGGACTACGCGCGAGTTTATAAGACGACGTCGAAGCGAAGGGCCATGCTGGACAAGGATGGCAGAAGATCTGACAGCTCGTCTGCGGTTGCCAGTGCAGAGAAGAGCCCAGCGAACTCTCCGAAGGGGTCAACCCCGAATGCATCAAAGTCACGAAGGGAGAGAAAATCCCAAGGAGACGAGGAAGCACACACTCAAGTTGGCGAGGAGCGAAGTGGACAAGGCAGCAGGAAGCCCCCATTGTCGAAATCAAAGCGCACGCCTCCAGCCACCGAGGAGCCTGCACGGTCCCGACCAGCAGGCAAAAGCTCAGGGAAAGGTGGGGGGAATCGAAGGGGCCAGCGAAACTACATGGGAGTGCAAGCAACTCCGAGCGGGCGATTCAAAGCGAAGATTTACGTTCCCAGGACGAAGAAGCACATTTACATCGGCATCTACGACACACCGGAAGAGGCAGCTCATGCTTACGACGAAGTAGCGTACCGGAAGCGTGGTGCAACGGCCCCTTTGAACTTCCCAGATTCATTCCATGAGAACATGAAAGCCAAGCAGTCGATTAAGAAAGTGCTCATCCAGCTGACGGATGCTGGAGACTTCGAAGCGATGTGCTACGATCCGAAGTTGAAAGAGTACCATTCGGTGGGTGTGTTCAGTTCAGTGGATGCTGCCCGTCGGGCAGGCGCTCGGGAAGCCGCCACCATGGAGTCCAGCAACTCGGAGGGCTCTGGGAAGGAGGATGGCGAGTCTTGGAGTGCGAAAGTGGACAGCACTTCGGAGAGCAAGCCCATGAAAGGGAAGCGCAGTAAACCTGCGTTGGCAGGCACCTTGTCTCCTCCCGTTGGCGTGGAAGTGGAAGAAGGCGGGTCGGAGGACGAGGAGGATGTCCCTGTTGCAGAAGATCAGTCGCAGAAGGCGTCGGTGAGGTCTATGCGGTCGAAGAAAGGGACGTTCGCAAAGACGTCTGCGAGCAAGAAGCCGAGTAGGCGAGGAAGCATGACCCGTCGAGCCGACTTTAGGGGGGTGTATTGCAACGGCCACAAGTTCCAGTCGATCTATTACAATCCTGCGACCAAGAAGCACACTTATCTGGGCACGTTCTTGACTGCGGAAGAGGCTGCTCGTGCTCATGATCAGGTATTCTTTCGGCCAGGATGCTCATTATTGTTTGACGAGATCACGGAAATGGAGATGGATTTCTTTCTATCAAATCATTCTCACAAAGGGAGACTCGAAATTGGAATTCTGTTCATTATTATGTATGTGTTTGTGTGCAAGCAGCGGTAGGCTGTTATTGATGACCAGAAGCGACTTGGCAGCAAATTCTGAGAGTAATTGTGTTGATGTGGTTCGCAGGTGGGCTATGGGCAGTTTGGGGAGGAAGCGAAGTTGAACTTACCTGAAGAGATTGAGACCTTAAGGTCAACTGTGAAGGTTGTCGGCAACAACGTAGTCATGACGGGTGCTGAAGGTCGAATCAAAGCAAGAGCAGCAAAAGGCGATGGTGAGGACGAAGACGAGGAGGAAGAGGATGATGACGAGGAAGGACCAGAGTCCCCTTTTTCAAGCCAGATATTTGGCAATATCGACGAGAGGGGAAGTTTAGGAGCTTCACTTGATGGTATGAAATCAGAAGCAGTTGAAGGTGAAGATGAAGAGCCAGATTCACCTTCTTCTAGTGAGGCACCTTCAAGCTCGTGCGGTACGAGGCCAATTGCTGGAGTTCGGAGCAACTCCAATTCATTCCAGGTGGATTTATTGGAGAGCACATTGAAGGAAAGCAACAGCGAGGAGGAGCTTTCAAATGCTGTTAGAGCTGCTCTGAAGGGCAAAGGTTCTGAGAAGCTTACTGGGGATTCGAAGCATAAATCTACACGACTTACAGATGATTTGAAGATCTCGGGGGGGAACAGAACAAACGAGGGCTTGGATGAAATTCGTTCCGGAGGCGACATGGAAGAAAAATCTAGAAGACGAGTTTCCCGCCGCAAGATGTACCGTGCAAGTCGTATTGAGACACCACTTCTGAAGGGTGCACTTGAGGAAGTGGCAAGGCTTTCCCTGGAGGAAGACAAAGTTACAGAGCAGCAGCGAGAAAGAGACGAACAGAAAGACGAGAAAGGTCATACGGGGACGTCTCAAGATGGTCACAAGCTGCAACGAAGAGCTCGTAGACCCACTCCCGCACTGAAAAACGCTCGTGGGGAGACGGCTCCCTTGTTCCTGCTGGGGAAAGGCAAGAGTGAGGAGCATCAGGCAGCGGGGTCGGCCATGCCTTCGTTTGATGTGTTGGCAGGGGAGTTTCTGAAGGCAAGTGTTGTGTTGGAAACAGCGGAAGCTGATGTAGCTGAGCGTCAACTTCGAAAGGAAGGCGGAACATCCACTTCTCGTGGAGATTTAGCACTTGCAACTTCTGTTGAAGTTGTCAACGACTCTCGCCTGGTTAGTGAGCCTTTGGAAGTCGTCAAGGACGAGTATGGTACCAGAGAAACCTTGCCAGAGAACAAGATACCGATGATTTTGGGTGAGAATGTGGGCCTTGCTGCTGCTGACTAGTAAGAAGCGACGTGATCAATCGTATTGCAAAAGACCTCAGGTGAGAGCTCCTTATTCAACTTCCATAACCTTAATAACCAGTTATAACGGAGTCTCTTTGTCTCTCGATAATTGGGGCCTTGCTAATGAGGTTAACTTAAATTAAGTTACCGATTTAATCAAAATCCGTTGGTACATCGTAGGGCTATTCCATCTATTGGAAAGGTGTAATAGAAGGTCTAACTTAGGAAATCTCTGGGTTGTGCAATGTTATGTACAATATCAGGGAACATAGTAGAAGATAATTGACATTCCGGTTATTGACATTCCGGTTGTCTTCTGACAGTCCTTGAATATTTGTAGATATCTCCAATGATTTGACAAAACCACAGTTTCAGCCTTGTGTGAATTTTAAGGCATGGTGTTTTCCGAGTAAAAATTTTACATTCCAGTTCTTCGGGCACGAGTTTTGGATCATTTTGGGGGGGGGTCTGGCCGGGGGAACGAAGACTTCCTGCCGGGTTTTGTACTGTCAATGCTGATTGATTTTTGGTGTAAGCGTTGTGCAGATTTTGGAACTGGAGGTTTGCAACATTGTACAGAAACTTGGGCAGGATGTGCACTGGTGGTGAAATTAGAATTCTCTGCCATTTAGAGATTACATTGTAAAGATTCGTTGTAGTCAGGCCATGAGGCTACAACGAATTTGATTGAAATGGAGTTGCCTGGGTCTAAGTACTTGAGGAAATACTGGAGCGAAAGGTCCTGAGCAAAATAAAATCTTTAATACGTTCATTGTCTTTCTTTTCTGTGGACCCTTCATTCCTAATTTACGCTTGGCTTGTCACACCCTGGTTCGCCCAACAAACAGAAGGGACAAAAACAACGAATTTCATCCAAGTTCAAATTTTTTTTTAAATTTTTTCTGTTGTTTGTAACATTATTTTGTATCAATTTCCAAAACTCTTCATAGCCATTATTCGATTTACTTTAAAGTGTGCAAGTATGTTTCTCGCAGGAACTGACATTTCCTAGCCCTAAAAGTGAACTTTCAAAATTACTTCACTAAATAAGAAATATGGAATCTTAGAAATTTCCATAACTTGACTATTGTTTACCAAAATATTGGTAATACAAATATTTTTACGATGTTGGAAAGATTGAAGTAATTTCAAATTAAAAAATAATGTGGTTTAGGTGTGGAATCTTTGGATGCCATACCTACTTGCAAACAAAAACTCTTCATAATTTTCATCTCATTAATCAAAATGGAATGATTCAGAATCTAGAGAATGAATTTCAGATTTTTATTTCTTAAAAAAGTGATTTAAAAAAAAGTTTTTGGGTTGCCCAAGTTGCCCACTACTTGCTGAAAATTACATATCATGCAAGAAATTTTTAACCATGTTGTCAAAAGTTTTGAAAATTGTTGGGCCTTAAAGCCACTCCTCAAGCATATGTTTTGTAAAATTTTCAAAGGAAAAAAAAAAGTTTCCATTTGTAGTGAGCTGCTGAAAATCGTTATGTTGCCAAAAAATGGTGTTTGAACCTTTAGTGGTTAATGGTTTAGTTCCTTTAATCTTGAACTTGCTTTTACTTAATAATATTTAATGTGTAAAAATTAAGTGTGTTTTTTGAATTTTTTTCTTAGACTTTCAACTCAATTCTTCAACATAAAAAACAATTCTAAAAGTTTTTTGCCCTTTGCAATAGAAATGGTAGTCTTGAGTGGTTAAAATATGTACAAGTAATGCCCAAAAAGTTTTTATGAGGCATTAAACCCAAATACATTTTGCAACTAAAGACCCATTCAAAATTTACAAATATCCTAAAATTCAACTTGTACAATGGAATCTTATAACTAAGATGTATAGTTACATTTGCAATTAGTTATATAATGAACTACTTGTCTAAGAACACTATTACATTTTAATAATGATAAAGTGTATTGTAACCATGTTATAAGATTCTTTTTCAATGATACTTAAGATCCTATAGTTGTTAGATTCTCAAAATAAAATTGTATTACCCTCGGATTTATTTTATTTTATTTTTTCATATATTTGATTCCTTAAGGATTATTTTTACATCTCAAAAAGTTTCATACAATAAATTCAATTATAAATAAGATCAAGATTTAGTCTAATTGAAATTGACATGAGGTTTAGTGCAATTTTCACTTCAGTACAAATTGATTTTTGCATTTTGATGAGCATGGTCTAGGAATGTTACCCTTGTATATATCAGTGTTTTACTTTTTGGCCATTTTTTGGTCATTTTTTGGCCATTTGCACCAAAGTAGTGGACCTAGCACCATACCTTTAGAACAAGGACAAGTCATCCTTTACCCTACATACTATGACATCCATATTTTGGATGATCAACATAATGGAGTGCATTAGGCTAATGTTTTGTCTAAATACTTTTTCATTCATCCAAATCAATGCAAAAATATATTTTGAATAAACAAAACTATGCAAAAATCCTAAAATGAATTCAAATGTTAAATCTACAATTTAACATGATTTAATCTAATTGAGTGAATTTGGTGTGTCCAAAATTTTATTGGTATGCCTAGAGTATCCAACATCAACATATTAGAGACATAATGAGAGGTGGATTCAATTAAGATATCTTATATTTAAGGTTTTTTTATGCTTGATTGGGCATCATGATGGAAATGTCCTGGGTCCCTAAAACCACATTCAATGATCTTGTCAAATGGAGAAAGAGTAGTATTGTTGTTTATTCTTAAAGGACGCTAAGGTCAAAAAGTGACCAATGGATGAATTGACTATTCAATGTAGAAACAAAGAATGCACCTATTGGTTCAATAATCCAAACATTTCCGTGACTACCTTGGTCATGGGGGTTGCATCATGTATGGGTTGAATACTACCCCCGAACCACATGTGTGACGTAGATTCAATTTTCATTTTGATCCACTAAATTATTTTTGAAAAAATAGAGAAAATTCAAGTACGTTGACAATTGTTGAATAAACATTTATGTTCATTGGATCATATTTGCAATACTTGGTAGCTCTTGTAGAAGAATGGCGTTCAAATTAATGGAAAGATTGAAGTGCATTACTAGTACTTGGCAAACTTTTCGTCCAGTGCACCGGATGTCCCAGGGTGATTGCAAGAAATACTTGTCCTATTTCTTGTCCTAGGGTAATTGCAAGAAACACTTGTCCTATTTTTTGTCCCCTTGCCTTTAAAAATTGCCTTTTTGCTCATAACTTTTGCATTGTTTATTCATTTGGCATGAAATTTGGAATGAAGGTAGATGCTAAAGTTATAAACCTTCTGTAATTTTAAAAAAATTTAAAAAATTAGTTTACTATTTTTAACCTGCCCCCGATTGGGTGTCTACCTTGGCTATTTTGGGGATTTTAGTCTTATATTTGATTCAAAAATGCGAATTTGAAGCCACAAATTGGACATGTTGGAGGTCTACTAACACTAAAAGGGTTGACGATGAGTTTTTATGAAAATAGCATCATGTCAATTGCACACATGGGGTCAAAGTGACCTTCCTTTGCACGAAAGCTATGAAAAGGGAAAAATTTTCCTTCATAAATTTTTTTGAATTTTTTTTGAATTACTAAAAATGAAAATCTTTACAAATCCCTTTTTTGCTATTTTCTGCTCCTAGTGGCTTCTGCAGTACTTTGTAGTAGTTCGTAGTACTGCATAGTACAACATAATATTAAATCAACGGTGTAGATCTACAGGCGCCTTCAATCAACAGTGCAAATTTGTCGAGATGCTTTTAAAACATAGTATTAGTAGTATTGCATAGTACTGCCAGTTCTATGGCCAAAAAATGCAATTTTGAACGAAAAACGTGAAGTGTTACTTGCAACTACCCCCAATGCTAAAAGATGGTATAAACATAACATAGTGGGTTCTTGGTGCTGGCTGATGACTCGTAAGTACAACAAGCGAAAGTAAATGCCAATGAACTACGCCTCAACGTCCAGCAATTTCAACTCTAATTACAGAATTCCTTCTATCTACATGAGGGAGTGTTAGGATCACACAAGATTTCCTGTCGAAACTAATTTCTTTTAAAGCTGTAAGTATAGAACCACGGCCAGCCACAAGCCATCTGCGATATGGTACGATCCACCGCTACGATCCCCATTCAAAGAACTCCACAATTGTCGTGCTTGATCTGCCGGTCCCCGTGGATCACCGCTCTCACACTAGTGACAGTGTTCCGCTTGATTCTCTCGGTACCGCCGATATCTCTCAGGGAGAATTCCATGTGAATTTTGTGTCCAGCACATGTTTCTGAGAGCCACCTGTGTTTTTGAGTTACAATCCAACCCCACAAAAGTGTGTCGATCGCTTATACTTTGGGGCACTGAAAATTGCCGAACGATCTCCCTATGAAGACCCTCTCTATTAAGAGCTACTTCAATAAAAGAAGTTCAATACAGGTTTGGGCTCCGGAATGAAGCTCGATACAGGTTTAGACTCCCACACCGAGCAGGCAAGCACGACTTGGTCCTTTAGCCCCATGAGGAACCAGCCATCATCTTCAGCGATCCCGAAGTCTTTGTGAAAAGAAGCCATCATAGCTTTGGTTTTGGAAAAGATGACTGGTTTCACAGGTTGAAGAACGAAGCCTGCTCGAATCAATCGGTTTTGCCACTGCCTGTACGGCTCTGCACGTTCGATTCTCGCATGTCCTTCACATGCAACAATGTTTAATATCTGTCGACCGAAGAATTCATTCTCAAGAATGAGTCTCCCAGGAGCGTCCGGAGGAAGCGCTATCTCTAACCCGTCATATACTGCAGAGTAATACTTAACACTCTCCCGAAACCGGGTCATGAAAAATGGAGCATTACACGCTGCACTCTCCACGCAGAGGGCGAATACCTGCAAAAATAAGGCATGAAGATCAGGAGCTACAAATGTGGATTTTTCTTTAACAGAATAAAAAACGGGTCGACGAGTGCAGAGATTTGACTAGTCGTTACAAAAACAGAGGTTGCAACGCTGCCGTTCCGAAAGTCCCGTATCAAAGATGATTTACACCGAGCTAATGGTCACTACAAAAGTGCCCTGGAGGCCTAATTGCCAGATCCGAATCTGCACCACAAACCAACTGCGATAGGCGTACCTTGGGATTGAAGCTTCGAATCCTCTTCAATAGAACCTCACGAGGACTTGCACCCAATACAGACTCATCAAGAACTAGGTGCGTTCTACAGGAAATCACTGCAAGAACTTCCTCCTTCCTAATATTGAGATCCTTTGCCGTGAATGATTCCCAATTCCCAGCGAAAGCCTGGAATTCAAATGGTACTCCCGATCTCTTCGCAAACTCTTGAAGCCTCCGACCATTTTCATGCAATTTCTTGAGAGGGTCGTCTCCTGGGTATGGATTATCAATACCTGTAACAGCGGAAGAAAAGCTTCAGAGGAGGAAATTCGCACATGTGCAGCATAATCTGAACGTCATAAAATGAGTGACTATAGAATCAACACACCAAACTCCAACTGCCCGCAAGGCAAAATCATCACATTCTCAACGGTTTATATAATTGGAATGAGAAATCAGAGCTTTCAGGGCACCTGTCAAGCGAAACTGAGGCGGCCCTTCGGGCCTCATTGAGAGATGTTGAATAAGACTGGGAAATTCAATGCCGAACAGAAGGCCGTAGTTGATCACATGAACATGAGTAGCACCTTCAAAGGCATCCAGAATAGATTTCATTGAAAAGAAATACTTCAGCTTGATGTAAGGGCAATTGTCAACATACACGCGATTAGCTCTCAACATTGCCGCACCCGAGACGTGATTGTTCGTAATCACGGTATAAAGCTGTTCACCGGTGCCTGACATTCTTGCTACCTGCAAGTCAAAAGAGTATGACGTTGGAAAAATCTTCACAAGCCCGGAATAGAAAAGATCCATACCCGTGGAGTACGCATCATAACCGGCAACTTACACAAGGAACTATACGAGGTTATCTAGCCATAATATAGCAAGTCAATTGAGTAACGTTAACGGCCACCACCGGCCTCTGCTCTATACATATCCCTCTATATTGTGGATGAGAGAATCCCAACAGTTCTCTGTGTAACGAAGAATGCATATACCGTGGGTAATTGAAATATGCGTGCAATCTTAATTTGTAGAATTCATGGATTATCTCAAGCGTAAATTTTACCAGAGCTTCCCTAAAATAATGTGCCATG
The DNA here is from genome assembly GCA_947034895.1 of Rhytidiadelphus loreus. Lineage (NCBI taxonomy): Eukaryota > Viridiplantae > Streptophyta > Bryopsida > Hypnales > Hylocomiaceae > Rhytidiadelphus > Rhytidiadelphus loreus. The sequence goes on along the minus strand of OX344765.1, from coordinate 27,865,874 downwards.
CGTTCCATTGAATTGCCATCAGGAGACGAGTGTTTACGTAAATCTTCTAAACAGTCGGTGGCACTGCCTGCGTCTCCTCGATTCACTGCCACAGCGCACCTATAACATCCGCAGAGGACATAACCAATTTCAGGATGGAATTTAGCGTTACAGATACGAAGACAATTCTTGAAACCCCCAGAAAATAATGAATTAAAAAAAAAATTATGCAGGAAACCCTTCAAAGACTGCAGCATCGTAATCGAAGAACTACATAGACCTATTTGAACAAAAATTGAGGAATGGTGTGACGAAAGTTGTGCCATGACTTACCACGACACATTTTGCTACAACATTCTGCCTGAGCGTAAAAAAATTCTGCCATATATCTGCAAGTAATTCCATTCAGCTCGAAATGCGGTGCAAAAGTTAGGCTCTATATTCTCTCACCAGTATAGTCTACCCTAGAGTGCCACGCTAAGGAACAAAACCATACCTGTACAGCAATTCCTTCATATTGGTGCTAGGTAAATCTTGAGCAGGATTCGACCCTGTTCCATGAAGCAGATTGGACGTCAAGCTCGACGTCCCCAGAGGTGTATGAAAATATTCTCCCAAATAGGACTTCCAATCGTCATCGAAGTGGGCATCGAGCCTATCCGACTCAGTGACCCATGTTTTATAATCCACAGTCTCTGCGTTGCTCATGGATACATCCATAATGTGCTTGCTGAGCATACAAGTGAATGCTTCCATCAACTTCAACGCTGTCTTCTCTTCGGATGGCATAAATTCAGCTCTATTGCCAGACTCGTGGTTTCCAACCTCGGCATCAAGTGTCGTGGGCTCCGAAGAGAGGAGCTGGGAAATTTCCTCGGCCATGGCTTGATAAGCACCGCTTTTTTCCATTTGTAATATCTCTTCCATTGGTAAGAGCTCTGAACTCCAACGTTTAAGATCTGCAGCCTCGAGGTCCCAAGCATAATCATCATCTACACCCGAATGTTCGGCAGCATGCATTCCGCTGGCGAGGTAAGCAGTAGTTAGTAGAATCAAACATTTTTCTTCGTCCAGTTTCTCATCGGAAAGGATTTCATCCAGAAAATCGACCGATGCCTCTTCTTCTGTTCGGATATCGGGTGAGCCACCTTCAAAATCCGCAGCATCAAAACGGTCGTTCACAAACACCTGCGTATCATTTGAACAGGAAATACAATCCGGACTCAACATCGAAGGCGCCACAGCGGGAGATACGCCATCACTAACTCTGCTCACGGAGGGTCTCCTTCCTGACAACGGTAAGTCCGTCTTCTCGGAGTAGCTTTTTAATTCTGGTGGAGCAAACCTTTTCAAGAACTCCGGTAAAGCATCCTCGGGCGAATACCTAGTCTTATGAAGATAGCTTTCCTCTGGTCCCGAGGAATGATCAGCGTCCGCACCTGATCCCAGGACACGAGCTCCTGCAATTATCATACAAGATTATGCAAGATTAGTATGTTTTGTTATACCTTAGTATCAATATGACACGGCCTTGAAACTACCAAAGTGGATGTGTAGAGAAAATCGAGACGAATCCAGTGGTACGAAAATCAATAGTTAGGAAGAACGAGGTTCGAGAACGTTCACGCTTTCTACCTAAGAGTCCATTCGAGCTCTTTTCCAACGCTTTTTAATTACACCTGAGAGGTTGCAATGCATGCTGTAAACACACGCAAATTATAGACAATAATGCAAAACTAAAATTATCTTTGAAATGACGTGGAAAATAAACAGAGTGGACCACATTATATCCAAAAGGACTCAAAGGTAGCATGGACAAAAGTGACATGAAAATGAAGAAACAAATAACCTTTTGAGCCTTTGAAGAATAACTGCACAAAAGAAATCACCATGAATGGCTTCAAAATACACGCCAATCCCAAAATTGGAAACAAGAATGAGGTGTGTACTTGCACAGACTTATTCGTTGCTAGTCAAATTACTGCTGATTTTAGAAATACTGTCGTCCACATCTATCCTATCCTATATATTAAATACAAAGAGGTAACGATTTCATCCATCACGATCTCAAATGGATGGTCAAATTTTCAACCAAATTTTGGAAAAACTATTGAGTTTAAAATCCAGTTCTAGGAAACTACAGAAAACAATATGTTTTCTTATGCAAAAGTTGTACTACTAGATCATTCTAAGATGTGGATACTTACAAACAGTTTGGTATACAACATTCAAGGTAAAAGTTGTAGTGCATCCCAAAAACTCAAATCTGAAATAATCAGCAGTTCTTCAAAACAATGATGCAAACATAAGCTGCCTAAATAATCATTAATAGGAATATTACAACTATAGCAAGACTCTGCGATTGATTTGTCAAAGCAGGCCCAAGCTGTATAATTGGGTCAAGGATTATGGCGAGCCAATGATTAGCATTTGGGCCCAATTCTTTTACGCCCAAAACACCGCCATGTAAGCACCATATAAAAAGGCCATTTGGATCATTTGGATGCAAAAGAGAATCGGTCCGGTTTTCAATATGAAGCATGGACCCAATTTATGACCCAATTTAAGGATCTAAGCACTAGTATTGACTGACTTCGGTGATTTTGAATTGGGCCAAAAATTCAACCTTAATATAAATATAAAGTGGGCCTAATAAATTAGTAACGATTATGCAGATTTATTAAAAAAATGTAGTACGCACTAAAACATACTCCCTATGTTTTCTAAATAATGCCGGTGCTTCCTTCCTGTCTTACTAAGTAAACACCGGTATTCTTTAGAAACAGAGGGAGTATTATTGTTTCTCCTTACAGTCTGACTTCACCTCCAACATCTTACTTGCCTTGATAAATACGTGATTTTATTCTCCTTTGACTGTTAACAGCGATGTGTACTGCAACCAAATCCAAGGAAGTCTTCCGGACTCCACCAAGGAAATGGCTGGTCTACGAACACTGTAATTTACTCGTAGATTGTGTTTTTTCTGTTTCAGTTTCAATTTCTTTTGCTTTGATCCCATTTGCAAAACCACTGTGAGTCATTTATCATACTTTCTCCTTCCTACACTTATTCTGTTAAGACTGCAATTCAATGCAAATTCTACATTTCAGGCTCGGTTCCACTGTTTCCTGTAGAATCGTTGCCTAAATTTGATTGCTCTTTCTTCAGTTCACGCGTTAAATTTCTTCAAGCTAGGTCCAATCTTCCAAATTACTTGTATTGTGTAAGAACATATCCTAAATGCATCAATCAACTCCAAAACGTCACTCTTAAATATCCAATGCAAAACAAACAAAGAGTTACCACCCCAGCTAGGGCAAGCACCTGCTGGACACAGCGTGAGGCCGGCCCGCTTCTCCACAGACACATCCGACTCCGAGTTCGACGCACTTCGTCTAGGCACCTTCGGTCTCTGCGACTGAAGCCATGCTTGCTGCAGCACCCTCTCCAACGAAGAGCTCCCACTGCCACTGGACGTCAAACCCTCGGGATGCCGGTGTCTTCCCATCGCTCCCTACATGGACATAAATTCCCTACAAAACCTCACTCTGCCTAGGAGCTCCTCGAATTGAGAATGGTCTCTTCCACACTGCAACACTAATTTGAAAAAGTAATATGCTCAATGAAACGGAGTCGAAATCGATTTCGAAAACCTAGCGAGTAACATGCAGCATGAAAACGCGCAACAAAACGCAACGGATTGCTCCGTCTGCGGGAGGGAGGGATTTCACTAGAAGCAATCCTCGGCATTAGAGAAGCTGTGACGACAATATGGCGCAAGCAGGGCTGCTTTTGGATGGATGAATGAAGAACTGTCCTTGTGGATGAAGAATCTTGACATTGCTCTTGAGTTCCTTTTAACTTGTCGGATCAGAGTTTGTGTCAACCAGGGAACTTGGGTCAAATTGCACATTGTACCAAACCAAAGTTGTTCACACTTAACTCATAGGTAACTTATAGGTAACCGTGATCCGTTGCGTAAAATATATATAACCTTGATCCATGAGACTCTAGAGTCGATTTCATGTACACTAGTCTAATTTCAGCACTTTGAAAATTTATAGTTTATTCATATGATACTTTAAAAAAATGCATGGTATCAAAATTTAGAATCTTCTTTTGACTCTAAGCTGACCTAAAAGATCAAGGGGTAGTCCGGATTTCCAAAATTGTAAAGATGTTATAAAATGTAACTTAGAATAATAGTGTAATGATGACTCTTAAACAATAGTTGTAAAATATGATTTATAGATCATGTCCATACGGTTAAATCAACTAGTACACAAACCAATATTTTTCAATAATATTTGAAGCCAAAAATTGGAAGTTCCTCCTAAAATTGATTGTAGATTGAATAATTGTGAATTTTACAAGAATTTTTTCCCTCTAAGTTCAAAATGTTCAATTCTAATCATAGTAGCTTTTGAAGATTTTTATTTAATTTTTTCTATTCAAGTCATTTTTGAAGGGTCGTTTTTTGAATTGAAAGAAGTTACTTTTTGAGGCAAGACCTTTTAGTACCCTTTGAATTATTGAATATTTGCAAAGCAATATTTTCAAAATCTATACCATATAAAATTTTAAAAAATAATACAAGAATCTTCAAAAAAATTCATGGTTGAAAAAATGCTCTTTTGAGTGCTTGGGATGTATTTGCATTCATTTGTTGTTGGAAATTTGAATACCTAGCTAGTCTTTTAGGGGTTAATGAAATTTAGAAAATTTAATAATAGGAACCATGCTTGATTGTTTATTTAGTCGATTTTAGGTGTTGTTACTTTAAAGGTGTTTGAAAGTCATGGTGTGTTTAGTTTTGGTACCTTCTTTTGGCCCACATTGAATGCATGCTAGTTGTTCAACTTTATATATTCTAGATTCATGTGGGCACTTATTTATCCACCCTTGATAATAGGCGAACACAACCGGGTTCTTATGTTATGGTGAAATTCTACTCTAGTGAGTGCCTAACATTGGTCCATTGTGCCTTCCAAGCAATGGATCTTTACTAATTTCCTACATTTGTCCTGATCCCTATGGAACCAAGGTTGAATTACTTTCTACACTACTTGATATGCTAGAGGGGGTCTATGCCTAGGGATCTATAGATCTAATCTATTCATGTAAGGTGAAAGTCCATCTCATGCCATTTCGAAAAACCTAAGACTCATCCGTTTTGGACACTTCTGTGAGAAGTTACGGGCAGATGAAGTTTTAGCCAAGCGGTGCTCTAAACTTCATCCAAGGTTTTCTAAGGGTTTAAAATTCCAAATGGGGATGGGCTTGGACTTATAGGTCTAACTTCCTATGATCTATCTAAATACTAATTTTTGACTTGGATGAATGAACCCTCCGAGACTTCATCCATTTCTTGTTGCAAACTTCATCCATCTATATCTTTTGCATTATGACTCTAAAACCTACATGAATTACCCTAAACCTCTTGACACCTACTCTAAGGTTACTCCATCAAATTTGTCCTCACCTATGTCCTACTAACTTCTAGCTCTGGGCCCTAACTAGTAATTGATACCTACTTGTCTCATCAAAGAGGAAAAAAGGCCTAAGCTCTTACCCTAGAATAGAGGTCCGCAAGTAAGGTGTCAAATTCTCCATCTTCCGCCATTAGGAGTCGTACAAAGACTTAGCCAAAAGTTCTATGTCTGGCAAAAAGAAGGCCTCTGTTTTTTCTTTAACCACCCTTCTTTTCCTTCCGCCTCAGTCCCTTCTACTCCCTTATACAAGTTAATTGTCCCCCAACTACTCTTATGGCCTTAATTGGCACGTTCTTTTGTTCTCTTATGCCTTGACGCACTTAATGGCTTGTATCGTCCTTGTAGATTTCTCCTAATCCTATTCCCACCCTTTTCCTTCCTACTAAACCTCCTCTTTGGCCATGCTCCTCATCTTGGTGCCTTATTTTGTGTGTTTGGAGAATGTTAGTGGGGAGACGTTTGTAGATGTATGGAAGAAATGTAAGTTGAGCTTTGTTGAACATGCAACAATGTTACTTTTTCTCTTACTTAGTGCTATGCCTCTAGTTACTCACGCCTACTTCTACTATGCCTCCGGGTATTGGCTGCCTTTGAGGGTGCTGATGCCTCAAGTGTTGGTTGCCTTTGGGGAGTTGGCTGCCCTTCAGAGGTGCTAGTTGTCTTCGGAGGTGTTAGTGCCTTTGGGTGTTGGCTATTCTCCGAGTTGTTTTAGCTTGGAGGTTGGCTGGCCTTAGGGGTCTAGTTGCCTTTGAGGGTGGCTGACTGCCCTCGGGTGCTAGCTGCCTTCAGAGGTGGTTGACTACCCTTGGGATGTTGGGTGCCCTTGGAAGTACTAGCTGAGTTTTTTAGAGATGCTAGCTAGCCCTAGGGGTCTCTTTAGTGGGGCTCGAAGTTCCCAGGGGTCCTTGGGCTCTCCACACAATGTAATAAAAAAACGGATGTTTGGCTATAGAACTCACAAGGGGCCTAGGCGGCTAGGCCTACTTGAAACTTTTGGATGCTAAATATCAACTTGTTTCCAAGATCTTTTGAAAACTAAACCATGACTTTGAGTAAGGGGGAGGTTCAAAGCTCCGCCGTAGTTTTGGTTTTAACATCAAATCTAAGACTCCCCTGGAGTCTTGGGTCAAATCTTCGCCACTAGCGGTGGTTTTTAACACACAATCTAGGGCTCTTAGAGTGTTGGGGTCTCAAAGCTCCGCCATAGGGGAGAGAACCATTAAGACCAAGCATACATTTTGAACAGGGGTTAGTTGGCAACACTCTTATAAAGACCCCTACCCTCACTAAGGCTTAGTACCAAGATAAAACGCAAGTTAGTATAACTTTCTCGGTTAGTATCACACAAGCTTTGCACTGAAGGCCCCCCAAAGTGGCATCGCCAAGGTACGGTGGGGGGTAACTTTAGGGTTAGTACAAGACACCAAAAAGAATCTTTGAAATGCCCAAGTTAGTTCACATGAAGACACAAAAGACTCTTTACTCTCAACTCAGTACCCAAAACATATAGAAGGACAAGGTAGAAGGACTCCAAAGACCTTCCAAAGCTCAAAATAGGATTTTTGCATTAGAGGAGATTTGGAGGGTCAGGAGGGCCATTTCAAGCTTGTTCGTGACGTTGTTCCTCAAATAGTATGGGAATGTCCGTTGCTAGAAAAAAATTAATTTTTAAATTTTTAAATGAGTTGAATTTTATTTTATTTTTAAATAAAATAAAATTTTGATGCGGCAATCATTCTACCACGTCAGGCAACAGCTGCGGGTTTGTTCCCAGCCCACGGAAACTCACAACCCTCCGAAAGGGTTGAATCCCCTTTTATGGCTTAAAATGCCAAAAGTATCCAAAACTAACTTAGATCTACAAACCCCAAACTCAGGGGGTGCACTTAGTTCTACTATAACAAACTACATGCGGACAAGTGGTTTCTAATAAACTATAATTTCAACCTAAAATTTTGATCATTGTTTAATAATGACTATAGTTTTCTATTGCTGAAATTTCCAACTCAAATAAAAGATGAAATGATTTCTAGAAGAAGTTGAAAATGAACTAAAATGACATGTTTTTCAACTCAAATAATTATAGAGAATACATTTAGATGACCATTGAATCAATATTCAACTCAAAATGAGCTTTCAAAAGAGAATTACTTTTAGAATTTTTTTGTTCATTTTTTAGACAAATTTTTCTTATATAATATAGGAGAATGAGTTATTTTTCAATTCTATAGTGTATCTATTTACTTCAAAAATTTGTAACTAATTATTATTAACAAATAAAAATATCAATAATTCAAAACATAAACTTTCAAAGTAGGAAAATCTATTCATATTTTTTTTAAATTCAAAATTCAAAATTCAAAAAATATATAGAGGGTCCAAAATTTTGTTTGCACGTGGTTTCTAATGAACACTCTAAGTGACCCCCTGAGCCCCCAAAACGAAAATGGGGGTCGTTTGAGAGGAAGATGGATACTCTCTTGCGGCCCCCATCTTCTCCCATTTTAACCTAGGTAACCCTATCAACTTATATTTTCATCCTTATCTTTTAGAGTTTCACGGTTTTGGATCATGTTGATCTAACACTATAAATTTTGGGGTTCAACTCCAAATCATAAATAGATTGCACCATTGGCTTCAGAAGTCCATTTTTAGTCTTGGAGATCCCTTACCCCCTATTCCTCTCGCAAAAAACTCATTGACAACTAGCACTAACTGAAATTAGTAAAAGGTAAAAAATCTAAATTTTGGAGGTTACCTTTTCTGACAAGGGTGACTAGCTAGGGTTGTCGGGGGGGGCACTCTAGGGAGTAAGAAAAGACTCCTTGTTGACTTAATTCCAACTCCGTGTGGGATGCCGGTCAACTCCACGTAAATCCCATCATATTTGATATTTGAAAAAATGTTGGTGATTTGGACACTTCCTGCTATCAAAACACTTTGAAACTTGTTGGGGCATATTATTAACATCAAAGAAGATAACTTAATTTTTAGTGAGATTTTACCACAATCCGGGAATTTTCCATGAATTTCCCATGAATTTCCCCTTATGGGTTTAAATGGTTGACTGTCTAGAAAGGCATTTCTGCAAGTCAGAAAATTATGAAACTTCTTGAGGAACCTCTCATGGAGTTTCCCAAGAAGTGCACAAAGTATTGTGTTAGGCTTGCGCACAGTTGGCAGGAAGGTAAAATTGGCCTTCCTTGATTTATCGATAGTTAGGGAATCTTCCACATGCAAGAGAATCTTGGCAAATGACTTTCGCTTTTGACTTCTTGGCACACCTCTGACTCTAGATCACAATCCAACGGCCATAGATTCTTTTGTTGGCATGTCTTGAGAAAGCGACTCCTACATACTAACAATTGGGATTTTAATATTTTGTTGGTGAGATGGAGAAACTGAAACCTATCTTTAGAGATTTATGTTAAGATCTCTCTTTCTCTCATTGTACCAATTCACATGCACTAGGTTTTTGGCTATTTTGGGTAAGTTCCCTACAAGCCTATTGATTTCCACTACTTCGTGATTCTAAGCTATGTACAAGTAGGTTTGGAGGGTATTTTAGAGATACAAGTCTATTTATGACCAAAGGCTATACTGGCATGTGATAAGCCTATTTTGGTTCTATACTCTTTTGGGGGCTTTTTGTATAATATTATGACTTAAATTGCAATAATCTAAAAAAAAAAAAAAAAAGTCCCAAGTGACAAATTAGGAGCTCACAATTTCCACCAACTTATAGCCACATACAATCTAGTTGAATTGTCTTTGAATTGAGAGATTGGTCCTCTCATACAATTTTGTGTCTAAACAAGGGACCAAAGGTTATTTTGCACCTCAGTCAATGGTTGCTAAAATTTATCAAAGGTAAAATAATTGTAGTATATGTAAATTAGTGTTATTTGAATTTATTGTAATCCCCACAAAAATGTTTTAATATTTTATGATATACAATAGATATAAAATTTCATCTCTACAAAATACAACTAAATTTTTTCTCTCTTATAAATAACAACAAAACTAAAGATATATAGTACAAGATTTTGAGGGTAATATTTGGTCATAGGCTGAGATCATTAATTCTTGAAGGACCAAATGGTCAAGTTTGAATAATGGATGAATGCAAACACATGTATACTAAGCATTCAAAAATGAATTTTTTCATCCATCACTTTTTTAGATTTTTGTGTTCATTATTTAATATTTGTACAATATAAATTTATAAGACTGTATTTTAAACATATTCTATAATTCAAAGGGCACTAGTAGGTCTAGTCTCAAAAAGTAAATTTTTCAAGTTCAAAAAATGACCCTTTACAAACGACTTGAATAAAAAATAAAAATAAAAATCTTTCAAATATAACTTCAAAGAATAATTGAATGATGACTTTTACACAAAGTTGTAAAATATAATCCAAAGGTCATTTTTATATGACTAAATCAACTACTACACTAACTAATATTTTTAAATTAAGTTTGAAGTCAAAAATTGAAAATTACTTCTAAAATCAATTATAGATTGAATATTTGTGATTTTCTCAAGAATTTTTATGGGCCTTGTTAGGGGACGCTTACACTCCCTTGATGAAAGAACTTTGGCATTGGAGAATGTTGACAAATGCTAAGAAAAACCTAAACATTGGGCAAGGAGCAAAACACTAGGAAGCCTATTGTTATTGTGAGAGCTATGGCAATTGTAGCACGTTTTGACAAGAATTGTGATTGTGAATTTACACAGAAGATGGCGAGGAAGATGAAGTTCTGTTGCAACAGCTATGAAGTAAAATGATCAAAAGCAATACATATGAGGAATGCATGGTGAGTTACATTTGTAGAGTTTAATTTCACAATTAATGTTTAGTTGTCATAGTGCTCTTACCATTATTTGATATGTATGTTTTTGTGTTTTGTTTGTAGGCGTTGTATTTTAATGTTTTGGGAGAATTAGGGTTTAATGTTTTCAACAGAAACTATGAGAAAACCATGCAATGTACTTGAGGTTGTCTCTATTCTTGAGGTTGTCTTTGGAATTCTTTTGTGAATTAGGATTTTGCAATCAAACCCTAAATAATTACATTTTTGCTTTTGTTTCTTATGATTCCATTCTTTTCTCAATCCTTGTTCTTAAATTGCATTGTTGACTGAATACAAAATCCTAACAAAATTCCAAATTTTCACTTTATTGTTACAATGTGTTGACCTCTAAGTGCAATCTTTTAACCATTATTCTAGGATTGTGAATTGTAACCTTTGGATTTATTGATGCAAAGGATTTGTTGGATTTTTCTTAGGGATTGAATAATTGAGGCTTTAAATTCTATCTGGATTCTAGATTAATATATGTTTGGACGTTTATAGGCAAGTGAAGCAATTATTGTTGTTATGTAGAAGGTTGTTGAAGATTCCTCATCTACAAGTGAATACTCTTCCCAGAGGGGTCACTCAATGTATTCTTTGAATCACATGTGAACAAAATCTTTGACCCCCTATCTTATATGTTAAAAAATCATTTAAATAGTTTGAAAAATTATAGTATGTTTTACTATATTGGAAGTTCATATTGTGAATTTTTGAAAATTTTCTTTATCTAAAATAATTACTTACAAATTTTGTAAGAAAACAAATACACTATATAGTTGGAAAAAAACTTTGATCCCCTATTTTATATGGTAAATTATATTTTAAAAATAATTTTTGAATTTCCAATAAATGAAGGCTTGGTTAAAGTTTATGCATACCAAAGTTGGATACAATTGTCATTCAAATGCAATCTTGATAAATATTTAAAGTAAAAATACAACCATCTTAGTGCAATCTTCAATTGTGCTTATAGATATCTTGTTGAATTCAATTGAATCCAAATTTTTTTCACATAAAAGATATATTGATTATGTAACAACACCCAAAAATTTGGAGGTAAATCAAAATTTATTAAAAAGTTAATAGGGATAGAAAATTTATTTGATTGCATGTGATGTCCAAAGAATATATTGAGTGAACCCTCCAGGATACCCTTGTAGGCAACACCAACACTTAGTGAAGACAAGGTGAAACAACGCGTTGATCCAAAATTCAGGTTTGAGTATCTATACAAGGTTGTTACTAAGGTGAGGTTCATTTCATAGAGTCTTGTGCATAAATATTTGATTTATTATTATCCTCACAATAACAAGGATGCTCTACTATAATGGTTACAAAACTATAAAATTTTGAACTTGGTAAGCTTTATTTTATTAGTTAATCACAAATGCAATAGAATTCATTTTTATAGTCTGAATTTAGTTTAAGTAGAAAGAATACAAAAAAATCCATAATACACTACATGGTAAACTGTTTTTACTACTCTTTTTGTTCTTGTGACTCCATGTAAAATAAAAAAATAGCTTGAATGACCATAATTTAGTTTGAAGAAGTGGCATGACTAATGAAAATTCTTCTCAATTAAAGTTGAATGAATTTCATCATTCCATGTTCATCCAACAAATGTCTCAAAATTATCCAAAAGCTATTTTTTTATTTTGTCAGTAACACTAAAAGTAAGCAAGTTCAATTTGCCTTTTTTTGTCAATTCAAACTTCATGTGCATGTACAACTAATAGTTCATTATTTTAATAATGCTTAACCCTATTATTAGTCTTTATTATATTGTTCAATACATTTCATTGGGTTAAAGTCTTCTACAGTGAGCTTCCTAGGTAATATAACATATTTTTGTTCTATAACTTTAGATAACAAGACATAGGTTAGTCCTAGTGTAAATGTATTAGTGAGCTTCCTAGGTAACATGACATATTTTTGTTTTGTAACTTTAGAAAACAAAACATAGGTTAGTGCTGGATTAAATGCATCAATGAGCTTTCTAAGTACTAACATAACATATTTTTATTCTATAACTCTAGACATAGGTTAGTTTTAGTGTAAATGCATCACAAATATCAATAACTATTTTTGTGGCAACAATAGCACCTTGAGCTTTATATCCAATGATGCCATACGCCAATGCCAACAAAAATGTAGTTTTGAAATATTTTCCTTTAATATATACTTGTAGTTAAATTTTGTTATCCTCCTCTTCAATTTCACTTGCAAGCCCAATTCTAACATATCAATTGTGATAGCCTCTACACATATACCTTCTTTAACTTCTAAAAGACCAAATTGCATTTTGGGGCAACATGGTGATTTTGGGCAATCTAGTATAAATGGAATTTTTATTTGATTTCTTTGAAATTTTGATACAACATGTGTTCAAGAAGTAGCTTTAAGGCCCCAAATTTTTTGTAACTTTTGACTACATGATTAAAAGTTTATTCTATGATATGTAACTTTCAACGATCTTTGGGCAACCTAGGATATTGAAACCCACCCTTAAAAATCACTATTTAAAAAAATAAAATTGTGAATTTGTTTTTTTGGATTTATATATAATTACATGAAAAGATTTGAATTATCCCATTTTGATTAATGAGATGAGAATTATGAAGAGCTTTAGTTTGCGGGCAATTACAGATTTTCTATTCTAAAAATAAACTTTGAAGTCCTTTATTTAACCCAATTTTCAATTTAAAAAAATAAAAATAAAGTCACAGGATTTAGATTGTTTATTACAACATTACAACCATTGGAATTGTCAATTTTCAATTCCATAACTAAATTCTCAACAATTTAGTATTTTGAATCATTCTCTACTTCTTTCTACTTATTATTTTTTTCCGATATGTTGTACAATTCCAAATGATTTGAAATTTTTTGAGCATCTAGCCAACTTGCCTTGAAGAATGAATCCAAAAAAACCCTACCATTTTGGGCATTTTTTTATACAAATGTGAGCTTGTGAAGTGCAACTGCCCGTTTTTTTGCAAGGCCCCCAAAGGATTTTTGTCACTTCAAATGCTAATCCCTTGCAATCTACATATTGGAAATTTTTGAAATATTTTTCACATCTTTTGAAACCAGTGTACAACAAGATTCTAAGGTTACATGTGTCCAATTTTTATTTTATTTTTAAATTTGGTACTTGTACTAGAAATGGTAGTTTTAGAGCGTTTTTGGTGAAAACATAGTAAAAAACCTTTAGGGATTTAGAAGAACAACTTCAATTTTACCCATTTTCCTATTGATTCTTCTTCTTTCAATATTAATATTGTCCAACACGATAACATGAACACTTGCAATTGCCTTTTTCAATTGATTGAATTTGAGATCATTAATCCAATCACCTAATTCTTCAACATCAAATGTATTGGAATCCATACAAATCTCAAACACATTACTAAGATCAAATAGCTTGGAAGTCATGATATCATTATACTTATCAACGTCTCTTTTATGTGTACATAGAACTATTGTTTGATTATCAAGGATTACAAGAATTCTTTCCTCATCTAACACAATCACCTAAATAAAGGTCAATTTCTTCTTGGGTTGGGTTTCGATTGTGTATGATATTTAGAAATTCTAAATACAAAGGATCTTTGTTATATCATGCAAATGCCTTGAACATCCAATAATTTCCAATCAACCAAAACAAAGAGTTCTGTAGAAAGCATAATTCACAAATGTCATCGGAATCCTCAACAAAGTGATGGCATATTGGAGGTAGTTGAGCCATGTCTCCTACTAGTAGCAAAAGCTTAGATTCAAATGGATCATTATCTCCATTTAAGCTTTGTTTACCCTGTGAATAAATAACATTAAAGACATTGCTTGAATCATTGTTGAAGCAGTTGACCTAGATAATAGTTCCTTCTTCTTTAAGCCTTGCAAGAGGTTTTTTAAAAATTTGATGAAGAAACTCTTTCCACTACCTAGTGTACCTTCTAGGAAATGAATGCCCTTCAATAATTTGCACATTTTATTGAAACACATTGTTGTTCAATAGTTAACATCATTGATTGCATGTCTTCTCTAAAATTGTGATTAAATTTTTTTTGTTAAACTAACCCAATTAAATCATAAGTCTCCCTTACAATACTAACTTCCAATGCTCTAACATAATTGTGAACTAAATAGGGATACTTTTCAAAAAGGTTATTAAACAAAAAAAATTGTCTACTTTTATTATATATATATTTTTATACATACTAGAAGGCATAATCTTATAATGATTCCAAATTTGAAAGGTAACTCCTAATCCTACACTCCAAAACATATGAATATTTCACATATAGAATTCACCTTTGTTCCTAATTAAAAGCTATATGTTGAAGAAGTATATTATAGAAAAAAACTTTTGTATCTCTCATTGCACTACAATTAGTAAAGCAAAATATTTTATTATTAGAATATAGATAATTTCCGAATTCATCCCTTTCTAAAATAAATTTTTGAGCATAATTGATCTTTACCACTTCATAAGCCGTATAATATTCCTTAAAATTGTAATGTTCAAATTCAATAGGTCTACCCATATAGTGGTCCATAGGATGTAGCGAGAGCATCCTTGATCTACTAATATTTATAGACCTTGAACGCATTTTGAGTGACTTTGGATCAATAGACACAACTTGTTCACTTTTTCTAACAATTAGTATTTGAAGACAAGTAAGAACTGCTTCATATAGTACTACGGGTTTTGCCAAAATGGTAGTTGCAATAAGTTACATCTCAATTTTAGACACATTATCTAAATTCAAACATTTTGAATTATTTATGTTGAACTTTATAGATTCAAGTGGTTCTCTTTTCATTGTATACTTCAACAAAACGTGTGGGAATTAGAGAATCTCCTACAAAAACATACATTGAAGAAAGTTAGATCTACTATAAAGATTATTTTTATTTTTATTAATTAGGAGACATGGCTCAACTACCTCCAATATGCCATCACCAAATATTAGAACCAAACCTTTCCATAATCATATTCTGCTATAAAATATATTGTATACATTCAATTACCTTTCATTGATCTGATGCTGCATTTATGTTGTTCTTAGGCGAGAATTGATGTGGATGCTCTGTGAGTTGTGAGTTGTGCATGCCAACATTCCTCGCCTAGTGTCCAGTGTGGAAACCTTCTCTTTTATACAGGACGGTTGTGAGTGGGAATAGATGCTCTAATGTTTTACTTTTGGGAGTCTCTGAGAATCTCTGTAGCTAATTATTCAGGTCACGGCTAATGCTACGGATCGTTAGAGGTTAAAAATGTAGTTGCTCATTGGATTCTTCATTTTTGCGCAGACGATGATGAATTCGGTTGTGCTACTGGCGAAACAATTAGATGTTGCCACTGTTAAGAAAAATTCTTATTATTGTTAAGAATAGGGATATCTATAAATTGAATTCCGTCGATGTTGTAGCCCTGCTCTAACCCTTAGAAACCTCGTGTCGTTGTCATGCTATTTGTGTTTTCGCGGATTTGCACTATACGTGTCTGTCTGGTGTCGGATCCAAGGGTTTCCGCTGTCGTCCCAGGAATAGGAAGGATGGAAGGATGAATCCTTCAGCCCCTCAGATTCTCAGAAGAAAAAGAGAACTGAATTGCAGGAGCGAAATTTCGATTCTTGATTTCTGAGTGCGACGTTATTAAATCCACACAAAGCAAAAAACTTGTAATTTATTCACAATTTGGAATTTTGTGGAGTGAAACTTCATACCAAGCTCTCAGATCTCAGACGAACGGGATAATGTTGACCGCATGTAAGCTTATGTCCCCTGCCAGGAGGTCGGCGAGATGGCCTTGACGAAGCTGAAGGGTTGAAACATGAATGCAGAGAAGCGGCCACTGCCAAAGCTGTCTCGAAACAAACCCAGAGCGAAAGCAGTGTAGGTAATGTCACCATTGGCGCGGCCGAAAGTTATCCCAATAGACCTAAAGAGCAACATTATCTAGTAGTCAACACGGGCAAGAGTTCAAGTATCAGTATTCAAGCTCATAGTCGCAATTACGCTTCTTTATAAAAGCGGCAATGGCTTCCGGAATCCCTAAGTCTCGTGTCAATTTTGAACAAAATTCGAGAGCGCTTAAAGCTAGCGTTCACAACCTCAACCTCGCAGATATATATATCATGAAACATCATCATCCTATAAGTAATGAAGTAGAAATATTGAATTTCTTGGCGGCCAAATTCCTTTATTCGCATTTGAGACTTGTTGAGCATGCATTGAGCCTCATGTTCTCTTGCTGTGATTATTTGAGCTTTGTACGCCTTGCAGGTCTCTGGCCTATGGACTTGTTAAAACTGCAATTCATGCATTGCAACCAAAAGAGGGTGCTATCACCCAGGTTCCATATTATTTTATTTGGTGATCTGTTCTGTCCAATGAGTTCCTTAGTTCTGCTCCGTGATGACAGACTTTAATCAGAAACGTGAGCTTTGTCGCTTCTCAATTAAGGAACAATCCATAGCTGTCAAGTTCCTTCTCGAGAGGTATTATGTGAGTTTCCCTTCTCGTAGCAACTGGATGAATTGCCTTCGGCTTTAGAATCAGATAGGCTATATGCAGTAGAAGTGCAGCCTTCGTTATGTTTCATTCCAGCTCTTGCTGATCAGACTCCTCCCATTTCTTTCTTCATTTCTTTAGTTGTTTGCTTAAAGCAAACTGTGATATAATTTGATGATTGCAAAGCTTGAGTATGATACTATCACTGTAATCCTCAATTGAGCAACGTCCGGCCCACAGTATTTGTTTTGACCCAGGCCAGAGATCCATCCAAATTGAATATCTCGTCTTATTTGCAGGTCCCAGAAATATTGAGTTGCAAGAAGTTCTGTGTATGTGGCCTTTTTAATGGCGATTTTGTGTGGCTGAACGTTGAATGTCAATATTTGCAGATACTTATTTCATACGGTGAACTCATATTATGTGATCTTACAATGAAGATGAAAACATGTTTGTTTAACTCTGAAACGACATTGAGGACCAAAAGAGTCCAATGGATGACTTTCTTTGTTACGAAAGAAATATAGATTGCAGCTATACGTCCAAAAATTGAGTCATTTTTTACTAAGTACTGATCATTGAGGCAATGTCTAAGGTTAAACTTTTAATTTCTACAAGTTAGAAATTAATAAGTTGCAACAATAAAAGACTTATGTTTGCTAAAAATGAACATGTATTAGAGTTTTAAATGCTTCCATGAGATTCTTTGCAATAATGTAAAGTCCTAATTTGGAGCCTCTATTCCACTTCTCTATGTTCCAACCAATCATATTTGATTCTTTGCCTTGGAAGTGAATTTCATTTAACCCATAAAGTCCCGAGGCCATTTTTCTATCAAAAAACACTCAAAACTGTCACTTCTACTGTGTTCACCCAAGAAAACAATTTGTTTTTTAATCTAATTATAGGATCTTGTACTTTACTTGCCTTATATCATTTGGTAAAAATTTCATGAACTTTGACTTTACATATTTGAAGATATTAGTAGTCAAAGTTAGAAAAAAGTTTATTTGAATTTTGCCATACAATTGTAGATCACTTTGACTGCCATTTGTGGAACGTTTTTGTACCATGGACTTTGAATTTAAAAAAATTCATAGTCTACATTTGATAGACATATCTCCACCAATTTTCATCCCTAAAGAAGACATAAAACACATACCAAAAAATCTTCCAATAGAAGGATGTACATAAATTTGACAATACACTAATCTTTTTTTCAAGTTGAATTTCCACCATATATTAAATTAAGAATGTGATCCAAAAAGAGAATCCAATTGGATTGTTGACCACATCAAAAAAACCCATCAAAACCTTCTAATTCTTGTGGAATTTAGAAGACATGTGAAAATAAAAGAGAGGACATGGAAATTAGGAACCCTTCTCGGAACCCTTATAGAAAAGGATCCTTTGCATTGTTCCCATTTGGTTCCTTGTATATTTCCCACCATATAGAATGTCAACCCTAACCTTCAACACTTGCATTGCAAATGGTAATCTTGCCATATATTTAGTTGTATGAGCAATTATATTATAATGACAAAATTCTGCAACTTTGGTAGTTTTTATAGTTCAAACCGGGCAGTCTAAAATGTACAATTATCCTAGATTTCTTAAATTCATATCATTCTTAGATGTCTAAAATTTACATGTATCATAGATGGCACTTTTTATGATTTAGACCACGCATTTTGAAATCAATATAAGTCCAAACATCTTAGGTAGTCTGAAAATGGACTTATATAGATTTTGGGTAATCTGAAAATGGCACACAGAATACTGCCATTTCAATGAAATTCTCCATTTGTCCAGCTTTCATAAATGAACCCATTGCCCAACCTTCTGTATGCCTACTTGGCCCCTTTGCTAACCCAATCACAATTCAATGCATTCCATTTTGCTTGCCCTATCCACTGACCTCCATTTTTCAAAAAATCATTGTAACTTTTGAAAAATAAGTTGGATTGAAGAAAAAATTGTCTAAACACAAAGCTCTACCATTACAAAAAAATTCAAGCCAAAGCAAGTCCATTTAACTAGGTGATTGCAAGAAACACTTGTCCTATTTCTTGTCCCCTTGCCCTTGAAAATTGGCGTTTTGCTCATAACTTTTGCATTGTTTGTCCATTTGGCATGAAATTTGGAATGAAGGTAGATGCTAAACTTATAGACTTTGAGTGATTTTTAAGATTTAAAAAAAATTATTTTACTATTTTTAACTTGCCCCCAATTGGATGTCTACCTTGGCCATTTTGGAGGTTTTAGTCCAATTTTTGACCCAAAAATGCAAAATTGAAGCCACAAATTGGACACGTTGGAGGTCTACTAATACTAAAAGGGTTGACGATGAGTTTTTATGAAAATAGCATCATGTCGATTGCACGCATGGGGTTAAAGTGACCTTCCTTTGCGCGAAAGCTATGAAGAGGGAAAAAAATTCCTTCATGAATTTTTTGGTGCAATGCAAGCGCAGTCTTCTCTAGCAAAATGGATCTTTTTATGGAATTTTTTGAATGTTTTTTGAATTACTAAAAATGAAAATCTCTACAAACCCTTTTTCTACTATATTTTGCTCCCAGTGGCTTCTGCAGTACTTGTAGTTCGTAGTATTGCATAGTACAACATAGTACTAAATCAACAGTGTAGATTTGCAGGCGCCTTCAATCAACGGTGCAGATTTGTTGGAGCGCTTCTAAAATGTGGTATTAGTAGTATTGCATAGTACTACCAGTCCTGTGGCCGAAAAACACAGTTTTGAACAAAAAATTGTGAAGTATATCTTGCAACTATCCAACTATTTAGACCCCGGTGCAAGTATAGAAAAAATAAAAAATTAGTTTTTAATTTTTCTAATAATTTTTTCTGAAAATAAAAATAAAAATTTGAAATCCCAACATTGATATTGTACTACTTGAACCACGATAGTTCTTGGAAAAAAAGAATATTTTTATTTTATTTTATATTTATATTTTATTTGTAAATTTTAATAATTTTTTAAGTCTATTTGCACTAGTTGTTGTCTGTCTCGTGGCCTTGTTTTGGCAATGTTAACTTACACATCTAAAAAAAATTTGGAAATCATGACAAGATTTGAAAGTTTAAGAGACTATCTAAAGTCAATTTTATCCATTGAGGAGACAATGGGACTTTAGTGGTTAAAAGATTATTAAGTTGAAGTAGATACAAGATAGAAGGAAAAACTAAAATTGTTGGTAGCTCTAAGATGGAATTAAAACACACTAATCCCAACAATGAGATTGTTCTAAAAACCAAACTAAACCATGTGCAACTTCTTCTTTTTAAATTGTTAAAATTAAGTTAAAAAATGAATCCAATATTGACATTATTTTCTCAAGAATTTGTTATGATTGCCCGTAAAACACAAAGTGTCATATACTTATCCATGGAATGAATCAAATCTTCTCACATAGAAAAAAAATATAATCTACAAGAAATATATATTTTTAAATTACTTCAATTTTTTTTTTGTTTGTTGCCCTTCCTAGCTTATTTTAAGCTTATTTTAGCAAAACTTTTGCTATTGGGCATCAATTGAAATACAAATTATACTCCTAAAAAGCTAATTAAATTTCCTATCTTGAATAAAAGTTTCAAAAATTCTTGGCTAAAATTAAAATCATAGGTACTTATTTCAACCTTCAAGAATCCCTCCATGAGACTCTTGGAACTTTAGGGGTTAATTTGGAAAGAATTATTCGTTGGTTGGGAAGTTGTAACCCTTAGGACTTCTTCTTTCTTAGATAAACAAAAGAAGCCCCCTCCTAGCATTGGTTAACCCAATGTTAACGTTTTTTTGTCCTTTAGGTGATTACACCTAAGTTTATAGGATGGATAAAAATGTTTTTTCATCCAAATTTTTTTGGAAGTTGTTTTAGTACATTTTCAGTGAATATTATTGCACAGTCTCTCATTAAGGCATTATCAACTTTTCAAAAGAAGAAAGATGTTTAATCCACAACTCACCTTTGTAGTGTATTTGAATTTGAGCCCAACTAATGAAATGAATCTTATCAAGTATACTTTCGACTCCAATTGTAAAATTTGAAGAATTCATGAATTACAAACTTTAGGCCAATAACCATAGTTGATTGATTGTCTAATTTTAGAATAACACACTAACTTTGATTTATACCATGATGTTATACACTATAATATACATCCATGATGAAAATTTAAGATTTTTTAAATATATTTTATTGATATGAATTTTCTTCATTTTTCTCTTAAAAAATTCACAATAATTTCAAATTTTTCCAAAAAATTTAAAAAATCTTACAAATTTTGCTAGATATATAACTTTGCTTGTGAAAAATAAATATAAATTTTTTCATTCATATCTAGTTGCAAAATGGCAACAACCAGAGTGATGAACAGTGAGGCTTGAAATCAATGGTCATGCCCCGTCTTTTAAGGGTCAACAGCCTGTACAGACAACAGGGTGACGGACAGGCTCGTCACCGTGGAATCACCCTTTTCAAAAGCACTAACGTACTGTAGGTCAAACTATTGCGCACGCTCACTCGCTCGTAAGTCAACGTATTGCACACACTCACTCAATGTAGGTCAACCTACTGCGCAAGACCTTCCGTTTGTGCAAAATTCCACGAGTGATTCTATCTACGTCGGACACCCAGAGTCTGCAGCGGCGTGATAGGGTTAATGATGTCATGAAGCTTCACGCGAACATTCGCTGTACGAAATTTGTGCTCCTAGGGTTCAGATATTTCCGGAGTTTCGCGTATTCTCCCCAGTTTTCACGATCCATGTTTCTCACGCCCGCCAGCCTGTCCGCTCACGCGTGATGAAACCAGTCATTCTCCGACAGTCCACATAAGACCTTGCGGCCGCCATCGTCAACGTTAATATAGTAAATTCACTCGAAGCATCGGAGATGGTCAGATCCGTCGTCCGTGTCGAAGAAATAGAATTACCGTACCTCACGCGTACAGCACTTGGAATGAGCGGAATCTATCGGTCTATTCATTTCTTCGGTCAATTTGTATTCATTTATTGGGTCAACTTGTATTCATTTTTTGGCATAGCAGCTTCTGGGATGTTGCGACGCTATCGGGGGTTGTTGAATATCGTCATTGGTGGTATATATATAAAGCTGGGGGTTATCCTTCAGGCTCTATATCTGTGTAGACGTGCTTGGAATTTTGTGGTCGAAAATAGTGCACCCCGGAGCATCACAGCTTGAGAAGCTTGCTGCATTACAAGGATTTCAAGCGAGACTAGCGCGTGTAGTTTTTGAACAACCTTCCATTCGAAGCGGATCTCTGAGTAAGCGCTTGAGTCACACATACAGCTGAGCTGTCTGCGAAGGTGAACAATCTCATTTACTTTTATAGAGTCTGTGTATGCAAGATCCGAGTCAATATAATGCTTGGACTCAAGCTGGTTGTACTAACCTGCAATGACTAGCATTTTACAAAATTTGCATGCAAACTTGCGTCCTCTGTGCTGATCTTTTCCTACGGCAATCTCGTCTGTCCGTAGAATACGATGGACCATGAGTTAGGATTGAATGATGTATGAAGGTAGACGTTACGGTGTTCTTCACATTGTGGGCTTCCCGCTCATGCACGGCTTCGTTAGAAATCGGGCCTGGAAATTTCTGTACAGATTGAGCTCTACAGCATGTATTGCAAATCGATTGCACATCACATATCGCACATCACTCTAATTCTGACTCGCTTTCGACGAGTTGAATTCGACACGGGAATATTATTTTGAGACTGAGTTTGTTTGTGACATGAATTGCAAATTTGATTACAGGATGAGCACCTCAAATGGACACAGCGACTCGAAAGCACTCAAGCGGGACCCGTTGAAACCACCCCATCGCCGTCTGGTGGTGATGTTTGATGGTACGGGGAACAAGAGGCTCAACTTGTCGAATGTTGCCCGTATGTTCGAGGCTATTGACGATTCGACGCCGGAAGATTACGCGCCATATACTAAGGTCGGTCCCGGCGTCTCGTGCGGGGAGCCCGTGCTGGAGCCCGAGCGTCAGCCCGTGCAGCTGGTGAAGTACATCAAAGGGGTGGGCACGAAAGCCCTCGGCCATTTATCCGGTTTAGGGTTTGGTTACGGCCTTTCCGCAAACGTCATCGCGGGTTACGTCTGGTTGTCCAACAACTACTGTGAAGGAGACGAGATTTTCGTGTTCGGCTTCAGTCGCGGGGCCTTTTCCGCGCGCTCTCTCGTTTCGCTCGTGCACCGGTGTGGCGGGGTCCTGAAAAATGAATCCATATCCGCCAAGAGTTATCCACAGTTGGAGGAAAACAGCCCAGTCGTGGTGAAAGCGTACGACATGTACCACGCGTCCGTCCAAACCACCACTTCCGATGGGAAAGACAAGAAAGACCCCGCTTTTCACAAAGACTTCTACAACGCATGGCATGAATTCACAACCACCGTCAAGAAAGCCAGCTTCCGTATTCACCCCGTGACAATCAAGATGCTTGGCGTGTGGGACACCGTCGGGGCCATCGGCATCCCCGAAACGGGAATCAAAGTCCTCGACAGCAGCGTTTACCGCTTCTCTCGATACAGCAGCAGACAGTATCAGTTCCACGACCAAGGCCTCCCGTGCATCGTGGAAAACGCCTACCACGCTCTCGCCATCGACGAACACCGCAAGCACTTCGCTCCCACTCTCTGGGACACAGTCACCCCACAAAATCAAGATGTCAAGCAAGTCTGGTTCGTGGGAAGTCACTGCAACGTCGGTGGCGGCGCAGACCTAGACGACTTGAACGACCCGGATGATCTCTGGCAATACTCCTACGTGTGGATGCAGAAACACGCCATGAAGCATGGCCTCCGCTTCTACTGGACCTACGACTCGCCTCCCACTCGAAGCAGCAGCTCCCAAAGCACTCCCCTTCCCACCCGCCGCGTCTCTCTGCGCGCACCCGAAGATTCGTACGCTCGTTTCCTCGGTGGATTCTACAAACGGATTTGCAATCGGTTCGACCGAAAAGCCATTGAAACGAACGGCGCCAAGCTGCACTGGTCCGTGACGGATCGCATTGCGCTGTCCGTCAGGCAAGACGAGAAACGCGCCTACTGCCCCAAGACCCTATTTGGACAATACGGGACGCAGTTTACGAAAGTGGCGCCTGACATGGTGGAGCTTCAGAAGCTGGATATCGATACTCCTGATCTCGTGAAGAAGACGCGGTGGCAGATCGAAACTGACGACGCCGTGGAGACGAGTAAACCGCTGCATCGGCTGCCGGTAACTGAGTGTGGATGCGGAAATGAGGTGGTGGCGCCGGGGAAGCAGGCCGGGTTCTGGAGCTGTTTGGGGTTCTGATTTGAAGGGAGATGGGTGCAGTAGATGTGGAAATTGGGTAACTGATGCCAATGGGTAGTTCTACCTTAGACCCTAATCCCAAGGTACATATCAGTTTCCATTCAGAATTTCAAAATTTGATCATTCATTTGGTGGTAATTGATTACCTCCAGCATTTTTCCTTCGTAAGAAGTTTGAAGTGACATTTAAAAAATTTCCTCCAAGCAATGGTGGAAGTACATAGGTTTGCACACCCATAATCAACAGTGCCTAAAATGCAAATCCACTCTTTCAATTGCCATAAGATCTATCGAAAATAATTTATGTTTAATAATAGTAACTATGCTGAATTGTAGTTAGGGTCCCTTCACACCTACAAACAGTGATACCACCCACCGCCACTTTTCCCCCAAAATCTCATCTTGTTCGCACAGCACAACAAGATCTGGAGTTTTTCAAATCTCAAACCTACGTAGGGTTTACAATAGTGTAGTTAGAAAGAAAGGGTTTCACATCACATCAATGGTACTGTAGTGAGCGCTTTGGAGTCTTCGTCTTCTTTAATTCAACCAGCAGACAGCTCCACAGATTGAGGTGAGCGATGCATTCATTCTTTCCTGGCTAGAGAGTGCAAGTGCCAGTTTTCTATTACGAGCGTGACAAGAGAAATAGAGACCATTTTCAAACAGAATTTGAAACCCTTCACTACGGGTAGTTGTTTCTGAAAGGAGATTGTAGGGTCGGAATAGTGCGATACAAGAAGTGGAGAGCTTGGACACTGTTCTTAAGTGGTTGTAAAGAGAGGCAATTGCTTCAGTGTGCTTAATTGTAGACACCATCTCCAGGATGACTTAGATCCTGAGTATGCACTGGAAATTTCGAGGAAGATGGAATTCGATTCACTGCGCTCCTAAGAACTCATTGTCCAGTACAAATTAGTGCCACTTGCCTTGTGAGAATCAAAGATTTTTTGTAATCCTGCAAAAAGCATACCCCATTTATCTTTGCAAGTTGCTGCATCTCAATTGCACTCTACTAGTTCACCGCAAATCTCCATCACTCGGGCTGAAATTTGGGACCATTGCATGTTTTCCCGGCGCATCAGGTTGGGCTCTTGGTGATTTTCCAAATCATCAAAAAAATTCTCACGCTTTGCTCGGAGGAGTGTAGAGATTTCAACTTGTGTCCAGTTTGATTGTCGTTCAGTTTGCTAAGACCCTTGTTAAAATTGCAGTAGCAAGTTCTTATGGATTTCGTGGACCAGGTTTGAATTGCAAGGAGGAAAAGGCGGGGGAACTAGGGCCTTAGAAAAAAAAAGCCTCGATATGCCCAAAGCCTTTTTTGAGCTTCTTGAAATTAGCTCTGAATTGAACAAAAAGTCAACATTTTGATAAGTTTTAACAATTTTTTTGAATTGTAACCATACAAATTCAAAATGGAGATCACATGGAAAAAGAAAACACAACAATACCACTTGCGCATTGAAAGATTATAATGTTTGATCATGAGGGTGTTTAAACTATAAAAGTGATTTGAAGTCTTTCAATCCTCTTCACATGTCAAATCTAAAAAATTGGTCACCCCAAAAAATAAGGTTAGAGAGCATAACATGCATAACCCCAATCAATTTATAACTTCTCAAAACCTACTCTATAATTTTTTTTAAATGAATTTCTAATGTAATTTTTCTCCAAGATCTCATGTATTTGAGGGCTTGAGGCTCATTTTCAAGAGCCCTCAACACTAAAAAATCAAGATTTGCAACAAATATCCTTGCACAAAATCTTGAATAGAAAAATCATAATCATTAATTTTCAAAATCAAATTTTTGATACTAAAACTATACTACAAAAAGGTTTTCTCAAAAATACAAACTACTAAAAATAGTAATTTAGTTAAATTTTATGTAACTTTGAAGTATTGTCAACACCAGAATTTGGTGCCTCGGGCATTTAGGGATTAGTAAACACTACCAATTTTTATTCAAATCCAAAAAAATATTAGATTTTACAACTAAAATCTTCAAATTGTCAACCCTTGTCATATTTTGTGGCATTCCAAAAAAATGATTAAATACACAACAAAGGATAGGTTTAGCAATAATAAGTGACATGCTTGATACAATGGTGTGAATACAAAAGTAAATTTAGATTGTTGTAAGTCCCATATTCGTTACTTGGCACTCAAAAATTATTTTTTTGGATTTCTTATAGTTCTGAGTGTAGTTTAGTGTACAAAAAGCCCCCAAAAGAGTGTAAAATCAAAATAGGTATGTCACATACCAATATAACAATTGGTCCCAAATAGTGTATTTTCCTACAAAAATATCCTAATCCCACATGTAAGTAGGATAAAAACCCATAAATTGTACATAGTTAGTATGTTTCAGTAGAAATGCTGATTGTCTAAATATATTGTGTATGTAAATACAAATTGGCTAAAAACGGTCCGAGGGAACTATGTGAGAATCCTAAAATAGATTCCCAAATAAAGGTTTTAGTTTTTTCATTAAATAATAGAAACTCCAATTGTTAGCCTATAGGTGAAGAAAACTCAAGACAGACCAGCAAAGAACATCTACAACCTAAGTACGTTAATTTGAAGTGGAAATCATGTCAAGATTCCAGTGGCTCAATCGAGTTGCCAAGATTTTCTTTTGTTTGAAAGATTCTTTATTTATCGAAAATTAAAGAAGGTAGCGAGATTTGATTCTCCTTGGAGAAGGTGCAAGGTAAAAATATAAACTTGTGTGTGTGTTGTGGGATTCTATGAGAAGTTTTACAAAAAGTTTCAGAATTTTATGATAGTCAAAAGATATTCTTTTGGACGGTCAACTGCCAAAATTTACAATGGAAAATTCATAGAAATTATCCAAGGTGGGTTAAAATCTCACTAAAAATTAGCATAGCTTATTTTATGTTAATAATGCGCTCCAACAAGTTTCATGGTGTTTTAATAGTCAGAAGTATCAAAAATAACAAGATCCTCCAAAATCGGCAAAATTGAAGATTAAATATGGAATTGACTAGTGTATCGAGAGCACACAGAGTTGTATTGAAGTCAAAGTGGGGTCTTTTCTTACTCCCTTTTACCTACTTAAGAGCCTAATCTAGTTACTTTCCATAGAAAAATCAAGCTTCAAAAATTGGATTTTTATTCAATTATGTGTTAAGTTGGTGTTAAGATTCTTTGTGTTTTGAGCATAGGTAAAAGGGGTAGGGATTTCTTAGAACTAAAAATGGCCTTCTAAAACTAATGATGCAATCCGTTTGTGATTTGGAGTTAATTTCCAAAAGTTAGAGTTTTAGATCAGCGCAAAAGTTTCAATTTGGGAAATTAGGATGAAAATTCTAAGTAATAAGTGTACCTTATGAAAATGAAAAGAAGTGAGTGCCCTTGGAAGAGTATATGAGGGAATCCCTTCTCGTCTCAAATCACCTCTTCTAGCCATTTTTCGGCTTTGCAATACATTGGTTCATTTAGTTAAACTTTTTTGGTCATTTTGAGACAAAAGTTGCAAAACGTATGTTTTTGGAGCATTTCAAGCTCCAAGTTGTGATTTTGTATGAATTTTGAAGGACTTTGGAGTCCCTTTAAACCTTACTAACATGTTTTATGTCTTTATGAAGTTTTTGTGCACTAACTTTGGTTATTTTGAGAAGTTTATTTGGTTGTACTAATCCTAGAACCAACCCTCCACCATACCTTGGCGATGCCGCTTTGGGGGGCTTCTAGTGTATGTTTGTGAATATCTAACCTTCTAAGTGGGAATTCCTTAATTGAAAAATCCCCTAGAGTTGTGTGTGTGGATGTACTAACTTGTTTGTATACATTTTTTTGAACTAACAAGTGGTTGTACTAACCTTCTTGTTTTAAATGTGTTATGTTGGTTTTTGACAAGTTAGCTTGGTCAAAATTGTCTTGTATACTCATGGTTTTGCCAAACACGGCGAAGTTGTGGCTTTAATTGTTTAGAAATTTGAAAAATTGTAGTATTATAAAAAATACGGCGAAACTTTGACTTCGTATGTTTTAAAGAGTTGACAAGAAATTAGAAGTTCTAAAACTCACAGCAAAGCCTTGACGTCATAGCATTTCCTTTTTAGCAAAACAAACAAACAAACAAGACTACACTTGTGGCAAATACATATTTAAGCTATAGATCTATTTGTCAATATACTTTCTACAACTTAGTTTGATTTGTTATTAAAAAAATTAGAATAAACCCCTTTCCCTTAGTATTATGAGTTTTGCTCCTCCTGAGGTAGTTAAACCCCTGGCGAGTGAATATTAACAAAAAATCAAAAACCCTTGGGGTGATCAAATCTCCAGGGGAAGGTTTTCCAGCCAGCGGGCTAGGAAGGGACTCCTTACCGCTCTCCTGCCAATGAGGAGGGCCGGCCAAGCAACCCCGGTCGCTCTCCAACCCAACGAGCGAGGGGCTAGATGACTAAAGAATAACTTAGAGCAGGATAGGGAGGGCGGGCCATGAGGCGGGCTCCCAACTTTGGGGCCTCCCCAACTAGGCAAGGCTCCCTACAGCCAGCGGGGCTCCCATCCAAAGCTCCAGCGGGGAGGCCAAGCAACAGGTAGCAAGGCGGTCCGGGTGGAGGCCAACCTTAACAAAAATATTTATTTATTTTTGTTTTTTTTGTTTTTTGTTTCAAAACAAGTAGTAATTAGAGAGAAGAAGGGAGTGAGCTAAGTGAAAAAGAAAAAGAAAACAAATAGAAAAAATAGAAAAAATGGTTCAAGAGAGTTTGGGAGATTAGTGAAAGGATAATACTACAAGTTTAAGTTTCAACTTCAACATGCGATATGCAAAACAAACAAGTAAAATAGAATAGAGAAGGCAAGACAAGTAGACAAGTGAACCAATATTAAGCAACAAAACGCAAATTTGGAGACTTGGAATAAATTAAGAGTATAGATATAGTAGCAAGGAGAGATTGAGTGCAAGAAATTTAAATGAAAATAGTCAAAAAATCGTTGACAAAGAGAAAGAAACCAAATTATCAAACCTTAGGGAAGAAATTCTAATTGACGGAGAAGTCAACTATTAGAAAATTTCCAATGAGATAAAATAGCCATAAAGTCAAAATAGAAGATAGAATAGTGGTTCTTAGAAAGAAATAGTATAGTGTGCAAAAGACGTATTTAGATCAATCAAAATAAGAAATTTAAATTTAAATTAATTTAATTTAAAAATAAAAAAATAAAAAATAAAAAATAAAAAATAAAAAATAAAAAATGTTTAAAAGATAGAAATCATGGCCCAAGTGGAAGACTTCGAGGAATCCCTACGATATTAGCATGATGAATCATCCTCTCAGGTAACTATGTTACTTACTCTTTTCCTAAATTAGCAAACTTTGATTAGGGCCGAATCTTGGGAACAAGTTAGAATGAAGTCAGGTCAAATTTGAAAATATAATATTGAAGTAGAAGTCGAGAGTTTTTAAAAAGATAAAATAAGTTAAAATCGGAGTTAAAACAAGAAAGATATGAATAGATGAAGATTAAGACCTAAAACAAATGAAGATTAGCACAAACTCTAATTTTGGAACAAGGGAAGATACAAATATTTCAAACTCATAGCTGAAAGCGGAAGTCAAATTGGAGTTATAGATTAGGAGAAAACAACGGATGAAGTTCAAAGAACCGATTAGCGGTCAAACTTCATCCATTGATAATATCTAGCAGGGAAGTCCAATTAACAAGTGTCTTACTAATTTGGGAAGCTAGAATTAGACCCTACAAGAAAAAATCATCAAACTTTTAGAATAGTAAACTGGAAGAAGTAGGACCAAACCTTAGAGTAAAGGAAACCTAATCAAACACTTAGAAGATAGTTTTAAGAAGAAGATTTAGAAATTTAGACACTTAGAGTTGATAAAGGGAAGTCCATAAATACCCTATACTTGAAGAAAGATTAAAAACCAAAGAAGATAGAGATGGATGAAAAGTAGGATAAAAATTGGATGAAGTAGGACAAAAGTCATCTATTCAAGCTCAAATTTGGAAATCAGGTAGAGCTAAAATACATAAGTCTAGAAGTAAAGCTTAAAAGAAACTAAAATCAGGAACCCTTTGAAAACAGTGGATGAAGTTTTTAAGAGCCTTGTAAAGGCTAAACTTCATTCGTCCATAACTATTGCTAGGAAAGTTGGAAGAAGGTGAATTTTATATTTTTAGAAATGGCATGAGTTGTAATTTCACTTAGGCTAGATAAATTTAGACTATCTCTTCTTACCTCAAAATTTACAATGGCTTAGAACTCAAAGTTGGTAGTAAGAAATTTGCTTAACAATGACTAGGTTTTAGTGGTTAATTTCAAAAGTAAAAATAACAAAGACTTTGGGAAAAAATATCCATTGCTTGGAAGGCACAATGGATTGACACCTAGGCACCCAAGGCCCAAAATTAACCATTAAAACTAAGAGCCTAGTTATGTTATATTTGCTTAAGTCATCAAGGGTGCGTAACTAAGCACTCACAGTTGCAAATATGTTTTTTTTGTTTTCTTTAAACATGTGGCTTTCAAGGGCCACAATTAGATACAACACAACAACCAGAGCAACTTGGTGTAAGTTATGGGTTTAACATGTTACATGATCAAGTATATAGACATCCTTAGTGTCAATTTTAGGTACATAAACCTTACTATAGATGGATCCCTATTTTTGTGTTGAAACTTATGCCTTCAATACAACTCAAGTAGTACAATATATGTCAAGGTATTATTAATTAATCCTTAAATGACATTTCATGTTTGGGCCCTTAAATGACATTTCACGGTTGCTATAATGTGAGCTTAGGATCTTCAGCCCATGAGCCTAGGAGCCTAAGAGCTTAGGTTATAGGCACCTTCCATAGTTATAAGATGTTTATATTTTAGGTGTCTATATTGTAAGTACCTATATTATAAGTACCATCCATAGTTATAGGATGTTTATATTATAAGTATGTATGTTATAGACATCTTCAATAGTTGTAGAATACCTATGTGCCTAGGCTCAAGGCTTATAGACTCAAATTTCTAGTCTCATATACTAGCACTGCTATGTCTGGGCTTGGTCAAACTTCATTAGATTTCTATACTCAAACATACATTTTATAAATTCAATATTTTTCACATATAGTATTAAATGTCCAAAACTTAATTTAATTTAATCATAATTAAAAGCATCAAATTGAATTCTATTTGATTTTTTTAAATTCTTTATAAAAATCATAATAATTACAAAAAATGCTTAAAATAGTATAAATTTCTTTATAAAAATGAAAATAACAGTGAAAAACATCATGGCGTAAATAATGTACTCCTTGAGCTCTTACCAAGAGAAATTCAATAGGAAAAGTTCTAAAGTGATGTATTTTGAGCTTTTAAGATGCTATCTTCAAAGTTTTACAAAAATTATAATTTTAATCATTTTAGAAAAAACTAAAATGGAATAAAAAGTATATATTGGAGCTATATTTTCATAGTTTAGTTTAAAAACATTTAAAATCAAGAACTATGTGGAAATTCAGGTTTTGACTTTCAATTGAATGCTCATGGATTTTGCAATATTATTCACTTTAAGAGATAAGTTGATTAATCCCTCAAAGATCAAAAGGGCACAATGTATCCTCTTCAAATTTTCAATGGCAAATTCTTAGTAGGGTGAAACAAATTTCAATATTTTGTAAACTAAAATCTTGTAGAACAATAAGTTTTACATACTTATTGCATTTTATGATTTTCAAAATTTGAATGTGAGAAGTATTTAAAATTTTATTTAGAAAATTTAGTCTAATAGAAAAGGGAGTAAACATTATGATTTCCTAAGAAAAGAATAGTAGAGGTGGAAAAAAAACATTTTCTTGCACATTTTTAGTCTTTACCTTCTACAAACAAACTAGATTTGGAGATTTCTTTTTTCAAATTTGTATTTTTATCAATTTAAAGAATAAAAGGTTCAATATTGTGTGATGAAGAACACAGAATAATTAGAATGATTCCAATTTTTTTGAAGATGTTCCAAACAATATTCTAATGATATCAATTGTTAAATTTCAAAAATTGACGCATACATATATATTTAATTTTATTTCTATAGGATCCGCAATTTGGTCAATTTTGGCTTCTATTCCTTTTGTTTAAAAATGTATACAAGTTTGAGAGAGTTTTTTAATTCTCAATTTTTTGAATTGAAAAAATACTACATTTGCCTCAAATTCTAATACAAATATTTTTTTGGAGTAAAAAGCATTTTTCATCTTTTCATAATTTCTCTTCCCTCAAAACTACGTTTTTTGCCTATAAAGTTGATCATCCAAAATTATTGTAGTCTAAAAATACAACAGTAAAAAAAATTCACAATTAATTCCATGTATATTAGACAAAGTAGTCTTTACTTTAGTACGGTTAGAGTTTTAAAAATTTAGCACTTCTATGTGCAAAAAAATATCAAAGTGGGACAATTCATTGAAAACCTCTATTGTAGAAAAGTTGTTCGGCCTTGAGGGGTTAAATCTACTTAATGAACCTCTTTGAACATTTCTAGCTTAGACTTGCAATTGCTAAATCCATCTTTCTCTCAAGTTTTGCTTTCTTGTAAGAATGTTCAAGTTTTGTGTATCTAATTGGTGAATGATTCTACTTCCACAACATGGAGCTCAACTTTGTGTAGCATGGATACTCTAATCACAAAGTACTACTTCCTATATAGTCAAGGGTTGCTATTATATAAGCCTAGAATCATGAACCCATGAGCCTCGAAGACTATACACCTATTTTATAGGTGTCTATATATTATAGAACCCTTCGATGATTACAGTATAACTATGTTATAGATACCTATGTTTTAAATATTTATGATATAAACACCTCCAATGATTATAGGGGATCTACTTATACATATGCTCAAGACTCACATGCTCACATTTCTATGCTCACACATTAGCATTGTTGCTACTTGTTGCGTCTTGGAAATTTCCAGTGAATGGAATTGAAATTGATCTTAAAACATCTACCATGTATTGTATTGTGTTTTTATGTGCTTGTTGCATGCACTTCACTACAACAAAAGCAGTGTTGTATGATTGCAAAAAACAACTGCAGTCAATCGTAAAATCAAAAAATATGACTGGCGCAGAAATCACTGTAGATGACTTAGAATATGACTGCAGCAGTCGTTTAGAAGCAGTCGCTTCAGACATCAATCATATTGGCAATCATATAAGTTGAGGGGTATAAATACCCATAATTAGCCATAGTATGCCAACAAGGCGTATATTTTGACTTTCTTCGACTTTTTCTTGAGCTGCCCGGGTAAATGAAAAAATCCTACGTGGAATATGACTGCTCAGTCATATTTTGTGGAATATGATTGTGTTGAGTCATATTTTTTGATGACGTGGAATATGACTAGTCAGTCATATTTTGTGGAATATGACTACGTTGAGTCATATTTTGCAGTCATGTGGAATATGACTGCGGTGAGTCATATTTTTTGATGATTTGTAAAACGACTTTTCTCAGTCATATTTTGCAGTCATGTGGAATATGACTGCGGTGAGTCATATTTTTTGATGATATGTAAAACGACTCTTCTCAGTCATATTGAGAGCACCTAGTCATTTTTTGGAAATGATTATAATCATTTTGTGACTCTAAGTAGTCATTTTTTTATTGATATGTATTTTGAACTATGAATTGAACAAATCATACAACGGTTGTAGAATATCTAAGCATATTTGCAATCATACATTAAAATGATTTAACAATTGAAAAAAAGATTTTGTGTAGTTAAAAACAAATACATATGATTTTAAAGATATACAAGAAACAATTATATTGGAGAGGGAATATATAAGAAGGAATGTGACTCTTTTCAATGACATTTATAATTTATTAGTCACAAATACAAAATATGTATATCACAATGAATTATTTACACAAGTCAATAGAGACTATATTTCTTACAATAATATGAAGTGAGTTGCAAGTAGCCTCCAATGACTTTGTTCCAATTTTGTTGCCTGCATATACAATTAAAGAAATAGGAGGTTAATTTTTAATGAACATACAACAAAGCTCAATCTTCAAAAGTTTACAACAATAAAAATATGTAATACAAATTTAGGGTAAGAAAAAAAACAGTGGTGATGCAAGGAACAAGAAGAAAAAAGGCAACAAGTGCTAAAAGATAACAACAAATACAAGTTAAAATGCACAAGAAACAATAAGGAGCAACTACTAAAAGGTAACAAGAAACAACAAAAAAGAATTAAGATGCAACAAAAAGAAACAAAAAACAAAAAAGGAGAACAAAAAGTAAGAAATAAGAAATAAGAAGAAAGAATTAAGATGCAAGAAGAAAAAAACAAGAAGCAAGAATGAAGATGCAACAAAAGACAACAATTCTAAGAAGTAAGAGTAACTCAAGATGCAACAAAAGACAACAACTAAGAAGCAAGAGTGAATTCAAGATGCAACAAAACACAACAATTAAGAAACAAGAGTGAATTCAAAATGCAACAAAACACAACAATTAAGAAACAAGAGTGAATTCAAAATGCAACAAAACACAACAATTAAGAAACAAGAGTGAATTCAAAATGCAACAAAACACAACAATTAAGAAACAAGAGTGAACTCAAAGAAACAAGTGACAAGAGGTAAAGAAGAAGAGTCAAAAGAAGTAGTGGCTAGAATTTCAAAACCCTAAAAAAATAACGGCTAGGGTTTCAAAACCCTAAAAAGTGGTGGCTAGGGTTTCAAAATCCTTAAAAAGTGGTGAATAGGTTTCAAAATTTTAAACAATGGCTTGTCTATATTTTTTTTGATTGCCCATATTTCTTTTAGGTTGCCCAAAAACAAAAAAGTGTTACTACCATAAAAATATGACTAATAATATAACTCAATGTTCTCAAACAAGTTCCCTACTGTTCCCTATGAAATACTTTGGTGTTCCCAACAGACGTATAATATACGCCCATGAAGTACAAGACCCAAAAACGACAGGCAGTCATATTTTGCAGTCATATTTCTTCCCAAGGTATTGACCTCCAAGAATATGACTGCGAGTAGTTGCCAGTCATCCTCAATCATATTTTTGCAGTCATAAAACACTGCCATTGTTGTAGTGCTTGGAGAAGAGCACTTTTTTAGGGTTTTCCTATTAAGGTATCCTGATTATACATTAAAGTCTATTTATGGAGTGTTTCGAAGGCAAAAAGCTCAGTGAGACTCTCCTACAAGAAGAAGAAATTGAACAAGTTAACCCCTAAAGGTCTAGCATGCGTTTTTTGGCAACATAGAAGTTTGGGGTAGGTACGTGTGACTAGAGATTTCCATAATTTTGGCTGAAATTTAAATAGAAGGTGGGAATGAGAAATATCTTTCATATGCACTAAATTTCATGACATTTGGAAATATGAGTCAAAAGTTATGGCATGATATGTTACTTTTTTTCATAAATAGGCAATCCGGGCAAATAAAGAAAAAACACTTTTAGTAGAAACAAAAAAATTTAATTGGTTTTCTAGAATTATGTGTATGTGGAATGCTTTGAATCATTCTATTGTAATCAATGAGTCAAAATTATGAGGACTTTTAGTTTGCGGGCACTTATGGATCATCTATTCTAAAATAAACTTTGAAGTCCTTTCTTCCTTAATTTTCAATATTTTTTGATAAAAATAAAATCATAGGATGTAGATTGTTTATTACAACATTTCAGCCTTTGGGATTGACATTTTTCAATTTCATAACTAAATTCTTAACAATTTTGTATTTTGAATCATTCTCAACTTTTTTTTACTTACTATTTTTTTCCAGTATGTTGTACAATTCCAAATGATCTCAAATATTTAAAGCATGTAGCCAATTTGCCTTCAAGAAAGAATCCAAAGAATAACAACCATTTTGGACATTCTTTTATACAAATGTGAGCATGTGAAGTGCAGCTATCTGTTTTTTCATAAGGGCCAAAAAAGGATTTATGTGAATTCAAAAGCTCATATCCACATGGTGGAAAATTTTGGAATTTTTTTTATGTATTTTTACTACAAGATACTATGGTTGCATTTGTCCAAATTTATTTTTTCCAAATTTGATACTTATACTAGAAATGGTAGTTTTTGAGTGTTTTTCATAAAAACATAGTCAAAGAACTTCAAAGGTCAAGGGTTCTAAAGGTCACGTGTTCTAAAGGTTTTAGGGTTCAAAGGTCAAGGCCCATTCCCACTTCATGTTTTCAGTGTTCGGCATGCAATCTAAGCAAAAAAAAACTTCTTTGAAAACCACTTTTTTTTTTAAAATAAAAAATTGAAATTGATTCTCTAGATTTATATATATGTAGTAAACTTTGAATCATTCCATTTTGATTAATGAGGTAAAAGTTATGAAGAATTCTAGTTTGGGTTAGTTTGTGGGTAGTTATGGAATCTCTACTCTTAAATAAACTTTGAAGTCCTTTATTTAACTCAATTTTTAATATTTTGGAAAAAAATAAAAACATTAGGTGTATATTGTTTATTGCAACATTACAACCATTGGGATTGGCATTTTTCAATTCCATAAATAAACGGTTAACAATTTAGTATTTTTAAACATTCTCTACTTCTTTCTATTTACTATTTTTTTCCTATATGTTGTACTATTTCAGATGATCTAAAAATTTTCAAGCATGTAGCCAACTTGCCTTGAAGAAGGAATCCAAAGAATAACAACCATTTTGGACATTTTTTCATACAAATGTGACCTTGTGAAGAGAAGCTTCCCAGTTTTTTATAGCCAAAAAAAAATGTGTTACTTCAAATGCTAATATCTTGCAATCTACGCGGGGGAAAATTCTGAAATTTTTACCACATCTTTTCAAACTAGTGTACTACAAGATCCTATGGTTACATGTTTCTAAAAATATTTTTTTCCTAAAATTTGGTACTTGTCCTAGAAATGACAGTTTTGGAGCAGTTTTGGTGAAAACATATTCCCTAGTGTTTAGGGGTTAACTGAGGTAAATCTAACTATGACAAGTATAATGAGTATTTTTTTCTATTGCCATTAACAAAACAATTCAGATTTTTACATACAAAGACAGATGTGAGAAATGAACAAAGCAATTGAAATTTTATTTTTTAGACAAAGTATGGGTTTGTTATGAATTCTTGAAGTGGGCTGTCCAATTGATCCAAAAGAGTCTCTAGACTACTCCAAATCAACAAAAAGTGTTTTCATGATGGTCATCTTATCACTTGAAGTAGTCACAACTCTTTCTGACGTGGCTACAGGATTCCCTATCATGGCTACAAGATTTTCTATCATGGCTATAAGATTTTTTATCATGGCTACAAGATTTTCTAAAATGGCCATCACATTGTGAAGGAATAAAAACATAACTTTCTATAACGAGTTTACACAAGAAAGGTGTAATTGCCCTATGACAATTACTAATAATTTCATGACCATCTCTTAAAACATTGATTATGGCCATAAATCAACCTAAATTAATCCTAACCCCATTTATTAGAAAAAGTCTATCATAGGTTGTTATAAAACTCTAATGAGCAGTTCCCGGCCAAGGTAAATTGACCCCCTCATTGCCCTGTCTAGGGGTTATTGTGAAAAAAAGCTCCCTATTTTTTGTTGTGATTTTTCTCATCTCTACACCTCCCCTAGCTAATTAGGGGCCATTGATTGCAAATCTGAATTCATAATTTGCAAATTTTATAATTTGATTGCAAATAAAAAATTCCACAGTGTTTTCCCCAGGGGCCTGTCATGGGTGGTTTGCCTGTCATAGACAGGTTTACCTTATACCTAGGTGCAGTTCTCACATGGCTTGTCCTTTATTGAGCCGTGCTGAGGGACCTCATGTCCAGTGCACATCTGATTCAAATAGATAGAGGTCATATGCTCGGTCAAAAATGATGAAATTTTCAAACTCTGAATTATTTTAAAAACTAACAAGTAACCTTGCCAATCCCTAGGAAAATGAATTGTAATGAAAATCCAAACTTAGGAAAAGGATTTCACTATAACACAATGAGAACATATGCCCACAGGACAATGAGTGCAGAGATTGTTTTTATAATGAAATCCATTGTCCATCATGAATCCTCAAAAGGTATGGGACAATTTGGAGATGAAAGCTGACCACTCATTGTCAAAATGCAGGAATTGTGTTCAATGTAGAACTTTAGACCTCATGTAGGCATAGTAGAATCACTATTTTCAAGAAACTTTGGACTAAACAAATTTGGGAAATCAATCTAAATTTAATCTCCTAAAATCCTTTTGAGATTTCAAGCCTCCAATCAAAAGTTAGGGACAAAATTCAAAGAGGATGTTTGAAAATGTCAAAGATAGTGTTCCTCCCATCCCCTCTTTAAATTTTGTCCTTAACTTTTGATTGGAGGCTTGAAATCTCAAACTAATTTTTGGCAATGAAAGTTAGTTTGGTTTCCCAAATTTTCTTAGTCAAAGTTTCCTAAAAACAGTGATTCTATTATGCCTAAATGAGGTCTAAAGTTCTACATTGAACATAATTCCTACTCTTGACTTAACTAGGCATGAGGGGTTGAGCTTCTACTAATCCTAATTTACATATCCCACATTAGTTGTTTTACCTCCCATCACCCCACTTGTCTAAAGAGATTGTCTGTACATCCTCATACACTCACATCAATAGAAGCTTCTAAGTTTATATGAGGTGTAGGCAAATTGCCCATAACCTACTAAATAAGCAATTGGGTACTACATGCTGTGGAGTATAGGAAGGCAAAGGAAATATTTCCACAAGTGCAAAGATAGAAATGAGGGAGATTGCCAAAATTTGATAATTTTTTTGCTTGAATTGAAATTACTATGAATTTTGGAAGGCAAAAGTTGGTCTACACCCATGTTCAATGTGTAGATTATTCCAAAATCGCTCATTTAAGAGACTACTTCTTGTTCATTTTGGCACTCCAAACCAAAAAAATGTGTCATGAAAAGAATAGAGGATTTGATGGTTGGAAATCAAGAACTCATGTTTGGAAATCAGCCCTAGTGTCTTCTAAATTTAAAACACTTTATTGATTGTTGATGGGGTTGTAGTTGGTGATGGATGGTTCTACCTTAATTTTTGCCTTGGGCAACCACCGCTCTTACATAATGGGTTATTGAGAGCTCCACTTGATAAGAGTGACCATCAAATGCAAAATCTCCATTTTTAGAAGATTGCCAAGTTTGAAGTAGTAAGTCAACAAAGCAAAAGTGATTAATGGTTGTAGTAGCAATGTTAAGTCTATGCCACCCCAACTGTCATGTAGGTTTGGTGGATATCTAAGCACTCAAGTGAGAATGGGCTACCATTTATAACTCATTTTATGCCTTAACATCACCAGTAAGTCCAAGTGGAGAACATACCTTTAGTAATGTATATATTTGACTTCATTGTAAGGTAGTATGCTCTAAAAGTGACCATTTAAAGGCTGGTCCACCTTTTTCATAGGCTTTTGAGGACAGAATTAGTTTTTGATTGTTTTTTAGAAAAATAAAAAATAAATGTAGAATGTAACACAAGTGGTTTTGTATTTTTCCAAGAATTTTTGAATTACTTATAAATTTTCAAAGATCCAAGACATAGACACCTATTTGTGACCATAGGTCTTCCAAAATCCATCCACTTGCAACTTGTAAAGAGATGTGTAAAAATCAAAGGCAATGATTGGCTCTTGCAATAAAATAAATAAATTTTCCTCAATGCATTCAATTGCTACAATGGTCCATTTAAGGATCACCCCATCTCCATTCTCCACCTCAAAATAGTAGGGGCAGTTTAAAAAAGATGGGCGCTTTGAGAACATACTATCTTAGTATCCAAGCTGTGGAGTGTGTCAATACTGAGTTGTTTTCCACTTTTTTGCAGCAAGTTGCTAAGCACAGTACATTCAGGTCCAGCTCAATTATGAATTCTGGACTTGAGTCAGTTATTACTGAAAATCAATGCAATTTCAAAAAGCCATATCCGGGCCAAAAATGAGCGGATTCCTAAAGCAGAAGTTGCGTTGGAATTATAGTAAAGAATAGTTCATTATCTGTACAAATATTTACATATGAACTAAAAAAGCATATAACATATTTGATTTGTTGTGCATAGTGCCTACCATCTAGTGCTACCACCCCTTGCTGAAATGACTACTTTCATTCGATTGGGCAATCCATGCTTTCTATCAAATTTTGTAGTTGCTCAAGAGAAATCTCTTTCCAAACTGCTTTAGTGGTGTCCATCATTTCTTGCTTGTTGCTTGGCTTCTTGTGGTGGCAGAGCAAATCTTTCATGATCTTCCACAAGTTCTCTATTGGATTCAAGTCGGGTGAATTTGGAGGCCATTGCAATTTGGCTATCCCATGAGCTTTCCTCTAAAGTTCTGGAACTTTTCCACAATGTACGGGAGCACTATCTTCCATAAGAATGAGTTGTTCTGGTACATCATGCATGAAATAAAACCTGGAGAGAGTACATTCATATACATTCTGCACAATGTCATTAGCAATGCGCTTTCCTTGTGGCATAAAAATGAGTGGACATATGTCAAATCTACTGAATGCACCCCATACCATGACTGACGTTTGAAAGTGGGCGCCAAACACTAGTCGTCATACTTCTTGTGCACCTTTCTCCAAACTCGAATTTGCCAACTCTCTTTGCCAAGTTCGAAAGAAGACTCATCTGTCCAAATTACATTATTCCATTGTTCTGCAGTCCAACTCTTATACTTGAGAGCAAATGCCAATCTCTGATTTCTATGCTCTACACTGAGAAAAGGTTTCCTTAGAGTGATACGATTCCCAAATCTGAGTAGACGCACATGCTTGCAGATGGTGGTTAGACAGACTCCAAACTTTTGAGCAAGTGCCGCTAAAGAAAGACACCCATCTTGTTGAATTTCTCTAGTTAGGTCTCAAAGCAAATGAACTAAAAGTTTTGTTGGCGGAGGATTTGGCTTACCCATAGTAACGCACCCAAATTTCTTCCACTTCGTCAAAACTGTGGACACGGTAGAATGCGGCATTTCCATCAACTCAGCAATGCAACTAGATTTCACTCCACCCTCCCGCATTTCCACAATGAGAGCCCTCTCATGATCGCTTAGCGTCCATGTGCGCATGGCAATTTGAAAGAATGCAAGTTCAAATGATGGATTATGACACGACATGATAGAAATTCAAATTCAAAAACATGTATGCAGTCTCATCCAGAAATCAAGAGACTCACTAGACAACAACAGGGAATTTGAATGTGCAAGCTTAGGCAACAAATCAACCTTGAAAAGAATTTGCAGCCCCCCGAAATTTGGAGCGCTGGAAGCGAGAGAAAATCCAATTGCAAAAGTGTCGTTGAAAGCAGTAGAAACGGATGCGGAAGAAAAGTTGGAATTGCACCAAAACAAGAGCAAAAGTGGCGGGTCAATGAAGGTAGGGCCAATAAGCCATATGCATTGGTCATGCAAAAGGAGCCAAGCCCAATGGGTTGAGTATATACCCAACCCCCCCCAAAAAAATCAGCCCGAAAACAGGAAGAGGAGCACCGGTAGGTGCAAGCAAATGCAAGCCAGAATGTGAGGAATTGGGGAGAATGTGAGGAATTGGGGATGGCAAAAAATGGAAGGGCGATCGGGACCTGGACCTAGAGAAATGGGCAATCAACAAGCGCAAGTGGGAGCGCTGGAAAGGAAGCCATGGAGGAGTGAGGGGGTGGTGAAGTCAGTGGTTGCGCAGGCAAGTTTTGAATCAATAATGGGAGGAACTATGAAAAATTGTGCATGGGCCCCATGATTCCAACGTGTTAATTGGAATAGGAAGAAGACTATGGGGTGCATAAGACCGCGGGAGTAGGGCCACGGAAACCTTCAACTGTGATGTGGATGACGTTGTGAACTGGGGACACTACGGAACTAAACGAGAAGGGTGAGGTCCAGAATTCGTAATTGAGCTGGACCTGACTGTACAGTGACCCAAAGGAAGCTTGTAAGGTAGAAGACTCAGTAATGGTGCATGTAAGGAAATGTAGGCCTATTTGGAGAAGCCATTGAAACCAAAAGTACATAATTTTTTTTTCATGGCTAGAAAAACAAGAGGAGATGTTATTCCATTTTTTATTAGAAAATTCCCAGTAAAAATAAAATTTTGGCAATTTTTATAAGGCAAAAGTGCATTAGTCGCTCATTATGCACATAGATTGCAACTATAAAGAATATAATAACACTAGTGAATGGATCAAATGGCAATTTAAAGTGTTCATGGCGCTCTCTAAATCATGCAAAACACATCTTAATTCAGTTTAATTCCAACTTACAATTAAAAATTATCACATCTCATTAACTACACTTCACTTCACTTCTAATATGAGGTACATCATCATTCATTCATAACTAAATACTATGCAATACAATCACCTTTTCCACCCTAAAATTATTCTAGAATGAACCACTTTGGATGGTGGTTCTCAACACAAAAAGTCCGTAGGAGCCAACCCATACTTGATCACTTAAGCAATTACTTAGATTTGGAGCACAAATTTTTGAGTGCCAAATTTTTCCCATGTGTAGAAATAGAATTTGGAAGGATTGCATGTTTTTCCAGAATTTTATTACACAAAATATAATTACTAGGAATTTTTTAGTGAAAGATTCTCTTCAACCTACAATGGTGATATAGGCCTTTGTATTTTCTAACCATAGGCTCATTGCATAATCGACCAAGGATTGGTTGCAATATTGACAGCCTTGCAGCCAATCACAACATGCCAAAATTGCTCCTCAAACTATGCGACAACTTCATAGAACTACAACAATCTATGATTGATAATACAACAGTCTATAGGTTAGGTGTAGGAGGTGATGAGGTATGGGTCGGCTACCATACATCACACAAAACTGCTTCTGCACGATTTTCATAGCATTTGTAGGGGTGACTGTGAATGACTGAGGGATTCTACAGCCCCCTCCTATACTGCAATTGATCAAGCCCTACCTCAGAGAGTCACAGTCTGTGGTGCCTGCAAATTAAGGTGGGAACCAAGTCCCAAATGCAGAGCAATAGGCAAACTAAGGCAGTCGTCCAGTTTGTCAAGATTTTTCAAGGGTCTAAGCTCATTCTATGGAAGCTTCTTTGGATCTGGACAAACTTTGGGGGCCTTGAAACTGAGCCTCACTGGAGGAAGAGGTGTGTACCACTGAATTCCTTCAAAGTTTATTTGAAGTTGGTGCCATTGAGGGCTTTGGGGGGCAAGGGATTGAACACAAATTCATTGGGTTATTTGTCGATTGAGTTGTCTTGATGCAATAGTGATGTGTTGAGGTAGTATGCTCTAAAAGCACCCATTTAAGGGCTGGTCTGCCTTTTTCATAGGCTTCCATGGATAGAATTATTTTTAGATCATTTTTTCAGAGAAAGGAAAATGGATTTGGAACCTAACACAAGTGGTTTTGTACTTTTTCAAGCATTTTTGAATTACTTACATTTTTTCAAAGATTTGGAGCATAGGTACCTATTTATGACCATAGGTCTCTCCAAGTCCGTCCACTTGCAACTTGTAAAGAGATGTGCGGAAATCAAAGACAATGATTAGTTCTTGCAATAGAAAAAAAAATCTCTCGATTCATTCAATTGCTAAAGTGGTCCATTTAAGGATCACCTCATCCCCATTCTCTAGCTAAAAATAGGGGCAATTTGAAGGAGAGGGATGCTTTTAGAGCATACTACCTTAAGTGTTGGGGTATTGTCTACAAGTCATTTTCAATTGAATGAGGGACTACTTTGGAACACCTAGGTTTGTGCTATTAAATAATTGTGTTTCATAAAGGACTACCTATAATTTGTTGCCTAATAATTAAAGTGCAAAAAATAGTTTGGCAACCCTTCCCTCCTAAAGTAATAAAATTGGATAATTTCTTTTAAATATAATTAAAATAAGTTAGGCATTCATCAAGTTGTTAGGAACTATGTACTATATGAATAGTATAACAATTGCACATTTTGACTATAATATTATCATAATCATAATTGTTACAACTACTTAGAGCATTTGTAATGCACCCAAGTTCTAAGATGGGAATGGAAAAATAAAGGGGCAACTCCAAAAAACACTCTCCAATGCAATCACCATTGGTCCCTCTTTATTCTAGGGCCGTCATTATCCTTCACAAACCCAACAAATTTGCAAAATATGAAAGGCCTGAGCGTTCACCCATTGTAGGAATAGTCATTATTGTCAACGCTTTTCAAGCATTGGTATGTGTGCTAATAAATTTGGCCTTCTATTTTTGCATTAAAAGTCTTTTTTTAATTTGGAATATTTTTCTCTTCTTTTTATAATGAGGAAAAGTTTAATTTAAGTTTGGATTTTTGGCTTTGCATTGGATCAATTTGTTCTCAAAAAATCCCAGCATTGTATAGGCCTTGCATGTGGAATGCCCCGTCATTTGCTAATACAAGGATTGTTTGG
This sequence comes from Rhytidiadelphus loreus, assembly GCA_947034895.1. Lineage (NCBI taxonomy): Eukaryota > Viridiplantae > Streptophyta > Bryopsida > Hypnales > Hylocomiaceae > Rhytidiadelphus > Rhytidiadelphus loreus. The sequence continues at coordinate 27,821,211 of OX344765.1, read as the reverse complement.
TGAGAGTGCATTGCAGATGCTCTTATACAACTATAATAATACTTATAATTATGCAACTATTAAGACTACTCATAATTATGCAACTCTTAAGATATTACAGTTGGACTATGTAATTGTTGAGTAGTATTACAATTGAATTAATTTGAGATGCCAAGACATGGTACCATCCAAGTTGAATTTTTATGAATGTGATAATCCTTTAACTAAAATAAAAAATTCAAAAATTTAGGTACCTTTTTAATTATTTATTTATTAATCAAGTTGTTAGTGGAAGTTTGGTATATGACTAAAAGTAGTCACTTCTATATTAAATGGAAAATTTGTAGGTGTTGAAAGAATTAAATCAATTTGGAAGCTTCAAGGAAGGGAAGAAATGTGCCAATTTAACATTAAATACAATAAGAGTGCATTATTCAAACAATGGCTCAAATAGGCATGGTTAATGTATATGATATTATTTATTTTTATTAATGTATTTATTTTATTTTATTATACGTACAAAGGGCATTACCTTTTTTACTTTTGTTTTAGATGATATAAATATCTTGCTACTGCCTAGGTATACATTTGCATATGTGATTTTTTTCCTTGTACCATACAAAATAATAGAGGCATATTAACTTCAAGGCTTTTATAACACTATATAATAAGGAAATTATTAAAAATTAATACAATTTAAGTTAACCCCTATGAGTTTGTAGTAAGGAAGGTGATGTAAATCTAGGGCCTAAGTTATGTGAAATTGTCTATAGCCATCAAATTGATTTGGAATCATAATTAAGTTGTCTAAGCTTTAGTTCTTTGTATGGCAATGTAATTCAAGTAAGCTACCAATGGGTAGTTGGGCATCTTGCTTAGGGTTTGCAAAAGTGTGTATTCATTGTGCATTTGGCCTTAGGGAAACACCATAACATTATCTTTCCTTCTGTGAATTTGCTAGAAGGGTCTGGAAACAATTGTCAAACATTCATGAGAGTAGCTACAGATGTCAATGCTCACTCATTATAGAAGGAGAAGGTGGTAGGGGTCTCCTCAATACACACACATGATAGAAGGTATCAATCCCCCAAGGAGTAGCTTGTGATGACTTCAAATTTTCTTCGAGTGGAGTGGAGTGGTGATAGATTTGGAGCAAAAAAAATGGCAAGGTATTTTTGAAACTAATCCTTCAATGTCTTAGAAATTTTTCACTTGACATAGCAGGCTATCATGTACATCCTCAAATACTTCAACAAGTGTAATGAGGAATATAGGACAATGCTTAACAAGGAGTTTAGTTGCGTCTAGTGTGATGGGGATATATTTAGTGCAAAGAAGTTTCCTCCCCTTTAGTGGAAATAAACCTCTACTTTGGCCTTGAATGTTACTCATTTTGCCTAGGACCCTAACTAGCTTATTGCCTCTCCCCTTGTTCTTCTTTTTGAACTTTTAATTGATGGTTACTTTCTTTCCAAAAAAATGTAGGCCTAAAGTTTTTAGAATAAATATGTTATAGATGAGAAGAATCTAGCCATAAATTTTTTATTTTTAGAAGTTTATATTTTCAATGCTGAAGAATAGACCAAAAATTGCTTTTAACGTACTTTGACGACAAAATAATACAATATGAAAATCTCATTACAGTACCTATAATATTACAATACAACATTCTCAATACATTTATATATTTATGGATATATCATTAAGCTCGGCATGACTAGTTTCACGTATTCTTTTTACAAAGTGACTACACATCAAATGCTCTACCACTTCTTCATATTTAGCATACTATGAAACAACATCAAATGAATGCTTTAGAAAGATTACCTTTGTAAATGTCCATTTTCTATGAAATTTGAAATGAAGGTACATGTGGAAGTTTTATACATTGAGAAAAGTTTACTTTTTCAAAACAACACCCAATTGAATGTCTACCTTTATCATGGAGGGTAGTACTATTTTTGACCTAAAATATGAATTTGAGGGTCAAAATTAATGGACTAGCTAATGTTAACACCTAAATCACATATTTAATGTCACAAATTCATAAAGGCACATAATCCCACAGCATTTACTATTATTTTTAATGACACATTCAATTTGATTTAATTATTTTAAGATTTGATATACACAAGAAGATTCAACACATTATTTGTGTGCAATATGCATTAAAAGAAGACTAATTGAAACTATTCTCTTACTTAACCCCTAAAGGACCAAGGCATTTATGTTGCCAAAAACACTCAACATTGCCATTTTTGTTGCAAAAAGTAAAAAAAATTGAATTTTTTTTTCTACATCCAATTGTAGGATCTTACAAGTAACTAGTATGAGAATGTGTGAAAAAAATTCAATTTTTTTGGCCACATGGATTGCAAGGTACTTGCGTTTAAAGTGAAAAAAACAAGTTTTTCAGCACATTGCGAGACTAGATTTGTTGACTTTAAACATTTTTAACTCAAATTTTTTGCACTACAAAGTTTTGAACTTTAAATCTTTGTAGTGAATAATTGAGGGAGAGTCTAGGGAAAAAAAAGAAATTAAAAAAAACTTAATTATCATTCTTAAAAAAATTGTTAAGTAGAAGTAGGTATGAGATAGAAGGAAATCTAAAATATTAATATCTTTTAGATGGAATTAAAATGCACTAATCTCAATGGTAAGATTGCTCTAGCAAAAAAAGTAAACCATGTGGAACTTCTTTTTTTGAAAAATTGCTAAAACTGCATTCAGAAATGAATCCCACAAGTTATTTTTTTCAAGAAGATGCTCTAATTGCCCCCAAAACAAGATTGTCCATAACTTTCTCATAACAAATCCAAATGGAATGAATAAAAGCTTTCCGTGTAGACAAAAATATAACCTATAAGAAAGGAAAAAACTTCAAAATTTAATTTTGAATTTTTTTGTTGTTGTCCTCCGTTTCTTGTTTTGAGCTTATTCGGACATAACTTTTGTTCCCGGGCACTAATTGAAAAAATAACAATATTCCCACAAAGCATATTAGTTTTTTCTATCTTCAAAAAAAATTCAAAAAATCAGGGAAAATTTGACTATTCAAAAAGAGCATTTATAAGTTAGTACAAATGAATTCTCAAGCAAGTATATGCAAGCCAATCCATACCTTATCATTTAAGCAATTACGCATATTTGGAGCACAGCTTTTTTGAGAGCCAAATTTTCTCCATGTACAAGAATTGAATTTGGAAGGATTGCATATTTTTCCAGAATTTTATTACATGAAATGTAATTATTATGAATTTTTTAGTGAAAGATTCTCTTCAACCTACAATGGTGATATAGACCTTTGTATTTTCTAGCCATAGTATCATTGCAAAATCAACCAAGGTCTGGTTGCAATATTGACAGCCTTGCAGCCAATCAAATTTGCCAGAATTGCTCCTCAAACTGTGCTACAACTTCATAGAACTACAACAATCTATGATTGATAATACAATAGTCTATATGTTGGGTATAGGAGGTGATCAGGTATGGGTCAGTCCCAATCAAGGGTTTTTTTGCACAAGGAGTTCTGTAGCCTCCAGAAGACTGCATCAGGCATCAGGATTGCAATCCCTTGCAAAAGCCTTAAAGCTGTCACCATGTGCACATGCACCAATTATTCAATTGTGCTTGCTACACCATGAGTGCGTGACCTTGTGAACTGAGCACAATTGATACATAAGTTCAAGACTTCATGAACAATGTACAATTGATACATAAGTTCAAGACTTCATGAACAACGTACAATTGATGCATTCTTCCATTCATGACTTCTGTCATGAACACCCATCAGTCCATTGGGGTTGGATTGCATACCATTCACCTACAGTAGTGTACTGATTGTAGGCACCCAATCCACATTGTCCTTAAAAAAAACTGCTCAATGGGCATCAGCCTGTCATTGTAGCTGAAATTTCATACCGGACACTTCCCTTCATGAATCCCCTGCTACCAAGAATGTATCACAAGTTTGCTGAATGTTGCCCAAAAAAACATCCAACTCCTCACTTGCGGAGTCTAGTTTGGACCACAAATGGCAAGGATCCCAAGAAGGAACAATGACGGGCTAAGGATAAGGAATGGAGAGTGACTGTTCAAACAAATCGTTTTAATAAACGGATTGAAGTTATAGAATGATTGAACAAACCTCCATTGGAGACATGGAATGGGTTGCTCAACTTATCAGAAGCCATTAGTGTTTTGTTTTTTTGTTTTTTTTAAACAAATGAAACGGAATTTTATTGCAAGAAGAGACAGAACAAGCCAGCCAGCCACAGGTGACCTGGCAGGGCAGAGACTGGCTCAGACCAGGACAATGCACAACAAACATGAGGAGGGCAAGAGCAGGAGAGGGGCCTTGGGCACATTATTTAGTGTTTTGTTCCATGACTAAGGTAGTATGCTCTAAAAGCGACCATTTAAGAGCTGGTCTGCCCTTTTCATAGGGTTACATGGACAGCGTTATTTTTAGATCATTTTTCAGAGAAAGAAAAATGGATGTGAAAACTAACACAAGTGGTTTTGTATTTTTCCAAGCTTTTTTGAATTACTTATAAATTTTCAAAGATTCAGGGCATAGGCACCTATTTGTGACCATAGGTCTCCCAAAATCTGTCCACTTGCAATTTGTTAACAGATGTGCAGAAATCAAGAGTAATGATTGGCTCTTGCAATAGAAAAATAATTTTTTCACTATGCATTCAATTGCTACAGTGGTCCATTTAAGGAGCACCCCGTCTCCATTTCTCACCCCAAAATAGGGGCGGTTTGAAGAAGGGGATCGCTTTTACAGCATACTACCTTAAACCAGATCGAAGGCCACTCATAGTAGGCAGCAAATCCCTGCAGAACCAATCCGACTTGCAATCAGTAGTCTATACCAATATGACTCTGACAAAGATGAGCTAAGGTGGAAGCACCCAAAAACTGTCAGTTGAAGGAATTCAGCATACTTAGAGGCACCATTTCAAGAAATTAATATTTTTGTGGTGTTAGCGAGAGAAAATCATAAATTAAAAAAAAAAAATTGGACTTGACATGTATTTTCTATGAATGTTCAAAGTTGCAATCCCCTAGACCACTGGAACCGTCCTGTAGGTGGCCCAAATCTGAATTCTGACAAATTCAGCACTTACCCAATCATAGTAAAGAGAGGAGAAAACTTTATGACACATGTCAAGGACCATTCAATATAAGTCTAGGGATGGTTTATTGTCCATCTAGGAACAAAGATTAGGTACAAGTGCGATATTGGGTGTTTCCACCTTATAGACTAGACATATGACACTCGAAAGAAGCTTGAATCTGTCAAATTCAGTTGAACCTCTACAAGAACTTACAAGGGGAAGTTCTTTGTTGGTTCCGCAATAAAGAGAGCAGAGCATCAGGAATGTCCAGCCTTCTTGTAATATGGTAGTATGCTCTAAAAGTGCCTGTCTTTTTTAAATAAATCCTATAATTAGGCGTAAAATGAACCTCAAATGGTCTTAAAATGGATATGTGATAGGCTCTTGAAGTTGAAGTAGGAACAACTTAAAGTGTGTCAAGGATCACTTCAAGGTTTAAATGTGGATGGTTAAAGTATGTAGTTGGGTTGATTCTTAAATGTAATGATAGGTGAGCATTTATATGTTTAAATAAGGAGTTAGCATGCCAACTACTTTATTTGAAGAATGCAAAATCTAAAAATTGATTGGGTACAAGTATGGTCACTTTAAAAACCCTTGCTTATTACTTATTACAAATTTCCATGTTTATTCTTGGTTTCTTCATCTCCCTTTAAGGTAGCAACACCCATAAGCGTCACTATACCCATAACCACCACCTCTAAAATCTTGAAAAATCTTGGGAAGTAAATAGATGTGATAACAAGGATGCAATACATTTGAATATCAAATCTTAGTGTTGATATTAGGTGCATTTGTAGTGGGTTCTTTAAAAATTCATAAGTTATACTCACAATGTCTAAAAATAACATTTGAAAGTGCATTGGAATTCTTTTTCTCTTGCTAGTAGGGTCCAATAATTTTTTGGATGTCTATTGATAGACATCATGTTCAAAATCCTTAAATTGATAGTTATAGGTGGTGCTATCTTATAGGCACCATGTGTGCTCATTTTGCCAGACCTACTATCATAAATAGGTGTTTAGGACTAAAAACTTTGAAAAATCATGACTAATTCAATATTACTTGGAAAATTATGAAACCACTTGTATCAGATGTCACATCTATTTATTTTTCTATGAAAAATAAATAAAAATGATCATAGTCTGCAGAAGCCTATAAAAAAGGCAGAACAACCCGTAAATGGTCGCATTAAGGCCATACAACCTTAAGCTACAAATTAACTGCCCATTACCAAACATATTTGCTATCTAGGTAATTTGGAAAAGTTGGTTTTCATCACCCATATTTCCCAAAGACTAGAAAATTTGAAAGAAGTCATTTGCAAAAAAAATGAATACTTTCTTATAAGAAGTGAATTTTCTTTGATTTTTCAAAGGTGCCTAGGTGGCGGAATTGGATGGATGGTAGTAATGGGCTGTTCTAGCTTCCTTGAAAATTCAACACCTTAGTAAGCAATAAGGTAAACTAGCCTATGATAGGCAAAATGATTGGTTTGCCTTGTTGACATTTTTGAAAAATAATTTTTTTTTCTTCATATAAAGACAAACATGAGAAATGAAGAGAGCAATTGAAATTTTATTTTTTTGACAAAGTGTAAATTTGTTATGAAATTTTGAAGTGTGCTATCCAATTAGCCTAAAATAGTCTCTAGACTACCCCCAAGCCACCCAAAAGTGTACCAATAATGTCCATCTTACCATTTAAAGTAGTCACAATATTTCTCAACATAGCCACAATATTTTCTATCATAGCCATGACATAAAGGAATACAAAAGTTAGTTCTTATAATGAGTTTACACTAGAAAGGTAGAAGTTCCTAATGCAATTATTAATAACTCCATCACCATCCCTAAGGCATTGATTTTAGTCATTAACCAACCTAATGAAGTCCTAATCTCATTTTTTAGCAAAAATCTACCATGGATTGATGTAAAATTGTAATGAGTGGTCTTGTAGGTATCTGCATTAGGAGGTTTGTCCATTATAGGTTGGTTTTCCTTAGTTGACATTAGTCCTTACAACTGCATGAATTTTTAATACTTACAACAATTAATCCCTAAAGGACTACACAAATTTTTTTGACAACATTGAAAATTTGGGCAACTTACTAAGAATGGAATTTATGGGTTTTTTTCTTTGAAATTTTTCACACAACATGTGGTTGAAGAACTTAATTTTGAAATCCAAGCATCATGATCTTGCAATTGGTAGTTTTTTTTTATTATGAAATATTAAGGATCATATGTTTGGATTTGTTAAAAAATAAATATAGATGAAGATTTTAGCCTTGCTTTGGAGACTGGTACTTTATGATGGCTAACAATTTGTAGGATTGTTGTATCTTAAAAAAACTCTAATATTGTACACTAAGGGCATTACATCTAATATTTCATTAGGGTAGATTCCTGTGTTTTAAGAGACTGCGAGTTCCTGGACTTTGGGAACTGCAGGAACGCTGTGGGAACTTTGTGAGAACGTTGATCTGACATGGCCAGGAGACAGCCACGTTAGATATTATTTTTTAATATATTTTTTATTTAAAAAAAAAATATTTTAAAAATTTTAAATTTTAAAATTAAAATTAAAATTTAATTTGTTTAATTTGTTTAATTTAAATTTATTATTATTATATTCTGACTATATAGGATTGGTTCCCAACAATGGGAAGAACCCTGAAACAGTCTCCCAAGTAGTTGAAATCTCCCCTAATGTTCTAAATTCAAGAATATGAGCCACACATAGATGACAATGAGGTCAAAAGAAGCAAGCAACCTTGTGCTTGGCTCTCGCTTACTTACAAAAAACATACACCTTCTAATGGTTTTCAGAAAAATTAGCCCCCTCCAAAACACCGTTGATTCAGTTTTACAAGCCACCGCAAATGTCTCTAAAAGTGGATTGTTGATCATGTTGGGAAAAAATAACAAGCTGTTTCCAACCACCAATACAATGTCAAATGGGAAAAAAATATTGTCCGTCGATGAAGACGCTGTAAATTTAGATAAGGTTTGATGCTCATAGTTGTTTGTATCTTGAGGAGTTTTTGATATTTGATATTTGATTTTTGAACAAGAGAACAATTGGAAACTGGTGAGCAATTGGAAAGCTTCCGCCTCAATGGTAGAACAAGAATCGGCTCACACTCATTTGCTGCCTTAAATCAAGGTCCTCAAAATCACCTTTACCAACAACACCTTCGATACTAGCTGCAGAAACAAGAATCGTTACTGATAGTGTTTAGATGCCTATTGTCATTGAGAATTGGGTGTTTGACATGTAGATGTTGTCTACGTGAGAGTTTAGGTGGCAGAGATTTGAAAATTCAAAGTTTGTATAATTTGAGACGGTATGATTCAAAGATTATATTAATTTGTAGTTACTTGTTTGGGGCATTTTGGGTTGCTTTAGTTTTTGCAACACTGTGTGGAGGTGTGTATTTGGTCTGGTGCTAGATTGATGCAAAGTTCAATGGTGGTTTTAAACTAGACGGATCTGTAGGATGATTGCTTGCTTGATGACTGCTTATTTGTGTTACAACTTTGTTTCACTCCCTTTGCAAAGCTTTGTCTTGATAATTTCTTGGTTTGAACAAGGTTTGGCCATGAGGTAGCACCCATGTCTTAGAGAATAAAAGAAGTAGCCCGCAAAGGAAAATTAGTAGACAACAAAGAATATAAGTTCACTAGCATTGCAACATAGGAAAGTGCTCGTGTTGAAAATATTGTAGAGACATTTGCACAAAAGCAAAAAACAAAAAACAAAAGAACTTCCTTGAGAAACCCACTCTAAAAAACACTCCCAAAAAATGAATTACAAGCATTGTAGTTCTTAACATCCTTTTCTTGGAATGTACATTTTAAACTTTTTTTGCCACACAAACAATTTCATATGTATTGTATTTCTTTGACAATTTGACAATTTACAATTTTACCTTCTACAACCTTCCAAAAATCTTAACATCAAATGAAATAATGCCATGTGTACCCTCTTTGGAAATCCCCTTGTGTTTCCCTTGAAATTTTGTAGTTCCACATTGTCCTCAGAAGAGGCAGTAATTGCCTTATACAATGTATATATGTAGTAATTGCTTTATAATGTACAAAATCAAGTTGCACTTTGTTTTTATTCAGTTGTCACCATGAGCCTTGAAGTAGAGCAAATATCAATCAAAATTCAAATTTAAGTATCTTATTGCACAGATAGTGCACAATTGCAACTCACAAAATCATTGTAACAAAATCTAGAGGGGTGATACTATATCATTTCCATATGATTACTACACTAACCAATATTTGTCAATAAATTTGAAGTAAAAAATTGAATATTTCTTCTAACATCAATTGTAGAGTGAATATTTGTGATTTTCTCAAGAATTTATTTATTTTAAGTTCAAAATGTTAAGTTAGTGATTTTTGAAGATTTTCATTGTATTTTTTTATTCAAATTTTTTTGAAGGGCCATTTTTTTAACTATAGTTTTTATTTTTGAGGCCAAATCTACTAGTGCCCTTAAATTATGGAATATTATCAAAGTAAGGTCTTTAAAATCTATATTGTACAAATGCTAAATCAATTAATTTATAAATGCATTTTGTATGCAAGAAATGTGTTTACATTCATTTGTTGTTCAAAATTTGAACATTTGGTCTCTTGCTCTTTAAGGACCCAAGGGTAGTCCAAATTTCCAAAATTATAAAGATGTATTAGAAAATGCAACTTAGAATAAAAATCTAATGATGACTTTCAAACAATAGTTGTAAAATATGATCTATAGATCATATCTATATAGTTAGATCAACCAATATATCACCAAAGGCCAACCAAGAAGTTATGATCAAAGGAGCATATGACATCAAGAATCTAATTAGGTGGTATGATCATGTGGATTCTACCACCATTAGAGTCTATTTGATAAGTGAGAATAGAGAGGAGCCCCAAAATGTGTTTTTGAAGTTATGAGGGGTAGAAATGTAGAAGATGAGATAGAAGAACTTGCTTGTAAGAAGAAAATGCAAATTGGTAAAGATGCATTAATACAAGGGCCAACAAACTACAGAAGATAGAGGCACGAAGTAATACCTATTGCTTCTCACCCAAGAGATGCACCACTTCCAAAGGAGAAGTGGAAGGAGAAAATGAGTGACCATAAGAAGGTAAAGGAGAATGAAGATGGAACAAGAGGAAAGGGCAAAGCTTCAACCCACAAACTTCAATACAACATTGAATCTTCTATAGATATGAAAGGCATTTTAGAGGAGAGAGTTTTGGATGATAAGATTAAGTTCACCTTAAGGGAAGCATTTGGCATTGCTAAAAAAGACTTTTATGAATTCATCATTGATGTTGTAAAAAGAAAAAAACAGATAACAATAGAGATGGTGATGTTATAAGTGTTGGATACCTATATGACAAAGAATGAAGAGGAATTGTTGGTGTCCGAATGCCTTGAAATTTGTCAGGGCATGTTATTAGCACAAAAAATTCTATTCTAATTTTTAGTGAGAGTCTACCGCAACCTAAGTAATTTCTAGACTTTTTTCAATGTCAGTCTAAGTAGTTGACTGTTTAGAAGAGGATCTTCTGCAATTCAAAAGATTCCAATTTTTTTATGGAACCTCTCATCAAATACCATAAAAGATGTATAAGCTCATATTTTTACTTTGCACATTCTACATAGGAGATTGGAATTCTACTATCTCTTTTAATTATTGGTATCTGGAAAATCTTTTCATGGAGAAAAATCTTGGTGAACTAATTGTATTGTTGGATTCCTAAAGTGATTTTAATCTATAAACATTCTATTTCCACAACAAATACCCTTCTCTTATAATTCATCTTGTAGAGTTCAATTTGTAGGCTAGCAACTATAGATTCTACTTTTTTTGAAACAACTAAAAACTTCAACCTCGGGGGGTGCACTTAGTTCTATTATAACAAACCACATGCGAATAAGTGGTTTCTAATAAACTATAATTTCAACCTAAAATTTTGATCATTGTTTAATAATGACTAAAGGTTTCTGTTGCCAAAATTTCCAACTTAAATAAAAATGAAATGATTTCTAGAAGAGGTTGAAAATAAACAAAAATGGCATATTTTTCAACTCAAATAATTATAGAGAACACATTTTGATGACCATTGAATCAATATTCAACTCAAAATGAGCTTTCAATAGAGAGTTATTTTTCTATTTTTTTGTTCCTTTTTTAGACAAATTTTTCTTACATAATATATTAATATAGGAATGTGAAAGTTATTTTTTAGTTCTATAGTGTATCTTTTTACTTCAAAAATTTGTAACTAATTATTATTAACAAATAAAAATATCAATAATTCAAAATATAAACTTTCAAAGTAGAAAATTCTATTCATATTTTTTAATTTCGTTTTATTTAAAATTCAAAAGTATATAGGGGTCCAAAGTTTTGTTTGCACGTGGTTTCTAATGGATACTCTAAATGACCCCCCCGAGGTCCCACGCCAACGTTGATCCACCTCCATGGATGATGCCCTACCACATTACACATAGGAAGGTTAGTTACAGAATGAATTCTACGTCCAGGCTTAAAATGCCATCTTCTATGCATATTACGGGATTTGAAGCATCACCAAGGTCTATGCTTGACCTACTACCATCTTTTAGTCATCTATGATAGAGTCATGGATGATTAGCCAATGGGGGCGGGCAACGGCAATCCCTATTCCATATTTTTTTGAGCTTCACGGTCTCACACACATTGTCATCTCAAAAGAATTACCCTTCTTGTGAACAAGTAGTCCTCAGCATGGACGCGTGATTGTCAATGACAATCGTCTATTTTGCTCTCATATTGTAGTTGATAGCACAAATAGTGCTTTGGAAAAGTGCATACCTATGTTCACGGGGACATACTGTGAGCCCTCAAGTTGACACTTGGAACTATGAACTTATTTTTTGCGACTTTTAGTTATTTTTTAGATCAAAAATATGAAAAAACACATAAAAATAGGATTATTGAGAGTTTTGGTAGAAGTCCCTACCAAAGTAGTGAGGAATGGCCTTAAATGCGTGAAACATGTAAAATTGAAGAAAAAAAACTATGAGTTCCAAGTGACAAATTGAGGACTCACAATAGTTTGCATAATTCCAAATGATGAATTTAGATCCAAATTTTTAATTCATTTTTTTGGAGCTAGAAATTGAATAAATAAATAAACAAATTGTCCATTGTAACATCCAAAAAAACGAAGTTATAAATAACAAAAGATAAATGAAAAATATGATTTTTTAATATTTGAGATGTAAATTATTCAAAAGTACTTTGACCACAAATCTTGAGTCATTTGAAGTTACAAACTTGTGACAAGAAATAGTGTAAATGTTTCTTGCAATCATTTATAGGATTGTGCATTCTTCATTTCTACGATTTTCTTGAAAGTATCAAATATTTTTAGTTATATGTGTCTTTACTAGGTTGATTGTAGGAAGTACAATTTTCCAAACATCCATCTTCCTAAGCGTGGATAATTATTAAGTAGTATGTAAGTAGTGGGGATAAGAGGAAAGAAGAATTTTTTCTGGAGTTCAACTCCATTTTGTGCAAAAATGATGTTTTGGGCTCCAATAGTTTCCTTACTTATTCCTAGTTAGAAGTTAGTTTCTACTTTCACCACTAATCTTCCTAGGCTTGTCTAAGACCCCCAAATGACCTCTATTTGTAGTTTATATTTGTCCATTTTTTTGTAGTTTAAATGATGGTTATTATTCTTCTTAAATTTTTTAAAAAGGGAGGATAATTGAATATTAAAAGGGTGAACCAAAATTTCTTTTAAATGACAATATTCCACAAATTTGGCACTTTTTCATTCAAACCGTTCGGTTTAAAATGTATATCAAACCTAGACTTTAGAACTATAGAAGGAAATTAATGGAAAAATAGTGTATTAAATACCACCATTTTAACAAAAAATTCTATAGTGTAGGTACACCTCTATTCCTATAAATATGTGATAAGAGTTATCAAATATGCATTTCTTGCAAATAAATCACTTATTGGTGCATTCTTTGTTCTTACAATTTCCTTAAAAGTCATTCATCAAACATTTTTAGTCCTCTTGTGAATCATGTTTTCACTAGATTATTGAAGAAGTAAGGTAATTACATCTAATTTTGACCCTTAATTTTCTAAAACCAACCCCTACATATTCTTGCCTAAAATGTACTCTCACTATTCAAGAGAGTCTAGGGTCATTTTAAAAAGAACTCCCCTATTTAACTAATTATGAACTTCTCATAGAATTATAGACGTTCTTTGTGATTGAGAATGTATTGACACTTGTCGATTTTTTTATTTTTGTTTTATTTTTTTGATCCATTTTGATTTTTCAAGCTCAAAAGTGAACATTTGGACAATATGTTTTTCATATTTTCATCATTAAGTTGCCAGTGAATGTGATATTAATTTTGAACTATGGATTTGTTCATAATTAGTTAACACCTATTTTCAACACTTTGAATAATCTTAGTCTATTCATAGGGTATCCAAAAAATGCTTTCTAAAAGAATCTAAAATTTCCTTTTGATTACCAATAAGACCCGACAAAAAAAAATTCAATATAATAATGGAAACCATGTTGAATTGCTTATTTGGTCAATTTTAGGTGTATGCCTAGATACCTTACACTCATTACACAAATTTTGAACCTTGCAAAGGGCTGCCAATTTTGCATCCCCTTGTGCAATTTTGGTGCAATTAAGGATTTTTTTTAAATTAATTAATTAATCAATTAATTTCTAGATCTGATGTGGCATTATTGGTGCCATAGTAGCGCCATATTAGACTAACAACTTTTAAAATATTTTTATAAATATTTAAAATATTCAAATATTTTTAAATATTTTTAAAAAATATATATATATATTAATTAATTTTTTGGTACTTGCATTTTGGGGCTGCCAAAAATTTAAAAACTCACAGCCCTATATAGGGTTCAGATTTCTTGTAATGGGGTTTTTAAAAACATTCATCATCCATAGGGGGGCGGGGTAAACTCACCCCCTTGCTCGTCCCCGAAGGAAAACCCTAAATTTTTTTATTTCCTACCTACAATAAAATTTGCAATTTTTGAATTCCTATTTGCAATCAGAGGCCCCAAATTGGCTTTGAGAGATGTAGAGCATACATTTTCTAGGTACAAAATAGGGGGTCTTTTTTTGCTTGCACCCTGTGGATTGACTTGGAGGACGAGTGAGGGCCAGGGTGAACTGATCCCCTCGCTCGGCCCTGCGGGTAAACCCTGGAATTATTAATTTTCCACATATGAATTTTTTTTCAAATTTTTAATTCATTTTTGTGATCAGAGACCCCAAATTAGTTAAGAGAGGTCAAGAGTATACCCTAGAATGGCCCAAAATAGGGGGCTTTTTTTTACATGCACCCCTGGTAAGGGCGAGTGAGGGGGTAATCCACCCCGATCCGAGCGAGGATAGGGTGCATGATTGAGCATTGAAATGTGAAAGTAAGGAAGGTGAGTCATTTTTCTGCTATAAAGTTCATTGGCAGATGATTGAAAGCATATTTCAACACATGCTTTTCACGCATGTTTTTCACACATATTTCATCACATGCTTTTCACGCATCCATCCTCCGCACAAACCCACACCAGTGCATCACAGCTGCAAGCACCAAATCCTGACGTCTAGGTACTAAAACATGACTAATTGCAGTAGTTAGTCATACTGCAGACAAGAATGAATTTGAATGGCTAAGGTAGAAGGTCCTAACACAGACCTGCCTCTACCTGAAGCACTGTCACACAGGTATATTTTGCTTTCTTCAGTGCACGAACAGTGTACATTTCAGGAGGTGAATGCTTTTATTGACTACTACGTTTGTTTTGTTTTTGACACAAGTAAAGGGAGCCTTTAGTGCAAGAAAGAATGGTACAAGAACCCAGCTGCAAGTGGCATGGGTGTAAGAATAATACAAATCAGGGCTCTTTCTTTTGGCGAAATTTCGCCAGACTGTCAGAAATCTGACCTCTCTGGCTTCATCCCTCCAAAAACTGGCCTCTGTAGTGAAGCCAGCACACGGGACACAGGTCCAAAAAAAAGCCTTGATACAAAGTGAGGCAAATTGAATATCAACCTACACTACGCACCAAAGATGGCATGGAGACCACACCAATGGGGTGGGGCGTGCCCTGCCCCCAATTGATCACTACGTTTCAACTTAAAAAATTTGTACTCTGTAGTTATTCCTACAAAGGGCCAAAAAATATAAAACAACTTGGGTTACATGCCAATTCCATTCTTCTTCCTAAGAAAATTGACTTCCCTCCAAATGCAATCAACTCTTAAAAGGTCACCTTCAAAATTCAACAGTAAAAAATTGTACTAAACTATTGTGGGAATGTGTAAAACAAATTTAGAAACTTTGACCGCATAGATTGAAAGATTATAATGTTTGAATTGAGAAGAAAAAGGATTTTTTAATTCCTATTTGACGAGGTCAACAAACTTTAACTCCTCTTGAAGTGAGATTTTTACACTATACTCGATTTTTTTGACATTTGCATCTTGTGTCATGTAAGTTATATACGTGCTAGATTTCAAAATTATAGCCGAGGAATTTTGTACATGCTACTCAAAATTGCCTCGGCTACCAAAAAGGCAACATAACTTTTGTCCAGGCACCCCATCAAAAAAATTATTTCGTCACTAAAGGGGTTAACATGTTTACATCTTGTGTCAAAATTTGAAGAACATTTATTAAAAAATGACTTCATATACACCTACCCAAAATCACTTGCATACCTTCAATGGTCATTTGGTCCTTTAGGGATTAACTTTCATCTAGATCTTGGTAAATATTTCCTTTGTCCCACTAAAAACCTCCAAAATTCTTCTTTTTAAGGGATTAACTGTATTTTTAGTCATAGTGCTAGCAATACATAGATTCAAGAATGATTAAGCCTTCTATTAGGTCTATGTACAATCTCTAGTTTAGGTGTTGTCATCAGTTAGGTACCTAAAATCCATGTGGAAAGTACGATATTTGAGCATAATTTGTAAATGTTGTCATCTTTGTCATTTTAGATGATTTAAAGGGTGGTGGCAACAATAGGATTCTAGAAATGTGTTTCCCAAATATGTGCAATAAAAAACATAGCCCACTTTATGAACAAATTTTTATAGCGCTAAAGTGGCACTAAATGCATTATTAACACCGCTATCTGAGAAAGCAATTTGTACAAGGTGTCTTATATTGGCAAGACCAAGCTTGCTAGGCTAGAGGAATGCTCCTAGATTGTTTCACTTGCCCCTACAAGGTTGTTCAATATCGAAAACACTTACTCAATGGTCAAAATCAAGAAACGGAGCTCTCTGGTGGGACAAAAATTCTGATTGATTTGGAGGTTTTTAGAGGGACAAAGGGAGTATTTTATTTTCTTAGAAGGATTGGACAACTTCTGAAATAGGCAATGCTAAAATAGGGGTTATCACACCTTTTCTTCCATTCTCGATCTTCAAAGAATGGGATGTGACACTCTCCTTGAATTGCAGAGGACACACTCTCTAAAGACTGAGAAGTTTTTTTTGAGAAGTTTTTTTTGGGTGAAGAATGGGTGTGAAGAAGTTTTCCAGCGCGAGCTTGTTACGGCACTTTCACTCTCACTGTTTGTAGATTTCACCCTGGTTACAGGGTGCTCTTGCGAGAGTGTTCAGTGATATTTCCGGAGGTTCGCGTTTCTTCCCCAGTGCCCACGATCCCATGTTTTTCTCGCCTCCAGCCTGTCCACACACACGTGATGAAAGCAGTCATTCTCCTACTGTCGAAATAAGACCTTGCGTCCGCCATCGTCAACGAATATTAGTAACTTTACTTACAGCTTCGGAGACTGTCAGATCCGTGACCAAAAAATAGAAATGCCGTACCATACAGCACTCAGAAAGGGCGAAATCTATTCATTTCCAGCGTGGCACTGCAGTGCGAGGAGTGCCCTGGGGATGCTGCGACGCTGTCGGGGGTTGGTGGATCTCTTCATTGGTGGTATATATAGATGTATAGATATAGATATATACATATATATAAGCTGAGGGTTATCTTTCAGGCTCTAAATCTATGTCGATGTGCTCGGAAGTTTGTGGTCGTGAATAGTGAGTGCAGGCGCATCGTAGCTTGAGAAGCTTGCTGCATTAAGAGGATTTCGAGCGAGACTAGCGCGTGGAGTTTTTGAACGTCCTTCCATTCGAAGCGGATCTCTGAGTAAGCGCTTGAGTCTCACAGCTGCGCTGTCTGCAAAACAGGTGAACGATCTCATTTACTTTTATGGAGTCTGTATATGCAAGATCAATGCATGGAATCAAGCTGGTTGCAATTGCCTGCAATGACTAGCATTCTACAAAACTTGCGTGCAAACTTGCATCCCCTGTGATAAATTTTGTTTTTCCTTCGGCAATCTTGTCTGTCCGTAGAATATGATGAACCATGAGTTAGGATTGAATGATGTATGCAGGTAGACGTTACGGTGTTCTTCATATTGTGGGCTTCCCACTCATGGGCGGCTTTGTTAGAAATCCGGCCTGGAAATTTCTGTACAGATTGAGCTCTACAGCATGTATTGCAAATCGATTGCACATCACATCGAATAAACGTCTCTCTACTTCCGGCTTGCTTTCGATGAGTTGAATCCAATACGGGAATATTGTTTTGAGACTGAGTTTGTTTGACATGAATTGCAAATTTGATTACAGGATGAGCACCTCAAATGGACACAGCGACTCGAAAGCTCCCCAGCGGGACCCGTTGGAACCACCCCATCGTCGTCTGGTGTTGATGTTTGATGGCACGGGGAACAAGAGGCTCAACTTGTCGAATGTTGCCCGTATGTTCGAGGCTATTGACGATTCGACGCCGGAAGATTACGAGCCATACACTAAGGTCGGTCGCGACGTCCCGTCCAAGGAGCCCGTGCTGGAGCCCGAGCGTCAGCCCGTGCAGCTGGTGAAGTACATCAAAGGGGTGGGCACGAACGCCCTCTTCCATTTATCCGGTTTGGGGTTTGGTTACGGCCTTTCCGCAAACGTCATCGCGGGTTACGTCTGGTTGTCCAACAACTACTGTGAAGGAGACGAGATTTTCGTGTTCGGCTTCAGTCGCGGGGCCTTTTCCGCGCGCTCTCTCGTTTCGCTCGTGCACCGGTGTGGCGGGGTCCTGAAAAATGAATCCATATCCGCGAAGAATCATCCGGAATTGCTGGAAGGCAGCCCAGTCGTGGTGAAAGCGTACGACATGTACCAGGCGTACGTCCAAACCACCACTTCCGATGGGACGGACAAGAAGGATCCCGCTTTGCAGCAAGCCTCCTACGACAAATGGAAAGAATTCACAACCACCGCCACAAAAGCCAGCTTCCGCATTCACCGCGTGACAGTCAAGATGCTTGGCGTATGGGACACCGTCGGGGCCGTCGGCATCCCCGAAACGGGAATCAAAGTCCTCGACGACCACGTCTACCCCTTCTCTCGATTCAGCAGCAAACAGTATCAGTTCCACGGCCAAGGCCTCTCGTGCATCGTGGAAAACGCCTACCACGCTCTCGCCATCGACGAACACCGCAAGCACTTCGCTCCCACTCTCTGGGACACAGTCACCCCACAAAATCAAGAGGTCAAGCAAGTCTGGTTCGTGGGAAGTCACTGCAACGTCGGTGGCGGTGCAGACCTAGAGGACTTGAACGACCCGGATGATCTCTGGCAATACTCCTACGTGTGGATGCAGAAACACGCCATGAAGCATGGCCTCCGCTTCTACTGGACCTACGACTCGCCTCCCACTCGAAGCAGCAGCTCCCAAGGCACTCCCCTTGACACCCGCCGCGTCTCCCTGCGCGCACCCGAAGATTCGTACGCTCTTTTCCTCGGCGGACTCTACAAACGGGTTTGCAATCTTTTCGACCGGGAAGCCATCGAAACGAACGGCGCCAAGCTGCACTGGTCCGTGACGGATCGCATTGTGCTGTCCGTCAGGCAAGACGAGAATCGCGCCTACTACCCCAAGACCCTGTTTGGAAAATACGGGACGCAGTTTACGAAAGTGGCACCCGACATGATGGAGCTTCACAAGCTGGATATGGATACTCCTGATCTCGTGAAGAAGTCGCGGTGGCAGATCGAAACTGACGACGCCGTGGAGACGAGTAAACCGCTGCATCGGCTACCGGTAACTGACTGTGGATGCGGAAATGGGGTGGTGGCGCCGGAGAAGCAGACCGGGTTCAGAAGCTGGTTCCGGCTCTGATTTGAAGGAAGATGGGACCAGCTTGGGAGAGGCTTATGAGAATGTAATTGCCAATCTACAGGAAGGTTCTTGTCTGAGACGTGCAAAGATAGTTTCGGTTGTTCTGGAATTTCTAGGGATTGGTTTCAGGTGAAGTTCATTTCAATTCAACTAATTTTTGGATTAGTGGTGGGATTGAAAACTCTTCTGCCTTAGCTTTTAGGATTTGGATGTCGGGTACATGATGTTTGATGTCCGTGTTGGGTCCACATGCACCCCTGGTGAGTAAGGTAGGAGGTCTATAAATCACCCATTTAAGAGCCGGAAATTAATTGAGTGAGGTTAGACTTCTTGAAATATATTTGAGTAAATTTTCCTTGAAAGACAAATGGAATTGGTATCAAACCCAAATGATTTCAGATATTTTTGGAGCTTTGTGGATTTAGTTTTTTACAACAAATTTACTTCCAATTTGTGGACATCTCTAGTAAATGTGAGGACATATATTGAATCTGTAAGCCCTACTTGAAAAAGTTTAGATTATGTGAAGGAATTTGAATAAGTCTCCATTTGAAATTTCAATGAATAGGGATATTCCTAAATCCCTTGATCAATTGTCTCGACTCTAGTTTGTAACCTCCATTTCACTAAGTTACTATACATCTTTGCCAATACCATCAACTTCAAAAGTGAAGGTGAAGTGTCTCTTGATTTTTAAAGGATTCAAAATTAAAAAAAGAACTTAATCTTTGTGATAGAAGCATTGGCTTGATGAAGTAGGCTTTCTTTGTATTGCAAGTGTTATATGTATACAATGTTCTAGATCACAATGGTTCTAGTACCTTGCTTTTAGTTGCATCTTCCTACAAGGTGCATTAGTGCCTTGAGTTACCCAAATGTTCTTAAACTAAGAATACTCTTCAAGAAGACCTTTAGAACTATTCTATCGTACCTTTTCTTGAAAAATACTAAAAGGAGATGTCAACAATGTTTTGGTGTATCTCAAGTTGGGGGATAAGGGATGGTAAAAGGAGACAACATCGAGCTTGAAAAGGTAAAACAAAGAGAAAATTTAAGAGACTTCTAATATTCAATAGCACAATTAGTGCTGAAATAGCTCAATATTTTGGAAAAGGCAATGGTGATGTTAGTATTAGAGAATCCAATTCTGAATGTTTCATTAAGGTAAAAGGATCCTGCAAAAAACATATAGATGATTATGATAAATTTCAAAAAATATTTTTTATTGTCAGAAGCACAAACTATGATTAAATGCTTCTATTGGTACCTTTAGTGTACCTTCCCTGAAGCTTTCTATATGATGTATGTCAAGCTCTAAAGTTATGAAAGGAGACACTTTTGGCCCATGTAGGCACTTCCAGGTTTAAAAGATAACCAAAACCAATCAGAATAACATGATATAAATACACCAATTCACTTACTTCAATGTCCAACCAACTATTGCTAAAGAACAAATGAATTCTCAAGCAAGTGTACTCCCTGTCACAGGGTTTTTTGCACAAGGAGTTCTGTAGCCTCCAGAAGACTGCATCAGGCATCAGGATTGCAATCCCTTGCAAAAGCCTTAAAGCTGTCACCATGTGCACCAATTATTCAATTGTGCTTACTACACCATGAGTGCATGACTTCAGCTCATGACCTTGTGAACTGAGCACAATTGATACATAAGTTCAAGACTTCATGAACAATGTACAATTGATACATAAGTTCAAGACTTCATGAACAACGTACAATTGATGCATTCTTCCATTCATGACTTCTGTCATGAACACCCATCAGTCCATTGGGGTTGGATTGTATAGTGGGAGGCCTCCCCCCGAAGGCCTCCCGCGATGTGAGGGCCCTGGTGTGAAGGCGAGGGCGGAGCCCGAGCCTGAAGGCCGGGGCCCTCACATCGCGGGAGGCCTGAGGGGGGAGGTCTCCCGCTGCGTTAAGCACTCGGGCAGCCGTAGATTGGTAATAGTGCTTGGCACTGGTTACAGTGCCTGGCACTATAACTAGTGCCTAGCGCTGTAACCAGTGCCAGGCACTATTACGGATACTTTATGCCCTATAATCGGATCATTTTTTCTGAAGGAGAGGGCTCCAGAGTGCTTAACGCATACCATTCACCTACAGTAGTGTACTGATTGTAGGCACCCAATCCACATTGTCCTTAAAAAAAACTGCTCAATGGGCATCAGCCTGTCATTGTAGCTGAAATTTCATACCAGACACTTCCCTTCATGAATCCCCTGCTACCAAGAATGTATCACAAGTTTGCTGAATGTTGCCCAAAAAAACATCCAACTCCTCACTTGCGGAGTCTAGTTTGGACCACAAATGGCAAGGATCCCAAGAAGGAACAATGACGGGCTAAGGATAAGGAATGGAGAGTGACTGTTCAAACAAATCGTTTTAATAAATGGATTGAAGTTATAGAATGATTGAACAAACCTCCATTGGAGACATGGAATGGGTTGCTCAACTTATCAGAAGCCATCAAGGTAGAAGGTCCATAAACCAACCATCTAAGCACTGGAACTGAATTTTAGGCAGGTGAAACTTCTCAAAATATTTTTCAGTGAATTTTCCTTCATAGACAAGTAGAATTGGCATCTAATCCAAGTCGTTTCATATTTTTGAGAGCTTTGTGGAATTAGTTATGAATTTTCAAACGAAATCTAGCATAGGTCCCTATTTGTGATTCCTAGACCTTGAAAAACCACACATGCTTGGTTTCAAGAAAAATATGGTTTTGTTCAAAAACTAGCATTGCAACATGTAAAAAGTAACAGATATGGTTTCTTCAAGCGACCTTTTCTTAAACTGAAATGAATGCTTGAATCAATCATTATTTCAGATTTTTTAACCTTTGTAAGAAGGTAGTTGAACAACCAATTCTTATTTTCAATAAAATTAATAGACATCTATCCAATTAGTTAGGAAAGAACCCATTGTGGCTCTTAAATCATCCATTGAAGAAGTATAAACCAAATCTTATCATGCTCTGATGTAATCAAGAGGCCATTTTCCCACAATCAGGTATCCATTTTACAACCTCCTACTGGACAATTGAAAATGCCTGCACTATTTTAGAGCCCTCTCCTATAGTGTTTGATAGCAGGGTTGCTAAAGTATGAGCAAGGAGCGACGAGCGTTGAGCATTGAGCAACGAGCAATGAGTGGTGAACAATGGCCATTTTTAAAAAATCTTGTGAAAAATTTTAAACTTTTCACCATGAGATGCCAATATCCATTATTTAGGATAGACACTTATAGCTATAAATGAGTTTGAAGAGGATGAATGGGGATGAATGGGGATGAATGAATTTGGATTAAAAATTTTAGTTGACTTTGTTGGATGAAATACATCCATTGTTCATTTCATTGGATGATGGATGTCTATTGAATGGGATTTAAAACTCAATTGTTTATGGTAAAGATTGATGTTCAAGTACCTTAAATTAAAGGTAGAGAGGTTGCCAAAGGACCCTCCCTTTGTTAATTTGGGAGGTTATTTAAACCGTGATTAAAATTTTAAAAATTAAAAATTATTTTCTTCAAAAGAAAATTTGTATTTTCAAAAAAAATCTTTAAAAAAAAATTAAAAAAACATTCAATAGATAGTTCCTTGAATCAAAGGAGCGATTTCTTGTTGCTATCTTTTTTGAGAGAAAATTTGAACTACCTTAAAAAAATTAAAATTAAAAAAACATCTAGTTTTTTTATCAATTTAAAAAAAACTAATATTTTTTATATTAGGGCTCCTCGGAATAAAGAGAAGGCTCCTCGGTGTGAAGAAAAGGCTCTTCGGATTCCGAGGAGCTCTTGGTGCAAAGAGAAGGCAACAAGAAATTGCTCCTCGGATCCTAGGAGCAATTTACTCACTAAAAAAATTTGAATTTTCTTTTTTTTATCAAAATGAATAAAAAAATTCTTTTGAATTTAAAGAAGAAAAAAAATCACAATGGAAATAACCCTCCAAATTAGTAGCAAGGTTCCTTTCAAGTTGCCAATTGAAATGAACCTTGCGTAGCTTCAAAGTTCAAAATAGTAAGATGAGTTTTGACGTCAAGAATCCTAAAAGTTTTTTTTCTATTTTTTTTAAATAAAAAATTGCACTGAATTGTTTTGGACATGTATTGCAATATACAAGTAAAACATTTATTGGATGGATGAAGTTCATTCATTTATTAGATGTATGGTTGAGCTTCTTTTTATTGTAGGAGTTGCTTGACTTTCATTCATGCCCCTTTAAATGCAACATTTGAATGTATAATTGATTATTTAAAATTAAAAAATTGAATTAAAAATAAATAAAAAATCTATTTTTGTTTTTTGAAATTACTATTTTTGGATTTGACAACCCTATTTATTACTCTAACATATCTATTTTTAATAAAAATATTTGCAAGGAGCATTCAAATTCAATTGTTCATCGCTCCTCGTTCACAATCTAGCGTCGTTGCCTTCTATGGCACTAGGACCCTTTACAAAAAATCCTCCATCCTTAAAAGGACAACCAAAAAAATTTAAAGAGAGATTCTTTAAACACCAAAGGAGGTTCCTAGAATTCTAAAGACTCCCATGGCACCAAAAGACCTTAAAAATGAACCAAAGTCTCTCAAACACCCTCAAAGAAAGTCTCTTGGTACCGAAAAATGACTCTTCATATTCCAAGAGTTTTTTATGTTAGCAAGAGTCATCTAATGACATCTCCTAAAAAATCTCCTTGGATCCAAGGTTTGGAGTCTTCTATGGTACCAAAGGTCTATCCAATGATATACCAAAAAAATTAAAAGAGAGGCCTTTGGCACAAAAAAAGGCTCTTCAAATTCGAAGAACCTTCCTTGGGTTCTTGGTAAAGTTCTTTACCACCAAGGAGAGGCTCCTCGGATCCAAGGAGTCATCCTTAGGTTTGGAGGAGTCTATCTTTGGAGAGCCTTTTAGCAATAAAGAAGAGCTCCTCAAATATGAAGATCTTTTCTTGGAAGAGCCCTTTTTGGGTTCTTTTGAAGCCTTCTTTGGGCTAAGAGGTACCTTCTATAGGATCCAATGAATCATATTTGGGTTCCAAAGAGCCTTTTGTTGGTTCAGAGGGACCTTTACAAAGATTCTAAAGTCTTTAAATGACTCCCCTCCCCTCAAAGGCGTATAGTTCACTAGGACCAAAAAATTACTTCTTGGATCCAAAAAGCCTCTTCTAGCACCAAAAGTCTATCTAATGATATACCCCATAAATTAAGAGAGAGTCAATGGTATTAAAAAATGACTTTTTGAATTCAAAATCTAGAACCTTCTCTGGCACCAAAAGTCTATCTAATGACAAATGGAAAAAAATTAAAAAAGCCTTTGGCACCAAAGAAAGGCTTCTCAATCTATATAGTCATTTAGGGTCCCTTACAACCTTCATTGAAAAAGCTCTTAGGAAACAAGAAATGGCTCCTTGGAATTCAAGGAGCTGTCCTCATGTTCCAAAGAGCCTTCCATGGAAGAACTAAATGGCAGCAAGGAAAGCCTCTTTGGATCCAAAGAGCCTTTAGGGGTCCTTTAGAGCCTTCATTGGAAGAGCCCGTGGGAACAAAGTAGGGCTTTTCAAAATCCAAGGAGCCTTTTTTGGAAGAGCCCTTTAGTATCAAAAAAAGGCTCCTTGGATTTGAAGAGCCCTCTCGAGTTCTTTAGAGCCTTTATTAGGAAAGCCCTTGGGAACCAATGGGAGCCTTCTTAGAATCTGAGGAGCCTTTCTTAGCATTCAAGGAGCCTTATTTCAAAGAGCCCATTAGCACCCAAAAAAGGCTCCTCGGATTCAAGGAGCCTATTGGGATTCTTTAGAGTCTAAATTAAAAGAGCCTTTAGGAACCAAAAGAAGGCTCTTCGGATTCCAAAGAGCCTTCCTTGGGTTCCAAAAAGCCTCCCTTGGTTTTTGAGGAGCCTCCCTTGGTTTTTGAGGAGCCTCCCTTGGTTTTTGAGGAGCCTCCCTTGGTTTTTGAGGAGCCTCCCTTGGTTTCCAAGGAGCCTCCCTTGCAAAAAAATCTTTGGCACCAAAAATAAGCTCCTCATAACTAAGAAGCTTTCATTTGATTTCGAAGAATCTCCCTTGGTTTTTGAGGAGCCACCTAATTCTTTGACACCAACAATAGGTTCCTCAAATTTGAGAAGCCTCCCTTATAAGAACTCTTTGACACCAACAATAGGCCACTCCTCAAATTCAAGGAGCCTTTTTGTCTTTGAAAGACTTCATTCAAAGAGCTTTTGGGAACCAAAAGAAGGCTCCTCGGAATCAAGGAGCCTCTCTTGCAAGAATCCTTTGGCACCAAAAATAGGCTCCTCAAAATCAACCAACATTTTTTGTCTTTGAAATCCTTCATTGAAAGAGCCTTTGGGAACCGAGAGAAGGCTCCTCAAAATCGAGGAGCCTCCCTTGCAAAGAACCCTTTGGCACCAAAAATAGGCTCCTTGAAACCGAGGAGCCTTCCAAAGGTTCTAAGGAGCCTCCCTATAAAAACTCTTTGGGACCAAAAATAGACTCCTTGGAATCAAGGAGCCTTCCTTGGGTTCTTGTAAGAACTCTTTGGCACCAAGAATAGGCTCCTCGGAACCAAGGAGCCTTATTTGTCCTTGAAAGCCTTCATTGAAAGAGTGTTGGGGAACCAAAAGAAGGTTCCTCGGAATCGAGGAGCCTTCCTTGGGTTCCGAGGAGCCTCCCTTGAGTTCCGAAGAGCCTGTCTTGTAAGAACCCTTTTACACCAAAAATAGGCTCCTCGGAACCAAGGAGCCTTCACTACTAGAAAATGGTGTCCAAATCAACAAATAATTAACAATTTTTTGTTGATTGGCATACAATATTGACCATTTTAACAATTCTTTGTTGATTGAGATGGTACAACATCCAAATCAATAAAAAAGTTAGCACTTTTTTGTTCATTTTGGCAAGCTTCTTATACAAATGGGGTGGTAGAAGGTAGAACAAACCATATGGGATATGTGAACCACTCATAGTCTTAATTCACATATCCCATATGGTTTGTTCTACTTTCTACCACCCCACTTGTATAAATAGCTTGCTTTCTCCTCTCTTCAATCACAAAAGTTACCTCTCTTCTATCATCAAATTAATATAAACTTGTCTATTTCTTTCTTGTTGAAGTTTCAAAAAGTAATTTAATTCTCTTGTCTACATGACAATTTTTGCCTATGTAGCATTCTCTACTGGACTGATTTTTGTTTTGCCATGTGGCTGCCATTTTTTGAGCACATTTATAAATCAATTATTATTTTATTTTTTTGACTTGATCACCTTAACAAAATGGACAACAGTTTTTTTGTTAAGTACTATCCAAGACAACGCAACCGAGGATACAAACGACATCAACACTTTTTTGTTGATTTCTTGTTATGGTAGTCACTATTTTTCTACTAGTGCTTCCTTGCAAGAATCCTTTGGCATCAAAAATAGGCTCCTTGAATTCAAGGAGCCCTTTTTGTCCTTGAAAGTCTTCATTAAAAAAGCCTTTGGGAATTGAAAGAAGGCTCTTCAGAATCGAGGAGCCAACCCTTCTTTGAGTTCCAAAGAGCCTCCCTTGGGAGAATTCTTTGGCACTAAGAAAAGGCTCTTTGAATTCAAAGAGCCTTATGGGTCCTTTAGAGTCTTCATTGGAGAGCCCTTGAAAACTGAAGGAAGGCTCTTTAAAATCCAAAGAGCCTTCTTTAGAGGAGCCCTTTGGCACTAAAGAAAGTCTCCTTAAATTCAAGGAGCCTTTTGGAGTTCCTTAAGGCCTTTATTGGGAGAGCCCTTTGGCACTATGAATGGGCTCTTGGAAATCCAAAGAGAGTTCCTTGGGTTCTAAGGAGTATTCTTTAGAAGAACCCTTTGACACCAAGGAAAGATTCCTAGGATCCAAAGAGCCCTTAGAGGTGCCTTAGAGTCTTCATTGGAGGAGCCTTGGGAACCAAAGGAAAGATCCTTAGAATCTAAAAGGCCTTCCTTGAGATTTAAGAAGCCTTATCTAGAAGAGTCCTTTGCATCCAAAAAAGGATTTTGGATTTGAAGAGTCTATTGAGGTTTTTTAGAGCCTTAATTGGATGAGCCCTTGGAAATCTGAGGGATCCTCCAAATCCAAAGAACCTTTTTTGGAAGAGCCCTTAGGTTCTAAGGAGCTTTTTTGGGAGAGCCTTTTGGCAACAAGGAAGTGTTCCTTGGATCTAAGGAGAAATCCTTGTGAGAGGTCTTTTGCACAAAGGAAGATTAACCCTTAAACGTCGAAGGGGGGACCCTCGAAATCTTCCTTTTTTATTACCGTGTGAATCATTGACCTCCAGAATTGCAAAAGTAGTCATTGGAAGTCAAACTACTGTAGAAGATCTTCCCTTTCCAAAACAAATTTAGAGGATCTTCCAAATCCAAATAATCTTTTTTATAAATAAAAAGAGGGTCCTTTAGCACCAAAAATTGTCTCTTTAGATCCGAGGAGTCATATGATGAATTTTTTTTATTTTGTAAATATTTGAAAAAAAAATTTAATCACAATTCTTGTAATCCACGAAATTAACAAGAAGAGGGTCTTTGGCACCAAGAAATGACTCCTTCCATTTAAGAAGCCATCTATTGCATAAAAAAAAATTTAATTTAAAAGAAAAATTTAATTTAAAACCAAAATTGCAATTTTATAAACTCTTCAAATTAAAAGAGGGAAGGTCTTTTTGCACCTAAAATTGACTCCTTATATTTGAGGAGCCATCTACTATTTAGTAGTAGTCTAGATCTAGTAGTCCTATTCCAACCCTATTCTTCCCCTAATGATATTTGTCTAACAATTCATAGTCAAGACACATGTGTTTAGAGTTGGTTAAATAATGGTCAATTGGAGTAGGTGACATAGGCCTTATTGGACTAATTAGTTCAAAGTGGGAGTAGTATTTGGCACCCTAAGGATGACTCAAATCATTTGTAAAATTGTAAACATAAAAAGAATACATACAAAAAGACGAATGTGTGGACAATGGTAATATAATTTGTGCATTCCATGTGCATGGGAGTCATAAAAAAATGAATGGAGAGAACCATAGGATTCTAAAGCATGTATTGCAATGTGTAAATAAGGCCTTTCCTAGATGGATGATGAATGGATGACATGGATGAAAGTAATCCATACATCATCCCTCTGGTAGTACCTTTTTTGTTGCAAGAGAGGCTAGACTATTATTCTTGGACTTACCAACAATATTTGAAAGCTAAATCAACTCCCTTAAAATAAAGGTTTTGTAACAACAAATTGATTTTTAAAAATTCTATTTGTAATAATTTATATTTTAGTAATTTTGACATTACTATTTTTGGATTTGACATCACTATTTATGACTCTAATATGTCTATTTTTAATTAACAAAAGTCTTATTGAGTGCTCAAATTTAAATGTTTGTCGCTCAACACTCATTGCTTGTTGTTCCTCGCTCTAGCATTGTTGTCCAAGGATGTAAGTATTCATAGAATAATTAATAAACCAACATCTTCAATAAAGTAAAAGTTAGGTTCCAAAGGGTCTCATCGTAAGAACAAAAAAGCTAACCCCAATATATAGAGGGAAGCCTTGAGGCTCATGAGGAGGTGGTGGAAAAAAAAATTGGTCTATAAAGTCAATGTTCTTCGATGAAAGGTTTTGAAATTACAAAAAGAACTTAATGAATCGTTGTAGAATTGATTGTTATATTTCTCCAAATTAACCTTAACAGTATTATTTGGTTCCAAGGACCCCTAAACCACAATCAAACTACAATATAGGATTAGTTGTTACATTTTTCTAAATGAACCTTGAAGATGCTATTCGGTTCCGAGGAGCATTAAACTAGCCTCAAAATAGTTAACAAAGTTTTGTGGTCAACAATGCAAATCTTAATGATTTTTGTAAATTTTTGTTTTTGAAAATAAATATTCAAAAAATTACACTCCATTTTCTAGGACATCTACTATAATGTGAAAATCAAGCCTTTCTTGGATGGATGATGAATGGATGATGAATGGATGACATGGATGAAGTTCATTTGTACATGGATGAATGAATGTCCCTTCATGCAACATTTGATTTCAACATTGATTATTTTTAATTAAAAAATTCCAAATTTTTTTGCAATTTTTTCTATTTTGGATTTTTGACATTTCTATTTTGGGGTTTAACAATACTATTTATTACTCTAATATGTCTATTTTTAGTAAAAATCCTCGCAATGAATGCTCAAATCCAATCACTCATCGCTCAACGCTCAACGCTCGTTGCTCCCCGCTCACACTCTAGCGTCGTTGTGTTTGATAGCTCCTTGTTCTACAACAAGAGTTGCTAGCATATGAGCCTAGGATCTTGAGCCCGTGAGCTTACTATAGGAGTTTAAGCTCTTATGTTATAGGTATTTTTCATGACTATAGGGTATTTATATTATAAGTGTCTATACTATAGATATCTATGTTATAAGCACCTTTTATGGCTTTAGGATACTTAAGTTATAGGCACCTTCAATAGTTGTAGAGTACACCTAGGTTCAAGGCTCATAGGCTTGCATTTCTAAACTCACATGCTAGAATCATTGGTTTTGCGACTAAGATAAAAGGCTCAAGAATGGCACATTTAAAGAGAAAAATAGATGTGTGGAAGAAATTAGCTAGCCAATGATTTCCAATTTTTTTGATAGACAAAGAAGTAGAAGAAACAAAAAATTGCAATTCAAATTGTAATTTTCTAACTTAGAATGAATTGGTTACAATTTTTTGAAATAAAGAGTCCATATATAGGTTGCTATTAATGGTTGTAGACTTCAGAAGTAATGAAATAACATGTGCTTACAAAAATAGTAGAACAATCCCCCAAAAGATGAATAGGGTGCTTAGTACGTTCAAAAAAGTTCTATTATGCGTGAATGCAATGTCCTAAATTGAACAAGGAAAATATGTACCTTGAAATTAATATTTATTGCTTCTTTTTTACTGTCATTTTGAAATTTGTTTTCACAATTAAATAATGATGCATTCATGATTCATACATGACACATAATTGTGGTCCAAAAGCTCTACTCATTGCCCTAAAATCACTCACTTGCAATTACATTTTCCTACCTCAGACCTCAAAATCCATTTGAGCAACCACATGCACTCATTATGGACTTGTCCTAGGGTCAATTGTAAATGCCCGCATTGTTTAAGGACCTCTTCCTATAAAGGAGATATAAGGCCACTCATTGTAGGCAACAATCTTTACAGAACCAATTTGACTTGCAATCAATAGTCCATACCAATATGACTTTGACAAATATGAGCTACTAGACATATGACACTCAAAAGAAGCTTGAATCTCTCAAATTCAGGTGAACATCTATAAGAACTTACAAAGGGAATTTCCTTATTAGTTTGGCAATGGAGAAAGCAAAGCATCATGAATGTTGAGCTTCTTCTACAATAAAATAGAAGGCTCAAGAAGCGTCCATCTAATGGAAAACATGCATGTGTGAAGAATCTAATGAAAAAAATACTTATTACATATTTTTGGTAGGCAAAGAATTGAAGAACAATTGAGTGGAAAAATTAATCACAAATTTCAAACTTTACCTGAATTAAATACATTAATTTGAAGCAAAAGCTCCGTAGGTGGCTATTTGTACTCATAGGCAATAATTGTAATGCCTACTAATATGACTTTCAGTAGAGCTATTAAGTGCAGAAAATGTTCAAAATAATTTTGAGGATGCTATTGTCAACCCTTTATACATCCATAGCAAGTGCAAAGTGACACCATGGGCATTTATACAATGGCCATCAAAAATAGTTTAGAAATCATTAATGAGAGTAATTAAGCAAACACAACCAAGTTCTAATTTTTTTTAGGGGCTTTTATTCTAAGTGGGTATCTAGACATGGTCCATTGTGCCTTCTAAGCAATGGATCTTTTCTAATGCCTTAAAATTTCAAAAACAAAAACAAAAAATACTTTAAATGTAAGAAGTGATTCAAATGACTGAACTAACTAAGGCCGCTTTAGTTTTTAGTTAAAGTGTTTACAATATTCAGTTAACCATCCTAAATGCAAGATCAAATGATGCCATTTTTAAAAACATAAGACTCATGAAATTTGGACACTTTTACAAAGAGTTATGGTTAGATGAAGTTTAGTTGTTGATGAAACTTCATTCATTATTTTGAACACCTTCCTAATTTCAATTGACTATGAAAATTTTAGCCTTAGCCTTAGGTTAGAAACTTCTAGCTAAGTTTCAAATTTGGACTTGGATGAATGATTATCAAATGACTTCATCCTTCCTTTTCTTCTAAGATTTTGAGTATTTTCCTAAGTTTGGATTAGCTCCAGACTTCTTTAGGTTCCTTCTATGAAAATCCAAACCTAATTTCCTCCTTGATAAGCTTAAGTTGGGTGAATTCACTACTTCCTTTGTTACTAAATGCGCTGAATAATTTCAAGTAAATCACTATTTTTAGATATTTTATATTTGTTCCTTAAAATATTTGATGTTACCTATCCAAAAATGCTAAAGCTCTTCAAGTTTGAACCATCTTAGTGAAAGTTATTGATGGATGAAGTTTGATTGCCAATTGGTATTTGAAACTTCATCTACTATTTACTATTAACTTAAAACTTAAAAACTAACTTTTAACATTACTTTAGAAAATATTTTACTTTGAATTCCTAAATTTGCATTCTTATCACTAGAAGAAAACTATGTCACAGTCAACAAAACCACATCAGATTGGTTTTGTTAACTGCGCTGTTGAAAACGTAGTGAAAACATAAAATCTGCGTTTTTTTCGTTTTCACTGGGTTTTCAACAACGCAGTTAACAAAACCAATCTGATGTGGTTTTGTTGACTGCAACATAGTTTTCTTCTAGTATATTCCTCTTGGATGAACTTTGCTAAGTTTCATCCATTCTATCTCCTAAACTTCATCTACTAATATCTTATTTGTTTTAAGTCTATTTTCTAAGTGTCATATGTTTTTAGAAATCCTTGGACCTAATTTATAAGCTTTAAAAATCTAAACTTTGAAAGAAACCTAATCTTAACTCTCTAACTTGGACTTGTAATTCAACTAGGAGTTAAAATAGCTCATCTAGAAAATTAAAGAAAAAATAGTGTAATTAGCAAATTACCTTGGATGGGACCTCATTTATGAGGTGGTTGAACACGCTTTGAGATTCTTCTTTGTTCACCATGGTTGGTTCATTATTTATTTTTTGCTCACTATTTGAAGTTATGGAAATAATACAATTTTAGAAGTTGTACTTCCAACTTTCTTTCTTTTTCTTTTCCCCTTCTCTCTTATACTTCCCAAACTATTCAATTCCATTATTAATATTCTACTAATTGACTTGTGAAGAAATAATTGTTCAATTTTCCAAGAAAATAATTGACTTCTTACAAAATTATTGCATTTCTATTTCAAGTCAATTATTTTCTTCGTGATTTACAATTCTAATAGTCACTTGAAACTCCTCGAGTGTCCGCCTAAATCTTCAATTATTGTCAACTTTCACACTTAAATTGTCATCTTCATTTTCTTATAGCAATTCTACTTCATTGCAAGAGTCCAACTTCACACTTATTTCTTCCTCCTACTTCTAAGTTCTTTCTAATGTTTAGTGATTCTACATGTTTGTGGCAATTTTTGGCTATAGTTGCATTTTTTCTACACCCTCACCTCCCTTATGCTAATTCTACACTACTTTCTACTTTAATCTAACACATAGATTTTTATAATCTCTCTCTCCTTCTCTCAAAAAATTAATTGCCATTATTCACACTAGCAATAATGTAAATTTAAACGTTCACACTAGTTGCCACTAATGTGATTCAAGTCAAATAATACAATAGCATGACTTGTGGCATGCCCTAGGGTCCCACATTTATGCTGATATTATACACTTTTTTAGCACAATCCTTTGCAGCGGTGCTATTTTGTAAGCGTATGAGCATGAGCCTGTGAGCGGTGAGCAGGGATTATGTAAGCGTTGAGTTCAAAAATTTGTAGAAGCACTAAAAAACTTAATAATATTTCTAGAAATAGATTCCATTTAGAAAATTTAGTCAAATTTTACTATTTCTAGTAAAATTTTGCACCTATTACTATAGACCTATTACCATGGACCTATTACCGTGGTTATGTAGAATTTAGATGAAAATTATAATTTCCAATGTTGTCTAAAATATTAGTATACATTATGAAAATGATGAACTTAATTGATATGAAAGATGGATGGAGATGGAAATAAATTTGTATAGAATATTGATTGATCATTGTTCTATAGCAATGTGGGTCTTTACGGGGCTGATAGGAGGGTATCAATAATATTCTCTTGATGCACCATTGTTGGACTTGTTTAGATTTTTTTTGAAATTGTTAATAGGAATTATTTTTATATCTAATGATCTTTGTCATAATAAATTTTATTTTGGTTGATCATTGTCTTGTAGCATCATAGATCTTCTCATGGTCAATGAAAAGGTACCAACACTTCTTTGTAGATTTACAAGTCAATGAACTTGTTTAGATTTTAGAAAAAAAAGATTGTTAATTGGAATTCAATATATTTGGAAAAAGCTTAGCTGCACCAAATTTCATTTTTGTTGATCACTATCATGTAGTAGTGTGGGTCCTCTCAAAGCTGATGGAGGGTACCTATAGTTCTGCCTTGATGTATTTACGTGCTGGTAATTGGACTTATTATGATTTTGGAAGACAATATTTGGTTGATAGGGATTATTTTGTAAAGAGTGAGCTTAGTTACACCAAATTGTTGATTAGTTGACCATTGTTATCTTGTAGGACCTTCTCGAGATCCAACTCTTCCATCTTTGATCAGATAGTCATTTGGTTAATCACTCCCCTCTTGTTGCTTGATACCTCTTGGTGTCGAGAGGAGGATCAAGCACTTATTTCCAAGTTGATGTGCTACTTATTGAACTTTAAGGAAAAAAAATGGTTATTAATTACAATTTGTTTGAAATCGATTGAGGTTGTTCCATCAAGATTATAACCACTCCCCTCTTGTTGTTGGGTTACCTCTCGGCGCCGAGAGGTAACCCTAACCGCGGGTACAAATTTTTTTTTTTTTTTTTTTTTTTTCATTTTCATTTTTTTCAGTCTCTAGGGGGGTCCTCTCGTCACCAAGAGGTACCCAGAAACAAGAAGGGAGTGGTTACAAAATCAAAATCTTAATGGAACATCTTTAACCGATTTCAAGCGAATCCTATTTAATTATCAATTTTTTTCTTCTTAAAATCTAACGAAGTTCAATAAGTAGC
Organism: Rhytidiadelphus loreus; assembly: GCA_947034895.1. Lineage (NCBI taxonomy): Eukaryota > Viridiplantae > Streptophyta > Bryopsida > Hypnales > Hylocomiaceae > Rhytidiadelphus > Rhytidiadelphus loreus. Next base: position 27,786,539 of record OX344765.1, on the reverse strand, counting down.
AAATCAAAGTTGTTCAAGGGACCATGGTAATAGGTCCACGGTAATAGGTCCACGAAAATAGGTCCGTAATAGTAGGTACCAAAAATAATATAATTTAATCAAAATTTTGAAATGAAATCTCTAAAAAATTATATGCTCACAGGCTCACAAGCTCATGCTCACACGTTTAATAATAGCAACCTTACAATCCTTTGAAGTTTTTTTATTGGATTTTAATACTTTGACTTCCATTGTGAGTACAAACATGTCTCTACACCATGGTATCTCATTGACGATGCCCGTATATAACCCCACAGTACGCACTCCATGGCTCTTGATCAGCCAATGCCATACTCACAGATTGATGGCCCATATCAATTGGTCACAATGATCATGACCCACGTTGGAAGGTCAAAATCACTAACTGAGTGGCCCACCCAATACAAAAAGGGAGCATTGTTGCACATTCCCCTACATTGATCCATTGACTTTGTCTTTTGGACTGTTGCTCTGAAGAAAACAACTCTGAAGAAAACAGACATGCATGCTCTAATTGTTGCCAGCTAGGAGTGAGCTTGGACCAAGTCATGCATGATCAATGGGATGGTGTTGTCTCAACAACAAGGAGCACATACGACTCCAACTCATAAACATGTTTTTTGTTTGCAAAGAGTAACTATATTGTGTACATGGTGCCCAAATCTTAATTTAATCACGTGTATATTGTGGGCACTTATTTATCCACCCTTGGTAAATAGGCAAATATAATCAGGTTCTTGTTTTATGGTAAAATTCTATCCTAGCAGGTGCTTAACGTTGGACCATTGTGCCTTCCAAGCAATGGATCTTTGCTAATTTCTTATGTTTGTTCTTCCTAATCATGGTCCTTATGGGACCAAGATTGGCTACTCCCTATGCTAATGGTCATGCTATGGAGATTTTATGCTTAGAATTCTACAAGTTTAATCTATCCCTTTAAGGTGAAAGGCCATCTCATGTCATCTCTAAAAACCTAAAACTCTTCTAATTTGAACACTCTGGTGAGAAGTTATCGACGGATGAAGTTTTAGCCAAGCGATATTCTAAACTTCATCCAAGGTTTTCTAAGGGTTCAGAATTTCGAATAAGAATGAGCTTTGACCTATGGGTCTGAATTCCTAGGATCTACCTAAGCCGTAATTTTTGACTTAGATGGATGAACCCTCCAAGAATTCATCCATTTTTTGTTCCAAACTTCATCCGTCTATATCTTTTGCGTTATGACTTTGATGCCTATGTGTTTTATATTTTTGGAAACCCCATGACACCTACTCTAAGGTTCTTTTTCAAACCTAACCTTACCTATGTCCTATTCATACCTAGCTCTCGACCCTACTTAGTAATTGACACCTAATGGGCTGGTACAAGGAGGAAAGTTTAAGTTCTTACCCTAGCATGGAGATCCATGATTAATCTAGTCAAACTGTCTCCCTCTTCTAACATTGTAAGTCATACAAAAGATCCAACCAATTGGTTAAATATCCCTTAGTAACAATATTACGTTTATAAAAGAAGGCCCTGTCTTTCTTTTAGCTTTTCTTCTTTTCTTTTCGCTTCATCCCCCATGCCCCATTAATTGAGGTGGTTGGGTGCTACCAACTTGTTTACGTAGTTCTAAATGTGGGCTGACTACCACTTACGTCCCAACCCACCTCTTACGCGTCAGTTTATCCTAATGGTGGAGGTGGATTCTTAGGATTTTTTCCTATCTTCTTGACTCTCCCTATCTAAACCTTTTTTTCCCTCTCTCACCTCACCCCTTGCTCATTGTGCTTGCTCTTGTGGATGTTGTTGATGTATAGATGCTTTGAGAAAAGAGAAGGTGGTGATGTTTGTAGATAGAGGTGTTTTCTTCTCTAACTCCCTTTCTTATCCTCTATGCTAATCTATCTCCTGCTCCCTCTTATGCTAATCTTTCTTTCTACTTTATTTATGCTAATCTATTTCCACTCTCTCCTATGCTAATCTTCCTTTCTACTTTCTTTATGCTAATCTATTCCTACTCTCTCCTATGCTAATCTATTTCCACTCTCTTTTATGCTAATCTCTTCTTTATTTTCTTCCCCCCTTTTTTTCCTTTGTAGCATAGGTAGTTTATTTTTAGAGGGTTAGAAGGAACGGGAAAAAATGAAATGAGTCCAAGCTGCGGGATGTCCAGTTGCTGTTGGTGCCCAGCGCTAGAGTTAGCTGTTGGTGCCCGGTAATTGGGTGCCCGGCCACTAGACCCGGTTGCTGGTACCCGGCATTGGAGCCCAAGTTGTTGGTACCCGACGTTAGAGCCCAAGCTGCTGGTGCCCAGTTGTTGGGACCCAACAAACACAAAAAAAGGAAATAGTAGAGAAAATGAATGTAACTAATTACGCAAGATTGGAAAAAAATGGAAAGAAAGGAACATCTTTTCTTGACCCACTTTTTAGTGTTGCCTAATTTTGGACACTAAATTTTGATTTGTCTCCAATATGTTTTGGAGACTACACTTTGAAGTGAAATCCTTAGGTAGTCCCAAGTCAAGCCTTTAGTTTGCCAAATCTAAGACTTTTCCTCAAACCCTAGTGTTCAAAGCTTCACCATCTAAGGGATTTAACACACAATCTAGAACTTGGACCGGCTAGGAAAGGTAGAGTTTTGTCACCCAAAAGAAAACCACCTCACTCTATTCCCTCGTCTTTTCCTAACTAAGATAAGAGGGACTAGATCCGACACCATGCATAAGACTTAGGTTAGTAACAAGGACGGAAGTGACTAGTGGTTAGTACAAAGTTTGTACGAAAAAAAACAAAAAACTAGAGGCCCTCCAAAGCGGCATCGCTAAGGTACGGTGGATGGTAAGCTCTAGGGTTAGTACAACGTGAAGACTCAAAAAAACAAAGGTCAATGACTAACTCAAACAAAACACTCGTAAGCAAGAAAGTATAGACACTCAAAACCAAAGCGGCATTAAGGTGTAGAGGGACCCCAAAATCCTCTACACTCTTCAAAAATTACCAACAATGGCTCAAAAAGGAGCTTGAAAACATTGGTCAAGGTTTGGGCCAAAACTCGGGTCAAAAGGGCCAAAATCTTCAACATAAAGTGAATCCAACGAACCCAAATACAAGAATGGAGGTGTTTTGAGAGGAAGAAGGATGCATTTTTATATTCTTCCAAGGTACCCTCCCCTCCTCTTTCTAACCTACGTAACCCTATCACTTTAAATTTTTATCCTTATCTTTTAGGAGTTTTACCTCATTAAGTTTTTTACACTGGTCCAACACTATAACTTTTGGAGTCCAAAACCATAACTTTTGGAGTCCAAAACCATAACTTTTGGAGTCCAAAACTATAACTTTTGAAGTCCAAATGACAAACAAATTATGCCATTGGCTCTAGAAGGCCATTTATAGTCTAGAAGGTCCTATACCCCCTGAATCTCTTGCGAAAAACTCATCGATAATTAGCGCCAACTGCAATCAATAAAGGGTAAAAATCTAACTTCCGGAGGTTACCTTTTCTAACAAGTGTGACTAGCTAGGTCTGTCCGGAGGGCTCTAGAGAGAAAGAATAGAAACCTCTTTGACTTCGTTCCGACTTCATGTGCTTTTGGGACGTCGGTCAACTCCACGAAAATCTCATCGTATTTGATATTTGGAAGATTATTGGTGATTCGGACACCTCCCGCTATCAAAACTCTTTGAAACTTGTCAGGGTGCTTTATTAACATAAAAAAAGCTAAACTGATTTTTAGTGAGATTTTATCGCAATTCGGGAATTTTCCATGAATTTCCACTCGTAGGTTTAAACGGTTGACCGTCCGGAAAAGGTATCTCTACAAGTCAAAAAATTCCAAAAATTCTTAGGGAACCTCTCATTGAATTTTCTAAGGGGTGCACCATGTCTTGTATTAGTCTTGCGCACGGTTGGCAGGAAGGTAAAACCGGCCTTCCATGATTTATCAACAGTTAAGGAATCTTTGACATGTGAGAGAATCTTGGCGAATGGATTTTGCTTTCAACTTCCTGACATGCTTCCAATCCTAGAGCACCATCCAATGGCCATATATTCCTCTGCTTGCCTGTTTTGAGAAAGTGACTCCTTCGTGCTAATAATTGGGGTTTTTAATATTTTGTTGATAGGATGGGGAAACTGAAACCTATTTTTAGAGATTTACAAAAAGATCTCTTTATCTTTCTATCTCTCTATCTCTTTTTGGATCAATTTAGCCAAGCATAGTCACATGCATTGGATTTTAGGCCATCTTGGGTAAGTTCTCTACAAGCCTGTTGATTCCCACTACTTTATGGTTCTAACCTATGTACAAGTGGGTTTTGGAGGTATTCTAGAGGTAAAAGTTTATTTATGACCAAAGGCTATACTGACATGTGTGTGAGCCCCAAATTCGTCACTTGGGACTTATTGTTTTTTTTTTTTTAGTTTATTACAAATTAAGGCATAAAGTACTACAAAAAGTCCAAAAAAGAGTGTAGAACTAAAATAGGTATGTCACGTACCAGTATAGCATTTGGTCATAAATAGCCTTTTATCCATAGATTACCCACAAAACCCACTTGTATATAGGTTAGAACCCGTAAATAGTGGGAAACAATAGGGCTACTGGGAACTTACCCAAAATAGCCCAAACTCAGTGCATGTGACCATGATAGGCTAAATTGGTCTTAGGAGAGATAGGAAAATCTCCACATAAATCTCCAAAGATAGGTTCTAGTTTCTCCATTCCATCGACGAAACGTTAGGAATCCAAATTGTTAGCGTGCAGGTGTTACTTGTCCAAGACAGGCCACATGGAGGAATCCACGGCCGCCGGATAGTGTTCTTGGATCTGGAACATGTCGGGGTCTCCACAGCGAAATCCGTTTGCCAAGATTCCTTCACGTGTGAAAGATTCCTTGACTGCCGGTAATTTAAACGAAGTCAATTTTTGCCTCGCTATTGACTGTGTGCCAGAATAGCCCAAGACTTGGCACGTGGCTTGGGGGGCTCCATGAGAGGTTTCCCAAAAAGTCTCGGTTTTTCCTGATCTCCAAAGGATCTTTTTCCGAGCAGTCAACCGCTAAAGGCCACGATGGGAAATTCATAGAAAATGCCCAGGCTGTGGTAAAATCTCACTAAAAATTAGACTAGCATCTTTTATGTTAATAACGCGCCCCGACAAATTTCACAATGTTCCGATAGCAGGAGGCAGCCGAAATTGACAACATTCCCCCAATTAATAATTACGACAAGATCTTTGCGGGGTTGACCGGCGTCTCGGGAGCGTACGAAGTCGGAACGATGACATCAAGGAGTCTTTTCTTACTCCCTAGAGCCTCCCCAACAACCCTAGCTAGTTACCCCGGCCAAAAGAGGTAAACCCTAAAAGTTAGGTTTTTACCCTTTTAATTGGCCCTAGTTGGCCCTAGTTTCCGATGGGTTTTTCGCAATAGAAATAGGGGGTAGGGGGTAGGAGTTCCCTTAGACTAAAAATGGCATTCTGAAGCTATTGGCGCAATCCATTTGCAATTCCAAGTTAAAATCCAAAAGTTAGAAGTTAGGACCATCGTAACACCCAAAATTAGGTGAAAATCTCAAATTTGGATGAAAATTTGGATGGATGAGGTTACTCGTTGAGGGGGGGTAGTGGGCCCTTGGAAACCTATAAAAGGGGGCCCTTCTCTCTCCCAAAACACCCCCAATACTTGTTTTGGGTCCGTGGGTCCAACCTCTCTTGGTTTTGGCAACTTTTGGCCAAAACTCCCTACGGTGTTTTTGGAGTACTTTGCTCCTTGTTTGTTGTTGCATTTCTAGTGTTGAAGGTCCGTGGAGGGCCTTTCTTTCTTGTCTTGCAACTCTTGTGTGGCCTTTTAAGCTTCTTACCATCCAAGTCTTCTTTTTTGTGTCCTTCATCCGCATCTTGTACTAACCCTGGAACCACCCTCCACCGTACCTTGGTGATGCCGCTTTGGGGGGCTTCTAGTTTCATGTTGTGTTATTTTATGTTGTACTAACCTTCCTTTACTAACCATGTCTCTCCTAGTGCTTCGTACTAACCAAGTCTATTGCTTTTGCAATTGACTCAAGTCTTTGTGTCCGTGTGTGGAAAAGAGTGGGGTAGTTCCCCTTGGGGTAACCAGACCCCATCGTTCCTTGTTCGAAGTCAATCCTAAATTGTGTGTTAAAGTTCACCGCACAGCGAAGCTTTGAACCTCTAGGGAAAGGCAAAAATCCTAAATTTGGTGTTAAAGCCAAGTTGACGGCAAGGCCTTGCACCTCCCTCGTGGTTAGTTCCAAAGTTTAGTTTCCAAAACGTCTTGGAAATTATTCAAAGTTTAGCCTCCAAAATAGAGTGTCAACTTTCCAAGAGTCAAGTTGTTTTGTGTCTCGTGATAACTTCCAAGGGAGTGGCGCCCTCCCATCCCTTAGAGCAAGAGTGTGAGTTTTGTTTTTGTGGGCCGAAGGCAACTTGCCCAGCAGCTAAGCCCGCAGCTCGCCCAATAGCCCAGCCCCGGCAGCCAGCCCAGGCGGCCAGCCCGCAGCTCGCCCAAACAGCCAGCCCGTAGCTTGGCCAAGCAGCTAACCTACAGCTCGCCCAGTCGGGGGGGAAGTAGTTTTTTGGGGATTTTAGAATGTTAGGGGGAAAGTTAACAAAGCAGATAGTGTAGAAAATTAGGGGGGAAATTAACAAAGTAGATAGTGTAGAAAACTAGGGGGAAGGTGAATAAAATAGATAGTGTAGGACACAAAGGAAGGAAGTTAGCATAGACTCTATAGAGGTTAGGCTAGTAATAGGAAGGAAGAGTCTAACTAACAAGAGTTAGCTTAGGAAGGGAAGAAATCCGCCATCCACGCTAAGAACGGTGCAATCAAAGATAAGAGACGTTTCCATCTCACCTCACCAACTCTCCCCTCCAACACCACACATCACCACCTCCAAATGCAATAAGGAGAAGTGGGGAAGAAGCTTAGATAGGGATGGGGCACCATCGGTAGGGTAGAAGGGAAATCCACTCCACCATTAGGGTGCGACGGGCGTAAGTGGTAGTTAGGCCATATTTTGACTTTTTAGATTCCTTCCGCATTGGGATAAGATGATGCGTAAGTGGTAGTTAGGCCATAGTTTGACCTTCTAAGTAGGTAGGTGTCCAACCCACTACTCTCCATCAATGAGGCACGCGGGTTGAGGAGAAAGAAAAAGAGATGGAAGAAAGTGGCATGTACGGAGGGAAGTGTTAGTCTTTTGAAATTACAAATACGTGCGGTGCCAACCAACGCATGGCCTACAAACCGCAACTTACCATGTGTGAGCCCCAAATTCGTCACTTGGGACTCATTGTTTTTTTTCTTTAGTTTATTACGAATTAAGGCATAAAGTACTACAAAAAGCCCAAAAAAGAGTGTAGAACCAAAATAGGTATGTCACGTACCAGTATAGCATTTGGTCATAAATAGCCTTTTATCCATAGATTACCCATAAAACCCATTTGTATATAGGTTAGAACCCGTAATTAGTGAAAAACAATAGGGCTACTGGGAACTTATCCAAAGTAGCCCAAACCTAATGCATGTGACCATGATAGGCTAAATTAGTCTTAAGAGAGTTAGGGAGGTCCCCACATAAATCTCCAAAGATAGGTTCTAGTTTCCCCATCCCACCGATGAAACATTAGGAATCCAAATTGTTAGCTTGCAGGTGTTACTTGTCCCAGATAGGCCGCATGGAGGAATCCACAGCCGCCGGATAGTGTTCTTGGATCTGGAACATGTTGGGGTGTCCACGGCAAAATCCGTTTGCCAAGATTCCCTCACGTGTGAAAGATTCCCTGCCTGCCGGTGATTCAATCGAAGTCAGTTTTCACCTCGCCACCAACTGTGTGCCAGAATAGCCCAAGACTTGGCACGTGGCTTGGGGGGCTCCATGAGAGGTTTCCCAAAAAGTCTCGGTTTTTTCTGATCTCCAAAGGATCTTTTTCCGAGCAGTCAACCGCTAAAGGCCATGTTGGGAAATTCATGGAAAATACCCAAGCCGTGGTAAAATCTCACTAAAAATTAGACTAGCATCTTTTATGTTAATAACGCGCCCCAACAAATTTCATGGTGTTCCAATAGCGGGAAGCAACCGAAACTGGCAACATCCCCCCAATTAATAATTACGACAAGATCTTTGCGGGGTTGACCGGCGTCTCGGGAGCGTACGAAGTCGGAACGATGACATCAAGGAGTCTTTTCTTACTCCCTAGAGCCTCCCCAACAACCCTAGCTAGTTACCCCGGCCAAAAGAGGTAAACCCTAAAAGTTAGGTTTTTACCCTTTTAATTGGCCCTAGTTGGCCCTAGTTTCCGATGGGTTTTTCGCAATAGAAATAGGGGGTAGGGGGTAGGAGTTCCCTTAGACTAAAAATGGCATTCTGAAGCTATTGGCGCAATCCATTTGCAATTCCAAGTTAAAATCCAAAAGTTAGAAGTTAGGACCATCGTAACACCCAAAATTAGGTGAAAATCTCAAATTTGGATGAAAATTTGGATGGATGAGGTTACTCGTTGAGGGGGGGTAGTGGGCCCTTGGAAACCTATAAAAGGGGGCCCTTCTCTCTCCCAAAACACCCCCAATACTTGTTTTGGGTCCGTGGGTCCAACCTCTCTTGGTTTTGGCAACTTTTGGCCAAAACTCCCTACGGTGTTTTTGGAGTACTTTGCTCCTCCTTGTTGTTGCAATTTTAGTGTTGAAAGTCCGTGGGGGCCCTTCTTTCTTGTCTTGTAACTCTTGTGTGGATATTTTTTAAGTTTTCTTACCATCCCAAGTCGGTTGGGTGTCTTTCGTTCGTGTCTTGTACTAACCCTCGAACCACCCTCCACCGTACCTTGGCGATGCCACTTTGGGGGGCTTCCAGTTCATGTGTGTTATTTATGTTGCACTAACCCTCCTTTACTAACCACGTCTCTCCCGTATTTCGTTACTAACCAAGTCTATTACCTTTGCAATTGAGTCGAGTTCCCGTGTCCGTATTAGGAAAAGAGTGGGGTAGTTACCTTCGGGAAACAAAACTCTACCTTTCCTAGTAGTCTCGAGTCCTAGATAGTGTGTTAAAAGAGAGTCAGACGGCGAAGCTTTGAACCTCCAAAGTAGTGCTAAGTCCTAGATTTGGTGTTAAATCCAAATCAAGGGCGGAGCTTTGAACTTACCGTCTAGTTAGTGCCAAAGTTTAGTCTCCAAAACGTGTTAGAGACAAACCAAAGTTTAGCGTCCAAAATTACGTCTTATAGGTCCATGATCATTGTCAAGTCCCGCCTTGGCTAGTTCACAAGGGTAATTCTAACCTTTGGGGTACCGCTCAGGCCCATAATAGAACCCTTTAGCCAAAGGAAAGAAGGGGGGGAGGGAAAGTGCCCCATTAACTAAGTTCTTTTTTTTTCCTTTCGAATTAGCCCGCCCAGCTAGCCAGGAGCGGCCCCCGAACCGGCAGCCAGGAGCAGCCCCGACCCGACAACCAGGAGCGGCCCCCAGCAGTAGCGGGACAACTAGGAGGCCCCCCAACAGCAGCGGCCAGCCAGGAGACCCCCCAGCAGGCTACAAGCCCAGCCAGGGCGGCCCCCGCCCAGCCTTGGCCCCCGATTAGTCATTCTTTTTTTTGGTTTTTTTTTCCTTTGGTTAAAAATTAGATTAGGAAACTAAAAAAGGGGGGGAGAATAGAATTAGCAAGGTAGGATAGCATAGGGAGCTAGGGGAACAAACTAGAAAGTAGGATAGCCTAAGAGATTAGGGAAAGAAATAGAAGTAGCAAAGTAGGGAAGCATAGGAAACTAGGAAGGTACTAGCGAGTGGATAGAATAGAAGTCATAGGAAGGGAGGGGATCCGCCACCCACACTAAAAACCCAAAAGACAAGGAGACGTTTCCATCTCACCTCACTAACTCTCCCCTCCCAACCCACACATCACCACCTCCAAGTGCCATAGGAGAAGTGGGGAGAAAACTTAAATAGGGAGAGGAGACCACCAAAAGGGTAGAAGGGAAATCCATCCCACCATTAGGGTGAGACAGGCGTAAGAGGTAGTTAGGCAATATTTTGACTTTTAGATTCCTTCCGCATTAGGATAAGATGACGCGTAAGTGGTAGTTAGGACGTAGTTTGACCTTCTAAGTAGGTAGGTGACCAACCCACCCCCTTCCATCAATAGGGCACGCGGGTTGAGGAGAAGGAGAAAGAAGAAGGAGGGGCATGCACGGAAAGAAGTGTTAGTCTTTTGAAATTACAAATACGGCAGGGCCAACCAAATACGTGGCCTACAAGCCTCAAGTGACCATGGTGGAAGAAGGTGAATTGATCGCCCTCCTCACGGAACACCATGCCGGAGTAAGAACCTAACCTTCCCCCCACGTCACTGGCCCACTATGGGTAAGAGTCTCAATTAGGCCGAGAGCTAGGTACCATTAGAATCCACGTCAGGTCAGAAATGATGAGGAAATCTTAGAGTAGGCTTTGAGGGGTTTCCAAAAACATAAGACACGCAGGAATTAGAGTTAGGATGCCCGAGATACCAATGGATGAAGTTTAGAGCCCTAAACAGATGAAAACTTGGAGGTATTCGTCCACCCAAGTTGGGACTTAGGATCTAGATAGAGCATAGGGAGTCAGGCCCGTAAGTCAAAATTCACCCCCAATCAGATTTGGAAACCCATAGAAACCCATGGATGAAGTTTGATAGCCTTGCGGTCAAAACTTCATCCGTCCATAACAGGTGATTAGAAGGTCCAAATTGAGCGAGTCTTAGGTTTTTAGAAATGGCATGAGACAATCCTTTACATTAGGACACCGGAATAGGATTAGGAAATAGGAAACACAAAAATATAGTATAGCAGGATAGTCGACTTAGGAGTCATTAGAATTACGATTAGAGAGTCACGATTAGGAACTTAGCAAAAAAGATCCATTGCTTGGAAGGCACAATGGATTGACGCTTAGACACCTATTAGAGTAAGACACTATCATAGAACTAGAACCTGGTTGTGTTCGCCGATTTACCAAAAGTGGGTAAATAAGCGCCCACACCATGGTGGAAGAAGGTGAATTGACCACCCTTCTCATAGGACACCATGCCGGGGTAAGAACCTAAACTCCCCCTGTGTCATCGGCCCACTAGGGGTAAAAATCTCAACTAGGCTGAGAGCTAGGTACCATTAAAGTCCAAGTCAGGTCAGATATGATTAGGAAACCTTAGAGTAGACTGTGAGAGGTTTCCAAAAACATAAGACACGCTCAAATTAGAGTCAGGACGACCACGATACGGACGGATGAAGTTTGGAACCCATGACGGATGAACCCATGGAGATTTCATCCAACCAAGTTGGAACTTAGGATTTAGTTAAAACCCATAGAGTCAAGTCCGTGGGTCAAAATTCACCCTCAATTGGAATTAGGAACCTATAGAAAACCATGGATGAAGTCTGATAGTCAGGTGGCCAATACTTCATCCGGCCCTAGCGGGTCGTTAGAGAGTCCAATTCACGCGGGCCTTAGGTTTTTAGAATGGGCGTGAGATGATCTTCCACCTTAGGACAATAGAGTAAACTTTAGGAATAGGACACACAAATCATAACCTAGCAAGATAGCCCACTTAGGAGTCATTTAGAACCACGATTAGAGAGTCATGATTAGGGAATTAGCAAAAAAGATCCATTGCTTGGAAGGCACAATGGATTGACGTTTAGACACCCATTAGAACAGGAAACCATCATAGGACTAGAACCTGGTTGTGTTCGCTGATTTACCAAGGGTGGGTAAATAAGCGCCCACAATGTGACATGCCTATTTTGGTTCTACACTCTGTTTTGGGCTTTTTGTATAATATTATGACTTAACCTTTAAAGGATCATCATGATATTGTCACCAAAAACGCTCCAAAACTGCCATTTCTAGTACAAGTACCAAAATTTTGAATTTTTTTTGACATATCTAACCATAGGATCTTGTATTATATAGTATCAAAAACATGTGGTAAAAATTTCAGACATTTCCACCGGGTGGATAGCAAGATATAAGCATTCAAATGAACTAAAATCATTTTTTTAACCCTGCAAAAAGCAGGGCAGCTGCACTTCACAAGCTCATGTTTCTATGAAAAAATGACCTAAATGGTGGTGCTTCTTTGGATTTGTTTTCCTAAACAAGTTGGCCACATGCTTGAAAATTTTCAGATCATTTAGAATAGTACAACAGATAGGAAAAAATAGTAAGTAGGTAGTAGTAGAGAATGATTAAAAATCTTAATTATTTACAATTTAAATATGGAATTGAAAATTTCCAATCCCAATGGTCAAGATGTTGTAATAATGTATCTACATCCTAAAATTCTTTTTTTGTCCAAAATATTGAAAATTGGGTAAGATAAAGGATTTCAAAGTTTATTTTAGAGTAGGAAATCGAAAACTACCTGCAAACAAAAAATCCTCATAACTTTCGACTCATTGATCAAAATGGAATGATTCAAAGCTTTTTGTGTATATAAAACTCTAGAAAATCAATTCCAAATTTTTGTTTATGAAAAAAGTGATTTTTCTAATTTGCTCGAATTGCCCAGTTACAACCCCCACATTCTATTAAAATTTCATCCCCAAATATGAAAATCTCCGCTTGTAGATACTTGCCCAAAATTTCTATACAGCCAAAAAACACAGTCCGGTCCTTTAGGGGTTACAATAATCTAAAAGAAAAAACACTATGAGTCCCAAGTGATGAATTGAGAGCTCACAGTAGGTAGTTTAGCTTATAACCTTTTAGCTCATCAGTGGATGAAGATTAGCTTCATTTTTTTAATCTTAGTTTTGCTTATGAGATCATTTGGGCTACTCTAGGTCTCAGTGTTGTGCTCTGACTATAGTGCACAATGCGGAATCATATGGCTTTTGTAATGTTATCATGCACAAAAATTGTGCTCACTTCTTGTACCTTTTTTTGCACTTGTTGTTGTCTCTATTCCGATGCAACTTGGCTAACTTTTACATCGCAGAGTGTTAGCTTGTTGGGGTGAGTGAAGAGCATTGTCAACTTTGTAACTTTCAATTTGACTTGTGTGCTTCGTTTGTAAATGTTTGTTGCTTCATTGGACTTACTTGGGCGTCGGAGAGATATTTGGGTGGGTGCAAGTTATCGTGGAGTCATGGCCTGTTAAAAATGGATTTTATAACTTTTGTTTCTAATGCTTGTTGTGTGTCTTGTTTCAATGCACGTTGGATCATTGGACTTACTTGGGCGTGGAGGCAAGGTCGGAGGTGTGTTTGGATGGGTGCAAGTCTAGGTTTGACATAGCAGGAGACTCAAAGTTGAATATAATTCTTAATTTTGGTTCAAACTCTTTATTTCATGGTCGTCTAACCTTGCATGTTTGCCCTATTACTATTGTTTCATGTCACCATGGGATTAGAAATGTTCACATATTTGTGGCCTCACTAACACCTATAGTCTTCCCCATCTTACCATTCAATGACTCAAAAAGTGCCATTATTGCCCCCAAAAAATATAGTAATGAAAAAAAACAATCTCCAAGTAATATGCCACTAAGGAGACCCCTATTGCCATGCTAGAACTCCCATTTCATCATTGAATTCGCCCTTGTAGCACACAAACAATTATCCAAATTGCCTTCTCATTCATTTTCAAAATCTGAAAATAAAAGCCCATTATGGAACGCTCGTCTTCTCCTTGAACTCCTTGGATCTACCTTTTTTCAAGGTGGAAAAGAATCACATTGGTTGGTTGACTTTTTAGTGCATCCCCAAACCGAATCCCCCAAATAAGCTATAAACTATATACTACACCACTTAACTTTGAAAAATTCCACAAGGTAGAGTTTAACTACCACCATTGAGTTCATAGTGCAATTTCTTTTCTAGATTTTTTTTTTTTTTTTTTTTAACTCAAAATTTGAGAATGGGGAGCTCAAGAAAGACTGAAAGAGTGTCAATGACCAAAAAATGGTTGCTTGGGTCATTAGGGATTAAACTACTTATGGGCCTACAATTGTGCCATTATAGCTTAATTTCATACCAAACACTTCACTGGAATGAATATATCAAAAAAATTGTTAAACATTTCACAAAATTATCTGACACCTCCCTTGGATAGTTTGTATCACAAATGCAAGGATCTAAAGAAGGAACATGGGCTAAGGAATGGACAGTGAACCAATCATTACATGTGTTTTGGCTCTCAGGGAGGGCTGCAAGTTCCCAACTCGAACCCCCCCGAGAACCACCGAAATCCGTTGTTACTCGCCTGTGCTGACCTGGCCGAGAGACGGCCAGGTCAATTTTTTCGAAAAATAAAAATAAATAAATAAATAAAATTTAACTTTGTTTTTCATTTTAAGAACTTTAAATTTTTTTATTTTTTTTTATTTTTTTCCAAAAAAAAAATCTGACATCGGTGTTCTTTAACTGTTGGGGGAACAACGCCGGGAACGGCGCTGAAACAACCCTCAAAATCCTGAAATCTCTTCTAATGCATTCATTTAAAGGGACCCATTATACCATTGTAATTAGATTTTGCTATTTGTCCCTCATATTGTAACTAATTTTGTACATTTGAGCATGATGGTACAATTATTTAGCCAAAATCGAATTAAAATATAGAGATATCTAATTTTTCAAAGTTGGTGCATTGTCCCCTAACATTGAAATCTATATATAGAAAAAAATTTGAAACTTTTTTGGAGATGCTTATTGAAAAAAAGTCATGCATATAGATTTTTCCTATATATCTATGCAATCAATATAGAATCAAGTATTATTTTTTTTTGTCAACGTAGCATTTTTGGTCATCCATTTACGAACAAAATTTTCAGTTTTTTTCTTTGAAATTTTCACAAATGTTGTTGAGGAGTAGCTTTAAGGCACAACAATTTTCATGACTTTTGACTGTATGGTTAGAAAGTTATTGTATAAGACGTAGTTTCTTTTGGAGTCCAAGCAACACATGCAACTTTAAAAAATAAAAATTTCAAATTGATTTTTTGTTAAGATTTATGTATGTGTGAAAAGCTTTGAATCATTCCATTTTGATTAATAAGATGAAAGTCATGAGGAATTTTAGTTTGTTGGCAATTATAGAATCTCTATTCTAAAATAAGACATATATTTTAGAGCTACATTTATGGCTTAAAATTACAAGAGCATGTACATTCTAACCATTAAACCCCTAAAGGACCTAGGCCTTATTTTTTTCCAAAAAACACTAAAAATTGCCATTCCTATTGCAAAGAGTAAAAAAAATTGAATTTTTTTTCCACATTTAACTATAGGATCTTACATCTAAGTAGTATGAAGATATGTGGAATAAATTTAAAAAAAAATTATCATACAAATTGCAATATATCTACATTTGAAGTGAAGAAATCAAGTTTTTTCACTTTTTGTATAATGTTGGACTAGATTATTTGACTTTGAACCTTCTTAACATAAATTTTTTGCACTATAGATTTTTGAGCTTTAAATATTTATGGTAGGCGAGATGGTGGGGAATTGAATTGAGAGTCTAAGAAAAATGAAATTCAAAGAAACTTAATTTTCATTCTTAAAAATATTGTTAAGAAGAAGTAGGTGCAAGATAGAAAAAAATCTAAATTATAAATATCCCTCAGATGGAATTAAAATACACTAATTTCAATGGTGAAATTATTCTAGCAAACAAACTAAACCATATGAAGCTTCTTTCCTTGAAAAATTGTCAAAATTGCATTCAGAAATGAATTCTACAAGTTATTTTTTCAAAAAGATGCTTAGATTGCCCGAAAACAAGATTGTCCATAACTTTCACGTACTTATTCAAATGAAATTATCAAAATTTCCATGTAGAAAAAAAATATATAATCTATGAGAAAAAAAAATTTAATTCAAATTTTTGAATTTTTTTTATTGCCTAGACTCCCATATTTTGAGTGTATTTGGGCATAACTTTTGTTTTTGGGCACCAATTGAAAAAAAATTATATTTCCATGAAGTTAATTAGTTTTCTATCTTCAAAAAAAGTTTTAAGAAATCATGAAAAAAATTCAGACCGTAGGTACCTACCTAAAATCCAATTTGTCTTCTCAAAGGGACAATGGTCCCTTACAAGTTAAGGTCCATGAACCATTTATGATATTCCTACCTTTACTTATCTCTTCAATTGTAGTCTAGGGCATGAACAAAAAGAGTTTATAGCTTCAAAATTGCAAACATGTGAATCATGTGTTTTAGAAAATGTATACAATTTAGAGGTAATGCAGGTGAATAAATAGTGATATATACATGGAAAGCTTTGAATCATTCCATTTTGATTAATTATATGAAAGTTACAAGGAATGTTACTTTGTAAACAATTATAGAATTTCTATTTTAAAATTAGACATATACTTTAGAACTATATTTATGCCTTGGAAATGACAAGAGCATGTATAGTCTAACCATTCAAGGTCCATGAATCATTTATAGTTTCCTACCTTATCTTTTCAAATTGTAGTTTGAGGCATCAACAATTTTTTTTATAGCTTCAAATTGCAAACATGTGAATAAAATGTTTTGGAAAACGTATACAATTTGTAGCCGATGCACCTAAATTGATGGTAGTGTATGTGTGGAATCTTTGAATTGTTCTATTTTAATTAATGAAATGAAAGTTACAAAGAATTTTAGTTTGCAAGCAATTATAAAATCTCTATTCTAAAATAAGACATACACTTTAAACCTACTTTTATGCCTTGAAATGACGAGAGTATGTACATTCTAACTATTTAAGGTCCATGAACAAATTATGATATTCCTACCTTCACTTATTTCTTCAATTGTAGTTTGAGGCATCAACAATTTTCTTTAAGGTGGCCTATCTATATTCTACCCATGTTTCAAGAATTGCTCCTATTTTGTACCATGAATTGTTACTACATGAATGAAAAATTGTTTAATGATGAATTGGTGCCAATTAGGGATTTTAGTGCACAATTTAATGAGTGGTTGAGGATTGAGTTTGATTTGGAAGTAAGGTAGAAGTACCTATTTTTGATAACTTAAACATTTGAGCATGTGCAATATTAGCATGTAAAAAACATTTTAGCACGTGAAAATTTATTGTGAAACCTAGCTCAATGCGTACAAACATAAGGATGAAGAAGAATGCCAAAAAAAAATCCTCTAAAATTGAATATTTTATTCAATATAAATGTGGACCAATTCCGGTTTTATAGACTCACCTATTCTAGTTAGCTTCAAATGGCACTTCTTCATATGCAAGGAGGGAAGAGAGATGAATGGACAAGAAGGTACAAACAAAAAATCTTTCTCAATGAATAATGCATTCAACTATTGTCCACCATAAGTCAACCTAAAAAGCCATGATAGAGTAGATGTCAAAAATAGGTACATCTACCATAAACACAATTTCAATGTAAATGATGTGAAGTTATGAGTGGTGGGACACTTTGTGCAATCCAAGGCAATTATATGCACCATGTTGTTCAAGTTTAAGAGCATCTCCACGATAGACTCAGCACATAGGCATGGCTAGTGGGGTCTTGCCATGCAGTTTTGAAAACCATGGCCAACCGACTCCTTCTATGCCCACGTTGACACACTAAGTGAAGTACGCAATCTAAAGAAGTTTCCTTGCTTGAAAATTGAAATATAAATTTTTTTAACTTTGAATCCCATAAGAACTACTTCACATAGCTACAAACAATTTTTGAACTTGTTTTTTGAGTTTTCAATTGAGAAGTGAATCTCTTTATATGCATATAGGATAGTAGGAGGTAGAACAACTCCATATGGGATATGTTAACCATTTGGATTTGTAACCCCATTTGGATTTGTTATGAGAAAGTTATGGACAATCTTGTTTTTTGAGCAATTAGATCATCTTCTTAAAAAAATAACTTGTAGGATTTAATTTTGAAAGCAATTTTTACAATTAAAAAAAAAAATCCATGTGATTTAGTTTTTTTCCTAGAACAATCTCACCATTGAAATTAGTGTGTTTTAATTTTATTTTAGATATATTAATAATTTAGATTTTCCTTCTATTTCATACCTACTTCTACTTAATAATTTTATAAAGAATAAAAATTAAGTTTTTTTGCTATTAATTTTTTTTTCTAAACTCTCAACTCAATTAGTTACAAAAAGATTTAAAGCTCAAAACTTTGTAGTGCAAAAAATTATTAAATTGAAGAAGGTTCAAAGTCAAATAATCTAGTCCCGCAATGTGTTGATAAACTTGTTTTTTTCACTTTAAACACAAATATCTTGCAATTTGTACTGTCAAAATTTCTGAATTTTTTTCTTCCACACATTTTCATACTAGTTAGGTGTAAGATCCTATGGTTAGATGTGCAAAATAAAAAGAAGTTTTCAAATTTTTTACTCTTTGCTATAGAAATGACAATTTTGAGTGTTTTTTGGCAGAATAAAGGCCTTGGTCCTTAAGCGGTTAATTTGACTACACTATGACTATGAGCACTCAAGCTCCTACTAAATCTAGTTAACAGATCCCACATAGGTTGGTCTACCTCCTACCACCCCATGTGTATATAACTTAGTGAGTTTCTCTTTCAACAACAAAATTCTAAACAAGTTGATAATCATTTTGATTTTGATTTTGAGGCACAAGTAAGCAACTAAGGTATTGACCCTCATCTGGTGCTCAAAAGAGCTCAAATTCATTTTTGGGAAAACTAATAAAACTCTTGAAAGCATCATCATCTATAACAAAATTTCCTTTACTTGAGCCCCAAAGTTTTAAATGAAAAGGTATATCAACTCATGCAAATCATTGCAATTTGAAGAGAAGCTCACTATATACACATAGGGTGGTAGAAGGTAGATCAACCCATATGGGATATGTCAATGAAAATTAATAGAAGCTTGAGTGTTCATAGTCATAGTGAAGTCAAATTAACATATTCCAAATGGGTTGTTCTACCTACTACTACCCCATATGTATATAAAGAGATTCAAATTTTAACCTAGTAACTTGGAAAACATGTTGAAATATGTTTGTAGACATGTGGGATTGTAACATAGATCTCTATCAATTATCTATTAAAATTTATTACATTTTAGTTTCTAAATAAAGAAACTTCTGGTTGTGTACTTCACTTGGCGTGCCTTCTTTGTGCGTCTGCCGTGGGAATGCTCTAAGGTTTGCATGCCTTCATTTTTTAACTCTATTTGTACCATTGTCGGACAACTCTAAAATTTAATGGCTATACCACCTATAGAATTCAATAGCACTTTACTTTTGTAATCTTTTAAAAAATCATATCTAATTCAATTTAAGTTCAAAAATTATGAATTGAATTCTGATGGAGGAGTCTTCCTCTCGTCTTTTCCAGAAAATTTGTTAGAAAATGCTTTTGATCCAAATAAAAAAGATCCTAGGTCAATATACTTTTAACCCTTAAGCCCTCCGACGTCCATATTCTGGACAATGAACAGAGGGCTTGCAGGCCCTCTTTCATCCAACTACCTTCTCATTCATACAATGTAACACTTGAATCTTGAAAAGACAACCTTGTTTTATGTCCAATTTCATGAAACTTTGGTAAATGGTATTAGTGTACAAAGACATAAGCAAAAATGTGTGAAAATTTCAAAAAGGATTGAGGCGTTAATGGGTTAAATGGGTGGTTTCTTGCACCTCCTACGTTTTAGCACCTCCTACCTTTTCAGCATTGAATTGCAAACATGCACATCATGTGTTTGTGAAACGTACACGGTTTGCAGCTGACGCACGTGAATTGATGCTTGAACTGCTGGCAGAACACTTTGAAGCCCCCCTCCCCAGATTCACCCTCCCCAGATTCACCCTCCCCAGATTCCATTTTGCTCAGAACTAACTTAAGTCTGGTCCACTGAGTGCGGCAGTTTTTTTTTCTCTTAAAACACATGGACAATTTCCATTGATAGAGGAAACAATACATTCAGACCAGGGAAACAATAAGTTCTCGTACTTAGACTAAGATATGCATTGCAAAATGTTGTGCTAAGGTAAAAGTACCTATTCCTCATAACTTAAACATGTTAGCTTGTGCAATATGAGAAATTTGTTGAGAAACTCAGCCCAATGTGTGCAAACATTAGGATGAGGAAGAATTAAAAATAAAAATAAAAATAAACTCCCTCAAGAATGAATATTTTATTCAATATAAATGTGAACCCATTCCAGTTTCATAGATTCACCTATTCTAGTTAGCTTTGGCACTTCTCCCTAAGCAAGGAAGGAAGAGAGATGAATGAACAAGAAGGTACAAACAAAGAATCTTTCTCAATGAATAATACATCCAACTATTGTTCACAATAGGTCAGCCAAAGAAGCCACGACAAGGTGGCAGTCCAAAATAGATACTTCTACCTTAGACTGTCAATTAAGCTGACACAGAGAGTACCATTGACAGCATTGATTCTCATAATTCATTCAAAGGTTGATTTCCATTTCAGTTTGTTTTTTTGACACAAATGAAACAGAATTTCATTGCAGGGAGAAAATTACAAACCCGCCAGCCTCAGGTGGGCTGGCAGGGACATTTCAGGTTAATTCTTATCTCTCTGCCGTCAATGGGTTTGCAAATGAGTAAAAGGTTTTCATCACTGAGTTTTTGTGGTCTACAGTGCTCTGACGTGGCAATCAAGTCAATAGAGGTTGTGAAGCCTACGTTACTAAGATATACACCAACATAGTCAATGGAAACTGTGTTTGAAAAGACTGGGCGAGAAGACCCCATAATTTGTAACAGTCAACTCAAGAGACTACAAATGAATTTCTACCAAAAAACCAAGCAAATGAAAGTAATTCATTGCAGATATCTTAGTAAATTGCACCAACCATCAATCAAACAAATTTACATAGAATTCCAACTCTTAACCCGTAAAGGACTGTGACTATGTTTTCACCAAAAATGCTTCGAAAGTCAAAACATACATTTTTAGTACAAGTACCAAATTTTGAAAAAAATACATTTTGGGGCACATGTAACCATAAGATCTTGTAGTAGACTGAATTGAGAACACATGGAAAAATTTCAGAATTTTCCACCACGTGGATTGTAAGATATGAGCTTTCCAATTCATAGAAATCCTTTTTTTGACCCAAAGAAACAACACGCACCTGTACTTCACAAGCTCACATTTGTAGGAAGAAGTGTCCAAAATTGTGGAGCTTCTTTGGATTCACTCTTCAAGCCGGTAAGTTGGCTACATGCTTGAAAATTTTAGATCATTTGGAATTGTACAACATATAGGAAAAAAATAATAAGTAGAAAGAAGTAGAGAATGATTCAAAATACAAAATTGTTAAGAATTTATTTAAAGAATTGAAAAATGCCAATCCCAATGGTTGAAATGTTGTAATGAACAATCTACATCCTATGGTTTTATTTTTTTTCAAAAAATATTGAAAATTAAGTAAAATAAAGGACTTCAAATTATTTTAGAGTAGAGAATCTATAACTACTCACAAACTAAAATTCTTCGTAACTTTTGACTCATTGATCAAAATGGAATGATTCAAAGCTTTCTACATATATATAACTTTAGAAAACTAATTTCAATTTCTTTTTTTGAAAAAAGTGAATTTTTCTTATCTGCCCGGACTGCCCAGTTACAAAAAAAAGTAACATATTAGGCCATAACTTTTGACTCGTATTCCCAAATGTCATGAAATTTAATGCATATGAAAAATATACCTCATCCCCACCTATTAAAATTTCAGCCTAAAATATGCAAATCTCTAGTCACACTTATTTGCCCAAAATTTCTATGTTACCAAAAAACGCATGATGGTCCTTTAGGGGTTAATAAAGTAAAAGAAGAGTTTTTGTTGCTTTAAACCTCCATGTCATGTCTTCTAGATTGCATTAGGAACATAGGGGTTTGAACCCTTTGAATTGTGTGGTAAGGTAGTATGCTCTAAAAGCGACCATTCAAGGGCTGGTCTGCCTTTTTATAGGCTTACATGGACAAAATTATTTTTGAATCATTTTTCAGAGAAAGAAAAATGGATGTGGAACCTAAGACAAGTGGTTTTGTATTTTTCCAAGCATTTTTGAATTACTTATAAATTTCCAAAGGTTCAGGGCATAGGCACCTATTTGTGACCATAGGTCTCCCAAAATCAGTCTACTTGCAACTTGTAAAGAGATGTGTGGAAATCAAAGGCAATGATTGGCTCTTGCAGTAGAAAAATAATATTTTCTCGATGCATTCAATTACCAAAGTGGTCCATTTAAGGATCACCCATCTCCATTCTTCACCCCCAAATAGGGGCGGTTTGAAGAAGGTGGGCACTTTTAGAGCATACTACCTTATGCTTGGCTTGAACCCAGGTGATTCAACAAATACACTATCACCTAAATTAGGATATTTTGTTGGAATAAAAAAATGATTAAAATTTGTAGTGGAAATTAAATGCAATGAGGTGAAAAAAATTTGAATTTTATATTTACTTCTAATGTTTGATGAATTTGATCATGTATTTGACCTAGGTCTTAAAATCATTATTGGGTCATTTAGTTGGTCTCATAAGCCAAGATTTTTCTACTGGTAGCTAAGTTATTCAAGCCCATTCCAAAACTCTTTCCAATCTCAAGCCATACTTTTGAACTCATTTCTAACATGCTCATAATTTGATTAAAGTGAAGTCCATTGACTTTTTGAGATATTGATAGACTCTCATTCTTTGAATTTCTATTTTTTGAAGAATGGTTTTGAACAAGTTTAGAGATACAAATAGATGTTTACTATACTTCCACATCAAATATTTATAGAATTTTTTTATAAAAAATAATTATAAGATAATTTTTTCTCTAAAAAACTAATCAACACAAATGAATCAATTATGATTCTTGATAGTAGAAAGGGACAATTTTTTAAAGGTTCAAGAATGGATTTGGTTACTTTACTTGGACTTTAAAGTCCCAAGACATCTTCAACATGACCTATACATGTTGACTACATATTATGACCATTATAACGAGAGTTTATTTTAGTCAAAGTAAAGGATTCTAACTATTTGACATTACAATAACTGCACCTAAATTTTGAATTTTGCGACTTATTTCTAAAACTGACCCCTATAAATTACTTTTGATTAAATACAAGACTCAACTAAACCTTTGTAGTTTTATAATATGAACCATGTTCAAACCCTTATTAGGGCAATTATAGATAATGTTACCTTGTGAGCCTAAGCTAATTCTAAAGACTCCCATCCTTGAAGTGGTTTTATACACTCTTGTAAATATAAATAGGAATTGAGACTTAGTACTAGAGCTAGATATGCAATTTTAAGAAGTTTAAGATAGAGGCACCCATTCCTATTACTATAAGCAATTATGCATATTTAGAGGTGGAATCAACATATGAAATTATCTTTTAACACCTCAACGGCAATTGAAAATCACAAATTTTCAAAATTAATCATATTTTTCGGGGGTATGAATAAATATGCTATGAATTTGTGAAGTTCTGATACATGGCAAACTCCAGACTAGGATTTCTAGCATGTGAGCGGAATTTTCTTTTTACATGTATGAAGGTCCTATGACAATGGGTTTTGTTAATTTTGATTTTTAAGAAATGCAAGTTCATTTAAAAAAAATGGAAGTCACTTATAAATCTTTTTCAAAATTCTTCATTGCAATAACCAATTGTATTTGATTATGATTGAACAAAGCAAAGCTATAAAGGGAAATAAATTTTTCCTTAAGACATAGCCATAAAACACACAAATTCACTCATAATGAAATTCAATATACAATAGTTTGACTCACGAGATATGCAAATCTCATGAGTCTAAGTGGAATGAACATTGTCATGGAATCCTTGTTGGTAGATGACTCTAAAGTCTTTCTACCCTCGGATGCTAACCCAATGACGGGATCTATGAACCCATCCTAGCAAGTTTTGTAAGCAAAAGATCTATGAACATTGATCTTTGAATGGAAATAGAGGTTGTAGCTATAATCACTATTAAAAAGTCTATAGCCTCCTTCTTTGAAATTGCATAAGGAGTTTATTCAAAAAATTTAGAATATGATCTCAACAAATTTGGCTCTCATATACAAAAAACTCTCTATAGCTCTCTATTGATTTTTCAAAACCACATTCCCACAAATTGGTTAAAATGCTTATACCTCTACCTTATACAATGTGCTTATTATTCTGAAATTAAAACAAAATCCAAATGGACGAGAGACGTAAATTCCACATGTTCAACATGCCTTTTGAGAACTTGGGAAGATAATGTGGTCCCGCTTAGGTGTTTTCAACTTTGGGTCGAGTTTGTGTTGTCTACCTGTGCACACTCAAAACTCATAGACTTGAACAATAATTATGCTTCTCATGGGTGAAAAAATCACTTAAAAGAGTGTACACAAAATCTAGCCAAAAAGAAAAGATTATAAAACACTAACCCACAATACATAACATGCTTGCCACCTTTCAGTAGCCAAATCTACTTCCCACATGCCTTGCGGAAAATCCAACCCACAATCAATAATAACCACTCCATTTGCTTAGTGTAAATTTCAAATAGACCGCTACTAACATGGGCACAATATTGATGGAAGTGATGAAATAGGATGCATACTCTAGCAAGCATGCATGTACACTTGTGGAGTGGATAGATGAATGTATCCAATTCTAGCCGGATGTTGGATGCTACATTATAGTATTGTATTGTGATGGCAACTACTTAGGAGCTCAACCAAGCATTCACTGTGGGTTAAGGTCCATTCCCACTTGACCTTAGGGGGCACTGTTAAGGTATAAAACGAGCTAAAAATGGTGTTGCATTCCCATCTAAGTCCTTTGTTAACCACCGAACTTGGATGATAGTCGCAGTGGCCTGGACTAAATAGTGTTGTTACATCCAATAACCATTTTTTTTATTGTTGGCCCGCCACTATAGAAGTACTATGTAATTAAAACTGGATTATCTTCTGAATATGAAGATTTCAACATCTAAGTACCACTCCTACAAAATGGAGCTCTAGATGGCCCATTACGTAAGAGCAATGGCGTCTCAACACAGAAATTAGCAAGATCAGTGAAGAAAATCAAAAATATTGAAATTATCAGAAATTTGGTTTAAAGTTTCAAGAAACTTTGATGTAAATACCCAAGAATTCCACTAGTCAAGAAAGTACCTCACATTAGTAAATTCAAGTCAAACCTCAAATTTGCTATGCAATTGAAGAAACTAGAATGAAGAATAGAAGTTTAGCTTGAAACTCACAACTAGCATCACAAACTAGCAATTGAGATTAAGAGGTAATCAAGATAAATTTGAAATGAAGTTTAAGAAGTAAAGGATCAAAGTATAATCATAGCCAAGAAGGATTGCCAATTAGGAGGAAATTTAGGAAGGATTTCATTTAGCCATTGGAAATGTCTAACTACAATTATTGACTTTAATCAAGGGAACAATAGGGGACAAGAAATTGACATTATTTGAATTTCATCTTTGAAATTTGAATAAGTTTTTTCTTTTGCAAAGTCAACTAGTGGACTTCAATAATTGAAAGTAAAAGAAATAGAAGTGAAAGATGAAGTAGAAACAAAAAATAAAGGGAAATAGAAGTAAGATAGTAGAACAAACTTAGATGGAGAAATAGGAAATGGATTGGGAATTAAATTCTACAACTTGTATTAACCCCTAAAAGACTAGCTTGATGAATTTGACAACATAGCAAGTTTGGCACCACTACAAGAGAAAGGGGTGTTTTAAGTATAGTCCTAGAGATAACATTTTAAGTAATGACCTTTTTAGGAGATTTTCAGTAAGAATTTACAAGATATTTGTGTCTTTCTAGTAAAATTTTACTAAAAAGACACAAATATCTTGTAAATTCTTACTGAAAATCTCCTAAAAAGGTCATTACTTAAAATGTTATCTCTAGGACTATACTTAAAACACCCCTTTCTCTTGTAGTGCACATACATGACTAGAGATTTCTATGTTTTTGGCCCCACTTTTAATAGAAGGTGTGGACAAGGATTATCTCATAAGCTCTACAACTCAAAACATTTGGAAATATTAATCAAATGTTGTGGCCTAATATGCTATTTTTTTTTCATAAATAGGTAGTCTGGGTATATAAAAAAAATCACATTTTTTGGAAACAAAAATTTGAAATTGGTTATCTAGATTTATATATATACATGGAAAGCTTTGAATTATTCCATTTTGATCGAAGAGATGAAAGTTATGAGGAGTTC
Source organism: Rhytidiadelphus loreus (assembly GCA_947034895.1). Lineage (NCBI taxonomy): Eukaryota > Viridiplantae > Streptophyta > Bryopsida > Hypnales > Hylocomiaceae > Rhytidiadelphus > Rhytidiadelphus loreus. The sequence goes on along the minus strand of OX344765.1, from coordinate 27,760,311 downwards.
TAGTTTGTGGATAGATATGGATTCTCTACTCTAAAATAAACTTTGAAGTCCTTTATTTTATTCAATTTTCAAAAAAAATTGAAAAAAATGAAATCATTAGATGTAGATTTTTTATTACATCATTAAAACCATTGCAATTGGCTTTTTTCAAGTCCATAACTAAATTCTTATCAATTTAATATTTTGAATCATTCTCTATTTACTATTTTTTTCCTATATGTTGTACAATTCTAAATGTTTTGAAATTTTTTTAAGGATGTAGCTGACTTGCTTTGACAAATGAATCTAAAGAAGAACCTCCATTTTGTACATTTATGCATACAAATGTGAGCTTGTGAAGTGCAACTGCTTGGTTTTTTGCAAGGCCTCGAAAAGGATTTTTGTGAATTCGGAAGCTCATATCTTGCAATCCACACGACGGAAATTTTTGAAAATTTTCCCACATCTTTTCAAACTAGTGTACTACAAGATCCTATAGTTATATGAATTCTAAAATGATTTTTTTCTAAAATTTGGTACTTCTACTAGAAATGACAATTTTAGAGTATGTTTGGTGAAAACACAGTCAAAAAGCTATCGAGGTTAAGTGGTGAGCAATTGTCAACTCTCAATTTTCCAAGGAAAGACTTATCAATTAATTAAACCTATATTGATGGGCTACCTACACCAACCATAGCTTAACCCCTAAAGTCCCAAGGCCATTTTTCTGTCAAAAACCACTCAAAACTGCCATTTCTACTGCGTTTGTTCAAAAAAACAAAAACAAAATACTTTTTTGGATATTGAACCGTTGGATCTTGAACTTTACTTGTTTGAGATTATGTGGTAAAATTTTTATGATGTTTGACCATACAAATTGAGAGACATGAGCATTCAAAGTTGAAAAAACAAGTTTTTTTGAACACTAGACTGCAATTTTCTTGCTCAATAGTATTTTGGATGGAGTATTATCACTTTCTTCTGAATTTGTCATTAAATTCATGTAAAGTGAAAAAATGTAATTTCTAGAACACATTAAATGAATTTTAAAATGACAATGTTTTAAATAAGATAGTCGTTTTGGATACCCATATTAGAAACTTACCCTCTTGTTGCTTTCATTGCCATGTATATCCAATAGTTAGCTAGAAAGTAGACCTTGAATTGGACTCTCCATCTTCCCAAACACCAAAGGCTCTTTTGTGTTTCTTTGTCTCAATTTCTCCTATGTGAGTGACAACCTTGTAAATTTTCCTTGTGTCAAAAGACTTTGACACAAGGAAAATTTACAAGGTTGTTGCTCACACAAGAGAAAGTGAGACAAAGAAACACAAAAGAGCCCTTGGTGAAACGCTCTCAAAGAGGCACAAAACTATAATGTTTGACGGTCATGATTTAGTTCACAAAGCCATGTGAAATAACCATTTCAAGTCCTCAATCAACAATCTAAAGTATTTATGGCTACCACCATTCTAAAAGTCCTATACAAGCTTACTTCATTTATGTCTAGAATTAATTTGTTAATGTTGTTCAAACTAGTTTGTGTACCCCTGCTGAAATTTATGGTTTGTGTTGCTATCTTTTGTAGGAAAATGTGGTTGCTGGGGTCAACCCAATCTACATGGCAAAACTATCACGACTAGAATCACCAGATTTTGCATAAACACAGTTGTCTATTTCTATATAGTGACAGTTTCAAGAGAATATTCTTCTAAGATTTGTAATACAATTATAAGATGTTTTTGTTTATGTTTTTTTTGGAGATAAAAGGCAAATTCATTTCACAATGACTGTCAATTTCATTAAAATGGCGGTATTCCGCACACCATTTTAATATAGTATCTTCTACAAAAGAGAATAAGTGTGCCGCAATAGGGTCATACATGTGCCAATTTTATGCCTAGCACATTCAAATCACTCCTAGTTCATGCATTTCCACTCCCCTCGGACAATCTTTTCATTGTTTTCATTCTTTCAGTGGTTTCATTTTGTGCCATTTTAATGGAATACCGCCATTTTAACAAAATTGACCATAGTAGAAGATGAGCTTTTTCATGAGTGAAAGAAACAAGTAGCATTACTTAACCCTTAATTGAAGTTGGGTTTCAAGTGAATCTTTTGACAAAAAATGGCTCTAAAAAAATCTAGGATTGTTTCAATCTACTGAATCCACTTCAATAATGAATAAAGCTTTGTCAAGCATCGTATTTTAGGCTACAAAGTCAAAATTGTATTCATTGGTCAATTTTACATGTCTTGACTTCACAATCCTTGGGCAAGGAGCAAGACCCATGCCCCACTTCAAAGAAATTTTCGATTCCGTCTTGGGTTGGCTGCTAGGCTATGAAGTATTTAAGGATTAAGTATGCTTATCAAATATCAAAATGAAAATTTTGCAAGATTTGAATATTACATGTGTTAGGAAAATAAAAAAATGTCTCAAATTTTTTACAACGAGCACTTCTAGACCCCTATTTAGAATGGGTCATACAAGGACCTTCATTGTTCAGTTTTATTTTTTTACCAACACATGCAATTATTCTCTTTGTTGATTTTAGCGATAATTTAAAAAAAATTGGACCCGATCTAAGTGATGCAAAGTATTTTTCAAAATATGATCACTCAAATTGGAAATCTTAACCCTGTAGAGAACAGAAAGTGTCAAATGAATGACTTTCAAAACAATTGTATAACCAAAAAATGGACTTATTCATCTACGAATCTCATAACCTTCCCTTGGCAATAGGGTTGCATCCTTCCAGAGTGCAAGCCATGGAATCTCAGTCCTTTACGTGTGAACTAAATTTCAGAGTTGCCTGAACTTTCAGTTTTTCAGCATCCGGAGTGACACCTTGCAACTCAGCCTTCACAAAGGCACTAACCGAATAGTAGGAGTACATCAGCCCACCATGGTGCTTTCAATTGTTCAATTCTCTCGGCACAAACTAACCACTCAGATACCTAGTGAGAATCCACAGGATCCATATACAGGTACTCGTAGTGGAGCAGAATCGATCTATACAACGAAGGACATGAATCGTACCTCTGGAGAAGTTTTGGAATACACCTTACAAGTCAAACACATCACCTCCACATCGTCACACACTACAAGAATTAATGTTGTACACAAAATTCTCTTGTGCAGTTTGCATCTGGGGTACGTAGACATGCCGTTGACAGCAAATTAAACTTCCCCTTCTCTGCGCACTAACCACCCACTAGGCACACCCCAAAGTGCAGAACTTGTCGTTCACATTGTAAGCAAGTTGACTCCCTTCTTTCGGTCTCTATAACAGAACAACCGATTGTAGAATTATGAGAACTCTCGATCCAGGCAAGTGAGAATAAGTGTATGTGCGGTGAAGGAGCGATGAAGGAGGAACACTTGTATTTAATGGAATTTGGGACATTTGGACACATGTCACTATGGGAAAGTTTGTTAAAATGGCATATTCCCATATGCCATTTTTCCATTCATTTCTAGGACAGGTATACATTTCAGACCCCATGGTCTAAACCTGAAAGTGCCAAGTTTGTGAAATAATGCCATTTTAACGAAATTATACCGGTTCCAAATAAATCATAAATCACATGATTCTTGTAGAAATTGATAGTTGCAAGCACTTCACACAATTCTGCAATTCTGTTGCTCAGGCCGTTGAAACGTGACTGTCGGCTGTCAACGACAGGCCTAAACAGATATTTCGTTAAAATGGCAATATTCCACAAGCTTGACACTTTTAGGTTTAGACCATGTGCTCTGAAATGTACACCAGTACTAGACTTTAGACCAAGTGGTCTGAAATCTATACCAGTCATTGAAAATGAATGGAAAAATGGCGGAAGAATACCACCATTTTAACAAAATATCAGTTCCTAGTACTACACTAAGGTCTATTTCTTCAAACTGACTAGTACATTATCAAAAACGCAATCTCTATCACCTACATTTCATACAATCATGCTTGCAGGCAATTTGTACTGAGAATCCCATAAGCTAATGATACGGCGCGAACAAGGAGGGAAGGTGTCGTTCAATCACAAACCTGGAGGTGGGGTTCTCACATGGGGAAACTGTTATGTCTTGAACACCCATCAGACCATCACCGTTTGGAGTTGCACCCTCACAGGACAGCAGTCCTATAGTGGTGGTTCCTTCCTTCCTAGAGGTCAGACAAACATCATGCTTGGGCAATGTCATTGAACTAATGGATGTAAGAAACCGGCTACAGTCGCTCTCAACCTAACTTTGCGAACTGCTAGGGTTGCTGCAATATTAATGGCTCAGATTGAAGCGCAAGAATTAACAATGTCGTTCAAGTTCAGAGTGCTGAACCTTGTAGAGACTTCGCTTGAGATGATCGGCTTGTCCAGCTAGCAACCCGGCTTAAAGATCCACAGTGTGATAACAACTGCACTCGATTTCCCCTGTGCATACAATCCACTGAGGTTCACAGTCCTTGCGACGGAAATGAGTAAACCCTACTCCAGCACACAGAAACCCCTTGAACGACACCGACGGACTCCGCATTCAAGTTTGTAGGGCGCATTCCAGTGTTGTACAGGGATGAGAGATTTCTCTGTAGAAATCGTAGATTGTGGTTCATGACTGAATCCCTTGAGTCCTTCAATTCGGAGGAAGGCGGATGGAGATTTTGAGATATTAATTTTTGGCAAAATAACTTATGGCATGAGAAAAAACTAGAAATCAAAATTTTCATTTTTGCAAGTTTTTCTTTTGCTTCCATCCCTATATAAACACATTGAGAACTTTCAATTGCACAATAATCATGAAATACCAAGTAACCACACTAGTTGCATCATTGAAAACTAAACAAAATTTCATTTTTCAATGTACTTGAATGCACTTCATCCGTTTCCTTTAGTTCTGGCAATAAGTTATTTCCAGAAAACAATCACAATCCACCTAGTAGATGTTGAATCTTTTAGGGGGGTAAGATATGTAGTTGATGTCCACAAACTCTCATCAATATGTTTCTAACTTGTTGGGGAGACCCTAAATATACTTGTCTAACTTTGATACATTATCTCCAAGGAATGTAACTCAACTCTTTAAGGATGTAGCCTATAACCATGTGGTTAAATTTTGAAATCCTTGAATCTACAATGTCTGTGTTGCAACCAAATATAAATGAATTTTTTCAAAAAAATTTAGAAAAATGTCTTCTATGAGAAGTCAAACTTCTAGATTTTTTACTAAAAATTTGAAATTGTTGCAAAGTTTAAGAACAAAAGCAAGAATAAATCATATCAAAAGAAAAATGAACTTAATTTTGTTTGCCAATTTCATTGTAGGTTTACATTATAGGGTAGGAAATCATGCCAATATGAACCAAGTTTTGGTGTCATTCTATAATTAAAAACACAATGTCAATATGCCTAAAGTTCAAATAGCAATAAAATTTTCAATTTTTGGGTAGTTTTTCAAAAATAAGAATTGGAGTAGAAACTAGTCAAATGTAGGAAGCTTGATATCTTTAGTTGGAATCAAAATTTTCCAAAATCACTTTGATGACAAAAATCATATCAATTTAAGTAAGGAGGCAAAAAAATTCAAATACAGGACAAAGGAGATTTTTTGATTTGTAGATTTAACAACTTCATTTTAGAATGCTATAGTTTCTCTATGAGTGAATTTCTATGATCATAGATACTTAAGATGTTGGCCTAAAAAAATTGGATGAAAACCATTCATTGTGCATTATGTTCTCGGGATCATGTTATACTATTTGTCATTTTAATTTTTGGCTTTGCTTATGTTTCAAGTTTATTTCAACATGTCTAGGTTGCAAATTTGCAATCCAAAAGGAAATGAGCCATAGTCAAACCTGATTGTAACTTTGAAAATATCCATTTTGGATATTCGATTTAAACTAGGAGAATGAAGTGTGACAAGTTTTGTTTCTACTCCAATTTAAATCTTTAGAATAAATCCAAAAAATTCTTTGAATTATTACAATTGCCATTTAAAATGCACACCAATTATGATAGGATATTGTGTGTTTCTATTGCAAAAATAATGATTAAAAAATGTCAAAAATATTTATACAATATAATTATACAAAATTTTATTGAACATTCTAACCCTCATTTTTGGTAAAATTTCTACATTATTCCAATTCATATTGGTTGATATAATTGATGTAAAATCTACACTAGTTGAAAAATAACAACAGATTGATCTTTTAACCAAAAATTCTGAAAAAATTAACTCTTATTGAGAATTTTTTAGAGCAGTCTTCATTTCTACGCATACCATGTAAAGAGATTTCAAACTAATTAAATTGTTCATATTTTTTTTATTAGTTTTTGTCAATTTATGTAATTAATATGGTGGTATGAAACAAGCCAAATAGACATTTACGCACATCAGTTTATTGTGCCTATATATATGCAAATGCATTTTATCCATGATATTGTACATTGTTATGATGGTTAGTATTGCCAATCTCCATTCCTTCATACAACTTTCTAAATCATTTTAGTACCCTTAGACATTAGAAAACATTAGACATTAGACCTCAAGAGGGCCGCTCCATAGTGACCAAACCAGTCTATTAATCGCGTAAGAGTTAGTAGGGGCATATAGCCGCAGTGCATTGTCAGAGTGGGTGAATATCACAAAAGACATCAAAACTCCAATAATGAAAGTGTAGTCATTAGAAGAAAATGAGGGTTTTGGCAACTACAGTATGCAACTCATTTTGTAGTTGCATAGGACGTTTGCAACTAGGTGACAATGTAGAGTCCGTAGTTGCAATGGACAAGTCGCATTAGTTGTAGTCTAGTTGCAAGGTTTTTTGTCATCCGACACCATACAAAGAACTTCATCCTTGTGTGCAACTTGTTTGCAACTTGCTTGCAACTTGTAGATTTGTAAATTTTAAAATATAAATCTCAATGATTTGTAGATTTCAAATTTTCAGATCTACCTCCTTTCTAGATTTTAGAATTTCAGAACTACCTTTTTCTTAGATTTTTGAATTTCAAATCTACCTTTTTCTAGATTTCAAAATTTCAAATCTACCCTCTTCCTAGATTTCAAAATTTCAGATCTACCTTCTTCCTAGATTTCAAAATTCAATTTCCTAGAGTATAAAATTTCTTGAATTTTAATTATTTTTAAAATTCTTATATACAAAATCTACAAATTGTAGAAACCCACAAATTATAAAAATCTTAGAATTCTATCAAAAGAATTCATTACATAAGAATATAACAACTTACAAGTCTTATATGTTCAATCTAATGGTACTCTTTACAATTGATATGGGTCAATTGATATAACACGAATGGGAATGAACTTTGAAAGCAACTAGGAAACAACTAGAGTGCAACTAAGAAACAACTAGCGTACAACTAGGAAACAACTATGGTCATTTTACAGTTGCATAATAGTTGCATAGGACACTAGTAGTTGTTTCCTAGTCTTTTTTTGCAACTACAGAATGACTACTTTGCAACTAAAACAATGAATGAATGTTGTAAAACAATGACACAAAACAACTACATTAGATTTGGTGCAAATAGAGAGGAAACTAGTTGCATGACAGTTGCATAGGGCACTAGTTGCATAGTAGTTGGTTGTGCCGGACGTGTTTTTCTTCTAGTGAGTAGAAGTCTGTTTAATAATCAACCACGTGAACATATGAGGTGATTAATTGGGAAATTCAACAAATTCAGCAAATTCAATGAAATTAAGGAAAATGAAGTGAATTTTCAAATTAGTTGCTAAAAAAATTAGGAAACTTTTACATTTAATTTCCAACTAGCTTTTAAAGTCACTTAGTTTAGGATGTTTAATGATGAAAAGAGAATCTCTTTATGTACACATGGGGTGGTAAGAGGTAGAACAACTCATGTGGGATATGTAGTTTAGAATTTGTAGTTTTTCAACTGCTCATAGTTAAGTTTAAAATAGGAATTGTGTTTAAACTAGAATTTTAGACCTCATTTAGGCATAGTAGAATAATTTTTATCAAAAACCTTTGAACTAAATAAAGTTGGAAAATCAAGTTAGTTTTCATGTCCAAAAATCCTTTTGAAGTTTAGAGCCTCCAATAAAAAGTTATGGGAAAAATTTGGAGAAGGTTTTTGAAAATGTCAAAGAAAATCTCCCTTTCAACCCCTGGTTCAAGTATTATAAATTAAGCAATTAAGGCATAGAAAAAGTTTTTGAAAAAAAATCATTTTACTATGCCTAAATGGGGTTTAAAATTCTAATTTTAACTTGATTCCTACTTTAAACTTAACTATGAGCGGTTGAAAAACTACAAATTCTAAACTACATATCCCACATGGGTTGTTCTACCTCCTACCACCCCATGTGTACATAAAGATATTCTCTTCTCATCATTAAACACCTTAAATTAATTGACTTTAAAAGCTAGTTGGAAAACGTCAGAGTTTTCTAATTTTTTTGGCAACTAGCTTGAAAATTCACTTCATTTTCCTTAATTTCATTGAATTTGCTTAATTTATAATACTTGAACCTTGATTATTTAACTACTTAAACTTGAATTTTGAACCACTGACAGTTGTCGGACATTGTGACTTTTGGTGATTGACTACAGGGGAAAAATAAATCATTAAGCAAAGTTAAATGTAATCTTGGGGTTCTTTCAATTGCTTTGGAGCGGCCCTCTAGAGGGTTGAGAATTTCTCTAATGAGACCCAAGTGACCAATTAACCATTTTTGGTTATTTCCTTTCTTTTCTGAGCTGACTATTCTCTAATTTAAAATTTTTTGAATAAAAATAGTTTCTAGAAAATATAATGCATTATAGTGTATTTCACGATTCAAGTTTTCTTGTTCAAATTGGGCATGGCCACTAAAAAGTTAGCCAAACAATTGAGTTTGGGCATGGACTAAAAAGTTAGCCAACCAATGCGGCAATTGTTGCATATCTCAAAAAGAGCACATCCAAGGAGCTCAAGGAAAAGACATGTCTGTGCCCATTCTTGTTTTTCTTACAAATGCTACTTTCATTTCAATTTTTACCATATATTGCAAGGTTCCACCCAAAATTGCAAAATGACCAAAATGTTGTGAATTTTAAGATGAACATTCTCAACTCTATTGTCTTTCCTTGAGCACAAAAGTCATCACTTTGGAATATTCTCACTAAGATATGCTCCTTCAAAGTGTACTACCCTATTTATCCATTGACCTAAATAAAACTTCAAATTTAAATATTTATTAAACCATGTAGTCAAGTAATTTGAAACTTTTTGAAGTTCTCACTCCCAATGTGAACTACAAGATCCTATGGTTACATTCTATCCAATCTCAAGAAAAATAGGCAAACAAATTGCTCAAGTTCTTGACAGGTTTGGCCCATTTTGAAAGTGCAACCCCCTTGGATCATTAGGGGTTCATCCTTTCCCACCATTGTAACTCTCAAACGTCGTGGACAAAAAGTGTCCAATAAATGACTCTCAAACATTTCTGAAGGAAGGATACACACCTATTCACTAATGTAGGCACCTAAGAAGTAAGAACTGACTTTGGGCTGCCAAACTCTGGGTTATTCTGGGTTCATGGAATCGCGCCAGTTTAACGAAATCGACGTTATGGCCAAGATCTGCACTGGTGATGGAATTTAGAGTTCTCTGCTGGTGCGAGATTACATGATTGTAGAAATTCTTGTCGTCAGGTTGCGGGGGGCGCTTAATTGAGGTAGTTGTAGGCCAAAGAAAAGTTTGGAATGAAAGTAACGAATCTTCCTCATTCCTCGATCATTCTCTATCTGGTGAACCCGCACTGGTCGATCATCCCCTCCGCTGTACTTGTAAAGTCGGTTACCATTCTTCCTACAATTGTCTAGTTTGCCCACTAGAAACAACCTAATGCTGCACCAAGCTGTTGTTTGTAACACTTTGCACTGCACAAATATAATTAATGATGATAGTTCATGTCTTTGCATGTACGTAGGAGCAGCAGTTCAATGGTTTCTGAGTTCACAAAATGCGTCCTATCGCTTCAGAGTTCAGAGCTCTCCATATCCTCGAAAGATTTCGGTGGTAGAGGTATTTGCTGGATCGTAATCAGAAAGTCTTCAACGTGCAACAGGAACTTAGGAAGTTCATCTCTATTTCCTGTGTCGAAATGGTGAACTGCGGCCGGTCATTCGGTCAACATGCTGCCCTGGCGAACTGGCCGGATGGCACAAAAACAATTCCAGAACACATTTCCGACCCTTGAAAGCTAACGAAAAACGGAGAACTGTCAAAATTTCTTGCCTCACTTCAACTGAGCATTGGATGGGAAGTACTCGACTCTCGACTTTCCCGAAGGGCGCCCGGCTCGGGGACACCGCTTCATCTAACTGGTTAGCACCCTCAATCAGATGTGTACAGTACAGTAATCAACACGACAGGTATGCAGGGAACGCGAAATTACGGAGTTTAGTTCCGTGATTGACTTGAGTTTTGTGGCTAAAGAAAGAAAGAATCAGAATTCAAAACAGGTGAAATCGAGTACAGCACTAAAAGTTTCTACCACAGTACTTGCATGGTCGGGGTGAACTGACCCCCTCGCTCGTCCCCCCCCCAAGTCAGTCCAGGGGGTGCAAGTAAAAAAAAGACCCCCTATTTTGTGCATACAAAATGTATGCTGTATATCTCCCCTAGCTAATTTGGGGCCTCTGATTGCAAATATGAATTCAAAAATTGCAAATTTTATCATGCTTGGGAAATAAAAAATTTCAGGGTTTTCCTTGGGGGACGAGGAGGGGGTCAGCTCACCCCTGCCTACTTGCACAGGGAAACTCAATGGTTTTCCTATAAGGAAGTGCAGAATGGGACTTTATTGGTAGACTAATCGACAGAAAACGCTGAAATGACCAATTAGAATTTAGAACAGGTTAATGATTACAATAAAAACTTTTGGATAAGCACAGTTGGGATCTTGAGATTGCAATTGCTACTCCTACATCCATTCAAAAGTTGTTGCGAACAACACGGTCTGCAATTAAATGCAGTATACGGAGCTAACTCATAGTCGTAGCAGCTCACTACATGGATACTAAAATGAAACAAAGCAGGTTTCCATATGGAGACGTATAAAAATAAATAGGGAGATTCCCAGGTCTCTCCATTTTTGTGAGGACTTGGCACTGGCTTGTGAGTTCCAGAGGGAAGATATTCCCCAAATATCTGCCACCCAGATCCCCGGTGTCAGCCTCGATCCCCGTTGTCCTCTTTCTACTCCAGTTTCTTCGACCGCGGCTCCAGCCCCCATTTCGTACACGCCATCACATCGTCCGTTTCGATGTGCCATTTCGGGGTGCCCTTCGCGTCCACTTGACCAGGCGCTATTACCTCCGTACTGCCCTCGGGAATTACAGTCGCCTTAAATTCGGCATATGTGTCATTTCCGACGAGGGACTTTGGTAGCAGGTACCCCGTGGGCTTGGACTGGGGTGCACCGAACCCATCGCTAGTCCTCCCGAAGTCATTCCAAGGATAGATGTAAGATAAAAGACCCCTTATTTTGTCAAGCACAGTGTGTGCCTCAGTGGCATTATTTTCCGCCTCCGCCTGACGGTTCTTTTCCCCGACCTCCATTCGCTCCAGGACAGACCAGTGCAACATGGCCAGTTCCGGGTTAGTTTCGCGGATGGACTGTTTAAAAAGCCAATTGCAATAAGAACTCCAGACGAAATTTTTCAAAGACGGTCGCGGCTCCCGTTGCGACACCAGTCTCGTGCGTGAATGAGAATTGGCTTGTCGAGTAGCCGGATACTCGAAACTCCAGTAGAATCGGAGGCCATGCTTCTCGGCTTGTCGCTGCATCCACACGTAGGAGTATTGCCAGAGATCATCCGGGTCGTCATTATCGTCCAGATCTGCGCCGCCGCCGACGTTGCGATGACTCCCGGCGAACCAGACTTGTTTGACCTCCTGCTCTTCGAAAGCTCGAGACGTCCACAGTGGTGGTTTGAACACCTCAAAGTTTTCGTCGAGGGCGAGAGCGTGGTAAGCGTTATCGACGTTGCAGGACAGGTCATGTCCGTGGATCTGATACCGTGTTCCGCTAGATAAGCCGAAATCGCCGACTGTATCCCACACGCCGAGCATCTTCACCTGCACATGCATAGGTTTAATCGTGTCTTTGTGCTCCTGGAGGTACTTATCGAAAACTCTTTTGAGCTCGGCTTGAATATTTTTATCCTTACTCTGGACACATTCCCGGTAATAAGTGTATGCTGTGTCGAAGACTTTGTTGTAGTCCACTGATTCCGTTGTGTCGGTGACTTTGTTATGGTCCAATGATTTCTGAATATTCTTCAAGACGCCGTTGCACTTGTGCAGCAGCGAGATCAGACTGCGCGCGGCAAACGCCCCCCGACTGAAACCGAACACGAAAACATCGTCTCCTTCCTTGTAGTTCTCACACAGCCAAGTATATCCCTCTTTGATCTTATCTGACAAGGGGTAATAAAGAAATTCAGCCGAAAGCCATGCGATTACTCCTTTGCCATCCACCCCTGGGATATACTTCACCTTCTGATCGGGCTGCAGCTCAGGCTCCACCACAAGTTGATAACAAGAGCCGCACGGGACGCCGGCACGGAAGTAGGCTTTACTGTCGTCACCTTTATAGTTCGGCGGCTCCAACATGGGCTGATTGCATTTGCCGCACTGAACGATCTTCGTAGAAGCGGGGCCCAAGCAGTCTTTGACCTCCGAATCAATCCAAGGCTTGTAAGAATCTCGGTGCGAATCGTCGATAGCCTCAAACATACGAGCTACGTTGGTCATACTCTGCCTCGTATTCCCAAAACCATCAAACATCACCACCAGACGACGCTGGGGTGGTTTCGACGGGGCCAGCGTGGGAGCTTTCGAATCGTTGGTCCCATTTTGACTCATCCTGTAATCAAATTTGCATTCCACACAGGCAAGCTTAGAGTAAGCAATCTTAATTCCTACACTAGCTGTACTGGATCAATCTCATCGCTAGCAAGAAGTAGAGGATGCGGATACTTGTCGACGTGTAATCTGCGCGCATGAATGCTGATCGTAGTGCATCATTCTTCTACGTATAGTAAATAGAGAGAGCCCAATAGATCGACAATATTTTCACGCTCGCTTTCTCACAAAGTCGAGAGCGGAATGCCTTCAAGGGAACGGAACTCCTGAACCCCTAGGTCTACCTTTCATGGTCCATATCTACATCATTCATGCATACGTGTATAATAACTTAATGATCTACGTACCGACAAAATAGATTGCAAAGAAACAGGCACCTCTGCACATAGACCTAACTGGAAATGCAAGGAGTGAACAGGACAATGGTATACATGTGAGTGAGGGAAACAAATTTGCGTGTACAGATCGAGTCCATAAATTAAAGTAAGGACGTCCTGATGATCACCTGTTTCCAACAGAGCTTCGCCCCGAGTTTCAATTCGTAGGGAGATGGCAAGCTGTGGGCCTCGATGATCGGTCACTCACGGATCTGCTCCAAGTGGAATAATAGTGAAAAGCGATCCACTCAGCTCGCTAACCCAATCTGCTTGACAAATCTTCATACGTAGTGCCCCGCACCTCCTCAAGCTACGGCTGCACCCAGCAATCGCCATTCAGGACCCAAAGCGACAATCAAACCCAAGATTGAAGTGAGGTGTGTGACCTTGGCGACCGATGCCCTGCTTTATACTAGCTTTACCCCAGATGCAATGCGCGAGTTGCACAGTACCGAGTCGCAATTCACCTAATTCCCCAATTTAAGCACTTCTTCCAACTTGACTTTCAGTATATGAAATTAAATGGATAGATTCTCCCACTTGGATCCGAGTGGTGCCACGATGCATATGTAAATATAACCTTGGGATATCTTGCTCTTGCCACATGCTGTATTAAAATTCCTACAGCTGACTGAACAGTGGCCTCACGTGCTGGATGCATGGACAAGCACAAGGCTAGAGATCGATCGTGGTGACAATCAAAGACGTGAACCTCCCGAATTACTCTCTTCGCCCGTGCCAGGACAATCACAGTACTCGATGAATGATCTCGTGATCTATATGTTCTTCAGGATGAGCATCTCCACCGCCAGTGCGATTTAATAAAACAGATCGACACTGAATTTGCTGGAGAGATTCAGCGCATTTAGCGCAGTCTACGAAAACCTAATACTGGGCAACTTATTAATAAGCTGAGGTTGGTCGATCATTCTAAACCGTAAAGCTAGTGTTGGTCTGAAGTTCGAGAACAACTGTGACCCCTCTAATACAACTGGGATACGTGTGGGGGCGAGGCGAAGATCTTTTTCCGAACGCTGAGTGATCAGCAAGTTGGTCAACAGTGAAGCAAGAGTTAGCAATCTGTAGTGCTGGCCGGGTGCACATGTTTATCTGTCAGCGAGGGATCCCGGCGACAGTAGGGGAGGCGGTGAGCCTGTTGCTGTTCCTCGCAGTCCAGGATTGGCATTGCGCAACTGTGAAGCACGTGAGCGCGCGAGAGCATGGGCAACGTGGGGGCTGGCAATCGGAGGACAGTCGGGTCGGAATCTCATCCCTGCCCACTGGTGTTGCGGTTTTAGGGTTTCGGCCTTTCGGGTGTTTTAGGGTGTTTTAGGGTGTTTTAGGGTGTTTTAGGGTGTTTTAGGAGGATTGCCCCATCTATTGCCCCGTGTTTTACCACTCCAGAAATCATTGGAATTTTTTATTTGCTGCATATGAAAAAATTTGCAGATTCTGAATTCACATTTGCAATCTAAGGCTTCTAACTAGGTAGGAGGCATGTAGAAACACAGAATTTAAGTGGCACAAAATAGGGGGCAATTTTTACATTTATCCTTTGATGGAGCAATATATGTATCAATCCTCCCTAGCCATTGTAGGGTTGGTTGTTCCAAAGTTTTTACCTTGGACAATTGTTGGAACTCAATACTTACCTCCAACAATCTAATTTGGAATTTGAAAGTCTCATTTTGTGTAGAAGGTGGTTAAAATCTATTTCTTTTAGATTTAGTTGGTTGTATAAAGATAATCCCTATTTTGTGGTAGAGTAGGGCCTACTTGTGACGAGGAGCAATCACAATGGCTACAAACCTAGGTACATGTATAAAGTACACACATAAAAAACATTTCTTCCAAATTAGTTAGGAGAGGTTAAAAAATAGAAAACTAACCACCATATATTAGGAACAAATTCTTACATTCATGTGCAAATAGGCAAGGAAACAAGAATGAAATGTATCCTAAAAAAAGACCCTTTGAGCAACAATTATAGCACTTTGTACAATAGTTTGATTAAGTCTTAATTCCAATCATAATAATTAGTTTGGCTAAATATTGCATATTTCAAAGGAAGAAATGATATTATTTTATGCCTTTCATGAATTGGATTGTTTTATTTATTTAATAATTATTTTGGAAAAAAGAATTACTTTCATGTAACAAAGCAAAGAAGAAAACCTACAATAAAGAAATGGTTGCGAGTATTAATACATGTTTTTATCAAATCATATTTCTCTAATAAACATGAATGCCATCATTTCCAAGTTTACATTGAAAAAATAAGTGCATTTTTGGTTTTTGAACCCCTAAATGTCCAAGGCCTTTATTGAGCTTCTAAAGTTTTTCAAAACCAAACAAAGATAATAAATTTTGATAATTTTTATCAATTTCAAAAATTTATAACCTTGTAAATTCAAATAAAATTGTAAATATGATGTTATGGATAAGATAGGAAAAAAATTGGAACAATCTCAGATATAGATTGAATGTTTATAATGTTTGATCAAAAAGGTTTTAATACTATGAAAATTATTTGAAGTCTTTTAATCTTCTTTTTACACGTCAAATCTAAAATTGAAGTCAAGAGAAAAATATGCAGTTAATGCACACAACATGGATAGCCACAACCAATTTATAATTTTTCAAAATCAACTCTACAATATTTCTAAATGAATTTTCAATGTGATTTCCCCCAAAAGATGTGTATTTTGTCCAAAGAAGCCTAAACACTAGAAAACTAAGATTTGCAATGGAAAATTTGGCACAAAATCTTCAATTGAAAAATCATAAACAACTTTTTTCTAAATCGAATTTTTGATTCTTAACTCTTGAAGGACCAAACTACATTTTTTTGGCAACATAGTGATTTTAGGCAACTCACTGCATATGGAAATTTTATTTTTTTCCTTGAAATTTTCACACAACATGTCCAAGGAATAGTTTTAAAGCCCAAAATATTTCATTATTTTTTACTACATGGTTAAAAAATTATTGTATAATATGTAATTTTCTTTGAAGTATAGGCAATATGTGCAACTCAAAAAATTCTTAAAAAATCACTTTGTAAAGAAATTAAAATTTAAAATTGGTTCTCTATATTTATATATATGTAGAAAGCTTTCATTCTTCCATTTTGATTAATGAGATGAAAGTTATGATGAATTTAGTTTGTGGATAGTTATGCAATCTCTACTCTAAAATAAACTTCAAAGTCCTTTATGTAATTTCATTTTCAATATTTTTTGAAAAAAATAAAATCATAGGATGTAGATTGTTTATTACAACATTACAACCATTGGGCTTGGCATTTTTCAAGTCCATAACTAAATTCTTATGAGTTTAGTATTTTGAATAATTCTCTACTTTTGTCTACTTACTTTTTTTTCTTTTTAATTCCAAATGATCTGAATTTTTTCAAGCATCTAGCCTTAATTGCCTTGAAGAATGAATCCAAAGAAGTACCACCAACATGAATATTTTTTCATAAAAATGTGACCTTGTTAAGTCTAGCTGCCCGGTTTTTTGTAGGGCCCCCAAAAGGATTTCTATCACTTCAAATGCTAATATCTTGCAATCTACATGGTGGAAATTTTTGGAATTTTTTCCACATCTATGTACTACAAGATCCTACAGTTATATGTGTTTAAAAATGTTTTGTTTTTTTTAAATTTGATAATTGTACTAGAAATGGCAGTTTTGGAGCGTTTTGGATGAAAACATAGTCAAAAACCTTTAGGGGTTAATAAAGACTTTAAAGGATATTTAAGTAAATAAAAAAATATCCCAAATAGAATTTTACTATCATCTAATTTCATATCAAAGTTTAATATGCAAAAATATAAAATTGATGTCTAATATTCAACTTTGTTTCAATTTTAGGCATTAAAAGAATTGTAATGATATATTTACATTAATTACATTGATTTTTATATGATACAATATGTGAATCATTGTTGTATTCATCATGGTCACAATTGCCACAAGAGGTATCATGTAGCTTATGGAATTCTTTTGTAGAAGAAGTCATGGAGTTAGTTGAAATTAATAACTTTGTGCAATGCCTTATTCATTCTCTTTGAAGTTACAAGTCTATCTTCAAAGCAAAGCAATGAAAAAAAAAAAAACTTACAATAGCTACAAATCTAGTAGCAAATCCATCCATCATTTTCATGGATGAACCAACCTAAAGATTTGATGCAATGTAGATGGGTAGTTGCAAGAAAGATTGACTTGTTTTTTTAGTAATTAGGTGTTTTTTTTGGGAGTACTATAAAATTAGAAAAATAATTTTAAATTTTAAAGAAAATGATTAGTGTATGCACCTTTAAGAAAAAGATACCCTAGGAAGGAAAAGCCTAGAAATTTCTCTAAATACAAAGTCTCAAAATAATAGGTACTTTGATGTTTTAATTTGGAAAAAATAGGAAAAAAACTTACGAAGAAACTAAAAGTTGGTAGATTGTGAGGACTTGATGGTGATGAGATTCCACCTAAGAATGATTTTGAAACCTTCTTCAATGTTCAGAAGTGCACATGCTACAAAGTCTTATTTGCATTAAGTTGGAATACATAGAGTAATGTATTTTTAGATGCCTCTTGGTATAAATATAACTTTTTATTGTGGAAATAGATCATATAAATTTAAATTATTAATTATTAATTTTAGATACTCCCTCATACTAAAATCCCTTAAACCTCAAAGTGAGACAAATTAGAAAAATTGAATTAAGTTTTTTTTTAATGTCCAAAAAATAAGGGATATGATTATAATCAAGGCAACCATTCCTAAGGGAAAAAAATTAGTTCATTAGGTTCATGCTTCAATAGTTATAGTAGATGATACCTTCGCCATTCTAATTGTGATATATAATAAAGGGCAAGTCTTCATTAGATGTTTTTTAAGGCCTCCAAAAAATTGTTTTGTGATTGTACCCCTTGTTGTGAACCACTACAACAGTGACAAACTATAAAATAATTTAAAGATTTTAAATTTTAAAAAAAAAATAGATATATTTATTTTTTAAAATAATTAAATATTATTATCTGACATGGCCATGTCTCAACCATGTCAGGCTACTAATGTAGCACTATTCCCAATTTCTCATAATGTGGGAACTCATAGTCTTCTAAATTGATAATGACTACAATTGTATTTATTATAAGAAGATAACTTGATAGAAAAATTATGTTGAAAACTTGTAATCATTTTCTTTCTTTTGATTTTTCCTTTGCTATGTTATATGATGGCTATTATTCTTTCAAAAAATTAATAAAAGACAGGGTTGACGAAATCCTACATCTTTGTCAAATTTACATCCAAATAATAGACATGCGGATGTAAAGACCTAATAGATGCTATTTGGAGTTGGATAAAATAGAGTTGTCCGCCAAATTTACCTTGGGATAAACAGACGCGGTGGACAATAGATGGACTAGTGACCAGTAGACGCATTGGCAGATGCACTGGTGGACACAATAATAGACAAGCTAATGGAAGCATTGGTGGATGTGAGGGTAAATGTGAGGACAAATGGACTGATGGATGTGATGGCAAACGGGCATTGGCAAATGTGAAGGTAGACAAGCTAGCGGACACAATGGTGGATGGCAAATAAGTGGCACCTTACAAAATCATTCAAAATGCAAGTTCACATTATCTAACTTTGTGAAAGTAACCAAGCCATGTCAACCAAGGTAGAAAGTAGGTAGTTTTATATTTAGCCCTTAACCCAATTGTTTTAATAATCATCAAAGTTGATTAAATTCAATGGCTTTCAATTTGAAGCTAGTTGCCAAAATCATTTGAGTTCAATTGTCAACTAGCTTCAAATCAAAATCCACTTCAATTGATGTGCTTGGAAATTGAAAAAGAAGATCTTTATACAAGTGGGATAGTGGTAGGTAAAACAACCCATGTGGGATAAGTGAAATAGGCTTTATAGGAGCTCAACCACTCATAATTACTTAAAAAAGGAAGAATTTTACTCAAAGTAGATTTTCAAACCTCATTTTAGCAAAGAAGAATATCTTTTTTCAAATAAATTTGAAAATCAACCTAAGTTTTATGGTAAAATGCATTGATAATTTGAAACACCAAGGTATACATAGTCCAAGTAATTTTATTATTTTATTATTCTATTAGAAGATGCTACTAAAAATATTTTTAAGCACTTTAATGTAGTTTAATGTAACTCAAGATTAAATATTTCATTCATACAATAAAAATACAATTGAAGTTATTTTTCTACACCTTTCTACCTATGTGGACACTTTATTCCCACCCTTGGAATATAGCGTATACAACCGGGTTCTTAGTTAACTTGTCATAATGAACTCCTAGTAGGTGTTTAGCAACTTATAATCTAGTTACACCTTTCAAGCAATAGATCTTTTGTTGTTGTTTTTATCTAACTTTCCTAATGTTATGGCAATAACTAACCAAATCATACCACGTTAGTAAATAAGACCAAGGTTTGGCAACGACAACCAAAACTCAAGGCCAATGAAGTTAGTCAAGCGGAAAAGTTAAGTAGCCTAAGTTTTAGGGCTAATTTTATCCTTACCGAAATGATAAATAAGTGGAATTTGGCCTATGTACCCAAAAGATATTTGTAAATGAAGTTTAATACTAAAACTACCTTCTAAAACTTCATCCGTTGATTTCTAGAGTTTTGACTATCGAATTTTTAAATTTTTTTTTTTATTATTTAATTATTTATCTTCTATCTAAATTCTAATTTTGAATTGATTAGGTCAACCTTGGTTGACTTTCATCCAAATCTATTCTATTTTTGTTGAAAACTTCATTCTATTTTAAATCTCAATTTTTATCCGATTTTTAAGATAAAATTAGTTTTGGAATTCTGAAAATATTTCCTTCAACATTCTATCCTAACATGTCCCTTCTGAATATTTTTAACCTACTTGATAAATTTTTAATCATATCTTACTATTTGGATAAATTGAAGTTTTACTTTTACTTCCACTACAAGAAAATGGGGGTATAAATGACTTGTCCACAATGACTCCATCAACAACAATGACTGCAAATTAGTCATTTTGCAGTCACTTTGAAGTCATTGTTGTCGGTGGAGTCATTGTGGACAAGTCATTTATACCCCCATTTTCTTGTAGTGTTCTATGGTTAATTGATTTTGTCTTTTTAGGTTTTATTTCTACTTCTTTAAAAGGTGAAAACTTCTTACATTTGACCTTCTTAGGTAAATTTTATATACGGATGAATTTTGACCGTTGATCGATTTTATCAAAATTCTTTTGTGATTCTTTTTTACTAGAAAAATTCAAAGTTACTTTTATTTTTAAAAAAATTATCCTATTTTGACTCTGAATTCTAAGGTTCCTTAAAGATTCTTCAAAATATTCCTTCTAATAATTTTCTACTTTTTCACCTACTTTTACTACTATCTTTCATCCAAAATAATTTTAGGTAAAATATAACTATTTTGATAGTTGAGTAATTTTTTCATGGCTATGGTAATTTTCTAATTACTTCTAAGCCTATTTTTAGCTTTTCCAAAGTCTTATGAATTAATCCTAAGTCTTACTTTTAATGCTAATGTAAACTCAATTTTTATGGAAATTTAAGAAGTTTTGAGCAAGAGTTTAACCCCTAAACATCAAAGACTATGTTTTCACCAAAATTGCTCCAAAACTGTCATTTCTAGGACAAGTACCAAATTTTAGAAAAAAAACATTTTTAGAAACATGTAACTACAGGATCTTGTAGAACAGTGGTTTGAAAAGATGTGGAAATTTTTTCAGAATTTTCCACAATGTAGATTGCAAGATGTTAACGTTTGAAGTGACAAAAATCATTTCTTGGGCCCTGTGAAAATATAGGCAGCTTCACTTTATAAGGTCACATATTCACATTTGTATGAAAAAATGACCAAAATGGTTGTTACTCTTTGGATTCCTTCTTCAAGGTAAGTTGGCTACATGCTTTAAAATTTTCAAATCATTTGAAATTGTATATTAACATATAGGAAAAAAATAGTAAGTAGAAAGAAATAGAGAATGTTTAAAAACACTAAATTGTTAACAGTTTATTTATGAAATTGAAAATTTCCAATCCCAATGGTTGTAATGTTGCACTAAACAATATACACCTAATGTTTTTATTATTTTCCAAAAATATTTAAAATTGAGTTAAATAAAGAACTTCAAAGTTTATTTTAGAATAGAGATTCCATAACTACCCACAAACTAAAATTCCTCATAACTTTCATCTCATTTATCAAAATGGAATGATTCAAGCTTACCACATATATGTATAAATCTAGAGAATCAGTTTGAAGTTTTTTTGTTTTTTAAAAGTGATTTTCAAAGAAGTTTTTTTTTCCTTGGAGTATTGGACTGCCCGTTGGCCCACCGAACATTGAAAATTACATATCATGCAATAACTTTTGAACCATGTGGTCAAAAGTTATGAAAATTGTTGGGCCTTCAAATTACTCCTTGGGCACATGTTTTGTGGAAATTTCAAAGAAAAAAAATAAAAATACCATTTATAGTAAGCTGCCCAAAATTGCTATGTTGCCAAAAAACGGTATTTGGACCTTTAGAGGTTAATAACTAACCTTGACTTTCGTGTTGTCAAAAATTTCATAGGTTTTGATTGTAATTTTCATGTTGTCATACACTTCTTCCATCTCCAATTCTTGGTTTTTTGTATGTTGTATGTCTACGCCAATTTGAATACGCTAAGTTCCTTCTTTCTATGTCCTTCTTTTTCTTCTAATCTTTATCTTTTTATGTTTTCTTTTTCTTTTTAGATATTTTTGTGGAATAAAATCTTATCAAATCTAATCTCTAAATAGTTGCTAATTTGGTTTAGAAACCAAATGAAGGCTTAAGACAAACCTCCCTAACTTCTTCCAACTAATTATAACTAAATTCTAGAATATCCCTAAAGGCTAATATTCTATTTTTTTGTCTTTTCTTTTTGTCCTCCACGCAAGGTCAAACCTTGATCAATTGTCAACTTATTCCTAATGGATGACAAACCTTCTTTTAGTCTTCTTCAATTCCTATTTGAAGCTAACACTAGAAGAAACCTCTGTTTTTTCTAACATGCTAAAGAACATGGTTACGTGTTTAGTTTAACGTCAGGCATGTCTATTGTGGATGTCTAGGAAAATCCGTTTAAATTGACAGGACAAAAACATGAAGAATTTGAAAAAACATGCTGTGTTTTTTTAAGCGACGTCACAACAAACATGGTCAAAAAAGGAGATGAAAGTATGCCATGTGGCAGCCACGTAAGTGCCACGTATGCAGGCGGGCAGTGCCCCATGAAATTTCTTAAACCTGACCTGTTGATGATGTGGCACCTGACGTCATACTGTTTGAAAAAATTAATATTGTTTTCAACAATGTCAACGTAGATGTCTAAAAGAATTTGAATGCTGTTTTTTGTGATGTTCACTTAAACATCTAAACATTTTTTTAAACATCAGCTTAGACATATACTATATACAATACACCATACAAAAAAAGACATATAAAATATACCATATAGAATACATTGTACATCATACACAATACAAAATAGGCCATACACAATATATTATATACCATATACAATACTTTACATCATACACCATACATAATACACAATATACTATACATCATACACAATACGCCATACATTGTACACCGTATATAATATGCAATATATTATACAACATATACAATATACTATATTAGCAATTATGTCATGACAAGATAAACTATTTATACAGGTGTGGTGATAGGAGGAAAGACAAAGCATATGGGATATATGAAACTTAGAGATTGTATTTTATGAGAAAACATTTGGACATCTCAATTGATGCGTTAGTTGACATTGCAAAAAATATGTAGACATCCTCTAAGACGTCTTAGTTGATGTGCCAGTTGACATCGCAAAAAACATCTGGATGTTTTAGAAGATGTCTTAGTTGACATTTTAGTTGATTTCTTCAAAAATAGTGTTAATCTAAATGTTTTTGACTTTGCTTTCACCAAAAATGCTCCAAAACTGTCATTTCTAGGACAAGTACTAAAGTTTAGAGGAAAAAAAACATTTGTACACATGTAACGTTAGGATCTTGCAATACACTAATTTGAGAAGATGTGGAAAAAATTCAAAAATTCCATTGTGTAGATTGCAAGATATTAGTATTTGAATTGACATAAATTCTTTAATTGGCTTTCCAAAAAAATAGGCAGCTACACTTCACAAGGCCACATTTATATACAAAAATGCCCATATTGATGGTACTTCTTTGGATTCATTCTTCAAGGCAAGTTGGCTACATGCTTGAAAAATTTATGATCCTTTGGAATTGTACAACATATAGAAAAAAAATAGTAAGTAGAAAAAAAAATAATGATTGAAAATACTATATTGTCAAGAATTTAGTTATAGAATTGAAAAACGTCAATTCCAATGATTGCAATAAATAATCTACATCCTACAATTTTATTTTTTTACAAAAAAATTGAAAACTGAGTTAAATAAAGGACTTCAAAGTTTATTTTAGAGTAGCAAATCCATAATTGCCTGTAAACTAAAACTCCTCATAACTTTCATCTCATTGATCAAAATGAAATGACTAAAAGCTTTTTACGCATATATAAATCCAGAAAACCAATTTCAAATTTTTATTTTAGAAATAAAGAATTTTTAAAGAATTTTTTGAGTAGCTTGTTAAGCTATGAAAATTATTGTGCCTTAAAGGTACCTTTTGGCACATGTTGTGTGAAAATTTCAAAGAAAATAAAAATAAAAATTCAATTCATAGTGAACTACCTAAAATCACAAAATAGTGTTTGGGCATTTAGGGGTTAAAATTTTTAGATGGCGTCAACGTGTACTGAAGTGGCATGCCACTTCAGCTTCATTGGATGCCATATCATTGAATGTCACGTCAAATACCATTTTTTTAAAACCATGCCATGTGGTTGCCCTTCCCATGCCTTTTTCATATGTATTCAACATTTCACCTCAGCCCCCAATAATTTTTAGAGACTTATCCACAGTCAAATCGTAAGCCCATGCAGCCATGCAAGTCATTTCTACTCTATAAAGTATAAATCTTATAAAAATGAATATCTATTGTGATTTTTCCTCTAAGATATATTGTTCTTGATGGTAATTTTTAAGAGCCCTCAACAATAAATAAAAAATGAAGATTTGCAGTGAACACCCTTGCACAAAATGTTGAATTGGAAAATCATAATCATTCATTATAAAAATCAAATGTTTGATGCTAAAACTACACTTCAAGAAGACGTCATTCTTAAGAAAAAATTAATTAGAATAATGAGTAGTTTTGATAAGTATTTCATTCACTTCAAAGTTCTATCAATACCAAAATGTAGTGCCTTCTGCGTTTCTAGTTTAAATGTTGTTAAAGTAATAGTAGAAGGTTAATACCTACTTTTACAATACTATTACTTTACTACACCGTCAAGATAAATTTTGATTAACGAAATAATGAAATGGAACAAAATCTCAATTTATATAAGAAGAGTTGCCTCATAAAATTCCAAGTTGATAGCAATATTGTTTTTGAACATGTAAACTAGAATTTGGATTGGGAGTATTGAATTTGAGTATTGAACATATGAAGATTGCAATGTCTTTTAATATATTTGCAATCCAGTTATTTTGAAGCCCTTAATGGAGAATGGAAAAAGTGCAGCACATAATGGAAGTGAGTGTAAAGTCATTGTTTTGTTTCCAATATTCTTTGTTGTTTGGGAGAAGATATGAATAATAACTTTAGCAAAAAAAGAATTTTATTTACAATGCAATCAAAAAATAAATCTTCAAAAATTGACAACAAAATATGTTTTATTATGAGTATTTGGGAGCATAAAGACAAATATTTACATATAGTATATATACTATAACATTTTATACTAATTTTTTAGAACCTGTTAATACAATTTGTGCTATATTGGAAGTACAATAGAAAATGAAGTCATTCCACAACTTTCCCATCCATGCATGCAAGTTTTTTGAGAAAAGATGCCAAAGAGCTGCCCCTTCTTTGTATTTTTCACATGTGGTCAATGTTTTACCTCAACCCATAGTAAGTTTCAGTAACTTACTTGTAGTCAAATCGAAATTCTTTGCCAACGTGGCAGTTACTTGTTTCTCAAGATGTCAGGAGAAATGTGACTATGTTTTTTGTGATGTTCTTTGAAACATGGACATCAAATAGGACAGAAGCTTGTTACGACCCTAACGTTGATGTGTTTCTTGCAACACCCAATTGAATTAAGCCTCCCATGGCCAAAGTCCCATTTTTTTGCTCATGTTTTAAAAAGCATTCTTGTTTCATGCTAACATCCAAAAAAACATGGGCTCCTACTAGTGTAAAATGGCTAACCTCTAATTCTAATTTTTGCTTGTTTTGATTCATTCTTGGTTTGAAGCATCCTTGGCGTTTGATTATGCCACTACTAGGACTTGGAATTGCACCAAAACATGAGTGAAATCAAATCTTGAAAAAGTACTTTAGACAAGGGTGAGAATGTGCTTAGAACATGAGTCTGCCTAGCCTCAATTAGTAACAAGTTATACAAGTTGTTAAAGTTGATATAGCTGTAGCCTACTTGGTTGATCTGGATTTTGCTTAGCTTGATCTGGCTACTAGTTGATCTAGGCTTTGCTTTGTTGATTTGGACTTGATTAGCTTGATCTGGACTTTACTTTGTTGATTTGGAGTTTGCTTTGTTGACTGGATTTTTGAAATAATTGCCAAGGATTTCTTTTCAAAGCCTTGATGGGACAAAACTAAACTTGGTGTCCAAACAATACAAAAGAAAATGAAAAGGGGGCCTTGTTTGGCATCATCCCTTGGTTGGTCTTTTTGAAAATGATGTATGTGATATGTGATGTTACTGAAATACCATATCTGGCTGAACGATATGACATGGTTGGTAGATGCCTTGGCTGGTCAATGGCCTCGCTAAGTCATTGGTCCTGGTTAGGTTACTAGCCTGGCTAGGTCGATAGACTGGTTAGGTCGTTGAACTTGGCTGGTTGTTGGACTTCTAGTTTTTGGGATTTTTCCCCAATTGATTCTAACCGGCCGTTGCTTGCCACTTCTTTAGGGTCTCCGTCTAGGGTGTTAGCCCGTTCTCAAAGCACACAAAACCCCTGCCAATAACTTAAAAGGAAATTATGTCCAAAGACCAGGCTTTGCCAAATGGCAAGGTTAAGCACCAATGTTGGGATAATTTCCACACTTCTTTAGTATGAACTTGTGAAGTTTGTTTCTCACCCTAACTTCTCAAAATGACATAACAACACTTAAAAGACCACAAATTCTTTAGTCAAGGTTCTAGGGCGAATTTTCAACAGAAAAGCGTAAAATCCCAGGCCAAAAGAGCTCGAATGGAATCCAAAAGTCACACCAACAATTATATTCAAACACTTGGGTTAGGACTAAACTCAAGGAGGATTTTCTCTAACTTAGAGTTGAAAAATCTCTCACAAAAGCTTGTCAAGGTTAGTACATAACACTAAAAGTCCAAATACAATTAAAGGTTGTTGGTATTCCAACAATTCCACAAAAGAACATGTGTTAGTAGTTGCAAGGCAAAGGATTCATACAAGCAAGACTTTCCAAAGGGACCCCAACATCCTTTGGAAGGAGCTCAACCATAAGTCAAGAATTTTGATAGCAAAAAAAGTGGTTTTGGCAAAGTGGCTAAAACCAAACAATGCCAACAAATTTGACGAAAACGTAATATAAGTGAAGGGGTCGCAAAGAGAGAAGAAGAAGGGGCCTTTTATACTTGTTTAAGACCCCCATTTCCCCTCTAATTACCTATACCTAATCCTAAGTGAACAAAATTAACAAAAATCAAATTCTACTATGATTGTTGTGATTTTTATAACTTTTGGAGAAAATCTCCAAATGCCAAACCGATTGTACCTTTGTCTTTAGAAGATTCAAATTAGTCTAAAGGAATCCCTATCCCCTCCTTCCAGGCAATTTTACAAGCAAAAACTATCATTTAGCAAAGTAGTGAAAAATATCAAAAATCCAAAATTAATGTTGGAGTTTGCATTTTCTTAAAGTTTTGACTATCTTGGTAGCTTGGAAGGCTTGAGAAAAAAAAAGAGTCAAAGTTGATTTCACTTGGACATTGTACGTCCATGGTTCACCGGTCAATCCATTGCAAATTTGTAAATTCTTTGGAAAATTATTGTTGTTGTTGATTGAAGTACTTGTCGGTGTTGGAATGCCATGAAATTTGGTTGGGTGCTTATTTATGCTAAAACACACTATCCTAATTTTTAGTGGAATTTTACCACGACCTCAATAATTTCAATGAATTTTCCAATGCCGATAAAAATGATTGACTTCCCATGGAGTCATCTTCTACAGTCGAGAAAAGTATGAAACTTTTTGTGAAACTCTTAAGAGGTTCTCTAAATCTAAGTGCAAGTTTATACTTTGACTTTGCACTAATAATAGCAAAATGCAAATTCCTACTTCCTGGTTTTAATTCCTCTAAGGAGAAATCATTCTCCAAGACTCTTAGAAGACCTTTGAAACTCCTAACTAATTCTTCTTTGTTCTAGGGATGTTATGTGCTCTTGCCATGATTAAGTCTTTCAAAAAGTCTACTCTAAGTGTTTTCACTATTTGGCCATCAGGGCTCAATTCTATTTCTAACTTGCAAATGGCCTCTCAAATACCTATTAAGACATAAAGTTTAGCAAATGAAAGTGTTTAGAGCACTTCCAAAATTTTCATACCTAAAATACCATATTAATAGGGCCTTCTACCAACCATGATGTTAGCACTCTTTTTAGGACTCATGGAATAGAAATACTCATAAAAATGAGCAATTAGCAAAAAAAAGAAAGCTTGAAGCCCATATATATGACAATTACGAGGCTCACAACCTACATCTACATTCTAAATTGTAAATTATTAACAATGTATCTTACATTAAGAATATTGGTGCTTAGAGAGTGAAGAATGTAATTGACCTTTAAATATAATGAACCTTCATGGCCTCATGTACAACAATTATAAACCTCATTTATGCAAATTTATAATGTACTTCTACATGGAAAAAAAATATCATCAGTTCGTCATATTTTAATATGCAAATGTGAATCATGTAATTCGAATTTGAAAGGTTTATTTAAATTTGGGTTTAGGTCAAAGAGTACATGCCAAATTCAAAAGATCCATATTGTTATACTACAACTGTAAAAGTAATTTTATTAGATGGTGTTAAATTTAAGAAATGGAGAATCACCCATGTCCATATAAGCTTGTGAAGTTTTTCAAGACCAAACATGTATATTATGTAATATTCATTGATTTTTCAAAACAATTGCATTCTAGTCCTTCAAAAGGAAATACGGATTTCATTGGACTAAATTATTAAATTTTAATTGAATGAAGAAAAATGCTTCATTCAATGCTTATGATTTAAATAATGATGACATTGAATATCATTCACATAAATAATTAATATTTGTATTCTGAAATATATTGTCACGGTGAATCTTTAATCTTATGAGTCTATTAGAAGTCTTATTAGATTAGATGTTGTCCATTCATTTGTACAACCATCTACCTCTTCTTTTGCTCACATATTTGTTTGTTCGCCATTGAGTGTGTCATAATATACTATTGAAAAGTTCTTGTTGAAAGCTTTCCAATGGTATATCATGCATTGAATTTGAACTACAACTATAGCCGTGGGAGCTAGTCTTCCAAAGATCACCTATTTGCCTAACCGTCCACTTGTCTGTCCGCTTGTCCATCCATCCAATCGTCCACCATTGAGTGTGTCATAATATAGTATTGAAAAAGTCTTGTCAAGAGCTTTTCAACGATGTATCATGCATTGAATTTGAACTATAACTATAGCAATGGGAATCCTCCAAAGATAACCTATTTGCCTAGCCACCCAACTATCTACTCGTCTGCATGTTTGCCTAGTCATTCGCCTGCCCAATAAGATGGTGGACGACAATGCAAATGGGCTGGTGGATAGGCAGATAGCCTTGTGGCAAGGTGCGTTTAGGGCAGATGACTAGTGCAACTGCAATCGAGCCGTCTGATTGCATGGACGCCACATAGTCGGTGTAGTTCTAACCGTTAGATTAAATGACCATGGTTGTTTTGAGAGACATTGCAACAACATGACAAACATACATTAGATAATGCCTAGTAGAGCCCTCATAACTTCCAATAAGTCAACTTTAAGGTTGACTTTCAAATAAATGATTCCATATTTACGTTAACTCAACACATTCAAATCTCATTTTAATGAAGTGTCTTAATTTGATAAATACATTACATTCTTAATTTAAATTCATAATTATAGTGAGATTTAAAATTATTCTAATAAAGTCATTAGCCATTAGAATGTGTCCAATGACCAGGGCAGTTGGGGCGGATGACCGTTGTGGCATTAGATGGAATTTCCCTACTAGGAAGGGCCGTGAGTTTCCAAGTAGGGAACTGGATGAAACTGGACGAATTTGGATGAAACTGGCCGTTTGCAAGGCTTGCTGACTTGGCCGAGCGACTACCACGTCGATTTTTTCAAATAAATAAATAAATTTAACTTTGTTTTTCATTTTAAGAACTTAATTTTTATTTTATTTTTAAAAACACCTGGCATCCATGTTCAATGGGGCCAGGGGCCTGGGGGAACAGACAAGGGAACGGAGTTGGGAACAGCCTGAAACGGCCCTCCAGATTCCAGACCCCCCGAATCCCATCTAATGAAAGGGTTGGTCGGGGTGGACGGATGAAGGTTGTTTGCATATGTGAACGGGTAATTTTATTTACCCCCTTTGTAAAATCACAATTTTCAAATGTCACGGGACGTCCAAAGAGTAGTGGACGCGGGACATCTCAACGTTACCCTTGATGTCTGGATGCCTTGTGAACCTTGATAAAAGATAAATGAAAAAAATATATGAACCACATAAAATAATAACATTTCTTCCTCTGAAATATACAATATTTATTAGCCAAAGAATTATAATTAGAGCTACAAATTCTTTAATTTAGAATTACTCAAGGGCCTGTATTTTCAAGATGGGACCATTAGAGAAAAGATGGGGCCTCAAAAAGGCTGCCAAACTTGGAGTAGCCAACCAATAGTGTTAAAAGTGCAAATATAAAAAAAAAAGCTATTGAAAAAAATATTGATTGCAATTTGATATGGCATTTCAATTTTGAATTGTTGCATTAAATTGCAATTAATATTTTTTTAAATATTTTATTTAAAAATGAAAAATATTTGCACTATTGGTCTAATTCTCTTGAGGCCCCATAATTATTTTCTAATGCAAAATTGCTAAAAACTTGAGCAATTTATTTACTCATTTTTCTTGAGATTTGATAGAACGTAATCATATGATTTTGTAGTTTACACTAAGAGTGAACACCCCAAAAAATTTCAAATTATTTGATTGCACCACTTAGTAGATATTTGATATTTCAAATTGAAGTTTTATTTGGGTTAATGAAAGAACAAGGTAGCAAACTTTGAAGGAACATACCTTAATAAAAATATTTTGAAATGATGATCTTTTGTTCTCAATGGAAGATAAGATAGGTCAAGATGCTCATCTAAAATTCACAACATTTTGATCATTTTGCAATTGGTGGTGGAGCTTGCAAAGTTGCAATGCATGGTGGTCATTAAAATGAGAGTAGTATTCGTAAAATAAACAAGAACGGGCACACTTGCATTTTCCTTGAGCTCTTTGGATTTGCCCTTTTTAAGATGGAGGGTGGATGCAAGAAACACCGAACGATTTAGGGAGCGTTCTGCCAAAACTATGTTTTTTCTGCCCAGTACTACTAGTACTGCTAGTACTGCAAAACGGAGCAATCTCAGCCGTTGATTCGAAAAATCAACGGCCAGCAGTACTTTTGAGTACTTTATAATACTGAAATTGTACTACTTAAAAAAAATGACAGTTTGTCACAGAAAGTAGATAAAATTAAGTATAAATTAATAATAATTAGAAAATCATGAATAAAAAAAAACTAAAAATTGGCCATTTGTAGAGACTTGATAGTGATTACATTTCACCAAAAACTAAAAATTGAAACCATCATAAATGTTAGGAGCGCTATGGGCAAGGGACCCCTATTTGCATGCATGTTGAAGACAAAGAATTGTGTTTTTTTGAATGCCCTTTGGTGGGCACATGCCCTTCTATTGTGGCAATAGCCCACAACAATCCTAGACGTACATCATCATTTTTGGATGCTCCACAGTACTAAAACCCCCTAAAACGCAAAGTGTGACAAATTAGGTAAATTACAATTTAATTAAAGGATTTTTTTTCAAAATTTCTCAAAAGTAAGGAATCTAAGGACTTCCAAGTTAGCCATCTCCAATAAAAATTTCAAGTACATGGACTTCATTTCCCAAAAGATATGGCAAATTGCATCTCTGTCATTCCAGTTGTGACGCCAAATAGTACCGGTGTTTCTTGCATTCACCCTAGACAACAATTGCATTGGATGGGTGATTTAATTTATAGTCCATGCCTTGATGCCCAAATTGAACCAAAAAATATGAGCTATTAACTATTGCTATTGGATTTATAGTATAATTTCTATTGTAGAAATAATTTTTATTGAAAAAAAACTTAAAATTAGTGAACATGTAGTTTAGCAAAGAGGGGCAATGACCAGAATATGGACACTTGGGTCATTAGGACTTAAACCATCGTACAAATTGTTATGGGTGTCCTAGAATTGGATATATTTCATTCTTGTTTCTCTACTTGTTTGCAAATCAATGTAAGAATTTGCCTCTAATGTGCAGTGATTAGTTTTTCTATTTCTTAACCTCTCGTAGCTAATTTGGAGAATTTTTTTTTTCTAAAGACAACTAGGTTTCTACATACAACTAGGTTTGCAACCATTGTGATTAACTCTTAGAAAAAGAAGGCCTTACTCTCAACTACTAAATAGGGATAACCTTTACACGTCAGACCCATAAGTAATTAGATTTTACCCACCTTGCACACTAAATTGAACTTTCTGATTCCAAATTAGATTGCCGGAGGTGAGTACTAAGTTCCAACATTTGTCCAAGGTAAAAACATTGGAACAACAACCCCTAAAACACCCTAAAGCCTAAACCGCAACGCTCTAAACCGGGTGCTGCGGAGTGGAATGAGATTCCGACCCAGCTGTCACGCCTCCCACGTCCCCCCCAGCCGTTGCCGAGCGTGCTCCCGTGCTCCACAGTTGCGCGATGCCAATCCTGGACTGCGAGGAACAGCAACAGGCTCACCGCCTTACACTACCCACTGCACTACAGTTGTCCTCAATCTTCAGACCGACGTTAGCTTTACAGTTTAGAATGATCGACCAACCTCAGCTACCGCAAGAGATCATTCATCAAGTGTGATTGTACTGGCACGATCGAAGAGAGTAATTCGGGAGCGAGGTTCACGTCTTTCACTGTCACCACGATCGAACTCTAGCTTAGCGCTCGTCCATGCATCCAGCACGTGAGGCCACTATTCAATCGATCCGCTGTGGGAATTTTTAATACAGCGCGCATGCGGCCATTGCGGCGAGATCGAGTCCGGTATTCCAAGGTTATATTTAAATCTACATCGTGGCACCACTCGGATCCAAGTGGGAGAATCTATCCATTTAATTTCATATACTGAAAGTCAAGTTGGAAGAAGTGCTTAAATTGGGGAATTAGGTGAATTGCGACTCGGTACTGTGCAACTCGCGCATTGCATCTGGGGTAAAGCTAGTATAAAGCAGGGCATCGGTCGCCAAGGTCACACACCTCACTTCAATCTTGGGTTTGATTGTCGCTTTGGGTCCTGAATGGCGATTGCTGGGTGCAGCCGTAGCTTGAGGAGGTGCGGGGCACTACGTACGAAGATTTGTCAAGCAGATTGGGTTAGCGAGCTGAGTGGATCGCTTTTCACTATTATTCCACTTGGAGCAGATCCGTGAGTGACCGATCATCGAGGCCCACAGCTTGCCATCTCCCTACGAATTGAAACTCGGGGCGAAGCTCTGTTGGAAACAGGTGATCATCAGGACGTCCTTACTTTAATTTATGGACTCGATCTGTACACGCAAATTTGTTTCCCTCACTCACATGTATACCATTGTCCTGTTCACTCCTTGCATTTCCAGTTAGGTCTATGTCCAGAGATGCCTGTTTCTTTGCAATCTATTTTGTCGGTACGTAGATCATTAAGTTATTATACACGTATGCATGAATGATGTAGATATGGACCATGAAAGGTAGACCTAGGGGTTCAGGAGTTCCGTTCCCTTGAAGGCATTCCGCTCTCGACTTTGTGAGAAAGCGAGCGTGAAAATATTGTCGATCTGTTGGGCTCTCTATTTACTGTACGTAGAAGAATGATGCACTACGATCAGCATTCATGCGCGCAGATTACACGTCGACAAGTATCCGCATCCTCTACATCTTGCTAGCGATGAGACTGATCCAGTACAGCTAGTGTAGGAATTAAGATTGCTTACTCTAAGAGCTTGCCTGTGTGGAATGCAAATTTGATTACAGGATGAGTCAAAATGGGACCAACGATTCGAAAGCTCCCACGCTGGCCCCGTCGAAACCACCCCAGCGTCGTCTGGTGGTGATGTTTGATGGTACTTCGAATACAAGGCAGAGTATGACCAACGTAGCTCGTATGTTTGAGGCTATCGACGATTCTCACCGAGATTCTTACAAGCCTTGGATTGATTCGGAGGTCAAAGACTGCTTGGGCCCCGCTTCTGCGAAGATCGTTCAGTGCGGCAAATGCAATCAGCCCATGTTGGAGCCGCCGAACTATGAAGGTGACGACAGTAAAGCCTACTTCCGTGCCGGCGTCCCGTGCGGCTCTTGTTATCAACTTGTGGTGGAGCGTGAGCTGCAGCCCGATCAGGAGGTGAAGTATATCACAGGGGTTGGAACGGATTATAAACGAGTGATCAGTTGGGTTACGGGTCAAACTTTTGGCTACGGCCTGTCAGATAAGATCAAAGAGGGATATACTTGGTTGTGTGAGAAATACGAGGAAGGAGACGATGTTTTCGTGTTCGGTTTCAGTCGGGGGGCGTTTGCCGCGCGCAGTCTGGTCTCGCTGCTGCACAAGTGCGACGGCGTCTTGAAGAAATTACCTAAATCAGTGGACCATAACAAAGTCGTCAAGACAGCATACGCACATTATAAACGTGTGAAGAGTACGGATGGAAAAACTCAAGCCGAGCTGAGGAATGATTGCATTACATACCTCAAGAGCAAGGATGTCACGATCGAACCACTGCATCATTTGCAAGTGCAGGTGAAAATGCTCGGCGTCTGGGATACAGTCGGTGCTCTCGGCATACGCTTCCACACTCGTTTCCCGATCATCAACAACATCATCGACAGCAGTTTTATCCAAAGCATACTTAGAGAATGCGTACTTAGCCGAACGCATTACCAGTTTCACGATCAGGGCCTCTCCTGCATCGTAGATAATGCCTACCACGCTCTCGCCCTCGACGAATGCCGCGAGCATTTCGAACCAACACTCTGGACGTCTCGAGCTTCCGAAGACCAGGAGGTCAAACAAGTTTGGTTCGCCGGGAGTCATTGCAACGTGGGCGGCGGCGCAGATCTGGACGATAACGACGACCCGGATGATCTCTGGCAATACTCCTACGTGTGGATGCAGCGACACGCCGAGAAGCATGGCCTCCGATTTTTCTGGAGTTACGAGTCTCCGGCTACTCGACAAGCCAATTCCCATTTGCGCACGAGGCGGGTGTCGTTCCGAAAGCCAGAGCCCTCTTATGAAAATTTCGGCTTGGGTTTTTACAGCTGGTTTAATGATCCATTCAAGCGCATAACTAACCCGGAACTGGCCATGTTGCACTGGTCTGTCCTGGAGCGAATGGAGGACGGGGAAAAGAACCGTCAGGCGGAGGCGGAAAATAATGCCACTGAGGCACACACTGTGCTTGACAAAATAAGGGGTCTTTTTTCTTACATGCATCCTTGGAATGACTTCGGGAGGACTAGCGATGGGTTCGGTGCACCCCAGTCCAAGCCCACGGGGTACCTGCTACCAAAGTCCCTCGTCGGAAATGACACATATGCCGAATTTAAGGCGACTGTAATTCCCGAAGGCAGTACGGAGGTAATAGCGCCTGGTCAAGTGGACGCGAAGGGCACCCCGAAATGGCACATCGAAACGGACGATGTGATGGCGTCTACGAAATGGGGGCTGGAGCCGAGGTCGAAGGCGACGAAGGAGGTGATGGAGAAGGGAAAGGAGAAAGTGGCCAAGAAACTGGAGTAGAAAGAGGACACCGGGGATCGAGGCTGACACCGGGGATCTGGGTGGCAGATATTTGGGAAATATCTTCCCTCTGGAACTCACAAGCCAGTGCCAAGTCCTCACAAAAATGGAGAGACCTGGGAATCTCCCTATTTATTTTTATACGTCTCCATATGGAAACCTGCTTTGTTTCATTTTAGTATCCATGTAGTGAGCTGCTACGACTATGAGTTAGCTCCGTATACTGCATTTAATTGCAGACCGTGTTGTTCGCAACAACTTTTGAATGGATGTAGGAGTAGCAATTGCAATCTCAAGATCCCAACTGTGCTTATCCAAAAGTTTTTATTGTAATCATTAACCTGTTCTAATTGGTCATTTCAGCGTTTTCTGTCGGTTAGTCTACCAATAAAGTCACCATTTTGCACTCTATTTTAGGAAAACCATTGAGTTTCCCTGTGCAAGTACTGCGGTAGAAACTTATATAGTGCTGTACTCGATTTCACTTGTTTTAGATTCAGATTCTTTCTTTCTTTGGCCACAAAACTCAAGTCAATCACGACTGAGGATTCTCGTAACTATATTCCGTAATTTCTGAGTTGCCTGAACTTTCAGTGTTTCAGCATCCTAATGAATGAATAAGTAAATATTACAAAAGCAAACAAACGCAGAGTTGGAAAGACCTCAAAGCACAATCTACAATCTGAACTGCAAAAAATCATTACACATGAAATAGTAGTAAATAAATAGATCGAGGAGTCTGTAACGTATTAAAATCACCAGTTCTTAACGACAAGAAGAGACGGAGACTAGAGACGGAGGGACACCTCGCAACTAGCAGCAAAGGCACTAACCGATTGGTATCAAAGTATCAAACAGTAGGAGTACGTCAGCCCACCATGGTGCTTTCAATTGTTCAATTCTCTCTGCACAAACTAACCACTCAGATAACTAGTGAGAATCCACAGGATCCATATACAGGTACTCGTAGTGGAGCAGAATCGATCTATACAACGAAGGACATGAATCGTACCTCTGGAGAAGTTTTGGAATACACCTTACAAGTCAAACACATCACCTCCACATCGTCACACACTACAAGAATTAATGTTGTACACAAAATTCTCTTGTGCAGTTTGCATCTGGGGTACGTAGACATGCCGTTGACAGCAAATTAAACTTCCCCTTCTCTGCGCACTAACCACCCACTAGGCACACCCCAAAGTGCAGAACTTGTCGTTCACATTGTAAGCAAGTTGACTCCCTTCTTTCGGTCTCTATAACAGAACAACCGATTGTAGAATTATGAGAACTCTCGATCCAGGCAAGTGAGAATAAGTGTATGTGCGGTGAAGGAGCGATGAAGGAGGAACACTTGTATTTAATGGAATTTGGGACATTTTGTCACTAAATAAATCGTAATTCACATGATTCTTGTAGAGATTAATAGTTGTTCACATAATTCTGATTTCTACTCAGCCATTGAAACTTTACTGTGCTATCAACGCCTATTTCTTCGAACTGACTAGTACATTATCATAAACGCAATACCTACATTTCATACATGAGTTTCATCATGCTTGCAGGCAATTTGTACTGAGAATCCCATAAGCTAATGATACGAGGCGATCAAGGAAGGAAGGTGCCGTTGAATCTCAAACCTGAAGGTGGGGTTCTCACATGGTAAACTGTTATAACTTGAACACCCATCAGGCCATCACCCTTTGGAATTGCACCTCCACAGAACACCTATCAATAATTGCTGGTTCCTTGCTTCCTAGAGTTCAGACAAATATCATGCTAGCTTGTGCAATTTAATTGAACTAATGGATGCATGAAACCGGCTACAGTCGCTCTCAAGCTAACCTGCGACCTGCTAGGGTTGCTGCAATGGCCCAGATCGAATCGCAAGAAGTAATTAACAATGTTGTTCCAGTTCGGAGTGCTAATTTCTGTAGAGACTTCGCGCGCTTGAGAGGATTCATATCCAGCAACCCGGCTTAAAGATCCACAGTGTGACAACAACTGCACACGATTTCCCCTGTGCACACAATCCACTGAGGTTCACAGTCCTTGAGAAGGAAATGAGTAAACCCTACTCCAGCACACAGAAACCCCTTGAACGACACCGACGGACTCCGCATTCAAGTTTGTAGGGCGCATTCCAGTGTTGTACAGGGATGAGAGATTTCTCTGTAGAAATCGTAGATTGTGGTTCATGACTGAATCGCTTGAGTCCTTCAATTCGGAGGAAGGCGGATGGAGATTTTGAGATATTAATTTTTGGCAAAATAACTTATGGCATGAGAAAAAACTAGAAATCAAATTTTTCATTTTTTCAAGTTTTTCTTTTGCTTCCATCCCTATAGAAACACATTGAGAACTTTCAATTGCACAATAATCATGAAATACCAAGTAACCACACTAGTTGCATTATTGAAAACTAAACCAAACTTCATTTTTCAATGTACTTGAATGCACTTCATCTGTTTCCTTTAGTTTAGGGCTTTAAGCAATAAATTCTTGAAAACATTCATAATTCACTTAGTGGATGTTCACTCTTTTAGGGAGTGAGATATGCAAGTATGCAACTAATGTCCACAATCACTCATTATATTTCTAACTTGTTGAGGAGGCCTTAAATATACTTGTAAAACTTTGGTACATTATTACAAAGGAATATAATTGAGCCCTTTAAGGACGTAGCCTATACCATGTGGTCAAATTTTGAAATCCTTCAATCTACAATGTCTATGTTGCAACCAAATATGAATTGTTGTGATTTTTTTGAGAATTTTTTCTAGAAAAAGTGAAAATAAATCATGCCATTTGAAAGAAAAATGAACTTGATTTTTTTGACAATTCAATACACCACACATACAAATTAAGGGACAAGAAATCATGGTAAAAAACAAAATTTGGGTGTCATTCTATAATTAAAAACACAATGGTAATAGGTCTAAAGTTCATATTGCAATAAAATATTCAATTTTTTGGTAGTTTAAAAAAAATTAGAATTGGAGTAGATAAGGGGCAAGAAATCATGGTATAAACCAAAATTTGGGTGTCATTCTATAATTAAAAACACAATGATTGGTAATAGGTCTAAAGTTCATATTGCAATAAAATATTCAATTTTTTGGTAGTTTAAAAAAGATTAGAATTGGAGTAGATACTGGATTTAGTAACTAGTAAATTTCATATTGTTATTTTGGAATCAATTTTAAGAAAATCACTTTAATGACAAAAACTAGATCAAAAGAAGGGGGGAAAAGTTTTGAATACACCATGAAGGCAACTTTGTGATTTTGGAAGTTGAGTTTAACATCTTACTTGTAGAAAATGTTATACTTTCTCTATGAGTGTTTTTTTCTTTTCATACAAAACATAAATACTCAAAGAAATGACCTAGAATTTTTTGGATGAAAATCATTAAGTAGATATGCGGTGTTTCACCCTTCATCATTTAATTTTTGACTTTGCTAATGAAATTTTCAAGGTTTATTCCAACAAGTCCTTGCAAATTTGCAATCCAAAAGTAAATGAGCTTGATTGTAACTTTCAAAACTTTGTATTCATTTTGAATATTTCATTTAAACTAAGAGAATGAAGCATGACAAGTTCCGTTTCTACTCCAATTTAAATCTTTAGAATAAATCCAAAAATTCATTGAATCATTACAGTTGTAATCTCCATGTGTAAAAGTCTAAAATGCACACTAATTATCATACAATACTGTGTGTTTTCATTGTACTTTCTTCCGTAAAATTGATGATTAAAAAATGCCAAAAGTATTTACACAAAATATTTATATAAAATTTTGTTTAACATTCTAAGATTCATTTTTGCTAAAATGCCTATGATATTCCAATATATAATAATTGATATGAAATCCACACTATGAAAAATAACTTTTTCTCCATACATTTTGTAAAATCAACATCTATTAACCCCTAAAGGTCAAAGACTATGTTTTCATTGAAAATGCTCTAAAACTGGCATTCTTCATACAAGTACCAAATTTTAGAAGAAAAACATTTTTAAACACATGTAAGTGTGTAACTATAGGATCCAGGGTTGCTAGCGTGTGAGAGTGTGAGCATGAGCCTGTGAGCCTGTGAGCTTGTGAGCCTACTTTTTTTTGTGGGAAAAAAACGGCGAGGTACCTATGACCGTGGATTTAGGGTATTCTAATTTTCCAAAAAGGGGAGTTCATTTAAAAAAATGACAAGTCGTTATGGATGGCACTTTTGTATGTAGGGCGGGCTGTTTTAGGGTAGATGTTTAATGGGACTCGCTTCAACCTTCAACATTCAAAGAAACTTTCTGATAACTTCAACCGCATCTGGCTGTAGTCCCCAATTCTTGCTAGTAGGGTTTAGGGAAATAGGATGATTCATTGGAATGAAGTCGGACCTTTGGTCTGTTCTTTTACTTGGGGTGTTTAGTTGTTCCGTTGGATGTTCCTTTTTGCTCGTTTTCTCTTCATTGGTCAGTTGGTTTGGGTTCACTTGTTGTCACTCTGATTTATTTTTAATCCAATGGGCCTCCCACTTGTTCAAAAAAATATAAAAATATAAAAAAGACAATTCAATTAATTTTTTTCCTTATAGGACACCTTTGCAATTTAACAGTAGTGAGAACCTAAAAAATGACCTCACGCAATTCCAAAAAACAAGGAAAATAAAGAACCCCTTATATGTAACCATAAACTCACAAATGCAATAATAAATAAAATCCAAACATAATAGTTGGACTCATGAGATATCTATATCCCACGAGTCTAAGTCACAGTGGACTCAGTCGCAGAATCGTCATTGGTAGACGATTCGGAAGTCTCTCTACCCTCGGATGCTGATCCATCTATAAACTGTAAAACATTTAGAGCATACGTATCTTTACGGCGTTTTGGTTTATGGCAACCAAAATCCGCAAAGGCTGTGGCCATGTGCTCAGCATACGAGGGAAGATGGAAACTCTTTTCCGGACTGTCGAAAAGACTTCGTTTCTTCATCATCGTATCTGATGACATCAATCCTCGATGGCTACAAACGAATAGGACAACATGTTAGATTTGTAAGATATAAAGAATTATATAGAAAAAATGACTTTATATAATGCAAACTTACTTACTGAATTTTCCCTTTCGAGCAAATTTGCGAGGCACCACGGGCATCTCATCCAAATCATGTGAGTCTTGAAGCGCCGGTGGTTTAGATGGGGCCTTCACCACGATTGGAGCAGACTTCCTCATGGGTTTGAGGAGGGCATCAAAAATGTCAATGTTCTCCTCCAAAGCCACTATGTGGCGGCCTGTGCCACGACAAGCTGTAATAGATGCACCTGAAGTCAAAAGGATATAAATTTTTAGTCAAATGAATGGTTTTAAGCATTTTTTTTTCAATAGACAAGAAAGAAATATAACATTTACCTGTTGATGCGGTGCAATCAAGAACCAGGTCTCCCTCAACAGTTGTAGCTTCAATCAGGAGTTGGAAAAGTCGGGGATCCTTCTCACGAGCCCCCCGCCATGGCTTTCCATCTTTCATAGCCATATCATCCTCCTTTGTGTAGTTCATCAACATGTCATCTCGACCAATGTCAACACTAGCATTCTTCATCATCAAGGTGCGTTTGAAAGTGAAATTGGATTTCCCTTTCTGTCCAAAGTCCTTCACGAGGAGGCAAATTCCAAACCGTTGCGTCTGAAAAGAGAACAAAATATTTATGAGAAGACAATATAATATGATCCAAAGGAAAGGAGAATTCAAACTTCAAGAATTTCATGATATCTGTTTACCGAAGCCGTAGTGTCCAATGTTGACGTCAAGTGGAGACGATTCATTCCCCACCACTCCTTCTTTTTCACCATGCGGTAAGTCTCACACAATCCTGCGATATCGCCCCTAACATCGGCGCTCCAGGAGTAAAATACTATCATGCATCCATGGTCTTGCAAATGTTTGAATGCAAACTGAAATGCCGCCTGAAGAGCCTCATTCTCCAAATCTGCGTTCCAAGTTGGTACCTTCGTCGATGGAGAAGATAGGCCCGGCACAGGCAAGTTCTCTGGGCAATCAAAAAATACTAGGTCCACCCCAGGCCTGGCATTCGGCACTCCGTAAAACATGCGAGGCTTCTCCGCAGACAACTGCAAAAATAAGAGATTTGATGTTATCAATTAATCATGAATACAATTCTCATTTTGTAAACTTCGTGGAGGACTTTTGAATTACAAAGTAATCGAAGTATTACCTTTTTACAGAAGTCCATAACCTCTCTGTACCAAGTCGGCGTCTCAGTTTCCATGTCTTCCACAAGGTCCTCAATTGAAATATTGAGGATTAAATCCTCAGTTTTGTCCAATTCATCATCGCCCAAAACAATGGCTTGAGTCCCCTGTGTGATGACGTCTTCCGTTAGCTGCATGAGCATCGCCTTCCTCTTCACTCCACTTTGAGTTCCACCTTCCATCTGAGAGCTTTGGTCTACCGTCGATGATGCTGGAACAACACCAATGTCGGCCATTTTCTTTCCTTTGGCAAGTAGCTTTTCTTCTTTCTCCTTCTCCTTTTCCACCAACTTGGCCTTCAACTTTTCTTCTTTCTCCTTCTCCTTTTTGTCTTTTGTTTCCAAGAGCACTTGGAGTTGAGCAGCTTTTTTCCTGTCGTTGGCCTCCCTCTTCGAAATGGCCCTGCTTCTCTGCCTATCAGTGAGTCCTACAAACTCATCCACCTCCATGTCAATAGCACCAATGCCCTCCAAAGAGTTCCGGAAATGTACTTCCGAGGGATGAGTGTAGGAGACGGGACAGTCAATGTACCACCCTCCACCACTGAGATGAGCCGTCGTAAAAGTGCGGAGTTGGTTCGGAGTGTACATGCAATCCGCTGAACTACGGTCTAGCCAAGTAAACAGGAATGGTGGCAGATCGCTCCTCACAATTGCTCCTTTT
This sequence comes from Rhytidiadelphus loreus, assembly GCA_947034895.1. Classification (NCBI taxonomy): domain Eukaryota; kingdom Viridiplantae; phylum Streptophyta; class Bryopsida; order Hypnales; family Hylocomiaceae; genus Rhytidiadelphus; species Rhytidiadelphus loreus. Next base: position 27,717,767 of record OX344765.1, on the reverse strand, counting down.
GCTTCCAACTCATGCCTGAAGTAACTACAACAAAACCCCACACAAGTCATTTAATACAACATTTCAATTGAAAAATCAAGCTACATGGTTTAATATAATATCATCATCAACTAAGAAAAAAATTACTCAAGCATGAATGGCATGAATTGAATGATCAAACATGGTATTGGAATACATGAAGACCCCAATTAGAGGAGGCTATAATGACCAATGCAGGGTCAGGTACACCTACGTGAATTTCTACATATAGCCTTACCCCCCCTAATTCTGGTTCATTGCTTTATTGTTAATTTGCAGCTTCACTTATCATGAGCATCAATCAACAAACACTCATTCAAATTTACAATATATAAAATGAGACAAGTAAAAAAAGGGAGAGAAATACCGGAAGAGTATTCTTCTAACTGCCTGTCTGGATCCATCGTAAGTCATGAATGAATCACTTTTTTTGAAATAGTTGGCTCCTCGCAGTACCGCCAGAAACCCTTGATCCCAAATCTTCCTCCTCCACCCTTCGATATAATCTGCCAAGAACTCAGGCTGCTGTGGAACTTCCATGTTCATCGTGATGTTGTCTTGCCTCACTACCACTACAAGAGAAAGGGGTGTTTTAAGTATAGTCCTAGAGATAACATTTTAAGTAATGACCTTTTTAGGAGATTTTCAGTAAGAATTTACAAGATATTTGTGTCTTTTTAGTAAAATTCCGCCCGAATTTGATTCCTCCTGAACAGAGCGGCTCCTGGTGTTGCGCGTCATCCTCCCTTGCTGCAAACAAAACAAAGTCCAGAAATAAGCACCACACTTGGAAAAATGGAAGACGGACGTGCTCCTCAGTGTGCAGAATGAATCAACCGACCTTTCTTCCCGCTACAACATGTGAAGGAGGGACAGTTCCCCCGCAAACCTGTGATGCAACCGGAGACAGTTGTAACTCCGGCCTCGGGGAGATCGTCTGGGTTAAAGAAGAGCATGCGGCGGCTCAGGAGGGAAAAGCGCCGATTGGTGATCGTTTTGCAGCACCACCAGTGCCCCTGATTTGCTACTATTCTGGGATTCATGCTTTGGGGCTAATCAAGAGAACCTGTAATAATTGATTTGGGGAACCGAAGCTGTATTTATAATTTCGTAAATTTTAGTAAAATGGAAAATGGAATTGGCACCCATTACACGTAGTTTCATATTATTGGTACCTTCATTGAAATAATTGCAAATCGACGTTCATCCCCCTACCTTATCCCATTACATGTGCTTTGTGACCAAGTTCATAACCAACTTTAAAGTGGCATGATCAATTTTTCAATTCAATTCTCTAATGATGATAAATAGTGTTACCTACACTAATTGATTTAAAAGAGCTATAATTATTTATTATTGATGAATTTTTAAATTAAATATAGGTGTAAAGTTCTTCCACTTCAAATGATATTATTTATCAAAAGTATTCATCAGAAGTTAAAATATTCATCAAAAGTAAAAACTTATTGCATTTCTAAAATAGTTAGCATGGATCTAACACTATTTATCATCATTAGTGTAGTGTAATGAACATTTAGGATGAGTTATTCCGTAATTTGTTTGAGCTTTCAAACATTAGTGTCATATCTTTTAGGGTTTAATAGCTTGAAGTCTTCAGACAAATAACCTCTCTTCTGGTGCCATATTCACAAATTGGTGAAAGCTATGGATAAGCATACAATATTCGCATATGGGGTGCTTTAGAAAAAGGGCCATATTATTGGTACATCTTATTCAGGAGACTGTACTATAATCTTCATATCCTTGTACCAATGCAAAGGTGAGCAAAAGTAGTAGGGTTTAAGTAAGAATTCAAGTTGAATTATAAACCTTGGATCCTAGGACACTTTCTATCCGCAAAATAATGAGGGTCAAGAAATCTTACGTTCACTGTGTCGCTGTCTCTTGCTCCATGTTGTTCACTATTACCTTCCCCAGACATCTCTTGAACCGCATCAACAACGTGGACTCCCTCATCTTCTTGGTCGCCACTCCCTCCACCTCCGAACCTAAGAACTTTTTGAGAATCTCCTCCCGTTCCTTGAGCTGTCCTTGAAACCACTCTTTTACCTCTTGTCATCCTAGATCGTTTCAATGCTTTGCTAGACGAGAAAAAAAAAGAACTATGCCTCTTCCGCCTCTTCCGATGCTTGGTACTTAATATATCAGCTATTTGGGCCTCTACATGCATGTGGTAAAATGTAACTTCATGGAATCAAACCATCTGAACTACAAGCGGTACCAGAAACAAGACCAAAACAACTGCATACTTCTTAGAACAACCCAACCCCCCATTATGTAGTGCAATGAAATGGGGTGTCTAGTGTTGGGAGGAGAGAACAATTGGGTGTGAAGGAAATGATGGCTGAGGTACATTTCATTGTTGCCACTTTGGATTTTTAAATTTCGAATCTCCCTCAAACAATGTTGGCTTTCATTGTTCACTCAAGTGCCGGCGCAAGGTACGTCTATTCATGAATCGAATCATTCAGTACTTTGAAAGGACTACAGGCTAATAAAGACCAATATGTACATTGTCGTCAATTTAATGGAAATTCTAGGGTAATGAAAAACAATATCCTGCTATTAGTTGCTTTTGTAGTGTCTCGAAAAAGTTGCCCAAATGAAGCCGTCAGTGATCAACTGGATTTTACTGTAGTGAGAAATAATAGCTTGTCATTAACGGCCTTCTTCTTGTACCGTACCTCTGATTTCTTGGATTCGAAGTAGCGCCAATGAAACCGGTGGACTCTGTCAGCAATCTGTGGGTAAATGCATACAAGAATCTGTCAGATTTGGTACTTGTAAGAGATTTCTATGACCAAATCTAATCTTCTATGACAAGGGATTATTTTCAAGATCCTCTCATGAAACCTTAGTCATTACGGGCTTCGGTGGAATGGTAATGGTTCGGGAATAAATACGACAACCTTCAATGGGTACATTGCAATTTACGAAGTACACCTCCCAAAAACATTAAAAGAATTTCTATTCTCATCCAATAATTATTACAACAATTGGGAACAATTTTTTATGCAAGCATTAAGTTCTTAGAATTATTGGGCTTTTAAGAGTTCCTTGTCATACATACCTTCGCAATTATGATACTGCGCTTCTCCACTATAAAAGGTGATTTATAGTAGGTTTGCTACAATATTGCCTCGCCTAGACACCTATTTCTATTTTAATAGAAACCTACATAATTGTCTATCAATGAACTTTATTAGATTGAAATGAATGAGGAAAAGATTCGTTCGGCAACATGACGTGATAAACTCAAAAGAAGCAAAGACGAGGCGGCCCAATAAGTAGTCTTGATCATGATGAAATAAAAATAGCTAGTATAAAGTGAAGAAGGGGAAGCAAGTATTCCACAGTTTGTTTTGTACCTCATCTCCCACGTCAAATTCGGTGTTGTTCTCCTGAGTACTCCACCTGCAAATTTCCATGATGGCATGTATTCGAGTACATGGACATGAGGTCCCTATTGTGTTTCCGTTAGAGGATGGAGGACGTGCTCAAGTCCTATCACACCTTCTCCATGTCCGTTTTAGGTTTGTAGAAGCCTCCATATATGTCGAAGAGGAAAGGATGTCGGAATCAGGTCAAGTTCAACAGTCTGTTCCTGTGTTGAGAACCGTGGAAGAAGGAACGCAGTGCTGGTATCTTAGTCCCGGAAACTATAGAGCATATGGGCTTCCTCTTTCTACTGTAGTTTCCTCTACTGAGATTCTTAGCCGGCAATCCGATAACTCTACAGTAGACATGCCATATATTGCACACGCCGTTTCACCTAGTCCTCCACGTGAAGTTCAGCCGGTCTTTCCAAAACACGTAGTACTGAAGAAGGTGAAACTTGAGAAACTAGATCCAATCATAGAATTATCTAGTGAATCAGAAGGTGAGTCACCTGACTTCATTCTTCAGAAGACAACAAGCTCTATCCACACTCCGTCGGTAGAAATGACACTCATGAAGTCAATCTGTAGTACCCCTTCACAAAATCAGTCGCCGTCTTTATTCTCACATCCTACGTTGCATCCATCTCCTACCGATAGAGTAAGCATTATGGAGTGTTTGAAGAGACTAGCCACAATGCATCGATCTCGGAATGAACTGTCTATGATGGATCTGAATGCTGTGCAACACCATCATGTGCAATTCCTTCCACCAATTTTCAATGGTGATGTTATCTTTGAGTTGCCTCCATGCCGGTCATCTTCCTCTTCCTCTGCAGCCAAGAACCTAGAAGGGATGGACAAGCGCTATGATGGGCATCCTTGGTGCAAACTTCTGACCACGAACATCAACAACTGCGATAACTTAAAGTTTCGTAAGTCATACTGCGCTGGTCATCTTGCTTGTCTGAATCGAAAGTGCGATTACCTGACTAGAGCTCATAAACGCAATGAAACAGAGTGGACCGGGTATACCACCTTTCCTTTCGCAATAGGAGATATTGCTCCCAAAGATTGCACGTTAGTTTGTAAGCTTTGCAAAGTCACACCTACGTGTGTGAGTACATGCAGTGCTAGAATTTACTACTGTTGTAGTGAGAATCCAAAAATGAGTAGGGCGGCTATTCATATCGGAGATCACTGTCACCCAGTAGCAAAAGGCATGTACAGAGACTCTACAGAGAAGATTTGTGGACTCATTGCGGAGCAAGTGGCCAAAACACCTTTGGCCACAAACTCCGCAATTGCTCTGTCCGCTAGCAAAGATTTCCTAACAACCTATTTGTTTCACAATGAAGCGGGAGAGAAGAAGATGTTGAAAGGACAGGAACTAGAAGAGGTCATGGACCGCTTTGAGTACTTAAGTAGTCCGAACATCCGCAACGTCATCTCTTCATTCCGCTCAAACAACCGCGGAGGTGTTATCGACAACATTATGACTATGAAGAAGGAGGCAAAGTTCGAATTCATTCACGACAGCGTTTTCCCTGGACAAGGGAAGGAGAAGGTGTACATTTTCAAGATGCTGACAGAAGGACCCGGGAGTGGAGTGGATCTGGTGAAGCGCATGCAACCAGGAGGGAATCTACAGAATGTGTGGATGATGTTTGACCACGTCAAGCATGTGAAGGACTGGACCACGATGGCTTGCCACGTGTATGACCCCGAGTACAAAAAGGTGATGACCATTTCCACATGCGATATGCAATCGGAAGATACCGAGATTCAAGTGGTTTTCTGGAAATGCTTGAATGTTGTCATGTCACGACACGGAATAGAACACCCAAACTTCAAGGGGTTTATGGCCGATAGTGCTATGGCCAATTGGAATGCGGTTCGTATCATCTATGGTAGTGGCTCTGCCAATCAGAAAATGGAAAATCGGGAGCGGACTTGTTTATTGCATTGGAGTTCTTCACTTCAAAAACACACACAGAAGTATATCAAGGAAGCATTCCAACAGCAACACACATCATTATGTAAGCAATACAAAGATTCAAAGAATATGGAGGACGCGGAGACCAAATACCTAGCAATTCGGTCATGGTGGTTATCTTCTGAAGCTACTACAGAAGATGCACTTCATCACTTGGACCATTGGCTTGCATTTTGGCATTTCCGTTATAGGCAGTGGGGAGGCTTCATGCAAATGGTAAGCTCACTGCAATACTTTTATAGTTTTATTATTTGCTTGTTTCTGCATAGTCAACAGAATTTATTGGTCTTCTGTGTTTTATGGTATATAACTATTTTTTTTTCCTAATTACCGATGAAGGCTTAGGATACACATTCATTCAGAAAGGCCTACCTTAAATATTGATTAGATCTTCTGTACGTGTCCTTCATCGTCTGTGCCCCGTACGGCCGTACATGAACTTAGTGGTTTCCAATTTCGACAAGTAATTGCTTCTATTCTTTTCCATTGAATTGATTTTTTGGGTGGAGGGGATTTTTAGGGATTGAGTTTGGAGGAGATGGCTGACATGCCTTCATGCAACTTGTCGGAAACAGTGCATAACAAGTGGCTTCAAATGTCGGGAAACCGAGGAAACAATTTGTTTGATGCCACTTGCGACGATAGTATCTGTGCATGGATGCAAATGACAAATTATCGCGCTTACTTGAAGGGACATGCATCTGGCTCTGGTCCATCAAAAGGGGAGTTGAAATTGAGAGCTGCAAGACGGAGCGGAGATCCCAAGAAAATTGCAGAGGCGCTGAATACACTACCCGGATCTGAAGGTGTTGGAAGTCGCATACCCCATTTGGAAGGAGAAGAGATATTTGGAAGCACGAAGAGGAAGTTAGATGTACCCATCGGTGATGCCGGAGACTCACATAGACCGGATAAAGTAAATTTCTCTCAACCTCATGTTCAAACGAGGTCTGCAAGTGCTTTTGTCAACTCTTCTGAGGAAAAGTATACACAGGCTCAAGTGAACGGTTCACTACATATGTCCATCGCGTATGAAAGTGATTGCGACACTTCGAAGTGGCACATTGCGAGGATCAGCCACAAATCAAACGCAAAATGTCATGCTCAACAACGGGGGACAGATATCAGGTGCACTGCAAAAATTTCGAAAGGACAGAAGGGAACCCCTGCTCCTACCTATCGTGGGAGAAAAGAAGACTACGGGAGTAAGCGCGAAGTGGTGGCGGACTTCTGGTTCTGTGCAGATGACATTGAACGATGTGTGAAGGGAACCAAGCGGAAGTGGATAATAGATTGGCCGGAGGTGCCAGAGGTGTGGCCTGTTCTCACGGCGACCAACTTGAACCGAGAGGAGACATTACTCCTACAGCATGCTGGATTTCGACTGCAGGAGCATCCTACCTTGTCTCCTCGTCGTCTATTCAATATGTCCAACGTTTTCAAAAGCGTATTTTATGATCAGCCACCTCCACACGATGCACATATGTATCCAACGGTTCAAAACAGTCGAAACATACGGCGAATCTCAACGGTACCAACTACAGAACAACGAAACAAGTGGGAGAGTGCTGGCAATGTGAACGGACTAATACTTGGAGTGACATTGTTGCCTTTTCTAGGCCTCGGTGCAATTGTGTCTCTAGAGACCGGGAGTGATCATAACCGAAATGTCTATCGCATTACAATGGGTATGTACCCCTCGTGCACATGCCCGGACTTTACCAGCATGTGTGTTTCAGTTGTTGGAGGTCGACAACAATATGTGAATTGCAAGCACTTGTACTACCTGTTTCGGTATTTCTGCAAGATGGACATCCATGAGGACAAATTCATTCATGCACCAAGTTTGAGCTTCAATGAATTGAAGCTTCTCCTTGTAAAAGCAGGGATCATCACAGTCTTAGAGTAGTACTGGCAGCAGTAGCAACAAGTATTACATTCTTATTGAAAAAACTACCATTTGGTACAATTTATATGATTTTAAGCTTATGAATTAGAAAACGTCCATGCATTTCACTTCCATTTGGGAGTTCGTCCTAGGTTTCCACTAAATTGCAAATGGAATTATGAATGGCTGAACTCTAAACCCAAAACAATCATCCAAAACTGTTCATATGAATATGAAAACATTTTTAGCCATGTTTATGTGAGCCTCTTTTTTATTTTTAATCCATTTTTTTTGGGCTTCACACCACCTTTTTTGGGCTTCATTTCAGTTTTCTGGCTTCCCTTTACCTTTCCTTCCATGTATTGTTCATTTCTGTGTCGTTGTTAACCCTACATTTTTTATTTAAGTATTCTTTGTCTAATACCTTATATTCAAATCTCCAGCAAAATTAGAAAGTGGGTAAATATGTGAACAATGTTAGGGGGGAATGAATGCTTCATTCAACATTAAGGTTTAAGGATTTTTTCCAACATGAAATGGACCTTCATCCAAAGGTGTTCATATGAATATGAAATGGACCTTTGAATGGAAAAGGACCTTTTTTACAATATGAAATGGACCTTTGGGGGGGACTTCATTTCATTCTGTTGGCTTTCCTATACCATTCCTTCCGTGTATTGTTCATTGTGTTTTCGTTGTTAACCCTACATTGGTTTTTTTAAGCCTATATTGCTTAATACTTTATACTAAAATCTCTATCAAAATTTGGAAGTGGGTAAATATGTGAACAATCTTAGGGCGGAATAAATGCTTCATTATACACAAAGGTTTAAGGATTTTTGCCAACAATAAATGGACATAGGCAGGTCGTAGTCATAATTCTTATAATCCACGGTAATAGGGGTAGCGGTCATAGGTCCCCTGATTTTTCTGATATAACTAAAAATTTGCCAAATTTTGATTTCTTTTTCAAAAAATATGTGTTTTCAGGAGAAAAGTCTAAAAACACTAACTCCAACGCTCCCCGCTCACAAGTTCCCCGCTCCCCGCTCACAAGCTCGCATGCTCCCCGCTCCAAGCTTGCATGCTAGCATCGTTGCTATAGGATCTTGTAGTATTCTAGTTTGAAAAGATGTGGAAAATTTTTCAGAAATTTCCACCATGTACATTGCAAGATATCTTCACAAGGTCACATTTGTATGAAAAAATGTCCAAAATGGTGGTAATTCTTTGGATTCATTCCTCAAGGCAAATTGTATACATTCTTGAAAAAATTTAGATCATTTGGAATTGCACAACATATAGGAAAAGAAAAGTAAGTTGAAAAAAGTAGAAAATGATTCAAAACACTAAATTCATAAGAATTTAATTACACAATTGAAAAATTCCAATACCAATTGTTGTAATGTAATAATAAAAAATTTACATCATATGCTTTTATTTTTTTCAAAAAATATTAAAAATTAAGGAAAAAAAGAAGTGAAATAAAGGACTCCAAAGTTTATTTCAGAATAGGAAATCTAGCTATAATTGCCCACAAACTAGAACACCTCCTAACTTTCATCTCATAAATCAAAATGGAATAATTCAAAGCTTTCCATGTACATATAAATCTAGAGAACCAATTTCAAATTTGTATTTTTGAAAAAGTGATTTTTTTTTAGATGTTTTTTGGAGTGCCCACCAAGCATTGAAAACTACATATCATGCAATAACTTTTGAACCATGTTGTCCAAAGTTATGAAAATTGTTGGACCTTAAAGCTACTCCTCGGTCCTCACGCACATATTGTGTGCAAATTTCAAAGAAAAAGAATAAAAATTCCATTTGTAGTGAGCTGCCCAAAATTGCTATGTTGCCAAAAAAAATGCACTTTGATCCTTTAGGGGTTAAAATAACATTTTTTCCTGCATATGAGGAATGTCAGAAAGTTATTAATCAACTATATAAAGCAAAATTGAGCTTGACAATGATTATTGGCTTTACGGTCATCTTCAAAGGAATTTTGGGTGTAAAGTTAAAAGAATTATTTGAGAAATTTTCACACTACTCTTTACTTATTGCTACTCATACCATCATTACCATGTGAAGAGATTTCAAACTAATTGAATTGCTTTTTTATTCTGTTTACCCATTTGAATCAACTTAATTCATTAAATTGATACTATTCCACGAGCCAAATAGACATCTACAGAAGTATACTCTGCCAATAGATATGCAAATTAATATGAAATTGCATTTCATCCACAATTGTGCACTGCTATGCGGGCTAGCATTCCCCTGCCTCGCACAGCTCCCTAAATCATTCAATTTCCTTCCTTGGCTTCCAATCGTTGCTTCGCCATTGTCACCCTCCAACGTTGCGGACAAAAAGTGTCCAGTGAATGACTCTCAGGGTTTATGCAGAAACGAAGAATACACGTATTCATGCCAATCATTCATTTATGCATCTAATAATTTGGGGTTGCCAAACTCTGTGTTATTCAGAGTTAACCGTAAATGAAATTGCGCCAGTTTAACGAAATTGACGTTACGGCCAAGATTTGCACTGGTGATGGAATTTAGAATTCTTTGCTGGTGCGAGATTACATGATCGTTAAAATTCTTGTCGTCAGGCTGCGGGGGGCGCTTAATTGAGGTAGTTGTATGCCAAACAAAAAGTTATGAATGAAAGTCACAAATCTTTCTCATTCCTTGATCATTCTCTATCTGGTGAACCCGCACTGGCCGATTTCTGAGGATCATCCCCTCCGCTGTACTTGTAAAGTCGGTTACCATTCTTCCTACATTTGTCTATTTTGCCCACTAGAGACACCTAGTGCTGCCCCAAGCTGTTGTTTGGACCACTTGCACTTCCCAAACATAATTAATTAATGATGTTCATGTCTTCGCATGTAGCACCAGCGGTTCAATGGTTTCTGAGTTCTCGAAGTGCGTCCTGCCGCTACAGAGCTCTCAAAATACAAATCCTCGAAAGATCTCTGTGGCAGATCGAGGTATTAATTTTCTAGATGGTAATCAGAAAGTCTTCAATGTGCAACAGGAACTCAGGAAGTTCATCTCCATCTCCGGTATCGAAATGGCGAACTGCGGTCAACATGCTGCCATGGTGAACTGAATTCCATTATTATAACAGATTTCCAACTCTTGCAACTGAGCTGCCTGACGAAAAACGGAGAATTGCATGTCAGGATTTCTTGCCTCACTTCACCTGAACATTGGATTGGAAGTACACTCGACTCTCCCTAAGGACGCCCGGTCGGGGGACACCGCTTCATCTAGCTGGTTAGCACCCTCAATCAGATGTGCACAGTACAATAATCAACATGCCAGGCCGGTATTCAGCGAACGTGAAATTACGGAGTGTAGTTATGAGAATCCTCGATTGTGATTGACTCTAGTTTTGTGACCAAAGAAAAGAAAGAATGAGGATCCAAAGCATGCAGTATGATGATTTTCTACCACAGTACTTACGCAGAGAAGTTCAATGGTTTCCCCAAAAGGAAGTGCAGAATGGGACTTTATTGATAGTCTAACCGACAGAAATGACCAAACAGAACAGATTGATGATTGTAATAATAATTTTTGAATAAACACAGTTGGAATCTTGAGATTTCAATTGCTACTCCCACATCCATCCAAAAGTTGTTGCGAAAAACATGGGATTCAATTAAATGCAGTATACGGAGCTAATTCGTAGTCGTAGGAGCTCACTACGTACGTGGATACTAAAATGAATCAAAGTAGGTCTCCAAATGGAGACGTATGAAAAAAAGTACGGAGTTTCCTCGTCTCTCCATTTTTGTGAGAACTTGGAAGTGGTTTGTGAGTTCCAGTGAAAAGATATCCCACAAATTTCTGCCACCTGGTAAGCACCGGTTCAACCTCGATCCGCGTTGTCCTCTTTCTACTCCACTTTCTTGTCCTCATTCTCCTTCCCTTTCCCGTTCTCATATACCGGCATCGCCCATTGTGAACACATCATGACATCGTCCGTTTCGATGTGCCATTTCGGGGGTGGCACGTCGCCCACTTGACCAGGTGCTATCACCTCCGTACTGCCCTCGGGAATAACTGTCGCCATAAATTCGACATATGCCTGATTTCTGAAGAGGGACTCTGGTTTGCACGGCTTCGGTGGCACAGTGTTTTTTCTTTCCGCTTCCTTGACCTTGATTCGCTCTAGGACAGACCAGTGCAGCATGGCCAGTTTCGGGTCAGTTTCGTGGATGTATGGTGTAACAGACCACCGAGGCATTAACTTCTTGTACATATTGTAAAGCCCCCCCGCGAATTTTGTCAGAGAGGGCTCCGGCTCCCGGAGCGACACCCGCCTCGTGCGCACATCGGAATTGGCTTGTCGAGTAGCCGGAGCCTCGTAATTCCAGAAGAATCGGAGGCCATGCTTCTCGGCGTGCCGCTGCATCCACACGTAGGAGTATTGCCAGAGATCATCCGGGTCGTCCATATCGTCCAGATCTGCGCCGCCGCCCACGTTGCTATGGCTCCCGACGAACCAGACTTGTTTGACCTCCTGCTTTTCGGAAGCTCGCGATGTCCAGACTGTTGGTTTGAACGCCTCGCGGTGTTCGTCGAGGGCGAGAGCGTGGTAGGCGTTTTCCACGATGCAAGAGAGGCGTTCGTCGTGGAACTGGTACTGCGATCGGCTCCAATTGCCGTTGTCGAGGATCGGGTAACCAGTCTCGGGTATGCCAAGAGCGCCGACTGTATCCCACACGCCGAGCATCTTCACCGGCACACCCAATTTCGTAATCGTGTATTCGTGCTTCGTGGACTTGTTCCAGTTACCGAGGTAGTCATCGAAAGCTTTCTTCTTCGCCAAATAATTATTTAGCCTAGCCTCCTTTAGTTTTGCTTCCTTTGGCTTGACTCCATTTAGCTTGGTTTCATTTGTTTCATCCGGACTCTCCACATATGCCCGGTAATAATCGTATGCTGTGTCAATGGCATTCATATCGTCCCGACTTTTGTCATCGAACGAAAGTTCGCCACAGGTGCCAGGGTTCGGTGTTTTCTTCAAGACGCCGTCGCACTTGTACAGCAGCGAGACCAGACTGCGCGCGGCAAACGCCCCCCGACTGAAACCGAACACGAAAACCTCGTCTCCTTGCAGATAGTGGTTACACAACCAAGTATATCCCTCTTTGATCTTATCTGACAGACCATAACCAACAGCTTGAGCCGAAAGCCGTCCGATTCGTCCATTCCAAGTCGTTCCAACCCCTTTGATATACTGCACCACCTGGACGGGCTCCCGCGCAGGCTCCACCACCGCACACGAGCCGCACGGTACGACGGCACGGAAGTTGACTTCACTGTCGGCACCATCACGTTTCGCCGGCTCCATGATGGGCTGATTGCAGGTTTTGCACTGGACGAGCTTCTTAGAAGTGGGGTCTTGGCCCGGGTCCTGGAAGGGCGCCGGGGAGTGTTCGACCTTGGAATCAGGAATAGGCCTATAAGAATCTGGGTGCGAATCGTCAATGGCCTCAAACATACGAGATACGTTGGTCATATTCTGCCTCGTATTCCCAGTACCATCAAACATCACCACCAGACGACGGAGAGCTTTCGTCCCGTTTTGACTCATCCTATAATCAAATTTGCATTCCACACAAACAGGCTCTTAGCGTAAGCAATCATAATTCCTAGACTGTACTGTATTAATGTCATCGCTAGCAAGAAGTAGAGGATGCGGATACATGTCGACTTGTGATGGGCATGTATTTTGATCGTAGTGCATCATCCTTCTACATAGATAGAGCCCAACAGATCTACAATATTTTCACGCTCGTTTTCTCACAAAGTCGAGAGCGGAATGCCTACAAGGGAGCGGAACACTTGAACCCCCAGTTCTACCTTTCATAGTCCATATCTACATCATTCATGCGTACACGTGTACGATAACTTAACTAACGTTCATGATCTACCGTACCGACAGAACAGATAGCGAAGAAACAGGCACCTCTGCACATAGACCTAACTGGAAGTGCAAGGAGTGTACAGTACAATGTTATACATGTAAGTGAGGAAACAAATTTGCGTGTACAGGTCGAGTCCGTAAAACTAACGACGTCCTGATGATCACATGTTTCCAATAGAGTTTCAATTCGCAGGGAGATGGCAAGCTGTGGGCCTCGATGATCGGTCACTCACGGATCTGCTCCAAGTGCAATAACAGTGAAAAGTTATGCACTCAGCTCGCTCACCCAAACTGCTTGACAAATCTTCGTACGTAGTGCCCCGCACCTCCTCAAGCTACGGCTGCGCCAGCAATCATTCCAAAAGCGACAATCAAACCCAAGATTGAAGTGCGGTGTGTGACCTTGGCGACCGATGCTCCGCTTTATACTAGCTCCACCCCAGATGCAATGCGCGAACTGCACAGTACCGCGTCGCAATTCACCTAATTCCCCCAAAGCACTCCTGTCAGCTGAAAGGTGGGATACAGATGTGATCTCCAATGAATTGTACACAAGCCTCATTTAGAAATACGTTGTTTTTCCTAAGCTGGTTGATTGTGGCCCCCATCTGTATCCTTCCCTGATTTGATCAGGTAAGCGACCGAATAATTTGTGAATCCGTTTGGAACTGGGCATTAAAGGTTCAGGTGCGTAATCCAAGTCTTCCAAGGGCACCCAGTAAACCCAGTAAACGTGCTTTCTACTCGGACCCATAATAATTATACGGTCTGAACTTTTTCGGGTTTAGAATACTTCAATAGGCATCCCACAATTACTGAACATAACCTTTGCAAGTGTATGTTTATGACTTTGGACCAAAAGTGTAGTCCTTTACGCGGGTTTTTTTCGACTATCCGATTTAATTTATTCTTCTGTCTCATCCTACCAAGGTAATTCAATTAAAACGGCATGGGCGTGTTTCTGTTTGTTGATATCAATGATCGCTACGTTTTCCGGAAGAGTTTGTGTCTCAACGGCGATTGTGTTAAACCCATCTTTGAATCTAAAATGACCGTCTTGGGCCGGCCAGTGCCTCTAGAATTTCAAGCGTTAACTGGGGTCCCGTTTTCCATTACCCGTCGTTTGTCTCGTTGAAAATGAAGTTCTACCCCATTTGTCAAAAGATTCCGTAGTATGTTATACTCTGTTATCTGATGCCCTTTGTCATCAGTACAAACGTTTTCCTTATTAATTTGGCTTTGTTGTATTAATCCTCCTTGAAAGGTCGTAGTTGTGATCTGGATCAAAATCGCGATCATGACTATAGTGCGTCGTCTGTTGGGTTTGTAATTGTCTCATGGTTGCATTCATGTTTCTCCTAAGCTAATCTCAAAATTTGACGAGTAATTGATTTCATCGACTGTTTGGAGATTCATTAAACAAACGAGTCGTAAAACTAAGGGGTTCTTTGATCATAAAAGGTTCACTTGGTTTTGGGTTCAGATTTTGTCAAGCATACGGGGAAAAAAAAATTGATACAGAATTCATGACTTATTTCGCAATTTCTCATGATTGATCATGCTTTTTATGTGAATTTTAGTTTTCGGAGTGCTTTAATCGCTCCGGAAGCTATGATTCGATGAAGATTGCTTAAATCTTCATCCAGTTGAGACTTCGTCGCGAGCTGAAGATTCAGGAAGTACGCTTTTGTTTTTATTCTTTTGCGTAATATAGGTAAGCTTTCATCTTGGAACCCTGACAATAACGAGGTCGAAATTAAATGGATAGATTCTCCCACTTCGATCCAAGTGGTGTCACGACGCAGATGTAAATATATCCATGAGATGTTTGACTCTCGCCGCATGCTGTATTAAAAATTCCCACAGTTGCCTCACGTGCTTGCTGTATTGGAAATTCCCACAGTTGCCTCACGTGTTGGATGCAAGGACAAGCACAAGGCTAGAGCTCGATCGTGGTGACAATTAAAAGACGTGAACGTACCTCCCGAATTCCTCTCTTCGACCGCGCCAGTACAATCACACTCGATGACTGATCTCTTAAGACAGTTAATTAATTAGCTAGCTGAGAGGTTGGTCGATCATTCCAAACCGTAAAGCTACCGTCGTCTGAAGATCGAGCTAGGATAAGTGTGATCCCCCTAATCAGGAGCCCACTATTACGAGATACATGTGGAGGCGTGGCGAAGATATTTGCCGAACGTTGATCGATCGAGTGCTCAAGTGGCCAGCAAGTTCAGCAGCGAAGGTAGGCTAGGGTTGACAATGTGCAGTGCGGGGTACAGATGTTTCTCTGCTTCCCGGCGACAGTAGTGCAGTGCATAGTCGAGGGCGGTGTGTCTGTGGAGTCCAGGATTGGCATCGCGCAATTGTAGAGCGCGGGAGCGTGGGAGAGCACGCGTGGCAACGTGGGGGCTAGCGACTGCGTGACAGCCGGGTCGGAATCCATTTTGACCCGCAGCGCAAGGTGTCCAGCCGACGAACATTGCGTTTGAGGCTTTAGGGTGTTTGAGGCTTTAGGGCGTGTTTAGGGTTGGGGTTTAGGGTTGGGGTTTAGGGTTGTTCCAAAGTTTTTACCTTGGAAAAGTGTTGGAACTTACTACTTACCTCCAACAATCTAATTTGGAATCACAAGTTCTAATTTAGTGTGGAAGGTCTGGTTTGGTTGTGTAAAGCGGTTATCCCTATTTTGTGGTTGAGGAAGGCCTCTTTTCTTCAAGGGCCAATTATAATGGTTGTAAATTTAGATGCATGTAGAAAGTACACACATAAAAACTGAGAATTCCTCCAATTTAGCTTGGAGAGGTTAAGAAATAGACAATTAACCACCACACATTAAAGGCAAATTCTTACATTTATCCCCAAAGAGATAGAGAAACAAAAATGAAATATACCCAACAAACAAATTCCCCTTTGAGCAATGCTCATAGCTCTTTGTATACGGTAATCCAATTCCAATCATTCATTTTTCGGCTAAATATTGTATATTTTAGAAGAAGAAATGATTTTATTTAATACGTCTCATGTGTTTTATTTTTTTTGTTTATTTTTTAATAATTTTTTTTGAAAGAGTAGTAGCCTTTGTATAATAGAGCAAAGAAAAAAGCAATAGGAAGGAAATGATCGGGGGTGTTGAACAAAAGTTTTCATCAAATTGTCTTTCTAAATCAACATGAATGCAATCATTTCCAAGTGTACATAGAAAACATAGGTGTATTTTTTATTTTTGAACTCCTAAATGCCCGTCCTTTTTTGAGCTTCCAGACTCTAGAGTAACTCAAAACAAAACAAAAATAATAAGCTGTAATAAGTTTTAAAATTATAATTGCATGAATCCAAACTAGAATGATATGATATTATGGATAAGATAGGAAAAGAAAATAGAATAATATCAAATACAAATTGAAAGATTATAATGTTTGATCAAGAAAATATTAAAACATTTGAAGTCTTTCAATCTTCTTTTTACATGTCAAATCTAAAATTGTGGTCATGAGAAAAATATGAGTTTAAAGTATTGTATGGATAACCACAATTATATTAAGGTTTCTCAAAATCTATTCTATATTATTTTTAAATGAATTTTCAATGTGATTTCTCCCCAAAGATGAGTGTAATTGAAGTCCCCAAGAAGCCCTAACATTAGAAAACTAACATTTGCAATAGACACCTTAGTACAAAATCTTCAATTGTAAATTAAAAACAAATTTTTTAAAAAAATATGATGTTTTACTTTTAATACTAGAAAGACTTTAAAGAATATAATTCAACTTCATAACAAACTAATGTATCACAAATAGAGCTTTGGGAAGACCTTATTTAACTTCAAAGTTTAGTTGATGCCGAAATATGGTGCATTGGACTTTTGAGGGTTAACCTGAAAATACGTTTACTTGCAGTAAGTTTTTAGTAAAAATCTACATAAATGTCATTACGTAATATCTTATCTGAAAGACTATACTTAAAACACCCTTTTCTCTGGTAGTAGTGTATGTTATACTCGTTGTCTAGGGTGATCAATTCACTCTCAATAGTTTTGTTGTTTAGCCTATGACTTTGAAGGGTTTTTTTGGTTTCCACATGTCACATTTTAAAACATGTATGACACATTGACACCTATAAACTCTGTTTTCTACCCTTTCCAATACTCATGTCTCCTATTTTCCTTACATTCATATGAAATTCAAGTTTTTTTAGTGATTCTTCATGTGATAAACTTCAAAAACCTCGAACTTTGGATTCCTTCTTATAGGGTCAACTGGTCTTTTAATCATTGACAACCTATCAATGGGCAACGACGCTAGCATGCGAGCTTGGAGCGGTGAGCTTGTGAGCTTGGAGCGGGGAACTTGTGAGCGGTGAGCGTTGGAGTTAGTTTTTTTAGACTTTTTATGGATAAACACATATTTTTTGAAAAAGAAATAAAAATTTGACAAATTTTTAGTTATATCAGAAAAATTAGGGGACCTATGACAGCTACCCCTATTACCGTGGATTATAAGAATTATGACTAGGACCTGCCTAGGTTCATTTATTGTTGGAAAAAATCCGAAAAACCTTTGTGTATAATGAAGCATTTATTTCGCCCTAACGTTGTTCACATATTTACCCACTTCCAAATTTGGCTAGAGATTTTAGTATAAGGTATTAAGCAATGGAGGCTTAAAAAAACCAATGTAGGATTAACAACGAAAACACAATGAACAATACACGAAAGGAATGGTATTGGAAAGCCAAAAAAATGAAATGAATTCCCCCCCCCAAAAGAAGGCAGAAAAAAAAATGGGAAGCCAAAAAAAAAAAAAAAATAATAAAAGGAACAGTGACAGGAATATGGCTAAAAAGGTTTTCATTTTCATATGAACACCTTTGGATGATTGGTTTCTGTTAATGGTTTAGCCATACATAATTTCATTAACAATTTTTTTTTCTATAGGACATACTTCCAACTTGGGTAAAATGCATGGACGTTTTCTAATTCATATGCTTCACACCACATAAATTGTACCAAATGGTAGTTCATAGAATAAGAATGTAATACTACTTGCTACTGTAGCCATTACTACTGTAGAACTGTGATGATGTCTGCTTTTAGAAGGAGAAGCTTCAATTCGTTGAAGCTAAAACTTGGTGCATGAATGAATTTATCCTCATGGATGTCCATCTTGCAGAAATACCGAAACAAGTAGTACAAGTGCTTGCAATTCACATATTGTTGACGACCTCCAATAGCTGAAACACACATGTTGGTAAAGTCCGGGCATGTGCATGAGGGGTACATACCCACTGTAATACGATACACATTTTGGTTTAGGTCACTTTTGGTCTCGAGAGACACAATTGCACCTAGTTCTGGAAAAGGCAACAATGTTACTCCAAGTATTAGTCCTTTCACATTGCCAGCACTCTCCCACTTGTTTCGCTGTTCTGTAGTTGGTACTGTTGAGATTCGCCGAATGGTTCGACTATTTCGAACCGTTGGATACATGTGTGCATCATGTGGAGGTGGCTGATCATAAAATACGCTTTTGAAAACGTTGGACATATTGAATAGCCGACGAGGAGACAACGTAGGACGCTCTTGGAGTCTAAATTCAGCATGTTGTAGGAGTAATGTCTCCTCTTTGCTCAAGTTTGTCCCGGTTAGAACAGGCCATACTTCTGGCACATTTGGCCAATCTATAACCCACTTGCGCTTGTTCCCCTTTACACATCGTTCAATGTCATCTGCACAGAACCAAAAGTCCGCCAACACTTCGCGCTTAGTCCCATAATCTTCTTTTCTCCCACGATAGGTGGGAGCAGGGGATCCCTTCCGTCCTTTTGAAATTCTAGCAGTGCACCTGATATCTGACCCCCGTTGTTGAGCATGACATTTTGCGTTTGATTTGTGGCTTATCCTTGCAATGTGCCACTTTGATGTGTCGCAGTCACTTTCAAACGCAATGGATACATGTAGTGAAGTGTTCACTTGAGCTTCTGTATACTTTTCCTCAGCAGAGTTTATAAACGCGGTTGTAGACCTCGTTCGAACACGAGGTTGAGAGAAATTTACTTTATCTGGTCTATGTGAGTCTCCGGCATCACCAATGGGTACATCTAACTTCCTCTTCGTGCTTCCAAATATTTCTTCTCCTTCTAAATGGGGTATGTGACTTCCAACACCTTCAGATCCGGGCAGTGTATTAAGCGCTTCTGCTATTTTCTTGGGATCTCCGCTCCGTCTTGCAGCTCTCAATTTCAACTCCCCCTTTGATGGACCAGAGCCACATGCATGTCCCTTCAAGTAAGCGCGATAATTTGTCATCTGCATCCATGCACGGATACTATCATCGCAAGTAGCATCAAACAAATTGTTACCTCGATTTCCAGACATTTGAAGCCACTTGTTATGCACTGTTTCTGACAAGTTGCATGAAGGCATGTCAGCCATCTCCTCCAAATTCAATCCCTGAAAAGGTCCCCCCCCAAAAAGAAAATTCAAGTTCAATGCAAAAGAGTACAAGCAAGAACCATTGTGATTTGAAAACCATCGAGTTCATGTACGGGGCACATGAGATGACGCACACTTAAATAAAATTAAATAAAAAAAGAAGCTAGATGTCTTCAAATTTGCAATCCTTGACCTTCTTAACTAATTAGAGAAAAATCACAGTTACATATCATAAAACATAGAAGACCAACAAAATCTAACATTTTATTCCCAATGCAAAAAAAAAAAAAAAATACAATAGTGCATGGACCTTACCATTTGCATGAATCCGCCCCACTGCCTATAACGGAAATGCCAAAATGCTAGCCAATGGTCCAAGTGATGAAGTGCATCTTCTGTGGTAGCTCCAGAAGATAACCACCATGACCGAATTGCTAGGTATTTGGTCTCCGCGTCCTCCATATTCTTTGAATCTTTGTATTGCTTACATAATGATGTGTGTTGCTGTTGGAATGCTTCCTTGATATACTTCTGTGTGTGTTTTTGAAGTGAAGAACTCCAATGCAATAAACAAGTCCGTTCCCGATTTTCCATTTTCTGATTGGCAGAGCCACTACCATAGATGATACGAACTGCATTCCAATTGGCCATAGCACTATCGGCCATAAAACCCTTGAAGTTTGGGTTTTCTATTCCGTGTCGTGACATGACAACATTCAAGCATTCCTAGAAAATCACTTGAATCTCGGTATCTTCCGATTGCATATCGCATGTGGAAATGGTCATCACCTTTTTGTACTCGGGGTCATATACGTGGCAAGCCATCGTGGTCCAGTCCTTCACACGCTTCACGTGGTCAAACATCATCCACGCATTTTGTAGATTCCCTCCCGGTTGCATGCGCTTCACCAGATCCACTCCACTGCCGGGTCCTTCTGTCAACATCTTGAAAATGTACACCTTCTCCTTCCCTTGTCCAGGGAAAACGCTATCGTGAATGAATTCGAACTTTGCCTCCTTCTTCATGGTCATAATACTGTCGATAACGCCTCCGCGGTTGTTTGAGCGGAAAGAAGATATGACGTTGCGGATGTTTGGACTGCTTAAATACTCGAAGCGGTCCATTACCTCTTCTAGTTCCTGTCCTTTCAACAACTTCTTCTCTCCTTCATTGTGAAACAAATAGGTTGTTAGGAAATCTTTGCTAGCAGAGAGAGCAATTGCGGAGTTGGTGGCTAGAGGTGTTTTCGCCACTTGCTCCGCAATGAGTCCACAAATCTTCTCTGCAGAGTCTCTGTACATGCCTTTTGCTACGGGGTGACAGTGATCTCCAATATGAATAGCCACCCTACTCATTTTCGGATTTTCACTACAACAGTAGTAAATTCTAGCATTGCATGTGCTCAGACATGTAGGTGTAACTTTGCAAAGCTTAAAAACTAATGTGCAATCATTGGGAGTAGTATCCCCAACTACAAAAGGAAAGGTTGTATACCCAGTCCACTCTGTTTCATTGCGTTTTCTAGCCCTAGTCAAGTAATTGCACTTTGGATTCACACAAGCAAGATGACCAACGCAGTATGACTTACGAAACTTAAGGTTATCGCAGTTGTTGATGTTTGTGGTCACAACTTTGCACCAAGGATGCCCATCTCTGCGCTTGTCCATCCCTTCTAAGTTCTTGGCTGCAGAGGAAGAGGAAGATGACCGGCATGGAGGCAACTCGAAGATAACATCACCATTGAATACTAGTGGAAGGCATTGCACATGATGATGTTGTACAACATTCAGATCCATCATAGACAATTCATTTCAAGATCTATGCATGGTCGATAGTCTCTTCAAACACTCCATGATACTTATTCTGTTGGCTGGAGGTGGATGCAATGGAGGCCGTGAGGACAAAGACTTCGACTGACTTAGTGAAGGGGTACTGCATATTGAATTCACAAGAGTCGTTTTCACAGATGCATTTTGACTAGAAATTGTTTTCTTATGGAGAATGAAGTCAGGAGACTCTCCTTCCGATTCACTAGACAATTCTATGATTGCATCTAATTTCTCAAGTTTCACTTCACGAAGTAATATATGCTTTGGATAGACCGGAGAAATGTCACTAGGTGAATCTGGTGAAACGACGTGTGCAATGTAAGGCATGTCTACTGTGGAATTATCGGATTGGCGACTACGAATCTCAGTGGATGGAGCTACAATAGAAAGAGGAAGTCCGTATGCTCTATAGTTTCCGGCGCCAAGGTACCAGCAATGCGTTCCAGCTTCTAGAGACCTCAAAATAGGGATAGATTGTTGCACTTGTCCTAATTCAGACATCTTTTCCTCTTCAACATATATAGAGGCTTCTACAAACCTAAAACGGACATGGAGAAGGTGAGATAGAACTCTAGCATGTCCTTCCTCTCCAAGCGGAAACACAAGAGGGACCTCGTGTCCATCTACTCGAATGCAAGCCATTGTGTGAATCTACGGAGAGCGAACTACGAAGGAAGGCAATGAATTCAACATGTGAGACCAGGTACCTAAGAGTTTCTCCACTCCTTTATTCCCCCAACTGGCTTATCCATTTCTATACTTACTAGTTTGAAGTGAAAACATATTTTCAAATCCCTTTGTATTAGGGTACCTTCATTTAATGCTATGTTTTTTTACGAACTCCGAGAAGGGTAATAAATGTGTTCAAACACTTAAATTCACAAACCATATCTGAATTGCCAAAGTCCATTATAATGTTTGGTTCATTATTCCAGTAGTAGAGCCACACAATATGTAGTGAATACTTCTTTAAGGAGCCATTTTGAATTATAATTAAGTATTGTTGTTGTCCAGTCTTCTTAATGATATCTTTTGGAATCGATGTTATCATGTCGTAGTCAAATTCCAAGTACTATACTTACGCTTATAAAATCCAAACAATAATGACGTAATCTAGCTAGAAACTGTCATTGAACAACAAGTATTAATGTTCTCTTGTGGGAGGCAGGGCCTCCAATTGGGTGACATGATTGTAGTACTTCCATGACGATGATAGGAAGCTAGAAAAAATGGACAGGGCTACTTCATTCAAAATTACGGCGTGCAAACCGACGGCGATATTATGGTTCACAGGTCCTCAATGAACATGAAGGTGGCCAGTTCACACGTGGTTGAAATACAACCTGACAAGAGCATTTGCAGAAGCCCTATTCAACCTCCAAAGCCACCATAGTCTACTCCTAGGGCCTTGGGGTTTTAAATATCATTTTGAATTCAAAGGATGCATCTCTAAAATGTACACCCAACTCTCACCGTCATTTTCCAAACTCTAAACCCTGTCATTGATTTCCATTTAGTACTCTTTGGTGGGTCATGAAACACATAAGAGTGAGCAAGTGGTACTCTTAGTAGTCATTTTCCAACCATAGTTTCAGAGTGACATTTCTTCCATTTTTACATTTCTCACTACATGCTTGTAGAGAACCTAGGAGCTCAGATTTATAGTCCGAAGCTTAGAAAGAGGCGGAAGAGACACACCACACTGTATTTCTCTTCTCCAAAGACATTGAGAAGAGCTAGGATGACAAGGGCGAAGAGAGTGGTTTCTAGGACAGGCCAATCTCCAGCTGGAGATTCACGGAAAGCTCTCCGATTTGGAGCTGGAGTCAGTGGTGGAGAGGAAGACACGGGAGTCCTCAACAGAGATGCAGTTCAAGAGATGTCTGAGGACGCTAGTAGCAGACAACGTGAAGGGAGAGAAATTGACACTTCAAATGTGAGAACTTCTAGCATTCTTCAAGTACTTTTGATAAATTCTTCTCCTTTGCTAGTCACCTTGGGGAAATAACCTATGGGCTATATGACACTTGTTGTAGTATGTATTTTTCACGTCTACATGAATTGGAGCCCAGTGTGATCAATTTTATATGACGCCACTACTAACGAAACCATGTTTGATTGAGGAGGTCTTACATTAGGGACCATTAGCATATATTATCTTAAGGTTTAGACTGAATTTCAAGAAGCATCTAAATGAATATAATGTGCTGGGGAAAATGTGAAATCTAAGTCTTGTTTAAATTCCTTCAAATATAAAATTACCTTACACACGTTTTGTCTCCCGAGACATTATTCCATAAACTTTGGCGCAATAACGATGAGGTGAAATCTAAAAAGCAAATCTTCATGGAATTTTTAACTGATTTGAGAGAAGTGGGGCCTTCCTGAATCCCCGAAGTCTAGCCATGCTCACGCATGTTCTGCTTACCTGTAAATTGCCGATACACCATTCCAGCCGACCCTGGTCCCAATCACGGCTTCATTAAATGATCAATCTGAAATCATACGTGACAACAATCGGAGCTCCTAGAGAGCCTCCCGGCTGCATTTGTGCAAATGAGAGGTCCAGAATAAGTTGCAAGGCTTTTGCATGCTCACGAGTCCTCCTGTCTAAACGTGGCGGCAATCGAGTGTCTAGTCGTGCCAGCATTTCAGAGTCCAGTCATGGGGGCATTCTAGCCTAATCAACTAGTAGCCCAGTCATAACGGCATGAGCTTCCCCACAGAGAGTTCACGCGGAAGCTACCCCGTTGAACTGCGGTGAACTCTTGTGAAAACAACAAATTCAAAATTTATTCTTTTTTAAGCATTGGAGGATCTACAAGTTCCCGCGCGGGAGAGTTTGACTGCTAGTGGAAGCGTATCCTCACAAACATATCTTCTCGTGCCCAAATTGTATTGTGTCTTTTCAATTGAGCAAGGGTCCACGGTCACAATTTCTAACTTGCTTGTGAAGCAGGGAAGAATGACACGGGCTACACGGAGCCGGGGAAGGGAAGATTCAAGTGCGCCGAATGCTCTCGAAAGGTCGACACCACTTCGTCGGCAGCCGGAGGTATGAACTTGGGACAATGAATTTTTGTCTTCATGGTGTATTGAGCCTCCAGTCAGTTGTAGAATGTGATAGGACTCGACTGATCCCTGAGGCCCGACTAATTTTGACCACACCGAGCCAATTACCTCGCTGCTGTGACGACGCCTTCGAGGACGCATGCTGTGACGACGCCTTCAGTTCATAAGGCAGGGACCTTGAGCAAGACACCCCAAGGACGCCCCCGAACATTCTCGCCGAAGCCCGTGAGCTTTGTCGCCGGTGCCGCTGCCACTGGAAGAACTCGGAGAGCCTCTCACACTGGTTTCTGGGGTCTCACCGATGCCACTGCGAAATCTCGGAGAGCCTCTCGCACTGGGTTCGGGGAGTCTCACCATGCCAGGGTTGTACACTGCGACACCGTGACACCGCGACAGATAGACGTTGCGCGACGTCTAGTGGAGCCCGCGTGACGTCAAGTTGACCAAACGTCAAGTTGACTTTAAAAAAAATCCTCCTTTGTTTACAATTTTGACATATTCAAGTCTTATTTTTATAAAGTGTCTCAATTTAATAAATACACATAACATTGTAAATTCAAGTTCATAATTATAGTGAGATTTCAAAGTTTTTTTGGTTGTGAAAATGACCCTACTTGACAACATGTCTAGTAAACTCGACACTTTGTGACACGCGACATGCGACGTCAGACATCATACACGACGCCAAAACTCAAAAATATGTCAGACAAGACAACCCTGCACCATGCCACCGTGAAATGTTGGAGAGCCTGTCGCACTGATTTCTGGGGGTCCTGCTGGCTCTCCTCTGTGGTCAGTCGGATCCGACTGATCCCTGAGCCGAGTCGGTATGACCCCCCTCTTTTGGTTTTCTGTCAGACCGTCACCCTCTTGGACGTGCCTCATTTTGAACGTGTAATTTTTTGAACGTGTCTCCGCTCTTAAACGTGTCTCCGCGCTTCAGCATCGCCGCGTACTTCAGCTTCTCGGGCTCTTCGACATTTCACGCTGGCATCGGCGATTCAGCACTGCCCTAGCATCACCGTGTACTTCACTGCTCCAGCATCACCGCGTAAGACCACGCCCTCGAGGCACCCAACCAGTTCATCAGCCGGGGCCCTTGGAGGATGACACCCCAACAACGCATCCACCATCCTCGCCAAAGCCCTGAGCTTTCTCGCCGATACCACCGTCAATTTCGGAGAGCCTCTCGCACTGGTTTCTTGGGGGCTTGCCGATGCCCATGTGAAATGTCGGAGAGTCCTCGCATTGGGTTGTGGAGGTCTCGCAGATGCCACCGTGAAATGTCGAAGAGCCTCTCACTTGTGGTTCTGGGGGTCTCGCCGATGCCAGCGTAAAATGTCGAAGTGCCTCTCGCACTGCCGGCACTGGGTTCTGTTGATCTCGTCGATGCCTTCGTCAAATGTCGGAGAGCCTGTCGAACCCAAATCTGGGGGTCCTGCTGGCTCTCCTCAGCGGTCAGTCGGATCCGACTGATCCTCGAGCAGAGTCGGCATGACCCCCCGATTTGGGTTTTTCTTTTCTCCGGTCCCCCACTTCATCGTGACTCCGAACTTGATCTTGTTTTAATCGCCTGCTCCAGCTTCGCCTCTAGCTAAGCGCCCCAGCTACTATGACCACGCCTCCGAGGCCCCCAAGCAGTTCATAGCCGGGGCCCTTGGAGGATGACAAACCAACGACGCCCCCGACCATCCTTGTCGACGCTCCTCAGCGATTAAGCCAATGCCACTGTGAATTCTCGATGAGCCTCAAGCACAGTTTTTTGGGGGTCCCTCTGACTCTTCTCCGAGGTCAGTCGGATCCGACTGATCCCGGGTCATAGATAGCACGACCCCCCGAAAATGGTACATTAACGTATTTCTTTGTTGAAAAACGCCCTTAGATCATTTAGTCATCTAATTTGTGCATTTTGGTAGGCTTTCTTGACATATATTGACTCTAATGAAGGTATTTAAGAAATCACTTGAGAATACTAGAGTAACCATTCACAAGTGAGCCCACACTTCTTGTATCCTCTCTTTATTCCAAATTGAATTTGTGATATTTATTTCAAGTTTCAATATAGTAGTGTACCTATTTTGGGGGGTCAAGCTAACTCCTCCTAGGGTTAAGTCGGATCCGACTGATCCCTTGGTGGAGTCAAGGGGACCCCCCCAAAATGGTACCTAAAATTTTTTATCATTCATTCTGTATTTGGAGGGTAAAGTCATTTGTGCATAAGAGTTAAGGTCCTCAAGGTCATTGTGAATTTTGTTTCAACCATAGATGATTATACATTGTGTAGGAATCCCATGGCTTGTGTACAACTTCATAATTGACGGCTGATTTGAAGAGATGTCATCCTTACGCGCAGGTTGGAGTTGGTCAGCGTGAATCTGGACCAAATAGTCAGCCTATCAGTGCCCCTATGTTTCAAGTGCCTGGCCCCTCTCAGCCTTTCACTCCCGCAAATACCACAATGGAGGTCTCTAGTGATTCAAAGGAGGAAGAGCCTGGAAATGAAGACCTGGTAAGCTTTGATGATATTATGGATGCTGCTGATCGTGCTGCAGATGCTCTTGAGCATTCTGAGCATAGTCGTGTTAGTGACCTTGAAGGGCATTCCCATTCTATTCCTCGGCTTAGAAAATGGCGATGCCAACATAGGACACCTGTGTTCTCCCCGGACAGTTCGGAGACTGAATATAGCTCGGATAGTGAGATCTCTTCTTCGATTGATGGTCCACTATTTCTTGACACTTGTCAGTGCACTTGTAGCACTAGTCAGGGCACACGTGAGGTTGTGCTCATTCTCTTGAGTTCAGATGAAGATGACGATGTAGACATCGATTGATTCCATTTGATTGGAATTATCTTTTAATCATCATCATGTAGATCCTAGCATGTCTATTGTACCTTTGACTATGAATTTTTGTTTATAATCATAAATATTTTATGCCTATTATGTTGCTTCATTTTCACTCTCATATTATAGTTTTTTGTTTTATTTAAAAGCATTTTTTATTAATTTTGGACAGACTTTCACATTCTGTAATTTGTTCAATCTTGATGAATCTTTTGTTTTCCCTTTTCAGATGGATGTGTCCCCGGTCAATTTATCACAAGTGGAGCAAATTATAGAAACTCCAGGAATAGATGACACCGAGCAACCGGAGATTGGAGATGAACGTGATGGTGAAGAAGACTTTGTGGAAGACGAAGAGAAGGAGTTGTTGGAGGATGAGCTCCGAAGACTCCAGAAGGTAGACTCAGTGGCTACAATCGCATCCCTCAAAATGAAGCCAGAGAATTTGTTTCGGCTACAAATTCCACTTTGCAGACTTGTGCCGATGCCCATGGTGCGGCCAACCCTCTCTTGCGACCTTATCAAGCTTGAGCAGGAATTCGTCAATGGATACCGAGATGGAGCAGCAGTATTCTATGTGACGACTACAAATGAGGCTGGAAAAAGCGCGGAGTTCACAAAGGAGGAAATGGATGCGTGGGGGCCGCTGTGGAAGGAAAAGAATGACATCTTCAACAAGTATGTCGAGTCTATGGCTATGCTCAGCTTCTTGAAGAACTTGAAGTTCTTCGTCTGTGATGGGAATCACCGACGCTTGGCATGGATGAACCATATTGCCAGACTTCATTCCACCTCACGAGATTGGCATTGTAGCGTTGACTCCATCGTATTGGACACGAAGGGGAAGATTGAATTGGTCATGCATGTTATGCATGACATAAACAAGTGAGTGTTGCATTTCATTTTTTTCCTTCGTCTTTGTAGTCTTCGTTTGTTTTGTATGACTTCTAAATGTATTGTTGAAATATGACTTAGTGTCCTTTTATGAAATGCAGATCAACAGAAGACTCCCATGTGAAGACTAATCTGGTACACACATTGTATCGCGTTCAGAAGTATGGTCTTCTCCCTATGGAAAGGTTTAATGAGATGCTTAGACCATCAGAGGTCAAACGCTGTGGAGCTTTGAAAGTGAAGAAAACATGGTACTCCATGCCGGTGGAGGTCTTCATGTCATTTGTTTTCCGGGTGAGAACAACTTTGTACTCTTTTGCCTTTATCAATTATTCTTCTATATTTTGCGTATTCGTTACGAACTTTGTTTTGTAATTCATGAAACGTTTGATTGTGGCAGCAAGAGATCGCACAGGCAGCAGATGCTGCAGTGAGAAGGTACAATGAGGTCACTCCATTTGAAGAGAAGAGTCATGAAGGTGTCGCGAATGCCATGAGAGTTGGAGCCAAAGAAAAGAATACAAAGTTGTATGTGAAAATGATCAAGTTGGTAACCGTGGCCAATCCCGCTCACAGACCTGAGTTCCTAGCTGAAGTAAGTGATGTGTTTTGAAATTGACTTGAAGTTACTATTGTATGTTGAAGTCTTAATTCTTACTACAAGTGAAAATTTCATCTTCTACAGGTAGAAAAGCATTGGAGCACTAATGAGGTTCCAGAGATGACTCTGGAAAAACTCCAACTGGTGGCCACTTGCAACACAACTCCGTTTCACAAGATCAAGTTCCTCAAGTGGTGGAACTCTTCATTGCCATCACGTGATGCTAGGAGGTTTCCACCACGGCCTGTATCTGAGACGTTGCTCGGGCCTTTCTTGAACAAATGTGTATGGTACGCTGGGGTAAGTGCTCCTTTGTGTGGTGTTCTTCATCCTTCCATGTAGTAATTTTTGTTATTCAATTCCTTACTGTTAAATAATCGAAATTCTTGAACTAGGCTTCTAATCTTTATTATTCTAATTGCCCTTTTGTTTCCACAGATCGAAGATGCAGCTGTGGAGTACTTTGAAGACGTGGTCAGACAAGACAATATGATCATCAACATGAAAGTTCCTCAGCAGCCTGAGTTCCTGGCAGATTACATAGAAGGATGGAGAAGGAAGATCTGGGATCAAGGATTCTTGGCGGTTCTTAGAGGAGCCAACTATTTCAAGAAAAGTGACTCTTTCATGAATTTTGATGGATCCAAACAAGCGGTTCGAAGAGTTCTTTTCCGGTAGGTTTTTTGTACTTGTTTCATGCCAGTTACATGCAAATTAAGTAGATTTGATCACTTGTCCTTTAGTAGGAGGATTTGGTGGCTTCAATTCCCTTACTGAATTCGAGTTACATATTGCTTTTTCTAATGCCTCTACCTCTAATATGGTAATAGAAGAAGCCTTGTACCTTGCTTCTCCAATATAAATATGTTCTAAAATATGTGTGCATGTTTCTTGCTGCAGTTACTTCAAGCATGAACTTGAGGCAAAAGGAGCCATTGGACGGACAGATCTTCCTCCATTCCTTTTTAGTTGGCTGGACCGTAGTTCTGCGGACTGCATGTACAATCCAAACCAGCTCCGCACCTACACAACTGCTCATCTTAGTGGTGGAGGGTGGTACATTGACTGCCCTGTGTCTTACTCTCATCCATCGGAAGTACAATTCCGTAACTCTTTGGAGGGCATTGGTGCTATTGACATGGAGGTGGATGAGTTCGCAGGGCTCACCGATAGACAAAGAAACAGGGCCATTGCAAAGAGGGAAGCCAACGACAGGAAAAAAGCAGCTCGGCTCCAAGTCCTTCTGGAAACAAAGAATAAGAAGGAAGCAGAACGATTGGTCAAGTTGGCAGAGAAGGAGAAGGAGAAAGAAGAAAAGCTCCTAGCCAAAGGCAAGAAGAAGGACGACGGTGGAGCCATCGTTCCAGCATCATCGACAGTGGAACAACCCTCTCATACGGAAGGTGGAGCTCAAAGTGGGGTGAAGAGGAAGGCACTCACGCAGCTGACAGAGGACGTCATCACTCAAGGGACACAAGTCATCGTTCTTGGCGATGATAAGTTGGACAAGAGTGAAGACTTAATCATGAATATCTCAATTGAAGACCTTGTCGAAGACATGGAGACTGAGACGCCAACTTGGTATAGAGAAGTCATGGACTTCTGGAAGAAGGTAATTTGCTCGGACTTCCAAATTTCAATGTCGTACATGAATTTCAAAACACGAACATTGTGTGCAAGGTTCATTGATTGGATTTATTCTTGTGAGTTTGCAGTTGTCGGCGGGGAAGCCTCGCATGTTTTACGGAGTGCCAAATGCTAGGCCTGGAGTGGACCTAATCTTTTTTGATTGCCCGGAGAACTTGCCTGTACCGGGACTATCCTCTCCCCCAACAAAGGTGCCGACTTGGAATGCTGACTTGGAGAATGAGGCTCTACAAGCGGCATTTCAATTCGCTTTCAAGCATCTACAAGACCATGGATGCATGATTGTATTTTACTCATGGAGTGCTGATGTTAGGGGCGATATTGCAGGATTGTGTGAAACTTACCGCATGGTGAAGAAGAAGGAGTGGTGGGGCATGAATCGCCTCCACTTGACTTCAACACTGGACACTAGTTCTACGGTAAATTCAATCAATAAGGCTCTTGAAGTTGTAAATGTCTTTTTCTAATGGTTATGTTACATTTGTTTCTCATGTATATTTTGTTTCCATGAGTGCAGACTCAGAGGTTTGGAATCACCCTCCTCGTCAAGGACTTTGGCGACAAAGGGAAGTCCAACTTCACTTTCAAACGCACATCGCTTATGAAGAGTGCTGGTGTGGACATCGGTCGAGATGACATGTTGATGAACTACACCAAGGAGGATGACATGGCAATGAATGATGGAAAACCATGGCGGGGGGCACGTGAAAAGGATCCTCGATTGTTTCAACTCCTCATCGAAGCTACAACCGGTGAAGGAGATTTGGTTCTTGATTGCACCGCATCAACAGGTGATTTTTAAATTCAATTATTGTCCATTCTGCACGGTTTTGTGAAAATCATCAATTTCACTAATATTTTATATTCCCTTCACTTCAGGTGCATCAGTTACCGCTTGCCGTGGAATTGGCCGCCACATTGTGGCTTTGGAGGAGAACATTGACATTTTTGATGCTCTCCTCAAACCCATGAAGAAGCCTACTCCAACTTCGATGAAGGCCCCATCTAAACCACCAACACTTAAAGTACATGATTCGGATGAAATGATGGTGGTGCCTCGGAAATTTGCTCGGAGGGGAAAATTCAGTAAGTAAGTTTGCATTTTCTTTTAGCATTTTCTTATATCGATATCTTTGTGTTTTACAAATCTAACATTCTATCATATCCAATTGCAACCATCGAGGATTGACGTCGTCAAGTATGATGCTGAACAATCAGAGTCTTTTCTACAGTCCGAAAAAGACTTTTGATCTTCCACCCTATGCAGAGTACATGGCATCAGCCTTTGCGGATTTTGGTTGTCATAAACCAAAACGCCGTAAAGATACATATGCTCTCAATGTGTTACAATTCATAGATGGATCAGCATCTGAGGGTAGAGAGACTTCAGAATCCTCTACTCATGAAGATTCAGCGACTAAGTCTACTGCAACTTAGATTGATGAGATAGATATATCTCATATGTTGAACTACTATGTATGGATTTCCATTATGATTGGATCTTTGTGTTTTATGGCTACATATGGAGCTTCATTTACTTTCTTCTACACTTTTTAATGACGTCATTCCATTCAAAATGGACCACTCTTACTTATTGAAATGAAGTCACTTATAAAAAAGAAGTAAATTTGAAAAAATGAGCTCTTCTTTTTAGATTATCAAAATTCCATAAATCCACGGTAATAGGCTCCTCACACTTTCCTCTCCAACAAAAAAGGGAGGCTCACAGGCTCATGCTCACAGGCTCACATGCTAGCAACCCTGTATCAATGGGTGCCAGGTGTACAAGTTGGTACAAAATAAATCAAAATTGGAATCATTTTGAGGATCTGTTCATTTATCTTTACTATGCACTCAGAAGACAGAATACATACAATATATTCCCTCAATAGTCTCGTATAAATTTGACCATTCTAACAACAAAGACTTTTGAAATGTTGCAAATATTGGTAGGTAAGTAGGTGTGAGGTTACTAGTATCAAATGTTGCTAAATTGAGTGAAACTTTTATAAATAAAATTCTAGTTACAAAACAATATGAATACATGCTTGTAGATTATATCATTCAAATTTTTTTAAAGCATTAGGAGTGTATGTTCGTTTATTTCAAAATATGTACAAATGAAAATGAAATTAGCACATTACTATACTTGGTGGTCATGGCTGCAATGGCATAAAATTTTATTTTTTTTAAATTTGTATGGAAAAAAATAATAATTGTATTTTAAATCATCTCCTAAATCACGTTTGCCAATTTCAATTAATTACTCAACACATTTACAATGTTGAAACTCACAACAAGATACGATTTTAAACTATTTATTTTTTGTGTTTTATTGAGGTGGCTCTAAAAATGTGATTGAGGCTACCAATTTTGACAAATTTAGCATAATATTTTGATCTTTCAATAGTTGCAATACCATTTATTGCTATTTACAATAAAATTTCAACAAATGGGCTATAAAATCCAATTGAACAATTACAGTTTTCTCATTAAATATCCTAATGGCTTATAGCTAGACCCAAATCATTGTTGCATTAGAGAAAATCTATCATTGAATTTGTAGTGTGTGTGCATGGTTGAGCGAACCAAATGTGGTGGAAGTCCATATCCATATCCATATAACTCACTAACTCGATCACTAAAAAGTCTAGCCAAAAAAACTTTGCATAAGAAAAGTGAACACAATAATCCAAAGACAGACACATAGTATTGATAGTAGTGTAAGATAAGCATTGGAGAGAATCCTTTTAGAACCCTACAACGCATCCTATTCAAAATGCCTAGTGACATCATCCACTCATCCTAGTACCCTAAATCTTGAAAATGCCAACAATTCAAAATTTATCAAATCTTCAAAGTCAATGTGAAGTCCATTTGCAATTTCTAGTGACATGTAGGATTCCAATTTTTTTTGGAAAACACATTGTTTTGACTCTTCTATGGGCTTTTGAAAATATGATTCAATTCAACCCCTTGAGAAGTTTATAACTACTATTTGAAAATCAATATCAAGTAAAACAATATAGTTTCTAGGCACCTCAATCGACATTACAACACATGATGACTCACTAATACAATAACAAGAACATTCTCTTCATTAAAAAGACTAGCTCTTATACAATGCTATATGGAGTTTTTTGAATTCATACTGCAACTTAAAAATTTCATAGCTATTTATTTAAAGAAGAGACCTTCTAAATAATTACATAGTTTTTTTTGCATTCAAGTTGAGAATGTATGCTCAAATTTATAGCTACAATGGTGTGGTGAATTATCTACAATGTGGTTTGCAATGCAAAGTCATGCTGAAAACAAAATTGAGATTTAAAAAGTGGTCTACTCAATCATGTACACACTTGGCAACTTAAACAATCATGTGACATTGTTTGCATAACAATATCATGATTTTTCCTAATGCACCAATTTATATGAACATTGTTTGCACAAACAATGCAAACTTTGCTAGCATGCATGTTCCCACAACAACACTACATGCATTGGGCTCCCTTAACCCATGACCCTTTAGGGCCTAAGGAGCCCCAAGCAACCTCTTGAATTCTTCTAGACTCAAATTTTCATATTAAAATTTTATAATTTAATTTAATTTATTATTTTTCCACAAATAAGCATTCATATCTTCTATCTAATATGATTTTTTTAATTATTTTTGGAAATAAAATAAAATTTATATGATTTTAAAAAGTTAATGTCTTTGAAAAATCATAATAATTGCAAAAAAGCTCACTTTACCATGAAATTTTTATTGAAAATAGAGTTCATTATATTGAACATTATGGTGAAGTTGTCATGCTTTCTTTAGTTATACACAAATATATTCAATAGAGAAACATGCTCCACAGTGCATTTTGAAACTCTAATATTCCCAACTTCAAATTGCCATAGACAAATCATCATTGCTCCAAATTTTATGGCCAATGGCTCATTGGAAGCGGAATACCTGTGCCCTCACATCTCATTCACACTTCAAAAGCAACTAAGGCCAAGAGAGTGTTCTAATTTCCAAAATTTAGTTTAAATGAACCAAAATTGGCATACTAGGCCCTAAAGGGTTAAAGTACAATTTGTCCCTTCAAGGGACAAGTGGGATTTTGGGCACGTACCTATGGTCTCAATTTTTCTCATGATTTTTTGAAACTTTTTTGGAAGATAGAAAATGTAATTTCTTTTCAATTAGTGCCGGGGAACAAAAATTATGCCCAAATAAGCTAAAAACAAGGGAGAAGGCGGGAGGGGCAACAAAAAAAAAAGTTGATTTTTATTTATTTATTTATTTCATAGATTTTTTTTTTTTTTTTTGCATGGAAAGCTTTGAATCATTCCATTTGGATTTGTTATGAGAAAGTTCTAGATAATCTTGTTTTTCGAGCAATTAGAGCATTTTCTTGAAAAAATAACTTGTATAATTCATTTTTGAATGCAATTTTTACAATTTAAAAAAATAAAAATGTTCCATATAGTTAATTTATCTTTTTAGAAAAATCTCACCATTGGGATTAGTGCATTTTAATTCCATCTTAGAGATATTAATAATTTAGATTTTCCTTCTATCTTGTACCTACTTCTACTTAATAATTTTTTAAAGACTAAAAATTAAGTTAAAATTTTTTTTTTCTAGACCCTCAACTCAAATCTCCAACATAAAGATTTAAAGCTCAAAACTTTGTAGTGCAAAACATTTAAGTTAAGAAAGTTCAAAGGTCAAATAATATAGTCTTGCAAATTGCAATGTATTGAAAAACTTATTTTTCACTTTAAACCCATATATGTTGCAATCTATGTTGTCAAAAGTTCTGAAATTTTCCGCACACATTTTCATACTAGTTAGTGCAAGATCCTACAGTTATATGTGGAAAAAAAATAATTTCCAATTCTTTTTTCTCTTTGCTATAGAAATGGCAGTTTTGGATGTTTTTAGGCAGAAAAAGGCCTTGATCTTTTAGGGGTTAACTACTAAATGTCCAAGGCACCATATTTTGGTGTCAACTAAACTTTGAAGTTAAATAAGGTCTTCCCAAAGCTCTATTTGTGATACATTAGTTTGTTATGAAGTTGAATTATATTCTTTAAAGTCTTTCTAGTATTAAAAGTAAAACATCATATTTTTTTTTAAAATTTTTTTTTAATTTACAATTGAAGATTTTGTACTAAGGTGTCTATTGCAAATGTTAGTTTTCTAATGTTAGGGCTTCTTGGGGACTTCAATTACACTCATCTTTGGGGAGAAATCACATTGAAAATTCATTTAAAAATAATATAGAATAGATTTTGAGAAACCTTAATATAATTGTGGTTATCCATACAATACTTTAAACTCATATTTTTCTCATGACCACAATTTTAGATTTGACATGTAAAAAGAAGATTGAAAGACTTCAAATGTTTTAATATTTTCTTGATCAAACATTATAATCTTTCAATTTGTATTTGATATTATTCTATTTTCTTTTCCTATCTTATCCATAATATCATATCATTCTAGTTTGGATTCATGCAATTATAATTTTAAAACTTATTACAGCTTATTATTTTTGTTTTGTTTTGAGTTACTCTAGAGTCTGGAAGCTCAAAAAAGGACGGGCATTTAGGAGTTCAAAAATAAAAAATACACCTATGTTTTCTATGTACACTTGGAAATGATTGCATTCATGTTGATTTAGAAAGACAATTTGATGAAAACTTTTGTTCAACACCCCCGATCATTTCCTTCCTATTGCTTTTTTCTTTGCTCTATTATACAAAGGCTACTACTCTTTCAAAAAAAATTATTAAAAAATAAACAAAAAAAATAAAACACATGAGACGTATTAAATAAAATCATTTCTTCTTCTAAAATATACAATATTTAGCCGAAAAATGAATGATTGGAATTGGATTACCGTATACAAAGAGCTATGAGCATTGCTCAAAGGGGAATTTGTTTGTTGGGTATATTTCATTTTTGTTTCTCTATCTCTTTGGGGATAAATGTAAGAATTTGCCTTTAATGTGTGGTGGTTAATTGTCTATTTCTTAACCTCTCCAAGCTAAATTGGAGGAATTCTCAGTTTTTATGTGTGTACTTTCTACATGCATCTAAATTTACAACCATTATAATTGGCCCTTGAAGAAAAGAGGCCTTCCTCAACCACAAAATAGGGATAACCGCTTTACACAACCAAACCAGACCTTCCACACTAAATTAGAACTTGTGATTCCAAATTAGATTGTTGGAGGTAAGTAGTAAGTTCCAACACTTTTCCAAGGTAAAAACTTTGGAACAACCCTAAACCCCAACCCTAAACCCCAACCCTAAACACGCCCTAAAGCCTCAAACACCCTAAAGCCTCAAACGCAATGTTCGTCGGCTGGACACCTTGCGCTGCGGGTCAAAATGGATTCCGACCCGGCTGTCACGCAGTCGCTAGCCCCCACGTTGCCACGCGTGCTCTCCCACGCTCCCGCGCTCTACAATTGCGCGATGCCAATCCTGGACTCCACAGACACACCGCCCTCGACTATGCACTGCACTACTGTCGCCGGGAAGCAGAGAAACATCTGTACCCCGCACTGCACATTGTCAACCCTAGCCTACCTTCGCTGCTGAACTTGCTGGCCACTTGAGCACTCGATCGATCAACGTTCGGCAAATATCTTCGCCACGCCTCCACATGTATCTCGTAATAGTGGGCTCCTGATTAGGGGGATCACACTTATCCTAGCTCGATCTTCAGACGACGGTAGCTTTACGGTTTGGAATGATCGACCAACCTCTCAGCTAGCTAATTAATTAACTGTCTTAAGAGATCAGTCATCGAGTGTGATTGTACTGGCGCGGTCGAAGAGAGGAATTCGGGAGGTACGTTCACGTCTTTTAATTGTCACCACGATCGAGCTCTAGCCTTGTGCTTGTCCTTGCATCCAACACGTGAGGCAACTGTGGGAATTTCCAATACAGCAAGCACGTGAGGCAACTGTGGGAATTTTTAATACAGCATGCGGCGAGAGTCAAACATCTCATGGATATATTTACATCTGCGTCGTGACACCACTTGGATCGAAGTGGGAGAATCTATCCATTTAATTTCGACCTCGTTATTGTCAGGGTTCCAAGATGAAAGCTTACCTATATTACGCAAAAGAATAAAAACAAAAGCGTACTTCCTGAATCTTCAGCTCGCGACGAAGTCTCAACTGGATGAAGATTTAAGCAATCTTCATCGAATCATAGCTTCCGGAGCGATTAAAGCACTCCGAAAACTAAAATTCACATAAAAAGCATGATCAATCATGAGAAATTGCGAAATAAGTCATGAATTCTGTATCAATTTTTTTTTCCCCGTATGCTTGACAAAATCTGAACCCAAAACCAAGTGAACCTTTTATGATCAAAGAACCCCTTAGTTTTACGACTCGTTTGTTTAATGAATCTCCAAACAGTCGATGAAATCAATTACTCGTCAAATTTTGAGATTAGCTTAGGAGAAACATGAATGCAACCATGAGACAATTACAAACCCAACAGACGACGCACTATAGTCATGATCGCGATTTTGATCCAGATCACAACTACGACCTTTCAAGGAGGATTAATACAACAAAGCCAAATTAATAAGGAAAACGTTTGTACTGATGACAAAGGGCATCAGATAACAGAGTATAACATACTACGGAATCTTTTGACAAATGGGGTAGAACTTCATTTTCAACGAGACAAACGACGGGTAATGGAAAACGGGACCCCAGTTAACGCTTGAAATTCTAGAGGCACTGGCCGGCCCAAGACGGTCATTTTAGATTCAAAGATGGGTTTAACACAATCGCCGTTGAGACACAAACTCTTCCGGAAAACGTAGCGATCATTGATATCGACAAACAGAAACACGCCCATGCCGTTTTAATTGAATTACCTTGGTAGGATGAGACAGAAGAATAAATTAAATCGGATAGTCGAAAAAAACCCGCGTAAAGGACTACACTTTTGGTCCAAAGTCATAAACATACACTTGCAAAGGTTATGTTCAGTAATTGTGGGATGCCTATTGAAGTATTCTAAACCCGAAAAAGTTCAGACCGTATAATTATTATGGGTCCGAGTAGAAAGCACGTTTACTGGGTTTACTGGGTGCCCTTGGAAGACTTGGATTACGCACCTGAACCTTTAATGCCCAGTTCCAAACGGATTCACAAATTATTCGGTCGCTTACCTGATCAAATCAGGGAAGGATACAGATGGGGGCCACAATCAACCAGCTTAGGAAAAACAACGTATTTCTAAATGAGGCTTGTGTACAATTCATTGGAGATCACATCTGTATCCCACCTTTCAGCTGACAGGAGTGCTTTGGGGGAATTAGGTGAATTGCGACGCGGTACTGTGCAGTTCGCGCATTGCATCTGGGGTGGAGCTAGTATAAAGCGGAGCATCGGTCGCCAAGGTCACACACCGCACTTCAATCTTGGGTTTGATTGTCGCTTTTGGAATGATTGCTGGCGCAGCCGTAGCTTGAGGAGGTGCGGGGCACTATGTACGAAGATTTGTCAAGCAGTTTGGGTGAGCGAGCTGAGTGCATAACTTTTCACTGTTATTGCACTTGGAGCAGATCCGTGAGTGACCGATCATCGAGGCCCACAGCTTGCCATCTCCCTGCGAATTGAAACTCTATTGGAAACATGTGATCATCAGGACGTCGTTAGTTTTACGGACTCGACCTGTACACGCAAATTTGTTTCCTCACTTACATGTATAACATTGTACTGTACACTCCTTGCACTTCCAGTTAGGTCTATGTGCAGAGGTGCCTGTTTCTTCGCTATCTGTTCTGTCGGTACGGTAGATCATGAACGTTAGTTAAGTTATCGTACACGTGTACGCATGAATGATGTAGATATGGACTATGAAAGGTAGAACTGGGGGTTCAAGTGTTCCGCTCCCTTGTAGGCATTCCGCTCTCGACTTTGTGAGAAAACGAGCGTGAAAATATTGTAGATCTGTTGGGCTCTATCTATGTAGAAGGATGATGCACTACGATCAAAATACATGCCCATCACAAGTCGACATGTATCCGCATCCTCTACTTCTTGCTAGCGATGACATTAATACAGTACAGTCTAGGAATTATGATTGCTTACGCTAAGAGCCTGTTTGTGTGGAATGCAAATTTGATTATAGGATGAGTCAAAACGGGACGAAAGCTCTCCGTCGTCTGGTGGTGATGTTTGATGGTACTGGGAATACGAGGCAGAATATGACCAACGTATCTCGTATGTTTGAGGCCATTGACGATTCGCACCCAGATTCTTATAGGCCTATTCCTGATTCCAAGGTCGAACACTCCCCGGCGCCCTTCCAGGACCCGGGCCAAGACCCCACTTCTAAGAAGCTCGTCCAGTGCAAAACCTGCAATCAGCCCATCATGGAGCCGGCGAAACGTGATGGTGCCGACAGTGAAGTCAACTTCCGTGCCGTCGTACCGTGCGGCTCGTGTGCGGTGGTGGAGCCTGCGCGGGAGCCCGTCCAGGTGGTGCAGTATATCAAAGGGGTTGGAACGACTTGGAATGGACGAATCGGACGGCTTTCGGCTCAAGCTGTTGGTTACGGTCTGTCAGATAAGATCAAAGAGGGATATACTTGGTTGTGTAACCACTATCTGCAAGGAGACGAGGTTTTCGTGTTCGGTTTCAGTCGGGGGGCGTTTGCCGCGCGCAGTCTGGTCTCGCTGCTGTACAAGTGCGACGGCGTCTTGAAGAAAACACCGAACCCTGGCACCTGTGGCGAACTTTCGTTCGATGACAAAAGTCGGGACGATATGAATGCCATTGACACAGCATACGATTATTACCGGGCATATGTGGAGAGTCCGGATGAAACAAATGAAACCAAGCTAAATGGAGTCAAGCCAAAGGAAGCAAAACTAAAGGAGGCTAGGCTAAATAATTATTTGGCGAAGAAGAAAGCTTTCGATGACTACCTCGGTAACTGGAACAAGTCCACGAAGCACGAATACACGATTACGAAATTGGGTGTGCCGGTGAAGATGCTCGGCGTGTGGGATACAGTCGGCGCTCTTGGCATACCCGAGACTGGTTACCCGATCCTCGACAACGGCAATTGGAGCCGATCGCAGTACCAGTTCCACGACGAACGCCTCTCTTGCATCGTGGAAAACGCCTACCACGCTCTCGCCCTCGACGAACACCGCGAGGCGTTCAAACCAACAGTCTGGACATCGCGAGCTTCCGAAAAGCAGGAGGTCAAACAAGTCTGGTTCGTCGGGAGCCATAGCAACGTGGGCGGCGGCGCAGATCTGGACGATATGGACGACCCGGATGATCTCTGGCAATACTCCTACGTGTGGATGCAGCGGCACGCCGAGAAGCATGGCCTCCGATTCTTCTGGAATTACGAGGCTCCGGCTACTCGACAAGCCAATTCCGATGTGCGCACGAGGCAGGTGTCGCTCCGGGAGCCGGAGCCCTCTCTGACAAAATTCGCGGGGGGGCTTTACAATATGTACAAGAAGTTAATGCCTCGGTGGTCTGTTACACCATACATCCACGAAACTGACCCGAAACTGGCCATGCTGCACTGGTCTGTCCTAGAGCGAATCAAGGTCAAGGAAGCGGAAAGAAAAAACACTGTGCCACCGAAGCCGTGCAAACCAGAGTCCCTCTTCAGAAATCAGGCATATGTCGAATTTATGGCGACAGTTATTCCCGAGGGCAGTACGGAGGTGATAGCACCTGGTCAAGTGGGCGACGTGCCACCCCCGAAATGGCACATCGAAACGGACGATGTCATGATGTGTTCACAATGGGCGATGCCGGTATATGAGAACGGGAAAGGGAAGGAGAATGAGGACAAGAAAGTGGAGTAGAAAGAGGACAACGCGGATCGAGGTTGAACCGGTGCTTACCAGGTGGCAGAAATTTGTGGGATATCTTTTCACTGGAACTCACAAACCACTTCCAAGTTCTCACAAAAATGGAGAGACGAGGAAACTCCGTACTTTTTTTCATACGTCTCCATTTGGAGACCTACTTTGATTCATTTTAGTATCCACGTACGTAGTGAGCTCCTACGACTACGAATTAGCTCCGTATACTGCATTTAATTGAATCCCATGTTTTTCGCAACAACTTTTGGATGGATGTGGGAGTAGCAATTGAAATCTCAAGATTCCAACTGTGTTTATTCAAAAATTATTATTACAATCATCAATCT
This sequence comes from Rhytidiadelphus loreus, assembly GCA_947034895.1. Lineage (NCBI taxonomy): Eukaryota > Viridiplantae > Streptophyta > Bryopsida > Hypnales > Hylocomiaceae > Rhytidiadelphus > Rhytidiadelphus loreus. The sequence continues at coordinate 27,675,980 of OX344765.1, read as the reverse complement.
GTTCTGTTTGGTCATTTCTGTCGGTTAGACTATCAATAAAGTCCCATTCTGCACTTCCTTTTGGGGAAACCATTGAACTTCTCTGCGTAAGTACTGTGGTAGAAAATCATCATACTGCATGCTTTGGATCCTCATTCTTTCTTTTCTTTGGTCACAAAACTAGAGTCAATCACAATCGAGGATTCTCATAACTACACTCCGTAATTTCACGTTCGCTGAATACCGGCCTGGCATGTTGATTATTGTACTGTGCACATCTGATTGAGGGTGCTAACCAGCTAGATGAAGCGGTGTCCCCCGGCCGGGCGTCCTTAGGGAGAGTCGAGTGTACTTCCAATCCAATGTTCAGGTGAAGTGAGGCAAGAAATCCTGACATGCAATTCTCCGTTTTTCGTCAGGCAGCTCAGTTGCAAGAGTTGGAAATCTGTTATAATAATGGAATTCAGTTCACCATGGCAGCATGTTGACCGCAGTTCGCCATTTCGATACCGGAGATGGAGATGAACTTCCTGAGTTCCTGTTGCACATTGAAGACTTTCTGATTACCATCCAGAAAATTAATACCTCGATCTGCCACAGAGATCTTTCGAGGATTTGTATTTTGAGAGCTCTGTAGCGGCAGGACGCACTTCGAGAACTCAGAAACCATTGAACCGCTGGTGCTACATGCGAAGACATGAACATCATTAATTAATTATGTTTGGGAAGTGCAAGTGGTCCAAACAACAGCTTGGGGCAGCACTAGGTGTCTCTAGTGGGCAAAGTGTAGGAAGAATGATAACCGACTTTACAAGTCTGTACAACACTGGAATGCGCCCTACAAACTTGAATGCCGAGTCCGTCGGTGTCGTTCAAGGGGTTTCTGTGTGCTGGAGTAGGGTTTACTCATTTCCGTCTCAAGAACTGTGAACCTCAGTGGATTGTATGCACAGGGGAAATCGAGTGCAGTTGTTGTCACACTGTGGATCTTTAAGCCGGGCTGCTGGATAAGGATCCTCTCAAGCGAAGTCTCTACAGAAATTAGCACTCTGAACTGGAACAACCTTGTTAATTACTTCTTGCGAATCGATCTGGGCCATTGCAGCAACCCTAGCAGGTCGCAAGTTAGCTAGAGAGCGACTGTAGCCGGTTTCTTGCATCCATTAGTTCAATTAAATTGCACAAGCTAGCATGATATTTTTCTGAACTCTAGGAAGCAAGGAACCATCAATTGAAAGTTGTTCTGTGGAGGTGCAACTGGAAAGGGTGATGGTGCGATGGGTGTTCAAGATACAACAGTTTACCATGTGAGAACCCCACCTTCAGGTTTGAGATTCTTTGCCGTCGGCACCTTCCTTCCTTGACCGCGTCGTATCATTAGCTTACGGGAATCTCAGTACAAATTGCCTGCAAGCATGATGAAACTCATGTATGAAATCTAGGTGATAGAGATTGTGTTCTTGATAATGTACTAGTCAGTTTGAAGAAATAGACCTTAGTGTAGTACTGTCGATAACAGCCGACAGTCACGTTTCATTGGCTTGAGCAGCAGAATTCAGAATTGTGTGAAATGCTTGCAACTATCAACTTTTACAAGAATCGTGTGATTTATGATTTATTTAGAACTGGTATTTCGTTAAAATGGCAGTATTTTACAAACTTGGCACTTTCACGTTTAGATCGTGGGGTCTGAAATACATACCTGTCCTAGAAATGAATGGAAAAATGGCATATGGGAATATGGGAATATGCCATTTTAACGAACTTTCCCATAGTGTCGTAATGTCCCAAATTCCATTAAATACAAGCGTTTCTCCTTCATCGCTCCTCTACCGCACATACACTTATTACACTTATTCTCACTTGCCTGGAGAGTTCTCACAATTCTACAATCGATGGTTCTGTAATAGAGACCGAAAGAAGGGAGTCAACTTGCTTACAATGTGAACGACAAGTTCTGCACTTTGGGGTGTGCCTTGTGGGTGGTTAGTGCGCAGAGAAGGGGAAGTTTGCTGTCAACGGCATGTCTTATTGTCTACGTACCCCAGATGCAAACTGCAAACTGCACAAGAGAATTTCTTGTACAACATTCTTGTAGCTGGATTTTGGATTGCTTGTGTCGATGTGGAGGTGATGTGTTCGACTTGTGAGGTGTATTCCAGAACTTCTCCAAAGGTATGATTCATGTCCTTCGTTATGTAGATCGATGCTGCTCCACTACGAGCTAGTACCAATACATGGATCCTATGGAATCTGACTAGTTATCTGAGTGGTTAGTTTGTGCTGAGAGAATTGAACAATTGAAAGCACCATCGTGGACTGATGTACTCCTACTATTTGATATCAATCGGTTTGTGCCTCCGTGAAGGCTGAGTTGCAAGATGTCACTCCGGATGCTGAAAAACTGAAAGTTCAGGCAACTCTGAAATTTAGTTCACACGTAAAGGACTGAGATTCCATGGCTTTTACTCTGGAAGGACGCAACCCTATTGCCCAGGGATTTAACAAAAGATTATGAGATTCCTTGATGAATGCGTCCATTTCTCGGTTCTACAATTGTTTTGAAAGTCATTCATTTGACACTTTTTATCGTTGACAGGGTTAAGATTTCCAATTTGTTTGATCATATTGTGAAAAACACTTTGTATAAGTCAAGGGCTAAGCAGTGCTACATGTCTCTTACACACATGAAAAGCTCATCTTCTCCTGTGAAATGTATTTCCCTTTTCTCTCCAAAAGGAAAAAAAATACTCAACTTACAGTTGTATTACGGATTTCAGAAGAATACTCTCTTGAATCTGTCGTTAGAAATGGACAGCTATGTTCTGCAAAATCTGGTCATGAAAGTCTTGCCATGCAGGTTGGGCTGACCCTAGAAACTACATCTTCCTACAAAAGAAAGCAACACAAACCATAAACTCCAGTCGGCATATTGACTGGTTTTAACAACACTAAATTTAGACATAAATGAAGTAAGCTTGTGAAGGACTAAGCTAAGATTGTTGGTTGAGGTCATGATTTGACATGGCCTTGTGGATTAAATCATGACCGTATAACATTGAAGTTCTACGCCTCTTTAAGAGTGTTTGGGAAGATGGAGAGTCCGATTCTTGATCTTCTTTTTCAGCTACAAATCTACAATGGTCTATGTGGCAATGAAAGTAGCAAAGAGAGATTTATAAGAGAGGACTTGAGTGCAAGTTGTTCTTTAATGAGAGGTGAACTTTTAAACACCCAACATATTATTTAAGTGAATCTTCAAAACTTCCTTTAGTTTTTTTCTAGTAGCATGATTGCATGAGAGTGATGAGACCTTGTAGAATTTTGTTTACCTCTAATGAATGGCATGTGATAACCAAATGAAAACCTTGTAAAGAATGTAAAAGTGTTGAGAAACTGTTAACTTTATGGTACGTGTAGATAGCCCATCAATACAAGTTAGTTACAAAGTTACAAGACTCCATTATATTTTACAAATCTTTTTACTATGTTATTTGATATGAGGGAACATGTTTTTCTTCTCAAACTCAATTGATTTTATGATCATTTGTCATATGTTTTCATTACTCTAAACTTGTTAGCAATGAAGATTTTTTTTTCTTATTGTTAGAAAGTGGAATATTGTTTAAAGAAGAGTTTGATATTTTAGAATTGTATTTGTTTTGAATGTATACTTGAAATAATTATAGAATATTTTCTCTAGTACTACAAATGCCTTTGGATATGCCTAGCATAGCTATAAGTTCTTAGAACTATAAACTTAAGTTTATTTAAATGTATCCAAATGAAATCAAAATTTTATTTTGATTGTAGAGTTTTAAAAACAACTTCTTATTAGTTAAACAACATCTAATAAAAAATGAATGTGAAACAAAACATGACTCATTGAGAACAAAGTTGGGCAATTGAAAAGCCCTCTTCCTTTCATAAAATTTGAGTGAGATCTGGACATGGATCAAGTGGCTCAGCACTGAGTGGGTTGCTTGTCATGGACATTCATTCAACTGCATGGCTTCTCTAAATATAGGCTCTACAAATAGAAAGAAGCTTTGCCTTGAAGAGACAATGGATGTGAGTGTTGCCTTTTGCATTGTTGTCATGCACAATTACATATTTATATTGCCATAGTGGTTGCACTTGGGTAGAGTAATCAATAAGAATGACTATTCAAGTGCATAAACTACAAGAGCAATTACAAGAAACACTTTTATAGATATGGATCAATACAAGCCTTACTTTGACTTGAGTGCTCAACCTTTCACTTGTTGCTCTATACATGCTTTTTTAGTCTAGTTCTCTAATATCCACATACATGACACTCTACATCTTGTCAAATTCACTTTGAGAGTTTTAATTTACTTTTTTATTTTCCAGCTTTAGCTCATGAAGTTTGCACAATTCAGTACTTACAATTGCTATTTTTACTTTGGAATAAGGCATTTAGGCTTGATTTTTTGAAGTTTGACTACAAGATTTTTAGAATTGTACAATGAATTCTTGAAACTTAAGATGCTTCTTGTGACACAAAATATTTTCCTACCTATTTTTATTTTTATTTTTTCTCCATTCAAATATGCATACAATAGAATTGAGAGGATGATATTACAAGGTTGTGACTCAATTTGAAGCTCAAAGAGTACATTGGCAACTATTTTCACTTATGTGTAAATTGGAACTTGGAAGTGATTCCAATAGGAAAAATAAAGACACGATTTTGATATCATTGAATGCAAATAATTCTCTATTTGTGGACATAAAACAAATCCAACAAAATATATTAGAGTTGTATGGTAAGTTATGCCATCATATATATTGCATTGTTTGAGATTACATTGTATGTTGGAGTAGCTACCAGGAAAGAGCAATGATGTCCCAACAAAACCTTCATTTAGTAGAGCTCAGGCCATAAAGTTGTTCAGCAACATTTCACTTTATCATGAACATCCAAAAAAACTATACACATCCATGAATGTTATCAATGCTAAAAAAAACTATTTAAACAATGACTAGTTCAATCATGACAAGATTGATCTATAGCAATGTTTTGACATCTTACATTGGTACTTTTGTGATCTTCATCTAACTAATGAACAATCTATTGTAGATTTCAAAAAGAAAATTGATAGATTTGGTCACTTTTACATATAGTGCTTCAAAGAGTTGCATGTCACACATTATATTGTAAACATGCCAATACCTATCAACCTTTTTCAATTACTAATTTGTTATATCGTTTTTTTGAATTGTACCATTCTCTCACAATAATGATAATTGTCATTTGCTTGTGCATCACATAATAGTACATGTATTAATATATTTTTTGGAATGCTATAGAAGTTTTGTAGTTTGTAGTTGCTAAGGTATGGAGGCTAGCCATCATATTGTAACGACAACATATGATTGTCATAAGGCCTATCGTTCAAACTTTTTAGCATTGGTATTGTATCATTGTACATCAATTTTAAAACAAAGAAATTACTATTATTTCAAATTAGTTTCATGCAATGGATGTAGACAAAGGTTTAGTAGCTAGGCACCAAACAACTTTGAATTCTTCAACGGCCACTTATAGTACTTTACAGAGGGCTAAATGCACCCATATAGGTGGTAGATGGATTCCTAATTCACTGTTGATTGATGCACAAGGCCCTATCTCTACAATTTATGCATAAAGTCCTATCTCTACAATTGATGAATGAAGCTGATTAGTCTAATTTGTTGTTACCAAATAAAGTGTAAGCAACTGCTAGAAGGCCCCTAATCCATAAATGACACTCCTAAATTATATTAGATTGTATAGGAGTTTTTAGCCATGTAACAAACTAGCAATGTAACATGCATTTATTGTTTTAGAAATGAAGAGACTCTCACCTATGTGGTGAAGTATAAATTATCAAATTTTCTCTCTATAGTGAGGTTATATGTGTGAGCTCCCAATTCATCACTTAGGACTCATAGTTAGTTTGTTTTTAGAATATTACAATTTAAGTTATAATATTATACAAAAAGCCCCCCAAAGAATATAGAACCAAAACAGGTATGTTACATGCCAATATATTATTTAGTCATAAATAGACTTTTATCCCTATAATACCCTCCAAACCCATTTGTAAATAGGTTAGACCTGCGAAGTAGTGGGAATCAACATGCTTGAAGGAACTTATCCAAAATAGCTTGAAACCCTGTATATGTGACCATGGTTGGCTAAATTGTCTAAGGAAAAATAGAGAGATTTCTATATAAATCTCCAAAGATAGATTTCAGTTTTCCCATCCCATCAATCGCTAGAAGAAACTTGCATTTTTTCTGACAAGCCAATGAACATTGTTAGGTGTTTAGTTTAACGGCTGGCATGTCTATAATGGAAGTCTAGGAAAATCCGTCAAGATTGATAGAACAAAAACACAAAGAAATTTGAAAAAACATCCCCTGTTTTTAAAGCAACATCACAACAAACATGGTAAAAAAAGGAGACAAAAGTGTGCCGTATGGCAGCCATGTAAGCACCACGTATGTAGGCGGGTAGTGCCCCATGGAATTTCTTAAACTTAACCTGTTGATGATGTGACACCTGACGTCACACCATTTGAAAAAATTAATATTGTTTTCAGCAACGTCAACATAGATGTCTAAAAGAATTTTAATGTTGTTTTTTGCAGTGTCCACTTAGACATCTAAACATTTTTTTAAACATCATCTTAGATATACACTATATATAGTACACCATACAAAAAAGGACATATAAAATACACCATATAGAATACATTGTACATCATATACAATACAAAATAGGCCATACACAATATATTGTACACCATATACAATACTTTACATCATACATAATTTACAATATACTATACATCATACACAATATATCATACATTGTACATTATATATAATAAGCAATATATTATACACCATACACAATATACTGAATTGGCAATTATGTCAAATGGCCTTAAAAGCCACTTATTATAAGTATATTGACATGACAAGACAAGCTACTTATACGGGTGTGGTGATAGGAGCAAAGACAAAGCATATGGGATATGTGAAACTTAGAGATTGTATTTTATAAGAAAACATTTGGACATCTCAATTGACGCATTAGTTGACATTGCAAAGAATATGTAGACATCTTCTAAAGTGTCTCATTTGATGTGCCAGTTGACATTGCAAAAAACATCTAGATGTTTTAGAAGATGTCTCAGTTGATGTTTTAGTTGATGTCTTCAAAAATAGTGTTAATCTAAATGTTTTTGACTATGCTTTCACCAAAAATGCTCCAAAAATGCCATTTCTAGGACAAGTACCAAAGTTTAGAGGAAAAAAAACATTTGTAGACACATGTAACCTTAGGATCTTGCAATACACTAATTTGAGAAGTGGAAAAAAATTCAAAACTTTTCATTGTGTAGATTGCAAGATATTAATGTTTGAATTGACAGAAATTCTTTAATTGGCTTTCCAAAAAAATAGGAAGCTACACTTCACAAGGCCACATTTATATACAAAAATGCCCATATTGATGGTACTTCTTTGGATTCATTCTTCAAGGCAAGTTGGCTACATGCTTGAAAAATTTATGATCTGTTGGAATTGTACAACATATAGGAAAAAAATAATAAGTAGAAAAAAAATATAATGATTGAAAATACTAAACTATCAAGAATTCAGTTATAGAATTGAAAAATGCCAATTCCAATGATTTCAATGTTGCAATGAATAATCTACATCCTATAATTTTATTTTTTTACAAAAAAATTGAAAATTGAGTTAAATAAAGGACTTCAAAGTTTATTTTAGAATAGCAAATCCATAATTGCCCATAAACTAAAACTCCTCATAATTTTCATCTCATTGATCAAAATGAAATGACTAAAAAGATTTTTACGCATATATAAATCTAGAAAACCAATTTCAAATTTTTATTTTAGAAATAAAGAATTTTTTAAGAATTTTTTGAGTTGCCCGTTAAGTAATGAAAATTACATACCATGTAGTCAAAAGTTATGAAAATTATTGTGCCTTAAAGGTACCCTTTGGCACATGTTGTGTGAAAATTTCAAAGAAAATAAAAATAAAAATTCAATTCATAGTGAATTGCCCAAAATCACTATATTGCCCAAAAATAGTGTTTGGGCATTTAGGGGTTAAAATTTTCAAACGGCATCAACATGTACTAAAGTGACATGCCACTTCAACTTCATTGGATGCCATATCATTGAAATGCCACGTCAAATACCATTTTTTTTAAACCATGTCATGTGGTTGCCCTTCCCATGTCTTTTCGCATATAGTCAACATTTCACCTTAGCCCCCAATAATTTTTAGAAACTTACCTACAGTTAAATTGTAAGCCCATGTGGCCATGCAAGTCATTTCTACTCTACAAAGTATAAATCTTATGAAAACAAATATCTATTGTGATTTTTCTTCTAAGATGTATTGTTCTTGATGCTAATTTTGAAGAGCCCTCAACAACAAAAAATGAAGATTTGCAGTGGACACCCTTGCACAAAATGTTGAATTGAAAAATCATAATCATTCATTATAAAAAACAAATGTTTGATGCTAAAACTACACTTCAAAAAGACATCATTATTAAGAAAAAACTAATTAGAATAATGAGTAGTTTTAATAAGGATTTCATTCACTTCAAAGTTCTATCAATACCAAAATGTAGTGCCTTCTGCATTTCTGGTTTAAATGTTGTTAAAGTAATAGTAGAAGGTTAATACCTACTTTTACAATACTACTATTTTACTACACCATCAAGATAAATTTTGATTAACGAAATAATGAAATGAAACAAAATCTCAATTTATAAAAGAAGAGTTGCCTCATAAAATTCCAAATTGATAGCAATATTGTTTTTGAACATGTAAACAGGAATTTGTGCTAGGAGTATTGAATTTGAGTATTAAACATAGGAAGATTGCAATGTCTTCTAATATATTTGCAATCCAGTTATTTTGAAGTCCTTAATGGAGTATGAAAAAAGTGCACCATATAATGGAAGTGAGTGCAAAGTCATTGTTTTGTTTCCAATATTCTTTGTTGTTTACGAAAAGATATGAATAATAACTTTAGTTAAAAAATAATTTTTTTGCATTATTTGCAGTCAAAAAATGAATCTTCAAAAATTGACAACAAAATATGTTTTATTATGAAGTATTTAGGAGCATAGAGACAAATATTTACATATAGTATATATACTATAATGCATTATACTAATTTCTTAGGACTTGTTAATACAATTTGTGCTATATTAGAAGTACAACAGAAAATGAAGTCATTTCGCAGCTTTTCCATCCATGCATGCAAGGTTTTTGAGAAAAGATGCCAAAGAACTGCCTCTTCTTTGTATTTTTCACATGTGGACAACGTTTTACCTCAGCCCATAGTAAGTTTCAGTAACTTACCTATAGTCAAACCGAAATCCTTTGCCAACGTGGCAGTTACTTGTTTTTCAAAACGTTAGGAGAAACATGACTATGTTTTTTGTGATGTTCTCTGAAACATGGACATCAGATAGGACAAAATCTTGTTATGACCCTAATGTTGACTTGTTTCTTGCAACACCCAATTGAATTAAGCCTCCCATGGCCAAAGTCCCATTTTTTTGCTAATGCTTTAAAAAAAATTCTTGGTTCATGCTAACATCCGAAAAAACAAAGGCTCCTACTAGTGGATAAAACATTAGAAACTCTAGTTGTTAGCATGTAGGAGTCACTTTCTCAAGACAGGATAGTAGAGGAATCTATGGCCACTGGATAGTGATCTAGTGTTGGACACATGCGAGGAAGTCATAAGCAAAATTTGTTCGCCAAGATTCCCTCACATATAAAAGATTCCCTGACTACTAGTAATTCAAGGAAGTTTGTTTTTTCCCTCTTTGCGAAACGTGTGCAAGACCAACACGCAAACATGCAAACCTTTTAGAAAACTCCATGAGTGGTTTTCCAAGAAATTTCGGAATTCTTTTACTTGCAAAGATGCTTTTTAGACGGTCAACCACTTCAATCCACAAAGGGAAATTTATGAAAAATTCATGGGTTATGAAAAAATCTCACTAAAAATCAAATTAGCTTTTTTTATGTTAATAATACACTCCAACAAGTTTGGAAGTATTTTGATAGTGGAAGGTATTCGAATCACCAACGTTCCTCCAAATATCAAATACGGTGGGATTTACGTAGAGTTGACCAGTGTACCGGGAGCACACGGAGTTGGAACGAAGTCAAAAAGGAGTCTTTTTTTACTCCCTAGAGCCTTCTAAACAATCCTAGCTAGTCCCCCTTGTCAGAAAAGATAACCTCTAAAAGTTAGATTTTTTACCTTTTGTTGATTCTAGTTGGCGCTAGTTGTCGATAAGTTTTTTGAAAAGGAAACATAAGTTAAGGAATCCTCTAAACAAAAAATGGCCTTTTGAAGCCAATGGCGCAATCCATTTGTGATTTGGAGTTGAACTCCCAAAGTTAGAAATTGGGACCAATGTAAAAATCCAAAAAGAGATGAAAATCCTAAAAAATAAGGATGAAAATCTAAAGTAATAGGATTACTTAGGTTATAAAGAGAGGAGGTGGGTGCCCCAAGAGAGTATAAAAGGGCACCCTTCTTCCTCTCAAACCACCCCCATTCTTGTACTTGGATCCGTTGGGTCGAATTTGTGTTGGAGATTTTGTTATTTTGAAGTCAAAAACCTTGAACGGTGTTTTTTAGGCTCTTTTCAAGCCATTGTTGTTGTGGATTGGAGAGGCCTCGAAGGTTCCTCTCCACCTTGTTGCTACCTTAGTTCTAAGTGTCCACACCTTTGAGTGTGAGTGTTGTATTGTAAGTGGTTCATTCACCTCCTTGTAATCAAACACGTTGTACTAACCCTAGAGTTTCTTCCCATTATACCTTGGCGATGCCGCTTTGGGGGGCCTCTAGCTTCACGTTTTGATTACAAATCTTGTACTAACCCCTTTGTTACTAACCAAAGTCCTTTGTATGTATTGGTGGTACTTTATCCAACTTTCCTTATCTTAGTTTGTGAAGTAGTGTGGTGGTCCCCATCGGGGCGACAAAACTTTAGCCTTCTTGAGAGTTTTAAGTCCTAGATTGTGTGTTAAGACTCATAGACAATAGAGCTTTAAACCTTAAGGACAAAGAAAGTCCTAGATTTGGTGTTAAAGCCAAATCAACAGTGGAGTTTTGATACCTTCCAATAGTAAACTCCAAAGTTTAGTTTTCAAAACGTGTTGGAAAGAACTCAAAGTTTAGTACTCAAAATTTAAACATTTCCTCTAGAAGAGAGAGCCTTTGGGTAGGGAAGAGTTCTAGACAAAAATTACAACACCCCTTGTTGTTGTTTTTGTTATTATTAGTAGTTCATATAGTATTTTTTTTAAAATTGGGAGTCTAAGGGGAGTTGGACTACCAGTAAAGGACATCAAGCTGTCACTAGTAGAAAGCTTTGTTTAATTGGATGTTCTTGCGTCAAAGTTGACGGATTTTCTTAAGCATCCAATGTAACATCTTCATGTGTTTATGTCAACAATGACATCCAATGTAACGATGTAACGATGTAACGATGTTACATTGGATGTCATTGTTGACATAAACACATGAAGATGTTACATTGGATGCTTAAGAAAATCCGTCAACTTTGACACAAGAACATCCAATTAAACAAGGCTTTCTTCTAGTGTGTCCGGGAGAGTTGGGAGTCCAAGAAGAGTCGAGCTGCCAGTATGGTATTGGGGCATCGCCAAAGAGCTAGATTGTCACTGAGGTAGCTGAGCTGTCACCGGGGGAGTCGGGCTGTTGGAGGTATCGACCGGGTATCAGGGCATTGCCGAGGGAGTTGATCTATTGCTAGGGAAGTCAAGGCTTCCCCGGGGTGGTTGGGTTGTAGGGAAAGTGGAGACCAGAAGAGAGTCGGGAGTCTAAGAAGAGTAGAAAAAACCTGACCAGCATGAGTTATGTCTTAAAGAGGTTGGGTCCACTCGAAAGGAGGCCCCCGTGACAAAATTACAAGCAATCAAGGGAGTCAAAACAAAGCAATTAGTCCAACAAACAAGTCAAGCCAAGATATCATTTGTTAAATGAAGCGGCAACTTTTGCTCAATACAACCTACAACAGGCAAGAAAAGAGGAGGAAGTAGAATAGAACAGCTAACCAAGCAAACTCACTTTCCACGCACACTTCCACACCACTTGGTGAAATGAGGAGGGGTTGAGTGGAGATATGCACTTAGTAAGAGGGAAGATTAGGGAAATCCCAAGAACCATTATGGTCCATTGGGAAGGTCAAGCATAAGAGTTCCTAAAACCCATACCCATTTAGGGTTGTAAGAAGGGTTGGTGGGTGGTCACACGGCGTAAGGGCTTAGCGTAAAAGGTAAATAGTGTAGAAGTAAATGGCGTAGATATCAATAGTGCATAGGAAAAAAAAAAGGAAGAGCTTCTACAATTGGAGTATTCTTGCAACCAACATTTATAAAAAGAATTGGCAAACTCCCTTGAAGCAAAATGACAAAAAATATGGGATCTCAGCAACCTCATACGCAAGCTCTACCACAAGGTAAGTCACAAGGTTTTCTACCCCATCCATTCCTTCATAGTTTAGTAATTGCTAGGGAAGTCGAGAGCTAGAAGCAATTAGAAATTTGTTCAAGACAAATTTAAGGAAGAAATCTTAAAGTAGAAGTCTAGAGGTTTCAAAAAACATAAAATACATAGAAATTGGAGTCAAATCAAGCAAGATATTAGTGGATGAAGTTTAGGGGTCATAGTGGATGAAAACTAGTCAATTTCATCCTCGAATAACAAAATTGTAGGAACAAGAGGTAGAAGAAAACCAAGGCCTAAAAGTGGGATTATAAGTAATTTTGGAAGATAGGTTAGTAATGGTTAGTGGATGAAATTTTAGCCACTAATTAGCAAATAAACTTCATCTGCCAATATCTTTGGCCAGAAAGGTCTGATGGGGGTAGCATTTGATGTTTTTGGAAATGGCGTGATCTGCCCTACCACCTCAAGTGGCTAAGACAGGGCTTCAACTAACCCACTCCAACATCACCAGTGACTTTTCAAACCTCCAAAGTAGCAAGAGAGGCCCTTGTAGCTTGAATTTAAGTTCCTCTCTTCCACTAGAAGAAAACCAAAAGAAACTACGTTTTACTTCATAGAAACTATGTTGTACTCAACAGAAAAGTATCATCTTGATTTTGTTGAGGTCTCCTTTCGTAACACAAAATTCTACATTCTAATACAAAATTCTACATTTTACTTGTCAAAAATGTGCATTTTACTTGTCAAATTCTATGTTGAACCATTGGAACGGAGAATTTTGCATTACAAAGGGAGGACTCAACAAAATCAAGATGATACTTTTCTGTTGAGTACAACGCAGTTTCTATGAAGTAAAATGCAGTTTCTTCTGGTTTTCTTCTAGTGTTCTGAGGCAAGAAGGAACAATTAGGGAATTAGAAAGATCCATTGCTTGGAAGGCACAATGGATTGACGCTAGTGTGAGCCCCGTAATTGTCACCCGCGCCTCAAATTTTTCTTCTTCTTGCTTTATACTCATTTTTATGAGTATTTCTAATCAAAAGGTACTCAAAAGTGTATTAACATCATGTTTGATAGAAGTCCCTACTAATACGGTGTTTAGGTCCAAAAAGTCCGAAAGTGTTCTAAATTCTTCCATTTGATAAACTCTATGTCTTAATAGGTGTTGAAGGGGTCATTTGTGAATTTGTAATAGATATGAGCCTTGATGGCCAAATATTGAAAACACCTAAAATAGTTTTTTGAAGGATTTAACCATGCAAGAGCACGTAACATCCCTAGATCAAAGAGAATTTAGTATTTCCATAAGGTTCTCAGAGTTGGAAAGTCATGTTAGAAGTTCATGGGAAAGCATGACCCAAATTGCAAAAGTTGGAAAAAATATTATCATATGTAACATTGTTGGTAAAATCCACGAACAAAAATTGTAGCCAATCAAGGGATGAAAAAAGGGGTTTCTAACTAAGAAACATGTCAAGAGTGTAATGGTGAAGCCAAATTGCCTAGATTCCCTATTACGGGAATGATTCTTCCTTAGAGGAATTAAAACCAAAAGATAGGAATTTCCATCCTATTATTCTTAGTGTCAAGTTCCAATGTGAACTTGCACTTAGCTTTACACTACAAGATAAAGGGGTGTTTTAAGTAGTGTCCTAGACATCACGTCTTTTAAGTAATGTCTTTTAAGTAAGGTTTTAAGTAAAATTTTACTAAAAAGACTATCTTTTTAGTAAAATTTTACTTAAAACCTTACTTAAAAGACATTACTTAAAAGACGTGATGTCTAGGACACTACTTAAAACACCCCTTTATCTTGTAGTGTTAGGAAACCTCTTAGGAGTTTTACAAAAAGTTTCATATTTTTCTAGATTGCAGAAGATGACTCAGTAGGAAGTCAACCATATTTATCGGCATTGGTAAATTCATAGAAATTATCCAAGTAGCAGTAAAATCCCACTAAAAATCAAGATAGTATTTTTTAGCATAAATAAGCGCCCAAACAAATTTCATGACATTTTGACACCGACAAGTACTCCAACCGGCAACGGCAACAATTTTTAAAAGAATTTATAAAATGACGGCGTGTTGACCGGTGAACCAAGGACATACTATGTCCAATTGATGACAACTTAGACTCTTTTCTTACTTTCTTAAGCCTTTCAAACCACACCAAGCTAGTCAAAACTTTGAGAAAATGCAAGCTACTAGTTTTTACTGGAGAAATCGCCTAGAAGTAGGATTAGGAGGTCCCCTAGACTAATTAGGGTCTTTTGAAGACAATGGCACAATTGGTTTGATGATTGGAGATTTTCTCCAAAAGTTGTAAAAATCACAGTAGTAATAGTAAAATTTGAATTTAATTAATTTTTATTTATTTAAGAGTAGATATAGGTAATTAGGAGGAAAATGGGGGCTTTGAACTAGTATAAAAGGCCCCCTCCTTCTCTCTCTTTGTACTTCTTTTTCATTTTGCACCCCGTTTGTTTCAAGTCAAACCTCTTTTCATTTGTAACCATTTTTCATAAGCTTTGGTCCAACACGGCCACATTGTTTGAATTTAGGCCATTTAGGCCCAAAACTCTTGTTGTTGATTTATATGCAGAAGCTCCAGATGCTTCTATCTTGTTGTTTCAATCTCATGTGTTCTCTTTTAAAGCCCATTCAAAGGACATTGGGGTCCCTTTGAAGTGTTTGGCAAATATTGATGTGTTTTGAATTTCATACTAACACTTTGCATTTCGGTCTCAAGCTTTCGTTACTAACCACTCGACGAGTCACTTGACAAGTTGTTGTGTGGGATTTTACACCATTTAGTTGTTGAAAGTCCCCCTTAAGTTTGTGTGCTAACAACCGGTTGTCTTTGTGGTCCTTAAATGTGTTTTGTCTACTATCTAACAATTGTTCCTACTGAGTTTATTGTGTGGGATATCCAAACTTATGTTAGTGAACATCTCCCTAAAGCCTTGACGTGAGAATACGTGGTCAAACGTAGTGTTTGGTGTCATTTAGAGAGATCTTTGGCTGGGTCCAAGACTTTCATAGTCCTATGTAAAATGTATTAAACAAACCTTTACAAATTTGTTTAAAAGAATTTGAAGTTAAAACCTCTAGTACGGCATCGCCAAAATTTCCACTTATCTTTAGTACTTACCAAACCCTCTCTAAAAAGTTCTATAAACATGGGCCTAAAAAACCATACAGCATAGCTATCGCCAAAATTCCCATTTATCTCTTAGTACCATCAATCTTGTTCTAAAAGTTGTTTTTTAACCCCTAAAGGTCAGACCAACGTTTTTTGACAACATAGAAATTTTGGGCAGGCCAACACTCGTGGAATAATGAGTATTTTGAATTGAAATTTTAATAGGATGTGTGGGCAAGGGGTAGCTTTTAGACCTACTAATTTTCATATCATTCAGATTTTTAGAAAAAAAGATATTGGGTGATAAGTAGTTTTCAATGTTCAGAGGGCAGCACGGGCACCTCCATATACACTAACCCTGAAATTTTTGAATTCTGCCCATAGGTGGAGGGGCAGGCTTGGGGGCAGCGGGTAGGATCATAAGGAACTGGCTTCCCGGCCTGCAATCGGACTGACATGTTGACAGGAGGAGGTTGTTGCTACAGTGTCGTTGCCCTGCGGCAAGGGAAAAGGCCGCAGGCTGATTCCCAAGCTAGTCATAGCAAGTTGTGAAACTAGAGCTTCGCCATGGACGGCAAAATTCAATGTTTTGGAAGAAAATTATCACAATGTCATTGAGCAGGTACAAGAGAATTCATTGCAAAAAGAGATGAAGAAGTGACGACGGATATGCTATTTCAAAATAAGAAATGGAACTCAGACAACTTTGAATGCTACAATAAACTGATTCAATAAGAGATTTAGATTTTGAAAAATCAAGCATGACTAAGGTTGTTGCAGAGACGGTTGCTGCAAAGATGGTTTAGTAACAACTCTGATCCTCTGAACACTAACACTAATGAAGCGCCAAAATGCATGGAATCCATAACTTCATCACTCAACATTGATCACAATCTGTCAAATTATCACAAAGTTTAAAAAGAAACTGTAAGAAAAAATCACAAATGCAAGGGACTGTGTTGGCGGCTACCTTAAACATCCACAATATAATCACCTATAAGCCACCATACAATCACAACCTTCCTAGTGTTGTGATCAGAGCAAGGAAACAAATCTCACTCAAATGGGACATGTTCCTAGTGCAACTTCTGCAGGAGGGGAGGCCAACGCATCGAACCCTACTCTTGAGGCAGTTGGAGGTGCAACGGAGGCTGCAGGGGAGCATCACATCGAATCGCACAAGCATCCAGTCGGAATCCTAGGCAGGTGTGGGCGCTTATTTACCCACCCTTGGTAAATCGGCAAACACAACCAGGTCCTAGTCCTATGGTAGTTCCTACTCTGATGGGTGTCTAAGCGTCAATCCATTGTGCCTTCCAAGCAATGGATCTTTTTTGCTAACTCTCTAATCGTGACTCTCTGATCGTGTTTCTAATTGGCTTTTAAGCTTTTGGAAACCCTTTGAGGTATACTCTATGCCTATCTATCCTATGTCAACCCGACTTGCCCTAGCGGCCCTAGCATCCGGCTCTCCTATGCCTTAACCCCCAAAGAGTGGTTTTCCTTAGGGGGGGAAGGAAAGTTAGGACCTCACCTCGGCTTGGAAGTCCATGCTAAGATTTGTCAAATCTTCCTTTTCCCCCATGGCGTACCCCGAGAGAGCCTCCCCCATTGACCAATGCGTCCTCCGTAAGCACAAAAGATTTGCACGCTTTTCCCTTTTCTTTGTCTCTTTTCTCAGTGTCTTAATAATCGTGCCCCTTGAGGGGGAATGGTTGGGATGCTACCTAACTATTTCGCAAGTCAACTTGCTAGCTAACTACCTCTTACGTCCCTCACTTACGCGTCGGTTTATCCAATGGAGGAGAAGGCCTCCTTGGATCTCCCCTTATCTCTTCCCTCCTACCTATTAAGCCTCCTTCCTTTCTCCTCTCATTTCACTTGTGGTGGTTACTATCGTGGTGGTTTGTGGGATGGTTAGGGAGGAGACGCAGTGCTAGTTAATGGGTGGAGGTGGTTTTGGGTGTGATTTCCCTTGGGTGGATTCCGAATGTTATCTCTTTGTGCCACGCACTTTCTCTTCCTATGCTATTTCTTCTCCTTCTCCCCTTTTCACTATGCTACTTCTACGCTAGGTGCTACCTAATGTCTATACTGTTCTATTCTAAATTCTACCTATCATTGATGCTAGTCTATTCTATTTTCCCCCTCCCCCTTGTGTAGTTTTTGATGGCTATGACTCTAGAGATAAAAAAAACGACTAAAAAGGGACCCAACCCCCCGTTCTGGTCTGGATTCCCCAAGGGGATGGCCTGGCTGGTCCGCCGCGGGGCCTGGTTGGGCTGCTGCGGTGCCCGCTGGCTGCCGTGGTGGCCTGGCGGGGCTGCGGTACCCAGCAGGGCTGCTGCGGTACCCGGTTGGGCCGCCATGGTGGCCGCTGGGGCTGTTGCGGTACCCGGTTGGGGCTGCGGTGGCCTAGCTGGTTGCCGTGGTGGCCGCTGGGGCTGCTTACGGTACCCGGTTGGGTTGTGGTACCTGTTGGGCTGCTTGCGGTGGCTTGGCTGGGTTGCTGTTGGTGCCCTCTGGGCTGCTTGCGGTGGGCCTGGCTGGCTGTTGTGGTTATTAAACAAAGACAAATGCACACAGGGCCTTACACTCCAATTTTAACAACTTAACCCGGCCCAACTTCCCCTACTCTCACTTTGTCTAACCCCCTATTTTGGATACTAAACTTTGTATAGTTTCCAACACGTTTTGGAAACTAAACTTTGGAGAGAACTTCCAAGGTAAATCCAAGAGGCGTAACTAGATTGGTTTTAACACCAAATCTAGAACTTTCCCTTGGTCCTAGGGGTTCAAAGCTCCGCCGTTCGAAGGGTTTAACATACAATCTAGGACTTGGAATGACAAAGAAAGGTAGAGTTTGGTCACCCCAAGGGGACTACTCCACTCTTTTCCTAACGAGGACGGAGGAACTAGATGTAACGCAACGAGAAGGACTTGTATTAGTATCGCAGTAAAGTACGTGGTTAGTAGAGTAAGGTTAGTAACATAAGAAATGTGCGGAGCTAGAGGCCTTCCAAAGCGGCATCGCCAAGGTACGGTGGAAGGTTGCTCCAGGGTTAGTACAAGACACACGAAGCGGAAGGGGCTCTAGAGACACACTAACAAGGACCTCAATGACATACCAACAAGGGCAAAAAAGACACACCCACAAGGACTTCGAACACAAGCAAGTAACCAAGAACACAATGCGTACATGAGCTACAAGGACTTCAAGAAGGACCCCCACGGACCTTCAAAACGGGAAATAAAACAACAACGGGAGCCAAAAGTGCTCCAAAAACACCGTAGGGAGGTTTGGCTAAAAAACCAAACAAAGATAGCTCGGACCTACAGACCCAAGACAAGTGTTGGAGGTGATTTGGGAGAGAGAAGGGCCCCCTTTTATAGGTTTCCAAGGGCCCACTCCCCCCCTCGACGAGTAACCTCATCCATCCAGATTTTCATCCAAATTTGAGATTTTCACCTAATTTTGGGTTTTATGCTGGCCCTAACTTCTAACTTTCAGAGTTTAGCTCGGAATTGCAAATGGATTGCGCCAATGGCTTCAAAATGACATTTTTAGCCTAAGTGACCCCTTGACCCCTATTTCTATCACAAAAAACCCATCGGAAACTAGGGCCAACTAGGGCCAATTAAAAGGGTAAAAACCTAACTTTGGGGGTTTACCTCTTTTGGCCTGGATAACTAGTTAGGGTTGTTGGGGAGGCTCTAGGGAGTAAGAAAAGACTCCTTGATGACTTTGTTCCGACTTCGTACGCTCCCGGGACGCCGGTCAAACCCGCAAAGATCCTACCGTAATTATTAATTGGGGGAATGTTGTCAATTTCGGCTGCTTCCCCCTATTGGAACACCATGAAATTTGTCGGGGCGCGTTATTAACATAAAAGATGCTAATCTAATTTTTAGTGAGATTTTACCGCGGCATGGGTATTTTCTATGAATTTCCCGTCGTGGCCTTTGGCGGTTGACTGCTCGGAAAAAGATCCTTTGGAGATCAGAAAAAACCGAGACTTTTTGGGGAACCTCTCATGGAGTTCCCCAAGCCACGTGCCAAGTCTTGAGCTAATCTGGCACACAGTTGGTGGCGAGGTGAAAACTGACTTCGGTTGAATCACCGGCAGTCAGGGAATCTTTCACACGTGAGGGAATCTTGGCGAATGGATTTCGCCATGGATACCCTGACATGTTCCAGATCCAAGAACACTATCTGGCGGCCATGGATTCCTTCATGCGGCCTGTCTGGGACAAGTAACACCTGCATGCTAACAATTTGGATTCCTAATATTTCGTCGGTGGAATGGGGAAACTAGAACCTATCTTTGGAGATTTACGTGGGGACCTCCTGTGGGCGCTTAATTACCTACCCTTGGTAATTAATCGGACACAACCAGGTTCTAGGGGTTAACTAAATTCTAACCTAACGGGTGACTAAGCGTTGGTCCATTGTGCCTTCCAAGCAATGGATCTTCCTTACTAAGTTCCTAGTTTTCGCAGGTGACAATGGAGTTGCCCCTAATTGGCGAGGGAATAGTTCGGGCTAACCGTCCCCTAACGGCAGCCTATGCGAACTACCACCGAATCTTTCCTAATCTATGGGAATCTAAGGCTAATTGACCCTTCCTAAGACTGGGGAGGGATTACCTAAGTCCCTTCCATGGTTTCCTGAGTTAATTGGATCTTTTCCTAATCTAAGTTATCTTTTTCCTTAATTTAATTTATCCTTTTGTTTCCTAATTTAATTTCCTAATTTAATTCCTAATTTAATTTATCTTTTTTCCTAATTTAATTCCCTAATTTAATTGATCTAATTTATCTTCTACTTTAATCTTCTAATTTATCTTTTCTCCTAATTTAATCTTCTAATTTAATTTATCTTTTTTCCTAATTTAATTCCCTAATTTAATTTATCTAATCTCCTAATTTAATCTTCTAATTTAATTTAACTTTTTTCCTAATTTAATCTTCTAATTTAATTTATCTTTTTTCCTAATTCAATTCCCTAATTTAATTGATCTAATCTCCTAATTTAATCTTCTAATTTAATTTTTTCTCCTAATTTAATCTTCTAATTTAATTTATCTTTTTTCCTAATTTAATTCCCTAATTTAATTGATCTAATCTCCTAATTTAATCTTCTAATTTAATTTATCTTTTTTCCTAATTTAATTTCCTAAGGCAAGGTCCGTTTTGCTAAATTAACCCGAGCTCCTAATTGGATTATTTTGTCTTAATCTAGTGTTCGCTTCTTGGTTGAGTGCTAACCTTAACGGTTACTAATTCCTAGTCCTATCCTACCCTACTCTAATTTGGTTGCTCTGATGGTTAACTTCTATGTGTGAGATGGGTTTGGATTCTTCTATCGATAACCTTCTATGCCTAAACTTAAGGCCTATCCCTAATCCCTCTTTGCTAATCAAAATTATTCACTATCTAATAGAGTCTAACGTAAATTAGAAGGGAAAAAAAAAGACACCGGGGATCTGTTTAATGACTCACCTGATCGTCGTTAGCATGTGCGGCATTCTCCTCCATACCTCCAGCCGCGTGCTCGTATTCCATAGTCGACAAGTATTTTGACGTAGTAAAATGCCAACGGCTTAGTCCTCGGCGAAGTGGTACACCTTAAAGACCTTTAATGGTTCCTTCCTTCCTCCTTGCCTCTTCTTCTTTTCTTTCAACACTATTCCTACCAACCCTTTAAATGAGACCTTACACCATATGACGCTAATCTAATGGAAGAATCACCTATTCCCTTACGTCGTCATTTTGGTGTCATCCTAATCTCCTTCCCAATGGTTGTAAGAAGCTTTTGAGATTTCCTACCTAATCCTATGACGCAACACTATTTATCGTCTCTCCCTTCTTCCTCTCCTATAACTACCCCCTTCCTAATCTTGTCATCATTGTGTGAGGTGGCTTGTTGGTGAGGGACTTTGAGAGGTTGTGCAGGTTTGGACGCGTGGGATGGCGACTTCTCTTCCCCCCTTCTTCCTTTAGCCTTGAGTTGGTCTTTCGTTAGTTTTTCACTAGACCCCGGGTTTCAATCTTAGTGTGATGAAAAACCCCAAAAAAAGGTGTGGTAGGGCCCCGCAGGGCATCGTCCCGTAGTGCTGAATTTAGTTGAGGTAAGGATTTCTCCCTTTCCCCCCCCCCTTTGACTCCCAACTCCCTGGCCCTCCCCTTTGAACTCCCAACTCCCTGGCCCTCCCGAACTGGCCCTCCCCGAATTGGCCCTCCCCGAACTGGGCCTCCCCGAACTGGCTCCCCCCCGACTGGCTCCCCCCCGAACTGGCTCCCCGATACCCGGCCCCCCCTTACGGTTGGCTGACTGCTCCCTTACGGCCTCCCCTTATGGGCTGGCTGACTGCTCCCTTACGGGCTGGCTGACTACTCCCTTACGGGCCTCCCCTTGGGCTGGCTGATTGCTCCCTTACGGGCCTCCCCTTGGGCTGGCTGACTGTTCCCTTACGGGCCTCCCCTTGGGGCGGGCTGGCTGCTCCTTTACGGGCCTCCCCTTGGGGCTGGTCCCAAGTATTTTTACTACAATCCCTCCTCTCCGGGTTCCCGTATGGGAACCCACTACACAACTTAAAATTGGACAGGTCAGGGTCAAAGCTTCGTCGTCTAGGGGAAATAGACAAAAAGTTTTAACAACTAGCAAAACAACGGCCTAGTGGCGGGGTTTCTCCCTATACTTGTCTACCACCTAGGGCACTCTTGGGGGCTAAAATTTTGGCTTTTCCCAAGAAGATCTTGGGAACTAAACTTTGGAACCAAAAAGTATAGGGGGTTCAAAGCTTCGCCGTCGAATTGGTTTTGACACCAACTCTAAGACTGGTGACGCCCCCCGGGTTCAAAGCTTCGCCGTCTAAGGCCTGTTTTTGACACACACTCTAAGACTAGGGTAGGTTACAGGTTCAAAGCTTCGCCGTCTCAAGGGCGGTGGGGTCCACTCGTAAACAACACGGCAAGGGTGACTATGGTTAGGACTTACACAAGAGGCAACCGAATCCACAAGGTAAACATAAACAAGGCAATACTGATGTACTAAAGGCCCCCCAAAGCGGCATCGGCAAGGTACGGTGGGGGGTGACTTTAGGATTAGTACAAGACACCCAAAAAGATACACGGAAAACACACGCAAGTAGATGGAAACCGCTTGACTCGCACACGTACAAGGTAAGGTAGAAGGACCTCAAGGACTTCAAAGAGCTTGAAATAAAACGACAATGGGAGCCAAAAGTGCTCCGAAAACACCGTAGAGGTTTTTTGGCTTCAAACGCCAAAAATTCCAAGATAACTTGGACCCACGGACCCAAAACAAGTATTGGGGGTGTTTTGGGAGAGAGAAGGGCCCCCTTTTATAGGTTTCCAAGGGCCCACTCCCCCCCTCGACGAGTAACCTCATCCATCCGGATTTTCATCCAACTTTGAGATTTTGACCTAATCTTGGGTTTTACGCTGGTCCTAGTTTCTAACTTTTGGAGTTTAGCTCGGAATTGCAAATGGATTGCGCCAATGGCTTCAGAATGCCATTTTTAGCCTAAAAGACCCCCTACCCCCTATTTCTATCACAAAAAAACCCTCGGAAACTAGTGCCAACTAGGGCCAATTAAAAGGGTAAAAACCTAACTTTTGGGGTTTACCTCTTTTGGCTTGGGTAACTAGCTAGGGTTGTTGGGGAGGCTCTAGGGAGTAAGAAAAGGCTCCTTGATGTCTTTGTTCCGACTTCGTACGCTCCCGGGACGCCGGTCAACCCCGCAAAGATCTTGCCGTAAATATTAATTGGGGGGATGTTGTCAGTTTCGGCTGCTTCCCGCTATTGGAACGCCATGAAATTTGTCGGGGCGCGTTATTAACATAAAAGATGCTAGTCTAATTTTTAGTGAGATTTTACCGCGGCATGGGTATTTTCTATGAATTTCCCAACGTGGCCTTTGGCGGTTGACCGCTCGGAAAAAGATCCTTTGGAGATCAGAAAAAACCGAGACTTTTTGGGGAACCTCTCATGGAGTCCCCCAAGCCACGTGCCAAGTCTTGGGCTATTCTAGCACACAGTTGGTGGCGAGGTGAAAACTGACTTCGGTTGAATCACCGGCAGTCAGGGAATCTTTCACATGTGAGGGAATCTTGGCGAATGGGTTTTGCCGTGGATGTCCCGACATGTTCCAGATCCGAGAACACTATCCGGCGGCTGTGGATTCCTCCATGCGGCCTGTCTTGGGACAAATAACACCTGCAAGCTAACAATGTGGATTTCTAATGTTTCGTCGGTGGAATGGGGAAACTAGAACCTATCTTTGGAGATTTACGTGGGGACCTCCCCCACTCTCCTAAGACTTAATTTAGCCTATCATGGTCACATGCACTAGGGTTTTGGGCTATTTTGGGTAAGTTCCCAGTAGCCCTGTTGTTTCCCACTAATTACGGGTTCTAACCTATATACAAGTGGGTTCTATGGGTAATCTATGGATAAAAGGCTATTTATGACCAAATGCTATACTGGTACGTGACATACCTATTTTGGTTCTACACTCTTTTTTGGGCTTTTTGTACTACTTTATGCCTTAATTTGTAAGAAACTAAAAAAAAAAAAAACAATGAGTCCCAAGTGACGAATTTGGGGCTCACACCTCCCTAACTCTCCTAAGACCAATTTAGCCTATCATGGTCACATGCAATGGGTTTGGGCTATTTTGGGTAAGTTCCCAGTAGCCCTATTGTTTTCCACTATTTATGGGTTCTAACCTATATACAAGTGGGTTTTATAGGTAATCTATGGATAAAAGGCTATTTATGACCAAATGCTATACTGGTACGTGACATACCTATTTTGGTTCTACACTCTTTTTTGGGCTTTTTGTAGTACTTTATGCCTTAATTTGTAATAAACTAAAAAAAAGAAAACAATGAGTTCCAAGTGACAAATTTGGGACTCACAACAGGGCAATCCAATTCGGTGGGGCTGCAGACACTCTTGGGTGGAGCGGCCCAAGGTCCACAATCGAATCTCTTGGGCAGGGCGGCAAGAGTGCTGACGACGACTCGAGGTCCACAGTCGGTGACGTTGTGCAGGTACATGCTACATTGAATTTTCTGCTCCTTGACAGGGAGGTTGAGCGAATTAGCAAGTTGAAAGACGGAGCGGGGAGCAACGAAGCAAGCGCCACCCGGCATCTTGCAACTGCACAAGTCAATTTGGAGAAGCAACCAACTTTGGCGGATCAATCAGGTCATTCCTCAAACCAACGCTTTTCTATTCGATTTTTCTTTGTTTAGATAAAAAAAAAATATTGATAAAACTAGCTACAGGAGAGAAAACAGTGGAGGCTCTACTTCGACAACTTCTCATAGACAAGGAAGGAGCTTCTTCGTTGCAGGTAACGAGAGTGCTAGCATTACTTACAATCTCACACTTGCGATCTTTACTGGTTCCACGAGGAACCTCAAAGTGGCCTGTCAATCCGAGACCTGCTAACTACCGTCACCACTTCTATCGTCAAGCTGCCCGATGCCTTGGGTGGTGCAAGCGGCGCCAGTTTCACCCAGACATACCTGCAGTCATCAAAGAACAAGTGTGGCCAGACATTAGATCTACATCTCCAAAGCCAACAACAAAACGCAATGGGCCGCAAACCCCAATTCCAAAAAATAAAATGGGTGAGCTTTACATTCATATCCTCCAATCACTGCTTGCGATAACCAAGAAAAAATCACAAACTGCTGAATTGCTTATCTTTTCTTTTGTGTGATTGTTTAGCTCGCCTCGGATGATGTGCCTCAAAGGTTCAGTGGACGGCTGCAAAGGCGACCATACAACATACCGACTGCAAATCAAATCTCCACAAGTTCAAGTCCACAACTGTCATCAACAGACACTTCTTCCAATGATGCAAGGAACCTCGCAACGACAAGCAGTCCTCTCAGCCACTCAAGAGTGCACACTAACCTGTGCATTGGATTGCCTAATCCAGACTTGTTTGAAAGCCAAGATCTACTGGAGGAAACACTACCTCAACCTCGGGACTCTAGTATTGAAGGCTATTCGTCAGAAATGGAAGAAGAAAGTGCATTTGAGGGATACTACAGTGATCATGCTTGGCCAGAGGAACTACTTCATGATTCAAGGGTCTTCCAGCACACTAATTGCAAGAGAGAAAGGGCGTGCCAAACGATGTTGAACTTGCACAACTCCGGCATGTGGGAAGGCAATGAGGGGCTCGGCACCGAAGACAGCCAGACGCGTGACGGAATCCAAAGCCAACGGCAACCTCAATGTGCATGCGGTGAAGGCTGGGCTCATGGAGATCGTGATTAGACGGTGGTGGGGACAACAACTAAAGGAGCTAGCTGTTCAACAAAAAGAGACTGGGTTAGAAGTTGGAGGGACGAGGTCAGAGCTGCGAAGGACGGGGTTGGAACTGCCAGTGATGGGGTCAGACCTCACTTGGCCAGTTGCAGTAGACAAGTAGACATCCCGACGACCCCGACAGGCAATCTGGCACGGCAGGGAGGCATTGGAGGCGTTGAGGATGGGTGGGTGCCCTGAACCTGAACTGAATTATATGGGCGCAGCTTGATCAAGCATTATAACTGTGACTGAAGTATGGCATTGGGTCGGAATTAGTTAGTGCGTAGAATTAGACACTTCAAGTTCTGAGTTTTTTTATATTGGCTAGAGAACCATGGTTTGGGGACTCAACGTATTAGATTGCAAATTACTTTTAGTAGTTTGTAGAATTTTTTGGAAAAATTACTTCTCTACTCATGTGTTTTAGCCCTTCAATAAAAAAAAATGGCAAACAAGGTCAATTATTTCTCTAAGAAGTGTACAAAGTCCTTGGACCAAAAGAAATAGGCAAAGAAGGTCAATTATTTCTCTAACATTTGTGGATTAGCCCTTCAACCAAAAAAATAGGCAAAAAAGGTCAATTATTTCTCTAAGAAGTGTGCAAAGTCCTTGGACCAAAAGATTTAGACAAAGAACGTCAATGCTTTCTCTAAGAAGTTTAGAGTAGTCCTTGAACAATTCCAATAGGCAAAGAAGGTCAATTATTTCTCTAAGAAGTTCAAAACATTTCTCTAAAAAATAGTTAGTAGACAAAGAAAGTGTTCATTTAGTTATATTATTTGAAAAAGTTTGTCTAACCTTTATTAGTTTCTTGAATTTTAGGGGTTTAGCTCTTGCCATGTATTGCATAATTCAATATTTATGTCTATGTACTATGACTAGAGTGGTTACATTTATGATAAATAAGGCTTGTATGCACTCAAAAATTATATATTTTGTTATTTGTATAGCATATGTGAATAGTGTAAAGGATTCACATTATTTTTTCACACTACTTCTAAGAATATATCTTGAGTTTATTACAACTTTAGAAATGAATTTGGAAATGTATTTTGATTTATCATTGTTGTTGCAAGTACAATACAAATTTTGGTATACCCATCTCCGAGCCGGAATGGATGCATGAGGACGGGAGCAATTTTCACAATCTACAACATGAATTGGTAGCCCCATTGCTGC
Source organism: Rhytidiadelphus loreus (assembly GCA_947034895.1). Lineage (NCBI taxonomy): Eukaryota > Viridiplantae > Streptophyta > Bryopsida > Hypnales > Hylocomiaceae > Rhytidiadelphus > Rhytidiadelphus loreus. Next base: position 27,648,762 of record OX344765.1, on the reverse strand, counting down.
AAGATGAGGTAAATGTCAATCACCCTACATTGCACCATAGAAGGGGTCGTAGGAGGAGGACATTGTGGAGGGGTGCACCAATGTTGAGTGATTCTACATCGAGAGGATGCATATGCGGGGGATAATTCTAGTGAGGGAGGTGATCCAAACAATCCTGAAGGAGTAAAGCATCGGTTTAGGGACTCGACGTGGTCACAGTCAAATTCCACATATCCACCGACACCCAAAATATTTGTTGGTGCACCGGGTCCAAGTGGAGCTTTCCGTTCAATGCCCACCTATACTCAATTGTTCTCTTTGTTCTGGCCATACACACTTCTACGCAAAATCGTGGTTGAAACTAATTGGTATGCAACCACAATGGATAAGGACGGCAAAGTGTGGGGAAGGCAAAGATGGGTGCCTATTAGTGTGCGCACTTTGAAGGCATATTTAGCCGCTCGCATCTTGATGGGTTTGAAGAAACAACCCTACACAAGAACGTATTGGGCTAAAGAGGGTTCATTTTTCCGTTGTCCTCGTATTTCTAAGATTTTTTCAAGGGTGAGGTTTGAGGCTATTACTAGATGTTTACACATCACAAACCCGGCAAACTATGTAAGTGAAAGGGATATGCCGGGTTATGACAAGATGGGCCAAGTTTGTTGGCTAGTAGACGAAATTAGGGATAGTTTCAAGAGGGAGTGGACTTTGGGAAAATTTCTTACCATTGACGAGATGATGATACGATATAAAGGCTCATATTGTCCGGCAAGACAATATATGCCCAAGAAACCACAAAAATGGGGGATCAAGGTGTGGTGTTTAGCGGATTCGATAGCTAAATATGTTTATAACTTTGAAATTTATTGTGGAGCAAACCATTTTGGAGCGGAAGAGGTACCATGCATAGTTCATGGAGAGGCTAATGTGGCTCACAACGTCGTCATGAGGTTGTTGAGAGGCCAAGAGGGGAAGGGTCACGTAGTTGTCACGGATAACTACTTCTCTAGCATAGGGCTATTTGAAAAATTGGCTTCTCTTCAAATCTATGCCATAGGTACTATGCGGGCAAATCGAGTAGGCCCACCATTGGATTTGAAAGCGGTAATGAATTGGAAAAACGTTGCTCAAGGTACACTTGAATGGAAGATGCATAAATCAAGGGGCATTGCTTGTATTTTGTGGAAGGATAAGCGACCAGTTCTTCTAATTTCGACTCATGCTTTGCCAATTGACTTCCCTTGTGTGCCCGTACCGACGGTTCTACAACGAAATGGAGCAAGGAGGGACCCCATCCCAACATCCCCTATTCACCTTGAGTATACCACGCACATGAGGGGGGTGGATGTGGCGGACCAACTACGAGCTTCATATTCATGCCAAACCCGGTCCCACAAGTGGTGGCACCGGGTTTTCTACTTTGGATTGGATATGACCGTGGTGAATATGTATCTCATCTACTTGGGGATCAAGAAGCGACAACGGCATCAAAGTAGAACCATTAGTCACCTCCAATTCACGTTGGACTTCACCGGTGCTCTTCTACGGGATTGGCATGGAGAAGGTAATGATGTGGATGAGGAGGATGAGCCTCCACGACCTCACTTGCCAACATCGAGTTAGTTGAAGAGGAGTTGCTTTCTATATGGAGATAGTAGATGCAGTTTCTATTGTCGGACTTTCAATCATGTGTTCTTGTGTCTAAATCGAGGTTGCTTCGAAGAATATCACTATGGACCCCGAAATTGAAATGCAACAAACCGTCGCCGGCGCACATAAGGTGAAACTCAAGTTGTTTTCCTTTCACCAATTTTTCCACCTAGCCTTTTTTCTATTTCACATCATTATAGTAATTCCAATTTGTGAGTCAATTCTTTGACCATTATATGTCAAGTGGGACATGTTCTCTCTTTCACCATTTTTTTCCACCTAGCCTTTTCTCTATTTCACATCACTATAGTAATTCCAATTTGTGAGTCAATTCTTTGACCATTATATGTCAAGTGGGGCATGTTCTCTCTTTCACCATTTTTTTCCACCTAGCCTTTTCTCTATTTCACATCACTATAGTAATTCCAATTTGTGAGTCAATTTTTTGCCACATCATTTGTCAAGTGGGGAATATTCTCTTTTTCTATATTTTTTTCCACCTACTTTTGGATCTAATGGGACATCACATTAGTAAATCCACTATGTATTATTATGAAAAAAGGTGGGATAAGCAATCAAAAATGTATTGAAGAAGTTATAAAGTGATGAAAATGTTATAAAAATAATGGCCAAATGGGCACCTTTTGTAAAATTGAGGTTCAATGTATTTTGGGTACTTGATTGCTCCAGGTCATGACTTTGTTTTCAATGAACAGTTTGTAAGTTGCTGGGAGCAAGGAAGTCACTGGGGCCTCCAGCATGCAGTGGGTCAAAAACCTTGAAGTTGCTAGTATGTGGAAGCTTATTCCAGAGGTAGGATCCAAGGGGATGGCTTAGAGTCCAAGGTAGTGGTGAAGTTGTGTCAACAAGGTCTCCTGAAAATTGAGGGGGACTTTTTGAGGGGCAGGATGTGGATGCTAATGTCAAAGCGCGGCACGGGAATGAGGAGGGGAGTGACTGTTTTGTGGTGGGGACCTAGTATATGTAGGCTGCCCCAAGTTCTTCTCATGGGACAGGAGACTGAGAGTTTATTTTTGTTGCCAAATTCTCAAATTTTTGTATTTCGGAGTAAGGATAAATCCTAAAGGTAGCCTAGGCATAGATAATTGTTTGGACCGATCACATTTTCAATGGGAATTGATTTCAACAATCAAATCATTCATGCAAAATTTCTAATGTAAGAAGATTTTGTCTAAACCTATCTCTATTCTCATGCAATTTTACTTGTGTTCCACATAGGCAATTCAATTGAAATTTTTTGGAGCATGTATCTAACATGACCCTAAACCCAAATCCAAGGAGTAACCACCAAATTGAAATTGAGAACATGTCAAATTCAGCAGTCAAGCTACAGCTGCCCGCACTTTTTGCAGGGAGAAAAAAATAAAAATGGATTTTGAACCCTTAGATCTCCCTCAAATCAATGAATTTAGTAGTGAAACTTGGTGAGTACACAAATAGTGAAGATAAGTTCAAGATCCTACGATTGAAACTATCTTACACCATTTTATTTATTGTCCACTTCTCCCTTTCACTAGACACCCTTTTTTGGACTACTTTCTCCTAAAACAACCCTCCGACCTTTAGGGGTTAAGTCGGGCCTATCCCCCTAAACAACAAAGCTTAGATTTTTCCAATTTGTGTTTAGGATTAAAGGATCCCCATATAGAGACCCAAGTGTGGGTTTTTGGCAACAATCACCATTTTTTCGGACCAAAGATCACATACATCTCTTATCCAAAGACCAAAATTCACAGGGATGATGCCCGAGGGCCCTTTTTGGCTTTTTATTCGTCTTTTTGAACACCAAGCTTAAATTTCTAGAAGTCTAGACCTTGGTAGAAAATATTTGGTGATAATTTTAGCCAACTTTCAAAGAGAAATACTAGGAGAGGAATTCTAGATTTCATGAAGGGTAGTAGTTGGGAAAATATGCAAAGTACTTAAAAATTTGGGAGACTCAAAAAATCAAATTACAAAGGCTTTATAAGTCAACTTAGGTGGACAAAATTTCAGATCACGAGGTTCCAAATCAAAGCTAGCAAGAAGCTCAGAGAGGGAGACTAAAAGTTCAGATCACAAAGGCTCCAAGGGAGGCTCAATTTCAGATTACAAAGGCTCCAACAAGTAAACTCAGGTGGAGTGCAATTGTGCACAGAGAGATTGGAAAGCCAGCCATTGGGAAAAAATCTCATGTCCATGAGCTTGCTCAACTCCTTTCAAAACCATCCAAGCATATTGCCAATATTTGGAAGCTTTGCTCCATTACCTACAACAAATTCTCAAGAAACACGTCATCCACTTAAGCTCTCAAGTAAACCCACACTCAAGGAAAAGTTACCAAAACAAGGCATCCATGGAAGAATTGCCATTAGTACTTGAAACAAGAAGGAGACTTGCAATTTGCATGTGCTATATCTATTAGAGAATACTAATCCTTCAATTAAGGTTGGACTTTGCTTCTAGGACAAAAAGAAAAGACAAAAGAAAGAATAGTCAACTTACAAATATTCCCGAAGTTAGTTATTAGTTAGTAAATGTCAAAAGTACCTTGTCTTCAACCGTTTGTTTGATTCCTAAACAAATTGGAGCATTTGGTCATTAGATATCAATTAGAGTTGATAGGATTTTATTCTTAAGAAAATTTAGAAGAGAAAAAGAAAAAGAAAAACATTCAAATAGAAGTAGAAGAAAAAGAAAAGGAGACAATTGAAAAGAAGAAGGTTGGTCCTTCTCCAAATACATCTAAAAACTTACAAAAAATGAAGATGGAGATGGAGTGCGCCATTGAAAATTTGGTTACATTATTCAACAAAAATGGCCCTAATACTAAGGTTAGTAAATGAATCTTTGCCCATTTAGCATTGCATTTTTACCAAAAACATTAGAATAGAATTTGGCTTTCAAAATTTCAAGTTAAGATTAGAGTAAACCCATGGTAATTAGAAAAAATCAATTCATAGGTTTTAAAAGTAATTGGAAAATTTACCATAGTACCTTTACCACAATAGTCTCAACAATAGTAAAAGGAAATTATCAAAGTTTATCTTTAGATGAAAAGTAGTATAAAGTGAATGAAAAACTAGAGAATCATCCAAAGGAATCTTTTAAGGAATCTTAGGAAATCTTATCATCTAGAGTAGAAGTAGAAATAAAAAGGTAAAAGTAGAAATAACTTCAAAATTCCAAGGTAAAAAAAAATTATGGAAGAATTTTGATGAACCGGTCAATGGTCAAAATTCACCATAAATAACATTTACCAAGGATATCAAAAGTAAGAAATTTTTACCTTTTAAAAAAGTCAAAGTAGAACCTTTAAAGATAAAATCAAATAACCTTAGAGGTAAAAGTAAAAAACCAAAATTATCCAAGTAGTAAGAATATTTAGAATTTACCAAGAAGGATAAAAAATAACCAAGAGGTAAATTAGGGGTAGAATCTTAAAGAAAATATTTTTAGGATTCCAAAACTATTTTAAATTTAAAAATTAGGAGAACATTGAATGAATTAGAGCATAACAAAGTTTTAACCGAAAGAAGGGGAGATTTGGATGAAGTCAACTAGAGTTGACCAAACCTAGTCAAATTCATAGATCAACTAGACATTTTAAAATAGAAAAAAAAAATCTGCATTCAATTCTGATAGTAAGAACCTTAGGAATCAATGGATGAAGTTTTAAACATTAGATTTAGTATCAAACTTCATCCGCCATCAACCACTAGAGATTTGAGTCAAATTCAAAGTTCTTTATCATTTTGAAAAGGGCAAATTAAGACCTACATTTCTATCTATTTTACTTTCCCGCTTGATTGACCCATCTAGCCCATAGTTTTGGTTGTCATAGCCAAAACCAAGTCTTAAGTACTAATTTGCATTGATATGTTAGTCATTTGCCATTAGGGAATTTCAAAGTAGAGAATACAACAAAGATCCATTGCTTGGAAGGCTAATTGGATTGCAAGTAGATTAGACACCCATTAGAAATTCATCATCAAAATAACTAGAGCTCGGTTGTGTACACTTTATTCCAAAGGTGGGAATAAACACCACTAGGAACCCATGTTTTTCTTGACGGATTTTTCTAGACATCTACATATTTAGAAAAATCTGTCTAGAAAAACACAGGTTTCTACTAAAAAAAGCGCATACAACTAGACACCAATAGGATGAATTAGAAACCTCAAGGTCCCAAGAGCTTGGTTGTGCTCGATTATTTATCAATGGTGGATAAATATGCGCTCACAATATGCCAAAGTTTCTTGGGTGGGAGCATCTCCGTAGTATTATGGTTCTTCTCATTTTTTGGGTTCACTTTCTATATTATATTCTCTTAAACAATCTAAAAGATAAAAGTAGAATAAGCAATTCATATAAATAGAAGTTCAATCTTCTATTGAACGTCACATAAAGATCATGACAATCCAACCTCAACTTTTGTTGGTTATCTCCCATCTCATAATAAATTAGTACCATTTGTATATAGCATATAGTTATCTACTATTCATTGCAAGATGGTTATCTCCCATGAATGATTAATACTACGATCATAATTCTCTTCCATCTTGCAATAGATTACTACCATCCATATTGATCCATATCTTTCCAAAAAGAACTTGAAATCATTCGTTTCCAATTGGACACAAAATTAGTATATATAGTTGATCTTAATATACATGTGATACTGAAAATTGAGAGAGTCGCAAGGAACTTTTGTCTCAATAATTTCTATTGCAATGTTCATCTTTGAGTTCTACCCTCTATCCATTAGTGAATTACATAAATCATCAATTATATTCTTGAATGTAAACATAGTTGCAGTTCTGCTCATTTGATCTTTTCCTATAGCAAACAAATCAATAAAAACTCCAAAAGATAAGAACCAAGATATATAGGTGTGTTTGCCACATATTGTAGATTTTATGGACTGATGAAAATCTTATCTCATCCTTGCTCAAAAGGCCTTTATTGTTTTCATATCTGTACAGGTCACTCTAGAGAATCAAAACTAGAAAGTGGTATTGGTTCTAATTTTCCCAATCTATAATGCTCTATTTCCAAGATGTAGAAGCTAGGCATTGTAAAAAAAAATCATGTACCAACTCAAGGTGTGTCCAATTATTCCAAATCAATTCTCCAATTTCAGTTGAAATAACTCTAGTGATACATTCTTGATCCATCCAATTTGTTTAACTCAAAGGATAAAAGTTTGTCCCATGATTGTGCATAAATGAGTTTAGAAAATCTCTACCCAAATCCAAAAAGAGACTCAAAATGACTTTTCAAAAATAATTCTCAAAATGAATGCAATTTGTAACAAATACTTACAATTACATGCAGATGGTAGAGTTTTTGGTGCATTTGGAATAATATCCAACTACCTTTTCATATAGGAATGCATCACAAGTATAGATGCAATAATCCCTTTAGATATGTAAAATTTTAATATTTTGTCTTATAATGTTCAACTTACAATTATACTTCCACCCTAATTAAATGCATCTTTTGCATATGCTCCTCTTTCCCAGAATTAAAGTTACCCAAGAATTCATTTTCTACCTTTATAAGAACAAAATTATCTCAATAAGGTTATTGAAACTAAAGATTGTAGACTCATTGTTGCAATTGAAATGATGCAAATTCATAAAATAAAAATGAACCAACATTTTCTTAAAATGAATTGAACTCTACTCAAACCACAAAAGATTGAATTACAAAACAAAAAGCAAAAACCTTGTCACAGAGGCAAAAAAACTATTGCAATTTTATCACACTATTATTCTAAAACTACTACTATTGGTATTTCCAATTCCAAATCACTAAAGAAAAGCCTAGACCAAAAGCCATGCAATCATCCCACAAGAACTTTAGTCAAAATACCCTCACATGTGAGGAAGAACAAATATCAATAATAATTTCACAAGAGACCTCCCGAGCAACAAGTGACAATGGTACAATTGATAATTCCATTCAATGAAGTGCAGATCTCATATCACATATGGGCAAGGGAGTGCTAGCACGTGCGCATAGAATCTATGAGCTCAAAAGATTAGAAGTCTATATTATAGACACCTTCTATAGTTATAAGTGTCTATGTTATAGGTACCTATATTATAGGCTCTTTCTATATTGTAGTGTACCTATGTTCTAAATACATATGTTATAAACACCTTCAAATGGTTGAAGGTACATATCTACAACTAGGATCAAGGCTTGTAGGCTCACATCTCTGCACTCTTGAACACACTAATATCATTGACGCTAGCATCATTTTGTCACATATTAGCTATATTGTTCATTGCAGAGGCAAAAACTCTATCATAAGCCTTTCCATGCAAGACTTCCAAAAGTTGCAAGTTTCTAAACAAGTAGTTCCTTCAACAATCCTACTTATTCAATTATCATCTAAATTAGACTAGCCCTTTTCTTTTTCTTTTGGGTTGTTTAAACCATCAGTTGGATAGTTGTACAATTCTCAAGGTCTGGTATTCGATCCACATTTCTTCTAATGTTAGATAGATATTGTTATGGATGAATAAATTGTGCTAAATTTAGCATAACATTGTCCATTCACATAGTTGTTGTCAACAATAGACAAATGTTTCATCTTCAAATTCATTAGAATTTATAATTATAAATGTATGAAGAAAAAATCTTAGCCTTGTAGCTTGTTTTTTATAAGCAAAAGTAACTTTGGTATCAAAAGGATCACACAATGTCATTACTAAAAAGTATATCATTACAAAGTGAGAGTTTAATAATATTTTTCATTTGAATGTGTTAAAGATTATGTGCAATAGATACAAAATTGACTATTTTCTTTTGCAACGTTGTTGATTTTTCACAAACAACTAATGTTTTTGTATTTCAACGATTTTGAAAATTCAAATACTTAATAGAATATGCAAATACCAACCAAAATGTAATTATGAAACTCAAAAGTACACCAACAACATTTCCCAACCAATTGTATTTGAAACCCAAGTACTCATGAATAAAATTTTCAACCGATATTGATTCACCCATACCAGCAGCAAAAATTTGAGTTTGAACATTTCCTAATTGAGATGTAATAAGTCCATATAAAGTCCACGCAACAGGACAAATCCAATAATACCATCCCCACCAACAAGGCATTTGAGCTTTAGGCATTAAAAATCCGGCAAAAAGATTCCAAAGCGAATAAAATCCAGAAGAAGTTACAGCAGCTAGTTGTTGAGAAGGAGTTAATCCCACTGCCATCATGCCATAAAAAGTGAAATATGTAAATGTCAGGAACATGAAAAGGAAATACCAACAAAATTTGTTTGTTGTCCACTCGAAGTGAATCATACTATATGTGATTAATGCATAGAGAATGGTTTGAACAAAAATATAAGGAAGTTCAATGAGTGCTTGAGCACATGCATATGGAACTGGTCCATACATTCCAGCTGCTCGTTCTCTATAAAAGACCGTTCTTTCTACTGAAACAATTGGTTGAACACTTGATGAATTATTAACCCCCAAAAATAATACCGATGCATAAAGAACACCCATCACATTCTGAACATCTTGTTGAGTCTTTCTTTTGTTACCTCGTTGCCAAAAAATGGATCCAAACATTAATGCAATAACAAAAGTAAAAAGAAATCTAACTGCATTGTAATATGGACTCCTCCAATAAGTAAGATTTTGTTTCCAAAGACAAGCAAAAAATTGTACTTTATTTGATTGAGCATATTGAGTGGAAAATTTTAAGTCTTTCGTCCCTAGTTTGTTGTTATTTAAGTCTTTGATGATAGTCTTATTTTTGTTGTGCAATTCTGAATCTACAAAACATTTAGCAAAATCTACCCCAAGTTCTTTTTCCATGGCATGATTTGTAATCTCTAACATCCATGCTGCAGGATTGTAACCATCTTTAATAGTAGGTATTCTAGGAATCGAAGAAAAGTATTTGATTAAATTGCTTGAAAATTTTCCTAATGAACCGACATAAATCACTTCACCTCCTCGCTTAAGAAGGATTAATTCATCAAATGCCTCAAAAATATCAATACTTGGTTGATGGATTGTACAAACAACAGTTCTTCCTGTATTTACAGTATTTCTTATAGTTCTCATTACAATAGCTGCAGCTCGAGCATCAAGTCCTGAAGTTGGTTCATCCATAAAAATGATGGATGGATTTGCTACTAGTTCTACAGCTATTATAAGGCGTTTTCTTTGCTCTGTAGATAAACCTGTTATACCAGGGAGACCAACTAAAGCATTGCGCAAAGTGTTTAATTCAACTAATTCCATTACTTCTTCTACAAAAGAATTTCGTGTGCTAGTTGAAACCTCTTGTGGCAATCGTAGCCATGATGAATACAACAATGATTCATATATTGTAACCTATAGAAATCAATGTTATTAATGTAAATATATCATTACAATTTTTTGAAATGCCTAAAATAAAAACATAGTTGAATGGCCATCAATTTTATTTTCTTGCTTAAAAAATCAGAACTATAATTTTATTATTTATATAACAATTATTTTCTTAATTTTTTGATTCAATAGATAAGTTATAATTTCATAAATGCATGTGTTTATATATTTATTTATTTATCAAAAAAATTCAATTAATATAAGAAGATGAAAACATATTAAACATACTTGAGGTGAATGGATATCTGTTTGTTCAACATAACCTGAAACTCTTGCAAAAGTTTCCTGAACTTTAGGATATCCTTCTACTTTAATTATTCCTTCAATATAACCTCCTGTTTTTCGGCCAGCAAGTACATCCATTAAAGTTGTTTTTCCAGCTCCACTAACACCCATCAAAGCTGTTAAAATGCGAGGTCGAAATGCTCCACTTATATTATGAAGCAATTGTAATTTTGGTGATTTTATTCCTTTTGCTTTCATTTCAGGTGGCATATTTACAAAATATGACATATTCTCAAAAGTTAACGCTAAAGGTTGAAATGGCAAAATCACACCTTTTTCTTCTCTGTGCAATTGATCATTACCAATGATAACATTAACAGAAGGATTTGTTGTTCCTATACAAGTTTCAACTTGTTTATTTAACAATTTTTCCGGTATGATTGTTTGTTGCCGGCCTAAAGGTTGTAAGTACTTTAATGCTATAGTCAATGTTAAATTGAAAATAATTGTATAGGCAATTAAAGCTAATGACCCTATTGTATACCAATATTTTTTGTAATACATTCCTCTACTTGTAAGAATACTCATATATAATGGTACACCTTCTACATTTGGACTCATTAATTGCCACCGTTTAGCACAAAATTCATTTACAACAATTGCATTTTGAGCATATGAAAGAGGTGTCAACCAATAACCCCAAATCCAACCTTTAGGAATATTTTCTTTTGACAAAATAAATCCTCCAAGTACTAAAAATACCAACAATGCAAAAGAACCAAAAGTATTAGAAATAACCATATTTCTTCCAATAGCACCTATTGTACGAAATAATCCAATACCTGTTTGGTGCATGAGAAAAAGCAAGAAAAAATATTTGAAAAACACATTGACTTCTGGTGCAAGACCAATGATAAAGTAACATATCAAAGACCATATTAGAGCTTCAACAAAAGAATATGGAATGCGCATTATCCACCCTGGTATACTAAATGCCCATGCAGGATAAAACATGTTGTCACGTTGTTTATAGAATACAGGAAGGCGCCATACTGTAAGGGTCATTTCTGTAAAAGCATTAAACATCATATGGATCAATGCAAAAAATAATGTTCCCATATATAAATATCCATTTTGTTCATCAATTGGATGAATTCGTGTTCGGATAAATAAAGTTGAACAAATAATTGAAATCAATATCACTTGGCATGTTCGAAAAATGTATAAAAACTTATTACGTTTAATCAATAACCATTCTCTACACATGCATGTTTTAAATATATCCCAATTTGGAAGTGCATAAGGAGTTGTTATAAGAGCTTGTGGATGAGATAATGTCTTATTGAAAGGTTGGGAAAGATATTGTCCTAGTTCTTGGCCAACATTAGATTTTTTGAAAGCCATTGAAAGCTCTTCAACAGACTTGTAGGTATATGGATCTAAATTAGAAGACCAATATTGGCCTTGGTCTTTTATAGAGGTTACTTCTTGAAGAAAATCAGCAACTCCTTTTCGTTCAGGAAGAACAAAACCTTGAGATTCAAAAAATGATACACTTTGGTTAGAAGGACCCATATAAACAATGTGGCCTTCTGCGAGAAGTATGACATCATCAAAAAGTTCAAAAGTCTCAGGTGCTGGTTGTAGAAGTGCCATCAACACAGTTCCATTCAAAAGATGAACATATTCTCGAATAGCTTTTACTATTTGGTATGTTGTAGAACTGTCCAATCCAGTAGAAATTTCATCCATAAAGAGTGTTTTTTTGGGCCCAACAATCATTTCACCTGTAGTTACTCTTTTTTTCTGGCCACCTGAAATACCACGAAGCATTTCACTTCCAACAACAACATCAGCACATACTTCAAGTCCAAGAACTTTAAGAATATAATCTGTTGATAAACTATGTCGTATACCTTTGATAGCAGTTCCTTTCATAAAAGCATCAATGTCAGGATCTGGTTGAATTCCTAAATGTTTTTCTCTTCGTTCTAGTTCTTCTAGCAATTCAAACCGTGAACCAACACCTTGACACCTTGCTGCAAAATCCAATGTTTCTCTTACTGTTAACTCTCCAATGTGATCATCATTTTGACTAACATATGCTGATGTTCTTTGTGGTATAAATTCTAATAATGAATGACCATTATAAGTAATATGTCCTTTCTTATTCAATTCTTTGTCTAGTTTTCCAGCTAGTGCCAATAAGAGCGTTGTTTTTCCTGCTCCTGTCCTAAAAAACTATAGTTTTTTGTAAAAAATATATAGAAAAGATTTTATCTATATACAATAGATAATAATATATCATTATGTTTAATGCTAAGGTTATTAGTTTTATATGTTTTAAAAAAGTATTAAATAAATAAGGTATATGATTATATTTATGATAAATTTATATTCATAAAATTTAAGATTAATTTCTAATAGATATAAGAAATCATAAGAAATACCAGGTGGTCCTAACAACAAAGTCATTCTTCCTGGTTTGATGACTCCACTTATGTCTCGTAATATGGTAAAGGGACGCTTAATTGGGGGAAGAATGCCACATGAAGCTAATAGATTTTCAACAAAGTCCCGAGTGAAATTAATTAAAGAAGGTAGGGCTCTATCTCCAACATAAACTTCTGCATCAATTGTCAAATGCTCAAAACGAACTTCCACAGTTGGTAATATAATGCCTACTTTATCAATCCTTTGTTTGATGTTTTGTAGCAATTGTTCGTTATTATGTTCACTTTTTGCAAGGGCATTTTCCAAGAGTTGTTGACGATCCAATTGTCCTTCAAGAAGCTTTTCTAAAGCAGCCCATTCAATAGCCTTTTCTTTTTCATTATTACTAAAGGCATCATTACTCCATTTTTTTGATCCTCCATGCCCTTGTGCAAACCAACTACTATCAATTAATGATGGGTTTGCCATTCTAACACCAATTCAATTCATTTTATTATTATAATAATCATTTATATTGTAACATATAAATGATTATAGTGACTATTATAACTTATAATTCAATAGTCTTTGATTGTATTCTAGATTAGAAATTCAAAATGAAGTATTCTTATTCATTCTTTATTAATAGTAACAAAAGAAATTGTATAAATTGAAGTATGTATAAGACACAAACATATTTTTGTACATTTGAAGGCCTTCAAGGCCTACTTCTAAGATAATTAAATTTTATATATACAAAATCTAGTTTATAAATATCAATATAGTTTTGATCTACATTCTTTCAATACTAGTGTAAAATTTTATATTAAAGGTAATCGTGTGTTTTATGAAGTGGTGATCCAATCTCTCAATATTAGTCAATTTCACATGTTTGTTAATATATTGATGAGGCTATGTTAAAATTAATTTTAAGATTTTAGAAAACATCACACAATGCACAATGTAGTCATTTTGTGTGGAATAGGATTTAATTCACTCTATAAATAAATCATCTAAATCTTAAATGTAAAATTTAATGAACTTACAATATGATTCTTGATTCTATTTCAAGGAAAAATTATACTAACATTGGGTCCTACTTCTTAATATACATTGACTTGTGTCACTTATTCTACCTAAATATTTTTATTTATTTATCATAAGAATAAAATTTTGAGTTTTCTATTTGCAAGGTGGACAAACAAAGTATAATACGATTAAACCATTCCTAAAAAACATTTGAAAAGCCAAAACGCTTCAAATCTTGAGAAATATTTTAAATCTTAAATGCTCAAACAATTGGGATTAATAATCAAAAGTAAATGAATCTTCATAAGTGCACGAGAATATATTTACTTGGTTTATCTCTTATTCAATGTATTCTAGATTTCAAGAAGCTCAATTATTTTTTTTAATATATGATTAAGTAGAAATATTGATTTTACTAATTTACAATGATATTTAATATATTTTCAAAAAGGTTATAGAATGAACAGTACAAAGATAGTTTTGTGATGAATACATATTATAGATAAAATTTTATTGATGTCTATTAATGAAAATATATCTAGACTTTAATAAAGTCATAGCAAAGGTAAGTAAAATGCAATTTTTTGTACATTAGAAATATTAGTAATAAATTCAAAATGTTACTTTAATGTCATAAGTTGCTTGTTCTATGTTTTTTATGTCATAACTTTTGAGGAATTTAGCAAATGGAGTGAATGTTTTAACTAAAGATGAATGTCATCCTTTTAAATTTAATATTATTATTTTTAGATCTTGAAAAATCATTGCTTACTTAAATGAAAATTTTCAAATTTTCAATATTCACAATTATGAAGACATTTGAACATCCAAAATTAAGAGTCTAGATGCCAACGTTAAACGTTTGTGATTGTATTTATAATTCAAGACACAAATATAGCAAATTTCTTATGTTTAAAAGACTTTTTTGTAAGCGCTTTTAGTGATATGAGTATATATTCTTCCATCTTTTCTTTAGTGAAATTTTGCCATCAACAAATTTTTAGGAAAAATTATTTTGTTTTATCTTTTTGATAGAAAACGACTATTCTTTGAAAATGAAAAATGTGCTTTTCAATTACCAATTTTATACATAACTTTGGTGAAAATTTTAACAATGTTGATATCAAAAATGAGTTATTTTTGTACTTTGCTAAATTTTCTAGAGGTTATTATATTTCATTTGCCAAAGATCTAGGGATTTCAAGACTACTCTAAATGCAACAATGTAGACATGTGTTTTAATGATTAATTTATTTTACTATATTTGATAGTGTCTCATTTTTTGGTCAATTTTATTAAAATTCAAGGAGAAATAAAAAACATTCAAGAAGGTATTTAATGCTTCAAAGTTGATTTGGAAAGATCTACAATTGTTTTCCAAGCTCAATTTTAGAGATATTTTCAATCTTTATTTATATATATATATATTGTTTTATGTTTTGAACATCAATTTTCAAAAAATTCTAGAAGTATATTCTTACACAGTAGGATAATACATCTAAATTTTTATCCAAAACCATTGACAATTCAAAGTCAAAATCATACATATCAATTATATATCTAAAAAGTTTACAGTTTGGCTACTGACAAAATAAAATACAATAAAAAAATTGAACAAAGCATCATTTTTGATCGATGCAATTCATTTAAACTATATATTCAAATATTGATTGTATAGCAAATGATAAAATTAAAATTTCTTAAATCCTTGTACTTCACATCAATCATTCTCTTCATTAGAGAATCTATTTTCTTTCAATTTTCATAATAAAAGGAAGTATAGTCAATTTAGTTGTAGAATTTTTTTGTACTATGAATTATAAAAGATTTAACCCCTAATGATGAATTATAGAATTAGATAGTTTTTGGATATAGTTTTTATATATTATTGTAGAAAATTTCTTGTCAGAAACCAAATTAAAATCATTATAAGATTAGGTGCATGCAAAAACAAAGACAAAGTTTGAAAATGCAATGTTTCAATTGGAAATTTCCTACATTCTTGCTACCAAAGTACCAATGGAAGAATGCCTTTTCTTCAAAGATATTTTGTAGAAAGCTGAGTGGACAAACTTCAAGACAAAGCCAACCCCAATTCAACCAATGAATCAATGGTAGGCAAAAAATTCCATCTAATCTTGAAGGCTCTAGTGGTTGAATTTTTGCCCTCAACTTCAAAATTAATTATAAGTTTTATTGTTTTGAAAGGATTTGTTCTAACAAATACTTAAATTATAAAATAATTTGTTTTTACATTGTATTCCATACAAACTCTACTTTTAAATCAACACTTTTAACTTTACATCTTTTATATAAAACTTTGGAATTAATAAATAATAATTAATCACAAACATTCAAACATATAAATTACACATCTAGGAGAAAAATATAAATTTTTTCACCATGATTATTTGATCACAAGCCTAATTAACGCAATTTTTTCATATTTGTTTTGAGATCAATCTTTGCAGAAAACCATGTGGTTGTTCGCTCAAAAATCACAAGCAAATTCAAAATATACAATATTTTTAAAGTAAACCCTCATTTCATGCAACAACCTCTTGTATCCCTCATATATAGAACATGGATTTTTAATATTTTTAGTATGTGACCATATATATTACATGATTTAAAAAAAAATGCCAAATGGCTTTGACAATTGCATGCATCCAACTTCACCTTCTCAATCACCACTATTTGAAGTTTCTATAGGTGGTAGTTGCTCGTAAATATGGGGTTATAGAGTTATGAGTTAATAGACTTTAGTAGCTTGAGTATATGAGTGTATGTCTATCTTTTGAGTAGATAGTGACAAATTGTGTCAAAAGTAGAAAACTGTTTTTGAATTACACAAAGGGAACACGTGTCATTTTTTTTATTGGTTGTAAAGCTCTTGAACAAATTTTGAAAGGGGTACTTCCTCTGCCTTGGAACTTATTTTGCCATGCTTTGCATGAATTAGGTCATTGTCATTGTATCACAATGTCAGGGATTTTTTTCCACCATATTGAAGTAGATTTCAAGCAACCAATTGTGCCTAATTCACCTGACAATACAAGCAAAAAATAGAATCATAAATTCCATTCCATTATATTGCCAAGGCTTAGAGTTAATAGCACCAATCCAAGAATTGCCTACATATTTTGCTAGTAAGAAGAGTGAGACCAATGCAATTTCAATCTAAGATCATGCCAACCACAAAAATCCTTTTAGAAGAATTTCCTACCAAAATACCTAGTCCGCTTGAGTTCCTGTTCTTCAAGTAAGAAAAATGTTGAGTGAGTGTAAGCTCCTAATTTGTCACTTAGGACTCATAGTTTTTTTTTAGATTATTGCAATTTAAGCTATAATATTACACGAAAAGCCCAAAAAAGAGTGTAGAATCAAAATAGGCCTGTCACATGTTAGTGTAGCCTTTGGTCATAAATAGATCTTTACCCTTAGAATCCCCCCCAAATTCACTTATAGATAGGTTAGAACCACAAAGTAGTGGGAGTCAATAGGTTGATAGGGAACTTATCCGAAATAGCCTAAAATCTAGTGCATGTGACTATGCTTGGCTAAATTGATCCCAAGAGAGATAGAAAGAACCCTACATAAATATCCAAAGATAGGTTTTAGTTTCCCTATCCCAAAGACAAAGTATTAGAAACCCCAATTGTTAATATGCAGATGTCACTTTTTCAACACACACCAAACAAAAGAATCTACAGCCACCGGATGGTGCTCTAGGATTGGAAGCATGTCAGGAAGTCAACAACGAAATCCATTTGCCAAGATTCCCTCGCAAGTGGAAGATTTCTTAATTGCCAGTAATTCAAAGAAGGCTGATTTTACCTTTTTTGTTGACCGTGCACAAGACTAATACAAGACTTGGCACACCCCTTGGAAAATTCCATGAAAAGTTTTCCAAGAAGTTTCGGAATTTTCTGACATGCAGAGATACCCATTCTAGACGATCAACCGTTTAAACCTACGAGAGGAAATTCATGAGAAATTTCTGGGTTGCGGTAAAATCTCACTAAAAATCAAGTTAGCTTTTTTATGTTGATAATGCGCCCTGACAAGTTTCAAAGTATTCTGATAACGGGAGGTGGCCAAATCACCAACAATCTTCCAAATATCAAATATGGTGGAATTTTTGTAGAATTGACCGGCGTCCCGGAAGCACACAAAGTTGGAACAAAGTCATCAAGGAGTCTTTTCTTACTCCCTAGATTCCTCCCGACAGACCTAGATAGTCGCCCTAGTCAGAAAAGGTAAACTTCAAAAGTTAGATTTTTACCCTTTTACTGGTCCTAATTGACGCTGGTTGTCAATGAGTTTTTTGAGAGAAAAACAAGGGGTAGAAAGTTTCATAGACTATAAATGGCCTTTTGAAGTCAATGGCGCAATCCGTTTGCGATTTGGAGTTGAACTTCAAAAGTTAGATATTAAGACCAACGTAAAAATCCTAATGAGGTAAAAATTCTAAAGATAAGAATGAAAATCTAAAGTGATGGGGTTACCTAGATTAGAAAGAGGAGGGGAGAGTGCCCAGAAAGAGTATAAAAGGGCACCCTTCTTCCTTTCAAAACACACCCTTTTCTTGTAATTGGGATCGTTGGTCCCACTTTGTATGAAGATTTTGGCCATTTTGGCCAAAACCCTTGAGTAGTGTTTTTTGGCTTCTTTTGAGCCATTTTTGATGTCTTTCAAGGAGTGCGTAGAGAACTTTGGGGGTTCCTTTACACCTTGTTGCCTTCTTGATTAAGTGTTCATGGTCTTTTTCTTGCTTACAAGTCTTGTGTTAAATATCTTGTTTGTTCAAGTCTTTATGTTGTACTAACCCTAGAGCTCACCCTCCATCATACCTTGGCGATGCCGCTTTGGAGGGCTTCTAGTCCTTGATTATCTTTCCGGCCCTTGTCCTAACTACTTGCTATTAACCACCTCATCACTTTCAACCTTATTACTAATCAGAGTCTTGCACGGGTTGTAGGGACTAGTCCTCCCCGTCTTGGTTAGGGAAAGAGTGGGGTGGTCTCATTTGGGGTGACAAGATTCTACCTTCTTTAATTGGTCCAAGTCCTAAATTGTGTGTTAAACTCTTGAACGGCAGAGCTTTGAACACTAGAGGTCAAGGAAAGTCCTAGATTTGGTGATAAAACCAACCTAACAATTTGTCTTAAGCTTGCGTAAGGGATTCACTCCAAAGTTTAGTCTCCAAAATGTGTTGGAGACAAGTCAAAGTTTAGTGTCCAAAGAGATAGGGAATACCAAGAGTGGATGGGTGAACTAGGGCCTTATCTCTTTTTTCCAACCCCCTTCCTCATGTATTGGGGTACATTTTGTTCTTCTCTCTTATCCAATTACTACTATCTTTTCTTTTCCCTCATCCTTGTTATTTTTCCCCCCAACCAACTCGAGCGACCAAACAACTTGGGTAGACCAGCCAACTGGTGTCTTGTTGTAGATTTGTACATAGTGTAAAAATATATTATAGTATGTTTTATTGAGTACCTTTAAGGTGACACCGTTCCGTGAGGTTTATGACATGTATATAAGAGGACGATTTTGCCTTAGAGCTTCATTGAATTCCATTAATGGATTTTGTTTTTTTACTTTAGAGTTAGAATGTCGAATTGAAGGTTTTTTTCTAAGTCTCAAGATGAAGAGCCTCAAACGGAGGCTGAATTTTGAGCTTTTGTTGTCACAACTGTTGGATCAACTTTTTTTGCTGCGAGATCTTGCATTGCCACTTAGGCATTTTCAACATGAAGTTGGGCCTTTTTGACTGTTGAAGCAACCTCATGAAAAGCAGTGATGGCATGGTAATCTTGACGCCAATGCTTGTGCTTTGGTGATCTTGCTCTAAGTTGTGTGTGTTGAATTAGACACTCGGAAAGCGACATTCAAGGCAAGTTATGAGGGCAAAAACATCTATCAATGCTTTTGTATGGCTCGGCCAATGAACACTACAACAAAAGCAGTGTTATATGACTACAAAAAACGACTAAAGTGAGTTGTAAAATCAAAAAATATAAATCGCGCTGAAATCACTGTAGATGACTCGGAATATGACTGACTGTAGTCGTTTAGAAGCAGTCGCTTCAGACATCAGTCATATTGGCAGTCATATAAGTTGAGGGGTATAAATACCTATAATTAGCCATAGTATGCTAGCAAGGCGTATATTTTGACTTTCTTTGACTTTTTCTTGAGCTGCCCGAATAAATGAAAAAATCCTACGTGGAATATGACTGCGTTCAGTCATATTTTTTGATGATGTGGAATATGATTGTGGTCAGTCATATTTTGTGGAATATGACTGCGTTTAGTCATATTTTTTGATGACATGGAATATGACTACGTTGAGTCATATTTTTTGATGACGTGGAATATGACTGTGGTCAGTCATATTTTGTGAAACGACTCTTCTTAGTCATATTTTTGAGTCATATTTTTGAGTCATATTGAGAGCACCTAGTCATTTTTTGGAAATTATTATAATCATTTTGTGACTCCAAGTAGTCATTTTTTTTATTGATATGTATTTTGAACTATGAATTGAACAAATTATACAACGATTGTAGGATACCTAAGCATATTTGCAATCATACATTAAAATGATTTAACAATTGAATAAAAGATTTCATGTAGTTAAAAACAAATACATATGATTTTAAAGATATACAAGAAACAATTATACTGGAGAGGGAATATATAAAAAGGAATGTGACTCCTTTCAATGACATTTATAATTTATTAGTCACAAATACAAAATATGTATATCACAATGAATTATTTATACAAGTCAATAGAGACTATATTTCTTACAATAATATGAAGTGAGTTGCAAGTAGCCTCCAACGACTTTATTCTAATTTGGTTGCCTACATATACAATTAAAGAAATAGGAGGTTAATTTTTAATGCACATACAACAAAGCTCAATCTTCAAAAGTTTACAACAATAGAAAATATGTAATACAAATTTAGGGTAAGAAGAAAAACAATGGTGATGCAAGGAACAAGAAGAAAAAAGGCAACAAGTGCTAAAAGATAACAACAAATATAAGATAAGATGCACAAAAAATAATAAGGAGCAACTACTAAGAGGTAACAAGAAACAACAAAAAAGAGTTAAGATACAACAAAAAGAAATAAGAAACAAAAAGAGAGAACAAAAAGTAAGAAATAAGAAATAAGAAGAAGAAAGAATTAAGATGCAAGAAGAAAAAAACAAGAAGCAAGAGTGAAGATGCAACAAAAGACAACAACTCTAAGAAGTAAGAATAACTCAAGATGCAACAAAATACAACAACTAAGAAGGAAGAGTGAACTCAAGATGCAACAAAACACAACAATTAAGAAACAAGAATGAACTTAAAATGCAACAAAGCACAACAACTAAGAAAGAAGAGTGAACTCAAAGAGACAAGAGACAAGAGATAAGGGACAATTGCAAGAAACACCTGCCGATTTTCGTTCAAAACGGCAATTTCACTCCTGTTCGTGGATTTTGGAATAATTTTTTTTAAATTAAAAAAAATATGTTTAATGTGTAAAGCATTAAAAAAATGATATGTGCAAAAATTCAGACCTAAAATTTTTTATCTCTAAGAGTTATGCACGGTCAAAGAGGGTTGAAAAATGGAAGAAAATAGACAGTTTGGAATTTAATTCTTAAAAAATAGTAAAAAAATTCAAAAAATTCTCAAAAGAAAATCCATTTTTCCTAAATTATAGATACTCCTTTTCACCAATTTTCACTATTGAAAAAATAAAATTGTGTTCTCTACACTTGCGTAAAGGTAGTGCTCTTTGAGCACATGTGGAGGGTGGACAGTTTACTATTTTTAGAATTTTTTTTTGTGAGATTGTGTAACTTTAGTCCTTGTATACTAATTTTGAGCTTCAAATTCTTATTTTTGGATCAAAAATAGTAATACAAACCCCCAAAATGGCCAAGGTAGACATCCAATCGGGGGCAGTTTAAAAATAGTAAAATAATTTTAAGAAAACCCAAAATATTACTCAACATTTAAACTACCACATGTACCTTCATTTCAAGTTTCATAGAAGATGGACACACGATGCAAAAGTTATGAGCAAAAAACCACTTGTCTAAGGTCAAGGGGACAAAAAATAGGACAAGTGTTTCTTGCAATCACCCTAAGAGACAACAAAAGGTAAGGAAGAAGAGTCAAAAGAAGTAGTGGCTAGGATTTCAAAACCCTAAAAAAATGGTGGCTAGGGTTTCAAAACCCTAAAAAAATGATGGCTAGGGTTTCAAAACCCTAAAAAGTGGTGGCTAAGGTTTCAAAACCCTTAAAAAGTGGTGATTAGGTTTCAAAATTTTAAACAATGGCTTGTCTATATTTTTTTTGATTGCCCATGTTTTTCTTAGGTTGCCCAAAACAAAAAAATGTTACTACCATGAAAATATGACAAATAATATAACTCGATGTTCTCAAACGAGTTCCCTACCATTCCCTATGAAATACTTTGGTGTTTCCAACGGATGTATAATATACGCCCGTGAAGTACAAGGCCCAAAACAACTGGCAGTCATATATTGCACTCATATTTCTCCCCAAAGTATTAACCTCCAAGAATATAACTGCGAGTAGTCACCTATCATCCTCAGTCATATTTTTGCAATCATAAAACACTGCCGTTGTTGTAGTGGAAAGGTAGTCGTGGCCACCAACGTTGGTTAGAAGGCCCAATCAACCCATTGTCGAAAGCCGAGCATGCAAATTATGTTGTTGCTACCGTCAAACGCATTCTCAACTTTCTGCAGATAAAGTGAAGCTTCGATTGGAACTTTTTTTTTTTTTTTTATCTCTTTTAGGCATTTATTTGATGTTAGTTCCTAATTTTTACTTTGAATATTTTATAAAAATCACAATGTGTGATTATCTTTGTAGTAGAGAAGTTGGTGATGAAAAATTAGCTAAAGGATTTGAAGCAAGGAGTGAGTGTGAATGGAGATGTAGTTGGAATCTTAGATGAGGTCTTTGTAGGGGCATGGATTGAAGTGCCCCACCTCTCACCTTAAATGGGGAAGAAAAGGAGGAGTTTTGTGTGAGAAAGGAGAGAGAAGGGTGTGAGTTTTTGGGTTTGAAAGGCCGAATTTTGGATTGATGTAGCTCATGGAGCATGGATTTGTGCTTATAGATTTCCAAAGAGTGTTTGCAAGTGGAATTTAGAGTTGGGATTCAAAAGTTATTAAGGTTTGAAATTGTAAAGATCCAAGGACCTCCATTGAGATGTTAGAGGCTTCTTCAAGCGATAATTTTTGGTGTATGTATTTTCTTGCTTTGAGATTTTAAGGGTGTATTTTTATTCTTAATAATTTTCTAAAAACATATTATATGTCTCATTTGGAGATTGGAGCAAGAAGTTATGGAGTGCTAAAATCTAGAGTGAAGTTAGGACTTCTTGATTGGGAAGCCGAGGCTCTACCTTTCACAACCTTTGTAAAATACCTTAGAATCTTGTGAAACTTTTACAAGTTGTAAATGAACATGAGATCTTTTCAAATTGATGTTACACTTGTTATTTGGAGTTTTAGATCAAAAGTTATTGAAGAATGAAGAGGCAGTGGTTGGTTTGAGGAGGGAGAAGAGGACCTCTACTTTGCCTTCTAATAACTTTTGGATAGTAGTTTGGATTGGGCTGAAATTTTCAGAGTGGTTAGGTTGTACTATTAGTCTTCTAAATTGCTATAGCACATATTGTTTGGATTCCTAGAGCATCTATGGCACTAATATGAAGGCCGCAACTAGTGTAAAACTTATTTTCCTTATTTTCCATTAGGATTTTTAAGAGCTAACAAATGAAGGAAGACTCCAAGACTTAAGATTGAAGATTTGGAATTCAAGGGTGAGAAGATTGAAGACTCGTGTGTTGTGGCTTCTGGCTTGTTGTTTGTGGCCGAATTTGGAGGCCCATTGTCTTTCTTTGTTATTCCTAACCGATTGGGAGGCTCGTTGTTGTTCAATTTTTGCATTGTAAACTTATTGCGACCTGTGGTTATCCAGTAAGGGCTCTATTTTGTGTTTGTGGCGGTAAAGTGGGATTAATGACCCACATGGTTGATCTTATATGTTGTTCCCACTGGTGAAAAGTACCTCCTGGTCACCGTGGATTTGAGGTTTAGGAGTCCATCATTCGGACGGTCAGCTCATATTTGACTATCCCATTTTACCTATCCGAAGACTTGTTTATTATCACCCACCCTTACCTTCAACCCTTTTAGAGCCACCACAAGATAAGATGGATGAAGATTCAAGTTTGAAGACTTTGAAGACCAAGTGAAGATTTGAGTATCGCGATTCTCCATCTACACTCAACAACTTGCAGCTAGACTCCCCGTGTGTTCCCTAAGCGTGCTCCTCTCTATCCAACACCGAGCAAGCCCTCCAATCAACAAGCCCGCCAGTTGGGAGAACCGTTAGCCAGGCTTACAGCAGCAAGCGAGCTTACAAGTAGCATTTTGGACTTACAGAAAGCCAATTTGGACTTGCAAGAAGATAGCCCTTGTGGTTTACTTTCTTTGCTTCCATTCTTTTGTTTGTTTTTCCTCTAAAAACATCAGGACTATCTATATACTACATAGAAAAAAAAGGAGAGGGAAAAAAAGGAAGAAGAAGGTCTGAGGACTGGCAATAGGATAGACAAGAGTAAGAAGGTAGATAGACAAAAGTAGGAAGGTAGAATAGGGAAGTATAGAATTATAAGATAGAGTAGCATAAGAGAGGATAGCCCAAAAATAAAAAAATATAGACAAGTGAATAATGCAAAAAACACCTTTATGCCACCACCGGCCAAGTCTTAGTACCCTCGACCTCTCTCAACTCTCCATGCAATAGCAACAACTCCACAAGGGCAACCTTGAAGCCCAAAAGATGAAATGAGAGAAGGAAAGGAGACTTAGATAGGGAGGTTTAGGGAGATAGGGAGAAATTCCGATAATCTCCCTCCACCATTCAAATAAATTGATGTGTAAGAGGTAGGTTGGGGCATAAGAGGTAGTTAGTCCATATTTAGAACTACATAAACAAGTTGGTAGTGCCACCTACCTCCATTAATGGGGCACGCAGGCTGAGGCAAAAAGAAAAGAAGAAAAGCTAAGGGAAAAACAAGCTCTTCTTTTGTAACCATAGAGATTGTTGACAAGGGATACTTAACCAATTGGTTGGGCAACTTGCAATGGTAGAAGAGAGGAACTTGACTAACTTAATCATGGATCTCCATACTAGGGTAAGACCTTAAACTTTTCCCTCTAAACCAACCCATTAGGTGTCAATTACTAGGTAGGGCCGAGAGCTAGGTGCTAGTAGGACATAGGTCAGGTTAGATTTGATTGAGTAACCTTAGAGTAGATATCAAGAGGTTTCCAAAAACATAAGACACGTAGGAATCAAAGTTATAACGCAAAAGATATAGACGGATGAAGTTTAGAGTCAAGAATGGATGAACTCTCAAGGAATTCATTCAAGTCAAAAATTAATACTTAGCTAGATTCTAGAAATTCAGGTCCATAGGTCAAAGTTTGTCCCCATTTGAAATTCTGAACCCTTAGGAAATCTTGGATGAAGTTCAGAGGGCCAATCGGCCAAAACTTTATCCGCCCATAACTTTTCACCAGAGTGTCCAAATTAGACAAGTTTTAGGTTTTAAAAAATGGCTTGAGATGAAATTTTACCTTAGAGGGATATATTAGACTTGAAAAATCCTTAAGCATAGAATCCCATTGCATAACAAATGGCATAGAAAGTAGTCAACCTTGATCCCCTAAGGACTACAATTAGAAAGACAAACATAGGAAATTAGCAAAGATCCATTGCTTGGAAGGCACAATGGACTGACGTTAAGCACTCACTAGGAAAAAACTTTACCATAAAACAAGAACCTAGTTGTGTTTGCCAATTTACCAAGGGTGTGTAAATGAGCGCCCACAACAAGTGTAAGAAGCAACACAATCCAATGTGGTTAAAGGAAGAAACTAATTGTTTGAGATGAGACCATGTAAAAAACCTCTATGCGATCTTGCACGCAAGAATGAATGGAGTTGCGCCAAACTAAAGTAGACCTTTGCAAGAGAAAGGAATTGAACAAACCCAATGGCCAATGTGGACAAGTGTTGCACTATCAAAATCCTATACAATAAACAACCAAACCAAACCAAAAAATATAAGAGCAAATAATTAGAACAAATTGAGGAATCAATCCACCTCAGTGGCAAAGCTTCTAGCAATTGCCCAACAAACTCCACGATGTTGCAAAATAAGTTCATTAATCATCCTATTCAAATATCTCAATGATTCACAACAAATTCAAATAAATTCAAATCCCAAACTCACACTTACCAATTTCCAAATGAATTCTCAAAATCCTAAACAAAAAAAAAAATCAAAGAGAAAGCTTCTTTTGCTCTCCAACAAAGTCTACAATGCTCCAAAATCAGTTCATCGACCAAATGACCTCAATGATCTTAGCAACTTAAACCACAATTTACCAAATCAAATTGCTCAATCTAATTACTTGTGTTATAAAGCAGCTTCGGCATAGTGCAGCACAAACCCTAATTGTGTACATGTGAATGTTCATCTCTCAATGCGGATGGCCAAAGATGTTGATCAATGACTGTGGGCGCTTATTTACCCACCCTTGGTAAATCGGCGAACACAACCAGGTTCTAATCCTATGGTAGTTTTCTATTCTAATGGATGTCTAAGCGTCAATCCATTGTGTATTCCAAGCAATGGATCTTTCTTGCTAATTCCCTAATCGTGGCTCTCTAATCGTGGTTTTGATTGACTCTTAAGTTGACTACCTTGCTATGTTATGTTTTTGGTGTTTCCTATTTCTAAAGCTTACTCCATTATCCTAAGACAATAGATCATCTCATGCCATTTCTAAAAACCTAAGAGCCGCTCAATTTGGACTCTCTAATAAACCGCTATGGGCGGATGAAGTATTAGCTGCTTGGCTATCAAATTTCATCCATGGTTTTCTATAGGATTTTAATTCCAATTGAAGGCGAAATTTGACTTACAGACTTGACTCTATAGGTTCTAACTAAATCCTAAGTTTCAACTTGGTTGGATTAACACTTCCAAGTTTCATCCGTTTTGGATTTGAAACTTCATCCATCAATATCTCGGGCGTTTTAACTCTGATTCCTACGTGTCTTATGTTTTTGGAAACCTCTTGGGATCTACTCTAAGCCTATTCACTCAAATCTGTCTTGACTTTGGACTTAGTGACATCTAGCTCTCGGCCTACCTACGGCCTTGACCCCTACCCGGTTGGAATGTTAGGGAGAAAGTCAAGAGTTTACCCCGGCGTGGAAGTCTATGCCCGAGCTTGTCAATTCCCCCCCTTTCTCCATGGTGAGCGGTAAAGATGCACCCCCCAAGTTAGCGAGAGTAGGTCTTTATCTTTATGGCCGAAAAAATAAGCCTTCTTCCTTGAAGGATTTCATTACCTTCCTTCCTTCCATTTTTCTCAATCCACGTGTTCCATTAAAGGGTCGTCCTTCACTTGCTTAGAAAGTCAAATTGCCGGTTAACTACCACTTACGCCTGAAAGAAAATACCGTGCGTATAAGTTTATCCTAATGGTGGAAGGGATTCCCTCCTTATCTCTACCATGACCTTTCCCCCCTATCTAACTTCTTCCTTCCCTATGCTTCTTCCATTCGGAGGTGAGTGTCTTGAGGTTGTTGTGGAGACGTTGATGTTGATGTGGTGGTGTTGGTAGTGCTTGGCGAGCTTCGTTGTGCTTTGGTCTTGATTAACCTCCTTGTGCACCCTATGTTAGGACTCCGATTTCTACGTGACCTTGTCTACTCTACTTCTTCTTACTTTCCCTCCTCCTCCTAGTTAATTTCCGACCCTTACCTTAGTTTTAGCCAACCCCCATTGAGTGGAATTGGACCCCAACCCCCTTGAGCTGGACTGAATCCCTCCCTCCCAAACTGGATTGAACCCCTCCCTCCCGAACAGACTAGACCCCTTCCCCTGAGCTGGACTGGATCCCTCCCTCCCGAGCGCGGGTTTACTCGGACTGACTCGCCGGTTCTCCCGCCCCTCCGACTCTAGGCTCTCCGGATTGACTGGGCTTCTCCGGACTGACTGTTTTACCCGGATTGGCTGGGCTTACTCGGACTACCTGGGCCCCCCGGACCGACCCGCCGGTTCTCCCAACCCTCCGACTGGACTGGGCTTACTCAAACTGATTGGGCTTCCCGGACTATGGTAGACTGGACCTCCCTTCGAGACTGGTTTTTCTTCTAAATTCTAAACTTGGGCCAAAAAAGAAAGAACAACACAAAGGGTTCTTCCAATTACAAACGTCCCTATTTTAGATACTAAACTTTGGTCAGTTCCCAAAATGTTTTGGGAACTAAACTTTGGAACTAACCTAGGGAGAAGTGCAAAGCTTCTCCGTCAATTTGGTTTTAACACCAAATTTAGGACTATTTTCTTCCCCACAAGTTCAAAGCTCCGCCGTCTGGTTACTCTTTTAACACATAATTTAGGACTAGAACTAGACCCAAAAAGGTGGAGTCTGGTTATTCTAAGGGGCACTACTCGACTCTTTTCCAACAAAAGATGGAAGACTCGGTTCAACGTAATGCAAGAGACTCGGGTTAGTAACAAATGCAAGATAACACAAGATTAGTAAATGGTAAGACCGTATAATCACTAAGTTATCGAACTAGAGGCCCTTCAAAGCGGCATCGCCAAGGTAAAGTGAAGGGTTGCTCTAGGATTAGTACAATGTACACCAAAGATGATCAAGGACTCTAAAAACAAGGCTTTAAGGACTATACGAAAGTTGCAAGGACATGACAAAGAAGAAACCCCACGGACTTTGAACACAAGAAAAAATGTAACAACAAGAGGAGCAAGAAGTGCTCCAAAATCACCGTAGGAAGTTTTGGCCAAAACATGAAAGAGAGGTCGGACCCACGGACCCAAAACAAGTATTGGGGTGTTTTGGGAGGGAGAAGGGCACTTATAAGGTTCCAAGGGCCCACCCTCCCCCTCGACTTACTACTAGTAATCTCATCCATCCGGATTTTCATCCTTATCTCTTGAGATTTTCACCTAATTTTGGGTTTTACGTTGGCCCTAACTTCTAACTTTTGAAGTTTAACTCCGAATTGCAAACGGATTGCGCCAATGGCTTTAAAAGGAAATTTTTAGTCTATAGGACTTCCTACCCCCTGTTTCTATCGCAAAAACCCCATCAGAAACTAGCGCCAACTGGAACCAATTAAAAGGATAAAAACCTAAGTTTTGGAGTTTACCTCTTTTGGCCTAAGTGACTAGCTAGGGTTGTTGGGGAGGCTCTAGGGAGTAAAAAAAGATTCCTTGATGTCTTCGTTCTGACTTCATACGCTCCCGGGACGCCGGTCAACCCTGCAAAGATCTTGCCGTAATTAATAATTGGGGGAATGTTGATGATTTCGGTAGCCTCCCGCTATCGGAACACCATGAATTTTGTCGGGGCATGTTATTAACATAAAAGATGCTAATCTAATTTTTAGTGAGATTTTACCGCAGCCTGGGTAATTTGTATGAATTTCCCGTCGTGGCTTTTAGTAGTTGACCGCTTGAAAAAAGATCCTCTGGAGATAAAAAAAAACCGAGACTTTTTGGAGAACCTCTCATGGAGTCCTCTAAGCCACGTGCCAAGTCCTGAACAAATCTAGCACACAGTCAGTGGCGAGGCAAAAA
The DNA here is from genome assembly GCA_947034895.1 of Rhytidiadelphus loreus. Lineage (NCBI taxonomy): Eukaryota > Viridiplantae > Streptophyta > Bryopsida > Hypnales > Hylocomiaceae > Rhytidiadelphus > Rhytidiadelphus loreus. Next base: position 27,619,289 of record OX344765.1, on the reverse strand, counting down.
TTGACTTCGTTTGTATTACCGGCAGTCAGGGAATCTTTCACATGTGAGGGAATCTTGGCGAATAGATTTTGCTGTGGATTACCTGAAATGTTCCGGATCCGAGAGCACTATCCGGCGGCCGTGGATTCCTCCATGTGGCCTGTCTTGGACAAGTCACCTGCAAACTAACAATTGAGATTCCTAATGTTGCGTCGATGGAATGAGAAAACTAAAACCTATCTTTGGAGATTTTGTGGGGACTTCCCTAACTCTCCTCGGACCAATTTTAGCCTATCACGGTCTCATGCACTGGATTTGGGCTATTTTGGGCAAGTTCCCAATAGCCCTGTTGTTTCCCACCATTGACAGGTTCTAACCTATATACAAGTGGGGTTTGTGGGTAATCTATGGATAAAAGGCTATTTATGACCAAATGCTATACTGGTACGTGACATACCTATTTTGGTTCTACACTCTTTTTTGGTTTTTTCGTAGTATTTTATGCCTTAATTTGAAATAAACTAAAAAAAAAAACTATGAGTCCCAAGTGACGAATTTGGGGCTTACAATGAATAAGATCAAATTATTGAAACTTTGTTTTTAAAATGAGATCAACATAGGGGCCAAGGGCATTTTAAAGAAAAGAAAATTGACAGTTCTTGATTTTTTATAGAGGAGAGGGAAAAGAAGACTAATGCTAGCTACATCTTTTGAGGCTAAGGGATTTTCTCCCCCCATCAAAATCCCAATGGCCTGATCAGCAAGGCAGCTAGACAAGGGTTCTTGAGAATTTGTTTCAATTTTTTTTTAGATTGACGTTATAGGAGTGAGATCCCAATCCGTCACTTAGGACTCATAGTTGTTGTTTTAAAAAAATTGCAATTTAAATCATAATATTATACAAAAAGCCCCAAAGAGAGTAGATTCAAAATAGGTATGTTACATGCCAATATAGTATTTGGTTAGAAATAGACTTTTATCCTTAAAACATCTCCAAAACCCAGTTGTAAATAGAATAGAACCTCGAAGTAGTGGAAATCAACAAGCTTGAGCAAACTTATCCAAAATAGCCTAAATCCTAGTGCATATGACCATGCTTGGCTAAATTGGCTTGAGAGAGACAAAGAGGTCCCTAGATAAATCTCCAAAGACAGGTTTTAGTTTTCCCATTCCATCAACAAAATATTAGAAATCCCAATTCTTAGCATGTAAGAGTCACTTTCTCAAGATAGGCCAGTAGAGGAATTTGTGGCCCTCGAGTAGTGATCTAAGGTCAGACACATGCTAGAAAGTTAAAGCAAAATCTATTTGCCAAAATTTCCTCAAATATACAAGATTCCTTAACTATCAATAAATCGAGAGAGGCCGATTTTTCCTTCTTTGACAAATGTGATCAAGATAGATACATGAGGTTGCACACCTCTTGGTAAAGTCCATTAGAAGTTCCCCAAGAAGTTTTGGAATTTTTTGGCTTGCGGAGATGCCCTTTCGGAACAATCAACCACTTGAACCCACGAGGGAAAATTCATAGAAAATTCTTGGGTTGCGGTGAAATCTCACTAAAAATTATGTTATCTTTTTTTATATTAATAATGCACTTCAACAAGTTTTGAAGTATTCTGATAGCACGAAGTGTTCGAATCACCAAACAATCCTCCAAATATTAAATATGACAATGGGATTTACGTGAAGTTGATTGGCATCTTAAGAGTACGCAAAGTTGGAACAAAGTCAACAAAGAGTCTTTTCTTACTTCCTAGAGCCATCTAGAAAACCCTAACTAGTTCCCCTTGTTAGAAAAGGTAACTTCCAAAAGTTAGATATTTTACCTTTTATTGATTCCAGTTGGCACTAGTTTTAAATGACTTTTGAGTAGGAAACAAGGAATATAAGGTCCTTTACACTAAAAATGACCTTTCAAAGCCAATGGTGCAATTCGTTTAAGATTTCAAGTTAAACTCCAAAAGTTAGAGTGTTGGACCAATGTAACTCCAAAATGGTGAAAATCCTAAAGATAAGGATGAAAATCCTAAAGATAAAGATGAAAATCTAAGATGATAGGATTACCTAGGTTAAAATGAGAGAGGATGGGTGCCCTAGGAGAGTATAAACAGGCACCCATTTTCCTTCAAACCACCTCCAAACTTTGTATTTGGATCTGTGGGGTCCAATTTATGTTAGGATCTTTGGCATTTTAGCCAAGAACCTTTGTATAGTGTTTTTTGGGCTCTTTTTGGCCTCATTGTTGTATCTTGCAAGCTTGTATGAGCCTTGTGTTCTAGAGTCATTTGATGGATATTCTTGGTATTGTGAGTCATTTGGTTTTAAGTTGTCTCTAAGTTTGTTAGTCTAGTCTTACTAACGTTAGAAGGAGAGTGGTGATTGTGTTTTGAGAGAGTGAGAGTCATTACCTTGTACTAAATCTAGAACCACCCCCACCATACTTTAGCAATGCCGCTTTGGAGGGTCTTTAGCCTTGTGAATTAAGTGTTCGTGTACATGGTCATTATGTATCTATCTTAGTTTCGTGGTCCACTAACCCTTGTAAGATTGTGCACGTATCATGGTGGTGCCCCATTGAGGCGGTGTAAGCTCCTAATTCGTCACTTGGGACTCATGATTTTTTTTTTCAATTTTTGCAAAATTAAGTTAGGTTTTAGGTATAAAAAGATAAAAAAAAGATAAAAAAAGAATGTAAAACCAAAATAGGTATGTGTCATGCCATTATAGTATTTGGTCATAATTACAGTATTTTCCTTTTAGTTCATCCAAAACCCACATGTGAATAGGGAAAAACCCCAAATTTGATGTAAATAATGGGATTTGAGTGAATATTACCAAAATAGCCTAAAACCTACCAAATATGTGACTCATCAAGGCTAAATTGGTCCGAGGGAAGTCCAGAAAGGTTCTAAAGTTCATTCCCAAAGAGAGATTTTAGTTTCCCCACTTCATCAACGAAATAGTAGAAACCCCAATGATTAGCCTACAAGAGTTACATTCTCAAGATGGGCCCACGGAGGAATCTAGGGCTGCCGGATTGTATTCTTGGACCAGAAGCATGCCAATAAATCAAAAGCGAAGTTGATTCGCCAAGATTCCCTTATATGTGAAAGATTCCCTAACTACTAGTAATTCAAGACGATTGGGATTTAATTGTTGATATTCCAAAGTGCAAAATGAGAATATGTGCTTGTATTTGGGTCATGAAGTTCCATGAGAGACTCCATGAAAAGTCTCGATTTTTTCTAATCATTGAAGGATCTTTTTCCGAGCGGTCAACCACCTAAACCTATGATGGAAAATTCCTAGTAATTACCTAGGTGGTGGTGAAATCTCACTAAAAATTATTATAGTTTTTTTTATGATAATAAGATGATCCAACAAGTTTCAAGACATTCTAATAACCAAAAGATAGTAAACCAACAAGATTCCTTGAAACCCGTGAAATTTTAATTAATTCAAGGAGTTGACTGGCGTTCTGGCGGCATACGAATTTGGAATGAGGTCGAAGTGGGGTCTCTTCTTACTCCCTTGTACCTACTTGAAAGCCTAGGCTAGTTACTTTCTTTAGAAAAGTCAACCTCCAAAAGTTGAATTTTTCCCCCTTTGGGATTTCCAGTTGGCACTAGCTTTACGTGGTTTTTTGACGGATGAAAAAGGGTTGGGAATACTTTAGACTAAAAATGGCCTTCTGAAGCCAATGGCACAATCCGTTTGTGATTTGGAGCATTTCTCCAAAAGTTAGAGTTTCGGACCAACGTAGAAAGTCAAAAATTGGAGATTAGAATGAAAATCTTAGTTGATAAGATTACGGCTTAGGAATTGAGAGGGGGTGAGCCACCTTGGAAGAGTATATAAGGAGGCTCATTCTTCTCTCAAATCACCCTTAGGTTCATTTTTGAACCACCTTGTTATCATTTAGATCCATTTAGTTGGATTTTGACCATTTAGGCCACGTTGCCAAATTCTCGTGTTTTTGGAGCATTTGAAGTTCCCTTGTTGTTGTTATTGGAGCTCTTTTGAAGGACTTGGGGTCCCTTCAAATTTAGCTATCTTCTTCTTGTGTTTTGTTGAAGTATTTAAAGCTTTGTTGTTGTTGTTGTTGTTGTTGTTGTTGTTGTTGTTGTTGTTGTTGTTGTTGTTGTTTTGTTCAAGGTTGTATTTTGTTGAAGTTTCCTTGTGTTTTGTACTAACTTTGAACTAATCCTAGAGAATTTTCTTCCCTTATAACTGGCAATGCCGCTTAGGGGAGACCTCTAGTGTCTATTTGAGTGATTTCTACAATTAATATATGTGTACTAACTTATAGTTTGGTGATTGTACTAACACTTGTCGTATCGTGCAATTCGTATGTAGCTTCTTGATGTCCTTTTAATACACTTGGTTTTATTTAGGTCCCATTCGGGACGGCAAAGCTTTGAACTTGTGTATTAGAAATTGTCTTAGAAATTGAGGTGTTAAAAAAAATCATGGCAAAGCTTTTACTTCAAGTATTAGAATTAATTAGAGTATTTGTTGTGGTTTCTGAAAGTACGACAAAGCTTTGACTTCGAGTATAAATTATTACAAAGCATAATCTCCAAAAGTTGGTAGAAAAATACAAAGTTTAGCTCTCAACTTTGAGAGTCTAAAGTCCCAATTAGTTTAGCCGTTGAAATCAACATCTATTTGTCATGGAAATTATCTCAAAAAATTCCAATTTTTGTTTGAATTTTGAGGGCCAGCCCCGAAGGCTAACCCTAGTCAGCGAGCCCTAGCAAGGCTTGGCCCAGCCAGAGCCTTGCCCAACAGCCAAAGCCGCTCGGCAAGCATAGCCCGCCCGACAGTAGAGCCACCCAGGCAGCGTAGGCCCAAGTGGCCGGAGGGGGGCTTAATCACCCTCTCCTACCTAATCATGGCTTTTTGTTTTGTTTTTTTTGTTTTTTGAGATTAGTAGACAAAAGAAAAAAAGAGAAAGAATGAAGAAAATAGAAATAAAAAAAGAAGGAAGGAAATAGAGGTGAAAGGAAGCAAGGGAGAAGAAAAATTTAAATACAAAAATAGGAAAAAAATAGTTCGCAACTATCTCACCACTCCTTCTCTCCTAACTTCTATCTAGTAGCATTTCCAAACGCAAGTTGTCAAGTGCGAGGGATGTGAAGGGGTTTAGAGGTAGATATGCAAAAGATGGGAGAAGATTAGAAATTGATAGGATTTAGAGAAAATCTCAAAAAACGATTGAACCATTAGAAATTAGATAAGATAATAGTTGACCATTCAAAGGTCAACTTAAGTATTGTTTAGAAGCTGGTGCAATTATTTAATTTCAAAGGTCAACCTTAGGATATAATAATTGAAGTAGAATAGTCTTAAAGTAGAATAGTCTTAAAGTAGAATAATCTTAAAGTAGAATAGTCTTAAAGAAGAAGGAAGAAGGAAAGAAAAGAAGGCCAAAAACAACTTGTAACTTGTATTAAAATCAACTTTTCAAGCTGTGAGCAAAAATCCGAGATAGTTTCAAGGATGGCCAACAATGAAAAGCTTGAGGGAGTCTTCAACCATCTCTTGGATGAAGCAAATCATGAGGTAAATTACTAATTAGTTTAATTTTCATTCTATTTCTTTCTTTAGTCACTTTTACACTTAGCCGAATTGCAAGTACCATTCAGAGCCTCAAGATTAAATTTCTTTCAAGATACAGATTAAAAACATTATAGATCTTGCTTAGAGGTTTTCAAAAACATATTACACTTACAATTTGGAGCTAAATTAAGCAAGATAGAAGCGGATGAAGTTTAGAAGACAAGATGGATGAAAAATGGTTAGAAAGTAAAACTTTAAAATAACTTGAGAAAAGTAGGAAGAGATAAAAATCTAGAGTTTTTACGTGAAAGAAAAGTCCAATTTCAACTTATAGATTAAAAGATAAAGGAGAATGAAGTTTGTAAGACCAATTAGTGGTCAAACTTCATCCATTGATAACTTTTAGTAGAAAAGCCCGATTAGGAAGTGTTTTACCAATATAGGAAGATATAATTAAGACCTACAGGAAGAAAATATATAATTGCTAAAAATAGTAAATTGACAGAATTGCACCGAAACCTTAACATCAAGAAATTCCATCCAAGAACTTTAGAAATAGATAAGAAAGGATGCCTTTTTAATGAGAAAGTTAAGATAATAGATTGAAAAAACACCTCAAGAAGTATTCCAAACCAATTTACAATTGATAAAAGACTAGAAAACCTAGGAGTTATGGACGGATGAAGTCTGGATCCAAGATTGGATGAAAAGTTAGGGAAAGTCTTTCATACAAGACTAAATTTATGGAACTAGGAGAATTTAACATCTATACGGTGTTCCTAAAATTTAAAGTCAAATTGGATTGAGGAACTAGTAAAAACTAGTAGATGAAGTTTTAACTACCCTTCCGAGGTTCAGACTTCATCCGTCTATAACTTATGGTAGAAAGGTCGGAATAGGCCGAGTTTTATGTTTTTTGAAAAGATAAAGAATGATCTATCAGTTGGTGTAATAATATCAAGCCTGAACCATCTTTCACATAAGATCACAATAGCCTAGACATTCAGCTTCATCCTAGTTTAGTTACAAATAAATTAGCATTTCTTAGTTGTTGTTTTTGCATGTTTGAATACATGTAGGTATATTAGAAAAGATCCATTGCTTAAGGCACAATGGACCAACGCCTAGGCATCCAATAGCAAAAAAACTTAGGAATTACCAAGAACTTGGTTATGAAGTTGTTTACCACGGGTGGATAAATAATCACTCACAGGTGGCGGAGCCTTGAATCCTTCCAACAAGTGTAAGTTCTAGATTGTGTATTAAAACCACTTTAAAAACAGCAAAGCTTTGAATTTAAGGGTCCTAGAAAGTCTTAGATTTAGTGTTAAAACCAAAGTCATGGCAAAGCCTTGAACCCCCGTGATCACCATCTCCAAAGTTTAGTTTCCAAGATGCGCTTTGAAACAACCAAAGTTTAGTATCCAAAAGTCAAAAATTTGTTGTAGGATTAATCCAAGTTTACAACCAACCGTAGCCATCGCCTAGCTATAGCTAGTAGCCGCCACCAACTGAAGCAAGGCAACTAGCCACATCTGGTACCAACTGCAATAAAGCAACTAGGTACAGTTGGTATGGCATAGTCAAGTACTAACCCAACCAACACTAGCAACGGATAGCGCCCGGACACCAGTAGTAGCCGACACCAACAAAGTCGAATATTGGCCCAACCGAGTACTAGCCAGCCAACAAAATCCAATTGAGGCACCGATAGCACCCAACGCCTGGCCAATTCCCAACCAATAGCTTGTTCGTGTTCTTTTTCCTTTTTCTTGGTGTTTCTTCCTTTTTAATTAGAATTACTAGCTACTTGGGGGGGAGGAAAATACATGTGGGAAAACAAACAAAAGTAGGAGTGGAGGATGGCATAGGTGCAAGTAAAAATAAACATAGGGTTAGCATAAGCACAAGCAAAAGTGGGAGCAGAGAAGGCATAGGTGCAAGTAGAAATAACCATAGAACACTATAAGAAATCCACGTTTTAGGTTACATTTTGTAATTTTTTAAAACGGATTTTAGGTGACGTCCATTGCAACATACCCATGTTTTTATGTCAAAAATACGTTCAACATAACATCAATGTTGACATAAAAACATGGGCATGTTGCAATAGACGTCACCTAAAATCTGTTTTAAAAAATTACAAAACGTAACCTAAAACACGGGTTTCTTCTAGTGGAAGTTAGCATAGGCACAAACAAAAGTGGGAGTAGATGATAGCATAGGTGCAAGTAGAAAGAGCCAAGCTCAACCCTTAGAGCAAGAAGAAGCAACTCACCACCATCACTCTCACCTTCATAACTTTCAGCCTTGAACATCAACAACAAAGTGCAAGAATGGAGCAAGGAAGGAAGGAGGAAGCTTAGGTAGGATAGAAGTAAGGAAATAGGATGGGAGTGGAAATCTCAAGAACCTCCCTCAACCATTAGATAGGCCAGGGTGAATTGACCCCCTCATTGCCCCTCCAGGGCAAACCCTGAAATTTTTTATTTGTCAGGCTTAATTTTTTTTTGAAATTCTGAATTCATATTTGCAATCAGAGGCCCAAAATTACACTATGAAGATGCAAGAATTACCAAAAATTTGGCACAACATAGGAGGCTTTTTTTTCAAACCTAAGTTGACCGGGGCAATGAGGGGGTCAATTCTCCCTGCGCCCATTAGATAGACATTAGGATAACCGACGCGTAAAAGAGTGGTTCAAGGCGTAAGTAGGGATTATCCCACACCTAGGACCACATGAACTAGTTGGTGGCTTCCCAACTACCACCATTCAATGTGGCACAAAGAATAAGGCGGAAGGAAAAGAAAGGAGGAAGAAGGGGGTTAAGGGAAAGACAAGATCCTTTCCTTGTGATGCAAAGCCACCACTACACCAAAAATCTTTCAAACAAATCGGCTAGGTTTCTTGCAAGTTCCGATGGCGGGTGAGGGAGGATTAAACAACTTAATTGCAGATATCCAAACTAGGGTAAGGGACTAAAATCTTCCTCTTCCCGTAGGTGCCAATTGCTAGTTAGGGCCGAGAACTAAAGGCTAGTAGAACGTTGTTCAGGTCAGATTTGAGGGTGAAAACCTAAAGAAGACATTGAGAGGATTCAAAAAACATAAAATACGTAAGTATCGGAGTCATAATGAGAAAAATATGGGTGGATGAAGTTTAGGACAAGTAATAGATGAATCCTAGAAGATTTCATCCATCCAATCGAAGAGTTAGTAGGTAAATAAATCATATTAATTCCAACCCATAGCCCAAACTTCACACCAAATTAAAATTCCGAACCTCCAGAATACTATGGATATAATTAAGAGTGTCACTTGGAGGCTAACCTTCATCCACTCATAACTTCTTATAGGAGTGTCCAAAATTAATGAGTCTTAGATTTTTAGAAATGGAATGAAATAATTAGGAAGATACCAAATTTGATATGCTATGGTGATTCTAAGTCTAGGCTTCTACAAGTCTAGTTGTGTTCGCATATTTACTAGGGGTGGGTAAATAAGCATCCACAGAGAAGTGCTTATGTGTTTCGTTTTTTTGTAATCAATAGTGGAGGATTTTCTTGGAGGAAAAGAGGAGGCCAAACCACGTGATCTTGTAGTCACAATAGATAGTCATAAACAAGTGGTATTGGTTTATTAACTATTCAAGTGAATTAGGCTTGCTTCAAAAAAATTCATCAATAAAAGGCTTATTGTGCAACTATACTAAAATGATTATATAGTATGATGTAAACTATTTATCACAAAAACATAGTTCTCAACACTAAATGTAATTGTGGTCTAGTAGCATTTGTGGTGTGCAATGGTGGCATTGTTAGATTGGACATCCTAATTCTCAAACTAGTTAATTATTCACCTACATATAATAATCATTTTGGAGTAGCAACTTCCTAATATTTGGTTGTGTGATGTGTATAGTTACTCTTCAAATTGCTCTTCTATGTATTTTTCTTTTGAAAATTCAAAATCTATTTTCAAGATAACTATAATCATACTTGAAAGCAATTATAGTAGAAGATCTAAACAATATGCTAAAGGTTTTTAATTGTGTACAATCAATGAGTACTGTGAATAAAATAGAGTAGTGCTCATTAATGTTGAGACAATTCTACCTCTTTTGAGCTCATTGTCATTGTGAATTAGTGTAAAACTCAATATAATGAGTATAATCTTTAATTATTTCAATTTGTAAATATTTTAAAACCATGATTAGAACAATAGATTGCAATTGAAATGAACATAGATTATGATTCAAACTGCCTCATAAATTACATTTTTGGATCACATTTTTGTACTTGTAATTTTTTTGTGATGCTTATTTCATCAAGATTCACCTTCTATTTATTTAAATTTTGCAAGTCAAGGGAAAAAATTTCATCTTTGATAAATCTTATAATAATTTGAGTAAACTTCATTATTAACCAGTTCAAGACCAAATGTTCAGATTTTGAACAATAAATGATGTTCTATAAACAATCTCTTATATACATATGAGTCATGATTCTTCATCCATACAAAAATTTGTAGATTTTGTTGTTAGTTTTTAACATTATGTTTTGTATAGATTTGTTTAGTTCTTTTCTATAGTTCAATTATTCAAAGATAACAAGTATATTTTACCTCAATAACTTACAGCATATTTGCAATTGCTCATTATACTCATCCTAGGAAGAGTGTTGCTATTATGTGAACCTAGGAGTGTAAGCTCATGAGCCTAAAGTATTATACCCTCATAATATAGGTGTCTATATTAAAAAACCCTTCCATGATTACAATGTAACTATGTTATAAATACCTACATCATAGGTGTTTATATTACAAGAACCTTCAATGGTTGTAATATATATATATACTCAAGGCTCACATTCTTGCATTTTCATGCTCAGACAATAGCATCGTTGACCCTAGAAGAACCTTTGTTTATTTGAACTCAATTTGCTTACTCATCATTCTACCATGCCATTTCTATAGCAAAGAGTAAAAAAGATTGAAAATTGTATTTTTTTTCACATATAACTATAGGATCTTATACCTATCTAGTTTGAAAATGTATGGGAAAAATTTCAGAATTTTTGACCTCACAAATTGCAAGATATCTGCATTTAAGTGGAAAAAACAAGTTTTCCACCACAATGCGGGACTATATCATTTGACTTTGAACCTTTTTAACTTAAATTTTGTGCATTATATAGTTTTGAGCTTTGAATCTTTATGGTGTAAAATTGAATTGAGAGTCTACAAAAAGAAAAATTAACTTAAATTTTACTCTTTAAAAAATTGTTAAGTAGAAGTAAGTACAAGATAGAAGGAAAATCTAAATTATTAATGTCTCTAAGATAGAATTCAAATGCACTAAACCCATTGGTGAGATTGTTCTAGAAAGAAAACTAAACCATGGAGAACTTTTTTTTTTTGGAAAATTATAAAAATTGCATTTAGAAATGAATTGTATAAGTTTTTTTTTCAAATTTTTTTCCCTTATTTGCTTGAGCCTTATTGCCTGAAAAAGAAAGATTGTCCATAATTTTCTCCTAACAAATCCAAATGGAATAAATCAAAGATTTTCATGTAGACAAAATTATAATCTATGAAAAAAAAAAATTAATTCAAATTTTTTGAATTTTTTTTGTTGCCTTGTCTCTCCCGTTTTTAGCTTATTTGGGCATAACTTTTGTTCCCAAGCAAAGATTGAAAAAAATAAGAACTTAATCAATTTTTCTATTTTTAAAAAAATTCAAAAAATCAAGACAAAAATTGAGATTATAGATACCTACCTGGAACCATGGTCAATTTCGTTAAAATGGCGGTATTCCGCATGCCATTTTAATGGAATATTCTACAAAAGAGAATAAGTGTGCCGCGATAGGGTCATACATGTGCCAATTTTATGCCTAACACATTCAAATCACTCCTAGTTCACGCATTTCCACTCCCCTCCGACAATCTTTTCATTGTTTTCATTCTTTCAGTGGTTTCATTTTGTGCCATTTTAATGGAATATTGCCATTTTAACGAAATTGACCATAACCCCACTTGTCCCCTGAAGGAACAAATGGTCCTTTAGAGGTTAATTCCTTGTGAGATGTGGCAGTGCACTAAAGATGCACTAAAGATGTTTTGGACCAACCACACCTTCTTCCAACATCCTTCACTAGCCTCCCTGTCTTCTATTAAGCTATAGTCAAAGTTGACCAAGTTAATCAACGTGAGTGCAAAATTGCCTACTACAAAGGCCTTTCATTGTCAAACTTATGTGGGAGTGATGGGAGGAATGGCACAACTTGTACTATGAAGGGGTGTTGGTGTCGAGCCAATAGGTCTTGGACAAGTGAGGCATTTCCAAAGTAGTGTTGCCAAGGTTATTGGCAAGGCTAGGTGGTGATGCTCTAAAAACATCTCATTAGAGGAGATTTCAAGCTGCGGGAAGGCTACAAGTTCCCAGCCTGTTCCCAACGCGGGAACTGCGCTACAATAGCCTTCTCGTAGTGCAGTGACGTGGCATGGAGACTGCCACGTCATTTAAAAAACTAATTAATTTAAATTTTTAAAAAATTCAAATTTTGAGAAGTATTTTTTTTTTAATTTTAAAAAAGGTGACGTGGCAACACTCGCATTTGCAAGGATTGCTGGGAACTAGGCACTAGGAGGTGCTTGAAACGGCCCTCCAAGATTCCAAAATCCCCTCTAATGCCACATTCTAAAATTATGAGCCTAGGTAAGTTGAATTGGTGTGGCAATTTAACAAGGAACGGGACAAGGAAACAATGGTGATGCTCAAACAATCTAACTTTCCACATAAAAAATGATCCATCATAAAAAAACATGACTTTAAAAGTGGAGGTTAAACATAAGAAAAAATAGTTCTTCTAAAAAACAATATTATTTATTCAAAATAATTTTTAATTTTAAAAAAAATCTTTCATTTTATTGATAAATATTGGTTAATGCAATGGTATACCTTGTGCATGAACATTTGTGGGTTACACTTTACAGCTTTTGTTTGAATATCATCATGTAATTATTTTCAATAAAGATCATCATAAATTTATTATTAATAAACAATAATTTCAAAAAGGAAACCAAAAACTCAAAAAGTTTTTTCAAGTGCCTTTGGGCATTACAAAACTTTGATTAAAGTTTGTGACACAAAACAATATTGCAAAGACTTGCATAAATTACATTAAAAAATGAAATTTTCATCCCATTTATGAATACATTCCCCCAAGAACATTAAAACTTAAAAATTTGACAACTGTTTTTTTACCAAAAAGCTAATGAAAAGTACATTTCAGATTAACTTTGTAAAAATTGGTATTTTTTACATCTCATATAGTATGTAAACAATAGCAACTAAATTTTGAGTTCAAAGAATTTTAAGGTCCCCCTTCAACAATGGATCTATGACATTAAATTTTTCAAATTTTAAGGTTTCAAGTCTCAAGGATAAAGAAGAAGACAAATGCACCAATGGACAAGTTTATTACTAATTACTTTCTTTTTGTCTAATGGATGATTTTCTTTTGTTGCCTAAAACTCTAACAAAAGATCAAGACATTATTTATATATATATAATTACGGGTTGAATTCAAAAACTAAACCAAAGTAAAAGTTTCATTGTAATCAATTTGACTATAGTAATTGTACATTGGTGTGCATTTTTTAAACACTAATAGTTGGACAATTCATTGTCTAATAGAAAACTATAATATGGGATCAATAACTCAAATTTCTATGCGGTTTTAAATGATTATGGGATCCAATATTTAGATCACATACACAACTAAATAAAATAAAATAAATTTATTAGAAAAATAATCTAAATATTATAGCGTTTGATATGGTAGTTTTTGTTTGACATGTAACACAATTTTTTTGGCCACCAAAAGTTTCCAATCGATACTTCAAATACAAGGGAATAAAATAGCATTCAAAAATCATGAAGTACTCTATATTTCATCATTCAACGCAAGCCATTAAGGTAGTGTGTTCTAAAAGCGCCCATCCTCTTCAAACCGCCCCTATTTTAGGTGGAGAATGGAGATGGGGTGATCCTTAAATGGACCACTATTGCAATTGAATGTATCAAGGAAAAAATGTTTTTCTATTGTAAGAGCCAATCATTGTTTTTGATTTCTGCAAATTTTTTGACAAGTTGCAAGTGGACACATTTTGGGAGACCTATGGTCACAAATAGGTGCCTATGCCTGAAATCTTTGAAAATCCATAAGTAATTCAAAAATGCTTGGAAAATTACGAAACCACTTGGGTTCTCTGACGAATTCATTTGTCTTTCTCTGAAAAATAATCCAAAATTCTTACAGTCTCCATAAGCATATGAAAAAGGTGGAACAGCCCGTAAATGGGCGCTTTTAGAGCATATTACCTTAGATGGATTTCCAGCATTGTGGAGGGCCGCGAGTTATCAGGCCTTGGAAACTGCTGCGAACTGCCTGATGATGTGGTCGAGCGACTGCCACATCGGCAAATTTTATTTTATTTTTTTCAAAAAAAAAAATTAAATTTTTTTTATGTTTTTTTTCTCATTTCAAGAATGTAAATTTTTTTTTTTTTTTTTTCAAAATTTTTCTATCGGGAACAGCTTGGGAACGGCTGTTCCCCGAAACGTCCCTCCCCACCCCCCAGAAAACATCTAATGCCTAACCTCAAGGGCTTGATTTTCATGAAATCTTGAGGATTGCATCTCTAATACTCAATTAAGTACTCATTTACATTCCAAATTTTTTACATCTTTTTCTTTGTCTCCAAGAGATGCATCCATTAAGCTAGACATTGTATTTTGAATCATAATTTTGATGTTTACTTTTTGCATTGGAATGTTTGTTAGAATTTTTGCACAATACAATTACCATACTTATAGTCCTATAGGCTAGGGTCAACACATTGATTCCAAATAACTAAATAGATTTCCCAAAATAGATTTAACACTTTAAAATTCAACATTACATTAAAAAAATTCAAAATATTCTGCAACTAGCTTCAAAAGCTACTTAATTTGGTGTGCCTACATGAGAAGACAAGCTTTTTGTACTAGTGGGGTATTAGTGGATAAAAAAATTTACGTGGGATATGTAAATTAGGATTAGTAGGAGCTGAATCGCTTATCGTTAAACTCCTAAATAGGCAATTTCGTTAAAATGGCACCACTTGTTAGAAAATAACACTACATTCTGGTAAAATGGCACCACATTCCATTAAAATGGCAAAACTGCCGCCATTTTAACGAAATTGCCTATCTAAGTTCTTTTGTGTTTAGAAGCCCAAAACTACTTCAAAATACTAGTCTCTAAAGCAAGGCTAAAATCTTCATCTGTATTTATTTTTTAGCAAATCCAACCATACAATCCTTCTAGTTAATTTTTTAGAGTACACTATCCTAAAATTTTAAAATAAAAAACCTTACCGATTGCAAGATCATGATGCTTGGGTTTCAAAATGAAGTATTTTCAATCCTTCCCAAATGGTTAGATTTCATCCAAAAATTTATAGATCTTAAAACTTAAAATTCTCCATAATATGTTGAAGAAAATAAGTTGGAAATTCATATTAAAAAATTTCAAATTTTCTTTTTCATATTTATGCTTGAAAAAAATAGTAAGTAGAAAGAAGTAGAGAATGATTCAAAATACTAATTTGTTAAGAATTTAGTTATTGAATTGAAAAATGTCAATTTCAATGCTTGTGATGTTGTAAAAAATTGAGTTGAATAAAGGACTTCAAAGTTTATTTTAGAATAGAGATTCTATAATTGCCCACAAACTAAAATTCCTCATAACTTTCATTTTATTAATCAAAATGGAATAATTCAAAGCTTTCTACATGCATATAAATCTAAAAAATCAATTTCAAATTTTTGTTTATGAAAAAGTGATATTTTTTAGATTTGTCTGGTCTGCCTAGGTTGAGAAAGAAACTACATATCATACTACAATTTTTTAACCATGTAGTCAAAAGTTATGAAATTGTTGGGCCTTAAAGCTACTTTTCAACCACACGTGTAAAAATTTCAAAGAAAAAAATAAGAATTCCATTGATAATGAATTGCCCAAAATTGCTATGTTGCAAAAAAAAACAATTTGCAATTGGTCCTTTTATTAGGGATTAAGCCAAAAGTAGGAATTGTGTTCAAAGCAAAATTTCAGACCTCATTTAGGTATAGTAGACTAATCTTTTTCAAAAATATTTGAACTAAGCTAATGTGAAACATCAAGATAACTTTCATCTCCAAAAATTGTTTGAGATTTCGAGCCTCCAATCAAAAGTTTAGAAAAAGGTTGAAAGGGACATTTTCTTTGACATTTTCAAACATCCTCTTTAAATTTTTTCCATAAATTTTTTTTGGAGGTTCTAAATCACAAAAAAGATTTTGGAGATGAAAGTTAACTTGATTTCTCAACTTTTCTTTGTTCAAAGTTTTTTGAAAAAGATAATTCTACTATATCAAAATAAGGTCTAAAATCCTACTTTGAACATGGTTCCTATGCTTTGACAATGCAGTCAAGCTCTCATCTCAACTTACCTCATACCTTTTCGGTATTCATAATGGACTATAGATTTCATTGTAAAAATAATTTCATTTCACTCTTAACTTCACTAAATGTCAATGAAGTAATTTCTTTACTTTGCCAGCAAAAAAATTCTTGATGGTAAATGGTAATTGAACATTTTTTTGGACTTTCCAACAAACATTGGACCTTGGTCATCTTATTCTTGCTTAGTTCAAAAAAACTTCTTGTTCATTTTTTTTTCCAGTTTTCTTCAAAAATAATAATTTTCCATAGGCCTTGCTATAAAGATACAATACTTAAAGTTTGCCTCTTCCCTTGAGGAAAGAGTAAGCTCGTCATTGATTGGTCATTCATAGAAGCTATAAATGATAGTCATATTAAAGAGATTACCAAATCCAAGTTTGGATTGCCCCAGTGAGAACTAAAACGTTTTTCTTTAAATGATACAGTGTGATGATTCCTACAAGCTTTGTTGCACTAATATAAAGAGTAAGTATTATTTTTTAATATTGTTTTAATTTGGATGTTTACTTATTAACCCCTAAAGGTCAGACACTATGTTTTCACCGAAAACATTCCAAAACTGCCATTTTTGATACAAGCACCAAATTTTAGATCAAAAACAATTTTGGACACATATAACTCTAGGATCTTGTAGTAAAATAGTTTGAAAAGCCGTGGAAAAAATTTCTGAATTTTTCACCAAGTAGATTGCAAGATATTAATGTTTGAAGTAATAAAAATCATTTTTTTGGCCCTGTAAAAATATAGGCAATTGCACTTCACAAGGTCACATTTGTATGAAAAAATGTTCAAAATGGTGGATACTCTTTTGATTCATTCCTCAAGTCAAGTTGGTTACATGCTTGAAAATTTTTAGATCATTTGGAATTGCACAACATATAGGAAAAAAATAATAAGTAGAAAGAAGTACAAAGTGATTCAAAATACTAAATTGTTAAGAATTTAATTATAAAATTGAAAAATTCCAATCCCAATAGTGGTAATGTAGTAATAAAAAATCTACATCATATTTTTTTTTTTTTTTCAATAAATGTAAAAAATTGAGTTAAATAAAGGACTCCAAAGTTTATTTTTGAGTAGAAATTCCATAACTACCTTCAAATTAGAACACCTCATAACTTTCATCTTATAAATCAAAATGGAATGATTCAAAGCTTTCCAAGTATATATAAATCTAGAAAACCAATTTTAAATTTAAATTTTTTTTAAAAGTGATTTTTAAAGAATTTTTTTGGTCTACCCAGGCTGCTTGCCGACTACTAAAAATTACATATCATGCAATAACTTTTTAACTATGTAGTCAAGAGTTATGAAAATTGTTGTGCCTTAAAGCTACTCCTCAGGCACACATTGTGTGAAATTTTCAAAGAAAAAAAAATCCGTCTATAGTGAGCTGTTCCAAATCACTATGTTGCCAAAAAACGGTGTTTGGTCCTTCAAGGGTTAATAAGTATTATATGATATATATGTGTTAGTGTTTCTAACTCCACCCTTAAGTTAGAAAATTGCACACAGATTCTAGCGACATAAGTTAATGATTCAAATAGGTGATTTGTAAACTTAGTGTTCTTTGGCCTTCCAAGCAATGAACACTTTGTTTGTTATGGTTATAATCTAATCCTAACTACTTCAAATCAATCTAAACATTAAAAGGTTCAAGACCTAGATGAATAAGCAAAAACTAATCTAATGTTAAAATCTATCTAAGCTAATGTGTAGAATGCACTTTGCCCTTCCTAGAATAGTAAAGCAAGTTGAATTCTGATATTCCTACTAAAAGATATCTATGGATGGAATTTGTCCCTAATTCTGTCCTAAAAACTTCATCCATTGACTAAAAATAACAAATAAATCCAAAATAAATCTAAATTTTAGGATTAAGTTGTTAATTAAATTAACTAATGGTCGTTTGAGAGAAAAACTAGTTTTGACCTATTTTCAAAATTTTCATTCAAATTTAAGTCAAACTTCATCCACGCTTTATTCCTTTAAAGCTAAATTAATTTTAAAGTAAAAGTAGGTTTGGAAATCTTCAAAAGATTCTCTAAACAATTCTAGTCTTAGAAGATTCAAATTATTCCTTAAAAATATTCCTATTTGTTCTTTTATCAATCCTACTTCTAAGTTATAATTCTAAAATTAATAATTTTTAAGTTTTTATTGTTTTTATAAAAGAAGTGATAAATTACTTTTCTACCAAGGTAGAAATCAAGAAATTAGGATGTCTAGGTAAAAACTTATAGATGGATGAAAATTCCCCTTAGTTAGATGGAATTCGTTCCTTCAATAAGTTTTACATAGAATAAAGGGATAAATTAGGTTTTAACTTTTTCCAAATATTCTATTATTTCCTATATTCCTAAATCAAGTTAGATTCTTTTTGAGATTCTTTTGGATGAAATTAATGTTTCTTATCCAAATTAATCCAAAATTCATTCCTTTATTACTTCCACAATTTTTAATTAGGTGAGTTTTAAACTTTAACTAGCAATTGGTATTCTAATTCTTAATGGTGAATTTTAATGAAAAGCAAATTCAAAAGACAAATTTAGAAATCTTACCTCGGTATTAAAACCGTCAATGGATCCGTCGTCGCAATACACCATCATGATCATTTCCCCGTGGTCCTCCATTGTCTTTCATGAAATTGCGAAATTTTAGTGAGAATTGGATAATTTGTTGCTGAATTGTTATTCTAAACCTATCTAAAAGTCACCTTTTGTTAGTTTTGGCAATTGGAAATGATTCTTGGGCATTAGGGATTTAATTTAAATTGTATAATTAATTAAATTTCCTAAGTTTTCAATGAATAGTAGTAGTATTCATTGCCAATTTTTTTAATGGTTTTTTAGTTTAATATTCCAAAGATATTAGTTATTTTTGTTTTTATCTATTTGGCTTATTGGGCCTAATAAAACAAAACACTAAACAACAATTTTGCCAACTAATACAATTGGAATCCTAATTAATAACTAAAACCAACCAAATGAATAGTAATCTAATAAAATAATCTTAAATAATCAAAAACAAATCTATCAATGAATAGGAAAAGGAATAAAAGGATGAACGACAATCTAAATGAATAGTATAAGGAATACAACAATCCAAACAATTCCAACTTCAATAGTAAGATGCTAATAAAAGGAATAAAATAATCAAAACAATTCAAATAGTAAGATACTAACCTTAATTCTTCGTCTTCCTTGGCTAACCTTCTTATAATCCTTCTTCTTCCTTCACTTCTTGTTTGTTTGTTGTTGTTGGCAAGCTATGGTTTTGGAGGAAGTTTGTGAATTTAGAGAGACTTCTTGGTGTTCAATTTCCCTTCCCAAACCCCAAAATTTGGGTGCATGGCAACAAATGCCTAAGCTTTGTGATGTTTAGGATCATCAAGTTGAAGTAATTTCAACTTAATAAAATTTTGAGCTTGATACTTGCATTCAGTTTTGTTCTATATACTGTTTGGGAAATGAGTCGGCCTCTCTGGCTTGTTTCAACGGGATGGTTGCTTGCTCTTCGGTATTGGCTACTGGCTCCCTAACGTTGGTCTGTCGCTCCCAACACCTTGGCTGGTTGCTTGCTTCTCGGTACTAGCCGCTTGCTCTCCAACGTTGATTTGTCGTTCCTGATATCCACTGAGACTCGTCACTCGTCCTCCTTGTTGGTCTGTCGCTCCTGATACCCATTGAGACTCGGTCGCTCGTCTCCTTGTTGGTTTGTTGCTTTTGATACCCGCCGAGACTCGGTCGCTCGTCCTCCTCGTTGGTCTGTTGCTCCTGATACCCACTGAGACCCGGTCGTTCGTCCTTCTCATTGGTCAGTCGTTCCTAATATAGGAGAGGGCTCAAAAACAGTTCAGGCATTTTGAACCGCTCAGTAGGGGGCTCTGAAATGGATCCTTGATATTAGTAAAATGGACTTGTGGTTACTTCAAAGTATGATAAAGTTTGGTTTACAGTCCTCGGATGGACGGTTTTAAAGTCACAATGGGTTCATTCCTAATCATGTAGATAGTTGTTTTTAATTTTCATTCAAAATAATATTTTGTAGTCCAACTACCTTCTTATTAATGTCAGAAAAATCTGAAATAATGTTTTATTCAAGCATTCATTTCAGATTTAGAAACGGTCGCTTTTAGAGACCATCTTCCCCACTTTTTATACGTTAAAATGTTAGTTTTTGAACAAAGTCTGATTTTTTTCCAAACTAAGTATGAGCAGATTTTCAAGGCCTACCAATCACAATTAGGACCCTATGCCACTTTCCATTTGAAAATTCATAAGTAATTTATAAAAGCTCCCAAAAATACGAAACGACTTGTGTTAGATTCCTCATCTTCTTCTCTTTGACTGAAAAATGAATAAAAAAATACTTACATCTAAAAAACTACATGAAAAAGGTTGACCAGGTCTTAAATGAGCGGTTTCTGAGCCTGTTACCTTACCTGCTGCGAAACAGTTGCTTGTTCACCTCGTTGGTCTATCGTTCCTGTCCTTGCCTTCGAACTGAACTGAATTTAATAAAAAGTGAATCTTTTTTTCTTTCTTTCAAGGACTGGATTTTTGAACAATATTTAATGAAAACACTACTAAATGAAAATAAAGGAAGTTAATTTTTATGAGTTTAATGAAAACTAAACTAAACAAAGCTAAACTAGTTTTTATGGATTTTTTAAGATGAAACTTGAAATCTAGCAAATTAGACGAAAGCAAAGCAACAATGGCAAACGTGGGAGCAAAATACCTTCACCACGTGTCCAAAACTAAAGAAAGAAAGAATCAAAGAAACTTAGACTTAAATAGGTTCCAAAAAAAATCTCATTCTTTTTTATTCTAATAAGTCAAAGCTTCACCATGCGAGGTAATTAAATGGCAAATTTAAACTTATCAAGTCAAAGCTTCACCATGTGGGGACAACCCCAAGAATTTAGTGGTTTCACAAAGGCAAATTTAATTGTTTAAAAAGCCAAAGCTTCACCGTGCGGGGGCAACCCCAGGAATTTAGTGGTTTCTCAAAGGCAAATTTAATTGTTTAAAAAGCCAAAGCTTCATCGTGTGGGGGCAAATCCAGGACAAATTGAGCGAATTAAGTTTCAAGTACCCGTTTCCAGGTGTCCAAAGTCAAAGCTCCGCCGTGCGGGAGCAACCCCAGGAAAAATCAAACCAATTAAAGTTTCAAATACCCGTTTCCAAGTTTCAAAAGTCAAAGCTCCGCCATGTAAGAGCAACCCTAGGAGTAAACGGTATCCATGGACACAAACTAATATTTTGAAGGCTTAATTTTTAAAGGAGGTACACATGATAGTGTTTAACCGAACATTAAAAACTAATTACCAAAATTCAAACAAAATTCTAAGTTTAATTTTTAAAGGAAGTACACATGACAGTGTTTAACTAAACATTAGCAATTAGTCAAGCCAAACACCCGTTATACAACAAATTTTTGCACATTGTGATACACAAAACCTTTTGGTAAAGTCTAGCCTTGCCGCTTTAAAGTTTTGAAATCACAGTCTGTTATCAACTTATCCACACAACTTGTCTGTTAGTATTCAAAAAAACTATAAATCAACTAGAGTTTGGGGTCTATCCCTCCAACACTCTTAACACCAAAGTTTTGGGGCTTTAAGCCTCCAAATTCAACAAAAGAAATTAAGTTAACTCAAATGATAATAGAGTTTGGGGATTTTCTCCTCCAAAACTCGTAGAAAGAAGGGCTTCAAGCCTCCAAATTCAAACAAGAAAGCAAACAAATCTTTGAAAGGGTCCTCCAGACTTCAAAATACAAGAAAATAGAAAGAAATAGCCAAAATTTGGCTTTAAAGTGCTCCAACAAAGTGTCGGTAGCATGACAAGAACAACAAGTATGAAATAAGAGAATGAGG
Source organism: Rhytidiadelphus loreus (assembly GCA_947034895.1). NCBI lineage: Eukaryota > Viridiplantae > Streptophyta > Bryopsida > Hypnales > Hylocomiaceae > Rhytidiadelphus > Rhytidiadelphus loreus. Next base: position 27,597,308 of record OX344765.1, on the reverse strand, counting down.
GCCACAAACAACCTCGAGGAAGGGACTTATATACTCGCTCCCGACCCCCCCGGTAAGTTGTTCGTAAATATTTTCTTACTTTCAATCTAGATATTTTACTAAACTAAACTAAAGTATTTTCTAAATAATATTTGTTTAATGGAAAGAAGGTCCTCAAGCAAGTTCCTTTTAGGCCCTAAATGGCCTTAGAATCTTCTCAAAATCAAATATTAGATTTTTTCCAAAGATATTTTAGAAATCTATCTAATTAACCGAGATATTTTGCAAATTAATCTAAGGTTAGTTCCAAATTGTCTTTCTTTAGTTCAAAAGATGGCTTCTTAAGCAAGATAAGTATCTTGAGCAAATCCAATCTTCAATTTTCCAAAAGATATTTGTAAAACCAACCTAGATTAATCCAAAATTACCATAAAAAGTCAAACTAAGGGCTAACCATCTCTATCTTTTGAGGGACAACTCAAAACTGAAAACAAATTGCGCCATCGTGTTTAGAAGATCCCAATTAGCTTAAAAGACCCCTTATCCCTACCTCTTCAGTTGTTTTTAAGCACAAATTTGAATCACGGTAACCCTGAACAAAAGTCAAAAACCTAACTTTTGAGGTTTGCGCTTTTTGATGAAACTGTCCCGTGAGGGTGGTTAAGAATATTCATGGGAGTAGAAAATGACTCTTGAATCGCTCCATTCGGACACCGTTAACTCCTGGTACATCGGTCAATCCGCCGCCAAGTTGTAAATTCTTGTAAAATTCATTGTTGGTCCTAATATTGGTACTTGGGATTGTTGGAATGTCTTCAAACTTGACAGGGCTCTTTATTGGCATACAAAACACTATCACAATTTTTAGTGAGATTTTACCGCAACATTTGTAATTTCTAGGAATTTACAAATGCAATTTTAAGCGGTTGACTTTCCATAGAGTCATCGTGGAGTTTTGTAAAATCCCAAATTTTTTGGGCATTCTTTTAAAAGATGTTCATCAATTAAGGGCAAAACCAAATCTCCAATAAGGATGCTATTTTTAGTAATTCTTTAATAATTTCCATTTGGGGGAAAAATTATTCTAGATACCGGAAGAATATTGGATGATCGGACTTTGATTTGACTTCCTGGCATGCTTTGACCTAGAAAAGCACCTCTTTGTATGCTCCAATCACCTTTTTCTCCATCTTGGTCTATGAATGATTGTATTCTCAAAATTATCTGCAAACAACAAACCCAATTCTTTCGAATTAGATTTTGATTGATTCTAACTAAATTCTTTTATTTAGCCAGTTTATAGATGTTGTATCACATGAACAAGACACTAGAACTGGTTAACTCTCATATCATTTTGTCGCTTGGAATTACTACCTACCTAATTTCACTAATAAGACCTAAAATTAGTGAAAATGTAAAGTTTTACAAGTTTCATGCATTTAAAGCCATACCTCACTACTTTGATAGGGACTTCTACCAAAAGTCTCAATAACTCTATTTTTATGTGTTTTTTCATATAATTAACCTAAAAACTAACTAAAAATCATGAAAAATAAGTTCAGAGTTCGAAGTGTCAACTTGAGGGCTCACAGTATGTCACCATAATTTTGAATGAATCTCTCTATGGTAGAGAAAGAATTGCAATTTTATTACGATAACCTTTTAGCTCATCATCTTCTAGGGGTAAATATTTTTTACTAGAATACCCGTGGGGTTTTTTAAACCATGCATGAAGACCAATGGTTCTTTTATAGATATATCACTTGGTCTTACACATAACATTGTATAACTAGGCAATGGTCCTCCCTCATGTTGGAAAGGTATCATGCTTTATTAGATGTTTGGGAGGGATTTATCAGTTAATTTTCAGATGGGGTTGGCTAAGGAGCCATATAAAACAATTTTATTCACTAGGGGGGGCTTTTCAAAAACGCAGAAGGGACCCCTTCTTCATTGGTAAACAATACTCCCTCCATTCCAAAATAATCTTTTGATTGCATGTTGTCACATAGGAATGAGGATGTTGACAGTAGTGTCAAGAGCAGTTGCAAAAGGTGAATGATTGAAGGAACTAATCAACATTGTGTAAGCAATCAAGGGTTCCCACCCTTGTATAACATAAATGTTAGTCCATGAGTAGAGTCATTCTTGTTTTTTTGCATCTCACAGTGAGTGTTGCCTGATTAAAGGAAATGAAGTTGTGGACCTTCATAAGAGGCATTACATATGGTCTTGGGCTCATACGAATTGCCACAAAACGACAACCTTACACTCATCAATTAGGTGCCCATAGGTATTATTTGAAAATGGTCCAAAAAAATCTCACTTTCTAGTACTCCAATGCATGTCATTTGACAAGAGCTCTAAAACTCAAAAGTTTTGAGACAATAGGAGTAAGGGAGATATCCCATTCCAAATCACTCCCCCCCATTTTGGCAATGTAGGTTGCTATCTTTCCACATAGGAAGAGATGAATAGTGATTAATTACAGCACAATTCCCAGTGTAGTTGTGGCACATTGTGATTGTTCTATAAGACTCCCAATATTGCAACCAACCCTTGTGAACTTTGCAACCTTTTCTTGGTTGAAAATAGGAAGGTCTATATGACCATAGTGGGAAGGATGGAATGTTCCACTCAAAAATTTATAGTAATTATTTTTTGAGGAATAAAAATCTGAAAAATTATGGAAACCTTCCAAACTCTAATTCTGCACCCTGGGAAATGCCCTCGTTGACAAAACCTGACCTGCATATATGTGGAATTGCTTAAGTGGTCAGGAATGGGATTTCTCCCTTACACCAAACTTACTTTAAATTTGAAACCAATTGAGGGTTATGTATAGGGCAATGCCCGAGGAGGAGGGCATTTTGGGGAAAAAAGGGCTGACGAGGAGGGCGGAGCCCAACGAGGAGGCGCTTTTTTTTCCAAAACGCCTGACGACAAGAGGCATTGACCGGCGTAAATTACGAGTAGAAAAGGATGAAAATTGGAGATGAAAAATCGAAGTTGGATGAGAAATCCGTAATGCCCGATTACGCAGGAAAATCCACATAATCGGGCATTACACTACAAAAACCTCCAAGGAAATGAATGGGACATTTCTTGGGAGTGGTTTTTGTTATTTTCAAACCTTCAATCCCAAACACTTTATCCAACCAGAAGATCATTTTGGGACCGACGGAGTATTATGCAGATTTTGGCCTTCTCAAGCAAGTCCCCTTCAAAATTTTAGCCCTGAATACAACGAGTCCACTTGACAGTTACTGTTCCAAAAGAAAAATGCTGACCACGACTGATAATTGTGGGACCTACTCTTTGCTTACCAATGGATTGCTAATATAAGCCTTGAACTATAGCCATCGAGGCTAGTTACCGTGCGAAGTAAGCACCTCCACCAGTCCACCCTACCAGTATATTAGTGAACCACAACATACTGCGTTGTAGTTCCACGGTACTTTTGGACCCTCCTACTCGTACCGATACCGTGGGCACAAATTCCAGAGCAGAGATGTAGACCTGCCCGCTACCCACCGTCCTGATGATACTTTTGTGAATCGAATCTTTGGATCTAGGCAAGCTGTAGACACCCTAACTGCAACTAAGGTAGAACTACCTGTCACCCCCTGATTTGCAATCTGACTATTTTGGGGTTAATTTCAAGAAGGGCACATATTTTTCAGAGGTGTGTTTTTGTTTCACAGATCAACCCAAGTGGAATTATAATTTTCCTATTAAAATTGTAATTTCTTTGAATTTTTGAAGTGGTCAGCCCTGAAATTACAAAACCATTTATAGAGTGGGGTCGAAATTGTTCGCTAAACAACCCATTACCGCCTAATCAAGGACTAGATATTCTCTATTAATGGAGTGACACGTAACCCTTGTTGTCATAAAAATCTTTGATTCTGTCATAGAATTCTTTGATTTTGTCATAAAAGGAAGGGAATTGGGGGGGATTTTAGGTAGAATTGGGGCCAAAGTTGGTGACTTAATTGGGCTAGTCTACTGATGGAATTGGACTGCAGAATGGTAATGGGTGTTTTGACCTTAGTAAGTAACCTTAACTACTACTATAGGTAGTAAGTTACGTCCAGGCAGGTAGGCCCTAATTTTGCGGGAAGTTCAGTTAGTGACTAGGCAATCTCCGCAAATTAAGCTTAGATCTCAGGGGCAGCTATGCCTACAAGTGTGCTCTATGCCGTTGCCACAGTATAATCAAGGCCACTTCACACTAGGGTTAGTCACACCTTCTTCACTCCGAAGTTGAAGAATGGAGAACACGTACGTGGCAGTTTGGGATTCGGTTGAACTTGTCCTTTCAAGAGAGAATATACTTAAGTATGTATATCTTCCACACTCCCACTCTTCACCTCCGGAGGTGAAGATTGGAAGTGCGGAAGATATACGTACTTAAATATATTCTTTTATGCTCTTTTTTCCTTTTTGAACCAACACTTTTCCCTTCGTCACTCTAGTTTCACTTCATTGTTTACATCTAGGTAAATGGATTCTCCATTTTTTCATTCTTCACTCTAAATACATCTTTTAGAGGTGTCACACCTTCTTCACCCACCATGGCTTCCCATTGGCTCCTCCAAACCCTCCCCAACTTCCCATTCTCCATTCTTCAAGTGCCAAGTGAAGAAGGTGTGACTACCCCTACTATGGCCATCCAAGCCGAGAAGCCATGGCATTGAGTGGCCAAACTTTGTTGAGAGTCCAAAGAAATGAGCAATAAATAGGCAATAAATAATATGAATTCAAGCCTTTGGCCACCCAGAGTGTGAAGCCTCCAAAGGCCAAGCCCAAAGTCCAAACCCTTAGCAATGAATTCCCATGGCCTCTCAACTTGGATGGCTACAGTGTGAAGTCTTCAAAGCCCAAAGTCCAAAGTCTTAGTAATAAACTCCCACCTTCCAATCTAATGGTTGAGATCTTATCATAAGTTGATGGCCTCTCGGCCATAGTTTGGGCATTCATTTCTAGCTGACCCAAATTTCCTTTGAGAGTCTGTCGCCATGTAAACAATTTATTGCCATGTAGGTAGTTGAAAGATCATGGCCTTTGGATTTGCACCTTCTAGTGTGAAGGGTTGAGAGGCCGAACTTTTGGTTTCTTGAAATTTGATTGGTGGAAACCCACGGCCTCTCAACCTTCGGCCATAGTGTGAAGTGGCCCTCAAACAAAGTAAAAGTAGTTTTCTGATTTTTTTATTCATAAAAACTTTAAAATTCTATATTTTTTCTACCATGGGTCAAAATGCCATTAAAAAAATTTCGTGCACCATTCTTCATAAAGAGCTTTTTGACAATACCAAGAATGTAAACGAGGGACGCATGGATCTAGAGATCTCACGATAACAAACAAAAAGAACAGAAAAAAAAAGCCTAATTTTAATGTATGTACTAGAGTGACTTGTGTTGTTATCACAGCAAAAAATAAAAATAAAAATAGTTTTCTAATTTTTAATTGATAAAAAACTTTTAAATTCAATAGCTTTTACGCCATAGGTCCAAATGCTTCAAATCAAAGTCCCTTGCAATCCTCCTTGCAAAGAGTTTTTCAATGGTTTAGGAATGCCTCCTACTGCCTTATGGTTTCTTAAATATCAATGTATCAAACAAATGAAACAAAACAAACCTAACTTAAGGTATAGATACAACCATACCATGTAGGATGATGTGGCATTATGCCAGTTGGAATGTTTTGTTGTTATCACTGATACTAGTGTACCTTGTAACGTTTCCACATCCAAAATTAAAGTAAAAATAATTTCATAATTTTTTAGTTTATAAAAAATTTGAAATTCAATATCTTCTATGTACGAAGGAATACAAGGGCTTTGTTGTAGGGTGAAAGGTTGCATTCTTAATACAAACACAAAGCTTTATGCACAAAGGAGGCTAAGGGATTTCTTTTGTAGCGTTTGGACATGCAACATGAAAGTTATTTTTGGAATGATAATTTAATTCAATTTTTTGAATTCATAAAAACTTTGAAATTTCATAACTTTTACACCATAGGTCCAAACACTGCAAAACAAAGTTCATGCACCCCTCTTAGCAAAGAACTTTCCAAAAATACCCAAAACGTTATAGGACACCTTTTGATTTTTTAGATCTCAACGTATCAAACAAAACAAATAACCTAACTTAAGATATACACTAGTGTGTCCTATGCCATTGCTACAACAAAAATAAATTAAAAAATAATTTTTTTAAATTCAATGTATAAAAACTTTGAAGTTTAATGTCTTTCATGTACAAAAGGGCTTTATTTCCTAGCGTTTGGACATGGGATGTAAAAGTTATGGATTTTCCATAATAAAAGATAATTTAATTATTCAATAACTTTCACACTATAGGTCTAAGACCACAAAACAAAGTCTATAGACCCCTCTTTGTGGAAAACTTTCCAAAGGTACCGAGAATGTAGCTAGGGATTCACGGTTTCCTAGATCTCAACGTATCAAACAAAACAAAACAAACAACCTAATTTAAGGTATAGATAGAAAGTATGACCTAATCTTTAATTTTGGTCACCAAGACTACTGTAATGGAAAAAATATTGCAAAATGTTTTTTACAAATATAACTAGAGTTTACATTGTTGCGCACAATTGTCGATGATTGTGTTATAAGGAAGAGATATCAATTGTTTTGTTTTAACTTCTTCTTTTTTTAATTTGTAATCTCTCACAAAAGAAGAGACACTGCAAATACACACAATATATTATATCTACATATATAATTTATAAAATATTCATTGATGCCTCCCTCGAACAAGATTTAATAATCCAATGTAGATAAATTGTCTTTGATATAAATATCATCAACAAAATTTAAGTTGTTGACTTTGAATATAATTGACTTTTTCAACTAATTTAGAAAGTTTAAAGTGTCATTGACTTTCTTGAGCATGATTTGTCACAACATGTTAGCAAGTAAAGTCCCAAGGTCTTTTTTTGTCAAGAAGTATTCAAAAGTGACAATACTAGGGCAAAGGGCAAAAAATAAATTAATGGTGCTTTTTTTACATACTGTAGGATCTTGCAATAGGCTAGTATGAAAATGTGTGGAAGAAATTTCAGAAACTTTGACCACATAGATTGCAAGATAAAGGTGTTCAAAGTGAAGAAAACATATTTTTTTGGTATTGTCACAAATTAGTTTATGAGATTTTAATCTTCTTAACTTGATATTTTGCACTAAATATTTTGAATTAAAAAAAATGTATCATGAAGAATTGAGTTGAGAGTCTAAGGAAAAAAATCCCTCCAAAATAAAATGATTATCATTCTCTAAAAAATTATTGAGTAGAAGCAAATATGAGGTAGATGGAAAAACTAAATTGTTAATAGCTCTAAAATGGAATTAGAACACTAATTTCAATGGTGAAATTTTTCTAAAAATTAAAAAATTAAGCTTGTGGAACTCTTTTTTGAAAAAATGCAAAAATCAAGCTCAAAAACGAATCTTACATCATGTTGTTTTTTCAAGAAATTACTCTAATTGCCTACAAAATAAGATGCTCCATAACTTTTACATAACAAGTCCAAATAGAATGAATCAAGACTTTCCATATAGACAAAAATACAATCTACAAGGAAAAAAAATTAAGGTATTTAATGGTTGAATCTTTTCTTTAACTTTTTTGAATATATCCACCAAAAACTTTAGAATAAATATCCCCACCAATTGCAAGTTCAATGTCAAGATGTAGGCTTTTCTAGCCCTTCCAAAAGGTAAAATTTTGTCTTTCAACATTTTTAGAAAAAAACTTGTATGTCCCATAACTTGTCCGTTTTATTCAATATGTTAGAAAATGAATTGAGAAAAATTGAAAAAAAATTTAATCAATTTTTCTTACATTAATCTTTAAAGAAATTATAAAGTGAAAGTAGTACTTGATATAAGGAAATAAATAAATGGCTAATAACTTTTACCAAAAACTTAAAAATTATCAATCCTCATGGTGATGGTGTTCTAGTTTACAATAATTTTCATTCACTTTTGTTTGTATTTGGAAGTTTTCAAAATTAAGATATAAAAATGACTTTATATGTTTTTTCTACCTTAATTGCTCACAAAAGAAAAGTCTTTGTAACTATCATCTTATAATTCGGAATTCAATGATTAAAAGGATTTTGTATAGATATCAATCTATACAAACAAATAAAATAAAATAACGTATTTTAAAAAAACATTTTTAGCTACCTACTTTGACATCAAAATAAAAGAAGCTTTTGCAATATTTATTAGAATGATGGGAAATAGAGCTTCACATGTAGATTAGAATAATTAACATCCATTTTAATAATTGAATGCAAAATTTCAAAATTCAATGGAGTCTGCCTAAGTTCTCAAAAGAACCTAAAATAGATTCTTTAGTCCTTAAGGGTTAAAGAGATTTTTTGATGCACTTTCAATGATAAAAATCATGAGCTCTAATATTGCACCAATCAAAAGATAGTTATATAATTTAGTGAGTCGTTAAGAATGTTTTGGGAGAAAGAATATTTTGAAGTAGTATTGGACCTCAAAACACTACTCAACTTTACATATTAACCCAAAAACAAAAAGTCCATCTCCAAGATTATTAGAATTATCTATAAACAAAACTATATTTTGCGTAGATGATGTGAAAGTTATTCATCAAACATTTTGAGTCCTCCTTGACATTAAAGGATTACAAATTCCAAGGAATATGTCAAGGAGAAGACGCTTTTAGAGTCCTAAGTATGTGATTTCAACTTTGATAGTTATAATTAAGTCTCCAAGAGTCTCAAAAAAAATATGAAACACCTTATGATAGATCCAACTTCCACTTTCCATTTAATAATTTATACTGAAAATTTTAAGGATTTTAGCACTCCCAAAATTGCAATTACTTTGGCTTAACTCCTAAGCAATCAATTATCTATTCAATGGACCTTTAAAAATTCAAGTAGGGTCATACAATCTTAGATTTTAACACATGCTCTTGAAACTTTTGATACAAGATGGGAACATTCTTGTCCTTTGCAAGATTTAAAATAAATAAATTGGATGTTTGGATAAAAAAAATTATGCTACTTAAAAAATTCCTCACCTACTTCTGAAATTTGGCCTATAGGTAACCAATTTGATATAATATGTAATTGTTAAATAAAAACTTCATTCAACATTCCAAAAATCTCATTCCAAGAGGAGCGAAACTCTACTAACCCTACCGAGCAAGTTTGAATTTTTTTCTTCTAACCTCAAACGTTGTTTTCTAGAAATTTGTGTTTTCAAAAGTTCTTGAAAATATTCCTACATATTCCAAATTATAGTCTCAAAAAATTTACCATTTGAATTTCAAATAAAAAATTTCCTCACTACACAAAAAATCATCAAAAAATGACTAGCTAGCATACTACCAATTCACTTAACCTCCTCACATTACAAGACTCCATATCTACTTCTAAAATTTTGCATGAGTGTACTTAACAAGATTCATAACTCACTTTCAGAAAGGTGCAAATTCATCAAGGACAAAAATTTTACTCCAAGAAGGCTCGAAGTTTGCTAATCCCGTTACATAAGAATGACAAAAAGTTTTCTTCTCACTTCAAACATTATAATCTTTCAATCTACCTAGTCAAGTGGTCTGAAATTTTTCCCACACATTTTGGTGATTGTCTAACACTTTTTTGTATAGTTGAAGATAAAAAAGAAATTCAATTTTGAGTAGCGCACTAAAAAATGCCAATTTTCCTTGAAAGCCCCCCCCCCCCTCCCCCTTTTGTCTTGTAGGATTAATTGGTTGCTATGCACCTCCAACCTTGCATGACTTGTATAACTTAAGGTGAATACACCCAAAATTACACCCCACCTAAAATTGCCATCATCACTCTGTACACATCCTTGAAATCAATATGTTCTCCTAGGGGTTGCTATTGTATGAACCTAGGAACACGAGCCCATAAGCCTAAAAGACTATACACCTAATTATGTTACAAATGTCTATATTATAGGAACCTTTCATGATTGTTGTGTAACTATGTTATAGATACCTATATTATGGGTGTTTATACTATAATCACCTTCAATAGTTGTAGAATATTTACTTAGATATAAATATAGATATAGATTCAAATTCAAATTCAAATTCAAGGCTCACATACTCGCGTTTTCATGCTCACATATTAGCATCATTGTGTCTGTTTGTTGAAGAAACGATTTTAAACCATGTACCCAAAAAAACTTTAACCCTTCATAACTTTTGCACACAATATCCAAATCCAAATGTTGCCTTATTTGGTGCATTCCCACCGAGGGAAAAAATATGAAAAAATGATTACCCTAATAATAGTAAATAGACACATTAGCGTTCAGTTTTCCGGGGTACCCACCTTATTTGTCCATCTCCCTGAGCATGATTTTCAAATTTCCCTGTCTATGATGGCTAATTGATTTGATGATACCCACTCAGTCACTCATGTGCTTTGTGTGGGAATCTAAAATCAGTCTAAGTAAAAGTTATGCTGGGAGTCGTGAACAGGTTCACTCACGGTGGCCCAATAACCTAACCTTAGAATCTGGTGCCCCAAAGAAGACTGAGATTCAAGGCTGTCCTTGCATCTTTTTATAAGTTATCATAAGTTTAAATAGCTGAACAGCCTGTTGAATCTTGAGCTCCTCTAGATCCCATACCCCTTTTTGAATCTTCCTTGTCTCTAGGAGACCCTTTTATTATTCATGTTAAGTTAAGGGTACTGAAGAATCATGAAAGGGCTTTTGCTGCACATTCATGGAAGCCCTCGCTGGCTTGGCCCCAAATCATTCTAATAAAGATTCACAAAGGAAAGGAACGGAATGGACGAGCCTTTGTGTTGCATCCAACGTGGTTGGTGTCATCCGTACAGTACAAAATAGGTTATTTTATGATGAGACGATGCCATCAACTCTCTGGTTTCTCAATCTGATGAGTTTCCAAATCCTATCTACAACCGCATTCATTCACATTGTACAACATGTACATGTTAGGGTTTGGTTGGTGTGGGGACAGAGCTTCATGGTCACACAGTTCTTGTTTTTAAAGAAGCTACACATTTGGTTGGGAAATTGCCATGCATGAATTCTATGGATTTCATGTATTTAGTTTCATGGTAAGATTGATGGCCTTCACTTTTAGCCAAGATGGGTCATGTTTCATGTCGATTAATTGTTTGTGGGATAGACAATGAAGGCAAGGCAAATTATCTTTATCTTCAGACTGGTTACAACATTAAAACTCAAACCTTATTTACGAATAATGGGAGTGAATAAAGATATCTCATGCCAACCACCAATTTAGGGGGACTACAATATGGGTAAAGAATCACACAATGACAATGAAGAACATTAGTGTCATGTATTTGACTTGGCATTACCAGATGTTTGTCAATAACTTGTAAATAAACACTAATTGCCCAATGTATGATACATGCACTAGGCAAACGTATTATTGGTTCTGGAAATGCAAGATGAATCAACATAATTCGTTGTTGGCAATATATGTTCTCAACGAGTTAACAATCCTAAAGTGACAACATTCCCATAGCAATCACTCAAATAAAACAAAAATTGTTCAATGCTTAAATCTTAAGGTGATTTTGGTGCATTAGAAAGGTTTGATAGCTAATTTATAGTGTTGTAATGTGAAATCCTTGGGTTCTTTGTAAAAATTAACTCAATGACATTATGATATGGAAGAGTTAGCCATAGCTAAAGAAGATTATTTAATCTACTAATTCAAGCAAACTTATAAACTAGCATTGAGTTTGCTTCCAAGAATCTATATTGGCAAATTGCTTTGCTTTAGTCACAAGCAAGCTAAAGCTAGTATTTGAATAGATTTGAATGCCTCAAGCTTCTAGAAGCACTTTGAAATTATTATTTTTTAAATACTTTAAGTATAGATATGCCAACCCTACTTTTAAAAGGATTTTCATCTAGTATCACAAAATTCCATTATAAAATAAACAGGGATCATACATTCACCCCTTTCTAAAGAGTTAGCTCTAACTCACAACAATTTTTTATTTTTTTTATTTTTTATTTTTTATTTTTAAAACACATGGACAATTTCCATTGATAAGTCACAACAATTTATTTCTTATACTTTATGTTATTCTTTCATTAAATAATTTCGGTCAAGAATCCACTTGCTATTGATAGAAGATTGATGTCTCTTTGATTCAAATGCAAAAAAACTTGCAAATTATACTTACCAAACTCAAGTTCATTAGGACTCATGTTAGTATTAGTGCTAACATCAAGCAACTTTGATTATATTGTAATCATACAATTTTGTACCTAATTTTAAACATTGAAGTTCTATCAATAGTACAAAACCACCATGGATTAAAATGGTTTTATGTTTATTAAATTGTGTTTGTTTAAACACAAATTTTATTAATTTTAATACAAAATTTAGCAAAAAAAATCCAATTCTACCCATGGTAGATTTGTACTAATACATAGATAGATATTTAAAATAATTTTTTTACCTTTGCCTCAATTGTTTTTAACCCCAAAAGTCTTGAGGTCATTTTTGGGGGTCAAAAATCACTCAAAACTACCATTTCAATATAAACAACAAAAATTTTAAGGATTTGTTTAAAGTGTACCTATATTTTAGGCACATATGCTATAAATACCTTCAAATGGTTGTAGGTACCTACAACTAGGTTCAAGGCTCATAGGCTCACATCTCTAGACTCACGTACTAGCATCGCTGCTCCAAACATAATTGGATTACAAGGTTCTAAAATCTCTCAATCTAAAAAAATTTGTACTACAAATTGTCAGTTAATTTTTTTTATATTGAAGAATTGAATTGAGAGTATGGGGATTTTATTTTAAAATTTCAATTTTCATTCTAAAAAAAAGTTGTTAAGTTGAAGCAAATACAAGATGGAAGGAAAAATAAAATTCTTGATAGCTTCTAAGATGGAATTGAAAAACACTAACTCCAACAATGAGTTATTTTAAATAAATCCAATACATTATTTTCACAAGAATTTACTAAGATTGCCCACTGAAAAAAAAGCTTCATTTTTACATAACTTATCCAAGTGGAATGAATAAAACCTTTCTACATAGAAAAAGTATAATCTATAAGAGAAAAAAAAATTCAACTTTTTTTTCCTTTGTTGCTCATCCTCACTTGTTTTGGGCTTATTGTGGCATAACTTTTTCTTGTAGGCACTGATAGAAGTAAAAATTACATTTCTAGTAAGCTAATAAATTTTTCCATATTGAAAAAAAAATCAAAAAAATCTTATTAAAAATTGAGATCATAGGTACTCATTGGAACCTTCAAGAGTTTCTCAAGGGGCTCTTGGGACTTTAGGGGGTAATCTACTCAATTTGTTGTAGATTTCAAGAAAAAAGTAAAAATATAGAAAGTAGAATGTTCATGATAGAAATAAACTTAAATCTTTAAAAGAACTTCATAATATTTCCTTCCAAAAGTTTGTCCCCAAATTGATACCATACATGTAGAATAATCAAGTCAAAATCAACTCAAGGTCTTAGCAAACATGCAATGAAAATGCTCTTTGTAGCAACAACCTATGAGTGCGCATCATAAGTCAAGTATCCAAAGCAAGTACATAAAATCAACTTTAGGGTTGTGCAAGGTCATGTACTCATGTGAAAAAAAGTTGATGAAAATACAATACACTTCATGTAGCTAAACTTTGAATTACATGCAACATCACCAAACAATTGAACTTCAAACATCCATCCACTAAATACATATATAAACACACGAGTTTTGACAGAAAAAAGTACATAAATTATAAACTATAAAAACATGTGAATTATAAAAATTATAAATAGCATTAGCTATATAAAAATAGTATGAAATTTTGGAATGTATTATGAAATTATAGTTGAAGATTAAAATTTAAATGTTTGATATTTAAAAAAATTAAAAGTGAAATGAATTAAATGTGAAAAGTGAAATATAAAATATAAAAAATGGGAGTGCAAAGTGCAAAAAAGAGTGTAAAGTGAAAAGTGGAAGTGGGAAGAGGGAAGTGAAAAGTGAAAATGAGAAGTGGGAGTGAAAAGTAAAAGCTATTAAATGTTCAATACATCTGATTAATACTTACTATTACTTTTACACTTATTATGATTGGTTGAAATGTCTAACTAATAGTAGCTATTATTTTTACAATAATTACAATTGGTAGAAAATGTCCAAGAATTAGTGACCATTGCTTTTATATATTGTGATTAGTAAAATGCTTCCCTTGCTAAAAGTATAAGTTACTTGGAGCCTCCCATTCCGTCTTAGAGTTTTCATCTTTTTATTCTTGTCATCTCTTAGGCTTTCCACTCTCAATATTCTTCATTTTTCTCTCTCTTGCTTATGCCTCTATTTTTTTGTATCAACTTCTACTAGCCATAGAGCTAGATGAACTCTTAGCCTAATAAGGGGGGCCTCAACAAAGGAGCAAACGCACCAAAAGTTTTCTCAAGCTTCTTGCAAGAACAATGTGTTTGGAAAACAACCACTCTCTTTCCAACTTCTTGGAGGTTGTACTGAAGACCAACAAGTCCATCCTCTACATGTCTTTATGCAAATATCAGAGACCATACTAGTGACTATGCCTTTAAATATCCAATCCAAGTATCCAACCATTTAATGATGGCCACCCTTCACAAGGGCCTATATGCCTTCCAACACTTGGTGAAACACGGAATTGTAAAAGGAAGGAATCTCATTCTTTGCACACATCATATTTGTGTGCACGTGATGTGAAAGTTTATTTTTTATTTCAAAAAATGAGAAATGATCAAGCGCAAGTGTTGACCTCTACGTTTTAAAATTTGAATTTGAGATGCCAAAGGGACACTACTCCACACATGTGCCTATATGCAAGGAGGCACAAAAAACGGCACAAAGAAAAAAGTATAAGAAGAATGTGGCCTTAAAGAATGTAATTTTTTTGAGTAGAGGTGGAATAATATAGACATGCCCATTTCCAATTGCCTACCCAAACGTATGTTAGAAAATCTTGAAAATAATTGAATATTCAACTCTAGATGTTGAATTTGGGTACATCAAAATTAGGGCATGGTTTCAGAAATTTACTCATTAATCCTACTTTAAAAAACCAGAATTAATTCATATGATATCCAAAAGGAGTACAACAAAGTATATGAAAAGAACTAACAACCAATGTTGATCAAAACCTAGAGTCGCATGGCCTTTTCTTACTCAAAAACCACTTAAAACTACTATTTCTAGCACATTGAGGCACACAAACAATTTTTTTTTTTTTTCAAATCCAACTATAAAATCTTGTACATAATTTGTATAATCTTTATTATGTAGAAAACAATTCATGAAGTTTGCATATATAGATTTGAAGATATTAGCTATTGAAGTTCCAAAAAAGTTTATTTTGGGACCTATTTGAGAATTTGAGATGTATTTGACTGCCAATTGTGGGAATTTTTTGCACTACAAACTTTGACTTTAAAAGTCTATCATGCTATAAATCATATTAGGCATATCTCCACCAATATTTAGAGGTAATAGACATGTAACACACCTCCAATAAAATCATGCAATGTAGTGATGTGCATCGATTTTACTCTACACTAGACTACACATTCTTAGGAAATACTTCTGCCACTACATATTTTCTCAAAACAAAGACTCCAACGGTGGATTGACAATTTCACTTATCTTTCACAACCTCAAAAGAAAATTTGCACCCCCTCTCTAATTCCTATAGAAATTTGAAGGCCACTAAGATCACATAAGAGTTTAAGGTAACTACACTTAGTTTTGATTGCTTGCTGAAACCAACCACTACAAATTATTGCCTGGAATATATTAATTCCTACTATTCATGAGTGTCTACGGTCGATTTTAAAAACACCTATTTTTCAACACTTCAAATATTCATAATTTATTCATAAGGTATCCAAAAATTACATTATAAGAAAATTTAGAATCCCCAACCAGATCCACATAAAAAAAATTCAATATAATAATGGGAATTGCTTCTGTGAGCGATTTCACCTTATTAGTTTAGTTTGATCGCACCCTTGCAGAACAGGTCCCTTCACGTTCCCCGGGCCGGGTATGTGCATGACCTGTTCCCGAAGTGAGTTCCCTACTCCGGTTCTCAAGCCAATCAAAGTGGGGGAAGGTGTTGACTTCGGCTAAGCACTGTCTTCCTGACATGTCCAGCCCATCCACATGCCTCATGTCAGGACGGAGTGGAGAGAATTCAAGTACCAAGTGGGGTTTTGAAAACCTGAGAGTTATCCTCCTCACAAGGAGAGAAGGAGTCAGGGAGGGGTCCACCTCCTTCCGGCCAAAAGTAAATTCCCCAATGTTCCAGATATTCCCAAAAGCAAGCCCTTGAGGTTGGTTGGTTGGTTTGGGGGAATATCTGGAACATTGGGGAATTTACTTTTTGAGGTGGCCTCTTTTGTCCTTGAAAGGAAGATAAACTTCAGGTTTTTGATACCCCATACCAACTTCCAACTCTGACCCCTATGTTATGTTAATGGGGCAATTCAAATCATGTCATTGAGGCTCATTCAAACGTAGGGGACGTTCTCATTGTTGTGGGTCTCTCTCTGCATGTGGACCCGCCATGCTGACTACAGTACTTGGAAGTCAAGCCAAAATCCAAATGTCTTTTGGTACAGTGTATTCCGTATTAAATATTAAGTTTCTTGGAACCATTTGATGTTTTTTCATAAAGTATGGAAGGAGGCCTGGCTATTTAGAAATGGCTAAGGTAGGAGGCTCTAATGTTGGAGGGTCATTTAAACCGCTCATGTAGGCTCACCTGTAATGGACTTGAGGTGGTCTTCAAATGGACCTTTTACTGTCATTGAATGGATCAATAAAAAAAATGTTATTTATTGTGAGAGCCAATCATTTGCTTTGCTTTCTCCATTTTTCTCTAAAAGCTGTAAGTGAATGATTTATGGAAGACCTATGGTCAGAAATAGGGCCCTATGACTCATCTTGTTTGAAAATTCACAAGTAATTCAGAAATGCTTCAAAAAATACAAAACGACTTGAGTTACAATCAAAATCTATTTTTCTTTTTCTGAAAAATGAACTAAAAATAATCCCATACAAGAAACGATATGAAAAAGGCAAACCAGCCCTTAAGTGCACGCTTTCAGAGCCTGCTACCTTATTTGATTCTAGAAGCCATGGAGCATGCACCCGGACATATAATAAGTTCATTGAAACTTCATTGAGAGTTCAGTGAAAGTTCTTTGAAATAAGTTAATATACCAGGTCAATGGAACAATGCATTTAGAAGAACTCTGGATGCCATCACATTTGTGACTTGTGAGGAGCTTTAGAGGATGCCATGTCTCAGCATACATGCAAATTTACAAACTGTAGTGAGTTACTAGGTTTTAGGGTTTGGGAAGCTGCTGTTAGGGTTTAGGGTTGAGCAATTTCTGAAAATTCAATCAAATTGAATTCTTTCCAAAAAAACTCAGAGATATGTCCATATTTTTGTGAATTTGGAAAAAGGAAGCATATTATGTGGCTCAAAAATGTTATGTCATCTACTACAAGAATTCATTTGACCCCACTAGTGGAAAACATATTTGGTTGCACTTAGCATTTAGCCCCAAGCTTGGACTAATTCGTCATGTTGTGATGAATTAGACAAAATATGGGTCTTAGCACTTGGTCTAACTATACGTGTTTTCCACTAGTGCTTCAAGGACAAAGTCCTAAGAGTAGTCCAACTAAGTAAAGAAATAGGATGGTTGGAAATTGAGAATTGTATTACAAGTAATGTGCAATATTAAGCACTCAATTTGAAAATGCAATAAGTTTTTTTCTTTTGTAAATTTTGGGAATCGCCAAATAAATGAAAAGCAATTGCTATAAGATTTTTTTCAATTGACGTCTAATGCAACTAAAATTGTTTCTAATGTCAATATGATAAGTAGCAAGTTGACCCCTAAAATACCTTGATAGTGCATGTAAAAGTTATTTACTATTTGAATTTCCAAGAAAATTCCAATAATATGTAGCGGACTTGAAGATTTTACCATATTTTGTTTGCCACTTAGGGACTAAACCATGTTCTTTAGTATTTATCAACACACCTTTGAACCTAAACCAATGAAATTTACAGATTTTGAGATTTCATTGGAGGGAAGTGCTTTGGTTTTAACATTCTAATGCATGGCTAAAGAAAAGGAAGCTAAAAGAAAAGAAAAACACTTCAAAATCAAAATCAAAATTAAATATGTGAGAAAAAAAAATGTATAATACATGGTTTCAAGAAAAGCACCATGTGTAATTGATATAAAAATTTCATGGCTCATTGAATAAAATTTGTTGATAAGTAATTGAAGACAACCATAAAAATTATAAAAAAACCATCTTGACTATGTTGCTTTTTACTTATCATTTGCAATAAGTAAAAGAAAAAAATTTAATTTAATTGTTGTTGTATACACTTAGGTTAGATCTATAGGTTGTAATTATTTTTAATTAAGTTGATAGAGAATGAAATACTCTTCAAAGTAAAAATCTCTAGATGTAAATTAATTCTTTAAAGTCTAAAGAACCCAATTCAATCTTTTGGGACATGTTAAAATTTATAACCATCATCTAAAATTTACAATTATAGAATGCTTGACCTTTAACTTAAGTCTCATGACAATCACTATGTTTTATCAAAACCACTCATAAATTGTCAATTCTATTGCAAAGGACAAAAAAAAAATTGAAAATTGTTTTTGTTGCAAATCTAACCACGAGATCTTGTATTGGACTACTATGAAAATGTCTAGGCAAAACTTAACAAACTTTGACCACATTGATTGCAAGAAATTTGTATAACTTTATAGAGGTGTTCAAATTGTTTAGAAAATTATATTCAATAACTTTCTATTCACCAAAACAAATGGAATGAACCAAAATTTTCAATATAGATAAAAGTATATCCAATGAAAAATGAAAAAACATTAAATTTTATTTTGAGTATTTGTATTTTTTCTTGATTGCCTGGACTCAAGCATTTTGAATTTCAATTTTATTCATAGGTATTGATAGAAATAAACCCTATATTCCCATAAAAATAATGTGTTATTCTATCTTTTAGAAAATTCAAAAAATTGCACCCAAAATTGAAATAATAAAAGTTTGTCCAAACTTTTATTGTTTTATTCATTCCTAAATTTTTCTTTTTTATTCAAAATTAATCAATTATTTTCTTACAAAAAGGTTAATTTGATTTAAATTACTTGTTACCATATCATTATCATTGAGATTGACATTTACAAGTTCCATAGTAGAATTATTAGCTTTTTAGTTATTTGTTTCATCTCATACTTCTTCTTTTGTAGCCCCTAAATGCCAAAGCACTACATTTGGGTGTCAACAAAAATTTGAAGTCAAATGAAATCTTACCAAATTATAATTTTTTGTATTTCTGAAGATGAATGCCTTTAGAAGTTTATTTTTAGCATCAAAAATCCATTTTTTAATACAAATATTTATGACTTATCTAATTAAGATTTTTTGCAAGGGTCTCTATTGCAAATTTTGATTTTATAGTATTTAGAGCTCTTGGAAATGAGCTATAAATACATTGAATCTTGGAGATAATTACATTGGAAATTCATTTATGAAGATTGTAGAAGGGATTTTCAAAAATAATAAACTGATTGTGGTTATACACAATATGTCTATTTTCATAGCTTTCAATTTTAGATTTGACATGTAAAAAGAAAATTCATTTGATAGGCTCAAATCACTTTCATAATTTTAACTCCCTTGTGATCAAACATTATAATCTTTCTATCCAAAAGTGGTATTGTTGTAAGTGTTTTCTTTCCCCATAAAATCCAAAACACATTTACAATGATTTTGTGTGGTTATTTATTAAAAAAACATGAAAAATTATCAACATTTTGACTTTAATGGTTTAATTTGAGAAAACATCAAAAAACTCAAAAAGAGCCCTAGGCATTTAGGGGTTGATGATATTTAAAAGAATGAAGATTAGTATATTTTGGATTGCCCCCATGAATTGAATTTTACGACATAATAAAGTCTTTTGATAATGTTAAAAAATTATCTTCATAGTCAAAATTTGACATTTAGGTCATAGTTAAGGGTGTAAAAATGAAATGTTTACTTGTGAAATCTTCAAATTATTCTTCATTACTAATTGTAGATTTAGAAAAAATTAACTTTATAGATTTTTGAATTAAATTAACCAATCATATTTTTAGTGATTATGAAAACTACAATTTTTTCAAAAACTTACATATATTTTCCACATAAGTAAGTAATATATAAACTTATGCAATGAAAACCTAAAATTGAATCTTGTATAAGATCTAAAAGACTAAATTATACTTGGAAATATGATGCTTGATTGTATGGCCATAGAGTTTGTCTACAAGGTTAAAAGAATGTATAAAGTGTTTCATCTTAGATTTAAAGGTAAATATGTTCAAAAGTATACCCTTAAGCATCTTCTATCTATACTTATCCAAATTTATTAGGTTGGAAAGGTACCTTTGTGTAGATAGAAGATGCAATTGAAATTGCGTACACATTAGGAAATCTAGTCACCACTCACTCTCAAAGGCTCAATTAAGAGACATGTACGTAAGTGAGTGTTGACATGAGCAAAAAGAATACACAACTATTCTCTGAGAGACTTTATTCCTATAACGCTATCATATGTGAAGGTTTGATTCAACAGCTGAGTGTTGAAATTGAGTTCCTACGTCAAATTCTCAGGGGTCCACATCAACCCAAACCATTCACAAGATGACATGTGTCACTTTTTTTCTCCTAAAATGACTTAATTTCTGCTGAATCTGACCTTCACGTAGGGTAACTTGCTTCTTGAGTAAAATCTTTATCAAACTTCCTCACATGTAAGCTTCTCAATGCAAACCCTCCCCACGTAACGTATGTGCAGACGCAGAGCCAAAAGGCTGGCCGACTTGCAGCGGCGCCGCGGGAAGCTTTAAGTAAGTTCAGAGTCTTCCGAACCAAGTCCCTGAGGCAGAGGTGGGAGTCTTGGTGGACGAAGACTTGGCTCTCAAGACCCGGTATGGTGCAGGCAGGGTTGGTGCTGAGGAAGCCAGAGCTTCGTCGAAGCCCAACTGAAGCGAGAGATGCATCTTTGGGCTGCGATCTTCGTTATTATCACCATCATTGTCTACCACGTTTGGTCTTCGTCGTCGTCTTCGTTGTGTTCGATGTCAGCGTCAGTTTGAAGGAGAATCTCCTTGATATGGTGGATTGGTGCATTGGTGCATTGGTGCATGGTTCTGCCCACGCGTTTGCTTGCCTCACCACCCTTCAGTAGACGTAGCCCCTGCACTGTTCCTGCCATTCTCGGAATATAAAAATATCACTACTGTTCATTGCTGCTGCATCTGCTAATTTTATGATATAGGTGCTGCCGTTGTTTCCGTTCTCGACCCCGCAGTGCATGCTCCTCCTGCCTAAGTTACTTCTTGCATTTCTCACGAATGTCAGACGAGTGCAAGAGGAAGACGAGTCTTGCGCTAGAGAGTGTTTACCTTTCAATCCCGGCGTCTGTTCCCTGGCTTCTTCAATGCATTTGAAGCGGCGTTGAGAACAGAGGATTAGGAATTTTTTTTCATTTTTCATTTTTTTCGTTTGAATTTCCAGTTGTTGCTTCACTTGGAGCTTCGTCGAGGGAGGGAAGAGGAAGGGAAAGGAACGGAAAAGAAGGAGACGCGGAGAATACGAGGCTTTGGTGAGGTGGAAACAGGGGAGCGAGCGTAGGCGTGTGTGCGCGTGTGCGTTTGCGCGTTTTTGATTGGTTTGGGAGGTTTGATTGCGAGTTCGGCGGTCGGGGGGGTTAGTATTGGAATTTGCGGTGGAGTTTACTTTATTTCCTCTTTTTTCTTTTGATAGTATTGTAACGACGGAGGAGATATTGATTGATCGAGTGTTGGTAGAATTGGAGAGAGAGAGAGAAGGAAGGAAAGGATCCCGAGTGAGGAGAATATTGTGGATGAGTGCTGTGGTGAACAGACGTCGGCGCGACGGCGACGCGAGAACGGTAGGTGGAGGCACTGTGATTGATTTTTGGTGTATGTTGTGGTTTCTTGGTCGGAATACAGAGGAAGAGGGACGAAAGGTGTGAGAATTTTCTTTTGTGACGTTTTCGTCGACAATGCGTGTCGGCGGTAAAGATTTCTCGATATTCCTGCGTTGCCGCATTGTAGTGCATTCAAGATTTTCGAACGTGAGTGCACTCTTAGATCCGCAGGGACGAAAGCATGAGAAAGACGAGGGGATACGTAGTGTATTGGCTCAACGTAATTTGCGCTTTTGAATAATAGAAATGCCGGGGACAGAGACACATTGTTCGTACGCCTTTCTACCTGCTCCTCCTAGGACTGCGGATTTAGCGTAGAGTGACGTTTTCTCTTCCAGCTGGCACGGAGGACTTTGCCGTTGAGTTGCATTTGTGGTTATAATGCAACATGTGCACTTAGAGTTCCGTGATTGCAACTGAGGATTTATGTTAACTAGACCTATGCAACTAACCCCTGATCCGGTAGTTTAGGGAGACGGCCTCAGTGAGGTTTAGCTCTGCTGGATCTGGTCAAGTTTCGAATCTCAATTAGAAGGAAGAATCGTTTTTTATGAATTCAGCGACGGGGAATATTTCATAGCCCACCATGCCTTAGGAAGAGAGTTGTAGAGTGTGGCTATGAATTTCTCTTTCACGGGAGCTTTGTTGTCTTGATACGCAGGGAGATATGCCTGATGAACTCAGTCTTGCAAGCACGGGTTATAGTTGAGTTTGATGACTTAGAGTAGGGCATGCTTTGTTAACAGGTCTGCCTCTGCGGAGGTCGGGATGGGAGCATTTTGCGTATTTTATTGTAATGTTTGGATTCTTTCACGCAGTTTTCTTCAGAACGATACACAATCTAGGTTCAGGGGGTTAAGGGAGGTTTATCAGGGGAGAGGGATAATGAGAAGTTATTTGAGAGGTACATCGAGATAAGTTGGAAACACTTGCTCTACGTTCCGAGGTTCTAGATTCACGTTGGCCAGGATTCCCGTTGACGTTGGAACAGGATTCACCTTTTCGTGCTTTATTTACCTGAGTTAGCGTCTCACTGTGCTGCGGAATATAATATACGACCTTGGATTAGATTAACAAACTTTTGCGCTTGGGTCTGATTTCTGTAACCTACTTGTATTTTGCCTACCCTGCTTGCACGAGTCTCAGCAGTTCACGAGTTTATTATGTCACATCCTCTACCTTCATACTCTTTCTGTGAGTTCGATACTGGTTGAAATGTTTAGTGCTCCATCTAATTGGATGTCTTCAAATGCAGGAACCTTGTGTAAAGAATCCAGAAATCCAGGCTTGGAAAGGACAGTGGATCTTCTTCATTTCCAGTCATCTCCATGGTACATACTAGTTTTTTTTATGCTTTTGATATGGATTGCAGGAGAACTCTATTATGTTCGCGTCGTTTGAGTAGATGTGTAGGATTCATTTGTTCAGGGTCGTTGCATACCTTTAATGTCAGAACATGCAGAATCTGCTCGTATGTTTTAAACCAGATTAATCCCATTTAAGTGCCCTGATTTTTGGGATTAGCGATGTGTTATTGAATCCACCACCAAATCTTGATCTCTTTTATCTTGTTACTTGGTGTAGCTCGGGGTCTGTGATTGAATTATATCTATTTCCACTGCTTTAACCTTCTTGAAAAGCACTTATTCACTTGTTTGAAATTGTGCAGGTGAAGGCTCAGAAAAACCAGGAGACTCTATTACATCATGTCAATGCAGAAGAAACTTCGGTGTTGCAAACGTCGAAGACACTGGAGGGATCAAAAATTCTGTACATTTTGGTCCAAGATGATCCAGAACCTGAAGCAAAGGAAGGGGAGCAGGGATCATGTCATCGTTACACTCGACCGCTACTCACAAGTACCCTCCAGCTCATGGGGTGCAAGCTTCGTCATGCCATCAAGGTCTGTACGAACCGGCATCTGTTTTTTCTAGTTCAATCAAAGGGAAACGATTTTCTCTTTCACGAGCACTGATTTGGTTTCTTTGACTCATTCCTGGCCTATGCCTATTTCATTCCTTGCACTGGTGTACTAGGATTACGTCTGGTACTTTCCCTTTGGTTACAAACCAGTGTTTGGACTTTCAGATACCGTGTTTTGATGAGGGACAGAGTGATTTAGGTATTCAGAAAAGCGATGGTCCATGTTTCTTGCATTTTAAATGTTTTTTTTATGGTATCAGAAACGTGGAGTCTTTGTGATTATGTTTTTTTATCTTGTCGTGATTGTGGAATTTTGAACCTTGCAGATAAGTGACCGTGTTTTCGAGGTGATCAAAAGTGAGATGCCACCATCGAAACCCAAAAGAGATCGATTCGTAGGTCTTGCCCCCTTGGCAGATATAGGTACCAAAGAGACCAAGGAATACGACTCAAATGGTTTCAAAGTGAATCCCAAGCCACAGAAGAAGCGGTCGACCGTTACCGTTAGCAGGGATAAATTTCTCAACTTAGTGTGCGAAGCTTTGGCACAGTACCAGTACTTGGGTCCCAAGCAGCGGACTGATCTCATGGTCGCTTGTCGGTACGCTCTTCTTACCATGGGACTCTTCTGGGTACCGCACTGTAAAGGAAGCTTTTAGTGTGTTTTGTGAGGGTCTTCTAGCAAGGTCTCATAGAGAACTGATTCGAGGTCTTTGGAAGCTGTTCGGACATCTTTTATGTGGGGAGTACAATGCAGAAGTTTCTTCAGATCTTCTTTTGTTCTTCTCTGATTGATATTCCATTTGTATGCGGTTTATGAGGTGGCCTCCTTGGTGTTGGGTTGTTGCCAGGATTCGAGAAAGAAAGGAATCCTTCACAGTTCTACTCTGTGGGACAAGTGGCTGCGGGAAGTCTACACTGGCTTCTTTACTCGTAATACTCCCATCTCATTAGTTTTTACGGGGCCAATGACTTGCATTCTCAATTCCTTGGAAATATATCTTTTTGGCACAACTCAATTTTATGCGATTTGCAGGGACACCGGCTTGGAGTCACTACTGTGGTGTCTACGGACTCTGTTCGACACATGATGCGGGGATTTGTCAGCGAGCAGGAAAATCCACTGCTATGGTCTTCAACCTACCATGCTGGAGAGTTTCTGGACCAGGAGGCTGTGTCAGAAGCGTACTACAGAAAGAAAGAAGGCAAGCAGGGAACCCTGCACATCTGCACACCATCAACGGGTTCCTTAACTCCCACTGATTCAGGTAGCCTTGCAGAACTAGACCTTAAAAACGCCGTTAGCAATGGAATTGGTTCCAGCAGCAATGGAATTAGTTCCAGCAGCAATGGCAATGTTTCGATCAGCAACGGGCATGGTTCTACCAGCAATGGGAATGGTTACAGCAGCAACGGAAATGGTTTCGACAACAATGGAAATGGTAACAGCAGCAACGGAAATGGTTTCAACAACAATGAAAATGGTAACAGCAGCAACGGAAATGGTTACTGCAGCAACGGGAAGGGTAAGGGCGTGCCAGCAGAGGAAGTCCCTACTTTGAAGCTCTCTTCGAGTGGGAACTTAGAGAACGGCGAGTGCCTAGTTAGTGCCAAAGTAATGGCAATTCAAGGTTTCAAGGCCCAAAGCGAAATGGTGATGGACAGCCTTGACCGACTTATCACAGGTTGGGAGGGACGAAAGGAGTCCGTTGTTGTGGAGGGCGTCCATCTGAGTCTGAACTTCGTGGTACGAATTCCTAGCTCCGATATTGTCGAAAGTTTTTTTATCTTTCATGGATGTGAATGATGCTTTGTCTCAAAACTGCATTGCGTGATTATGTTTAATTGACAAGGTGATAGTCATTGTTGAAACTTATATCAAGGAGTACTTAGAAACCAGTTCTGATTTGCCGGGGGATCTCTGCAGATGGGTTTGATGAAGAAGCATCCATCAATAATACCATTCATGATATACATTGCCAATGAAGGTAAACACCTGGAGAGGTTTGCAGTTCGTGCGAAGTATATGACGTTGGATCCGACTAAAAATAAGTATGTGAAGTATATACGGAACATAAGAACCATCCAGGACTATCTGTGCAAGCGTGCTGATAAACATCTTGTGCCGAAGATCAACAACACCAATGTAGATAAGAGCGTTGCTGCCATTCATGCCACTGTTTTCAACTGCTTACGGAAAAGGGAGGAAGGTGAAGGGCTTCTAGATCTGAACACAAACACTGTCAAAGTCGTTCACCACGAGTATATGAAACAGTACACTTCATCAGCTTTGGGTTCGAAGAGTATGTTTCAATTAATTCAGCGCAAAGGGTCTTCCCGGAATTTGTTGGCCGTTATGAATGATGATGGATCAGTGAATAAAGCATGGCCAGTGGAAAGCGAGAAGAAGCTCGAGGCCTCTAGTGTATTTGAACACAAAGTTGTTGGTACTACCCTTTATGGGCCCCTGAATGTTGGTTCTTCTGAACCTGTTCGATTGCAGTTTGGAAATCTTGGTTTGAGTGACTGGCAAAATGACAAAGGGACCTCCAGTGACGTCGGCAGTTCAGCACATAACTCTTACGCGGGTGAGAGTGTTTTGAGGAACGGTGATTTATTCCGATTAGCATCGACTGGATCTAATGGACGTAAGGAGGTTAGTATTTTGTATCATATCCAAGATTCAAATCTGTCAAAATCTATACAATTATTGCCTTGCAACTCTCTTGTTCGTCGCTTTATTTTAGTAACAACTGTGATGTTCTGAAATGAAGAGTATCCATAGTGGTGAATCCCTCCTAAATTTAGTACGTCTTGTTTTGTAGCCCAAGGAAGAGGTAGAAGTTTTAGGAAGTGATGAAGAGTTGGAGGAAGAGGATGAAGCAGCTCTAAGAGAAGGGGAGACGAGTGGATCTGAGCTGGAGCACCTTGAAGAGAATGACGTAAGTTTTCCGAGCCTTTCCAACTCCATTCTGTTGTGGTTTGTTGGTTCAAACTTATATCATAGTCTACAACTTTGCACTTCTATCATCATTCTCTTGAGGCAAAATCATTACGTGAGTTCATTGCTTATTTGGCTTATTTGTCTTATGTATGCCACAACAGCTTGAAGGGTCTGTGGATGATGGGAGTGGCCGTTCCGAAGGTGAGGATGACTTTGTTGCTAAGGATGAGGACGATGCGTTCTGGGAGGTTGAAGAAACAAGTCCGGCACCCAAAACTTCCCCTGCAGTTGTTAGCAAAGATAAAAAGGCCCATATGTTACGATTGCGATCCTTTGACAAAGCAGCTGCAGGTCGTGTTGCGCCCGTTTTGCGAAAATCTGCGTCTCACAAGACTCGATCATCGACAAAACGACACTCTCCTAAATCGAAATCTATCCAGGCTTGCTTCGCCTCCACTTCTCCGTAGTAGCTTAGATCATATAATTCTGCACGTCCAGCTTCCTCTTGCTGTGGTCTTCTGACTACTGAAGGCGGTTTTCAGCTTCTAATTTACATGCATCATAGTCAGTTAAAAAGGAATCACTTTTTGACCTAGACCTCGTGCCATTCAAGTTGTGGCAACAACTGTACATACGGTCCGGCAAGCACGAGGTACGTGTAAAAATCTCCTCGTTTGATAGCTGGAGTGGTGACATCAAATTGATAAGTTCAAGTTGGTGCTGTCCTGCTATGTTTCTATTGACAAATAAATTGTTTTCCACCTTAGACAATGCTCGTTTGTCTTTCATTGTCGAGTCTATTGTATGTTCAGGAGTCTCGTGGCCACCAGATCTGAATTTGGAGGACTTTTGCTTATCGAAGTTGATGTCTGGAATGTCAACTGGCTGTTAGATCTACGTCTAATAGTATTTCAATTTCATAGTAAAATTTCATGTATCCCAATTCAGGCGTTGTTTATTATCATTTTTAACGAATAGTGTTTCTTCTCTGTTGTAGTGCTATGTCTTTTCTGTTTAGTGGATTCTGTTCCAGGAACTAATGCAGATAGAACATGGTAAACTGTACTCTTCAACTATGATGGAAGAGAAAACATCTTTTCTCTGATGCAGACCATAATTACATCATACATCATTCTAATGATTACATTTTGATAACCCTGTGCCCTTGGGGATAGAGACATTTACATTTTAGGGAGTACGGTTTTGGGGTATGAGACACTGTAGTTGAAGAGAATCTTGGCATTGTTTATTAACAGAATCTTGTGCAACTGAGCACCTTATATGCATTAAACCCAGTTCACAGTTTATATCGTTTGATCGGTGGTGGTGTAATATGTGCGAATAATCTCAATTTGCGTTCATTTGCCGATGAAGTTGGTTAAGGGCCAAGAGTCCAATTTGGAAATAAACCTTAACCATATAAACCATCAATATAAACCATCAACTAGTGAAAAAAAATATATTTATCAATAAAATTTGAATACAAATTGAAAATTCTTTACATTTAATGTTTGTGATTTTGATGAGAATTTTTTCTTCGGAAGTTCAAAATGTTAAGGTTTAATCATAATGATTTTTTCATTCAAGTCACTTAATGGTCATTTTTCTAATTAAAAAGATTACTTTTTGAGGCTAGTATTTGTTGAATAATAGAATATTTGCAAAAGCAAAGTCTTTAGAATCTATATAGTATAAATGTAGAAGAACTTTAAGAAAAAAATCTTCAAAAAAATTGATGGATGTATAAATGAATTTTTTTTGAATATTTAGGATGTGTTTTTGTTCATCAAATTGGAGGTTAAAGGACTAAGTAACCCACTTTTGTTTTTTTGAGAACTTGGGTAGGTTATATTGACTTTATAATTTGGAGTTTTTGTTTTATTTTTTGGGACGGATGTCAATCATCCTAATCTATGTATAAAATACATAGAGTCTTTTTGAACTCAATTTGCAAAATCTGCAAATAAAAACAAAAATAAAGTATACCATTGATTGTTTACTAGAACATTTTCACTATTGGGTAGTTTCTTGGAAAAGTTACTAGCAAATTAGTTTGTTTTTTTATCAAACATCTTACATTTTATAAATTTTTTGAAGATGAATACGAAAAAAAATTTGGCTTGATTTTCTTGCACATATTTTCACCAATATATAGATTGAATTATACACAAGTTTTGGAATGTATAAGGATTTTTTCTCTAAAAATGTTAAAATCCAATACTTCACCTTCTAGAAGGGCAAAAAAACACTACATTTTGAAGTATGGGTACATTAAACTTGTGTTTGGTGGAGATATTCATTCTCAAATTTTGAGAGGATGTACTTGAATAAGTTAATTGAAAAATCTTACAATAAGATTCATTAAGAAATAAACATAGATGAAGATTTTAGCCTTACTTTGGAGACAAATATTTTGAAGTAGTTCCAAGGTTCTAAACATAAAAGAATTTTAGAGATTAAACTATGATTTTTAGTATTAGAAATAAAAAGCAACTAAACTGTAATTGGTTGTGTCTTTATAGCATCAATACATTTTTCAAGTACGGTACCTACTCAAGCTTCTTCACATGGGAGAGTATGGTTGTGGATGTGCAATGGCAAACAATGCCCCTACTTTGGACATTGAATAGGCCTTGAAATTTCAAGGTCAATCACAACCCTTGTACACCTGCATGTACCCAAAGAAGACATCTTCTTTCACATGCAGCTTTTGCAGATGCAAAGCCTCCCCCATGCAATCTAGAGCCAACAATTCTTGAAATAATGTTGACCTAAGGGCTGGATTGCATTGGGTCTTATGGTGGTGATGTTAAGGCATTAAACGAGCTATAAATTGTAGCACATTCACACCTGAGTGCTTACATATCCTCTAAACCTACATGGCAGTCGAGGTGGCATGGACTGTAAAACGCTATTACAGACATAAAACACTTATGCTTTGTTGGCCCACCACTGCAAAAGTAGTCCGTAACAATTTAGCAATCTTCCATAAATGAAGATTTTAGCATTTGACAACCATTGTTATCAATTATCAAATGGAGCTCTCAATTGCCCATTACATAATAACAACAGCTGCCCAAAGTAAAAATTAGCAAGACCAAACTTAGAAAAATCAAAATTTTTGATATTTTCCAATAACAACCTCACAACAATTAAAAAGTCTTTGTTGTTGCAAGAGTGAGGGATGTATAGGCAATCTTTTTATACAAGTGGAGTGATGGGAGGTAAAACAATCCATGTGGGATATGTAGATTGGGAGTAGTAGAAGCTCAACCGTTCATACCTAGTTAAGTCAAGAGCAAGAATTGTGTTCAATGTAGTAAAATAAAAAAATTCAAGAACCTTTGAACTAAGAAAAGTTAGGAAACCAAGTTAACTTTCATCTCTAAAAATTATTTAGAGGTTTTAAGCCTCCAATGCAAAGTTAGGAACAAAATTCAAAGAGGGGTTGGGAGGAACATTTTTTTTGACATTTTCAAACATCCTCTTAAAATTTTGTTCCTAACTTTTGATTTGAGGCTCGAAATATCAAATGGATTTTTGGAGATAAAATTTAACTTGATTTAACAACTTTTCTCAATGTACAATTTCTTGAAAAAAATTATTCTACTATGTCAAAATATTAAAGTTCTACATTGAACACAATTCTTGCGTTTTGACAATGAGTGATCAAGCTTTTCATCTTCAAATTGTCCCATTCACATTTCAAAATTTCAAAATTTCATTTGTCACTCACATCATGAATCCTAAAAGATGGATGACAATTTCATTCACATTTTGAAATTTTGAATATTTTTTGGTTAGGGTGACGTTTAGCTATAGTGTGCAATCTCTCAAGACGACTGAAGAAGTATGAGCCATGTAACTGTACGTAAGGTAGAACTACCTATCACCCCCCTGATTTGCAATCTGACTATTTTGGGGTTACTTTCAAGAAGGGCACATATTTTTCAGAGGTGTGTTTTTGTTTCACGGATCAAACCCAAGTGGAATTATAATTTTCCCATTAAAATTGTAATTTCTGTGAATTTTTGAAGTGGTCAGTCCTGAAATTACAAAACCATTTATAGAGTGGGGTCAAAATTGTCCCATAAACAACCCATTACCGCCTAATCAAGTACTAGATATTCTCTATTAATGGAGTGACACGTAACCCTTGTTGTCATAAAAATCCCTGATTCTGTCATAGAATTCTCTGATTTTGTCATAAAAGGAAGGGAATTGGAGGGGATTTTA
Organism: Rhytidiadelphus loreus; assembly: GCA_947034895.1. Lineage (NCBI taxonomy): Eukaryota > Viridiplantae > Streptophyta > Bryopsida > Hypnales > Hylocomiaceae > Rhytidiadelphus > Rhytidiadelphus loreus. Next base: position 27,566,098 of record OX344765.1, on the reverse strand, counting down.
GGCGGAATTGGGGCCAAAGTTGATGACGGAATTAGGTTGGTCTACTTGATGGAATTGGACTGTAGAACGGTAATGGGTGTTTTGACCTTAATTAAAAAACTCTGACATCAGTTCCAAACCTGAGCTCCGTAAAAAAAGATTATTTCCTTCTTCTCCGGAAGTTTTATCTTTTAACACATGGTGTCTGCAAACACTTGGTGGGATACGGCCTTAACCTTGTAATGCTTTGATCCTTTTTCTAATTTTGGCATTTTTTTGCTTATATCTTTCTACAAAAACGTCATTTACCGCAATTTCATGAAATCAATCATTAAGGAAAGTTGTCTTTTCAAGATTCAAGTGTTACATTGGATAAATGAAAAGTTAGTGGACAGAATAGCGCCTAGAAGCCTTTTGTTCATCGTCCAGAATATGGATGTTGGAGCGCTTAACCCTAGACCGCCCACGGTTGTTTTGGGTAAAAAACATCCTAGCTTTTGAAGTGCTATAAATCAAAATGTGACTAAGTAATAAAGATCTTAACCGTACAATCGTGTAGTACACATGTTGTAGATGTCATGGATCAAATTTGAAGTCATTTGATCGTGTAGATTGCAAGATTATAATGTTTTAGTGTTGAAAAAGAATGCTTAAATTTTCCTAAAAACACATTTAGAGGCCAAATTTGATTTCTAAACCTAATGAAATGAAAAAAATTTAAACTACAAAGTGATTCAAAACCAGGATTAAAACACATTGGTGAAAAAAAATATCATTCAATTGACTCAATGTGTTTGCAAAATGGCTTGCAAATGTCAAAAATAGGCAAGAAAAGTTGCAAAAAACACATCTAGGGCTAAACCTCCTTCTACTAAAATGCTTCTCAGTCATTCATAAATTCTTGTATTGATATGAAAATTTAGCCACACAAACTAGACTCGTATGCGCAAATTTTACAATTTTTATTTATTGAAAACGGACATTTTATGAAGAAGATACAAGCCGCCAATGTTCACTATAGTCCATAAATGGCGGGATTTTGAATTTTGAATTGCTCCCAAACATTCAAAACAACTTGGATTGACATGAAAATTTCACCACAATAACTAGAATTCAAGGGAAACACAACCCAACAAATTTGATTGAAATCGAACATTGGATGAAGGAGATACAAGCCCCCGAAATTGCAACCATGAAGTGCACTTTGGTGAATCAAATTGAGCCTGTGAACTTTGATTGACTTCCAAAAAATCAGTACGTCTTGGATTGATCTGAAAATTTTAACACACAAACTAGAAGAAAAGTTGCAACTTTCCCAACAAGTTTTATTGAATTTGGACATCCGATGCAAAAGTTACAGTACTTTGATTTAACTTAAAAGTATGTGAGGACACTTTTTGTCCTCTTGGGCGGTCTAGGGTTAAGGGTTAAGTCAGTCAACTACTGAAATCAATTCTAAACTTTTATTCTCCAGCTCTTCATTTCCCCAAATCCATGCCAACTGGGTAAGCTTACCCCCAATTTTCTTATTCTACAACAGTAGCCTTCCATGCAGAATTATCAGTAAAGTTTGTGTCTTCTCTGTTTTGGACAAATTTGGGCCTACATGGAAATCTGCTCTAAACAAAGTTTTCATGCATCTTTTCATAAAATATGGGTGCAATATGTGCCACAAATCACAATTAAAGTTACCTTGAACTTAACATTGTCTCATCCCACATGAATTTGCAAATTGGGTTTTTAATAAAAATGTAAAAAGTCTAATTATAGAATTATCCTAAAAAACATTAAATGGCACCCTTCATTTGGGGTTTTTAGTTCACTTATACTAAATTGCTTTGAATTCTAATGTAACTTTCATTTTTTTGGAATGACAAGAGGATGTGATTGCACACAATTGAATCCCTTTATTTAAAATTTAAAAATTTAAAATTTATTTTTATTTTACTAGTCTTCTTTCTAAATTGAGGTTTGGGTCTCATCCTTGCACAAAGCAGATGATTAACCTCTAAAAGTTTCATCAAAGAACACTTCAAAACTACCATTTTTAGTGCAAAGACTTGCAAAGGAAAAACAATACTTATTTGCATATTCAACTCCTTAGACTTGTATGAGAATGAATGGGAAATTTTTTTAGGGACTTTGATGATGGAAATTAAAAGTAATATAAGTGTTCAAAGTGAAAAGAAAGCTTTTTTTGCACCTTGTTGTACTAGGTTTACAAATTTTGACCTCCTTCAAATCAAATTTTTGTGTTTCAAATTTTTAAGGTTTAAACTTTAAGAGAGTTGGTATCCACGATTGTGTGGGTGAATTATGGGTGAATTATGGGTGAATTTGTTTTCAAGAGTATACTATTGAAGCTACAAGAAATGGATGCAATACATTCAAGTATGCTGAAAAAGCGATTTTTGTCTATTCTTCACTAATGCGACTCTAGCAAGGTCACTTGGTGCTCTATAATTATTGTACAAGGTTCTAAATGAGTTTCAGGTACGAAAGAAAAGGACAATTTTCCAAAATGAAGATTTGATGCCAAGATTCAAATCATGAAATAATTTTTTTGCCAAAAAAGCTCAAAATTTGTATCCATCTTCATAGCTAACATCACAATTCCAAATGCAATGAATCAAAGCTTTCTATGTAGATAAGAGTCTATGAGAGAAAAAACTAGAAAATTTTAATTTTGAGTTTTTGCCTTTTGAGTTTTTTATATGTAAATTGTTTTGTACTTAGGAAGGTATACATTTTTTCTCCCTATCTAGCACCAATTGATATAAAAGTTATATACCCCCAAAGTTGGTACATCATTCTTCATATGTTCACTAAAATTTTAAATAATTAAAGTAAAATTTAACATTAGATGACCCTATTCAAAATCCTTAAAACGTTGTTTTAGGACCTTTAACCTTTAGGGGTTATAAATTAGGATTCAAAGCAAATTTGAATTGGGTCTAAATTTTTGCATAAAGAAGGTTGTTATATTAGGCAAATTTAAATTTATACTTGGACTAAGATTCCCTAAATTAGTTGAACAAGGCACCCAAATACAAAATTAACCAATTCAAAAGTATGGGACAGATCAAGAATAGGTCCAACTCCAAACTTAACCCCTTAAAGACTACGGACTAGTCTGAAATTTCTAAATTGAGAAGATGTACAATAAAATACAATTGAGAATACTAATTCAATAATGAATTTTAAACAAAAGTTGTAAAACATGATTCATAGATCATATCCACACAATTAAATCTACTACACCAATCAATAAAGTTTGAAACAAAAAAATGAAATTCCCTTTTAAATTTTATTTTAGATTGAAAATGTGTAATCTTTCTAAAGAATTTTCTTCTTATAAGTTCAACACGCTGATTTCTAATTAGAATAAATTTTTAAAGATTGTTATTTTTCTATTTAGTAATTCAAGTAGTTTTTGAAGGATAATTTTTTAAGTGAAATATGTTTGTAACCTTTGAATTATAGAATATTTTGCAAGGAAAAGTATTGAAACACTACATTCTACAAAACATTAGAGGGGATTTGAGGGCAAAAACAAACCGTTTCAGGCCTGTTTCCAATAATGTTCCTGCGGCAATAAAAAAACGTGGCGCGGTCAATAAAAAAAATTTGAATTTTTTTTTGTAAATTATAAATTATAAAACACAAAAAGAAGTTGAAAAAAGAAGTTTTTTTTTTCTTCAAAAAATGATGTGGCACTGTCTCCACCACATTGGACTGTGTTACGCAATTGAGACAGATTTTGAAGCTAGGAACTCAAAAGCTTCCGAAGGCCCCAAACATCTTTTAATGTTTTAAAAAACTTTCACAAAAATCTACAAACATTTAGATTGATGAAAAAATTAATATTATGTGTGCTTGGGACATCCTTGCATTCATTTGTTGTGTGAAATTTGAATGTTTGGTCCTTCAGAGGTTATCATTTGATTGTGAATAATAAATTTTTAAGATTTTATGAAGGTCTAAGTTTTTGGAGTTCGACAAGATCTTGTAATAAATGCTAAAGTGTAAACCCTTGTGTAATACAAAGTTGGTGTGTGTTTTTGAACAAAATTTTGTTTATGAACAATATATTCTTTTTCCTTCACTGGATGAAAATTGATAATTTGATACAAAATCTTAGGTTGGTATCACATCTTTGAAGATTGATATAAATACTTTTGGATGAATTCATTAGAGGAGATTTCAGCCCTACAAAAGACTGTGAGTTATCACAGCGTTCCCATGTGTTCCCATGCTGCCAAATTAGCATGATGATGTGGTTGGGCAACGGCCACATTGGTTAAAAAAATTTAAATTTAAAAAATTTAAAATTATTAAATATTTTGGGCAACAGAACAATGTTCACAGGAATGGGAACAGGGATGAAACGGCCTTCTAGAGGCCTGAAAACACATGTAATGATTGTATTTTCTAGTTTCATTCAATCACTCCCAAAGATGCGTATAGTTTTTTCACTCTGGTGAAGGTAGCTTTCTACACTATTAAAAATAATTGAAATGAAAAACCCTATTGAAATAAGGAAAACCTAAATTAGTATAGACAAGTGGTTGAATTTAGCAAAACTTCCACCAAATACATTTTTTAGCTATGAACAATGAGAATACCTTAGTGTCAAAATTTGAAACTATAGCATATATATTTAGTACATTTGGTAGTGTTTTAGCGGTTTAGCTAATTATGAAAATTCCAAGTTCTTTCAAGACCATAGACCAATGAATTATTACTCAAAGCAAAACATATTTTTTGGAATGAGGGAATATTTGGCAATATACTCCATCTTTCATAAAAAATGAAATAGTTAAAGTTTCTACTACAAATCTCTGAAGATTATTATTTGATTTTGGATGAATAAGTACACATTTGGACAAAATAAATTGTCGTCTTTAGTTTGTATGTTTCATTTGTATTTTTGGATATAAAGAGCTTCATGACTATCACTAAATATTCTCATCACGTTGTTCAATTTAATATATAGGTACAAGATGAAAAAATTTAGAATTCAAAATTTACTAACTAGGTAGGTAATAGAATTTGTGTCTTTGTCACAATTTTACAGTTTTATTGATTACATAAAATAGTGTGTAATGTTGAGAAAATTGTGTGGAGAAACCTTAGCTAATGAAAGTATTTGGTATATTGAAAAGATTGCTTTCCATAGGCTATGGCTAGACCACATTTGGTCTTGTGGTACCCTAAAAGCCAAAATTCTCAAATTTTCATTGGGAGAATAAATGCAAAAATCTACCCCCTATTGTGGAGTACTTAATCTTATAATTTGCGACAAATTCAAGGTCCCTAATTTCAAAGTTTCTAAATTTTTATCATCCAAGGTAAAAAAAAAAATTCTTTTTATCAAGGGTTAAAATACTACAAGACTAGATGTCTAAAATCTAAAGTATGCATACCCATGATGGGACCTCATCTTATATGTACCCCTATCCATCCACAAAGCTCCTATATTTTAGACTTTTTCACACTACTTGGGAAAATGAAATAATAAGCCTTTATCTAATTTTGACTATGGATCCAAAATACTTTGTCAAAAAATTGGCTAAAAAATGTAGTCAAATTTGATAATTACACTCATAGAACAATAAAGAAGAACATATGTTTACGCGTCAAATATTTTTAAAGTTTTACTAGCTTTAATTTTCTTTTACCCCTAATTACAAATCCAAGTATCCATTCAAAGTACCCCAAAAAATCTCATATAGGTTCCTACAAAGTTAATTTTGGTCAGATGTTCAAGAAATTTTGACATAAGGTGTAAACATGTCCCCCTCAATAGGAATATAATTTCTTTTTTGATCAGGTGCCCAAATCAAAAGTTATAGAACCTGAAAAAAATTGGGCAATTTGGGCATCTTTTGCCATAACCCTCATTAACTTTTGAATTTGGCATGTATGTAACTAATAAAATATGGTTTAAATTTGTTAAAAAAAAACAAGTTTTAGTTCTCAAATCTCATTCTAAGAGGAGTCAAATGTTATTAGCTATGTTAGGGCAATTTCAAAAAAATCCATTTTCTTTTATCTTCAATCTCTATTATCTTCCAACCTATGAAGTCAAAGTTTTTGAATATTTTTCTACATATTCCAAATGTTTGTCTTGAAATTTTCACAGTTTGGATTTCAAATAAAAAATTTCCCTCATTGCATAAAAAATCATCAAAAAATGACTAGTGTGTTGCCAATTCACTAAACCTCCATGCATTGCAAGAAGATTCAAAATAAACTAAATTCCGTATTTGCTTATGAAATTTTGCATGAGTGTACATAACAAGATTTAAAACTCAATCATGAAGAAACTCAAATTCATCAAGAGCAAAGATTTTACTTTAAAAGAGCTCAAAATCTGCAAACCCATTTCATAGGAATGGAAAAAGTTTTATTTTTCTTACTTCAAATGTTATGATCTTTCAATCCATGTAGTCAAATAGTCTCAATTTTTTTCCCAATCCATTGTCATAGCAGTCTACTAAACTTCTATACAATTGAAGTTCAAAAAACATTTTTTATTTTTTATTTTGGGCAATGTACTAAAAAATGACAGTTTTTGACAATTTTGCTTGATAAACATCCCCACTCTTCTAGGAGTGAACCGTTTTTTCAGGTTATTTTCTCTATTTTTTACTCTAAATAGAAATTTTAGAAATTTTATAGATTTATTCACCATTCTTTTTCCAATGTTTTGAAATTGCAACCATTTTTTCCCCCTAATGCACCGGCTACCGGCTTAGAGCTAGCCGTGGTTCGAGCGTTCAAAAGTCGCCGTCTCTCTCCGTCTCTTTCGCTAGCCGCCGGTTTATCCCGAACACTGGTTCGCGTGTTAGAAAGTCGTCGTCCCTTTAGCTGCACGCCCACACTCTGCTACTGCTTGCATAACTGTTCACTCTACAGTTGCACAAAAGCACGGCATAACCGCAACTGCCGACCAGTCCTCTCCCATCGCCATTGCAGTGTTCTCAGTCACCAACTCACCACCACCAACTGTTCTGTTACTCCACCAAAAGTCACCAAGCCGCATCATCTGCGCTTGTCCTCTGCATCCGAGAATCCCTGCGCTTTCCTCGTCACGCACGACGACGACTGTAAAGCCGAAGATTTCATTGCGTGAAGAGAGTTCAGTAATGCCCGCAGCAGGAGCAGACTTGCAGACTCAATCCCAGAAAATCCCAGACAGAAAGCAACAAAATCAAAACTTAAGACGGCCACCCCATTGAATGATCAACTACTTACATATATTCTGGTGCAGCTGCAGCTTCTGATCCCACCTCACTTATCAACGTATTCTCCCCCAATGAATTCACTGACCTCCGAGCCCTGACCAGAGATGCAGTGTACCTGCATTGAGGGTATGACAGTGGAATTGACGTATTTATTACCCCAAGTCCAGGGCAAGGACTAAGGAGCTTTCCCCGGTTCTTCGGGAGTCGACTGCCGAGTTGCTAAAATTGCCTAATTCCACATTTGCATGGCGATCCTCATTATGTTCATTCTTTTGGTGCGGTTGAGTCAGTCAAAGTAGCTTGAGTGTGTCGTTGCAGTGGTGAGCGCTGAAAGTAGAGGAATGTGGAAACAAAACGGGATCTTTGGGGCTGGGTTTTGATCCATTTTGGTTCATTTTGGTGCTCGCTTTTGAGGTTGATGAGTTGAGTCTATAGATCGATGAGGTTGGCTGTGGAAGTGACGCCGTACGCATCTGTGCCGAACAATTGAGACGGAGCTGATGCGCTTTAAGTAGGATCCGTTGAGGCACGGTTTTATGTGTCTGGAGTTTGGGGGCAGTGAGCATGGCGGGGGTGAGCAGCAGGGCCGCGCCACGCCCGACGAAACGTATCATCGTGGCGTCTCTGTTGCTACTCACACTGCTCTTCCCGCTCCTGTCCTTCTTCCCTTCCTCGTCGGAGAAGAAGCCTGCCGCTTCCGATGTCCAGGGAGCAGTAGCAGAAGGACGGTTGGCGCTTGCGACGGAGACGCTCCCGGGGTCTGATTGCAAGCGTGCCGCGAAGGCGAGGGAGGAGGAAGGCAACCGCGTCGTGCAGGCGTTGGAGACTGAGGAGAGGTCGAAGGCATTCGAGAAAATCTTCGCCACCGACTTCTGGGGCGGAGGTGAGTCGCGATCCGGACCTGGAAGCCGTATTGACTACACGGCGAATGTGCGGATCCTGGTCGCGCACGCGATCAAGGAGTATCACGTCCAGCACATCTTGGACGCCCCTTGCGGAGGTACGCCGCGTCTGCCATTGCAGCGTCCTCACTCTTTCCATCGTCTCATGGTGGTAGTCACTTGCGCATTTGCATTGCACAAGGATCCTTCCAATGGAGGGAAGTTGACTTTCATCTTAAGGGCGAGGGCGATTTTCAGATCAGTTTAGTTGGGCACAATGTTCAACTTCCGGTGTTCGATTTCAAGTGGGAAGACCAATAGAAGAGAGGGGAAGAGGTCTGGATATGGTGAAATTCTATCTTCTCTCAAGGTTTGAGTTGAAACTCCAATCACAGAACTTGAAGATCAGGTCTCAACTTTGAAAACAATGACCCACGTCCTTGATGAGGGTGACAATGGAAGAGTTGCTGAAGACCGCAAATCTGAAGATCGCAAGTTCTGTCCGAAGATGAGAAACTTCAACGTTGGAATTTTCCTAATTTGAAAACTCATCTTCATACTTTGTGATGGGAGAGGGACAGATGTAGAATCGGGAGTCTCTAGGGGTGGGTGGGTGGGTGGGTTGTCGACCCTACATTCTTATCGGTGGGAGATTCATCTTCGTCTTGCTGTCTATAGCAAAGACTCATCTACCTCTAATCAAGAACTAGGGTTTAATTTCAAACTCCGCATCAACTCTTGCCCTATCATTCCGATCCTGCAACCCCTCCACGTTGAACATGATTTCTTGAACATTCCGATCCTGCAAACACGTACTCATCCCTCCTCCTCTCCTCTGAAACCCAAACTATCAATGCAACGCTGAGCAATGACACGTAACCCTAATTCCTGATGTCCTGGACTTGCGCAGATGTGAACATGATTTCCCTCCTCCTCTCCTCTGAACCCCGCAACTTCTGTCCGTCCACCCCCTTGCACCCCCTAACCCTAATTGTCTGTTGCCCTTTGCCTTTTGCAGACGTGAACTGGCAGCCTTTGATCGAGGGCTTCAACTCCACCCACTACACCGGCTACGACATCGTCCCAGACATCATCACCAAGAACCGCGCTCGCTTCCAGTCCCTCCCCAACGTGGACTTCGCTCGCCTGGACTTCGTCAACACCCCTGTCCCGATCTCCCCCGACCTCATCATCTGCCGGGACGGCATCCAGCACAACACCCTCAAGGATGGCGTGCGCGGCTTCCTTAACCTGGAAGCCTCCGGCGCTCGCTACTTGGTGACCAACTGGCACACGGAGACCGGCAGAGGGACGGTCCCCGACAACGCTGTGAACGTGAACGTGCCGTTCGGAGGGGCGTATCCTATCAACGTCTTTACGCATCCGTTCAACTTCTCCATGCCGGAGTTTTTCATCAGCGAGGGCGTGGGAGGGGTAAATGGTGATGGGAAGCTGGTGGGCGTGTGGAAACTCCCCGCGCTGTGGAAAGGGGATGGGAGGAGGTTTGTGGTGCCGGCGGGGTTGATGCCCAGGGCCAGGGGAGCGGTCGTGTCGAAAGGCGACGTTCGGAATGCGAACTCGTTGTGACACGGTGAGTTTGGGTTGTGAAAGTGGTGGTGGGGCATGTTATGAAGAATTTGAATTTGAAACACTTGTTGGCAAATGAAAGAGGTTCTAATGCACCAAGGAAATGTGTGATGTGAATAATGTACCTAATAGTTATGATGGTTCAAAGTTTTATTGATAGCAGATGTTTTGAAATTCCTTACGCGTGGTTAAAGGGATGTACTGTACAGTGGTAGAACATTTGATCTTAAGATTCTACGCCTCGCAATTTTGGGTTCCTTGGATCAGCTCAACTCAACTTAACTTTGGCGTTTTGAGCATTCATATTATTAACCTCATTAGTACCTCACCAATTGCTGTAAAGTTCGACGACTGTTGTTGAGTTTAGCACTAGAACAGCTTTGCCGTCAATGCTCCTTGTAACCGATTTTCTTTCTTTTATTCTTCTAGATTCTCTCTGCCAATATTGATTTGTTTTGTAAGACTTAGTTGATTTGCATCGATGTTGTTTTGGTGTCTCCCTGTGGGAGATACTCAGATGGAACCTTACTCTCGCATTCTCTCCGGAGATGACCTAATGGACTTGCTTTGCTTTGCTCTCATATGTGATTTACAGTTCATTGCAGCAGCTTCGGAAAGGTCAGAAGATTCATGCTGAAGGTTATTATGCTCAGGATGCACATTGACTCGATTGATGTTGTAGAAATGCGAGAGCATCAACTGGTTTTAGCTCGTAGAAACAATTGCAACTCAGCGAGATTGCTGTTACCAGATTTTTTTAATTTTAATTTTTAATTTCGTTGTGGAGCACAAGAATTTAGCACTAGCTTGTGTTTCGACTCTTAAGGCAACTCGATGGAGGTCATCGTGTATAATATTGAAGCAAAAGCAGGATGTACACCCAGATCTTGTTAACTTTTTAACTTTGAAAGGACGTGGACAGAGTCCGATGAATTAATTTGGATACAAGGTATGTTGTCACTTAGTGCTAAAAGAGTGTTGTTACTAAGGGTCTTAAGATGTTTGTGATTGTATAATTGTGTTTTGATAACATTAAGAATCTCTTTATGGTGTCCACTCGTTGTCATCAATTTTGGGAAGGTGGAATGTAATTTTTTCACATATATCAAATTTGTTATTATCACATTTGTAACAAACTTCTTATTTTAAATGATGATTGGGAATGCCCTAGAGTTTGGTGCAAGAACTAATGATGCAATATTGGAGAAGGTGATGTTAAAGAGGTGTGGTACATGAATTTGCAATTTTGTGCTCTCATATCCAAACTTCAGAGAGTTTACACTTTAAAACAAGAAATTATTAAGTAATGGGGTCAAAATCAAGTGTACTAGGCTTGGTTCAAATAATAATTTTGAATGCTTGGAAACAATAATTTTGAGGGTCATTGGTTGAAATAGCATCCTTGTTTAGTAAAGAGTTTGAACCTAGGGTTTGTCCACTTCTTCAATTTGCTAGGTCACCAACCAACGTAGCCAACTCAATAGACAAGATGGAGAAGTTGGCTTGCTTGAAAGGGCTCCAAACTTGTCTAGTGGAGGAGTGCTTTTGCTTTCTCTAGTTGGTCTAAAGCCATGTTTGATGAAATGGATGATATATACAATAGTTTAGTGATGTAGAAGTACTTTGGGTGGATGAAAGATTGGCTAGGAATCATTTTTTATGCTTTCTCTAGTTGCTTGTCTTAACTAAGCTTTATCTTGTTACATATACATGTGTTGTTGTGCACAATGTCTTTTTGAATTTGGAGGAGGTTGCTTGTAGACAAAGTGATGTACAATATTATATGGTGAATATAGCCTCAAGTAAAGAATTATCATATTCTACGTTGCCCACTTTGTTATTTATTTTCTATATCAACACCAATGAAAAGATGAACATCCAAATGAAATACTTTTTAGTGATTCAATTGCAATTGATTATTGCAATTGACAATTTCTAAAGTAGACAAGCCTATTGCCACTTGAATATTTTCGGGCCAACTCCAAGAGAGGTATATATTTTTTTAAAGGGGTGTGTTTGTTTCATGAATCAAATGCAAGTGAAATTATAATTTTTTGATTAAAATTGTAATTTTTGTGAATTTTTGAAGTGGTTACCAACGTTCTTAGAATGCATTTATAGAAATTTGCAACAATGCTACATCACAGTTTGATGTGTAGCTCTTTTTATGAATTTTAGTATATTTCCATAGAAAGCGGCCAATAAATTGTGAAAAAAGGGTAGAATTATGCATAATTTATTTTCTCCAATAGAACGCTCTTTGCAACAAGTGTACTAATTCAGTGTATTTTGGGGGCTAATTTGCATCAATCTTATTGGATGAAATTGCAATTTGCTTTGACAATTTGTACAAAAATGGCAATTTTTTTTACCCATATGAATGTTGTTATTCATACCAAGTCTTCACAAGTTCTTCAATGCTCACAAACCAAGAATCCGTTAATGAACCAAATTTTACAAACAATCTTGCAAGGCAATTTGTACTTTGAACTAACAATGAACTGTGATTCACAATCTCACACCATTGCCAATTGACACAAAGAAAGAAAAAAAACCCCAGACTAAACACCCTCACAAAGCATGAAGAAATTTGTACACAACAACAAAGTATGAAATGGAAACATGCAATGAAAACAAGACACATTCACAATAGTTACAAAATCACTAGTAAGGGAATTGAACTCTTCTTGTAAAAGCAAGACTGCCTAATTGTGTAGTGCTAGTGATCTGTAGTACACCACAAAACAAACAAAGAACGTTAGAAGCAAAAGTTAGAGTGAAAATGATGTTGGAGAAGGCTCCTTAAAGACCGAATCAAACACGAGACAACATCTAATTTTGGCTAGCTTAAAATACTCAGAAATCGATTTCCGTGGGTGACGAGATTGGGAAAGAACACGCCAAAGTTGAAAGATTGGATTCACATGAGGTGCTACTGCACATGCACCTTTACAGTTAGCTCTCATGCATAGTCATTTTAAACAAACCTTGTTGATTGTCCAAGTTAGGGCTAGAGAGCATTTCTGAGGCGGTATATGAATTTTCTCCTTCTTGAAAAGGCAACCTTGCATTTAACAACCATGGGTGAAAATAGAACTTTTGGGGAACATTTAGATGGTGACCAAAGCTGTCTTCAGCACCCATTTGTTTCCAGTACTGCGGGTATATGATTCCAAAAGTGTCTAGTAACTCATGTTCAATTTAACCGATAATGACTAAGCAATCTCTACCAGAGAGCAAAGGACCCTACAGTTAGTGAATGCTACTGCTATTCAAAGCCTGAAAGATCACAATCCACAAATAGGAGAGGAAAAAAATATTGAATGCAAAAATAAAATAAATTGGAAAACCAAAACCGAAATTCAACCCCCAATTGCCACTACCAAAGTTTGTCCTACCAAAATCAAATACCGAAACAACTAAAATACCAATAAATTATATTGGGATACGAAAACTGACTTCGACGCTCCGACACCAAAGCAACAAACTTTGCCCCCTCTAAAGTAGAACACCATAAGTCCACAATTCAAGCACTGAAGGCAAAGGCGGTAAGAGTTTTTATGGAAGCAAAAAAAAATAGGATGCAAGGCTATTCTATCATAAAAGAAATGGAAAATAATAGGAAATGAAGTGACCAAACCTGCAAATTGGCATTGTAGAGTTCCTTACATGTTTACAAATCATTAGAAGGAACCCGCGTCAAAGTTGACAAATTTTGTTGGACATTCAATGTAACAATAGTTGTTTTTATATCAACAATGATGTCCACTATAACATCTTTATGTTATAGGGAACGTCATTGTTGACATAAAACAAGATTTGTTACATGGGATGTCTAACAAAATCCGTCAACTTTGATATAAGAAAACAAAAGAAAACACGGGATCCTACTAGTGATACTTAGGCTCTCCTGTGAGCTTGCAGTGGCAGCGTGCCCACACTTTGGTAACCCCAAAGTCATAGAAAAGGGTGGAAGGCTTCTCCTCAGGCATCTCTTGCCACACCATTGGAATTTTAGCAGAAGAGTAGGAAATGAGTTCCTTGTAATGCTTGAACTTTGGTGTCATGAACGTTGTGGCATCATCCACAAACATCTTGGCCAAACTGACTTGGTAGACTTTAATGGACTGCCACAGATGAAAACATCATGTGATTGTGAAACTTTTATGAGATAGTGAACGGCATATAGCATAGGAATGAAACATGCAAGGGACAATAGAACCTCAACATCGGAGAGGTAATCAAAGTTTGTAGCAGTGGCAAAGTTGCCTCTTTGGCCACCAACTGCCATATCAACCTCCATTTTCACCAATAGTGTCTTGTACTCCAATATTATGCGCTGAGCCGGTCTGCGCATTGAGATCCACCGCGTCTCTACATTCCTCACCATCTTCTTGCCTTTAGTTTCCATCAGATCTGCAAGCTTCTGGAACTCATAATGCCACTTGTGGAAGTTTTCACTACCAAATTGATTTTGTGATTTGCACAGCTTGCTCTGAGACAAAACGGGGCCCATTTCTCATGAATCTGGGTGGACACCCTAGTCTTTGGTCCGTAAAACGTACTCACTCCATCTGTCCTAAAGGAAACTAGTTTACTAGCAATTTGTTCCCATGTGAGTCCTCCCTTGTCCAACAATGCCTGCATGATCACATTTGTGAGATGATCTGAAGTGCCATAATCAGCCACGCATGAGAGATGAAGCAAATGTGGGATCCGCTCCAAATAATCTACTACGTAGACGTGCACCCCAACCCAAGAAGTGTTGTCTACTGTAGTCACTTCGTCTATGCTAATCAAAACAAACCTTGCATTTTGGACAACAAGCTTCAGAGCAAACAATACACAACTGTGAAGGTGTTCCACCATATCTCATACTAGGGACATTCTTGACCTTCAAGTGCCTTAACAAATATTGAAAAAAATTCATAGTCACACATGGGACGACTGGAATTAAGAGCAGAAAACAAAGTTGAAAATTGAACTCCCTTCCGGCTAGCCTCGCCGTCAAAGCCAACCACAAATTGGTCTTCAACGCTGCCGTGTAGCCATTGCCCCACCCACAACTTTGTGAATTGCAAATGTTTGCGGTCCCGCTTGATGTAAGTCTCTCCCTTCTTGAGATGTGGAAGAGGATCGCCATTAGCCTTGTAAGTCTTCTTCCCTTTATGTTTTTCCAAGTTATCACCTTTGAAGACCATAATTTTTTGTCTCCCACTCATTGACGTGCAATTCTTATACACGACCCCCATCAAGTTGCCTACAATGTCAAACTCGCCTTCGGCCCATGCAAACTTAATTACATGCCCAAACTTCTTACCAGCAACGCGTTACTATACTAGGAATCACTTTTCTTCGCTTTCGTGCCGCAAGAGCAACTTTCTCCTTATCATCACTCACGATCTTCGGTGTCAAATCAGGAAGCTCTACTGACACCACTATCGCCTTTGAGAGTGAGGGAAAACGGGATACAGGGCTACATGCTCTGCTAAAGAATCAGACAATCGCGTCTTGCGAAAGCAAAAGGAGAATTCGCCTTTGTCGTTGTCGCCGCAGAAAGATATTTCCGTAGCTTGTGAAAATTTCTCGACAACTCAAATGTGCGCACTTGGAAATTATCGGGCAATTTGAGTTTTGGCGCCATTGCAATAGTCGAGCCCTGGACCCTCAATTACACCCAAACAAGAACAACACAAGTCCAACGAAAACAAAACCAAAGCAACGCAAGCAAAACCAAAGCAAGGAAATAAAAATTTCAACCAAAATTTCAAATTGAAAGCCATGCGTTGATAGGGATTTGGGAGTTATAGAAAGCACATCCTCTCTAGCGTTCCAGCAAGTGCGCAATCTAGGATAGGGCCGATCAACACAACACAACACTTTCAAAAAGAAAATCCCAACCACACACATCCAAAATGGCAAAGCAAGTGTGGAGGCAATGCAAGTAGACCTGCACCAAAAGTTCAATTTCCAAGGTTCATTCAATCCAAAGTTCCAGACAACCTCTATTTTTGCATTGGAGTAAATGTGCGAGACAATTCTACCCAAACGTCTCTAAGATCTTTACACCAATAAGGAAATGATGCTTCTCATTTCTAAATTGGCGCTTTACATTGAAAGCACAAGAAAAGCAAAAATAAGAGCTCTTTGAATCAATTCAAATTGAATTGAATGCGCATTGTGAAAATGCACATACATTAAAGGAAACTTTACTAATTTCCCAAGTGATGCAAGAGACAGGTGTGCTAAACCCGAGGCAGTGAAGAGGACGACAAGTAAAGACGATGGTGCTACATCGACGATCTAGATGGAGCCATCACGGCTAAAAATCAATGGTTCAAGTATGATTTTTGCTAACCCTAGAACCGTGTGGTTATAGATGAAGGCTAAACTCAAACTGGATGAATACGCGTTTTTTCCAATTTTTTGTCCACAAGGTTGGAAAACTTGCTCAAATCTTGATTTTACACATGATTTCTACAATGTACAATTAGCTTGTGCAAAATGTAGGTAGAACCCTAGTGAATTTTAGCCACCTTAAAGAACGCTAGTGGTTACTAACAAATTATAAAACCATTCATAGAGTGGAGTTAGAAACATCCTATAAACAACCCATAATTGCTCTCCTATGTATCCAATGGCACTTATGGAGGTTCAAGAGTGCCATGTGGTGTCCCCAAACTAAAAATAGGCTAAAATTACCTATCTCCAACATGCACCCCCATCTCTATTACCACCTTTATGCAAGTGTAAAATTGTTTTCCTCTATCCTATTTAAATCATGCAGTTACTATAGTGATTTTTCTAGAAACTATCTAGATTTGGATGATGTACTAGATGGTATTGGGGCTAAAAGTAGGATGATGAAATTAGGCAACAAATAAAAATGTGCTAGTCTACCTTAGTCCCATATTTTTCATGCATTTGAACCCCTATCAAGCTCCATAACTTGAAGTAATACACTGCAATGCTTTACCCTATTTGTGTGTGTCACACTCATTTATCAAAGTTACTGTTTTAAGTTAGGGCAGACTGAATTTTTTTTTTCCTTCTGTATTATGCTGATTTCTCAAGTTTTTTTACTAGCTCTTTTTTTTGCAGGTGGCAGTAATCATAATAGCTTGAATCAGTACAGTACAGCGATGTTCCATCATATCATTGCAAAGTGTGAACTTGAACAATGCATTGAACTAATTTTTGTACATTTATTTATTCAAACAATGTCGAGTACAGGACTGACTGTGTCCTTGGCATCCTTGGCGTTATGAAGAGCAATGTCACAAGCAATCGAGGACTACCTTCATCTAAGGTTGGGTAGAAAACGGTAATCTACACTTCCCCATTCCCCATGGAGAAATAGCCTCCTCAAACTTCTCAAGTGTAAGCGTTTCCAACAAATAAGTGAAACCCAATTCATCCGTCATTTGCGAACAAATGGAAGATATGCATCTCCAATCAACACTTTCAACAAACTAGCTCAAACCTCAATTCCTTGAACATTGAAGACAAAGAATGAGAACGAAATTTGCAAAGGAAACGCACAAGAGCTTGCCATCTAGTCCTCCATAATTTTGCTCCACGAGAAGAGGGATAAAATGCAAGGGAATGGGTTCGGATTCAACATGTTCACTGAAATCGACAACTCTCCCTACTGGTCTCACATAGAATGATACAAGATATGGACAAGTACCAAAACTCTCACATAGAATGATGCAAGGGTATGAACCAATACTATGGCACTTCCTAATGATCTCCAACAGAATGATGCAAGATATGCACACAAGTAGTAGCAAGGAATGGCGAGGGGGGGTCGGTGAATCAGTAGGAGATGCACGACATTGCCATCCCTGCTCCGCAAATTGCAGGTTCGGACACAAAACAACTCTTCTTCCTCCTCTAGAGTCCTTTCTTCCTGAAATTTCCGAACGCGACTCTGAAATCCCCATCGTCAGCTCCCCCACTCCTTGAGTGATAATACTCCCTCACCAAGGACTGGAGAATGACGTAAGATGTGAACCAGGACTATGGCTCTCTCTAATGATCTCAAACAGGACGATGCAAGGACATGCATATCCTTGCTCCACAATTTGCAGGTTTGTTATCAAATTGGACACAACGCAAGTCTTCATTCTCCCAAGAGTCCATTCTTCCTGAATGCAACCCTGAAATCACCATCTTCCTGAATGCTCCCCCACTTCTTTAGTGGTAAAACTCCCTCATCAAGGACTGGAAAATGTTGAGAGTGCGAATGGCTTGATCCGTGTACTGCCCCGCCTCTCCAGCCACTCCCCCCAACCCCGACACATCCAACACATAGTCCTGCGCCGCGTTCTGTGCAGGACTGAGCACGAAGTTACTCACGGCGTCTTTGAGAAAATGCTCCCCGACTTGCTTGAGCCCGATCACAATCGACAGAATTGACGTCCAGTCCACTCCCGGAGCCACATCAATGACAAGCTCCGAGCCGGCCCCGAAAGCCGCGTTCATTATGAGAGTCTTCATCGACTTCTCCACGTTGGCCACGCGCTCCTCCTTCTCGTTCACGATCTGCATGGTGCGACCCGCCAGGTCCACTAGGATGGCATACACGTCCGTGTCTTCGTCGTCCCCGCGACACACCACGAGGTTGTGGCGGATGGACATGGACTTCAGACGGGATTGCTTGGCGATGTTGAAGAACGACTTCTCGCCGCGGGGGTCCATCACGTACTGGCGCCCGTGCACGGAGAAGGTCTTAGGCTTCACCTGCAGGCAAGAAAAGTGGAGGTTCCGATCCATCATAGCTTCCAAACTGGACTTTCTGTTAGGGAAAGAGCACATATAATCGACACTAAGAGCAGCTGAGCCAATTACTCTATTGACAAGTGAGAGAGAATTTCAATGCCCTTTAGCATGCATCATTCGAACACCGTATGCTCTCATCTTCTGTATTAAAAAACGTGGAGTTTCCGATTCATCATAGCTTTCAAAGTGGACTTTCTGTAACTTAAGTGCACCCATACTCGACACTAAGAGTAGCTGCGCGTACTTACTCTATTGCCAATGAAGGAAGAAGGTTTCAATGCACTTCAGTATGCATCATTCAGACACCAATTGAATTTACGAATTACTGTCTCTAGGTGTACCAATAATCCACTAGTGTCCTGGGTTCTCATCTGCTGCATTCCAGGAAATTGGAGTTTCTAATCCACCATAGCTTCCAAACTGGACTTTCGATAAGGTAAGTGCACCCATAATTGACACTAATAGTAGCTTTGCATACTTACTACATTGACAAGTGAAAGAGGATTCCAATGCACTTTAGCAAACATTACTTGGACACCATATAAGTTTGGCCTGAAATTTCAAAGTGTTGTCTTTAGATGTACCGATACTCCATACTAGACTCTCATAAACTTTCATGATGTTACTTTCATGATGTTTTGATCGTGTGCATCTTGTGTCATTGATGTCTAGGTTTTAGTGTAGCATTTTGGTCCAAATGTAGGTGTCGCATTTTGGCAGTGATGACTGTGGGTGCACATAACTTAGTCGTTTGAGTTTGGTAGCATGGCAACACTACTGGCGTTGAAGCTGATAGCTTCCAAAATGGACTTTCTAATACTCGTTTGGGTTGAAGCAAGTTTGAGAGTCAAGCAAACACTACTGACCTTGAAGCTGGGCATGCCGTGGTACCCCGAGACATGGCAGATGGACTCCCACTCGCCGAGAATGTGCGAGCGGTTCCAGTACTCGTTCTGGTGGGAGAGTCCCAAGGGGTCCAACTGGTCGTAGGGATTCTTCCCAAAGTGATGCGACACGCACACCAGCTGGCCCGTTTGGGCGTTGAAGATGCGGTTGTCGTCTGCAGACAGATGCGCTTTCTTGAAGACGAAGCGCCCTGGGGCTTGTAAGAACTGACCCCCGAGCGAGATGCCGCTGCGTGGCTCTTGGGGCACCAACGTTGCCAAGGGCGGACCCACGGCGAGCTCAACCAGGAAATTCGGGTCGTTGATCCTGTCCACTTCGGTGCGCCTCGCCATGGCTGCAACCCTAAAAACCTCGTTGCCACAACACTATCACTAAGATATTCCAGCACTTTGATATATACAATCAACCCAACCTCGCCATTGCAAAGCCACTGACATCTCGGAGTGAGCTTCGTTAAAGTCCAGTTTCGAAGAACTCAGATGCGATCAATTTTTATATCACCAGAATCAGTGAAGAAAATTGAACAAAGAGAGAGTCTCACATGACCCGCTCAAAAGTACTACAACATCAAGAACCCCATTTCAAGCATGTTGATCTTTTCGGGGTTAAACTTGACCTCCAACAGAATATTAGGGCTGTGTCCGAGGACCAGAATAGCAGATACTTCACATTCAATTAATCTTCACCGCAAAAACTAGCTTCCAGACTAAAAGTGACCAAATTTTGATTCTCACCTCAATTCAAATCTTTGAAAAGATAACCAAAGATTTACTTTGAAAAGTAACCAAACACATGAACCACACAAATCGAAAATAGCCTAAACTTTCAGAAACTCGGTGAGTTCCTGACCCCGACCTTTCCACATGCGATCCAAGCAAAGTTACTGATTCTCAATCAATTAAATTCGCCTAATGGTAAAGCAATGCGTCCAACCTCGTCGTGCGCTTCTCAAATATATTTCCAGGTTCTGTCAATACTTCCTCCAAAGCAGAATCCAAATAACCTCAACTCTCCAGCGTGCAATCCTGCATCAATGGAACACGACCCCCACTAAACCCATTCGATGATATTTCTCAATCTACAACACGCGATACTTCACAATTCGTGCTATATGAATGAAACCCACAAGGAGACGAGACCAGAGATCGTGCACAATGCGACGGAGGTGGGCAATTTGAACCCGCAGCTATGATAGCAGGGATCTACAAAATAAGGTTGTGTGTGTGCTATAGCTAGAGAATTAAAAGCACCTGACGCGGGTGTGAGAGAGAGACAGAGACAACACAGAAGCTAGAGTTGGAAAGTGCGCAATGATGGAGCAGGAAGTTTATAGCAGATTGTAATTTAGTGAGAGGTTACTGAACTCATGGTCGGTGGAAGCCCAAAAGGCGCTGCAGGCAGGCAACAATGATAATATCTGACTGGGGATTCGGAATCTAATGATAGAATCGGCATCTCTGCTTTTGCATCGTGCTTAGGAAGTGTGGGTATCACCGACATTCAAATTAGGAGGTTTGCAACAGGGTTTGTTTTTCGTTTTCTGGGAGGGAGCAGGATAGGCAGCCCAGAATGCAACCAGGACGAAAAATCATCCAACTTGTTCATTCAAATTTTGAAATCGAAGGGCAGAACCGGCACCTCTGCTTTTGCATCGTGGTTAGGAAATGTGGGCATCACCGACATTCAAATTTGGAGGTTTGCATTAGTTTTTTTGGTTATCGTTTTCTTGGGGGAGCAGGACACGCAGCCTGGGTCAAAAAAATCATCGAATTTTGTTCATCTGTCCATCACTTCCATACTTCCATCTTATTTTTTAACCTTGAAATATCTGAGCAACCAAAATTGAATGATGAATGACTTTGTAAGAATGAAGAATGGACCTATTCATCCCAAAACCTGTTCATTTTTTGCAAACTACTTTGGTGATAAAGACTCATCCTTCACTGATGGAAAGGTCGTCATTAAGAACCGTCCAGGGC
The DNA here is from genome assembly GCA_947034895.1 of Rhytidiadelphus loreus. NCBI lineage: Eukaryota > Viridiplantae > Streptophyta > Bryopsida > Hypnales > Hylocomiaceae > Rhytidiadelphus > Rhytidiadelphus loreus. The sequence continues at coordinate 27,544,732 of OX344765.1, read as the reverse complement.
ACCAATACTTGCTAAAGGAACCAGGGTTCCTTAAGTCTCAATGACTTGGTTCCCAAGGCTGTCTTGGGCATCAGGTTCATCTCTGACAATTGAGTGGCCAACATGCTAGTTGCTGACTTTTATTTTTGGCAAGGAATTCTAATCTACGGTGGAAACACCTAAAACCATCAATGTAATTGAGCATAGTTGGAGGCACTTTTCTTTTTAAGAAAAAATAATTTTGTAGTCTTAGCAATTGAAAATTATGAATTTTCAAATAAAAAATTAGATTTTTTGGATATGACATGTAATTTCTATAAAAATTTAAAGTCGAAGCTCCCTAGACCACTAAAACTGTGATGTAAGGTAGAAACACCCAAAACCATCCTTGTACCCATTTGTGCATAGTAGATTTCCCTTGAAGTGTTCCTAGACTTTCATTAGAGTGTCCCTCAAAAGTGTCATTAAATTGTCCCCTTACTTAACTATGATTTTTTTATTGTTGATTTTGTCACATTTCGATTTTAGATCTAGCTGTATGATAATGGTTTCAATGGTCTAGGGAGCTTCCACTTTGAAAATTCTTAGGAATTTCATGCCATATTTGAAAAATGTATTTATTTTTAAATTCATGATTTTCAATTATTAATACTAAAAAAATATTTTTTTCTAGAAAAGGTGCCTCCAAATATGCTAAATTGCTTACATTGACGATTTTAGGTGGTTCCATTGTAGCTAAATCTGAAACCAAAATCTGACAAAATCAATAGTCATCTAATCACAAGTATGTAAGAGGACAACTTAATGACACCTTTGAGGGACATTTTAACCCTAGACTGCCTATGGCCATTTTGGGTAAAAAACATCCTAGCTTTTGAAGTGCTATAAATCTAAATGTGACTAAGTAATAAAGATCTTAACCGTACAATCATGTAGTACACATGTTGTAGATGTCATGGATCAAATTTGAAGTCATTTGATCGTGTAGATTGCAAGATTATAATGTTTTAGTGTTGAGAAAGAATGCTTAAATTTTCCTAAAAACACATTTAGAGGCCAAATTTGATTTCTAAACCTAATGAAATGAAAAAATTTTAAACTACAAAGTGATTCAAAACTAGGATACAAACACATTGGTGAAAAAAACATCATTCAATTGACTCAATGTGTTTGCAAAATGGCTTGCAAATGTCAAAAATAGGCAAGAAAAGTTGCAAAAAACACATCTAGGGCTGAACCTCCTTCTACTAAAATGCTTCTCAGTCATTCATAAATTCTTGTATTGATATGAAATTTAGCCACACAAACTAGACTACTGTGCGCAACTTTTACAATTTTTTTTCTTGAAAACGGATATTTTATGAAGAAGATACAAGCCGCCGAAGTTCACTATAATAGTCCATAAATGGCGGGATTTTGAATTTCGAATTGCTCCCAAACATTCAAAACAACTTGGATTGACATGAAAATTTCACCACAATAACTAGAATTCAAGGGAAATACAACCCAACAAATTTGATTGAAATCGAACATTGGATGAAGGAGATACAAGCCCCCGAAGTTGCAGCCATGAAGTGCACTTTGGTGAATCAAATTGAGCCTGTGAACTTTGATTGGCTTCCAGAAATCATTACCTCTTGGATTGATTTGAAAATTTTAACACACAAACCAGAAGAAAAGGCGCAACTTTCCCAACAAGTTTTATTGAATTTGGACATCGGATGCAAAAGTTACAGTACTTTGAATTTAACTTAAAACTATGTGAGGACATTTTTTGTCCTCTTGGGCGGTCTAGGGTTAATGAAAAGTCTAAGAACACTTCAAGGGAAATTTACTATGCATGAATAAATACATGAACAATTTTGAGTGTTTCTACCTTAATTACATAATTGCGCTTTTGGGTTCACTGTGGCTGAATAACTGACGAGCAGTGTTGAGCCACAGCCGAGCTTTATGCTCAGTCACAGAATGCCTCACTTCGCAATTTAGGGTTTAGAATTTGCTCCTCAGTTGTTGATTCCACCGGTAAGTAGAAAAGAAACACCCCGTAAGGAGGACGAAATTTCAAACCTGAACAGCAAATAACAACAAAAGAGGAGCATGAAAATGAAGATCCTCTTCCAACATACAAAGACGACAGAGTGAACATTAAGTAACACTGAATCCCTTAACCCCTCACCGCCCAAGGGCCCAAAAGTGTCCTCACACACTTTAGCAGTCAACTTCAAAGTGCTGTAACTTTTGCATCCAATTTCCAAATTCAATAAAACTTATCGGAAAAGTTGCATATACTAAGCTAGTTCTTGTGGTAAGAATTTCAGATCTATCTAAGATGTATTGAATTTCTGAAAGCCATTCAAAGTTTGCAGGTTCAATTTCAGTTCACCACACTGCATTGAGATGGCTGCAACTTCGGGGGCTTGTATCTTTTTCATCAAATGTTATTTTTCAATAAAATTTGTTGGGTTTGGTTCCCCATAAAGTCTACTTATTGTGGTGAAATTTTCATGTCAATCCAAGTTGTTTCGGATGCTTGGGAGCAATTCGAAGTTCAAAATACAGACATTTTTGCATTACAGTGAACTTCGGCGGCTTATAACTTCTTCAAAAAGCGTTTTATTTCAATAATTTTTGTTGGAAAAGTTGCGCATACCAGTCTAGTTCTTGTGGTAAAAATTTCATATCAATCCAAGAAGTTATGATTGACTGAGAGGCATTTTAGTGGAGGTAGGTTCAACCATAGATGTGTTTTTTTGCTACTTTTTTCACTGTTTTTTGACATTTCAAAACAATTTTGCAAATGCAATGAGTCAATTGAATGATTTTTTTTTCCACCAAAGTGTTTTTCTTTTGGTTTTGAAGCACTTTTTAGTTTAAAGTTTTTTCATTTTAGTAGGTTTAGAAGTCGAATTTCACCTCCAAATGTATTTTGAGGACAATTTCAGCATCTTTTTTCAACACTAAAACATTATAATCTTTCAATCTATACGGTCAAATGACCCCAAATTTGATTTACACTATCTACAACATGTACACTACAATATTGTACGGTTGAGATTTTCATACCTTACTCACATTTAGACTTATAACACTTGAAAAGCAAGGTTGTTTTTTGACATGGTTAGGCCTTGGGCGGTGAGGGGTTAAGTACCTCATTCATACCAGAGTTGGACGGAGGCAACAAATCGCCTAACACCTATAACTTCGACAAATAAAAGCTTGAGGCTACATCCATCCCAAGTACTCAAGGCAAATGATCCCAAGCAGAAAATGAAAAAAACGAGCATTTAACATGTTGGACGTGTGAAACATGTTCCAAGGAGCGAGATCAAGACATATTAAATTTGTATATTCGTGAATGCACAACTTTCTTCCACAAACTGATTCAGGAGGAAAAGAAATAGATTGTACAAACACAAAGTAAGATGCTGTCCAAACCTTCGAAGAAATCCTCAAACACTAAGCTTGGAGAAGAACCACCTGTTCTAGCCGGTCTTGAACCTCTCTTTCAAAACGGCTTTCGATGCCTGTTAACTGATCTTCAAACAATTAACTCAAATGGAAAGCATCGACAAAACTTCATTCAGAAAAACAACAGTCCAAGGTACTTCAAGCTCGCTCAATGCAACGTCAGAAACTCTGTACTCCGAAGTACACTAAGCTAACCCTTAAGCTAACCCTAAACTGACAGATGGACATGAAGAACATTCCGCCCTATTGAGAGCCCTAATTGGCTTATTGAGAGCTCGTCCAGGCGCGTGACACAAATGGGGATCCCAAAATATCTCAATGGTGCGTGCCAATTAAGTTACAATATGGAACCAATATAATTGCACTTTTGGGGACACTTTCAAATGGAAGTCTACTTAACTTTGGAAGTCCTAAGGTGAAACACCCAAAACCTTCCCTATACCCATTCTTGACAAGAATGGGTTTAGGGAAGGTTTTGGGTGTTTCACCTTAGGACTTCCAAAGTTAAGTTAGATCCAAATCAAGCTAATATTACTACATTGTACTCATTTCCAAAAAGATTTTCTTTGTAATGACACTAATTTTGCAAGAGATTTCTTTCGAACCCTCACTAGTTGCATAAATGATTACATCTTTCATTAAAAGCAGGGGGAAAAAGTAGATGAAATTGCCAAAAACATCTCCATGAGTGGTAAGCTTTACCAAATTTTAGATGACGTAAACAGCTCAACCGACCTTCCAGTTGTGAAACAATAAGATGAACAAGCTCTTCCCAGTCCAAGAAAAAGAAGCCAATGGACACCAGCAACTAAGTTACTTTCAACTTTGTTCTGGCCTGGTACTATCGCCATCTCCGTACACAAACCAACGCGTCACTATGGAGAGACCAACAGACCGAGAATGGAAAATACAGATAACGACTGACCGAGAAATCATAAGATGACAAAAAATTGCAATTCGTAAATAACTGGAGAATAAACCAATTTCAATTCGCAAGAGAAGCTGGGACAACAGTCAACCTCACAGCAGAAACTCTCTAGTTCCTTTACCTGCCGAGGTTTCGCTCCTGGTCGCTGCATATAACTGTAATTTTATACAATGAGATGGTTAATGGGGAGGTCTAACCCACAACCCCAATTAGATTCTGCTTCCTAAAATTTGCTACTTTCAGAACGATTATACCTAGCACTGTTACTTAAATATGATTCTTCCGTGCCTACCACTGCTTCTTCATTCATGGGCTCCTCAGTCAAAAGTGGGTGGGTTGTCTTCCGTGCTTGGAAACATCTCTCACACACCCGAACAGGAAGGACGTGCCCTAGATCTTCTAAAGGGGTTTTAAGAATATCAGAGCAATCAGAACATAGAACTTGCCCGCAGTTGCTGCAGTAACGTCGACTCGTCTCACTTGTTGTAACTGGTGCGTGACAAGAATTGCATAAGTCCAACTGCACAAGGAGAAACACCAAGCTACCAATTCAGATCACCTTAAAAAGACCAGTGGTTCTGACTGAAAAGAATAGTGAAAAGACTCGCAACTTCCAAAAGATTCAAACACTTCATATGGTGGCCTGCCGAAAAAGGGATACGTAATATTTGCAGCCAGAACGTACCCTTGGAATACATTCCAGAATAAACAAACTTGCCCTCAGTACATGCTTTGCCTTAGTGCAGAAGTTAAGACAAGTTCTGATGACAAAGATTTTCTTGCTTTTGACTGTACCAGAGGGTTTCATTTTGGCCACAAAAAGTAAATCTGAATTCTACAGCAGGCTACCTTAATGCATAATGAAGCTGCAACTCACCTGCTGCGAAAGAGAGCCAAGCAGAGGCGGGTTCTTGGAAACATCCTCCAGCAAGGTCCATGAGATCACATGACCCCCACTATCACCACTGCACAACTGCTTCAAATCGTTACCTAGGCAAAGTGCTGTAACAGGATCCTTATGCCGCGAGAGAACTTTAACAAGAAGGAGCTGGAACTCGGGGGTTCCACCAGTGATACATATAGGCTTCGTGGGATCTTCTGCACCCTCAACACCTGATTTCACCCTCCGGAGACCTGAACCCGGTGGCAAAGCGATCCAAGTGGGACGTAACCTGGTCCCTGGTTTCACTGGGGTTGTGAATGAATCTGAACCACTCTTGGTACGTAAAAGAGACATCCTGTTTGTACTTGAATGGCTATCAAACACCATCCTCCACAGCTGAATCTCCCCAGATTGATGTCCCGTGATATACCAGCCAGCCTCTGTCCAATCAGGCACAAGTGGGCTGGTGATGGAAAGGATTGCATCTGAGCTGGAATTTACAGCAGCCAAGCAGTCTCCGTTGACGCTCCACACTGTCAAAACCGGGCCGACGGCAGTCACAACTTCCCCGCTCATGTCGTTTATGTGAAGAGCGGTGGCCGAGGCAGGAAGCTCTGGCAGCTGACGTACATACTCAAGACTCGTCAAGTCCCAGAAGATGACAGTCCGATCCTTCGAAGCACTCACCACCAGGCTATACGACTGGGAGACGGCCAAGCAAGTCACAGCTTGTGTGTGCGCACACAATGCTCGTTGCAGTTGAAGTGCAGAATTGTTGCTCATAGGAACTGAGAACCGCCACACTGAAACCACGCCATCTTCCCCGCCTACCAAACAAGTGCAACAAGATAGTGATAAGTCGAGAGCTCTAGGTTCTCGATATCGGGACCGATACATTTACTTCACTTCTTATTCAGCTTTATGTAATTTTGACTTACCTGTAACAAGAATCTGGCCATCCCTGCTGAAGCCTGCGCATGTTACAGACCCGTCGTCATGGAGGTTCTCGTGAGTTGAGAGCACCCTGTCTTGATCATAGGACATGAACCGTAGACTGCGATCTGGGAAGCCCCATACAGCGTATTTATCATAAGACGGTGGTCGCAGTACCCTGTTGGTGGTGGCAATGTAAGGCATATTCTGATAAAACACAATCTGACACACTCTTGATCCCACGGTGCGAATCTCCTGCAATAGAAACGACCCGTAAAAAGAAACCTGTTAAGTAAATAAAAATCCAAGACATTACAAATTCTTTTGTCAAATTCTACCATACAAAGGACGATAGCAAACGACAATTAAGCATCAAATAGAAATTGAGAGGGCAGTAAAGGATGCAATTATAACCTGAGGGACAACAGTGTGGTAGGAATAGGGAACAAGTGCAAGAGTTGGCCGTGGTACCCATCTCCGTTTGGGATGGGGCTTTGGAAACAGCTGACGGGGTGTCTGACCGAAGTGGTTGATTTGAGCCAGTATAGCAGCTTTCATAGCTGGATCCGGGACACTGTCAATATTAACTGCCCCATCATATGTGAGGTGATAAAACACGTTCGTAGCCTCAACTGCAGCCTGTTGACGACAGAACCAATAAAACTGACGTTAACCTTTAGCTCTTTCAGATATATAGTAAGGCATACAAGTAAGAATAAAAACATCGAACCAGTTTCATGCAGCATGATGCCTAATGAAATTTCCAGTTTAGCTTATGGAGTCTACCTTGCCGCGCTGCTTATAACCAAAGATAAGATCGATCCAGTGGTGAAGATTATCTGAGACATACTGAGATTCCAAAGCCTCGCGATGCTTCCGAATGAACTCTCTTGCACTGCCTTTAGCCCAGGGTGGCAACTCCACGTGTTCAACCTAGTAATTTGGAAAAACTAGTTTAGCTCATCAATGACGATAATTGAAAAAAAATTACAAAAGATACGAAAAGTGTGCAAACACCTGCGCATACCAAATTATAGATGGCAGCAATAGAACTCTTTGGGTCACATCATTAAAACTACATGATAAACCTGTCTCACCGATTAGTCATCACGAGGGTACTTGAAAACCCATAAAGACGAATTGGAACACAATCTCACCTTTTCTCCGGATTGTTTCACGCCAAGATCAAGCTCGAAACGATTCTCCAAAAACTCTGGTAGATAAAAGAACTCTGGGATAAGCTCCTTAACATCTGCAGTGTTGCCTTGACTGGCACTATGCCAAGTGTCGTGCAAACTGCTAAACAGACGATCAGCATGATCAAAGTCCCCGCCCTGAAGTTTCTTGTTTTCCCAGCTAAATGGAGGAAGCCGGATAAGGTAGAACAGCACAATCCCTGCACTTGAGTAATGACTCCCGTAATGAAACCTGGGAATATCAGGATCCTCCCAATTCTCATACCTGCGGAAATACACAGCACGCTCGGGATATTTTAAGTTGTGTATTAAGTCGCTGATGAACAACACCATCAAGCTCTTCTAGACTTTCGAAAAGAATAAATAAACCAAGTCAAATAACAATAGAATCAGCAAAAGAAGCGGCTGGGTATTCGGAACAGAATCAAATTAAACAACACTAATTGAGCATCATTATCCGATCCATTATAGATTCTGCTAGTTGGGGACCCTTACCGTGTCTTGAAGGTTTCCTCTCGAGAAGGATGGTGGGCACCCATGGGTTTCTCTAAGCATCGAAAAGTTTCTGGTCTTGTCAAGTCTAGCTCTTCGCTTTCATAATCGGCAAGTATCCAAGGAAAGACGGGATATTGCGTGAGGTCATTGTATCCTCTGCCCGCAAGTGTATTAAGGTGCATGAGGTACTGAAAATTACTGATTTCTCCATTTTGCCACCTGCACAACATTAGAAGCCCACAACATAATTACTGTGTAAGCAAAAATGAAATATTTGAGCTCCTTGCACTCGGAAACAAAGCTCCCTGATTGTGTAAGATCAGACAATCAGACATTAGACTTTATCAGACAGAATACTTAAGCCATTGAAAACCCTTAGATGCACATTACTATACAATGTGCGTCAAGTAAGAAAGAAAATTACATATTATGCTTCCTTCACCTAAGAAGACCACAGACTAGTAATCTGCAACAATGTAGGTAAATGGAATTTAGCAATAAAATACCTCTTACTGAAAGATTTGGCTAACATCTTGAAAAGTCTGCCCCCTTCATTGCCCTCTTGCTTTGATGCTCCAGAAATAGTAGTATCCAACCTGATGAATACCAGAAACAACATCGTTCATTTTTGCAGAGAATGTAGGGAGAAGGAATGTCGCAACACATGAGAAATGACGAGTTCATCCTGCTTGATCCTTAAACTTTAATATTAATTCATACAGAACCTAAGTACTCACATTACAACATTCTGAAGTCACAACCCATGTCAGCATTAAAAAATCAAGGGGATAGCACGTGTTTGGCGCGTTACATGCTATTCCGAGGAAGGTTTTGCGCCAGGAGATTCTTGAAAACTTCATCACGTTCATTCTTAAGGAAGACCAGTAATTCATTACAACCATCCATGCTGAACACCTCAATAGCCACTGGACGAAGTTGGTACTGCCTCTTTAGAAGCTCATGCACACTATCCAACTTCCACTTGTGCCATGTATGTCGCATACTTGGGCCAATTCGAACCTTTCAAATGGGACACGGACAGGAAATTTGAATTAACCACAAAGCTTACAAACAGAAGAAAACGAATCGAAAAACAAGCAAAATTTGCCATATCTAATTAACCTCTCGACATGGTATAGTGTTTTGCATGAAAAGTGATAATCTGCGATTTGGCAGTGGCGGACGGAGGTTATTTCAGGAGAGAACACTGGCATACAATGGATATGTGTTTAGAAAACTTCTCTTCATGGCCAAATACAGAAATCAGAAAATGATGAAGGACCAGAAAGAAAGCAGGACAACTGCAAACAGAACTAACCTTGTCCTTTCCCCAAGCAGCCCCACTGAATGCCCACGCCCGACCTCCTGGCCAAGTTACAGGCACGGCCTCGCCAACACTTCCAGAAGATTGTTTCATGCCATCCTGAGAGTCATTTGATCCAGGCATTGGGACAGCCATTGGGACGCCCAGTGCCCTATCAATCACAGATATATCCCCTTCATCCTCTTTCTCCTTGATACATCCTTCTTTATCAATGTAGTAATTATCAATAGCGTAGAGACACTGCTCCCCAATTAAGAAAATGCCGTCACGCTTATCAAGTCCAAGAACTCGTTCACAGTTGTACCGAAACTTGAGCTTCTCACCAGGCTCCAGAAAAGGTCGTATTAAATACTCCCCGTCCTCATTAACATCAATTTCCATATTCAGCGCATCTCCAATAGGCCTACTTTCCTCGATCTCATGTACAGAGTCTGGATCCTCCCGGAGACTTTCTTCCGCGTTTTGTGAAATATCAGGGACTTGGTTCGCTTGAACGGTGTCACTGCTGGGCTGATGATCACTCCACGGACCTTGTGCAGACGAGGCGTCATCATCATCCACACCGTCCGTTCTAGACTGATCATCCTCTTCGTCTAAGGGCAGAAAGAAGTCCTTGCTATTAACTCTTAGATGTGGGATTTTAAACTCTGGGTGATCCACAGACAAGGAAGGTGGGGTTCCTTCCCTTCCCAAGCTCTCTCGTCGGTCATATTCAAGCCCTGGAGTGTCTTCTCCCTGAAATAACAATATCTAGCAGTAAGACACGCAGCAGGTAATAAAATGTTGACTTGCAAATCAAAACACCATACTTTCAGAAAGCTAAATCTATTATGACCGATTGAATTCAATCTCTACAAAAAACAACGGGATACTGACCTCAAGGTTAGTGTCGTAAATATCATTCTGATTCCTTTTAGGTCGCTCTAGCTTCTTCCTCATGCGGAAGGGACCCTCCTTCGTAGACAATTGCCAAAAAGGTTTTCCGTCAACTGTTGCCGACATAACTGGCCAGAGACCTCGTTCATGAACCAATTGCTGGATTTGTTTATCCCACTCTCTTTCCGCATGAAGTATCCAACCATACTTGTCCTGTCGTAGAGTTCGCAGCTCAGCTGCAATTGACTCTCGCACTGCACAAACAAAAACCGTGTTCCTCACTTTTCCGGAACTTTACGTGCTATTACTGTTCCTAGACAGAACTGCCTCAGGCATAGATTCATACAGAGGAGAAAAAGCGTTGTTCAGAAAACTCTCATCAACATCTCAGAGCTCGTTAACTCGTAAACACTTAGACAGGCAGGACGCAATACGAAATGTTAAGCGAGGGAAATGCTCCTGAAGTCATAGGTACTTCAAATAAAGTTACCTTGCTCAAGACCACTACGGCTTTTGGCAACTAGCTCACGATGTGAATGGTCGATCTTTGAAATCTCTCTCAACCGACGGGTCATTTGCATTTTCCGTCGGCCCTCCAGAGGTTTGATTCTGACCGCTGGGAAGCGTGAAGCACCTTGCTCATACTCTTTCCAGACAACAAGTGCTCGTTGCTCAAGCACCTTACATACTGTGTCCCAGGAATCTTCGATCCATGCGTAGAAATCTTTAAAGCCCACCGTGAGCAGAAGATTAAAGCCATTGTGCAGCACATCCTTACTCATCGCGCCCTGTATAGAGTTACAAGCACAGAAACCCTTCCATAAAAAATTTCGAAATCGCAAGAACAAGACATAGAATTAGCACAGCCAGCTATGTTCTGCCAGACGGACATAACAGACTACATACCTGAGTTCCCCTCCAAATTAAGATATCCTCGAGGGCAGGGCTTCGATGCAACACAAGCGCTCTCCAGACGTCTACTGCTAAGGAGCGAGTACTTGGTTCAGAATCCCAGAGAAGCGGAGTAACATTCACACAAAGTGCACTCAAGAGCTCTGAGTCTACATTGCTTGCGCAAAAAATCAGCTTCTTGTTTGCAAGAATTAGCTGCAGGACCGTCGCTTTGTCAACTTCCTGCGAGCAAGGCCCGAATGCCTCTGGTGCTCCGTCACCATTATGACGTAGGCTATCAAGGCTTCGAAGAATACTATCTGAACTGCGTCGGAAAGACGTATTCAGAGAGTCCTCCCCAAGACCCCCCGCAGATGAAGTGCGCAAGAAACAGAACATCACCATTCGATTCATGTTCTTCAGGAGAGCTTGTACATAAGGCTCCACTTGACGGCCTCCCCCTCTTGCAAGAGCCATTAAACCCTTCCCAGCAGGGACTGCCTCTTCCACACGCCCGTCTGAGTTGGCCAGTTGAAGCATTGCAAGGAGGAACTCCAGCACCTTAATAGGTGCCCCAGAAACTGCAAAGGCTCCCATGAACGCACGGTCGACTAAAAGCCAGCTCAATGCGTCCAGGTTCGGTGCCCATCTGCAGGAAATATCATAAATTATTATCTTAACCCTTATAGGACGCAGGTTCTCCAAATACAAATGAAAAATCAGCCCGAGGGGCTTGGTGTGATCTTTCGAGATAAATTTTTAAAAAACGCAGCAGCAGAGGGAAGTCAGAAGAAAAATGTGAGAAAGGAATCTTTCAGTTCAAAACTTCAAAAAAAAAAGCGAAACGGTGCAGTTTAGAATTATATTGAAAGAGTAGGGATAATAAACCACACCTATTCTTGTCGAGTTTCTTTGGATGTTCTTCTTCATCACGCAATAATCTTCTCTCCAGAAAATTAACCATCCGGCCAAGGCAGAGACCCTGGAAAACAAGCATCGTGTCCGATCCAACATATAGTGGAACAGCCTCTATGGCAGCCTCTACAAGAGCCATTCCCTTCACTATTTCAGTTAACGTGTCTGCCAGAACCTCGGCAATTAGGTCGAGTATTGCACCTGCACCGGCAGCACATGAGCCGCCCGAGGATCCCAATGACTCCAGTTGCAGCAGCAGCTTTGGCGTCACAATTGCATCTGAGCTATCTCGAGGAGTAAAACGTCCAGATGAAGCTCCAAAATCACTGTACATAGAGTCAACCTCACTCCGAGGAGTCGAAGAAAAGAACGCAGAGGATCTATGTCGAGAACTTGAATCTCCCTCACTTTTCCCTGCAAGAGACGAAAATGTTCGAAGACGAGAGAATGCCTCATGAGGGGCTCCAAGAAATGAACCAACAGGAGAGCCCACATTCTCCACCTTGGGAGTGGCCGCAGAGCTCGACACTTCAGAAGCAGTTGGAGAGTCACTCTGACCCCATCTGGGTGAAGACTCTTGACCTGCACAGCACGTGATTAGAGGACCTCCATCATCCTAACAAGAGAGATGATTTGCATCCGCTTTAGACCAGGAGAAGAATATTCAAATTAACTGAAAATCTACAACCGGTTACTAACATATTGCCCCGGACAAGTAAAGAGGTGATTTTGCCAACAAATCTTATTAAAATCTTAACCAAGTCCGGACTCATACCTGCAATGGATGGAGACGAAGGTCGCAATGCTGGCTCATCATATTTTGGTAAGGAACCCGCAACCTCGACGGTGGCATCATAAAACAGGTGGTGGATAGTGTCCATTGGATACTCTGGGAACGCACTCGCCAGCAACTCACCAGAAAATGTTTTCCCCAACTTTACTTCGTCATCACTTAATCCACTCAACTTCTCATAACCAGCTTCATTCTCATTTGTGGGAAGAGAATCTTCGGGGTATATCAGATCCTCCCCTTGCTCTGACTGCAACGAATGTGCCAAAGCTGCTTGTGCTGCTTGTACTGCACCAGCAGATCTGTGAAAGCAAGAAAAGAACATCAATTCCAACGCCAAGGGGACAAAGGGAAGAGAGACAAGAGATAAAGAATATTAATCACGTCAACCCAAAAGTGACACTGTAATGATAAACATATAATAAGAAAATATGCAGACTAATCAAAATACAGAAAGCCCATGTGCTCGATTTCGATACATTTTAGGAAGTCTAGTCAAGTCACCATTGTCTGTCACAACCCTTGACATTATTAGTAGCTCTAGAACAAACAAATTGTCTCAACTTACCTGGCACAAGCGAAGTAGAGATCAACAACCGACTCCAAGAATTCCATGCGCTTGCATGCAAGGGTAAAGGGGTGACACATTTTGGCTAGATCGACCATGAACCGCAGGATTGATGTTATCAAATCAGGAGCAGCGGCCTCTCCACCCATGAGCCGTGCAGCATACGTCTTGTGCAAAAGAGCTACGCCCTGCAAATTTCCCTCCCAGATGTTCAAGGTGCCAACAATATAAAAACAACGCCAAACAAAATCTTTCCACAACAATTTGATTACTACAGACGTAGAGCTTACTTCTTCTGATCTGATATGAGCGTTGATCATCACAAAAAGGCTAGGAATGAAGCAAAAATTCGGAATTTAATAAATCAGATAAGCGTCCCATGGAAAGAAAAGACCATACCTGAAGACCCTCTCCAGAATCATCAGTCACGTCAGAAAAGCTCCGAGATGAGTTTGCATTGAATTCGGAAAAATTTCCAGATTGTTGCGCTGTCATAGATTGTTTGCTTACTCTGTTGAACGCGGCCCTGCTCATGGCTATGACTACATCCAGCAACTCTGGGAAGCAAATGTCTCCAAATTTACCATCAGCAGGCATCAGGGCATGAAAATCTAACATTCGCACTTCCGGTTGCCTAGGGTAAACAGATTGATTGAACACTAGCTTGAAGAGGATGAAATATATGTCTGGAGAGTCATAGAAACTAGGCAATACTCGAGCCAAGAGCTGGTAACCTCCTGTAGTCTTGAATTTGGTTGCAAATGTTGCAGATGATGAAAGACAGAGACCCAATAATGTGACTACTCGCCCCATGCTATGGTGGTGAACAGCGTCATCCAAAAGGTAATTTATAACTTTCGAAGACACCACTTTGTTCCATTCTTCAGTCTTGATCTCGTCAGACTTGAGGGAAAACTGAAGATCAATCAGCTTGTCTAGCAGCATATTCCGCACTTTCACCTGAGAAGGCAAGATATTTCACGTGAGCTTACAAAATAAATTCCGGTGGCAAATTTCAGATTTAATGGTTGTTATCTATTGTACACCTCACAATAGCAGACCTCGATCCAATAGAAAGTACAGAGAAAGACCCAGAATACTCTCTTTGCTGAAACCTACAGTATGGCCTCTGATAAAAGCATTTGCAAGAGATTAAGACATACTGAGGGAAATGCCTACCATTAACAGCAAACTAGACTGAACCACGTTATCTCTAATAATTTTGGAAGTAAATAAGTACGCAAATTTATGAGCTCACAACAGCATTCAACTGCAAGAGTAAGTGAAACATAATCAACTCTAGGCACTTGAGGATAGAGCATACCTGATTACTTTTTGGCTCTCGAGTAACAGGAGTGCCCTCGATTGATGAGGAGGGGTCAAAGGTCATCACGACGAAATCTGCCACCAGCTGAAGCTCCCCTAAAATGAATCCATCTTTCAAAGTCAATGTCACAAGTTCCACAACAGCTTCAAAAACTGGAACTTGAACATCCCTTTGCAATATCACAAGCAGATGCTGCATGAGATTCAGTCGTCTTAATACTGTCATGTTGTATTTTCGGTATCGTTTCATGGATACCAAACGACTTACGAACCCGATCACAGCCAGTTGTGTAGCTACAGAAGCAATCGACCAGAGAGTCCAGTCCAATATAACATGTGCCATCATATCAGGATTCGATAGAACATCGCAATCATCATCATCCGAGCTTGTGTCTATCACTCCAAGCTCGGAAACCCCTGGCCCCGTAGAACTCTCCTGTCCACAACTTTCAGCAGGATCGAAGAGAGACCCATAAGATGAACCCTGGTCGTCAAATTTGAAAGGGTTACTGGAGACATCCAACACAGAATCTAACCCAGAATCCGCATGAACAAGTCTCGTGATGGAATCAGGAACCCCCGAAATCTGCCGAACAGGTTCTTGTAAAGGCATGGTTTTCAGTAAGCCTGCTGGCTTCTCAGTTCCAGAAAGTGTCTTGGCACGCACTGCAGCTTGGCAAGTAGCAATCTTGAATAAAAGATCGAGACATTGTTTGTCAAAAAAATCCATTCGGCGGTGAAGAAAAAGGGCTAGCAGGTGATAACCATAACAACTCTGCATAGCCCGTGCATTCCGAGGATTGTATTTCAATACACTGTGGAGTAGGGACAAAGCTAGGTGGAGCATTTCCGAACTCTTTGAAGCTTCCACCATAGCCAGGACCACAGTCACACCACCAACCTTGCGCATGTTGTCAGCAATGTTTGATGGAGTGCAGATATGGACATCACCAGATATTTCAGCAGCACGAGGTATACCTGGAAAACGCATCCATATATCAGCTTATGCAAAGTCAGTGCTCAAGAGGGCACAGCTCCAGAAACCCGGAATTTCTCGGCTCAATAGAGAAACCCGAATCACATGACTAACCAAGTCCTTAGAAAACGATAGAGCGACACTGAGGATTCAAGTACGTACCACCAGATAACGACGCACTGGGCGAAATAGAGTCCACGAGATTCACCATCGTTACAGCTGCTGTCGATATAGACGCATTTGAGAAAGTACCGTCAAAAGCAAAAATCAGCTTCCGACCTGAAAGCTGTGCAATGTTTGCAAACTTCTCCATGTCCCAAACACTCCCATTCCCTTCTGTCTTCAACAATCCTGCTGCTGCCCTGACTGACCCTTCCCCTCTCTGAACTATTGAACTAGATTGTTGCTCAATAACTAAAGTTTCTAAGATAGCAAGATTTCCACCACCACAAGCTTCCTGAGGTATGAAACGTATCATGTTGGGGTCCTGAAATAATCCCCGGTAAGCCCGTCCCATGATATACATGAAGAAGACAGCAGGTGCAGGCAAAACTTCTTCATACAAGTAACAAGACCCAAAGCGCCATGCTAATGGGCATACCTCAGACTGAGCAGGAGGTGTGCCAATAATGACCTGCACAGGACACACAATAGCAGAAGATGAGCCATTTTCCTGAACCAAATTTTCATTTGTTATGAAAAACAAATAAAGGCTAGCATTGGACATGCATTAATGATCGCAAGTATTGATGGTGTTCATACCAATAGACAAAATATGAAATTTATGGAAAACAACACATGCCCTAGATCCCAACATTGTATGATGATTTTCAGAAGGATAGTCAAGGCATACTTACTTGCAATGGCTTCCCAATAGGAGTGTTGGCATAACCAAGCTTCCCAGTATGGCATAACTTTCCATTCAAATAAAGGTAGGCGACGCTGGATTGAAAGAGGCCGGCCAGAGCATTTGGTTTGTTGTGCACTATAACCAAGTGATACCACCTCTCCTCTTCTAGGTGAACACCCTTGAAGGATAAAAATGAGGTGGGGCTAGTAACCAGCTTCAAACCCTCAGAATCCACATAAAGCTCCACACAAGTGGTACTCTTTTCTTCTGCTGTGCAAACTGAAAATATTCGAAGGATAGGACCTGTGCTACCCAGCTTTCTACCAGCTAAATTAGATCTCGGGACATTAGGCTCTGTCGCTTGACTTTTAAAGTTCTCAAGCCGGATCCAGCAAGCAAATGAGTAGCCAGCAGCTGGAGGCCATGTTCTGTCAGCCAAAGGCACTCGAATACACGCGTAACCTGAGCGTGACATCCGAAATTCAGTGAACGAAGACAGAGAGAGGCTCTCAGGAATGAAGTCGATGGACCACATCCTCTTTACTGTTTCCAGAATGCTCTTTCCAGTTGGACCTCCAGATCCATCACGATTCTGCCAGATGTACCTCCCCAGGGTGCGGATGTCTGAAGATGATAGCCTGAAAAATGCACTAAGGGTCAATGGAAGGAAAATAACATAATTTATATTGGCATGCGAGTATACTCGTCTGAACATACTCCCGATTAAAGAGTAAGACTAGAAGAAGTAAGCAAGATAACGAAGGTCACCTGAACGACCCCAGTACTTCCACAATCTGTAGGGAGCAAGTAAGAAGGGATGAAGGGTTTGGCAACATGATTCGAATCGCCTCCAGCAGAAGACCCACACAGCCTGATTCAAGCGAAGGTATGTTAGTGACAGGGGAAATGATTGTCCAGCTGGACAATATGAAAACCAGAATTAGCGATTGCTGCTCTTACCTTGGGAACATAAGAAAAGTGATACCTTACTCAGGAAAGTCAGCAAGATAAAATAATTCATTTGAATGGTCATAAAAGAAGACAACTCAGTACCAACCCAAACGGTCTAAACACTACTCAATAAAGGGAACTTGGCAAGAATTGAAACTTACCAACAGCACAAAGAGCATCTTGATTGCGAGGACACGACATTGCAATACTCTTCAAACGTATGAGCACCCGCAACTGCAATTTCAAAGAGAACTGCAGAAGACAGCAAAGAAGGACCTCTATGGCAGATGCATTGTGAACTTCTTTTTCTTCCAGCGTTTGATTTAAATCGACCATAAAGGAACCATGAACTCCAGGAAGCTGAAAACAATCATGACCAACTGTCTCTTGCTGCAGCAAAATTGGCAGCCCTTGGATGTTCTGGGAAGGTGAATGAACTCGCTCAAGTGCCAGATCAAACAGAATCTCCGCAAATTTTTCTTCAAAATCTTTACAAATCAGTCCTGAGCAGCGTAGAAGTCGCTTAAAATTTTGAGATGCCAGGCACTCATGTAAGAGATTGCGGTTCGTGGGAGTCTCAGCAACAGCTGCAATTACCACGTGCAAAAGAGCACTGAATAGCTCCGTACGCAGTTTTCGACTGGGAAGTGAACCTTCTCCAGAATCTTCTTCTGATTCATCAAGGCCAGACAAGAGGCTTGTGGTTCCAGAATGATCTTCTTCTTGAATGCTCTCAAGGACTGAGAGGAGAAGTGCAAACCCATGTCCATCTCCAAAAGAAATCTTCAATGCTGGATTTGCAACAAGACCCTTCCACATCATCCATAATACGTCCTCTTTGGTTTCGAGATCTACCCGCCATTGCTTTCCTTCTAAGTTCTTAACAGAGCTGGTGTGGACTGCCTCAATAAGAGCTTTCAACTCTTCCTTATGCGCCTGAAGAGATCATCATATTACAAAAGTCAATTATTCGTTCATTCAGTAATCTGGTACATTTCACAATGTACGATGACATCCCGATTTATCCCGTCTTCTCGATTGCCGTTTACTTCGAAGTCAGGAACGGATTCAAAGAGTATAAAAAGATTGTACTAATGACAAGCATGAAATATAGGATCTTCAATCATGAGCATCTTTACACTGAATAGGTTGGTACCTGACTTAAATCTTCGCCTATAAGGCATGATAGCAGCTTTAACACACTAGAACGATGTCTAGGAGCAGCTAAAAGCGGGAGCACAACTGCCACCCCTTTCAACTTCCGGAACATCATCTGATTCCCCTCGCTTTTCCTCAGCAGGGAAATCAGGCAACTCCATGCTAACCCAAGTGTAGCTCCGTCTTCAAAAATTAATAGGTTTGGAGACGATGTGTGCTCCTCAAGCTGAAGTATACTCACACTGCTGGTCCTAATTGGATTTGCTCTACTTCTGGAACTTGATTGAGCAGAAGTAACAGGTGGTTCACATTTCTTTAGATCGTCCACAAGCAAATCCATAACTCCAACTTCTCGTAGTACCTTCATATATTTCCTGTCGAAAGAGAGAAGCTTCTCGAAGAACGTCAAGACGGCTATTCTGAGCGATGACGCCATTGGTTGCTGCACCAAGTAGCACAGTGATAGCAACTCCTGCTCCGGAATACAGTTGGCACTGATAACTGTATACTCTAGAACCTTCAAGACACGTTCCTGTAGTAGAGGTGGATATTTCCCCATATTCTGGATAAAAAGGGGCATCGTTCGAAGCTCCTGGACGATACCATAGTTGTCAGGGTGGCTAGCGAAGAGGCGAAGCAGACGGTCCAACAACTCAACTCGCAAAGCATCAATTTCTGTTTTCAAAAACAAGTCTTGAAAAACCTGAACGGAGTCAGAGTCTCGAAGCTTTCCATCAAGGGATAATTCGCGGACAAGGGACTGGGTACTTTCAGATTTTGAATTCAACTGACCACCTGGAGGCTTTCCAGCTTTTCCTGCAATTCCACTACCAGGGTGTACACCGTTTGTCCTGTTCCCAACTTGAGCTAATTCCCCTATTATATCCAAAAATCGGATCAATTGCGGTGGTATAGCTTCACTGTCTGATATTTGACTCCCAAGAGGTACATCACATTTCGACTCTGCAAGCTTCAACCCTAGTTGCACAAAATAATCATAGCCATGTCCTTTCTTGAGATTGTTTTTCAAGCAAATGCCCCCAGCCTCTGCAAAGAACCAAGAAGTTGTAACAATGTAAAGGAAAACATCAAATCGGATCGATATCTTACATAATTCCAAATCCAAACGAATAACTCTCATACATTTGACCTGTAGTAAAACAAAAAGCTAGATTCCTATATAGCGCGGTTCGAAACATATTTAACAAATTATTAGCACGTACACTTGTTAATATGAAGACGTAACCCAAAATACCGGTGACAAACATGAACTGATGGCGTTGTATTTTCCAGACAAGTTAACACTTAAAAAGGCTCTAGACATTGACTTAGAGAATGAAATTGCAATAATTTGATAAAGGTACGCAATAACGCAAAGCATAATCCAACAAGAACTTTGAGGAAACTCAATGTCGATGCAAGCCTCGTAAAGTAAGAGATTAAATGTATCCAGATATGCTAGGAGTACCTGGCCGACAAGACAGCTGCACCGCATTCTTGATGAGGGAAACAACAGAGACAGTGTAACTAGCATCACCAGTATCTCTCACAAAGTATACCAGTGGGGTTAAAAGCTCTTCAATCTGCACGACCAACCCAACCACAACATGCGTTAGACTCGTAGCACAGCACACCGCAGGTACAAATTTCTGAAAAGAGAGTAAAAATTTTTCCAAGCTTCTACAGGATGTTCTATTGCCCACCCCAGCATCGTCCAAGGCAAATGGAAGACCTGTTATCACGACAGGAAATTCTAAGAATAACACTAAGAGTAAAACTAGGCAATCTCGGTGAATATTCCAGATTTCAAGATATTTTGTCCAGTAATTCCTTTCTTCTTATGCGATAGCACCCACCAGCTCTTGATTTTGAATGTATTGCGCAGTAGCTCCATTATCGCTGGCAAGTAATAACTCCAATATCTACATCATTATCGACAAGCTCAAATATTAACCGCTGTTAATGAAAGGTAAGAGAGGACTCAGACAGATATATTCAGAATATGCAAGTAGACTTAGAATTTATTGCTTATTGAACGAGTAGGACAATCAGCAAGCCCACAAACTAGATGCCCATAACATGGCCTCTGAAACATCTGATCTGCATAAGTTGATATTCCCATAAGATACTTTAACAAATTCACCAAAAATTGGTACAAAATAAATCTTGTGGCCATTGAATACGCATAGCTTATTATTAGCAAATGTACAAAGCGCGACAGAACCTGTAAGACATGTCGGTAGAGCTGCGCCAAGTGAACCGGAGGGGCGGATCTGGCCTCCCTCTTCGTAGTAGGAGACAACAAGGGCGTTGTACCCCCCATGACAACCATGTGAAACATATATTGAAATCTGTCACATTCCGTCAACGTATGTGCTGCCCCAGGATGCCGTGCCAATGCCTTCATTATGTGAACAACACTTCCTTCCACCTGGAAAGAACATTCCAATCCAGTGCAAACATCGCTATCAATACCACTGGTGATGCTTGCCAACTCAAGATTGGCTCGGTGGAAGCACAGGACCAAAAATGCGGAAATAGATATTTTTGGTCCAGATGTATGCGTACGCCTCAATAAGAAATAACGAAACTAGGCTGTGGCTGCAAAGTGTAATAAATCAAACGACAATTCAATGAGCTCGTATTAGCCATGCATAAAATTCTCTCCATAATATCGGCAGAAACACGGAATTACATAAAGAACAAACGCAGAATAAAAATGCAAAGTAGATGCTTTGTCAACCACGATCTTGATAGAATACCAATACATGGAGGAATTTATGGATAAAATCAATCGATTTCTTAATTTTGAGTGCCGTTAGTATGGACGTACCACAACTCGCCCGTTCTCGTCTTCACCACCATCTGTGACTCTTGTGATACCGAAAGTGTCATTTTCCATAGCCGAGTCGGCAGAATAGAGAAGGCGATACAGAACAATGACAAGTGATGATAGTAGATCAGCTTCAAGAAGTGGCTGCACATCCAATGGCTGCATACAAAAAGAACAGAAGCTGTTAAGGCAAACAAGAATCTGCGATGAAATGTCGTACAGCACCAGCTCTAAGGTAATAAAGGTTTACTAAACCAAGTTGAACGAGAGAATGACAATGACGTAGAGATGAGCAGAAAGAGCAGCATACCGGTGCAACAAGGCCTTCTATAGCAAATAGTAGGTTGCCACCAACACTCAAGTCTCCCTGCAGACATGAGCGCCAAATTATAATAATCAGAAAAGAACGTATGGAATCAGTCAAGAAATTTGAGATAGAAATCGATAATCACAAGATTATATAACTTGACAACAATGATGTTGACCACACAAGACTTGTCATCACACCCCTCCGTTTACATTGTGTAAAGCAATAGAGTAACTCCAAGTTCTACACAAAACCATGTACAAAGAGCTAAACAACAACATTAATCGCTATGTTTGCGTCCAGAGAAGATCCAATGACCGAAAATTGACAGACTTGCAAAGAAGAGAGCCAATGCAAGTGAAGAGAAAACATGGAATAAAAGGATAGGATATAATGGTCTGACATGAGGAATTTTATAATATATGAGAAGAGACATACTTTCAATTCTCCAGCAAAGTAATTCAGAATATCATTCGGCTGTAACTGCCCATTGGGGCTAGCCCTTCGCAACTTCTCAATGTCAGTTACAAGTGCTTTTGCGATAGCAAACGCGAACGCTCGATTATCAACAAGCCTGCCAGAAAAGCAACGGCCTAGTATGAGCAGTCTTGTTCGACTCTACATAAATATAAGCACAATGACGACGCAAGAAGGTAAAACTGATTCAAACTTACGTTAGGGCAAGTCTGGCGGGATTGCCAGTTCGCCGGGAGATCTTGCAAAAAAGACTGAGGACCTTCTCCAGAGCCTCCTCCCTTTCCTGCAGGAAGAAATAGTGCAGATGAAAGTTCAGTACGATGTAAGACAAAGATCCGTCCACACCCGGTTAAGTAAACAGGAGTCTCTATATTAGAGCCACTGGGATTACTTGACATGACAAGAAATAAACCTGTGACAAGCAAGGTACGTCGTGAAATCTATGTAGAGAATCCCAGTCGATCTCAAAGTTTAAATACAGTGAAACAGCACAAAACATACATAAATCACTTAAACTAAGAGTCTGAATAGGATTAAGCCATCTCATAGGTAAACCATTGCCTACAGCAGAGTCATTTTAAAAGTTACAACAAGATGTAAAAGGAAATAAGCTTCTCGAAATTGTGATGGTGTACCCTCTCGACTGCAGAGCGAAAGTCATCCCACGCCCTCTTGAAGTCCTGTTCTGACTCATTTGTATCCCTGAACACCCAGTCTATTGGATCAGAGATAAGAGAGTACAGCGAGCCCTGTCCGGCACTCCCCACTCCGCAACAATGGCTAGAACAAACCAAGCAACTAAATACCCTGTGTGATCCAGAAATGAATTAGATACAACCCAGGTCTCCGACGATTACTCGAAGGCTACAGACATCAACAACAGCCAACATGGTTTTCTCACCCGAAACGAGGGCTAGCGCCCTCTTCAGGGTACGGTAGGTTAGCTCTTGGAGATACGGGTAAATTTGCAGCATGAACTTTCTCTCTGAGACGCTCAATCCATTTCATGATTGCTTGCCCTATAACATCCCCCTTCGGGCATCTGTGCTTTCTCCACCATCACCCAGTTCAATCTAACAACTACTCTCCTGGGAACCCTGGAATACTCCACTAAGCCACAATCGTCCAGCTTTTAAAATATCATCTGTTTCAACCGGCTGGTCCTGAGCTGTAAAACACTTCGGTGGAGAGAATTGAGACGGAAGATCTGAGAAGCCTTGCCATGTCTATCTACACACTGTAAATGTCAGGATTTCCTGTCCCTTCCAACCATGTTGCCCTGTGTGTCCATGATAACATCAGTAACATACACGTTTACTCTTGCACCGCTCCAATCCAGCAGATTAGCGAACAATCACGATTGCATCGATACCACCCTCTCTCCTCCTGCGTTTCATTCTGCCAACCTGAAATACAAAATAGGCAGTTGGCGATCAAAATGAAGAGAACTCACTAGGACTTGCACAAGTATCTCTCTGTCAAAACGAACCCCTTCCAGTACTGATAAAGCGACCTCACAAACAATGTTTTGTGCAGCAGCACAACCGAAGTCTGGAATTCCCGTCAGAAGCACGACACACCTCAAAAAATGGCAGCACGTCAGAGGTACAGAAATAGCTGTGAAGTACTGCTCAGGAGACACACAGGGCATGTTTTATGGAAAGAATGTACCCGAGGTGTAAATTTCAAGGGACGCTGTCCCATGAGCAGCACTCGAGTACCCAGAAATAGTGCTCAGTGACTCCAAAGTCAAATCCTAAAGGAAAAAACGAGGGGCGAATAGTAAAACAGGTTATTGACCGTACGTCGTGTTTAGCAAGGCCAAAAGCACAAGGGGGTGGAGACCCAAATTTCTACATCACCCGCCGCCAAAGAGAATTTAGATAGCACTACAAGTTCACAGTTTACAGTTACTAAAACGCGAGCTGAAAAAATGCGATTCCAAAAGTCGGTCTAATATGAGCTTGAAACGCACTTTCTATATCAGCCAATTCAACAACGAAATTCAAAAAGGCTGTGACTTTCTAACACAGCAAGCTGAACTGGACGGAAATGAAGAGATGGTGCCAACCCTAGGAATCCTGGTTCTTAGGCATCCACGATCGTTCAAAATTCAACCTAAAGATTACTAAGGGCTCAAGGCATTCGGGTACCAAACGCTATCCAGGTGCAGACTGTAGATCTAGGAATCGCAATGCAGCATAAAAATTTAGTGCAAGAAGTAACAATTCGCTAGACTAGCAATGGCAACTATGATCACTATTCACAGTAGTCACACTGTCGAAGTGCAGGACCACCTTGAAGGACCCTAAATTCAGCACCAAATAATGATGAGGTTTAAGTTCACAGAGTAATGTCAATCCTGACCAACTCGCAACCACCGACACGGTTTTGGGACTCCGCGGCATTGGAGGCAAAAGGTGCACTGGATGGTCCGTTGGAAACCGATGAGAAACAAAATCAAGCAATCCTTGCTCATTGCGACGATTCCAGTGCAGCTCGGCTTCCACTCTTGCTCGTGAAGGGTGTAGCTCGTGGGGGTGGAAGACTCCCAGGAAGTACCCTCGTTTAGGGTGTTATTGCTGTTGTTGTTGTTATTATGCCACAGCAGATGAGCCACAGGGGAAATTTCTGAAGCGAAGAAAATAGGGATTACCCGGTCAGGGTGGAGGGGGCCCTGAGCTACACTTATCCGAAAACCTACTGCGCATAGGTCTTGAAAGGAAGGCCAGAAAACCCGAACTCACAACTCGAAACTCTCACAGAACCTCTGTGCAATAGAAATCCAGCCACCACTCTCGTCAAGAGTAGTGAAACAGAAGCAATCCACGCCCTCCGCAATCAGAAACAAGAACATTGCGTCACTAGAATCGCCCTATCTCCAATCTAAACCTAGCTACCGGCTGGAAAAAATCACAGTCAAAACGGGTCAATATTTCTATCGCAGCGAACCTCAGAAGCAGGCGATTGAACTCCAAACAATCCTAAAGTCTCTCAAATGTCTCCACATCGAAAACCATTCGTCAAAAAATGAAAGAAGCTGCTGCACGCCCGGCGTCATCCCCTCAGTGGCCCTTTTCCAATCCAATCTCTCCATCTCATCTCTCGTCCCCCAAACGCACCAAATCACGCGATCGGTGGCCCAGAGAAACTCTTACCAAAACTCAGCACCACGAGCAGAACTCACAAAACACACTCCAATCTCCTCGTCGAGCTCCCACCACCTTAACTTGCAAAAAGAGGCTTGCGCACGACGAGCTTCTCCGTTCACCACGCCCTGGCTCCCGAGAAATAAACCCTGCAAACTCAATTGCGCTCGCTCGTGCGGCTCGGCAAGGGACGAGCGCGATATGGTGGCGGATTGAATCGTTGGAGCGCAGGCATTAAGTTTAGAAAAAAGCGAGCAGGAGCAGCAGGGTCGAAGAAATGCGGGAAGCGCAAGGGGCGGGGGACGTCCGAGTCCGAGTCCTTGGGAAGGGGGGAGGGACGGGCCGGGTGACCCGCGGGTCCAGTGGGTTTGGTGGTCGTATTAGTCGTGCCCACTGTTTTCACCGGGGCCGCTGCAGCAGGTCGCTGTCCCCACAAGTCAAGGGATTTAGTGTTCTTCGTTCATCCAAATCTGTTACGCTTTCTTTAGAATATGACGGAGACGAGGATTTTCGTCCATTTTGGATGTGGTTTTTTTTTCATCCAATGGACTTGTTTTCATCCAATGCCCCAATTGCCATGTGCGTCCAGGTTTCTCAGGGACTGCCATGTGCAAATTCTTTTCAAGACCTCGTGGTGCTAAGTTTCATGTAAGTTACCACACTACTGTACCACTTCCCTATGCGAAGGTCAGATTCAGTTACACAGAAATTAAGTCATTTTGGGAAAAAAGTGACAAGTGTCATCTTGTGAATGGTCTGAGGTGACATGGATCCGTGAGAATCTAACATGGAAACTCAAGTTCGGCACTCAGCTACCAAAACAAACCAATACACTAAACAATATTTATCATTAAGATATTAGTAGTAGACCTAATATTATAGATTTGATCTTTGGATCATATTTTACAACTTATATTTAAAAGTCATCATAAAATTATCCTCCTAAGTCAAATTTTTTTAATACATCTTCATAATTTTAGAAATTTGGACTGTATTTGGTCTTTAATCCTTAAAGGACAAAGGAGTGACCTTGGAAATCATCCCTTTCCATTACTATGTGAATCATTGGCTTTAGAAATAGCAAAAGCACTCATCGGAAGTTAAACTATTGTAGGAGACTTCCCCTTTTCACAACAAAATTTTGAGGATGAATAGTTGCACTTTTGTCCTACTGCAAGGATTCCTTATCATCCATTAGATGCCAAACGTCCTCCTTGACGTTGAGGGTTAAGGAGTTAAAAAAGTTTTGGTATGGGGTTTGATTGAATTTGTATTATTCTTAAGGTCATTGATATTTTGTAATATTGATGAAAGAAAAATTAGAAAGTCTTAGAAACTAGGGAAATATTTTGTATGTTGAAACTTAATCTTTTGATTCAAAATACTTATTTCAAAATTATATATTGTACTTACCTTAACTCCTAGAGTCCCACACAACCATTTTATAGTTGTGGCTTGACTTCAAGCAATGTATTCAAGTGGAATTTTTTTTTTTTTTAATTTTCATTTTTTTGGTGCAAACTATAGAAGGCTACCTTTCAATTTTCACATTTCAAAACTAAGATCACTATGATAAAAACAATTATAAAGAAAACTTTAAAAAGTGACTAGTATTCGCCTAGTGTTGTAAAATTTAATATTTAGAGAAACTATTAATGATCCCATGATTGATTTTATGACCTTTTCACAAAATAATTGAAAGTGAAAATTTGACAAATGATAAAAAAATTCAAATTTTAAAGATAGAAGTTGCATTTTTGGTAAATTTTTGAAGTTAAAACTTCAAAATTCATTAGAAGAAAATCTATAAATAGTTTCAAAACTTTGACTTTAAATATATTTTGTACTTTAGATGCTTAACTCTAGTTTTTTAATTCAAACTTCAAAAAAGATATAGAACTCATATTTTATACTTCCTCCGTCCCACAATGATCTTATTGTTGTCATGAATTTCTTGTTCTAAAATGATCTTTTTGCAATGGTGTGGAAGAAGGGCCTATGAAATAAAGAATTTATACGTTCAGAGAAGCTGCTTGTAGACAATGGCTACACGAAATGGGGTCTACATTACACTACCGGATTCATGAACTATTGTGAATTGTAACCTTTACGAGATTTGAAAGCATTGGTCCACATTACAATTCCTTAAAAAAATAGACTTGTGAGCTATTGTGAATTGGAACCTCTCAAACAATAGCCTCAATCCACATTTACTTTACAAAATTTGTGAGCCTTGATCCATGTTATGTGACGTCATGAGATTTGTGAGATGCATACCAATCTACATAGCGTGGGAAGAGAGGAGGAAGAACACATAGCATTGAAAATTGCAAAAATGATTGGCTAGTAGTGCTCCATTAATGGCTCCAAAATCCCACTTTTCAAAGCACCACAATTACATTTTGAAAACTTATTCAAAATTGAAGATTTTAGGACACTAGGAGTGCATCACACTTTAATTAGTTACAACTCAAAACAATTTTTTTTAAATGTTATTTTCAACCTTAATCCATAACATTTTATCTAACAAAAAGATCATTTGAAATGGAAAGAGTAACATATTTGTGTTTCGCCCACAATCCTAAGGCCTTTAGAGGATAGTTAGTATAAGGCACATTGCTTCTAAACATCTAATTGAATGTCTACAAGTAACTGTCTCCTTGAGATTTAATATTTGCAAATGCATTAGTAGGTTACTTGACATTTAAAATTTGTTTTTGTAATTAGTGTTATGAAAAATAGATATTTGATAGGATAATGGTACTTTGATAGAATGGTTTTCAATATCTTTGCAGGATGTACAAATGAAAAAATCACTTGAAAATAGTCTTATTAACATATTTTTCTTGGATATCAAGAGAAAATATATTATTTTAGAAAACTTTAATAAATTTTTAATAAATTTTTGGACAATAGTTGTGACATTAGTTAGCCTTGTATAACATTAGATTTTGTATTTGATAAATATCCTTTGTACCTTTAACAATATAATTGAAAATAGATAGATGGTTTCATCATAGAAACTTCATGTTTATTAGTACAAATGATTATGACAGCATTTTTGGGATAACTATATATTGTTTTTGCAATCTAATAGCACAAAAATTATTATTCAAGAAAATTTTCAATATGATGAATAATAATGTTATATTATTTTGATTTTAGAAGAAATTGATATGGTAGTATAAATAATTTTTGTCAAACTTGAGAAGGTATGAAAGTCAATACAACTATTAAATTGTCAAACATTATGATCTTTACATCATATCTTCAAAAAATTCTTACAAAAAAACATCCATGTCAAAAATTCTATAGGTGATTATAATAACACTTCTTTTATGCTCAAAATAAATAAATTCAATTTTTTACATTTCATTAGATGTGTTTTGGCCTTCCAAGAGGGCCATTTTAGGGTGGTTCCTGCTATTGTGAACCAGCTAAGGTTGTTTGGAAAAATAATAATTAAAATAATTAAAAAATAAAATTTTAATGCTTGCTAACGTGGTAGTCTCTTGACCACGTTAGTAGGCTGCATGGTGGAAATTACAGAGCTCGGGAACGCAAGAGAATATAAGGGGAACTCGCAACCCTTAACAAAAGCTGAAACTCATTTGATGTTGGTTGTTTCTAAGAACACATATCTTTTTAGCTATAAATATAATCATGGCATATAATATTGTCAACAATATATAGTATAATGATTTCATTACTTTGCTTTGGTATAGGGTCACAAATTTTTTTAATTGAATAATTTGACCAGATTCTAGATATAAAATCTTCATGTTTACAATTTTTCTTTTCTTCCCATATTGATATAAACTAATAAAAAATTATACAAAATCTTGAAGCATGAAGTAACCAAATTAGTTACATTGCCAAGAGAAAGGAAAAAAAATTGTTTTAGATTTATATGTTTGAATGTACTTCATCCATTTAATATATGGTAGCTCTTGTTGTAAGTTCTTTATTTATATATATACATATCTATCTATCATCTACCTACTCAAATATCAATTCTTTTATGATACATTTACATCAAAGGTGAATAAAAGACAAAGTATAATTGAATTTTAACCTTGAGAGATTTATTAGAGTTAAAAATATAATCCACACAAGGATAAATATTCCTCCCAACATTGAGTTAGTTTGCACAAAAGGAAAATATATAACCCTTAATAAGTGACCAAGGGACAAAAAGACTCAATTACTCATGACAGGTTTAGTCTCCAACAACTATTATTTTATAGACCAAATCTTATGATTGGGAGCAAGTTATAACCTCCAAGAATTTTAGATATAACCTATATTTTGTACCACATTGAATTGGATGAAAATTTATCCCATTAGTGCAAACTATTCAACTGTGTTCGAAACATTAAACCTTAAGCACTTCAACAATTGTTTATTAGGATGATGAACAAAGTCCTAATACATCCACATGAAGATAAATATTCTTCCCAACATTGAGTCAGTTCGCAAAAAAAGGGATATATAACCCTTAAGAAGTGATTAAGGGACAAAAATAAATCTTAAATCTTTACAAGTTGACTTTCTTTTATGACCTTATTGATGAAATTGACATAAATATTACATTTATAAAAAGATATTATTAGCAAAAATGCAAAAAATTTGAGTGGTTAACTTTAGAAAGATGCAATCTATCACCAAGGTAGTTAGCCCAAAATTGTTAGATTCAATGATGAACAATTGATTTTTTGTTTCTATAGTATCTAAAAAGTCATTCATCAAACACTCTTAGTCTTCAATGTCCATCTTGAATTACAAGATTAACCTCCTACGTTTAATAATCCCCTATGTGAATGTTGAAATGTACCCTTGAGGTAGTAGCACCTTCAATTGCCAAGTATGTAGAATGAACTCCTGTTATTTGTTTAATAGTAACACTACAAGAAAATGGGGGTATAAATGACTTGTCCACAATGACTGCACCGACAACAATGACTGCAAATTAGTCATTTTGCAGTCACTTTGAAGTCATTGTTGTCGGTATAGTCATTGTAGACAAGTCATTTATACCCCCATTTTCTTGTAGTGTAAATTAATCCAATCTACATGTGAAACTTTCATTCTTCTATTTAGAAGTTGAGTAGATTATTAAAGTTGTTATTTTGGGGTCCTCTAGTTCTTTGTTGTTTCAAGGTCCAAAGCCTACCATATGTTGCTTTTGAAAATATATCACATATTTATTTTTCATGTGGTAGAAAATCCAGATTGTAACATTTGTCACTACAATTTGTAAATATAGTTGAACAAATTTTTCACAAAGTGGCTACATGAAAGACACTAAAATGTACTTATTAGACTCTTTAACCCTATAAGGATGCTATGGACATTTTAGGTTTGATAGATGACTTTTAGTATTACTAAAAAAACAAAAATGCACCTATCCAATCTAAAATTGAATTATTTTTTATTGCATACTTTAGTCCTTGGTCTCATCTTTTTAGGGTTAAACCTTTAATGTTTGAATTCATTTTTTGAATTAAGCATATTTCTACTTATATCTTTATACAAATTTATTATTTACTTCCATTTTATCAAATTCATTTGGTCATAAAGAATGGTCATGTTTTGATGATTCAACAACTCCTTGGGATGAATGAAAAAGTGTTTGGACTCAACATTGTTCTAAAGTATACTACTCACCATCCAAAATATGGATGTTAGAGCACTAAGGGATTAACCTTGTAACGCTGCAACAACCCAAAAATGATCGATGGATGACTTTCTAGATTATTGTAGAGATGAAGAATGCACCTATTGGTTCATAAATTGGATCACTTTTGGCAAAGTACCTTGGTGATAGATCTCATCATTTGTAGATTAACCTATGAGGACATTGCAATCTAAAAGGTCCAATAGATGACTTCATTGTTAATTGCAGAAAATATATATATATATATATGCCTATTGGTTCAATAATTGGAGTAATTTGGTAACTACCTTAGTTATGAGAGGTTGCATTCTTTTAGGATAAAGGTGCAACTTTTGTATCTTGAGGTCACCTTCAACTCATTTTTGCTAAATAATTTGTTTAAATTGAAAGGTATGGTTAGACATTCCTTTTCTTTTTATTAATAAGTCACTTGACAATTATTAAATAATTTTTCTTGACTTTCATTAGCCCTTCAAATAATCTTGGCTTTCAATTAATGAATTCATTATTTTTCATAATGTCCTTTCTTTGTTGTAAAGTTAGAGGAATGAATTCGGATTCTACGTTATTAAGTTGTAAATGTATCTTTTCCAACATTATGACTTTCACTATGTTTAGTTTTCCTTAGATTCAACAAAGTGGCTTCTTAATTTCCAAAACCATTTGGCTTCAAAATTATTTAATTATTTTTTGCGGAAGGTGACCTCAGGGTTAAGGGCTAATAGATTTGGTCATGGGACGAACGTTCATACTACCACCCAAAAAGCCGGGGCTTCCCTTCAGATCTTCCCACTCGAAGTGCCGCCAGGCTTCCCTTCAGCCGCCTGGCCAGTGCCGTGGGTCGCCGTGCTGTGATGCTGTTGCCGTGCGCATGCATTTGTGAGCTTGGGTTGGAAGCACCGCTGCGGCCCCGTCGTCGTCTCGGCCTGACTCTCTTCCCCTGCCACTGCTTGCCCCTTGCGTGGCCTTGCCCCGGCGCCATCTGCTTTCTGTGTTCTACGTTCTGAGTTGCCTGGAGCGGTCCTCTCTTCCTTCGTCGCAGTCGCCGCCGTAGGGCTGGGTTTAGGGTTTATCTCTCTGCTCCACCATGGGCTCCGCCTTCGCCAAATCCGATCCCGCCATCGATCACCCCGCGCCTCCCGACTACCTCAATTTGCCTTGTCCTGTCAAGTATGAGGAAATCCAGCGAGAAAATATTAGTGAGTCGCAACGCAACGCAACGCAACGCAACGCAACACCCCTCTCCTTCTCTCTCGCCCTTCGATCTCTTGCTTTGTTGTTCGCCAATGTACCTAATCCAAAGGCTGTTCGGCCACTCCAGAATTCCCGTGGTTGCACCATCACGTCGTTGTAGGCTAACTCGTTTCTTTTGCTTCTGGATCTTCAGTGTCCCTCAAGCCGGAGCTTTTTGAAGGTCTCCGATTTGACTTCACGAAGCCACTCAATCAGAGGTTTTCGCTTAGCCACAGGTGAGGCGTGATTTTGTGAATTCAGGGGAATGACAGGGGGGATTGGGAGTGTGGGCTTGTGGAGCTTGTTGCGGACTAATTAGGGTTGGTGGGGGGAATGTGAATAAAATCAAATCTCTTACGGTCCGAATTTACCGAGTTTCAGGGCCGGAGGTCCGTTAGGTCTTTGGGTCTGTTTCGTACCAGTGTTAGGTAATTGTGCGTGAGGTGGAACTTGTCTTTACGTTAGGGATTAGGGAAATAGGTCTGGGGAAGCGTTTATGTCTCCAGCTGTATTTGTTGATATTCCGAGTTTTTCTCTCTAGGTTTGGATTATTTTAGATAGATTATTTTTGTGTGCCGGAGTTCATTGCATCTATTGGAAGTGTTGTTGATTATGCAACTAATATGTTTGGATGTGTTGGTGCAGTCTGTTTATGGGCTCAGTGGAGGTGCCATCTCAAGGGGCGCAGATTATAAAAGTCCCAGCTGCTCATTATGAGTTCGGAGCGAATCTTATTGACCAACGGGTCACTCTCTCTCCTTCCCTCTGCTGTTATTACTAGTGTCTTCGGCTACCGACTCATGGAGGTTTTGTGGAACTACAAAAGTTTTAGTTTGAATTTGTTTTCTTTCCATTTTCTAGCATATCTGTGATTTATAATTGACAATGTGTTTTGATTTGTCTGACTCCAGATGATGATGCTTATCGGCCGTATTCTGACGGACGGTCGCATGAGCGCTCGAATCAAGTATGACTTCACCGATAGATTTTCTGTAAAGGTCAACGCTCAGGTAAATTATCAGTTACCTTTGCAATTTAGGGTTCTGTCGTGCTGTATCGATATTTAACGGATTCATGTAACTGTGGATTCTCCGGGTTAATCGTTCTTTGGATTTGTCGGTAAGGCACTTGGTCTAGACAGGGCAGTGAAACAGGAAACTGTTGAAGTGTTGGAACCATGCGGATTATGCAAGTGGTATGTTGTGGGTTAAATATTTAGACTATTTACATCGATCATGATCTGATGTGCTGATTTGTCTTCTCTTACTGGTTGCCTTTGTCCATTGTTGTTGCAGCTTACAAATGAACCACACTTTTCACAAGGAATGTTCCATTTCGACTATAGGGTTGGTTACATTCCCTTACAACCTGTTTTTGTTATGCTCGTGACCTGGTTTCATGTTCTTAAGTTGTTGGATGTTGTGTTGCACGAGAATACGATTTATTTTTCGTACAGGATGTAGTCTGAACTATGAGCGTTCGTGCAAGTTTTTTACTTGAGCTTCATGGTGACGTTATGCTGGAATCTTATGTGCAGGGGACAGATTATCAGACTCAATTGCAGCTAGGCAACAATGCTTTCTACGGGTTCAACTATATTCAGGTTCACTGCTCGGAGTTTGGATGTTCATTTGGTGGTTTCTTTGACTGCAACCTGTGTAGATTTCATTTGGGTCTGCTGCTCTGGAGAGGCACAATCTCGTTAGAAATTTTTAGTAGCTTTAGCCATGACTTTCATCTTTGTTCATGTGTGCTGGCTGGTTCGATTCATATGTCACTCGATCCGTTTTCCTGGTGGCGGTTGCGCAACTTTTACTATCCTTGAACACCTATGATCTGATGCATATTCGTAAATGGTGCCCAGATTAGTTCCGTCGGGCGATTAAGGGTTGCGACGAGAGATTGAATCCTTTGCTTGATTATTCACAGAATGTGGCCTGGTTGGGAATCAGAGTGTAACGCCTACAGTGGCTTTGGGAGGTGAAGTGTTTTGGTTGGGCCATCAGCGGAAGTCTGGCATTGGTTTTGCTGGCCGATATAACACAGAGAAAGTGGTACGTATAACCACCCTCAGTCCGTTTATGGTATTCCGAAACTGTTAACACCTTTTAAAAATCTGGGAACTACAAATTTGCGTAGTTTATGCAGAATTTCCTCATTTATATTTTGTCCCCTGGCACCAGCTATCATTTATTAATGATGTCCGTTTGTGCAGGTGGCAACTGCGCAATTTGCAAGCACTGGAATTGTTTCATTGACCTATGTGCAACGAGTGTCGGACAAGGTACTTCGATCCCCTCCTCAACATATGTATTGTCCGTGCGTTATTTCATGCGTTATTTCATGGAATGTCCCATGAAGCTTTGAATCACGCCTTGTTGTGACCCGATCGTGTTGTTTGCTTATTTCATTCACGATATCTTCATTCCATGTCTCCTTGTGTAACAACTTTTGGTGCATCCATTAATGCCATTTGTTGGTGAGGGCCTTTTTCCTCCCACTGCATGATGGAGTTGGACATGCTATAGGTTGAAGTCAACTCTTTGGAACAGGCTCTGAGATAGAGTGAATGTGGAAATCTGTAGTCAGAGAAGTTTACTATAAGTCCAAGTGCTGTGTCTGCCACATGTCACAAGAATTGAATTGGGCGCTAGTATGGAGGCTGGAGCTTGGAGTACTTCAAAAAGCCTTTATTAAGTGTTATGTTTTAAAACTTCCAGGTATCATTGGCATCGGATTTCTTGTATAACTGGTATTCAAAGGAGGCAACCACTAGCGTTGGATATGACTACCTCCTCCGTCAGGTGAGATGATTTGAAAATCCGTGTCCATAGGAGTATATCGACTTTTTGTAGAACAGGATATAGTTGTATTTGTCGGTCATCTGTTCTTTTTCTAATATAGTTCTGTCAATCTTGCTATCTGACCATGGTGTAGCTTTCTAATCTTACAGGCATGTTTATTGATTTTGACCTTGCAGTGCCGTTTGAGAGGAAGGTTGGACACAAATGGTTGTATTGCAGCTTATCTGGAGGAGAGGCTCAATCTGGGTGTCAACTTCCTGCTCTCTGCAGAAGTACGCATTCTAGTCTCTTCTGCTCATCAATTCAATGAACTTTCCTTGCAATGTGGGGTTTAGAAGATCTAGAGATTCTCCTTACTGTATATTATGGTGAACTTTCAAGGAATAGTTGGGACATATCTACACATCATTCACCCTCGCATTTAATTTGAAACAAGGCTTGTTTAAGAATGCCAGGCTGTGCCAGGTTTATTGATGAGTACCGGTGATTGTTATTGTTTGTGATGGCAGATTGATCACTGGAAAAAGGACTACAAGTTTGGGTTTGGCATGACTGTGGGCGAGTAAGTTCATTTATTGTTAACAGTTAGGAAGGCACTGAGGTTATGATCATTGTTTGCACACTACGCATCTCTTGGGGAAGTGCAATTTTATTGATTGGATCTCCTCGGAGGATGGTGTCCACTTTTACACCATCAGAGCTGATTTTTATTTGCTGTCGAAAGGCACTGCAAACAATTTTTTTCAAATCTGACCTGGTGGATTAGGAACAGCCAATTGTTGCACAGCGGTTTCATTGCTTCTCCCTGTTATTTTCGAATACATGCCTGTCCATTAGCCTAGGAAATGCCTATACTTGAATTGCAATTTTTCCAGAATTAAAGTTATTATATTATATTTACAGCAATGTTGCGTGAATGATGTGTATGTTGTGATTTTTCTTTGACTCCAGCTAAATTGTGCCCAATTTCACAGTTCATTTCCTTTGTTGACATAGGTGAACTGAAGCATCAACTTCAGGTAACTGGCTTTTACATTCAACCTCTAACCATGGAATTTTACTCATCTGTTACCATCAATACCAAAACAGTTGGCTTTCTGTATCCATTATCGTACTACAAAGTGCTTCATGCAAGGTTGCAAGTGAATCACTCCAAATGCTTTGTTCTTGCATGATGTTGGACAATGACACAGGAGCAGCTTACATAATGTTATGATTCTCTCACAGTTTGATGGTGGACTGGTGTAACTGTGCAATATGAGTGATTGCAAAGGCTTTGCAGGACAATGATGTGAATACTTAAGCACCATGCTTCCAGACACTGACAAACTTTTTTCTCAATAACTCATAACAAAATTTAAAAAGTAATTAAGAAAATGAGTTCATGCATGGCATGTGTGCACAAATGCTCTTGCCGAAAGGCATATGATTGTACTTATTTTTCCGCTGAATTGAATCCTGTAAAAAGAAAGCGTGGATTCGGAGAAATTGGGAATTATTCGTTTAATTATAATTATTATTACCTTTCTACTGTCACTTTGTTGTTTTTTCGGTTTCTCTGCATTCCGTTGGAATAAAGGTGCTCCATTTATTCCAGAATAAAGTAAAAATTGCACTCTGGTAACTGGTCGGAGTTTTAGGGCATGCAGGATATCTTCATTTATTTCTTGACGGTTGACTGCAGAGAAGAGTTTTGTTGTTGTTTTCATTTATGCCAGATGAGTTTTTAAGCAACAAAGCACAAAAGATCATAGATTATGAGGCTACGCATGTACTTGTTGGGTATTTTTTTTGTTGACAACAATTTGGGTTATTGGGGTGCAATGTGGCAATTATGCAAATTTTCAAGATGGCATTGGCAATATGAACACAAATCTATGTAATTTAGGCTACAAGAATGCATAGCCAAGGAGGTAGTTGGGTTCTCACAAAGAGGATTATAGATTTGGCAACCTATTTAGGGATTTTGTCATTGGATGGAGCAAATCTAGCACATTTGACAATCAATAAGTTGCAACATTGTCATTGGTCTTGGCAACTAGATGTATTGGAATAGCTATAATGGATTCAAATTCGAAGACGTAGTCTAATGAACAAAAGCATTATTGGCAATTTGAATACTATTTCTTTTACGACAAATTTAATTAAAGGGTCATTACACAAAACTTGTCATGGTTGCAATTTGGTTACAAGTTGTAAAAATCAACAACTAACCAAGATCTAGTGGATGAAAGAAGGATCCAATGGATGACCTATAGGGTTTGGGAATATTCATTTTTGTTTGCTGACTTGGTTCTCTCATTTTCCCATGGTATTCTTGTGTCCACCACAAACACCATGGTAATGATGTAAAGATATCATATTGTAAATATAATATATTACTTAGTAAGTGGCATAATCAATAGTGCCACCTCTAACAAACTCTTCATTCAAATAATTCTACACTTACGTTGCAATTGAGATTCATAAGGTTTAGAAGCTCTTGTAGTAGGCAAGTGAAATTCTAAAATTCTCTAGAATGTAAATTTCTCATTAAATTTGAATACTAAGCCTAACTTACTTATCATCAATAGTCTAAACCAATGGATGAAGCAACTAGACTATTCTTTTTCTTTAAAGACATAATATGCTCTATAGCATAATGTTTATTCCACAATGAGTCTTGTTTTTTGAAGGTAAGAAATTGTTGAACTTTCTCTTCACCCAAGTTTCTATCACATTTAAAAAACACACAATGGAATTAGGAAATTCAAAATGACAAATTTTAGATGTGCATATGTTTTACTAGAAAATTTGAGCATGATTTGTAAGTTGAGATTACAACTCAAATAGGCCTGTTCAATTTACCATGCCCAAGCCAAACTATAGAGACAAAAATTGGTATTCCCTCCCAAATGTGAATGTATGTCTTAAAAGTCCTAAACTCCCTTGCAATGTACAATGACAAAGAATCATACCATAGCTAGAGATGGTAGAGGTATAGTATTGGTAGTGGTCACTTGGGAGTGACGCAAGCATCAAATTAAGTGAACAAGAATTAGAGACAACTGGAACCCTATCTTGTTCTTCCTTCATCCACCAGATCATAGATCAATTCATCATCCCACCCACAGGTAGGGTGCTAGACCCACGAAGCATGCCAAACACTCTTCCAAATAATGTGATTAGTTCATGGAAGCATTCTTTTCAGGATTTTTTTATTTTTTTATTTTTTGGATTCATATTATTAGCATTGACATGTTGCACTAGCAAAATCTAGATCTTTGAGAGGGCATTTGGCATTGCAATAATTAATGTTGTGTTTTGTTGTGTCTAAAGATGTAAGTGATAATAAGAACTTAAAAATATTCCAATCTATCAATTGACCAAATTTGTCAAGCTAGCATAGTTTGTAGAATTAGTTCAACCAATTATGTTCAATAGATGCAGACTACTTTAAATGTATTCATAATATCAATTTACAAGGAGGTTATGTACTAGGATCTCCATTTGAGCCCTAAAAAATATATGTGAGTTCTTTCTTTTAATGTGGAGTACATTGAAATCTCTCTTTATTACATTGTATGTAATTATAATTCTTGAGGTAAACCTTTGAAATCCTCTAATGTTTCATTTTCCCCTTGAATCAATTTCTTCTTTGTCCATGGAAGTGTTGTAAATACCTTGTGAGGTCAAAGGGGAGAGTATAAATTTTAATACATTGACAATTACAAATTACCTACTTGTAATTATCACATCAATTGAGGTGGACAACAGTCATACACAAGTATACAACTTAGTCAAAATTTAGTGTACTATTGAGGCTCATACCTTTGTTGAAGATAGCTTGTATATCCTTTCATCATCTTTCATCAAATTAATATTCAAAGATGGAAGATATAGTGTACCTTCATGGAATACACTCATTCAAATAGAATTATAAGTAATCCCCTAGCTTTTACAATGATACATATGGAAGGTTGAAGTTGCATTCCAACACTTAATATAATATTATCTCATTTAATTATTTAGATTGTATTGACCTTGAATTTCATCTTTCTAATTCTATTTAAAAAAAACTTTAGTCCTAATCAAAATCAATATAAGGGTGTAATTATTATTTTAGTAATTTTTTTGATTATCCTTTACATTAACAGTCCATTTGGTAGATGGTAGATAGAATTAGCAAAATGGGAGACAATAGAATTTGTATAGAGAATACATTAAAATCTTCCACTTATTAAATCTACATTTTTTGTGCCCTTGGGTGATTGCAAGAAAGACCGGTCCTATGAGGCGTCACAATTGAAGTGACGGAGTTAGTTTTGGCCGTCACTTTTGGAAATTGAAGTCAATGGACTTCAAATTTTTATGGAAGATTGCTAACTCAAAAAACATGAGATTTGTTATTTTTCAAATTTTTTGAAAAATAATTTTATAATTAAATATCAATTTAGCTAATTTGTCACACTTTGCAGTTTAGGGTTTTTTAGTACTATGAAGTATCCAAAAAACATGATGTTCACTTGACTTTTTTGTGGCCTATTCCCACAATAGATGGGCATATGCCCACTAAAGGGAATTCAAAAAAACACAATTCTTTGTCTTTAACATGCATGCAAACAGGGGTCCTTTGTGCATAGCACTCCAAACTTTCATGATGGTTTCAACTTCTAGTTTTTGGTGAAATGTAATCACTATCAAGTCTTTATAAATGGCCAATTTTTAGTTTTTTTTTAACATGATTTTCTAATTTTTATTAATTTATACTTAATTTTATCTACTTTCTGTGACAAACTATCATTTTTTTTAACTAGTATTGTTTCAGTATTATAAAGTACTCAAAAGTACTATTGGCCGTCGATTTTTGAGATCAACGGCTGAGATTGCTCCATTTTGTAGTATTCCTAGTAATCCTAGTATTGGACAGAAAAAACGCAGTTTTTCACCAAACGCTACCAAAATCGTTTGGTCTTTCTTGCAATTACCCCCCCTCCAAATATGAATGAATTTAGACCTAGAAAGACATTGAGACCAAAAAGTAGCCAATGATTGACTTTGAAGAGTATAATTGGAAAAATGAAAAATGCACCTATTGCCGTCCAAAAACGGGATCATTTTGAGCAAAACTACCTTAGTGATAGGTCTCAACTTTTTAGAGTTAAGGAATAAAGATGACATTTGAAATTCAAAATGTTTGTTGAAATTTTGTTCTTGTTCCGTGGTACTTGAGCACTTTTTTTTTACATTGTAATTTTTTGCTTTGATTTGTGAAATTAAAATTAAAAATTAAAATACAATTAATCAATTGTGACTCCCTCTACATATTTGACTATTAAACATCAATTTGGTGCAATTGTTACAAGTAGAATTAATCTAATTTATACAAGAGTTTGAATCTACAAGAGATTCATACACTAATTGAATGAATTTTGAATGAATGAGGTCTAATTAGTACTCCCTTTGTCTTGAAAAGGTTGTCCACTTTGAATGTCATGTTTTTTTAAGGTTGTTTTGAGTAGGTCAAAAATATACTTCCTTATGGCTGATTTTATTTAGGTTGTGATAAATACATGTAATGTTCTTCATTGAATCTAGTGATATAAAATTTGGAACACTTTTTAATTATGTTTTTCACAATATGGTCAATAAAATTGGTTCAAAAAAATATCAACAAAATTGTAGACAATTATTTCAGGACAGAAGAAATATGAACATTTGGATGAATGTTAGATGTAAATCACACTATTTGAGATATTATAAAAATATTCTAGACCACATTATATTGAAAATAATATGAGTAAGAACTTTTAAAATCAAATTCTCCATGTGTGGCTAGTTTAATATAATTCTACTATAGTATAGGTTGTATAACAAGTCTAAATGACCTTATTTTGTTATTGATTAAGTTGAAGAACCTTGTGCTCACAAACACCTTCAACCAACTTTGTATTACCACCCATTTCTTTTTTCCAACCAATGTTGCAGACAACTTTAGATTTTAATTCCCATCCTTGATATAGCATGGTTGTCTTTTATTATTTTTTTAATACATCCTAATAATTCAATGGAAGATTATAACCCTTGAACATCTCAAGTTTTGAAATACAATGAAAAGCTAGCTCATTGAACACTACATATCTCTCTTGCAAATTACAACGATCAAGATATAAAGGCTTGTTATTGTGGATGTATACTATGTAGTTGCACTAAGTATACATTGTTTGATGCATCGAAGTTGTACAAGTTTGACAATTCTCATGGTCAATCACAACACCTACAGACCCTAGTGCATCTATAGCGAGGGCATGCACCCATAGAAGACAACTTCTATATAAAGGCATTTTTCCAAGGCTTGGGCATTGGACATGCTCTTAGTATATCACACTATACATGTAAAGCTAGTTCCCTATCAATGCTTTTTTTGGCAACTTGTAGCTAGATTCCAACCATAACAAGTTTCTTTCAACAACCCTTTAACCCCTAAAGGCTAGAGACTATTTTTTCACCAAAAACACTCTCAAACTGTCCTTGCATTTACAAGCACCAAATTTTAGATGAAAAACATTTCTAGACACATGTAACTGTAGGGTCTTGTAGTAAAATAATTTGAAAATATGTGAAAAAAATTTCAGAATTTTCCACCGTGTAGATTGCAAGACATTAACATTTGAAGTGATAAAAATCTTTTTTTTGGCCTTGTGAAATAACAAGCAACTGCACTTCACAAGGTCACATTTGTATGAAAAAATGTCTAAAATGGTGGTTACTCTTTGGATTCATTCCTCAAGTTAAGTTAGCTACATACTTGAAATTTTTTAGATAATTTGGAATTGCACAACATATAGGAAAAAAGCCTAGTAAGTAGAAAGAAGTACAAAGTGATTCAAAACACTAAACTGTTAAGAATTTAATTATAAAATTGAAAATTCCAATCCCAACAGTGGTAATGTAGTAATAAACAATCTAAATCATATACTTTTTATTTTTTTCAAAAAATATAAAAAATTGATATGCCATTGATATGTTCAAGAATTATGTAGAAATTATATGCTAGGTTTGTATGTGAGTACTAATACTAAGGAATTCTTTTGTTTTGATTGGTATGGAACAAACAATTACAATTGTCTGTCAGTGTAGTTGGAAGCTTACATGAGTTAATGGAAAAGATTATGCTAAAATTGCCTAATTTGCTCTTGGCAATGCATTGTTGTAGTTTGATTTACATTAAATTGAGTGTTTATATTGCCAATTGCCATCTTTGAAATTTGTATAGTAGCCATATTGCATCCAAATAATACAAATTCTTGCCAATAAAAAAATATCCAAAAGTACATAAGCTATGAACTTTTGTGTTTTATTGTTGAAAACTCATCTAGCACAAATGAAAAACAACACTAGTCCTAGCTCTATTTGTCATCCCTCCTAAGTGTGGGTTGCCCGACTAATGCTTTTCCAAATAGTGTAACCAGTACACAAGGCAAAAAGAATAGTCGGTGCAAATGCCATTATAATGTATGTTTGCAAAGGTGAAAACACCCAACCCCGTCCATGTACCTATTCCTAACAAGTAGACTTCTATTGAAAGTGTCCTCCAAAATGCAATTAAATCATCCTATTACTCAAATCCAATTGATTGACTACTAATTTTCTTGATTTGGGTATTATGATAGTTTCAATGGCCTTGAGAGTTCCTCTTTGAAAATTTATAGTAATTACATGTCTTACCGGTATCCAAAAATTCTATTTTTTTTGGAAAAATTAATGATTTTCAATAATTGCTAATACTACAAAAGCATTTTTTTTCTTAAAAAAAATGCCTCCAGCTGTGCTGAATTATTTATTTTGATGGTTTTCTATGTTTTCACGTTACACCGGTAGTTGAATATTCAACAATGGTGACTTTGGAATAGTTTGGAACACTGTTCAGTTCGTGGACAGACTTTCTCACTGTTATCCTACTTATTGCCAAGTCAATTTTTCCAGCTGAAGTTTTGCAACACGAGTATTTTAACTGTTCACACTATTCTTCCCAAAACTAACTCCTTGGATTTGGGGAACACCAATTGAAAGTTTGGTTACTCATCAGCAGACATAAGCTTTCGGGGATAACTTACTGCACTTGCTATGATGCTGGCTGATTTGCAAGTTCATGAGAACTGATGATCTCATCAACAAACTTCGGTGCATCTAATAACTTCAAACTGTGGCAGAATCATTGCCGGGATTCTCTCCGAAACTTTTGCAAGTTCTATCTGTTATTCTGTTACAGTAAGATTTAGAATTCCTGTGATCCAGGTGATGCAGACCAGGATCACAATACAAGTCATAATAAAGCCTTGACCAGATCATGGTGGATTGGTGATTTGGTGGCTACTGTCGTTTCTACTTTTGTGGCCCCAATGTCATGTAATAGCATTATATCACTTGTTGAATTATACTAATAAGAGTGCTGTGGTGGGAGCACAACACTAAATGCGGAAGTATGGGATGCAATCGTGTGTTGGGGGGGAGGGGTGACGATCTAAAGGTGAGTCTGCTTTAGGAGATCATTGCGGATGTTCGAGGACGAGAAGAACGGTTCAAGTGTTTGGGGAGGATAAGCTAAAAGGTGAGGAGTCCCATTGTCGGGCCCTCCGGCTATTTGCTTTACTTTCGCTTTCATGGCTCCCCACTTGACACATATGCCATTGGATTTTCATACTTTTTCGTCTTGTTGCCATAATCGCGAAGAGTGATTGACTGGATGGACTGCTTTTGCGTCTTTCCGGGAACGACTGCTCTTCTTGTCTCTGGCGATGTGCGGTGGCGCTAGTGCAATCTGGCAGTTGGATTTGGTGGACTCTTGGGTTTTGGGTTTGCAGTTTTAGGGTTTCTTCCCCTTGAGGTTTGGTATTCTTCACCCATTTTCCAATGTCGGGGGAATTTGGGTCTGTATTTTGCAGAGCTCTTCTTGGTTATTTCACTTGCACAATTTCATTCCTATGCAGTTGCGATTGTTTATTGAGCGAATGAAATTGCGCTATCGCGTTTTGGTGTTTCCCTGCATTTTGTGGATTGCCCTCTGTTGCTTTAGTTATGTGCCAATTCAGTGCTTTGCGATTTGCATTGAAATCAGGCTTGGGCTCTATCTTTCTAATTCCAATTCTCTATAATTCGCCACTGGTGGAGCAGAGTTTTTGTGTTGGCCAGTATGGTTTACTTGGATTGTACTTGCCCATCTTGTGCAGAGATTCGATCAACACCCTTGAGGTGCTTCACTAAGCATGGAGCTGATAATTTAATCTGTCACGCTGCGATGGCTAAACCCCTCCTCCTTCACATTACCAGCTCGCTGCTACTCAAAAACCCCAAGAAGGGTTTAGTCACCGAAGACACCCTATCATGCAGTTATTCAACCCCGCCAAGCTCCTCTGCACGATGTCATCCGCATCATAACCTAGCGTGGAATCAATGGTCGGTTTCACGGCGAGGATTGAAAGTCCGGAAGGCAGCTCGGTCCCTGGAAAGATTAGGGTTTGGCAAGCTGACATTTGGAAGGCAAATACATGGAAGGCCTTATGCTGCATTGCAAAAGAGAGATGGAGCTGCATTGGAAGAACCGAGGTCGGCAGCGATGGAGACCCTGGATCTTTTGGAATGGCCTCGGGTGTGTC
This sequence comes from Rhytidiadelphus loreus, assembly GCA_947034895.1. Classification (NCBI taxonomy): domain Eukaryota; kingdom Viridiplantae; phylum Streptophyta; class Bryopsida; order Hypnales; family Hylocomiaceae; genus Rhytidiadelphus; species Rhytidiadelphus loreus. The sequence continues at coordinate 27,500,107 of OX344765.1, read as the reverse complement.
GTGCGGTGGCTTCGTTTGCTGCAACTTCATTAGCCAAGGAGGAGCTCCAGGTGTTGGAGATTCCTAAAACAAGAGAGACAAGTGAAGCGTTGCTTGAATTGACGACTGCCGGTGTCGAGCTCATCTCTTTACTTGGAGGTCCCTTCGAGCTGGGAGCCTTGCGCACACAAGTGGTACATGAATTCTCTAACCCTAACACTGTTCAAGATGGATTATACTCTTTCCGTCAGTTTTAGCATTTCGACCAGTATGTAGGAGTGTGGTTTCGTTGGGGGAGCAGTATGTAGTTGTGAACAGGTCACTTTGGGTATGAGAGTCAAATCTGTTGAGATCATTTTGTAATCATGTTGTGTGAACATGCAATATCAGACCACTATACGTGACAGCAGGCAACCCCATTTCCACTTAAAGATCAGTGGCTATTGACATTTAGCCAAGTCATGCATACACCACCTTCTAATAAGTCCAGTGAAGTGTTTGAATTCATTACTTATTAGTAACAGGGATTGATATAGGACACCGCATGAGGTCCCCAATGGTAGTAGGATCCTCTGCCTTATTATGAGGGCTTACCAAGAAAGCATATGACCCTTGTTTCTGTGCATTTTTTTGGCGATGCAGGTGGAAGACTGTGTTTTACGCACACGTAAGGGCATGGTAGTCTCTGGAATTGAGGCTCTCTCTGTTGCATTGGTTTTGCAAACGGGTCGGAATGTGCGGCGCCAGGTCTTTAATACTGCACAGGAGTTTCAGGATAGGCAATCTGTGCTACAGCCACTTCTAGACCTGGTGGGTTTATGTAACTTAGAATGCCATTTTTTTGTTAGAATGCTCACAGTCGATCACTTTTGTTGGAGAATCGGATTCCTAATTTGACTATTGATTATTGCTTGTGTCAGGTTGGTCCCATTGCGACGCATCCTGAGTTGGAGAAGGGCATATGGAGGGTGATAGATGAGGATGGGTCAGTCAAAGACAGCGCTGTAAGTTTGTACTCTCACTACCTGCATCGTATGGTCTGTTGTGGAACATTGAGCAGAATTCCTAACACAAAATTAATCTGGTATGTGCAGAGTCCGGAGCTCAGGAAAGCTCGAATCCAAGAACGTTCAGTCGAGCAAAGGGTATGTCTTTTTATGGCATTTGAAATTGATGCACCACATGATAAGGTAGACCTTATCATGTTCTTTGACCTGATGAGGTAGACAAGACTATTATTAGAAAATTAGAAACTTAGCAATCTGAATACCTTTTAGCTAAATCTAATTGGCATTACTTATTTTCCATACATTGGGATTTGCTACTGTGAGAAAATGCTAGTGGAATCATATTTTTCCGATTACAATTACAATTTCCATTAGTTTCCATTGGTAAAGGTCGCGAGCATAAAATAAATCCATAATCAAGCACTATTTGACCTATGGCCCATGGATAAGTGTCCTTGAACTACCCAAAACTCTATCTTAAAAGCCAACTCCCTTGAAGAATATCCCTGATTAATGAGGAATTCAATCTAAATTGCCAATCTGATGTCATTATCTTTTATTTGCTTAAGCTCCATTAGACAAGTCTATTGCCGTCCATTGAAAGATATAAATCTACCCCTAGTATGACTCATTTGCATCAATCAACTATCCCATACACGTTCCATACTTGACGAGAAGAGCAAAAATGAAGGTGGAAGTGGGATCATTTAATAGATGACGGAATTAGAAGCGGGCTGAATTGCATGTTTCTACTTTCTAACCTTTCTAACTTTTCTCGAATGGTCTTTTACAGCTTCGAGAGCTTTTCAACAAACTTACTAGGGAAAAATCGGGATCTGACAGTCAATCTCAGGTAATTCGCTTGTTAATGAACCAACATCCGTGTATGAGTCTTAAGCTCGAATTGAACTTGTTTTTGAAGACTTCCCACAAGGGCCAACCTGCTTTTTCAGGAGATCGTGCAAGTGGATGGTAGGATGTGCTTGGTGATGGCTTCTGACAGTCGCAGCAACGTCCCAGGCCTTCTTTTACGAAGGTACTGTTGTTGTCACTCTCCTGACAGTCATGGTGTTTTAGCTCTGGTTTGGGATTTCTGGTGTTTCCTCCCTTTTTAACCTTTTTTGGTCACTTGCTTTCTACCAGTGGCTCTGGAGCGAGTGCGTACATTGAGCCAGCTGGGGCTGTACCCCTTAATAACAAGCTTAGTGAAGCTCGAGCGGAGGTTGCTAAAGCCGAGTATAATGTTCTGTTGAGATTAACTGATCAGGTAGCCAAGGGTGCGCATGACCAGTTATGGTCTTCTAGAGATCTATAAATTGACAATATAACATGTGTTTTTCTTTTTCTACACCCTAATTTCCATTTGCTCTTGCAACCTGTTAAAGCTCCACTTACTTCGGAATATCAATGCTGGATTCAACTATTCATCACTTATACCTTGCCGTACTTTTCATGATCGGTATTGTGTTGACTGTGCAGCTGAGACCTTACCTGGATGACATTCAGTTTTGCCTGAGCACCATAGTCCGCCTTGATGTGGTACGTGATCTTCAATCATGTCGTCGGTCCTATTTTTTCCTTAAGAGCCAAGCAGATTTGCCGGAGTTTTGACTCCTTGAAATGCCTCTTATGTTGACTTTCTTGAATTTGGAAGGTAATGGCTCGTGCAAGGTACTGCACCTGGTTAGGGGCTACTAGACCTACTTTTATCGATACCGACTCTCAAAACCTGGTCAGACTACAACTGAAAAGAGCTCGTCATCCATTGCTTTTGCAACAACACCGAGAGGCTTTGAGGGAAGCCAAAGCCTCATTGAAGTCTAAGTCAAAGGTACACAACGTCGTTCATACTTAACCTCCAATATCATTTAGTTTGCTTCTTGCTTTTTGAATTTCGGGGTAAATGATTATTCAGCTCCACGTCGTGCGAATTGTATTCAAGGTTTATGTTGCACCGGGACTGCTTCATCCAACATGGAGATGCTACTACAGGTCTTTATCTGGTTTGAATGCTACCAAAATTAACTACAATGAGCAACTAAGGCACTGTTACCGTCATTGACTCAGAATCTCGGGAGGCTGAAGACAAGGGCAGGCACGATGATGGCAGCTCTGGAAGATATAAACGCCGCAATTGCAGAAGCAGAAGCTGAGGTTTGTTTTTCTGCATTTGGCTCAGAGATCATCAAAACTCATCAGTGCATGTGCCTTATGTAGGTCTATATGTAATGCTGCTGTGTCTCTTGTGTTTGCACTTGAGGCCAGCATTTTGGCATCTGTACTTAATGAATGGAAGGATGAACCTAAGGTGCCTGTTAGGTGACAGAATTGGAGGAGAATTCACCTGTGCCGATTGATGTGCGGGTGATTGGTGAGACAAGAGTGGTGGCGATCACAGGACCGAACACGGGAGGAAAAACTGCTACTATTAAGACCGTAGGCTTAGCTGCTCTCATGGCCAAATCAGGTGTGTTATGCAGTCCTTATTGTTTTGACGTTGGTTTCTTGTGCATTTGTTCACATTTCAGAATGAACAGTCTTGAGTTTATCATTTACACGGCAATAATGCTTAACGGTCTTGCAGGACTTTTTGTGCTTGCAATAGAGCCAGTCGTGTTGCCATGGTTTGATGCCGTGCTAGCAGATATAGGTGACGAGCAGTCATTAAGCCAATCACTTTCGACATTCTCGGGTCACCTGCATCGGATTAAGGTTAGTAGCCTTTGTTGAAGTTCAAATTCAGTAGCTTTCAGTTTATCGTGCTGACATTGGATTGTATGACTCGGAAAGGGTATTGGTCAAAGTGCTCGCAGTAATATGTGTGGAGAATATGCTGTCAACAAACAAGATTTGCTGCACTCTGGATTCAGTTATGTCATCCAAAGAGAATCAGCGACAGGAAGCTTGGGTTCTGGACAGTGGCACGCATGATAGATGTTGCAGCCTATAGTTTTGTCTAATTTATGATATAGCTCTGTTTTCATTCATTTGCAGCGTATTAAAGAAGCGTCCACGGGTAACTCGCTGGTGCTGCTGGATGAGGTCTGCAACGCTTTATTCCGTGCAGCTCAATTTTGTTTGCCTTCTTAAGACTAGGTTACTACCGTTTATGAATGCTGAGGTAGACTCAGTATATTCTTATGCCTGCTGATATCGATCAAAAAATTTCATGATATCTATTTTATTTGCTGCTTATTGTAATAGGAAGAACTCTAGCAAATGCATGATTACGGTTTCTTTAGGTAGGGGCAGGTACAGATCCAACAGAGGGGGCAGCTCTGGGGATGGCCTTACTTGAATCATTCGCACAAAGCGGCAAGGGGGGCTCGTTTCTGACTATGGCCACAACCCATCATGGAGAGCTGAAGACCCTCAAATACAGTGACTCAAGATTTGAGAATGCTTCTGTGGAGTTCAGCGAAGAAAAGCTAAGGCCAACCTATAAGCTTTTATGGGGCATTCCTGGTGAGTTTTTACCCTAGCTTGTCTCTTGTCGCTTTAATATCCTGGGATCTCGGGTATTTGATCTATAAATTATGGTGTAGTAAGTCTGCATAATTGCAAGTGTCTGTTGAACTTTCTATGTCGTAACTGAAGCTTGCGCTTTGCAGGGAGGTCGAATGCGTTGAACATTGCAGAGAGGCTCGGTATGCCAAAGGATATCCTGGTAGTAGCTAGGAGCCTTTACGGGGTTGCGAGTGCTCAGCTCAGCGAGGTAATCGGTTCTTGATGCTTTCAAGGGAAGCCAGTTGTTTAACCCCTGAAGGACTGAGGATGTATGGTTTGAAAATGACCCAATTCAATTGATCATACTTTGAAGAATAAAATTCAAATGGTGCGAACTTTTATATCACCAGAATCAATGAAGAATATCGCATGTATTTTCCAAAAATAGATAAAATTTTACAGAAGTCCTCCTATGACTGTTCAAGACTGCTAAATAATCATGAAGACCGATTTCGGCCTGTTGATCCTTATGGGCTTAACAGTTTCATGTCTTTTTTCTGGATATTTTTCAAGGTATCAACTCTCAAGAGTCTGATTTTGACGGTTTCTACAGGTTATTATGGAGCTTGAACAGGCAAAGCGTGACTACGACCAAGATATGGAAGCAGCAGACTCTCAAATTGCGTACGTTTTGAACACCTGTGACAGTCGATAAGAATATTTATCAATCTTCTCTCATATCGATTGCGGAGATTGAAGAAATAACGTTCTTTTGTCATGAAAAGAGAGTCGTCTGTGATCTTAAACCCTGTGAAACTGTGCAGGAAGGCGCGGCGGCTTCTGAAGGACTTATTTGCTGCATCGAAAAGGCTTCAAGAAAACCACCGTCTCCTGGACCTGCAGACGGCTGACCGTGTTGCTGCAGCTGCAGCAGCTGCACGGTCGCAATTACATGCTATTGCTCGAGATGTGAAAAGCAGTACCCTTAGAAGCAAACCTTCAAATGCTAATACTCAGTTGCTACAAAACGAACGGAACTCCAATTCAACAAAATCGAAACAGATAGCGAATGCCACAGCCAACACACCTCGCAGTAAGTTTTCAGTGGTAGATTTGGATGCACTATGGTTTTGATTCCATTGCACGCACTCTAGATTGCGAGTTTGACAGTTGAATGCTGTTTTTTTTAATTGATGTATGATTTTTTGCTGCCTGCTCCCTCTCTAGGTTCGAAAGGTGTCGCTGTCCCTGCCGTTGGTGACATGGTGTATGTGCCCAAGCTTGGTCGGAATGCGAAGGTCATCGACGTGAAAGGCAACAAGAAGGAACTTACAGTCCAATCAGGATCACTGCAAGTGAAGGTGAAGTTAAAAGAGATCCAATGGCCGGGCCTTGTGCAAGCTTAAGTTTCACAGTATGCTCTCTAGTGCCCTTTTAATGAATGGATGAAGGAAAGATTAAATCAATCATTTATGGAGTTACTTGCATTACCGTGTGCTTTAGAATACTTTAGAACGTCGGAAGCACCATCTGAGATTAAAAAACCTCGAGAGATCAGGATCAGCCAGTGGATTGACCATTTATTTCTGAAAAGTACAAACAACTTGTCAAATAAAGGGAGAAATAATGTCATCTTCCTACCCATATTTGTGTTTACTGCCGACTATGTCTGGAATTCTTGCCAATTGTCACCAACCCGTTGAACAGAGTGCTTCAAGGAAAAAGACTATCTTAATTTGCACCTTCGCTACAGTAGTGGAGGTGAATGACTACACGTTACCAGAGTAACGGCACTGTACAGTACATCAGTGTGAGTGCATTGAAAGTTTTCAATGTTTTACTCATCTTACAACAAAAAATCCACACCAAGTATTCTTTTTCTCTAAAATGTATTCTTTAAAAACCTCTCATCCAAACACTCTCGTAAAATCTGCAAATTCTGCAGAGGTAGTGAATGGCTTGCTACACAAGGTGTGATCGCTCCTACAACTAACAGAAATGAAATGAACACTTGGGGTCACAGATCCATGCAAAGCTCTGTCAAGATGGTGGCATGTCTTCTCCGTGTGCGATCTGTAATCTTCCACTTTTCCACGAGGACCTTCTTGAGGGAATTACAACCGGCACAAACAGTCGCCACGCCCACCGACGTTATACAAGGGCAATACACCATATGACATGATTCTAAAGTCTTGCAATTCGTCACCAACTGACCTATCCCTATGTCCGTGATTTTCCGGCAATGTGAGAGGATGACCTCCTTCAACTGCGGACACCCCTTTCCAAGGGCTGCAAGGCCTATGTCTCCCACGTTCTGCACACAATAGGAATATATTAATCTACAAACCATCACATTCCTTACAACTATGGCAGCGCACCCTGGAATCAAAAAGACTGACATCTCTTACCGAATCCTATCAGATTCTTCATATAAAGATGGTGTGATAAATGACTATTTTTCTTTTGATGCTTGCCACGGTGCGGTCAAGAGAATGAAAAGAGCTGGCATATGGTAGAAATACGCTTAAAAAAAAATCAAAAAATAGAAAACAGTTGGATATTTCAAGGTGGCAGGACCAATTGTGAAAGAAAAGGAACTGTAGAAAGAGGGTGCACTGGTTCTTTTATTACGACCTTCACGGCTCTTCCAGGGATGAGAATATATCCCAAAAGTTTAGCAATTGATATCGATCGAAGTTCGTAAAATTCCAATGAGGTTTGTTGTGATGTGACAGAAATTGCTTTATATACGTACCTGGCAAACGCTGATATCAAGGTGAATAAGTGACGGGCATCCACCAGCAATGCTTGATAACCCCACATCGCCCACACGATGGCACCCACTCACATTCAGGAGTCGCAGTTGGTGGCATCCTTGGCCAATTGCAATCAAGGAATCGTCGCCTATTCTGCTAAGCCAGGATCCAACACCACCAAAACAGTTAACAAAACGTGCCGAAAATTAATTAATTAGTCCGTAACCCCTAATAGAACAACGATTCATGGTTTGAAAATGATCAATTCAATCGATCATATTGTGAGAAATACAATTCAGAAAGGGCCAAATTTTAAACACCATCATCAGTAAAGAAAATTGTATGTATTGGTTTAAAAGAAATAAATTGAACAAATGAACGTCCCATGTGACCTATCAAAACTGCTAAATTAAATGAGACCCAATTAGGGATCTTAGTACTTTAGGGGATTAAAAACAGCTTTAAAAACGTAAATGGCGAATAGATAAAGAGGGAATGCAAAAGATAGAGAGGTACCTGTCACAGAAACGAAGACTCAGATCTGTCAGCTTCTTGCAATGGGTCCCAAACGCCATTATGCCTCGATCGCCGACCTGCACAGGCCATTAAAGATGTTACAAAGGTGGAGAGATAACGAAACAAGGGACTAAACTTCTAGACTTTAAGAAGAAAAAAAAATATCCACCTTGTAGCAACGTCGAATATGCAATCGTCGCAATTGGTGACAGCCCAGAGCGATGTTGCGGATTGCCACATCACCAATTGACGAGCAATCTACCAAATGAAGAGCCTGAAGCTGACTACAGCCTTTTCCGACTTCCACCAATCCTTCATCGCCAATCTTCTGGCAATACTTAAGAACAAGCTCTTGCAGCCCCCTGAATAAAAATGCATTGAGTTGGTAAAAAGTTGTTTTCCGGTGATTGCACCAGAAGTCAACAAGTATGCTCAGGAGAAAGAATGGACCACAGCACAAAAGTCTCTCTTACTCAGAAACAAATTCCAACCCAACAGGGTCAAATATTGCCTGTATCACTTAATATTGATATCGAGTTCAGTGAGGTCGAAATCATGACGCAGGACAAAGAGAGGAGTGGCTCCTACCGACAAGACCGACCCACAGCCTGGAGACCCGCTGTGCCAATATTGTGGCAGCCGTTTATTTCCAATACTGCAAGTTGAGGGCAGCCACTAGCAATGGCTGCTAGGCTACGGTCGCTCACGTAGTACGAGTCACTCAAGGTGACTGTCCTCAGTTTTTTGCATCCCCCTCCAATAGCCACCAGACTCCTGATATTGGTCCATTTGGAAATTAATGAAGGGTATATGCGTGGTGGCCGAGCATGTCAACAATCTGAACTGAGAATCTTATTCCATAAGAAAAGTATAATGTTATGTGCTACTTAAACAACTTGTAAGCCCAAATGAAAGCAAAGAACATAATTTTCAGTAAAATCAGACTAGTTCAGAAATCTTAGATCACTTCAGAGAGCGAATTTTCATGAAAGTTTATTGCCTTAATTGATTAATGCACCCACAATGGACGTCACGAAAATGAGAAAATTGGTTACCGGTCCGTGAATTTCTGAAAGCTGAACAGGGCCAAAGTCTCCAACAAAGTGCAATTCCGGCCCACCACTTGCAGAGCCTCATCACACACATTCACACACTGAAGCCGAAGCATTTGCAGTTGTGAGCAACCTTGTGCAATCGCCAACACCCCATCCGTCTGAATGCACTCTGAGTCCAAAGTGAACTTCTTCAGCATGACACAATGGCTGCCCACAGCCTGCAACGCCACGTCTGTCACACGTGCACACGCTGCAATTCCTAGCGACTTGAGCGACTTCCCACAGCCTTCCGCAATTCCCACGATGCCATCATCAGTGACCGACTCACAAAAACGTAAGTTGAGTTCCTCCAGCTGCTTGCAAAATCTGCCCACGGCTTCTAGCCCACGGTCCCCAACGTAGCAACCCTAATAAACGAACATAACGTTACCATTAAAAGCCTCGGGCAACATAGATATTAAAGCACCACTGCCATGATAGAATGTTGAAATAATGACTTGATACATAATAGACATGCCATTGACTGCAGACCTCAAGCTCCAAAAAGCTTAGCAAATTCAAACCTATTTTTAATGATTTGAAACTTCCTAGAACAATAGATGATCGAGTCTTCAACTTCCACAAGAGAAAAGGTAAGCAGAGGAAATAGAAAGGATTCTTTGACAGAATGACTTTAGAAAGGAGCATGCCATACCTGCATGTCCAAGACCTTCAAACCTCTGCATGCTTCGGCGAAAATAACGAGACCGTAACTGGTGACTGTAGAGCACCATATCAGGCAGAGCTTTTCTAGCCTGGGACAACCTTCCGCCAGAAACTGAAGTCCCATGTCCGTGAAATTATTTAATCCAGTGTCATGGTTATCATCGTCACATGCAAGCACCGCGTGTTGTCCAGATCTTCTCCTTTTCCTGGACAATGGCACCCCCATATCCTTCCCCTGCCACCAAACAAACACAACACAAACGCTCAGATGATTAAGAGAATTCCTAAAGCTTCAATTATCCACGACCTAAAGTGAGAAATGCAACAAAGCACAACGCATGCATACACCTAAACGATTCTAAACATCCCCCAAAACTCCCATTCCAAGAACTAAAGATACCTATGCAAAAACACAACACATACACTCACATAATTCAGAAAATCCCTGAAGCTTCGATTATCCACGAACTAAATAGAGAAATGCGAAAAATTCAACACATACACTCACATGATTCTAAACATTCCTAAAGCTTCCATTCTAAACGCTAATGTGAAAACATGCAAAAAATAATTCACACATACAGATACACACACGATTCGAGAAATTCATAAAGCTTCGATTATTCAAGAGCTAAAGTGACAAAAGCAATAAAGCAGAACACACGCATAAAATGAAACCATTCTAAACGTACCTAAAGCCCCCATCCCAAGAACTAAAGATAGAGATGCAAAAACACAACACACACACTCATACGATTCGAGAAATTCCTAAAAGCGTCCATTCCAACAGCTAATGCGAAAACATGCAAAAACGAGCTCACATACACGGACACGATTCGAGAAATTCCTAGAAGGTTCCATTCCAACAGTTAATGCGAAAAACAGGCCAAAACGAACTCACACGTACATTTACACGATTCAAGAAATTCCAAAACGCTTCCATTCCAAACAGTTAATGTGAAAACATGCAAAAACCAACTCTCACACACTCACACACATACACATACACGATTCGAGAATTCTTAAAACTTCTTCCAATACAAGAACCGAAGTAAGTAATCGAGTAAAAACTGCCAAAAACGAGACCCATCCCCGCATGTCGACTTACAAGAAAATGGCGCATGTTGCGAGAGCAGAGCGCATGTGCGTGTCGATGCGCGACCCGGCGGTTGACTGGCAACGGCACCGGTAACCTCTCATCCACACACACTTGCTTGAGATTGGTGAAGCGTTGCACCATCTTGGCCAAGCAAGTATCGGACTGTCCCGTAGCGCCCAACGTCAAGGTCTGGCGGCTGTTGCTTTCCAGCGTCCACCAGCGCTTGCACACCAACGCACAGGCGTCGCGATCGCTGCTCCGCCCGTCCACGTACTTCAGGATCTCCATCAACGCCTCGTCGGGCAACATGCTGTTGATCAGGTCCGACCCTCTCATTTTGCTGGCTTGGCTTGGCTTGGCTTCCCCCCCAAATCTACAATTACAATCCTTCGCCAATTCTTACAGTCCTCACAACCTTCAACCAATTACCCAACCATAGCCTCCACCCACTTCATCCTCTCTCTCCAAATTCAACCCCAATTCGGACTCCACACCAAATCGGCGAAATCCACGCAAAATTGTGCATCCACCCACAATTGTGCATCTACCGCGGAATTCATATCCTGCGCTTGCGTTCGAAATTCCTACGCCCCGCTTCGCACCAAACATCCTGCCAAGAAAAAACAGGGTCCAACCGTTCAAGAGAAAAAACAGTAGCCTCTCAAATCCACAACCAATGTGATCCACAACCCATTTCCCAATTCACGCTCTCAAGAGTAAGACAATCAAATGAAAACTGGTGCAGTCCGTCTCTGTCAACCGCCATAGCCGGCTTTGACCCACCAAGACCAAGGGCTCCATCAAGCAAAAGCGCGTGACCACTCAACCATCATCATTCGCAGTGTGTGTACGATCTCAAGTGGGAAACCCTATGCCCCACAGACAAAAGCAACAACCAAGGCTAGAAACTGCAACTTCATTTTATAGTGAAGTTCTTACCATGTCGCGATGGCGATGACGATGATGATGGTGATGATGAGACCACCCACTCAGGCATCCATCATCTAACTTAAGTTACATTCATCAAATTTAACGTCGTCATGTGGAGAGCTGGCTGGAGATCGAGGAAGCAACTTGCCGGTCTGGAGGAGGGCTAGAAATGCAATTATCAAGCTTGGACTTTGGACTACTTATAATGGCTGGGGTTTGTTTGTTTGTCTTTGTTTGTTTGCCTTTGTTGTGCTGTGCGTGTGTCTGTCTGTGTGTGTGCTGGGGATTTTGGTGGTAGAAGGAGAGGGGTACTTCTGACCTGGAATTGAAGGTTTGACTGCCGGACTGGTAACTCTGGATTGATGGATTCCTGGTGCTGTGTAACCACCTCTTCTAACCGACTGACTGCAATTCTATTCAAGAGAGTGGGTTAACCCTTCCACCACAACATGCACTTGCTTAGAGGGGCAGGCCCAAGGGGAATCGGAAGCTCTTCTTGAAGCAAGGTATGAGTCTTGTTGCTTGCCCAAAGTTTGTTCAAAGGGCAGTCCCCAAGGGGAAGCTAAAGTTCTTCTTGAAGCAAGGTACGAGTCTTGTTGTTTGCCCAAAGTTTGTGCAATCACGACATGCAAAAGTAAATAGTGAATAGTGCTTTGACTTTGCAACCTAAATGCGGTGCTTGGGAAAGTTGTATTCACTATTGAATTGGGTTTAGTAGGTTGGAACATTCCCAAAAAAAAAAAAATTTAAATACTCCGTACTTTTTGTCAATGATTCTCTCAAAATCAAACCCATGGGGCTCTTGGGACTTTGGATAGGTACCTATAATCAAAAAATTTGAAACTTTTTTGAAAGATAGGAATTTTGATTAGTTTTAGGAAAATATATATTTTTTAATTTCAATTGGTGCTTGAGAACAAATGTTATGCCACGATAAGCCAAAAATGGATGACATTGGACACCAAGAAACACAAAATAAATATTTCTAAATTTTATTTTATTTTAAATTTTAAATTCTTAAAGATTATATTTTTGTCTATTTGGAAAGATTTGATTTATTCCATTTTGATAAGTGATGTGAAAGTTATGAAGCTTCTTGGCCAATCTTAGCAAATTCTTGAATTTTTTTGAAATTCACAATTGGGCAAAAAGAGGAACCACACCTTGGGCTTGCCCCCCTCTGCTGCCAAAAAAATTTGAACCATACAATTGATAAATATTGCCAAATTCGAAATCCCCCCTCGGCGTTGTTGATTTCGAATTAAAAAATTAAACCATCACTATTGATCTTTGTCAGATGGAATATATGTATGAAATGCTCGGGGAGGTCACTTAGTTCTACTACAACAAACCACGTGCGAACAAGTGGTTTCTAATAAACTATAATTTCAATCTAAAATTTTGACCATTGTTTAATTATGACTATAGATTTCTATTGCCAAAATTTCCAACTCAATCAAATATGAAATGATTTCTAGAAGAGGTTGAAAATGAACTAAAATGGCATGTTTTTCAACTCAAATAATTATAGAGAACACATTTAGATGACCATTGAATCAATATTGAACTCAAAATAAGCTTTCAATAGAGAGTTATTTTTAAGAATTTTTTGTTCATTTTTTAGACAATTTTTTCTTATATAATATAGGGGTGTGAAAGTTATTTTTCAATTCTGCAGTGTATCTTTTTACTTCAAAAATTTGTAACTAATTATTATTAACAAATAAAAATATCAATAATTCAAAACATAACTTTCAAAGTAGAAAAATCTATTAATATTTTTCTTATTTTGTTTTATTTAAAATTCAAAAAGTATATAGGGGGTCCAAAGTTTTGTTCGCATGTGGTTTCAAATGGACACTCTAAGTGACCTCCCCGAGATGAAATGTAGATACAAAAATACAATTTCAAATATCATGTATTGTTTGTCAGCCAAACTGATGTCACACAAATACAAATATGGTGTGTTGTGTATAAATCAAGTACTGGTCTCATTTTCTATTGACCACTCACTAAGTGACACATGTATTCCTCTCAATTTTTTTGAAAAAACTTAACAACAAATGGGGTAATGCCACATGTATCCCTTTTGAAAATTATTTGTTCTTTTCTTTGAAATTGAGCTCATTGTCATTGTGACATTCTCACTCAATGACAAATGAACTCAAAGATGTAGTTATTGCATCACTTATATCACTATCTATATTTGGTATAAAAAACTTTCAAGTAACCATTCTCTACACTCATAAAAACTTGTTGAAAGTCATTCTAAGTACAATTAATAAGGTGATCACAATTAAACAAGTAAACAAACAAGTTACGTTCAAAAAGATGGCTAGTGAGTACATTTTATATATATATATATATATATATATATATATATATATATATATATATATATATATATATATAACATGTTCATTGGTGACCCTACACTAATTGAAAGTCTTAAGAATAGTAGACAAGATTTTACCAATTTTTAGGTTTTGAATTTTATTTAGAGTAAGGCATGGATTAAGGCAGTGTAAGCTAAATACATAGTCTTGGCTCAAAAATTAGATGCTTGACACAATACATATTGGAATGTTTAATGCGCAAAAGGTATACATTGGAAAGTGGGAATACAATTAAAGCACACTTCAAATTACATTGTCAAAACCCTACTAGAATTTCATATAATTGAAACTTAATATTTTGAACTTAAAAAAAGATTTGTAAGGAAAAGTTCTAAAAATCTACACTAGATAAATGTAAGAGATCTAATATAGGAACCCGCAAACATTTAGAAGAAGAAAAATACAAGATTTTTTGTGCTTGGGACATGTTTACTTCTGGTATAATTGAAGATTAACATTTTGAATGTAAAGAAAAAAAAATTCTCTTAAAACTTAAACATATTCAATTTGTAATCAATTTTAGAAGGAATTTTCAATTTTGGTTTCAAATATTATTGAAAACAATTGATAAGTGTAGTAGTAGATTTAACCATATGGAGTAATCCATATCATGGCATAATCCATATTTACTATGATCTATTACTACACTTAATCAATTAAAAATTTGGATTACTCCATGATCCATGATCCCATGCATTACATAATTTGAATTAACCCTCCAAATTAGTATTGATCAAGTATTGATTACTTTGAGCAAAGTTTGAATGCTTACTTCCTTCCAAATCTCATTTTGAATCTTAATAACATTACACTTGGTCAAGTTACTGAGAATGCAAAAAATATCTAGATGAGTTTAATGTCGGTTTTTGAAACACTTATTTTCATAACTTTGAAAAATTCATAGTTTATTCATACGGTGTCCAAAAAACACATTCTAAGACAATCTAGAATCCCCTTTTGACTACCAACAAGACCCCACAAAAAATTTACTAATATACAAATTGGAAATCATGTTGAATTCAGCCTGTTTTTTTTTTGGTTTCAGGTGCCACTTAATCTTAACCAAAAACTTGGACCAGAAATCCATGACGCAGACACCCCGGTGGCAATGATGATCTTATAAGTGTAGAACGTTACCATCAGTTGTCAATATCTATTGTAACTTACGCCAGATTTTGCAATTAAGTTCCGTCACATCTCACAAGTTCCAGAAGGTTGAGTTGCATCGATTGATTTTGACATCCAGCCTGTAATCAAATTCATGCTGCAAACTTCAAAATTAAGTTTTAATTAATTAGTATATAACATGTACTCATGAGTGTGGGATTTACCTGCGTCTGTGTACTGTAGGGTTGCATTCATTTGATGACCTGAAAATTGAGCCAATTCAAGGCACTATCATATCTTGGACCTTGTGAATCACTACCTTATTGTAGCCTGATGTTGGAGACTGAGTAGGTGCAATCACACATGCTTTTACAACCAGCCCTGACAGGATCTCGTGGTAGGTAATGTATTGGATGATTCCAATGGCTTCGCGAGCTTACAACTTATGACTTATAATGAGAACCTGATGCACCTTTTGTAAAAATCAATTTTCTTTTGCATATATTATAGGGTGTTCGAAATCAGCTACAGCCCCAACCAACACCTGAACCTGCAATGGAATTCATGGTGCCTGACTGAAAGAGAAACAAATTGAAGTTTTTGAGTGGGTAAAGAAGGGCTGCAATTTGTCTCGAGGTGGTGTAATTCATGGTGCTTGAAAAGAGAACAAATTGAAGTTTTTGAGTGGGATAGAAGGGCTCCAATTTGTCTTGAGAAGGTGCAAGGTAGGCACACCTGAAATTGTTCCATTCATTGTTGTGTCCTCTATCTACAAATTTGTAGTTGATTTCAATCTAGAAACCTTACACAAATGTAGCTATAGAGTACATACTTAGAGCATCCCCACTAGTGAGTTTTGTATCCCTAAAGCTCTAGGGAGAGGACCTCATATGCAAATAGAGATATAGAAATTTCATCGCACCAACCTTTATCCAAAACTTGTATTCCTAAAATATACAGATTTCTGTAAAACTCTTCTCGAGTTCTGTATCCAAAGGCTCATATGCAAAACTTGTGAGGTCTCATCCCTACTTAAGGTTCCAAACTTAGGAAACAGATAGAGAAACCGAAGAGCTAGTGGGGATGCTCTTACGAAAGGGACAATTTCAAGAATGCATATCTTAAAATGAAGAATCTTCTTGTTCAAGGCTCTACACTTAAACCTATAGGATAATTGTAGCGTCTTAGGAATTTTTAGGATTCAACCTATTTTATGTATTTTGTAAACATGAATTTTTTTTTTATTGACTATGGATGGAAGGAGTGGTTGACAGAAGCTACAAGTGAGGAAGTTTGAATAGGACCTTCAAAAAAATGAGCTGATGCAACAAGGGAAAGAGACTCTTGTAGCATAGTTGCTCATTGTCCAAGTAATCCTATTTATTAAACTGAAACTGAGGTTTTGAACTTTTCTATGAGATAGAGATTGAGAGATTGAGTTCCTGATTGGACTGCATATGCAAAAGCAAAGCATGAAAGTGCGACAACTCCTGATAAGCCAAGTCAATGATCTTGCATCACAAAAAGGACCCTGAGCCTACAATATTGCTTCAATATTGTTTGAACATGACTTGTTGATTCAACATGATGATGGTGTTGCACCCTACAAATGTTTCAATATTGAAGCAATATTGAATCAACAAGTCATGTTGAAACAATGTAAAAGCAATATTGTAGGCTCAGGGTCCTTTTTTGTGATGTGGTATTTGCAAAGGCACACAGTGGCATGGTTAGCCTCATGAATGATGGAGGACAAAGAGAAAGGTGTCTCTCTACCCCCTCATGAGTGACCAAGTGAGACTATTCTAAGGAGTAGTACTGAAGCATTGCTAAAACTATACTATCCTTCAAACCACCAAGCTGTCAGTTAGGGACAGCTGTAAAGCAAAGGTTTTCATTCAACCAAGTTGAAGATTTAATAAACACATGGCATGAGAAAACTACAGCACTGATCACATGATCTGCCAGCTTTTGAACAGAGAAGTGACCTAGAATTCATAAAAAGATACACCTCCTCTTTGCTTCCTATCAATTATTGATGTCAAATCATGAGCTACAGAAGCAGATATGATAATCTCACCTGAATTCTAAACCTCCAGTAGCTTATACAAGGTATGGATGGACACAGACAGTTAAGAACCTACCTAGCAAATTTTACACTGGGGCAAGTTGGACAGGAATAAAATATGGATGACTTGCAATTGACACAACCTGAGGTCCAGATCCTACATTATAAGTTAGTGATTGAAATTGTACCAACCCTCTGCGATACTCATTCTGGAACTAACAAGCTCCACAAGAATGACATTTTCGACTACCTCCAGCTCTAGACTGCACAACCATACAGCTACATACAAATATTTACAGGGGTACTAAAAACTTCAAGTGCCAAAATTGGTAGGACCAAAAATTTCCTCCTTTGCAGAAGCCGATAAAGTATACGGCTTCCGTTGCTCGTTATTTGCATAGATCTCACACAGATGTTCTAATGCAACAGTCAATGCGCAATGCAGTGAGGGTGGATGGCCATTGCGATAAGTCTGCTCTGCATGTGCGTGGTTAACAACGTAAAGAGCAGAGGATTCCTCCCACACTTGGGTAATCGGTTTGTTTTGTCCTTCCAACATCTGTGAGGCAGAATAGCAAGTCAGCCCAGCACTCCCGTCTTTCATTAATAAGACCAACCAGGAAATCTGTCTACTGAGTTGCAACAGCTATCTGAATGGCAAAGATTCAGTTCAGGAGCCTGGATACACTGTAGCACAATTGTCTATTAACAGGGTAACAGGTCCGACAACAATCATTAATAAGATAGAAAAAATATTTTAGAGTTTGTGACATCATCAGATAAGCTCATGGTACCTCCTGATAGTAAGCTATCACTCGATCTTGCTCATTATTCTTAAATGCAGCCTGCATGTCTTTGTTGTACTGCTGTAGAAGTCCTCCCCATCTCTCTGTGTATCTCTCAAACCTCCCATACTCGAATTTGGGATCATATGCGATTGTTTCTGCCACACAAAATTAGATTAGATTACATGTAAGATTGCAGGTCACGATATCTCATACAATAAGCTTGTAAACAAATTGGATAAACCTACCTAAAAATGTCGAATTGCTCTAAAAAAGACATTGAATTCTGCGTTCATAAACTAAACCGCCTCACCAAGCACTCTATTCCAGGAGCGCGGATGTATGTTCATAAACGTTTTACAGTTGGCAATTCCTTATTCCCAACTTTCAGAATGGGAAGCATACCTTCAGGTTTGTAACCAAGTCCATTGACATTTCTGATGATCGTATCGTATATTTGGCCAAGTACGCTTGTGGAGGTGTAATAGGTCCTTCTGTTGGTCTGATTCTCCTTCATATAGTGTGGAAAGCTTTCCGGTTCCAACCTTCTAGGTAATTTGACCTGGATTTGAGGAGCAAGCATTAAAAAACAAAGATGTCTATCAGATAAATTCTGACACCTCTCTTTCTCACTTGGTCGACAAAGTTCAGATTTTCAATGAAGCTGTGGGTGGCGATACGAGTCTGCAGTCTCATATTCAACTGAAATTAAAAAGCTCAAATAAAAGAAAAATTTCCAAACGACTTGTGAAACAAAGATTTTACTAAATCAAACGTCAACACCTAGCTTACTGGCATTCCGTTACCGCAATGTACTATCTTCATGAACTGCAAGAAAAGAAGTATAAATGAGAGGAGGGAGGAGATTACGTACTGACATCCAAGCAAACACATGTCGGTGCGAAAAGCAGACCTCTTCTCCATTTTTATCAGCGTCCAAAGCTCTGTAAAAGATCTCTATTAGATCATCAATTGATTCTGATATGAGACCTAACTCCTCTGTAATGTCCTCCGCATCTTTGAGTGCCAAATACCGATCCATGTGTGCCATCCAAAATGTCGCCGCTTGTTGCATAGGCTTACTGTGAAACAATAATTAGATTCAGAATCATATCTGTTCAGCAGGGAAATTCGTAAAAGACAGCACAGTACAATCAAATTTACGCAGCCTTGTGTGCATGGATGTCACATCCAATATCCAGTAAAAAACAAGGCAGTCAAGTCTTAAAAGATAGCTTCTTAGATTGAATGAAATCTGCTTTGCGATTCATGATCAGCAACTTAAAACTCCACTTCGGATCCTAAAAGCCAAAAGATGTGGTAAATATAACAACGGCAAATGGATCAGGATTCCTCACTGTGTTGTGAAACGGCTTCTCAAAAACTTGTCAAAAAGTGTGTATTCAAGAGTTCTAGGAGTCAGATTGCCGGGGCCATCCCCAGCCGGATAGTTTATCTTCTCTCCTATTCTCTTCCAAGGTTTGCTGGGAGTGAAAAGAGATATCAACTGCAGAAAATACGAACACCTTTGAACTTGATGAACCCAAACATTGAAACACAGATAAACACAAGACAATGCAGATAAAGTGAAAGCATTCAACAGATCCTCACACTGCAGAAAAAGACTACATTCAATTTGAGAAAACGCAACCACGAAGACAAACTCAGTTCGAGACCCATGAAGTTCTGGTTGATTTTGCTATTCAAGATTGCCAAGTTAAACTCAATACTGCTAACTGTACACTGGATACGGCAATCGCAAGAAACTGTAATGGAGTTGGATGGCCTATTTGTGTCGCCAAATACATATGGTATCATTTTTAGCATCTCATTTAGTTCAAGAACAATAAAATTACCGTCAAATTACCTGCAAATAGTTTTGCTACCCATAGCCAAAAAATATTGCAACTAAATGATCAATATTTTCAACAACTCATTGTGCCAATTGTTGAAAAGAAGCAAGACTGAAACAACACGTACCTCCCTGTTGCAGCAAACCCAAAAGAGGTCACTGCCAAGGTCACTGTTAGCAATTTCATCCGCAACCGGCCGATCACTCCGAACAGAAAAGAAGATGGTATGCTTTGCAGGACCCACATACGGATTGAGTCGGTCGTCCCACACAGCGTCAAAAACATGCACGTCTCCCCAATGCTTCCCGGGATTCTTGTAAACAAGAACTTTCCCACATACTTTGTCGCCATTCCTGCACGTTCGAAGTCGTTAAGAACTTGTAGACTACAAAACATTGTCTGTTTGCCGGGGTTTAGTTTAGGCTACTTACTTAATGATCGCAACTTCATTTGGCTTCAAAATTTTCTCCTTGGTTGGATCCGACGTGCCCATGAGGTAATAGCTGCCAGGAAGAGGTATACAACCTTTCCGCAGAAGCGTGATCTTATCCTGCGTGATCTTATTCAGATTCTTTTGCATCTGCGGGTTGTTCATTGGGATATTCGCCAAAATCATACGAAGTGTTTGGTCACCAACATCATAGTCTGGAGAAGATCTTCTCAGTTCTGCACAACCCTCAGGTTGCAAGAACGTAAGACTGGATTCTTAATGACCCGAGGAACACCTCAGAACTTTCTTTACATGATCCAAAATCAGATGCAAATTCTGCAGCGACGAATGAGAAAACATGACAATCTTGCATCAAAACAATAAACATGACAGTAATGGCGCTGTTGAACCAAAACTGAAATTTGTGTACCTCTGAAGACCTGGCCACGAGTGGAAAAGAAACTGCGAAGAGTATCAAGGGCTTCATCGACTAGTCCCAAGAAGAAAGAAGGCGGGACATTGCCTATGGATAGAAGGATAATCAAGTCTTGAGACAACTTTGCCTCTTCTTTTAGCTTGTAGCTGAAAATAAACAAAAATCAGAAAAAATATGCATCAATACCTCTCTGAAAAGATTAAAGTCACTTCTCATGCAAAATAATCGACTCAACATGGTACTCAAACGAGAGCAAGTGGTTGTTGCTTGTTTCAACACAGCATCCTCATCAACATACAAGATATCCTGCTCGACCAAGTCCCTGCCTAATAATAAGATAGCCATAAGAGCAGAATTCAAATCCACATACCAAATGTTGGTGCTCACAACTTCAAAACTGTTGACTGTGGGAAAATCTTTCAAAACTGGGTCAGATGCGACCTTCACCATTGAGGGTCGATAGAATATCTTCAGACCTTTCAGCTAGAGCAAAACCCAAACCCGTATGGTACATATTAAATCAAGAAAACTCCATCCTGAGGCATATCCCAATCAGTCCTTTTGCATATCACGTGTCTATGCACATTACCGAACGACAAAATTATAAAACAACTTCAAACCGACTGGGAGTGTCTAAGCAGGCTTCTGATTGTAATGATTAAAAACAAGAGAATGGAATACAATAACTATTGAGCGAAAAAGAACAATGAAACTCGAATACCTGATGATTTACTTGCCAAGTACCCTTTATTGCCATTCCATTCCAAAAGAGGCGACCTTGCACTAGTGTGGGGTAACCCTGTATAACAAAATTGATTCAACATCACCTTCGTTAAATTCCAATCTTAGCTTTGTATTCACTGTTTTCATCCATCTTATTGCTGTAATTGCATAAAAAATAATGATGCAGCCACGCCAAGGGTTCTACACAAAGTCATGTCAGAAACAAACCTTTGGCGTGCCAACTTTCCCTTTGAAGACAGAACATGGTAAGAGTCTTGCAACGTCGGGTGACATCTCTGCTGTGCCATCTGTGTGAGCCATGAATTTCCCCGAGTTGTCTAAAGTCTGTCACAAAAGTGCAGAACGATCCTATTCAAGTAAACTGCTGTAAACCGAGAAACAATGATAAATAATTCAATCATAAAATAAGAGAGCGTCATTATGAATGATTAACTAGGAAAGCCAAACGTAATCGTTTCGCTGAATCTCATTTTATGAAATTCTGTGCGAGAGAACAGCCGTGGTTTGAAATTCAACAGGGCAGTACCTTCGAAAGAAGGTCAGGCATCAGTTTGACTTCAACTTCATTCCAGTTAAGGTTGGCTGCAGCGGACTTGGAGAGAGCGAGCTGTAACCTGAGCCCTCAACCAGAAGTTCAGCCATGCCAATCATGAGACATTGGGAAAGACTTGATGAGATAGAATTAACCTATTCAATTGAAAGTCCCACTTTAAACAAACATCATGTGGTCTCAACCATCCCTAGCAACCCATTCTCCATGGAACAAACCAATCACTCAGATGCATTGTGTAGGTTAGCTCAGCTAGTGGGCTCATACCATCAGGCTGAACTCACCAGGAAGCAAACTTGGGCAATGTGGGGACTGTGTTAATATGCATGATGTGGCAGCGGGCAGCCTCTATTCGTATGAAATACTTGAAATTTGGATCAGCAAGATCGACATCTGCTAAAGACTCCGTGCAGATGAAAAAGCATTTTACAGCTCTCTGATAATCTTTAGCTGTCCAACGTCCACGACAACAATATCCAAATATAAGCCACACCAGGATCTTATTAGAAAGGTACGCATTAAAAGAGATTAACAGTTAATACCTCAATAAAATGAAAGAAGAAAAGCAGCAGATAATAGAATAAAATACTAGAGAACCCTAATCTGAATGTATACCAGATGACAATTGAAGACAAAAAAGGTGCAGAGGAATTACTTACCATTTGGCTTTGTCCTGTCTTTGAAGTCCTCCTTTCCAGAATCCTTGAAAGCTGAGTAAAATAAAATAAAACATTAGACACAAAGAAACTGCACCAAACCATATCCCGGGCAATTGAAAAGTAAAGCCTATCCCCGTTTACACAAAAATGATTCGTTGTACCCAAGATGCACAAATTTGTGCAGACTACAAACTTACAAACTAGCGACCTCTGCATGAACAGAAAATATAAAAACACCAACTTCTTTAACAGGATAGGCTATAGAAGCCAGGCAATAGTTTTTTTGATTAATGCACCACTTACTCCAGAACCGATATCGACGAAGGCCAACCATGATCCCATCCCGAACCAGTTGAAACTTGTCTTCAGTTGGAAACTCATTGAAGTAAACAGGCATAACTCTGTCTTCGCCAAATGTGCGATGCAGCAACGTACTTGCTGGCCTTGGTTTCACAACCTGAGAAATCAAAAGTTGCAGATAGAATAAGCCTGAAGTCATTTCAACTGAAAAACAATCCCACAACCAACCGCTCGAACTCTAGAAGCGCTAATAATTACCTTGAACATACAAACGCCATGTTTATCGACGTTGCACTCGAATGAGAAAAGCCCCTTTGTCAGCCAATCTCTCTGCCAAAAAAAAGCAATTATACTTGTTAACAAGGTGTGACCCAACTGGGGAAAAAGGCCGTTCAAACTGAAATCATTTCAAGCTATAGAGAATATCAGCTCTGATAATCCCGCCCAGCCAGATTACTAGCAATTGAAGCGACTCGCAATCTAAGGGAACCTGACCTTATCATCTCAAACACACGTGCAACAGGTGCCAAACAAAAGCTCAACACAACGCTAAACGAATGGGTGATCAAAACCAATTTAGATGAATTTCCCCTAAAGCGACAGAAAACAAGGACTATTACAGAAATTTGAAGATTAGTAATAAGATATCAAAAAAGTTATCAATGCTAAAATCACAAGTAAGGGCAGGTCCTTTACAGACGATAAACTAATCTGCTGCAAAGGGCTTCATTCAGAAGTAGAGGAATTGTATGTACTTTGATGTGAGGAAAAGCTTCATCCCGGACACCTTTGTTCGCAGCAACTTCTCGGGAAACGTATCCTGCGACGTCTTTCAACGACAATCTCTGAATCTTCTGAATTTGCCCCAGTGTAAGTACCTCTTCCGGGTGAAAGCCCGATCTGCGCACAGTTATTTGACATCTAAATTTCCCATGCAGAGTTAACCAAGAAAATATGGTCTACGTACTGACGTGTTACATGTTACGCAATGATCTGTGAGAAAAAATTCACATCCAACAGATTTTATTTGAAAAAGAAGTCATTCAGGGAAATAAAATACTTACTCTCCAAGACAGCTTAGCGCAACCATGAACTTCTTGAAGTCCAGTTTCCCTAGAGCAAGTTGCTGTTCCGTAAGCTTAGCCCAGGGCCAAGAGAATTGGTCCTCTATCACATTGGGATAAAAGCGGTCCCAGTCTTTATCCAAGGGTATTAGATTCTCAAGTTTCTCCACCTGCACTTGCTTCAGAACAGATGAAGAAGCTGATCCCCTCTTCACCGATGCTGCCTTGCTCTTTCCAACTCCTCCTCGTACTCGTTCCGGTCCTACAATGGAACATCACAAATGATCACGCATAGCTAAGGCCCTCACGCTGCTATAAGATGATACACCCAGGTTCGGGAGAAACAATTTGACGCCAAATTTCCACGAAGCACAAGAGCCGTGATTTGAAGCACGTAGAGTTCTTTTATGGTGACAGCATGTGAATTCGTCAAGAGCATTGTTTGTACTACCGTAGCTTGGAGATGCGGGAGTCATTGCAGCTTCTGCTTCCGCTTCCAACTGGAACTTCCGAAATCGCAGGAGCAAAGGATCTTCAGGTTCCTCTACTATCGATTTCTGAGAAGAGATTTCATCGTCAGCATCAGCCCCCATACTACTTGGGCCACTTTCAACAGACTTTTCACTAGAACTAGGACTTCCAGGTGTCTCCAAGTCAGGAATGTCTGCAAATTCCTCCTCGGTTTCCACTCCTGGAATCCATGATTGTTTCACTGGAGAAGTGAAGTCCGAGCCCGAGGTGAATTTCGCTCCTCCTTCATCCCCTTTACCCGCAGCCCAAGAAAATATCTTCCAAGCCCCTTGCATTGCTCAAAGGGAAAATTCCGTGAATTCCACTATAATTGCGACTGCAGGATATGAAAATGTGCCATCCAACACCACTCACTTCTCAAAAGTAAGAGCATTCGTGTCAAGCATTAACTACAAGGCCTCATCGAACTCAAAATTTACAGAATTAACCTATACTTGAAATTTACAAATCAATCGACTTTGAGAACAGAAGAAAGAGAGCACAGACGCGGTCACAGCAGTAAAGCTCCAATTTCAATTCAAGACACCAATATTTCCTGAAGAACACTAAAACCTATACCCCTCGTGGAACTCCCACTAGAATTTTGATTCCCCACTTCTCTTCCAACGCCTCCGAGAATCCATGTCAAAAAAGACCTAGGTTAAGAGAAAAAGGTGCCGGATCGCGTTGATACTCAATCCCTACTTGTTCCGCTATGTGAGATTGAAAACAGAGACAATAACTATTAATTTATAAGATGATTATGGAAAACCATGCTTGAAGATCACAGAGAATATATAATAATTAACCCTAGGATATGAGAAACCTAGAAACAATATCAGCTGATCACACTAATACTCTATCCTACTTCGTCAAACTATACTCCATTCTACTATCAAACTGAAGTTTTAGAAACAGAGACCATAGTTTTTTGTAAAGTGTAGTTATGGAAAATCAATAAAGAATAAATCACAGAGGATAAATTAACCCTAAAATTGAGCTACGAGGACAGCCAAACTTCGGCGATGATCAACAAGCTCTGTGAGGGAAAAAATTCCAATTGCTCCCAAATGCAATACCAGATGCACCACGGCTCTAATCTCGAATTATGATCACCAAATAACACAGAAATTGACCACGTTCTCCTCCACCGACATGGATCCGCTTCCAGAGATCGATCAAATTCGCTAACACTCACGATCCGGCCCCTGGGCCCTCAAAAACTCCAAGCAATGACGAAAACTAACACCGCAACGTTGCCATTGCAATCTGTGAACGCCTCACAGCTCCTAAAGCTGTCAGAGATCCACATTGTCAGAGCGATCCCTGTTAGAAGCGGACAATTTCAAGCTTCGGCGCCACAGCTGAGCACCTACGTTAAGTTACTGCAACGAGTTTTTGCTTCTTCCTGGGAAGTGCCTGTCTTCGGTTCTTTGAACTTTCAATTCCTCCAATGGATGAATGATGATGATATTCATCCACTTAGGTACGGGACTCCCCGATGGATGATGATTATATTCATCTATTTGGTCGATGATCTTTCGTTGCTCATCCATTGATTCACTTGTTTCGTGTGGATGATTTATGATTTGGGGATGAATGATGGTGGGGTAATGGATGATTCTGAGCCAGCAATTTGAATTGAGATTCCTGTTTCAGATCCGTCAGAAAGCGCACAACGGGTCAACTTGAATAAAGAGAACGGTCATTGATTATAATTCATTAACCATAGTCGCCGTCTGGTGGACAGAATATGTATAATTTTCATCCAATTATGGTTTCATTAATTAGGCGATAGATGGATGCGATCCGTGGTTGGATGGATGGATAGAAGGCGTGAGGAGTGATGAAAAAACACATTTTAATGATGTGGACACTGAAGCTTGTGATGTGTGTAATGAAATGTTTTAATTGTCAGCATATGAAGGAGCAAGTGTATTTGAAGACACACCAGACTTTCTGAGTAGCAATTAACACTCGTAACTTAGGGTAGGTATATACACGGCCTGGGGCTAGATGGAAGGCCAGCCCGATTTGCTTCCAATCCGGCCCACAATCCAACCCCAAATCACCACTCCGGCCCCAGATAATGTGAAGGGGTTGAGGCCGAATTCTGGGGCCGAATTCCAATTTATCACTCCGGCCCTAGGTAATGTTTAGTGTTGAGGCCCAATTCTAAGGCCGAATTCTTGATTAATGTGCTCTTGTATTTTTGGAATGCTTAATTAAAAAAATCTAAGACATGCATCTTTTTATTTTTTATACTTTAGGAAAAAAAAGTGTTTTTTTTCTATTTATTCTATTTCAAATATAGGAAAAAAAAAATTAGAATTCTTTAGACTTTTCCTTTTTATTCCTACTTTACCTATTTCAAAATGGAAGAGAGATTTTAAAATTTTTTTAAACCTTTTCCATTATCTTCCTATTTTTTTGTATTTGGAAGAAAAGGAAGTTCTTTGACTTTTTTTTAACCTTTTTTTTTTTGACACTAAAACTAGAGTTGACATTGAAAAAAGATTTGTAGCCCCATAATAGTTGTCATTTATTAAACATACAATTCAAGAAAACATGTAATTTTTTTTAATCTATTTTTCAAATCTATATTCTTAGTTTATTTTAAAGAAAAAGCATGAAATTTTTTATTATGAAAACTTGAATGAATTCAATGATAAATGTAAATCAGATTTTACCATACATGTTATTTCTAGTAGCATAATTTTTCCTTACCATATTCTTTTTTCAAGTATTTGTCATCAAAATTGATAAAATCACACATTATCTTGTAGATGTCAAAATTTTTGGCATAACTTCAACAATGACTTTCATTTACAGATTTGTGTCCATATAAAAAATTTACTTATTAAGCATGTAATTTATCAAAACTAGTGTCTATAACATGGTATGTAATTTGTGTCTACACCAAAAAAATTAATTATTAATATCTCATGCTAAAACAATTGCAAAGACATTATTGTTACAATTGCAATGGTTAATAATAATAAAATTCATTATTAACAATAAAATTCATTATTAACAATAAAATTCATTATTAACAATAAAATTCATTATTAACAATAAAATTCATTATTAACAATAAAATTCATTATTAACAATAAAATTCATTATTAACAATAAAATTCATTATTAACAATAAAATTCATTATTAACAATAAAATTCATTATTAACAATAAAATTCATTATTAACAATAAAATTCATTAGTAACAATAAAATTCATTATTAACAATAAAATTCATTATTAACAATAAAATTCATTACTAACAATAAAATTCATTATTAACAATAAAATTCATTAGTAACAATAAAATTCATTAGTAACAATAAAATTCATTATTAACAATAAAATTCATTATTAACAATAAAATTCATTAGTAACAATAAAATTCATTAGTAACAATAAAATTCATTAGTAACAATAAAATTCATTAGTAACAATAAAATTCATTATTAACAATAAAATTCAGTATTAACAATAAAATTCAGTATTAACAATAAAATTCATTAGTAACAATAAAATTCATTATTAACAATAAAATTCATTATTAACAATAAAATTCAGTATTAACAATAAAATTCATTAGTAACAATAAAATTCATTATTAACAATAAAATTCATTATTAACAATAAAATTCAGTATTAACAATAAAATTCATTAGTAACAATAAAATTCATTATTAACAATCAAATTCATTATTAACAATAAAATTCATTACTAACAATAAAATTCATTATTAACAATAAAATTCATTAGTAACAATAAAATTCATTATTAACAATAAAATTCAGTATTAACAATAAAATTCATTAGTAACAATAAAATTCATTATTAACAATCAAATTCATTATTAACAATAAAATTCATTATTAACAATAAAATTCATTATTAACAATAAAATTCATTATTAACAATAAAATTCAGTATTAACAATAAAATTCAGTATTAACAATAAAATTCATTAGTAACAATAAAATTCATTATTAACAATAAAATTCATTATTAACAATAAAATTCAGTATTAACAATAAAATTCATTAGTAACAATAAAATTCATTATTAACAATAAAATTCATTATTAACAATAAAATTCAGTATTAACAATAAAATTCATTAGTAACAATAAAATTCATTATTAACAATAAAATTCAGTATTAACAATAAAATTCAGTATTAACAATAAAATTCATTAGTAACAATAAAATTCATTATTAACAATAAAATTCATTATTAACAATAAAATTCAGTATTAACAATAAAATTCATTAGTAACAATAAAATTCATTATTAACAATAAAATTCATTATTAACAATAAAATTCAGTATTAACAATAAAATTCATTAGTAACAATAAAATTCATTATTAACAATAAAATTCATTATTAACAATAAAATTCATTATTAACAATAAAATTCATTATTAACAATAAAATTCATTAGTAACAATAAAATTCATTATTAACAATAAAATTCAGTATTAACAATAAAATTCATTAGTAACAATAAAATTCATTATTAACAATCAAATTCATTATTAACAATCAAATTCATTATTAACAATAAAATTCATTATTAACAATAAAATTCATTATTAACAATAAAATTCAGTATTAACAATAAAATTCAGTATTAACAATAAAATTCATTAGTAACAATAAAATTCATTATTAACAATAAAATTCATTATTAACAATAAAATTCATTATTAACAATAAAATTCATTATTAACAATAAAATTCATTATTAACAATAAAATTCATTATTAACAATAAAATTCATTATTAACAATAAAATTCATTAGTAACAATAAAATTCATTATTAACAATAAAATTCATTATTAACAATAAAATTCATTATTAACAATAAAATTCATTATTAACAATAAAATTCATTAGTAACAATAAAATTCATTAGTAACAATAAAATTCATTATTAACAATAAAATTCATTATTAACAATAAAATTCATTAGTAACAATAAAATTCATTAGTAACAATAAAATTCATTAGTAACAATAAAATTCATTAGTAACAATAAAATTCATTATTAACAATAAAATTCAGTATTAACAATAAAATTCAGTATTAACAATAAAATTCATTAGTAACAATAAAATTCATTATTAACAATAAAATTCATTATTAACAATAAAATTCAGTATTAACAATAAAATTCATTAGTAACAATAAAATTCATTATTAACAATAAAATTCATTATTAACAATAAAATTCAGTATTAACAATAAAATTCATTAGTAACAATAAAATTCATTATTAACAATCAAATTCATTATTAACAATAAAATTCATTACTAACAATAAAATTCATTATTAACAATAAAATTCATTAGTAACAATAAAATTCATTATTAACAATAAAATTCAGTATTAACAATAAAATTCATTAGTAACAATAAAATTCATTATTAACAATAAAATTCATTATTAACAATAAAATTCATTATTAACAATAAAATTCATTATTAACAATAAAATTCATTATTAACAATAAAATTCAGTATTAACAATAAAATTCAGTATTAACAATAAAATTCATTAGTAACAATAAAATTCATTATTAACAATAAAATTCATTATTAACAATAAAATTCAGTATTAACAATAAAATTCATTAGTAACAATAAAATTCATTATTAACAATAAAATTCATTATTAACAATAAAATTCAGTATTAACAATAAAATTCATTAGTAACAATAAAATTCATTATTAACAATAAAATTCAGTATTAACAATAAAATTCAGTATTAACAATAAAATTCATTAGTAACAATAAAATTCATTATTAACAATAAAATTCATTATTAACAATAAAATTCAGTATTAACAATAAAATTCATTAGTAACAATAAAATTCATTATTAACAATAAAATTCATTATTAACAATAAAATTCAGTATTAACAATAAAATTCATTAGTAACAATAAAATTCATTATTAACAATAAAATTCATTATTAACAATAAAATTCATTATTAACAATAAAATTCATTATTAACAATAAAATTCATTAGTAACAATAAAATTCATTATTAACAATAAAATTCAGTATTAACAATAAAATTCATTAGTAACAATAAAATTCATTATTAACAATCAAATTCATTATTAACAATCAAATTCATTATT
Organism: Rhytidiadelphus loreus; assembly: GCA_947034895.1. Classification (NCBI taxonomy): domain Eukaryota; kingdom Viridiplantae; phylum Streptophyta; class Bryopsida; order Hypnales; family Hylocomiaceae; genus Rhytidiadelphus; species Rhytidiadelphus loreus. Next base: position 27,469,544 of record OX344765.1, on the reverse strand, counting down.
AACAATAAAATTCATTATTAACAATAAAATTCATTATTAACAATAAAATTCAGTATTAACAATAAAATTCAGTATTAACAATAAAATTCATTAGTAACAATAAAATTCATTATTAACAATAAAATTCATTATTAACAATAAAATTCAGTATTAACAATAAAATTCATTAGTAACAATAAAATTCATTATTAACAATAAAATTCATTATTAACAATAAAATTCAGTATTAACAATAAAATTCATTAGTAACAATAAAATTCATTATTAACAATAAAATTCATTATTAACAATAAAATTCAGTATTAACAATAAAATTCATTAGTAACAATAAAATTCATTATTAACAATAAAATTCATTATTAACAATAAAATTCATTAGTAACAATAAAATTCATTATTAACAATAAAATTCATTAGTAACAATAAAATTCATTATTAACAATAAAATTCATTATTAACAATAAAATTCAGTATTAACAATAAAATTCAGTATTAACAATAAAATTCAGTATTAACAATAAAATTCATTAGTAACAATAAAATTCAGTATTAACAATAAAATTCATTACTAACAATAAAATTCAGTAGTAACAATAAAATTCATTATTAACAATAAAATTCATTATTAACAATAAAATTCAGTAGTAACAATAAAATTCAGTACTAACAATCAAATTCATTAGTAACAATCAAATTCAGTAGTAACAATCAAATTCAGTAGTAACAATCAAATTCAGTAGTAACAATCAAATTCAGTAGTAACAATAAAATTCATTATTAACAATAAAATTCAGTAGTAACAATCAAATTCAGTAGTAACAATAAAATTCATTATTAACAATCAAATTCATTATTAACAATAAAATTCATTATTAACAATAAAATTCATTATTAACAATAAAATTCATTAGTAACAATAAAATTCATTATTAACAATAAAATTCAGTATTAACAATAAAATTCATTAGTAACAATAAAATTCATTATTAACAATCAAATTCATTATTAACAATAAAATTCATTATTAACAATAAAATTCATTATTAACAATAAAATTCATTATTAACAATAAAATTCAGTATTAACAATAAAATTCAGTATTAACAATAAAATTCATTAGTAACAATAAAATTCATTATTAACAATAAAATTCATTATTAACAATAAAATTCAGTATTAACAATAAAATTCATTAGTAACAATAAAATTCATTATTAACAATAAAATTCATTATTAACAATAAAATTCAGTATTAACAATAAAATTCATTAGTAACAATAAAATTCATTATTAACAATAAAATTCATTATTAACAATAAAATTCAGTATTAACAATAAAATTCATTAGTAACAATAAAATTCATTATTAACAATAAAATTCATTATTAACAATAAAATTCATTAGTAACAATAAAATTCATTATTAACAATAAAATTCATTAGTAACAATAAAATTCATTATTAACAATAAAATTCATTATTAACAATAAAATTCAGTATTAACAATAAAATTCAGTATTAACAATAAAATTCAGTATTAACAATAAAATTCATTAGTAACAATAAAATTCAGTATTAACAATAAAATTCATTACTAACAATAAAATTCAGTAGTAACAATAAAATTCATTATTAACAATAAAATTCATTATTAACAATAAAATTCAGTAGTAACAATAAAATTCAGTACTAACAATCAAATTCAGTAGTAACAATCAAATTCAGTAGTAACAATCAAATTCAGTAGTAACAATCAAATTCAGTAGTAACAATCAAATTCAGTAGTAACAATCAAATTCAGTAGTAACAATCAAATTCAGTAGTAACAATCAAATTCAGTAGTAACAATCAAATTCAGTAGTAACAATCAAATTCAGTAGTAACAATCAAATTCAGTAGTAACAATCAAATTCAGTAGTAACAATCAAATTCAGTAGTAACAATCAAATTCAGTAGTAACAATCAAATTCAGTAGTAACAATCAAATTCAGTATTAACAACTTGTAACACAGCATCTGTATCACAACATGACTCAACCAGATGGGATTGAGCTCACAGTTAATAAAAAATGTAATAAAAAAGAAAAGAAAAGCCCTTGCATGGTAGACGGTGGAGATTTGTCCAATCCAACGGAGGAGCCCAATCCGGCCCCAATCCGGACCTAGATGGGAAATTGGGCCACCAAAAACCTCGGCCCAAAACATGACGTACAAATATCATGAGTTTGGGATTGATGGGTTTTATAGTACATGGCATGGTTTATATTACACTAATTGAATTAAATGAAGTAGTGAAAACTTAAATAAGTTAATTGGATTAATGTATTTTGTTGATTTTATTTCATTGATTCTCGAATTTCAATTAATCAATAGAATTAGTGACCGTGTAGACTGATTTGACCCATTTGGGGTCAAGTTTGCCATCTAGGGTCTTCTTGTGGTTTTTTTCCCTCACCTATGTAGCCAATGTTTCTACTAGTGACTTAATGTCAAATTGTGTAAGTTGTGAGATTCACATTGTGTGATTCACACGTTTTCTATTAAAAACTTTGGAGAATTGAACTTCATCTTGAAGTTTAGTAATAATGATACAACAATCAATGGGGGTTTGAATTGAGCCTCAAAACACCATAAACTTTAGAAGTTACTTAACTAGTCTTCTTAGAAATCTTGCAAAGATGTCTTTAGTCCAAGAAAGGTCAATTAGTTTAATGGAATTATTTGTTTGGAGTAGACAAAAACTAACATACTTTAACTAATCAACCTTCTTTACTTCATATAAGTAGGGCTTTAGAGTAGGTCTTGTAATTTTTATGTAGGGTGCACTAGATTCATTTTTCAAAGATATTTATAGTTCACTCTTGAGAACAATCCAATGTCAATTTAGGTGGATAGATCACTATGTCATTCAATTATGGAGCTAGTTTTTTTTAGGTAATTCCTTCTATATCTTCATATTCATTTAGATGATCATATAGTAGTAATTGAAAATCTTCTTCATGGTCAATAAATAAATGAATAGATATCCTAAAAGGGGATAAAACATATGATAAGGACATCATTCTACTTATAAAAAATTTTGAACAAACTTTCCACAATAGCAAATTGACAAAAAATTGACAAGAACACAAAGATTGGCTATAATATCATTGTCGTAGAGTATGTTTGGACATTTTGCTTACTGAATTGAATTTCTAAATCACATTTTTTTAGATCTTGACAAATCATGTTATTTATCAAAAGAATATTATTTTATTTTTGAAAATTTTCTAATTATTATTTTTGAAAATTTAGTACAACAATGTGAAGGTTGAACATTAGGAACATGGGACCCCCAAGTGTAGCACTTGCGGCCCTAGTTGAGACACTTGGGGCACCTAGGTGTAGATATATAGAGGTGTTTTTGTATATAATAAGGCCATATTCGTTATATTGAAACATAGTGTAGGTTATTGAGAAATTCATTGGAAAAATAGTGTATAAAATAAAATAAAAATAATGCTTGAATAGACATTCTGCAATGAGATTCCAAAAGATGGGATCATTACCATTTATAACGAAATAGTGGTAAAGAGATATAGCCATTTCTCTTCAAGGCAAAGATAAATTTGAGATTGTGAAAAGTCTCAATATAAATTTGTGTCCTCTTGTAGTACCCCACCTATTTTTATTTTAGTATTTTTTTCTTTGCTATATCAATCGCAATGGCAAGTTCTAGTGTGCAACAACATAAAAAGGCAAAAAAACAAATTCAGCAAGTGGTGAGAGCACAATTTGTGAAGGCTTCCAATGCCATCAAATTGATATATGACAATTATGGGGGACATGGATGCAAAGGAAAACATCATTTATTCAAATATTTTCCAAAGTTGTATATTGTGCCGTGTAAAAAAACTTTGGATTGTGCATATTTTGAAAAAACATTTGTAAATAATTCAACAGACATCGAGCTAGATATATTGAACAAACAACAATATTATGTCAGTTTCTATCACAAACTATGTGAGGAGTGTTTGAATTATTCAAATCCTCTTAAACGTCCTTCATGTAAGTGTAATCAAGGCATGGACTTTGGCATACACACTGTAGTCTAAATTTTGCCTATTCGCAACAATCCAGGACTATAGAATAGGGGTTCTAAAATCAAAGGAAGGATCAAATAATCTAACGTAGTGTAGCTAAGGTCACTTGTTAAATAGAAATGAAATACAAATGAAATACAAATGAAATACAAATGAAATACAAATGAAATACAAATATCCCTCTAAAGGCATCCAAAGTATCATTGAAAAGGTCTAAGTTTTTAGTCCTTTTCTTCCTCTCGACTTGACTATTGTCTCCTCACAACATTGACAGCATTATGTCTATAGTCTGGTTTCATTGAAGGGGGATGTCTATAGTCCAAATATCTTCTACAGATAGTCCATAGTCAATTTTCTTTCTTACTAACAGTTCATAGTCTTTTGGTTCATTTTATCTTCCTTTTAGATTATAACATAATTTAAATGTTGTTTCCAATAAACTAAGCATAAACAAATTCCACTTTATTTATCTTCTTTAGTTTTTGAAATGATTCTCTATTCCGTGAGAGAAAGTTTTATGATATTTATCATTAATTTTCCTTGTTCATAATCTTCACACTCCGCCTCCATTTTGGTATAGACTATGGTCTTTTTATTCATTAATATTTAGATTCACTCATTCATTTCTAATTTTTATAATGAAAAATCTTTCCATCACATTTCACTTATTATCACTCTTAAATTATTTAATCAATCTTGTCCATAGTCATTATAATTTCTCACAATATTCGAATGTTTAAATCAATATGACTATAGTCCATTGATTGCATACACATTTAGCATCAAGACTATGGACTGAACAGTTAACACAATCACTATCACTCATTACTTTTCATTCAGATTCATCCTATTAAGACTATAGTCTCAATTTCTTCCAACAACATACAATCCACAACCACATACACATGCATCTAGACTATAGTCTCCATTCTTCAGTCTTACTTCTACAAAACCATAGTCCAATTATCAAATTCATCAATTGAACACAGTCACAGTTTATTACTTCTTGCTCAGACCATTGTACAGTTAATGCAAACACACACAGCATCATGACTGTAGTCTTGACATACAATCAACTCCTTCATTACTCAATTATCAATCAAACATAGAATTTTCACAAGCTTTCATATCAACTATAGTCATTAACAACTGTACAAGCTCATATCATCTCACATGCATATATTCATTTCACAAACAATTTATAAAATCAGATTCAAACACTTCTACAATTACAAACACAACATTAAAATTTCCCATTCACTGGGTACAATTAACAACAACTTTAAGAACAATAATTCACACACATACAATACAAGACCAAAAAGACTATGGTCAAGGGCACAAAACTATCATAGCTAATGGCAAAGAAAACAACAAAGAAAACAACAAAGAAAACAAGTATAATAATGTTCTAGGCAACCTTCCAAATCTTCACCACAAGTACTAAGGACCATAACCGTTATAACAACTCATGGATTAGTATTTCCTAAAATGACTATAGTTTTTCCAATCTGTTTATAATCAATTCCATTTACTGAAGGATTTAGTTCATTATATTCACATCTATTGTCTTTTAATCTATTCTTACCACCCTATTTACACTTGAATAACAAAATGGAGCTTCAAAATTTGAAAAGTTGGTTTACACACACAAAGTGGGTGTTTAATCTCCCAATACTTCGAGAATGCAAAATCCAATGTCTACAAGAGTTTCATGATGTATATGAACAATTTGATATGTATTTGAAAAACAATGGGGATCGTACGTCATCCAAAACTCAACTTCAACGTAGTCCTTTCATGATTCTAAATTGCAAATTTGAAGAACGGGGACTTCAAGAACACTTAGTATTGAAGGAGTTTGGTATCAAATAGAATATGGGTATTATGATTAGTTTTTCAAATATTCCAGGGGAGGCTAAAAAAAATGAGCATGTTGCATTACCTTTTTGGATTGATTCAAGTTTCACAAGAAATTGGCAAGACATTTACGACAACAATATAGTATTTCCAACACAAAATGAAAGTTTAATGATCTTGAATGGAGTTGATATTATACAAATGGGAATTATGAACATTGAAGACTTAAAGTTTGACCATGTAATAATGATATATATTCCCAATATGTGGACTAATGACCTTGATTATCAAACTCTAGTTGAAGCAAATCACTATTATGAAACATCTCCATATGCAGCGAAAAAGAATAAAAAAATCCAAAGCGGGGGAAATGCAAATCTGTAAGTCACGGCTATCTTGCACATGGTGGAACAAAATTAAAAGGCAATGTAGTAAAGTACCATCATAATAAAATATGAGATTCTATACAAAAAAAGTTTTAAAGGACTTGGTGATAGCATTGCTTCCTCTATTTGGATGCAATTGAATAAATTTGGCAGTCAAGTACAACAATTCTTTAATGACCAATTTGCTCCAATGGATTGTGTTTTGATAGAACTAGATGGATATTCCACCAAAGTCCACCAAATGCCCATTTCCAAAAATTCATACATCAAGCCTCATCTAGATAAGTATGATATAGAAGCATCTATTATTGTTTGGTTTACAAGAGGAGATCCTAAAGGAGGATGCATTGGTTTGTTCCAGCATTGTTTAAAATTTGATACAAATAAAGGAGTTGGAGCATTTGTCTGAAGCAAGATGGTTGCCCATGGAACATTAAGGTTTATACATAAGACATTAGCAGAGAATGTGTACAAAGTAGGGGTAGCATTAGTGAATAAACAAATACTTAGTACAAGAATAAAACATCAACTTAGAGATGGAGCGCCAGTGACTTGGCAAAGCGGTGAATCTAATAGTGACTTTGACTCTGATAATAACAATAAATAAAAAGTTATATATGTATATATAAATTTCTCCCTCAAAGTAAGCAGAGTTCTGTTTGTTGTCTTTAGGGCCTTGCACATGCAGCACCCAGCCAAGTTGGCTCCCCTGGATGGATTTTATCTCCATCCAAGTAGCGGGTTGGGAGGGAACTTGGAGAGGTGGGGGCCACAAATTCTTTGGTAGCTTGGTTGCGGCTTTTGTGTACACGCACATGAGCTTTTGGAAGGCCTAGTGCAAGACTCCAAGCCATGATAAGAGTTGCATGTACCTCAAAAATGCAAAATTAATTATGTGGATGCAACGCATGTGTTTAATTCCAAAGGATCAAATTACATTTTTTTTGGCAAAACAACAGATTTGGGTAGCTCACTACAAATGCAGTTTTTAATTTAAAATGTTTTTATTTTATTTTTCAAACTATATGTGCTTGAAAAATAGCTTTAAGGTCCAACAATTTTCACAACTACTGACTATGTAGATAAAAAAATTATTGTATACATAAATTTAAATCTTTGGTGGGCAACTTGGAATTAACAATAAATTGAAATAAAAATAAAATAAAAATAAACTTTGAAATTGGTTTTCAAGATTTAGATATAAATGGAATGCGGCTTTGAATCGCTCCATTTTGATCAACAACAAAAAAGTTAAGACAATTTCTAGTTTGCGGCCAATTCTAAATTTTTATTTCTCTGCCCGGCATAGTCAACGTCAGAGAGACAGTACGGTCCGCCGAGGCATTTGTTCGTCAAAATGTGGAAGAACTGAACTCCTATCTCTTTGCTTGACATAGTCAACGGCGTCCTCTGCGTGGTTAAAGTTCATAATCTCCGAATCCAAGAAGGTATGCTGGCCAATCATGGTCTCTATATGTTCTGTAGACCTTCGACCACCAGACTGTACGATTACCTCCTCTCCGATGTCCTCCCTACTCGCATCAGAATTCTTGCAACATCTCTTATATGTTGTCACGTTTCCTTGCTTCGCACTGACCACTCCCACTTAAGGGTTAATTATGTGGCCTTCATGCATGCTCTGTTACATTTTCTTTTTTGTGCTTCACATTTTTGTGCAAAGAGTGGATGAAAAATACCTTTCATGTGGACCACTTATAGAGTTATAGGACATTTGAAGTTGAGACTTTGAAGTTGTAAGCTGCATTCCAACTTCAATGTGTAAAGTGGATCCGTTTCTACTAAATTGGACAATCATGTTTTCTTTGGAAGAAACCATTTTACGTTTTTCACCATTCTTTTCATTATATTAAAAGTCTAGAATCTTTGCATTCTGTGCAATGAGTGATAAGTCAGTACTTGTTTCACTTTCCACTGAAATATGCTTTCTAGTTTGTCCACGAATCTAAGAAGTCTTCTACCCAACTTTAGTGACCCATTTTCAAAGGAATTTTTTTTTGTTAATACAGTTGATTACTATTTCACAAGTACTAAAATGGAAAATCCAAATGGCCAAAAGTAAGTGCTAATAAATTAGTATTGTCAATCATTATGGACATCAAGTAACTTACTATTTGTTTTGTATACGTTGTACCATACCACAAGATCTGAATTTTTTCAAGCATCATGCAAACCTCTTTTCTAAAATTATAATGCAAACAAGCACTGTCAGGAAAAGAGCTCGATATTTTTCTTTTCAAACATCCAGTTGCATGAGGTAAGTTTCGTAGTCGAAGAAGTCAGAGAATTAGGGAGAGACAGAGTTTGTCAAAGATTCAGGAATTTGCACTTTCATATCTTATGGCATTGGAATTTGCATTAGAAAAAACTTTTCTTGTAGTAGGATGAGAGCAAAAATGCATGGGACAGCTGAAATCAAAATTGTAGACTTCTTGATATAACATTGTTTTTTTTTTATTGTAAATCGATTTAGATGTAGGGTAGATGCTGTTGCTTCTATATTCAACGTATTGAAGATATTCTTGTGGGCCACCATCGTCATAAGTGGAAGACGGCTGTAGCAATTAAGTATGTGTATAGAATAACGTGATTTGGAACTTGTCTTACAAGTATGCATGATGAAACTACTAATTCTGGAAGCAAATGTCTATATTACAGACATTTAGCTAAATTAAACAACCATTACAATATCGGTACTTCTAATATTTTTTCAACATTCTAGAGCCCTATATTCCTTAATGGGATTGATGGTTGCACTTGTTCAATGAGTGTAGTTTATCAAAAGTATAAGTTCATCAAATGTATAAAAAATTGATTAGTGGCAATTGGAATTGTTTGTCAATCGCCAATACAGTAGAGCGCGGCGGAGACCTAACTTATTTTCAACGGACGCCTAGCGACAACGACTTTAAAAGAGAACCTGGAGCGTTTTTGACAATATCAAATCCCTTGAGTGGAAGCGAGAGTGGAAGTAGTAGATCTTTGGAAGTCCGACTAAGTTGTTGTTCAAGTTTGTATCAACGTATGTAAGTGAATTCATCCATTTTATCACTTGAGCTTTGTCATTTAAATAAGTATTGAATCAGTTGTAATCATGGAGGATTGCAATATAGTTCTATATAGAGTTGTTATTGAAGTTTATACAAACTGCAGTTGACGTTCTTACATGCATGCAGTCAGTTACAGTGAAATTGTTTGAAGAATTTCATGGAGTCCGGAAGTAATTTCAAAGATGAGTACTACTCAGATGCGTCGTCTCATCCCTTCTTTTCTTGTCAACATAATATTCTAGGACAAAGAGAGGCAGTGGTAAGTGAAGAAGCGGACATTGGATGGGCCTTAGCCTATTTTGAAGTAGAGAATGCAGGTGCTGACGAGAACAGAGAGGCATTGAAAATTGAAGAAGCGGACGTTGGAAGAGCCTCAGGCTGTATTGAAGAAGACAATCGAGGTGGTGAAGACAAAAGAGAGGCAGTAGAAACTGAAGAAGTTGACGTTGAAATGGCCTTAGACTGTCTTAAAGCAAAGAATTCAGGTGTTGAAGAAATGGAGGACAAAAAGAATATCATGGAGTCAATGCTTGAGAAGCACGTACAAGAGATGGTTCTGTGTGCATTGGAGTAGTCCACTGCGTCATTGGAGGGATCGACAGCTCGTGCCATTCGAATCAAAGGCAATGCGATAACCATAGTACCTGAGACGAATAGTGAATAGGTATGCGATGGCAACACTTGGAATGAACTGGAATATTGGAAAGGTGAAGCTAAGTGGAGGAGGAAGGTGGACATGACGAGAACTTCCGTTGGAGAATATTTGGATTTTGAAGTGGACTTTCCTATGCCTCCGAATGCGACTTCTGCCCAACGGATACGGCAATTGAGTAGGTGGCGCGCAAAAAGGGCGAAAGACTTAACTCGTAATCAGAGGGCGTTGAAGAAGTTGCCGTATGTTATATATGTTGATGGAACCAACAAACCAAGAGGCATTCATAAGCATCTGTAGAATAAGGCCGTACGTGGACAATGTGGTAGACTGGACCCCAACATGGATAATATTAATCATCACCTAAAGCACGCCGTAGATAGCATCTGGCATGCTCTTGAGAAAGAGTGGGAGTTTGAGGACTTCACTTACAAGGCCAGGGTGATGTTCGAGAAGTCCTCTACCAAGTTTATGCGCAACTGCAAAATACAACTGAAATACAAGAGTCAAAAACTACAAGAAGGGAAGAAACTAGAGGTTGTCAGCAAAACCCATTGGTTGAAGATAGTGGAGTTAACAAAAAAATCAGTGAAGAACAAAGGGGAAGGTATGTCAAAGCAGAGTTTGGGCAAAGGCAACAACAACGTTTCAGAAGTTTTGAAGGAGACAACAACTGTTAGCACGGAAATTGAGGTAAGTTGCACACGCAGCAAACAGTAGTACCAATCCATCAATTCGATAGTCTATTGTTAATGTCAGCAGTTGTGAAGCGGATATTCTTTTGTTAGAATCATATGTTTGTAAGTGCATGTCCGTTAATTGTGGTGCTCATTGAATGCAACTAAATTCAGCGTACTAAATGCAAAGCACATCTGTATATGCTATTGATTTTGGAAAAGTCTATGTATGCTGCATATGTCAGTGAAAATGAATTTTTTTCCCACATCAGTTGGCTCAGATAATAACGCCGCTGAGGTAAGGAATATTAACATGCTACTTCATACTTTTAGGTCATTCCAATTGCCGATATGAACGTGACAGCACTACAAGAAATCAGCCCCTTTTGTGACTGGGCAAGAATGACTTCATGTCCGGTTTGACTAAAGAATGACTACTACCTCTGTAATAACACCAAATTCAAAATGGCCCCAATGTCTGAGTTGTTCTGTAGTCGTGACTATGACTACGAGACGAAGCATAGATGACTTTAGAGCTTCATCCACCATTTTCAGTTCAAATTGTTGTTGACCTTTTGGCGGGTTTACCAAGGTATCCAACATGAAAGACTTAGTCACATAGAACGACTGCGCTGTTATACAATGTAACTATTTTTCACTTAGAAATTACTAGAAAATGACTAATAGAGAAACTCGATGACTTGAAAATGACTCATCAAGATTTTGACGTGGAAAGCGTTGTGCTGATGTGAATGTAGGTATATCGCGCCTTTCCGAGCGACGACTGCACCCACCTTAAAATGACTTCAGTAGTCAAATTCTAGTAGTATGCAGTCAAACTTTGCAATAGGAGGGCACTGCAGTGCGACAATGTTGTTACTTAGTCATGATTTGCAAAAGGTGAAAGAACATTTTTTAAATTTCTACTAGGCAGACCTTTGTCCGCTCGGGAAAGACTTCCCTATGCACAATCCTGGCATGCGACTACATGCAATATAAGACAAGGGAGTGCAATGACTAGTGAATAGAAGGACGCCTATTTTTTTTTTTAATTATTTTTAAAAAAAAATTATTTAAAAAAAAATTTATTTTATTTTAAGGAAATTTAGAATTTTAAGGAAATTTAGAATTTCAAGAAATTTAGAATTTCAGGAAATTTAGAATTTCAGGAAATTTAGAATTTCAGGAAATTTAGAATTTAAGAAAATTGAAAATTTAAGAAGATTTAGAATCTAAGAAGATTTAGAATCTAAGAAGATTTAGAATCTAAGAAGATTTAGAATCTAAGAAGATTTAGAATCTAAGAAGATTTAGAATCTAAGAAGATTTAGAATTTAAGAAAATTCAAAATTTAAGAAGATTTAAAAATTAAGAACATTTAAAATTTAAGAAAATTCAAAATTTAAGAAAATTCAAAATTTAAGAAAAAATTTAAATTTAAATGATCCTAAAAATAAACCCTAAATAATAATAATAATATTTTAATTTTTTTTTTAAATGAGCAATTTATATGGTTACATCAGATTGCAAAAAATTGTAATTATAAATTTATTTTAATATAAACTTTTATTCGAAATATTTTAATATTTTTTCAGTTGCTTCTAAGATTTAGCTTGTCTTAAAGAAGCGGATGAGCTTGCTGGTGTTTTATTTTTTTATTAAAAAATAAAAATAAAATAAAAATTGTTGTCAGAGTTCCCTACAATCGAGAACTCACAACCCCTTAGTGGGCTCCTTTTTTTCCTATTGACAAAACCCTTAGGTCAAATAAAGCAGACAAATAGTCACCAATTAGAACAAATACGATAGTGGTAGGTGCAACTCAATGGTATGACTTCAGAATGACTCCAACTTAGTGACCTTAAAGTTGTATAACAGTAAATTGCTCTAAGAACAACTAAGATGTACACAACCTCCCTAAACATTATTGTGTATGCAAATTTGTCTATAACTTTTTATTTGAATTTTGAAATCTAAAACAAATTTTCGGAGATGAAAGTGAGATTGATTTTCTAACTTTTATAAGTTTAAAGTTTTTTAAAGAAAGTTAATTTGCTATGCCTTAAAGAAGTATAAAATATTACTTGTAACACAATTTCTGCGTTTTACATATCCCACATGGTTTGTCTTGTCATTTCATCTCTTCATACTCAAATACTAAGTGGCTTTGAAAGCCATGCAACATGTATGCCAAATGTGATGTATGGTATATAATGTATGGTGTATTGTGTGGCATATTTTATATGGTGTATCATTGTGGAACTTTGAATGACCTTGGAATGTGATCTAATCCCTAAATTCAAGTTACTGTAGAATGACTATGGAATGACTTGCCATGTGTCAATCCATTTGGATTGTGCAAAGGCTTCATTTTAACTTCTAAATGACTTCATAAACTTGACATGACTCTAACATCATGAATCTAACATGACTCTGACATGACTCTCTAACATGACTCTGACATCATGAATCTGACATGTCTCTGATGTGACTCTAACATAATTGGTTGACATGGACGTTCATGTCAACAAAAATTCATTTGAAAATGGGTAGCTGCACGGCCTTTCCCAAAAAAATTGTTGTCCATCTCATCAACCATGTAGACCCTCTCATTCTTTCTTCATCCAAGGTAGAATTGGACAGTGATAATAGAATGGCAGTCATTTAAAGAATGACCTTTCCACTATGACTCCAGAGCCTGAAGTCATTTTTCAATCATTGTTGTCTGAAATGACTCCTATGCAGTCATTTTTACCCCCAGTTTCTTGTAGAGCAGAGAATGTGAATGTGCTGACAACAAGAGTAGCTGCGTTGGATGAAGAGGACATGGAGGCGTAGTTGATGGCCCTCAGAAATCAACTGTACTAGCTAGAGAATTTGATGAAGGTGAGGGCATGAGGTCGTCTCATTCTCCGATGACATTTCTGAAGTTGTGACTGGACCTCCAAGTACATGAAAGCATTAGGAATTATTCAGGGAGCTCCCATTCATTGAGGTCCGTTTATAGAAAAAGTAAACTATATGAGAATTAGTTGTCGTCCACTGATTATAGCATTTCATGACGTTAATTACATAATGAATGGAACTGAGAGGAACTCACGCACGGGAAATGGAAAGTTTGAAGGACATCCTTCCTAAATGGAGAATCTAAAGAGAATGACGATGTCTGTGAACATGTTCAGTGTGTAGGAAAAGCAGAATTACTCATTGTCTTTCACCGAAGTACCATTGAATGTCACAACTGACAAAGGTATCATCGGTGATCTTTGCCGAGGTATGCCTCCAACATTGAAGTATTGTACCCATCACAAACGTCTTCGTTTTTTAGATAGATCCATGCGAAGTGGATTGACCATATCATTGCATGTCTCCAAGAGTGCTTGCCGGGGCGACATCTAGCAAAGAGAAAGGGAAGGACATTTTTGGAAGCAACGTCCACTATTCTTCTCCCAATGTACCTAGTAAGGGGAAGGAAAATGAGAATCTTCGGGAGGGAAATGTATTGCACAACACTGGCAAGCAGAAATTGTTTGAAGTAGACGACAATGCACGGCTGGGAAAGGTGGCGCAACAAGTTCCAACAGGCAGCCCAGTGGAGGTGGTATTTTGCAAATGCAGACTCCTAGTTTAATTAGAATGCGTTCTTTGTTTAGCAAAATTGATTAAACGCACATGCACAGTTATAATGAGAGTCGCTTTTGTTCCATAATATTGAACGGAGTGCACGTCTGAGGGACTGACGATAGCTCTGTCGATTGAGATAGCATCGTCACTACTTCACAAGCATGACATTGTGTACAAGAAGTGATGAATGTGATGCTGCGAATTCCATGGATAGAACTGTCATGACCTAGCACATTATATAATGGTTCTCATTCTAGAATTTTTGAAGTAGCTGACAAAAATATGTTTGTGTGAAAGCAGATGGAATGTGGTGATGAAGTTTACATGGTGAAAGTCATTGAAGGGAAACAACATGACATTGGAAAAGGCATTCTCATGGAATTAGTAGGTGCTAAACTGTATCGAAAAGTGATCTCGATTGATTAGTACAATGTGAAGGTGGGTTTTGTCACTTCCATAGGAGTTTGTGAAGCATGCCCTTTTCCAAACAGGTGGAAGGATCACATCAAGCACAAGATGGTGGGAAATGCGGAGGGATGAATTATTCTCTAGCCTGAAAGTCTATTGCACATATGGAAACATCATCAGTGAGTATGAGTCTTTGTTGCGCTATCAAAACTTTGAAGGTAACTACATGTGAGACGGTGAAGATGTCCTTTGAATATCACTAGTTGTAGTAGTTTTACTCTACATGTATAAAGTTATCTCAAATAGATCAGAATTGTGTGTTGTACGTGCATGCGGCGAGGCTGGTATTTCTGAGTGAGACTGCTCATTGTGTCGCTCACTTTTGATTGATAGCCTGAGCAATTTTTTCAATAATTTTGGACAGAAATGATTCTATAGCTTTTGCAATTGTATAGTAAGCGTTGTAATTGGATGCAATGCCTCATAGCTACAATATTGTGTCTTCCGGTGATCATAGCTGTCACGGGAGAATTTTCTTAAATAAACGTATAGTTATGTGCATCAGTTTTGACGCACATGGATAAGTAATTTTATGTTTTCTAATAATAAAGTGTGTGTTTTCAATTTCCTATTATGGCATTTTTGCAATTTCCTACGGAGCTCCACAGTATTTCCACCAATTTATAAAAATAGATTAATTTCTAAATCCAATGCAGCGGATGCATGACAGCCCAATGTCAATGTACTGTCGATTTCTCCGCTTTTTTTATAATGCAATTTAATGTTTTCCAAGAGATTTGTTGTACTCCAATTGGTGCGCATAACATCTAGAAATAAGTATCAATCCTACTGTCAAGAAACCTGCAATGGACACTTGTGACAACAAGCGAGAAGGTGGAAACTGAAAGGCGCTTCTTTCTCAAATAATATATAAACAAGCATGTCCAATAATGAACTACTTAGAAGACATGACTATTTAAAAAACATTTGAAGTCCAATGTGCTGGATTGGCTTAATTTCAATGTCTACATGGGGGACGTAGGGAGTCCAACTTCCTTGTCATTGTTGATGAGGGGACAAGAATTCTTGTATTCCTAACTTTGTAACCAAATTCAACAAAAAATGAGCAACACTACATGGTCAAAATTTCTTCAATTGTTTGCTAGCTTGTATAAGATATTTGAATTCAATGTACAGTTCACATACTACAATTGTCAAACAAACATCTCATGCTACCCAATGAATGTATGATTAGGATTACTGCAGTTAGTATTAGAGCAAATCAACTTTATAGTCTTTGTAGATTACAACGTACAAGAATTGTCTACAAAACTAGAAACATCAGATTCCGCACACTACAATATCAAACATGTTGGGTAGCTAGATCTATAAATCTTTTTTGGAAAAATCCTTACCATTAAGATTGGAATGAGGGATCTAAGCCTCTGTATTAGTAACAACAAGGCAACAAAATTCCCGAAAGACCTAGATTTTTAACAAATCAAAAGAAAATATGTTGTGGCTTCAATCCAATCTCAATGCCATCTTTTGTGGGCTTGTGGCTCAAATCTGAAGAATTGACCTTGACTTTAAAGTTCACCCCTGGATTGTGCTTCATGTTGAATACTACTATAAGGTGGAGTTTGGGCATCATTGCCTTTCTAGCACCTTCTACAAATTTTTACTCTTCATTTTAACCCCAATTTCAAATGTGTCTTGTTTGTGTTGTGCAGAACACTATCACTGCAATTGGGCAGTCTTGTTCATAGCAAGTAGGGTTCAACTCCCTTGTTAATGAAAATTTTATTTGTTCATGTGTGACTTACATTCTATTGAAAAGCATATCATTCAAAAAAACAATTAGAAGAAGTTTTCATTTTATAGGATTACAAAATGAACACTTTTCTACAACCTTTAGGAAAAAAAAATCACCATTATTTGACATATTCTTGTATCCCTTAGCAATTGGAATGATTAGAAAAGAGGAAACTAGCCATGTCTGATGTACTGAATTTCCTAAGTGCCACAACTTTTACTTTACTGAATAAAAAGAAATAATGCAAAATTTTACATTCTATCTTCAAATTTATTCTAATTGTTTTTACCAATGCAATTCCATGTCATGGAAGTAGCTCCCTTTACACACCGGTATAGCATCTTCACAAATTTGCCTAAATCCGTCCTGTGATTGCTGAATCCTAGGCTGACAGGCACAGCAATGTGCCCCCATGATAATCATGGTGATGCAGTTCTAATTACTATGTCATTTTTTAAGACTTAATTTAGCTCAGTTTCTGATGATTTCAATGCTCTCTAAGCTTACTGGTGAGAGTGGAGAGATTATGCACAAGAACTCATAATGTAGGGAATATGGGCAAACCAGCCATAACCAACCAAATAAGCAACTGTGGACACGATGTGCATGATGTGGAGTACAGGAAGGGGAAGGAAATATTTTCACAGGTGCAGAGATAGAAATGAGGGGATTGCCGAATTTTAGTAATTATTTTTATCGCTTGAACTGAAATTACTGTGAATTTTGGAAGCCATAAGTTGGTCTAGACCCATGTCCAATATCTAAAAGTCTTCCAATTCATTAATCATTCAAGAACTATTTTCCCATTGGCTATTTCCTACTTTCTTGCTCACTACTTCGAGACATGTGTCATGACCTTAGTACCTTACTAGTCCCAATCTTGAAAAGGAAAAAAAACACCATTCCAAGCTTCAGTTGGAAATCTATTCTAGCCTTGGTTGGAAATAACTACACTCTACAGATTGGAAATAGGGCTCTGATCAGGAATAGGTAGCCACACCTTATGTTCACTAGCTAAAATGCTTCACTTTTCCTATATTCTATAGTATGTAAGGGTAGGAAGTTCTAAAAGTACTCAGGCTCTAAAATGACCCACCTCCTTGAATGTACACTATTTGTACATGTTGTTTTTTCATAGCTTTCAACAATGTACATACAATGTACATTTGAGGAGGTGAGCCATTTTAGAGCTCTATGCCATTTCAACTTCAAAATTTTATAACTAATTCCACAAAGCTCCAAAAAATATGAAATGACTTGGGTTACAGTAGATGTCAATTCCACTTGTCTTTCAATGAAAAATTTACTGAAAAATATTTTGGAGCAGCCATGCCAATGAACCCCTTGTGCCTTGTGATGGCGAGAGTGTGGGCAATCATGCAGGATTGCAGAATCGACTCAGTCACAGCCCTGCTGGACATGCGAAATTATTGAAGCAATCAAGCATAGGAAAATGCCCGCCACTCTGAGTGTAACTTATGTCGTGAACAAAGGGGCCGCTGACACAACCGACCGAATCGTTCCACAATACATTGGTAAGAGAAAAAAACGCAATTTGCAGAACCTCTCGGACTGCCACCATTACGTAAAGAAGAATTGATGGATTGTAATACTACTTGTTTTATTCTTTGTCACGTGACGGTGCTTTCATAAAAACAAAAGAGAGCACAAACAATCAATGCGGCTCACGCAGCCGAATCAACCGACCAGCTAGGGAGTCACACAGGAAGCCTAATTCCACATCTATCGGTGGGACGTGAAAACTACCGGAACAGAAAACCTCATTCAGTTTTGCACCCAGTGTCAAGAAAATCTTAGCAAAGATTGGAATACTACTTAATTATCTGACAAACTCTTGGTAGTCCGTACTAGTGCAAATCACAACTGACAGCGAAGATTTCCTAAATTCAAGCTCCTGGAAGCCCAAGCTTCATCCTAGCTCCTAGCTCCCCATCGAATCGGTGCTCTTCATGGAATGTATCTCTCAAACAGGACTTCTTTATGAAAACGGCGAAATCATGGAGAGTGTCCCAGGTACAAATTCATTTCGGAAATGGTGAAATGGCGAAAATCAAAACTAATCGCAATGCAGAAGCTGTTCACGCGTACTTAAGCATTGTTACTGACACGATCCTCATCACAGCTTAAAATTTGCAGCACTCGAAGAATGTTAGTTGTTGCAATTCGGAAACTACTGACTCCAACTGATCGATCGATCTCACAGTACATCGACAGAGACTACGAAAGCACCCACAGCCATCGAACGATCTCTCCGCAACTTGTACATTGTCAGAGACTTTCGAAGCGTCAGTGATAAAGAATTTTGGAAACGAAGAGATGATGAAGATTCCTTAGGTTGAACAGAAAATTTTCCGGATGAATTGAAGAATCCGTCTTGTCTAATTTCACGTACAGTGACCGCTTCCCTGCATAGTGCCGCTCATTTCGGAAAATAATTCACCCTGCATGATTTCACTAGAAAAGATTGAGAGCAAACGGCAGTATTCACTTACTTCTGTCCATACCAGTGCCTTGCTCGCATAGAACTGCTCTGGCCTCTAGCTCGTCCATAGTTTGTGTCGACACCCCCACAAAGTCTCAGAATGCTAGCTAGGTGAAGGTTGCACGCTCAACGGGAGGCACTGACAACTTGAGTGCATTGCAGATCCAGTTCAATTGCAAAGCTCAAGCAGACTGAACAGGAAGAAATCCAGTATGGAAATCGGCACAAATGTCATATTGTGTCTCAATTCCATTCCGGTAGTGTATGTATCCTAGTGTATCCTATTCTATCATCGCTAGACATTGAGTATGAAATTCTTCAAAAATTCCGTAGATAGGCATTTTGGATTTCTCTTTTACTGAGAGAAATCTTTGAACTGATTGACGGAAGAATGATCTTCCGTCCATCCGTTCTTCGTTAATCACATGCAGTAATGACTTCGATCCCATTCATTCACTGAGGCACTAATCTGTACTTACTGCATTCAGAGTATTAATTCTTGTTCCAGTGTAGAACGTTCTCAGAACTTGCAGTGTGGAGGACTTGCAAAAAACAAATACTGGGAGTGCAAGCTGATGGCGTTTCGATCGTGTGGTTGACTCGTCAAACAAACACCTTCAAGCTAGTCTTCCAAAGGATTCGCCGAAGCTACTGTCAAAGCGGTCTAATTTGACTTATCACGGACCAGCTTACTCTACTCAACTACCACTGAGCACTTTTAGAATACTCCTGGTGGGTCACTGGAGACAAGTGTGGACTTTCCTGGAACGTCCCTAATGTTTGAGGTAATCATCTGGTCAATGCAGCATGCTTTAACCTGCATACAGTGTTAATACTTGGAAGTTCATATCGAGCCTTGAGATTCTCAGTAACTCCCCACGGACGAAAAGACCAAAGTAGTTTGCTTCCTGTTTTTGAAGTCGTTTTGAGGAACTGAAGCTCATCGCGTGCCATCAATTGAAATTGTCCACTTGAAATGTCCACTAAAGTGAGGGTTGAATTGACATCCACCAAAATCTACCCAATTTGTTGATGGAAACAATTTAATTGGTGCTTGAAGATGTTGTTTCAATAGTGTAGTTGAAACGTCATCCTCCAAATTCTACCAAATCTGTTGTTTCAAATGTCCATTGATTTTCTGGAAAATGTTGTCTGAATATCGCAGTTGAAACAACATTCTCGCAAGTTCCGGAAATGTCGTTTCACTAGGGGTTGTGCACTAGTGCTGGAATTCTCCAATGACTTTCCCGATAGCGGAAGCTGTCTAGCACCTCCGCGAGGACAGTAACAGTAAGTTTCAGTGTTCAAACCTCCTTTTCATGCGCAGGGAGAATTGACCCCCTCATTGCCCCGGTCAACGTTGGTTTGAAAAAAAAACAATCCTGGAGGGGCAATGAGGGGGTCAATTCACCCTGGCCCCTTTTCATGCTTTGTAATTGACTCCTTTTCATGCTTCGAACAGAGGAGCCTCATTTTCCTCTCCAGTAAATGGAAATTTAACTGGAAAGAACGAGGTTCACAGTGCCTAGCTGCCTCTTTTGAATCCGCGAATTCCTCCTCCTCTTCCAACATGTTCTCAACTTAACTTTATTTCAAATTTCAAGTGCAACTTTTTGTGGGTTTGAATGCCCTAGCTAGTTCCCCTTCCTCGGTGAAAGTGCTCCCCGAAGTCTCACTGATGTCCACCGCTGTTGGTCTCAAAGCTTCGAAGTCTCTAGATAGTCCATCTCTTTCTCCGGGTCAGCCCTCGTCACTCAGGGCCTCAGCGTTGACCAGAGTATATTAGGCCGTCACGAGCAGTGCTTTTAGCTTGCCTTCCAACATACATTACACCTTCTATAAAGGTATAGATACATGTATATATACAGGTTGTTTGCTTGTTTTGTTATGTTGAGATCTTTGGAACCATGCGTCCTCCAATCGTGTTGTTGGTATTGTCAGAAAGCTCTGTGTGAAGAGGGGTGTACGGGTTTTGTTTCATGGTGTTTGGACCTACGGTGTGAAAGTTATGGGTTTTTGACTTATTTTTGGATCCTAAATCATCTTAAATTATGGATCTTTTGGACCATGAGTTACTCAATCACATTCTTGGTACTATTAGAAAGCTCTTTATGCAGAGAGGTGCATGGACTTTGTTTTATAATAGCATTTTAGACATACAATGTGAAAGTTAAGGATTTTTGGGTTATGAATCATTGGCGTAGGGCTACACTAGTCTATACATCCGTACATTAAATGAGTTTGTTTGTTTGTTTTGTTTGTAAGTTTGTTATGGTAAGATCTCGGGAATCGTAAGTCCTTTGGTCGCATTCATGGTATCATTAGAAAGCTCTCTAAAAGGAGGGGTGCACTGACTTTGTTTTGTGGTGTCTAGACTTATGACAAGAAAAATATTGAATTTTGAATTTTTTATGAATTAAAAAATTAGAAAGTGACTTTTACTTTTATTTTATTATACTATGGCAATGACACAAGGTATACTAGTATAGAGAAACCCAGGTTGACCGAACAAAACAATCTCATTTAATATTTGTTTGCATTAAATGTATAGAGAGAGATAGTCTAATTACATGGGGGGGCCAAAGCAGTTTACATGCACTTGTTCGCTTGCTTCAGATCCAATCCCTGATCTTATGAGGGATGCAAAGCGAGAGGTTGGTGTGCAGGCCTGGAAATTATGACAAGAAAACGTCATTTTCGGTGTTTCTATGGGTGGATACGATATTCACAGTGTTGCCGTGCAACAAGGTCCGTACTAGGTGCTCTGAATCCTGAATCCAATCTCAAATATTTGCATTGAGATTTTTGCAGTTGAGTTTCACGGGTTCAGCACTCTGAATCATGCCTATATAACAACGTACCCAGTGACAGTAGAAGAATGCGAAAGCATTGAGAGGTCATTTGATTTCATTGCATCTCAAGAATTAGCCAGAATGTAGAATGGGTCTCACTGAAAGTTGCACAAGGTTAGCCAGCAATGATATTTGAGGGAGTCTCAATTGAGCAGTTCTCCCTTCCCAATTCTCACATTTCAATGAAAGAGGGGCGGCTGGGCTTCCTCAAGAGGGTTAGGTAACAACTAACAAGTTCTAGCTAGTGCAGCCCAGTTTGCATTTTCTATGCGAATTTTAATTTTCGTTGACTCCCATTCATTCATTGACTTGAGCGTCCGATTTAACGGTCCATTTCGATCTACTGTAGGAAAATTCCTATGCAACCGTTTTTGATCGAGAAGTCCAAGCAGTCCGAGATCTGAGCACCCCCGAGTTTATTGATAGAAGCCCGAATAGAAGTGACGATCAGCTAAATGGGACCCTCAGTCTACATGACGAGTTATCAGTGGTGGTGTTGGCAATCTTATCAGTTACTTTATCTTTTCCCCAGATTCCCCTGAAATTAAGATAGAGAACATGCAACCTTAAATCAGCACTGATCATCGATCATTCCAACTGTGAAAGTTTTAGGATGACAAGTTCGTTGGATTGTTAGAACTTCTTGCATTGAAACGTACTGTCTATAGAAGAGATCAGCTCGAGTTAAGTCAGATTTTGTCGATTTTATGTTAACTACTTTGTATAATGTACATGCATTGGATAGCAATTTTGCACCGAAGTAGGATTTCTCCTGAGCAGCGAGTGCTGGATCGTTGGAGAGCTTTCGCTAAGCAAAAATGAATCATTAGTGAGTGTGAATTCAGGACAGTGATCAGCTAACTTGAATCCCATTCTTTGGCTAGAAGAGATCAATTGTCGACTTCACCGTTCTTGTTTGCTGCACTATTGACACCTATTCGTTCTATCTCCTGGGATTTCAAGCAAGAGCAATTTCAGTTGGAAGAGAGGGAGTTCGGTCAGGAGCAGCCATGGAAACAGTAGCAGCACGCGATGGAGGGGCCAACAGGTCTGAGCTTTCGTCTTCTTCACGTTTTGCAGAGTTTGTGACATTGGTTGAACATTACGGATTGGGAGTACGTGATTAACTGAGATGGCTAGATTTTGAATGTCTGGTTTGGTTGTTACTTGTTAGAGGGCTAAGATTTGAATGTCTGATATATATGTTTTTAGATGGCTAGAGTTGGCATGCGTTGGCATTGCATCTGTGTTGGTATCATCTTGTTCAGTCTGCCTAGCCTTGAATCTCTGGGTGAATACATGAGAGTTGTGCCCTGCAAGTACATTTCTCATTTATTCAGACCCTGTTACAGCGTTAATTGGATGATGCTCTTACTGACTGAAGGTTTAGTAATGTTCTGAATTTCGACAGATAACGGGACCGAGAGTCTGAACGCCGGGACCGGACCTCAAGAGCCTGCCGCCTGCCGCAAATATTGCTGCCTGCATTGTGAGCCTATGGTTTGCTGAGAGGCTTGTGTGAATGTTCACTTCGGTAACTTCTCATCACCTCTCTTAGCCAACCATAGTCTTCCGTTGCAAGCATATGGATACGACTGGCATGGGGAATTGCGAATTCAATGCTCCGAGTTCATGGGCCGCACTTGGCTGGTGAGGTATCAAAAGAACGAACTCTGGTTCCTCCGAGGAACGTACCGACGTGCATTACGAGTCTTCCAAGTCCTGCATTCATGCTCAGGCGAGGACACTAATCTACTAACTCGGTGTCTTTGAACATATGATATTAAGAATATGAGGGGATTTCATTTCTAGGCTTTTTGTGCAATCCATGTACTAACCGTGCTTTTAGTCCTTTATTAGTTTTACAGGTACCTCAGTTTAATGGTGCCCTAGCTAGGTTACCTTGGAGTTTATGGACCATTCTTGACAAAACTCTTGATTCTCTTGGTGTTCACGTACTCACTGCTACCCATTAAAGCTCCTTTCGATAGGGCACCCATTTGTAGGGCACCCTTTGTAAATAGGGCACCATTTTAACCTGAAATAGGGCACTCTTTGTACCTGAAGTAGACATGATAGCAACTGAAGTGGATAGCTTGCTGGAGGAAACCTTCCAGATGATTGCATCTCAATCTAGGGTTGCACTTATCTAGATTGATTGGCAAGAGAGTGGTGCCTGGAAGTATCATACCCTCTCATCAGGATGTTCGAATGTTCTCTTAAGGATACTCCGGAAGAAGCTGAAGCTAACGCTATCTCGACAGGCAGGGCCACAAGTCATGATAAATCAATTGTTTGTGAAATCAACTGAAAGCCGCCCACTCCACTGACTGAATTGTGAAAAAGCCACCAAGGGCCAAGTAACAATTGCTGGTACTAACAGTAAAATTCTTAATTGGTATTTCTGTGAGAGGCAGCTACAGCGAGAGAAGAATTTTAAGTCCCAACAGGGAACCGCTCAGCAAATGGTTTCTGTTGAGTGTGAAAAACAGAAATAACTCATAATCTGAAAGGAATTGGAAGTGAGTTAGGAAATGGAGGTTACCAATTCATTTGATAGAGAGTGAAGTGCAGCAAATTCATCTGGAAAATACATTTGCATGCAACACTTATTTGTATTTAATATATTGGTACACAAGTATGTTTTTCAATCTTTGTATAATACATGGAAAAAATTTCAAAAGATGTTTCCCTTCTTCATCTTGAATAACATTGGCGTTTTTGTGGGGGAAAGTGAATACAAAGGTGGCACGAGTGGAGAGGTCCTTTCTAGAAAGATCGCTACAAAGAAACACAACATATAAAATTGTATCTAGCAATGTTTTTAGTACTTTTATGTATTTTGGTCAACAATATGCTTTTTGTCTTTTTCTATCTCCTATTGTAAACAACTACCCCTATGTAAGTGTTGATTAGTTACAAAAAAAGCACAACTAAATTTCTGTCAATTTTGCATTAAAAAATTTATATATGTCCATGTTGAGTGTTTATCATATTGAGTGTGTTAGTATTTTCACACATTGAATATATATTTTTCAGTGTTGATTGTTTTATGTGATTGAAGGCAATGAAAGCAATGTCTACTGAATCCAAAGGTCCTCGGAGTGAAACTTTTATGAGTTTGCATGCTTGTATTTGCACGCTTTTCATGTATTGATGTCAATAAACCTTATATATATTATTAGGAAAACTCTAATCTTTTGCAATACCAATGGTGAATTGTCCTAATTTATTGTACACAGTTCATTGTTTATCTCTCATTCTCCAATTTGGTACAATTACTTTCTCTACTTCAACTCCTTTGTCCTCAATAATTCCACATGTGCTAAAGATTTTGTCTATATTACTCCAATCAAAATAACTTTAGGACCTGAAGGAAAAAATGCTACAAGTTGGGGTCTCGTCTTACAAGCCATCCTTACTCATTCTCCACATTCATTTACATCTTGTTCCATTGGACAATTGACCTCCATTGAAGACATGGTTTGGGAGATGCATAACAAACACATATTTAAATGATTGAAGGGAATGGAAAAAAACTTAGATGTATTATAAACTTGTACAATTTTTTCATGTTTTAGAGAAGTCTATATAAAAAAATGGCATTACAAACATAACATTGTTAATCAATGTGGAGGGCCTCCATTTCTCATTCCTCCAAATCCAAAGGGGCTTTCCTACACATTAGTCAATACTTTTGACAAACCAATTACAGGCCAATTAAATTGATGGTCCCCCAAGGTATTCCTAGGGAGATATATACCTCCCTCCCTAGTATCCAAGGAAGAGGAATCATAATTGCTAAGCATTGTTATAAATTATTGATGGAATCAAATTTTAAAACATTGGTGAAAATATCATTAATTCCTATTATTGATAGTTTTTTAAGCATAGAAAAATTCAAATACAAAACCCAAGGATTCCTCTAGTGGTGGCTCTTTTAATTGGGGAAGGTCAATTCATCTACCATTTTGTATCTAAGGTCACTTTTATTGTTGGAAAATCACTCATTTTGATAATTAAAGAATTAAAATTAATTTTTATCAAATGGTTAAGAATTTTGAGATGAATTCTTTAGCCTATCCTAGTATTAGTCTATATCCCATGTATGCAAACATATATAACATGATGTCACAATCTTATACTAGGATACTAAGGTCAATTTGTCAAGGTTGGTCAAATTGTCATAAGCCTTGTTATACAACTATCAACCTAATCAAATACCAAAGTATAACATATAATCACATACATACAATTATAAATTCCTTATTTACTTCTTTAATTATAATCTTTGTCAAATGGTCTAGTATCCTAATTAACTAGCCTAATTGCTACTTATGCAAGTATACAAATCCAAAATTAGTCTAAAGTCAAATTTTCTCTATATGCATAGTTATGCAAGGGATGTTAACATTCATGTAATAATCACGCTCCAATCAATTAGTCATAAGTTTTTTTTTCTTCTTCCAAGCTCCAATCGGCCCATAGCAAGTCAAGTTGTCCATACCATAAAAGATTAATTTCCTCGGGGATTCCCTAAATTGCCAAAGACTATCCAACCGTATGTAATGCATTGTGTACTTTACTTCCCTCTATTATAATACAAACAACAATTATTGCCAAATGCTCTATCCTACATGAAATACTTGTATTCCTCATACACCCAACAACAATTTGCTAATTAATCACAACTACTCTGTCTATAACCTCCACATACAATTTGTGCAACAAAAATCACGACAGGATTTTTGGTTAAGACAACTTGTTTTAGTAGCACAAAGGCACTTGCAACTTCACAACTTAACAAATGCACCTTGAAACTGAAACTGCCAATCACTAGCTCTTTCAATTAAACACAATGCAAAATCAAACCATCTTAGACTAATAGGATAAAAAATATTGCTCTTCCTTGACATAGCTTTGAATCTGATTAATTCACAGACTACTTGATTGGAAAAACAATGCTCTCATGCATAGACAAATTGTTAAGAACCTACAATGATCAAACATTGCTAACTTCCTTGCTTTGTAGATTAACACAACCAAATAAAAAATTGAAATCAAACTTAAGGTGACAATCGACCCAACTTGACTAATAGACAAAAACAAGATAAAAGGAAAAAACACCAATCTCTGGTTAGTTATTCCAACCAATGCCAATCACTAGCTTTATCTTCTTGACCCAAAATTACAACAACAACACTCTCACACACACAAACAATTTGACAAACAATTATTGTAAGTAAACACTTATGGGTACGTTCTCACCAGGCGTTTCGTAACAACGATAAAAAAACATAATAAGGTAGCCGACCTCATTCCAACCATATAAGCAATTTAGTGTAGTTCTAGTATGAATTTGGTGAGGAGAAAATCCCCCATGTAGAGAAATAGATTTAAAGAGGGTTCCAGAAATTTTTCCTTTTTTTTCCTCAAAAATAAAATAATTATGAATTTTTATTGTAAAGATTCCTTTCAATCCATTTTTGTTATATAGGGTACTGCATTTCCAACCATAGGCTGATTACAAAATCGACCATGCTTCGAAGCAGGTGATAATTGTGGCTTCAAATGTACATCTCACGATCATTGTATGAATTCAATGTACACCTCCCGACATTTGTGCTACGTGAGCTGTCACCTAATCATGTGAGCTGTCACAAGTGATCGGAAATAAAGCAGTCTAACTACCAAAAATAGGTCTGTGGTCGGAAAGAGGTTGGCTACCTTACCTCTGGACAGAAATAGAGAGCTGTGGGTTTTATAGGGAAAAAAAATTCAGTTGGTTTGGCATTGGTTTGGCATAATT
This sequence comes from Rhytidiadelphus loreus, assembly GCA_947034895.1. NCBI lineage: Eukaryota > Viridiplantae > Streptophyta > Bryopsida > Hypnales > Hylocomiaceae > Rhytidiadelphus > Rhytidiadelphus loreus. Next base: position 27,441,808 of record OX344765.1, on the reverse strand, counting down.
GAGTAAATTTTAAGTTAGCAGTTGTTCAGACTTGGGGGATAGCTTGACATTCAGAAGTCTTAAAAGAGGTGACCTTTTCCTCTCCGCAATCCTCATCCAAAAAAATTCATCCATAAATCATGGAGAATAAAGTGAGCGTCAATATCAATGGCACTTGACCATTTGGCACAAATAAACAAGTTTGATGACAATGTCAAGTGAGCACGTCACTCACTACAATGAGCACAAAGGATAGGTACGTAACTTTTATAGTAAAATTCATTGTTCATCATAAACCTTCAAAGGGTATGGAATAATTTGAAGATGATTGAGAGCTTGAACACTCATTGTCAAAAAGTAGGAATTACATTTCGAGTAGAATTTCAGACCTCATTTGGATATAGTAGAATAACTTTTCTTTTTTTAAAATAGAACTAAAAACAGTTTTAAAATCAAGCTAAATTTCATCTCTAAAAATCCATTTGTAAATTTGAGCCTCCAATCAAACTTTATAAACAAATTTCAAAGAGGGGTTGAAAGGGACATTTCTTTGATATTTTCAAACACTTCTCTCTTAAATTTATTCATAACTTTTGATTAGAGGCTCAAAATTACAAACGGATTTTTGGAGATTAAATTTAGCTTGATTTTAGAACTTCTTTTACTTCAATTTTTTTTGAAATAAATTATTCTACTATGCCTAAATGAGGTCTGAAATTCTACTCCAAATACAATACCTGCTTTTGACTTAATTATAAGAATTCCTACTAATTCTCATTTACATATCCCACATGGTTTGTTTAACCCCTAAATGCCCAAGCCTTTCCAACCATGTTTTGACTATTAAAAAAGAGCATGGGCTTATAGTTATCCCCATTGAAGCAAATTGTTTTTTTCTTTCAAAATCTAACTGTGTAGATGTTTAAAGAGATTACTTATTGGTATGCACACCAATTTTGAGTGCAAAATTGCATAAGAGTTGTGAGATTATAACAAGAGAAATGTACATTTTCTATTTTTAGTATTTTGTCCCTCCCTACAATGTTTCAGAAATTTGCACATAAAAGTTTTTTGGGATTGGAGGTGACATGAACAACTACAAATTGTGTTAGCACACTAAAATGCCCTTTCAAGAAACTTAATATCACTTGAAAAGTTTTTTAACTCATTACACAATTCACCTTGCAATTGTTGAGATGCAATTTTCTTTTATAAGTATAAATAAAAAATAACTCCAAATCAACACTTTCTTGTTTAAATTTTCGATGGTGAAAATCATGAACACTTTACACTTTCCATTGGGACCATTTTCAAAGCAAATGAATAAGTACAAGTTTTTAGATCTCAAATCAAGTGAAATTGCTCAAAGTTGGAAAATGAAGTAAAATTAGCAAGCTTTACTCCTCCACTAATGGACATATATGGCTTTGGAGATCTCTCAACAATAAAAAATGTACCTTTTTCAGTGAAAAATGAAAGTTTTGAATAGTTAACCATAAAAATTGCCCCCAAAATTTTTTAATTGGTCAAACAAATTTAACTGCCTACTGCAAAATAAGCCTAAAATTTTAGATCGACCATATATAGTCGCCCAAGCATTTAGGGGGTAACTTCCTTCCACCCCATATGTATATTAAGAGCTTCTCTATTCTATTCTAAACTCACATAGTGAATGGCCCTTGAATTTCAGTTGTGCTACTTCCCTATAAAAAGACTTTGTCATTAGTTAATCGCCCATCTTCAACCCCATTAACTAGTTGCACCCTTAACAATCTGAAATCTATTTTTCCTATTGATTAAGGTGTTGTATAACATTAGGTGTAATTCACGTAACTACGTGAACAGTGTCCTCTTTTATTGACCTGACCGCCATTTTTTTCCCTTGCCAACTTGCCGTCCAACTAGGATCGGCATTTACTAAAGAGCGGAAGTGTAAACACACACACAATTCTCTTTCTAATAGTGTCCAAAAGACTACGCCTTAATGCCAGGTGAGGACATACCATTAGAAACTCAATCATTCTACTATTGATACATAACAAAGATGAATTGAAATTGAATATAATATAGCATTGTAAGTCTTCTTGAACTAATAGACTTAAACAAAAAGAAGAAGAAAATCCAATCATTAACAAATTGACCGCTTACAAACTAACACCAAAATACTTGATGCTTGAAAGTGAATGTAATACACAACCAAAACTGAGCTCCCCACTAATAAATAAAAAATGAAAACACAATGCCAATCCCTGGCTCATTGTCTAAAACACACAAGAATTATGCCAATCATTGGTAGAACTTGAACATACAATGAACTGATTGAGAGTTAAGTCGTATTGAAGGATCACATGTACAATTGGCAAGAAGGTGAGTACATGCTGCAAGCCAAAGAGAGACAAAAATAATCATCAAATTTTCTTATTTCCCTTCTTGGCCTATAACCAACTCTCAATTAACTACACTTCAAACTACACCTGTCCATTTGTCTAATTGTTTTCTTCAGTATAACCCTAACTCAGTCATACGATTAGCTAAGAGACCTTTCCACATTTACACTACTAATTGTCTTGACTTCTCACTCTATTCCACTCTAGAACCGTCTTCGATTAGTCTATTTGTCTTGCAACCCCCAAACTTCAAAACTTTATGAAAAATTTCATCTACATTTTTGCACAAGTATGTTGAATACTTTGTGCTCTTTTGCATTAAATTATTTTACTACAATGATCTTCATTTGGATTATCTCACTAAAAAGATAATCAAATTTAATATATTATGAAACTAAATTCTTTGGAAAGTGAAAAAAAACCTTGGTTCTTAGTCCTCTTTTCATAATACATAGACTTAGGTTAGTGGAGAGGATAAAAATTTTAGACAATTTTTTTCCATAGTGATCCATGAATATTCAAACATCCATCTTTTCAAAAAAAATTAAACAAAGTGACCATAATTGTTGACGGAAAATTCACCTTCTAAAAAATCCTCATTTGATTTAGCATTTTGGAATACATATCACTTTACAATACTATTCAGAAAGAACCTCCATTCATTATGAAATGGAAAACTGAAAATAATCTAGGAACTTGTTTATTTTTTTAGATGATGGATTTTAAGACCAATGAAATAAATTATGGAATAAAAAATCAAACAAAAGAAAAAACAGGGGGAATGGACTAGTGCTTTAAGAAAAAAAAAAGGCTAGATTTAGAAATATTGGTTAACAATCAAGAAATAAGAGGTGGGTGTATATCAAAATAAAAATGAGTCTTTTGTAAAAGAACATGGATATTAGGAGGGAGACTTGGATTCAAGACAAGTTATAGGGGCTTAAAAGTTAGGGGCTTGTTTTCAGATTGTTTTCTAACCTAGGGTTTATTATAAGGGATGTATCAAAGATAAGTGAAGTTCCTTTGTATTAACCACAAAACAAGAATTTGATTGGTCAATGCATTTGAATTTGGTGTTTGAAAAAAACTTAAAAGTGATGGTTTAGGTGCATTCAGCTTTTAGTTAGTATTGGAATTGGGACCACAATAAGCTCTTTCTACCTTTTGTGTCTAAGGTAGAGACACCCATCACCAACCAACACTCCATTGGCAGGCAATAGGGTGGTAGAAATGCAACATAATTTGAGACTAATTTTCAAACATGAGTTCTTAATTTTTGACCATCAATTCCTCCATTCTTTCCATGACACATCTGCTTGGTTTAAAGTGCCAAAGTGAACAAGAAGTAGTGTCTTAAATGAATGGTTTTGGAATAGTCTATACATTGAACATAGGTCTAGACCAACTTTTGCCTTCCAAAATTCATAATAATTTCAATTCAAGCAATAAAATTACTAAATTTTGGCAATCCCCCTCATTTCTATGTATGCCCTTGTGAAAATATTTCCTTCCCCTTACTATACTCTACATCGTGTCCACAATTCCTTATTTGGTTGGTTATGGGTGGTCACACTTTAGTATCCGACAACGTTGCTTCTTTTCTTGGGTGTGATTTGCATTTTCTCACTTTGTATTTTTTAAGCCTTTAAGGTAGTAAATGGCACCTGACCTTAAAGCGCCATCTAGAAGGTTTGTACATTTCGAATTTCAGTTATGTACCTATTTGGATGGAGCGCTTTTAGAAATGAACTTTGACCCTTAATAACTTTTGCATACAATATCCAAATATGGCATTCTTTGGTGCGTTGGAACCTCCTTTCACTTGCCAACATGACTATGTGAAAATTTGACCAGTTTCATAATAGCAACTAGGCTCAGTAGTAAAAAGTGACGGTTTTGGGTATACCCACCTTAATAAGTCTTGATACTGAGAGTAGGACGGAAAAATCTCACGCTACGTGTCAAAAAAGTGAAAGTGAGAGTGGCCGTTGTGAACTGAGCTTTGCCACAGACAGGTTTTGAAAAAGAGAAAAAGTAAACATTTACTGTAAAAGCGGTGATGGAATTTTGAGGAAGTTGTAAGGAAATTGGGAAAGGAGGATTTTTGGGGAAAGTAAAAAGTGCCAAGTACTTAACCGCCAAAATCATTCTGTTGGTAGAAAGTGGGATATGGTGATCAGTCCAAGTTAAGTTATCATGTGTTTCTGTCTGCAAGGGGAGTTTTTGAAATATACTTTCACGAGAGATAGCAGATCCCTCCATCAACGTCAATTTCAATATGTCATTCAATCCTGAATTTGCACCACAAGTGAAGGCGGACTTCAATGCTGTGTCAAGAAAATTTTCAAGTTTTCCTGGGTTGGAGTTGGAATTGCCTCTGCCAAGTTTTGGGTAATGCTTTCACTTCTATGTGAGTAGGGAGAAACTACATTGTCGGAGCAGCTTTGCCTTGTTGTCAAACTAAAAGCAACCTAAAAGTTAAAGTTCAATGTTAAAAATAGTTTTCCAGAAGTTGAAAACTTGATTCCCTCGCTTTTTCACGAGCCTTCTCTAAGAGTTTTGCCAACAACAATCAATCTAATTTTCCTTTCGTTTTGCAAATGTTGCACACTTTCATATAGAATTTCAGAATTTTTTTGGTCTTTTTTGCAAAGTTCGACCAATTTTTGTAGATCTTCAAGCAAGCTTCATATTCTCTCTACTAATGTCACTAAGAGTAATCACCTTATACCAAAAAAACAAACACCTCGTGGGTACTCTTCATGGAAGACCAATTAATAATTATATAAAGATTGCATATAGACATCAAATAAATATGATAATAAGTTGAAAGTATAGAGACTCATAAACACTCAAGAAACTTGACACATATATCCTTAATCTCTAAATGTCAAAGCTAGACTATGTTTTCACTAAAACTGCTCCAAAATTGCCCTTGCATTTACAAGCATCAAATTTTAGATGAAAAACATTTTTGGAAACATGTAACCGTTGCATCTATTGTAGTAGGAAAATAGTTTGAAAAGAAGTAGAAAAAATTTCAGAATTTTCCACCGTGTAGATTGCAAGATATTAACATTTGAAGTGACAAAACCCCTTTTTTTGGCCCTGTGAAAATATAGGCAGATGCACTTCACAAGGCCACATTTGTATGAAAAATATCCAAAATGGTGGTTACTCCTTGGATTCATTCCTCAAGTCAAGTTGGCTACATGCTTGAAAATTTTTAGATCATTTGGAATTGTATAACATATATATAATAGGAAAAATATAGTAAGTAGGAAGAAGTAGAGAATGATTAAAAATACTAAATTGTTAACAATTTATTCATAGAAATGAAAAATTCCAATTCTAATGGTTGTAATCGAGTAATAAACAATAAAAACCTTATTTTTTTAATTTTTTCCCAAAAATATTTAAAATTGAGTTAAATAAAGGACTTCAAAGTTTATTTTAGAGTAGAGATTCCATAACTACCCACCAACTAATCCCAACTAAAATTCCTCATAACTTTCATCTCATTAATCAAAATGGAATGATTCAAAGCTTACCACATATATAAAAATATAGAGAATTAATTTTAATTAAAAAAAAAAAAAAAAAATTCAAAGAAGTTTTTTTTTCTGCCCGGTCTGCCCGCCAAACATTGAAATTACATATCATGCAATAACTTTTGAACCATGTAGTGAAAAGTTATGAAAATTGTTGGGCCTTAAATCTACTCCTTAATTGGTTACACATTCGTGTGAAATTTTCAAAAAAATAAAATAAAAATTCCGTCTGTAGTGAGCTGCCCAAAATCGCTATGTTGCCCCAATATGTTGTTTGGACGTTTAGGGGTTAATGATATTTTCACCATTGGTATTTCACCAATCATTGTAAAATATAATTCTAGGCCATCACAATATACTATCATTTCTTAAATCTTTATTATAAATTTTTTTTGATGAATATTCAAAATTAAATATTTTCGATTGATCTCTCCGCAAACCTTTCCCGCAATTGCAGCTGAGAATGTGTACACTCTAAGCACACGGTCCTCATCACAGCTTAAAATTTGAAGCAGCACTCGAAGAATGTTAGTTGTTGCAATTCGGAAACCACTGACTCCAACTGATCGATCGATCTCACAGTACATCGACAGAGACTACGAAAGCACCCAAAGCCATCGAACGATCTCTCCGCAACTTGTACATTGTCAGAGACTTTCGAATTGAGCGTCAGTGATAAAGAATTTTGGAAACGAAGAGATGATGAAGATTCCTTAGATTGAGCAGAAAAATTTCCGGATGAATTGAAGAATCCGTCTTGTCTAATTTCACATACAGTGACCGCTTCCCTGCATAGTGCCGCTGATTTCGGAGAATAATTCGCCCTGCATAATTTCACTAGAAAAGATTGAGAGCAAACGACAGTATTCACTTACTTCTGTCCATACCAGTGCCTTGCTCGCATAGAATTGCTCTGGCCTCTAGCTCGTCCATAGTTTGCGTCGACACCCCCACAACGTCTCAGAATGCTAGCTAGGTGTAGCTCAACGAGAGATGGTGAATTGGCGAAAATTTAAACTAATCGCAATGCTGAAACTGTTCTCACATAATGTATTGAGTCTTTCATCCAAAAAAGTGAAAATGATATCATATGATGCTCTATGGCCGAATGCCGAAAATTTTCCGGGTGAAGAATCCGTACTGCCTAATTGCGCGGGTACTGCATACTGCGCTGATTTCGGAGAATAACTCGCCCTGCATGATTTCACTAGAAAAGATTGAGAGCAAACGACAGTATTCACTTACTTCTGTCCATACCAGTGCCTTGCTCGCATAGAATTGCTCTGGCCTCTAGCTCGTCCATAGTTTGTGTCGACACCCCACAAAGTCTCAGAATGCTAGCTAGGTGAAGGTTGCACGCTCAACGGGAGGCACTGACAACTTGAGTGCATTGCAGATCCAGTTCAATTGCGAAGCTCCGTCAAGCAGACTGAACAGCAGGGAGAAATCCTGTATGGAAATCGGCACAAATGTCATATTGTCTCTCCAATCCATTCCGGTAGTGTATGTATCCTAGTGTATCCTATTCTATCATCGCTAGACATTGGGTATGAAATTCTTCAAAAATTCCGTAGACAGGCATTTTGGATTTCTCTTTTACTGAGAGAAATCTTTGAACTGATTGACGGAAGAATGATCTTCCGCCCATCCGTTCTTCGTTAATCACATGCAGTAATGACTTCGATCCCATTCATTCACCGAGTCACTAATCTGTACTTACTGGATTTCAGAGTATCAATTGTTGTTCCATTATTGAAGATTCTCAGAACTTGTTGTGTGGCGGACTTCTAAATAGCAATTAATTACTGGATTGCAAGCTGGTGGCATGGGGCTCGATTTCTCCGCTGCACGGAGTGTTACATTTGTTGAACTCCCAAAATGTGCGTTTGAAGTGCCCATGGACGAATAGACCAAAATAGTTGGCCTCCTGTTTTTGAAGCCGTTTTGCGGAACTGAAGCTCATCGTGTGCCATCAATTGAAAACATACCACTTGAAATGTCCACTAAGGTGGGGGTTGAATTGACATCCTCCAAAATCTGCCATATTTGTTGACGGAAACAATTTAATTGGTGCATTAAAATGTTGTTTCCGTAGAGTAGTTGAAACGACATCCTCCAAATCTACCAAATTATCTGTTGTTTCAAATGTACATTGATTTTCTGGAAAATGTTGTCTGAATATCGCAGTTGAGAACAACATCCTCCCAAGTTCCGGAAATGTCGTTTCACTAGGGGTTGTGCACTAGTGCTTCAATTCTCCAATGACTTTCCCAATAGTGGAAGCTGTGTAGCACCTCCGAGAGGAGAGTAACAGTAAGTTTCAATGTTCAAACCTCCTTTCAATGCTTTGTAGTTGACTCCTTTTCATGCTTCCAACAGAGGAGCCTCATTTTCCTCTCCAGTAAATGGAAATTTAACCCCTAAATTCCCAAGGCCATATTTCTGCCAAAACCACTCAAAACTACCACTTCTGCTATGTTCACCTATGAAATAAATTTTTTAAATATTTTTTAGAATCTAACCGTAGGATCTTGTTCTACACTTGTCTTAGATCATGTGATAAAAATTTTGTGATGTTTGACAGAATAGATTGAAAGATATTAGCATTCAAAGTGGAAGAAAAAAATTTCTTTCAAGAAGTTGCTATGATTGCCCGCAAAACAAGAAACTCCATAACTTTCACATCACTAATCCAAATGGAACGAATCAAAGCTTTCCATTTAGAAGAAAATGTAATCTACAAGAAAAAAAATATTAAAATTTTGATTTCAATTTTCTGTGGATTTTTTTTGCTGCCCGGTCTCCCCCATTTTGAGGTTATTGTAGCATAACTTTTGCTTCCGGGCACCGATTGGAATAAAAATTATATTCCCGGAAAGCTCTTAAGTTTATCTATGTTATGGAAAAGTTTCAAAAAAATTCGGTAAAAATTGAGATCATAGGAGCCTGCCCGAAATCCATTTTGTCCCTCGTAGGGACAATGGGACTTTAGGCTGGTTTAGTCAGTGACAATGGGGACAATGGGACAATAGGGACAATGGGACTTTAGGCTGGTAAGTCAGTGACAATGGGACAATAGGCTGGTAAGTCAAGAAATTTTGGACTTAGAAAAGTTGGTAAATCAAGAGAAATTTCATCTCTAAAAAATCTGGTTTTGATTTTGAGCCTTTTGAAAAAATTTATGGGAAAAATTCAAAGAGAATGTTTGAAAATGTCAAAGGAAATGTCCCTCCCAACTTCTCTTTGAATTTTGTTCGTAACTATTGATAATCTCAAACAGATTTTTGGAGATGAAATTTAGATTGATTTCTCAATTTTTCTTAGTCCAAATTTTCTTTTGGAAAAATTTATTTTACTATGCCAAAATAATGTCTAAAGTTCTATATTAAACATGAGTGTTGCTTTTGACTTAACTAAGTATAAGTGGTTGAGATCAATCTACCAATCCTAATTTACATATTCCACATGGATTGTTTTACCTACTACTAATACTTGTATAAAGAGATTGTTTGTATAGCTTGATTCACTCAAAACAAAAGGGTCTTTGCAAGATACATTGGTTCTATTCACTAGAAGAAAACCACGTCGCAGTCAACAAAACCACATCAGATTGGTTTTGTTGACTGCGTTGTTGAAAATGCAGTGAAAACGCAAAAAAAACGCAGATTTTGTGTTTTCACTGCGTTTTCAATAATGCAGTCAACAAAACCAATCTGATGTGGTTTTGTTGACTACGACGTAGTTTTCTTCTAGTGATTTGTTGTTTCAATAAGAGTGGCTCTTTTGTCATTTGCTATAACTTTTGAAGCACTAGTCCAATGAACATGAAATTTCTATTGAACATGTTTAACTTGATGGTCATCAAATTCCTAATATTTTAGAAATTAAAAAAAAAAATTATATTTAAAAATCATTTTTGTAGAAGTTTAGGAGTTTTAAATACTACATCAGGATTCTCCAAATTTAATAATATATGGTTGAAATTTCTATGTTCTATTTGTATAGTAGGAAAGCATACATCTACCAAAGGAAATCTGACAATATATTATTTTATGTCCTCCACATGAGTGCAAACAATACTCCTATTGATCGCAATTTTTGAACATTGAAGATAATTCTAAGATCATTCTTTTGGTGAAATCTCCTCATAGTCAATTCTTTCCAAATATCCAATTTTTAATTTAAAAAATTATTATTTTCCTATTTTCTACAAATTAAAATGTGAAAAAACCTATTTTCATGAGATTTTGTGCTTTTCCTATTTCTCATACTCAAAGAGTTTTTCTATGCTTTTCCTTCCTAAAGTACCTTCTTAGGGTACCTTCTTCTTAACCCCTAAACGTCTGGATTCATCTCCAAAATTGACGATTTGAAAAAAAACATTATAAACTACAATTTGGAAGAATATTTTGGAATTGGTATACAAATAAAAGCTGTAGATTTTGATTTTTAAATATTATCCGTACAAGTTAGATCTACTAATGCTATCACCAATCTTTTTCTATAAATTTTGAAAAGAAAATTTCAGAATTCCTTCTAAATTCAATTACAAGTTAAATATTATCATTTTTTGAGTAAAACTTGTTGGAATGGATTTGAAATAAGGTTCTCTTCATATGGTGATTTTTTGAAATTTTTGTGACCTTTACATCTTTGACCTTATTTTTGCACATCTAGTTTTGAACTAAAGTCAATGCAAATTGACCACTTGACATACTTCCACATTTGTAATTTTAGAAATAAATATATTCTAGTAACACCAAATCCAACCGATGGATAGGACAACAACTTGATAAAGTATCACCAAAAATTAGGATGACTTTCATCCAAGCAAGAATGAGACAAAAACAAGGATATGAATCTATTCATTGTCCAGAAAATGGACGTTGGAGCGCTCCAGGGTTAAAGGCGTATATATTAAACATTTTTTTTACATTTAAAAGAAATTGTTTTTCTAATTATAATATACTCTCGAAAAAAACAAGAGTATTGTACAAAACACTACAAAAACTTGCACATTGTTTCTTGCAACGACCCGAAAGTGACTTTCAAATCCATGTGAGATGGTTGTTGAATATTAATAATTTCAATATTTTTTATTTTAGAAGGATAGGTCTCGCCAATCTCTGCCTTTAGCAACCACTATTCTTTTGTAATGGGTTCTATGAATAGTATGAACTTCAAGTTGATAAGAACACCCACAAATCTCTAAAATCTCCATTTTCAAAAATTAATAAGCACCTTTTTGACAACCACCTACCTCCGTGTTTTCTAAAAGTAATGGTTACAATGTGCTAAAAAGAGGCAAACAATAAAATAGCCTTGGTTTCCTCCATTTCCTCCCCCAACGAAAAATAAAATAGCCGTTGATTTAAAAATAAAAATAAATCTTCCCCCCCGAATGCCGTTGATCTTGAAAACACCCCTAGATACAGATATGAATACAAGTACGGATAGATACGGTATGGTATATGGATATAGATACAAATGTGAGGTACATGTATGATATGAATACAGATACATGTATGGTTACGATATGGGATACGGTTACAATACGGGGATATGGGATTTATCCAATATTAAATGCCACCCCCACCTCACCTGAAAATTACAAGTGGTGGGATGGTGGATGGTTTTCAGAAAAAAATTAATATAATTAAATTTGAATTTCCCCGGGATACTGGGAGGTTAAAAAAATTGGATTTATTGCATTGTGACATCTCATTGTATCACAATGTGCTCAAAAGAGGCAGTAGCTGCCTCATAATCTATATCATCCACTAAGTTACAATACTGCTTGTATCTCCAGGCCACAACACAAGTGTAGGTGAAAATGTGCTGCAACTTTGTACCTCTTCTTAAACATAAGACTATCCTTCTAAGCCTAAATGGGAACATACCCTTAGATGGATCACCTCAAAAGAGGCAAATGTTGGGATACAATCACCATTGAAACTGCTCCAAACAGGTTGACGCTTGGTATGACGAAAGCTAAACAAATAAAGAATTCATACAACTGGAATGGATCTCAATTTGTTAACCCCTAAACGTCGGAGACTATTTTTTCACCAAAACTGCTCCAAAACTGCCCTTGCATTTATAAGCACCAAATGTAACCGTAGGATCTTGTAGTAAAATAGTTAGAGAAGATGTGGAAAAAATTTCAAAATTCTCCACCGTGTAGATTGCAAGAAATTAACGTTTGAAGTGACGGAAAAAAAATTTGGCCCTGTGAAAATACGGGCAAATGCACTTCACAAGGTCACATTTGTATGAAAAAATGTCCAAAATGGTGGTTACTCTTTGGATTCATTCCTCAAGTCAAGTTGGCTACATGCTTGAAACATTTGAGATCATTTGGAATTGTACAACATATAGGAAAAAAATAGTAAGTAGAAAGAAGTAGACAATGATTAAAAATACTAAATTGTTAACAATTTACTTATAGAATTGAAAAATGCCAATCCCAATGGTTGTAATGTTGTAACAAACAATATACACCTTTTTCTTTTTAAAATTTTCCAAATTTATTTAAAATTGAGTTAAATAAAAGACTTCAAAGTTTATTTTAGAGTAGAGATTCCATAACTATCCACAAACTAATTCAAACTAAAATTCCTCATAACTTTCATCTCATTAATCAAAATGGAATGATTCAAAGTTTATCACATATATAAAAATCTACAAAATCAATTTCAATTTTTTTTTTAAAAAGTGATTTTCAAAGAATTTTTTTTTCTGCCTGAGTTGTCTGGGCTGCCTGGCAAACACCGAAAATTACATATCATGTCAAAAGTTGTGAAAATTGTTGGGCCTTAAAGCTACTCCTCGGGCACACATTGTGTGAAATTTTCAAAGAAAAAAAAAAGAAAAACTCCGTCTATAGTGAGCTGCCCAAAATTGCTATGTTGCCAAAAAACGTTGTTTAAACGTTTAGGGGTTAAAATGGTAGTATTCTACAAACTTTGCACTTTCAGGCTCAAACCAAGCGGTCTGAAATGTATACCACTCCTAGATTTCAAAGCATGTGGTCTAATATCTATACCAATCCTAGTAATTGAATGGAAAATGGTGCATGAATATGTTCATTTTAACACAATATCTGTTCCAAATAAACTACTCCTTGTGTCTTTTATGAAAGCCACACAAGAAGTAGACAATTTTTTTTGTATTTACCCTTTAAGAATGAGATCCATTGCCAATTGGTTACACATCATTTCCTATTAGATTGTGCTCAAATATCAATCCTATATTTTTAGTACTTGAAATTGAAACTATAAATTGTATGTCATTGTGAGATATTTTAGTTTGTTTCGTGAAAAATTGTAATTGTTATCATTTTTGTTGCAAAAACAATCCAAATTATTTGAAATTTTTCAAGAGGTATAAATGGCAATGGAAATTAGTGTGAAATTTTTCTATTGGATATTCTTTTTCTACACCCAAAATAGCCACAACAAAAACCTTGAAGTCAAATTTAGCTATCAAACCAAATTTATTCCTTTATTTAATTAATGAATTTCTTTTGATATTTTTTGATAGCAAGAAAATGTATTTTCTATCTATGTTGTTTTTTTTCAAAAATTTTGATTAAAAAATCAAATTATTGTGATCACTTAAAGTTAAAGTGGGAATAAAATTATATCAATTAGAATATAGTTTAGATTAATTTTGAATTTTTACCATAAATGAAGGTTAGCATAAAAAACTGAATTTCGTAGTTTAGATTTTTTTTTAAATGAATAAAAATATATAGCATACTGTATTTTGGAAATTCTAACAGATGGAGCTTGCAATTGCAACAATTCTTTCAACTTTTGAGTTTTTTTCAAAATTTTAAGATGAAGTAGTAAGAGATCTTGTCAAACCTCATTATTTTAGTTCAAATCAAATACCCAAAATGATTATAATGAAAGTAACAATCAAGGTTGACCAAGTCCATGAGACTATAGGAAATAATAATTTTTTTTCAAATAGGGGGAGCAATTAGACCTCCTATATAGGATTTAAAAAATAATAATAATAATAATAATATAATTATCTTCTAAAAAGATCCTCTTAATAATGTCAATTCTCAATCTTCAATATTGCATTTATCAAATTCAATTTCTTATGCCTTAAGATTTGTGCATTAGTAATCATGACCACTCACAACCATTTGCCAACTAACTACTTTATTGGAGTATTCAAACAATTGACATTCAATTCAATTAGTTTGCCTATGTGTTGCAAAAATTAAACTCATTGATTACCTTTATAAATCTCAAATTAGATAGTAATAGGATCATAGACATTGCAAACCTTGATCACATTGTCATACTAGCAAAACTTGCTAATAAATGCATGAAATTGCTTGAAATTATAAAAAGCAATTGGTAGAATAAGATTTTAATAAAAAAAGACTTCACTTTCAAGATTTTAATGTTCATTATGTAATATGAAGTAGAACACATACTACTAAAATTAGACTTTCCTAGACAAGATATTGGAATTTATAAGAAATTTCAACCTTATTGTATAAACTTTATTAAAAGCTTCAAGTTCTTAAAAAGCTCCCTCCGCATATACAATAGTTGCCATTTTGGGACCAAAACATGCATAAGAAACAATCAAACTCCTCCAACATTCACATAATCCCTTAGAAAAGTGCACCAAATACATAGCTTACTTTACACAAAATGTTATACTCCATCCTAACATCTACAACCACCACATTACATAACTACTAAATTAAAATGTGAACAAGTACAAAGCCTCCTTTTTAATTGAGGCATGTAGTTGTGGATTTGATTAAGGGTGATTGCAAGAAACACTTATCGTTTTTTGTCCTTTGACCTTCGATAAGTGTTTTTCTGCTCATAACTTTTGCGTCATATATTAGTTTGTATGAAATTTGAAATTTGGTAGTTTTAGACTTTCAATAAATTTTAAAATTTTTGCAATTATTTTATCATTTAAAAAAATAATGGAATAGATAGGTGGGTGGGTTAGTACTATTTTTGACCCAAAAATGTAAATTTGAAGGCCAAAATTGCAAGACATGGATTTCTACTAAGTTATATAAGACCAAAGAGATTTTCTAAAAATAATAAAGTGTCCACCTTCCACATGTGCTCAAAGTGCATTACCTTCGAGCAAATGTGCAAAACACAATTTTTTTCCAAAGAATTTTTTAGTTTTTTTTGGTACTTTTTTTACTATTTTCCAAAAATCATACATGAAAGTATCATTCTATTTTCTTGGCATTTTTCATTGCTCTTTTTTTTGTGCCTAATTTTCAAAAATAATTTTTTCTAGGCCTAAATTTTTACACATACCATTCCAGATGCTTTACAAATTATCTAAATTTTATTTCATTTCATTTAAAAAATATTTATTCCAAAAGTCAATATTCACTGAAATAAACCGTTTTGAGACAATGTCGAACTGACTGTTTTGAGTGCATTGTGAGTCTCATTGACTTCACTTAGAGAATAAATGCATGATTTTAAAAAAAAAATTATATATATAATTATGCCCTATTTGTATATTTTTCTAAACCTCTAATGAGTAATGACTGCAATTGATATGGAATTAAAAATCATATTGCATATCCCATATATGTATCCATCTCGGTATCAATAAGTCGTATTGTATCAATATTCCAATAATACATTCCTAATGTGTATAATTCCATATCTAATCCCTAAAGGACCATTGTTCCTTCGGGAGAGAAATGGGATTTCGAGCAAGTACCTATAGGTTGAATTTTTGTCATGATTTTTTGAAACTTTTTTGGAAGATAGAGAAATCGATTAGCTTCATAGGAAAATAATTTGTTTTTCCAATCAGTGCCGAGGAACAAAAGCTATGTCCAAATATTAAGCTCAAAATAAGGGAGAAGGAGAAGCAAAATAAATAAGTTTTAATTATAAATTATTTTTTTTTTCTCATAGATTATATTTTTGCCTACATGTAAAGCTTTGATTCATTCCATTTGGATTTGTTATGAGAAAGTTATGGACAATCTTGTTTTGGGGGCAATTAAAGCATCTTTTTGAAAAAATAACTTGTAAGATTCATTTCTGAATGCAATTTTTACAATTTAAAAAAAAAAAGTTCCACATGGTTTAGTTTGCTTCCTAGAACAATCTCACCATTGGGATTAGTATGTTTTAATTCCATTTGAGAGATATTAATAATTTAGATTTTCCTTCTATCTTATACCTAGTTCTACTTAATAAATTTTTAAAGCATAAAAATTAAGTTATTTTTTTTTAATTTCTTTTAAACTCTCAACTCAATCCCCCACATTAAAGATTTAAAGCTCTACATTCTGTACTGCAAAAAAATTAATTTAAGAAGGTTCAAAACCAATTAACCCCTAAAATACCAAGGCATTTTCTGGCTCCAAAACCACTGAAAACTGCCATTTCTGCTGCGATCACCCAAGAAACAAAAAAAAACATTTTTTTTAGGATCTAACCGTAGGATCTGTAATTAACTTGTCTTGTATCATGTGGTAAAAATTTCATGAAGTTTGACCGTACAGAATAGAATATATTAGCATTTGAAGTTGGAAAAAGAAGTTTTTTTGAATGCTGGCTTGCAATTTCAGATGACTTTGACCACCATTTGTGGATTTATTTTGCACTACACACCATAAAGTTAAAAAACTTTATGTTGAGTATTTGAGTTGAGAGTTGGGGATTAAAAATTCTGAATGTGAAAACTTGATTTTCACATATAAAGAAATTGTTAAGTAGAAGTAGGTCCAAAATTGAACAAAATTCTAAATTGTTAATAGCTCTAAGATGGAATTGAAACATCATAATCCCAATGGTGAGACTCTTCTTGCAATCAAACTTTACCCTACCAAAAAAGAAATGATAAAAAATAAAAATTGCATTCAGAGATGAATTCTAAAAGTTTTTTTTTTTAAGATGAGTAGATTGCCCGAAAAATGAGATTGTCCATAACTTTCTCATTATTAGTCCAAATAGAATGAATCAAAGCTTCAAATGTAGACAAAAACATAATCTTTTAGAAAAAAATTAAAAATTAAGAAAAATATTTTTTTGGTGTTTTTTTATTTTTGCCCAGCAAACTGCTTTTTGAACTTTGGGTGGCATAACTTTTGCTCCCGGGCACAAATTGGAAAAAAAAATTATATTTTTAGAAAGCTGATGTGATTTCCTATCTTAAAAAAAAGTTTTAAAAAATCAAGTCAAAATTTGAGGTCACATGAGCTTGCCTGAAATCCCAAATGTCTCCTGAGGGGACTTTGGTACTTTAGGGGTTAATCTACTCCTGCAAGTTTGCAATGTACTGGAAAACTTGTTTTTTTCCACTTTAAACACAAATATCTTGCAATCTGTGTGGTCAAAACTTCTGAAATTTTTTCCACACATTTTAATACTAATTATGATAATACACTAAGTTTAGATATCCAAAAATAATAATTTTCAAATTTTTTACTCTTTGCTATATAAATGGCAATTTAGAGTGTGTGTTTTTTGTAGAAAGAAGGCCTTGATCTTTTAAGGGCTAATATCCCATATTGCTACTTGTAGTATGACTTTTATACTCATATACTATAAGGTAAATCAGCCCATTGTGGTCAAACAACTCATAGTGGTCACCTACCAAATGACCCCATTATGTTTTTTCAGTTTTTTGCTTCAATGCATGTCTTACATGACAATAATGAAGTAGTTAGTGATTTCATTAAGAGCTTCCAATTTTTTAGTGAGAATTCATTGTGAGAATTGACTTTTTAGACCTTCCATGTTAGAAAGGACTTTGACTGCTTTGGGTGAACCAAATGGGCACAATGGATTCAGATTTTGTTGAACATTTTAAGGTAGTCTATAGACTCTTGTGGGCAAAGATGCATTGAACACTTCAAAAATTCATAGCAAATTCATACTTTGTTAAAAAAACATAATTTCAATTGCTCTCATTGTTTCTCACACCTATACTATAATTGTAGGAAAAAAATTGAAAAATTTCAGTAACCACATGATGTCTAACTCCTTATTCTAACCACAATGGGCTGGTTTACCTTACTATACGTGATCCATATGTATTCCATACACCATATCCATATATAAAAAAAAAATTGGTTTGCGTTTTTGGGGGGTAGATGGGTGAATCAAGTGTTTTGTTTTTATTTTAATTTTTTTCAGTTTGGGGACAAGGAGGGCCTGAAGGACCTGTCTCTTTAGGGGATATAAGGTATTGTGCTCTGGCCCTTGAAGAGCATCTCCAATGGGGAGCCAACAACAGGCACGGTATCCATATTTTGAAGTGGAGGTAGGTTGACCTCATTTGGTTCCGGGGACTTTTTAAAAGAAATGGATCCAATGCAAAGTTGGCAGTCTTTCAAATGGGTTTTTCCGCATTATAAAAAGGAGAGAAAAAGATTCTATATGCAAAAAGGGTATTCCAATCAATTGGCACACCTATAGTAACAAAGCTTGAAAAGGTTTAACATTAATGACTTTTCCCTATTGTTAACCAACTTGCGTGCTCCTCCTATTTTATTAAATTACCGGGTCAGAGATTAAAAATGGCGGGGCCGGGAGTAAAGAGAGACCATGGCAAATGCCGGATGCATTGCATCGTGTGTTTTTAGTGGCCCCGTCATCGGAGCTGCTCTTCAGGGCTGCTTTGCCACTCACAGCCTTTGCATTTTCGATTCTTTGGTTTTCGCAAAAGTGTGCACCGGCCCATCTTTACTTGAACTTACGAGCCAATGCCGGGCTCCATATCACACGCTTCCTGCTCACACAGCTAGTCACTCATGCCTCTCATCATGTGTTCAATTACCTTGTGACGCAATACAGAGTGTTCAATTCAAGCACGATGAATGATACGAATTCGAGGGGGGCGACCTCTGGTCCAAGGGGGCGACTTCTGGTCCAGGGGGGCGACCTCCTTGTTGCAATTGTCAAAAAACACTCAAAACTGCCATTTTTGTGCAAATTGCAAAGAGAAAAAAAATTTAGAATGGTATTTTTTTTCCATATGTTACCATAGGATCTTGCAATAGAATAGTTTGAGAATGCATGGAAAAAATTTCAGACATTTTGACCACATAGATTGCAAGATAAATGCATTCAAAGTGAAGAAATTGTGTTTTTTTGGCACAATGGCAAACTAGTTTAAGACTTCAAATCTTCTTAACTTAAATAGTTTGAATTGTAGATCTTGAATTTAGTTTTTTTTCATCATTCAAAATTGAGTTGAAAATATAGAAAAAATAAAAGTTTAAAATATAATGTAATTTTCATTATTTAAAAATTTATTTAGTAGAAGAAGGTATCATAGAGGGAAAAACTAAATCATTAATAGCTCTAAGATGGAATTAAAACTCACGAATTCCAATAGTGAGATTGTTCTAACAATCAATGTTGATTTGGTGGACCTATTTGTTTTGTATTTTTCTGAAAATTGAACTCAAAAACAAATCCTATACCTATATTTTACAAATCAATATTATAATTGCTTGCAAAACAAGATGCTCTACAACTTCTTGGCAACCTCTTCATATCATAAATCCAAATGAAATGAATAAAAGCTTTCCATATGAAAATAAAATAAAATATATGAGAAAAAAAGTTAATTTTTAATTCAAATTTTTCAAGATTTGTTTTTGCTCATCCAAATGATTTAATTTAGATCAAAGCTAATTGTTGTATAACTCTTGCTCCTAGGCACCAATTAAAATTAAAATTACATTCTTAGAAAGCTAATTTTTTTTTCCTATCTTTTCATAAAAATTTGACCATATAGGAACTTGGCCAAGATCCATTTGCCCCTTGTGAAGACAATGAGAATTTAGAGATTAACATCCTATCAGTGTATTATTTAACAAGTGGATTTTAAATTTGAACACCCTCTGAAGATTTGTATAAAAACATTCCTATTTGATTTTCTCTATTCTCTATGCATCATCATACTTATGTATAATTTACCACCTTCATCTAAAATTTAAAAATAGAGGAAAGAGATTTAAATTAGAGCTTCTCCTCTTGAATTACGCAAATCTCTAAAAGTCATCCTACTAGGGTATTATTTATGAAGTAGATTTTAAAATACAAAATAATAAAATGTAGATTTTAGAAAGAGCTTTCCATTTTGAATTTCACTATCTTCCAAGTATCATCAATTCATCATACTCATGTATTATTTACCACTTTAATTTCAAGCTTAAAAATGAGAAGAAAGAGATTTAAATAAGAATTATTCCATTTGATTTAATATATGCAATCTCAAATAATCATCCTATGGGAGTATTATTTATCAAATGTATTTCAAAATACAAAATAATGAATGGAGATATTTGCAATACCTTCCCCATTTAATTTTCTTGATTCTCCAAGCATCATTGTACTAAACTACTTATAAATTATTTACCACATTTATCTCTAACTTAAAAATTAGAAGGAAGAGATTTGAATTTAAACTTCCCCTTTTGATTAATGCAAATCTCAAAGACTTATCCTATGGGTGTATTATTTATAAATTGTTTTTCAAGATACAAAATAATGCATGAAAATATTTGCAATACCTTCCCCATTTAATTTTCTCGATTCTCCAAGCTTCTTTGTACTCAACTACTTATGAATTATTTACCACATTTATCTCTAACTTAAAAATTAGAAGGAAGAGATTTGAATTAAAACTTCCCCTTTTGATTAATGCAAATCTCAAAGACTTATCCTATGGGTGTATTATTTATAAATTGTTTTTCAAGATACAAAATAATGCATGAAGATATTTGCAATACCTTCCCCATTTAATTTTCTTGATTCTCCAAGCTTCTTTGTACTCATGAATTATTTACCACCTTCATCTTTAATTTAAAAAATTAGTGGGGAAGGAATTTAAATGAAAACTTCCCCTTTTGATTTAATTTATGCAAATTTCAACGAATTATCCTACTAAAGGGGTCTATAATTTATGAAGTGTATTTCAAAATACAAAATAATGCATGAAAATATTTGCAATACCTTCTCCATTTAATTTTCTTGATTCTCCAAACATCTTTGTACTTATGAATTATTTACCATATTCACTTCTAAATTAATGGGGAAGAGATTTAAATGAAAATGTCCCCTACGGATTTAAACAAATCTCAAATAGTCATTCTATAAGTATATAATTTATCAAATGATTTCTAAAATACAAAAAAATAGATGGAGAGATATGTATGATCTTTCTTATTTGATTTATTTCATATCATATAATCCCAACCGAATAAATGAAAATGAACCATTGATATATATTTAACAAAATTGCATATTTGCAAAACTTGAGTGTTCAATAGAATATGACATCTTGCCATAAAATTTATATACTAGAGCTAATTAATAGATCAAACAAGATATTATCAAATACAAGTAGTACTATAGAGAATCCAAACCAACTAGATTTTTAGAAGAGCTTTCATTTCTAATAAATGAGATTAGGTGACAAAGCTATGAAATCTGATTTCATCAAGGTCCATTTACTTAGCTCACCTAACAAAGTACGTCCACTAATGTACCTAGCAAACTAAAACAAAAGTAATTGACCATAATGAAGTTGTCAATTTCTACTTTCATCACCCAAAAATTGCAATCCAATGAGTTTTTCAAGTAAATTTGAGTCTTGGGCAACCTCTCATGGAGGAGAACGCGGGTCAGGGCGAGTGCTTAAGGGCGACTTCGGGTAAGGGGCGACCGCGGGTGGAGGTGGAAAGAATGGCCCTCCTTTTGTCCAAAAATTGGCAAATTTGGGTCGTTTGGGGGTTTCTAGGGACGACTTCGGGTCTCGGGCGACCTCTCATGGCGGAGAATGCGGGTCAGGGCGAGTGCTTAAGGGCGACCTCGGGTAAGGGGCGACCGCGGGTGGAGGTGGAGAGAATGGCCTTCTTTTTGTCCAAAAATTGCCAAATTTGGGCCGTTTGGGGTTTCTAGGGGCGACTTCGGGTCTCGGGCGACCTCTCATGGAGGAGAATGCGGGTCACGGCCAATGCTTAAGGGCGACCTCGAGTGAGGGACGACCGCGGGTGGAGGTGGAGAGAATGGCCCTCCTTTTGTCCAAAAATTGGCAAATTTGGGTCGTTTGCGGGTTTCTAGGGGCGACTTCGGGTCTTGGGCGACCTCTCATGGAAGAGAATGCGGGTCAAGGCGAGTGCTTAAGGGCGACCTCGGGTAAGGGGCGACCGTGGGTGGAGGTGGAGAGAATGGCCCTCCTTTTGTCCAAAAATTGGCAAATTTGGGTCGTTTGCGGGTTTCTAGGGGCGACTTCGGGTCTTGGGCGACCTCTCATGGAGGAGAATGCGGGTCAAGGCGAGTGCTTAAGGGCGACCTCGGGTAAGGAGCGACCGCGGGTGGAGGTGGAGAGAATGGCCCTCGTTTTGTCCAAAAATTGGCAAATTTGGGCCGTTTGGGGTTTCTAGGGGCGACTTCGGGTCTTGGGCGACCTCTCATGGAGGAGAATGCGGGTCAGGGCGAGTGCTTAAGGGCGACCTCGGGTGAGGGGCGACCGCGGGTGGAGGTGGAGAGAATGGCCCTCCTTTTGTCCAAAATTTGGCAAATTTGGGTCGTTTGGGGGTTTCTAGGGGCGACTTCGGGTCTTGGGCGACCTCTCATGGAGGAGAATGCGGGTCAGGGCCAGTGCTTAAGGGCGACCTCGGGTAAGGGGCGACCGCGGGTGGAGGTGGAGAGAATGGCCCTCCTTTTGTCCAAAAATTGGCAAATTTGGGTCGTTTGCGGGTTTCTAGGGGCGACTTCGGGTCTCGGGCGACCTCTCATGGAGGAGAACGCGGGTCAGGGCGATTGCTTAAGGGCGACCTCGGGTAAGGGGCGACCGCGGGTGGAGGTGGAGAGAATGGCCTTCTTTTTGTCCAAAAATTGCCAAATTTGGGCCGTTTGGGGTTTCTAGGGGCGACTTCGGGTCTTGGGCGACCTCTCATGGAGGAGAATGCGGGTCAGGGCGAGTGCTTAACGGCGACCTCGGGTGAGGGGCGACCGCGGGTGGAGGTGGAGAGAATGGCCCTCCTTTTGTCCAAAAATTGGCAAATTTGGGCCGTTTGGGGGTTTCTAGGGGCGACTTCGGGTCTCGGGCGACCTCTCATGGAGGAGAATGCGGGTCAGGGCGATTGCTTAAGGGCGACCTCGGGTAAGGGGCGAGTGCGGGTGGAGGTGGAAAGAATGGCCTTCTTTTTGTCCAAAAATTGCCAAATTTGGGCCGTTTGAGGTTTCTAGGGGCGACTTCGGGTCTTGGGCGACCTCTCATGGAGGAGAATGCGGGTCAGGGCGAGTGCTTAAGGGCGACCTCGGGTGAGGGGCGACCGCGGGTGGAGGTGGAGAGAATGGCCCTCCTTTTGTCCAAAAATTGGCAAATTTGGGCCGTTTGGGGGTTTCTAGGGACGACTTCGGGTCTCGGGCGACCTCTCATGGAGGAGAATGCGGGTCAGGGCGACTGCTTAAGGGCGACCTCGGGTAAGGAGCGACCGCGGGTGGAGGTGGAGAGAATGGCCCTCGTTTTGTCCAAAAATTGGCAAATTTGGGCCGTTTGGGGTTTCTAGGGGCGACTTCGGGTCTTGGGCGACCTCTCATGGAGGAGAATGCGGGTCAGGGCGAGTGCTTAAGGGCGACCTCGGGTGAGGGGCGACCGCGGGTGGAGGTGGAGAGAATGGCCCTCCTTTTGTCCAAAATTTGGCAAATTTGGGTCGTTTGGGGGTTTCTAGGGGCGACTTCGGGTCTTGGGCGACCTCTCATGGAGGAGAATGCGGGTCAGGGCCAGTGCTTAAGGGCGACCTCGGGTAAGGGGCGACCGCGGGTGGAGGTGGAGAGAATGGCCCTCCTTTTGTCCAAAAATTGGCAAATTTGGGTCGTTTGCGGGTTTCTAGGGGCGACTTCGGGTCTCGGGCGACCTCTCATGGAGGAGAACGCGGGTCAGGGCGATTGCTTAAGGGCGACCTCGGGTAAGGGGCGACCGCGGGTGGAGGTGGAGAGAATGGCCTTCTTTTTGTCCAAAAATTGCCAAATTTGGGCCGTTTGGGGTTTCTAGGGGCGACTTCGGGTCTTGGGCGACCTCTCATGGAGGAGAATGCGGGTCAGGGCGAGTGCTTAACGGCGACCTCGGGTGAGGGGCGACCGCGGGTGGAGGTGGAGAGAATGGCCCTCCTTTTGTCCAAAAATTGGCAAATTTGGGCCGTTTGGGGGTTTCTAGGGGCGACTTCGGGTCTCGGGCGACCTCTCATGGAGGAGAATGCGGGTCAGGGCGATTGCTTAAGGGCGACCTCGGGTAAGGGGCGAGTGCGGGTGGAGGTGGAAAGAATGGCCTTCTTTTTGTCCAAAAATTGCCAAATTTGGGCCGTTTGAGGTTTCTAGGGGCGACTTCGGGTCTTGGGCGACCTCTCATGGAGGAGAATGCGGGTCAGGGCGAGTGCTTAAGGGCGACCTCGGGTGAGGGGCGACCGCGGGTGGAGGTGGAGAGAATGGCCCTCCTTTTGTCCAAAAATTGGCAAATTTGGGCCGTTTGGGGGTTTCTAGGGACGACTTCGGGTCTCGGGCGACCTCTCATGGAGGAGAATGCGGGTCAGGGCGACTGCTTAAGGGCGACCTCGGGTAAGGGGCGACCGCGGGTGGAGGTGGGAAGAATGGCCTTCTTTTTGTCCAAAAATTGGCAAATTTGGGCGGTTTGGGTTTCTAGGGGCGACTTCGGGTCTTGGGCGACCTCTCATGGAGGAGAATGCGGGTCAGGGCGAGTGCTTAAGGGCGACCTCGGGTGAGGGGCGACCGCGGGTGGAGGTGGAGAGAATGGCCCTCCTTTTGTTCAAAAATTGGCAAATTTGGGTCGATTGGGGGTTTCTAGGGACGACTTCGGGTCTCGGGCGACCTCTCATGGAGGAGAATGTGGGTCAGGGCGAGTGCTTAAGGGCGACCTCGGGTAAGGGGCGACCGCGGGTGGAGGTGGGAAGAATGGCCTTTTTTGTGTCCAAAAATTGCCAAATTTGGGCCGTTTGGGGTTTCTAGGGGCGACTTCGGGTCTTGGGCGACCTCTCATGGAGGAGAATGCGGGTCAGGGCGAGTGCTTAAGGGCGACCTCGGGTGAGGGGCGACCGCGGGTGGAGGTGGAGAGAATGGCCTCGTTTTGTCCAAAAATTGGCAAATTTGGGCCGTTTGGGGGTTTCTAGGGGTGACTTCGGGTCTTGGGCGACCTCTCATGGAGGAGAACGCGGGTCAGGGCGAGTGCTTAAGGGCGACCTCGGGTAAGGGGCGACCGCGGGTGGAGGTGGAGAGAATGGCCCTCGTTTTGTCCAAAAACTGGCAAATTTGGGCCGTTTGGGGTTTCTAGGGGCGACTTCGGGTCTCGGGCGACCTCTCATGGAGGAGAATGCGGGTCAGGGCGAGTGCTTAAGGGCGACCTCGGGTAAGGGGCGACCGCGGGTGGAGGTGGAGAGAATGGCCCTCCTTTTGTCCAAAAATTGGCAAATTTGGGTCGTTTGGGGGTTTCTAGGGGCGACTTCGGGTCTCGGGCGACCTCTCATGGAGGAGAATGCGGGTCAGGGCGAGTGCTTAAGGGCGACCTCGGGTAAGGGGCGACCGCGGGTGGAGGTGGAGAGAATGGCCCTCCTTTTGTCCAAAAATTGGCAAATTTGGGCCGTTTGGGGTTTCTAGGGGCGACTTCGGGTCTCGGGCGACCTCTCATGGAGGAGAATGCGGGTCACGGCCAATGCTTAAGGGCGACCTCGAGTGAGGGACGACCGCGGGTGGAGGTGGAGAGAATGGCCCTCCTTTTGTCCAAAAATTGGCAAATTTGGGTCGTTTGCGGGTTTCTAGGGGCGACTTCGGGTCTTGGGCGACCTCTCATGGAAGAGAATGCGGGTCAAGGCGAGTGCTTAAGGGCGACCTCGGGTAAGGGGCGACCGTGGGTGGAGGTGGAGAGAATGGCCCTCCTTTTGTCCAAAAATTGGCAAATTTGGGTCGTTTGCGGGTTTCTAGGGGCGACTTCGGGTCTTGGGCGACCTCTCATGGAGGAGAATGCGGGTCAAGGCGAGTGCTTAAGGGCGACCTCGGGTAAGGAGCGACCGCGGGTGGAGGTGGAGAGAATGGCCCTCGTTTTGTCCAAAAATTGGCAAATTTGGGCCGTTTGGGGTTTCTAGGGGCGACTTCGGGTCTTGGGCGACCTCTCATGGAGGAGAATGCGGGTCAGGGCGAGTGCTTAAGGGCGACCTCGGGTGAGGGGCGACCGCGGGTGGAGGTGGAGAGAATGGCCCTCCTTTTGTCCAAAATTTGGCAAATTTGGGTCGTTTGGGGGTTTCTAGGGGCGACTTCGGGTCTTGGGCGACCTCTCATGGAGGAGAATGCGGGTCAGGGCCAGTGCTTAAGGGCGACCTCGGGTAAGGGGCGACCGCGGGTGGAGGTGGAGAGAATGGCCCTCCTTTTGTCCAAAAATTGGCAAATTTGGGTCGTTTGCGGGTTTCTAGGGGCGACTTCGGGTCTCGGGCGACCTCTCATGGAGGAGAACGCGGGTCAGGGCGATTGCTTAAGGGCGACCTCGGGTAAGGGGCGACCGCGGGTGGAGGTGGAGAGAATGGCCTTCTTTTTGTCCAAAAATTGCCAAATTTGGGCCGTTTGGGGTTTCTAGGGGCGACTTCGGGTCTTGGGCGACCTCTCATGGAGGAGAATGCGGGTCAGGGCGAGTGCTTAACGGCGACCTCGGGTGAGGGGCGACCGCGGGTGGAGGTGGAGAGAATGGCCCTCCTTTTGTCCAAAAATTGGCAAATTTGGGCCGTTTGGGGGTTTCTAGGGGCGACTTCGGGTCTCGGGCGACCTCTCATGGAGGAGAATGCGGGTCAGGGCGATTGCTTAAGGGCGACCTCGGGTAAGGGGCGAGTGCGGGTGGAGGTGGAAAGAATGGCCTTCTTTTTGTCCAAAAATTGCCAAATTTGGGCCGTTTGAGGTTTCTAGGGGCGACTTCGGGTCTTGGGCGACCTCTCATGGAGGAGAATGCGGGTCAGGGCGAGTGCTTAAGGGCGACCTCGGGTGAGGGGCGACCGCGGGTGGAGGTGGAGAGAATGGCCCTCCTTTTGTCCAAAAATTGGCAAATTTGGGTCGTTTGCGGGTTTCTAGGGGCGACTTCGGGTCTTGGGCGACCTCTCATGGAGGAGAATGCGGGTCAGGGCGAGTGCTTAAGGGCGACCTCGGGTGAGGGGCGACCGCGGGTGGAGGTGGAGAGAATGGCCCTCCTTTTGTCCAAAAATTGGCAAATTTGGGCCGTTTGGGGGTTTCTAGGGACGACTTCGGGTCTCGGGCGACCTCTCATGGAGGAGAATGCGGGTCAGGGCGACTGCTTAAGGGCGACCTCGGGTAAGGGGCGACCGCGGGTGGAGGTGGGAAGAATGGCCTTCTTTTTGTCCAAAAATTGGCAAATTTGGGCGGTTTGGGTTTCTAGGGGCGACTTCGGGTCTTGGGCGACCTCTCATGGAGGAGAATGCGGGTCAGGGCGAGTGCTTAAGGGCGACCTCGGGTGAGGGGCGACCGCGGGTGGAGGTGGAGAGAATGGCCCTCCTTTTGTTCAAAAATTGGCAAATTTGGGTCGATTGGGGGTTTCTAGGGACGACTTCGGGTCTCGGGCGACCTCTCATGGAGGAGAATGTGGGTCAGGGCGAGTGCTTAAGGGCGACCTCGGGTAAGGGGCGACCGCGGGTGGAGGTGGGAAGAATGGCCTTTTTTGTGTCCAAAAATTGCCAAATTTGGGCCGTTTGGGGTTTCTAGGGGCGACTTCGGGTCTTGGGCGACCTCTCATGGAGGAGAATGCGGGTCAGGGCGAGTGCTTAAGGGCGACCTCGGGTGAGGGGCGACCGCGGGTGGAGGTGGAGAGAATGGCCTCGTTTTGTCCAAAAATTGGCAAATTTGGGCCGTTTGGGGGTTTCTAGGGGTGACTTCGGGTCTTGGGCGACCTCTCATGGAGGAGAACGCGGGTCAGGGCGAGTGCTTAAGGGCGACCTCGGGTAAGGGGCGACCGCGGGTGGAGGTGGAGAGAATGGCCCTCGTTTTGTCCAAAAACTGGCAAATTTGGGCCGTTTGGGGTTTCTAGGGGCGACTTCGGGTCTCGGGCGACCTCTCATGGAGGAGAATGCGGGTCAGGGCGAGTGCTTAAGGGCGACCTCGGGTAAGGGGCGACCGCGGGTGGAGGTGGAGAGAATGGCCCTCCTTTTGTCCAAAAATTGGCAAATTTGGGTCGTTTGGGGGTTTCTAGGGGCGACTTCGGGTCTCGGGCGACCTCTCATGGAGGAGAATGCGGGTCAGGGCGAGTGCTTAAGGGCGACCTCGGGTAAGGGGCGACCGCGGGTGGAGGTGGAGAGAATGGCCTTCTTTTTGTCCAAAAATTGGCAAATTTGGGCCGTTTGGGGTTTCTAGGGGCGACTTCGGGTCTTGGGCGACCTCTCATGGAGGAGAATGCGGGTCAGGGCGAGTGCTTAAGGGCGACCTCGGGTGAGGGGCGACCGCGGGTGGAGGTGGAGAGAATGGCCCTCGTTTTGTCCAAAAATTGGCAAATTTGGGCCGTTTGGGGGTTTCTAGGGGCGACTTCGGGTCTTGAGCGACCTCTCATGGAGGAGAACGCGGGTCAGGGCGAGTGCTTAAGGGCGACTTCCGGTAAGGGGCGACCGCGGGTGGAGGTGGAGAGAATGGCCCTCCTTTTGTCCAAAAATTGGCAAATTTGGACCGTTTGGGGTTTCTAGGGGCGACTTCGGGTCTCGGGCGACCTCTCATGGAGGGGAATGCGGGTCAGGGCGATTGCTTAAGGGCGACCTCGGGTAAGGGGCGAGTGCGGGTGGAGGTGGAAAGAATGGCCTTCTTTTTGTCCAAAAATTGGCAAATTTGGGCCGTTTGGGGTTTCTAGGGGCGACTTCGGGTCTTCGGCGACCTCTCATGGAGGAGAATGCGGGTCAGGGCGAGTGCTTAAGGGCGACTTCCAGTAAGGGGCGACCGCGGGTGGAGGTGGAGAGAATGGCCTTCTTTTTGTCCAAAAATTGCCAAATTTGGGCCATTTGGGGGTTTCTAGGGGCGACTTCGGGTCTTGAGGGACCTCTCATGGAGGAGAACGCGGGTCAGGGCGAGTGCTTAAGGGCGACTTCGGGTAAGGGGCGACCGCGGGTGGAGGTGGAGAGAATGGCCCTCGTTTTGTCCAAAAATTGGCAAATTTGGGCCGTTTGGGGTTTCTAGGGGCGACTTCGGGTCTTGAGCGACCTCTCATGGAGGAGAACGCGGGTCAGGGCGAGTGCTTAAGGGCGACTTCCGGTAAGGGGCGACCGCGGGTGGAGGTGGAGAGAATGGCCCTCCTTTTGTCCAAAAATTGGCAAATTTGGGCCGTTTGGGGTTTCTAGGGGCGACTTCGGGTCTTGGGCGACCTCTCATGGAGGAGAATGCGGGTCAGGGCGATTGCTTAAGGGCGACCTCGGGTACGGGGCGAGTGCGGGTGGAGGTGGAAAGAATGGCCTTCTTTTTGTCCAAAAATTGGCAGATTTGGGCCGTTTGGGGTTTCTAGGGGCGACTTCGGGTCTTGGGCGACCTCTCATGGAGGAGAATGCGGGTCAGGGCGAGTGCTTAAGGGCGACCTCGGGTGAGGGGCGACCGCGGGTGGAGGTGGAGAGAATGGCCCTCCTTTTGTCCAAAAATTGGCAAATTTGGGCCGTTTGGGGGTTTCTAGGGGCGACTTCGGGTCTCGGGCGACCTCTCATGGAGGAGAATGCGGGTTAGGGCCAGTGCTTAAGGGCGACCTCGGGTAAGGGGCGACCGCGGGTGGAGGTGGGAAGAATGGCCTTCTTTTTGTCCAAAAATTGGCAAATTTGGGCCGTTTGGGGTTTCTAGGGGCGACTTCGGGTCTTGGGCGACCTCTCATGGAGGAGAATGCGGGTTAGGGCCAGTGCTTAAGGGCGACCTCGGGTGAGGGGCGACCGCGGGTGGAGGTGGGAAGAATGGCCTTCTTTTTGTCCAAAAATTGCCAAATTTGGGCCGTTTGGGGTTTCTAGGGGCGACTTCGGGTCTCGGGCGACCTCTCATGGAGGAGAATGCGGGTTAGGGCCAGTGCTTAAGGGCGACCTCGGGTAAGGGGCGACCGCGGGTGGAGGTGGGAAGAATGGCCTTCTTTTTGTCCAAAAATTGGCAAATTTGGGCCGTTTGGGGTTTCTAGGGGCGACTTCGGGTCTTGGGCGACCTCTCATGGAGGAGAATGCGGGTCAGGGCGAGTGCTTAAGGGCGACCTCGGGTGAGGGGCGACCGCGGGTGGAGGTGGAGAGAATGGCCCTCGTTTTGTCCAAAAATTGGCAAATTTGGGCCGTTTGGGGTTTCTAGGGGCGACTTCGGGTCTCGGGCGACCTCTCATGGAGGAGAATGCGGGTCAGGGCGAGTGCTTAAGGGCGACCTCGGGTAAGGGGCGAGTGCGGGTGGAGGTGGAAAGAATGGCCTTCTTTTTGTCCAAAAATTGGCAAATTTGGGCCGTTTGGGGTTTCTAGGGGCAACTTCGGGTCTCGGGCGACCTCTCATGGAGGAGAACGCGGGTCAGGGCGAGTGCTTAAGGGCGACCTCGGGTGAGGGGCGACCGCGGGTGGAGGTGGAGAGAATGGCCCTCCTTTTGTCCAAAAATTGGCAAATTTGGGCCGTTTGGGGGTTTCTAGGGGCGACTTCGGGTCTCGGGCGACCTCTCATGGAGGAGAATGCGGGTTAGGGCCAGTGCTTAAGGGCGACCTCGGGTAAGGGGCGACTGCGGGTGGAGGTGGGAAGAATGGCCTTCTTTTTGTCCAAAAATTGCCAAATTTGGGCCGTTTGGGGTTTCTAGGGGCGACTTCGGGTCTTGGGCGACCTCTCATGGAGGAGAATGCGGGTTAGGGCCAGTGCTTAAGGGCGACCTCGGGTAAGGGGCGACCGCGGGTGGAGGTGGGAAGAATGGCCTTCTTTTTGTCCAAAAATTGGCAAATTTGGGCCGTTTGGGGTTTCTAGGGGCGACTTCGGGTCTCGGGCGACCTCTCATGGAGGAGAATGCGGGTCAGGGCGAGTGCTTAAGGGCGACCTCGGGTAAGGGGCGAGTGCGGGTGGAGGTGGAAAGAATGGCCTTCTTTTTGTCCAAAAATTGGCAAATTTGGGCCGTTTGGGGTTTCTAGGGGCAACTTCGGGTCTTGGGCGACCTCTCATGGAGGAGAACGCGGGTTAGGGCCAGTGCTTAAGGGCGACCTCGGGTAAGGGGCGACCGCGGGTGGAGGTGGGAAGAATGGCCTTCTTTTTGTCCAAAAATTGCCAAATTTGGGCCGTTTGGGGTTTCTAGGGGCGACTTCGGGTCTTGGGCGACCTCTCATGGAGGAGAATGCGGGTCAGGGCGACTGCTTAAGGGCGACCTCGGGTAAGGGGCGACCGCGGGTGGAGGTGGAGAGAATGGCCCTCCTTTTGTCCAAAAATTGGCAAATTTGGGCCGTTTGGGGGTTTCTAGGGGCGACTTCGGGTCTTGGGCGACCTCTCATGGAGGAGAATGCGGGTTAGGGCCAGTGCTTAAGGGCGACCTCGGGTGAGGGGCGACCGCGGGTGGAGGTGGAGAGAATGGCCCTCGTTTTGTCCAAAAATTGGCAAATTTGGGCCGTTTGGGGGTTTCTAGGGGCGACTTCGGGTCTTGGGCGACCTCTCATGGAGGAGAATGCGGGTTAGGGCCAGTGCTTAAGGGCGACCTCGGGTAAGGGGCGACTGCGGGTGGAGGTGGGAAGAATGGCCTTCTTTTTGTCCAAAAATTGCCAAATTTGGGCCGTTTGGGGTTTCTAGGGGCGACTTCGGGTCTTGGGCGACCTCTCATGGAGGAGAATGCGGGTTAGGGCCAGTGCTTAAGGGCGACCTCGGGTAAGGGGCGACCGCGGGTGGAGGTGGGAAGAATGGCCTTCTTTTTGTCCAAAAATTGCCAAATTTGGGCCGTTTGGGGTTTCTAGGGGCGACTTCGGGTCTCGGGCGACCTCTCATGGAGGAGAATGCGGGTTAGGGCCAGTGCTTAAGGGCGACCTCGGGTAAGGGGCGACCGCGGGTGGAGGTGGGAAGAATGGCCTTCTTTTTGTCCAAAAATTGCCAAATTTGGGCCGTTTGGGGTTTCTAGGGGCGACTTCGGGTCTTGGGCGACCTCTCATGGAGGAGAATGCGGGTCAGGGCGACTGCTTAAGGGCGACCTCGGGTAAGGGGCGACCGCGGGTGGAGGTGGGAAGAATGGCCTTCTTTTTGTCCAAAAATTGGCAAATTTGGGCGGTTTGGGGTTTCTAGGGGCGACTTCGGGTCTTGGGCGACCTCTCATGGAGGAGAATGCGGGTCAGGGCGAGTGCTTAAGGGCGACCTCGGGTGAGGGGCGACCGCGGGTGGAGGTGGAGAGAATGGCCCTCCTTTTGTTCAAAAATTGGCAAATTTGGGTCGATTGGGGGTTTCTAGGGACGACTTCGGGTCTCGGGCGACCTCTCATGGAGGAGAATGCGGGTCAGGGCGAGTGCTTAAGGGCGACCTCGGGTAAGGGGCGACCGCGGGTGGAGGTGGGAAGAATGGCCTTTTTTGTGTCCAAAAATTGCCAAATTTGGGCCGTTTGGGGTTTCTAGGGGCGACTTCGGGTCTTGGGCGACCTCTCATGGAGGAGAATGCGGGTCAGGGCGAGTGCTTAAGGGCGACCTCGGGTGAGGGGCGACCGCGGGTGGAGGTGGAGAGAATGGCCTCGTTTTGTCCAAAAATTGGCAAATTTGGGCCGTTTGGGGGTTTCTAGGGGTGACTTCGGGTCTTGGGCGACCTCTCATGGAGGAGAACACGGGTCAGGGCGAGTGCTTAAGGGCGACCTCGGGTAAGGGGCGACCGCGGGTGGAGGTGGAGAGAATGGCCCTCGTTTTGTCCAAAAACTGGCAAATTTGGGCCGTTTGGGGTTTCTAGGGGCGACTTCGGGTCTCGGGCGACCTCTCATGGAGGAGAATGCGGGTCAGGGCGAGTGCTTAAGGGCGACCTCGGGTAAGGGGCGACCGCGGGTGGAGGTGGAGAGAATGGCCCTCCTTTTGTCCAAAAATTGGCAAATTTGGGTCGTTTGGGGGTTTCTAGGGGCGACTTCGGGTCTCGGGCGACCTCTCATGGAGGAGAATGCGGGTCAGGGCGAGTGCTTAAGGGCGACCTCGGGTAAGGGGCGACCGCGGGTGGAGGTGGAGAGAATGGCCTTCTTTTTGTCCAAAAATTGGCAAATTTGGGCCGTTTGGGGTTTCTAGGGGCGACTTCGGGTCTTGGGCGACCTCTCATGGAGGAGAATGCGGGTCAGGGCGAGTGCTTAAGGGCGACCTCGGGTGAGGGGCGACCGCGGGTGGAGGTGGAGAGAATGGCCCTCGTTTTGTCCAAAAATTGGCAAATTTGGGCCGTTTGGGGGTTTCTAGGGGCGACTTCGGGTCTTGAGCGACCTCTCATGGAGGAGAACGCGGGTCAGGGCGAGTGCTTAAGGGCGACTTCCGGTAAGGGGCGACCGCGGGTGGAGGTGGAGAGAATGGCCCTCCTTTTGTCCAAAAATTGGCAAATTTGGACCGTTTGGGGTTTCTAGGGGCGACTTCGGGTCTCGGGCGACCTCTCATGGAGGGGAATGCGGGTCAGGGCGATTGCTTAAGGGCGACCTCGGGTAAGGGGCGAGTGCGGGTGGAGGTGGAAAGAATGGCCTTCTTTTTGTCCAAAAATTGGCAAATTTGGGCCGTTTGGGGTTTCTAGGGGCGACTTCGGGTCTTGGGCGACCTCTCATGGAGGAGAATGCGGGTCAGGGCGAGTGCTTAAGGGCGACTTCCAGTAAGGGGCGACCGCGGGTGGAGGTGGAGAGAATGGCCTTCTTTTTGTCCAAAAATTGGCAAATTTGGGCCGTTTGGGGTTTCTAGGGGCGACTTCGGGTCTTGAGCGACCTCTCATGGAGGAGAATGCGGGTCAGGGCGAGTGCTTAAGGGCGACCTCGGGTGAGGGGCGACCGCGGGTGGAGGTGGAGAGAATGGCCCTCGTTTTGTCCAAAAATTGGCAAATTTGGGCCGTTTGGGGGTTTCTAGGGGCGACTTCGGGTCTTGAGCGACCTCTCATGGAGGAGAACGCGGGTCAGGGCGAGTGCTTAAGGGCGACTTCCGGTAAGGGGCGACCGCGGGTGGAGGTGGAGAGAATGGCCCTCGTTTTGTCCAAAAATTGGCAAATTTGGGCCGTTTGGGGTTTCTAGGGGCGACTTCGGGTCTTGAGCGACCTCTCATGGAGGAGAACGCGGGTCAGGGCGAGTGCTTAAGGGCGACTTCCGGTAAGGGGCGACCGCGGGTGGAGGTGGAGAGAATGGCCCTCCTTTTGTCCAAAAATTGGCAAATTTGGGCCGTTTGGGGTTTCTAGGGGCGACTTCGGGTCTTGGGTGACCTCTCATGGAGGAGAATGCGGGTCAGGGCGATTGCTTAAGGGCGACCTCGGGTACGGGGCGAGTGCGGGTGGAGGTGGAAAGAATGGCCTTCTTTTTGTCCAAAAATTGGCAGATTTGGGCCGTTTGGGGTTTCTAGGGGCGACTTCGGGTCTTGGGCGACCTCTCATGGAGGAGAATGCGGGTCAGGGCGAGTGCTTAAGGGCGACCTCGGGTGAGGGGCGACCGCGGGTGGAGGTGGAGAGAATGGCCCTCCTTTTGTCCAAAAATTGGCAAATTTGGGCCGTTTGGGGGTTTCTAGGGGCGACTTCGGGTCTCGGGCGACCTCTCATGGAGGAGAATGCGGGTTAGGGCCAGTGCTTAAGGGCGACCTCGGGTAAGGGGCGACCGCGGGTGGAGGTGGGAAGAATGGCCTTCTTTTTGTCCAAAAATTGGCAAATTTGGGCCGTTTGGGGTTTCTAGGGGCGACTTCGGGTCTTGGGCGACCTCTCATGGAGGAGAATGCGGGTTAGGGCCAGTGCTTAAGGGCGACCTCGGGTGAGGGGCGACCGCGGGTGGAGGTGGGAAGAATGGCCTTCTTTTTGTCCAAAAATTGCCAAATTTGGGCCGTTTGGGGTTTCTAGGGGCGACTTCGGGTCTCGGGCGACCTCTCATGGAGGAGAATGCGGGTTAGGGCCAGTGCTTAAGGGCGACCTCGGGTAAGGGGCGACCGCAGGTGGAGGTGGGAAGAATGGCCTTCTTTTTGTCCAAAAATTGGCAAATTTGGGCCGTTTGGGGTTTCTAGGGGCGACTTCGGGTCTTGGGCGACCTCTCATGGAGGAGAATGCGGGTCAGGGCGAGTGCTTAAGGGCGACCTCGGGTGAGGGGCGACCGCGGGTGGAGGTGGAGAGAATGGCCCTCGTTTTGTCCAAAAATTGGCAAATTTGGGCCGTTTGGGGTTTCTAGGGGCGACTTCGGGTCTCGGGCGACCTCTCATGGAGGAGAATGCGGGTCAGGGCGAGTGCTTAAGGGCGACCTCGGGTAAGGGGCGAGTGCGGGTGGAGGTGGAAAGAATGGCCTTCTTTTTGTCCAAAAATTGGCAAATTTGGGCCGTTTGGGGTTTCTAGGGGCAACTTCGGGTCTTGGGCGACCTCTCATGGAGGAGAATGCGGGTCAGGGCGAGTGCTTAAGGGCGACCTCGGGTGAGGGGCGACCGCGGGTGGAGGTGGAGAGAATGGCCCTCCTTTTGTCCAAAAATTGGCAAATTTGGGCCGTTTGGGGGTTTCTAGGGGCGACTTCGGGTCTCGGGCGACCTCTCATGGAGGAGAATGCGGGTTAGGGCCAGTGCTTAAGGGCGACCTCGGGTAAGGGGCGACTGCGGGTGGAGGTGGGAAGAATGGCCTTCTTTTTGTCCAAAAATTGCCAAATTTGGGCCGTTTGGGGTTTCTAGGGGCGACTTCGGGTCCTGGGCGACCTCTCATGGAGGAGAATGCGGGTTAGGGCCAGTGCTTAAGGGCGACCTCGGGTAAGGGGCGACCGCGGGTGGAGGTGGGAAGAATGGCCTTCTTTTTGTCCAAAAATTGGCAAATTTGGGCCGTTTGGGGTTTCTAGGGGCGACTTCGGGTCTCGGGCGACCTCTCATGGAGGAGAATGCGGGTTAGGGCCAGTGCTTAAGGGCGACCTCGGGTAAGGGGCGACCGCGGGTGGAGGTGGGAAGAATGGCCTTCTTTTTGTCCAAAAATTGCCAAATTTGGGCCGTTTGGGGTTTCTAGGGGCGACTTCGGGTCTTGGGCGACCTCTCATGGAGGAGAATGCGGGTCAGGGCGAGTGCTTAAGGGCGACCTCGGGTGAGGGGCGACCGCGGGTGGAGGTGGAGAGAATGGCCTCGTTTTGTCCAAAAATTAGCAAATTTGGGCCGTTTGGGGGTTTCTAGGGGTGACTTCGGGTCTTGGGCGACCTCTCATGGAGGAGAACGCGGGTCAGGGCGAGTGCTTAAGGGCGACCTCGGGTAAGGGGCGACCGCGGGTGGAGGTGGAGAGAATGGCCCTCGTTTTGTCCAAAAATTGGCAAATTTGGGCCGTTTGGGGTTTCTAGGGGCGACTTCGGGTCTCGGGCGACCTCTCATGGAGGAGAATGCGGGTCAGGGCGAGTGCTTAAGGGCGACCTCGGGTAAGGGGCGAGTGCGGGTGGAGGTGGAAAGAATGGCCTTCTTTTTGTCCAAAAATTGGCAAATTTGGGCCGTTTGGGGTTTCTAGGGGCGACTTCGGGTCTTGGGCGACCTCTCATGGAGGAGAATGCGGGTCAGGGCGAGTGCTTAAGGGCGACCTCGGGTGAGGGGCGACCGCGGGTGGAGGTGGAGAGAATGGCCCTCGTTTTGTCTAAAAATTGGCAAATTTGGGCCGTTTGGGGTTTCTAGGGGCGACTTCGGGTCTCGGGCGACCTCTCATGGAGGAGAATGCGGGTCAGGGCGATTGCTTAAGGGCGACCTCGGGTAAGGGGCGAGTGCGGGTGGAGGTGGAAAGAATGGCCTTCTTTTTGTCCAAAAATTGGCAAATTTGGGCCGTTTGGGGGTTTCTAGGGGCGACTTCGGGTCTTGGGCGACCTCTCATGGAGGAGAATGCGGGTCAGGGCGAGTGCTTAAGGGCGACCTCGGGTGAGGGGCGACCGCGGGTGGAGGTGGAGAGAATGGCCCTCCTTTTGTCCAAAAATTGGCAAATTTGGGCCGTTTGGGGGTTTCTAGGGGCGACTTCGGGTCTCGGGCGACCTCTCATGGAGGAGAATGCGGGTCAGGGCCAGTGCTTAAGGGCGACCTCGGGTAAGGGGCGACCGCGGGTGGAGGTGGGAAGAATGGCCTTTTTTGTGTCCAAAAATTGCCAAATTTGGGCCGTTTGGGGTTTCTAGGGGCGACTTCGGGTCTTGGGCGACCTCTCATGGAGGAGAATGCGGGTCAGGGCGAGTGCTTAAGGGCGACCTCGGGTGAGGGGCGACCGCGGGTGGAGGTGGAGAGAATGGCCTCGTTTTGTCCAAAAATTGGCAAATTTGGGCCGTTTGGGGGTTTCTAGGGGTGACTTCGGGTCTTGGGCGACCTCTCATGGAGGAGAACGCGGGTCAGGGCGATTGCTTAAGGGCGACTTCGGGTAAGGGGCGACCGCGGGTGGAGGTGGAGAGAATGGCCTTCTTTTTGTCCAAAAATTGCCAAATTTGGGCCGTTTGGGGGTTTCTAGGGGCGACTTCGGGTCTTGAGCGACCTCTCATGGAGGAGAACGCGGGTCAGGGCGATTGCTTAAGGGCGACCTCGGGTGAGGGGCGACCGCGGGTGGAGGTGGAGAGAATGGCCCTCCTTTTGTCCAAAAATTGGCAAATTTGGGTCGTTTGCGGGTTTCTAGGGGCGACTTCGGGTCTCGGGCGACCTCTCATGGAGGAGAATGCGGGTCAGGGCGAGTGCTTAAGGGCAACCTTGGGTAAGGGGCGACCGCGGGTGGAGGTGGAGAGAATGGCCCTCCTTTTGTCCAAAAATTGGCAAATTTGGGTCGTTTGCGGGTTTCTAGGGACGACTTCGGGTCTCGGGCGACCTCTCATGGAGGAGAATGCGGGTCAGGGCGAGTGCTTAAGGGCGACCTCGGGTAAGGGGCGACCGCGGGTGGAGGTGGAGAGAATGGCCCTCGTTTTGTCCAAAAATTGGCAAATTTGGGCCGTTTGGGGGTTTCTAGGGGCGACTTCGGGTCTTGAGGGACCTCTCATGGAGGAGAACGCGGGTCAGGGCGATTGCTTAAGGGCGACCTCGGGTGAGGGGCGACCGCGGGTGGAGGTGGAGAGAATGGCCCTCGTTTTGTCCAAAAATTGGCAAATTTGGGCCATTTGGGGGTTTCTAGGGGCGACTTCGGGTCTTGAGCGACCTCTCATGGAGGAGAACGCGGGTCAGGGCAAGTGCTTAAGGGCGACTTCGGGTAAGGGGCGACCGCGGGTGGAGGTGGAGAGAATGGCCCTCGTTTTGTCCAAAAATTGGCAAATTTGGGCCGTTTGGGGTTTCTAGGGGCGACTTCGGGTCTCGGGCGACCTCTCATGGAGGAGAATGCGGGTCAGGGCGAGTGCTTAAGGGCGACTTCCGGTAAGGGGCGACCGCGGGTGGAGGTGGAGAGAATGGCCCTCCTTTTGTCCAAAAATTGGCAAATTTGGGCCGTTTGGGGTTTCTAGGGGCGACTTCGGGTCTTGGGTGACCTCTCATGGAGGAGAATGCGGGTCAGGGCGATTGCTTAAGGGCGACCTCGGGTACGGGGCGAGTGCGGGTGGAGGTGGAAAGAATGGCCTTCTTTTTGTCCAAAAATTGGCAGATTTGGGCCGTTTGGGGTTTCTAGGGGCGACTTCGGGTCTTGGGCGACCTCTCATGGAGGAGAATGCGGGTCAGGGCGAGTGCTTAAGGGCGACCTCGGGTGAGGGGCGACCGCGGGTGGAGGTGGAGAGAATGGCCCTCCTTTTGTCCAAAAATTGGCAAATTTGGGCCGTTTGGGGGTTTCTAGGGGCGACTTCGGGTCTCGGGCGACCTCTCATGGAGGAGAATGCGGGTTAGGGCCAGTGCTTAAGGGCGACCTCGGGTAAGGGGCGACCGCGGGTGGAGGTGGGAAGAATGGCCTTCTTTTTGTCCAAAAATTGGCAAATTTGGGCCGTTTGGGGTTTCTAGGGGCGACTTCGGGTCTTGGGCGACCTCTCATGGAGGAGAATGCGGGTTAGGGCCAGTGCTTAAGGGCGACCTCGGGTGAGGGGCGACCGCGGGTGGAGGTGGGAAGAATGGCCTTCTTTTTGTCCAAAAATTGCCAAATTTGGGCCGTTTGGGGTTTCTAGGGGCGACTTCGGGTCTCGGGCGACCTCTCATGGAGGAGAATGCGGGTTAGGGCCAGTGCTTAAGGGCGACCTCGGGTAAGGGGCGACCGCAGGTGGAGGTGGGAAGAATGGCCTTCTTTTTGTCCAAAAATTGGCAAATTTGGGCCGTTTGGGGTTTCTAGGGGCGACTTCGGGTCTTGGGCGACCTCTCATGGAGGAGAATGCGGGTCAGGGCGAGTGCTTAAGGGCGACCTCGGGTGAGGGGCGACCGCGGGTGGAGGTGGAGAGAATGGCCCTCGTTTTGTCCAAAAATTGGCAAATTTGGGCCGTTTGGGGTTTCTAGGGGCGACTTCGGGTCTCGGGCGACCTCTCATGGAGGAGAATGCGGGTCAGGGCGAGTGCTTAAGGGCGACCTCGGGTAAGGGGCGAGTGCGGGTGGAGGTGGAAAGAATGGCCTTCTTTTTGTCCAAAAATTGGCAAATTTGGGCCGTTTGGGGTTTCTAGGGGCAACTTCGGGTCTTGGGCGACCTCTCATGGAGGAGAATGCGGGTCAGGGCGAGTGCTTAAGGGCGACCTCGGGTGAGGGGCGACCGCGGGTGGAGGTGGAGAGAATGGCCCTCCTTTTGTCCAAAAATTGGCAAATTTGGGCCGTTTGGGGGTTTCTAGGGGCGACTTCGGGTCTCGGGCGACCTCTCATGGAGGAGAATGCGGGTTAGGGCCAGTGCTTAAGGGCGACCTCGGGTAAGGGGCGACTGCGGGTGGAGGTGGGAAGAATGGCCTTCTTTTTGTCCAAAAATTGCCAAATTTGGGCCGTTTGGGGTTTCTAGGGGCGACTTCGGGTCCTGGGCGACCTCTCATGGAGGAGAATGCGGGTTAGGGCCAGTGCTTAAGGGCGACCTCGGGTAAGGGGCGACCGCGGGTGGAGGTGGGAAGAATGGCCTTCTTTTTGTCCAAAAATTGCCAAATTTGGGCCGTTTGGGGTTTCTAGGGGCGACTTCGGGTCTCGGGCGACCTCTCATGGAGGAGAATGCGGGTTAGGGCCAGTGCTTAAGGGCGACCTCGGGTAAGGGGCGACCGCGGGTGGAGGTGGGAAGAATGGCCTTCTTTTTGTCCAAAAATTGGCAAATTTGGGCCGTTTGGGGTTTCTAGGGGCGAC
The DNA here is from genome assembly GCA_947034895.1 of Rhytidiadelphus loreus. Lineage (NCBI taxonomy): Eukaryota > Viridiplantae > Streptophyta > Bryopsida > Hypnales > Hylocomiaceae > Rhytidiadelphus > Rhytidiadelphus loreus. Next base: position 27,401,546 of record OX344765.1, on the reverse strand, counting down.
TTCGGGTCTTGAGCGACCTCTCATGGAGGAGAATGCGGGTCAGGGCGAGTGCTTAAGGGCGACCTCGGGTGAGGGGCGACCGCGGGTGGAGGTGGAGAGAATGGCCTCGTTTTGTCCAAAAATTAGCAAATTTGGGCCGTTTGGGGGTTTCTAGGGGTGACTTCGGGTCTTGGGCGACCTCTCATGGAGGAGAACGCGGGTTAGGGCGAGTGCTTAAGGGCGACCTCGGGTAAGGGGCGACCGCGGGTGGAGGTGGAGAGAATGGCCCTCGTTTTGTCCAAAAATTGGCAAATTTGGGCCGTTTGGGGTTTCTAGGGGCGACTTCGGGTCTCGGGCGACCTCTCATGGAGGAGAATGCGGGTCAGGGCGAGTGCTTAAGGGCGACCTCGGGTAAGGGGCGAGTGCGGGTGGAGGTGGAAAGAATGGCCTTCTTTTTGTCCAAAAATTGGCAAATTTGGGCCGTTTGGGGTTTCTAGGGGCGACTTCGGGTCTTGGGCGACCTCTCATGGAGGAGAATGCGGGTCAGGGCGAGTGCTTAAGGGCGACCTCGGGTGAGGGGCGACCGCGGGTGGAGGTGGAGAGAATGGCCCTCGTTTTGTCTAAAAATTGGCAAATTTGGGCCGTTTGGGGTTTCTAGGGGCGACTTCGGGTCTCGGGCGACCTCTCATGGAGGAGAATGCGGGTCAGGGCGATTGCTTAAGGGCGACCTCGGGTAAGGGGCGAGTGCGGGTGGAGGTGGAAAGAATGGCCTTCTTTTTGTCCAAAAATTGGCAAATTTGGGCCGTTTGGGGGTTTCTAGAGGCGACTTCGGGTCTTGGGCGACCTCTCATGGAGGAGAATGCGGGTCAGGGCGAGTGCTTAAGGGCGACCTCGGGTAAGGGGCGACCGCGGGTGGAGGTGGAGAGAATGGCCCTCCTTTTGTCCAAAAATTGGCAAATTTGGGCCGTTTGGGGGTTTCTAGGGGCGACTTCGGGTCTCGGGCGACCTCTCATGGAGGAGAATGCGGGTCAGGGCCAGTGCTTAAGGGCGACCTCGGGTAAGGGGCGACCGCGGGTGGAGGTGGGAAGAATGGCCTTTTTTGTGTCCAAAAATTGCCAAATTTGGGCCGTTTGGGGTTTCTAGGGGCGACTTCGGGTCTTGGGCGACCTCTCATGGAGGAGAATGCGGGTCAGGGCGAGTGCTTAAGGGCGACCTCGGGTGAGGGGCGACCGCGGGTGGAGGTGGAGAGAATGGCCTCGTTTTGTCCAAAAATTGGCAAATTTGGGCCGTTTGGGGGTTTCTAGGGGTGACTTCGGGTCTTGGGCGACCTCTCATGGAGGAGAACGCGGGTCAGGGCGATTGCTTAAGGGCGACTTCGGGTAAGGGGCGACCGCGGGTGGAGGTGGAGAGAATGGCCTTCTTTTTGTCCAAAAATTGCCAAATTTGGGCCGTTTGGGGGTTTCTAGGGGCGACTTCGGGTCTTGAGCGACCTCTCATGGAGGAGAACGCGGGTCAGGGCGATTGCTTAAGGGCGACCTCGGGTGAGGGGCGACCGCGGGTGGAGGTGGAGAGAATGGCCCTCCTTTTGTCCAAAAATTGGCAAATTTGGGTCGTTTGCGGGTTTCTAGGGGCGACTTCGGGTCTCGGGCGACCTCTCATGGAGGAGAATGCGGGTCAGGGCGAGTGCTTAAGGGCAACCTTGGGTAAGGGGCGACCGCGGGTGGAGGTGGAGAGAATGGCCCTCCTTTTGTCCAAAAATTGGCAAATTTGGGTCGTTTGCGGGTTTCTAGGGACGACTTCGGGTCTCGGGCGACCTCTCATGGAGGAGAATGCGGGTCAGGGCGAGTGCTTAAGGGCGACCTCGGGTAAGGGGCGACCGCGGGTGGAGGTGGAGAGAATGGCCCTCGTTTTGTCCAAAAATTGGCAAATTTGGGCCGTTTGGGGGTTTCTAGGGGCGACTTCGGGTCTTGAGGGACCTCTCATGGAGGAGAACGCGGGTCAGGGCGATTGCTTAAGGGCGACCTCGGGTGAGGGGCGACCGCGGGTGGAGGTGGAGAGAATGGCCCTCGTTTTGTCCAAAAATTGGCAAATTTGGGCCATTTGGGGGTTTCTAGGGGCGACTTCGGGTCTTGAGCGACCTCTCATGGAGGAGAACGCGGGTCAGGGCAAGTGCTTAAGGGCGACTTCGGGTAAGGGGCGACCGCGGGTGGAGGTGGAGAGAATGGCCCTCGTTTTGTCCAAAAATTGGCAAATTTGGGCCGTTTGGGGTTTCTAGGGGCGACTTCGGGTCTCGGGCGACCTCTCATGGAGGAGAATGCGGGTCAGGGCGATTGCTTAAGGGCGACCTCGGGTAAGGGGCGAGTGCGGGTGGAGGTGGAAAGAATGGCCTTCTTTTTGTCCAAAAATTGGCAAATTTGGGCCGTTTGGGGTTTCTAGGGGCGACTTCGAGTTTTTGGCGACCTCTCATGGAGGAGAACATGGGTCAGGGCGAGTGCTTAAGGGCGACCTTGTGTATGGGGCGACCGCGGGTGGAGGTGGAAAGAATGGCCTTCCTTTTGTCCAAAAATTGGCAAATTTGGGCCATTTGGGGGTTTCTAGGGGCATCTAAAATTGACATCACTAAGCATATGGTGACATAATGACATGTGCTTCTAATTCAAAGTTGGTCACAGATAAGTGAGGAGAGGTATTATTCGCTTTTTAATGAGAGATCCTTAGTAGAAACAAATATTTGACGATGTGGTCATTAATAAAAGGACTCTTTTGATTTTAGTTACCTATAGTAAGGCCGCTGGTGCTACTATTGAGACACTAATGCACGCAACTATTCAAATATGACAATGGAATATTTGAAAACACATTAGTAATGAGGTACTTTGTGAGGAAGTTGGGTATAGTCATTGAACCTGATTCAAAGAAGCAACTAATATGTAGATAGGTGGTAAAGCTACTCATAGTTGATAAAGCCCCTGAAGTTGTTTATCGCATTGATGTTTTGTAATAGGGTATTTTGTTATTATGTTAGTACAAATAAAAACATAGGTCACATTTCATGCTTCTAAATTTTGAAAAGGAAAGTAAATATATTAACCACTTTTTATATGATGTGCCATTTAGAAAAAATATTAAATATTCAAAACGCTAGGTGCCAAGGTCTATGTATTGAATCTTGAATTTGAATTCTTTTGTGCAAATATTTTGTAATTTTTTCCAAACAATGTATTTTAATTTATTTGCTTCTAAACTAATGTGTGTAAAAGTGTACAAAAATAAAGTTGAGTTTTAACCCCTAAAGGACCAACTTGAGTCCTTTTGAAGGACTTTATAGAGTTCAAGTAGGTGCATATAGTCTCAATTTTCATTTTCATTTTTTGAACTTTTTTGGAGGATAGAAGAGTACATCATCTTTGTAAGAATATAAATTTTTCTTCAATTGGTGTCCAAAAGCAAAATTTATGCCACCCTAAGCTGAAAATAGAGGTCAGCAAGCAACAAAAAAATTACAATAAGTCAATTAATATTAAATTTTTTTTCCTCAAATATTATATTTTTGTCTACATGTGAAGCTTTGATTCATTCCATTTGGACTAGCAATGAAAAAATTATGGACAATCTTATCTTTTAGACAATCTAAACAATTTTTTGAAAAAACATCTTATATGATATATTTTTGAATGCAATTTATACAATTTTTTTGAAAATTGTTTAATATAGTTAAGTTTGTCTACTAGAACAATCTCACCATTGTGCTTATTGTGTTTCAATTCCAACTTAGAGCTATTAACAATTTAGTTTTTCATTCAATCATAGACCAACTTCTATTCAACAATTTCTTAAAGAATGAAAATCAAGTGTGTTTCTATTGAAATTTTTTGCTTAAACTTTCAATTCAATTTTTCAACATAATTTTTTAAAATTTAGAGTTTATAGTGCAATTTTTTTCCACAAATGGTGGTCAAAGTCATCTGAAATTGCAAGCCAAAGTTCAATTTTTTTTTTCCAACTTTGAATGCTAATATCTTCCAATCTATATGGCCAAACTTTATGAAATTTTTACCACATGATCTTAGACAACTTAAGTACAAGATCTTACGGTTAGATTCTCCAAAAAATATTTTTTCTATTTTCTTGGATGACTGCAGCAGAAGTGGCAGTTTTGAATTGCACTACAAATCACTCCTACAAGAGGTCGCCCCTACCTCCAGTCGCCCCTACCTCTAGTCGCCCCTACATGCAGTCGCTTAGTACCCGTATGCGCCCCTTGAGTTTGCCATGTAGATGTCACACGGCATCCAGCTGGAGGGGGGTAATTTTATATAAAGTCAAAGGTAAATTTGACTTTTCGTGACGTCGCGCGAGCTCTACTAGACGTCGCGCGACGTCTGTCTGTCGCGCTGTCGCAGCGAACAACCCTGCCTGAGCCGTTCAACAAAAATGATTTTTAAATATAAAATGATTTTTTTTTATTTCTAAAAAATAAGGGATTTGATGACCATCAAGTTAAACATGTTCAATAGAAATTTCATGTTCATTGGACTAGTGCTTGAAAAGTTATAGCAAATGACAAAAGAGCTACTCTTATTGAGACAACAATGTATCTTGCAATGCCCCTTTTGTTATGAGTGAATCAAATTGTACAAACAATCTCTTTATACAAATAGTAGTATTAGTATTAGTAGGTAAAACAACCCATGTGGAATATGTAAATTAGGATTAGTAGAACCTCAACCACTTATACCTATTTAAGTCAAAAGCAAGGCTTGTGTTTAATATAGAATTTCCGAGATTTTAGTTTGGCATAGTAGAATAACTTTTTCCAAAAAAATTTGGACTAAGAAAAATTGAGAAACCAATCTAAATTTCATCTCCATAAATTTGTTTGAGATTTCAAGCCTCCAATCAATAGTTAGGGACAAAATTGAAAGAGAAGTTGGGAAGAACATTTTCTTTGACGTTTTCAAACATTCTCTTTGAATTTAGTCCATAACTTTTTTTTGAAGGCTCAAAATCAAAACCTGGTTTTCAGAGATGAAACTTCTCTTGATTTACCAACTTTTCTAAGTTCAAAATTTCTTGAGAAAAGTTATTCTACTATGCCAAAATGAGGTCTAAAGTTCTACATTGAACACAATTCCTGCATTTTGATAGGTAATTTCATTAAAATGGCGATATTCCATTAAAATGGCGGTTGAGAGGACCAACTACGACTTGAAATTTTGTGGAAGACAATGGTAGGGGCAACCTCTCCACCCATTATGTAGTGAACATGTGTTGGCATCAAATTGTATTTATAGTATTTTGACTTTTCCAATATTTTGACTAATTTTTACAATTAGTTTTCCTTGGATTTGGGAAGGTGACTTGTTAATTTTCAAAATCATTCGGCCTCGAAATTTCTTAGTTACTTTTCGCCGAAGGCGACATGTGGCTATGGGCATGGGACAAGAGGTCCCTCTCAGGACAGCTGAAGAAAGTACGAGCCATGTGAGAGCTGCACAGGGCGGAGATAGGGTATAATTGCTCGCGTAAAAATCGTGAAGCCAGGACGAATACAGGTCCCGCTTCAAGCTCGTTTCGGCGACCTACTGTTGATCGAGCTCAGATTTTCTCTAGGTTTGTGTGGTAGTGCCTAGGTCTATATATATTGTATATGCGTCCTAGTCTCTTGCATCTTGTATCGACCGGGTGTTGACAGAATCAAATTAAGAAACAAGACTACTATGCATATGACTGAGAAGTTTGAAGTTTGGAAGTTTGGGACAGTCCTGAGCACTCGACCGTAGCTCGGAAGGCTGTTAAGTCGTTACATTGCCAGAAACGTACAATGTTTAGCACTAGATCGGTAAGTCCAATAGAGTCCATTATTCTATTCTCCGGCTCTGAAATTCCATAGTTGCAATACGGGCACCACCTACGGGATTGGGTCCAATCCATGGAATTTTTTGGATGTCTCTCGGGGAGCACTTGGTGAAGAATTCGATGTCCTGCGGTCTACACTAACCGTATGGTTGATCCAACGAGAGATTTGCGATTGAATTTCATTTCACACAACCTCTCTTGGACAACCATACGCATACGGTTGTAAGCAACCGCGTGGGGACTCCAACAAGAGTTTCGACTACTGCTACAAAACACTGCTTTGCACAATTGCAGACAACAATGTTACAATGGCGACCGTGAGAGATGCATAATTAGAGGTGCGACGACGCTCGATTTCGAATTCTACTTTTTCCCAAGCAACTGCATTTTTGTGGTTCGTGCTGTTGTCTTCAAATTGTGGAAGGGACGATTCACTGTCGTAATTTAATCGCTAAGAGGGGCTGTCTCTATTTGAAATTTTTTATTTGATACCCCCGAGTTTATTGATAGAAGCCCGAATAGAAGTGACGATCAGCTAAATGGGACCCTCAGTCTACATGACGAGTTATCAGTGGTGGTGTTGGCAATCTTATCAGTTACGGAGTACTTTATCTTTACCCCGGATGCCCCTGAAATTAAGATAGAGAACATGCAACCTTAAATCAGCACTGATCATCGATCATTCCAACTGTGAAAGTTTTAGGATGACAAGTTCGTTGGATTATTAACTCGAGTTAAGTCAAATTTTGTCGATTTTATATATGTTAACTACTTTGTATAATGTACATGCATTGGATAGCAGTTTTTGCACCGAAGTAAGATTTCTGCCAAGGCTCAGCGAGTGCTGAATCTTTGGATAGCTTTCGCTAAGCAAAAATGAATGATAGTGAGTTAATTTTGAATTCAGGACAGTGATCAGGTTTCCTGAATTGGCTAGCTCCTTTTCGAGGAAGCCCAATACAATTTTGAAATCTTGGAAAAAAACACCTACTTATAGGCTCAAGGTTCTGTGCAATGTTTTTGAGTTTGGGCCTCTTTTTTCTATTTTGTTTTTTTCACCTTTTTCGTCTGTCCGCCTTTTCTAGATCTTGTGCAGAGTTGCCTTACATCGGTGAAGACACTCAATGGACGTATGGACCCCAACAGCTGTTGCCTGGCTTGTTCCTCCTGCAGACTAGCCACATTGTCAAGATTCTCATGTGGCACTAGGGACCGAGCAGAGAAGAAGCAAAGAATTCAGCAGCCAGTCCCTTTATGTGAACGTCTGGACCAGGCCTCAGTAGCCTGCCGCAAACTACATTGCTGCCTGCATTGTGAGCCTGCGTTTCGCTGAAAGAGGGCTTGTGTGAATGTTCACTTCGGTAACTTCACATCACCTCTCTCTCAGCCAAGCGTAGTCTTCCGTTGCAAGCATATGGCTACGATTGAGTGGGGAATTGCGAATTTAATGTTCCGAGTTCATGGACCGCATTTGGCTGGTGAGGTGCCGAAAGTACGAACTCTGGTTCCTCGGAGGAACGTACCCACGTGCATTGCGAGTCTTCAAACTCCTGCATTCATGCTCAGGTGAGGACACTAATCTACTAACTCGGTGTCTTTTTACATATATTAAGAATTTGTGGGGATTTCATTTCTAGTCTTTCATATATCGGTGAAGCCACTCAAGGGACTAACTTATGCACCCCAACAGCTGTTGCCTGGCTTGTTCTTCCTGCAGATTGGCCACATCGTCAAAATTCTCATGTGCGCCGGAACCGGACCTCAGGAGCCTGCCGCAAACTACATGTATTGCTGCCTGCATTGTGAGCCTATGGTTAACTGAGAGAGGCTTGTGTGAATGTTCACTTCGGTAACTTCACATCAAGCCTCTCAAGGCAACCATAGTCTTCCGTTGCAAGCATATGGATACGATTGAGTGGGGAATTGTGAATTTATACTAAATTTTTTGGGGGGTGGAGCCCAAGGAAATGGAGTGTTTTGATTGGAAGATAGCTATGGTACCAGCTCAAAGTTCCAATCAAAACACTCCATTTCCTTGGGGCTCCAACCCTAAAAGAATTTGGTGTAAACAAACCCTAATCTACTACCCCAGTGATTTTTTACATAATTATGATATTAACCCCTAGATGCTTGAAGCATCCAAATGTGGTGTTTGTAAAACTTTGAGGTTAAATAAAACCTAATCAAGTTGCTATTTTTAATAGTTTATATTTTTGGAAAGTTCTTCTTGAAGTCTAGTTTTAGCATCAAAAATCCAATCTTGAAAATAAATGATAGTGATTTTTCTATTCAAGATTTTGTGCAAGGGTATGCATTGCAATCTTGACTTCCCATAGTGTTGAGAGCTCTTGGAAATGAGCCTCAAATACACTAAATCTTGGAGAAAAGATCACATTCAAAATTCATTTAAAAAAATTATAGAGTAGATTTTGAGAAGCCATAAATTGATTGGGATTATACATGTTAAGCCCTTTAACTTCATATTTTTTTTGGTCACCAACTTTTTAGATTTGGGTAGATGCAAGAAACACCAAACGATTTAGGGAGTGTTCTGCCAAAACTGCGTTTTTTCTGCCTAATATTGCTAGTACTCGTAGTACTGCAAAACAGAGCAATCTCAACTGTTGATCTGAAAAATCAATGGCCAGTAGTACTTTTGAGTACTTAATAATATTGAAATAGTACTCTTTGAAAAAAATGACAGTTTGTCACAAAAAGTAGAGAAAATTAAGTGTAAATTAATAATAATTAGAAAATCATGAATAAAAAAAAACTAAAAATTGGCCATTTGTAGAGACTTGATAGTGATTACATTTCACCAAAAACTAAAAGTTGAAACCATCATAAATGTTTGGAGCGCTATGGGCAAAGGACCCCTATTTGCATGCATGTTGAGGACAAAGAATTGTGTTTTTTTTAATGCCCTTTGGTGGGCACATGCCCTTCTATTGTGGCAATAGCCCACAACAATCCTAGACGTACATCATCATTTTTGGATGCTCCACAGTACTAAAAAACCCTAAAACGCAAAGTGTGACAAATTAGGTAAATTACAATTTAATTATAGGATTTTTTTTCAAAATTTCTCAAAAGTAAGGAATCTGAGGACTTCCAAGTTAGCCATCTCCAATAAAAATTTCAAGTACATGGACTTCATTTCCCAAAAGATATGGCAAATAGCATCTCCGTCATTCCAATTGTGACGTCAAATAGTACCGGTGTTTCTTGCATTCACCCATTTGACTTGTGAAAAGAGGATTGAAAAACTTCACATCACTTGTGCAATTTTAGCACCCTCATGGTCAAACATTATAATCTTTCACTCCATAAATGATATTGTTGTGTTTTCTTTTCTTATAAAATCTCTAACATGTCTAGTTTGAGTTTGTATGGTTATAATTCAAAAAAATTGATAAAACTTATCAAAATGTTGGCATTTTATTCAATTTAGAGCAAATTCCAAGAAGCTCAAAACAGGCCTTGGGCATTTAGGGGTTAAAAATATGTGGGATTTATGCACTAGGCTTTTTGTACATGTACTAACCGTGGTTTAGTCCCTTAGTTTTACAATTTCCTCTGTCAATTTATAGTAGTATGCTCTAAAAGCGCCCGTCCTCTTCAAATAGATCCTATAATTAGATGTAAAATGAACCTCAAATGGTCTTAAAATGGATATGTGACAAACTCTTCATGGGTTGAAGTTGAAGTGAGAGCAACTTAACCCCTAAAGTTCTATGACTATGGAATCACCAAAAACACTCCTAAACTGCCATTTCTAATACAACTACTAAATTTTTGGAAAAAAACATTTATTGGCACATGAAACTATAGGATCTTGTTGTAAGATGTCTTGATAACTTGTGGTAAAAATTTCAAAAAATTCCACCTGGTGGATTGTAAGATATAAGCATTTAAAGTCTCCAAAACCATTTTTTCAATCCTACAAAAATCCGGGCAGCTGCACTTCACAAGCTCACTTTTCAATGAATAAATGTCAAAAAAGGTGGTGCTTCTTTGAGTTTAGTTTTCTAAGCAAGTTGGCTATATGTTGGAAAATTTTCACATCTTTTGGAATTGTACAACATACAGGAAAAAAATAGTAAGTAGACAAAAGTAGAAAATGATTCAAAATACTAAAGTGTTAAGAATTTAATTATGAAATTAAAAAATGCCAATTTCAACGGTTGTAATGTCGTAATAATCAATCTACATCCTATGGTTTTATTTTTTTCCAAAAATATTGAAAATTGAGTTAAGTAAACAACTTTAAAGTTTTTTTTATAGTAGAAAAGCCATAACTACCCACAAACTAAAAAATCTCATAACTTTTGACTCATTGATTGAAATAGAATGATTCAAAGCTTTCTAAGTATATACAAATGTAGAAAATCAATTCCAAATAAAAAATTCCAAATAAAATGATTTTTTTTAGATCTGCCCAAACTGCCCAGTTACAAAAAAAAGTAACATATTAGGTTATAACTTTTGACTCATATTTCAAAATGTCATGAAATTTAGTGTACTTGAAGATATTCCTTGCCCCCACCTTCTATTAAAATTTCAGCCTAAAATATGGAAATCTCCAGTCACACGTACCTGCCCAAAATTTCTATACATCCAAAAAATGCATGTTGGTCCTTTAGGGGTTAAAGTGTGTCAAGGATCAGTATGAAATGCTAAATTAAACAATGAAATGCTGAAATAAACATTGAAATGCTAAAATGAACAATGAAATGCTAAAATGAACATTGAAATGCTAAAATGAACAATAAAATGGTAAAAAAATTCATAGTGTATGTATAAATTGCTAAATATAGCAAAAAACAAAAACACAACATAATAATCCTAGCTATAGGTGAATAATGAAAGGAAAAAAATAGTAAAATATCAAAAAGGATTTCTAAACTTGCCTTTTGAAATTGGGCACTTTTTGCCCTTAAAAGTATTGGAAATGTTTTGCAATAATCTCTTGGAGATGTGGAAATAATTGTCCTATACTCCAAGATCCATCAAGTCTTAATGCCAAGCTACAACAAATCATTGCTTTTTCTAGTATAGGAGATGTTGTCACAATACACCTCTTGATTAACATCTTCTACACTATCAGCAACCAATTGTAGAAAAAAATGTTTTCTAAGATTTGTCAACTTTCCTGACCATTGTCCATCTGCCCGAGGTGCATTTTGCCAAGCATTTTGTTGTATCAACTCAATTTTCTTGGCTTCCTACCATTTTGTCCATACATCTTTGATTTTAGAAATAAGGAATGTATTTGTTGGTTGGCAAAGGTGAATAGAACACAGAGGCAAAAATTTGAAAATTGTGTTCTTAGTAACTAGGACAGTAGTCAATCTAGAGGTCATAATATGGCTGCTACAATTATCAAGTCATATGATCTTCATGCGTTGATGAAGATCGGCTTGATATGCACGAGGTTCCAAAAAGTATTCGGAAAAGATGGTTTGGTCCATCCAACCTTTAGGGCCCGTTTTATAAGAAACCTTAGGAATATTATCAACTAAAACCGGTATAGGATAGCTCCTATTTTCATTTGAGAAAATGAGCATAGGAGCTTCTATGGTGGCACAATGTCCGCCTAAAATGCGAACCATTGTTGTTATGGACTCCCTACCCAAAACAACTTCAACATATTCAACGATTGTATCTCTCCTAAACCCTAAAGTTCGGCCGTTGTCAAGATTGACAACGAAATGCATTTCATCCAGGTTTTCCATAAGATTTTCATCAAATTCCTTGGATGAAAATCCCTTTTGCAAGACCCCCAAATGATAGGCGGTTTGCATTTCAATTTGAAGCTCTTTTTCAGGGCTACAAGTCAAATGATCACGTTGGAATAAATGACTATATTGTAGTTATCCATGAATTGATTGACCCAATTCGTTGTGATTTTGTTGACCAACAAAATATTGTTTTGGAGATAAATAGATTGGATTGTGAAAATGAACTTCAAAGCTACAAGAATGGAAAGGGCCAATTCACAAAGTAGGTGAGAGGAAAATTTGACACCTGATTTGCAGAGGTGGTTGAATTCTTAAAATAATATTGGGTACAAATATTGCACCCATTTGTTCTTTTTTTTTGCTTCAACGTGGTCTAGCTTTTGGAGAATGGTGCTTCATTTTGCCCAATTGGCTTCAGCCAAAAGAGAGTGGAGTGAATTGGCTCACAACATCTTCCTAGAATTTGTCATGTTGCTTCCACTTTAAGGTTTAAATGTGGATGGTTAAAGTATGTGGTTGAATTGATTTTTAAATGTAGTGATAAGTGAGCATTTATATATTTAAATAAGGAATTAGCACACCAACTACTTTATTTGGAGAATACAAAATGTGAAAATTGATTGGATACAAGTATAGTTGCTTTAAAAACCCTTGCTTATTACTTATTCCAAATTTCCATGCTTATTCTTGGTTTTCTCATCTCCCTTTTTAGGTCACATGTGTGCTCATTTTGCTAGACCTACTATCATAAATAGGTGCTTAGGACTGAAAACTTTGAAAAATCATAACTAATCCAATATCACTTAGAAAATTATGAAACCACTTGAGGTAAGTGGGCCATTCACCGCACACAACATAAAACCAGACAATCATTGCACAAGAACCGTACAATTCTTGAAAGTGGGGAACAATGTCAATTACAATGGGAATGCACTTAGATGAATTTCATCTAGATATAGATGAAATTTTGTGATTCAATGATCTTATGGCATGGAAATTATATTCATAGTACACTTGCAAAATTGATTGAATCTTTAGTGAAACGTTTGACAAAATCCTTATTCTAAATGTAAAACAGAGGATACAAAGGCTGTAGATAGTAGCGTAGGCACTATGGTCTATGGAGAAAGGCGCTTATGAGAGCCATGCAATAAAGTTGTAAAGGTAGACATCAATTTACACAAACAAGGTATTTACATGTATTTACCTTCAAATTTCTATAATATTCTTCACCTTCAAACCCTAAACCTTTCTATCCAATGCTTTTCATTTACTATAGCTCTATGTGATGTAGATGAGGCTTCTTGCTAAGAGAGTATGGCAACATTTGCATACCAATGTAAATATACCCAAGAGGCTAAGGAGTGGGTCAATTGCAAAGGAATCAAGGATTGGTCTCATTGAGAAAAACCTTGAAACTGATCCAAGACCTGAACCTACAATAATCAAGAAAAAGACAAACAAGAAGAGGGGTCAATAGTCAGAAGGTGACATGCAGCTAGCACTTCAAGCAATTGCTTCTAAGAAAATGTCAATGAGGCAAGCTGGTGAATACTATGGGATACCACCCTCAAGCATTCAAGATTGGAAGAAAGGAAAAACAACTTCTAAAACAATAGGCCATCAAACCTACCTATGAGAAATAAAAGAACTAGCACTAGTCAAATGGTGCTTTTGAATGCAACAAGTAGCCTTATGTATTACTCTAAATATGCTAAAGTTCACTATCAATAGTATCTTGGAAAATTCACTAAGAAAACATCATTTAAAAAAAAAGTTCCCGGTGCTAAATAGTGGGCTCTTTTGAAGCAAAGGCATCCACAAATCTACCTAAGGTGTGCAGATCGCTTGGAAGTTAGGAGAGCTTTAGGGTTTACAAGAAATACAATATCAACCTTTTACAACCTTCTACAGTAAGTTTACAATGCCCAAGTCTACCGTCCTAGTCACATATGGAATTTTGATGAATAGAGTTGACTGCAAGGGATGGGAATTCAACAATCAAAGTTGTTGCAAAAAAAGGAAGCAAAACAGTAAGGTTTACCTATGCAGACAATAGGAAGTGGATGTCCATCATGACATGTGTGAATGTTACTAGTTGTCATATCCCAAACATGTACATCTTCAAAAGAAAAACTAGGCTACAAATTGATTATATTAGAAACTGTGAAGTAGGTGCAGAATGACATTTCAAGAAAATGGATACATTACTTCTAAAATCTTCTTAGAATGGTTAGGTCATTACAAAAACAATGTTCTAGGTGGAATGTCAAAAGAAAACAAGCATTTGTTAATACTAGATGGGCATGCAAGCCATGTGACTAATGAAGCTATCAAATTTGGAAGAGAGAATGGATTGGACATTCTTACCCTTCCTTCTCATTGCTCCCATGAGCTTCAACCATTGGATGTGGCAGTCTTCCATCTATTTAAATTGAACCTTGTTGTGAAAAAAATGAATAAGATGAGAAATAATCTACAATGGACACGAGGAACTACACTAAAATTGGTAAATAGTGTTGGCTACACTAATTGTCAAAGACAACACTAATTGTGATTTGCAAGGTTAGTGTTAGAACATTATTTATCCATTCTAACACTATTTTAGCTCTTTAGTAAAATTTGGTCATTTCAACAATTTTATGAGAGTGCATTTAATGTTAGGTGGGAACAAAATATAGAAATTAGAATATAGAAGAACCTTTAACATTTTCAATCTTTGACCTTGCTCAATGCTCATTTAATTAGTATTCAAAATTAGTGTTTAAGATTTGGGTTTTATATATAACAATTAGAGCCTAGGTAGTGTTCAAAATAGGTTGAAAATAAGGTTTCAGTAAGTAATTAAACAGGGTTTAAATTATGATTTCAGTCCATAATTAGGATTTAATTACGTATTAATAATCAGGATTTAATTGGGGTTTCAATCCATAATCAGGGTTTAATTAGGGATTCAGTCCATAGTTAGGGTTTAATTAGGGACTCAATCCATAGTTAGGGTTTAATTAGGTATTAATAATTAGTTTTTTTGTCAATAGTTAGGGTTTAATTAGAATTTAATGATCAAGGTTTAAATTAGGGTTCAGAATATTATTTAGGGGTTCAATTAGGGTTCAGATTAGGGTTTTAAATATTACTTAGGGTTCAATTAAGGTCCAAAATACTACTGAATAATCAATCAGGGATCAAATGAGGATTCAGATACTTACCTCACAACGTCGAAAAAGAATCAAGTTAAATGCTGAACAGATGGTCTTCCGACATAGGTCAAAGCCATTTGAAGTCCAGGGCACCATGGAACGCCTGCAAATCAATTGCAAAAATCTCAAAAAATGCCTGCAAAACCACAAAACACGCCATGAAATCAATAACACATAACCACAACTTCTAAATTGATAAGATGCTTGCAATCAATTAAACATTTTCCTTAAATGTCGTAATAGGTGTAGAAAACGATAACTATTAGCAAGGTATGAGCCTTAAAGGTGATTGTAGTTGTATCACGAAATTGAGATAATTCGTCATTTCGGGCACAATGACGATAAGTCTTAGGCCTGCACAAGAAGGGCAACATAAATGACGATGGAAATTAAAACCAACAAACATATGACTCTAGGTTAATGAAAATTTCACCAATGCAAAGAGCATCACAAAATCTTACAGAAACAGAGAGTTACAGAAACATGCAGTTTCTCTCTATATAAGGTAGTATGCTGTTAAATGGCACCTGACCTTAAAGCGCCATCTAGAAGGTTTGTACATTTCGAATTTCAGTTATGTATCTATTTGAATGGAGTGCTTTTAGAAATGAACTTTGACCCTTAATAACTTTTGCATAAGGTAGCCGACCTCATTCCGACCATATAAGCAATTTAGTGTAGTTCCAGTATGAATTTGGCGAGGAGAAAAATCCTCCATGTAGAGAAATAGATTTAAAGATGGTTCCAGAATTTTTTTCCTTTTTTTCCCTCAAAAGTAAAATAATTATGATTTTTTTTTGTAAAGATTCCTTTCAATCCATTTTTGTTATATAGGGTACTGCATTTCCAACCATAGTCTAATTACAAAATCGACCATGCTTCAAAGTAGATGATAATTGCGGCTTCAAATGTACATCTCATGATCATTGTATGAATTCAATGTACACCTCCTTGACATTTGTGCTACATGAACTGTCACCTAATCATGTGAGCTGTCACAAGTGATCAAAAATAAAGCAGTCTAACTAGCAAAAATAGGTCAGTGGTCGAAAAGAGGTTGGCTACCTTACAATATTCAAATGTGGCGTTCTTTGATGCGTTGGAACCTCCTTTCACTTGCCAACATGAATATGTGAAAGTTTGACCAGTTTCATAATAGCAACTAATTATTGATGGAATCAAATTTTAAAACATTTTATAGATCTTTAGTGGATCAATTAATTGCATTTGATTTTGAATATTCATCAAAAATATTTTATAATCAAAATTTAAGAAATTATAATACATTGTGATTGTTTAGAATTATCAATGAAATAATTGATGGTGTAAATATCATTCATTCGTGTTATTAATAGTTTTTTGTACAAGAAGTATATTGAATATTTTGTGCTCTTGGGTGGTTGCAAGAAAGACCAAATGAATTTGGTAGCGTTTTGCCAAAATTGTAGTTTTTTGCGCTCAATACTATATGAATAGTACAATATTACGAAATAGAACAATTTCAACCATTGATATGAAAAATCAACAACTAATAGTACTTTTGACTACTTGGAAGTATTAAAAAAGTACTATTTGAAAAAGAAAAAGAAATTTATCACAGAAAATAGATACAATTAAGTATAAGTTAATATTAATTATAAAACCATGAACAAAAAAATCCTAAAAATAGTCCATTTGTAAATACTTGATAGTGATCACATTTCACTAAAAATTAGAAGTTGAAACCATCTTGAATGTTTGGAGCACTATGCAGAAGGGCCCCATGTTTGCATACATGTTGAAAACTATGTTTACCCGAATTTTGTTTTTTTAAATGCCCTTAGGTGGACACATGCTCATCTAGTGTGGGAATAGCCCACCAAAAATTCAAGTAAAGATCATAATTTTGGGATACTCCGTAGTACTAAAAATTCCTAAATTGCAAAGTGTGAAAAATGAGCTAAATTGACATTTAATTATAAAATTATTTTTCAAAATATTTGAAAAATAACAAATCTCATGCTTTCCAAGTTAGCCATCTTCAATAAAAATTTCTAGTCCATCAGATTCATTTCCAAAAGTTATAGCTGATGGCAACTCCTTCACTTCAATTGTGTGCGAAATAGGACTGGTCTTTCTTGCAATAACCCTCTTTTGCATTAAATTATTTTACTACAAATTGGATTATTTCACTTAAAAGATAATAAAATTTAATATATTATCAAACTATATCATTTGGAAATAATAAATCTACTTAGAAACATCCCGTCTTCTAATAGAGAACAAATAACATTGGAGAATAGACGTCCCCATTCTATTCTGCACTTCTGGATGGATTCCACTTGAGTGTAGTGCAAATCATTCCCTAATTTGGAGCAGAACAATACACATGATTCTAATTTGGACTTAGGAATTCTAGGCTTTGAATGAATTAGTTATTGCAGGAAGGATTTTGAGTGATTTCACATTTGTTTTGGTTGACAGGAAGTTGGGAGCGCAGAATTGTGGTAGTGGTAATTAAGGTAGTGTGCTCATAAACCGTCAGTTTACCAGCTGTTGGGTCATTTTGATGGTTTTCAGATGCCTAAAAATATTTTCACTTATTTTTCACTTGAAGAGAAGTTGATGCGGGATGCAACCCAAGTGGTTTCATATTTTTCTGAGCATTTATGAATTACTTATGAATTTCCAAAGAATTCTGCCATAGGCACCTATTTGTGATCCTAGGCCTTGCAAAACCCACACACGCACGGTCTGAAAAAAGATATGGTGTGACCAAAAACAAACAATGAAGCATTGAAAACGTAGTACTTAAGGTTCCTAAATGTGACCTTTACTAAACTGAAGCCAAGAAACCAATATTGTCTTCACATACTTTCAAGTCCAATTCAAAGTGTTCTAACTTTTGCATCCGATTTCCAAATTCAATAAAACTTGTTGTAAAATTTGCGCTCTCTCTTCTAGTTTGTGAGATAAAATTTTCAGATCAATCCGAGTTATAATGATTTTTTGGGAGCCAATCGAAGTTCACAAGTTCAATTTAAGTTCACCAAACTGCATTTGCTGGCTGCAGCTTCGGGGGCTTCTATCTCCTTCATTCTAAGTTTGTTTTCAGTAAAAATTTGTTGGGTTATGTTCCCCTTGAGGTCTAGTTACTGTGGTAAAATTTTCATGTCAATTCAAGTTGTTTTGAATGTTTGGGAGCAATTCGAAGTTCTAAATCCCGACATTCTTCGATCACAGTGAACTTTGGCGGCTTATAACTTCTTCATACAAGGTCCGTTTTCAATATTTTTGGTTGGAAAAGTTGCGCCTAATAGTCTAGTTTGTGTGGATAAAATTTCATATCAATCCAAGAATTAATGAGTGACTGAGAATCATTTAGTGAAAGGATGTTCAGCCATAAATTTGTTTCTTGCAAAAATGAAGCGAACACATGTCTTGTATCCACTCTCAGTTCAAAATCGACCCACCCTAGCTCTTATTACACCATATGTAAAGTATAAACCAACATCTAACAAACCTTATTAAGCTCTCACATTATCAAAAACCCATTTCAAAACTGCTTAGTGTCCATTTCAGAATTGCTTAGTGTCCATTTCAGAGCCTCCTATAGGGATGGTTCCAAGAAGCGGGTCGCAATTCGAGTCACCTACCTTAGCTATGTTGTGTAGAACACTAAATAATGCTGCAATTGGATAGTCTTGTTTATAGCAAATAGGATTCAATTCCCTTGTTAGTGACAATTTTAATTCTTCATGTACATGACTTACATTCTCTTGAAAAGCTTATCATTCAACAAAACAATTGGAAGAAGTGTTCATTTCGTAATTACAAAATGAACACTTTTCTACAACCTTCAAAAAAGAAAAGAAAAAAATCGCCATTATTTGACATATTCTTGTATCTAACATAGCAATTGGAGTACGTAATTAGAAAAGAGGAAAACTAGACATGTCTAATGTACTGAATTTTTCCAAGTGCCACAACTTTTACTTTACTAGATAAAAAGAAATAGTACATAATTTTACATTCTATCTTCAAATTTATCTGCTTGTTTTTACCAATGCAATTCCAAGTCATGAAAATAGCTCCCTTTTACACATGGGTAAGGTGGGAGGCTCTAAAATGGAGTGGGTATTAAGAATGGACCCTATAAATTGTTATGAAATGGACAAACAATAGTTCATAAATTGACCTCCATAATCATTGAATGAATCAAGGAAAAAAGCATTATTAATTGCAAGAGCCAATCATTCTCTTTGCTTTCCCATTTTTTCCTTTAGAAGTTGCAAGTGAACAGTTTATGGAAGACCTAGGGACATAAATAGGGATCTATGACACAACTCCTTTGAAAATCCATAAGTAGTTCAAAAACGCTTCAAAAAATATGAAACCACTTCTAGTAAATTCCTCTTCTATTTTTCTTTGTCTGAAAAATGAGCTAAAAATATTTCCATATAAGAAAATACATGAAAAAGGCGGATCAGCCCTTAGATGAGCCATTTCAGAGCCTCCTACCTTATAGTACCTTATAGCATCTTGGCGAGTTAGCCTAAATCCGTCCTGTGATTGCTGATGGACACAGCAATGTGCCCCCATGATAATCGATCATGGTGATGCAGTTCTTATTATGTCATTTTCTTAAGACTTAATTTAGCTCAGTTTCTGATGATTCGATGCTCTCTACTGGTGAGAATGTGGAGAGTGTGCAATCGTGCAGGATCGATACAGTCGCACCCCAAGACTTGCGTATTCTTGAGCAATCAAGCACAGGGCAATAGGCCCGCCACGCTGAGTGTGTTCCGCGAACAATGAGGCCGCCGCACAACCGACTGAATCATTGCAATACATGGGTCCTAAAAAACGCATTTGCAGAACCTCTCGGACTATGATGTAGTCTTTCTCTATGACTGCCACAAGTAAGTAAAGAAGAATTCGCGGATTGGAATTATATAACTTTTTTCTCTTTGAAAACTGACGGTGCTTTCAGAAAAACAAAAGAGAGAACGTACAATCAATCCGACTCAAGCGGCCGAGTCAACCAGGGAGTCAAATTAATTCCGCTTTTGGCTGGTACGTTCCTTGTGAAAGATTGTAATACTAATGAACTCAAAAACTCCGAGTAGTCCATAATAGTACAAATCACAATTCAACTGATAGCGAATCCTAAATTCAAGCTCCTGAAACTGAAGCCCCGAGCATCCTCCTCCTCCCCATTCAGCCGCTGCTCTTCATGGAGTGTGTCTCTCAAGCAGGAATTGTTTATGAAAACGGCGAAATCATGGATCGGAGTGCGTCCCAAGCTGAAATCCATTTAATTTAGGAGATGGTGAATTGGCGAAAATTTAAACTAATCGCAATGCTGAAACTGTTCTCACATAATGTATTGAATCTTTCAATCCAAAAAAGTGAAAATGATATCATATGATGCGCTATGGCCGAATGCCGAATATTTTCCGGGTGAAGAATCCGTACTGCCTAATTGCGCGGGTACTGCATACTGCGCTGATTTCGGAGAATAATTCGCCCTGCATAATTTCACTAGAAAAGATTGAGAGCAAACGACAGAATTCACTTACTTCTGTCCATACCAGTGCCTTGCTCGCATAGAATTGCTCTGGCCTCTAGCTCGTCCATAGTTTGTGTCGACACCCCACAAAGTCTCAGAATGCTAGCTAGGTGTAGCTCAACGGGAGAGAAAAATTGAGTACATATATTGCAGATCCAGTTCAATTGCGAAGCTCAAGCATACGGAACAGGAGAAATCAATTATGGAAATTGGCACAAATGTCCTATTGTGTCTCAATTCCAGTCCTAGTGTATGTATCATAGTGTATCCTATTCTACATCAGTAGACATTGGGTATGAAATTATTCAAAAATTTCCGTAGAATGATAGGCATTTTGGATTTCTCTTTTACTGAGAGAAATCTTCGAACTGATTGACGGAAGAATGATCTTCCGCCCATCCGTTCTTCGTTAATCACATGCAGTAATGACTTCGATCCCATTCATTCACTGAGGCACTAATCTGTACTTACTGGATTCAGAGTATTAATTGTTGTTCCATTGTAGAAGGTTCTCAGAAAATGCAGTGTGGAGGACTTGCAAATAACAATTACTGGGAGTGCAAGCTGATGGCGTTTCGATCGTGTGGTTGACTCGTCAAACAAACACCTTCAAGCAAGTCTTCCAAAGGATTCCAGCATTACTGCATTACTACCGAAGCTACTGTCAAAGCGGCCTACTTTGACTTATCACGGACCAGCTTACTCGACTCAACTACGACTGAGCACTTTTAGAATACTCCTGGTGAGTCACTGGAGACAAGTGTGGACTTTCCTGGAACGTCCCTGATGTTTGAGGTAATCATCTGGTCAATGCAGCATGCTTTAACCTGCATTCAGTGGTTAGTACTTGGAAGTTCATATCAAGCCTTGAGATTCTCAGGAACTCCCCACGGACGAAAAGACCAAAATAGTTGGCTTCCTGTTTTTGAAGTCGTTTGGAGGAACTGAAGCTCATCGCGTGCCATCAATTGAAATTGTCCACTTGAAATGTCCACTGAAGTGAGGGTTGAATTGACATCCACCAAAATCTACCAAATTTGTTGATGGAAACAATTTAATTGGTGCTTGAAAATGTTGTTTCAATAGAGTAGTTGAAACGTCATCCTCCAAATTCTACCAAATCTGTTGTTTCAAATGTCCGTTGATTTTCTGGAAAATGTTGTCTGAATATCGCAGTTGAGAACAACATCCTCCCAAGTTCCGGAAATGTCGTTTCACTAGGGGTTGTGCACTAGTGCTTCAATTCTCCAATGACTTTCCCAATAGTGGAAGCTGTGTAGCACCTCCGAGAGGAGAGTAACAGTAAGTTTCAATGTTCAAACCTCCTTTCAATGCTTTGTAGTTGACTCCTTTTCATGCTTCCAACAGAGGAGCCTCATTTTCCTCTCCAGTAAATGGAAATTTAACTGGAAAGAACGAGGTTCACAGTGCCCAGCTGCTTCTTTTCAATCCGCGAATTGCTCCTCCTCTTCCAACACGTTCTCAACTTAGCGGCTCTTGATTTCAAATTTCACCTGCAACTTTTTGGGGGTTTGAATACCCTAGTTCACCTGAAAGTGCTCCCAGAAGTCTCACTGATGTCCACCGCGTTGGTCTCAAAGCTTCCAAGTTTCTAGACAGTCAATCTCTTCCTCCGGGTCAGTCCTCGTCACTCCATGGCATCGAGGGCCTCAGCGTTGACCAGAGTAAATCAGGCCGTCACGAGCAGTGCTTTTAGCTTGCCTTCCAACATACATTACACCTTATATAAAGGTATAGATACATGTATATTTACATGTTGTTTGCTTTGTTCGCTTGTTTTGTTATGGTGAGATCTTTGGAACCATGTGTCCTCCAATCACATTCTTGGTACTAGTGTTCTTAGTATAGTAGGAAAGTTATCTATGAGGAGGGGTGCACGGGTTTTGTTTCATGGTGTTTGGACCTACAATGTGAAAGTTATGGGGTTTTGACTTATTTTTGGATCCTAAATCATCTTAAATTTTGGATCTTTTGGACCATGCATCACTCGGTCACATTCTTGGTACTATTAGAAAGTTCTCTATGCAGAGAGCTGCATGGACTTTGTTTCATGGCATTTGAACATGTGGTGTGAAAATTAAGGATTTTTGAGTTGTGAACCATCGGCATAGAGCTGCACTAGTCTATACTTCCGTACATTAAATGAGTTTGTTTGTTATGATGAGATCTTGGGAATCATATGTCATTTGGTTGTGTTCATCGTACTGTTAAAAATTCTCTACGGGAGGGGTGCAAGGACTTTGTTTTGTGGTGTCCAGAATCAAGGCAGAAAAGATATTAAATTTCATTTTTTTATGAATTAAAAAATTAGAAGATTATATTTACTTGTATTTTACTTATTATGCTATAGCAACGGCACAGGGTATACTAGTACAGAGAAACCAAAGTTGACCAAACAAAACAATCTCATTTAATGTTTGTTTGCATTAAAATGTATAGAGAGATAGTCTACATACAAGGGGAGCCAAAGCAGGTTACAATTCATGCAGTTTGTTCACTTGCTTCCGATCCAATCCCTGATCTTCTGATGGTTGCAAAGCGAGAGGTTGGTGTGAAGACCTGGAATTATGACAAGAAATCGTCATTTTCGTTGAATCCATGGGTGAATAAGATCTTCACAATATTGCCACAAGAAGGTACTTAGGTGCTCTGAATCCTGAATCCAATCTCAAATATTTGCATTGAGATTTTTGCAGTTGAGTTTCACGGGTTTAGCACTCTGAATCGTGCCTATATAACAACGTACCCAGTGACAGAAAAAGAATGTGAAAGCATTGAGAGGTTCTTTGATTTCATTGCATCTCAAGAATTGCTTGGGTCTGTAAGTTCCACAAGGTCAGGAACTGGGAAGGGAGTCTCGATAGTGCAGAAATGGGAAAGAGGGGCGGCTGGGCTTCCTCAAGAGGGTTAGGTAACAACTAACAAGTTCTAGCTAGTGCAGCCCAGTTTGCATTCTCAATGCGAATTTTTTCGTTGACTCCCATTCATTGACTTGAGCGTCCGATTTAACGGTCCATTTCGATCTACTGTAGGAAAATTCCTATGCAACCGTTTTTGATCGAGAAGTCCAAGCAGTCCGAGATCTGAGCACCCCCGAGTTTATTGATAGAAGCCCGAATAGAAGTGACGATCAGCTAAATGGGACCCTCAGTCTACATGACGAGTTATCAGTGGTGGTGTTGGCAATCTTATCAGTTACTTTATCTTTTCCCCAGATTCCCCTGAAATTAAGATAGAGAACATGCAACCTTAAATCAGCACTGATCATCGATCATTCCAACTGTGAAAGTTTTAGGATGACAAGTTCGTTGGATTGTTAGAACTTCTTGCATTGAAACTTACTGTCTATAGAAGAGATCGTCTCGAGTTAAGTCAAATTTTGTCGATTTTATGTTAACTACTTTGTATAATGTACATGCATTGGATAGCAGTTTTGCACCGAAGTAGGATTTCTCCTGAGCAGCGAGTGCTGAATCTTTGGAGAGCTTTCGCTAAGCAAAAATGAATCATTAGTGAGTGTGAATTCAGGACAGTGATCAGGTTTCCTGAATTGGCTAGCTACTTTCGAGGAAGCTCAATACAATTTGGAAATTCTGGAAAAAAAACACCTACGTGTAGGGTCAAGGTTCTGTACATGTTGAGTTTGGGCCACTTTTTTCTATTTGTTTTTTTCACCTTTTTCGTCTTTCCGCCTTTTCTAGATCATGTGCAGAGTTGCTTACATGTATCGGTGAAGCCACTCAATGGACGTATGGACCCCAACAGCTGTTGCCTGGCTTGTTCCTCTTGCAGACTGGCCACATTGTCAAGATTCTCATGTGGCACTAGGGACCGAGCAGAGAAGAAGCAAAGAATTCAGCAGCCAGTCCCTTTGTGTGAACGTCTGGCTTCAGTAGCCGGCCGCACACTACAAATATTGCTGCCTGCATTGTGAGCCTATGGTTTGCTGAGAGGCTTGTGTGAATGTTCACTTCGGTAACTTCACATCACCTCTCTCTCAGCCAAGCGTAGTCTTCCGTTGCAAGCATATGGATACGACTGGCATGGGAATTGCGAATTCAATGCTCCGAGCTCATGGACCGCATTTGGCTGGTGAGGTGCCAAAAGAACGAACTCTGGTTCCTTGGAGGAACGTACCCACGTGCATTGCGAGACTTCAAAGTCCTGCATTCATGCTCAGGTGAGCACACTAATCTACTACCTCGGTGTCTTTGAACATATGATATTAAAAATATGAGGTGATTTCATTTCTAGTCTTTTTGTGCAATCCATGTACTAACCGTGCTTTTAGTCCTTTATTAGTTTTACAGGTACCTCAGTTTAATGGTGCCCTAGCTAGGTTACCTTGGAGTTTATGGACCATTCTGGCAAGCTAAACATTTCAGTTGCTATCATAGCTTGTACATATCTAGAGGGATTGGTAAGAGAGTGGTGGAAGTGGAACCGTGGAAGTATCATACCGTCTCGTCAGGATATGATTCTCGAAGATGCTGAGGCTGAAGTTATCTTGACAGGCAGAGCCACATGATAAAACAACTGGAAGCCGCCCACTGCACTGAGTGAAAAAAACACCAAGGGCCAAGTAATAATGACTGGTGTACAGTAAACTATTTATTGGTATATATGAGAGGCAGCTACAGTGGGAGAAGAATTCAAAGTCCCAGCAGGGACAGACAAACTGGTTCCCGCGGTGTGAAAAACAAAAATAAGTCGTAATCTCAGAGGAATTGGAAGTGAGTTAGGAAATGGAGAATTCTTTATCCCCTTATATAAGTCCCTTGACCACGTTTTCACCAAAAACGCTTCAAAACTGCCATTTCTAGTACAAGTATCAACTTTACCAAAAAAAAAAAGATTGGACACAACCATAGGATCTTGTAATATGTTGGTTAGAAAAGATGTGGAAACAATTTCAGAAATTTCCACCATGTGGATTGCAAGATATAAGCATTCAAATTCACTTCAATCAATTTTTTGGCCTTGCAAAAAATAGGACAGCTGCGCTTCACATGCTCACTTTTCTATGAAAAAATGTCCAAAATGGTGGTGCTTCTTTAGATTCTTTTTCTTAGACAGGTTGGTTACATGTTTAATAAATTTCACATAATTTGAAATTGTACAACATATAGGAAAAAAATAGTAAGTAGAAAGAAGTAGAGGATGATTCAAAATACAAAATTGTTAAGAAATTAGATATGGAATTGCAAAATGCCAATCCCAATGGTTGCAATTTTTTATTAAACAATCTACATCCTATGATTTTATTTTTTTCAAAAAATATTGAAAATTGAGTAAGATAAAGGACTTTAAAGTTTATTTTAGAGTAGAGATTCCATAACTACCCACAAACTAAAATTCCTCATAACTTTTGACTCATTGATAAAAATGGGATGATTAAAAGCTTTTCGCGTATATACAACTCCAAGAAAACCAATTTTAAATTTTTGTTTTTGAAAAAAGTGACTTTTTCTTATTTGCCCAGACTACTTGATCAAGGAAAAAAGTAACATATTAGGCCATAAGTTTTGACTCATATTTCCAAATGTCATGAAATTTAGTGCATATGAAAGATATTCCTCATCCCCACCTTCTATTGAAATTTCAGCCTAAAATATATAAAATCTCCAATCACAAGTACTTGCCCAAATTTTCTATGTTGCCACTAGGGATTAAGACAATTTGATAGATCTTGCAACAAACTAATTTGGAAAATACAATTGCATGCAATACTTATTTGCATTTAATATACATGAGTATGTATGTTGGTCCCTCTATAATCCTTGGAAAAAAATCCAAAAGATGTGTCCCTTCTTTCTCTAGAATAGCATTGGGTTTTATTTGGCAAAAAAGAGAATACAAAGATGGCACAAGTGGATAGGCCCTTCCTAGAAATAAAGTCATTGTAAAGAAATACAACATATAATGTTGTGCCTAGCATTGTATTTAAAACTCTTATGTATTATAGTTAATGACATGTTTTCTTCAAGTCTTTTTCCATCTTCTATTGTAGACATTGGCTTCAAATATCCCTAAATAAGTATTGATCAACCACAAAAAAACACAATTGAACTTGTGCCAATTTTTGAATAAAAGATTTCTATATATCCATACCAAGTGTTTCTCGTATTGAACATGTATTTTCACACATCGAATATATATTTTTCAGTGTTGATTAATTGCTTTATGTGAATGGAAACAATGAAAGCAATGTCTACCAAATCCAAAGGTCCTTGAAGTGAATCTTCTATGAGTGTGTAAGTGTTGCAGGCCTACATTTGCACATTTTTTATATATTGACATAAACAGCATTATACATACAATCATAAAAACTCTAATTTCTCGCAATACTAATGTTGAATTGCTCCAATTTATTGTTCACCCATTGGTTATCACTTATTCTCCAATTTGGTACAATTACTTCACTTTGGCTCCTATGTCCTAAATAATTCCACATCTACTAAAGATTTTGTCTATATTACTTTGACCAAAATAACTCTAGGATCTAAAGGGTTCATTTTTAGCAAAGAATAATTTAGAGGAAAAATGCTAAAAGTTGGGGGTCTCATCTTCCCAACCATCTTTACTCATTCTCCACATTAATGTACATTGCTCCATTGGACAATTGACCTCCATTGAAGACATAGAATGGGTATGCATAACAAACGTACAAATGATTGAAAGGAATGGATCAAAACTTAGATGTGTTATAAGGAGACCCTCACATTGATTAACAATGCTAGGTTTGTAACACCTTCTTTTTTTAATACAAACTATCCAAAAAGATGAAAAAAATATTTTTCTCATTGCTCCAAATCCAAGGGGACTTCAAGAGCATTAGTCAATACTTTTTACAAACCAATTAGGGCCAATTAAATTAATGGTCTTCCTAGGTATACTACGGAGATATATGACCTCCCTCCCTAAGACCCAAAGGAGAAAAATTATTATTGCTAAGAAATGATATAAAGTATTGATGGAATCAAATTTAAAATTACTTCATTAATCTTTAGTGGATGAATTGAATGCATTTGTTTTTGAATATTCATAAAAAATATTTTATAATTTTTTTTTTAAAATGTGAATATATTGTGATTGCTCATAATTATATTTTACAATGATTGGTGAAATATCAATAGTAAAAATATCATTAATTCCTATTATTGATAGTTTTTTGTAGCGTGAAAAAACTTAGGTAACAAAACCTAACAAATCTCCTAGTCATGGTTTTTTTAATTGTAGAAGGTCAATATGTCAATTGTTTTGTATCTAAGATTATTTTTATTATAGGAAAATCATTCATTTTGATAATTAAAGAATTAAAATTAATTTTTATCAATTGGTTAAGAACTATGAGATGAATTCTTTAGCCTATCCTAGTACTAGTCTATATTCCGTCTATGCAGACATACATATAATGACGCCCCAATCTTATACTAGGATTCTAAGGTCAATTTGTCAAGGTTGGTCACATTGACCTGATCAAATACCAAAGTATAACATAAAATCACATACATACAATTATGAATTCCTCAATTACTTCTTTAGTTTTAGCCTTTGTCAAATGGTCTAGTATCTTAATTAACTAGCATAATTACTACTTATGCAAGTATGCAAATCCAAAATCAGTCTAAGGTGAAATTGTCTCCGTATACATAGTTATACAAGGGATGTTAACATTCATGTAAAGGCATCTCCACCAGGGCATGCCATAATACCCCTGTAAGTGGTGTGGCACGCTTGGAAGACTTTTATCGTCCTACCAGTTATAGCCTTTCTAGTTTTTCAACGCTAGCCACTTCAAATTTTTGTCGCGACACTGAAACTTCTTGTACATTACATGATTGACTTGTGGCACGGTACTAACAAATGCATTGAATTTTGGTGTTGTACCAATGGTGCCTAATGGTCGGGGATGTTTAGATAGCAAGAAGAGCAAACAAGACTGCCTTGGTTTAACATCAGTAGGCGAGACAAATTTAGAGAGTTTTGGACAACATTTAAGAGCAAGTGGGTGGATTTGAGCTACAAGTAGGCGTAGTGGATTTTTTGAGTGCATGAATGGTCCTAGGGTTTCAGCATGGGGGCGCCTACTTTTGCAGTGGGTTTGCAAGTTTTGCAAGTGGATTACAGGGTTTGGTCCAAATGAATCACTCTTTGTTATGTCTAGTTTGGTCCAAATGAATTGCACTTTATTATCTTTGGTTTGGTCCATTCCGGCACTTGTTAGTGGTGTGTTTTTCAATTTTTGATTGAGCTAGAGGCTTTAAATCTTGTGCACATTATGAAAAGCTTGTCGATCAATGCACTCAATTCTAGTTTTTGAATATTTGTAAGCTTGAAGATCACAATTTATTTTGATGCTCTAGATTAATGAATTTGACCATCGTGGCACAGATTACTGGAAGGAGCTACACCAAGAATTCAACTTCAATCTAAATTGGAGCTAATTGAACTTCAATTAACGCCATGTAAAAAATATGCACCTTCTACATAGTCATGGTATTTGTTAGACAAAATTTCGTAGTCAATTTTGTCCCAAATCTCTTAATAACTTTCTCATATTTCCTTTTGGATGACCTTGGAGAAATTTGGTTTTACATGATAGTTTACTACATGCATCTCATTTTGCTCCAAGTCCTATAAACAAACTCAAAAACATGAGTTCAAAAAAAATTGCGAATCAAACCAATGTTGGAAATTAAAGAGGTTAAATAGCATATATATACATCTACCTAGACTTAAAAGACAATTCACAAAACCGTATTTGAATATGTGACTCATGAATCAAATATTGTGCTATTGCAACATCTTGCAAGATATAAGTACAAACCTCATAATAATTACTATTGTACAGTTGGACAAGCATTATTGGTATTGACCAAGTAGTCAATGCTTCAAACTCATATAACACAACTAATTCAAATTGAACATTCTCTCCATAATGTCGTTCCACACAGCTCACATAAGCTAAGTACTACAACCTACAATAACATACTATAGATCGGAAGTGACTCTTGAATGGCAAACAATGAGCACGGGCCAAGCTAATAAGGAGAGGGCAAAAGTAGACAACAATCTATCATGTGTGGATGGGTTGGATTGCAACAAATGTGATTTGTGACAAACTATATATATTGTTAGCATAGATCTTCAATCATGACAACTCCAACAATGACTCTAAAACAAGTACAACAAGTAGTGCTTAGGGTTTTTTTGAGCCCAATTTCCCTTCATTGCCCGATGTGCTAGCCTAATAGGTTAGCGCTTGGATTAGTAGGTACGGTCTTCAATGCTTTGCAATTTGGTGTCCTCCATTGATCATGCGCCTCATAAAGATAGCATAGAGGGTGCTGGTGGGGCAACGCTAATTCCTCAAGCCCTTCCGTGCCTCTGATGCATGGCACTTATTGTTTGGTGCATCTCAAGTGGCATAGAACAATGGAGATGCTTTAACAATTATGCTCCACTCAATTAGTTAGAAGTTCTTTCTTTCTTCCAAACTCCAATTGAATTGCAACAAGTCAAGTTGTCCATACCACAAATATGGTCAATTTCGTTAAAATGGCAGTATTCCACATGACATTTTAATGGAATATCTTCTACAAAAGAGAATAAGTGTGCCGCGATAGGGTCATACATGTGCCAATTTTATGCCTAGCACATTCAAATCACTCCTAGTTCACGCATTTCCATTCTCCTTGGACAATCTTTCCATTGTTTTCATTCTTTTAGTGGTTTCATTTTGTGCCATTTTAATGGAATACCACCATTTTAACAAAATTGACCATAAATGATTAATTTCCTCACGGATTCCCTTAATTGCCAAAGACTATCCAACTGTAATGTATTGTCTACTCTACTTCCTTCTAGTATAAATTTAGAGATACAATTCCACTTAGTCAAATTGATCTTTATTACTTCTACAAGGGCAATTAGTCTTCAATGGTTTATAAATAAATTTCTTATTATTATTTTTGGATCTACAATTTTTACTAACAATCCTAATTGGCTAATTGTACAAAGTCTATTTGTCTATCTAACGACAATTTTCCACACTTATAGTGTATTTCTTCCACTTGTCAATTTGACCAAGAACCACAGTAAGTTTACACCCATTGTCGACAAATATTCACCAGAATTGGGTGATTGCAAGAAACACTTGTCCTATTTGTTGTCCCCTTGCCCCTAAAAATTGGCTTTTTGCTCATAACTTTTGCATTGTTTGTCTATTTGGCATGAAATTTGAATAGAAGGTAGATGCTAAAATTACAACCTTTGAGTGCTTTTTAAAAAAATTTAAAAATTAGTTTACTATTTTTAACTTGCCTCCAATTGGGTGTCTACTTTGGCCATTTTGAGGGGGTTTAGTCCTATTTTTGACCCCAAAATGCGAATTTGAAGCCACAAATTGGACATGTTGGAGGTCTACTAAGACTAAAAGGGCTGACAATGAATTTTTATGAAAATAGCATCATGTCGATTGCACACATGGGGTCAAAGTGACCTTCCTTTGCGTGAAAGCTACAAAGAGGGAAAAAATTTCCTTCATGAATTTTTTGGTGCAATGTGAGCGCAATCTTTTCTAAAAAATGGCTTTCTTTATTGAATTTTTTTGAATTTTTTTGAATTACTAAAAATGAAAATCTCTATAGACCCCTTTTCTACTATTTTCTACTTCTAGTGGCTTCTGTAGTACTTTGTAGTAGTTCGTAGTACTGCATAGTACAACATAGTACTAAATCAACGGTGTAGATCTGCAGGTGCCTTCAATCAACGATGCAGATTTGTCGGGGCGCTTCTAAAACGTAGTATTAGTAGTATTGCATAGTATTGCCAGTCCTATGGCCAAAAAATACAGTTTTGAACGAAAAACATGAAGTATTTCTTGCAACTACCTAATTTAAAAATACAAACAACAATTCTTGGTAAATGCTATGTCTAATTTACCGAACAAAAATAAGAAAAAAAGACGGCAATCACTAGCAAATTGACCACTCACAAACTAACACCAAAATACCTAGGCAAAATACTCGCTACTTGAAAGTGAACATAATACACAACAAGAACCAAGCTCATGACTAATAGACAAAAAATGAAAAGACAATGCCAATCCATGGCTAATTGTCTAAAACACACAAGAATGCCAATCACTGAACACACAATGAACACACAATAAATTCATCAAGAGTTAAGTTGTATTGAAAGAGGACATAGTCATGTACAATTGGCAAGAAGGCGAGCATGCATTGTAAGCTAGAGGGAGCCAAAAATAATCATCAAATTTTCTTATATCCCTTCTTGGCCCGTAATCAACTCTCAATTAACTACACATGTCCATTTGTCTAATTGTTTTCTTCAATATTACCCTAATTCCTTCATACAGCTGTCTAAGAGACCATTCTACATTTACACTACTAATTGTTTTGACTTCTCACTCTATTCTACTTTGGAATTGTCTTGGATTGGTCTATTTGTCTTGTAACCCCAAAACATCAAAACTTTATGAAAAATTTAATCTACATTTTTGTACAAGGAGTATATTGAATACTTTGTGCTCTTTTGCATTAAATTATTTTACTACAATGATCTTCATTTGGATTATCTCACTAAAAAGATGATCAAATTTAATATATTATGAAACTATATTATTTGGAAATAATAAATCAAACAAAAGAGAATGGACTAGTGCTTTAAGAAGGAAAAAAGAAACTAGATTTAGAAATATTGGTTAATAACCAAGAAATTAAGAAGTGGATGTATATAAAACTAGTCTTTTGTAAAAGAGCATAGATACTAGGAAGGAATTAGGGACTCAGGACAAGTTAAGGGTTTGTTTTTAGATTGTTTTCTAACCTAGGGCTTACTATAAGGGATGTATCAAAGATAAGTGAAGTTCCTTTGTACTAAGGATATATGTGGCAAGTTTCTTGAATGTTATGAGTCTCTATACTTTCAACTTATTATCATATTTATTTTGTTGTCTACATGCAATCTTCATATAATTATTAATTGGTCTCCTATAAAGAGCACCCATGGGGTGCTTTTTAGTATGAGGTGACTACTCTTGGCGACATTAGTAGAGAGAATACAAAGCTTGCTTGAATATGTACAAAAATTGGTTAAATTTTGCAAAAAAGACCAATTTAAAAAAAAAAATCTATATAGAAGTGTGCAACATTTGCAAAAAGAAAATCAGAATTGTTGCCAAGAAGGCTCATGAAAAAGTTAGGGAAGCAAGTTTTCAACTACTGGAAAACTATTTTTAACATTGGACTTGAACTTTTAGGTTGCTTTTAGTTTGACAACAAGGCAATGCTCCTACAATGTAGTTTCTCCCTACTCACATAGACATATACTCACAGAGACATAGAAGTCAAAGCATTACCCAAAACTTGACAAAGGCAATTCCAACACCAACCCTGAAAAACTTGAAATTTTTTTCTTGACACAGCATGGAAGTCCGCCCTAACTTGTGGTGCAAATTCAGGATTGAATGAGATATTGAAATTGACGTTGATGGAGGAATCTGCTATCTCTCGGGAGTCGGGATAGAATATTCTGCGGCGTTTCAAAAACTCCCCTTACAAGCAGAAACACATGATACTGATTTGGATAAGCAGGCATTGGCACAATTTGTTCTATTCAATCCTCACACTCTAAATATACGGGTCAAGTATCCGATTTCGACAGATCTGTCTGGATTCACAGTTATTCTCTTTCATCTGCCAGATCGACGATAAACTTTGAGAATTTGAGAACAAATGCATAATTATATGAACAACTACGAATCTAGCGATCCGAGGAACACATCGTATCAATCCAGGGAACCCTGAAGCGTAAAAACAAATGATTTCTTCGGTACGTGCAGTTCCAGTAGCGTCATCGATCTCCCCACCCCCGGAGCTAGAATTCGGAAGAGCCATAGCCAGGAAAGATTGCAAAGCTGCAAACCGGAAGGATGCCGGGCCGGCTCTCAACTCGATGCTAGGTAGATGTTAGACGGGGTTTTAGATCGATTGGCCGGAGTTGAGAGACGTGAGCTAGTGATTTATATTCAAGGCACGTTCACCAGTGCGGAAGGTTGATCTTGCGATGCTTTCTGTAGCGGTTTTGCAATGACCGCCACTAGTCTATTAACAATTGTGCAATGGTTTTGTATGAAATTAAACTGTATATGAAATGTATTTGCAACTACTTGAAGTGGCAATGGTTTTTTCAGCAGTTTAGGCCTAGATATGCACTCACTAGTGCAAAAGGGGTGTTTTAATGACATGTGAAATGACATTTGGATGTCATTTCAACCACCACCCCAAGGTGGTTGAAATGACATCCAAATGTCATTTCACATGTCATTTTTTTGATGTCACTAAAATATGGAGGTTTAAATGACATTTTGAATATGTCATTAAAACATGTTTGTGGTGTACATCTTAAAATTTTAAAATCTATGTGGAATGAGGATATTTTGTAATTCAAAATCATTTCAACATTAAACTGAGGTTTAGAAATTCTACACAATATTGTAGATTGTAACTTCAATTTCTTTTTCAAAAATATAGATCTTCATATCTGAATTCTCTGCAAGAAGTAGATTTCAATTTCAAAACATGTTGCGAGCGTGTACATTTATCAGTTTAGATTGTCACAACGTCAAAGATTTTAATTTCAGAAGTCTTCTCAGAGGTAGATTCCTATAAATTATGAACTGTAGATTCTGATCTCCAGCATTGTAGATTTTAATACTGGAATGTCTTTAATTTGTAGATTAGGAATTTAATAATCCTTTCCTAATGTAGATGTTAATATCAGAAATTGTCACATGATTTGGAATTAATGTTCTGAAATCTTGAAAATCTGTAGATTTTTTCCGTGCTATAATTCATATCAATTTGTAGACTCTACAAATGAAAAAATTAGGAGTTCTGGTAGATGTCATCATCCCAGAGAAGGAACATAACGCATTCCAAATCTACATCTGGAAGGAATACTAACATACTAAACCCTTTCTACAAACTTTTTCACCTACAAAATCTAAACTAACAGGTCCAGAGGTATCGCTTGTTGGCAATGGAGCTTCCTGCTGAGGAGGGCTCCAATTTTCTTCAACTGTTTTTCAACTGTTTTGTCTGGGGCTCTGATTTTCTTCACAAGACACTTCTGTACCTACAAAATCACTTGCAGTATATTAGAAGTCTATCCAACTAACACAAAATAGAAGTATGCGAAGAAACAGAACCCACACTCCTATATTACGACACTCACACTCCGCAACAATTATAAGAGCCTTAAGGAAAAGGGGCATAACATGTGAACAGATTTGCAAGAAAATAGGTGATGAAGAGACACACGAGTAGAATGAAAGCCTCATTATACAGTCACGCACATTCTCCAGTTCAGAGAGTTCCAATGAGCCATATGCTTTGTTGCAATATGCATCACATAGTGCGTATTCCCACGCCCAGATTATGTCTAGAAAAGAATAATAATAGTTGCTACGAGTTGTTAAGACGCATGATCCCATCTCAGTGCTACAGATCACGCAGTCTATATGTAAAAGGAAAAGTTTGCACAGTTAGTTTCCAATTAATAATCAAACCTCAAGAATGTGGCAAAAGGGCAAAAGCAGCAATACACCTAGTTGTAAATGACCGAAGAAATTCTTAAATGCGTGTTTTCAAAAGCCCTCAAAGCACTACCAATGCTCTTAATGTCAAATCTGAATGATGCTTGAACCATTATAAGATATTAAATCAAAACTGCGGACCTGCCAGGCAGCTGCCATTTCAGCATCATAATCCGCCCAACGTGATGGAGTGCCTGGTGTTCTTATTGAGAAGTCCTATCCCTTCGTGCCTCTGAACATTGTTAAATAAGACTGTCAAATGAAGGAAATCAAACGATAACTTTCAGGTTAAGGTGCAGATCTGCAACACGTCTTGTGCTAAGTAGCCAGACATTATATCAACATCTTACCAAATTGAGAGGCAAATCACACTAGAGAAAAAGAAAAGAAAACGGCAGTTATTGACGTACTGTTTTTGCAGAGTAAGTCGTGTACCATTCAATACTTTCCTGCAATACTCCACATCAAGACATATGAGACAAAAGCTCCTTAACTGAATCAAAAACATATGAGACATCTTATCTTCTAAAATGAAATGAAAGCACTGCAAACGATGTTTGACATCTTATCTTCACATATAATTTGATGGTAGAAGTCACATATTTGGCAAGAGAAATCCATGAAAGAATTACGGGGATCCAGCACTGGTTTTTGAAAATGTAGCAACCTAAACGATAACCAGCAAGATCATAAACTGGGTCCAAATTCGTGCATGGACAGGCATCCCTTTCATCATCAAAAATCATTAAATACTGAATAGAGCCCTAGAAAAACTAATTTCTCTCCATCCGATTCACGAGGTCGACTGTGAAGCATGAGTGTGCAACGAGGAAAAACTCCAGAACGTCTCCAACTCGAAGCTCGTTAACAACACAGAAAGCTTCCCAACCGGATTCCAAACACACCAAAAGCTTTAATACCTGCTTTGCTTGCAGGTCTGCTTGCTTGTGTAACCCTGGAACCCCTATGTTTACCACTAATTGACCACCTGTTCGCCGGCTCTCTTCCTGAAGCGTCTCAAACAACTCCTCTTGAACAACTCCTCTTGCTCCTATATCGTATGCTCGACGGTACCTGCCAGTTTATAACATTGCAATGGAAGTAAAAATCAGAAATAAAAAACCGAACTAGAAGTATAAATCAAACCGGGCTTCCATTGAACAATTTCCGTAAAATTAGGGTTTCCACAAACATATATCAAATACAATCTTTACCCTAACCAGACAGTTCCTAGCCTGCTAACAAAGCTCATCAAAGCATCCTCGATCACCACTCGCCAATTCAAACCGGCGCATGCAATTCCTCTCTCTCTGCGAAATTACAGAAATTGTGTGAAAACATTCTACAAGCAGCCCAAAATCAATCATTCGAAGTGGACGCAGTCTACAACACCGTAAGCTTGAAAAAAACACGCAATTCTTGTTTCTTTTTCGTTCTAATTCTGAATTCCGCAATCCCGGTCCGTTCTCCGCAGAATATGGCGGTGAAATGGCGTGAATGGAAAGGATTTGATGAATTGAGTGCAGTAAGTTACGCATACTGTAGTGATTACGTGATCGAAGTGGGTTGGATAAGAATTGGCAGGCATCACCTAACAAACAAAGAGCGACGTCGACGAACGAATAGAAACGTCCGTCGACAAAACTCAACGCTGACACCGTGCTGCGCGCTTTCAACAGACGATCTTGAAAAACAATTCGCTTGCAGTGGATGGATGAAGAATGTTTTGAAGTGTGCACGTCACTACTTCAGTTGGCGGGCTACATAAAATGGATGAATACATTTAAGTATGTGGTAAAAGTAATTTTTGTCTTAGGAAATTAGGCCACCTTATTTTGGGGAAGAATATGTTTTCTTAGATATCAAGCTCTCTTGAAGGAGCCATCTACAAATGGTGAATAATGTAATGAATTGTTTGATTATTATAGCTAAATATGAGGTTCATCATAAAATAATTTTAAAAATAGTATTTCAATTATTGGGATATATTGAATAAAATCTAATTGAGGTGCTATTTTTAGTAGTTTATGTTTTTGAAATATTCTTTTTGAAGTCTAGTTTTAGCATCAAAAATCCGATTTTGAAAATGATTGATTATGATTTTTTTATTCAAGATTTTGAGTAAGGGTGTTCATTGCAATCTTGACTTTTTGTAGTGTTGAAGGCTCTTGGAATGAGCCTCAAATACACTAGATCTTGGAGAAAAAATCACACTTTTACATTCATATAAATAAATAAATTGTAGAGCAAATTTTGAAAAGCCATAAATTAATTGGGGTTACTTACGTTAGGCCCTTTATCCTTGTATTTTTTTGGTGGCCCACTTTTTAGATTTGACATGTGAAGAAAATTGAAAGACTTCAAATCACTTTCATGGTTTTAACGCCCTTGTGTTCAAACATTATAATCTTTCAATCTGTAAGTGATATTATTGTGTTTTCTTTTCGTATGTGATCTCTAACATGTTTAGTTTGAATTTATACGGTTCCAAAATGTTGACTTCTTGTTCAATTTAGAACAAATTCCTAAAAGCTCAAAAAAGGCCTTAGGCATTTAGGGGTTAATCCTTAAAGGACGGATTGGTGACATTGGAAACCATTTTAACAACATTTGTGTTTGCGTTCCCATTATATTATTTTTACAATAGGAAATTTAAAAATGAATTTGATAGTAAACTCCCCTAGCCCCTTTGCATCTTCATATTTGTTTTTTCCACCTAATAGAATATGTACAACATATTACATTTTATATTAACAAATCAAGTGTATAATTGATATGTTCAGAAAAGACAAAAGAGAATCCAAAATTTCAAAGTGTGCATTTATATTGAACTCCAAAATGTGTATTTATATTGAACTCCTAAGTGTGCATTTATATTGAACTCCTATATTGAACATTATTACCCATTCTAACACTATTTGAGCTCTATAGTAAAATTTGGTCATTTCAACATTTTTATAAGAGTGCATTTAGTGTTAGATGGGAACAAAATGTAGAAGTTGGAATGGTGTGGAACAACACTAATTATCACCCAACACTATTTACCAATTTTAATGTACTCTTTTGTATGCCAGTATCTCAACAAAATAAAGCATTAATAATAGTATTTGTCATCATATACAGGTTCAATAGAAGTGATAGTAGTATTAGGTAATAATAGATATTATATTCTTTATTTTCACTAAATTCTCTAATCTTCAAAGTTATAAATGTGTTAACATTTGAATAAATTTTCAACTATATATTCAAATGTCATGAAACAAAGTATGTGCACTCCTTTTGCTCAACAACTTGTGAGTGGTAAAGAATATGTGGCCAGTAGATTTACATATGAGAGATTTTATAGTATCAAACATAACAAAACAAATTTGAAAAGACAAACTCATTTTAAGAGATCATTAATAATGAAATGGAAAGTGAAATAATTAAACTTTTTTTAAATTTAATAACTATAAAAGTTACTCATGTGGAGAAGTAGAATACATTGCTCAAAGTAATTGTACTTTTACCTTCATAAATATAGATGTAATCTACAAAAGCAGTATGAAATAATAATTGGGCTTTTACTTTTAGAATATATATTGTAGATCACTCACACTAAAATGCAAGTAAGCTTACTTGTCTTTTAGTTTTGGAAATAATATCAAGACAATTTAAGTACAAAATTGATGAAAAGAGTTGTCTTCAACAAATTGAGGCAAATTTCAATAAGAAACGTTGATACAAAATTCTTTGTTTAATTTATCAAATCATTTATTTATTTGAAAATACATAATAGCAAGTTGGTTGAAGAAAACAAAATTATAATGATTCAAATTGTAAACCGTGACTTAGGTGTAAGCAAGATTCTAAGCTACACATGTAAGGAAAATAAAGAGGAAAGGCAATTGAAAGAGATATCCAAAGGTTAAATAAATTAAAAATTACAAAACAAATGGTAGAAAGTGATGAAAATATGAACCTACATTTAATTGACCATCAAACATAATAACAACATTTACAAAGGCCTCTATAATGTACTATGTCACAACTAATAGAAGTTTTGAAGAAAGTGTGGGGATTATTTTCAACTTTCTACCCTAATTTATAATCCTCCAAAACTGATAAAATTGAAGAGACTAATATACAATGCTAAAGAAGTATTCCCATCAAACTTCTAATTGTTTTAGCTTAAATAGCATGATCCTACACCATGTTGTTCATCACTATTATTTACTTTTTTACAAAAAAATCAAACAATTTTAATCTCTTTTGTATTTACTATGATTAATATTAGAGGAAATATTCATTTTTTAGCATATATTTCATTTTTAATTAAATAAATAAGAAAAAAAACAAGATAAATTTGATAAATCACAAATTTTATGAGGAAAATAGGTGAAAAAATATTATATACTTTGAAATGTTAGAAAAGATGAACTTTGATGGGAAAAATGTAAAGTAGACCTTAGACATTGACTCCTAAATGCATGAGGTACCAAATTCTAGTGTCAATAATACTTTGAAATTAAATAAAACCTAACCAAATTTCTATTTTTAGTAGTTTTTATTTTAGACAAAAAACTTATTGAATTGTAATTGTAGCACCCAAAATCCAATCTTACAAAAGATTGATTATGGTTTTGTTTTTTCAGTATTACGTGCAAGGGAGTCTATTGCAATCTTTACTATCTGTATTGTTGAGAGCTTTTGGAAATGACATTTGAAACACACTGGATATTGGAGTTCTTTCCACAGTAGAAACTCATTTAAAAAAATTGTATAGTAGATTATAAGAAGTCGTAAATTGATCGAAGTTATGCATATTATGTCCTTCTAACCTCATATTTTTTTGTTGACAAATTTTTTTAGATTTTACATATGAAAAGAGGGTTGGAAGACTTCAAATCACTTCAAAAAATTTGACAACCTCGTAATAGAACATTATAATTGTAATTACAAATGTAATTGAGAAAAACAATTTTGGTGTACCCACATTGACATCCTCCCAAAGGCACAAAAATTGCTTAATTATCATGAAATTTTTGTCATGAGATCATCTCTATGATGATAACATGTGTGTCTAATTTCAAGTTCCAAAGATTTGCCTAGAAAAAGATATTTGAAATCTACCAACATGTATAGTTGTGAAATAATTTCTAACAACTAATTCTGTTGGTAGATTTTGATTATCTTTTTATGGGCAAATCCTTTGAATTTGAAATTACACACATGTTTTCAACATAGAAATGATCTCATGACAAAAATTTCATGGCAAAAATTTAATTTCTCAATCTTTGGGAGGGTGTCAAAGTTGATAGCATTGAAATTGTTTCTCTCAACTACACATGTTGGTAGATTGTGAATATCTTTTTTTGTGTGAATCATTGGGCCTTGAAATTTGTCACACATGTTATTAACATAGAGATCATATTGTGGAAAAAAATTCGTGTTAAAATAACAATTTTTCAGCCCTAGGGAGGGCATCAAAGATGGCAATAGTGAATGTTTTCTTCCTTGTGAAAGCAAGAAATTGGACCCTACTGTACATACCATTAACCACCTAATTTCAAAATCTACCTGCTGCATTTCTTATGTACAAGGAGTGCTCCAGTTCAAACTGGATCTCTAAATCTACCAAATTCTTTAAATCCACCAAATTTTCAAAATCTACCGAATTCTTAAAATCTATCAAAGTCATAAAATGTGCCGAATTCTTAAAATCTACCAAAGTCATAAAAATCTTTAAATCTACCAAAATCATAAAATGTGCCGAATTCATAAAATCTACCAAATTCTCTAAATCTACCTAAATTGTAAAATCTGTTCATTTTTTTCAAATCTACCAAATCTTTCAAATCTACCAAATTTTGAAAAATTTGTGAATCATATTTTTACCCAAAATCCAAAATCTACCAAACTCTTAATATTGTTCTAAATACTAAACACCGAATCTACCAAAGTGTTGAAAATGTCATTTCAACAGGGGTGGTTTTAATGACATTTCCCCAAAACATGGTTGAAATGACATTTTCATTTCAACATGTCATTAAAACACCCCTTCTGCACTAGTGACTGGTTCCCGGCCCTGCCCAAGACTTTTGGCGGCACTTTTGCAATGGTTAGCAATAGACCTTAAGTTCTTAATTGGCTAGCAAAGTAAGGAACCACTGCAAGACCATTGCATGACAATTGATGATGTGTTGCAACTGCTGTAGTGTTTTCATCAAGTGCAGTCTGTATACGTCTTTCGATTTGTCTGGCCGGGGTTGAGGATTCCTCGTTTCACTAGCTGATGTTACACCCCGTGACTGCCCCTTCTAGCAGTTGCAATATTTCAATGCGGGATTCAGTACGAGCAAGAGCTGGCGCCACACATATCATTCGTCATCACCAGCATTTCGGTTCACGGGTAGATCGAGTACGTACGTTCCGCCCTTGCACAGAATGTGAATGTACTAATTTAGGCGAGATCGAATATACTGTATAGTCATTTCAGGGGTGGTCCGTGTTCTCTAAGCTGCGCTTGTCCCGGCCTAAAGTCCGGCCTCTCAATTCTAGAAATCAAATCACATTCATGCTGTTGGTAGTGCTGCGAACACGGACTGCACAATGCTGAGTTTAACACTTTTTATCAAAGAACTCGAGCCTCGAGTTCAGCAACGTTTTCCAGTTTTGCGAAAACCAAAGAATCGAAATGCCGACTGGCTACTACAATATACTAGCTACACAGAGTGAGATCGATTCCACGATAATTGACCTCTGATCCACCTCGCTCGAAGCGACGGTCTACCAGCCGCCATTGTACGTGAACAGTGCAGTCTGTGGGCACATTGTGCTTACTTAGGAACGGAAAGTGTTCATCTCTACGAAGCAATCCATCATTCAAGATCGAGTTTTTGATTCTGCTAAACCGTTAAGTTAGCACAGTGACGAGATCGTCTCCCAACCAGAATCAAATACGTACAAAACCCTCTATCAACATGATTGGAGTGACGACTCGAATTCGTATCATTCATCGTGCTTGAATTGAACACTCTGTATTGCGTCACAAGGTAATTGAACACATGATGAGAGGCATGAGTGACTAGCTGTGTGAGCAGGAAGCGTGTGATATGGAGCCCGGCATTGGCTCGTAAGTTCAAGTAAAGATGGGCCGGTGCACACTTTTCTTGCACGTCAGTTCGTTTTCCACGTACTTCAGTCGGATGCGGCGATCCCTTGATATCCTGATCCTGAAAGCCAGAGGCTGCAGACCAAAGAATGACTGCGAAAAATGCAAAGGCTGTGAGTGGCAAAGCAGCCCTGAAGAGCAGCTCCAATGACGGGGCCACTAAAAACACACGATGCAATGCATCCGGCATTTGCCATGGTCTCTCTTTACTCCCGGCCCCGCCATTTTTAATCTCTGACCCGGTAATTTAATAAAATAGGAGGAGCACGCAAGTTGGTTAACAATAAGGAAAAGTCATTAATGTTAAACCTTTTCAAGCTTTGTTACTATAGGTGTGCCAAACTGCCAATTGATTGGAAAACCCTTTTTGCATGTAGAATCTTTTTCTCTCCTTTTTATAATGCGGAAAAACCCATTTGAAAGACTGCCGACTTTGCATTGGATCCATTTCTTTTAAAAAGTCCCCGGAACCAAATGAGGTCAACCTACCTCCACTTCAAAATATGGATACCGTGCCTGTTGTTGGCTCCGCATTGGAGATGCTCTTCAAGGGCCAGAGCACCCTACCTTATCCCCTAAAGAGTCCCCACACTGAAAAAAATTAAAATAAAAACAAAACACTTGATTCACCCATCTACCCCTCAAAACGCAAATCAATTTTTTTAATATGGATATGGTGTATGGAATACATACGGATCACATATAATATAGTAAGATAAACCAGCCCATTGTGGTCAGAATAAGGAGTTAGACATCATGTGGTTATTGAAATTTTTCAATTTTTTTCCCACAATTATAGTATAAGTGTGAGAAACAATGAGAGCAATTGAAATTATGTTTTTTTGACAAAGTATGAATTTGCTATGAGTTTTTGAAGTGTTCAATGCATTTTTGCCCATAAGAGTCTGTAGACTACCTTAAAACCAACAAAATCTGAATCCATCGTGCTCATTTGGCTCACACAAAGCAATCAAAGTCCTTTCTAACATGGAAGGTCTAAAAAGTCAATTCTCACAATGAATTCTCAATGAAAAATTGGAAGCTCCTAATGAAATCACTAACTACTTCATTATTGTCATGTAAGACATGCATTGAAGCAAAAAACTGAAAAAACATAATGGGGTCATTTGGTAGGTGACCACTATGAGACATTTGACCACAATGGGCCGATTTACCTTATAGTATAGGGTGAATGCAAGAAACACCGGTACTATTTGGCGTCACAATTGGAATGACGGAGATGCAATTTGCCATATCTTTTGGGAAATGAAGTCCATGTACTTGAAATTTTTATTGGAGATGGTTAACTTGGAAGTCCTTAGATTCCTTACTTTTGAGAAATTTTGAAAAAAAATCCTTTAATTAAATTGTAATTTACCTAATTTGTCACACTTTGCGTTTTAGGGGGTTTTAGTACTATGGAGCATCCAAAAATGATGATGTACATCTAGGATTGTTGTGGGCTATTGCCACAATAGAAGGGCATGTGCTCACCAAAGGGCATTAAAAAAAACACAATTCTTTGTCTTCAACATGCATGCAAATAGGGGTTCCTTGCCTATAGCGCTCCTAACATTTATGATGGTTTCAATTTTTAGTTTTTGGTGAAATGTAATCACTATCAAGTCTCTACAAATGGCCAATTTTTAGTTTTTATTTATTCATGATTTTCTAATTATTATTAATTTATACTTAATTTTATCTACTTTCTGTAATAAACTGTCATTTTTTTTTAAGTAGTACTTTTTAGTATTATAAAGTACTCAAAAGTACTATTGGCTGTTGATTTTTCAGATCAACGGCTGAGATTGCTCCGTTTTACAGTACTAGCAGTACTTGTAGTACTGGGCAGAAAAAACGCAGTTTTGGCAGAACGCTCCCTAAATCGTTCGGTGTTTCTTGCATCCACCCTATATGAGTATAAGAGTCGCACTACAAGTAGCAATATGGGATATTAGCCCTTAAAAGATCAAGGCCTTTTTTCTACAAAAAACACACACTCTAAATTGCCATTTATATAGCAAAGAGAAAAAAATTTGAAAATTATTATTTTTGAATATCTAAACTTAGTGTATTATCATAATTAGTATTAAAATGTATGGAAAAAAATTCAGAAGTTTTGACCACACAGATTGCAAGATATTTGTGTTTAAAGTAGAGAAAAACAAGTTTTCCAATACATTGCAGACTTGCAGGAGTAGATTAACCCCTAAAGTA
The DNA here is from genome assembly GCA_947034895.1 of Rhytidiadelphus loreus. Taxonomy (NCBI): domain Eukaryota; kingdom Viridiplantae; phylum Streptophyta; class Bryopsida; order Hypnales; family Hylocomiaceae; genus Rhytidiadelphus; species Rhytidiadelphus loreus. Next base: position 27,357,202 of record OX344765.1, on the reverse strand, counting down.
CCAAAGTCCCCTCAGGAGACATTTGAGATTTCGGGAAGGTTCATGTGACCTCAAATTTTGACTTGATTTTTTAAAACTTTTTTTTAAGATAGGAAATCACATCAGCTTTCTAAAAATATAATTTTTTTTCCAATTCGTGCCCGGGAGCAAAAGTTATGCCACCCAAAGTTCAAAAAGCAATTTGCTGGGCAAAAATAAAAAAACACCAAAAAAATATTTTTCTTAATTTTTAATTTTTTTCTGAAAGATTATGTTTTTGTCTATATTTGAAGCTTTGATTCATTCTATTTGGACTAATAATGAGAAAGTTATGGACAATCTCATTTTTCGGGCAATCTACTCATCTTCAAAAAACAAACTTTTAGAATTCATCTCTGAATGCAATTTTTAGCTTTTATCAATTTTTTTTTTGGTAGGGTAAAGTTTGATTGCAAGAAGAGTCTCACCATTGGAATTATGATGTTTCAATTCCATCTTAGAGCTATTAACAATTTAGAATTTTGTTCAATTTTGGACCTACTTCTACTTAACAATTTCTTTATATGTGAAAATGGGTGAAAGCAAGCTAATAGGAGCCACTCGTAGACGTTATTGAGGTGCTTATAGAGGTCCTTAATGGAATATTCCATTAAAGAATTGTTGTTTATTCATCTCAAATAGTCTTTACGTCATTTACAATGGATTCTTATTAATATAATATATCCAAAATTGTAGTTTAGTCATCTAAAATACTCTTTAAATCATCTATAATGGGTCCTTATTGAATTCAATTAAGCAGTATTAAGTAGTGGTTACAGCTACATTTTGGTCCTTTTGATACTAAAAAACTTAACATAATTAATCTTTTTTTGCATTATGTCATGTAGACATAACTAAGAAACAATGCTCTACAATTTTATTTCATACATCAACTCATATTAAAGAGTTAGAATGAAGATTCTTAAAAAAAAAGCAATGGTTACGGCCGGAGTGGCTCCTATTAGCTTGCTCTCACCCAAATCAAGTTTTGACATTCTGAAATTTTTATCCCCAACTCTCAACTCAAATACTCAACATAAAAAGTTTTAACTTTATGTTGTGTAGTGCAAAATAAATCCACAAATGGCGGTCAAAGTCATCTGAAATTGCAAGCCAGCATTCAAAAAAACTTCTTTTTCCAACTTCAAATTCTAATATATTCTATTTTGTACGGTCAAACTTCATGAAATTTTTACCACATGATACAAGACAAGTTAATTACAAGATCCTACGGTTAGATCCTAAAAAAATGTTTTTTTTTTGTTTCTTGGGTGATCGCAGCAGAAATGGCAGTTTTCAATGGTTTTGGAGCCAGAAAATGCCTTGGAATTTTAGGGGTTAATTGACTTTGAACCTTCTTAAATTAATTTTTTTGCAGTATAGAATGTAGAGCTTTAAATCTTTAATGTGGGGGATTGAGTTGAGAGTTTAAAAAAAATAAAAAAAATATAACTTAATTTTTATGCTTTAAAAATTTATTAAGTAGAACTAGGTATGAGATAGAAGGAAAATCTAAATTATTAATATCTCTCAAATGGAATTAAAACATACTAATACCAATGGTGAGATTGTTCTAGGAAGCAAACTAAACCATGTGGAACTTTTTTTTTTTAAATTGTAAAAATTGCATTCAGAAATGAATCTTACAAGTTATTTTTTCGCAGTTTTGGAGCAGTTTCGGTGAAAAAATAGTCTCCGACGTTTAGGGGTTAACAAATTGAGATCCATTCCAGTTGTATGAATTCTTTATTTGTTTAGCTTTCGTCATACCAAGCATCAACCTGTTTGGAGCAGTTTCAATGGTGATTGTATCCCAACATTTGCCTCTTTTGAGGTGATCCATCTAAGGGTATGTTCCCATTTAGGCTTAGAAGGATAGTCTTATGTTTAAGAAGAGGTACAAAGTTGCAGCACATTCCTACCTGCACTCCAAATGTACCAGACTTGTGATGTGGCCTGGAGATAAGGTAGAACCACTCATTCCCTACCAGGGATGAGTCCCCAACATGTAGAGGTAAGGTAGCCAACCTCTTTCCGATCACAGACCTATTTTTGTTAGTTAGACTGCTTTATTTCCGATCACTTGTGACAGCTCACATGATTAGGTGACAGCTCACGTAGCACAAATGTCGGGAGGGTGTACATTGAATTCATACAATGATCGTGAGATGTACATTTGAAGCTGCGATTATCACCTGCTTCGAAGCATGGTCGATTTTGTAACCAGCCTATGGTTGGAAATGCAGTACCCTATATAACAAAAATGGATTGGAAGGAATCTTTACAAAAAAAATTCATAATTATTTTGTTTTTGAGGGAAAAAAATGAAAAAAATTTGGAACCCTCTTTAAATCTATTTCTCTACATGGGGGATTTTTCTCCTCACCAAATTCATACTGGAACTACACTAAATTGCTTATATGGTCGGAATGAGGTCGACTACCTTAATCTAATTCCAACCAAGTAAACTGTTTTTGTGGACTACCAGATTTAATCACGAGCACAATATACAAGGCTGCTAGGAACAATTATTACATGCCATGTGTTTATTTTGAAATTTGTACACATGAGCAGGAAGTAATCTTGTCTATGATTGAAATTGCAGGACTCTAAATGTTGGGTATGGGTCGGGAACACCTTATGCCTTCTAAAATTCACAGAAATTTCAGTTTTGCAAATAAAATTCCGAAAATTTTGCAATCACAGTATTTTCTACGTTCCTACACAGGAAAAATTTCCATTCCACTCAACTATTCCCCATCTGTCCCACAGATGCTTATTTGATCGGTTCTGGGCAGCCTTATTTTAAAAGCAGTACTGTAACTTAGTGGATGATATAGATTATGAGGCAGCTACTGCCTCTTTTGAGCACATTGCACATTGTGATACAATGAGATGTCACAATGCAATCAAATCCAATTTTTTTTAACCCCCAATACCCCGGGGAAATTTTAATTTAATTATATTAATTTTTTTCTCAAATCCATCCACCATCCCACCACTTGTAATTTTCAGGTGAGGTGGGGGTGGCATTGAATATTGGATAAATCCCATATCCCCATATTATAACCGTATTTCATACCGTAACCGTATTTGTATCCGTATTCATATCGTACCTCTATCTTGTATTTGTATCTATATCCATATATCGCACTGTATCTATCTGTACTTGTATTTATATCTATATTTAGGGGTGTTTTCAAGATCAACGGCATTCGGGGGGGAGATTTGTTTTTATTTTTAAATCAACGGCTATTTTATTTTTCGTTGGGGGGAGGAATTGGAAGAAACCGAGGCTATTTTATTTTGCCTCTTTTTAGCACATTGTAACCATTACTTCTAGAAAACACGGAGGTAGGTGGTTGTCAAAAAGATGCTTATTAATTTTTTGAAAATAGAGATTTGAGAGAATTGTAGGTGTTCTTATCAACTTGAAGTTCATACTATTCATAGAACCCATTATAAAAGAATAGTGGTTGCTAAAGGCAAAAATTGGCAAGACCTAACCTTCTAAAATAAAAAATATTGAAATTATTAATATTCAACAACCATCTCACATGGATTTGAAAGTCACTTTTGGGTCATTGCAAGAAACAATGTGCAAGTTTTTGTAGTGTTTTGTACACTACTCTTGATTTTTTTGAGAGTATATTATAATTAGAAAAACAATTTTTTTTAAATGTGAAAAAATGTTTAATATATACACCTTTAACCCTAGAGCTCTCCGATGTCCATTTTCTGGACGATGAATAGATTCAGATCCTTATTTTTGTCTCATTCCTACTTGGATGAAAGTCATCCTAATTTTTGGTGATACTTTATCAAGTTGTTGTCCTATCCATCGGTTGGATTTGGTGTTACTAAAATATATACATATCTAAAATTACAAATGTAGAAGTATTTCAAGTGGTCAATTTGCATTGACTTTAGTTCAAAATTAGATGTGCAAAAATGAGGTCAAAGATGTAAAGGTCACAAAAATTTCAAAAAATCACCATATGAAGAGAACCTTATTTCAAATCCATTCCAACAAGTTTTACTCAAAAAATGATAATATTTTACTTGTAATTGAATTTAGAAGGAATTCTGAAATTTTCTTTTCAAAATTTATAGAAAAAGAGTGGTGATAGCATTAGTAGATCTAACCGTATGGATAGATTTTAAAAATCAAAATCTACAGCTTTCATTTGTATACCAATTCCAAAATATTCTTCTAAATTGTAGTTTATAATGTTTTTTCTCAAATCGTCATTGACGATGGGATTCGGGGGGGCTAGAGGGCCGTTTCAGGCTGTTCCCAACTCCGTTCCCCCGGGCCCCATCGAACGCGGATAACAGTTTTTTTTTTTCAAAATAAATAAATAAATAAATAAGTTTTAAAGTTCTTAAAATAAAAAACAAAGTTAAATTTTCTTTTTTTTCTTTCTTTTTTTCTTTTTTTCTTTTTTTCTTTTTTCTAGACTCATTATTCAAGACGATTCTCAAGACAATCGCTTGATATACCATGCTATATACCCACACAAAACCTTGCTTATGTGGTGATTGTAAATTATTCTATTTAAAATTGGCTATGTTGAAGCATGAGTTAGCCTATTTGAAATTTCAGATTTTCCTACCTTCCTTTCTTTTAATAATTTTTCTTATGTACTTCTCCTACACTACCAATTAATTAGGAGAATTTTTTTAAATATACATAAGGAGGAGAGATCCATCGGATTATTATGGCCATAATACCTCTTATGGTATTTATTTGTGTAATAGCTAGCTGTTTTCCCATAAATTGTCTTTTGTGACATTTATTCTCTAACAGCCAAAAACCAATTAACTACCTCTAATGGCTTGTTAATTAGCCACCAAATAACTTACACAAATGAAGCCATCACATACCAACTACTTCACATATAGTTGGATGTAAGCAAATGGAGGTGTAATTATTTGGCCTGGAGGCCAACTAATCAAAGCTACATGGGTTATGGCTAATAAAGACTTCCTGACGCAGCCTCCAACCACCATTTCGACCTGATTTTTCTTACACCTACCTGGGATAACTGATCCCCTTCTCCATCTGGTTGCTAAACTCCATCTAAAACAGGGTTAGCCAACCAGTAGTTTATGTTTTGAGCTGTGACCACTGGTTTGTAAAAATTCAGCCGGCCATTGCTGCTTCTTCTTGAGATTCTGGCTAAGCGTGCGCTTATGCCACTGTGACCTTAACCCTAGACCGCCCATGGCCGTTTTGGGTAAAAAAACATCCTAGCTTTTGAAGTGCTATAAATCTAAATGAGACTAAGTAATAAAGATCTTAACCGTACAATCATGTAGTACACATGTTGTAGATGTCATGGATCAAATTTGAAGTCATTTGACCGTGTAGATTGCAAGATTATAATGTTTTAGTGTTAAAAAAGAATGCTGAAATTTTCCTAAAAACACATTTAGAGGCCAAATTTGATTTCTAAACCTAATGAAATGAAAAAACTTTAAACTACAAAGTGATTCAAAACCAGGATACAAACACATTGGTGAAAAAAAATATCATTCCATTGACTCAATGTGTTTGCTAAATGGCTTGCAAATGTCAAAAATAGGCAAGAAAAGTTGCAAAAAACACATCTAGGGCTGAACCTCCTTCTACTAAAATGCTTCTCACTCATTCATAAATTCTTGTATTGATATGAAAATTTAGCCACACAAACTAGACTAGTATGCGCAACTTTTACAAAAAATATTATTGAAAACGGACATTTTATGAAGAAGATACAAGCCGCCGAAGTTCACTATATTCCATAGATGGCGGGATTTTGAATTTCGAATTGCTCCCAAACATTCAAAACAACTTGGATTGACATGAAAATTTCACCACAATAACTAGAATTCAAGGGAAACACAACCCAACAAATTTTATTGAAATCTAACATTGGATGAAGGAGATACAAGCCCCTGAAGTTGCAGCCATGAAGTGCACTTTGGTGAATCAAATTGAGCCTGTGAACTTTGATTGGCTTCCAGAAAATCATTACCTCTTGGATTGATCTGAAAATTTTAACACACAAACTAGAAGAAAAGGTGCAACTTTTCCAACAAGTTTTATTGAATTTGGACATTGGATGAAAAAGTTACAGTACTTTGAATTTATGTGAGGACACTTTTTGTCCTCTTGGGCGGTCTAGGGTTAAGTTAGTGTTGGGAAAGGAATTATTTCAAATATGGCTTCCACTCAAGCGTCTTCAAGCAGCCAGGTTCTTTTGATGTTGAATTATATTTCAGTTATTTGCATGGTTTGGGAGTTGTTGGTTTTTCTATGAATGTCTGTGTGATTTTCTTGTGACAACTATAGCACGTGATCTTGGGCTGTAAACACCTCGTGCATCCTCACTAACTCACTTTTGTGGTGTGTTTTTGGGACGGGCACAGGTGAGGCCCAAATCCTCTTGAAGATGTGCAGAGATTTCATAGGAGAATTCTAAACCTTTACTCCTACTTGTCTACAAAATGAAAAAAAGAGCATGTATAGAGTTTACATTGTTTTAGTACAACTTGGAGTCATCAATATATCTCTTTGAGCAAAGATTAGTGCTCTATAGATGTTTCTTCATGTGGACATATCTATACCTTTTCTATTCTCTATTTTTTTCCATAAGACAAGTTATGGATTATTTCTCTACACTATATTTTCATAAGTGATGGTTTACTACTTTCTTACTCTATTTTTTTGCAATCACATATTGTGATTACCACAATGTTCTTGCATTGGTTCAAATCAGCCTTCTAAAGCCATAGGGATGAGCTGTTAACACTTTGATTTTAATTTGTAGAAAACAACACATGTATTAGAAACTGAGAATGCAAAAAATTAGACAAGTTTGGATTAGTGCTCTTGATAAGAGATGTTCCAGACAAGCCTTTTTTTTTAAAATCAACGTGGCAGTCGCTCGGTCAGGTTAGCAGGCCTCGCGAACGGCCAGTTTCGTCCGATTTCGTCCAGTTTTCCACTTGGGAACTCGCGGCCCTTCCCAATAGGGGAATCCCATCTAATGATTTTGGAGATGAATCCAGACATTTAGGGGTTAAGAAGAAGGTCTCCTAGGAAGGAAAAGCATAGAAAAATTCTCTAAGTATGAGAACTAGGAAAAGCGCAAAATCTCATGAAAATAGGTATTTTCACATTTTAATTTGTAGAAAATAGGAAAAAAAATATATTTTTTAATTTAAAATTGTTTATTTGGGAAGAATTGATTATGAGGAGATTTCACCAAAAGAATGATCTTAAAATTATCTTCAATGTTCAAAAATTGCAATCAATAGCAGTGTTGTTTGCACTCATGTGGAGGACATAAATTAATATATTGTCAAATTTCCTTTGGTAGATGTATGCTTTCCTACTATACAAATAGAACATAGAAATTTCAACCATATATTATTAAATTTGGGAAATCCTAATGTAGTATTTAAAATTCCTAAACTTCTACAAAAATGATTTTTAATTATAAAATGTTTTTTTTTTTTAATTTCTAAAATATTAGGAATTTGATGACCATCAAGTTAAACATGTTCAATATAAATTTCATGTTCATTGGACTAGTGCTTCAAAAGTTATAACAAATGACAAAAGAGCCACTCTTATTGAAACAACAAATAGAACCAATGTATCTTGCAATGACCCTTTTGTTATGAGTGAATCAAGCTATACAAACAATCTCTTTATACAAGTATTAGTAGTAGGTAAAACAACCCATGTGGAATATGTAAATTAGGATTGGTAGAATCTCAACCACTTATACTTAGTTAAGTCAAAAGCAACACTCATGTTTATTATAGAACTTTAGACATTATTTTGGCATAGTAAAATAAATTTTTCCAAAAGAAAATTTGGACTAAGAAAAATTGAGAAATCAATCTAAATTTCATCTCCAAAAATTTGTTTGAGATTATCAATAGTTAGGGACATAATTCAAAGAGAAGTTGGGAGGGACATTTCCTTTGACATTTTCAAACATTCTCTTTGAATTTTGCCCATAACTTTTTTTCAAAGGCTCAAAATCAAAATCGGGCTTTTAGAGATGAATTTTTTCTTGATTTACCAACTTTTCTAAGTCCAAAATTTCTTGAGAAAAGTTATTCTACTATGCCAAAATGAGGTCTAAAGTTCTACGTTGAACACAATTCCTGTATTTTGACAATGCGGTCAAGCTGTTATCATCTTTAAATTGTCCCAAACCCTTTGAGAATTCATGATGGATAATGGATTTCATTATAAAAACAACCTCTCCACCGATCATGTGGACATGTGTTGGCATCAAATTGTATTAACAATATTTTGACTTTTCCAATATTTCGACTAATTTTTACAATTAGTTTTCCTTGGATTTGGCAAGGTGACTTGTTAATTTTCAAAATCATTCGGCCTCAAAATTTCTTAATAACTTTTCGCCGAAGATAAGGTAGTATGCTCTAAAAGCGCCCACCTTCTTCAAACCGACCCTATTTTGGAGTGAAGAATGGAGATGGGGTGATCTTTAAATGAACCACTTTAGTAATTGAATGTATCAAGGAAAAATTATTTTCCTATTGCAAGAGCCAATCATTGCCTTGGATTTCCTCACATCTCTTTACAAGTTGCAAGTCATTAAAAGAGATTTTAGGATTTTAAGGGCTGTTTCATCGCTGTTCCCGGCGTTGTTCCCCCGGCAGTTAAAGAACACCGATGTCAGATTTATTTATTTTTGAAGAAAAAAAAAAAAAAAAAAAATTAAGTTCTTAAAATGAGAAACAAAGTTAAATTTTATTTTATTTTTGAAAAAATTGACCTGGCCGTCTCTCGGCCAGGTCAGCACAGGCAGGTAACAGCGGATTTCGGCGGTTCTCGAGGGGGTTCGAGTTGGGAACTCGCAGCCCTCCCCGAGAGCCAAAACACATGTAATGGGACAAATTTTGGGAGACCTATGATCACAAATAGGTGCCCATGCCATGAATCTTTGAAAATTAATAAGTAATTAAAAAATGCTTGGAAAAATCTAAAACCACTTGTGTTAGGTTCCACATCCATTTTTCTTTATCTGAAAAATGATCTCAAAATATTTCTGTCCACGTAAGCCTATGAAAAAGGCGGACCAGTCCTTAAACGGTCGCTTTTAGAGCATACTACCTTACATGTGGCTATGGGCATGGGACATGAGGTCCTCTCAGGACTGCTGAAGAAAGTACGAGCCATGTGAGAGCAGCTCAGGGCGGAGATAGGGTATAATTGCTCGCGTAAAAATCGTGAAGCCAGGACGAATACAGGTCCCGCTTCAAGCTCGTTTCGGGAACCTACTGTTGATCGAGCTCAGATTTTCTCTAGGTTTGTGTGGTAGTGCCCAGGTCTATATATATTGTATATGCGTCCTAGTCTCTTGCATCTTGTATCGACCGGGTGTTGACAGAATCAAATTAAGAAACAAGACTGCTATGCATATGACTGAGAAGTTTGAAGTTTGGAAGTTTGGAAGTTTGGAAGTTTGGAAGCATATGACAAGTTTGGAAGTTTGGAAGTTTGGGACAGTCCTGAGCACTCTATTGGTAAATGACCGTTGCGTTCTAGCAACACACGTTGTATTACTGTAGCAGATTTGAGAGAGAGTTACAGGAAGGAGAACAAGCTTAAGTACTGGAGATTAACCTAATTAATCTCCGTGGATGATAAGCATCCAGTCTAAGTATTTGGATGTAACCCTAATGCAGTAAGTGCTAACACACTCGACCGTAGCTCGGAAGGCTGTTACGTCGTTACATTGCCAGAAACGTACAATGTTTAGCACTAGATCGGTAAGTCCAATAGAGTCCAGAATTCTATTCTCCGGCTCTGAAATTCCATAGTTGCAATACGGGCACCACGTACGGAATTGGAATTGGGTCCAATCCATGGACCTTTTGGATGTCTCTCAGCTCGGGGAGCACTTGGTGATGAATTAGATGTCCTGCGGCCTACACTGTAACCGTATGGTTGATCCAACGAGAGATTTGCGATTGAATTTCGTTTCACACAACCTCTCTTGGCCAACCATACGCATACGACTGTAAGCAACTGCTACAAAACACTGCTTTGCACAATTGCAGTCAACAATGGCGACCGTGAGAGATGCTTAATTAGAGGTGCGACGACGACGCTCGATTTCGAATTCTACTTTTTCCCAAGCAACTGCATTTCTGTGATTCGTGCTGTTGTCTTCAAATTGTGGAAGGGACGATTCACTGTCGTAATTTAATCGCTAAGAGGGTCTGGCTCTATTTGAAATTTTTTATTTGATTATCCCAAGCAATTTCATCGTGCGCGCTCTCATGTTTTTTAATTAGGTTCAATGTTCATGCGAGGACGTTTATTCACTTGCTTTTTGTTTGCAGGAAATCTATTCGCAGTGGTGGTTTACGACTCGCGTTTGCAATTGTTGAATTCGGTGAACACTTCAATCTGTTTTCCAGTTTTCTGTTTCGGCAGCAAGAGTCAGTTTCATTCTCTCCTTTTTCCAATTATGTTTCGAATCGTGCTGCTCGTGAATTGGATTATATATACATTCATCATCCTGCTCTTTTTGGATCGTTTCTTATTGAAACTCTGATCATTTTTGAATTGGGTCGTTCGAGGGCTCGTTTGAATTGTGATCCTGTGAGCATTCATTGTATCCTGAAAGAGAAGCACAAAATTAAGCCAAAAAAATGGACAAGAAAACAGAAGAGCACAACAAACTAGTCCCAGCCGCAGCTTCGTGCTAACAGGAGCACAACAGGAGCATTATGAACTAGATTGTAGGATCTGCAATGGGGGTGCCAATATGGTTTGTAGGATCTGCTCTCGTTGCCTCCGCGACTCTCATTCTGTTTTGGCGCCCTCCATGGCCATTATCCTTTGTAATGACTATGACGAGAATTCTCAACACATGGCATGGCGCTATTTGCCAATCAATTTGTACTAAGTGCTTGTCATTTTTGACAGATGCCCATCAGCCAATCAATTTGTACCAAGTGCTTGTCATTTTCAACAGATGTCCATCAGCCAATCACATCATGTCAATTATTTTATGCCTTGCCAATCTTCCCGAGGAGCCTGATTACGTAATTCAAGGTTGGAGGATGTCATGAAGGGCACAAATTATGAGTGATAATTTGCTTGTTCCTAACCAATCATAGAACACCATGTTGGAAAGAATTTTGGTCGTGGCCGTTATATAAGTTGAAAGTTGCAATGTGATCATAAAGTAGGAGGTCCATAAAGTGCCCATTTAAGAGTTGTTAATTCATTTGGGGAGGTTGAACTTCTTAAAATATTTTCAATAAATTTCCTTGAAAGACAAATGGAATTGGCATCTAAGCCAAGCCATTTCGTGTTTTTGGAGCTTTGTGGAATTAGTTATGGATTTTTGAAGTTGAAATGCAACATTCACTAAAAGAGTGTCCACCTTTGAAATGTGCACTATTCTATTTGCACATTGTTGGTGCAATGAGAAAGCGAAATATACCTCTACGTTAGTGGACTCTTTTAGAGCATGAGCATGGTAGGAACTGCCTAGTTCATGTAGGCAAATAGCAACTTTGTACCAAGCTATTATTATGTCTAATAGTATGGTTGTTCTAATGTAATGTGACTACACCTAATTATGATCCCCACCCAATTGTGCCATAAGGTCTCCGCATAAGGTATACCTCATGTTAATTTTAAAACTCAAATCTAAAGTAGCCATATTTATCTTATGAGATTTGTGTCATATAAATAAGAAAAGAATGACAACTATAAATTTACATTCTAAAATAAATACAATAAGATGCATTTACGTAGGAATGTAATTCAATGCATTTTATATAATACTCACCCAAATCACATGAATTGCAAGTTCTAGTTGTTGTGTCTTTTTTTGTTAGTGCAATTATAGAGGTTGCCCTATTTAACCCCTTGAGGACCAAGCATTCAAATTTTGAACAATGAATGAACAAAATCAGATTCTAAGTATAAAAAAATGCATTTTTCATTTGTCAATTTTTTTGAAGATTATTGTGTTAGACAATTCTTTAACATTTGTATGATATAGATTATGAAGATTTTGCTTTGTAAAATTTCTATAATTCAAAGAATATTGATAGGTCTAGCCTCAAAAAGTTACACTTCCAATTCAAAAAATGTCCTTTCGAAAATGACTTGAATAAAAGAATAAACTAAAAATCTTCTATAATCACTATAATTAGAACCTAAGAATTTTAACTTAAAGGAAAAAAAATCCATATGTGAAAATCACAAATATTCAATCTACGACCAATTTGAAGAGGAATTTTTAATTTTTGACTTCAAATTTTATTAAAAGATGTTGATTTTTGTATTAGTTGATTTAACCATATAAATATGATCTATGAATTATATTTTACAACTATTGTTTGAGAGAGTTATTATTAAAATATTTTAATAAGTTATATTTTATAATAAATCTTTGAAATTTTGGACAAAATTTGGACAACTCCTTTGTCCTTAAGGGTTACGCTTACCCATGATTTTTCTCTCAGGGTGCTTTCACACCTGCTGGTAGGGAGCACCGGTGGTAGAGATGAAATGTAGTCAACAACCGTGGACTAGACGTGGGTGCGTACTGTTTCTGCAGAGTCTGACGGTAGCGGCCAAGTGGCTTATAGTTGACGCTGCGTAGGAGCGACGTCGTCGCACTAGGAGGTGGAAAACAGTGAATGTAGTGTACATTGTGTAAAAAGATTGGAGTGTGGTCGCACCAGAGGGGCAAGTATTACAGTGTTCGCCGTGTAGTTTTCAGTGATGGAAGCGTAGAGGAATTTTGTGTTGGAGACGTTTTGTGGTTGCGATTTGATTCCGGTGAGAAAGCTGGGTGCATGTAGCTCTTTTCCTACAATTTAGCGTGACAGCCCTCAACAAACGTGCTTCAATTTCGTCAGTACAGATTTCTGTTACAATTTCACTGTCAACAGATTATTGAAAGGGAGTTTCGAAGAGAACTTCACGGCAACATTGCTGTGGACGGCTTGAACGGGAAATCATTACGGAAGCAGGTGCCTTTCCTGACGGCGAGCGTTGAAGGCGGGGGATTGCATTCGACGTCCAGCAGAAGTTGCTCCGACAACAAAAACGCAGAGAACAGGTACAAGGAATCCAGTTTTGCAATGCTGTTTTCATATATGTCGGAGCAAGTACCGGTCATGATCATGTGTAGCAATAGTTTTCGTGACTATTTACATTCTTGCTAGGGTTTGCCATGTCCCTGCCACAGGTGCTTCTGTACATTCACAGTAGCATGAACTTTTGTTTCCGATACTTGTTGTTCTAGTTAGGTATGATCGTAGAATGTCCATGGTATGGAAGTGCTCACAGCCGAACTTGAAGTGAAAACTACTTCTGCTTGGCATCTTGTTGAAAATAATTTTTCATGTTGCTCTTGTGCTGCATGTTCTCTGCAGAGAAGGGAAAAAAGCAACGTCTTCACCTATCATGGATTTCTTGGACAATACTGCAGACATGATGTCTTTGGCTTCAATCATATTAGTGTTGCTGTTCAACACAAACCGTGCTCTCTGTTTGGTTGAGGAGAACTCAGCCCTCGATGACTGCTCTTTGGACAATGTTGAAGCTGTCCCATTCGCTGACAGAACGTCGTGGGAATTGGACAGTGCCACTCGGGCGCCCCTGCACCATGTGCGGATTTGCAACACATTGACTGCTATAGATGAAGACCTTGGGTACTGGGTTAAGCCCCGGTCCACTACTTGGTTCACCCGTTTTCTTCTGCATGAGTACGATGATAGCCGTTGGGTTCAAATGTTTAGAATGACCAAACGTTCACTTCTTTCATTGTCACAACTTCTTTCTCCTGCAGTGAAGAAAAAAGACACAAAGTATCGATCTGCTGTTCCTGTGACTGTACGTGTGGCATGCACATTGTTCAAACTGAGCCACGGTGCTAGTTTGTTAATATGTAGTGAATTGTTTGCAGTGGGACGTAGCACTGTTTCAATACTACTGCGTGAAGTGGTGCATGCCATAAATGTTTCTTTGCGCAATGAAATTAGTTGGCCTTTTGATGAAGGAATTGCAGAGGTAGCTGAGGGTTTCTATAATCTATGTGGACTCCCCGGCGTGTTAGGTGCCATTGATGGCACCCACTTTGCCATAGGGAAACCTCGTTATGGCTCTGCTGACTATTTCTATTTCAAGTCAGGGGGATATACTATTAACTGCCAAGCTGTAGTGGACAGCTCGAAGCGCTTTCTAGATTTGTATGTTGGAATGCCAGGCTCTACTAATGACTCTAGAATGCTGAGAAGGTCACGACTATTCTATCGAGGTCAAAGAAACAGCCTATGGCAAGCTAATCATGGTTTTGCTGGTTTCTCTCCCTATTTGTTGGGCGATGCAGGATACCCACTTCTGCCGTGGCTAATGGTTCCTCATCGTGATGTTGCTGCACTGCCTATAGCTGACGCTCTGTTCAATCGGAAATTGAGTCGTGGAAGAGCTGTTGTAGAGAATGCTTTCGGGCTTCTGAAGCAAACATTTCGAGAATTACATCAGAAATCAGACCTTCATGTGACTTTCATTCCAGACATGGTCACTTGCTGTGCAATCTTACACAATGTCCTTCTCAAGGACTCTCACGAAGCTGTAGAGAGGCTAATGGAAGTCCTCCACAACGAAGAGGAGCGTGCACGTTCTAACCAGACGGAAACTGTACCTGAGGAAGTGACGGACGTCGGAGGAGCTGTGCCTGACCACGCTGAAGGGCGCGTGAAGAGACGAGACTTGGGAGTTTATCTCTCCCTTCAACGTATAGCGCCTTTCTAGCAGACGACGGTAAGCAAACTTTGGACATATTGAGCAATTTTTTTGTGAAAGCTAGTTCTATACTTCAGAAGTTCCAATTCTGTTTATTCACTTTCGAAGAAAGGAAGAACAAGCAGTGGCCGCTTCGTCACGTCCTTGTTCCTGTGTTAACGTCACTTCCTGTACACATTTCATGGCAGCTTCAGTTCGGTGGAAAACCTGCAGGGGACTTGGACAAACGTTCCTGCAGCATTCATAAGTGAAGGGCAAATGTCTATTGTGGAGCCTTGAAGCAAGGCGTCAGCTGTGAAGGCCAATTTGTACATACCTCGGCATTAGTCTTGTATAGAACAATTTCTTTTTTTCGAAGACAGTGAAGAAATTTTGATGCTCTTCTTGGACGCTACGGTATATGTCAGTTTCCTTCTATTCACTGTCCTTTCATTTGTGAATTATAGAAGTCTGACGTTCTTGCAGCATGTGAGGTCCACCGTCTTTATTTGCCACTCCATTCATCCGTAAGAAGAGAAGAGTCCGTATGTACTTCGTTCAGGACGGAAGTGCAGAAGTCACTTCGTAGCTAGAAGAAGGGACTCCTGTGCAGTACATTCGGCTAGCAATGCTTGGACGTAGTTTTCATGCACGACGAACTTATGCATAGCGCTGTCATTGTGAAGGCATTGTGTGCACTCCCTTCTTTTGGCTTGTTCTGAAGGCTGTGAAGGCAAGCATGGTGAACTGTCTCATTAATTTTCCGCTTTCGAAACAGAAGTCCTCCAGAAGTTTCTGCTACGAAGCAGTTAGAACTACACGAACGCTGAACTCATGAGCCACGGAAACTGTCGTTCTCTACTGCAGACGGGCGTCCTAACGCATAAGTGCATGAAGCCAAAAAATGATGAACGTACTTCATTTTAAGGAGTACTGCTTCTGTGCATTCACTACATGATTGTCTTCAGCAGCTGTAAGTATGAAATAATAAAGTAAGGATAGCCCTCACGAATGCCGAGTTGTTCAATGTTTTTGCCAATTGTTGGCGTTCTCTTAATAACGTTGCTTTCTTCATGAACGCTTCCGAAACAAAGTGCTGTACAGGTATCAGCAAACAAGAGGAACGGTGCCACAACTACATGACGACAACCGACGTGTACAATGCAATCGTGGCTTCAGCGATTGGGAGGTTGTTCACTACCTTCTCTTTCTGCAGACGTACTAACCACGTCCAGAAACAGCAGCCTCTAAATGTTTGCACTAGCATTTTGACGGAGATTGTCACCTGACGTGAAGTCATACTGCAAGCATTGCAGACAGATTGACGCTGGAGGGAATGACAAACAAACGACGTGTAGTCGGCTTTGGTCTTTATTTTAGTTTGCTTTGTACATCGTATATAGTTTACACTAGCTGCACAGGATACAATAGCTTATGTAGCTGCTAGTTCGGTGAATTCACGGTACACATACGTTTGTACTAATGAGAACTACATCCTGGAAAACTTTGTTTGCTTTCTATATGTACAACAGGCGCTGGATCCATGCGAAGTGGCACAAAACGCGCAGTGTCTTTGCACAATGCAGATGAACTGCATTACGAACTGCAGTTGCTTGAATTCAATGATGGGGCAGTGCACTTGTAGAAGGAGCGCTGTTGTCACCGCCTGGAGGACAAAGAGCAATGTGGACGTCGGAATCTGCACGTGCTTCTTGCGTTGCATCGGCAGCTGCTTCTTGCGTCGCATTGGTCTGGCGCTGAAGGAGCGGATCATGTGTGGACGGGAAGCTCTGATGCGGACGTTTCTGCAAACCAATGGTTAGAGCAGCTGAAAGATGTGCAAGGCAACTGACGACCTCCCCTTGCTTCTGTATAGCTAGTCTTGCATTGTCATTAGCTTGTCTAGCGCTTTCATGCAGTCGTCTATCTCGTTCACACTGGTATTCCATTTGCTCGGTAAAAAGTTTGAGCTGCATTTGGATTTTGGATTCCTCTAGATCACGACTGGCGTCGGCCATGTCCTTCATTTGGCTGGTTAGCGCATCGCCAGAAGCACGAGTAGCGTCTGCTATGAGCGAGTGCCCCGACATGCTTTTTCTACGAACTGCAATGCTCCCAGGTCGACGTCGGAAGTCAGCATCTGCGGTGTCGGAGGAGCTTAGCAAGTGCGCTGTCACGCCAGGAGGAAGGCTTCTTTTTGTAGGAGCTGCAGGAGTGCATGTGGGCGACAATGCGGGTGAAGAAGCAGTCGCTCTTGCTTTGCCGGTAGTAGCTGTTCGAACTGGGGACTCTGTAGATGCTGTCATATCAATGCTGTGGACCGGCAGAGCATTTGGAACGAACTCATGATCGTCGAAGTCGTCACTACCGCCTTCATCGTCTTCTTGGTCTGTGGCCTGAGGTGTGTTGTAATTGTTGTCTTCCGTGGACAGCAAATCACGTGTATGTGGTGGCTGCACTGCGGGTCGGGAACCGTACCAGTCATGAATCTGCATGAAGACGTCGCGAGAAAAAGATCTCGGAAGGCCTTCGCTTTTCTTCTCCGCTGTAGTCATGTCCCAATAGCACAGTGCATTCGTTCCGCTCCGTGACAAGAAATCAACGATACGTTTATACTCTGGAATCAACAGATTCCATTTACTCTTGCACGCGGGGCCATCACGATGGCAGGATGCAACGCCTGATTTCATGACCTCTGAACTTATGCGCTGCCACTTACCTGCGTCGGGAACCATTAATTCCCGTGTGTCACGACACAGCATTTCCTCCATGAACAGAGTCCGCTTCGCTTCAATCAACGCCGCTACTTCTTGTTGGCTCCAGTTAAGACCCCTCTCCTTTCTGGCTTTCTTCATTGGAGCGCCATGATCGACGTTGCCAGCCTCGCTACGAAGTCGACTGACTCCCAACACAATGTGCGCTTCCTTCACAGAGGTGCAGTGCAAATCAGCTGGTAAGCCTGCGTATTGGATGCACCGTTGTCATTGACAAAGTCTTCGAGTGGACTTCAACCATGTGGTAAGTACGGCACGGAATACGGAACGACACTGTAACGGGCATTATGTTACGATAATTTCAAAACGGAAGTCCGGAACTCACCTTCCTCGCTGGACGCCGCTGAACCACGGGCGACGGTGCTGGACCAAGGCCGATGAATTCCTGCACCAAGAAGCCACAATAGTTAGCACTGACATCGCACATGCAATTCCGTTCTACTGTATTGCAATACGGTTATTAAAGCATGATTCACGACATGAATCTTTGGACAGGAAGTCCAGGCACGCAGAATGTCACCTGCATTGCTGCCAGACTTCGTCACTACAGTCCCTGAAGATCGAAGTTGCTGCCGGTTCGCCATAACATCTGATCTGCAGGAATTGAAGACAAGCATGCATCAGTATTCATTGAAGGCAACCACATCGTTCAACAACCACTGACGTGCACAGGGAAATCATGATCTCTTAAACATCAAAGCGAAACGAAGAAACGGAACTCGACGTGCACAGTGAAATCATGAACTCATCGAAGTGAGAGCACGAAGAACCTACTCGAACTGGGATTCCGGTTGCAAAATGCTGGACACTGAGCTCAATTAACACCAAGAATGTTGCGTTCGAAGACAGCGACATCATCCTTTGTACAGATCGAATTCACCGCAGCAGCCGTCCGCATTGAAAATTTCAGTAATTAGGATGCGTCTGCGCCACTGCATGCTGGACGTGTTCGATTAAGATATTCAAGACTCTGATTACATTACAAATAAAACGCCGTTTTATCTTAATCGCGATTACGGATTGCGTTAATGTAACAACGCTCCTTGCGGGCCCCAAGCTCTGTTTTCCACTGCGTTACTTCTATTTTTACTAGAACTTTGATTACGGCTTCTTAAAAAAATTGTAAACGCCGGCGTCCTTGGCATCGGACTTAGCGGCAGACACATCCTCCTCCACGTAGGTTCGGCATGTACCACTGGGTCCGAGTGTGGACACCGACTTTGAAGACACCGTTGCTTCGCAAGAAAGAACCTCTCCTAAGAGCAAGTGCGAAAGCACCCTCAACCAATTAGATACAACTATGCAAGTGAGAAGCTTGTACTATTCACCCGTATCCCACTCTACCAACGGAATGATTTTGGCGGTTGCTTGCACTTTTTACTTTCCCAAAAATTCTCCTTCTGAATTACTTAGAACTTCCTCCAAATTCGATCAGGGTGGATTGACCCCTTGCTCAGCCTTACCAAAGGTGCATGTAAAAAAAAAGCTCCGTATTTTGGGCCGTTCTAGAATATTCTCTTGACTCCTCTTAACCCCTAAATGCCCAAGGCATGTTTTCAGCTTCCTGAAAACTGCTCTAAATTGAACGAAATGCCAACATTTTGATAAGATGTTTTGATTTTTCTGAAATTGTAACTGTACAAATTCAAACTAGACTTGTTAGAGATTGCATAGGAAAAGAAAGCACAACAATATCACTTATGAAGTGAAAGATTATAACGTTTGATTATGAGGGTGCTAAAATTGCAAAAAGGAATTGAAGTCTTTTTTGCAAGTCAAATCTAAAAAGTTGATGACCAAAAACATATGAGGTTAACGGGCCTAACTTGAAGAACCCAAATCAATTTACTACTTTTCAAAATTCACTCTACAACTTTTTTAAATGAATTTAGAATGTGATTTTTTCTTCAAGATCTAGTGTATTTGAGGCTCATTTCCAATAGCTCTTAACACTATGGAAAGTCAAGATTGCACAGGGTACCCGTGCACAAAATCTCTTATAGAAAAATCATTGTCATTTATTTTCAAGATCGGACTTTTGGAGGCAAAACTAGACTTCAAGAAGAACATTTAAAAAATATAAACTACTAAAAATAGCAAATTAGCTAGGATTTATTTAACTTCAAAGTTTTGCAAACACCATATTTTGGTGCCTCGGGCAATTGGGGGTTGACTAATTTGGGGTCTCTGATTGCAAAAATGAATTCAAATTTTACAAAAAAATTCATGTGCGGAAAATAAATAATTCCAGGGTTTGCCCGCAGGGCCGAGCGAGGGGTCAGTTCACCCTGGCCCCAAATTCCATGGCCGCTTTTGAAATTTTTTACTCTTTAAAAACCTGGCTTTTTCAGAAAGTGGGCGTTAGTTTTTTACACTGTTTTCACACGTGCAAATAAATGTTCAAAGAAGTGCCACATAATACTTTAGCAAAAAATTGCACATGTAGTTGTGGCCTCTCATTCAAGTGCCTCCAAATGCAGGCCAAAGAATCAAATGCAAATTTGTACAAACACAAAACATTATTAACCAACATTGAGTTCCTTTTTAACCCCTAAAGAGTCCCAAGGCCATTTTTCTGTCAAAAATCACTCAAATCTGCCATTTCTATTGTGTTTGTTCAAAAAAACAAAACAAATTTTTTTTTTGGAACTAAACCGTAGGATCTTGAACTTTACTTGTTTGAGATTATTTGGTAAGAAATTCACGATGTTTGACCATATAGATTGAGAGATATGAGCATTCAAAGTTGAAAAAACGGGTTTCTTTGAACACTAAACTACAATTTTAGATGACTTTGGTCGCTATTTGTGAAAAAAATGTGCACTATGGAATTTGAATTAAAAATTTATTGTGTTGAAGAATTGAGTTGGAAATCTAGGAAAAAATTTCAAAAAATAACAACTTGATTTTCGTACTTCAAAAATTGTCAAGTAGAAGAAGGTCCAAGATTAAAAGAAAAACAAAATTGTTAATAGCTCTTAGATGGGATTGAAATACAATAATCCCAATGGTGAGATTGTTCTAGCAAGAAAACTTAACCTTTTAAAAAAAAATACTTGAAAAAATTTGAAAATTGCATTCTGAAATCTGAAATGAATCCTATAAGTTATTTTTTCAAAAAGATGCTTAGATTGCCCAAAAAATAAGATTGTTCAAAACTTCCACATCACTAATCAAAATGGAATGAATTAAAGCTTCAGATGTAGACAAAAACATAATCTTTGAGGGAAATTTTTTTAAATTTTTTGCAATCATCCAACTGTTGTCTACAATAGATCACCTTATACAACCATCATAGGGACTGTGCACAATCGGTACATCTACCTTAACCCCTTAAGTCCCATTGTCCCCTTGGGGGACAATTTGGAATTTGGGCAGGCTCCTATGGGCTGAAATTTTACCCTAATTTTTTGAAACTTTTTTTGAAGATAGAAAAGTTGATAAGCTTTGTGGGAATATAATTTTTATTTCAATCGGTGCCTGGAAGCAGAAGTTATATCACAAAAAGCCTAGAACTAAACTCGGCGGGCACCACCAAAAATCATTATTCATTGAAAAAGACTCTTTGCTTGTATCTTCTCACCCACTCATTTCTCTTCTTTTTTTGATTACGGAGAAGTGCCAAAGCTAACTATAATAGGTGAGTCTATGAGATTGGAATGTGTCTAACTGAAAACTCACATTTACATTGTCTAAACTATTCATATTTGAAAAAAAAATCCTTTTTGCATTCAATTCCTCATCCTTATTTTTGCACACATTGAGCTCAATTTCTCAATGAATTTTTCATATCCTAAATGCTAAAATGCTTTAAGTTATTTGTTATAGGTACCTCTACCTTAATAGCAAGAATTTCACATGTGCTTATAGCATCTCAAGTGCTTCCGGATGTGAGCCAAAGAATCAAATGCCAATTTTTTTAAATTACGTAAAACATTGTTTACCAACACAAGTTCCCTTTCCGCCCTCTCAAAAAGCGGCCCCCTTGTGTTGCAACCGTTGATACAGGTACAGATATGGTCATGGTACAGAATATGGTTACGATACGGGATTTATCCCATATCAAATACTACCTCCATCCTCACCTGAAAATTACAAGTGGGGATGGAGGGTGGATTTGAGCTCATTGTGGCATCCGTGTCACAATGCGCCAATGCGCTCAAAAGAGGCAGTCACTTCCTGCTCATATTGCCTAGGTTTATGCTAGTTAACAATGTTATACAATTGCCAATAGCAATAGCTTAGAAAAGATTATCCAGAGAACTAAAAACATGATTCATGAAAGTTGAACTCTACCATTGATATGATATTGTGTATTTTTTAATGCACTTCCAATGATAGAATTCTCAAGTTCTAATTGCATTTCAATCAAAAATTTATATATTTGTCAAGTCAATTTGTTGACAACTGCATTGAAGACGCTCTGACTACTCACATGGCATAATTTTTTTTTCTCTTAATGTCAACATCGAGACTGAAGGGCTCAAAAAATCCAAAGTGTGAAAATTCAAATCACATCCAAGAAAAGAAACAATGTTGTTTGATACTTGGCACAAAAGGTAGAAAGACCTTATTGCGGACCCAACCCAAATTATACTAACTAAAAGGTACACCTAAATCATTATTTTTAAGTTTCTTTCAAACACCAAATTCAAATGCATTGATCAATTAGATTCATGTTTTGTGTTTAACCCCTAAAGTTCTTTGACTGACTATGTTATCACCAAAAACACTCAAAAATTGCCATTTCTAATACACGTATCAAATTTTTGAAAATATCATTTTGGGACACGTGAAACCATCTCGGGGGGGGGGTCACTTTAGAGTGTCCATTTGAAACCACGTGCGAACAAAACTTTGGACCCCCTATTTGCTTTTTGAATTTTAAATAAAACAAAAGAAGAAAAATATGAATAGATTTTTCTACTTTGAAAGTTTATGTTTTGAATTGTTGATATTTTTATTTGTTAATAATAATTAGTTACAAATTTTTGAAGTAAAAAGATACACTGTAGAACTGAAAAACAACTTTCACACCCCTATATTATATAAGAAAAAATTGTCTAAAAAATGAACAAAAAATTCTTAAAAATAACTCATTATTGAAAGCTCATTTTGAGTTGAATATTGATTCAATGGTCATCTAAATGTGTTCTCTATAATTATTTGAGTTGAAAAACATGCCATTTTAGTTCGTTTTCAACCTCTTCTAGAAATCATTTCATATTTGATTTGAGATGGAAATTTTGGCAATATAGTCATTATTAAACAATGGTCAAAATTTTAGATTGAAATTATAGTTTATTAGAAACCACTTGTTCGCATGTGGTTTGTTGTAGTAGAACTAAGTGCACCCCCCGAGGAAACCATAGGATCTTGTAGTAAGCTAGATTTAGAAGATGTGGAAAAAATTTCAGAAATTTCCACTATGTAGATTGCAAGATATTAGCATTTGAAATGACAAGAGTCATTTTTTTGACTATGTGAAAAATCGGGCAGTTGCTTTTCACAAGGTCACATTTGCATGAAAAAATGTTCAAAATGGTGGTACTTCTTTGGATTCATTCTTCAAGGCAAGTTCGTTACATGCTTGAAAATTTTCAGATCATTTGGAATTGTACAACATATAGGAAAAAAATGGGAAGTAGAAAGATGAGGAAAATAATTCAAAATACTAAATTTTTTAAGAATTTATATATGGAATTGAAAAATGCCAATCCCAATGGTTGTAATGTTGTAATAAACAATCCACACCTAATGTTTTTATTTTTTTCCAAAAGTATTGAAAATTGAGTTAAGTAAAGGACTTCAAAGTTTATTTTAGAGTAGAGAATCCATAACTACCCACAAACTAAAACACCTCATAACTTTTGATTCATTGATCAAAATGGAATAATTCAAAGATTTATATGTATATGTAAATCTAGAAAAACAATTTCAAATTTTTATATCTGAAAAAAATGATTTTTAAAATCTGCCCGGACTGCCCAGTTTTTAAAAAAAGTAACATATTAGGCCATAACTTTTGACTCGTATTTCCAAATGTCCTGAAATTTGTGCATATGAAAGATATTCCTTGTCCACACCTTCTAACAAAGTTTGGGCCAAAAATATCGAAATCTTTAGTCACACGTAGTTGCCCAAATTTTTTATATTGCCAATAAACGCAGCTTGGTCCTTTGGGGGTTAAATAAGGTATTTTGCTTGATTCAATAAGACTAGTTATAGGTATTAACGTGCATTCATTGTGTATTTGTGTGAATTTCTATATACAATGAATCTCTTGATTATTTTTTTAAAGTCAATCTTTCCTAACTTCCTACACCGCTTAAAGTTTTCAAATTTATTGCATTGGTTATCATGGCCAAGTATCCTTAAAAGAACTTATCAAAATTAATTTCCTTGATCTTATATGAAAATCGATAGAAATGCACTAGTTTTTTTTCCTCTACAATTGTCAAGCACTTCTCATGCCAATTGATTAGTAAGGTTATAAAAAGTACATTGATACTTCAAATTGTACTTTTCCAATGGTGTTTGAATATATCTACAAAACATTTTTCTATGGTTGTATGTGGCATTTAAGATAGTTTGATATCAAAGAACAAATATTCTTCCAAAGACTACTAAATGACCTAACTTCTTTGGCTCATGCAATCATGCAAAAAATAATTCATATATTCTTAGAGCCTTTAACAACATTTTGGAGATCAACCCACACACAATGTTAAGAATAGGGATTGTCACATCTTCTTTGAGAATGAAACTTCATTAAAGAATGAGAGGGTATGGAGTGAAAAGAGGAGTCAATAGGAGTCAATAGGAGCAATAGGTGGGGTGTAAGCAACACTTCAGAGGTAAAGCATTTGCATACAAAAACTTCTTCATGCTCATTGTTTACCTTTGGAGGTGAAGAATGAAAATTCTCAACCTCAAGAGAATGGACCCTTAGCAAGTGAAGGAGAGAATGCCACATTCTCATTCTTGGAGATTGAAAATTGGGAGAAGAAAGTGTCACAACCCCTAAACAAAGGTAGTCACACCTTCTTCACCAAGCAAACTTCTATAAAGAATGAGAAGTTGGTAAGTGAGAAAATAGGAGCCAGTGGGAAGGTGTTCTAAGTGAAGAAGGTGTGACACCTCCTTTTGTGTTCATGTGGAGGATGAGAACAAAAAATGAATTCACCTACAATAACTTTTCCACAACAATTTTTCAATGAGTAATGTTCCAATTCCCATTCTTAGAAGAATGGGTGTCGAGTGGAGAAGGTGTGACTACCCCTAACATATTATTATTCCAAGAATCTTCAACGAGTGCAAATACGACACACAACGACGAGAAAAGCCCGGACGATTTTGAATATC
The DNA here is from genome assembly GCA_947034895.1 of Rhytidiadelphus loreus. Taxonomy (NCBI): domain Eukaryota; kingdom Viridiplantae; phylum Streptophyta; class Bryopsida; order Hypnales; family Hylocomiaceae; genus Rhytidiadelphus; species Rhytidiadelphus loreus. Next base: position 27,332,251 of record OX344765.1, on the reverse strand, counting down.
CTCAACTCTGCTTGCCGAAATGAATACTCCAACTGATGCAAGTGGAACTCAATTTCCGGAGCCAAAGTGTTGGGTGGCGGTTTGGGTCACCTCTTTTAAGGACAACTCGCCACAAGAGCAGGTAAAGTAAAGTACGGCGCTTGCTCTTTTTGGGGTATCCATAAGCTTCCAGCCCATGATCTTGCTTATCTAGGGAGCCAGGGAACCAGAGAAGATCGAATATTTACGTTACAACTGAGATGACACTCCAAGCGGCGGTGGAAAAGAACTGAACAGGTTCAGACTCCACAATCATTGGTAATATTCCTATTCAACCGACACCTAACTTAGCTACTGTAGCTTCTGTGGACGAATAGTTGGACGGCCAATGGTCCAGGAGAAGTCTCACTGATGTCCACCGCGTTGGTCTCAAAGCTTCCAAGTTTCTAGACAGTCAATCTCTTCCTCCGGGTCAGTCCTCGTCACTCCATGGCATCGAGGGCCTCAGCGTTGACCAGAGTAAATCAGGCCGTCACGAGCAATGCTTTTAGCTTGCCTTCCAACATACATTACACCTTATATAAAGGTATAGATACATGTATATTTACATGTTGTTTGCTTTGTTCGCTTGTTTTGTTATGGTGAGATCTTTGGAACCATGTGTCCTCCAATCACATTCTTGGTACTAGTGTTCTTAGTATAGTAGGAAAGTTATCTATGAGGAGGGGTGCACGGGTTTTGTTTCATGGTGTTTGGACCTACAATGTGAAAGTTATGGGGTTTTGACTTATTTTTGGATCCTAAATCATCTTAAATTTTGGATCTTTTGGACCATGCATCACTCGGTCACATTCTTGGTACTATTAGAAAGTTCTCTATGCAGAGAGCTGCATGGACTTTGTTTCATGGCATTTGAACATGTGGTGTGAAAATTAAGGATTTTTGAGTTGTGAACCATCGGCATAGAGCTGCACTAGTCTATACTTCCGTACATTAAATGAGTTTGTTTGTTATGATGAGATCTTGGGAATCATATGTCATTTGGTTGTGTTCATCGTACTGTTAAAAATTCTCTACGGGAGGGGTGCAAGGACTTTGTTTTGTGGTGTCCAGAATCAAGGCAGAAAAGATATTAAATTTCATTTTTTTATGAATTAAAAAATTAGAAGATTATATTTACTTGTATTTTACTTATTATGCTATAGCAACGGCACAGGGTATACTAGTACAGAGAAACCAAAGTTGACCAAACAAAACAATCTCATTTAATGTTTGTTTGCATTAAAATGTATAGAGAGATAGTCTACATACAAGGGGAGCCAAAGCAGGTTACAATTCATGCAGTTTGTTCACTTGCTTCCGATCCAATCCCTGATCTTCTGATGGTTGCAAAGCGAGAGGTTGGTGTGAAGACCTGGAATTATGACAAGAAATCGTCATTTTCGTTGAATCCATGGGTGAATAAGATCTTCACAATATTGCCACAAGAAGGTACTTAGGTGCTCTGAATCCTGAATCCAATCTCAAATATTTGCATTGAGATTTTTGCAGTTGAGTTTCACGGGTTTAGCACTCTGAATCGTGCCTATATAACAACGTACCCAGTGACAGAAAAAGAATGTGAAAGCATTGAGAGGTTCTTTGATTTCATTGCATCTCAAGAATTGCTTGGGTCTGTAAGTTCCACAAGGTCAGGAACTGGGAAGGGAGTCTCGATAGTGCAGAAATGGGAAAGAGGGGCGGCTGGGCTTCCTCAAGAGGGTTAGGTAACAACTAACAAGTTCTAGCTAGTGCAGCCCAGTTTGCATTCTCAATGCGAATTTTTTCGTTGACTCCCATTCATTGACTTGAGCGTCCGATTTAACGGTCCATTTCGATCTACTGTAGGAAAATTCCTATGCAACCGTTTTTGATCGAGAAGTCCAAGCAGTCCGAGATCTGAGCACCCCCGAGTTTATTGATAGAAGCCCGAATAGAAGTGACGATCAGCTAAATGGGACCCTCAGTCTACATGACGAGTTATCAGTGGTGGTGTTGGCAATCTTATCAGTTACTTTATCTTTTCCCCAGATTCCCCTGAAATTAAGATAGAGAACATGCAACCTTAAATCAGCACTGATCATCGATCATTCCAACTGTGAAAGTTTTAGGATGACAAGTTCGTTGGATTGTTAGAACTTCTTGCATTGAAACTTACTGTCTATAGAAGAGATCGTCTCGAGTTAAGTCAAATTTTGTCGATTTTATGTTAACTACTTTGTATAATGTACATGCATTGGATAGCAGTTTTGCACCGAAGTAGGATTTCTCCTGAGCAGCGAGTGCTGAATCTTTGGAGAGCTTTCGCTAAGCAAAAATGAATCATTAGTGAGTGTGAATTCAGGACAGTGATCAGGTTTCCTGAATTGGCTAGCTACTTTCGAGGAAGCTCAATACAATTTGGAAATTCTGGAAAAAAAACACCTACGTGTAGGGTCAAGGTTCTGTACATGTTGAGTTTGGGCCACTTTTTTCTATTTGTTTTTTTCACCTTTTTCGTCTTTCCGCCTTTTCTAGATCATGTGCAGAGTTGCTTACATGTATCGGTGAAGCCACTCAATGGACGTATGGACCCCAACAGCTGTTGCCTGGCTTGTTCCTCTTGCAGACTGGCCACATTGTCAAGATTCTCATGTGGCACTAGGGACCGAGCAGAGAAGAAGCAAAGAATTCAGCAGCCAGTCCCTTTGTGTGAACGTCTGGCTTCAGTAGCCGGCCGCACACTACAAATATTGCTGCCTGCATTGTGAGCCTATGGTTTGCTGAGAGGCTTGTGTGAATGTTCACTTCGGTAACTTCACATCACCTCTCTCTCAGCCAAGCGTAGTCTTCCGTTGCAAGCATATGGATACGACTGGCATGGGAATTGCGAATTCAATGCTCCGAGCTCATGGACCGCATTTGGCTGGTGAGGTGCCAAAAGAACGAACTCTGGTTCCTTGGAGGAACGTACCCACGTGCATTGCGAGACTTCAAAGTCCTGCATTCATGCTCAGGTGAGCACACTAATCTACTACCTCGGTGTCTTTGAACATATGATATTAAAAATATGAGGTGATTTCATTTCTAGTCTTTTTGTGCAATCCATGTACTAACCGTGCTTTTAGTCCTTTATTAGTTTTACAGGTACCTCAGTTTAATGGTGCCCTAGCTAGGTTACCTTGGAGTTTATGGACCATTCTGGCAAGCTAAACATTTCAGTTGCTATCATAGCTTGTACATATCTAGAGGGATTGGTAAGAGAGTGGTGGAAGTGGAACCGTGGAAGTATCATACCGTCTCGTCAGGATATGATTCTCGAAGATGCTGAGGCTGAAGTTATCTTGACAGGCAGAGCCACATGATAAAACAACTGGAAGCCGCCCACTGCACTGAGTGAAAAAAACACCAAGGGCCAAGTAATAATGACTGGTGTACAGTAAACTATTTATTGGTATATATGAGAGGCAGCTACAGTGGGAGAAGAATTCAAAGTCCCAGCAGGGACAGACAAACTGGTTCCCGCGGTGTGAAAAACAAAAATAAGTCGTAATCTCAGAGGAATTGGAAGTGAGTTAGGAAATGGAGAATTCTTTATCCCCTTATATAAGTCCCTTGACCACGTTTTCACCAAAAACGCTTCAAAACTGCCATTTCTAGTACAAGTATCAACTTTACCAAAAAAAAAAAGATTGGACACAACCATAGGATCTTGTAATATGTTGGTTAGAAAAGATGTGGAAACAATTTCAGAAATTTCCACCATGTGGATTGCAAGATATAAGCATTCAAATTCACTTCAATCAATTTTTTGGCCTTGCAAAAAATAGGACAGCTGCGCTTCACATGCTCACTTTTCTATGAAAAAATGTCCAAAATGGTGGTGCTTCTTTAGATTCTTTTTCTTAGACAGGTTGGTTACATGTTTAATAAATTTCACATAATTTGAAATTGTACAACATATAGGAAAAAAATAGTAAGTAGAAAGAAGTAGAGGATGATTCAAAATACAAAATTGTTAAGAAATTAGATATGGAATTGCAAAATGCCAATCCCAATGGTTGCAATTTTTTATTAAACAATCTACATCCTATGATTTTATTTTTTTCAAAAAATATTGAAAATTGAGTAAGATAAAGGACTTTAAAGTTTATTTTAGAGTAGAGATTCCATAACTACCCACAAACTAAAATTCCTCATAACTTTTGACTCATTGATAAAAATGGGATGATTAAAAGCTTTTCGCGTATATACAACTCCAAGAAAACCAATTTTAAATTTTTGTTTTTGAAAAAAGTGACTTTTTCTTATTTGCCCAGACTACTTGATCAAGGAAAAAAGTAACATATTAGGCCATAAGTTTTGACTCATATTTCCAAATGTCATGAAATTTAGTGCATATGAAAGATATTCCTCATCCCCACCTTCTATTGAAATTTCAGCCTAAAATATATAAAATCTCCAATCACAAGTACTTGCCCAAATTTTCTATGTTGCCACTAGGGATTAAGACAATTTGATAGATCTTGCAACAAACTAATTTGGAAAATACAATTGCATGCAATACTTATTTGCATTTAATATACATGAGTATGTATGTTGGTCCCTCTATAATCCTTGGAAAAAAATCCAAAAGATGTGTCCCTTCTTTCTCTAGAATAGCATTGGGTTTTATTTGGCAAAAAAGAGAATACAAAGATGGCACAAGTGGATAGGCCCTTCCTAGAAATAAAGTCATTGTAAAGAAATACAACATATAATGTTGTGCCTAGCATTGTATTTAAAACTCTTATGTATTATAGTTAATGACATGTTTTCTTCAAGTCTTTTTCCATCTTCTATTGTAGACATTGGCTTCAAATATCCCTAAATAAGTATTGATCAACCACAAAAAAACACAATTGAACTTGTGCCAATTTTTGAATAAAAGATTTCTATATATCCATACCAAGTGTTTCTCGTATTGAACATGTATTTTCACACATCGAATATATATTTTTCAGTGTTGATTAATTGCTTTATGTGAATGGAAACAATGAAAGCAATGTCTACCAAATCCAAAGGTCCTTGAAGTGAATCTTCTATGAGTGTGTAAGTGTTGCAGGCCTACATTTGCACATTTTTTATATATTGACATAAACAGCATTATACATACAATCATAAAAACTCTAATTTCTCGCAATACTAATGTTGAATTGCTCCAATTTATTGTTCACCCATTGGTTATCACTTATTCTCCAATTTGGTACAATTACTTCACTTTGGCTCCTATGTCCTAAATAATTCCACATCTACTAAAGATTTTGTCTATATTACTTTGACCAAAATAACTCTAGGATCTAAAGGGTTCATTTTTAGCAAAGAATAATTTAGAGGAAAAATGCTAAAAGTTGGGGGTCTCATCTTCCCAACCATCTTTACTCATTCTCCACATTAATGTACATTGCTCCATTGGACAATTGACCTCCATTGAAGACATAGAATGGGTATGCATAACAAACGTACAAATGATTGAAAGGAATGGATCAAAACTTAGATGTGTTATAAGGAGACCCTCACATTGATTAACAATGCTAGGTTTGTAACACCTTCTTTTTTTAATACAAACTATCCAAAAAGATGAAAAAAATATTTTTCTCATTGCTCCAAATCCAAGGGGACTTCAAGAGCATTAGTCAATACTTTTTACAAACCAATTAGGGCCAATTAAATTAATGGTCTTCCTAGGTATACTACGGAGATATATGACCTCCCTCCCTAAGACCCAAAGGAGAAAAATTATTATTGCTAAGAAATGATATAAAGTATTGATGGAATCAAATTTAAAATTACTTCATTAATCTTTAGTGGATGAATTGAATGCATTTGTTTTTGAATATTCATAAAAAATATTTTATAATTTTTTTTTTAAAATGTGAATATATTGTGATTGCTCATAATTATATTTTACAATGATTGGTGAAATATCAATAGTAAAAATATCATTAATTCCTATTATTGATAGTTTTTTGTAGCGTGAAAAAACTTAGGTAACAAAACCTAACAAATCTCCTAGTCATGGTTTTTTTAATTGTAGAAGGTCAATATGTCAATTGTTTTGTATCTAAGATTATTTTTATTATAGGAAAATCATTCATTTTGATAATTAAAGAATTAAAATTAATTTTTATCAATTGGTTAAGAACTATGAGATGAATTCTTTAGCCTATCCTAGTACTAGTCTATATTCCGTCTATGCAGACATACATATAATGACGCCCCAATCTTATACTAGGATTCTAAGGTCAATTTGTCAAGGTTGGTCACATTGACCTGATCAAATACCAAAGTATAACATAAAATCACATACATACAATTATGAATTCCTCAATTACTTCTTTAGTTTTAGCCTTTGTCAAATGGTCTAGTATCTTAATTAACTAGCATAATTACTACTTATGCAAGTATGCAAATCCAAAATCAGTCTAAGGTGAAATTGTCTCCGTATACATAGTTATACAAGGGATGTTAACATTCATGTAAAGGCATCTCCACCAGGGCATGCCATAATACCCCTGTAAGTGGTGTGGCACGCTTGGAAGACTTTTATCGTCCTACCAGTTATAGCCTTTCTAGTTTTTCAACGCTAGCCACTTCAAATTTTTGTCGCGACACTGAAACTTCTTGTACATTACATGATTGACTTGTGGCACGGTACTAACAAATGCATTGAATTTTGGTGTTGTACCAATGGTGCCTAATGGTCGGGGATGTTTAGATAGCAAGAAGAGCAAACAAGACTGCCTTGGTTTAACATCAGTAGGCGAGACAAATTTAGAGAGTTTTGGACAACATTTAAGAGCAAGTGGGTGGATTTGAGCTACAAGTAGGCGTAGTGGATTTTTTGAGTGCATGAATGGTCCTAGGGTTTCAGCATGGGGGCGCCTACTTTTGCAGTGGGTTTGCAAGTTTTGCAAGTGGATTACAGGGTTTGGTCCAAATGAATCACTCTTTGTTATGTCTAGTTTGGTCCAAATGAATTGCACTTTATTATCTTTGGTTTGGTCCATTCCGGCACTTGTTAGTGGTGTGTTTTTCAATTTTTGATTGAGCTAGAGGCTTTAAATCTTGTGCACATTATGAAAAGCTTGTCGATCAATGCACTCAATTCTAGTTTTTGAATATTTGTAAGCTTGAAGATCACAATTTATTTTGATGCTCTAGATTAATGAATTTGACCATCGTGGCACAGATTACTGGAAGGAGCTACACCAAGAATTCAACTTCAATCTAAATTGGAGCTAATTGAACTTCAATTAACGCCATGTAAAAAATATGCACCTTCTACATAGTCATGGTATTTGTTAGACAAAATTTCGTAGTCAATTTTGTCCCAAATCTCTTAATAACTTTCTCATATTTCCTTTTGGATGACCTTGGAGAAATTTGGTTTTACATGATAGTTTACTACATGCATCTCATTTTGCTCCAAGTCCTATAAACAAACTCAAAAACATGAGTTCAAAAAAAATTGCGAATCAAACCAATGTTGGAAATTAAAGAGGTTAAATAGCATATATATACATCTACCTAGACTTAAAAGACAATTCACAAAACCGTATTTGAATATGTGACTCATGAATCAAATATTGTGCTATTGCAACATCTTGCAAGATATAAGTACAAACCTCATAATAATTACTATTGTACAGTTGGACAAGCATTATTGGTATTGACCAAGTAGTCAATGCTTCAAACTCATATAACACAACTAATTCAAATTGAACATTCTCTCCATAATGTCGTTCCACACAGCTCACATAAGCTAAGTACTACAACCTACAATAACATACTATAGATCGGAAGTGACTCTTGAATGGCAAACAATGAGCACGGGCCAAGCTAATAAGGAGAGGGCAAAAGTAGACAACAATCTATCATGTGTGGATGGGTTGGATTGCAACAAATGTGATTTGTGACAAACTATATATATTGTTAGCATAGATCTTCAATCATGACAACTCCAACAATGACTCTAAAACAAGTACAACAAGTAGTGCTTAGGGTTTTTTTGAGCCCAATTTCCCTTCATTGCCCGATGTGCTAGCCTAATAGGTTAGCGCTTGGATTAGTAGGTACGGTCTTCAATGCTTTGCAATTTGGTGTCCTCCATTGATCATGCGCCTCATAAAGATAGCATAGAGGGTGCTGGTGGGGCAACGCTAATTCCTCAAGCCCTTCCGTGCCTCTGATGCATGGCACTTATTGTTTGGTGCATCTCAAGTGGCATAGAACAATGGAGATGCTTTAACAATTATGCTCCACTCAATTAGTTAGAAGTTCTTTCTTTCTTCCAAACTCCAATTGAATTGCAACAAGTCAAGTTGTCCATACCACAAATATGGTCAATTTCGTTAAAATGGCAGTATTCCACATGACATTTTAATGGAATATCTTCTACAAAAGAGAATAAGTGTGCCGCGATAGGGTCATACATGTGCCAATTTTATGCCTAGCACATTCAAATCACTCCTAGTTCACGCATTTCCATTCTCCTTGGACAATCTTTCCATTGTTTTCATTCTTTTAGTGGTTTCATTTTGTGCCATTTTAATGGAATACCACCATTTTAACAAAATTGACCATAAATGATTAATTTCCTCACGGATTCCCTTAATTGCCAAAGACTATCCAACTGTAATGTATTGTCTACTCTACTTCCTTCTAGTATAAATTTAGAGATACAATTCCACTTAGTCAAATTGATCTTTATTACTTCTACAAGGGCAATTAGTCTTCAATGGTTTATAAATAAATTTCTTCTTATTATTTTTGGATCTACAATTTTTACTAACAATCCTAATTGGCTAATTGTACAAAGTCTATTTGTCTATCTAACGACAATTTTCCACACTTATAGTGTATTTCTTCCACTTGTCAATTTGACCAAGAACCACAGTAAGTTTACACCCATTGTCGACAAATATTCACCAGAATTGGGTGATTGCAAGAAACACTTGTCCTATTTGTTGTCCCCTTGCCCCTAAAAATTGGCTTTTTGCTCATAACTTTTGCATTGTTTGTCTATTTGGCATGAAATTTGAATAGAAGGTAGATGCTAAAATTACAACCTTTGAGTGCTTTTTAAAAAAATTTAAAAATTAGTTTACTATTTTTAACTTGCCTCCAATTGGGTGTCTACTTTGGCCATTTTGAGGGGGTTTAGTCCTATTTTTGACCCCAAAATGCGAATTTGAAGCCACAAATTGGACATGTTGGAGGTCTACTAAGACTAAAAGGGCTGACAATGAATTTTTATGAAAATAGCATCATGTCGATTGCACACATGGGGTCAAAGTGACCTTCCTTTGCGTGAAAGCTACAAAGAGGGAAAAAATTTCCTTCATGAATTTTTTGGTGCAATGTGAGCGCAATCTTTTCTAAAAAATGGCTTTCTTTATTGAATTTTTTTGAATTTTTTTGAATTACTAAAAATGAAAATCTCTATAGACCCCTTTTCTACTATTTTCTACTTCTAGTGGCTTCTGTAGTACTTTGTAGTAGTTCGTAGTACTGCATAGTACAACATAGTACTAAATCAACGGTGTAGATCTGCAGGTGCCTTCAATCAACGATGCAGATTTGTCGGGGCGCTTCTAAAACGTAGTATTAGTAGTATTGCATAGTATTGCCAGTCCTATGGCCAAAAAATACAGTTTTGAACGAAAAACATGAAGTATTTCTTGCAACTACCTAATTTAAAAATACAAACAACAATTCTTGGTAAATGCTATGTCTAATTTACCGAACAAAAATAAGAAAAAAAGACGGCAATCACTAGCAAATTGACCACTCACAAACTAACACCAAAATACCTAGGCAAAATACTCGCTACTTGAAAGTGAACATAATACACAACAAGAACCAAGCTCATGACTAATAGACAAAAAATGAAAAGACAATGCCAATCCATGGCTAATTGTCTAAAACACACAAGAATGCCAATCACTGAACACACAATGAACACACAATAAATTCATCAAGAGTTAAGTTGTATTGAAAGAGGACATAGTCATGTACAATTGGCAAGAAGGCGAGCATGCATTGTAAGCTAGAGGGAGCCAAAAATAATCATCAAATTTTCTTATATCCCTTCTTGGCCCGTAATCAACTCTCAATTAACTACACATGTCCATTTGTCTAATTGTTTTCTTCAATATTACCCTAATTCCTTCATACAGCTGTCTAAGAGACCATTCTACATTTACACTACTAATTGTTTTGACTTCTCACTCTATTCTACTTTGGAATTGTCTTGGATTGGTCTATTTGTCTTGTAACCCCAAAACATCAAAACTTTATGAAAAATTTAATCTACATTTTTGTACAAGGAGTATATTGAATACTTTGTGCTCTTTTGCATTAAATTATTTTACTACAATGATCTTCATTTGGATTATCTCACTAAAAAGATGATCAAATTTAATATATTATGAAACTATATTATTTGGAAATAATAAATCAAACAAAAGAGAATGGACTAGTGCTTTAAGAAGGAAAAAAGAAACTAGATTTAGAAATATTGGTTAATAACCAAGAAATTAAGAAGTGGATGTATATAAAACTAGTCTTTTGTAAAAGAGCATAGATACTAGGAAGGAATTAGGGACTCAGGACAAGTTAAGGGTTTGTTTTTAGATTGTTTTCTAACCTAGGGCTTACTATAAGGGATGTATCAAAGATAAGTGAAGTTCCTTTGTACTAAGGATATATGTGGCAAGTTTCTTGAATGTTATGAGTCTCTATACTTTCAACTTATTATCATATTTATTTTGTTGTCTACATGCAATCTTCATATAATTATTAATTGGTCTCCTATAAAGAGCACCCATGGGGTGCTTTTTAGTATGAGGTGACTACTCTTGGCGACATTAGTAGAGAGAATACAAAGCTTGCTTGAATATGTACAAAAATTGGTTAAATTTTGCAAAAAAGACCAATTTTAAAAAAAAAATCTATATAGAAGTGTGCAACATTTGCAAAAAGAAAATCAGAATTGTTGCCAAGAAGGCTCATGAAAAAGTTAGGGAAGCAAGTTTTCAACTACTGGAAAACTATTTTTAACATTGGACTTGAACTTTTAGGTTGCTTTTAGTTTGACAACAAGGCAATGCTCCTACAATGTAGTTTCTCCCTACTCACATAGACATATACTCACAGAGACATAGAAGTCAAAGCATTACCCAAAACTTGACAAAGGCAATTCCAACACCAACCCTGAAAAACTTGAAATTTTTTTCTTGACACAGCATGGAAGTCCGCCCTAACTTGTGGTGCAAATTCAGGATTGAATGAGATATTGAAATTGACGTTGATGGAGGAATCTGCTATCTCTCGGGAGTCGGGATAGAATATTCTGCGGCGTTTCAAAAACTCCCCTTACAAGCAGAAACACATGATACTGATTTGGATAAGCAGGCATTGGCACAATTTGTTCTATTCAATCCTCACACTCTAAATATACGGGTCAAGTATCCGATTTCGACAGATCTGTCTGGATTCACAGTTATTCTCTTTCATCTGCCAGATCGACGATAAACTTTGAGAATTTGAGAACAAATGCATAATTATATGAACAACTACGAATCTAGCGATCCGAGGAACACATCGTATCAATCCAGGGAACCCTGAAGCGTAAAAACAAATGATTTCTTCGGTACGTGCAGTTCCAGTAGCGTCATCGATCTCCCCACCCCCGGAGCTAGAATTCGGAAGAGCCATAGCCAGGAAAGATTGCAAAGCTGCAAACCGGAAGGATGCCGGGCCGGCTCTCAACTCGATGCTAGGTAGATGTTAGACGGGGTTTTAGATCGATTGGCCGGAGTTGAGAGACGTGAGCTAGTGATTTATATTCAAGGCACGTTCACCAGTGCGGAAGGTTGATCTTGCGATGCTTTCTGTAGCGGTTTTGCAATGACCGCCACTAGTCTATTAACAATTGTGCAATGGTTTTGTATGAAATTAAACTGTATATGAAATGTATTTGCAACTACTTGAAGTGGCAATGGTTTTTTCAGCAGTTTAGGCCTAGATATGCACTCACTAGTGCAAAAGGGGTGTTTTAATGACATGTGAAATGACATTTGGATGTCATTTCAACCACCACCCCAAGGTGGTTGAAATGACATCCAAATGTCATTTCACATGTCATTTTTTTGATGTCACTAAAATATGGAGGTTTAAATGACATTTTGAATATGTCATTAAAACATGTTTGTGGTGTACATCTTAAAATTTTAAAATCTATGTGGAATGAGGATATTTTGTAATTCAAAATCATTTCAACATTAAACTGAGGTTTAGAAATTCTACACAATATTGTAGATTGTAACTTCAATTTCTTTTTCAAAAATATAGATCTTCATATCTGAATTCTCTGCAAGAAGTAGATTTCAATTTCAAAACATGTTGCGAGCGTGTACATTTATCAGTTTAGATTGTCACAACGTCAAAGATTTTAATTTCAGAAGTCTTCTCAGAGGTAGATTCCTATAAATTATGAACTGTAGATTCTGATCTCCAGCATTGTAGATTTTAATACTGGAATGTCTTTAATTTGTAGATTAGGAATTTAATAATCCTTTCCTAATGTAGATGTTAATATCAGAAATTGTCACATGATTTGGAATTAATGTTCTGAAATCTTGAAAATCTGTAGATTTTTTCCGTGCTATAATTCATATCAATTTGTAGACTCTACAAATGAAAAAATTAGGAGTTCTGGTAGATGTCATCATCCCAGAGAAGGAACATAACGCATTCCAAATCTACATCTGGAAGGAATACTAACATACTAAACCCTTTCTACAAACTTTTTCACCTACAAAATCTAAACTAACAGGTCCAGAGGTATCGCTTGTTGGCAATGGAGCTTCCTGCTGAGGAGGGCTCCAATTTTCTTCAACTGTTTTTCAACTGTTTTGTCTGGGGCTCTGATTTTCTTCACAAGACACTTCTGTACCTACAAAATCACTTGCAGTATATTAGAAGTCTATCCAACTAACACAAAATAGAAGTATGCGAAGAAACAGAACCCACACTCCTATATTACGACACTCACACTCCGCAACAATTATAAGAGCCTTAAGGAAAAGGGGCATAACATGTGAACAGATTTGCAAGAAAATAGGTGATGAAGAGACACACGAGTAGAATGAAAGCCTCATTATACAGTCACGCACATTCTCCAGTTCAGAGAGTTCCAATGAGCCATATGCTTTGTTGCAATATGCATCACATAGTGCGTATTCCCACGCCCAGATTATGTCTAGAAAAGAATAATAATAGTTGCTACGAGTTGTTAAGACGCATGATCCCATCTCAGTGCTACAGATCACGCAGTCTATATGTAAAAGGAAAAGTTTGCACAGTTAGTTTCCAATTAATAATCAAACCTCAAGAATGTGGCAAAAGGGCAAAAGCAGCAATACACCTAGTTGTAAATGACCGAAGAAATTCTTAAATGCGTGTTTTCAAAAGCCCTCAAAGCACTACCAATGCTCTTAATGTCAAATCTGAATGATGCTTGAACCATTATAAGATATTAAATCAAAACTGCGGACCTGCCAGGCAGCTGCCATTTCAGCATCATAATCCGCCCAACGTGATGGAGTGCCTGGTGTTCTTATTGAGAAGTCCTATCCCTTCGTGCCTCTGAACATTGTTAAATAAGACTGTCAAATGAAGGAAATCAAACGATAACTTTCAGGTTAAGGTGCAGATCTGCAACACGTCTTGTGCTAAGTAGCCAGACATTATATCAACATCTTACCAAATTGAGAGGCAAATCACACTAGAGAAAAAGAAAAGAAAACGGCAGTTATTGACGTACTGTTTTTGCAGAGTAAGTCGTGTACCATTCAATACTTTCCTGCAATACTCCACATCAAGACATATGAGACAAAAGCTCCTTAACTGAATCAAAAACATATGAGACATCTTATCTTCTAAAATGAAATGAAAGCACTGCAAACGATGTTTGACATCTTATCTTCACATATAATTTGATGGTAGAAGTCACATATTTGGCAAGAGAAATCCATGAAAGAATTACGGGGATCCAGCACTGGTTTTTGAAAATGTAGCAACCTAAACGATAACCAGCAAGATCATAAACTGGGTCCAAATTCGTGCATGGACAGGCATCCCTTTCATCATCAAAAATCATTAAATACTGAATAGAGCCCTAGAAAAACTAATTTCTCTCCATCCGATTCACGAGGTCGACTGTGAAGCATGAGTGTGCAACGAGGAAAAACTCCAGAACGTCTCCAACTCGAAGCTCGTTAACAACACAGAAAGCTTCCCAACCGGATTCCAAACACACCAAAAGCTTTAATACCTGCTTTGCTTGCAGGTCTGCTTGCTTGTGTAACCCTGGAACCCCTATGTTTACCACTAATTGACCACCTGTTCGCCGGCTCTCTTCCTGAAGCGTCTCAAACAACTCCTCTTGAACAACTCCTCTTGCTCCTATATCGTATGCTCGACGGTACCTGCCAGTTTATAACATTGCAATGGAAGTAAAAATCAGAAATAAAAAACCGAACTAGAAGTATAAATCAAACCGGGCTTCCATTGAACAATTTCCGTAAAATTAGGGTTTCCACAAACATATATCAAATACAATCTTTACCCTAACCAGACAGTTCCTAGCCTGCTAACAAAGCTCATCAAAGCATCCTCGATCACCACTCGCCAATTCAAACCGGCGCATGCAATTCCTCTCTCTCTGCGAAATTACAGAAATTGTGTGAAAACATTCTACAAGCAGCCCAAAATCAATCATTCGAAGTGGACGCAGTCTACAACACCGTAAGCTTGAAAAAAACACGCAATTCTTGTTTCTTTTTCGTTCTAATTCTGAATTCCGCAATCCCGGTCCGTTCTCCGCAGAATATGGCGGTGAAATGGCGTGAATGGAAAGGATTTGATGAATTGAGTGCAGTAAGTTACGCATACTGTAGTGATTACGTGATCGAAGTGGGTTGGATAAGAATTGGCAGGCATCACCTAACAAACAAAGAGCGACGTCGACGAACGAATAGAAACGTCCGTCGACAAAACTCAACGCTGACACCGTGCTGCGCGCTTTCAACAGACGATCTTGAAAAACAATTCGCTTGCAGTGGATGGATGAAGAATGTTTTGAAGTGTGCACGTCACTACTTCAGTTGGCGGGCTACATAAAATGGATGAATACATTTAAGTATGTGGTAAAAGTAATTTTTGTCTTAGGAAATTAGGCCACCTTATTTTGGGGAAGAATATGTTTTCTTAGATATCAAGCTCTCTTGAAGGAGCCATCTACAAATGGTGAATAATGTAATGAATTGTTTGATTATTATAGCTAAATATGAGGTTCATCATAAAATAATTTTAAAAATAGTATTTCAATTATTGGGATATATTGAATAAAATCTAATTGAGGTGCTATTTTTAGTAGTTTATGTTTTTGAAATATTCTTTTTGAAGTCTAGTTTTAGCATCAAAAATCCGATTTTGAAAATGATTGATTATGATTTTTTTATTCAAGATTTTGAGTAAGGGTGTTCATTGCAATCTTGACTTTTTGTAGTGTTGAAGGCTCTTGGAATGAGCCTCAAATACACTAGATCTTGGAGAAAAAATCACACTTTTACATTCATATAAATAAATAAATTGTAGAGCAAATTTTGAAAAGCCATAAATTAATTGGGGTTACTTACGTTAGGCCCTTTATCCTTGTATTTTTTTGGTGGCCCACTTTTTAGATTTGACATGTGAAGAAAATTGAAAGACTTCAAATCACTTTCATGGTTTTAACGCCCTTGTGTTCAAACATTATAATCTTTCAATCTGTAAGTGATATTATTGTGTTTTCTTTTCGTATGTGATCTCTAACATGTTTAGTTTGAATTTATACGGTTCCAAAATGTTGACTTCTTGTTCAATTTAGAACAAATTCCTAAAAGCTCAAAAAAGGCCTTAGGCATTTAGGGGTTAATCCTTAAAGGACGGATTGGTGACATTGGAAACCATTTTAACAACATTTGTGTTTGCGTTCCCATTATATTATTTTTACAATAGGAAATTTAAAAATGAATTTGATAGTAAACTCCCCTAGCCCCTTTGCATCTTCATATTTGTTTTTTCCACCTAATAGAATATGTACAACATATTACATTTTATATTAACAAATCAAGTGTATAATTGATATGTTCAGAAAAGACAAAAGAGAATCCAAAATTTCAAAGTGTGCATTTATATTGAACTCCAAAATGTGTATTTATATTGAACTCCTAAGTGTGCATTTATATTGAACTCCTATATTGAACATTATTACCCATTCTAACACTATTTGAGCTCTATAGTAAAATTTGGTCATTTCAACATTTTTATAAGAGTGCATTTAGTGTTAGATGGGAACAAAATGTAGAAGTTGGAATGGTGTGGAACAACACTAATTATCACCCAACACTATTTACCAATTTTAATGTACTCTTTTGTATGCCAGTATCTCAACAAAATAAAGCATTAATAATAGTATTTGTCATCATATACAGGTTCAATAGAAGTGATAGTAGTATTAGGTAATAATAGATATTATATTCTTTATTTTCACTAAATTCTCTAATCTTCAAAGTTATAAATGTGTTAACATTTGAATAAATTTTCAACTATATATTCAAATGTCATGAAACAAAGTATGTGCACTCCTTTTGCTCAACAACTTGTGAGTGGTAAAGAATATGTGGCCAGTAGATTTACATATGAGAGATTTTATAGTATCAAACATAACAAAACAAATTTGAAAAGACAAACTCATTTTAAGAGATCATTAATAATGAAATGGAAAGTGAAATAATTAAACTTTTTTTAAATTTAATAACTATAAAAGTTACTCATGTGGAGAAGTAGAATACATTGCTCAAAGTAATTGTACTTTTACCTTCATAAATATAGATGTAATCTACAAAAGCAGTATGAAATAATAATTGGGCTTTTACTTTTAGAATATATATTGTAGATCACTCACACTAAAATGCAAGTAAGCTTACTTGTCTTTTAGTTTTGGAAATAATATCAAGACAATTTAAGTACAAAATTGATGAAAAGAGTTGTCTTCAACAAATTGAGGCAAATTTCAATAAGAAACGTTGATACAAAATTCTTTGTTTAATTTATCAAATCATTTATTTATTTGAAAATACATAATAGCAAGTTGGTTGAAGAAAACAAAATTATAATGATTCAAATTGTAAACCGTGACTTAGGTGTAAGCAAGATTCTAAGCTACACATGTAAGGAAAATAAAGAGGAAAGGCAATTGAAAGAGATATCCAAAGGTTAAATAAATTAAAAATTACAAAACAAATGGTAGAAAGTGATGAAAATATGAACCTACATTTAATTGACCATCAAACATAATAACAACATTTACAAAGGCCTCTATAATGTACTATGTCACAACTAATAGAAGTTTTGAAGAAAGTGTGGGGATTATTTTCAACTTTCTACCCTAATTTATAATCCTCCAAAACTGATAAAATTGAAGAGACTAATATACAATGCTAAAGAAGTATTCCCATCAAACTTCTAATTGTTTTAGCTTAAATAGCATGATCCTACACCATGTTGTTCATCACTATTATTTACTTTTTTACAAAAAAATCAAACAATTTTAATCTCTTTTGTATTTACTATGATTAATATTAGAGGAAATATTCATTTTTTAGCATATATTTCATTTTTAATTAAATAAATAAGAAAAAAAACAAGATAAATTTGATAAATCACAAATTTTATGAGGAAAATAGGTGAAAAAATATTATATACTTTGAAATGTTAGAAAAGATGAACTTTGATGGGAAAAATGTAAAGTAGACCTTAGACATTGACTCCTAAATGCATGAGGTACCAAATTCTAGTGTCAATAATACTTTGAAATTAAATAAAACCTAACCAAATTTCTATTTTTAGTAGTTTTTATTTTAGACAAAAAACTTATTGAATTGTAATTGTAGCACCCAAAATCCAATCTTACAAAAGATTGATTATGGTTTTGTTTTTTCAGTATTACGTGCAAGGGAGTCTATTGCAATCTTTACTATCTGTATTGTTGAGAGCTTTTGGAAATGACATTTGAAACACACTGGATATTGGAGTTCTTTCCACAGTAGAAACTCATTTAAAAAAATTGTATAGTAGATTATAAGAAGTCGTAAATTGATCGAAGTTATGCATATTATGTCCTTCTAACCTCATATTTTTTTGTTGACAAATTTTTTTAGATTTTACATATGAAAAGAGGGTTGGAAGACTTCAAATCACTTCAAAAAATTTGACAACCTCGTAATAGAACATTATAATTGTAATTACAAATGTAATTGAGAAAAACAATTTTGGTGTACCCACATTGACATCCTCCCAAAGGCACAAAAATTGCTTAATTATCATGAAATTTTTGTCATGAGATCATCTCTATGATGATAACATGTGTGTCTAATTTCAAGTTCCAAAGATTTGCCTAGAAAAAGATATTTGAAATCTACCAACATGTATAGTTGTGAAATAATTTCTAACAACTAATTCTGTTGGTAGATTTTGATTATCTTTTTATGGGCAAATCCTTTGAATTTGAAATTACACACATGTTTTCAACATAGAAATGATCTCATGACAAAAATTTCATGGCAAAAATTTAATTTCTCAATCTTTGGGAGGGTGTCAAAGTTGATAGCATTGAAATTGTTTCTCTCAACTACACATGTTGGTAGATTGTGAATATCTTTTTTTGTGTGAATCATTGGGCCTTGAAATTTGTCACACATGTTATTAACATAGAGATCATATTGTGGAAAAAAATTCGTGTTAAAATAACAATTTTTCAGCCCTAGGGAGGGCATCAAAGATGGCAATAGTGAATGTTTTCTTCCTTGTGAAAGCAAGAAATTGGACCCTACTGTACATACCATTAACCACCTAATTTCAAAATCTACCTGCTGCATTTCTTATGTACAAGGAGTGCTCCAGTTCAAACTGGATCTCTAAATCTACCAAATTCTTTAAATCCACCAAATTTTCAAAATCTACCGAATTCTTAAAATCTATCAAAGTCATAAAATGTGCCGAATTCTTAAAATCTACCAAAGTCATAAAAATCTTTAAATCTACCAAAATCATAAAATGTGCCGAATTCATAAAATCTACCAAATTCTCTAAATCTACCTAAATTGTAAAATCTGTTCATTTTTTTCAAATCTACCAAATCTTTCAAATCTACCAAATTTTGAAAAATTTGTGAATCATATTTTTACCCAAAATCCAAAATCTACCAAACTCTTAATATTGTTCTAAATACTAAACACCGAATCTACCAAAGTGTTGAAAATGTCATTTCAACAGGGGTGGTTTTAATGACATTTCCCCAAAACATGGTTGAAATGACATTTTCATTTCAACATGTCATTAAAACACCCCTTCTGCACTAGTGACTGGTTCCCGGCCCTGCCCAAGACTTTTGGCGGCACTTTTGCAATGGTTAGCAATAGACCTTAAGTTCTTAATTGGCTAGCAAAGTAAGGAACCACTGCAAGACCATTGCATGACAATTGATGATGTGTTGCAACTGCTGTAGTGTTTTCATCAAGTGCAGTCTGTATACGTCTTTCGATTTGTCTGGCCGGGGTTGAGGATTCCTCGTTTCACTAGCTGATGTTACACCCCGTGACTGCCCCTTCTAGCAGTTGCAATATTTCAATGCGGGATTCAGTACGAGCAAGAGCTGGCGCCACACATATCATTCGTCATCACCAGCATTTCGGTTCACGGGTAGATCGAGTACGTACGTTCCGCCCTTGCACAGAATGTGAATGTACTAATTTAGGCGAGATCGAATATACTGTATAGTCATTTCAGGGGTGGTCCGTGTTCTCTAAGCTGCGCTTGTCCCGGCCTAAAGTCCGGCCTCTCAATTCTAGAAATCAAATCACATTCATGCTGTTGGTAGTGCTGCGAACACGGACTGCACAATGCTGAGTTTAACACTTTTTATCAAAGAACTCGAGCCTCGAGTTCAGCAACGTTTTCCAGTTTTGCGAAAACCAAAGAATCGAAATGCCGACTGGCTACTACAATATACTAGCTACACAGAGTGAGATCGATTCCACGATAATTGACCTCTGATCCACCTCGCTCGAAGCGACGGTCTACCAGCCGCCATTGTACGTGAACAGTGCAGTCTGTGGGCACATTGTGCTTACTTAGGAACGGAAAGTGTTCATCTCTACGAAGCAATCCATCATTCAAGATCGAGTTTTTGATTCTGCTAAACCGTTAAGTTAGCACAGTGACGAGATCGTCTCCCAACCAGAATCAAATACGTACAAAACCCTCTATCAACATGATTGGAGTGACGACTCGAATTCGTATCATTCATCGTGCTTGAATTGAACACTCTGTATTGCGTCACAAGGTAATTGAACACATGATGAGAGGCATGAGTGACTAGCTGTGTGAGCAGGAAGCGTGTGATATGGAGCCCGGCATTGGCTCGTAAGTTCAAGTAAAGATGGGCCGGTGCACACTTTTCTTGCACGTCAGTTCGTTTTCCACGTACTTCAGTCGGATGCGGCGATCCCTTGATATCCTGATCCTGAAAGCCAGAGGCTGCAGACCAAAGAATGACTGCGAAAAATGCAAAGGCTGTGAGTGGCAAAGCAGCCCTGAAGAGCAGCTCCAATGACGGGGCCACTAAAAACACACGATGCAATGCATCCGGCATTTGCCATGGTCTCTCTTTACTCCCGGCCCCGCCATTTTTAATCTCTGACCCGGTAATTTAATAAAATAGGAGGAGCACGCAAGTTGGTTAACAATAAGGAAAAGTCATTAATGTTAAACCTTTTCAAGCTTTGTTACTATAGGTGTGCCAAACTGCCAATTGATTGGAAAACCCTTTTTGCATGTAGAATCTTTTTCTCTCCTTTTTATAATGCGGAAAAACCCATTTGAAAGACTGCCGACTTTGCATTGGATCCATTTCTTTTAAAAAGTCCCCGGAACCAAATGAGGTCAACCTACCTCCACTTCAAAATATGGATACCGTGCCTGTTGTTGGCTCCGCATTGGAGATGCTCTTCAAGGGCCAGAGCACCCTACCTTATCCCCTAAAGAGTCCCCACACTGAAAAAAATTAAAATAAAAACAAAACACTTGATTCACCCATCTACCCCTCAAAACGCAAATCAATTTTTTTAATATGGATATGGTGTATGGAATACATACGGATCACATATAATATAGTAAGATAAACCAGCCCATTGTGGTCAGAATAAGGAGTTAGACATCATGTGGTTATTGAAATTTTTCAATTTTTTTCCCACAATTATAGTATAAGTGTGAGAAACAATGAGAGCAATTGAAATTATGTTTTTTTGACAAAGTATGAATTTGCTATGAGTTTTTGAAGTGTTCAATGCATTTTTGCCCATAAGAGTCTGTAGACTACCTTAAAACCAACAAAATCTGAATCCATCGTGCTCATTTGGCTCACACAAAGCAATCAAAGTCCTTTCTAACATGGAAGGTCTAAAAAGTCAATTCTCACAATGAATTCTCAATGAAAAATTGGAAGCTCCTAATGAAATCACTAACTACTTCATTATTGTCATGTAAGACATGCATTGAAGCAAAAAACTGAAAAAACATAATGGGGTCATTTGGTAGGTGACCACTATGAGACATTTGACCACAATGGGCCGATTTACCTTATAGTATAGGGTGAATGCAAGAAACACCGGTACTATTTGGCGTCACAATTGGAATGACGGAGATGCAATTTGCCATATCTTTTGGGAAATGAAGTCCATGTACTTGAAATTTTTATTGGAGATGGTTAACTTGGAAGTCCTTAGATTCCTTACTTTTGAGAAATTTTGAAAAAAAATCCTTTAATTAAATTGTAATTTACCTAATTTGTCACACTTTGCGTTTTAGGGGGTTTTAGTACTATGGAGCATCCAAAAATGATGATGTACATCTAGGATTGTTGTGGGCTATTGCCACAATAGAAGGGCATGTGCTCACCAAAGGGCATTAAAAAAAACACAATTCTTTGTCTTCAACATGCATGCAAATAGGGGTTCCTTGCCTATAGCGCTCCTAACATTTATGATGGTTTCAATTTTTAGTTTTTGGTGAAATGTAATCACTATCAAGTCTCTACAAATGGCCAATTTTTAGTTTTTATTTATTCATGATTTTCTAATTATTATTAATTTATACTTAATTTTATCTACTTTCTGTAATAAACTGTCATTTTTTTTTAAGTAGTACTTTTTAGTATTATAAAGTACTCAAAAGTACTATTGGCTGTTGATTTTTCAGATCAACGGCTGAGATTGCTCCGTTTTACAGTACTAGCAGTACTTGTAGTACTGGGCAGAAAAAACGCAGTTTTGGCAGAACGCTCCCTAAATCGTTCGGTGTTTCTTGCATCCACCCTATATGAGTATAAGAGTCGCACTACAAGTAGCAATATGGGATATTAGCCCTTAAAAGATCAAGGCCTTTTTTCTACAAAAAACACACACTCTAAATTGCCATTTATATAGCAAAGAGAAAAAAATTTGAAAATTATTATTTTTGAATATCTAAACTTAGTGTATTATCATAATTAGTATTAAAATGTATGGAAAAAAATTCAGAAGTTTTGACCACACAGATTGCAAGATATTTGTGTTTAAAGTAGAGAAAAACAAGTTTTCCAATACATTGCAGACTTGCAGGAGTAGATTAACCCCTAAAGTACCAAAGTCCCCTCAGGAGACATTTGAGATTTCGGGAAGGTTCATGTGACCTCAAATTTTGACTTGATTTTTTAAAACTTTTTTTTAAGATAGGAAATCACATCAGCTTTCTAAAAATATAATTTTTTTTCCAATTCGTGCCCGGGAGCAAAAGTTATGCCACCCAAAGTTCAAAAAGCAATTTGCTGGGCAAAAATAAAAAAACACCAAAAAAATATTTTTCTTAATTTTTAATTTTTTTCTGAAAGATTATGTTTTTGTCTATATTTGAAGCTTTGATTCATTCTATTTGGACTAATAATGAGAAAGTTATGGACAATCTCATTTTTCGGGCAATCTACTCATCTTCAAAAAACAAACTTTTAGAATTCATCTCTGAATGCAATTTTTAGCTTTTATCAATTTTTTTTTTGGTAGGGTAAAGTTTGATTGCAAGAAGAGTCTCACCATTGGAATTATGATGTTTCAATTCCATCTTAGAGCTATTAACAATTTAGAATTTTGTTCAATTTTGGACCTACTTCTACTTAACAATTTCTTTATATGTGAAAATGGGTGAAAGCAAGCTAATAGGAGCCACTCGTAGACGTTATTGAGGTGCTTATAGAGGTCCTTAATGGAATATTCCATTAAAGAATTGTTGTTTATTCATCTCAAATAGTCTTTACGTCATTTACAATGGATTCTTATTAATATAATATATCCAAAATTGTAGTTTAGTCATCTAAAATACTCTTTAAATCATCTATAATGGGTCCTTATTGAATTCAATTAAGCAGTATTAAGTAGTGGTTACAGCTACATTTTGGTCCTTTTGATACTAAAAAACTTAACATAATTAATCTTTTTTTGCATTATGTCATGTAGACATAACTAAGAAACAATGCTCTACAATTTTATTTCATACATCAACTCATATTAAAGAGTTAGAATGAAGATTCTTAAAAAAAAAGCAATGGTTACGGCCGGAGTGGCTCCTATTAGCTTGCTCTCACCCAAATCAAGTTTTGACATTCTGAAATTTTTATCCCCAACTCTCAACTCAAATACTCAACATAAAAAGTTTTAACTTTATGTTGTGTAGTGCAAAATAAATCCACAAATGGCGGTCAAAGTCATCTGAAATTGCAAGCCAGCATTCAAAAAAACTTCTTTTTCCAACTTCAAATTCTAATATATTCTATTTTGTACGGTCAAACTTCATGAAATTTTTACCACATGATACAAGACAAGTTAATTACAAGATCCTACGGTTAGATCCTAAAAAAATGTTTTTTTTTTGTTTCTTGGGTGATCGCAGCAGAAATGGCAGTTTTCAATGGTTTTGGAGCCAGAAAATGCCTTGGAATTTTAGGGGTTAATTGACTTTGAACCTTCTTAAATTAATTTTTTTGCAGTATAGAATGTAGAGCTTTAAATCTTTAATGTGGGGGATTGAGTTGAGAGTTTAAAAAAAATAAAAAAAATATAACTTAATTTTTATGCTTTAAAAATTTATTAAGTAGAACTAGGTATGAGATAGAAGGAAAATCTAAATTATTAATATCTCTCAAATGGAATTAAAACATACTAATACCAATGGTGAGATTGTTCTAGGAAGCAAACTAAACCATGTGGAACTTTTTTTTTTTAAATTGTAAAAATTGCATTCAGAAATGAATCTTACAAGTTATTTTTTCGCAGTTTTGGAGCAGTTTCGGTGAAAAAGTAGTCTCCGACGTTTAGGGGTTAACAAATTGAGATCCATTCCAGTTGTATGAATTCTTTATTTGTTTAGCTTTCGTCATACCAAGCATCAACCTGTTTGGAGCAGTTTCAATGGTGATTGTATCCCAACATTTGCCTCTTTTGAGGTGATCCATCTAAGGGTATGTTCCCATTTAGGCTTAGAAGGATAGTCTTATGTTTAAGAAGAGGTACAAAGTTGCAGCACATTCCTACCTGCACTCCAAATGTACCAGACTTGTGATGTGGCCTGGAGATAAGGTAGAACCACTCATTCCCTACCAGGGATGAGTCCCCAACATGTAGAGGTAAGGTAGCCAACCTCTTTCCGATCACAGACCTATTTTTGTTAGTTAGACTGCTTTATTTCCGATCACTTGTGACAGCTCACATGATTAGGTGACAGCTCACGTAGCACAAATGTCGGGAGGGTGTACATTGAATTCATACAATGATCGTGAGATGTACATTTGAAGCTGCGATTATCACCTGCTTCGAAGCATGGTCGATTTTGTAACCAGCCTATGGTTGGAAATGCAGTACCCTATATAACAAAAATGGATTGGAAGGAATCTTTACAAAAAAAATTCATAATTATTTTGTTTTTGAGGGAAAAAAATGAAAAAAATTTGGAACCCTCTTTAAATCTATTTCTCTACATGGGGGATTTTTCTCCTCACCAAATTCATACTGGAACTACACTAAATTGCTTATATGGTCGGAATGAGGTCGACTACCTTAATCTAATTCCAACCAAGTAAACTGTTTTTGTGGACTACCAGATTTAATCACGAGCACAATATACAAGGCTGCTAGGAACAATTATTACATGCCATGTGTTTATTTTGAAATTTGTACACATGAGCAGGAAGTAATCTTGTCTATGATTGAAATTGCAGGACTCTAAATGTTGGGTATGGGTCGGGAACACCTTATGCCTTCTAAAATTCACAGAAATTTCAGTTTTGCAAATAAAATTCCGAAAATTTTGCAATCACAGTATTTTCTACGTTCCTACACAGGAAAAATTTCCATTCCACTCAACTATTCCCCATCTGTCCCACAGATGCTTATTTGATCGGTTCTGGGCAGCCTTATTTTAAAAGCAGTACTGTAACTTAGTGGATGATATAGATTATGAGGCAGCTACTGCCTCTTTTGAGCACATTGCACATTGTGATACAATGAGATGTCACAATGCAATCAAATCCAATTTTTTTTAACCCCCAATACCCCGGGGAAATTTTAATTTAATTATATTAATTTTTTTCTCAAATCCATCCACCATCCCACCACTTGTAATTTTCAGGTGAGGTGGGGGTGGCATTGAATATTGGATAAATCCCATATCCCCATATTATAACCGTATTTCATACCGTAACCGTATTTGTATCCGTATTCATATCGTACCTCTATCTTGTATTTGTATCTATATCCATATATCGCACTGTATCTATCTGTACTTGTATTTATATCTATATTTAGGGGTGTTTTCAAGATCAACGGCATTCGGGGGGGAGATTTGTTTTTATTTTTAAATCAACGGCTATTTTATTTTTCGTTGGGGGGAGGAATTGGAAGAAACCGAGGCTATTTTATTTTGCCTCTTTTTAGCACATTGTAACCATTACTTCTAGAAAACACGGAGGTAGGTGGTTGTCAAAAAGATGCTTATTAATTTTTTGAAAATAGAGATTTGAGAGAATTGTAGGTGTTCTTATCAACTTGAAGTTCATACTATTCATAGAACCCATTATAAAAGAATAGTGGTTGCTAAAGGCAAAAATTGGCAAGACCTAACCTTCTAAAATAAAAAATATTGAAATTATTAATATTCAACAACCATCTCACATGGATTTGAAAGTCACTTTTGGGTCATTGCAAGAAACAATGTGCAAGTTTTTGTAGTGTTTTGTACACTACTCTTGATTTTTTTGAGAGTATATTATAATTAGAAAAACAATTTTTTTTAAATGTGAAAAAATGTTTAATATATACACCTTTAACCCTAGAGCTCTCCGATGTCCATTTTCTGGACGATGAATAGATTCAGATCCTTATTTTTGTCTCATTCCTACTTGGATGAAAGTCATCCTAATTTTTGGTGATACTTTATCAAGTTGTTGTCCTATCCATCGGTTGGATTTGGTGTTACTAAAATATATACATATCTAAAATTACAAATGTAGAAGTATTTCAAGTGGTCAATTTGCATTGACTTTAGTTCAAAATTAGATGTGCAAAAATGAGGTCAAAGATGTAAAGGTCACAAAAATTTCAAAAAATCACCATATGAAGAGAACCTTATTTCAAATCCATTCCAACAAGTTTTACTCAAAAAATGATAATATTTTACTTGTAATTGAATTTAGAAGGAATTCTGAAATTTTCTTTTCAAAATTTATAGAAAAAGAGTGGTGATAGCATTAGTAGATCTAACCGTATGGATAGATTTTAAAAATCAAAATCTACAGCTTTCATTTGTATACCAATTCCAAAATATTCTTCTAAATTGTAGTTTATAATGTTTTTTCTCAAATCGTCATTGACGATGGGATTCGGGGGGGCTAGAGGGCCGTTTCAGGCTGTTCCCAACTCCGTTCCCCCGGGCCCCATCGAACGCGGATAACAGTTTTTTTTTTTCAAAATAAATAAATAAATAAATAAGTTTTAAAGTTCTTAAAATAAAAAACAAAGTTAAATTTTCTTTTTTTTCTTTCTTTTTTTCTTTTTTTCTTTTTTTCTTTTTTCTAGACTCATTATTCAAGACGATTCTCAAGACAATCGCTTGATATACCATGCTATATACCCACACAAAACCTTGCTTATGTGGTGATTGTAAATTATTCTATTTAAAATTGGCTATGTTGAAGCATGAGTTAGCCTATTTGAAATTTCAGATTTTCCTACCTTCCTTTCTTTTAATAATTTTTCTTATGTACTTCTCCTACACTACCAATTAATTAGGAGAATTTTTTTAAATATACATAAGGAGGAGAGATCCATCGGATTATTATGGCCATAATACCTCTTATGGTATTTATTTGTGTAATAGCTAGCTGTTTTCCCATAAATTGTCTTTTGTGACATTTATTCTCTAACAGCCAAAAACCAATTAACTACCTCTAATGGCTTGTTAATTAGCCACCAAATAACTTACACAAATGAAGCCATCACATACCAACTACTTCACATATAGTTGGATGTAAGCAAATGGAGGTGTAATTATTTGGCCTGGAGGCCAACTAATCAAAGCTACATGGGTTATGGCTAATAAAGACTTCCTGACGCAGCCTCCAACCACCATTTCGACCTGATTTTTCTTACACCTACCTGGGATAACTGATCCCCTTCTCCATCTGGTTGCTAAACTCCATCTAAAACAGGGTTAGCCAACCAGTAGTTTATGTTTTGAGCTGTGACCACTGGTTTGTAAAAATTCAGCCGGCCATTGCTGCTTCTTCTTGAGATTCTGGCTAAGCGTGCGCTTATGCCACTGTGACCTTAACCCTAGACCGCCCATGGCCGTTTTGGGTAAAAAAACATCCTAGCTTTTGAAGTGCTATAAATCTAAATGAGACTAAGTAATAAAGATCTTAACCGTACAATCATGTAGTACACATGTTGTAGATGTCATGGATCAAATTTGAAGTCATTTGACCGTGTAGATTGCAAGATTATAATGTTTTAGTGTTAAAAAAGAATGCTGAAATTTTCCTAAAAACACATTTAGAGGCCAAATTTGATTTCTAAACCTAATGAAATGAAAAAACTTTAAACTACAAAGTGATTCAAAACCAGGATACAAACACATTGGTGAAAAAAAATATCATTCCATTGACTCAATGTGTTTGCTAAATGGCTTGCAAATGTCAAAAATAGGCAAGAAAAGTTGCAAAAAACACATCTAGGGCTGAACCTCCTTCTACTAAAATGCTTCTCACTCATTCATAAATTCTTGTATTGATATGAAAATTTAGCCACACAAACTAGACTAGTATGCGCAACTTTTACAAAAAATATTATTGAAAACGGACATTTTATGAAGAAGATACAAGCCGCCGAAGTTCACTATATTCCATAGATGGCGGGATTTTGAATTTCGAATTGCTCCCAAACATTCAAAACAACTTGGATTGACATGAAAATTTCACCACAATAACTAGAATTCAAGGGAAACACAACCCAACAAATTTTATTGAAATCTAACATTGGATGAAGGAGATACAAGCCCCTGAAGTTGCAGCCATGAAGTGCACTTTGGTGAATCAAATTGAGCCTGTGAACTTTGATTGGCTTCCAGAAAATCATTACCTCTTGGATTGATCTGAAAATTTTAACACACAAACTAGAAGAAAAGGTGCAACTTTTCCAACAAGTTTTATTGAATTTGGACATTGGATGAAAAAGTTACAGTACTTTGAATTTATGTGAGGACACTTTTTGTCCTCTTGGGCGGTCTAGGGTTAAGTTAGTGTTGGGAAAGGAATTATTTCAAATATGGCTTCCACTCAAGCGTCTTCAAGCAGCCAGGTTCTTTTGATGTTGAATTATATTTCAGTTATTTGCATGGTTTGGGAGTTGTTGGTTTTTCTATGAATGTCTGTGTGATTTTCTTGTGACAACTATAGCACGTGATCTTGGGCTGTAAACACCTCGTGCATCCTCACTAACTCACTTTTGTGGTGTGTTTTTGGGACGGGCACAGGTGAGGCCCAAATCCTCTTGAAGATGTGCAGAGATTTCATAGGAGAATTCTAAACCTTTACTCCTACTTGTCTACAAAATGAAAAAAAGAGCATGTATAGAGTTTACATTGTTTTAGTACAACTTGGAGTCATCAATATATCTCTTTGAGCAAAGATTAGTGCTCTATAGATGTTTCTTCATGTGGACATATCTATACCTTTTCTATTCTCTATTTTTTTCCATAAGACAAGTTATGGATTATTTCTCTACACTATATTTTCATAAGTGATGGTTTACTACTTTCTTACTCTATTTTTTTGCAATCACATATTGTGATTACCACAATGTTCTTGCATTGGTTCAAATCAGCCTTCTAAAGCCATAGGGATGAGCTGTTAACACTTTGATTTTAATTTGTAGAAAACAACACATGTATTAGAAACTGAGAATGCAAAAAATTAGACAAGTTTGGATTAGTGCTCTTGATAAGAGATGTTCCAGACAAGCCTTTTTTTTAAAAATCAACGTGGCAGTCGCTCGGTCAGGTTAGCAGGCCTCGCGAACGGCCAGTTTCGTCCGATTTCGTCCAGTTTTCCACTTGGGAACTCGCGGCCCTTCCCAATAGGGGAATCCCATCTAATGATTTTGGAGATGAATCCAGACATTTAGGGGTTAAGAAGAAGGTCTCCTAGGAAGGAAAAGCATAGAAAAATTCTCTAAGTATGAGAACTAGGAAAAGCGCAAAATCTCATGAAAATAGGTATTTTCACATTTTAATTTGTAGAAAATAGGAAAAAAAATATATTTTTTAATTTAAAATTGTTTATTTGGGAAGAATTGATTATGAGGAGATTTCACCAAAAGAATGATCTTAAAATTATCTTCAATGTTCAAAAATTGCAATCAATAGCAGTGTTGTTTGCACTCATGTGGAGGACATAAATTAATATATTGTCAAATTTCCTTTGGTAGATGTATGCTTTCCTACTATACAAATAGAACATAGAAATTTCAACCATATATTATTAAATTTGGGAAATCCTAATGTAGTATTTAAAATTCCTAAACTTCTACAAAAATGATTTTTAATTATAAAATGTTTTTTTTTTTTAATTTCTAAAATATTAGGAATTTGATGACCATCAAGTTAAACATGTTCAATATAAATTTCATGTTCATTGGACTAGTGCTTCAAAAGTTATAACAAATGACAAAAGAGCCACTCTTATTGAAACAACAAATAGAACCAATGTATCTTGCAATGACCCTTTTGTTATGAGTGAATCAAGCTATACAAACAATCTCTTTATACAAGTATTAGTAGTAGGTAAAACAACCCATGTGGAATATGTAAATTAGGATTGGTAGAATCTCAACCACTTATACTTAGTTAAGTCAAAAGCAACACTCATGTTTATTATAGAACTTTAGACATTATTTTGGCATAGTAAAATAAATTTTTCCAAAAGAAAATTTGGACTAAGAAAAATTGAGAAATCAATCTAAATTTCATCTCCAAAAATTTGTTTGAGATTATCAATAGTTAGGGACATAATTCAAAGAGAAGTTGGGAGGGACATTTCCTTTGACATTTTCAAACATTCTCTTTGAATTTTGCCCATAACTTTTTTTCAAAGGCTCAAAATCAAAATCGGGCTTTTAGAGATGAATTTTTTCTTGATTTACCAACTTTTCTAAGTCCAAAATTTCTTGAGAAAAGTTATTCTACTATGCCAAAATGAGGTCTAAAGTTCTACGTTGAACACAATTCCTGTATTTTGACAATGCGGTCAAGCTGTTATCATCTTTAAATTGTCCCAAACCCTTTGAGAATTCATGATGGATAATGGATTTCATTATAAAAACAACCTCTCCACCGATCATGTGGACATGTGTTGGCATCAAATTGTATTAACAATATTTTGACTTTTCCAATATTTCGACTAATTTTTACAATTAGTTTTCCTTGGATTTGGCAAGGTGACTTGTTAATTTTCAAAATCATTCGGCCTCAAAATTTCTTAATAACTTTTCGCCGAAGATAAGGTAGTATGCTCTAAAAGCGCCCACCTTCTTCAAACCGACCCTATTTTGGAGTGAAGAATGGAGATGGGGTGATCTTTAAATGAACCACTTTAGTAATTGAATGTATCAAGGAAAAATTATTTTCCTATTGCAAGAGCCAATCATTGCCTTGGATTTCCTCACATCTCTTTACAAGTTGCAAGTCATTAAAAGAGATTTTAGGATTTTAAGGGCTGTTTCATCGCTGTTCCCGGCGTTGTTCCCCCGGCAGTTAAAGAACACCGATGTCAGATTTATTTATTTTTGAAGAAAAAAAAAAAAAAAAAAAATTAAGTTCTTAAAATGAGAAACAAAGTTAAATTTTATTTTATTTTTGAAAAAATTGACCTGGCCGTCTCTCGGCCAGGTCAGCACAGGCAGGTAACAGCGGATTTCGGCGGTTCTCGAGGGGGTTCGAGTTGGGAACTCGCAGCCCTCCCCGAGAGCCAAAACACATGTAATGGGACAAATTTTGGGAGACCTATGATCACAAATAGGTGCCCATGCCATGAATCTTTGAAAATTAATAAGTAATTAAAAAATGCTTGGAAAAATCTAAAACCACTTGTGTTAGGTTCCACATCCATTTTTCTTTATCTGAAAAATGATCTCAAAATATTTCTGTCCACGTAAGCCTATGAAAAAGGCGGACCAGTCCTTAAACGGTCGCTTTTAGAGCATACTACCTTACATGTGGCTATGGGCATGGGACATGAGGTCCTCTCAGGACTGCTGAAGAAAGTACGAGCCATGTGAGAGCAGCTCAGGGCGGAGATAGGGTATAATTGCTCGCGTAAAAATCGTGAAGCCAGGACGAATACAGGTCCCGCTTCAAGCTCGTTTCGGGAACCTACTGTTGATCGAGCTCAGATTTTCTCTAGGTTTGTGTGGTAGTGCCCAGGTCTATATATATTGTATATGCGTCCTAGTCTCTTGCATCTTGTATCGACCGGGTGTTGACAGAATCAAATTAAGAAACAAGACTGCTATGCATATGACTGAGAAGTTTGAAGTTTGGAAGTTTGGAAGTTTGGAAGTTTGGAAGCATATGACAAGTTTGGAAGTTTGGAAGTTTGGGACAGTCCTGAGCACTCTATTGGTAAATGACCGTTGCGTTCTAGCAACACACGTTGTATTACTGTAGCAGATTTGAGAGAGAGTTACAGGAAGGAGAACAAGCTTAAGTACTGGAGATTAACCTAATTAATCTCCGTGGATGATAAGCATCCAGTCTAAGTATTTGGATGTAACCCTAATGCAGTAAGTGCTAACACACTCGACCGTAGCTCGGAAGGCTGTTACGTCGTTACATTGCCAGAAACGTACAATGTTTAGCACTAGATCGGTAAGTCCAATAGAGTCCAGAATTCTATTCTCCGGCTCTGAAATTCCATAGTTGCAATACGGGCACCACGTACGGAATTGGAATTGGGTCCAATCCATGGACCTTTTGGATGTCTCTCAGCTCGGGGAGCACTTGGTGATGAATTAGATGTCCTGCGGCCTACACTGTAACCGTATGGTTGATCCAACGAGAGATTTGCGATTGAATTTCGTTTCACACAACCTCTCTTGGCCAACCATACGCATACGACTGTAAGCAACTGCTACAAAACACTGCTTTGCACAATTGCAGTCAACAATGGCGACCGTGAGAGATGCTTAATTAGAGGTGCGACGACGACGCTCGATTTCGAATTCTACTTTTTCCCAAGCAACTGCATTTCTGTGATTCGTGCTGTTGTCTTCAAATTGTGGAAGGGACGATTCACTGTCGTAATTTAATCGCTAAGAGGGTCTGGCTCTATTTGAAATTTTTTATTTGATTATCCCAAGCAATTTCATCGTGCGCGCTCTCATGTTTTTTAATTAGGTTCAATGTTCATGCGAGGACGTTTATTCACTTGCTTTTTGTTTGCAGGAAATCTATTCGCAGTGGTGGTTTACGACTCGCGTTTGCAATTGTTGAATTCGGTGAACACTTCAATCTGTTTTCCAGTTTTCTGTTTCGGCAGCAAGAGTCAGTTTCATTCTCTCCTTTTTCCAATTATGTTTCGAATCGTGCTGCTCGTGAATTGGATTATATATACATTCATCATCCTGCTCTTTTTGGATCGTTTCTTATTGAAACTCTGATCATTTTTGAATTGGGTCGTTCGAGGGCTCGTTTGAATTGTGATCCTGTGAGCATTCATTGTATCCTGAAAGAGAAGCACAAAATTAAGCCAAAAAAATGGACAAGAAAACAGAAGAGCACAACAAACTAGTCCCAGCCGCAGCTTCGTGCTAACAGGAGCACAACAGGAGCATTATGAACTAGATTGTAGGATCTGCAATGGGGGTGCCAATATGGTTTGTAGGATCTGCTCTCGTTGCCTCCGCGACTCTCATTCTGTTTTGGCGCCCTCCATGGCCATTATCCTTTGTAATGACTATGACGAGAATTCTCAACACATGGCATGGCGCTATTTGCCAATCAATTTGTACTAAGTGCTTGTCATTTTTGACAGATGCCCATCAGCCAATCAATTTGTACCAAGTGCTTGTCATTTTCAACAGATGTCCATCAGCCAATCACATCATGTCAATTATTTTATGCCTTGCCAATCTTCCCGAGGAGCCTGATTACGTAATTCAAGGTTGGAGGATGTCATGAAGGGCACAAATTATGAGTGATAATTTGCTTGTTCCTAACCAATCATAGAACACCATGTTGGAAAGAATTTTGGTCGTGGCCGTTATATAAGTTGAAAGTTGCAATGTGATCATAAAGTAGGAGGTCCATAAAGTGCCCATTTAAGAGTTGTTAATTCATTTGGGGAGGTTGAACTTCTTAAAATATTTTCAATAAATTTCCTTGAAAGACAAATGGAATTGGCATCTAAGCCAAGCCATTTCGTGTTTTTGGAGCTTTGTGGAATTAGTTATGGATTTTTGAAGTTGAAATGCAACATTCACTAAAAGAGTGTCCACCTTTGAAATGTGCACTATTCTATTTGCACATTGTTGGTGCAATGAGAAAGCGAAATATACCTCTACGTTAGTGGACTCTTTTAGAGCATGAGCATGGTAGGAACTGCCTAGTTCATGTAGGCAAATAGCAACTTTGTACCAAGCTATTATTATGTCTAATAGTATGGTTGTTCTAATGTAATGTGACTACACCTAATTATGATCCCCACCCAATTGTGCCATAAGGTCTCCGCATAAGGTATACCTCATGTTAATTTTAAAACTCAAATCTAAAGTAGCCATATTTATCTTATGAGATTTGTGTCATATAAATAAGAAAAGAATGACAACTATAAATTTACATTCTAAAATAAATACAATAAGATGCATTTACGTAGGAATGTAATTCAATGCATTTTATATAATACTCACCCAAATCACATGAATTGCAAGTTCTAGTTGTTGTGTCTTTTTTTGTTAGTGCAATTATAGAGGTTGCCCTATTTAACCCCTTGAGGACCAAGCATTCAAATTTTGAACAATGAATGAACAAAATCAGATTCTAAGTATAAAAAAATGCATTTTTCATTTGTCAATTTTTTTGAAGATTATTGTGTTAGACAATTCTTTAACATTTGTATGATATAGATTATGAAGATTTTGCTTTGTAAAATTTCTATAATTCAAAGAATATTGATAGGTCTAGCCTCAAAAAGTTACACTTCCAATTCAAAAAATGTCCTTTCGAAAATGACTTGAATAAAAGAATAAACTAAAAATCTTCTATAATCACTATAATTAGAACCTAAGAATTTTAACTTAAAGGAAAAAAAATCCATATGTGAAAATCACAAATATTCAATCTACGACCAATTTGAAGAGGAATTTTTAATTTTTGACTTCAAATTTTATTAAAAGATGTTGATTTTTGTATTAGTTGATTTAACCATATAAATATGATCTATGAATTATATTTTACAACTATTGTTTGAGAGAGTTATTATTAAAATATTTTAATAAGTTATATTTTATAATAAATCTTTGAAATTTTGGACAAAATTTGGACAACTCCTTTGTCCTTAAGGGTTACGCTTACCCATGATTTTTCTCTCAGGGTGCTTTCACACCTGCTGGTAGGGAGCACCGGTGGTAGAGATGAAATGTAGTCAACAACCGTGGACTAGACGTGGGTGCGTACTGTTTCTGCAGAGTCTGACGGTAGCGGCCAAGTGGCTTATAGTTGACGCTGCGTAGGAGCGACGTCGTCGCACTAGGAGGTGGAAAACAGTGAATGTAGTGTACATTGTGTAAAAAGATTGGAGTGTGGTCGCACCAGAGGGGCAAGTATTACAGTGTTCGCCGTGTAGTTTTCAGTGATGGAAGCGTAGAGGAATTTTGTGTTGGAGACGTTTTGTGGTTGCGATTTGATTCCGGTGAGAAAGCTGGGTGCATGTAGCTCTTTTCCTACAATTTAGCGTGACAGCCCTCAACAAACGTGCTTCAATTTCGTCAGTACAGATTTCTGTTACAATTTCACTGTCAACAGATTATTGAAAGGGAGTTTCGAAGAGAACTTCACGGCAACATTGCTGTGGACGGCTTGAACGGGAAATCATTACGGAAGCAGGTGCCTTTCCTGACGGCGAGCGTTGAAGGCGGGGGATTGCATTCGACGTCCAGCAGAAGTTGCTCCGACAACAAAAACGCAGAGAACAGGTACAAGGAATCCAGTTTTGCAATGCTGTTTTCATATATGTCGGAGCAAGTACCGGTCATGATCATGTGTAGCAATAGTTTTCGTGACTATTTACATTCTTGCTAGGGTTTGCCATGTCCCTGCCACAGGTGCTTCTGTACATTCACAGTAGCATGAACTTTTGTTTCCGATACTTGTTGTTCTAGTTAGGTATGATCGTAGAATGTCCATGGTATGGAAGTGCTCACAGCCGAACTTGAAGTGAAAACTACTTCTGCTTGGCATCTTGTTGAAAATAATTTTTCATGTTGCTCTTGTGCTGCATGTTCTCTGCAGAGAAGGGAAAAAAGCAACGTCTTCACCTATCATGGATTTCTTGGACAATACTGCAGACATGATGTCTTTGGCTTCAATCATATTAGTGTTGCTGTTCAACACAAACCGTGCTCTCTGTTTGGTTGAGGAGAACTCAGCCCTCGATGACTGCTCTTTGGACAATGTTGAAGCTGTCCCATTCGCTGACAGAACGTCGTGGGAATTGGACAGTGCCACTCGGGCGCCCCTGCACCATGTGCGGATTTGCAACACATTGACTGCTATAGATGAAGACCTTGGGTACTGGGTTAAGCCCCGGTCCACTACTTGGTTCACCCGTTTTCTTCTGCATGAGTACGATGATAGCCGTTGGGTTCAAATGTTTAGAATGACCAAACGTTCACTTCTTTCATTGTCACAACTTCTTTCTCCTGCAGTGAAGAAAAAAGACACAAAGTATCGATCTGCTGTTCCTGTGACTGTACGTGTGGCATGCACATTGTTCAAACTGAGCCACGGTGCTAGTTTGTTAATATGTAGTGAATTGTTTGCAGTGGGACGTAGCACTGTTTCAATACTACTGCGTGAAGTGGTGCATGCCATAAATGTTTCTTTGCGCAATGAAATTAGTTGGCCTTTTGATGAAGGAATTGCAGAGGTAGCTGAGGGTTTCTATAATCTATGTGGACTCCCCGGCGTGTTAGGTGCCATTGATGGCACCCACTTTGCCATAGGGAAACCTCGTTATGGCTCTGCTGACTATTTCTATTTCAAGTCAGGGGGATATACTATTAACTGCCAAGCTGTAGTGGACAGCTCGAAGCGCTTTCTAGATTTGTATGTTGGAATGCCAGGCTCTACTAATGACTCTAGAATGCTGAGAAGGTCACGACTATTCTATCGAGGTCAAAGAAACAGCCTATGGCAAGCTAATCATGGTTTTGCTGGTTTCTCTCCCTATTTGTTGGGCGATGCAGGATACCCACTTCTGCCGTGGCTAATGGTTCCTCATCGTGATGTTGCTGCACTGCCTATAGCTGACGCTCTGTTCAATCGGAAATTGAGTCGTGGAAGAGCTGTTGTAGAGAATGCTTTCGGGCTTCTGAAGCAAACATTTCGAGAATTACATCAGAAATCAGACCTTCATGTGACTTTCATTCCAGACATGGTCACTTGCTGTGCAATCTTACACAATGTCCTTCTCAAGGACTCTCACGAAGCTGTAGAGAGGCTAATGGAAGTCCTCCACAACGAAGAGGAGCGTGCACGTTCTAACCAGACGGAAACTGTACCTGAGGAAGTGACGGACGTCGGAGGAGCTGTGCCTGACCACGCTGAAGGGCGCGTGAAGAGACGAGACTTGGGAGTTTATCTCTCCCTTCAACGTATAGCGCCTTTCTAGCAGACGACGGTAAGCAAACTTTGGACATATTGAGCAATTTTTTTGTGAAAGCTAGTTCTATACTTCAGAAGTTCCAATTCTGTTTATTCACTTTCGAAGAAAGGAAGAACAAGCAGTGGCCGCTTCGTCACGTCCTTGTTCCTGTGTTAACGTCACTTCCTGTACACATTTCATGGCAGCTTCAGTTCGGTGGAAAACCTGCAGGGGACTTGGACAAACGTTCCTGCAGCATTCA
The DNA here is from genome assembly GCA_947034895.1 of Rhytidiadelphus loreus. Lineage (NCBI taxonomy): Eukaryota > Viridiplantae > Streptophyta > Bryopsida > Hypnales > Hylocomiaceae > Rhytidiadelphus > Rhytidiadelphus loreus. The sequence goes on along the minus strand of OX344765.1, from coordinate 27,294,347 downwards.
TAAGTGAAGGGCAAATGTCTATTGTGGAGCCTTGAAGCAAGGCGTCAGCTGTGAAGGCCAATTTGTACATACCTCGGCATTAGTCTTGTATAGAACAATTTCTTTTTTTCGAAGACAGTGAAGAAATTTTGATGCTCTTCTTGGACGCTACGGTATATGTCAGTTTCCTTCTATTCACTGTCCTTTCATTTGTGAATTATAGAAGTCTGACGTTCTTGCAGCATGTGAGGTCCACCGTCTTTATTTGCCACTCCATTCATCCGTAAGAAGAGAAGAGTCCGTATGTACTTCGTTCAGGACGGAAGTGCAGAAGTCACTTTGTAGCTAGAAGAAGGGACTCCTGTGCAGTACATTCGGCTAGCAATGCTTGGACGTAGTTTTCATGCATGACGAACTTATGCATAGCGCTGTCATTGTGAAGGCATTGTGTGCACTCCCTTCTTTTGGCTTGTTCTGAAGGCTGTGAAGGCAAGCATGGTGAACTGTCTCATTAATTTTCCGCTTTCGAAACAGAAGTCCTCCAGAAGTTTCTGCTACGAAGCAGTTAGAACTACACGAACGCTGAACTCATGAGCCACGGAAACTGTCGTTCTCTACTGCAGACGGGCGTCCTAACGCATAAGTGCATGAAGCCAAAAAATGATGAACGTACTTCATTTTAAGGAGTACTGCTTCTGTGCATTCACTACATGATTGTCTTCAGCAGCTGTAAGTATGAAATAATAAAGTAAGGATAGCCCTCACGAATGCCGAGTTGTTCAATGTTTTTGCCAATTGTTGGCGTTCTCTTAATAACGTTGCTTTCTTCATGAACGCTTCCGAAACAAAGTGCTGTACAGGTATCAGCAAACAAGAGGAACGGTGCCACAACTACATGACGACAACCGACGTGTACAATGCAATCGTGGCTTCAGCGATTGGGAGGTTGTTCACTACCTTCTCTTTCTGCAGACGTACTAACCACGTCCAGAAACAGCAGCCTCTAAATGTTTGCACTAGCATTTTGACGGAGATTGTCACCTGACGTGAAGTCATACTGCAAGCATTGCAGACAGATTGACGCTGGAGGGAATGACAAACAAACGACGTGTAGTCGGCTTTGGTCTTTATTTTAGTTTGCTTTGTACATCGTATATAGTTTACACTAGCTGCACAGGATACAATAGCTTATGTAGCTGCTAGTTCGGTGAATTCACGGTACACATACGTTTGTACTAATGAGAACTACATCCTGGAAAACTTCGTTTGCTTTCTATATGTACAACAGGCGCTGGATCCATGCGAAGTGGCACAAAACGCGCAGTGTCTTTGCACAATGCAGATGAACTGCATTACGAACTGCAGTTGCTTGAATTCAATGATGGGGCAGTGCACTTGTAGAAGGAGCGCTGTTGTCACCGCCTGGAGGACAAAGAGCAATGTGGACGTCGGAATCTGCACGTGCTTCTTGCGTTGCATCGGCAGCTGCTTCTTGCGTCGCATTGGTCTGGCGCTGAAGGAGCGGATCATGTGTGGACGGGAAGCTCTGATGCGGACGTTTCTGCAAACCAATGGTTAGAGCAGCTGAAAGATGTGCAAGGCAACTGACGACCTCCCCTTGCTTCTGTATAGCTAGTCTTGCATTGTCATTAGCTTGTCTAGCGCTTTCATGCAGTCGTCTATCTCGTTCACACTGGTATTCCATTTGCTCGGTAAAAAGTTTGAGCTGCATTTGGATTTTGGATTCCTCTAGATCACGACTGGCGTCGGCCATGTCCTTCATTTGGCTGGTTAGCGCATCGCCAGAAGCACGAGTAGCGTCTGCTATGAGCGAGTGCCCCGACATGCTTTTTCTACGAACTGCAATGCTCCCAGGTCGACGTCGGAAGTCAGCATCTGCGGTGTCGGAGGAGCTTAGCAAGTGCGCTGTCACGCCAGGAGGAAGGCTTCTTTTTGTAGGAGCTGCAGGAGTGCATGTGGGCGACAATGCGGGTGAAGAAGCAGTCGCTCTTGCTTTGCCGGTAGTAGCTGTTCGAACTGGGGACTCTGTAGATGCTGTCATATCAATGCTGTGGACCGGCAGAGCATTTGGAACGAACTCATGATCGTCGAAGTCGTCACTACCGCCTTCATCGTCTTCTTGGTCTGTGGCCTGAGGTGTGTTGTAATTGTTGTCTTCCGTGGACAGCAAATCACGTGTATGTGGTGGCTGCACTGCGGGTCGGGAACCGTACCAGTCATGAATCTGCATGAAGACGTCGCGAGAAAAAGATCTCGGAAGGCCTTCGCTTTTCTTCTCCGCTGTAGTCATGTCCCAATAGCACAGTGCATTCGTTCCGCTCCGTGACAAGAAATCAACGATACGTTTATACTCTGGAATCAACAGATTCCATTTACTCTTGCACGCGGGGCCATCACGATGGCAGGATGCAACGCCTGATTTCATGACCTCTGAACTTATGCGCTGCCACTTACCTGCGTCGGGAACCATTAATTCCCGTGTGTCACGACACAGCATTTCCTCCATGAACAGAGTCCGCTTCGCTTCAATCAACGCCGCTACTTCTTGTTGGCTCCAGTTAAGACCCCTCTCCTTTCTGGCTTTCTTCATTGGAGCGCCATGATCGACGTTGCCAGCCTCGCTACGAAGTCGACTGACTCCCAACACAATGTGCGCTTCCTTCACAGAGGTGCGGTGCAAATCAGCTGGTAAGCCTGCGTATTGGATGCACCGTTGTCATTGACAAAGTCTTCGAGTGGACTTCAACCATGTGGTAAGTACGGCACGGAATACGGAACGACACTGTAACGGGCATTATGTTACGATAATTTCAAAACGGAAGTCCGGAACTCACCTTCCTCGCTGGACGCCGCTGAACCACGGGCGACGGTGCTGGACCAAGGCCGATGAATTCCTGCACCAAGAAGCCACAATAGTTAGCACTGACATCGCACATGCAATTCCGTTCTACTGTATTGCAATACGGTTATTAAAGCATGATTCACGACATGAATCTTTGGACAGGAAGTCCAGGCACGCAGAATGTCACCTGCATTGCTGCCAGACTTCGTCACTACAGTCCCTGAAGATCGAAGTTGCTGCCGGTTCGCCATAACATCTGATCTGCAGGAATTGAAGACAAGCATGCATCAGTATTCATTGAAGGCAACCACATCGTTCAACAACCACTGACGTGCACAGGGAAATCATGATCTCTTAAACATCAAAGCGAAACGAAGAAAAGGAACTCGACGTGCACAGTGAAATCATGAACTCATCGAAGTGAGAGCACGAAGAACCTACTCGAACTGGGATTCCGGTTGCAAAATGCTGGACACTGAGCTCAATTAACACCAAGAATGTTGCGTTCGAAGACAGCGACATCATCCTTTGTACAGATCGAATTCACCGCAGCAGCCGTCCGCATTGAAAATTTCAGTAATTAGGATGCGTCTGCGCCACTGCATGCTGGACGTGTTCGATTAAGATATTCAAGACTCTGATTACATTACAAATAAAACGCCGTTTTATCTTAATCGCGATTACGGATTGCGTTAATGTAACAACGCTCCTTGCGGGCCCCAAGCTCTGTTTTCCACTGCGTTACTTCTATTTTTACTAGAACTTTGATTACGGCTTCTTAAAAAAATTGTAAACGCCGGCGTCCTTGGCATCGGACTTAGCGGCAGACACATCCTCCTCCACGTAGGTTCGGCATGTACCACTGGGTCCGAGTGTGGACACCGACTTTGAAGACACCGTTGCTTCGCAAGAAAGAACCTCTCCTAAGAGCAAGTGCGAAAGCACCCTCAACCAATTAGATACAACTATGCAAGTGAGAAGCTTGTACTATTCACCCGTATCCCACTCTACCAACGGAATGATTTTGGCGGTTGCTTGCACTTTTTACTTTCCCAAAAATTCTCCTTCTGAATTACTTAGAACTTCCTCCAAATTCGATCAGGGTGGATTGACCCCTTGCTCAGCCTTACCAAAGGTGCATGTAAAAAAAAAGCTCCGTATTTTGGGCCGTTCTAGAATATTCTCTTGACTCCTCTTAACCCCTAAATGCCCAAGGCATGTTTTCAGCTTCCTGAAAACTGCTCTAAATTGAACGAAATGCCAACATTTTGATAAGATGTTTTGATTTTTCTGAAATTGTAACTGTACAAATTCAAACTAGACTTGTTAGAGATTGCATAGGAAAAGAAAGCACAACAATATCACTTATGAAGTGAAAGATTATAACGTTTGATTATGAGGGTGCTAAAATTGCAAAAAGGAATTGAAGTCTTTTTTGCAAGTCAAATCTAAAAAGTTGATGACCAAAAACATATGAGGTTAACGGGCCTAACTTGAAGAACCCAAATCAATTTACTACTTTTCAAAATTCACTCTACAACTTTTTTAAATGAATTTAGAATGTGATTTTTTCTTCAAGATCTAGTGTATTTGAGGCTCATTTCCAATAGCTCTTAACACTATGGAAAGTCAAGATTGCACAGGGTACCCGTGCACAAAATCTCTTATAGAAAAATCATTGTCATTTATTTTCAAGATCGGACTTTTGGAGGCAAAACTAGACTTCAAGAAGAACATTTAAAAAATATAAACTACTAAAAATAGCAAATTAGCTAGGATTTATTTAACTTCAAAGTTTTGCAAACACCATATTTTGGTGCCTCGGGCAATTGGGGGTTGACTAATTTGGGGTCTCTGATTGCAAAAATGAATTCAAATTTTACAAAAAAATTCATGTGCGGAAAATAAATAATTCCAGGGTTTGCCCGCAGGGCCGAGCGAGGGGTCAGTTCACCCTGGCCCCAAATTCCATGGCCGCTTTTGAAATTTTTTACTCTTTAAAAACCTGGCTTTTTCAGAAAGTGGGCGTTAGTTTTTTACACTGTTTTCACACGTGCAAATAAATGTTCAAAGAAGTGCCACATAATACTTTAGCAAAAAATTGCACATGTAGTTGTGGCCTCTCATTCAAGTGCCTCCAAATGCAGGCCAAAGAATCAAATGCAAATTTGTACAAACACAAAACATTATTAACCAACATTGAGTTCCTTTTTAACCCCTAAAGAGTCCCAAGGCCATTTTTCTGTCAAAAATCACTCAAATCTGCCATTTCTATTGTGTTTGTTCAAAAAAACAAAACAAATTTTTTTTTTGGAACTAAACCGTAGGATCTTGAACTTTACTTGTTTGAGATTATTTGGTAAGAAATTCACGATGTTTGACCATATAGATTGAGAGATATGAGCATTCAAAGTTGAAAAAACGGGTTTCTTTGAACACTAAACTACAATTTTAGATGACTTTGGTCGCTATTTGTGAAAAAAATGTGCACTATGGAATTTGAATTAAAAATTTATTGTGTTGAAGAATTGAGTTGGAAATCTAGGAAAAAATTTCAAAAAATAACAACTTGATTTTCGTACTTCAAAAATTGTCAAGTAGAAGAAGGTCCAAGATTAAAAGAAAAACAAAATTGTTAATAGCTCTTAGATGGGATTGAAATACAATAATCCCAATGGTGAGATTGTTCTAGCAAGAAAACTTAACCTTTTAAAAAAAAATACTTGAAAAAATTTGAAAATTGCATTCTGAAATCTGAAATGAATCCTATAAGTTATTTTTTCAAAAAGATGCTTAGATTGCCCAAAAAATAAGATTGTTCAAAACTTCCACATCACTAATCAAAATGGAATGAATTAAAGCTTCAGATGTAGACAAAAACATAATCTTTGAGGGAAATTTTTTTAAATTTTTTGCAATCATCCAACTGTTGTCTACAATAGATCACCTTATACAACCATCATAGGGACTGTGCACAATCGGTACATCTACCTTAACCCCTTAAGTCCCATTGTCCCCTTGGGGGACAATTTGGAATTTGGGCAGGCTCCTATGGGCTGAAATTTTACCCTAATTTTTTGAAACTTTTTTTGAAGATAGAAAAGTTGATAAGCTTTGTGGGAATATAATTTTTATTTCAATCGGTGCCTGGAAGCAGAAGTTATGTCACAAAAAGCCTAGAACTAAACTCGGCGGGCACCACCAAAAATCATTATTCATTGAAAAAGACTCTTTGCTTGTATCTTCTCACCCACTCATTTCTCTTCTTTTTTTGATTACGGAGAAGTGCCAAAGCTAACTATAATAGGTGAGTCTATGAGATTGGAATGTGTCTAACTGAAAACTCACATTTACATTGTCTAAACTATTCATATTTGAAAAAAAAATCCTTTTTGCATTCAATTCCTCATCCTTATTTTTGCACACATTGAGCTCAATTTCTCAATGAATTTTTCATATCCTAAATGCTAAAATGCTTTAAGTTATTTGTTATAGGTACCTCTACCTTAATAGCAAGAATTTCACATGTGCTTATAGCATCTCAAGTGCTTCCGGATGTGAGCCAAAGAATCAAATGCCAATTTTTTTAAATTACGTAAAACATTGTTTACCAACACAAGTTCCCTTTCCGCCCTCTCAAAAAGCGGCCCCCTTGTGTTGCAACCGTTGATACAGGTACAGATATGGTCATGGTACAGAATATGGTTACGATACGGGATTTATCCCATATCAAATACTACCTCCATCCTCACCTGAAAATTACAAGTGGGGATGGAGGGTGGATTTGAGCTCATTGTGGCATCCGTGTCACAATGCGCCAATGCGCTCAAAAGAGGCAGTCACTTCCTGCTCATATTGCCTAGGTTTATGCTAGTTAACAATGTTATACAATTGCCAATAGCAATAGCTTAGAAAAGATTATCCAGAGAACTAAAAACATGATTCATGAAAGTTGAACTCTACCATTGATATGATATTGTGTATTTTTTAATGCACTTCCAATGATAGAATTCTCAAGTTCTAATTGCATTTCAATCAAAAATTTATATATTTGTCAAGTCAATTTGTTGACAACTGCATTGAAGACGCTCTGACTACTCACATGGCATAATTTTTTTTTCTCTTAATGTCAACATCGAGACTGAAGGGCTCAAAAAATCCAAAGTGTGAAAATTCAAATCACATCCAAGAAAAGAAACAATGTTGTTTGATACTTGGCACAAAAGGTAGAAAGACCTTATTGCGAACCCAACCCAAATTATACTAACTAAAAGGTACACCTAAATCATTATTTTTAAGTTTCTTTCAAACACCAAATTCAAATGCATTGATCAATTAGATTCATGTTTTGTGTTTAACCCCTAAAGTTCTTTGACTGACTATGTTATCACCAAAAACACTCAAAAATTGCCATTTCTAATACACGTATCAAATTTTTGAAAATATCATTTTGGGACACGTGAAACCATCTCGGGGGGGGGGTCACTTTAGAGTGTCCATTTGAAACCACGTGCGAACAAAACTTTGGACCCCCTATTTGCTTTTTGAATTTTAAATAAAACAAAAGAAGAAAAATATGAATAGATTTTTCTACTTTGAAAGTTTATGTTTTGAATTGTTGATATTTTTATTTGTTAATAATAATTAGTTACAAATTTTTGAAGTAAAAAGATACACTGTAGAACTGAAAAACAACTTTCACACCCCTATATTATATAAGAAAAAATTGTCTAAAAAATGAACAAAAAATTCTTAAAAATAACTCATTATTGAAAGCTCATTTTGAGTTGAATATTGATTCAATGGTCATCTAAATGTGTTCTCTATAATTATTTGAGTTGAAAAACATGCCATTTTAGTTCGTTTTCAACCTCTTCTAGAAATCATTTCATATTTGATTTGAGATGGAAATTTTGGCAATATAGTCATTATTAAACAATGGTCAAAATTTTAGATTGAAATTATAGTTTATTAGAAACCACTTGTTCGCATGTGGTTTGTTGTAGTAGAACTAAGTGCACCCCCCAAGGAAACCATAGGATCTTGTAGTAAGCTAGATTTAGAAGATGTGGAAAAAATTTCAGAAATTTCCACTATGTAGATTGCAAGATATTAGCATTTGAAATGACAAGAGTCATTTTTTTGACTATGTGAAAAATCGGGCAGTTGCTTTTCACAAGGTCACATTTGCATGAAAAAATGTTCAAAATGGTGGTACTTCTTTGGATTCATTCTTCAAGGCAAGTTCGTTACATGCTTGAAAATTTTCAGATCATTTGGAATTGTACAACATATAGGAAAAAAATGGGAAGTAGAAAGATGAGGAAAATAATTCAAAATACTAAATTTTTTAAGAATTTATATATGGAATTGAAAAATGCCAATCCCAATGGTTGTAATGTTGTAATAAACAATCCACACCTAATGTTTTTATTTTTTTCCAAAAGTATTGAAAATTGAGTTAAGTAAAGGACTTCAAAGTTTATTTTAGAGTAGAGAATCCATAACTACCCACAAACTAAAACACCTCATAACTTTTGATTCATTGATCAAAATGGAATAATTCAAAGATTTATATGTATATGTAAATCTAGAAAAACAATTTCAAATTTTTATATCTGAAAAAAATGATTTTTAAAATCTGCCCGGACTGCCCAGTTTTTAAAAAAAGTAACATATTAGGCCATAACTTTTGACTCGTATTTCCAAATGTCCTGAAATTTGTGCATATGAAAGATATTCCTTGTCCACACCTTCTAACAAAGTTTGGGCCAAAAATATCGAAATCTTTAGTCACACGTAGTTGCCCAAATTTTTTATATTGCCAATAAACGCAGCTTGGTCCTTTGGGGGTTAAATAAGGTATTTTGCTTGATTCAATAAGACTAGTTATAGGTATTAACGTGCATTCATTGTGTATTTGTGTGAATTTCTATATACAATGAATCTCTTGATTATTTTTTTAAAGTCAATCTTTCCTAACTTCCTACACCGCTTAAAGTTTTCAAATTTATTGCATTGGTTATCATGGCCAAGTATCCTTAAAAGAACTTATCAAAATTAATTTCCTTGATCTTATATGAAAATCGATAGAAATGCACTAGTTTTTTTTCCTCTACAATTGTCAAGCACTTCTCATGCCAATTGATTAGTAAGGTTATAAAAAGTACATTGATACTTCAAATTGTACTTTTCCAATGGTGTTTGAATATATCTACAAAACATTTTTCTATGGTTGTATGTGGCATTTAAGATAGTTTGATATCAAAGAACAAATATTCTTCCAAAGACTACTAAATGACCTAACTTCTTTGGCTCATGCAATCATGCAAAAAATAATTCATATATTCTTAGAGCCTTTAACAACATTTTGGAGATCAACCCACACACAATGTTAAGAATAGGGATTGTCACATCTTCTTTGAGAATGAAACTTCATTAAAGAATGAGAGGGTATGGAGTGAAAAGAGGAGTCAATAGGAGTCAATAGGAGCAATAGGTGGGGTGTAAGCAACACTTCAGAGGTAAAGCATTTGCATACAAAAACTTCTTCATGCTCATTGTTTACCTTTGGAGGTGAAGAATGAAAATTCTCAACCTCAAGAGAATGGACCCTTAGCAAGTGAAGGAGAGAATGCCACATTCTCATTCTTGGAGATTGAAAATTGGGAGAAGAAAGTGTCACAACCCCTAAACAAAGGTAGTCACACCTTCTTCACCAAGCAAACTTCTATAAAGAATGAGAAGTTGGTAAGTGAGAAAATAGGAGCCAGTGGGAAGGTGTTCTAAGTGAAGAAGGTGTGACACCTCCTTTTGTGTTCATGTGGAGGATGAGAACAAAAAATGAATTCACCTACAATAACTTTTCCACAACAATTTTTCAATGAGTAATGTTCCAATTCCCATTCTTAGAAGAATGGGTGTCGAGTGGAGAAGGTGTGACTACCCCTAACATATTATTATTCCAAGAATCTTCAACGAGTGCAAATACGACACACAACGACGAGAAAAGCCCGGACGATTTTGAATATCCTCAACTCTGCTTGCCGAAATGAATACTCCAACTGATGCAAGTGGAACTCAATTTCCGGAGCCAAAGTGTTGGGTGGCGGTTTGGGTCACCTCTTTTAAGGACAACTCGCCACAAGAGCAGGTAAAGTAAAGTACGGCGCTTGCTCTTTTTGGGGTATCCATAAGCTTCCAGCCCATGATCTTGCTTATCTAGGGAGCCAGGGAACCAGAGAAGATCGAATATTTACGTTACAACTGAGATGACACTCCAAGCGGCGGTGGAAAAGAACTGAACAGGTTCAGACTCCACAATCATTGGTAATATTCCTATTCAACCGACACCTAACTTAGCTACTGTAGCTTCTGTGGACGAATAGTTGGACGGCCAATGGTCCAGGAGGGAGAGAGAGAGTGCTGTGAACGTGCACTGCCGGCGATCCAGTCAAATTCGCTCTCTGCGATGCAAGCATACAGAGAGAGAGATTAAAATTCTACTGGAAATTGTCAACTGTACGTGTATGATGATCGAAATTCACCCCACTGGTTCCAGCCACGCAATAGAATCCTCACATTCTTGAGCCTTACGGCGAAGTACGTGCACACGACGTCCATGTGCCTGCAATGTGCCGTGGCGAAGTCGGCAGTTTGGCACAGCCGGTCCAAGCCACGATTCCAGAATGGGAGCTGGCAATGCCTTTCGCTGACACTGAGGACTATCAAAACAGTGGATTCTGTCCCTTGCACTAAGGTAGTCGGTTCATAAACCGACCATCTAAGCACTGTAACTGAATTTTGGGCAGGTCAAACTGCTCAAAATATTTTTGAATAAATTTTCCTTGAAAGAGAAGAAGAATTGGCATCTAACCCAAGTTGTTTCATATTTTTTGGATCATTTTTGAATTAGTTATGAATTTTCAAACGAGATGTGTTGTAGGTCCCTATTTGTGATCCTAGGTCTTTCATAAAGTGTTCACTGCGACTTCTAAATAGAAATGGGAAAAGAAAGGAAACTGATTGGCTCTTGCAATAATAAATAGTATTTTTCTTGATTCATTTAATGACAATGAAGGTCAATTCAAGAACCACCTCCAGCCCATTCCAGTAACATTTATAGGGGCGGTTCTAAATGCCCGAACGGAGTTCGAGCCTCCTACCTTACTGCAAACCCCGTCAGCTTTTCGTTCTCTGATATACTGTAACCACAAACTGACGTGGGGTGGGTGGAAAAAAAAAAAAAAAATTCACAAATGACAAAATGTGGGGCCGACTAGATTGGCTACTAAGAGCAACACCACCCGGTGCTCTTGTCTCATGTGGTTTGCAAGCCAATTTGCAAGCCACGCTTGGGCTTGCAAAATCCCCCATTTCGCAAGCCACCGAAGGCTTTTTGCCCGGACTCTTAACAAGTTCATCCGTTTTGCAAGACGGGTGGGGCACTTTTGCAAGCCACCCAAGGACAAGTCATCCGTTTTGCATGACGGGTGGGCATGCTCTAAGAGCATCACCACCCATCTTACAAAATTTGGCTTGCAAAATGGGGGGCCATCCATTTTGCAAGTCGGGTTTTGCAGGACCATCCCACCCATAACCTCTTAAGAGCCTGACCTAAAATGACAGGTGGATAAAACCTGAGATAAAAGTACCGATTCAATGTTCTATAAATAATAATGCAACTTGCTAGAGCTATTGACAAGTAAAATGCTTTGCCATCCAAAATTTTGGAAAGGCATTTTAACTTTGTAGCATATTGTTCTCCAGGCTGCAAGGAGATCACCTTCCAACCTACCAAACCACCCTCGTTTGCCAACTTTTGCACATTTCCCAACCGCTCAGAGAAGCTAGTCATCCATTTTGCAAGACACGTGGGACAATTTTGCATCTTGCTCCCTACCGGTCATCCATTTTGCATGACGGGTTGGCATGCTCTAACATTAAATCATTTTCAGCCTCCTATGAGTGAGAAGAGATAGAGGTTTCAAATTTTTAGAACTAAAAACAACATGGCTTGTTGTAGAGTTGCAAGGTGAAAACACAACAAACTATCCCTATACCATTCTTGACAAGTAGACTTTTCATTCAAAAATGTCTCCTAAAGTGCAATTAAATCGTCCCTATACTTAACTGTGATTGGTAGATTGTTGATTCTCGAGAATTTTTTGGTTTTATAACCATTGCAAGCTATATAACAATTTCAGTGGCTTAGGGAGTTTTTGCTTTGAAAATTTATAGTAATTACATGTCTTATCCAAAAAATTCCTTTTTTTGTTTGAAAATTCATGATTTTCAATTGCTAAAACTATAGAAATGTTTGTTTTTTCAATTCTTGAGAAGGAGCCTACAATTATGTTGAATTGGTTACTTTGATGATTTGAGGTGTTTCATCACCTTAGGGCATAATGAAACAAGGAAAGGAATAGGATTGTTGCCTTGTTATTGAAGTATTCTCAAGTGTGTAGATGGTTAGAATGTGATGTTGTCATTTCTTTAACAAAGTACCAAAAATGGAGTTTTTGTCCAAATTGAGGAAAGTTCTCAACAATATTTTTTCAAATGTATATTATGATACAAATTTGGAACTATACTACAATTTTCAATATTGGGTACAATAGGTTGCAAAATGATTGTGACCTTCTATTGGTGGTCAAAGTCAATTACTAATGTCAACAAAGTTCTCCATCAACAAAAATTGTTCACATTCTTTACTCTTTCCTAATCCAAATACAATTATGGTCAATTTCGTTAAAATGGCGGTATTCCATTAAAATGGCACAAAATGAAACCATTGAAAGAATAAAAACAATGGAAAGATTGTTCGAGGGGGGTGAAAATGCATGAACTAGGAGTGATTTGAATGTGCTAGGCATAAAATTGGCACATAATTATATGACCCTATTGCGGTACACTTATTCTCTTTTGTAGAAGATATTCCATTAAAATGGCGTGCAAAATACCGCCATTTTAACGAAATTGACCATAATCCCTCAAGCAACATTCTTAAAAATCAATATTCTTTAATGGTTGATTTTTAAAATTAATTTAGGCCTAAGTTTCTACTTGTGATACCAATTGTATCGCAAATTTCAGCTACATTAGTTCATCTCTCCCATAGCATTCACATGTGATCTTAGGCCTCAAGAGGGCTACTTCATTCTTCATGCCAAAAATAATATTTCTAATAAAAATTAATAACAAAATAAAACTTTAAACACTTTAAAACAATTAAAATGAAATAATGTTCTTTAAAATTAAAAATTAATATCTAATCATGGCTAGAAGATAGTCACATCAGATCACATCAAATTTAACATTAATTATTATGAATTCTTTTATAAAATTTTAGTATTTATAATTGTTATAAAGTTTTTGGATTAGTAACTCACAACCTTGTTCAAGCTAGAAAATTTTCCCTAATGTTGTACTTCAAAAGCTCTCTAACACATAATATAAGACCAAAGAATAGTACAACTATTTTGTGCCATCATCTTTTATTACCTTATAGTCAAATTTGCTAAAACTAGCATGTTTTAGATCACCAAAATTAGCATTCAAATGTCACACAAGTGCCAAAAAAATATTTTCTTCTTGAAATTTTGCAATTTTCACAAATTTTCCATTATGTGGAAGTTTAATTTTTAATATAGCAACAATTCCATTGTATTGGCTATAGCCCATAGAAATGGAAGACTTGCATTGATAGAAACTACATTTATAATGAATGCAAGAAAGTTTGAGTAGATCACAATTTGTAAATCCAACTTGATTCATAAATCAATCTTGAAAATAAGTAGATACAAGTCCAAAATTTTCTAAATGTTTACATGAATGCCAAAAACGTTTTAGGATACATTCTAAAGGTGATTTTCAAAAACTCATAGTATAAACATAAGCAAATTCAAAACTTACATTTTTTTTGTTTTGTAGATTCTTGACTTTCAATTGATGGGTTAAAATAGTCTTGTGTGTTGATTCTACAATTTAGTACATGAAATCACTTAATGTGTTGATTCTACAACAAATTAAAGTAGGAGGCTCAAAAACCAACACCTTCAATCTAATTCCACCATCTATATATTGGCCTTGAATGGCTACCCACCTTCAATCCAAAACCACAAGGCTTCAAAAGCAACTATTGAAAATTGAAGAGTCCAAGGCACCCAATGAGGGTTGAGCATTTCAAACTTTCAAGGTGTCAATGTGAAAGGAGTCTAGGGAGGCATGAATAGGGATCCAATTCTTTTAAATTTGAAAATTCATATAATATTGTGTGAGTATAAAAAAAAACTACAGAACAACTTGGGTCGGTTTTCACTTGAGTATGCTAACATTCATAGCAAAATAAAATCATCATTTGAGCCACATAGCTCACAGGACCAGCGAAAGTGACAGATTTTCGTGCTTCTCCCTTATGAGGAATTGGCACTTCCACCTTACTTCACTGATATATCACAGATGGTTGCTTTCACTAGCGGGACGCTTTGTATTCCATAAGCTTACCAGTAGTCGGAAGGGTGCATACCAGTAGTCTGAGTGTTGCTCAAGAATGTTATGTAAACTGCAGGAATATGCAAATTTCAACTCAATATGCCATTTCTACTGGTACCAGTTTGTGTTTTTACTGAGCAATTTGTCACTTACGTACATGATGGAAGACTAACGAGGTTATTGAAGGAAAATTGTCAGAATCCGCTTTCAACTGGAGTGATATCACAATTTTTGATTGGATGCAAAACTATGCTTGAATGATTCCTCCAGGCGAAGAGAATCCTTGCAAGCTTCGTAGTCTCTCCTGTGTTGAAGATTAGTGCAAACTAACAAAGCAGCAGTACTCATTCGTTTAATTTTATAGTAGAATCGCCAAGGCAAATTAATCCAGCTCTTTGGGAAGAAGTAGAATCTGGTTCATACTAGAACCGTAAACATCACATACTCTCTGCAATTACGCAGACAAGATACATTTCATCATAGTATTCGGGCAGATTGGGTTGAAGTGATTTACCATTCTGTTTTCTCAAAAGTCTTACATTGCTCGACGCTTTAACGCCGATAGTTCTATTCATACAAGGAAATAATGTGCCCGCTACCAAAAAAATCTTCCTAATGGCATCTCTGATGTGAGCCAGATTTGTGTGCCATGGGTTTCACACCTCAGTAATTCCTGAAGGGTGCACCAGTTGGTAGCCTAAATGTACACTTAGGTTGGCAATGGGCTTTGATAGACAAGAAAGGATTGAGTCAAACAGTAACGTGCTGCAAAAGCTTCACCAGCTGGAGAAGGCTGGGAGAATGCACATTGTGAAGCCTTTAACGTCACTCCTAAACAGAATGTTTTCCTGCAGACAGGAAGTGTAAGTATTTAGGAGAGAGAGCCTCAGCAAACGGCATGGCAGAGAGACTCAAAAGAAGTTCTGAAGTGTAGACCAGTAAGATGAGACCACTAACCTCATGGCGTCCAAAAGATGGGATGCAACACCTTTCCTACGCTCTGATCGAGAAACCCATATTCCTCTAACTCCACAAACTGCAGGAACCCCTGTCTTGCTACACAAGATCGCCCTACCCAAGTCTTGCTGATTATCGTTCCGTGACTTCTTCCGATTCACTACTTCCCTATTAAATTTCCAGCCTCCCCAAAGAAGCTGTGTACTAGACTTCGTCTTCTCTTCACTAAGTTTTAATCGGTTTGCAGAAGTGAATTCTTCCGATTCACAATGAGCCTTGGAATCTCCCTGGTCACGAGGGATGATAGGGAAAGCAGATTCGATGCGTTCTGCCACAACGCAGCCCACGATTTTCTTGGATGCCGAGATAAAGAGATACACCTGTTCCAAGCAAATATCAAGCACACAGTATTGTATCATGCGTAACGGGAAGAAAATGCCATTGTAAGTACAAGAAGCAAAGAAAATGCCATTGTATGTACAGGAAGCGAAGAAAAAGGCCAGCTGGAAGTAATCATCTGCTTGATATGTTGCTACCTTACAACGCTGCTTTTGCCACAACCAGCCTGGGGACAATCCCATCTCTTGCTCCATAACCTTCACAACTTCCCGTACTTTGTTCAAATGACATGAAGGGTCACCAGGCAACACGTAAATAACCCGATCACCTGCACTGGAGATATGATGAGCCACTCTTTCACCGATCCAGCCCTGCAGCGCACGCTTCTCTCCAATTAGCATGATGCATGGATCCCACTTCCCTATCCAGGACTTAATTCTTAGCCTGCTATCTCACGAGAAATTTAAAGAAAGAATGAGGTATCTACAGTCCTTAATTATAGATTTACCCTCTTGAGAACGGCACAAAGTGCAAGATCATTGAACGGGGAATTGTTAGGTACGACAGAATCTCAGACAGCATAATACTTTCAAGAAACAGAAACGCAGACCTTGAAGCATATGCCCTTCAGCTGGCTTCGATGGAATGAATTGTGGATCTTTTCATCGCTTTCCAGGCCTCGAGCATAGACAAGTCCGCAGGTCCGACATGTGGTGTGAGTGAAGTCGGCCTGACCAAGATCAAGAAAATACTGTCGACTCCGTTTTGCGGAATGTGGAGCTACCGTCCTCTTAGATTCCGGTATAGTCCGAACCACGTCGTCACAGCTACCAGCTGTATCTACTGTTTCTCGAGTTTCTAGCCGCAATTGCCCGAATGACGGCCACTCGGACTCAGATGGGAACTCTTTATAATCTTCCTCTATTGATGTATCTGAAAGCGGGCTGGAGCTACTGTGGGCAAAAAGTTGGAACATTGGAGTGAGAATTCGATTAGCATTTCAGCATATTCCTAAGATTTTCAGGCGTTTCACCAAGTCTGAAAATCTTCTTCCCACTTCACTTATTAATAGAAAGATAGCATGCGGTGCTCTACACTTCTCGTTTGGCCCAACGTCCAAGCCCCTTAACATTCTGAATGGCATATGGCCACGCGGTTCAATACAGATAATTGTTCCAATCCAGACATGCAAATAAAAAGAACAGTACCTGGCCAATGTTGAGTCTCGTTTGCGGCGCTTGTAGGTCACCACAGGGGATCTTCTACTTGAAGGACCGGCAGTGGAGCATCCCATCTCAGCAGCTCCTCTGTCAAGATCCATTAGAATGGAAACTACCTCCAATTACGCAACTCCATCGTCTCTCTCTGACATTCGTCTCTAAAATGATAGGTCAACCCTAGAACCGGCGAGCCCTCAAACCTAAATTATTATGAAAGACATAGACGCACACAAGCTCCATCGAATCACCAGACGGAGCATCAATCCACCACACCCTGTATATCCATGAAAACAAAAGAGTAAGCTCTCGGACTCCATCCCAGCTCAGATGATTCACAACCTCCCGAAACTATCAAGAAAACACCTCCAATAAGTGAAAGAACTCACTCCTGCACTCAATCACCCCGTGCAAGAATGCAAAGATCCTTCGGCTCCACCAAAACTCCTCCACACGAAAAAATTCATGAATTCTCCCACGCAAACGCTAGATGGGGACATGAGCTTTGAGCGCAGATTGAAGTCAGTGGCAATTTCGAGGGATTCAATCACTTGGTCATGGCAAGGACAGAGAGATGCCAAGAAGAATGGCCGTGGCGGGCTGGAGCATTGAACGAGGCAGACGTTTGGATGTTCCCGCCTTCTTCCCGCTATAATTTGAAAACAGGCGACGGGACCCAACGGCGCTCGACGACCGTCCACTGAAACGGAAAGGCAGACGGAAACCTAACGTCTCGGCACTGCGGCCTGGGGTTCGAATGGCGACGGACTACGACAGAGGCGGACGGAACTTGATGGTTCCTGGCGTCGGCGGAGACGACGGAAAGGACTGACATGCGCCTTTAACGAGCCGTCGACGAATGAATGCCGCCAGTTGGAATGTTCACTTTCAGTTGTGCTTCAGTTTGAATGAAGTACGTGCCTGTTTCCATGTAGCCCACGTCCCTGCATTTGGGCAGGAAACAGTCAGGGCGATGCACATCAGGGCTTTCTTTTCTTTTCTTTTTTCATTTTTTATGAAGTATCAAAGTGGCGATGTAAAATGTTATAGTGGGGCTCCAAATTTCAACATTTATCCACATATTGGATAGAAAATATCATATTACCACGTCACATATCACATATCTACAATTCTATTTTTATCCACAATCTCGCGATTTCATTCCAAAAGAAAATTAATTTGAAGTTTTTAGGCAAAAAACTTCACAATTTGTTGCCATTTTTCAGCCAAATTATTTTTTTCTTGTGCAATATGGCACTATTTCGTCCAAAAAAAAGACCCAATGCACATGTTCACCAATATTTCCCAACCCATCATTTTAATGACAAGTCTTCTAAAAAATACAAGCTTGTCAAGATTGTCTAGTAAGGTCTTCCTATTTGACGATTTTCCTTCTTTAATTTTTGGAAGTAAAATAATAAATTAGTAGTGCTTGTCTCTCACCATTTTAGCTCTTCCTTGAAACTCTTCTAGAATTAAAAGAATCTTGAAAGAACTTCTGGTTCTATTTAGTTTTGTTGAATGAGCACATACAACTGTTCCACCTAATATTCCACCTAATTTTTCCCATCATTGCATGGAAGGTTCAAGATGAGAAGATACATGGAAGTATCAGGGAAAGATTTTACATGTAGATGCACTCTAAGAGCATTATTAGTCTAGACTTGCTACTTGACCACTCTTACAAGACAAATAAACAATGATTTTGGACCCCTCTAAATCTGTTGAAGCATTTGACAAGAAGTGCCCCTCAATGCAAGTTCTATGTTGGGACACATCACCACCTATTTTGGAGCATAATATGCCATTGTTGCAATAGTAATTGGAAGATTCCTAGTTTTGTAAAGTGAAACAGAAGTTGTCTTAATGGCATTGACTAAGTAATAGAGTGTGGGATGGAGGGCACAACAAGAACTGTAAATGTGACAAACTTGAGGCCATTTTTTTTGTGCCTTTGAAAGTAACAAAGAGCTTGAAGGTTGCATTGCACCTTGTTTTATTTTCTCCAACACTCACTTACCATTTGAGAATCTCAATGATGGGTGGACTGAGGATGTTCAATGTATGTATGCATATTGTCAACCCAAGTCTTATTGTGTTCCTATCTACAATCTTCTATATTTAGCCTTGGAATGTTAGACAATTGTAGATAGGAATGCAATGAGACTTGGGTCAAAAATGGGCATATATACCTTAACTCCTAAATGACCAACCTCTTGAATTTGGCAGTATAGTAATTTGGGTAGGTATAGGTGACTAGACATTTCCATGTTTTTGGCCAAAACTTTAATAGAAGGTGTGGACAAAGAATATCTTTCATGTGCGCTGTAATTTAGGACATATAGAAATATGAGTCAAAAGTTATGGCCTAATATGTTACTTCTTTTTTAAATAGGCATCCCGAGCAGATTAAAAAAATTCTTTTCTTTCACATACAAAAATTTGAAATTGGTTTTCTATACATAGAAAGCTTTGAATCATTCCATTTTGATTAATTAGATGAAAGTTACAAGGAGTTTTAGTTTGCATTTTTTATTTATGACAAAATAGTAAGAAGTAGAGAATCCCAATGGTGGTAGTGTTGTAAAATAGGGATTGTATTACAACACTACCACCATTGGGATTGGCATTTTCAATTCCATAAATAAATTCTTAACAATTTTGTATTTTGAATCATTCTCTACTTCTTACTATTTTTTTTATATGTTGTACAATTCCAAATACGCTGAAAATTTTCAAGCACATAGCTAACTTGCCTTGAAGAATGAATCTAAAAAAGCACCACCATTTTGGACATTTTTTCATACAAATGTATGCCCGTTTTTTCACAGGGCACAAAAAAGGATTTTTGTAAATTTGAAAGCTCATATCTTGCAATCCACGTGGTGAGAATTTCTAAATTTTTTTCCACATATTCTCAAGTCAGCATACTACAAAACCCTATAGTTACATGTGTCCAAAAATGCATTTTTTTCCAAAATTTGGTATTTGTACAAAAATAGCAACTTTGAAGTGTTTTTGGTGAAAATGTAGTCAAAAACCTCTTGGGGTTAATACTCAAGGATTCTTTTTATTATGAAGTTTATGTTGAACGTCTTTCATACTTTAACATCAACTCTTACAAAATAAAAAAATTGAAATACTAAATTCACTCATCCACAAGATGTTGTTTTGACTATATTTTTCAATAATGTTTGTAAAGCTTAGAGCTAGTTTATATTTGGGGCTGGATTGAAGGCCAGTCAGAACTCTCCAAGTTTGAACCAATAGGATCACTCAATTTTGCCAAATCCGTCCCAAGGGCTTTATATTAGAGTTGGATTGAAATCACAATTTATCCTACGTGTCGCCTTAAATGGCATGGTTTTGACACCAAACCATCCGGGCCCAAGGGAACAATCGGGACAAGTTTTTTGGTGTCCCGATTTTCCATCTAGGGCTGGATTGGAGCTAGATTGGGCTCCTCCGTCAAATCATACAAATCTCTATTGTCTACCAGACAAGGATTTTTTTTTTTTTTTTTTTTTTTCTTCATACAATCATGCTTATTAATTGTGAACTCAAGTGAAACTTCCTTCCATTTGCATTGCTGACCTTTTGAAGCATTCATATTTTGTCTTCTTGCCATTTGTGTTGGCCAATTTTCAGAGCATTGGGACTGAGATGTTGCATGTATGCCACATCTCACATTTGTGATTAAAAATTTGTGATTAAAAATTTGTGATTAAAAATTTGTGATTAAAAATCGTTAACTTATATCTGTGATGCCTTCTGCTTGTAATGCAAATATTCCAGTGTTCTATTACAAACTCACATCATTCTATAAGTGGGATTCATTCAACTTGTTTTTGTTGAAAGATTACGGTACTAAAAATAACATGTGTGATAAAAACTAATTTATGTTTACCATTGAGTTCATTTAAGTTCTCATAAAAATACCTACCAAGACTAAAATTCTTTATTGCTTGAGATTCTTAAAATGTTCATGAAAATAAATGACAACTATTTAGGAGTTGCAACTCTAGTTTCAATGTCATCATTTTCAAGTCATTAGTTATTTTTATATGTAGCTTCAAAATTTGACCCAAGAAGTAGAAAGTTTCTTTGTTTATCCTTAGTCAATCTTTGAGTAATCACCTTTTTCATATAAGTAGTCAACATGTTGCAAAGATAGGACAATGGGAAAAGAGCCACAATGTGTATTTGATTAAACAAATAACCAAAAAAGTAGGAAGAGAATGGAAAAAGTTCAAAAAAGTACAAAATTCCCTTTTATTTTCAAAATATAAAAAATAGGAAGAAAAAAAATGTTAACAAACTTTTAAGACTCTCTCTTCTATTTTTGAAAATGAAAATAGAAAGAGAAAAATAAGGTTTTAAAAAGGTTAAAAATAGGTTAGAAAACCTCTCTCTTATTTTTTACATACAAAAAATAGGAAGAGGGAAAAAAAGATGCATGTTTTACATTTTTTTTAATTGAGCATTAAAAAAATCCAAAAGTACATTAATTCAAAATTTGGCCCTAGAATCGGGCCTCAACACTTTACATTATCTAAGGCCGGAGTGATAAATTGGAATTCAGCCCTAGAATTTGACCTCAACACTTTACATTATCATGGGCCAAAGTTGTGAATTGGGTTTAGATTGAGGGCCGGATTGAAGACTGGATTGAAGGCAAATCAGATCAGCCTTCCAATTAGCCCCATGGCTTGTATAAACCGGGCCTAAGTCATAAAAAAGAATCAAAATCAAGACTCTTTTTTGTAATTTCATCACAATGTGGAATCCAAAATAAACAAACTTTAAACTCTTTAAAGGCCAAAATTAATTGTTGGAATTAATTATTAGATTCTAAATTGTTTTTTTGATTTTGACACGTAAATTTTGATTTACACCAACCTTACAACAAATGGCTATACTATGAGAGTTTATAACACTAAATAACTCACTTTTCAAATAAAGACTACTTAAACTCCCTTACAAGTAGTTGTTAATGCAAAGGCCTCCTTTCTTTTGTTGTAAGTTAACCACACCTAAAATCAACCTACAAATTCTTGCCAAAAATGTACTAATTGTATCCATGAGAGTTTAGGATCACTTTGAAATACACCTATTTTCAGCACTTTGAAAATTCGTAATTTATTCATATGAAGTCCAAAAAAATGCATGTAAAAAGAGTATAAAATATCATTTTTAACTTCAAGCAAGATTAAACCAAAAATTAAGCATGTTAATACTAGGAACAATTAATGCTCACATGTTTATTTGGACGCAATTAGGTGCAGAGCCAACAAAACAATACCAAACAAAAGAATGAAACGAAAAGCTGAAGCAAAAGTGAGCTTCGAGTTAGCCCTCCGCGATTCCGCTTTGCGACGTGAGAACTATTGTCGGTAGGATTGCGCTATCTTTCTTGCGTGCACAAGTTGTTGCTCAATGGACGTCTATTGATTCCGTCTCTACAGGTTTTAGCTTGTGTCCCTGGAAGCGAATCGCTGCTTCTATGCGTGATCAGAGCCTCGTCTTTCCAGTATCGTGTCTTTGGGGATGTTGACTGAGAGGCATTCGAGATTGTGAGGACGATTGAGCAATTCGGATCGTCGGGGGAGCAAGATGTTACCCTTCTTAGTTGCTGTGGCGTGTGCGGAATCCGTGGTCGCATTCTTTTTAGCGAGTAAGGTACCGCCGCTGGTGAAATTAGGGCAAAGTCTCGTGGATGTGTTGCGATGTAACAAAGGAGCGCGAGTACTTGCCAAGACTGTGACCGGGGCTTTCGTGGTTCGTTTAGCCTCCGATATGAGTTCTACATTGAAGCTTCAGAGGAGGGGAGCTGCCGTGGCTGACCAGATCGTATCTAGATCGCAATTGCTGGAGATTACACTGATTTGTAAGCTTTTTTGGCTTTTAGGCTTCACTTTCTCTTGCCTCGGTAAAGGGGTATCTGTAGAAGACCTTCCTA
Source organism: Rhytidiadelphus loreus (assembly GCA_947034895.1). Lineage (NCBI taxonomy): Eukaryota > Viridiplantae > Streptophyta > Bryopsida > Hypnales > Hylocomiaceae > Rhytidiadelphus > Rhytidiadelphus loreus. Next base: position 27,271,540 of record OX344765.1, on the reverse strand, counting down.
AGAAATTCGAAGAGATGTCTAATAGACAAATATTTCGATCGAGTGTACGCAGTGTGCACCTAATTTAGAAGCTTCAGGGCTTTCAGTACTCTGCTCTCTTTTGTCGTTGAATATGTTGAATTTGCAAACCCTAGAACCTTGACTGAAGACTCTTTCATGCAGGTTTTGTTCTCATCTTAGAGCTTATTTTGAGCAGCTTAGATCATTCCTTGAAGAGAGCTGATGGATTGAAGGGGGAGGTGGATACGCTCAAGAAGAAAGTTAAAGGTACTTCTCACTTTTCTGTATCATATGTAATACTCATTTTCTCAGCAGTTGGGTTGAATCGTGAGAGGACCCGTTATTGTATTCAATGTTATTTAGGTCAAGAGTTGTGATTTCACAGCTGCGCAAGCGGACTATCTACGGCTTCAAGATGCGGTGAGCGAGAAATTGGCGAAGGAGGAGGACAGAGCACAGGCTGCTGAGGTGAAATCGCAGAAGCAGATAATCTTCGATTTGCGGCAGAAATTGGAGCAAGCGCAGGTGGATGTCATTTCCAAGGCGAAAGAGCTAAAGAGTGTGACAACCAATCTGAAGGCGCTCGAGAAGCAAACCGAAGGCTTTCAGAATGAGTACACAAGAGTGGTGGATGATAATGAGAATCTGCGTAGTCTGTTGTCTCGGTTTGACCGGAAGTACGCCAGTTCTGGTAACAAAAAGAATTCATAGCAGAATGTAAACATCCTTATAGGTAATCCAGTAACCAATCATTATATTTAGGGTAGCTCAATGTTGTTGACGTTGGCGCAAATATACACTTATTTCTCTAGGAGATTCGGCCTTCTTCATACTGTTGGCAATCAATACAGGCTGCCTGTTACTTTCATTTGCAATTCACAAGCTTCGACATTCAAACAGTACAATGATGACGCGTATAGTGAAGTCTCTGAAAATGAGTCCTACTATTTTCAAGAATATAGGGCAGCAGTCAGCCAATCCGCATCTATCAGGAAGTTCAAGAGTACCCTAACCTAGCATCTTATCAAGCAAATGATTCAGAGCTGGGTAACGCCTTCAACCAGATCCAAAGCAACTCGAGAAGAAATCGTGTGCGTGGCTTCATAAATAGATATAAGATAGTTTACATCCGAACAACCAGGAAAGAGAAAGGCAGCATGCAAAGTGATAAAAACAAATCAGAAAGGCAGGGCCAGACCTATGTTCCAAATGGCTGTATTCACAAATGATTGGATTTCAAGACTTGCACAAAATGGTCACTTGAGCTCATATTGCTAGAACAGCATAAATGTATGCAATTTCGGGCCATCCAAATTGGTGTGCTCATATTCCATTGACAGGACGTGTCAGCCTTGACACTCACCCACTCAGCTACAGAAAGCTTTAACCGGCTACATATCAAAAAGAAGTCTTGTGAACATACATCCCTCTATGATCGTGGCTTCTCCTTCTTCTCCTTGAAGAGAGCAAGGAGTGACACACCGGACACCTTCACCACCTTGAAACGGACTCCGGGAATGTCTCCCACGGCGTGTCCCTTCCGACCGAATCCGGCGATGAGAACTTCATCGTTTTCCTCGATGTAGTTCAGGCAACCATCATTGGGCACGAAAGCGGCGATCTTCTTCCCATTCTTAATGAGTTGCACCCTAGCGCACTTACGAATAGCAGAATTGGGCTGCTTAGCCTCGATACCACTGCCACGACCAAACGAGTTCATTAGAACCGGAATTGATGCAAGACCTAAAAGTAGATTTCATACTCCTTTAGATTCACGTAGCGATAAGTATTGAAACAGTAAGTATTTTTGTATACCCCAAATGATGTTTAATCTCGTACGTATGATCCTAATCAGATTGGAACAGCTGAGCTGACAATTGACGTGCGCAATAGAAATGTGAAAAGTATAGCTCAAGAGGGCAAAACTCGGTTTACATCTTCTCGAGGACGATGCCCTTAGCGTGAGAAGACCCGGCGAACGGCTTCTTCCACTCGTTTCCCAAGTGAGACTTCTTGTAGGACTTGTCAGCCCACAACTGCGCCCTACGGTGGTTCTTGAGCTTACGCCCCGCTCCCATACCACGTGTCTTCCTGCACACGCAACAGAATCCATATTCAAAACTTCTGACGGAACTCTAATTGCTAAACCAGCACAAGCCAATCCCAAAACCTGGACATGAACGCGTAAATCGATATTGCGGGTGCTTCAGTGCACCAAATTGAGGGGGAAAAAAACGTACCCCATGGTGAAAGGCTGGAGGAGAAGGTGGCAGATGCAAGATTGGTGTGTGAGGACGCGAAGAGGGTGCGGGAGAGAGGGATTGAGAGGTAAGTTAGCGCGGTAGGTCGTGCAGGAGGCTCCGCCCGCCAAAAGAAAGAGCTCTAGGGTTTGGGCCCGCTTTAGGGCAAACCACGTCCGGTGGGTCGTCCAGGTCTCGTGCCAATCCACATCTCAATTCGAAAGGACGAGATGTCATGCCGAATGGTGGGGCCAGGTGGTGTTTTCATTTTTTGGTAGTCCTTTTGTCTTGAAATTTGAAAATTCTAAATTTGAATTCTAAAGTAGAAGCTAGTCCTATTAGTGTGCGTGACACTAGTTTATAAAAATTGAATTTCATACAATTGAAATTAAAAAAAAATGAAATATATTTGTATAATTCAAAGTTTTAGGAATTTTTTTAGGTGATAGTGATTTTGCACTCTTGTTCATAAGACAAATCATTGTAGTTTGAAAGTATTTACTTGAATACTATTAGGCAAAACAAGAATGGATTACATCATGAAGGAGTCTTTCTTTATTGATTATGAACTATTCATGATCAGTAAAAGATTTGCATTAGGGCAAATCATTGTAATTTGAAATTATCTACTTGAATATTTTATATGGAACAAGGATGGATTATATTACAAACCATTTGATAATCAACTATTCATGATTGGTGAAGAGTTTTCATTGTTTTCATTTTGACAACACCTTTTGACACTAAAGTATTGAATTTTTTTTCAAAGGATCTCATTTTTTGACATTTTTTTTTGTAAAGAAGAATGTCAAAATTGATATGATGGAAGAAATGTTCAAAAAAAGTATTGAAAACAAATCTCATATAGATTGCAAAAAAGAATGTTGAAAACAGTTTCACCAAAAAAATACTTCCTGTGTCCAAAAATGATCTTCCTCTTGCACTTTGTGACATTGATAAATGGTCAAATTTGACTTTCAATTGCAATCTAAAATTGACAAAACAACTCCAAGCAATAGTTACCCCTCCATCCATACAATTATCAATCAAAAGACAAATGAAATGACTGCAAGGGCTCGTGAAAGGATTAGTCAACACTATTCATTTTTACTTTTTGTATCTCTTTGAGAGTTGTTTGATTGAAGAAGATGAAGCTTTGGAAGGTGATTTAAAGGTCCACACTTGGTTTTGGGCCCAAACTAACTATCTCGAAAATGACTCATTACATTCAACAATTAAGTGTTTATTGGTATTCTTTGAAAATGCCTAAAAAAATTCACCTTTCAATGCTCCTAAATTGCACTATGAAAAGAGTTCCAAAACTCAAAGTTTTTAGGACACTAGGAGTGCACCAAAATCTACTTACACAACATAATAGGTTTAAAAAATGTTATTTTCAACCTCAATCTAGAACATTTTGTTCAACATGATGATCATTTTAGGATGGATGGAGTATCAATATAATACTTATACATTTTTTTGACTATTTTTCTTCCTCCTAGACTCCTTTGGTTGCTCAATGTACTTATTTGTAGGACATAGGATTTGAAGTCCTTGCCTCATAGTTCATAGTAGAAGATTTTGAAATCTTTGTGGAATTGGTTATGAATTTTTAAATTTAAATATATATTTTTAATAATTTTTTAACATGCTTTCCAATACTAAAATTTGGAAATATATTGAATTTCATGACACCTGATTTTTTGAAACTCTAGTGTTGGAAAAGGTTTCAAAATGAAATGCTAAAGAAGTGTAAAAAAGTTTCGAAAACAACCCCTTTATTGGTCGAATACAGGTATAGATTCCGGGAAAGGACCTGGCCGACCACTGGTCGGTCGGTGAAGTGCACTTAGGCCAAAACCCTAGAGCTTGTTCATGTAATGGCAAAACTTTCTGCACCCTGTCAAGCTCGAGCTCTGTAATCCATCTCTTCAGCACCACCTCCGCGTCCTCGCAAGCACAGCATTTCCTCTTGCATCTACTCCCCATGTCCCTCGCCATGGTGCACACTTTTTTCTCTTCTCATTTGTCGCACTGACGCTCTCAGAAAGTGGATGTCATGTTTTTTCTCTGTCTTGCATTGATAGAGTTCTATTAATTTTTTCCGTTTTGGTATACGCAGGAAGACGCGGTGTACAGGAGCTATTGAAATCTTTAGGGCGTCTTGAATTAGTGCAGTGACTACTCCTTCGGGCAAAAAGTGATCGGATCGGAATAAGCTAGGGTTTAGGATTGCGATGGCGGACCAGAAGGATTCCACGCCCTCGGCGGAGGCTGAGATGAAGGTTGAGGATATGAAGCCTGAGACGAAAGCTCCAGAGCCTGCTCCACCCGCGAAGAAGTTGTGGAGCGATGAGGACTTCGGAGAGGTTGATTTTAGCGGCCTAAAAATGGCGGAGCCTGACGAAATCGTCGATCAGCCGGAGCACATTAAGAGCGAGACAATTACGGAGCCGGAGTCGATCAAGAAGGTGTGTAAAAAATTCTTTTGATTTTGTGGAGCCGGTCGGTGTGTCGTGGTTGTCACCTGCTTTGACTAGTGATGTGTAGAAGATGCACGCCTGAAAGCGAAATTGTGAGCATATTTACTAATATTAAAAATTTGGATGGCAAATGAGAGTGGATTTCTAGCGCACCAATTAATACGTTAATCGGATCCCTTATGCAAATGTTATAAGTTTTAGTGGTAGATGAGTTACAACCGACACAAGTTGTAATGTTGAGGTGGTGTTCATTGTCAAAATCCATATCTACTTGTTGTGTCGCAATTTGGGTAGGTACCACAATTAGGTTCCTCTACGTTTGATTGGATAGTCTGACTTATTCGCTCTTGCAGATTGTGGCAGATGACACTCCGTATACATCTGCGAAGACGTTCGAAGACTTAAATCTGTCGCCTGAGCTTTTACAAGGGATTTATTCGGAGATGAAATTCGAGAAACCTAGTAAGATCCAGGCTGCAACGCTGCCTATGATCGTTTCACCCCCTTATCAGAACCTGATTGCACAAGCTCACAATGGTTCAGGAAAGACTACTTGCTTTGTCCTTGGCATGTTGAGTCGGGTTGATCCCAAGGTGAAAGCCCCTCAAGCCCTGTGCGTGTGCCCTACGCGAGAGCTCGTTATCCAGGTACTGATCCGTCTTGATTCTATTCAAAGTTTATTCATAGCTAGAGCTTGCCATTTTCGTAATGATTGTTAATATCTCGATTCACAAATACTTCAGGTCTGAGAATGACATGATCTTCATTTTTTGACTGCGTGTGGAATACAGCTGGTTTGGATCCTACATCGTTTGTTGTCGGATGAATTTACAACTGTGGTCTCTGCAATTCGAGATGCAGTATGCGCGGACGATTGAACAGGACGCTCCTGAGAAGTAATTTTTGGTGACTCAGAATTTATTTGTTTGTGCGAACAGAATGAGGAGGTAGTGACGCGGATGGGAAAATACACGGGAATAACAACGGCATGCACAGCAACAGTTGAAACAAATAGTCATCTGTACCCCTCGAGGCGTGAAAGAATCGTGGATCAAATTGTCATTGGTACTCCAGGTACCCTGAAGCGTTGGATGACGAAGGACAAAGCTCTTGACACCAGGAATATCAAGATCCTGGTCTTTGATGAAGCAGACCAAATGCTTGATCAAGTGAGGACACTGATCCTTTTATAAGTACTTCTGTTGCAGTCGGTTTAGGGTTTATATTAGTAACAGGTTAGGTCTTTTTTTTCATTGTGGGTTGTCCTGTCATTCTGGGCTGATCGGTAAATATCCACGTACTCAATATTTGTGTGGTGCAACTTTCTTTTGTCACACCACATGCATATCATGATTTAAGAAGCGTTTTGTCGGTGGATCTGGTGGATCAGCGATTATTAGTATATCCTTAGTAAAACATCTAAAACTGCCTATCACATTTTTACAGATAGTCTGTGTAAGATACTGAAACTCTGTTGGTTTACAGGATGGATTTCAAGATGATTCTATAAGACTTTGGAGAGACATTGTCAGAAGCGGAGGAAACTGTCAAGTAAGATTGTGAACATTACTCTTAATGGCAAGCAATGTCATAATGCCGTGCTTCGTCATGCTTTTATCATTCTATTCTGTTAGCTGTTCGCAACCTTATTACATGTTGAGCGTGTTATTCTGCTGCAGAATTCAACCATCGCAGTATGGGTCCTTGTATTTTTTTTTCATATTTATCTGTACCTGAAATTGCTCGTGCTCGATTTTGCAGATACTCTTATTCTCTGCCACTTTCAGTGACAAAGTTAAGTCCTTTGCAATGAAGACAATTCCGAAAGCCAATTATATATTTGTCGAGAAAGAGCAACTTTCGCTTGACGTAATCCGGCAGTACCAAATCGTGTGCCCAGATGCCCGGTCCAAGATCAATGTACTGAAGGACCGTATTTTTCCAGCTGCTGAGAAACTAGGTCAATCCATCATTTTTGTTCGTACCCGTGGGAGTGCCAGTGAGCTTCACAAGCGCCTAGAAGCTGACGGTCACAAGTGCACGAGTATACAGGGCGGTCTCAGCCATGAAGAGCGTGACCGTGTGATCAAGGAGTTCCGAGCAGGAGAAACAAAGATCTTGATTGCCACTGATGTTCTTGCACGTGGCTTTGATCAGGCCCAGGTATACCGCTTTCTCTTGATAAGATGTGATCTTCAGTATTTTTTTCTCTTACAAGGTTAGCAGAACCGTGCTCTTGCTCCTAATGCAATTTTCAGTTGATCATCCATTTGTATGCATGTGTTATATTTCGTTTTTGGAAAATATCTGCTGCATTACTATAAGTTGCGGTTCCATTTATATTGCAATTCCACCATAGATGATTTGTTTCAATTCCATCATACTGGCTCTGTAATTTTATTTTTATTAACTCGTTTATGTTCAGGAATCTTCCATTATTGAAGTTCTTACTTGCTGCACTTGGTGATCTTATGTGGAAATATTAACACAGCGGTTTTTGTTTTTCCAGGTCACTCTGGTTGTCAACTATGACCTTCCTGTTAAGAATTCTACGCATAGGAATGCTTATGCTGAACCTGACTTTGAGACATATTTGCATCGGATAGGTCGAAGTGGACGGTTTGGCCGCAAAGGTAAGATTTTGCATATTGCCTTGAAGACAGCATTATCATGGACGTGTTCGTCCTCCTTGCCCTGGGCTATTCTGAGCATTGGGTTGGAAGGTTACACAGGACGCCTGGTTGAGAGGACAATTTGCTCATTGGTTTCTTTTGTTTAATGGCTTCTCCTAAGACAGTTACTTTTATTCCCTCTGATGCGCATCAGTGTAATGAATTGGTAGAAGTTGAACGTCTTGCCTTATAGTTGTCTGACGCTGAGATTTGTTTTTATCTTGACAGGTGCTGCGTTTAACTTGCTGGTTACTGAAGAAGACAAAGTGAATTTGCGAAAAATCGAGCAGCATTTTAGCAAAACGATTCCTGAGGTATTGAATTGATTTAATACAGAGATTGTAATTTGTCACTTTAACTGCACTTGTGCATGATCACTGCTGTCCAGCTTATGGGCGAGTCTGTGTTATTTAAAAGTGCCAACTCCAGTAGTGTGAACAGTTTGGCGTTCTGGGTATCGGGCCTATATTTTTTTTATTGTATGTCTTCCTGTCCAGAATCAGGTGTCTCAATTCTATTATTTTTGCCATGTGCAGGTGGCTTGGGACAATGACGATAGTATTGAGAAAGTATTGAAGGATGCTGGACTGGCTTGATTCCATTTGACGGCTTACAGCACTGGGCAATCACTCTGTTTCTGTATGGATCCTTTGTATGAGAGAATAATGATCTTCAAGTTTAAGGAGTGATGCCACTTGTGCATTGGGGATTCAATGAACACGTCTAGTTAATTCCACTATCTTCGTTGACGTCCATTGACATAACTGCTGCTGTTCGTGGGCTAGTTCAAATATGATAGTTCTGATAGAAGGCGTATACACTATCTGCGAGCAATGAAGTGTGCTCGTGGACACGTTTGAGTGTTGGTTCATGCGATGGTTAATTTCCAAATTACCGTTGGACTGAATCCTTTATGTGGGAAAATGGTGCTTGGTAGCTTTCAGGAGTAAGGTCCATGTTGGCACTGTTAAGAGTGTAGTGTAACGTTATGCAGGTAGAGATTTCCACCTTCAACTGAAGGTCTTGATTGTGTACGCAATGATGATGTGCATAATATTCTGTGGTGTACACTATGTTTTGCAGTGTCACTTGAGAAATTATTCATCTTTGTATAGAGTGAACTTTGTCTTTCCAACGGAGTGCACCATGTGTCCCGAGGCTCCCACTCTTAGATTGTGTTTTCCATGAGTTCTTCAACATTTATGTAATGCTACTTATGGTAGGCCTCATTAATAATTCTAAAATCCCTTGGTATCCTTGAAATTGTGAAAGCAAATAGGATTTTGGAACCATGTGACCATGTCCAAATTTGGTTGTCTTTCTAATAAGACGGACCTCTTTTTCAAAGGAGTTAACCCTGAAAGGACGGGCCTAAGAATTTTAGATTATTTTTCAGAGAAAGACAAATGAATTCGCCAGAGAACCCAAGTGGTTTCGTAATTTTCCAAGCATTTTTGAATTACTTATGGATTTTCAAAGATTTCAGGCGTAGGCACCTATTTGTGACCATAGGTCTCCCAAAATGTGTCCACTTGCAACTTGTAAAGAAATTTGCAGAAATCAAAGACAATGATTGGCTCTTACAATAGAAAAACAATTTTTCCTTCATGCATTCAATTGCTAAAGTGGTCCATTTAAAGATCACCCCATCTCCATTTTCCACCTAAAAATAGGGGCGGTTTGAAGAAGATGGGCACATTTAGAGCATGTTGCCTTATACATGAATGAATTTTTTTGTATTAATAGTTCAGATATGTAATCACATGTCTTCTTTAAGTTACAAAAGTTTTAGATTCTTTTGTGAAAATTTGAAAATATTGTGAAATTTTGAGTAAAGAGGGAAAAAAAATTCATATCAAAATTTTCGTTTAGGCATAAATTATAGTGAATAGTATCATGGTGCAAATAAATTTATCATGTCATTTTAAAATTAGAAAGATTAGCATTCCATGGTAATAAATCCAAAGTTCAAATTTTGAATTTTAGGAAATTTTCAAAATTTTCAAATTGAAGTAGAAATCATATTTGATAGGCTTCATTTCATTAATTGGAATCAAATTCAAAAAAGGTCATTTTTATAGCCAAGACACACTGAATGATGATTCATGAATTTGTCATTTCTTACTTAGGAAAGTAAAAAAATTGAACTTCAAGGAAATATCCAATACTATTTGTTGGAAATGTGTCCAAGCAATTAACTCCAAACAATTTGGATTAAATAATATTTTTTTCAATCCTAGTGGCCTCTTTAAAATTATCCAAGGGATATGAAATGTCTTCTCAAACATTTTAGGGTCAAGGCATGTGCACCCGTAATCTTCTCTATCCTAAATGTGACATCTACATTTCAACCAAAATAGCAACACTAAAATGTAGATATTGATGACACAAGATGTACGCAATCACAAGATGAGAGACTACGAGAGCCTACTAATGATGTTTGACATATCTACAAGCAATACTAAAATATTTCATAGCTTATTAATATTGTGTCTAAATTAATGCAAGCTAATGTGCATTAGAATCATCTTTTTCTTGCCAATAAGATCAAATTAAAAATATTGATTTTGATAAGAGTAAGTATACTCAATTGCTACTAGTCTCAATTATGGGTGTACTTACCTTAGTGTTGGATGTTATTGAGCCTTTGTCATTCTCCATGTCCTATGGAATTTTAATTTAGGAATTATGGTGATTGCAACGCAAAAGTCAAAATTTGATTGCTTTGTTGTAAATTTTAGGTGCTGCTAATTTTCCTTCCCCAAATTCCCCTTTTTATTTAGGAAAAAACTATTTTTTCTATAATGTCATATCAATCTTGCCACATTTACCATATTCCATAGAACCTCTCTAAACTAATACCCTCTAAAGTAATAACCTTTCTATATTCTTTGAAGTAATAAACTCTCTAAGATAATATTGATTGCTCGGTATTGCATACAAATGTCATTAATGCAAATAACCCTCCCTAATGTAATAATCTCTCTAATGTAATACAATCCCAACCCTACTACTTTAGAGAGGTTCTATTGTACCTACTCTCATAAACAAACAAAACAAGTGGCCTTGGAAGGAGGGATGGAGGGTCCATTTCTTGTCCTACACACCTTGCTCTGCTCTCCTTGGGAACCTCCATCCATCTAAGGTAGTATGCTCTAAAAGCGACCATTTAAGGATTGGTTTGCCTTTTTCATAGACTTCTGTGGACAAAAATATTTTCAGATCATTTTTCAAAGAAAGAAAAATAGATGTGGAACCTATTAAGACAAGAGGTTTTGTATTTTTTCAAGCATTTTTGAAATATTTATAAATCTTTAAAGATTCATAGCATAGGCACCTATTTGTAACCATAGGTAGTCCAAAATTTGTCCACTTGCAACTTATAAAGAGATGTGCAGAAATCGAAGACAATGATTGACTCTTGCAATAGAAAAATAATATTTCCTCAATGCATTCAATTGCCAAAGTAGTCCATTTAAGAATTATCCCATCTCCGTTTTCCACCTAAAAGTAGGGGCAATTTGAAGAAGATGGACGCTTTTAGAGCATACTACCTTAAGATAGGATAATAAAGGGGGCAATTAATCCTCCGGCCCAAGACGATAGCTAGGGTGAATTGACCCCTTCATTGCTCTACAATTTACTTCTAGGAGATCATTGAAATTTTTAATTTGCAATGCATGATAAAATTTGAAAATTTTGAATTTACATTTGCAATCAAAATAATGCAGCACAAAACAGGGGACAATTTTTTACATTTACTCTTGGCTAGGGAGTAATCCACCCTTGCCCAAAATGACTAGTTGAATAGTACAAAGTAATTTAGTAAGAGCCGGTCTCCATTGGAGGCATGGACGTCTAATTTTGGACCTCCAGGTGCCCTCTATTGTATTTGTGGCTTTGGGCTCCCGTTCAATTAGATCTCCAGCCACTAGACCTCATATTTAGGCTTTGTAGACGTGGAGGGTTTGGAGGGTCAACTGGAGGTCCTTTTTCCAAGAAAAAAACAAAACAAAATGTACTTTAAGGGTCAAAAGTATGCTTAATTGAGCATTTAGTGGTTTTGTGGTGATTTCCGTGGTGCTTAATCTGGCATTTTGAAGGAGCCTTGGATTTTGTTATGGTTGCAATGGAGACCCACCAACGCGATTGATGTGCACTTGGAAGATCCAACCCACCACTAGTAGGGTAACAAGTCCAAAAATCGCCCCACCTAAAATCTGAAACTGAATTTTGGAGAGGCAAAGCTTCTTGGAATAATTTTCAGTAGAATTTCCTTGAAAGACAAGTGGAATTGACATCTAACCCAAGTCGTTTCATATTTTTTGAAGCTTTGTGGAATTAGTTATAAAATTATGAAGTTGAAATGGCATAGAGCTCTAAAATTGCCCACCTCCTCAAATGTACATTGTTTGTATATTGCTGAAGGCTATGAAAAAGAAACATGTACACAAAGTGTACATTTGAGGATGTGGGCGGTTTTAGAGCCTGCATGCCATCGGAGGTCTCTGAAACCGTGGAGTCTGTCTCTAAATTGCAGACAGCGTATTGTCTTGCATCCCAAGGCATGAGCAACGAGCGTCGTTCGTCTCTCGTAGTTCCTCTCCCGTCATCGGCCGACTGCTCCCCCCCCTGCCCCCCTCCCCCTTCCCTCCTCTCCAGCCTTTCATAACCTCTGTTGCCATTTGATCGCTTGTTCTCGTCCTTTCCTTTCGCCTATAATTTCCACTTCTACAGTTCTCGGCCTTCAGATTAGCATTTTTTCATTTGGCGCCATCGTTCCAGGGAGTGTTGAAAGACTTCAATCGGACTACAATTGAGAGCGCAATGACCAGTAGGGAGGTTTCGTTTAAGGGAGTCAAGCGACGGAAATCCTCCGGGGAATACTATTTTGAGGCGCGATTCTCTGGTCACCATAGTGACGGGAAGTTTTACCGCAACAAGATCAATTCGCCGGAAGAAGGTGCACTCTGTTACGACATTATGCAGCGTTACAGTGAATTGGAGGTGGTCGGAGAGAAGCGCAAGGCGGCTGTGAAGCTGAATTATCCGGAGTATTCGAGGACTTTTGAGTTGGAGCCTTTGCGGAGCGACTTTAGTATCCGGTTGCATAAAAAAGAGGCGATGGAGATCATCTTGAAGCAAGCGCAAGCGGCTGCGAAGAATCTCCCTGAGAGTCTGGTACGTCGTTATTATTGCCTGGTCGATTAATCCCCTCCACGTGAGCAAATTTGGAGTGGTTTGCTTGCGCCCTAGTCTTTCTTCGCATAGAATTTGGGTTCTAAATTCTTGCAGTGGAATATGGTATTAACCCTTAAACGTCTGGCGTATTAACTCATCTTTCAGTGTCATTTTCAGCTCCCTTGACTTTTGACATTTATGAGAAATTTCTTTGTGTACTTAATAGCATACATCTGGAATGACCAAATCATTTTAGGTTATATTATCTCTCAAACGTACCTGGTACTGAAGCTTCAGAGTTTGGAATTTAGGTCTTTTGCAGTGGAATATCATAATAGGCTGTTTTAGTTATTTTGGCCTCATTCATGTACGTAGTTACGCCATGCCTCATGTTCCGCTTTGTGGCTGCAGAAAATTCTGTAAATAACGTGCTAAGAACCTCTCATGGTGTGTTGCAGAGACGTTTTACACCAGTTGTGGGTAGCCCTAGTCCAAGTAATCGAAGCTCGTCTCATCAAAATGTTCATGGCCAACCGCTGCTGGCCAAGCAAGACTTGCCTGGTGTTTACAAAAATCAGTTGATCTTGCAGGAGCTATCCGAGCTCAGTCATTGTTGCAATATGTCATATACTTCTAAACTTATTGAAAGGGAAATTTTGAAAGGAAATGTGGCAGGTATGTAGTCTATCTATTAACCAGTAGACATCTACACTACTTTGGATGTTCAATTGAAGATCCAGTAAGGATCGTTTGTCCAATCGTATCCTCTTGATTTGAGTATTTTTTTATATTTGATGAATGCGTTGTGAGGAACGGACAGATCAAGTCATCGATTTTACATGTTCTCAAATTAACCTCCTGCTTTCATCTTGTGCAGATATTAATGAGGACTCGGGTATCATCTATCCTCCAGAATCTTGCCCTGGCGATTTCACTGACTTCATGGCTCACCGGAAACAACTCATAACCATAATTGAAAAGATTCCTGGGGTACTCGAAATGACTGAGCAAGGATACAAGTCTTTGAACTCTGAATGTTTGGAACTGCGAAAGTTATTAAAAGGTAGGTATCAATCAGTTATTTCAATTGTTGTGATTTCTATGGAAAAGTGAACCTGTATAGATATCGTCATTATTTACTATGTAAGCTAAGTTTGTACACCAGAGTTCAATCACCTCTCTGTTCCCTGGTTACGTCATATGAATGATTTGGTGTTTCATTGTGAGTAACTCTGTGGTGTTTGATATTCAGACCATAACGTTAAGGTCATTGCTGAAATTTTAATGGAGGATGGAAATGAAATGTCGTGCCGAGAAAGGACACATGAAGACGAAAGATTTCCACGGTTGCATGAGGATTGTTCATATCATGAAGAATCCAGATCTACCGGCAGGCCTTATGTGCAACTTTGAATCCGAAAGACGCCAATTTCACTTCATTCTCCGCCGAGGATGCAGCAGTTTTATCATCACGCGGAGTGCTGGTTATACTCCATTGCACGCAAACATTTGTAGATGTTTCTCTTTTCCTTCTCACTTGCGGTGTGAAATTCCTAAATGTGAGTCCAAATTGTACATATAAAGATGGAAGGATGGGTTGTAATATATAGACTGGACTCATGATGGGTTCTCCTGGAGATGGAGTGCATAGAGCCCACCTATAGTTTCCTTTTGATAGTGGCGAGTGCTTATTTACTTAGTGGTTTGTGGTTCTGTATAAAAGGGTTGGCATTCAACCTCACTGCGCATTCAAATTTTGAACAATGAATGAATGCAGACATGTTCCATATATTTACATGAACTTGTTTTTTTCATCTATCCAAATGTTTGTAGATACTTGCTTTGGTTTGCCACCTTTTGTATAGATTACAGAACTCTTTGTAAATGTCCTATAGTTCAAAAAGTATTTTTCACCTCCAAAATTAACATTTATTGTTCCAATAATGGCTTCTAAAACTATGGTGGATTCTTTTTTAAAAATCAACATAATTAGAATGTAACATTTTAAATTTAAGGCAAAAAAAATCTTGTGAAATTAAGATTATTCAATCCACTATTGCTTTAAATATTAGAAAGAATTTTCAATTTTTGGTTTCAAATTTTGTAGATAGGTATTGATTTCTTTAATGTTAGATCCAATAAGATAATGTAATATGTGGATCAATGTATACAACTTTTGTTTGAAATCTATTATTAAAATGTTCTTTCTTTATAATACATGTTTTCACATTTTTGGGAATCTATCCTTGATCCTCCAAGTAATCTCTTTGTTCACTTGAAGGTTTAAAAATTTAGTTTTTGTAAACATATTGAATTAAAATGCTTTTGACTTAAACTAGGTCCATTTTCTTTCCTTCACATCTCATTGTTATTCATCTTAACCCTTCAATGCCTACATCTTCTTTTAAGATTTTGCTTATATCTTTGTATGAATATATTATTTACTACAATACCATCAAATTGTTCGTAAAGAAATTTAATCTTGTAACACTTAAAGGATGGAGCCATGGCTGTGTAGTCAAACTTCTACACTATCCGCTTTGTATTGTCCATTTTGCCACTATTTATGAGTGAAATTTTATATTTATATTTTTCAAAAAAGGTGAAATCAAAAGTCTAGGTATATGTCATGGAATTTTCAAATCTTTTGTTAAATTTCAAATTATCTTGAATATTTGAAGAGATTGTGAAGAATTTTTTTATCAAATACAAAATATGCTTAAAAAATCTGAAATTTCACAATAGAAGTATGCTTTAGTATATAACATTATAGAATAAAGAAAACTTTGTGTCGCTCTACAGTCTATCCTCTTTTGAACAACACATGAACGCCAACACAAAGGTGATTGATAGGTACAACCTCAAAAAGTCACTTTTTCAATTCAAAAAATGATCCTTTAAAAACAACTTGAATAAAAAAGTAAAATAAAAATCTTCAAAAATCACTATGACTAGAACTTAACATTTTGAACTCAAAGGTGAAATTCTTATGAAATTCACAAATATTCAATCTACAATCCATTTTAGAAGGATTTTTCAATTTTTGGGTTCAAATTTTATTGAAAAATATTTGTTTGTGTACTAATTGATCTAACCATATGGACAAGATCTATGCATCATTCTTTACAACTAATCTTAACCCCACCGCCCAAGGCCGTTTTGGGTTCAAAAACATCACTGCTTTTGAAGTGATATAGATCTAAATTTCACGAAGCTATAGAAATCTTAACCGTACAATTTTGTAGTGTACATGTTGTAAATGATATCTATTAAATTTGAAGTCATTTTACCGCATAGATTCCAAGATTATAATGTTTTAGTGGTGAAAAAGAATGCTGAAATTTTCCTAAAAACATATTTAGAATCGAAATTTGATTTCTAAACCTAATCAAATGAAAAAACTTTAAACTATAAAGTGATTCAAAACTAGAATACAAACACATTGGTGAAAAAAATATCATTCAATTGACTCAATGTGTTTGCAAAATAGCTTGCAAATGTCAGAAAATAGTCAAGAAAAGTTGCAGAAAATACAGACAAGGCTGAACCTCCTCCTCCTAAAATGTTTCTTAGTCATTCATAAGTTCTTGGATTGATATGAAATTTTTTCCACACATACTAGACTAGTATGCGCAACTTTTACAATAACTTTTATTGGAAACGGACACTTTATGAGGAAGATACAAGCCGCCTAAGTTCATTGTAGTCCAAGAATGGCGGGATTTTAAATTTTGAATTGCTCCCATACATTCAAAACAACTTGGATTGACATGAAATTTTTACCACAATAACTAGACTTCAAGGGTAATATAAATCAACAAATTTTATTGAAATCGAACATTGGATGAAGGAGATACAAGCCCCCGAAATTGCAGCCATGAATTGCACTTTGGTGAATCAAATTGAACCTGTGAACTTCGATTGGCTTCCAAAATATCATTACCCCTTGGATTGATCTGAAAATTTTACTAAACAAACTAGAAGAGAAGGTGAAAATTTACCAACAAGTTTTATTTAATTTGGACATCGAACGCAAAAGTTACAGGACTTTGAGTTGGACCTGAAACTCTGTGAGGACACTTTTGGGCCCCATGGGCGGTGAGGGGTTAAAGGTCATCATTAAATTATTATTTTTAATTGTATTTTATAATAAATCTTTGCAATTTGGGAGATTTGAAATACCCCAATCAAAAAACAAGTAATATAATTTGAACTTCACTCAATGATGTGTACAAAATACTAATCAACTTGCTAACATAAATATTGGATGAAAATAATTTATTCTTCAATATACAAAGAACTCATTTGACCATTCACATGACAATTTTAGTCTCCTAGTGAATTAACTTCTAACTGCTTTGAATAATTGAATCTCCCAAATTGTAAAGATTTGGGAGTTAACTGCTTTGAAGTTAATTGCTTTGAATAATTGAATTTTTTTTATTAATGAAACATTGTCCAAAAGCACTATGTTCATCTAGAATATAAATGTCAAAGCAGTTAGAAGTTAAAAATTTCAAATGTATGTTTCTATCAATTTGATCCAAAAGCACCTCATTTAAGATTTATCTAGTTGTTAAGAAACAAAAGAAACTTTCTAAAAGATATAACATTAGTTAACGCTTAAATTTTTAAGGGTTTTGGACAAAATCTATTTGTATTGTAATATACAAGACAATTTCAACCTTTTTGTAGTTTGTATTTAAGGAAGAGATCATAAATGTGTTTTTTTCTAGAAATTATCTATACAATCAAATGTGAAAAAGATTAACAAATCTTGGAATAATCAATTTAGAAGCTGATTTAACTTGAAAATTTCACCAAAATTACTATTTCAACTTTTAGTAATTGAATTTTGGTATGATTGGCAAAATCTATGAAGTTATCAACATGGCCTAATATGAACATCATTAGTTGTACTATTTATAATATTCATTCTCTAGCAAATCGAACTATAGGACTCTTTAGTTAACTTGTTTAAGTACATCTTCCCAAAATTTCAAAGTGAAAATCATCACCAATTGTAAATTCAATGTGCCTAAATTTCCAAAAGTAGTTTTTTTAGCCCTAAAAAAAACATATATATCACATAACTTGTGCAATTTAGTTAATATGTGGAAAAATGGATTGAGATCACATGAAAAAAACTAAATGAAACAAAAAACTAAATCACTAATGATTTTTACAAGAAATTAATTCCAATGGTGAGAATATTCTAGTAAACAACATACATCCTACATTTTTGTTTTTATTTTATTTGAATATTTTCAAAATTGAGTTCAAAAAACAACTTTATATTCTTTTTCTACCATCATTGCTTACTAAATAAAACTCATAACTTTCATCTCATTATCTAGAATTGAATGGTTCAAGTGTTTTTGAGTAGATATCAATCTACACAATCAAATAAAATTAATCAATCCTACTTTGATATTGAAATCCAAAAAAAACTTATGACTTTTTCAATACTTATCAAAATGACATGGAGATTAGGATGATAGACATCCCTCCTAAAAATTTCATGGAAAAATTTCAAATTTTAAAGCCAATAGAATCTATCCAAGTTCTCAAATAGCCCAAAGTGGGCTCTTCAGTCAATTAGGGGTTAACTTGGACTTTGTTTGTTTTTTATTTTTTTTATTTTTCTTATAAAAGTGTAACACACATTCATGAAAAACAAATCAACAATTCATGAGAGGTAGCTTCCTTGGGCATCCAACAATGTCCATAACCGAAGTCACAGCACAAGCAAAGAAAGCATTTGAAGCATTGGTATAGTACACTCCATTTCATCTTAATGTCTGCAATACTATGAATTAAAACCAAGCCATCCACCATATGTACATTTTGGAGAGATTACTATGTGATACAGCCTCAGCAATCAGCCGGTGGGCTTGGCCTTCTACTGATAGTGGAAGGGAAGGTGCAGCACCAACGCCAACCACCACTCCCTGTAAACGCGCCTCAATATTTGCTATTGCACGCTGCATCAACACATGAATGCACAGCCAAGAGAATCAGCGACGCGACAATCTACTTTCAGGTTTTTCATCGGAAGCACAAGTTTATTATTGCAAGAAAAATAAGTACTTGATCTGAAGTTTCATCTACGAAGGAAAGTGTTAATTTGGTCGACAGTCTTCATCATAGAGGGTTGGAATGAAGTTACTGAATTGCAATTTACTTAGCGAAGGGTCAAAGGAAACTGAGGCAACAAGAGCACCACAGGACAGTAGTTCCAAAATATTCTACGATGCATACGAAGATACCAAGGTAGTAGCTTGGGTGGTGAAGGAGAAACGCTTGTACAAACAACTGAGTATCTATTTTCCATGGTTGAGTGGTCAGTAACGCTCTCATTTAATTCATTTGCCTTAGAATATTCCAACATGATACCAGTCTGTGGAAGCAATAGCAAATAAATTTACACTGGGCATTGTGCGAAAGGAGTGAAAACTTCATGTTACTTTGATGACTTCTTGATATTGCAATATTGCTAGTCTAGATTACATAGTATGCAGAATAAGAAGTGCATAGAAAAGGATACCTGCGCATGTGGGTTCTGCACCTCAACGCCGCTCGACTTATGTGACTTGGTCCATTCAACAAGAGGATCGTGAATGAATGTCTCCAGAACGCTTACGAGTGTTTCCCGGTGTGCCCTCAAGATGCCTAAGGTGATCTCACAAACACGAAGGAACACACCCTCATACCCAGTGATGCCTAATCCATCCACCATATTCTGCATTGCCACCAGTCAGAAGCCTGTAAGAATTTCGAGCAGATGTAAACCATCATAAAGAAACTGTTGAGTAACACGTACCTAATGTCATTGAGAAGTGGATAGAGAGTACTCTCTACTTTTGGTTTTAAAATGGTTACAAACTTAAAGGCTTATCATGGTACAGCCTATTCAAAGAAATCTAATTAACTAGCAAATGCAAAGTGACATGTAAAAATTATTAGCCAAATAAATGGACATCAAAGTCTCAATCTGCTCAAAACACACTTACAGACGAAGGTATGCCTGAGCTTATAGCAAGTTCTTACCTGAGTGAGCCGGAATGGCACGACCTCAGGTTTCTCCAATGAGAGCCCTTTGTCAAAAAGGCAACTGAAATCAACATGAACACAGTCACCAGTTGTTGAGTCGAAAAGTATATTTTCACCGTGTCGGTCGCCGAGCCCAACAATATGTCCCACCATAGACCACACAGCTGTTGTGTGCGCATAAGCTATGCGAGCTCTAAACCATGCTGCAGGTTCCGGAAATATATTGAGAAACCAGCGGTGGAAAACAGGGGGAAACATTGGCAATACTTTGTTTTGGAATACTTCTGCCTCTCCTTGAGCACCTTGCTGATCATAAAGACGTTTAATGAGGGGGTTGGACTTCTGCCGATCAAACTTTCCAGCGGCCACATAGATGTCTTGCAATATGTGTCGTAAGCCTCGTGTATGCAAGACCCACTCGATCATTCCACAATCTTCGGTGAGAGGAATGACTGCGAAAGTACGTACGTACAGTTTTCGTCTTCTGCTTTTTGCATCCTTGGAAAGGAGGCGATTTATCATGGTTGTGAACTCCATCATACGAGCATCCTTCCGCAAGTCGTCTTTAGGCTTACATAAAAAGGGATGCTCAGTCCCATCACTTCCCAGTAGAACAACCTAAAACCATCGTCCACAATTGAGTTATTCTTAAAGTAGAGCAATGATTCAGGTTTGTGATTGAACCACCAATAAGGTCTTGACAACACCTAGTCATGGCACAGTTCATGAGATTCGCCCCTACTTTTTCAGTGAAACAAGGTCAGCACCCCACTTTGAATAAGTTTAAAGATGATTCTGATGTCATCAGAGAACAATCGACACTTTCTTCGTATGCATCGTTGAGCTGAATGACATGTTACTCTTCTACAGTTGCCAGCATCTACAAGTACCTTTTTGGGACGCTGCAGCGAGGCAAGGATCTCCACCTCATCCATGATTCCCGATATGGTCGGATAATCACCAGCTGGAAAAGGATTATATTTTGTATTCGACAACCCATCAGCTGGAAGACTTACTGTCAAGGCTTTCTGAAGAGGCATAATGACGCCCACGGGCATCATGCGTTTCAAGGCACTGAACTCAGATTGTATATTCACTGTCTTGGCCTTGGCCTGGCCTGGATAAAACGATAGCTTGATCATCTGATCAATCAGCACCGCAAACTGGTGGAATAAAGGTTTATCCTTAGCTGCAACATCATTCTTTGCTTGCTGAATTATTTCAGCTGCTGCTTCACGTCTAGCTGCTACTGTGGACTTCGATACTGCCGCCATTGTCCACAGGGCTTGTTGTGGATATACCTGTCAAAATCGTAGGTAAGGACTGGAAAAGGTAGCTAGTGCGCTAGTACCCAACTCAGACAGAATTCTGAGTAGCAAAAGCTAATGCTACTTCGGATCTCGTTCAAGTAACAAGGAGCAGAAGTAAGACTCAAAATTCCAAGGTAATTACATAACTTGAAGCAATTGCAATATCAGAAACTGAAATGTCAATGATCCTCCAGTAGAACTGACAAATTAGTTGCTTCACCTGTAGAACGTAGATGATTATCTGTTTGACTAACTGCACCAGTAATTCGTTCTGATGACATATTCTTGATACCAGTTGCGACAGTGCTGTCAACCACTGATATGCTGGAAGGTCTTTGAGGCAGCCTCTCATTATGCTCATTGTCTAAAAGCCAACAAACAGATTAGCTAGTCTACATGACGACTTAATTTCTTGTCACAAACAAACAAAACAGAACAGAGCAGAACAGAGAAAACAGTACCATCAAAAGAAGCAGGAACGTAAAGTCATATCTTTCAAGTCAAAGCTCTAGCTGACGTGACACAGTAAGGGCATGAAAGAATCGTGGTACGAACATACTCTTCCAAAGACTGTCTTCACATGTTTGGTCGCCAATGCATCTCCTCGAAAGTGAGTTCCAAACTCAAACCAGAGGGTCAGCAAACGAGGAAGGGCTTGAAAAAGGCACCGATGCCCTTTATGAAGCCCTTTAGCATAGAACAGTAGAGCATCTGGAAGATATGACCACCAGGGTTCATCTGCTGGAGCATGCCGCTTCTGCTTGCCTTTCTGAAACATTGGAGACAGAACATGCTCAATGTACGCGGCAAGTAAATGAATATGCAGTTAGAGATACTAAATGAAGCCTATGTGACCAGTAATGGCAAATTTGACAACAATGACCACTCCATGCATCAGTAACACCACCCGTACCGAGACAGAATCACCAGCTCCATCTTGATTTTCTTCCTGCCTTCTCCTTGCATCAACTAACAAGTCATCATAGTATTTGGCAACTGAAAAGTAGCCCTTTTCCCATTGAGGCTTCAGTCCACGAACTTGCGCATAGAGGCTGAGGACGTCCTTCTTTTGCTTTTGCCCGGTGTGGTGCACCCAGCGAGCCAAAAGAAGAAGAATTTTGGCTACATCAAGGTCTTTGTCTCTGCGCACTTGGGTACTCGAGGGAGGTCGAGCTGAGTTTTTAGGTAATCCAGGTGCGACTTGAGGAACAGCAGATTGAGTGACCAAGAGACCACCCAATGCGGCACCAGTTGCTTCACCTAAGACCTGTGAAAAATAAAATAAAAATTAGCGGAAAACGTCACACAGCCTCCACGAGCATCCAGAATACGCATGAGTTATCTAGTTTCGTCGTTTAATAACTGCGCTTATTTAAGCTAACAAGAAAGAATAAA
The DNA here is from genome assembly GCA_947034895.1 of Rhytidiadelphus loreus. Lineage (NCBI taxonomy): Eukaryota > Viridiplantae > Streptophyta > Bryopsida > Hypnales > Hylocomiaceae > Rhytidiadelphus > Rhytidiadelphus loreus. Next base: position 27,249,206 of record OX344765.1, on the reverse strand, counting down.
TTCAAAGTTATGCCAGTTGTGCGGGGAAATCAATCATTGATACATCTTCGTTGAGGAACAAGGCGTGACCTCAGTTGGGAGATTTGAAAGTGCTTGTTGAAGTTCAGCTATTGCTCGATGACATTTCTGAGTATCCCAGAGAAGTTTTGCCATCTCCATGTGAGCGTTGGGAGCTCTCACAGATTGGGCCTGCAGGAGAAGGATAATGATTACGAATACTGACTATAACAAGATTATGAAGGCGTAATTACTTGAAGTGAATAATTTATATCCTACGAAAAAATAAGATGAGCTAGTACCTGCAAGATAGCTCGGCTGGCAGTCTCATAATGCCCAGCTTCTCTACACAGTTTTGCATACTGGAGCCAGCAGACACCAACTTCATCTGGCAAGCCAGTCTCATTGAATACCAGTCTGCGTAGTGCCAAGATAGGTTCTCGCGTCCAAAGTGAAGGCTGCAAGAAAGACATGTAGGGGTGAATTCAGGTCGAATCATCCTTTGTAAAATACTTTAGAATACCTCATTCGGTCACTGAGGCGTGAAATTCTCTAACGTAATTCAACTTGACATTCTCCATCTTCAATGCTGCATCCATTGTCAACTAAAAGCTGAAGGTCAGCATACCTGTGTAATTTTGAGGCGACTCTCCCAGTCTTCAACCAACTCTTCCATCCTCACGTATGGGTGTTTCCTCTGACCTTCAACAGAAGTATTCGTTCCTCCAGCGTCCGTGGTAACAAGTGCACTAAAATCTTCTAGCTCCTGCAGCATATGTAACTTCACAACATATGGATAAGCACGGGAGTAGGATTCCATGCTCGCTGCTCCCAATGGGGCGAGAAGGGTTTCTCTGCAGTGTAATAAGTGCTCCGTAAACTCATCATGGTCCCTCCTTTGGAGAGCCTGCAAGATTTTTGCCAGACTTAAGTCAAACGATATTCCTTCCGAGACATTTGTGGAGCTATTTTCATCGGCTCTTTTGGCATATTCTTCTAAAAGGTCCCACTGTCCAAGTCGCCATGCCGCTTGTAGGCCCTTTGTGCTCCATTCTTTTGTGTGATTGGGCATTCTTGAATTCAATCCATCAACATGGGTCACCATAGCCTACAAAATGTCACCCATTAAGATCAAGGAGGTCATTCAAACTGCAATAAAAGAACGGAAAATTAAACAAAAAATGACTGAACTAGTAAATCGATGTTCAAAGATGTGTTAGGTCCCATTTAGAACCCAGTAACATCCAAGTGCCATAAGGTACAAGAGCTCAAGTAAAAACCGGAGAGCACAACCAAAAGAATCAAGAAGGCAGATGTTTTTCTAGTACCTGGAGATGTCCCATATTGAGGAGGCAATCGAGAACCCCCAAATGTCGTGTTACACTCCTGGGTTTTATTTGTAAAGCTTGCTCACAGCAGGTCAGCGCCTCACCCCAGTTGCCCGCCTTCTCATTGATCAGTATTTGGTCCTGAAGCGTGGCACACTTCCTCAGACGAGAGATCCCAGAAAGTCCATCTGGTTCTTCCAAGCCACTATAGATATCCAGAAGAAAAGTGACATCTTCATCTGTGAAACAACCACTTTTTTCTGCAGCAGGATTCAAAGCACCAGATTTTTCTCGAACGTACGACTCAAAGTAGAGGAGAGCACGAGCATAGGCCTGACACCGGAAAGATGCGCCTGCAAGAGATTGTTTTGGGATGGCAGCTAACAGCTGTGACACGTTTTCCAAACGGCGAGCTATTCGAATGCTTTCCTGTTGTGCTTCTGCTTTAGCACTTCCACGTGTACCTTTGCTAGGTGTAGTGGAAGCCGGTGGGAGACTTGGTGCAATGAGACCACCTTGCTTGCAATCATCTAACCACTGGCCCAAATTGTCCAGCAACGTAAACACTGTTTGAGTGCTGACTTCACTCGGCCCAGATAAAGTGCGTGTAGAGTTGCCGATCTCTTGGTCTTGGTCTTCATCTTCGTTTTTAATCTCTTCGTCTGAGAAAATTCAGAGTAGGAGGTATAAACCAGAGAGCTCATGAGAAATTAACCATATCGAGTAGTCACCAAATGCTGATCTACCCTAGAAGTCCTACAACAACCCAAATACCAATGAATACAGAACATGCTGAATGAGAATTGAAGGGATTAAATTCTCACCTGTTTTCAGAACGGTCAAAATCTCCTGTGTTACACCAGTTCTATCCTCTTCTGAGCCATCACAAACAACATTAAGGACCAAGTATGGTAAGAGGTATAAGGCAGTTCCCATGTCAAATTTCACGACTCCTCCACAGGCAGGGAATATTTCTGCTCTTCTTCCCGAAGCTTGAGATATCAATCGTTTGATCCAGAGATACATCCACCGCCTGAATGGCATTCCAGGACGAAAAATAGGACGAGCCTGAGACGCACCTCGCGGTTTACTATTGTTAATGTTAAGACGGAATTTTGATGTCAAGCATGGAGTGATGATCTCCTTCACGTCGTCCGGAAACCTCTGCCAGAGCTTCTCACCGCTTTCGATTGTCATAGCAGATGCTTCCCCGAATTCATTTACGCTCGTAGTCGGTTTCCCTGACCTTGAATGGGGGATCCTACCTGTACCTGTTACTGTCCCTAATCGACGTCCAGTAAGAGCTGCTGCTGCCTGACAGCCGTGCAGCTTGAGTAATTCTTGGATAGCGAAAGCAGCATTGTCCTGAATATAAGTTTCCGAGGCCGCACGGAGTACGGGAGCTAAATGCTCAGTGATCAATTCAAAAACCAGATCCTCATCCGTACGTTCGATCCTCGACCTTCGGCGAAGGTCCACCTAGCATTCCAAAATCAAATATTACCATCTTGAGCAAGAGGCCTAGAAAACTCTGCATATCTATTCATGATAAACAATAGACGGTTCTACATGTAGAATGTACACTTCAGAAATAGAAACTAACCTGCAGCTTAACAGGGTCAACTGCCCCAAGCTCTCCCAAACACAACGCACATGCCATCCTCAACTTCTGGTTCATAGGCGTGCGAGACTCCTCCACACAACCCCGCATGAGTGCTGTAACAAGACGACTAATAACATCTGCATTCAAAGAATCCTCCCCAATCATCATCACTGCAATTTCTTTCCGATGCGAACACAGTACTACGTTAAGTTCACTGGCTGTCATGTACCGCACACTCAAACTCTCATGCCGTAATCCCTCAGTGGCTTGTTTGAGCTGGTCACGAAGACTCAATAATCCACGAGCTTCGTGAAGAACTGAGTTGACTCTCTCAAGTGCTGGAATACTGGGGAGAAGGGGAAGCTCCCTCGCTTGACCCTCCAACAGACGTCGGTTCTTTATTACAATCTCTTCCAATATCTCCACGACAGCATGCAGGTGCGGGGCCGGCTGCCCCTCAAGACAAGGAGTCAATGAAACCACAATCTGGCAGGCCACATTCTTGAGGTGTGTTGAAGAGACCTATCACAATACGCACTGATAAATCAGACAGATGAGTGGTGTACTTGAACACCCCGTTAAAGAACACATAGTCAGCAGCACATCCCGACGCTTGAACACATGGTAGGTAACTTGTCCCTGTGCACTCAAACTAAAGAAGCTAAGCGGCTAGACATCGTCAAGAATGAGAGCATAGATTAAAATTGAAGTGGAAATTACCCGAGCAAGGGTCCGAACAAAGGACAACCACACTCGCAACCCTTCCTCTTGCAGAACTGGTTCTTGAAGGGTCTGAGTGAGCAAGGCCATGATCTTCGGTACAAACCCACACAAGTGTGGACCAATCATGTCCACTAAGTGGATAATACACCGCAGACCTTTGATTCGACAGGAATCATCTGCAGATCGTAATAGTTTTCGATCGATACTATTCAGGATTCCTACAAAATAGGGTCTTAGGAAATTTGGAAGGTCATCGGACCCAGTTACGATACTTGCTACTTCTTGCATCATGGGCACAACTCTTGCCGACCTGGAGAACAAGAGTCCCCATTCGAGATTTAGAAATATCCACTTTTGTATAGGAATGCATTCTCCAACAATAATACTGTTCAGGAAGGTCGAGGTCAATGAAGTCTCATGGACTAAACAGCAAAGAGACAGTCCGTAAAATCTAGGAACAACAAATTTAACAAATCAATTATCAAAGATGTAACTGAATCTGAAGACGCTTCAAACAAATTCCAAGGCATTTTACCTTCGAAGACCATCGTCATTGTCAACATCACCCAAGAATCGAACCAACTCATCGAGGAGGGCTGGTAAAACACCTGCAAAAATCTCACTAGTAGGGACCTCTGTTTGCGCCTCAATAAACTGGAGAGCGGCAGAAAGTTGCTCTCCATCAGCTTGGAGCAAAAGAACGGATAGTATCTGGTGACAATAATGGATAAGGAGGACTCCCAAGTCAGTCTCCAACAAGATAGCCAACTCATGCAAAGTATCTAATGCCGGTTGGCTGTGCTGCTGGTCTTGCACAAGCTTGGGAAGAATCACCGGGACCATTTGTTTCAAGAGCTCCTTCAACTCAATGCGCATGACAGATAAAGAAAATTCTTGAACCATGGCAGGACGAGCAACAAGCCTGCTCACTAGATACTCAAAAAGCTCATCACGTATTGTATCCACCATTGCCTGCCAGAATCAACAACTTAAATATTGAAATATGGATAAGACCTCAAAGCAGTGACGCACTTACACATAGTGACTCGATCCAAAGTATGCGCTTCATATATCAGGCAAAGAGAAGCTCTTGGAGCATTTTCAAAGATCTAAGAATCAGTCGGCCAAAAAATTGAAACGGAACTATGTGTTTGTCTCATATTTCTAAAAACGACACATCACAAAGTCCTTAATGTCCCAATCCAAATTTTCTCGGTGCACAATCTAAAAGAGTACATCAGACTTCTACAAGAGAAGCATTGAATGAAACAAAGTCCATAAAGATTCCAACAATGACGATCTTCAGATCATTAACCCGCGAATAGTGACACATGATACACATAAAAAACCTCCTGGAAAGCTCAAAATTACCTGAGGTATACTGCCACTTGCTGTTGAGAATCCATTTGAAGCGATTTCATGTATCAAGCTTATGCTCTTCGCACGCAGAGAAAATTCTCCATGATCCAATCTTTCTAAAAGCAAAACCAGAGAGAAGAAAAGGAGATGCCGTCTCCCATGAGCAACTTTTGCAACCTCCGCAACAGTCTCTAACAAAGATTGGGTAGTCTCGGAATTTTTGGCCACTGCTAGAGCATCTCGAAGTTTCCCAAGCATTTCAAGTTCTCGATCGGAATCACTGACTGCTTCATCGTCGCTTCTTAGCAACCCCTGCAAGACATGATTTGAAAAGAAGCAATGCACCTGACTGCAAAAAGCCTCCCGGACAGCCTGATGTTCGTGCAGCGGCAGAATATCAAGGCATGAAAGCCAGAATGTCCCCGAAGAGAAAAGTTCTTCAGCTGATGCATGTTGTAAGAGGCGAGGAATGCTGCTGATAAAAGCCACCTGGCAGATATGACAAACAGTTGCAAGAGGTTTTAGAAGACCAACTGACAAACAGAGCGATACCTTCCTCGTGATCGAATTGCTCAGAAGGCCAAGTTCGATACAAAATTGAGTTGCTTGATTTCCATTGAACAGGATTTTTGGATGCAGGTCAGAGTACAAACCTGAACACGGTCAGATACTTCCTCTAATGAAAGCTTGGACAATAAGGGTTGCCATAGGATCAAAACAGACGGCTTCATCCTCTTACAGTTACCACTTTCCTGCTCGCTAAGCAAAGTTATTTTTGAATTAGCCTTTGCTTTGTCACATTCAGGGCACAAAAACTCATCAAAAATTTGAAGAGACTCGTCAACTCCTATCATTCTCACGTTGCGTAGATTGCAAATGCATGCCATAACACCCAAAATCTGAGCCACTGCCTCTCGAACCTCAAGAGAGCCCTGTTCAGCAGAAGACCTACATCGAAGAACAAATAGTTATCAGTTCGTTTCCCACAATAAATCTGCATAAAAAACTAAAAGTGCCTTGCCCTTGTGCCTATCTTGCCTACATGACCGAAAAATAAGATGAAATGCAGTTTCAGAATACATTTAACATTCAAAGTCGGCTGTCATAATCTGGAAGAACAATTTCAGACAGTTGCGGCACAAATTCTTAGCTCGTGATATTCGATAGCCATACCAGAGTAAGAGAAGATTCACTCACAGAAGTGCAACACAATAGCGCTGCAATTTTGAAGGACTTGAGTGTTGCGAAAAGGCAGGTATGGCTAGGACTGCAGTTGCTTGTACATGTGCGTTGTCATCCCTCAGTGCAAGATCCGCGATCTCATGATATGATTTCCCTTCACTGCCACTCACCAATTTGGAAGCTAAACCTACTGCTTTGGCTTTCAGAATTCCATCCTGATTGAGTTCTGCTAAAACCCATGGTAGCATCAAGATCTCAAGAAGAGAGGATGACTTGTAAGCAGCACTGCAACAGAACATCTCCAGATGATTGCATTTCACCACTTCTGCGGAGTCTGTAAATTGGCCGGGCCGAAATACATCAAGTTTTGTGTGGGTCAAAATTTCAGACAAACAGACAAACTCGTAGAACAAACGACGAAGTCATTGCCTCCTGTGATGTTCATAAGCTTGATTCTGCAGATAATGGAATAAGAAGACAATAGTCTCAGGATTTACCAGCTTGCCTGACCAAAAGACAATCCAAAGCTTCAAGAAACATGAAAAGTTGTGTCCTTTTCAATGTCCTTTCTTCGTTCTGTAAAGGAGATAATACATTGAAGAATTAGTAAAGGCTGATAAGGAAACAGAAGAAAGCATGCTAAGGTTAATAAGCATCATGAACATAACAGCAGAGTTTTAATAATAACGTAAACAAGGCACAATAATCACCTTCTTGAGGATCCATGGCACCCAATCCTGGAAGAGCTGGATCAACCGCTGATTGCAATCCTGAAAGGGGTGTTTTATGAACACCTTAACAAGCACATGTAGGGCTGCTAATCTGCTCTCTACGGAAGTATCTTCAAAAATGGCATCATGCTTCGGTCCCATGGTATCTATCATCTGCAATAACTCGTTACCAACCAAATCTGCTGAGCAAACACTCTCTTGCTCAATCAGAAGTCTTGACATGAGAACATCGATTGATCGACCATCCCCACCTAGCAAGAATTGATCTTCCTCAAGTTCAAGTGCTTCAGAAGTCTTCAAATGCGCGTTCTCATCTATTTGAGCTGTTCTTCCGCCACTTAACTTCCGTTTTTTCCTACGGGCGCTTTCAACGTCTTTGTTGCTAGGTGGGCAATCCACCACTGGTGGTAGAACATCAACATCTTTGCTAAGTAGATTCGATTCTTCCGGCGTGGCCCCCGAAAAATCATCAATCGGAGCTCCTCCCTCTGAACTAATTGATTTTTCTGCTATGCTTCCTGCACTAATAGTCGCAAGAGCAAGTTGAATACAACAACTGACGGAATAAACAATTTCAGGTACATAAGCCAACGGAAGAAGAGCTGTCACATGTTCCGAGTACGAAGGGCAGTGTTTGATGATTATCGAATAGATATCGCATAAAACTACCTGCAACAAGCACCGGAATTTTGATTGAGGGAAATGGGCACATTTTTGAGGATAAACGCGATGATACAAAGAACATTGATAATGTCGGCAATTAGCATGAGACAGAAGAGAGGTGCATTCACATGGAAGGTAATCCAACTGTTCCTGAGAAGATACAAAGATTTACCAACTACACTCCTACAATAGATCTCAGTAGAACTAGAAGTCACAATCCAAATAGGAGTCACAGCAATTGAGATAGATCAAGAACAAGTTCACCTACTTTCAACTCCAAACTAAGAGAATGCTTGATAGCTTGCGGTAATATGTCCAATAGTGTTTGCGCTGTGCGTTCGACGGTTCCACTGTGGCTCGCCGCGTAAAGAGCAGCAAGACATGCGCTCAAGCTTGCGTCATAAGCCGCAGTTCTGAAAAGGACAAATTTTTCGTCATAGATGTGAAGGAATAAAAAATAGGATATTATCAGGACCAAAGTCAAGGCCAAGAGCAGCCTGGAGCCCATGGCCCGAAGGTTATTTAGACGGCTCAAACTAGCAGGCTTCTAAGGCAGAATAAAATTATAATCCCAGTGGTGAAGATTATGATTCGCAACTACAGAATTTAATTTGTGGATACCTGAATGGTGGAAGCTGACCATCACTGATTGATAGGATAGAGAGTAGCGAGAGGATGAGTTTCTCGCTTGGAATGGCATCTGCATCCATCACAGCCGTTGCTGCACGCACCAAGTCGAAACAGACCTGCGCATATGATATGGATCGATCAGTTCATGCAAGTTCATGCAAAAACTATAATTCTCTTCATTCTACTTCAAATGGCTTTTCATCTACGAATTCCAGATGCGATGAGAGAATTGTCTAGCATATCTTTGACACCCTCCTCATGAGTACAAAGTATGCCCAGAATCTATCACATAAGAAACTACAACTTTGGGTATAACACATGGAAGACGCAGCTACGAAAATATTCAGACCTTCTGTAAATAAGGGTCACCGTAGCTTAACAAGGCCCCCACTGCAGTCAGAAAGGAGGTCGTTAATAGGCCCTCGACAAGCAGCGCACTCTCCGATACGCAGCGTGTCAACAGCTTCAGAGTCCATTTAGCTAGCGGCTGCCACCGCATTACACCAGTAACGTCAACAAGCAGTCCAGGGCCATGAGCAGGGGTCCAGCAAGAAGGAAGACTACATAGTGGTGGCGGCAAATCCTCTGCTGGGATCGCACAAAGGGTAGAGTATGCCCCCGTGTAACATTGTAGAGAGATTGATGTGCAGACTGTGGAGCTCGCTGGAGATGAGTAAAACGATGCAACAGACAGAATATCTGCAGGGTCAAAACAATGCTTAAAGAAGGGAACCTCATTGGGACTGAATAGACTATATACAGCGAGTTTGTTAGGAAAGATTGAATCTCACGATGTAAACAAATGTGAATTCCTCAATAAATGAAAAGTCGAAACAATAGAGACGATTCTTCGTTTGTACCTTCCACAAGGAACATGGCACCCACAAAAAAAATTCTATAGGTATCCCACTCGCCAGATTTGAGCAGCGCGACCAGAGAGTACAAGGCATCAAAGAGACCACCATGTCGTGCACTGCGTAAAATGCACCAAGTTTGGTTTCGATGTTACCATCACTCCATACAATGGCACCCACTTGACCAGCGTTTCAATTAAGATGGAAACATGCATGCTGATATAACATGACTACGTGAAATCCATCGAATCATCTTAACTGAAATATCACAAGAACGGTGTAATACAATTCAGAAATTTCAGGTTACAACCCTTTTCTAATCTACAATATTATTCATGCAACTTACCTCAATTCAGGTTCAGCAAAAAGAGGAATAATTCGACCTAAGATTGGCAACACTGCATGGCCCTTTCCACGATAGAATACTCCAGGATAGTTTTTTACTGTGTGGCTCAGGAGCTTCAAAATGGCCATAAGCTCTCGCTCCTTGACTGCATATATGCGCCCATTAGATCCCAAAGAATGCAGCCAGAAGTTGCCACCATGTGCAGGACATAACCCTACAAGATTCTGAATGATCCCTCAAATGCATTTCATTGCCTCTAACACGTCGTAGTTACCACTGAAGTTTCTTACAGACAAAACAATCAATTTCGATACTACCAATTGTGAAGAACTATCATGAGGTCCAAACCCCGTACAAATTCGCATTTCAATGCAACGCCACTAAAGTCTCCCTTAAACCCTACCCGAGAAGACTACCTTAAACCCTGAACCCTGTAAAGGAGCTGCGCATTCATAAATTCTCCAGATCAAAGAGCAGATGCTGCACCCTAAATTTTTGAAATCCCTTCACTAGGAACATGTAAGTCTTCACTCTGTCTTCACTATTTCGATATTCTACCTAGCAGAGAAAGTGTTCTTAAATTATGTGTGTAAATTTGCGGCAACTATTTTGGTATCTGCACATTTCCAGCACCCTTACTCATCAACTCCAATTTCTACCGATAATTGTCCTGTGAAATTTCTATAGCATCGTGAGATTAGTACCTTTGGAAGGAACCAAGTAGCCTTCAAGAAGATTAGGAAGTACGGAACGGAAGCGAGACTCCACAGCGTCGTTGTCGAGAGGCCGGCTACCAGTTCCATCGCCCTTGTTCGCAATCTGGTCTCCCAAGTCGCGCAACAGCACAAACAAATCCGCCATCGTAACAGTCCTTCGCAGCACTCCTCTCTAGCCGATGATCATCCCATCGAAAAAAACTCTAAACACTTCAAATCGACTCAACACTCCACTTACTCTTCCACAAAACTCCGATAACCAGAATAAGAAAACTAAACTGAAACAATTCTTCTCGCGATCCCCTGACCACCATTCGCACTCCAAACATTAAATTTTCCTTCCCATTGATGGCATTCAATCATGCCACTTCTGGTACTAAGAAACGAAACTGGGAAATCTTCAAAACCTGCTCCGATTGGAAAGGATTGCAGAGTAAGACCAAGTGTCCAAAACTTGCTAAACTGAAATGGATTGACATCGCTTGACGAAACTTCTATCGATTTATTCGAAAACATTCTCGGTTCCACGTTTGTCTCGCAAACGCTGCGCTACTTCATCAGCACTGCAAATTTGCAAGCAGTGGCTTGAATTAAATTTTGCGCAAAGAAATTCCGTTGAAGCGCGGCCAGGACTCTGAAGCCTTCGTTGTGTTTTGAAGAGGAGTGCTCGGGAAGCTCCCGCGTTCTCTATCGAAGCTCTGAAATGGAGGGAGCCAAAGGTCACGAACTTCATCCCGACGAACTTCATCCGGATTTCATTCATGTTTCATTGAGTTCAAGTTCATTGTATTGAATGTTCATTAGAGACAGCAATTCTATTTTGGGCTAAATTTTTGGGGATAAAGTGGGCAACCATTCCCATTGCTTTCATCCCTAGTGATGATGAAGAGATTGCTTTAGACCAATGTTTTGTCCAAATATCTTCTCATTTATTCAAAGTCATGTTTAAAATTTTTAAAGATGACCTTTTTCTTAAGACCGATTTTTTGAAGTTGACATAAATAATGTAATTGTTTAAAGATATATACCAAAATGTGCAAAAATACAATACATGATTCAAGCATTAAAGGATTAAACACTTGAGCATAGGTGCACTTTTAGAATCAAGTAGGATATTTGTTTTAGAATGTGATCATTATGAAATTATTTGCAAATTTTCAAGGTTGAAAAATTCTATAAACTTATGATTGTTCTATAGATGTATCCAAAAGTGTCATCAATTGTATTCAATGAGGTACCATTTCTTAAGTGCATGATTGGTTGCTCCTACACTATTTCTAACCTTTAAGGTACCTCTTTGCGTAATTCAAGTTGCTATAATAGGGACGGTTTAGTTAAGGGGTCAAAAATGGTAATGGATGTTACTAATTTAATTATTGTCACATTTCAACCAACATTGTCTATGTCTACATGCCTATAGAAAAATAACTATTTTACCAAATATAAATTAAAAGAAAATATTGATAATTTATTATGATTGATTTCTAAATGACATGTGTGGGACATGAGGGTGTTATTTGACTTCAACTACGAGTATGAGGAGGCAAAAAGTTGGTTTAGAAGGCTTAGAGTGTTAACCCTAGACCGCCCAAGAGGACAAAAAGTGTCCTCACATAAGGTAAACCAGCCTATGATGGGCAGAATGGCTGATTTGCCATATTCACATTTTTGAAAAAAATTAAATTTTTTCTATATGAAGATAAACATGAGGAATGTAGAGAGCAATTGAAATTTGGCTTTTTGGACAAAAAATGAATTTTTTATGAATTTTTGAAGTCAACTGTCCAGTTGGCTCAAAAGAGTCTGTAGACTACCCCAAATTAGCAGAAAAGTGTTTCCATGATGGTCATCTAACCACCTAATGCAGTCAAAAGATTTCCTAACATGGCTCCGAGATTTCCCAACATAGACATGACATGAAAGAATTAAAAAATAACTTTTTACTACCAATTTACACTAAAAATATATAAGTGTCCTATGACAATCACTAATAACTCCATGACCATCTACCAAGGCTTTGATTATGACCACAAATCAATCAAATGCAGTTCTAAACCCATTTATTGGAAAAAGTTTGTGATGGGTTGATCTAAGACTGTAATGGGTAATTTTCTAGGTGCCTGTCATGGGTGGTTTGCCTGTCATAGGCTGGTTTACCTTAGTTTTAAGTTAAATTCAAAGTACTGTAACTTTTGCATCCAATGTCCAAATTCAATAAAACTTGTTGTAAAAGTTGCACCTTTTTTTCTAGTTTGTGTTTTAAAATTTTCAGATCAATTCAAGAGGTAATGATTTTTTGGAAGCCAATCAAAGTTCACAGGCTCAATTTCATTCACCAAAGTGCACTTCATGGCTGCAACTTCAGGGGCTTGTATCTCTTTCATCCAATGTTTGATTTCAATAAAAATTTGTTGGGTTGTGTTTCCTTTGAATTCTAGTTATTGTGGTGAAATTTTCATGTCAATCCAAGTTGTTTTGAATGTTTGGGAGCAATTCAAAATTCAAAATCCTGCCATTTATGGACTATTAATAGTGAACTTCGGCGGCTTGTATCTTCTTCATAAAATGTTTGTTTTCAATATAAAAAAAATTGTATAAGTTGTGCATACTAGTCTAGTTTGTGTGGGGAAATTTTCATATCAATAAAAGAATTTATGAATGACTGAGAAGCACTTTAGTAGAAGTAGGTTCAGCCCTAGATGTTTTTTTTGCAACTTTTCTTGCTTATTTTTGACATTTGCAAGCCATTTTGCAAACACATTGAGTCAATTGAATGATATTTTTTTGTATCATTGTGTTTGTATCCTGGTTTTGAATCACCTTGTAGTTTAAAGTTTTTTCATTTGATTAGGTTTAGAAATCAAATTTGGCCTCTAAATGTGTTTTTAGGAAAATTTCAGCATTCTTTTTCAACACTAAAACATTATAATCTTGCAATCTACACGGTCAAATGACTTCAAATTTGATCCATGACATATACAACATGTTTACTACATTATTGTACGGTTGAGATCTTTATTACTAAGTCACATTTAGATTTATAGCACTTCAAAAGCTAGGATGCTTTTTTACCCAAAACGGCTATGGGCGGTCTAGGAATAAAGAGGCTAATAGGGACTTTCAAACTACTAGGATTTGCCTTGGGCCTTGGCAGTGTCTTTTCCTACCTTATTTCAACCTTCAAAATTTGTTCCTTCCATGTGTGGTTGGAAACTCATCTTTTCTAAATTGAATCTACCACATAATGTAGTGAGAGACATTTGCCTCGTTCTTTCATCCTAACATATAGACTATCTATTTAATCCCTAACTGCCTAACTAACCATATATGATCAATCCAAAAATTCAAGTTTATTTTGGTGTGGGCAACTAAATTTCTTTCACCGTTTTAAAATTTTTACCAACAATGTTGAAGGTTAAGTGTTAGAAGCTTTTAATTTTCAAGGAAAAAGGTAAATATTTCATTTTTGAGAGGTCCTCAAAGGCATATATGTACCATTAGTGGAAGAATAAAGCTTGTAAAATTTTACTTGGTTTCTCGGCTTTGAGCAAAGTTTGCCAATTTCACTTGATTTGAGATCTTAAAAAATCTACTTATCCATTTGCTTTAACCCCTAAACGTCAGAGACTATGTTTTAACCAAAACTGCTCTTAAAACTGTCATTTTTAGAACAAGTACCAAATTTTAGAAAAAAAACATTTTTAGAAACATGTAACCGTAGGATCTTGTAGTACATTGGTTTGAAAATATGTTTAAAAAATTTCAAAAGTTTCCACAATGTAAATTCCAAGATATTAACGTTTGAAGTCACAAAAATCCTTTTTTTGGCCCTGTGAAAATACATGTAGCTGCACTTTACAAGGTCACGTTTGTATGAAAAAATGTCCAAAATGATTGTTTCTCTTTGTACTCCTTCATCAAGGCAAGTTAGCTACATGCTTGAAAAATTTCAAATCATTTGAAATTGTACAACATATAGGAAAAAAATAGTAAGTAGAAAGAAATAGAGAGTGTTTAAAAATACTAAATTGTTAACAGTTTATTTATGGAATTGAAAAATGTCAATCCCAATTGTTGTAATGTTTCAATAAAAAATATACACCTAATGTTTTTATTGTTTTTCAAAATATTTAAAACTGAGTTTAATAAAGGACTTCAAAGTTTATTTTAGAGTAGAGATTCCATAACTACCCACAAACTAACCCAAACTAAAATTCCTCATAACTTTCATCTCATTAATCAAAATGGAATGATTCAAAGCTTACCACATATATATAACTATAGATGATCAATTCTAAATCTTTTATTTATTTTTAATTATTTTTCAAAGAAATTTTTTTCTGCTCAGGAAGCCCACCAAACACTGAAAATTACATATCATGCAATAACTTTTGAACCATGTAGTCAAAAGATATGAAAATTGTTGGGCCTTAAAGTTATTCCTCGGTCACATGTTGTGTAGAAATTTCAAAGAAAAAAAATATAAATTCCGTTTGTAGTGAGCTACCCAAAATCACTATGTTGTCAAAAACCGTAGTTTGATCCTTTAGGGGTTAAAAAGGTCCCAATGGAAAGAGTATAGTGTTTTCATGATTTTCACCACTGAAAATTTAAACATGCAAGCATTGATTTGTGATTATTTGTGATTTATACTTATAAAAAAATTGCATTTCAACATTTGCAAGGTAGATTGTATAAGGTAGCCGACCTCTTTTTGACCACAGCCTATTTTCGTTAGTTAGACTACTTTGTTTCCTAATATCACTTGCAACAACTTACGTAGTTAGGTTACAGCTCATGCAACACAAATGTTAGGTAGTTGTACGTTGAGTTCATACAATGATCACAAGATGTACATTTGATGGGAAATTTGAAGCCACAATTATCACCTACTTTGAAGCATGATCAATTTTGTAATCAACCTATAATTGAAAATGCAGTGCCCTATATAACAAGAATGGATTGAAAGGAATCTTTGCAAAAAAAATTCATAAGTATTTCATTTTGGGGGAGAAAAAATGAAAAAATGATGGAACCCTCCTCAAATCTATTTTTCTACCAGAGGTCGAAATGAGGTCAGGTATCTTCATTTGAACTTAAGGCTTTGGAAAGTGCAATTTAGCATGCTAATACAATCTTTAGGGGGGCTTTGAGGCCAACATAATATTGTTTTGTGATTGTTCCCTTCACCATTCCCCCTCAGTGAGGGAATGGTCGGTTGTTAGAATTTATTTCTATTTAAAATAAAATAAAACAAAAATTCTTAAAATGCAAAAAAAAGTTGAAAATAAAAAATAAAATAAAAATAGAGAAATGAGGTAGTAGCCTCTTGGCTATGTACAACTGCTGCAATTTCACTACAGTAGTCAAGTTTGCCATTAGATGTGTTTCAACTGCATTGGAGGGTTGTTTTGGCGTTGTTTTCCAATCTGTTCTCAATGCAGCGAGGGAACGTCGGATGTTGTATTACAAAAAAATAAAAAAATAAAAATTGCTTCTAAAATGAGAAACTGAAAGTAAATTTTTTCCCCCCCCAATGACGTGGCCGTCTCTCGGCCACGTCAAACTGGTGCGCTGGCACAGCACAGGACGTTCCCTACAGTTGGGAACTCAAGGCCCTCCGGATGGGCCAAATCCCATCTAATGTTGTTCCCATTGCATGAAAACTCACGGTCTTCCGAACGTCCCAAATCTCACCTAATGTTCTAGTTGTTCATATCACCTCCAATCTCAAAAAACTCTTATATGCAAATTTCTCAAACATTGTGGGGAGAGGCAACATACTAAAAATAGGATACATACATTTCTCTTGTTATAATCTCACAAATCCTATGCAATTTCACACTCTAAACTAGGACACACACTAATAATTAAGCACTTTAACCATCTATACAATTAGATTCTAGAAGAAAAAAAATTTGCAGTTTCATTGGTGATAACTATAAATCCATGTTTTTTTTTCATAGGAAAAACACACACTTAGAAAGGCTTAGGCACTTAGGGGTTAAAAGCAATGTAGACTTGACTTTTGTTAATAGTAAGATTTTTCTAGCTTATATATAAGCTTATTACTTAGAAAATATCAAACTATCTCTATGACTATAATTGTAGTGAAAAAATGACATTTCTTGGCTTCAAAAATATATTCTGAAGTGTTTTTGAAGAGTTGTTTGTGTACTCAAGTTGCAATTGCAATTCAATTTAGCCCCTTAAGGACCAAAGTCCCCTCGAGGAACTTTTGGGATTTTGGGCAGGCTCATTCAAGTTGGTTTTGAGGTCTGATTTTCTGAAACTTTTTGAGTGCGTGCAGTTAGTCACGAGCTTTGCGTACATAAAAATTTCATAAAAATCCAAGTTGTTATGTAGAAGTTATGGCCATTTTCCCGCCAAAAGTTGTTTGTTGGGCAGTTGGGGCAGGGGAATATGTGTTTGACTGTGCAGGGGCAACACAAGTGGGCAAGAGGACATGAGAGGGGAGGGCAGCGGGTTTGAAGTGGAAACCAGGGTCTTGGAAAGTTGGGCTTTGACGTTGGGGGTTGGGCCGCTGGAGACATCTTGGGTCCCTTTCTACAAGTGCTCCCAGTCTGTGAACTTCTTTGCAGGCATCTGCAAACTTCGGAAGGTCATAGAAATCCCAGATTTTCATATTTTTCAAATTTTTCTTTTCCTACTTGTCAAATATAAGTATGTCTTTCTATACACCATTCGGATTTTCAATATCTCAAAGTATGTGGTGGGAAAACTAATTCAAAGATGACCTAGAGCATTGTGAATTTCTGGAACATTGTGGCATTGCAAGATTTTTTTGGAGGTGTTAGGTGTCTTGGATTGCTTTGAAAATTGGTATGCATATGCCTAACTTCAATACCTATAAGAAAAAAATTTAACTTTATGCTATATAGTGCAAAAAAATTGAGCATGAGGCGGTCAAAGGCATCTGAAATTCTGGGGCACAATGAAATAAATAAATAAAAATGACTTTGAATGCAAATCTCTCTATCTATACAGTGAAACCTCACAAAAATTTTACCACACCCTCTCATACAAGTTCACTTCAAGATCTTACGGTTACATTTTCAGAAAAAACATTTTCAAAACTTCGTGAATGATCATAGCAGAAAAGGCAGTTTTTAGTGATTTTGGACCCAGAAAATGGCTTGATCCTTTAGGGGTTAGAGCACCATGGCTATGGCTTTAGGCCATTTGGAGCAGAGGACTGAATCATCAAATATGCAAAGTCAACAAGTGCATTATTGACATTAAGATTAGTAGGAAAGGCTTGGTGGAAGTTTATCAACCAATAGAAAGATAGATTTCTCACTAGGAAACGAATGGGAATGAAAAGGGAATCCTAGCCTCAACCTTAGGTTGGGGCTTGGATTAGTTGTCATTGCAAGTATACAACTTAGGTGGAATTTTGTTTTCTTTTGTCACTTTGGATTCAGGCTTTTATGAGGAGGCATTAGATGGGATTCCAGGGGGGCTGGAGGGCCGTTTCAGCGTCGTTCCCAGCCCCGTTCCTCGGGACCCCCATTGAATGCGCCGGCATTTTTATTTTTATTTCAAAAAAATAAAATAAAATAAAATAAAACTTTTTAAGTCCTTAAAATGAAAAACAAAGTTAAAATTTGATTGATTGATTGATTGATTTTTCAAAAACTTTGACCTGGCAGTCGCTTGGCTAGGTCAATACAGGCGAGGAACGGTGGGTATCAACGGATTTCGACTGGGGAACTCACAGCCCTCCCCGATGGCTGAATCCCATCTAATAATATTGTTATAGCTTGCAAGCAAAAGATGGTCAGATCTTGGTTATAAATTATGGAGTTTAGACAATATAGAAAAGAGTTTTGAGAAGATCTAATATGGGCGTTGTGTGATTATAAAGAAGGAAGGTTGTTCTAAATTAAGTAGGTAGGCGGGCAGGTTTCTTGCAAACCATGAATGTGTGCCTACCATATAGTAGTTTAAGAGGTTGGTGTTCACTATAACAAAACTTGGTAAAAAAAACACTTGATTTTGAGTGTAGTTTTTTTTACCAAGTTTTGTTTTAGTGTATTGCCTTTTGGAGTGCAACCCACCTTACACTTGTCACATGTTGTCATGGTTTAATCTTGGCACAATGTATTTGTGCAAAACATAAAACTTGTATTGTAGCTACAATCTCCTGTGTTTTGCTTGTCAAGTTTTACCTCCCAGGTTTTCAATACATGGTCCCCCCTACTCCCCCAAAACCAAGATCCAGTGGATGGGGGTAAAAAAATTTCCACCCCTCTTCAACAAAAAATCAGGAGTCGTTGGATGGAGTAAAAAAAAATTCACCCCTCGGCAACAAAAAATCAGGAGCCATTGGATCTAGATACAGATCTGGATATGGATACAAGTACATGTATGAATACATATATGTATATGAATGTTAGAATATATATATGTCAAAATACAGATTAATTCCATAATGTTTGCATCCCCCAACCCCCTGAAAATCACAAGAGAGGAGGGGGAAGGCCGGGGGATGTGGGCTGAAAAAAAAAATTAATTTAAAAAAAATTAATTTTTAATTCAACCCCCCTCCCAAAAAAATTAAAATTTTTAATTTTGGGGGGGAGGTGTGTGTGTGTGAATTAAAAACTAAATTTTTTTAAATTAAGTTTTTATAACATGGTGCATAGTTTGTCACTATGCACCATGAAGTGGCAGTAAGTAACTGCCACTAACTAAGAAAACAAAAATAGTATACATCATCTATCAAGACCAATCACTCCAACCAATTGAAGTTCACAAAGGCATGGAATAGAATGCTAGTATAATCAATAAGAATGCCAAAGTCAAAAAGTAGCTTCTTTAGTGAAGATCTTTAGGGGAGAGTTGATTTAGGCATTCTTTTTATGTGTTTACATATATAGGGTGCATTTTTTACAGCATCACATAAATAGGCCCTTGTTTGTAATGTTGAGGTGGACCAACGATGCTAGCAGATGAGCCTAGAAATGTGAGTCTATGAGCCTTGAGCCTAGGTGTAAGTAGGTACTCTACATCTATTGAAGGTGTCTATAACATACATACTTATAATATAAGTATTCTATAACCATAGAAGGTGCTTATAACATAGGTACCTATAATATAAATATCCTATAATCATAGAAGGTGCTCATAATATAAACATCTATAATATAATTAGTCATTTGTAATATAAACATCCTATAACCGTAGAAGGTACTTATAATATAGATATCTACAACATAGACACCTATAATATGATATTCTATAATTATAGAAAGTGTCTATAATATAGGTATCTATAACACTAGCAACCATGTGAGGTGGAATATACCAACTTGGAATTGATGCCAACCAAGTAAATTGTGTATTTTGTAGTCACAACTGTTTTTAATTGTTTTTGTCTATTTTTTTTTGCAGTGATTTGTTGCCTTTTGGTGTTTAAAAATTATTGTTTTGATAGAACATGTGGCACATAGCCAATTCAAGTGCATTGTTGTTTTTGGGTGTCTTCTAATCCTTTTATTTAAGTCCGTCATTATTGGTCATGTTTACACACACCATTTTTTTCTATCCTTTAATCCATTATGATTGTGTATTTTTTTTATAAATAGATCCTAGATTACTTATTTAGGATAGAATACAAAAATACCTTGCAATACATTCATCATGTGTAAAAAATGAAATTGCTAATAAATTTTAAAATAAGTTGATATTGCCACATTTGGATGAATGAATGTACATATATATATATATGAGCAAAGTGGTATTGCTACATATGGCATGCAGTTTGAACTTCTCAATACATTTAATTGTCATTGGTTGCAGGAAGAGTAGAATAGACCTATTAAGTTGTCAAATATTAGAGTTTAGGATTTAGGGCCAATTTTGGATACACCTCTTTTTATCACTTTGAAATTCTACAATTCAATCTAGTAAACAATTAATTCATTTAGTGTCTAAAAACTATATGTGAATGAAATCTAGAGTCTTCTTTGGCCTCCCAACCAAATCCAACCAAACCCAATAAAAAAATTAAACAATTTAGCATAGACATTCTAATCACCAAGCATTGACCTTTCACCATACACTACATGTTCAAATTTGGAGTTAAGTGAACTATGCTTAGTGCACAATCTACAAAAGATATGTACTTAGTCATTGGCATCTTTTGTATTATAAATAGGGTCACTTTATATTAAGACTTCTATGATAGCCCGATTTCAAAATCACCAAAATCAATCAATAGGAGTACTTTGATCATTAAATCAAGCTATAAATCAAACCACATTGAAAATCAGGCTAAATAATTCTTTTTTTCATCCAATGGTTGCTTCATTGGTACTTGTGCAACAATATTTTGGCACCAAAATATTAGGCCCAAGTGCTAGTAATTGGATGGCCATGTATCCTTCAACCTAATTTTTTCACTTTTATGTGGTTTGAGTTAGTCCTATGGATTGTATTTACAATTTGAAGGTTTGAACCCTACTATGAACCATGCTCAAATGCATATTATTCAAACAATTTTGGGGGTAAGTTACCCCCTAAAGTCCCATTGTCCCCTCGAGGGACAATTTGGAATTCAGGTAGGTTCCTATGGGCTGAAATTTTACCCTAATTTTTTAAAACTTCTTTTAAAGATAAAAAAGCTGATAAGCTTCATGGGAATATAATTTTTATTTCAATCAGGGCCCGAAAGCAAAAGTTATACCACAAAAAGCGGGCAGTACAAAAAATATTGCAAAAATTCAAAATTTAAATTCAAAATATTTTTTTCTCAAAGATTATGTTTTTGTCTACATACAAAGATTTGATTTATTCCATTTTGATTAGTGATGTGAAAGTTATGAACAATCTTATTTTATGGGCAATCTAAGCATCTTTTTGAAAAAATAACTTATAGGATTCATTTCAGAATGTAATTTTCAAATTTTTTCAAATTTCTTTTTTGAAAAGGTTAAGTTTGCTTGTTAGAACAATCTCACCGTTGGAATTATTGTATTTCAATCCTATCTAAGAGCTATCAACAATTTAGTTTTTCTTTCAATCTTTGACCCACTTCTACTTGACAGTTTTTTGAAGTATGAAAATCAAGTTTTTATCTTTGAAGTTTTTTTCCTAGACTCCCAACTCAATTCTTCAATACAATAAATTTTTAATTCAAATTCCATAGTGCACATTTTTTCCACAAATAGCGATCAAAGTCATCTAAAATTGCAGTCTAGTATTCAAAAAAACTTGTTTTATAAACTTTGAATGCTCATATCTCTCAATCTGTACAGTCAAACTTCATGAAATATTTACGAGATAATCTCAAACAAGTAAAGTTCAAGATCCTATGGTTTAAATAAATAAATAAATAAATATTATTTTTTGGGACAAATGCAGTACAAAGGGCAGTTTTGAGTGTTTTTTGACAGAAAAATGGCCTTGGGTCTTTAGGGGTCAAGGTAGGAGGTCTACAAGTGCTTGGGTTCTAAAAGCATTCTCTAATGCAAAAGTATGTTCAACCCATAAACAACGCAAAGGACATTTTTCCGCCCATGAATGACAAAGAATCTCTCCATATGGGATAGAAGTGCAACTATTCATCTTCCAAATTTTGTGTGAAAAGGGAACGTCTTCTATAGTAGATTGTCTTCCAATGAGTGTTTTTTCATTTTTTTAAGCCGACAATTCACACGGTTCCAACACAACTAATTTCCACGGTGACCAACTGAGTCATAGTTTAAGGGTTAAAGAGGTGGACACTTTTAGTGATCTATACATTTCAGCTTTACATATTCATAACTAATTCCATAAAGCTCCAAAAAATATGAAATAACTTGGGTTAGTTTCCAATTCCAATTGTGTTTCAAGGAAAATTTACTGGAAAATATTTCAAAAAAGTCTAACCTCCCCAAATTAATTATGGACCTCCTACCAGTCTAACCAACCCCAAATTTACAACCCAACGCAGGCTCCATGTCCGTCCGTCCGTCCTTCCTTCCGTCTCTCCCGGAAAGCCCAGACGAAGGAGCACACTCCGGTCATGCTTCCCAAGCAAAAGGCCTCCCTTTGCAGCAGTTTTCATTCTCGTCGTTTCCATCGGCACCACTGCACGGCATTCAAAGTTTTCTTTCATCACCGCTGGATCCCATCTGGCCACAAAAAAATCCTCATGAATCACATTGCACCTGCCTCCTTCAGGTCCGCCATCCATGGCCTGATCAGTGCTTTTTGTTCGCACTTTTGGAGTGGAAAATACTGGTCTGCATTGAGATTGCACATGGGAGGACTCCTGGCACGAAAGAAATTCCTTGCTTGGAATTCATGGAATGTCATGGAATTTGCTAGAAATGGATTTGATTTGATTTGATTTGATTTGATTTGGTTACGATCAGCATTCATTGCGTTGCTGGACTTGACGAAACACATCTGGAGGGGCAGTTTGGATTTTCCGGGGGGTGGATCTGGTTTGGAGGAAGAGTTTGGTAGTTCTTTCGGTTGAAATTTGTTTTTGAGAGTTCGCATTCTTGGAGTCTGCACATTGGCAGGCATTGCAGGTGTGTAAGATTCTGGAGGAACGTTTCGGAATTTTTTCGTCGTTGTGGGTGCGCGTGGGTTGCGTTTGCATGGTCCGAATTTAGGTTAATTGCGGTGGGGGTGCTGTCTGGTTGGCTGATTTCGGGGGGGCGGGGTGGGGGGGCGTTATTCTCCTGAAGAAAGACAGGTAGCAAGGGGAGTGTCAATGTTCTTTTGGGTGGTGGTTGTTGCTGTTGTTGTTGCACGCGCAATGAATTCGAGGCACTTCCTCGGTTCCTTGTGGGTTTTTTTTTAGGGTTTTGATCGAGGTTTTGGTCGTGTTCAACCCAAGTTGTCTGGCATGGGTTTCGGATTCTTTTGGGGGGGGTGTAATTGACTGTGGTGGAGTAGAATTCAATCCGGTTGTCGTGGATTCTGACACTTGTTTCGGGGTTTGGGGAGGGATTTTGATTGCGTTTGAGGATGTAAAATTCAAACCAGAGAGTTTGGTTGTTTTGTGTGCAGGGTAAGTCTGGTAGGCGGAGGATTGGGTGCTGGAAGAGAATTGCGGTGCTGCAGCAGGGAATTCGTGAGAGTGCGAACAAGGAGCAGTATGGCGCCTCCGATGGTGGCCGACGTGAGTTTGCCTTCTGCTGGCCGGGTGCTCAGTATCCAATCTCATACCGTTCATGTAAGCAAGCCCAGCCGACATATGTTTTTGAATTTGGTACTTCTGTTGGCTGTTTCTGATGTATGATGGCTGTGGGGAATACTTAGCTCATGAATTTTGACGGTATTGAATGATGTATGGTTTTTCATGGCCACAGGGATATGTGGGAAATAAGGCTGCCGTCTTTCCTTTGCAACTTTTAGGGTTCGATGTGGACCCTGTCAACTCCGTTCAGTTCTCCAACCACACAGGCATGTATCTTGTTCTTCATTTTCTTCAACATTGCGCTCTGTCTGGCAGTCAGGACTGCAGGAAAGAATGATGAACTTTTTTTTAAACGTCTTAGGGTTGGAAGGCGAAGTCTTTCAGTATTTGTTTCACGTTGCTTAGGGTCTTGGAGCAAAGAGCTTCGTTCGAATGCTGATCGTTGTAGGCAGTCAAGGTCGTCATATGGAAGGATTTAACCCTTGCACAGTCTTTTAGGGTTAGCAACAGAACATTGAAAAGACATCATGGTGGGGTTGGGACTGATGGAGGGACAGAGGGATGTGGAGAAAGGAGAGTGCAGGTTATGGAACGGTGAAGGGTCAGGTGCTGGATGGGGATCAGTTGTGGGCGCTTATTGAAGGCCTTGAAGCAAACGAACTACTGAATTATACTCATCTTTTGACAGGTTTGAATTTTTGCTTCTTCATCTAATTCTCTATCGAACAAGTTTCAGCTGATTTACCCCTAAGACCCCTCATGACCAAAAGTGATCGCTAACATATCTATAAGAAATGAAATAAATCATTTAGAAAGCTTCGTGGAAGGTTAAAAACTGTGCCATAGAAAGAAGAAATCATAACCTAGATTTTTGAATGATAGAAATATGATTTGACACTTATTACAATTGACTTTGAGCTTCAAAAATCGGCTTTCAATTTTTAGCTTTGGCACTTGGTAGGTGTTAAGCTATCTGTTATATTTTGTTGATCTGAGCATGGGATTTCTCTTGAGTCTTGTTATGTGAAATTTTCTTTCGGTTAGTTTTGGTTTTGATCGATCTCATTTCTTGAGGCAGGGTACATCGGATCAGTCTCATTCTTGGAAACAGTATTGCGTGTGGTGGATAAGCTCCGCTCTGTGAACCCGAACCTTATTTACGGTATCGTTTTTTTTCCTTATGTAGTTACATTTTCTGTCGCTCTCTACTTCTTGTAGAATTACAATTAGATTCAATGTTGTAATTGATAACTCCTCGAGATAATTACTACATTAAACACACCATATACTGCGGTTGTTCTATTGTAGTGGGTGGAAAATTGATGTGACCCTCAACAATTATGTCCAAGGAGGTTGTGAGCTACTCTGCAGCTTCCAATCTGGTAAAAAATGTCACACTAAATTCAGAATATGTATATATTACTGCGGTGTCTCGCAATTACTGTGGTCCACAGATGATGGTGTATTTGGTGTAATGAACTACGGTAATTATCTTCGACGATATTGTAAGAAGTAAAGTAATAAAAATGGCTAAATCATTTGGGTTGCTCTTTTTCCAGTATGTGATCCTGTGATGGGTGACGATGGAAAATTTTACGTGACACCAGAACTGGTTCCTGTATATCGAGAAAAGGTAATATTCTCTTTTACTTGTTCCTTGGATTAGCCTTGATTCTTCTCAGTTCTTTGACATCCTTATTTGAATTCTGTTTAATTTATGCTATTTTATAGGGAGGCCCAATATTACACCTTGTAGGATTATGTATGGAATTGATGTGTTCATCAGGTCCACTTGACCAGGATGGAGCTTCTCTGAAAACAAGAAGGTTTTCTGGTTCTTGAACATTGTAATGCTCCGTCTTGATGTTATTTGATTGAGATTTTAACTATGGTCTGCACGTAGATAGACCTCAATGCATTATAAATTTGTGCAGCATTTCCAATATGTTGCAGGTAGTTTCAGTGGCAACCATGATTACGCCAAATCATTTTGAAGCGGAACAACTCACTGGTCGTCGGTAGCATCACTGTGCCTTGTGTTGATTCAAATTGGAAGAACTATTTTTTTCTAAATGCTCATGTGTATTAACATTCTCAAAATATTCCCAAACTTTTCTGCTAGTTTGATGCAAAAATTGAAACTGCTTAGTACCATCCATATTCCTCTTTCCTGTCTTATCTGTGAAAAAGGAAACTGAAAGGCAAAGTTGGCAGTATTGAAACAGAGGCAGAGGCATTACAAGCTTGTGCTGATCTGCATGCTGCAGGTCCTTCGAAGGTACTGACTTTCCTAATAGACATGAATTAACCAATAGTTTTAGTTGTTGATAAATTTTGGTCAACTTTTACATCCTCTACATCCATTTTCATCCAAAATTTCATCTCAAATGTGCAATTTTCATCTCGTTATCCTCTAGCATTTATCTAGGCACGCCTGATACCAGCGAGGCTGTAAAAAATCTTCACTATCTCTGTTGTATTTTCTTACAAGCAAAAGATAATCAAATATAGATATGTTTTAGACTTATATTGTGACATCCATTATGGAGGCTTGACTGTATACTGGAAGATGGCCTTATTCTTACTAATTTGAATCATTTGTCTGCAGGTGGTAATCACAAGTCTATCAATAGACAACATGCTGACAGTCCTTGGCAGCCACGTACAAAGCAAAGTGAGTCCTGTGATTTCTGGGCTCATTTAGTGTGATGAAAGGACTTGTGGCGTAATTTTCAGGATGCATCTAGTTTTCATGTCCAGTCCAGCAATTTATTACGATGACCAAAGGAATAAGGTGGGATCGCTCGAAACCGAGCATGTTCCCAAAAGCGTGCCGATAATAAATTGATGAGAATTGCACAATGTTCACCTGAAGGACTTTGAAATTGAGACATGGATTTAGGGAATCTATCAATTGGACTCTGACTTCTTATATCTTTTGCATATAAATATTTAAGTGAAATGGAAACTTCTTTATTCATTTAAAAGGTTGAGGCTTATGAGGTCTTGTCATGGTGGGTCATGCAGGGAATGGCACCGAAACAGTTCAAAATAGTCTTACCGAAGCTACATTCATACTTCACGGTACATTAGTGTACCCCCAAATCTAGCTACTTCGTGTCTGAGAACAATCTGTATGGTGCGATGTGGAAGCCCTTTTGTTATTTGTCTTTTGTACAGAATGCATGGCAATTTCACCTGCCAGCATATTTTAAACATTCTACTTCACCCTCCTAGGTCATTTGGAAGAACATAGATGTTACGTTTTGGAAGAACATAGATGTTACGTTGTTTTGGCTTGTTTCTGACTATTGTTATCTAGTTCTACAGCGATTGTTGTTAGCCTGTATATTCTTTCTCATTTCTGCCTAATAAGGCCCCTCCCGCTCCAACCAAGTAGCGACTTTTGCTAGCTGGAATTAGTTGCTCGGTGCCCGCACTGTCAAAGTAGCGTCAGGTAGCTATTTGGTGCTAGTTTCTGCTAACTAATTGGCGTTGAATTTACATCCATTTCCATGACTTAACTCCCCGACTTGTGCCCATTCTAAGATAGATAACCGTGCCCATACCAATGGTTTGAAGTGCTAATTCCACTCGCACCCAACCAAGTAATGACGCTTAGCTATCTGAAATCTCTTTTCTCATGTTACTTACCTTGTCTGTGTAGCACACAGGAGGTTAGTTATCGTCCATCTAAGGCACTAGCTAGCTAGTTGGCGCTAGTTGTTGCTGCATGCAGGGTCTGAGCAAATCCTAAACGTCATCTGCTGTTCTTCCCTGCTTACTGATACGTAATTTGTGTAATAATTTCTGACAATTTTTGGGGATCAAGGCTTCTAATACTCTCGCTTTTTGTACTGAAAACTTCCAGGGCACTGGAGATCTAATGACAGCACTTCTATTGGGATGGAGTCACGTAAGTTTCTGGTCATCATGGGTTAGTCTGCTGTTGTGATGACTTTACTGTCCATCGTGAGTTGTTCCTGAAGCACTTGCAGATTTCTAAGATCCGTATTGATGGTATTATTAAAATTGGCTGAAAGTTAATTTTTAATTTTTTTAATGATAAGAAGTGGATTGAGACAGTAGTGGTTTCGCGATTGCTTTTTACAGAAATTTCCAGACGACCTGGATAAAGCAGCAGAGCTTGCGGTGTCGAGCCTTCAAGTAGGATATCTCATATTCACAGTATCGTATTCCTTTCTGCATGATTTTCTCTACGAATGTTTGATGGTTAGCAATAGTTTTCCTTCGTCTTGAAGTTGCATTTATGTAACGAATGGAATAGATTTTTCTTGGAAATGAAAATCCTTACGCCTTGTGTATTTACAGGCTGTGCTAAGGAATACCATCGCAAGTTATGACGAAGCAGGGGTTCTACCAAAGCAAAAAATCAAGCAACTGGAGCTTCGCCTCATTCAAAGTGTCAAAGAAATACAGTCGCCTGTAATTAATTTCTTCACTGAAAAATTGTAGCAGTGACAGGTTCATTTCACTTCCACCCCGTCCTTTTAATGTAGCACATTTATCAAGTCTATTTAACTTGCGTCTCTCAGGTTAGCCTAGATTGGGTTGCGAGACCTTGCCTTAGTGTGACTTCATAGAAGTTGCAAGAACGTCATTTTAAGCATGATGACTTTTGCAGGCTAATGATCTGAACCCAATGCCTTCTAATAGAAATTAAAATAAAGTAAAATGTCAAATTATTAGTGTGATGTATGCATCTGGAAGTTGAAGCTGAAGTCATCTTCCTTTACGGCAGTTTCTGTTCATATGGGAGTTTCCATTGTTGCACCACACCACTAGACTGATACGATCCAACAGCCTTATTGATATCAACATAATCCCTCTCCCACCCCACCCAGCAGATTGATATCAATAACACTTGATAGGACTTCCAGATAGTGGTGTAAGCATGCCTTACTAAATATTTATGGCCCCCTCAGCAATTGCATCCTAATAAGAAAATTCAGCATGGTTCCCATTATTATATTGAAAAAAAAATTGTGATGGTCAAAAGAGGATTCTAGAATTCTCTTAGAATGCATTTTTTTGACACCATATGAATGAACTATGAATTTTTAAAGTGCTAAAAATAGGTGTACTTAAAGTGCTAAAAATAGGCTCTCATGAATAGTGATTGTACACTTTAGGCAAGAATTTATGGGAGTCGGTTTTTGAAAGGTGTCACATTTGGTGGTTGTTACTTTTGTAGCAATTTATACACTTGGTAGGACTTCTAGATAGTGGTGTAAACATGTTTTGGCTAAATATTAGTTAAAACAGTTTATGGCCACTAACATTTTAATGGAGATGGGATTGATTGTGTAATGCTCACTTAAATTGATCCATTGTGATAATGAGAACTTGTTCTCAACAGATTTGGCTCTTGCGGCTGAAGATTTCTCCAAAACTAAGTTAACTGGTTGCTGTGTTCTCTCAAAAGTCTGTTCTCTACCTTACTTCATGAATTAGAAGATGAATTAGCTCACACTACCATAGTCAGTTCTCTTAGGACTGTTGTTGTTGCAGGCTAATTGTATCGGAAGAAAGTGTCACCAATCATGTCACTTTGCTTAAAGTAGAGGACTAACTTAGCTTAAAGATTGTTAGCTTCGATTGTTTTAGCTTCGATTAGATGTTAGCTTCGATTGTTTCTACCGGCACTTGCGTGTGTGGAATGTCAGCAGCAGACATCCACAGCACGGCACGTTTCTTCATTACCTGGGGAAGTTTGTACCCAACTTTTCTGAGCCTGTATGACAGGTTGACATGACTGGATTTTCGGGGAGCAATTGAATGAGAATGAGAATTTCTTTGCAAGAAAGATCTGTGAGTGAGCAGTGAAATGATTGATTTGGTAGCCAACTTAAGGTAGCAGCCTTTGTAGCCACCACACAATTCTCTAACTTCCATCATGTCCTACTGTCACGTTTCCAAGAATGAGACATTGGAAACGACATTGGAAAAGCCACGGCAACTCAAGGGCTTTCATTCAGTGGAGAGGAATCATAATCATCGAAATCCAATGGGGACGGGATTGAAGCCGTTAAGGTATCAAACCTTCCCGGCCAAGAGGAGTGAGAGTCTCATGCCTCTCTCGAAGAATGTGAACATTCCCTGGCACCACCGCTCCATGACTTCCGCCAATCTTAGGCCCGGTTCACACCACTGGCCGGACAAACGGAGGAGAAATCTGATTGGATGAAATGACGGGGTCTTGTCCGGTGGAGATTTCAAACTGGGAGTTTGTAAGTTGCCAGGTCATGAGTGGAGTTAGCCACCTCAGCGGACGAAAAGGAGGAGTTTTGGGTCTTCCTCTCGAGGTGGCTTCAAACTTCTCCAGTGGAGAAGCACTCCTCTTTCATCGTAATGTTCACCTTTTTTCTCGTTGGGAGTTTGAAGGAACCTGACTTACGAAACTTTCAAGGGTTAGGGCCGGCCGGTGGTCTAAAAACCACATCCTCTGAATTGGTCGGCACCATCGATGGAATCCGACGTGGAAGGAAAGAGCCGGATGAACTGTTGGCCCTGAAGTTCCTCACCTCTGTTTGTCCGGCCAACGGTGTGAACCGGGCCTTACCCTCTCCTATACTTTACTTTAGGGGACTCAAGCACAAAATTTATTTTGAGTTGTACAAGTAATAGCCTTAGAACCAGAGGAAGAGAATTGATTACAAGAGGTTATTGCTTTAGAGAGGGATTGTGGCATTAATGACTTTTTAAATTTCTTTTAGTGGATTGCAATGATTTTGTGGTGCTTCTAGATTGAAGTCACATTTACTAAAGCAACATCTAGATTTCAAATTTGATTAAAGTTGTTTTCCTTCATTTTTTAATTATTTTGTACATCTTGAATGCATACAAGTTGGGATTGAAGGAATAATATCACTTTGGAGAGGTTACTAGCTTCCAAAAGTTCATTTTTATAGAAGTTCTATTGTATAGAGACTAGATTTATTTAGAGGATGCACATTGGTTAGGGCCCTTTGACTTGACCAAGAGGACATGAAAGGCTTGCCACTTGGGGCGTTTTAATGCTTGTACAGGGTTGTTTTCTTGGTGTTGATTGCAATTGCCTTTAGAGTTTTAGCTAGATATTCTATTGTTTCAATTGAGAATGGTTTTCAATTTAGACAATTAGTTTTGATTTTGTTCCTTTAACCCATACATGGTCCTCACTAAATTTCAATTTCCAGTATATGAGAAATAATTTTGGATACAAAATTTTGTAGGTTTAGGCTAGTCTAAAAGTTTTGTTGCACAATTCATCATTCTAAAGGCCATCTAAAATGGGGGGGGCATTAATTTCTTTTTATCAAATTTAGTTATATGCCCAAAAGTCTTCAAATGAGAGGAATCCATGAGTACTTGTTCTCTTTGATGATGTGCTAAATGTGTAGAGAATATCCATGTCACTTGCAAAGTTTTCCATCAATTTTACACCATTGACTTCTTCTTAATGATGACCTTCCAATTTCTACATCAAATTGAAGCATTTGGAACCACAACATTGATGAAAATATTGTTTGTGTTCTACATTCAAAATGTATATTGTTGTAGTTGTATGTACACCCATTCTCTTTTCACAAGCTTGAAGGCAAGATACATTTCTAAGAGAGGATGGCAATATCCCAAACTAGGCCACTGAAAGGCAATCCAAGGTTAACACAGCATGATCCAAAATCAATCTAAGTCTAGTTGAGAGTCCTACAATTGAACTTGATTTCACATATTCCATTATTATAATGCAATGAAAACTTTACCCTATTTTACATTAAGACATTTGAAAGTAGAATGGGGCTTAAAAGATGAGTTGTAAGGTTTAGAATTGGTTTAGAAAGTGATGATTTAATGAATTCAATCATTAGATGTTTTTGAGGCCTCCGAACTGTGGGGACTGTGGGAACAACAACAAATCAACAATCTAATATGATTAGGATAATTATTTATTTATTTATTTTCAAATATTTATTTTAAATTCAATTTTTCAATTTTTCAATTTTCAATTTTTAAAATTATTTGTTATTATTATATAATTCAACAATGCAATAGTGGTTTACAACAAGGGAAATAATTCCAAAACAATCTCTTAGAGACCTCAAAAAATATCTAATGAAATAGAGTCACAAAGTAAATACACATGGCAAAGGATTCACTCATTTCCTACAATTTTAACCCCTAAAGTTCCAAATGTCCCTTAAGAGACAGTTAAAGGATTGAGCAAGCTTCCTTGATCTTGATTTTTGATTTGATTTTTGAAACTATTTTGGAAGATAGAAATACATAGTCATTAGCTTTCTTGGTATAACCATTTTTATATCATTCGATGCCCTGGAGCAAAAGTTATGCCACCCTGTCCTCTAAAGTAGTTTGTTGGACAATACAAAAGAAACCACAAAAAACTAATAATGATTTTAAAATTTTTGTTTCTCATAGAAAATACTTTGACCTACATGGAAAACTTTGATTCATTCCATTGGACTAATGTTGATAAAGTCATGGAGAGTCTTGTTTTTCAAACACTCATAGCATCTTTTTCAAAAAATAACTTGTAGGATTCATTTCTAAATTCACTTTTCACAATTAAAAAAAAAGTTTCTTATAGCTTAGTTTCCTTGCTAGAACAATCTCACCGGTAGAATTAGTTCATTTTGATTCCATCTTTAGTTTGAACTAATAACAATTTAGGTTTTCCTTCTATCACATACCTACCCCTTCATAACAATTTTCTTCATAATGAAAATCAAGTGTGTGTGTTTTTAATTTTTTTTTCCATGACTCTCAACTCAATTTTTCAACAAAAAATTAGAAATTCAAATCGGTAGGGCAAAAAAACTAATTTGAGAAGATTCAAAACCAAAAAATTTAGTCAAGCAAGGTGCAAAAAACTTATTTTCTTCACTTTAAATGCAAATATCTTGCAATCTACAAGGTCAAAAATTCCGAAATTTCTTCCACACATTTTTATACTAGTCTAGTACAAGATCCAATAGTTAGATATGAAGAAAACAAACAATTTTTAAAATTTTATACTCTTTACAATAAAAGTGGCAGTTTTTAGTGTTTTTTGATGAAAAAAAGACCTTGGGACTTTTCAGGTTAAGGAACTCTAACAAATTGTCATTGCAACAATGAAGAGAATTAAGACAACAAAATCATCATCTCAAAGGTCAAGAATAGGTCCCTTCCAAGTATCCACAACGAGAAGCTATATGCTTTGATTTAACTACCTATATTATTTCAAAATTTGATTATATGTTATCTTATGATTTGTCATCTTTTTGCAACAGAACTTTATATTTGATATGTCTATATAGTGGAAAATTTTTAATTCCAGACATTACTTAAGACAACAACACCTATAATGATCTTTTTAGAAAATACCAAATTGTCTACAATTTCTACAATTAAATAATTATGTGTAATGGGACATCCTACCTTAATCCTCGTAGGACTAAAATGCCCTTTACTTGCTTGTTTCTACAAGTTTAGCAAGCTTGTTGATTTCATATTTAGTATAAATATATTGAAATGTAGTCTTGTAATAGTAGAAATAGGCATGATGTTGAACTATAAGAAGAAAAGGAATAAAATTATGTTACCATGTTTTCAACAACTTAGATGGTATGGAGTTGACACCCTTGTTAACAATAATATCTATCTAATGTACCTAGCTAAGGTAAAATTGTGGTCAAAATTAAAAGTTTGGCCTTAGTCACATCATTGATAAAAAAAAATCAATTTTTTCCCCACATAAAGACAAGTGTGAGAAACAATGAGAGCAATTGAAATTATATTATTCCAACAAAGTATCAATTTTCTACAAGTTTTTTAAGTGTCCAATGCATCATGACCTAAAAGAATCTCTAGACTACCTCTAAAACAACAAAATTTGAATCCACAATGCTCATCTTATTCACCTAAAGAAGTCAATATTTTATAACAAAGAAGGCCAAAAAAGTCAATTCTTACAATGAATTCACACTACAAAGCTTAAAGTTCCTAATGAAGTCAGTCCATTATTGTCATATAAGACATTAATTGTGACCCAAATCTCATATATTGGATGGAGTCATTACCTAGGTGTCCTCTATGGGATCATCTAACCAGAATGGAATGTTCCACCTTAATGCCTATGATGTAAATGTAGATTGTAGGTAACTATGTCTTGGGTATGAAGGAACTAAAGTGCTAGACATATCTAATTCCATCTAGGAGGCAATTTTGCATTGTCCTTAGTGTAGAAGATGAGAAAATAGAGTTTCATAATATTGAAGATGTTTTTGTGGCTATATGAATGAGTAAAGATACAATTTGAAAGAGTGACAATGGTCAAGAAAATTTTATGTGTCCAAGATTGAATGGATGACTAATATAATTTATGGGATTCCAAATCATCCATCTTCGTCAAGCATACATCTAAGCCACATATTGAGATTGATGGCATACACAATATGTTGGATAAATATGTAGTGAAAGTATTATTGATGAATGAATATGAGTACAAAGATGTCAATGAATACATGTAGATAATTGCCATGTCAATGACTACCTCATGAAGTGCTTCAAGGAATCAAATTTAGGATAAATTTTAGATAACTCAAGGATATTTATTCAGAAGTCCCAAGTCAAGTAGGGTTGTTTGTGGATGTCTTTGATGATATTCAAGGGTCTTACCTAAAAGTGATTTTGAGTACATTCTAACCGTCTTAATATGACTCCTTGGAAGACAAATTATAGTTAATGTCAAATAGTTTGAATGTGAAACAAGTGTGTTACATGCAATGATAGCGTGACAAGTATGTAGAGTATATATTCCAAATTGTCACTAAAGAGAGTGCCAATTTAAAGAAGTACAATTGCTCCCATAAGTATTTGTACACTTCAAAAATTGTCATAACTAATTAAAAAATTAGATTTTTTTAACAAACTTTGAACATATAAAATACAAATACAAATAGCACACTTATATGAATGCTTATATTTTATTTTATTTTATTTTAATATTTAATTATATTTATTAGTGAAAAATAACTCTTAATACAAATAAATTATTTTCAAGATTCTTTAATAAGTGAAAGTAATAATTCTTTTTGGAATTTTTTGGTAATTTTATTGAGTAAAATATCACTAACTAAAATATGACTCTAAATGATTACTTTTCTTATAATTCACAATAAAAATATCCTAAATGTCATAAAAAATATTGTATGAACATTTAATACGCTTTTCAAATTTTCTACAATTTTTGGAGTAAATTGTAAAAAAGTTGATATTTGGAGGTCATATTTTAATCAATAATATTTCACTCAATAAAATTCTACAATTCATGAAATTTTTAACATAAAATTCTTAAAAGAATCGTCAATCCATTTACTAAATAATCTTGTGAAAATTTTACTTGTATTAAAAAATTTATTCCACTAATAAATTTGATTAAGTCATTTAAAAAAATTAAAACTTTTGAAATTGCATTTTACACTAATATGTTACTTGTACCACAAAATGTCCTCCATCAACTATTGCAATTTTTGTAAGGTGGATACTCCCAAACCGCCACTTTTTGCTATTGTGCCTAATTATTATTATTAGACCATTCAAATCTTCACATTTTGTTGTTGACAAGTGAAAAGACGTTGCAACACATTAAAGAATGCAACATTTGGATATTGTATGCAAAAGTTATGAAGAGTCAAAGTTTTTTTGGTAGATGTTCTAAAATTGTTTCTTTAACATATATATGTACATTTTTTTTTAATGAATGGAAATTCATTGCTACATATTGATTTTGGAGATGTATATAGAGGATCGATGGTGGTTTTAGGCAAGGTGCTATCCTAGGTGCACCCACCTTAACTCCTAATGGACCTAAGGGGGGTGTACTTCAAAATAGGCCAAAATTGCCAAAAACTTGAGCAATTTGTTTGCTCATTTTTTCTTGAGATTGGATAGAATCTTAAAGTTCACATTGTAGGTGGGAACCTCAAAAAATTTAGATTATTTGACCCCATAGTTTTATAAATATTCAAGTTTGAAGTTTTATTTGGGTCAATGGAAAGACAAGGCAATACACTTTGAAGGAGCATATCTTATAGTGGAAGCACCAAAAAACGTCAATATAAGCAATTCAACATAGTTCGAGATACACTCTTTTGGAAGAATTTTTTTTTTGTAGTATCAACAATTGAAAATCATGAATTCAAAAAAATTAAAATAAATAATTGGATATGACATGAATTTTCTATGAATTTTCAAAGTTGAAGGTTCCTAAACCACTAAAAACCATCACATAGGTGGATTTCAAAACGAATTCAAAACAAAACAATAGTTAATAGTTTAAGGACATTAAAGGGGACACTTTAATGGTAGTCTACCTTGTACAATTGGGGACCACGTTGGGGACAAGGACGATTTTTGAGTGTTTTCACCTTAGTGAGAATATTTTGAAATGATAACCTTTTGTACTCAATGAAAGACAAGAGAGTTGAGAATGCTGGGAATTTTGCAACATTCCAAGCATTTTCAAATCATTGTGGAGTTTGCAATGCACAATGGTCACTAAAATGAGAGTAGTGTTTGTAAAAAAAAACAAGAATAGATTTACTTGTCTTGTCCTTCAACTTCTTGGATCTATTCTTTTGGAGGTAGATCTATCCTTTTGGAGGTGGGTCTATCCTTTTGGAGATGAATCTATCCTTTTGGAGGTGGGCAATAATCACATTGGTTGGCTGAATTTTCAGTCTATGTCCAAACCGCCCCTCCAAAATGAGCAGTGAACTATATACTATACCTCTCAATTTTTAAAAAAATCCACAAGGCGGAGTTTAATTTGGAATTCGATGAAACTACCACCATTGGATTTATAATGCAGTTAATTATTTTGATATAATTTTTATTTATTTTTAAACTCAAAATTTAAAAACGGGCAACTCAAAAAAGAGGAGAAGCAACCCAAAAGGGGTGCTTGCTTTGGTCATTAGGGGCTAAGGGCCGCTTTACACTACGGTGGAGAAGTACTCCAATTGGTTAAAAAGTTTTGGCCAATACGTGGTTATTTGAGGCAACAAATGGGATGTTGGGCAAGATGGAAAGACAATAAAAAAATGACTTGAGAAGTCTTGACCAATAGTAGTGTAAACACTAACTAGAGAAGTCTTCTAAACAACTTTGCAAATTGAAGTTCACTAGCCAACAATCCCATGAACATATTCCGTACGTTTCGGTGCTACAATGACAATGAACTTTGAGAAGCTATAACTTTTGCATTCAATGCTCAAATTCAATAAAACTTGTTGGAAAAAATGTGTCTACTTGGCTAGTTTGTGTAGTAATATTTTGACATCAATCCATTATGTATTGAATTTGTTGGAATCATTTAAGTACATAGAGTTCAATATTAGTTTACCAATCTTTGTTTTGACTTACATAAGAAGTTACAAAAACAGAGGCATTAATTTGCTTGATGAATTTTAATAGGATAGATATACCAATCAACAAATAATTGTAAAGAAAGATAGTTTGCCAAACATCCAAAGAATCCATTGAGTAATATACTAGTGCAATTTAACCATCTGACATCAGAAAACAAGTTTTGATGGAATAATTAAGGGATTGCTTCAGTGAAATTTGTAAGATTGGAGGGTGGAGATGACGTTTTTATATTGAAATCCATTGTTCATCATGACTCTTCAAAGGATTTGGGATAATTTGAAGAGGAGAACTTAACCATTCATTGTCAAAATGTAGGAAATATGTTTGAAGTAGAATTTCATATCTCATTTAGGCATAATAGAGTAACTTTTTTCAAAAACTTTGAACTGAGCAAACTTGAGAAATCAAGTTGAATTTCATATACCAAAAATGTTTGCGATTTCAAACCTCCAATCAAATATTTCAAAGAATGGTTGGAAGGTACATTTTCTTGAACATTTTCAACCATCTTCTTTGAAATTAGTTCATAACTTTTGATTGGAGGCTCTAATTAAATCTCAAACAAATTTTGGAATATGAAATTTATCTTTATTTCCCAACTTTATTTAGTTTAGATTTTTTTGAAAAATTTATTCTACCATGCCTAAATGAAGTTTGAAATTTTACTTCAAACATAATTCTTGCTTTTGATTTAATTATGAACAATTGAGCTCCTACTCATTCTAATTTACATATCCCACATGAGGTTGTTCTACCTCCTACCCCTTGTCCTACCTCCATATGTATATAAATAGCTTGCCTTCTCTATTGGGAACACAAAATATAATTTGTTTTCATATCTATGCAAGGTATATGCTCAATTCATGATGATGAATCAAGAGTTTTATTTTCGTTAACATATACAATAATAATCTATTGTAGGGTAGCAATTCTACTACAATCATGAGAGCTAAGTCCTGCATGATGGAGAGTCCATCCAATCACATTTGTCACAAGAAATAATATTCTAATGAAGTTGGAGTTCTCCCAAGGCCAAGTTTCTTCTCTTGGGGGGGTGAAGCCGCCCCCAAATCTTGACCTCCACAAAACTCCCCTTACCAAAAGTACTGCCACATAAGCAACCATGTCATTTTTTCATCCATGCTTGAGGTTCTCCACCAAACAAGTGTGGGCTGGAGTGTAAATCCAATCTGGTAAAGAATGAAATTTGCTTCAATCATATTGCTCCATTTCCCAACAATTCTTGACTGGTACTCTTCCTTAGCATAGTGTAAAGCACCCCCTCACTGTGGGAAGCATTTTGAGAGTCACAGAGTGTTGTACAAATGTCACAAATCTATCGATCACTTTCAAAATTCACAGAAATTTACTACTATTGTTGTAAAAAAAATTTATATGATTTCCGTCCTAGTACTAAAGATTTGTGTCCGTCCACTCAGAAAATATCCACTGCCACCCCCTGAAACCTTTCTTCTGAGATGTTCACACATGTTTGAATGCACAGGGACAGGTGCTTCTACATAAAAGGTTAAGGACTGGACTGTAATAATAACTTAATAAGAGTTGGGAGACCGGCCCAAAATGGAGTTCATTCAGTT
Organism: Rhytidiadelphus loreus; assembly: GCA_947034895.1. Taxonomy (NCBI): domain Eukaryota; kingdom Viridiplantae; phylum Streptophyta; class Bryopsida; order Hypnales; family Hylocomiaceae; genus Rhytidiadelphus; species Rhytidiadelphus loreus. The sequence continues at coordinate 27,210,883 of OX344765.1, read as the reverse complement.
GTTTTGTCAGTTCGCCAGGCATTTAACTTAAATTTGTGCTTCAGTTTTAACCGAAATTCACGGACCCAAAATCCAGACGATTTAATAGTGGCACATGCACCCAGAGTCCCGGACAGATGGACACCCGTCTCTTGTCCGGGAATCCCGGCCTGGCCAGTCTGCAATTTTATGTTGAATGCCATGGGTGGTACGTTCAAATGATCGCTTTTCCAAGCGTGTGTGACCCGGTTCTGATCTCACTTGAAAAGGACAAAAGATGCTGAGAGCGAGCGATCGCGGAATTTGGGAGGTAGGAGGACGAACATGCGTAATATTGTGTACCAAAAGGGAGTCCCTTTTGCGTCCATGAAAAAGGTGTTTTGTGGGCCGCTACAGTGAACAAAATGGTCTTCAATACGGCTCCCTCATAACATTGTTAACCACCCTAATATTCAAAAAAGAATGGGGCCTCTAGAGGGCTTATAGAGTTGGCTACCAATAGGACCAGTAGTGTTTGACGTGGCAAATTAAAAATATCATTTTTGGGGTTCCACTTGAAAAGGACTTGGGCAATTGGTGGTGAATGGAGCAATTGGGGATTTGGGAGGTAGGAGGACCAACATGCGTAACATTGTTCGCCAATGACAGAGGCAGGCGGAAGTTACTTTTGCATGGCATTTGAAAAGGAGACCCCTACAGTGAACAAAATTGTCGTAATGATGGAATTGCACCCAAAAACCATAACATTGTAACATTGTTAACCGGTTTAAACCATAGGCCACCTTGGAGATTGGAATAATCCCTCCCGGGATCTCTGGGAGTGAATTTAGTTTAATCTATAGAGAGTCATGGGTTCCTTAGGAAGTGGTAATGCTAAGGTCATTGGTTGACTGGGAGGTTGCAATGTTGGCATCATTCACTGACTGAGAGGTTGCAACACTCGTGTCATCGGTTGACTGGGACATTGCAGCATTGGTGCCATTGATTAACTGGGAAGTTGCATCACTAGTGTCGTTGACTAATTGGGAAGTTGCAACGCTAGCATCATTGATTGACTCGGAAGTTGCAACGCTATCGTCATTGATTGACTCGAAAGTTGCAACATTTATGTCATTCATAGCATTATTCACCAACACTAGGATAATTTATAACATTGTTCACCAATGCTAGAGAGGGGGCTCTCACTCCCCTAGAAAGCAGGAACTCCCTAGCGTTGCAACTTGCAAAGTTATTACTTGCAAAAAAAATGTGATCCCGTATACTATAGCATTCATATCAATGATTCACTAGGTGTCCTGACGTAGCACTCTATCAATTTAGTACTATTGACTTTGTGGCCACTAGCTCATCACTCACAAATCCTGAAAAGGAATCAATTCAATTACTCAGATTATAACTAAATTCCTTCCTAGGCATCTAGAGAGGAATTATCCCCCTTCAAGGGAGAAAGATCCGAGTTAGTTAACAATGCTATGTTGGCTAACTTCTCTTGCTTCTTATCTTCGATGAAGAGCAACCTCGAAGTTTGAAACAAGGCCTTGCCAAAAGGTAGCGGGCGCTTAGTTGGTTGTTGAGCAAAATCCATCGAAGAATATTCTTACAATGATCAACACCAGAGACCATTCCTCGCTAGAGAAAGAATCTGCTACAAAGTTGCAATGTTGGGGACTCTTGCCTTTTAGGGGAGCAAAATGCCCCCCCCCCCCTTGTGTTGATTAATAATGCTATGCCCAATCCTTGAATTAATTCATAAGTCTCTCCCATGTATCTAGCAAAGCACAATACCTTCCCAACATGGGGAGGACCATTGCTTGATTGTACAATGTTGTGTGGTTAATTATTGTTCACACAATAGATATGAGTAGGACCAATGCAACAAAATGGGTGAGAAATCTTTATTTTCTTCTTTCCATGTTTTGATACAAATGAAAAATATTCATAAAAAAGTGAACATAAGAAAGGCTTTTTTGGGGGGGCAAAATTTCAAGTCATACTAATATATTCTAACCTCTTTTACTTCTGCCCTCCCCCCAAATGGCTAATGTAATGAGGCCAACAAGGGTCACACTAGTTCACAATAAAAACATCAAATACATAATTGTGCAATGGTTTTATGCAAAGATTCATTTAAGAGTGATTAGTTTGGTTCAAGGTTCTTTGTGAAGGACTTTTGCTTTCAAGCTCTAGTGTACTTTGTTTGTTGTAATGGTTTTCAATGAAATGAAATGGTCATATCTGCATACAAAAAAATAAAAACAAACATAAGTTTGACTTCTAAACATCCACCATATTTTGGTGTCAACTAAACTTTGAAGTTATATAATATTTTTCCAAAGTACTATTTTTGGTAGGTTTTGAAAAATTTGAATATACTTCAAAATTTTGATTTTGAAAAAAATTGCTTATGATTTCTCTATTGAAGAATTTTTTGCATTGGTGTTTGCAAATCTTCATTTTTATCTTAGGGACTCTTAGAGATGAGTTTCAAATAGACTAAATTAGAGGGGGAGGGGAGATCACATTAGAAATTGATTTAAAAAAATTATAGAATACATTTTGAGAAGCTATAAAGTAATAGTGGTTGTACATGTTATGTCTTTTATCCCAAAATGCCCAAGGCCATTTTTTAGCTTCTTGGAGTTTACTCTAAGTTAAACAAGAGGTCAAAGTTTTGATTAGTTTCCTTGATTTTTTAAAATTTGCAATTGTACAAATTCAAACTAGATGTGTTATGAATCACATAGGAAAAGAAAACACAACAATGTCACTAATGGATTCACTATAACAAAACATGGTAAAAAAAATTGCACTCAAAATTGAGTGCAATTTTTTGCCACAATTTTGTGCAAGCCTGTTGCGCATGCATTCAACTTCTTTTGCAATTTCCAATTGCAATTTTTAGAATTTTAGGGTGTGTTATATACCATTGGAAAGGTATTTTCAAGACCTTATAAACATTATATCACACACACCAAAATTCCAAAGATTGCAATTGGAAATTGTAAAAAATTGTTGGAAGCCCACTACAAGTGCATGCACAAAAACATGGGTCCCCTTAAAATCCCTATTTAGTGTAGTTAGAATTCATACAATTATTAAAAAGAAAGTGATAAAACTTATTAAAACAAGGGCTTCTTTTCTAGTTTTGGATAAACTCTAAGAAGCTCATAAAAGGCTTTGAATAGGGATAACATTCTTGAACATTCATAACATTCTTGAACAAACATGGGGCCCAATAAATAGTAAAAGACATTCTAAAAGAGACACAAACTCCAACCTTTATGAAAAATGTCATGAAGAAGATTATTAATGTCTACCCTTTTTGTTGTTGTAATGTATGAGTCGACATGTACATGGTATTGATTTCTTCATTCAATCCAATTATTTAAAGCACAAATGAGATCTTCAATACAAACAAGATCTTTACATAAGTGACCAAGGGTTGTGGGTGAAGCATTTAGTGCACTATGATTGGAGGAGGAGAAAGGGAGGGTTCTAATTCTCTTTACATTGGTAAATACTATTTATTATTTTAAATAATTTTTTATTACTAATTCCATTCACTAAATATACTAAAATAAAAGCATGGTCATTTGTACAAGATATTCCCCACTATACAATAGTGGAGGTGACCAAAGTTTTGAAAATAAGCTTTGAGCTTTCCTTTATTATTAGTTTCTTCTTCTAATCTATGACAACCCTAGTTTTTAGAAATTCTACAAAGAGTTGTGAAGAAAAAAGAAATGGAGAGGAGAGAGAAAACATGATTAAAAAGAAGAAAGAGAAAGAGTAATGAAAAAGAAATGATTATATCTCCCTTTTCCTTAAATTCATTTAAAATAAAATCTACCTTCCAATAGTGGAATGTAATTTTTGTATGTAATCCTCTTTTTGTTGGATGTTTTAAGTGTCAATCTTAGATAAATGGACTCTTCAATCAAGGGTTTTTGTGTGAAGAACCAAAGTTATCTTCTTTTTTTTTGGTATGGGATATAGTAATTCAAAATGGGCTTTTTATTTTATATGCACATAAAGGACCATAATTTTTCTTTTGAAGAACCCGCTAAATGTTTGTAAATCCAATTTGATAAGGCAAATGACAATATTAGATACTATGTCAAACTGTGTATAGGTGCATCATATCAAGATGCAAAATTTCAATTATTTGAAGAAAAATATAAGGGCTCTGAGATATATTTTATAACTCACTATGTGCCATTATTGGTATTATGGATCAGATACTATATAACTTAGTGAAGCATGTGAACTTAGACTTAGGCATATTCAAGTCCCAATAGATGATTGCATTTGTAAGTTGAAGGTGCATTATTTCCAAGGGCTGTCACTATAACTTATTAGGTGAAGTTACCATAGTTCATGATGAGTGAAGTTGCACCAATGTTTGGGATATTTTTTGAGACTTATTAGCTATTTTCCTTTTAATTCCCATACCAAACCTATTTTTCAAGTATTGAGTCCATTTTTTCCTCTATTTTCCCCTCTAAATAGAAATTTTATAGGTTTTTTCATTGAAGTTCCCTGATGTTTTCAAATTGCAACCAATTTTTTTCCTCCAACTCCACCAATTAACAATGAACTAGCTGGTGGTTCTCCCTCAACCAATGTTTTTTTGGGCAATTTGTCTACCATTTGCACCAAAGCAATGGACCCATTACCACGCCTTTAGAACAAAATGGTACTATAAAGGCAAAAAATCACCAAAAAACTTTTAATTAAAAAAAATCTTAGACAAAATGGCTAGCATTAGAAGAGATTTCAGGATTTTAAGGGCCGTTTCAGGGCCGTTCCCGGCGTTGTTCCCCTGGCAGTAAAAGAATGCCGCTGTCAGGTGTGTGTTTTTTTGGAAAATAAAATAAAAATAAAAATTTAAAGTTCTTAAACTGAGAAACAAAGTTATATTTTTTTATTTTTTTATTTTTTTCTGAAAAATCTGACCTGGCCGTCTCTCGGCCAGGTCAGCACAGGCCGGGAACATCGGATATCGGCGGTTCTCGGGGGGGTTTCAAGTTGGGAACTCGCAGCCCTCCCCAAGAGCCAAATCACATGTAATGTTGTGAATGAAAGTAGAATTATGGATATGTGATATGCACTAATGTGATAATTTCTATCCAATATGTGGATGAATGTTGAAATTTGGAGCACCGTCATAACATTTAAGGTAGGAGGTTTTAAAAGCGCCTCAAAAAGCACACAGGCTTTAAAATCGTCCACCTCCTCAAATGTTCACTATTTGTACTATGCATGTTGCTTTTTCACAGCCTTCAACAATGTACAAACAATGCACATATGAGGAGGTGGGCGATTTTAGAGCCTTATGCTATTTCAACTTCAAATTTTCATAACTAATTCCACAAAGCTCCAAAAATTATGAAAGAACTTGGGGTTAGATATCAATTCCACTTGTCTTTCAAGGAAAATTTATTGGATGAATGTTGAAATTTGGAGCACCCCTATAACATTTAAGGTAGGAGGTTTTAAAAGTGCCTCAAAAAGCGCACAAGCTTTAAAATCGTCCACCTCTTCAAATGTTCACTATTTGTACTATACATGTTGCTTTTTCACAGCCTTCAACAATGTACAAACAGTGCCATTTGAGGAGGTGGGCGATTTTAGAGCCTTATGCCATTCCAACTTCAAATTTTCATAACTAATTCCACAAAGCTCCAAAAATTATGAAACGACTTGGGGTTAGATGTCAATTCCACTTGTCTTTCAAGGAAAACTTATTGTCCTGCCATGCCACTTGTGGCTGGTGATCTTGTTCTCTTTCCTTGCAATAAAATTTTGTTTCATTTGTTTCCAAAAAATAATTAAAAAAGGAAAATTTATTGAAAAATATTTCAAGAAGTTTCACCTCTCCAGAATTCAGTTTCAACTCTTAAATGGGCAATTTAGGGACCTCCTCCCTTAATATCACCACTTTGGCGCTTCATAAAAAATGAAAAAAACTGCCCCCGACATTGGGTTGCACCAATCTTGTGGGTTCCCCCTTCTGACTGTTTCAGGTCTGTCTCTGTAGTAACGTACCCTTTTTGCATCGAATCCATCTTCAATTTTCTCAAAAAAAAAAAAAAAAAAAAATTTGTTTGTTATATTACTCTCGTAGTAGTACAACAAGCACACTTGTCCAAGCATCATCTTCAATTTTCTCCAAAATAAAAATAAATTTTTTGTTTGTTAGATTACTCTCCTAGTAGTACACAAGCACACTTGTCCAAGCATCTTCCATTTTCTCCAAAAATAAAATAAAAAATTGTTTGTTACATTACTCTCGTAGTAGTACACAAGCACACTTGTCTAAGCATGCAGGAAGCTGAGCTAGACCAAGAGCCTTGCAGAAGCCTTTTTTTTTTTTTTTTTTTTTAAGTTTCAAATGCAGTTCCCAAAGGTGCTATCAGGTGTTGTTAAGTTACTACTGTGGCATGCTTCACATGCCTAAAGATCTGGCTTCCATGTGGAGTCAGGGTCGGTGAAGCCCATTGATCAACAGTGGAATGGGGACTCCATAAAAAACAGACTCCCATGGACCCGAAACTACAGGGTTTTGGGGGAATAAGAGAGTTCTAACTCTAACTTATTTTGACCTGCATGGGAATCAAATCAATCAAAGACCAAACTGGGGTTCACTTCCAAACTTTTAAGCTATAACATTCTCTATTATATAGGTGTGAAATGGAGCGGTCTCCAAGATTTGTAGCTTAGTTGGTGCTTGGAAAGTTGAGAGTTGAGACAAAGGTACGTTGAAAGGATCTAGAAGAGAGCATGATGAGTCCAATCTTTCACATTTATTGTGCTAGGTGCATCTGATGTCCAATGGGACTCCAGCTGTTTTGGTAAAAAATATTTTATACAGGGACACAAGAACATTTTACACATTTCAAGTATATAAGAACATTTTACACACTTCAAGTACACAAGAACATTTTATACATTTCAAGTATATGAGAACATTTTACACATTTCAATTACACGAGAACATTTTACACGTTTCAAGTACATGAGAACATTTTATACATTTGAAGTATATAAGAACATTTTACACATTTCAAGTACACGAGAACATTTTACACGTTTTGAGTACACGATCTTTTCATGCTTTCCATGAGTGAGTTTTGTTGTACTTTAGTTGTACACTTAGATGTCAACATTTGGAATCCGACAGTTAGAATTTTGTGAAGGACTTGAGTTAGAGAGGCATGTGAGAAAAAGAAGGAAACTTTAGATGTTTTTTGAGGCCTAAACAAGGCCACAAGTTTCAAGATTGTGAGAAAGTTGGGAACTTCGCCACATTAGCAATTTGACATAGTCAAGAGACTACCATGTTAGATAATATTATACAAATATTTAATGCATTGGTTCACAGCAAGGAGAACAACCCTAAAATGGTTTTTTAGAGGCCTCAAATCTCCTCTAATGTTGCCACAAGAAACTACATGTCTCCCACCATATGTAGGACGTTAAGGTAAGAAGTCCACAAACTGTCCTTTTAAGCCTACCTACCCTATCAATGACAATAATAGTTATTTCACGGAACATGTCACTTATTCCTAGATAAGGGACGCATTTAAAACCCAATCACTTTTGGGACCTCCTACCTAAGTTAAAGTGGTGTCGCCTTACATGGTATAATTTTGGTGCCAAATCTTCTAGCCTCAAGGGAGCAATCAAGATGAAGTTTTGGGTGGCCCAAATTCCCATTTAGGGCTGAATTGGGGATGGATTCGACTCATCTATTGGATTGTACAAATCTCCAGCATCTACCAATACAAGGTCTTTTCTTTTCATATTTGGTACATATTTATTAATTGTGAGCTCAAGAAACTTCCTCCCATTTGCATTGTTGAATTTTGCAAGCACTATTATATATTTTGGGAGCATTGGAGTTGTGTAGAAGACTTGTACAAAGCATTGATTTAAGCCTTGGACAAAATAAGATAGAAATACCTATTCATGATAACTTAAGTATTTTAGCTTGTGCAATATGGAAAATTTATTGAGAAACTTAGCTCAATAGGTGCAAATATAAGAATGAGGATGAATGCAAAAGAAAGAATTTTTTTCCCCAAGTATAAATATTTTATTCAATATAAATGTAAATTTTTCAGTTGGACCTATTCCGGTTTCATAAACTCACCTATTCGAGTTCGCTTTGGCACTTCTCTCTATGCAAAGAAGAAAGAGAGATGAATCTTTTTCAAGGAATAGAACATCCAACTATTGTCTACAATAAGTCAACCTAAAAAGCTATGACAAAGGGACTATCCGAAATAGGTACTTCTACCATAATGTTTACTTGGTATTTGGTACAATTGTTCTCAATTGAACATGAGATATTTATTTTTGGTGCATCCACAAATTACATGTTGTAGTACATACACAAATTTTAATAAATTATATGCTTAATAATTAAATTTTTTGTACAAACACAAATCTATAAATGAAAGTCATTGGTGAAGTTATACCACAAACTCTAACATTTGAGAGATGATGTGTGTTTTTACCAATTCTGATGGTAGATACATAGAAAAAAATATGATAAAGAAAGATTACAATTCTAAAAATAACATGTATAGTAAAATTTGATTTACATTTGTCAATGAATTCATTCAAGTTCTCATAATAAAAAATTCCATACTTTAAAAATAAATAAAACTAAAAATATAGATTTAGAAAAGAAATAAAAGAAAGATGTTTTCTTAAATTATGTGTTTAGTCATGTGATTATTTTCATACCACTATAGTGACAAGAGCAAAATTATTTATCGCTTGAAATTCTTTAAAACTCTCATAAAAATAAATGACAACTATTATAGGTCTACAACTCTAGATTCAATGTCAAGAGAAAATAAAAGGTTCAAAAGAAGTGAAAGAGCTCCCTTTTTTCCAAAGAGAAAAAAAAAAAGGTTCAATTATTTTTTAGAACTTTTTTTTTAATAGAAAAAATAGGAAGATTTTTTAAAAAAATTATTTTATTTTTTAAATAGAAAAAATAGGAAGAAAAAAGGAAAAGATGCGTGTCTTATAGTATTTTTAATTGAGAATTGGAAACCCAAGACCACATGAATTGGAAATTAGGCCCTAGAATTTAGCTTCAATACTTTACATTAACTGGGTTCAAAGTATTGAATTGGGGCTAGATTGAGGGCTAGATTGTGGAAAAATTAGGGTGGCCTTCCATCCAGCCCTAGGGCTAGTATAAACTGGGTTTAAGTTAAAGCGGTCATTTGAAGTTTTCATATCTTCCCTCAACCAAGGATAAATGTAAAAAATTACCTCTATTTTATGGTTGTACATTATTCACCCTTCCTAGCTAATTTGAGATCTGTGATTCAAATTTGAATTCAAAAATTCCAAATTTTTATTATGGATGGCAAGTTAAAAAATTCCAATGTTTTTTCCAAGGATAAAAACACAAACTTTGAAAGACCACTCTAATGTTTTGCACTCCCTTTTACCTCAACTACAACAACAAACGTAATCACAATATTGGATAGGAAGTTCATTACAGACCCTAATCCAATTCAATTCAATTCTACATTGGTCCAACATTTTTGGGTCTATAATGGATTCCCTACCTTAGTTGTAATGAATCTTATTTTTCCAACAATTAGTGCAAAAGTAATATATGTGCAAGCATAATCATCATTACATGTGTTTTGGCTGTTGGGGAGGGCTACGAGTTCCCAACTCGAACCCCACCTGAGAACCGCCAAAACCTGTCGTTCCCCACCTGCGTTGACTTGGCCGAGAGACTGCTAGGTTAGTTTTTTTGAGAAAAAAAAAACAAAAAAACTTTGTTTCTCATTTTAAGGACTTAAATTTTTTTTTTTTTTTTCTTTTTTAAAAACAGAGTTTGACACCGGAGTTCGAGAAGACCAGGGGGAACGGAGATGGGAACAGGCCCGAAACGGCCCTCTAGCCCCCCAATCTCATCTAATGCATTGTTCAAAATAAAACACCTATATTTGGACTAAAAATGAAACACTAATACCTAGATATTGATGACATAAGATATACACAATTAGAACATCTAGGAAAGTGTATAAGAGACTACTGTCAATTTTTGGTACACCTAAAAACAATACTATTAAATCTCATACTTATTATTCACAAGGTGTTCAAATAATGCATGCAAATTAAAGTGGTTTGAAATCCTATTTCACTTGCCAATAAGATTCAATAAAAATAATTTATATTTTATGATTCTAGTAAATAATTATATGCTCAATTGCAATTAGTGTTGATTAGGGTGCCCATATCTTAGCGTCTTTTGTGCTAGGGGCTTATGTGTGCCCAAGTGGCATTTTAAATTTCCTATCATGGTTCCTTTGACTCCTTCTAATTCCACCTTAGAACTATTGAAGATTTAGTCTTTTTTCCTATCTTGTACCCACTTCTATATAAGAATTTCTTAAGAATGAAAATTAAGTATTTAAAAAAATATTTCTAACCCTCAACTCAATTCTTCATCAATATTTTTAAAAACTCACAATCTAAAGTGCAAAATTTTAAGTTAAAAAAGATTCAAAGTAAAAAAATATAGTCATAGAAGGTGCAAAAAATATTTGTTTTCCTCACTTTCAACAATTACATCTTGCAATCTATGTGATCAAAGTTTCACAAATTTCTTCCACACATTCTTATACTTGCCTAGAATGTGAGCCTACAAATGTGAGCCTACGAGCCTTGAGCCTAAGTATAAGTAGGTATTCTATAACTATTGAAGGTACTTATAGTATACATATCTATAATATAATTAAGTACCCTATAACCATAGTATGAAGGACTAAGGCCTTTTCTCACTAATGTCATGAATAAGTTCCATAATAGTGTTATTAGTGACTTTCATTGTGAATTTTCCATCACATGCTCCCTTATGCTCACAATTTTTTTTAAACTTTGGGGACAAGTGAATGGAATTTTTGATCCCTAAGTGTTCATTTACAACCATTCACAAGGTAAATCATAAATATTTTAACTTCTAAATTAATGCCCAAGGCCTCTAAGTTGAGAACTTTTTAGAGTATATAGTCACAATTCATCAATTTCTTTTGAATTGTGACTATATGAATTCAAACTAGATGTTTTATGAATCACTTATTAAAAGAAAATACAACAATATTACTCATAGATTGAAAGTTAGATTGCAATGTTTGATCATGGCAATATTAAAAATGTGAAAATGATTTGAAGTCTACTAATCTTCTTTTTATATGTCATATCTAAAATTGACATCATAACAAAAATGTGAGGTCAAAGGACATAATATGTATTGCTACAATCAATTTATAACTTTTCAAAATCTACTCTACAATTTTCTGAAATGAATAATTTTTCAATATAATGATTCTTTCTCCAAGATCTCCAAACACTAGAAAATGAAGATTTACAATGGACATCTATTTTTCAAAACCAAATTTTTGATGCTAAAAATAGATTGTAAAAGGTATTCATTGAAATAATACTTTTGGTAAGATTTTATTTTAGCTTCAAAGTTTTGTCAATACCCAAATATTGGGTACTATATTGGGCACTTAGAAGGTAAATAATGCACTTTAGTTGTACGGTTTACAATACCATACACAAAGGTTTAATTTGGCACTTGGATCAATTTGTACGTTAGATTCTCAGATATCCATGTCACTTCACACCATTCACAAAATGACACGTATCACTTTCTAGCAAAAATGACTTAATTTATGCCTAATCTAACTTTCAAGAATGGTACATTCATTGAGAAAACTTCAATAAACATAGTGTAAGGTATGAGATTCTAAAAGCGTACAAGCTCTAAAACCATCCACCTCTTCAACAATGTACAAACAATATACATTTGAGGAGGTCGGTGATTATAGAGCCCTATGCCATTTCAACTTCAAAATTTCACACTTAATTCCAAAGAGCTCCAAAAATTATGAAACTACTTAGGTTAGATGCCAATTCGACTTCAAATTTTCACAATCAATTCCAGAAAGCTCCAAAAAACATGAAACAACTTACGTTAGATGCCAATTCCACTTGTCTTTTAAGGAGAATTTACTGAAGAATATTTCAAGAAGCTTCACCTCCCCCAAACTAAGTTTCAACTCTTACATGGGTAATTTATGAACCTCCTACCTTAAAATAAATTTAAGCTTACTGTAAAATGAAGAACTGTCACTTTAAATGCGCCACTGATAAAGATATTTTGGAGGAGTCAAAATTACTACTAATTACTACTACTAAGATTTTTGTAAAACTGGTACTACTATCTGTCTATCTTAGTTTTGAGAACTTCGAGGTTCACATCGTGGGGTCTCAAATGAATGGACAAACTAAAACTGTCAGTCCAGAAGATCCTCTTCTAATTCTGCACTGTACAATTAATCAGTGTTTTGGGAAATTTTTGGAGCTCTTCGAGTCAGTTCCACCTGATTTCCTCCTTTCACGAAAATGAACCGTTGTTTTTGGATCAGGGTGTATTGACCCCCTCGCTCGGCCTTACTAGGGGTGCATGTAAAAAAAAAGCCCCCTATTTTGGGTCGTTCTAGGGTATACTCTGGACCTCCCGTGACTAATTTGGGGTCTCTGATTGCAAAACTGGATTAAAAATTTGCAAAAAAAAATCACGTGCAGAAAATAAATAATTCCAGGGTTTGCCTGCAGGGCCGAGCGAGGGGGTTAGTTCACGCTGGCTTGTTTTTTGGGCTTATTAGAGGCCAACGGTTGCATCCTCTCAATCGCAAAAAGAAAACGGTTTATTTCATGCAATCTCAATTTTTCAGTGGCCAATTTCCTCCAAATGTAAATTGACACTAGTAAAATTGGTAGATTCATGTAATGCGATAAAAATGAATTTCAAACTAAAAGTACTAATTAATCGTTAAGCGCTCCAACATCCATATTTTGGACGATGAACAGAGGGCTGGAGGTGCTACTTAGTCCAACTAATTTCTCATTCATCCAATGTAACACTTGAATCTTGAAAAGACAACCTTTCTTAATGACTAGTTTCATGAAATTGTGGTAAAAGATATTTTTGGACAAAGATATAAGTAATATTGCATACATTGTGGAAGGAATTGAACTTGGCATAGTCCACCATTTGAAGGCAAAGGATCCTCCTGACTCATTGAAGATGGTGTTGAGAATAGTATTGAAAAGTTTGCATGAAATCAAAGGAGACAATTTAGGAATTAAAGTTTTCACCTTCTTCAAATGGTTCTTCTATTGCCTCTATAAAGTACTACTTAGGATTGGTATATAAATGAAAATGCTTATAGGATAAATGCTTATGGACATTGGGACATAACAAGCAACAAATCTTATCTAAAACCCAAAGAGAAAAAGATCCATTGTTTTAAAAATTATAATTCAATTGACGCCATATTCATATCATTGGAATCAATGAAGAATATTGTATGCTTGTAGGTCCAACTAAAGAATATGAACCTATTCAAATTTTTGCCAACAAAAATGTGATCCAATTGGTGTCTCTTGGTTTTGTTTTTAAGGGGTTAGAGGTTGAACTTGAGATTCTAAGTAGGATTTTTGCATGAGCTATAACAAACTATCACAACATGAATTGAATGCATTACAAAAGTCATAGATCAAAATCATAGAATTGCACAAGCGTTTTCAATATGCATTTGATCATATCACTCAAATCCCTTAAAAACTACCTAAGTTGTTGAACCTCCTAGTTCGATACCATGTTCCACAAGGCTAATACTTGGGTATGACCCTTGCTTTGCCTGAATATTAGCCAATGAATATTATCCCATGGCGGCTAAAATTCGCCAAATATTCATAGGAGGTGTATAAAATATTCTTCAATTTTTGGTGAGCACTGGCAGATTCTCGCCCTATCGAATTCCTTCCGATTTTGCGTCCTTTGTTTTCAAAACGCAACCAGGTTTTTTCCCACTTCCATTCCACCGTCTAATTTTGAACTAGCTGCTGTTTTTTCCCAATTTAATTATTATTGTAGTTAAGAATTGAATTATTAAATCTCCTGAAAGAACAAAAAAAAGGGCAGAAACGAATAGAGTCACCTCCAAGTCGCCTGACACGTCAGCTGGCGATTTGCTCATCAAACCCACCAACTTCAGTTGTCATCAGACATGAGCTTACAGTTCATCTACTCAGACACCACACCTGACACGTCAGCATCACGAAGTGATCAAATAAGAACGAAGTAAAAACAGTAAAAAGAAGGGTGCGGTGATTTTTTTAATCATTTGGTAGAAGTAATGAGTTATTTCTTCAATACCCACGTGATACTTGGTGATATTTTTATCAAATTAGGTGATACATAGGTAAAGTACGGTGATGTGGTATAAGAATATATAATAAATCTTCCTATAAATATTAATAACTAAATACATGTGTATGTCATAGTTACATAGAAAAACTATAAGTTCATATAAGAATTCATAAGAAAATAAATTTATAGATCCTATAAATAATAATAAGTACATATGTATGTCATAGTTACAATTAAAAGACTACGAGTTTATATAAAAATTAATAAGAAAATATATTTATAAATCCTATAAATAATAATAAGTACATGTATGTGTAATAGATATATGTCATGTAAAATATGAAACTTTTATTCTTAACCCCTAAATCCAAGATCCAAATTTAATTTTGAACCCAACCGCCATCCTTGCTTTACCAACACTAACAAGTAGCACTAGCCTATTTTGTGGGGTCTATTAGAACAACCCAGCCTACAACCCAGCCATGCATTGTTATTGTTGAATGCCATGTCCTTTGCTTAGCATTCGGGGGGAGATCTCACAATTTTTGAATGCTATGTAAATGTTTTTGCTTGCATTGCCCTATTAATGGAAAAAACAATAAATTATGCTATAAATTTCTATTCAAATATTTGAATCTTATGACATTTAGTGCATTTGAAAGATATTCCTCACCCCAAACTTGTATTGAAATTTGACCCTAATAAATTGAAATCTTTGTTCACAATAGCCTGCTCAAAAATTCTACACAACCAAAATTTTCAAGTTTGTCCTTTAGGGGTTAAAAACAACAACAATTTATCTATTTTGACCAAATAAATTATAAAAGTCTTTGTAAAAAAAGTCAACTTCTTTGGGTTGTAGTTAACTGGTGAAAAATTATGTATAAAAGAAACATTGGAAGGGTGTATGGTGGCATAGTGTCTAGGACACATCACGACCACATCTATTGTATAGTACTACTCCTTTTGAATGAAACTACAGTAAATAGACACAAAAAAATTAGTCAAATGAATTATCAAATGTAAAGATTATACACCTAAATGCCCATGGCTTTATTCAAGCTTCTTAGAGTTTGCTCAAAACTAAAAAGGCAATTCAAGTTTTGATAAGTTTTATGAATTAGAAATAAATAAAATTCTAACCATATACATTCAAATTAGATGTGTTGTGGATCACGTAGAAAAAGAAAACACAACAATATCACTTATGGATTGAAAGATTATAATATTTGATCAAGGGATTGTTAAAATGGTGAAAGTGATTTGAAGTCTTTCAATCCACTTTTTACATGTCAAATCTAAAATTGAAGTCATGAAAAAAAAGATGAGGCTAAAAGATATAACAAGCAACACCACAATTGATTTATGGTTTCTCAAGATCTAATTTACAATTTAAAAAATATATACTTTGAAAGATATTCATCCCTCCCAAAAATACCAAAAATAGTACTTTGATAAGATTTTATTTAATTTCAAAGTTTAATCAACACCAAAATATGGTGCCTTGGGCAATTAGAGGTTAAGAATAAAACATATGTTACACAAAAAATCGTTTCATTTTCTAATTACGCATGGGTCGAATGGAGAAGAAACTTGTTATGACAAAACAATTGAGAAACTATCATTCAAGAGAAGACTAACAACAAGAGAAAACTAACAACATATTGGACCCCATACGATGATGACATCATTTAACCTCAACTTTAGTTGCATGGACTATAATAAAGTAAGCACCCCGCCAACACTTGGATTTGAACTCATGACTACCTCATTAGTGTGCCAAGGCTACAACCATTGTAGGTGCTTAGAATTACCATTGTATGTATATATTCAAATGGTAATTGTATTCTAGTAAAGAGAGTAAATTGTTTAATTTCACCTGCATGATTTTACTTTAGAATTAAAAATTATATTTTATAAGATCCTTATTGGTTATCAAATACAAAAATATACTATAATCAATTTAATAGTCTATAATGTAATTGTATTAGGAACAATTTCCATTATAAGATAAGATAACTCAAAATCTAGCATATCCCCTTGAGCATGTCCTAAAGAATTCAAATAAAAGAAAGATGTGTGTTGTTTGAACCTTGTTCAATATGTTGACATCAAAATTAGAGCATAGTTGAGAAAATCTACTAATTCAACTTTGACCACATATGACTTTTGCATATTATTTGATTGTTGTGTTTGATCTTTTTACAGTTGTAGTTGACCTTTGTCTTTACGTGATAAATAAAGACAAGCTCTTTGACACACATTAGCCTTTAAATGCCCAAGGAAAGTCCTTCCCTCTAAAATCACCTCCAAATTATTGTTTCTGAAATAAAAGCATAATTTTTCTTAAAGTCATTTTTTGAAAAATCTAAAAGACATTATCTTATGCAATACCATCAATTTTTACAAAAGATTAATTTTCTATTATTGACTATATGCAATTATGAATACTTAAGAACATACATGCTAATTTCCACAAGGATTGGAACAATGGAAGATTGTTTTTAGAGCCTTGCAATCAAGTGAGGTACATTGGGAAAATAAAAATTTCACTTGAATGTGACCATTCACTACATGCTCCAACCAATTAGTCCCTTGCCCACCTATGGAATTTTTTTCTTGGGATGGCCTTTGATTGGCTAGGTTTCTCTCCCAAAATAATTTGCAGTGAGCATTTTAATGAATAATATGAGTAAAATTTAAAATTTAAAAATTTAAAAAAAATTTACATCCATGAAGTCCCTAAAGTTGGACAACGACTATAATTTTGCAATCAA
Source organism: Rhytidiadelphus loreus (assembly GCA_947034895.1). Classification (NCBI taxonomy): domain Eukaryota; kingdom Viridiplantae; phylum Streptophyta; class Bryopsida; order Hypnales; family Hylocomiaceae; genus Rhytidiadelphus; species Rhytidiadelphus loreus. The sequence continues at coordinate 27,193,861 of OX344765.1, read as the reverse complement.
TGAACCATCAATCATGTAGGGTTTGGGTTGTTAAGAATTTTTTTTTAAATTCTAAGTAATAATACATTTGTTTTTATATTCATATTAATTCAATAACACAATTTTAAGATTGTTGGTGCATTACACCTACTTAATTCTATGGTATAATGTAGGTAGACATCTAATGTTCTATTTTTATAATTTTGCAATCAAAATTTAGATTATTTGAATCAAAATTACTTTAAATGATCTATGTGAGGATCATTGACCATATAATCATTCAACACCCTTGTAAGGATGGGAAATGCATCATTCATCACTTGTCTTATGTAGATGTAATAATACTCTACTCAAAAATTAAAGATTTGATAGAAAATATTTGAGAAGTATATCAAGTACAAGAAACTTTTCACACTACATCCTAAGTTTGATTGAAATCTCAAAATCTGATTGGTGGATAGCTAAAAATTGGGACTTAAGGTTTTACATTGTGTCCCAAGTCCCACGTTAGTCCACATGTGTACTTGGCAACACTTTTTAGGAGTTTTGGTGCCAAGAAATTGGGAATTGTAGGCCAAATTGGGCTAGCCTATAGGAAAAACCAACTCAACTTTCAAGTTCCAACAATTTTTTGAGTATAAAATGAAGAGAAAACCACTATATAAGGCATTTTAGTGGGTTGGAATTATCTCCAAGTATCTCCAATGTTGAATTGATGCCCAAAGTGCACCCCAAATGGATTTTGACTCATTTTTTAGACACTTAATTACAATATGATATTATACCTGAGACAAGTCGGGACTTAGAGTTGGGACTTTGTGCTTTCACACTTTGAATCCCAAATCCCACATTTATATTTTTTTTATTCACTTTCTACAATCCAATAAGATAGTGATTTGGCTTTGAACCAAGACTTCGAAAATTGAGGCTTGAAACTTAGAAAATTAGAACTTGGGACTTAATGTGAAACGCCCCTAGGTTATTAGAATATTCTACACTTCAAAAAACTTCTAAGTATAGCAAATGACAAGACTCTTAATTTGCGCCAAAGTTTAGAAAAAAGCTTAAATTTCTTTTGCTAATTGGAGGTCTCTTTGATGCCCTCTATTCTACCCAATGATTAAAAAATATATCATAAACCATTTGCCAATACGTTGAGGTCAAATTCCGCACCCCGATGTTGAAATAATTTAATTTTGGCATTCAGACAATTCAATAGCTTAATCCGATTTTCTTAGCTTTTGGCACGGTGCTCTTCATAAATTTTCAACACTTTAATAAAATGATTTGATTTTTGTTTATTTATGTGTGAATGTGTTCCTTTATCCTTAATTTTTTCAAGAATAATTTCAGAATATTCGAAATTTTCAACAATGATATTTCTCAGATTTTCAGAAGCAGTTGTTCAATTTTTCGTATTTTTAGACATGCTCCAGTTCTTTTTTTATTTACGAAACTGACCTATACGTAGGGTATTACTGAAGTTGAAATGGGCTCCACCACACGTGGTGGAGCCCGGGAGTCCGTCCGTCCAATGACAAGGACGTGTCACAGAAAACGCGGAATCCACGGCATCGGAACTGAAGAAAGCCGCAGCTTCCACCCGCCGGCCCCGCCACACGGCTGGCCCTCTGCCCCCCCAAGTCCGCCACTCCAGCCTCCACCACCCACCGTCCCGAGCCGCACCTCCCCCGCAAGCAGCCGCTAACGAGCGCAACCACCCGCAGCCGCTCCGAGCCGTCTCTCCATTGCCGCACTGTGACCACATGTGGCAAGCTTCAGTTCTGCGCTGGCTGTCTACTAGGGGTCTACTAGTCTAGAGGCGCTTCCACGGCGAGTGCTTTGCAGGCACTGGCAGAGCTTGGAACCCATCGCCCGAGTCAGTCGTCGGCTCTCCGGCCTTGCAATTTAAAGGCCCTGCTCTCTCTGGTACTGCTGCATCTGCGTTGCCCTTGATCAGGGCTGCATTGGTATCAGAGAGACGAAACGAGACGAGACGAGCGCGGGCGACAGCTTATTTATTAGGTTTGTGGTAGGTTGTTGGTTCGTTAGTACGACGGTTGTTTCTGGTTGTATTTCGCCGGATCTTGTCTGCGGTTGGCGTCGCAGTCGCAGTCGGAGATATTGAGAATGCTGCTGTGAGCGAAGCGAGTCTTTTTTGTGTGGTTTCGGTGCGACATTGTTGAGACGAGGGGGACGAAGGAGTCTGGGAGTTTGGGCGCTAGTTTTAGTGGTGGAGGAGTGGCGGTGGTGACAATGAGGACGGCGCAGTCGGGACATGGCAGGGATCATCAGTATGAGGAGAATAATAATAATAATAATAATAAGCGTCTGCCGATGAAGCGGACGAAGGTGCGAAAGGCGTTGGCGTCGGATGCGCTGCCTTTGCCTGTGGGATTGACGAACAAGATCTTCATTGTGTTGTTTTTCGTGGCGTCCTACTTTTTGATGCGCTCTTGGCGAGACAAGATCCGAAACTCGACGCCGCTGCATATGCTCAACCTCGGAGAGATCGTGGCCCTGCTGATTCAGCTTTCTTCTTTTATCTATTTGATAGGTTTTTTTGGAATCGATTACGCACAGAACTTTATTAGTAAGAGTGGCGAAGGCTCTTGGGACTCGGATGATGAGAGGGATCAAATCAGGCCGAGCTGTCAGGTGCAACCCGAGGCTCCTAGAGTCCCGGTGGAGCTCATGGGAATGAGCTTGAGCGAGAATGAGGATGAGGACATTGCCCGCGCTGTTGCCAATGGCGATGTGCCTTCGTACTCTTTGGAAACGCAATTAGGGGATCCGTCGAGGGGCGCTGCGATTAGGCGGAGGGCAGTGGAATTGACCACGGGAAAGTCCCTCCAGGGTCTACCGTTGACAGGGATGGATTATAGCTCCATCATGGGACAATGCTGTGAGATGGTGGTTGGTTATGTGCAAGTCCCAGTCGGAGTTGCTGGCCCTCTTCTTCTCAATGGCCATGAGTTTACGGTGCCGATGGCCACTACTGAAGGTTGCCTGGTGGCGAGCACTAATCGCGGATGTAAGGCTATCTACCAATCTGGTGGTGCCACAAGCATATTGCTGCAGGACGGCATGACAAGAGCTCCTGTGGTTCGGTTTCCTTCTGTGAAGAGATGTGCAGATCTCAAGTTCTTCGTTGAAGATCCCAACAACTTTGATACCATCTCGCACATGTTCAACAGGTTTGTCTTTGGTCTGTCTTTATCATGCTGTGTTCATGTGGTTTCTGAATGGGAGTTCTCATGAACACAATCTATGTTATTAATAATCGGAGCCACAAGCTCCATCAGACTTGGATTGAATTACATGGACGATGCTTTCTGCTGGCTTGGCAGCGCTCTGTCCGTGGAATGATGGATCTTCTGGATTTCCTTGTCATACCATGATGACCTTTGTGATTTCTGATACGTCAATGAGTAGAGAGTGGCATTCTGGATTTCCTTATCATTTCTTTGTCCTTCGTTCTGATCTCATTACTACGCAGCCCTGATCTCACATCTTTAAGTTAATTACGCCTTGAACTATGTCATGAACTATATTTAATACACTGCGGCCCGACTTGCAGAATGACTTAGAACGTGCTGACGATTCGTTGCATTGTTTTCAGGACTAGTCGTTTCGCCAGGTTGAAGCACCTCAAGTGTCAGTTAGCTGGACGAAATGTTTACATTCGTTTTACTGCTTTAACTGGCGATGCTATGGGGATGAACATGATATCTAAGGGCGTTCAAAACGTTTTGGATTATCTTCAAGATTTATACCACGATATGGAGATTATCAGCGTGTCTGGTATGTGATTGAGCCTCATCGATTTTAACTATGTTATCTCCGAATTGAAGTTCAGTTGTGCATTACGGTGGTATGGGTTGATATTTTGCACGCTGTCATTATTTGAGGCATATGTTGTTTTTAGCGATTTATTGAAGTAAATTACTGTACTCACGTAGTCTGTATTTGCAGGTAACTTCTGTGCTGACAAGAAGCCAACAGCTGTAAACTGGATTGATGGCCGTGGCAAGTCAGTTGTTTGTGAGGCAGTCCTGACGGAAGAAGTCGTGCGCAAGGTCTTGAAAACATCAGTTTCTGCCTTGGTGGAACTTAACATGGTCAAGAATTTGGCTGGTTCTGCCTTGGCTGGAGCAATTGGAGGCTTCAATGCGCATGCATCCAATATTGTGTCTGCTGTTTACATCGCAACAGGACAAGATCCAGCTCAGAATGTTGAGAGCTCGCAATGCATAACAATGATGGAGGCTGTGAATGGAGGTCGAGACTTGCATGTTTCTGTCACCATGCCTTCTATCGAGGTGTGTGTATATATTGTTTTTAATTTATTGATACTTCCTTCCAGATGTTTATTTCGCGTATCAGATCTTGATCTCGTTGTGTCATCATTTTGTTTGGTGCGATTGTGTGCGTTAAGTGACTCATACTGTTTGTATATTTCTCTTTACAGGTGGGAACCATTGGTGGTGGGACACAGTTGGCATCACAATCAGCTTGCTTGAACCTGCTTGGAGTGAGGGGAGCTAATGCTGAATCTCCAGGTGCCAACGCACAGGCACTTGCAAGAGTAGTTGCAGGTACAGTGCTGGCTGGTGAGATCTCTCTTATGTCTGCGTTGGCTGCTGGGCAGCTTGTGAAGAGTCATCTGAAATACAACCGTTCGAGTAACAACATGGCCGCTGTGGCGAATGCTGCCCTGCCTCCTCTACCAACAAAGTCTTCCTCGACCTGATGAGCTCTTCAAGATGATATTTCAGCTGTAAGTTGCGTAATTTCGAGGGATGAAATCTTCACAGCATTCCAATTTCGAATCACCCGGTTGACACATTTTATGCTCTTTTCAACCTCTAGTGATTCAAGAAGCAGATTTTGAGATCCGAGTGCCCGGATATTCCTTGTCGGTTTCACATGTAGAGAAGCTCCCTGTGAACATTATTTATTCTGGAAGATGTCTACCTCCAGACATTGTTAGCCTGCTTGGAGTAGGCAGTTGCCTTCTATGTTGCGTCATCAATTTTGTCTCACAACTTTTGGCACCTTTCTTAGATACCCTCTTTCACGTAAAGAGAGCGGTCCAAGTTTTGAACGGAACGTGGATCCTGTATCAGGAGGTTGTTTTGTAACACACTGAATTTGATATTCTGGCTTCCCTTTTCTGAGCTTATCTCAGCCCTTGAGGTTTTCCTTTGATGAATAAGGGTGTCTGCTGTTATTAGGCAGAGTTCTATGAGGGATAAGGTGTGATCAAATCCTTTTCGTAGCAAGTGACAAGAACTATTTAAGTCTTGCCTCTTCATAGAGAGATTTTGATCTGCTGGTGTTGGTTTGGATCTGCAAGATGGCTCTGTCCTGCTGCTGCTACAGCATGGATAATTGTGTAAATAGGAAGCAAGAAATTTGATTATATTTCTGAGAATGATGTAAGCTTATCAATGTAATCCTTACTCCTGCTTTGTCATGTAAACTTGACTTACCATGAAGTGGTTGGGGTGTACATGTTAGATTTTGTTTTGAACCCATGATTTTTTGATTCATAACTGTACTAGTTCATGAGTGCTTTTTCTGCGAGTGCCATGTGTGTTCAAACATCCATAAAGATTGTCATGATGGGATGAGTTGTACATTGGTAATTAACGTTTCTGAGCTGCAAGATTGGTTCATTCCTGGATTGATGATTTATCTGGACCAGAGTCTTTCTCCAGGTTGATTTGAAAAGGCTGTCATCATTGGTTCTGAAAAGGTAATGAAATGTTGGGAAGAAAAATTAGGAATCAATGTTGTAGTGAATGTTGTGGCAGATGCAGATAGGGAGTGCCTAATTGCCTAGTACAAAAAAGCATCATTTACAATCACCCTGGTTGCATCCCTTGCATCCTTGAGGTAAATGATTGGAAGAAAACAACCTTCTTTCATCCTTCAGGTAGATGATTGGAAGAAAACAACCTTCTTTCATAGTAGATGATTGCAGGATACTTGGAGGGACTTGTTGCAAGTGGCCAATATCTCACAAAGTTGGCATAATTTTGGTAGTATAAGAAAGGTTGCCAATAAAGGTGGTCAATAGAGTCCTTTATGCCTATATTTTGTTCAATTATTTTTTCATTCATCCAAGGTAGTTCTTGAATTAAAAAGCCTTATTTATCACCAAGGTAGTTTCAAAGAATACTAGGATGAATAGGTGCATTCTTCAATTCTACAATTTTTCTAAAAGCCATTCATTGGATACTATATTACTCTTCAATGTCCTTACTTGGCTAAAAGATGGGGTTTTTTATGATCAATTTGATGAAATTGACATTGATAATATATTTGAACAAAAAAAATAACCAAAATAGTGCAAAAATCCCAAAGAGGTGTTACAAATTTAACAAATTCCATTTTCCATGGTGGTATAGCAATTTCGGAAATATTTTTCATTCTTGGGGGGCCTTGGGAAGTTCAAATAGACCCTTTTTAACCCTTAAGTGCTCCAACATCTATATTATGGACGATGAATGGAGGGCTTGTGGGCATTGTTTAGTCCAACTATGGTAGAACCACCCATTGCCAACTAGGGATGCATACCCAACTTGTAGGATGCAACTATTTCTAACCAAAGTTTAGAATGTGATTTTTTCTCCTTTGCAAGGTTGGGACTATAAACTCATGACACATGTCCACATGTAGTGAGCAAGAAAGTAGGAAGTAGTGAGTGGGAAAGTAGTTTTGGAATGATTGAAATTAGAAGACTCTATATATTTGGATATGGGTTGAGGCCAACTTTTGGCTTTCCAAAATTCATAGTAATTTGAATTTAAGGAAAAAATCACTAAAAATTCACAATGCCCATCATTTCTATCTTTCTACAAGGCAATAAATTTATATTGCATTCTATTGCTTTAGAACATGCATGGAATTACTTAAGTGGTTAACTATAGGTGGTTCTACTATAACCTCTCATTCATCTAATGTAATACTTGAATGTTGAAAAGACTACCTTCCTTCATGTCTAATTTCATGAAATTGTGGTAAATGATATTTTTGTACAAGGATATAAGCAAAAATGTGCCAAAATTTGAAAAGGATCAAGGTATCGAAGGATCATTATACTCTACACCATTCCACAATTGGTGGTTAAGTTGCATTGGATTCCATACATCCTTCTAGGTCTATGTTTGGGAAGAACTAGTATCTAGTTTAGAGTTAACCAATGGAACTGGAAAAAAATGTTTGCAATTTGAAAACTTCAACAAAAACCTAATGAAAAAAATCTATAAAATTTCTACTTTGAGTTAAGAAATAGAAAAAATAACCAAACTTAGTACTTGAAAACTTGGTTCAATATGGGAATTTGAGGAAATTAGTTGGTAAAAATAAAAATAAAATCCCAAATACTAATGTTCCAAATCATTAGCAAAAATCCAAAGTAGCTGTATGCATTTCACCTCATCATTAGCAAATTAAAGCCCTTGAACTAATTTAATTCAAACTAGTATGCCGTGTGCCATTGCCACAATATAATAAAAGTAAAGTAAAAATCATTTTTTCATTTTTTCATTCATAAAAACTTCAATATTGAATATCTTTTTTGATGTGAGTTAGAATGCCACAAAATAAGTCTATGCACCCCTCAATTTCATTGGGGGGATTTTCTAAGAATGATAAAATCCTCACAACTTATTTATGTATTCAAAGAGAGCTCTCTTTTTTCAATAGAGGGATTGAGAAGGTCGGTTATAGGCATTGACTTTCCTTTACTATTTAAATGGTTTAAAAAAATATATACATCATGATTTTTTTTTTGATGAAAGCTAAATCATCTAAGTGAAGTTTCCTAAGCTACCTAAAATTTTCAGATTTTCTATATTTGTTATCAAGGCCAAAATTCCTTAATGGGTCAAAATTAAATCCCACAACCTTAGGTACCTTAATCCCTAAGAGTTTTGGTGTCTATTGGGTAGATTAAAAATGATTTCAAGAACATCTTGTCACGGATACATGAAATGGATCAACTATGTTCAAAAAGAATTTTTTTGTCTATTCTTCATAAATGCAATTAGAATTGTCGTTGGGTTCTTTATAATTTTTCTACAAGGTTCTTAACCCTAAAATGCAAGGAAACATCTAGGATGGAGGAAAAAAACAATTTTTCATCCTATTTTACTTTGGCCCTTAATCCTAAAGGGATGAGACCTATCGCCAAGGTACTTTGTTGACAATGATTTGATTTTTAAACCAATAGGTGCATTCCTCATTTCTACAATGCTCTAAAGAGCCATCTCGCTTTTTGGCCACCTTGGGGGCTTAACATCCAAAAAGGATAAACCCTAAAAGAACGTCGGTTTATGACCAAAATAGTCACTCAAAATGATGTGACCTTTGGACCAAATAGGTGCATTCTTCATTTCTACAATGCAAAGTCATCCATCGACAACTTTTTCAAACCTCCACGTCTTTCCAATGTTAACCTTGCAAAAGACGTTTGTGCACCTAAAAAGGTCCAATGGACAACTTCGTTGGTAACTATAGAAACAAAGAATGCACCCAATACTTGAATACCTTGGGGACCGCGTCCTTTCAAGGTTAATCCTGGAAGGAAGGACATGATGGTCACCATGGAAACCATCCTTTTGGATACTCATTTGAATCACTTGCTTAAAAAACAACCCTACAGCATTCATTGGAAGTCAAAGCTACTTTGCAAAGCCTCCCCTCTCCTCTTTCACAGAAAATTCCAAGGATGAATGTTTGCACTTTTGTCCTTACGTACAAGGATTCTTTGTCATCCATCAGACACTTATTGTCCGTGACAACGTCCTTTTTTATTCGAGTTAATTTATTTTGCCAAACCATTCGATCCCCTTCTCCTTCTCCTTCCTAGCAGGCTAAGTTAAAAGAATCCTGCCTGACCACGCACCGACAAGTTGGACTGCTTTTTCCATACAGTATCCAGCAGTCCACAACTGCAGCATGGCTGCCACCTGAATTGAAATGGGTGGCACGCAGAGTGGCCGTAGCACTGTCCTTCACAAGGCAAGGATACTCGGACAACTCTGAAAAGCACTGCTGCTCCTCCTTGTTCTTGGCAAAGATCCCATCGCATCCCATTTCATTTCACAACTACAGTATTAGAGAGTGCAGCATGGAAACTCCACCTTACACTTGTCCTTCTAATGGCCACCATTTGGAGTACCTGTCGGCAAAAATGGATTGTCAATTGGGGTATTATTGCACGCGTTCCCATTTGTCTACACAGCTTTTGTTCGGACACATGGATTTAGGTGTGGTTACCCTACACCTTCCATCTTTGAAAAATTGTCAGCACGGAGACCCGGCTGTTTGTACAATACTTGGGGTTGGATTGAAGACTGGCCCGAACTCTCTTTGTTTAAAATCAATACATAACATTGTTAACCAGACCGAGGGGGGGCCCTTTTGCTCCCCTCCCCAAATCAAGAGCCCCCTAGGGAAAAAGTACCTTTGCCACCAATCAGATTGCAACAATCTGACGAATTTGTTGTAGTAGTACCATCTTAGAGCCAATCACCGCTTGACAATTATAACTTAAATCTCCACCTAGGCATATAGGGAAGAATGATACCTCCACCTGAGGGGAGGCCATGGAACTGGTTAGCAATGTTATGTAGGATCACTCAATTCCTCCAAATTTGGCCCAAGGGATTTATACCAAGGTTGGGCCAGAACTACAACTCATCCTATGTGTCGCCTTAGGTGGTATAGTTTTGGTGCCAAACCTTTTGGCTTCTAGGGAGCAATTGGGACGAGGTTTTGGGTGGTCTGAATTCCCATCTAGGGCCGGATTGGGGTTGGATTGGGCTCCTCTGTTGGATCATACAAATCTCCATCGTTGATGAAGAGAATTTTATTTAATTTACAAACTCTTTGGTTTTATAAACAAACTAGGCAAGAAGTGAAACAAGAGAATTTTTTTTATCTGTGTAGTCTATCACTGATTTTGCTACTAATCAGTAATTTTATTATTATTTTCCATTTGTCGCATTGTAGTGATTGGCCACACACAAATAGAGACCCTACAGATAAATATGATGAAATTCTTTATATTCAAGAAATTAAAAAGAAGAAGAATTTCAACATAATAAATGAAGTCCACTTTCATTTTAAAATGATTTTGAAAAATTATATTATATTATAATAAATGAATTCTGCTTCCATTTAAAATACGATTTTGAAAAATTGAAAGAAGCAAAAAAAAATAGGAAGAGAAAGGAAAAGGTTTTTGAATATTAAAAAAATCTGTTTTCTATTTTTGAAATAGAAAAAATAGGAAGAAAATGGGAAAAAATATATTTTTTAAATTTTACTTAAATAGGAAAAAAAAAAAGAGAAAGAAAAAGATGCATGTTTTATATTTCTTTTAATTGAGCATTAACAAAATCCAAGAGTACATGAATGGGAAATTGGGCCCTAGAATTAAGCCTCAACACTTTACATTAAATAGGGCCAAAGTATTGAACTTGGGCTAGATTGAGGGCAAATAAGACCAACCTTCCATCTAACCTAATTCATAGGGATTCTAAAATACATGCAACTACTTCCATTGTGATGTGATTGACAATATCTATCCTCCTTGTTGAATTTCCCTTCAAAAGTAGCAGTTTGAATTGGGTGTGGTTATCTTATCGATGGATGTACCTTCATTTGAAATGTTTAGTTGAATGCTTTGAATATTTTGCTCCATCCAATTGTGGAAGATTCAAAAATAATTAAATAATGATACAATATCAATGGAAAGACGAAAGAATGTTGAATGCTTGACATAAATCCTTGGCAAATATTTTAATCTTATAATGATGTGGTAGCCTAAAAGTGTCCAATAGATGGTAGAAAATCCTTCTATCTAAGAAAAAAGTGCAAATGTTCATCTTTGAAATTTTGTGTAGAAAAGGGAGATCTTGCATAATGGTTTGACCACCAATGAATGCTCTTGGGTTTGTTTAAGTAAATAATTCATATAGAGCCCAATAGGATGACTTCCACGATGATTAGCCCAACATTCCAAGGTTAAATGTGTTATTGTTATTCATTACAGATTTTTCAAAATGCTCTTTCTATTTCTAGTTCAAACACTGGACCACTTGAGGATTAATTCTCTAGTACTACAATATGTCGCTTGCCTTATGTTGCTTGCCTTAGGGCAACTCCAATCCAACCGGAAATCACCATGCCAACAACATAATGACAGGGCAACTAAAAAACACCCTCCCCAATGCAACCAATATTGGGCTCTCTTTATTCCCAACCCCACCATTTTTCTTCTCAAGCCTAGCAAGCTGGTAAAACATGGAGAGTTTGCAAGGTGACTCAGAATAGGAAAAGTCATAATTGTCATACCTTTTCAGGCTTTGTTACATGTGTCAATAAATTGGAACTTCTTCTTTTGCATAAGAGATCCTTTTTTAAAAATTGTACAGTAGAATCTTTTCCTCTTCATCTTTTTATGACGATGAGAAAAAGTCCATTTGAGGTTTGGATTGCTGTCTTTGCATTGCAAGAACGGAATGAGGTCTTGCCTCCCTCCACTTCAACATTCCGGTACTGTCTCTGTTTCCGTTCCTGGATTGGAGATGCTCTTATGTTGCTTGCCTGCCTTTGTGCAGTGACTGCAGTCGAGCTGAGGATCCTTCCAACACACAAGCAGGCAAGCAGGCAAGCAACATAAGAGCATCTCCAATCCAGGAACGGCGAGTGCAGGACAGGAGACTGCGAATGCTCTTCCATAGAATCTGCACACAGGTTCGTTAACTCACGCAGCCTCCGAGCATCTGAGCAGTCATTGCCAAGTCGCAAGGATTAAGGAAACTCCGACCCTGTGGAGTCCATCCCACACAAACGCCGTCACAGCGAGCTCCAGTGACGTTGGTCACTCACAGAATTCTCGCAATTCTATTAGGGATTCTCGCAGCCTATTTGGACTTCAGAAATAACTTAAGTACAAATAGCTACGTCAGGAGGAATCACAAAGGCAACCGCCATCATTGACAGAGAGAGGCACCGTTTGCACTACGCATCCGCAACCGCATTCACCACTCTGGGGGAGCTCGAGGGAATCTTGTAGCTTGGACCAACACAATGAAGTCATTAGAACATCACCATACAGAAGGAGAAGAAAAGTTACATTGGCCCTACGACCACCTTTGAGTAAGGAGTCTATTAGGGGAAGTTCTAAATCATTTTTGTAGTTACGTCACATTGAAGCACGTATATACCAAGCGCTATCCATAACATTATTGACCAATGTTGGGGGGCTCCCTTTTGTTCCACAGAATATGGGTAGCCCCAACATCATTCAAGAGACGGGCAATTCCATTGGCTCTTGGATTAAACTAAATAGAACCATAGGTATCTTGGGAGGGATAATCCCTTTCATCCTCATCCTTAGACCTTGGGGGCAAAGGAAGCAAAGGAAGTAGCTCCATTAACAAAACATTAGTCCTAAGATCAACATGAAAAAAGAGTTTGATGAAGTAGTTCTACTAACTATACAACATGGCACAAATAGTGAGGTGTACCTCTATCCTATCCCACCTAAAAGAACGATACATATATTGTTTAGTTCGATTACCCATCACAACACTGACTTAAGGTAAGTTCTTACTTGTCTTAAAGGTGGCGTTAGCGAGGGCCTTCAGAATGGATTTAGATACCCCTCTGGACTAAATTCAATTTTGCTAATACCACCTGTAACACCGTGCATACATTGATTCAAATCACCTTATCAGAGCATAGAAAGGTTTCATCCCGCATTGAAAATAAACCAAAATTTGAGAAAATTACAGTGAGCAATACTTACTGGCTCTAGAGGATTTCACAAGTTGGTCCAGACGTTCAACTGCAATCTGGGTCCCTGCACCATTTGTAGTGAAACAGTACGGTAATGATTGCGCCATCCATCACCTGGAGAGACTAGTGAACAGCACTTGCCGGTGGTATATATTCAAAAAATAATTAGAATTGTAGGTGAACAAAACTGACTACCGTCTAGTGTGACAGAGCTGGTTCCGTTTCTTGGCTAATGGTCTCTTCAAGTTTGCTTGTAACAGTGGCCCAATCTATCTCCCTCAAAATTTTGATGCGGTTAGCCAAGGGCACCAAACCAGCCTTCTCAGTCACTGCACCGCTGGTCTCCCCCTCTCTGAGAAGGCCTAGTAAAGACCCCACCTCAGGACCTTTCATTCCTCCAGTGAGTAGCACCCGCACAGGCATAAACAATCGCTTGCCCTGTAATTTAAAATAAGATAAAGAGAGTCAGGTATTAGGGACACTTTAGGTCAAAGCAACAAGCTTCTGATAACAAGCTTAAAATTTGAACCAATGCCGGAGCAACGAAGTACGAGATAATGACACCACCTAACTCATCTGTAATAACAAGTGCAAAATCTAGCTTGAAGCCTTGCTATCTCAAATACTTTTAGCATGCCACACAGGAGCCATGTAAGCGCCACCTCATTCTTCTTTTTATTTGGACTAGTGTAAAGTCGACATTCAACAAAACGAAGTAAAAATAATTAATAATAATATTTGCACCAATCAATTGTGGCTTCAACCGGCGCCATGTAGAAAGGCCCTTGGTCGCATTTGTAACCAGCCATTGTTGTGAGGTAATATCTCCCCTCAATATTATAGTTCCATTTTGTGATGTGTGAGTGGTTTAACAGGACGAAATTACCTTGCGCTTGAAACCCTTTCCCATCCCTTTAATCCATTTGTTCCACGCCTCGTGGCCACCTTCAATGGCAGCTACCAGCTCCCCACTGTCATAAGCTTCCAGTACAGCGTTTGCAACTTCGGCTATGTTGTCATTCACAACGTCCTTCACTTCAGGACTGCGTATTAAGAGACGCTTGAATCAGCATCAAGAGCTTACAAAAAAACTAAGCCAGAAGGAGGGACAGCCTATTTCCGTGCACTTAGGATAATTTGCCTAGATACTCACACAATCTTGTTGGCAAAATCAGTAGTCTTCAATGATTTGGGCAAGTGGAATTGCATTCTTCCAGTTTATGTCTAAGTTAAACAAAGATTTCCATGTAATGATAGGCAAGTACCAATGCTGGACATAGGTTTGATGGAAAAACCAAGAAAAAATTCTGATCATTTAGCAATCATAGACTGATTGGTGGACAACTTTAAACATGATGACAAAATGAATGGAAGTTGACAATATATTGTTCTGCATCTCATAAAATGGCGGAATTGGGCTAAATTTTTTTACATCCATTGCCCAAATCAAATATTGAGGAGTGTTAGAAACCAGCAGGAGGATATAAATTTACCTTTCTAAAGTCTCATTGAGAGGGTAATGTAGGATGCTGAGCAAGTGAGCTTCTGAATCTGCAACGAGCTCCGTTCCATTCTTCAGAAGCTCTACCGCAACCTGATGAATCGTGACCCCATAAATAATGTCAGTAAATAAATTGTCCGCTATCTACAGGAGGTGTTCAGAAGAGAATTGACAAAAAAATTATCTTATAAATAATGGTATGTCACCCCTCTTTTGAACGCATGCAACCAATGAACTTGAAGTTATCCTAAAGTAATGGTGTGTCAGCGCTTACATCAACAAAGGCACTTGAAGCTGACTCCGTGAGGATGCCTGCCTTCACCCACTGCTCTCTGAACATGGTTGCTACTCGTTCATTTGGCAACAAGCGCAAATGTTGTCCATTCAACCATCTGTATTTTGGAGAGCATAACAGCATCATAAGACACGGCATTGATAACTCCATGAACTGGATAATTCAAAGTTTGTTCAAAATGCTACAACATTACATACCCCAACTTCGTTTGATCAAAGATTGCTCCGCTTTTCGTTACACGATCAATTGAAAACTTCTCAACTGCGAAGGATAAAATTCTCAAATTAGTAAATGCTGCACGTATGAAGGATTAGAGAATTCAAAATCCAAAGGCAAGACTAATTTGTTCTATTAATTTACCCCTCAAATTCCAAATGGCCAAAGGTGTCTGCTTCTGTATTAATAGAAGTTGAGATGAATCAGTTTAGGTAGCTTCAAGGTAACAAATATGTACCAATAGAGAAGAAATCATACTCGACACTTTTGAACAATAGAAATATGATTTGAGCGATACTATAATCAACTATTAGCTTCCAAAGTGGACTTTTAGATTGGGAACTTGGGGAATAAACTCTAGGAAGAATAACGACTGTCAATGAACGAAGCACATGTGACATAAGAGGATAAGTAAACTTACTGATTTGTTCCACTGTGAAGATTTCGTCTTCTGATCCATCATTCCAACCCAAAAGAGCTAAATAATTCACCATAGCATTCGCCAGATAGCCCATCTCCCTGAACTGGATTATCACTCTCATTGTCAACACGTGCTCTACAGACAGGGCGCTTGGTGAAATAAAATGGTTAAGATTACACCATTATGAAAGTTGTTTCATGGCATTCTAGAGCAGCATTGACCATCCACGCTTTTCAATATAGCAGCACTATAAATGACATCTACACTTGCCTACAATAGTTGGCCGAGTACCAACGCTTTCATTCTTGAACTCAAGAAGTAAGAGGACTCATGGCAAAGAAAGAAGATGTCATAGGATAGGCCCAAGGTATTAGCAACTCTCTTTTCAGGAATATTAGCCTAACAAAGACAAAAGGGAAACACACATTTGCAGCTAAGAACAGGAATCACCTGTCCACAGGATGTGGCCCCGTGACGTTTTGAGAGCTTGCTACGATCAGGAGCTAGAATCAAGGAGACATGACCAAATTGAGGCATGGAAAATCCAAGAGCCTGCGACACATGAACCCGGAAGTCATGATCATATGAAAACCACGATGTACAGACATTATTGATCTAAAAGAAAAGCCATAACTAGTCATTCTAAAAGCCCACAATCGATCATTCTAAGATGTAGTAGCTTTGAGAGGGATAGTGAGGAATCTACATTGTAGATTAGAGCCTGCCTCAAGGTATTAGGTAGATGCTCCTCTGCTCTGCACATTTATGTACGCTTGTTATAAACAGACGACAGAAAAAGGGTAGTAGCAACCTTAAGACTCATAGAAAGTGGTATTGCTTTAATAGGCGCAGATAAAGTACAATAGGCAGCTAGTTATCAGTACCAGCACTAGATTAAGGCTCTCCACCAACTCAGACACACACGAAATTGAATGCTAGGCTTCTCTCAATTGCCTTTCAATTTCCAAGTAATTTGCTTAGTACTTTCTACATTGTAAATTCATACTCTGACCAGTAACCCCTAAGTCCCCAAACTAAAAATTGAAAGGCCACTTTGGAAACTAATAGTTGATTACAGTAACTCCCAAAACATGTTTCTATAGTTCAAAATTGATACATTCTATTACTCTCCTTGAAGCTTCCACAATAATTGATTTCAACTCCTACAGATATGGAAGTGACCACTATTGACAATTTTTAGGGTTCACGACTTGGAGGTTATGAGCAAAGAAGCACAGTTGTCTGTCAATATTCTTATTGGGTTTAAAGAAAGGACACCTGATAACATGAGATATTTTCATGGTTGCATCATCAACAGCCACACAAAAGTTGTACACAGGTTGTCCATTGCTACGCAACACCACGAAGTCGCCCAGAGTGTCCTTTTTCCACGAAACCTGATTCAGTGGCACCATAGCATGTAACTTCAGCGCACATGATCTGAACTTTGATAAAAGCAAACCTAAAGCCAGAACATGAGTATTCTATGAGACCTAAGATGACATTCATGACATTTGAGTGAGTGAACTTCCTAGCCATATTTCCCCAAGTGGCCACATCCAAATCTACAGGGGTTGAAATAAGTCATTTAGGAAGCTCAAAACAATATACTCGTAGAGAGAAGAAATCAATTAAAATAAGGGTTATTAAAGAGGTAACCAAGTGTAGTTTCTGCTCGGCTATACATTGCAGCCCTTGATAGGGATTATGCTACTGAAAATTTATATGCGGGCAATAGTTTGCAAACCTCGCCACGGATCAAGTCATGAATGGTGACAGATCCTTCTTGAGGGACACGGAAACGGTATGTGTATGGTGTGCCCTTCTCCAGCTCTGCCTCTATCTCAGTCTGAGACGCCGAGCCCCACTTGCCCATGTAACGGGGTGGCATGTTCTTCGCCTTCGCATCCTCTCGCATGGCTTCTAGCTCCTGCCACAAAATAGCCACTTGCTATCAGTAGCCACCAATAAATCAAAGGAGATCCTATTTACATCACTTAAAACATATGTACGAGTGTGTTTTCATTGGAAGAGCATTCAATAGAGCTCACTGGAGAGCTTATATTGGGTACTGCAAGACCCCAACTCTCTTTTTCCTCACTCAATGTTGATGATTCCGTATGCGATCATTCAAAGTGAGATGTTGTAGACCACTATTGAAGAGACAGTCGACAACCCCATTTCCATTGAAAGATCAGAGGGCCATAAGCATTTAGCCAAGTCAAGTTTACATCCAAACTAGCTAATTGAAGGTCAACCACGTGTATTGGAAGAGATGAGTTGCTGTCGGTAATAGGGTCACTCAATAGGAAACGGGGTCAGGTCCCTGAAGGATTCAGATCCCCCTGCTTAGGTGATACTTTAACCCTTTAAGGATGAGGAAGCCCATACTTGGCCTCATGTGATTTCTGGTAGTTTTGAGAAGTTCATATGGAGATTTTGATTCTTTCAAAAAAATACTTTATCAAACCACTACATGCAGTGTTCTTCACTCAATCGAATGACATAAAAATCTTCTCCACTTAAGTTGTACGGAGTACTTTACACGATATGATTGATACAAATGAAAATTTTAAATCCATGGATCCTTCGTCCTTAAACGGTTTAGAAAATGCAACCGATTTGAGAGGGTAAGGCTGTACCTCGTCAGTACAAAAGCAGCGGTACACATGACCCGAAGCTAAAAGCTTGTCCGCATACTCTTTGTAGATGTGAGTCCGCTCGGACTGCCGGTAAGGACCGAACTCGCCACCTTGATCAGGGCCTTCGTCCCACTCCAGACCTAACCATTGCAAGTCGCGAATCACAGCTTCTTCAGACTCCTTCGTAGAACGCTCCAGGTCAGTGTCTTCAATTCGAAGAATGAACTTTCCACCAACCGACCTGTCCCATGTCAAGAGTATAAATAACAGCTTTTCCAGCCACAAAAGATTTCAAGGTCGATTATCCAAGATTTCATGATTTTGAAATGACCAAATTGTGGAAAATGTAATTCGGACAGGGTGAATACTATATCATCAGATTCAGTGGAGAACATTGCATGTATCAGACAAAAATAAATAAAATTGAAATGAAGAAGTCCTCGTATGACCCACTCAAAAGTGCAGTAAAAGTAAAACGAGGCCGCTTGGTCCTGACCACGATCGATCAAACAGGTGATACTGAGTGATACGAAAGTGTCTTACGTGACAAAAATTCTCTACTTGAGGATTTCTCCAGTTCAGGAATTGAATCTTCGGTCTAATGATGCGTACATAAGCAGTACTAGTACATTTCCTTGCACCTGCATGAAATGTAGTGGTGATGAACCTTAATATCATAGGCCTCCAAGCCAGAAAAGCTTTCCAGAGGTTGACCGTTTGCTCTAATTGTCTAAACCCTGTCAGGGGTTTTACAAATCCACGACAAAATACAAAAAATCAACAATGAACACAAACCAGCTCAAAATCTTTGGAGTGTCACTGTTCATGTCAACGCCTCTCTCCCTAGTGCTTCTAGTACGCCCTAAAATTCGAGTCATGGCAAGAATGCGCGACATTTGCATAAGCATTTGTCCTACCCCACATCCTACGATATCCGAAATACCAATTCAAACCTTTCCACAACAGAGAAATCGACGTAAAATTCTCAAAGCCACTGATTCTCGAAACAGGGTTTTGATTCACTGGCTCCAGCATCACACACACTATTGTCTAAACCCTAGCAAGAATTTAACAAATCTAGGATACTTCATTGAACAAGAAAAACGATCACTGAACAATACAAACAAGCGAACTCCAAGTCTTGGGAGTACCGCTGTTCTGCCAACGCACGTGAAAATTCTCCTCCACCCTAAAACTGAACTCACGCTAGGGATGGCAAGCGCGCGCTACGACAAATTCTCCAAACATTTATTCCTTTCCAAATCTTACGACCATTCTTCTACAAAACACGAATGTCAACATTCTCATAAAAATTGAACCTAAATGAAACATGTATCAAAGTCTTAATAGTGCCGCTGTTTCTGTCCACGCCCGTGAAAATTCTACTCCACCCTAAAACTGAGGTCACGCTGGAGACGGCAAGAGCGCGCTACGACAAATTCTCCAAACATTTCCTTTATTCCAAATCTTACGACGATTCTTTCCCAAACCACGAATGCAAACATTCTCATAAAAATTGAACATAATTGCAGATTCCGAACAACGGCAAGGAAAGCGTGAGCTGGCCCTCACTTGGCGTAGAGGAAGTTGAACAGCGCGGTCCGTGCGCCGCCGACGTGAAGGTTCCCCGTAGGCGATGGCGCAAACCGCACCCTCACCTGCGAGCCTTTCAACTTCCCCGTCCCGTCGCCTTGCACGGCGCCTTTCGTGGAAGCACGCACCACCATCGACAAAGCTGGTCCTGTTGTTGCTTGCTTCTTCCCGACGGAATGTTGTCGCAATGCAATGTTCTCAATCGGATTGAGAAAGGTCGTGCTTGTGGACGCCAGGACGCGGCAATTGGACGATAACATGCGGGATGGCGCCTTCAAGGACGAGGCGATGTAGTGCGCGGGGCTGTGGCGTGCCAGCCATGGCGTCCTCAATGCCATTGCTCCAATCAGGGGTTCCAATCGGGATCCAAGCGAGCTCCAATTGAGCTTGACTCCCAAGACGAAACTGCTGAAATGGTTTGGGAAAGCTCACGAACCTGCTGAAATGCTTTGAGAAAGCTCAACAATGGAGGGGCGACATTGTGGAAACAGGGGAATTCGGGAGACTTGGAGGTGAAGTGGGGTTGCAATCTTGCAATGTCGTGAGGATGGGGATTGTTGGGTGTGCAGTTGCGCTGTGAGTGATGATGGAACGGGGATTCGGGGACGACAAGTGTGAAATTTCTTGTGGATTTGGGGGGCACGACGCAGCGTTTTCGTCGATCGCGGGGGGAAGAGGATAACCCCTGCCAAGACACCAAGACCGACTTCGCCAGCAGCGAAGGCATCGAAGTGGGGTCCAGACTTCCGCCCCGAGACCCCCTCCAGGAGAACTCCAGGAGAACTTGAGTCCAGGACTGAAACTAAGTTAAGGTCAAAACACCCATTACCGTTCTGCAGTCCAATTCCATCAAGTAGACCAGCCCAATTCCGTCACCAACTTTGGCCCCAATTCCGCTTAAAATCCCCTCCAATTCCCTTCCTTTTATGACAAAATCAGAGAATTCTATGACAGAATCAGGGATTTTTATGACAACAAGGGTTACGTGTCACTCCATTAATAGAGGATATCTAGTACTTGATTAGGCGGTAATGGGTTGTTTATGGGACAATTTTGACCCCACTCTATAAATGGTTTTGTAATTTCAGGACTGACCACTTCAAAAATTCACAGAAATTACAATTTTAATGGGAAAATTATAATTCCACTTGGGTTTGATCCGTGAAACAAAAACACACCTCTGAAAAATATGTGCCCTTCTTGAAATTAACCCCAAAATAGTCAGATTGCAAATCAGGGGGGTGATAGGTAGTTCTACCTTATACCTTACCTGAGGGTCAGATTCGGCATAAATTATGTCAATTTTGTAAAAGTGTCACATGTCATCTCGTGATTGGTGAGATGACATGGCCCCTTGCAAATTTAACATGCAAATTCAATTTCAACACATCTTTGTCAAATCAATTGGTAAGTGGAATCATGGTAGTGAAGCCTTCATGCCTCAAAATACAATGAAGGTTGCTTACGGAACATTTTGAGGGAGTCATGCTCTTAAGTGATTTTACCACTGAGTTTGTCATTGTTCTTGCGGTAATATTATTGACCCTTTGTTGTCATTACAAATTCTTCATCAAATTCACTGTAAGAAACTTTGTTGACCTACTAGAGCACTCCATGTTCCACCCTTGAACGAACTTGGAGAATGGTTGCAAAGAAGGGCAAGTAATTATGACTCCCTCTAATTGGGGGAGTCATAGTAGTGAAGCCCTCATGCCTCTAAATCTTGTTAAGGTTGCAAATGGAATGTTGTGATTGGACATCCATTGTTTTTTTCTTTAATTTGTTGAAGAATTTGTATTCAATTCAAACAACAAGGCCTCTTTCCTCACACTTGTTGAAGAACTCCTTTGGGGTCTTTTTGGATACCATAACTCCTTATAATATTCCATTAGTAAATCTAAATTGAATATTGAAAGGTGTGTTGAGAGAGGTTTGTAGTACCACTTTGATATTCTCTATAGTTGCAATTGTTTGTTTGTCTTTATTTGCATGAAGTGAATATTGAAGTCTCAAACTAGTGATTCTATTTGTAGCAAAAAATTTGAAATTGAAATTGAAACATTTTTTTTTCTTAAAACAATTTTAGAACATCTCCTCCCCAAAAAAATTTATCCCTTAGAATGTTGTATAAGGTATCAAAATGATGCAGTCTTTGGTGCATTTAGATATCTCCTTTCATTTTCCAATATGAAATTATAATTTTGTATTGGTTTAATAATAGAAATTGTACACATTGGTAGAAGTGGCACTTTTACATGTCTTAGCTTTCAGATAACTACACCTCAAATGTGTCCAAATAAACAATTGAACATTGTTCATATTATTAAATTGTTCACTAATTGGTTGAATCGTGTTGCAAGTCAAAAGAGTATTCTAGATACTCTTTTTATATATTTTTTGAATACCAAATGAATCGATTATAAATATTCAAATGATAAAAACATGTATTTTTAAAATTGACCTTAGACTCTTATGAATAATAGGAGTACATTTTAGGCAAGAATATGTAAGGGTCAATTTTAGAAAGGAGTTACAATTGGGTGGCAAAATGCTAAATACTACATTGGAAGTGGTCTTGCATTCATTGATGTAGTGTATTGGTCAAACCATGGTGCTTAGCCATGACCCTACAACTCAGTTGGCCTACATCAAATGGTGAGCCACTCAACATCACAACTAGCTCCCATCAAGACCCTGATAGAAGCCTAGTCATCCATCCATGAACAATAAAGCTTGACAAGATGCCCTACACCCTCTCTAGCTTCTAGTCAAACAAAGTTAATGTCTTGTACAGATCCTTGTGCTGTAGTAGAACAAAGCTTAAATGGTTCTATCTTGGAATGGATACCTAATTGCATTAGAATTTACACTGATTCTTGGTGACAATTTTAGGGCTTTGATATATTCTACGACTTCTAGAAATACAACGTTGGAAACAAGCATCTATACTACATTTTAGATTCAAACTCTCCTTGATTTTTGTGTGTAGAACACTTCAACCCAATTAACTACATTTGGAATTCCGGCAACAAGTTATGTTTTTTTTTCCCTGTGCAGTTTAGGTTCTTTCTATTGATTTAGAAGTGGCTAAGCTTTTCAATCACTTGTCAAGAGTGTAGTAATGTTTAGGACAATGTTACATTGCGCTTCTTCACTCATGTGGTTAGACGATGTGTTCTTGTTTGTGAAGTCTTTGTTATATGTACCCTCATGCAATAGACAATATACATTATGTGTCTCTCTACAATTAGAAATTGACTTGTGTTGCTTAATCAATTAGGAGAGTTGAAGGTACACATGATGATCTTTGAATTTGTTTGTCACAACACTTTCTTGTTCATACAATGCTTCATTTTGGGGCCACTTCATGGCATTGTGTTTCAGATTTTCAATAGACACGATTGACGCTTGCGAATCACTTGAATTTGAAAAGCATAAGCTAGATCTTAATGGACCTTATTATGCAAAGAAGGAGCCTAAACTCATTGAAGCATTCTATGACACTATCCCAACCCCTAATTTGAGACTCACCAGGTATGCTGATCTACTTTGACTTCCTCATACAACCACTACAAAGGATTTCTTGATTCAATCTGAAATTGCGGTTGGAAAACTTTGTATATTCGTGTAAGGACAACAATAGAACCCTGATTTTCCTGCTACATTCAACCAAATTGTACAAAAGAGAAATGCTCTTGAATCTCTAGTAAGCCCACGCGTGATCACCAATTGCTTAGTCTCCGCCTACCCTCTTAATTCTCTACCAAAGGGGTTTATAGACATAATGTCTACGATTGGTTTGTCTTACAATATACCAAAGAAAATAATTCCATTGTCCAAGACAAGTGTAGGATACCAATCATTACTACTCTAGATGACTTGTTATTAGGAATTGACAACATTATCGAATGTACAATCTCAAATTCCATACATCTGTGGTGCATTGCATAGATAACAATGGTACAAGTTGAGAACTTCACACCTAATGCACAACACATCTCCTCATGCCTTTTGTATAGCATGTCTGCTTTTAGTAATAAAAAATGGTATTATCTTCTCTTATTTATTGTCGTCATTTATCGGGTTGTAGTATGTACTACGGATAGGAATGGAACATGCAACACTTATCTGAAATGTATGTAACTCAACTTTAGCTATGTGTCTTGCATTGCATTGGAAAAATAGGTATCATTGCTATTTTGGGCCTAAAGACCAATCCAACAAAGTATTGCAAGACATTGTAGGTGCTTTATCCTCACCCTTAGGATGAAGCACCTACAATCAAGTTCTAGTGTTTTGTCATAGATAAAATTCCTAGTGGGTGTCTAGCATGCCATCCAATTATGCCTTTCAAGAAATGGATAGTTATTGGTTGTTTCTACTTTAAATTTACCTAAATGTAGATTCTAATCAAATCAATAGTAAATTAGTAACAACAACTAGTTATGGCTACAACAACCAAAACCAAAGATCAATAGGATTTATTTAAGTACAAAGGTTAAATATTCTAAGTTGTAGGGTTTTTTATGCCCTTTCCAAAATAATAAAGTTCACTTGATTTGGACTATTTCCCTACAAGTTATTTCTGAATGAAATTTAGCCTTTAAACTAAATTATAAAACTTCATATGTTGCTTTCTCCTATTTTAACTATCAAAATAAAATTTGAATTTTTGGATTAGTTTCATGTCTAGTTATACTTCCCAAGTACTGAATTGAACTTGGTTTGGTCAAATCTTATTGACTTCAGTCATCTAAATTTGTCTTAATTGATGTCAAAACTTCATCCTATACTATCGCCTTTGTTATAGATTTATTTTTTATTTTTTAATTAGTTTTGAAAATCTTGAAGTATTCCCTAAATGATTCTAAATCTAGCTTGTTCCTTGATCACTTCCAAAAGATTCCGTTTGAATTATTATATGTTAACTATCACTTTTGACCTCCATCTATACTTTTTATTTTTAGGTTTATATTATTTTTATCTTGAAGTTCATAAAATAACCTTTCTAAACAAGTTAAACACTTATACTTTTGACCTTCTTAGCAAAAGTTATCCATCGATGAAGTTTGACTACAAATCGGTATTTCAAACTTCATCCACTAAATTCTTTTACCTTGACTTCCTAAATGAACTTTTAATTTCTATTTCTATTTCTATTTCTATTTCTACTTCTATTCTAGATTCTAATATTTTAATTGGATTTTTTTGATGAATTCTTTAAATTTCATCCACTTTTGATACTATTTTTCATCCAAGCATAACTTTTGAAGTTTATATCTATTTTCTATAGGTGATTTTTTTGGATATCTAATGAAATTATTTTATGGATTCTAAAGTCAAATTTTATTTCCTAAGCTTCCTAAAGGTTTGAATATAAATTCTAACTTTTAAGTCAATACTTCTACTTCTAATTTAATATTTTTGTGAAATAAAGCAATTGGTGGAAAATGAAATCAAAGACTCACCTCAAACTCTACGGATTCGATCGTTCCATCTTCATGGACCAAAATCATAATCTCATCATAAAATCCATCAATTTTCATCTTGTACTTTTTTGTATTCAAACTTGGTATGTTGTAGGTCATATAATAATTAAAGGAGTATAACTCTTTCCTTGTTATCTTTTTCTTTTTTCTTTTCTCCTCATATCTTTACAAGGTCCTAGTTCTTTTCAAATATTTTTTGAAATGCAAATTCTATCAAATCTAATTCGTGAATGCTTGCTAATTTATCTAAGAATCAAACAAAACTTTAAAATTTAACTTCTTCCAACTAAAATTAAGTCTCAAAATATTTGAAAGTCAACTATTTTGCCCTTTGGAGTTTTTCTTTTGTCATAAAACAAAGTCAAACCTTGTTTAATGGATTCAAACTATTCCTTGATAGATGGTTATCTTTTACTCAAACTCACTACTTCCTTCTATATTTTTCCAAAAGACGGTAAAAGATTCAACTTCTTCTTGTTATTGTGTAAAGCCCAATAGTAGAAGAGGTTGATCCAAAAGTTGTGATTAAGGAAATTCAAATTAAGGTTCTAATGAAGACTCTTCATCACAAGACTAAAAAAACCCCTCTAGTTTGACATACTAAAATTCAAAGTGAAAAACAAAGAAAAACAAAGAGAAACTATATCAAATTGATGAAGCTTTTAGGTGGTTCTAGCTCCTCTTTATAGTTTGCCTATTATATCAATGAGAAGGCATTCCTTAAAGCCACTTCAACTACTGTCAAATTTCTCATTGTAATATTATAATCAAAATTCATTTAAATAATAAAAAACACATATTTTTTTACAAAATGCTTGCATTTGCAATGTGACATTGTTTTGCAACATCACATATAGTGAAGACCATTCCCAATGATATTGCTCCTTAACAAGCCTTGTTATCACGTCAAAGACATGCAATTGGTCAACAATGTACTTCATTTTGAGGTTGTCCAATGTCTTCTCTGCTTGCTCTTTTTTTTACATATATGAATCAAAGTCGAGTCAATATGCAATGTAAAATTCAATTTGGTGGATCTCTTTGAAGGTGGATAATTAAGTAGACATTTTTTTTAGGGAAGTAGTTTGGGTCGAAGGCTTTGAGTGACCAAGTGACTTCATGTATAACAATTGGTGTCTCTCCATTGGGTGGAGTTCCTAGAGCAATACATGCATTCAAGGTTATAAGGTCAAGAGCAATGATGGAAAGTAGTTTGGGGGAGTACATTGCACTTCAAAATATCATAGAGGACTATAGAAGAAAAAAAAGAAGTGAAGCAAAAATGGCAAAAAAATGCAAAAAAATCAAACACTACTAAAATAGTGCAAAGAATTATAGGACAATAGAATTGAAGATGGCTTACATCTAATATCTTGCCCTTGAACTACTCCCCAAATACTTTATACAACTTCTAGACTAAGTTGCCTTTGTGGTGCATTTGTAGAAGTTGGTTTTTTGACGCATCTAGGATTTTGAGCACCTCTTGATATACCTATAGGCTACTCTTGTAAATAGAAGCTTGGCTTTGGTCCATTTCACCTCCTTCAATTTGGGATGTAGGCCTGCATCATCTTGTAGTGTGAATGATTTCACCTTGATCCTAACTTCAACATTCAGCCTCCATATCAAATTGTGTTTGGGGAAGGATGTTTGCAATCTCTTGTTGTTGGAGCTTGTCTTTTTTCTTATTTGACTTCTTTGGATTGACCACAACTTCTAAATCTGGAAAATTAGAATGGTTACACTATGATTGTTCAACATCATCCCTTGACCTATTTATGACCATCTAGGACTGAGGTGGGAAGACCAAGTCCTTCATGTTATTTGTAGTCAAGCAACTATGACCCACTGTCTTTGTATCTTGGATGCACAACGGAGGTTGCAACAACAGTTTCGACTTTTTTATGAGTTTTTGATCATGTATGTCTTTTTCCTGCAACACATGCATAGGGTTTGAATTTTGAATTGTATTTTGTGTTTTCTTCTTTGGAATGTCTTTTGTACAATATTTTAGAGCGGCATTGTTGTCTACTATGTACTTCGTTTTCATCTTCTTTTGGCCTTTATTTAGTTCTTGGGTGTGGCGCTTATTCTGAGGGTTAGTTTCAACAACCCCTGCCCCCTGGTTACTCATGATTCACTACAGCTCCTTCGTATCACTCTTGTCCCATGTTAGGTATATCTTTAGGACTTTGTCCTTTGAGTAATCCTTGCACTCACCTATCATTTGATGCCAAGACAACCTATTCTTGTCCTTAACCAAAAATTTGTAGTGTATGTAGATGAAAGGCAAATGATCCGTAGCAAGTTTCTCCACGTTTTGGGTCTTTTTGTCCACGTGTACTTTTATGGCCAAGCGCTTGTACATAAGCTCCATGTATAGGGAAGTAGCCTTGTATCATATGTGCATTATGGTGCACTTATACAAGCACAAATTTTGTTTATTCCTACCTTTGAACTTCACATGTCAGAAGAACAACCAACTTAGAATAGAAGGCCTTCTTAGCTAATCCCCAGTAGGCAAGCAAAAGACACATTTAGTGAGTCTGGGAAGATGGAGGAACACGTGTAGAATATAATTAGATGGTATAGAACATCTATAAGAAGAAGAAGTGAAGGAATCCTAAACCCTAAGGCATTGAAGGATAATGATGCGAAGTAAAATTTACGAATGTCAAAGAAAAAGGGCAAATTGTATGACGAGGAGAAGAGAAATCATCAAAAAAGAATACTTGTAGGGTTTAGGACAAGCAAGACAAATTCACTAGCCGATGAATGGCTAGCGTGCACCTATTGGAATTTAATGAGACAAGATAATAAGGAAGATGTGGATCAAAAGAGTTGTAGGACAAGAGGGGTAAGCATAATAAGAAAAGCAAAAATTTCAATAAGGAAGGGGAGGACAATGATTACAAAACAAAAGTAGGCAGGAAGGTCAGAAACATGAGTAATAGTTTAAGTGAAGAGATAATGATTGCGTACTTCCTCTCAACTAATCTAGTAGAGGAGAAAAGGAGGATGTGCTCCTCTTTAGCTACCAAAACATGGCGGGATTGGCATAGGCATAGAAGTTTTTGCCATCGTTGTCTTAAAGTTCAATGCTATGTATGAAATGCTTCTTTAATTCCATGAACATATTTCTTGTCGTGCTTCAACCGTCAATTGTTTGTTTTGTACTACTTAAGCGCTTTATTCTACACCTTCAAAGTCATTGTCTTTACTACTTTAGTTACGCTCCAGCCTACTAGATTCTTCTTCTTTTATCTAGTAATTGGGATCCAATGAACATGAGCGCACCATCACGATCTGAATCTATAAACTCTATAAGAAAAGACCCTAAATACTAACATCTAAAACAATAGATGAAGAAGACAACAATGGTAAAGCTAGTGGAGGTGGAATGATGTTGAGTACCTAAAATCCTACAATTAAACCAAATGTCTTTAAACTGTGTTGCATCCCTTAGTGACACTCGATCACTACCTTAAACTCACCTTCAAATGCTTTTCGTAGCACTTAACTTCTAGTGACACCAAGGGACATTTGCACATGCAACATTAGCTAGTCACGGGATTCTCCATTCTTCTATGGCTTCCAACTATTCACTCCCAACTATTCACTTCCAACATTTAACTCCCACAAGACACCGGGCATGTCATTTGATAAAATGAAATGGAACTTCTGTTAATGTCTAAGCACTTGGTGGCAACACTACTCCCCACCAATGCTAACCGCCCTTAAATGGGATCCAACTCCCCACTAGATCCAACCCACCCTACTTCGAGACTCACTTTGGAATTGATTCACCAAGACTCACCAATCAGAATTTACCAAGTAGGACTCACACCATGGCCTAGTGTGGATCGGGATACATTCAACTAGTACCAAAAAGTGTACAAACACTCGATGGTAACACACAAGTGGTGGTGAGGTTCTTACACCAACCTCACCACCTATGGCCACTATGGGTCACCATCTCGGGGGGGGGGGGGCATCTAGAGTGTCCATTAGAAACCACGTGCGAACAAAATTTTGGACCCCCTATATATTTTTTGAATTTTAAATAAAACAAAATTAAAAAAATATGAATAAATTTTCCTACTTTGAAAGTTTATGTTTTGAATTATTGATATTTTTATTTGTTAATAATAATTAGTTACAAATTTTTGAAGTAAAAAGATACATTGGAAAATTGAAAAATAACTTTCACACCCCTATATTATATAAGAAAAATTGTCTAAAAAATGAACAAAACATTCCTAAAAATAACTCAATATTGAAAGCTCATTTTGAGTTGAATATTGACTCATTGATAGTCATTTAAATGTGTCCTCTATAATTATTTGAGTTGAAAAACATGCCATTTTAGTTCATTTCCAACCCCTTCTAGAAATCATATCATATCATATTTTATTTGAGTTGGAAATTTTGGCAATAGAAAGCTATAGTCATTATTAAACAATATTCAAAATTTTAGGTTGAAATTATAGTTTATTAGAAACCACTTGTTCGCACGTGGTTTGTTATAGTAGAGTTAAGTGCACCCCCTGAGGTTACCATGACACCATTCAACAGGGAAGAGCGAGGGGAAGAGGGAGACCCCCCCCTTCTCATAATACTCTCTGTAGGATTTGGCAGCCCCACCCATCTTAGGGGTTTGTATAAACATTCAAAACACTCTCCATTTTGAAAGACCGCCCATTTCCAAGTTATTTCCCAAAAATCGGGCCCCAAAAGACTTTCAATCTTTCCATCGGGATAACTTTTAGCTCCAAATTTCAATTCCAAATCCAAAGTATAAGCCCATTTTTGTAATCTATTCTTTTTGTAGATTACCATGGACTACTCAAATCCTCAAATTCAATCAATATTGAGGAAGTTGTAGCTCTCCAAAGGTTTGAATCCCTCAAGAGAGTAGTTCTCCAGAACTCCACCTTCTTTGGATGCCCATAATTTTTAGCAAACATCTCATTTCTTTATGAGCCTTAGCATTTTAGAAATCTTGTCTCCTTAGCTTTTCAAAGATATGCAAAATGTTCTATTTGGCTCAAAGGAATCCTTCCAAACCTTGGCTTTCACGTCTCATACCTCAGGACGGGATCAAGACACTAGTAAATTTGAAGATCTATAACTTTTGACTTCCAACTTGGATCCTTGCGTTCTTTGGACCCATGGATGCTTCACAAGCTTTCCAAGAATGTATGGTACACTATCCAATTCATCTCGAACAGAGTGCTACAATGCTCTAATCGCTTAGAACTCCCAATTTCTCACACCTCATCTCTTGCAAGGCTTGGGAAGTCACCTCTAATATACCCCTTACTCACCAAGGTGGCACATGTAGATCTTAAGATGAGGTCATGACAAACCATGCCTCTAGCATGCTTACACAAAGCTACATGAACAAAGTGACCTTACTAAAAAGAAGAAGCATGTAGAGGAGCCTTGGAGGAGATGTAGAGGAACCTTGGAGGAGACATAGAGGAGGCGCTAAGAACCCTAAACAAAAGTGCATCAACGAAGTCTGCAAAGTGCCAGAAACAAACAAAATAGCAACAAGGAAAAAAACAAAACCCTAATCCTTCAACGCTAATGGCGGTACAACACATGTAGGGTGTAAGTGCTCAAAACAAAAACAATGAACCTAAATTGTAGCACAAGTGAAGCAAAGCATGTTGATGAAGGCAAGAGTGCTATGAACAACAATGGTGATAAAAATAAAAATAAAGTAATTCCTAAATGCTAATGGTGGCACAACACAAGAGAGGCGTAGGAGTTGAAAACAAAAATAGTGAATGTAAACTGTAGTAGAAGCAAAGTGTAACAACTTAAACCTCAAAAAATAACCCTAGACCACATCACAAGAAAAACAAGAAAAATGCACAAAATGAACGCCATGAAATCTAGCATAAAGAACCAATAGCACGACAAAGCATTTATCATGGGTTAGTGTAGGACATTAACTTTGTTTGATGGGGGGAGTGCAGGACATCTTGTCAATTGAAACTTTAACGTCTAGATACGGATGACTAGGACTTTGTAGACTAGTACTTTGTTAGGATCACAATGGGAGTGGATTGTAATCAAGGTTTTTTTTCATTTATTTTAGGCAATATAGAAAGTAATAATCACTATAATGATGAAGCTATTTACATCCACAAAATGGATGAAACTTGAAATCTATGGATGAAATTTTATTTTATTTTATTCATCCCCAAAATGTACTTAATCCAAAATAGGGCAAAATTATTCCAGATTTGGTAGCAAATTGGTGATTTCCTCCAATTGAAGCAAAAATATTTCATCCAAGATTCCCTACATAGAAAAAATCATCACTTTTCAATGGAAAATTGCTCAAAAAGAAACTTGGTTGTGATGCTAACTGATGGCTCACCTTTCAAAGTGGGTCATTTGGTCATCTATGGTCCCACCTGCATGCTAGATCAGTGAGGGCCCACTTCGAATGTAGTATTTAACATCTTGTAATTGGATGTACCTTAGTTAAGGTAAACCTCCTATGACAAGATCCTAGGAAACTATCCATTAGAGTCTTATATCTACCTATGTCAAATTTTTTCTATTAAATGGGATTAGTACTACATTAGGTTGATTTGTAGCATAATCAATGCCTTGGGAGATGGTCATGGAGTTATTAGTGATTGTCATAGGATACTTACACCTTTCTAGTATAAACTTGTCATAAAAAGTATTTTTTTTATTCCTTCATGTCATGACTATGTTAAGAATCTTGTAGCCATGTTAGAAAAGGTCGTGACTGCTTCAAGTGGTAAGAAGGCCATTATGAAAACACTTTTTGTTGGTTTTGGGGTAGTCTCCAGACTCCAGTCAATCTAGCAGCATCCTTCAAAATTTCATAACAAATTCTTACTTTGTCAAAAAAATAAAATTTCAATTACTCTCTTCATTTCTCACATATTGCTTTGTATGGAAAAAAATCTAAATATTTTTGCGAATTGCAACAGATCAGACCACTCATTCTGCCTGTCACAGGCAGGTTTCAACCGGAAACTTGAGAATAAAATCCCTGCGTCAAACTGCCAATTGGCAAAGGCTCCAGAAGTTCTGTGAAGCCAGCTGTGCCTGTCTGCATTGCGCCAGACTTTGTACATCTCTTCTCTCTCTCATCTCTCTCTCCCTTCAGTTGCATTCGCATGAACTTTTGTGGGTTGTCGATGCAGTGTTTCCAAGGTACAAACTCTCAACTCTTGTAGAAAGAAACTGAAAATGAGGTATAGGGTTTAGGGTATTTTTCGCTCGGCGTTTAGGCCCTTGAATTTGGAAGAGAGTGGATGATTCTAGCAACCATCCCTAATATCTGTCTGAATTTGGGTTTTGCCAGGGTGTGGAAGCTTAGGTTTTGTCACTGTGTTTCCAAGGTGCAAACTAGGAACAAAGATTACACTTTAACTCGTTGTATTTCGTTCTCCAATGGCGTAAGCTTTGTCCAGTTTTCAGCAACTTTGACAGGGAGTGGGATAAACCAGGGTGTGATAGTCTTTTCGAATTTGGATTTTGACATTGGCTGTAGATCGGCTGTAGATTTTAGGTATCAAAGAGTGGTAGATTCATTGATTCCATCAATTTCTGGCTAATGTGGTGGGTGCAGCATAGATTCCATTCCTTAGACTACTTTCAAACCTCTGGGTTTCAAAATTTTGGGTATGACACAGTTGGAATTTCTGCCACGGTCCATGATAGCGTGGCTAGTGTGTGAGATATTCTAGAATTTCATTTTAGAGAAAGGCATAATTAATTTTAAGGAGGATTCAATATCGAAAATCTCATCTGGGCTTGACTTCTAGCTCTGAAAATCCCTACAAAAGGTGAAATTTTACATATATTTTCTTGGGGAAGATGATTCGGAGAGACGAAACCCTAATGGTTTGACAGGAAGCTATTCTGACATTACCCCTTTTGAATGTTTCAGCTTCGTGAGCTTCACCATCTGAATGTCGCTCGTCTCTCTGGTGCGCACCACCTCACGATTTGTCGGCGCCCAGCTCTTGTTCTCTTCCCCATTGCATTTGAATTTGCTCGCTCGCAGGAGCTTCTGCACTCTGGAGGAGAAGATGGCCACTCCTCAGGAAATTTCCAGCAACAAGATGTTCGGTGGCTTCAACCGTCGCTTCAAGCACGACAGCTCCTCCGTTGGCTGCCCCATGACGTTCTCCGTCTTCTTCCCTCCTGCTGCCGACTCCGACAAAGTCCCTGTAAGTCTGGCCTGGCTAGAATTTAGGGTTTTGTGACGCTTTGGTCTGAATGTAGGTGTGGTAGTGTTGTTTATGGGTGTACATACCTTGTGTCGGAATGTTCTTTCATCAAGTGATGACTTGGGAGAGATAACTTTGGGTAGAAGAGACAATTCTCTTTGGATCAAATTTTTATCACTATGTATGAATTTTTTGTGGAAGTATTCACACTGGGAGGTTGTAGTCTGCTATTGAAGGGATGGTGGACGACCCGTTTTTGTTTAACGCTTAGTGGTTACAGAGGTTTAGCCAAGTTGTGGTCACATCACTTTGGAATTGAAGGCCCACAGAGTTTATGGAAAAGATGAGTTGGCTCTGTAACAGGGGTCTGTATAGGATGGGATGAGGTTCTTAATGGCTTTGTATCTTCTACCTTATTGGGAAGCGTTTGAATTAGTGTGAAATGAATATTTGAATAAGTGTTTAATTGTAGGGCTTTGTCTAGAGTTTTGACCACCATGAATGTTGGAAGTTAATTGGATGCATTGTTTGGGATTCATTGGTTCAGGACTTTGAAAATTAATTTTGGGTGAGATTAGCCCTGAGTGTTGTGATTATTAAAATTATTTGACTGATTTCATTGAACTACGGTGTGGCAGGTGTTGTACTGGCTGTCAGGTCTGACTTGCAACGATGAGAATTTCATCCAAAAATCAGGAGCACAGCGAAAGGCAGCTGCTTGTGGCCTTGCGTTGGTTTCCATGGACACTTCTCCTAGTGCGTGATTCTTGAACTTCTTACAATTTTGAGCGTCAATTTTCATTTCCATCAGAGCATTTTGCAAAGCTCGGAATATGTTATATTTTTGTTTTTTGAGAATGTTTTTGCTGTATTTGTTCTCTAGGAGGGCTGAATGTGGAAGGGGAGTCCGAAAGCTGGGACTTTGGCGCAGGTACTCCCGAACTGTATATTCGAATATCAAATACTTATGTTCGAATTGGACTGATCGCAAGTAATGTAAGTTTTGAATGATGCATTTCCTTGATTATGGATTTCGACCCTCTTGTAATGGAACAGGAGCTGGGTTCTACCTGAATGCCACTGAAGAGAAATGGAAGAACTGGCGTATGTACGATTACGTTACAAAAGAGCTGCCTGCTCTTCTGAGCTCTCATTTTCCCAACTTGGACACATCCAAGGCCTCTCTATTTGGTCACTCCATGGGCGGCCACGGTGCCCTCACCCTCTTCCTGAAAAACCCTAGCAAATATAAGGTGCATTTCTTTACTCTCTTGTCTTCATCAGTAATGTCTTACTTATGAATCCGAAGCATGATTTAGGGTTTCGGTTTTATGTGCTATTTACGGTGGGACTATCTGCGATGGATTGTATTGCAGTCTGTTTCTGCATTTGCACCAATTTGCAACCCAACGCAGTGCCCATGGGGTGACAAAGCCTTTAAGGGATACTTGGGAGAGGAGAAGCCTTCATGGGAGGAGTATGATGCTACTTTGCTTGTCAAGAAGTATAATGGCCCCAAAACTACCATTCTTATTGACCAGGTCAGTTGCATCCCTTCCATCACACGGCTATTTTTGCCTTCTCTTTCCTCCCCCCTATGGTTTCCAAGGTAGGAGATCTTAAAACCAACATTTAAAGCATTGAGCATAGCTCTTATCATCAGATTGGTCAAATGTTTAGGGGATTTGTGTCAGCAATTGAAAGGGGATGCAAATGCATATGAATATGCGTTATATGGTTTCTATTTGCTAAAGTTAAGTGTTTTAATTTCTTTTGGTATATAATAATCAAAAACCAACACAAGATCTGATGTGTAGGTATTGTGCACTCATAATCAATGTGTACTCGAAGAGTTATCCTTAAAAGGGGGGTTGCTACTCTTGTTTCAACCAACAAATTGGGATGAATCCTATGAATAATCCCATATTTAAGTGTTGGCAACCCTTTCTGGTGCGGTTCAATTACGAATCCGAATTAACGTTGACTTTAAGGATAACTCGAGAATCCAAGATTTTCCTCATTTTTTTCATGTAAGCTTGAGTCTCTGGCAACCGATGTAGATGATTTCTAGTGAATTGTAGATCAATTTAAAGGAATAGTTAGTTTGAAGTCCTTAGTTCCATGCTTTGTTGTGAGTAACGGATGATTGGTAGATTCATTTTTATTGGTGGGGTTTCAGTTGATTTCAGCTAATTCACTGAATTCTAAACTTCATCCCTATTCCCTTGCACTTCATCTCATTTCTCTTGGTACAGAAAAATGAAGGATTAGGTGGCAAGGTCTAGTGCATTCTCCATGCGAACTTCATCTGTCATCCAACGCTTCCTCAATTGAGTTGCAACAAGTTTGTTGAAATTCTAAGTAGAAGACTTTAATGAAGTCACGTATCCCTGACGTCTCTCTCTTCTTTGATTCCTCCAATTTGTTGAATTTGCTTTCAACAGACGACCACAACATTCTAGAGCAGTTGGGACTGTGCACCGTTTTTTAGTGTAGAGGATTGTCAGATCTTTATAGAAGCATATTGAAATACTGCTTCAATCACTAGGGAGCCTTGATACATGTGGTAAAGAAAATTCTAAGCAAATTGAAATGTCTTTGCAAGGCCTGTCACAAGCTCCAGATTGTGTCCGAATTGAATCTTCAATTAATAGTTCCTGACTAATTACGAGGGTGCTGAGGACTGCTCACGAATGTTTTAACTCCCTTTCTTTTCTGATTGTTCGGTGGGTTATGGTGTCAGGGTGCCGACGATAAGTTTTACAAAGAAAAGCAGCTCCTGCCAGAGAATTTTGAAGCAGCCTGCAAGAGCGTAGAGATGCCCATTGAGGTGCGTGTGCAACCCGGCTACGACCACTCGTATTTCTTCATTTCCACTTTTGTGGAGGATCACATCCAACACCATGCCAAGGCGCTGGGAGTGTAGAGAGGTTGTACTCTACATCTGCCACTCACCCATTTGTGTAGCTTTTTTCTGAAGGGCATGTGCAATTTGAAGAAATATATATGTTTACATACAAAATGTACTTATGGAGGCTTTGCCTTCTTTGGTTGAGACCTTGTAAGAATTCTGTATCGACAATGCTCTTCTGGATTATCATGCACTTCGATTGTATAGAGAATGTGGAGTTGCCACACTGTTTTTTCTATTCAGTGTATGATAAGGTAAGAGGCTCGAAAACCACTCATTTAAGGGCTGGTCCACCTTTATCATGTGTTTCCTTGGATGGGAATATTTTTGTAGCTCATTTTTCAGACCAAGCAGAATACATGTAGAGTGTAACACAAGTGGTTTCATATTTTTGAAGCATTATTGAATTACTTATGAATTTTCAAACAAGTTGTGTTGTAGACACCTATTTATGACCCTAGGTCCTCCATGAACCATTCACTTGCAACTTGTAAAGAGACATGGGGAAAGCAAGTTAAGAATGATTGACTCTTGGTATAGATAATATTTTTTCCTTGAACCATTCAGTGACTATACAAGTCACTTTAAGGACTACACTAAAGATGATATTTAGTGTTGAGTGACATTTAGTGTTTTTACCCCCCTACTAGCTACAACACTAAATCTGAACTTGTCCACAATTAGTGTTAGACTTGAATGTGCCGGCTGCAAACTTCAGAGCCTTGTAACTTTTGCAAAAATTCTTCAAATAAGGAAAATGAGATGTTTTTCGGCATCTACAATTTTTTTAGATGCCGAAAAACATCTCATTTTCCTTATTTGAAGAATTTTTGCAAAAGTTACAAGGCTCTGAAGTTTGCAGCCGCCTAGCCCTAATCGGTCCGATTCTGTTGGTGAACAGTGATATTCCGTCTGATATGACAACTCTGGTTCACATTTAGTGTTTGAATTGACATTTAATGTTACTTACTTTCATAGGGTAATTGGCTTTTAGTGTATGCCTTCGTATTTAGTGTACAAGACACTAAATATTATCTTTAGTGTACTTCATGTCCATTCGAGAGTTAATTATAGAGGTGGTTTTTAATGTTGGAGTGGTCTTCGAGCCTCCTACCTTATTTTACTTTGCAACTCGAGATTCAAGTGCAAGAGTTCATGACAATTTTCCATCCTTTTGTGTCACTTGATTGCCCTCCACTAGTGCGTCTTGTTTTACAATTTGATATTAGGAAGTTTTAGAATTTGTCTATGGTTTCTTTTAGGTATTTTAAGTATCCTTGATTGACAATTGTGTGCTATTAAGGCTTGTTTTAGATAAGCTCAAGGATTCATGCGGTCCTCATTGGGTTCAAGAAAATGAGACCTTTGAGTAGGAACTTCACAACCATGAGAATTGAGCAAAGTTCTTTGGTCACATGTTTTTATTTGGGACAACAATCACTGGCATTAGGCTTGGAAGTAATTTATTTTTTCACTTACATAGTGATGATTGATCATAGCATATCAGTTTAGGCAATTCTACTTGTCACTAAAAGATCAACCAATGTGCTTCTAAATGTGATGAACAACATCTATAGGTAATTTAGGTTGCAAAAAAACACATGTAAGGTTCTTCACTAATTCTAGCAACGTGAAGTTTGGACCCTTTTGAATTTATAATTCTCATAACATGGTTAATGAAATTGGTATTAAATGTTTTCAACAAAACTATTGACACTTACTTTAGAACAGAGGAAGTATTTCAAATGAGGTGGTGAGTTACTACTTTGTCTATTTGCTAGACTACAAGATTGCATTTGAGTCTATAAAATATATCAAATTACTAACTACAAAGCATTGACTAGTAAGTTGTAGAAGCTAGAGACTATTCAAACTTAAAGACAATTCAAGTATCTATGGAGAATGTTCTTTTGAAGGATGAGGTGGCCTAAGTTGCATGACTCTCACAAGGATAATTCTTCCTATACGTACTCTTGGGTCCTCAAGAGAACTTTAGGACTTCATACCAGGGCATTGCAAGAAATACCAATATTATTTTATGTCACTTAGAGAGTGATGGAGCTTTCCTTCGTGATAACTTTTGAATCATGATTTGCATAAACTTGAAATTTTTACTAGAGATGTAGGTCTTGAGTGTAATTACATCACATATTTTTTAGAAATTAAAAAAAGCTATTTATATTTAAAACTTAATTTTGTTGATTTATCATGTTTTGAGTTTTAGGAGGGGTTAGTATTATAATGGAGTAACCCAAATTAAAGATCTAGAGCTGAAATTTCTATGGTCCATTCCTATAATAGGAAGGCATGTTCCTACCAAGGGACATCTAAAAATATACTCCCTCTATTTTTCAAAAAGACCCATGTTCCGTTTGTATAATAGAAAGAAAACACGAGTTTTTTCCAAAAATAGGAGTATTATTTTATGTCCTCTACGTTTGTGCAAAA
Organism: Rhytidiadelphus loreus; assembly: GCA_947034895.1. Lineage (NCBI taxonomy): Eukaryota > Viridiplantae > Streptophyta > Bryopsida > Hypnales > Hylocomiaceae > Rhytidiadelphus > Rhytidiadelphus loreus. Next base: position 27,155,313 of record OX344765.1, on the reverse strand, counting down.
AGGACTTTCTTGCAGATGCACTTCTAACCATTGAAGATGGTTTCAAGCCCATTCTTTTGATGAAATCACTTAATGGTGAAATCCTCCCAAATGGTCAATCTTTAGTTTTATTTACAAATTAAACATCGAAATTTCTATTCTCTTGCAATTTTGCACTTTATAGTCTTACTTAGAGAATTTTTCTACACTTTTTCTTCCTTGGATACCTTCTTTTTACATGTGTACACATTAGACATATTTTTAATACTTCTAAAAAATTATTTTTCTAATCTTAAGCTAAAAGATCTCATTGAATCTTATAGTACTCCTTGAAAAAAAAGCTAAAAAAGCCAAAGTAAAACAAAATTGCCACATCATTCTCAGTTGTATTCCTATACTATATGAGGAGCAAGGATCATTCAACTCTAAGCATGCTCTCTAAAGCAAGACCTAAACAAGGGTAATTATGTGGATGCTCATAGTACAATGTTCAAAGTGTAGATCCAAAGATCGCAATAAAAGTGTTTAATGGATCCAAAGATGGTTGATTTGGTGTACACTCCAAATTTGAATACTTTTATTTTATTTGATATTAATCAAATGGTTTTTATGATTCAAAGTTATAACAAGACTAGAGGAAAAATGAATTTGACTCTAAGTTGTCTATGACATAATGATGATAGAACAAAAATTGGGGACTAGTGTCGAGGGACTAGAGCACACCAATGTAAGTAGATGTGCAATTGCTGAAGTAGATGGTGTGGACATATACTTCTATTTGTGTGCTCTAGTCCATCAAGAACTAGAGGATATATGGAGACACAAGGAATCGAACCTACGTCCCCACATTGATATCCTTTTCCATCAACTGACAAGTTGGACCCAATTGGTGATGTTGTAGTGATCCTATATGAAAGTATATAAAGAGACATAAGCACATGAAGAAGTGCATAGAAAGGTTACAATCTGCGGACATTTGCAAGAGAAAATGATTGCATACCATTGATTTAGGGCCGCTTCACACTACGGCCAAAGGTTGAGAGGGAGTGGGTTTCCACCAATCAAATTTCAAGAAACCCAAAGCTCGGCCTCTCGACCCTTCACACTAGAAGGCACAAGTCCAAAGGCCATCACCCTCCAACTACCTACATGGCAATAAATTTCTACATGGTGACGGACTCTCAAAAGAAGTTTGGGTTGGCTAGAAATGAATGCCCAAACTATGGCCGAGAGGCCATCAACTTATGAGAAGATCTCAACCATTAGATTGTTAGGTGGGAGTTCATTACTAAGAGTTTGGACTTTGGGCTTGGCCTTTGGAGGCTTTACACTATAGCCGACCAACTTAAGAGGCTGTGGGAGTTCATTGCCAAGGATTTGGACTTTGGGCTTGGCCTTTAAAGGTTTCACACTATGGCCGGCCAAAGACTCCAATTCCTATTATTTATTGCCTATTTATTGCTCATTTCTTTGGACTCTCAACAAAGTTTGGCCACTCAATGCCATGACCTCTCGACTTCGCCACCATAGTGTGAAGTAGCCCTTATTGTAAGTGAGCGTTCAAGTGCAAATGGTTCTATTGGGAGATAGTATAAAATCAAGATGTATACTTGTCCAAAGGTAGTTTATAGTGTCATTTGAATATTCAAATTAATCTTTTTTAATATATAACATGTTGCTTAACCCCTAAAGGACCAAACTATGTTTTTTGACAACATAGCAATTTGGGGTAGCTCACAACAAATGAAATTTTTATTTTTATTTTTTGAAATTTACACACAACATGCGCTCAAGGAGTAGCTTTAAGGCCAAAAAAATGAATTTGGTCAGTTCAAACACTAATATCTTGCAATCTACATGGTGAAACTTTTTGAAACTTTTTCTACATCTTCTTAAACTAAAGTACTACATGATCCTATGGTTACATATGTTCAAAAATGTTTTTTTTCTAAAATTTGGTACTTCTATTAGAAATGGCAGTTTGGGAGCGTTTTTGGTGAAAACATAGTCTCTAACCTTTAGGGCTTAAGTTAAAAGATGGAACGAGTTTTTTTACATGGCATTCAATGAGGTAAAAGAGAAGTCATGGTTTCTCTTGGTTGTAACCCCCCAAGTCACTAGCTCCCAACAAAATGGGGGCCGTGCAAGCACTAACCTCCGTCACAACGCTTGCAATTTGGTGGAGAGTAAAAAAAAGCCCCCTATTTTGAGCCGTGTCTAGGGTATGCCTATAGATCATTCCAAGCTAATTTGGAGTTTTTGATTGCAAATATGAATTCAATTTTTTTTTTAAATCTGTGCAAAAAACAAAAAATTCTTGCATTTTCCCTTTGGATAAATGCAACATGCATTACAACCCTCTATTCAAATTCTGGCAAATCTTGGCCACTGGTTAGCACCTGCACGGCCTCCATTTCGGTGGGAGTTAGTCACTAGGGTTGTAACCCCTCTTTGACCCTCAATCATTGAACACATGCTAATTTTTTATAGATTTGATTTGAATTCCCATTCCACATTTGTCCTTGTTTAGAACATTAACATCACTTATATGGACATATATTCTAATTGGTTCCCATGTTTTAGCAACTGATTGCTTTTTGTCCAAAATTAAAACATTTAGAGCATGACTTGGTCTTAGTTGCTAAAATTAGATAAAAACATATATAAGCACCAACAAATACACCATACATATTATTGCAATATAAATTTAAACTACAAGTTTGTGTCCATGGTCAACTAAAATTCTAATTATAGAAAGATAAGGAAATTTTGTCTACATTATAATGAGAATTTCAACTTTTTTTTACCATATTTTGACCTTCATATGAATTTCTTTGAATTACATAGAACATGTGATTTCATCATTGAAATGTATTTCATTCACTTATTGTGACAAAATGGAGCATACAATGAGCTCAAAAGATGTAGTTTACTGCAGTTGTACATTTTGTGTACAAAGTGAAGGATTTTGAAGTTTGAACCAATATGATCATGAGCTCCATCCTTTCAGAGAAAAGTCACAAAATTTTCAACATTTTTAATAAAAATTTAGAATTTTTGTAAATTTGAAAGAAAAAAGGGAGAAAATTCATATCAAATACAAATTAAATTTGCTTAAAAAATCTAAAATTTTCATCATTAGTATATATTATGTTTTGCATCCAATGGATGATTTTACCAAGCTTTGGAAGATACATAAATGATTTTTTTCATCTATAATTTTTTTCCTAAAAAAAAGAAATGTCTACAGTCATCAAGTAGTGCCAAAATTTGGATCATTGAAGGCTCTTAGATGTAATTTAGCAAAAGATTACATCACCACCACCCCAACACATTGCTATTGTAGGACAATTATAGGTCATGATTTCTTGAATGTTAATTTATGAAAATAAGATATTTTTTCATATATTACTTGTAAAATTGATTACATTAATTTAAAGTTTTTTACCATTGATAAAGGTACCATGTTCTTGAATGGTTAGTTCATAATCTTCAAGCAAAGTCAACAAGGTTGTTGGTAGATCTAGGCACTATTCATCGCCATGGATGCTCTCATTGCAATTAATTATTGCATACTAAATTTAGACATTTGTCTTCATCTAATTCCTATCGCCTTCATTGCAATTAGTTCTATAATAGCATATTATATTTAGATGTTTGTCTTCATCTTATTTCTATCTACACAAGGATGAACATAATCTAATATTTCTTTACTAAATTTGAAAGTACTTGCAAACAATGATACAAAAATGCCTAGATCCAGTAAGAACCAAATAATTCCAAAAATAAACAAACAAGATGGACAAACCAAAAAGATCCAATCTCATATCCATTACATTAAGTGCAAAGTGTCATGACCCACTTTCATAATTTCATTCATTAGGATGGTCATGTATTCATCCTTACACATTTTCATTCAAAATTTGGAAACATTCTTTAGTTTCAAATTCAATTCTAAGAAACTAAAAGAAATACTATCTTTCTTATACAATAGTATGTAGTTGCAAATTTGCAACCGTTACAAGTTAAATGCAAACTCTATCACATTTTCATCTATACAATTTTTCATTCATCCATTCTAACCAAACTGTAACCGCTTGATGAAATCTTTTTGCTGCTGTTGCATTGCAATGTGCTCCGATGTAAATATATATAAAATTTGCATCAAACACTTTATACTGAAAATATGCCTACAATTGATCAATCATCAAGACGACAATGACACAACATATGAAAGTAACAAATTTGAATGATTGATAAAGGTGTATACTATGTTACAGTTCCAACTTCCCAGCAAGGGTCAATAATTTCAGGGCACCTACTGGAGATGCTTCTGAATTGGAGTTCTCCAGCTCTACTCAACAGTATAGTGACGGATGACTAATGCATTCACGATTAGAGAATCTTAAAGACCTAATTAACACTAGTCTCTATCAAAAAGTTGAGCTTCCCTAGACTGAGGGAGGCATCACCATATTAAGTTATATCTGCCCAAGAATAACAATTCATTGTCAAGGGATAAAGCAGTTTTCAGGGCCATACCTCGTGTGCGCATTCACTTTCTCCGCATGGAACCTGCTCACTGCTGCCGAATTTGAGTCGTCTACTAGAACTTAAGATCCTATTTCCCATGTGACACACACCTTCAAAAGTTGATCTAACTCTGATCCTATTTTGATTCTCTCTAGTACCACAAACATATCATCCGAGGTATATAGGTTGGCTCCCATTCAAGCTTTAGCTCAAAAATGTTCCGACAACCATACTCTGACAAACATAGATAGTCGTTGACGCTCCTGTTTGTTGCCAAGCTCACCAAAAGTCCATTGTGGGTAGTTCTACTGACTGCGTCACATGGGTGCCAGGTCCCTAGAATCAAGTGATCGCTGAAGTGGGTGCGAGCCTGACTGACTGCTGGAAGAGACCGAGAAAACATAAACGGCCGTTGGTTCAATGCCCAAACGTGAACAAGAAACCCTGTCCAGCATCGTCTGTTGATGATTTAATGAATGTTATACCAACCAATGTCCTGTTCCAAATTGCTCAAATGATGTAGTTGCTTGTCACTCCTACCGCAAGGCTTCATAGACCATCCGGATCTGGATGAACATCTGTTCAAACCATGAAAAATGACTCACCTATTGGATTATTCACTAAAAGAATCACCTGGAGGAGTTTAGTGAAGAAAATCACCATAGTTTAGAAAGAGTCTACAATGTGCAACGGCCCTGCCGGAGTTTCCCAAACATCGAACACGTCTTCCTCATTGTGAAGCACAAACAGCCTGTCTCCACCCACGGAGATATCACTAATGGCACCGCCCTCGGTTCGTCGTAGCCTGGCAGTTTGCACCCCCTTGGCAGCGTCCCAGTCTGGACTACAGAACACATAGACGCTATCATTCTTGCTTGAATACAACTGGGAGCCACTACAGGCAAGCTTTGAGTAGCACCGCTCCTCAGCTTCCGAGATTTTGCTCGGTTGGTACCTGTGACTCCATCGTACACCTTGGTTGCTAGCCCGCATGTCAATGAAGCCAAGGTTGTCGAACTGGTTGACTACACACACTGTGGAGCATTCTTCCATGGCCACGGTGTCCATGACTATCTTTTCATCCGAAATACCTCTCTGAGCAGCATCGGTCCACGACCAGACCTGTACAAAGTGGGAGAAATGAGAGGGTCATCTGAGAGCTGGTGTCAAAAGAGGCAGATACTGAATTACTGCACATGCTTGGTCACCCTTGCCCTCAAAAATGAACCATTAGGGGTTGGCAAACCTCGATTGTGTCGTCACCAGGGTTAGGATTACGGTTTCTCCAATTTAGGAGTGAGAAAAGGCAAGGTTTGTTATTGGTGGTGTTATCTCTACTACCTAACCCCTTGGGCAAGTCACAACAAGATCCATGAGTTGATAATGGTGCCTAGTCAATCTCCAACTTTGCTTTACAAGAGTTTTGGAAAATTTGTGAGATCCACAAGAAGGGGTGTCAAACCTCCAGAAACAATCTTGTCTCCAGATTGGATACTTTTTCGATACCTCAGCAGCAGTCGAATACCAAGGTTTAACAACCGATATTGTGATTGCACACCAAAATTTGACAACCACTAGTGTGACAGTACACCGACTTCATTCAACAAAAACTTTTGTGACAGCACACCAAGGAATAACAAACACTATAGTAAACGCACACCAAGATTTGACAACCACTGTTGTGACTGCTCTAGAGTGAGGGATCACAAAAAGGGAAGAAGGTAAAAAATGGGGAAATCGTACCTTTCCCTTTGTTCGAGAATCAAGTAGACTAATGAAACTATGATCACTGCTCGGGAATAAGTTCGCCACAAGGAGGAGATTTGTGCGCGGTAACCATTGGAGTTTGCAGGCATCACCTAAGGGCCGACCTGGACCTTCATATTGAAATGTGACTTGTTGACCGGTAATTTGGTCCCAAGTCCCAACTCCGTATTCATAGCTCCTACCCCGACAGCTAGCAAACACATGCTTGTCGCTACTTGCAAGTGCACGCGCCGTGAAGTTCTTTGACTCCCCGTCGTGAACAACCTGGAGCAATGAGAAAAAGAATGTCACCATGGAGCAGGCATGGTTGTCGACACAAGGCCACACACTAAATAACACTCTTGTATAGGGTATGAAAGGCAACGAAGTCCTTATATGAAGTTTAGAGAACCCTAATTTATACGGAGTATATAAGAACTAAAGATCAATGAAGACCTCTATCTGTAGATAAATTATTTGACCCTAACCGAGACGATCTACACGGCCTCGTAGCTGTTCCGACCTTATCACGAACCCTACTTACTATGCTCCTTACTTTGTTGGGTTTGTAATTTACGAGGATCTTTGAAGAGCACCCTGAAGCTGGTCACTTATCAGAGGTGGATAATCAAAGCATCGGGTCTGGAGGAAGAAGCCCACTAATAGTAGGCTAGATTTCCTCCTCCAGGTCCTCTATGGTATAGACTAGCCTACAGGCACAAATGCACCAATTCTTTTACAAGTGTAAACATGGAAGCTCGATAAGTCTAGAAGAGAACACGAATCAATAAAATGATTCAACAGCGTAGAGACTGCTCTTGCACGGTCACAAGACACACTTTGGAAGTACTGCTCTACAGTACTGCGTTTCCTTACAACAAACCAAGCATGTGGCTTGTCGAATGTGATAAGAATGCAGGATCACTGAGGACAATTACGTATTCATAAGCAGATGAAGTTGAGGACCTGGAATTTGTGCTCAATTTTTCCAGTCTTGATGTTGAAGGACGCCATCCCGCCAGCTCCATTTTCGCGTTCCCCGGTGCAGATGACAACTCGATTCGGGCTTAGAAACCCCACGTCATTCACATTGACATAGTCCAAGGTGAGCGGAGTTTGCTCCTCCAGCAACCAATCGTAGACATGTACCATGCTTCCATGGGCGACACAACATCCACCATCTGGAGACGCTCGAATGGCCGTTCCATCGCCGGTGGCTCGTCCACTTATGGAAGCAACGCAATCCAGACGGTTCCCATTCAATGGACCCTTGCGGGCCACTTTCACGTGATCTAGTATACCGTAGTACTCTGCTTCTCTGTACAGAGGCTTCTCCAACATGCCTGAAAACATCCCCACAAGTTCAGAGTGAAACAATTGCCTCTAAAGAAATTCAAATTCCCTGCCTCCAACTGTTCTAGAAAGCGGACAGTCTAAAGACCAAGGGTTCATGGTTTAAAGTGACCAATTCGACTGATCATATTGTGAAAACTACAATCCAGATGGGGTCGAATTTTACAAAACTACTGAGTTGCTCAAAAAACATGTAAAATTGGACATAAATGACCTCACATGACCTACTTAAAAATGCCAAAAGAACATTAGACCCAATTTTGGCTTCTTTGACATTTAGGGGTTAGGAAATTTGGTAAGTGTTCAGGTGTACGGGCAAAGTCCATCTGGGTACTGTGGTGACAAGAACGGCTCACTCCCACATAAAAGCAAGTGTTTCTGCAAATTCATTATCAATCTTATCCAAAGAAATCTTCACCCTTCCTACAGTGCAATTGCATCTTTTCCAAAATTGAGGATGCTATAGGATTCGGAAAGAAAAGACTGCGGATTTAACATACCTGGGGGTATATGAAGTTCACCAGTTCGTAAGAGATCCAGAAGGACACTAAAATAGGCGGGGTTCCGATCAATAAAGAGCTCATTCGACGCTACGTCCGGCACCAGCTGCCAATTCTCATCAATGACGGCTGCAAGCATTGAGCCTCGACCTGCATTGGCAAGAGTCGTCCGAGATGTGACAAAACGTTTGCCGCCTACATTCAGATTCACCCTGTCGTGTGCCATAGGAATTTCGTTCTTGGTTCCTCTCAAAATCGCCAAGCTTCCGTAACTGCTTTGCAACTCCGGAAACTCCACAGCTCCTTTGCAACAACGCCTCGATTCCACAATTTGGGTCTCCACTTGGTGCGAGAGTTGCTCTTGCTAAACCCACGCCTACGTTCTGGTGACGCAACAAGGTGGTAAGAATTCTTCAAGTTAAACCTAATCGGACTGACACCAGCATCAACTCGCCTCACGAGGAACCGAAAGGCACCAAACGATGTACGAAGCGGGTGACGCGGAATAAAATCCACTTGCTCCCCTAAAGCGCAACAAAAGTCGCGGCATTGTTCTCCAAAACACCAAGTTGTGATCGAAGCAGCATGAAATTCTGCACCTCACCAGCACATAGATTCGAGTAGGAGGGGATTTGGATACTCCCCAACTAAAATTCCATCAGAAAAAAAAAAAAAAAAGCAGCAGGACAATTGGACCGCAGAGACCCGACAGTGGTGATCTAAAACATGGAGAAAACCTAAAGCGATGGAGCGGAGCATGCAAGGCGGGCGTCATGAAAAAAGCGACTCGAAAGTAAAAGGTCGACAGGTCTCGGAAACCCTGGTCAATGCAAGGAGGCGCCAAACGGATCGGCAACACGAACGGAATCCACCAAGGCGCGAAGCAAAGTCTTCAGAAACAACTGAAGAAGGGAATCAAGTGAAGAATTCTGACTTCCATGACTGATCAGTAGAAGTAACTTCGTCAGATTACAAAAGAGACCGAGGAGTAGTGAACCGCCGGATCATCACCAACCAACAGCCAGCATTCAGAATTCGGAACTCAAATAGACGCTAGAAAGATCTAAGCTTAAGCCATGGCTGTGGCGATCTGAAGTCGGATCTAAAAGATCTCACCAACGGTGAACTTGGAGCTTTTCCTCAGGATGGCAAGCACACTTAATTTAAGTTACTCTTACAGACACTCCTGTAACAGTTACGACCACTACAATACCAGAAAATTTACGCCGGAATTAGATCCCGCAAACCGGGTAGGCTCAGAGCGCTAATCATAGCCCAAACCGCGTCAACCCCTGGCAAATCAACCGGAAACTTCGCGCGGTAAAAGCAAAAAATGGCAATCCCAAGGTTGACAGTGGCAAACTGAACTGGGACAAATGCGCCTTACTTACCGGAAAACCCTCTCCAACAAACGTGCGCCTTCATCGCCCTGTTGCGCACATGAGTGCCATCAATGCGCACTCCTCACTCCCCTGCATTGGCGAACTTCGAATGATTCGAATCAATAATATTTCACCATGTCCACATCCTGCTTTTCTATTCAATTCTCCATCGTTTCCACTGATCATGGTTGTCTTTCGCCCGTGCATGTCGAATTGTGAGTATGTTTACTCCGCTGGAGAGCTAAGAGTGAGAATTTCCATGCGACAGCGAGAAATTGGTGATTTCTTGGCCAACTTGAGGTCAAAACTGTCGACGAAAGAAACGGAGAAGTGCGGAAGCGATCTGGGTGTACACGGTTCCGATTCAGCTTACGACTGAGGTTGCGTAATCAACCACCATGGTTGAGGAAATTCAATGCGTGACGAAGAGAGATTCTTGTTCTACGCAATAGTGACGGTGGGATGGCAGCTCGAGACAGAGAGAGACGACCCTAAACCCGCGTTCGCTATCCGCGCGCACGGGTGACCGTGACAAAAGTCCCGGTTCCGTGGAGCCTTGGAACATCCACCTATTGGATGAAGGGGAGCAAAGATGGGGATAGGAAATGCAAGCCTCCACTAGTTCTACCCTAAATTTTCTACTTATTGTTAAATAGAGGTAGGGAGAAGTCAGAATAAAACTATAGAAATAGTAGCAAGGTCAAATGAATATCACTCCCACAAATCAATGAAGTACAACTCATGTTGGAAAGGTGAAAGAAGTTTTAGGGATTACTCTATTTGAGTTCCCCATCCATCATCCCATTTGGCGAATTTGGACCCCCCCTCCTTAAATTATTAGAGATAGGGAATGTTGATGGGAAATTTTCTTCCTTATCTAGATGAAATTCATTTGGATAGGGATAGGGAAGCCATTGATAGAGATGCTTTTAGTGAAGAAAGTGATCGTTGCAATGAGCTTCTCGACTTCCAATAGATACGGATGAAAACATGCACTTATTCATCCAAATGTATGCATAGGCATACATTCATCCAAAATAGAATACCTCTATTCAAATATTCTTTTAGCATTCTAGAAATTTTAGCCATTACAAAAAGAAAATATTCCCTCCAAAAAATACTTGTATTGTTTTTTTAGCCATAAATGATTTTTTAAAAAATCCTTAAGTTTGTGAATGATTTCAAATGGACAAAAATGGATAATGATGTTTTATTTTTTCATCCAATTTTTTAGGAGAGTATTTTTATTGTCTCTATAGTGGGTAGCATGGAAACATCATGTTCCAAATTCAAAGAAGGGGAAGGAAGTACATTTTCATTTGACCTCATTGAATTTGGTTCATAACTTTTGATAGGAGGCTTTAAATCACAAATAGACTTTTGAATCCAAAATTCAACTTAATTGCCCTAGTTATCTTAGTTGAGCCTATTTTAATCAAGGTGGATTTATCATGAGTATATAAAATTGACATGTTGCGTATGAGTCAATCATATCTTTTGACTAGACTATGGGAAATTAAAACTCTTAGATAACCCACAAAGATTATTGTAACTCCTACCACCCCACTTATATAAATAACTTATTTATCTTAAAACATCCCTATAATGCAAACATTGAGTGACTTGCATGATAGAATGTGTTGCAATCTAATTATTTGAATTTGATTATATATTGTATTCTACTTCTGAGCCTAATAATTGCATTCTTCCAATGTGAATCCAACAATGAAGAATTGCTTCTTTAGGCAATGAGTGGATGGGAAATTAAATTACCAATGTATAGTACTTGATTGTTTTTAGTGAGTGGTAGTTGCCTCAAGGTGATGGCTACTTGCTTGTAAGTTCTGTACAAATCTCTAAAAAGATTATTAGCAAATCCTTGAAAAATGATTTGTCAGTAATTATTAATCTTCATATAAATTGCATTATACTTTAAATTTGTATTATGATAGTTCCCCTAAGCAACTATCCATTAGGACATCATATATTCTATTTGTGAGTTAGTTTGCAATTAGACTATATGTAATGCAAATTGCAAATGTAAAGTTGCATGATAAATAATTGAGAGACCACGAGTTTTGGTAGTTTTGTGAAGTCAAATTGTTGTTTTAGACCAAGTTTTTTTCCTGTAAATTGTCAAAGTGAAATATTGTAAATCAAATTCCAAAAATTTGAAGAGCCGTCCCAAGGTGATCACTATTAGTTTTGTAAAAAACTAAATGAGTTAAAAGATAGGGGCCATTTAATTTGAAGCAAGGAAATTTTATATAATATGTAGGGCTACTATAGGGTTCATGAAATGCTATATATATATATAAAAATTAAGTTGCGTAAAAACATCATGTAGTAAGAATTTTTATTAGTAAGTTAGCCTTGACAGATAGGAGCCACACAAAAATTTTATAGGACAATAACTATAGATGTCGAAAGATAATTTCATGTGGATGATAAAATGTACATAATCAAGAAAATTTACAATGAAAGGTAGTTGAGTGAAATTGTGCCACGGTACTAGTAGTGTACATATTAAAAAAATTAAGTGTAAATGTAAGACATTCACCACAAGTGGTAGAAAATGTCAAATTGCATAAATAGGAAGGTTTACCTTAGTAGGTTAAACAAATTGTAAATTGTAAAATACAAGTATAGAGTTTATAATCCATTTAACTTCAATCTTTGAAACTATATGTGTTAAACATACTTATATTGAATGGGATGATTATGGGATGGTTTCAATGGAGATTTTGAAGTGTTGAATGGTAAGCTTATTATTAACCCCTCAAAATTGGAGGGTGTTTTGGAAGAAGAAAAGTAAAAAATTGTCAATTTTTGATACATTGGCCAAAATAAAATATTCATTTAAAAAAAAATTCAAACATACAAAAGTGTATTAAACAAATAAGGCAATGTGTGGAAAAAATTTCAAACCATTTGACTATGTGGATTGAAAGATTATAATGTTTGAAGTGAGAATAAAAACTTTTTTCATTTCTAATAAACAAGGTCAGACTTAGACTTTGAGCCCTACGGGAATAAAAATTTTGCTCTACAGAAAAATGAGGATTTTTACCATTCATAAGTATATGATGTTAAATTCACTTAGAAAGCAAATATAGACTCTAGCTTACTCTAAATCACCCTGCAATGGAAGGAAGTTAAGTACATTGACAACACATTAGTCATTTTTTGATGATTTCTTATGCAGTGAGGAAATTTTTATTTGGAATCCAAATGGTAAAAAGTTAGAGACAAACACTTGAAATGTTTGGGAAAAATTTCAAAAACTTTGACTTCATAGATTATAAGATAGTAGGTTTGAAGTTAGAAGAAAATGTTTTTCTTGAAGCCGCCTCAATATATAGCTAACAAAGTTTGACTCCTCTTAGAATGTGATTTGAAAACTAATTTTTTTTGACAATTGTAGTCTTTATTTTATTAGAAACATACATGCCAAATTTCAAAAGTTGATGAGTATTTTTGCCAAAGATGCCCAAATTGCCTTAGCTACCCAAAAAGTTCAGGTTAACATAACTTTTGATTTAGGCTTTTGATAAAAAAAATTATACTGTAGTAAGGAAGTACACGTTCACACCTTGTGTCAAATTTCATGAACATTCGACCAAAATTGACTTCATAGGAATCTATTTGTATTTTCAATTATCCATTCAACAAACAATTGGTCTTTAGGGGTTAAAAGTCATTTGGTCAATGGGCACTTGAATTGAATTGATTGTTACTTATTGGTTTCATGGTGTATCCCCTATAGATGTATGCAATAGAGGTCAAAGAAATTTGTGAAAAAGGGTGGGGTTGGAAAAAATTGGACAATTAAATTTTATATGTAAAATAGGCCCACTTTAAAAAAAGCATAAATAAATTTATAAAAACAATAGGGTATTTGGAAATATGCCCCTTGCAGTTTTTTATGTAAAAATACAACCATATGAAATGTAAATAATCAAGGTAAATAGACCCATATCAAATATCCTTTTAATTGAGGTGTATAAAAAAATATAATATAATCCTTAAATTACAAAAAACAATCTTCCCAAGGAGCTTGTATAAGCAAAAGACATGTTGAGCTATTGTACAATACATGGAACTAGTAGGTGAATTCATCAACTTAAATTTTTTTTTAGAAATTTCAAAGTGAAGGACCTATGATTGTGGGTAAAGTAAAAATGAGGATAGAATTTTAGAGTTTATAGCAATATGAAACTTTTAATAAAAGTTTTGGTAGCAACACTTAAATGAAATCTATTTTAAATGAATGAATGAAATAATACTTAAAAAAAATTACACATGACAATAAAATAACCATGCAACAAAAAAATCCAATTAGAAATAAAAAAAATAATACATAATAATTAATTAAACTCATCTAATATGGCAATCTGATGCCATCCCATCTATAAGCCTTAAAACATTAAGACCATAAGTATCTCTATAAGATTTTGGTTTGGAACAACCAAAATTCATAAAAGCCAATGCCATCTACGCTATGTAAATTAGAAAATCAAAGGTCTTCTATAGACTAATAAGATGATTTCAATTCTTCATGATTTGAACTCACACCGGTGACATCAATCAACAATGACTTCACCAAAAAAAATCAAACATGTTAGACTTAGAAAATATAGATCAATATTTTAGAACCCATCCAAAAAAGAAACCTAAATCCTAAACCTTGTATTTTTTGCACTATCACACAACAACTCCTCTAAATCTCAAAGTGATAAATTGGAGGTCAATTACATTTTCAATTTGTTCCAATAGCTCTAGTTTTGATTCTTGTCTTTCATTCAAATTCTAACTTTCCTTATTTACTGCATAGAGATACTATAGATCTATTTTATGCAATAATAACAAAAGAAAATTAAATCCTAAAAATAATCCTAAAATCCTAAAGTAAGTCCCACTTTAACCAAAATTGGAAGGAATTGCAATCAATTAACACTAGGATTTAGAACACCACTACAAAGGAGTAACAACAAATGTAGAGGCAAGTTCCTAAGAAAAATCCAAAACTACCAATTAAAGATGAGAAAAAAAATATTTGATGGAACTCATGGAAGAATCACTAAAGAAAGAACCTACTTACCTCAATGACAAGAGTATTCAAGGTAGATCACAAACTTTGTAGTTTGCAATCAACACTTTTGTATCAAATTTTGGAACAATTTGAAGGTCTTATTTTGATTGCGCATTTCTTTTATGAAGACATTAGTGTTTCCGATGAATTCAATTTTGTCCCACATCTTCTAATCCAAGTTATATAGAATGGCCCTCTCCTCAACCTCCAAGCAATTGTACACAAGTGCATGCTAACCACAAAATGTATTTAGAACATTTTGATGCCCTTAACCCCTCGTCATCCATTTACACAAATCTTTGGGCATGCAATCAAACAACATCCATGACTTCATCAAAATGGGTATTCATTTGTCATACTATAAGAACTAATTTGGGCTTCATTCCAAACCCAAACCCAAACCACCAATCTTGTCATACACCAATGCTGCCATACTTCCACTCATCGATTGTAGAACCCCCAAACACGTTGTAATGCCACACATAATTCTTGAGATCATATGTGTAGACAAAACACCCTCTCTAAAATAATTCTCAACCAACATACATAAAAATTTGTTATAATGTATGTTCGATAGTGTGGAAGGTATGGGCTCCAATACATATGATGCAACAACTCCAACATCCAACACCACTATTTGAATAGTAAATGTTGGTTCTCCAATCCTCGGTAACTAAAGCCCTATTTAAATTCATAGGGAATTAGGGTTGTGTCCACCATCATCCCCGTAGAACCATCATCCTGCACAAATACCGGGTACATCCAACTACGGAAGAGCAACAACGCAAATACACAAATTATCGATTCAAATCAGGGTTAAAAGATCACTCAAATTTCAAAAAACTCTCAATCAAAGAGACGGCTAACCAAGACAAATCAACACCCGAATTGCCGTTTCCTCAAATTGATGTCCCGGGGACAGACCATAATCATCTCGGGGGTAGAGGCAGCAAAGATTGAAACACGTGAGTGTGAAGATCGAAGACGCGGTTGCAGTCGGAATCTTCCTAGAGCTTCACATCGTCTTCGAGGCAGAGGCGATAAAGTGCACGAGGAGTCTTGGTAAGTCCAGAGGCGGTGTCCCGTTCTTCGAGCGACGACGAAGTAAAGGTTGGAAATCGGAGGTTTGAAGTTTTGTTCCAGAAATTAGCAATCCAAAGGCAGGCGGTTCCATTCCTACCAGACTTGGCGCAGGCGGAAGAAGGGCGCCAGGGGGAGCTTGGCGTAGATCAACGAGAGGTCAAAGAAGCTCTGGAGCTCGCCCCAGAGAGAGGCATTCATTTCGTCGCCGTCGCCATCGCCAAAGCTTGGTGGTGTGGCCATGGTTGTGCGTCCGGAGCGCAACTACATTGGAGCGGTGCTTCTAGCGCAAGGAGGTCAGAAGCTCGAACTGGTCATTTGCAAAACATGGACTAAGGGTGTCTTTGGGGAAACTTGGTTTTCACGTTTCACCTGGTAGCAACTTAAGAAGTGCCATCGAAAGGGGCCTCCAACTCCCACGTTTTCGTCAAAATCCTTAAGATGGGCGCCCATTGGCGAGCTCCGTCTCCGATTTCAAGCTGCTGGACATGGCCATGCACGCTCCCATTTTGCCCTAACCCTAAAGTTACATTGAATTGTAAGCGCAGCGAATGTACCTAAGTAACGGAGGAGCTCCATTTCAAGCTTTAGAAGTGTGGCAGTTGTGATGGAAAAACAAGGGCAAGAGCTTCCTACGAAGAAAATGCACGGTTTCCTGTGGTGCGCGATATCGTGTGGACGATAACAAAGTTGTGATCTCGCTTTCTCTTGGCTTGCTCATTCCAGTTGTCATTCGTCTGCGGCAGTCTTCTATGAACTCCCGATTTGCATAAACATTCAGGCTGAAGAATTTTAGTTTCGCAACCATTCTGGATTGGTTTGGGGGGGAGGGAAAGCTGATTTCTTTGCTTTCGGCATTTGTCATTGTAAGCAAATTGAGCAAGGAACCGCTGCATTTGGTGTTTTCAGCAGTAGTTTGCGAATTCTTGGAAGTGTTTGTGCATTGCTGTGATTAGGGTTGAGTAGTGATATGGTTATTGTGATTCTCTTGGAAAAATCATCGCTGATAGTGAAAGATTGTTGCCTTCAACTACCGAATGTATTGAGATCAATTTTACCAACGTGTATGAAAGCCCTAATCTTTTCTAATGAATTTCTTAATAATCTCGCATTTTCAAAGTGTTGTGTTGTAGACCTCTCGAAGACAATATGTGAGTCGACATCTTTTGTTCATTCAAGTAGCTGTAGACATTTAGCAAAGGCATGTTTGCACAACTTGCTAATAATTCTAACCACTTAATGAATAGATGAATATATATATATATATATATATATATATATATATATATTCCAATCCACTTGTTGAGTTCATAAAAACTTTGAAATTCAGTAACTTTCACACAATAGGTCCAAACACCATGAAACAAAGTTTGTGCACACCTCCTTGCGGAGAGCTTTCCAATGGTACCAAGAATGCGGCCAAAGAATTGATGGTTTCTCAGATTTCAATGTATCAAACAAAACAAAATTAACTAATTAACTAATTTAAGGTGTACATTTGCTTTTGTTTTTGTATTTATGGGGTTTGTTGTTCTTTCATATAATTCAAGTTTGTGCTTTAATCCCTAGAGCCTGGAGGCATTTTTCGGGCAGAATTGTGAAGAACTACCACTTTTTAGGTCAATGAGAAAAAATGAAATGAAATGTTTTTTTTTCAAAATTCAGTTGTAAATTTTTTTAATAGACTACTATGGGAAAGCGTGAAAAACAATTCAGAAACTTTGACTGCACAAATAGAAAGATTATAATGTTTGAAGTTAGAAGAAAAAGTTTTTTTTCCAGTCTTGCCCGATAAAGCCGGCAACCTATAACTCCTCCTAGAATGAGATTTTTACACTACATATGGTTTGTTTTTTTACATTTGCATCTTGTATCATGTAAGTTATGTACCAATCAAATTTCAAAAGTAAAGGAAGAGTTTTGCCAAAGCTGCCCGAAAAGTTTAAGGCAACATAACTTTTGATTTGGACACTTGACCGAAAAAAAATTGAATTCTCACTAAGGGGGTACATGTTTACACCTTGTGTCAATTTTGTGAACATCCGACCAAAATTAACTTCATAGGAACCTACCTAGATTTTCAATTGTAAGTTCCATGAACAATTTTCCTTTAGAAATTAATGGCTTTGTCTTTCATTTTGGCCATTGTTCAATCATACTTATTTGTTGCCGTAAGAGGTTCTTTTAATACATTAAGGACTAAACATTGGCAAATTTCAAATAATGGATGAATGCAAATATGTCTAAAGCACAAGAAATCTTTGCTTTTTCATCTATGTAAATGTTTGTAGATTCTTGTGCTAGTTTTCTTTCATTTGTAAGATAAAGATATTCAAAATTTTCCACTTACAAATATTTCTAGTTCAATGAGTGCGAGTTTGTTTTGACATTAAATATATTTCACTTCCAAAAATGATCTTTAATCCCTAAAGGACCCAATTGCGTTTTTGGCAATATAGCAATTTTGGGTAGCTCACTACAAATGGAGTTTTTATTTAATTTCTTTGAAATTTTCACACATGTGAACAAGGATTTTCTTTAACCCCTCACCGCCCAAGGCCTAACCATGTCAAAAAACAACCTTGCTTTTCAAGTGCAATAAGTCCAAATATGAATAAGGTATGAAATCTCAACCGTACAATCTTGTAGTGTGCATGTTGTAGATGGTGTAGATCAAATTTGGGTTCATTTGACTGCATAGATTGAAAGATTATAATGTTCTAGTGTTGAAAAAAGATGCTGAAATTTCCTAAAAACACATTTGGAAGTGATATTTGATTTCTAAACCTACTCAAATGAAAAAACTTTAAACTTGGAAGTGATTCAAAACTCAAATATCGACAAACACTTTGGTGGAAGAAAAAATCATTCAATTTGACTCATTGCGTTAGCAAAATTGTTTTGAAATGTCAAAAAACAGTGAAAAAAGTAGCAAAAAAATACATCTATGGTTGAACCTACTTCTACTAAAATGCTTCTCAGTCATTCATAACTTCTTGTATTGGTATAAAAATTTTACCACAATAATAAGACTAGTATGCACAACTTTTCCAACAAAAAAATATTGAAAACAAACCCTATCTGGAAAAGTTATAAGCCACCAAAGTTCGTTGTAATGCAAAAATGTTTGGATTTTGAACTTCGAATTGCTCCCAAGCATTTAAAACAACTTGGAATTACATGAAAATTTTACCATAGTAAGTAGAATTTATGGAAAAAAACCCAATAAGTTTTATTGAAAATTAAAATTTGATGAAAAAGATACAAGCCCCCGAAGTTGCAGCCATTTCAATGCAGTGTGGTGAAGTCAAATTGAAACTGCAAACTTTGAATGACTTTCAAAAACTTAGTATATCTTGGTTAGATCTAAGAATTTCACCACAAAAAATAAACTAGTATGTGCAACTTTCCCAACAAGTTTTTATTGAATTTGGACATTGGATGCAAAAGTTACAACACTTTGAAGTTGACTACTAGACAGTGTGAGGACACTTTTGATCCCCTTGGGCGATTAAGGGTTAAGGCTTGACAATTTTCATAACATTTGACTACATGATTATAAAGTTTATTATATGATATATAATTTTTTTTCTAAACTAGGCAAGCTAGGTAGATTGAAAAAAATCAATTTCTTCATAAAAGAAATTTTGAATTCTTTTTTAGATTTATATATAGAAATAGAAATATGAAAATCTCTAAACCATTCCATTTTGATTAATGAGATGAAAATTAAGAGTTTTAGTTTGTAGGTAGTTATGAGTTTTTTACTCTAAAATAGACCTTGAAGTCCTTTAAATATTTAATTTTCAATATTTTTTGAATTAAATAACACCTAAAGGACCAAGGCCTTTTTTCTGCCAAAAAACATTCAAAACTGCTATACCTATAACAATGAGTAAAAAAATTGAAACATTTTTTTTTCCATATCTAACCATAGGATCTTACACCTATCTAGTATGAGAGTGTGTGGAAAAAATTTCAGAATTTTTGACCGCTTAGATTGCAAGATATCTGCGTTTAAAGTGTAAAAAACAAGTTTTTCAGCACATTGCAGGACTAGATTTTTTGACTTTGAACATTTTTTAACTTAAAATTTTTGCATTACAGAGTTTTGAGCTTTAAATCTTTATAGTGGAGAATTGAGTTGAGAGTCTAGGTAAAACAAAAATTTCAAAAAAAAATTAATTATCATTCTTAAAATAATTGTTAAGTAGAAGTAGATATGGATAGAAGGAAAATCTAAAATATTCATATATTTTAGATGGAATTAAAATGCACTAATCCCAATGGTGAAATTGTTCTAGCAAGTAAATTAGATCATGCAAAAAAAAGAAATTGAAAAATTTGAAAAATTGCATTCAGAAATGAATCCTACAAGTTATTTTTTTCAAGAAGATGCTCTAACTGCCCAAAAAACAAGAATGTCCATAACTTTTGCATAACATATCCAAATTAAATGAATCAAAGCTTTCCAGATAGAAAAAAATATAATCTATGAGAAAAAAATAATATTTAAAAGAAAATTCAAATTTTTGTCCATTTTTTTTGGCTGCCTGAGCTGCCCGCCATCCCTTTGTTTGAGCTTATTTGGTCATAACTATTGTTCCCAAGCACCAATTTTGAAAAAAATATATTCATACGAAGCTAATCAGCTTTTTTACCTCCAAAAAAAAATTCAAAAAATTAGGAGAAAATTTCAGCCCATAGGTACCTGCCCAAAAACGCGTTTGTCCCTCGAAGGGACAATGGTCCTTTAGGGGATAAAAATAATAGGATGTAGATTGTTTATTACAACATTACAACCATTAATATTGACATTTTTCAATTCCATAACTAAATTTTAAACAATTTAGTATTTTGAATCATTCTCTACTTCTTATTTTTTTTCTTATATTCCTATATGTTGTACAATTCCAAATTATTTGAAATTTTCAAGCATGTAGCCAACTTGCCTAGAAGAATGAATTGAAAGAAGCACCACCAACATGGACATTTTATTTATTTATAGAAATGTGGCTTTGTGAAGTACAGCTGTCTTGTTTTTTACAGGGGCCAAAAAAGAATTTTTGTCTATTCAAATGCTAATATCTTGCAATCCATATGGTGGAAATTTCTGAATTTTTTTCTGCATCTTCTCAAACTAATGTACTACAACATCCTACAATTACATGTGTCCAAAAATGTTGTTTTTTTATCTAAAATGTGGTACCAATATTAAAAATGGAAATTTTAGAACATGTTTGGTGAAAATATAGTCAAGGAATTTTAGGGGTTAACCTCTAAAGAACTAGATTGAAATCCAAATTTCAAATAATAGATGATTGCAAACAAGTCCCTAGCATATGAAATCTTTGTTTTTCACCCATTTAAAATTTTGTAGATTCTTGTGTTTGTTCTTTTACAATCATATAGTATAGATTTTTAAAACTTCTTTTTGCAAATTTTCTATAGTTCAAGGAACATAAGTACATCTAACTTTTTCAATTGAAAATATTATACTTCAAAATGATCTCATTAAATTAAAAAAATTAAAAAAAATTAAAAAAATGATTAATTTGAATTTTAAAATTCAAAATTTGAGGACAAAAAAACTTGTGAAAACTACAAATATTCAATCTATGGTCAATTTTAGAAAGAATTTTTAATTTTTGGTATCAAATTTTGCTGAAAAATATTGGTTAGTATAGCAAGTGATCTAACCATATGGTATGATCTATGAATCATATTTTACATCTTTAGTTTGATAGTGATGATTATAGTATCATTAAATGAGTTTTTGTTGTTGTACTAGGTTGTAAATTCCCCTAAGTCCCAAATGCTGGGAACTTTGCCACATAGGCTACTGATGTAGTCAAGAGTCGACCACATCAGCAAATATTACAAAAAATATATTTTTTAATATTTTAATATTTAATATTATTTAAAAAAATTCTCTAGACAGCACAAGCTAGTTCCCAACAACAGGAACCAACTTGAAATGGCCTTCCCGATGGGCTGAATCTCACCTAATGTATTTTTAGTTGCATTTTATGATACATCTCTACAATTTTGGAAATTTAGACCATCTCCTAGTCTTCAAGGGGTAAGAAACACACTTACATAAATATATTCAATTAAAATTTTAAAGCATTACCATAATTAGAACTTATCATTTGAACTTAAAAGAAAAAAGCTTCTAGAAATTACATACATTCAATCTATATTTAATTGATATTGAAAGGGATTTATATTTTGAGGTTTCAAATATTATTGAAAATATTAGTCAATGTAATAGTCTTTTATCTAACCATATGGAGATGATCTATGAACCATTTTTTACAACTTTTGTATGACAATCATCATTAAATTATTATTCTAAGTTGTAAATTATAATACATCTTTATATTTTTGGAAATTGTAACTTCCCCTTGGTTTTGAAGGAGCTAATAGAATAGTTTCTAGTTATTTATTCCAACTAATTGTCAAACGAGTTTTAGTTCTTGACAAAGTACTAAAGATCTAGTGGTTTAAATTTAAAGTTATGTATTAATACTATTTTTTCTTAAATAAATTTTTCTTTACTAATTTTCAATGAAATTTTGGTTTAAATCTTGAGGTTAAAAGTATGGTTGTCAGTTGTTTTGGCATGTTTTTTATGATTCTCAATTGTATTATTCTAGAGTCACTAATTTGATAAAATATATAAAACTAAGTTTTCCCTCATCAAAACTTTTATACTTAGAAAATTATACATTCAAATTATAATTTCCAAGATGTTTGAGTATATGATTTGTGCATCTAAAATCATCATCTTTATGATCACATTTAGATTGGAAAAAATTCTTAAGCTTCAAAAACATAAGGTGTTAGTACTCTAACAATAGGAACTAATTTTTTTTAAATTTATTTGTACAAAAATGCAAAGCAATTTTTCTTCCTTTCCATTTTTGGGGTCTTGTTCAAACCATTGCGAATGATCCTCTTTTTTGTCTCTTCAAGTCTCCTCAATCTCCTTTTGCAACTACATGAGCCTCACTTCTTTTTTAGAAGGCAAATCGTATCAATATCTAAGTTTTCAATTAGTATTGGTGAGTCTTGCAAGTATTCTACATTATTTATTGCAATTTCTTGGTTGTAATTGCTTACAGGCTATTAAAATGGACATTAAAAAATTAGAATTGAAGTCAAAACTTTCATTTTAAATTGTTTGTCAACGTGAACTTGACTAATTTTAAGAATCTTTTCAATGTTTGTTTATTAGTTCTTGATTAATTTCATAGCTAGAACTTTTGAGAAAAAATCCCATAAGTCATGTTAGTGACCATGCTAAGTGAAACATGAATTGACTTCTAATAAAAAAAATCAACTTTGAAATAAGAAACTAGAAGAAATAAATTGTCTTCAAACTTGACTTTGTCAAGTGTAATGACAAAATCAAATGGATGATTTTAAATGTATATAAAATCACTATTGTGAATTGATTCTTTCTTCAACCCAAATTGTCTCTTGAAGTGATTGCTAGTTCAATCAATTGTTGCCAATGATTTGTAGAAGTCACAACTATAGACTTACAAAACAATATTATTGAATCTAATTAGTGTTCGATATTTATTGCACACTTCATAATTGCATGACTATATTGAAGGTGCTTCCAAAGAGATATGAAAGCATGCACTCTTATACAGATTCAAAAGGACACAACTTGAATTTGAAGTAAATCTTGATTGGAGGAGTAATTCTTTGTTGTGGCGGAGGAATCACTTTGCCATCAAATTTCACAAATTATGCTCAAGAAAGTTTTTGCACAATAAAGATTATTCTATTATTCTTAGTTGAAGGTTTTGAAAAGAAAAAGCAGAGTTTTTTGTTCTTTGTAATGGCGGTAATTAAATCAGTCTTCTCTCAAACTTTTCTTTTTATGTTAATTTGTGTTAATTTTTGTGTGTTTTGTCATCATTAGGAGGTTATATTATCATGATTTTGTCCATCATACATTCTTGAGTTTTTGACTAAGTGATTTTTTGAATTTAGCAACAAGTTTTTTTATCTAATTAGAAGTCAATTCTATTATTATCTTGATTTGCTTTCTAATATGTCATCCAAACAACTAGATACATACACATATTAAGATGAATTATAGGAAAACAAAAGATGTTACTATATTATTGTGAAGTTTGTTTGTTAGAATTCTGTCAATGTCTTTCTAATAATACACTTGCTTAGTTTTATTTTGCAGCCAAAAGGAAGGAAGAAAAAAGGACCACTACTCACAGAGGAAGAAAAAGCGCTTTTGGTAATTTAGTATAGTTTTCCATTCTTTCTAATATTTTTTTTAATTGTGGAAATTATTAATGATCTATGACTCTATGTAGATATGCACCTTGTTTGAGTTGTTTCTTGTTGCAACAATTATTTCATTTTTGTAGAGTTTGTACCTATCTAAATTCATCCTTTAAAACAAATTCAATTGTGTAGGCTGAAGAGCACAGGAAGAAAGTGATACGAGATCGGAGGATTGCAATCAAAGAAGCAATGGTATGACAATCAAATATAGAATACAACTTATCTTGTGTAGTAATGCTTGCCTCCTAGCTAGTGATCACTCCATATTTTTGCAATTCCATTATTGTGTAGCATTATTTTTGCAAGCAATATCTTACGGATTTTTTTTTTATTCTTTTAGATTTTTGAAGAGAAGCGGAGTAAACTCAGTATGCTGGAAATGCACAAGACTTGGCGTAATATTATGCGAGAGGCATCAGTGCTAGAGATGAGGGGTGATCTGAAATGGTTAGCTCAAAAGCATGTTCATGAGGTGAATTTATCCCTTGTACCTTAATGCAAATATCAATCTAATTATTATTTGCATTTTGTAGCTTTTTAATTGACAAACTATTACTACTCTTACTAAAATCACCAATTTCATTTATGTAAGCATTCAGGTTGAGTACAAAGATCATCACATTCAAACTTTAAGCAAAACATTGGGAGAGTCTGAGAATCAACATAAAGAAGCAATGAGTAGGCACTTTATTATGATGGACAATGTAATAAGCAATCACGATGTGCAAATGCAGGTTCTTCTTTGGGATTCTTTCATAAATTAGAAACTCTGTAGAAGTCACATTTTTATAATTAAAAGACTGATATCTACTTATTTGGTATTTTGTAGAAGCTTGTATTTAGTATAATCCAAAAAATTCCAAAAAAATTCTCAAACTCATTTATAGAACTACGTTTTTTCTTAAAATTTATGTTATTTTTACCTCCAAAGGAAAATCTAATTCCTATCTTTATACAAAGTTATTTAAGTAAACACTAGTAAATTTTCTAGATTTGAATTGTAGATGTTTTGAAATAATTTTCTCATGCATAAATCCCTCAAGGATCATGTTTTTAAATTTTGTAAAGTAAAATAATTAATATGAACATATGCTATAATTAAAAAAACTTGATTCTTCAACTTTTTTATGTTTAGATTATCAAATTTTCTTTTTTCAAATCTTCTATAACTCAAAGAGTACAAATACATTTCACCTCTATAATTAATTCTTTTAGTTCAAAAAATGCCTTCTTAGCAAAGTAAGATTAGGATATAAAAAATCGCAAAATAGGAATTTAATATTCCAAATTCAAAGGAAAACTTAAGAAAAAACAAAATTTCCCATAAAAACAATCAATATCCAATTTGCATTCAATTTTGTTTTCAAATTTTTTGGTTAATATTGGCTAGTCTAATAGTAGATTCAACTTACTAGATGTGATTTGTGGATCATGACTTACAACTTTGTTTGAAAGTTATTCTTAAATTATTATTCTAAGTTGCAATTTATAATACTTCTTCATAGTTTTGAAAATTTGGAGGATTTTCTAGTCTTTCAAGGGTTAAAATTTGTACTTTGATATCTCAAGGGAATCTACAATAGTTATGAAGATCAAAATTAAATCATGACTGTCACCTTAGGTTCTTGCACTAAAGTGCAACAAATAGAATAATCTAGATATAAGGTGGAAATCCAACTAACATATAGCATCAAATAAACAAAATACTTGTAAACTTCAATTGGATTCTATAAAGAGGGGTTATTTTGTAACTTTGAAGTATCTTTCTATATACAATAATTACTAGTTCTATAATGTGCTTGTTTAGGGATTATATAGAAAATGGAGGAATGTTTTCAAGGGCAACTCCAAAATCTCACCAATAGTTTTTTCATTGAACGTGAATGCATGACAAAAAATCACAATGAACTAAAAAAGGTTTGTTTCCTGTATTAGTAAAATTGGTTTTTTTCATAAGTATCAAAGGAAAAATTAGAAAGGCTTTGAGTAAAGCTTTAGCTTACAATGTGTTCACATTAGAATGTTTCAACTCATGAAGTGTTTTTTTTCAATAACTTGGTTATTAGAGAATACAATTGCATAAATGCTCTTGATTTAAATATTATATATCTTTTTAAATGAGGTAGGATTTAGGAACTATGGTAAAAAATATGAGGGCATTTTTTGATGAGGAGATAGATGATAAACGACAAGATTTTGAGGTCCACCTTGACGATGTGAAGGTGCTTCATTATCTTTAGAAAATATTACTTGGTTTGAAAAGAATTTGAAGCAAGCTCAATGATTTCTAAACTTATATTGTGTTCAAAGTTGCATATTCTATTTAACAATTCTCTACTTACACAATGAATTAAAAGTTATAAAAATATGTTACTAATAGACTTTTAATAATTGGAAATGATGGATTGCATGCAATGTGGTTGTTCATAGAATACAAACAAAGAAGACTACAATGCCTTTAAGATAATGAATGAAGCAAAGATAGAATTTATGGAACGCGATATTGAGAAAACACATATTGTAAACAAATGAATGCTTCACCTAAACAATGCCAAATTCCTAAAAAAATATGTTTTCTAAAGTCCAACAATAGATTGCTTTTTAAAAACAATTTATGTATATTTTCTACTTATTTGGGATTATTTAATAGCATAGTGCTCTTATAATGTTGTAGATGATATTTTATATAAATCTTAGAAAGTATGTACATATTGGTAGAGATGAATAATGCAGGATTATATTGAGAAAACCAAGGGGAAAGAAGAAGATTTCAAGATGCTTATTAAGAAAGATAGAATTACAGCAAGGATTATTGAAAAGCGAATGCGGCAATTGATAATGCAGCATAACCAAATGGCACAATTGAAGAAAACATTAATCATTAAAGGGTGCAAAACAAAAGTGTTTCATTTTTATTAATTGTAGTGTATATTTCAAGTAGTAGTGTATCTTTTAAAAGGATACCCCACACTTACCTAATGGAAGGTGTTAGTATTCATAAATTGGTGTGCCAAATATTTACACATGACTCTTGATTGTGATTTTTCTATTATATTTAGATATGGATTTGTAAGGCTAGCTAACAAAATGGGATAGATAGACTTATAGACAATACTCATATTGACACACACCACTCACTAGTAGATTTGGTTCATTGTGTGAAATAGGAAGGAATGGAACGACTCTAATAAGCACGTTTTTGATGAAAAGTGGAAGTTGAATGCGCATTTCATAAAGCTCAAGCGATATCTTGGTAAAACAACAAATAATGAACATGAAAATCTCAAGGTAAATTTTGAACATTGTGAAATTGAACCACTTGGATGAGTTTGGGTATAATATATAAATCTAAGAGAATGGATGGTTTTGAATTGCTATATGTGCCTTCATAGATTGACCAACTGCGTGTTGCAATTAAACGTAACAAAAGATGTTGGAAGTGGCATCACAACATTCTTAACCCAATTCTTTCCAACTACCTTCTTCTAGATACCTACTTGGATAATTGGCTTCCAATATAAATTAAGAATTGAACAACTTAGTGCACAAATATCTCAATATAAAACCATGTTCTTGTTGCAAGATTCTTGGTTTGTCAGCTCCTCACAAGAGATTCCCTTGGAAAGGATTAAAAATGTTATGATATGAGATTCTTCCTATTAATAGAAATATTATAATAAGTGTTTGTATAATATTAATAGAAAATTTGCAAAAAGTTTGATTTGATTGCAATTAGCAAGTTCATGTTAGAGGGGCCACGGCCCCCATCCCACCTACTTGGTATTCAAAAGCAAGTTCATGTTGGTGCTATAATTTGTCTTGTGTAGAGAACATCAATGTCAGTTTATGAAGCCACACAAGCCTTACATAACATTTTGACCTTTGTGAGGAAACTACAAACGCTTGTTCGTCTGAACAAAAAGGTAAAAATAATTGTACGACAATTGTACATACTATGACAAACCAAAAATAATATCAACATGCTTTATTTGACTTCCATTGTATCTAATATTTTGCTTGTGGGTTTGAATTCTTGAAACAGTTGGAAACGGAACATGAACAAATTTTTCCCTTTGATCCACTCTACGTTTCATCCATTCCTACAGCACCTTTGCAGATTCTCGAGGCCGAATTGGTTGTAGATGCAAAAGAGGACGACAAATGTAAGGTTTTTCCATTGTTTTATAATTGTGGTCAAGGTCATGCAAAATGTAGAATTTCATACATTTGAATTAGAGTGAGTGGTGTAGTCTTCATTTTATTAAAACTTTGCAATTTATCATTGATTTTATTTCATAAAATTTAGGCTTCATTTACACAAGATTTGAAGGTGAGAGGGCAAATTTTTTTAAAGGTTTTGATTGATTGAAATTGATAAGTCCTTGGAAAATGAGTTTATACTATGAAATGAGAGGTCAGGGGTCTTTGATAAGTCCAATGATGTGGAGCACACTTTTCTCCTGTATGGCAAGAAAAGTTTTCAAATTTTGAGCTTTCCAAAATTACAATTAGGTTCACTTCAAAGAAGTGATTTTGATTGAAATTCCTGGGGTTCCTATCGAGAAGCATTATTTTTTGAAGTTTTAAAATAAAAAAATAAAAAAATTCCATTTCATGCCTTCTTCATGGTTTACACCAATCCAAAGGATAACTATGATTTCCAAAGGAGGACATCTTAATAGAAAATGAAAGGATTTGGAGAGGGAAACTTCCCAATTTTCTAACTTCTTTTGTAATCTAAACCTTAAAAGCTTTAATTAGTATTGACTTTATGTCAAATATTATTAGAATGATGAGGGAGATAATAAGACATATTGTTGAGAACTCCAAATAAAGACATTATGAAAATAATGCCACATCTACCTACTTCTCAACTTTCCAAAGTCCAAAATTAATAATATAAAAAAAATAGTCATTGCAAGACTATGCAAAACATTTAGAGATCTATGCAAACTTCAAGAGATAACCATTTGGTGATCTTCTGTTGTTTTATCCAGAATTCACTAAATAGTCCAGAAGTAGTTAATTAAATGTGACATCATATTGGTGAGCATCTAATTTTAAACATTTCAATTTATGTACAGAAAAATTAATGTGAATGTTATATGCCACAAAAATCAATCCAAAAAATGTACAAGGTCGCTCATGGTCTCATTTGCAGGGAGCCAGTACCAAGTCATGTAGTGCCTAAGCAAAAGCAACGTTTTCAAGGGGACATGGAAATCTCTTTCCCAACACTAGGCTCCGATGAAGGACCTCCACCAGCTAGTACAAAAACAGCCACATACCGTTGGTCAACTTATGCAATAGATGATAATGGAAATGAAATTGCTGAACTTGACTATTTACAAAATTTTCAAAAACATTATAACAAGGTTCAACCTCCAATTGAGTCTTACAATCAGACAAGTGATAATTATATATTAGTAAGGGATTGATATCGTGCTTGAAAATGTATGCTCCATTGGGTATATTTCACCCTTTTTAAATTGTTTGTAATAATCATCACATTGGTTGAAATTTTGGATGTGAATATGCGAAATGGAGTTCGTAATTATATGCAATTGGACTATTAAAAATGTTGGTGCAGGTTATGTTAGACAAGTTGGGTCTTCAGCTTGAGAGGAGAAAGCTCATAGCTGAGAATCAAAAGTTGCAAAATATTATGGCCAAGTGGTTGGATGGATACACTTTCACAAATGAGGCCAAGTCCAAACCAAATTCATTGATGGTAAGTGGTGATTTGATCATTCCATTCATGTAGAAACACATTTGAGACATTCAATATAATGTCAATTCATTGTAGACTATTTTATTTCATGTTTGATCATTTTAATACTTTCCAACAAGCCTCTCTAATAAAGTAAAAAGTAATAATCTTATTAGAGAATATTTGGGGCTTGTAGAGGTTAGTTTGAGTTTTTGGCAACAATGCAAATATAGAGAAATAAAAAATTATTTAAGAAATAATCATCATCATCAATTTGATGTGGCACTCGAGGTTGCATTCTTTCTTTATACAGGATGTAGACCAAATTGTAATGACTCCACCACCTTTGAGAAAATCCACAATCTTTATTAATATTCCAAAGAAGAAGCATCTACCTAGAGATGGATAATTGCTATGTTGGGTATCAAGTTGATGGTTGGATATCTAATTGCAATAGCCTATAAGGTGGGTACCACCCAAATCCATTGTTGTTTTTTGCTATTATGCATAGTTTCTATTATTTAGATTGATCAAAATTTTGTATTTCTTATAAAGTAGGAGGTTCCAATGCACTAAAGATGGTGACATTTGAATACTTTATGCAAAAATTATGAAGGATCACAGTGTTTTGTTTTTTCATAGATTTTCCAAAATCGTTTCTTCCACGTAGATACATATTGATTTTGGAGATGTACATAGAGTGATGATGGTGGATTTAGACATGGTGCAATTTTTTGGGGGCCTACCTTATGTACACTAAACATTCTAAGTATTCAACTTCCGTTATAGCAACGACAAAGTTGGCTTGAAGCTCCAAGTTTCAACTATATGAAGGGCAAGTTAAGTCCTACAAGTAAATAAATCAACTATTATAAAATTGAATTGAGATTGGTAAAAGCATCTATTGCTACTAACATTAAACCTTAGAATCAGACATAGTGAGTGTACCACTATATTGCTCCATTTATTGATTTTGATCATAGAACAAGCAACGTGGAATTCAAACCACATGTGTATATCCACTCCTTCTATTCTGCATCACTTACTCAAGGATCAAGGATCAAAATCAATAAATGAAGCATTTTTAATGGTACATGCACTATTTCCAATTTGAAGTTTTTTAATGAGACAATGGGAGTAATTATCTTTTAAATACAAGTATTGTAGTTTACCACAATGATGAAATGTTAATTATCTTGAAAGAAAGTTACACTTTAATTAGTAAGTTGAATTGAACTTTAAGCAAGTGTTTCAATATGAGATAATTCAAATATGGCTTCAGGGTGTTTTGAACTTGGCCCAAGACACCTCTAAGGGGTACTTGCAAGAAACACTTGTACTATTTGATGTCACATGTTACTTCTCTTATGTATTTCTTAGAATATAAGAGTGATTTTTTTTAAAGTTTCAATTCACTCTTAAATTCAATATAATCCAATGCAAAAAACAAACAAGAAATGTGCCATAAGCTTGAAATTCATCAATATAATCCAAGTGCAAAAACAAATAAGAAATGACACATATTCAAAATCTAAACTTTATTTCAAATAATGTAATTGGGATTTGAAAATTTTGTAGAGAACATTTTGTGGAGTTGTAAAGATGTTCAAGGCAAGGATACAATGCTAATTGTTGTGTAAATATTTGTGCACATGTAAGGAGGCAACAATTGACCATTTTTGCTACCTTAGCTTCAAAGACTGTAGAGAAATCCCACACCATTGTCTAATGCAACCTCTTTAATTGTTGCCCATGCTCTACATTTACTGCTTTTTTTGCTTTGTATTGTTAAGTACATAAACAAGTGTAACCGGAGTAAAATAGTGAACCATTTTGGTTTGCATTTCTAAAATGAAGGCTAAATTAACCCATTAAAGACCAAAATAATTGTCAAATGATCAAGCATCATTTTGAAGACCGATATAGCTATTTAAATTATATTCCAGTTCAATTCTATATTTGTATTATGTAAGACTATATGATGTCTACCAATGTAGAAAATTTCTATTAATTTTTAAAATAATTGTCATTGTTATGATCTTTATGACAAAAAGTGAAAATAAATTGGTTAATATAACAAATAAGATCCATGTAATTTGAAATTTCTTCTTAAGGGACAAACAACAATTAAAATTATTGTAAAAATTTCTCAAAGAATTTTTTTATTTTGTACATTGAAATCATCCACATTATGACTTTGAAATCAAATTATCCATATCAAATTTTATTTAGACATTTTAATTTTGTTGTAATTCTTTTAGTATTTTTTGTACATGAAAAAATATATTTTCTATAGAAATTGATGTTCAAAAAAATTGATAGAAAAAAAGAAAATTATTGTAATTTTTCAATGCATACTTTGCTCGATACTTTGCAAAGATTTTTTTTTCAAATTTGAAAATTTGTATAATATTTTCCAGAAATAAAGGTTGGAATTATAAAACAATAACCTTAAATTCAAATTTGAAAAGTATTTGAGAATAGAAACTACAAGAGAAAAACACACATTATTATTTGTTATTTGATTTGGATTCTATCACATGGAACTTGTAATTGCAATTTTAGCCCTCCAAATTTTTGATTTATTTTATTTTTGGAAATTTCAAAATGGACTAGAAACTAAACTTGCATCTCTCAATTTTAGGTTTAAATTTTGAAAGCCACAAACGCGTGTGTTTAGGGTTAACAATCACTTCCCGTCTTTGTCGAGTCGTCGTTTGGCTATGGCGTGGGACGATAGACTTCTGAGTACATGGAGCTTTGGCATCTTTGGCGCTGTGAGGCTGCTGCATGCGCATATTTTGTACTAACCGGTAACCATGAGTTTGTCGTTCAACCACGTACAGGTGGTGATGCGTTACTGTACAAAATTTTCCTGCATTCTACAGTGATTGTCAGTTTTGTGTAGGAACATCAGAATCTCAAGTGACTTAGATATACATGGATACGGACGATCGTATCATTCTCCAAGCTGGAGAGTCGATCTGCTAAATGGACATTTGCAAGAGGCAAACAGAGAACATAGTTTCTTATTGACTCGTCTTATTTATTGAGTTAAATTGTTTTTGAGTGGACGAGACCTGAATGCAGTCACGCAGCACGTCGATTTAGAATCCCCGGATCGCTTTGTTATCTCATTTTGCAGGTTTAACTCTGACCAAGTACTCTTCCAAACCCTGTTTCAGATGCTTTGGAAAGCTTTGGATGACACTGATTGAATCTGAGTCACTCAAGAAAACGGCCTCACTGCTGAATGGCGTTGCCTATAGTCTTTCTCATCATGACCAATGTATGTCAAGATAATTCGCATCAGAAGAGCTGGTCGCGATATTCAATAGTTTCCTTACTTCTCTGCTTTCAGGAATTGCTCTCAATTTAAAGGTTACGTTTGTCAGTGATTTTCGGCACTAATTTTCTCTCGAGAGCTAGATAAAGTGAACAAGTCAAGAACCCTAAAACCGTAACCAAGTCATGAACAGTGCGACCACGTGATCGACGATCGTGTGCATCTCGAGGGCAATGCGCTTTTTGAGGCCTGGAGAAAATTAGAGACCATCCTTGTTGGGTAATCAAATTTATAAAGTTAAGAGGAATTATTATTTCATGGCTCTCGTTGTCCCTCAGCACCTTCAAAAATGAGAGGCAAGTGCTCAGATAGCAAGCTGAAATTCTGAGCATCCGATTGTGTCGTCCTGAGGTTCACTTGATGCCTCGAATATTCAGGCCGGTTAGTGGCTTGGATATGATTGCAATACTTTTTGACGGGACTCACTCAACAAGGCCAGTCAATCTCCGTGGTTGTTTAAGTTAGATGATTTGAGGAGCGATTCAGAGTTTAACTGGCATGGCGTTCCACCTGAATGTGTTTTCGAGCTAGCGTAATTAGAAAATGATTAGAAAATTTGACAGAAAGTATTGGGGCAATCTGCATTAATAGGTCACTTTTGTTAGGTGACTCAATTTTTGGTCACCTAACAAAAGTGGGTTTTCGGTGAAAGATCACATTTTTTCCGGTGATTCTCATTTAGAACATATACATGCCATGAAGCTAGCTGTATAATACACCTGACCACCACCAACTGAAGTTACTGTAACCCGGTACTATCTCTCACTCTAGTTTAGTGTAACACTCACAAGTAAGATCATTCTGATCCGAAAGCGTGAATATAATCAGGTAGAGCGCGTGACTGAGCATCAATGACAACTTCCAGAACAATGCGCTAGCTGGATAGTGGAGGGCTGTATATAAGATAAAGCTCTTAGTTTGCACAGATATCTTGAATCCAAGGATGTCACGATTTAGCAATTTAGCTTCAGTAGAACTTATTGATAGTAGTGGGAAACGAAAGTCGGTGAATTATCGAACACAATGTATCTGAATTTGTATCTCACGTTCTGAAAACAATCTCAAGCAATAAGGTCGAAGTAGAAGGAATCAAGATTTAAAACTGATATTAATCTTCACCGGCAGATTATCCTTGTTTCCCTAACGGAATATCTGAAGTTTCCCAGATGATTTTGCACGAGGGACTCGGGAATCAGGGAAATGCGGATATCAGTGGCACAAATTTTCCCTGTAGGCAACACAGGCAAAACCAGGAATGGTAATCCGGAACCAGAGATCACCTCTCTTTGCGACACTGTCAATAGTTTTGCAAGCATGCATTGTGTATTTATATGTACATTGCAGATAGATTTTGTCTGCACGTGCCTGTTGCCTGTGCTTAAATTGATTCCTGGTACACATGCCACCTAAATGGCGCACCGGTGCAATGGGAAGCTTTTCGTTCTGGCTGGTGTGCAGGACCGGTATTCATGTACAGTACATCATCAGTACCCACTACCATGTTAGCACCATGTGACTGCATTGAGACGGGGTGACCTTTCTTTTCTTCGCACTGGCTGTCACATCATACAGTATATGTGTCAGATGGCAGATGCAACGAACCCAATGGTAGTTGGATGCGGCATTGGTTTCAATATTTTTACAACCTTGAATGATATCTTTCTTGAGAAACGACACGCGCTATCTGTTTTTTTGGGGGCCTGTAAGTCAAACACCCAACAGCAGCAGTAAATGCCTGCCAAACCTATCCTGTCATCATATCTCTTGCTGTCCGGTTCCAAAGTGATGTATAACTTTAAAATACTCCGTACTAGATAGACGGTAGGACTTTTAGATATAATCGTGTTTCGAATTCACACCAGCACGTAGATCTGAACTGCTGTTTAGTCCACTTCATTCTTTGTTGAAAATGCGATTTGCGGCATTTAGAAGAGCTGATATCTTGTGCATGTAATCGTGTAAACGCAGCTGCAGCCAGGAGAGAAATTTCGGAACAAGCTGTTACTGAACGAAAGAAAGCAAAGCTTCCGTTCGCGAGTGACAGCGTTCGTGCTTGCTGCGAAACCCGCTGCGCAATCGGTAATTCTCATATTCAAGTCGATACACACTTGCTCAATATATATTCTCTCAGGCTGCTGATCTCCTTCTAAGGTGAAGAAGGTCTCGATAATCACAAATGAATGGAATAACTAAACGCCAAATTCGTTATATTAAGTGGCGCAATTCCATTAAAATGACGCGGTGGATTCTCAAGCAAGGAAAGAAATTTAGGGAGACGGGAGGGGGATGGAATTGAAAATCTAAAGCTTAGACTCAGTCATTTAAATGTCAAAATGGCGAAAGGAAGCTTCGTGGTCCGCTACTACTGATGACGTCGTGGCTGTGTGCGCAGTTTCCAACTCAAGCAAGTGTG
Organism: Rhytidiadelphus loreus; assembly: GCA_947034895.1. Classification (NCBI taxonomy): domain Eukaryota; kingdom Viridiplantae; phylum Streptophyta; class Bryopsida; order Hypnales; family Hylocomiaceae; genus Rhytidiadelphus; species Rhytidiadelphus loreus. Next base: position 27,119,857 of record OX344765.1, on the reverse strand, counting down.
GTTCGTGGTCGCGCAAGTAGAAGCTGTCAGGACTGACAGTATTACGCATATGTCATGAGTCATCAACACTAATTTTTAATGGCGCATCAATGATTGTCGCCATCTGTACAATTCAAGCAAAACCTCATGGACACCGTCGATTGTGATGCACTCTGTCGAGCGGTTAATAATTGGTTTCAGAAGCAGCTGCAACATATATAATGTTCTCTCAGTACTGAACTGTTACTCTGCTTGCATTGCTCCATCTATAGTTTCCTCGAGTCGTGGCCATGGCGAAGCCTGGCGCAGTGCCAAGGTCGGTGATTGTTCTTGTGGTGTTGCTGGTACAATTCTGTCCACAGATTCTCAAGTCCGTAAGTGCAGCTAGATATGCTCCTGCTGTAGTTTCTCATGAAGAAACTGGAAGGACGTGGGGAGCTAGCTTTGTGCCCAAAGACATCGGTGCTGCTGGTTTGAAACTGGAGAGGCGGCTTTCTGATGACCGTGAAGAAAGTATTCATGGTGCGGCGCACGAGGATACCGTGAATGAGGTGAGTCCGAGTTTGCCGTGGCCTATTCTATGGGCAGGGTTATGTGCATACAGGTCTAGTGTAACAGCTGAAAGTGGCCGTGGCCTTATTACCAAATGGGACTCCGTGCAATACGCCCTTACCTCTATGAGGTCGGTTGGTTCGGATAGATCATAAAAGTTAAGAACCATGGAAAAAACATGCAAGGTCATTTTCATCTCATTTCTTAAACTGAGTCTCCTTTATATCTTTCTCTCTCTGTCTAGGTATATTTTTCCAATAGCTCTCGTCGTCGCAAGCACTACTATGAGTTAGAGGGGTTTAGTCATGTCGGGCACAAACTATGAATTGAGCTCTGGTCAGAAGGGGACTTTGTGGGTTTCTCTGTAACTCAAGTCGAGGTTCCAGCTTTTTCTGCTGTTGAACAGAGCTAGTTGAAATCAGAGTTTCTTGTGCCAAATCTCAGAACTGGATGAGAATCGGTGATTGGATTCAATTGTGACTTGACCTGTGAAGCTGATATTGTCCTTGCGAAACTGCTTACCGGGGATGAGAGCTAATTGATTAAGTTTCAAACCACTCTGGCCCCTTAGCCACGAAATATCAGAGGTCAGCAATGAAAAAGAATGAACTTCTGAGGTCAGAGTTCCATTGATATCCAATAACCATTGATAACCAATGTATGAAATTTAGAACCTAACTAATGACGAATCTCAGTACCAAGTTCCATTTCCGAGTTTTGTTTAATCTCATGGAATTGAATCGCAGGATGTGCCTGGCATTTATGTCTCGCTAAATTGATGTTTCGGTGTCGTGGTGGAATGTTCAGGTGAAGACCAACGGAAGGCCACCAGGTCCTCATGGTCACCATCCATGTCCTGGTAATGGAGGGGACGGCCAAAGTGGGTCAGGAAGCAGTGGTGGAAAGGGCGGAGATGGGGGTGGTTGTGGAGGGGGACAAGGAGGACGAGGTGGTGAAGGAGGTGGATCAGGAAGCCCTGGTGGAGATGGAGAAGACGGTGGTGACGGTGGGGATGGTGGGGATGGCGGGGATGGGGGTTGGGCAAAGGGCACCTATGTTAAGAGATCACAGAAATTTTCCGTTTCTGAAGGTAATGTATCCAAACAACTCTCTTCTAGTTCCATCTCTTCAGAGATTAAATCAAGGATTGTGCATGATGGAATTCTATTTGGTGATTGTGCTTGTTATTGAGATTCGATCTGTCCTTTTGGCACCTATTTCAAAACAGATCATGCTTTGAGGCTTATTTGTGCACTGTATGAATGCATAGGTAATGTCAAAGGAAAGAAGGATGGAAACAATGGGGGCTGGGGAAGTTCACCACCTCCCACCCTCAATCTCCCTCCAGTGGCACAGTTCCCGCCAAATGTGAAGCTCCCTCCGATGCCACAGCTTCCTCCCTTGCCTACTTTTCCAGGGACTACGAAGCCTCCAGCTGGGGGGGGAGGGGGAGGGGGAGGGGGAGGAGGGAGTACGAATGGAGGTGGAGGTGGAGGTGGCGGTGGAGGAGGAAGTGGAAATATATGCGTTGGCTTTTGTCCAGGGCAAGGCGGAGGAGGTAATGGTGGAGGTGGGGGTGGAGGTGGGGGTGGGGGTGGCGGTGGAGGTGGGGGTGGAGGTGGCGGTGGCGGTGGGGGTGGGGGTGGAGGTGGGCAAGGGCCCGGTGGTGGGCGTGGACCTGGTGGTGGGCGTGGCCCTGGCGGTGGGCGTGGACCTGGCGATGGGCGTGGCCCTGGTGGTGGGCGTGGCCCTGGCGGTGGGCGTGGCCCTGGCGGTGGAGGTGGCCCTGGTGGTGGGTTTGGCCCTGGTGGTGGACGTGGACCTCCTTAGCTAGGCCCCCTCGATCAGCTTGAAGGTTTGAGTAATAATTCCGTCTTCATTGGCCAAAAGGAAAACATGGATTTCACAACATCATTTTATCATGTGACTACCCTCACGAGATTGGGGTCAAAATCCTATGAGGCAGTGCTCCAGTACCTCTACCAAGTCGTGGAATGATGCATGGTTTGTAGAGGTAATTCGTGCAAGCAGCCCCAACTGTGAGGCGTATTAGCGCATCTATGCATTATTTTTTGGAACATATGTAAAGGGTTTTTGTAGTGTTCTTTGGTTTTGAGCAAGAATTCAGTAATCCAGAGGGCCATGAATTACTAGAAAGACGTAGGATTTGGTGATCCATGGGGATGGATTGCTGTAGTTTGTAGCTCTTGGATTTTGTATTGACATAGTGTATGAGATGTTTCCGCTCCAAGTTTGAACTTCTCTGTTTGCAAGAAGTGGGCAGGGTGTATCTCACTTCTGAGTGACCAATGATGTTCCAATGAACTCCTTGAAGTCATGCATCACAGGGAGATTTGAGATTCTCTTTGCTTTCCTTTTTTTAAACATGGTACGAACCAACTATGAAATGTGCTACAAAGACCCCGCAGCGTGGGTCGGCAACCTTGGGTTCCCAAGACTGCGTCACTACTGTCACTGTTACCGTGTACTGCTACTGCAGTTGCAGTTCCTGTTACTGCTTTTTCATTCTTCTTTTAAAAAAGTTTGAATTCAAATTTCCACCGCAGCAACGATTCAATCGCAAACCTAGTACCAATTTTACCGTGATACGACAAAATTCACAATTTCACAGTACGCGTGTGTCTGGTTTCGCAGAATTTTTGTTTGATTGGCACCGGTCGCGATTTTGAAAGGGACTAAAGGGGAAGATCATACTGTTCGGAAAGACAGGAGAGGGAAAATCAATTGTCGCAAATGCCATTGTCACAGGAGAGATGGATAATGTGCTGTTTCCAGTCAGTAATGGACTGTACTTCAGTGATAAAGACGAGTTCCGGATTTAGGGTCAACATTGCTACGATATGTAACCAGAAAGCTGCCGAAGATCATATCTTGACGGTAGCAAAGAGTTTGTTAAGTACTGTTTCTACAAGCGCAGGACGCTTGAGCACTTCGAAAACTTCATGCCCTTTACAGTGCCGAGGAGTACGGAAGCTAAGACTTGCTCTAACACACTCAGACACTAGATGGGCAATTTCCTGAAAATGGCGGTATTCCATGTGCCATACTGTGAAAGTGATATTTAAGATTGATATAGATTTTAGAAATCTTTGACTTCTATAGATTTCAAAAATCTAGAATTGGTATAGATTTCAGATTGTGCAGTCCGAGTTGTAAAAATGACATCTAGAAAAAGTGTAGATTTCAGCCATTTAGAAAAGGTATAAATTTCAAACATCTAATGTTGTTGTACATTTCAGACCGTCCGGTTTGAATCGTAAAAACTGCCAAAGTAGCATAATGGCACCATTTTAACGAAATTGCTCATCTAGCTCTATTACTTGATCTGCAGTAGTATCAGCAAGTGCAATTGTCAATCAACCATACTTGCAGGAGTGATGCTGTACATCGGGAGTTGAGCAACTCAGCTGAAATGGTGAATTTGAAATTCCACGATCCCCTACGCATGTACTTGATCTTTGTTTGCAAACGTATCATGTAACGAATTCAGAGCATCACCGCCAAGGCCTTGCCAACGCTACTCCAGACTTGCCGTGCCTATGCAAACAAAAACGGTTCCACACCAGCACCATGTCAAAGAACAAGGTGTGTTGTTTCTCTCATCATTCTCACATTTGCTTGGCAACTAAGGGCCTTTGTAGCGGGCAGTTTTACACTCACATAAACTTAGGCAACTTGGACTGTGGCCTTAGTGGAAGACATGGAGGCTAGTGAGAAGTGAGAGAAGGAAGGGAAAAAATTTAGCAAGATCTTTAAAGAGAGGTTGATGTATAGCATTGGATCTTGAATGCACAGCTACATCTCACAAGGCAACAAGTGCCTCACCACTTCTTGATGAAGTGGTCAAATGGAGTGCTACTAGTGGTGATGGTCTCAATACTAGAAACTAGCACAATGAACAATTAATTAGATTCATTTGTAAAGAACTACAAGGAGTCCAAGGTCATTTTGACAATTTGATTAACAATTGTTTCGGTAGCAACAATTGTTTCGGCCGCCCATGTGCCCTTCGACAACATTGTGATCATGCCTCGCCATAATTACAAATAGTAGATCAATACAAAATTCAAAGCTCCTATGCCAAAACCGGTCAACTCCGGGTTCACTCAAAAACTCCCCCATCCACATCAAATTGAGGTACTATATCACAAAATAATATGGCAAGCCCAACAGGAAACTCATATTGCATATCTGGTGCCAAATTTCCCGGTGAGTCCCATTTTCCCCTATGTGTCGTATATTGGGAACATTGGGAAATGTAGGACTCACTTGAAATTTTGACAGTGGGAACACAATATGAATTTTCTTGTGTTAGAAACATAGTCTAGAGCCATGGTGGAGATTGTAATGGCACCCATGCCTAGAGCATGGATTCTTATGAGGGTATACATAGCCATAGTGGTGATGCTCTAATGAGTGGAAATAAATCTTGTCAGGTCAAATACCATGAACACTCACTCCCCAATCAACACCTAAATGTTTTTGCCTGTATTTTCACCAAAAATGCTCCAAAACTACCATTTTTAGTACAAGTACCCAATTTTAGGAAAAAAAACATTTTTGGACACACATACCCATAGGATCTTGTAGTACAAAGATTTAAAAAGATGTAGAAATTTCATGTACTATGTAGATCCACCATGTAGATTGCAAGATATTATTTTTTGAAATGACAAAAATCCTGTGTTTGGCCCTACGAAAAAATGGGTAGTTGCACTTCACAAGGCCATATTTGTATGAAAAAATGTCCAAAATAGTGGTCCTTCTTTGGATTCATTCTTCAAGGCAAGTTGGCTACATGCTTGAAAAATTTTAGATCATTTGGAAGAGTACAACATATAGGAAAAAATAGTAAGTAGAAAAAAATAGAGAATGATTCAATACTAAATTGTTAAGAATTAGTTATGAAACTGAAAAATGTCATTCCCAATGGTTGTAATTGTGCAATGAACAATCTACATTGTATGATTTTATTTTTTTCAGAAATATTGAAAATTGAATTAAATAAAGGACTTCAAAGTTTATTTTAGGGTAGAAAATTCATAGTTGCCTGCAAACCTAAACTCCTCATAACTTTCATCTCTCATTAATCAAAATTGAATGATTCAAAGTTTTCCACATATATAGAAATCTAGAAAACCAATTAAAAAAATTTATTTTCTAGAATTGCAAATTTTTAAGAATTTTCTTGGGTTACCTAAATGCTGAAAATTATGTATCAAACAATAACTTTTTAATCATATAGTAAAAAATTATGAAAATTGTTGGGTCTTAAAGAAAAAACTCATTCACATGTTGTGTGAGAATTTCAAAGAAAAATAAATAAATTTCATTTGTAGTGAACCATGTTGCCAAAAAATGCATTTTGGGTGTTTAGGGTTTTATCTTGGAAGAATAGAGCCAATGACCATGAAACTTGTTTCAATTTCTTTTCTTCATTAGGTATATTTTGCAACTATTTTTGAGTGAAAAATATTATATATTATTTTTTAGAGATGAAATCACATGTCTCCTACAAATCATTAAATTTTCAGATTTTATTGGTGATGGTTTCAAATTACCACGATTTTTTGAAGAAAAAGTGAAGAAAATTAAATCTAATTCAAATTAGCTCAAAAAATTTGAATGTTTTTCTATAGGTGTATATTGTAGTGTAAATAGTTTTTTGGTATAAAATTATAAATAGAAAACCAATAGATTGTGGTAATAGGACTAATATTCAATATGCAATAAAATGTTCACTTTGAAAAAAAATTGAAAATTGAAATTAGAGCAAAAACTTAATTCAATCATCTTCGTTTTATTAGATGGGTTCAAATTCCTAAAAGATCATTTACATGTCTCAAATTTAAATTCAAATCAAGAGTAAAGAGGTAGAAATTGCCAAAATATTCTAGAAGGGTTTTTTTGTGATCTACAACACACTTCTTCATTTTTAGAAATTCTTCAACACCCCTACAGGCCTACAAGGCCCTTCTTATATGTGTTAACCCTTCAAGGACAAACTTGCCCAAGGGGCATACTTTTTGGATCAAACTTGAATTTCACATAGCTCTTGATTTTAAATGTTTTAGAGATTTTCTAAAAAATATAGTTCCAATGTTTTACATTTCATTCCTTTTTATCACATTTTTTTCCAAAATTGTCAAAATTGTCATTTTTGTGACCTTTTGATGGTAGCATCTTGAAAGCTTAAAATATGCCACTTTTGATCTTTTCTATCAAAATCTTCTCAGTATGAGCTTAAAGAGTATACTATTGATTAAACCATGATGTTTATCACTATCATCTCCAATTTTGCTAAAACAAATTGCATTATTTTTAATATTTTTGTAATTACTAAATTTTTTTTTTTAATTATTTTTAAAATCATATAAATTCATTTTATTTTTTCTGAATTATGAAAAAATGTAGTTAAATTTTGGATATGTATTATTACATGAGAAGAATATCTAATTTTTGAAAGGTGTGTTTTAATATAGAAAACTAACGAAGTTTGATCAAATGGAAATATGAAATATCTATTAAAAATTTAGGACAAGGAAAATATTTTCTAGTGATTCCAAAAAACTAGGTGAAAATATGTTATTTTATATCCTCCACCAAGCTTTGAGTTAGCTTTTTTGTCATCCAAAGTCACATTTGGTCTCCTTTGGCATTCCGAGGTTAAAATGTGCGAATGTTTGAGAAAAAACAACAATTAATTCATTGGTAGCTAGTGTCTTTGGAAAATTATTAATAGGAATGTGAAAATGGAAGTTCCAAAACATGACAAAATATCACTAGGACTAGCAACTAATCAGTGTATAAAAATAATTGGTGGATATTTAGTCAATGCTTTCATGAATTTATTAGATTTTAGCAAATATAAATTTTGAATCCAAGGCCAATAATCAGGTTTAGGGAAGTGGATATGTGTTTAGATAGGGTGACTAGGCAAGTATTAATTTGAAAAGGTTGTTGTAGGCTTCAATTGGCAACACTTGCTTTCTATTTTACTTTCCATCTTGCTCTTGTTTATGTCATCCAACTTTGAGGGCATAGATGTAACATTGCTCTCCTTTGTGCCAACTTTGCTTTATGCTACTTTTCCCTGTGTTAGTTCTTGTCTTGCCCTTCATCAAGCTATTGCATTTTTGGATGGGTGCAAGGCACCTCTCTTCCAACTTTTGAATCCATTGACAAGGCTTTCTTTAGTTTCAATTTGGTACTTGTGAATGTATTTGAAATGGCAAAACATCAAAGATCTATGTGTAATATGCCCTTCAAGGCTAGGGTTAGTATAGAGATTGTGGGCTTGGAAGTTGCTATGTAGCTAATACTTCTTTTACTTCTACTTGATCTACTTTTTCCCACTCCATTCAATGACATTCAAAAGGGCAATTTGGAATAGAAGGATGTTTGGTTTGATTGGTTTGAATTTAATAAGGAGTTGGGGAGTTTTTTTTGTAAGATTTGCAAAGAAAGAGGTTCTAAAAACACTTATGCTAACATTAGATGAGATTTCCCTACCGGGAAGGGCCGCGAGTTCCTGAGAAGAAAACTGGACGAAACTGACAAAACTGGACGAAAGTCGATGTTCGCAGGGCCTGCTAACCTGGCCAAGTGACTGCCAGGTCGATTTTTTTTTTTTTTTTTTTTTTTTTAAATATTAACTTTGTTTTCCATTTTAAGAACTTAAATTTTTTTTTTTTTTTTTTTGAAAAAAACACACACCTGTCAGCCGCATTCGATGGGGCCCGGGGGAACGGACGGGGGAACGGGGCTGGGAACAGGCTGAAACGGCCCTCCGGCCCCCCCGAATCACATTTAATGTGAGGGGTCAATGAACATTAAATTTTCAGCCTTGCAAGACCATAAAAAAATAGTAGAACATTGGATTTTTTCATTGGCAAATTAAACATGGGGGTTAAAAATCTTTGCAAGGGGCGGTTGCAATTGTAAATCGTAGTTGTGATGAAGTTATCATGTCCCTTTTTAGGGTTGTCTACTTCAATTTTAAGGAATGTTTGCCTTTCCATAAAAAATTTAGTTTGTGCAATCCTCTTCTATCTTGTAATTCATCAATGACTTCAGTATTGTATCATGATGAAAAAGTATGTGTGGACATGGTCTTTAGTATTTCTAGAGTAATTCTAGACAAGTATAGAAAAGGGAGAAAGACCTCCAAATATTTTGGACTAATGATTGATGAGTCCATATGCATTTCAGTTACAGGACATCTTGTTGTCTTTGTTACTTTCTTAAAGGCAAATTTGCCCATTACTTGTTTCTTAGATTTATTGTTGATAGTAGATGGAAAGAAAAATCCAAAGGTTTTTTTTTACTATCTCATGGATGTTGTAAAGAAATGGAGTTGTACATGTTGAAAAACTTTAAATTTGGATCTAGTGAAGTAGCTACAATGATAGGGAAGTAAACATGATTGGCTACCCCATTCAAAAAGACAAACCTTTTCATGACCTCTCATCCACTAACCTAGTTGCTCTTGAGGCTTTTGAAAGTGTGTCTTGTTAAAACATGTTTGTTGATGTTGATTCCATGTTGAATACTTTAGCTAGTTTGTTTAAAATATCTTGAGAGAAAAAAAAGCATCTTCAAGCCCTCCCAAATGAATTGAATGATACTCAAAAATCTCCAAATAATTATCACAAAATTCATTGACTTTCTAGATGCAAGCTATGACTACATAATTGTGTAACTCTTTGGAGTCAATACATTCAAAGTTGTATGATACTCCACCTTTGGAGGATGATGGCTCTACTTCCTTATTAATTAGTAAATTGAGAAACTTCAAAGTCTTATATGTTTTATACTTCTTGGTTAACATTTTGTACATGTTGTCTAAATTGTCCAAAATCTTTCAAAGTAAATTTGTTGAAATTCCATCTATAGGATCTATTGTAAAGACAAAAATTGTTTCAATTATTTTTTTGTTGATTTAGAAGTTACCTTGTCATTTTAAAAGTCATACGCCAAGGCTATATGTAAATTTTGTATATTAAGTTTGATGATAATGATGTGATTGATGCGTTTAAAATTCTTAATCCTATTCACATGCCTCAAAGGCAAATTGGATTGGATTTTTTTTGCAACAATATGTTTGTATAAGAAAAATGGATAGGAGAATTCCCCCCCCCCCCCCTCTATTGATGGATTCTACAGCTAGAATTCTTTGTTTTTAAGATGAAAGGGTCCATTGAGTGAATGGACAGGACATTTGGAGACTTGTGGGCTTCCAACATTTGGAGCCATTACTAAAATTGAAGTACCCTAGTCTACTAACCCTTGTAGAGATAATGGAATGCCACTATATGAGTACTGCTACTTGTGAATGTGCGTTTTCTATGCATAATTCCATTAAGATTAAGAACTAGAATAGCATGACAACTTTGAATTTGGAAAGTGTCATGCAAGTCTCTATAGAAGGACAAGATAAAGAGTTTGACTCTACACTTGTAGATACCATTTTGTTGTAGAAGAATGGCATGAAATTTTGGTACTTGTTTACAAATCCAAAGAAGTACCTTGCAAGGGTAGTTGAAGATGTTCTTGAAGAAGGTGAACATCTCAAACTCAAAACTTTTTATGTTTTGCATCCTTCTTTTAAACCACTCTCAACAATTTTAGACAAGTTGGGTGGATTGTTGGCCTTAAGGGCTATGGTAGGTTCAAATCTTGTCAAGGATATATTGAAATCTCAAGTGTAGTTTCAAAGTCGGGAATATCTTTAAAAGAAGAGGATTGTAACCTTTACAAATTTGAATTTGAAAGAAAGTGATGGGTGAAAACTCAACATTGTAGGAAATGAACAAGAACATCCCCACCAATCTGTTTTGTATCTCTAAAAATTTAGGGAGAGGACCTCAGATGGGGATGGGGATACAGAAGCTTGTGCGCACCAGTCTCGAAACAAGATCTCTATCCCAAATTTATAGAGAACTCGGTAAAAGTTGAGCCCAATTCCCTATATTCAAGCTCATATAAAGAACTTGCGAGGTCTCATCTCTATAAAGTCAAGGTTGACTAGTTTGAGGTCCCAAGTTTGGGGATAGAGAACACGTTGGTGGGGATGCTCTAACACACTTTCTACAAATTGGGGTTCACTTTACAATTAACTCTATTGATAAAGGAGAGGATGGAACCGGAGCCCTTGTAAAAGAAACCGGTCGCCTCGTACAAAGAGGAGGCAAATTACCGAGGCAGCTCAGAAAACATTCCCGAACGCCGCTGAGTTCGTGCCATACTTGGGCGACAAAGTGCCCCATCATTTCCATTTCAACCAAGGCGGTGAATGAGCACAGTTACTGATAAATCTCACCTCCATCTCATCAAATTAAGCTGCAAGAAGTCACGAACAAGAGCTCCCCACATGGCTTGGGATAGTGCACTCGCTATTCTGGGCTCATCTTGTCACAAGGTATAACGCAGCCAGGCACGAAAACCAGCTCTCATCTCCGTTGCAAATAGTCATTAGAAATGTCGAGGAGAACGATGCTTGCGTTCCTTCTGTGGCTCATTGCAGGGTCTGCTCTTGCTAGCAGGTTGGTGCAGGGAGAGCGCGTGCCGAAAGTTGACGATGAATTGGGAGCCTTGCTCAAGGAGAACCCAGCTACCACGTAATTAGGACGTGAAGGGCGAAACTTGAGGTACTGAAAATCCATCCATAGCGAAGCTCAGATGCATTGTAAGCCCGGGTTCAGCTAGAAATGAAGCATTCGATGGAGCTGATTAATTGCCTAGCATCCACTCGAATTCTTGCAAGCTCAATTCTCTCTTCTGGACCTAGCTAGTCAGGGATGAATCTGTCATGAAACTGACACAGAGCTCTAACTTGAATCTGCACGGACGGGGAGTAAATGGAAGAAGAGGTGGAGGATATGGACACGGCCATGGTGGAGCTTTCCCAAGTTTTCTGAAGGAGGACCCGGCTTCAAGTCCAGGTCTAGGCACTTGGAACACGAGGTAGAGAGGATCGATCTTTCTTAACCTGGCTGGCTTAAGGGCGTTGAAAAATCCTGTTCAGAAAGCATTCAATGGTATCAAGCTTAATCAATTGCAAAGCATCTAGTCCAAATGATGGAATCATAATTCTTTCCTCTCGACTAGTCAAGGATCTGCTTCATCGGAAACTGACATAGGGGTGTCTGTCCTGAACTTGCAGGGACGGAGATTGAATGGAAGAGAAGGGGACGGAGCTATACCAAGTTTGCCAAAGGAGGGCCCGGCTTCCAGGGCCAGCAGCCACTCGGAACATGAAGGGAGGGTCCAACTGGAAGTAAACGTTAAATTGGGGATATTCCGTTGGCCATTTTGACATCTACATTAGCTCGATGTACCAACTAGATGTGCAAATTAGTATGCAAATTGCTTTCCATCCACCAGATTTCCACCTCCATCCCCCTGTCGTCTCCGTAAATCATTGCATTTCCTTCCTTGCTTGGGGATCCACCGAGTCATTTCAGTGGAATTGCTCTAATTTAATGAAATTGGCGTTGGCAGAGATAACTATTCAATATTTGCTCAGATGCGTTGACATATCGCGTTCAGAGTCTGAGCATTCACTGTAATTATTTAATTCGTTGCCTAACATCCACACCAACTTATGGAAGCTCAATTCTCTTCTGCCTTGTCAAGGATCTGGCTAGCTCGTGAAACTGACAGGGGTCCCGAATGAATCTACAGAGCCGGAGATTGAATGGAAGAGGTGGACATGGACATGGCGGGGGAGGAAGAGGCAGAGGCAGGGACGACCATCATCCTGGACAAGGGGGAGGGGATGATGACAAAGGAGACGATCGATAAAGGAGACGATAAACGAGGCAAGTTTGCTCCTAAACTCTCAATTCGACCTCTTAACTTAGACTACCGTAACTTCCAAAGCTATTCATGGTTTGAAAACGATTAATTCAACTGGTCATCGCAACTTACAAAAAATAATTGATGGAGTGAGCACTAGCCAGGCCCGCCCGGCAAATGAAAGCTCCATTCACGGTACACACAGAATGATATACTGTATCAGCGCACGAGCGCGCGAGCGACTGGACTGATCAATCATGCACTGTACAACGTCGACGTTAAGCGTGATTGGTTGACTTCACGTCACTCGCAGCTCGCTCGCCATTCAATTCGTGGTGCTTCCATCAGGGGTCGATCGATCAGTCCATGGCGGTGACGATTCGGGGTTTCAGCAATTAATTGTGTTTCAATACATCTGGCTGCTGGCGGCTCTGTCATTGGACGAATACTTTTACATTACTTAGTTAGGATTGGGTAAAAATGTTTAACCAATGGTTACCATTACTTTTACATTAATTAGACCAATGGTTACCATTATTTTTACATTAATTAGAAAATGTAACCAATGGTTTTCATTATGTTTACATTGTTATTGGTTGAAAGGATAATAAGCCTCCTTGTAGAAGTATAAATAATGGAAGACCTCCCATTCTTCTCACAACTCTCATCTTCTTTGCTCTTGCCTTCCCTTTGGCTTTCCAAGCTCTATTCTTCTCTATTTGCTCCACCATTCTTTGGGCTTCAACTCCTTGTGGTCATATCTTTTTGCTTCAACTCCTTGGGATCATTTATTTCATTTTTCTCACTAAATCAAGCAATGGAGATCGATGCACTTTTGGACCAACAAGGGGGACTCAACAAGGAGGCCAACACACCAAAAGTTTTTCTCAAGCTTTTTGCAAGAGCGTTGGATTTGGAGAGCAACCGCTGCCTCTCCATTCTCTTGGAGTCCGTACTCAAGACCAACAACAAGTCCACCCTCCACCAAGTCTTCATGCCCAAATCAAACATCATGGGCCTCCACATCCTTGTGACCATGCTTTGGAAATTCCAATCCAACCATCTATTGACGGCCATTCTCCGCAAGGGCCTACGTGTCCTTCAACACTTGATGAAGCATGGAGTCGTGGAAGGGAGTATCACTCTTTGCACGCACCATTTTTGCTTGCACATGATGTGCAAGCTTCTTTACGATCTCACAAAACATGGAGATGATCAAGTGCGAGCATTGGCCTCCACGCTTCAAAACTTGAGGTTTCAAATTCCCAGGCGAGTTCACTCCACACATGTGAGCATTTGCAAGGAGGCCAAGAAGAAGGCCCAAAGAAAACAAATCCAAGAAGATGAAGGCCTGGAGGAAGGCGAAATTCTAGTGGAGGAGGAATAGCCAGATAGAAGCTACCTTGCATACTGTGCCTGCAGCTAGTGTAGATCATCGCACTCAGAATTATGTGCAGTACATTGTTTGTAAAATTAGGAGCTTCATTAGCTTTATTGGCAGAGCACTGTACAGTACTGATAATACAGACAGTCTGTCTGCTCTTGCAATTGTGATACTGATTCTTATTACAGACAGAAATAAATCAAGTTATAATTTCTTTTTACAAATTTGTGTAATGTTACAATCTTGAGTTCATTCGTCCTGACTCTTCCAAACCAGTTCGTAATTTGCTTGTTTGTTCCCCGCCAGGCCACCTGTGGCTGGGCGGTATGCTCTTCGCTCTGGCAATGAAATTCCGCTTCATTTGTTTGAAAAAAAACAGTTCGTATTAATATCAGCATGAATGTCTTGTAATTAGTTTCGTCGAATGTGTCAGAGATCAGATTCTGTCTTCAATGGAGGAAACAATTGAAACCAATCGTCCAGTAGTGATAATACAGACAGTCTGTCTTTGCTCTTGCAATTGTGATGCTGATTCTTATTACAGACAGCATTCAATCAAGTCATAATTGCTTATGAAAAATCACTAATTCAGATGGGTCCAATTATATATCCTAGCCTTAAATCAGTGAAGAGCGTTGCATGTGTTGGTCAATAAATATATGAAATTATGTTCAAATATGGCCTACTCCATATCATTCTGGAATGGGAAGTGAAGGGAGGGGTTCCCTCTACAGTAGCATTGACTCTAACAAGAATATATTCCGGTTAGAGTGGCCCACAGTACACGGGCAAGCTTGCATTCAAGATGTTCTACAGTGAACGGAACCTTGATTCATGGAAAGCAAACGGTCCCCTGACTGCCTGCCTTGAAGTTGAAGAATGTTATGTTCAAACCGCAGGTTCATATGACATCATTTTGCCAAATTTGAGGTTCAAATACTAGCCTGCAGCAAGCCCAAGAAATCAATCAATGAATCCAAAGTCGTATTTGGTGTGTTCAAATCTGCGTTCACAGGTGGAGGGGGCGGTGACGGAGGGACTGGAATCTGCATTGGCTACTATCCTGGTGGTGGTTCAGGAGGTGGTGGAGGAGGATCACCACCTTCAGCTTCCACCCAAAGCACCACGATGACTCCGGCCTCACCAAATACTACAACACCTTGAAAGTGCCCGGCTTCGGAAACGTACGTGCAACACAAAGAGAATGTGAAGCAAATTTGTTGCAACATTGTTTGAATATCGAATGTGGCGATTTAATTAGCACACAGCAGCAGTAAGTTCTACTCTAGAGGCAAGTCAGCACAGAGGAATTGATGACTTCTGTGAGCCTGTGGGGCTATGTTTTGATGTCCAATTCGATCTCAGAGCTGGGGAAAAAAAGAGATGAGTAGGTTCTCTACAGCGACGTTAACGTAGTGAAATCTTCGACATGCATCTTCCTATCGCTACAAACTCACTTGAGACCTTGCACGTCTGCAGTGCATGTTAATTACAACAGTGAACTAAATCTTCTTGTCTAGTACAATTCCTAAAAACCTCAGTTCAATGGAGAAGAATGGTATGATTCACAGGAAGATTTCGAGGGATTAGCAGGGGCTAATCTTTCAAGCAATAGCCCCTACTTTAGCCCCTTTTTACGGTCAGGGTGAACTGACCCCCTCACTTGTCCCCCTCAAGTCAGTCCAGGGGGTGCAAGTAAAAAAAAAAACCTATTTTGTGCCCAGAAAATGTATGCTCTACATCTCTCCTAGCTAATTTGGGGCCTCTGACTGCAAATGTGAATTCAAAAATTGCAAATTTTATCATGTATGGGAAATAAAAAATTTCAGGGTTTTCCTCCGGGGACAAGCGAGGGGGTCAGTTCACCCCGGCCCTTTTTACAAGGCACTTGGAAAATCTCAAATTTTCTTTGTTGACTAAAGTGTCCCATTTTAGAACCACAACCACAACCACAACAACAACCACAACCACCTTCAAATTATTTATTTCTAGAGATTATGTGTTGGCAAAACTTTAATCCCGCCTAACACAATATCGCAAATTCTAAAATAACAAACAACATTAACCGAGGCTAAACTTGAGGGTTTAAAGTGGGACACTTTAGACCTCCACCCCGACTTTAACCCCCGGGGCTAACGACAAGAAATCTTCCTGTGATTGTGTAGAACTTGACCAGTAATGGCTAATATGTCTTATGGATGTCTAATGTCTATTGCATCGAGAATTGAAGCCCAAGTGGAGATGGAGAAGACGGAGAATTGAAGCCCAGGTGGAAGAAGTGGGAATAAGGTAAACCGGCCTATGATAAGCAGAATGGTTGGTTTGCCATATTCACATTTTTGAAAAAAATTTAAAAAATATTCTCTATAAAGATAAACATGAGGAATGCAGAGAGCAAGTGAAATTTTATTTTTTGGACAAAAAATGAATTTTTTATGAATTTTTGAAGTTTGTTGTGCAGTTGGCTTTAAAGAGTCTGTAGACTACCCCAAATCAGCAAAAAAGTGTTTCAATGATGGTCATCTAACCACCTAATGCAGTCAAAACATTTTCTAACATGGCTCCAAGATTTCCTAATATGAACATGACATGAAAGAATTACAAAATAACTTTTTACTACCAGTTTACACTTTACACTGAAAATGGGTAAGTGTCCTAAGACAGTTACCAATAACTTCATGACCATTTCTCAAGGCTTTGATTATGGCCACAAATTAATCAAATGCAGTTCTAACCCCATTTATTGGAAAAAGTTTGTCATGGGTTGATTTAAGACTGTAATGGGTAGTTCTCTAGGAGCCTGTCATAGGAGATTTGCCTGTCATAGGCTGGTTTACCTTATATGCATTGGTTGTGTCTAGGGCAAGCCTCGATCAGCTTGAAGGTTTGAGTAATAATTCCGACTTCATTTGACCAAAAGGAGAAGATGGAAATCGCAACATCACTCCCAGTTTAGCGGAGTATGATACGATCATCACTCCTATCAGGTAGATGCAAGACTTTGTAGAGCTAATTAATGCAAGCAACCCCAATTGTGAGGCTTATTAGCCATTAGATGGGATTCTGGGGGCTGGAGGGCTGTTTCAAGGTTGTTCCCAACTCCATTCCCCCGGGCCCTATCAAACACAAATGCCAGATTTTTTTTTTCTCCAAAAAAAAAAAAAAAAAATTTGAAGTTCTTAAAATGAAAAACAAAGTTAAATTTTTGTTTTATTTATTTTTATTTTTAAAAATGACATGGTAGTCGCTTGGCCAAGTTAGCAGAGCTTGCAAACGGCCAGTTTCGGCCAGTTTTGGGGGGGGTCCCCACTTGGGAACTCATGGCCCTTCCCAGTAGGGAAATCACATCTATGCATTATGTTTTGGAACATATGTAAAGGGTATTTGTAGTTTTTTTGTAAAGTATGTCCAAAAATTTGGCAAGACATACACTATTAGATTGAAAATTCAACAACTAACACCTTTCCTTTCAAGGTCATTTTAATATCTAAACCTTATCATGTTTAAATATGGCACCATACACATAGATAATGATCACTTTGCAACTTCTTAGATATGTGGAAGGTGCAACAATGATTTAAATTAAAAGTGACACATAGCATTAGATTTGACATAGCATGCCGATATGAACTTTTGTAATTATTGCATAATTATGTCAATTTATGCGCCTTGTATGTTGAATACACAAAAAATATTGTGCTTCAAATCAAATTGGTCTTTTCAAACCTCTAAGGATTAACAAATCATTTTTTGGACTTTTGTACATTTTGGCTTATGTCTTGTACAAACATATTCTTTCGGCCAATTTCATCAAATTAGTCATAAAGAATAGTCATCTTTTAACCCCTAGAGTCCCAAGGCCATGTTCCCATCAAAAAACATTCAAAATTGACATTTCTATTGCAAAGAGAAAAAAAAAAAAAATTGTTTTTTTCCCATATCTAACTATGAGCATCTTATACTAGACTGGTGTAAGAATGTATGGAACAAATTTCAAAAAACTTTAATCAAGTAGATTGCAAGATATTTGCATTTAAAGTATAAAAAACAAATTCTTTTGCACCTTACTCGACTAGATTTTTAGGCTTCAAATCTTCTCAACTTAAAAATTTTTGCACTACTAATTTTTGAATTTCTATTTTTTTATATTGAAAAATTGAGTTGAAAGTCTAGAAAAAACATTAAAAAAGATCACACTTCATTTTCACTCATTAAAAATTGTTAAGTAGATGTAGGTTTAAGATTGAAGAGAAAACTAAACTATTAATAGCTTTCAGATGGAATCAAAACACACTAATCTCAACGGTGAGATTGTTCTAGCAAGAGATCTTAACCTTGAATTTATTTATTTTAATTGTAAAAATTGAATTCAAAAATAAATCCTACAAGTTAATTTTTCATGAAGATGCTCAAATTGGTTCAAAAACAAGACTATCCAAAACTCTCACATACCAAGTCCAAATGGAATGAATTAAAAATTTCTGATGTAGATAAAACTACAATCTATGAAAAAAGAAATTTAATTTGTAGTTTTCTTACCCTCTAAACTAAAATTTGGGTTTATTGTGCCATAACTTTTGCTTCTAGGTACTAATTGAAATAACCTAAGATTATATTCCCTGAAAGTTAATGTGTTTTTCTATCTTCACAAAAAGTTTTAAAAAATCTTGACAAATCTTGAGACCATAGGAGCTTGCTTGAAATTCATTTTGTCCTTTGAGGGGACAATGGAACTTTAGGAGTTAAGGATTCAAGAATTGCTTGGGACCAATGATAAGATATTTGGACAAAATACGAGCTTGAAGTATTTTATTCATCATTTAGAATATGGTTGTAAGAGAGTTTAGTAGTCAAGATATTATTATAAACAAAATAAGGATAATTCATCAAATTTGTCATTAAGAAAGGGCATCTCTTAAAGTTTCAAGAATTATTTGGGATGAATGACAAGAAAGTTAGAGAAAATATTGGCTTAGAGCTCTTTGTTTGTCATCCAAAATACAGATGTCAAAGTGCTCATGTAGTAAGATATTCTTGTAAAGGAAACAAAAATAATCTCCATGTAATGCACGCAAGATATTAAGTGTGTGAGAGATAATATTAACCTCTAAAGAATTAGCGGGGTGTTTTCACGAGAAGTTGTCAAAAATTGCCATTTATTGGGCATGATCCAAAATTAAAAATGAATATTTTTAATAAACTTCAATTGAATAAAAGTGTGGTATACCATTATAGCAAAGTGTGGGAAAATTTTCAACCTACTTGACCACATAGATTGCAAGATTATTATGTTTGAAGTGAGGAATTTTTTTCCAATCTTACTAGACAATTG
This sequence comes from Rhytidiadelphus loreus, assembly GCA_947034895.1. NCBI lineage: Eukaryota > Viridiplantae > Streptophyta > Bryopsida > Hypnales > Hylocomiaceae > Rhytidiadelphus > Rhytidiadelphus loreus. The sequence goes on along the minus strand of OX344765.1, from coordinate 27,100,790 downwards.
AACAAGATGGCCATGAGTTGTCTTGGAGTAAGATTTTTATTCTATACACACGTATGTCACTACACCATTGAGTATGAAAGTTTGTTAGATACGTATATGCAAAAATAAAAAGCAAATATAGTGTGTGCCTTACTCAAAATCACCCTACAATAAAAATAGGTAAAGTAAGCAAGCAACACACAAGCTGCTTTTTGATGATTTCTTCAGCTTTTGGGAATTTTCTTCAAGTAACTTTGTTTAATTAACCTAGTTCTTGAAAAAACGCCAAGTCACTACCACTTAAGAACATCATACCCCACAATGATTTTGTAGACAATTGCTAACCTTCGTTAAGGTAGGACCACCCATTCCCAACTAGAGCCACATTCCCAACTTATAAGGTGTAGTTATTTCCAACCAAGGCTAGAATAAATTTCCAATTAAAGCTTGGAATGCTTTTTTTCTCCTTTTCAAGGTTGGGACTAGTAAGGTCATGACACATGTCTTGAAATAGTGAGCAAGAAAGTAGGAAATAGTTCTTGAATGATTGGAGTTGAAAGACTTTAGATATTGGACATGGATCTAGCCCAACTTTTGCCTTTTAAAATTCATAGTAATTTCAGTTCAAGCAATAAAATTACCAAATTTTTGACAATCCCCCTCATTTTCATCTTTGCACCTGTAGAAATATTTCCTTCCCCTTCCTTTACTCTACATCATGTCTACATTTGTTTATTTGATCGGTTGTGGGTAGTTTGCCTATAACACCTCTCCATTATGGTCTTGTCTCATATTTTACATTCTCAAATACCCTACATTCTTGCCACGCTAATATTGACTGTAGCATACTTGTTACACATTCAACTATGAGAGAGTTGGGACCTCATGCGGTAAGATTGAAGAGGTTCAAGTGCACTCAAAGATTCCTCCCAAATTTGACTGGACTCCACCGATTTTGAGCTCTGGGTTTCCAACATTACCACGACAGTGCAGTCGCAAAATGATTCGTAAAACCCCTTAGGCAAAAGGAGGTCTAAACCCTAGAACCCTAAACCCCCGTTTGGATAATGAGATCAGGGTCTCATCCTGCGAGGTTCATCCTAACGTTACGTCCGCACGTCGTGACACCTTGCCTTGCTTGCATCCTGGCCACACTTGCGTTGCAGCACTCAATTGGGGCATGCGTAAAACAATCAGTCCAACACTGCAACAACAACAAAAACACTGTAATGTATTGCGTTGACAGAGTCCGAATCAACTGAGCGCAAGTAAACCCTAAACCCTGAACCTTGGATCCCTAAACCTTGGATTTTAAGGGTTATTTCCGCACTTTGGATAATATGTAACTAGGTGTTATCCTACGAAGTTCATCCTCTTGCAAAGCGCACGCCTTCAGTTCAGTTGGCTCCCCTTGTTTCTTTGCATTGCACCATAGCCACTCGTCCCGTGCAAGCGAATTCGGCACTGATCACCCTGCCTAAGTTGTAAGTTGTTGCGCACCCCTCGCGTGCAAGTCCAATTCTCGCCTTGCGACCATTGCCAATTTTAGCTCGAGGATCGACGATGGCAGTGACGACGCTGGAGTGACGAGCTGCAGTGAGTTCCAGCACGCGAGCGAGCACGGGGCGCACCTTCTTCAATCAAGCTCGCGCATGGCGCGCGTCCTCGCAACTTTGGGTATGAATTCGAAGTCACAAATATGAGTTTTGGAGTCGAATTGCTTCAACCTTTGACCTCGAAGCTTTTGGCAATCGGGTTCTTGTCAATTTTCTGGTCTTGGCTTTGATTTTCTGGTTCTGGGTTTGATTTTCTGGCGATGGGTTTGGTTTGGGGTCTAGGGTTTTGATGGTGATGAAGCTCGCGCCCCATGGCGAAGTGTTGTGGGGCAGGCGAGGGATGAGAATGATGATGGCACGACTAGGTTAACGCATTCAAAAGTTCAAAAATTTGGCCACCCCCTTCGCAATGGCTGCCACTAGTTTCACGGTGACCCTTGGGATTCGCAGTAGCGCCTTCTCCAGTACCTCCTCGTCATCGTCGCAGTCTTATGATGGGGACGCAACCCCACAGACCGTGCTTGCATTACGAAACACTCCCAACAGACCATCTCGTGTCCCATTGAAGACTTCCCGTGTCGAATTCCGGGTTCAGTGCGCGAATTCCTTCGTCCGCCATTTTGGAACGACGAGTCGGCATTGCAACGGCCCGATTGCTTCCTTGAAAGAGCATGACCTCGTGGACACAACATCAGATGATGCCCACGAGGACACCTTTCGTCAATTGATTGCCGAGGAGGAGCCAGACACGTTTCGTCAATTGATTGCTGAGGAGGAGCCAGACAATGCCGTCACAAGCTCTGCGTGTCTGAACTTAGAGACGAGCTTAGAGACGAGCTTAGAGACGAGCTTAGAGACGAACAGAAGCAGCAGCCCAGCAGCCTCTCCGTTTCTCTTCACCCGCAACAAGGAGGAGCGCAAGGTGGTGCGCACGGCCTGGGAGAAGCTGGTCCGTTGGTCTCGCTCCTGGCAACTCATGAATGCGCGCCGCAAGAATGCCCTCAAAAAAACGAAGAAAGTGGTGGTCCTTGGCGGGGGCTCCTTCGGCACCGCCATGGCTGTTCTCCTCGCTCGCAACAAAGCCGACATGAATGTCACCCTTCTTCTCCGCGACTCCACCATCTGCGACTCCATCAACGACCACCACATGAATACAAAGTATTTTCCCCGTCACCACTTACCTAAAAACGTCACGGCCACCACGGATCCCCGACTGGCGCTCCAAGACGCGCAGTACTGCGTGCACGCCATTCCAGTGCAATCGAGCTCGGCGTTTCTCCACGCCATAGCCGAGCACGTCCCTGCCACTCTCCCGTTTCTGTCTGTTAGTAAAGGGCTTGAGCTTTCCACACTGGAGATGATGTCGCAGCTCATCCCGCGCGCGTTGAACAACCCCAGGCAACCTGTGGCTGTGATTTCGGGCCCGTCGTTTGCAATTGAGCTCATGGACGAGCTTCCGACGGCTATAGTGGCAGCCTCAAGAGACAAGGAGCTTGCGAAAGCGTGCCAGCAACTCTTGGCGTCACATTACCTGCGTGTGAATACGTCCACGGATGTGGTGGGGGTGGAGATGGCGGGCGCGTTGAAGAATGTGCTTGCAATTGCAGCTGGAATTGTGGAGGGGATGCATTTGGGGAACAATTGCATGGCGGCGTTGGTGGCGCAAGGGTGTAGTGAGATTCGGTGGCTGGCGGAGAAGATGGGCGCCAAGTCGCATACGCTTTCGGGACTCTCGGGGTCGGGGGATATCATGCTCACTTGCTTTGTGAATTTGAGCCGCAACAGATCGGTGGGGGTGCGGTTGGGATCAGGGGAGAAGCTGGAGGACATTCTCAGCTCCATGAATCAGGTTAGAGATTGTCTTCATCTTCTCAAAGTTAGCGACATTGCTAAAGCCTTCTTAACTTTTGGTGACAGATTCTTCAACAGTTTGTCGTAACTTACAGTCAGCATTTGATGCATTTCTGGCTCATTTTGCCAAGTTTTCGCAGCTACGCTCGATGAAACAGGTTAGGAATCTCTTATCTTCTATCAGAATTAGCGAAACGACGACATCCTTGATAGCCTTTTGTGACATTTTCTTCAATAATTTGTAGTAACTTTCTGTATTCGAATCCCTTTTCTGGCTCATTTTACCGTTCTTTGGTAGCTAAGCTCGATGAATCAGGTCCGAGATCTTTTATATTCTCTCAGAATTAGCGAAATTGCTACAGCCTTGATAGCCTTTTGTGACTGGTTCTTTAATAATTTGTCGCAACTTCCTGTATTTGATGGCAGATTTCTGTCTCATTTGCATTAAAATTAGATTTGGTATTGTTGAAGAAGCTCTTACAATGGGGGCGGCGCAACTGCTCTAATTGACAGTCGACAAGTCCTACACTTTTGAGTGGCTAATTGAAGCATTCTTTAGCTAACATTTTCAAATCCTGAATCTGAATTGTGATTTTTTTGTGGTGAATCAGGTGGCGGAGGGCGTGGCTACAGCTGGTGCCGTGATCTCGTTGGCGAAGAAGTACCGTGTGCAGATGCCCATATTGACGGCCGTCGCCAGGATCCTCGACAACGAGCTCACGCCCAAGACGGCCGTCATGGCGTTGATGAGCCTTCCTCAAGTCGAGGACGTTTGATTTTTAGTTTAGTTTTTTTAGTTTTTATTAAGAGTTATAATTTGCCAATTTATAACATTCATCACATTCTTTAGCTTAAGATGTCAATCTTTGAATGGGAACCATCTTGGATTCTTTAGCTAAAGCTGTCAAACTCTGAATGGGAATCAGCTTGGATTGTTTTTTTAGCGACAGGTTTCAAAAGTTGAATGAAAACTGGTTGGATTCCTGGGGTGCTGTGTTTCTGATCGGAGGATTAGGGAGAATCAGAATAGGATTATATTTGACCCAACTTTTGAGGGTGCATGAAATGGTCTATAGAATGTTAAGAATCAGTGAACCTGACTCAATTCTTTGTCAGTCTTTCATCTTTGAGTTGGATTGTTTTTTGTTGCATGAAACATTGCAACATTGTTTAGCTATTACTGTCAAATCTTGGATGGGAATTGGCTTGGATCTTTAGGGGTGATACTTTGTGATTAGAGGGTAGTGAGGACTGGGATTCGAAATAGAATCAAGATAGGCCCAACTTTCAAGGGTGCATGCTAGTTGAGTCACAGATGTCTGTCGTTAAACTTTGAGTGAGATTATTTTTTGGTTGTACTTTCTTGAGCTGCAAGTGTCAAACTTTGAAAGTGAAGTAGATTGGATTCGTATGGGTGATTGCAGCGATGAAATGTTAGTGATGAGATGATAGAAAAAGAATTGACCCCTCTTTACGAGGTTCAGATTATTGTCTTTAGTTGGTGTGTCAAGGTTGCCTTGTCACGCCACTTCATTTCATTATTTGAATGGACAAATAGTATTTGGACACTTTTATCTTTATGTCTGCACCAACTGCATTGACTCATCATTCTCCAATTTTCACTAAGAGAGGAAGCGAGTGCTTCAATTAAATTGTGATTGGTGCTTTGTAGCTGCGAACATGTAACAAGAACATACTTGGAGTGTGAACAACAATCTCAGGAGTTGAGCAAAGATTCTTAAGTCTACAATCACCAGTAAAGAGATTGAGAGTAACTGCAACCTTCTTTTTGAAGTTGACGTTAAAACAGGCAGAATTTGGTTTTAGAGACTCATTCTTTGACATTTCCATTTCAGACATTCAGCTGGGATACATTGAGCACAGTGCATCATATAAGTTACTCCTTGAGATGAATTTGAGAGAACTTATAGAACAAGCGTAAGCGTTGCAGATTTGTAAACACAGTGAACTTTGTGCTGAAGATTGTTAAGAGGCCTTGATTTAGTTGACTGGGACTTTTATTACCCATCCTACAGGTGTTGCTTCGCGTTTGTCGTTGTACAGTACAATGCACCTCATGGACAAAGAAGGCTGTCTCAAGCTCTTTTGCAAAATCAGAATTGTCAATCCAAACCTACCAAAAATATCCCAAGTCAACATTGGTTCAACATTGATTCTGCATGTACTCCACTGTACTGTGCCCGAAAAGAAAGTAGACGGAATTTCTTCACAGATACCCAAAACCCTCGCAAACAAAAAAACTTCCCGATCTAGCTCCCAGTGGTATTCAACACCCCATCAGAAACTATGAAAACACTTGACTTAACCCCAGAAGGATGGGCTGGTTGCCATGGAAATCAACCTTTTGGGTACAGTTTGAGTCATTTGTTTAAAAAAAAACAAGAACACTCATTGGAGGTCAAACTAATGTGCACAATCTTCCCTTTTGACACAAAATTCCAACTTCCAAGGACAAACATTTGCACTTCTATCTTACATACTCGGTGCACAACCTTCCCTTTTGACACAAAATTCCAACTTCCAAGGACGAACATTTGCACTTCCATCCTACATACTCGTTGCACAACCTTCCCTTTTGACACAAAATTCCAACTTCCAAGGATGAACATTAACACCTCTATCCTACACCAAAGGATTTTTTGTCATTCATTGGACACTTAATGTTTGTAATATCCTTCTAGGGTTATCCAATTGGGTGCAAAAAAAATGGTAGTCTTGTGGGTTTTTTGTAGTGTCTAGATGGGTGAAAGATTAGAAATTACTTATACTTTCTTTTGGGTACTGTGCAATGCAATTCACCATATTTGTCAAGTAGTTGGCAGCAAGAAAATGGTACATAGATGGGTAACTAATAGATGATTCTTAATTGTTAATAAAATTGCCATTGTTGATCAAAACTCTCTTAGCTTATTGCATTCATCCATTTGATCATCTTCGATTCATTCCAATGAAAATAAGAAATCAACTTTTCCCTCTATATACTCAGTACTAGTAAGAGCGATTAAAAAAATGTTTACCGGAGTTTCTTAGCAGTTGGATTGCCTAATAATTAATTAAATAGCAAAAAATAGCAGGCAACCCAAAAAATAATATATTAAAATTGGACGATTTTATAGTATGATTTAAATAAGTTAGGCATTCATCCAAGTTGTTCTTACAAATTTTAGATGGTTGTTGCTACTTTCATCTAACTAAGTCAATTGTATTTATCTAAATTTTTGTCTTGACCTCCATCAAATCCTAAACTCTTTGCCTTGTATGTGAGGGTTTGTCAAGTGTAAGGGTTTCTTACATGTGAGAGAGATGTTTTGTTTGTGATGCAAAAAACTTTGCAATGTATGTTCACAAGTATTGACAAAAAACACATCTATGCAAGATTGTACGGAGTGAATTGAATTTCTATGAATTGAATACAAGTTGAACTTCTATGAATTAGGCAATATCTTTATATTTTAAAAAGAAATTGGATAAACTAGGTCACTTAATTATTTGTTTTTTGACCTATACAAACAACCATAGATTTGTAACTACTAACACATACAATGACAAACAAAATTGAGTACAGATTTGAAACATTTTCATTCAAACAACCATACCATAAGTATCAATAGGCAAAGTCCAAAAGTAGATATATATTGAAGTTGTAGTATGCAATATATAACACATTACTACATAAATTTGAAGAAAATATTAGTTGTGATTTGAAATAAATAGATTTCAAAGTTAGCCATCTCTAAAACTTGATTTTGTGCACCCTAATTTGGAATTACTATATATTTTTTCTATTTTTTCTTAAAACTCCAAAAAAACTTTATGTGCCTTGGCATAATGGTATACATCATTTCAAATTGTTGTATACTAAAATTGAAGGAAGTAGACATTTATAGAATTTAAAATATTTACAATTTGACAAATATACAAATGATGTTGGCTTTCATGATATTTGAATATTTTTTGGATTTGAGAGCATAGAATTGCATCAGCCATTGTTGTAGAGAGAGTGTAGGTTGCAACATGAACCATTCTTAATGGCCTTGCATTTAAAATATTTGTTGAATAGAACAATGTGTTCAATTTATATATTAGAGACAATGATGTGTTTTTAGTTGCAGATTTTTTGTCCAGAGACTAGAGTTCATAGCACACACAATTGATTCAATCAAAGATGGGAAGGCTAGTGCAGGTCAAATGACAACAATTACGTACTTCACCCTAGAATTTTCCATCATTGACATATCCAAGCAAGCGCCACATAAGCACAAATCTAGTTGTTCAAAGACTCGAAGTACTAAAGTAAATATTAATATGATATTTTTTTCTGGTTTCACTTCCACTTGAAAATAAAGTAGACAATTTTATCCCTTATAGTTCTATGACTTTACTTCATCCAAAATTATTCTTAAACTATCATTTCTAGTGCAAAGAGACAAAAAATAAATAAATAAACATCTTTCTTGCATATCCAATTTTACAATCACATACATAGTACTAAATAGTGTGAGGATGTGTTGAAAAAAATTCAAAAACTTTGATCTTCTACATAATATTCTTAAATAGGAAGGCCAAAGGGTCCTACTACATCATTGTAATAAGAATATTCATGCTACAATAGGCCAAAATTTATGGATAAGTTTTCATTCAAGATTTTCTATGATGATAAGAGCCCTGATTCATAGGAAGCAAAGGGTCCCCTACCTTGAAGATCAAGATTATTAGATAAATTGTAAGATGTGAGCATTTAAATTGAAAAGGGAAGTTTTTTTATGCACCTTATCATGCTAAGTTATAAGACTTTAAATGCTCTTAATTTGAATTAAAGTTTTACACTATTAACACATTTTGAATTTAAATTTAAGAAAATTATATTAGAAGAATGAGTTGAAAGTCTATTCCAAGAAAAAAAAACTCTTTAATAAATCATTGAGTAGAAACTACATGTACAAGATGGAAAATAGAATTGAATCTTTGATATTTATAAAATAGAATAGAAATACATCAATTCAAATAGCAAGGTTGCTTGAGTAAGAAATGTAAAGCCTATAGACCTTGTTTTCTTTGAAAATTATGAAAATTGAGTTCAAATATCCTATGAATTATTAATTTTGGAATATGCCTTGATTGCCCGCAAAACAAGATTTTTGAGAAATTTTAGATCACTAATCCCAATAGCATAAACTGGAGATATCTACTTAGGTATAAATATATACCATGATTCATTTGTTTTTAAATTAAAAAAATTCTTGTTTGCTCATGCTAAAGCATTATTTGCTTAGGCCAACACAACTTTTGCTATTGAGCATCGACCAAAAACAATTATGCCCACTCCCTAATCTTCTTAGTATAGAAGATTATCTACTTCTTTGTATTCATGGGTGCGATTTAAGTATTTTTCTTTGAATGTCTTAATTTTTTGTACTTTTAATAGTTTCATACATGAAAATTCCAAACATAAATTGGGATTTTCAATAAGGATGCAAAAACTCAATCAACAAAGACAAATTTAACACTTGCAAAACATTTATCTTTCACAAAAGTTCATATCCACACACTTTAGGCATAAAATATTATGTAAAATATAGGCATAATAAACAAAAACAATAACATGAATTGAAAGTCAGCATACACAAGGTTCTAAAGGAGATTACATGCAACAAGTGTCATTGATTTAGGATTTTACATGGCCCCCCAAATTAGTACAATTCTAGCTAGTATACAAATGTCAAACTAATAAAGTTTTCTAGGCATTGTTTACTATTGCAAAATCTAAAAATTGTCTTGTTGGGAAAACAAAATTGGTTGCACAAGTCAAAGCTAATCTTATACACCTCTTTTACATTTTGATCTGCAAAAATCCATTATTAGAAGAAAAATAATTAGAACATGTTCTTGTAGAGGATTTTTTTAATGCAATTTGATATTAATAAATCCTACAATGGTATCAGACTAGAATAAAGGATAACCTCAAAGGCTCACAAGTCCTCATTTCAATAGTAGGCTTACTAAGGTGGGTACACACAAAATTGCACTTTGCCTAAAACCACCATCATTACTTTGTGTACATCATCACTTTGTTTACATATTGTATATCCACCTTAAAGCACCTCTAAACTAAGAACCAATAAATTTAAGCTTCTAGGCATTTGGCAAGAATTTAGCAATCTAATTCATTGCACAATTTTCAAACATTGTACTGTACAATAGAGCCAACAATCAATATGACTAGGCAAGGGAGTCATGACAGGATTGGAGATTCATGGCTAGTAGCAATTAGAAATTGTACTAGGATAGTTACAGCATCATTACTTCCACCTTCATCTCCATCAAATTTTTTTTGTTTAGAATGTCAAAGAATACCATTCAAAAGGTAACCTAGTAAGATCTAGCATCTATATTTATAAATTTGACCACTTCTTCAATGCTCTTGTTGTTTAGGATAGAATAAATCAATAAGAGACAACAAATCAACCAAAAGAAGATAGTGTAGTTGCAATGAACTTACAAACTTGTTACTCTGCACATTCTCCATTTGAAGGTTATTGAATCCTAAGATACCTCAATGAATGTAGTCATGACTGTAAACCCTACAATGCTATCTTGTGAACTATTTTTTCATTTGTATCAAAACAACTACTTTATTGACAAACTCATCAATCCAAAGATATAAAAAATTTCCTTCAATTATTGCTTACTAAAGTATTTCTATTGTTGATCTACAGCTCATTTTTATCCACAAATTTATAGTATTTATACCCCCTACTATTTCATAGTCATCATTCTTAAATAGATTCTACAATCAATAGATTTTTTAAGTCCTAGATATTAGAATGCACTTTAAAATAGGACTCATGTAGTATTCTGCTTGTGCCCTTTTCATATGGTTCTAACTGAGAAGAACGCATTTAAAATTGAACAAAATAATGCTACATTTGATATTGTCTCTAAAAATGACATTGCAAGATATTATAAATATATTAACACCTCATTTTTGGGTGCTACTTCTAAGAAGGCTTCATTCTCTTCAAAGTCATTTTTCATCTAGTTAGAAACCTTTAGGAATTCAATGATGGAAAATCTTGAATGCATAAGGAAGTTACTTAATTAGTATAAAATCATGATGGATTCTTCTAAATGTGTATGATGTATATACTTTATAAAAAAATACAAATGAATCAAGGATCGAAAAGCCAATTGCAATCTATAGTTACAAAGTCCCATTATGCACCTAAGGTACATGAAATGGTAGATTTGCACTAGTTTTATACCAGAAATTTTCATTAGAAAACGTGCCTTTTATACAACAATCAATTTATGACCTTCATCAAAACTTTCAAGATAATCCTATGTAATCACAATTTCTATAAAATTTACATTTAATTCCTAAAGTCCCATATGTTCCCCATAGGGACACTTGCAATTTTGGCAGATCTTATGATCTCAAGTTTTGGTGAAATTTTTTGAATTTTTTTTGAAGATAGAAGGTCCCCCAAAAGGTCCCTCATTAGCTTTTGAAGAATATAATTTTATTTCAATCATTGCCATGGAGCAAAAGGTTACGCCACCCAAAATATAAAATGAAGTTTGTCATGTAGCAAAAGAAAACACAAAAACCTGAAATACAAATTTTAAAATGATTTTGCTTCACAAAGATTATGTTTTTGTTTATATAAAAATATTTGAATGATTCTAGTTGGATTTGTGATGTAAAAGTTGTTGAGCATCTTTTAGAAAAATTATAGACTGAATTTGTTGTTGAATTTAATTTTCACAATTTTTCAAGAAATAAATTTCCACAAGGTTTAGTTTGCTTGCAAGAATAATCTAACCATTGGGATTAGTGTGCTTCAATTGGAAGTATTAATGAATTAGTTTTTCCTTCTATTAGTTCTATATCATACTTGCTCCTACTTAACAATTTTTTAAAGAATGATTAGAATAAGAGATTTAAGGAATAATTACGTTTAAAAAGAAAATTTATCCTAGATTTTCATTTCAAATTTTCAACATGAAAAAATTTGACGTTAAGAAGATTCATTTGAAGTCTTATAATCAAGTCACACAAGATGCAAAAAATTGTTTTCTTCACTTTACATGCAAACATCTTGCAATCTATGTAGTCAAAGTCTCTTTCACTCATTTTTATACTAGTCTAGTGCAAGACCCTATATTTAGATATGCAAAATAATTTAATAATTTTTTCTCTTTGCAATAAAAATGATAGTTTTGAGTGGATTTTGATGGAAAAAGGCCTTGGAACTTTAGGGGTTACAAAGATAAAATTGAAAAATATAATATTTGGTATTTTAAAAAATTAAAGCAAATCTTTAGTTTGAACTTCAAAGTCAAATTTTTAAAAAAATACTAAAAATAGAATGAATATAAAATATGAAATCCTTGCAATTCTGAAAACCTATGTTAAAAGAATTGAAAATGATCTTAATTGTTAGCAATGGGAAATGAAAATACATTGTTTTCAATAATGGAGCATTTTTTTACTGAAAAATCTCAATTTCAAGCACTTGAAAATTTATAATAAAATAAAATGTGGGGATCAAAATACTCCTAATCCAAGTTTGACATGCATTTACCACAAGCCCTTTTTAAGTTTACCAAAGTAGCATGTTGTAGAGTCATGAGACAAATAACCCTGTGTGCAACTTCGCATAAGTATTTCATTTGTTAAAAGATTCACTATACATAGAGAGAAATTTTTAGTAATTTGAACACTTGTTATAAGAAATTTTCTGTTCATATTATGCCATATTGAATACTTAATAGTTTAAGCTAATGATACCAAAAATTAAGAATTAAAATACAAATTGCATTTTTTGTGAATTTTCAAACCTATGCTTTTCAATTGATTTGAAAATGGTCTATAAATAAATTTATCTTTGATATTATGGATAAGCATTGAATAAAATCTACCATCTTCTTTTATTATATATACATCATATTAAATGTTAAGAAGTATAAAATTGAACCACCCAAAAATGCCTTTTTCTTGCCCTGGCTAGGTGGGTCATCCAAGTTTTTTTTTGTAAACAGTGTTACCATATATTAGTAAAGGGCGAAGTTGCCACATTTCTACCAAGTATTTAATTTTTTATGAAAAACAAAGTTGATGCTAATTTTTTTTTCAATATTTTTTTACTCCATACAATATAATAGAACTTCTTTAGGGTGAATTTCTCTAAGGCAATGACCTCTCTAAAGTTCTACTATAATTTAGTTTAAAAAAATAATTTTCTAAAAAATATTGGCATCTATTTTTGTAATTATTTCTTGCAAAACCTACCCTAAAACTAGAGTCTCCTTACCCTATGAAAATCCAACCAAGGTCCATTTGTAATTTTTTAACTCTCACAAAATATTCTATGAATTTCCAAAGTTCAAGGCATATGGTACCTACTTATGCTACTAAACTCCACTTAAATGATGACCTTTTAAATAAGAAATGCTTTAAATTCCATTACTTACTTCAAAAGAGCTCTTCAACTCTCATTAATTGCTATTGGAAACTCATGATTGATTTGGGGTTGGCTCCGGTGTAATATTGGCTTTTCTAAATTCACATTCCATCAAAAATTAGTAGTACAAATTTTAAAAATGGTACTTTTAGATTCAAATACCTCATATTAATATATAATAGCACAACCTCTAGAGGTATTTTTCAAAATTGTCAAACATTATGGAACACCTTAGGAAATTTGAATAACATTGTATAGACACTAAATATGGACAATGAGTTTTTAAAGTTGTATTCAAGTGGAAAAGCAAGTTCAAGGTGGTTTGAAATTTTTTCGAGGATTTAGAAAGTGTTGGTGTGTTGAGCTTATTTTCATGTTTTTTTAGTGGAAGGCATTATCCAAAAAATATTGTACACTTAGAATTGACTAAATTCACCATGGAACTTTTTGTATACAATGACTTTAATAGGGCATAGACAATGGAAAGAATATCTATATTCAATTTTGATTTTTCATATGAAAAACAAATTGGAGTCAAAATATACATCATTGTGTAATTTTTTGCATTTAAAAAAATTAGTTTACTATTTTTGAATAGCCTTCAATTGGATATCTACCTTGGCCATTTTGGGGGGTCTTAGTAAATTTTTTGGCCCAAAAATGAAAATTTGAAGCTCAAAATTGGTATATAGTACAAAGATTTCTACTAAAGCTACACAAGCCTACAAAGAGATTTTTTAAAATAGTAAATTGTCCACCTTCCACATGTGTTCAATGTACACTACCCTTTGCGCATGTACAAAGAAGACAATTTTTTTTCCAAAAACAAAAATAATTGAGAAGGAACACCTAATAAGAAAGAGATTTTAAATATTTTCTAAAAATCAAACATCAAAGTTTCTATTTTCTTGGCTTTTTCCATTGTCCTTTTTTTGTGCATAACTTTTAGAGATAAATTCTTTTAGGTTTGAATTTACAATGATACAATATTTTCAATGCTTTACAAATTATCCATATTTCATTTTTCTTAAAAAAATTATTCCAATAGTCATAGTACTCAGTGTAGTACTAGTCCATTTTGAGATAAAAAATGCCAGTTGTTTCTTGCAATGATCCACATTAGAGGAAATTTGGACCCAACGCAACGTCGTTTAATTGCATGAAAATGTGCAATTATAGAATAAAAATTTAAAGATTAATTAATTTCTTTTGGCCCATGTGATCACTTGGTGTGCCACACAAGATAGCCTACATTGGGGACTAATTTTTTTCTTCAAGAAAAACAAAAACAAAAATTCTTTTTGCCTCCTAGATTTGTACATTGGTTGAAAGTCAAACGACCCTTCACATGGGCCAAATTTTCTCCAATGTTTGAATGTGATTGTGTGTGCAACTAACAACCTTCACTTCATGCGAGGCACCATATACTATTGGAGTGTGCCATTCATTCTTTCAAGAAGAGCAAAAACTACCCTTTGGACCTAGTAGATACAATAAGTAGATTTAGCAATTGTACCAATGTATTACGTAGTTTTGTAGTTTTCCCATTATACCAATTGTACCAATTGTACAATTGTAAAAAAAAACTTTGAACAATTTGCATCATCACCTTCCACAGATATCCATATTTTGCATAGAATCCCAATACGATCACTGATTTTACTTGTGCTTTTGGCATTTCTATACTTTCTGAGGACTCTTTGATCCACCAAACCATTTGCGAGTTGCTTCTCAGTACTAACCATGGATAGTGAATTACTGTGTCTGTCCCAGTTATGGAGGACACGGACCTCGTGTCAAATTCGTGACTGAGCTAAAAAAGAGAGAATTCTTACCTGGCTGCGAAGGAAACGGACGTGAAGAATCATGTTGAGCCAGCACGGCAGTTTTGCGTAAACTCAAAGTTCCCAAACTGCGCCATGAATCCTTCATGAGCCGCACCCACTTGCAATACACACCAGCAAACCTGCAGGAAATTTTTTCTTAGTTTTCTTTTCTTTCTTCGAGACTGATGATTCTAAACCTGAATCGAATGGACACAGCACAGTACTGCAGATTTCTTCTGTCAGCGCAACCTCCCCGCCTACCTTTTGGTTTGTTCTGAAGCATGATTCTTCTAAGTGATTTTCTATGACTCTGTATGCATGCGAAGATTCCATGAAACACTAGCTCGCGCAATTCAATCCAGGGAATTAATTAATTGGCATCTCGAGGACTCCCGCCAGTTCATTACTATTCTGCGAAAAAGTGGAAGTTAGAAAACAGTTGTTTTCGTCTTCCAGACTTGTGAATAGTACTCCCGTGAATAGTAGTTCCCAGCTTTATGCAACGACACGTACGTGGCACACAGTCAGTCAGTCAAGTAGATATAACTTACTGTTCTGGACATGTATCTCATTCAATTGTTTGAGCACGAAAGAAGTGGACAGACAGACAGACAGACAATTGATCAACGTCGTTTCCTTGCAGAACATGACTTCCTGTGCTGTCTGTAGCTAAGTTATTCAAACTTCTAGTTGCTGCGGATAAGCTTCTGCCAGTCGTACTGATGAGATACGTAGTTCCGTAGAGGCGAAGCTACGTACGTTCGATCCCCGAAAGTCGCCTCAACTCTCGCCATTAGCTTACAACGAACTGAAATGGACTTGCAGACTTCATGGTCTGTCCACACTTGGCGTTTGCAAACACCGTGCGTTAAAAGACAAAACTTCCGCAAAAGAAGGAAATAATCTTTTTTTTAAAAATGGAGGTCAGGTTCGGAACTAGGGGTAGTCACACCTTCTTCACTTTGCACTTGGAGAATGGAGAATGAGAAGTTGGTGAGGGTTCGGAGGAGCCAATGGGAAGCTACTGTGGGTGAAGACTGAAGAGGTGTGACACCCCTAAAAAATGTGTTGAGAGTGGAGAATGAAAAAAGTTGAGAAGCAACTTACCTAAACCTAAGATTAGACGTAAAGTTGGAAGAAAATTGGCAACAACAAAGGTAAAGTGACAATGAAAGGTAAAAGTGTAGAGCACAAAGGAATCTTCTTATGTGGATATATCTTCCGCACTCCCAATCTTCACCTCAAGAGGTGAAGACTAGGAGTGCGGAAGATATATTTAACTAAGTATATTCTACCAACATGAAGCCAACTCCAAGCCGCCGCCTTTGCATTCTCCATTCTCCAAGTGCAAAGTGAAGAAGGTGTGACTACCCCTACTACTGTCAGAGTTTTTTAACTAGTTGCAGTTCACACATGACTCATACTTCTTCAACCGCACACTACAACTAGAGGTCACCCTCCACGAAAAATAATTAAAAATTTCAAAATTTGAATGATTTTGAAAACTAACAAATCATCTTGGTAAATTCAAGGAAGATTAATCATAAAAAAATTCTGAATCTTGGAAATGATGTCAACTCAATTTGTTGCCTTCACGAAACATTGAGTGGAAAGATCGTTTTTATAATGGTATCCATTTTTCATCACGAATGCTCAAAGGATATGGGACAATTTGAAGATGAATTTCCTTAAATTTTAACTCAACTTAGCCGCAATGGAAGTTTATCTATTCTGGATTTTATTGCATCTTTTTAAAGTGAACATTAGAGGAAATCTTGGACCTTGCACTACATCATTTGATTGCATGAAAAGGTGAAATTACAAGAAATAAAAAATTAATAATTTAATTTTTGGTTCACATGATCATGTGGTGTGCCATGTAGGACTTGAAACTAAAAAAAACTCAATTTCTTTTAGTTCAAAAAGAAAAACAAAACAAATTTTTTTCCCTTGAATTTATACATTTGTTATGATCTTCATCTTAAGGCGTGCCTATACCACCGTGGTGAGCAAGAGGGACGTTGGAGGTGACTTTCCAAGCCTTGCAAGAGATGAGGTGAAAAAATTTGAAAGATCCAAACAATCAGAGTATTGTAGTGTTCTTCTTGGGACAAATTGGATGGCGTGCTACACAATCATGCTTGGTAAGCTTGTGAGAAGATGCATTCATGGATCCAAAGAACGCGAGGATCTAAGTTGTGAGTCAAAAGTTATGGCTTCTCAAAGTTGGTGGGGTCTTAGTGATGTCCCAAGAAGATGGGATGTGGGAACTAAGGTTTAGGAAGATTCCTTTGAGACAAATACGGCATAACGCATATTGTTGAAAAGCTAAGGAGACAAACTTTTTAGAATGCTAAGGATCATGAAAAGATGAGTTGTGTGTTAAAAGTTATCGGCATCTAAAGAGGGTGGAGTCTTGGAGAGCTACTTTCTCGTGGGACCTGGACCTTTGGAGGGCCATAACTTCCTCAATACTTGTTGGAATTGAGGAAATGAATAATCCATGGTGATTTACGAAAATAGTAGATGATGAAAATGAGCTTGCATTTTAGATTTAGAGTTCAAAGCTAAAAGCTATTCCGATGGAAAGATCGGGAGTCTTTTGAAGCCTAGTTTCAAGGAGACAACTTGGAAATGGGTGGTCTACCAAGTGGAGGAGTGTCTTGGTGTTCCAAGAGATCCTTAGGATAAAGGGATTCTATCAAATCTCGTAGAGAGTACTATAAAGAGGGGTGGTCTCCTTCCTCATTCTTGAATGGTGTTATGGTAAGCCAAAGTGGCCATGGATGTTGATGTTGGTGTCAAAGTCTTACCACCACTTGTGTATTATCATAGAGTGCTTGTGCACTCTTTGACACTGGTTGGATGTGTCCCACTCCACACTAAACCATGGTGTGAATTCCAATTGGTGAATCCTAGTAGGTGAGTCCTAAAGTGAGTTGGGCTTAGTGAGGAGTTTAGCACCAGTGGAAAGTAGCCACCACCGAGTGCTTGGACATCAATGGAAGTTTCGTCCCATGTCATCAAATGACATACTCATTGTTTTGCGGGAGTTAAGTGTTGGAAGTGGATAGTTGGGAGTCACGGAGAAATGAGGAACCTTATGACTTGTGTGTGACTACAATGTTAAGTAATCATGACCTTTGGTGCCACTAGAAGTTAAATGCTACAAAAAGCACTTGGAGGTGAGTTTAAAATGATAAGTGTCACCAAGGGGTGCAACAACATTGGCCAAAAATCAAACAATACAAAAAAATGACCACATGAATGACTTCAAAAAATGACTTTATAGCAATCAATCTAGACACATTTGACTACAAAATGGCTTGGAGGCCCTAATACATCCAATGTAGTCAACATATACTTAATTAACTTTCTATAAAGATAAAAAAATTCTACATGGACTTAGGCCTTGTCCATAGTATTGAGTGTTTGATATGTGGTTGTCAATGTGAATGCATAGGCATGGGATAGATGATGGGTGGATACGAATGCATAAAAGGGTGGTGACGGATGGGTGCAAGATGCATGAAAGGGCGGTGGCGAATGGGTGTGGACCCATGAAAGGGTAGTAATGGATGGGCCATCTTTGCCATTTGAAACTTATATCCAAAAAAATATTCCCTCTGTTTCAAAATGATTGTCCACAATTTTGTTGATATTATTTTTAGTCAATTTCATTGAACATATTGTGAAAAATATAATTAATAAAAGTTCAAAATTTTGTATCAAAAGAATCAATGAAAAAAAGTGCAAGTGTTTATTTGCAACCTAAATAAAATCAGCCACAAGGAAGTATTTTTTTGGCTTACTCAAAACAACTTTAAAAGTCATGACATTCAAAATGGACAATCATTTTGGGATGGAAGGATGGAAGGAGAATTATTTAAAAAAAAATTATTTGAAAGTAAATATTGATTTTCAAAATTAAATATCTTACTTGTTGATTTAGGGATTTGGAGTATTATTAAGTATCTATTATCAAAGATGAAAGTTGGAATCAAACCTTGGATGAAACAATTTTCTAATAGACGAGCGGCCATGGTATGAAGGAATTTTAAAATTCTATATTGAATGAAAGTCAACAACATGAGGTTTTTAGAGTTTGAATTTTGAACTTAGAAATGTTATTTTGGTGATTGACCATCTTCATTGAATTGTTCAAATTTCAAATTGACTAATTTTATTGTATTTATTAGATTGTTGTTATTTTTCAAACTATATTTTATGTCTTCAAAGCATTTTTTTTTCTTGAGATTTTTCACTTTTTTAGTTCTCCTACTTGAAGAGTTATTCTATGTTTGATCTTCCTAAGTTTCAATATTCTTAAAGTCTACATATTGGCCATATTTATAAACTTAATAATGAATCTAATTTTAAAAGTACCTCATTAAAAAATGTACTCAATCAAACACGATTATACAACAAAGTTAACAAGAACTAAAACATAAAAAGTATAGAAAGTATATCATATGGCTCTTTGATTCTTTAATACAATTAATTAGTTTGAGAAATACTGATTGTTCTATATTGCCCTTTTTCTTTAGAAGAAATTTTATTTTCAAAATGTTCTTCAAGTAACCACTAGAAATTTAAAAAATAAATAAAGTTATTTCTAATAAAAAAATTGAAGTATGAACTATGAAACAATGATTGTGAACACCAATTTTGTTAAATTGCCAATATTTCAATACTTGGGCACCTTTCAAAATATGCATTTTGAAACATAAATGTATACCTAGATCCAAGATTTCCAAGATTTATGTATCTATATATTTCATAGCTTTTGGCTCTGAAATTGTACCAATTTAATGAAATTTGCTATTGTGTCTTACACTAATTGAATAAAGAAGCCATTTCGGCAAAAGATAAAGATTTGTTTGTAGGTAAGTTTTAATTTATTTTCATATATTTCATAGGTGTTCCACCTTCAAAGCTACCACGTGGACCGCCGTAATTGTAAGAAGTGTCATCACGTCAATGCTGGAATGTTAAGTCGAAACTCCGGTCCAACCTTTTACAGACAACATACCATAGGAATTCCCTGAACTGATGCAGGTACTGAGTACACATGACCTTTGAAATTCCTATTGAATCATTCTGTCATTTGCTCAATTGCTTCAACGTCTACAGTCTACTGTAGCTTCGAAGTAGAACAGTAGTCAATAGCTTAGGTCCTTTCACTCCTTTCTCGGGTATGTCTGAACAGTTAGTTTGACAGCTTGCTATAATTTTCTAATTCTAGCTAGAATCCATCTCGACAACGTAACATGGTCGATCAGGAATTAGCCGATTACAACTGTAGCAAGACTAGAATTTTTTAAGCTAGGGGGTAATTGACTGATATGCTATGCAAGCAACTCCTTACTGAAAAACGTGTCTGCACCCGAAGTCTGATCACACTCCGCATCACACTGCCGACATTCAGCTTCAGTGCTTCACGGACACGCAAATCCCAACGTATGCACAGCATCACTATGTATATAAAAAACATGTCTTCCTCAACTCAAATCTCACTTCAGTTTCCGTTCTATATTCAGCGAAGAACAGCACATCGATCAGACTATACAGCGAGCAATCAAGTTCCAGAGTTCTAGCTGGATTCGGCTAGGAACCACGCTCGAGCTAGGCGATAAGACTAGCAAGTGCGTTCTGTTAATTAGATTCACTGAAGAGTTCATAATCGATAGGGCTAGCAAGTTCCAGAGTTCTAATTAACTGATAAGGCTAGCAAGTTCTAGAATTCGACAATCAGCGAATAGTTAGTCGCAAATCGATTAGACTAGCTAGTCCTCGTGATGGCCTCACAGCTCCTAGTGCGATCCCCGACGCGTCCATCTGGGCACGCCGGGAAACGGATCACGATTTTGTGTATTGACGGCGGGGGCGTCCGGGGCGTGATCCCCTCCACCATCTTAGAATTTCTCGAAAGCGAGCTTCAGAAACTCGACGGTCCTCATGTCGCGATAGCCGACTACTTCGACGTGATCGCCGGGACCAGCACTGGCGGTCTGCTCACCGCGATGCTGACTGCTCCCGACGCCAACAACCGTCCCAAATTTTCCGCCAAGCAAGCTACCGAAACCTACATCACGGAAGCTACAACAATCTTCCCCCCCTTGCGGAAGCCCTTCTTCCTCCCGAGCTTGCGTACCGTCTGGCGCATGCTCCGCGGCCCGCGCTACAGCGGCAACGGGCTGATCCACACTGTGGAGCGTCTGGTGGGAAAAACCCGACTCCACGAGACTGTAACAAACGTCGTCATCCCGTCGTTCGATATTTCGAGACAACAACCCGTGTTTTTCAGCAGCGCCCAGGCGAAGAAAGACCCGCTGGCGGATCCATTGCTAGGGGAGGTTTGCAGGGGGACTTCCGCTGCGCCAACGTATCTTCCTGCGGTAACGTTCAACACGACGGATTCCAAGTCCGGGGCGACGCACAAGTACCAGCTCGTCGACGGCGGCGTGGTGTGCAACAACCCCACGGCCGTGGCCATCACGCAAGCCGTGAAGGAGCTCACCATTGGCGACGGGGAGAATTCGGGCCGCATCGATAAAATTAGCTCCTACAAGGATTTGCTGGTGTTGTCGCTGGGGACAGGAGAGAAGCCTGTGAGCTACGATGCGGAAAAGGTGTCCAGATGGGGCGTCTTGGGGTGGCTCCGAAGCGGCGACGGCTCGGTGCCTCTCATCGAAATTTTCTCTAACGGGAGTGCCGACATGACGGATTACAACTGCTCCGTGGTGTTTGACAGCCATGACTCGTCGCAGAACTACCTGCGGATTCAGACGGATACGTTGGCTGGGGAGCTGTGCTCGATGGACAACTCCACGAGGACGAACATGGAGCAGCTGGTGGGAGTGGCCAAGGAGTTGTTGAAGAAACCGGCGACCACGAGGGACTTGAGCTCCGGGAAGTTGGTGCCGGTCACGGACTTGGGGAGTAATGAGGAGGCTTTGGAGAGATTTGCAGGGTGGTTGTCGAAGGAAATGCAAGGACGGAAACTATCTGCGGTCGAGGACGAGATTCAGGTCGAGCACAGCCCTCCGATCGGATCTCCAAGTTGAGCAAGCAATTAAGGGCGAGAGTCCTCGTGCACATATGTAGTATTTCATGGATTTTTTACCGACAGAATTGAATTTTGAGTTGACTGGTGGTACGTTTCTGTACAAATTGATTCTTTGAAAGTGAAAATTCAAACTTTCTTGCTCAACACGAATTCTACCGACAAGTGCTACATTTTTCAATCTTGCCCTCGTCATCAATATTGTCGTGTAGTCTATGTTGTGGTCTAAGAAATTAGTGACGTAACAAAGTGTGACTGAAGCCTTGAAAAATCGCTGTCCAAGGCTTCTAACTATGTGCATAGAAGTTGATGGGTCCAAATCTATTTGTTTGGTTCCAAAATAAAATAAGTAGCAATGAATATAACAAGCAGCCTCGCTTGATACAATAGGCTCAATCCCTGTAGCACGGGCTCGCTTTTTAAGAAAGGGCCTTCTCAAACTCTGTCAAATGTCCTGTTGATGTGAATTTTGTCAATGCAATGCTTCCTCCCATTCACCCCAGAGGCATTAGAATGCTTGAGAGAAGAGTTGAGAAAGCGGTGGGACAATAAATCGAGCTACCTACAATTTCGTTAAATTGGAGTATTCCACAACTTTGCCACTTTAGGACTTGCGACCTGAAATATCATTCTATACCGATCGTAGTGTTAAGAGCTTTGTGTAAATTTCGGTCATAATTTTTGGGGCCGGCTGAAATTGACTTGCCTACAAACGAATTAAGAACGCCTGAGCAGGAGCCAAAAAAGTAACTGTGTGCGAAGAATTTTTCTTTCAAGGGGATTGTAATTTTGAAGTTCAAGAATATCCTGTTGCTTGGGCCAACTGCCCTGGAAGTCCGAGACAATACGAATGGAACATCCTGTAATACAACTATCCAATTACACACAGCAGAAACACAGAAGTTGCAATCATACATTGACAATGATCCAGCTAATTGAATCACCCCCCATGCCACCGTCAGAACTTCGCAGTTCGCGAATGAGCGATGAAATCAAAACATTTCTCGCTTACACCAGTTACAAATATCTGTACAGTTTGCATTCACTGCAGGAACAAAACTAAAAGTCTAAAACCTCCTACATATGAATAATTATTACCCAATTACAATAATCCAAGTTTACAGAAGAATCGATGACCACCGACTCTTAATTTCTCTACGAAAAGATATTAAAATAATCCTGGTACCTGCCCTGATCAGGTTGAGAGCTCAGAGTGGTGGACTGCGTCTTCGGATACGACATCTGATAAGCACTCTCATAGTAAGTGTAGGAGCCTTGGTCGGACTCACCGTTATCAGAACGGTAACCAGAAAAAGTTGAACTCGTCGACTGGTCTCCCCGCCAGCTTCCCGAGGATTCAGAGCTCTCAGGCAAATTCGAGCGTCCAGTGTAGATGGGATCCATGACGGAGGCCTCAGGGTAAATACTAGAGCTCATGTTGTGAGTCGACGTCTGGAAGGGATTGTCGAAGAATTGCTGGGGCGGGCAGTAAGGAAATGTGACATATGCACGTTCCTGCACCTCGACTTGGCTCTCCATCACTTTCTCCACGGCGGTTTTAGGGTTTGGAGCAGGGTCTGCCGCTTTGGCAGAATCTGTGGTTGCCGTTGCGGACTTGGATTTGGCCTCTGTCTTGGATTCGGATTTGGCCTCTGTTTTGGATTCGGCTGGTGCAGGAGGTGCTGGAGCTACAGGAGCTGGCAGTAGAGTCGGAGCCTGCTTCGTGGGAGTCTTCTTAGCTGTTTGGCGAGCCCCTCGTTCTTGCGAAAGAAATTGCGCAAACCTGAGCGTCATAACCAGCACCAATGGAGTGTGTAAGCACTAGATGGCGTACTACAATGTGGTGCATTTAAGAATTCGTAGCATAATAACATGGTTACCTTTTGAGCGCCTGGCGATTCGTTTCGCCGTTGCCAACGTCTACAAGCTCCCCGGTCTCGATGTCTCGTTCTGTAACTTGCTCCTCTAGAATTTGATTCCCCACCTTGACCAGTTCGTCTAGATTGGCCGGGGACGAGTCATCGAGTGCCACCGCCGAGCCTTTGAGACTATCTGTCTGCAAGTACAATTCAGATAACCACTCTCAACTTATTTCCCCAGTGTAATTCTAGTTTAGAGTCATTACGTGGAAGCGCTATACAATGTTTCGCTCATAAAAAGTACGACAAAGCACGATATTGGTGGCTGCAAGGTCAAACGCTTGAATCTGAGGAATCGACGAATAGCCACTACAAACTGAGAGGCAGAAATCTGGAGTTATACAGATATACGAGATAGCATACTGAAACGTCAATTTCGTTAAATTGGCGGTATTCTGCTACTTTGGCACCTTTCAGGTCGCACGTACTGAAACGTTAATCTATACCAGTCCTAGATTTTACAGCTTTCTGTAGATTAATGTCCCCAATTTTGGCACAGGAATCACGCCAATTTAACGAAATTGACGACTAGTGCACGGGGGTATATTTTGTACACATACGATTCAATGTGGTCAGCTGGTTGTGCATACACCTAGCATTAAAATTCAGAGGTCACCACAAACTTTGAATTGGCGTGCACGTGGGGTCTGGTCCGTCTGGAAGTCAGATAGCATACCGTGATTCGTAAGTAGTTTTTGGACGAGTCTTGGGATTCGAAGATGATGTTGAGGTTGTAGTCGACCATGTCTGAGCTCGCATTGAACACCATGTCCACCAGGGGCGTGTCACCATCATGCACCATCCAGTTGATGGCTCCCCATCTCGCCACTTCCGCGGTGGTGAAGCTTTGCAATTGGGTTCCCGTCCCCAGCGATAGAACCAAAAGATCTTCGTAGCCCTGTCCGTGCGCCGGCACAACTCCAACCACTCGGTCAATGTGTTGTTCCAAACAAAAGTCTTAACTTGTAAGGAGCCCTATACATAACTCAACCCTAAACTCTGAAATATTTTAGCCCGATACTCTAAAATCTTACACGTCTGTACAGTGTGTACACGCCTGTATTGAACCTAATGGCTGTACAAAGAATGTAAAACACAGACGACTTGTAAGTAGTTGCAGTACAATAGTCACTAGTACTACCGAAATTACCAACGCACAGGAAGGTGAGAGTTATTTAGAGGCAAAGTATCCTAATAAAAAACTAAAATTTCTAAGTTTTATATAAAAACTACAAAATTGAGTTTTTATTCGTTTTTGCAAAGAAAGAAGTCAACTTGTAAAGGATAATTGCACTCTAAAATCCCCACTGTATCGATAGATACTTACGTCATAATCGACTCGCTCCGAGCACATTCTTCCACTTCTCACGTCCTTAATGGCTTGTGTGATTGCCACATACGTCTAGCCACCCATCAACAACAACAGGTCAGACCAGAAATGTACGAAGTTCACATCAAAAGAACAAAAACCAATGGAAACATGGTCTTTGTGAAAACTTCATAAGTAAAGTTTTTGCAAGTTCAAGAAAGGGGTTGGTCACTTGGTCACAATTTGTGACAAGCATATGAAGTGCCACACGATTGTGAAAAAGCGAGTGGATATTGAGATTATCGGAAGATACAGACAGTTAGAAATTTTGCATGTGAATAACCAAATCCATTGTCTCCATGGTCGAGTTTGGTTGGCTTTCAAACAATACATCGCATTTACATATGACATTTTCACAAGAAGTGATTCAAGTGAACATGAAATGAATTTCTCTGATCACGGAGTCCATTTTCATGATTCCAAGCACTGCTCGCCAGTCGCCATCTAATTGCCTAGAAGTACAGAATTGAACGTTCAAAATTTTGTTCAAGGTTTCAGTGAGATAATGTGGTATTATGTCCAATAACCTTCTTGAGCCTCTCAGTTCTTAAAAGTTATTTACTCAAGTGAGAGGGCCAATGCGGAGAGACATACCGGGTTGTTCACGGCAACACCACCATCGATCATATTAAATTCCCTCTCCCTCACTGGGTCCTTTGATTGATCCCGAAGTGTAAACTGGACAGGGGGAAAGTAAGTGGGTGCTGCCGATGTGGCACGGCAAACCAAACGCATCGGCGCATTTTCCAGCACGTCATACTTAGCCTGTCAAGAAAAATGAAGTCAGTTATGATCCATGATCTCCTGGCAACGCAAGTTTCAACAACTTTCCTGGCATTCTGAGGCTGGAATCCACTTCCACTCAAATTCAATAAGATAGAAGTATACTATATTTCTTGTAATAATCAGATGAAAGAGTGCAATGGAAAATCAAGAGAACCCTCCGGCATTCCAAAATCCAAATCGGACCACAACTCTTCTGGATACACTGATTTGAGGGGTTGTCAGTTCATCACAAAGTAAATAATCATGTTCGTTACATAATCGGCAGAACTCATAATTAATGGACAAAATGGACCAATTTTGAAAAACCGCCTACAGCTGAATGAACCGCAAATCTCTAACTACTCCGTATCATAGAGTCTAAAGCTAAGGACACTTGAACATCACAACATCGTCCTAATGAAACCATGCAGCATGATGAAATTTTTTTTTGGTGTTGCTGCATAACACCAGACTCCATTCTAGAATTAGGTTAAACTAAGATGACCTTGGAGGATGAATGCGTGACCTACCCTCATCGACGAGAAGAAGACGGGTTGCTGGAACTTGATATCAAACGAGGGGATGATGACGTGTGTCAGCATGTCCCTGAGAAACGTGTCTTCATGGAAATACTCCGTCAACAGATCCTCCAACCCTTGCGGATCGTACTTCGGCCCTTGCAGAGCTCTCAGATTCTTCCGAATGTTACCAAGAGGACCCCTGCCAACAACAAACGGATTACAAATTAATCCCCAATCGATCTGTCAGTCTGACCGAGACCCTGTTTCGAAAGAATTATCAAGCCTTCTAGAATCGATGCACGTCTAGAACTTGCGAAAATCTGTTTACTGATGGACATGATGAAGGTACACAGCCATGCTAAGCTCTTAGCTCTAGACCTGGCTTGTGGAAATATTCTGCTGGCGTATTTCTTGTAGAAGTCGATGATTTCGGGTGCGCTGAACATGGGTCGTTTCGGTTTCTCTCGACTAGGCGTGGAAAGCATCGCCGCGATCAACCCGCCGGTGCTAGTTCCCGCTATCAAGTCGAAGTAATCCACAATGCGCATGTCTGGACCATCCAATTCCTGCAATAACCAACAATAATCCTCATCAGGCCATTAGAGTCCTGATATCGTTCGAAAATCCAAGTTGGGTTTTGATTGGCGTTCATTATCTATCCCCATTAGAATCCCGAAAATCTGACTAGGGTTCTGATTGGTGTTCAGCCTGCACATATTCATTATATGTGCATCGCGCGATGGATGGTCAATTTTGTGAAATTGGTGCGATTCTAGGCGCCAAACATTGTGCTCCAGTCCTCCTTCGTGTCTTGAACGTGGAGTTCTGCCAATCTAACGATATTGATGTTATTGGCAATTTTCCAATTGCCAAAACTTTGATGCACAAGAGATGCTAGCTCAGCGGCAAGCGAGGTCATTTTCATAAGCTTGAATATAAAGGCAATAGCGTCAGTCTCTAATTTGAAAGTTAGACAAAGGTCATAACCTCAAACACAAACTCGTTATCAACTAGGAAGAACATTTGAGATTCAAAGAAAATGACATGGCATTCTGTCAACAACTTTCTCTTGCAGGTCATCTAGTCCATAACAAGCTTGTATTTCACATTACTTGACATAATTAACCTAAAAATCCTCAGAACAAGCTTCTATTTCACATTACAGGACATAACCTTAAATTCTCAATGATTGGACCTTGTTCAACATTGCTCCATCCAGAATCTCAAAAAGACACTGTAACGCCAAACAATGACTGTAAGATTCTGAAACTGCATTGATACTATCGAAGGGGCATCTGCTTTACCAAAATAAAAAGAAGAACAGATGTAGAATAGGAAACCTCCGCTGCAAGATGTTCCTAGCAGAGACATCTTGAACGGTAATCATCTAGGGGAGCCTGTGTGTGTCCCGATTCTACATTCTAACCCTGCCATTGCCATGAATTCATATCGTGTTTCCAGGCCGCAAAGCTAAAGGTGAGAATGGATGACCTGCAAGTCATCTAGTCCATAGCGAGGTTGCATTTTCACATTAGCTCTTGTTCAATAGTGCTCAATCCAGGATCTCAAAAACACTAGAAAGACAAACAAGGACAAGATTCTCAGAGCTAATCATGCTCCCCATTCCATATCCAATGCAAGCTCGCCACCGCAACAGAAAGTTAGAAACTGCATTGATATCATCGAAGCCCGAGTATCTTCTTTACTAAAATCACAAGAAACCTCCCATTCGATTGAATTCATATCATGTTTTCAGGCAGCGAAGCTGAAGGTGAGATTGAACGGATGACCTGCAGGCACGCTTCCAGTTCTTTCAGGATGGTTGCCGGGATGACTCCCCGGACCCCGCCCCCATCGATACTGAGGATGGTGATTCTTCTGCCGCGATCCCCGGCCGGCTCGGTGGCGATGAACTTCCCCGGCGTGCCTTCGTGCTTCCGCCCCAACGACTGACGGATGGGCGTTCTCTGCGACTTGGGCCACTGGTGCTTCAGGTGGCGGACGGGGGACGGAGGAGCCGCGGGGGAGATGAACCAGGACTTGGAGAATAGCCCCTTCTTCGGCCGCTGCCGAGGCTCCATCACAGCCACCTCCTCCTTCATGGGGGACTCCGATCCGGACTCTAATTCATGTAGAAACCAACCAAGCTAGCAATTCCAATCTAGTGTAGTTCTAGAAAACTAACTGGAGGAGTGGAGGGAGCTAGACACGCCGATGAACGCGCGCCTTCTATACCCTAGACCGTCAAAAAATCAGAGTGGACATATCCTTCAATGTGAGAATCGAAGAGTGCTTCTGCAATTGCGAATCGTATACCGCTAGAATCTAGACGAAATTTTTAACTTAAAGATTGCCTACAGAGAGCTGTGCAGAGAAATTCAGACACGTGCGCTTGCTGTACACCCCGGTGGCCTCCAAAACCAGAGGGCTTACATGTCCTTCACTGTAAACAATCGAAGCGAGCTACTCACCGCACTTACTAGTCAAAAACTGCCAATTTAATCTACACGAACTGATTCAATAATTCAAGATGACCCAACAAAGAGTTGCGCAGACAAATTCAGACAAGTGCTCTGCCAGTACAACCCATTGGCCTCCCAAAAATCAGAATGGACATGTCCTTCAATCTAAAGATTCGAATTGAGCTCCGTACTCTCCACCCTTTCTAGTCAAAAACCGCCACAATCTACAGCAATAATATTTCATATAGACTAGCAACCGAGAGTTGTACAGTCCAGAGAATTTCAGAACAGTACTCAAGTTCCAGTACACCCCACCCACTCGCTGGCTCCAAAATCAAAATGGAGGCCGTCTCTTACTTTCAACGTAACAACTCGCCGCGAGCTACGTATGATCGGTACTATCCACACTTGCTAGTCACTCAGAAACCGCCACAATCTACAAGAACACAATGTCACACTGAAGGACTGGAGCCAGACATTCATCAGAGAAGTGCGGTCGGTCCTCTACACCCCAAGCCGGAACGCAGATTGAAGGAGGTGCCGCTCAACGGCTCAAATCAGCAAGAAGGGTGGCATGAGGTTGACCGGTACACCTGTGGACGTGAAAACACTGTCAGCTACGTTTCCTCGGGTGGTGAGGCCCACTCTGTTGGCTAAAAGCAGCTGTATGGAGTGCTTATTTTGTGCAGGAGCAGTGATCATGAAAGTGGGGAGCATCCGGTGTAGGCTGGTCCTTTGTTGCATGAAAGTGGCAGACTGGTGGTGATGAGACATCTAATTATGGGACCTCGCCTGATGTTGGGCAGGCAAACAGGTGGACGTTGGGACAAAGCAGTAGTGTGGCACACTGGCAATGCCTGTGTGGTTGGTTCTGAGGCGGCTAAAGCCTGCGCTAATGGAAGGGAATGGCCTCCTCACTAAGTTAACTCCGCTCTCTCGGGGTGCGTTTCGGGGCAGCTTTGCAGGATGGATACCTTATTACAGGAAGAGATGAAATAGGAAGGTGAGAAGGGCTGGCTGGAAGTGAACATTACGAGGCAGGGTTGGAGGTTTCTTTTCTTACAGCAGAATAGCAACTTGGGTGTCGCAGTTATTACACCATCTCCAACAGTCATGGCCGGGAAACATCGTCTCGTAAGCATTACATGGACACTGTTTGTCTTACTCGTGCAACTCACTATTTTGTCTTCCAAACAACCACACGGTTGAAGGCTCAAAGCCAAAAGAATCTCCATTATGACTAAGCCAATGAACTCTTTGTGGAAGAAAAAGTAGTTTGGGCAGAGTTGTCCTTGAAAAAATTGCAATTTTTGATGTGCCAAAATAAATATTTTGTGAAGCATTTATTGCACACTTTTCATCCAAATAACACTTAATTGAGTTTGTTTGGCATAGTATTGGCAATGCTCTTACTAAATGAATCACCGGTAGATGGAGGCTAGCTAGTAGGCTTGTGAGATCCACTTATCAACAAGAAAATTTCATCACCTATGGGGCTTACTAGTAAAAAGATTGCTCTTGATTAAAGAGGTTGTGGCTTCATCTCCCAGCCCCTTTGTTTCGAATACCCATTTGCAAATATGTTAGTGTAAGTTGTATACATAATAATTGTCCTAAATTTTTATGTGCAACTTTATACATGTATAGACATGTTGTATTGTAGTGAACCCTAACCCCAAGCACACAACACTTGTATTAAATTCTTATTGTGTCATAAAAATTTAGGACAATTATTATGCCATTGTTTCAACACTTTGTCTTAAATTCTTATTAAAAAGCCTCCAAAAGTCAAATAACTTGGCCTATGCTACATGTATTAAAAAAATTCATATAATTAGGTTTTTATAGCTATTATTGTGATCAAAAAAATATTTATTTCATGTATATAATTATATTTTTGGATTCCTTGTTAATTCCTAAAAGCCCGAGGCTTTTTGAGCTTCTTGATGATAAGGGAGCTAAAATTGTGAAAGTGATTTGAAGCCTTTCAATTCTCTTTTTACATGTCAAATCTAAAATTGAAATCACCAATAAAATATGAGGTTAAAAGAGCATAACATGCATGACTTGAGGCACAAGTTGCCAAGTGCACAACTCCAATCAATTTACAACTTGTGAAAATCAAATCTACAATTTTTTGAAATGAATTTCTAATGTGATTTTTTCTCCAAGATCCAGTCAGTATTTGAGGTTCATTTCCAAAAGCCTTTAACACTAAAAAATCAAGATTTGCAATGGCTCCCCTTACAAAAAATCTTGAATAGAAAAATCATAATTATTTATTTTCAAAATTGAATTTTTGATGCTAAAAGTATACTTCAAAGAAAAAATTTCAAAAATACAAACTACTAAAAAATTAAATTATAAAGGGTTTTATTTAAATGGGCTACAAGAATTTTTTACATTAAAACAAATTATATCCCTTGAATTTGACTAAAATGCAATAAAAATGATTACAATTAGGGCTATATAATACAAGAGTTGCATATCCACAACCGGCTTGACATGTACATCATTGGGAAAATTTCTATGAATTGATTAGCCCAAAAAGAATGGAGAACCTAAAATTTGGGTCATGTATGCAATTTGTCTTGAGTTTTGTTTTTTTCTCATTGGCACTATATCGAGCACTATATTTCAAATTTGTTTAAATTATACCTATAATTCTATTTTAAAATATGGAAAGAAAATTGACAAGGTTAATATGAACCCTTGTGAGTAAAAGTGAACAAAAATTCTCATTCCAATTTGACATTTTATCAAATATATGGATTTCTATTGTATACTAAAAATGTCATTTATTCTATAATAGTGAGATAAGTATGTGAATATCATTGAAAGTATTAACCATGAGGTACCTAGACATCCATATTATAGATGGTGAATAGAATCTTTGAAGTTGATGTTTTGTCTACTTAATTTTTCATTCATCCCAAACAATTCTTGAATCTATAAATGTGTCTTTTCATTAGGAATTCAGACCAATTTGATGAAATTGACAAAAACAATATATTTGTACAAAGATAATTATAAGCAAAAAGGTGCTAAAATCTAATAGAAAGATTCAAGACTTTTAGAGATGAAAGACTTCTTCACAATCTATTTATGGCATTCTTTCAATGGAGAAGAAAAATTACAAAAGAAAATCAATGTCATTCCATGTCTCATTCCACAACAACTTCCAAAACACATACAATCTTGACTACAATGCCTTATCCTTGAAACTTTGTAGAGAACACAAAGTACAAGTCATTAAATTTTCAAATTTTTTGGAGAAAATTTGAAATTACCGTGAATTTTTTAAGAAAAAAATGAATTTTTTTATATATCAAATACAAAATATACTTGAAAAATATGAAATTTTCACAATAGATGTATTATATAGTTTATAAGTATAAAGCAAAGTTACCGCCCCACTGTAAAATTAGAAAATCAACAAACCATGGTTCTAAGCCCAAAGTTCTTGTTGCTATAAAACATTGAAATTTACAAATTCTTCAAAATTTCTAAGTGCAATAGAAACCACACTTAACAAGTTTAATTTCATTAGTTGGACACAAATTCAAAAATATCATTTTTATAGCTAAAATTCACATCAAGAATAAAATAGCAAGTAATGGCTAAAATATACTATAACGGTGATCTATGGATTAAGCATCTTTATTTATAGAAAATTCAATAATATCATTACAAAGGAATTTGTAATACTGTTCATTGAAAGTGTACTCAAGGAACTTTAAAAAAAAAAAATGGATGAAAAAACGTTTTTTTTCATTTTGGATGACTTACGTGAGTCATCCAAAAGACATTTTGCATCCTCAACATTATTTCAGTTAATTGTCTTGTCAGCGTTGAACTATTCTCCGACAAGTTTGTTGAACTGTCTGGCGTGTTCTCCTATCAGATTGACACGTTGCATTTTCAATGAGTTTGGCGGGCCCGGAGGTTGACGTTGTTGTCACCGTTACCTCCCTTCGTCAACGAAGCCTTCTTTTCGTTAGCGAAAAAGATCATCGTCGACGGAGATGTAGACTTGGTCCGACCCTTCGCCTCAGTTCCATGCCTCAATGCCATTGTCGGATTGCGCAGGCAGAGCTTTTTGTGAAAACCGGTTTGTGTGCGATGACGAATTACATGTTTCCGTGAAGTTCCACTCCGGAGTTTGAAAATTAGGGTTTGGAGTGCAGCAGTTGTTCCCAACGATGAGCAGTGCCAAGGAGCTCCGCGAGGCTCGCCGTCGCAAGATTCTGGAGCGAGGGGGCGATCGCCTTGCCTACATTACCGGCCAGGTGAAGGTGTTGCCGCCCGTGGAGCCCAGTGAAACTGTCGCCAGTCCTCCCGGGGAATCGGGGCTCAAGTCGCTCTCCATCGCCGGGGAGCTTCCGTCTTCCAGCAAGGGTAAGAATTCCTGTATTCTCCGCATGTTCGGCTGTTGATTGTCACGTGTGATGCTGTTTTATTTGCGAGATTTTTTATTTCGGCAGTTTGTGTGCAGGTTGAGTGGTTACGTGGCTTATTTCAAATTTAGGGTTCAGTCGTGGATTGAACTTCTGTTGTCTCACGTGCTGTGGTGATTGTGCCCCTGTACGTCAATTTTTTGGAGATTCTGTTTGCATATATGTCGGAGAGGTGCAGTGCAACAATCATTAGGATTTCTGGGACTTCAGGCAATTTCGGTAGATGATTCTTGTGTTTGTTGGAGAGGGAGAGAGTTTTATTTCCTGTGGCACAGTATTGCCAGAATTTGAGGTTTACACTGACGCCAATCTCCTCACTTGAATGTGTCTAGGCTTTATATCATCTTTTTTTTTTGGTTCTCCTTAATACCAGTTAGTATGCATTTTACCAGTTGGTGTTTCCTTCCGCACAATCGTTTTTGGTTGTGGAATCCAGTAAAAACTCGCTTTTATCTTGCGTGCAGGTCTTTCTCCTTTGACTAGCTCTGCTTACAACATAAATAACCTCTCTAAGAAACTCTCCGGCGTTAGAGACGAGCTGCAGTCTCTCGATTCTGCGCCAGAAGAAACGACACCACTTCTGCCACCCTCTCCAACCCCCGCACCCGCACTTTCTACTTCTCAGCAGCAGGATGATACTGCTCCACCAGTTAACAGCAGAACGGACACTTCACCTCAAACCAGGACGAGTTTCAACTATGCCACTTTAGTTAAGTCAATTGAGCAGAGTTCATTGATCCGAGCAATTCTCGCGTTTGTTATCGGCTTAGCACTTGTGATTCAATGGACGTATTCAAAATGCCAGCATGCATCGGCGTTTGGAAGTCAGAATTACATCCTTAGCTGGCCAATATTTTTGGTAGTTATCACTGACGTCACGGTAGTGTTAGGTGCGCTCCTCCTGGACTCTGTGAAAGTTTCTTCTGCCGCTGACAAGATGAAGCTTGATAGAGGAGGTTTGGCAGTGTTCCGAGACGCAAGGATGGATCAGATGTTGGCGTTGACCTCGCAGCTGGAAGGGGCGTTAGACTTGGGGTTGTTGGTAACCAAAGCCAGCAGCGGACTCGTTTCTGACATCTCTCTCTATTTGGTCACAGTGATTTGTGCAGTATCCATAACACAGCACTTTCAGCCGGCGCTTTGTACATATATGAGTAGATGAGTTTGTGCTACAGAAACTATGTAACACTGCTTACATTTGGTAATAATGTAGCAACGGAATGACACCCTTTTGGGGGGTATCTTTGGGACTGGCAGCAATAGCATTTGTCACAGTTAAGATTCGTGATTGAAACTTAAGAGCTTCTTCTTTGGATCCTTTTTTCTTGTTCATTCATCTCTTTTGTTAAGCAGAGAAAGCCCAAGTGCTACAGTTTAGGTTTGATGTGGTGGGACTTTGGGCTGTTTACACGTTGACACCAAGACCAGAGGATGGGACGAATCGAATTCAAGGTAGGGTGAAATTTGCATCATGTTGGTGTCTTAGCTCCTGAAATTCCTTAAAACTTAATTGTGCTTTTTGAAGTGTGATTTAATTGATGTGATTTGACTCTTATTTGTGTGTGCAAAGTAATTGCATCGATACAAATTTTTGTTGCAAATCCAGAAGGATAACTTGCGGACATGGGGAGAAAGAATTATTGTTGTTTTGACACCATATGTCAATCTTTTGGAATCATTGAAGGACAGGAACGTGGTTGCCACTTTTTAGTTTTTTTTTGCCACTTGAGGTTATAGAAGTTCAATTCTTTCTCAAGTGCCATGATATAATAATGGGGTCTTTGGATTGTAAATGAATATAAATGTTTTCTCATGATATGAATATTGGTTATCTAAGTTTTTTACATGGAAATAGGAAGGATATGTATGTAATGAACTTTTGATGGATTGGTAGTGATGCCATCACTTTACGATGCACAAATTTATTGTTTCAAGTTGTTTTAATTGTATGCATACAAACAATTTTGAATGTATTTCATTCAAACAAATTAATCAAATATAAAACATATACATATATAAATACATACATAGTGTTTGTATATATGATATTTGCAAAATCTGATTTTTTTTCTTTTAACTTTGCATTTTGTTGTTCTTTAGCTCCAATACTTGATTTGGTTGAAAGTTTGAGTTTTGTAAGGATACAATTGTTATCATTCAAACTCATTCTATTGAATCATCAATAATGTTCATCTATGAAACTAGTGAAAAAAATTATAGGGTGAAACAAAGGGAATAAGTGTTTTTCATTTTTGACCTTCTTCAATGATTGATTTGATTAATATTACATTTCATAGGGGTGAAATTAGTGTGGTAGTATACAATAATATTTTTAAATATTCTTGTTTTTAGGAGGTGAAAGTGAAAAAATAGTTGAAGTTGAAATACACAAAATGACTTTTTTGGATATTTGGCTAATAATTCTAATCATTTGTGATTCCAATGCTTGTCATCCAAACATTGACTATATTGATATGAAACAATTTAAATTGTAGAATTTGATGTGTTGGACATTAATATTAAACCCCACATATAATACAAATTAATGCATTCCATTTTCTCCATCCAATCATTTTCAAAACACTACAAGAGGAAGGGGTGCTTTAAGTAGTGTCCTAGACATCACGTCTTTTAAGTAAGTTTTTAAGTAAAATTTTACTAAAAAGATTGTCTTTTTAGTAAAATTTTACTTAAAAACTTACTTAAAAGACGTTATTTAAAAGACGTGATGTCTAGGACACTACTTAAAACACCCCTTTTTCTTGTAGTGAAATTAATATTTTAGTTGATTTTTTATTGAAATTTGTTATCTTGTTCAATACAAGTTATTACATCTACTTGATCTACTGTAGATGTAGGGCACATTAGGAGATAAGAAGGCCTAAAAATAGAATTCACAAAATTTGAAAACTTATTTTTCAACCAAAAATGTTACAGGGAGAAAATTGTAATCTAAAAAATTTAATGCTTTTTGCACCTACCAAAACTTACTTTTTTTTTAAATTTTAACAAAAATGTGGCAACCTTTCCTTTTCTTATGGTATATTTGTTCTCAAGGATAACTCAATAAAATTGATAATTAATTCAACATGTTATATTCATCATATTTATTATTATAAAATCTCTATTCACCTTACAACAAGGGAAAATTTCCATTGACCATATAAGTGAACAATTAGCCTTCTCCTACAACAATTTAGAAATTTAAGACATCTATAATTTTGCACATTTATTTTGTGTTGAACTAGGGAAGAAAAAAATTTACAAAAAAATTTACATCAATAAGAATGAAGTATTTTCACACTTAGGCTCATACTTAGGTAGGACTTCCACCTTGGCTAGATAGTTATAGTAGGTTCAATTGTTTTTTGATTATTTTAAAATATTTTTTAAATTTTTATACATATATAATTTTTTTATATATAGATATTCTAAACTTTTATCTATCTATATATCTATATACATTTATTTATTTTTATAAATAAAACATTTAATCCATTTATTTACTGCTAATTCTGAATTAGGGTTTACTTTTCATAATTTTTTCAATTTCAGTTTGAACCATTTTGCCAAAAGATATAGTGAGTGACACCTTCAATTAGTAACGTATGGTTATCCGTCTACATACTATTCACTCGGTAGTAATACTGTATTCATCCCTTTGTTTTCATCCAACGTTCTAGTGGACGGGCGACGAAAATGGACAGAAAATGGCGCCGCACGGCGTTAGCGGTGGCTGCCTGAAGACCATTCATTCAATCACCTGTCCCTTGAAAAGGAGCTTTAGGGTTTAGGTCGCTGCTGCCTGGCCAAGCTCCATTGCAGGTCGCCTTCTAGTAATCTGCCGACTGACCGCTGCGGATTTTGCCACAAATTTGTTCTCCTGCCGGAACTGTCTCTGTCCACTCATAAATTTCTCTTGCCGCAATTCTTGTCACAGGTTTTGTCTTTTTCTTTCACCGGAGCTACAATTCATTCACAGGATTTTCCTCGGTACTTCTCTAGGTGAAAGGGCGTGATTTCCATTCTGAATTTCGAACAATTTCGTAGGGCATGTTATGCATTACGAGGCGTTACCCGAGAAGACTCATGTTAGGGAGCTGCATCTCCACAGCGGCGACCTCTTCCACTGTCCACCTGAGAATTTCTTCGTCTTCGAAGGCACTGTTGTTATCAAGTGTCCAGTCGGATAGAATGCTTCGAGCTGTCCGATTCCAGGCTCATCGTC
The DNA here is from genome assembly GCA_947034895.1 of Rhytidiadelphus loreus. NCBI lineage: Eukaryota > Viridiplantae > Streptophyta > Bryopsida > Hypnales > Hylocomiaceae > Rhytidiadelphus > Rhytidiadelphus loreus. Next base: position 27,063,306 of record OX344765.1, on the reverse strand, counting down.
GGCTCCTTCGCCGGGCGGACATCCGCCATGACCTCCGGCAGCTGGAACTTTCGACCGAGCTTCATTCGTGCATTTCCCAGGCCGGAATTCGAGCGGAGGGTTCACTTAGGGTAGAGTTGGGTCTCGAAACGAAGGAGAAGAGTAGAATTGGATTGACTGCGTTCCGAAGTTACTTCCCGGCGACGCGTGCCTCTCTAGGCGATGCTACTTTCAGGAGTCTTAGAAAAGCCTCGGGAAGAAGGGATGTCCTCAGCGCACCTAATTATTCGAACAGGAGGAGCGTTTTTGGTGATGCTGGTGTTGGTCCTTTCACGCAGGCGCGGGAGTTGGGATTCTATTCTTACGAGCAGTATTCGGACGATGAATTAGGGTTTTACGATAATGATGTGACGCCGCAATTTGTTGACATAGAGAGGTGGAAGTGGAGGTTGACGCAGTTTCTTCGGGATGGAAAGCAGCAGGAGATGGTCTCGAATGACAAGAAAGACCGGAGAGACTATGATCATATTAAGTCACTGGTGAAGCAAATGGATCTGCATGTGCAATTGTATACCAAGGTTCTAGTTATTAGCAAAGTGCCGCTTCCTAATTACCGGCCTGATCTGGATGAGCGGAGGCCGCAACGACTGGTATTGGACTGGCTTCTCTTGCTTTCTCGAGTTGGCGAAGTGTTGCAACAGATGCTCAATTATGTGCTTGATGTTATTGCTGAATTATTAATGTTCAGCCAACTTGTATGCTAAGGCATTGTTACCTTGAACAGAGGCAGACGGTTCGAAGTTTCTCAGCAGTGGTATTTTTGCTCGAGCTCTATGGCCAAGCGAGATGCATTTTCTTTACAACTGAATATGGACACCTAACTATCTATCTTACTATTTGTCTTGCTATGGCGCAGGTCAGTTTTCCAGGTCAAGTGCATAGAAAAGTTGATGCCTTGCTCAAGGAAAATACATTTCGCAAGAAGCAGGGTCGATTGTCTGCGTCCGAGGTTGGAAGTTTAGATGGGGACTCGGGAAGTGATATAAATGATGAAGAGGTAGAGCGTCTTCAGAAAGCAGGGACGAGTGACATGTTACCAGGCATGGCCAGTGCAGTTCAAGAGATTCAGGCGAAGCGCAGTAGGCAAATTCGAAACAAGCAACGAAGTTGGCAGGAATCTGAAGAGGGTCGTCAGATGATGGAGTTCCGCAGAACTTTACCTGCTTATAAAGAGAGGGATTATCTATTAGCAGCTGTTGCAAAGAAACAGGTGAAGTTTGATTTTGTTACTGCGTGTTGCTAGTATTTTGAATAGCAATGACCTTCTTTAGTATGTCCTGCATGCTAGTTTTCGCTGCTCTTTTCATGCCAGTGGAGAATGGCCATTAATCTACTGGTTTTGCAATGTTATAGGTCATTGTAGTTTCGGGTGAAACGGGCTGTGGAAAAACAACACAATTGCCCCAGTACATTCTCGAATCAGAAATTGATGCAGGGCGAGGAGCAACTTGCAATATAATATGTACACAGCCTCGTCGAATATCCGCTGTCTCAGTAGCGGAGAGAGTAGCTGCAGAAAGGGGGGAAACTATTGGTGAATCTGTTGGTTATCAAGTGCGATTAGAGGGTATGCGAAGTCGGCAAACCCAGTTACTCTTCTGCACGACGGGAATTTTGCTACGAAGGTTGATGAATGACTCAGAATTGAAGGGTGTTAGCCATGTCGTTGTGGATGAAATCCATGAGCGAGGTATGAATGAAGATTTCTTATTGATCGTTTTGAAAGATCTACTTCCTCGTCGGCCAGACCTCCGCCTTGTACTTATGAGTGCTACTCTGAATGCGGAGCTATTTTCTTCTTTCTTCAAAAGAGCTCCCATGGCACATATCCCAGGATTCACTCACCCCGTTGAATCTCTTTTTCTTGAAGATGCTCTGGAATCAACTGGTTACCGGCTTACTGCCACAAATCAGATTGATGATTATGGTCAGGATAAAATGTGGAAAATGCGGAAGCAGTATGTAACGACTCGCAAAAAGAATCCTTTGAATAGTTTAGCTGATGAAGCCTTAGCTGACCAAGACTATAGCCACCTTTCTCCTCGAACTCAAGCCTCCTTAGCAGCCTGGAGTCCAGACAATCTTGGCTTCAATCTGATCGAAAATGTTCTCCTTCATATTATGAAACAGGAGCGAGAAGGTGCTGTTCTTGTGTTCATGACAGGATGGGAGGAAATATCTGCGCTGAAAGAACAACTACAGAGTCATCCAGTTTTAGGTGATCGTGCACGAGCTCAGATCTTAGCTTGTCATGGATCCATGGCTACTGCGGAACAGAAACTCATCTTCGGGCACCCACCTCCTGGAGTTCGAAAAATAGTGCTGGCAACTAATATGGCAGAGACCAGCATCACAATTAATGATGTTGTTTTTGTCATAGATTGTGGAAAAGCTAAAGAAACTTCTTATGATGCTTTGAACAATACTCCCTGCCTTTTGCCGACGTGGATTTCACAAGCATCAGCAAGGCAAAGGCGGGGTAGGGCTGGTAGGGTGATGCCTGGAGTGTGTTACCATCTGTATCCCAGGGCTGTTTTTGATGCTTTTGCAGAGTATCAGCAACCTGAGCTACTTCGTACCCCTCTTCATTCCCTCTGCCTTCAGATTAAAAGTCTAAAGCTTGGAAGCATTGGTCAGTTTTTATCGAGGGCCTTACAACCCCCGGAGCCATTGGCAGTCCAAAACTCGGTGGACTTGTTGAAAACCCTTGGAGCCCTGGATGAGAACGAAAATCTTACTAAACTTGGAAAACATCTTTCTCTTCTTCCGGTAGAACCTAATATTGGGAAGATGCTCATTATGGGATCTGTGTTCGGCTGCTTGGATCCCATTCTTACTATAGCTGCAGGTCTTACTGTCCGTGATCCCTTCATCATGCCCGCAGATAAGAAGGAGCTGGCCGATGAGTCTAGGCTAAGTTTTTCTGGGGGTGATTCAAGTGACCATATTGCATTGGTGAGGGCCTACGAGGGGTGGCAAGAGGCTATGAGGCAAGGCAGGGCAGGCGATTTTTGCTGGAAGAACTTTTTGTCTTTTCAAACTTTGCAGGGAATGGCTTCCTTGCGAAAGCAATTTTCTAGCCTCCTGATGGACGCTGGATTTTTGGACAGTGACATAGATAAATTCAATAAGTATAGTGGTGACCGCGACTTAGTGAGGGGGGTGATATGCTCAGGCATGTATCCGGGAGTGATATCAGTGTACCGGCGTACAAGGTATGAGCTTTTGACTCCGAAATAGATGTAATTACTTATGATTATTTTTTACTACCAAATGTTCTAATCCCTCAAGTAAACAGATTTTTGGTTCCAACGTTTTGGTGATTTTTGGACCCTGACCTTGTGGTCGTATATATTTTGTTCAGATCGACTACTTTGAAGACGATTGAAGATGGGCAGGTTATGCTGCACCAGAACTCCGTAAACAGCAAGGATGTGGAGTTTCTATATCCATGGCTCGTCTTCACCGATAAAGTGAAGACCTCCAGCGTGATGATTCGGGACTCTACTGGTGTATCGGATTCTATGCTTCTCTTATTTGGCGGTCAGGTAAGACTGAAATTGTGCCCTATGTAGTATGGCAAGATATTCTAATTTTTTGTGTTTGTTCAATCAAGATATTGATAGGAACGAAATTGTTCACTTTTTTGGTTGTTTTTAATAAAACTGGACTGTCATCATCGTTCTTTGGACCCACTTGATCATGCTGAATGTACCGGTGCAGGTGAAAGAAGGTGGTGAACCGGGTCACTTGGTGATGAACGGTGGGTACTTGGAGTTTTTCATGGAACCAAACGTGGCTCTTATGTATCTGAGATTGCGCAAAGAGCTTGATGATCTGATTTCAAGGAAGCTGGCGAATCCCGAATTGAATATTTATGAGGAAGGAAAAGTTCTCATGAGAGCCGTCTTTGAGGTTCTGGATGCTGATCAGTGCCAAGGATCGTTCACTTTTGGTCGTAAGGTGAAGGGGCCTAAGCCATTGTCAAAATCGGACTCATCAGACGTGAAGGGCTTGTTGCAGACTTTGTTATTGCGGGCTGGAAAGAAACCTCCTGTGTACAGAACACGGATGGTGAAGGGACATCTTTACCAATCATCAATTGACGTGAAAGGGAGGGGATTTACCGGAGAGCCTGCTACCAGTAAGAAGCTGGCAGAGAGGAATGTGAGTGCAACCGCACTTGAGTGGTTGACTGGCCTTTCAAAGCCGGCACGCATGGCTTAAGTTTGGCACTAGCAAGATCAACGCTTGATGTTCTCCGGAACGTCGCCAGAAATGATTGTGCACCGCGCTCGAGATATATCTCGGTTAACAGGCATGCGCAAGGATTTCACTAGATTTCACAGCGGTTCAGAAACGTGGTTATACTTGCTTACCTCCTTGGTCATCGGACGAGCTCAACTCTCGGGTGAAGCTTGTCACTTCGAAACTCTGCGCATTTGAGTACAAGGAGTGTGCATCACATTCTAACTAGTACAATGTGTTCTCCGGAGTCCTATTTTGGGGATGCTGTGATGGAATTGGTACTTTGGGAGCATGTGACCAACACAGAAAATATTCATTCAACAAGCATGTGCTCAGGCTCCTGGAAGGAAGTGGATGTGGAAGATAGCAAGCAGCATCGAATTTCAACTGACTTTGTTACCATTTATCAATGAAGACCAACAAGAAGAGGGTTCTCCGAGATATCACTAACGTACCTCTTCGAGTTTTTCAATTTTTTCATCATGGCGAGTACATATATATAATTTGTACCGCACGGGTCCACACGATATGGGTTCTTAGAAGGAACCCTGAGTAATATTATTCATTTATGAAGCTGAAGGTAGAAAGAAAGCTCTGGCACCACGTTACACGTTTCACTGCTTAGTCGGTATTCTTACTAGACTACACATGCATCTTTCTAGATTTTTCTACAAACCTAGAAAATTCTGCACTGCACTAGTTATTGATGCACCTGACTCGGAGCTTCATGGGGACTTTTGTATCCTCTCATGTACCATTTCTATCCGATGAACAAATTGACAATTACAGATAGCTGCTTTAGAATCACTTCTAGGCTATTAAAGTTCTCGAAGGCAACTGTATCGAGTGGATTGAAAAAACAAGTTGTGGTCGTTTTTACACCTTGTCCCTGTAGCAGATAATATTTAAAAAAAATGCTTTTACCTGTACACAAATCTTAAAGAATTGAGACCTTTCCTCCACGATTTTGAATGAGTGTGCAGGAAAAGCAGGAAGACAGCACAGAATGTACCTTACCTCCATGTCAAGTACGACAAACTAATCATTCAGTGCTGGACTGAAAGTAGTTTAGACTTGAGAGTCTTCAGACTTTTAGGATACAGTACTGCATTTTGCACTTGGGGTGCTAAAAATGGAACTAACTTTTGCCTTCCGAATCTCGAAATATCTCAAACTAATTATCCATCTTGACAAATGGAAGAGGCTTTTTCCATATAATAAGATTGTAAGTTCCTCTCCTGCCTTTTGGCAGGGGACTGGTCAAAACAAGCTGCCTCATGTTCAACTTGTACAGATGATGATGACTGGTCATTCAATAGTTTCTCAATGTTCTTATTTCAATCCTTGGACAACCAAAATATTAAATTCATTTAAAACAAAAAGTATTGTACGAAAGTGCAAAACCCTAATTGAGAATTATTAGTAGATAAACTATAATTCCAACATGGACAACATTTTCATCCATGGTAAATAAAAAATTTCAGCCCTTTCGCACAAGGCTAAGTGTAGGTGGTTCTCTGGCTACCCTCAAGCAATGAAGGGTCATTTCTAGTGTAAGTTTTTTGAATTTTTATGAATCACTCATTGTGTTGATAAATGTAAATTGAAGACACCCATATATGCTATTTTAGAACTATACATTGATCCGTTTGAATTACATAATTTTCCTATAATAAGAAAGATTTGGTAAATCCCTGTGGCTCGTAAGAAATTGGCAAAATGCTAACTAAAATATTTAATAATTCATATTTCTATGTTGCTAATGTTTAGGCTAGAACTCAATTCATTCCCTACTGGTCTCTACGTAACATTGTTAACTACTGTGAGGTTTTTTTTTTTGCTTCTACAAAAAGTGTAAGCTCTAGCATGGCAACTTCCCAACTAGTCAATGACTTTTTTACAACTTTCCACTCAGCCAATGACACTATTGTTGCAACTTCCCAACCAATACTAAAAATTACAACATGTAGGGAGGCATTATCCCTCCCTCCAATGGGGAATGGTTTAGGCTGTCATGCAACCTCCCATTGACCTACCAGGCTCTGCCACCACGGCAGGTACCACGCCTTCGCGGCTTAAGTCCGCCCACTTCGTCTCCTCGGCGGCAAATTTCTGCATCTCGCATCAGTGCTCGTCCCAGAAAAAATGCACCAGCCGTTGTCTGGAATGATACCATCCGAGGTGGGTCGCTGCTCTTTCTCCGAAATTTCCTTTCTTTTTCTTCATTGCGTCCTTTTCCTTTCTTGACTCTGTTGCTCAAAAAAGAGCTTGTTCCATTCCTTTCATTTATTGCAACGCGGAAGTGAGTGGATCGGTCTTCAATGGTGTGCGAATTCATCCCACTTCTCGCCGAATTGAAACTGAACAACCCAAGTTCCCAACTCAAGCCACCTGAGCTCAACGACTGTGAGAGTGCGTCTTGGGAATGCAGGATAGGTAGGTTATTGCTTTTGTGATTGTTGATTCTTCGTTTGTTGTGTTGGATTTGCGCTTGTGCGAGATTCTTGTGTGGGTAAAGATTTTTGTGGAGACTTTTCATGAGCTTATGTGCAATAATTTGGGAAGCGCTCAATTGAAAGCTGAGTGGGAAGTGACAAGGTGTCGGCATTTCTTGATGCAGACGGTGATTGTGACCTAATCCGGAGGAAATTGTTTGAAGCACGTCGATCCCTGGGCTTGAATTGGTGGTAGCAAGATGTGTGGAATCTTCGCGTACATCAATTGCGACGTCTCAAGGGAGCGGCGATACATACTTGAGGTTTTGTTCAATGGCTTGAGGCGTTTGGAGTATCGAGGGTATGACTCTTCCGGCATTTCGATCGACGCCGATGGAGACGGTGGTTTGGCGGAGCTTCGGGGCTTGGCTTTGCCTGGCTTTCCTCCGCTCGTGTTTCGGGAGGAAGGGAAGATCGAAAAGCTTGTCACCAGCGTTTACAAAGGTATGCAACTGGTGACAATTCTCAAAGACCTGGTGAAATCCTATGTGCCTTTGAGCGAGTGATTATGTTTGCGTGTTCTGATTAGAATTGTGTGTGATTGGTGAGACAGAGGTGAATGAGACTGATCTGGATCTCGATCACGTATTTACGAATCACGCGGGCATTGCGCATACGAGGTGGGCAACTCATGGCCCGCCGTCTCCACGAAATGGTCACCCTCAGTCTTCCGGAAAAGGCAACGAGTTTCTGGTAGTGCATAACGGCATCATCACAAATTTCATGGTATGGCATAATCTTGTCATAGAAATGTGCTTTGCTTGGATCGTGGTGTTTTTAGGATCGGAGATTTTTTCATAACTTCTACCTTATGACCAGATCATGTGCAAATAGAATTTGAACTTTATATCCCTTCATGGCAGTTTGTGCCTTTGCTCACTGATGTTTCGTTTTTGGAGTGAAGGTGTTGAAGGAAACGCTTCTGCGTCATGGATATGAATTCGAATCAGATACCGACACAGAGGTCATACCGAAGCTTGCAAAATTCGTTTACGATTCTTTGACAGAGGAGACCAAGGCTGCGAGTGGAAATGGTGAGTTCTAAGGGATATTGGAATTCGTTTCCACTGCCAGTTGAGGTTCATTCAGTGTGCAGATTTTTGCATGATTTCTATTACGTGGTTAGCGGGCTACTTTAAGACTAGGTTAATAAGGGTGCTAATATCTGGTCGGTGCACTCTTTGGCCTGTACATTGAATTCGAATTTAGCTCATTTTCTTTTTGTCCTTTTTATCAATCCAGGGGTGGTAGTGATGTTTTTGCAGGTGGTAAAGATATTGAATTCAGCCAGGTTGTTATGGAGGTAATGCGGCAGATTGAGGGTGCTTATGCTCTAATTTTCAAGAGCCCCCATTACCCAAACGAGCTCGTTGCTTGCAAGTGTGGTAGCCCGTTGCTGCTGGGTGTGAAGGTATTCTCTCGAATGTTCCACCCATTCAACAGTGTGGCTTTCCAACAAATCGGTCTTAGGGCATGTGATTTTAATAAACATCTGTTGCTTACAGAGTTTTCGTGTTAGTCTGCTTATGAAGTGCGTTGGTTGATATGAGCAGGAGGTAGGAGAAGCTGAGAACAGGGGTGCGTTTGCAGAAGCTGAGCTGAGGTTAGGCAAAGACGGTGGCAAGCCAAAAGAATTTTACTTTGCCAGCGATGCCAGTGCTGTGGTGGAGCACACAAAGAAAGTCATGGTGATTGAAGACAACGACGTTGTGCATATTCGAGTCAGTACACATCCTTTTGACATGGAAGCATTGGTTTGATGATACAGTGCGGTAAACACTTTTTTAGGCTGTATTCCTGGAACTGCACGTATTGCTGGAGCGACCTCTTCTGCTAACCTTGAAGTTCCTACTAACATGGTGAATGGGCTACCTGATTGTGACCAAGGCACTGCTGATTGTAGAAAACGGTGCTGATTGTCTGTCCATTTGTCTGGACCTTCTTTTGTGCAGAACGGAGCAGTGCAGATTTACAAATTTGACGCAAGGAAGGCAAGGACTGCATCTGGGGGCTTGCCACGACCAGCCTCTGTCGAACGTGCCCTCTCCATCTTAGCAATGGAGGTCGAACAGATAAAGAAAGGAAACTACGACCATTACATGCAGGTTCGTTAACGAATTCCTGAAGCGTTGGTAGCTGCTGGCATTAAATGTTGGGTGCATTACATCATGCAAGAATCTTCTTATCAAGACGTTGGCAGTTCTTTCAATTTATTTCAGTTGCCCATACTATATATGATGTCATATCTTATTAAGCACTAGATTGTGCTTACATTTTCAGATTTAAATGTGACCCTCCGCTGCTCTATATTGACTGTCTAGTGTTTGCAAGTTCTTTCGTTTGGAACTCCTTTACGAGCGTGCCTTCACATTATATGATGTTTGTGTTTGCAGAAGGAGATCCATGAGCAGCCAGAGTCATTGACCACAACAATGAGAGGGCGTTTGATCCGAGGCGGCGGTGACAAAGTCAAGGGTGTACTTTTGGGCGGTCTCAAAGATCACTTGAAAACTATCCGACGTAGCAGGAGGATCCTTTTCATTGGATGTGGTACAAGCTATCATGCTGGACTGGCAACACGTGCCCTTGTAGAAGAGCTCTCAGGTAACCAAATATTGATCATACATCTGAAATCTGAATTTCAATGCCAGATTCGTCTATTTGATCTTATAAGGTGTTCCTCTATAACCGGTGATGCATTGTCCATGTGGCTTGACTTGAGAATGTGATCCCTTGTATTCGGCAAATTTACCACGAATTCTTCCTTTTTCGTGAGACACACAGATCGAGTATTGAAAGTCTCAAGAATGTGGTGATGGCCAGCCACATTACATTCGTGTCCTCCTTGTAGTTCATGTATAATCAATTGGCAAGGGAGTCAACTCTTGAGGGGTTGTGAATTCGAAGTGCATATATTATTCATTAATTCAGTCTCAAGTCATATCGTACGTTACTGGTTGGTTGCTGATGCTCTATTGTACTTGTCATCAGGTGTTCCAGTGACCATGGAATTGGCTAGTGATTTACTAGACCGTCAAGGACCTATTTATAGAGAAGACACTGCCATTTTCGTAAGTCAGTCAGGGGAAACAGCAGATACACTTCAGGCCCTAGAATATGCGAAAGGATGTGGTGCCCTTTGTGTGGGAGTTACAAACACTGTAGGCAGCGCTATTGCCAGAGGCACTCATTGCGGAGTGCACATCAATGCCGGCTGTGAAATTGGTGTGGCAAGTACTAAGGTATCATCTCACTACTATAGCTCAGGTCAATATGTGCTTTAAATAGGAGAACAGGTCACACTGTACAAGCATCTGTGTACATATGATTTCTTTTTCAAGTGTATTTTATCTGCTTGTAGTCTTCCTAGCTGGTATTGGATGCTCGTCATCTGAGTAAGTTTGTGGGTTTCCCTTTTGGAGTAACAGGCCTACACGAGTCAAATTGCAGCCATGACAATGATGGCTTTAGCACTTGGAGAGGATACTCTATCAAGTCGCAACAGGCGTGAAGCTATCATTGATGACCTATTCAATCTTCCAAGTAATATTTCTTAGCCAAATTTCTTTGGATAATCAAGGCATGCGCACGTTTTCACAAGGACTTAGCGCCATTAACTACTTTCAAGCTTGCAACGATTATCATGAGTGTATGTCTAATTTATTGGGTGCTTGTCATAATCAACAACCTAAATATTGAACGTATAATGTGCAGATAAGGTAAAGGAGGTGCTGAAGCTGGATAACGATATGAAAATCCTAGCGCAGGAGCTCATGGAGGAGCAGTCGCTTCTGGTATTTGGTCGAGGTTACAATTATGCCACAGCCTTGGAGGGTGCACTGAAAGTGAAGGAGGTGTCTCTTATGCATAGTGAGGGCATCTTGGCCGGGGAGATGAAGCATGGGCCTTTGGCGTTGGTGGATGAGACTCTTCCTGTCATTGTCGTTGCCACTCGAGATGCAACTTGCAGGTATTGCCTGGACATGCTTCGACTTATTCATTTTCCAAATGAAGTAGGGTTTTCATTTTCATTCTGTATGACACTATGGCGTCAGTTTTGAATTGTTTTGTTTGCTGTTCAATATTCATGAAATTGACTGATGCCATCTGTCGGTCCTGTTGTTTTGGTTTCAGCAAGCAGCAATCTGTCATCCAACAATTGCAAGCACGCAAAGGCCGTCTCATTGTGATGTGCTCAAAGGGTGACGCTGATCTCATGTGCCCGAATGGTGGCTGTCGCTTCATTGAGGTCCCACAACTTCAGGATTGCTTACAGCCCATCATCAACATTGTTCCCTTTCAGGTACAGATTAGTTTTTCATGTTAACCCGTAAGTGAACCAAATGGCCCAAAGTGACCGCTTCTTGTCTTAAAGAGTTGAAATAAATCACTTGGGAAATTTTCACGGAAGGCACAAAATGTACCGAAATGACGAATTCACATCCTACGTTTTTGAGTGATAGAGATACATTCATAATTGACTGTTAGCTTCCAAGTGGGCATTTTCTATTTTTTAGCTCGGGTGCGTACGGTTTAAGATACAGTGACTAAGATTTATGTGCAGAACTCCTATGATTCACGTTTATTCCATACTTCTGGATGTGCTGACTTTGTGTTACGTTTCAAAATGCTTGCAGCTATTAGCGTACCATTTGACGGTGCTGCGCGGCTTCAATGTGGACCAACCTCGCAACTTAGCCAAGAGTGTCACAACATCGTAACCAGCGTACTTTGGATTCTGTTTCTATGAGAGGAGCGCAAGAATTGTGCAGGAAGTGAGTTTATCACAAGTGGCTCGACAAGGGTTGGGAAAATGCACGGAATGCAACGCTGCTGATGGATTGGAATCTCTAGGGGAATTCTTAGTTTTTTTAACAGAACTGGAAATCTTGAGAGCCAAAAGAGTGCACGCAATCGAACTGTAGATTCGTCATTAGTGAGTCCATAGCATCATTTGGCAACTCGCAGTACCACTCCAATGAGGGCTGTATTTTCTGGGGTACCAAGATCTCGGCAAATCAAGTTAGCTCAGCATTGCAAGAAAATAATTGCTTCATACTAGGGGTACATTGTTTTGTAGATTAAGTTAGAGATGAGTTGTGTGAAGTGTTGCTAAGGTGAAGTGAGGAACCTCTGTACTTGTCTTCTTTGTATATAATAAGAACTTAGTTTGTGGGTTATGCCCAGATTAATGACTGCGAGCTGCTTTAGTCTACTCATTTGAATAAACGTTGCAATGTCTGCTTCACCCCCCAATGAAGTGCCCAATCTAAAAATGTAATTTCGGCAGTAGCAAGAGTTGGTTCATATCTGAATCGTCTCGTAACATTGCATAGCAGCTGAAGAGAAATATCTAATGACATCAGGAGTTACAGTAGTTCATATTCTTTGACCCTATCGTACATTGCTAATTGTTGATCAAGAAAATATACATCTGATGTGGTTCGTCCCTTCCACGAGAAGCTTCGAATGGCGATATAAATGAATCACCAGTCCAGCAGCACTCGCCAGGACCAAATATTCATCACTTCTCTGATGTCCCTGCAGCTTCCCCTTGAAACACTGTACATACACATACACAATTAAGGAGGTGAGACTTTAGACTCCAGACGAGTGCTCACTGAGAGCCAATCAGTTACCAGATCCCATACTTCCATGTTCACCATGTTCTTTCGTTTCTCTGACCAGAAACTTAATAATCAGCCAAGAAACACTACTCGTTTCTTGAATTCAACATGGTAAAGAAAACAACACGCATGCGCGGGAAAGAAAGACTCATCATTCTATCGTTTGGACGCAAAGCTATTTGAACAAGTATACGAATACCGTTGCGACTAGTTCTTGAATGTAAACTTAAATCAAGAAAACGAATTTCACGCAAAGAAAAAGAGATTCGATCGATAGGATTCAACATTAATTTCGATGTACATTCATAAATATTTTGGCGGAACTTCGCGACATTGTCACTTATCTTGATGGGCGACTGGAAATACAAATCTATGCCACTTCTGCTTATTACAAACGCACTTGAATGTCAACAAATTTGGCGCTCTGAGTCATGTCAATATAACGACATTAATGTTCTTTAGTTCGCTTTATCAGTACCCAACCCGCTCTTGATCATTTCAGACACAAAATCAAGAAATCCAAACGCAAACTTCAAAGCAGAAACTCACCCGATGTCTGCGGCTGGCCATTGGCATACAACGTGTGCTTGTAGTGCACTTTCTGACGGCTCAGTGACTGAGTTCTGAAAGGTTCCTTCATGCACTTGCGAAGGACGACGGCACACTGATTGGCGTAATTGTTGAACGACATCCCAGCGGCTCGCCAGTAGGCCGACGCTGACTGTGCGGCAGCAGCTGCTGGCGCCGCTGCTTGCTGTGTTGCCATTTTCACCTTCTCTACCTCTTCACAAGTACAACAACCTCCACAACGTAACGCTCTTCAAGTAAATCCCAGCGCCTCGGGTTCCTACGCACTCACTCAAATCCTGCAGAAATGGAGCAGAAAGGCACATACACTTTTAATGACACTGTCTTCTTGCTGTCTTCAATTCCTGTCCACAAGAACTCACTCAACCTCCATGGAAAGTACAGAAATGCAAATAAACCTCTAATTACAGAGTCGTCTTGCTCCGTCTTCAATTCCTCTCAAGAAGAACTCAAACTCCATGAAAAGGAGCACAGATTGCACATAATTCTATTCTCCTGAAAGCCACAACGCAGTCTGATCTGCACAGAAAAAAAGCAAAATGTAGCACGACAGTGTCTTGCACTCATTTGACACCGGAAGTCTGCAATGGACCAACTGACTCTTGTTGCAACGAACTCCGAAAGTTCCACAGGATGATGAAGTAGTAACTCCTATCGCCGTAGCTCCTATTACCATACTCCCTTAGTCGGGGATAAAATGTGTAAAAATGGATGCCATTTTTTTTAATTATTTTTTGAAAATCTTGTGGGATATTTCTATATTTAGCAAACATTGAGTCTTATTTTTGGAAAAAATTAAAATTTTGACAAAGAAGTGTTGACTTTGACTACCACGACCATGTTTAATATTGCCAAGATATCTCTCGTTCATTTCTTGGAGGGATTCCAAGATTGGTTTTTCAAGTGCCATTCTAAGGATTTCTTGTACAACTTAAAATCAACCAATGTTGTATGGGTATAAAAAATTACTATAGAAAAAACTTACTTTGTCATTCATTTAAAATATCTAATTGATGTCCACCACCCTCCCATTATGATTCTAATTTGTTTGATGAGAAACCAAATATACTTGTACACCAATGGAATCAATCCTTAAGAGAGCATGACAAAGATATGTAAATGTAGAGCTTTTGCAATATAAAAAATCATAGTTTGAGAAGGATCTAGACATTAGATTCTCATTTTTACAAGTTTTCACTTCTTTCCATCCCTACATGAATTATTTCATAACCTTACACAAAAATCATGAAGCTAGCATTGAGTAACTGAATTTGTTTTATCACTAAATAATGAACAAAAAATTGTCTTTTCAACATATTTGGATGTAATTCATTGGCATTTCATTTAGCTCTAATAATAAGGTCTTGAAAGTTTTCATCATCCACCAAGCAAATGCCAATTTGAGGGGGAATATAAGATTTGGTGTTATTATAGTGTAGAGATTGTCCTACAATTTCTTTAAATATTCATGAACATTATCTTCTAGAAACCTTTGACAATACCATACTTGTATTATGCAAAATATCTTAATTTGTTGTAGTGGGTTAGTGATTCTTGGGATGTGCCAAACATAGGATCGCTTATGACTCCTTTTTTCCTATGCAACACATTGTATACTCTATATATTACAAGGTCAATTAGATGAGAGTTTGGTATATACTTCATTTTTGTTCTTAACATTTTGAATACATGCTTATAATTCCATAGATGGGACCAAAATCTCAATTTAAAACAAAAAAATATCTATGTTGCTAGATTTCTAGTTTGTTGTCACTCCAAAAAACAAAAGATGAATAAAAATTTAAAATAAATTTAGAATAAGAATAGAAAAGAGGGCCAAATGAAAAGAAATATTTTATGACTTAAAGATCAACTGGCTAATATATTTTGCCCTACTACCGTATCAATCCATAATTACAAAAATGTATGAGCCCTAATTACAAATTAAGAAAATCAAACATAAAATAATATAACAAAACAATATGATATACATTCATCAATTAAAATATGTAGCAATGTCCAATGTCTTTGTAACATCAATGCATCAACTATTCTATAATGTTTGATGCAACAACATCAACCATTGTAAAGGGAAAGTTATGCTTATGTTCTATGTACATTTTTTAACTTTTTGAATCACTATAGAAATTGTATAGTTCAACTTATTTCAAGCCACTACAATGAAATTTTAATCTATTTCAAAATTCTCCCAAAAATGTATGATACAATCATAAAACAAAACATGTTTCTAAATTTCAATCATTTCCTATTGTTTCTTCATAATTATTTTTCATTCTATACTTCTTGAATTTTCCAATTTTTTCCATAATTTTCAGTGTCAAAAATATTTTATGATTCAATATCTTCCATATTCTAATTCAAGTCTATGTAAAATTTTCACCATGTCATCAAGAGTTTTCCAATAAAATAAAAAACCATTTTTGTCTTTCAATTGTAGCAATATGTGCCCTAATCACAAACCAAATAAGAAGCTAATCACAAATATCTCTACCCAAATAAAAATGTACAAAATATCATTTTTGGTAAATCTTCTTTCATATGATCTATTGTATAATACTACCTCCGTCCCAAAATGATCTTCCTGTTAGACTAAATCTTATGGATTAAGGATAAAAATAACTTTTAAAAAACTCAATTTGTATAGTATGTAGAGTTTGGTGTTCTCTTTGCATCCTAAAAAGTTTGAGTTTTGAAGCCCTTTTCAAAGTGTAGTTTTATAATATTGAAAAGTGAATATTTTGGGGCATTTTTAAAGAACACCAGTGAGCACTTAATTGTTGAATGTGAGGTTGCCATTTTGTGGGCATTTAGCATATGCCTAAGACCATGTATAGACCTTTGTTTCGGCTTCCAAAGCTTAATCTACTTCAATTGGGAAATACTCAAAGAGATGCAAAAAATAAAAACTATAAGTGCGGATTGAAGCTTTCAATCATTTTATTTGTCTTTTGCTTGATGTTTGCATGGATGGAGCAAAAACAACCACTTAGAGTTGTTTTGCTAGTCTCAAATAATAATCATAAGCCGAATTTGACTAATTTCAACATCACAAAGTGCAATAGGAAGATCATTTTGGGACAAAAAAAGAAGGCCAACAGGAAGATCATTATAGGACGGAGGGAGTATCAAAAAGAAAGTACATAATTCTTTTATTTTACATCCATTTGGACATCACATAAACCACAAGATTGCCATTTCCTATGTACCCAATTTACAAACATATATGAATCTTGTCCTTGACTTTTTGGCTTGGTTTGGCACAAAAATTGAATGCATATGATTGATATGGAAGCTATGAATAAGGGTCCTTCACTAATGAGTTGATCTGCCCTTCGTCTCGATCATAGCGGCTAGTTGTTGTAGCATGGATGCCACTAGCATGCTTAGCTTCTCTACTAATAACCTCCCATTTGCTCTACAATATTGTCTTCTTCTCTTCTGCTTTTTCTGGGTCAACAATGGTTTTAGACGTAGTGGCTTTAAAGACCTTCATGAGGTTTTCAATGGCTTTTAAATCAAAGGTCTAAGTTGGTGACTCTAGCTTTTGTAGACCTTTCCTCTTGTGCCAAAATTTTGGAGCATTACTATGGTACACTAGGGCTCCATCCTCGATGAGTGTGAAGTTGTTGGGATGGGGATGGGCATCTAGGTAAGGCCCTAAAGTAGATTTGTACACCATCTTGACAAAGTTTGCTACCATTTTCCGTCCATGTGGCTTAAATACCAAGGGCAAGGTTTTATTGCCAACGAAGGCACCCCAAACTGTAATGGAAGTCAACTTGTCTTTGAAAGTTGGTGCTAGACAAACCACACTGTACCGCTTATTTGGTTTCAACCAAACTTCCATTTGGCATGAAATCTTAATAGTCTTGAAAAATGACTCATTTGTCCAAACAATGCAATTCTAGTCTTTTATTGCCCAACTTTTGTGCTCCTTTGCAAAAGCTAGCCTTGCAATCTTTTGCTTTGTCATTTATATATGGTTTCTTTATTGCAATGCTAGACTGGTAGCTTATCAAGTGTAGTTTCTATTTTGATTGGAAATTCTAAAAAATTCGTAAATTTCAATATTTTATAGCAATATGGACTTTGGATGGTTTGCTGATTTCTAATTTTAGAGTGGTATGATAACTTTGATGTATACTATGATGTTATAAACTATGAGATACATCTTTGGTGAAAATTTCAGAGTTTTTGAGTACATTTTGTATTTGTTATGAATTTCTTTTTTTTTAATTTCTTAAGAAATTTATGATATTTTTAAATTTTTCCCAAAAAATTTGAATATTTTATGAATTGTGATAGTTACCATTTGAAAGGAGGTCTATGACCTAGGCTTCATTTCACTAGTTGGACTCAAATTCAAAAAATATACTTTGTAATTTTTAAGGCTAAAATTCACATCAAGAATAAATAGCAAGAAATGGCCAAAATAAACTATAAGGATGATTCATGGATTAAACATCAACTTCTTTAGAAAAGTAAATAATACTACAACAAGGAAATTTGCAATACTATTATCTCATTGTTATTGACTATTATTGACTAATATTGACTAATTTGAAATACTAATCTCTTGTTGGATCCAATATTAGTCAAAATACACTAAGCAACTTCCAAGAAAAATATTGGATGATTTTATTTTATTTTTATCCTACAATCCTACAATCATAGATGAAGTCGTTGGGAGGACATTTTGAGGGTTAAGAAAAATGACACTACACATCGTTGTCCTACATTTAGGTGTGTCAAATGTGTTACAAGAGTACGTAGTCTTGCATTTAGGTACACTATTGGTTTGGGGCATGCTGACCTTATTCTTTTAGCCATGCAACTCCATTCTCCTAAACATTATAAATTAACTATCAAGCAAACAAGGTAACGAAAGATAGTTCTATTTGATAATTAATTAAGATCACCAATTGCATTACAAGAAACTTGTGCTCAAGGCAAGGTCCCGTAAATTTGACAGCACATGTGCTCTAGTAGTTCCTATTTGACGAGCGATTTCGAGCTGCTCGTCCAGAGGTAGCATATCATAGCTACACACACGTAACATGAAGAAGTCAGTGTAGATAGTAACCTCGAAAAGGTAACAAACAGCTACACTGAAAGAATCTCCTCCCTTGCAGCACTCTGTACCAAAGACTCGCATCGAGTAGCAACCTACTCAAACTTCTTCACATTCACTATATCATTGTTAATGTGAGGTCTCGTCCCTCTGGTCCAGAGCTAACAATACAAACAACTAATAATGGATTAAGCTGTTCAAAAAATGTGAGCAAGCAGCAAGAGCAACAAAAAAACTGCAAACAAATTAAGCTGTATGCAACTTCTGGGCAAGGAACAGGAGCAGCAAGGACTTACTGACTCAGGAGCTCGCAGTCCACGATATTATCTGGCCCTGGCCTGTGAGCTTTCCCATCGCAACGGAACTGCCTGAATGCGCGCGGGTTCACTCCTGCGACATGAGATACACAGTCTACCAACTTACGCTGCAACGTTTGGAGTCTTCGGAATGTCAATTCATCCACAGGGGCTAAGTAGTCGATGGCCCCATCTAGGGTGCCGAAGAGGACAGCATATCTATTCGATCGAGCGCTGCCGGGGGTAGGAAGCATTTGTAGACGATGGAATTTGTTGACATGCGCACCCAGATGGAATTCCGCTCGAGAAAGCAACTTCTGTCCCTTCCAACTCTCCATACTTTTGGGAGCATATGAAAATATCTGTTCGGGTGACCGTTGGTTCAAGTCAGTAACATCACAAGTTCGTACCCAAGACAATGCGAGCACAGGTTGTTTACACCTAAAAGGAGTCCAAATAAGCATCTGAGCATTATATTGTTAGAATGACTAATTCTTGTTGGATCTTGCTGGCCATTGAAAGACATGTTGACCATTTGAAAGACATTCCAAAGCACCTTAGAATGTAGTTATTGGATATCATCTGAACAAACTACAGAATTTCCAAGCACTGATAGTAGGTGTACTTAGAATTGACCCAGGGTTCTCATGTTCAGATTGTGTAGTTTAGGCAAGAATGTATAGGGGTTGCTTTTGGGTAAGGGTCGCAACTAGGAGCACTAAAGATCGCCGAAGTGGAATAACCCAGGAGACTGGAGAATAAACTGCTACTTTTGTTATAAAGCAGTTGGGTCTAAAAAGAGCAGAGAATGAAGTGGCGCCACACATACCTGCAGGTTCTTCCGGCTGTCCGATACCAGAAGACTGAGTGTGCTGCCATCAATAAGAAACTCGGTTGCATAGCAGTCAAGCGAACCGAAATCCTTCGCCAAGAGTGTGAGCTGTGCACCATCCTCTTTCCAACACAAGAAGTAGATGCTCTTGTGTATGTCTCCAAACAAAATGAAGTTTTTGACCTGAGCAAATAGACCGGTATCAACGTGTAAATAAGAAATCGAAGAACAATTCAAATCAACAACTTTTGGGATCTTACAGTAAGGAAGTGTCAAAAAGCTGATAATGTCAAACTCAACTTTTTTCAAAAATACAAAAGATATGAACTGATTGGAGATTGCGGTCTTACTATGTTCAGGCTCACAACGTATAAAGGTGCATCGAAGAAGGCAGCACCATTCAGCTCAGACCCATTCCATGAGTGTAAAATAATTTTAGGACCGATTGCAACCAAAAGGTGCCCTTGAAGAGATGCAATCGCAGAAATTGAGCCCTTAAGTTCCTTGGAATACACTTCTCTGGCCTGCACACCGACATCACACCATAGAGATTCTAGTAAGATATAATATGACGTTTCATTGTCAACTTCAGAACAAACATCACAAACAGAAAGAGAAAATCACATAAACTTGATATTGAAACACAACATACTGGGGTTCCAAAAATCTACGTACAACTAAGTGATCAGTGTATCAGCTTGTTTCTCCTATAACATGATTCAGGAGTTGTATGCTGGTATTACATACCCATGAACCAGGCTCCTGGGGATCCTTGCCGACGGACACAAGGATAATCCGACCTTTGGCAGCAACATCCTCCCCTTGCACATACGATGTACCAATAGCAAGTAATGTCTGCGTCTGGTCTGTTGAGATGTTCTGTGATAATCCATACAGTTATGTCTACTTAGTATACGAACGCTGCAAATACAGGACAACAACCTAAAGCCTCAGTAAAGGTTAAAGCAATAAAGACATACCAACCTAGCGTCATCACTTGGAAGACCATGAAACAGAGTGTCAGGAAATCTGAATGTGGCCATCATTGGCTGTGCTAGGATACCTTTAAGCTAACAATTCGAACAGTTAACGCATTCTCTGTCATGTGCATTTTGATAGCGGCCTTGGCCTCCCAATTGCCACCTGGTTGAGCAGGTTCAATAACTCGAACCTCATAATCCTCGGATGTCACCAGTCTCTGACCATCTTCTCCAATAGAATTTTCTTGTTGCTGGTCGAAGGGATGGCCATCACCCATAAGCACTTGAGCTGTAGGTCGTGACACCTGTAAAATTGAGTCCCGTTAGCAATTTCTGGCTAAAACCGGTTTAAGATGTTTAACAAATAGAGCCTGTAACCTGAATTTTCTTGGTGAAAAGATGATGTCACTAACTTACAGGAGTGGAGATGATAAGAGCATACAAATTGACATCTGCATGATATGTTATCTGATGAGGAGTACCACGGAGTGGAATCTGCAAACAAAGTTACATTTATTATGTTGAGATCTGTAAAGAAAAGCAACTAAAAAGCAACGTCGTGGCCGTCAGATAGGCAACTAGAACTGAGACCCACTATAATAAACCAAATGCTCAAACCCAAAGAAGCTGAAGCTCAGATAGCAAAGGAGTTATAAAACAATATAGCGAAATACTCAAGAGAAAGTTGCTGTAGTTCATGTTTCAGGAAATTTCTCGTTATGATCATATTGATGGATGCACACCAACTACCTTTCACAAAAGACCATTAAAGACAAGAATACATTCAAATGATTGATAGAACGTGCCTTTTGAACTGGCCAATCATTATCGTAGAACAGAAGTGACGGAAGTTGACAAATTTTGAGTTTACCCTGTGCAGCAAGCGAACACAAAAAGATAAGAAAATATCAGAGTATACAATAGTGTGATGTCGAGCAATACGCAAAGGTATGAGCACCATAATCGCCCAATCGTCAACTATTAGAAGTCGATTCGTAGAAATACCTGAGCTCCTATGTTAACAAGTGTCACTGTAATAATCAAATATGTGATTTAAAATAAGTCAATATATGCAAGCACAATATATACAAGCAATCATTAATTTGCCTACTAATGAATAACATTGACCAAGTTAACTGAACTGTCTCAGTTTAACTGACCCAGAGATTACCTCAGCTGTAATGTAGATAAAACCATGTGCACAGTTGACATTGTGCAAAGGTGTGAATCCCAATATCGTTCCATCCGAGAACTGCCAATCCAAAATTAGCTATGGTGTTAAAAATACTGTAGGAGAGGAGAACATGTTACCAAAATTACAGTGCATTAAAAAAACTTTACTTTCATTAAAGCCTGGATCAATACCATATACGCAGGTTAATACACAAAGAATTAATTAATTGATTCAATGTACCTGAGGGTGAGGACGTAATCTTCCTCTGCAGACCATGAGCCATGTTGGTCGTAGGCCTGTCACAAAAACACCGGGAAAGGAACCTACATTCTTGAAAGAGGAAAACTTAGTTTCATGCACGACCTTGGTACCTTCCTCTTGTCCGCTTACCCAATCAATGGGAATACGCACAAACCTCAGATTTGCAAGTCGTGGTGAATCCTTAAGGCTTCTCATGCTGGCATCTCCGGATTCAAGCGCATCGCTAAGTTCAATAGCTTCATATGAAAAAGCATGATAGCAAAGCATAGTCCCATCTGAAAGGGTTGCCAGTAGGAAAGGGCGTCCGAACTTTTCCCCCCAACTTTCAAAGCAGATTTGAGTGACGTGAAGACTCAAACCAGCATCTCGTAAAATAGCATCTCCAGGAGCTGTGTCTTCCTCTGCGCCTTCTTTTAAAGCGGCGTTGATATTAGCTCGTCTTTCAAGAACTTTCTGATCCCAGAGAACTGACATTCCGTGATTGAAAAAGTCAACAGAAAATACACAAGTCACAAGCGGTAGATCATAAATCTCCAACCTGCCGCTCTTTCGGCAGAGGACGCAATATACATTACCCTGTCCAAAAAATCAGAACCCAAGTAAGGTGAATGTGCAAATTCAATAGATTCATCAGAAGACTAGTAAGCTTGTAAACATCTTTGTCTGAAATATTTATAGCAACGAGATGTACCGAAAATATTATGAATTTCAGCAATTCTGAAAAGTCAACTCTCAGAGTTGCATAAGTAGATCTACTAACGTTAAAACACAAGAAATATCAATCTGACCCGGTCTGAACAGTAGTATTACGTAGTAATGGAGTACCTCTAAGGCTTATCTTAACTATCTAGAAACATTACAAACCTGATCAGAGGTAGAAGGCCACTGAATTCTGTCCGAAGTTGTCTCACTGCATGTCCGCTGCAGCCAACAGTGTGGGCCTTTATCTTGGTAAAGTGTACAAGCTGTAATTGTGTCCGTTGCTGAAATAAAGTTCGGTGGCTGAGAAATGGTAAGCTTAGTGCTCTCTGTATCTGTTCAAAATAAAGGATGACAAGGTAAGTTCAACATCAACATCGAACTTCCTTGCTAGTACTCATCTTGTCAGAATTCAATCCAGCATAACCAAGATAAATTAGATGGGATGAAAAGTGACAAGTGGACATCGCTATGGCTGTTATACAGGAGCAGATATACATGTAAAACAAGAAGGAAGAGAATCTTAAAGAACTGAAAGCTTTTGAAAAGCAAAAATATTCGTACCTCCAACAACAAGCTGTAGACTGCCATCTGTCATCTTAAGTAACACAAATGGATCGGCAATGGTCGCCTCAATAACTAGATTCCTTGACACGTCAGCACCACCATTCTCGACTTCAGCACTAACAATCAATAACTCCTGCGTCATTTTTGCCCCATCAAGCAGCCGCAGTCCATTTTCAAAGACCTGTACCACAAAACGCCTGCGTGCATATCACTAGGGAATTATCAACTTTGAAGGCGAGCTTCATTCATGAAGTGACACTTTTCAAACTAAATGAGAAGGACACTGAGAAAGAGAAGGGGACAAATAGCGATAGCTAAACAGAGAACAGCATCCTGAGACCCGACACACTTTCATGCTGGCAGTATACTTGGATGAAAATAGGAAGTACCTGCCGAATAAGTTCCCAGCAGCAATGGTGCTCCCTTCTGTGTAATATTCAACATATTCAGTCACTTCTCCTAAAGTTTCTCCTGTTTCAAGAACCTGCAACAAGGAACTTAATTAGCAATTTTAATTATTTGTTCTTGAAAAGCAGTTAGATAAGAAAAGCTAATAAGAAAACTTATGGCTACTTGAATGTTAGTCGGGCTATCACTGCAAAATCTAATCGTGGTGAGACAACTGGAGATTTCTAAGAGTTCAAAAAATATTCATGGAGACATAGAAAATCGATAAAAACTAGAATCAGTTTATTGTTCTCCTGAAACTTCCCAAACAGCATGATAACGTGGTCAACATTATGTATCATAAAATGTTGTTAAACCCATGTCACAAATTTTATCGTGCATACCATGGTTTTAGATTCCAAACTGATGATAAGATAAGCATGGAACTCCTCGGTCTCAGTTGTACCAAAATCGAACTCAGTCGCATCATCTCTCTCTGCTTTATGATATACAGTCCAGATCCCAGAACACCCAGTTATCTCCACCTGCCAAATGAAGCCGACAGAGTAGCATTTCAGAAACTTGCAGCTTGAGGGTGGTGACATTTCATGGTTATGGACCATCTTCTGCGAGCACGAACCTATGAGTGCTACTTTCATATGCACTTTCAGTTCTACTAAACCAAATTCCAGAACACTTACCTCTGTAATGAGCTCTGGTCGAATTGACTGATGCAGCACAGATAAACTTCCATTTTTCCCATGCCCAGAGCATGCTACCTGAAAAAACCCATTAAATAAGATATCTTGGCATTCTGAATATCAAAGCAAAGCAAAGCAAAACCATAATTCTAGAAATCAGTAACCAAGTCCTGAAATGCACATTGGTAACTCAAAATACTGCAAGAAAGCCCACTGTCCAGTCTGCGCACCATTTCATAGTTGCTCTGCTTACTGAGACCAGAAGCATCTGGATCTGCATTTGATCGCAGTCCATATGCAAAATCCCTCAGAGGACAAATATTCACCAAGGAATCGCGGACAGTAAATGTAAACGTCTTCTTCTGCGTTTCAAGACGAGGCATACGAGAACAGAATTTCAGAACATAAGTGTATATATGCTTGTTTTACATCTGAATACCTTGCCATCTTCAAAAAACATTGTTGTCAAAGATGAGTGCAAAATAGATCAAGAAAGATTCCAAAGTTGGTGCAATAACAAAAAGTCAATCAAATCCGACAGAAGTCAGTAGTAATGATCTCACCTAGGACAGCGTACAGGGCCACTAGCAGGCATAGCATTGCAGACACTTCCTGGAAGCAAACTCTATCTCGAGCGTACCTGAGAAGTATCAGATGAAGTCGGTGAAGAATAATATAAAGACATTTCTTCAGCACTTACTCCTTCCTCTCCATCATCTGAGGGTTCCCGCTTCAACCGCTTCGCAGCCGGGTCAGCAAGGTCCGTCTCGGTATCACCCTAAGAAATGATATACAAAATGATAACTAAGCATGCTTAGACCACATGCAAACTATTATTTTAAGATAAATTTTAAGCCATTAGAACTATCAAGCGAAAGATAGTGAGGCTGTGAACGAAGCGCGCTTCTTATAAACACAGAGAACCAGCGGAGTCGGAAGAAAGGGCTTTCTAGAATTCATCAAAGCCTGCGATATTAACAAGTAAACACGTGCCTTCTAACAATATATCAATGACAAGATGGTGCGCTGTGTATGTTGTGATTCTGACTTTACAACCGCTTGAGCAGTCTTAAAAATGCAGACAAACATTTGGATCATCCGTCATTCCTTCTCCACAACCTCACAAGATGAAGTATAGGGGATGAAAGATATTCCGTGAAGTGTAAATAGGATCAATTTCAAAGTGTCCATAAATGGTCAACCTCGGTACTCCAGAACAGCTGTCACGAGTCCCAGTTTCCAACCAAAAGAAAGCGAAAAACTCCAGTGGGCAATATGATTACCTCTTCCCTCTCAATTTTCACCATTGCGCTTGGAGTTCGTGCTGATGCACTCCCTAAAGTATGCTGTACAAGAAGACTGTCAGCCAGCCGACTTCCAAGAAAGAAAAAGTTGTCTCCAATGGTGCACATGCACTGCAGACGTCAAAAAAAAATATTGTTAGATTCAAGACTTCATCAATTTCATCAAGATTCTCAACCTTCCAAGGTTTAGTTTCTAGAACACTAACAATAAATGTAAAGAAGAGAAAAGGCAAACTTTAAAATCCTAGTACGCGGGGAACGCCCTGTACAGTCCGCTGGGCACACGGCAAAAAATTGCACTGCAGAGTGCACCGCTTATAGTGCACCTTTCACTGTTCCCCTTATACGGGGATTCTGCCGTCGAGTCTACTGAAGCTGTGAAGCAAGAAACGGTGAAGCATGAATGGATCTATTCTAACTCAACTAGGTCGAAAAAGACAAAGACTTACTGAAGTTAGAACAGAAGCCATTGACTTTGAAAGTTCTAATCTTTGCACGGACCTGAATCATCCAAAAGTCCAAAACTCAGTCCCTTAATGAATAAAGAAGTATAAGTCAGGCAACAGAGTAGAAGAACATGTGGACCCAAGAACTATCTCACCTTGCTTCATAGACAAGAGAGAGAAATAGCAGCATCCCAGTTTTTGTAGAAACTAGAGCTACATCATGGGCAACCCATGTGGCTTGAGCCGTATCTAGCTCCACTGATAGTTTAGATTTTGGATACTCTGCACTGTAGCCAACAAACGCAAAGTTCAGACCTTAATATACTTGTTAATCAACCTACTAGAGTTTGGCGGAGGTATTTCAAAACACAACTTGGCACTGTCAGACTCACCTGCCTTCAGGTGCCACCGCAAATTCGTTCAAGCCTAGAGCACAGGAACCTGACTGTATCACAAAGAAAGAGAGATATTAAAAGAGCTCACTTCAACGAAACCTTGATGGCAACTGTCTCTGGACACACTAAACATCTCCGTAGTGACCATGATGCTAGATACTGCTCATACAGCACATAAAAGAACCCCTATAGTTCAAGACCTAAAAAAAGTCTTATAACACTCATAAAAATGTGTCGAGAAATCAGCAAAAAATACAATCACAGGACTCACAATCAAATTACTAGGGTTAAAACGTAAGTCATTGAACCTTGCGCAGTTCCCCAAATATCAGTCATTTCAGATAGGATATCAGTACCTGGCTATGGTAGTGCAAAGAGTTTGCACAAAACACTATAACCCCACCAATGGGTGCTGGAACGGCAAGAAGCTTATAAGCATCATATGGAAGACTCTGCACAAGATGATGTTGCACATGGGATGAGCGGATAAGTGGGGTCTTTAAGGAAGAGAGGAAAACATACAAATGTTTCCATACATAAGAAGGTAATGAGAATTTTTTATTGTTCTCATCTAATCTCAATTCCATTACCATTTCAGAAGTGAAATATTAAGGGGAGGCTCATACATACAGTGGCAGACCAAATGTGAGGATGTTGCTTTAATGTTGTGTTGATGCTGAGAGCAGTAATTGCACAGGTATGACGTCTGATTGCAACACGCCCTGCCCACGTGGGATCTTTCTCATGTAGCACCACTAAGACTGGTTCAATATAACCTGCTCAGACAGTAGAAAATACAGTAAACGATGTAAGAAACCCAAGCTAGAATCCAAAAATCAAAATGACGGGGTCCACCTTCCAGTTTATAACAAAAGGTGAACAGCACGAGCCATTCAAGTGCAAAAGTAACAATGATATCATAGCAAATTCTTCATTATTATCTGTTAAGCTCTTTTTGAAGCTGCAGTAATAAACTGAACAGGTAGCAGTTGCTTGCCATGAAGAAACACGAAGTCCTTGATGTGCTTCATATCCATGTCCCGCAAGTTCACAATATAAGAAGATGCAACATGGGCACAAAGCTTGCCCCCCATGCTTAGACTTTCATCCTCATCTCCAAGACCATATCCTGCCTGAAAACATGACAAATTGATAAGTCGAATTCGGCTTCCGAAAACACCAAGTCAATATAAGAATCTGAATTAGAGAAAAAGATGTACAGAGCCTCATTCGTGGAAGTGGTGCGAACCTGTGAAGCTTTCAGTAGGACCAATTGAGAGTTATAAACCAAGACTCCAGCACAACGGCCCAAAGGATCAGCTCGGACAGAAGGACCCCTTGCAAATCGCTCTCGACCCCGCTTGAGATACTGCCACTCCGGGCCCTCAAAATAATGGAGTGAGCTGCAATCAACGTTTTGCTTAAGTCAAGATAAATCCAGATATATTTACTCCAGACACTTAAGATGGATAACAGTAGGGGTATCACTAGCATTGATATCATTGAGTTCAGAAATTAACAGAACCAGTTAACACAATTCATTGTCTTTTACCAGAACCTCACAAACATCATGGAGCCCCACTAACTTCACCACTGATCAAAATGCAGCAGTTACAAGCTGACAAGAGTGACACTGACAAGTAATTCTCTCTACTTCAAGCAATGCTTTTCCGATCATTAAATGAAGGCCTCTCGACATAAGTGCTCCGAGACAGCACATTGAAGTCCAACACAATAATAGGGATTCCGTAAGTCCTACAGACCAACCTTACTAAGAAGCATTACACCATGCTTAACCAACTCGACAGTGACTCGCTTAAAAATGGTATCAGGAATTCACTTCTCACCCAATGCGAAGTCCATGAGTGGAGTCATCAAACTCCAAAACTGAGACCTTGGCATCACGAAACGTGAGAATGACTGCGTCTCGGCCCTTCCGCCCTTCATCACGTCGATAGGACAGCACTCCCAAGCTTTCCACATTACCATGCAATCTGTGAGCCAAACCAGCACAGATTGAACGATCGGGGTCGACAATTACCTTACGACAGTACCGTTGACACCCTATAATCACAAAATGATGACCCTAAACGCAAAACCCAAACCCTAAACCCTGTCTAACCACGCATGAGCGATTGCCGCGGACGGATTGTCATTTTCAACGCTTACAGGCGACTGGTACAAAAATTTGACATGAGAAATCCCCCGATATTGAAACAGAAATAATCACGCCGGCAATGCGCCAAACAAAGTACATCTTCCACAATGTGGTGAGCATAAAATAATTACATGATAGTGCTCCACGGCTGTATTCACAAATCTATATTCACAATGCAAGCAAGAGTCCCGCGATCCCTCATAATTGCGACAGTGAATATCGAATGCAAACCTGTAGTGACAGGCGAGCTCCAGCTTGACATAGGAAAGCCCCGCCATCAGCCCCCCCCTGGGCGTGGTCTCGGGGTTCCCGACGTCATGGCTTCCGTTCGCGGTGCTGTCGTCTCCTTCCAGCAAGCGGACATGGAAAACCTCGAGCACGTTCGCCTTGGTGATGACGAGGTTCGGAGGGAGTCCACTTCCGCCGGAAGCATCTCTGGGAGTGGTAGCCCAGTAGCCCCCCGAGGCGATCAACTCGGCGCCAGGAAGAAGAAGAGGAGCGGAATCCGAGTCCGTCTCCCCCGCGCTGTGCGTCACGTAAGCAGCCACACAGGTGTCCACGCCCGTCGGGCAGTGCACCATCTTGAAGGCGGCATAGCTCATCGCAACTGCACAACATCACCACACTACAGACACGGAAAAATCAAAAATCAAAAATCAAAACATCAGAACGCACCAAAAAAGGTAAGGAAAAAAAGAACTTTTCGTGGAAAGAAAACACGCACCTTGCACCCACTGCAACTGCAGAATCCGCAGCCTGTTATAGCAACAGTGGAATGTGTGCGACGCGAGAGAGACTCGCAGAGGCCGCAAAACGCCGCAAACGACGTTCCCGGGAGAGGAGACAGACTTTGGCGACAGAATTTTCATCCAAACCATCTCTCTCATTCATCCATCCCAAAGTTACATTCGAATATCCTCCCTCGGATAGTACACAAACACACCATCAATGTTTTTGAAATCCAAAGTACTCTGTTGTTGTGGGCCTCGTGGCCACTTTTTCAATTCAAATTCCAATCTTTGTGGCATTGTGACATAAGGTAAACCAGCCTATGACAGGCAGAATGGCTGGTTTGCCATGTTCACATTTTTGAAAAAAATTTAAAAAAATTATCTATGAAGATAAACATGAGGAATGCAGAGAGCAAGTGAAATTTTATTTTTTGGACAAAAAATGAATTTTTTATGAATTTTTGAGGTCTGTTGTGCAGTTGGCTTTAAAGAGTCTGTAGACTACCCCAAATCAGCATAAAAGTGTTTCCATGATGGTCATCTAACCACCTAATGCAGTCAAAACATTTTCTAACATGGCTCCAAGATTTCCTAATATGGACATGACATGAAAGAATTACAAAATAACTTTTTACTACCAATTTACACTGAAAATGGGTAAGTGTCCTAAGACAGTTACCAATAACTTCATGACCATTTCCCAAGGCTTTAATTATGGCCACAAATTAATCAAATGCAGTTCTAACCCCATTTATTGGAAAAAGTTTGTCATGGGTTGATTTAAGACTATAATGGGTAGTTCTCTAAGAGCCTGTCATAGGAGATTTGTCTGTCATAGGCTGGTTTACCTT
Source organism: Rhytidiadelphus loreus (assembly GCA_947034895.1). Taxonomy (NCBI): domain Eukaryota; kingdom Viridiplantae; phylum Streptophyta; class Bryopsida; order Hypnales; family Hylocomiaceae; genus Rhytidiadelphus; species Rhytidiadelphus loreus. Next base: position 27,033,435 of record OX344765.1, on the reverse strand, counting down.
AGTGGTACCATAGTGTGAATTATATAGCTCACCTTCTTTCTAGTTTCATCTTTATCAAAATAGCAAAGACAAACTAGGGAGCTCTTGTACCTAGTCTTGTACTTAACTTTTAAAGGACATTCCATATTTCCATTTGGTCAAACTTCATTAGTTTTCATCTCACATAAAATTTGACCAGTAGTCTTCATCTCACATAAAATCTTTATGTTTAATTCTAAGGATTTTCATCTTAAGTTTAGATGGACTATGAAAATCTCCTTGTGGAAGACATCATAATCTTTATTCTACACAAGGTTTTTTATCTGATAATTTCTTTCTCTTCGAGAAGTCTTGATGTCTAGAAGAGTGCTATTAAATTAGTTTTCCACTCAAAAGGGTAGTTTTTTTTCCCACAACCAAAAGACAAGTGTAAAAACATGTCCCTATTATAAAGTGGTTTAATTTTGTATTTTTTAACCTCTTCTAACTAATTCAAAGTCTCTAATTTCAAATACAAAATTTTGATTTCCAAATTTCCAAATTTGTGATAAATAATATATTTTAGCATATTTTTAATATTATAAATTATAAACTAAGCTCAATTTTTTTTTCCTCCAAGGAATATTCATAAGACTTCTAGACGAGATCCTTTTGGTAGTTGTATTTACAAAAAGTGTAAAATTGTAGAAAATAATATTTCTTTGTCTTTCATTATGTTTAGGTAGACTAATCCAATAATAGAATCTTTAGTTATGCCCCCAAGGCATAAGGACTTTATGAAAATTCAAATAGATTCTATTCACTTGATATTTTGCATGAAACTTTTATGATAGATTCTACTCATTGTATTCTACACCTGAAGCTTTATTGTACATCATTCTAATAAGTATTGTTGTGAACCACCATATTGGTTCACTTTTTAGATTGTGAAAAATGTAAACAATTTGCATGAATTTATAAGTCCAAAAGTTTTAGTACTCTAGATTAAGCCACAACCATCAATTAGAGAGTTTTCTACTAGGTAGCAATAGGAACTTTGGGAGGTTAGGGCAAGAAGCTAAAAAGTGCACTTAGGAGAAAATTAGGGATAATTCTAATGAAAAACTAGGAATATAGAACTAAAAAGATATTAAGCAAGATTTGGTAGAGTAACCAAATTAGGCTAACAATGAAATCATGACAAAATGAAAACCAAAAATACAAAATCAAAATAAATACAAAACCCTACAAATAGAAAATGAAACTAGAATCGAATTCCAAAGCAAACAAATATTAAATATAAAATTAAATAATAAATAAATAAATAAATAGATTACTAAAAGTAGGAAATAAAACTAAAAGTAAATTAAAAACCACAAATATAATAAATAATTAAATAAAAATAAAAATAGTTAAGCTAAAAGTATAACTAAAACACTTGTGTGGTGCTAAAAACATTAAAATAGGGATTTTACAGTAATTTAGAGGGTTCTACAGTGACTTAGGGGGGTAACACTAAACTAGCAAATTTATAATAATTTAGTGTGATTCACTAACTTGGTGTGTTTTACACTAATTAAGCAAATTAGTATTAAATTAAGGTAGGATGAAAGTAGTTAATCAAAATTAGTCTGTTAGAGAATTTGGTATATGCAAAATTAGGGTTTCAAGACCTCTCTTTTCAACTTCTTCCAATTTTCCATGCGTGTGTGTTTTTAGAAAGTGTGATTGAAAATTGCAATGAAAAAATGAACAAAAAGTACTAGCAAAATATAAAAAGATGAGTTAGGGTAGGAATTAAATCATTTGTCAAATAGATTCTCTTGCAAGATGAGGGAATAAGTGGAAGATCATGATTTAAGGTGGTTTGGAGGGAAGGATTGGAGCTGATTTTTTAGGGTTTGGAGGTCTAATGGGAAAAAATGAAAGAGAATTAGAGATTTTTTGAATGAGATGGGGATGTCAACTTTGACAAGCGATTATAGGAGCATGCAAAATTGGATGGAGCCAAATTTTGGAGGGGTGGTGCAACTCAAAGTTAGCTTTCCAAAAAATCATGGCTTGCCTAATTTGGAGCAACGACAAGGTCAAGGCAATCAATTTTGTGCAAGGAGGTCTGTGGTCACTGCAATTGAAGACTATCAACTTCAATGGGCAATTGTGGAAAATTGGCAAGGCGGATGAAGCTAAATTTTAGAAGGATGATGCACCTCAAAGTTAGCTTTCCGAAAAGCTATGGCTTGCCCAATTTTAATCAAAGACAAGGACGAGGCAACCAAATAAGTGCACAAAGGTCTGCTCCCATGATGACGGTGACTAATTCTTGGGTTTTACCTTGATTCATTGTTGTTTGCCATGCTCCATTTAGAAAAAAAATTGTAATATGAATTACAAAAAAACATTATGCTTGCAACTCAATTTGTGTGAATTTTTATTGCTTGAAAAAAAAATGTATGATTTGGGCATAATGGTATTTAGAGAGGATGCATGATTAGAGAGCCTACATTTTTAAGGTTTATGGGAAAGTGAGGAAGGGCCACCCAAATGGGGTTAGAATTAGGATTGGAGACTTAAATGATCAAATGGAGAAGAAAAAATCTAAAATGCACAAAATGAATGGAGGAACATATTAGCATTGAATTTAGGTTCTTGGGGTGAAATTCAATGGTCAATACATGGGTGAATTTAGAATTTTGGTGTGATTATTAGTGTGCTGAATTTTCTTGTTAAGACATAATTTAGGCCATGTTGGGCCTCTAAATGTGCATTTGAGTTAAATTTTTGCCTTAGAAATTGCCCCAATCCACTTGAATGTCAAATTAGATGCTTGCAGGATAGTAGGATTCCTTTTCAATGATTTTTGGTGTGCTACCTACTTTTTAGCTAGAGTCATTTAATCAAAATTATTAAAAAATTAACCAAAAATTAACCAAAAACAACATTATATGAATCCATTGCTTAGAAAGCAATTTAGGTAGAGGTCCCATACACTCCCCGCCAGCCAACTCTAGGGGGATTTTTATCACATGCGGTAGAAATTTCTCATAATTGCAAAAATTATAAGTTAATTTTAATTCAATGTCAAAGCAACTAGCTAAAAGTATGTCAAGAAAAAAAAAAAAAAAAAAAAATTATTTGGTTGGGCAGATTGATATCCAAACAAAAAGAACTTTGATCCATTCATTTTTTACTTATGAGATGACAATTACAAGGGATTTTATTTTGTAGGCAATGAGACAAAAAAAGTATATTCAGTCATTTTTTGAACTCAATTGAATTAAAAATAAATAAAGAAAATAATGTGGATTATACATTGCATCCTAAAATTCTCTCACCATTTGAATTGACAATTCTCATATTTGTGGAAAAGCTATTCATAATTTAGTTTTTTCTTTCATTAAATACAACCTTCCACTTCTTTTTTTCTTAGACAAATATCAAAGTTTTATTGAGTAAATTTTGCATTCTCAATCTATTTGCATCATATTGGCTAAATTGCACATCATACGACATATGTGTTTTTTTCTAAAAATGCTAAAAGTCAACACATCATTTTTAAGAAAGGCTTCAAAATCCTACTTTTTGAAGTTTGGGCACATTGATCTAGCTATCACTAGAGGTTTTCAATCTAAAATTTGGGAGGTTGTACTTGAACAAGTTAAATAAAACATTCTATAATTGGATTTATTAGAAAATACATGTATATGAATATCATAGCCTTGCTTTGGGTATGAGTATTTTGAAGCAATTTTGGACCTCATATCATCCTAAAACTTAAGGAGATAATTTGTTGAGAGATTTAAATCCTCCCAAAATTTCAAAGTACAAATGTTACCAATTGCAAGATCAAAAGTTTTGGATTTCAAAAACAAGTTTTTTACCACTTTTCATAAGAGATGAAGTGCCATCTTTCAACCCTTCCAATTAGATAATTGTGTTTCCTGTTGAGAAAATAATTTGAGAGTACATAGAAAAAATCAATACTAAATGCTTCATACTCATTCATAAAATGTGTATTAACTAAAAGGACTAATTAGAAATGCACATTCAACAATTCAAAAAATGATTGGAAACTTTCAATCTTAATGGTGAAAATGTTGTAATAGGCAATCCTCTCCTAATGTTTTCATCTTTAATAAAATTTGTTGAACTTATCTTTCATAAGAATGGGTAATAGAGATCAATATACATAAGGCCATTAGTTGAGAGGTATATGTTAGTTAGTTGTACTATGTGTAAGTTGATTTGGCAAATTGCATGCAGTTTCACGTAGGTGGTTTTGAATTTAATTGGTGGAATAAGAAATAAGGTTTTGGTGTGGAGACCTTTCAAACATTACATTTTTTCATTTGAAGCAAAAGGTTATTTACTCACAAGGCTTTGAAATTTTAATTATTGGAATAAAAAAGAAGGGATTGATCGGTAGACCCTTCAAACAATATATTTTTTTCATTTGGAGCATAGGAGAATTTCCTCACAAGACTTTCAAATTTTAATTGTTGAAATAGAGAAGAAGGGATTATAAAGGAGGCACTTCAACTATTTTATTGTTCAAATTTTTTAAAGACAAAAGAGAAAATTAGGGTTGAGGGTTAGAGAATCAATAGAATAATATCAAGAATTATTTAAGGAAGTGGACACCTCTGTACATTTTAGAATTGAGAGGGATTGACTTAAGTGCACAAATGTAAGGGTGGGCACAAACTTAACGGACTCCTACTTCACTCCCCAAACCTTCTTGGTTTTTAGCGTGTCTAGGTGCAGATTTATAGGATTCCTAGTTCATTCCCCAAACCTTCTTGTTTTCAGGAGTGAACCAAAAACTTTTAGTTTTTGAGAGTGTTCGGGCACAGATCTAAAGGCACAAATTAAAAAAACTCCTACTTCACTCCTAAAACTTTCTAGCTTTTTAGACTATTTAGATGTCAGTGGATGTAAGGGCACAAACTTAATGAACTGGGTGTGGACTAAAAGAAACTAGCCATGTGTGGTCTTTAGGTTTGTTCAAATGTTTTGAGCATCCATAGACTTTGTCAATTTGTTGCAACAAGAAAGTGAATTGTAGGATGGACAACACTTGCAAATTTCACACGTCACATGAAAATGCTGAAATTGTTTAGTAAAGCAAGTACGTTATCTGCGGTCTCATATCTTACTAGCTTCTTTTGTAAATAATGCACACATTTCAAGAATTAGAGTTAGTAGACTTGGTGCACAACAAGTAGCTCTAAGAACTAGAAGCTATTGCCCCCAATTGAATGGCATGGAATGTGGCTGTCATTGTAGAGAGGAAAGTGACTATTATGGCTACAGATAGGAGTCTCCCTCTTATTAAATGTGTCACAAGGCATTCACATAATGACGGATGATCATTTCAACTATTCCAACTCATGCGATGACTCCAAGCTCCTTGGAGCTACTCAATTGTTGATTTTCGTAGACATTGTTCAAAGCGGAGGAACAATGCCTTAACTTCTCTTTTAGTCAGTTAAAACATGCATATTGTTCATAGATGTAGTTTAGATTTTTGCCTACTCGCAAAAACACCCAGGACTAAAGTATAGGGGTTCTTAGTCTAGGGAATGGTCAAATAGTCTAACGCTTTTTGTAGCTAAAGTCACATGTACTTAGAATATAGGTAAATATATAGTATTTTGAATTCAAAAACAAATAATAAAGGGATTTTCACTCTTATTCCCAAATTTGGTAATTTAGTGGTCAGTCCATTACAAATGTATGCAGACACAATGATTGTAGTCCCAATCCTATATAGTATTCTAAAAGGAGGGCAAATAGTCTGGGCAATATGTCAGGTTTGGTCAAATTGTCAATGCAATGTATGATCTAGGACTTTTAATCACATCAAGATAATACTTTGAAAATAATAATACACATAGTTCATTTATTAAAACTTTTTATATGGAGGGCAATAAGTCCAGTAAGTGCTCGCCATGAGCAAAACTACATGCACAATGTCTATGTCTGTCCCAATAGGTCAAATAGTCCAGTTATGCAGAGAATGCTCAGTTTGTGGTCTCATACCTTAAGTTTGTCTTTTCTGCAAATTTTTCTCCAACACTTTGGGACAATGAGTCAAAAAGGGCAATTGGTCCAAACCACAAGGGTTAATTCCCTAAATTCACAACATACAAGGTATTGGGACAATTTACAATTTGACCAAACTTAGAGAACCTAAGACCAATCACTTTGAAATTTTATAAATTAATAATCAAGGGACCTAAAGTCATGCGTATCAGCTCCGATGGCCGTGCACAAGGCCTATAGCCATGATCTGAACCCTAAAGGCGGCAAATCAGCCCTATACCCATGTCAGCATAGCCTAAGACCAAGAAAATACACTTAAACCACCCAAAACAGCCCTAAAACCAAGAAATCAGCCCTAAGGCCATGGTCCAAACCCAAAACCACACGATCTGGCCTATAGCCGTGTTCTGAGGTCCTATGACCGTGGACTGCCGCACCCTATAACCGTGCCTCAAATCCCTAATCGGGACACAGACTGCTGAAGCTCCAGACTGCCGCGCAACTTTGCGATCACAATTTATTGATTTATTTTTTGATTGTTGGGCCAAATTTGTTGGAATTTGTTTCCATATCTCTCTCACTCAATCAATCCGAGTGTTTACAATTGGTTCGATTCAAATTGGTGCAAGATTTCAGAAAAATCGAAGATGAAGGCCACAACGACTGCCGCGCCTCTCAATCTTGGTTCCAATTTCGAAAATTTGAAGAATTCTCTCACTGATTTATCAAAATTTCCCAAGAATCCCAACCTTACAATGAGATCGAACAACATGCTTCACTTTATATTTGAAGTCTCTTTGGATTGGGAAGACTGCAATTCGGTCGGAATTGCTGTGAATTGCTGTCTGCGATGAATCTGGCCAAATTCTTCCAAATCTCTTCGGTCGCTCCTTTGTCCAATCTTTTGACTTCTCCAACCGAGACACACACTGAATGAACTCTGATAATCGATGCTTGACTCCAGGGATCTGATTCGCCAATTTCCTTCAGGTTCAGCCTCAGTACCTCAAACCCAGACCTTGAAGAAACGCCGATTATCCCACAATCATCCGAGATCAGCACCCTCAAGTCGATGTCATCGAAATTCTTGCTTTGCTTCTTCTCTGCGAATTCCACAACACCCTAATCTCTCAAATCCTTGATCACAAAAACAAACCAACTATATCACCAAACCTAGCTGCAAGACTTGATCCTTCCACGTAGATTTGATCTCGTCACATCAATCGATCAACAAATCAGCGATCCCATCCTTAGACCACTTCGGCAGGTTTGTCTCTCACTTCCTCAAATTGCCAATTTCTCTCTTTCCCGATCAGGACAATTAATGATACTCAAATGCTATCAAATTCTCACGATAACAAACATATGTTTACAAAATCCTAATGCAAAATCTCCCCTCAAACAATTACAAAACTCAAATCACCGATACATACACAATTTAAACTTACACAAGAATGCACAAAAATTCACAATAAAGTGTGTATATATATATATAAAATAAATGGGTCTTACAATGCCATGATTTTCCTATTTTTTAATCTTTTTATAGTTTTGAAAATGAGGTGCCACACCTCTTGGGAAGGGGTGAGACCTTGTTTACACACACCATTCATCCCCTTTCTATTTTTTTATTATTTATTTTTTCATCCATCCACCTATTAGCCCTATTTACACTTAAAACTAGTTTTAGACTTTAAAATAGCTTTTATTTCTATTTTTAAACACTAAGGGGCCCCTAATTGGTCCCTTTTTCCATTTTGACCCTTATTTTAAAAACTTCTAGGTCTACATAGCCCCCTACTTAGCCTATTGACGTCCCCGTCAATAGTACTTGGGTCTTTTATTTCGGCCTTTGTCTTGGTCTCGCACTCTCTTTTGGTAAGCTCGATCACATGCCTTTCGTCATGGTTGTCATACCGGACGGACGTCCGGTTTGCCCGTCCAATAGAGGTCTCGCCTGTCCGATGTGGTCAACACTAAGTTGACTTTTTTTAACCCTTAAAGGACCGTCACTATGTTTTCACCAAAACTCTCCAAAACTGTCATTTCTAGTACAACTACCAAAATTTTGAAAAAAAACTTTTCTGACATATCTAACCGTAGGATGTTGTATTATATAGTATTAAAAACATGTGGTAAAAATTTCAGACATTTCCACCAGGTGGATTGCAAGATATAAGCATTCAAATTAACTAAAATCATTTTTTGACCCTGCGAAAAGCAGGGCAGCTGCACTTCACAAGCTCACATTTCTATGAAAAAATGACCTAAATGGTGGTGCTTCTTTGGATTTGTTTTCCTAGACAAGTTGGCCACATGCTTGAAAAATTTCAGATCATTTGGAATAGTACAACATATAGGAAAAAAATAGTAAGTAGGTAGTAGTAGAGAATGATTAAAAATACTAAATTATTTACAATTTAAATATGGAATTGAAAATTTCCAACCCAATGGTTGAAATGTTGTAATAATGTATCTACATCCTATAATTTTATTTTTGTCCAAAAATATTGAAAATTGGATAAGATAAAGGATGTCAAAGTTTATTTTAGAGTAGGAAATCCAAAACTGCCCGCAAACAAAAAACCCTCATAATTTTTGACTCATTGATCAAAACGGAATGATTCTAAGCTTTTTATGTATATCAAACTCTAGAAAATCAATTTCAAACATAATTAGTTGTTTGCTACTGTAGTCTAGATTTTTGTATCTTCACAAAACACCCAGGACTGAGTATAGAGGGTTCAAATCTAGGGAATAATCAAATAGTCTAATGTATTCGTAGCTAAAGTCACATGTATTCTAAGATAGGATGGAATTTTAAATGATATATGTTTAATATTTTAATTTTGTTCATTCACACTCTTATATCCACTCTCAATTTAGTTATATCTGTCCGTTACCAATGCTATGGACGCATGAATGTTGTTACTGTCCTGGACTAGTGTGTATCTCAATAATTAAGAACAATTTGTCAGGGTTGAACCACAATTCGTCGACATGCATGCTCTAGACCTAATGCAATGCAATAATATATAAATATATATAAATATATATATCCATCCATTTCCCAAACACATTCCTTAATTACCAATGATATTTAATTTGATAACAAATTGATGCAGTCACTATTTTAACTACTTTGCTATTTGGTATGCCTAATCAGTCTGTCAATTTCCTCCAACAAATTGTCATCTAATCTAAATGCAGGGCATGATGTGTTAATGCAAGCTCCATTTGTATACTTTCACTGTATGACCACACATAACAATTTGTTAATATTTCATCATTTACAATTCGCATAAATTACTGTCTCTATATTACCTATTGTTTAGCAAATATTAAGAGTCAATTTGTATGTAAAATTTGATAACCTCAAGGCTAACTCCTCCCTATCACTTCTATAACAACTTGTTTCTAAAAGTTTAGACAACATGTTCCCCAACTACCATGATTGTTGGTATTCTTCAATTCAATCCCATCAGGATCTCTTACCAAATCCAAACTTGACAATTTGCTCTAACAATTTGTCTATAATTCAGCAAACATGTTTAATCTATCACACTTCACTTGCTACTTCAAACTTCCAATTCATTTGACAATTTATTTTAAGAAACTATACAAAGGTTCTTCCTTCAATGATTAACTTATCCAATCAATTAAACAATCCTTAAAAATAATAAATCGTTTAGAATTACTCCCTGGTTTACACCGTCTTGATTCTGTTTCCACAGACAATTTGTTCCATCTCGTACTTCACCAAACACCAGGAAATCTTTATTCTTGTTCCGGTCTCCAGCTGAATCTTCCTTTACTCCATAGATGCGCAAGACCACTCGTTCCAGGACGATTAATTGAAAGATTACACACACAGTGCCCAATCACTGGGACTTAAAGATAATTCAATAAGACAATTTGTTTTAGATTGTTCACACACACAGAAACACCAAATAACTATCAACTCATGCACATACACATCCAAACCAAGCTCTTAAACAAATCTCAAATACAAATTGTTAAAATGTTGAAGTAGCCCCAAGGCAGTAATAAAACCAACAGCAGTTAATTGACAATTAATATAGATCCGTTTAAAACAATTTGTAAACTCTCAACCACTCAACAATCTCACAATCACTGGAATGCAATCTTACAAGAAATAACCAAACAATTAGTTTAAAACCACACTGCTAACACAAGCCCAATCACTGGACTATAACCACAAAAACAGTAATTAAATTCAACATAACAAAGCGTGGACAATTTGTTTAATAGTAATTATATTCATATATATATATATCTGCGATTCATGTATACAAAAATTGATAGACAAATTGTTCACCGAAGCGAAAACGAAAAGAAAACCGAGAAAAAAAAAAAAAAAAGCAAAACTACGAATTCCTGGCTAATATCTTGAGAGAAAAGTAACTGCCAGTGGACCAAATCTTAACCACCTGTATCCCTTTCCTCATCCATATAATCTGACTAATAGTTCAAAAAGCCCAAAAAGGAAGTAACTAAACAATTCGTCCATTTAACCACTTGTTTAATGAATCAGATAAGATTCTCGTATACTTTACTAAGTAGAAGACGAATTGTTAAAAACAAAAGAAAATATTCGGGACTACAGCTACTTTGTTTACTACACATTCATAAATTCACAAAAGTCATACAATTGTCATGATGGAAGAAAGACCAAATTGCATATTACAAGATTTTCACCATATGTCCGTATCTTTATGTATGAAATTTGTAGCAACTGTGAAATACACATGCTTGATGCTTTTCTAAGCAAAAATGTGTCATTATATCATCATGTATCTAAGCAATAATGTATCATCATGTTTTGCATTTGAGAGTAGAAATGGGAGTTCATTATATATTTATATGCATATGAGGTGGTACTGTGGTAGGATCACTAGGATGTACAACAACGCACATGAGAATGATGAGGTATATAAATTAAAATTAGTGCTCAAGAGTTCTATTCCCGGAGGGAACACTTACAGTTTTTAGAACACTATGTGAGTTAAAAGATAGGATTCATTTAATTCAAAGGGGGCAAATTTTATATAATTTGTAGAGCTACTATAAGGTTCATGAAATGTTACACACTCTAATATATATAAATTAGGGTATGTAAAAACATCATATAATAGGAATTTTTATTAATAAGTTAGCTTGACAAATAGAAGTCATGCAAATTTTTCATAATATGATGATTTCATATGGGTGATAAAATGAACATATTCAAGAAAATCTATGATGAAAGGCGGTCCACTAAAATTGTACCATGGTACTTGTAGTGTTATATAAAAACAAACTAAATGTAAATGTAAGACATCAACTAAAAGTGGAAAAATTGTCACATTGTATGAATAGGAAGATTTACCTTAGTAGGTTCAACAAACTGAAAATTGTACAATATGAAGATAGAATTAATAGTTCACTTAACTCTAACCTTTGAAGCCATAAGGTAGCAACGCCCATAACCATTAAGTGTACCCATACTTCGATAGTAGAGTTCCCTTAAAGTGTCTCCAAATGTACTTTGAAACCGTGCCAATTCTTAATTGTGGTTGGTAGGCTCTGATTTTTTTAGATTTTGGAACTACAATCAAGGCAACTTTAGTAGAGTGTGGTTTAGGGTGCCTTAGTGAGTTCTACTTTGAAAATTCACAGAAATTAGATGCCTTATCCAAAAATTATAATTCTTTTTTAAAAAATTCATGATTTTCAGTTGCTAATACTAAAAAAATATTTTTTCTAGAAAAAAGTGCCTCCAACTATGTTGAATTGCTTAATTTGACAATTATGGGTGTTGCTACCTTATGTGTTAATCACACTCATATTGAATGAGATTTTCATGGAATAGTTTCATTAGGAATTCTAAAGTGTTCAATGTTATTAACCCCTAAAGACTAGAGGGTGTTTTGGAAGAGGAAGAATCCAAAATTGCTAATTTTGATGCATTGTCTAAAATAAAAAATTATTTGAAAAAAATCCAATTGTATAAAAGTGTATTATGTAGTTACAACAACGTGTAGAAACAATTTCAGCCCATTTGACCATGTGGATTGAAAGATTATAATATTTGAAGTGAGAAAAAAAATCTTTATTTTCATTCTTGCAAACTAGGATCAACAAACTTCAAGCCCTCTTAGAGTAAAATATTTGGTCGACACAAAAATGAGGATTTTGACAATTCATAAATATATGATGTTGGATTCACTCATAAAAAATCTGAATCAACTTGCAATGCAAAGAGGTTAAATGCATTGGCAATACACTAGTCTTTTTTTGATGATTTCTTGTGCAAAGAGATATTTTTTAATTTGGAATCCAAATGGTTAAAAATTAGAGACAAATATTTAGAATATTTGGGAAAATTTTCAAAAACTTTGACTTCACATATTGCAAGATAATAGGGCTTGAGGTTAGAAGAAAAGGTTATTTTTCTTGAAGTCACCCTAACATAGCTAATAAAGTTTGACTCCTTTGAGAATGTAATTTGAGAACTAAATTATTTTTTATAATTGTATGCCATATTTAATTAGCAACGTAAATGCCAAATTTCAATAGTTGATGAGATTTTTTGCAAAAGACGCCCCAAAGATGCTCAAATTGCAAGGGCTACCAAAAAAATTTAGGGCAGAAAGAAATTATATTTCCACTAAGAAGATACATGTTCACATCTTGTGTCAAAATTTTATGAACATTTGACCAAAATTGACTTCATAGGGAACTACCCAAAGTTTCAATTGTTCATTCAATGGACAATTGGCCTTTATGGGTTAAAAATTGCCACTTGAATTCAATTGATTATTGTTAATTTCAGAATGTCTACCCCATACATAGTTGTAGTAGATGGAAGAGAAAATTTGTGAAGAAGGGTGGGGGTGGGAGAAAATTGGACATTTATATTTTATATGTAAGATAGATCCATTTAAAAACTTGCATGAATGAATTTATAAAAACTATAAGGTATTGGAAATATGCCCTTTTTAGCTTTTTATGTAAAAATACGGTCATCTTAAATGCAATAATTAAGGTAAATAGCCCCACATAAAATACCCTCTTAACTCATGTGTATACTTTAAATTACAAGGAGTGATCCCCCCGAGTTTCAAAACTTTGTTTCCTTTCCAAATCCTTGTAGCCTCTATTTTCAAAAATAACCCTTAAACTACATTTGAATACATTGTAATACATTAATGATGTGAATTCAAAACCCTTGTAGATTCAATTATAAAAAATAATTGAGAAGTATTAGAACTCTACAAAATATAACTTGTGTTTCATTTTTTTAGGGAACTCCAAACCGTTTTAGTTTCTATTTGGAGAACTCTAAAATTCATCCTTTAAGTCTTCAACTTGAATTTTAAAAAATGTGTACCTTATTTTCCGTTACGAATTCAAACTTCTAGCATCTAATTATATTTGTTTTCTTGAAAGTGTGCAAGTTAGTTTTAATTTTCTAGAAATCTCATTTTTTGGATGTGGGGACTATTTCTCAAGTCCTTGGAGAAGCGAAGAAGGACAAGGGCGACACATGAAAGGAGACACATTCTTCCATGAATTGTCTTTCAACTCAAAAAGTGGTTGGATCTCTTAATACAACCATTGACTTCAAAATATTCCCCGGGCTCAAATTAATGGCTTACTACATTAATTGGTTTCCCACTTTCCCTCTCTCCATGGGAAGGAAGAATCCCATGCCAATTTCAAATTTGAAGGTCAATTTCACTCCCCCCCCATCGTTGGTGGACGGAATTCTTGCATATTTTTTCCTCCAAGGGTCAGGGCGCGAACGTGTGGACAGGGGCGTGGATGCCAGGGCACGGACGTCCCGACAGGGCGGGGACGCCTAGGCGTGGACATCCGGGCGCGGACATCCACTCAAAATTCCAATTTTAAAGCAAGTCTTCAACTCCCTCCAAGTCAATTTTGAACTCTCTCCAAGCCAATTTTGAACTCCCTCCAAGCCAAATTTGAACTCCCTCCAAGGGTTTGAAGATTCCATGCCCAAAATAATTAAATAAACCGTTGACCATGAATTAAAAAATCACTTAATTAGTATTTCATTTCAATATTATCCCCTCCTAAGTCCTAGACTTTAGAGTTTAGAGTTCTAGGATCCCATTACACAAATTAAAGGGTGGAGTCCAATGATTGAATATTTGAAATTGTAAACAATTTGAGTAATGTTTCTTTTCATTCCCAAAGACCCAAACCACTTTGCTATCCTCATACGCAAAATAAACCATTGCCCTTGAATTAAAAAATCACTTAACTAGTATTTCATTTCAATATTATCCCCTCCTAAGTCCTAGACTTTAGAGTTTAGAGTTCTAGGATCCCATTACACAAATTAAAGGGTGGAGTCGAATGATTGAATATTTGAAATCATAAACAATTTGGGTAATGCTTCATTTCATTCCTAGAGACCCAAACCGCTTTGCTATCCCATACGCAAAATAAACCATTGCCCTTGAATTAAAAAATCACTTAACTAGTATTTCATTTCAATATTATCCCCTCCTAAGTCTTAGACTTTAGAGTTTAGAGTTCTAGGATCCCATTACACAAATTAAAGGGTGGAGTCCAATGATTGAATATTTGAAATTGTAAACAATTTGGGTAATGCTTCATTTCATTCCCAAAGACCCAAACCGCTTTGCTATCCCCATATGCAAAATAAACCATTGCCCTTGAATTAAAAAATCACTTAATTAGTATTTCATTTCAATACCCACCCCTTTTATTTTTCCCATGACAAGAATTTGTTGTTAAAGTCTTCAAGATCTAAATCCTTGTAGCCTTTTTTTCCAGAAAAAACCCTTCAAACATATTTAAAAGCATTATAATTTGTATTTGATTTAAATCTGAAAGCTTGTAGCTTCATATTGAAAAAACGAAGACTTAAACCTAAAGCTTGAAAAGTATACGTTGGTAATGGTTTGATTTGTAAACTTCGAATCCAAAATCACAAATACCTTTTCTTTAGAAGCATAAAATATAAACCCTTAAACTCAAATTTAAACAAATATGTACCTTGACTTTCATTAGGACTCCAAACCCTTTGGGAATTTTTTCACACAAATTTTGTACTTCTTGTTTGGAAGTTCAATTTCATTTTCTAATTTTTTTTTGGTTTCCAACTTTACATGGGTCCTACTTCTCAAGTGCTTGATGAAGGCAAGAACTTGAAGTCCGGCCTCAAGAAGGGAGTGACATGCTTCAATACGTTGTCTTTGAATTCAAAAAGTGGTTGGACCTCTTAATGTAGCCATTGACTTGAAGATATTCCCCATGCTCAAATTAAGGGCTGACTACATTAATTGGTTCTCGTTCCTCTATGGGAAGGAAGAATCCCATGACTAAATTCATACCAAAGTTTAGTGTAGGACCTCCGTTCCATGCCATCCGCGCCCTGCCGTCCGGGAACGTGACAAGGTCGGGGCGGGGACGTGAAGGGGCCGGGCGGGGACACGAAGGGCCGGGCGGGGACGTGAAAGGGTCGGCGGGGACGTGAAGGGGCCGAGCGGGGACGTGAAAGGGACGGGCATGGACGCGAAGGGGCCGGGCAGGGACGTGAAGGGGCCGGGCGGGGACGTGTAAGAATGATGTGACGTTTGCACCTTGCCGTCTGCGCCCCGGTAGACTAAAACTGCCCTTCGTTGATGTCCCCACCCTTGACGGAAACGTTCGCACTTTGATTTCAGTGTTGGAAAATTTCAAAAATGAAAGGTGTCCGGAGTGTCCGGACCGTCCGTCCGGTCCGATCACTCCGACCCGTCCGGTATGACAACCCTGCCTTCCGTACATCATCATCCCGATCTAAGAGTCTTTGATTGTGGGTGCGTTGATACTCCAACCATCTTGTCATAGGTTCATGCCTAGTCTTAGAGAACTCATTTATAAAACATAAATGGGCTCCCCAAAAGAAATGGGTAATAGCCATAATTTCTAGTATCCGTTGCCAACGGGTACTATGGTATTGTAACTTTATCTACATCTGGAATTCTAGTCGTAAAACATCAAACTTATTGACATTTATCATTACACCATGGTCTTTACACATCATCCGTAAGAAACCACAAAATACTGTAGCTCGAAAACACACTGGATCTGTATGGGTGATATGTTGTATGTGAAATTCTTCATAAGCAGCTGCACAGGAATTTGGGCTATCAAAAGATCTTGGAATCTTCGGACAGTTATAGTCTATAGAATCAAGGGTCGCTTTAGGATTCCACTTATGTCGCCTCTCACATGGACAATAGTGGTTATTGGATATCACTGAGATTAGTGGTTCTTGTTGCCATTTTGCTGATATGTCTTGATATCTTCTATCATATGGTTTGTCCTCTATAACGGATAATTTATAATCTTCTACAAGCCATTCTAGGGCTTTCCAAGAAGGTATTGGTCTTTCCACCGATATATTGTCAAACATATGATAGTATTGTCCCAGAAATTGACAAGTAAGTGGTGAACCTTGAATTGGTGTCTTTAAGGTGATCCAAGATGCAGGCTGATAGGTTGCCGGAGGTAAAGCAAACATAGAAGTTTCCTTAACATTGTTGATAGACAAAATTTCTCGTCCAAGAGCATCCAAAGTCTTAGATACTCTGATATATCCATTTTGGAGGTTATAGAGATAATGACCAGTAGTTAGCTCACCTCTTTGAGCAACAGCTTCACGATTGGTCACTGCAGCCAATAGAGAAATAATATCACCTTGGTTCTTCATTTGATCTCGTAATTGAATCAACTCTAATTTCCACTTGTTTTGTATATCTCTCTTTGCTAGGAAATCGGGATCAATTTGGGTTTGTTGGTCTGCAATCCGGACCTTCCTTTTTGGTATATCCAACCGATCTTCCCGTCGTCTCTGACTTAGCTCTTTCTCCAAATTTACATAATATAATAGAGCTCTAGCGCCTAAGTCAGCAATGAGATAGAAAAGAGCTGACCAATTGGTCAACATGAGATCTCCTCGTACTATCGTCTCATAGAGAAGGTTTTGCATGTTATCGAACTTGCCTGCTGTCTCCCATGCATCTTCAAATTGATCTTCAGACAACTTCTGACCCTTCTCCAGTGTGAGTATATTGAAGCATATGCTGCACTGCAACTCATAAGCTTGGTACAGAGAAAAAGTAGGTGCAGAGTCTCTCTGGTGCTGCCACATGCATTGTTGGGCTCCAGATACCAAGTCAACTGTAGCTTCCAATTCTTGATTCAGGTCATCATTGGTGCTTACCAACTCTCTCAAAGTATGCTCCAACTGCTTTGTCTTAAGACTAGTGTCTAGCTCATGAGATGGAGGTTGACTCTTAACTTCTTCTAGTTGACACCTAAGAGCCTTCATTTCTTCTTCCATTTCTTCCAAACTTCTTTCCATGACTAGACAATCATTTTCTATTTTATTCCTTAAACATCGAAGGTTTTCATGTTCTAACTTCAAAACTCGATAGTCTTCATTTTTAGCTCCCAAAGCTATCTCCAGCCCTCTATGCAAATCCTGGAAATTAATTCTTGCAACTTCCAGAGTTCTTACTTGTTCTTTCCATGCAATCTCTTTAGTTTTATAAGCATCCAGCTCTAGACTCATAAGGCGCTGGTTTTCTTTATATTCCTTAATAACTTGTAGTAATTCCGCAGTAGAACTCGATGTACCTTCATTTGCCTCAAAATTTGTCTCTGTAGGTACTGCATCAGACAAAGATGGTCCTTTTTCCTCACTATCTTCCAAGACTATCACAGAAACTTCTTCTCTTGTCTATGTTTCCACGATTGGCTCCTTCCCCAAATAATTAAGACTATATTGGCAGAATGCTGCTAGAAGATGGGATGATAGCAGAAATATAGAACTTTGGTTTTTCTTGGCTGCTATCTCTTCTAGCATATATTCACAAGCCAAATAGGGCCAATCAATTCTGCCTCCCTTCCATGCCTTCAATCCAATATGTAAGACTTTATCTTTACCAATCATGAATTGAGGAGCCCAGAAGAAATGTTGATTAATGAAGATTATAAAAACTGATAGTGCCTTATCTGGGATCTGGCACAAGTCCCATCCATCTGTGACTTTGGCTTTCTCCAGATTATCTTGGAAAATCTCAGTCTTCTCTTCAATCGTGAGATGGGTGAATAAGACACCTTTATCTCCTTTACAAGGTATCTTCATGATTTCTGCCAGTCTTCTTGAAGTTATCTTAATTGTCTTTCCTCTTAGAACAATCTCCGTCCTCTTGCCAAATTCACTGGTAACAATGAAATCATTTACCAGTTGCATGTCTGGAGGTGGCCATATGAAAAAAGGTACTCCCATATCCCTGCCTTCCTTAGTGATAAGATTCGACTTTCATCAAAGTTTTCTACTAATGCATCTGGGAACTCAGGCAATGGTACTGGCAAGATCTTCAATTGCTTCTTCTTTCCCATGAGGTATGTCTGCTCAATGATCTGAACAATGATTAACTGTTAGACACAACACATAACTAAGACCTAAAAGGTTTAGTTACAGAATTTTGAATATAGGAAAAGGATCTAGTTGTTCTTTCAACTTGCAAACCTAATTGGTTTAAGCACAACTCTTTTTCATAGGTTTAGGAGTAGGAACTACCTAGTTGTTCTTTTTATTTACATGACCTAAATGGGAAAAAAAATTGACTCAAAGAATAAATAAAATATGATTCCATGACTTTGACTTGGAGACTTGACTTTGATTAGACATAATCTTAAGTTTTTGTTTTCTCCCAAATCTGCTATCTTTCTTTTCCTTCTTCCTTTGGTGCTTCAATTCCTCACTAATGAATGAACTGGCAAACACTCACACTTGCCATCACGCTCATTTTCTCTTTTCGCGCATTTTCTCTCAATGTGTTTTATTCCTTTATCTTACATATAGTCAATTCTCACTACTCACAACAAGATTATTCAATTTCTCATTGTTCCCTCAATACTCTCAACAAACATGTTTATTACACTTCCAATTTATGTCTATATCTGCAATCTTACCTGATTACTGGGCTTTGTTTTACTTCACGCCTCAATAATCAATTCAACGGTAGACACCTTTCTCGGAAAGTTGTTTAAGACATAGAGATTTATGGAACTATAAATATCGACATAATCTAGAGTTTTAACTCACTGTGTAATACTGTAATACATAGACTAATACATAGATTTAGAGAAGTTATTATTTATCATGTTTTTCAAGAATAGACACTTAGAGAGAAGAGATTTAAATCATTCTATTTTCTACAAGGGAGTTTTTTTTCTCAAAAGTCACCTTGCTTTAACTCTCATTTTCTCTTAATAAGTTTATTTATTCATTCTCTCATTCACTTAGTTAGTCTCAGTACTTATAATGAACACTTTTGAGTTATAGTTTCTTTTCCTTACACTCTTGGCATTGTTTTTCTTTTACAGTCATTGAGAATAGAAATACACTCAATTTTGTCATGTTCTCTCATAGTCTCATGCTCACAAGATTAGACTTTTGAACCATCAAATCTAAAACAATTATCTTTGCTTTTCACTTGGCAATTGACAAGACAAGTGGACTTGATTATTTTCAATAACATGTCTCTCGGATTATTATCATGTTCTTTCATGCTTATAGGATTTCACTCTTAGACTTAAGTTTGTGGCAATTAGTTCTTTCTTTTCTCTCAGCAAATGTTTTTGACAATTGGTTGAAGATTTCTCTCAAAGCTTATTATATTCTCTCTTATTTTTATTTAAAAACTCACTTAGAGATTATTTTTAACACTTAATCCTTTAATTCTTTCTGGAATTTTGTTTATCTTTTACAACTTAATATGACAACAGTGATAGGAGAATATTTAGTATAATAAGACTAGAAAAAGTCTATTACTTTTGAAATGAACTATACCTGAATGCTCTAGATGACTAGAATGGCTTCTGTCACCTCAGCAATTGGAATGCTCACTCTATCTCTATCTCACATGCATGAGAAATGATGCAATAATCCTGATGAATGCAAAAGTAGATTGGAAAATTAGTATACCATCAACTTATATGTTACAACACATGATTCGATCTAACACATCTGGACTTAACTTTTGGGCTATAAATGCAATTGTGTTCTTTTAAAGCATTACTTAGTTATTTAAATTTAAATTAAATTAAATTAAATTTATTTTATTTTATTTTTAAAATTTTTAATAATTATTCTATCTTATTTTATTGTTATAGTATTAGCCTGCCCCCTACTTAAACCATAACTTGTCCTCAAGTTATATATGGTTTAAGACGATAGCCATTATAGCGGGTTTCATGTTTGTTTCCTGCAAAGTCTTGAATTTCAAGTGATCCATTGGGATAGGAATTTAGGACTTTGTAGGGGCCAAACCATCTCATTTTAAATTTGCCTGGAAATTTTTGGAATCTACTATCGTACAAAAGTACCAAATCATTTGGTTCTAATTTCTTTGGCAATAATTTACTATCGTAGTAGGATTTTTTCCTATTTTGCATAGCCTGCATATTTAGGAATGCTTGTCTTCGGATTTCATCTAGTTTTTCTAACATAGAATATCTTTCTCGTAAAGATTCTTCATCTCCTAATCGATTTTCTAGCACAATTCGCAAGGATTGAACTTCCAGTTCTATAGGCAAGATGGCTTCTTGCCCATAGACTAGTTGAAAAGGTGGGCTTTTTGTGGTGACTTTATAGGCTGTCCTAAAGCCCATAAAGCGTCAAATACTCTGGCATCCCAGTCCGTGTTTGAACCTTGTACTGTTTTTGTAATTATTTTACAAAGAATTCCGTTAGTCTTTTCAGTTTGTCCGTTTGCTCTAGGGTGATAGGGACTAGTTTTTCTATGTTTGATAAAGTATTTTTCTGTTAACCTAGAAATAGTGTCATTAAGAAAATGGGTACCCCTATCACTAACCAACTCTTTTGGACATCCAAATCTTGTAATAATATTTTCATATAAGAATTTTGCAACTGTATTTGCATCATCCGTTTTGGTGGCAATTGCTTCAGCCCATTTTGTTACATATTCCGTTGCAACTAATATGTACCGTTTTCGACTGTCTTGACTTGGTGGATTAATGGATCCCACAAAATCTATGCCCCATTTCTCAAAAGGAATTTGGGCTAAAATAGGTGTGAGAGGCATGGAGGTTGTCGGAGTAGGTTTTCCTACTCTCTGGCATGGGTCACATTTTTGTGCAAATTTTGCCGCATCGGCAAACATGGTTGGCCACCAGTAGCCGGATTGCAAGGCTTTTTGGGCAGTGACTAATCCAGCAAAGTGACCCCCACAAACATCATTGTGGCATCCTTGTAGGATAAGAGGCACCTCACTTGGATTAATACAACGTCTTAAAATTTCATCTTTGCCTTTCTTATACAAAGTTCCGGCAATTAAGGTATATGGTGCTACCTTATAGACTAACTTTTTCTTTTGTTTTTCACTGTAATCTAAAGAAAATTGTTTTGTAGCAAGGAAGTGGATGATATCTGCGTATTCCGTAGGAATAACTTCCACTGGGAATAAGGCAGCATCTGGAAAATCATCGTTAATGGGTTCACTTCCTACTTCTTGGTTTATTCGGGAAAGGTGGTCAGCGTTAGCATGACTCTTCCCTGGTCTTACTTGAATAGTAAAATCAAATTCTTGAAGTAGTAAAACCCATCTTGCTATTCTTCCACTTAATTGGGGTTTGTTTATCATGTATTTCAAAGCATCGTAATCTACATGAAAGACAAATTTGTAGCCCAATAAGTAGTGTCGAAATTTTTAGACTGAAAATATCATTCCCAAAGCTTCTCTTTCTGTCACAGTGTAGTTATTTTCTGCAGCAGCCAATTGTCTGCTTGCAAAGTAAATTGGTCTATCATGACCCTTTTCATTTTTTTGGCTTAACACACTGCCTATAGCAACATTAGATGCGTCAACATACACTTCAAAGTTCTTATTCCAATCAGGTGGAATTAAGACTAGTGCAGAAATAAGTTTGCTTTTTAAGGTCTCAAAGGCCTTAGTGCAAGTTTCTGTCCAAACGGGAGGTGTTTCCGTCTTTTTAGTCAATTCGGTCAAAGGGATGGCAATATTGGCATATTTGTAGATATATCATCTATAATATCCTACATGGCCCAGAAATGCTCTAACTTCTGTAATAGTGTTAGGTTGGGACAATTGGACTATTGCCGCAACTTTATCTGGGTCAGTTGCAATTCCTTGCTTGGAAACAATATGACCTACCAATTTGCCGAAAGGTACAACAAATTGGGATTTGGCGGCATTTATAGAAATACCGTATTTCTCGCATTGAATAAAACACTTTTCTAAGCATTCTGCATGTTTTTCTTTTGTACTATAAACACAAAAATCGTCTAAAAATATTTCCATAAATTTTCGTAAATACATATGGAAAGCTATAGTCATTAACCTTTGAAAGGTTGCAGGTGCATTGCACAGACCAAACGACATTTTGGTATGGGCGTAAATTCCCCAATCTGTAGTAAATGCCGTTAATAAACGATACATTTGGGCAATTTGGATTTGATTATATCTTGAAAATCCATCCATGAACGAATAACATTCATGCCCTGCTACACCATCCAAGAGTATGTCTGTGAATGGTAAAGGAAAATGATCCTTTTTGGTCACACTATTCAATTTTCGATAATCTTGGCAAATTCTTAGTTTCCCGTTCTTTTTAGGAACTATTACGATTGGTGATACCCACTCACTATATGGCACTTCAAAGATAAATCCACAAGCTAACAACTTGTCGATTTCTTCTTTGACCATTAAAGAGTATTTTGGATTCATTCTGTATTGCCTTTGCCTGATGGGTTTGGCATCAGGTTCTAATACTATTTTGTGTTCGCAGATTTCAGGTGGAACACCTTTTAGATCGGTATAGTTCCATGCAAAAGAACTTTTATGTCTTTTGAAAAAGGAAAACCAATACTTAAGGGTGAATGCAAGAAACACCGGTACTATTTGGCGTCACAATTGGAATGACGGAGATGCAATTTGCCATATCTTTTGGGAAATGAAGTCCATGTACTTGAAATTTTTATTGGAGATGGCTAACTTGGAAGTCCTTAGATTCCTTACTTTTGAGAAATTTTGAAAAAAAATCCTTTAATTAAATTGTAATTTACCTAATTTGTCACACTTTGCGTTTTAGGGGTTTTTAGTACTGTGGAGCATCCAAAAATTATGATGTACGTCTAGGATTGTTGTGGGCTATTGCCACAATAGAAGGGCATGTGCCCACCAAAGGGAATTCAAAAAAACACAATTCTTTGTCTTCAACATGCATGCAAATAGGGGTCCGTTGCCCATAGCGCTCCTAACATTTATGATGGTTTCAATTTTTAGTTTTTGGTGAAATGTAATCACTATCAAGTCTCTACAAATGGCCAATTTTTAGTTTTTTTTTATTCATGATTTTCTAATTATTATTAATTTATACTTAATTTTGTCTACTTTCTGTGACAAACTGTCATTTTTTTAAGTAGTACAATTTCAGTATTATAAAGTACTCAAAAGTACTACTGGCCGTTGATTTTTCGGATCAACGGCTGAGATTGCTCCATTTTGCAGTACTAGCAGTACTTGTAGTATTGGGCAAAAAAAACGCAGTTTTGTCAGAACGCTCCCTAAATCGTTCGGTGTTTCTTGCATCCACCCTTAAATTCCATTTTGGTCATTTTGGTGTAGACCTTAATAATTTTTGGGTTTTCTTTATTTTCCAAATTCATATCTTGCAAAGGGGTTCTCAAAGATTCACTAAAAACTTTTCTTTGCAAGGTAGTTGTATCACTATTAGCGAACATGTCTTCCATGTCTTGGGTTTCAGATAATAATTCAGGTTCCAATTCCGAATTTTCTTCAATGCCTATGTTTAGAACTCCTGAGTTTTCCCATGCCAAAATGGCATCGTCTGAATCGTCGACATTTGCTAAAGGTGTAAAATACTCTCCTAATCCAATACTTTTATATGACATTTCTTTAGCAATGTTTTGGGTGGGTTCTATCTCACTACTTTGACTTTCGGTATCTGATGTAACACTAGTCCCATCATCCTGGGTTTCACCTCTATATTTTGTAGGATAAAGGGGTAAGACAATTTTATTTTGTCCTTTACCTATGGTTAAAGTGCCTTTGCCCCGATCATCCTTTGCCTTTGCTATATAAAGCCAAGGTCTTCCCAACAAAATGGGATAGGAAGAAATAGATTCTGTAAGTTTAAAAACTATGTAATCAATTTTGTAGTTTATTCCACTGATAGTTGTTACAATTTGGGTTAATACTCCCAAAGGTTTAACTCTACTTTGATCAGCCATTCGCAGAATCATAGGAGTCGAGGTCATAGTCGTTAATCCCAATTCTTCCATAGTTTCAAAATTCATGAGATTAACACTAGAACCGCTATCAATTTGCACTCCACTAATTAAAGAACCATCAATGATGACATCAACGGTAGGTGCCCTTGGATCCATGGAAATTTCATGGATTTCCAAAAGTTTAGCTCTTTTTCGAATTAAGGAGGAATTCAAATCACTCCTACATTTGGGTGAAATAGCTAACAGTTGTTTCATGCTAATTTGGGGTTGTATTCGATCTAAATTTGCCACAACATTATAAGGTTCCATGCCCATTGCTAATTTCATTGTTCGTGGAACTTTACGCTTTGATTGACTTTGTGAGTTTTGAGAATTTGTCCTAGAACTCATTCTTTTGGCAGGTATTTGATAAAAACTTGGAATAGAACTTGAAACCATTGGCAATTTTACCAAAAGGTTTTCAATTTCTAAAGGTACAGACTTTGGTTGATTAGACTTTTCTTTTAAAAGTCTTTTTTGCCTTTCTTTCCAGGTTATTTCTTTATGCATATAATTTGGGTCTAATTGTACTTCAACAGGTGGAATTACTTCGTTTTCTTTTGGTGGTTCTACCATTACAAGTGTATTATCCAAAATAGTTTTAGATGATTCGGTCTCATCTTCAAAACTATTGGTTAACCGATTATCTACCAAATTTGATTTAGCCTTAGAGGCTCTCGTGGTTACAAAAACAGTTTCTGGGTAGAAACCTTTTTCTTGAATAGAATGAGATATATGATTTGACGGTCTTGAATTCCCTTCTTCTTGGAATTGGACTTGTTTGTTTTTAGGGTAATCTCTTTCAGATGGTGGAAATTTCCTAGGTGGGGCAGTGCAATCTACAAATAAATGACCTTCTTGGCGGCATCTGCCACACCTAAGAGTGTATCCCTCTTGTTTTCTAGGATTTGGACATTCATTGGCATAGTGACCTAATTCACCACATCTATAACACACTAAGTGCTTTCCTCGTTCAGGGGGTCCATAACGATGTGTATTTGGATTGGATGGCGGTCCATTCCAAATTGGTGGCTTGTTGTAAGTATCGTTCCAACGGGGTCGATTTTCATTAGATTTATACGATGGACCCGTATTAGGTCTACTAAAAGGTCTTTTACTAATATTGTTTTTGTTTACCCATGGTCTGCTGGAATCAATTTGTAATACTTGTTTTACCGCCCGTATGTCTTGTTTGATAGCGGCTAAGTTCCAACATTTTTCAGTAGGATGATTTCCTCCACAGAAGTTACAATGTGGTTTCTGGTTTGTAATTTCAGTGGCCAAAGAAGGACACTCAAATGGCAAATGGCCATGTCCTTGACAGTTTGTACATCATACATTACTTCATGTATTGGTGGGTTTAGACCGTTTGGTCAGGGCATTAGTGATTTGTACCCTCAAATCTGCCATTTCTTCTACCAATCTATTCATTTGGTTTTCCATGTCTGATTTTAGTTCAGGTTTAGAATTAGTCACTTCAAGAGGTTGTACTTTTAGGTTAGGATAACTTTTCATTTGTGGAACAGGAAATATCCTAGTTTGTAGAGCTTGATTAGGATAAAGGTATTGGTTGGAATAAATATTTGGATTTAGAGTTCCTAGTTGGTCTTCACTAATACGCGCTTCTTCATAACGTTTGGCATATTGTAATGCAGTATTTAAATCACCCGGATGCTTTTCTTTAATGGAAATTTTAAATTCTGGTGGATATAAACCACCAATAAAGATGCCAGTTAAATAGGCATCCGGTATGCCATGGTTATGCCAACGTTGAAGTAAGTATTCTAGTCGTCCATAATAAAAGTCTACACTCTCATCAGGCGACATTCTAATAGTTCTCAATCTCTCTTGGATACTTTCCGTAAAAGCCAATGGTCTAAACCTAGTTTGAAAAGCTAATTTTAAAGCATCCCAATCTGTGAAGGGTGCATGAATTTGAAACCATTCTTGGGCAGAGCCAACTAACATGGCTGGAAAGGTTGCTGCATAAGTGTCTTCGGGTATCCTATTAGCAGTGCAAACTACTTGGAATCTTGCCAAATGATAATCTGGATCAGTGCCAGCTTGACCCCCATATTGTGGCAATGGTGTTAAATTAAGGGGTCGCTGAGCCATGATGAGTTGATTTTCTTCTAGTGGTTCGTCGTCAAACAAATTGTCAGGTAGTCCTAACTCATCTATTAGATCATAGTCCAGACTATAAGGATCATCCTGAGGTTGTATGCCAAAAGAAATTTGTCCAGTGGAAATTTCTATTCGTGGCGTACCAATTGATTCTGTTTCAGAACTAGTAGAAGAAAAGGCACTTGCCGCCAATTCTTTAATTGGATGCAAGAAATTGTCTACTCTTTCTTTAACACTCAAACTTTGAGAGTTCCAGTGTTCCTCTAAATAATTACTAATAGTATCTTGATTAGTTAATTCAAGATCAAGTATTTGTGGTTGAGCGAAAAGGTAGTCCACAGGTGATAAGGTAATTCTTAGACTATCAGATGTTTCACCAAGTTTAGGATTTGGTGTTCTGCTTCGCAAATCGAGATTTGAAAATTTTCGGGCTAGTTTATGTAAGATTTTTGGACTAGATGGGGGTGCACTCTCTTTTGTCAAAGATTCAAAAGGAGTCTTGGTGTTTTGATCCTTTAATGATCGTGAAGAGGGTTCTTCCTCATCTTCGCTTTCAGGACTAGGAGGTGGTTTAGGAGGTGACAAACAAGATGGAATATAAACAGGGGTTCTTCTTCTATTTTCTCTATGTTTTGCTCTCTTGTCTCTTTGTAATCTTTGTACAACCTCTTTTAATATTCGATCATGGGTATGACCAGACATTTGAGGTGGCCATAGGTGTAAGCAATGACTCTATTCGTACAAAGTTCAAATTTTATTAGTTCTTCTAGATTTTAGGCTTATAAAGGAATATAGGCAAATGTGTTTGGACAAATTAGACTAAACGATGGGCTCAAGGGATTGGCTTTATTTTTGCACACGAAATCTGGAATAAGTGGCGTTATTGCAGGGTTCATTGGCCCATACGTAAATTTGTAAATTCTTTCTAGAATTTTATTGCCAGACCAAGCAGCATAGGTTTTAGGTACTTTCTTCTTAGTTTGGGATTTCAATTTTCTGTATTGGACAATTAGAAAATGCAAGGCAAAGTCTAAGAGTAATTCGCCATTCTTTACCACAAATCCGTTTTGAAGTTTAGGTTTTTCCCAGACTTTGCTAAAAATGATTCTTTTTATGTCTAAAGGTAATTATTCTATGTTTTGCTTTAGGTTTTTATTTCGGATATAGTTTCCACTTAACTGAAAACCTTGCCCAAAATATGCGTTTCTATAAAGACGGTAAAGTGCCATAAATAGGCAGGGCACAGAATAGAAGTCTTCTATTATTTTCGATGTTTCCCATGGAAATAGACAACTCATCTTGTCTCATTTGTACAAATTTATGCATAATTTAGTATGTATTTGTAGAATGTCCACTAAGTTTTTCCGGTGTTGGATAATAGTAAATTAAAGTGTTGACTATTGTTCTTATTCTAATCAATTCTTCTATGGATACTTCTGGGTTTCGTAGTGGGATTAAACCTCTAGCAGTTTTCACAAACTCTTGGTCAAAAGAAATTGAAGTTGAAAGTTTTTTCGTGGGTTGAAAATGGTTTCTTTTTGTATTATCGAATTCTTGTTTCTTAAAACATGACTTTTTAATGTGACCCGTTTCTCCACAAAAGTGACAATTATTTCCTCTTCGAAAGTTTTTAGTAAGTTTAGGTAAATTACTTTGATTTTTTCGAGTATTTAGACTATTAAAGTTTGGGTTAGAAATTTCAGTAATTGGTTCAATTTTAGGTATAGCTCTAAGTTCTTGCGAGAATTGTCGATTATACCGTATAACAGGAAAAGGTTTTTCTTTTATTTCTTCTTTTGGAAAGATTTCTAGTAGAATGTTGTGGATTACTTCCCGACTTAGTTTTTCACCGAACCCCATATTTTCTTACATAACATAACTTTGTTTTTACAAATACTTACCATTCGGAATGTTATTCCATTTTTGAAAAAGAAACTTATAAAGAAAATACTCTAGGAAAAATACATGTCATTCTTGGAGTTTTCCTTCTCTACAAGAAGTTACATAGTATATTTTGCCTATTTTTTCTTTTGTTTCTTTTTATCAAAAGGAAAAAAGATTCTATTTTCTATTCTTACATTTCAGCCACCGTTAGCCAGGACCATTCCCCGGCAGCGGCGCCAAAATGTAGTCTAGATTTTTGCCTACTCGCAAAAACACCCAAGACTAAAGTATAGGGGTTCTTAGTCTAGGGAATGGTCAAATAGTCTAACGCTTTTTGTAGCTAAAGTCACATGTACTTAGAATATAGGTAAATATATAGTATTTTGAATTCAAAAACAAATAATAAAGGGATTTTCACTCTTATTCCCAAATTTGGTAATTTAGTGGTCAGTCCATTACAAATGTATGCAGACACAATGATTGTAGTCCCAATCCTATATAGTATTCTAAAAGGAGGGCAAATAGTCTGGGCAATATGTCAGGTTTGGTCAAATTGTCAATGCAATGTATGATCTAGGACTTTTAATCACATCAAGATAATACTTTGAAAATAATAATACACATAGTTCATTTATTAAAACTTTTTATATGGAGGGCAATAAGTCCAGTAAGTGCTCGCCATGAGCAAAACTACATGCACAATGTCTATGTCTGTCCCAATAGGTCAAATAGTCCAGTTATGCAGAGAATGCTCAGTTTGTGGTCTCATACCTTAAGTTTGTCTTTTCTGCAAACTTTTCTCCAACACTTTGGGACAATGAGTCAAAAAGGGCAATTGGTCCAAACCACAAGGGTTAATTCCCTAAATTCACAACATACAAGGTATTGGGACAATTTACAATTTGACCAAACTTAGAGAACCTAAGACCAATCACTTTGAAATTTTATAAATTAATAATCAAGGGACCTAAAGTCATGCGTATCAGCTCCGATGGCCGTGCACAAGGCCTATAGCCATGATCTGAACCCTAAAGGCGGCAAATCAGCCCTATACCCATGTCAGCATAGCCTAAGACCAAGAAAATACACTTAAACCACCCAAAACAGCCCTAAAACCAAGAAATCAGCCCTAAGGCCATGGTCCAAACCCAAAACCACACGATCTGGCCTATAGCCGTGTTCTGAGGTCCTATGACCGTGGACTGCCGCACCCTATAACCGTGCCTCAAATCCCTAATCGGGACACAGACTGCTGAAGCTCCAGACTGCCGCGCAACTTTGCGATCACAATTTATTGATTTATTTTTTGATTGTTGGGCCAAATTTGTTGGAATTTGTTTCCATATCTCTCTCACTCAATCAATCCGAGTGTTTACAATTGGTTCGATTCAAATTGGTGCAAGATTTCAGAAAAATCGAAGATGAAGGCCACAACGACTGCCGCGCCTCTCAATCTTGGTTCCAATTTCGAAAATTTGAAGAATTCTCTCACTGATTTATCAAAATTTCCCAAGAATCCCAACCTTACAATGAGATCGAACAACATGCTTCACTTTATATTTGAAGTCTCTTTGGATTGGGAAGACTGCAATTCGGTCGGAATTGCTGTGAATTGCTGTCTGCGATGAATCTGGCCAAATTCTTCCAAATCTCTTCGGTCGCTCCTTTGTCCAATCTTTTGACTTCTCCAACCGAGACACACACTGAATGAACTCTGATAATCGATGCTTGACTCCAGGGATCTGATTCGCCAATTTCCTTCAGGTTCAGCCTCAGTACCTCAAACCCAGACCTTGAAGAAACGCCGATTATCCCACAATCATCCGAGATCAGCACCCTCAAGTCGATGTCATCGAAATTCTTGCTTTGCTTCTTCTCTGCGAATTCCACAACACCCTAATCTCTCAAATCCTTGATCACAAAAACAAACCAACTATATCACCAAACCTAGCTGCAAGACTTGATCCTTCCACGTAGATTTGATCTCGTCACATCAATCGATCAACAAATCAGCGATCCCATCCTTAGACCACTTCGGCAGGTTTGTCTCTCACTTCCTCAAATTGCCAATTTCTCTCTTTCCCGATCAGGACAATTAATGATACTCAAATGCTATCAAATTCTCACGATAACAAACATATGTTTACAAAATCCTAATGCAAAATCTCCCCTCAAACAATTACAAAACTCAAATCACCGATACATACACAATTTAAACTTACACAAGAATGCACAAAAATTCACAATAAAGTGTGTATATATATATATAAAATAAATGGGTCTTACAATGCCATGATTTTCCTATTTTTTAATCTTTTTATAGTTTTGAAAATGAGGTGCCACACCTCTTGGGAAGGGGTGAGACCTTGTTTACACACACCATTCATCCCCTTTCTATTTTTTTATTATTTATTTTTTCATCCATCCACCTATTAGCCCTATTTACACTTAAAACTAGTTTTAGACTTTAAAATAGCTTTTATTTCTATTTTTAAACACTAAGGGGCCCCTAATTGGTCCCTTTTTCCATTTTGACCCTTATTTTAAAAACTTCTAGGTCTACAATAGACTACTTTATTCCACAATGGCCAATTTGATGTTCAAGGATTTAAAAGCTTTTTGTTCTAAAAAAATTCAGGGTTGTCTATTTTTGTGCTTTCTTAGCTTTGTAACATTGTAGCGCATGTTGACTTGATTCCATCTATTCTCGTTTTCTTTCCACAAGTGACAAGGAGTTTGGCCAATGCTTCATGGGTGCCTTGGTCATTTGCAGCCTTAGCAACGTGTAAGGTAGTCTGCTCAAAAACCGCCTGTCCTCTTCAAATCGAACCTATAACTAGGTCTTAAATGGACCTCAAATGATCTTAAAATGGATAATTGACAGACTCTTAATGGGCTGAATTTAAAGTGAGAGCAACTTCAAGTGTGTCAAATATCACTTTAAGGTTTAATGTGGATGATTAAAGTATGTGGTTGGGTTGATTTTTAAATGTAGTTATAGGTGAGCATTTATATATTTAAATAAGAAGCTAGCAGGCCAACTACTTTATTTGGAGAATGCAAAATCTGAAAATTGATTGCATACAAGTATGATCGCTTAAAAAACCTTTGATTCTACTTATTATAAATTCCCATGTTTATTCTTGGTTTCCTCATTGCCCTTTATAGGCCGCATGTGTGCTCATTTTGTCAGACCTACTATCATAAATAGGTGCCTAGGACTGAAAACTTTGAAAAATCATGACTAATTCAATATTACTTGGAAAATTATGAAACCACTTGTATCAAATGTTGCATCTATTTATCTTTCTCTAAAAATAAATAAAAAATATTTTAGTCTACAGAAGCCTATGAAAAAGACATAACAGCCCGTAAATGGTCACTTTAAGGCCATACTACCTTACGTGTATTTTCTTCCACTACAAGAAATTGGGCTATTTTGCAACTGTGGAAGAATGATTGCATGTCCGATGCGACTAAACAATGACTGCAGCTCCCTAATTGCACCGGATTTTCTGGCTCCACAACTTTCAAGTCATTTGGAAGTCACGAACGTGACTGCGGGATGAGCGGTTTCAAGGAGTCATTTGATTCACCAAAGTGCTCTTCATGGCTGCAACTTTGGAAGCTTGTATCTCCTTCATCCAATGTTCGATTTCAATAAAATTTGTTGGGTTGTATTTCCCTTGAATTCTAGTTATTGTGGTGAAATTTTCATGTCAATCCAAGTTGTTTTGAATGTTTGGGAGCAATTCGAAATTCAAAATCCCGCCATTTATGGACTATAGTAAACTTCGGCGGCTTGTATCTTCTTCTTAAAATGTCCGTTTTCAATATAAAAATTTGTAAAAGTTGCGCATACTAGTCTAGTTTGTGTGGCTAAATTTTCATATCAATATAAGAATTTATGAATGACTGAGAAGCATTTTAGTAGAAGGAGGTTCAGCCCTAGATGTGTTTTTTGCAACTTTTCTTGCCTATTTTTGACATTTGCAAGCCATATTGCAAACACATCGAGTCAATTGAATGATATTTTTTTTCACCAATGTGTTTATATCCTGGTTTTGAATCACTTTGTAGTTTAAAGTTTTTTCATTTCATTAGGTTTAGAAATCAAATTTGGCCTCTAAATGTGTTTTTAGGAAAATTTTAGTTTTCTTTTTCAACACTAAAACATTATAATCTTGCAATCTACACGGTCAAATGACTTCAAAATTGATCCATGACATCTACAACATATGTACTACATGATTGTACAATTAAGATCTTTATTACTTAGTTGCATTTAGATTTATAGCACTTCAAAAGGTTAGGATGTTTTTTACCCAAAACGGCCATGGACTAAAGACGGGGTGCTTTATTTCTCTTAATGTACTCTTCTTTTACTGTGGTATGAGTTTCTTCTTCCATTTAAGACAAAAATTGTAGAAGTATTTTTGGAAATTCACGAATTTCTCTTGTAGTATTTGTTTTTTGACTTGGACTTCTATGTTTAGGTCTTATGTTACTTTTTATTCTTCCTTGAATTTGCATTGGGCACAAAATTTTACTTCATCTTTAGTTTAATTAGGTCTTCTAAATGACTAAAATGTAGAAGAAGAATGTACATACCTACAAAACCCAAAAGCGTAACTCTTATCCCTATTTTTTATTCTCCGTCACTAGGTTTTTTCACTACATCTTTTCATTCATGAACCCTACTTTTTTCATTTTATATATTTTAAATGAAGAGTTCTCCCTATATATTTTCTTCTTCTAAATTTTTTTCTTTTTTTTGGTGAGATTATTATTCCTACTTGTACCGTCCTCTCAAATCTGAAGAGTACCGCAAGTCATCTTCCTTTTATTACCCCTGTCTCTTTTTCTCTTATTTTTTCCCATGCATGGATTTTTTTTTTCACGGTCCCTATTTTTGGTTCCTCTTCTCTATTTTTTTATTACCCATAATCTTCTCTGTGGTATCATCCCTACTTTTTTGGAGTCCATATTATTTTCATTAACTCTTGTCTTTATCTAGTCCCGCAATGTGCTGAAAAACTTGTTTTTTCCACTTTAAATGCAAATATCTTGCAATCTATGCGGGCAAAAATTCTGAATTTTTTTCACACTTTTTAATACTAGTTGGGTGTAAGATCCTATGGTTAGATGTCAAAAAAAACATTTTAAATTCTTTTTTACTCTTTGCTACAGAAATGATAGTTTCCAGTGTTTCTTTGGTAGAAAAAAGGCCTTGCTCCTGTAGAGGTTAAAATGATGCACTTTTGGAGACTTATTTTTCTTTTGATTTTTTCTCTATTTACTAATGCTTTTTTCAAAACAAACTAAAAAAATAAAGTTAGATTAACAATGCAAAGGCCAAAAACTAAAATTTAGATGACATTTAGCACCTCTAAGAGATAGAAAAGCAATTTTGGGTTCTAATTTTTATAGAACTAGGTTGATAACTTTCACAATGTCTATGTTTCATCCATTGGTTTTTGTTCACAACATTGTTAAACCTCCAATTTGGATTTAATCAATTCCATTGTGAAGGCCATAGTCAAAAGTGACTAAATTGTGTGATTGTCTTTTGACTACAATTTACTCTAAGGTGACTACATAATGACTTCCGTGTCACTACTCTACTATTTTGATTGCGATTTACTTTAACACGACTACATAATGACTTCCACGTCACTACTTTACTATTGCATCAACATTTTACAAATCCCACATGGTTTATCTTGCCTCCTACCACTCCACTTGTATAAATGGCTTGTTATTTGAACTTTTTGTATTCACACACTAAATGGCTTGAAAATCCATTTGACTTATATGCAAAATATAGTGTATTGTGTATCATGTATTTGTATATGGTATATGATGTATGAATCATGTATATGGTGTATGATGTATGAATCATGTATTTGTATATGGTGTACTCATTTTGCACATTTCACCACAACTTCAAAATAATCTTCAAATCTTTTAGATATTAGAAAATAATATTCACATTTCCTAGATTTTAGAATACAATCCTAGATTTCAGAAGAAAAATATTCACATTTCCTAGATTTCAGAATATAATCCTAGATTTCAAAAAATAATATTCACATTTCCTAGATTTTAGAATACATTCCTAGATTTTAGAAGAAAAATATTCACATTTCCTAGATTTCAGAATATAACCCTAGATTTCAAAAAATAATATTCACATTTTCTAGATTTTAGAATACAATCCTAGATTTCAAAAGAAAAATATTCACATTTCCAAGATTTCAGAATATAATCCTAGATTTCAAAATATAATCCTAGATTTCATAAAAAGATTAAAAAAAAGGGGTCATTTGTGACTACGGGATGACTTTAGAATGACTGGCCACGTGGCAACATAGGAGTCATTTCCTTAAACTTCTTTTTTCTTTACCACTTTGGAAGTTTTATCCAAAACCCCATCCAAGCTTACAATGGATGTTGATAATACTATGGTAGTCATTTATAAAATTGACTAGTCCACTATGACTCTAGGGGCCAAAGTCACAGTGCAATCATCTTTGTCTACAATGACTCCTATGCAGTCATTCTTTGCAGTTATTTATACTCTGTTTTTCTGGTAGTGTTCTTCGTCTTTCTTTGCATTGTTCAATTTGAAACTGTTGCAAAAGTGGACTTAAAGGCCGAACAATACCTACTTCAAAAAGTCATGTGTGTCTTTAGAGAATTGAATCCTGAACTTGCAATCAATAAAAACAAAAATGAACTGTATTGTGCTTGACTTTATTAAGTATTTGTTGAATAGATTAGACTTGTGTGACACGTGTATTAATTAATTTTATTGGAAGGCACATTCTGATAGCGATATGTGTTGTAATTAGTATATAAACATGTTGAAATTTTCATATCTTTTGATGTTTTCTTGTTTGAGAGGCTACTTACTGATTGTAGTTCAATCTACTTGGGGTTTGTCCTAGAGAAGTTTTTTTACATCTTATGGATTGGGGTATCTTTTTATATTCCGTTCTTAACGTTGCCTTGATTTCAGTGTGTCAAATTGGCAGTCACCGAAGACTCTTCCGAAATATTTGGAGAAGAAGAATGTTATAAATTGAAAGTTTTTTCCGAACTTGCTTCATCCACTCAATGAATGTATTTTCTTTGTGAATTTTCAAAATACTAGCATTGTAATGTAGTACGCTCATCACTATTGGTGTTCTAGCACGGTGTGAAAGTTGTAGATCTTTTAGTAGAAAAAGTAGAAAATTACTTTTAATTTGATTTCATTATTCTGAGGCAATAGCACATGGCATACTAGTAGATCTTGAAAATAAGATGTGAATATTTGAAAAAACTAAAATGGTTTATGTCAAGCTTCATTCTTACTATAGTAGAAAAAGTAAGGTCTTAAAAATGAGCTCCAAAAATAAATTAAATTAAATTATGGAAGTGGAAAAATCTCATAGTGCATATTATTCTAAATGCAATACAAAAGGTTAAAAAAAATTAAAGATTGCTAATTGATTGTCAACCTTTCATTTGTATGGGCTCAAACTATGGCTAGCAGCCCGGCCCCTATGCAATGTAGCTTGATGTCAATTAGCAATATTCTCCCTCAATGCAAAGGCTTGCCAGATAGACATCCCGATAAACAATATTGATTTTTATTGCATTGCGCAAAATCATACACAATTGTGACAGGGTATTGCACAAGCTATCACTACTCAATTGAAGGTTAGAATCTTACACCAAATGTTGAAATCTAGCTTAAGAGTGCATACATGTTTTACATCCATTGTTGTGCTAGCTTCTTACTAATACATCACTATTTGATACTTCCTGATGTATCAAAGATGGAATATCAAATTGTTAAAATGGATTGGATGCGATTGATCTTGTCACTTATAAAGGTCCTTACTCTCCATGGAAGTAGGTGTGGAGTAAGCTTGCATTTCCATTTATGGTCATGTAGAGCTAGCCGATGTGCGGGCTACAATAGAGCTTGAAAGCACAAGGGTCCATGTCACTTACTCTACATTTGCCAAGTGCATATGTGCTTTTGTATCTTACAAAGTAAATTGTTCACTAATACCCTTAAGAAGTTGAAGGAAAGTGATTTTTATGGAGGATTGATTAGAGTTATTTTAAAGTATATTGGTGCCATTGTTCAATCTAATAGAGGTAGAATTCATGATTATAGTAGAGAATAGGTGATTGTGGTTTTTTTGCTAGCTGCATGATGTGAATTCCCTAGTTTTTTGTTTTCGGTTAATCTTAGTGCATTTCTTGTTCTCACCATGCACTTTTCAATATTTTCTACTATAGTGATATTGTCATGTGAAGATAACTAATATGTCTTACTTAGCTAATACATTTTTTGAATGCAACGGGCTAGTATTGAAACGGCAATGGACATTGTTAAAAGACAAGATAGAAGTGAGTGTGGCATTTATCAAAGCTTTAGTGTACTTGCAAGGACCTTCTATGGGGATAGAAATACTTGCTAGCTCTTTCTCTACTATACCATCAAAGCCTTTCTCTACTATACACTAGTAGGAGCCCTCGTTTTTCTTGACGGATTTTTCTAGACATCCACATGTTTTCATGTTAACAGTGATGTCAAATGAAACATTGAGATGTTTTATTTGACGTCACTATTAACATAAAAAAACATGTGGATGTCTAGAAAAACATGGATTTGTACTAGTGATACCATCAAAGCCGAAACTTGTAAATTCTACTAGCTCAATGCCATTTACAGTATCTATTTAGGTTTTATTTGTTTCATCTTGTGATGGGTAGTCGGTTTCTTCAAGGTATATATTAAGAAGTTTTGGGCAAATGCACACTACGGTGGATCACTTTTGGCAGAAATACTTACATAAAAGTCCATTTCATTTTTTTGCATATAATCTCTAAATTTTTTTTTTTTTTTTCTATAATTTATTTGTAGTGTATTAAAGCAAAATATGAAGAAATTTAATTGAAATTTCTTTTGTATAATTATATAAAAAAACTTCAAAGATGACATCAAATTTTGATTTATTTTAATAAATTGTAGAAATGATTATAATGAAAATTAACTCTATTAAAATTTAGACCACCCTTAGAAATACTTAATACAATTATTTTGATAAGATAGATTTGTGTAAAGTTTATTTTAAGTATGTCTAATGTACCCCCAAAAATCAATGGTATTCTGATGAGATTATGATACCTAAATTAGTCCATATCTACAAATTTAGGAATACAATTCTATATATTTCAAATCAAAACATTTGATTATATATATACTTTTTAAAATATAATTCCTTCTTTTGCAAAATATTTGAATTCCTAGTAGATCAATGAGTCCTTACCTTTAATGTTGTGGACTGTGACAATATGTTTCAAAGTCCTTTACAGATAGAGTATAAAGTTTTTTGCAAATATTTCTTTTGTATTTCATAGATCATCAACTATACTACATTAATATTTGTCCTTTTCTATGTTCTACAATTTCTATATATTTAAATTTAAAGTAATTTCAAAAAATCTTATTGAAATAAGGACTGTGATAGTCCATATTGATCCACCGTAGTGTGCATTTGCCCTTTTCAATTTTTTGGTCAATTGTTATCACCAAGTGAAGGGATACTTTTGACTTGAATAAAAAGGCTACAATTTGATTTTAATATAAAGGCTCTAACAGACTAACACACGCTACTTATCTATTAAAAGGTATGCATCTTCCTCTGTCTTGAAACTACTTATTTTTT
Organism: Rhytidiadelphus loreus; assembly: GCA_947034895.1. Classification (NCBI taxonomy): domain Eukaryota; kingdom Viridiplantae; phylum Streptophyta; class Bryopsida; order Hypnales; family Hylocomiaceae; genus Rhytidiadelphus; species Rhytidiadelphus loreus. The sequence continues at coordinate 26,995,305 of OX344765.1, read as the reverse complement.
ACTTTGACTACAATTCCATTTTTGTTTTATTCGAATGCTAGTGTGACTATTTGGGTACTTATTCCTTTTCTATCTATTTTAGCATTTAATCTTTTTAGCGTTTTCTTCTTGTTCTTTATGATCACACCTTTGTAAGTGATGAATTGATTTATTCTTGATCTAATATTGACAAGCTATTAGGGTAAAGGCATCAAGCATAGCATGGGTTATGCTTAAAGGCAAGCTTCATTTGGGCACACACTATTAAAAAACAGTCTTCTATTGAAAGGGGTTCCCACATGGTGAAGAAGCATGTGACTTCTATAGCCACAAATCATAAAAGACAAATGCTACATAGAAAATTTATAAGTCTCTTTTACACAATACAATAAATTGACAGATTCTATCAACAAAGTTAGGTGTCAAGATCTTTGCTCTCTTTGGATACTCCAATCAAAAGACACTAAGAGGTCTAGGCTTTTACCACATGAGGAAATAATTGTTCCATCTAATTCATCATTTTTCTTATAAATTCTCATCTCTTCAATCTTTCTGAAATAGTCTCAAGATCGTTGTTCTACATTTTTCTCATAAATGAAGGATATGTGTGAAGATATTGATTTCGATTCTTCAACATTTTTAATATGTCCCACACTGTAATGACATCTATTAATACCTTTATTGTTTCTTGTTAATTTCAACCACACGATCCTGGAGGATGTTCCATAAAACTTAGAGAAGAAATGTATTTCAAGAACATTTTAAGAAGCACCACGTTGTCAAAATATGTGAGCACAAGGATAAAGAGTTTGACGCAAAATACACAACTAATGTAGAACATATAATAACAATATGTGTAAGAAAACAAATATACAAGCTCCAAAGACATCATACATGTACGAATAATTGATAAAGAAGGAACAAGATTGCGGCACCAAATTCCTAAATTTGCAATTTTATAATACAGTTAGCTCAAAACCATAGATCACAATTGGAGAACAAACCAAGTCATAAGCTTGTTGTGCAAGAAACACTTTTTTGGTGTAAAGCTTCAACATTTATTTGGTTGTTTTTTATCTATTGCCTTTACATGTCCAATATAGAATCTCAATCGGAACCATCCTTCTTCTTTATTAAATAGGCACAAAATTGTTGTCTTTTCTGCACCATCATATCTACATCCCAAATTAAATTGAAAAAAACATAAACATGTAAATAATCAATAATCTAAATACATTTTGCTGCTTATTTCCTAACGATCCAAATTGGGAATCCTATTATACTAGTAGACCATCCAACACAAACAATGTCTATCACTCATTCTAATGATTTAATATTCAACTCCATCTAATCTCCATTATTATTACAATAAGGACCAATCAAGTTGGTTATTTAAAACCATGAATCCTAGATGAAAAAATATCCAACACTACAATTCAAGACCTTGCTGGGGGGTGTACTACAAAGGAAGTTCATGGGTGAGAAGCGACTAAACTCTAAAAGCCCATTTCTACTTTTCCTAATCACTTTCTAATAAACTATAATTTCAACCTACAATTTTGAGCTTTGTTTAATAATATCTATAGGTTTCTATTGCCAAAAATTTCAATCCTAAATAATATGTGATATATTGTCTAAAAAGGATTGAAAAATGAACTAAAATGGCATGTTTTTCAACTAAAATATTTATAGAGATCACATGAAGATGACTATTGTATCAATATTTAGCCCAAATAAACTTTCAATAAAAAGCTATTTTATTGATTTTTTTTTCATTTTCAATTTAAAAAATATATAATATAGGGGTGTAAAAGTTATTTTTAGCTTTACAATGTATCTTTTTTTTTCAAAATTTTGTAACTAGAGTAAACATGCCAATGACCGCACGGACAAAATTCAAATCCTTCACCACAATGTTACAAACAATTGCAAGCTTTGAAACTCGACACGATTATTAAATACCATATTATGATTCATTTCCAAAAAAAAGTGTGCAAAAAGGTTTCTTCTTGCAAATTTCATCCTCAGTTAAAGACCACAAGACTAAAATCTTGTTAAAAAAACTTCTCGCCCCTTCACCGAACATTGTGCGGTGATTGTGTGGTGCACAAAAAAGCGTTCCTGTCTCGTTCCCAAAATCTAGTACCCATCACGTTCCCGAAGTTTTTTGGATGAACATACTTTTCATTGCAGGATGAAAGTTGTCTGAGTGCAACTAGGGCTTGTATGTGGCGGTTTTCTTGGTTCTGGTTATTTTTGCTGAGCTTTCGAAAGTGGCGGCTTTCGTTTAGGTCATACTCCTGAGCTATGGTGGCCATAGCTGCTGTAGTGACGCTCGGGTGAGCGTGAGTGGCGTGGTGGACATGGGAGGAGTTGTGGCCGTGGTGGTCGTCTTTGTGGTGACCATGGCTGTTGTGGTGACGCTTGGGTGAGCGCGAGTGGTAGTGTCTGCGGTGACCGTGACTGGAGCTGTTGTTTCGTTATTTCGTCCCATTCTTGAAATTGTCCAATCTTGAAATCATCCAATCTTTATTTGTGTTCAATCGAGGTTTCATCCATAGCTTGGCGTTCCCACTGTCTCGTTCGCAAAGTTCAAATGTGTGCGGTTCATGTCCGGTCATTAGCAGTTGTAGTGTGCGGTGATTGAATCCGTTTGGTCAATGGCGGGTTTACTCTAATTATTATTAACATAAAAAAATACCAATAATTCAAAACATAAACTTTCATATATTTTTTTAGAAAAAAACAAAATATTAGGATATAATATAGGGGGATCAAAATTTGGTTGCTCTTCACCCATGAACTTCCTTTGTAGTGCACCCCCTGAGATTCAAGACTAACTAAAAGCAACTATCTAACAACACCTTGATAAATCATCTCCCTCTTTCGTTTTTTATTTTACTCTAATACCAATGACAACACTCAATTACATGCACATAAGAGTGGAAAAAACATAAAGGTTTTGATTGTATTGTATAGTATTGACGACTAGTATGCAGATGCCTAATTTACCCAATTCCAACATAAAGAAATTTCACGAGACAAAGAGAAATTAACCCTTAAAGGACGGATGGGTGACCGTGGAAATCATGCATTTTGATACCGTGGGAATCATTGGTATACTAAATTTCAAAACCACTCATTGGAAGTCAAAGCACCGTAGAAGATTTCTCCTTTCCACCCCAAAACCAAGGATGAATAGTTGTATTTCTGTCTTGTACAGGAGATTCCCTTGTCATTCATCGGACGCCAAACTTTCGTATCGATGTTCATGAGTTAAGGAACAAGGAATGCACTCTCAGATTGGTCAATAAGTTAGTCTTGCATTGTGTACAATAGTCTCCACAGCTCCAACGGAAGTGAACCGCAAACCGCACACATACACACAACGAACGCAAAAGCAAAATTCATGAAACCCTAAAAGAACCTCATTGGGACCCACAGTCCTTTGGACTCACTCAAACTCGTCGTAAGTGAAATTGAGGCTCAAAAACACAAAACATGGTCACCAATCCTTACAAAATGTGCAATTGAATACAAACATTGGAAAATTCCGTTCCCATTGAGTGACAAGTTCCCAGCCCCGGTGCCAAAGTTCCCATATTAGGGAGCGTCAACATCCACGGGGCCAATAAAACTAAAAAGACTGTTTTTTTGAAAGTACATTGTGATTTGACTCTAAACAAATTAGGTAAATGTAGGGTGTAAGATATTTCATCATTGAACAGTGCAACTGACAAAGGGATGAGGGAGACAGTCATGCATCCGTCAGTCGCAGAGACGGTGCGGATGAGGATGACACGCCCTCAGAGAGTATCTTCACTCTTTGTCTTGTTCTCTTAAACCCTTGGTTCATCTTCGAGTCCCTCGGTTGCAACTCCCCGCTTCTCATCAAAGCTGCCATTTCATCAACCATTTAAAACTTACAACCGGCCCTGGCTGGACTTATCGCCTCCTCGTTCATTCCTCCATTCACCGGACAATAGGAGGTTTCAATTGGAGAAGTTTGGAGGTGCTATGGCGATGGCGATGGGAATGCAAGTGGGACTGCAATTCGAGAAGACCGTGGGAGCAGGGCTCGTTGCTGGACGGAGCGGAGGAGATGCGGCTAGTCATTCGACTCCTTCTCTTCACTTGGCTGCATCTTCCTCTGTGTTCTGTGGACGTCTCCGAGGGGGGGTGGCGGTGGTCCTTCCCAGAGTGAACTTGGGCAAGCTTAGAGCGAGCCTTGGCGCTGCTACGACTTTGGATGGCACTGCGGCGGCGGCTGGTACGCGTCTGCCATCTTTCCAGGGTTTAGTGTATGGTTCGGAAATTTAGGGTTTAAGGTGCGTTCTTTGGAGTGTGTTGCGGTTTCTGGTGCGTTTCGTCTGAGAGCGTGTTACGGTTCTGGTGCTCTCTTTTGACCATCAGTGGCAATGAATTGTTATGGTTAATTTCTGAATTGAGAGGCGAACGTGTAGGAAATTTTTTTGAGTGTCCGCTGGAACTGTGTGGAACTGTGGTGCTCTCAAAGATATATAAATTTGAATAATGGATTTCGGTGCATTCGATGCTGTGAAGAGGGTGTTTTATTTATTTTATTTATTTTTCTTGCAGCTGCTAAGCCCTGGAAAACATCTGACTGCCGGCTTGTGCTCGAGGATGGGTCGGTATGGCGTGGGAAGTCCTTCGGAGCCACTGGCACCCAAGTGGGAGAGGTGGTCTTCAACACTTCTTTGACTGGGTATGTCCACTACACTGATTAGTTAATGTAGAGAATTTGGTACTTCACTGTTCAGGATAATGAAGTACGTCGTTTTCCTGCTCGTTTTGTTACTGAACGACCTCGAAGAAAATTCTGTTAAAAAATGGTTGGAAAACGTAGGAAGTTACGGTGCTTGTTGAAAATGAGACATGTGTTACAAGCAGTAGTAGCATGTGGTGGTCTTCTAAGATTGCGAAATAGGGTTTTTGAAAATTTCAAGCGCTGAGGATTGTGCGACTGAGGATTGCACAATGATTATATGGAAAGAAACACATGGAAACTCTACATATCTATTTGCGATAGAGACACTTGCGATTGATCACTTGTTCCACAATGGGACTATCGGAATTCCGTGAAGCAGTTAAAATGAGTGGAGAATGACACTGCTATTGGGCTTTGGAATGCTGAAGGGTGGTTTACCTTTGTATTGCAAATTAATTGGCAGGTATCAAGAAATCCTGACGGATCCAAGCTACGCTGGCCAATTTGTGCTCATGACGCAACCTCATATTGGCAACACAGGGATAAACCTTGGTATAAGTCCCAAGTCTTTTTTCCCAATTGCGATTTTGTACGAGCTCTCTTTATGTTTGTCACGGCGTTGCGACCTTGTTAAGAACCCTTTTGTTCTACAAAAAAATTCAGGGTTGTCTATTTTTGCGTTTCCTCAGTTTTGTGACATTGTAGCGCGTGCTGAGCTGATTCCATCTGTTCTCGTTTTCTTTCCTACAGGTGACGAGGAGTCTGACCAGTGCTTCATGGGCGGCTTGGTCATTCGCAGCCTTAGCAACGTGTGCGTGTATTTTCCTCTTCGTCCTTCTTTGCATTGTTCAATTTGAAACTGTTGCAGAAGTGAACTTAAGGGCCCGACACTACCCACTTCAAAAAGTCATGTGTGTCTTTAGAGGGTTGAATCCCGAACGTGCAATCAATAAAAAAAAAAAATGAAATGTATTGTGCCTGACCTGGTTAAGTATTTGTTGAACAGATTAGACTCGTGTGACACGTGTATTAAATTAATTTGATTGGAAGGCGCATTCTGATAGCGATATGCGTTATGATTAGTGTGTAAACATGTTGAAATTTTCATATCTTCTGATGTTTTCTTGTCTGGGAGGCCATTTACTTGTGGTTCAATCCACTTGGGATTTGTCCTAGAGAAGTTTATCTACATCTTATGGATTGGGGTATCATTTTATATTCCGTTTCTAACGCTGCCTTGATTTCAGTGTGTCAAACTGGCGGTCATCGGAGACTCTTCCTGAGTATTTGGAGAAGAGGAACGTTATGGGCATTTGTAAGTATATTGAGGTCTAAATGTCTTTGTGACCAATTGTGTTGATTGTTTCTAGTAACACATAGGTAAAAGTGATTTACACAAGCTGTCCGCTGAAAGTTTTTCCCTGACTTGCTTCATCCACTCAATGAATGTATTGTCTTTGTGAATTTTCAAAATACTAGCATTGTAATCTGCTCGTATGCTCATCACTGCTGGCGTTCTGATTGCAGCTGATATCGACACCCGAGCTATAACTAGACGCTTGCGAGAAGTTGGTAGCTTGATTGGAGTTTTGACTACGGACAAATCCAAAACTGATGATGATCTAATTGAGATGTCTAAAACCTGGAGTATTGTGGGTGAGTGGTCTTTTTTTGTGAAGCACACATTGTTGCATTTTTCTAATCTTCCTACCAGCCAAGGTGAACCTGGCAACATATTTATCTCAGACCCATCTTTGAAATTTATGATGCTTACGTGGCCCTAAGCCATCGACCTTTGTTCTTTATTAGGGTAGGATTCATACTTTTCGATATGTCTTCGTCGTCTTCCATACCCTATAGAAGCCGGGTCTGAAGAGCAAGTTCTCTTTTCTATTCCTATCTCGATATGTTGAGTCTGCCAGTGTTGCGCCATGTTGACAGTGCCTGTGGGGATGGAGCAGGTAAGGACTTGATTACCGACGTGAGCTGCAGCGAACCTTATGAATGGAAAGATCAAACTGATGGCGAGTGGGAATTTAGTGCAACTATTCCTGATTCTGACGCTCAGAAGTTCCACGTAAGTCCTTTAAAACTTCATGTTTGACTTGGTGTTGCTAATCAATTTATAGATGTTATGGTTGATTAGAACAAAGCGAAATACATCTCTATTTTCATGTTGATGCACACCGCTGCAGTATTTCTATTAAAACCATCTTTAAGACTCATGAAAGATCATTTCCGATTATCTTTCCACATTACTGATTCTTGTGATGTATTTCAGGTGGTAGCATACGATTTTGGCGTAAAGCAGAATATTCTAAGGAGACTGACCTCTTATGGATGCAAAATTACTGTCGTTCCATCCACGTTTCCAGCTTCAGAAGTATTGAATCTGAAGCCGGATGGTATCCTTTTCAGCAATGGGCCTGGTGACCCTTCGGCCGTTCCCTACGCTGTCAAGAGCGTGCAGGACTTGGTTGGCAAGGTTCCGGTGTTTGGAATTTGCATGGGTCATCAGCTATTAGGACAGGCTCTCGGTGGCACGACGTTCAAAATGAAATTTGGTCATCATGGTGGAAACCATCCTGTGCGCCACTTGGCCACTGGCCGTGTGGAAATCAGCGCTCAGGTGAATGCATTAACCAAATGCTATCTTGAAATTGTTGCTGATGTCTGCTGACTAATGTTGAATAAAAGCATACTTCATAGAGATCTGCGTCTATTCAGGACTCCTAAGGTGGTTCAAGGTTGACCCATATTATTTGCTAGTGTCTATACCATGTGAAGACAGAATAGTTTGTAGTAGATATGGCCCAAAAAATTCAGAGTGAAGTTAAGAATGCAAGGTAGAGGACACCTATTTGGTTCATTTTTTGGCATTTTAACATAAGTACGGGAAGATTGAACTATTTTTTTTGTTCTTTTTTTTTATTAAACTAACTTTGGCCTTACTTGTCACTTGATTTGTATAGAATCACAATTATGCAGTTGACCCGGACACCCTGCCGGAAGGTGTGAAAGTTTCCCACATCAACTTAAACGATGGTACATGTGCTGGTCTTACGTTTCCTGCTATGAAGGCCATGAGCATCCAGTATCATCCCGAGGCCTCACCTGGTCCCCATGATTCGGATCCAGGTACCACACTCTCAATCGTTTATGCTTCGGATTTTCTGGACTTCGGTGTTCATCACGGTTACGTGGCTCGATTGCATGTAATTATCGTCTGCAGGAGACATTGATCTCTTTGGGGTTTTTTTTTGGTTTTTTTGACACAAATGAAATGATCTCTTAGTTTTGGATCAAGTTTTACTTGTGCATAGATCTTGCAAAACTTTCTTTTTTAGTACAGGTTAATACTCTCCAGAACATCCCTCATGTCCTGACATTATTCGATTTATCTGTGTGCAGCATTTTTTGACTTCGTTGAAATGATGAGGGCGAATAGGACAAAAGTTTGAAACGAAGCACTTTTGTGCCAAAATGAGAAATTGGGCAGAATATCGGCCCTCTTAAGAGGCTAGTTCTATCAAAAGGAGAGGTGTAACTTTCAGCTGGTAACTTTCCCCTGTTTGAGTGGGGTAGTATTTAGGTAGTGACTGAAGAAAAGGAGATAGCAATAAGAGAAAACGTGCGTATACCTATTCGTCCAATTTTGAAAACGAAGGACAGGCTCTAATTTTTCATGATCACATTCACCGCTTGAACGATCATGTTAGATGCTGAGATTAAGCTTTAGTACTTGTATGATGCTGTTCCTGCACAACTCAAATAGTTATATTATATAATTCCATTCCATTTGAAAATTGTCGTTGGTATTTAGCAGATTTAGGGTAAAAAGATGGGGGATGATATCCCTAGGCATTTCTGACGGGACCCGATCTAGGGTTCTAAATAGAGCCCTCCCATGTTACCCTGTGCTGTCATGCATCTCTCTCTTTGGATCATTGTCTCCACTTCCTTTGTGCAAAGTTTTTTGGCTATGGTGAAGTTGGATTTCACTATTTCAATTTGTGGTTTTTTAGATTAGAGATGGGCAAAGTGATGGTACAATGAACACAATGAGCTTAAAGGGTTTATGTATGTTGTATTACAGTTTGGGGTGTTCCTGAGAGACAGTTTAGGGTGGCATTCTTGATTGGCATGCAATTGGAATATTATCATTGAGTGAAGGTTTAGAAAGTACAATTAGACACTTATTGTTGAGGCATAGCTGTGAAGTGGAAGAGATTTGGCAAGGCAGGTTGGTATAAAGCATCTAGGTCATGGTGAAAGAGAAAGATTGTCCTTGGGTAGAAAAAGAGATAGAGTCAAAAAAAGATTAGACTTTAAAGGAAATAACAGTTTGCTTGGGTACAAGAAAAGCGTGTGTGTGTTGGGGAAGAGCATGGAGGACAAGATGAAAGTTTTCAATAGCATGACAAGGTTATTTAGCAAGAGGTGTTGTGTGATGTGACAACCATATTGGAGTGTGTTGAGTCCACCTTGGATGAGCACAAGGATGAGTCTTTGCTTGATTTCTAGAATTACTAAAGACATCTCTATGAGTTCTATAGATGGTCTAGTGATGGATAGAAAAAACAATGACTTCTTCTATTATACCATTGAAATTCACACATATAACTGTAATCTTTGGAAGACTTAGCATTTTAGTTAGTTTAGTGTAGTTATACAAAATAATACAATACTATAGTTTGTTTACAGTACTACTTATGTTTACAATGCATAGATGGTACTTGTATGGAGGTTTATAGTTCTTTTTTAGAATTTAATGTGTAATGTGTGGCTGTAGATGGAGTTCTACTCGCAATTTCAAGCTACAAATCTCCAAGTAGTTGTTGGTAAGAGGATCTTTGACTCATTCCAACCATATTTTGTAAGAAAATTAATCAAACAAAATGTTTGTTTTTGTGTTTATCATGTAGAAATGGAAGAACTTAGGGTAGGATTCAATTACATAGGGGCTCTATGTGCACTGCACTTTATAAATTCTTGCCAATGTCAGCATGAGGTGTGTAAATCTATAAATGAGGAGGGTTGATGTTGTATCCCAACAAACCACCTATTCTAGCGTCACAGCTATGGCTGAATCTATTTTGTGTCCCAAAAGTGATCAATGCCATGGCATAAAAGGAAGTGCATTTTTGGAGGATGTGAAAATTGTACTGTGGACTTCTTTCATGTATGCTCCATTAAAGAAGACAAAAGTTCTAGTAATAAAGTGAAATGGAAGCAATTTGCGATGGAAACAATTACAACTAGAAAATACAAGGAAAAAACAAACTAATGCTGGTATACAAAGAAACCTCTTCGAATGAGTTTGAAAGTTATCTGAAACCCAAACTCCAAGAATTTATGTGTTATACATTTATTGCAAAGTAGAAAAATGAACAATTTTAAATTATCTTGCAATATTTCCTACCAATATTATAGTATCCATGATTGATTATACTGAAACTTCTTCTTTGAGGTCCAAAACGAAGTGCAGTTAATGCATTGGCATAACTATCGGATCACCATTTGGGTCCATATTACGTGGGTAAGAAATCCAAAGCCTGACCCTAATGATGATAGTATTAGGAATATAATGCAGTACCATTTCTACATTAGTGTTGACAAGAAGCATGATAGCTACTTCGTCCAACATTGTCTAATGCTACACTGGGACAATGTCATAGAAGGAGGGTTTAGGCTTAGAAATCATTGGATTTGGAGTGATGATTGTACAAGCCAATTTAAGAACCAAATTCCATAGTATTTTGTAAGTCAATATCTAGAAATTATTGATGCGTGTGCATGTATGTCAAGCTTTTTCGGATTAGGACATAGCAAAGGCGCCTATGATGGGGTAGGTGTTGTGCTTAAACATTACATATGAATTGCTCAACTTAATGTGCATAGTCCACACCTTGAAGATGTTGAAACTATTGTAGAATTCTTGAGAGCCAAACTCAATGAAAGGCCAAGAACTATGTATGGTGATAGGAGACCAGTGCATCGAACTTTCTAGCACATTCTCAAAGACAATGTTGACAAGGAGACTACATTTAATTGTGATTCCATCAAAAGATGTAGAGAGGTGCATTTTGTCCAATCAATAGATATCATGGATGTTAACAAATTGTTGAAGAAAAATTTGGCTTGTTTTTGTATTGCTTACATTGAATGTAATTAGGGCCTTATGAGAATATATACAAAATGAGAAATTCAAAACAATAAAGTCAAAGCTTTAGTTCATATCATGAATATTCTATTCAATATATAGAAAAAGAAGTAAATGATTTAAAATATATCATAAAAAGGTAAAATATTAACAAAAAAAATGCCTCAAATCCTAAACCCTATACCCTAATCCTATACCCTAAATCCTAAACTCATAGATAGTATTGTTACATGATGCCACGTCCATTTTTTACATAAGCTTATGGGTAGTAGCAAGCTTATGGAAAAAATAGGGAATGAAAAAACGGAATATGAAAGGCTTACAATCTTTTATAAAGAATTGTCTTTTTCTTTTTTAGTCATATACAAAAGGACTTAGTACCATGGTAATGGGCACTAGGTAATATGATAACTTAGAAGTGGATGTTATATGCACGCTCATTAGTTTCATATATCTTCTCTCTTTAATTTTTATAATAAGTATTTGGGTAGTAACAAGCTTATAGAAAAAAATAGGGAATAAAAAAATGGAATGTGAAATGCCTTTGATCTTTTAAATTTATTTTTTTTAGACATAAATAAAAGAACTTGGTACCTTGGTAATGGGCACCAAGTAATTTAATAAACTAAAAAGTGGGTGTTATGTACACACTTATTAGTTTCATTATTATTTGTTATTTTTTTTTCTTTATATTTTTTTCTTCCACCCGCCCTTGCATTAAAGTATTGTCTTTATTAACAAGGTTAAGACTATAGACTACAATTAAACTAATCAAACACGAGACTAGCCTTAATCTAGGTTAGTGGATACAATCAAGGATTAAAAAAACTGAGGTACCAAAATGAACAGATTGTACCTTTCAGCAATAGATAAGTTTTGTTTTTTTATAAATTTGAGCATATGCAGAATAAACCAATTTATATAAAGGCCTAGCTAGCTCATCCAAGTATATGTTGAGTCAATGGTTTAATGCCTAAACAAACACCAACACAATAAACACAATGAACAATGAATACTACAATTAATAGACTTGGAAAATTGAGTCTCTCAATTGCTATTAAATCACTGTGAGTATAAAAAAATTACATTCTTCTATTCGACCCTTGACATGGTACTAAGTGTCCTCAACATTAGATCTAAAAATTCTATCTATTCCATTTAGATGGTCGCTGGCTATTGTACCTAGTTTGTTTAGTAAAACAAATCTACCTTTGTATAGGTTGTATCTTAGTAGAGAGGTTGATTCTTTCTTTCATGGGCCTCTTTGTCTTCTTGTTGCACACCTTGCTGCTCTGCTTTCTTGATTTTAGTTTGTATAGAACTTTGAACCTCTTCTACCTTACTTTCACTATTGTCATCCCTTTCCTTTCTAGACCCTCCATCTAATGAGACACTCTTGTTGCATGCACCATCACCTTCTGACTCTCTAACTTGTAGTCATCCCCCACTTTTTGCCTTGGAGCATCTCTTCAACTGTCTAAAGAGTCGCTTTCTTTGTTCATTTTCTGCATTTTTTAGGATATGTGAAATCTTCCTTTCTTTCCATCCTACATTCTGACCCTTCCAATTGGTCACTAGCTTTGATTTTTTACACTTCCCTCATTGAAATCCAGGCTACAACTTTTATCCATTTAAGGCCCAATATCCAACTCTTCGGTATTATCAACATTGGAAATTTTTAGGGATCTATCTCTTATACTTTAATGGAGAGCTTTTCTTCCCCTCCACATGCTTTGGTTCCCCTCCACATGCTTTGGTTCCTCTTCTTGAACCACCTTCTTAGTAGTGTTTACATTGAGATTCTTATATATTTGTCTTGTATGCTTAGGTGATCGAAGAGCCTCCCTCCTCCTCCATGCATTTTGGATCTAGATCTTTTCCACCCACCTACTTACGCCCTTGAAGATTGATTCTAAGACCCTCTATTGTTTCCATCATTACGATGCCCACAATTGTTGGAGGTTTTGTCCAATCAATAGACTCACTATACTAGAATAGGTCAAATGAACCCCCACCGTTGAAAATGATCTTGAAGTTCTCACTGATTTTGCATTTGTAATAGTAAACTTCAGATTATAAAGACTACAAGAAAATGGGGATATAAATGACTTGTCCACAATGACTGCACCAACAACAATGACTTCAAAGTGACTGCAAAATGACTAATTTGTAGTCATTGTTGTTAGTATAGTCATTGTGGACAAGTCATTTGTACTCCCATTTTCTTGTAGTCGAACTCTTATAGAATTTTTTGGACAAAATAGACTACAATGTAGAACCTCTAACAATCCCAACAAGAACATCTGAAACCAATAAAATACTTTTAAGAATTTCCCATCAATTCTTAGAAAAATCTATTGACAACATATAAAGCACTATAGACAATTACAAACAAACATTTAGGAACACCTATCTAGTAGACTCAATATTGACTCTTATGGATAGTTCATAAAGCCTCCTATAGTCCACATTGACATTCAAGAAAATCTTGTGACTCCCTCTAGACTATACAATAATTCAATAATACCAAAAAGAGTCTACACTCATTCAAATGAACTCCCTATAACACCTTAAGTCTACCTCCAAAGTATATAGTAACTCTAGTATAGATTCAAGGACACCACGAAGAATCTACATTCATTCAAATGAAATCTTTGTAATACCCTATAACTACCTTTAGGATATACAATAACTCTAGTATAGATTCAAGGACACTAAAAAGAGTCTACTATCATTCAAATGAACTCTATATAATACCCTATAACTCCTTGTAGGATATGCAATAACACTTATAAACATTCAAGGACACCAAAAACAATCTACAATTAGCCAAGTGAACTCTCTTTAACGCCCTATGACTCCTTGACGGGTATACAGTAACTCATACATAGATGTTTATAAACCCTTCTTGAATTTTAAGTATAGCCCTATCCAAAATCCATGAAGTCACATTTAACTGAGGTGAAAATCAATCACACCTTGTTGACTCTATGACCCAAAGACTTTGGACATTGTACAATTCAAAATCAAACTTCTACAAAATGAATTCTCACTACTACAAGTATCACAAATGCAAAAGAATTAAATCCAATACATGATCTTGGTTCAATGCATCAAGATGCAAGTGTACTAACCTCTTAAATTTGTACCTTGGAATATCATTAGATTCATTGTTATACAATTCAAGTGTTGCTCCCTTTCCATTATCAACATTTGACTTCTTGATATTAGCCATCACCCACCAATCTTTGTGCATCTCCTTGTGACAATCCTTCAACATACACTTTGTACAACTCAAAAAATGAGAATAAGCACACAAGAAGTGATAAGAATGTTGGCAACTTGAAAACTTATAGTCTTATGTAGGATCAAAATCTTTAGTACAAAATGGACAAGGAGCTATTTCAACTATCACTTTTTCCACAGAATCCTCGTCACAATTAAGGTACAATAACGGTAAGGGCACTAGAAAACAACGTGGCCATTGGTAGTTTGCCTTCATACCCCTCAATTGAGTTGTAAGCACAATCTTATAACGCCTCTACAACTTCTGCTTTAAAGATGTGTTGCCATAGCTTGTTCAACTTCTTCACTCTTCTTTGTAGCTTTTTCAAATCCCGTTTCTCTAGAACCAAATATCCTTTGCATATGATCAATAAACCCTCTTTGTGCTTATACTTGACATTCTCAAATCTGCAACTTGCAACACTACAACTCGAATCTCACCTTCGTTTTCAAGTACTTTTGCCTTCAATGCAACAAAATTGTCATCTTCTTTACAACATTCACCCTCCAATGTCTGAAGTCACAGCTCAACAATAGTAAACAGAGATCATCCATACTCATATTGAGTAGACAACTTTACTAGTTCAATCTTTGCCATGTCTTTTTCTTTACAACGGCGCTTGACAAGCCCCTCCAATGTTAGGACCTCATTGTTCAACAACAACAAATACTCCTACCATTCTCCTATTGACATTAAGTGTTGACTTGTCTTTACCTCTAACCCTAACCCATTGTCAATCATTTGTACACTCCTACTTGGTTGTGAATCTAAACATTCCATTTCAAGTTTGATGACATCCGCCGCAACGTCCTTCTCCAAACCACCATCTCTAGCATTCTAGGAAAAAAAATTCTCGTCATGCTCTAGGTTATATCCTCGTAGTTGATCACAATGGATTTACTCAACATGAAGACACCATTTTGTCTTTTTGTTAGGCACAACTCATACACCAAATCCTTTACTTCAACAACATTAATCATTTGCATATTTCAAACAATCATGGGTTGATGATGGTCATCCATATCTTCTCCACCTTTTCCATAAAGTTGGTATCTTCCAACAATGAGCAAGCATAACCATTGGAATTCACCTTGATTCCAAATAATGCTTCTATGTCTGATTCTTCTAGATGAATCCCATATTTAAGTCGCTTGGAATCAAACCCTTGTTACATAAGCCAAAGTTCTCAGCAAAATATCCTTGCTTCAATGGTGTCAATTTGTTCAATGCAATTGTTAGTAGTTATGTATACAAGAAGTCGACCCAAGCTCCAGATGGGGCTCCTTTAAATTGACCTTTACCTTCTTCTTCACTAAGCTAGGGTCCTTCTCCAATAGAGACTCGTGCTTCACCTTTTTTAGTTCCGTAGAGTATGCTTTTGACAAACACTCAAAGTATTCCTAAACTATTACTAAAAAACACTAAAGTCCAAGCATCTTTAGCTTGCAATGTGGTGGCATTGCACATGGATTGGGCTAGCTTGCTTTACAACGGAACCTCTTCAAAAAAGAAATGTGACAAGCACAAAGCCATGAATGCTGGCGTGGGTTGCTTTGATATCCACCACAAGATTTACAAATCAAGAAATGGACGGCCAAGATTGATAAGTGTGTGGTACAATATTTGTGAACATCACCTACAATGAGTGTGATAGATGGTTTTTGAGCAGTTCAACAGCAAGGAACAAGCCTATCGACTCCATTTTGAACAAGTTGGTTTGAATGACACATTTTATTCTCAGCCAATTAATCCCTTTAGGATGTTAGCAGCCCAAACTGGCCTACGAATTTTTATACAATACAATATGCCTTGCCTTAATTGGGTCTGCTTTCCAATGTTTTCGCTTTCCATTAAATGTGTAGTGAGCTTTAATGTGTTTTGTTGTATGGTTTGAGGTGGGCAAATGTAAGTGGATGGCTCATTGCTTCTCTCCTTTTTTTCAACATGTGATTCTTCTCATTAATTGCTGAAATTCAATTCAAGTCTTGAGATGTGAGACAAAAGTGCAAAATTTTGGATAAAATTATGAATCTACTGATGGAAACTTGTGCACTATCACATTTTCAGATTTCAGACTTTAATGTGAGTCAGACTGTATTTTATGACATAGTATACAAAAGCGTACACTTGCTAACATCCTAAAGGGGTTAAGAGGCCATGTTCTACTATGTCATACTCTTGGCCAGCCTTGTAGCAAGTTCTACGGATATGGACTTCCACCACCTTTGGTCCACTCAACCATGTATACATGGATACACCACTCTAAGAGTGTCTCATGGTTTTTGGTGCTTTCTTTTGACCATATTCAAATAAATAAATTAGAAGAATTAAAGCTTGCCTAATATGCAAAATTGATGTTAAGAATAAATATCTCTAAGGATTAATAATCAATGGAGTGAATTGAATGTCATTCTAAACTAATTGCACTTTGTTGACTCACCTTTCAAATTAATTCAAGTATTTGGAAGTACAGAATAAGATATACAAAAGTGAGAAGTTGATAATAACTTCATTCAACTTTAAAATCTACAAAGGAAGAAAGTGAAATGCATCCGATGAGAGAGTTTCAGTTAGATGTTCATAGTAAGTGCCAAAGTAACCATTCACTCTATTGGACCTTCAAATGTCTTAGTGACTTAATGTTCAAGTATCGTAGGTGGTATTGTAGGTCTCAAGTGTACTAATATGGAGATGTCCAAGTGTTCCAATCTAGCATTGGAAGGTCCAAACGTTCTAGTACAAAGATACTCAAGTGTCTTAGTGTAATAGTGTCATATTCAAGGTGTCATACCATTGAAGTTCAACATCTAGTATTGGGAATTTAGGATGTTCTTTTGAATTTTGACTTGATGCATGAAGTATGTGCATACAAAGACAGACACATATGTTTCATCAAATCTAGAATGGTAAAGTCGGATTCTATCGTTGTACTTTGGGGAGTTCAAGTGTCTTAGTAATGGTTTGATGTGACATGTGAATATAGATAAACATAAATATATATGTCCCATCAAATCCAAGCATACACTCAATTCAAATCCTCTCCAAATTTTTTTATCTTAACATATCATAATATGATTGATAACTCAACTAGAGACTATTTTTTCTTTTACAAGTAGTATGTTGGCATGATAAATGATGAAGATCCTGTTTGAATTTGTACTTTTAAGAAAACTAACAAGTTACGTACATGGGAAAAAGAATTGACCTACACTCAAAACAAGTTTGTTTGTTTTCTTTTTCTTTTTCACGTGATAAATTTTCAGATCCTTTTATTTTCACACAATTTAAATGCTCTCCACACAACACAAGCCTACAGGGCATATGCGGTACCGTCACAATTAAAAACCACAAAATTAATCAGGAAAATAAAAAATCACATGATTAAAATGTGCTCCATGATGTCAGAGATCAAGTTCCAGGGCAAAGGCAGGCTTTTCAATCATTCCCAACAATGATTTTCCCTTTCGCCACTGGCGGGGCTTCTAAGACCGGGGTCTAGCGACCACGGGCACGGGTGCCCGCTCCGGATGCGGAGAATCAAAGCGGGGCCAGAGGAAGAGGATAACGCCAACCTTGCAGGCCTTATGCCACCCGGCCTTCACTCCTCTTCCCTTCGTGAATCGCATGCCGATCGTCTGCTCAATCACATGATCATAATCCTCTCTTCTCCATTTCTCCTTTTCTGCAATAACCTTTTCGCATTGTAGGTGCAATTCTTTCTAGAGCCTCTGAGATGAATCCCCTGATGAGAGCCAGGAGCTGGAGTTCGACCACGTAGCCGCTAGTTAGGGTTTGCCCAGCATGGATCCCGAACTTGACAATGGCGTAGTTTGAAATGGCGGTGGCGAATTGAGTTTCATGTTGAGATTCTGACATTTGGTTGAATTTTGCGGGTTTTGGGTTTTGGAGGGTTTCGGCTTTTGGGGTTTTGAGGTTTTGGGGTTTCGAGGTTGTGCGATCTGGTGGTGGGAGGGGGGTGGCATTGAGGGGATTCGGGACCCGACATGGAGGTACAGGAGCAGGCTGGAGGGTGGAACCCGATAGTCGTCCTGGCGCTCCATTGTCACAGTGTCCAGAAATCGTTAGCGGTATTGGGGATGCCGAAGCCGCCTTCGTTGCCGAATCCTAATTCTCCCGAGAATCAGCTGAATCAGAATTCCTTCGTTTCGGCGCTGAAGAAAGGAATGCCGCCGGGGGTATTGACGTTTTTCCGTTGTGGTGAGCGCGAGAGTCGAGAGTTTTCTTGCAGTTGTAGCAATTTGAGTAATAATAGTCCCGCCAAAGCATTCTTCGGGCTGACGTTCCCGAATTCTGGAATGCTTGGCGGGGTAGATCTCCACGAACGGATGCAATCGTCGTCCTGTAGTTGTCGCCAAGAGTCCTGGCACTTGGAAAGCAAAAGGCCATTTCTTGGTTTAGGGTTGCAGGGTTTCTCAATTTCGAGTTCTGGTGCTGCGACTTCTCGGAGTTGTTGCTGCGCCAAGGAAAAGGTGGACCATTCAGGTTTTGAGGGAATTGTGAATGTTTCTATCATGGTACTGTCGATGATGTTTGGGCATGATTCCAATCGGAAGCCGCATCAAAACAGCCGTAAAGAGATGGTGCTACCAGTTAATGAGCAATTGCATCCATTGACGCAAATTCCTGTGCTAGGGTTTCTCTCCCAGCGCTTTACAAGAGCGAATATTCCGCCACCGAAATGTGACCGCAAAAGGAGCCGCTTCATGTGTACCTGCGGTCATCGTGAAGAAGAAGGCCACCGGAAAGCCGCCAAACGACCGTTCTTAGGGTTTTCACTCGCCAATTTCATGCAGTGTAGGGCACCGACATTAGAGAGTTTAGTTCACAATGGGACGAAGAGGCTGCGGTCCTCCCCGTTATCCACTTTAGGGTTTGCTAGGCTGCAAGGAGAGCCAGACGACCTAGGTGGTGCCATTGTTGTCCCTGGAGCAGAAGATGTAGTTGAGGCGACTACTTTGATTGAGAAACCGCAGAATCCAGGTTTACAAATTGAAAAAGTAAAAAATTCGGGTTTGCAGATTGAGAAAGTGAAAAATTCAGGTTTACAGCAAATTCAGCAAATTCAGGGGAAGCTGCCCAATATGGACGTGCTGCGATCGTCGTTAGCCACCCTTGGCGTGAAGGAAGGTGTGCAGGAAATCGTGGACCGGGTTTCTAGCATGACAAGAAGCTCACCAGATTACCCGGACAAGAAGAAACTCACATCAGTCCAGGATTTTTTTAGATACACGGAAGCAGAAGGTAAGCGTAATATTCTTAAGTAGTGTTGAGTGTGTACGCTTATTGTAGAACTAAAGACCAACAAATTCAACGCCTGAGCTGACTGATAACTTAGTAATAAGACCCCAAATCACTGGCTCGTGCTCCAAGACTCTGCAACTTTTGAACCGTGACTACCCATGAGTCCCTGACTTTTCTTTCAAATGTTGAACTCGATAGAAGTGCATTAACGAAAGTTAATGCTAAAGGATCACGGACTCTTGGATACCTGGATTCTCCCTTGAAGTATCGGGGGTTATTAGGAGCTTGAATTCAAGAATATAATGAGAATAGGGGAAGCGGAATGTACTCTTTTGTGTGCAAGTAGGTTAAGACAGGTCCATTTTACTGGAATGAGTAGCTGCTTATGAATTGAATGTGATTGAATTGAATGTGAATTTAACTCATGCTTGTGAATTCAATGTGATTACCTTTGTAGGTAAAAGGTTATTCGACGAGTTGGACCGGGATAGAGATGGACAGGTGACGCTAGATGACCTCGAAGTAGCCATGAAGAAGCGGAGATTGCCTCAACGTTATGCCAGGGAGTTCATGCGACGGACTCGCAAGCACTGGTTTGCGAAATCTATCGGCTGGAGCGAGTTTCATATGCTGATGGAACAGAAGGAGCCACAGATGCTTAGGGCTTACACCATGTTGAGTTTAAGTCATTCCGGTACTCTGCAGAAGAATCAGGTTCTGGTTTCCTTGAAGAATGCGGGTCTGCCTGCAACGGATGGTAACGCTGCTGCTATGATGAAGTTCTTGAATGTCGACACAGAGGGTTCGATTGCTTATGGCCAATTTCGAAATTTTATGCTTTTGCTTCCACCTGAGCGTCTTGGAGACGACCCACGGTATGAGCTCAACCCCTTCATAGGTTTCCTTACTGGCTTTTGTACCATAAGGCCAATCCTGAGGCTTCTAGCTGTTTCGAGTAGGTTTCATTATTAGAACGGGTTTCAATATTAATAAGATAATACTAAAATTATTATTTTTTGTCTTTTCCCACTTTGGAGAGGTTTCCAACGCCCTAAAGTATGTAATATTTTGATATGAACAAGCCCTGTATTGTTGAAGTTTGAAATAGTAGGGTCCTAATCACGAGCCTAAACTACCCTTGAATCATGAGTATTGCATCTATCATTTATCTCATGGAAGCATTTTTGAGTGTGATAAAATCTAGATGTATCTCATTTCTTACAAAGTCAGATGTATCTCATGTCTTTGTTATATAGATCGCTCTTTCATTGTAAATGAGTGACTTTTCAACCCATGGGAAAGGGACCCTTACGCAAATGGATTCTTACTTTAGTACTTTTTTCCAGTTCTGTAATGCTAGTAGTTTGTCTATCTCTTCAGAGGGTTACTTATCTTGCTATTTATGCATGTGGATGTTTAGGATGGTGTGGTTCGAGGCAGCAACTGTGGTACCTATGGCTCCCCCTGTTGACATTCCAGCTGGTTCGGTTCTGAAGTCTGCATTAGCTGGAGGTTTGGCGAGTGCTCTCTCTACCTCCGTGTTACATCCGCTTGACACTGTGAAGGTGCGATTAACTCGGCTACCATATTTTGGTGCTCTATCTTGTTCTTTTGGCAGAGAAATTGGCATTTTTAAGCTGTTGATATTGATACAGCTAATCATATGTATGGGGTTTCCACGAGTGGGCATGGCTTTGGATAGTGACTTTGTGGACCTCTGTCTAAGAAACTCGGGTAGCAGTTTCGGTGCTGCATTTGGTATTGAAGTTGAAGATGAAGAGTATCTGACACAGCAATGAGAGTATCCAGATTGATCAGTTTAGCTGGGTGCAGGGTCCATCAGTTATTTTGTGTTTGTTTAGGAACAGTGCTTAGATGCTCACAATTTATATTCTGGTTTGTGTAGACAAGGGTGCAAGCGTCGACCTTGTCATTTCCTGAGGTGATTGCCAAGCTGCCTCAAATCGGTATACGAGGCATGTACCGTGGGTCTATTCCAGCAATTCTTGGTCAATTCACCAGGTACAACCTTACGCTAGATTCTGAGCTTGTTCTGTCTGCTTCATTTCGTTTTCTACTTGTCCATGCTGTTAACCTTCTAGAGTGCGACGTGTTTAGCCAAACTTAGCGGAATTTATATTTTGATGTGCCAGCCACGGAATTCGGACAGGTGTGCTGGAAGCCAGCAAGCTTCTCTTAAAAAACATGGCGCCAAACGTTTCTGATCTTCAGGTTTTTATATTCTCAGCTCGGCGTACTATGACTCTCATTTTTTGGCATGCACTTCTTCGGGTCCTTCCTCTTTCATAGAGTCTCTCCTGGGTGATATGAAATTCCCTGTGCTGACAGTCGTCCCGTGTTTGATCAGGAGATCAGTATATTGCTAGCTTTTGTCGCATGTCGGAACTTTTAGTTTGCATTTTTTGCCTCCCTGTCTGTTTAGAGTTTTTGAAAATATGCTGATCTCCTCAGTTACATTTCATCAGGTTCAATCTTTGTCTTCCTTCACCAGCACTGTGATTGGAACAGCTGTTCGAATTCCATGTGAAGTGTTAAAACAGCGATTACAGGCTGGCTTGTACAACAGTGTGGGGGAAGCTATTGTTGGAACATATCAACGAGATGGTTTGAAAGGCTTCTTCCGAGGAACAGGAGTTACGTTGTGTAGGGAGGTTCCTTTCTATGTTGCTGGCATGAGTATCTATGAGGAAACAAAGAAGGTGAGTTCCAAACACTGAATATTCATCATCTGTATCTGTATAGAACAAATATGTATGTTTTTTTTCTGTGATAAGTCCCTAAGAGAATTTGGCTCCAGGTTGTCCAAAGGGTACTGGAAAGAGAGCTGCAACCATGGGAGACAATCGCCATTGGTGGTCTTTCTGGAGGCCTTGCAGCTATTGCGACAACGCCCTTTGATGTGATGAAGACAAGAACCATGACTGCAGCTCCAGGCATGCCATCCACTATGGGTACTATAATGGTAGCCATAGTGAAGGATGAAGGCCTCTTGGCTCTTTTCAAAGGAGCTATACCACGTTTCTTTTGGATTGCACCTCTCGGAGCAATGAACTTTGCGGGTTATGAGCTAGCTAAGCGAGCCATGGAAAAGGAGAAAGGAGTTCAAGCTGCAGGAGAACAAGAGAAGTCCAGATGAGCTCTTTTGTGGGAATCTTTAGCGTTCAACAGTCTCATTTCATTTCATTACAAAGGTTGCTGTACATATGTTTGGGAAGTGATTAAAGCAGATAGAAGAATGACATGGCAATCCCAGTATTAGTTGGCTGATTGCCAACAACTTCATCTCATACATGACTCCACCAGGGCATATGAAGGCTGTCAAGACCACAGCGCACCAGAACATAGGGCGAAACCTTGTGGCTGCATCCCACAATGTTGACATTGTCGAGGAGAGGTAATGGTGACCTTTTTTTTGGCGAGAATCTCTTTCATATCTGATGCCGCATCTCCGATTTTGGTTTCTACTTGAGGAGTAATGCAGCACTGCGTTTACGTGAAGAAACACTGGAGGACAGTTCTCTAAAATTTGTCGACAACCTGGGGTTTTCAGTGATCAATGTCATTAAAACTCTGCAAGGTTGGCTCCAATACAGTTGGATAATTCTGAAGGTACGACAGTCCTCATTGAGGACTGCAGCATCTTCCCGTACTTTTTTCTTGGAACATTCTACGAACATTCTATCCATTTTGACGGAGTTCAAGGATAGTAATTGCCTTCGGTTATTCTGCATTTTACTTCTGTCGGAGACACCTACAGTCGTTTATCAATATTGCACAGCTGTTACAATTGTGCATCTTCTTTAACATTCGTGATAGAAAGCACTGTTCTGTTTCAATTGACAGTGTCACATGGATCTGCTTCTATTACAATAGATATCTTTCCCTCAGATGAAGTGGCCAGAGTAGGTAAGGTAAACCAGCCTATGAGAGTCAAAAGGCCCATGACAGACACCATGCCCATTACTATCTTGCAACAACCCATGATACACTTTTTTTAAATAAATGAGATTGGGGCTACATTAGGTTTACTCAGTAGTGTCCACAGTCAATGTCTTGGATGATGGTGTGGAGAGAATAGTAATTACAATAGGAACTTCCATTTTGAGTGATGGAATTGTCACTTTTTGAGTGTAAATTCTTCACAGGATTGAAGTGACTTTTTTAGGCCTTCATGTAGTGGTCATGTTATGAAATATTGTGACTACTTTAGGTGCATAAGATGATCATTATGAATACACTTTTTGTTGGTTCTAGGGGTAGTCTAGAGACTCTTTTGGGTCAATTGGGCAGTGTACTTCCAAAATTCATAACAAACTCATATTGTCAAAAAAATAAAATTTCAATTGCCCTCTCCATTTGTATTTATATGGAAGAAAAAATTCAACAATGCCAATAGGGCAAACTAGTCATTCTCCTGGTTTACCTTATGTGCTACCTTGGAAACTGCTTTCCAATTACAAGATCATAGTCACAGAAATATCTTAAATTCTAATGATGTAATGCAGCTCCATAGATATTGCTTCTCAAAAGTCACAACCGACCTACTATCAAGACCACCTGATTATCAAGACCTGTAACAGGTAGAATAACTGTTTTGCCTTGTTGACATTATTGAAAAAAACAATTTTTTTCCATATAAAGACAAATGCGAGAAATGGAGAGAGAAATTGAAATTTTATTTTATTTTGACAAAGTATGAATTTATTATGAATTTTTGAAGTGTGCTATCCAAGTAGTCTCTAGACTATCCCCAAACCAACAAAAAGTGTACCCATGATGGTCATCTTACCACCTAAAGCAATCAAAATATTTCCTAACATGGCCATGACATGAAGGAGTTATTAATGATTGTTATAGGAACTCCTTCACCATCACCCAAGGCATTGGTTGTAGGCACTAACTCAAAATAATTAATTCAAAACTCATTTATTGCAAAAATTCTATCATAATTAATTCAAAACTCATTTATTGCAAAAATTCTATCATAATTATTTCAAAACTCATTTATTGCAAAAATTCTATCATGGGTTGATGTAAGATTGCGATGGATCATTTCCTAGGTATTTGCATTGTGCAACTTGCCTCTCATAGGCTGGTTCACCTTAGAATATATGCCAAAATAATACTAAATCAAAATAATATTGTCAACCTCATTCTGATGCAATTTATTTTAATAAAAAAAATTGTAATGAAATAAATGCTAAAATTACATTAGTTTCAAGGCTAACATACTATAACCCTTGAGATCTTAGAAAGTTTTTTGAAAATAATGGTTTTTAAGTTTCTAAAAAGTTAATATTGACTCTTATAAAAAAATTGAATGAATTGTTGACACTTCATGGTTTTCATGGAGTTGTTGCTTCAGTGGCACGCTTATAGTATTGAAAAGTTTGCAAGGAACCTTTCATTGATTTTTATTGGGGAACAATGTGAAGTTCCTTGAAAATCTATCAAAGACATTCAACAATTCCACAAAACCAACTTAGTAGTCAAAAGCAAGCATCTAATTAAACCTATAGTCCAAAAAATAATTGGATTGGATATATACTTGAAAAATATGTTTATCAAAGTAGATTGTATTCTTATTTAATTTATCCATTTATTATAAAAAATAATTTCTAAAAAATTCTAAAAAATTCTAAAAAATTAATTAATTTTTGAATGTCTATCTAAATTGATCACATTTATTGTTCAATTTTACATTAGAAGAGATTTCAGGATTTTGAGGGCCGTTTCGAGGTCGTTCCCGGCGCTGTTCCCCTGGCAGTCAAAGAACGCTGCTATTAGATTTATTTTTTTTGAAAAAATAAAATAAAATAAAATTTTTAAGTCCTTAAAATGATAAACAAAAGTTAAATTTTTTGTTTTTCCGAAAAATATGACATGGCCGTCTCTCGGCCAGGTCAGCACAGGCCGGGAACAGCGGACTTCGGCAGTTCTCGGGGGGGGGTTCGAGTTGAGAACTCGCAACCCTCCCCGAGAGCCAAAACACATGTAATGTATGAATTCTATATTTAGGGCATTGAATAACTCTAATTTTTTTTAAGCTAATTTTGCAAAAAAATTCACCCTAATTGTTATCTATAGATGGGCCTAAACATTACATTCTTATCATTGTTTTGACATTTTTCTATTAGTGCTAAATGGAGATGCTTTGAGACATTTAGAACATAAGTTTGTAACAAAAATTAAATACATCTTTTATAGGCATTCATATCAAGATGCAATTTTTCATTGTTGTT
The DNA here is from genome assembly GCA_947034895.1 of Rhytidiadelphus loreus. Classification (NCBI taxonomy): domain Eukaryota; kingdom Viridiplantae; phylum Streptophyta; class Bryopsida; order Hypnales; family Hylocomiaceae; genus Rhytidiadelphus; species Rhytidiadelphus loreus. The sequence goes on along the minus strand of OX344765.1, from coordinate 26,969,623 downwards.
ATTATTTTTTTAAATAGTAAGAAATGAAAATATTATCAACATGTCAAATGTTTTACACGATCATCAATTTAAATTTTCATATGGCATTGAATATTCATTTAGTAACAATATTAGGGATTAAATATTTAAGATTTGTTGGATCATAAGGGAAGCACAATCTTCTTCAAAATATGACTTCTACAACTTTAGGAAGTTTAATCTAGACTTTGATTTAGACACAATGATATGAATTATCCATTTGGACAAAACTAGAATTTTCTTTTTATAGATCTTTGCCCCTACTCTTTGCCAAATCATTGAAGTTTGTGTATTTAGCAAAAAAAATTAATGTTTTTAGAATTTTAGAAATTTGATGTGTGATGGTCTTTGATTATATTTTAGTGGACATTCATGAAAAATACATGGACAAAAAAGTAGTGAAAGAACCATTATATTTCTCTAATATTAATTTCTAAACATTAAAAGCATAGTGGATATTCTACTTCAAAGAGGCCAAATTCAACTTTCTTGGTATTTTGGACCACAGAACTATAGCATGGTTCCATAACTTACTTCTGTTCACCATAATGACAAACACCATTATAATTTCTTTTGTATTTTTCCATATTGCCAATGTGACTATAGTATGAGAAAATCTATTTTTTTCCTATTTATAATTCTATCGATCCCTATTAATCCATTTGAGTTACATAATTTACTACAAAATATGATCACTAATTTTAGATAAACAGCTCTGGGCTTCCAGCTGTCACACCACCCATGACCCGCTCCGTGGTTACTTTAGTCAAAACGTAGATTCAGAATTGCTTTTGAAATGGTCCACTGGCCTAGAGGCTGCTGATATCTACCAAAATGAAAACTCTATTATTTTAAGTTAATTTTCATTGATTTGGGAAATGTGTTTTTATAGTTGTGCAGTTCCACTGTCTTCCCTGTAGAACTTGGCAGTAGTAGTGTTTGCTGGAGCTTGTTGTTTCTGCTGCGAGATTTGTTCCAGTTGCTCTCATCATAGGTTTTCGGAGCTTTGAAGGGCGATTCTTCTGTTCTCTATCGGCTGTGTGAGCGGAGAGGAGTCGACGCTATTTTCTTCTTGCGAAAATGGGCAAAGGAAGCTCCGGTGCGACGTTCTGCGAGGTCTTGCTCGCTATTCTGTTGCCGCCTCTCGGCGTTTTCTTCCGTTACGGTTGCGGGGTGAGTAAAATATTTAGCTTTGGAATTCTAGTCGCGTTTCTTTAGATTTTTCTCATGGTGTTTCTAGGATCTAATTGTTAAATTTTGTAGGTGTTTAGATCGAGACGAGTTTCTTCTGTCGCAAGAAGTGATACTATGCCGAGTTGTAGTAGAATTTTTTTTCATGCTGTTTTCAGTACCTGCTATATTTTTGAGATTTTCAGTAAGTTATACGAGTTTCTTCTGTCGCGAGAATTGTAAGGGTGCCAGGTGTAAGACATAGTTCTTTGTTCTTCTTAGATTCTGTGCTCTTTTAGACATTAGGGGGAGAATATTGATGAGTTTATCGTTGAAGTGCTGACCGAGCTTACTTGATGTCTGTGCCAGCTGGAGTTTTGGATTTGTATTCTGTTAACTATCCTCGGCTACATTCCGGGAATTCTGTACGCGCTCTATGTTATCGTTGCTTAGGCGATGGACGAGTATTCATGTCTATGGCCTAGAGCAGCGGACATTGATATATTTGTTACGTCAATGGCATAAAGGCGCATTACGAAATGGTGTTGATTTGAAGGACCTTTTCCTCTGGTGTGCATTTCACGGACGTTGAGTGAACGGCTATCCCTCGTGGCTCACTCAAGTACAGGAGTGGTCCGATTTGGTGTATGCTCAGTTGTGCATAGAAGGTCACCTTCTTCGTTATAATAAAATCCATACTTCAATTCATATTTCTTGTTACGAGTTGTACGACTCTTGAAAAGAGCTTTTGTTCTGCTACACTGTATTGTACGTTACTTTCCACAGAAACCTCAGCAGAAACCTCTACTACTGAAGGCGTGTCACCGTATCCGGAGTTATCGGATCTCAGGCAGGTTGCGTTCAGACGTTGAGACCCTGTGTTGTTAGGTGACTGGAATTTGGTAGGATGTGCTTCTCTTCGGAAGATCAAACCAAAGTATCAAATCAGCCAGTTCCACTCCAGTACGAAACCGTCATGAATCCGTGCTGCACACGCAAGTGTGAAATTTGGCTCGAAATGGGATGAAAATTCGTGAAAGCTGCGGTACATTACGTGATCAAAGCTCAGCCTCCGTCGTCGTTGGGCCGTAGTACTGACTTTCTGTCTTAAATTACAATAGTAAGTTGCTACTGTAACAATATTAAGTTTCACACTTGGCTTTCCGTCATCACTTTCACCTTTACTTGTCACACGGAGCTGAAGACAACTGTCTCCCTGTATTTTATAAGTGGAACTTCTGGTCGGCTTGTGCCCTTGTTTCATGCGAGGAGCCCGCCAGGGTGTTTCTTTCGTTCCTTCCATTCTTCGTTCCTCGTGAAGTGGGGTCCCTCACTTGCATCCTCTAAGAATATATCAATTAAAATATGATTTCCGAGTCGGATATCTCTGTCCTTGTCTTTGACCCTGTAAGAACGCCGAAGACACTAATTTTAAGTGTCCTATGGATTACAAAGAATCCTTCTATGTAGGACAAGGATATAACATAAATGCAGATTTCATCCTATGAAATTTGTGTGAAAAAGAGAGGTCTTGTACAATAAGGTGGGAGGTTCAGAAATGGAGCACCTCAGCGCTGAAACTGAATTTTGGGGAGGTAAAACATCTTGAAATATTTTTCAGTAAATTTTCCTTGAAAGACAAGTGGAATTGAAATCTAACCCAAGTCGTTTCATATTTTTTGGACCTTTGTGGAATTAGTTACAAATTTTTGAAGTTGGAAAAAAGTGGTCATCAAAATGGACCACCTCCTGAAATGTGCATAGAAAGCAAAATGTACCTTTGAGTCATGTTCCATTTTAATGCCCGCTCCATTTTACAGCCTCCTACCTTAGTTTGACCTCCAACAATGAGTGCTCTTTGATTTTTCATAAGCTAATGATGCACGTGGTACCAAAAAGGATGATTTTTACGGTGACCAACATGTACTTTTGGGATTAACCTATTTTCCCACAAGGTATTTATATGTGTCAATCTTCTTGAGATTATGGAGGGGAGCTAGGAAAAATAAAATTAAGAATTGTCCACTTGGTCCATGCTTCAATTCTAAAACATTAGTTACAACTCCCTATAATAAAAATTGTACTTAGTGTCATCTATACTAACTACTTATTCAAGGTTGTAATTTTTTTAAGGTAAATGAATAGTTTCACCAAATTGAAGATTATATTAATCATAATATTCATTTATAATATTCAACTATGATTATGAAGAATGTTGTGGTTATCATACTTAATAATAATATTTTTGGCATTATGTACTTATTATCCAATTTGATCCTCCTAACCCAAAAAATGGTATCTATTAAAATATTACAATCGAAACCACTCAAATTCTTTGTAGTGCCATTCATAGTAATTCACCAAACTTGCCAATTGCATTTTATTCTAAAGACTAGAAATGAAACAAGTTTATTTTGTATATTGGTTATATTGACATTTATCCAAAATTAACCTTTAATCCTTAAAGAACTAGATGTTCATATTTCGAGCAACGAATGAATGCAAATATATCCTTGATTTTTACATCCATTTAAAGGTTAGTGCTTGTATTATTTTTTTCAAATTTGTATGGTATAGATTCTCAAACCCCTTTTTTGCAAATATTCTATAATTTAAGCAATGTAAGTATATTTGACTTCAAAGTGTAACTTTTTTAGTTCAAAGTATGGCCCTTCAAAAATGAGTGATTTGAAGGAATACAAATTAGAACATATTATTTTGAACTTAGCATTTTGAACTTAAAGAAAAAATATCTTGTGAAATTACAAAAATTGAATCTATAGTTAATTTTAGAAAGATTTTTAATTTTTTGGTTTCAAATTTTATTAAGAAATATTAGTTAGTGTAGTAGGTGATCTAACTATATGAAAATGATTAATGGATCATATTTTACAAATTTTTCTAGAAAATTATCATCAAATCATCCTTCTAAATTGCATTTTATAGCACATCTTCACAATTTTGGAAATTTAGTGATGAGGATATTCCAAATTGCATGATGATTTGCAACATGGTATCAAAGGTCTATGTACCAAAGGTCTGTGCATCAAAGGTCTGTGCATCAAAAAGCAGGTCATTATTACTAATTGATTGCAACTTTCAAAAAATCCATAGTTGGTTTTGAAGAACTCCTAAGGGAATGTGGTGTCTTGGAGCACAATGCTCCTTCAAAATACTTGTATCCAAAGCAAATCTTCATTCATTCTTTAACAAGTCCAATCATAGGAGAGTCCTATTGGATTGTTGCAAGAAACACTTAACATTTTTGTTTCAAATACGTTGATTTGAGCCATAGGACCACCATTTCTACGATTGCTATGAGTACTATGTGGAAGCAATGCAATATGAATCACAAAAACAAATTTAAAAATGATTAGAAAATCATTAAAAATGAAATAAAAATCAATAAAATCATTAAAAATCATTAATCTTTTTTAATGAAATAAAAAAAATATTAAAGAATCAATAAAAAAAATTAAAATCATAAAAAATGAATAAAAAAATTAGTGAGCTTACTCTACAATACTATATAGCATTGTTACTAACTGCAATGGGCTACTACAGTATTGGAGGATCAGAAATTAGCAAAAAATGGGTACGTGAGCATTTTGATATTTCGTAATTTTGAAAGATATCATAAAAACGAAATTTTCTACACTTTGACACTCTTGAATTGCACCAAATTCTTCTTGAAAAGAATTTTTTTCTCATTCTAATTTTCACGGAAAGGACGCACACTTTGAGCCCTTGTGCATGCTAGAAAACCTTGACATCATTGTGTGTAATCTTTGTACATCACCTACTTCCCCAATTTTTGGCTTTGAATTTGCATTTGTTGGTTGAAAATAGGACAACCCTCCTCCAAATGGCAAAAACAAACATCTATATTATTGCTCAAAAATAGTTTTATTATTTCAAAAATGACCCTTCAAGGATGTCTTCAAAAAGTATATCAATTAAACTTGCCATAATAAGAGCTTAGTATTCTAAATTAGAAGGAAAAAAATCTTGTAAAAAACAATAAAATCAATCCATCATCATTTTGTGATGGAACATTGAATTAAAACCATTGATTCAACAATATGGATTTGGCGTAGGAATTGTAGTTTATAATTTTTGTTTAATTAATGAAAGGGGTATTGGAGCAACAAACTACTTCTGTTATAGAATACAAAAACATGGTTCCAAATGCCCAATAGAAGTAGCTTGATGCCAATATGGACCTCTAGAACCATGCTCTTGCACTATATCTTGGTGCCTTAAGAACTTCTTTCTACCAATGATTAAATTCTTTTCAAACGATTATACTCAAAACACGTCTTTGTACTTTTGAAAATTTTGACTACCACATGGTTCTTGAAGAATTTAGTCCATCTTTTTTTTATATATATCTTTTTTTTAAACTCCTTATCTATAATCGTATTTGATAATCAATGCAATGGAATACATCCCATATGTCCTATTGGAGGTATTGAATAAGAGATATGGAGTTTGGAAGTTGATCATAAATTCATTCAATTCAAAAATTTCAAACAAATTGAAATATATTAGTTAAATTTGAAAGTTTGCAAATTCAAACATATATTCAAGTTTCTAAACTCTTCAAAGATATTCAAGCCTTCTTTAATTTATATTATGACCAAAAGAAAGTCAAAGATTAAATGAATGGAGAATGAAATTCAATATTGTTTTGTTTGATTAGAGTTTTGAGTTCATGCTCTATTTTGTCCAAATTTCTCCATTTGGATGCAAGATGGATAATGAAAGACTTCAATACCTTCAAGAAGTTCAAAATTAAATATACAATTGGAATTGCAAGTTTGCAATTAGTAAAAATCTTGTGCACTACAAAAAAATTTAGGCCTCCGAAGGGCTATTCCAGAGTGACCAAACAAGCTATTGTTTTCAAAGTAGTCCTTGGCCGGAATCTAGCTGCAGAGGAAAATCACTTTGGGTGAATATTGTCAAAGTAGTCATCCACTCAACCTTGGCAACTAAATTTTTTTATTATTTATTTTTAGTTTTTAGTTTTTAGTTTTTAGTTTTATATTAGTTTTTTAGTTTTTTAGTTTTTTTTTTCTCCAACTAATTTTTTTTTATTTTGAAAAAAAAAAAAAAAAACTGGATTCCTATGCCATTAACAGCATTGAAAACTACAAGTTTGAGGTGGGCAATCTCAGAGGATTTTTTTTTTTTGCCAAAAAAAGAAGATAGAAGGGTAGTTCAGCTGTTGCTGGAGCATCCCTCCGGAGGCCTCATTTTTTCTCTAATGTAAGTCGTACACAACCAACAATTTTTGGTAGGAAAATTCAATCCTTCTTTGTCATTAGAAAAAGAATGGAACCTTAAACAACAATGCTAGAATGTGAGCCTAGAAATGCAAGCCTATGAGCCTTGAGCCTAAGTGTAAGTAGGTGTTCTATGACTATTGAAGGTGTTTATAACATACATACTAATAATATTAGTACCCTATAACCATGGAAGGTGCTTATAACGTAGGTACTTATAACATAGACACCTATAACATAAACATCCTAGAACCATGGAAGGTGTTTACAACATAAGTACTTACAACATAGACACCTGTAATATAGGCACCTATAATATAAATATCCTATAACCATGGAAGGTGCTTATAACGTAGGTACTTATAACATAGACACCTATAACATAAACATCCTAGAACCATGGAAGGTGTTTACAACATAAGTACTTACAACATAGACACCTGTAATATAGGCACCTATAATATAAATATCCTATAACTATAGAAGGTATTTGTAACGTAGGCTCTTAGGCTCCTAGGTTCATCAAGATCCTAGGCTCATATACTAGCAACCGTAGGTCCTAGGCTCATCAAGATCCTAGGCTCACATACTAGTAACTGTGGAACCTCAAGAGGGCCGCTTGATTTGGACCAAAAAAACAAAAAGTGTAAAAAAAAAATTAATTTAAAAGAATCTCAATTTGACATCACACCTCAAACACTTGAAGTGCCATGTCAAATTGTGGTTTCAAATTTTTAATTTTATTTAAATTATATATATAATATTATTTTTTATTTGCATTGTTACTCTAGATCCAACGGCCTTCTTGAAGCCCCATTTTTTTTCTAATGCATCATGTCAAAGCTGAATTTTTGGAGGGCTATGCAAGAATAAGCCAAACTTAATTAGAACTAACAAAATTTTAGCAAAAGGAAGAATGTTGTATATGGTGTTCTATAGAGACCTAAATGGAATTCTTAGCGATGATTTTGAAGTAAAGTATCGTTGTCACTTCTACATCATTTTTTTCATCCTACATTACTTGAATGAGGTTTGAAGTCAAAAAAATTGATATATAGTGAGAATTCTAGAGAATTTGCAAGCTATATGGACTTCATTATTTTTAAATGGCTCAAGACATTGATTTGGTGGAAATAACATTGATTGCCTCAGGACTATAGAGCCTACCTTAGTGTCTTTAGTGAGTCTAACTTCCTGTGGCATTGTGGTGATGCTTTGATGCATTGTCTCTCTAAGATACAATAACTTGCACAAATGCAAATTTAGCTTACACCTCACCCATTGATAATCAGAATGTAAGAGATTCTTAAATGGGATTTTTTTGCACAAGATGAATTTAATCATGATTGGTGGCAATGAAATGATTTACTTGCATTATCAAGTAAAATCACAACTTGTTGCAAGTGAAATCTAGGTAAAACCAACATAATTGTAATGTCAAGTACCACTTAGATGACGGCAACTTTGTTGATTGCCGAGTGTTGTCTTTCCTTGAGTCTAGCTACAATTTTGATTTCCACATCACCAAACTGACAAGTTCTCTCCGCAGTATCTTGCCTGATGCAGACTTGGGTATGCTATCCATGAAAGCAACTTTCCGCACTTTCTTGTAAGGAGCCACCTGGCCACAAAACCGTAATCAAGCTTCATTCGAGCAGAGATGCAAAGATTGAACATGAATGGAGACTTTACAACCATATGAATATTTAAGAGTGTGTTTGGGGCAGTTCTACTCTCTGTGCCACATGAACATGGGTAGCAAATTCCATCGAGAGTAGCAAACACCAAATTAAACACTCCCCTCTCTAACGACACACTATGAAATTGCACATTCTTTGTACTCCCTCCGTTTGAAAATTAATAGTGTACCCATTCTACCAGTGATTGCACTGAGAATGGATACACTAGTATATCCTTAAAATCTGTCAAGTACTCAAGTTGTGTGGGCATTGGATTGGACAATTTCGACATGCAAAGTTCCAAATTCATTGAAGAGTGCATTAAGATGCCTAATGTATCAGTTAGAAGTGTCGTCAGAGAGGCTTGCAGCTCAGGTCCAGAGACCTTGTCCAACAGGGAAACATCACCAACTAAATGTCCAGATGTCATGAATTTCATTCGTCAAATTGGAGACAGACGATTATCTACAAGAGATGCATAAAAAAAATAGTAACAAGAAACATTACAATCTTGGTAGCAGGTTCCTACTTTTAAATGGACAATGCTTGGAATGAAGGATCATTCGCTAAATTGGTGACATGGTGATGTGTACCTGCTCAGCGACCCAATGCATGATATTGTCAGCAGTTATTTCGAACCCTTTTCTTCGGACGATACATGCCATTGGAATTTGGCCACACTGCTTGTCAGGATACCTGCGCTTGCACCAATTTACAGCACAAATGTCATGTGGAGGAGGAACTTACATTCGGCTAGAATCCAACATAATTATGTATTTCTGCAGATAATTACCGGAAATCTGACACTAGCGGAAATTTGACACTAGCGGAAATCTGGTCATGTGCTGTGTCTGGTCCAGGAGCTGATTCAACTTTGCTAGAACTTGAATAAGACATGATTTCTACTAGTGACAAACGGGCAATTTCATTGGTTTCACAGCCTTCAATTCCCACTATCATAAACTGAATTGCTCACCGGCAATCTACTAGATTTATGGTCAATGAACTGTTTATTTCTAGTCAATTGCAGATCGGTTGATTTTCAAAGTATGTTCTTGGTGTTTTGGGTATCTAATATGATGAAATCTGCTACAACTTTGCACGTAACATGCATTTATAAATCCTGCTGATGTGAGATTGTGTTGACTAGCTGCAGTTTCGTCGTCTTGGTTTGGTGTGCAGGTTGGTCTCTTGCAATGGGATGTATTGTTCATTTGTTTCCCTCAGAAAATAGTAAATCTCGCTGAAACCTAACTCATTTAAGGCTAGCATGTACCAAGGTTGCATTCAGATATGTATTCAGCATTGATGAAGGATGAGTTGCTTACGGAATAATTGCGCAATCCATTACTGCCGGGTGAGAGGAAAGAAGATCTTCCAGCTCAGCAGGTGCTACCTGCGCAATTTAGTACAATTCAAAGAGAGATGAAGAATCGGTTGAAGACATTCTGTTGATATCAGGATCGAAAACAGGTTCACTGCCCTCAAGAGATGCAGTTCGAAAGCCCCAATTGCACAGTTATGAGCCTGAAACACTTCTGAAGAATCACAAAGAGCTCAAGGATTACTTTGGTCTCATGCATACAACAAACTACTTATGTGTAATTATGATACCTTCAGAGTCCAATCAATTCTACTACAAGACCTACTATCACGCAATGCTAAGAACCAAAAATTTGTGATTCAGAAACCTTCAACATATGTTTCAAAATTTAAGCAACAAGCAGATCTTCAGTGAGAAAAATGTTTGCATGTATTGCACCTGGTAGCCATTGTACTTCACAAGCTCCTTGAGCCGATCCACAACGAAGAGGTAGCCATCTTCATCAAATTTCACCATGTCACCAGTGCGAAGCCACCCATTTTTTCCAATTGATTCTTCTGTTTCTTTGGGGTTATTCACATACCCTGCACGTGTTAATTTATTAAAAAATTGGGTAAGTGGGAAGACTAGAAGTTGACAATTTTCCACAATCCTGTGGACTAGGACACATATAAAAAGTGTGGTGATAAGAGGAAGGCGATGCTAACAGCTGAGTTTAGTTCATAATTTCAGTTTGGTGATAAGTGAGGTGTTTTGCACTGGTAGTTTAAATTATTCTACATGAAAATTAGCTCATCTTTTCAATTATTAACCTAATACACTTGTCTACAAATCCAGATTGACCTCTCTCTTGATCGATTTAGGGCTTCTGCACTCTTTAATTGAAGGTTTCTCCATATTCAAAGAAAAACAGAGAATTGATTCACATCTTCTGGTTTCAGAAAGAATGTTATGTTATTCTGGTCGACTTATTCTTCTATATGATTAATTGCGCTAAGAATCTAGAGTTGACAATTAGGATATCATAAGAGCTACTCGAGTACACTAGGTTGAATGATCAATTCTTGGCGATCAACAAAAATGAAAATATTTTGTATTCAACTATATTTGAGAAAGGCATAACATTACGTAGTCCATATGAACATACTGTATTGTACAGTACAGTGTGACATATACCCTCAATGCTTGGGTCAACTCTGATCATGTTATTCTGATTCTCTCCAATATCCTCTCACCACAAAGATATAAACCCACGAATCTTGTGTAACAGCTTCAACTACAGAGTAATTATTATGGAATCTTAAGTCAAGAGAAGAAAGTCAGAAGAGCCACCTTGATGTCAGATGATGAAACAATGATGAAGTATCAAAAACGTAATTCATAATTTAATAACAACAATATCAGACTGAGAGTCTGAGACGGCTTTCAACAGTGCAGTTCAATCCATAAAATTGTGAAAGATACTCTTTGGTCCAGTCACCTTTCATGATGGAAGGGCCTCGGACCCAAAGCTCCCCGGTCATCCGCAAAGATAACGGCTGCTTGGTTTTAAGGTCCACCACCATTGCTTCCCAGCATGGTAACAAGAGACCGGAAGAGTCGGCATGGGCGTCATCGCCTGCAGTCAGACTGGAAATGCAGCCGGTTGTCTCCGTCGTTCCATATTCCTGCCATTTCCAACATCACATTTTCGAGCAGCTGGAAAAATAAAGGTGAAAAGAACACCTTGCAAATTGAATGAAGATTCAGTTCATTTTGAGCAATATTATACCCTTGTCCAGAAAAGAAGATACTGCCCCTGTTAACCATTCGCTAAGCACCATGTATGCTCTCTCTCGGTACAATAGTGAATGCTAGTATTTTGAGTCTTTTTTATTTTATTTTCATCAAGATTACAATGGAGGAAAGTTCTCGTGCAAGAATCAAGATGATAGTACCATGCATACCTGCTTACATTTTACAAATGGAAACTTCTCAGCAAAAGCCGAAATTGTCTCCATTCCTAAAGGCGCAGCTGAACATGCTATTTGCACCCATGATCTCAAGTCGAATTGATGCACATCATCCACATTCACAAGGGCTTTCACAATTGGCGGAACGGAACACATGTGGGTCACCCGGTACTTCTGGATAGCCCTGAGCACGGTGATAGCCTCAAACTTCCTTAGAATGATCACAGACATGCCCCGAGCAAGAGAACTCAGTACGCACACATTAAACCCGTATGCGTGGTACATGGGCAATACAGATAACATCGTTGTGAGATTTTTGCCATCATCGCACACCACATATCCACAGACTGCTGCGATGTAGTTCCGGTGTGTGAGTGCCACTCCTTTGCTCCTCCCGGTCGTGCCAGAGGAAAACAATATTGACACCGTGTCGCTTTGCTTTGATTGTGGCCTGCAAGCCATGAATATGAATGATATTAAAATCTCAATGAGACCTATAATCTACAAATTTGTGACATATAAGTGAAAAATAAACATGTGCAACCAATTGAGAAAAAGAGTTAAATTATACCGATAACCACTCCCCTGCTTCTCAGTTTTCTAGACACGTATTTGTTTTCAATTAATAGTCGATCAATTAACAAAATGTGCTTTCTACCTTCAGTACCGGATCACCCAAGATCGTTGTGTCTTCATTGAGATTATGCTAGGTAACTCAAATCTATGAAAAAGTGCATCCTTTGCCCGATTGCCGCTTGCAAAGCTCGATCGAAAATTCGAAATGTACTGTTTTCGAAAACTGACGAGACTGCAGATATGAGTCACCTAATTCATTAAGAAGTGCAGATCCACTCCATGACATAGTTATCGATCGATTCTCAAGACACGATGATAGAGCAAAAAAACAAGCTAAATAATATGTGGCAATTGGAAATCATGGCATTCCTTGGTAACATCTCCAGAAGTTGTAAACTATAATTATGAGTTTAAATTATCATTCATCAGTGCAAAGGGTCTTGGTGCAAGCTATCAAACAAGTACCTTTCAACATTTGGTAGTCCGGTTTTGAGCAAGTCTGAGTAGGAGAACATTGTGTTGCTGTTGAATCTTGGCACAGTCTCCATACTCCCAACAATTACTGTTGGCAGTTGCGCTGCGTTGACCTTCTCCAGCAGTTCAGCTGATGTGATAATGTACTTCGCTCCTGCAGAAATTGTGATCATTCATTGTGTTTGGGTATTGAAATTGTCCAAACACCACTGTATTTTGAACATTAAAAATTCCAGATGCGACCAAACTTATAACATTATGGAGGAGCTTCTTCGACACCCTTGAGAAAGGAATCTATATTCTTTTTGTGCACACTCGTGAGCTCCAGCTAAGTTAACATTAAGGTAAAAAAATCTACCAAAATCTATAGGAGGAAGATAGTGTCTTGCGCCTGTAATCCGTGCTTTCTACAAAAGTCGTTAGTCACTAATCAAACTACATGCATGTTGGCTCCCATTCGGCTTTACCTGAAGATTGCCATGGAGGTTTTGTTTCAAACTACAAATTCAAAACCAATATTAAATGAAGTATTAATTATTATCTTGGATCAAATTGGTTAAGTTGACAGATTTGATCAACATTGGCACCATTTCAGTCACCAAACGGAGACCTCTGTCAGATCCATATAGACAGTCCTAGTTTTCAGAGAACAGGGCATATGAACGTCACAATTTTACCCCTCGCAGTCACTCCACTATAACGAATATGACAATGAACCCTGCGGTGGACACACAGGAAGTCAGCGAGAGAATGAACAAAACCTGAATAGCTTATCTGTTTCCTAAGCTCCTGCGCAGTGTTCACCGGATTCAAAGTAGTCACAACGGCTCCAAGCCATGTTACAGCCAAAAAGTTGACCGGAAAGTCAATGGAATTCGGCAGCAGAAGCACTACCACATCATGTTGTTGCACTCCCAGGACCTGAGAAAATCCTGTCGCCAGTGCACTCACGTTCTGCTCGAGTTCTCTGTAAGAGAGAGATCTGCCAGTGGGGCCGTCAACAAGAGCCACTTCGTCAGTGAATTGACGAGTGAACAAGAAGGAGAGAAGGTTCACGTTCTCCGGGATCGTAACTGGGGGTCGCTTGCTGTAGAAGACGCCATTGCTGCTGCAGTATCCAGAACGGTGATCGACACCCTCGTAATTTTTCTGCTCGGAATGCATGGTTGGTGACTTCTGAATATGGAAGCTCCCAAATTTGTAGGACCACCCTTCAAATGGTTTAAATGTACTGACAAGAAATTGCCTGATTTCAATTCACAAAATTAAAGAAGAAGAAGAAAGTCTAGTTCTCGTTTGGGGACTATCTGGAGCTATTGAGTGTGTTGAAGACCAACACCAAATTAAGTGCACATGACTTCAAATTCTTGAACACTCTGATTAATAATATACGAGTTGTTACTGATTGCGCAGCAAACTCGGCCTCCGACTGGTGTATGAGCAAGACGTAATGGATTTCACAGCTAGAATCGAAGAAGAAGAAGTCTGGTTTCTTTGGGGTCTGGAATCTACATTTCACGGTTTGTCAAGTCAGTTGATGTTTTGGAAATTGGTACTAAAGACGCGGCAGTTATGTTTCAAACTACACTAATTCGAATATTGTGACTTTGCTAAATTAGTGTCACACTCACTAATACCACAAATCAGCGTACATTGGAATGGATTTCGAAAGGAGGAACCTTTGTCCGAGAATCAATGTTGACACGTCTTGTCCGTGGCGTCACGAAGCCCAACAAAAGCCAATTGAAAGCACCGTGTCAACCACAAAATGGTTGTCGCCATATATGTATGATGTATCTCGATCTGAAGTGTCGAATACTACTCCCTTTTGAATTTGTGTTTGCAAGAAAGACTAATGGCCATCTCTGGTGCCTCAAACACAAGCTTTCCACGGCACTTCACTTTTTCTTAAATGATGAGAATCATGGAACTCAATGTTTGGCCTTATCATGGCTGGTAGGGTGCATGTTATCATGCTTGCACTGTAGCTCTTTCAAGAGTCGTGACATTGTTGCACATACAGTGACGAACAAAACTGAGTATATAATATATGGTATACAATGTTGTATTTATACAATATTATATAACATAGTATACAGTCTCGATACAATATATCAATGACGTATGTGTTGTGGAATTTTGGGAGAGACACGTGCATCTTATACTTCATGGTAGCCTCACTAAGGACAATGCTTATGGGATGTCCTCAACAAAGAATGAAGATGGAAACAACATTCATTTGGGAACATAGAAGCAATGTTTTAATATTTAAACATTGTTTTTCACCTCTAAGCACATAGTTGCTTACTATTCCCTCAAACATTATTCATGCATTGGAGAAAATATTGCTCAAAGACATAGCAAAGGAGCCTCATAATTATGTAGTAGTGAGGAACAAGGAAATAATTAAGTAGCCATTAGGAAAAATTTGTGCCACAAATATTTCCTGTTGGAAGATTGTAAACTGGAAAAATGTCAATTTCATTATTATTGACTGTACTATAAATTGTACAACATTCCATATTCACAACATTTAGTAGCATGCACTATCACTGCCTTGGTTCTACCATAGATGGTGAAGAATATTTCACACCCAACAATACTTCATCAGTAGCTAAGTGGACTTGGACAAGTGGAGACTCAATTTGATGAACAAGGTGCATGAAGAAAAGGCAGTGGCCATCCACCTATTAAGATAGGTTGATACCGTGAGATCTTCTAGACTATGCATCTCCCAGTCATGTGCTTGGTACCATCAAAAATCCCTTAGCAAGGTGGGATGCACACGCTTTGTTTCATGACATTTGGACCTAAGGTGTGAAAGTAATGAAATTAAAAAAAAAAAATCATAAATAAAAAAATAAGAAAATAACTTGTCCTATTTCAGTGGGGGATATTAGCGTCGCCCAAAAAACCCAGTGTGGAAATTGGTACAAAAAAGTAATGTTTCAAACTACACTAATCCAAAATAGTGTGACTTTGCTAAATTAGTGTCACACGCACTATTACGACAGATCAGTGCACTTGCTTGGAATGGATTTCAGAAGGAGGGACCTTGTCCCAGAATTAAATTTTGACACGCCTTGCACTTGTCGACAAGAAGCCGAACAAAAGCCAAACACAGTGGATCCGTGGATGTCGCCACACAATGGTTGTCGCCATATATGTATCTTGAAGAATCGAATATTCCTCCCTTTTAAATTTTGTGTTTGCAAGAGAGACTAATGGCAATCCCTGGTGCCTCAAACACAAACTTTCCACCTCGATCAACCTTCACTTTTTTCCTTTTTCTTTTCTTAAATGATGAGAATCATGGAACTCAATGTTTCGCCTTTCCACGGCTGCCAGCGCGCGTGTTACTAAGGACTACGGCTCTTTCAAGAGCCGTGAGGGTGTTGGACATACAGTATATCATTGCAAGTCTGATCACACACACACAGGGAGATTAAAATCTTGGTTCTTTTCAGAGAATATCAGAAGTTTCCAAATGATTTTGAACTTTTTAAATTCCAATTGGAAACTGGAGCACTGTCCATTTGTGCCCAAAATTAAAATTCCATTTCTAGTGTTTCCTGTCCTATCACCATTGGGCATTCAGTTGACTATGGGATTCTTCACCACCCTGAGCTTCGTCTGAAACACGCGCGCAGCCTCCTCCAGAATTCCCTCACTGTCCTCACGCCATCCGTGCCACTGAGTGTCATTTGTTGGCTCTACACTGGCTAAAGGGGAGGAGGCTTTATTTCCATGACAGAAGTTATTCTAACAGAGGATGTTTGAGTAGTTTTCTTGATTGAAAACAAAGCCACAGCTACACAGACAGACCCTCTTGTAGTGTAGCTCCTTGTTTAGACAATTCTATGTCTAAAATAACGTTTGAATTACAACATCAAGAATCAAATGAATATGATTGTTGTAAATGAGTATAAAACTTAAGACTCAACGTGTTCACAAAAGAGTCTAATTTTCTTTTAAGAAGCACTCAAACCACTTTGTCCAAACTTCTCTAAAATGACATTCTAGACATCCCACACAATAACCTTGTCACACATTCAAAATATGTTCAGTGGCAAGACTAATCTTGTAACACCCAAATCTTCTATAGAAACTTTGCACATCTTTGTTTATGTGTTGTTTTCAATTGTGTTATTTACCTTAGTTTCAACAAATTGGTCACTGAGGAAGATTGTTTTTCTTAATGATTCAAGCATTATTTTGGATGAACAAGAAATTATTTGGACAAAAACATGGCTTGAAGCACTTTGATCATCATGTACAACATGGACTATGGAAAGCTCAAGGATCAAAGAGGAATGAAAGCATTCTAGGCTTCCGATATAAGGTGAATGGGTTAAGTTTGCATAGAAACACTGAATCACGACAGTACAAATTGTGCAACTTCCTTCAGTTGTCCCGGGCATACATTGAGGTTGATCTGCAAGTATCTCCAAGGGACCAAAATATATATACACAGCACCAGTTATTCACACCACCAATTACAAAGGGTAAGAAGTGAAATGCATAGGCAATGAGACGTCTCTGCAAAAAGTTGAGTGACAAGCAATTACTGTGATGGTCTCATCTATTCTAATTCCTTGCTTTCTTCCAAGCCCACAACTCCTCCAAAAACTATCAATATGTGCCTTCAGTCACACACCAAGCCAAAAGCATCAAAACGCTTACAACGTCTCTACGTTATCTATCTAAGGAACACAGTTGCAAAATACAGGGATAATAACGCACACACATGAATGCAAAGAGCATACAAGACTAGAAGAAGTTTTGTATAATGCCTATTGGAAATTTAATTAAACTCTGCATCGGGCCATCATGTTCGATGGATGCGCAAGCATAATTTTTAGAAAAGTCTGACAAATTTGATGAAAACTTGTTACAATTGTTGTTGGATGTGTGTAGCAACTCAACGGTTTAACCCTTTTATTGCTCTGGGACACATTTTATATGCTCCATTTGAGAATGACTAATATGGTGTTTAATAGTTATTTTTGTCTTCTAATTTGTCAAAGATTTTTGGACAATGTAAGAATGAACTATAATTATTTATAGTGTAGAAATTATAAATGCTAGCAAAATCAACCTTAGGCTCTCATATTCACAAGTCTTACATTTTAAAAAAGAATCCTTTGAATTATAAGAAGATAGACAAAAGATGTGAGAGTGTAACTCACCAACCAAACATAGAAGAGAGATAGTCAAAGAGATGTTGAACTCAATTAAATATACATCTCTTTCATCCAATGTGCTACTTAATATGTCTTTCTACATACTATAGAATATGTAGAGACTGCCTAGATGTATTGTGTACATCTTAAAGGTATAGACTTTTGGAGTTACAACTACCTATGTCCTATGATGCTTTCACTTTCTCAAAATTCATAGACTTGAGGGGCATTAAATTTCCATAAAGTAATTCAATTCTAATAAAATCTAAATGGAATAGTTTGCAAATAGGTAACAATTGAAGTATGTACACCCATAGTTGATACTTTGCTCCAAATGTGCCACCTACATTTGGACTAAAAGAGTCATTTTTTCCTAGACATTGATTACACAAGATGTACATAATCAAAACATGAGAATCTACAAGAACCTATTGGTGGCTTAGATACACCTAGAGATAATACTTTGAAAGTTCATAACTTAATTCATACTAAGAATACTAATCCCTGTAACATTGCCACAACCAAAATAAAAGTAAAAATGATTTTCTAATTTTCTAATTCATAAAAACTTTGAAATTCAATAACTTTCACACCATAGGTCCAAACTCCACGAAACAAAACCTGTGCACCCCTCCTTGCAAAGAACTTTCCAAAGGTACCAAAAACGCGACCGATGGATGCACAGGATGCAACATCCTAACTTTAAGGTATAGATGGTCGATCCAAATAATTCATGCCAAAATGCATTGGAATCTTCTTTCATCTGCCAATAAGATCCAACAATAATAATAATAATAATAATAATAATAATAATAATATTATTATTATTATTATTATTTTTATTTTTATTTTTATTTTTATTTTTATTTTTATTTTTATTTTTATTTTTATAAGTTATAATTAGTGACGATAAAAGGTGCGTATATACTTTAAGAGCATTTTACGTTATTACCAGAAAACCAGCCCCGGTCAGTCACATCCACTGGACCACTGCTTACCTTTCCAGAGTCCAGACGGCATAGTCCGAGCTAGGTCTTGCATGATTGAGCCCATGGCAGATCATCTTCCTCCCAATTTTGCACCGAGAGAAATCAATGTGAGTGATCTTTCTCAGTTCGGAAATCACCCAAGATCGAGAGAGAGACATTTTGTGAAATTCCGCAAGGGAGATGACTGCAGGATTGGTGAAGAGGAGGGAGCTGGGCGCCACGGGCCTCAAGGTGTCGTCGCTCAGCTTCGGAGGCTCGCCGCTGGGCAATTTGTATGGCGAAATTGTCAAAGAGGAGGACGCCATTGCCGCTATTCACGAAGCTGCGCGATTGGGCGTCAACCTCTTCGACGTCTCCCCGTAAATCTCTTCCTTGCCCATTTTTCCTTCTCTTCTCAATTTGGAATGTGCATCGGACTGATCGAGGCTAGAGTGTGTTCGTAAATTGGGGTTACACTTAAATTTCTTCAATCTTACAGCCTGGGGCAGCATCTGTTTCATAGTTATCACATCGGTAGAATGTCATCATGAAGAGTGTGCTGTAGCCAATGAGAGTTGTGGCTAGTGTGTAGGATAGTATTGAATGTAGACCATTTTAGACGGAGAAGGTCATAATGGTGATGAGGTTTGAGTGTAAACTAGAAATTGGTGATGGGTTTAGGTACTATGGAAACACATTGGCAGAGAGGGTGCTTGGGAAAGCCCTGAAGACGATGCCCATCCCTCGTGAAAGCTACGTGGTTTCAACCAAGTGCGGCAGGTACGGCTACATGGACTTCGATTTCAGTGCGGAGCGGGTGACGCGCAGTGTTGACGAGAGCCTGGAGCGACTCAACCTGGACTACTTGGATATCATTCTGTGCCACGACGTCGAATTTGTTTCGCTTGATCAGGTAAATTAATCTCATCTAATCCATGATTTGATCGTCCTCCGAGTACTTTGGTGTGTCTTCAAAATGGCTATGGCCTATTGATTTGCTGCAATTGCATCCCTCTTTCCAGATCGTGAACGAAACTATTCCCGCACTGCAAAAGCTCAAGGAGACGGGCAAAGTTCGGCACGTTGGATTGAGTGGGCTACCTCTCAAGATTTTCAGGTGGGTTGCATCTTTTCAAACTATTCCTTCCGGCGTGATTTTCCGGTTTCCGGTTCTAGTCTCTAGGGTTTCAGTTCTTGTTGAATTTTGCCAAAGGATTTGTTTTAATAGACGAAGAGGAATGTAGGTGAATGAAGTCTGTTGGGCTGTTTCTACTATGCCACATGACTGTGAGACCACTTCTCCTATTTCAATCCTTCTTTTCTTGCTTTCTTGGGGTTCCGATTAGCTAAGTCATCGCCTCAACGTCTTCAAGTGTAAACTGACCCTAAGCGATATTGTTCTCTGACTCTCGATGATTCTGTTGGGCACAGATATGTGTTGGAAAGAGTTCCAAAGGGAACTGTGGACGTGATTCTGTCCTACTGTCACCATTGCCTCAACGATACCTCCGTGCTGGAGATGTTACCCTACTTGCAGGAGAAGGGCGTTGGTTTGATCAGTGCCGCCCCATTTGCCTTGGGCCTTCTGTCTGGGAAGGGGTGGCCAGAGTGGCACCTGGCTCCTCCCGAGCTCAAGGTACAAAATGCGCAAATCTATAGCTCTCTGTAATCCTAGCTTTCAGATTATACAACACTAGATTCAGGTTCTTCGCACTTATTTTGCTAATCCTCGAAATGGCTAGTGTCGATTTCACATCTATTTTGGAACCCTGTTGATCATTTGCATGCGTGTCTCTGCAGGAGGCATGCACTCAAGCAACAGAGCTATGCAAATCACAAGGCAAGAGCATTAGAGACCTCGCACTGCAGTATACCCTCCGGAATTCCAGTATTCCCACCACCCTGGTTGGCATGATCTCAGTACAGGAGGTAAAGTGGTAAACTATCAGATTTGATACTCTTCAGGCCGCAGGCCATAACTAAAAAATATATAGATAGATTTTTTTTCGGATTGAAAATTAAGAAAAAGAAACCTTGAAACTCTTTCTAATTTATTTTATCAACGGATTCTACTTAATTCATCTACACTAATAACGTCCGCAGATCACAAACTCTCCAGTTGCAGTTGGAAATGAGGAAGAATGTCATAACCTAGTCCTAAAAGAGCTGTGGATCTTAGTCCTTCTTAATTGAATTTAGCGTAGAGAGATATGTTCAATGAACATTTAGGACCTCCAGCCCTCAACCAGATACCTATTACAAAATGTAAAGACACTACATCCTAATGATAGAAACTGACGTGAGATATATGCTTCTGAGCTGAGCAGGTACGAGAGAACGTAAAAACAGCCATGGAGGTGGAGCAGGGATTGGCAACAATTGACGAAGCACTTCTGCAGCAAGTGGAGCAAATCTTCCAGCCAGTGAAGAACATGACCTGGCCCAGTGGCCGACCCGAAAACAATTAGACAACGGCATACATATGCACAGAGAGTGATTCAAGGGAAAAAGTAGACTGTCAATTAATTTTATTTGATACAAGTCAATGTACAAAAAGAGAAGCGAATGCCAAACAAGTTGATAAGCTCACAAGATGGTAATCGGAGGTAAACTTTACCTATCGACGCACGAGTAAGACTCTGAATCATGAATTGATCAATCTCTGCAATAGACTAGCACTGCAATCTAACGTGGTCCTCCATGGTGAATTTCAAGCATTCCGAGTGACTTCTCCATAATGTTCAGCTGGCCTGCATTGAGGGCAGAGTAGTGTACACCCGTTCAGCGGGATAGACTTGGGAAGATTGATTTTACACCAACTTACTGCCAAAGAATTGGAAACATTTTAAACACAACGGACGGACGTCATGTTCTTCGAACATGACGGTCAAAAAATGGGGTAGTAGTATTAGGCAATCTCGCCTAGAAATTGCAGGGCGGCTTTACCCTGTAGGGTGCACTGTAGGCCGCTTCTTGCTGCAGTTGATCCGCATTCTCCCCAGACAGATCTTCCAAAGACCGGCCGTTCGTTTCCGGGACCAGGAACGTGCAGAAAACCCCCGCCGCGTTGATCACCGTCAGCAACAGGAAAGAATTTTTCACGCCGATGCCGGTCGGGTAGCCTTTTTCTTGCTCGCCGGCTTTCTGGCTCTGCGAGGCGTACAAGAACCCGAACGCGCCCACGATGGCGCCCGCCTTTCCACTCGCCGCGGAGATTCCGTGACATGTCGAGCGCAGCCTCGCAGGGAAAAGCTCCGCGGGGATGATGAACGTCGTCACGTTGGGGCCGAAGTTGGCGAAGAAGAACGTCAGTGAGTACAAGGTTAGAAACGCCGTGTGATTTCCACCGCAGAACTGCGTCGGGTCACTTTTGCAATGATCGCCTCGGAGTGTGTAGTACTGCAGCGTGAGAATCAGCATGAACATCGTCATCATGAAGAAGCCGATCATTTGAATCACCCAGCGCCCGATCACGTCCACGAGCGCCACCGTCGCCCAGTAGCCAGGCACAGTGGACACGAGCGCGATCAACGCTTGAGCACGCGAGATTTGGAAAACCTCCTCCAGGGCCGACATCTTTGACGGCGCGGGCAACCAGCCGATGGACGAGAAGATATCTTTCTGAAACAGATTTTGAGAGTAAAAAGCGATATCAAGGAGGAACCAAGTGCTGGCGCAGCCCAGGAGCTGCACGCCGTGACGATTCAAAAACTGACGCGAGAAGAGTCCATACTCCGGTCGCCCTGTTCATGGAATGCAACATTGCAATGTCAGCGCGGGATGCAGAAACAGGGGATCCGACACTTCACACTACCTCCTAAGTCCCATGTTATCCTCAAGATTTGATTCGAGAAGTGCAGAAGTAAAACTTGGGGCTTTACATTGAGGCCTCAAACAATGAACAGGTCAGCTTACTAAAGTGCAGGATGTTTTGACCCAAGATTCGAGGGAGCTCGTTTGCATTCAGAGAAATGAAACCGATTGATCACCCACAAAACACTGCAGAGATCCTAATGATTCTTAGATTCAAGATGACCTCACTGCATGTGTTAAACAATGTAATGCTAAATCCCAAATTTCTGATTCCGTCAAAATGCTAACATGGCAGCACTAGTGGGAAGCTTTGACATCGAGGGATGTGAAACTTTGGACCGGGAGTAGGTTTTCGCGAAAATGGAAAACACAGCTCGTCCTGAAAGTGAAGCTTTTTTATTTCAGGACGGCGAAATGGAAATCAGATGGACTCATAAACTTGGAAATTGTGGGTGATGAAGAGCTCAGAGTGTAGAGAATGTGAGATGCCTGACCGATTGGGACGCCCGTTTGGGTGAGGTCGACAGCGCCCGTGAAGTCCACTTGCAAGACGCGTCCCATGTCCAGCGCTGCCTGCTTATTGTTCTTCGCCACCAGCGCCGTGTACCGCGCGGTCTCCGGCATCTTCATCCGGTAGTAGAACGTGAGCGCAGCTGGGAAGGCGCCCACCGCGAGCACGATCCGCCACACGTAATCGGCTTCGGGTGGGCACGACGTGAGCGCGTCCACTTGAAACGAAGGACTATTAAGTGCGTTCCGGAATGCGACGCTCACAATGATCGATATGGTAGCCCCTCCGAGGATCCCCAAGCCCTGCATGGCGAACACGGCCGCAATGAACGCGCCGCGTGTCTTCTTGTTCGAATACTCAGACATGATAGTCGCAGAAAGCGGGTAATCTCCGCCGATCCCCACCCCCAACCAGAACCGGAAGAAGCACAGCGTGGTCATCACCGCCTTCGCGGATTGCCCGAACGACATAGACGACGCGATGGACGTGATGATCATGAGCAGGAGCGTCCACCCATACACCTTCTTGCGCCCGAGCTTGTCACCGAGCCACCCGAACAGGAGCTGCCCGACGAGCGTCCCGCAGAGCGCGACGCCGTTCACGGCGGCGGCGACGTTCGCAGGGAGCACGCCCGGCTTGCCACCCGCCGCGGCGCCCACTGTGTAGTCAGTGTAGTAGAGACGGCCCAGGAGACGCGTCACGGTGGCGATGACGAATAGGTCGTAGGCGTCCGTGAAGAAACCCATTCCGGCGATCACGATGGTCGTGAAATGGTACCATTGCGTCTTCGCTTTGTCGAGCGCGGACAAGATGTCATCCGTGCCACCCATCGTGACCGACGTCGGTGTTCAGCAACACCCCGGTCGCCGGCTCCAGAACCCTACTCGCACCTCAAAATCAAGCTCCAATTCTGCGCTTCTTTCACTGCAAGCGCATGATCATCCGCTACACCGGAAAACCTCCACCAAAACCCGACATTGTGGATAGCCCTACAACCTCGCATACCAGAGGAAGCTCCCTCCAATCAATCAAGTCGCCAGTACACTCACGCCGAATCCAATTCCAAAATCAAGTGACCGAGCTTTGCCAATTACCAACATTCGCAACCCGCAGTGCAGAATGTCAGATTACTGGCACACATGAGAAGCTTGTCTGTAGCAAGGCGAGTACAGAACCTCGCGCTTCCCAGGA
Organism: Rhytidiadelphus loreus; assembly: GCA_947034895.1. Taxonomy (NCBI): domain Eukaryota; kingdom Viridiplantae; phylum Streptophyta; class Bryopsida; order Hypnales; family Hylocomiaceae; genus Rhytidiadelphus; species Rhytidiadelphus loreus. Next base: position 26,945,476 of record OX344765.1, on the reverse strand, counting down.
AACGGCAAGAAGTGCCGAATGAAAGAATCTGGGTCCCCCTCCGGCCTGAGATATCATGCCCTCCCTCTGAGATTCACTAGAATCGACGCATTTATCGGTGCACTAACAATAGCCCCCACAAGCATGATCTATGAGAATGACAGCAAAACCACGAAACCCGCAGTTAGCTCCAGCGGGCCTTGATGAACGATCATTCTCGCCCCTTTTAGAGAACAACGAAAGCCGCTCGCCATGGGCCAACTTGCTGCACACCACGCAGCTCTTTGCAACTCCCATGAGTTCTATCAGATGCCTTCCCAGATGCCTGGACTCCCAGAGTCCCAGATGCTCATCACCACAGATGCAGTGGAGCTCCCTTGCTAAAACCGCAGAGGCTATAAACGGCTTGGGGTCAAGCTTCTGTGCTTCGTTTCCTTTCCTGTTGTTTTAGGCCAACGTCAATTGCTGTACTTCGATTTTCTTGCTTGATTTTGGCCCAAGTAATTTGCTGTACTTCCGATTTTCTTGTTTGTTATTGCCAAAAGTAAGTTTCTGTGAGCTTGTGTAAGGCATGTCCCTTCACGATCTGCTTTTCTGTTGTGTCATCTCCTCCGCAACCGAAGCCAAGTTTCGTAGCAAGCGGCGGACCAAGCAAGTGCGTCTGGCGCGCAGCCTTTTTGCAGGCGGAGGAATTTCAGGAAGGGGCACTGGGAATCTGGCTGGGCTATTTTATCCTGGTCTACAGTGGTAGATTCAGTGTCGCGCTCTGGAGGTTCAATTTCGGACATGGGTACATTCTGGCGCTACAGTGGTAGACTCAACGGGTGCGGTTTGGTAGATTCCCGGGTCCATAGTGGTAGATTCAATGGCTAATGTTAGAAATCTTCGACTATTCTATACGAACCGCTCTCAGGGGCCACTGGCCCACCGCCAGTGCCACAAATCTCATTCGTCCACGTACGTGTCTTACGTAGTTCCCGAAACTTTTGTGGGGTTTGGGGTTTAGACTTTAGACTTGTAAATTATTTTTTATTTTAAATTGTGGAACAATTTGTTTTTTTGTTTTTTACTGGCATAAATTAGGAGTCTGTTCGTCTTGTGTCCCCTACATTGACCCGAGAGGTAAAGTGACTGACCAAATATAATAACTTCAGAAAATTGAGTGTATGTTTTGTTCAATTTCACTCCTTGCGTCATATGTTGAAAATGAGTGGACAAAACCCAAATGAGAAAACATGAATGTTGGATTATCTTGCACATGCTACAATCCTAAAAAAATTGAAGCAAAAAACAATTACAGTTTGGAAGTAAATGAATTTCAAAGCTAACCACACACATAGACTCAATTGTTTCACTGGTTTTTATAATCACTCCAAAAATCACCTATGCTTCTTTTTTAAGCCATAATGACTTCAGTAATTATTTTATTGCATGTTGTTGTACACCATTGAGGACCCACCCCCATTGGTATTGTACAAGATTGACATACTTGTGTTTCAAAATAGAGAGAGAAAAAAAAATGTAAATAATATTAATTTGAATGGAATTTGAAGATCCTTAATGAATCAAAGATTTGAGATTTCATTATCATAGATGATTTATAGGTTGCAATATGAAACATTGTTGCATCCACTTTGAATAGATTTGAAGATATTTGTCCAATTATATGATTAATGCAAATCATTTTAATTTGTATTTAGCAATCAAAACTATTATTTTTACTACAATCTTTTTGAATTAGAGATTTTTGTTTATAAGAATATTTACATAGTACATTGTTTGGATTATAGGTGAATTATTATGATATGACAACAATTTGATACAAATTTTTTGGCAATATGTCATAATTTTGTTTTTATCATATGCATTTTTCAATATTCTATCATATATAATTTTGTTACTTTATAACATACTAACTACATATATTGGATTTCAATTAAAAGTATTTATTAAAAATAACTAAAAAAGTTGGATATCAAATTGTTGTTGTCATATCACTATGAATTTTGGGAACCAGACATTGCTATTTAGAATTAAAAATTATTAAAAAATTAAAAAGATTTTTTTTTCTAAAAAAATTTTAAAATAATAATTTCTTATTATTTGGTGATGTGGTAATCTCTTGGCCACATCAACCTATGGTCAAGTTCCCACTGTTTGGGAACTTAATGAACTCACAACCATGTATTCCAGCTTAATTTCATCTAATGAAACTTGAGTCTATATTTTTTTCAATCTCACTATCTGCGCTATACGTTGAAATTCTTTTTTGAATTACTATGAATTTTTTAAGCCAAAAGTATTAGAATATAGATGAAATAGTTTATCATCTTACATTGTGACAACAAGTGCAATCAATAGCAAATTGTTGTAAAATAAAAATTGAATGGATCACCTAATTTAGTGAATGTTAGCTACATAAAGTATCATATAATTGTACAATTGTTTTCAAAAATGAAATAATTATAATTTTGAATTTTTATTTATTATAAAATTTATATAGAATTACTACATATCATGTATATAATAAGATGATTTTGAAAAAATAAACTCTTTAGCAATACAATTGTAAGACTTTTTATTAATAACATTGTCACACAATCTTGAATTCTAAATATGATTTAAACAATCAATATAGAAAGTGATCCAATAATAAGGAATAATTATTTTTCAATCAAATTGAAACAATTTATTTCAAAAAAATTCTTTAAAATTATAATTGTGCATGATATAATAAGGGACGAAGTGATTGAATGTAAATTCCTTCATCTTTGATTTATTATAAATGAATGAATTTTACTATTTCAAAACATTTTCATGATGATAAAGTAAATAAATTTTTATCTTAAATTTCAAATGAAATCCACAAATGTATTTGACAATGAAATTCATCAATAAACTTGTAAATTTGTGTATTCAAATCTATCTATCATATTTTGTGTACAATATTTATTGAATATAAATTATTTGTACATATTAAACACTTTGCTTGGGTGCAAATGTTTAAGAAAGAATTTGAACTTTGCAATGTCGAAAAAACAATGAACATTGATACTTTCTTCATTTACAATGGCAAATGAAATACAAAACTAAATATGTGTTGGATTATGATAAAGTTGAGATATGCAAACACTATGTAATTGCAAGTAAAAAGACGAGATCTTGTAGTGCAATATAGAAACTTTACTTGTTGGCCTTGAGTGGAGGAAGTGGATGTTCATTTAGCGACCATAACAGATATTTCGTTAAAATGGCGGTATTTCCATGCCACTTTCTCCTAAAAGTCAATTGTGCAGAAAAATAATGGTGTGTGAAGTGGCATGTGGCAAGGGAATGTGTCAAATGTGTGTGGAGTACTTCCCAGGAATTGCAAGAGCCAGTGGTTGTGGATGTAATGTGAATATGAGAGTGTGGAATATTTTAGTAATCTTTGGTGAGCCATACACGTAATAAATTGGAGAGACCATGTTTGGTTTGTGTGTGACGATGGGCATGAGTTTGGATGTGAGTTTTTGCATTGCTCAAGAACTTATAATCAAGAAAAAAAAAGTTTAAAATATGACACTCTGGAATGGACAAGAAACGAAAGGGAAGAAGCTTGTAGTTCTTGTTGAATATAATGGTTTCTACAAATATTGCCAAGTATGTAGCCTTTGCCTCTTAGAGAAGAGTTGCACATTCAAAACTAGAATTCATAAACTCAACAAACAATTACAACTCAACTCACTATACATAGATATTTGTCTTCTACTACACATAAGAGTTTTATGTGCATCAGTCTTGTTTTAGAAGTCCCCATGAGAGAATTCATAGGTTGTGCCTTTCTTGTTCTCCACATTGATGTAAATTATCCACTGCAAACCCCACTTGCTTTCATGGTGCAATGAAGCTCTCCCCGTTGTTCTTTGGTGGTTTCCAAGATGCCAAGATACTATTTGTTGAAACATAATTAGCTATAGCGCATGTCCGGTCAAGCTTCACTATAAGAAAACAATTTTTTTTTTGATGTTGCAAAAAACATGGGATGGCGTCTTTTTTGACGCGGAAGTAATCAGCGTAGATGTCTCCTAAAATCCGTTATAACTGACTAGCAAAAAACGCGTAACAAACATGTTAAAACGTGTCCAATTTTGGCATGTTTTTTGTTGACGTCAAGAAGAACGTGTGTTTTTCAACTTCAAAAAACAAGCCACGTGGAAGACACGTCAACGACACGTGACCTATTTTTGGCGGGCAATGCCACGTGTGAAAATTTTCATCCATCCAGTCAGATAATTTTTGTATCATTTGAAAATTTTATTGGTGTTTTCTGAGACGTCAAATTAGACATTTTTTGAAACATCAATTGGTACATATAACATATTCTATCTATAAAATGAAGATAAATAAATAAAAATTTAAATTTAAAAAAAATGTTAAATTCAACAAAAATTGAAAAAAACTTACCATTTACCTTCAAGTAAATTTCTGATGGTAAAATGAAGGAATTTCTTCATTAAAATTTAGTGAAAATGAAGGATTTTGAGGTTTTACTTATATTCTTTCTCTGCCCATAGAGAGACAAACGATATGGGATAAGTAAAAAAGGGGATGTACAATGAATTACGTTTTTTGGGACGTTCCTGCAAATGTCTTCAAAGACGTAAACATCTCACTTGACATCTTTGCCTTCTGCCCGAATTGCATTTTTTACCAACGGTCAATACTCTATCGCTGACCGCACTAACTTTTGCAAGTGCAAATTGTAATTAATTTTGACGTGGACAAAGTTGTTGTAAGTGATGTTTTTTGGGATGTCTTCAAAGACGTACACATCTCATTTGACATCTGGCATTCTAATGTTTACAACGCCATGTCTGTATAGACGTCAAAAAAAATTTGCACAACTATATACGTTAACTTGAAAACATAGGACGTCTCAAAAAACATGTGCCGTTCTGTGGCTAACTCACCAAAAACGCAGTTTCTTTATAGTGTATATTTGTTTTCCATAAAACCTTGTACATTGTAATTATTATCACCTCATTTTTCCAATTAGGGACACAAATTCTCTTGTATTGAGAAGCAATGCTCAAGTTCCCTTTCTTGTTACAACTTCACCACTTTGTCAATTTAGTTCCCTTCCTTATTAATGAATAGACACAATCATCACTCCCGTCACTATGTAGGTTGTCATTTTAGTTGTTGCTACTATCGATACACATGCCTTCCAAACTACATCTCATAAACTATTCTTAGTAGGCAATTGAGCCAGTATCTCAGAGACTTAGTTGAATCAAGTTGCAGCATCTCTGAGTACTTAGCAGAGAACCATATTTATTTAGAACAATGCACAAAACTAGTGAAACTAACATATCTTGGATTGAAAGTGCACACGTTAATAGTGTGGCAATACAAGTCCTTGTTGAAATATTCAGAGTTTGTCAGCAGTTATAGTCGTTTCCTAAACAATCATTTCAACTATGAAAAACAAGTTTAAGTGTCAAAATAATATTGTGCAGGCTCTTTGGTGCGTTAATGTTATTGGCAATCATGGTGTCAAGAAATACCAACTTGGAGCCAAGCATGCTAAGCGGCAACAAATGTGCATGTTGGAAAGAGTGGCCTCCTCTAGTGGCTAAGGGTCCCTCAATGATGTAGATTTAGACATGACATCTTCTCCTCTTTGAAGGAGGTTATTATTGATGACTGTATAGAATTACATATATTCTGTTTTAGACAATTTATTAGTTTGAGGAGTAGCTTGAACAAGAGATTTTAAATTTGTAATGACATGCAATTTTTGTGAATGATGATTTACCATTTGAATGTTTGTACACATTGATGAAGTATTTGTTGTTTTTTAGCCATGAGTTGTTATAACAATATTCATGTGTATTATATCAAATTCAAAACAACCAAAAAGTTAGGTGAACACCAAATAAAATAAAGTGTTTAAAATGTTAGGTTGTATATTTATTAAACAAACTCACATTATATATATATATATTGAAGCCCCCTGCACATGATGTTCCATTGCAGGATTTGGTGCCAAAACACTACTTGAGAATGTTGGATAAATTTTCTAAGTGCCATTGAGATGTTTCTAGAAATCTCAATTAACCTTTAGATGCAGCCCCGGTAAGTAAAAAAAAAATTGAGATTTTGAGTTTGCTTTCAACAAGTTGACTTCGATAGAAGTGTGTAAACACTTTAGCCAAATCACTCAAGCATTACTAATGAATATTAAATTCGTTTCGACACAAAGTACATGTCAGTCATTTGAATCCAAATCAATATAAAAATGTTTATAATTGTACACATTGTGCTATGCCTTATCTTGCCAAATTAGTCCTAACCAAGCTAGAGCCAATGGGGTTATACAAGATAGCGACATACTTAGTACAATTTGAAGTACCACCCCTCATAGCTTTCATTTTTTTAAGCTTACAAAAACAAGGGGCACTTAGAGGGTTCATTTCTGCTATAATACTTTTCTTAGAAGCAATGGCCTCTGGATTTCACTTTGGATTCAACGATCTGGGACACTCTCTTCAACTCAGGTTGTGTGGTCCAGCTCAAGACTTACTCTCGGTTTTCGTCAATTTTTTTTTCCAAAAATGAAAATGGTTAAAAAGGATCATCTTCAAGTTAGAAAAAATGGATTTTGGAATTTTTTTCAGAATTTTTATACTATTTTTGAAAAATTAATTATCAAAGTGTCTATAGTTTTGGTATTTTCCATTGTACTTGATTTGTGTATAACTTTTAAGGATACATTTTTCTAGGTTTGAAATGTTAGAGACGTACACTTTTCAATGCTTTATAAATTATCCAAATTTAATTTAATTTAAATAAATTTTATTCCAAAAGTCTTTGTACTCACTAAAATAGTTTGTTTTGTGCCTAGAATAGTAGGTGTTTCTTACAATGATCCATATGTTTTTAATGCTATTATTGTCTTAAAAAATTATTCATTTCACATATATTATTATATTTTTGGATTCCTTGTTAGAAGGACTAAGAGACTTTTCTACATTAATAAAAATTACATCCCTTCAAATTGGATTGAAGTACATTATGAGTGATTATAAATTTATAATTGGGGCCATATAATATGGAAGTTGCATACCTGGGGATTCATATAATTATATTGTATCCTACGCTTCAAATGCTAAACTTCACTTTCACTTTGCTATCTAAATTTATGTAGTATAATAACATTATGGGAATGCTAAATTTTCACTGCGTGCTATGTCAATGTTCCTATGTCACCTCCTTGTTGATATGTTCCTTGCACCAATTGTGCCCTAGTGGTAGACCCAAATCGTCACCCATTTTTGTATTTGTCTCCCTTCCTTGCCATCTTTCTACTAATTTTTTTAACCCCGTTCCTCTTAACGCCATTTTAATTGAATATCGCCATTTTAACGAAATATCCGTTCCATGCAAGGGATATGAGAATCCAATGAATGTCCCCCCAAAACTATTTTGCTGATCCAACTATATTTCATCATATAATATAGTATTAAAAATATTTAAAAAATAATCAAACATCAAACTAGTTTATATTATGGTAAATTTGAATCATATGCATATCACAAATATACTTTTATAATTTAACAAAAATGATACATTCTTTTATAATGACTTATTTATATATTCATTAATGAATAATATATTCAAATGTATTAACTCTAATGAACAAACTTTAGATGAACAAACTTTAGATGGACAAGATTGACAAAGTGTCGACCATGGGATGTACAATTTAATTTCGTGACAGGGGAGTTCATGCATCGATCTGATTACTCGTAATTAACACAGGTACTTCAATCAGTGTGTTCAAAACAAGATTTTTCCTGTCGTGGACACTCTGAAAGGAAGTCCCTTATTTTACAATTGCAATTGCAATTCCAACATATTCCATCATTTAAGACAATCGAAGGATTAAATTCATGTTTTAATGGCTTATTTAGACTGAGCATCAAAATTGCGATGATCAAATGCCCATCGAGAGCTCTTAAAATTAATAAATCGCCATCATACTTAACCAATGAATATGAAACACAAAATGTAATTATGCATAAACTCATGATCCTTCAGTTTCTTGTGAGACCCAGAGTGCGGTGAGCTCAACAAAATGTCTCGGCCTGGGCACAAGTAAGAATGTTAAAAGCGAGGCAAATGAAATCAATGCAGTCCACATAATGAAATGCCCACATTAATAATTCAATGCAATGGCAACTTGCTACTAAGAAAATTATCGACATATTTGTTCTATGGAATCGCAAAATTTCCAAGAGATTGGGTATTGGTACCAGCTCTGGCTAGCTTTGATTAGAGCTTTGTGCACTCGAATGCATGTCTCAATGAAATTTTCCGCGCTCTGAAACACAGTTTTTTATTTTGGGGTGGGGGGTAGGGTTCAATCAATCATGAATTTATTCAACGACATTCAAACATGACAGGTTCAGTCTGGCCAGGAAGACCACCTGTACAACGATCTCATAAAAAATGTATCTCCTTTTCTAAGATTTAGATGGCTTATCCAAATGACTATCCTCCACTAGACAGTTTGAGTATCACAGAGAATTAAAAAAAGATAGTAGGCGGATAGAAGTTGACAAGAATAAAATCGCTAGGGCAATAAATGAAACATGCTCCTAGTAGACCTTGTTTTCAAAATACTTGAATGAGTTGTCGGTGGATTCAACTCCGCAGTGATAGCAGCGGTGAAGCTCTGGCACAAGGATTTCTTGGGTGGATGCCATTGTAATTAACTAAGTGAGATGCAAAGGCAATCAAAGTATGGAAGAATGGAGCTATCTAGCCAGGGGACGACGAACAACAGAATCGCTGATCATGAAAGAGAGAACTGGAAGAGACCCTGAGATTTATAGTTTTATACCTGACGGGCGAGGAGGCGAAGTCCCAGTTAACTGGCACCGGAAGTGCCAGTTAACCCAAGTTAAGTGCCCCGATTCATCGGTCGAGAGCAGGGAGAGTCTAACACAAGGAAGAGCATGTTGACGCCGAGGATTGCTGATTACTGCGCAGATGTCGCTTCTGCGGGTTGCAATTCTGCGACGAGGCGAGTGTCGTCACCCAATGGTGATAATGGAGGAGGAAATTAAGCGACGAGGTGATGACTTTTCCCCTTTCAAAGAATGTGCTGACGCAGGGATCAAAGGGTTTCGCTAACACATCTGTGTAAACAAATTGGCACCGACGCATGGCTGAAAAAGTCCCCCTCTCGCTATCAGTGGAAACTTTCTACAGCAATGTTGATGTGGCTTCGGAAATGATGTACATATGGTATTCAACCTCTCTTCAAATGGTTCAGGGCAGAATGGAGACTGGTCTGCAATACAGGAGGAAATCCAACATATATACTAAAGGCTGGGGTTTCTTCCGCCTGATCTGATGCTTGATAACCCTGCAGATGGAGTACCCTGATCCCGGATTGAGCGCATAATTCGTTGAGTTCGGGGACCAGCTACGTAACTGATATACTTCCCAATCTTACAGACTTGGAAGTGTAGATTCGGGGACCACCTATTTGAATATCTTTGTTTTTGGAATTTCGTTATTTTCTAGAGGAGAATGGCTCTACTGGAGTTTGACTAGTTTGGCACTTCAGCAGTGGTGATTCTAAATTCTTCCCTTGCGTTCCAATACTGTAAAGCTTAAGAGACTGTGACACTCTTAGCCTATTCAAGTAAGGCCAATTTCGGCAGCTTCACTATGATAATCCTGTCCGAAATTCAGCAATCTATGGTTGCACGGATTTTCTGAAAATATAAAGGCTACCGTCCTCAATGTGGACATGTCCGGTCTGGTTGGTGTAGTCGGTCATCACGCTAGTCTCACACACTAGAGGTCCCCAGTTCGAACCTGGGATCAGACACAACTTTTTTCATTATATTTCCGGATCTGTTTTTCACTTTTTTGAGTAGGAACTCCAAAAAGCAAACACTGTAAGTTTCCCTCAGGATAGCTGGAGCTCGTGTACAAGTTTTATCAGGTATTAGAGGCATCGGGGGTGTAACACCCTCGGTTGCTTGGTTGAACCCCGGCACAGAATGAGAGCTCCAAGTGGGCCATTTTTGGTAAGCTTAATTAATTAATTAATCACTTTTGGGAGTGTGGCACTCTAAATTAATGAGTGATCCTTTTTCTTGTTGATGCTAACACTCATCATTCTTGATTTGTCATGGGTTGAAGAGTATGCACTTTTTGAGAATGATGACCTCACAGGTAATGGGGGCCATTCAGAGTGACGGACTCCATCCTTGACAAGTATGCATGTGTTGGTGAGGATAATGTTAAGGTACTTCCCGTCCCTGCTGTTGTAAGCTCGGCAAGTTTGAGTGTCAGTACCAGGAAGTCCGACTTGGCAATAATCTTGTCTGTAATTTCATTCGATTTCTCGCAACTCCACATGAGGAAGAAGTTGTACGTACAGTCTGTAAGAGTCAGGGCTGATACTTCACTTGACTTGCAGACAGGGAAACACAGATGATCAGGAGGTTGGTGGAGGATGGATTGGCGCTTTAGAAGAAAAAAGAGACCCTGTAACAATATCAAGAGGTTGGTGAAGGACGGAAGCATTTCTCACGGGCCTCTCGTTTCTTCCCAATTACGTCTTCTTAGAGGTAAGGTACACCTTTGTGTGTCCAGCTGGTCTGAGCAAATTGCACATCCCTTTGTATATCTTGAGAATCTCTCATGCGTGTACTGTACAAATCTTGTACAGTACAACTTCTTCCTCGTGCGGAGTTGTGAACATATGTCTGCATTTAGAAGTCCATTTGTTCCTCGATTTGTTCCTCAGTCTGAATTGAAGCAGTTCAATTAGAGAGGGTTGGGTTGTCCCGTTCCTTCTTCAACGCTTGTATCTAGGTCGCAAATTATATATGTGCATCGATCAGATACATTTCTGCCTAATTGTCAGTGATTTGAACGGGGTGAAAGGTCACCATTTGCGCCCTGTCTGTGCATTCCGTCCGGGTAATATCTCAAGTCGCGGCGACTTGTGTTGGACCCAAGTCAACAAGCACTTATTCTTCTCCCCTCTAGATCTGGCACGTTCATGGCTTACTGCATTACTCAATGGCCACAGTTGAAGCAACTGAACTTTAGGAGCCGTAGCTTTTTCTTGATCGCGTGCCACCTACCACACGAAAGAATCATTGCAGTAAAAAATCTGGAAGAAATTCAGATATCCATCCATCTTCTCTATGCATCCATACCTTAAAGTTATGCTGTTTTGATTGTTACGTACGTGTAATCTCCGGAACGTGCCTCCCCTAGTCTTGTTCTCGGTACCATTGGAAAGCACCCTACATTGACAGATGCACTGGGCTTTATTTCGTGGCGTTTGTACCTAAGGTGTAAAGTTATTGAATTTCGAAGTTTATATGAATTACAAAATCACAAAATTATTTACTTTTTCCATTGATTTTGGCTGATTTTGGCTGAGGCAAGCGGCACGGGACACACACTAGTAATATATTATAATCCTACAGGTGTAGATTCGGTTATGATTGAGCGCGTGACTCACCTGCACCCATTTGACTGACTACAGTGAATATAAAGATCACGAAAGTAATATTTGATCCTCTCTGTCTATCGTATCAAAAGCCTCGAATTCTGTAAAGCAGGTGTTGTACAGGTACTCCCAAGGTTGAGGAGCAGTCCCAATCCAACTGGAAACCATCACTCTAAGGCCATAATGATGAGACAATTCGAAAACACACAGATGCAACTGATATTGGTCTCTCTTTATTCTTGGGTTTGCCATTTTCCGGGCTTTTTCAAGTATTGTTATTTGTGCAAATCAATAGAACCTTCCCTTTTTGGGGTGAAAAGTCTTTTTTTAATGTAGAATTTCTTTCTTTCCTTTATATCATGCAAAAAGTTCATTTGAGGTTTGGATTTCCGGCTTTTCATTGGGTCAATTTTCTTATAAAAACTAACAAGAACGGAATGAGCGGTCCACCTCCTTCTACTTGAAAATTTAGGTATTGTTCATGTTCATGCATATGGATTGGGGATGCCCTTATTCCAAACCTATAAAGTTTTTTGACCCTTGAAAATGGAGGTAGGAAGTGGCGAATTGCAAGTATCTCTACCCAAATAAAAATGTGTTACTTTGAACATCTTTTTTCCATAAGATCTTTAGTATGTACAATATTATATAAAAACCCTCATGTGCCAAATTGTAGAATGCTACCACTCCTAAATATCTACATGTCATAATTTTACTATATATAAAGAAAAGTTTTCTTAAGAATGATGGGGCCCAATATGCCACCATGACTTTTAACACATGTTTCACTTTGCCAACATACCTTTTGAACTTTTAGACCATTCCACACCATTGCTACATCTCTCCCTCTGGGAAGAGATACAAAATCTGAAATTTCTTGGCAAAGCAGCAAATAAAAAAATGATGGACACAAATTTCCAAAAATTCATCATATAATTATATAAAACTATGAATGGGCTTTGTGTTGTGTGAAGAAGCTTGACCAGACTTAGAGCTTATCAGGAGCAAATATTGTGTGAAGACGAGGACCGGCCACATTGAGCTCAAAACTAGCACGTCTACCGGTTACGAAACTGAATCCACAGTTAGTCCGCTCATTCAACTTACTTAAATTATTTCTTCGAAGTGACAATCAATGTTATGAATTGGCAGTTCCTCCATTTTCACGAATGCTACTTAACTTCGACCTTGGTGTTTTGGTGTATGAAACTAGAGAATTCAGCTTTAGACAGTTCTTCAAAAAGCCAAGTTTAAACAAAATTAAGGCTCCGAGATGATTGAGGAGCTAGATGGATCTTTAACTTCTCAACCCAATGCAAGCTGTGATCGATCTTCGGTGTAGTGTCTTGAAAAAACAACTCCAGGGAGTCTCTTGCGCCGTGAAGTTACGGTAGACCAGACGGAGTTCTTCTTAGTTTGCTCTCGATCGATCCGGTCATGCGGAATCATATCCAAGTGGAGCTAGTCAGCTGGGGTACGTAAAGAACCCCAAATGTGAATCTCCCTCGTCGTGGAAAGTTGGAGATGATGGCGCTGAAAGAATTTGCAGGAGATGCTCTAATAAATAAATATATCATGGCTCCGGAGTATCGACCATAGTATGAAATATATCATTAGTATACTAGGGAAGGGAGCACATTGGAATTGGCAACCTGGCTACTAGCTGCTGTACGTTATATATGTCCAGTACGTACTCCACATGGACTGACTACTGTCTGTCCCCATGACCTTGAAATTTTGGTGCACCAGATCCACTTTCGGGTGGCTCTTTATGTTGCTCCCATAGGGCAGTGGCCAGTGGACTCTTTTGTCAACGGGAGTCCAAGTTCCAAAATTTGGGAAACCGAAGAAGCCACTCCACCAGAAAGCGGCAACCACTCATTGGCCCTAACTTTAGTTAGTCGGAGGCTTGTGGCAGAGAGCCCAACTGACAAACTGACAAAATGTAGAAAAATGGGAATGAGAGTCAGTGCAGAAAAGAGTGCTGGAAAATTATGGCAATTCATAAAATTGGTCTCGTTTCTTTTCACTGGCAATGAAACTCCCGTTCCATTTGTTTAAAAAAAAAAAAAAAAAAAAAAAAAAAAAAATCATAAAATTGTCAATAAATAAATCCAAGGTAGCCCTAAAAGCAAGTGCCAAAAGGAGTTTGGTGTTAGGAGTGATGTTTGCAATGTAATGTGAATCTAGTCTAGAAATAGGTCTAAATTTAGTTATAAGACCCTCAATAACAACACTCTTTAACCCCTAAAGGATCGAATGAAGAGTAGTGTAAGTTGAAGCAAATATGGTCAATTTCGTTAAAATGGCGGTATTTTGCATGCCATTTTAATGGAATATCTTTTACAAAAGAGAATAAGTTTGCCGCGATAGGGTCATACATGTGCCAATTTTATGCCTAGCACATTCAAATCACTCCTAGTTCACGCATTTCCACTCCCCTCGGACAATCTTTCCATTGTTTTCATTCTTTCAGTAGTTTCATTTTGTGCCATTTTAATGGAATACCGCCATTTTAACGAAATTGACCATAAATATTTTTGGAGGTGTAAAGATAGAAATGATGAGGATTGTCAAATATTTTATAATTTTATCACTTGAACTAAAGTTACTATGAATTTTGGAAGCCAAAAGTTTGCTTCGATCCATGTCTAATATCTAAAGTCTTCCAAATCCAATCATTCAAGAACTACTTTCTGACTCACTACTTTCTACTTTCTTGCTCACTACTTCGGGACATGTGTCATGACCTTACTAGTTCCAACCTTGGAAAGGAGAAAAAAAAAATTCCAAACTTCAATTGGAAGTCTATTCCAGCCTTGGTTGGAAATAAGGTAGAAGTACCTATTCTCGATCACTCAAGCATTTCAACTTGTGCTACATGGGAAATTTGTTGAGAAATTGATCTCAATGTGTGCAAACCGATAAGGATGAAGAAGAATGCCAAAAAAAAAGGTCTAATTTTTTTTCCTAAGTATGAATATTTTATTCAATATATATGTGGATTTCTCATTTGGATCCATTCCAATTTCATAGACTCACCTATTCCAGGTAGCTTTGGCACTTCTCCCTATACAAAGAAGGAAGAGAGATGAGTGAACTAGAAGGTACAAACAAAGAATATTTCTCAATAAATAGTGCATTCAACTATTGTCCACAACAGGGGCTGTCCAAAATAGGTACTTCTACCATAACTACACCCTCCAGGTTGGGTATGGGACTCTGGACGGGAATGGGTGGTTCTGCTTGCCTCAACTTGGTTGAAGAAATTGTCGAAAATAGTGTCAGAAAACAACACCAATTGTCAGTCTCACTTCACTGCACACAATGAGAAGCTGAGTTCACTGGAATTGAACTGTCAGTCATGTCAGTTGTGTGCCACGACTATCAATTGTCCAGCTCGTGGATTTCAAACGTGCCAACGGATGGCTATTCCGATTCATTTGTCTCAAAGAAAACAAAACAAAACAAAACAACATGCCAACGTGCATTTGTCTTAAAAACAAAACAAAAACAAGCCAGCATGGGGAAATGCAGTAAAACGGGCAAGGCCAAAGACGTGGAAATGATAACTACATGTGAATGTGAACGGGACCTCTCTCTCTTTTCCACTGTCGTCAACCTTTCTGTCTACAGTAGACTCTAGACCTGGATAGACGCTCTGGCCGAAAAGTGGCCTCAGCTTGCTTACCTGGCGCATCTTCTTTCAAGAGAACTGTAGAAATGTACACAACGGCACGCATCATAGAAAGGGAAAGAATACTTGATTTTTGTATACACATGGATCGAATAGTTCTTTATGATGTTGACCTCAATTCGACAAAGACAAACAATCAAAACCCAACTTCAAAATCCATTGCACGCATCATAGAAAGGGAAAGAATAGTTGATTTTTGTATGCACACATCAATAGTTGTTTATGATGTTGACCTCAATTCGACAAAGACAAACAATCAAACTCGGCCAGGGTGAATTGACCCCTCATTGTCCCTCCAGGGCAAACCCTGGAATTTTTTATTTGCAAGGCTTAATTTTTTTTTGAAAGTCTAAATTCATATTTGCAATCAGAGGCCCCATATTACTTGGAGGTGAGGCAATAATTACAAAAAAATTGGCAAAACATAGGGGACTTTTTTTTCAAACCAAAGTTGACCGGGGCAATGAGGGGGTCAATTCTCCCTGCGCGTCAAACTCAACTTCAAAATCCATTGCACGCACCATAGAAAAGGAAAGAATAGTTGATTTTTGTATACACATATCAATAGTTCTTTATGATGTTGACCTTGATTCAACAAAGACAAACAATCAAACCCAACTTCAAAATCCACGAAGCAATTCAATATGCAACACAAATGTGGATTAACTTTTAAAGGCTTACCTACAATATACAAATTGCCTTGTTTTTGTAGATTGATTTGGCTTACAAATGAGAACCAAGGACTTTTCTTTGGCTTCGTAGTGCTAGATCGTATTAGAAAAAAATAATTTGGCTAAAAAACGATAACAAACCGGGAAGTTTTTTGCCAAAAAACTTCAAACTAAAAAATAAATTTGGGATGAAATTGCCAAATTGTGGATGAAAATAGAATTATGGATATGTGGTATGTCCTGATGTGATATTTTCTATCCAATATGTAGATGAATGTTGAAATATGAAGCACCACTATAACATTTTTTATTGGCACTTTGGCACTTCATAAAAAAATAAAAAATAAAAAAAGCCGTGATGAAGACATGCATGTATTTTCGTACAATGTCATATGAGAATAATTATAAATCATTTTGTTTGCATGGGAAGGGATTGTAGAAGGGAACATTTTGTTAAAGTTACTTAGATTAATTTGATAGCAATATTATGCATGAAAATTATTTTTTAAATGAATATCTATATCTCACACTTCTTTATCTTGGAATCAATTCTCAATTCTGTTTTTTTCTTGTGCAAGAGGTAGAGTAAACCCACCATTGACAACACTCGAACAAAACAAGAAACACACACAACACTTGAACTCTGTGAACTCTGCGATGGGAACGCAAATTCATACCACACTATATGATGAAGGACGTACTGTAGCTTTTTCTCCACAAAATTTGAAGCATGTTACCATTGAGTTGCAACAAAATTTGCAAGAGGAAACCTTTTTGCGCATTTGTTTTTGGAAGTGAATCTTAACCCTTAAATGCCTGGGAAACCATATATGGTTGATCTGAAATTTCAAGCTCATTTTGTAGTGGGCTGTTAAATTTGTTTGACCGTTTTAAATTTTTTGGGGGGCAATTCTTAGGGCTAACTATTGAAAACTTTCAGTTTTGACTGAAAAAGGTACATATTTGATTGTTGAGAGGTCTCCAAAGCCATACATGTCCATCAGTGGAAGAGTAAAGCTTGCTAATTTTACTTCATTTTTCAACTTTGAGCAATTTCACTTGATTTGAGATCTAAAAACTTGTACTTATCGATTTGCTTTGAAAATGGTCCCAATGGAAAGAGTAAAGTGTTTTCATGATTTTCACCATTGAAAATTTAAACAAGCAAGTGTTGATTTGGAGTTATTTGTCATTTATACTTATAAAAAAAATTGCATTTCAACAATTGCAAGGTGGATTGTGTAATGAGTTTAATAGCTTTTCAAGTGATATTAAGTTTTTTGAGAGTGCATTTTAGTGTGCTAACACAACTTGTAGTTGTTCATGTCACCTCCAATCCCCAAAAGCTTTTATCTGCAAATTTTTGAAACATTGTGGGGAAGGTCAACATACTAAAAATAAAAAATGTACATTTATCTTCTTATAATCTCACAACTCTTATGCAATTTTGCACTCAAAATTGGTGTGCATACTAATAAGCAAGCTCTTTAAACATCCATAGAGTTAGAGTTTGAAAAAAAATCAATTTGCTTCAATGGAGATAACTATAAGCCCATGCTCTTTTTTCATAGGAAAAACACACTTGGAAAGGCTTAGGCACTTGAGGGTTAATTGTACTACAACACATCTGCAATTGGTATACATCATTTATGTTCACATATGCAATTGATATTTATGAATGGTGTTTCTATATCATCAGGGAAATATTGTAATAAGGTAAAGGTGTTAGTATGCAATTCCCATTTCAAAGGAAGGTACTTTACCAATTTTTACAAAACATTTTTTCCAATTGGATTTCATTTGTTTACATACAGTGGCAGTTGGAAAATAAACAAACTGTTCTTCAATGTAATTTGCCATAGTATTAAATAATGGTCTTTGAGAAATTAAAAACTATTCTAATTAGGGTGGGGTTTTTTTGGATTTATAGTGCCAAATTGCACCAGAAAAAAATGATTTAGCTAAACAATGATGAAAATCCATGAACTTTTTTACTAGAAAACTTCAAATTAAGAAAAAGAACTTGGATGAAATCGCCAGATTGTGGATGAAAACCAAATTATGGATATGTAATATGTATGAATGTGATATTTTCTATCCAATATCATATGAATGAATTTTGAAATTTAGAGTAACATTTTAAAATTTTATATCGCCACTTTAGCACTTCATAAAAAATGAAAAAAAAAAATGATTTTAATGGAGCAAGTGACATGTGATTAGCCTTGTGCCTGTACAATTCCTTGAGGCCGGAATGAGAAGAGCCCAATTGAAGAGAGCCACTTTGCATTTAGTTCAACAACTAACTTCAACACATACATAGGCACAAGTGGAACCCATGCTCCTCAAGCCCCACTCTACGTGGGAACTCAACTACAATATTTATCATCACATTTGGATTGTGTGTTTTAGAGGATCCATTGACAATACAAAAGATGTATTTTAAAAATTAAATTAAAAGAAAAAAATCACTAATTAAAATTAGTAGTATAGTGAAAGTCAACATGGGGATACTTTGCCTATGAATAACAAAAAAACATAAAACTACCAAATCAATATCATTTTTGATCCAAAATAGAACTCTTTTGAATTTTGTTCCTAGTTTTGCTTTCATCATCATGAACTCATATGTCATTAGGAGTATAAAACATGGGATTATAATTTAAGTCAAGAATCTTCAATTTAAAACCTTAACTTCTAAATGACAAACCAAGCCCCTCAAGCTTGGTTTTGAGAGAATTGTTGACAAAAAGTGTTTTGGGGATTTTTTTGGAATGTTTCAACCTTCAATAATCCCACGTTATTAGTGAATACTACTTGCCAAGCACCGCATTTTAGATGCAAAGTCAAAGCACTATTCATTTTTCACTTTTGCATGCTAAGGTAGCACAAACTTTGGGCAAGAAACAAAACACATACCCTGATTTTCAAGGAGATTTTTGATCGCCCTTTAGGTTGTCCACTAGGCAAGTGAATGTTGTTCAAGGGTTAACCCCTCATCGCTGGAGGGGTTGAAAAGTGTCCTCACATAATTTCAAGTCCAATTCAAAGTGATGTAACTTTTGCATCTGATGTCCGAATTCAATAAAACTTGTTGGAAAATTTGCGCTCTCTCTTCTAGTTTATGTGGTAAAATTAACATATCAATCCAAGATGTAATGATTTCTTGGAAGCCAATTGAAGTTCACAGGTTCAATTTGGGTTCACGAAATTGCATTTGAAGGCTAAAACTTCAGGGGCTTGTATCTCCTTCATCCAATGTTCATTTTCAATAAAAAAAATCGGGGGGCTAAAACTTCGGGGGCTTGTATCTTCTTCATATAGTGTCAATTTCTAATAATAATTTTTGAAAAGATGTATATACTACTCTAGTTTATGTGGCTAAAATTTCATCTCAACACAAGAAGTATTGAGTGACTGAGAAGCATTTTAGTAGGAGGTTCAACCTTAGAGGTGTTTCTTGCAACTTTTCTTGCTATTTTTTGACATTTGAAAGTCATTTTGGAGACACAACGAGTCAATTCTATGATATTTTCTTTTACAGATTTGTTTGTATTCTAGTTTTTGAATCACTTTGTAGTTTAAAGTTTAAATTTTTTCCATTTGAGTAGGTTTAGAAATCGAATTTGACCTCCAAGTGTGTTTCTAGAAAAATCTCAGCATCCTTTTTCAACACTAAAACATTATAATCTTTCAATCTACGCAATCAAATGACTCCAAATTTGATTCACATCATCTACAACATGTACTCTACAAGATTGTACAGTTGAGATTTCTATACCTTACTGAAATTTTGAACTACAACTCAGTCTTCAAAAAGCAATGATGTTTTTGCTTTCCAATAGACCTCCGGCGATGAGGGGTTAACTCAAAACCAAATACTGACCAAAGTGCACTTTTTCCATAACCACTCCAGTCAATTGAACTCAGGTTGCAACTCCTTCCGGCCCACAATAAGCTTAACTGAAGTTAAAGATGACCTCTATTTGGTTATTGTACAAGCTTCTATTCTCCAACTCTCGTTGTGCCAGTGGAAGAAGCGGCAGCGGTAGACCGCCTTCCCCAAGTGTGAACGGGGCCATTCCCCATCCCGGCCCAGCCGAAGCCCTGGAAACCACCGTCAACGAAGCTTCGCTTCCTCCCCGGCACCTCTCGCTGAATTCCAACGCAAACGCTTGTCGCACCCCCGCCGGCCATCTTCTTTCATCATTCCTTTCGATTCCCGATTCCCGTTTGATTCCGAATCTGAACGCTCGAGGGGGGAATGTGGGAGCCACCCGCTCGATCGCGGGCTTTAAATCCCACGTCGGGAACCTTTTGAGGGCCATGTTTTGGGGCAACTAGCTAGCTCGTACACTAATTCCCAGGTTCCGACCTTCGATCATCGAAGGGATTCGGCAACGGAGTTTGCCTTCAGGTGAAATCGCACTCTCGTGCACTGTTGGATTTATGCTATCTCGCGTTCATGCTGAAAATTTTTGGTACAAATTTCTTCCCTTTCGTGAGAGCAGCCAACCTGCTGGTTTGGATTGTGAGCTTGGTGAGAGAATTTTCAGAGAGTTTAATTAATTGCGGGAGAGTATTTTGGACTGTTGGATTTTAGGCTGATTTTCTACTGCCCGTGAACTACTTGGTGTGCATCTTGATAATTTAAAATAGAAATTCCTTTCCTTCCGGGGTGCTTGGTGTTGGTGGTTTAAGTTGTGAAGGTTGTGAGGAGGAGAAAATTTGTGAGAGGGTCGCTGTATGTTGACGCAGCTGTGTTGAAAATTTGGTTGAGGTACACTACTAGAAATGAGGGGCCTTAGCAACGTTTGTAAGCAACGTTTTTGTGGGGTCCAAGTTTTTGAGCAACATTTGAACAACGTTTGGGTGGCAAGGAGGAGAGAGAGTGATTGAGCAACGTTTAAGCAACGTCTAAGCAACGTTTGCTCATGGAACGTCGTTCCCAATGCGGAACAACTCCTCCTCTCCCCTTTTTTCGGTGAACTTTTATATTTTTGGATGTAGAATGTTCTTGGAAGCTACATGCATCGGGATCCACATTGGACAACGAATTGGAGACGAGGAGTTGGCATCCTTGAAGGCATCCTCCGATATCTTTTTCTGCCGGGAGCGTCCAAGACTGCCCTGGCTTGGAGTCGAACACAGATTGCACAAATGGAGCCTCGTGCCTGTTTATCACAATCTGCCCTGTGTAGTACAACGTTATATATTATTACACAACGTTATATATCAGTACAAAAAATGGCCTGCCGCCACACGTACCAAGACAAACAATGACTGGCTTCTAAGATTTGAAGGTCGGCCTCCAAATTTGGCTAAGGTAGTTTGCTCTAAAAACGATCATTTAAGAGCTGGTCCGCGTTTTTCATAGGCTTACGCGGACAGAATTATTTTTAGATCATTTTTCAGAGACACAAAAATGGATGTGAAAACTAACACAAGTGGTTTTGTATTTTTCCAAGCATTTTTGAATTACTTATGAATTTTCAAAGATTCAGGGCATAGACACCTATATGTGACCATAGGTCTCCCAAAATCTGTTCACTTGCAATTTGTAAACAGATGTGCAGAGATCTAAGGCCATGATTGGCTCTTGCAATAGAAAAATAATTTTTTTTATGCATTCAATTGCTAAAGTGGTCCATTTAACCCCTAAAGGACCACACTGTATTTTTTGGTTGTATAGAAGTTTTGGGCAGGTACCTATGAGCAGAGATTTTCATATTTGGGACTGGAATTTTAAGAAAATGTGGGGGCGATATCTTTCATATGCACCAAATTTCATGACATTTGTAAATGTGAGTCAAAAGTTATAGCCTAATATGTTACTTTTTTTCCCAGCTGGGCAAATTGGGCAGATCATAAAAAATCACTTTTTTCAAAAACAAAAAATTGGAATTGACTTCCTAGAGTTTTATATACATGAAAAAATTTGAATCATTCCATTTTGATCAATGAGTCAATAGTTATGAGAATTTTTTGTTTGCGGGTAGTTTTGGATTTCCTACTCTAAAATAAACTTTGAAATCCTTTATCTTATCCAATTTCCAATATTTTTAGACAAAAATAAAATCGTAGGATGTAGATACATTATTACAACATTTTGACCATTGGGATTGGAAATTTTCAATTTCATATTTAAATTGTAAATTGTAAATAATTTAGTATTTTTAATCATTCTCTACTACTACCTACTTACTATTTTTTTCCTATATGTTGTACTATTCCAAATGATCTGGAATTTTTGAAGCACGTGGCCAACTTATCTAGGAAAACAAATCCAAAGAAGCACCACCATTTAGGTCATTTTTTCATAGAAATGTGAGCTTCTGAAGTGCAGCTGCCCTGCTTTTTGCAGGGTCAAAATAATGATTTCAGTGTATTTGAATGCTTATATCTTGCAATCCACTTGGTGGAAATGTCTGAAGTTTTTACCACATGTTTTAGATACTATAAAATACAAGATCCTACGGTTAGATATGTCAAACAAAGTTTTTTTTCAAAAGTTTGATACTTGCACTAGAAATGGCAGTTTTGGAGCATTTTTGGTGAAAGTATAGTGATGGTCCTTTAAGGGTTAAGGATCAACCTTTCTCCATTCTTCACCCCAAAATAGGAGCGGTTTGAAGAAGGTGGGCACTTTTAGAGCATACTACCTTAAATCAGAGAAACAGAGTATCCAACAGAAGGATCTACCCTTGAACTTCCAACGCAGGTAGTACAGCTAATTGGTAGCCAACTCTCTCACTGAGGTTTAGATAATAATAGGAGTTCCACAATAGTGAACTCTTTGTGCATCCCATTCCCACTAACATTCAACCTTATAGAAAGAGTACCCATCCCATAAAATAATTTCATGCTACAATTTCACTACCTTTTTTTTGCCTTGTTAGCCCTAGCTTTTCCTTGTTTGATTGCTATGAATCAACATTTGTAAAATAGATTTCAAATGGACTTAATTTGAAGCATTTCTCTAGGACTACATATGGCAATAGGCATCATTTAGCTTTAACCATCCTACTTTTTCCAAACAATAATCACACCAGGTCTCACTGTTGACACAGAGTTAGACAGATTGTATAATTCATTCTCGAAGTGGCTCGTTCTACATAAGGACCCTATGAATTGACCAGCTTTGAACCACGCAACACAAAAATTCGGAGGTGCTCTACTTATTCCTTTCAAATTTGTATAAGGTAGTATGCTCTGAGGCCAACCATTTTGTTTAATACTTGATTGTCTTTGGAGGGAAGATAAACTCCTTAAAAAAAATTCAAAAGAAATTTGTAGGAAGAAAAATGGAATTGGCATCTAACCCAAGTTGTTTCATATTTTTGGACCTTCATGAAATTAATTATGAATTTTTTAAGTTAAATCACAGTGGTCACTAGAAGCAACCACTTCCTAAAATGTACTTTGTCAATACATTTAAGAAAGAAAAATGTACCCCGGTGTCATGATCGCTTTTAGAGCAGACTACCTTAATCCTCATATATAGGACAATCGGAGCCCCTAAAGCATTTTCAAAGTCAAAACTTGAATTTTAACATAGTTCTTCATTTACAATTTCTTAAAGTTTAATTACAAAAATGTACCTCCAATAATGCATTTTTTATTCCATTTGAATTTTTTCATTTTTGTGAAATTACAGTTTCTGTGACACTTTTGAGATAGTATCATAAAAGCTCAAAATACACCACTTCTGAACTTTTTCTATCAAATTTGTCTCGATGTAATCTCAAGGAGTACATCTGCTAACCCATAATGTTCATGGGTAAAATATTCATTTTTCTTAAAAAAAATTGATAATATTTATCAAAATTTGGATTTGTGTTCTATGTAGAGCAAATTTTTAGAAGCTTAAAAGAAGCCTTAAGCATGTAGGGAGTAAACACATATTTCACAAATGTGATTTTTTTAACATACATGTCTAAAGTTTATTCTCACTTTTTTATAATTGAAGACATTGAAGTGAATTCTATATGATTTTTGAAATAAACATATTTATAAAAATTGAAGTAATTACAAGAATGCTTAAAATAATATACAAATTTTAAGAAAAATGGAAAAAATATTGACAAACATGAAGGTGTAAGTGCTGTGTTTTTTAATCCCTAAGGTTTGAAGATCATTTTTCTACCAAAACCACTCAAAAATCCATTCTTAAAACCCTAAAGGATGGATTCATAATGTTTATTTTTTCTACTTAAAAAACACAAGACAACTAATATAGGAAAATAATTCTTGTAGGAAGGATCAATAAGTTTAATATACTGTGATTCAAGTCACTTGTTGTATTTTGGGCATATATGTAATTTTCAAGTTTACCTTTGTTTAAGGGAATTAATAAAAGAAAACCATGCTCAAAATGAATATGGCACAATTCACCCCCAATGCTATATGTGTTAGAATCAATGAATGTCATCAATTTCTATATAGCGTTTCGGCAAAAATGTCAAATCTATGGTCAAATCCTAAAGTTCAACATCCATTCCTTATGCAACATGCATGCACTACTCCCGTAATCAAATGCCAAGTTATATTTTTGAAATACAATCTATTATATGATGATATTGGTTCAAGCCCCTTTTCTTTAACCCTATTACAATTCACACAACAAGTACATACATATACACAGTAAGTACGATTGATTTGCAATAAATTCACTAAGAATATATATTTAGAGTTAAGGGCAAGATTAAAACTAGTCATACCAGTGGTATGAACTCATAATTAAGATAATAAATCTTTGCACACATGGTTCCAAAACTGTGTGGACTTTTCTTTACTTGAAATCCCAAACAAGCCGATTAGTCTCCTTTCTTATTGCTACCAATTTGTCTATTTCATATCTATATAACCACCTATTCGTCTTTGGTAGAAGTTTACAACCTTCAAACATTTGCTAATAGAAATTTGATGATTTGCTAATCATATTTAAACTTTAGCAACCGAATACACATAATAACTTCAAAATTTCACAACAATAGCATCTAAAAGTGAAAAAACATAAATCCATAAAATGCTTATTCGAAGTCACTCCCTGAAACACTTAATGAATTGAGGAAAAATTGTTTTTTTTATTGCAGGAGCCAATCATTGTCATTGCTTTTTGCACATATCTTTACAAGTTGCAAGTCGGTAGTTTTGGATAGACCTATGGTCAGTAATAGGTGATTTCAATTTCAAATCTTATAAAATTTGTAAATAATTCAAGAATGCTTGGAAAAATATAGAACCACTTGTATTACATGACACATCTATTTCCCTTTTTGAAAAAAAGAAAAAGAAATGTTTTTGTGCATAAAAACCTATAAAAAAGGGAAACCAACAATGAAATGGGCGCTTTTAGAGCATACTAACTTACAACACTTTCAAGCAATGATGTTGTGAACCCTAAAACCGTAGGCCCTCATGGGTAAACACATAGCCTGACCCTAGTCGCCAGAGACCACTGGGCCACTCAGGTGAAGCCAGTTCGCCCTTTCCAAGGTCCACGGCCCATTGCATGGCTGCCTGGTAAGCTCACTCCAACCAGGTGCTCTCCCGAGTCCGTCGTTCAGTTCTCCAGCTCCCACCGTTGGAATTCCAACCTTTTCTCCTAAACCCTAATCAGTTTCGCATTTTTCCACTCTTGGCTTTCCCTACCTGCGCTCGTCGATTCGAGAACCTGAGATGGTGGCGCACCCTAACAAACGGTGACCAAAACTCGTGAACCAACGGAGCGACATGTGATCGTGCTTCAGCAGGGCAGAACTTTTTGGCAGAGTGCTGCTGGAGGGCAAAGCAGCGGAGCGACAGTTGATCGTCAAGTTTTTCTTTTTTGGGCGTTTCAGTGCCAGACTCTAGTTTCTTCACGAAACTGATCATGCTCAGTCAACCTCGGGTAATCATCGTAAGTGAACCTCGGGCATTTGAGCTTTGTGTCGTTATAATTGTCTTATGTCCTCACTTGCAGCATGTGTTTCTTTTTGCCCAAGTGACCGTCAATTGTGCATAGACCAGTGCAACTCAAAGGTGTGTATCTGTCACTCCTCGCTCAAGCATTTCTGTTTCCAGAAGAAAACATCATAGGAGTACATGTAATGCTGCAATCTTTGTAGAGAAATTTCTGCAACGATGTGTTACAATTCTCCTACGATGTGTTTTTTCTTTGAAGATTTTATCAAGTTTATAACTGAAGTTGCCTTTCAAGTGCTTAGGAATGCCAAACTCGTTCAAATGTCGATATTTCCAGGGTTGGCAGTTTTCTAGGCAACCTTAAAATGTGCTCCAATCTAGCAGTCCCTCCAGAAACATTATTAAAATTTTCAAGGTCTCACTGAGAATTTCTGTACCGTAAACTTCACTCCGAAACCCCAGTACCTTAAACCCCAGTACCGTAAACTTCACTCCGAAAAGCGCGAAACTGGGTGAAAAGCTAAGAGGACTCCAGGGTCCAGGAACGGAATGAAAAATCGTTATTTAGAATTCCGAAATAATAGTTAATTATTCAGATATTATGCCTGCTTTCAGCGGAAAGTAAGGACCAACTTTGGATTTTTCATTATGAGACGCAAGTTGTACTGAAATATATTCATCTCACTTGTCGAATTCGCACTGCTGCGGTATATGCATCGCCCTGACTGTTTCACAGCAGCTTTGTTACTTGAAATTCGGTTTGATTTTTTTGAATGTGAAGTTCGTCAACAATCAGAATCAAACACCAGATTTAATTCTGAGCTTCATATATGTTGCTTAGAAAATAGATGTGGCCGGGTTGTGGGTTGTGTCCCCGGTTGTGTCACGAGAGTGAGTTCTTTCATCACTGGGTTGTCGTATTTATGTGTGAGTCCCTGTTTAAAAAGTTTCCTGGTTTTCATATTGATGTTCTGATTTGGCAGAACGTCAGCAGAACAAATCACAGCTTGCAGTGCTTCATTTATGTTACTCAGAAATGCCCAGAACGCTTCGATGTGAATGACAGAGCATATATTTTTTGCAACATGTGCAGCTCTTCATTTGGCGGTGTTTCTGCTCAACTGATTCTTTTGGCTTCTTGAGAGTCGGCTGTCAATCGCGCACATGAAGAAAACCAGTAGTATCATAGAGGTTGGTTTTTTTGTGATCCGTGATTTCTAGTTGCTAGAGCTTGCATTCAATGACATAAAAGCATGGATTTATTTTACTGTGTTCTGTGTTTGCTAGTCGCGAGGGCTTGCACTTAATGACTGAAAGGCATGGACTTTATGAACTTGCTTTGATTTTACATGCCCTGTTCACGTTCTTCTATTAATTTGTTATCAGAAAGGTTTATTTCTTTGTGTTTCGTGATTGCTAGTCCTAGGGCTTGCACTTAACGACTGGAAAGCATGGATTTACATAATTTCTTTGATTTTGCATGCCTTGTTTAGAATCTTCTTTCAAAATGTTATCACAGAGGTTGATATTCCTGTGTTCCGTGATTGCTACTTGCTAGAGCTTGCACTTAACGATTGAGAATCATGGATGTACGTACTGGCGTTGATTTTGCATGTCAAGGAGATTTTCGGTTCTAAGAGATAATTACGTACCTTCAGTGCTTTCTTTGATAGAATTGTGTACCTGTCTTAGGAATTGAGGTTGCAACTGCAGGGATTCAGTGACGGTTTTAGTGCAGGGATTCAGTACAGGGATTCATTGCAGCTGGTGATGTCTGAATTGAATTTGTGTTCGGTTCCATTCTTAGAGGTCTTGCATTACTGGTTTGCATAGATTTCTTAGATGCTTCATGACTATCGCTCATTTTTTTGTGCTGTAGACATGGAGTGCATCTTCACAGGCATCTCCAACCTGGTATGTAAAGCACAAAGTCCGGATGACGCCCTTGCGAAGCCAGTCAGTCGACTCAAAATGTACGCATTCTTCTTGGCCCCTTCCTGCTTCTCGTTTAAATCGTAGATGATGAATGTGTTGATTATGGTGCTATGGAGAAGGCCATCCCAGGGCATGACAAGGAGATTTTTGAGCTCTAAGAGATAATTACGTACCTTCAGTGCTTTCTTTGATAGAATTGTGTACCTGTCTTAGGAATTGAGGTTGCAACTGCAGGGATTCAGTGCAGGGATTCAGTGACGATTTTAGTGCAGGGATTCAGTGACGGTTTTAGTGCAGGGATTCAGTGAAGCATACTTATCCAGTAGAGTTTCCTCGTTTATTTGACTTCTAATATTCTGTGTATGATACTGAAATAGGTTGCTGATGACGAGGTTGAGTACTGGATAGTGAGGGCTATTGCTGCCAAGTTGCTGGAGGCCAAAAAGGATCAACTCAGACAGGTGGTCATCATTGGGTACGTATCAAATAATGTATTTGAACTTTTACGGAAAATGCTTTCATAACCTACAGAAGTTCGACAATTTTTTTTTTGCCCTCAAATGAACACCCAGGCTATGAGCTAGAGTATCATTTTCGTCTCTTTTGAAAACATCGACTCATCGAAGGTCCAGATTTAATCCCTGCATACACCAGTATAGTTAAAGTGTCGCAGCTGAAGTTGAAGTGTCGCTGTTTTTGTTTGGTACTTTTGAGATAGTAGGTAGCCTATAGTAATGATCGACGTCGTACATGTCTGGGAATCCCTGTCGTGAGTACTCAAGCTTTTGACACTCTTTCCTTGTCCCAGACGCTGCACTAAAAGGGTGTTCGGACCTGCACAGTGGCAAGAATTGCGGAGAGGGCTTGCTAGCTGGAAGGTACGCCGGTTATTTGTCTATCCCTGCGTGTGGTCTTCACTTCACTCGCCGAGTGTTTCTTACAGATTTCTTCTGTTATGATGCTACGGTTTGTTTTTAGTGTAATTTGCATAGCCAGGGTTGCTCTCCAATTGGAAGAACTTTGGATCAATGTTCTGCGGTTCTAGGAAAGTGTCTTCGATCTCCAGTTGGCCAGTCTCTGCTTCTAATGGTCATCAGTTTCTGCTTCTATCTCCAGTTTGATGTACTCACTGGCACAAATGCGGGTTTCTCACAGGAAAACATCAACAATGTATCAAGGATCACCTCCAATGCCAAGGCAGTATATTAGCATCATTAAATTAAAATGTACATTGTCTGAAACTGACCTAGACAATGCTAGCAGTGAGCTGCATTGCCGAAGTCACATAGGGTTGATTTTAGAGGTGCGCTTGGTAATCAGCATAGCCGAACTCATTTAGGGCTGATTTCCAACTGGTCAGAATTCAGACCAGTTTGGTGTATTTATGGAAACATTATTTACAGCAAATTTTATGCCATGTGTCGTTTACAGCAAATTTCATGGAACCTATTCTATAATGCCATGTGTCAAGCTGTATTTTTTTAATCCCTATTGTAATATACGATTCAAGCTTACAAATAAAAAAAGTTATAATGCCATGTGTCGATTAAGGGAAGGGAAGTACCTGGAAACTCAAGCCGGCAAAAAATAGCATCCTAATTTTGGTTGTTCCGGAGCAATTGGGAACTTCAAAGAACCCGTTCTCACATTTCTCAAAAACGTTGCTCGATGCATGTTCCAAAACGTTGCTTCACCTGAGCAACGTTTGCAACGTGGCTTCAAGCAACGTTTCAAAGATCCTTCCACTTCACTTCTCTAGTGTATCAAGCAACGCCTGGGGTGATGCAAAGCCCCCCATATTCTAGTAGTGGTAAGGGAGAGCGGATATTTGCGTCACTGGGTTGGGAGAAAGATTTTTCTGAGAGTTTAATTGCTGGAGAATATCTTGGACTGCTGGATTCGTGGTTGATTTTCTACGGTTCGTGTTTTGCATGCATGTTGATATATATTTAGAAAAAGAAAATAATTCCTTTCCTTCAGAGCTGCTTGGTGTTTGTGGTTTGCATTGAAAGAATTGTGAGGAGGAGAAATTTGTGAGAGGTTGCTGCATGTTGAAGCAGCTGGGTTTTGTTTGTAAGAAATAGCGGAAACTTGCGTTATTGGGTTGATTTTCACTCATCGCAAGATCTTTCGAAGCTGTAGGTTCTGACATTCTGGGCATTGTCCAAGAGCCCTCGGTCGTAATGGTGGAGTGAGTTCTTTCGTTGTTCCCGCGTTAATTCTTGTTTCTTTCCAAAGTTAATCATTTTTCTCTGTGCCTCTTCTTTTCAGTCTCCTTTCTTTTTTCTTTCTTTTTTCTTTTCGTTCCGGGGGTTGATCGATTCTCGCTTTGTCGGTATGATTTCAGCTCCTGCATGTGCCTCATTTCGTGTCGTCGAGCGAGTTTCTTTGTAGAATTGAACTTACTGGTGCTGGAAAAGGAAGAGGAGATAACTGTTCCAGTTTCGGTACTCGGAAACGCTGCAATGATTTGTGCTTTTTGCGAAGAAATTCATCGATAGTGCAGGGCAACTCCATGCCTTTCGAATAAATGCTTGCGAACCTCGTGATAGATACGGCACTTGCTCTCCTACTTTCTTTCCTTTTAAATTTTTTTCTCGGTTTGGAAACAGGTTGCGCTTCTTACTTGTCGAACTCGAAGCTCATCACTCATGGAGTCTTGACTCTTGGGGTGGAACAGTACACGCCCATGTCCGTGTTCCTTGCTTTCTGACAAGCGGTACTGTACAAAATTGCGAACTCTGACAGGTGGGACCAACTCGGTGATGAGTTTTGTCAGTGCGTTCAACTACATCATTCTTTTACTTATTTTTCTGGCACACATTGAATTTATTTCAACTTCGGAAGAAAAAACCCAGAAAAACTCACCTGGAGATCAAGCCAGGGGCAGATTTAATATAACTGGTTAACTACGTCATTCGTACTCGTGAATCGGTTCCGCAAACGTAGGGATGTTCTCCGCGAAATCGTGTGCACATTACACCGCTTTTATCATTGTCATTGTCACCTCAATAACGCCAGCAGCCAGCTTCTCCATTTCTCCCTTTCGGTGAGAATCACGCTGGAAGATCTGGAGGGGAAGCATTGACACACCCTTGTCCTTGCAGGAATGTCCACTTCGGTGTTATGCTGGAGCTTCGTCATATTGTTGATCCTTCACCCACTTTGAAAGATGTTGGGATGCTTGCTTGAGAGTAGCAAGGAGGTGCGAGATCACTCCATCGTCAGTCCTTCGAACCCCTAGCGGTCTTTTTTAGGGTTGCAGAAATGGTTTCCTCAGAGTTTTCTTTCTTGTGAATCCAGGCATTAGCATTGTTGTGAAGAAGCTTGGTTTTGTTGCGCGTTCTGAGTTCCAAGAGGGGAGCGATGGCTGAGAAGGGGCCAGTTCGGCGTCATCATTATGGCGATGCAGCCGTAGGCGGTGACGAAAACAGCTTGACCATCTCCGACATGGCGGTGCCGAAGCAGCACGGGAACTTCGAAGAGCACGGGGGGATGGAGGACGGGTTTATGAACGTGGAAGTGCCGCCATGGCGGGAGCAGATCACCTTCAGAGGCATTATGGTGTCGGTTGCGTTGGGCACTTTGTTTTGTATCATCACTCACAAGCTCAACTTGACGGTGGGCATTATTCCCTCGCTCAACATCTCCGCAGGCTTGCTCGGGTTCTTCTTCATCCGCCTGTGGACGCTCGTCAGTGCCAAGATGGGCTTCTTTGTGAAGCCCTTCACTCGCCAGGAGAATACCGTCATCCAGACTTGTGTAGTGTCGTGCTATGGGCTTGCTTTCAGCGGTATGCTTTCCCTCCCTTTCACATCGTGGCATGTCTCAGGAACTTTTAGATTTCTTCTTTTGTCTATAATTTATTGGGAGGTCTTTCTGTGGTTGCAGTGATCAGAGACCTCCCTAACATTGAGACGCTTGTGATTATCTCTGTGCGCATAGAAACCTCTCATGAATCGTGAATGAGATTTTCGTTATGGAAGTTCTTGAAACAACCTCATTTCACTGAAAACACTGTTTCTTGAAACCAGCACACGTGTTTGCAATTCCTGGCGGTGTAGAAAAAACAGATTTGTCACCGTTCTGGATGTGATTGTGTTTCTGTCTCACTTGCAGCTGTACGCTCTCCTTCCCTTTCACATCACGGCATGTTCTAGTAAAACTAGACTGTTTTAAGAACTTTTAGATTCTTCTTTTCCATAAATTATGGGATGTCTCCTTATGTGGTTGTAGTGATCAGAGGCCTTCCTAACTTTGAGAAGGTTGTGCATGATCAATATGCCCGTAGAGGCCTCCCTATAAATCATGAAGAATATTTACTTTATTATACCATTTGAAAGTTCTGGAAACAACCTAATTGATTGAAAACACCGTTTCTTGTACCCACCACACGTGTTTGCAATTCCTCGTAGAGGAGAAAAAACAGATTTTGTCTCGCTATACTCATTGTGATGATAAGACTGTTACTACAGAGAGACCTCTGCATGAATTGTGAAGACGATTCTCTTTATGAAGGTGTTGAAACAATCTTTTTTCGCTGGAAACATTGTTTCCAATACCCTCCGTTTATGTCTGCGATTCTTCTAGGGGATAAGCAAAGATTTGGTCTCTGTTCTGCCTGTGATTTTGTTAATGTTTTGATAGCTGTGATTTATTCTTGATTTGAAAACTTGCAACTGATTGTGCTTGGCATTTTATTATATGGTGGAATGGCAGGTGGATTTGGGTCATACTTACTCGGTATGGATCAGAGGACGCATGATCTATTGAAAAATGATACTCCTGGCAACGCGGGTGTGAAGAATCCGGGTCTGGGTTGGATGACTGCGTTTACGTTTGTTGTCAGTTTTGTTGGAATCTTCTCCATTGTTCTGTTGCGGAAGGTATAGCCCCTGCAGTCAGCTCTTTTGTACTCTTTTCTCTGTTCTTGTCAAATTTCGTTCTGTTGTAGGTTAGGTAAGCCAATTTCGTTCTGTTTTAGGAATTTGCTTTTTTGGCTTACCTAACCTACAACACTCTTGAATACATCAGAAGGTTAGTCATAATGCTAAGTTTGAGCTTCAAGGCAACGGTGTCACCTCTGGTTGGCTGAAGGTCACCTAATCCAAGGTCTCTCGTGACATATATCCTGGGTCTTAACTCTGATGTGGCTTAATTCTTGTGCAGATTATGATCATTGACTATAGACTAACCTACCCAAGTGGCACGGCAACTGGTTTATTGATCAACAGCTTCCATACGCCAGGAGGTGTAGTCTCTGCTAAGTACGTTTCTTTCTAACACATCTTTTCTGACCCCATAACTTATCATTCATTGGTGTTCCCTCCTTAGAAAGAAACAGTTTATCTGTGAAATAGTTTGTGTTTTGTTCTGGGTTTCAGAGTCAGGGTTAGTTGTATCTAATGGACCGGGTTGAACTATGCCGGGCATTGGCTTTGGCTTGAAAGTAGTGGACAGTGCAAGCTGACCATACCACAGAAGCGTATATGGTTATTTGCTACACAACCAACTTTACTACCCAGGGTACCGTAAAAGGGACCTAGCAATTCTGTGTAGAACTACCTTTGTTATCTGAAACAAACAAATGAACACCAAACAGACACCGAACTTTGGTATGAAATAGATTTCTTATGGTCGGCTTGTTTGTGGGTCGCAGGAAGCAAGTGAAATGTTTGGGCAAGTATTTCAGCTTCAGCTTCTTATTTGCAGCCTTCAAGTGGTTCTTTAGTGGCATCGGTGACAATTGTGGATTTGACAATTTCCCATCCTTGGGCTTGAAGGCTTATCACAACAAGTGAGCAACTTTTTTTTTCCCTTTATTTGCAGAGTCTTCAAGTCTCAGTTGCAGGACTTAATGAATGGTAATGTATCAATACACTTGGGCACACTTTCTCTTACATCTAAACAAGGCTAAGGGCCCTGCTTACTCTAACCAAATAGTGCTCATTAGCTACACTGATTTGTCCTAATAGTGTGTTACAAAATGAATTTACATATGGTTATAAGTTTTTACAAGAAAAGAATATTTTTTCCAATGATATTCGTGAAGACTCTTCAATATGAATAGTTCTAGTATACATACAATGGATAAAAAACATTCCTCTCTTGTAAAAATTTATAAACAAATGTAAATTCATTTCGCACTTAGGACAAATCACTGTAGCTAAGGTGTCAAGGTCTATTATACTGGTTTATTGTATTAGCGAGGTTGCAAAATTAGTGTCATCTGCAAAATTAGTCTCTTCTTATAAGTATTTTGTGTAAATTAGTACTTGGTTAGTGCAGGTGTATTTGGCACTTGAAACCATTGGTATAGGCACAGTTGGTTGATTCTTCCAAAACCGGGGAGTTAACTACACTGATTTATCCCAAAAGTAGTGTCACCGTGCAAACTTAGTGCACACATTACGAACTTTTATTTTTTTCGGAAATTATTACAATGAGTAATGTTTCAGCCTGCACTAATTTAGAATAGTGCGACTTTTGGTAAATTAGTGTCACACGCACTTATAGGATAAATCAGTGTAGTGGAAATGAATATGGTGAACTAGTCGATGGTATCTTATTATGTCTTTGCTCTTTGCATGTGTACAGGATGTTCTTCGACTTTAGCGCGACCTACGTAGGAGCCGGCATCATATGTCCTCACATTGTGAATATATCTGTCCTGCTTGGGGCGATTGTGTCATGGGGATTGATGTGGCCTCTGATTGCAAACCACGAAGGCGATTGGTATCCTGCTGGTCTCCATTCATCTGATTTCAGAGGACTGTACGGCTACAAGGTATACCTTCCACCATGGAACTCATGGCGTTCTGTGTTGACAAGTATTGACCTCTCAGTGTTATTGATTTTGTTGCTTGCTTTTGTAAGTTGACCATTTAGAGATTTGAATGATTGCAGGTCTTTATTGCCATCTCCGTTATTTTGGGTGACGGATTGTACAACTTCGTCAAAATCATGCTTACATCCGGCAGGGAATTGTACATCTTCTATCAAACCCGGGATCAACTACCGGTCTCCCGTGAAGCTGGTATGCGCCCACTTAATCGAAGATATACTCCCTTAAGTCTTCTGTGCCACATAACCAGAGTATGGAATATCCCTCTTTTTTTTCGGCAAGGGATTTTAATCGAAGTGGTCACTTGCAGGAATAATGTAGAAAACTTTCTCTACATTAAGCTTCCACATGTTAGTATATTTGAGATGCTGCTCACTATGAGCACTAAAAAAGATTTAGAAAGTGCTTGGTCACTGACACCTCACAAAAATGGAGCCAAACAGATGCTCATCAGGAAATTCGTGGTTACTGTCGCTCGGCCCACTGTCGATGACTGTTTTGAATGTTTTGCAGAGAAACTGGACATAGTAGATCGAGACCACGAACGGCGCACAGAAATTTTCATGAAGGACGGGATCCCCACGTGGGTGGCCTTGGCAGGCTACGTCTGCTTATGTGCCGTCGCCACCGGCATCGTTCCGCAACTCTTCCCCCCTGTCAAATGGTACTACATCCTGATCTGCTACTGCTTCGCCCCCATCCTGGCCTTCTGCAACGCTTACGGATCAGGCCTCACGGACTGGAGCTTGGCCTCCACATACGGCAAGCTGGCGCTCTTCATCTTCGGAGCTTGGGCAGGAACCAACGGCGGAGTACTCGTAGGTCTGGCAGTTTGTGGCGTGATGATGTCTGTGGTGGCCACAGCTTCTGATCTGATGCAGGACTTCAAAACTGGGTACCTCACCTTGTCCTCCCCGCGGTCCATGTTCATCAGCCAACTGATAGGGTCTGCACTGGGCTGCATTCTGGCGCCCGCCACCTTCTGGTTGTTCTGGAAGGCGTTTCCCATTGGTGACCCGGACGGCATCTACCAGGCGCCGTATGCGGTGGTGTACAGGTCTATGGCTCTGATCGGCGTGGAAGGGTTCAGCGCCCTGCCGAATCACTGCTTGCAGCTTTGCTACGGGTTGTTTGCAGCTGCGGTGGCGATCAACATTGTGCGTGACAAGTTGCCGAAGAAAGTGTCGCAGTATATTCCGATTCCGATGGCGATGGCCATCCCGTTTTACATTGGGGGCTACTTCGCCATTGACATGTTTGTTGGCACCGTCATCCGGTTTGTGTATGAGAAGGTTAACAAACCGAAGTCGGATCTCTTGAGCCCTGCCATTGCTGCGGGACTCATTTGTGGGGAGGGCGTGTGGATCATCCCGTCTGCCATTCTTGCATTGAGCAAAGTGAATCCTCCGCTGTGCATGTTCTTCTACTCGGCCAGCAATCCGCTCGCTGGTGAGACCTACTAAGGCCACCGGGTTTTGTACTTTTGATTAGGCAACGTTTGTAGATTTGGATCCCTTTTCCAATTTTCCCTTTTCAACATCCGGGGCGACAGTGGCAACAATTTGATCTCTTGGCTGTGCATGTTAACAGCCGTATATATATACATTCTCTATGTAGAAAGAAACCTCGCAGGAAACTGTAGTGGTGTGTAGTATGTGTCATTGGCAGAAAACGTCACGAAATCCAGGCCCATGTCTTGGCTTCAATTTTTTGGGAATATTAGTTCGGCAATCTGAAATTTTGTGTACAAATGATTTACGCTTTCTATGATGGTTGCCCCATAATCTAATTACAATTCAGAGATGGTCCTAAATCCCATATAGTGGCTTCCAACTTCCAACCGCACTGACGAGTGCCATGGATCTCACTGTCTGCTCTACTCTTCACATTTAAATCACCCAAAGCCTATGCTCATGTTAAGAGGTTTTGCAACAGTAATTCTATCACATCAGTTTTAGGAATCACATTTGCATACACATCAAGGTTAAAGCAAAACCGAGTGTACTTCCTTGCCTTGTTAGGAGTTATCAAACCAGAAACGGTGCAAAAGCAATGACTATGACACAGAAGATATTCCTGCAGCATGTGAATTTTTCTAGTGGTGCTCTAGTGGCACGTTGCGGTGGTGCTCATTGTTCTGCTTTCTTTCCAACACTCCATTATCATAACAGCAATCTCAAGAACATGTGAATTAGTTAAACAATGGCACAATCAATCTCACGTAAGCCACAATCAAGTCTCGTTTGTAGAAAATGCAAGGCTGCTATTTCCAACTCCGATACGCTTAAAAACGAAGTTACAATCAGTGCACATATCAAAGACACATCCTGTCGGCGTTCTCCTCATCTGTACAGTACAGCGCCGACTGAACTGGCTCTATGTCGACCAAGCCAAAATCTGGGTTCAGCAAGAAGCCTTCGTCTGCTTCGTCGGCATCTTCGAATTCCCAACTTGGAAAAGATGCGATCTCAAAGAATGAGCGAAACAGTGAAGTGTCCCCAATGAAGCCTCTCAATGACAACTCTGGAATCTAGGAGGGCAGTGTAGAGGTCGTGGATGCCAGCCGCTTCACTTTCTCCTTCACGAATCTTAGCTTGTCTTTCTGGCTGAAGAATCCTGCTGGTGAGGACCTGGTTGACAGAATCCCAGGTGTGTCTGGAAAATTGAGAAGCTGGGGTTTGCCAGAGTAGTGGAAAGCTGAATTGATGGCGCGCTTGACACTTGAATTCCCCGAAGGACACCTTGTTCTTGTACTTCGGGGCTTCATCTCGGCTGTCCACGTCCTGCACTCGGACTCCCTTGAATCGTTTGGCCTCATAAAGATGGTTTCCTGGCGATGAGTCTTGTTCGGGTGGTGAAATTCGTGGAAGGGGTTAAGTGTTGTTCGGCGTCGGGTGACTCCTCCGACTCAGAAGATCCACGATATCATATTGCATTTGCCACAGAACTGGCGGTTCACATCCTATGGAACTGGCTCCGACAACTTTAAGTGTTTGGAATTGCCCCCAGATCCATACATGCAAATATAGAGCAACTTTCTGAACGCTGGAATCGCTAAAGATACAACGCCCGTCAATCTGTAGAACGGATTCTCTAACGGAGTACCGATGGATGCAGGAAAGCTACCGTTCTTGCGCACTAGCAGCAGGTGACGGTAACTGCACCGCGCAGCTCGCGACCAAAGTAGTAGAGAAAACGCCTCTTCGAAGTACGGTGACAACATAGCCAGTCGGTGGAGATGGTGCAAAACCTCCGCCTCTTCCAGATCATCATCGTGGTTAGTTTGCCAATCCAGGGTCTCAAACCTTTACATCGATCCTAAAACAGCCTGCGCAGCTAGTATCCTCACGTCGTGCAAGTGTGTCTCCTGCGCTCTTGTCGACGAGACGTCTCTGCATGCACATCAGGGACGACGATTTGTTGTGTCAGCACTCTGGCGTCGATCAATGGCGAGGTGAAGCTGCACTCTCTGCTACGAAGGTAGTGAATGATCTGGAGCTATCAGTGGAGAAATCCAAACTGTGCAAAGACACCGAAGTGTATCATCGTTGAGATGGACTCGTGATCGATCAAGATGCGGACGTTTGCCAATTAAGGAGAAGCTACTGAAGGTGAGCAAAGGAGCAGACGAATGGCACGCGAGCAAGTTCCAATTCAGACTCTCACCAGGACGGAATTAACCCTTTCAAGTGACTCCTCAATGGCCTTTTTCTATATTTATTTTTTTCACATTTTTGCTTAATATTGAATGATGCTTGTACAAATATAAAATTACTTATCTCAATTGCATCACAGCCAAAAAAAAAAAAAAAAAAAAAAAAAAAAATTCAAATATTGAAGAATTACTTTGGATGAATGAGAATGTATTCAATCGACGGAACCTCATTCATCATCCTAAACATGGATATCATAGTTCCTAATGGTTAATCACAACATGAACAATGAAGAGAAAGGATGTTCAAACTATAAGCATTCCATTTCACTACACCAAGTTTGTAGACTATGATTATTGATTTGGAGGAGAAATTCTCATTTACTAATAGAAACATGGTCCACATAAGCTTGAAGTTGTATATTAATAATTACCCAAAAGATGCAAACATCTTCTGGGTACATAATCACTCACACTTGTTTTAAGTTGTCATTTTATGAAGAATTAGACCAAGAGTGGGTCTTAAAGCTTACTATAGTCTACAAAGACCAAGTTTCAATTCATTTCGTAGTATTAGAGTCACCTACAAAAGTAGTGTTGCTCTAATTTGGAAAAGATGAGCCGTGAGGGTACATAACATTATTCACTTGTATTGGGGCCCTTTTGCATTCCTTGCAATTCAAGATGATATCCACCCACCACTACTACATCCCCACCCCACCCCTGGGGAAAAAAAACATTGGCTAAAGCAAACATATGCTTGTTAGTAGCCTCTCACATCAAAACTTTGAAAGCAATACTCCCTCCATTCCAAAATAGTCTTCATGTTGTACAATACATTATGGATTAAGGCTAAAAATAGTATTTTTTTTTCAAATATTTTTTGAGCTTTAGAGTAGAGTTTGGTGCACTCCTAACATGCTAGTAAAACTTTGAGTTCCAAGACCATGCGGCCATTGACCTACCACTTTTGACATGACCCATGACTTAGTAGTTAGAAATGGCTGGGAGAATAATCTCAACAATACATGCTTCCCACGGGTATTTTTCTAATTGGAATATCATTCTTATTAATCTTAACAATACATTTTAAATGTTTTTTTATTGGAGTAAGTTTCGTTCCATCATTCTAGGAACTGTCTTCAACCCGGTTCCTTCCATGTTAGAACATGCACCTTAGATGGGACCCAAAATGAAGGGCAACCAAAAGATCATTTGGGGACGGGAAGGGAGTAAGGTAGGAGGTCAAGAAATGGACCATCTAAGGCTGGAACTGAATTTTGAGGAGGTGAAACATCTTGAAATATTTTTTAGTAAAATTTCCTTGAAAGACAAGTGGAATTGACATCTAACCCAAGTCATTTCATATTTTTTGGAGCTTAATTTCTGGAATTAGTTATAAAATTTTGAAGTTGAAATGGTATAGGACTCTAAAATGGATCACTTCCTAAAGTGAACATTGTTTGTACATTGCTGAAGGCTATGAAAAATAAACATGTACAAACAATGTACATTTAAGGAAGTGGTCCATTTTAGAGCCCGCTCTATTTCAGGACCTCCTGCTTTATTACTCTGTAACTTATTAATAAGGTCCCTCTCGCTATCCAAAGAGGATTGTACCTCCCTCTCCCATGGACCACAAATTCACATTGTCTGTTAAGTTATGTAAGGTAGGTGACTCGAATTGCGACCCGCTTCTTGGAACCGTCCCTATAGGAGGCTCTAAAATAGACACTAAGCAATTCTGAAATGGACACTAAGCAGTTTTGAAATGGACTTTTGATAATGTGAGAGCTTAATAAGTTTGGTTAGATGTTGGTTTATACTTCACATATGGTGTAATAAGAGCCAGGGTGGGTCGATTTTGAACTAAGAGTGGATACAAGACATGTGTTCGCTTCATTTTTGCAAGAAACAAATTTATGGCTGGACATCCTTTCACTAAAATGATTCTCAGTCACTCATTAATTCTTGGATTGATATGAAATTTTAGCCACACAAACTAGACTATTAGGCGCAACTTTTCCAACAAAAAATATTGAAAACGGACCTTGTATGAAGAAGTTATAAGCCGCCAAAGTTCACTGTGATCAAAGAATGTCGGGATTTAGAACTTCAAATTGATCTCAAACATTCAAAACAACTTGAATTGACATGAAAATTTTACCACAATAACTAGACTTCAATAACCCAACAAATTTTACTGAAAACAAACTTAGAACGAAGGAGATAGAAGCCCCCGAAGCTGCAGCCAGCAAATGCAGTTTGGTGAACTTAAATTAAACTTGTGAACTTCGATTGGCTCCCAAAAAATCAGTATAACTCGGATTGATCTGAAAATTTTATCACACAAACTAGAAGAGAGAGAAAAAATTTTACAACAAGTTTTATTGAATTTGGAAATTGGATGCAAAAGTTAGAGCACTTTGAATTGGACTTGAAAGTATGTGAAGACAATATTGGTTTTTTGGCTTCAGTTTAGTAAAGGTCACATTTAGGAACCTTAAGTATTACTTGTTCAATGCTTCATTGCTTGTTTTTGGTCACACCATATCTTTTTTTCAGACCGTACGTGTGTGGGTTTTGCAAGGCCTAGGATCACAAATAGGTGCCTATGGCAGAATTCTTTGGAAATTCATAAGTAATTCATAAATGCTCAGAAAAATATGAAACCACTTGGGTTGCATCCCGCGTCAACTTCTCTTCAAGTGAAAAATAAGTGAAAAAAAATTTAGGCATCTGAAAACCATCAAAATGACCCAACAGCTGGTAAACTGACGGTTTATGAGCACACTACCTTAGTCAGCGAAAAATTATCATACTTTTTGAATGAATAGGTTCAATTTTTATATTATTTTTTGGGGCCCATGAATCACCGTATTGCCAAGAAAGAAAGGAGGGGAGGGAGGGGAGGGAGGGGCAGGGGGGTAAGTTAATTTAATTGGGGCAGGCATACTTGGGAGGGGGGGAGGGGGGCCCACCAACCAAGGGGGGTTCATCCAAAGGGGGGGATTTTGTTTTAATTTTTTTACGAATTCATGGATGCTTCACTTCCATGGATCAGTTGTCCTTTGGCCCGCAATTCCAAGGAACTGAAATCCAATGTTTCTCTCACTTGTTTTTACAAACAGTTCCACTCGATTCTGCTACTGAACAACCAATTTTCTGTGTTGGACCACTTGCCAGCCCAAAATTCTAATCCAATGCTCACATTGTAAGGTAGCTTACTTGCCTCCTTTCTCGGTCCAGAGGCGCTTGGAATTGGTTGCATCCCACATAGCACATTTTGTATTTCTACAGCCGACTGAACACCACGCTGAAAAGCTTAGTCAATGCTAAGTTTTCTTTTTTAATGGCTTGCAACTCTTTCTTAACCCTTAAAGGACGGGCTAGTCATTGTGGAAATCATCCTTTTGGTATCATGGAAATCATTTGCTAAAAAAGAAACTCAAGAGCACTAACTCATTGCAGCTCAAACTATTATGCAACAATCTCCCCTTTTCACAAAAAAAATCAATTGGATGAGCATTTGTACTTCTGTACTACATAGAAGGATTCTTTGTCATCCATCAAACAATAAACATCTATGGCGTCGCTCAAAAGTTAATGAAAGGTTGCTTTCTTGTTGCTTTCTCCTCACAAATGCTTGCTACCATGGACTTCGGCAACCGTTGTTGCGCCCCCTATTGAGCATCCATTGGAGGGAAGAGCTTTGGATCTACACCACTAAAATTTTGTAGTAGCTAAAGCGGTTTTGGAAAAAAAAAAGTTTCTATAAACTAGCAGTGCCCATTAGTAGAAAAGGTGCCTAGAACTAAATAGTTGGCAAGGGAATTGATGTTGGTGGCTTTGGTCATCAGTGCACAATGATGCCCAAAACTATGCATTAGTTTCACTACTTAATTTTGGGTGCCTTTTGGATTAGTGGCCTCACTAAGGATGCTCTTACACTCTCCATTACAAGGCTAGGGAGAACTAATCCAAACTACTCCTTTTTGCCCCCATGAAGGTAATGCTGAAATTTATACCCAGAAGGACAAGTCAATTACCATGAGTTTCAAGCCTCACAATCCATCACTTCAATTGCTACCAATTTGGAATTATATAAGAATGAAATATTTCAAATTTATTTTAAAAAAATGAAATCATATGACTTGTATGAGTCATAAACATTTCAATTCTTTCTTTTGAAAATTTGAAATTATTGTATGTTTTTTTAAGGAAAAAGTGAAGAAAATCCATATCAAATAAGAAATATGATAAAAAAAATTTGAAATTTTCACCATAGGTGTAAACTATAGTATAAACCAAAGTTACCATGTCGCTCTAAAATTTGAAAATCAACACTCCTTGGTCATAGGCCTGAAATTCAAATTGCAATAAATATTAAAATTTTCAAAATTTTCAAATTTTTTAGTTGGATTAGGAAATAAACTTAATAAGATTCATTTAAATACCAGATCTCAAAATTTTAAAATGTCATATTTATGGCAAAAATTCACATTAAGTGCAAAGAGCAAGAAGTAGCCAAAATAAACTAGAAGGGTTGTTTGTGGATTAAGTATCTTCTTCTTTTGAAAAGTTGATTATACCAAATGAAGGAATATTCAATTCTATTTACTTAACCCCTAAAGGACCAAGGACACTTTTCTATCAAAAAACACTCAAAATTGCCATTTTTGTTATATTCATCTAAGAAAACAAAAACAATTGTTTATAGAATATAACCGTAGCCTCATGTACTTTATTTATTTAAGATCACGTGGTTAAATTTTCATGAAGTTTGACGATACAAACTGGAAGACATTAGCATTCAAAGTTGGAAAAAAAAGTTATTTGAACATTGGTCTGTAATTTTAGATGACTTTGACCAAGATTGAAAGAAAAACTAAATTATCAATAAATAGCTCTAAGATGGGATTGAGACACAATAATCCCAAAGGTGAGATTTATCTAGAAAACAAATATAAACTTGTAAAAAAAATAAGCATTTAGAAATGAATCCGATAAGTTATTTTTTCAAGAAGCTACTTAGATTGCTTGAAAAACAAGAATGTTCATAATTTTCACATGACTAATCCAAATGGAATGAATCAAAGCTTCACATGTAGATAAAAATATGATCTATAAGAAAAAAAAAATTTAATTTAATCTAAAGTTTTTGTAAA
The DNA here is from genome assembly GCA_947034895.1 of Rhytidiadelphus loreus. Taxonomy (NCBI): domain Eukaryota; kingdom Viridiplantae; phylum Streptophyta; class Bryopsida; order Hypnales; family Hylocomiaceae; genus Rhytidiadelphus; species Rhytidiadelphus loreus. The sequence continues at coordinate 26,902,091 of OX344765.1, read as the reverse complement.
TTTTTTTTTTAATTTGTTGACGTGAAAACTATATTTAGATTGGCATAAATTTTGCTCCATGTCACTAATTGAAATAAAAATTATATTCCCACAAAGCTAAAAATATATTCTATCTCATGAATAAATTTCAAAAAGTTTCACTAAAAATTGAGGTCATAAGAACCTGGCAAATTCCATTCTGTCTTTTGAGGGGACAATGGTCTTTTAGGTAATAAAATGCATTCAAGAAACTCCCTCTTTAAGAATTGGATGAGAAAATGTTTTTTTCCATCCTATAGCCCTACTTGAAGTCATCCAAAGGACACTAAATACCCTCAATAACAATTTAAGGTTATTGTTGACTATCAAATGATAAATTCTAAAAAAATTTGAATTCATATCTACAATCAAAGAGCCCAGATTAGGTGCAAAATGAACATACATATAGTCAAAACTTTTTACAAGGGAAAAATATTTTTGATGTTTTAAGAGATTTTTTTCATACATATTTTCTTTCTCTCTTCCCTCTTCTTGTGAACTCCCTTCCACTGTTATTTTCTTATGTAATTTGAGAATTAGAGGGTGTCAAATAGAATAATAGTTAGACTGATTGTTAGGTGAATAGAATCATTGGGATTCCTACAAAGGTGAAAAAGCCATAATTATCCTTTCAACCACATATCATGTTCCTATTTTCCTATAAAATCTTCAAACGATGGAATTCTCTTGTTGTGAAATGCATCTCGCAAGTTATTGGTTCTTTCTTTCCATTAGTTGTTAATACAACTTTTAATAACATAAATAATATTGCAATCAAATACTCAGCTTATATATTACTTTACAAGTGAAACCTTGAAAACATCCAAATATTACCCATTCTTATAGATCCACCATAAACATTACAAAATACTCATAAACAACACTATTCTACTTTGTATAGTTTTGGGTAGCTTTTTAAATCATTAGGCAAGATAGAGTCTACCTTCTAACAAAGGAATGTAGGTTGGTGTCACTCACTTCACCCCACATGGGACTTTTCGTGGGAACCAAAGTGAACAAACTCTTTATTTATGCAAATTTAAAAAGGAAATTAGGGTTATTTTTCTTCACTCACTCACCACAACACCCACAACTTGTGACCTCCTTACATGTATTGTAGATGGATATGTTCACCTATATGGCTATATTAGAATATAGAAAGTACTTTTACATCTCATTTTACGTTTCTTCTATAGTATAGAGTGCACTGCTATTGATGAAACTTAGTTTCGTACTTCCTTGTTCACCGATGATCAGTGAAACTATTTTTGTCTTCTAGTACATTTTTTGCCCACCTCGTTTCATATGTAAACCTACCCTAAGGGTCTATCAAAACTAGATGATGGAAGGAGTGGTGACCCCCTCTTCTACCTTTCATTTTTTGAATAGATGAAAAAATAGATTCTCAGCATTTCAAACATGATCTCTATTTAACCTCTAAAAGCCCATTATCCCCTCAAGTAAATTTTATTTGCTTTTTTTAAAACTTTTTATGGATGTGTAGTTTTGGAAGAGTTTTGTGGATGTATAATTTTCTTTTACTTCAATCCAATGCTAGGTGAAGAAGTTATAGGCCTTTTAAGGCAAATTTCAACTTGAGGGGCTGACTAGGCTGCAAATTTTTTATTGATTGAAGCCAAGGATAGATGCACATGCTATGTTGGTAAGAAAAAAAGACTAAGGTGGGCAATAGATGAAGGTCTGTGATCATTGACCATCTCCTGCCATGTCAAAGCCCTTGGGATTTTATGCCATGGTCTCATTGTAGAAATTCTAAAACCGAAGAAATAAACCTACAAATAAATGAAAAATACCAAGGTCATTTGACAATTTGACATTAAAAAAAAACTATTTGGCAAAATTTAGAAATTACTTCATTGGCATTTGATCAAAAGCTTTGAGGAGTGTTGTTTTTATAATGAAATCCATTGTCCATCATGAATCCTCAAAGGGTATGGAATAATTTGAAGATGAAAGCTTGACCACTCACTGTTGTCAAAACTTAGAAATTGTATTTGAAGTAGAATTTCATACCTCATTTAGACATAATTGAATAATTTTTTTCAAAAAACTTTGAAATAAAGGGAGTTGGAAAATCAAGATACATTTCAGCTCCCCAAATTTTTTTGAGATTTCAAGTCCAATCAAAAGTTATGGACAAAATTCAGAGAAGATGTTTGAAAATGTCAAAAAAAAAATTTCCTTCCAACCTTCTCATAAATTTTTTTATAACATTTGATTGGAGGCTCAAAATCTCAAACGAATTTTGGGAGATGAAATTTATTTTGATTTTCCAACTTCTCTTATTTCAAAGTTTTTTGAAAAAAATTATTCTACTCTGCCTAAATGAGGTCTAAAATTCTACTTCAAACATAAATCCTACTTTGAACTTAATTGTGAGTAGTTAAGCTCCTACTAATTCTAATTTACATATCCCACATAGGTTGTTTTACCTCCTACCATCCCGTATGTATATAAAGTGCTTCTCTTCTTATTTGAAACTCAAAGAAAGTTAAAACTACTTCTAAAGCTAGGCAAGGTGTCTCAATGGTTTCAAATTTGAATTTTATATTTCAAGCTACAAAATTACCTTGCATTGCATACTTCATTGGGTGCCCCTTCTTTGTGCATCCACTGTTGAAGGAAGGTGGATATAGGAGGTCAAGCTTAGAATTCCCAATGGAAACAACATGTTGGGATCAGATCGGGAATGGAGGTGAACCCATTTTCCAAAGGTTGTTCAAAGCCTTAGCCTGTAACTTATATTATTCACATAGTCCTTCTGAATTTTATTGGAAAGAGAGGATTTTTTTTTTTTTCAAATTTTTTTTGCAACCTTGTAAAGCATTAGTATACATTTTAATTCACTATTTGGATTTCCAAGTTTCAAAATTATGTGGTGGCAAATGTGCTCAAAAAATCATGTTGTGCATTGTGAACTTTTCGACATTGTTGCATTGTAAGATTTTTTTGGATGTGCTCCACGTCTTTTTTTGACTTGAAATTATTTGAAGACATGAATAACATCACTTTGAGTATGATAGATTTTTTTAATTCAAAACCTATAGTGAAAAAATTTGCCACAAGCAATGGTCAAAGGCATCTGAAATTATTGGGCACAATGGAAAAAGAAAAAACTTTCCCTGCAAATGCTTATATCTTTCAATCCCTACTGTCAAATGTTACAAAATTCTTACCATTTCTTCTTCTTCTTCTACAAGTCTACTACAAGATCTATAGTTAGAATTAAAAATAATAATAAAATGTTGAAAATTTTGATGAATATAGCAGTAGGGGCAATTTTGAGTGGATTTTTTTACAAAAAAATCACCTTGGACCTGCAGGGGTTGAGGTAAATTATCCCATTCCAAACCAAATGGGAGCAAATCCATTGTGGGCTAAATTATGTTAGTGATATACATTTTAGAACTTGAATGTACACCACAAACATAATTTAACCTACAACGGACTTGCTCCCATTTGGTCTGGAATGGGATAGTTTACCTTAATTACTTCTTCCACTCACCTTCCAAAAGATATGTTCTCACTTGGTGTTAAAGATTGTTATTACTGAGGATCTTAGGAACAAATTTAGACCTACTTCTTGACCGGGTTCAAATTGCAAACATCACCCTTAACACCAATTGTGAACATACCCAAACTCAGCTCTCTCACACTCTTGTAACTTATTAGTGTTCCAACGCTTTCCAAAAGGCCATGTGTTAAGAAACCAGACTTGGAAACCCCACATCAACATCCCGCCAATCAGAGACGATGTTGCGTGTCACCGCCTCATACGGTGCCTCCCGCTCCCAATCCGCTGTTGAAGTCAACACGAGCTCCGAACATTCCGCGCCGTCGCCATGAAACATATAAACCTCTCCACTTGCGCTTGGTGATTCCAACACTACTCACTCACAGGAAGTCGAGCAGCTGCCTCCCCACCTCGGCACCTCCCCTGCCCTCCCGTTTCTGACATATCCCCCCCCCCCCCCTTGCAATTCCTTTCCATTCCCTTCCACTCCCCCCCTCTCGCCCCTCTCCGATCGTCCACTTCGGTATCACACACACAGACAGACACACACACACACACACACACCCTCCCTCCCCCCTCCTCTTCCCCCTCTTGCCCCTCCAATTCGATCTTCGTTGCCGTATAAATACTCGACGTCAGCTATGGCGACTCCCATCACTTTCTTCGTCGTCTCTCACCACGCATCCATCAGTCGAATTCACCGTTCTTCTGTGCTGCACAATCGCCACCTATTCGTTCTGTCGACCGGGATTTCAAGTGAGAGAAATTTCAGTTGGGGGGTAGGGAGCTCGGTTCAGAGCAGCCATGGACGCACCAGCAGCTCGCAATGGCGGGGGCAACAGGTCTGTGATTTCGTTTTCTTCACGTTTTGCAGAGCTTGAATGGGACATTGGTTGTTGTGGATTGGGACTACGTGATCGGCAGAGATGGTTAGATTTTGAATGTCTGGTTAGGCTGTTAGATGGCTAGGTTTTGAATGTCTGGTATATATGTTTTTAGATGGCTAGATTTGGCATGCGTTGGCATTGATATCATCTTGTTCTGGATTTGTGAGTGAATACATGAGAGCTGTGCCCTGCAAGTGTATTTCTCATTTATTCAGACCCTTTTACAGCGTTAGTTAGATGATGCTCTTACTGACTGAAGGTTTAGTAATTTTCTGAATTTCGGCAGATCGATAACGGGGCCGAGAGTCTGACTGTTCGAATGCTTTGTTTTGGTTTTCAGGGATGACAGGAACGACGATGGCAACCCTCCACCACAGCAGCCAAATGGTCCTCAAGCTCCCGAGGCTCCAGCTGACCCTGTATCTACCTTGTTGTCTGAGCTTCCAGATGCGCGAATCTCTGTTCCGGAGACAGTGATTTGGCCCTCACTCGGCCGTGGCTAGAGTGAGCTGTAACTGTGGCTCATTTGAGTGGAACCAGTGTACGCTACGGGTCTCTTCGTTCAAGATTCCACATCAAAGCCCCCAGTGCGAAGTGAGAACAACTTTAGAACTTTGTCACTAGACTACTATGTTAGCAGCATGGGAAGTTAGCAAGTGTCAAGTGGGAGGCAAGAGTGCTGCCTGCTCGCTGAGGAGTAGAATCGCTCACTGTTCACATGAGCACTCTTTTTGTGTGTGATAGGCTCATACGTGTTTGTGCGGTGCCCGTCAGCACTAGCTAGGTGCTGGTTTGTAACCAGTTTCTGTGAAACCAAGCAACGGCCTACGAAGGTTTTAGTTGCAAATTTTGTGTAATTTTGTGTCTTGAACGAACTGATTGCTGTCTGAATGACGGAAGTTCAACAGTGCGGCAAATTCTGATTTACTACTGATAGAGTGCTTTAATTACTTCCGGATGAAACACGTACTCGGCTTGGTAACATGTGGGACAACAATCCAAATTTTCAATGTCAGGACGATATTGACGTGCTTCACAGTTGTCTTGCTCAAGAGCGAAGGTAAAGGTGCACTGAATTATCGTATATGTGACACTTAGCCTTGTGGGTGCCATCTTTTGAGAAGATAGTGACACTAATTCTTAGTCAAAGTGATACGATTTGTAAAATAATAATTAATTAGTGTAGGCTGAACTATTATTGTATTGTACTCCGTATTCATTTACAGCCGCCACAGGAAAAAAAATTGAGTGACTCCTCCCCCTCCCCCTCCCCCTCCCCTCGCCCCTCTCTGTTTGGAGAAATTAGTGTAGTAAGCCTGAACTACTCTCACAACCATGCATAACATTGGTGAGTAGGAGTCCTTTTGCATCTTTGAAAAGGGGATCCTTATTACTAGGAAACAAAATTACTTTTAAACAAGATGTAGAGTTGCAAAGCATTTCATGTCATGTGCAATTAACCCCTTGATCCTTTTTCGAATTTTGGCACATTTTTGCTTATATTTTTAAACAAAAATATCATTTCCCACAATTTCATGAAACTAGTCATTAAGGAAGGTTGTCTTTTCAAAATTCAAGTGTTACATTGGATGAATGAGAAGTTAGTTGGACTAAACAGCACCTCCAAGCCCTCTATTCATCATCCAAAATATGGACATTGGAGCGCTTAAGGGTTAACAACTAAACTCATCACCAAGTATTAAAGGAGGAATGATACTTGAGGAAGGAGGGGAGCAGAGGAGCAAGTTAATATACAATGTAAGTAGTCATGTAATTGTTTATCAAAGTAGTATGGTGTTGGTCACACTCGAGACAATTATAATTGGGTGATTGCAAGAAACACTTGTACTATTTGTTGCCTTCAATACTATTGGGGGCATGGAACATGAAATCTAGATGGTCGATTGGATTTCTAATCTATTATTTTGACAGCACGTGATGTTTATCATTGCATAGCAAGGATGGATGGCAATACTTAATTTGCCATAAAAACAATCCACATTGGCAAATTGGAGGCACTATAGGCCCTAACCAGTACGATTGAATCTTTTTGTGTACCTTGAAATATTATTTTGAGCCATAGGTTGTTGCTTATGCTAAAAAATGACACTTTCATATTTTTATTTTTTTAATTAGAAAATACACATGAAAAAATTATTTTAAAAGTGGCCATTGTTGCCAAATAAGAGCAAAGAAGGAAGATCAAAGCCAAAACTATAAAACAATTTCTAATTCAAAATAAATTCAACCTAAAATATAGTACACTTTAGGCAATTGGAATATGTTTTTAGAAATTCCTCTCTTGAGAAGGTGTATTTCTATTAGAAGAGCTAGCCTACCAAATCTAACAACATAACTCTTTAAGAAAGGTACTTGATAGTACTAAAACCCTCCAAAATTGTATCATTTGTATGTGACATATATTTGAAATTCAATCTCACCTATTGAATTAATTTTGAAGAATATAATTGAAATAATTTGAGTATATTTTCTATTGCTTTGGGAAGCTTATTTCTAAATTTCATTTTCATTCAATCGTTTTTGCACTACTTATGGTACAAAACAACTTCCACATTGAATATGTGACACAGAATAGGATAGGTGTTTCTTACAATCATCCAACTAGGAGTAGGCTAAAGTCCCCAAATGTCACTTGTTTATTACAATTACAAATTATAAGAGGTCAAAGTTCAATTGATTAGAATTTCTAAATCCAAACTCTCATTTCAATATCCTAAAGTAGAAGTATTCATTTGTGTCCCCTAATTACAAAGGTTCCAATCATAACCTAGCTTGGAAAAAATTGCAGAGGCCAAATAGTGGCCCATGGATGACTTTCAAGATTATTGTAGAAATGAAGAATGCAACTATTGGTTCAAAAATTAGAATGTTTGTGGCAAAGTACCTTGGTGATAGGTCAAGTCAATTTTTGGACCAATAGGTGCATTATTCATTCCTAAAATGATTTTGAAAGTCATTCATCAATCATTTTTTGGCTTGAGTGTCCTTAGCATCCTTATAGGGTTAATCCATCCAACCTTGTGGAATGTCTCTAACTTTACACATAGTACAACATAGTTACACAACAATAAAAGCTTTAGTGAATGGTTTGGAATCTATTTGAATGTGTTTCAAACAAGAGTGTATACACTACTTTAATCCTAGAAAGGCACAATGAACATTAAGTGTCCAATGAATGACTTCACTTGAGACTATAGCATGGAAGAAAAATAAATTCCATTCAATATAGTTTTTGGAAGTTGCTTGATTATATTTTCAATGAATAGCATTGCAAATCCCCTCATTATGGTATTGATGACTTTTTCTAATGAAGAAGCTTAATCCAAGGATCACCCTTGTAGTGTATTTTGACCATTTCTTGCTATTTACTCTTGATGTGAATTTTAGATATAAAAATGATGTTTTTGAATTTGAAGCCAAATAAACAAAATAAAGCTTATCCGAAATGTAGTTTTTACTCAGAAATCTTGAAAAATTTGTAAATTTCAATATTTTATAGCAATATGAACTTTGGGTCTATAACCATGACTTGTTGATTTTCTAATTTTAGAATGATATTGTAATTTTTATTTATATCATGATGTAGTAGGTTATATAGGTGGTTATACATTGTAGTATGCACCTACAGTGAAAATTTCCAGATTTTTGAGTATATTTTGTATTGGATATAAATATTTTCCAATTAAAAAAAAATCACAACAATCTCAAATTTCCCCCCAAAATTTTGAAAATTTTATGACTTATAGTAGACATACAATTTCATCTCTGAAAAATAAATATAATTTTTTTCATTCATATATACAGTATATAACTTTAACACTCTGAAATTTTATGATTTTCAGTTTTCTACAAGTTAACAATAACCACTAATCGTGATACTGAATAACTCTATCTATGCACATCAGCAACGGTTTTACATCTTTCTAGATTCAACATTGCACAATAGTGAATGTGCATTTGTGATCTAATTTTTGTAGTGCATGCGGAATTCGCTTGTTCAACTTTACCGGTACCACAGTTGCATTGGAGTTTCATTTGTCAATGACGAAAAAGCAGATTCAGGTTCAGCACATGTATCGTGCAGCACATTTCTACAATTGTATTGCAGATATATAACCAGAGTTCAAATTACTTGCGAATGTGTATCAGAGTTGATTAACATCTCAAATCAAATCACACTCAAAACTCTTTTAGAACACCCTCTAATTGCACATTCCCTGCATATTCTCAGAATCTGTCATGCGATTATGTGCAAACTGATTGGACAGCTTTCAATTGTCAAGTTGCGGACATGATTGAATGCATATGAGAGCCAAATTGCCACGCACAGGCAGTTTACAAAATAGAAGGTCGACTGTACAACACCTTGATGTTTATTCAATAGTCCACACCAGGAATGACTTCAACTAAATAATAATCACACCGCCGACTTGAAGACCATCCTCAATAAAGAGTCTGTCGGGTAGATCGACTAGCGACACCTTCAAATACACCAGTAGAGCAATACCTGCACACGATTCCTTGCACTTCCTGCCAGCTGCGAAAAGAGACTAATGTGGCGAGAAAGTGAATCTGATCTTCAGAGTCTGATAAAATTCACTGTGCAGTAGTGTACATATGCGTGACCTTATTGGATCTACAATGGCATTTCAAGAAAGTTGGGTCAAGGAATAGGGTGACAAGTGACATTGTCTGAACCATCCACCTACAGGAGAAAAAACAGAGAGACCCATAATCCCCTCTCCACTGCAGGCCAAGGTGCAAAGACAGTTGAGAGCATCCACTAAAAGGGTGTGGAGAGACTTAAGTGAGTTCGTCTACATCTCTATTACACTTTCCCTCAAAAATTGCGATGGGCCTTCGCAGGAGAAGTCCAATATGCTTAAGGCAGACCTTCATCGAGTCGATCGTCACATTCCAGGTCAGCTGCCATCCTAGAGATTTAACACTCTTTATTCTCTACAGCCCATTGACCCTATGACCTCTTAAAAAGAGAGGACTTCAGATGGAATCTTAGATGATGGTTCCGTGAGGAATGATTGCATCCTTAATAATGGTAACTATTCCACTCTTGATGAAGTAGCCATCCGTCTCCCGAGCTGCCTCCTGCACATCGTCCTTGTTCACAATCTGCAGGTACCACCACTCCCATTGAATTACTCCACACTTGGAGAGAAGGCAATAACTAAATGTTTAAGTAATATTCCACTTTGAGGCTTTCACAAATCGATTAAAGAGATGGAACCAAAAAAGACTCAGCAATTGATTAATTAACCGAATAAATACCTTGACATTCTCTCCGATTCGTGCATTCTTGTCAATGATTGCTCTCTTCACAATTGAGTTTTTGCCAATACCCATCGGGATGCCCCCTGAAGCTAACAACTCATTTCTTTGATCATCGGTCTGCAAAAGAAGAACATGATGTTAGCTTTGCCAACAACTGTAGAAGCGCAATTGTATACGATTCCACACTGTACAAACACTCAAGAGGTCTTATCACGTGATTTTATTTACCTCGTAGTAGTCAGCACCCATAAGAAGTGCGTCTTCTATGACGGCACCCTCTGCAACCCAGGATCGTAAGCCAACCACTGAGTGGAAAATTCTGGCGTTCTGCGTGTGCGACACACAAGTACCGTTAGAAACACTGAAATCTTTACAGAACTGTGACACCAACGATCTTTCAATGTACATTTGGTATGAGCTAATTAGTTACATCGTGTGCTGATTCCGTTTAGAAAACGCAAAGAGTATTCGACGTCTAAAAATATTTACCTGAATAACGCAACCTTCTCCAATAACACTGTCTGTGACATCAGCGTCCAGCATCTTTGATGGGGGGAGGAAACGAGCTTGAGTGTAAATTGGGGAAGAACGATCATAGAAACTGCAGAAGAGCAAAAGATTTGAGTTTAAGATTGAAATGACCACCTCAGAAGGAATATGCATCCCAATGCACCATTATTTTCAGCACTAACAGACCGTCGGTAACAACTGAACTTTTCAGTAGGTAATAACGCATTGCAGGCTCCAAACCAGTGGTAGCGGACAAAATCTTACATAGATGAATTGACGGACGTAGATTACAATGTTGACAGCTCACCTGAAATCAGGAACTGGCTTCTTCGTGATACCCAAATTGGCATTGTAGAAAGCTTCAATAGTTCCAATATCTTCCCAGTAGCCATCATACAAGTAGGCTTGAACCTGATACATAATACACAAAAAGAATCTCAAAACGGGTGCTGGGAACTACCAATTCAATTTCTCAGTTGCATAGGGAAACTATTGCTTAATCTACTTCAAGTAAGCACGGATTCCTAGTCACACTTAGGAAATCGGAAGCTTCAATCTGAATGAATGTTATAAACCCTACACAATGCGTCACAATGACTTCCGTCATACCTTCATGCCCATCTTCGTTGCACCAGGAATAACCTCGCTTCCAAAATCATTTGCCTCGGGGAAGTCATTACGAAGCAGAGAGATCATAGCCTCCTTACTGACAACGTAAATCCCCATACTCGCAATGTAAGGCATCTCCTTGGCTCTCTTGGCATCCAGCCCCAACACTGTCGTGTCCACCTGTGTCACCAAATCAAAACGATCAGAAGTATCCATCAAACTAAAGAAAATTCAAGAAAGGCTACACGATACTGATCGTCATAGAAGGTACATTACTTTTGCTATTGCTGAACTTAAAGAATTGTAAACAAAGAATCGGTAATCGATCACAAGTACCTGCATAGCCCGGAGCTCATCCCCTGAAGGTTTCTCGGCAAATTCAATGATCCGGCCCTGGTTGTTGATCTTCATCAAGCCAAAAGCGGTGGCACGAGCTTCATCCATAGGCAAAGCGGCCACAGTGATATCCGCGTTCGTCTCCCGGTGCACCTGAATGAAGTGCTGGTAATCCATACGGTACAAATGATCTCCTGCCAAAATAACGTACTCCAACACCTGGGCTTCCTCAAACAACCAGAGATACTGCCTCACTGCATCCGCAGTTCCCTGAATCACAACACAAAATGGTCAGGCGACATATTACCAGACTCATAAGCAGAGTATTTAGAAGCGCAATAAAATCCAAATCAAAGCTAATACGGTCTCAATGGCGAATACCCAGAGAATCTCGGCATACCTGGAACCAATTGGGATTCTCCGGACTCTGTTGCGCAGCCAAAACCTCCACGAAGCCTTCGTTCTTGTACCCGCCCATGTTGCTCGCGTACGCGCGCGATAAGTGCCGATTCAAACTCGCGGAGTTGAATTGCGTGAGCACGTAGATCTTGTTGATGTTACTGTTAATGCAGTTGCTAACAGGAATATCAATCAGCCGGTAGTTCGCCCCCAGCGGCACGGCAGGCTTCGCACGCTTCTTTGTCAACGGGTATAGTCGGCTTCCCGCCCCACCACCGAGGATAATTCCAAGTACACTCTGCATCCACACACAGAAACCAAAAAACGCACAATGAGCACACATCACTTACGCGCAAAGATTAGTACAACCACAAGGTTAAGTTAAGATTGCGCGACCACACGTATACACACATGCACGAGAAGCTTACCCGGCTGGCGTCGGGATCGAGGCAAGCCTCCGCGACCACGGGCGAGTCGGACACATTCCGGGGCGAGACGACCACCCTCCGCGGCTGGATTCTCCTACAACTCACATTCCCGCACGCCACGGCGGTGCCGCTCAAGGAAGAAGATCTCGACCCCACTTGCGCACATCCACCCGAAACAAATGAACCACGGGCGTCTCTCCCACGGGCGCCATTCCCACTACCAGAGAGACGCACAGAGGAAGGCCCCGCAGCAGCAGCAGCCGTCGACGCTGCCAATGCAGTCGCCATCTCCACGACACGGACTCCCCAATGCCAGACCACCCAACACAAATCCTTCCCACACAATCCCTCTCAACACAATCCCCTGCAACACAATCCCTACAATTCCTACAAACCCAACAGCCGAAGCGTCAATGCGAACTCGCCCACTCCGAATTCGGGATCCCGGAAGCCTTTCTCAGTCAGATTTTCCACCCAAGGAGCGATGTCCGAGGCGTGCTTCGAACGTGCAGAGTGGAAATGACTGTGCACAAGGAGAGATTTTTCTAGACAAGCGGAGGCACAGAGAGAGAGAGAGAGCAGACGGAGGAAGGGTAAACTATCCACCAAGTGGCCGCGCAAGGTGCTGTCCCACCACGACCGATGACACACCACCACTAAAAGGATCGGCACAGAGAGCTCGGGCGACGGACGGGATGCGCTCCACCATCGCTTGAGGTTGGTGCCTTCATGGCCGCTTGTATTGTACAGTACCGCACCCAACACTGGCTCTCCTGCAAAGGGCGCGGTCATAGGGAGGAAGGGTGTGTGACCGCGGTGCACGGAGACGGACTGATGGGGCCGTGCTGAGGTGGCACCTTATCCTGCATCCGCGTGGCCATGGAACTGGTGACCGTATTGACTGGCTGACCGTATCATTTGGGTGCATTCCATTCGGATGAGTTTTCGATTCTGGGTCTACTGTAGCGAACTTACTTAGTTTTCGGGTTGATGCACGGCAATTGCGGTTGAGGGAACATTCGTGAGGCTTTCGTGGGTGGGTGCAATTTGGAAAGTGGACGCTGTTGCAGTTGGGCTTTTGGTATTCACTCATCAGGTTTTGCTCCGACGCTGCTTTCAGTTCATCCGTGTGTTTAAAATTGACGTCCTTCGGTTGTAAAATTATCCAGCTACGGTGATTGCTTCTTGGAGGGGGGTGGCGGAAGAATTTTTTGCTTCTGTTGGAGTCTAAAAAAATCCAAGGAACAAGTTGAGAGAAATAGACTATTGTAACTTCATCAAACTAGCTCTGTCGGAAAGGGAGTAGGAATCCGGCAAATGGTTACACGGCGATTTGGCACATATTACATTAACAACATTTTTAATACAACTCTCAATGACTCCGAAAGACATTCCTGCCTCATTACGGAATGAAGTCACGTTATGGTGTGAGGAGCAAATTTTGGAACACAGCATTTAAGTTTCACATTTCCTTAACAAACATTTCTAACACACAAATTAGTCAAGAACAGACGGAGCCTCTTGTATTGTATTGTATTGTATTGTATTGTAGCTCATAGGCCGCGTGATTCACAATACTGTTTTTTAATTTTATGTCACGTTCGTCTTTTAGTTGCAACTTGGTGTGTTGGCTGCGAGGTATTCCAACTGAGTGGCCCACATTCAGTTGTAGTCATCCGTCTCTCCCATTCCACTTGTCCGCCCATTGGCCGACATTAGCCACATTCTCCACATTGTGCTATGCTACGCTACGCTACTTCAGTTGGTCTCTTCCGAGTCCATTCCACATGTCTGTGTTGCCCAATTGCTGCAACATTGGTCACATTCTCCTCGTTGTTCGTAAGAAAAGGTTCTAGAATGTATGAAGTATATACTTTGGGTGGTGTACGAGATTACTGTACGAGTGTTGCAACTGCTTTCATGCAAAATGTGCAGTAGTAGCAATGGTAGAGGGAGGGACACCTAGCCTCGCAGGCAGTTGATGGATGGCCATTGGGTTCCTGCCAAGGGATATTCGATTCGATTCCACTCCACGCAGTTCAGTTGTCCGTCAGGGGTATGCAGCAACTGCACCAAAATATCTGGCCGGACTGGGCCATGTGATGGTAAAGTTGACAACCTCACTCTGACTCTTCGGGGCTTGGTGGCAGGCAGACGCAGCCTGCAGACACCATCAGATTTTGTGGGGTTCACATGAAACCGGGAATTCCCAAATCTGCCTCTCTTCCATCCGTCAGGGCGAAGCTCCACTTTTGACAATTAACTTAACCTAATTATCTTAACCCGTAAACGTCAACATGGACGTTTGGCATCCGATGGATGACAAGGAATCCTTTTAGTAGCTGAGGACAAAGGTGCAACTATTAATCTTTGAAATTTTGTTGTAATTGTTAGAACAGAAGTTCAGCTGATCATAGATTAACACTTAGAGTCTTAACGTTACAGGTGTCAACAGGCACACCTATTTAGGATAAATAGCTATAGCGTTTCATTACATGAACCAGCACATTGTGCACTACTTGAACCTTGTGTAATTCACATAATATACTTTTTGTCACTTGCTTATTCTTGACATGGTATCAGAGCAAGGTTCTTTGCTCTCTCTTCAATTTTGTTTATAGAACTACATCAAAATGTGCTTCCCTCAAAAGCTTGTAGGGGAATGCTCAAGTACTGATATCTTTGATTTAATGATCTATGAATCTGAAAGGGAAGAAACTGAAATTGTTCTTCGACGTATCAATCAAGCCTTCAATCAAACATTAGAAGAACATCAACAAACACTTGATGAGCTTAATGAGCTCAATCTGCAGCTCTTAACCGATGAAGGATCAGTACTTGAGCCTTCCTCAAGCCATCAAGCATTGTGAGAATCTTCTCCCTACAAAAATAAAAATATCACCATGACATCAACAATTATGAATCCCAGAACTTATTCTATTGCACCATTAACTAGAACTAATTACTCCACATGGAGTATCAAGATTGAAATGTTACTAATTCGCTCTGAAATCTAGAGTGTTGTGGATGGTTCAAAATCAGCACCTCCTACTACTGATGTTGTGGGTCTCGCAGCTTGGAAATTGAAAGATGCCAAAGCACGCTCTGACATCCTCCTACACTGTGGTGACAAACAACTCCTTTCGCTAAAATTGCTTTCTACTTCGAAAGCAGTTTGGGACAAGCTGAAGCAGCTCTATGAGCGCTCGAATAAAGCCTCCCAAGTTATGTTTCATAAACAATTATGTCATTTAACTATGACTGATAGTGAGGATGTTGTTGGTTTCCTTGAAACTTGGCAATCGGTTTTACAAGAAGCCTTTATTGCAGGCTGCAAATTTGACGAAGAACAACAAATTATGTTGCTTCTTTCAGCACTTCCTAATTCATGGAGTGCCTTTGTTACAACTCAAGGTGGCATTGCCAACCTTACTTTTTCTGAACTTATTGCCAATATCCTTCAGCAAAATGCAATAAATAACTCTAAAACCAATTCCACTAAAACAAGTGCCTTTTACGCCAAAGGGAAATTTACAAAGTTATTCCAACGCAAGCCACAACAATTTTCAAAACCTAATTCATCAGTAAACACATCAATCAAATCAAATTATCAATCCACACCTCAACAACCTATTATTTGTCATCACTGTGGCAAACCAGGCCACAAACGGCCTGACTGCCGCACGCTGAAACGGGAATCGGAGAAATCCAAACCCCACTTTAATGCTTTTACAAGTAATGACCCTTTGACTATGTTCACAGCTATGGTTTCTCCAGGCCCAACTTCTGACTCTTGGTATCTAGATTCAGGAGCAAGCCAGCATATGTCCCCAATTCGACAATTATTTCAAAATTATCAAGTGCTTTCTGATCCAAAAACTATTTTATTGGGTGATAACAGCACTTACACAACTTCAGGTTTTGGTTCTATCCTCCTCAAGCTTAATAGTGGCCACACTTTGCTTATCAACGATGTCCTCTATGTACCTGGACTAGCCAAAAATTTACTATCTGTGTCTCAATTTACGAGCACTGGTAACACCACTGTTACATTCACTTATGAACAGTGTGTAATTCGAACAACTTCCCCAACCACTGGACAAACCATGACTTTTCAAGTTCCAAAAGAAGGAAACTTATTTTCCTTGGGTATTGGATTTACTCCTCCCATTGACAGTAATATTGCAACTACATCCGTGGAATTTGACTCGATCAAATGGCACTTACGCCTTGGCCATCTTAATTCACGTTATTTGAATAAAATGCAAACGCAAAAGCTGGTGCTTGGCTTACCATCTTTGCAATTAGCTATTCCTCTTTGTGCTGCATGCACTCTTGGAAAACAACATAAGCAACCATTCCCAACTAATTCAACCACTCGTGCAACAGAAGTGCTTGCCCTTGTCCATACGGCCCTATGCGGCCCTATGCACACACCTTCTCTTGGTGGCACCTTATATTTCCTAATCTTTATCGATGACTTCTCAAGATACAGCCATATTTTCTTCCTCAAACACAAATCTGAAACTCTTACTTATTTTAAACAATATAAGAGTTTGGTTGAGAATCAAACCGGCAAGAAGATCATCTTTCTACGATCAGACAATGGTGGTGAATTTACATCCAAGAATTTTAATGAATTTTGTATAACCAACAGTATACAATGTCATTTAACTAATCCCTATAACCCTTCTCAAAATGGTGTTGCTGAGCGTAAAAATAGGACCCTTGTTGAATCTGCTCGCAGTATGTTAACAACTGCTCAATTACCCAATTTGTTTTGGGCTGAAGCATTGCATACTGCTTGCTACCTTCAAAATTGCTCATATACATCAGCTTTAGACAATTCTACACCATTTGAACTTTGGACCGGGTTTAAGCCTAACTTAAGCCACCTTCGCACCTTTGGTTGTAAAGCATTTTCTCACATTCCCGATGAGAAACGAAGAAAACTAGATTCTAAAAGCACTATGTGCTTATTTTTGGGCTACAATGACCCACTTGGTATCAAAGGGTACCGATTATATGACCCTCAAACCCGCAAAACTTATACAAGTCGTGATGTTACCTTTGATGAAAATTCCATCATCTCCATTAGCCAATTTGAGAGTCTTACTTCCAGCCCATCAGCTCCTGCTATAAGCCCCTTATCGGACCCTGATGCCTATTATCTAGTCCCTGATCAATCTGCATCCCAGATCACTCCCTCATCTGTTTCCAAGCCCGTAGCAACGACATCATTGAGCCCATCCAAAGTACAACAACCTCTTCTTGTTTCTCCTCAACTTCGAGCTCATTGTCACACAAGCTCACCAGTTTCATCCCCGATTCGACAATCTAATCGACTACATAAAGGCCAATGGCGATCTACTCGATTTCATGATGATAATGTTTATGCTTGTGCCTTCCTTTCAGATATTGTTGACCCAACCTCTGTTTCTGATGCTTTATCTAGCCCGGAAGCCTCTCAATGGCGTGTTGCCATGGAATCTGAATATACCTCTTTACTCCACAACAAGATATGGAATCTAGTTGATCGACCTCTTGATCGATCTATTGTAAGCACCAAATGGTTATTTAAGCGAAAATACAATTCAGACGGCACCTTGGCTCGCTATAAAGCGCGTTTTGTCGCTCGCAGTTTTTCCCAACAAGCTGGCCTTGATTACGCTGAAACCTTTTCCCTAGTCATCAAAATGACGTCCCTCCGTATATTACTTGCCTTGGGGTCCTTGTATGGATACCATATACACCAAATGGATGTAACAACTGCCTTCTTGAATGCCACTCTTCAAGAAGATATTTATATATCACAACCTGAAGGCTTTGTGATACCTGGAAACGAACACAAAGTTTGCCACCTCCTCAAGTCCTTATATGGCCTTAAACAAGCCCCTCGCGTGTGGTATGAACTCTTTGATCAATTCCTTCTTAATCAAGGTTTTGCCAGATGCCTATCAGACACCAACGTATATCTCAAACGGTCATCCTCCTCATTCCTATTCTTTGGACTATATGTTGATGACCTTATACTTGTATCTGATGATTTAAAATATCTTTCAACACACAAGGCTGTCTTTGCTCATCGTTTTTCAATGACCGATAACCTTGATATACAATACATATTAGGCATTCAAATACGACGTGATCCTCATACCGGTTCCCTCATACTTTCTCAAGACAAATATATTTCTGATATACTTAGCAAGTTCAGTATGACCACTTGCAAACCTATAACAACATCCCTTGAAGTTGGGGCACAATATTCTCGGATTGAAGCTGAGAATCTCACGTCTGAAGATGCATCCCTTATGGCATTGATTCCCTATGCTCAAGCTATCGGGAGTTTACAGTACCTCGTAACTTGCACTCGTTCTGATCTTGCATTTAGTGTTAATCACTTAGCTCAGTTTATGTCTCAACCTGGACCAGGTCACTGGACTGCAGTGAAACGAATCTTTCGCTACCTCCAACACACAATTCAATGGGGTCTTACTTATAAAAGATTATCCCCATCTGACACTACTACTTCTCTTTGTGGATGGAGCGATGCGGATTGGGCAGGGGATATCGACACAAGACGATCGACCTCAGGCCACCTTTTCCAATTTAATGGCGCCTTACTCTCTTGGCAAAGTAAGAAGCAACCCGTCGTTGCTCTATCCTCAACTGAAGCCAAGTATATATCAGCAGCTACGGCAGCAAAGGAGCTTCTCTGGCTCCAGACACTCTTCTCTGAACTCGGGTATAAAGTCAAGCTTTCCAACATTCTATACTGCGACAATTAGTCATGTATAGCTCTCAGTAAAAACCCAAAGTTTCACGAGAGATCAAAACACATTGATATAAAATATCACTTTCTTCGAGAGAAAGTTGACTCCAAGCTCCTGCAATTGGAGTTTGTTCCAATAACAAAGATGTTGGCCGATGTCCTTACAAAACCTTTGTCAAAAATCAAGCACCATGAATGTGCCTTAGCAGTTGGCCTCAACAGAATTGGACATTCAACTATCCATGCAGAAAAAGCTTGATACATCACCGCAAGTTATGAAGCCGTCAACTCAGCTCCTACTTTCATCTCTGATTGAGCTGAAGGGAGAGTGTTAGAACATAAGTTCAATTGATCAGCTGATCATAGATTAACACTTAGAGTCTTAACGTTACAGGTGTCAATAGGCACACCTATTTAGGACAAATAGCTGTAGCGTTTCGTTACATGAACCAGCACATTGTGCACTACTTGAACCTTGTGTAATTCACATAATATACTTTTTGTCACTTGCTTATTCTTGACAGTAATAAGGGATGGTCTTCTACAATAGTTTGATTTTCAATGAGTACTTTTGCTGTTTCTTAAGCCAATGATTCACACGGTAATGAGAAAGGATGATTTCCAAGGTCATCCCTTCGTTTATACCCTTCAAGGACACGGCCCCCATACCAAGGTAAGATAGTCACCAAAATGCTTGGATTATTGAACCAATAGGTGCATTCCTAGTTTCTACATTGAACAATCAAGTCATCCATCGGCAATTTTTTAGCCTCAACGTTGTTTAAGGGTTAATCCAATTAACTTAACCCTAAAGTAGAAGGATGTGACCCCCATGATGAAGATAGTCACCCCAAATGCTTGGATTATTGGACCAATAGGTGTATTCTTTGTTTGTACATTGAACAGTCAAGTCATCCATTGACCACTTTTCAACCTCAACATCTTCTAAAGGATTAACCCAATAAACTTAACCTTAGAGTGGAAGGATGCAACCTCCATGACCGAGGTAGTCACCAAAATACTCTAATTATTTGACCAATAGGTGCATTCTTTGTTTTTATCATGAACAATGAAATCATCCATCGGACAATTTGGGTCCTCATTGTCCTTCAAGGGTTAAATTAATCATGGAGTGGAAGGATGTGCCACCTACCCCCATGATCAAGGTGGTTACCAAAATACTCTAATTATTGAACCAATAGATGAATTCTTTATTTCTATAATTAACAATTAGGTCATCCATCAGACCGTTTAAGTCCACGAGACCATGACATTTTGGGAAGGACACTACACATCTAAAAGTTTCAATGCATGACTTCACTGTTAAGTGTAGAATCAAAGAATGCACATAATGGTCCAACAATTAGAACATTTTAGTAACTACTTTGGTCATGGAAATCACATCCTTTTAAAGTTAATTCTTCATCTATAACAATGTGGTGGCCTAAAAATACCCAATGGATAACAAAGAATTATTTTATAGAAGATAGAAGTGTAGATGTTGACCCTTGGAATTTTGTGTAGAAAAAGAAGGTCTTGAATAGAAGTTTGACCTCTAATGAGTGGTCTGGATTTTTAGAGCAAATGATTCACACAATGCCTAAAGGGATGATTTTTATGGTATCCAAGCTGGCATTCCGCGGTTAAATGTCCAACATTTTTCCTAAACAACGACTTCCACCTCTTCTATTTCCATAGGTAGATAGTATAATCATTGGAAAAAAATTCTAAAAATAGATGCCAAAATTTTCTTACACAAAAATATATATTTTTGCAAACAATAGGACATCATATTTCATACCTACAATTAACCTAAAAAAATGTCAATCTCCTGTTACTTGATATATGATTAGATTTTTCAATTCATCTAAAATAGATAAGCAAAAAAACTCATGTATACCTCATTTTTTAGTATTTTTGGTTTGTAAATGACAAGGTGAATCTAAAGTTAGATCCTTTTGGTGAAACATTTATCCCTAGGTGACAAACATGTCTACACTTGGTCCAATTTCATAAATTTTCAATATTAATCCAAATGACCTAAGATGCTACTTCAATGTGATAGGGTTAACTAAGGTGGAAGTATTTAATATAGACCCCCATTATTTCTTTCAAATTTTGTGATACAATAGGCTTTAATTTAAATGCTATGTGAATTTATGAGGCATTCTAAAATGACAGTTTAAAAATTTTGAAATAAAAAAAATATCATATGCTCTACACTAATTTCATATGCTATCCAAATAGTATAATTTTCATCCAATTTTCATCCCAAAATTTCACAATAATTCTATCACATTCATCTATAATCCATGTAATTAGTGTGAGGGGTCTCATACTATTTAAGCTCTTGCACTACATACTTGAATTTACTTGTGTACAATACTTGGTTGTCAAGGTGGGCATCTACCACCGATTATTTAAATATAGAAATACATATAGAACCCTTATGGTTTCAATTTTTTTCTCGAGGATCAAGGAAATGTTACAAATGGGTAATGGTTTGCTTTGGGTATCACTTTTTGGACACACTAATTAGATTATTTTTGTTTTAAACCTCCAAAATTTGTCTATTTTGTTCATTTTGATGAAGTAAGAAGACTCTAAAATAAAATAAAATAAGTCTTGCACCTCAACATGATCAAGATGTATATTCCTACTGAGTTTTTTTTAATAATATTGAATTGTTTTGGATCTTTTCTTAGAAGTGAGAAAAATCACTAAATTTTGGAATTTGCAGGCATCATAGTGCACAATTTATTAAGTTTTTATTAATAAAACTACTTATTTTATATATTGGACCACTTAATGTAAGTCACATCCAAAAATGATATTAAAATAAAATTATTTGATGTTCCAAATGCTTGTTTTTGGAGATTCTAGGTGCTTGGGATAAACTTACTTTTTCAACTAAAAAATTCATTAAAAATTCTTAAAATTCTTTAATTGTGATGAATTTTTTTTATTGATACATTACAAGTGTAGGCAACTAAAACCACATTTTGTGAAACCATACTTTATTATATTTAAAAGTTGAAGTTGTTTGACACAGTGCAATGGATTGACATTGTAGTTGAGACAACATTTTTGGGTATGCAAAGCAAACCATTATCCAAATCTCCTTTGATTTAAGAAAAAAATGTTTAATTTCACACATGGGAGTATTGATATAACCTTCATGTTTACGTCTCTTTTTGCAATAAGGAAGAATATCAAGAAATAATGTGGGTACATCCAAAATCACACTCTTTTCAAAAATTGCCATCAATACTTTGTGAACATCTCCACAATGTACAATAGGGCAACAAAAAGAATTGCCAACAATCCTTCAACAATTATTTTTTCTCCCCCAACAATAACATATGTTGAAGAAATGAATTTAGAACATCTACCAAAAAATCTTTGACCCTTCCTAACTTTTGCATACTGTATCCAAATGTTGCATTCTTTAGTGCGTTGGAACCTCCTTTCACTTGCCAACAAGAAAATATAATAAGTTGATCAGTCTTATAATAGTAACCAGGCACAATAGCAAAAAAGGGGTGTTTTGCACTTGCCTGATGTTAGGACTTCATGTTTGTAAATGTGAATCTCGTCCAGATGTAGGTCTAAATTTGCTCCTAAGACCCTCAGTGACAACACTCTTTAACACTAAGTGAGAACATAGCTTTTAGTTTGCAGCGTTGCAGGAGTCTTTCAGTGATAAATGCTTTGCAGTTGCAGTTGCTTCTGGTGTGGAATGTCGAAAATGAGTACTGTAGTTAAGCTTAGGTGTAGTACTTGTCTGTCCTCCATCCATGACTGTCTGGGTGTGTAGGTTTCGAGTGACTGTGAGCAGCTCCCACTCTAGATTTGGGTACCTACACTCGAATTTTCTGTGCGTCAAATTGACCTTTCGGTCAGTGTGCATTTCCACATGTCAGCAGGGCATATGAAAGTTGTCCAAATCAGATATGTACAAAACATTTTACCTGCGTACGCAATTTGACATGTGGCACTTGTTCAATCAGTACATCGAAGGTGAAAATCTAGATTCACTTTCGATCTCAATCCTGTACAGTACAAACCGGCTTACGATTGTTGTTGCCTAGTCTGCCATGTTCCCGAGTCCTGAGGAACGCACACAGCCACATCCATTATATTAGCAGTAAACCAGAATTTCTCCGTGGCATTTCACGTGCAAACTCTCAAGAAAAGCTCTAAGATGTCTGCATCAACGTCAAGCCACAAGTCGAAACACGCTTACAGATAATTAGACTCTTCTCTACTATCCAAGTCCAAAGCCTACAAATGGTGGTATACTTTACCTTTGAACGAACATCATTAAAGCGTGGTCTGCTTCCTTGAGATATATAAAACTTTCTTGTAAATAATTAATGAATAATTCTCACATTATCAGATATAACCTTAACCTGGGACTATGTAGGACACCCAGAGCGCTAAAGAACAACAGGTATATATATATATATATATATATATATATATATATATATATATAAACAAAAAATTATAATACACCAGGCTCTCCAAATCTAAGGCCTCATTGCCACCTCTACTCTAGTGGTTAAGACACACTCATAGCCAATTAGGAATTCAGACGTGAAAGCAATAACTTTCCTTCGAGAAAACAGAAAACATAAGACTGAGGGTGATACTGTGATATTGGAGAAAGCTCTTCTAGGAGTAACCACGGCACATGACAATGTAAATCAAATCCAAAAAAAGAAAACATAGTTGAGAAGGCGGTCAGGAACACAAGCACAGCCCACTTCAAGTAAAGAGCATTGTCCATTGCTTTCATATAATTATGCGTTCAGATGTCTAAGCATATCCGATTAAGTCTTTCAAAAAGAATCTTGTCAACCTCTCAATAAAGAACTCATCGATTTCGTAACATGCCTCAATTCGGGATTGCAGCCTCTGGAAGAAATTAAATCAGTCGAGCTCCATGAAATACAAAATAAAGGACAACAGTATAGAGCACCCATTGAGCTGACGCAAGTTGGAGCAGGTGTTAAAGAAAGACACGGCTCTTACGACATTACTATAGAATGGATCATTAAAGGTCGAACAATTCTACCCTGCTACGACAACATCAAGTACTTCACGATTCTTACTGCATACTGTCAATTCAATGCAGGAGAGTTTTGCTATCATGGCATGTTTGAATTGGTTAAGGAGTGACAGATTAAGACTAAGAATGTTCACTACTTTAGTTACCTTGTGCAAATTTTCAACAGGGTGGGTATGAAGTAGAAATTTCACTGGTCTGGCAGTGAGAAATCTAAGAGAAATCTCTATTGCTACCAACTGGTACTAACTTAGTGAGTGCGGTTCCACCCAACATAATCTAAATGCAAGAGAGTTTAATTTCACTGTTGAAAACATGTTTTGATTGGTTAAACAATCAAAGAAGTCAAATGGTTCAACTCTCCTACATTGACAATTATGTCCGGTAATTGCAAAGTAGGTCAAGTCATCAAGAATAATTGTAGGTCAATACCAACCTCACCGCCCGCAGCTTGGTAAGTCCTTACTAGCAATTATTCTTGATAACTTGGCCTGCTTTGCAATTACCTAATTCATTACTTCATAATGCATCAAACAACATATAAATATCATTCTAACATAGTCATTAGAGAATTTTTTAGGCCATTAAGAGACCTTGAGTTCCCTAACGTTCTCGGACTGTGGGAATGTCGAAGAAGCAACAATCCGACGTGGCACAGAGACTGCCACATCGGACTACATTAATTAATTAATTTTTAAATTTTTTTTAAGAAAACAATTAAATTTTAAATTTTTTTAAGATTTATTATTAAATATTCTGAACTATTTGGCCATGGTTTGCAGCATGGGGAACCATGGCCAGACGGTCTCTCAAAGGCCTCATTTCTCCCCTAATGATTATGACATTATTAATGATCGTTTCAACAAGCTACTGTAGCCACATGGTACTTAACCTCTAAATGCTCAAGGCATCAAAATGTGGTGTCAAAGAAACTTTGAAGTTAAATAAAACTTTATCAAATTGCTATTTTTAGTCATTTATATTTTTGAAAGGTTCTTTTTAAAGTCTAGTTTTTTCATCAATAATCGGATTTTGAAAATGAATGATTATGATTTTTCTATTCAAGATTTAGTGCAAGGGTATCCATTGCAATCTTGACTTTCCATAGTGTTGAGGACTCTTGGAAATGAGCCTCAAATACACTATTGTAGGTCATGGAGAAAAAATCACACTAGAAATTCATTTAAAAAAATTGTAGAGTAGATTTTCAAAAGCCATAAATTGATTGGGTTAATGCTTGTCAGGCCCTTCAACCTCGTATTTTTTTGGTGACCAATTTTTTAGATTTGACATGCAAAAAGAGAGCTCCAAGATTTTTATAGTTTTAACACCCTCATGATCAAACACTATAATCTTTCAATCCTTAAATGATATTGTTGTGTTTTCTTTTCCTATGTGATCAATAACATCTCTAGTTTGAATTTGTAAGGTTACAATTCAAAAAAAAATTGATTTAACATATAAAAATGTTGACTTTTTGTTCAATTTAGAGCAAATTCTAAGAGGTTTAAAACAGACCTTGGGCATTTGCGGGTTAACATCAATTGAAGACAATGAAGTCCTTTCCAAGGCATCATAGAGGATCCTCGTGTGTTTATGAAAACCAGAGGTCAACGAAATCACTCCTAACTCCTAAGAGACCTCTTTTTGTACAATTTTGAGTAAACTCTAAGATTGACGGCATACACAGGCTTGGTCACTCTGACTTCATCACAAAACTCTACTTGCTCCACGTCAAACGATTGTGATTTACAATCAAAGAGCCCCTGGAAGGCCGGATTGTAGGATTTCAAAGCATCAGGTCTGGAGAAGGAAACCCGAAGGATCCATAGATCTCCAGATCCTCGCTCTACAGTACAAACTCACCATAATATACAGTCAATGAACACAATACAGTTTACGAAAAGTCACAATAATTGCACAAAATGGTTTGACAAACAAATGGGAGAGAATGTTCCATGTACGTAAAATCTTTGTAGAGACTAGCGCTCCGACAGCACAGAAGAGAGCTTCATGTAAATGGTAGCAGCCGAGGCCAGCACGGACAGGATGCATGGCTGTGATTCTGTAGAAGTCGCAAGTCAAAACAGAGGACATGGCAGTCACACCTTGGAACACGTTACGGAGTAGCTATCCTATACGTACTTTCAACTTTGAAAATTCTTTGAATATTATGCATGTGGGTGTGAGAAAATTACAAAACATATTGGATTGGATTTCTTTCCAAGAGGCTAACACACTCGTCCAGAAAGAAACCATTACGTGGACCATCAAAGTAGGGACAGAAAAAATTGCCGGTTAGAGTGCTTCTACCATATATGCGCGCAGCGCGGGCACCGGAATGAGAGGGGAATATATATATTCACCTACGCAAATGAGCTACATTATTTATATTAATTTGAAAACGAGCCTCAGTTATCTGTACCTTTTAGCATCGTGCGCCAATGAGTCAGACGTGAAACTGTTCATATCCATGAATTGGGCACGCCCCCGCACACTGCATTCGTCCCGGCAGGCACATTATAAATACCTGAATTGGTTGTGCTGGACCCAGTGTAACTAAAAGGTTCACGAGATCCTCGTGGGTTCACAATTGAAAGCGTAACTGACCTCTGCTCTAAATTGGGACCGAGGTTAGATCACATACTTTTGGCAGGGACCCAGCTTTGGCTGTCCACACTCCTGCTCAGAGCTTGCAAATTCCTTGAATCTGCCCATGCCAGAGCTCATCTTCTTCCTTTCACGAAGCTCTTCTTTGTGCTTCCTTCCCTTGGGGTCCTTTCGCACGTCTCAACTGAGCGTTCATCTTCACTTGAGCAGGAGCACTTGTCTTCACTTGAGGTTACGTCAGTTGCTTGATCCGAAGAGCATCGCAGACCCCAAGTCAACCTTTTCTACAAGTGGTGAACTACCAAAGTACCTCCAGGTGGAACCAATACGCAGAAGACTCTTCATTGAATGCGAGTGGATTTAGAGAAATCGCCAACTTATGCTGCAATCAGAAAAGGGCCCAAGGACACTGAAACATTCCAAACGAAAAAGAGATGAAATAATAACGAAGATTCGATCATCAGAGGGAAGCCATTCCAAAACACTACGTCCCTGCCTGGGGAAAGATTATACTTTTGTCTACATGGGGAGCTTTTATTCATTCCATTTGGATTAGAGATGTGAAAGTTATGGAGTTTCTTGTTTTGCAGGCAATCACAGCAACTTGAGTTCTTGAAAGAATTTTTTTTTCTTCCACTTTCAATGCTAACATCTTTCAATCTGTACGGTCAAACATCACAAAAAAATTATCACGTGATCTAAGACAAGTGTAGAACAAGATCCTATGGTTAGATTCTAAAAGTATTTTAAAAATTTATTTTATAGGTGAATGTAGCAAAAGTGGTAGTTTTGAGTGGTTTTGGTAGAAAAATGGCCTTGGGACTTTAGGGGTTAACTCAATTTTCACAATTTAAAAAAAAAAGTTCTATAAGGTTTTGTTTGTTTGTTAGAACAATCTTACCCTTGGGATTAGTGAATTTCAATTACATTTTTAGAATTATTAAAGAATGATTTAGTTTTTCCTTCTATCTTATTTGTACATCTTCTCAACAATTTTTTAAAGAATAAAAATCAAGTCGTTTTTAATTGATTTTCTTCAAATTGTCAACTCAATTCTTCAACGTAAGGAAAAGATTAAGTTAAAATATTTAGTGCAAAAATTTTAAGTTAAGAAATTTCAAAGTTCAATAATTTAGTCACAAAAGGTGCAAGAAAATCCATTTTTTCCACTTTAAACGCAAAAATATCTTACAATCTATACAGTCAAAGTTGCTGAAATCTCTTCCACACATCTTCAAATCCTATGGTTAGATATGCACAAAAGATAATTTTTTGAAATTATTGCTCTTCACAATAAAAATGACAGTTTTGAGTGAATTTTGATGAAGAAAAGACCTTTAGACTCTACAGGTTAACATTCATCAACATCAAACAAGTACATGATAAAACATGCCTAATGCAACTCTCTTCTCAAATGTCTAAATCCGAAGCCTAGAAAATGGTGCTATACATCAGTTCATGGGTTGCAACTTGCAAGAGTAACATCAATTTTGTATTAATGGCGAAGCTTCACAACATTGGTATTTTTACAAGAATTTAAATTTACTTTATTGATTGTCTCCCAATCCTAATTGCGCTAACTAAGGTATGCACACCTCATTTCAACCTTGCTCCTAAAACAGTTTCACCTATCCCTTGGATAAATGTAAATCTGTTGTCTTATTTCAACTTCACCTATGATCAACACTTTGGAAATTTATACTCAGTTTATTCATACAATTGTCTAAATAATGCAAGTTAAGAGAATCTCGAATCCTTGGCTAGTTTCACTTCAATATATCTCGCAAAATTGAGGTTGCATCTTGCTTCCACAATCATGCTGATGCATTACTTTCTTGAGCACTCTGAGTTCAGATCATAGCAATGTCACAACTGTGTTCTGAAGTTGCCAGTGGGAGCATTATTCAGAAAAGCGTGATTTGGGTGTAAATCTTAAGAGGAGATTTGTGTACTGCAGGCTCTCAGCCGTGGCCACTAGTGCCCCAATCCTGCACAGAAGCTGAGGAATTACATGAAATTAAAGTGAACCAATTTGGCCATTAGTGTGAAATGAAGATATCATTACATCAAGACTCAATAACATTTTACAACGCTCTCATCAAACAGTATTGTCACTGATATTACTTGCTCAATAACCCAATAATTAGATGATGCTCTTACAGGTAACTCGAATCTGGAGCTTGATTGTGGGAAATAGGACTTGTTGAGTCATGGAAGGAGCATAGGATATCCTTCAATCAAGCCCCAGATTTTGAATTACGTAGCATCATCTCAATGAGGATGTTACAATTGTAGGTGATCCATGGTGATGCAAGAGAATCTTGGGAAATAAAGGCTTAGAATAGAAACTAAAAAGAGCAGGAGTCGGAGTGTTTAGGACTATTACGACCTTGGCTAGTTCTTCTTGTAAATGGCTCTCTTCCACTTTTAGATTATAAATTCTTCTTCAGATTAGGGACTCACATTATCTGACTTTAGCTGTCAGGTCTAAATAACTTAACATTGAAGGGGACAGAGCCTAAATATTACAAATTTAAGGTAGTTGGTCGAAATTCAAAATGATTCAATTAGTGGATGAATAGGTGCATTCTTTGTTTGTACAGTAAATCTAACTTATAACCCTCTCATCTATTAATAGACATTTTGAGTCTTATGTGGCATTACAAGGTTAATTCTTAAACATCACAGTCAAATCTTCAAACCAACAACTTTTTAGTGTGTTTTCAAAATTAAACTGTGACATGTAAGGGTTAAGGGTCTTTGAAGGACACACAAATGCTAAAAAATGACAAGATTATGAAATATGACCATGCTCTCCATATCCATAGCCAAGACTTGATTGCCACCACTGGTGGTTAAAAGACACATTCACAGCCAAATAGGAATTCAGACGCAAAGGCAATAACTTTCCTTTGAGGAAACACAAAATATAAGACTGAGGGTGCTTCAAACACTTACCTTGGAGTGATAATGTGAGATATTGGAGAAGCTCTTCTAGGAGTAACTACGGCACATGACAATGTAATCCAAATAGGAAAACATAGTTGAGAAGGCGGTCAGGAACACAAGCACAGCCCACTTCATGTAAAGAGCATTCTTTAATGCGCGTTCATAATCGTTCGCAACATAAGCTATATTCTTAGCTTTATCCGAAAGTGTTTTTTCAACCTTGTCAATAGAAAACTCCTTCACATCGATTTCGTGACACGCATCAATTTTGGTTTGCAGTCTCTGGAAGAAATCAGGTAAACTGCATGAGATACGTCATACGGGATGAAAGTAGCATAGAGTACTATCTCGTTGTGCAGACACAAGTGGGAGCAGGTTCCAAGAACAACGCATTTCTTACAACATTACTATGAAACTCTTCAAAACAACGTATTAATGTCATTCTAACATTTTATAACGACATCATTCATGTGGTTTCAACAATGCTATAACCAGGGCTACAACCACATGTTTCTTACAACATTTTATTAGTGTTTCGAACGAGTGTTGTTCTAAGTTGATCTCTCTACTAGATGCGGCGTTCTACAAAAGTATGTACTGACAAAAACAAAGTCTTATCCAAAACATCATTGTCGGTACTAGTGTAATTACGAAAAAACAGAGGTCAATGAGATCAACTCCGTGGAGACCCTTTTTGTAAAGTTCTAAGTGACAGCCCGTTCTGACTTCATCACAAACTCTACTTGCTCCACGTCAAACAGTTTGTGATTTACAATCAAAGATCGCCTTGATGTCTGGATTGGGAGACTTCAAAGTATCAGACCTGGAGAAGGAAAACCGAAGGACCGCTGGGGTTCCATCGATCTCCGGATCCTCTCCGATCCAGTACAAGCCAACCATAAAATAAAAGTACAGTGAACACAATAGTTTACGAAAAGTCACATTAATTGCTCAAAATGGTTTGTCAAACAAATGGGAGAGAGTGTTTCACGTACCATGCCTTGTGTAGAATCTTTGTCGAGAGTCTCGCTCAGATCCAACACCGAAGAGAGCTTCATGTAAATGCCCAAAATAGTAGCAGCCGAGGCCAGCACGGACAGGATGACAGGGATTCTGTAGAAGCCGCAAGTCAAAACAGAAGACATGGCAGTCACACCTTGGAAGATCACTCCTTGGAACACGCTGTAGAATCCAATGATTTGGTACACTCCAGTCCAGAGTTCACTGATGTCCGCTTTCTTCATGCTTTCCAGAAGCCGGCTTTCCTTCAGCCCCTCATTCCACTTGTAGTAAGCATACTGCGCTTTCTGAACCTCGACCGACTTGCTTTTGTTGTTGAGGAAGTCGTAATCCCACTCGGAGTTGAACACGCACGCGGCGTATTCAAAGCTTTTTCCTTTGGGCAGTTTTTTCAGCTTCTTCACTTCTTCCTTCGGAATCTGCAGATTGCTCTCGCTTCTGGCTCGGCTTTTCAAGCAACAATTGCTGCTGTCCCCCATCTGAGCCTCGACGTCCATCCTTCGACTCAATTACAGGCTGATGAAAGATTACGCTGCGCAGATCAATGCAATAACCTCAATCATTCAAAACGTGGATGAGATTAAAGAATATCTCCAAACAATTTTTTCAAAGCTCTCGGATGGAACCCACCCACAGTCGAGATGGATTCCACCAGGCCGTTCAACCCTTGACACTTCATAACGATGCACGGTTGCAACTGTTGTACTTCAAGGACCAATTAAACACAACTATGTGAATAAAAGGTTGCGATTCAACACCGAACCACCGTCGTCGAAGTAAGTACGTCACTCATCGATCAAGCTACTTGACGGCGAATCCAGGAAGATCCTCAAACCTGAAAGAAGGCTCCGATCGTTTAATTAAGCTTACCAAGAGGCCGGACGAGAACAATTAACACTGTAAGCTTGATTGCTGAGAGCTAGCTAGCTTCAGAGAGTCCTGATCAACATCGGAAATGTTCGTTCCGGGGTTGAGATCCTTAAATGCCATAGCCGGCACCCGAAAGAGATCGAAGTCACCAGTAATTGAATTAATTTGAAAACGTGCCTCAAGTTGTCTGTATGTTAGTACGTTGTACCAGTTGTCTGCACTGCCAGGATGAATCTCCGGATGGATATTTGGATGGATGCACGCAAAATAATGTATGATTCTATCCATTTTGCACTGATGCCACCTGGGGTGCATGTCGATCGATCTACCAAATGAATGAGAAAACAAAACGAAAACGAAAAACGCTCTGGGCGGGCCGGGCTAGCATTCCAATGTCCTTACCGAGTGCAGAGAGATTCACCAGGGGCTCTTTTTGCATTTCCCTGTGTATGTTATAATCCTCTAACTTTTCCCCTCTGTCATTGACTCTACACAGGGAAACGCAAAAGAGCCCCCTGTGATTGACTCTAATCATGTTTTAATTATGATTGGGGTACATTACATTAAGATTTTGTTTATTTAAGGTTCTGTGACTCCACGAGTGACTCGGAGAAGATATTCATATGACATTTAAATTACATATCTTTGTTAAAGGGAAGACTTTGTTTTATCTAGGTTAATTTTAGAAGTTGGGGAGGAAGGTTGTGGTTTGTTGGAGGATTTGGGAAATTGGGGAAGAGATCAATTGAATGTGGAGTAGAGTGTATTTTAGAGCAACTTCCTAACAAAAGGAATTTAGTTGTCATAGTAAGGAATTAGAATGAAAGAATTGAGAGTATTATCAATCAACACACGACATTTTGACTCAACAAATTACATAAATAATTGAATGTGACTGTATAGCAACTTGTAGTTTAATTTGTTGGATTAGATGGAATGCACCACTCTACAATCCATTGAATGGTTGTTCACATGCCATCTTTTAACCATGGTGGCACCTTGAATTAGCTTAAGTATTGGGGAGCAACTTCGACAAGTCCAAACAAAGCTTTGCTATAGCAAATTAATGTTGGACACAACAAAATTGACAAACTTGTTATGTGCAATTGTGCATGGACGGTTGAATTTGATAGGTTGTAGAACTTAAAAACCAATTGCTATCCCTACAAGCCTACATTGAATTGGACTATCATAGTTCTGATTAAAGGACAAATCCTATGACCATCATTACAAAAAAGTTGGTCCCTTTGTAGGGCTATTTGACTTTTGGCAAATGTGCAAATCTAGAGGGGGAAAGTATTTTGGTTTGGGTTTTATTTTGAAAAAAAACGGAAATTTTTTGGGTCCTCAATTTTGAGTATTTTATTTTTAATTTTTTTTTCCTATTTTCAAAATTTTAAATGTCAAAGTATCCATTTTCTTGAGATTTGCACTTTTTAAATTCTCCTACGTAGAAAAAATTATATGCTTTATCTTCCTAAAGTACAATCTTCATAGAGATATATACATTGGCCATGCATATTTTTTTTAATTATTTTAAAATATTCCAAAAATGAATAAATGATTGTTGTGAAAACACAACAAAATCATAAAGTATTTCTTGCAATGACCTTGTATAGTGTAGACTCTAAACTCTCCCTTTTGCCACAATATTGATACTTAATAAGTATTGCACAAGTTTAAATTTGGATGAAAACATTCTATCTCAATTTGTTGTGTATGAGTCTTTGAATTGCTTTCAATGTTGAATCCTAATTCTTTGCCAACCACTTGATTGTTGTGAATTCTAGAAGGCTATCTAGTCTTATGAGATGTTAGTTTAGAAATGTTTTGCTATGTATACAATCGAATGCATGTGTGTGTATTTTTGCAGAACTTTATGGTCTATCATTGTATAATAATATCTGACAATATTTTTTCATTCCATTCATTCATGTAGCATATGTTTGGTGTGTGAAAATCGGGATTATGGGCAATTTCGTTAAAATGGCGCCATTCCGCTATTTTGGCAGTTTTCACAGTTCAGACCGGGCGGTCTGAAATGTACAACTGTCTTTGATGTGTGAAATCTATACCTTTTTTAAATTTCTGAAATCTACTACTATCCTAGATGTCACTTCAAAAATCCAAACCCTGAAATTTGAAATCTATATATGTCTTAGATCTCTAAAATCTATATAAATCAAAGATTTCTAAAATCTACACATGTTCTAGATGTAACTTTTACAATTCAGATTGGGCGATCTGAAAATGGCACATGGAATACGCCATTTTAACGAAATTGCCTATGATTGTATGTTATTTGTTCAATTTGCATTCAAAGGTTTAACAATGATGACTTTGTTCTCACTTCTACCTTGAACCAAAAATCTAAAAATCATAACAAACATATCTTATGATAATAGGACAACTTATTTCTATAACAAACATATATGGGTGCACTTTTAATGTCAGTGTATTGTTAGAGCATTAGGTAACAATAGGGTACCCTAAATGACCTTAAGGAAAAGTAATATTTCTTCCTAAATTACCCCTTGGATACACATAGTCTATATTGAAAATGTATGTGAAGTCCCCCAAGGCCTTGTTTTACAAATAATCAAAGCATCTTCTTCAAGAAATAAATTGTAGGATTTATTTTTTAACTCAATTTTCACAATTTTGACCATTCAAATTAGTGTGTTCCAATTCCATCTTAGAACTATTAACAATTTAGTTTTTTCTTCTATCTTGCACCTATTTCTATTTAAATCCAATTGCAATCCCTACTACTTAAACCCAATTGCACCATGATATTGCATTCTATTGTAGTACAAACTACAAAAGGTTGTATTTTGACTTTTTTGGTGTAGAATTGGAATTGAAAGGTTTGGAATTGGGTTCACAAGTTCACGGGTTCATAACTTCAAGGATCACCACAATCAATTTAGATACATGGCAAAGGGTTCATTCATTATTCTATACATCGAAGGGATGCTTGTAGATTACCATTGCATCAATGTAGGGTCAAAGAATCACATTAAAATCCATATGAACAAGAGTAGTTTCCCCTAGGAATAACAAATGGAAAACTATAAGTTTTTGCTAAGTATACCTATACACAACAATCAAAGGGACCACAATGGACCATCCTGTTGTATAGAACATATTCTCCCAATGTTCTTATAATCCTAATGAGCAAAGAGCCTTAAATCCTAAACCACTTCAGGAGTTCCAAAGGACCCATGTTTTGGAGTTGGTGAGAATCCCTTCGTGTTGTACAACTTTTGCAACAAGGAACAAGCAGCTACGCTACTAGAGGCTCTGCCCTTGTAGGGCCAGCTCTTTTCATTTTTCTTTTGTAGTGGCTAAGAGTAAGGTCCTACTCTGACTTCCTACGATAAGCTTCTGTCAATGCAAAGACTTCTCCCCTTCGGTCACAGCCAATAAATTCTTCATAATGACTGGTGGCTACAGTAAGGGCACGTTTCATGTGAGTACTCGGAGTCGCACAAAATTGCAGAACAACTTGGAGCGCGTTTCCACGGGAAGCAGTAAGGGCCTCACTGACTCCTTCAGTTCAGAATTCAGAAATGACAAAAAAATGGAACGATCCAGTTTTCAAATCGTCCTTGCTGCAAGTTGCAGCCTTCACAGCTCATTCTGCAACTTATACTTACGTCTGGTACGCTGTTTCACAAACGTCTGTGGGGTCGCACGGTCACTCATCAACTAAGGATCTCCTTAACGAACAGATAACCACAGGCTGACGAAGTGACGAATGACAGGAACTGAAAAAACACAGCTCGGGAACTCAAAAGAGAATCTCATTACCGTACCCTACATCTCTTATAATTACCACCGAGTGTCCGCCATCTCAGAATCGAGAAGATACCCAAACTGAGAAGACACATCCCCAGGTGACACATCCTCTCATTGTTCTGTTGAACAAGAGCTGTGGGGATTAGATTTTGGAGAGAAAACGTGCAACCCTGTAAGCAATCTTCTGAATCGTACCACCTGGTTTTGGAGATACCTAGATGTCACCCTTTTCATTTAAACGGGGTGGGTGTTTGGGTCACTGCATTGTAGAGGGTATGTTACATCATCTACTACTCTTTCACGGCATTTTCAGTTAGCAAAATTTCCAGGACTACCAGTACTCCGTTCTCGCGATTGCACCCACGGCACAGACGGTGTAGAAGCATCCACCTCCCGGTTCAGCACACTCATCGAATGGGTCCATGAATTGCTTTTCTGGGGCTGTAAGTGCCACTTGAAAGGGTCGTCTGGCCAGGAAAGTTCTGGTTGTCGGTGAGAAACTGCGAGCGCTGGCCCGTCGTCTCCTTCGTTTCGAAGGTACGAGCCATACGTGAATTTAATTCCTAACCTGCAGTAGATACATGACTGTTAGCTAAGTATATTTAGTAATGAAACAAAAGATTTAGCGTCATTCAAGTTACTGATGTAGCCATACATATATGCTAGCAGGGCTACAAATTGGAAAATACTTGGGGAAACACAAAGAAAGCTGATTAGCTTGAAATATTTATTCAGCTGCCTGCCAGTCCATGAATATAAAGATCTGATTCAAATGCAAACTATTTATTACCAGATGACAAAGAAGATTCCGATAATGACAGCGAAAAAGATAGCAGTGAGGTCGCTGAACCAAAATTT
This sequence comes from Rhytidiadelphus loreus, assembly GCA_947034895.1. Classification (NCBI taxonomy): domain Eukaryota; kingdom Viridiplantae; phylum Streptophyta; class Bryopsida; order Hypnales; family Hylocomiaceae; genus Rhytidiadelphus; species Rhytidiadelphus loreus. Next base: position 26,866,108 of record OX344765.1, on the reverse strand, counting down.
TACAAAACTGCATGCAGAAAACAAGCAACGCTTAGGAAACGCCTAACGTATTCCATCACCTAAACTCAAGATACGTGCATTAGGTTTTCTAGAGGAAATTTATATGCATCTATACCTTGAAAAGAGGCTCAATAATTAGCAAAACAGCACATGCACCAAATATGCACCACCATTTGTGCTGAACAAAACAACTGGATCAAGAGCTCACCCCATGGTACAGAGGAGTGCCAGAAAGGATGTAATGCCTGCAAAGAAGTGCATCGGCAACGTGTGAGTCTCTGTGATTGCAGAATTATGGACAGTACTATGAACAACAGAAATGTATGTAGAGATTTTACCCCATGAAAACATACGGAAAGCCCTCTTCCAATCGCTTTCACACCTACAACATCCAAACGATCGCGTTCTAAGTAAGTCAACATGTTCAGCTCGGAAATAAATACATAACATCCAACAAATGATCCAGCAGGACACGAACAATCTGCTCCAAAATTCTGTTAAAATGGAATAAATAAAAATTCAAGCAATGGGCAGAGCGGTTCAGTTAATTCACTTAAGATACTGAGATGAGGATACTGTAAGGTGACTTCCATCTACATCTCAGGACGTATTATATACAGAAGCCGGTCACTACCTTTAGCACTGTCACAGACCACATAGGACGTTTCTAAAGTGCAGATATAATACCTGAATTCCCAGAACCGATCAAAGGTACGACGAGGAGCTGGAGGGGCAAGTTGGAGAGGGTGGCCAGATTCTGCATAAATGCGGCACTGTGCCATAAACTCCTCTTCACCTTCCTCGGATACAAACCACTTTCCCATCTTTAAAATAGAGCCAAGGAGAAACACGCTTATCATTGTGGCTGTTGTCATAAGTGTCGGCTGTAAATCCACAACTGAAATTTGTTAGTTAGCTCAAAAGTTGTGTGATTCAAAACAAGAAATATTCTACTAAGCAATTCAATTTCAATTTCAATTTCAAAAATCCTGATGACTGGGTACGATAACAAGTAGGGGATGTGCCAGTGTGACTAGCGAATTAGGAAAAGGAGAGACGGAGCTAAGACATACTACACGATAGCATAAGATAAGAAAAACCAACCACAAGAGCGGTGCAAATAGCATATGCTGTCAATCGGGCCTGCAAGCAATGGAGCAATTAGTAAATATCCATCGAACGACAATAGCAAAGCCTCGTAGAGATATCGCGAAAAAGATTTAACCAGTGCCAAAATATGCTTCTCAAGCAGAATTGTCAAGCGTCCATGACATTTAATATTTAATAAAGAACACAACTGCATTTGTTCGGGGAAGGTCATGTACTGTAGAAACAGCGGAATCGTAACTGAACTCCACAGGCGTTGTCATTGTGAAACTGGTAATCAGTCCAGTAAGCCAACTGAGTAAACGGAGATGCTCCGCCTTCTCATCTACTTCTCGTCTGTTCAGTTCTGCACACCTATTCACAATTTTCTCAGTTGGATTTTTATCACTAATCATGGTCCTTCCTACACCACTTACACCAATTCCTGTGCTCCACACTAATAACAAGAACTAACAATAATTTTCAAAAATTAGTGAATTTGCAAAGGTGCACTAGTATGAGAATTAAAAGTATTGACTAGAGTTAATGAAATGCTCAACAAATTGGAATATATTGGAATTAGTGCACTTAACCATGAAAAATGCGAATAAAATAATAATAATAATAATGATGATAATAATTTAATTTTTTAAATGCATTGAATACTTCAAAACAAATGTAAATATTTAACTGAATTGTTCCTATTTTATATAAATATATTTTGAAACCATTACACTGATTTGTTCTTACTGTATTAGTGAGGGGGAAATTAGCATCATCTAGAAAATGAGTGTCACCACAAAATTTCATTTTTGTGAAAATTGGAACAATACACTAACATTGAATATGCACTAATTCAAATTAATTCAAAATAGTGTGACTTCAATAAAATAAAAAGAGTGTCAAACGCACTTATTAGGACAAACAGCACTTCTCAAATTCTGGCAGAAATCAATAAAAGTGGTGTCATTGTATTACAATGCGTACAGCCACGCAAACGAAACCAAAATACCAGCTCCGAATAACCAGGAGACGACACCTCCAAGGACTACAATGATTTAAACTCTTCAATGAGCAATAAGCTATCACTTGAGAATGTCTGTTCTCGAAGGAGATAAGTACTAACCTGGACCAAAGGTAATGCGAATTATCTACTCGCCGCTGCTTAATGTCTTCTTCGCGCCATCTATCAAACACAAAACACGAATTACAGGATTATGATTGATCGAATTCCAAGCAAACTGAAAAAATAAGACTCTTCACCGCACAATCAGTCCTGAAGCTCAATTTCTGGTTTAAAAAATCATTCTGCTAAGCAATAAAAAGAAGCGAGAGTGAGAACAATACCGGCGTCGTCGTTTTCGGAATTTCGAATCCTCACTCTCGAATTGCCAAACCTCTTGGCGGTACATCATCTCCTCAGACCGCCATTGCCTTTCATCCTTTCTCCACATGCGTTCGCGCTCCCTCCACCTGCGCGACATCAATGTGTCGAGCGCTGTCAACCCTGCCTGCGCCATTTTCAATCGATCTGCAGAAGAATCCCAGTCTAAAACCCTAGACTTCGAATCTCTGTAAAATCCGTAAACCGCTACTTCAACTTGCAACGGGCAAACCATGATTTGCAAGCCATCCTCGGAGAAAGCATCTTCTGAAAACCAACTCGCAAAAAAATATCCACCTGTCAACAGCAAAACAAGGCTTCCGAAGCTATGATCAGTGAAGAGAAACCTACGCGGACTGATGATGACTAGGACAAAAAGAGCAGAAGTCGACCTACGTGGACTTTCGTGAGTTGGCCTCTCCTGCTGCAATTCTGCTCATCGAGATCTCTTTAATAGCACATCCTCCTTAGGACCCCTATAAGGTGGATACCAAACCGCCATTTTCTTTTGCTACTGCACCTATTTACTATATTTAGACTGTTAGACTGATCAAATTTTAATACTTTTTTTTGTTGAAAAGTGAAAGGAGGTTCTAACGCACCAAAAAATGTGACATTTGAATACCAAATGCAAAAGTTTGGAAGAATCAAAGTTTTTTTGGTTAGATGTACATCTCCAAAATCAATATGTACATCAAGTGATGATGGCATTTTGGGGTTAGTAGTGCTTTGGAGATACACACCTTAGGTTGAATAAGCTTGAGATATGAGTGTGAAGTTAACTTTGCCTCAAATACATTGTAAATGCATTCTAAGGTGTCATAATTGCAATGAATTATTTTAAATTTATGACTTTATTAACCCTCAAGTGCCCAAGCCTTTTCAAGTGTGTTTCTCTTATGAAAAAAGAGCATTGACTTACAGTTATTCCCAATGAAAAAAATTATATTTTTTTCAAAATCTAACCATATAGATGTTTAAAGAGCTTGCTTATTAGTGTGAAAATCAATTTTGAGTGTGAAATTGCATAGGAGTTGTGAGATTATAGCAAGAAAAATGTACGTATCTTATTTATAGTATGATGCCTCTCCCTAAGAAATTTGCATATAAGAGTTTTTTGGGATTGGAGGTGACATGAACATCTAAAAATTGTGTTAACACACTAAAATGCACTTCCTGGAAAAAAACTTTAACCTAAGGACCACATGAACATGTTTAGAGGCCCAAAATGCTTCAAAATACTCATCCCTAGAGCAAGGTCAAAATCTTCTTCAATATGTATTTTTTGATCCAACAAATCCAACGTTAGGATCCTTTGGTTAATATGAATATCCCCACTGATTGCAAGTTCAATGTGCCCAAACTTCAAAATATAGGCTATTCTAGCCCTTCCCAAAGAAGAAATTGGAATTTTCAACATTTTTAGGAAAAAATTTGTACGTCCTATAACTTGTGAATTTATTCAATATATTGTAAAATGGATTTAAAATATATTTAGAAAAATTTAACCAAAAAAACTTTCATATTCATCTCTATAAAAATTGTAAATTGGAAGGTGGTATTAAATGAAAGAAAAAACTAATCTATTGATAACTTTTACAAAACATTGAAAATTGTTAATTCCAAAGGTGTGAATGCTCGTGTTAATGTTTTTGTAAACAATAAGTATCTTTTATTTATTTTTTTCATTAAAATTTTTCAAAATCGAGATCAAAAGATAACTTTATATGTTTTTTCTACCTTCATTGCCTGCAAAATAGAACTCTTCATAACTTTGCCTCATTGTTCAAATTGAATGGTTCAAATGCTTTTGAATGGGTATCAATCTATACAAATCCAAAAAATATATATATATATTTTTGATGATATATTATTTTTTACCCAGTTTGATATTGAAATTGAAAAGAAACTTCTAACTTTTACAATATTTATCAAAATAACATGAAACAAAGTTTTACACATAGATGATGATGGGTAGCATCCATCCTAAAATTTCCATGCAAAACTTCCAAATGATGAAGTCAATAGAGGTTGCATTAGTTTTCAAAAAGACCAAAGTGGTCTCCTTGGTCTTTTAAAGGTTAAGTTCAAATGAAAAGCTATCAAACTCATTACACAATCTACCTTGCAATTGTTGAAATGCAATTTTTTTATAAGCAAAAATCACAAATAATTACAAATCAACACTTGCATGTTTAAATTTTCAATGGTGAAAATTATGAAAACCATTAGATGTTTTTTTGGGACTCTAGGAGACTGTGGGTTGACTGGGTTCTAATACTATAAGAACCCAAGGAACGTAACTGCCGGCCTTGACACTTCAGCAAGCCTACATGGCCAAGAGGCTACCAAAGCATTTATGGAAAAAAAAAATCAACTTCTTTTTGCATTTGAAGAGTTTTTAAAAAAAATTGAATTTTTTTTTCTGACAATTGGCCGTCCTTCACTGAGGGGGAACAACGAAGGGGAACATCCCTCAAACAATCTCTCGAAGGCTTGAAAAAACATCTAATGACTATATTCTTTCTACTGGGACCATGTTCAAAGGAAATGGATATGTACAATTTTTTCAATTTCAAATCAAGTGAAATTGGCAAGCTTTACTCAAAGCCAAGAAATCAAGTAAAATTTGCAAGCTTTACTCTTCCAATAATGGTATATATATGCCTTTGAGGACCTCCCAAAAATCAAATATTTACCTTATTCAATGAAAAACAAAAGCTTCCAATAGTTAACCTTCAACATTGCCCATAATTTTTTTTTATATATTGGGCACACTAAAACAAGCTTGAAATTTTGGATCGACCATATATGGTCGGTTAGGCCATTAGAGGTTAAGCAAGTCAAGATGTTTTCTACAATAAATAGATTAAAGTAAAATGTCTTATGGTTTTCAGTGTCCTATTGTAACTTTAATCCTCAAAGGACTTTTGTAGCCATGGATGGCTTTCAAGATTATTGTAGAAATGAGGTACGCATATATTGGTCCAATAATCAGATTATTTTTGGCAAAGTACCCTGGTGATAGGTCTCATCATTTCAAGGTTAAGCACATATTTGTTCTCCAAAGACATTTCAACCATTCAAATCTAAAAAATGTGGTGAAAGCAATGAAAAGTTATATTTTGTGGGCATTGAAGGTAGAAAAAATTATAAAAGTTGGATTTTAAATTTATTTTGGAAAATTTCAAATAAAAACAAAAACATTAGATATATGCAGCTTGCTAGAATATTTTTACTATAATTGGGATTAATATTTCTCAATATCTTGTAAAATTTATCAATGGTTTAGTTTCTTCTTTCATTCACTACAACCTTCTACTTTATAATTTTTTTTAAAGATAAATGTGAAAGTTTTTTGGTGATTTATATATATATATATATATATATATATATTCTCAACCCATTTTCTAACATATTGGCTAAGTTGAATAAGTTTTGTTCTTAAAATGTTGAATGACAAAACTTCACCTTCATGATGGGATAAAAAATTTACATGTTGAAGATTAGGCACATTGAACTTGCAATTAGTAGGGATTCTTACTTTAACCCCTAAAGTCCCAAGGCCATTTTTCTGCCAAAACCACTCAAAACTACCACTTTTGCTATGTTCACCTATGAAATAAATTTTTTAAATATTTTTTAGAATCTAACCGTAGGATCTTGTTCTACACTTATCTTAGATCACGCGACAAAAATTTTGTGATTTTTGACCGTATAGATTGAAAGATATTAGCATTCAAAGTGGAAGAAAAAAATTTATTTCAAGAAGTTGCTATGATTGCCCGCAAAACAAGAAAGTTCATAACTTTTACATCACTAATCCAAATGGAATGAATAAAAGCTTCACATTTAGAAGAAAATATAATCTACAAGAAAAAAAATATTAAAATTTTTATTTCAATTTTTGGTGGATTTTTTTTTGCTGCCCGGTCTCCCCCATTTTGATGTTATTGTGGCATAACTTTTGCTTCCGGGCACCGATTGGAATAAAAATTATATTCCCGGAAAGCTCATAAGTCTATCTATCTTATGAGAAAGTTTCAAAAAGTTTCAGTAAAAATTGAGATCATAAGAGCCTGCCCGAAATCCATTTTGTCTCCCGTAGGGACAATGGGACTTTAGGGGTTGAAATTTTAGGAGGATGTATTACTTGAACAAGTAAACCAAAGAATCCTATGTTTGGATTTGCTAGAGAAAAACATAGATGAGGATTTTAGCCTTGTTTTGGGTATGAGTATTTTGAAGCAATTTTAGACCTCAAAATACTATAGTATTTTAGGGGTTAAATCTCAAGTTTATTTCTTCAACTTGTACAATCTAGATAATTCTTAGGATATGGATGATCTACTTCAAAACTTATTCTACACCCACACCATTGTATTTTGATTTGTGATCATATAACAAGAAGTTACAAAACAATGTCATATTAAAAATTTCAATAGAGAAATTTAGAGCACCTTTAGTCCCAGACTCAAATACTTTCTAAGCCTTCTAATGTTCACCCTTCTTAACAAGTGATTTTTGGCCAATTTTAAATACCATAGTAGAAACATTTTGTATAAGAATTGTTTATATAATGAATTGGTACAGAGTTGTATTTGTCTACTCGTAGTAGAATTTATACTTCAACAATAGCACAAAAATCCCTCCTTTAACATCCCTAAGACATGGATTTGGCCAAGATCCTTTGGATGGACCTTCGAGGGTTACATATCAATTTTACATACAACACTATTATAGGACCTTCACACAAGAGTGTATTATCTATTGACTTTAGATTGAAAAGAGGAGGCTTTGCATTGACAAAAGTTAAATAAAAAGAAGTTTCTAATTTGAAAAGCAAGTGAATGCTACAATGATAAATTGCACACATTCTTAAATTGTTGTAAGATTATTTTTAGAAATAGAAAAATTCCAAACGATTTATTTCAAAAGTTATGATTTCAATTACTACCAAATTTTATTCTTGAGAATTAATTCATATCCAACCAAATCGATAAGGTATTTCTTTGTACTTGTATTGTCAAGATATTTCAGAACTCCATATTATCACATTGATTTTGTAGACTAGTATTAAAGAGGTTGCCATTAACCCATAAACGACGCAGAGGATGTTTTTTGATGGATGAAGGACAAAGAATCTCTCCATGTGGAACACAATTGCAACTATTCATCCTCCAAAATTTGTGTGGAAAGGGAAATCAATATCTTTTGTCTTCCAACGAGTGCTTTGTCTTCCAACGAGTGCTTTTTCATTTGTTTAAGCCAACAATTCACACGGTGACAAAACAAATGATTTCCACGGTGACCGGCCCGGCGTTCAAGGGTTAAAGAGGTCTGGCTGTTCTTGACGATTCTTTTGAAGCCCTTTTTTCTGGCTTAATCGTGTTAGGGTTCGATCTTGGAGTTGGAGCAGATTAAGGAACAACGGACTGAGGGAGCCGATGGATGATCGCTCACACAGTTTCGGCGATCCTCTTGCGGAGAGCCTTCGCAACTGGATTGATTACATCACGATCAATTACGCATGTGGCATATTAAAAAATAGGGTTCTGTGGCGTTGTTGCCTTGGAAGGGATGTCTTAGAGCATGGGATTGATGCATTTCTGGCTGTTGGCAACTTAGGTTAAAATTGGCGCAACCCGTTGCGTTGAAGAATCTTTCGTTTCAAATCTCTTTAAAAATATCATGCTCTTTACTGCAATCGGAGTTTTACACGAGTGTGGTTAGATCTGTGTACATATGCGGTGCGACATCCAATGCAATCTCGAAGAGTCACTATCCATGAAACTCCAGTCTTTCAAAGGGATGTTGGTTTTGTTTGAACCGCAACTCTGGAATTTCCACAATCTCGAGGTATAGGTGCTCGAGTATTCTCCGAACCACTCCCTCCCGTGAATCAACTAAGGGCTGCTATGAATTCGGATCAACTTGGCTTGTTGCTGCGGAAATTAAAGGCTCAAGGCTAGCCATGCAATTTCACAGACTTTCAAGGATTTTAAATTTCCACATGCAGCTCCTTGTTGACATTCATGGACATCAATAACTTCAGCTATAAAACCTAAAGCAATTGTGGATGCAGGGACCAAGTAAACAGCCATAGCCTTCTAGCAAACTTGTATCGCATAGAAGGATTGTTTGGTAATCCACAGTGAACAATTTCAGACCGACCTGAAGAAGAGGAGGTGATCTAAGTGCCGCACAAATGGCAGAAAGTAGTGAGCAGCATACTGCAGAGGATCTTGTCCCCATCCAGAATTTTATGAGAAGGTTTTCTCACGTTGATAATCACCAAGAACTGAATAGGCTGTCAATGGAGGCAGCTGCAGCGGCAGCAGCAGCGAAGGAACCGAGCCGTAATGACCCAACTTCGTAATGGCCCTTAATATTCCACTCTTTTTAACAGTCAACAGATTCCTTGAACTTGTCATCACCTCTAGTATTTTGAATTTTGAACTCAATTTGTCTGAGTGTTGACAATTCACAGGGCTCTATGGGTAGAGTGTAATTGTTTTGATTGTTCTGTGTAGCATTCTTGACATGTACCTAGTGGACTTGTGAATGTTGTGCTTTTGTCATCGCATCGGGTGTACATGCATTAGCACCTCACATAACGTTAACCAGTTTCGCAGGGTCCCTTTATCTCCCATGAAAATCAGGCCTTGCAGGTGCCTACTTTAATCAAAACTCTTCCCCAAGAATGTAAGGGAGTGTCATATATGGGAGGAAACTTCTCGGTTCTAGAATGTTAAGTCGGCAGTAATTTTGCATGAACTGGTTATTGCAAACCTCAGTACACACCATTGTATTCGGTGTTTTGAGTGGTCTTCAAATGCTTGGCAACAGTAGCTCTCAGTGTCCATACGTAACAATGTAACTATACTGACAGAAGGTGTGGGCGTGGATGGTGCAGGATGGGAGAAGTTCTTGAATTTTTTTCGAAGGGCAGAACAACCACCAGTGCGTGAGCCGACGAGATTTGACTTTATACTATTACCCTTGTTGAATGTCAAGAATTGGTTTATTGGCCATCCCAAAACAACGCTGGCAATTCTTGTATTGTTGTTGGCTGTAGTGGCGGACAGATTGAACAGCAGGTTCCACGCGTTAGTTTGTTGGTGCATGGAGGATAAAGCTTGTGTCTTTGGTTTCATTCTTAAACATGCAAAATTCATGATACTTTGTATCTAGAATTTTTTATTATAAAGCTCTATGATCCAGTTACTTTTTTTTGTACCTAAGGACCCGTCATGCTGCTATTCGGTTTTATCTTTAGCACCAATTCTGAAGAATCTGAGTTTAATTTCTGAGTAGGAATTGCTTCATGAACTTTGCTGGCAATGAGTATTTGCAGGGCATACTCTTGAATTCTTTTTGCTAAGAGATACCATAACATAGTACTGTCCGGTGGGGTTTGAGGGATTTGGGAAAAGACAATCCCAAATGCACAGGACAAGTTCCTTTGCCAAGTGAAGAGAGTGCAGACTTGGTGAAAGCCTATGCATATGCAACAAGTGTGTAATGTACTGTACTTTACAGTTCAGTGGCCTTCTGCATGCTCTTGCTTTTGTGAACAAGCATCCAAGATAGTTGTCCGATTGCAAGAGACATTATGGGAACCAGGAGATTATGAGCACAACTGCTTTTCAAGTGCTGCACAGCATTACATGCTTTACAAGTACAACCGTGTGGATCCTGTAAAGTGTAAAGTGTTTTCACAGAACTTGAAAGTTGAAACCATGAGCAGAGCTGAGGCAAAGAAATTCTGTTTCATTTGTTTCAAAACAAAACAAAAAAGACATGAGCTGAGGGATTGTCAATGTTCCATAATTCACCATTATTGACATGTACAACTATATCCGTGATATGAGATGTTTTGGCATATTGTCAACTGAGTCCAAGTGATGCTCAAATTGCTCATCAAGTGTGACATGGATTTTGGAACTGATTACATGACTAGTAAAAAAGGGCTCCCCTCACACTCACTCCATGTCATATCAAATACTAGGTGGATACTTTTCAAAAACTTCAGAGTATCTTTGAGTTAAACGGTGTAATTTTATATTGAGTGAGAATGATTGACTGAAAATTTCAAATTTTTAGTGGCACATTCAACCTTGGTTGGATTGGTGAAATTTTAATTTTAATAATTTTTTTCAATTTTATTTCTTGAATAGAAGGATTAAACTTGTTACAAAAGGATGAACAAAAACTCAGTTCAATCTTATGTAATAACTAAAATAACTACAATGACCTTCCATTGTTTCATTTAAATAGGATGATACCTAATTGCTTAAATTAAAAATATGAATTCAGCTTTGAAATCTTTGTAGAATTACATCAAACCCACAAAACATTTATACCATCTTAGTGTAGGATTTATTTTTTGAAATTGCCTATTTTTATATTAAAAATAACTTCATATGAATCTTTTTAAGTGATTCATAATTTCAAGTCTCAACTATACAAGAGCATTTTGATCAAATAGGCACTTAAGAATGAAGTTCAAACTTTACTACTGAATTGAACTTTGCAAATTGCTCTCCAAATACTTCAAAAAGATTGCCAAACAAACAATAAGATTTAAAGTCGACTGGAATAATTATGTGCTCAATTGTCAAATCAATTTTTGTGAATATTCTAGAATAACAAAGTAACTAAATCTATTTCTTTAGAATCTCTTAAGTGTGTATAATTATATTTGATGATTTGAAATCAAAGAATAAAAAATTGTTACTTAAATTTTTGAGCTACTATGGTAACATGGATTGATTTGTATATAAAAATTAGACCTTTAATATAACCATAATTATGATGTTATGCTTGGATGCTTTAAAGTAATGACTATAGTGGAGAACCTATTAAATATTCCGTAGATAATAACTCAATAGATAGTAATAAGATAGTATACATTAGGGTTAGAATTGGCTACAAACTACCCAAAACACTTTACTTTTTGGTAAGCTAAAAATCACATTTTAGGATTTTGGCACTTCTTGGCTATTAATTTTTTGGTTTTTGTTTACCACAACTCTTTTTTGTTTTGGTTGCCATGACTTTTCTTATTTTCTTGGTTTGTTGTGTATCTTTTCATAATTGATGTCATTTTCACTACCATCTTTTATTGGTTATTTCATCTTTTCAAATTGATGATGATCATTAAATAAATGTTTTAGAGTTTAATACTTGAAATTTGTTATTCTTTGCAATTTCTTATATAGTTTTAAAATATTCCAAAAATTAGGAAATATGGAAGGATTTTTTTTGCAACCTTTCAAACATTTCACTTGTAATATTTCAAAACTTCAAACATTTCAAAAAACTAATTGTCCTTAATTAAGTTTCTATATTGTTTCTAAGTTGAAATTAATAGTGTTTGTATCTTTTGAGCAGTATTGTCACAATATGCCACTTCTACCAATTAATTAATTCACTTTTGAAATGAATGAACAAATGAATTGTACTTGTGAAATACATTTTTTGGAGGTTGTTGTGACTGCGATCAATATGAGATACAGACATAGTATGTGTCATCAATATTAGTATCCTATATCCCATATCAATATGTATATTGTACCATACTAATATTCCATATAAATTATACATATGTATTCTATATTCTATATATCGTATTCCATAAGTATCCATATCATATCTATCTTTGAAGATTGAATATTCACATCAAACCCTAATTTCGATGGCCAAGGTTGTCTCATAAGATGGCATGATCAGCAACAACAATTTTTTTTCCCCAACAATGCAGATCTACAGCATTGGAGGATGGGGTCATTTTTTAATATGGAGATCAACACCTGCGGGGGTTTTCACATTGGGGGGGGTGCTTTTGGGTACATCGTTTCTCTGTTGATTGATCAAAATGAGAATGACTGTCAACATTTGGTTCCTGAGACAATGCCAACTCTTTGGCCAATTCGACCAAGTCCTACCATCAATTTCCATTGAGAAGGTCACACTCTTGGTTCTCTCCCCCGTGGTCCCCAGTCTCTCAGTTGTATCTTATGCCCCTATTGCCCCTGCACAATGAAAATTATGAGTGCACATCTCCTTCAATTTGTCACCATCAACATCATCACTACCAGTATTCCTATAAGGTAGGTGGCTTGAATTGCAACCCGCTTCTTGGAACCATCCCTACAAGAGGCTCTGAAATGGACACTAAGCAGTTGTGGAATGGACTTTAGATGATGTGAGAGCTTAATAAGGTTTGTTAGATGTTGGTTTATACTTTAGATATGGTGTAATAAGAGCCAAGGTGGATACAAGACAAGTGTCCACTTCATTTTTGCAAAAAACACATTTACAGTTCAACATCCTTTTACTAAAATGACTCTCAGTAACTCATTAATTCTTGGATTGATATGAAATTTTAGCTGCACAAACTAGACTAGTAGGCGCAACTTTTCCAACAAAAAAATATTAAAAACAAACCTTGTATGAAGAAGTTATAAGCTGCCGAAGTTCACTGTGATTGAAGAATGTTGGGATTTAGAACTTCGAATTGCTCTCAAACATTCAAAACAACTTGAATTGACGTGAAAATCTTACAACAATAATTAGACTTCAAGGAGAACATAACCCAACAAATTTTACTAAAAAAAAACTTAGAATGAAGGAGATAGAAGCCCCCAAAGCTGCAGCCACCAAATGCATTTTGGTTAACTCAAATTGAACTTGTGAACTTCGAATGGCTCTCAAAAAATCAGTAAAACTTGAATTGATCTGAAAATTTTACCACACAAACTAGAATAGAGAGCGCAAATTTTACAACAAGTTTTATTGAATTTGGAAATTGGATGCAAAAGTTACAGCACTTTGAATTGGACTTAAAAGTATAGTGGTTCCTTGGGGCGTTTAGGGCTTCAGTTTAGTAAAGGTCACAATTAGGAGCCTTAAGTATTACTTTTTCAATGCTTCACTGCTTGTTTTTGGTCACACCATATCTTTTTTCAGACCACGAGTGTGTGGGTTTTGCAAGGCCTAGGATCACAAATAGGTACCTATGGCAGAATTCTTTGAAAATTCACAAGTAATTCATAAATGCTCCAAAAAATATGAAACTACTTGTGTTAGATTCCGCATCAATTCTTTTTCAAGTGAAAAATAAGGGAAAATATTTTTGTGCCTCTTAAACACATCAAAAAGTCCTAACAGCCCTTAAAGTGTCGCTTTTCGAGCCACCTACCTTACCCTTAAAAAAGGGACATCCTCCTCCCCCACTCTCTTGATATAATTTCACTTCCCTCTAAAGCCATCGATTTGAAATTAATTTACTTTGTACTAAACAATATTTGGTCAATGCTTTTTTGATCAAATACCACCAAATTTGTAATATACTATATGGTTGCAAAGGGCTTTCAAGCCCGTCAAAGGTTAAACCTCTGGGTGGGTGGGTGGATCTCTCTTCTCTGTGCAGTGCGCCTCCATATGGCCAGGGTGAACTGACTCCCTCGCTCGGCCCTGCGGGCCAACCTTGGAATTATTTATTTTTCACGCATTAGTTTTTTTGCAAAATTTTAATTCATTTTTGCAATCAGAGACCCCAAATTAGTTTAGAGAAATTAAGAATATACCCTATAACGGCCCAAAATAGGGGGCTTTTTTTTTACATGCACCCCTAGTAAGTCCGAGCGAGGGGGTCAATCCACCCTGATCCTCCATATAGTAGTTCCCATTGGGAGTTCTCATGTCTCTCTTTTGTGGCAACACTCCTTCCGCTCAACATTGTCTCTTGGTAAAGTTTCGTGATGTTTTCTCTTGTTTGGGTGTGCATGTGGATCATGATGCTTGTGTTGTTGCAATTTCTTCTTTTAGATATAAAATTCAATTACACTCTTGATCCTTCTCTTGTTACAATTTCTTATTTGAATGTTTGATACAACCATCGAGAGTTTAATTACTACAAGGAGATTTGAATGTGTATTAATCATGTTTTTCAACTTCCTAATTATGTTTTTGTCATTTTAGACATTGCTTTTGTTTTGTTGAGTCATGCTACTATGTGAAGATGTTGTGGCTAAATGATTTGTTGATTGAAACTATTTGGTGCATTGGAAATTAGTGAGACTGTGCTTGTGTGAAAAATAATAAGTAATGGTTAATTTGATGTTGTATGTTTTGAGGTTTATTTGGAGCAAGTTTTTGGATTGGTTTCAATTGAATTTCTTTTGAGCATTGAGGTTCTTGTCACGGTTCTTGTTCTTATTCATGTTGTCATCTTTAGAAAAAATTTGAAATCCCTTTGGCTTTTTATACAATTTGGGCAATGTTTGTTTCAATAAAAAATTTGAAGTGTTTTGAAAAAAAAGACTAGTTTATCAAATGTGAATTTGTAATAATTGTTTTACATCGAATGAAAAAATGACATGTGTACTTGTGTAAAAAATTCTCTCCAATTATTCTTTCAATAATTTTGAAATTTGTCCGGTATGTAATTTACATGATACTATAAGCAACTATAAAAAAAGAAAACATTTGTAGTTTTAAAACCTTACTTTAGGAGGAGTTAAAGTTTATTGGCCCAATCTAGGCCCAATCGAGCAAGATAAAGTATAACTTTTTTCATCTAACTTCAAACATTATAATCTTTTAGTATGTGTGGTCAAAGTTTCTAAAAAAGTTTCCACTCACTCCCACAATAGTCTAGTAGAAATTTGTATTGTTGGATTTTGAAAGAAAAAAACTTTTTTTTCCATTTTTTTCTCATTGCTTGAAAAAATGGCAATGTTTTACAATTTGTGGCCAAAATGTACCTTAGTTCTTTAGGGGTTAATAAAAGGATAAGTGCACTTGTCACTTGTCAAAGAGACCCACATGGAAAAAATTGAACAAGCAATGAAACCAATAATTAATCATAAAAGGATGAGATCTATCACTAAGTTAATTAGCCAAAAATGATACACTATTTGGATCAATAGGGGCATTTTTCATCTCTATTCAAAACTTGAAAGTCATCCATTAGACACTTTTTGATTTCATAAAGCCCAATCAATTGAAGTGCAATATCTTTTTACAACCCCTCACATCCGTGAGATTACCGTTGTGAGATCTTATAGGGCTATCCTCACAGGGTTAATCTCACAAGGTTAGCCCCATGAGAATTGCAACGGTAGATTATTTATTTATTTTAAATTTCATGATGGGTCTTACCGGGCTTTACTCCAAGAGAGTCCTCTTCATTGGGCTTTCTGTAGTAGAGCGACCTCGACATCGGTCGGGCTACGCCCTCCTTCTTGCTCGGGCACCCTATTAAGGAAAGCCCTCCTCATCGGGCCTCTCCCTTTACAACTTCCTTGTTGGACTAAGGATAATTGATACTTTAAAATAAAAAAGATATTTTGACAGTAATAGCTTTCCCACCATTGCAAAAACATCACCTTGGTACCTTCAAAATTTAGATGAAAAATAATGTTTACATCCATCTTTAAATTCTCTTTGCCCTTCAAAATATAGAATTTATGTAGGGTCGATGATTGCTTAAAAGTAACACTATTTTTTCTTGTTTGATTAGCAATTTGTTGTAAAGACCAAATGCTGATTTATTTTTTAGGCTCTGCATATAAAGAGATTTGTGATTGGTTAAAAGTTAGTGTAGCAATACACTAATAATCAAAATTTAGTGCCAACCGCAATAATTGATTTTAAAATGCTATAAGTTCTTATTCTTGATGAACATTTTTATCAAATATATCTATAGAAGTCCTCCTTTTTGAATGGTATTGATATCTATATTTTTGGTAAAAATCTTTGTCAAGAGTGAAAACATATAGCATTTTTCAAATCAATTAGGTGGTAACACTAAGGTAGAGGGTAGTGAAAGCATTCCCAAGCCAAATCTTCATTGAGCTAAAGATTAGATTTTTCAATTTACACCATATGTACATTTTAGGGTGGGGTTGGTTTTAGAATGGTTACCTTATGCCATTTCAACTTCGAAAAATCATCATTTATTCACTAATGCCCCAAAAAATATGAAATCAATTGGCACCTTTTTATCATTTGGATTTGTCTTTGCACTTACTAACTAAAGATTGTTTTTTGCTCCATAATACCCTTATATGCTTGAAAGTGCTTAGAAGGTCAGTTTCAGCACCTTTTGCCCTAAAAAACATATTCAATGTAGTGAGGTGAAAATGTGACTTTTCCTTGTTAAACCTTGAAGGAAATTGAGGCTGAAAAGTGGTCAATGGATGACTTCATTGTTAATTGTTCACTATAGGAACAAAGAATGCACCTATTGGTCCAACAATTAGAGCAATTTTGGAGACTACCTTGGTCATGGGGCCACATCCTTTTGAAGGCTAAAATTCAATACCAAGTTTTTTGGTATTTTTTCCTATGTATGAAGATAATTACCTTGCACTATAGTAGTGCAAATGCCCTAGACTTTGGCAAAAAAACAAATTGAGTATCCTACGTGTAGGTTGGTTTTGTAAATAATTAGGATAAAATTGAAGCATGTCTAAAATATGAAAAATCCTACAACTATTTCTGAAAATCTGAGAAAATTTCATCATTGAAAATTCTGAATATTCAAAATTATTCTTGAGAAAATTTAGTGAAAAGAAACACATTCACGTATGAATAGAAAAAATCAAATGATTTCAACACTGATAATGTTGAAAAATTAGAAAGAGCAACATGCCGAAAGCCAAGAAAATTGGATCAAGCTGCTTTATTGTACAAATGCCAAAATTAAATTATTTCGACACCCCGGCGGGTGCCGAAACTGACCTGAACGTATGGTAGGTAACTTACTTGCTGAAAATCACCACAGCCAGCAGATTCCAAGAGCGCTGGTGCTGACAGCAATCTTCGCGCTAAGAGAGACCAAAGTAGAATAGGACGCTCTAGGTTCGAGAACCCAGGTTCGGTTTCCTAGGTTCGGTGCCCAGCCAAGTTCACGAGCACTTCAGAAGCGGAGGAGTCAGTGCATTTCAATCAGAAAATTCTGCGACGATGCGATTGACGCCCACGCCGTTGAAACGCATTTGAAGCTGTGGTTCTTTTCCGGATTCCCCAGCGCTCGTCAATTCGATCTCCGCTATTGTTTTTTTTCCTCTAAGCGACTCTGGAGTGTCGTAGGGTTAGGTTTCTTTGATGGCAGCTTTGATGTAGCCGGGCGGAGGCTTCGTTGCTGAAAGGATCGGCGGATACGCAACGATGTAGGTCAGTGATTTTGCTGTTTTCATGATTTTCAATGGAATCGGAAAAGGCTCATGTAGCGGCTGGATTTGTTGAAGCTTAAATTTGTTGGATTTTCGCGTCATGGTGGCAAGGCGTGGAGTTTTGTGAATATTGTTCTTGAAGGGGCGTGAAATTCGGGATTTAGAGATGAATGGACGAGCGTGATTGAGCACAGAGGAGATGCTTCTGTTTCTTTTCTTGGAGGTGATTTTGAGTGCGACTGGATTGGATGTTTATTGAGAGCGTTTTGGTGATTGATACAGAGGTTGTGCGATTCTCCTTTGCTGAATGTGCGCGGGTACTGAATTGCAGGCATATACGTATTTTCCTGATGTAGACATTGGTGGTGAGCCGCATTTGCATGAGCAGTCAGGTATGGCGAACTTAAATGTGGATGTGGCTGCTCTTGCAAAGAAGAAGCAAGCGTCCAAGACGTGGATGCTGCTGGATGACAAGGGGGAGACGATGTTGCTAGAAGTTGATAAGTATGCAATTATGCATCGTGTAGGCATACATGCTCGTGACTTGCGGATACTTGATCCCCTTTTATCTTACCCGTCGACAATTCTGGGGCGTGAGAGGGCCATTGTTCTCAATCTGGAGGTGAGAATTCTTGAGGAGATGTTTGAGCACCCTTGGAATCAATGAACAGTGAATCAAGAAATGGAATTCAGATTCGGTTTTGCACGATCTTGTTATGTTTACGAAGGCTGGTTTGGCTCACATTATAATTATTCATCTCCTTTCATCCAATCCTTGGTCTGCATGTTTTCATGTGGGCTCATATGACTATGGTTGCTTGCCTTGTAATGGAATAAATTGCTTCAAGAGTGGTCTTGTTCATTATTTTAGTGCTACAGCGGAAAGGATGCAAGCTGTTTACTACTCTAGAATGTGAGGTCTTCTCGTCCTGATTTCTTTCGGTACTACTCTAATCTGAGGGAATTTTTTGCTTCTTCTTGGGTTGGTGTTAGATGCAGTGATGTCCTGAATAACTTTTTGCCCTAGTTGTGGTCCCCTCATCCATGATGTTTGGGACGTTGCAATTCTGGGATTTTGTCTGGGGTTTGACTTTTTAAAATGTGATGATTAGGGTTATGGTTCTGATTAAGGGTTTTCTAGTCATAACCTCGGGTGAAACACGATGTTTTCTTCTCCTTCTGCTTTGTAGATGTCTATCCAGCTGGTTTTGCTTTGTTTTATATTAGAAAGCCAGCCCTAGAGCTTTCTTACACGGGTTTGACATTTGACACTTGTGTTTTGTGAACAGCACATTAAGGCGATTATTACAGCAGATGAGGTGAGTCTTCTCTTTGGAATTCAGTGTTCATATAGTCCACTTCCCTGTTTATTATAATTAATCTTTGTACCAAAAATAGTGGAGATATTCCTGTTATGTACTACAGTGCTGTCTTACGTCCTGAAGGTAGCTCTTTCTGGATTATGTCCTAATGATTACAAGTAACGAGCTGATAATAACGACTAAACTTGAGTCATTGCTATGCAGGTGTTACTGCGAAATCCGATGGATGAGTTTGTGATTCCTTTCGTACAGGAACTATGCAGGCGATTACCCCTCAGAGGATCCGACAGTAGTCTCGGTCACGATGGGTCTGAAGGTGAAGGTAAGGACTTGGATGGCCCTGCAGGTAAGGCGATGTGGAGTCCTCACAGGGGTGATCAAGACGATAACACACCAGGAAAAGATGGTAAGTTCTTATTTAAGTAGTCCTTAACATGGGGGTATTTTTGGTATCACCGGTATTTGGTTCTTTAAGTTTCCTCTCACTCAAATTATGGGAGGTTTTAACAGAACAAATATGGATTGCCAGTGCCTCCATTTGAATTTCGGGCGCTGGAGGTAGCTTTGGAAGCGATTTGTAGCTTTTTGGACGCACGAACCATTGAGTTGGAGACAAATGCATATCCGGCTTTGGACGAGCTTACCAAAAAGGTTCGTGCAAATACTCTGAGTTCAATTGAGGATTTGCTTCCAAATTCGTCCTTGTTTTATGGATCCAAATTGCTGGCGCGACTATCTCAAGGATGCTGGAAAGGCAAAAGAACGTCTTCAAGATGTTCTTTCTGCTGGACATGATCTAAGAGCATGAATTTGGTATACACATTAAGATTCATTTTGCTGTAATGGACGTGAGAAGTGTTTGGCTGAGTTGATGTCCCATATGTTTTTAATCATGTATTTCACTGAATATAGATCAGTAGTCGTAACTTGGACCGCGTGCGAAAGTTGAAAAGTAGCATGACGAGGCTTAATGCTCGAGTTCAGAAGGTACTTCTCTTTCAAATTCTTATGTGGGTACGAATTCTATGTATATTCTAGTGAAGGAATGAAATAGCTGTGGGGCTTGTTTGAATTTTTTCGCTTAAGATTGGAACTGTATGAGTGCCTTGCTGCACCATTTAAAGTGTATTGGCTGCCCTTGCACTCTTTCCTCTGTACAAATGAATGGATCCCTTTTTCATTGATATTGATTTTAGCCTGTGTGCAGGTGAGGGATGAATTAGAACAACTCCTGGACGATGATGATGACATGGCTGACCTTTTCCTGACTCGGAAAATGGCTGGATCGTCGTCTCCTCTCGCAAGTTCAAATGCACCGGTTTGGGCTCCTACATCTCCAACAATTGCATCCCGTGCTTCATGGGTCAGCAAAGCCAGTGGAGTTACGAGTCTCAACCATGGAGCTCCTACAGCTACAGATATAGATGATGTGGAGGAGCTAGAGATGCTTCTTGAGGTAAATCTTTTCTGCTGGAAATGCTTGCCAGAACGACTTGAAGGTTAAATTTTGGTGTGAGAGTATCCATTCCGCTTAATTCTGATTACTGGATTGTCCTTGAGTGCAGGCCTACTTTATGCAGATTGATGGCACTTTAAACAAGCTAACTACAGTGAGAATCGTCTCTTATACCAGAATGTTTAGGCATTTCGTTGAATAACTTGAATGTTTAGTAGCCATTTTCTTTATAATGTCGTGTTTGTCTATTTTCCTTTTTTGATGACAAGGAATTTTTTCTTCCGGGTTTGAATGACTCTTGTTTTTTTGTCCTCCTTTGTAGCTTCGAGAGTACATTGATGACACAGAGGATTACATTAATATTCAGGTACTAGCTATGCTCCATGTCAGCTCATTTCCTTCTTTTCCTTTGTCATGTGTTTATTTCTGCGAGACCCGGCGTAGTTACGAGTTGCAGTCCACAGCAGCAGCTTCTGGAATACATGTATCTGATGTCTGGTACCTATTGGAAGCTATATTAGAAGAAAGCGTTGCTTGCTTGGATCTTTGGCGTGACAAACAGCGTGACAATAACTCAAATAAGTAACTATTTGATGGTAGCGACATATCTTGTGTAAATGTTTAATTGCAGATGACTGTCGGCAGAAAGAACAAATTTAGTGCAGCTGTCTTTTGATCATATATTTGCGCTGTTCTGATGCCTTCACTGTTTCCGCTTTTTTCAAACAGCTTGACAACCACAGAAATCAGCTTATTCAGGTACTTCAAGCTTATATTGTGCAAGATTTCTAAACGTGTTGTTTATATGACCTTATTTAATGTGCAGTATTTGTAATCGCATGTAGTTGGGCGTTTGGGTTTGCAGAAATGTGACTGGTTACCAGCGTAACTGGATACTATGTGTGACTGGTATGAAAGTTGTCTGGCTAAATTATTTTTTCTGGTTGGTGCAGTTGGAGTTGATTCTCAGCTCAGCTACTGTAGTGGTGGCTCTCTTTTCTCTTGTTGCTGGCATATTCGGCATGAATATTCCCTATGAATGGAACTTAGGTCACTCGGAAGCTTTTACATGGGTACGAAGCAAATTGAACTCAGTCCAGTTTCTTTTGCAACATCTTTGTTGAAACTGCACTTTGTGCATTCGTTGAGATTCATTGAGTCTAGCCTAAAGGATCACGAGGGCCTCGTGTTTGGGGCGCATGACTTAGGTTCTAGATTTACATGACCGTCAATTTGATGCTCCAATATACCCAGTCGTTAAATGCGTAGTACTAACATTGGTCTGATCTGCTGTACTCCAGGTGGTGGTGACGACTAGCATTACTTGCTTGATAATCTTCATTGCCGTGCTAGGCTACGCGCGCTACAAACATCTCATTGGAACCTAAGTCACGTCCTACGGCCGAGACGAGTGCTCCTGGAACACCAATTTCTACGAATCTCAACTTCAAAGGAAGTATATTGTTTCAATTTGTGAAACTCATCCGATTTAATACATTGTCATACAGGGAGGTCACGCTTCTTTCACACTCTCACATTCATATTCCTAGATTCACTATTTGTGTGAATGCCTTTATGGTAGATGCAGAGTAGAATTAGGAGGCTTCTTTCACACTTAGTTGAGGATTCCTATTTACTCATCTTGATGGTGTTTAATGAATGGGGACAAGTTTCAAAATTTCCTTTTTCGATTTGTGACTTTCTTTGAATTATTGCTCTTTCTCTTTTTTCTTTTTTTCTTATGTTTTTTTCTTTTAATGACAGTATTTGGTACTTGCTTTGTTCCAACAAAAGGGATCTCATTCCATGAGGTTAACCCCTCGTCACCTGAGGGGACGAAAAGTGTCCTCATGTATAATTCAAAGTGCTGTAACTTTTGCATCCCATATCCGAATTCAATAAAACTTGTTGGTAAAGTTGCGCTCTCTCTTCTAGTTTGTGTGGTAAAATTTTCAGATCAATCCAAGATTTACAAATTAAATGGGAGCCAATCAAAGTTCACAGGTTCAATTTGAATTCACCAAACTGCATTTGATGGCTGAAACTTCGGGGGTATCTCCTTCATACAATGTTCGTTTTCAATAAAATTTGTTGGATTATGTTCCCCTTTTAGTCTAGTTATTGTGGTAAAATTTTCATGTCAATACAAGCTTCTTTTAATGTTTGGGAGCAATTCAAAATTTAAAATCCAGCCATTTTCGGATTACAGTGAAATTCGGTGGCTTGTAACTTCTTCATACAGTGTCCATTTTCAATAATTTCTTTTGTGAAAGTTGCGCATACTAGTCTAGTTTGTGTGGCTAAAATTTCACATGAATCCAAAAAGTAATGAATGACAAATGCTTTTTAGTGGAGGAGGTTTAGCCTTACATGGTGTTTTTTGCAACTTTTCATGCTATTTTTTGACATTTCAAATCTGTTTTGCAGACACATTGAGTCAATTGAATGATATTTTTTTTCACCAATGTGTTTATATGTTGGTTTTGAATCACTTTATAGTCTCAAGTTTTTTCATTTGAGTAGGTTTAGAAGTCGAATTTCACCTCCAAATGTGTTTTTTGGAAAATTTCAGCATCTTTTTTTAACACTAAAACATTATAATCTTTCAATCCATGCGGTCAAATGGCTTCAAATTTTTTTTGTGTCATCTACAACATGTTGACTACAATATTGTACGGCTAAGATTTCTATAACTTAGTGACATCTAAATTTACAACACTTCAAAAGCAACGTTGTTTTTGACCTCGTTTGGACTTCAGGCGATGAGAGGTTAAGGTAGTGTGCTCATAAACCGTCATTTTAAGGATTGTTGGGCCTTTTTGATGGTTTTCAGATGCCTGAAAAAAATTTCACTTATTTTTCACTTGAAAAAAATTGATGCAAAATGTAACACAAGTGATTTCATATTTTTTGGAGCATTTATGAATTACTTATGAATTTTCAAAGAATCCTGTGGTAGGCACCTATTCTTGATCCTAGGCCTCATCCTAGGCCTTGCAAAACCCACACCCGTGCAATCTGAAAAAAGATATGGCTAGACCAAAAACAAGCAATGAAGCATTCAAAAAGTAATACACAAGGTTCCTAAATGTAACTCTCATTAAATTTAAACAAACATTGCATTCTTTTAACATGTGTAAGAAGGCAATTGGGCAATCAATTCCCATTTAGAAAAATTAAGTGGACACACCTTGGCTTTGAAATGGATCCTCCCTAGCTCTTGTTCCATCCATTAAAGAAGTATAAACAAATCTCATTAATGCTTTGACATCTGAGCATTCCAATTCACATCCACTGACTATTGCTTCTGAAGCCACCTATAGAACAGTTTGAAGAAGAGGGTCTGAATTATAGCCATCTACCATAGTGAGTTGTTTGTTGAAACTCTAAGATGCTCAGATGCCCCTAAGATCCATTCTACCAACCAACTCCAATTTTGATTCACCTAGTAAACAGTCACCATAGTGAGTTGTTTGTTGAAACTATGAGATGCTTAGACGCCCCTAAGATCTATTGTACCAACCAACCCCAATTTTGATTCACCTAGTAAACAGTCATTTTTTGAATCTATTACCTTACAATAAGAAAAACATTGTATAAACAAAATATCATAACAATTCTTCCAACTCCAACACAAAGATTCCAAATTTGGAAACCCACCCTTATTTCTACCCAATGTACACATATCAATAAAAGAATGCAATCTACACAAAGCCATAAATACAAATGACTACATCATAAGAATAGAGATTGCAAAATTCCACTAGTATGATAACAATGTCACATACATACACACCATCCCTACACATTGACTATAATGGCTTTGTAATCAACACACAATTTTTTATTTTTAAACAAAAAATAGTTAACCCACCAATACAAAACTTCAAAACAAAAGTCATAAAATTATATCAACGATACAACACACGAGATATAACTATAGGAAAACACACCAACGTACATATTGATGAATCACTTAATAATTATATAATTGATGTACTACATATCTAATTTTCATCCCCCATAACATGTCCAACATCCATAAACTCATTTAACACATTTTTTTTAGATTCAAAATATTTGGATCAACTAGCCTAGCCTTCACACAACAATTGACAAGTATTGGAATTGCTCATGCCCCAACAAAAAAACTCACTAAACAAGCAATTCATTGGACCAAATTAGCACCACCAAAAATCCATTAAACATCACAATAATAATAGCACTAAATCATGATTGGTATACAAATAAAACACCATATGAAACATTATTTCTAAATATACATGTTTTTAATACACTTCCTAGAAGATACACTCACATACACATTGCCACTAAAAAACTTAGATGAACAAAACCAAACTGCATCCAAAATTGAACCATTAGTAGTCTATAAATTTTGCACACACCTTTCCATTCCTAAAATTTAAAAATCTCATAAAATACATTACACAATATCTAAATATCACAAAGCCTATGTGACAATCCCATTGTCTACATTCCAAAATACAAAAGTAAATCCCTTGCCCTAGTGGTATAAAACTTAGAAATCCATAGACATACCTATTCATTATACCCCCGTCTCACCATCTGGCCATCTACAACATGCCTAAAGTATAGAGAGGCAACCATACTAAAATAAAATGATGATAATTATTATAGAGACGTAGCATTTATACCACAAGAACAAGATGGTGAAGGTAATACAACCAGATATGAAATTTACAACAACAAAATATAAGTCTTAGTAAAAAAACTACTAGGATTCTAGAATATCCTTAGAGTAGAATTTACAGTAACACATGTATCTCTAGTATCTACACAAGAGAATAATGAATCCACTTATGTATTTACAAAAAAACTTAACTCCCTCTATTTAATAAACATAAAAAATTAGACACCCCACACTTAAAAACAACCATCTACATAAACTAATTTTTAAAGAAATAACCAAATTAGTGCTAAGATTACTAGAACTTCAAAATGTCTTAATATACCTACACAAAGTACAAGCACACAAAAACATACAAGGAAATGAAGAAGCTAATAAACTAACGAAATATGGAATAATGGGAAGCATTGAAAAAATCACAATACAATATGAAAATATACATTCAAGCCCATATTAGCTCCACAGAGCCATCCTCCAAAATCCATAGAAGCCATAGAAGGATCCTATTAGAAACCTCCAAAAATACCTAAATGAAGAAGAAAATTAGAAATTGGCAAACAAACTTTTGAAGCAGAAAGCTATTTATATATTAAATATCATTAAGCAATGATGAATTAGATAAAACAAAATCCAACATTTTTGGGAAAATCCACAAGTATTGAATGAACAAATCACCCAACTGTTATCACCCAACAAATCACAAGTCTCTTCTTCTTAACTAAACAAAGTACAATGGTGTCTAGAAGCATTACATAGTTTTTTCTAGAAGGCCTGTTTAAAATTGCAGAAGGCACTTAAAGCATATGAATAGTAGATGTATTTGATAGATGACTTACAATTTTAGTGGATGCAATGAGAAGAGATAGTAGCTAACCAAAAGCTTTGAACTATGTACCCACATGAAGATACTAGTAGTGGCCCTTGTCTTCCATAATCTTCATCACTAGTACAAACTTTTGTAATTCACCCAATTCTAACTACACATCTTCTTTCATATATATTGAAGATTTTACAAATTTAAAGCATATATACAATAGGTGAGTCGGAACTCCAATTTAACTTCCTTTGTTGAGAAGAAACACAAGAAGAACTTCATACCCATCAACTCTAAGTGAAGTCATAGTAGATGCATGTAGAATGACACAATTGGTAGTTGAAGAGTTAAACTTACAGAAAAGATAGGTGTTCCATTTATCATATTATGCAACTCTCTTAATAAAGATGGCATTTCCGATGTTGGGATTACTTGTAGACATAGCATGACCTTCCTATATTTTAGTAAAATAAAGTTGAGGATTGCATGCATAATTCTATTTACTAAGATTAGAATTGAAAATTGGTATAACAAGTGATGCAAGACCCACCTCTATTTGCAACAATTATTATTGAGATCTACTATAATTTAAAATATGACAGCTATATCATCATGATGGTTGTCTAGCATTATTTGAATTCATATGTTGCAAAACACAAATCTTAACGAAGGAGACTAATTTGCAAGAGATTTCTTGGTATGGGATTCATGGGAAGATAGCTTTACTATTGACAAATACTTTGAGGATTAAATTGGACCTTACACTCTACACAATGATATTAATAGCAACGTGCTAGCGATGTCAATATGTGTTTTCATAATTTTTCCAACCAACCTAGGCATTATATTATGCAAATGTGCTTGCTTCCGATATGTATAAATGTATTGAGCCATGTCCTTCTCTTCTGTCTTAGTTAGGGTTATGGTATATATGTGGAAGGGCCCCCCACATGTAGAGACCTAATAGAAATACACTTATAGAATCACCACACTACTAATAGATTTGTGAATATCGGTATCACTAGGAGTTTTCAATCCTACAAATGTCTCCCACTTCTTAGTTTTGAGATTGTACATGCAACATAGATTTTGATGCAAATTATAGACCTCCAATTTTCAGTGTACAACTTTGATAAACCTAGTACAATAAAAAGAGGTAGACGTCAAATTCTATTTTTAATACTTTGTGAGTTGCAAAAGGCCTATATAAGAGGAAAAAGGGTTGGTACTAGAAGTAAAGGTATAGGTGATGCGTGCAAAACTCTTGTCTTTCACATAGACACTTCAAATTTGGTAGTACATGTTGGATCAAAAGTCACCAAAGACTATACTCTGTTGGAAGGCAAAGAGGAGCTGTCAATTCAAGTACTTCTATCAAGGTTATATATTATAAGTGTCACTATATTTCCACATCACTAACTCCAATCTATATTTGTTGTATTATTCCATGCATATTTTGTTTGCTATACAAATTTGAAAATACTTAGTGTGAACTACTTCAACCTTCAAAGTTGTACAAATTTTTTTGGGCTTAGTAGTACATATCTTCATCTTTTTCCTACATTTCTAAAATTTCCCCCCTTCAAAAGCCCTTCAAGTAGTACACCAAAAATTATCTTTAGTGTCATCCATACTAATTACTTATATATGCAAGGCTATAACTTCTTATAGTAGATGAATATTTCTACCAAGAGCATATATAGGGGCCAATTTTGTAAACTATGTTGCAATTAGATGTAGTTATCTTATAGCACCAATTATTTCTAAAGTTTCTTATTGGTAGAGCAACACTCAACTTGAAATGCATGTTGGTAAAGAAAAGATGGATAGAATCGTCCATATAGTTACATTCATCCCTTTAATAATCTATTGATAGTAATTTTCATTCAAATTTGAACAAATCTAATTAATTTTTTGAGAGATATTTGACGATTTCAATCATATTCTATCTTTTGTTGTCAAGGTATCTCCAATGCCCAATTGGGTTCAAACTTTGTTGAAAATTTGCCAAACAAATTTGGGCTTCTTACAAGGATGGTGTAATTGCTCGTTCTCTTTGCAAAGAAGCACTAGTCATCTCTTCAATTCAATTGTTTCAAGAAGGAGACAATAATCATAGTCACTTCAATTCAACTAGTATGCCACGTGCCATTGCCACAATATAATAAAATAAAAATGAAAGTAATTTTCTAATTTTCTAATTCATAAAAACTTTGAAATTCAATATCTTTTCTTTTGTGCATCGAAACGCCATGAAATAAAGCCCTTGCAGCCCTCCTTATAGAGGACTTCCAAGGGTACCAAGAACTCAATTGGGGAACACACAGTTCCAGAACAAAACAAACGGCCTCAGGTAATGTTTGGATTCTTTCAACAGAAAGCAATCGCAGTCACTTTTCTTGAACTCACTTTCAGCACAAAGCAATAGTAGCCACTTCAGTTGAATTCAATCAATAGAAAGCAACGAAAGTCAATTGATTTTCTAGTCTTACAAAATTTGCAGTCTACTTCCACTTCCCAACTTATCAAGGTCTCTCTTGATCTCTAAATTCAAATTTCTAAATAATACCCTACTTTACACTAAACCTAACAATGCATCCCAAATGTAAGTAATTGTCACAATCAGTTATTGAATGTAAGAAGAGAACATTGTTTCTTAGATACTTCAAATCTCTCCAAGTTAAATATATTGGACATGTTCCCCTCTACAATGGGTGAATATTGTCTTTGTAGGAAAATTTACTGAACTTTTTAGGAGTCTAACACCTTAAAAAGGGGGATCAACATGGTCAAGGTGAATTGACCCCCTGATTGCCCTGCAATTTTCCTCTGGGAAAACACCAAATCTTTTTATTTGCAACACATGATAAAAATTGGAAATTTTGAATTCATATTTGCAATTAGAGGCCCCAAATTAGTTTAATGAGGTAAAGAAATACAAAAATACATGGTATAAAATACAGGGCAATTTTTTAATATTTTCCCTTGGCTCGGGCAATGAGAGGGTCAATCCTCCCCGGCCAATCAACACTGCCCCATTATTTATAAATTATAAAAATAATGCTACTTCATGGACACAAGAATTCATTGGGTTTGTGGTATGAACCTGAACTTCATATCTCTGAGGTATTGGGGGTCCAAACCCACACCTTGCAAGTGAATACACCACACAAAAAATTCCAAAAAAAAGCTGAAATCTTTTGTGAAATCTTTTTTTACGTACTTTTCAACAATCTCCTTGACAGGTTTTCCAATGTATTAGGTTCAACACTTTTTTGAGACAATAGTGTCAAAAAATTGTTTAAAAAAATTATTGAAAACAACTCCTTTGGGGTATACCAAAATTGTTATTTAACCCCTAAACACCGGAGGCGCCATTCTGTGCCATTTATGGCAGTTCAATGGGGTGGAAACAAATTGGAAGCATTTTTTTCATTTTTTTTTCATTTTGTTGACCTTTCATGTTGAGTTACAAAGTGTATCTAATAGATTTTGTAGTCTTTTTAGTGTTTGGCTTCACGTAATTGAGAGTTTAGTAAAAAAAATGGATCACAAAATATGCTATTTTAGTGTATTTTGGGAAGTTGTTGCTCCTTACTCTAAATTTGAAATTTCACCACAAAATTGATATTTTCAGAGGTTGAGCCAAACTAATAAAATGAAGGTCATTTGCTCTAGTTCCTACTCCAATTTGAAATTTGAAAAAAAATCCTAAAATTCAATTTTTTATTGTAATTTGAACTTTGAATGTATTTTTAATGTCTACTAAATTCTAAATATAGAATGAAACGGAAATTGAGTTTATACTATGATGTTTGTCATTGTAATATACACACATGGTGAAAATTTGAAAATTTTCGAAGTAATTTTCTATTTGATGTGAATTTTTTTCACTATTTCTTCAAAAATTCTCATAAAAATCGATTTTTCAACACCAAAATCTAAATTTTTTGTGAAGTGAAGAAGACATGTGATTTCATCTCTGAAAAATAAATATAAGTTTTTTCATACATATCTAATTCCAAAATGGCAACAACATGAATGGTGGGCAGCAACGCTTGAAATCAATAGTCATGGGTCTGTCATTTAGGGGTTAATATGATCTGAACTATTTATCACAAGGATATGTTATTCAACATCATTTGTAGTGGTGACATTGTGGCATTGTGACATATGTGACGTGTATAGGTGTCATTGTTAAATTGATCATACTAATTTTTGTACTAACCAATTATTCACCCATATACTAATTAAATAACCATTTTAGAGTAGTGACAATACATATGTGTTTAATGTTCTGGCATCCAACCATCTTCCCATGAATTTCACCCCACTTTAATTAATCTTAACATCAACATTTCCATCCACACTCTCCTTCAAAACATTTCCCTCATTCGAAAATGGTTATTGCTTCGTACTAGTGTAGCATCTGAAATGAGCTCTCGACTCTCGCGGGACTCGGATGAACAGACTCTTTCATTCATGCCGGCCAGCGTCCTTCTCTCTTCTCATCCAAAGTTTAGTATCAATTGATCGGAACTGGCGACCGTTGGTCGCCAGTGACGCCACCCACCAAGACCACTGAGGGCGAGGAAGGGCCAGCGGGGAGGGCGGGGTCATGGGACGCGGACGAGACGCACAGGAAACTCCGCCCACCCACTCAACGCTGGCCTTCGCTTCCGATCTCTAGGTCTGTCTTCTCAAATACATTCTCCAAGGCATTCTCCAGTTTCCACCTTTGGATTCGCAATTCGAAGCCACACTCAGCGATGGCTGCGTTGGAGGGCACATTGATGCGGGCGGCGGTCTCCAGATCCACCTTCCTCACGGGGGATGCCGTGGTCGTCTCCTCCCCTGCCGCGATTGTGCGCTTCAGGCCGCAGCACCAGCCGCCGAGGGGGCGCAGTGTGATGAAGGTGCAAGCGACGGCGCAGGTGGCGGCCCCGGCGTCGGTCAAGCCGGACGCCGCGATGAAGATCAAGTCGATCACGGCGCGGCAAATTATCGACAGCCGGGGCAACCCGACGGTGGAGGTCGACTTGGTCACGGATCGGACGTACCGATCGGCCGTCCCCAGCGGCGCCTCCACGGGCATTTACGAAGCGCTGGAGCTTCGGGATGGGGATGCCAAGGTGTTCGGAGGGAAAGGCGTGTTGAAGGCAGTGGAGAATATCAACAATGTGTTGGCCAAGAAGCTCGTGGGTCTGGATACTAGGTAAAGTCCAGATGCTGAGTGTGTTCAACCTAATTGCGCAACCGTTTTAGAAGGGCTTTGCACCTTGAAACAGTTTACACTAAATTTTCGTTTGAGAGACGAATGGAATTTGCATCTATCCCACTATGACTCAAAATTTGATGTCTTGTTGTGGAATTGGTTATGAGTATTTTATAGTTAGAATGGCACTCTTTTGGAGGTGTACCAATAGCGTCCCCATTGATGAATTCAATATGGCAGGTTTAGCACCCTGTAAATTAGGTGTTGATTGATTTGACTGGTGTTTTAATTGCCTGTGGGCGGATTTTCCTATGGCAGGAACCAAAAGGAGATTGACAGTATTATGCTGGAGCTGGATGGCACTCCCAACAAGGAGAAATTGGGAGCGAACGCCATCCTCGGCGTGTCGCTGAGCGTTTGCCGTGCCGGCGCGGGTGCTGCTGGCGTGCCACTGTACCGCCACATCCAGTCTCTGGCTGGTACCAAGGAACTCGTCATGCCTGTCCCTGCTCTGAATGTTATCAATGGTGGCAGTCACGCTGGCAACAAACTCGCCATGCAGGAGTTCATGATTTTGCCCGTTGGTGCGTCGTCTTTCAAGGAAGCCATGCAAATGGGATGTGAAGGTACTTAATCCTTACTGATGCTTCATCAAATCAAATCCAGAATTAGAGAGAATTTTTCTTTTGATCAGAGTTTTGTCGTTGAGATGTTCGAATCCTAGTACCCCACATCAAGCTCCTGTAGGAATGAGCTTTGTGAATTTTGTCATGTTTACTGTCTTTCTAGCGTGTTACCCTTTCTCACGACATTTTTAATGATGTGGTTCACACTTTTCTTGCGATCCCATCCCCATCGCATGACTTTCAGCTGTTTTGAGGAGTTTCCATTATTAAATTTATTTTTATTTAATTATTTTTGTGTGGGGGGCGTGTGTCTCCGTTTTGTGAGAGAATTGCAACTCACTAATATTGGATACCATATGAACAAGTTATGAACATTTGTTGGAGTTTGAAAAGTAAGTCCCAGTCACGAACCTAGACTGCCCTTGAACCATAAATATTGCATCTTATGAGGTATCGTAATGCCGCGTCTCGACTAATTTGCAATGTAATTGAGTCATTGGCTCATTGGCTAGTTAGAAGGGGATTGTAACCTATGTTTCTTCTCATATTTTAATAAATCAATAAAAAAAATGCAGACCTTGAATTATGGAGAACAACTCGACATAATACTCTTGAGCCTTCCAGCTCTCGAGTATTATCTGGTTCACATCTTTCATTTGTTTTTATTTCTCATTTCTTATAACGCACTTCTCATGTACAAGTACATCATACCTTGCAAGTCACAAGTTTGGATGGCAGTTACATTGTGTAGGGGCGACTTTCAACTCATAGGGATTGGGCTCCCGTACCGTACAGCGTTTCAAATTCTCATTTTATGCGAGGTATTCTTTTCCAGGTGAACTGATAGATTTGAGTTTCTGTGGGCAGTGTACCAGGTGCTCAAGGGCATTATAAAGAAGAAATACGGGCAAGATGCATGTAACGTGGGTGATGAGGGAGGTTTTGCACCTAACATCCAGGATAACCGTGAAGGTCTGATTCTCTTGGTGGATGCCATCGAGAAGGCAGGGTACACTGGCAAGGTGAAGATTGGGATGGACGTCGCGGCTTCTGAGTTTTTGACAAAGGATGGAAAGTATGATCTTGACTTCAAGGAACAGCCAAACGATGGCAGCAAGGTTCTCTCAGGGCAAGCTCTCGGGGATCTCTACAAGGGATTCGCACGTGATTTCCCGATTGTGTCCATTGAGGATCCTTATGACCAAGATGACTGGTCGTCATGGGCAGCCTTGACTGCAGGCATCGATACACAGATTGTGGGTGACGACCTGTTGGTTACCAACCCCAAGAAGATTGTCGAGGCTATTGACAAGAAGGCCTGCAACGCTCTCTTGTTGAAGGTATTCATAACATACTCTATCCTTTCCATTCTCTTGAAAGTGCTATTGTCGAACATGCATCGTGGAATGAAGTCATAACATTCTTGAGAGGAGGTCCTAAGACCTTGGACCCATCTACTAATAAATTTAAGAAAGAATCAATGTATTCAAGATGCTCCAAAATTTTGAGTTTTTTGATATACATTCTCCTAAATATTGAGTTCAAGAATTATTGAGAAGGTAGCCTTTGATTTCAATTTACTTCAATAGCTCCTTGACAATAGCACTTGTGAGAAAGCAGAAGTAGGGAGCAGTTATACACCATTCTCATCCATATTGATTTGAATTTAAATCTTTATCCTGTTTTTTCTTGTGTTGCTAGATCTTACAATAATATGGGTGCCCTCATAGAACAACTTTAAAATATTCTGGAATTAAGTGCTTTTAGATACTGTAGTAGTGTTCTATTCTTATGATACTGATTCATATCTTGCAGGTGAACCAAATTGGGTCTGTGACAGAGTCCATTCAAGCTGCTTTGGATTCCAAGGCAGCTGGATGGGGTGTTATGGTCAGCCACCGGAGTGGAGAAACAGAGGATACTTTCATTGCTGATCTTTCTGTTGGCCTTGCCAGTGGACAGGTAATTCGACACATCCAGGATCTATCTCGCCTACTCAGTGCGGTGCTGTTATGTAATTAACTGTCTTCCGTTCTGCATTAGGATGAATATTAGTAGACTCTGAAATCTCACTCTTCGCATTGCAGATCAAAACTGGAGCTCCTTGCCGGAGCGAGCGTCTTGCCAAATACAATCAGGTATGCTGGATTTTGTGAACTGGATTTATCGTGGAATATCTATAATTTCCTTCTCCTTGTATGACCAGAAAATTAATTACCGCTCTCAGGAACACTACCACACGTAGTCTGCATTGAAAAGTTTTCCACTTTGAATGGTAACCTAACAATTCAAAGATTCCGTATTAATATCGCAAACCTAGTAATGGTAAGTTAATGTTAATGAACTGTGTTAAAAATATTGATTATTTATTTGAAGTTAATGCTGCCTTAGTGTTGACTTTCTAGTTCCCAAAATAATATCAAGTTTATGCTCATAACACTGACATTAAGTCAATGCCATTTGTGTTACTCTAGCACTAAACATCAACTCATCGCGAATCTAAATGCATATTAGCATCACGAGCTTTGTCAAATTAAAATGGGAGGAGGGGCTCTTTTGTGATGAAGGTATCCCTGAGTCACATATCGGACATTTTTAACCAAGTGCTCGTTTTGATGTTTCTTCAGCTGCTGCGGATAGAGGAGGAGCTTGGCAATGTTCGCTACGCTGGACAGAGTTTCAGAAAACCTCTTTAGACCTATAGGCCCCTTTGCATTCAAGAATAGTGGGCAGTAGCTCATAGTAAAATTTTGAGAAGAAGCATTGGTTACGCAGTTAGTTGTTAAATCTGAGCCACGGCCCAGGTACTTGTTGAGGAGGTAGTCCTACATTTCTTTTTCGAGATATTGAACAGGTTCTCTATTGATCATCAGCTTTCCTTATAATCTTTATGCCTATAGATTTACTCTATGGCAACTCAAAAGGGCATTGATCCTCTCGTGTGTTGTCCCGTTTTGGTTACGCGATAATTGATTCTTGGAGCCTGTGTCTAAATCAATTTCTTAGCATGGATGGTTACAGGAATATATTCTATGGCCTGAGTGGTCCTCTCGTGTGTTATATTGTATGGTAGTTGACTCATTGGAGTCTGTCTAAACTAATTTCAACCCTAAAATCTCAAGTCTTCAACTTCATGGTACTCTCGTCGAGCGTGTACGAGTTGTAGCTTCGAGACCTGTAATCTTTCGAAGCCTTGAGCTGGACGTCCGGGTCGACGCCAGGCAATTGATGCAATTGATGAAATTTCACAGGCGGTGCAGGCGGTGCGGAAGGACCAGGAGGCGGAGGATCGACGATGATGCGGTCCTGGAGAAAGTAACGATCCATCAACCCCACAAGAAACCGATGTGCGAACGGCACGATCTCCAGGGTTAGATTCTTGTTCTCGGTGAGATGGTCGTAAGCGTCATTAGTGAGCGGGGACGGTTTGAATGTCAACCAATTGAACAATTTCGCTGTCCCCGAAGTTCGCCCGACGTCGCTCGCGCTCATCTCGACCTCATGACGTAAGAAGCCGAACGCTTCGGGATCCGTTTTCCCCATTTTCCTTGCCATCCATATCAGCACAGCTGCGGAGTATTCGTAGTTCGGTTGGATGTCAGGGATACGCAGCAAGCGCGTGAGGAAGAAGCTGACGCCATTCTCGACGAGACGTTTCGTAAGCTCACCCAGGAATGTATGGATCTTCAGTCGCTTGAGATCGGTGATGAGATCCGGTGTGAAGACCGAGGGCGATTTGTAGAACATGAACTTCTGCCTGCCTAAGTCGTAATGCGCACCAGGAAACCAAAGCTCCTTCGTTTTGTACTTGAATTTAAGGTGGGGCTCCTCGCAGCCCGCGTTGTATGAGTATTCCTTCGGGAACTTGTCGCGTTTCACGTGACACGGGGCGAACGCTGTGAGCCGGTCGTGGACTGCTAGAGATTGGTAGACGCGCTCCACTTCCCCGGACACCGCCGACGCACCCTCGTCCGGCTTCCCGAAGAAGTTCAAGCTTCCGAGGTAGTCCACGCCCAAGCCAGGATTCAGGCTCGGAATGCCGAGCGCACCCACCGTCTCGAACAGGCCCATGAACTTCACGGGCGGCCGTCGCGTCACGCGGCTGTGGTGGCGTTTCCATTGCTTCATGTACTCGCTGCTGGGCAAGTACGTTGTGGTTCTGTCGCGGTAATATACATAACCCCGCTGAATTATGTCTTCCATTTCTGTATCCGTTGGGGTATCACCAAGCTGTTCTATTATGACTTTTTTGCTGATGAGCCCGCAGTTGTTGATCATCCCCGCGACGCAACGGACTGTGTAGGAGCCGCGGCTGAGGCCGATGAGCCAGGCCTCGCATTCGCCGTTGGTTTGCTCGAACTCCTCCATGAGGAACTTGTAAGCCTCAAGGCAATCTTGTCTGATTCGACCCCCGAGGGCGCCGTCCAACAGGTAGTCCGAGAATTCGCCTTGTACGCCTTCGCCGTCGTAGTAGCAACCCACGATTCCTCCGCTTACGAATCGCTCGCCGGCGTTCACGTTTCTTCCGGCTACGGCATTGGCGAGAAGCTTTACGTTTGTTTCTGTGCCTGTCAGCTGCCCGCACCAGGTCCCGTCGCAGAACACCATCACTTTCGTCAGGGAGTCGGCTGCGGCCGAGTCGTTTGCTGCTTCCATCTTGTCAGTCCCAATCTAGTTTCGTGCAACAGAAGGGTCGTTTGCACGAGAGAGCACCGGCAGGGCTAATGGCGGAAAGGATTTCTAGATGATTGGTGGCAGGCCCTGGAAAATGAAATGCTTGACTGTCAAATTCAGATGGCGCTGTTCTGAGTGTTTAAATGTCTCTCGGAGATGCAACAACGAGGACTTTAGTTTTCCTTCTTATGACTATTCTGCTCACCTGCAAATATAGCTGCAAACATGATATCACTGTTCCGTGATTTGGAAGTTTGATACCAAAATGGGTCACAACGCGATTCATCATTAATTCTTCAATGTTCTCGCCTAGTACTCATATAGCTCTAGTTTTGGAATGCAGTTCTGAAATTGACTTCTCCTGCTCTAATTAATGTGCTCGAACTTGCAATGTTTCGTTTCAAATCTTGATGACTAGCTACTTGCCTAGCTCTGTGAGTGTAGAGCTGTAGATGCAGCACGGCTATATGATCGATACAAATGGAATACTGAAACCGGGGTTCTTAAGTTGCAATTGATCTCTGAGCAATCATGGCGTGTAGATTGAATTCTTTCGGAGAGCAGGTGATCATGGAGGAAAAATAATTGCCAGACTCGTACCTGAATGACAACTTGTTGATTGAAGGAAGCTCCAGCACAGATCAGAACTTGCAATGACCGCAAGTAGAGCCTCTGTCACAACTTTGAATTGAAATTCTCCTAGCTTGACGAGATACAATGAAATCGACCTGAACTAACTCTTTGTTGTGCAAGAGCTACTGAAGCTAGTTCCTTGCGCACCATGACATGAGAGGTCCATTTGCAACGGTGACTCCAAGAAACTTCATCGTTCAGGTGAATCAGAACTCCAGTCCATTTGCAAACTCACAATCTCTGGAAGGACTCGTGACCTCTGGAAGGACTCTGGATGGACTTTAAACCAAGATGGGGTTAGGGTAGCCATTCGAGAGCTAGGAAGAGGTAACATCGGTTGTAACTTGCAAGCCATAAGCCCATATTAACCGCCATACAGATTCTACATTCTTCATTGACTCTCAATTTCTTCACTATCGAAATCGCCGAGAATGATGGCGTGCTCGTTGAGATTCTGCGATGTGACTTGGATCTGGAGCCTGGTTGAAGTGCATCTGAAGTGCTTTGCTGCTTGCACGTGCAGCTCAGGGTCCGTTTTTCCACATCAGGGCTCCAAATTTTCCACATCAGGACTATTTTGCTCCTAATGCAACTTAGACGTAGCCTCCCGCCTCACCTCTTTCTCAGTCTGTCTGTAGCCAAAGGTTTTGAGTAGGTTATTAGACTTTGTGTGTATAATATACTATCTAGCTACAGAGTCTCTGTATGATATACAAGATTTATCGCCCGACTGTCTGCAACCAGTACAACCTGTACACTTGACTGTCTGCAACCACGTGCACACCGAAGTCTTAGCTGCATTTCACCACCACATGGTAAGGTAACTAAGCTTAACTTAAGTTACCTTTCAAAGTTCGAAATGCTTCGTCTCGTGAGGATGCTTTGTAACGCGCATGGAGAATCGACCCCCTCATTGCCCCTCCAGGGCAAACCCTGGAATTTTTTATTTGCAAGGCTTAATTTTCTTTTGAAATTCTGAATTCATATTTGCAATCAGAGGCCCCAAATTACTCTAGGGAGATGCAAGAATTACCAAAAAATTGGCACAACATAGGGGGCTTTTTTTTCAAACCAAAGTTGACCGGGGCAATGAGGGGGCCAATTCTCCTTGCGCACTTTTTGTAACAGTCGAGGTGAACTGACCCCCTCGCTCGTCTCCCCAAGTCGGTCCTGGGGGTGCAAGTTAAAAAAAGACCCCTATTTTGTGCCCAGAAAATGTATGCTCTACATCTCACCTAGCTAATTTGGGGCCTCCAATTGCAAATATGAATTCAAAAATTGCAAATTTATCATGCGTGGGAAATAAAAAAATTCAGGATTTTCCTTCAGGGACAAGTGAGGGGGTCAGTTCATCCCGGCCTTTGTAATGATCGATGAATTGCATTATGAGGAATATGTGAAAACCATAAATTCCCATATTCGTAAAATGTTGAAGATTGAGAAATGGGAGGATGCCAATGTGGGAAAGGTAAAACATACTTTAATTGCATCAATCAGGTGTTGCAAAGCAGATTAAGCCTAAAATGTACACACTCTGAAAATGAGAACCTAGAGTCCATTTTGGGTGCAAAGTTCATTGTTAACCCTTGAGATCCCAATCAACCAAAAATTGAACAACATAAACAACTAAAAAATTGATTTACAAAGAGTGAAAAACATAAACAACTAAGAGGAATTGGGAGTGAGTTAGGAAATGGAGGCTACTAATTCATTTGATAGAGAATGAACAATTGGATCTAGAAAAATACAATTGCATGCAACAATTATGTTTGATTATAAACATGCATGTTTGTCAATCTCTTTATAATATATGGAAAGAAGTGCAAAAGATGTGTCCCTTTTGGATAGATGGCATCATAAATAACATTGACAACTATTCGGGGAGAAGCAAACACAAAGATGGCTCAAGTAAGTAGGTACTCTCTAAAATTGAAGGTATATTTTCTTATATTGATTGCTTGATATGAATCATAAAAGCAATGTTTACTAAATCTAAACTTAAGTTCTTTGAAGTGAATCTTTTATGATGCTGCTAGTACTACAAGCTTGTATTTGTGCATTTTTTGTATATTGTTGGCATTGACACTATATACACTATTTCAAAATTCTGAATCCTCACAATATAAAATAATAGATTGTCCTAATTTTTGGTACATCTATTGTCTATCACTCAATCTCCAATTTGATACAATTATTTTCTCCACTTTGTCTCTTTTGTCCTTCACAATCCCACATCTGTTAAAGACTTTGTACATATTCTTGAATCTACAAGATTAATCATGCACTACATTCCAGGTGTGTCCTCGAAATTTGTCATGATGTATATGATTGGACAACTTCTACGTGTCAAATTGTGAATGTGTATGAATGAATTTGTACCTTGCAATGCATTTTACATTTTACTTTCTCATTACATCAGCAATGTACCCAAAACATACATTTCAGAAGGTGGACGCTTCTACTAACCACTACATATCAACTTCTAAAATTCATAACTAATTTCACAAAGCTCCAAAAAATACGAAACAACTTGGGTTACATGCCAATTTCATTTATCTTTCAAAGAAATATTACTGAAAAATATTTCAATAAGTTTAACCTCCCCAAATTAATTTTCTAGCTCTTCGATGGGAGCTTTACAGACCTCGTACCTTGCTGTACAGTACAGTACAATTATATCATGATGTATGCCCCACTGGAGGTTATTCATTGGTGCCGTGAGTATAGAAATAATTGGTTGAATCTTAGAATGATCACACATTGGCTATGAAGAGCTGGAGGAGTGACTTACACTCTCAATGCATGATTGAGTGTTGCCTACAATATGCGAGCATTTTCATCTTTGTTAGGTAGGATGACCAATTGTGCTCTTTGGTAGCTAGTACACATATTTAGTGTGATGGACTTTGCAATTTTTTTTCATTAGGATGGTGAATCCCTGAATTTTGAACATGTTACTTTGACAACTTATAAATGTATCTTCTTTTTCTCAAAAATGAGTTGATTATGATCTCATTTTTTGAGAAAAAGAAGACACTTTATAAATAGTCAAAACAAAAGCATGTAGTTTCCCATTGTTGTTCCTTGGGGGGATTATTCTTGTCCATTTGAAATCTAATGTGTTCTCTTAATTCCCTATCTAGCTACAAATTAATTTGTAAAGGACCAAGACCATTTTTTTGTCATAATCCACTTAAAACTGTCATTTCTACTGCATTCATCCAAGGAAACAAAAAAAAACATTTTTTTTAGAATTTAACCATAGGATCTTGTACTTTACTTGTCTGAGATCATGCGGTAAAAATTTCACAATGTTTGACCATACATATTGAAAGATAATAGCATTCAAAGTTGGGGGAAAAAAATTTGAACACTAGCCTGCAATTTCAAATGACTTTGACAGCCATTTGTGGAAACACTTTGCACCATAGACTTTGAATTAAAACCTTTTTGTGTTGAAGAGTTGAGTTGAAAGTCTAAGAAAAAAGATTAAAAAAAAACACGCTTGATCTTCATTCTTTAAAAGTCCAAGATTGAAAGAAAAACTAAATTGTTAATAGTTCTAAGGTGAGATTGAAACACAATAATACCAACAATGAGATTATTCTAGTAGCAAACTTAACCTTGTTAAGCAATTTTTTTTCAAAAACTGTGAAAATTACATTCAAAATTAATCCTACGAATTATTTTTTCAAAAAGATTGCCCAAAAAACAAGATTGTTTATAACTTTCACATCACTAATCTAAATGGAATGAATCAAAGCTTCAAATGCAAACAAAAATATAATCTATAAGGAAAAATAATTTAATTTATTTTCAAGTTTTTGTGGATTTTTTTCTGCCCGGCAACTTGGAAATTATATTTAGGATGGCATAACTTTTGTTCCTTGACACTAATTGAAATAAAAATTATATTCCCACAAAGCTAAGAAATTTTTCTTATCTTATGAAAAAGTTTCAAAAAGTTTTACAAAAAATTGAGGTCATAGGAACCTACACAAAATCTCTTTTATCCCCCGAGGGGACAATGGTCCTTTAGGAGTTAAACCAATATGAGCCCTCAATGTTGTGAAATAATGAATGAACCATTTGTCATGTGTTGAACTAGGAGTCACGGTGGTATTTGTTGAAGTTATAGAATGGAGACTTGTCAACCCAATTTCAACCCTATCAAGTCCAAATCTACACTAAAGTTGTTATTTATGCCAACCCTTTTTTCGACATGAATCAAAGCTCTTCTTGAAATTGTCATTCCACTTTTGCATAAGAACCTCCAACAAGATAATTGCACCTAATTGTGACATGTTTGCAAAATTGTCTCATCTAGATTCTTGCTTAACTTTGAAGACTTCTAAACATGAGAGTCTAGGGTTGATTTTTGGATAAACTTTTTCTTCAAACTTTGAAAATTCATAGTTTATTCATAATTATGTTGTCCAAAATGCATGTGAAGAGAATCTTGAACACTCTTTTAAATCCAATTAAGCTCCAACAAAAATGTGGATAGTTTGATCATGGGAGTCAAGCTCAAATGCTTATTCAGACAAATATAGGTGCAAATACTTTAGACAATTAATGCCAATGGCAAACAAATATAAGCCAAAAAGATTGTTTTTTATTCATAAGTAGTCAATATGATTTTTTTGGCATCCAAATGAATATTGCTTGTGTGATTTCTTGCCAACCTTGGTAACAAATCTTGTCATGCTTTGTTGAGCTCACTCTCCACTAGTTGGCAATGTATATAGATGTCATAAGTAATGTCTCCTAAATGGAGAAAGCTATTATAATGCCTAATCAAAATGAGACATGTGTGAAAAGCAATAATAGCATAATGAATGTGGTCTATCATTCCAAGAATGATTTTTTAATGATTAGCTAGATTATCGAATAATAAATTGTAGGAATAATTGTCAATTAGATTTTTTTATTTTTCTAGTTGCTACATCAAGAATTATACGAAGTATTGAATTAAAAATCATACAAAAAGAGATATACAAAGATTATTTATTTCTATTTGTTGTACACACACTTGTAATAGCAGCTTCAGTTTTTTTTAATGTAACCTTGTTCCCATTGCAGCTCCACATATGCACTAGCTGATTTAGGAGCTTCATCTTCGTGACACTAACTGATTATTTTGCCTTTCTTTATTGAAATAGTATTTACAATTTAGACCTCGAGGGGGCCTAGCAAAAAAATAGAAAACTACGTGAGTCCAATCAAACAAGGCATTTTATTCCTCAGCCTTAATTCCATTTTTTGAAGTAATATAGGGTCTACAAAATCATATAAGAGCATATTTTTAGAACATTACAAAATGATTCTATTTTAAAGGATATTATTTACAAGGTGCCATAAAATATCCCTTGAACTCAAGTGTATATCCAAAACTACATATAACTATGCGACTCCAAATTTAGCCATGCAAAGTTAATTGCTTGAATGCATACATAATATTGATTTGGTCATGCATACATTTCTTAAGGTGACCACACCTAAGATCAACCACTTCTAAAAACTGACCTCTACTTTGAAAAGGAAACTAAATAGGGAAAACACTTTAAATGGCAAGCATTGGAAGGACAAGTATAAGGTGGAGTTGGGGACCATGTGGGGTATTGAATGGTTCTATTTCTAGTACTGTGGAGGTGGGGACCTTACAAGTGGTTCATTTTGGGTACAGTTCTTTTGTTTTAACTTTTTCTCTATGACATGTTATGATACTACTAGACAATATCATATTTCTTAATTAATTTCTTGACTCAACAAAATTTGGCATCACCTACATGACATTTTCACCATCCTACACCTTGCATCTTTGAAAATTTGTAATTAATTCGCAACCCTTCCAAAAATGATGGAACCACTTGCATTTTGATTCATAGTCCTTTATCAATGTGTAACAATTGTTGTTGCTCATTTCCTAGAGCATATCAATTATGCCACATATCTTTTTCTTGCAATTTTAGGTGTAGTTCCCTTACTTGAAATTGTATTGTCAAGAAAGGTTGGAGTGGCCTTCAA
Organism: Rhytidiadelphus loreus; assembly: GCA_947034895.1. Taxonomy (NCBI): domain Eukaryota; kingdom Viridiplantae; phylum Streptophyta; class Bryopsida; order Hypnales; family Hylocomiaceae; genus Rhytidiadelphus; species Rhytidiadelphus loreus. The sequence goes on along the minus strand of OX344765.1, from coordinate 26,823,014 downwards.
GTATGGGGCAGCCAACTGCAAAGTCTGTCGTCACATAATTGTGGCCCTCCCAAAAGATTTTCATAAATTTCCAGTATGGTGAGAGCCGTGAGAGCAGACCCAAAACTTGTTGTCTGCTTCTTATTGGACAGCGTGCTCTGCTATAAATTTCATTTCATTTTTATTTCCCTCCAAATTTCATCAGCGTCTGCTGCTGCAGACTTTTGGACATTGAAGCAACCATGCCAAGTGTGCAGCAGGTGAGGTGGGCAAGTACCATACGGAATTAGCATACACTTGAAATGACAACAATGCTTGTAGAATGTAGGCAGCTAGTGTAGCGTATTCTAGAATGCTGTTCATATTAACCTTGGAAGGACAGGCTGGTCACCATGGCAATTATCCTTTGGGGTATAATGTGAATCATCTAATTTAAGAAAACAAAAACACACACATTGGAGGTCAAACTACAGTGCAACACTTCTCCTTTCTGCACCATATTCCAAAGGTGCATGAACATCTGCAATTCTGTCTTACGTGGAAGGATTCCTTGTCATCCATTAGACACTTAGTATCCCCAATAACGTTACACGGGTAACCCTGGCAAGACGTGGCTCCCCATGATCAAGGTAATCACCAAAATACTTTAGTAATTGGACCAATAGGTTTATTTTTGAAGTCATTCATTTGACCTTTTAGGTCTACAGTGTCTAAGGTTAAAAAGGTCAAAATGAAACAAAAACCATGTACTATGCTAATGAACCTATTGAGACTTTTTCAATGGATTGTAGATGTAATTTGTATTAACCCCTTAGTGCCTCAATCCTATCTTGATTTTTTTGCATATTTTCGGTTATATATATATATATATATATATATATATTCACATGAATGAATGTCTGGTGAAGAGTGCTAAAAGGTTAAGATATGCACAACTATAATCAACACTAATTACAACAATTGAACATAGTAGCTATTATTAAATATAATCTATTTTTATAGAATCTTATTGGCAACTAAAAGAAGATTCCACCACACTTTTGCATGCACTATTTGTATGAATAGTTATGACTTTTCAAAGGACAGTCTTTAGGTGTACCAAAAAACAACACTAGGCTTAGTCTTATAGACTCTCATGTTTTGACACACATCTTGTGTCATCAATATTTAGTGTTTTTTGTGATGCTATAGTATTTTGGGCAATGTTGATTATGCCTTAGCTTGTGTTGATGAAAGCTTCCTTCCTCCCTTTCTCCACAAGACCACAACCAACAATGTTTGATTTATGGAGGAAGAATTCTTGAGAAGTGCATTGATTTGTCTTCATAGGTAGGGGGAGAAATTATCGTCCTCTTCGAAATTAGTGTCATGCACCACCAAAAGTTTATATGGTACAATACAAATCTATTTTATCCTATGCTAGTTCAAAATAGTGTGACTTCAGTAAATTAGAGTTACATGCACTATTAGGACAAATCAATGTAGTTATGGTTTAAGAGAATTGGATTATATAGCCTATATACTCATAATCTTTTACTTTACCCTTGAGTGTCTAAGAAGACCAAGTATGGTATGGATGCAACATGTGCATTTTGGGTGTATTTGATGTACCTAAAATGCATGATTGAATATTATAATTACAAAAGTTTTTTTTCATGCTAAGTTAGGTCCAATGACTTATGGCATGAGTTTCCAATTTAGATCATTATTGCACCTCTTACACATAGGAAGCGACAATCATGCTTTCTATTTTGATGGTGCCATATTTGAACATGATAAGGTTTAGATGTTAAAATAACATCTAAATGAAATTTACTCATTGTTGAATCATCAATCCAATGTTTTTTTAGTCATATTTAAAAATTTATACTTTGTGTGTTTTCAAATAGTCAAATATGTTTTGTACATTGTTCCCACAAACCTTTGAGGGTTAAACTATTGATTAATTGGACATATAACAAATGAATAAAGCAAAGCCTATATATATATATTTTGATGTAACTTGATATAAATTTGAAGGCACAATATTAACCCCTAAAGGACCAAACTGTGTTTTTTGACAACATAGTGATTTTAGGCTGCTCACTACGAATAGAATTTTTATTTTATTTCTTTGAAATTTCCACACAACATGTACCCAAGGAGTAACTTTTAGGCCCAACAATTTTCATAACTTTTGATTACATGGTTCAAAAGTTATAGCATGATAGATAATTTTCAGTGTTCGATGGGCAGCCCAAGCAAAAAAAAAAACTTTTTTGAAAATCACTCTTAAAAAAAATAAAAATTTGAAATTGATTCTCTAGATTTATGTATGTGGTAAGTTTTGAATCATTCCATTTTGATTAATGAGATGAAAGTTATGAGGAATTTTATTTTGGATTAGTTTGTAGGTAGTTATGGAATCTCTACTCTAAAATAAACTTTGAAGTTCTTTATTTTTGAAAAAAATAAAAACATTAGGTGCATATTGTTTATTGAAGCATTACAACCATTGGGATTGGCATTTTTCAATTCCATAAATAAATTGTTAACAATTTAGTATTTTTAAACATTCTCTACTTCTCTCTACTTACTATTTGTTTCCTATATGTTGTACAATAACAAATGATCTGAAAATTTTCAAGCATGTAGCCAAATTGCCTTGAAGAAGTTATCCAAAGAGTAACAACCATTTTGGACATTTTTTCATAGAAATATGACCTTGTGAAGTACAGCTTCTTGTATTTTCACAGGGCCAAAAAAAGGATTTTTGTCACTTTAAACATTAATATCTTGCAATCTATATGGTGGAAAATTCTAAAAAATTTCCACATCTTCTCAAACCAGTGTACTATAAGATCCTATGGTTATATGTTTCTAAAAATATTTTTTTTCTAAAATTTGATACTTGTCCTAGAAATGACAGTTTTGGAGCAGGTTTGGTGAAAACATGGTCTTTGACATTTAGGGTTTAAATGGGAGAGGATGGCTTCAATTGTGACCCATTTTCAAATCATCCCAATAACATTTGTGTTTGAATTGGTTATCAATATTAATCTATCTAAATTACTGTTAAATCTTACTGGAAGTCACTTGTTTGGGGAATTCCATGGATTTTAGATTTTCTTGGTATATATTTTTTTAATAAACAAGAAATATACTATAGATTTTCAAAGTACTAAGAATAGGTGTATTACAAATAAACCCTATATTTTCATCTTAAATTACTTGTTTTTTAAGGAAAAATATACATGGCATGATTTTTGCAAACAAGTCACAATCAAGTGCACAAATCCAACCATAGGATCCTTTGGTTAACTTGTCCAAGTACATCCTCCACAACTATTATAATGAATATTCCTACCGATTGCAAGTCCAATGTGCCTAAATTCAAAATTTAGGCTTTTCTAATCCTTCCGAAAGGTGAAATTTTGTCTTTCAACATTTTTAGAATAAAAAACATGAAATCATCATAACTTGTGCATTCTAATGAATAATTTGAAAAATGAGTTGAAAATTTATGTAAAGCATTTTAACTAAATGGAAGGTAGTACTAAATGAAAGAATATACTAAATTGTTAATAACTTTTATAAGGAATTGAAAACTATTAATTCCAATGGTAAGAATGTTCTAATAACAAATAGTATCTTTTGTTTATGTTTTTATTTGAAAATTTTCAAAATTGAATTCAAAAGACAACTTTATATGTTTTCTCTACCTTCATTGCCCACAAAATAAAACTCCTAATAACTTTTGCCTCATTATTTGGAATTGAAAGGTTCAAATGTTTTTCAAGTAGTATCAATCTATAAAATCTGATAAAATTAATTAATTAGTTTTTAGAATATATTTTTAGTTGCCCAATTTGATATTGAAATTGAAACAAATTCTCTAATTTTGCAATATTTATTAAAATGACCTGAAACTTCACACATAGATTAGGATGATTAGCTTTTGTGCAAAAAACTTAAGGGAAAAATTCAAGATTGTGAAGTTAACAAAGTTATAGCAAGTCCTAAAAAACCCCAGTGAAGATTCTTTAGTCCTTTGGGGATTAAAGTTACTTTACATTGTTTCAAAATTTCACAAATTTGTTGAAATTTTTAAATTATATAAATTATTATATCATTTAAATTAATAGAAGGCTCCAAATCCTTTCTAATTTGTTCTTAAATCCTTGAATTCAAAGACCTAGATACTTGAAACTTGAAAGAGGTTTAAGTCATGTTTCATTTTCACAGGACATTCAAGTTTTTACATTTTAAAACCATTGTAACGGCGACCATTGTATACCATTTCTTAAGCGATTAGACGTCTACCTTGGTAAGGGACAGATTTGTTGAGATAAAATTATTTTATAATTTTGTATATGTTGGGTTGATTGGAATTTTTTTTAGAGTAGATTTTGAGAAGTTATGTATGTTATGCGTTTTTCTAGCCTTGTATTTTTTTCATGACCTCAATTTAGATTGATGATATGAATTAGAAATGAAATCTTTCAATCTTGCATTCTTTAAATTTTAAAAAAGCATGAAGAAGAGAAGCTTCATCGAGTATGAAACTATATAATGCTCCAACAATTTTTGAAACAAATTACATAGTCGACTCTTAAAAAAATCTCGAAAACGACCACGAGGGGATTCGAACCCCCGACCTTCAGATCCGAAGTCTGACGCGCTAATCCACTGCGCTACGCGGCCAACTGATGTACACGAATTGAATTTTGTCAAAACTAATAATTTAATTTAGCAGATTCTGTACGTAACTTCGCGTGTATTTATTCAAGATACGTAAACTTCACCGCAGTTGGGCATGGCTGCAGTTGGCGACCGAGAAGAGCTGATTGAGGGTGCGAGTTCTTTGGAAAAGTGGTCGTTGTTGGATAATTGTGAATTTTCTGCCAAGTTTACGTTGCCGATCTCATTGACTTCGTGCTACTCAGAAGGTCAGCAGAACCATGAAAATCAATACGATAAACAATGAATACTATTCAGGACGGTAGTTTGGATTGTTTAGACGTCTTTGCAAAGTTGTTTTGTCACGAACCTTGAGGCTCAAAGGCACTTGAGGGACCGTTACAACGTGTATCTTCCAACGAGATTTTGAGCACGTGCATTCTCTTTCCCAATGCTTGGTGCTCGCATTCCAACACGTGCTTTCGGATGAGCAAATCTACCAACGAGCTGACAAAATGCGCAAGATGTTTGGGTCGACGCCGCGAGTCGAGAGGTTTGAGCTGACAGTAATTCCTATACCACATAATACATCGCCTACTCACTAATCATGAAACGACATTACTCAATAGCAAATCAATATTTTTCCAGTTGTTGCAGCGGATTATACAATACTGGCTCTGAATTATACAAATTCACCTCTGGATCCACCTACTTCAGATCATCAGGATACTACTGCAGCCCTTATACATATGAAAATCAGCACTCCAGCACGAAAACAAACGAACCTCAGAGGTGGCACCAAATAGTGTGGATTATGGAGCATTGTCCTGAATTATCCACCTTTCGTCTCTCCCTCTTCCACTTCCACTTCCAAAATAAAGATGTCATCCAGGCGATCATTAGAGTCCGAGTTCCCACCATACACAAGCATGGAGTTGCCAAAAGACGCCGCAGCATACCACCCCCGGGCGCCAGGATTTCCCTCACCCCCTGTTTCAACCCGGCTCCACGTTTGGAGCTCCGTGTCCAACACAAGCACCTCGCTTGAGAAAGCTCCAGCTCCCATGTGCCCTTGGTCACTGGGGTCGACTTCACCCCCGTACAACACGATGTTGGTTCCGATGGTGGCTGTGCCGAAGACGCTTCGACCCGTGGGTGTCGTCCCTTGGCAATGCACTGGCTCCCAAATGTGCTGAGCTAAGTCGAAGCGGTGGATGTCTGAAAGCTCCTGGCCGCAGAAACCGAAGAGCACCCAGACATGGTTGCGAAGGGATACTAAGCCTGGGCCTCCTCGTGGGATGAGGGTGCTCTCGGGAGGAGGAGATGGAAGTTTGGACCATTCTTGGGTGGCGATGTCGAAGCACCAGAGGTCGTTGAGGCGGCCGTGCTCACCGCAGCCCCCGAATGTAAATACCTGTTTCCTGTCCTCATCTGCTGCAATGGCATGGTAGCTCCTACAGGATTGAATTTTTACAATTAGGGATTTGTTGGAGGGTTATTAGTTTGGGGCAGGAGTACGCTCAGAACTTTCTAATATGACCTAACAGGATTTCACTTGGAGAGCACTATCAAGCATACCTTCTATTCTCATTTTTAAAAACCATGCTTTAATTCTTTATCCAAATTCCACTCAATTTTTGTTGCATTGCAATAAGGGACGATTATAGGTGCGCATCCCTGAGTACAAACAAATTTTTAGGGTTTGGGGGGCTGACCTGTGAGGTGGGCTTTTAGGGCCAGAAGAGAGAAGCTTCCAAACGCCCGTCGTGGTGTCGAAAGTGTAGAATTCGTTCAACTCCTTGTGTTCCTTGTCTCTCCCTGCAAACACGTAGAGAACGGTGTCCACGGCTACCATAGCCACACCCACGCGAGGGGAAGGCTTCTCTCCCGTTGCCTCCATGACAGACCATTGCTGCGTTTCGAGGTCGAAGGCGTGGACGTCATTGTCTAATGGCACTCTTGGCTCAAATTCTCCACCAAACACGTACGCTTTCTTCCCCACCACGGCCACCGCATGGGAGCTTCGGGCAATGGGTGCGCCAGAAGGCTGGGTCACCTGCCAGATCTCTCATAGTGTTCGTTAAATTCACCTTCGAAATCAGATATCTTGCTGCTACAAGAGTCGAAAAACAATGCCATTCATCTTCACATTAAAAATCTCACTCTGTTCCAAACAGGATTTCACTTGGAGAGCACTACTCGAGAACCACGGGCACAATGAGGGCAGCCGCATGCGCACGATCAAACTTGCTTGACACACGAGACGTGAAGGGAGACGACAAGAAGTACCCTCAAAGAAAACCCTAGAAAATCTCCATAGAGATGCAATCAATTCTCAAGCATTCATCACATAACAAAAGGAGCAAGGGATAGATTGGGACCTCACGCCATGTCGCTCGTAAGCTGGACGCCATGCCTGTGATCTCGAGCTGAATCGTCTCAATGCAAAAATCCAGCAACAATTCAAACTATCTTATCATCAAACCATCACGACTAAAACTTGGGGGTGTTGATACATGCCTCAGAGCAGACAGACAGAGAAAGGTGATTCTGGTGGGGGTTGCCTTGGATGACGACAAAGTGACGACATCCAAGGACACGACCCATGAAGACCGGGAAGCGATTGCTGCTTTGGGCGAACAAGCGAAGGCGGATTGGCGAAGGTCCCCGAGGCACGAACATCGACAACAGAGGACGGACGATGAGCACTCTCTCTACAAAAGGAATTCAGAAATGCTCAGTAAGGAAGAAAGGAGCTCCAGATGATCGAAGATTTGATGCCTTTGAAAAAGTTACTGGTCTGGTAGGATGAGCCTGATAAAAGTGTGTCTTAATCAATCTTGATAAAAAATTAGATACACAGCGTAGAATGTTCAATATGCAAGACGCTAAACCCGTCCCACGAAGTAGGCCATGCCGGGTGAAAACTCAGGAATTTTATCTAGGGGAAAACGTAGGAATTTTTTATTTTTCACACATGATAAAATTTTCAAATTTTGAATTCATATTTCCAATCGAAGGCCTCCAATTAGCTAGGGAAGGTGAAGAACAGAGAATGAACACTGCTCAAAGTAGGGGGCTTTTTTTTATTTATTTTTGGTCAATTACCCAGCATTCTCACCCTGCATGGATCACTTCGTGGGACGGGTTTAGCGTTCAGGACCACATATTTTCAAGAGTTTTGAACTCTTGTGATTTTTTGCATATAATATACATATGTTATTGATGTATGGACTTCACCTAAGCTCAGCCACAATTCGAAGTTTGTGCACATAACACTAGTCAAATGTTCTCATCAGTACAAAGAATCTAGAAACTTTGAAATTCATTTGGCATGCCACGAATTTCATACACAATAGTTGAGTGTGGACAAAATCGAATAACCAACTGGTAAAAGATGTACCTTTCAGTGCAGTACAGTACAAATGCAGATTATACTAGAGTCGAATAAGTGATATAATTTCCAATCTTTGAACCAAAACATCGTAAGCAACAATTGGGGGTCTTCAAAAGCTATGCGAAGACTCAGAGACAATATATTCAATTGCAATCAACTTACACTAACCAGAACCACACCAATAAATTTGAAGATAATTCATGAATCGACTACCTGAATTTACTCGCAACTTCAACAAAGCCGTCCTCCAACTTTTATCCAATGTCTTCAGGTCATTCCCAAAGCTCGTTCGCCTCCGCAGCTATGCTGCTCCAACAAACCATGCGCCACGACATCTTGAAAATTACTTCCAGGACTAGTCGGCAAAGGAATCACGGGAGAAGACGGAGTCATCAGGAGATACTCCATCCATGTTCTCTGGCTTTCAAAAGACGGCAGCGACGGATTCATGAGGTTCGTCAGGGCTTCGGCGCTAGAATAATCTCCACCATCCCATCCGTCTGTGATGTGCACTGAGCTCCCAGCCACACACGAGAGCGGATCAGCAATGCCATTCATAGAATTGCATTGAAACACAACCTGCCCCGCTTCTAATGTATCAATGACTGCACCCCCAGCATCTGCAGCGACAGAATCTGGCTCCATTATTAAGCCATTGCTGACCCACCTAGTCATTGGGTCCAAGTTTAGCCAGGGTTGAGATTGGAAGATGCCATCGTCGCCACCTCCACAGCTTAGAACCGATGCGATCTCAGAGTCTGGGCCAAACCCTAAACTGTTCGCAGCCCATCCTCTCGACGAAGACTCTGGAATTTCGGAGGGGAATTCAGAAGCCATTAATGCCAGCTCCTTCCCTTTATCCTTCACAAATCTCTTCATGTTCTTCTCATCAAGCCCTGCTGGCAACGGGATGGTCGACAGAATCTGCGGAGTCGTTTCTGGAAAATTGAGCAGTTTGGGTTTGCCGTAGAAATGGAAAGCTGCATCAACGGCAAGGGCAGCTTCGACTTGACACTTGAAGTCTCCGAAATCTATCTTGTTTTTGGCTTTGGAGGGTCTCATCTCGGCTACCCAGTTTTTGCGGTCGGGGCGGTAGCGGACTCCGTTGAATCTCTTCACCTCAGGAAGATGACACGTTGCTGACGAGTCTTGCACGCGCGTGGAGGACACTTGGTGAAAGGGGTTTACTGTTGTTCTCCGTCGTTTTCCAGGTCGCGAACTCGGGCATCTCCTCGGACTCTCAAGATCCACGAAGTCGAATTGTAGGTGCCAGATCACTGCGGGTTTATGCCCTATGGAACGACTGGCACCGTCGATTTTGAGTTCTAAGTAGGGCCACCATCCTCGGGGCCGTTTCGGCGCCGTGGGAACGACTTCTGGAATAGCGGACTCGCACATGGAGAGATCATTGCCCCAAATCGAGAGAATGGACCATCGAATGCAATAGCGGCGGAAGGAGGCAAGGGCCTTACAGCTTGATGCAATTCCGGGGGGAGACGGGACCGTGCAACTCGTAAACAGAGAGGTGGTGGCGTTGGAGCTCGAATTTTGAGAAACAGCTTCGGTCAACAATGGCGACGTCTTGACCTGGGCAAGGAGATGCCGCAAAACCTCCATCTCATCCAGATCATCGTCCTTGTCAGGTTGCCAGTGGAGCGCCTTCTGCGTCGCCCATCGCAGACGTCTTTCTTCGAATAAGCGCCTGATTGTGGGAGCGTCGTGGAGAATGGTGGCGTGAGCGTAGACCTGGTGGATTTGGAAGCGCCGTTTGCGTCCCCCTGCGTAATTGTCGAGATCCTGCTGCAACTGCGGTATGTAATTGTGGACCAGCGGTTTTGTGTCGATGGAGAGAGCCATGCTTGGGCGGGTCCTCAACACTAATTTGTTCTATGTTCCTACCTTGTTTGAGCAGAATCTGGTTCGTTCGACGGAACTGGACCCAACGGAACTGGTTCTAGATAAATTTTAATTTTCCTGCGACGGAATCACTACATCGACAACGGACTGTATGGATTCGCAAAGTGAAAGTACGTTTGAAACATGAATCGTTTCCTCAAAGTACCTTCATAAAATGCATGTCTCTGTGACATGACTCTGGACATCAAGTACAGACAATCATGAGCAGTGAAGAAGAGAGGGAATCAACTGAGGGATCTCAAGTCTTTCCAGACAACCTGGATGGGGCAGTGGCTTCATTTTGGTAAATAATACCCCCAGATTCCCAGAATCCGAAGTTCTCTACTTGATTTTCCGTTGACATGCTTTGGTTTTTTGAAGTAAAGATCGATCGGTAATTCGCCCAAGGGTGTCAATTCGAACCGGCTATTTGGGAAAGTGAACCGGTCGCCTGTAACTAACTGCCGATCCTCCGAGTCCCTTCGTTCTCCCCCTAGTTCTGAATACCAGCTAAATTCTACACAAAGAAATTGTATTGTTAGTCACTTGCCACTGTCTTTTTTCCCCGCAATCCCCCAAAACAGAGAGCACTCACTGGTGGGAAGTGGGGGAAACCGGCCAACACAGGGGGGCGAATTTGAATGATAATATATCTCCAGATTCTTGGGTGTCTACCCCACGTCGACTCCTCCAAATGTGGTACAGACAGTCAATCGTGCAGAAGCCGAAAGCTTCGGAAGGTGCTCTCTTCCTGGTATGTAATGATTCGTGAGAAAATTCAATGCTAGCTGTACTGAAAGTCTCATTAATCATTACCGACTGAGTTCTTACCGATGCCCATTGAAGTATATCCCTGCCGAAAGTGTAATTGTGAATCTCGAGGCTGGTGGGCGACGACGATGGAATCCCGGCCAGCAATCAGTCATAGCTATTCGATGTTGACGAGCACTCCTTTTCATCAAATGGATCCTCCACAAGGCAAGTTAGTACAGTACTTGCCTTGTTAGCGTAGAAACTCCTTGCAGGGAATCCGGAAATCAACACTAACGGATTTACTTGGCCAGCCGGTACTGGGACCCCTGGTTGGTGATTCTCACCTGCATTTCTTCGGTAGACGAATTGTGTGGTATAATTAAGCTCGTTGGTCTGCTACTTTCACAGAATGTCTGAAAAATCCGAAATGTTCATGCATCTGTTGTTTTTGAAGAATTCCATAGTCAATGTCCAGCGATGATAGAATAGGATACACTAGGAATGGAAATTGGGACACAAAAAGACATCTGTCCAATTTCCACACTGGATTTCTCCTTTGTTTCTGGAGGGTTGGATCTATGACTATTGATCGATTCATTTGTGAGAAATCCAAGGTAGTCAGTCGGAGGACGTGGGGAGCACTCTCTGTTCGCAATTAATGCCCTTTATAGAGTCTCTAGCTCCCAAGTTACCACGGCTTTATAGTTCCGCCCATGATTGACTCAGCAGTTCTACAATATCATCAGAATTGATGCAGAATTGGCTAGCTTCCGAAATCAGGATTTATTAGAAGTTTTAGTAAATATCGTGCTTACTTAAATCTGGCGTTGCAAGCACGCCATCTTGACTTTTGATCCACGCCCAGCCAGAACGGATTAAGGGTTACTTAAATCTGGCGTTGCAAGCACGCCATCTTGACTTTTGATCCACGCCCAGCCAGAACGGATTAAGGGTCAGCTTACATGTGAGCCCAGTAGGCAAGTTTACTGCTAATGCAAGCAAGAAGACAAAAGTGACTCCACTTGGAATCTCTTGCTAGGTTGGGTGCTATAGAAAATTGTGTCCAAATCAACAAAAAAAATCAACAAATTTTTGTTGATTTAGATATTGTACCAACCGTTTTTACAAATTTTAGTTGATTCAGCACAAGGTAACAAAATGGTCACTAATTTTTTTGTTGATTTGAATAGTACAATGTTCAAGTCAACAAAAAATAAGTATTTGACATTTGAACAATGTTTAAATCACCATGGTTGGAATTCTATGTACAATGGAATATTTTATTTTAAACTTAATCATTCACAATTCATTGAAGTCAGCAGACTTTAGTGACCGTTTTAGTATAGTAGAATAATTTTTTTGAAACAACTTTGAACTAGTAAAAGTTTAAAAATCAAGCTAACTTTCATCTCCCAAAGCCCATTTGACATTTCAAGTCTTTAATCAAAAGATATGGACAAAATTCAAAGACAGAATTGACATTTTTTTGACATTTTTTTGACATTTTTTTGACATTTTTCTTTGACATTTTTAAACATCTTCTCTGATTTTTGTTCATAACTTTTGACTAAAAGCTCAAAATTACAAAAGGATTTTTTGGAGATGAAATTTAGACTTGATTTAACAACTCTTTTTAGTTCAAAGTTTTTTCAAAAAAGTTATTTTACTATTCCAAAATGGCCACCAAAGTCTACTGAGTTTAAAAACTATGTAAAAAACAATCCCTTAAATTAATTAAATAAAAACTTTAACCTAAATGTGCACATTTAAATATTGGATTGTGTAATGGTTTAGACCCTCGGACTTGTCTTAAAAATGACAGTTTTGGAGCAATTTTGGTGAAAACATAGTCTTTGACTTTTAGGGTTAAATTCATGAAAATCTAAATCCACATCCAGAAATGTAGGTTATTGTATCCGTATAGAATAGTTTGTTTCATCGAGACTAAAGAACCTCTTCTATGATAGCAAATTCAATTTCAAAGAGACCTTCACTCCAAAAAAATTTCAAACTAATTTATGAGATTTGCACATCACTTACACATTACCATGATCGTAAATCAAATATGAACTAGGTTCTAAACAATTATCAGCAACAAAAATCATTGACGGTGACAAGGTAGAATAAATCTCCTCAAAAAGACTACACCATTTAAGATAGAACTGCCCAATTCCATCAATGACTCAATTTTGTGGTCTATAGCTTTGTCCCAATTCTATCAGAAAAACATGCAAATTTGCTTCAAATTGTGACAAGAGTAGTTTATTAATGCTATTAAAAGACAACGTGTCAATTAATGATTGGTGAATCTTCAAGTGCTATTAGATAAATTGGAAAGCAGCATTGAGTTGTAAGAGGACGTTTCTGAATTCAATATAGTGGTGGTTTTGCAATTTCACTTCAAAAATTCACAGAAATTACAATATTCATTGGAAAATCATAATTCCACTTGGGTTTGACTCTTGAAACAAAAGCACACCTCTAAAAAATATGTGTGTTTCCTAGAATTGGCTCCAATATAGTCAGATTGCAAATCAAGGTGGTAATGGGTAGTTCTACCTTACTACCAATGCCAACACCCAAATTGGATTCATCTACCAACACACGTTTGACTCTAGATCATTTTTGATTGTCAACTTTGAATCTTAGGGAGATTACTTAGAGTGTCCATTTAGAACCTATGTGCGTTAAGATTTTCGACCCCCTATCTTATATCCTAAAATTTAAATAAAAGGAGGAAAAAAAAATATCAATATATTTTCCTACTTTGGAAGTTTATGTTTTGAATTATTGATAATTTTATTCGTAAATTATAATTAGTTACAAATTTTTGAAGTAAAAAACTACATTGTAGAGGTGAAAATAACTTTCACACCCCTATTTTATATAAGAAAAAATTGTCTAAAAAACAAACAAAAAATTCTTGAAAATAACTTTCTATTTGAAGTTCATTTTTCTTGAATATTGATGCAATGGTCATTTAAATGTGTTCTCTATAAATATTTGAGTTGAAAAACATGCTATTTTAATTCATTTTTCAACCTATTCTACAAATCATTTCACATGTTATTTGAATTGGGAATTTTTGGCAATAGAAACCTACAATCATTATTAAACAAAGCTCAAAATTGTAGGTTCACATTATAGTTTATTAAAAAGTATATAGGGGGGCAAAAAAATTACTTTAACACACATGGTTACTTATAGATACACCAAGTGATCTCCCTGGGCATTGAATCTACTGGGAGAGAAAAACTATCAAATTCAACACCGATTTCAACACCGATATCAAAAGACAAAATCAATATTGTTGGTAGCTGAAGATGATGAAGCTACGACAAATTGACCTTGATTGAGACTTAGTCCTTGTTTAAGCAAAAGATGAGCTTCACACAACATTTCCCTCAACCTTAACCGCATTCAAATCTCAAACACCACAAAACTGACACCAAAATGATAATAGAGCAACACCACAGAGAGAGAAGAAAAAAAACAGGAGCTCATCAAACAAAATGTTGCATGATGTCATGATGTCATCCCGCCCACAACTTCAAATTACAATTGCAATGCAGTGCCCAAATACAAATTCAAATTCCAGACCCTACTCTAACTCGTATAGAAACCCCAATCACCAGGCAATAGGTGTCCGAATGCTTCACGAAGAACAAAATCAGTTATCAATCAAGAACTAGGTTTGGCAAATTGGTCATTGATTGAGAACTAGGGCTCACCCTCTAGTGTATAAAGAGGAAATTTAACCATAAATAAACAACATTGACCCCCCCCCCTCATCTAATCAAGACCCTAACTACAAAATACCATCTAATAGACTGAAGGGCAAAGTTAGTGCAAGTAGGATAAACCACCTCTAATAGGTAGAATGGTTGGTTTGCCTTGTTGACATTTTGAAAAAATTAAATTTTTTTTTCGTATAAAGTCAAACATGAAAAATGAAGAGAACAATTAAAATTTTACTTTTTTGACAAAGTGTAAATTTGTTATGAATTTTTGTAGTGTATTGTCCAATTCATCTAAAATAATCTCTAGACTACCACCAAACCACCAAAAAGTGTACTCATAATGGTCATCTTACCATCTAAAGTAGTCACAATGTTTCCTAGCATGGCCACAATATTTTCTAACATGGCCATGACATAAAGGAATTAAAAAGTTAGTTCCTGTAATGAATTTACACTAAAAAAGTAGAAGTTCATAGTGCAATCATTCATATCTCCATCACCATCTCCCAAGGCATTGATTTTGGCCACTAACCAACCTAATGAAATCTTCATCTTATTCATCAACAAAAATCTGCCCTAAGATGGCTTTTTAAGTGTCTATTGGACAATTTGCTTGTCATGGGCTAGTTTACCTTAATCTTCATAGTAAACAACGCAAGTTGTATCAGTTAGCATTTTTTGTAAGGTAGTATGCTCTAAAAGTGCCCGCCTTCTTCAAACCGCCCCTATTTTGGGGTGAAGAATGAAGACAAGGTGATCCTTAAATGGACCATTGTAGCAATTGAATGCATTGAGAAAAAAATATTTTTCTATTGCAAGAGCCAATGATTGCCTTTGATTTCCACACATCTGTTTACAAACTGCAAGTGAATAGATTTTGGGAGCCCTATAGTCACAAATAGGTGCCTATGCCCTGAATCTTTAAAAATTTATAAGTAATTCAAAAATACTTGGAAAAATACAAAATCACTTGTGTTAGTTTCCACATTCATTTTTCTTTCTCTTAAAAATTATTTAAAAATAATTATGTCCACGTAAGCCTATGAAAAAGGCAGACCAGCTCTAGCTTAACCCCTTTAGGATGTTAGCAAGTGTACGCTTTTGTATACTACGTCGTTAAATACAGTCTGATTCACATTAAAGTCTGAAATCTGAAAATGTGATAGTGTACAAGTTTCCATCAGTAGATTAATAATTTTATCTAAAATTTTACACTTTTGTCTCACATCCCAAGACTTGAATTGAATTTCAGCAATTAATGAGAAGAATCACATGTTGAAAAAAAAAAGAGAAGCAATGAGCCATCCACTTACATTTGCCCACCTCAAACCATACAACAAAACACATTAAAGCTCACTACACATTTAATGGAAAGCGAAAACATTGGAAAGAGGACCCAATTAAGGCAAGGCATACTGTATTGTATAAAAATTCGTAGGCCAGTTTGGGCTGCTAACATCCTAAAGGGGTTAAATGGTCGCTTTTAGAGCATACTACCTTACGGGCCTTGGCTTCACAACATCATCATCATCCATTCCTGAGAGGGGGATTAAAGGGAGAGATCCGTTCCAGGCATGGATCCCTAGGTTTCAAGAATCACAGCAATAGCATTGATTTCTCTATTTCATCAACAAGAATATATGTATCCCAGCTCCTGTAGCTTGGCTAACAATGTGGATGATAATATGGCTTGCAAGGGAAAACCCTAACCTGGCAAACTTTGAAGGGTATATTCATGGCCTACAAGTCTGCACATTTGAGTTGCAGCTGGGAATCTTGCAGACACTTACTAAGGATTAATCTTTCTTAATCCCACATTTCAGAGAGATTAAATTATGGAAAGTGAAAGGCTGGCACTTTCGTCAAATTAACCAAAAGAGGGCCTTCTATTCACCTCCTTTCCATCCTGGAATATTAGCTGTGGCTTCATTGACCAATGTAACTTGCATTATGCAACACGGCAGACTCATATCAATATGAGACCTAAGCAGGCCATTGATTCCTGATATAGTCTAACAAGAGTAAGGGCCAGCTTACATGCTCACCCGGTGGGCAAGCTTTTCGCTAATTCAAGCAAGAAGACAAAAGCGGCTCCACCGATGTTCTTGCCGGGGTGGGCAAGCGGGAAAGGAGGAGTTGAAGTTTCACCCATACCGGTGGACAACCTCACTGGTGGAGACTAGGGAATCTAACACGTGAGAATTTTTTATTGTCTCCATCCCCACCCACTGGGTTCACATAAAAATGCAATGACTATTTTTCCCTGTAGCACCCGCTGTGAAAGTTTCCCAATGACCGATATATGTAAGGAGGCCCTAATTCCTAGGCATCAAATACTATTAGCAAAAGTCCCATATAAAGTGGAAGCACCCAAAACTGTAAGTTTAAAGAATTCAGCATACTTGGAGGCACCATTTCAAGAAATTAATATTTTTGTGGTGTTAGCAAGAGAAAATCACGAAATAAAAAAATAATTTTTTTTTTTTGGACTAGGCATGTATTTTCTATGAATTTTCAAAGATGCAGTCCCCTAAACCATTGGAACCATCCTGTAGGTGGACCCAAATCTAAATTTTGACAAATTCAGCACTTACCCAATTACAGTGAAGTGATTGACACATGTCAAGGACCATTCAATAAAAGTCTAGGGACGGTTTATTGTCCATCTAGGAACAAAGATTAGGTGTAGGTGTGGTATGGGGTGTTTCCACCTTATAACGCTCAAATCAGAATAGAAGCAACGCCTAGGAATAAGGCTTGAAACGCAAATAGCATCTTGGTATGGTACAACCTAAGTGTCTCCAGTGTAGCATTAATAACGACTGCCACTCTCATCTTCACATAACCAACATGGTCGTAAACCCTAAATCTGGCTAAATCTTGATTCAAAACTTTACAATCAAGTACAAGAAAATTGCTTAAAATGAAAGCAATACAAGTACTGTAAAGAGTAAACAATGAGAGGTGTAGAAAGAGAAACAAATTCAATTTACTTGGATAAGGTAGTATGCTCTAAAAGCGACCATTTAAGAGCTGGTCCACCTTTTTTTTATAGGCTTACGTGGATAGAATTATTTTTAAATCATTTTTCAGAGAAAGAAAAATGAATGTGAAAACTAACACAAGTGGTTTTGTATTTTTCCAAGCATTTTTAAATTACTTATAAATTTTCAAAGATTCAGGGCATAGGCACCTATTTGTGACCATAGGTCTCCCAAAATCTGTCCACTTGCAATTTGTAAATAGATGTGCAGAAATCAAAGGCAATGATTGGCTCTTGCAATAGAAAAATAATTTTTTCTCAATGCATTTAACTGCTACAGTGGTCCATTTAAGGATCACCTTGTCTCCATTCTTCACTCCAAAATAGGGACAGTTTGAAAAAGGTGAGCGCTTTTAGAACATACTACCTTAGTTCATCAATGAGCAGGGAGCGTGGGGCACGAGTTGTACTCGTCTCAGTTGAGTGCCAATAACAGCGTGTACTCTAGATGAGCTTCTAGCAACCAGAATGCAATACAAACTCTTCCAGACTATAGAAGAGGGCTCTAAAACAGTGCGGGCATTTTCAACTGTCCAGTAGGAGGTTGTAAAATGGATACTTGATTGTGGAAAAATGGACTTTTGATTACATCAGAGCATGATATGATTTGGTTTATACTTCTTCAATGGATGATTTAAGAGCCACAATGGGTTCTCCTAACTAATTAGATAGGTGTCTATTAGTTTTATTAAAAATAAGAATTGATTGTTCAACTACCTTCTTACAAAGGTTAAAAAATTTGAAATAATGATTGATTCAAGCATTCATTTCAGTTTTAGAAAAGATTGCTTATAGAAACCATATTTGCTACTTTTTACATGTTGCAATGCTAGTTTTTGAACAAAACCATATTTTTTTCAAAACTAAAGGCCCATTCCCACCTGGCGTTTGCAAACAGCGTGTGCTTAAAATTAAAACTTCAGCATTAAAAAGAAATCATTTTTTATTCCGGCAGTTCAGGATCGGAAGTATACCAATTGTTTCCTAAACAGGTGCTGTTCCCACATGGCTGGTATTTTATTCAACAGTTACGAAACCTCACGGACCCCGGCACATCCGCTTACCGATATTGATCTGATGAACAGAAATGATCAAAATTCAAATTTTTGAAAGACTTCGAAAATGAAGAAGACACTCTCCGGAATTGTAAAGAAATTCACGTATTGGAAATGCGGATGTTATAATTCAATTCCAAATCATGTTCTCTTTAAATTGGGTGGAGAAATTGTTTTTATAATGAAATTCATTGTACATCATGAATCTTCAAAGGATATGGGACAATTTGAAGATGAGAGCTTGACCACTCATTGTGAAAACATAGGAACTATGTGCAATGTAGAACTTCAAAACTCATGTAGGCATAGTAGAATAACTTTTTTCAAAAAACTACGAACTAAGAAAAGTTAAATGAAATCTTTTTTCATTTCCAAAAATCTGTTTGAAATTTCGAGCCTCCAATCAAAAGTTTGGGGCAAAATTTAATTTCAAATCATGAGCTCTTCATAATGGGTGGAGAAATTAAAATGTCAACATGAATACCAATCACCAACTACAAAATGAGAATTATTATGAATTCACTAATGTGGTAAATAACTTTGTAGGTAACACGAGAGGTAACATAATACTAAATATCATTCTCAATGCAATTTTCCTTCATGTGGCTCCTTGTCTTTTGTGAAAATACAAAAGTGCAATAAGAAAGTGCATTTTAAAAGGTCCTAAATCCAAAGCTTCTGGCTTGAGAGTTTAGAAACATAAGAGGTAGATATTTTGGCAAGATGTTATGTTACCTTTGAAACAACCAATCCAATGTCTTATGTGGCATGTATATCAAATTCATGTATGAATTTATTAAAATTTAAATTGGAAAAAAGATACATGCAGGAGAGTTAAACTTATCTCTTTTCCATTGTCACTAAGCTATGTGTACATGTAATCACCATGTATTACCTATTTAGCCAAAACTAGTTGGAATTTAGATGAAAAGACTACATTCCGTGATTTTCTAATTGATTTTAGCCGTTGGAAGGAAAACCATGTTGAAGTGGACATAGAGAATTTTGACCCCATAATAGAGAGGTATTCACTTCTAAAGTTCATTATGATAAAACACCAATAATTAGTAATAGGGTCTCTTTCAAAAAAGATAATAAATAGATCAATAGTAGAAACATGGGCTACATAGATTTGGGAAACATGTTCCTGAAGACCTGAATCTAGTTTAGTTGGCCATGTGGATCTTCTCATGGGGCTTTTCACTAGTCTATGTGGCCCATATTTCTACTAGTTGATAGAAGGCTATCCATAAATTAAGATTACATAGATTGCATATTAACCCCTAAATATTTTTTTATGTTCAAAAATTGAGTTCTAAATTTTAGAATTTAAAAAACAAACAAACTTTGATTTTCATCCTTCAAAAGTTTATTTAAGTAGAAGTACATACAAGATTGAAATAAAAACTAACTTACTAATGATTCTTAGAAGGAATTAAAAAGATACTAATCCCAATGATGAGATTGTTCTTAGAAAATAACTAAACCACTTGGAACATTTTTCTAATTTAATTGAAAATTGAGTTAAAAAATAAATTTTGTCAGTATTTTTTGGAAAAATAAGCTCAAATTTTTCCCGAAATACAAATCTCTTCATCACTTTTTCATCACTACTCCAACTAAAATGAACCCCATCTTTTCGTATACACAAAAGTTTTTTTTTTTGAGGATCAAATGTTTTCAAAATATTTGTAAATTTTGTAGATTTTTTTGTTCTACCTTGATGAACTCTATTTTAAGCAAAGTGTCACATAATTTTTGTTCCCAATCACCAATTGAAAAAAAAACTACGTCCATATAAAACTAATGTATTTTTCTATCTTCAAAAAATCTAATTAAAAATTGAGATCACATAACCCTACCAAAATACTCATTTATCTTCCAAGGGGACAATAGTTTTTTCAAGGATTAAATCATTATTCAATAGGGATTGTTAAATTTGTCTTCTAGGTATTGTAATTTATTCTGTTGGTCCCTCCCTTTGCTTATAGGTTTCAACTATAAAATTCTCTTGCTTCAATCTTCCTTGTACTGTCCTTTTTTTAATAGAATCATTTTCTCATCACTTGCACCTAAAATACAAAATAAGTAAATCTTATTGCAAATCACAATTTCCATTAATCCTACAACACTAAACACTCCAAAAGTGACCAATCAATGAATTTTTAGATCATTGCAAAAATGAAGAATGTACTTTTTGATTCATCAATTAGATCATTTTTGATAGAGTACCTTTGTGATAAGTTTCTTCTTTCTAGGATTAAAGATACCAAATAAGTGTACTTTGTGGATGAAATGATGAATTGAATTGCACATCTTGTTGCACAAAGTCTAAAAACATGTTCCTCCCAATTCCTCTTTGAATTTTGTTCCTAACTTTTTATTGGAGACTCCAAATCTCAAATGGATTTTTGGAAATCCAAGTTAGCTTAATTTACCAACTTTCCCTCGTTCAAAGTTTTCTGAAAAAAATTATTTTACTATGCCTACATGAGGTCTAAAGTTCTACATTGAACACAATTCTTGCGTTTGACTTCACTAGGTATGAGTGGTTGAGCTTCTACTAATCTTCATTCAAATATCCCTCATGGATTGCTTAACCTCCCATCACCCTACTTGTATAAATAGATTGCCTATACCCAACAATAAATTCACATTGATAGTGACATCCAAAATCATGTGAAGTGATATTTGGAAAAATCCTAGGTTTTGGATTTTCTCGAGTTGGATGGCTTGGATCCCCCTAATTTCTGCCTTCGGCAGCCACCATTCCTATGTAATGGGCACTCGACCAGGCATGTTGATAAGAACGTCCACCAGCTGCTGAAATCTTTATTTAATGAAGATTTCCAAGTTATTATTACGGACTACTTCCTCAGTGGTGGGACAGTGATACTTGGGTGATTAACGGCTTAATGAGTGCTCTTACGACGATGCCACCTCGGCTGCCAAGTAGGTTCGGCAAATAAGTAAGCACTCAGGTGGGAATGCTCGACAATTCACAGCTGATTTAATGCCACCTTAAGTCCAAGTGGGAACGGGCCTTAAGCATGTTTTTCTTTTCAAGGCCTAGGAATCACAAATAGGGACCTATGCCAGATTTTGTTTGAAAATTCATAACTAATTCCACAAAGCTCTGAAAAATATGAAACGACTTGGATTAGATGTCAAATCTACTTGTCTATGAAGGAAAATTCACTGAAAAATATTTTGAGAAGTTTCACCTGCCTAAAATTCAGTTCTAGTGCTTAGATGGTTGGTTTATGGACCTTCTACCTTACTAAGGTAGGAGGCTCGATTGTTGGAGGGTCATTTTCAATTGACCATATGGGCTAGCCATTAATTGTGCAGTATGTTCTAGAAAAGATTGAGTGATTTTGAATCCAAGAAATGGAATTGCAGGTGTTCTGTTTTTGAACTCTACTAACTTTAGAATACATACTATCGTGAGTGTACTTGGGTGCTATAGCACTTTATGAATTCAATGAATAAAAAACTAATATAAGTAATGAAATACTTGGACTTATTATTTACAACGGGTTATGAATTAAATGAAAGCACATTGTACTTACTTTCAGGCCAAACTTCAGCGACTTACAGACATGCTGTGATTGCTTACTGGTATACCTATGAGCAAGACTAGAGCCCTATGGCATGTCAGTTTGAAATTCCCTCATAATTTCAATTTGCTTCAAAAAAATTCGGAAAAAAGGGGACTCGTGCCTTTGTCACTTCTTCACATGCCTCTAAATTCTTGACATGATTGGCTGCTTTGATTTTGCACCACAGGCTTTTTTTCCCTTAGATGCACGATTACAGAGCCTCCTACCTTAGATCTACCCTCCTGCAAAGCCAACAAAGCACATGACTGCCATTGCCACATTATAATAAAATAATAATAAAAGTATTTTTAAATTTTTTTTAAAATTTATAGAGATATCTAAATTCATCATGAATTGAACACCATGAAGCAAAGAGGTAGAAGGACTTTGTTTTGTGGCGTTTGAACATGCAATGTGAAAATTATGGTATCTCAAAATTATAAAATGGTTTGATTCAATTTTTAAATTTAATATAATTCAAAAATCCATAAATTTTACTAAATTTTACACTATAAGTCCAAACGTCATGAAAAAAAGTTCACGCACCCTTCCTTGTATCAAACAAACAAGCAAATAAACAAATTTAAGGTGTACATGAACTATGGGATAATATTTTTTACCAATTCAAAAAATATAGATGAGTTTGATTTACACTAATAAATAAAAAGAATTGGAATTTAAGAAGTACAAAATCATTGCAAAAGTAATGAAAAAATTATTATAAATAGAAATTTAAAGCTTCATTTGGGAAAAATATCATAATGATTATTTTTAGGGGTGTTGGACAAGACCCAATGGGACACATTGAATGTGATTAATCAGATTTAGATTGATATATTCATATTAAATTTTTTTTTTATCAATTTAGTTTCTAATTTCTAATTGGTAGTCACTAAATTAGTTCATAGTTTTGAATTAGTCTTCTGCAACAAAAAAATTATTATTGTATATGTTCCCACATACAGTAGTTAGGGCCTCCTAAGGGCCAGCTTACATGCTCACCCGGTGGGCAAACTTTCTTCTAATTCAAGCAAGAAGACAAAAGTGGCTCCACCAATGGTCTTGCCGGGGTGGGCAAGCGGGAAAGGAGGCGGTGAAGTTTCACCGATACCAGTGGACAACCTCATTGGTGGAGACTTGGTGGAGACAAGGGAATCTAATACGTGGAAACTTTTTATTGACCCACCGGGTCCACATGAAAGTGCAATGTCTATTTTTCACTGTAGCACCCACTGTGAAAGTTCCCCGATGACCGATATATGTAAGGAGGAGCTACTTTTGTCTTCTTGCTTGAATTAGAAGAAAGTTTGCCCACCGGGTGAGCATGTAAGCTGGCCCTTAGCCCTTGTCTAAGAATTGGGCTCCACCCGCAAGCTCATTGACATGCAATGCAAAGCTCCAAGTCCTATGGCTTCTCCTCCTCTCATAGCGCTTGTTCCTCTGCCGACTACCAATTCTGCAATTGGAATAGTTTCTTCTTTCAATTCTTTTTGGATTCAATTTTGTAATCGGAATCATTTATTTGTTCAATCCTTATTGGATTCAATTCTGCAACTTCTAATAGAATTGTCGTTGAAGCTTTTTATTGGGGTCTTCTTCAAATTTTGTGGTTCACTTTGGCAATCTTCCCTTGGAAGTTGTACAGACACGTCCAAATGGTTTTGGGTGAAATAACAAATGCTTATAAGCCCAAGCTGTGTAATTCTTGCAAAGTATCACCCTGCAATTCTTCGTAGACACAAGCTTTTAGACCACGCACCTTGATCTAAATTCCAAGCCAAATGGAAAGCCGGAGACATGAACCTTGACATTTGGCTTGATGGGAGCGTTTATCCCATAAGCCCTACTACACAAAAGCCACCTACCTTCCGGGACTTGAAGGGACTCCTTTGCTTTGTGGGAGATGGTGCCAATGGATTGTATGGATATACTTTGTCTCTTTGCAGTGGAAATGAGTACGCGCAACGATGCAATGAGTTTGCGACTTTGGTAGAAAGGTTGGGCTCTGCAAAGGAGGAAGCCGAATCGAGATTTGAAGCAAAGAGGGTGGGATGGGTTTTTATTTCAGCACCTTTCAGCGACATAGGAAGATCGTTTGCACGACGTAGATGTAGCCAGCCTACCAAATGTGAGTCCGAAGGTTAAATGCAAAGATTTCTATGCACATCGAAGATAAGGCTCGACATTTGGTAGAGGTAAACATTGACGTGGAGAATGCAAGAGCAAGCACTTCATAGGAACAGAACGCTTGAAAGCTAACTATGAAACACGGATCAAGAATTTGGAGCTTGAGCTTCTCACAACTCAGAATGACTTGGCCATTTCAAACTTGCAGGTTGTAAGATTGTGAGGTTCTAAGATTGTAGGGCGAAAAAAGAAGAACCTTTCAAATTTAGCCAGAGGAGGTGGCCAGGCAAAATAAGTGAAGGCACAACTCAAGTGAGCCCACCAAGAATGCCCTGCAATTCACTTTCTCAATTTTAATGTAAAATTGACATTGATTGAATCAATTGTTGTTTAGTTTTAGGGAGCTTGTTCACTATGAGATAGTCTCGCCATCCGCTCAGCTAATACCCTTAATAGCACACACAACAGACTCTGTGGTGCAAGCAACAAGCAAAGTGCCACAGGTGTTGTCTCAAGTAAAATCTTTTCACAGGGCAAGGCAAAGTCCCTGAGCTGTTGGCATAACAAATGCGCACCTCAAAATGGTAGGTGATATTGAAGATGAGAATGAAGTCCCACACATAGGGTACAACAAACTAATCTAAATTATGAAGAATGGTGTCCATCAAGTTTATAACAACTTGAATTTCAAATTCATGCCAATTGCTTTCCGTGTTAGTACCACAACTCCCCTTTATGATTTTGCATATAATTCTTGCATTAATTTGACTTACTCTATAATTGTTGTTGTATTATTTTCATGGTTGCAAAATTGTGCTTATAGTTATTCTTGTTACATTTGCTTGGGATTTTACACGTGGGCATCTAAGGACTAAATTTAATTACAAGTTGCAAGACTACGTAGGTGATACTTCTATATTAGTAACTCGTGGGAGGTTCCTATTAGCCTCAATGAAGACCCAAAGAGGCGTAAACGCCAACACATTTGCACCTCAACCTAGGCAATAATTTGTTTGTGGATTTGCTAACTATACAACAATCAATGGTGAAGCACTACAAGTTCACTACAAAAGATACTTGACTTCATATGTTGCCCCTTCACACCATTGCATGCAATCCTTTATATTACAATTTGGATATTTTTTCTTTCAAGTTACTCAATGTCCATTCAAATGTTTGTAGAGGTTGGTGTAGGGCCCCTTGCCTTTGTACTCAAAATGGATGAGGCAGAAATAGTGAAGGAACAAAACAAGAGCCGATGGCGATTACAATCATGAATCGAGTGCTCAACAATCCTAGTTTGCTCAAAAGTGATCCCAAATTCTTCTTGGTACAATCGGAAAGGGAAATATGGCCCATAGGCATGTTTCAAGTGGTGAAAAAGTCACATGAATGTTTGAAATGGATTTTGGAACAAACTCCCATTCCAGCAGTAAAGAGGCTCAATCATCTGACAAAAAAGCTTGTGGAGAATGTAGGGGAGTTTTCAGTAGAGTGACATTTGGCTTGTGACATGAAAACGGTCAAATGCATGTATGGGTTTTTTCATGGTGCCAATTCATCGCATTCCTACATGTACTATTGGCAGAGAAAAGGGGAGAAGCGACAACTCTCAACATTAGAATCATGGCGGCACAAACAAGCATGGAATGGAGGGTTGTTTTCTAAATCAATTCAAGCAAAGCCAAGTCGAGGCCCTAATGGTGGCCCAAATGGGGATGGAAAATGGGCACCAATTCTTAATATTCCCATTGAGTGTGTCTATTTCTACACTCTTCATGCAATGTGCCGTGTCATTGAAAAATTGTGCACTTACGAATTTCATATGTTTGGCTCATCAAGGATTCAACAAAGAGGAAGGAATCTTGTGGCGGCAATGGAAAAGGTGTTGTCAAAAGCTGGGCTTTGTGGTAGATTTGTTGTTCTAACGCGAGATCCAAAGCTAAGTATCAAGAACAAATTTTGACCTTCTATCCAAGCTCTTGTTCAATGGTTCCAAATGTTGGAAAATGTTTCAACCCTTGACTTGGTCGACCTTTGACACGGTGTGGAAAGGTGTTTGTGATGCAAAAAAACAACACAAATCAAGGGCAATTAAAGGTTTAATGCCAAGAGGTGTGGTTGGCATTCACAAAACTCTTGCCATATTAGTTTGGTCAACCCATGGAATGGAAAAAAGCCACTACGAGGCAAAAACAACTTACACAAAGCATACTCAACATTTTGGAATTCAACAACACCATCTCCTAATTGTGTAGACGTTCCAATGGTGGTATTGTGTGATCCAAGAGAGGAAGTACAAGCAAGAAAAAACTAGGGCACTAGCACTAATCATGATAGTTGCTAGGGTGCTAATTAACAAAAAAGAGGCGTCAAATTTATCTTGCATCATCAAGAAGTGCAAGGCATGTAGAGTAGAAAAATGATTGTGCTTGGTTTCAATCAAAGTCTCTCTTGAGACTCGAGAGTCTCTCCTAGCAAATGAAGATGATATTAAATGAAGGTGATATTGAATGAATATTTATTTTCAATATTTACTTCACGTTTAAGTAGAACAGTTCAATCTTAGTACTTTATTTGTACAAACGCTTTTTATATAATGCCATTTATAATCTTTGCAGCACTAACAAAGGAAATTGTCTGAATTAGGCCTCAATCTTGCTTTTGGGAGAATACACCTCATAATCTCATGGATTTTCAAGTAATCTTCTTTGTATTTCCTTCAATAGTGTTGAAAACAAGAGACCATGCGTAGCCAAAAATATGTAGACCCTGTTCATGAAATTTTGTTGCCAACTTAGCTTGCCAATATTCTATTGCCAAAGGAAATTGTACCGTCCATCTCTTCAAATAAAAAACACATTTCTTCAAATAAAAAACTATAAAGATCACGACTCTTCTCCAGTTAAATATAAATCCTTCTTTACCAACAACTTTGACAATGTGGATGTACTACCCAATAGAATTGTGTTCATTATTCGTATGCACTCATCACACACACACACCGCCAATGGTGAGCAGAAATAGG
This sequence comes from Rhytidiadelphus loreus, assembly GCA_947034895.1. Lineage (NCBI taxonomy): Eukaryota > Viridiplantae > Streptophyta > Bryopsida > Hypnales > Hylocomiaceae > Rhytidiadelphus > Rhytidiadelphus loreus. The sequence continues at coordinate 26,795,735 of OX344765.1, read as the reverse complement.
GGAATAGTTTTGGAAATGAAGAAATAAATGTAATCCATGAGTCCTGTTAAGCATTTCTTGACAGCCTTCTCGCGAGTCCATTTTTTCTCTAATGCTTTGCAATAGGACAATCTAGCATGGAAGGCGGCGAAGTGCGAGATTTTTAGATTTTTGAGACATCATGTAAAATGTTACATCACATTTGATCATGACACACCACTTACCTGTTACATCACCACCCAAACCTATTACACATCAACATTGATTAGAATGAATAAAAACTTAGTTGACGGCATGTATAGTTTCTCTGCAAACAGAAAGAGGCAAGTTCAACACATGCTATGTTCAGACCAATGCCTAATTCTGAATCCAAAGGAGGAAAGTGAGAGTTTTTTCTTGCATTCTCGCATTCATTCATAGCACTTGATTTTTTATCTCAAGTTTCCTATGGAGGAAGCTTAATTTGTTGTCCCATGGTAGGACTTAGTATTGACTGCAATTCTTTAATGTTGGTCAATCTACATTTACTCAAAAAACAGCTTGTGTCGTCCAACAATGTGTATAGATACACAATTTATGTATTCGTTGGAGACAAGAGTGGAAGATCAATTGGCTTGCCAGGGTGATTGCTCGACGTGGATACAACATCAACTCATTGCCTAGTTGTGGGTCTGAATGAGGACAAGGCTTTGTTTACAATTGTGGTCTCTAGATCGTGTACTGCACCAAGTCATGAAACAACTATCACTACAAGAAAAACAATGTATAAATGACTGCAAAGAATGACTGCATAGAAGTCATTGTGGACAAAAATGACTGCAGTGTGATTTTGGCCCCTAGAGTCATAGTGGACTAGTCATTTTTATAAATGACTGCCATAGTATTATCACCATTCATTGTGAGCTTGGATGGGGTTTTGGATGAAACTTCCAAAGTGGTAAATGTAGGAAATTTGAATATTATTTTTTGAAATCTAGGATTATATTCTGAAATCTAGGAAATGTGAATATTTTTCTTCTAAAATCTAGGATTATATTCTGAAATCTAGGAAATGTGAATATTTTCTTCTGAAATCTAGGATTGTATTCTAAAATCTAGGAAATGTGAATATTATTTTCTAAAATCTAGGATTATATTCTAAAATCTAAGAAATTTAAATATTTTTCTTCTGAAATCTAGGAAATGTGAATATTATTTTCTAATATCTAAAAGATTTGAAGATTATTTTCAAGTTGTGGTGAAATGTGCAAAATGAGTACACCATATACCAAACACCATATACAAATACATGATTCATACACCATACACATGATTCATACATCACTACTCTACTATTGCATCAACATTTTACAAATCCCACATGGTTTGTCTTGCCTCCTACCACCCCACTTGTATAAAAGGCTTGTTACTTGAACTCTTTGTATTCACACACTAAATGGCTTGAAAATAATCTTCAAATCTTTTAGATATTAGAAAATAATATTCACATTTCCTAGATTTTAGAAAATAATATTCACATCATTTAAAGTGGAAAAAACAAGTTTTTCAGCACATTGCAGGACTAGATAAAGACAGCATGTTCTAGATGTAAAAATGTGGATGAAGACTCCCTACCGCTAAGTCGTCATCATGTAGTCGCGAATGTTACTCTGAATTGACTCTAACGACGACAATCCCAAACCCTTGGTGCAATTAGGGAACATGAGTCATATTCAAGTCGTTCCGGACAAGCAATCATTCTTCTATGGTTACATTTACCTCCATTTCCTTGTAGTGTATGTAAGCTTGTGAATGTCAAGCAAACATGATCAAGCTAACTACCTTAACTTCATCTAGCTGTTGAGTTTGGGTCTAAATTGTTGTGCTTTACGTATATTTCTATTCACTTGTTTGTTGATTTGATGTTAACTATTCATGGTTCACCTCAATTTGTTTTTTGCTCTTCATGATCATCATTTATTGACCTATGACCGATGCTTTACAGGTGGCCAACTTGTCAAAGGAAACGCGAGTAGAGCGCGAGCTCATGCTGTTGAAAGTGAATGTTGGTCTTGATTAGCAAGCTCATGTATGTATATATGTTTTTCCTTCATAATTAGCGACATTCCTAGTTTTCATTAGTTTCCAAATTTAACTAGTTAAGACTCCATTTTTGGTTGAGGACAGTATTAATTGGCTGAAAACTGTTTATATTTATCATTTATCTAGTTTGTCTCTTTTGCTAAAATCAATTTTCTTGGGATGAGTTGATGGTGTTCCTATCTGATGTTTGCATATTGGCAACCAAGCGGCTTTGTTTTATACACTCGCAATATTGGTAAATAATGCACCGAGGGTGCTAAACAGAGTAATATGAGTCCTTGTATGGCGAGGGTACAATATTCAAGTAGGCCTTGAGGAAGTTGCTTTACTGTCTATGATACGAAGAAAATAGAAGTTTATAAATAACTTGAGTTGATTTTCATCAGGATGACTTATCACATAACTATGTTCTTGATTTTTATAGTCTTATTGTTGGACAAATTGAAACTCCAAGAACCTCTCAAATTCTAGTAGTGGTTCCCGGAACCGGCAATTCTATCAAGAAATTGGTGAGCCAACTCACTAAACTTATGGATGTTCTTGCCGTTAGTCTATTCTTATCCTTAGCACCTCTCTTTTTGTCCCTTTTTTACTTTGTTGTGGATGTAAACTTATAAGCTCTTCATCAATCAGCTCTATTAACAATGAATTTTAGTTTTGATTCTTGTTATAACTTATGGTGAGGTGATTGACAATGGGCACCATAGCTGCTCTTACAAAATGTTGCTTCATCATGGTGTGTGTTTTAGGTAAGATTTGATATGCAATTGGTTGCTCAAGTAATGCATGTCACTAGAAGAAAACACGTCCGGCACAGCCAACTACTATGCAACTAGTGCCCTATGCAACTGTCATGCAACTAGTTTCCTCTCTATTTGCACCAAATCTAATGTAGTTGTTTTGTGTCATTGTTTTACAACATTCATTCATTGTTTTAGTTGCAAAGTAGTCATTCTGTAGTTGCAAAAAAAGACTAGGAAACAACTAGTGTCCTATGCAACTATTATGCAACTGTAAAATGACCATAGTTGTTTCCTAGTTGTACGCTAGTTGTTTCTTAGTTGCACTCTAGTTGTTTCCTAGTTGCTTTCAAAGTTCATTCCCATTCGTGTTATATCAATTGACCCATATCAATTGTAAAGAGTACCATTAGATTGAACATATAAGACTTGTAAGTTGTTATAGTCTTATGTAATGAATTCTTTTGATAGAATTCTAAGATTTCTATTATTTGTGGATTTCTACAATTTGTAGATTTTGTATATAAGAATTTAAAAAATAATTAAAATTCAAGAAATTTTATAATCTAGGAAATTGAATTTTGAAGTCTAGGAAGAAGGTAGATCTGAAATTTTGAAATCTAGGAAGAGGGTAGATTTGAAATTTTGAAATCTAGAAAAAGGTAGATTTGAAATTCTAAAATATAAGAAAAAGGTAGTTCTGAAATTCTAAAATCTAGAAAGGAGGTAGATCTGAAATTTTGAAATCTACAAATCATTGAGATTTATATTTTAAAATTTACAAATCTACAAGTTGCAAGCAAGTTGCAAACAAGTTGCACACAAGGATGAAGTTCTTTGTATGGTGTCGGATGACAAAAAACCTTGCAACTAGACTGCAACTAATGCGACTTGTCCACTACAAGTACGGACTCTACATTGTCACCTAGTTGCAAACGTCCTATGCAACTACAAAATGAGTTGCATACTGTAGTTGCAAAACCCCTCATTTTCTTCTAGTGTGTGTAAGTACGAAGTTAACTTGTTTTGTTAAATTCTGAGTGCCATCCACTACTAGAATGGATTCCCTTGGTACACACATTGTCCCTATTTCTAAGAGAATTCCAAAGCACTAGAATATGTGTTCTTTTGACATTGATGAAATGAATAAATAATGTATGACTTGTTGTAGTTAAATTGGAGTTCTCCATTCTCATTGAAATTTCACATGTAATAAAGTCAACATGAGATTTTCTAATGCATGTCCAAGCAATATAGATAGGGAATTTCATTAAAATGGCAATATTCCATGGGGGAATGCTGGTATGCGAGCGTGGAGCATGGATCGGTGAGCGGAGAGCGGGAATATGAAAAATATATTGAAGAATTAGGAAAAAGAGTACGAAGAAACTGACGTAAATTTAAGAGGAAATGGATAAATTTATGGTCAAAGTTCATTAAAGTTTTAGGAAACAATGGATGAAAGTTTAGTAAAAAGATGGAAGGAAAAAAGTGGATGAAAAAGTGGATGAAAAAAGTGGATGAACAAAAAGGATGAAAGAAGAGGATGGAAAAATTGAATGAAAACTTGGATGAAAAACTTGGATGAAAAAAAATGATTTTCAATCTCAGATTTAATAAACTATAGAATTCTAAATAAGAGAAAATGTGTGCACTTAAAATTGGAAAAATGGCACATACCACTAGAAATAGGCACCGTATTTGGGTATAGGCCCTTTTCATTAATCCCTAATGGACAATTGTCTATTGAACAAACAATTGAAATCTGGTTAGGGTTCCAATGAAGCCAATTTTGGGTTATGTTCATGAAATATTTAGTAAAGGTCTACATATATACTCCTTTATTGGGAATTTCATTAATTTTGTGATTGGTTTAGGGTATCAAAAATTATGCTATCCTGAACCATTTTGCCAACTTAGGCATCTTCAACCTGGTTTTGCAAAACTCCTCTTTAACTTTTGAAATTTGAATCGACTTTGTAACTTACATCATGCTAAGCCCAAATGGTAAAATAAACATGTTAAGTGGACCAATCTCAGTCTAAGAAGAGTTTTAGGCTGCTATCTCTGTCAAGTATGGTATGAAAATAAGATTTTTCGCCTTGAAAGTCCAATTGATGACGGGGCATGCCCATTGGATACAGAATCTCTGTCCTTCAACGCGTTTGGCAGTGAATGAGAAATACTTGAATTGCTCTTTTTTAAAAACAAAGATATAAATAATCCAGTACAAAGAGTAACTACAAGATTTTGTAGACAAGTGCGTTCAACAGTCAAAGAGGAAAAAACTTGATTTTATTCATAAGCAAGAAACACTAACAACGAATGAGCATTCGTTGGTTTTACAAAGAACCCACTTCGGAAAAGGATATAGAGTTCTACTGAAACATAATCAGTGCAGCGTCTGCAAGAGACCAAATGAAGAGATCAAATTAAAAGACCAACTAGACTCAACGATTGTAGAAGTCTAGGTCCTAGCACTTACCAGAAACATTATGGAGATGAAAACCCCTTCAGCCAAGTTGGTGATGATGGTATTGAAGAGTCATTTGGTGTCCATGAGCACACCGACTTCTTGTCAATCAGCATGCATTGCCTTCGCCCCATTGTGTAACCCCCCACTAACACCATTGAACTAAAAAATTGTGTGCTTGCCTAATCATAATGTGAAGATGCAGTTTGAAGGTTATATTTTTTTCCGCTTCCAACATTGAGTCGGACCCTCTTTGCGTTGTCATTAAGCAGGACGACAATTCAGTATTTCAAAAGCGGTAGTGGAGAATTACACAACATGGCTGAAGATAATGTATGATGATTGACATGGAGTGGGTGGTCCTATAAGGCAATGCAAATATCCGTTTTTAGCGACATATCTGAATGCTATTGCACATGGAAGGATGGATAGTGTAAGGATGTTGGATTCTATAAGAGCTCAATGTTTGCCTCTCTCAGACTTGTTGGACCTTCGCGACACAAGTCACAAATCTAAATTAAATGAAATCCAAGTATACGCAAGTCCAAGAATATCATAAACTTAAAAGAGAAAATTGAACTTACAGAATCGTTCAATATCTGTGGCACACTTCATCGCTACCTCCTCCAAACTCTAGGTGCGGCTCATCCATGTTAGGAGGAACAAGTGAGTTGTATATGTAGCCTTAGTAAATGTATAGCCCAAAATACTTGGGCTAAAAACACTGAACGATGGTACTAGAGAAATGATGGAAGAAAACATTCTTTGCCTTTGTGCAAACCATGATGACACAACCATGGTGCAAAACCAAAGGCAACCAAACTCTCCTCTTAAACTGCCCTGATGACCATATTGAACATGGAAACAATACCTCCTGCCACATAATGATAAGAACCGAATGGTTTGCAAGAGAAGAGTCCTTCTCTTTTTTTACAATGAGGACTGTCTCTGGGCTGGACACGTTGGCAGTTCAACAAGTGGACCATCTTCGTTTGGGTTTCCGCGGATAAGAGATAGTCTACTCACCCAAAGGACATGTAGATAGCTCTTTTGGGCACAAATGTCGTCCATAGAATAAGCAAACCAATAGGCAGGGCCGCTTGAAGGATCCCAAAACCGTGCCTATGACCTATATGGACTCCTCTAGGTAACAAGTGGCATTTCAGACCAAGTTCCATCTAGAAAAACATGAACTATATAACAAAAAGGGATAATAGCAATTACTACAAATGCATTATATATAAAAACAGAAAATATGTGTACCTACCACAAATACAGATATAGTTTTGTGGGCGAATGAAAAAAATACAAAGAGTAATAATATAGGATGTTCTAAAAGTGCCCATCTTCTTCAAATTGTTTCTAGTCTTAGGTGGATAATAGAGATGGTTTGATCCTAGAACGGACCACTATAACAATTGTATGAATTGGAAAAATGTTATTTTTCTTATGCAAGAGCAATCATTCTCTTTGATTTCCGCACATCTCTTTACAAGTTGCAAGTGGACGGATTTGGGTTTAGGGTATAGCCACAAATAGGTGGCTTCCACCTGAATCTTTGATAATTTATAAGTAATTAACAAAGGCTTGGAAAAATACAAAACTAACAGTGTTAGGTTTAGAGTCTTTTTTCCTTTCCCTGAAAAATGATGTAGAAATGTTTCAACCCACTGAAGCATATTAAAAAAATGGATCATTACAAGAATGGTTGCTTTTAGAGCATCTAATCTTAGTTTCAAAATGATGAGCCAAAGTAAAACAAATAAGGAGAAAATATGAATGAATTAGGGAAACTCCAATCCAGAAAACATATGTATAATATAGGAAAAAGAAGGAAAGTTCAACAGCTAAAGAGTTGACATGGAGCTACCCTCACTATCAGATGTACCAGAATCTGATTCTATTGCATGATCATCTAGAAACTGTAATGCACGAGGATCTATCGAACATGCCCTCGATGATGGCCGTGGGTTCAGGGCAACAAAATCCTAGGCAAGAGCCTCAGCATACACAGGCAACAGAAATGGTTTAGGTGGGCTACGAAAGAAATCAGGATTCGTATAAAAAGGTACGTGTCTTCTAGAAGTCACTTCTTGGCCTTGCCTGCACAATAGTAAGCAATGTTTTAGATCAATGGAAGTCCATGTAAAAATGCTGTATGAGTAAAGTAGCTCAATGGATGACTTACTTACTGAATCTGTTGGTCTTCTGGACTTTCTGGATCACTATATCTTCCTCATCATCACCTCCCAAGGCTGCCACAGAGGTGTCCGGTTTTGGATGATTAACCGCAGCAGGCCGTAATATCGGAGCAATAAGGGCGTCAAAGATTGCCTTGTCCTCCTCAAATGCCAAAATATGGCGACGCGTAGCACGGCATGCTTGAATGTTGGAACCTGGCAGCAAAACATTCACAAGGATGTTAATATTCAATTGCGCCTGTTGTAGTGCTAATACCAAAGCATGGTAGGATGTAAACAACAAACCTGTGCTTGCAGTGCAATCAACAACCACATCCCCTACTGATGAGGATGCCTCCACGAGCATTTGCATGAACTCGCGTCCCTTTTCACGAGGTCCCCGCCAAGGAATGTCTCCATTCATGGTAACATCTTCCTTGAACAACATGTTCCGGAGGATGTCGCCCTTGGCAAGGTTTACACCCACCGCGTCATGGGACGGAACAAATTGAAATGGGAAGTCTTCAAGGGTCTTTGGACCCGACTCCTTCACGAGAAGGGAGATGGAGAACCTCATAGTCTGCATAAAAAGCATGTAAGAATCCTTGCAACAATTAATAATGGTAGAAAAAAAATGAAATCAAATAGAATGTGAATTACCGTCCTCAAAGGGTCTGCCGGTGAAGTTGTATGTAGATGATTTGTCCCAAAATAAGTATATAAGATGCAGAACTTGTATTCGTTGCAACATCCTAGAATGTGGCTTCTGTGTGCAGAAGAGGGGCTTGGATACATCAAGAACAAACCACCAGTGTCATGGAGGTACTCCTGAGCAAAATCAAATACGGGAAATAAGTAGTCGCTCTTGAAGACATTCCACGGTGGAATTGGCTGAGGTGGTGATGAAACGGTAGGAACATGGAGTCCTTCTGGAACATCAACAATCATGAGGTCCACCGCTGGCTCTGATCCAATGACTCCATTGAAAGAACGATTCTTGTCACTGGAATGCTGCATGACATTTGGAAAATGAAATGAATTAGAAGAAAACCCAAATGACCAACATTGTTATACATGTTGCTTTGAGGTCTACATCAATCAAAAGATTATGTTAATAGGGAATTCAAAACCGAATATCCAATGATAAAAAAGGTAGAGACATTAGAACTTAACAAATGATTGAATGGGCTTACCATGGCCAAGAAAGCTTCAACGTCCTTGAAGGCCGCAGACGCCATATCAAGAGTACCCAATGAGAAGTTCAAGATACACTCGTCAATGTCAGGCACAGGGGCAACAGTCTTAGCTGTTGGTGTCAGACGATGCACTAGCCGCTCCTGTGTAAGGGAAAAACCGGACGACGACAGGTTGACGTCTGCTGCGCTTGTAGCTGGCTCAGGTACCTGGAGCTCATCCTTTCCAGTACGGCGTTTTTTCTTCGCCTTCTCTTGGAGTTTCTCAGTTTGCACGGCCAGTCTTTTCTTCTTGTTCTCCTCAGTCTTTCTCTTAGCTTCCTCTAACTTCTCCACCTTCTTTTTGTCCGCTAACTCCCGTTTCTTGATGGCCTTTTCACGGGCCTCTGGATCAAGTCCAGCAAACTCATCGAACTCCGCATCAGCCACCACTGACTCGTTCAACTTCTGAAACAGCGTCTCTTCCTCTGGTGGAGTGACACCAACAGAGCACTCGAGATACCAAGGGCAAGCTTGGAGATGAGCACTAGTCCACTTTTGCATCTGTGTCGGGGAGAACATACAATCTGCCAAGGTCCGGTCCAACCATGTGGTAAGAAACAGCGGTAAATCCTCCCTCTTAATTGCCTTCTTCCCATACAACTTGAACTTGAAGTACCTGTACATAGGCATGGACATTCAAGTAATTTAGTTATAACACTAATAGATTACCAGAGTTTTGTGCCACTAAAAGCTATAAGCAAAGAAAAGGATTCGTTCAGACATGCTCCATGTGACGAATTACAAATTGAAATACATATTACATGCACTCAAGAACAGTAGATAACTAGATATGCATCTCTAACTACGAAATTAACCATGATGAGTAAAACAGTATACAGTAGTCAAAGCAAGACATAATCATTTGAAATGATAAATACAATTATTGTCTTATTGAATACATATGGATAGAACCTGTAAATCAGTCGCTTCACTGTTAGTAAGGCCCCTCGGAATAGTGAAAATGTATCCAATTTTTTGAGGGCATCAACTCCCTTGAACGCCCCCGTATAAGCTTGATCCCAAAGCTTCATCCGCCACACCTCAATATACTCAACCAGTGACAGTGGCTCAGTGGGGACGGACAAGTCAATTGGAATATTATCAGCCTTGGTGATGGACTCAAACATCTCCAAGGCTTCCTCCTCAAGCTGGAAAATTCAAAAATTGGTTAGAATTGTTTAAATTGAACTATATAAATGTCAATGCACGCAATATGTATAAAACAATCAATTCCATAAGAGAATCTAGACATTGATATTAATGAAATGCATTAGTCAAAGAACTTACCCCCGCGTAGTAACATGCCTTTGCAAGGAAGACCCCTAACTTGTCCTCATTCACTGGGCGGGGTGGGAACCTCCGTGCCTCTCTCGTGGGCGCACTCGAGTTGATCCATTTCAGCCACTTCACCTTGTACGTAGGATTGACAGCAGCAGTTGCAATGAGTTGCAACTTCTCTAACGTTAATTCCGGAATCGCATTATGACTCCAATGCCTCTCAATCTGCCAAAGTCAGGTTACTCATCATTCATAATCGGGAAAAAAATATAAAACATTCAGTTCCAATGAATCATAGTGGAGTCATACCTCATGTAGCCAATCTGAACCAAGTGCTGGATTAGCAACTGCTACAATTTTTGAAAGCTTCTTGTAATGCCTCTCCGTTGAGTCTTTAATAGAAGATCTCATAGCGGCCGCAACCCCCTCCCTGGTTACCTCCACCGATGGAGTCTCCTCCTTGAATTTTCGGATTCCAGCATCAGCCGCCGCTGCAATTTCTTGCTGAAGTGGAAAAAATGTAATTACTTGAAAGTGTACAACAATGCAATATATCACAATATTGATGAATAGCTTGCAGTAACCAAAAGAAGTTAGTTTGAAACCTTAAAGATGAAACTGGTGAATACGTCCAAGGGCATCGTATACCAGGTCTTTCGTGAGTTCATGTGACAGTATTGAACCTCCTCGGCACTCAATAACTCTTGAAACTTCTGGAGTTCCATGACTCCATATTTTTGAACTTGGTAGAGTGTATGTACAAGATTAGTCTTGACGTGGGAGTTTTCAGTATTCCTGGTACAATGCCATCACAACAAAGTTGGATTATTGAACATATGCAATGACAGTGAGCATTCAATGCGAGCTTATATTTAAGACAAATCTTTAAAAAAGCAAAATGTAACATACATGTTAATATCATGCATTGCTTGCATTGCTATCCCGACTCGATCTCTTGTGTCGAGGACAATGGAGTCCACACTAACATGCCAATCTCGCTCCAGGCTATGAAGCCTCTCGATGTGGTTCATCCAAGCGATTCGCCTATGATTTCCATCACAAACGAAGAACTTGTAGTCCACTAAATGCTGCAAGGCTGGAATAGACTGCAAGCGCTCATTGAAGGAGTCGTTAACCGTGTTCCAAATTGGTCCCCACTTCTGCTTCTCTGTATCGTTGAAGACTTCAAGGTTCCCTTGCTCGTCTGAAATGGAGACATAAAAAACACGTGCACCTTCATCATAACCACGACTGAATTGGTTGTCGAGCTGCGTTATATCACACGATAGGGTTGGCCTTACCATTGGCATCGGGACCAGCCTACACAACGGGATCTTCATGCGCGACAAGTCGTTGGACATCATCTTCAAGGAATTGATAACGGACACAGTGTCCAAGGTCTGCGTCCGTCTTATATCTTCCTCCATGAATCTTGGTCCCACTCCAGGGATGTGATCACCTTCTGTGTCGTGAGCCGGTGTCGGTAAGCTAGCATCAGCCACATTCTGTACTGGAATATCATCAGAAGCATGTGATTTTCCAAGGTCAATCACGTGAGGGATATCGGGGCCTCCAATCTCGCAATGGACCTGCCAGAACAGTATGGTTAAATAATATAGAAAGCTAAATGAATATGAGTGGAATCCTGATAACTACGCACAATATAAATCATGTAATTAAATCATGTTATTAAATCCTAATAAATATGCTTAGGTAGACCCCATCATTAGTAATCTCGGTACCGAGACAATAACCTGTATTAGCCTTGCGTGTATGATGATCAAATGAAATTAATCAATCTCTCATTCGTTCTTCAGTTATGGAACCTCAATTCTATATCCGGGAATCCAATACTGCTGATCATGTTGTAATATATGTTGTTATTCTATCGCGAGCACATTGTCAAGAAATTATAAATTAACATTGTTCAGTGTTTTAAGCTAACCATTTTACTTACCTCTGCAGAAGTGGGCTCAAGCTCAGCCTCCATCTGCGAACGGAGATTCCAGAGAATGTTCAGGATCACAGCATTGTTAAAGTCACCATTTAGTAATGCTTCAGAGTAATGCATACAATAAACCCCAACTAGACCGTCTCGGCACCAAGACGTCAATCGAGTCTCGCTGGGTATGTGTAGGCGTTTAATTACCCACCCTTGGTAATTAATCGGACACAACCAGGTTCTAGGAGTTAACTAAATTCTAACCTAACGGGTGACTAAACGTCGGTCCATTGTGCCTTCCAAGCAATGGATCTTCTTTTCTAAGTTCCTAGTTTCCGCGGGTGACAATGGAGTTGTCCCCAACTGGCGAGGGAATAGTTCGGGCTAACCGTCCCCTAACGGCAACCTATACGAACTACCACCGAATCTATCCTAATCTATGGGAATCTGAGGCTAATTGACCTCCCCTAGGACTGAGGAGGGATTACCTAAGTCCCTTCCATGGTTTCCTGAGTTGATTGGGTCTCTTCCTAATCTAAGTTATCTTTTTCCCTAATTTAATTTTCTAATTTAATTTATCTAATTTACTTCCTAATTTAATCTTCTAATTTAATTTATCTAATTTATCTTCTAATTTAAATGATCTAATTTATCTTCTATTTTAAATTATCTAGTTTATCTTCTAATTTAAATTATCTAATTTATCTTCTAATTTAAATTATCTTTTTTCCTAATTTATCTTCTAATTTAAATTATCTTTTTTCCTAATTTATCTTCTAATTTAAATTATCTTTTTTCCTAATTTATTTTCTAATCTAATTTATCTTCTTGGTTGAGTTCTGACCTTAACGGCTACTAATTCCTAGTCCTATTGATAAACTTCTAGGTCTAAACTTAAAGCCCCCCCTTACTTCCTATATACTAGTCGGAATTAATCACTAATTAACAGAGGTTAGCGTAAATTCAAGGAAAAGCGCAAGGGGTTAGTTTATCGACCCACCTGATCGTTGTTTGTATGCGCGACCTTCGCCTCCATGCCTCCGGCCGCGTGCTCGTATTCCATGGTAGTCACGTATTTTGAATCGGTCAAATGCCTATGACTTAGTCTTTTGCGAGGTAGTACACTCTAACGACCCTTAATAGTCCCTTTCCTTTTTTTTGTCTCCTCCTCTTTTACTTCCACACTATTCCTACCAAACTCTTAATGGAGCCTTACACTATGACACTAATTTCTTGCGAGCCTAACTACCCTCTTACGTTGTCATGTCCCGCGTCATTCTCATCCTTCCTCTAATGGTTGGAAAGGCCCTTTTGGGGATTCCCTTACGCCCCTAAGCCTACTTTACTATTGATCTTCTCTCTCCTTTCTCCCCTACTTAGTCATGTTCCTCTCTAACCTCGCTCCATTGTTTGTTTTGTCTTGTTGGAGGGATGTGAGAGCGTTTGGTTGCATGTGCAGGTCGGGCGTGCGAACGGCGACTTCTTTTCCTCCCCCCTCCCTTTGCTTGCTCTTGGGATTGATAAGCTTTTATTTTGTACCCTCTAACTGGACCCCCAGTTCTCAGTCCTGTCGGGGTAAAAATCCAAAAAAAAAGGAAATTGGGGCCCCGCAGGGCATCGTCCCGTTTGGTCTGGAGCAACCAGGTGGTGAGAGCAACCAGCTCGTGAGAGCAACCAGCTGTGAGAGCAACCAGCTGCTGGACCGGCTGCTGTATTGGCACTGGACTGCTGCTGTACCGGCCTGTTGTACCGGCCGCTGGCCCGGCTTGCTGTACCGGCCGCTGGACTGGCGGCTGGCTGGCTGGGCTGGCTTGGCGGGCGGGCGGGCTGGGCTGGCTGGGCTCAAAATTCCTCACCCTCGGGTTCCCGTATGGGAACCCACTTACACAAAATTAAACTGGATGTCGTTCGTCTAAGGTCAAAGCTTCGCCATGGGGGTTAAACTTGGATTTTGTGACTCTTAATCCCGCTACCTCGGGACGGAGAGGGCTGCTACTTCCCTACAACCTAGGACAATTCTTGGGGGCTAAACTTTGGCTTTTCCCAAGAAGATCTTGGGAACTAAACTTTGGAGCCAAAAATGTATGGGGTGCAAAGCTTCGCCGTCAAATTGGTTTTGACACCAACTCTAAGACTTGGGATGCCCCTGGGTCCAAAGCTTCGCCGTCTAAGGCCTGTTTTGACACACACTCTAAGACTAGGGTAGTTTATAGGTTCAAAGCTTCGCCGCCTTAAGGGCAGTGGGGCCCACACACAAACACTACAGAAGGTTGACTACGGTTAGGACTGAATTACAAGGCAATCGTGTCCGCAAAGTAAGCATAAACAAGGCCTCACTTACATACTAAAGGCCCCCCAAAGCGGCATCGCCAAGGTACGGTGGGGGGTGACTTTAGGATTAGTACAAGGTACAACGAGGACATGCAAGCGTAAGTGAAACCCACTCAATCCACAACAAGGTACAAGGTAAGGTAGAAGGGCCCAAGGGGACCTTCGAAAGCTTGAAATAGAACAACAACGGAAGCCAAAAGTGCTCCAAAAGCACCGTAGAGGTTTTTTGGCTTGAAACGCCAAAAATTCCAAGATAGCTTGGACCCACGGACCCAAAACAAGTATTGGGGGTGTTTTGGGAGAGAGAAGGGCCCCCTTTTATAGGTTTCCAAGGGCCCACTCCCCCCCTCGACGAGTAACCTCATCCATCCGGATTTTCATCCAACTTTGAGATTTTCACCTAATCTTGGGTTTTACGCTGGTCCTAGTTTCTAACTTTTGGAGTTTAGCTCGGAATTGCAAATGGATTGCGCCAATGGCTTCAAAATGCCATTTTTAGCCTAAGGGACCCCCTTACCCCTATTTCTATCACCAAAAACCCATCGGAAACTAGTGCCAAGTGGAGCCAATTAAAAGGGTAAAAACCTAACTTTTGGGGTTTACCTCTTTTGGCTTGGGTAACTAGCTAGGGTCGTTGGGGAAGCTCTAGGGAGTAAGAAAAGGCTCCTTGATGTCCTTGTTCCGACTTCGTACGCTCCCGGGACGCCGGTCAACCCCGCAAAGATCCTGCCGTAAATATTAGTTGGGGGGATGTTGTCAGTTTCGGCTGCTTCCCGCTATTGGAACGCCATGAAATTTGTCGGGGCGCGTTATTAACATAAAAGATGCTAGTCTAATTTTTAGTGAGATTTTACCGCGGCCTGGGTATTTTCTATGAATTTCCCAACATGGCCTTTGGTGGTTGACCGCTCGGAAAAAGATCCTTTGGAGATCAGAAAAAATTGAGACTTTTTGGGGAACCTCTCATGGAGTCCCCCAAGCCACGTGCCAAGTCTTAGGCTATTCTGGCACACAGTTGGTGGCGTGGTGAAAACTGACTTCGGTTGAATCACCGGCAGTCAGGGAATCTTTCACATGTGAGGGAATCTTGGCGAATGGTTTTTGCCGTGGATGTCCCGACATGTTCCAAATCTGAGAACACGATCCGGAGGCTGTGGATTCCTCCATGCGGCCTGTCTGGGACAAGTGACACCTGCAAGCTAACAAATTGGATTTCTAATGTTTCGTCGGTGGAATGGGGAAACTAGAACCTATCTTTGGAGATTTACGTGGGGACCTCCCTTACTCTCCTAAGACTTAATTTAGCCTATCCTGGTCACATGCACTAGGTTTTGGGCTATTTTGGGTAAGTTCCCAGTAGCCCTATTGTTTCCCACTAATTATGGTTTCTAACCTATATACAAGTGGGCTTTATGGGTAATCTAGGGGTAAAAGGCTATTTATGACCAAATGCTATACTGATATGTGACATACCTATTTTGGTTCTACACTCTTTTTTGGGCTTTTTGTACTACTTTATGACTTAATTTGTAATAAACTAAAAAAAAGAAAACAATGAGTCCCAAGTGACGAATTTGGGGCTCACAGTATGTAGTGTGCAAATTATTCTTCCTGCCTCAGCATCCCGGCTACCAAAAATTATCATTAAATTCTATGTCCATCCCAACATGCAAGCAATCGAAGATGTATAAATCATTCAACAGAAAACTCATTCAACCGATCTGAGCATGACATCATAATGATTCAAAAATAAAATTGAACACTGAAAGTGGCAAGAAACATACCGATGAAGCGGAGTCAGGCGTGATGTCTCTGGGTGGACGCTGAGATGTGGGATCCATGCTGTCAACCTTCAATGAAATTAAACAAGAAATTGAAATCAAAATGTCAATTGCGAGTTACCTTCTACCTGACATCATGCATAGTATATGAACAACGTGACCTGTCTCGGTACCGAGAGATCGTACTCATCCTGTTGTAAATGCATACTATATTCAAACGTTGATTCATGTATTCGATAATAGCCGTAAGCTACCTAATTATTCTATTCATTGACACGTCGACCAAAATCTGTCAATTCTCAATCCGTTCCCAGAATCATTACAGAAATTCTGGTCTGCTCCCTCGGCGTCCCCATTCTGAGATTCGTAAGCATGATCCTTTCTGATATCTCGTTGTCTCGGTACCGAGACTAGGCTAGCAGCTTCCAGTTTATGCAGGAATTTCCCGTAACAAATATCTGACAAATTCTAGTTCCTTGGTCCGCTTATTTTAATCGGCTCTAAGTATGACAGAGACTCTTTAGAATGGTTCAGTCTCGAATGCGTAAGGTTACAGATACCTCAGTTAGAACATCGATAGAGAGCTTCTACGAATCCGATGATTTATTCTAAGACTCCCGCCATTTATTTTCACCATTTCGTGCTTAGGAATGGGATACCCTGTTGTGTCTCGGTACTGAGAGTATGAATCCTCCCAGTAGTCTATGCATGACCAGATCGAGTGTCCCTATTAGTTATCAATATAAAAAACTGAAGTGATAATATTAATGGAAAAATTAGGTAAGATTCAGGAATGGCTGGCAAAATTGCTTATTGGTTGGACAATCTAAGTACTTAGGAAAATCAGGTTATATAACCTTGATTGATCCATTTAATGTAAGCATGATCATACCAGATCACATCCTATATCGGTACCGAGATACACATTCCGTTATATAGAACATGCATACGAAACATCTATACAGGACGTAGCCGTAAGCGTCAGTCTCGGACCCCTTACATGCACTTTCTTCGCAAATCTGATTCTCTTTACGGATATGCAATCATTGACATTAAGAGAATTTAACTCCGGTTCGAATTTGTACTGATCTAATGGAATTCGAGTCGACTCTGACTTCCTACAAAAAATCACGAACTTCTTATGGTATCGATGACCTGCAAGCTTGCCAATCTATTGTCTACCTAGGACATGTGAGAGCATGACTCAGTAACTCGAAACTCTATCTCGGTACCGAGAGTACAATATTCGAAACCTACTGAAGCAAAGCAGGTGAGAGAACTTATCCCTGAACTCACTTTTGATCATTGACTATGCATGATGACCTAGGCTGGATCAATAACTCGGTTCCTAGTATTCAATGTCTCGCAATACCACAAGCGAAGCTGGTGAGAGTGTGAATCCGAGAACTGACTGGCAAGTCACAAATTATGCATGTTGCCCTAATTTAAAACTACCATTCGGTCCCGAGAGCATTGCATGACTGAAATTGGCAAGCGCAGTGGGTGAGAGGCCTTAGCCCACGATTGAGTGGTAGCACATTTCTCTTGCAAAATACCTAAAGCAGGAACAGACAGCTGGTCCTGAGAGGAAATATTTATCTGGTGCATTGTGCAAAGACAGTAATTGTGCCCTGTCCAAATTCCTTCGTCAACTAATCCTGGGTTCTACGGAGTTACTCACTTGCACGAAATATGCAAGGTAAGACCTTGGCATTCACTGACGTCGCAATACGTGTATGAATTTCCTACTCGAGGCCAGAAGAGGACTCGCTATCTCTGTAATGGGAGCACGAGAAAATTCTGGCTGCTCGTTTCTCGGCACCGAGATGGAAATTCGATGAATCATCAGATGCATAAACCTCTGAGTCCATCCTACGAGTTTCCCAAGCGCGAGACTACCAAGCTCTGGTGATGGGAATAATTAAAGAACTAGAGACCACCCTCGTTGTGAATAAGAATTGTGAATCTTATGAATCTCACCTGGTTTCCGACGTCTTCAGGCATCATCGCTGGAGGAACAGAAGGAGCTCCGCTCGCTTGGTTTCGGCGCGGCCGAAGGTTTGGTCCCGAACCTACCATCACCACCTGTCTTAAGGAAAAAAAAGTAACAAGTCCAACAACCTGTGAGCAACACGACGCAAGCATTGGTAATGTGAAATCAGAGAAAGATGAGAAGGGGGATAGCTCTGTCACCTTACTGAAATGAGTCGGGTGCAAATGAAATCGTCCAACAAGTGACTGACCTAACCAGTGAACTGTTCCTCTTAGGGATCCGACATGCACACCAGGTGTGCCACAGGTGCGTTACAGCCTGCTTTTGGGGGTTATGTGCCACCATTAGGGTGACTGAAATCTGAACGGTGGATCGTGCTTTAGGGAGGCCCCACTCATGGATTTTTCAAATACATCAATCATTTCGGACCTTATGATTATAATCATATGCAATTCCAATAATTCATCCATCCTGAAAATTAGTAATCTTCGACCAACAATTAATGTCTGACATTCATTGACTGTCCCACAGAGACTGAATACCTCATGGACATATATATGGTTTCAATCTTGTGTGCATCCAAGGCCCAATATTTAAATGAAAATACAATAAATTCGTAGCTGAATTTATCCATTCAATATTTCTTCGTCGAGGTGTATCTATTTTTTCGTCCAACTCATTAGATATATACCATCAAGATTATCAAATAGGCGAAGAGGAAAATCTTGATGAATCGTCACCGTCACATGCTTTTCTTCAGCGTAATGGTATGACTTGTTGTACATTACTTTTTTGGAATTTGTGATCCATGATATCTGTCATGGACCTTAAGACACGTTAGTCCCTAATTCCCTATTGGCACATCACAGCAATCTTGAATCTCTGCGGAGTGACCATTCGTCTGATAATTATTGATACCCGTATTGTCTACCCATGTATTTTTAATTTTTCTAAATAATAGACATCTACGGCTATAAGACCAATCTATGTTTCAAGTTTGGTAACAAAGAGTACTACTAGATATTTTTCTCAATGTTTATGTTCGGAGATGTGGCTATTCCGTGATTATGCTGTTTTCGGACTTTTCAAACACTTGTACAATAGTGGGCCACCAGTCTTGAAAAATATAATTGTCATCTTAATAGTCATGTACTAAATTGTACGTTGCCCTTCATGATAAATGTTCTATGGTGGGCTGCTCATTAAAGTAGCCGTCCTTAATTTAGGGTGGATTCAATATTGGTGTTGTCATCTCCTCTACTTATCTATCAATGCCTTTTCTCCTTCGTATGATAGTGCTATCAAAGTCGCTTCACTTATATGCGTACTTCGTCTAAATTTGAAGATGGCAATGAGCTCGAGTGGGATGTCCAGTTCCATGGCAATTCTAAGGGCAATGGGAGAATTTGTGCTAATCTCATTTCCAGTCAGAGATACAGGATTTGCTGTTGTTAGTGCGTTGCGCTTGAGTATTCGGTTCAGTCTATGTCCTAGTTCTCTACACATTGATGAGGAGGTTTTTGACTGCGATAGTGGTATACTTATGCATACATTAGGTCATGAACCGGTCAAAGGAAGTTCTAGCAGAGAATGGCATTTGGGCCCTAGAAAGTATTTAGTGTATGGGTTACCAATACATGATGCAGGGCCGTCTTCGAGTGAAGCTACTCTGAAATTGTCATCGAACAGTTCCTACTGAGAGCCTAAGGTTTCACGTGTTAAAGTTGAGGCAGGTGTCGATGTCATTCAAATCGAGAGCGACGACTTAGACGACTCGTCACCACCGCACAAGGTTCTAAAACATATGCCGTCATCTTCTGGTCTAGTCCCTTCCAAATCCGTCAGGCTTGATGCAATGTTGGTGAATAGGTTTGAGGCCGTTGGTGGAGAATCAATTGTTCCTTGCCTTCGAAAGTTGAGTCATACCAAAGGGTCGCGAAATCCATTTAAAAAAATAGATTATGATTCTATTTTGGTTCAGCAGGTCAGTTCTGTCCCACCCGTATTTAACGGTGATGTTATTTTTGAATTACCTCCGTTAGCGCTATCCGGTCAGCAGTGCCAAGCTAAACTTTTGAGTGGGATGGAGAAACGCTATGACGGCCATGTTTGGTCCAATTTACATACAACTAACATTAGAAACGAGGATGGGCTAGTGTTTCGTTTATCTTCGTGTGTGGGACATCTTCGGTGTGATAACATTGCTTGCGAGTATCTTACTCGCAAGCACCGTGTGGCACCCGTCAACCAGACGGAATGGGATGGGTGTTCTCCTGTTCCATTTCAAGTTGGTACTTATCCGCCTCCTGCTTCCACAATCACATGCACAATTTGTGGTGAGGTCCCTTCTTGCGTTGCGGTATGTCCGGCCAAGATTTATTATGTAGTGGGGACATCGGGGATGCAGCGGGCGTGTGTTCACTTCGGAATACATGATCACCCTGTGAAAGATGGAGATTGCCGTGTTTCTAAAGAGAGAACTCGGTCTCTTATTTCAGATCAGGTAGAGAGGAATCCATCTGGGACAAACTCTTCCATTGTTTTGGAGGCAAGCAAGGAACTATTGGGAGAGATGCTTCTTCGTCCAGAGGGAGCACCTGTTGGCAATTTTGGAATGGATGAGCTCTTGCCAATTATAGAAAAGTGCAAATTCATAAGCTCTCCAAGCATTAGAAACGATGTAAACACCTTCAAATACTTTCGGAGGTTTGGAGTTATGGACAGCATCTTAAAGCTCCGAGGATGCAGCAATTGGGCATATGTTCAGGAGAATAAATTTTCTGGTCAAGGATCAGATGTGGACAAGGTATTTGTTTTCAAAATGTCAGAAATTGGCCCGGGCAGTGGCGTTGATCTGGTTACTCGCATGCAACCTACTGGTGATCTCGAGAACTCTTGGATCATGTTTGACCATGTCAAGCGAGTAAAAGAGTGGACAACTCTTGCCTGTCATGTTTATGATCCTATTTATTGTCGCGTAATGACAATTGCTATCTGCGACATGCAGTCGGAGGATACTACAGCGCAAACTGCTTTCTGGACTAATTTGAATGCAGTCATGGGACGGCATGGAATTCCGTCTCCTTATTTTAAAGGCTTTATGGCCGACTGTGCACAGGCGAATTGGAATGCTGTGAGAGTTATTTATGGCAACGGTGACCCGCAGCAGCCAATGGCAAATCGAGAGCGTACATGTTTATTTCATTGGACGCAGTCTATGGAAAAACACACGAAGGCAAACATACGGTCGGACCTACAGGATCAGCATTGGCAATTGTGCAAGCAATATAAGGATGCTGCTTCCATAGCCACAGCTGACATTCGATTTCACGCCATTCGAACATGGTGGCATTCTTCTGGAGCAGCAACAGGAGAAGGAATTCATCGGTTGGAGCTCTGGCTTGCATTTTGGCACTTCCGTTACAGACAATGGGGGGGCTTCATGCAGATGGTAAGATTGAACCCTTTTTATCTTTGTTCTATTTTTCAATTGTTTTTAATGTGCTGTTGTACTTTTGTCACAATGATATAATTATATTGTCTTATAGAGAGATTTTGTTTTCGATGACTAGTTTTATATATCTCAAAGCGTTATCTATGCCTCTATGACTTTGGGCATATAGAGATCAATTTAATATAGTTTCCTTCTGATTTATCTATAATCTTATTGTTCCAGGATTTGCCAACGAATGAACTTGCTGAGATGCCATCTTGCAACCTGGCAGAGACTGTCCATAACAAATGGTTGCAACAATCCGGAAAGAGAGGAAATGATTTGTATGTTGCAACTGTTGATGATTATGTGCGGGCGTTCATGCAAATGGTTCGGTATTACCAGTTTCTCAAAGGTGATAACCCAGGAACTGGTCCAGGGAAAGCAGAACTACATCTTCGAGTAGCACAGAGGTACGCACAACGCACTGGGAATCCCAAAGGGCTAAATGATGCAATGGCGACCGTCCCGGGTGCTGGGGTGTACTGCACTCGGAATCCTCACCTTGAAGGAGAAGAGGTTTTTGGATCCCAACCACGGATGCCTAATCTTCCTCCAAGGTCCCAACACGATTCGCACCAACCCGACAAAGTGAATTTTTCAAGACCTCGAGGAGGAACGAGGACAATACGAGCAAGTGCATCTGCCCCTCGTTTAGATCCGGTCTGCGAAGATTTCTCGTCTTCTGGTACTGAAACAGATTTGCAGATACCCAGTGCTCCAATATTAGTGCCCTCCACCTCACAGTCCTTTCGAGTGACGACCGTGGAAGAGACTTCTTGTGATGAGACGAAGTGGCATATTGCTCGGTTGCCGAAGACTTCGTCGAAGGCGTGCTTTGCTTTGCACGCCATTACCAGAAAGAAATGTGTGGCAAAGATTATTCAAGGCAACAAAGGAACCGCAGCTCCAACTTACACAGGGAACATGGATTGTTATAAAAAGAAAACAATTGAGAGAATGCATTTCTTCTTCTGCAACAATGACATTGAGCGTTGCGTGAAGGGTTCAAAGAGGAAATGGGTTATGTCCAAACCTGATGTGCCTTGTATTTGGCTAGTGAAGACGGGGACAAATCTTACGCCTACTGAGATCCAGCAGCTTCAGAATGCTGGCTTCTGTCTTCCCAAACGTATTGACATCTCCCCCCGGCGGCTATTTGGATATCATAATCTTCCAACCGATTTAACTGGTGTCCATGTTCCTGATTTCCCGGCGGAGCACCCAAGTACAAGATCTGGCAAGAAAATCCGAAGGAATAAGTCGGCACCTACCACAAAACAAGCAAACAATTGTGGTTCTGCACTTACCTTGAAGGCCGTTGTTCGTCAAGTGACGTTGATACCACACCCGGGTTTTGGATGCATTGTTCTACTTGACTCAGGTGTAGATCCTAACATTCAACAATATGTGGTTACTGTAGGTTCGTATCCGGAATGCTCTTGTCCTTATTTCAAGGTAATGTCGACAAAGTCACTAGGGAAGAGAGGGCAATGGATCAACTGTAAGCACTTGTATTTCCTATTCATTGTCATATGCGGTTTTGATCCAGAAGTAGATGTTTTCATTCATGCTCCGAGCTTCAGCTTTAATGAGCTCCAACGAATTCTCGAGAGCGGAATCCTACGTTGCACAAGCTCTACGTAGGTGTTAGGTAGTGACAAAATGGATGTCAGTAGTGAAGAAGAGGACCTGATATTTCATCTTGTATTTCTTTTTGTTTCTAATAGTAGTGAGACTAAAAGGGACACTACTCCATTGAACGGTCATTGGTTACATGCATGATGTACAAAGTTCTTTCTGTGCACTTTACTTTTATTACTTGAAGCTTGGTATGATGTTGTGAATATGTAGACATTTCCGTGAATGCCTTTCTAAATCTAATAATTTGAAGTGCATATTTTAAATCTAACAATACTACTTAATGAATCCAAGGGAAAAAATTGTAGGCCTAACCCTAATCCTACCCGAAAACAAATATGCAACAAGTTCTAATTTGAAGTTCCAAAACTATTGAATCCCATTCTAAGATATTGTATGAGAAGATCACATATGGGAAGTCTCTCGGTACCGAGAGACCTAGTTGAAGCCATTCAGGTATGCATTGCACCATTTTAGGATGGCATGATTGCACCTGCCCTTGTTACAATTGATCTCTGTGAAATCTGAATGTAATAGGTATTTACTGCCCGTGTAGTACACAACAAAATAAAAAAAATATACATCCAACAATTTGAAATTCTTGATCTCACATCCTAAGTACATGGAACCTTCAATTTTCCTCCATGACCTCCAATTTTTTCATCCACATGCACCCTATTTTTTATGCATGGAAGGTCACCCTACAACGACATACACCCTATTAACCCTAAACCGCATCCATATTACTTTTCATCCACATTCATCTCACTTTTCATCCTCATTCATCCCACTTTTCATCCATATTCATCAATATCTTTCATCCGTATCCAGCTTATGTTCCATTTATGTTCACCAAATTTTTCATCCACATCCACCATGTTTTCTATGCATGGCCAACAAATTTTTTAACCACATCCACCTTCTGTTCATCCACGTTCATCCTACTTGTCATCCACTTGTATCCATTTTTCATCCACATCCACCATTCCATCCATCCATGTTCATCCCTTTTTTCATCCCACGTTCATCCTTTTTTTCATCCCACCTTTCATCCACATCCACCTTGTATGTTCCATTTATGTTCACCCAATTTCTCATTGACATCCACCCTATTTTCCATGCATGGCCGACAAATTTATTATCCACATCCACCTTCTGTTCATCTACGTTCACCCTATTTTTCATCCACTTCCATCCATTTTTCATCCATGTCCACCCTACTTTTCATCCACATCCACCGTTCCATCCATCCACATTCATCCCACTTTTCATTTCACTTTTCTTCCACATCCATTGTAATTTTCACCCTAATTCAGCCTATTCTTCATCCACATGTACTTTATTTTTGGATCACATCCATCCAACTTTTCATCCGTAGCCACTGTATTTTTTTCCCACATTCATCCATATCTTTCATCCACATTTTTTTTCTTCATTTTCTTCATTTAACTTTTTGGTAAAATTCACACATAATCTATGCTCCACGCTCGGAATTCTTGGCTCTACGCTCTACGCTCCCGCTCTACACTCGTATACTAGCTTCGTTGATATTCCATGCACCATTTTCAAGCTATGTAGTCTAAACCATAAAAGTGCTATCTAGGATTGGTATAGATGTCAAACATCTAGGACTGATATAGATTTCAGAGTGCGTGTGGGTGGTCTAAATTATAAAAGTACCAAAGTTGTAGAATGACTGCCGCTTTAACAAAATTCTCCATATACTTAGGCTTTTTGTAGAGATATCCTTATTTGAAAGTTTACTTTACTAGAATATTTATTCTTTTGTTATAATGCCATTTGATGCTCTACCATTTAGAATTTATTTATTTTCCATTTTGATATATCCCTATTTTCTTCTAGTGAACCGGTGGAATATTTTCAGACGTGCTTTTGTATAATGTAACTCATACACTTGTTAGTCACCAGGACAATAGGTGTCCAAACGCCTCATCAAGAACAAAACCAATTATGTCCGGTAATCGTTTGGGAGGATCGGTCATTGATTAGGAACTAGATCTATTGAGTTAGCTCACCCTACCGGGCTTGCCTACTCAACAGACTCAATTCCCAATTGATAACCAATCCTCTAAAACCGATTATCCAATACATAGTCTAGTTCTCAGGTAAAAAAGCCAATTCAGAAAAACCAAAGTCTATGGCACTCACATGCACGATATAATTGAGTGGGAGTGAGGACCTACTAAAGGTGTTGAATTCATCATATGGACCTCTAATAAGAAACTCGTGTAGAATTTTAGAATATCATTGAATTACCTAAGTAATTGTTTTCAAGACTTAACTTAACCTCTTTTTGGAGCTAATTGTGCAAGGTCCTTAAGTTGTCTAACTTGAGACCTGTATCCAAATGGAGTCTAGACCAATCCATCCAATTTTTTCCATAAACGCCTTAATTTGCACTTTGTTTTGGAAAAATCAAATTGTAGTTTGTCTATGTCATCTTGATGATTTGGAATAAATAGCTCTAGAAATCATCCTTCATTGACCATCTACTTGTGTTTTGTTCTCTTTCAAATTCTAATACATTGTTTTCTTGTCATGGGATTTATTGGATATGCAGTTCCATCAAGCTATAGGTCAATATTAGTATCTCCAGCTTGCCCTACTTGTTTGTTCATGGAGACATCGCCCTTGTACAATGAAAGGTGCATATTGCCTTTGAATTGTGGCATGGGTTCTTTAAGATGCTAAGTTGTTTATCTCGTTAAGCATTTTGCCCTACTCACTTACTGACAAGTCTTTTCCCTTTTGTCACTAAGCCTTGCCTATGCATCATTACTAGATGGTGTCTGAAGACCACATGAAGCACTCAATTACTAAGCTTACAGGAGGAAATACTCTTAGTAATTGAGCAAGAGGCAAACTAGAGCAATGAATTGAGAGGGCTAGAGGCAATGGCAAGGAAAGGCAAGCAACTAGTAAATAGTAACTTCGTTTCAAATTATGAAAAAAATAGTGACTACAAGGTGGGACCTCTAGACTCTGATGGGGACAAACTCTTATTGGGCATGTTTTTTTTCCTAATGCTAGCTCTTCTTTGTCATCTACAATGATTTTTTTTTCTAGTTCTTCAAGGGAACCCCATTAACAATTTGACACTTGAAAAATCCCCAAATTGATTGGAATTGATAATTCCAAATAGAGAATTAAAGAAAGTCATGTCATCTAGGATTAGCATCAAATAAGGAATGAAAGAAAGCTATGTCCTTTCAATATTAGCATCAAATAAAGAATACAAAAAGCTATGTCCTTTCAAGAATTAGCATCAAATAAGGAATGAGGAAACCTATGTTCTTTGTGGGTTAGCATCAAATAAGGAATAAGGAAAGCTATGTTCTTTGTAGATTAGCATCAAATAAGGAATAAGGAAAGCTATGTCCTTTCAAGAATTATTATCAAATAAGGAATAAGGAAAGCTATATCCTTTCAAGAATTATTATCAAATAAGGAATAAGGAAAGCTATGTCCTTTCAAGAATTATTATCAAATAAGGAATTATTGAAAGCTATGTCCTCTAAGGGCTAGCATCAAATAAGTATTAAAGTCAATTGAATTGACTCCAATACCAAGCCTTCAAAGGCTTGCACAATTGCATTGGAGGTGGACAATTTTGATACACGGTAGAATTCTACTTTTCTAGATGTGCTTGGAGACTATAACAAATTCCACCTTTTTCTACAACATTGTTAATTACTAAGTTATTCTAGAAGAGCTTGGAAACTTAAATTAAGCATACATTATTCAATTTGCCTTTGAATACAATTGGTAACTCACTTGTGATACTAGGCAGCCTTAGCATCCGGTGTTGCTGAACTTGCTCCAAGGGAGAATAATCAACATTTTGTGAGTCAATAGGAGACTCCTCTTCTTTGTTGCTCTTGGATTCATGATCGCTACAGTCACTCTCTATAGTATGGTATGGAAGTTGGATTGTAGCAATGTTGTCCTATTCTTCCTCACATTCCAAGTCATGCCTTACAAATTCAACAAACATTGGCATTTTAGTCAAACTTGGAGAATGCAATACAAATGTGAAATGTACAATAATCAATGCAAGTGTTAGCAAGAGGTCAAAGAATTGCAAAATGTGCCTACAACTATATACTCATAGCACCACAAACTCTTTCAAATTCAATCTTCTCATTCTTTGAGCTAAGTTACTCTAAGGTAAGTGAATCATATAATGTGCAAGCCAAGAGAAATTAATGGATTCATCACCTTCTTGAGTCATTTAAGTTAATCCCTCTCAAGAGATTTCCAAATCTACCTTTCTAGCAAGAAAATAAGTTTTTAAGATGACAATAAATTGTGAAGGTATGTGTCGTGATTAGAAGAGCTTCGTTAACCTCAAACCAACACTTCTTTTACCACTCAACAAGTATTGTCAGCTTCAAAACGGTGTTAAAAACTCACTTGTAAATATTATTTTCCAACTCTATAATGGTACCGTCCAGCATTCTATTAAGAGAGCCACATCAGAGAATATTTGTTTTCCATGCCAACACATCATTGTTTAGGTCAGGAGCTACAACACCATTCATGAGGTAGGCACCATTTATGGTATTCCTACCATACCTTCTCTTCTCATTTAAAAAAACCATACTTTAATGCTTCATCCAAATTCCACTCAATTTTTGTTGCAATGCAATAAGGGACATCCCAGAGGACAAACAAATTTTAGGGTTTAGGGGGCTGACTTGTGAAGCGGGCTTTTAGAGCCAGAAGAGAGAAGCCTCCAAACGCCCGTCGTGGTGTCGAATGCATAGAATTCGTTCAACTCCTTGTGCTGCTTGTCTCTCCCTGCAAACACGTAGACGACGGTGTCCACGGGTGCCATAGCCACACCCACGCGAGGGGAAGGCTTGTCTCCCGTTGCCTCCATGACAGACCATTGCTGCGTTTCGAGGTCGAAGACGTGGACGTCATTGTCTAATGTCACTCTTGGCTCAAATTCTCCACCAAACACGTACGCTTTCTTCCCCACTATGGCCACCACATGGGAGCTTCGGGCAATGGGTGCGCCAGAAGGCCGGGTCACCTGCCAGATCTCTCACAGTGTTCGTAAATTCGCCTTCGAAATTAGACACTGCTGCTACAAGAGTCGAAAAACAATGCCATTCATCTTCACATTAAAAATCTCACTCTGTTCCAAACAGAATTTCACATCGACAGCAGTACTAGGGAACCATGGGCACAATGACGGCACTCGCATGCGCGCGATTGGATCGGATCAAACTTGCTTGACAACAGTACGAAGAACATTCAATCAAAACACTCCGCGTCTTGCACATGAAGCACTTCTCAGCCACGATTCTTCCAAAAAATCGTGACACTTTCAAAGATATCGCACCCCCAGTGCAATTTCACATTCTCTGACAAGGCTAATTAAATTCAACGAGACGTGAAGGGAGACGACAACAAGTACTCGCAATGAAACCCCTTGAAAATCTACATAGGGATGCAATCAATTAATTCTCAAGCATTCATAACATAACAAAAGGAGCAAGCAAAAGATTGGGACCTCACGCCATGTCGCTCGTGAGCTGGACGCCATGCCTGCGATCTCGAGGGCAATCGTCTCAATGCAAAAATTCAGCAGCAATTCAAACCTCAAACCATCACGACTAAAATTTGGGGGAGTTGTTACATGCCTAAGAGCGCAGACAGACAGAGAAAGGAGATTCTGAAAAGGGTTGCCTTGATGACGACAAAGTGTCGATAACCAAGGACACGACCCATGAAGACCGGGAAGCGATGGTGGGCACTGGCCGCTTTGGGCGAACAAGCGATGGAGTGGCGATGGTTACCGAGGCACGAACATCGACAACAGAGTAAGCACACTCTCTACAGAAGGAATTCAGAAAAATGCTCAATAAGAAAGAAAGGAGTTCAAGGTTCACGATCGAAGATTTCATGCCTTTGAAAAGTTACTGGTCCAGTAGGATGAGCCTGATAAAAGTGTGACTTAATAAATTTTCATAAAAATTTAGATACACAGCGTAAAATATCCAATATTACGACAATAGAGCTAAGGCACATGTGTTCATCAGTTTGACTAAGCTCAGCCATAATCTGAACCAGGTAGTAATTGGGTCCAAGTTTAGCAAGGTTTGAGGTGGGAAGATGCCATCGTCGCCATCTCCGCGGCTTAGAACCGATGCGATCTCGGAATCTGAGCCAAACCCTAAACTGTTCGCAGCCCATCCTCTCGACGAATTCCGGAGGGGAATTCCGGAGGGGAATTCGGAAGCCCTAAATACCAGCTCCTTGGCTTTTTCCTTCACAAATCTCTTCATGTCCTTCTTATCAAGCCCTGCTGGCAACGGGATGGTCGACAGAATCTGCGGAGTCGTTTCTGGAAAATTGAGCAGTTTTGGTTTGCCGTAGAAATGGAAAGCTGCATCAACGGCAAAGGCTGCTTCGATTTGATACTTGAAGTCTCCGAAATCTATCTTGTTTTTGGCTTTGGAGGGTCTCATCTCGGCTACCCAGTTTCTGCGGTCGGGGCGGTAGCGGACTCCGTTGAATCTCTTCACCTCCGGAGGATAATACGTTGCTGACGAATCGTGCACGTGCGTGGAGGACACTTGGTGAAAGGGGTTTACTGTTGTTCTCCGTCGTTTTCCAGGTTGCGAACTCGGGCGTCTCCTCGGACTCTCAAGATCCACGAAGTCGAATTGCAGGTGCCAGATCACTGCGGGTTTATGCCCTATGGAACGACTGGCACCGTCGATTTTGAGTTCTAAGTAGGGCCACCATCCCCGAGACCGTTTCTGCGCCGGGGGAACGACTTCTGGAATAGCGGACTCACATATGGAGAGATCATTGCCCCAAATCGAGAGAATGGACCATCGAATGCAATAGCGGTGAAAGGAGGCAAGGGACTTACAGCTTGATGCAAGTCCTGGTGCGGACGGGACCGTGCAGCTCGTAAACAGAGAGGTGGTAGCGTTGGAGCTCGAATTTTGAGAAACAGACTCGGCCAACAATGGCGACGTCTTGACCTGAGCAAGGAGATGATGCAAAACCTCCATCTCATCCAGATCATCGTCCTTGTCAGGTTGCCAGTGGAGTGCCGTCTGCTTCGCCCATCGCAGACGTCTTTCTTCGAATAAGCGCCTGATTGTGGGAGCGTCGTGGAAAATGGTGGCGTGAGCGTAGACCTGGTGGATTTGGAAGCGCCGTTTGCGTAACCCTGCGCAGTTGTCGAGATCCCGCTGCAGCTGAGGTACGTAATTGTGGGCCAGTGGTTTCGTGCCGATGGAGAGAGCCATGCTTGG
The DNA here is from genome assembly GCA_947034895.1 of Rhytidiadelphus loreus. NCBI lineage: Eukaryota > Viridiplantae > Streptophyta > Bryopsida > Hypnales > Hylocomiaceae > Rhytidiadelphus > Rhytidiadelphus loreus. The sequence goes on along the minus strand of OX344765.1, from coordinate 26,765,286 downwards.
ACGGGTCCTCAACACTAATCTGTTCTATGTTCCTACCTTGTTTGAGCAGAATCTGGTTCGTTCGACGGAACTGGACCCAACGGAACTGGTTCTAGATAAATTTTGATTTTCCTGGGACGAAATCGCTACATCGACAACGAACTGTATGGATTCGCAAAGTGACAGTACGTTTGAAACATGAATAGTTTCCTTCGTAAAATGCGTACTGGAGTGTCTCTGTGACATGACTCTGGACACCAAGTACAGACAATCATCAACAGTGAAGGAGAGAGGGAATCAACTGAGGGATCTGAAGCCAACCTGGATTTGGGGAGCAGTGGCTTCTTTTTGGTAAATAATATCCCCAGAATCTGACGAACTGCACTCGGTTTTCCGTTGACATGCTTTGGTTTTCTGAAGTATAGATCGATCGGCAATTTGCCCAAGGGTGTCAATTCGAACCGGCTATTTGGGAAAGTGAACCACTCGCCGATCCTCCGAGTCCCTTCGTTCTCCCCCTAGTTCTGAATACCCGCTAAATTCTACACAAAGAAATTGTATTGTTAGTCACTTGCCACTGTCTTTTTTCCCAGAAATCCCCCAAAACATAATGCACTTGGAAAGATTTCTGTTCCTTAACCCCCTAAAGGACCATTGTCCCCTCGGGGGACAAAATGGATTTCAGGCAAGTTCCTATGATCTTAATTTTCAGTGAATTTTTTTGAAACTTTCTCATAAGATAAGAAAACTTATGAGCTTCGTGGGAATATAAATTTTATTTCAATTGGTGCCCGAGAGCAAAAGTTATGGCATCTTAAACATAATTTACACGTCACCGGGCAGAAAAATAAATCTACAAAAATTTGAAATTAATTTTTTAATTTTTTTCTTCTTAAAGATCATACTTTTGTCTACATGTGAAGCTTTGATTCATTCCATTTGGATTAGTAATGTGAAAGTTATGAACAATTTTTGTTTTTCCGGCAATTTGAGCATCTTTTTGAAAAAATAACTTATAGGATTCAATTCTGAATGCAATTTTCACAATTTTTCTGAAAAAATTGTTTGACAAGGTTAACCCTTAAAGGACCGTCACTATACTTTCACCAAAAACGCTCCAAAACTGCCATTTCTAGTACAAGTACCAAAATCTTGAAAAAAAACTTTTTTGACATATCTAACCGTAGGATCTTGTATTATATAGTATCAAAAACATGTGGTAAAATTTTCAGACATTTCCACCAGGTGGATTGCAAGATATAAGCATTCAAATTAACTAAAATCATTTTTTTGACTCTGCGAAAAGCAGGGCAGCTGCACTTCACAAGCTCACATTTCTATGAAAAAATGACCTAAGGTCAAAACACCCATTACCGTTCTGCAGTCCAATTCCATCAAGTAGACCAGCCCAATTCCGTCATCAACTTTGGCCCCAATTCCGCCTAAAATCCCCTCCAATTCCCTTCCTTTTATGACAAAATCAGAGAATTCTATGACAGAATCAGGGATTTTTATGACAATAAGGGTTACGTGTCACTCCATTAATAGAGAATATCTAGTACTTGATTAGGCGGTAATGGGTTGTTTATGGGACAATTTTGACCCCACTCTATAAATGGTTTTGTAATTTCAGGACTGACCACTTCAAAAATTCACAGAAATTACAATTTTAATGGGAAAATTATAATTCCACTTGGGTTTGATCCGTGAAACAAAAACACACCTCTGAAAAATATGTGCCCTTCTTGAAATTAACCCCAACATAGTCAGATTGCAAATCAGGGGGGTGATAGGTAGTTCTACCTTAAATGGTGGTGCTTCTTTGGATTTGTTTTCCTAGACAAGTTGGCCACATGCTTGAAAATTTTCAAATCATTTGAAATAGTACAACATATAGGAAAAAAATAGTAAGTAGGTAGTAGTAGACAATGATTAAAAATACTAAATTATTTACAATTTAAATATAGAATTGAAAATTTCCAATCCCAATGGTCGAAATGTTGTAATAATGTATCTACATCCTAAAATTTTATTTTTGTCCAAAAATATTGAAAATTGGGTAAGATAAAGGATTTCAAAGTTTATTTTAGAGTAGGAAATCCAAAACTGCCCGCAAACAAAAAATCCTCATAACTTTTGACTCATTGATCAAAATGGAATGATTAAAAGCTTTTCGTGTATATAAAACTCCAGAAAATCAATTCCAAATTTTTGTTTCTGGAAAAATTGATTTTTTCTGATCTGCCCGAACTGCCCAGTTGGGGAAAAAAGTAACATATTAGGCTATAACTTTTGACTCGTATTTCCAAATGTCATGAAATTTGGTGCATATGAAAGATCTTCCTTGACCCCACATTCTATTAAAATTTCAGCCCCAAATATGAAAATCTCCGCTTGTAGGTACCTGCCCAAAATTTTTATACAGCCAAAAAACGCAGTCCGATCCTTAAGGGGTTAAGTTTTCTATTTAGAACAATCTCACCATTGAGATTATTGTGTTTCAATCCCATTTTAGAGCTAAGGTAGAACTGCCCAATTCCGTCAGTCATTCAATTCCGTGGTCTACAACTTTATCCCAATTCCGTCATAAAAACATGCAAATCCACTTCAGATTCTGACAACAATAATTTATTAATGCTATTAAAAGATAAGGTGTCAATTAATGATTGGTGAATCTTCAAGTGTTATTAAGTACATTGGAAAGCGGTATTGAGTTGTAAGAGGACGTTTATGAATCCAGTCTAGTGGCGGTTGTGCAGTTTCACTTCAGAAATTCACAGAAATTACAGTTTTTATCAAAAAATTATAATTCCACTTGGGTTTGACTCCTGAAACAAGAACACACCTCTGAAAAATATATGTCTTTCCTAAAGTTGGCCCCAATATAGTCAGATTGCGAATCAGGGTGGTAATGGGTAGTTCTACCTTATTAAAGATTTAGTTTTTCTTTCAATCTTGGACCTACTTCTACTGAACAATTTTTTAAAGAATGAAAATCAATCGTGTTTTTTTTTAATTTTTTTTTCTAGACTTTCAACTCAATTCTTCAACACAAAAAATTTTAAATTCAAGGTCCATGGTGTAATTTTTTTCCCCAAATGGCATTCAAAGTCATCTGAAATTGCAGGCTAGTGTTCAAAAAAACTTTCTTTTTTCAACTTTGAATGCTAATATCTTACAATCTGTACGGTCAAACTCCATGAAATTTTTACCACATGATACTAGACTAGTGAAGTACAAGATCCTAAGGTTAGATTCTAAAAAAAGTTTGTTTTTTGTTTTTTTGGATGAATGCAGCAAAAATGGCAGTTTTGAGTAGTTTTTGACAGAAGAACGGCCCTGGTCCTTTAGGGGTTAATATTTGCTCCTTCCATAGCGGAATCTCACCATTCACAAAGGAGGACATTAACACCAGCAAAATGCACTGTTCAACATGGTGGAATGCACCATAGAAATTTCTTTATCTTTTCAACATGATGGAAAGCACCCTGACACATTCACACACCAATTGGAAAGAAATCATACAAAGTTGGAAAGAAATCTTTCACATAAATTATGCAGGAGAAGCCCTCTTAGGTCGAGGGTCCCTGCATTTTCGGGCACAACCTCAGGCTAACACGCTCAGTCGAGTGCCCTTAAATGCAGAGACCCCTCCCCTTGAGGCCCTCCCCTATAGAGAGAGCACTCACTGGTGGGAAGTGAGAGCGCCTCTCCATTGGGGTCCTGGACCTCCAGGATCGGAGGGTCTAGGAGGGTTCCATTAGAGAAGCCACCTGCCTGGAGGTCCGGGCTGGAGGTCTAGGCTACAGTCCGTGCATTCCGGCCGTGCGAGGCTGGAGGGACCGGACCCTCCCCCGGACCCCCTATTTTAAGTTCGAATCTTCAACTTCCGTGCCTCCAGCTCTTCTATTCAGCTTCCGCGCCAGTAAAATCAGCTTCCCGGCCAGTAAAATCAACTGGGGCTGGGTCCCCCCTCCCAATTTCCTCGTTAAAGTCCCCTCCAGCTCTGGCCTCCAGGAGCCCAATGGAGAGCAGCCGGAGGGGGACTGGCCTCCGAAGGGGGGTCCCGGAGGGGTCCAGCTCCCGGAGGTCCAGGCCCCCAATGGAGAGGGGCTCTGAGGGGGGAACCGGCCAACACAGGGGGGCGAATTTGAATGATAATATATCTCCAGATTCTGGGGTGTCTGCCCCACGTCACCACTCCTCCAAATGTGGCACACACAGTCAAACGTGCAGAAGACGAAAGCTTCGGAAGGTGCTCTCTTCCTGGTATGCAATGATTCATGAGAAAATTAAATGCTGGCTGTACTAAAATCTAGATATCCCAATGCTAGCACAAAGGAATCGCATTGGAACACATGAGACTAAGGTAGACAAGCCTATTAGCACCCTGATTTGCAATCTCAATATCTTGGGTCCAATTCCAAGACGGGCGCATATTTTTGAGAGGCGTGTGTTTGCTTCATAGATTAAACCTAAGTGAAATTATAATTTTTGTGAATCTTTGAAGTGGTTTGCCTTGACGTTCCAAAACTACCCATATTAGAGTGGAGTCATAAGCGTCTCACAAACAATCTGTATTTGCCTAAACTCCTAAATGTCCAAGACCTTTTTTGAGCTTCTACGAAATTTGCTCTAAATTGAATAGAAAGCCAACATTTTGATTGGTTGTATCAATTTTGTTAAAGATCACATCTGAAAAGAAAACACAACAATATCACTTATGGATTGAAAGATTATAATGTGTGATCATGAGGGTGTTAAAACTACAAAAGTGATTTGAAGTCTTTCAATTCCTCTTTTCACATGTCAAATTTAAAAAGATGGTCACCAAAAATTATGAGGATAAAGGGCCTAACATGTACAACCCCAATCAATTTATGGCTTCTCAAAATTTACTCTACAGTTTTTTTTAAATGAATTTCTAAGGTGATTTTTTCTCCAAGATCTAGTGTATTTGAGGATCATTTCCAAGAGCCCTCAACACTACATAAAGTCAGGATTGCAATGGACACCCTTGCACAAAATCTTGAATAAAAAAATCATAATCAATCATTTTCAAAATCAGTTTTCTAATGCTAAAACTAGACTTCAAAAAGAATTTTTTTTAAATATAAACTACTAAAAATAGCAACTTGATTAGGTTTTATTTAACTTCAAAGTATTGTTGACACCCAAATTTGGTTCCTCGGGTATTTAGGGGTTAAGTACTCACCAATAAACAATTGACACCAATTACCCCATCTAGACATTAATTTATTTATTTGATTTTGTTCAAAGAAATGAATGGATTTGAATGTTTTTTAGACAGAATTGGGGCCAAAAGTAGAGGACAGAATTGGGCAAGTAAATGGAATGGGGCATTAGATGGAATTCAGCCATCGGGGAGGGCTATAAGTTCCCCAGCCGAAACCCAGCCGAAATCCATCGAAACCCGTTGTTCCCCGCCTGTGCTGACCTAGCTAAGCGACTGCTAGGTCAGATTTTTAAAAATAAAAATAAATTAAACCTTGTTTTTCATTTTAAGAACATTAATTAATTAATTTATTATTATTTTTTGAAAATAAATAAATTCTGACATCCGCGTTCGAGGGCCGGGGGAACGGAGCTAGGAACGAGCCTAAAACGGCCCTCTAGCCCCCCAAATCCCATCTAATGGCTAGTCTATCTTAACATTAACATTAAGTAGTTTGCATTGGCAAAATTTCATGACTTGGCACTTTCAATGGGTGCTTTGTAAACTTAAATCTACACCTTGTCATGTCTTTGTAATTTTGTACAACTGAATGTTATCTTTCATTGGGTGATTGCAAGTGAGACTTGCTAATTTTGTTACATTGTAGAAGGTGCACTAGGAGTACTGGTACTAGAGCTATTTGGAAAAAAAATTAAACATTTTTAATATAAAAAATTTGTTAAGCAATAATGATGTATTTCCAAACATCTATGTCTATAAAAGTTATTCTCCCAAACTTATATTGGGCAATGGAATACCTCACAAAATAAATAATTTGGTCTTTGCACATGTTTTAAAAAAAATTAGCAAAACATTGGAAAATTTTGAATTTTTTTCCAATTCAAAGGAGATTTTGGTTAATCCATTATACTTGAAGAAATGTAAATAACTTGATCCCTATGGTAGCATAATTTAGGAATAGCGCTTTGAACACATGTGACTTGTTTAGAAAATCCTCTTATGACTATCCCTTGAAAAGATGCAAACAAGTCTTGATTCCTACAGTTTCCTCCCTTTTGAAAAAAATCCAAAGCCATTGATCTCAATAAAATACCTTTCCTATCAAAAGTTGTTGATGTCCAATTTAAAAAGTAAATTATTGTCGTTGATCATTGTCATGAGAGACGATCTTGGTTGTCATCTTATCGATGCTTTAAGATACAAAATATGATATAGAATACAAAATATGGGATACATATAGTATGTAGAATATACACATAATACGTATGGAATACATATGCATCCATACAAAATATGGATATGAAGTATATAGATATATATGAAATACATATGGCAAATAAATTTCAGATATCTCATATTATTTATAGGTCAAATAGATTTTTTTTTAAATACAAATATAGGAGGTAGGTGAGTATTTCATAAGCACCCATCTCATTTTCTCAACCAATGGCAAAATGACACATATAACCCTTTCAATTTTTTTGGAAAAAATTAACTACCAGTGGCTGAATGACATGTATACCCCATCAATTTTTCATGTATGGTTTTTTCAAAAAGCCATAGTTTCTGACTATGGCCTATACAAATATTGTACAAAAAATATCCCCTTATAACATTATATAATTCCAGAGGACAAACTTAAGTTCCAATATTTAGATCTAGATTTAAATATTTTTAACAAATGAAAAATTTATAAAAATCCATCATATAGGAAAAAGTGACATTTGACATTAAATAGGGGATATTTAAAAATAGGAATTTTTCTCAAAAGATGTGAAAGATTATTTAAGGTGTAAATAGTCATGAGTACCTCTTCTATGAATCTTGAATCATTTGGAAGTATAATACAAAAGTTATGGCCAAAAATCATTAAATGATGATGCATACATGTGACAATCAATATTGTAGGTCTTCCTTGCAATCACCTTTTGCATGTAAATTGATGATCCAATGATAACCCCAATTCCAAATTTCCAACTAAGGATGAGTTTAACTAAGAGTCATATTTATACAGTTACACCAATTGAAAATAAGTCCCATCAAGTGTACAAATAGAAAAATTGTTGATTGCAAGGATCAATATTGATAAATTGCAACTCAGAATAATAATTATTTTAATGATGGCCCCTCAAACAATAGGATCTATAGATCATATCCACAAGGTTAGATCAACTAGTATACAGACCAATATTTTTCAATAACTTGTAAAGCTAAAAGTTGAAAATTTCTCTTAAAATCAATTACAAATCAAATATTGTGATTTTTATAGGAATTTTTTCCTTTAAGCTCAAAATGTTTAGTTCTAGTCAAAGTGATTTTTGAAGATTTTTATTTTATATTTTTATTCAAATCGTTTTTGAAGGATCATTTTTGTAACTAAAAAAATTATGTTTCGATGTAGGTCTGGCATCAAAATGTTATTTAAAATTGAACATATAGCTTTTAATGAATTAAAGATGTCAATTTTATTTTTTATTTTTTGAATGAGCTAGTTAAGGATGTCAAGTTCGAAGTTAGAGGGCAAATAAGAATCCATGTCAATACTTGAAAAATAGGAAAGGTTGTATACTTGTATGGATAGGGATGCATACAAAAAGGTTCTAGAAAACATCATCTTGACAGTCAGCTCCTCATCTCCCTCGCCGTCCCTATGCCGTTGGCCCAAAGTAAAAGATAATGAATCCCTATGTTCCCAAAGTAAAAGATAATTTAATTCAGGTTTATCCACCTCTTTTACTACAATGGCACTGTAAGGTATTTGCACCTAAAACAAATTCTTTTTTTTCAAACAATTCATGAAAAATATCATATCACAATGTTAGCAAATGAAAGCTAAAGTGAATGTAATTGGTTTGAGAATCTTTAAACTTTGTGTAAATATACTACAAATTTTCAATGTTGAGATCATAGAAACACCTATTGTTGACATTAGACTACCCTTATCTGGACATCCTTGGAAGTACAAAATGCTTCAACTCTCATTGGTTTCTTAAAATATTACTTCAATTTCCATTAGTTCCTTTTGAAAACTATTGTTGAATTTGAGCAAACACTTTGTCATATTTGGGTCAATGAGCAACATATTTGGATTGACAAGAGGCATATTTGGGTCGATGAGAGGCTCTGAAGAACACTATTCTAGCTCATGACAAATGATTGGTGTTGCAAAAAGGAGTGAGGATACCTTAGTTGCCGTTAAGATTTCAGGTTATGTTCACAGATTGCTTTTATATCAACCCTTTTAAGCTTAAATTCAGATTGAGGCAAAGGTCAACTGATTATGTTTGATCATGATTGTAACATTTTTTTACTGATGTTGATAACACATTGACGGTGAACTGTTTAGCTAAAATAGGTTCATGTATCTCGTTGATCTTTATGGCTCTATCTGCTCAAAGGGTAAGCTAGACAGACTGGATAACAATTGCAAAATCTTTCGCATCCAGCCAATTACTTTGGGGAGGGTTTTGACTTGCTAAATATCTCTAGGGGAGGAATGATCATGTCAGAATTGTTTCCCGAATTGTTCTACGAAGAACTCATGTACTGTACAGTGCAATACACCGTGAATTAAAGGATCCATTACATGTCAGTAGATGGTGGAAACGAATGTGGATTGTCGACCTTTCTGTTGCTCTTAGCCTCCAACTTGCAGAATCTAGTCAGGAAAATTTGAAATTGAATCAAATGTCAGTAGCGAATCTCATAACCGCCATCACTTGTCAAATCGAACAATCCACTTACTCAACAGAACGATTGTAGAATCAAATTTCATTACAATATAAATTTAGTGCCGAACACCTCTTGCAAATCAAAACTCACATGTGGCAATTGCACTTAGCAACGTGAAGGTGATCACAAAGAAGTAGGGATTTACACAAGCAGAAAAATATAACAGTTGTAAAACCTTTATCACAACTGCAATTTGGAATGTCAGGAAGTTGTCCGACCATGAGCACAAAACATTAGAAACATTAGAGTTTGTGGCAAAATATATAAATAAGGCCTTATTCGTTAAAATGAGACAAGTTGCAGTTTCATTTTAATTCATTCCTATATTTAGGTTCAAGAAATCTTTCATTAAATTGAGACTCTTCATTAAATTGAGACTTAGAAATGTCAAAATATGTATTTGATTATTTTTCAACCATTAAAAAATAATGGTTAAAATTCGAAATCACATTTGGATTCACAAACTTATTTGTAAAAAGGGGAAAAAAATACTCGAAGACATTATAAAGTGAGACATTTCTTTAAATTGAGACTTAAAAATGTCAAAGCACTAATCTACATATTGGAGGTATGTCCAACTTTGATATGAAACACATGAAAAATAAACAAAATATATCAAAAAATTAGTTAAATATAAAGCTTGAAGATGCAATAGTATGAAATAAGTTTACTATTAATAGAAATAGGATTTCTTTACTTACATAGCCACACTATCATAATAAAACAAATACATATATGATCATTGATTAGTTGCAATGATCATTCTAATTGTAATTGAACTACCAAAACAATAGTCTACTAGTAATTAGAACTATGAACTATGAACTAATCAATCTTCTTCCATAGAGTCATCATTAGATGCAGTTGTCGTAAAGGCCGCCACTGATGCCTTTATGATATCAATTTGCAAACTTGGAATTGTCACTTTCGGATGTTTAGTTGTTTCACGAAAACGTGGCTTCCAAGCTGTCATGATACAATCTGTATTTGCCCAATCTGAAGGTATTATGCAATCCTCACGCCACACATTCCCTTCTTTGGTGTCCCATCCGGCATAGTTCACCATATCAATGTGTCCAATATTGGATTTTGATCTTATGCATATGCCCCGGATCTGGGCTGGGAGCCGTAATGGCCCTGGCAAGCCAAAATGGCTTCGGGTCATGATTTGCGGGATGCACCACAACAAAAGAACCTACGTGCGTATTACGATTAATACGAAAGGAAGGACGTGGACGATCACGTCTACGTCCAACAAAGGGTGCATCTTCTGCATCTTCTTCACGCAATGTGCCATCTCTTTGCATTCGATCTGTCTCGTCAGGGGCGATCCTCGAAGCTGACCAAAATCCATCAAGTAACACCTCACACACTTGAAGAGGAGCATCCAAAGCACTTCTGACGCCTTTCCAATAATCTTGTAGTGGGCCATTCTTCCGCCTAAACTCTCTAGTGTAATCGTCATTTGCCATTTTGTTCCAATGTCCAATATAACCATTCAAGCCCTTCTTTATGTCATCAAGAGCTTTCATCGGTTGAGGAGCCAAAGGTAGAGGACTACCACTTGGCACTATAGGAAGTCCATCCTCACTCTCAATCCACAATCTAATTCCTTTGCCATGCTCTGGCAACCACTTATCGTCTGTACACAAATTCTTATACTCCATCAAAGGCCATCTTGAAGAATCCATAAAAAACTTAAATTGTTGGGACTTTGAATGTCCTTCAAGGTAGTCTCCGCGAGAACCCAAGTAACCCTCCACAAATTTCTTGAAATCAGGAAGCTCCTCAATGAGATGAGGAGTCATGGGATGCGTTTCACAATCCATGAAGGATTTCATGAGCAAAGGAAGTGTTGGGTAGTTATTTGTCTTCAATCTTGAACTCTATCGACCAAAAAGAGCATCAATGTCTTCGTGAGTGTGTCCTACAATGAGGAAGTTGATGTACACCTCACGAAAAATGCCTTTATATACAAGCAAAGAGCAAAAGGCAAAAACATATCGATTCTTGTTGTCCCCTGAAGCATTATCCAATTGCAATACTAATACTGGTGGGAGAGGTTGAGCCGGAATCGGTTCTTGTAGAGGTGGAAGGAGGGAGTCCAAGCAATTCTCTGCTCCATTTAGAAGTGCCTTCGTCAAGGTGGATTGGTCTCTCTCGATAGAGAATAACGTGCGCGATGAATTCTTCGGCGGTCCTTCCAAATCACGCAACAACCTTGCAATGGATCCGATGGTATGATTTGAATCAAATGGATAAATGCCCAAACTGTAGTGTGCATATTGCACATCTCCATGACCATGAGCAATCATACCTGTAACAGCAACGGGCATTTTCATGAAGGACTCTGTCACTTTGGTCTTGTGAGAAAAGTGTGGAGAAGACGTCTTTGAATGATCCATTTTATCATGAATGATGCACAACATCTTCTATGGGTATGTCTCGGAAAAATACCGATTTCCGTAGTAGTATTCCCTATGGGCCTTCTGCCCGGCAACGTGGATATTCACTTGATTAGTCCACTTATTTTGTGTCTCCAAACACACACAAGCACTCCTCAATTGCTTGTATGTATCACAGAGGCCACATCTAGTGAAAGTGTCTCCACGAGCCTTTGCAGCAAATTCTGGGAAAGAAGCATGGCGAATGTTGCTCAAGCCACTAGAAGTAATTGGTTGCAAGCCAAGTGATGCATTACACTCATTGATTTTTGGTAATTGCTCACTCCAACGAAATGCAGAAGGTAGAACCATTGATGGGACTTTCTCCCCAGACTCTAATGTTCTTGTCTTATGTGGCATTTTATCTGCATCAGACTCAATAAATTGGTGAAGTGTGGCAGTAGCTTGAAGAGTATGCATGCGGGGCTTCTTGGATCCCACATTTCCATGGACCTCAGATTGCTTTCCAATTCTAGCCTTTTCTTTATACCTATAGTAGATAGCTTTTGCAATCCCATGAATGATCCACCATGCTATCGCACTGTAAATGCGTACATAGTGTAAAAATGCATGGTAATACATTATTTCTATAGATTTGGTTTTAATAATATAAAAATAAAGATGACATCATCCTTAGTAGCTTCAAGATGACACCTTCTCACGATGACATGAGCCATCTATATAAGAATAGGTTACCATCTTAGAATGCCACCAAACTTGAAGTAGTTTTCTTTATTGTATGTTATAGATTTCAGTATGTCGAATTGGAGGGTTTTTTATGAGTCTCAGGATGAGGAGCCTCTACCAGAATTGGAGTTTGAGTTTTTGTTATCTCAACTACCGGCTCAACCTCTTCAGCCGCTAGGTCTTTCATTATCGCACGAGTATCCTCAAGATGAATCTGGGCCTTCTCGACCGCCAAAGCAACCCCGCGTGGAGCAGCGATGGCACGGAAACCTACAGCGTGGAGCTCGAGTACTAGTGATCCTGTTGCAGGTTGGATGTGTTGAACCTGGTACCCAAGAAGTGACATTCAAAGGGAGTTTTGAAGGTCTTAATGACGATCAATACTATTGTATGGTCAGGCCTATTAAAGGGAGTCGCGGTCACCAACGATGGTTAGAGGGGCCGGTCAATCCCTTGACAAAGGCGGATCGTGTTGAGTTTGTTGCTACTACCATCAAGCGAATTCTCAAGTTTTTGAAGATGGAGTGAAGTTTCTTTGAAGACTTTAGTTCTTTACCTTTGAGAAGACATTTATTTTATGTTAGTTGTTTGTAGATTTCATTTTGGGTATTGAAAATAGAGAAAGAAAAGATAAAAAGGAATTAATGAAATAGTTTTCCTTCTAGGTGAACTTGAAGTGAATTTTCTTTCTAAGATAAAGATAAAGAGATAGTTGTGGGGTCAAATAAGGGTTCAATTATTGATGTGAGAGCTTTGAGAGTGAGTTAGGGGCTGACCCCACTTGTTTGTGTGGTTAGAGTAGAGATAAGGTGGAGGAAAAGGGGAACACTATTCATCTTCTCTCCCGTTGTGAGTTTAGGAAGGCCCGAATGTTTGAAGGCCCATTTTGTTGTGAGTTTGAAGTATTTTGAAATGAAATTTGAAGGTGTTGTGTATCATGTTGTGTAGTTTCCAAATTGATCTCACTTTCTTGATTTGGAGTTGTGAAGCAAAAGTTGTGCTAGTTTGAGTGGAGGGAGGTTTGTTGCCTTTAAAATTAAGAGGCAGAGACTTTGGTCAACCATAAAAGACAGACAGGTTCTTGTTTTGCAATGAAATGTGGAGGAAGTGTAGTAAATTGTGTTAGCTTTGCATGAAGCTATCATTCGTTCTGTTTGGAGTTTGTATGAGAAAGTTGTGAGTGTGGAAGCGAAGGAAAGTCTGCTGCCTTTCCCTTCTCAAGGCCGAAACTTTGGATGGCCATAGAAGTTGGACAAAGTTTTAGAATTGTATGAAATTTGGAGGAGAAGTAAATGATTGTTTTAGCTTTCCGAAAAGCTATCATTTAGTTCATTTGGAGTTGTAGATCAACAGAGACACTCGTTCAAAGCTCAGTTTGGGAATTGAAGTTGGAGTTGGAGTTGGAGTTGGAGTTGGAGTTGGAGTTGGAGTTGGAGTTGGAGGAGTTTTGAAGACTTGTGTGTTTGTGTGTGTGTGGCTTGTGGGTTTGTAAATTTCATTTTATTGTTGCGAGCAGTTTGGTTCACACCAATACTAGCCTCATTTGGTGTTGTGGATGCGACAAAGTGGGGTTAATTGCCCACATGGTCGAGACTTTTATGTTGTTCCCACTAGTGAGGCAAGTTTGCTGGTCACCGTGGGTTTGAAATTTAGGATCCAATCCCTCGGACGGCTCAACTCGTGGTCTGGCCATCCTGTTTTACACGTCCAAAGCCCGTGGTTTCTTATCACCCTACCTTAACCCTTGGCCTATTTAGAAACACAATAGGATAGGACAACGAGTAGCAGTTTGAAGATTTGAAGATTCGACAAGTTACGATTTATTTCATTCCCGAGCCATTTCTAGTCGCAGCCAGAATCCTCGTGATTTCCCGAGGCAAACTCTCTCTACACGACAACGCGGTGGAACACACTTCCCTACCTTTCAAAGTTATCCACTCCTTGCCATCACCGTCTTTGTGGATTTGCCCATGCACCTCTAAAAGTGTCTTGTTGCGAGCCTTGAAGTCATAACCTCCATAGAGGTCAGTCCGAATTGCTTGAATTTGCTCACAAGGAAAAGGCTGCACACAATTTCTACTGCAACATGTTTTCGTGGAAACTGTTGTGATGGATTCCATAGTGAGGAGAAACTCTCTCTTAGGAGGCACCCGGACTTGTTTCATATGATCAAACCCCTTTACAAACTCTTATGTTTGAGGCGTTTGCAGCCATGTTGTATATATAGGTCTAGTCATGGTCATACAAATTTACACCATCATGGAGAAACACTCATTTAATGTGCCAAGAACGCAACGACCACATATTTGCAGACGAGAACAACTCTTCATTCAAAGACTCTGCAATCTGAATGGCAACTCGATTATCACCAAGAGGCTTCTTATCCATATCAATGATCAAGTCCGAGTCAACATTTTGACAAACACCCCTTGCGACGTCCAACCCTTCTTCATTTCTTAGAGTGACGGGCAATGACACCCATTTTGCACGAGGAATTCCTTCGCAGGCCTGAACACCAGTTGGAAGTGTAGGAACTGGATTTACAAACTCATGAGGTCTATGAAAATCCATTCTAAAAATACGAAGACAAATAGTTAGAATTATCGTTGACTCGAGGATGACAAATTTCAATGCTGCAAGTAAATATATAGGAAGAGTAAATTCCTCAGTATATGGCAATAGCAAAGTAAAAGACATTGATACAGATGTTTGAACATGTCGTCTAAAGGACAGAGGTCAATACTACATCGTTGACTCGATGATAGAGTATACCCACTATTCTAGGGTTTATAGTAGGATTCCAATTTATCATCAAATCGATGATAAATTATTATTTCACAGTAAACCACATATGTACTGTGACTGATAATTGATAATTCTGATAGTGATCGCGGATTGTTTACCAATTTCTCGACAGTAATAATCTCTTTGATAAGAGGTAAATTATCGTCGACTCGAGGATAATATACTGACTCTCAACCTAGCAGCTATTATGTAACTTCACTGTTAATTATGATAATATACTTCTTTAGTTTGTCTAGCAGACAGGGTCATTCTCATATCGTCGAGTCGATGATAATTTTTTCTGATTCAGAATCACAGTATTGTTGTCAGTTTGTTATCCTCGAGTCGATGATCCCGAGAAATGCGGCTAAATATTCGGAAGCCTCCATGTTCATACATTCTTCACATTTACGTCATGAGGAAATGATTACACCTGGGAGACTACACTACAAAAATGTTTCCATACTCCCATCCTATACAGTACTTTCAAAACCAATGACATAGTGAACACTATCAACCTCCACATCTCTCTACATTCACTACAAGGTTATCATGTAAATCCAATGCAGTTCTATAACAACGCAAATGACATAATGACTCCGATGACATAATGACTTCATCAATGCCAACTGGAGAAACCTATAATACATCACATACAAACAAAACAACATCAAGTAGGAACCATAAATGAGCAACACCATTCGTTTAGTGCAGAAAATCATACCCACATTCAGAGGAAACACAATCACTCGACGACAACATGCACTACTCTTCACTCCAAACGACTGAAAATGATACGCATCAGTTGGTGGTGTTGAACTTGCTTCCGAATACGGAGGGAGAGAAAGAGAGAGAGGGCAGGAGTGAGATATGGCGGGATGTATGAGGCGGGAAACACAAATTCAAACGGAAGTTTTCAAGTTTAGATTTAGATCCGCTTTCAACTTTGGCCGATATTCCCGTCTCTAAAAGGTGCTTCCATTGACGATGTCACCTAATTTTGGACACGGAGAAGTCCTTCCAAGAAAGCTGCTCTAGTCCACGGATTCCACAATTGGAGGAAATTCCGTGGTTGCCAGCTTGCGAGCGGGAAAAAAATTCTAAAGAAGTAAAAGATAGGAACCTATGACCGTGGATTTAGTTAATTTTTTAGTAACATAAATGTTAGTTGATTTTCCTAAATTTCGAATCAATTACAAACCTTTGAAAATAAAGAAAATTGTAGTAAGCAAATGTTATAGATTTCTATAAAAAAAGTGTAAACAAAAATGAATCATGAAGCACATGTAGGCACTAAACATTCAAACCAATCCTTGTTTGTTTGTTTGTTATTTTCAAACCTCCCAAATTGAAGGATCCTCCAATTGCATGTTGCGTACCGGTGGAAAGCCCTTGGCGAGGACATTGTTTTGTGACGTTTGGACACATAGTGCAAAAATTCTTTAATTTTGAAGTTATTTATGGATTAAAAAAATTTAAAAATTATTTTTATTCTTGATTTCAATGTGCTTGGTTCCGTTAGAAAACCCTGGCAAAGAGGCCGTGGTGCATACATTTTGTTTCTTGATGTTTGGACTCATGATACAAGAATGAAGTCATTCATACATTAAAAAATTTAGAAAATTACTTTTAAGTTTGTTTTCATTGTGGCAACGACACAGGACTCTTTAGTAATAATTAAAATCAATACAAAATACATTGGCTTATAAGATTTGTCAATCTCACAAGTCCAATTTCTACATGTAAAAGTTTGGAAAGCATATGTACAAGTTTGCAAATACACTTTAGATTTGTAATCCATAAAAATCTTTTGCTCTTGACCATTTTCTAAAAACATATACAAGAATGAAAATATATGAAATTACAGCAGGCGATCTACTTTAAATTCTAACACCTATAAACTCATGAGTTTTTCACGTGAAAGAATTTGGAAAGCATATGTACAAGTTGCAAATACTTTTAGATTTGTAATCCATTAAAATCTTTGATTTGCTCTTGATCATTTTCTAAAAACATATAGAAGAATGAAAATAACTAAATTCATGACAAATATAAAATATAAGTGACGAAGAAATTATGTGGTCATACATGCAACATCCTTCAAGTATTAGTAACTTATTTGAAGCATTTGGCATCTTCTTATATGTGCATTGTATGGGATATAGAGTTTGATTAGTTTTTCTTAAATACAGGGCATGAGTCATTCTTTTTTGCAAGCATCAAAATTGGATAATAAACAATAGTGGCCCTTTCCTTGCGCAAAATAACTTTTACTATTTAATTTCATTAGGCCATGTGTAACTGTTGTAGTTTAAGAAACGAAAGGCCAAAAAATAAAAGAGAAATTGAAAACAAGAAAATAAAAGAAATATGTTGATGTTGTAAAGTACAGAATAATTAAAATTTCATGAGGAAACTAATTTTATGCTACTTGTATGCAATCTTCAATCTGCCAAAGAATTCTACTTTCATATGTCATATGTTATTGTCTAGAAATCGTAACTTTTAATTGAAATAAAATAATTTAAAAGATATATATATATACACTTGATGGCTTTTAATTAGGACTCCAGGGCTTATAAACTGCAACGCTTGGTTCATTTGCGTACAAAAATGCATGAAAGTATTATAAATTAATTATTTCCATGATATCTAAATGTTCAATTAATCTTGAACTTCTAGTCTTCTACATATTTTTATGATTCCATTTACTTAATTTATCCCATGGCTTGTGGGCTTTAGTATTTGTCAACTACAGCGCCTGATTCAATTAAATAAAAGTTCCTTGGCGTACAAAAATGCATGAAAGTACCATAAATTAATTATTTCCATGATTTCTAAATGTTCAATTAATCTTCAACTTCTACATATTTTTTTGATTTCATTTACTTCATTTATCCCATGGCTTTTGGGAGTGCCTGGTTCAATTAAAAAAAAGTTCCTTGGCGTACAAAAATGCATGAAAGTACCATAAATTAATTATTTCCATGAATTCTAAATGTTCAATTAATCTTGAACTTCTACATATTTTTATGATTCCATTTACTTAATTTATCCCATGGCTTGTGGGCTTTAGTATTTGTTAACTACAGCGCCTGGTTCAATTAAAAAAAAGTTCCTTGGCGTACAAAAATGCATGAAAGTACCATAAATTAATTATTTCCATGAATTCTAAATGTTCAATTAATCTTGAACTTCTACATATTTTTATGATTCCATTTACTTAATTTATCCCATGGCTTGTGGGCTTTAGTATTTGTTAACTACAACGCCTAGTTCAATTAAATAAAAGTTCCTTGGCGTACAAAAATGCATGAAAGTACCATAAATTAATTATTTCCATGATTTCTAAATGTTCAATTAATCTTGAACTTCTACATATTTTTTTGATTTCATTTACTTCATTTATCCCATGGCTTTTAGGAGCGCCTGGTTCAATTAAAAAAAAGTTCCTTGGCGTACAAAAATGCATGAAAGTACCATAAATTAATTATTTCCATGAATTCTAAATGTTCAACTAATTTTGAACTTCTACATATTTTTATGATTCCATTTACTTAATTTATTCCATGGCTTCTAGGCTAACCTTCAGTATTTGTTAACTAGGGTAGAGGGCTCATTAAAAGATAAGATTCTTGGCGTACAAAAATCCATAGAAGTAGTTTGATTTATTTTTTCTAAATATTTCTTAATGTTCGTATAAATCCCCAAACTATAAAAACTCATTAAAGGTTTGGGGTTGTAAATGTTGAAGTTGAAAGTTTATTTAGAAAATAATCATAAATTGAATACATTGAGTGCAAGCTATTTTTATTTATACATTATATATAACAAAAATGGTACAGTCCATCGTATTTTGGTTGCAGGAAATGTCAAATGTCATGAAGAAAGATTGAAAGAGCGTGTAGATTTTAAATAATAGAAGTTTTGAAAGAGACAAAGAGAGCACTATCAATTATGCCAATCATAAGTCACAAATCATTGTACCTAGTGGCACACTTTCAATATCTAGTACAATCATGAATGACAATTATAACAGTGAATGTCTATTTATGGTGACTAACTATTTTGAATGAGTGGTGAAACGGAACAAGTTAATTTAAACTACTACGTATGATTGTGAATTTGAATTATTTGTTACATTAATTAACTATATACTTTAAATCCTAAAATATTCATTTGCCATCCAATGCAATTCTGAGAAGTTTGTGAACTTCATTTAGCACGAAAAGAAATCAACAAAATATTGATTTGCATTTTTGCTACAAAATACATGCTAAAGATACCTGAATTGTGGAACTTCAATTTTAAGAAGGTACTAGTAGCATTATTTATATGTGTTTAGAATTATATTTTAAAGTATTTTCATTCTTGTATAATTATCTAAAGGCCATTTTTGAACAATATAATCTATGATTCTAAAAAATCTTAGTTTAAAAAAAAATTATAATTGATTCATTCTAATTTCTAAAGAACGTCTTACTTATTTGGAAATAGTCTATTTCATTGGTTTATATTTTTCAATGGACACTTTGTAATTACTGTAGAGTAGAAAAAATAAAACCATTTAGGATTCACAATTAAGGATAATTAAGAACCAAAATTCCTCTAAAAAAAAAAATAGTGTGGAATCAACTTTTGTTTAGGTGGAGGGCTAAAGTTTATTTGGAAGAATTCTGGACTAACATTTGATCTTGCCTTTACATTCTCTAATTTTCTTAAATACATACCTAACTTGGATTCTTTTTTCACCAATTTCTCAGAACATCATGCAATTAAAAGTACAACAAATTCTAACGTAAGTTCTTTATCTTTTTTTTGGACTTTATAAATTTTCAATGTGTTCTTTCTCGCAAGACACTAAATCATGCTCTATTATGAAGTGGGCTTATAGAGTAATTTGGGGTTCATTGGGGTACAATAAAAATTAAATCCTCATATTTTGAGTTCTGGGTATGGTCTCTACAGTGTGAAAAGTTTAGTTCTTCTTCAACAATCAATATTCAAAAATTATAAATATAACCTATAGGTTTCGAGTACTTAACGTCTTCAAATACTTTAAGTAATGGCACTTGTAGAACTAAAATAGTTACATAGAACTGAATTGTTTTCAATGAAAACCTTTTTAATACGTGGTATACATTTTTATACCTCATATGGCAAAAACACACGCACAAATTGCTTAACTTTAGAAAGAGATTGAAGGTGTTTTTTTAAAGAAATCAATATTGTGGAATCAATTGTTTTAATAAAGAGAAAAGTATTATTTGAAAATAAAAATACTGTACAAGATGTTCTTTTTTTTTTAAGAATTTCGAAGATAAATAGTTGCATTTCTATTCTATGTAGAAGAATTCACTGTCATGCATTGGACATTTAGTGTCCATGGTAGCGTTACAGGGCTAAGTGGTTCACAATCAAAGGTTACAACATACATGAACTCTTACGCGCTTTTACGTTTATATTCTGGATGATGAACAGAGGTCTTGCAGGCGTTGTTTCATCCAACTACCTTGTCATTAAAACAGATGTAATACTTGAATCTTGAGAAGACAACTTTCTTTTATGCACAATTTTGGTGAATGGTGTTACTTTTCAAAGATATAAGCAATTTGGTAAATGGTGTTACTGTACAAAGGTATAAGCAAAAATGTGTCCAAATTTCAAAAACAATCTATTCGTTAAGGCCTTAAGGGGTTAAATATCGATGAAGAAGTGAGACCTTCGTATTAAGGAGGGTTCACCCCTCGAAGCGAATATACCCTCAGGTCCGGGTATCAACCTCAGGCGGGTATAAATACCGCTACAACGGGCGGGTATGATTGACAGCAAGGCGGGTATGATTAACAGAGGGCGGGTATGAGTGCAATAGGGCGGGTATGAGTGACGGGGGCGAGTATGGGTGACAGCAGGGCGGGAATGTGTGTCGGGCATTAGGGTTTGGCGCTCTGTCTTGCTGCGTCTGGGCGCAACTTTTCTTTGCTGCGTTTTTTTCTGTTTTTTTGCTGCGCTTGTTGTTTTCTGCTGTGGGAGTTCATATTCTCTGTCGTGTGAAGTTCCTCAACTTCTGTTCTGAGGTCTTGGTGGAGGTTGGAGTGAGGTCTTCGCGGAGGTCGAAAGAGCTTGGAGGATTTCGAGGAGCTCAGCGCAGCTTGGCGGAATCAGCGCAGCTTAGTGGAAGCAACTTCGAATCTGATTTGTGAGGTATAGTCTTTCTCGTGGATTGTTTTGGACGCTTGATTTTGGGGAGTTCATTTTTTCGCTTCCAAGGTTTAGGGTAGGCTGTGAATATTTTTGGCGCAACTTGGAAGCTGAAACCCCAATTGTAGCTTGCAGTCCAAGCTTCGAATTTGCAACTTCGAGTGTTTCAAGCACTCTGTGAATTCGGTTTTCTTACAAGCAAGTTCGGACTTCGCATTAGATTTGCGTTTAAATTTTATGGCTTTGGTTCAGGAGTATGTGATCTTCCATGCTGTGCGACTGGATTTTCGAGATTGCGTTATTTCCGTTGTTTGCATTGTTTGGAAGTTGAAACCTTGTGTTGTTTGCGTTGTTCTCGATCGCCTTATGTGATCTTCCGTGAGTACTGCTGTGCAATGTGGATTTCGTTTTTCTGGATCACTTCTGTGTGATCTTCTATGAGTAGTGTGTGATCTTCCGTAAGTATTGCTGTGCGACTGGGGTTTTGAGGTCGTACACAAACCTCACGTATTTCCAAAACAATTTTGAGGTTGTATACGGAAATACGTTGAGTGTTTCGAGCTGAACATTGAGAGTTTTCTAATCCTGTTGCTCTGCGACTGCGGTTCTTGCATTCGTATACGTTTATGATTTATTTCCATGTCTAATTGCATATTTGTGAGGTTTCAAAAAGCTGTGAGATCTCTTGCTCAGATGCTGCTTGTCAATAAAACCCTTTCTTCAAAAGGCAGATATGGTCACAAGAGTGGAAAATTGAGTCACCGACTAATAGAACAGGAATAGAGAACTCCCTTAATTATCCTCGACTCGAGGATAACATACAAACCGATGACTGCTACAATTTTCATTCTATTTTACTCACAATCCAACAAAAGAAATTAAAATTATAGACTATTAAAATTCTATAATAAAGATAAAAACTAAAACAAAGACTCTATCCCCGAATTGATGATAGTCCGCAGGATTTATAGATTCAAATCATTCAAACAAACATAGCCTTCTAACATATATATATATCAAGGAAAAACATTAAAAAGACAAATAACCAAATAATAATAAAAAAAATTCAATCATAAATAGTAGAGGCACATCTAAATTGTAAGACCTTATCCTCGAGTCGGTAATAATAGAACCGATAACATAATAACCAAGGGCTGCAAAGATGAGAATGATAGTATCCTCGTATTGGTGATAAAAACTGACGCAATGATTCGCGCCATTATAAAAAAAGGATAAAGAAAATGAAAAATAAACAATCCGGCCAAAATAAATAAGAAGGAAATTATCATCGATACGATGATAATCAAACTCATGAGCAACTATCTCGACCCACTATAGAAATTAGAATTAATGCAATCCCAGAAATCACCAAACACAACACAATCACCAGAAAAAGCATTGGGACGAAAGCATTCGAAAATTATTGAAACATTTTAAAATAAATGAAACCCAACCCTAAGAATTCATTATCCTCGCATCGACGATAATGTATCATTGAATGACCGACAAGTAATTTGATTGCAGGTACATCACGATGGAATCAACAGATGGGTATGACTACTCGGTGAGCGGGCACCATCTAGTTCCCTTTGAGAATCCAATGAAGGACGAACCCTTCATTGTCGAGATGGAGGACACGTATGGAACACTCTGGGAGTTTAAGGACTACATCTCGACGTGGTCATTCAGAGTGAATCGGTTCAAGAATTACGTCTTCCTTCGTTACCGTGTTCGAGGGACGACTACCTTCATGCCCTGGAACATTAAGGAGAAAATCACGTTAATTGAGGAGCACAATCAAGACTACGTTGTCCTAGTGCTCCGTGAGTGCGATGACAAAGGAAATCCTGGAGATCATTCCCACTCAATTATCATCGACGTAAATTCAGAGCACGCAAAATTTGATCTGGACAACCTCGTGGACTTTCTCAAGGGATCACAAATGGAGTCCCTAAACGACCAATTTGTGAAATTAGGATCGTTCCCTGGCTGAACACCACGGCGAAGTTGATTGCCACAAGACTGCACATAATATTCCAGACGCTAGATCGCTATGCATTTGAACATGTTGAGGCAGAACCGGCAATAGGTCGCGCCGCTGCGCAAGGACGACGGAAGGAGGCCGAGTCACTAACAACACCAGCATCTGTCGGGGGGCGTCGGGAGAGAGAGCTGTAAGGCCGGGACAAACCAGATCCGAGCCTAAAAAACGAGACTTAGCACCCTCTGAGGAAGTAGGTCCATCCAAGAAAAGGACAAAAAGTCATCCAGATGGACCTGTTGGTGCAAGTAGTTCGGGATCAGCATTGACGATAGTGTCGGCTGGTCCAACCACTTTGTCAACTCCAGTGCTTGACTATGAGAAGTTCGCAGAGACTCAAAAAAAGTTCTGGGCAGAGCACAAGAATTGCTTCCTATTTGATGATCAATCCTTGCAGGTTGACATCGACCAATGCATATTAGCTCTTCCCCAGTATGTCATTCGGACCCTACAACGGGACATTGTCGATGCCAACAAGAAAGAACTCATTCAATACATTGACATCAAACAACGGCAGAAGCTGTGTCTCACTCCAGTTGACGGCAGAAATAGATTATTGAAAAAAAAGCCTGAGAACTGGGATGATATTAAGAATGGTCGATTCATGATTATCAACGGCCAACACAACATAACAACTTCCCAAGAACTCCAGGAAGGAGGATGTGGAGAGGCCAGGAAGGTAGAACTTCAGAGATGGGATGTTTATATTGTGAGGACGCTCGATCCCGCTAAGCTCAGGGGTATTTCGAAGTTCTACAACATCACCAATCATTTGGACCACGCCCAACCAACCTGGGGGAACCAAATGATCAGCTGCAGGCAGATATGGATGGCTTACAAGCGGCCAACAGACACCCGTAGCGAAGCTCAGACACGGAAAAATGAAGCCGTGTTTCACCTGAGCAATTTCAAGGTAAAGCCACGTTATCACTAATTCGGTGATAAGAAGAACCGTCAATTCGAATGAAAAATCAATTAATAAATTTCATTGGACATTCAACATGAATAGAATACGATTCAGCAAGTGTTAATTTCACTTAGCAAGTGTTAATGTGCTGGTTTCAATTAGTTCAACCTCATCATCGAGTCGAGGATAACCCGTATTGAACATTGTATATGATATGATCATTCTAACATTCTCTATTACCGGATCTTGTAGAGTTTACTGACGCGGTAATCGAGAGGTTCCAGAATATTAATCCCGAGAGGGATGGTGCCTTAATTAATGGAAACGCGGATCTGAAACCTGAAATCTAGATCATTACGTTGCCGAACAATCTTTGGGCGATGTGGGAGACTTTTCTCACAAAGCACTCCAAGGGCGAGTTGATTGATCCATTCTACCTAACAATGCACAAGGACGTGAAGGGATTCAAGCTCAAGAATCATTCTCTGAAAAGAGAGTTCTTCAAACATTTCGGGCACTTCACTGACAAAGACTACGGGGTCAATGCGCAGCACCTGATTGGTCAAACCCTGGGGCGGAAGGCTTTGTACCCGAAAGTATCCGTCGGGGTTCCCAAATTTATTGTTCCTGACAATATGACGTACAAAGACTGGGTGGATAGGAGGAAGCACAAAAAAGTTGTGCTTCAAGACTTGATGGCAATCAAGCTTGCCTTAAATTTTTTTGATAGTGCGGGCAATGTTGTTCATGAGAGATGGCATTCCTAGAAGGCAAGGCACAGGTTCACTTCAGTCTCGTGGAATTTCCTGCTCACGCACCCGAAGGCAGAGTACTTCAAACGGCGTTTGCGCAACGATGCGTGGCTGAAGCGGGCGAAGGATCTTGAGAAGCAGTTCCCCGAGGTCCTTCACAAGTTCGTGCGGTTCATGAAGCTGAAGTACCAACTTCCTGAACCTGCAGGAGGGGTGCAGATCTGGGGGATTGATTACAGTGCGAAGGCGATGCTGACAAGCTCCAATTTCCAATACCACCCTCTCGAGGTCAACTTGGCTGTCGTGGATATAAGAGAAATTCCTATCCACAAAGAAAGAGGCAACCCCATAGAGCCCTTCCTCCACTTCCTAAAGAAAAAACTCGAGCCAGAAATGACAATGCCAAACGTCTGGCTATTCATTCTGAAGGGAAGAGACGAAATCAAGACTGCAACAGTTTTGCAGGTTTGCACCTGAACGAGTATGAGTGTGCGTTGTTGAAGTACGTACCGAGCAGAGCAGAGCTGTTAGACAACATTTCAACTCGCGCGACAGCTCCAGACGTGCCACTGTTGTTCCTTTTTAAAAAAGGAAATAAATTCACGGAAGCGGCTTGTACCTTGTTCAAAACAAGGTACGTGACGTCCGACCACAACGTGTACTACTACGAATTCGGTAGGAACACGGAGGACAAGTAGAGATTCGAGGCCTCCAAACTCCGAATGGAGTTCTACCTCGAGATTTTGCAACTATTTGCGCAGCCCAAGGAAAACGTTTTGGGCATCTACACGGGAGCCAAGTTTATGCTGGCCGCCAAAGTATAAGACATTGCCACATAGGCTTCTGTTATCACCGTGTCGAGGATAAGCCTCTTAGAATTTTCATTTGAATATCATTACTACCTGTTTTTTTATCAGTCTCGTGTGGTTTATACGCCGGACTTATCCTCGAATCGAGGATACCCCTTGTTCTACTTAATGGCCTGTCCTGTGTGTGGCAGATGTTTGGGGCGTTCTTCTATGGATTTGTTGATAAGAAAGACGTCAAGACCTACCTCAGCATCTCATACTTGGCAAATAAGATGGACAAAAATGATTTCATAATGTCTAATTCACCTTATTCGATGTTGTATGAGAAGCCACCTACTCGTGAACCTATCGCGGATGACTCGAGCCCCCCCGCATCACCACTGATGACTCTAGTGTCTCCGACGGTTCATAGTGATAGGGAGACTGATGGACCGCAACCCAGATCTGACCCCGTCGTCGAGGGTATCAATGAATATGGAACAAACACGTTCCAGATTTTCACGTGGATGGCCTCTCCTGGTGTCTTACCTTCTGAAAGAGCTGATCCTGCGGTTGAGGAAACGGCGACGGAGCCGGCTGTCCCTCCAAGGTCCACTCGGCGTGCAAAGACCAATACACCTCTAGATACCTCAGCGCCTGTAGGATTCGATGTACCTGCTGCACATGTCAATGAGTTTTCGGTTGATGAGGGCATGGAGACGGACTCCAAGTTCAATCGGCAGCGTGCAGCCAGCGGACAAAGGGGGCAAAGGGAAAATCAAGGGCAAGAAGATGTCGACGCTCTCGGCGACAAACCCCTCATCACCCAAGAGGGCACTCAGGAAGAAGCGCGTGAGATCATTGACCTGGGCGATGACGATGACGAATTAGATCACCCTCGAGAGTCGGACGAAGACGAGGAAGATCTAGACGGCCCTCCCAAGGTGACGGAAGTGAAGCCTCTTGTTTTACCTTTTGGCTCCGTTGTGAAGGTGGAGAAGGACTTCTAGAAAAATGAGGAGGAGAGGAGGCAGAGGAGGATCGACCGTTTCAAGCAAAGAAAGGCCGAGAAATTGGAAAAGGAGGCAAAGGACAAAGCATTGGCTGAGGCAAATGCGAAGATTGTTCAGATGCAGTTGGATTCGAGGAGGGAGATGGACAGTATCACTTCTCAGCTTGCAAAGCTCAAGAAAATGATTAGTTCACAAGGGAGTCAAGGAGTGTTAGATTCCTTTGCTGCGTCTCAAGCTCCACTGCCACCACCTCTTCCTTCCTCATTCACTGCTCCATTAGGGCATGATGAGGTTATCAAGTCAACCTCGGCATCTCAAATGCCAAACGTCTCCTCCCAAGACCACAGCAAGGTCGAGGCCCTCCACCAACTCCACAACGTCACAGAGGCTGCAAAGGATTATCATCGAGTCGGTGATACTGCCCAAGCGCTTCTTGGGCCATCGAACGGCAAAGGTTCACATTTCCCGTGTCAGGTATCGGAGCAGGTCATGCCGGAAATCCAATTGCCTTCTGATCTCGACGATGAGGAGAGAGTGGACTATGGAGAAGACGAGAAGGATCCAGAGGACAATGTCCCGATGGAAACTGGGGGTGATTCTTTGGAGTTTCCCGTAGAAGGGAGGACTGATTCTCGACCGGCCGATACTACACAGGTACAATCCTTTGACCCTTACGGATTCTTCTGGTTCAGTGTGATCGTAGTTTCTTGACCTTAATTATACTCCTGCTTTGTGACAGGAATGCGAGCCCCATCCTTGATTACCTGGCGTAGACGACACAGACGAAGATTCCGTCTGTACAATAGTGTAGCATAGTGTTGACTCTACATTTTTGGCGGCTTAGTGGAAAGACGAGTTTTCGACATGTATTATATAATCTATGTAAATAAAATACGCGCGTTTATTTATATAAGGTGCAAGTCCATCTAATTGTATCCCATTGTCCATGTTTTTTTGGCTCAGCTTCAAAAACATGAAAGCGTACACCGTGCACTACAAATGAAAGCACTTCCTATCGGGAGCCCCCGGTTGATTAGTGGAATTAAATGCATCTCTCAGCTTTCTGGCTCAACAACTTCTGCATTTAACCAGGTACCTCCCATTCTTCGTTGTTTTGTTTTGATCAGGTAGAATCGGAAGGGCCAAAAGAGGTGGAGGCCAGGATTGAACGTCCTATGATGCCTCCACCGCGGAGGAAATGGCTGAACATTGTCTTCGAACCTGAACGGCGTGTTGTGCCAAATGGCGCAAAAATCATACGACGAGAAAATGAAGCCCTACAGGCTTGAAGACAATGTTCTCTGCCATCGGAACCCCACGATCATCAGGCCCAAGGCGGTATTCGCTCGGCAGAATCTCGGCGAATTCCTCCGGCACGCTTCAGAGATTGCACATAGGGTCATTGTGTGGACCACTATGTTGAAGCGCAATGCTGAACCGATCACGGGGCACTTGTTTTTGGTCTGCCGAACCCCATACGATATCCTAGGTCAGAAGCAGAGCACGAAAATAGAAATCGCTAAGGGAAAATTCTTCCATTTGAATAAACAAGTGCATTTCATGAAAGTGCTTTCGGACAGTTTGTTCATGAGTAATGGTGGGGGGCCATCAATAGACTCATCCAACACCCTTCTCATTGACGATAGTCCTCACAAGAGTATCTGCAATGAGAATGGGAATGCGATATTTCTCAAATCCTTGGATCACACCTACCGGAGGGACGACGTTCTCTTGGGCATCCTCCTTCCTTGGCTTTGGCGGTTGCATTCCTCTTGTCTGGACGGTGGATTGTTGCAATATGTCAACGAAAACCGAATTGGCTTAAACCCGCTCAAATGTGATGACTATAACATGAAGGAGGTCATGGAGGGCATGATGGAATCCGCCGACATCATGGGTTCGCGATTTGATCTTCGAGATATAGGCCTAGTGATAGAAAAGAAACGTAGTCAGAAAAAATAGAATTCCGTATAGACACGCATTCAGGGGTCCAGACATTTTGTATTTTGTATTTTATATTCATGTATTCTACATTTATAAATTGTAAATAATATATGGAGTTCTTTTTCATCTTTTATTGTATTCTTCGCTTGATCTTGGACTCTGCAAAGTATTCCATGTTTTCTTCCTTTAACAACTGGAGGAAAATGTATGTGGGTTTCCCCAATTATCTATTGCAGGTTGAAGGTCTCTGTTTTGTTAAAACAGCGAAAAGGCAGAAGCTCACGAGAAGTCTCTTCTCCAGTTCCGTGAAGTCGGTGTCCACCAAGTCCGAATCGGAAGGGGGAAGCTGCGACAAGGTTCCCCTGTCTAAGCCCTACATCTTGCATTCAGCTACAGACGCCGCCTCGGCCGCCATAGACTATTCGAAGGGGAACGTCAAGGACGGGGTCGTAGACAGCCCCCCCAGTCGCGGACCCGGCAGGACTCCCATTTGCTCCCCTTCGCCATTGAAGCGGGCATCCTCGAGTCGTGGGCCGTCGTTGTCGCTAGGTCTGCGGACGGACGGAGGGACGAGCCGCAAATTGCAACTTCCTCTCGAAGGCACACTCGGTCATCCTCGAGGCAAGGATGTCGTCTTCAATCCGTCAACAATGGCTGCTGTTGTCAAGGTTCGAGTGATGTCATCGGATGGGGTTGAGGATGGGATAACGATTCCAAGTCCCGGGCCGTGTGCTGTGAGACACTTACCTCGACTCGACGATAACTGGACTTCCTCCTCCAAGTTGACGATCCCCAGACGGTTACCGTCCGCGGACAGTCTTTTCCGCCGTCGAAATCTTAGAGAACTTCGACGGTCTCTAGGCTCTAAATCAACTAGTACTGGATTTTCGTACGCAAACAATGCGAAAGTGTCGCTGCCAATCGTGCCTCCACGAGGATCAAAGTCTCATTCAGCTTCGGAGGTTCCTCATGCTACATACAATTTGAAAAGGAAAGCCAGTGGTTCTTATAGTCTAGGGCTATGTGATGCTGTGGATAGTGGAAGCAGGCCGCAGTATCATTCTCGACTCGAGGATATCTTGAGAGGCTGAGCAAAGCTGAAGGCAAAAGAGATTGAGAAGAGCAATTGTACATCCAAGAGTAATACTTAGGATAGCTTGTCTAATTTTTGAAGCCTCTTGCTTCTATGATTTTTTACTATAAATACCATGGTAAATACACATTGAAAGTGCTTATAAAAGTGCAAGGCTTCATATAATACAACCATCCAATTCTAAGCCTTGCTTACTATAAATAGAATGTAAATTTTGGACATAAAAAAGTTTTAGAAAAAAAATTATATGCTTCTTCAATTGTACTTCGATTAAGGACCAAGTGAATTGAATATATTGAACTTGCCACTACAAGTTACTTCTCTTTTACTCGAGCATATCGTTTGAATGTATGACTTCTCATGTGATCGTGCAAATCCGCACCTTTGGTTTAAGACATTTAAGTCAAAGTTTATAATTCTTGTCGACGATCGGCTCAATTTATCATGGGGTTCAACAACTCTATGCTCTATACAACAACGCTACTCGTTTTCAAAGTCTCAAAATGACCATTTCGTCTCATTTTAACAAATAAGGCCTTAAATTGGGATTACAATGCATGTGCACAATGATCATTGATAGACAGTGATTAAACTATCTAAGATACCCTAATCTCTTGACCTTCGATATGTATGCTCTTACAATGTGAAATTCAAGAATGGAAGTGTGGATAGAGAACTTATTGTTGGAGATGAGTGAATTTGTAGAAATGTCAATCTTTTTGTGTCAAAATTGTGAAAAATCAAAATTTTGAAATTGTAAGAGTCAATTGCATAAAGTTCTAAAATCTAGGAAATGTGTAGATTATCATCTAGGGCCAAAGCCTTGAAAAGTGTTAGAGTTTTAAATTTCTGCCAATTTAACAACATTCATTTTAAGTATTGTTACATTCTTAAGATGGGTGGTAAAGATAATCAATTCCATTGTACAAGTATGAGAGTGAAACACTTCTAAACTTTTGTTGTTCACATAAAACTATGTTGTCTAGAACATGTTTGTGTGTAGTACATCATTGGCATGCCCCAAACCTTCATTAATTTCACACTTTTTGTAATTCCACAACTAAAAATCAACACAACACCTCCTATTATATGCACATATAGTTAGACAACTTTGACATGTCTACTTACAAATCTATATGGCTATGTATTTAAAAGCCATTTGTCCCTCCAAAACAATTAATCCAATGAACAAATTGATCATTGTATCAAATATTTTGCTTGGGCTACCAATTATTTGCCTCATCTATGCCAATAGTCAAAAAGCAGTGCCAATGAAATCCAAATTCCAAGATTGTGATTAAGAATTTGAATTAAAATTACCATCAATTAGTAGCTATGCATCTTAAGTAGACTTCAAGCTTTAGTATTAAAGTTGTTCGAGTGTTAGTTTTGTAAATTAATCTATTCTCCAATTCTATCCATGGGATCAAAGCAACAACACTCAATAAATTATCTAAACATAGAATCATTTGAAGAAATTTATTGCCATTGAATCCCTAGAAAGATTCTACACAATTCAACAATCATTGAGATGCAAAACCTTCATTTCCCACTTTAACCTTAAAGTTTTTTACTATATTTTCCCTAAAATGCTCCTAAAATGCCATTTCTAGTACAAGTACTAAATTTTAGAAAAAAAATATTTTTGAACAAATATAACTATGGGGTCTTGTAGTATGTTGGTTTGAGAAAATGTGGAATTTTTCTTAGAAATTTTCACCATGTAAATTGCAAGATATTATTGTTTGAAGTGACAAAAATCATTTTTTGGCCCTATGAAAAAACAGGAGCTACACTTCACAAGGTCACATTTGTATGAAAAAATGTCTAAAATGGTGATGCTTCTTTGGATTCATTCTTCAAAGCAATTTGGCTACATGCTTGAAAAATTCAAATCATTTGGAAATGTACAATATATAGAAAAAAAATAGTAAGTAGAAAGAAGTAGAAATTGATTCAAAATATTAAATTGTTAAGAATTTAGTTACGGAATTGAAAAATGTCAATTCCAATGATTATAATGCTGTAATAAACAATCTACACCAATGCTTCTTCTTCTTTTTCAAAAATATTGAAAATTGAGTTAAATAAGGGATTTCAAAGTTTATCTTAGAATAGAGATTCCATAATTTAGAAATTTTCACACAACATGTGCTTGAGGAGTAGCTTGAAGGCCCAATAATTTTCATAACTTTTGACTACATGGTTCAAAAGTTATTGTATGATGTGCATTTTTCATTCTTCAAGAGGCGGCCTACATTTATTCCATAGCTACCCAAAATCACTATATTACCAAAAAACATAAATTAGGGATTTAGGAGTTAAATGAAGCTCCCTAGCCTTTAAAACCTCATAAGCATTTAGAGTACACTCCTTGGATGCAACCAATTGGAGTTGAAACATCAGTTTGTGCTTCAAGGACATAAAACTAAGGAGTTATCTA
Source organism: Rhytidiadelphus loreus (assembly GCA_947034895.1). Taxonomy (NCBI): domain Eukaryota; kingdom Viridiplantae; phylum Streptophyta; class Bryopsida; order Hypnales; family Hylocomiaceae; genus Rhytidiadelphus; species Rhytidiadelphus loreus. The sequence continues at coordinate 26,733,281 of OX344765.1, read as the reverse complement.
GTTTCAGGGACCCTATGATTATCACTTTGAAAATTTGTAGAACATTATTAGAGTGTTAGAAAATACAAAGTTGTTTGTACTATACTTCTCATCTAGTTCATTCAATTCAAATGTCTCACTAAATCATAGTTACCTTAACTCATATAGACAATCATAAACAAAGTTATGTCTCTCTTCATCTAGGGTAGCAATTACATCTTTATTTATAAGGTGCACGTACATTCTCAAGACTAGCTTTGAAATAATCCAAATTAATCTAAGATTATATATTTCTACAATGAGTCAAGATTAATTAAAAGATTCAAAATGTGAACAATAAAAAAATCAATTTTGATTTTGATCAAGGGATGATTATGTACGTACACCCTATAATATACATTTACTTCATTAAACCATGACTAGTTACTATGTCTTTAAACCTAAAATTTTCCTTTTTCTTCTAGGAAGAATTGCATTAGAAAAAAAGGAGGCCTCCGGAGGGCTGCTCCAACAGCAGCTGAACTATCCTCCAATCCTTTTTTTTGGGCAAAAAAAGTTTTTTTTCCCCTAAAATTGCCCACCTCGAACCTGCAATTTTCAATGTTGCCAATGGCACAAGAACTCAGTTCTACATTTTTATTTTTTTTCTCAAACAAACAAACAAAAAATTTGTTGCAGAATTAGAAAACTAAATAAGAAAAAATTCTTAGTCGCTGGGGCTGTCTGCTTCGGCGATATTCACCCAAGATGACTTTTCTCTGAAGCTAGATTCCGGCCAGGGACTACTTTGAAAACAATAACCTTGTTTGGTCACTCTAGAGGCCTCATTTTTCCTCTAATGTACATTAATGATATTCTTGTTGTCATCAAAGGTAACTACATTTAATTGAGCAATGTTTTTATTTTTAAATTGTTTAACTTTTTTATTTCTAGTTCTCGTTGGAAGTCAAACAATTATTTTAAATTATCTACTTCTACAATTTGTGGACACTACATAAATCAATTAAGAATTTTCAAAGTGTAGAAACAAGGCGTACTAAAAAATGATTCTAGGCTCTCATAAATAGAGGTTGTAAGGGAAGAGGTCCATAACTAGTTAGGGCTCTAAATGCATTCCCTATCTAAGAACAAGTGACATGTTCCTTGAAGTATCCATTCCTATCATTGATCAAGTAGGTAGGTGGCTTAACCCATAAACAATACTAAGCCTGTTTCTAGTCCATGAATGACGAATGACAAAGAATCTCTCCGTGCAAGACAAAAATGCAACTATTCATCTTCCAAAATTTGTGTAGAAAAGAAAGATCATCTACAATAGTTTGTCTTTCAATGAGTACTTTTTCATATTTTTAAGCCAACAATTCACACAATGACAAAATAGATGATTTCCACAATAACCAGCCCAACATTCAAGGATAATTAGAGAGACGATTTATGAATCTCCTACCTTATATTTTAAACAAAAATTTATGGGGATTGATTTTAGAAAGGGGTCAAAATTTGGTACAATTACATTATCACCTTATCATGTTCAACTTTGAAAACTACCTTGGTAAGATGGTATAAGCTTAATTTCAAAAATCAAGTTTGATTAATGAACCCTATATTGACAATTTTAGAACAATTGAATGATACATGCCTTTATTACACCTATTGAAAATTAGAGGGATTGAGTCTGACAAGCTAAAACTCTATAATCAAGCTAACTTGTATATAAGGTAGAATATCATTAGAGGAAATGTGGACCCTGCATAGGGTTGTTTGATTGTATGAAAATGTCCAATTACAAAAAATAATAATTAATTAATTAATTAAAAATATTTATTTATTTGGCCTTCATGATCACCTAGTGTACCTTGTAGGACTAGGGACTAAAAAAAATTCAATTTTTTTTAAAAACAAAACAAAACAAACTTTTTTTCCCCCTTGGATTTGCACATCAACTGAAAGTCAAATGGCCCTCCACAAGGGTCATATTTTCTCTAATGCCTATGACCACCCAAATTTGTAAGTTGGGTATCTTGTGTTGAGTGGACTAAAATAGAAGTGGAATCATATTAATCCAATAAGAATTGAAATTGATATGAATTTCAAACACCTTTGGTACAAAAATATAAAACCGTCATGACCATTTTGAAAAGTTTCAAAAGTAGTGACCCACCACTCTAATCCCGTTTGATGAGTGATTGAAATCACTAATTTAAACATTTAAAAAGCACCTATTTTATTGGTTAAAGCTACAACTTGTTCTGACAAGCATTTATTCAATACTTATGCCCACCTAAGCCAACATTTATTGAACCATATCTTTATCAACTAAACCATTGATTAATAAATGAGAACTCGATATCATTCTTTGACAATAGCACCTAATTGCTTGCCTAAAGAAAATGACTTACACACTCTACAAAAATGGGACCTCAGGTCCAATAGATGTTAGAATTGGGTTAGTAGTAGCATTAGGTTGTTCTACCTTATCGCTCAAGTTAACCCCTAAATGCTCAAGGCCTGTTTTGAGCCTCTTGGAATTTGCTCTAAATTGAACAAAAAGTCAATATTTTGATAAGTTAAATCAATTTCTTTTTGAATTGTAACCTTACAAATTCAAACTAGACAGGTTAGAGATCATATAGGAAAAGAAAACACAACACTATCATTTAAAGATTGAAAGATTATAAGGTTGATAATGAGGGTGTTAAAACTATGAAATCTTTGAGCTCTCTTTTTCCATGTCAAATCTAAAACATTGGTCACCAAGAAAATACAAGGTTGAAGAGCCTAACAAGCATAATCCCAATCAATTTATGGCTTTTGAAAATCCACTCTACAATATTTATAAATGGATTTCTAGTGTGATTTTTTCTCCAAGATCTAGTGCATTTGAGGCTCATTTCCAAGAGTCCTCAACACTATGAAAAGTCAAGATTGCAATGGGTATCCTTGCACTAAATCTTGAATAAAAAAATCATAGTCATTCATTTTCATTTTATTGATGCTAAAACTAGACTTCAAAAAGAACCTTTCAAAAATATAAACTACTAAAAATAACAATTTGGTAAGGTTTTATGTAACTTCAAAGGTTTCTTCAATGCCACATTTGGGTGCCTTGGGCATTTAAGGGTCATAAAGTGGGTACACCCAAAACCGTCACTTCTTACTATTGAGCCTAGTTGCTATGATGAAACTGGTCAAATTTTCACATATTCATGTTGACAAGTGAAAGGAGGTTCCAACGCACTAAAGAACGCCACATTTGGATATTGTATGCAAAAGTTATTAAGGGTCAAAGTTCGTTTCTGAAAGCGCTCCATCCAAATAGGTACATAACTGAAATTCAAAATGTACAAACCTTCTAGATGGCGCTTTAAGGTCAGGTGCCATACTACCTTAACCCTAGAACGCCTGAAACGCCATTATGTGGCGTTTGGATGGCAATCCAATCAGTTTTTTTCATCCGTTTCAAAGCTCTTTGTTCTCATTTTCCTTGGTTGACCTTTCATGTTGAGTTATAAAGAGTATCCAAATGAGTTTGTAGTCTAGCCAATGTTTGTTTTCACAAAAATGAGAAGTTTTTAAGAGAAACGAATCACAAAATATGCTATTTTAGTGTATTTTGGGAAGTTGTTGCTCCTTGTTCTAAATTTGAAATTTCTCCACAAAAATGATGTTTTTTGAGTGTGAGCCCAACTAACAAAATGAAGGTCATTTATTCTAGTTTCTACTCCAATTTGAATTTTGGAAAAAATTATAGTATTGAATATTTGATTGCAATTTGAATTTTGTATGTATTTTCAATGTCTATTGAATTCTAATTATAGAATGACATGGAAATTGAGTTTACACTATGATATTTGTCACTGAAATGTACACACATGGTGAAATTTTCAGATTTGTTGAAATAATTTTCTATTTGATGTGATTTTTCTTCACTTTATCTTCAAAAATTCTCAAAAAAATCAATTTTCCACAAAAAAATCTAAATTTTTTGTGAAGTAATGAAGACATGTAATTTCATCTCTGAAAAATAAATATAAAAAATTTCATACATATCTAGTTGCAAAATGGCAACAAACTAAGTGACGTGCAGTGAGGCTTGAAATCATTGGTGATGGGTCCGTCATTTAGGGGTTAAACGCTACCTTATGCAAAGGGCTAGAGAAAACGTGTAATCAGAAAACGTGAAATTGCTGACCTCATCAGTGCAGTAGGAGCTCTAGAGCTATTTTACGAATTGCAGGAAACAGGGCGCCACATGAGCCTCTGTTTTTGAGAGCAGTTGACGATAAGATCTGGAGAAAATATAAGTTAAGTAGTAGTAAGTTATACGAGTTCGCCCCCCTATGTTGGCTGGTTCCCCACTCCCCCCACCCACCCTAGTCTAAAAGGGATCAAGGTCTTCTGTACACACTTGCCGCTGGTTTGTTCGCGAGGACGGTGTCTGTACTCTAGCGGTATTCGGTTCTTGACAGATCGCAGGACTGGGGTTGACATACAAAGAGGTTGATTGCACCAATGCATCGAGTTTTTGGCAGGCGTAGAAATTTCTGTCTCGACGACGTACTGAGTTCAATTGCAAACTCGTGTGTGTGATCGCTGCTGCAGGGAGTGCGCCTTCCCCTCAGCGTTTCTGTTTCCAGCGATATATTTATCGCTCTGTCTGACAGGTTTGGGCCAGTAGCTGAGGCAGGTCCCCCCAAATTTAAGCCAACGCTGTGACACCACTTGACAGCTAAGGTAGGAAACTCCAATGTTGGAGGGGCAATTACAATGGCCCAGTAGAACTATCATGAATAGTGCACAGAGTTTCAAAAATGGATCATAGTTCCTTTCAATGTGTTTTTTGCTTTTTAATTGTGTTCTGAAACCCCTTTGAGTAAAATATACATGATAGTATGATGTGGATCATTCTCTGAGAGTCAAAATTATAGAAACTTGCTAAGTTTGAAGTGTTCCATTCAAAGGCTGATTTTGATTAAAATTGGTTCACACAGGGAGAACGGCAAGGCGTCACCCCCCGATGATTTTTTTGCACATTGCAGTTACACCCCTCCCAAACTTTTTGTTTTAAGAAAGTTTTTTTTTGGGGGGGAGGGTATAACTGCATTGTGCAAAAAAAAACCCAGGGGGTGACGCCCTGCCGGTTTCCCTATGCCAGTCTATGAGCACCAATAGCTACCTACACACCTTTCACTTTGAAAATTCGTAGTTAATTCATTCTAAGTCAGAAAATTACGATTTAAATTGTCAATGAACTGATTCTCTTTTCTCTTTCTACCAAAAATATGTGAAAAATGTTATACTCTACTGGTTTTCCTACAAAGGCTCATTATCCCTTAGATGGTCGGTTTAAGAGCCTCCTACCTTAGTTACTGTTCCACCCCCCACCCCGCTGTGGTTAGTTTGCGAGGATGGTGTCTGTGCTCTATATATCGAGAGAGTATTGGGGTTGACTTACAAAGGGTTTGATTGCAGCAATTCATCGAGTTCTGTGCAGGCGTAGATAAATCTGTCTCAACTACTGAGTTCAATTGCAAACTCGTGTGTATAATCGCTGATCAGGGAGTTCGCCTTCCGCTCCCCTGCCATGGATCTCGCCATCGACAACATTCAACAGTACGCGGCTTCGGAGCAGCTTTACCTGAACCTTCTTGCAGGATGCACCAACCGTTATCACGTGTCTAGGGTATGCGCCTACGCCACAGTTATACAGGATCCTGAAACAAGCATGCGAGTACGCCAATTCAGAGGGGTCGACTTGGCAATGAGGGAGGCACAGGAATGGCAATCTGACCAGGATGAGGATCTGGATGCGGCGGAGGTGATTCACCATCTCCACCAACAGGCCAAGTCCTCGACAGTAATGGAAGAAGCTATTTCTTTAACCGAGCGCTCCGATGCCATCACCACTCTGGTCACAAGCTGCTCGTTCCAGTCCCCGTTACGGTCTGCCAGTCCGCAAGAAAGGCCACTTTCCTCCTTCTACCGCTATTCTTTTAGGCAATCAATGATCACCTATCGGGGCCGTTTGCCCTGGACATATTCCCAGTCCAACATTCGGAAATTCCTTCCCGACGCACCAACTGACATAAACTTACTTTGGGGAACTTCGACACCCAAGATTGTAGGGGAAATGTCGTTACGAAATGACTTCTACGCTGTCTGGCACCTGCAATTGGATGTCGTGGATCTTCTCAGTCGGCGGCGCCCTGGGAAACGACGCCGAACAACAATAAACCCCTTCCACCAAATGCCTGCGCCACCCGAGCAAGACGCAGCGCCAGGAAACCATCGTCCTGAGGCCAAGAAATTCAAGGGAGTTCGGTACCGCAAAGATCGCAGGACGTGGGCAGCCGAGATGAAGCCCCCCAAGTCCAAGAAGGTGTCCTTCGGAGAATTCAAGTCTCTCGAGCAAGCTGCCCGCGCCATCGACGCAGCTTTCCACTACTACGGTAAGCCACATCTCAACTTTCCAGACACCCCTGAGATTCTGTCAACCAGGCCCTCACCAGCAGGAGTCCTCGACAAGGAAGACAAGTTGAGATTCGTGAAGGAGCAAGTGAAGTGGCTGGCATTCATAGCCTCCACACTCGCAGCCTCTCCCCCTTTGGTGCCCCCCCTAATTCCTGAGTCACCATCGAGAGGCTGCAATGGAAACACTTCACTGTTTCAGTCAATCTCTGAGATCTCATCGTTTCTAAGTTGTGGAGATGCTGACGAATCCGACGATGGCATCTCCCAACCTCTTCCCTCGCTGCACACGGATGCACTGGCTGAATTGGTGTGCAGTGTCTCAATGGAGACCCCTTTTGTCTGTGCTGATGCTGTGGATGGGATCATGGGATCATTGGAAGAGCATCAGGGCATGTGTGAATGGAGTTCGGAGGATGCCTTTGTTGATCCGAGCTTGTCTGGTTGGTGGTCGTCCTGCAGCTCCGTGCAGACCACCGTCGGGTGGGATGGTGCAGAAGTCTCTAGCGCCCCAGATATGGCAAATCTCTTGAACTTCACAGAACCGTCTTGTGAGAGCCCAGGATCGTGGATGAACTATCTCGCTATGTCTCCAGCTTCCATGCTTCCTTTGCCTCCTCGGAGTCCAATTAGTTTTCATGGCGATGTCACGCATGGTTTGTTGGAGAAGGAAAGCTTTGGAAGAGGAGAATTAATGGCTCAGAGGCTGAGTATTGAGTACCGGGATTGAGTATTGAAATCGTCTGCTTCATGTCTTCCTCGGATTTTCAGTGTAGCTTAACTTTGGGTCCATCAGGGCTGGTTGTGAATAGTTTTGTACAGATTAGGACAATGAGGCTTTGCATCTAGTTTTTGATGAGCACCAATTGCAACTTGTGAATCTAGTCTGTTTGGAATTGGAAATACTGTACTACTCTCGGAGTCTCTGCTGTCTACTGAGACCTGATTGATTGTGGATGGTTTGAAATTATAGCTTTGCTTCTGATTCACCAACTCCAATGTTCTAGAAATTGCGGATATAACAATTGAATGCTGATTGCTGATTTCCTGAAGATACGTCGAGATACTCGAGGCATTCAGCATGGTTAACAGTAATAAACTGTCTTTCTTAGATTTTGTACGATCTTTTGGGCATTTGAAAGGGAATTTCAAATAGCCTTTAAAAAAATTTGGGGGACACAATATTAACATTGTCTGAGTTTTCAAAGTTCAGATTTTAGATGAACAGTGTATACACATTTTAGGCAGTAGAAGTTGCATTAGTAATGATGTTGAAATTTATTGCACTTACCTTTGAAGAGTAGGTATGCTAAAGTAGACTTAGATAACATTTGGACCAAAGTGGGGAGATATGCAACCTTCATTTGGAAAGGTGAAGACAAACTAAGGTCAAGATATGATATAAGGAATTAGCACCCATTTTCAACTTGCATGGTGGGTATTGACACCTCAATATTTATGTGAGCATGAATGGAAGAAGGCATGATAAAAGCATTGGTGAAGGAAGCCATTGAGGGATGTCACTGAAGAAAATCCGCCCTTTGAGTGTGTTGTATTCTTTTCATCATGTAGGTGTGCTTGACTTGGAGGTGACCATAGTCAATTATTGGTGCTCTACTAAGATGTACTTCCAAAGTGAATATCTTTGCAATTTTGGACTGAAGTTCTCTACTTTCTTCACCACAACTTTTCTTTTTATTTCTAACAACACATTAATATTCCTTCATCCAAATTCCAATGAGTTTTTGTGAATTGCAATAAGTTGCAATTAATGGCAATTATGGATGCTTACACCTTAAGTACATCGGCACAACTTCTAGACATGGACACAATCTTTTGGTAATTTTAAAGATTACCTATCCCACCATCTACACTTATAGAAGAACCAAATATGTTCAAATTTACACCAAGGATCAAATTGACTTTACTAACATCACCAAAATACATTGCATTGAAATGTAACTGCACTTGTAAATGAGTCATTCATGTTTAGAGAATATGAATTCCTAAGTAAGAAAGAGAGTTGTGCATGTACTATTGCTGAACTATTGTTCAGATCTGAAAATCTAGACGATGTGGTCAACTTAACTTACACAAAATAGTGAAATTAGGTTGCCCCACACTATAGTTGACCATGTCTGAAAGTGTTAGATATGAGAAATTAGTGTGGGGCAACCTAATTTCACTATTTTGTGTAGATTGCCTAACTTCTCTCATGTTAGTGGTTTGGAAATACTGTGTCGTTTCTCCATGGTCTGACATAGTATTGATCATGCAATGAAGATGCACAAAAAATGGATTGGAGAAAGTTCTATTTGTGAACAGTTGAGTAGACTTATAGGTCCATAATACTTGTCACAGCTACTTTAGGCAAATCAGGTGCAGGATAATCTTACTACGAGAAGTGGTGCTACACTCTTGGTTACACTACAAAATGATGATGACTATAATCCAAGGCATTTATGGTGAAATCTGAAATTTCTTTTCAGACTAATGGATAAAGGTTAGGAATAGAAAACGTTTTGTTAGAAGGTTTGTACGCTGAACTGTACTGTACTCTCTGTTAGTGTTTGGGAGATCTACAAATGTGGGTATGCAAATTCTTGCTTTTCTTATCCTTGAAATCGATTGCTCTGAAGTGACGTAATTTGATTACTATCGTCTTGTGAGTTGCACACTGAAACCTGTCATGCAGTTTGTAAAGAAAGTCTAACTTGTCTCGTCCAGATTAGGACCTTGGAGGTTGGCTTCCGAGGGGGCTGGGAAACTACTTACGCAATGGACAAGCTAGACTCATCTCGCTGCAAGGAAATCCTAGGTGCTCATTTCAATGATGATTTGCCCTCTATAAGGTAGACAAGCCTATTACCACCGTGATTTGTAATATGAATATCTTGGGGTCAACTCCAAGAGGGGAACGTCTTTTTCGGAGGTGTGCACTTGTTCCACAAATCAATTTTCTCATGATTTTTTAAAACTTTTTATGAAGATAGAAAAATTAATTATCTTCTTGGGATTATATTTTTTTTCAATTGGTGCACGGGAACAAAAATTATGCCCAAATAAGCTCAAAATAGGGAAGTCCATCAACAAAAAATGAATGAATGAATGAATGAATTTTTTTTTTTTTTTTTTTCTCATAGATTATATTTTTTCAAAATGAAAATCTTTTATTCATTTCACCTGGTTAAGTGGTGTGAAAGTTATGGACAATCTTGGAATTTTCTTGAAAAAATAACTTGTACGATTCATTTCTAAATGCAATTTTTATAATTTAAGAAAAAAAGAAGTTCCACATTGTTTAGTTTGCTTACTAGAACAATCTCACCAATGGGATTAGTACATTTTAATTCCATCTTAGAGATATTAAAAATTTAGATTTTCCTTGTATCTCATACCTACTTTTACTTAACAAATTTTTTAAGAATGAAATTTTTTTTTTAATTTTAATTTTTTTCCTAGACTCTCAGCTCAATTCCCCACAATAAAAATTTAAACCTCAAAACTTTGTAGTGCAAAAAATTTAAGTTTCAGAAGGTTTAACGTCAAATAATCTAGTCTTACAATGTGCAACAAAACTTGTTTTCTTCACTTTAAACACAAATATCTTGCAATCTATGTGGTCAAAATTTTTGAAATAATACTAGTGAAGTATAAGATCCTATGGTTAGATGTACAAAAGAAAACAATTTTCAAGTTTTTTTACTCTTTGCAATAGAAATGACAGTTTTGAGTGTTTTTTGGCCCAAAAAAGGCTTTAGTTGGTCCTTTAAGGGTTAATGCACTACTTTTGTCTACAAATTGATTGATTTAGATGAGTTTTGTAGTGGAATTGGGGCCAAAAGTAGGATGATGGAAATAGGCAGTTAGCAAAAATGGGCTAGTCTAACTTAAGTGTATCTTTACTGCAAGCTTTACAATCAACTACTGAGTGGGACATCCTTTATTTGGAAGAAACTTTGTGAGTCAATTGGTCAATAAGATGACCTCTTTATTTTCACTATAAATTCTTAGATCAACATACGCTTGGTCACATGATGACCAAACATATATATATCATGTTTAGTTTTTTGGTCTATTCTTCAAAGATGTGATTAGAATGGTTAATTGATGCTTTATGTTTATTTCTGCAGTCTAAAAATTCCTAGAAATGTGGGTTTTAATCCAATTTCTTTGAAGAATCAACATTTGTAGAAAAAAAAACATTTTAATATATGGAAAATATCAAAATTTTGTTAATCATGTACAAATTACAAGTAATCATGCTAAATGTAGATAAATACTTGTAATTTGACTCTAGATTAAAATCAGTACCAAGAATGTGTTGGGTTTAAAAAATAAAATTTGTGTATTTGAAATTTCTTCAAACTATCCTTCATTGTGTGAAGAAATTTTATGTTAATTAAATAATTATTAATTTAAGTTATATATTTATTCATTTTCACTCTTTCCTAAGAACCCTAAATCAATTATCATTTGTCACAAAAATAAATAATAGAGATTTTTTCCATTCATGAAAACCTCTGTAAACAACAAAGACTTATGTAAGAAAATGTAAGATTGAAACTTGAAACTATTAGAATATGACAATGACATTGATGGGGGAGAGTCCATGGATTTTAGAGGTAAGTTCCAATTTAATCATTTTTCTATAACAAAAATTTAGGACCTTACCATTTTTCTTTCTATACTAGATGAGGTTGGTATTGCTAAAAGACAACACAATACTAGATACTTTGATCTAACAATTAGTGACACATCTTCTAACTCATTGTCATTGTATCATTAGTGTTCAAATCACACTCATGCTATGTTCCACATCAATAGAGTAATGTATAAAATTTAATTTAGCATTGTTGATGGCAATTTTTCATTTTTCATATTTCATCTTAGCCCATGGATGTAACTATAGCTTCATATTCCAATAAAGATCAAGGGGAGAGAGAAACACCATTATTGTTTTAGTAGTTGGTGTAAATAAAAAATTATACATTTCTAATAAAATTATAAATTCCTAATAATCTCCACCAATAATATGTCAACCCATATGTCAATTACATCAGTGACAAGGTTGTAGTAGGTTAGATATGTGCATTCTATTATTTTTTCCTAAAATCATAAAATTTTGAGTTTAAATGAACTTAAAAAATAATGTATACAAAAAGATGTTACAATGTATTAGCATAAAATATTAAAGCTCACAAAATATTTTATTTTATTTTACTACAAAAGAATTACTTTGATATGGAGTTGAGAAATGTCAACATCAATGGAAAAAATTACCAAATATAACTAGATAACCTTTTGTGGAAAAATATTAAAAATTCATCAAAATGAACTTTGTAAGTTATTTTTGTTTAAAAATGCCTTAATTAATATTCACAAACAAAAATTCTTGTAACCGTTTCACTTCACTAATCAAATAGAATGAATCAAAGCTTTTCTTGCAAACACACATTACAAGCATACATTTATTGAACTACATTCCCAAAAGAACCTTTCAATTGAACTACATTCCCAAAAGAACCTTTCAATTGAACTACATTCCCAAAAGAACCTTTCATCCCTTGCTCCTCACTATAAGATTAAAATTTTGAACCCCTCATAACATTTATAATTTCACTCAAATTCACGTAAAATAAGTGTACTGCGTTGATCAAGTTATTTACAATGAACTCTCAAAATTTGAAACAAAAATTCAGAAATTTGAAGACACTATAGGTTGCCCTAAATTGTAACAAGTCCCAAAGTAACTCCTTTGTCCATTAGAGGTTAAATAATTGTTGGGGTGTCCAACGTGGCAACATGTCATGAAGGCAAAGGAACCTATTGTAAGTAAGGGATTAAAACTTTATGTTATATTGGCTTTAGAAATTAAACTGGAGAATCAAACTAAAGTTTAGGTACAAACCCCTATGATTAACAATCTCTAGAATGTGACAATTACATTTGAACCAAAAGCATCACAAAACCTAGATATTGATTACACAAGGTATACAAAATCAAAACAAGAAAGTCTATCAGTAAGAGCCTAGTGTAGTTTTTTGGTACACCTTGGAGACAATACCTTAAAATTCATAACTTACTCATAAGGTGTCCAAATATTGCATGCTAAAATGTGTTGAAATCCTCTTTCAATTACCAATCATGTTTTTTTTCTGACTATTTGTCACTTATGTTAGACGATTTAAGCTTGTCTAGATCAATCCTGTCATAAATGTGCCAACAGTGAGGGCATGCAAGCCTCTACGGTTTCCAAAAAAGCACGCTGGTAGCCACTGAAGTTGGCAAGTCAACAGAGTTAATTGTAAAGGTTGTCCTATGTTTGTGAACCTGTGTCACACTCGACACCAAACTCAATCAGACCTGAGTTTGGGTGCTCCAAGGAGTTTGGTCGTTTGTTTTTCCTGCCTTGCACACTTTACGATTAACTCTAATGGTTCGCCATTTCTGTAGCCAGGCTCGAGAATTGGCACTATTTGTATCATAAATATATTTGAGTATCATACACGGGTTCCAAGTTTGCAGTAATCGTTTACCCTTATTACTAAAAGTCTTCTGTTGCGCAGGTGTCGGTTTCGTTCGGTGTAGAAGTCAATTGGACATTGACCACGATGAGGAAACCAGTTCGCGCTTGGAGCTATCAACAAGAACATTCCATGAAGCTCTGACTATCCAGTAATCTGCAAGCCGAATTTGTAGCCTCACTGTACTAACATGGAAAATGTATTAAAAATGTGCAAGAAAATGTACCGCACTGTGTTGCAGCGAGTTCTTCACATCTTGGTCACAACCAAGGCCGATTGTCGAACGATTTCCAAACAAAAACATGCTTGAAGTGGCCTTCGCTCATGTTGTTTGTCCCACACTTTCCATTTCAAATCTCGAAGTCCTGCCAAAGGAGGGTGTTGTTGCCAAAGCATTAGAAGACGAGGACAACAATAGTGCTACAACATGCCACACCAGAAAATTCGTAGGATTCAACAGAGAGAGATGATCATCAAATGCGCACCTGACGGAATGATTGAACAGGATTGTCGTCAGATTAGCCCACGTACGGCCCTTGGACATACAACGGCACAAAGAATTCGCACAACGTGATGCCTGCTTGCACGGAATGGTGCACCGCGGCTACCACTGTGAACACCAACACGTCCAGCCATGGCGCAGGAGACGCCCAGCTCACTAACCGACCCGTCCAGTTCACCGCCAGCGCCACCAGGATCGGACCACTCATAATCGCCATCCTTGCAACCAAGCTCGATCGGACTCTTCGCAACCAAGTTCAGAAACTTTGCAACCAAGCTCAGAAACTTTGCAACCTCCGTCGTCTCTTTTCACCAATATGTCCACTTGCAATCAATTCGACGACCTCTCGATCTCTCACAGACACAGACAGAGAAGCAAGTTTCTCCTCGACTCCACAGTCGAGAGAGCACCCCCGTCCACTTGGCAAGACGATTGATTTCACAGGATTTTCAGGTGCTTGGGTTTCTATGCCACTCAGCTGCTGCAAGTGGGGTATGCATAAGTTACTGTATTTGGAATTGGCACCATGTCCAGTAAGCGGTGAAAGAGGCATTGCGTAGACTGCGAGAGCATATTGGTTGCAGGGTTTGTTTTTTCGGGCGATTTGTCGCTTCTATCAGACGATTCTAGCCTGTCTAGATCAATCCCGCCATAACTGCGCGAACAGTGTGAGCCTGTGACGGCATGCTAGCCTCTACCAGTCTACAGTTTCCAGAAAAACACGCCGATTGGTTGCAAGGATGTCGTGAACGTGCTTTTGTGAAGATGCTTTGACTGCACGGCCATGTGGTGGAAGCTTGGGCCTGGGCCCCTGGCTCCCCAATTTTTGTTGTACTCATGCTCACTAAGTTACTGTAGTGAACGGACACTCTGATGCATGGCCAAGCTGGAAATACCGGTACTGTAGTGAGCCATGTGAAATAGGCGTAGCACCGGAGGAAACGGAAACCGTTGCGTTGGTGGCACGCTCACCCAGTGGGGTGGCTCATCAGATTCATGCACAAAGGTAGCGTACGTACCCCATAACCAATACTGCCCGAAGTGCCACACCTACATTTGGCGAGACGTTATCAATGTACCCCAGGGCGTGTTTTTCATTTATTTTAGGCAGTGCAAAAAGCAATCTTCACTGCAGATGATGAAGCTATGTACATCCATGTAAATGGATGAATCTTGCAATATATGGTTGAAAGTTTATTATTCATCCCCCAAAGTATACATTTGTATACTCTTTGGCCCAAGGTTTGGTAGCGTTTTGCAATTTCATCCACTATAAAGGGAAGAATATCTTGCTTAATATTCCCTACAAAAAAATTTAATTGCTTTTTAGCAAAAGTGAGCAATAAAACTACAGAAGATTCAATCATTATATAGAAGCCATTCAAAAACATAGACAGGTGAAAACTTGTTTATGAGGAAATTCTCAAACCCTACATGACCAAATTAGGGTAACAAAATGCATATTTTGGTCCCATGGTTTGTGATTATTTCTTACACAATTGATTGTTGTTGAATTCTAAAGGTTGATTCAATTTACAGGCTTGAATGCTAAGTTTGTTGTTTTTCCAACTTATACTTGGGGTGGAAACCACAACTACAAGGTTCTTGATTGAGCATGTTTTCTATAAAATTCCAAAACAAAGGGGTTTATAGATCAATTCCCATTGGAAAGGTCTAATGTTTTGTGACTAAGGTCACTTGTTTTGTAATGTGGATAACTGCTATTCCTATAGCAAGGAGTAAAAAAAATCCTTTCCTATAGCAAGGAGTTTAAAAAAATTCCACACTCAAAACTGCCATTCCTATAGCAAGGAGTAAAAAAATTTGAAACATTGTTTTTTTTCCATATCTAACCGTAGGATCATACACCTAACTAGTATGAGTGTGTGTGGAAAAAAATTCAGAATTTTTGACCGCTTAGATTGCAAGATATCTGCATTTAAGGTGGAATAAACAAGTTTTTCAGCACATTGCGGGACTAGATTTTTTGACTTTGAACATTTTTTAACTTAAGATTTTTGCACTACAAAGTTTTGAGCTTTAAATCTTTAAAGTGTAGAATTGAGTTGAGAGTCTAGGTAAAAAAAAATTCAAAAAAATAATAATTATCATACTTAAAAAAATTGTTAAATAGAAGTAGGTATGAGATAGAAGGAAAATCTAAAATATTCATATATTATAGATGGAATTAAAATGCACTAATCCCAACGGTGAGATTGTTCTATCACGTAAATCAGACCATGCAAAAAAAAAACTGAAAAATTTGAAAAATTGCATTAAAAAAAGAATCCTACAAGTTATTTTTTCAAGAAGATGCTCTAAATGCCCGAAAAATAAGAATGTCCATAACTTTCTCATAACATATCCAGATGAAATGAATCAAAGCTTTCCAGATAGAAAAAAATATAATCTATGAGAAAAAATAATATTAAAAAGAAAATTCAAATTTTTGTCCTTTTTTCTGGCTGCCCGAGCTGCCCGCCGTCCCCTCGTTTGAGCTTATTTGGTCATAACTATTGTTCCCAAGCATCGATTTTGAAAAAAATTATATTCCCATGAAGCTTATCAACTTTTCTACCTCCAAAAGAAATTTCAAAAAATTAGGAGAAAATTTCAGCCTGTAGGTACTTGCCCGAAAATGCATTTGTCCCCCGAAGGGACAATGGTCCTTTAGGGGTTAATGTCAATTTATCACAGTCCAATACCCAATGCTATTTTATAAAGATAAATGTATGGTGTCACAATCTTGTCTAGTATATGGCTCATGTCAAATCTCAAGTCAATTCATTAAGAGATTGTCAATTTTTCTTAATGCATGCTCTAACCACTTAATAATATTATTATTAAATATTTATAAAATTATATATATATATATATATATATATATATAATTTATTAGTGAAGTCTCTTTTCTATCTCTCATCTATCTATTAGTATTATCTTTTATTCCTTTATTTACAATTTTATTTTATTTAATAAAATAAATCCGTTTTTCTACATTCATATGTAATAACAAAGAAGGTTTGATTCTTTCTTGGCAAGCTATTTGTTTCTTTACAATTAGACTTTCTTTTGAGGAAGAAACATGGGGTCAATTAGTCAAGGCCCTAGTCCCACTTCCGAGACCACATAAAGACCGAGCTGGTCTTATGATCATGCAAACTCTTTCTCATATAATCCTTGTCGACTTAGCTTGTGTGAGTGGATCGTTGGGCAATTAGCCACAGATCAAAACACAAAAGATAAATTAACCCACAATTTATTCCACAAGGTCAATTCAATTTTTGAATAATACATAAGAAAATTCGACACTAACAACTTCTAATGAGAACATTATATGCTAGAATTCGGAGTAGGATAGAAGTTCAAGTTGGAAAATTTATCAATTATCAATTTTACCCATGCCCACTTAATCCATTCAACCAACCAATCAATCAAGGAACAACCCATTCAGTCTATTTGTTAAAGATTCAATTACTTGTGAGCCTCATGAGTTCTCAAATGCACAAATAAAAATGGTCCTACAAACCTCACAAGTATAGTCTTGTTAATAGACCATACACTTATTCTCCATATTTCCAATTGACAAACACAACTAGTGGCCATATTCACTCAATCTCTCATTGTAAGGTTGTCTCATAGAACTGTTTCGTTTTAGAAATCATTCTCAGTCAATTTGCTTTTGGACTATAAGTACTCACCAAGGTTATCACGGCTAATCTACTTGATAACATCCATTCACAACATTCATATACATACAATTGTGAAGCATTCTCAATTTTCAAACAAAAAAACTGGACATAATTACTTAGTAAGGCAATTTGACATTTACAAAGTAATCACTTATCTTGGGTGGGTTGCAACTCCATTTAATGTTATCAACTTGTTCAAGCACCTTTATTCACAACTTCAATTGCCAATTTTTCATACTCAATTTGACTAGCATCCATCAAGCATCGGGAATACGATCTTGTTGATTCAACGTTTAGTAGCATCACCATTTGACCAATGAACTCATTCTAGTTTATCACAAACTCTTATCATGCCCAAACAACATTCAACCATAATTTCATCTTCTACATTTAGTTTCTCAATTTTCACAAGACAATTTAGTCTATTTGAACATTCCATATTTTAAACAAAATTAAACACAAGCTTTATGTAACAACTTGACCGCAATTATAACCACTCATGCATCTTGCAACTTATTCAATAACACTAATTGTGACACACAGCTCACACGTCAAATTGATCTTCTCTCACCCAATCGAATTGACTTAACTTTGCACCCAAGTTCCTCATGATTAATTCACAATAATTCAATATACAATTTTCACTGAAACACTCAATCAATTAGACCACAATAAAAAATATCAAAATATCAAATTATAGAATACCGTCTATTGGAACAAATTGGTTACACACTATGCCAACAACATAGACTAGATTGCAAGATCAACTTGACACAAGTTGAAGCACAAAATGTTATCTCACAAACAACTAAACAGTAAATTCAGCGCTCACTTCCGGTGACACACAATTAGTCAATTAGCCAATAATAAATCTCAAACACAAACAGGTTGAATTCCTCAGCCGAATAGATAGAATTCAATTTGACACAATAAGCTCACACAACTGGAAAAATTAGAGAATAAAACTTGAGAATTATATTTACAAAAGTGCAAGTTCACAATGTGAGTCATACACTTGTATGAACTAAAAAACAAGAAATTGGACCTTTGGTCACAAAACTTTTGTGTTTGTTTTTATTGTGGTCAATAATTTGAGATTATGGTCTACAATTCAAAATTAATAGATCCAATTTTGAAAACATGTGAATGATTGCTGATTTCTTGAAGATATGTCGAGATACTCAAGCATTGAGCATGGTTTGTATTGTTAACCCCTAAAGTCCCATTGTCCCTGTAGGAGACAAAATGCATTAGAAAGGAATTGAGACCTCTGGAAGACCTTCCGGCCATGGTTCCCCATGCTGCAAACCATGGACGGACAATCTGATTAAAAAAAAATTAAAAAATTAAAAAATTAAAAAAAATTAATTATTTTTTTTAAATTTTTAAATAATATATTATATATATATATATATATATATATATATATATATATATATATATATATATATATATTTAAAGTATTAATTTTTTTTTTTTTTTAATTAATTCATTATTGCAGTCCAACCTGGCAGTCTCCGTGCCAGGTCGGACTACTGGTTTTCCGACGTTCCCACAGTCTGGGAACATTAGAGAACTGAAGGTCTCCCAGTGGGTCCAAAATTCTTCTAATGGATTTTGGGCAGGCTCTTATGATCTCAATTTTTACTGATTTTTTTAAAAAAAATTTCATAAGATAGATAAACTTATGAGCTTTCCAAGAATATAGTTTTTATTCCAATTGGTGCCCGGGAGCAAAAGTTATGCCACAATAACCTCAAAATGGGGGAGACCGGGCGGCAAAAAAAATCCACCAAAAATTGATATAAAAATTTTGATATTTTGTTTCTTGTATATTATATTTTTTTCTAAATGGTAAGCTTTGATTCATGACATTTGGATTAGTGATGTGAAAGTTATGGAGTTTCTTGTTTTGCAGGCAATCATAGCAACTTCTTGAAAGAAATTTTTTCTTCTACTTTGAATGCTAATATCTTTCAATCTATACGGTCAAAAATCACAAAAAAAATTCACGTGATCTAAGATAAATTTAGAAGAAGATCCTACGGTTAGATTCTAAAAAATATTTTAAAAATTCATTTCATAGGTGAACATAGCAAAAGTGGTAGGTTTTGAGTGGTTTTGGTAGGTGTTGGGAGAAAAATCGGGCCTTGGGACATTAGGGGTTAATCTATCTGTCTTATTTTTTGTACGATCTTTTTGGCAAAATAATTCCCAATTCCGTCCTTTTTCAAAATTTGGGCCACAATTTTAACGTCTATGAGTTTCCAAAGTTCAGATTATAAATGTATCCAAAATGGACACTAGGTTCCTAGTGTGATAAACGTATGCACATTTTTGTAATTTGTAATTTGTAATGCCAAAATTTTTACATTTTATGCCATGTCATTTTTGGCATTACAATTATTATTATCCGTACCTTTGAAGAGAAGGCATGCTATAGCATTTAAGAGAACATTTGGACCAAAGTCTAGATATACTCTTCATTTGCAAATGTGAAGCCAAATTGAAGTCATTGAAGAGAATCCACCCTTTGAGGGTGCATATTGTAATCTTTTCATCATTATTGGATGCACTTCAAAAGTGAATATCTCTACTTTTGGGTTGAAATTCTCTACTTTCTTCACCACACCTTCTCTTCTAATTCCTAACAACACATTAGAGGTAGTCACACCTTCTTCACTTTGCACTTGGAGAATGGAGAATGAAAAGTTGGTGAGGGTTTGGAGGAGCCAATGGGAAGCTACGGTGGGTGAAGAAGGTGTGACACCCCTAAAAGATGTGTTGAGAGTGGAGAATGAAAAAAGTGGAGAAGCAACTTACTTAAACCTAAGAGTAGACACAAAGTTGGGAGGAAATCGGTAACAACAAAAGTAAAACGACAATGAAAGGTAAAAGTGTAGAGCACAAAGGAATATACTTAGTTGAATATATCTTCCGCATTCCCAGTCTTCATGTTGGGGTTGACTTCATGTTGGGAGTGCGGAAGATATATCCAACTAAGTATATTCTACCAACATGAAGTCAACCCCAAGCTGCCACGTTTCCATTCTCCATTCTTCAAGTGCCAAGTGAAGAAGGTGTGACTACCCTAATTATTCCTTCATCCAAATTCCAGTGAGTTTTTTTCGAATTGCAATAAGTGGTGATTCATGGCAGTTATGAGTGCTAGACCATGTGCATGCCTAAAAGTTTTGCCACTGCACTTATAAAAGAACCAAATATGTTCAAATTCACAGCAAGGACCAAATTGAGTTTGCAACTGTCACCAGAATACATTGCGTCGAAATTTGATCAAATCAGACCGCACTTGTGAATGAGTCACTCCTGTCTCAAGAACGCGGACTACAAAGTAAGAAAGAGAGCTGTCTGTTGTACTGTACTATTGCTGAACCAAGAATGCGGACTACAAAGTAAGAAAGCTGTGCGTGTACTATTGTGGTAATATTGCTGAACTATTGTTCAGATCCGAAAGTCCAGATGATGTGGTCAACTTAGACTGCCCAACTTTTCTCACGCTAGTGGTTTGCAAATACTGTGTCGTTTCTCCGTGGCGGACGGTCGGGTATTGATCCTGCAATGAGATGCACAAAAAACGGATTGGCGAAAGTTCTAAATGTGAACACTTGAGTATATTTAGAGGTCAATACTACTTGTCACAGCTACTAAATACAAATTAGGTGCAGGATACGATCATGTCTGTAGTGTTCACCATACCGGTAGCACCACTTCTTGTAGCCTTCAGAAACAAATGCATGAGAATCCAATATAAGTTTGAAGCTAACCTGGTTTAAATTTGGATGCTTCATGTCGAGCAAGCTCAGGTGGAACGGGGCTGTTGCTTTGCACCAACATCTGCACAAGAAGATACCACCCGATTAGGATAAAACAAGAGACACAAATAGAAGCAATATGGGCATATGATACTATCTTCTACACAGTAGTGGGGTATCATTATGTGACCCATATCCAACTCCCTTGTATGGCAAATCCGTGGAAATTGACACTTCCAAAGTGGACGGATTCGCTTTAGGTAGAGATAAGGGGAACTGTGAAGAGGTCATAGAAAAAACCTGTTTAAGATCATAGAAGACATCAGAGTCGTGAAGAGTCAAGAACGTTGTAGCGATACCCGTCTTGCCAGCACGACCAGTACGTCCTACAAAGGGGAAAAGGCCACGATATCAGTCGCACTGGCCAATACATTGTTGACAGACTCAGGTCTGGAGACAGCCTCATATTATAAAAGATGCTGCTGCTATAATCCAAGACATTTATGGTGAAATCAGAAATTCTTTTTCAAACTCAACACCATATACTTTAATGCTCGTAGCTAAGGCTCAATATCTTCAAAGATTATGGGTATGAAGGGAACCAGAAAATGTCAAATGTTATGATTGACATAGCTCTCCTAGCTATCTGCCTAGCTCTCCCTCAACTGGTATAAGTGGGGTGATCACAAGTCATCTTACCGATACGATGAGTATACATCTCAATGTTTCCAGGCATGTCGTAATTGATAACATGGGCGACATCCTGCAACAACAATACATGTACAAAATAAGGAAACTATTCTGCGTTGCATTACATAAGATGATAGTACACCTGAGATTGTACATTTCGTAGAGCTCAAAACTGAAGAGATCGATACGAATCAGCTTAAGATGTTTACAAAAATATACTGTCCAAAGGAAAAGTTGAAAACTTGCAGTGTATTTGGGAACTTACTGGAATATCAATACCACGACCGGCAACATCCGTGGCAACCAGACAGTTGAACCTCTTGTTTCTGAACCCGTCCAAGCTCACCTGAACACATACCACACACCACAAGATAAGAGAGAAATTCCATCGCACAGCGAGAATTGGAATCTGTGATTAAACTACCAAGTTTCACATGAGCTTCAATGTAATTGGTATAAGATATTTTCATGAAATATATTCAGTCTCACCTCTCGCTGCTCCTGTGTCTTGCCTCCATGAAGTGTAGTAACTCGGTATCCATTTTTGTCAAGCTGTCTTGACAACGTGTCTGCAGTTTTTTTTGTGTTCACAAAAATTATGGCTGTTTTGTCACCCATCTCGTTCACAACACGGCACAATCTGCACAAAATTTCACGATTCGGTTAAGCTTAATATTATTTCTCGGCGTATCAGTTGATTGACTAGCTAGTTTAAAAGGAAGTTGAATTAAGTGCAAATATGTGAATCCCAAAATGAAAGTTGACTAATTTTGAGTTTATAGATCCAATTTTCAAGAAATAGATTGTAACAGATGGGCAGACACGGAGAAGAGGTCGGCACACAAAATAGACCCGACAACAAATTCAAACCTTAAACGTAGTGAAAAGATGAAATAGGATCCGTTTCACTCGGAGTTTTGCAGACATTTCAACATACCTGTCCAATTTATCACCCTCTTTGACCATTATCACATGTTGTGTGATAAGATCTGTTGCCTTGCCTGCCGTGCCAATTGTTACCTGCAATAGATCCAACAAAAACCAATTCAGAAAATCATGATTTTAGAAATGAACGGAGATACAAGTTTTCTAAAACATTCAAAATGGACATTTAGTAGCATCTTACTAAAGACTTACTAAAGATGAGACAGTTTGAAAAAGGAGTAACCTGGCAAGCTTAGGACAGTAACATGATAGGATGAAGGAAAAGAAGGGATAAAACCTCACCACAACAGGGTTTCGAAGATACTTCCGTGCCAAACGCTCCACAGCAGGTGGCATCGTTGCGCTGAACATATATGTTGTCCGATAAATCTTCTGTGTATCAAGTTCCTGAATTACAAACGCCAAATAAGTTTTTAAGTCACAAATCAACTCAAATACAGCGCTCAATAGCAAATAGTTCTGTAAAAGCATCGAAAATTCCACAACAAAACTATAAAATAAATGCAACAAAGAACAAAATGAGATGAAAACTCTTACAGCATCTTCATTCTCGGGTTTCAAATTACTTGAAGGCATGGCATCCAAAACTCCCATAACCTGTACCAATAGCAGCCACGCTAAGAAACACATTTTCCAGTCACTATGACCAAGCTCGGCAGTTAAATAGCAAACGATTGCGTGGAGTCGAGCAGGTCAACGCAATTATTTCTAGACTTAAATAGAGATCTCACGGTATATATAAAAACTACTCCATATCAAAATATTTTGTGAGAAACGATTCTTGCCAAACTCATTTTCAAGTGAAAATGAACAACGAGACACATTGATCTCTTACCTGTGGCTCAAAACCCATGTCTATCATTCGATCAGCCTCATCCAACACCACATAATTGCACTGATTAAGAACAGCATATCTGCAACAAAAAACACAAAGTATGATCATTTGGTGAAACGATTAAAATTGTGTCATGGGATACTAAAGAAAAGGAAAATACACTCCCCATAGCAATTTCGATAAAACTACGTATTTTTTAAGCAATGAAAACTAACAAATCAACCTACAGAAAGTACACCTTATGTGTCATGTGACGTGATACATACCTCCTTTCCAGGCAGTCAATAAGTCGTCCAGGTGTGGCAATCACAACTTCACATCCCTGTTACAAGCAAATTTATGCATGTGAACACAAAGACAATTATTTAAATAACATATTCCAGAACAAAAGTGTCTTAGAATGTGAAAGTGCATTGAATGTAAATGAGTTTGGTATATGCAATGACCAGGAAGGAAAAAAAACATGCTGCGCAATTGCCACAAAATAAATTTCAGCAGGTGAAAAGCCTTCTACATTCACACTCAGTAAAATACACAATGCTTCGTCTCAGAGAAGTTGAGTAACAGATGTACAGTCCAGAATAGGTGACATGAAGACCCAACCTGTCTCAACTTGAAGCCTTGTTCTTCAATGGATTGACCTCCCACGATTGACACAACACGAATGTCCTGCAGTCAGCCCTCAGTTACATCGAAAAAAACTAACTCCATAGCGAGACAAACAATTCAACTCAACGATAGCAAACAATTGAAAGCGATTTTAATTGAAAGACAAAAAGCATGTCCTACGTTATTGAATAATAAAGAAGTTTTCAGGAAGTGATAATAATTTACTATTTATTGGAATTTTACTTTAGTCCAAGCACTCAATATGCAAAAAGCCAGGACAATAGTGTCAGGCATAAACATATAATGCTCAGTGAACGTACAAGAAAATGAGCAAACTTGACAGTTTCGTCTTCAATCTGCTGGGCCAGTTCCCTTGTTGGCGCCATGACCACTGCATATGGACCTATGAAAAAACGCAATCACACTTAATCAATATTAAAAGAAAAAAAATGTCTGGCTAGATTCTAGACAACAATCTAGCACACCTCGTCACCTACAACCAACCAAAAGAAACCTTGAAACATCAGTCTCCACATAGAGAGAAACCAAGAAAACGATTACTAAGAAACCTGGTCAAAAAATAATTACGGTGATCCAGACAAGGACAAACGAGATCTGCGAGGTGAAGGTCTGTACCTTCTGCCTCAATTTCTTCTGTCATGGGAGGGAGCTTGGAAATGTATGTCAACATGGGCAAAACAAAAGCTGCTGTCTTTCCAGAACCTGAAAATTGGTTTGAAATTGAAGGCAGTTATAAGTCAATGAACGTACCCCAGAGAACGTACTCTACGAAACACAAATGATCACACAACAACCAGCACTTTGAAGCAGAGTCATCCGACAAATCTATTACAACGAGCAAGGTTAAAAATTTCAATACACTCGCACCAAGATTACACAAATTCAGAGCATTTTAATGCCAAGTTAACTAAGAAAAAATAAGCTATTCTAAAGGGAGACATGTTGAGAGACATGTTGGGAGACATGTAGCCTGAGAAAGAATTATCGATGACATTCAGGGTATTTGAAAGTACCAGTCTCAGCGATGCCGATGACATCACGTTGCTGAAGACCTATAGGAATTGCAGCCATCTGAATAGGGGATGGCTTTGTGTACCCAACCTTCTGAACAGCTTTTAATAGCTCTGGACTCAGGGCACCCTCTGCCCAATTTCTCATTGGTTTTGGAATACGTGAACCCTACATCAACAAAATCACCGAATATCATATGACTACAAAACCAGTCACCAAATAGATGACATAGATAAACATAGACCTCGGCAAGGAACCTAGGGAAAAGCTATAACTTAATGAAGTGTGGACAGCATTCATTACATACATTCAAGTCTTTGCAACCAAAGATTCCAGAAACTGTAGATATATACTTACCTTGTAAGAAATATTGAAATCCTCCCGAAAGATACGCCAATCTCGCTCTGTCATCTCTTCAACCTACATCCACGTCAAATTATAAAGTCATCTCCATGCACAAATAGCCGTTACATCCCTTGAGGCATGCCAGCTTCAGCTTCATTTATAGCATAAATCGTAACATCATAACATCTTTAACTGTAAAACGATGCATTCTTATAAAAGGCAAACTTATCAATATTGTTCCATAAATATGGTGATGGACAAGGAGAGGACCTTCTTTTCAGACCAGTGACGGTCAACACGCATGTCAAACGTGTCGTACATATCTGCAGCTTCCTCTTTTTGCATCTGCGCTGCAGTCTCTTCTGGTCTCTCTTCAATTCCATCCTTGAGCTATAGTGCAAACCACGTAGAATAAGACTGAGTTAGTAAGGATAGAAGACAACAATGCAGAAAAAGAACCAGCTCTCCACGACTTGACAAGGAGATCGAATAAGGCCCAAGAACGTACGACAGGGATTATGTACACAAAGTGCTACCATGTCACATAACACAACAACAACAATAATCCCAAGACACATGATGAAACAGTTCAAGCAAAACAGCAGAGATACTTGCCAGTGGTAAAAAATGACAAAAATTCAGAAAATTCCACTTAATGATTTTTAATGTTCAGGGACATACCCGAATTTCTTTTCGCAAGTCATTTTCATTCTTGGCTGCAAGCTGAAAAGCACAATCAGCTCAACCTGTGAGGGTCACTCCAGAACTTTCAAGGAGCTGACAAAGCATTCGATCTCAAGTTCACTAACATATAAAGAAGGGGCCTAAACCATACCTTTTTCTGTTCACGCCGATCCATTCCTGCTCGAAATCCTCTACCAAACAGAAGCTGAGCTTCATGCGGATTTTGGTATCTACATCAAGGTACAAAAGATTGTGAGTCCTGACACATAAATTCATCAACAAATTTGTACCACACAAAAACACAAAAACACAATTCTAGACATCAATGGCAACACTAACAGGCAATTACAAAACCCTACCAAGACTTGAGCAACACCTTGCATTTGATAGTAACTCTCGCAACTTCCAGAACCTGATACACACAAAATCCCTTGTATATAAACAAAAGAAATAGAAAAGAAAACTCCTTACATAGGATTCATGTCCCTGGATGTATCTTCAGTATTCTCCCAGTCAAATGAGAAGCGAAATTTCTCACTTGGCTTGACAACTCGCTTCTTCAGTTTCTTAGCACCCAAATACTGCAATCATAAAAGTGCACCTCTAGTTGGTCCACAAGTATAATGCCGTAGTATCAACAAAGATGCAACCGGCATTGACACCTAGAACTTCCGTATGCTCTAATAAAGGATTGATAGTGTTGTAAACCAAAAGGAGATATTAATATGATGTGCAACAAATGCATCCCAAATCGATTACGACTTGTCCGTGCTTTACAGACTACGTGGTATCCATGGTTTTCCGCATTTTTACACATATAAAGAGAAATTTGGTTGAAGAGCTTACTTGCTCCTTAATAGACTCCAATTCCTTTTCGTGCTCTCGTTGCGCCTGTTTCTCTAAGCGCTCCCTCTCACGTAACTTGGTTTCTTCCTCACGCTCTCTTTCCCGTTCTCGACGTTCACGGTCCCGTTCCTTTTCCCGAGCCTCCCGAGCCTCACGGTCGTGATCACGGTCCCTTTCACGGAATTTCTCACGAGGTCGATCCTTTTCTGCATCCAAAGTTTCAAAGTCAATCTTCCAACCAACAAAAACAACGATGATGAACACTACCGACCCATAACAAAGGGCTTGAAAACTTAAGAATATATGATGCTCTGGATTACCCTACAATCCTTGCGATTCGCAGAATACTCGTTACTTCTATTTCACAACGTAGTCGCAAAAAGTGATATCTTATAGGCCAGGTAGAAAAAAACAAAATAACGACAAGGAAACCAACCTTCTTGATCCTTGCCTTTACTTTCAGTACCCATCAAAAGCTTGCGAGACTCCTCATTCCTGCATGCACGACACTGAAATGATCAGCCCAGATTACAGACAAGCCGACAATATCATATACAAAATCAATCCTAGGCCAATGTCATAAGTGTTTGATAAAGAATGAATGTTCAGATTGAAGCAGGGACCAACCATGCACGGATAGCATAATAGTACAGGTAAACCTACCTTTTCAGCTGTTCAGCTGCTTCTTCCTGCCGACGTTTCAACGCAAGCTCTGCCCTCTGTGCCTTTGTCAGAAACACCGGCTGTGAACACAGAACTTCATATCAGACACGTAGAAGACAGGAACCTGAAAGGTTAAAGCCCGGTACAGTGTCCAGAGAGATTCACACGCCCCACACCTTGAAGACAAAGATTTCTCTCTTGATCTTACAACAATAAATAAATCCACATCCAAACACACCTGCAAAACTCAAGCAATCGAGCATTCGGCTCCCACGACTTTGCACCAACCTGTACGTAAGAGGCAGACCAATTCCCCTTTCTTGTCATACCCGGAAAGGTTCACAACTATACTTCTACCCAAATTTTCCCAAAGAGTTGCAGTCTCAAATACGTGTTTGACTGTGTACCACTGTGTCCAATGCCTCGACAAAATGAGAACCCACCTGCTCAACCACTGAGTTCACTCAAGGATATTCCATGTCTATCTAGTTCATGGTGAGTAGGGAAAATATTTGCTTAAAAAGTGAAGTATCAAGTAATCAGCTGTACAGAGATAGAACAACGCTCAGACGCTTAGGCCCAGGTCTCAATTCTCCTTCGCAGAACCCAAAAGAAATCCCATAATTTCTAAATTCCTAGAAAAAAATTTAGGCCTGACTCATGCGCTCGTCAAACAGAGGCTCGATTTACCGCAGTCATGGAGAAAAGAATCCGCTGACCTCAAGTGATAAAGCTTCACCAGCCAGAAGAAAATGCTTAGCAATTCTATGTAGAAGCTCAAACATGCTCACAAGTGATTTAAAGGTGCCCTGGAAAATCAGAGAATAGAGAATCACGCTCGTATTTTTGGCCACGCAGCACAGTAGAACAAGGTAAACGTGGAGGGTATACCTTTGCTTGCTGCACTGCATCTTCCTTCCGCTTCTTCAGAATCTCTTCCAAAGACAAAGGCTGCGATTGGTTAAAATGCAATCGTTAGATAAGAGTCTGACTCACGAAAACATGACACCTATATTCTTGCAAACATAGATCGACTACCGCTCACTATTTCATAGAAAGCAAACCCAGGTTAAGGAGTTACACGATTAAGGCAGACTTTGAAGACCAACCTCTGATTTTTTGTTCCTCTCTTGTATGGTTGAAATCGGACCACTGCCATTCGGTTTTGGCTTCTCCTCCACAGGAAGGGCCTCATATATTTCGCCGTCTTCAATATCAGCAGTTCCTCCATCTTGAGCAGATTTCACTTTGTGTTTCTCTACGTCTTTCTCCTTCTCAATTTCTGTACTCTTGTCCCTCTCACTATCCTTCTCCTTCTTCTCTCGGCCATGACTGTCGTCTGTCTTCTCCCTGTCACTGCCCTTCTCCTTTTTCTCTCGACCATGATTATCCTCCGTCTCTCTCAGATCATCCGGCCTCCTTTTGCGATTTCTGTCATCCTGACGATCCTTACTCCGACTTCGGCTCCTATGCACATCCCTTTTCAACCTCTCTCCGCTCCGGCTCCGACTCCTCACAGAGTCTTTCCTATCACGACTTGAGCTTCGACGAACTGGAGACCGAATCAGAGAGCGACTTCGCTCGCCCCTCCCTCCCCGCCGATCTCGACTGCCACTACGACTGCGACGCGAACGATGGTGACGATCGCTCCGGTCTACACTGCGACGACTCGGAGACCTGCTGTGCTCTCTCTCCTTCGATGTCCTGTGCGAGGAACGGCCATGCTCGCGATGATGGTGTCGGTCTGATGCGGTTGGCGATCGATCTCGCGTGTCTCGCCGCGGCGCAGATGGCGCCATACCGAAAGGTCAAACAGTCCACGGCTCAGATGAAACCCTATATTTTAACTAAGCTCCCTGTTAAGTTGGAAAAAACACCGAAAATTCCCTGAGCGACAAAAAAAAATAGGCTCAGTCAGGACAAACCCTTCGAGGACACGAGAACTGCAAAAGACCACGAGAAATTGACAACGCAAAGAACCTCCTCGCTTTGACCTCTTCACCCTGTCCCTACACAAGCAGGCACCTCTATACAACATACTAAACAGCACCGCGAAAATTCAAAGTTGAATCCTCACTCCTCCAATTTCCGTTATTCTAAAACCTCTAGAGCAAGCATGAAACCTGATATTCAAACTAAGATTGCTCTTGAGTTATTAAAAAAAGACACAGAAAATCTCCTGAGCGATGAAAAAAACCTTCACATAGGATCAACCCTAGGAAGACACAAATCGACAACAGACCAAGAGAAATTAACAATGACAAGAATCTCCTCATTCCGTCACTAACATCTCTCGTCAAGATACAAGTAGCACCGCGAAAACTCAAAATTGAACTGTCAATCCTCCAATTTCTGTTATTCCACAACCCGCAGTTGCCCTAATTCAAACACGAATCCCATTTGTGCCCTAATTCGGACAGCCTTCAAAGTCTCGTCAAAAAGAGAACATTTCAATTCCGAAATGAGAAAGAAGCAGACGATGAAACCGAACCTGTGTGAATCCACGAATGCGATGATGCCTGAAAACAGCAATTCTCAACAATCCGGGAACCAATTTGAGCGACACAATTAGGCGCTGGTGTAGAAATGGCGAAAAGACCTGATGAGACTGACAGATTCTACACCTGCTAGCGAGAATCAATTCATACTGATGAGCCTACACAATCGCTGCGGAGACAGAGGATTGCCGAACATGAGGCCTGATGAGCAGAACGAGAAACCCTCGCAGCATGAAAAGTTTCATGGATGGATGATTTTCTTATGGAAGGCTCAATCCGTCGAACTGCCTGCCGTGCTGCAACTGAAGTACTTGGATGAATAGTAAGACAATCCTTCAAGAAAACTTCATTCACCAAATGAGCATGGAATAAGCGGGAACATATTATTTACCACATATGATCAAATTTAAAAATTTGGAATTCATATTTGGAATCTATCATAGACAAATGGGTTACATTCAATTTCAATAATAACTCAAATCTTTACATTGCACCTTATTTTGTTTTTCTAGAAGTTTTCAACCTTTCGTATGAGTTTGGGGTTATTTAGGATAGTTGGAATGATAGAACCAATCCATACCATATGAGTTTGTGTGTAAAAGTAAAACTTTCTTAGAAGGTTAGGTATATCCACATAGTATCTTCCAATACTTTGTGTAGCTTCTCAATGAAACCTTCTGATGTTTCTTCTAAACTATGAATGCAACTTCTCATAGCATTCTAATAATACTGAACATCTTAGGCAAGTTTGACAAAAAAAAATCTAAAAATGGATGCCAATTTTTTCACAATTTGTTTTGAAAAAAGAATATTGCAAAAAATATATATTCTTAGTATTTGTCAAAACTTATATTTCAAAAATAAAAATAATATGCATTCAACAAAGATGTGTTGACTTTGCCCTTCACTTAAGGTACTCTAAGCAACTTTAGATTTGAATGCCTCCGACCAAGGGTTTTTTTTCATTTTTTATGAAGTGCAAAAATAGCAATATAAAATCTTATAGTGGTGCTTCAAATTTCAACATTCATCCACATATTGGATAGAAAATATCACATTATTTAGCACATATCACATGTGCATAATTCCGTTTTCATCCACAATTTGGCACTTTCATCTAAGATTTTTCATTAGAAGGAATCTGAACCCAACAAAGGTCGCAAGATTTTATACAATAGGTGCAATTATAGCCAAAAAATTATTAAAAATTATTATTATTATTATTATTTTTCAAAAACTAATTTTAGATATAAGTGCCCACAAAACAAGATTTCTTGTCATATTTTTTAAAACACTTTAGTGCAAAAAAATTCTCAAATAAAGTGGATGAAAACACCTTTTGGATTGCACACACTATAGTATCTATCTATGAGAGTCAACATTTCATTTCAAATATTTTATAAATTTAAGTTGGAAAGTCGACGTTGGAGAGTGCTTAAAATAATAATATCCTTTTGAAATTCATATTTTTCTCCATATAAATTTTTTAAATAAATGATTTTCCTAAAATTCCAACATTTTTCTCCAAAATTATTTTTTTGCGCATCCTTATAGTTGGATACAATATTGATTGATATGCTTCATAGTACAAAACTCCATAATAGCTTATCCATAATTATGAGTGTTTGGGGGCATAGGCTATGACATTAAACCCTAACTACCTACCTGACTATATATGGTTGATCTAAAATTTCAATCTCGTTTTGGTGTGGGCAAACAAATTCCTTTGACTATTTTAAAAGTTTTTATGGAAAGTATTTTTCACTAAAAAAGGTGTGCATTTGAATTTTGAAAAGTCCTTGAAGGCATATATGTACCATTAGTGGAAGTGTAAAGCTTACTAATCTCACGTAATTTGAGATCTAAAAAAATTGTACTTATTCATTTGCTTTGAAAATGGTCCCAATGGAAAGAGGAAAGTGTTTTTATGATTTTCAACGTTGAAAATTTAAATATGCAAATGTTGATTTGGAGTTATTTGTAATTTCTACTTTATCCAAAAAATTGCATTTCAATAATTGCAAGGTGGATTGTATGAGTTTGATAGTTCTTCATCTTAACTTAAGGTTTTTGAAAGTGCATTTTAGTATGCTAACACAATTTCTAGTTGTTCATGTCACCTCAATCCAATCTCAAAAAACTCGTATATGCAAATTTCTCAAATATTATAGGGAGGAACAACATACTAAAATAGGATAATTACATTTCTCACAATTCCTATTCTCACAATTCCTATTCTATTTCACACTCAAAACTAGTAAACATATTAATAAGTAAGCTCTTTAAACATCTACATAGTTAGATGGTTTTAATAAATAAAAAATTGCTTCATTGGGGATAATTAGAAACCCATGCTATTTTTTCATAGGAAAAACACACTGGGAAAGGTTGAGGCACTTGGGGGAGCCCTTCAGTGCAGCCGTGTCTTGCAGCGTCTATTGGCAGCGATGGCGGAGCTTCCGAATTCCCCCGACGAGAATCACAGGGAAAAGCACAAGCACAAGCGCAAGCTGAAGAAGAAGCTTGTCAATCAATCCGAGGATCCTAAGGTTCCCCACTTTAGTGAAGCACAAGTGACAGACTCTGGTTTGGAACCGATTCAAGGCAAGAAGAAGAAGAAGAAACGGAGTGAGACTGTGCCCACTGCGAGAGTGGAGCACGAGGAGCCGAGTCAGAAGCGGAAGAAGACGAAGAAGAAGGTAGGGGAAGGGAGCGAGGAGGAAGCGGTGGGGAATGGCGGGGCGAAGGAGGCTTCGGCGTCGTCCTCCGGGAGGTTTACTATCAGTATGGCAGTTGCGGGATCCATTGTCGATAATGCGCAGTCTTTTGCCCTCGCCAGCCGGGTATGATTCTCTCATTGTGAATGGTGTCAAAGGAGTATAAGGAGCTATTTTTTTATTGCAATATATAAAGCCTGCCTTGCGATGCCTGCGTCGAGAGTCAAGTGAGGGTTTAGGGTTTATTTGTCAATGCGTCAGGGGCGGAATTGTTTCTCCTCTGCGTGTGGATTTCAGGTTTCAAGGGAGAGATGAATGTCTCTTCTGAATGTGGATGGTCGCAAAGCATAAGTACCGAGTGTTTATTGCAGTACTCAAACCTGCCTTGAGTTGCCTTCATCGAGATTCATGTCGGGGTTTAGGGTTTATGTCAGAATGCGTCTGTGGCGGATCCGTTTCTCCTCTGAGGGTGGATTTTAGGGTTTAAGAAAGAGTTTTTATATGCTTCTTCCTACTGTTCCGGTTTCCTCGGTTTAAGGCCGAAGGTTTTGTGGAAAAGTAGCCGTCCCTGGATGAGTTTCATGTCATTTGGAGTGCAAAGTTTGTGAGTATTGGTACGAATGAGCTACTTCAAGTATGGGTGTTAAGCTGTTGGGTGTTGTGGTCAAAGAAGAAGAAAAATTGCCTTTTTTTTAGAGTCCACTCTCACATAACTACCTGACCGTGTGTTTGTCTATGCCTTCGCAGCTTGCAGGACAAATTGCACGGGCTGCAGCAATATTCAGGATTGATGAGGTAGTTGTCCAAGTACAGATTCTTGCCACACCTGCTACCAGTGAGATTTTCGCACTGTTTGTTATTGTCACCTGATATCGAATTTCAAATGTTATTTCAACTACGTTGAGGGGGAAGGAATTTTGACAGGTGTTGTCTTCACAGATAGTTGTGTTTGACGATGGTGAAGAAGGTAGTCGCGTGCCCCGGTGGAGCGAGGATGAGTCTGAAACTAGCGGGACCTTTTTAACCCGCTTGTTGAAGTACATGGAGACTCCACAATATCTTCGACAAACACTGTTCCCTAGGCACAGCAGTCTCCAATTTGCGGTATGAAAACCAGTCTTCAGTTTTTGAATTGTTGATGAAGACAGTATTAGAAAGTGGTCTATAAGCGATGTTACAAGAACTTATTGTGTCGTGCTCATTTCCTATGACGTTTTACAATGCGACTGAACTGCTTAGTATAATTCTATTCTTATGGATCAGGATGTGGCTAATGACAGGGAAGTCTGCCACCCTTGGACGTGCCTCATCAAGCACGCAAACATGAATGGATACCCTATCGAGAAGGTTCAATAATCCTTACAGAACAAAACTCCTGTCTGTTACAATCTGGATGAAGTGACTCCTGAGGTTTATATTTGAGTGATGCCTTCTTTGGTAACGGAACCAAATTTAGACTTTAGTGGATTTATTGATAGTGGTTAATGGCTGATGCATACCTGCGCATGCAGGAGCTGTGACATCCGAACCACCACCATCTGGTGGTGGCTGCTCTGTGAATGTTGGGTTGTATAAGGTACTTCTACCCTTATAACTTCTTATTTATATCCTTATGAGATACGGAGTACATGTTTTCGATTCGGCAACTCTTTCCGTATTCTACCTTCTCATGTCAGGTTTATTTGAGTCCAGACAAATGCTTAAACTGATTACTCTAGATGGTGTGCTGACGAGTTCATGGTATAAGTACGTTCATTTGCGCATGAATACTCCAGTAATCAATGTTGGTATCGTTAGTGCAGGATGTTGTTGTTCGGCAAAAGTTAGAACCAGGAACTCGAGTTACTGTGAAAATGGGAGATACACGTCCTGAGACGGGTGAGAACTTTTACCTTTTATCACTTCCTTTTATTTTTTGGATGCTTTTCCTCAAAATTCTTGAAAGTATCGTAGACCCTTAATCCTCCACGGTTCCTTCCCTTGGCCGTGTGGTTTATTACTTGTTTTTACTATGGATATTTAATTTTTCACGGATCACTTGACCATCGTAAGTTTTGCGATACTTTATGATGGTTTTGGTTTCTTCGTTATTGCCTATGTCAGGTGAAGTGAGAATTCTTGAAGTTGTGCCGAAATCAGAGCCCCGGGAACACGGGCGCTACTGGGGCTACACTGTCCGCCATGCCGCATCCTTAAGCACCGCCATATCTGATTCCCCTTTTCCAGTACATCCTCTCTCCATCATATTTTTCAAATGAAGGACAAAACAATAGACTTGAGAGTGTTATGTACTGTAGATTAGGGTCACTCGGATAGGATCTGTTCGTTCTCAAACTAACTTGATTTCTTTGGTACAAGTCACCAAAATATACATATGTTTTAATTCTGTTGGTAGTTGAATGCTCTCAGTTATTGAGTGGAATTGTTTATTCAAATCTGATGGATTAGTGAAATCATGTACTTGTTGAAGTGCAGAATGGATATGATTACATAATTGGTACATCAGAGCATGGGGAAAAAATTAGGTCTGCGGAGTTGACACTGCCCAATTTCAAGTAAGCCATTATCATTCACCTCACATCTCGAAGACTCTCCCTCCGCATCCATTATCTAGCTTATGTTTTGGTTCACTCTTGGATATCTACGTTTGCATTATGAATTATGGATGTTCTTATCTGGTGGCAAGTATCTGAAATGGAGTGCTGATTTAGGTTTGAACTATATATGAACTATGTGTGTTCCCAGGATGTGTTCCTATACTAAATTGGGTTTTGAACTGGAAACTGGGCGTAATGTAGCACATTATTGTTATGGAGAAAGGATCAACTTATACTTTGTACATTCAGAGGGCAGTGTACGATATAAAATGTATCCCAGAGCAATATAAGGGCTGTGGAACAAGTCTCTGCCGTTGAGTTATGGCTGAGGGCTACACACGTCCCAATAATTGTAACAAGTTTTCATCAAATTTGTCAGACTTTGGTAAAAATTATGCTTGCGCGTCCATCTAACATGATGGCCCGATGCAGAGTTTAATTAAATTTCCAATACATTATACAAAGTTTCTTCTAGTCTTGTATGCTCTTTGTATTCATGCGTGTGCGTTATTATCCCTGTATTTTGCAGCTTTTTTCCTTAGATAGATAACGTAGAGACGTTGTGAGTGTTCTGATGCTTTTGGCTTTGTGTGTGACAGAAGGCACATATTGATAGTTTTTGGAGGAGTTGCGGGTTTGGAAGAAAGTAAGGAATTAGATAAGACCATCACGGTAATTGCTTGTCACTCAACTTTTTGCCGAGACGTCTCATTGCCTATGCGTTTAACCTCTTACCCTTTGTAATTTCAAATCACCTGGGATTGGTGGTGTGAACAAAATACATATTCTGATCCCTTGGAGATACTTGCAGGTAAGTGATGTGCGGCATTTGTTTGATATCTACCTCAATGTATGCCCAGGACAAGGAAGTCGCACAATTCGTACTGAGGTACTTCCAGCGTCTCTGCAAACTTAATCTAAGAGCTCTCAAGTGTGAACTTAGTGAAAAGGGTGTACATGTGAAGAATTGTAAATAGGAGATCTCATGTGAAGAAATATTAACAGGGGAGTCTGCTATCTATTTGGATATAACTTGGCTTAAGCTATGATGGGTTGTGTGTGCAGGAAGCAATTTTGATATCACTGCAATATCTTCAGGACCCGCTTATGAGAGCTCTTGGTTTGTCATTCTCATCATGGTGTGAATGACTCTTCAGAGAAAGCTTCTACACGGATTGTTAGTGCAAATTATCAAGTGGGATGCTACGAGCATCTATTATACATCTCAAGAGCCACGATCCACTTGCAACTGGAATATTCAAATGCGTTCATTCATGCCTCCTTACTGTTACCGGATTTGTATCTCTCGATGTTGGAAGCTGTTGTTTGCAAAATCTTAGATATATTCCCTAGATGTGTAAGAATCTTAACACGTAGTGGCGAGTTGTATCTAGAATGTTGGATAGGGACATAATTGAATGTTGGCGTGTCTTTCACCCACGGGCTCCAAGAGGAAGAAACTTCTCAATCTCAGGGCACCATAACATTGAATAAGCTTCACGTTCACTAGTGTGCCCTGTGCCGTTGCCAATCAAAGAAAATTTTATTTTCTTATTTTCTTATTCATAATTTTTTTTGAAATTTCATTACTTTCACACCTTAGGTTCAAATGCCATGAAACAAGAGTGTGCACCCCACCTTGCTAAGGGATTTTTGATGTACCAAGCACATGATTGGGAGATGCATAGTTTGGAAGATCTCACTGTATCAAACAAAACAAAACAATTAAACAAACAACTTATCTTAATGGATAGATGGTCATTGCCTTTTCTTCATGCACCTTGTTCATCAAATTGAGTCTCCACTTGTCCAAGTCCACTTAGCTATTGATGAAGTATTGTTGGGTGTGGAATATCCTTCACCATCTATTGTAGAACCAAGGCAGTGATAGTGCATGCTACTAAATGTTGTGAATATAGAATGTTGTACAATTTATAGTACAGTCAATAATAATGAAATTGACATTTTTCTAGTTTACAATCTTCCAACAGGAAATATTTGTGGCACAATTTTTTTGTGATGGCTACTTAATTATTCCCTCGTTCCTCACTACTACATAATTATGAGGCTCCTTTGCTATGTCTTTGAGCAACATTTTCTCCAATGAATAACGTTTGAGGGAATAGTAAGCAACTATGTGCTTGGAGGTGAAAAACAATGTTTAGATATTAAAACATTGCTTCTATGTTCCCAATGTTGTTTCCATCTTCATTCTTTGTTGAGAACATTATCCCATAAACATTGTCCTTGGTGAGGCTACCATGAAGTATAAGATGCACGTGTCTCTCCCAAAATTCCACAACACATACTTCATTAATATATTGTATTGAGAGTGTATACTATGTTGTGTAATATTGTATAAATACAACATTGCATACCATATATTATATACTCAGTTTTGTTCGTCACTGTATGTGCAACAATGTCACGACTCTTGAAAGAGCTACAGTGCAAGCATGGTAATATGCACGCTACCAGCCATGAATCAAAAGGCCAAACATTGAGTTCCATGATTCTCATAATTTAAGAAAAAGTGAAGTGCGGTGGAAAGCTTGTGTTTGAGGCACCAGAGATTGCCATTACTTTTGTAGAAAGCACGGATTGCAAGCGCTAGACACTATCTTCCTCCTATAGATTTGGGTACATTTGGGTACCTTAATGCTAACTTAGCTTGAACTCACGAGTGTGCACAACTTTAAAGAATATGGATTCCTTTCTCAAGGGTGTCGAAGCAGCTCCTTTCCAGAATGTTATGAGTTTGGCAGTTTGGTCATGAATTCATGTTGTTCAAATTATAGAGGTGTTTGGACAAATTCAACACCAAAACACAATGAATGATCACAATTTCTGCAGGAGCGAAGTACATTATCACATCAGCTGAGCTGCTGGAGAAGGTCAATGCAGCGCAACTGCCAACAGTATTTGTTGGGAGTATGCAGACTGTGCCAAGATTCAGCAGCAACTCAATGTTCTCCTACTCAAAACCGGACTGCCAAATGTTGAAAGGTACTTGTTTGATAGCTTGCACCAAGACCCTTTGCACTGATCGATGACTGATAAGTTCAACCCATAATAGCTTATAACTTCTGGAATCGTTACCGAATGAATGCCATGATTTCCAATTGCCACATATCATTTAGCTTGGTTTTTGCTCTATCATCGTGTCTTGTCAATCGATTGATAACTATGTCATGGAGTGGATTTGTACTTCTTAATGCATTAGGGGACTCATATCTACAGTCTCGTCAGTCTTGGAAACAGCACATTTTGATCGAGGTTTGCAAGCGGCAATCGGGCAAAGGATGTACTTTTTCATAACTAGGCTCTAGATTTGAGTTATCTAGCATAATCTCAATGAAGACACAACGATCTTGGTGGATCAGGTAGTGAAAGTAGAAAGCATATTATGTTAACTGATCGACTATCAATTGAAATTAAATACGTGTCCGAAAAAATGGGAAGCAGGGGAGTGGTTATAGATATAATTCTCAACTGGTTGCATATATTTATTTTTCACTTATATGTCACAAATTTGTAGATTATAGGTCTCATTGAGATTTCAATATCATTCATATTCATGGCATGCAGGCCACAATCAAAGCAAAGCGACACGGTGTCAATTTTGTTTTCCTCTGCCACAACCGGGAGGAGCAAAGGAGTGGCACTCACACACCGGAACTACATCGGATATTTGGTGTGCGAAATCTCACAACGATGTTATCTGTATTGCCCATGTACCACGCATACGGGTTTAATGTGTGCGTACTGAGTTCTCTTGCTCGGGGCATATCTGTGATCATTCTAAGAAAGTTTGAGGCTATCACCGTGCTCAGGGCTATCCAGAAGTACCGGGTGACACATATGTGTTCCGTTCCGCCAATTGTGAAAGCCCTTGCGAATGTGGATGATGTGCATCAATTCGACTTGAGATCATGGGTGCAAATAGCATGTTCAGCTGCGCTTTTAGGAATGGAGACAATTTCGGCTTTTGCTGAGAAGTTTCCATTTGTAAAATGTAAGCAGGTATGCGTGGCATCATCTTGATTCTTGCACGAGAACTTTCCTCCATTGTAAGATGAAAATAAAATAAAAAAAGACTCAAAACACTAACATTCACTACAGAGAGAGAGAGAGAGCATACATGGTGCTTAGCGAATGGTTAACAAGGGCAGTATCTTCTTTTCTGGACAAGGGTATAATATTGCTCAAAATGAACTAAATCTTCATTCAATTTGCAAGGTGTTTTTTGCAACTTTTTTTTCCAGCTGCTCGAAATGTGATTGGAAATGGCAGGAATATGGAATGACGGAGACAACCGGCTGCATTTCCAGTCCGACTGCAGGCGATGACGCCCATGCTGACTCTTCCGGTCTCTTGTTACCATGCTGGGAAGCAATGGTGGTGGACCTTAAAACCAAGCAGCCGTTATCTTTGCGGATGACCGGGGAGCTTTGGGTCCGAGGCCCTTCCATCACGAAAGGTGACTGGACCAAAGAGTATCTTTCACAATTTTATGGATTGAACTGCACTGCTGAGTACTGTTGAAAGCCGTCTCCGACGGACTCAGTCAGACATTGTTGCTGTAAATTACTCCGTATGAATTACGTTTTTGATGCTTCATCATTGTTTCATCATCTGACATCAAGGTGGCTCTTCTGACTTTCTTCTCTTGACTTAAGATTCCATAATACTCTGTAGTTGAAGCTGTTACACAAGATTCGTGGGTTTATATCTTTGTGGTGAGAGGATATTGGAGAGAATCAGAATAACATGATCAGAGTTGACCCAAGTATTGAGGGTACTGTTCATATGGATTACGTAATGTTCTGTCCTTTCTCAATTATAGTTTAATACATAATATTTTCATTTTTCTTGATTGGCAAGAATTGATCATTCAACCTAGCCTGTACTCCAGTAGCTCTAATGAAATCGTAATTGTCAAGAAGGAGAATAACTCCATATTTTTGGTTCTTAGCATTGCGTGGTAGGATGTATGATAGGTCTTGTAGCAGAATTTATTGGACTCTGAAGGTAGCATAATTACACATAAGTAGTTTGTTGTATGCATGAGACCAAAGTAATTCCTTGAGCTCTTTGTGATTCTTCAGAAGTGTTTCAGGCTCATGACTGTGCAATTGGGACTTTCGAACTGCATCTCTTGAGGGCAGTGAACCTGTTTTCGATCTTGATATCAACAGAATGTCTTCAACCGATTCTTCATCTCTCTTTGAATTGTACTAAATTGCGCAGGTAGCACCTGCTGAGCTGGAAGATCTTCTTTCCTCTCGGATTGCGCAAATGAATTATTCCGTATGCAACTCATCCTTCATCAATGCTGAATACATCTCTGAATGCAACCTTGGTACATGCTAGCCTTAAATGAGTTAGGTTTCAGCGAGATTTACTATTTTCTGAGGGAAACAAATGAACAATTCATCCCATTGCAAGAGACCAACCTGCACATCAAACCAAGACGACGAAACCGCAGCTAGTCAATACAATCTCACATCAGCAGGAATTATAAATTATGCATGTTACTTGCAAAGTTGTAGCAGATTTCATCATATTAACGACCAAACACACCAAGAACACAACTTGAAAATCAACCGATCTGCAATTGACTAAAAAGAAACAGCTGATTGACCAAAAATCTAGTAGATTACCTGTGAGCAATTCAGTTTATGATAGTGAGAATTGAAGGCTGTGAAACCAATGAAATCGCCCATTTGACACTAGTAGAAAATCATGTCTTGTTCAAGTTCTAGCAAAGTTGAATCCAGCTCCAAACACAGTATATGACCTGATTTCCGCTAGTGTCATAGGTAATTATCTGCAGAAATACATAATTATGTTGGATTCTAGCCGAATGTAAGTTCCTCCTCCACATGACATTTGTGCTGTAAATTGGTGCAAGCGCAGGTATCCTGACAAGCAGCGTGGCCAAATTCCAATGGCATGTATCGTCCGAAGAAGAGGGTTCGAAATAACTGCTGACAATATCATGCAGTGGGTCGCTGAGCAGGTACACATCACCATGTCACCAAACCAGTCCTAGACTTTCAGACCACATGGTCAAAACCTAAAAGTGCCAAGTTTGTAGAATACTACTCCCTCCGTCCCAAAATGATCTTCCTGTTGAATAAAATGTTCCGGATTAAGGCTGAAAATAATGTTTTTTCAAAAAAAAATTGAGTTTTAAGTAGAGTTTGGTGCACTCCTAATATTCTGAAATTTTGAGTTTTTGAACTCTTTGCAAAATATAATTTTTGAGCACTCAAAAATGAGATTTTTGAAGTGTTTTTGAGAAGCACCGGTGGCCATTGATCTGGTCAGTTATTGTGGACCCGGAGCAAGATTTAATTGATAAAATTTCAACAATACATTATGGCCAGCCTGTTTGTCCCCATGCGCCATAAGGATGGCACCATGTGGCCATTTAATTTGTCACCTGTGATGTAATCCAACCCTGAAATTAGACATTGTTGCTTTCTGGAACTCATGTCAACAGTACTTACTTGGTCGTGATTGGAGTTTCGTTTTAATAGTATGCTCTCAATGCTTGTGATTGGATTTTTGTTCCTTCTCTACAGGAAGTGCTTCTAGCCCCTTTTCCTTCTATATTAGAATATGATTCAGGAAGATCATTTTGGGACAGAAAATGAAAGGCAATTGGAAGATCATTTTGGGACGGAGGGAGTACCATTTTAACGAAATATCCGTTGTGTCATTAGAGAGGGGAGAGTGTTTAATT
The DNA here is from genome assembly GCA_947034895.1 of Rhytidiadelphus loreus. Taxonomy (NCBI): domain Eukaryota; kingdom Viridiplantae; phylum Streptophyta; class Bryopsida; order Hypnales; family Hylocomiaceae; genus Rhytidiadelphus; species Rhytidiadelphus loreus. The sequence goes on along the minus strand of OX344765.1, from coordinate 26,691,128 downwards.
TGGTGTTTGCCACTCTGGATGGAATTTGCTACCCCTGTTCATGTGGCATACATTAATATTATGCACCTTACACAATAAAGTTCTTACAAATGAATGTTGATTTCACTTGGATTTGTTTTGCAATTTTATTTGATGATGCAAGTCGATTATTTCATTGCCACCAATCATGATTAAATTCATCTTGTGCAAAAAAAATCCATTCAAGGATCTCTTACATTTTGATGATGAATGGTTGAAGTGTAAGCTAAATTTGCATTTGTACAAGTTGTTGCTTCTGAGAGAGTCAATGCATCAAAACAACTGAAAATATCTTTGATGTATACATTAGATAATTTATTGATGCATCATAGCATTGCTATAGCATCATAGGAAGTGAGGCTCAGTAAAGCCGCTATAGTAGGCTTTGTACACTATCCTAAAGCAATCAAGGTCATTTCCATCATGTCCCATCCATGAAGCATTGTAAAATTATAAAAGTGCATGTATCCTACACATTCTTTGGAGTTCTCATCATAGATCAATTCTTTTGACTTGGAAACTCAAGTAGCATGGGATGAAAAAAATGGTGTAAAAGATAAAGATATTTCACTTCAAGATCATGGCTAAAAATTCCATTGGTCTTAGTAGGACACTATATACAACGTTCTTCTTTTTTTTTAAATTTGGTAACTTCTAGTTGAATTTAGCTTATTCTCACATGCCCCTCCAAAAATTCACCTCTAACATAATGACAAGGAAAGGCTAAATTTTTCCACCAAAAATTGTTGGCTATATGTGACTTATTTTTCAAAGAATTAGGCACTTGTATTATAGTAGCTTATGCACTTATAGAGCCATTATGGTCAATTTCGTTAAAATGGCGGTATTCCATTAAAATGGTACAAGATGAAACCACTGAAAAAATGAAAACAATGGAAAGATTGTCCGAGGGGAGTGGAATGCGTGAACTAGGAGTGATTTGAATGTGCTAGGCATAAAATTGGCACATGTATGACCCTATCGTGGCACACTTATTCTCCATTTGTAGAAGATATTCCATTAAAATGGCATGCGGAATACCGCCATTTTAATGAAAATTAACCATCATTGGCTTCCTTCAACTCAAATCTAAACGTGAACTAGAGCAAAGGAGGGTGCCAATAATTTTTTCCAAGGACCTCGGGGGTGTAGTAAGTGGTAGAAGTAGCCATGTAGGTACAAACAAATGTAGGATGGCAAAAAAACATCAAGGCTAAAAATTATAAAGTGATTAATTATACTATAGTATATGTAAAATGTCATCCGGTGTATTGTAAATACTATAGGATTTGGAATGATGGGATGCATTAGAAAAAAGTTAGATTTAGAATACCCCCCTTTTTATTAATCCCTAAAGGATTAAACAATATTTTTTGACAATATAGCAATTTTAGATAACTCACTGCAAATGGAATTTTTATTTTTTTTCTTTGAAATTTTCACACAACATGTGCCCAAAGAGTAGCTTCAAGGCCCAAAATCTTCCACAACTTTTGATAGCATGGTTAATAAGTTATTGTATGATATGAAGTTTTCATTGCTTAGCAGGCAATTTGGGCAACAAAAAAAACTTCTTTAAAAATCACTTTTTTAATAAATAAAAATTTGAAATGGATTTTCTAGATTTATATATATGTGTAAAGCTTTGAATCATTTTATTTTGATCAATGAGATGAAATTTATGAGGATTTTTAGTTGTGGGTAGTTTGTGGGTAGTTATGGAATCTTTGCTCTAAAATAAACTTTGAAGTCTTTTATTTAAATCAATTTTCAATATTTTTGGAAGAAAATAAAAACATTAGGTGTAGATTGTTTATTACAACCATTGGAATTGTCATTTTTCAATTCCATAAATAAATTATTAACAATTTAGTATTTTGAATCATTCTCTACTTCTTTTTACTTACTATTTTTTTTCTATATGTTGTACAATTCCAAATGATCTAAATTTTTTCAAGTATGTAGCCAATTTGCCTTGAAAAATGAATCCAAAGAGTCACAACCATTTGGGACAATTTTTCATGCAAATGTGACTTCGTGAAGTGCAACTGCCCAATTTTTTCAAGGCCTAGAAAAAGATTTTTGTTGATTCAGATGCTAATATCTTATAACCTACATTGATGGTGGAAATTTTTTAAATTTTTTCCACATCTTCTCAAACCAATGTACTACAAGAATACAAGATCCTACGGTTACATGTGCCCATTTTTTTTTTTAATTTCTAAAATTTGGTACCTATACTAGAAATGGCAGTTTTGGAGTGCTGTTGGTGAAAAAAACTTTAGGGGTTAATTCAATGGGACAAAAGTCCTACTATACTTATGTTTTTAGGACTAGCATTTAACCTAGTATTATACTACTAACATTGTCCTTTTATTTTAGATTCTATAAGATCTAGTGATCCGAAATAATATTCCCGTGTGTACAACATTGTAGCTTGTATCTACTCAGAGTTAGTTGAATGGTGGATATGCTTGAGTGCAAGGGAGAAAGGGCAATTAGGGAGAACTTTATATCTAGATTATACAATCAATCTTTAACCCCACATTAACACTACATTATCCTTTTACACTACATTATCCTTTTATTTTTTATTCTTTTAAGCTATGATGATCTACATACTAGTCTATGCTAGTTCTTGCTACTAAAAATCTATGAATGAGAAATTAGTCATGAATTGGGCTTATAGATTTAGAATGTATGTTTTTTTCAAAGGATGATGTAAATTAAGAAGAAAAAAAAACTTAACGGTAACACAATCAATCTCATTTCTTTAAATGGTTCAACCTTGGAGGCAAATCGAGTGACAAGTGTCAAAAAGACTTGTGAAAGCTACTTGAGCAAAAATCTCATTTTTGTTCCATGTGTCAAGGAAATTCTCGTAGATATATAGTCGATCAACTTTCTTTGTTGTAGTAGTAGAATTGAGAAAAGTGATAATTCCACTAGACCATGCATGCCAAAATCCCAAAATAGTATCTCTCCACGCAAGGTTGCAGACTTGGTGCATATTAAGTCTCTTCCTTGAGAAGATGAAGCAATTCTAAGCTCATCAAATGTTCCACATGATAGCAGTCTAAAAATGTCATTTGTAATGTTGAAGGAGGCACTAGAAGGAGTGTAATGGCGTTTTGGAGAGTAGGTGCTAAGATGAATACATAATGGCCATCTACCATGAGGGGAGTCCATTGAGACCCAATCACAACAAATGTCTCAAAATTCAAGCCATACCTTGCAAGCACAACAATAGGAGTGGAGCATGTGCTCAACAATTTCTCAAGCTTGTGAGTGGCAGTATGTCAATATCTACAAGCTAAAGGAGATACTACAAGAAAATAGGTATTTTATGATTGTGAAAATATGACTAAGAATGATTGGCAATTGCTCACAATCATATTCTTCAAGGTCAACATGTTGGGGAAAAATATGATTACAAAATATGACTGCTAGTCATTTTTGGGCCTTGTACTTCACAAGTGTATACTATATGTCCATTGAGAATTCCAAAGTACTTCATAGAGAATGTAGGGAATATGTTTAGGGAACGTTGAGTCATATTGCTAGTCATATTCTATGGTAGTGACATTTTTTTATTTAGGGGTAGTTCAAGAAAAATATGGATAAATATAGTCTAAAAGAAATATAGATAAGCCATTGTTTAGTATTTTGAAATCCTAACTGCTTCTTTTTTAGGATTTTCAAACCTAATCACTACTTTTTTAGGATTTTGAAACCTTAGTTACCACTTGTTTTGGCTCTTTTTCCTTGTCGTTTGTTGTCTATGAGCTCTTATTTGTTATTGTTTTTGCTTTTTTGCTTCTTAGTTTTTTTTTTTGTTGCATTTAAACTTTTTTTTTTTTTTTTTTTCTTGTTGCTTTTTATTTAGTTCATGCTTCTTATTCTTTTTGCATTTTAACTCTTTCTTCTTTTTAATTCTTGTTGTTTATTTCTTTTTGTTTCTTATTTTTTCTTGTTGCATTTTCACTCTCGTTTCTTGTTGTTTCTTATTGCCTCTTAGTTTTTGCTTCTTGTTGCATCTTAACTCTTATTTCTTGTTATCTCTTAACACTTGCCACTTTTTTCTTCTTCTTTTCTCCATCACCGTTCTTATTCTTCCTACTCTAAACTTGTTCTACATATTTTGTGTAGTTGTAAGCTTTTAAAGTTTGAAGTTTGAGCTTTGTTGTTCATTCACTAAAAATTAACCTCTCATTTCTTTAATTGTATATGCAAGCACCAAAAGTTGAAACAAAGTCATTGGAGGCTACATGCAACCCAATATGTATTGGTGACTAATAAATGTCAATGAAGAAAATTGCATTCAATAAATGAAGTCTTTTATTCAGTTGTTAAATCATCTTGATGTATGATTGTAATGTGTCATGTCCATTTAAAATGCACAAAAAATGTGATTGTAGTTTGTAATTAAAGCTATTTTGAACCTCATTCATCCTAATTACAAACCATAAACAAATTTAAAAAATGTGACTCTCAATCATCTGAAATATCACTTGCTTGAGTCACAATATATATTGGCCAAAACATAACTAGCTATAATCATATAGTGCTCATAATTATATGTATCAAAGTGTGACCTTGCACTTTCCAAAACATGACTGCAATTAGTCATAAAATTACTAGTGACACACATTATTAACTACCATATCAACCAAAAATGTGACTCACAAAAGTCATATTCCACATCATTAAAAAATATGACTCACAAGAGTCATATTTGATATTTCACATCAATGAAGAATATGACTCATGAGAATCATATTCCACATCATTCAAAAATATGACTTATGAGAATCATTTTTCACATTAGCAGAAAATATGACTCACATGAGTAATATTCTACATTAACAAACAATATGATTCAGAAGAGTCATATTCCATATCAACAAAAAATATGACTCATGAGATTCATTTTTCACATTAGCAAAAAATATAACTCAGAAGAGTCATATTCTACATCAACAAAAAATATAATTGCACAAAGTCATATGCCACATAGGATTTTCTTTTCTTGAGTAGCTCAAGAAAAACTCAAACCCTTGAGGATAGTCAACGTATATGCTTCAATCTCAAAATATGGCAAATTATGGCTAATTATACACCCTAATCCATATGACTACAAATATGACTCATGTCTAAAGCGACTCATTGGTAATGATTAGACTAGCTAGTCATATTACAAATTATCTACAATGATTTTTGCATGAATCATATTTTGAGATTTTATAACTCACTACAATTATATTTTTGCAGTCATAAAACACTAATTTTGTTGTAGTGAGAAGTCCATGACGAATCTCTAGTTGGCCACATGGAGACCCTTGAGTTTGTCAACCATAAAAATAAAAAGAATTGGATCTTCAAAGGTTTGTTTATTCCAAATGATTTGGACAACTTTCTTGGTTTTTGTTTGGTCAATCCAAGTTTGTGAAGATTGAGTAAAAATCTGGCTGGATGTATCTTCTCGTGTCTGCTTTGGAAACTAAGATGCATGGAGTACTTGAAGAAGAGGACCGTTGTTTGGAGTTTTGATCTATGAGTGTTGCAACTACGGTAGTATTCAATCATGTGGTGAATGTGATTAGAGTTAATATTGATCCTTGCTTGAAACAAAGTTGCAAGTCTAAGATCTAATACAAATCAAGATTTTGGAGTGTTGCAAGCGAGTTTTGAAAGTGTTGCAAGTCAAGATCTATTGCAAATTTGAGATCTATGAGTGTTACAAGTCAAGATTTGTGCAAGTAGTTTCAAATCTGTTGCAACTTTAGATCTGTGAGTGTTGTAAGTTTAGATTTGTGTTGTTTATTGCATGTTGTGTGTTAAATAGCGTCTTTCAAATATAGCCAAAGCATCAATTACTTAATTATACGAAGTTGATTCAATCGATGACATTGTTAGACACATTGTAGAGTGCAAGTTTCCAAAAATTGGTAATGAAATATATAAGACTCTCTCCAAAGTGGCACCCAAATTGCAGTTTTGGAGTTCAATACTATGAGTACTATGAAATTGAACAATCTCAACCATTGATTTGAAAAATCGACAGCTAATACCACTTTTGACTACTTACAAGCACTGAAAAAGTACTATTTGAAAAAAAGACAATTTGTCACAAAAAATAGATACAACTAGGTATAAATTAATAACTAGGTAAAAAATCATGAACAAAAAAAACTAAAAATTGGTCATTTGTAAAGACTTGGCAGTAATCACATTTCACCAAAAAATGAAAGTAGAAACCATCTTCATTTGTTAGAAGTGTGTGCATAAGGGAGCCCTATTTGTATGAATATGGAGGCCATAAAATAATGTGTTTTTAGATTTCCTTTGATAGGCACATGTCTCCCTACTATGGAAATCGACCACAAAAATTTCAGCTCCAGATGATTAATTTTGTGTACTCCCCAATACTAAAAAAACCTAAGCCTAAAACTTCAAAGTGTGACAAATTAGCAAAATTTTCCATTTATAAAGACTTTATGGTGATGAGATTTGACCTAGGTCAAGACCATTTCTAATGTTTGCAAGTGCACACGCAAGGGAGGCCTCTTTACACAAATGAGGAGGACATAAAGTAATGTTTTTTAAGATTCCCTTTAGTAGGAACATGTTTGCCTACTATAGGAATATACCACAGAAATTTCAACTAAAAATCATTAATTTAAACGGCTCAATAGTATTCAAAATCCCTAGACTTGAAAGTGTAACATATTGACAATTTGACTTTTTAAAATAAAATGATTTTTTAAATTTAAAAAAAAATAAGGGTTATGATTACAATCAACACATCTAGAAAAGATTTATTTGTTTGGGGCATTAAATTCATAATTAAAAAGTTATAGCAGAAAATAGCTGCAATTTTTGAAAAACACTACAAAAACGGTTGGTCTTTTTTGCAATGACCCTTTGATAACAAGAGGAAGTTGGAATTAAAAAACAAACTAACACTTCTTAATACCAACGATTTTTAATGTGCATCGCACATTTGGATTCCTAAACGGCAATAAAATTGCAAATTCTTAATAAATTTTTCAACCGAAAATCGCCACAAAGTAAGGAAAAAATATTAACTTCACTAACTTTACTTATTTGTTGCGACTTCCCTGCACAAATAATCATTACTTACACTACTTGCGGAAATTGGAAAAAAAGAATTTGGTATAGATTATTTTTGGAATCTTCTAAGTATGTCCTAAGTGATTCTAGTTTAAATTTATTCTTTGGTTGTTTTCAAAGTATTCTTATTAGCCATCTACTTTTAGACCTCTATTTGGGACTTTTGCTTTAACTTGATGTTTTTAGATATTCAATATTTTAATTTTCAAAGATTAAAGTTTCTTTTCTATAATGTTAAAACACTTAAAGTTTGGACTTCCCTATTAAAAGTTATGAATGGATGAAATTTTGCCACTAATTGGTGCTCTAAAACATCATCCAACGTTTACTATTGATTTATAATTCTAGAATGACTTTTCTCTTTGGTGTTGACTTCTAAATTTTCTCTGAAAACCTCTAGAGATCATCTATACTAATTAGAATTTAAATTTATGGTTTAGAATGTTTTTAAGGGTTTGAAATGAACTTGTAAACCCTACCTTGCAATCGGATTTTTAAACAAAGCAAAATAAAGGAAACTGGTTTGTTTAGACACATACTTTGGAATCAACACTATAAGAAAACTGTGTTTTTGTAGATTTGGAGATCTTGACAACTCCACATCTTTGCTAACATTTTCCTTAACATCTGTGCGTCTCTGTTGACGTTTTCCTATGTCTGCAAGGACGTTTAAAAAATTGCGTCCCACGTAGACGTGCCAAAAATATCAAAAATTTGGCTGAACATCACAAATTTTTTACTAGACATCACAAAAAACATGGGTCAACAAGGTCCTGAAAGGTCGCCATGTGGCTTCCACCTAAGTGCCACGCATGCGCGGGAAGCCATGTAGGATTTTTTTCATCCATTTCCATCCATGATGTGGCATCTGAGGTGGCATTTGACATCACATCTAGTAAGGATGATGTGGCATGCTACGTCAGCACATTTTTTTGCCATGTCAGCGCATTTTCCTATTGTTTAAGAAATTTAATATTGTTTTTGAAGACATCAACTTAGACGTCTAGACATTTTCTGAGACGTCATTGTAGATGTCTAGACATTTATTGAGATGTCAACTTAAACATCTAGATGTTTTTGGATGTCATGATTGTAGATTTCACCATGAATATTTCTTGCAACGTGCAATATGATTTAGAAGAACAAAATGATGTCACCTTTGACATTTATGTGGTCGAATGCACTATTTGGCATAATGTCAATATGGACAATTACACAAGTCCTACAAAATGCAAGAAATTTCATAATATACAATACAACATTTCATATATAGTACACTATATATAATATACAATACATAATATACCATATACAATACATAATATGCCATACAAAATACATTGTACTAAAAATTATGTTACATGACTCCAAATGTATTTCAAAAATGTCCAATACAACATGTCATACATAGTACACCATATACAATACAAAATACACCACACAAAATATGCCAAACAAAATACATCATATTTGGATATTATAGTACATGGCTTCAAAAGCCACTTGATGTGATTATATAGAGAGGAGAAGACGACCTCTTTATACAAGACGGGTAGTGAAAAGTTAGACAAACAATATGGGATATGAAAAACACAAGAATTGTTACAAATAGAATTGCAGACTATATTTAAACGTCTACACATTTTTTGAGACGTCATGAAAAACATCAAAAGTACATGTTGATGTCTCCTATGATGTTGGTATCAACACTAATACATAAGTAGATGTCATAGGTAGTTGTCTTTGCAAACTTAGACATCAATTGAGACGTCTAGATATTTTTTGTGATATCAACTAAGACGTCACCTAAGATATCAATCTTGACAACTTTGTATAATTTTGAAAAATTACATATCCCATATATTTTGTCATGCCTCCTATTGCCCTATTTGTATAAATTGTATGTCTTTTCATGTCTATTTACATACAATAATTGACTTTTAAGTCATGTGACAAAAATACCAAATATTGTGTATGGTGTATTGTGTATTTTGTATAATATATTGTGTATTTTGTATAATGTATTATGTATAGGCTATTTTTTATGGTGTATGTCAAAGTTGATGTTGCAAAATGTTTGGATGTTGAAGCTAACATCTCAGAAAATGTCTCAAAAGACATCTGAATAGATGTCGCCAAAAATAGTATCAAAAATAATTTTTGTTGATGTCTAAGTTGATGTTGCTCAAAACAACTTTAATCTTCTCAAACAATGTGATGTCAAATGCCATGTCAGCATTTTTCATGTCCACATCATTGAATTTTCATGTCATATACCACATCAGATGCCACATTAGCTTTTTTCCCCAAACTACATGTCCATCATTTTTTTTCCACCTTGGACAATTATTTTCTCCTAGACCACAGTAATTTCTACTAATTTATCCTTGGTTCAAATGGACTAGGGATGTTGATGTGGCAATGATTGTTTTCTCGGACAATCTTTGAAACATCATTATGTCTACAGTCATGTCTTTAACAACATAGTTGTTTTTTCTAACACCTACATGCTATGACCATAATTTTCTTCTATTTTCTACAACATCCACATAAATGTACACTTTCATTGCATCTGTCTAGTAAACATCTCAATGTTCTTTTGAACATAGTATGTGCACCTTAGACACGCTACGTTTTTGGTCAGACATCCAAAAAAACACGGTTTTCTTATAGTGCAACCTTCAATATGGCTCCATCGTCTATAATTTGAACCCAAATGGCTTGGGGGTACTTCACGGTCCGTTGTGTTGATGTTTTGGTTGAAGTTTCTTTTTCCTCACTCACCACTTAATTGAAGAAGTTTACACATTACTTGTTTTGGAGGGCCTTTAGAAGACTATGAGTTCCCCACAGTTCTCGGACTATGGAAACGTCGTTGGTGCAACAATCCGATGTAGCAAAGAGATTGTCATATCGGATAATATTAATTGATTAATTTTTAAATATTTTAAATATATACATTTAAATATTTTATTATTTTATTATTGTTTTTATTATTACATAATCTAACTATCCGATCGTGGTTCATAGCATTGGGAACTAGGCCAAAACAATCGCAAACTAGAAAAATAATCTATGAGAATTTTTTTTTTTAATTAGTTCTTTTTGTTGCCAAGTCTCCCCATTTTGAGCTTATTGTAGCATAAATTTTGCTCCTAAGCATTGATTAAAATACAAATTATATTTTCAAGAAGCTAATGTATTTTTTTATCTTAAGAAAAAGTTTCAAAGAATTATGACAAAAATTGAGACCATTGGAGCTTGCCCAAAATCCATTTTGTCCCTTGAGGGGAGAATGGTCCTTTAGGGATTAAATAAGGTTTTTAGTCTTAGTGTACAATCATAATGATCTTTGGAACATGATGTTGAACCCCATATGAATAGACTAGTCTTAATATAAAATTGGAGTTTCTTTTCTTTTTCAAGGTTAATTAAAAGAACCAGATGTAATATTGCATAACAACCATAATTCCTAGCCTTTCCTTGGTGGGAAGAAGGTTGTTGCGGGACACTACGATATAAGTTTGTTTAACATAACATCTAACATGTCAACATGAGCTTTTGTTTGTTTAATAAGTAGATTTTTAAAATATTCAAGGATATTCAAGAATATATTTAGAATATTTGAGCATATTCTACAAGCATGTCCAACAAACTAGACACATGTTCAATACAATAGCATTCAACAAATGTCATATAAGACAGACATGGATCAAAATGCATCTAACAAGAAAACTTCATGTGGATGGAATATCCTTTTTGGGATACCACAAGGGGAATTTTTAGTTAAATTCAATACACGCCATTGGTGTATTGAATACCTTTAGCCAATGCTAGGGAGGCCACCCTAAATTTGGAGAAATGACAAAAAGATACCCCCTAGCATTGGTTAACCCTTCAAATGACATTCACTTACGTAGACGGTAGCCCAAAAGGAAATAAAAAATCTCTTTGAAATAGAGTATGGATCTTGTGCGATCATGGCATACACAAGTGAATAGTGAATAGTGCTTTGACTTTGGAGCCTAGATGCAATGCTAGGCAAGCCATATTCACTATTGAAGTTGGTTTCAATAGGTTGAAACATTCTAAAAAATTACAAAAAACATGCTAGGTAAAAGCCATATTCACTATTGGAGTGGGTTCAATAGGTTGAAACATTCTAAAAAAAAATTACAAAAAACACTTTTTGTCAACGATTCTCTCAAAACCAATCCCGAGGGACTTAAACCTATCATTTAACCGTGAAACAATGCTAAAAACACAAAGTGTCCAACGGATGACTTTCTTTGTTCCCATAGAGAGAGAAAATGCAGCTATTGTTCCAAAAATTGAATCATAATTGAGTGCCTAAGGGCGGCGTCCATCCAGGATTAAGGGTTAACAATGTTATGTACTCACTGAATGCTTGTTCCATCACTTTTGGGTGTTTTTAATCTTACATTTCTCCCAAGCTCACGAACAAGCTGACGTTTGCTCATGTCCGAAAACCCCTCAAGGGATTACAAGGAAAGCACGTCTTCATCTTCCAGAAGGGCCCAGCTCGCTATCTCCTTGGCTTTTGGATTGGTTGCGTCTGCCTTGGGCCACGATATCAAGGAGCTGAAGGATTCCATCCCTTCCTGCGAGACTCTCGCTTGAGTTGAGTGCCGGCACCAAGCTCCATGCGCTCCGTAATAATAACACTGACAAGTCATCAGACCAAAGTGGAACTCTCAAGTTAATTTCAGTACTGTAGTAGGAGATGCCGGCACTCATTGTTGAGTATATAGACCACATTTTCTACGGCCATTTTCTACTTGAACAATATTTGTATCTAACATTATAGTGACTTCCGAGACACAGACCAGCGAACCAAAAAGTGAACACGATTTCTAGCCAGGAGCAAAAATGCATTATAAAAACGAAAAAGCGGCATCTCTTGTACTAGTTGAATAACTTAACCTGGGACTTGTCAAGATTCCAGTATTGTGCGGCTGCACAAAGCTTTGCCATTGCCATTTGTATTGGAAATTCCCAGAGTTGTTTCGGAGACGACGGAAAGAGTAGTGGAGATTGTACACTAGGGGGATATTCTGGCTATTATCCTTTTTTGCAGGAGGTGCTTTCTTTTGACAGTGTGCTAGTAGTACAAAGAGCAGCAGCTGTATTGCAGACTTCGCTCTTCTATTTAGTGTGAGTGTTTGCTTGGAGATCCTGGTGTTGAGGTTCTCGTTTTGTTGATCTTCACTACTGGGTAAGCATAGTTAAGTAGGCTGCGAGCTGCTGAATTGTGGTGTTCGTCAACACCGGTTTTGCTTAGATCATATATTTAAGGTTTTAGTGTTGTGTGTGGATTTGGTACGTTTGTTTTTTGAGGTGTTTTGGTGGGAGAGAAGTGGTTGGGTAGTGCCATTTGTCACAGATATAGCCATTTAGTACATACGAGAAGAGTCTCAACGTTTCCCTTTAGCTTGAGTGTTTTTCTTTCGCAGGATCGGAGTGGGATAACATGTCACAGTTGTGTGTGATTTTAGTCTCTCGTGCTGTGCTGTTTTGAAAACCGGTTTTCATGTTGAAAGTTGATTATCGCTGTCGTGGTTAATAATTGTTTTCATTTTTGTCGGAAATTGTTAGCAAATTACACACTTCTGTGATGGAGTCCCAAGTCAAGGCCACTCGCGGTGGACCGGATGTGTTGGACTTGGACAAGAGTGACGTAATTGGAGGTGGTGGAGTGGGCGACACTTACAGTGAAGATGCTGCCAGTGAGAATCAGTCCTTCACTCCTTGGAGTCGACTGGTTGCAAGGCACGCCCTAACTAACCCTCTCTACGAAGAATTAGGTTGTGGCTACATTTAGTTGTATTTTTTTATTATTTTTAATAAATTTCAATATTTATCTCTTTGTTCTTACATGAAGTGTGCATGTTTCAGTGGGGTGGAGCTTCTGAGAGATCCTCGTTACAACAAGGGAACTGCGTTCTCTGACAAGGAGCGAGATGCGCACTACTTGAGGGGTCTCCTCCCTCCTGTTGTGATGTCACAGGAGCTTCAGGCATGCTTGCCCTTGATCCTTTTTCCTTTATCAGAGTTTGACAATTTGTTTTGCATATGAGTCTTTCAATGGATAGTCTTTACTTCTCTGCTAATGCTATAGACAGTTCATAAACTTGTGCAGAACCCCTGTATCAAAAAACAAACCTTTTAGGTTGTTTCAACCTCTGAGTTGAATAAATCAAAACCCTTCATTTTGTTTTTGGAATGCTGTTTCAGCTGGGGCTTGCTCTATACCAAAATGTGTGATTAATGTGGGTTCAGAAATGCTGAGCTACAAAGAAATTGTCGATTGCAAAGACAACGTATCGATTTTTTTGCAGTTACTCACTGCGATTGCACATTTTGGTGTGGTGTTTTCAGTATGTGGTTATATGTATCAGAAGTACATCATGTTCCTAATTTTGCTTTTGTGGGTGGTCTGCGGAGAGACAGAATTGGAAAATAGATGTATTGACGGTGACCATGTGTTGATGGCAGATTCAACGCATATTACAAAACATGCGCTTATATGAAACCAACCTCGAGAGGTATGTCGAGGTGATGGATTTACAGGTGCGCACTATTTCCTCTCCTTCAGTTGATGTGTTGCGTCATTTTCAAACTTTCTGCAAAGCTCATCAAGTTTCTTAATACATTTTAACTGACAATTTCGTCTTTTTCAGCGATGTGACCCCAAAGGCTCATGTGCTAATGAAAATAATGTCACTAGTAGTAGAAACATGGTCTGTGTAGACCAGAGAAATGACCACGAGAAGACCCACGATTGGTCTATTTCATCATGTGAATTTTCTTGTAATTCCTTGGTCCTCACAAACCATGTTGGTTCTTTGTGTGCATTAGTTAAGACTAAATATTTCAGAACCATTTGTTTGAGTTGCCATTGATTATCTGAATAGTGCCATTGCTTTACCGACATGAAATAGGAACGAAATGAGAGACTGTTCTACAAGATTCTGATTGACCATGTGGAGGAGCTGTTGCCCATCGTCTATACCCCAACTGTGGGAGAGGCATGCCAGAAGTTTGGCAGTATCTTCCGCCGTCCTCATGGTCTTTACATCTCACTTAAGGACAAGTGAGACCTCTCTGCACATGTTCTTTTCATCATTTTGGAGTAGTTCATACTGGGGACAAGATTTTCTACAATTTTTGTTTGGTTTTGGACCAACACATGCAATGTTCTTTTCTGATTCTGGTGATATCAAATTTGACCCCATCTAATTTAATATTTCTCAAAATATGGTCGATAGAGCTGGCCGTATCGAGGCCGGTAATCCTTGCTTGGTCTTTTATGTATTAATGCCAGACCTTGTTCTTCTTTGATGGTCTTGAATTCAAGATTATGAAGCCGGTCCTTCATTTTCGTATGCAAAGAACTCGATCTGGCCACGCTACTTTTTATTTTTTACCTTGAAGATTCTGAAATGTGCGTAGTTACGAAGGATTAATAAAATTTCACAGTGATTGACATTAGAACGACTCTGCTGCAGAGGTCATGTGCTGGATTGTTTGAGGAACTGGTCAGAGCCCAGCGTGGGGGTTATTGTTGTGACAGATGGTGAACGAATTCTCGGTCTTGGTGATCTGGGATCCCAGGTTAGTATCGATACTTTCTTATATTAATGGGATGCATTTTGTTATTAGCCATATATATAAGCCTTGTGCTTTCAGAGAGAAAGTAGATCTAAATGTCATTACAACTCAGTCTAGTGTGATATCCTGAGAATCACGTTTCTTTCAGAATCATGTTTTTGTGAGGGAATTTTCTACAGATTGGCAATTTTTCAGTTTAAATGGAATTTTTAAAGTAGAATTGTACTGAACTTAGATCTATGCCTGTCCTAGTTATCAGAAAGAAAACAGCTTGTGCATCTCAGTCTAGCAATCGGAACGTTGCCAATTTCATTGAATTGCCTTTTGTCTACGTTTGCTATATTGTGTGGAGCTGTTTTTATACTCTTGTTACAACATTGATGCTTATCATTTTTGTCTACCCTAAACTTCGACAAATATGCATTTGTCAGGGGATGGGAATTCCAATTGGGAAGCTTGCTCTGTACGTGGCCCTGGGTGGTATTCGACCCTCCACTGTAAGTACTGTGTCTATTGTTACCTACTTTTGGCGATTACTGCCAATGTAACTGCAAGTTCTGTGGGGCAGAATGATCAATTGATCATTCTGAAACTTGTTACAACTTGCAAAATGATCAATTGATGAAAAATTTAAAGTTTTGTTAGCTCATTCGAGCTCTGTGATTAATATATCAGATATGATATCCAAATGTGAATTCAAGCATGTTTGAGTGGACTAGTTTGATGGTTTTTGATTTGTAACTTCTGTTTTGAAGTTGGAGATATTTGCAGTGAACTGAAGGGTTTGAGTGGTATTGCTTTTGAGGCAGACTCTACCAATTACTATTGATGTGGGCACCAACAATCAGTCTCTTTTGGATAACCCTTTCTACATTGGCTTACGCCAGAAACGAGCCACTGGCCAGGTATTCTAATTCATGCTTGTCTCTCAAGATAAGTCAAACTAGACACTGAAAGCATAGTTCTGTTCACTTTTTCAAAAAATAAAATGAAATGAAATGAAAAGCGTAGTTCAGTATCTTAGATTTGTAATGAACACTGGATTTGTTATTAGGTGAAGTTTCTGGTGTATGCAACCCACCTTATTAAGTTGGATGGAGAGCTAAAGCATTTGTATTTGCTGTACACCAGCATGGTTGGAATTTTTAATGCTCTCAACAGAAAAAGAATAGTATGTTAATCCTCTCGTAACCAAATTAACGTCATGTTCCAACCACGGATCCCAGGATTGAATTGGTAAGCCTTTGGTTGAATTAGTGCCTCATTGGCCTAATTGATTGTTTGATGGATGGGATTTTGCAAGCAGGAATATGATGAATTATTGCATGAGTTTATGCTGGCCTGCAAACAAGCGTACGGAGAGAAGGTGCTTGTGCAGGTATTTACACAAGGCCGACAATCCAAATTTCAAAGCTAAGATAATCCTTAGATATTGTAAATGCAATATGAGCGCCAAGCTTGTTGTGCAAGAGTGGGTTACCCTTGAATTTGTTCCTGTAAAGGTTGTCCATAACAAGTTTTCCAAGGGTTTGTTTCTAGTGCTTTGCGCATTTAAATCGCTTATGTTGATTCCTCTCTATTGGAATGCAGTTTGAGGACTTCGCCAATCACAATGCTTTCCGCCTGCTGGCAAAGTACAGAACTTCCCACCTCGTCTTCAATGATGACATACAGGTGGGTCTTCATTTTTGAGCTCGTTACTTGGCATGCGTGAACAATACTCAAAGCACAACCATGTCCTGTTTTAGCCAGGAACTTCACACAAATTGGTTGGAATTTTTCAACTAATTATTGAGCATGACTTGATTTCCACTAGTGCAAGTATGAAAAGAAAAAAATGAACTTACTGTACTCTTCTTATAGAAATGAAGCGTTTACAGCCCCCTTCAGTTTTGAACACTTAATTACATCAGAATGTTCGCGGTGTTATTTGCAGGGAACTGCTGCAGTTGCACTTGCAGGAATGTTGGCATCATTGCCCTTAACGGGAGGCACACTTGCGGATCACAAATTTCTCTTTGTGGGCGCTGGTGAAGTAAGTTACATATCACGTCTCTTTGTGTATGCCAAAAATTGAGATACACAAGCGGTTTTAGATTGATAACGAGGGCAGGTATAGATTTAAGCTTAGTTTTGTACAAAACGTCGTTATTTTAACTTTAAACTGCCAATTTAATGGATATTTCCTTTGAAATCCCGACTCTGAAGAATTTCTTACGTTTTCTTAGGCTGGAACTGGAATAGCTGAACTCATCGCCATGGAGATATCCATACAGGTGAGTACTCATTCAATTTCCTGGGTCGGTCCCGAACTTCACAATCTACTGTTTAGTGAAATGGAATCACATTCTTTAATTTTTGTAGGATAGCACTTCTAGATGATCCTAGTTGTACACAGAAGAGTAGAAGACAAGTGCACGCAAACCTTACACTACTCTTTTACACTCAAAACTCTCTAATTGCACTGGTCGGGCACGCAAATGACATATTCTTGTGGCCAATTTATTGGAAATGTGTAATTACAGAGTGCTTATTTTGAGAGGCCCTTGTGATAATCCTGTCTTGTTCTAGCCCAGGAGTTTTCCCAACTTAGTTGTAACTATTCACTAGTGATTAGTTCCACCAAGTCTCACTAATTGGAACAGGACATGAGCGTTGAGTGTACTTTAAGCTGTTGAATTCTTAGTTTTCTGAGATACATTAGAACCTGCACCTGTTGACATTGAAGAGAGTTTTTTATGCTATGGTTTCTTTCATAAAATTCTTCCTAGATTCTTAATTTTCCTGGTTCATGAAGTGGTTGTATTGAACGATATTTGACTGTTGTACTCGAATCCTCACAGGGCAAAATAAGTGTAGAGGAAGCTCGGAAGAAGATATATCTTGTTGACTCCCAGGTATGTTCAATTTTTCTACAATCATGAGATAATAAATTTTAAGATCATCATTGAGGGCAGTTTGGAGGCATGAGAATCTTATTGCACATATTACCGATTACTTTTGTGAAATCTCCAACATGAAGATCTGTATTTTGGGTTAGTCAAAGGATGCATATTCGGAACAAGAGGCTTTCGGGTGATAACCTAGATCCGACCAAGCCACGACAGGGGTCACGAGGTTGGCTGAAAACGTGGACTTGACTTCCTTATGAAAATTCTAGTGGTCGTACTCTGCAGCTGAATCTATGCATCGTAAATCTTCCCCTCCACGTGATTTGATTCATCGATAATGTGCGTGTTTTCACAGGGTTTGGTGACGAAGTCCAGATTTGATAAACTCCAAGAATTTAAGAAGCCCTTTGCTCTGGATCATCCCCCTGTTCCCAAGCTTGTGGATGTCATCAAGGTAAAATGAAAGGACCGACTGTCTCCAGCTGTCTTGCTGCTTGAATTCTGAACTTCCATCACAGTAAGAAGCTCATCCATCACGGAGTGCTTGATAACAGGCACTGAAGCCAACAGCGATGATCGGAACTACTGGAAAAGGCGGACAATACACCCAAGAAGTTTTGGAGGCGATTTCTTCCTACCAGGAGGTGAGTGAGACCCTTCAAACTCGTACTTCTCCCATTAATTAAAATCATACCTGCAGATGTTTCTACACCTGGACTCCTTCAATCTGACGTGCTTGGGTCCCAAGCAAATGGCGATGGCACAGTTTCATTGTGTGACAAGTGTGCTGGATATTTAGAATGTCGTTCAGAGAAGGGATTATTCAAGAAGTTCGAGTGTATTTAGTGACCTCTGGAGAAGCAATTTACAGACTGAGATCATGGAAACCGATCATGAGAAATTGAAAAAATTGTATGCAAATGGTGGTACCTGTATTCGTGAGAAATTACACTGAGTGTTAATCTGCACATGGATTTGTGTGCAGAAACCTGTGGTGTTTGCTCTCTCCAATCCAACCTCACAGTCCGAGTGCACTGCTGAGGAGGCTTTCAAGTACACCAAGGTGTGTTAGCTCCCCTTCCAACAACAGCCTGCGTGCTCTGGATTTGTTGTGAAGCTTTTGTCTTTTCAAAACCAAGATGGAACATTCCGACTTTAACATCGATTTTAAATTACTTGTTTGAATGTTTCTGACACAAATTGCGACGTGATTTGTTTCCATTGTGTGAAGAAGCTGAATGACCCCGTAAGATTCAAAATTTCTTGCTTGGCTGTCTGATTCCTGTTTGCATTATACTGGAAAATGATTGAAATCTCTGTCGGTGTTGAATGCAGGGAAAGTGCATCTTTGCCAGTGGAAGCCCATTTGGACCCGTCACTTACGAAGGGACAAAATACACGATAGGCCAGGTGTGGATGCATTTGCAATTATTAGGAGGCTTGTTTAATTTTGAGACTGATGATTCAATACACCGTTTGAAAAGGACAAAAGGATAAAGGAAACCCCTTCCTGTTTTCTCTTCTCCCTTCTTTGTGATTCTTGAGTTTCGATATCCTAATTTGTTTCCCTTGTTAATTGTGTTGGTTGGCAGTCCAACAATGCCTACATTTTCCCGGGCATGGGACTTGGGTGCGTTGTTTCAGGAGCTATTCGAGTTACTGATGACATGTTCTTGGCTGCAGGTATATTTCATACTTTTTCCTTTTAGCACTAAATTCAATCCTGAGATATTACATAACATTCTAGCAGAAATTGTGAGAACGCACCCTTCATTGTAGACATCAGTACTATGCAAGTAATTTTCTTCAAAAACTTAAAAACAAACATTCACTGTAGAAAGCATGACGCTTCTAACTGGCCAGTTGTCGTCTTCTTGTGGTTTTAATTTGGTGCCTCACTACGGTACCTCCCACTCAAGATGAGCTCAAAACGATGTAGACGAATCTGGACTCGTTTTTCAAGAGTTTTGAGGCAGATCTTCAAGAATGTCATGTATTTCTACTCAATCCCTATTGACAGAGCTATGTCGGAATTCGTTTTGTAATATCAATCACTTGGCAATACCTTTTGCAGCTGAGTCCCTGGCGAATGAGATTGGGGAAGACCATCTTGCCAAGAGGCAACTGTTCCCCTCTTTCACTGAAATTCGGGATATTTCTGCGCACATCGGTGCAGCGGTGGCTGAGAAGGCTTATGAATTGGGTAAGTACCTTGCTCACTTTTTATTTATTTATCTGTAAGCTCTGGACCAGAGGAGATGAACCTTTGCATTGGAAAAATCTACATCAATAGTGAATAGGAGGAAGGTTTGAGTAGGCTAGTACTCAAAAATACGTGCTAAAGCTATCGACAGTTTGCCATTACCGCTTTACCTTTGTTGTTGCCAATTTCCCTCCAACTTTACGTCTAATCTTAAGTTTAGGTAAGTTGCTTCTCCACTTTTTTCATTCTCCACCCTCAACACATCTTTTAGGGGTGTCACACCTTCTTCACTCACTATGGCTTCCCATTGGCTCCTCCAAACCCTCACCAACTTCTCATTCTCCATTCTCCAAGTGCAAAGTGAAGAAGGTGTGACTACCCGTATTGACAGGGATAGAGCCTCTCGTTTCTCGTACTGTAGGTGCTCGTTTCTTCTATTGTTGGATTTCTATACCATTTTCTAAATGCAAGGAATTCAATCATCTTTCGTGATTTGCGAAGACTCAGTAGAGAATTACAAAACATGCTCAATCTTTCTGTGAGCTTCGTTTTTTCCGATTGAGATTGTGGTATCTGGTTTGTTGGTTTCAGGATTGGCAACTAAGCTTCCGAAGCCGAAAGACCTCCTTGGTTACGCTAAGAGCTGCATGTACAGCCCTGTTTACCGTCAGTTTCGGTAGAGGAGACCAACTTGAGAAGGTTGTTGAACATGATCCCCAGTTATGTTGTGTAAATTAAGAATGCCCATATCTGTCTTTGGTTTATACTAGGTCTCGGTATGAAGAGGTTGAAGTGATACAGTGCCTTGAAAACTGCGTTGTGTGAACTAGATTTCTTTGTTTTGTTTGGGTTCTAGTATGAATACCCTCACTTAGGGACGCAGGCCAATTTTATGTGATGTGTCGGTACTAAGTTAGGCGTTTGTATAGTTTCCAGAGATGTCCGAAGCATCCACTTGGAATGGATGGGTCAACTTTGTTGCGTGTACAATGAAGTTAAATAATGTATGGGTACTGTTCTTTATTTCGGTGTTGATGTTAATGGTACTACTAACAAATGACGTTGATCTAAATATTTCCTTCAGAATATGGATCATTTGTTTGTACATGATTTTGGGTTCTTTGTTTTGAGTGGATTGGACCCCGGAAGTCCATTTTTTATCCGTGCAGGGGCCTATCACCTAGGTAGTCACCCAAGCTTTATCAAATTCCAAGATGAATAGGTGCATTCTTTGTTTTTAACCCTTAGACGACAGATTGATCACAATGGGAAAAGGCGGGCTTTGAACAGTGCCAAAAAGAGCGCAGACCGTGGTGGAAACCGCGCAGTGAACAGTTGCAGGCAGTTCAATAGTCGGGCAGCCCAGGCTTCGCAGGAGCTGCAACAATAGAATCGACAGCATTCCAATGTGCCTATGCCCTTCGGCTGTAACCACCAAATCCCCAGCTACGGTGACTGGAACATCCCCTGGCCTTGTTCCAATCTCAGAGCTTCACGTTTATTCCTAGTTCTTTGTAATGTCATAGCAAGTTGTCGTAGTTGGTACTCCATGTGTAGAATTTGTGAGCGCTATCTTCAGAGCAGGCCAACGTTGCAGCAGGTAAAACAGATCTATTCTCATTGGCATCATCAATGAAAACGTACTCTAAACTTGTATGATTCTATTTCCACTAGATAGACTTCTTCGAACCATGTCTTCCGGTAAAGGTTTTTGATATTGTTGGCGATTTTGGTGGTGTTCACATGTGGGGAGCCCTCAACTTCTACGAACTCCCTATTCAATGTGTCCATGGTTGCATACTGGCCCTCACATTCAAGCACAACGAAAATGGAACTAACAAATCCATGAAATTAGTACACTAATAATGGTATATAGTGTTGGCAACACTAATTACAAAGTACAACACTAAATGTCAACAATTTCACTAGTGTTACTAACACCATATGTCAATATAGGCACTATTTGACAACTTTTTGAATTTTTTTGGGATATAAATTTTTAACAAGACTTCATTTAGTGTTAAAGGTAATTTCATATTAGAAATGAGCTTACAAGAGGTGGAAAGTAAAACTCTAAATGGGTTTGGTAAAAATTAGGTAACACTATTTGTAACATAACACTAAATACCATTATTAGTGAAGTGACCACAGTGGAAACCGAAATATGTAAGAATAAAAAACAACAAGCACCTTGATGTGCAGTACAATGTAGCTACACTTGAACCCAAGATGTTAGATAACAACATTCAATGACACAAGGGTCACATTTGCATGTTACCCCTGCTACTCAAAGCTTGTTGAGAGCTCCCAATTTTTGTCTGCACAATCCAACCAACCATAGCATTAGACTAGAAAATGTGAGCCCACTTGCTCATACAAGAAACGACATAGTTTTACTTCAGTCCTGTTGAAGGTTTTTCAGAGGTGTTGTACATAACAAAATCCAATTAATTGCATTGAAGCATAGTTCTTTAACCCTTGAACGTCGACACAGATGCCAAACGTCCGATGGATGACAAATAATCTTTGAGTATAGGACGAAAGTAGAACTATTCATCCTTGGAATTGGATTTGGAAAGGGAAGATCTCCTACAATACTTTGACTTCCAATAGGTGCTTTTGCTATTTCTTTGACTAATGATTCACACGGTAATACAAAAGGATGATTTTGAGCATCACCCCTTTGACGTTCAAGGGTTAATCACAGTAAGGACAATCAAGCCCAGGCCTTGAGTACCATTATTACTTTAGTTTTCAATGATTTAATAGTTCACAATTAAAATATTAGAGAGTACGGTAATGAGAATTGTGAAAAGCAATATCCATTAAGCAATGATAAGCGAACATAAATAATATACCAACTTAACAAGGGAGGGCCACTACTGTTGTAATAATCAACGCAATTGAGCATTCCCAACCTGATGTACCAATCAAAATTAAAGAATTACTCCATGTTACTGAAACCTAGAAAAGCCAAAGATAAGAGCAGTAAAAGACAATTACCAAACATCTTCACAACCAAGTTTCAGGGTTGAATCTTTAAGATGTAAATATAGGTACAAGGGTGTAGAAAAATAACTTCAATTATATTTTGTTGTATGAATGCAATATTTAATCTTGAACTACAGTAAATTACAGTAAACTACAGTAAATTACAATAAAGTGCTTAAAGCATTTTTTGTAGCATCGTCTAATACAATTATAAAATAATACAATTTCTTGTACCTAGCTTGTATACCTTGTTGTTTCAAAATATTAATGCATTTTACAACAAAACTTAAAGAAACACTTCAAGTTATAATTGTATGATCCACATTTATAAATTGGCATATCATGATTGATGTAGAAAAACAAAAACACGTTAAAAACATATATGAATAAGTTTATGAGGTGTACATAAATCCATATGTAGTACATTATGATAATCACATTTAAAGGGAATTAAAGGTCAAACATATTCCACACATTACACCAATATTTTTGTTAAATAATATAAAATTCAAGGTTAGGGGTTTAGGATTTAGGATATAGCATTTAAAGTGCATATTCAAATGCATGAAAGAATAACTTGAATTATCCTTTTTCTGTATACGTTATTGCTACATAGGATGCTTATACCATTGAATAGCAGTCTATAAAAGTGGATTTGTACTTTTTAGAATCCATTAATTCAATACAACCGAACACCTGTGCGTATGGGCAAGTGGTCAATTGTTAGATAACCGGGCGAGCAAGGTGAATAGATAGGCAGACAGGCTAGTGGTCAACAATCGCAAAAATCAAGCTCAAAGTAGCTTTTTCAAACCTGATTTTTGCATAGTAGAATAACTTTTTTCAAAAAACTTTAGACTAGGAAAAGGTTGGAAATCAAGCCAAGTTACATCTCCAAAAATCCATTTTAGGTCTAAACACTCCACCAAAAAGTTACGGACAAATTTCAAAGAAGGTGTTTGAAAATGTCCAAAATATGGTTGTCCACCCATCTAACTGCCTGTCCACCATCTACCCAGACCGGCAGACAGGCGGACATCCATATTTTGGACATTTTCAAATACCTTCTTTGAAATTTTTCCATAACTTTTGAAGGTAGAGTGTCTAGACCTAAAATGGATTTTTAGAGATGAAACTTGGCTTGATTTCCAACCTTTTTCTAGTCCAAAGTTTTTGAAAAAAAAATTCTTCTATACAAAAATGAGGTTTGAAAATCAACTTTTGTTGCATTTTATTGTGGAAGGGTGGACGGACGAATGAACATGAGGCCATCCACAGCATCCAAGTGTTTGCAAAATCTAGACGTCCAAATTTTGGACGTGATTTGGCCCTACATGTTCAAATTCATCAATCCTAGTCGACAGGTCCTAGTCCTCATTACTTATAGAAAATCTGAAATTTTTGTCATTTTGGACGCGTTGATCTAGACAGATTTTGTCATACTATAGAATTGCAATTTGAAGTTTGACA
This sequence comes from Rhytidiadelphus loreus, assembly GCA_947034895.1. NCBI lineage: Eukaryota > Viridiplantae > Streptophyta > Bryopsida > Hypnales > Hylocomiaceae > Rhytidiadelphus > Rhytidiadelphus loreus. The sequence continues at coordinate 26,666,789 of OX344765.1, read as the reverse complement.
ATAGGGAAAATTAGAGGAACAACTCCACTTCAATGATCATATTTTGAAGGGGGGTAGAGTTGTTTGAACTATGTTAGGGTCCAACTGCTAAAAAGTAGTAGAATTGTGGAAGACATTGATGGAATACTTGTTTGACGCATTCTAACACTATAAGAAACTTGCGTTTTTTTGGACGTTAGCAACAAATAACCAAGGATGTTTTTCAAAACACAAGCAAAAAGATGGGATCACAACCATAAGAGGTAGAGTTGAGTTGGATGTTTCAAAAAATGTTTGGATGTCACAGGTGAAATAAGTTGATGTCTTATGCAACAGTGGTGTTCTACAAGACATTAAAAAAATATAGTTGTATTTTGTACAACGTCCAAGAAAACACAGAAATGCCACGTTGGCAAGAGTTTTTGGTTTAACTTTGGATAAATTAGAGAAAGTTACTATGGGTTGAGGTAAATCCTTGATCGAATGTAAAATGTAGGGGATGGATAGCCACTTGACAAGTATTTAAAAACTAAAAAATTTAATTTTGAAAATTTTAAAACACTAAAATTTTTTAAAAGTACCAACTAATGTGGCATTTGATTGACATGACATCCAACAACTATGAAGTGGCATGCCACATTAGCACACTTGGACGCCATTCAAAAATTTGCACAATGTTTTTTTAGACATCAATTGAGATGTCAATTGAGACGTCAATTGAGACGTCAATTGAGACGTCAATTGAGACGTCAATTGAGACGTCAATTGAGACATCCAAATGTTTTTTGCGATATCAATTGAAACGTCAACTAAGATGTCAATTTTGACAACTTTGTATAATTTTGAAAAATTACATATTCCATATAGTTTGTCATGCCTCCTACTACCCCACTTGTATAAATAGTATGTCTTTTATGTCTATTTACACACAATAATTGACTTTTAAGTCATATAACATAAATACCAAATATTGTGTATGGCGTATAATGTATTTTGTACAATGTATTGTGTATTATGTATGGGCTATTTTTTATAGTGTATGTCAAAGTTAATGTTGCAAAATGCTTGAATGTTGAAGTTGACATTTGGAAAAATGTCTCAAAAGATATTTGAATAGATGTCACCAAAAATAGTATCAAGATTCTTGTTGACGTCTAAGTTGATGTTGCTCAAAACAGTATTAATCTTCTCAGACAATGTGACGTCAGATGCAACGTCAGCTGCCACATCATCTTTGAGCCGAGTGAAAAAAATTCTATATGGCATTGCCCACCCACGTGGCGCTTACATGGAAGTGACATGGCTACCACATGGTGCATTTTAACACTTTCTTTGACCATGTTTATTCAGATGTCACAACAAAACATAGCATGTTTTTTTTTCAGATTTTCACATGTTTTTGTTGCATCATTTCAAACGGGTTTTGTTGGACATCGATGGTGACATGCTTGACGTCAAAAAATCGTGTCACCATGTTTTTTGGCACATCCAAAAAAACAGGGGTTTCTTATAGTGTAAAGTGGACTACAAGGTTTGCTTCATGAAACCTTCCTCAACCTCTAATTGATTTTTTGAAAGTACTATTATTGCACGAATAGTTGTTCTTGTAATAGGTATTACTTTAGCATTACATTAGGTCAGGAAATGTCTTTTCATGCACTTAAAAGAAAAGCCTAAAAAACGTTTGATTTCAAAAAAACTATTTACCAGTAAAGACTACCATTGAAACATTACTTTCTCCAATGTAGTCACTCAGAAGTTCGTCCTTCCCAAACTACATTCAGTGATTTTCATAGCCATAAGCAAAATTACAAAACAATTTGCAATTTGAGGCACTTTAGTTGTGACTCCCATTGCACCCCACTTCCATCATACAACCTCCTATGAACAATGTTACGAAGACTTAGAGTCTTATACTATACATTCTATTTTGTACCATAGGCTTATTTTTTTTACCAAAGATTTACATCTTTTGCTTTTTTTCCCTAGCATCATTTGTTATTGAGCTGAATTCTCCTTGTTAGGTAAAAGAAAAATTCATGAAGTAGTAAATATTGCAATTGACATTGTCATTGTTGTCAATATAAAATAGAAGAGAATATCATTTTTTAGAGCTCACATAATGAGAATTAGACATTAGAAATGGCACATTCTTTTAGTTTAAATGTCACTACACGCATGCAATAATGCGATTTAAATTGTAGGGCACATGGGTTTGTTGTGATTTTATTTTGAAGATGTAAATGTGAATATCAAGCTTTGAAGTTGATGTCTTCTATGTAGTTGTAATACAAGATGACAATAGAAACTTGCAAAAAAAGCATATAATGCTCGACGACAATAATGAAAGGAAGTGAACTTATTGATATTAAACTTAATTACTTTCCAAGCAAATAGTCATCACTGTTGCTTATATTAAGTGGTCTACTACTTAATCTTATTGAAAGGTATAAGTTTTTCTTTATTAGGGTACTCTATGTTTTCAAACTCTTATTAGGAGGAGCAATGTTAGGGAATGGTGCGGCTAAGGGTAGCAGGCCTTAAAATGAGAGAAGGAGTTGTGACACAAGTTGTGTGGTACTCTAGACCCTCTACGTTTTTTTCTCCTATAAAGCGCAATAGTAATGATGGGTGGTTATTATTGTTGTAGGGGGAAGATGTGGCGCGCTTTTGCATCTAAAGTGGGAGCACATGCTTTTGGGTGGAAATTAGTGATTGGTGGCAGTTAGTGGACATGTTGTAATAGAACTTATAACCTTCTCAACATCGATGGGATCCAAATGGGGGATTTTGCATTCTTGGATTTGACACTACTAGAAAATCTATATCCAAATCAATAGAAAATGGACACAAAAATGTTGATTTTGTTTGTTGATTTGGTCAAGTTCACAAATATTAAAAATAAAAAATAAAAACTCTTGTTCAATGGAAACCTAACATGTAGCAACCTGTATAGCACTACAAGTGCATTCATGTGGCAATCCCGCTATGCAACTAGGGAAGGCAACAAACGTGGTAGCCAGTGTTGCGGACATGGTAAAGCTAGGAGGGTTTGACAATTGGACCTCTTGGTTGCGGTCCATTAGACAAAAGCATCCCACCACCTAATACTTGGATGCTCATGAAGAGTTGAAAATTTTATTTATTAGGTTGAAAGTTGTTTGATGCCATATTTAACTACTTTTGGACTTTGTCTTCAAATAATTTATCTGGAGAACTTTTGAAGTTAGAATTTTGGAAACCACCATGCCGTTTGGGGGAGGATGTGTAAGGTACTTTTTCACTTAAACTTTATTTTTTCCACAAAGCACCTTTAGTGTAGGGGTTCATGCAAGGATAAGCCAATGTAGTCTATCGTATATGTGTCTAATGTCTTTTTTTCAAGTAGATGTAAATAACATGTAAACTAATTTCAAACAACATACCAGGAAACATATTTTGTTCTTTTTCTCTTTCTTCTCCCACCCTTATTCCCAGGTTCTCTCAATTTAGTTGCCAGTCCATTACCCCTAATGCAGACACAATGTTCTAAGAGTCCCGGTCCTATATAGTATTCTAGGGTGGGCAACACATCGTGGCAACACGTCAGGCTGGGCAACACGTCTTATACATGGATGCTGCCTAGGACCTAATCATATATATATAAGATAATACTTTTAAAGTATACAAATAATTCGTTAATTAATACCTTTTTATGTGTTGGGGTAACATGGCCAGTAAGTGCTCTTCATGAGCTTTCTCAAATCTATGTGCAAAATGACTACACGTGGCAGTCTCAGTAGGCAACATGACCAGTATGCAAAGTATGAGATGTTTAGGACAAAGTACCAGATTCTTGGTCTTTGAGCTTTCTTCTTTCTTCTAAGATTGGGCAACAAGTCCAAACCCACGAGGTAAGTTGTTCTTTGGGCCGTTCGAAAAATTTGAACCTTTATTTATTTTATTTTTGGTCAAATGATTAGGTTAAATCATCCAAATTTAAATCCAAAATTTCAATTTTTAATGTTTAAAATATTGTTTTTATGTATGTAGGACCTAAAGCCATACATAAGACCCTAAGTCCGCGGTCTATTACCCTATGACCGTGGCAACACGTCTGACTAGTGACTAAATACCGTGGGCTCAATTTCAATGACAAACGGTCTTGACCCAAGGGCAAAAGGTCTGAACAAGTCCGAGGGTCACAACTCATGGAAGAAGGATTTCAAATCCCTAATCTCGAATTCACCATCATCAAACTCCCTGCGTCTTCGCCAAATCCACCACAAGCTTCCTCCAGTTGTTTCGATCTTCGCTCTCCGATCACTGCGGCGACATCAACGATCACTCCACTCTTGCTGAACGTCTTCGTCAGAATGCCAAACTCGTTCCGATCTACCTGATCACGTCGAACCAACAACCTTGAACTTCAAACTTCAGCACTTCAATTTTTGATCGCCCGAACCAGTTTGCCGCGATCACAACCCCAGATCTTCCCGATCAGTCTGCGTCACCTTCAGATCAATCTGCTGCAGCGGTCACCTAACACCCAAGACTCACGTTGCAAATCCCGGATCGCACACTTCTGCCTTCTTGTCTAGATTCATCAATCAATCAATTTCAGTCCCAATCCGCACACACCAGCCTGATCATTCACTCGGATCGTCCCTACCAATTTTCCACACTGCCTGAACTTTGATCTTCTTGATCAGAACACTTCTCCAATCGACATTTTAAAACGTAGCACTTAGTCGCTGTTCAACACCACCTCCGCAGTTTTAAATTTTTTCCTTAAAAAAATCACAATTTACAAACCAAAACACCCAGCAATTCCTCACCCAATATAGAATTTCAACAAGGCACACAATTTCTCACATAAATTGTACAGTAAGAGTTTATAGAATAAACAAATTTGCACAAAAGAATTTTAAATTATAAAATTGCCAGAAAATACAGACATGTGCTTCTCCCTAAATGCACAGTAACTAAAAAAAATTTAGTCTTTTAAGAGTTGGGAAGAAGGTCCCGCACCTCTTCCAATCGGGTTTTTTCTAACTTTTCATTCGTTTTTTTTTTATGCTTCTTCCATCCATGTCTGCAACCCATTCGTCCTGTTGGCACCTTTTAGAATTTTCCATCTATATTGCGTCACATTCATCCATTTTCAGTTTTTCATCTAATTTCAAATTTAATCCATCCAAATTGTCCCATTTACACTGCAGAAAGTTTGAAAACTGCTTTTTGGATTACTTTTAGCTACTTTATGCTTTTTAGTGTTTTTAGCCTACTTTTAAGCTATTTTTCTTATTATTTTAGACTACTTTCTACATACTTTTCCAATAAAAACTAAAAAGTAACCTAAAAACCAAAATATTTATTCTACAGGATGAGAAACATTTGAGGGAGAAATTTGAACTATGTCATAATACAATTCATCAGGATATCTTTTGGTATTAGAATTGTGGAGACTACCATACCGTTCAAGCCTTCAAGGTAGAAAGGAAATTTTTTGATAGTGGAAGTTCATATTTGAAGATGCCAAGTAACATTATAATTAGAGGATTGCATTCATACTATGTTTATATGGACATAATAATTGAGATGAGTCATCTGGAGATTTCTTGATGTTTGGGAATCCCCATGATTTTAGAATTCTCAACACTAGAAGAAACTAATGAATATGGGATTTGTGTAACTTAAATGATTGAGAACAATACTTTTGGTCTATTTGGGATTTTGTGTGGAATTAGAAATTGGGAGATCTTTCGATGTGATTCCCACAACATTGCAAGAGCGTATATAAAATGACAAGGCAAAAGAAATTAACTTACAATTAGTTGTACAAATAAATTAGATTTTGGTGAATACTAAAGGTGGTTTCATCACATTCTAAAGATGTTTATACATGATATAACAAACAAAATCCTTTCAAATCAAATGAAGGCATTTCTTGCAATATCCAAACTAGTCCACTTACAGGAAGGGTTTTCCACTAACACTTAACTCTTTTTGGACATAGTAGGGACATTGCAATTTGAGGGAATCTACATCATCCCTCACATATATCAAGGATTCTAATACGCACACATGTAGCTACTTTAGAGAATCTAATTCAAGCACTACAATAGTTTGATTCCAAAGAATCCTATGTTGTTGAGGCTTATTTAAGAGATGGTTCAACAATTGACCATGATAAGGATAGAAGTTGCTCCTGTTGGGTTTGTCAACACTAGCAATATAAAAAATCCCATTCAAAATATACTCTGCCAAAATCGAAGTATGCATGCACGATCACAAAATGTAGTGAGTGTATTCGACAAAATGTTGAAAAAGACCATGAAAACCAACAAGTATATTGATATTTTGGGGGAGATCCTCAGTACCACCTTCAACGCATAGATCACCAATTAGTACATCAAGCAACGCCTCTTGTATAAACCAACTTCAATACACAAGTCAATTTTTGTAAGAGAAGAGAACATCCAATCATCGACAAATCTCTTGATTAGTATGAATCATGTCATCTTACATACAATATTATAGAAAAATGACTCAATAGTTTCATTTGTAAAGGTGTGTAAGCTCCCAATTCATCACTTGGGACTCAAAGTTTTTGTTTTTTTAGATTATTGCAATTTAAGACATAATATTATACAAAAAGCCCAAAAAAGAGTGCATAATCAAAATAGGTATGTCACATGCCAATATAGCCTTTAGTTATAAATAAACTTTTATCTTTAGAACAACCTCAAAATCCACTTGTACATAAGTTAGAACCGTGAAGTAGTGGAAATCAATAGGCTTGTGGGAACTTCCCCAAACATCCAAGATTGGCTAAATAGTCTAAGGAGAGACAAAGAGATCCCTACATAAATCTCCACAGATAGATTTCAGTTTCCCCATCCCATTGACAAAATATTAAAAACCCTGATAGTTAGCATGCAAGAGTCATTTTTTCAAGATAGACCAACAGAGGAATCTATGGCCACCAGATGGTGATCTAGGGTTGGAAGCATTCCAGGAAGTCAAAAGCAAGATCCATTCACCAAGATTTCCTCACATATGAAAGATTTTTTTATTGTCGATAAATCAACGAAGGTTGATTTTTTCCTTCCTGCCAAACATGCGCAAAGTCAACATAAGACTTGGAACACCTCTTGTTAAACTCCATGAGAGATTCCCCAAAAAGTTTCAGAATTTTCTGACTTACATAGATGCCTTTTCCAGATGGTCAATTGTTTAAAATCATGAGGGGAAATTCATGGAAAATTCCTGGGTTGTGATAAAATCTCAATAAAAATCAAGTTAGTTTCTATTATATTAATAACAGGCCTCAACAAGTTTTGAAGTGTTTTGATAGTGAGAAGTGTCCGAATCACCAACATTCCTCCAAATATCAAATACAACAAGGTTTGTGTGGAGTTGACCGGCATCCCGGGAGCACACGGAGTTGGAACAAAGTCAACAAGGAGTCTTTTCTTACTCCCTAGAGCCTTCCAAACAACCCTAGATAGTCAATCTTGTTAGAAAAGGTAACCTTCAAAAGTTAAATTTTTTTATCTATTACTGATTCTAGTTGGTGCTAGTTGTCGATGAGTTTTTCACGAGGGAAACAAGGGACAAGGGATCCCTCACATTAAAAATGGCCTTCTAAATCCAATGGCACAATTCATTTGTGATTTGGAATTGAACTCCAAAACTTAGAGATTAAGACCAACGTAAAAACTCGAAAAGAGATGAAAATCCTAAAAGATAAGGATGAAAATCTAAAGTGATAGGATTACCTAGGTTAGAAAGAAAGGAGGTGGGTGCCTTGAAAGAGTATAAAAGGTCACCCTTCTTCCTCTCAAAACACCCCCATTTCTTGTACTTAGATCTATTGGATCTCTTAGATCCAATTTGTGTTAGAGATTTTGGCTTTTGAAATCCAAAACCTTGAACAATGTTTTTTAGGCTCTCTTCGAACCATTGTTGTTGCATGTATGTTGTGGAGGACCTTGGGGGTCCCTCTTCATCTTGCTGTTACTTTGGTGCTTGTGTCCACACCTTTGAGTGTGAAGTTTTTTTTATACTTAAGTAGTCTCTCACCTCTTGTAGTTTTCACATTTTATACTAACCCTAGAGCTTCCCCTAGGATTCCTATTATGTGAGCCTGGGAGCGTGAGTGTATGAGTGGGATTGTGCAAGCGTATATTTTTGCGAGTTAAAAATTCATTTGATGAAGTACCCATAATCATGGACTTTAGAATAATGATGTAACCTTAGAATATAAGACAGTTTTAGAGAAATGGGTTCATTTTCTTTATATTGTAGGTTAATTTTAGGATTTTTTTTTTTAAGAAACTTGGCTTAGGCATATATGACATCACCTCCACATGACAAAGACTGGTTTGTATTATTATGGGTTTAGGGTAAAATGGTTTGAGAAAGAATGATTATTAGTGACCCTTCGAATCAATGGTCATATTAAACCCCTACAAAGCTTATTCAAAATGAACCTCACTTTTCAATAACACTGCAAAATTATGGATACAATTGCACCCTTAAATCTGGAAATTTAAAAAAATAGATTAAACTTCGAATACAACAATGTAGGTTACCTAGAATGTCGATGACTAAAAGTTCAAAAACAACATATCATAGACAGTAAAATGAAAGGCAAGTGGTGTAATGCAAACCCAAAAGGAATCAAGTAGAATCTGTTGACATAGACTAAGAGTGACCACTACTATTAGACAATGATGTCTCATTGTGTGATCCTAAGGCTATCACATCTACAAATTGCAAGACTCGTGGCTCTATTAAACTAGAATTTTTCCTTACATAAGGATTTGGTTGATATGCAAAGTTGAAGCTAAAGCCTTTGCATATGATGGCAATACAAAAAGACTTCTTCAGGCTTAGAAAAAAAACAATTAGAGTGAACAGAGGGGGATGATCAGCCTCACTAGAAATCATGTTGCAATAAAGAAAAAAACTAGAAATGATATACAAATCCATTGCATAATGTTAAACGAAATAAACATAAATAGAAGTGGACTTCAAAGAATGCTTCAGAAGTATACAAACAAATTTGAATTTTTTTAAATTTTGGATAGACTTACTTACTGAAATGGAATTTGTTCACAATGTGGGGAAATTCAACTTCCAATGTGTCTTCATGATCAAAATGTAAGAGTGTTGTTTCAGTTGAGGTGGGGACACTTGGACCTACATGAATCATTGGGGCCAAAATTGCATCGAAGATGGCTTTGTCTTCTTCAAGTGCAACAATGTGCCTACTCAAAATTTTGCAAGCGTAGATGGAGACCCCTAATAGCAACAACAATACAACACCAACAAAGTTAGTAAACTATATTTCAAGGGTCAAAGCAAAAATGGGAATTTTTTTTTGCAAGAAATAGGTAGTGAAGACATTTCATATTAATTGTTGCAGCAGTGCAGTCTAAAACAATGTCATTTGGGAATGAGCATGCTCCAATCAACATTTGCAGAAACTGAGGATCCTTCTTTCGCACCCCTCTCCAAGACTTGGGTTGTTGTCCATAGTCAAAGTCTCTACCATTGTAAAATTTTGTAAGACATTGTCACAAGCTACATCCACCCCTAATTTCTTCAAGGTTGGGCATGGTTGGAATTTGAACTTAGAAGGGCACCCCCCGGCAAGTTCGTCACCAACAATGAAATTCCAAATTGTTGTGTCTGCATGAATGAACTCAATGAAGACAGATGCACACATTAAGTCATGTAAATTGAATAATTAAAAAGCACAAAACAATTAAAATCAACAATAACTAAAACATAAATAGGCATACAATTCTAAAACTATATAAACAATTATGGGAAATTTCGTTGAAATGGCATATGAAGTCCGCCATTTTTCCATTCCATTCCTTTTTCTTTAGCCCTAAAGTCAAGGACTAGTATAGATTTCAGACCTAAAATGAAAAGCGCCAAGTTTGTGAAATACCGCCATTTTAACAAAATATTGGTTAATTGTAGAACTTCATTACCATTGCAAGGATTTGAATAGACCAAAAAAATGTTCCAAAGAGATGAGATACATTCAAAAATTAAATGGAAAATGAGTATACCGTTCTTGAAGTCGAAACCGGTGAAGCCAAATGTAGCCAATTCATTGCCTACCAGTCCTTCATCTTCTCAAAAGAATAAGTAGTACCATACTTGAGAATAGTGACTTTTGTAACGACTCTCAAAGGATAGATATTGATAAGAGCTCCATTATCATGCAGGTGTCCATTAGCAAATTCAAGCACTACCTCCAACCAAAGGGGGGAGTCTATGTTCCACTTGGGAATGTTGGTTGCAGGCATTGACAAATTAGGGACAAGGAAACCCTTTGGCATGTTTGCAACAATAAGGTTGATGTGCAATTTATCACTCTTAACTCCTCTAAAAAAGCGATGTTTGTCTCCTTTAAGTTGCAACAAATGTTGAGTGGTTTTAGTAATAAAAAAATGAAGTTAAAATCATTTTATCAAACAAACTTCAAAAAGTCAAATGAAAATGCTAACCTTATCAATAAAATTCAAGATGCCGTGGTATACTTGGGATAATGGATTAGCCAACACATGTGTAAAAAAAAATTAAGAATGAACTCATCGATGGAAATCTCGGAGCCATTTAGGAACCCCATAGCTAAGGGACCATGCACCATGCCACCATCACTGAGTGAAATATACTTTGCATCATGCTTGGTTCCTCGTGAAATAGAGCATTGGTGTTGGAAGCCCTTGTCTTTAGTGGCAAAGGGCGCAATCTATTGCTTAGCCTTCTTTCCCTTCATCTGCCTAGCTCTAGATGCATCACTTGTCTCTACAAGTTTGGAAGCATTTTTAGCGATTCTCTCCTTTGCCTTATCCATTGCCTTTGAGTTTTTCAATGCTATCTTCTTGTCAACTTCCTCTCTCTTTTTCATAGCCCTTGCTTTTGTATCTTCATCAAGGCCAACAAACTTGTCAATGTCTGCTACTACCTCATGAGAATCAATAGATTGTTTAAGTTGTTCTTCTAGTTGCAACATAAACTCCGGTGGACAATCCAAATACCAAATGCCGGACTTCAAATGCGCATTAGTCCACCACTTTAACTTTGAGGCAGAGAACATGCAATGCTCAGAAGAGACTTCCAACCATGTTCCTAAGAAAGGAAGCAGATCTTGCTTCAATATGACATCCATCCATCCACTACAACAAAAGCAGTATTTTATAACTGCAAAATATGACTAACATAGAAATCACTATAGGTGATTTGCAATATGACTTGATCCAGTCATTACCAACGAATTGCTTCAAATATGAGTCATATTGGCATCCATATGGGTTGGGATATAATTAGCCATATTTTGCCAATGCTTGACTTTTTCTTGAGCTACTTGGGCAAAAAAAATCCTACATGGCATATGACTTCATGTAGTCATATTTTTGGTTGACGTGGAATATAACTACAGTGGATCATATTTTGGTTAACGTGAAATATGAGTATATGACTACGGTAAGCCATATTTTTTGTTGATATGGAATATGACTCTTATGAGTCATATTTTGTGCTATGTGGAAAATGACTCTCATGAGTTATATTTTTGGATGATGTGAAATATGAATATATTACTCTCATGAGTCATATTCTTTACTGATGTAAAGTTGACTCTTGTGAGTCATGTTTTTGGTTGACATGGTATTCATGTGAATATCATTAGTGATTTTATGATTGACTCCAATTATATTTTGAGAAGTGCAAGGTCACATTTTGACATGCATAACTATGAGCATTATATGACTATAGCTAGTTATATTTTGCCCAATATATATTGTGAAATGTAACTCAAACAAGTGATATTCTAGATGATTGAGAGACATTTTAAAATTTGTGTATAGTTTGTAATTGGGGTGATTAAGGTCCAAAATTGCTTTAATTACAAACTACAATCACATTTTCTATGCATTTTAAATGAACATGACACATTGCAATCATACATCAAGATGTTTTAAGAGTTGAATAAAAGACTTCTTGTAGTTAAAAACAAATATACATGATTTTAGAGATATACAAGAGACAATTATATTGAAGAGGGAGAATGCAAGAAGGAATGTGACTTTCTTCATTGACATTTATTAGTTACCAATACAAACCATATATATCACAATGAATCATTCACATAATCCAATAGGGCCTATATTCTTTACAATATTGTGAAGATGATTCTATTGGGTTGCAAGTAGCCTCCAATGACTTTGTTTCAACTTTTGGTGCTTGTATATACAATTAAAGAATGGGAGATTAATTTTTAGTAAATGAACAACAAAACTCAACCTTTAAAAGTTTATAATTGTACAAAATATGTAGCACAAGTTTAAGGTAGGAAGAATAAGAATGGTGATGGAGAAAAAGAAAAAGAGAAAAGAAGCAAGTGCTAGGAGATAACAACAAACAAGAGTTAAGATGCAACAAGAAGAAACAAGAAACAAGAACTAAAAGGCAATAGGAGGAAACAAAAAGCAAGAAATACGAAGAAAGAGTTAAAATGCAAGAAAAAAAAAAGTATAAAATAAAAAGAAACAAGAAGCATAAACTAAAAAGAAACAAGAAGAAAAAGTTAAAATGCAGCAAAAAGAAGAAAAAAAAGAATTAACAAGTAAGAGCCAGAAGATAACAAAAGGCAAAGAAGGAGAGTCAAGAGAAGTGTTGGCTAGGGTTTTAAAATCCTTTAAAAGTGACGGCTAGGGTTTCAAAACTCTAAAAAGTGGTAATTAGATTTGAAAATCCTAGTAAAGAGGCAGCTAGGATTTCATAATCCTAAATAATGGCTTGCTTTTATATTTTTTGTATTGTCCATATTTTTCTTGGACTACTTGAAAATAAAAAAATGTCACTATCATGAAAATATGATTAACAATATGACTCAATGTTCTCCAAACATATTCCCTATGTTCTCTATTAAGGACTTTGTTGTTTCAAATGGACATATAGTATACACTCATGAAGTATAAGGCCCAAAAATGACTAGCAATTATATTCTGCAATCATATTTCTCTCTAAGGTGTTGACCTCCAAAACACTAGAAGAAACCCATGTTTTTAGTGGTGCTTTTAAAGACGTGAAAGTATGTTTTTTTCAATTAAAGGTATGTCAACTCTAATGTCATCTAAAATCCATTGTAGGCGGCATTTCCACCACTACAAGAAAATGGGAGTATAAATGACTTGTCCACAATGACTACAATGACAACAATAACTACAAATTAATCATTTTGCAGTCACTTTGAAGTCATTGTTGTCGGTGCAGTCATTGTGGACAAGTCATTTATACCCCCATTTTCTTGTAGTGCACAAACGGTTGAAATCTACTATAATGTGCCCTAATGTCTGCATGTTTCATGAAAACGGTTGTTGATACCTCGTGTTTTCACTCTCCAAATGCTTGCCACGTAGATGCCACATGGCATCCACATCATCTTTTTTTTGTTCGGGCAATGTCTTTTTTTATTAATAAAAAAATCATCGTAATAATACAACACGTGATGTAGCTCACTAAAAAACACAAATAGTATTAATTGTATGAAAAAATTATTAAAAATAATAATTTTTTTTTAAATTCCAAAAAAAATTAATAAGAAAAATTGTCAAATTCACCAAGAATTTACTATCTACTCAAAAGAGTTTTTAATGGCAAAGTTAAGTAATTATTTCATTGGCATTCAGTAAGAATGAAGGGTGGAGAGGTCCTTTTTATATTGAAATTCATCGTCCATTCATGACAAAGGATATGGGATAATTCACAAATGAGAACTTGACTACATTGTATGTAAATGTTGTTTTAAACATGAGGACGTTTTTTCAAAATTTGCATGTTCTTTCTGACATCTAGAGGTTGTTTTAAATATGTGGATGTTTATTTAGACATTCAATTTTGAAAAAAAAAAATTGCTTTACAGTTTACATATCCCATATGGTTTGTCTTACTTTCTACCACTCTACTTGTATAAAGAGATTCTTTTTTCATCCATAGTATACATCCATTAATTTTCCTTTTATTCTAAAGCATGCCACATGGCTACACTTTTCCAATTTTTTTCACATCCGGTCATCATTTTATATTAGGCTACAATAACTTACAAAAATTTACTCAAGTAAATCCAAAATCCTAGTTGATGTGACACTTCCATGTTTTTTGGGACGTTCTAGTAAGCGTCCCCATGTTTAATTTGATGTTCAAAAAAACATACATGTCCTTTGCATCATCCACTTGTTTTTGCTCTAACGTCCCTATGTTTTTTCCAACATTAGCAAAAATCTGCCTCCCATAGGCTTAGAATTTGTGACACATTGATGTCAATGAAAACATGACCCATTTCTTTATAACACCACAGAAAACACGAGTTTCTTATAGTGAGAATATGATTGCAAGCAATTGCCAATCATCCCCAATTCTGTTTTTGTAATCATAAAATACTCATTTCCTTGCAGTGATTGTACAAAAAATGTCCACTGTGGTATTTTAGAGTTAATGTTATCTTGAAGGTCATTCATTTGACACTTTTGTCCTCCCACAACGTTTCAATATTAGCAAATATGAAATCTTAGAAGTTAGATTATAAACAACGTACAAGAGTCTTTAATTCCACTTGCTTTTAAAATATATTTATTGATTTGTTGGAGATTTCAAATTTTGAAATCATACTTTACATTTTACATGGATTTCATTGTAATGTGAAGTCCTTTTCAACAAAAAGTCTTGAGGTCATTTGATTGTAAGTATAATTTTTTTATTAATCCTATAAGAATGTGAAGGTCAAGAAGTGGTCAATGGATAACTTTCCAAGATCACTATAGAAATGAAATTTAGTCCAAAAATCAAATCATTTTAGAGTAACTACCTTGGTTGTAGGTTAATGTCCAACACAAACATAGACAATTTAATAATAGAAACCATGCTCAATTACTTATTTAGATAATTTAGATGTAGTTACCTTAGCCCTTAAAAGTGTAAGAAACACTATACTATAATAGTACCATATTTGAGTCTTTGAATACAAGTTATATACTAAAATATGGCAAGACATATTGTACACCATTCACTAAAAGATAAAGGGGTGTTTTAAGTGTGTTTTTAAATATAGTCCTAGAGATCAGATACTAAGTAATGACCTTTAAATATTTCTAGTAAATTTTTACTAAAAATCTACGTAAAGGTCATTATTTCATATCTTGTCTCTAAGTTTATACTTTAAAATACACTTAAAACACTCCTTTCTCTTGTAGTGATTGGACTCAAAATTCAACATAATAGCATTTTCTATTTGAATGCCATTTTAACAAGTAAACCTTATCATGTAAAAATACTAGATTTTACAATTTCTAAGACATGTAAGAAAATGTACACATTGCAAGTGCCATGTTATAGCTAGGGATATCTTGCATAAGATAAATACAAACCCGGGGGGAGCACTCATGGTTTTTAGAAAACTACGTGAGTTAAAAGATAGGGTTCATTTAATTCAAAGGGAAAAAAATTTATATAATTTGAAGAGTTACTATAGGGTTCATGAAATGCTACACACTCTAATATATATAAATTAGGGTATGTAAAAACATCATATAATAGGAATTTTTACTAATAAGTTAGCCTTGGCAAATAGAAGCCATGCAAATTTTTAATAATATGATGAGTATAGATGTGGACAAATAATTTTATATGGATGATAAAATGGACATATTCAAGAAAATCTACGATGAAAGGCGGTCCACTAAAATTGTGCCATGGTACTTGTAGTGTATATATAAAAACAAACTAAATGTAAATGTAAGACATCAACTAAAAGTGGAAAAATTGTCACATTGTATGAATAGGAATATTTACCTTAGTGGGTTCAACAAACTGAAAATTGTACAATATGAAGATAGAATTTATAGTTCATTTAACTCTAAGCTTTGAAGCCATAAGGGCATTTGCAATGCAGCCCCGGTATATGGCCCGGTATCGGTAAAACTAACTTTTGAGCGGTAAATAATTAGAACTTGAAAATTGTCTCATTAGAAACACATTGGAAAGAACTTGGAAAAGGTACAAAAAATTTCAAAATTCAAAATTGGACAAGTAACTTAAAAATAAGGTAAAAATCTGAAATTATAGAGGCCTTGGCAAATTACGGTTGCCAATGCAAAATATGGCCATTGACCCTCTAGAATGGTGGGTCAACCGTAATTTGCCAAGACCTCTATAATTTCAGATTTTTACCTTGTTTTTAAGTTACTTGTTCAATGTCTAATTTTGAATTATTTTTTGTACCTTTTCCAAGTTCTTTCCAATGTGTTTCCAATGAGACAATTTTCAAGTTCTAATTATTTACCGCTCAAAAGTTAATTTTACCGATACCGGGCCATATACTAAGGTTGCAGTGCAAATGCTCTAAGATAGCAACACCCATAACCATTAGTGTACCCTTACTTCAATAGTAGAGTTCCCTTAAAGTGTCTCCAAATGTACTTTGAAATTGTGCCAATTCTTAATTGTGGTTGGTAGGCTCTGATTTTTTTAGATTTTGGTGCTAAAATCAAGGCAACTTTAGTAGAGTGTGGTTTAGGGTGCCCTAGTGAGTTCTACTTTGAAAATTCACAGAAATTAGATGCTTTATCCAAAAATTCTAATTCTTTTTTTGAAAATTCATGATTTTCAGTTGCTAATACTAAAAAAATATTTTTTCTAGAAAAAAGTGCCTCCAACTATGCTGAATTGCTTAATTTGACGATTATGGGTGTTGCTACCTTATGTGTTAATCACACTCATATTGAATGAGATTTTCATGGGATAGTTTCATTAGGAATTCTAAAGTGTTCAATGTTATTAACCCCTAAAGACTAGAGGATGTTTTGGAAGAGGAAGAATCCAAAATTGCTAAGTTTGATGCATTGTCTAAAATAAAAAATTATTTTAAAAAAATCCAATTATATAAAAGTGTATTATGTAGTTATAACAACGTGTAGAAACAATTTCAGCCCATTCGACCATGTGGATTGAAAGATTATAATGTTTGAAGTAAGAAAAAAAATCTTTATTTTCATTCTTGCAAACTAGGATCAACAGACTTCAAGCCCTCTTAAGAGTAAAATATTTGGTCTACACAAAAATGAGGATTTTGACTATTCATAAATATATGATGTTGGATTCACTCATAAAAAATCTGAATCAACTTGCAATGCAAAGAGGTTAAATGCATTGGCAAAATACTAGTCTTTTTTTGATGATTTCTTGTGCAATGAGATATTTTTCAATTTGGAATCCAAATGGTTAAAAATTAAAGACAAATATTTAGAATATTTGGGAAAATTTTCAAGAACTTTAACTTCACATATTGCAAGATAATAGGGCTTGAGGTTAGAAGAAAAGTTTTTTTTTCTTAAAGCCACCCTAACATAGCTAATAAAGTTTGACTCCTTTGAGAATGTGATTTGAGAACTAAATTGTTTTTGATAATTGTATGCCATATTTTATTAGTAACATAAATGCCAAATTTCAATAGTTGATGAGATTTTTTACAAAAGATGCCCCAAAGATGCCCAAATTGCATGGGCTACCAAAAAAATTTAGGGCAAAAAAAAATTATATTTCCACTAAGAAGATACATGTTCACATCTTGTGTCAAAATTTTATGAACATTTGACCAAAATTGACTTCATAGGGACCTACCTAAAGTTTCAATTGTTCATTCAATGGACAATTGGCCTTTATGGGTTATAAATTGCCACTTGAATTCAATTGATTATTGTTGATTTCACAATGTCTACCCCATACATAGATGCAGTAGATGGAAGAGAAAATTTGTGAAGAAGGGTGGGGGTGGGAGAAAATTAGACACTTAAATTTTATATGTAAAATAGATCCATTTAAAAACTTGCATGAATGAATTTTTAAAAACTATAGGATATTGGAAATATGCCCTTTTTAGCTTTTTATGTAAAAATACGGTCATCTTAAATGCAATAATTAAGGTAAATAGCCCCACATAAAATATCCTCTTAACTCAAGTGTATATCTTAAATTACAAGGAGTGATCCCCAGAGAATACAAACTTTTGACACTATTATATCCCTTGATTTTTAAACCTTCCATGCCAAATACACAAAAGACAAAATGTTGCATTCTAAATTGGGCTTTCAAGAACTTTAAAGGTAAACCTATTATTTGCCCCCAAGTTTCTTTTTAGGCCAATTCTTCTAGTAGTGCCTCTAGTCATATGCATGTTAGTCTAATTTATGTCATTTTTTTTAGAGAATTTTATGATATTCCATCCAAACAGTTAAAATATTTCATTATGATGGGTTTTGGAGTTATTGGGTTAAAACACATCTCACATCCTGATGTTGTAACTTGACATCACCAAGGACATCACCCGGACTACCCTACATGGAATCATTTTATTTATCCTTTATAGTTCTACAAATTCTAATTGACTTAGAAGATATTGGAAAGACAATCCTATAAATGATCTTGCGGACTAAATGTCCAATGGATAGTGTATCTTCAAAAAGACGGACTTGGATAGTGTATCATCAAAAAGACGGACTAGAGGACGAACATGATGAACTTCATCATCTCTTTTTACCCTACAATAAATCAAATGTAATAAACAAATAAAATCTTCATTATAAATTCTTTTTGGTTATTATAGGCATCCAATTGCGATTCTAAATCATTAGAATACATCCTTAGGGGGCTGCAAGAAAGACCGAACAATTTTGGTATCATTCTACCAAAACTGCAGTTTTTTGCACTCAGTACTATGAGTATTACAATACTATGAAACAAAACAATCTCAACCGTTGATTTCAAAAATCAATGGCTAATAGTACTTTTGACTTCTTATAAGTACTGAAAAAATACTATTTGAAAAAAAAGATAGTTTGTCATAGAAAATAGATACAACTAGGTATAAATTAGTAATAATTAGAAAATCATTAACAAAAGAAAATTAAAAATTGGCCATCTATAAAGACTTGATAGTGATCACATTTCACCAAAAAAATAAAAGTTGAAACCATCTTGAATGTTTGGAATGTTGCATGCAATGGCCCCCTATTTGCATGCACATGGATGACAAAAAATAGTATTTTCTAAAATTTCTTTAAGTAGGCACATGCCCATCTATACTTCAAATGTACATCATAATTTTGGATACTCCACAATACTAAAAATCCCTAAGACACAAAGTGTGAGAAATTAGCTAAATTAAATTTTAATTGTAAAATGTTTTTTCAATTCTTTTGAAAAATAAGGAATCTCATAACTTCCAAGTTAGCCATCTCCAGTAAAAATTTCAAGTATGTCACCTTCATTTTCCAAAAATTATAGCTGATGGCAACTCTGTTACTCTAATTGTGACGCAAAATAGTACCGGTCTTTTTTGCAATCATAAATCCTAACAATGCTAATGAAAATTCCTACCAAAAAGGCCAACATCACGTCGGAATAGAAACTCCTACCAAAAAGATTTAGGCAAATTTTTTATTCTACTCTCTTAAAGATCTAAGTGTTGTAACTTTGAAAGGCCTCCAAACAAATTTGGTAGCTTCTGGAACAACCCCATAAATTCAACAATTCCAAGAAGCTCAATGCTCCAAAAGATTCAAGTAAACTTTAGCTCATACTATCTTTGAAATCTAATTTTTTCAAATTTCGAAGGCTTCCAATGGAATCTGGTAGCTTCTCAATTTTAAAACAACCCCACAAATTCAACTCTTCTAAGAGGCTCAATGTCCCAAAAGATTCATGTAAACTTTAAATTCTATTTAGATAGAGATCTAAGATTTTCAAATTTCAAAGGACTCCAAATGAATCTTGTAGCTTCTCAAACTTGAACCCCCCACACAAATGCAACACTTCCAAGTTTTACAACATTCCAAAAGATTTAGGTAAATTTTGGATTCCACTATCTTTGAGATCCAAGTTTTTCAAATTTCGGAGGCCTCCGTATGAATCTAACAGCTTCTCAAGCTTAGAACAACCCCTCAAATTCAACACTTCCCAATTGTTGAACATTCTAAAAGATTCAAGTAAATTTTAACTCATACTATCTTTGAAATCCATTTCTTTCAAATTCGGAGGCTTCCAAATAAATCTGGTAGCTTTTCAAGCTTGAAACAACCCCTCAAATCCAATACTTCCAAACCCCTCAATGTTCCCACAGATTCAGGTAAACTTTGGATTCCACTTCCATTGAGATCCAAGTTTTTCAAATTTTGAAGGCCTCCAAAGGAATTTGGTAGCTTCTCAAGCTTGGAACAACCCCACAAATTCAACACTTCTAAAAAGCTTAATGCTCCAAAAGATTCGGGTAAACTTTGGATTCCACTTCGACGGAGATCCAAGTTTTTCAAATTTCGGAGGCCTCCAAATGAATCCGGTAGCCTTTTAAGTTGAAAACAACTCCTCAAATTCAGCACTTCCAAAAGGCTCAATGTTCCAAAAGATTCAGGTAAACTTTGAATTCCACTATCTTCGAGATCCAAGTTTTTCAAATTTTGGAGGCCTCCAAAGGAATTTGGTAGCTTCTCAAGCTTCGAACAACCCTTGAAATTCAACACTTCCCAATTGTTGAACATTCCAAAAGATTCAAATAAATTTTGGATTCCACTTCCATTGAGATTCAAGTTTTTCAAATTTTGAAGGCTTCCAAATGAATCTGGTAGCTTCTCAAGCTTGGAACAACCCCTCAAATTCAACACTACCCAATTGTTGAACAATCCAAAAGATTCAGGCAAACTTTGGATTCCACTATCTTCAAGATTCAAATTTTCCAAATTTTGGAGGCTTCCAAATGAATCTGGTAGCTTTTCAAGCTTGAAACAACCCCTCAAATGCAATACTTCCAAAAGCCTCAATGTTCCAAAAGATTCAGGTAAACTTTGAATTCTACTTCCATTGAGATCCAAGTTTTTCAAATTTTGAAGGCCTCCAATGGAATCTGGTAGCTTCTCAAGCTTCAAACAACCCCTCAAATTCAACACTTCTAAGAGGCTAAGTGTTCCAAAAGATTTAGGTAAACTTTGGATTCTACTTCGATGGAGACCCAAATTTTTCAAATTTCGGAGGCTACCAAATGAACTTGGTAGCTTTTCAAGCTTGATACAACCCCATAAATTTAAGGAATTCAACACTTCTAAGAGGTTCAATGGTCCAAAAAATTCAGGTAAACCTTGAATTTCACTTTGGTGGAGATCCAAGTTTTTCAAATTTTGGAAGGCTGCAAATGAATCTGGTAACCTCTCAAGCTTGGAATAACCCTTTGAATTCAATACTTCCAATAGACTCAATGCTCCAAAAGATTCAGGTATACTTTGATTTCTACTTCCATTAACAACCAAGTTTTTCGAATTTCGAAGGCTTCCAGATGAATCTGGTAGGTTTTCAAGCTGGAAATTACCTCTCAAATTCAACACTTCTAAGAGGCTCAATGTTCCAAAAGATTCAGGTAAACTTTGGATTCCACTTCCATTGAGAACCAAGTTTTTCAAATTTTGAAGGCCTCCAAAGGAATCTGGTAGCTTTTCAAGCTTGGAACAACCCCTCAAATTCAACACTTCCAAGAGGCTCAATGCTCCAAAAGATTCAGGTAAACTTTGGATTCCACTTTGATAGAGATCCAAGTTTTTCAAATTTCGGAGGCCCCCAAATGAATCTGGTAGCTTTTCAAGCTTAGAACAACCCCACAAATTCAAGACTTTTAAGAGGCTTAATGTTCCAAAAGATTCAGATAAACTTTGGATTCCACTTTGATGGAGATCCAAGTTTTTCAAATTCTGGAGGCTTCCAAAGGAATCTGGTAGCTCCATGAACCTATGACAATTGCTTAGATTCAAAAATTCCAACTTCTTCAAATTTCCAAACGATTTAGGCAATCTCTTCATTGAGTTATCGTTCCAAAACAATATCACCAACTCACTATTTTCAAGTGCCTCTGGAAAATGATCCAATTGTTCAGGATAGCTTTTGACATAGTCAAGCCAACGCAAATTTTTTGGAAGTGGTGAAGTTGAAAAAAAGCTACCCTCCCATTTCAAAATACGCAATCCTTTCATGAGAGAAAGGTCAACTTGAAATCTTGGACTATACGGAACGATCAAAGTCTGAAGAGAATTAGGTAATGGCTGTTCAAACACATTAAACAAAATCCATTAAAATTAATATCCTATTCTTAGATTGAACTAGGCATACAAAAACTTCAAAAACAATATATTGCATACTTCAATTACTAATACCAAAGGAAGACTACATACACAACAAGTTTTGGATCCTCAAACAATCAACAAGAGTGGACATGACTCCTATATTCTATTCAAGTATTCTCTCTAATATACCACAATAAAACTAGATAATAATACTCTATACAAAAGCTTGAACAAATTAAGGGTCAATGGATACTAAACATACCTCATTCTTGTTCAACAATGCCAAGGATTCAAAACCCCATACGCGTTTGCAGATACCCAAACTTGCACTTTCTTTCATGGCAATTGCACGGCCCATGTCTCGCAAGTGATCGTGCATGTGAAACTTACCATGCTCCACTCTAATCAAGGCCTTCTCTACAAGGGTCCGCACACCAAATGCAACAGACCAACCTTGGGTTTTCCAAACAAGTTTAGCCATGTCCACAGATTCTCCTAACAATGCGCATGCAATATCCAAAAACATTTCTTGATGTTGATCTTGAAGAGCATCATAGCTAATCCGAAGACATTCAAATATCTTCCTCTCATCCATGATAGTGCCACAATTCAACCTCTTCAAAATTTCCTCCCAAATTTCCACATCCTCTTCGTCCTTCAAAAGAGACCCACAAACCTTCAACACCAATGGAACTCCACCACATGCCATGCTAACATCTCCAACAAGATGTTCAAATCCTAGAGGTATTTTGCAATCACCTCCAAATGCATGACGTGCAAAGACACTTTGAGAATCGCACTCACTCAATAGTTCAACATCATGAGTGTGAATCTCATGGTTGACATGAAATGAAGTTGACTTCTCAAATACACGCCGATTTCGAGAAGTAACAATGCACATGCTACCTTCCTTTAGCATTTTGCGCGATATCAAATAATCCGTCTCATCATTATCACGAACATCATCCAATACCACAAGAATTTGTTTCGTAGACAACCTTTCCTCAAGAATAACCTTACCCTTCGATTTGTCTCTAATACTTTGCATTGACTTATTCTCAAACAAGGCTTTCAAAATATCATTTTGGACACTTGTCACACCACCTTGATTCACCTTCTCAACCACATCTTCCACATAACACCTTGCATGAAACCTTCTCCCCAATTGGTTGTATAATTCCCGTGCCAAAGTGGACTTTCCAATTCCACCCATCCCCCACAATCCCAACATCAACACTTTCTTCTCAATAAGGGTTTGAATGAGGTTCTTAGCAACTTGCTTCACACCCACAATATGATCACCCACATCCAAAGGAAGGGGTTTATTGGCCAATTCAAAGACCTTTGCAACAACCTCCAATACGAAGTCTTTTTCCAATCTACAAACAATTTGAAAGAAATTTCATTATCACCAACTACAATGTCAATGTCAATGTCAAATCCAACCAAAAATCTTCATAACACATAGTGCATGCCCACACATTTACCTCTTCTCTTCCACACTATACTCCCAACCATTCAACTTCGAAGCTCTTTTCAAATCAATCCTCCATTCTTCTATGACAGTTGTATCATGCCTCTCAATCAACTTCATAAATCCACCAACCAATTGGCCCTTTTCTGGAAAACTCACTTCCCAAGGTTGAACTTTGTAGAAGATGGGTAGCACCTTCATT
Organism: Rhytidiadelphus loreus; assembly: GCA_947034895.1. Taxonomy (NCBI): domain Eukaryota; kingdom Viridiplantae; phylum Streptophyta; class Bryopsida; order Hypnales; family Hylocomiaceae; genus Rhytidiadelphus; species Rhytidiadelphus loreus. The sequence goes on along the minus strand of OX344765.1, from coordinate 26,642,971 downwards.
GAAGGAGAGTCCAACATTGCATGTAATTCTTTCAAACACCACTCAGATTGCATGAAACCCTCTGAAAAGATGACTAGAGCTAGGGGTGTCCTCTTGATAACATGATCTATGCATTTCCAAGCATCTTGGCCTTTACCAATGGATATGCAATCCAAAAAAGGTTGCAACCCACTTTGTTTCAAAGCTTCGTATAAATAGCCCACAAAACCTGTCTTGGTGTCAGGGCCTCTATAACTAATGAAAACATCATAGTCTCCAAATTCCTCTGGACACAACCAATGATCACTCTTATTGACAAATCAACACAACCAAATTTCATCAAATAATGTTTGCAACCACACTCAAAAATGAACATCATAAAATTGTAAATGATGGTACTTCAAAATTGAATAATAAAAGAACAAATTAGGAGTGAAACTACGGGTAAACCAACCATACCTTCCATTGCATACAATCTCTTGGCAAGCCTTGTATCACTCTCCATATTGCTTGTGATGCTTGCCACTACAAAATTGGAATATACACCAATGATTACAAGAATTGAAAAAAGAGTATAATTTTGACAAAATCAACTAGTTTGTAATTCGCCCGACCCACACAAATTACTCTTCTTGCCACCTTTGAAAGAAAGGAATACATGTCAAAATTATATACAAAATAATCAATGAAGAAGTGTATATGGTATGAATACTCACATATAATGTCAACTTACCTCTTCTCAACAAGGGATAGCCTTTTCAATGTAAGTGGAATTCTAAGATAAAGGCATACTACAGTTGTATATTACAAACCTTTGTCTAGCATCCTTTCTATAATCACTTCTTAATGAGCTCTTGAAAAACATATGAATGTACTCCCTTTAGATTAAATGGTAGTAAGATCTACCACCTTTTACTCATGAGTCAAAGCTCATCACAAACTCTCTACATAACTCACAACAATAATGATCATGTGAGCATCAAGTAATGACCGAAATCATGTATCACAAATATTATCAACAACTTAATGTTCCACACATCATTCTTCTTGATATGCATACCTAAATGCAATAGAAACCAAATTCTTAATTTACAAGAAATAACAAACTATACTACACAACTTGATAAGAAAACACATACCTATCACAAACATAGGAACTTGACCAAAGTTGTTCAGTTATAACATTCATTGGAGGATGTTGCAAAAAGTCACACCATTTCAATCAAGCAACCAACTTCTTAAGCAAAACGACTTGCAAAACAAGGAAGGGATGGCAAGCTAAACCATTTCATTTCATTCCCCATCTTGATTGTTTTCCAATCTTTACAAGTTTGCCTATGATTAAAACCCTAAAGAACAAACTTGGGTCTCACATTAATTTGAGCAATTTGGAGGTCATATGGGAACCATCTTTGGTCCATTTTTTTTTTTTTTTGACCAACACAAGCAATGTTCTTCATTGATTCTCGTGATAAACAATTTGACCCCATTGAACCACATTTTCTACAATGTGATTAATGAAATTTTCTAGTTCATAAACACACATTGTCAATAATTTAGAAGTGAAGAATTGAGTCTTAAAACAACATCTCGGGGTACAAATGCAAGATCCTTATCCCACCTATGCCATACAAAGCTATTGTGCACCTCAAGGTGTCCCAAGTCCAATAGCATGAACCTGATGGCACAAAAATTGACCCAAATAACAAAAAAATTCACTAAGCACAAAAGTAAGCACAAATTTGTCCCTCGGTACTGCCTTCCAACCCATTGATACTCTACATTGAAATCGTACGACAAAAGACCTCCACATACTCCAGTATACATGAATCTTCAGCACAATTAAAAGGATCTGACCTCTCTTGACAAGTCAAGAGCGACTTCACAATTCAAAACTCACAAAGCAAAATGAACACAACAAACAAAAACAGACAATCAACACAGATCTGCATAGTATATAATCTTAACTATTACAAAGTGAGACAATCAATACAGTTAAATACTGAAGCGCAAAGGGTGCTGCTATCCAGAAAACGCTTACTCTTGGCTCTTGGAGGAACAGGGCGTCATAATGATTGGAGTCTAATTTTACAGCCGTCAAACCCTCAACACCAGACTGTTGAATAAGCTTCTCAATTCCCCCAACATTGTCCACAACTGTCACAACTTGTGTGGTTTGTGGGGTAGCAAGAGCAACGAAGTATGATGTGATCTGCAAGTCAAATCACAACATGAGGAAATTTATCATGCTGGTCGATCAGACTTGAATCCATTGAGAACAAAGCGTCTTTCTAACAAGTCTCAAGGTCAATATTAACGACTCTTCAAGAAGGAAAGAGAGAATGACTAGTTTGACATGAAACTCCCATGCAGGGATGAGCTGAGGCAAAAGTAAGCACAAATATATGTAATAACAAGAAAGGGATACTGAAAAAATCTACGCACACTCAAAGAAAGCAAGAAGTGCACTTCCATACACAGGCAACAAATAAGCAACTGAAAATAGAATGAAACATAAAATTTTGTTTCCTGGTAAACCTCAGCTGAACCGAAGGGATACCAGCCTCGAAATTGACTTCTCCATCATTGGGAGTGATTTTGTTATTCAATTGTCTCAATGTCAAACCTGCTTCACTAAAGAGGTAAGGATCGATTGCTGAGAGCAAATGTTGGCAAGCCTATACTGGAGGTTCAATCACGGTTTTGAAACAGTGCTCATATGGTTCATGATCTAATGGATTCATGAACCATTTCGACAATGATCAAACAAGAAAGTCCCACAACTGAGCCCATCCAAAAGCATCACCGTACCTGGAAAGAAGAACATTCATGAATCCATCGATCATTTCGCCAGTACTAGCGGCGTAAGACTTGTCAGCTACTGCACGTTCCACACATCATTCCCTCGAGATCTGCATGCCTGTGTAGACACCGTAAACCGATTTCTTAATTCAAAGGCAATAGATACGAAATGGACTGCAAAGCTAGACGAGAGAAAAAAGAGTCATAGGCGTTTCAGCAAATTTGTTCAATAAAATCATATACCGCACAAGTCACAGCTACCAATCAAGCGTCCAACTTGACAAGCAAAAATGACTAGCACAACAAATGACTAGCACAACATGGCAAGAGAGGACGAGCTGAACCAGGGTTACCAAAAAACGAATCTTTGTATGTGTAAATACAGCCTCTTCCAAAAATGTTATAAAAGAAACACGCAGGCTGAGCAGATCAGAAACGCAGTTCAAAAATGAAGAATCAACAAAAGATTCCGTTTGCCGGTAATCCTGGTGCTACAAGATTCGTTAAGAGGCTCACAACATGATCAACATGATCCATTGACATCAAAATGGCACAAATGTACAACAATACTCTGATTAGGTTTAAGAAGACGCACTACTGAGAACAGTAAGGGGCAGACACACAACGCCGACTCCAGTCAGAACTGCACTAGTTCAAACCCTAAACATCAAACCCTAGACATCGAAACAGGGAACATCCAACATATCCGAAAATTCGTCGCAATAAAGTCACAGAAAGCACTAATGAGCACGACCTTCGAATCCCAGTAAGCAGCGCACGATCTCCGGAAACCGACACACTCTTAGCGAAAAAAAGGTCCGCAAAACCCCTAGTGCAGTAGAAATCCTCCCGCACAGAACTAAGCTCCAAGCTGCATGAGAAAAGAACCCCAACTGAGCAGAAACTCTAAGCGACAAGAAAAAAAACGAGGAAATCGAAACATCGTGAAATGGCGAACAACTCCACGAGGGTGAAACAAACCAAGTACTTGGTGAAGAAAGCGGCGACTGACGGTCTCCGGTGACCGTGTTCAGTCACCAGTCACCACGAATTGCACATAATACCGATTAGTTCTGTGGAATCTCCAACATGAAGATCTGTATTTTGGGTTAGTCAAAGGATGCATATTCGGAACAAGAGGCTTCTGGGTGATAACCTTGATCCGACCAAGCCACGAGAGTGGTCACGAGGTTGGCTGAAAACGTGGACTTGACTTCCTTATGAAAATTCTAGTGGTCGTACTCTGCAGCTGAATATATGTATCGTAAATCTTCCCCTCCACGTGATTTGATTCATCGATAAATGTGCATGTTTTCACAGGGTTTGGTGACGAAGTCCAGATTTGATAAACTCCAAGAATTTAAGAAGCCCTTTGCTCTGGATCATCCCCCTGTTCCCAAGCTTGTGGATGTCATCAAGGTAAAAAGAAAGGACCCACTGTCTCCAACTGTCTTGCTGCTTGAATTCTGAACTTCCATCACAGTAAGAAGCTCATCCATCACGGAGTGCTTGATAACAGGCACTGAAGCCAACAGCGATGATCGGAACTACTGGAAAAGGCGGACAATACACCCAAGAAGTTTTGGAGGCGATTTCTTCCTACCAGGAGGTGAGTGAGACCCTTCAAACTCGTACTTCTCCCATTAATTAAACTCATACCTGCAGATGTTTCTACACCTGGACTCCTTCAATCTGACGTGCTTGGGTCCCACGCAAATGGCGATGGCACAGTTTGATTGTGTGACAAGTGTGCTGGATATTTAGAATGTCGTTCAGAGAAGGGATTATTCAAGAAGTTCGAGTGTATTTAGTGACCTCTGGAGAAGCAATTTACAGACTGAGATCATGGAAACCGATCATGAGAAATTGAAAAAATTGTATGCAAATGGTGGTACCTGTATTCGTGAGAAATTACACCGAGTGTTAATCTGCACATGGATTTGTGTGCAGAAACCTGTGGTGTTTGCTCTCTCCAATCCAACCTCACAGTCCGAGTGCACTGCTGAGGAGGCTTTCAAGTACACCAAGGTGTGTTAGCTCCCCTTCCAACAACAGCCTGCGTGCTCTGGATTTGTTGTGAAGCTTTTGTCTTTTCAAAACCAAGATGGAACATTCCGACTTTAACATCGATTTTAAATTACTTGTTTGAATGTTTCTGACACAAATTGCGACGTGATTTGTTTCCATTGTGTGAAGAAGCTGAATGACCCCGTAAGATTCAAAATTTCTTGCTTGGCTGTCTGATTCCTGTTTGCATTATACTGGAAAATGATTGAAATCTCTGTCGGTGTTGAATGCAGGGAAAGTGCATCTTTGCCAGTGGAAGCCCATTTGGACCCGTCACTTACGAAGGGACAAAATACACGATAGGCCAGGTGTGGATGCATTTGCAATTATTAGGAGGCTTGTTTAATTTTGAGACTGATGATTCAATACACCGTTTGAAAAGGACAAAAGGATAAAGGAAACCCCTTCCTGTTTTCTCTTCTCCCTTCTTTGTGATTCTTGAGTTTCGATATCCTAATTTGTTTCCCTTGTTAATTGTGTTGGTTGGCAGTCCAACAATGCCTACATTTTCCCGGGCATGGGACTTGGGTGCGTTGTTTCAGGAGCTATTCGAGTTACTGATGACATGTTCTTGGCTGCAGGTATATTTCATACTTTTTCCTTTTAGCACTTAATTCAATCCTGAGAAATTACATAACATTCTAGCAGAAATTGTGAGAACTCACCCTTCATTGTAGACATCAGTACTATGCAAGTAATTTTCTTCAAAAACTCAAAAACAAACATTCACTGTAGAAAGCATGACGCTTCTAACTGGCCAGTTGTCGTCTTCTTGTGGTTTTAATTTGGTGCCTCACTACGGTACGTGCCACTCGAGATGAGCTCAAAACGATGTAGACGAACCTGGACTCGTTTTTCAAGAGTTTTGAGGCAGATCTTCAAGAATGTCATGTATTTCTACTCAATCCCTATTGACAGAGCTATGTCGGATTTCATTTTGTAATACCTTTTGCAGCTGAGTCCCTGGCGAATGAGATTGGGGAAGACCATCTTGCCAAGAGGCAACTGTTCCCCTCTTTCACTGAAATTCGGGACATTTCTGCGCACATCGGTGGAGCGGTAGCTGAGAAGGCTTATGAATTGGGTAAGTACATGTATGCTCAATTTCGTTAAAATGGCGGTGTTCCGCAGGCCATTTTAATGGAATATCTTCTACAAAAGAGAATAAGTGTGCCACGATAGGGTCATACATGTGCCAATTTTATGCCTAGCACATTCAAATCACTCCTAGTTCACGCATTGTTTCCATTCTTTCAATGGTTTCATTTTTTGCCATTTTAATGGAATACCGCTAGTTTAACGAAATTGACCAACGAATTAACGAAATTGTACAAGGCTCACTTTTCATCTGTTGGCTCTGGACCACAGGAGATGAGCCTTCGCATTGGCACAATCTACATCAATAGTGAATATGAGGAAGATTTGAGTAGGCTAGTGCTCAAAAATACGTGCTAAAGCTATCGACAATTTGCTATTGACAGGGATAGAGCCTCTCGTTTCTCGTACTGTCGGTGCTCGTTTCTTCTATTGTTGAATTTCTATACCATGTTCTAAATGCAAGGAATTCAATCATCTTTCGTGATTTGCGAAGACTCAGTAGAGAATTACAAAACATGCTCAATCTTTCTGTGAGCTTCGTTTTTTCCGATTGAGATTGTGGTATCTGGTTTGTTGGTTTCAGGATTGGCAACTAAGCTTCCGAAGCCGAAAGACCTCCTTGGTTACGCTAAGAGCTGCATGTACAGCCCTGTTTACCGTCAGTTTCGGTAGAGGAGACCAACTTGAGAAGGTTGTTGAACATGATCCCCAGTTATGTTGTGTAAATTAAGAATGCCCATATCTGTCTTTGGTTTACATTAGGACTAGGGATGAAGAGGTTGAAGTGATACAGTGCCTTGAAAACTGCGTTGTGTGAACTACATTTCTTTGTTTTGTTTGGGTTCTAGTAAGCATACCCTCACTCAGGTGATAGGTCTCATCCTTTAAGTTTTGAAATTAGATTTTAATTTATTTTCTTTAAAGAACATCTATAAGTTTCAAGACTTATAGGAAACATATTGTTCATAGCATTTTTGAACTAATTGATAGATCATCTTTTTGGAAGAGGACATTGTGAGGAGTTACTCTATCAATATGTTCAAAATATGGCATATGAACTCTACAACCAAGTTTCTGATTTTAAGCAATACCCCTATAAGAAAAAAAAAAAACTACTATTCATAAAGGTTTTTTATTCTAAAATTTTAGGAGGGTGTACTGTAACAAGTTAACTAAAGTATCCTAGAGTTGAATTTGTTAAAAAAAAATATAGATGAAGATCTTAGGATATTAAAATCAAAACTCATAATGGTCTAAAACACATTCTTTTCTTTGGAGACTAATATTTTGAAGTAGTTATAGACCTCTAAACATGAAAGGACTTTAGGGGTGAAATTTCAAAGAAAAAATGATATTCAGGAGAGAGGGACCTATCAAGGGACTTGGTTTCCCAAAAAAATTAAAATCAAAACTCACAATGGTCTACAACACATTCTTTATGCAAAAGCAATGCTATATCATAATGATCCATGCACCCTAAAATTAGAGACCTCTAGGATAACAAGTCCCATTTGGAGGGGAACTTTCCCATAAAGTAATTTTCTATAACTTATTAATTTTTCTATTAAAAGAATTTCAAATATTTAAAAAAAAATTCTATGAGTAATTTATTTTACATTCCAGTTTTCTACATGTTAACATTTTTAATATTTTTTCAGTGGAATTCCACTCTGCAATCAAATTCTGAGGTGGGATTCTCTTTCAATTTTGAAGCTGATGATCTGAAATGCAACTTTTCAATTTCAAGCTCCCAGTGCAAGCTCTGTCGACCCCATTGCCGTACTTAAAATAGCAGAATCCAGTGAAAAAGTTTATTCAATTACTTATTCAGACAATTTTAGGTGTAGTTATCAAAGGTGTGTGGGGACAGTATACCATATGATACCATATTTGAGTCTTTGAATACAAGCCATGTCCTAAAATATGGCAAGACATATTGTACACCATTGAATTCAAAATTCAACAAAAATAGCATCTTCTATTTGAATTCCATTCTGACTAACATTAAGACATTATCGTGCTCAAGTACAACACCAAACACGTAGAATATGAGACTAAATTTTACAGCTTTCAAACATGTAGGAAGTGCACAAATTGGGAGTGCCATGTGCTAGTGGATTGTGCACAAGATAAATACAAACTTCTGTCAATACTATATCCCTCAATTCATACACAATCCATGTCAAATATACAAAAGACATAATGTTGTGTTCTAAATTGGACTATCTAGACTTGTACATAAAATCAATCTATTAGTTGCCTCCGAGTTGTTGTTTTACGTTGATTCTTGTAGTAGTGTGTCTAGTCATATGCCCTAATTTGCACTACTTCCAAAATCATAGGTGCCCATGACGATCACCCTCCAAAATCCATACATGCCACATTTAACTACTTCTGGACTATTCAATGAATTTTGGACTAAAAATCCAAAGATCTCCAAATAATAACATCTAAAGATCCCCCGATGTTTGTATAGATCTCCAGATGTTTTGTATTGGTTTCCTAATGTTTTGCATAGATCTCTAGATGTTTTAGATTATCTCCTGATGACTGTTTTTTTCCCTCCCAATGACCATTATTAAATTTGGACTTTTAAAAGTCCAAAAGTAGTTAAATGTGGCATATACTCACTATCCATCTCAATCTTATCCCTTTCATAGGATGTTTACACATACTTGTAAGTGAGTCAAGTGAATTGGCCAACAAATTTGTCACTCATTTTTTCATGTATTCATGAGTCAAGTACTTTATAGAAATATTTTAGATTGCACTTTTGTCTAGCATGACCTTGTGGTGTGATAATCTCCCATGCAATAGCATATTCTTTAAAAAGGTTTGTAGCATGTTAATTTGCTAAACCCCTAAATGTACTTTAGTAGACTTACTCCCGGGGGGAACACTCATGGGTTTTAGAAAACTACGTGAGTTAAAAGATAGGGTTCATTTAATTCAAAGGGGGGAAATTTTATATAATTTGTAGAACTACTATAGGGTTCATGAAATGCTACACACTCTAATATATATAAATTAGGATATGTAAAAACATCATATATTAGAATTTTTTATTAATAAGTTAGCCTTGACAAATAGAAGCTGTGCAAATTTTTCATAGTATGATGAATATAGATGTGGACAAATAATTTTATATAGATGACAAAATGGACATATTCAAGAAAATCTACAATGAAGAGTGGTTGACTAAAATTGTGCCATGGTACTTATAGTGTATATACCAAAAAAAAAGATGTAATTATAAGACATCAACTAAAAGTGGAAAAATTGTCACATTGTATGAATAGGGAGGTTTACCTTAGTGGATTCAACAAATTGAAAATTGTACAATATGATAAGAATTTATAGTCCATTTAACTCTAATCTTTGAAGCCATATGTGTTGATCACACTCGTATTGAATGAGATTTTCATGGAATAGTTTCATTAGGAATTCTAAAGTGTTCAATGTTATTAACCTCTAAAGACTAGAGGGTGTTTTGGAAGAGGAAAAATTCAAATTTGCCAATTTTTGATGCATTGTCTAAAATAAAAAATTATTTAAAAAAATTTCAATTGTATAAAAGTGTATTATATAATTATGGAAATGTGTAGAAACAATTTTAGCCCATTTGACCATGTGGATTAAAAAATTATAATGTTTGAAGTGAGAAAAAAATCTTTATTCACATTCTTGCAAACTAGGATCAACAAACTTCAAGCCCTCTTAGAATAAAATTTTTGGTCTACTCAAAAATGAGGATTTTGACTATTAATAAATATATGATGTTAAGTTCACTCATAAAAAATCTGAATCAACTTGCAATGCAAATAGGTTAAGTGCATTGGCAATACACTACTGTAGTCTTTTTTTGATGATTTCTTGTGTAATAAGATATTTTTTTATTTGAAATCCAAATGGTTAAAAATTAGAGACAAACATTTAGAATATTTGGAAAAAATTTCAAGAACTTTAACTTCACATATTGCAAGATAATAGGGCTTGAGGTTAGAAGAATTTTTTTTTCTCTTGAAGCCACCCTAACATAGCTAATAAAATTTGACTCCTCTGAGAATGTGATTTGAGAACTAAATCGTTTTTTATAATTGTATGCCATATTTTATTAGTATCAAAAATGCCAAATTTCAATAGTTGATGAGAGTTTTTGCAAAAGACGCCTCAAAGATGCCCAATTTGCAAGGACTACCAAAAAAATTTAGGATGGAAAAAAATTATATTTCCACTAAGAAGATACATGTTCACATCTTGTGTCAAAATTTTATGAACATTTGACCAAAATTGACTTCATAGGGACCTACCAAGAGTTTCAATTGTTCATTCAATGGACAATTGGCCTTTAGGGGTTAAAAATTGCTACTTGAATTCAATTGATTATTGTTGGTTTCACAATGTATACCCCATACATAGATGCATTAGATGGAAGAGAAAATTTGTGAAGAAAGGTGGGTGGGAGAAAATTGGACACTTAAAATTTATATGTAAAATAGCCCCATTTAAAAACTTGCATGAATGAATTTATAAAAACTATAGGATATTAAAAATATTCCCTTTTTAGCTTTTTATGTAAAAATATGGTCATCTTAAATGCAATAATTAAAGTAAATAGCCCCACATCAAATACCCTCTTAACTCAGGTGTATACCTTAAATTACAAGGAGTGATCCCCCCGAGGACTTACTATGGTAACTTTGCATGTCACTTGACTTCAAAATTGATTGCTAAAGTTGATTTACTTATTTTTTGGCTAAAGCTCCAATTAGCTATATCAAGTTGATCATGTTTTGCACTCACTGACTTGTGAGTATGTGTAAATACATCCATCACTTAGTGTTAGTAATGACACGTCCTTAGGTATAAATGTACCCTTACAAGTTAACCCTTGAATACCGGTGTGGACAATTTGTATCCTTTTTACTAATGAAAGTGGATGTCTTTCGTATAGATAAATTCTAGACTCCATTTCCATTAGTCAAAAGTTTTCATTTTCGTATATATTGTAGACTAAGTGTGTCAAAGAAGATACAATTGTGAAGAGACTTGTAGTAGAGGGGATAAACTAGCATCAACAACTAAATAAGCCAAGAAAAATGCTAAAAAAAACGGCCTCTACACTAATGGACCTAATCACTCCAGGATTTAGGAAATTGTAAGCTTTGCTATGTAGACATGTGTTAAGTTGCAATGATATTTTTAATGAAAGAATCATTTTCATTCAAGTGTTTGCATTCTCTACAATATAAGAGCATCTCTACTATTACACAACCAAAATGGCATGCCACAATAGGTTGGTTGTGCTCATTATTTCAATATGTGGGACAAGTCAACTTGGTCCCCTATTCATGCCCATTGTCATGACCCAACAAATGCTAGATTTAATCAAAGTCAATGCCAAAATTAGATTAATTGTTAATTTAGGTTGTTACTGCTCATTATCTTGAATTTTGAATTTCTACATGTTTGGACTCCTAAATAAAAATTAGAATATTGATAAGAGAATGCTCCCCAAAAATCAAGCAGTAAGTCAAACTAAGTAGACACGGTAGGATGGCATTGGGACTTTTGATTTTTGAAAGGCCTAGGGTGAATTTGGAAGTTAGCATGTAATCACTAGGGGACAAAATCAAGGTTGGGCACACCCTGCACTATGGTAGATGGCTCAAATGCAGACCCTCTTCTTCAAATTGTTTCGTAGATGGCTTCAAAAGCAGTAGTCAGGGGGAGGTTGTTTTTTTGGACATGTGTCCCTGTGTTGGCTTCACTGTAGAGGCCAATTTTTAGAGGGATGAAGCCAGAGAGGTCAGATTTCTGACAGTCTAGCGAATTTTCGCCCAAAAAAAACACCATGGTCAGTGGATGTGAATTAGAATGTTAATAATGCTAGAGCATTGATGAGATTTGTTCATACATCTTTAATGGATGGAATAAGAGCTCAGGAGGGTCCATTTCAAAGACAAGGCATGTCTACTTAATTTTTTTAAATGTGAATTGATTGCCTAATTGCCTTCTTATACGTGTTAAAAGAATGTAGCATTTGTTTAAGTTTAGCAAGGGTCACATTTAGGAACCTTGTGTATTACTTTTTGAATGCTTCACTGCTTGTTTTTTTGTCTAGTCATATCTTTTTTCACACTATGTGTGGGTTTTGCAAGGCCTAGGATCAAAAATAGGTGCCTACCACATAATTCTTTGGAAATTGATAAGTAATTCATAAATGCTCCAAAAAATATGAAACCACTTGTGTTAGATTTTAGCATCAATGTTTCTTCAATGAAAAATACGTGAAAATATTTTCGGGCATCTGAAAAACATCGAAAAGGCCCAACAAACCTCAAAGTGACGGTTTATGAGCACACTACCTTTAGGTTGGGCCTTCTTATGGTGGAACAATGGCAATACTCAAAAGCAATAGAGAATTTTCATTTCCTCCGGCTCTCCAGAAGCTAGCCCTCCACATGATTGAATACCAGATGAAATTTCTCAAAATAAATGTGGAGATCTTTCTGCTTTTCTAATGTATCCTTCCCATTAAACCTAAAAGCATGAGGCGCCAAATCATGGTGTCAACAAAATCTTGAAGTTCAAATAAAACCATACCAAGTTGCTAGTTTTACTAGTTTCTTTTCAGGGTGTTTTTTTGGACATATGTCCCTGTGTTGGCTTCACTGTAGAGGCCAATTTTTGGAGGGATGAAGCCAGAGAGGTCAGATTTTTGACAGTCTGGCGAAATTTCGCCCAAAAAAAAAACCCTGTTTCTTTTGGATGAATTCTAGTTTTAGCATCAATACTTTGATTTTGAAAATGAATGATTATGATTTTTCTATTCAAGATTTTGTGCAAGGGTGTCCATTTCAAATCTTTTATTTTTTAGTGTTGAGGGCTCTTGGAAATGAGTCTCAAATGCACTAATAAAATCTTATTGAAAAAACCACATTAGAAATACATTTAAAAATTGTAAATTAGATTTTGAGAAGCCATAAATTAATTGGAATTACGCATGTTATGTCCTTTAACCTTCTTTATTGAGGTGACCTCAATTTTAGATTTGATGTAAAAAGAGGATTGAAAGACTTCAAATCACTTTCACAATTGTAACACCCTTATGATTAAATATTATAATCTTTCAAATCCATAAATAATATTGTTGTATTTTGTGTGGTTACAATTCAAAAAAAATTGATAAGACTTATCAAAATGTTAACTTTTTGTTCAATTTAGAACAAATTCCAAGAAGCTCAAAAAAAGCCTTGGGAATTTAGAGGTTAAGGTAGAAGCATCTAATTGCAACACGTTCCCTATTCTTTGACACCTCCAAAATGGTTGTAAATGAACACTTCCATGACTCAAAACCTACACAATTTTTGAAAAGCAACCAATGAGAGGAGGAGTTTTCTCAAACAACTAATGAAAGTTGAGACATTTTGTGCTTCAAGTGTGTCCACAAGGTTTCTTTTTTGAGATACAAAGCTATTTTTGTGGCCAATGTTTGATGCCAGATTTTGGAGAAACAATGGCCAATTATGGTTATAGTTGTGTATCACAAAAAGGAAATATTGGGTGTTCATGCAAGGTGAGTCTACAATTAAGTATAGGCTCCTATTCTATGTTTTCAACTTTGAAAACTTACAAAATATTATTAGAGTCTTGAAAAATTACAAAACCACTAGGGGTATCCCTCTTGAGTTTACTAATAACCTCATCAAATTTATTTGGTCATTCAACCTTTTGAAGCAATGAAACTAGAAAAAGTGTAACTAGAAAAAGTGTAGCTTCTAGGTATTGTTACCTTATAATAGGTTGTTTGGACTTTGTGTCCTTGGATTTTCAGAACCTTGTAACTTGCATTTGCCAACTTTTTTGTAGTGCAATTCTGAATATGTCCGGAAGTGCAAAACAAGGGGTCCATTGACAAAGTTGAACAAAATTACTAATCCGCCTTCTACTTTGCAAATCACACTTGTCTTCTTTTCTTGTCTTCTTTTCTAATCACCACTACCAATAATCACGGGGTAATAAAGGTAGCACAACTAGTGTTTTTCTTATCATTTTATAGAAGTAGACAACTATTTCTTTAAAAATCACGAGGTACTTCAGCAATACATGGGGATATGTATATCAACACTATGTCATATCTAAGTAAAATTTAGGCTGATAGTCTTAAAATACACTAGTTATCTAGCTATTTTGACCAAAAAAATTAATAATCCTTTTACAAAAATAGCCAATGTCCATAACATTATTAACCAACACTAAGGTTCTCTTTCCCCCCCTGGAAAGAGGGAGCCCGGGGCATTGCATCTTCCTAATGCATTAAGAAATTGTTGCTTTGATTTTCACCCACCGACTCTGTGAACCCCAACATCTGAGGTTGATGGCTTGCCAATAATTATTTGGCATTGTTGACCTTGTATGAAAGCTTGGCTACTATGTGTGAGCCAGCTACCTATTCACAAACTCGGCCAATCAATTCACAACCCGGCCAAATGACACTTGACAAATTAAACTCAATTGCCCCTAAGGATGTATGAAGTATTATTCCAATTTCAGTTTGAGATCCAAGGAAAAAGCATAAGGGTTGAAAACTATGGAACATTATTCTGGTCACCATGATAATTATCTTCTTCAATACCGTGTGAATCATTTGCCTAAAAAAACCCTAGAGCACTCATTAGAGGTCAAGCTATTGTGCAAGACCTTTCGTTTTCACTCCAAATTTCAAGGACAAACATTTTCACTTTTGTCTTTACATTGAAGGATTCTTTGTCATCCATGAGATAGTGACGTGACAAGATTAACAATGTCATGGTCTTTTGGCTTTTGTCTGTAGCCAAATGGCAAAAAAATCGTGCATAAAAGAAAACACGGAGTACAACAACCGTACACTGGGATTAACTTGCGTCGCAATTACCAGGCAGTTGCGCTGGGACCCCTCTTCCTTCGCAGTGGTCGACGTGTCCCCCAGTCCACGCCGCGCTTGGTCTTCGCCACTCGTTTTGCGTCCTCCCTTCCTGGCACTTGCCTTCAGCCACCACACTCCGCCCTCCGCTCCACGCACACCTCCAGCTCCTCCTCTTCTCGACAATTAAGGTAACAAGGGAGCACCTGCCATTCATTCAGTTTATGGCAAGCCCCTCCCCTCCACCTGGTCGGTACACGGATTGCCTCCCCGGCCTTTTTATAAACCCATTCTTTGCGTCCCCAGTCAGTCGTGTTGCGGGACCGACACAAGGAAAGTGGGCGCGAAGGGACTCATCACTCGTCCCAGCGGTGGCGGAGAGAAAGCCGAAGATTCCATCTCAAGAGCACACCTGGGGTCGGAATTCGGGAGGGAAGGGAGTGGGGTTGGGAAGGATTGAGACTTGGAGGGTGTGTCAACGATCGCCAAGTGGTGGGGAGGGAAGGAGGAAAGATTTGGTAGTTTGTGCGAGAGGAATTTGGAAGGTGGGGTGACGAGGTGGGGCTACTGCTGCTGGATTTGAGGTGAAGAGAGCAAGATTGGGTCGGAATTGAATTGAGTGACTTTGAATTGACGTTTGAAATAGAGCATTGTCGTCCCGAGGTTGTTGGGTTTCGGGAAATTTGAGTTGGGATAGTGTCAACACGTGAGGAATTCTTACAGAATTCGCGAGGTTGGGTGTCTCGAGGCAAATTTTGAGTTAGATTGTGTGAAGTGCGTGCCAATTCCCAGCTATGTCTTCCCCCACCCCGACATGGAGTCCTCCCCTCCCTCGCAGCAGGACGGTCGTCAACAGCAAGGTGATGGTGGTCGCCGTCGCCATCCTCTTCGCCGTCGTCGTCTTCATTCTCTGTCTCCACGTCTACGCCAAGTGGTTCTGGCGTAACCAAGCTTCAGTCACAATCATCGCCAGCGACGGCACAGTTCACACTCTCTCCTGGCGCCGCCGCCGCTACCGTGGCGACCCTCGCATCCACCACCCGGACAACCCTCCCGCTTCTTCCCAATCCGTGGGCCTCGCACGCGACGTCGTGGAAGCTCTCCCGACCTTTGAATTTTCTGGGGAAGAGGGGCGGAAGCTGGAATGCGCGGTGTGCTTGGAGGATTTTGAAGAGGGCGAGAAGGGACGGACGTTACCCAAGTGCGGCCACGATTTCCACTTGGAGTGCATTGACATGTGGTTGCACTCGCACTCGACGTGTCCGTTGTGTCGCGCGAGCGTGGCGGAGGAGGATGAGACGAAGCAGGTGCTTGTTCAAGTTGAGGAGCAAGAGGGGGCAGCTGTTGTGGGTGACGTTGGGGGGGCGTTCATGGCGGCGATGAGAGCTTCACGGCGACGGCAACGGTCGTTGAGTAGTCCTACGGGGCTAAATAGTCTTCCGCGCACAGGCGAGGATCAGGAAGAAGTGGACAATCGTGAAGAAATGGTGCCTGAGATTCCTGCCAGGGAAACGATGTCGCAGGAGAGTTTGAAAGAGTACGAGACACCGTCTGTGAGTACTGTTGTCGCGGAGTCGAGGCCGACGTCTGGTATTCGTGCGCCGTTTCAAGTGACTATTGATATTCCAAGAGCGGGGGGTGCGGGAATCGGGAACTCTTCGAATGTGATGTCGCCCATGGCGCGCGCGTCGGCGAGCTTTCGGAGGTTGTTGAGTCGAGGGAAGAGCGTGGTGACACCGCAAAGTGACGAGGACGGGTCTTCTTCTTCACCGAGAACTCCATCCCCGCCGCCGCCTCCACCACCACCACCAACAACTGTTTGAGAATTGGGTTCTAGTTTGCTGCCATTCTGCAAATCAATGCTTCCCCGAAACCCTAATCTTGCATCGCCAAGTTTGACAAGGTGCTCCGTGACTTGCAAGCCTTTCCGTTCACGTCGTGGATCGATCAGCTTGATCCTTGCCGAAACCCTAATCCTGCATCACCAGCTCAGCTTTGACAAGGTGCTCCGTGGCTTGCAATCCTTTCCATTCACTTCACCATCGACGACCTTGATTTGGGCCAAAACCCTAATTCTGCATCACCAGCTCAGCTTTGACAAGGTGCTCCTTGCCTAGTAATTCTTTCCGATCACCTCCACATTGATGAGCTTGTTCCGTTCCGAAACGAGCTTTGACAAGGTGCTACATGGCTTTGCAATCACCTACCCGTTAAGGAGCTTGATCCATTAAATGAAGTGCGCAGACAGGGACTAGTGCAATTCTGCTTCGGTGGTGTATCATAGTGTAATTTATAAGTAAAATTGTAGGACCAGGTTGCAATTTAGCAACCTGCAGAGTAGGAATAATGCAAGCTCAGTGAGCTGCAACATCGTAGAGGTGTAAACTAACGGCGATTTGTCTTTGCAAAGGCACGAAGATGAAAATGAGCCATGGCGAGGTCATGGCACTTCTTCCAAAGATCCCTTTTTGTAAGAATGGTTTGTTTGGGCTCTGGTTTTCTTGGTTGTAACAGCGTTCTTTCCATCAGACTTTCATTTGCAGAATTTGCCAACACAGGATTCGGATTGAATTAATGATTCATTGGGTGCTATGATTTTATAAGTTTAATATCTATAACGTTCACAGCGAATTAGCAGGAAGGTAGACTACAGCTTTATGGTAGGATCAGTCAAAACTGAGCCATGTTCCAAGAGTGTCCTACAAGATTCAGTGAATAACTTGATGCTTGTTGCACAGTGTACAGAATTTTGGCATTGAAATTAGCAACTTTTTCAAGAATCTTCCAATTCAACTTTGACCTTCTTGGCATGTTTTATGTGCTTCATATTATTCTCTTACAGAAATGATCATTGAGGTGTTCATGTTTTATACTTGTTGGAAAATGCAATACCTAGGTTGCAACTTTGGTGTTGAATATTTAATTAAATTGAGGAAATAGGATTTAGACTTTGAAACTACTTAATTAGACTTTCAACAAAAAAAAGTATGGTTTGTGCATTGATAATCATCATTGCCCAAAATATGACACCTATCATTTGGACCAAAAATCAACTCCATAACCTCAGTATTGATGACACAAGGGGTGCTCAATCAAAACATAAGAGTCCACCTAACCTACATTGCCTGGAATATGACACATATTATCTGGACCCAAAACCAACCCCATAACCTTGATATTGATGACACAAGGTATACTCAATCAAAACATAAGAATCTACCTTGGAGAGTCCACTGTTGATTTTTTGTACATCACTTGCCAATAATAATTCATAAGGTGTTCTTGTAATGCTTACTAGAGTGTGTTGGAATCATCTTTCACTTGCCAACAAGATCCAATAAAAACAATTCATGTTAAGTAATTAACTGTACACTCAATTGCAACTACTGTTGATTATGGATGCACATACCTTAGATGCATGACTATGTCCTTCAAGCAAGCAATTGAAAGGTAAACCTACTCTAAGCAAATGAGGTTTGCAAAACAATTTGGGAGCCCTAAAGTGAGGGGTTCAATCCAACCCCTTTTTTCACACTATGGGGCCATATTGTACCATTTCAAAATAAATGACTATTTTTTGTCAAATAAAAAAATATTTTTTTCACCAAAAAAATTCCATTTCTATTAAAAATGTGGATGAAGTCAACAAAATTGGATGAAAAAGCCCATGAATATGATTGAAAAGTGTTTTTTGGTCCAAACGTTGGATGAATGTAGAAACACAATGCTTCACCAAATTGTAAGTGATTGTCATCTTGGCACTTTAAAAAAAAAAGGGGGGGGGGGGGGGTCAATCTCACTACCTCCAAAGCCATGGTTCGTTCCCTTCTTTGTGAATGAGTTTATAAGGTACCCTCCCCCCCCCCAAAAAAATGCACCACTAACCCCAAACCACCATCATCACTTTAGATACATCTACAAGATCAATTTGTACCTAAGTAGAAAAAACAATTTTAGAAAATCTACCCAAAAACACTTGAACCCTTCACAACTTTTGCATATGGTATCCTTTCACTTGCCAACAAATTAAAAAAAAAAATTGTAACAGTGATGAGGCACTGTAGCAAAAAGTGGCGTTTTTCTGGGTGCCCACTGCCCACTGCCCACCTTGAAGTGAACAATTCTGTCTTAATAAGTTTTTAGAATTCCCTCCCCAAATGAGTCTAAATTTTTGGAATTAGTTGTATTCAGCACAAACTGCTACCAAGGTATGTGTGGATCAACGATTCACCATTCTCCAGATAATTTCAGATATGGTAATCGCATCCCCAATTCCTCTGTAACGCACCCCATGTAAGCAAAAAGTCCAATCTGGTTCTGGCTGTGTCTGTCTGGCACATGCAAGAGGATGGCTCTAAGTTGTCTTCCCCCATCTCTGCTTGTGGATGACTTAAATGTGCACAAGTCACTTTAGGCTTCTGTTGAGCCCAAACAATCGCAGGTCAATCAATCAATGGCCACATTATAAGTTATAAGGTACAGTACAACTCCCTTGGAACTTTAGCTTCAAAGACTATAGAATTCCATCCATGCCTGTTGAAATTAGGCACACGCACACACGCAGGCAGTCAGGCACTCCATTGTGCACATGATTTGGAGGATCTGGGTCTCTCACACAATAATTGCACAAATGATCCAATGGAAGAAGAAGAAAATTAGGACGGAGTAGTCAGCATTAACTTAGATGGGTTGTTTTGTTGGGGGGGGGTGCCTTTGTAAGGCAATGAATTCATGGACTGTGGTGAACATGGGAATGGCATCACCTTAGCAATCTCGCGTCGTCAAGATAATAATATTTAATCTATTTTTTAAAACATTTAAAAATAGATTTAAAAATTAAATAATTTATTATTTAATAATTTGACTTTGCTATTGTGGTTCACAACAAAGGAAACAACCCCGAAACAATCTCTTAGAGGCCCTAGAAAATATCTAATGTGAGGTCTTAAGGTGGGCACCTGCCCAAAATTGTCACTTTTTGCTATTGTTGTCAAGTTACTATTATTAGACTAGTCAAAAATTTCACATTGTTATTGTTGGTAAGTAAAAGGAGGTTCAAATGCACCAAAGAACGTGACATTTGGATATTGTATGCAAAAGTTAGAAAGGGTCAAAATTGTTTTGGTTGATATTCTAAAATCATTTCCATAGTAGATGCACAACATGGTTATGAAATAATTTTCAAAATAGATGCCACGATTTGTAAAATAATTCTTAGAAAAATCAATTCTTTTGTATGAAGAAGAAAGATACTTATGGAGCAATTCTATTTTAACCTTGAGCTTGAATCTTGTTTCTCCAAAAGTTTTTTTGTTTGGCAAAGATGTGCAAACATTGGTCTCCATCTATGATACTAAATCACCTCTAAAACTCGAAAATTGAAGTGGACCCATTACATATGTAACATTCTTGAACTATCTATGATGTAATGTTTCCTTATACAGTTGATAGTATTGAAGATAGAATCATTCTACGTATAATACTCACTATAGAACATTGTCTAGATTGAAATTTGATGAAAATTAAATGACAATCCTCCAAACTATGTAGATTGCATTGTTTTGAAAAGTAATCTACAAAATAATGTCTGAAGTGACAATCTCTTAATGCAAATGCCATGAAAATAGAGAAGAAATGTTTGCTCCAATAATTGGAGAGAACATGCAATAAGTGTATTATGAGCCTACAAAAATGAAAAAAATATTTGACTTTTATTTTTTTGGACACATATGGTATTAGTTGCAACAAGAAGTAACGGATTGGCCATGCCATTGCATTTAATCCACGGGCACCTCCACACTAGCAGCAAGATTTTTTGTTTGCTCCATCAAACCAATGATTGTGCTTGGATTGTGGATCCTAGTAGGAGTTGAATTGTAGACCTTATGGTCCAATAAGTACAACCATTTTTGGTTATCACTTCAAGATAGTTTAATGATATGGCAAGTCCAAACAAGTTGAATTTTGAAAAACCACAAAATTATGCCCTCCAATAGGAAAAAACACCACAAAAAATCAATTAGATTGCTTAATATTACCTTCACTTCTTTAATAGAGTGCCAAAGATTGGTTTGTACAAAACTAATAGCACCATAAATAAAGGACATGATTTGCTACAAATATCATAATAGAGCTTGTTGCAACTACATAGCTAATTTAGGTTGGTTACTACAATTAATACATTGCCAATAAACCTTTTTGTTTTCTCTTAGAGTAAGGTAGAAACACCCAAAAGTGTCCATGCTCCCATTCATGTACCCTAGACTTACACTAAATGCATTAGAAACTGTCCCTATACTTAACTCTAATTTGTTGACGGCTGATTTTTGGAGATTTCATTTTGAGATCCACCGAAGGTAGCCAACCTCTTTCCAAACACTGACCTATTTTCGCTAGTTAGACTGCTTTGTTTCTAATCACTTGTGACAGCTCACGTGGTTAGGTGATAGCTCACGCAACACAAATGTCGTGGAGGTGTACATTGAATTCATACAATGATCACAAAATGTACATTTGATCCACAATTATCATCTACTTTGAAGCATGGTCGATTTTGTAATCAGCCTATGGTTGGAAATGTGGTGCCCTATATAACAAAAATGGATTGAAAAGAATCTTTACAAGAAGAATACATAATTATTTCATTTTTGAGGGAAAAAATGAAAAAAAATTGCAATCCTCTTCAAATCTATTTCTCTACATGGGGGATTTTTCTCCTCACCAAATGCATACTAGAACTACAATAAATTGCTTAAATGGTCGGAATGAGGTCGGCTACCTTATATGACGGATTTAGTGGTTTAGGGAGCTGCCACTTTGAAAAATAATACAAATTACATGCCATATCTCTATTTTTTATTTTTTATTTTATTTTTTAATATTCATGATTCTCAATTACTAATACTACAAAATATTAGTTTTCAGAAAAAGGTGCCTCCAACTAAGCTGAATTGCTTATATTGATGTTTTTGGGTGTTTCCACCATAGGCAGATTAAAATTTTCTCTAAAATGTTATTGCAATTGCAATGAAATCCTCCATTTCCTTGTGAAAGAACCCAAAGAAAATGAAAAAATGATCAATGCCACTACTTGGTACAGGAGTACCATTGTGTTGGAGGTTCAACAAATGAAGGCCGTTTCATTGCACATTCTCCGGACGTGAAAGTGCAATGTGAGAATTGGCAATTTGGCATGTGGGTGGGACAACTTGTGATGACCAAATTCGTGGCAAAAGGTCCGACTGTTTCTAGAAATGGCATGTCTTTGTTCTGCCAGGGAGTCCACCGCACTTGGCTTAAATCAGTAATTTAACCCTGTAAACGACAAGCTAAAGTCGCTTGGTTTTGGTTTTGAGAGAATCGTTGACAATAAATACTTTTTTATATTTTGGGGGAATTTTTCAACCTACTCGATCCACTTCAATAGTGAATATGGCTTGACAAGTATCGCATTTATGCTCCAAAGTCAAAGCACTATTCACTTTTGCATGCCCTAAACATACAAAATGTAGATAAACAACGAAAACCATATCCTATTTTAAAGCCCTTTGGGTCACCTTCTATGCAAGTGAATGTTGTTTAAGGGTTAAGCCATATTGGGTGGACCATGGACGTAGACTCTCTAGCTAGAACAAGAATTTTTTCTCGTACTCAAGGTAATTCAAGTGATATCTAGTACAAAAGTGCAATATTAATACTATTCATGAGTATTACACAGTTAATTGAATTAACTCAAGTAGTGTGATGAAACGTAAGCACTGATTTTTTAAATTTGTTATAGGGTCTATTATTGCATTATATTTGTTATTCCATAGTACCAATATATGGAATTACAACTACTACGGTAATGGATTGGCCATTAATTCGTTTGCTTTAAAATATAGAATTGAACAATAGTAGGTTCCAAACCTCTTTGCTTGATAGTAATTTATCTAGTGAACATAGTTAACGGATATCAACCCTTTTAGGATGTTTGATACAACTCATGAAGCATGTATCCCACTACTTTTGTTGAAGTTTCCATTTACTTCCCATTGTTTGGCTTCCTTCCTACAGGGTCTTTTCTGATGAGATTTTTACAACAGAACATGGCAATAATTGATCACGTAGCAACCCAAAATTTTCACCACTTTTTCAAGTGATTATAATCTCTTGGAAAATTCTTGGTATACTGTGCACTTTGTGAAAGTGTCCTATTTGACCATATTTCAACATTCAGCAAGGCTTCAAATTCTTACACAAACATGAAAATTTCTTGAACTATTGCTGGGAACAAAAACACTCCCAATCAGTAGGCGCTCACGAATATGGAGTCGTCCTCATCTTATTATTATTATTATCAGGCTCCAGTGCAGTGCAGTCCAGTCCCATAGTCCACTTTCATGCCTCCCTGCAAACTTATGGCCCTTCCCAATTGTGGGCTGCATAGCTGCTGCAAAGCTAAGTACGACTCGCACTGTTTGGTCAAATCGGGACAAATAATGTGCAACTTGGTCGTCACAGTGCCACACCTTTTCTTCGTCCTCATCATGAAAGCGTTGCACACATTGCCTTGCCTTCCAGTCTAAGTTGACTAAATTGCACAGTCAGTGAGTATCACAAGGCTTTCATGTTTCAGCAGCCTGTGCATCCAGAAACTTGGTTACTACCAAGACATGGTGGTGTTCATTGTATGGTGGTGGCAGCTACAAAATGACATGGCAATAATAACAGTACTTGAGGTTACTAGTCCTAATGTACTCTTTGCCACCAAATAATTGACAGTAGGAGAAATGGAAAAAATGGAAAAAAGTGGAGAAAAAAAACAGGCGAGGAAGTCACAATTACTGAACAGAGTTTTCAATATTGATTTTGAAATTTGAACTGAAAGGTTTGCATTCCAAAGTGTTGGTAGCTTGCGTGATAATCATACTCAGAGAGTCTTTGTGGTGGATGGGAATGGATTCTTTCATTGCATCTCAACCCTGCATCCTTTTTAATTGCCTCCAATGAGAGTGGTTTCAACTACGGGTATTTTCTTCAAATCAAGTCATCCAAATGTGTATAACGTGAAGGCACCCAAAAGCGTCCCTATTCCTATTCTTGTATCCTAGATTGCTACTAAGCATGTCCCTAGACTTTAGTTAATGTGTTCTTCAAATGCTTACCTCTAATTTGCTAACACATTTGAAGGACACATATTTAACTCTGATTTGCTGACTATTAATCTTTGCAAATTTTGATTTAGAGTTCACCTATGTGACAGTTTCAATGGTCTAGGGAGACAATACTTTGAAAAATCATAAAAATTACATACTGCATTTGAAAAATCTAGTACTTCTTTTTAATATTCATGGAATTCACTTGCTAATACTACAAAATATCATTTTTAGGAAAGGGGCCTCCAACTATGTTGAATTGCTTATATTGACAGTTTTGGGTGCCTTCACCTTACACAGTTGATCTTTTTGGTTTTAACCCCTAAATGCCCAAGGCATGTTTTCAACTTCCTGAAAACTGCTCTAAATTGAACAAAATGCCAACATTTTGATAAGATGTTTCAATCTTTCTAAAATTGTAACCGTACAAATTCAAACTAGACTTGTTAGAGATTGCATAGGAAAAGAAAGCACAACAATATCACTTATGAAGTGAAAGATTATAACGTTTGATTATGAGAGTGCTAAAATTGCAAAAAAGAATTGAAGTCTTTTTTGCAAGTCAAATCTAAAAAGTTGACGACCAAAAAAATATGAGGTTAATGGGCCTAACTTGAAGAACCCAAATCAATTTACGACTTCTCAAAATTCACTCTACAAATTTTTTAAATGAATTTAGAATGTGATTTTTTCTCCGAGATCTAGTGTATTTGAGGCTCATTTCCAAGAGCTCTTAACACTATGGAAAGTCAAGATTGTACAGGGTACTTGTGCACAAAATCTCTTATAGAAAAATCATTGTTATTTATTTTCAAGATCGGACTTTTGGAGGCAAAACTAGACTTCGAGAAGAACATTTAAAAAATATAAACTACTAAAAATAGCAAATTGGCTAGGATTTATTTAACTTCAAAGTTTTGCAAACGCCATATTGTGGTGCCTTGGGCATTTAGGGGTTAAGTACAAAACATTGCAAGATAAGGTAGTATGCTGTAAAAGCGATCCCCTTCTTCAAACCACCCCTATTTTGGGGTGAGAAATGGAGACGGGGTGCTCCTTAAATGGACCACTGTAGCAATTGAATACATAGTGAAAAAATTATTTTTCTATTGCAAGAGCCAATCATTACTCTTGATTTCTGCACATCCGTTAACAAATTGCAAGTGGACAGATTTTGGGAGACCTATGGTCACAAATAGGTGCCTATGCCCTGAATCTTTGAAAATTTATAAGTAATTCAAAAAAGCTTGGAAAAATACAAAACCACTTGTGTTAGTTTTCACATCCATTTTTCTTTCTCTGAAAAATGATCTAAAAATAACGCTGTCCATGTAACCCTATGAAAAAGGCGGACCAGCTCTTAAATGGTCGCTTTTAGAGCATACTACCTTAATGCATTCAGTGTCATGCGGCAAAATGGCTGGCATGCCAGGCCATCACATGCTAAGTTGTACTCTCTTTCTGTCTCTCTAGCAATAATTGAGGAGAACCGTTTCAATTTCTTTTAGGTTCAGAGTACACTAATTGTTGGCAGAGTAAAAGAAATACTACTGTAGGGACATTGCTTTTTCATGGTCACATCTAGATCTAAATAAACCTTTTAAGATCCATGTGTCAAAATTGGCAAATACAGTACTTCCAAAACTGTTAAAAAAAACACTTTCTAATAACAGGGTAGTTAAATCATTTTTAAAAATCATTTTTAGAATTTGTAATTGTAGTATCTTCAGTTCTTCTTGACTAACACCAAGGTCACATATTAAAATTACCTTAAAACCTCAAATTAGAAAGAAGTACAAAATTTTCCAAAAGCAAAATAATGCTTTATTCCCCTTGCCCAATTTAGGTTCGAAATTAAAAAAAAGATTTAATTTTTTCAATTCTTGAATTTGTATAAAAATTAGACTCCATAGAAGGATTTTTGTTTTTCTAATATCCAAGGGCAAAATTGAGAAGAAAAACAATATCAAATACTTCAATTTAAAAACCCAAAATTTTCAAAAACCATTTTTGTTTGCAAAGAGATTCAAGGATTAAATAGTGCAAAATCTTAGTAGTTAATTCAATTTTCTAAACCTAGATTGATCAATAATAGCTCAATACTTCTTAACCCCTAAATATTCAACCATTTGATGGATGGATGATGAAGATTTTCAGAAAGAACAATTCCCCCTATAAAATTCATTGAAGAAGCTTCAAGAAAGAATGATTTAAATGAATCAATGATTAAGACATTTTAGAGGAGTTTCAATTATTTATTATGATTCTTAACATTGTTCATACTATACTTAGTTCAACTACATAACTTTATCTACTAAAATAAAAATAAAAAACCCACCATCTACCAAAATACTTTTTCTTTCCCGCTTTCAGAAGTCATTATTTAGGAAGGGAGGCAAATTATTTCTACAAATCATAGGAAAGCAATATAATATTTTAGATTTTGTCTCTTAGAATAATAGGAAAATAGTAGAATATATTACCTCTAAAAATAACTAAAATCCAACAAATAGTTACAAAATTGGAAAAACTAACTACAACTTTATTTTGAAACTTTAGATGAAGTTACAATGACAATGAGCCCAAAAGATGCAATTACTGCCATTAGTTGCCCCTCCTCCCCTCCTAAAAAATGACAACTGTTAATTTTTACAAAAAAAAATTACAAAGCACCCCCACAGCCGTTGATTTCAAAAAAACTCTAATATGCATATGCATATGCTGATACGGATACACTGATACGAATACATTACGCTGATACGAATACGAATACAATATGTTGATACAAATATGGATATAGATATGTACATACAGATACAAATACGGATACATACTAATATGCATATGGATACATACTTGGGAAACATTGACTTATCCCATATTGATTGTAAGATCATTTGTTTCTCAAAATTACAAAAGAGGGGGGAGGGGGGGAGGAGGGGAGGACGGAAGTTCTGTAAAAATTTAATTAAAAATGATTTTGAATTTTTGAATTTTTTTGGGGGGGCTGGGGGTGGTTGGTAATTAATTAAAGAATGAAATTAATTAATGAGCTCATTGTGACTTTGTCACACAATGACAATGAACTCAAAAGATGCTACAAAGAAAATACTAAACCAATAGCTATACTAATGTTGTCTCTATCCCTACAAAATTGGCTTAATTTTCAAAGAAGGTAGCTACTCAAACTTCCTCAAGGTAGCTTCTACCAATACAAAGCCTCCTCCCCATAGGTCCAAAGCCAATAAACTAGGAGAGCCTTATCGACTTCCAAGGCCACAAGGAACTCATTGCTAAATAATTATGCACATTAACCCTATAACACCAAGGACTCAAGGTGTCTGATTAATGACTTTCAAGATTTGTAGAATTTCAAACCACAAAATAATAAACATGTACTAGATGAAGATGGAAATGAATGTGGGTATTGAAAGTGCACAACTTTGAGCACGGTTGCTTTGTAGAAAGCTAAAATAAACCACAAGGTTGAGAGGTGATCTTCTTCGGGTGCGTATTAGGCAGGTGCTCCCAGGTGTGCAAGGGTTATGATTGGCCACGGAATTTCCAAGGCCTACACAGCCCCCCCAAATGGGGGCACCTTTTGCTCTGCACACCCGCAGCTGCATCACCCAAAGTCGACTACTTGAACATCAACAGATGGTACATGCAATTGTTTCGAATAGATAATCCAATAACGTTAGGTGGGAATCCCAATTTAATACGATGTTAATCACAGCCATTAACAACGCAAATGAGCTGCAACTGACACTAAACAGCGCAAGGATGATGCACAGCTTTAAGACTGACGATTAAATAAAAGTATCTCAGAAACTGTTAAAAATCAGCTTCCTAACACAAGTTCGATGTTCTACACAATACAATACATTAAAACAGGGCAAGTTGCTGTGAGCTTTTGCACCTCACTAAGTCGAGTCCACCCTTTCACCACTCTTGCAACGACAAAGCGCCAATGACAGCACCCGTTGTGCTAAACGTGGATGACACATCAGGAAGAGATTGCCATTCCGTGTCTATACATGTCGCTGGGTATAACCAGGGTCGAACAGCCTGGTTAAACGTAAGCAAACTTGGCGCAAGAATTGCTTCCCAATCCAGCTGTTCAAAACCCAACTCACAATGTGAAGAATGTTTATAATACTCCAACACGATATTACCAATTCATTTTCTGGAAGTTTTTCATGTTAACAGTACAAATTTCACCTCAGTTTGATGACACACCAATTAACCCATAAGTGCCCAAAATATTAATCTCAAATATTAAGTTCAATTTCGAAGCTATTAGTCGATTACAGTAATTTCCCAAGACATATTCCTGTTGTACAAAAAAATAGGGCATGATTTCTCCGTTGGTACATTTGCTAAACCTCTTTAAATGATTTATCTTAACTCCAATAGATGTGGAAGCAGCCAAATTTGGCTATTTGGACATTTAGGGGTGGAGGTGCACTAAGAGAATGTACACAGATAGTAATTACTACCTCTGCAAATTTGCTTAGGACACAATAGTGATCACAAAAGGAAGAAGCTGAGTTTCGATTTCTGCTGAATGTCAGCCTAAGAGACTAGTATTCAGTGGTCCATAGTGCTGCATATCTCATGCCAGGACGTATGGACCAAAAAATTCTTGTAAACAACCAGTGGGGAGAGAAAACTGAACTGCTCACAAGCAACTATCAAATAATTCAGGAGATACGACTGTACCTGAAGGTTTTTGGGAATGGAGCTTGTGACTTTCATGTTAGCAGCAAGAAATAATCCCAACAATGTGATATAACCCACGACAGCTGTGCCTCTTGCAAGTGGCATGAAATTGTACCTACAAAATCACTTGCAGTATATTAGGAGTCTCTCCAACTGACACAAAATAGAAGTTTGTCGAGAAACAGAACCCACACTCCTATATTACGACACTCACACTCCGCAACAGTTATAAGAGCCTTAAGGAAAAGGGGCATAACATGTGAACAGATTTGCAGAAAAATAGGTGATGAAGAGACACACCAGTAGAATGAAAGCCTCAGGACACAGTCACGCACATTCTCCAGTTCAGGGAGCTCCAATGAGCCATATGCTTTGTTGCAATATGCATCACATAGTGCCTATTCCCACGCCCAGATTATGTCAGAAAAGAATAATAATAGTTGCTACGAGTTGTTAAGACGCATGATCCCATCTCAGTGCTACAGATCACGCAGTCTATATGTAAAAGGAAAAGTTTGCGCAGCTAGTTTCCAATTAATAATCAAACCTCAGGAATGTGGCAAAAGGGCAAAAGCAGCAATACACCTGGTTGTAAATGACCGAAGGAATTCTTAAATGCGTGTTTTCAAAAGTCCTCAAAGTACTACCAATGCTCTTAATGTCAAATCTGAATGATGCTTAAAGCATTATAAGGTATTAAATCAAAACTGCGGACCTGCCAGGCAGCTGCCATTTCAGCATCATAATCCGCCCAGCGTGATGGAGTGCCTGGTGTTCTTATTGAGAAGTCGTATCCCTTCGTGCCTCTAAACATTGTTAAATAAGACTGTCAAAAGAAGGAAATCGAATGATAACTTTCAGGTTAAGGTGCAGATCTGCAATACGTCTTGCGCTAAGTAGCCAGACATTATATCAACATATTACCAAATTGAGAGGCAAATCACACTAGAGAAAAAGAAAAGAAAACGGCAGCTATTGACGTACTGTTTTTGCAGAGTAAGTCGTGTACCATCCAATACTTTCCTGCAATACTCCACATCAAGACATATGAGACAAAAACTCCTTAACTGAATCAAAAACATATGAGACATCTTATCTTCTAAAATGAAATGAAAGCACTGCAAACGATGTCATGAATATGTAAGCATCAGCTTACTGAAGTCGGTTGGATCCAGTACCCTTTTTCATGAGTACTATTACAAGGTGTAACCACCCAAAAGTCCCTTCCAACCAATTTAAAAAGCTCCGAAAGCTCCTTAGCAGAATCCACCTGTAATCAAATTTCCGAGCAAACCTCACATATAAGCGGTGGTCCTTTGATGGTAGAAGTCACATATTCGGCAAGAGAAATCCATGAAAGAATTACGGGGATCCAGCACTGGGTTTTGAAAATGTAGCAACCTAAACGATAACCAGCAAGATCACAAACTGGGTCCAAATTCGTGCACGGACAGGCATCCCTTTCCAGTCAGCTCACAAGAACAAAACCTAAAAAATATAGCAAGTAGGGTAAATTGATCTTTATTGGACTAGGTTTGCATATAAACCTTAGATATGGCATATTCTTCCATCATCGATTATAAACATGTATCACATAATAAATTAGAGTGAACTGTACTCACAGCCTTCAATTTTGCAGGATCTTTCAAGTTCACTGGACGATTGGCTGCATCGTTAACATAGCCACTCTCGTGTATTAAATCCTTTACAATTTTGAATGCTCTGCAGAAAAACAAGACCAAATGACAATTATAATCAATGACAAATTGCAATAGGACATCAATTCCCTTGACAAGCTACCAATAAATTTCCAGTTTCAATTATTGAGCTGAAATGCCTTATCTTTCACATGGATCCAGAAAATCTTTAGGTCATGCAGGGACAAAACAGTTCCATCAAGCGTCACGAAAGCAAAAGGAATATATTGTCTAGACTTAAGACCAAAAAGACATTAATAGAAAACATCCAAGGGTACCTGTCAAAATTTGGGTAATAGCGAACAACTTGAGCTTGTCCAAGCACCATAGGAGTGTGTGATCCGAATCCTGCTGCAAACTCTTTCTCACTGCATACACAAATATGTATTCGCAGCTTCAGAAAATGAAGGTGACTGTGTTCGCGACAATAAATAACACAAGGAGGACAAACTTCGAACACAGTAAGAAATATCCACAGAACCTAATAGAGGAAGACATAAGAAACTCAGCTGAAGATGTATCACATCAGATTTCATTTGAAATCTTTATATATATATTGAAAGCCTATATGTATTTGCAGTATCAGCTCATACCTCAGCTTATCAACCCAGACTACGGAGTCACAAGGCTCTGAAACCTGCCGCCACTTGACAGCTACCGAGTAAACGTCTCTCCAGGAAGACATAAAAGGATCCATCCCGTCATTATTTTCCTGTCCACTGCCACATCAACCCGAGATAGTCAATCAATCCGAATCAATCCGAGCTACGACCACACACAGTACCAGGTTCGTGAGCTGATTACCCTTTGTTAACTGCTCGTCCGTTACCGCTTTTCTTTTTGTTTTTCCGCCCACCCTTTTCTTTACTTTGAAAATGCTCATCCCAGCTCTCATTCATCGTTCGCCATGTGTATGACACCTTTTGTGCAATTTCAATCGCAGCAAAACCAGCCATGCGTTGCTGTCAAAGATTCATTACTATCCAAATTCAGAAGGTTAAACGACGAAATTGTCATAAATTACACATTCCTTCAAAAAGGAAAAACTACATACACCAGAATAATTAAGCCAGCAATGCAGACCTAAAGTCCTAGGAAGATTTAGGTACCCTGACAACAACTATCAGAATGAATGTGACAGCACGAAGTACCTGCCGAGCGTTTTTCATGAACCCTGGACAATCGTACTGAATAAGTCGACCAATCGCATCAGCTGCATCCAAGAGCTGCTTCTTACTCTTGGTGAGTGCCGTGTCCTGCTGTCTGAGACTCCCTTTCGACATTTCCTTAAGTACAGGCTGGGGCTTATGGGGCTTATATGTATGGTAATAAAAATCAGGTGGTAGCCTCTTACACCATGCTTCCTGTCGCACCAAACATGGACAGTCAAATAATGGTAATACCATTGGCAAACACCCATAATCTACAGCATAGAGTGCCAGAGTTCGATTTTGCAGTAACTACCAGTTACTGACTTACTTTGTAAATCGGACTAAGATCACCGTCCATGTCAAATCGGCCAAATGGCTGAGAAAGTTTTGTAACTGTGTACAGCGCGTTCTCCCTCTGACAGCAGATAAAAAAAAATCATCAGCACACCGGTCAAAATTTCTTAGCTGAATCACGTTGCGATCACATCCCACCATCAATACTGCCAATTAGTTCAAAAAAGACACCATGCTATCAGGTACCGGTACACTATCAGCCCACAACTGGATCACTGCTAGAAATCCATAACGCCATACTGGGAAATCACAAATGACAAAACGAGAAAACAATACAACGAGAAAACACCATCCGCATGCTAGCTTACCTGATAGAAAGCCAAAATCTGCAAAGTCCTGTTCTCTGAAGTATCAAGGTCCATGTCAATAACAGAAGCGTAATCTCGGACCTACAGCACCATGCAACATGATTCAGGAAACATTGTCCACAAAAATTTCACCACAGCTAGTTATTTTGAGCGCATATGTCAAAGACCAGGGGTACACATGAAAGTAGAGAGTTAATGTTAAGATTGCGAGAGAAGTCGAATAAAACTAAATTGCCACGGACTGACGATGAACGCCAGCTAATAAACCCATTTAAGGCCCGTTTTAAGGCCCGACCTGCTGTCAAGTCCGTAGACATATTCCAGGCCCTTTTGGCATGAGAACGAAACTTACTGCATCCGAGAACTCCCCAAGGGCCTGGGAGCATGAACCCCGGAGATAAATGCACTCCAAGGTATCGACCTCAAGTTCTGCGGCTGTGGTCAACATCTTCGATGCATTTCTGACAAAAGTATCAACTTATTGTTAATTCCTCATCATTTTTCTAGAAAACAATTGAAGCATCATAACACAGTAAGGAAAGTTCAGTTGTGACCTATGTTAATTAAAATTCTAGTTAAAAGTTGCAATACATGTATGACCACAAAAACCTTGCAGTTTAACATAATATTTTTTTATTTTTTATTTTTTGGAAAGTAAAAGATTTCATAGCTTGTCAGGAGAATTTCAGGTAACGATAATGATTTCTATTGCATTCAAATATTGAAAATAATGACAATGCAATACAGCATACCTGTGTTCACCAAGGCTATAAAGAAGGGTCCCCCATAATCGATATGCATTTCCATATCTATTAAAATAGCAAGCACAACTCAATCACCTTGAACTATCTCATAAACAGATATACTCAACACAATAATATAAAATTACTACTATAAATAGTCTGCAATGATTGCGCAGCCACAAAGCAACAAATTAAGAGCCTTCTGAGTTACTGCCTGAGCTATAGATCAGTTGTATCCCAAAGAACGATATTGTGCCTCTCAAAAATCCCAAGGAACACATTTAATACCACAAGTAAATTTGATCAAGAAACACTCACTTGTCATCAATTGTAGTGGCCTTCTTCAGACATTCAATTGCTTTTCCAGAATCTGCCAATTCTTTGTATGACTGACAAACAGCATAGCAGTAAACAAGTGCAGGTTAGTATTAGAATATTTACACTTTATATAAATACTAACGTAATCAGTCACTACACTATAGAGACAAGATGAGGTGGACAAATACAAGCTATTGCAACCAGTACAAGTATCTTGGGTAAAACACATTCTCAGATTACAAGTACCTGTGCCAGGTGCACCCATCCTTCTTTGAAATTATCGTCCAATTCAACTGCCTTGCGCTGCGCTTTAATGCCAGCGACATAACTACCAGACGCTGTCAAAGCAAGTCCCTACGCAACAGGTTCAACTCCATAGTCAGTCTACGGAACAGTAACCCCCAGGTCCAAATAGAGAGAACCGAAGTTCATGTAGTGCACTCAAAGTCTGTCACCTTCTTCACCTCAAATACAAATTTAAAGGATATACACAGCAAAAGGAACGTACCAAGTAGTTGTGCGCATGCATGTTTTCAGCATCTTGAGCTAGACATCCTTTTAAATCTTCGATAGCTGCGAAAAAGTTTTTGAGCTTGAAGTTTACAACACCTGCAACACAAAAAAGATGTTACAAAAGCCCTGCGTATCAAGATTATATAAGCAAGCCTACCTTACGAATCCTCAGCCCACACGTCCATATACAATGGCAACCTTTTCGAGCTTATTAGTATACCTCTTTCGTGCAATAAGTCAGGTGTAGGCTCCAGCTTGATTGCTTTCGATAAGTCCTCAAGACCCTGCAACAAAATATCGACCACCTTGAAGTAAATTCCCATTAACCTGTTCAATTTTTATTTTTATCAAATGCTTATAGCATGAAACAAGTATCTGCTTATAGAATTAAGTAATCGTCTCGGACCTCGGTGGTTTCTCCAATTGCCGCCCGAGCTTGTCCACGTCTTTTCCAAGCCTCAGCAGTTTTCGGATCCACTTCAATAGCCTGCAGGGCACAAGATATCAGTCAGTAGGTCAATTATTTAGATAAAAGACTCCTTGTGGTAACAGAACTTTTTTCATACAAGAAAAGTTGCTGACCTGTAAAGAAAAAATGACAGCTACATCCTTGAAGCATGTATGACATTCTCCACCTTGGCGTGAGTCATGCCTTGCTCACGTATCATAAAAGTATAAAAGGTATACAATAAAAAATGGAGTGTCCACGCTATCCACATGAGAACTTCTGCAGCATGTATTGACTAGGTTACCTTGCTGAAATCAGTGATTGCTTTTTTGAGCTTTCCCATGAAAGCGTAAGCCGTGCCTCGTCCCAGCAATGCACCACACGATTTCGGAGTCTCAGTCAGAATCTGTCAGAAATAGGGAAATTTCAACTAATTAGGACTTCACACTACAATCTTAAGATAAATCACAGTGAGAACATCTCATTTCACCAGCATGGGACATATTGTATTTACAATTCACAACCTAAACTGGAGGAGCATATTAGCACAGAAGAAGATATTCATATTCTAAAATGATCTTTCCTGAAGAAGGTAAAAAAAATTCAAGGTACCGAATTGAAGATGCCAACTGCCTCTTCATAATTCCCGCGGTTCACCTGTTAGACGAACTCCATGTTGTCAATGTACCACCTTACTCTTGAAAAGCATCATCTAGAACTACGCATCATTGTACGAGGATTAATAGAATAATATACCGACATGTTAGAAACGACGTTGCCTGGAGAGACAGGTGACAACGAAGTAGACCTGTTGGATGCCTTTCGACAACTTGATGTCTACTGTCACAGACAATCTAGACTGTCTGCTTCTGGAGCCTCCATATATTTGATCCATTGCTTCAGAATCTGATTCTGTGACAGTAACGGCACTAACTTTGCTGTTCCTTCTTGAAGAGCTAAAAGAAACTGCGCTGGATGAAATTGATGCGATCTCTTCTTCCTGAAAAAAAATGATTCAGAGATTCAAGTGTTAGACTGGTCGAAAGCACAATTCTTACCAATCATCGTGCACAAGACAAAGGTACCAAATTGACACCCACCTCAATTCAACACTCCAAAAACTTGCGCAATGATTACATATTGATTTTGAGAATGAACACAACTCTCAACATCAGACTTCGCGTTGGGTTTAGGCCATCCAATAATAAACTTTGCATAATGTATCCAAATAATGCATTCCCTGAGGCGCTGGAATACTCTTTGATTTGTCAACAATAATGATTAAAGAAAATGACCATCCTAGTAAAAGTAATTATGCTCAGCACTTAAGTGCAGCTATTAGAAGTAATTACCTTAAGTTGTTCCAGAAAACGAAGAGGAATCGGATAAATTAGAATACAAGCTTTTCAATAATGTTTAAAGTCAGAACAACAGTTGTGCGCTAATCAATCAAGCTCGAAGAGGAAAGCCACCATTGTGACATCACCAGGCATCTAGATCACCTCGACTGATGATTTTGCAGGCGGCTCTGGAGTGGAATTGCCCATAGCCAAGGAGTGGAGCTGCACCACATACGGAAGCTCCTCGGGCAAGCCAAGGGCCGACTCGTACCCTCTGTGCCACACTTGACATGCCTCCTCTTGCTTGTTCAGAGCGGCCAGTGCCTGTCCTGTCCACCCACGTAGTGGTATCACATCAAAATTTTACACTCCATCAGAAAGGCTTTATGCTGGATAGATTAAAAGACAACAATCGACCATTGGCATTACCTACTAAAAAACAGATCAGGGTTACTGCAAATAAACCGAATAACTAGGTTGGTAATAATTTGAACGTTTTTTAAAGTTTTTTAATATTCGCATGTGTACTCGCAAATTAAAAACAGAGTCTTTCAAAACAGAATTGAGAAAAACACAGTCTATGCCCATCAAAAACGAAATTAAAAGAATATATGGAGATTTTGTTCTCTAGTACCCTTGATTACCAGACGTACCAACCAGATCGACTTAGCAACATGCAAATTACTGGGACGAAAACCTTACAATTTCGGTTGATTGGAGCTGGTCAGAACTTAATGCAAACAATTTCATGTGGCATTATGTGCACCGACAAAGTACTTCTGCCTAATGATAAAAAAATATGAAATATCAGCCCATGGCTTCGCACCTTTGTATAAGTAGGCCTGCAGAGTAGACGGGTTGAGCGCAATTGCTTTATCACAGTCCTTAACTACATGCTTGTGCAACTCCAGCTTACTGTAGCACCACGCCCTGTTGCTGTAGCAATCGAAACAAAACCTCTTGATCAGCATCAAACGAGAACCCAATGCGAAACTTGCACACACGGGTAGACAAAGCAGTGATTGCTGGAACTAGCTTCCGGTCTATGATGAACCTCTCCATATCATTTTCACACGACTAGCGCGCCTTCTAATCGAGGTTTTCGTTTTAAGCATCTAAATGTTACATGAATACAGTTATGTCTCTCTCTAAGGTGGTTAGGAGTCGTCTGAGAAAACTAAACCCTAACGCTAGAATGGCGGTGGGGATACCACATCAGGGGGGCGGATTTCGCCGTTTCAGGGAGCGAGTTAATGATACGGATTGCTATCGACCACTCCTTCTTCTTGCAAGCCTCCGCCACGTCCCTGAGCGGCTCACTCCCTGTCGTGGACGCCATCGCCAGAATTGCGCTGCAATGGAACGCAAATAGCAGAGTTCAATCAGACGAGCCGCGTTTGTAGGAGAGGCAGCTATTCCACTTCCCCCACACCCGGGTGATACCCGGACTATACCCGCCCCTAATATCTCCTAAAGGATCATTGTTGTGGATTCCACCTTCGGCATTAATTCCGTCACCCGTGTGCACTGTTGAAATTCTCAAATGTTCATGTTGTTGATCACTGTCTTCGCATTCCCTCAAATTTTTGTTCTTTCTTTCACAGTATCTCACCAATCTTCATTGCTTACCATTTCGGACCTGGAATTTCGAAGCTAGGGTTTGGTATTTCTGTTCCAGACTGTACCGTTGAACATTGAAACCTTAGAATTGTTGAATCATAGATTTCGAATTACCTTTAAATTTGCGAGAGGGAGAGATCAGAGAAACCACTGGCGATTCGCCCTAAAGCATACAATGTGGCACTGAACTGGAACTTAGCAATCCAAATTTGTTTTGGCAGCAAAATTATGTAGTTCAGGCAGCGAAGTCAGAGAAACTTGCGTCGCTCCTGATTTCATCAACCTCAAGCATCCCCATTTTATTGATTTCAAGAAGTTTTTAGGTAGGCCAGCACTTGCATTCTAATATAAACTGGGGTTGAGAATTGAAGTAGAGGTTCATGATCAGGATGCCTTAACTTACATACGACCGCGACGAGTGGAATGAGCGCGCGGTCTCGCATGCAGGTCCGTCTTCTTCGATCGTTAACCAGAATATTGCAAGCAAACACTACCATCTCAAGTATTCAGAAAACATTGGGAGCAAGGCTCGTTCTCTTCAGTGTTTCCTCGAAGAATCCAGACTGTGGAAAATTGTAGAGCTGCATTGATGGTGAATCCCTGAATTGGAGATTCGTGTGGAGAAATTCCAAAAGCATAGCGCGGGAACTGGCGGAGACTGCATGATTGTATTTATATCTATATTACAAACAAGTATCAGGTGTCTGTCGCCACTCGACGAAGTTCTTTTGCTTGTAGAGACCATGCAGTGGATATCGTGAGAAGGCAGTTGACAGAACATGGGATCCATTACTATGAATGGAGGCTTAGGAATTTCAGGAGCAGTCAAAACAGTCTTTAACATAAGGTAAACCTCCCTATGACAGGCAAACTATCTAATGCAGACATCTAGAAACACCCCATTACAGTCTTACATCAATCCATTTCAGATTTTAGCTAATAAATGACATTAGGACTTCATTAGGGTAGTTAGTGGCCAAAATCAATGCCTTGGGAGATGGTCATGGAGTTATTAGAGATTGTCATAGGAACCTTAAACCTTTTTAGTGTAAACTTGTCAAACAAAGTTATTTCTTCAATGTGATGGTAGATGGCCATGTTAGGAGATCTTGTATCCATGATAGAAAATGTTATGATTGATTTAGGTGGTAAGATGGCCATTATGGAAACACTTTTGGCTGATTTGGAATAGTCTATAGACTCTTTTGAGCTAACTGGGCAGCACACTTCCAAAATTTATAGGAAATTCATACTTTGTCTAAAAAATACAATTTTAGTTGATGTCATCATTCTTTACATTTGTCTTTGTGTGGAAAAAAATTTGAATTTTTGACAAATTGCAACACATCAGACCACTCATTTTGCTTGTCATAGGTAGGTTTACCTTATATACCAGGCACCCATTACTATAGTATTTCTTGATATGATATTTCCAAATCTTTTTTTTATCGTTGTTGAGTTATCAATCGGGATGGCAACACATTAGAGCACAAAAGAACTTTAATTTTATCAATTCTCTTTTGAGAGGATAGTGAGGGATTGAGAGGATAATGAAGGAATGTTACCCACTCACCTAATAAAGGGAGTGAATTTTTTATTATCATCCATATTTGTAATTTCATTATACCCCATATCTCTATTTTTTTCCTATATTCCAATTAGTATGTCCGTATTTTATATATCCCCATATCCCATATTTGTATCCGCATAATGTACTAGGTCAATAATACATATTAAACATCCGCGTTTTGTATATCATACCATATATATTCCACGTATATATCTCCACATCTATATCAA
Source organism: Rhytidiadelphus loreus (assembly GCA_947034895.1). NCBI lineage: Eukaryota > Viridiplantae > Streptophyta > Bryopsida > Hypnales > Hylocomiaceae > Rhytidiadelphus > Rhytidiadelphus loreus. The sequence goes on along the minus strand of OX344765.1, from coordinate 26,603,969 downwards.
AGTTGTTTTGGTTTTGGTTTTTGAGGTGGGGTGGGCAAATCTAGTGTTTAATTTTGATTTTCGTAGGGTAGTTAAGTACTTGCATGAAACTATGTTTGTCTCTTTTCAAGGGATAGTATATTGGAAGGGATTTCCCATGAATAGAGCTATTGTTGGGAACCCCTTCAGAGATGTTGTAGGTTGAATAATCCTAGACTGAGCAACTATGTACGTTACTCATAACATTCAATAGCATGTATTGTCACTGCCTTAGTTCTACAAAAGATGGTGTGGAATATTCCACACTCAACAATACTTTATGAGAAGCTAAGTGAACAAGTGGAGGTTCAATGTCATGAGCAGAGTGCATGATGGAAAGGCATTGAGTGCTGAATGTTATGCTGGAAAGGGGAAAAAAAAGCTGACTTGTTGATTCTGGATTTGGAGATTACAAACTGTTGCGACAATGGAACTCATGTCCTGCAATCAATTGAAGCTGGGTTCATTATGCTCTCATATCTTTCCCATTCCCTTGCTCCAGTATTTGGATGCTTTGACCACTGGCTTTATACATGTTGAATATTTTTTAAGTCAAGACTCTGACACTGTACTGTTTGAGATTCTAGAAATGGACTCTGTACCATACAATGATGAGTGCCTTTTTCTTTTCTTTTTTTTGGAATGAACGAAACAAAATTTCATTGTAAGGTAGTCGGTTCATAAACTGACCATCTAAGCACTGGAACTGAATTTTGGGCAGGTGAAACTGCTCAAAATATTTTTGGATAAATTTTCCTTGAAAAAGAAGAAGAATTGGCATCTAACCCAAGTTGTTTCATATTTTTTGGATCGTTTTTGAATTAGTTATGAATTTTCAAACGAGATGTGTCATAGGTCCCTATTTGTGATCCTAGGTCTTTCATAAAGTGTTCATTGCAACTTCTAAATAGAAATGGGAAAAGAAAGGAAACTGATTGGCTCTTGCAATAATAAATAGTATTTTTCTTGATTCATTTAATGACAATGAAGGTCAATTCAAGAACCACCTCCAGCCCATTCCAATACCATTTATAGGGGCAGTTTAAAATGCCCACTCGTAGTTCGAGGCTCCTACCTTAGAGGCAAAAATTAGTAAGGTAAACCGGCCCATGACAAGCAAATTGCCCAATGTAGACACCTAAAAAACCACCATTATAGTCTTACACCAATCTATGACAAATTTTTGCTAATAAATGAACTTATGACTTCAGTAGGTTAGTTAGTGGCTAAAATCAATGCCTTAGGTGATGATGATGGAGTTATTAGTGATTGTATTAGGACTTTCTACCTTTCTAGTGTAGATTCATTATAAGAATCAACTTTTTTATTCCTTTATGTCATGGCCATGTTAGAAAATATTGTGACTATGTTAGAAAATTTTGAAACCGCTTTAGGTGGTCAGATGACCATCATGGGTACACTCTGTGGTAATTTTGGAGTAGTGTAGAGACTATTTTGGGTTGACTGGGCAACATACTTCAAAAATTCATAACAAATCGATAATTTTTCAAAAAAATAAAACTTCAATTGTTCTATGCATTTCTCATGTTTATCTAGATATGGAAAAAAATTTAATTAAAAAAAATGTGAAAAAGGCAAACTAGACATTTTGCTTGTCATAGGCTAGTTTACCTTACAAACCTACTAGCAAGTGGCCCGGTGGGACATCAAAATGATGATAGGTGACCTGAGAGTATCTCTTCATTTGGGGGTCAAAGTTGTCTACATTTATTTTAGCATGCAAGGTGGAGACACCCATTTCACCCATTCCTAATATTGTATTCTAAATCAATCTTATAAATATGTAGATATAGAAAGTCTAAAATGTAGAGCCTACATACATGGTTGGAAGAAAAGGTTTGGGATACTTCATGTCTTTGAACTTCACAAATTCATACATATTTTTGTAATTTATGATTTTCAATTGCCAATGTGTTAAAAATATTGATTTCATATACTGATTCCACTTCAAAGTATTGGAATTGCTTAAAGTGACTAGAATGAGTAGGAATTTGCTATCAAACACGTGCCATTTCTTCAATGAATTTTTTTGTCAAGCCTAGCTTAATTATAGTAAGTGACAATTATAGGTTGGTACATATATCTTACCTCCAAAAAGAAATACCAATCTGAACGTAACAATCACAACCTAGGTCAAAGTGTCATAGTTATTAAAAGTAAAATTGATTTATTTTACAGTGAAGGTGCAAAATTGATCTCACCTATAAAATTAATATCACTATAAACTAGTTTTTGGGTGGAAATTAGTATAGTGCAATAATGTTTTAGCCTCCACTAATGCTCTTGTAAACACCTTAGTAACCATTTTTCTTTCAAGCATCCATTCTTACTCACCATCTCTTCATAATTATGATTCAACATAAACTCTTACTAACAGTTGCTAACCAAGAGAATTTTTTAGAATTTTTGCAAATCACACACAAGATGATTATGTGCATAACAAAGACAACTATTTATTTAGATATATTGATCCCTTTATATTACACCTACGAAACAAAAATGATTTGGCAAATCCCAAACAAGTGGCGCAATGCTACCGTATCCCCCCAACCCTGAATTTTTTTTTTTTTCCCTTGCTGCTGACGTGTAAGCTTTTGGCAATAAATAGCCCCAAACATAACGATGCCGACAAGGATGAATGAGGCCCATGCGATGGAAGAACTGGGGTCATGTCCCCATGCGGTGACAGGCATGCACCATGTGGCCATAGGGTCATCCTTCCGAAAAGGAAGGGCGGCGTATGCACAGAGCGTCAGAACGCTTGTGTCCCTGCCTGCAGCGGCGTGGTGCTCGATTCACTGTACTACGTACTACGGCTTACTGTACTACGTCGTGTGTGACGTCGGCCTGCAGAGGAATCTTGTTGTTGTTGCTGTAGCGTTGTTCGTTGTGGAGTTTCTCGAGGATGACGAGGGGCAAGCAAAAGATTGAGGCGCAGAAGCGAGCTGCGGAGAAGAACGAGAAGCCCAAGGGCTCCCAGATTGAAGCCCGGAATGCTGGCTTGAAGACCGTCTGCACTGTTTGCAAGGTGACGTTTGAAACCCTCCTCTCATACGGTAGTCTCATGCTCGGGTTCCGGATTTTTCGCTTATGTTTTCATGTTATTTTCATTTTGGCCATGAAATGTGTTGCTGGAGAGGGTGTGCGTCATTTTAGAATTTCTTAGGGTTCGGCAGCGTTTGCAATTTGAGCTTCGAGTTTCGGTGTTTTCCAGTAAAAAAATTATTTCTTATTTTTCAGCGTTTTTGGTAGCGAAATGTGTCGATGGAGTGCGAGGTGCCATTTCGAACTCTTTTCTCGTAGTCATAGTCTCATCCTTGGATTCCGGTGTTTTCGCACATGAATTTTATTTTATTTTTATTTTGGTCGTGAAATGGAGAGCATGTGGGGTTTGGCAGCGTTTGCAGTTTGCAATTTGAACTTCGAGTTTCGGTGTTGTCACTTATAATATTTATTTCTTATTTTTCAGCGTTTTTGGTAGTGAAATGTGCCCGTGGAGCGGACGGGGTGTTTTGAAATCTTAGAGTTTTGATGTGTGCAATTTGAACTTTGATCTTCGAGGTTTGGTGTTTTAGTGTATGAATTTTGTTTGTTTTCCAACGTTTTTTATTGTGAAATGTGCTGGTGGAGGGCATGGGCGTATATTGAATTCTTAGGGTTTTACAGTTATTGCGTTGTGAAATTTGAGCTCTCTTGTGATTCTAGTGTTTCAATGCTTTTCCATTTATTTATTTATTTATTTTCAGCGTTTTGGGTTGCGAAATATGTCAAGGTGAGGGGTGGTTTTTTTTGGTCAGGACGGTGGACTTTTCTGCTTATCACATCTCTCATTTGGTCATTTGGATCCTTTTGTGACTGATTGACATTTGACAACCCTAGCTAACCAAAACCTGAAACTTATATTTGTCTTCCTGCCAACTTTAATATTTGGCAGCGTAATGGTCCGCTATATTACTAAATTTCTACATTGTCTTGCTAACTTCCAGGATTGCTCCTTGTTCCAGTTTTCTTGTTATTTTGAGTGTTCACACTGTTTTTTCAATGTAGTGTTGGTACTTAAAGTTCTAAGCTACAGGTTTTTACTGAAAATTTATTTTTTACCTATTGGCATAAATCTATGCTAGTTATGTTCAAGGGCTTCTACAATTTTAGCCAATTCAAAATATATATCTCCTAAAAAAGTTGTAGTCTTAAGGTTCTGTGGTTTAGGTAGCGACAGGAAATAGAGTAGATGGTGTACTCGGAGACTATATCAGCCTCCCTGCACGACATACTTAAATGCATCGTGTTCACGCCTCATGAAATGTGTGTAACTGTGCTGTGGTTTCCAGGCACCACTGGCAAATTACAAACAGCTTGTGGATCACTTTGCTTCTAAGCATCCTAAAGAGGCGGTTCCGTCAGCTCCTTCAAGTTAACTATATGTTTCTTTTGCAAAGTGGAACTTACAAGTCATTTCTGGTGTGCCCAGAGCTATGTCATCTAGCAAAAAAAAATCCCAAATTTATATTTGTATGCTTGTATTTTTATGGTCTTCAACGAGATGTGTTGGTTTAGCCACAAAATTATACAAACGAGGAAAAAACTTCAATGTGAGGCTTTTTCATGGTTTGTATAATTTTGTGGTAGTAGCTCAGCCTTCATGAAGTGAAGGCTTCTAGATTCATCTCATAATTGATCAAGATTGATGGGAAGGTAGGATGACCCATTTTCATCCTTTGGTTGGTACACATATTTACACTTATTAGATTTTCATTTCTTTTGCAATGGAATGGCAAATTAGTGAATTTTTTCACATGTATTTTTTTCAACTCCTTTTGAGTAGAAAAATCACATTATAGGTGATCAATGCAAAAACATATAGTTATTTAATGTTGTTTTAAGGTGGAACTACTCTTGTTCATGTAGACATGAATGTGACTCTCTTAATTCCCTTCATGAGTGTTCTAGTAATCCAAAAGTGTCCCACAAGGTATAGAATAATGAATGAATTTTTTGCCATGTGTAGAAATTGCTTGGTGGTGTCTATTGATTTCAAAAAATACAAAAATATAAATTAAAACCCATTTTCAATCCTTTGAATTTCAATTCCACATTGAGATATGGATGTAATAGAACAAAATTGAGTTTGAAATTTTGGATTTGTAAATACATGAAAGATCATTCTACAATTCTATGGTAAAAGCATTGCATGACTATTTTTAGGGATTCAAATTTATCATTCATGTGTTAAGAAATAATTCTTGAAATAATCATTTTATAATAAATTTGACCAAAAAATCTATAAATCTATAAAAAGACCTTTGAAAATGATTTCAAGAAGTAAATAATATAAATGTCTTTAAGAAAATTAGCCTAGTTAGATTATTACATTCATATTGGCACAAAACATTTATGTGAATTTATTTTAAAAGGAAACCAAAATAAATGAATTTGGGGAGATTTTAAAATTTATCATTTTCCATTCTATTGGTAAATACCATTTAGTACTATAATAAATTCAACTTATTGATATGATCAATGGATCATGATTTACAACTTTATCTAAAAGTCTCAACAACAATTAGTACAACACTCTTCAAATTGTGGTTAGATGACCCATTGTGGACACCTAGGAAATATCCTGCATTATGGGTTTTTTCAATTTGTAAGATTTTAGCTTCAATGCATGTCTTAAATGACAATAATGGAGTGATTATTGATTGCATTAGGAACTTTCAATTTTTCAATGTATATTCATTGTAAGAATTGACTTTTTAGACCCTCCATGTTAGAATATACTATGATTGCTTTAAGTGAACAACATGAGCATGATGGATTCATATTTTGTTTGTTCTAAGGTAGTCTACAGACTCTTTTGGATCATGATGCATGGAACACTTCAAAAATTCATAATAAATTCATACTTTGTCAAAAAAACATAATTTCAATTGTTCCCACTTTTTCTCACACTTGTACTACTGTAGGGAAAAAAATTGAAAAATTTCAACAACCACATGGGGTCAAACTCCTAATTCTGACCACAATGGGCTGTTTTACCTTATTGCTAACACTTTTATTTTGTACAAGCTCCATTGCTAATCTGAGTTTCATTTTATAAATGATTGATGCTTTGTTCAACAATGATCATCACTCTATGCCTTCTTCTAAGCAAAATGAACAACAAAATGAGTAAAAACTCACTACAGTGTATAATTATTGCAACTACTAATAACTATATCAATTTTGAGTGAAATTACTGCATTGGGTTAAAAGAAACCTTGCCTAGGATTACTTTGTTTTCTTCGGCTAATTTCAGGTGTACTTCTAGGTGTACTTCCAGGTGTACTTCCAGGTGTACTTTCAGGTGTACTTTCAGCCTGACTTTGTGTTTGGGAACTTGGTAATTGTTCGATCCTCGTTGCTGCATCATTAGAATTACTATTCCTTGTCTCAGCCGCTTGCCCTTCATTGCTAATAACACCTTCGTTTTCTTCATCTTCACCAATATTGGCCACGAGTGGGACTTCACCACCTTTCACCATACAACTAAGTGAACAATATATGTAACATCCTCCTAGTTTATGGCTACAAATTTTACAAGAAGATGAAACACCTGCCTTACTTGGACGAGAAAAAAGGTAATAAACCTTCAAACTATTGAATGAAAAGTTTTTGACATCAATAAGTCCTTGGAGGTCTTGTGTCAGTTGTGTGGGCAAATCGTCTATGTTAACTGTCAAAGTTTTGTCAGTTCCAAATCGTAGTTGCAAAACTCGAGTTCCACATGCAGCATGATTTTCTAGTTTACAAAGTTCACAAATCTGTTTACAATGATCTACACAATAGTATTTCTGCAGTGGATGAGATGTCCTGTCACATGGAGAATGACAGTCTTTAATGCTAAGCAGAGTCTTCAACCACTCGGGAAACATATTTGCTAACTCACTGGTTTGTAATTAATTCACTAGTTTCTACTGATAATAATGACTAATATACATTGGCAAAACATCTCTAGCAAATACAATCTCTCTTGTGAGTGTGTTCTTAGATATAATAATGATATTATAAAAACATCACTGATCTAATAATAATAAAAAAGTAAAATGAACTATCACTTGTAACTACATTTAAAAAAAAAAAAAAAAAATGATCATTCATTACTATCACTTCATACTAGTTTTAGTTTTAGAACTGTAGTCTCCTTTATTTTTAACCCAATAAAATTATAAGACCCAATTTGAGTCTCATGTTTTGTTAGTAGTTTCAAAGTTTATTTTAGAGTAGAGATTCCATAACTACCCACAAACTAATCTCATTAATCAAAATGGAATGATTCCAAACTTAACACATATTTAAAAATCTAGAGAATCAATTTCAATTTCAATTTTTTTTTTAAATGATTTTCAAAGAAGTTTTTTTTTTTGCCTGGGTTGCCCGCCAAACACTAAAAATTACATATGATGCAATAACTTTTGAACCATGTAGTGAAAATTGTTGGGCCTTAAAGCTACTCTTCAGGCACACATTGTGTGAAATTTTTAAAGAAAAAAAAAATTCCGTTTGTAGTGAGTTGCCCAAAATCGCTATGTTGCCAAAAAATGTTGTTTGGATGTTTAGGGGTTATATGGACAAGGTGGTGGTGATTTTTTCATTAAATATTTTTTTGTGCCAACTCATACAATGTTCTTCACTCAATTTAATGATTTGAAGATTTAGATAATACTTTTGATAGTATGATCAATCAAAGTAGTCATTTCAAAATCATAAATCTTTTGTCTTTAAAGGGTTAAAACATTTTTCTTCATGTTCATTACATAATTATTCACCAAAACAAATTGATGTAAAGGCATAGAGGTCAATCCTAGCCTATATAAGTACATACTCAAATGTTAAAATCTTCTACTATTTACATGTGAAATCTAAAATTGAGGTCATGAAAAAAATATGAGGCTAAAAGACATAAATATGTACATCCACAATCAAAATACGACTTCTCAAAAAATCTACTCTATAATTTTTTTAAATGAATTTTTAAATAATGTGATTTCTCCTAGATCTAGTATATTTGAGGCTCATCTTCAAGAGCCTTTAACACTAATTAAAAAAATCAAGATTTGCAATGGTCCTCCTTGTGTAAGATCTTTAATAGAAAACCATGAACAATTTTTTCAAAATTGGATTTTTAATGCTAAAAATGAATTTTCAACTTTCTTAACCAATTGTAATTTATATGTACAATTATATATTACAATGGAGAATTTTGAAAATAAATCATCTACCATTGTGAAGTTTGGATAATGACACATAAGGGAGAAATTCCATTCCAGATCACCCCCCATTCTGACAATGTAGGCTGCTCTATTTCTGGACAGGAGGAGATGAACAATGATTAATTACAACACAGTTCGAAGTGGAATTGTGGACAGGAGGAGATGAACAATGATTAATTACAACACAGTTCGAAGTGGAATTGTGGACAGGAGGAGATGAACAATGATTAATTACAACACAGTTCGAAGTGGAATTGTGGACAGGAGGAGATGAACAATGATTAATTACAACACAGTTCGAAGTGGAATTGTGGACAGGAGGAGATGAACAATGATTAATTACAACACAGTTCAAAGTGGAATTGTGGCACAGTGTGATTGTTCTACAAGACTCTCAATATTGCAACCACCCCTTGTGAATTTTGCCACCAACCCTTGGTCAGAAATAGGAAGGGATGGAATCTTCCACTCAAAAATTCATAGTAATTATTTTTTGAGGAATAAAAATCTGGAAAATTAAGGAAACCTTCCAAACTCTATTTCTACACACTGGAAAATTTCCACTGACGAAACTCGACCTGCAGATATGTGAAATTGCTTAAGTGGTCAGGAATGGGATTTCTCCCTTAAGTGATTGCAAGAAATACCTGTTGACTTTGTTGAGTTTTTAAAACCCAATTTTTTTTTTTCCTAGAGTATTTTAAAATTAGAAAAAAACGATTTTAAGAAATACCAAAAATATGGCCTATGTCCAATAGTGTACATTTCATGATATCACTTACGGTATCACTTACGGTATCACTTAGAGATGTGAAAAGAAACATGCTCACTAATAAAACTCAGAGCATATATTCAGAATGGGTCACAACAACTCGAGACTCCTCCAATTTGGGAAGGGAATTTCACTTTACATCGACTTGAATGCAGACTGAAAACCTCTAAATGCCACCAGAGCTTCGTCTTTCCACTAGTCTCGACTTTCCTTTACCAGTACCGAGGTGCTGAGTAACGAAAATGACACCCATTACCAATATGAGTACACCCACCAATGTACTGAAAAGGATAGCTCCTGGTTGTCGAGTTTGTACAAAACCATATATACCATCTTCAGTTTCAAGAACGAGGTCATTTAACTTGTCACCAGAGAAATCAGCATAAGTAACAGGAGCTGACGCAGGTGCTGGAAGTTGGAACTGAGTGACATGGCTGCCTTTGGGGGAAAGGACCACAGCATCCATCTCACCAACTGCAAGAATAGCTTCTGGTTCTCCATTCGTTCTCAGAGCCAATGCTGTCAAGCTGGGCACAACTCTGCGTGTTCCAATACCTTTCAATTCAGGTATCGTGGTCCAGAAGGCACCAGTCACAAGCTGCCAACGGTGTTCAGCCTCTTGCTTGCGTTTGGGGCCTAATATAGAAAAAGAGGTAACCTGCAGCCAAAATATTGAAACGACAGAAACCAGTAAGCATATGGAAATAGTGTTAACAAAGGGGAAAAGGACACAACGGTACCAAACAAGATACGAAAGTTAATAGACTTCACACCTGATGGATCTAACTAGTGAACAATATCGCATGCCAAAGCGTGTCCCTACCAAGTACATATACTAGAAGGACTTAAGGTAACCATACCAAATTGCGACACTTGAAGTGCTGAGCACAGTCTCTACATTTAGAGTGGTTAAAATTTTAGACACTCTTGTTGGCAAATCGAAGAGGTTCCAACGCATCAAAGAATGCATTGTTTGGATACCATGTGGAAAAGGTGTACGCGTTCAAAGATCTAAAATGGCAAATAATCTAAAACGGGCATAACTTCTAATGTTAAGATGGTGTAAATTCTTAAAATCAATATGGACTCAATTTGCAAGATTTCGAGGTGTCACATTTAGGTGTAGTTACCTTCCGACCCAGACAGAGCAGAAAGACGAAAAAGTCTAGACCAGTACAGAACAGCACAGTACCTCTCCACGACTATTGAGGAAGATGATATCACCATGGCTCCCTTTGCGATGGCGTTGGCCATCTGGATGTGGCAAAATGATTGGTGCGAGTACTTCTACAAAATCTCCAGAATCTTGCTGGCGGCCAAACCCTCCTAAAGTCTGCGAATATATTTGAAAGGGAGAGTGTCGGCAAACAGTGCCATTAAATAGTTGCTCCCTCACGGGTACACCTGAAGTAGCAATCGCCCAGCACGGTTTTAGAGCTTCCGTCATTCCAGTTGGCACTATTCGTGCTGTTCCATGACCTCCAACAGCCTGCAAAGCAAAGCACATTGACTGAGAGGCCCAAATCCTTGACGTTACTTGTTAGGAGATTCGAAAAAGCAGTCGATGTAAATCACCAGCAGTGAATGAATGGTGAGTAGGGAATGAAATGGACATGAATTTGATGCCTCCTTTTGTAGCTACACAATGCCACTCTATAACACACATCAAACACTCAGAGACACTGCAAAACTTGAATACTGGACATTGACATGCCTTGTGATCAACACCGAATATATGTGAGGTAAAACTTTATTCTCTCAAAGCAAATGACCAACTAATAGCCCATAAATTGCATTGTTAACAAGAACCACGATCTGCAAAAACGTACTAATCACCTGGACATGATCTAGAACCCCATCACCGTTGATATCTGCATGCAGGCCTCCTTCGGGTAAAAACAGCTGCAACATTTACCAATAACGTGTGATGCATATTAGAAAGAAATATCCAGAAATCCAAAGACTAAAATATATACAATAAATCCGAAGAAATGGGATATACTATTAAAAGTTCTCAGTAGCACCCTCCATATGTACATTGATAAAATAAAGACAAGATATGGCTTGTATTTGGACTTGAACCACGCACATAATGAATTCTAGCCAAGTCACATCCCCTATTAACCACTAAGTTATGGACATGGTACCGAGCAAACACATCAAAAGCTACATCCTGGTAAACTTCTACACAATAATTGTAGTTCATGTACACCTTATATTGACCAATTAAGCAGGCTAATTACCTTGCAGACAGAGCGGCCTGTGGCCAAGTGTACGGCCTCGATTCCTTCTTTGAGATGTGCCACGACCACATTGGGAACCCACCAATGTGAGGTGTGATTTGTAATCATTGGAACATACATAAATTGTTGCTGTACAAAAATCATTGTATTAGTGAACATGGACCCTACCAAAACCGTCAAGTTCAAGAACAGATCCTGACGGCAAAATCAATTCTAACTACCTGATAAATTTGAGTAGCACAACGCACCAGCTCACTCGTGAACACAGACTGTTGCAATGTTATCAAAGAAAGTGACCTCTCTTACGGACCAAGAATTCAATTTCCTCGGGAACAAGGATTCGATCGTTACCTTTCTAGATTTAGCACCAACTGCAAGATCAGCAGCCTTGCCAACAATGTTGGCAATAGGATTACCAAGAGAATCTTTGCCTGGAACAGTTTTAGTCGCAGGTTTTTCAGACACCATATTATTGTCCTTACCCTGAACTTTCTTAACCAATTTTCGGCGATGTTTCCTGAAGTGTGCCAACTCAAACCTTGTATCCTCTCTTTGAGCCTGGTTTGTGAGAATAACACAGCCAAATCAGAATCCTATTGCACATGAAGTAATCAAATACTGGTGCAGAACCAAACATTATAAAAATGAATGCCACAAAGAGAAACATTACCCAACGATGTGGCATAACGCCGAGGACCGACTCCCGAAATTCCCTGCATTGAACCTGCCAAAAAATCAACCATCCCATTATCTACTTGTACCGCAATAACAGTATATATATCAGAATACAGATAAACAACCAACTTATTGTGTCTAGTTGAAAGCATTCAAAATCGGTTGCTATCCATTGGATGCCGACCTAATAGTCTAGTAAAATAGAGTGAAGAATCACACCTCTCCAACATGATGAGTAGCGAGTGAGTTGGCATCCAACCTATAATTGTGTTGAGGTTGTAGTGCGGCAGTGTTAGTATCACGTCGAAAGTCCTACACAGATAACATGACCTGAAGATCAAATATAATTCTATGACCTCACGGGTATTTTCCTAAAATGCCGGTTAAAAATCCTAATCTGTCATGGTATTGGTAACTCGCGAGGGTCATTAGAATCCAGAGAAGATATGAAAGTAACATAACATCAGTGAAACATCATCCTTACCTCACTTTTATGGACCCAACGACGGGTACCAGTCATACCACCATAAGCGTAGTATGAGAAATGACGCTCCTTTCCACCACCCATGTGCTTTGTCAAATCCTCTTCCTCCTACATCGTATCATAACCAAAAAGCATATAAATAACTATTAACGATACGTTCCTCGACAACCAATTTACAGGTAGCAGACATCAATAATTCGCCAAATTCTATTAGTTGGTTAAGTGCAAGTTACCTCATTAGATCCAGCTGAATGTCGGTGACCCTCAACTGCTTTCTCTGCGAGTAACTCCTCTTCGAACGGATCCAAGTGTACCTGAAGGTTCAAGCTCATAACTCAGAATTCAAGTAATAACTATCAAAAGAAATCAAATCACAAGGAACGACAGATGCGACACATTCTCACTGCCTCTTAGTTTTTGTCTCGTGTGTGGGTTCAGGCACGACAAGGTCATCATGGATCATAACATAAACTCATAAAGTACCTGGGGCTGAACCTCCATACTCCCCCCGACAATGATCAGTCCAGTATCTCCATGCTTCAAGGTGTAGTTGCTAATGGTTATAGCTACTTCTTTGTGATGAGAACCATGTGGAAAGTCATCCTGTAAATTAAATCACACGTAAATTACGAAATAGTAAGCACCACAACTAATGCAGAGTATATCTGAAACCAATCTTGATGATTACAATTGACGAACTGAAAAATATCACCCACATTGCAAACACCTAAGAGACACAGATAATGAGCTGACTCGCAAAAATAAGCACTCATTTTAGACAAGTGTGAACCTGAACATCATCTTCCCAAAGCTTCTTCAAATTGTGGTCAAAGCAAATGATGTTCCAGCCAGCTGTTACGACCACAATCACTTGCTTTTTCAATTCCTGTGATCTGTAAGTTCGTTTCACCTCGCCAGCTGCAAGAGCAACTGGTCTCCTTCCGGACCCCACTCGCACCCTGTCGGGCAGGAGAGAAACCTCCGCCAACACTCGTGCTTCCGCAAATCCATACTCCGCAAACGAAACCCGTGGATCAATAACCTGCTCCAGCGGATATCAATAGTTTAGCAACAGACACAGTCCCCAGCTAACCTTTAGAGCCATACTGAATTATGGACCTAGTACAGCAAGAAAAGTCGGACATCATAGTTAGTCAGGGAAAGGGAGAAAAAACCTATGACGCTTCTTATCAAAACTTACCATGATTGAAAACACACTGGCCAGTGTTTCAATACAACTCAGTACGGAACGAACAAACGTCTAATCAATGATGAAAACCTAAATTTAATCACAAGACTTAAATAATAAGTTTACCTGAAGTTTGTCTTCTAAGGCGACAACAACCTCAATGTGACCATCTCCATTAAGGTCGGCAACCACTGGTGGCGGCAAGCGCCCGGCTTCGTGCTTTATAATTGGACTATCCTTGTAATGCACCCACGCTTGTCGGAACGAAAGGCTCCCCTCATTCTGCTCAGCATACACAACACTCCATATCACCAGAAATCCACGACAATGGAGTACGCAAGCTTCTTCCAACATTACAAAGGAAAGCAGTTCAGGAGTTAAAAATGTAAATCTATAAGAATAGCAGCATCCTTTTCATAAAATCGGAAGTAACGGGCAAGGATTACCAGCGGAACGACTAAATCTGCCACATTACGACAATTAGCAAGCTGGTTACTGATACGGAATATGTAGATCACTCTAATAACCGACTCATCAACATCTTCATTAAAACCAGAGCATGTACTCCCGTGGCCGATTGGTAGCATGCTTGGCGTGATCTAACTAAACCCTTAAACCATGAGTGGCACCTTCCACTGGTGCATTGTGCGTTCTACAATGATTTTCTGGTAACCACAGGAGCCTGGGTACAACAAGACCACAAACTTTAACCTCGCAAAATTTTTCCTTTCCATCATTCCAAACAGAAACTCAAACTCTTAAAATTGCGCAGACACCACCTTTGTGAAGAGAGAGCGAGGAAAGAACATTATACACTATCAACCTTTTTTTCCAGCTCCATTTGGAAAAAACCTACTCTATATGCAATGTAGCGAAAGACACCGAGTGCGCATTCCAGTCACTCTCCTTCATAACAAGTCCATACATACTCTAAGCGATTTCAAGGATATACACTATAAACATACTCTACAAATTTCCGAAGAAGCAGGTTCCAACGGATGCAAATTTCCTCACACTCATCTCCACCACGTCCCTTACCTGGAGCGAAAAGAAGATGGCGAAAGCAGCGAGCAACAGAATGCCCAAGTCGCGTTTCCTCATGGTGATCACAATAGCACTCTCCCCCTTTGTTCCATCAATCCTTCTACTTCATCGATCAAAGAAAAAATTCACAACGTGAGCTAGGAATGCCGCAGAACCCTACTTCCTCCAAGGCTCCGAAGCTGAAATTTGGGCCAAAAACTCGAAACGGAGGCTTGAAACGCGAGAATTCGAGCACTGATTCCCACTTGACGAAGTCAGTCCAGACATTAGCAGAGATTCCGGAAAATGTCTTGGGATGCGGATCTGCGGACGATATCTTGGACAGTAACTTCAGTTCAAGTCACTCAGAGTTTTCTTCGAGCGCGGGTTCGGAGACTGTCTCTTACGACCGTGGTTTCCTTGACCGTGGTTGTCTCTTATCACCGCGCTTATTATTTGCCTAAATTTAGCCCCTAATTACTTTTTGAGATTAGCTGCAGGCTCGGTCACAGGGAGAGGAGAAGAAGGACACGGTCGTGGGTGCTCTTGAGGGACAAGAGCAGGCAGGGTTTTTCTGAAACTCAATCGGTTCAATTCCAATAGAACCAGGGCATGTGGACACAGTTGCTAACTTAGCCAATGATCTCGCACACTGGCTTGAATCCAGAAATTTTTCCACCGCAATTCCAGCTCATCAATCAAACGCGTTTTTTTCTCACAATTCCCTGCACCCACACAAGACCTCGAGAGTTTGGTGACAATGGTGAGGGTTTTAGCTTAGTTGAGGATTTTGGAAATTTGCTTACGATTACTTCATTTCTCGCTGTGGGGAAACTTAGCTTCGTAGTGATTGAGCTTCGCAGTCTATTAGGTTTTGGTAGTTTCTTTTGAATATTTTTTTGTGCCATGTCGTGGTTTTTGCGGAGTAATTGGAATTGAGGAGAGGCGTTTGTTGTCACAGAATTGAATGTTTTGCTCATAAATTGGTGTAATCGACATTGAGCGAGGAGCATTTCTCTTTCAATTGGGCGATTTTGGTGTTTGGGTTTGTGAGGCAATCGGCGTGAGTTGTGATTTGGTTTTGACTCTTTCCTTTGGGAGGAGCATGGCACCCGAGTCCAAGCTCGACTCAGTTTCTGATGCCGGAAGGAATCAACGTCGCAAAGACTTCCAAGTGGATGGAATTCGCTGGGAGTTGCCAAACCCTAAAGGTGAAGGGTTACAGAAGTTCATACCCCGCGAGCATATCGTAGGAATGCTCGCTGCGGTGGAGAACGGGGTGAAAAATAGGCAGAGAGCCTGGGATGGACTGCTGCAGCAAGGCAACAATTTCTTCAGATTTCAGTTGCCAAATGTTTTGGGAGGGAAGGGACGCCAAACATTGCAAGCGGAAGAAGAGCCAAGGGAGCCTGGGAGAGCCCCTGTTATGCCCACCAGGTAATGTAGAGTCTCCATTCACCATAGAGTAAGGGAGAGGTTCTATTTACCATGCAAGTGAATTTTGAACCTTTTCCTACAACAATCTAGAAGTTTTCACCATCTTAAATGTTCCACATTTATTTTGTGTCAAGCTAAAAATCAATTGCAAAAACTTCATGTCAATAGATTAGGTTTTTCCACATAGCACGAATCAAAGCTCGCATGTATGGTCAATGGAATCTCTAATGTATCATATGGTTAATGCAGACTCTACCTTATAGCACTAATTCTGCCAGTCTCTGTCTTTGTTTGTTTTCTCCTTGCGGTGTTGAAATGGATTACGTTGAATAAGTGACTCTCTTTCCAGGTTTGGGAGACTCTCTGATCCACTCCTGGCAGCTGTGCTTACTAAGAATGATTTTTTATGGACTAATTGATGCCATTCAATGATATGGTTATCACGAATAATTTGCAAGTTAATGCCTCCGGCCAGCGCGGTAGGTAATAAGTCTCGCAAGTTATTTTTGATAATTGTGGTCTTGATTGTCATTATTGTCAAAAATTCAATTCTAATAATATTTTTAACTTACAACCAAAATCGGATCTTTCCAAGAAGAATTGGTACCTAATTTGCAAATTCCGACTGTAAGATCTTAAAATTGTGTTGTGCTTGCTGTCTTCTCTAATTTTCAGCTTTTGATTCTAAGTGTGCTGAAACATCATTAACAATCGCAGTTTTAGACTTCAATGTTGCACTTTGACGTTCAGAATTTCTTTGTGCACGTGAATCTCACCTTGAGGATTTGTCTTGTAAATCGGATTTTCTACGGGGTTGTTAGAAGTGGTAGCATTATGCGTTCTAATCATCTTTCTCTCAACCATTGAGACTCTGCTACACCAGCTTCAAAATCGTGAATTGGCATTGTGCGTCAGTAATATTAATTTCCACGTTTGATGTTCTTAGCTCTTGGGTGAGTCGGTCACGAGAGGCTGAGAGAAATTGCATTTATGTTGTTTGCGGTATTTGTCTGACTCTTAGTTTAAACAAATCTATGTGCAGCACGTCGGCACCTCAAGGCGCCACCACCGCAAGGGCAGAGAGTGGTAGTAAAGAAATGCAGCCGATGGAGACACATTTTAGATATCCGGAGGAATTTAGGGTTCCAGAGGTAACTTTCAGATATTTCGGGACCTTCACCCCATTACCTCTGACGTTTAAAAACACAGAAGTCAATGTATATTCAGATTTGTCTCTGAACCTCAGTTTTTCGTGCTATTCAAGAATATCAGAACTCCAGTGATGCATTTAATTCTCATTTAGGTGGCAGTGACTCCTGATTCTCATGAAATGACCTACTTCTGATGAGCTTATCAACGGAGTGAAGGCTTAAGTCGGTAACTTAAGGATTATTAGTCTCGGGTGCACATATAGGTTGTTTAAAGTGTTTTTCAATGGTATTGAATGGTTGGCAGGTAAACTCCGGTGGAGCTGTATCAAAAGAAGACCTAGGTCGAGCAACATGGACATTTCTGCATACATTGGCAGCTCAGGTGCATCACATTCTCTCCATATCATGGTGGTACTTTTCTTTAATATAAATTCGATCAATCAGAATTTGTAAATTTTTTTATCTGAGTTTCCTCTTAACTTTTCTGTGTGCAACTATTTACGTATATCTGCAATCAAATTTGAAAGTGGTGCACCGACTGATAAATATGATTGTATGCAATCTGTTCTAACAACTACTTATTTAAATGAACAGTATCCTGATCGGCCCACTAGGCAGCAGGAGCGCGATATTAAAGAGCTGGTGTATTTTCTACTCTCTTTCTAATCGAATGCATGTCAACTACTTTTCTTTTGCTGTTCTCTTTTTCATGTTTTCTGAAGCATTCACGAGTTTTGAATATACTTTATTGCTGAATCATGTTTTTATTTTTTATTTTCAGATGTCAATAATGACGAGGCTGTACCCTTGCAAGACGTGTGCTGAGCATTTTAAGGAAGTATTAAAGTATGTGAACTTCTTTTGCACTTCTTTCTATCTACCAACCGTTTTGTGTGATTTCCTATCCTTACTCCATTACCTCGTGAGAATTTCTTTCGGATAAGATGCGCCAAACCTCTATTAACCATTTGCGTCTTTTCTTGACAATTTACCATACTTTTGATTTGGTTGGATATCAGAGCTTACCCGGTTAAATCGGGTTCGGGAGTTGAGGTAGCACAATGGATGTGTCAAGTACACAATGTTGTGAACAGGAGGTGAGTATTTTTCCCACTAACCTGAATAATTGTATGCATGGTCTCCTGAGGCTCCACTGAAATTATTGCAATGCAGCTGGGTTTTTTTATCGTCTCAGTGTCTTCATTTTGAGTGTTTTGTTCTCCAAAATTGTATCTAGATATGTTTGTTGGTTGTGTTTCTTTTGGTCCCATTGGTTACTTTTATTATGCAGAAACTTGCCATCCTTGACAATCATTTTAGTGCTATTATTGATCTGGACTGTACCCTCTATGTATCAGTTTGGGGAAACCACAGTTTCCGTGCCAGCGGGTGGATGCGAGATGGGGAGAACTCCACTGCGATGAAGGTGCATGCGATCTTGAAGGACGTCTATTTTATAAATAGCTCTTGTAATAGAAAACCACGATTTCTAGACATCTGTATCAAATGTATATCCTTCTGAACATAAGAAAGTCCCAAAATGTGATAGAATCGTCTCCGAGGCTCCATGCACGGTACACACACAGAAAATGATATGTCAGCGCGCGAGCGACTAGACTGTACAACTGAACTGTACAACGTCGACTGCACTGGAAAACGTCGACGTTAAGCGTGATTGGCTGACCGCACGTCACTCGCAGCTCGCTCACCATTTCAATTCGTGGTGCTTCCATCAGGGGTCGATCGATCGATCAGTCCATGGCGGTGACGATTCGGGGTTTCAGCAATTAATTGTGTTTCAATACATCTGGCTGCTGGCGGCTCTGTCATTGGACGAACAGTTACCAATACTTTTACATTAATTAGAAAATGTCTAACCAATGATTGGTTGTCGTTACTTTTACATTAATTAGAAAATGGTTAACCAATGCTTGTCATTACTTTTACATTGTTATTAGTATAAACCGTCCTTGTAGAAGTATAAATAACGGAGGGCCTCCCATTCTTCTCACAATTCACATCTTCTTTGCTCTTGACTTCCCTTTGGCTTTCCAAGCTCTATTCTTCTCTATTTGCTCCACCATTCTTTGTGGTTCAACTCCTTGTGGTCATATCTTTTTGCTTCAACTCCTTGGGATCATTTTTTTCACTTTTCTCTCTAAAATAAGCAATGGAGATCGATGCACTTTTGGACCAACAAGGGGGACTCAACAAGGAGGTTAATACACCAAAAGCTTTTCTCAGGATTTTTACAAGAGCGTTGGCTTTGGAGAGCAACCGCCGCCTCTCCATCCTTTTGGAGGCCGTACTCAAGACCAACAACAAGTCTACCCTCCATCAAGTCTTCATGCCCAAATTGAACATCACGGGCCTCCACATCCTTGTGACCATGCTTTGGAAATTCCAATTTGACCATCTATTGACGGCCATTCTCCGCAAGGGCCTACGTGTCCTTCAACACTTGATGAAGCATGGAGTCGTGGAAGGGAGGAGTATCACACTTTGCATGCACCATTTTTGCGTGCACATGATGTGCAAGCTTCTTTTCGATCTCACAAAACATAGAGATGATCAAGTGCGAGTGTTGGCTTCCACGTTCCAAAACTTGAGGTTTCAAATTCCTAGGCGAGTTCACTCCACACATGTGAGCATTTGCGAGGAGGCCAAGAAGAAGGCCCAAAGAAAACAAATCCAAGAAGATCAAGGCCTGGAAGAAGGCGAAATTCTAGTGGAGGAGGAATAGCCAGATAGAGGCTACCTTGAATACTGTGCCTGGAGCTAGTGTAGATCATCGCACTCAGAATTATGTGCAGTACATTGTTTGCAAAATTAGGAGCTTCATTAGCTGTATTGGCAGAGCACTGTACAGTACTGATAATACAGACAGTCCGTCTGCTCTTGCAATTGTGATACTGATTCTTATTACAGACAGAAATAAATCAAGATATAATTTCTTTTTACAAATTTGTGTAATGTTACAATCTTGAGTTCATTCGTCCTGACTCTTCCAAACCAGTTCGTAATTTGCTTGTTTGTTCCCCGCCAGGCTACCTGTGGCTGGGCGGTATGCTCTTCTCTCTGGCAATGAAATTCCGCTTCAATTGTTTGAAAAAAAACAGTTCGTATTAATATCAGCATGAATGTCTTGTACTTAGTTTTGTCGAATGTGTCAGAGATCAGATTCTGTCTTCAATGGAGGAAACAATAATAATCGATCTTCCAGCACAGTGGAGTTCTCACAAAGTACAGTTAGCACATAATTCGGAACTTGAACTGGCACACGTCGGTAGTAAAATCATTTGAGACTTCGAAGATTGATTACGGCAATCTGTACCGACAGTAACAAATGAGCACATGTATGTTGATTTGGCAAAGGCACATACCGCCTTCACTCCGAAAGGATTGGCGGCTGTGCCACTTTCTTCAAATTTTCTTTCTTTGTATGCTCTCACTTTGCAACTATGTATGGTTGAAATTTTTTGTATTTATTTTGCAGTGATGTAATTACATATCTTCCTTAAGTAACAGTTTTTCTTTTGTTAAAGTTTTAAATTACTATGAATTTTAGAACTAAAGTGGAAAAAAAATTTATACCAAATACAAACATACTTCCGAAATCTGAAAATTTCTCCATAAGTATGTGCATATTGCAATGTCATTATGCACCTAATTTCATCTTCAAAAAAGAATTCATGTACATGTAGTTGCTAAATGGGAACATACAAAGTGATGAAACTTAACCTGCAACTCTAGTTTTTAGCCCAGTGTTTCACGTTGAAGATCCTTACATTATTGATTACTTCCACATACTATTATTGTACAGTACAATACATTTCTTTCAAATATCTGTATGATTGTGGATATATATGAATGGAGAATTCAAAGCTCAGAAGCATGGCCTTGTAGCTAAGATATGGTTACAATTAGTAATGTATTCAAGTAACTCTATGAATGCCGTCAATTGATGAATTGTTCAAAACGCAGGTCAGAATAATTAGGAGATGAGAACAGCTCCTCATGAAGGGTTTCGGAAAGGGTTTTAGCAGCCTCTCCCTTGCATGCCGCGACGAAATTGGAAAACAATTGCAAATTTCAGTCCCCGCCAGGCCACCTGTGGCTGGCGGTTTGTGGCTCTCCTCCTTGCAATGAAATCCCGTTTCATTTGTTTCAAAAAGAAAAAAGTTGGATCAACTCATGATCAACTTCAACCTCCGTATCCCTTGTATTCCTCCAGTGTTTAAATTGATTAAATTTTGATTTGTAGGGGTTCAATTAATCTAGAGGAGGGATGAATTCTATGGATTCTTAAAAAAAAATATCATGAAAAGTAGAATTGGACTTACTAGATGTATCTAGAATCGGGTAAATTCTTTGCTTCCTAAGGTTTGATGAGAGAAGAGGATGTGAGATTAGAGAATGGGACACGAAGGGTTGGTGGGGGGTGATCCCCACAACAGGTGTGGATGTAATTAGAGGTATCCGTTAAGTTCTCGATGCAAATTTTTTTCCGCCAATCGCACGCAGAGTTTAGGGAAGAATTTTGAATCTCATATTCCTCATACTATGTTTGGATTACGTAATGGATATCTCATTCACCCCACTGTGGCATATAGGATACGAAACCTCATTCATTGAGCAAAAGATGCAGAAACCTCTCCATCAAAAATCAATCAACAAATACAAAATCTCTGCAATAGAATTTTCCGTTTGTTTCAAAATATTAAATAAAAAGCTACAACATTCCATGTCATTTCTTTAGCTGCAAGACTATCAAATCATAGGAAAACCATCAAGAGGTTTCACGTTCCAACTCACCACCATATGAGGAGGCAATGGAGCAACAATGACTAAAGATTCTTCTAACCGACTTTCAGCAATTGTGTTTCCTAAGGGCCGCTCTCCAGGTTGTCGCTTAAACGCTAGTGCAACGTCTGGAAGAGATAACTGACGACAGTGCAAGTGTAAATAGGGCCTACTTGACCAGACATGACCACTTTCCTTTGATATTGTGTTCTCTGAATGCCCATCTGGAGGCCACACCCGCAGAGCTCGCCAGCCATACTTATAGTCTCCCACAATCGGCATCCCCAGTACTTCAGCACAGTGGACACGAATCTGTACAAAATTAAAACCTTTTCTTCATTAGACCCAAACAAGAAAGCAAGGAGCAATGCAATAAGAGACTTTGTCCTTGCAAATTTAGAGAAAAAAAATTCAAATTTCCTCACATTCACTGTAGCTTTTGTCAATGCAAGAGACCAATAAAGCATCTAGTGTTGTGAATGCTAAGAGGAGGGAGAAAACGAAGCCTACTTCAACCAGTTCAGCTCACTTCAGTCCAGAAAGCAAAAGAGTTAAAAAAGGATGTTGCTGACCTGGTGCTTGCGGCCAGTCAGAGGACGAAGCTCCAGCCATGAACAGCCTGCAAGATCATGACACGGCTAATTAGAATATAGAAAATGCATTGGTTGGGTATTTATTCGGTGTATGCCTGTTGTGATCACAATGGTGGTTCCCAGCGGCATTACTTGGTCCCTACTAGGTTAATTATTCATTGAACTAACAAAGTTGATGTTACTATTTGAGTTCTTTTTGTGAGTTCTTTTATGGAATCTCTTCCGAGTGGTTTCATTTTTTCATCACAAATGTGTGGTCCCATACATAGGGGCACTCAAGCTACTTCTAGGCCGGCGCTCGTCTCAACCAGAGAGATTAGGAAATTTCACCAACAGTTCTCACAAAGAGAAGGGCGGATAAGTTCTGTTCCAACTCACCGAGTACAGAGGATCCCAAAACCTTGTAATCTGTAATGGCTTCCTGGGCGTTTGGATGACTTTCGTGAACTACCCGCATCTTGTCAAGTTTTCCGCTGTCCGTGACTACCTAAATATTTGAACAAGGAGGTGTTCATGCAGAGCCAGAATTCAGGCTACTGAAACATGAAAAGAAGAGTCGCAAGCAATTGTAGACCTCTACATTCATCATAGACATTAGCAACACCGAACTCCGAAGACAGATGAAAGTTGAACAATGACCCTCAACAGTGCACATTAAACCTTTGCAAGTGGAGCTGATATTCGACCTTCCTTTGCCTCAGGAACTCCAATCACCAAGGCCCAATAACAGCGCTCCATAGTGCTTACTTTGCCCTGCACTATCACACAACCATATTCCACGTGATATTATCAATCAGGACTGATTTTCATGAAGACAACACGGGACAACGGCAATCTCATCAATTCTTGAACTTCACACAATTACGATGACAAAGTAATTACAACGCTCATTCTATTTAGTGTCATCCATGAATTGAATTAACACCAAATTAGTGTGCCATAGAGTAGATTTACTTCTTTCGTTAACTAGTGTACCTGGGGATCACAATCAAGAAGCTTTTGAGTGAATAATCACTCCATCAACAAGTGTGTAAAGTGGTTAGTCAAAAAGTCACCAACATGACATCCAAAGCTCATCAAATGGTGTTCCAATCTTATCCATCAATATGTACACTAATACATGGAGTTCCAATTAGCATTAAACCCAAAAAATAGTTCATCATACACTAAACAGAATAAACGGTGAATGAAAGGTGCAGCTAAAACAGTAGTTCAATTGTGCAAAAGAAATACCCCAGGAGCTCCAGATAGCTTAGCCGTTTTGTCCCGGAGCAAAGCCTGAAGGAATACAGTACTTTGGTGGGTCCGTCCAACGACTAGTGCACCACTGGTTTCTTTATCCAGTCTATGAACCTTCAGTAAACAGAGAAATGATCAATACGGGACATCAACTAAGAAAAAGACTGATGGACATTACTAGAAGCCGAAATAGCTGCATAGATAGGAAAAAGAAATGAAAGCACAAACAAATTTGGTTCATTTCATCATATTTCCTTTCCTTTCAGACCACCATTGTTGTAATGTTAATAGCAGAATTTACTTCGTATCAAAACAACTAGAAACAGTGCGTTACTTCAATAAATGATTAAATTGCTGAGCATCTTGAGTTATGATCAGCGAACACTAAGGAGGGCACTAAGAACTGCATGACCTGGCATGTTAATCCACAAGAAAAAGACAATTGGAGAGTAGTTACCAGCCGAGGCCCTTCCTCGTAGTCATAAGAGAGAGCTGCTCCCATCATAGAGTCCAGGCTTCTCACCACCTCACTACCACCCTGTTTCACATCGACTCCCCACAGTCTCATTAGACAAATACAAATAACTCAAAAACGCACCGTCTCGTGATTGCATTAGATATTCCACATGTTTGAGCAATCATGAATAATTTTGTTACCTTCCAAAATGATTCATTTCTAGGCCTACAAAGATGGAATCTGCCACTTTTGGTCATTTACGCAATTAGAGGTTAAACACTCCCACCATTGCAATAGCACCCACCTGAACAGCCAGGCCGCTTGGCTTGTTGATAACTATTATCTCCTCATCCTGCACACTTTTGTACATAGATCGTGCAATCAATACATGCTACTTCTCAATTTTCATTAGTAAATCCAGTGCAAATGTTACGATGTTCCACAGAATTGAAAATCAGTGAGTATTCTTGAAGAATAGATGGCGTTCAAATGTCAAGAATTTGTTCTTAGGTAGACTCTCGGTGTTTGCGGCTGTCGAAATTGTTCGTAATATTTTTTGAAGAAAAAGTATAATGTCCTTGGAGAGTCATGCCTTGTGAAGAATTAGACTGCGCAGCCACTTCATATCCTGAGCGGTTGGTTTTTGGGTGTTTGTTGGTGGAATCCTTTCATCTAAAGTTATTGATACAGCTGCAGGTATATATAGCACTGCACCCTCCTCAAGCGTGTCTTTTGCTGAAACCTGCAAAAGGAAATATTGCATATAGTTACTTGGCAACGGCTAGGCATGGATTCACCACTTCAGTCAAAATATACAGAAAAAATTCTACAAATACTTCAACTTGAAAAAAGCATGGGTATCTGAACATTTGCAGCATTTCGTGAAACTATGGGAACCAAAACCCTGATGCATATATAGCATACAGTATTAGCAATCGAGATACAATCAGAACTACAATCTGAAAAGAGAAACATCTAAGGTCGGTGCATATATCGTGCAACAACGTTGAAAGTGCAAGATGATTACCCTTATAAGACGTGTGTCTTTAGATGACCCAATGGCGTGACTGGAAATCTCCCCAGGTACCTGCATTCGAATCTGGTAGACCACAAAGGCAGACCCAGTCATTTCCGATCAAATCGTATATTGGCACTTGGAACAGTACACATAGTCGTAACATTCTATAGTATACAGCTTGCGCCCTTTCCATTGTAGCACAAAAGAACCTAAAGCATTAAAATACTGAAGAACTAGCCCACTTTTGAAGCAATATTTTCCATTGCCAAGCATGTAATCACTATCAGATGAACCCACATGCAAATATGTCAATTAAGAAAATAAATGATGATACAGTGAGCTATACCCACCTTTGCAAACATAACATGAGCTCAAGATTATGCAACAAAAAGAATGTAGACTCCTTTTCTTGACGCACAGTTCATTTATTTCAAGGGTGTTCAGGTGGCTCCTCAAGTGTGTCATGGCATTCCATGCACTGAAGTAAGCTTAAAGCCTCGTATGTTTCAGAAAAGTAATCATCAAGCATTGACACTTCATTAACTGGTCGTTAAGCCTCTCCAAGAATCTACTTTTGAAAGTGTTCATCTAGGTGACATTGAAAATCAGATTTTTGTTGAAGTTCAGCAAATTCTCTGGTAATCTCTGTATGCAAATTCACTAATTAGGATTGAGTGCTCAGAATTATGAGAAGATGATGTCGAACGCTACAACAAGAAAGATGAGGCACTAATTCTGGATGGTAGAGAAACATACTTGTCGCAAGCGGAAAAGCTTGTTGATCAAACTGTTGGGGACGTTAGGGCAACATTTAGCAACCCAGCGCAGAGCCGTCAACCGCTTCATCCTGTCTTCCCTGCGCATCTCCGATCCTTCATTATAACCTGCCGAGCAAATTAGAAAATCAGAAAAACAGGAATTGGCAACCCCTAGAAGACCAGAGCCGCAGACCAAAGTCACGATTGCGTACTTTCAATCGCTTCCAAAGCACGAACCGCTGATTCCAGCGGCACGGGAGGGAGATCCTTCCACCGATGCCTCGCAGCTTCACCATTCTCGGTTTCAGCAACTTTGGCTACCTTCTCAATTGACGAAGAAGATTTCCACAAACGTGCATGCTTCAAAGGCGCCCACCTATCACAAGAAAGTCTAATGCAATGCCTTAACGATGCCACTCCGCGAGTTGCCATTCTACCCTACTGAAACTCAACTTCTGCAACAAAACATGTTTCGGCACAATTGTCAATCCAGGTCTAAAGGGGTACAAAACCCTAAACTAAACCCTAAACCCCCTTTGAATGAGAGATCAAGGACGGCTTTCAACGTCGTTTTCTAAGTGGGATTCTCTAAACCTTTGAAACGAGAGTATTGCGAAAGCTTCAGTGTCGTATGTGCCCGTTCTTGCTGTTGATTGAAGAATGCTCCCGGATCAGAATTGTGTTATTGAATTGAGGACGCACTCGGAGTTTGTTGCTCCGGGTGCGCTCTTCTAAGCATATCCTTCTGCTGGTATCTGCTGCGAGCCGTTCGGGGATCGATCTGTGCTAATGCGTTGCCTCTCAATACGCCAGTGCTTTCAGATTCCATTTGCGGAGAGACTGTAAGCAGGGTGATCTCACACAGTCTGAGGCACTTTATTTCGAGCAATTTTTTTACTGCTCCGATCATCTTGTATCCAACTATTTAGAACCTAGTGACTTGATGACAATACTGTTTACACTCTTGTGCTTCAATGGCAGGAAAGGTGCCCATCATATTTCAGAACCACTCTAAGTAGACAGAAGAGTGTAGTGATCATTGTGGCCTTGCAGTAGTTGTTCCTCGACTTGAGCCTGAATCTTCATTGAGACTATTTGCAAGTTGGATTTCGGAAGCGATTTCTTCGTAGGCTGTAAATCTACCTCGAATCGTGTCTGGAGGAATGAGACTCGCCTCCTTCTAAGAGACGGGCGCATTTTTCGTTTAGTGGCAGTGAGCCAGGGCTTGGGGCTTAGCTGGAATCAATGCACTCGGGGTCAGGACGATGCCAGGTTTTGTTGCTGCGTCTCTATCTTCACAGAAGAACCTCAACTTCTGACCTTCCATCGCATCGCACACTGCACCATGTCCGGCATGTGGCTTCCCATGGTACTTCACTCAATTCCTTACCTTTGCCACTTCCCAATAATCACCACTTTTTCTGACATTACAGTGTTTTCTGAGGGTACTCTTTCCGTCAATTTAAGCATTTTAAGAAGTGTGCTTTCATTGGGAGATCACCCAATAGAGCTCGCTGGTGAGATCAAACATTTATCATTTCTTCTGCAATCATTCAAAGTGGGAGGTTGTAGACCACTATTAGTGAAAATAGCTAATCCCATTTTCCATTCAAAAATCAGTGGCAACAGACATTTAGTTGAGTGATACTGAGACCACTTTGTCAGGAAGTGTATGAAATAGATGAGATTCTGTTGGTGACAAGGAGACGTTGTCATGTCCCTAACGGTTTGGGTATGCTCTACCTTACAGGAACTGAAGCAACGACGAAGTGCGTCGAAAATGTGTTGGATGTGCTGAAGGTGGGCTTTAGCATTAGCAGGGCGCATGGAGCAACCGCGATCTCCGATGCGCGGGGGAACCACAGCTATGGCGAGCTTTTACACTCCAGCTTTCAGTTGTCGAAACTCCTCCAGTCCTTACTCCCTGGAGAGAGGCAACTGCCTGTTGCCAATACCTGCATCGAAGCACATGGAGATGGAGTTACCGAAATCCAGCATGACGGATCCAAAACTCTTGGGGTATTTGTTTGATTCTCTCAACCATTCGAATTTCACATTGTGAAAGCACATTTTAATTTCACATCCAAATAGCCTTCTGTACCTTGATAGTATGATGCTTTCAGTGCCTTCGTGATTCTTTTGGTTTTCAGCATCTTTTTTGCCAACTGTCGTTTCTGTTACAACTTTACATGAGGTATGATAATTCAGAGCGCCCAAGATTCGTTTTGAATTTGGACGGTGAATTTCTAGGGGTTAGTGATCACCAAGCCCCTTATTATGCAGCTTTTGGAAGTTTGTACTAAGAATCGCTGTGGCCACGCCCCTTGTCATGCAGTTTTGCAATTTTAGTTTCCTTCAGTGCAAAACCAGTGTGTACATAGCATATGCAATTTTAGCACAAAAGGTCTCACTAAAGTAGAGGATATTATCTGCATCACTTTAAGCATTCTAACTTACATGTAGGCGTGTGCTTTCATTGGGAGATCAATATAGTGCTGTGGAGAGATCACTTTCTGTAGAAGAGCCAAATTCTCTTGCGATCAAGTTTTTCTCAACGTGTGAATTTGTTATCCAATCATTCAAAGTGGGAGGTTGTACTCCACTTTAAGTTGCAGTAGACAACCCCATTTCCTTTCAAAGATCAGTGGCTTTAGACACTTTGCCAAGTCATGCTTACACCTTTTGCTAGTAATTGTCTGGATTCCAATAGATGAGTTGTTGGCTACAAGGGTCAGTGTTGGATAAGGTCCTTAACGGTTTTAGTATCCTCTACCTTATTGAGTATTCACAGGCATTATTGTGAATTTGGTGAATCAGGTGTACAAGAAAACGAATGCAGAAGGCGAAGTGGTAGTCGTCACTGAGAGATCCAAGAATGTGAAGCTGGTAAAGGGGGCTCGTGTAGGCATCATGGGAAAGCCTTGTGCAGAATTCGTAGTTGGGATGTGGGGCACCTGGCTGAGTGGAGCTGTGGCGGTACCGCTGGCCCTGAATCACCCTGAGACTGAGCTGCTCCACGTCCTTTCTGATGCGGTAGTCCCCGAAACCCTTCAATTGAAATACCTCATCATCATGCACTCTAGTTTCTTCATCTCGTTTTTGTTACCAGGCAAGATTTGGGGTTACTACTTTTCTTCAAACATATTTCAATAATGCTTCTAATTTTTATCATTCGGTACCAATATCGTTCTGTGGGTGTCCACACAGGGTGTCTCTATAGTCTTTGCAACTGAGGAGTATCGAAAGGTCCTTGAACCTGCAGCCGAAAAGTGTGATGTTCGTTTTTACTTGCTCCCTTCTGTAGCCGGTACTTGCAATGACAAATCTCGTGGACTTCTGCCTATTGAGCAAATGGAAGCACAGGTTCAAAAGGTGTCATCTAGCATTCGAGGTATTTCAAAATGAACTAGCCCTTATAATAAGATTAGTGCTGTGTAAAAACGTGTCACAATGTATTCCATAGACCAATGCCCTTATATGAATCGAAGAGACCACAAATGAACCAGAGTACTGTTTGACAACTCGTTCGAAATTTAATGGATTGTTTGAATGTGTATACTTTTGATTTCCATGAGATTTTTTACAACTATCTTAGTGAAGATTTTCAAAAGACTCTGACATTCGATGTAGTAATTCTAGAGCAATTTCTTTTATCATTTTCCAGGAGTGCTCAGAATATCGAACTACACTGATTATTATTTGCTTTCATTCCTAGCAATTTGTATGTCAAGATCTATTATTGGTGCAGGGGAGCAGGTAGCTCTAATTATTTATACGAGTGGGACTACGGGGAAGCCAAAAGGAGCTGTTCATACCCATGCCAGCATTGGGGCTCAGGTAATAAGAGTTTAATCTCATGCTATGCTTTCTACACCAGATAATGGTTTCTGCCTCATAATGATCCTGACTGTACCCCTACTTTATCTATGAGTTTTGTTTCCTGATTTCAACACGGTTTTGAACCAAAGTCTAAACTTGCAAGTAGCCAGATCGTCTATTTTTTAGTTCTGAAGGTTTGAAATCTCCCGTATGTAACCAGGTACGGATGCTGGCCAAAGCTTGGGAATATTCTCCCAAGGACCGGTTCCTCCACTGTCTGCCTCTGCACCATATCCTTCGCAATTGTCTTTTGAACTCAATCCTCTAAAACACCATATGCTAGGTTAGATTTTAGACAATTCGTCTTCAACTTCTGAAGTACTAGAAATCTTTATTTGTAAGAAGCTCTTGGGTATCCCAAAAGTGAAGTGAACTTTGGGATCTGAATTGGTATCAGATGATTAGAGTGATTTGCGAGCCCTAGATTAGGAGCAAATTAAAATTCGTATTTTGTTCCCTGCTGTACGAACTAAGCTCTTCCGTTTCCTTTGTGATCCTTGACATGCTGCAACTTACATGTGCATGGATTGGTCAACATTTTGCTGGCGCCTTTGTTCGTAGGTGCTACGGTAATGTTCTTTCTTTATGCTTTCATATTTTAAGTGATTCCTTCCTTATTTACCTAAGAAATCGCTATATACCTAGTTGTATTTGCTCCAGATAATATTCTTGATAAATTCTTTCATGGGTTTTCAATACTTGCAGATTGAATTTCTGCCTAAGTTTAGCGCATGGGAAGTATGGCAGAGGTGGCAGGAGTCGTATCCAAACCCAGATGTACCAGCTAGTGATGCCGTAACTGTCTTTAGTGGGGTAAGCTTTCTTCATTTCCTTACCATGAAGTTGATGATCCAGGCATTGACCTTTTAGCAACTCGTCTACATATCCTTCTAATGTACCATGATTAAAAGTTCGGTAAATGCTCAGGAACATTCTTATGAGAGAATTAATTTGCGGCTGCTTTGCGAAGTGTATGTTCGTCTATCAGGTTGGCCATTTACCAAAAAAAGCCGAAAGAGGTTTACTTACTCCATTTTAAATATGAATCAGGTGCCTACAACGTATGTACGACTCCTCCAAGGTTATGACCTGATGGATGTAGACCAGCAGAAGTCATGCTCTTTGGCTGCCGGCAGATTGCGCCTTTTGGTAATCCGTTTTCAAAATTGATGATATGCTTTTTTGCTACGGAATTTGAGCGACCAATTAGGAAAAATTTAATCGGGATTAGGGTACGTTCTTACATTCTTTCCTGATGAATGTCAGATGTGTGGGTCATCGGCGCTGCCACAACCAGTTATGGAGAAGTGGGAACGTGTGACGGGACATCGTCTGCTTGAAAGATATGGGATGACTGAGGTTTGCACACATCTTTTTATGCTTTCTTGTTTTTCAAATGACATCTCACTTGCGCGGATATGCAACTTCTGTGTTATAGGCAGGGGGCATCAGCTTTGAGGTTTGTTTTAATCATTTGTATATAAATTTGTTTTAGAAATAAAAGTTGAAAAAAATTTGGGTCAGACACTTTTTAGAATGTAAACTTCAATTTGGATCATGCTCGTTCCCCATATGAAATTTAAAAAAATTGTCTCAAAACTTGTTTCCAAGTAAAAATAAAAACTCATAGCATAGATTTATTTTTAATAAATTTAACATCATGTCAAAAACTTAGCTAGTTTTTTCTCTGTTACATGTGCTGGTTGGAAATAAAAATTGTTTGAACAAATGAGAATTCCCAATAGAACTCTTCAAAACTCCGAAAATAACATGAGTCCAAAATGTGGTCTTCTTCGTCCTTAAAAGGTTAGACGTCAAGGTGCTCACTCGATATCACAAGCGTGTTCTATATTCACATAGATATAGACACTACCAGTTTCTCATTGGCTTGTTTCATGTGGGGTTTGCGTCAGTATCTATAAGTTACTCATTGAGACCTGTTGATGTTATTGAAATACAGTTTGGTATGGGACTGTCCAACCCTCTTCATGGTGATAGGAGGCCAGGGTTCGTTGGGAAGCCTTTTCCTGGTGTGGAGGTCAGGCGTCTCTTCCAGTTCTTATCCACATTGAAAACCATGACGTCTGACTGTTCTGTTGCAACTTTCAGCAAATGTGAATCTCATTAATCCAATATAAAATATCTAAGATTATTATATTTATGATCCTTTAATGTGAATGTGGTTTAGTAATTGATAATACTGCATGGTGTTTTGAACTCCAGGCGTTGATTCTTGAAGATGAGGATGCTGCCACAGGTGTAGGAACACTGTGGATCAGAAGTCCGGGAATGTTCAGCGAATATTGGAACCTACCAGAGGTACACATACATTCAATTAGAACATTGGCAGTGTGATGATGGTACATGTGGGCAGCTTGCATACTGGGTAACTCCCTTGTAGTAATAGGGAACATTGCTAGAATATTCTAAGAATATTCTAGAAATGGATTTATAAACTCTATTTATTTTTACCCTATTCCGTTAAGAATTCTCAAGTAGTTTGCTAATACGTACTAGTGACCCCCGAGCCTCCGTAAGCTAGATTCCTTGAATTGTAAGCATTTGAAATGGATTTGGCAGGTGACTGAAAACTCTTTTAGGAAGGATGGCTTCTTTGAAACTGGGGATACAGCTTCAAACGAAGATGGTTACTACAAAATTCTTGGACGTACGTAAACTGCTACACTGACTCAGAATTTATCAGAACTGGATTTTGTTCTCCCTACAATTATTCATTCAGTTTGTCTTGCTTCAGAAATAGACATCATGAGAGTGGTTTCCAGACAATGATCTAATGCTTTCTCATGACAAAGTAACGATTTATTTCAATATTCCAAGCACCCGAATAAGTGGGCAAACTTCGATTTAGTTGTAATAAGTGCAACTGGCTTATGACAGGGACAAGTGTGGATATTATCAAGTCAGGAGGTTATAAAATATCTGCACTTGAAATTGAAGCTGTCCTCCTTCAGGTGTGAGACTGCTCAAGCTCTCTTGATTTGATGAGCACCATGTAGTTACATGTTTTCCTTTCAAACGTAGATTCCTTGTTCTCTGAGCCATTTCCAAAACGGGGCATGTTGCTAATGAGCAAATTTGAAACTAATGGGTGATGAGCTTCTAATATTTTAGGAGCGATTGTTGAGAACTAAGGAGGCCCATTATGGTCATTTTGCAGCATCCTATGATAGCAGAGTGTGCAATTATAGGTATTCCGGACAAGGACTATGGGGAAATCGTTTCAGCTGTAATTGTTCCCCATGAAGCACAAGCTGCATCAGCCGCTGCAGAATGGAAACCAGTTCTCACTTTGCAAGCCCTGCGTGAATGGGCACGCTCTATTCTAGCTCCCTATAAGGTTAATTATCATCTTTGACTTGAATGCTGTTCAGGATTGTCAGCAAATTGAGCAGTTTCTTGTGCCAATCTACTTCATAAAACCACTTCATTACAAGGATATAGAATATTATAGGTTCTTGTATTTGCAATACCCAATGTGATTAGAACAACTTTGAGCAAGGGAGTACGATCTGGAACTTATTCATCTTCACTTTTTTAAGGAAACTGCACCTAATTGCAATCTGTTTCTAAAACTGACCTCTACACATTCCTATACAGTACAGCCTCTATTCTTGAGAGCCTAGGACCGATTTTGGTTACACCTATTTTCAGCACTTTGAAAATTTGTAGTTTATTCACAAGGTATCCAAAAAACTCATGAAAAGAGAATCTGACATCCCCTTTGACTCCCAACAAGAATTAACAAAAGAATAAATAGTTTAATAATGCTAAGTAACCATACTGAAATGCTCATTCGGACGATTTTAGTTGCTGTGACCTTAAGTAAAACAGCCTTTGTTTTTTGAAACGTTTGGTTGTTGATTTTGCGCCGATGATCATATTTGTCTTTGTTTTCAGCTCGTCTGCTCTTGCTGCTGTAATACCAATACATTGAGTACCTTTGCAAGTTGGAATTGGACTTCTCCATGTAGACACTGGCGCATTAAGAGTTTGAAGTCTAGGAACTGAAATTTCTGGTTCACTTTTCTTGATGCAGATTCCTCGGCATTTGCTAGTTTCAGAATCACTTCCGCGCAATGCCATGGGCAAGGTATGTCTTTTACCCTTCATATAACGCCAAAAGATATTCTGAAACGAACAAGACTACAGCTTTTGAGGAAAGATACATAGAGAACCGAGTACGGCTAAAAACATCAGAAGGCAAAATTGGATTTACAAAATCTCAACAGATAATGAACTTCGCATGATTAGTGATGGTTTTTATCAGTTGGGAGTTGGGACGAGAGTGCCCGTTGTAGTTGTCAATGAAGGCAATTGTGATTTGCATCAAGATTCAATGCTGTTTGTTTTGCAGGTAAACAAAAAAGTTTTGAAGGCTTTAATTCTGAGAAGCTTTCCAAAGGCCTGAGTTTCCAGATCTTCAAGAATGTGGTATATTACTCGTTTAGGTCCTCGGAAATACGATAGGTTCTGTTAGCAAGTTTCAAATTACTGTCTACTTGCAAATATCATGACTGGCGGAATAAATCTGTCATACTGAGAGTTCAGCCTGGAGTTCGTACTACGTTAGCATGAGATGGTCACCAGTTATGCCATTTCTGAATGCACTTCAAACTATCTTTACTTATTACAAGAAATATGAGGCCAAAGGAAAGCTACTTGTGGAGAAAATTAGTTTTGAAGGCAATTGAAGATATTTGATGGAATCAATACTATTTTAGGAAATCCCCAGGTAGCAATTTGAATTAAATAATTGTTGTTGTCACTTTCTATATTTTGGGAAAAAAAAGTCGTTAAATAGTGACAAGAATCAAATTAAATCTATTTTTAGGAGACATAGAATTTTCTTTCCTTGAATTTATTAGGATAAAATGTTGGTGTACAGAGTCTTCTATCTAGTAAGGAATCTGGTTTATGTGTTTATGTTTTGACTATGTGTTTGCTCTCCTGATTCACTGGTCCATGAAAATTTTACATATAAATTTTATAAAATTCATACCCTCTTTTTCTTTTCACTAAACTCTTAATTGGGCAAATCCCACAAATTCTACAAATCTCACCTCATTCTAATCTTTGTCCAATTGTATAGAGGTTTGCCGAGGCATTTCACCAAATTTTCCTTGTTAATTGCTATTGACACCAATCAACCAGACCTATTGTTTTTCATCTATTGTAATTCACCATCATCCTATTGTTTTTCATCTATACTGGTATACTGAACTCTCCACACTTCCGAAGCATATGGTCAAAGTAAAATTGAGAAATTAGAGAGTTAGTAGCTTTAAAATCTTGTTCGAAGTATTCAGAACTCAGCTCAAGACCATCCTTTAAGGTATGAACACCGAGATCAGAAGGCACCCAATGTTTGACATAATACCAGAACAGAGTTCCCTGACAAGAAAAAAGCAACAAAATGGCGCTCCAAAAGGCGACCAATAAATGTTCCAGAGCTTACAAATATTACAGGTAAGGAATTTTTGTCCAAAAGTACAACCTCCTATAAAAATGAGGACACTGGATATTCAACCAAAATGATGTTGAAATAGCTCTGAACTATGCAGCAAAAGAGGACATGGAACTCACAGTGAAAACCCATGAGGAATCAACCCCAAGAGCTTGCAGGTGTTGCCCACAGAGATTTACATTTCAGGGCCAATAGTTGACCAAAAACTGCTACGCAACCGCAAAGTTGAATTTAATCTGTAAGTTCCCAAATGGCCAAGGTGACAGCTTCTAAGCCTACAGGAGATGAAATAAATCATTTAAGAAGCTTCAAAGAAGAAAACAAAAGGTATTAACAGAAAGAAAGAAGAAATAATATCCAACAATTTTTGAACAATAGAAATCAATGTTTTCAAAGTTACTATAATCAACAATTAGCTTCCAAAGTGGACTTTCTAGTTTTAGCTTGAGCCCTTGGGGGTAAAAGTCGTTGCAGAACCACAAATTTAAAAGTGAATTCCACCTATGTTATCGCTGGGCCGCCAACAAATCTAGCACTGATGTAGGAGGAGGGCGAGGAGGAAGAAACACAACATCGAGTATTTCCACTGAGTTGGCCTCTGCAACAACTACAAAACCATCATCCCTTGGAGATACTTCTGGCTCATCAATGCAACAATCTGCCTCAATAGTGAAAGTTGATGAGGCTCCACCCACAACATTGCTCACGGTCTTGAGTTTCATCATGTAAGGAAACGATGTTTGCTTAGCAAATCGGTCTGATAAGACCTTCAAAACAGTGAGATAGCACATGTCTCCAACAGAGTGCCCGAATCTCCCTATCCCAACAGTTCCAATCCGGTTCCGGCACACCGCAAAACACAGGTCATTCCCAAATACAATGTGGAATTTATCTTTCGGATGCATGAAGAAATTCGTCGAATTCGCATCATGCACTCCCCAGCTACCAGGATGGCTCTGCCTCACATGCTCCTGGAAGAGATTGTACTGAAAGCGGGACAGCAAGGGATTGTCACGAAAATAGCAACCCGGAAAGGGGCAGCTCAGAGGTTCAAACACACAGGTCCTTTCGTGGGAGCCCTTCTCTGAAAACTTCACCGTTGCAGTGCACCCGGAATCTGCGAATTTGCACTTCACTTTGAGAGACTCGATCAATTTCTCCAGCACTAGACATCGAATGGACCCCGTTTGTTGTTGGCAGGAGGGGCACACATTGTTGGTCTTCTTGGAACACGAAGCGCAGGCCACATGTCCGTTCTGGCACTGCAACATCACCACATCATGATAATTCAGAGACTTTGTTTCAGAGATTTAGGTAAAGGGAACTACACTCCAAACTCGTTAATCTAACCATTCGGAGTCCCAGCTTGTCATCATGTCATAGTTTGAATATGTGAAAAATATGCTACAGTCAAAGATAGCGTGACAAGTGTGCAGAATGTCATTTTAGAGAAACGTCATGCTTGTATGCTCATTCGGATGTAAATACCCATGCGTGAGCAGAGGCCATAGCCAACTACAACTGTGGCAATTAAGCAAGAAAAGAATTCCGAAATGAGGCAGCAAGGGTTTCATACTTGATAAATTGGCGATGCCAGATGCTCAGTGCAGATGGTGCAATCGAGCAGATCAAGATCGAAAACAGACGCGTCCTTCGCTTCAAACCCTAAAACATCGATCACGGTTCGATCGGAGAGTTTTCCCGGAGATTCAGATGCCCTTTCACTAATTGTAGAATTTGTAGCTGCAGATGATGACTCCTCCGCCCCCAGTCTCCTCCGCTTCACGCCTTCCACTCCTCCATACCTCATTGTGACCTAAAGGATCGCAAAAAGCGCATGTAACTCCGGAAATTCACCTCAATTGAATGAAACCATTGAAAACTCCAGAGCCCTAAAACTACCGCTTCGACATTCTTTGGTGATGGCGGAACCCTAAACTATCGCGTTACAAGAAACGCCAAGAATCCGATCAGTCAAAGCACCAAGTGAGTGATAGGTGTTCTACTGCTCACGGCATATGCTACTGCGTCGTGGAATGAAAGGCAAATGCGACCGAATTCACAGAAAGTAATGAAGTGGGTTGCTTGTATAGACGGAGAGTCCAATTGAAGTCATGAACTGCTACCAAACTTGTGAACTGCAAATTTCATTGCAATACTGTATATTTTCAGAAACTGCGAATTCACAACATGCTTTGCAAATCATTCACAGAATGGAAATGCCACCATCAATCCAACGTTGGTTACTCTTCGTCTCTTTCTGAGAACCAGTGACACAGTAAGCTTAGACGGACTGAAGTGGTCACTGATTCAGAAGCGGATTTCAGGTAAATAAGATTCCTTTAAATAACCCCTAATAATGCTCAAACTATCTATTGCGAGGAAGATGAATGTTTTGAAAAGTGAATTTCATCCAATTGATGCTTATTAACCGAACCCATAAACAATGTTGAGGATGTTTTCTGGCCAATGAATGACAAAGAATCTCTCCATGTAGGACAAAAGTGCAACTATTCATCCTCCCAATTTTTGGTGAAAAAGGAATGTCTTCTACAATAGTTTGAATTAATTGTTGGCTTTTGCATTTTTTTAAGCCAACAATTCACACAGTTTTAAAATAGTTGATTTCTATGGTGACCAACTCGTCGTTTAAGGGTTAAAGGACAGACTAATGACCATGGAAATCATTCCTTGTGAATCATTCACTTAAAAAAAAATGCAAGCATTCATTGGAAGTCAAACTATTGTAAAAGACTTCCCCTTTTCATAACAAAAATTTGAGGATGAATAGTTGCACTTTTGTCCTACTAGAAGGATTCTTTATCATCCATTGGACACCAAACATCCTCATCACCATTTAAAGGTTAAAGAAAAGTCATATAATGTATTAATCCTAGAAGGATGGGCTAGTCACCATGGAAATCATCCTTTTTCATATTGTGTGTATTAATTGGAGGTCAAATTAAAGAAAAATTAAAGAACAAGATCTCCCTTTTTTACACAAAATACCAAAGATGAACATGTGTATTTATATCATACATACAAGGATTCTTTGTCATCCATCAAACACTTAGTATCTACAGGGTCCTTTTAGGGTTAATGGAAAGAAAAAAGAATGCTTTACATGAATTAATGCTATAAATATTTTAGAGGGACTCGTAATTATTGGCTATGGATAAAAGGGAGGAGGATTTGCATTTTACTAAAGCTATATGTGAAGAAGGTTGAATGAGAAGAACCTTACCTAAAGTATGAGTCTAAAAGTGAAGCACTACAATAGGGACAAAGCCTTTTGTAATGTTGGTGCTTGTTTATTAAGATATTTTTAATAATGATCTTATTATCTTGAGTTTGAATAAACAAGGATAAATAGTTTGGACCAAATTCAATCTCTTCTACCTTCTTCAGAAAATAAGTTTATTCACTTTCATTTAAAACTTTTGACACAAATTTATTGATCATATTGTGAAAAGCATAACTTAGACATACCATTAGACATACCATTGTTCAACAATGATAATGGGATATTTTTTCGGTTCATAGAGATAAAAGTACCTTATTCATTTGATTAACATGGAGAAAATAATTAGCAGCCAAGACATGTTAGGCACTCCTTCATTCAAAATGCATGTTTGACATACTTAGTGACTAAGTTACATGATGCCTCAGTTTTGGTTCCCCCATTTAAGTTTGTCAAATTTTAAGTGTCTGACAGCTGCAATGCATGTGTTCATCAAAACATACATACATAGAATTAAATAAAAGGGAAGTCTTCATATGACCAATGCAAATCTTCTAAAAACCATGAGGCCTCATTTGGAAACCAATGTTTCGACTGAAGGAATAACATTTCTGACAAAGCTCAATTATGATGAAGTCTCTTTCCCTACAATGTAATACCCTATCCCTAAACCATATCTGACAAGATCATGTAATGACGTCCATGTAAATAATGGATTTCAAATTCACAGATTCTAATAAGCAGGATAGTGCTAGAACGTATTCAATGAATCCACCAAATGCAGACCAAAAAGTCAAGGAGTACTGGAATATAATTCCTAGAATTACCCTTGTTGAAAATCTGTTCCCAGTTGCAACAATCCCAGCACAGCAGGAGAAGCAGGGATCACACGACGGTTGAGATATGCCTGATTGTTGGCCTCAATATCCTCCAGCCTGTGCAGACACGTTATCACAGAGCACTAACTTTTAGCAATGTGGAAGTGACAGCTGAGGAAAATACCGCCATTGAAGATAGATCACCCAAAACCTAGAGAGTGGTGATTAGTCAAGTGAGTTCATTGTAACGCCTGCAGAACCCAGGATCTGCTTGGAGTTCAAGAGTTGATCAGTAAACCATTCATTCTATTCAATATGTGATACACTATTTTGTTGATCTAATGCTAACTTGAACACCACATTTTAGTGTTCCTATTAATAAGATTGAAACAGCATTTACTGAGATTTGGATCTTGTGTTCGCCACTTGTGAATGGACCCCTTGTCAATTGGGTGACAATTCAGTCGAAAGCTTCTAGATGGTACACTATTTATTAATTTTAAATCACATTCACTATATGGAACGCAATGTTGGTGTTACATTAATCATAGACGACACTAAATAGAATGAGTGGTGTGGATTTCGTACCTGTAACGGTAATTAACCATGAGCCCTGCACTAGCATCGAGACCTTTCGAAGAAGTGTCTCCCATCCAGTTTAATTGTTCCACACTCTGCAAAAAAATTCCAACCATTAATGGAACCAGTGCCCCGTTGTCACAACCTTCTTGAAAGGAGCTGCTAACACCATGGGCTCAAATGCGCTGATCCCCAGACATCTACTTTCTCTAACTTAACACAAATCAACTTACATCTGAAGTTCAAGATTAACAGCATTGATAGTCATCCAGATATTGTTGGCAAATGTAATTACTGCCAACCAGAGTGCACTTCCAATTACAGTAAAGAGGGTGGTGGTCAACACTGCTCTAGAAACATCTTGTATTAAAGAATGAAAGCATTGGTACTTAGCCGACAACTGTAGGCAAGTATAGTTACTGCCAATCCTAGTGCAACTACAATGAAAAGGGTGGATAGTCAACACTGCTATAGAATGTCACGAACAACCTTCATTACCAACGTCTAATGACAAAACTAAAGTCACCCAAAAGATCTCTGCCACGAGGAGATGTATTCGTTGTCAAAAAAACTACTACGGTCAGAAAGAAACTTACTGCTCCATTGCGAACATGGAAATTGGTCACAGGATCTAATGCAGCACCGCGCTTCTTCTCCTGAAGTACGTACCTGGAAGAACAAAACAACAGAGAGCCACGTTCAAACTAAACGTGCAAATCAAGAGTGTTCCTGCAAATTGACCAAGTGTAAAGGAGAAAGATGCTTACCGAGCGCACAATCGGAGAAGAGGTGGGCGCAAAGCCCCTACCAACTTCTCTGAGCTGGCCCATTCATGTTTCTCAGATGATAAGACCTCATACATAAAGGCGACAGCTCCATCTGATTTTTCACCGTACCTTCCAGTTACAAAAAAAAATTCAGCTGTAAGGAACTCCACCACTAAATCATGCCTTTTCGAGGTTCACCACCGACAAATTATTTTATAAACCATGTAGATTGTCAGAAATTCTCTTGATCAAAACTTCAATATTCCAACGAGAGACGTGGTAAGACAAACCTGCAAACCTCCAACCTTTCTTCTTCTTCTGGACGAAGTAAATCTTCTCTCAATTTGTGGATCTCAGACTGGTCCTTGGATTCCTCAATGAGCTTACATTGCGTGGCCAATTTTGCAAGTAACCATTTCATGAAGCCCGGAATAGGGCTAAGAGTTACAAAGGTCTGCAGAAAGTGCAGACGATAATATGAGAATATGAATGCTTGCAAATCAGATGGCGTCAACTTTGCAGCATTCAGTTCAGGTAAAGTGAGAATGCAAATTCAATTAGAACCATTGGATGTAATTCAAAACCATGGTAAAGTCCTTTTAAATTCAATTGATATGCATCTTAATTCTTACTGCCTGCAACTTGAATAGCTTATGCAATTCATGAGCAAAACCGAGCAACCATTGACTCAGGAAGATGCACACCTGAACCTCGGGCATCTCTTGCCGAAGTAGATGTAAAACACGCTTTATTAGGAAGTTCCCGAGCTCGATACCTTTGAGTCCCGGCTGCCCAGTGCAAACAGGCAGTGCTATTAGATCCATCCCTTGAACATTAACTAGCACATAAAAATATACAAACTTCTGAGTAAAGGAAGCCTTGGTCTATAGACACTATTTCTGACAAAAGAAAGGCAAGCAATACCTGGGTGCTAGTAATTGAATAAAAGAGTGCACTCGTTGCTTCTGTTTCGTCACACGGGGGTTCACCAAAAAGAACTTTCTGCATAGCAAGACCGTTCATCACATTCCCACTTAAGCTCAGCCAAAATTGGATTTACTGAAATAGCTTATCCTAGCCGTATAAAAATTGTGAGAAATACCTGAACTGAGCTTTCAATACCCTTGGTCAGGGCAACTTCGATGAAAACCAGAGGTTCACCTGTGAGTAGCAATAATCCAATAAAAGAGATAGTTAACGAGGTATTGCCTGTGCATCTAAAAACCATGCCTAAAGAAGCTGACAGTTGGCAAACTGCTACTCCACCTCTCTCTCACCTTGCTTGAAA
The DNA here is from genome assembly GCA_947034895.1 of Rhytidiadelphus loreus. Classification (NCBI taxonomy): domain Eukaryota; kingdom Viridiplantae; phylum Streptophyta; class Bryopsida; order Hypnales; family Hylocomiaceae; genus Rhytidiadelphus; species Rhytidiadelphus loreus. Next base: position 26,561,779 of record OX344765.1, on the reverse strand, counting down.
AGAAACATACAGGCTATAAATGAAATCTTTACCAGGCATGGCAGGATGGAAATAGCCAAAGCATCTCCGTCCAGTTCCTAGCCGCCGCTTCAGATCGTAGAGGTTCGTGATCGGATGTACAGCCTGCAGCCAACATTCAGCATATCACGACCTATTTGTGCAACTTCTCTTTGAACCTATTTATCTTATACTCCATCTACAGATATGGCTTTTTTTAGTGCTAAGAAGGAAACACAATATCGCAACTCTGATTCAGAAGCGAAGAATAGGGAAAACGGAATTGCAAAATACCTCGTAGGTCACAATCTTCTCCAGTAAACAGGCGGAATCATTCCAAGTCATGCGATGCAACTCAAGGCATGCTGGACTAAGCCAAGTAGCGAACAGACCCTGCAAATCAGCATCCAGAGCTCGAAGTGATGCTAGGTTGTTCTCCCTGTTCCACATGCAACAACGAATATTTCGTTAGTTCTCTTACCAAAGAGACTAGTTCAACCTTCAAACAAACAAGGCGAAAATTTATTGGTGAAAATAAATCGTACTTTAAGGTAGTCTTCAGGTCCGCACGAAGATCCACTAGAAATTTGAGGCCGCCAACCTGACCATTCATTTGCTCAAATAATCGTGATGATAGGGGAATGAGGGCAGCTCGTAAATCCCGCTCGGTGCGATAGTGCGCAGCTTCTGATCCGCTGTCACTTGATACTTCCTCACTTCTTTCTTCAATACTGTCAACTACCACCAAATTCCACAGCCGATTGGCATTTTAGTATATGCATCTAGAACAGGTATCATTCCCAATACAATGACAAAGAAATTGGGCTAAACCCAAACATATCAAAGGAGCTCATAAATATGAGAGTCCTACCAGGCTTCAAGCTCATATAGTGCTGAATGAGCCCTTTCACCCTCTCTCGATCGACTCCAAACTGAGTCCCAAGAACAATTAAAGCTCTTTGCCGATAATCCGTGTTCAATCTCAAATAATCCTGTTGAAGTCAGGAGATGGGCCACTGAAGTCATGCTCAGTTGTGTACTGTCAAAATGACATGTACTTCATACTATTTGACATTTGCAGGAAGTGTTCTTGATAAACAAGTCATGCCCATTACTTGATGTCATATTTGGAGTACAAGCTGTGTGGCATCTGTTATACCTCCCGCAGTTGACGTAGAGTTGCGTTTGGAAGACTTGAGTTTCTCATGTGAACAGCCTCATGCATGAGCATGCTTACTTTCTTCAGAAGCCTACATCAACAAGCACCCACATATCAAGCAATGAACTGAAAAGAAGTAAAAAGAATGTAAACAAGGAATGACTGCAAGCTTTGTCCTCTCGTGTATTTTTTTTGCAGAGACTCGAAGTAGGAAACCCTAGAGAAAGAGCACTGAAACCCTGATCTACTTCAGGGGTTTATGAGTAGCAGATAAATGTACAGGCACCCCATAACTACCTGAATTCCAGTAAATAGTGAACTAAGTGAAGCTAAGGCGAGAAGGCACTGAGCTCATTTAGATATACCAAGGAAAGAGACAGAATACAAATATTGTGACCAAATATAATGCAAAGTGGAAGATACTAAACCCGTTAAGGACCTCATCCCGTCTCCTATTGACTGACCCCAGTTACCAACACCACCTCATCTCTTCCAATTCCCTTGGTTAGCCTCCAATTAGCTAGTTGGTTGTAGCAAGGCTCGGCTAAACGTCTATGACCACAGATCCTTGAATGGAAATGGGGTAATCTAACAACAGTGGTCTACAAACTCTCACTTTGAATGATTGCATAAGAAATTCATACATAGTGATAATTATCTGACCAAAAGAGAGTTCGGGCTTGTACCCAAAGTGATCCCTCCACAGCATCATAGAGATCTCACAATAAAAGAGCACTCTTAACATATTGGTTAAATTGCTTAAAGTAGCGGAAAGAGTATCCTGTACTTTTAAGTGGAGCTAAGGATGTGAACGGTGAGAAGGCAATTGAGATCATTTGGACATACCAAGTAATATATTGGCTGTGACCAAATATAATAGCAATGACCTAAAAGTTCTTCCACGGATCTACCATACCCCCCTACAAAGCATTGCAATTGCCTCACCATATTACCAAATGAAATTCAAAGGAATTGTACCTCTCCGAATGCCTGGGATCCAGCATAGCAGGTGCCGATTTCGGTGCAGGTTCCACAGGCCCTTGATCCATTTGCTCCATGAACGGCTGCTTCCCGAGCTCACTGTGCTGGAATCTCCAAGAAAACCAACATCAGATCAAATTTCAATTCCCTTCCAACAAATTAACACCTAATTTCGACACCAACCAAAATGCGACACTCCATAATCCTGTACAACGAGTACATAGTGATTTTGAGAATGCACACCACCCCAGCATCTCTGTGTCAATTTCAGATCATCTACCAGAGAAACTTGGATTGCTTATAACTTTTGCATATGGTATCCAAATAATGCAGTGTTTGGTGCGTTCAAATCCTCCTTGATGAACTAAGAAGAATATTTTAACAGTCTAGCATCTCTAATATAGTATATATACTCAAAATTGGGAGCTCAATCGAAAAATAAATAAATAAATAAATACAGTAACGCCCAGCAGAGTTCATTGAAATTGAGAATTCAACATCTCGTAAACCCACCTTGGCAAGAGCTCCTGCAGCGCCCTTGAATCGGAATCCAACCCCTCCAAGACGCAGCCTCATCATCACTCTCATTGGAACAGCCCTAGTCGTGTGCATCCATGCTCCAAAAAGAAAGTGAAACAAAGGTACTTGTTGCAACACACGAGCAAGCTGCTTAGTTGATCATTTTTGGCCTAGAAAAATATAAAATGCAGCATCGAAGCTCAAATTCTTTTTGGTTTGGGTAGAGGGCGGCGGCATTCAACAGCTTTTCATGGGCAATCGAAGCTTCCGCGGGAAATTCAGTAGAAAACTGACGATTCTGGTTACCTGTACTCCATTTTCGAAAGGACGAATCGCCAGGGTGTCTACCTCAACCCATAGAGTCCAGGTATCAGAACGGGTATCGGGTGTTGAGCACACCCAAACCTCTTGAAGGACGGGCTGGCTGGTCACCCTGGAAATCATCCTTTGGGGTACCGTTTGAATCATTTCCATAAAAAAAATTCAAGAGCACTCATTGAAGGTCAAACTTCTAAATAAGATCTTCTCTTTCTACACAAAATTCTAAGGATGATCATCTGTACTTTTGTCTTATATAGAATGATTCTTTGTCATCCATTGAACAATAAACATTCGTTGCATTGTTTAAAAGTTAACTCTAGAAATCGGACAACGTCTCAGTTATAGGTACTCACTCAAATATGATTCACTTTTTGGATCAGTAGGTGCATTCTCTAATTCTACAATAATAGAGAAATTCATTCATCATATACTTGGTGTCCTTGGCGTTGTTTCAAAATTAATAACATGTCAACTGTTCTCTCACCAAATTCTAAATTCTAGGGAATGTATAAAAAAGATGGAATAAGGTATACAACCTATTTTCGACAAGGGCCCCATTTCTGTAAGATAGGGTGAACTATTTTAAAGAATGAGGGGAATATAATGTAGTTTAGTAACTTCATTCACTTGTGTGACAAATAACACATTGACACCTTTTAATAATATATTTTAGTTTCAAGAAGTGCAAAACTAAAATATGTTAGCATTTTAGCATATGTTTGATTGAGCGATGGGCGGGGGCCAAATTTTTTACTAGTTAGGGATTAGAAATAATGAAGATTGTACTAGGGTTTTTTGTTAATTTTTCATCAAGTTTGGAATTAGTAAAAATTAAGGAAGTGTAGATTACAATCCAACTTGTTTTGTATATATAGGCAAACCTTTGAAAGACCATGGAGTCACAAGGTGGTGTTTGGATGATTTCAAATGAAGAAAGGATGATGAACTATGTTTTTTCATTGAATATTTTTTAGGATTCTTAAATTTGGATGTGTTTTTGCACTAGATGTTGGTCAAAATTTTCTCATAGACTAAGGTGTTATTGAACTCTTTTAAAAAAAAATGCTAAGAAATTGGATTATAAAAGATGTTTTTTTTAATGTATTTTGGCAATTTGTTCCCCCTTGCTCTAAATCTAAAACTTGACCGGTCAACCACTTTTGGCAATAATGACATTTTTTGAAAGCTCAACCAACAAAATGAAGTTAGCTAAGTTTACTTTCTACTTTGAATTGAAGTAGAAACTAGATTTTATAAGCTTCATTATATCAGTTGTGATGAAATTCTGAAAATATCATTTTTGGGGTAAAATTCAAATCAAGATAAAAGAAAAAAAATTGACAAAAAAATAAATAGTAATCTATTGACACTCAAGTCAGAGTCAACACCATAGTGCCAAAATAATTTAATTCTAGAATCTGGACAATTTAGCAACTTGTTTTGAATTTCTTGACTTTGGACACTTTGCTTTTCTTACTTTCTATGTACCAAAAGACTTATCAATGTATCTACTAATCCTTCTCTCCTTGTAAACTCTTTCTTCTAACTTCCCTCTTGACTTTTAAGACTATTCAATCCTACCTTGATTTTTTTTCTATTAGTTGACTTTGACTACAATAGAATTTTTTGTCATTAATTTGACAATTTCGGCATTTTTTTTTATTGTCAAGATTTTCTTTCTAATGAGACCAAAGTTCTTTCCAAACTCTCCCATTTTTCAAACATCTCTTCATTCTTCTTCTTGATTTCTAAACATTTGAAAGGTTCATGTAGTAGCAAAATCGAGGGAAATTACTTCTATTTGAACTATTTGCAAGTTTCTAGCTTCTAATTGAGCTTTGAAGTCTCTCTAATCTCCCTCCTTTCTTCATTAATTTGTATTCTAGTTTTGTTTTGGCAACTATCACTATGTTTGAACTTGGGTATTTTGGCAACTATCACAATTTTGAAGAGTTTTGCTTCCAAACCTCTTATAGTCAAAGCTTTGCCGTTTTGTGGATGATTGCCAAGTATCTAGATACTTTTAAGTCAAAGCTTTGCCGTCTCTTTAACCACTTTTCAAATTCTAATAATTCTATAATGTCTAAGTTCAAAGCTTCGCCATAAGTTAGAAAATTTTAAATGAATGTAACTAACTTCAAAACTAGGGAAGTCAAGACTTTGTTGTGGTTCTAAAAACACACTAATTTCTCTCCAAATCTATTCTCACAAAGTATGTGGTTTAAAAACACACTAAATTCTCTCCAAATTTATACCCATGAAGTTAAAGCTTCGCCATGGAGTCAAACTCAAGGCCCAAAACATAAGTTTCTCAAGCCAAAATTAATAGAACATAACAAAACGCTACACACACGTTAGAACACAAATTGTTAGTACGAACTAAAAACCACATAGTCATACAAGTTAGTGCACAAATAAGTTAGTAGTACAAATTTGTTAAAAAATATGCACTAGACGTCCTCCAAAGTGGCATCACCAAGGTATGATGGGGGGTAAGCTCTAGGATTAGTACGACAAAAAATAAACTTAAAGACAACTTTACAAAACTCAATACAAGTTAGTACAACATATTGCAACACTTGTAGATACTAGCAAACGTTGAAGGGAATCCAAGTCCTTCAAAGAAAACTCCAACGATAACAATGGAGCACAAAAGGCTCCTAAAAACACCAATCAAATAATTTGGTTCAAAAATGGCCAAAATCCAAATAAATTAACTCAATGGAAAACAAGCGCTACTAAATGGCTACAAAGGGGTTCAAAAATGAGCCAAAGGGTGATTTGAGAGGAGAAGGGTTGACCTTAAATACTCTTCCAAGAGCACCTTCCCCCTCATCTCCTAACGGTAATCTTATCACTTAAGATTTTTATCCTAATTTTCTTATTTTTAACTTTCTACACTAGTCCAAAACTCTAACTTTTTGAGATTAACTCCAAATCACAAATGGATTGCGCCATTGACTTCAAAAATCCATTTTTAGGATGAACGTATTCCACCCATTTTTCCTACGTCCAAAACTCAAAGAATCCTAGCTTCAATTTAAAACCAAAACAAGATAAAAAATCCAACTATTGGAGTTCAATTTTTCTCTAAAAAGTGACTAGCCTAAGCTCTTTAGTAGGTATAAAGGAATAAAAAAAACTCGCTTTAACACCATTGTAATTTCATATGCCCTAGAACACCGGTCAACTTCTCAAACTTTCTTTAATTTCACCAGTTCTAAATAATCTTGTTGGTTCAAATACTTTTGGTTATCGGAATGTCTTTAAACTTGTTGCAATTTATTATTAATATAAAAGAAGCTATGCTAATTTTTAGTAAGATGTACTACATCCCGAGTAATTTCCATGAATTTTTCATTGTAAAATTTGGTGATTGATTGTATAGAAGAATACCTTCTCATTATTAGAAAATTATAAAACTTTTTATGGAACCTTTTATGGAATTCCACAAAAGATGTGCAAGTTTATATATTTTTTACCTTGCACCTTTCAAAAATCAAATCAAATCCCGCAATCTCCTTTAACTTATAGTGAACAAGGAATCTTCTAAACGAAAGAGAGTCTTGGCACATTGATTGTACCATTGGACTTTTGGCATGATTCTCACCTCGATTCACCATAATTTAATTTTAGATGCCCTTCACTAGCCTGTCTTGAGTTTTCTTCACCTATAGGCTAACAATTGGAGTTTATACTATTTCATTGATGGAATGGAAAAAATAGAAATTCTCTTTGAGAATCTACTTTAGGATCCTCACATAGTTCCCTTGATCAATTTAGACAATATATGTCACATGCACCTCAAGTTTAGACAATAGGACGATTTCTACTTAAACACACTTACTATGTACAATTTGTAAGTTTTTAGCCTATTTACATGCAAGATTTGGTTGTAACTAAGGAAAAATACTCTACTTGAGAACAAATGTTATATTGGTATGTGACATACCTATTTTGGTTTTACACTCTTTTTAGGGCTTTTTGTATAATAAGCTACACTCAAAATACTAACAAATGAAAAAAAAAAAAACTCGAGTGAGTCCTAGGTGACAAAATGGGAGCTTACACTTCAAAGATGTCCGACTCAAATAGAGGGAGCTTTGTATCATCTTCCTATTCTAGGCCTTACCTTCTCAATTCTACTATGGATGTAACTTCAGTAGCCATCGACTTCTCAAAGGGAAATGTAGAGGAAGGTATAGTGGAGAGCCTATCTAGTCGGAGACCAATAAGGACCCCAATTTGCTCGCTGTCACCGATGAAGATAACTATCTCGACCCCAAGTCCATTGCGTTTGTGGTTGTCAACTCTATAAACTCCAAACACTCTGCACATGAAATTGTATGCGGATGATGAAGGACATGTTATGGATCCTCACCTCAAAGATGGAGTTTCGTTGCCGCCAACAATTGCGCATCACCATTATATGTGTTTTGGCTCTTGGGGAGGGCTGCGAGTTCCCAACTCGAACCCCCCCCGAGAACCGCCGATATCCGTTGTTCCCGGCCTGTGCTGACCTGGTCGAGAGACGGCCAGGTCAGATTTTTCGGAAAAAAAAAAAAAAAAAAAAAATTGACTTTGTTTCTCATTTTAAGGACTTAAAATTTATTTATTTATTTATTTTCAAAAAAAAAAAATCTGACAGCGGCAACAATGTCTTTAATACATATTCTTTATGAAGGAATTGTAAAAGAAATGTTCCATTAGGTGCATGTAGTGCACATCAAATCCTGAGCCTTGTACAAATTGCCGACTCCCTCCTTTCTAAAACCACGGGGGGCAAATCTTCACCTTTTGTTGTACGTATTTTCCACTGAACAATTCTTCAAGAATTTCGGCCATCAAATTACACACAATCGACTCCAACTACCGATCCATACAAAAGCACTATGAATAGACCGATACCAAGGGCATCTCTTTGAGTTTTTAGATTTCATTCAAACTCGGAGAGTCTGCAGCTCAAATGGAAGCACAAAAGAGAGGTGAAAGGATTAATGATGATCGGAATGTTCAATACTTTCAGTAATGAAAGTAGATTGCTCAAGCATTCCTCAACACAAAGATATATGTAGAAGATTAGCAAAGTTGAAAGCCTTGGAGATAGCCAATGAGGCAGAGAAGAGTAATTCTTTTACTAAGAGCGATGGTTAGCAGAGTGATTTTTGTTTAGAAAGCAGTCAAACTTCATATAGCAGTTATTACTATTAATAAAAAAAATTCATTTATATACAATTTTTAATATAGGTAAGTGCTCCATGTGCACATAGCCTTTATATTTTTACACTAACACATTCAATCATTAGAATTACCGGGATAAAAATTACCAAGATTTCATATGTACATGGGTTTTCAAGTGAATTCATGTTCTTCAATGTAAAGAGACCTTTTATTATAAATGTCCCATACATCTTGTAGATTTCTCATGTGGAATTCCATTCTCATCTCTTTTATTGTTTGTGACTTCTCAAAAAGTAACACACGTTTATTTTGGTGTTCATTTCAAATTTTCTTGAAATAAAACATATGTAATATTTTTACTAATAAGTGATAGAATTGCCTATATTTATCTTTGCTTCCAACAACTTATCTTTGACAAAAAGGGACTTAAGTTCTCAAAATGACCATTTTGTCTCCTCGTTTGTCTCATTTTAATGAATATGGCCTTTTTATTGTTAATTGTTAAAAAAAATCACTTAATTCATCTTTTAATAGCAATAGATTTATGGGAGAAAATAGGTTCGTATGTAATCTTTAGTATTGCAATACATTCATATGCTAATACCAATCACCGTCAAAACAATGTATAACCAAATTTGTATTTGCTTGAACTCTAAGGAATGCAAGAGCCAAGAATGAGGTTTTTTGGCATGAGACTTAGAGACTAGCACATAAACTCAACTAATTAAACAAACTTAGCACCAAAAATATTTTTTTTATTTCATCTTAAATTTTTGAAGAAGTTGAAATTTCATTTTTTATGGACTTTTGAAGGTAAATAGGCAACATCTTGAAATTCAAAGAACATTTGAGCTTTTATTTACTAACCTTCTTTTAACCCTTAAAGGACCAACCTATTAAATTTGGCAACATAGAAATTTGGGGCAAGTAACTATGACTGGAGATTTCTATGTTTTTGGCCCAAACTCAAATAGAAGGTGAGGACGAGGAATATCTTTCATGTGCACTAAAATTTAGGACATTTGGAAATAATTATGAGTCAAAAGTTATAGCCGAATATGTTACTTTTTTTCTAAAATGGGCAATCCAGGTAGATTCAAAAAAATCACTTTTTTCATTAAAAAAATTTGAAATTGGTTTATAGATTTATATATAGGTGGATAGCTTTGAATCACTTCATTTTGATCAATGAGTCAAAATTTAGTTTGCTATTTATGGATTTTGTATTCTAAAATAAACTTTGAAGTCCTTTACTTTACTCAATTTTCAATATTTTTTGAAAAATCAAATCAAATCAAAGGATGTAGATTATATTTTCAACATTGCAACCATTGGAATTGAATTTTTTCAATTTCATAACTAAATTGTTAACAATTTTGTATTTTGAATCATTCTCTACTTCTTTCTACTTACTATTTTTTTCCTCTATGTTGTACAATTCCAAATGATCTAAAAATTTTTAAGCATGTAGCCAACTTGACTTGGAGAATGAATCCAAAAAAATACCACCAATTTGGACATTTTTTCATACAAATGTGACCTTGTGAAGTGCAATTGCAAGGACTTTTGTAGGGCCAAGAAAAAAATTTATGGCAATTCAGAAGCTCATATCTTGCAATCCATAGGATGGAAATTTCTAAAAAAAATTCCACATGTTCTCAAATCAGCACACTACAAGATACTATGGTTATATATGTCCAAAAATGTTTTTTTTTCAAAATTTGGTATTTGTCTAAAAAATGACAGTTTTGGAGCATTTTTGGTGAAAGCATAGTCAAGGAACTTCAAGGGTTAATATGAGCTCAAGAAGTATTCCAATTAGACCACAATGTTAACTTATCACAACTATCTCCATTTTTGCTAGAAATTTCAAAGTCTGATAAGCTTTTTTAAAAACACTATGATTTTTGCAAAGAATTTATTTAGGAAAAATATATTTTTTATTTATATACTTTTGATTATGAAAAATAGAGGTGCACCTAAGAATCTTAACTATAGAGTATATCATGGAAAAGTATTTAAAAAATTATTTAATCAATATAGTGAACTAATGATGCTTGACTAGGTGATGATATGATTTATTTGTTAAGGGTGTTAGCTTCTAAGAGTAAATTCATGCAATTGTAACTAAAGAGGGTTGTTGCAAGAGAAAGATCTAGATATGTACATCGTTTGATTGTTCCATGATAGATGTTCATTCTTGCAGTTTCTTATGAGTGGTGGTCCTAGCTGAAACTCCAGAAAGCATGAGAAGACAAAGTTTATATTATATAGTTTGTTCTTCATACATGGTAGCTATTATGCCTATTTACTACTATTTGACTAGTCAAAATTTCAAAATTTCTTGTTGGCAAGTGAAAGGAGGTTCCAACGCACCAAAGAACACAACATTTGGATATTGTATATAAAAGTTATAAAGTGAATTTTTTTTAAATAACAACTTTTGTTGATTGGTAGTACAAATGTTCATGATCCAACCTTAGATGGGACTTTTGGGTCACTCAAAAACTCGCCTTGATTTCTTCCTTAAGGCTGCCCAAACTATGCCACCTAAGATGATATGTAAGATGAATTTTAGTTTTGGCCTAGCCCTAGTACTATAAAGCCCTTGGCCAGATTTGGAGGAATTGAGTGATTCTATTGGTTCAAACTTGGAGAATTTGTACTGGCCTTCTATGTGACCTCAAGTATAAATGGGGTTCAAATAACTCCAAATAAAATATCAAGATTTGGATAATTAAAGATATGATTTAAATAACATATGATTTTGATAATCAAGAACTACAACTTTTACTTTAGAGTATGGTTCTATCGTAGATAAAATTAAGAGTAGAAAGCTAAAGGTAGAAAAGAAATTCTAGTCTTTATTGATAGTCTCTGTTACATAAGACAAGCTTGGGGTGAGGAGAATTTTCTTTGAAGATTGATCTTTCTCTATGATTGGATAGTTTGGGCTCCATGAAAGCATTCTTGTTAAGAAGTATATTTATGTATCCTTAATTGGAGAAGGTTTGTAACAAATTTACAATAGGTGTAGTCTCCTTAGGTTTGGAAGAGGAAAATTAGATTGATATATAAGGTGAGCAAAGGTGTGTTACTTGAATTTTGACACATGGATGTTTCAATTGCAATAATAATTCATTAAAGTAGTGGATTTTTTCAAACTTTTGAAATGGAGTAAAAGCAGATAACTTACTAGGCTTCACTTTGGGGATGCAAGAACCTTTGCATCGGCAATCATTTCGTAGCCCATTCAAGCTTGTCTGTCTGTGTGTCTGTCGTGCGCCTTTGCAGCCATGGTACCCAGGTGGTGGAGCTCGCAGACGGTGGCGGTGGTGACCGGGGCCAACAAAGGCATCGGACGAGAGATCGTGCGCAGGCTCGCCACCGAAGGCTTGACCGTCATTCTCACAGCGCGTGATGAATCCCGGGGGATGGAAGCGATCCACTCTCTTCACTCACAGGGACTGCAGAATGTGGTCTTCCGCAGGCTGGACATCGGAAGCTCCCAGTCGCGGACGGAGTTTGCGGACTGGATCCGGGAGAATTATGGAGGGTTGGACATCTTGGTGAACAATGCTGCAGTGTTTCACGATGATAATGTGTACGAAACGGCGGTGGAGACGATGGAGATCAATTACAAGGGGACGGTAGAAATGATTCGATTGATGATGCCGTTGTTGCGAGGCTCAACTGGTGGAGCCAGGATTGTCAATGTGAGCTCCTCGGTTGGACGCTTAATTGTACGCCCCCGAAACCCATATGCCTTTCTGTTTTGAAGTTCGAATTTTCTTAATTTCTAACAGATTCAAGAAGATGCCTGGACTGAAATGAATCGTCGTTATGCACATGATAGTGACTAAGTGCTAGACAATTAGGCGATGACTTTCTTTCAACCAATTTTTAAGCTAGTGTCTTTCGTCAAGGGTGATAAGTTGGAAGCAAGAAAACAAGTATAGGTTGTGAAGTGCACTAAAACAAAAACAGATTATGACGGAGAGGGACAAAACTAGGGTTGATGTGCAGCGGTGAAGTTGACTATCAGAAATGAAGCTAGGGTTCTGGCTCCACGAGAGCATCGTGTTAGATTGCGTGTTCTTAAATTGTTCAATTACCTGTTCTGAAACGAAAAAGCACTACCGGAAGCGGATTCATGAACCACTTATGAATAAGGCTATCTTCAACAGAGTATGCAAAGTCTTGTTGATGTTGTCCCTTATGTTGAGAGCTTTTTTCCCCTTCATTTATCGATATAGGAATCCTACATAGCACAAGGCGAATTCTTTTAATCAACAGTTCAGCATGGCCTTCTTTTCACTTTAAATCCTGAATCAAGGCTCTTTTGTAAGCTCTCTTCCTTTTGGCAAAATCCTAGAAAAGGGATGTACATGGCAAAGTGTGTTGCACATGGTGCACTTGGCGGTGTAATTTTCCCCGTGTGGTGCATGTTGCCGGAGCGTTCCCCATCCTCAGGTTTTGCTTTCCATTTCACCCTTCAGAGATTCAGTCAACCTTATGATCACTCGTTGTGGAAGGAGGCTGATTGTTCCACAACACTTCATCAAGACCAGACGATAAGATCTAATCCTTTTTATGTATCGCTCGTTGTAATCACAAGTTTCGTTTTGTGGGTTTTGCTGCAGTATGTGAACAACGAGGAGTTGAAGAAGAAGCTATCAGACATCACCCAATTCGACCAGCAGTTTCTAGACACATTGACACAAGAGTTTTTGGACGCCTGTAAAGCCGGCAACGGGGAGCCCAACTCATATGCCAACTCTGCCTACCGATTTTCCAAAATCCTCCTCAATTCCTTCAGCCGTTTGCTTGCTCGGAGGTTAGCTTCCCTTCCAGAAGGGCATCAGATTCATGTGCACAATGCTCACCCGGGCTTTGTGGTGACCGGCATGCACCGACATTTTTTCAGAAGCATGGATGAGGAGAGCTATCAAGAGAATCTGGCCAGTGGGAAGTTTGGGCGAGACGGGGCGGTCACAGTGGAAGGAGGGGCGGACACGCCCGTGTGGCTGTGCCTGTTACCTCCTGGGGATCCCACGCCCTCGGGGCTGTTTTGGGACAAGCGGCAAGTGATGAGCTATTAACCTTTTAGTCCTGCTTTTGAATGTTTGCCGAGTTTGGGTTCTCTCTTTGTGTAAATGTAAATGTATATCGTAAGGTTTTAAAACACCCAAATGCAACGCCCCAATAAGGAATTCCGCTGGGTTCCCATTATTATATTGAAAAAGGTTTTGTGGGATCTTTTTGGCGGTCAATAGGAGATTCTAGATTTTTTTAGAATGCATTTTTTGGCCCCCTAATGAATAAACTATGAATTTTCAAAGTCTTGAACATAGGTGTTTCTAAAATTGCCTTGAGGCTCTCATGAATAGAGGTTCTACATTTTAGTCAAGAATCTAGATGGGATTTTTTTAGGTAGGGGGCACAATTAGCTTTTGTTTAAGGCTTCTTTCTTTGTGCAAATGTATAATGTTCTTCAATTTCATCAAATTGGTCATAAAAGAAGGTTATGTTTTGAAAACATTCAAGCATTAGAGAGCATCCATGAAATAGTCAATGAGTTTCATGTACATAGAGGTTCCACCAATCTTCTTTAAATCTTTGCATAGGTTTGCTCATCTCTTTGTCCAAATATGTTGCTTACCTCAATTTCATTAGATTGGTCATTGAAGAAGGTTGGCTTTAATACATTCATGCATTTTAGATATCCATTAAGTACACAGGGAGTTTCAATTCAAAGATTCATGAGGAGGTGTCACCAATATTCACAAGTTCCAAACACAATTTGTTCAAGAGTTTGATGTAGAGTTTTGAATCTCATACCCTCTTTGTATAGTGTTTGCACTACTTTGTTACTTAAGGTATATTCTTGTACCTACATTCTTGTACATGACTCAAACATTTTGCAAAAAATTCAATGTACAATCATTTCTAAAATTGATGGAAGGTATAAAGTTGAGAATTTCATTTTGCATCTTTTCTATTAGTTTCTCCATCAATCAAGTAGCTCTATTTTAAAATGTACACGATTTCTTCTAAAACATTGGTTTTCCAATTGATTGAATTTTTTTGGTGATACCACCAATTTTTGTCACCTTTTGTCATTGAACATATTTTTTGTTGTATTATTAGATTATAAATATTGATGTTGATGATTTTTAATAAATAAAGGAAGATTTTGTCACATTCCCTAAATAATTAACTATTTGGACATCATATACATAAGTCATGGAAGATCCAAGATGCTAGACATTAGATGTTTTTCAGCTGCACTAGAGGGCTGTTTCAGGCCCGTTCTCGAATCTGTTACCAATGCAACGACGAAGCGTCAAGTGCTATATTACCAAAAAAATTCCTTCTGAAATGAAAAAATGAAAGTAAACTTCTTTTTTCTCCCAATGATGTGGCAGTTGCTCGGCCATGTCAGACTGTTGCACTAGTGCAGCGTGTTCCATGCAGTCGAGAACTTATGGCCCTCCGGATGGGCCAAATCCCATCTAATGTTTCCTAACTTCATTTCTACTCCCATACAAATGGAAAAGATCTCACAATTTTTTAATTTTTAAGAACATTCAAAAGGGTTCTATCTCTGAAAAATTAAAATAAAAAATAAAAAAGTGTGCAAGAATATACAATTGTTGAAGTTGTAAAGGCATTATATGTACAAAGGATATAAAAACTTGGAGAAAATTAATTACTTTTGATTAAATTTTAGTAAACTAATCCTTATTCATGAATCACCTCAATTTAACTTGAAAGTTTTCTTGTTACATATTAGGCCATAACTTTTTACTCATATTTTCAAATGTCATAAAATTTAGTGCATATGAAGATATTTTGTGTGCCCTTCTTCTAATAATATTTCAGCCTAAAATATGCAAATCTCTCATCACGTATACTTGCCCAAATTTTCTATGTTGCCAAAAAATGCTTGCTTGTCCTTTAGGGGTTAAACTACCCATATACCTAAAGCAAACAACCTAATAGTACACCTATCCTTTATTTAGAACTTGAGTAATTATCAAAGTCTCTTATCAAAGGTGTCACTATCCATACATCATTATTTGTTGCTTCAAGGGTCCATAAGTGTTGTTTCCTATTATGTCTATGACCTATTGTAGGAAACTACAATGTGTGGATTTTGATTATTTATAATAGATTCTCCAAGCAACAGAAATTCACTAACGACATAATATTAACGACTTAAGGTTTTGAACAATAGTCTTGACATATCTTTGATTGCATAATGCTATGTCTTGTTTGCATTGACAATTATGATTGAGAACATGCAAGCAGTGATCACTATTAGAGGATAGAACTTGAATTGGTGTACTAAAGGTCAAGTTGAACAAGTTGTGTCAATTCCCTAACACACAAACATAATAAGGTAGGAGGCTTTGAAATGGAGCGGACATTAAGAATGGCCCCTAAAAATGGTTGTGAAATGGACAAAAGGTAGTTTATAAATTGAATTCCATAGTTACTGAATGAATCAAGGAAAAAAGCATTATTAATTGCAAGAGCCAGTCATTCACTTTTTCATATTTTTTTTTCCAACATAAATAGGGCCCTATAACACAACTCCTTTGAAAATCCATAAGTAATTCAAAAATGTTTCAAAAAATATGAAGCCACTTCTATTAGATTCCTCTTCTATTTTTCTTTGTCTGAAAAACGAGCTAAAAATATTTCCATTTAAGAAAATACATGAAAAAGGAGGATCAGCCCTTACATGAGCCATTTTAGAGCATACTACCTTACTAAGAAAAAGGTAATCTATCTTAATTACCTAGGAATAATCACACAAGCTAACAACAAGAATACGTCACAGATTGTGTACTTAATTTTGCTAGGCTCCCTACCTAAAAACAATAGACTGGTTTGTCAAACCTTGACAGCCCTGTGGAGAGTTTGTTTTTTCTCTAATGATTCCATATCTGACAACTACAGAATATTTGGTCTCTCCCTTTTATGAAGGACAGCCCTTGTACCTTGCTGGAAAACATTAACATTTTAAAGTTTTGCTCAATGAAATATAGTACATTCCAGTCACAAAATTGACAATCGTTTTGTTTACTTGTACAAAAACCTGAAATCACCTAACTTAGAACCTATGCTACACGCTCTTCAACTTGCTGATCTTAGCTTCAACAGGAGCACAAAACATGCCACCAACAGTCTATTCAGGAGTTTCCCATTGCAGCTGCAAACTGATTGAAGGAGAATAAATCAAAACTGAAAATTTAACTTAAAAAAAAATCAAGTCAAAAAACTACCTCTATACACTTGTAGTGACATCAATGTAAAAATAAACCCAAATACGTATTCAAAAACACATAATATGGGGGTGTCAAGACCTTGTGATTCTTCTGCCAAGTTTGTTACCAATTGGGCACACAATGCAATTCTCCTTTCCTCGAAGAACTCGTTTTTTGTTTTTTTGTGGAATTCGAGATCTTCCAATCACCTTCTTCTGCAAGCTGGCCTTGACGTTCCCTGATTAGGATTAAGGGAAGGACACCCAAAATTTGCAATGCACCTGAAAAACGCCACTTGATCGGATGTTCAGCGAGTGTACATCTCTTCAATCAAACTGTACCTATTATCAAAAAAGCAGTTGTCAATAAAACTTTGACACTTGCGCTTACAATATCCAAATAACGCATTCTTTGCTACATTGAAAGCCACTTTCGTTTTCCCAACAAGTAAATGAATAAAGTTTGACCATTCTAATAATAGAATAGAATCTCAGATATAACTACACCTAACTCAAACAAAAAACTTGAATGGACACCAGGACAATTTATTTATGATGACTACAATTTGAATTTGAGAATGCAGAACATTGTAAAACCAGCTACTTCCTTGTGCTCCCAGGGTCCCAAGACAAAAAGGGATGTCCCTTCCCGAGATACTTGTCATTATTTTTAAGTTCAATTCCTGAGTCAAGCCCTGTCAGGAGTGAGGCTCTCATTCTGGGGAGCAAAATCAAGTCCCCAACATTGGCCAATAATGTTATGAGAACACAACATGAACATCAAAACTTAGCTCATCTAAAGTTTGAACCTTTACGACTTTTACATAGACTTAAATATAGATCTCCTTAACGTCAATTTCGTTAAATTGGAGATATTCCATTACTTTGGCGTAGTTCAGGCGCAGCCTGAAATCAAAATCTATACTGTCCTAGCTTGTGACTTGAAATTAGACCTTTTGTGAAGATCTGTGTCACAAGTTTTGGCTTGGAATATCGCCAATTTAACGAAATTGACGTTCCTTGTAATGGAATTGCTGACAAGATTTAATCAAATAATAGGTACTTCTTAATCCTCAATGCTTAAAGTGTAAGTGTAAGTGTCCGAATTTGGTGTCGGGTACCTCATGTTCA
This sequence comes from Rhytidiadelphus loreus, assembly GCA_947034895.1. Taxonomy (NCBI): domain Eukaryota; kingdom Viridiplantae; phylum Streptophyta; class Bryopsida; order Hypnales; family Hylocomiaceae; genus Rhytidiadelphus; species Rhytidiadelphus loreus. The sequence continues at coordinate 26,544,215 of OX344765.1, read as the reverse complement.
CCCCCAAATGCATTAGTTCCGGGAGTCCCTACCTCAAAATGAATTCTGGCTGTTGGATCCCACACTGCCACTGAAGTAGGAGGCATATCCGTTTTGGGAGCTGTCTGAGGCATGCTGTCGTGAGCCGTTGGAAGTGTGGGTGCTCATGTAATCGCTGGAAGCCGGCGAAGTTCGGGGACTGGGAAGCTTGTCGCCCTGGTTGATCACTGCCAGCAGAAACTGACGGAAGTTGCCGGAGGTTTCGGTGCCGATGGCTTCTTCCAGGGATTTCTTACACTCGTTCTGAAACTCTAACTTGATGATTTGCAAATCCACCTCAGTTCGGGTGGTGATTATTCCAATTAGAGTCTCATCGTCTGTGGATTCAGATCCGGATAAGGCGGTCGAAAGCTCCTAAACACACACAAGTTGGATTCATTTTCAATTACAAGAGAACTCTCCAGATTATTCGGTCCCTGAGTTTTAAACATGTGTATAAAAGTCATTTACTTAAACTAGATTCAGAGTCAATGCCAAGAGTATACTCAACTCACACTACCTCAAGAGTCATATGGGTTGCTAAATGCACTCACATATGTTCACAATTTGAGATGTGGACGTTGTCTAATCAGATGTGTACACAATGTAACAGATTCTCATGAAATGTGCAATTGTAGAGCATGTCATCAGTGAGAGTTTAGTGTAAATAAATCGTACCTGAGCATAGAATTTGGAAGGCTGACGGAGGCAGCGCACAACAGATCGAAGAGCTTGTAGAAACTCTCCAGCATCTTTCTTACTCAGAGGCTGCACAGGTGAGCACTTTGAACATAAGGATCATGCAGGCCCTTCACTAACAGAAGCAAGAAATAATTTGAATGGAGATATAGGGTGGATCTACATTTGTGAATAAATTTGCCATAAGTCTTACCCAAATCCCACGTGGAAATTACACTTCAGTGTTTGAAAACGTAGACTTAGAAGCACCTTACGGTAGCTCTTTCGGGCTCTCAACGTTGAGGGCCAAAGCCAAGAAAATAAAAAAATTGCGAGTGCTCCCTTAGATCAAGAGCTTAGTAATGGTCCCAAGTTCCAACAAGTGAAAGGCTAACCTTTTCAAAGTCATGACCATAGTGTTGTTGATAATAGTTCATGGTGGCCGTCAGCTGATATGAACTCCGGGTGCTGAAAATGCGAACCAAAGTCTCCTCATTGCCAAGTTTTCCAATGCACACTTTGTTGAGTTGATGTGCATCTGTTAAAGCAATATGTCGATCAATTGTTGTGTTCACAGGTCGGCTTCCTCTAGCCAGTGCTAACAAGAGCTGCCAACATTTCAGCACCAAATCAGTTCACCAACGACGGTAAGGTAACTCGACTAAAATTGTCCAAATAAGCACTTGGGGCATGGTTCCTATTATTAAACTGTATTTTTAGGACACTATATGAATAAACTATGAATTAGAAGTGCTGAAATAGGTGTACACAAAATTGGCCTTAGCCTTAGGTTTTAATAAATAGAGGTTGTACACTCTAGGCAAGAAATTGCAGGTGTAACTTTCACTGTAATGACTTGTAATTAGATGTACTTGCCTTACCAGTTCTACAGGATGACGTGTACTTGGGGCTCCAAACAATAAACTAGAGTTGGACTAGTATCTCCCAAGTCTCACCAACATCAAAGAATCTGAGACATAATGAGAAATCCAAGACTTCCTTGCCCATACCAATACAACACTCAACTAAAATTGCCTCATATTTCATGGTTGTACAGACCCCCACTTCTAATGGCAAGGCTATTAGTAGAAAACACACATCATTGAGTAATTTTAAATGAGCATCTTGATGACCCCAAAGAAGCACATCACTTGATCATGTTTTAGTACTAATTAAGGATTGAGAGAAAAATACCTTAGTGATTCCAAATGCCCTCTTTGGAGGATCCTTCGCCTTCGGTTCACTCGAGGTTCGCCAAAACGCCCATTTGCTCTGCACCCAACGAGACAGAATTTGAATTTCAATCTCAAAGAATCCAAACAGAATAGTCTTTAGCAATTCTCAGTGGAAAAAAAAAATCCAATGTAAATGGCAACCAAAAAGGGGGCAAAACTTAGTCTAGCATTCACTGTAGAGAGCATGCATAGCCAACAACAAAAGCCTCTCTTCTTCTTTTAGCTGTTGATGATACCTCAAATGATATGAGTTCAAGATGGTGCACCTCCATTGTCAAAGGCGTTGAAAGACCTCAAAAATGTTACACATGACACTATCAAAGGTATCGACACAAATTTAACCCCAGTTGGTGCAGAATGTTCTTCACCAATGCCAAATCTTAAGCTTCAGACAATAGAGACTCTCGGGGTGAACAATGAACAGGGAAGAACCAAGCGGTGCGTTGAGCCTCTCCGCTCAATGACACCCCAAGTTTGTTTCCTAATAATGTCATGATGTGCTTAGAAAAAAAATTACACAAATGATGACACCCCAAGGCCACTGTTGATTACTGATGTATTTACAAAATTACACGAATAACGACACCTCAAGGTCATTGATTTGTAATATAATTGACGTTTCTACAAAACTACAAAAATGACGACCCCCCAAGGCTTTCATTTAATAGTGTTAAGATGTCTTTACAGAATCAAACACATTATGACACCCCAAGGCTGTTGCTTAATAAAGTTATGATATCTCTACAGAATCACACCAATGGATAACATCCCCAAGGCTGCTGCTTAACAAAGTTATGATATCTGTACAGAATCACACCAATGATGATATCCCAAGGCTAGCTGTTGCTTGATAATGTTATGATGTTTTTACAGAATAAAATATATGTAACGGTGTGATGCTATTTCAAAAGGTTACCCAAATGATGACATCCCAAGGCTGCTGCAGACTGCCTAATGCCATGATATTTTTTCAGAAAGCTCCACTAATGGAAATGGAAAGCCTGGGAAACAGAAAAAACAAAAGAGTCCCCTCCTCCTCCTCGGAGCCACGGACGGACCTTGGTTTGGAGCTCGCTGAAGTCGAATGCCGACCCATCCACATGATTCTCCAACGTCTGATTGAACAGCGTGTAAAAGGCTTGCTTGATTTGGTAAATTTGCGCCGACGTCCGCGAGCACAGAATCCCAATCACGACACGGTCCTTCTTGGGAGTTACTTCTTTTAAAGCCTCACACAACAGCACCGCATCTCTTTCCGAAGGCTCCATCAGCCACAAAGACACGCTCCTCGCCAACAGCTTGTTGCTCATGGCCGACTTCACACGCTTCTGCAAACTCTCCCCGAACACCAGCTTGTAGCGCTCGGAGATGCTTTCGCGCTGGGCTTTGGTCCTGCGGCCCAGAATCTCAATCACTTTCTTCTCGTTGCATGTCAGACCTGCAAAGCAGAAACTAATTCAATTCAAGCTTGTCAAAAACAAAACCATGGTCCTGGTTTGGGTCGAAGGAATATCATGTACCTGGCTGTAAGAAAGGCACAGTTTTCGAAAGGTTAGTTGTTGCATCCCAAACGTTCAATCACCATATTGGAACCGCCGTTGTCAAAAAAAATCCTGACTGGTTTGAACGTATTCACAGCAGTCACGTAACTAATTATAGGAAAGACAGTTTTCGAAAGGTTTGGAACCAACCAAAATTTCGTTAAAATGGCGGTACTTGGCACTTTTTCGTTTAGACCGTGCGGTCTGAAATCTGTACCAGTCCTAGACTGTAGAGCTAAAGAAGGAAATGAATGGAAAAATGACGTATGGAATACCGCCATTTTAACAAAATTAACCATGATTATCAAGGTTGATTATCATGGTTGTTGCATCCCGAACCTTCAATCACCATATTGGAACCGACATTGCCAAAAATATTCCTGATTTTGTGTTCACAGCAGTCACGTAACTGATTGCAGGAAAGATAGTTTTCGAAAGGTTTGGAATCATGGTTGTTGCATCCCAAACTTTCAGACTAGCATTGTCAAACACATTACTGCTTTGTGTTCACAGAACGCATTGAAAGAATGACAGTTTTCTCAATGTTAGGAATCATGGTTGCTGCATCCCTAACCTCAATGAGTTCAATCACCAGATTGTCAAAAACATTCCTGGTTTGCGTTCACAGCAATCACATAACTGGTTGTGAGAAAGGCGGTGTTCTCAAGGTAACGAATCAAAGTTGTTGCATCTCAGAGCTTCAATCGCCACATTTTAACCAACATTGACAAAAAACATTTCCGGCTAGTGTTGAAAGCAATCACAACTACTGTAAGAACGGTGATTAGGGACCAAAATTGTAGCATCCAAACCTCCAGTCACCACATTCAAAACAACCACAAACGCTTGAATGAGTTCAAAGCAGTCACAGAACTGATTGCAAGAATCAAGAGTTTTCTCAAGCATAGGAAACAAAAATCATAGCATCGGAAACCTTCAATCACCACATTCTAACCAACATTGTCCAAAACGTTCAAAGTTTTTGAACCGAACAGATCACAACGTCCAGTTTTTGCATCATTTACCTCGAAGAGCGTTCCGAAGCTCTTTGTGATCCTCTTGCAAGTTGGAACTCGGTGGCAGATCCGCCGTCCCCATTTTCTGTTGCAAATTCAACCCAAGTCTCCAGTTGCCTTTCCCTACCCTTACCACCCTCAGTCGTACCGATCAAGTCCAGAGAGAGAATACATCTGCCTGAATGAGAAACCACTATTTTTTCTCCTTTGCATGTGGGCACCCTTCAAGAGCATGCATTCTTCATATCGTTAGATCTAGCTCACACACATCCACCATATTCTCATTCTCGCGGCTCACAATGGCAGAGAGCCCACACAGACAATTAATTTCACAGCGCTGGTTTACAACCAAGTAAACACCAAGCACTTTGATTCAAGTCTCAAAATAGAATTGCGAACACCACTCGCAGGCAGGCAGGCAGGCGGACAGGCAGACGGACAGATAGACAGGACCGACGAAGAAGAACAAGAAGAACGGTCAATAATGTGGATTCGGTCCTAAGAAGGGTGAGTCACAGAACTCACTAACAGTCCTTTCCTGTGGCAAAAGCGACGTTTTATATGCTAGAAATCTGACATACCACAGAACCCCCCATCACCAGACCTTCACCACACCTTCACCAGAAACTCTGACAAGCTCTGTGACCCTCTCGGGACAAGGCCTGCATTGATATAACTGGAAAGGCACCTGGGTCTCACAGTCTCAAAACTGAACACAGAGTTTCGAGAGGGGGTCAGGGAAATGGAATTGGAAAATGTTGCGGCGTTTTCGAATGGAACTGGAAATGTGTGTTTCATCGATTGTTGGGAGCCGTGTCTACATTTCCATTTGCAGATACCGGTATTAGAATGTGTTTTTGTGTTGAATACTTTGAAGAAGATGGCATCATTCTTTCAGGTTGGCTGGCTGGCTGGCTGCGCTAGAGGGTTGCTATTTCAAGGAAAGGTTTGAAAAAGTTTGGGCTCCCTTCTCGTCGCCTCCAATCAGGAAACGAAGGTGCAAAAATAAGAACTGTGTCCACGAGCGCTCCGCACGTTCTCCCTCAGCGGTTTGGGTCTTCATCTCCCGGATAGCTTCGGTTTAGCCTCGGGTGTAGGTTTGGTTTGGTGTGCTTTGTTTTGTTTTTGGAGGTGACGGTGTTTTATCACAAGGGTAATAAAGAGAAAAGTTTAAAGTAGGAGGTCCGTCAAGCACTCGTGCTCTAAAACCTCCACCCCTTGAAATGTACACCCATTGTACATTTTTTTCCACATTTTTTTCCAACACAAGTAAAGGAGGCCTTTACTACACAAAGAGAAAAATACAAGCATCCAACCACAAGCAGCCTAGGCAAAAACCAAGAAAATAAAATACAAAGACTAGGAAAATAAAATACAAAGACAAGGAGAAAGACTCTCCAATAGCACCGTCAAGGTGAGGTAGTAGTCACCCCCAAGAGGCGTGTTGCCTCAAGGGGGCTAGAAAACAAAACCAACATGAGGGCCAAAAAAAACCCACTAGAAATTGAATCAACCATCTTCACAAAAAAGACCATGACAATTCTAAACTCTCTCAAAGTGGCCATTGCTTGCTCAATTTGCCTCACACTAGTTTTCTCCCATTCCACCCATGCAAAGTCTATCAAGTTTAACGTACATTTTTTTTTCATTGCTTAAGCAATATACAAATAGTGTATATTTAAGGAGGCAGTGGATGCTTTTAGTGACCATTGCATTTCAACTTCAAAAATTTGTAACTAATTTCACGAGGCTCCAAAAAATATGAAACAACTTGGATTAAATGCCAATTCTATTACTTTCAAAGGAAATTTACTAAAAAATATTTCAAGAAGTTCAACTTCCCCAAATTAATTTTCAATTCTTAAATGGGCACTTTATGGACCTCCTATCTTACTAATTGCTCTAATATTGTAGAGGTAATATGACAAAACTTACATAAAGTCCCAATGTAGTACTTCAGTAGTATTTGTAAAATTTATAAGAGGTTAAATGAAATTTTATTGTTTAATTTTCAAGTCCACATTCTAATTTCATTGTTCATTCTTCAATCAATATCTATTTTTGATGTAGATGTATTGGGATACACACTCGCATTAAAGCTTATTCTACTTTAGACTTCACTTTAGGTTAGGTTAGAAACTTGGATCAAACAAACAAAACCAATATTTACTTGAGAGAATGAGAATGCCAATGCAAAACAAATCAATTTTACACCACAATTTAGTATCCTCCGTAATCATAATTTATTAAAGTATGTCATTGCACTTAGACACTCTTTATATGTACGCAAGATGGGGGGAGCATTCTTTACTAGCAAAGAATATGTCTTTCTAGGCTAAAATGTTCATATATATGAGTAGCATTAGTTTTTTATTAATAAAAAACAGCATATGGTATGTGCAATGATCCTATAATAAAAAGTGAAAGTGATGAAAAATAGAATGTGAGAAAAGGTGAAAGGTGGCAACAACATACAAATTAAGAAGCACATGATCGCTCATTAAGATTGCCAATCAGTGTACACTATGTTGACTTTTCTGTGTGCATGTTACATATATGATTTGCATGTGCTTGATCCATGACACCAATAAACAAAAATGAATTAAAGTTAGTTGTCTTAAGGCATGAATTATTGCATTTGTTTTTGTCCTCATGTAGTTTATCTTTGGTTTTAAATTTGTAATTGAAGTCTAAAACTTCATCATTACTTATGCTCAATGACACTAGCGTGCAAGCTTAGAGTGGCAAGCTTGGAGCGGCGAGCAAGGAACTTGTAAGCGGGGAGCCTTGAAATGTTTCTGGCCAACTTTTTTACCAAAAAATATTTTTTTTGGAAAAATAATTTTGATGGAGAAGAAAATTTCAAGACCTATGACCACTATTCCTACAACCATGAATTTCAAGATTTCTTTTTTCAAAATTGTCACTTGCCATATCTAGTAGAAAAACAACTTCATATTGTGGTATACAATTCAATATTCAATTCAACCACTATAATTTTCATGTTTAGCCACTCACAAATTATTTCAAGAATACAATAGAATATATTAGGCTAATATTATTTACAAACACAATAATGATATAACCTAGCTTCTACTAATGCTACTCTACATCAACGCTTTGCTTTGAGCTCATTATAAACATCTTGTGCACTAACATAATTTAGGGCCTCATAGGATTTGAAGCTCGGCCACCACATTTAAGTTTCATGAACCTCTCACAAATGTATTCAAACCTAATGGAGTGACCATTACTTAGGAAAAAATATATATAAATGGAAAAAGGCATCTTTCCAAAAAATAGAAAAAACCCGGAAAACAAATAGTGGACTAATAAATAAATAAATAAAAGTAATGACTTAGCCATGGAATGTAAAGAAATCAATATTAAAAAAATATATGCCTCCTAAATTGCAAAATGAAAGAAAAAAATGAGAGCAAGATAAAAAAAAAATGAAAAATAATGATTGAAAATGGAAAAAATGGAAAAAAGATTTAATGAGAAGAAAAAAAAATGAAAAAAGAATGGAAATTAATGAAAAAAATGGAAAAAATGGAAACAAAACAAACAAAACATTTGAAATGAAAAGAAGATGTTGAATAATTTTTTTTAAATGGATATATATTCATATGTTCTTTCTCATATTAAGGTTCACAATTACAAGTCTTAACCATTCATAACTTCTTCTTTAAAAACATTTAACTTTGTAAACACACTCCCACATTTCAAAGATGCATAGGATTGTTGCATTCCATACACTTCAAATCATTTCAATCGTACTAAATTTTACTACAATACGAAAAAAGTACACAAAAGATGTGACCAAGACTACTTTAAAATTGTGATGATCCTTGCTTTAACTTAAAGAAGCTTCACCTTGTTGAAGCTATAACTTGGTGCATGAATGAATTTATCTTCATGGATGTCCATCTTGCAAAAGTGCCAATATAGGTAGTATAATTGCTTGCAATCAATGTACTATTGACGACCTCCAATGGCTAAAATTGACATGTTTGTAAAATTTGAGCATGTGCACAAGTGTTACATAAAAATCGTAATTCAATACACATTTTTATTAAGGTCAAACCTAATCTTTAGTGAAACAATTGCACCTAGTCCTAGAAAAGGCAACAATGTTACTCCTAGTATTTTTCCTTTGACATTGCTAACAGTCTCCCACTTGTTTTGTTGTTTTGTAGTTGATGCATTTGCAATTTGCCCTATGGTTTGATTGTTTCAAACCATTGGATACACATTTGCATCTTGTAGAGTTGGTTTAGGGTTTACAATGCATAGACAAAGAAGTTTTTTCAAGAAGAAAAGGAGTGATAGTAGACGACTGAACCCTACGTTTGTTGAAAATATTGCCTTCATTACCAACACAAATGTTGAGGACTTGTTTGGAAAGTGTTCCAAATTGAGCACAACCTATACATTATTAAATCTCGATGCAAATTTTGTTTTCATAGAGTTGTATTGTTGTACTATTATATACTAAAATTTATGGATCTAAGTAGGTTACCAATGATGAATGAATTGGTTGGTTGGTGAAAGGCTACATTGCAAATGTGAAAAAGAAGAAGAAGATTAATTGGACATTGGCAGCTTAGACAACTACTATAGAAAAAACTTATCAAGTGCAACAACTCTTATTTCGGCTTTCAAATCCACCAATGGGGATACAACAACTTTGGGTGGCAACCATAGTAGTTGTAATATAACTCAACTTGTGACAAGCCAACTTTGAATCAACCTAATGTAGGCCCAAAAATTCTTTAGTTTTACATGTGTCTTGTGAAATTTACTTCACAAGAATTTTTTCACCTATATTAGGTTGGTCTAAAGTTGGCCTATTATAGGCTAAGTTACCTTACATTCCAATGATGTGGAGTTAGCTTTAGTAGTATGGGAGCAATGGTAAAGAAAGGGGGAGCAAAGGTTATGCCAAGCAGCATTGGGTCGATCTTGTGATCTTTTAAACAACCTTTGTCCTTAGTAGATATTGCGAAGTGATTTAGATTTAGTTTGGAATGTTGCTAAAATTGAGAGTGAGATTTTTTTGAGTTCCAAGAGTAAGTTAAATGGATAGAGCCGTAAAAGTAGACTATAAAAATTAAAGACAAGCTTCTTGGATTAAAGTTTAACATGCATGATTGTCATAGTACAATAAAAGAAATGCAGATAAAGTAGTATAATTCCAACCAAAGTTCTAGAGTGTTGCACAAGCAATCCTACAAGCGATACTTGAATAGAAAATGCAGATACTAGGTTTTTATATTTATTTGTTTTAGTTTTCTAGGTGTGTTGATTTGAATTGTTTCCATTGTTTGAATTTTGTAATGGGTTAACAATATTTTTTTAGAGCTCACTATTCCATTTTTGATTTGTGAACAAGTTGTTGGTATTTCTAAAGGTTATGTTGAGCATGAAAAGTAAAAAGAAAACTTAGGTGTCCTAAGAGGTAACATACATTATTTTGAAAGAAAGTTGAATGGTTGTCGATAAATAATAAAATTTAATTGACAAAGGGCAATCAAAGAAGAAGACTTAATATATCAAGACATTGGAATAAAGTAGTTCAGAGTAGAATGAAATATTCAAATTTTGAAGAGAGAGATTATGAAGATGAAGAGATGTAACACCATTGTTCACCATGTGTGGAGATGGAAAAAAGTGATGGACTATCATTGTATCCAAAACAAACATCCCATCCAGCAATGACAAACAACATTGATTTAAATGCTCCTACCTTACACTTGATAGTGGTTTTAGAGGTACCAGCCAGACTTCTATTTTTAGTCTTATTTTCAATCTAAAATAAATAAATAAATAAAAATTCAATTTTTTGAATTTTTTTTTTCTAGTACAAAAATGGGGGTACTATTTAGTACTCCCCAAACCACCGTCAGTTCTAACGGTGATTTTGGAGGTACCAAATGGACCTCCTATTTTTGGTTTAGGAAGAAGAAGAAAAACTAAAAATTCAAAAATTCAATTTTTTTTTTTTTTTACAAAAAACAGACGTACTACCAAGTACTCCCCAAACCACCATCGTACCCAACGGTGGTTTTGGAGGTACCAACCAAAACCCTATTTTCGCTCAAAAAAAAAAAAAAAATCATTATTAAAAACAAGGGTACCACTAGGTACTCCCGAAACTAGTGGAATTTGAATTCCTAGTCTCAAATTTTAGTTTAAATTAGTAATTGTAACTTGGATTGAAGAGTATGAAGCTTGGCAATTTTGGATTAAAGTTTAATATTTTTTTGAAAATGATATATTATGGATGTATGAAAATTTAAACAAAAACCAATTGTTTATCAATTTTTGGAGGTGCATTGAAGTCTTTTCCTAGGTTAGTCAAATCCGACTGACTTTAGACAAAGATAATCTTTTTAGTAAAATTTTACTTCAAAACTTACTTAAAAGACGTTACTTAAAAGACATGATGTCTAGGACACTACTTAAAACACCCCTTTCTCTTGTAGTGAGACCAACTTAGTTCACACATTGTACCAGGTGCAAAAGTACAACCTTCTACCCTTGTCCAAGTTTATAAAGATATTGAGGCCATCAGAGGTGAATAAATATGTTTTCTATACATCTAGAAAAACTTGACACTCAATGCGAGTTGATATTTTTATGGCTTTTATGTTTCAGGTGAGAATTGAATTATGTAGGGGGGTTTCTTCAAATTATTGTTTTGTATTTTGTAATTTGATTAATTTATATTAAATTCTAATTGAAAAGTCATTTGAATCTTGCAACAACAGATTGCACTTGTAATGGATGCTACAATATGGAAGTCAGTAATGAGACAACCTCATTTGAGGAGAAAAACGAACCCAACATTGTAAATGCCATGAGATTGGGAGCTAAGCAAAAGTCCACCAAGTTGTAAGTGAAGATGATCAAATTAGTCATGGTGGCTAACTTTGCTCACTGTTTTGAGTTCTTAGAAGAGGCTTACAAACACTCTAGAGTTTTAGACTGCATCACAACTATAGGTGACTATTGAATTTAATTACTATGGATTCTAATTCTAATTTGCAAAATGAATTTTTGAACTAATGTATATGATGTTAATTTTAGGTGTATCTATTATTGCTTGTAATAGCATGGGCCTCTACATTGTGGTGTTGGAGGAGGACAAGGACCTTTTTAACCCCATCATCAAACCCATAAGGAAATGCATCTTGATTGTAGCAACAACACAACCACCATTACCAATTGTGATATCCCAAGATCTGGACACTATGACCATAGCACCTCTCAAGTTTGCTTATAAGTCAAAATTCTTCAAGTAAGGAAGCAATTTTTTGTATCCTTTTTTTATGTCAAGTTTTAAGTTTTGCAAGTCATGGTCAATTTTGTTAAAATGGCGGTATTCTGCACGCCATTTTAATGGAATATCTTCTACAAAAGAGAATAAGTGTGCCGCAATAGGGTCATACATGTGCCATTTTTATGCCTAGCACATTCAAATCACTCCTAGTTCACGCATTTCCACTCCCCTTGGACAACCTTTCCATTTTTTTCATTCTTTTAGTGGTTTCATTTTGTGCCATTTTGATGGAATACCGCCATTTTAACGAAATTGACCATAAATTTAACATTGTTTTACATCAAATTTAACAATGTCAATTCTATATCAAGCAGATGGCATCAATATTTGCCGACTTTGGCTACTCTAAACCAAAATGCCATAAAGATACTTATGCTTTGAAAATTTTGGATTTTATAGATGGCAGTGCCTCCGAGGGTAGAGAGACTTCAAAGCCATCAACAATTGAGGGTTCTGCAACCAAGTCCACTATGAATTAAACTCTTGAGATTGACATATCTATTGAGTTGAATTATAATGTGTGAATTTTTAGATTATGATTGGATTTGTGTGTTTTGTGGCTACATCTTGGACATTTGCTATTTTCATTTGGATTTTGTATATCATGATGCCTATCAAAAATGACTACAATTGCTTGTGGCAAAAAAAAATCTTCAAAATACATTTGCAAGTGTGTTAAATTGCATTAAAATGACTTCACATTTCTTGAAGTTTATAATGTAATAAATCTACAATCATAGGTCCCAACTTGTTTTTACTACAAAAAAAAAGTTCTTGGTCACATGCTCACCTTAATAGGCTCACACGCTAACAACCCTGTAGTTATGCTTCCACAATTAACTAACAGATATCTTACAAATGAATGCACACTCATGTGTACATAATATTATGGTCAATGACGTGCAAATGGTATATAATTATAGTAAAAACAATTGCATACCATGTATAAAAAAAACTACATGGTTTTGAAGGACAAACAATGATTAAATGATTACTTATGAAATAGTTCACTTATGGTTTAACTAATATGACTTTACTAGGATTATCCCCAAAGTAACAATTATGACCCAAGTAAAATTATTTGAAACATGTCTTTAAGTGGTCCATCTTTTTATTTATTTGAATAGATTGTTTATCTTTGGTTTAGAAGTTACTATCTAAGTCACAAATTTGATCTTCTTAGTAATGGTACTGTTTGTTTTTTCTTAAAAAGAAAACCTTTCAAAATCTATTCCATTGGCTAATCTTTGTTTACTTTAAGAACATATGTCACTAACACATACTTCTCAATTAAATGACAATTATCTATAATGATTACTATTATCCTTTATTCTATAATGTTGCTAATTATCTATAACAATCACCATTATTTTATAAAATAGAGTAAGAAATAAAGTGGATTACAAACATACTAAATCTACCAAAGGATGGCGACTTTGAATACATCACCAAAGAGATTGTCTTTTATGGATTCACTTTTTGCAAGTGCACTAGGAGCTACAAGAATTGTACGTGGTCATGGGAATTGATTGGCTTGGACAACAACAATGTACAGGGTTGTAAAAATGCTCTAAACACTAGTACAAAACACACACACAACTACAAAACCAATCTCCAACCTAATCAAGTAAGAAGAACAAGTTGAGAATAAATGAGAAATCCCACTATAGACCTTCTATTTTTCTAGTATCAAAGATAGGTGCTAGTAAGGTCTAATACTATCAAATTTAGTATCACAACCAAGGATATCATTATAAGAAACTAGAGTTTCTCAATATTTAATTTGATGGATTTTGGGTGACATCAAATCTAACAAAGCTTGTTTTTATGTCAACAATGACATTGAATGCAACATCTTGATGTTACATTGGATGTCATTATTGACATAAAAAAAAGGGTTGTTAGACTCAATGTCACCTAAAATCCATCAAATTAGACATTGATTGTTATACTAAACATCACCTAAAACATAGTTTTCTTATAATGTATTTAACCTTTTAGTAGTCACAACCAAGTTTTTTTTTGGCAAAATAGTACTCGATTGCATCCAAAAAATAATTTGGCTAAAAAATGGTGACAAACAATGAAGCTTTCATTAACATTCAAATTAATAAAAAATTTAGATGAAATCACTAGATTGTGGATAAAAACAAAATTATGGGTATGCGATATGTGCTAATGTGATATTTTCTATCTAATATACTTATATATGGATGAATGTTGAAATTTGGAGCACTACTACAACATTTTACTGGGCATTTTACATTGCCACTTTGGCACTTCATAAAAAATGAAAAATGCCCTTGTCATAACAAATGTGGAAAACATGCAATATCTTTGTCTTTTTTCCATCCACTTTGCAAAAACAATAGGCTTGTAATTCATTAAGGTAACTACACCTAAAATCACACAAACAAGCAATTCATAATAGTTTTCCATTATAATATTGAAAACCCCGTTTGTGTGTGTGGGGGGTCTTGTTAGTAGTCAAAAGGAGATTCTAAATTCTCTGAGAATGCCATTTTTGAACCCCGTAAGAATCAACTGCTAATTTTCAAAGTGCTGAAAATAGGTGTTTCTAAATTTGACCATAGACTCTCATAAATCTTGAGTGTACCATTTTAGGCAAGAATCTTGAGTGTGCGATTCTAGGTGTAATTACCTTATAGATGATCAAATTGGATTCCAAGACCCTTGAATATGCCGGCTAGTGAGGACGGCGAGGTCCAAGACGGATTGACAAATTATCTCCTCAGTCGCTCACATGCCGTGAGTTTACACAGCTTGGGCGGCGGGTGAAAAAGGACGAAGTTCGTAGCCCATGGTCCTGCTCTGCCTGGCCAGTCGAAAAGTGGAGATGAGTACTGGAATTTGCCAGGTCCGGCAGGTGCGAACTGTGGGAAGCCTTGTTTGAGAATCCGTCCGCCCGCTTGCCTTGCATGGTACCTTTCCCTTCAAGGTGAGGAGAATATCTGAGCTCTAAAACACGGAGGCTATTCTCATTCTTTACTTGTGTTTCTAGGTGTACTCTACATGACAGAAATCAAGGGTGAAGACTCAACAATGTGCAAGTGTAGGACACGCTTTCCAAGAGCTTCTAACTTAACTTAAGTTTGCTTGATGGTGGAAGATTTTGAAGCAATGGCAGAGCTGGAAATCCAGTTTGGATAGTCTCGCAAATAGGTTTCGGTTGAAAGGGAGTTGTCCGGCAACCTCGGTGCACGTGAAATTGTTGACTTGGATGCTAACTTACTGAAAATGGAAGGGCTGCCTGGACGTTGTAGAACTGCTCGGACAAGCCAGTGCAGAACTTGTTTTTATAGGATAGTAAGTTAAGGGAGAGCGCTCTGAAAAGCGACCCTGCTCCAAAAGTGGGCCTGATTTGAAAGCAACCACTAACTTAGAGGTACATTTTGCTTTCTTCAATGTATCAAAAGTGTACATTTCAGGAGGTGATCCTTTTTAGTGATCAACTTCAAAAATTTGTAACTAATTTCAAGAAGGTCCAAAAAATATGAAATGACTTGGGTTTAATGCCAATTCCCTTTTTCTTCCCACGAAAACTTACTGAAAATTGTTTCAAGGAGTTTGGCACGAGGGTTTGACAAGGGTGATTTGACACAAAGTTCTTGGATGTTGAAAACTGTAAATGAAATGGAAAAAGTTTCAACATTTTATGAAACAATGGTAGGTAATTTATATATCAACTTCTACTTAGGGCATAACATTAATCCTTGGTGCTCTGATGTTCCAATTTTGAATGATGGATGATAAATGATGAACATAGAGGTTCCAAAGACTTTTTTGATCACATAGCTTCTCATTCATCCAAACCAATGGTAAAACTTTTTATATGATGAATTTGATGAAATTGAGATAAACAATATATATTTGTAAAGATATAAGCAAAAATATGTAAAAATTCAAAAAAGAATGAAGAAACTAGGGGGATTAAGAGTAAACGAGCTATTATTGTTAATTTGAGTGTATGTTGCTATGCCAAATGTATCATCTTTGTTGATTATATTACATCTGAAAAATAAAAAATACCATTGGTTGGAGTCCAAGATTAAATTGTTGGAGAAAATACAATCGCCCTTCAATTCTTCCTACAAAAGGTAGGACGTCTATAAAACTTAAGTCACCAAACTTTATAATTGTTATCTAAGACAATGGAATAGATTGCTTTTTTCAATGTGCCAAAGTGAACAAATTAAAGGTTGAATGTTTTAAGAGCATTGTGTGATTCAAACTTTATGAAGGTCTAAAAAATATGAAATGATGTGCCAATTTTTGCTTGGAGTAGTTGAGTTTGGTTGGATGGGGGAGTTTTGGGGGTAACAGTTTGCTTTGCATACTCAAAAATGTTGTCTCACCTACAATGTCAGTCCATTGTACTATGTCAAACGACTTCAACTTTTAAATATAATAAAGTATGGTTTTATAAAATGTGGTTTTAGTTGCCTACACATGTAATGTATCAAGAAAAAAAATTCATCACAATCAAAAAAATTTAAGAATTTTTAATGAATTTTTTAGTTGAAAAAGTAAGTTTGGTCCCAAGTACCTATAATCCTCAAAAACAAGCATTTGGAATATCAAATAATTCTAATTTAACATCATTTTTGGATGTGACTTACATCAAGTGGTCCAATACATAAAATATTTAATTTAATTAATAAAAACTTAACAAATTGTGTACTATGATGCCTGCAAATCCCAAAATTCAGTGATTTTTCTCACCTCTAGGAAAAGATAAAAAAAATTCAATATTATTAAAAGAACTCAATAGGAATATACATCTTGATCCTATTGAGGTGTATGACTTTTAATTCTAATTTTAGAGTCTTCTTACTTCATCAAAATGAACAAAATAGACAAATTTTGGAGGTTTAAAACAAAAATAACCTAATTAGTGTGTTTGGAAAGTGATACCCAAAGCAAACCATTACCCTTTGGTGAAGCCCAGAGTTGACCGATCTTAGCACAAGAGTTTTGGATTTCTTATCAATCAAGGCGTAGTCATGGGGCTATCAAAGGCTACAACCAAATAGAGGCATGAGCTTGCTAATTTGTGGAAAATTGGGATTGAATGTCTTCATTGAATGTAGTCATTGCATTGGGAGCTCTAACCATTGAAATCGCCATAAAAATTGGTTGAGGTCCTAGCCCATGCCAAGGGGCCCAACTCATAAGGCGTACTCCAATAATAGTGCTTGCCATTGTCGCTTTGCCATGGGGATTTCACCACCCCATGGTAGCAATGCTTTAACCCCTTTAGGATGTTAGCAGCCCAAACTAGCCTAAGAATTTTTATACAATACAGTATGCCTTGCCTTAATTGGGTCCTCTTTCCAATGTTTTCGCTTTCCATTAAATGTGTAGTGAGCTTTAATGTGTTTTGTTGTATGGTTTGAGGTGGGCAAATGTAAGTGGATGGCTCATTGCTTCTCTCCTTTTTTTCAACATGTGATTCTTCTCATTAATTGCTGAAATTCAATTCAAGTCTTGGGATGTGAGACAAAAGTGCAAAATTTTTGATAAAATTATTAATCTACTGATGGAAACTTGTGCACTATCACATTTTCAGATTTCATACTTTAATGTGAGTCAGAGTGTATTTTACAACGTAGTATACAAAAGCGTACACTTGCTAACATCCTAAAGGGGTTAATGTAAAGTAGACTAGCCCAATTATGTCCCTTGCATTTGACCCCAATTCCATCCTTTCAAGCATCCAAATTTGTCCAAAAAAATATCTAAATCCCTTCAAGATTCTGACCAATTCAGTGCATTAGTGCCAAAATGAGTAACATTTCAATCTTTAATTGGTGAGAACTTAAGTGCCAATAAATACATGAAAAGGCGATTATGGTTTGTTTATGGAATGTTTATGACTCCACTCTATTGGTGGTCTTTGTAATTTCAGGAAAGATCACTTCAAAATTTCACAAAAATTATAATTTTAATTGAAAAATTATAATTCCACTTAAGTTTGATTTGTGAAACAAGTGCACACCTCTAAAAAATATCTTGGAGTTGGCCCAAGATATTTAGATTGCAAATTAAGGTGGTAATAGGCTTGTCTACCTTTGTTGTATTGAAAAAAATCTACCAACAGTAGATGCAAGACTTTAAACCTTAAACACTCAGAGTAGTCCAAAATGGCCTACGATTTCTGATACCATACAATATGTTTGGTCTTAATGAAAGTCATTGTTCAGCTTTTTGGATGTTCATTAATTGTGTAGTAAGATTAATGTAGTGTCTGTACCATGGTTTGAGTAGGCCAATTTTGAATGGATGGCTCATTTCATCACTTACTCATTTGGACCTTCATTAAATCTGATTAGCCTTGGGATGTGGGATAAAAGCACAAAATTTTAGAATCAATCAATAGTCAATGGGTGGATATTTGTGCATTGTAAGGCTTTCAATTCATTCTCTTTATTGCTAGGCATATGGTATTGTACTTTGTAATTCAAAAACAGTATGCTGAGTGCTGAGCGTTCAAGGGTTAATGGGTCATTCCCTAATAAGTGTGTGTGTGTGTGTTTTTCTGCCCGCCTGTCCTACGCTGGTTTCCCTTAACTTATTGCATGCCCTTCCCTTCCTTCCTTGAAAGAAAAGTCTGTCTGCGGAGTGCGGACCCCCAGTCCCCTGGTCCCAAGCTTTCCAGATCATTGGACGAGAGGGGGGGTAAGCTTAGGGCTAAGTTGTTATAGGCTTTTCGTGACAAAGGCTGGGATTTCCGGTACACGGGAAGATTGTGAGATAATTGAGTCAAAGGGAAGGGAGAGGTAATGGAATGGACAGAGCAAAGGTCAAATTCCTGGGGGGCAGAGGAAGGACTGAGTGAGAGGGAACGGAGACTGAAGAAGGAGGTACGGAACTAATAATAAGTTAAGGCAAAGACCAGACGGAAGCAGCCAGACCGAACAGGGAGTGCCTGACATAGAAGTTAATCTCTTTAAAAGGAAGGAAGGGCACCCCCCCCAAATGCACCACTCAACCACCATCACCATCGCCACTCTAGGGACATCTCCAAAATCAATATGTACCTATGTGGGAAGAAACAATTTCAGGACTAGCTTTGTCTACCAAAACAAGAACACTGTATTGTAGGTTAATTTGTTGACTAGACAACTTCCAACCTTCCTAATCCAACCAAATCCTTACAACATTGTGTAGACGGGCAATTTCATTAAAATGGCAAATTTTTGCAACTTGGGTATTTTTTACAATTCAAACTAGACGGTTTGAAATGTACAACTATTCTAGAGTTCTTAAATCTATATCTTTCCTATACGTTTGAAATCTACATGCGTCATAGATGTAGTCTAATAATTCTTGAGCAGTCTAATAATAGTAACTAGACTCACAGGAGCCAAAAGTGGCGGTTTGCGGGTACCCACCTTCCTCCAGTTCTCACCGCATCAGTTACCCAATTATGGAGTCCTACCGTATGATCTGAAGAATTTGCACAACCCTTTCCGCATCGAGGAGGTCGGTTGGAATTCCTCATCCGCTACTAATTATTGCAACCCACGCTCTTTTCATAGAAAAGCCTGGCCGCAACACCCAGTAGTCCAGTACCCGCAAGCTTCAGGTTGGATGAGAGGAAAATATCACCTTTCTGTGTGAGGAAAGCTGAGATTCCGTGTGGTGAGCGGGGTTGCAAGATTATTGAGAGCATGGGGGACCCTCTCTCCCTCCCTCAGTCCCTCCCTCTCCAAACTTATCCAGACAGACAGGAGGCTGGCTTGCTTACGTCGGAATATCCGTATGACCGTATCCATTTGCGCTGGTGGAAAAAAGCCTGCTTCAATGGAAATTGTAGGACATGTCCTGTCGTCCTGGGTCAGAAAATGCTCCCCTAACTTATACATACCAGTCAACTACCCAACTGTGACCAAGAACTTCAATCTGCAGCGGATTTCTGGCCGTTTCGTTCAGCGTGGTACGTGCGGAGATCCAAGCAAAGCACACAAATGGAGTCCAGGCATACCCTCTCCAGTAGTACTACTCCGGCTGGCTGGCTGCACGTCGTAGGGGATCCTGTTTGGGTCAGATGAACGACAAACAGGATCATCATCGATCTACTGTACTGTACAGTACATTCAAGGCCAGGTCAGATGTTGCCCCCGCCTTTCGGTGTGCCCGTGGTGGGTGTAGTGTGAATGCGCGAGTTTTTGCTCAAACTTCAAAAGATCGACGAAGCATTATTCAGCAATGAAGCTGGGGTAGTAGTCTAATAACATTATTGAGGCAACCACGCATGTTCTCCGTTCCTCGGTTCGATACCTTGGAAGCTGAATATTTTTCTGTCAGATGTTGAGACTCAAACACGAAAACAGGAGAGAACATGCGTGGTACGTTGCTCAATAACCTACCTCCCCTGATCTCTTTTCATTGAAAATATCGGACACCAAAGCTAAGAAGGACTGAATCCCACTGCAAAAGGAACGAGTACAATGCAGCAGCCCTGAAAGGCCTGGACTACGTGAAGTGAAGATCGAGAAGTCAGCCTTGTTTTGGGGAGTGGGGAAGGGAATGAAATCGATGACTAAACTTTCATTTTCATTACCGAAAATTGCAGAGTAGAACTGAAGTACGAGACCTTGGATGGACAACAACCTACACTCAGTACTTTCAGTTGTTCGAATTCTCGCTCAAGGGTAGGTGAGAGCTCGGTAGTAGGAAGCTTGAATCGAGGAAACGGACGTCTTTCGATACATATAAATGTCATTCCTGCTTCATCTTTCTTGTGGAAGCACTGGGACTGCAGAAGGTGAGTGTCTTCTTCTTCTATCCATCTCTTCTTGATCATACCCGAATTGAGCTACCTTAGAATTTTTGAAGTTGGAACGTTCGGGCTCGTAAAGCATCCCACTTTGAAATGTTCATTGTGGGTATTATAATTGAAAACTCATCTGTAGAGGGTATTTTTTTTAGAGCAAGGACATTTTTTCATGTACTCCATTGTACGTCCAAAGTGGTCATTTTAGTTGATGAACAAAGTTCTTGTTTGTAGGATGGTTGTTTTTAACCTATAAAGTTCTTTCATGTTTAGAGGAATGGGCAATTTCGTTAAAATGGCACCATTTTGCTACTTTGGTAGTTTTTATGGTTTAGACCGGGGGGGCTGAAAGGTACAATTGTCCTTGATGTTTGAAATCTACACTTGTCCTAGATGTCACTTTTATAGTTTAGATTGTGTAGTCTAAAATCTATACCAATTGTACACTTTAGACCAGGTGGTCTAAAAATGGCACATGGAATATCGCCATTTCAACGAAATTGCCCATAGGATCAAAATTGCTTCAAAATACTTGTCCTCAAAGCTAGGCTAAAATCTTCATCAAACTTTATTTTTCAACAAATTTCACTAAAAGATCCTTTAGTTAACTTGATCAAGTACATTCTCTCAAAATTTTATAGTGAATATCCCCACTAGCTACAAGTTCAATGTGCCTAACTTTCAAAGTGTATGTTTCCAAATGGTGAAGTTGTCTTTCAACATTTAAAAATAAAAAAAACATATATCCCATAACTTGTATGTTTTTGTCAATGTGTTGGAAAATGGGTAGAGAACATAAAAAAAACTTAAACAATTTCTTTTTGTATTCATCTTTAAGAAAATTATAAAGTGGAAGGTCATACTAAGTAAAAGTAATAACTAAACTACTAATAAATTTTGCAAGAAATCATACATCCTAATGGTAAGAGTGTTCTAGTAAACAATTAGTATATTTTCTTTTTCTTTTTCTTTATAAATTTCCAAGATTGAGTTCAAAAAACAGCTCTATAAGTTTTTTCTACCTTTCATTGTCGACAATATAAGACTCCTTATAAATTTCACCTCCTTATTTGCTCGCTTATTTGTAATTGAATGATTCAAATGTTTTTGAACAGTTATCAATCAACACAATCCAACAAAATTGTTTAATTTTTTTTAAAAGTATATTTTTAGCTGCCCTATTTGACATTGAATTGAAAAAACATTTAACTTTTGCAATATTTATCAAAATGACTTCAGCAAAGCTTTACATGTAGATTAGGATGATTAGTATCTATCCTAAAAAGTTCATGCAAAAATTTCAATTTAGGAAGCCAACCATATTCTTGCGCGAGTTTTCAAATAATCCAAAGTAGGCCCTTTGGTCCTTTAGGGGGTATGTATTTGGGTACTAAAAATAAATTTTAATGCACCAAATACTAGGCAATTGTACTTGCAATTGCAACAAAAATATATTTTTGAATTGGAAGGTAATACTCACTATCTCGGTTCATATAGCCTAAATAGTAGAATTTTCCTCAAGAGAATCTTTTCTCACTTTATGTTGGCCCTTGAATTGAAATTTTTTCTTTTTTTTTTCAATTAATTCATTTTTGTGAGAAACTAATAAACATTTATTTGTTCTAGGTTCAACCAATTTCTAGTGTTTTTCATTGGTACCAAGAAAAACAAGTTGGATTGGCCTTTAAAGTTAAGATGGCTTTCAAAATGGGTGAACAACAATGGTTGGGGTTCATCCTCCTATCCTTTGTATGGATCATTTTATTGAAGCAAGTTGGTGGCACAAGACTACTCCTTCAAACACCTCCAAGTGTAGCCAACCCATGGCTTCATCTCCCTAATATATTTCCTCCTATTGGTCAACCCACTATTCCAAAATTCAACTTCTCACTTCCACCAATTTCCCTTCCTCAACTATCTCCTCGTTTTTCATCTCTACCGCAATCCCAACCTCCCCGTCCATCACTAATGCCGAACATGCAGGGATTCATTCCACCTAGTACTCTACCTACATGGCCAACCTTTAGTATACCTCCTTTACCATCATTTCCATGGAACAATCCATCTCCTCCACCTCCATCATTTCTATGGACTAATCCATCTCCATCATTTCTATGGAGCATTTCATCTCCTCCACCTCCATCATTCCCATGGACTATTCCATCTCCTCCGTCGTTTCCATGGAGCATTCCATCTCCTCCACCTCCATCATTTCCTTGGACTAATCTAACAAATCCGCTTCCAACTATTCCATTGTTGCCGTGGAATTCACCATCACCTACACCTCCAGATAGTCAATCATTTCCATGGAATAACCCATCTCCTCCACTTCAAAATAATCCAACTTTCCCATGGCTTACTCCATCTCCCCCACCTCCAAATGCTCAGACTTTTCCATTGACCAATGCAACAAATCCACTTCCTACCATTCCATCATTTCCATGGAACATCCCATCACCCCCTCCAAATTCTCCGTTATTTCCATGGATCATCCCATCTCCCCCACCTCAATCATTTCCATGGAATAATCTTTCTCCTCCACCACCGTTTCTTAATTTTCCATGGCTTAATCTTTCACCTCCACCTACAAGAGTTAGTAGTCCATTACCTCCATTTGGTTTACCTCCAGGCAATCCAAATTTCCCAACAGGCATCCAATTTACATTTTCCAACTTTACACAATCGTGGTTGCCAGAAGCAGGAGTGAAAGTAACATGGCAATCAATAATTTCAGTTGAGTTGTCACTTCAACTCTTTGTTGAAGCTCTTGTGAAACCCATCACTTTGATCATTTCATCAATTCAAGGCAATCCAAATGGTTCTGGAAGTTGGACTTGGAACAGTGGATTTACCGATAGTAAACTTGATGCAAATATTGGAGCACTTTGTACAATGTCTGGAAAAGATGGCTTTCCAGTGAAGGGGATTGTTGTGGCTCAAACTCCAATTGATGATACTATGTCTACTGCCATTACATGGTTCACGATATTGTTTAATGGTTGGAGTAAAGATACACCTCCCAAGGCTACACTTGATCATACATTGGGATCCTTTGGAGGCTTTCTGACAAACACCACTATAGCCAATTTGAAAACATTTTGCTCTCATCCAACATCTTTGAATAGCATAGCAGTCAAACAAGGTCAATATGTCTTAAATTAGTAAGAGAGGACAAGCAATGTTAAATAAATAAATGTGCAAGGAAAACATCCTTGTATCCACCAAATAATTTGTTCAATTTTGCATACTAATTTCAATTAGCTATGCACAACTACCAAAAATGGTTACAATATAAACTATAAAGATGTACTTCTAAACCTTTTGGCTAATTGAAAGCCAATTGTCTTTAAATTTATTTTATTCAAAATGTGCTCAATTTTCTTCACAATAAACTCACATATCCTCAAGTTTTTATAGAATATACTACATTGATATTGATATATCTTTTTAGATCATATATTCAATTTATATATCATGTACAATGAAATAACCATTTATAATCAATATCAACCGTACCAAAGAATTGGAAAACAAAATTTTCAAAAAATGCAAGTGTTTAGGATTAAAAGTAGTTTCTAGTTGACAGCATATTCATGGCAATTCAAAAATGAAATTGTAATACTCACAAGCACACTTATTGTTACATCTTTGTGTCTATCCTAGTCTCTCATGACTATATATGAGCCTATGGTGGCCTTATCTTCAACAATTACAATTAACAAGTTTCATTTGTTTTAAGAATCTCCTTCATATATGACAAATATTTTCCATTTGCATGATACTTCCTATACTACCACCAAAACTTATGATTGTCTCTTCATGATGTAGGGATTCATTTCCACCTTTACTTTTTGCTCTCACAATTTTTCTCCAATTAAGGCTATAGGAGCTAAACCACCTATCTTTTGCAAATAAACTTGAGTAAGTGAACACATCTTGTTAATTCGTGCCATTACACTATAAGAAACCTGTATTTTATGTGACGTTCCAAGATTTTAGGAGACGGATTTTAGTGGACTTTCAATAAAAACAACTTGTGTTTTATTGGATGTTTTCAAATGTTACATTGGATGTTATTATTGACATAAAAACACATGAAAAATGTCACATAAAACACGGGGTTCTTCTAGTATGACCCAAATCTTGAGTAATAGAAGCTATCAGTCAAGGTAAGTCATAGCTTCATTCAAGTGGTTTAGGGCTATTTTAGATTATGTTACTTTCTAATGAAATTTCATCATTACAAAAAAATTAAAACCAATACTTACGAACCATGGAATTTGTATTATCAAATGCATAGGAATAATAATGTTGATTATCAAGCTCTAAAACTTACATGAGACTTGAATCCCCACAATTGCAAAAATCTTCATATATACCTTGCATATAAATATGACTCTTTAGTTCTTAAAGAAGCAACAATGCTAGTGCGTGAGTGTGGAGACATGAGCCTATAAGCCTTGGACCTAGTTGGAGGTATGTACCTACAACCATGCCACGTCAAATAATTTTAATTAATTAATCATTTTTAAAATAAAAAATTCTTTAAAAAAAATTCAATTTTTCAATTAATTCAATTTTTTTTCAATTTTCAATTTTTTTTTCAATGAAATTTCTTTTGATAATTTTTAAAATTTTCTTAATAATTTTTTAATAATTTTATATTCTAACTGTTCCCAAGGCAGGGAAGAAGCCTAAAACAACCCTCCCTTGCCCTCAAATCTCATCTAATATAGTCAAATATTTATTCATGGAAATCTAAAAGAAAAGGTTGTTTCACTTTAGAAGCTTTTCAATGAGTATTTTTCATGTTTAATTGTCACCTAAGTAAGGAAAGGAAAGGAATTTGCAAATAATTCCACTGCATTTGTCAACCTTATCCTTTGGTCCATTGATGCTTGGAGATAGTCAATACTAAGCATTGTGTTCAAACAATAATATCTACATATTAGGTAAGTTATAAATATGAGCCAAGCTACTGAAACTAGGTTGATCCAATTAGCTTGTGAAAGATCTTTCTCAATATAAAAAGTCAACCATTTACCCCCAAAGTTTGTATGCCTTTTTTTCGTCAAAAAATGCTCAAAATTTCTAGTGCAAAGAGACAAAAATTTAAAAATGACATGTTTTTGCTTATCTAACCAAAGGATCTTGCAATAGACTAGTATGAGAATGTGTGGAAGAAATTTCAAAAACTTTGATTGCATAGATGACAAGATATTATCATTTGAAGTAAACTTAAGAAAATTAATGTGTTTTATTCTTTAAAAAATAATTATGTAGAAGCAAGTTTTAGATTGAGGGAAAAACTAACTTGTGAAGAACTCTAAGATGGAATTAGAACACACTAATCCCAATGGTGAGATTATTCTAACAATCATAGTTAATCCCTAAAGGACCAAATATTGTTTTTTGGCAACATAGCAATTTTGGGTTGGTCACCACAAGTGGAATTTCTATTTTTTTTCTTTGAAAATTTCACAAAATGTGTGCCCCAGGAGTAGCTTTAAGACACAATAACTTTCATAGATTTTGACTACATGGTTAAAAATTTATTGAATGATATGTAATTTTCAGCAGTCAGCAAGTAGC
This sequence comes from Rhytidiadelphus loreus, assembly GCA_947034895.1. NCBI lineage: Eukaryota > Viridiplantae > Streptophyta > Bryopsida > Hypnales > Hylocomiaceae > Rhytidiadelphus > Rhytidiadelphus loreus. Next base: position 26,517,990 of record OX344765.1, on the reverse strand, counting down.
CTAGGCAACCTAAAAAAACTCTTTAAAAATTCAATTTAAAAAAAATTAAAATTAAAATTTGTTCTCTAGATTTATATATATGTAGAAAGCTTTGAATCATTCCATTTTGATTTACAACATGAAAGTTATGAGGTGTTCTAGTTTGCGGATAGTTATGGATTCCCTCGAGGGATTCCCTACTCAAAAATAAACTTTGGAGTCCTTTATTTAATTCAATTTTTTATATTTTTTGAAAAAAATAAAAAAATATTATGTAGATTATTTATTAATACATTACCACCGTTGGGATTGGAATTTTTCAATTTATATTTAAATTCTCAACAATTTAGTGTTTTGAATCACTTTGTACTTCTTTCTACTTACTATTTTCTTCCTATATGTTGTATAATTCCAAATGATCTAAAATTTTTCAAGCATGTATCTAACTTGACTTGAAGAATGAATTCAAAGAATAACCACCATTTTGGACATTTTTTTTGTACAAATGTGACCTCGTGAAGTGCAGTTGCGTGTATTTTTACAGGGCCAAAAAAATGATTTTTGTCACTTCAAATGTTAACATCTTGCAATCTACACGGTGGAAAATTCTAAAAAAAAATTCACATCTTTTCAAACTATTAAACTATTTTACTTGTGTTCAAAAAAGAATTTCATTTAAAATTTGGTGCTTGTATCAGAAATGGCAGTTTTGGAGCATTTTGGTGAAAACATAGTCTCTGACCTTTAGGAGTTAAACTTGGAGAACTTTTGTTTCGAAAAAATGTGAAAATTGAGCTCAAAACAAAATACTACAAGTTATTTTTCAAGAAGATGCTTTGATTGCTCATTAATTAAGATGCTCCATAACTTTCACATTACAAACCCAAATGAATAAAATCTTTCCATGTTAAATAAAAATATAATCTATGAAAAAAAACTTTTTAAATTTTTATTTCAAGTTTATGTGGAGTTTTTTTGTTGCCCATGAAATTGAAATTTGGGCTTATTGTAGTATAACTTTTGCTTCTTGGCATTGATTTAAATAAAAAATTATATTCTCAGAAAACTAATAAGTTTTTGAATCTTTTAAAAACTTTAAAAACTTTGCCAAATTTTTTGCCCATAAGAACTTGCCTAAAATCCATTTTGTCATGTGTAGGGATCCCGGTAGGGATAATGGGACTTTAAGGTTAAAACTAAAATTTGAAACAAATCAAGCAATTCAAGTCATTACTGAAAGTAGCATCAAAATTTTAGACAACCACAAAATAGATTATTTGTATTAAATTTGAATGAATACAATGGCATTACAAGTACACCCTTAAATGTTTTTGCAAAAGTATTCCTCTACTTATGTATTTCCAAAGACATCCTTGCATAGAGAAAAATAAGTGAAAAGAGTTCAAAAAAGTGAACCCTAAGAGCTTTGGAATGCATAGCCCATGAGTTTTTGATTTCTAACAAAGACAAAGAAGGCCATTTCACGGTTATTGCTTTTGAAATCAAATTTAAAGCAACCTCTACCTTAGCCTCTTGTAGAACAAAATTGATGGCAAACATAATCAATTTGAAGCTCTATAAAGCCAAAATTCCAAATCATACTTGGATGTTAGTATTAGAATGATGATTAAGAAAACAACTTCAAGATGGCTAACAAATGTCTAGGCCTCTGCAAGATTTGCACCATGTGTATAAAATCTTTCAAAGCCCCTCTCATATGGATTCAAAGATTGAAGTTGTACATCATAATAACAATGCTATAACTCTAGTGCAATATGATGTGAGAGAGCCTTTGTCTAATATATTCTTATACAAGTAGCATTAACATAAAAAAACTATACATTTAGATCCTTCATTAATTTTCAACGCATTAGTTCACAATAATTGGTAACAATCATAAACTATATTGAATTTTGATAATTGCCTACAAAAATCACATATGAAGACACCAATATAATTTTAGCTTGAGCATTGCGTAGAATAACACACACAGTCAAGTTTAGGATTTAGAGTACCAATTACTCAAAAAAGTGAACCTTGAGTTTCTTTAGTTGCATTAGAGCATGTTCAACTATATTAAAAGCATACTCTTGTGTAGCAAACAAGTTTTGACCACCCCTTGCTAGCTACCACAATTAAGAAATCAATTTGTTTGGTTCAAATCCACATTTCAAGGTGAAGATCACATATGGTGAAGCATCTATCCTTCTAACGATCTTTTTTTTATGTCAATGTCTACATAAACTATGTTAAGTACTCCTAGAGACTTTTGCAATGTTAATTAGGTAGCATGTTAATAATTAGATTTCTAAAAAAAAGGCAGATGCTCTATACATTTCTAAAATGAAAATAAAATCCCAAACACTATTGGATTTAAGCCAAATACATTAGAGGGATAGCAATTTAAAATTTGCCTTGTAATGAAGCCTTGACTATCTTGCTAGTTGAATTACAACTAAGATATCAATTTCCAAGAATGTGAAATGAATGTATTCCTTTCCACTCCTTTGCTAGTCTTTCTCCAAGATTTTGTATTTTTAGTCCCTTGAGTTGACAAGCAAGACAATATGTGTTATACATTTATATTGCCATACTTTTCAAGACATGAAATTCAAATAATGTTTTATTGTCTAAGGTTTGCATTTGTATATACGCAGACTTTCCAAAAACTAACCATTATGTCCATGAAGCATACACCCTAAATTCAAGAAATACTAGAAGAAAAACTTTTCTTCTACAACCGGTTAAACAATGAATTAAGTGTCCTATATAATTGTCATGTGGTTGTAGTACGAGCGTTTTATCTCCACCATAGAGATAAAACGAGCACAACCGGGTTCTTTGTTGTCGGGTAAAGAGGAGCGCGCTTAGGGAACACACGGGGTATCTGGCTGCAGGTTGTGAGTGTAAATGGAAGGCAAGTAACAAAATTCGAATCTTCTCTTAATATTTTCTTCAATCTTCGCTTGATCTTCACTTCAATCTTCCGTTGACCTATCCTGTGGTGGTTCTATAGGGCCAAAGGTAAGGGTGTGTGATAAGAAATAAGGCCTCAGACGGGTAAAATGGGACGGCCAATTCACGAGTTGGCCGTCCGAAAAATGGCTCCTAAACCTCAAACCCATGGTGACCAAGAAGCGCCTTTCACCAATGGGAACAACAAATAAGATTGACCATGTGGGCCATTAATCCCACTTTGTCGCCACAAACACGAAATGGAGCGCTTACTGGATAACCACAGCTCGCAACAGGTTTACAATGCAGAAATTGAATTGCAACTAGCCTCCAAAACCGGCTGGGAATAACAGAAATGAAAACGAACCACAAGTCACAACACACTGGAGACCCTCAAAGCTCTTCAAATCTTCATTTTCAAGTCTTTAAGCCTTCACATCTTCAAAAATCTTTTCAAAACTCTAAAGGAACTCCAACTTCACCCTCAAACTACCTAAACTCCACTAAAAAAAAGGCAGCAGACCTTCCTATGCTTCCACACTCATAAATTTTGCATTTCTTCTTCAAATTAAAAGATTGATAGCTTTTCTGAGAGCTAACAAAATTTCCTATCACTCCTACAACTTTCAAGTCATTCCAAAACTCTATACAACTTCTATGACCTCTTAAAGTTTCGGTCCATAGATGGTGAAAGCAAGAAACTCTCTCTCCTTCCTACACTCACAACTCACTCCTAAATGCTCCAAATTGAATGAATGATAACTCTATAGAAGCTAAAAACATTTACTACACTCCACCAAAGTTTCATTTTGAACAAAAGACCTTTACGTTTTTTATGGTCGGTCAAAGTCTCAGCCCCTATTCATAGAAGGCAACAGACCTCCCTCCACTCAAACAAGCACAAATCTCAACTCACAACTTCAAATAAAGCAAAAGAGAACAATTTGAAAAGCTAACAATATGATAAACAATTCCTGCAATTTTCATTACCAAATTCCAAAACCCAATACACAATGAGCTTCCAAACATTCGGTTCCGCCAAAACAACAATGGGAGAGAATATGAATAGTGTCCATCTTTTCCTCCCCTTTTTCAACACCTTTGGTCCCCACCTAAACAAGTGTACATCAACCCTTAACTCCCTCCTAAAGCCAACTTACACCTAATAGCCTTCATATTTGGTCCCACATCTATATCTTTATCTTTAACTTAGAAAGAAAATCACTTCAAAGTCAAAACTATTTTCATTCTTTCCTTTTACAACTATAACCAAACAAAATAATTTCAAACAAAATACTTCAAATATGGATTGAAGTACTAACATCAAACCAATGCCTATTAGAGGTAAAAAGCTAGAATTCCAAGGCTAATTTTACTCCATCTACAAGAATTTGAGAATGCGCTTGATAGTCGCAGCAATGTAATCAATACGACCCGCCTTTGTTGAAGGATTCACTGGCCCTTCTAACCAACGATGGTGACCACGACTTCCTTCAATAGGCTTCATCATGCAGTAATACTGATCGACATTGAGACCTTCGAAACATCCTTCAAATGTCACATCTCGGCTGCCGGGCTCAACACATTCAACCTGCAACAAAATCACCAGTGCTCGAGCGTCACATTCACTACAAGAAAATGAGGGTATAAATGACTTGTCCACAATGACTGCACCGACAACAATGACTTCAAAGTGACTACAAAATGACTAATTTGTTGTCATTGTTGTCGGTGTAGTCATTGTGGTCGGTGTAGTCATTGTGGACAAGTCACTTACACCCCCATTTTCTTGTAGTGGTTGAAGATTCTCGTGCCATCGCCGCTCCACACGAGGTTGCTTTGGCGGTCGAGAAGGCCCAGCTTCTTCTTGTGAACACTCATGCGGCAGCGCAAGACTTAGTGGCAGAAGAGGTTGATCCAGTAGTTGTGATAATGAAAATTCAAATCCAAGCTCCGATTCTGCTTCTTCCTCTTGGGACTTTGAAAAAACCCTCCAGTTCGACATTCTGACTATAAAGTGGAAAACAAATATCACTAATGGATTTCAATGAAACTCTAAAGCAAAACCGTCATTTTAAATAGATGGCATGTACCTCCACGAAACGTCATCTTGAAGTTATTCAACAAAATAGCGTCACCATGAAGCTACTCAATAATACATATTATAATATGTTTTTATACTATGAACAAATGTACAACATGACATTGTGTTTTTAAAGTTAACTTCCTACAACGGGTATCTAAGAACACTCTAACTTCCTACAACTGATGCCTTTCAAGCAATGAAAAAATGTTTGATGAGTAGTTGCTCTATATAATTCAAATTGCAAAAGGAAAAAGGTTGAAACTTCAAAAATTAGCATTTTCAACCATTTCAACTTAATCAAGCCCAAAACTCTAGTTATTTGATATGAAGTTGCCTAAAACCACATGTTAGTTATCCTAAGTCATGAAAAATGATCTTCCATTTCCAAAATAGTAAGTATCATTCAATTTGGAGATTCTTAGTGAAAGTTATGGTTGGATGAAGCTTTATCTTGAAAGTGCTCTTTTAAACTTCATCCATAGATTTCTACTGATTTTTGAACCCAATTTTTTTTTTTTTTTTTGTTATTAGTTTAAATTTAATCATAGTATCTAAGTTCTAAACTTGACCTAGATTAGACAGATAATCACTACTTTCATCCAATTTTGAGACTAAGCTTCATCATTAGATGAGATTCAGCTTTTGTTAAGGGCTGCAAGTTCCCTATGTGTTCCCAAGTTCTAAGATCTCCGCCATGCAGCCTATTGACGTGGTCAAGAGATGCCACATCAACAGACATTAAAAAATTATTTTAAAATTTAAAATTATAATCATTTTTTTAATTTATAAATATTCTTTTAATTATTCTTTTTCTAAACAACGCTAGTTGGTTCCCTCTATTGGGAACTAGCCTGAAACAACCCTCATGGCAAGCCAAAACACATCTAATGCCTATGTTATCTTCTTTAATTTAATTTATGTGTAAACTAGATTTGGAATCCTCTAATTGTGTTTTAAGTGATCATAAGTTCAAATTACTCTTTAGTTGTCTTCAAAAGATTCTAATTGGCTATTTATTCAATATTTACTACTTGGGCTTCTATTATTTAATTATTGTATTTAGATTTTTAATATTTTTAATTTATAAAATCTAAAATTAACTTTCTAAGATATTAAGATTCTTTGAATTAGACTTTTCAATTAAATGTTATGGATAGATGAAGTTTGACCTCTAAATTTTATCTTAATTCTAATTTTTCTTTTTAACCTTCATTAGATGATATTTACTATTTTCATCCATTCTTACTACCAAACTTCATCCATGCATATCTTCTTTGATTTTTAATCTATTTTGTAAGTGTAATACGATTTTGAAAAGTTATAGAGATTATCTAAACTAATTCGAATCTAAATTTATTGTTTCAAATGTTTCAAAAGTTTTGAATTGAGCTTGTAAATCCTACCTTGCATTTTAAATTTGAAACAAAATAATTGATAAGGGAAATGGTGTGTTTAAGCACTTACCTTAAAGTCACTGCCTTCCAAGAGATGATTGAAAGTTGCCCATGTACCCCATCGCCCTCCATCTTGTTATTGTATTGTAGTTTTTTTGTTTTTTTATTACTCACTACTTAATGAAGAGTATTACAATAGGAAATGAAAGTCTAATTCACACTTATACTTCTTCTTTTTAATGTTTTTTTCTTTTCATTTCTCTCGTCTATTTCTTTTTCTTTGATTTTTATAACAGGTTTCTAATGTCAAAGCTTGACTAAAATACCACTACTTGACTTTTAATTGATTTGAAATTAAGAGAATATCATAATGTCAATTATTATACTAATAAGTTGCTAATAGTCTAATGAATGTCAACTTCTTTGTTTTCTTTTCTTTTTAACCAAAGTCCACTTGGTTGAATCAACCTTGTCCTTGATGTCAACTTTGGAATGTTTTTTTTTTCAATACTATATGTTTGAATTTCCAGACTTCTTTATTCCCTTCTATTTAATTCCCTATTCTAATATGTGTCTATGTTTCCCAACATGGCATTTGTGTTTCTTTTGTTTTTGAATCCAAAGGAGAGGCTCCTCCTCTAGCTATCACAACATGCTTTTGATTGCTAGCCTTTACAGTTGCTTCCAAACTCTACACTTGACAAATGTTGCCTTGTTGACCTTGCTTGGCCTTCAGTTGTTGATTTAGCGGCCTAACTGGCCTTCACCATTGGTGATCTTGTGCCCCCATGTAGTCCTCAATTGTTGATCTCGTAAGTTCAACTAGTTGGAGTTGGATTCAATTGGTGTTGGGGTCTCTCAAGTTGGTATTGGAGGGTTTGTTTAAACTTGTTACTTGGTTTCTTACACTATATTAGAAGGTTTCTAGCTTTAACCCCTAAAAAACCAAAGTCCCCAAATTGCATTTTTTGGCAACATAGCAATTTGGTGTAGCTCACTACTAATGGAATTTTTATTTTTTTTCTTTGAAGTTTTTTCTCACAACATGTGCTTAAGAAGTAGCTTTAAGGCCCAATGATTTTCATAACTTTTGACTACATAGTTAAAAAAGTTATTGTATGATATGTAATTTTCTTTGATTTACAGGCAGCTCAGACAACTCAACAAATTATTACAAATCACTTTTTAAAGAAATAAAAGTTCAAAATTGGTTCTCCATATATATATATATATATAAAGCTTTGAATCAGTCCATTTTGATTAATGAGATAAAAATTATGAGGAGTTTTAGTTTGTGGGTAGTTATAGAATCTCTATTCTAAAATAAACTTTAAAGTCCTTTATTTAACTCAATTTTCAATCTTTTTTGAGAAAAATAAAAGCATAGATTGTTTATTACAACATCACAATCATTGGAATGGGCATTTTTCAATTCCATGACTAAATTCTTAATAATTTAATATTTGAATCAATCTCTACTTCTTTCTACTTGCTATTTTTTTCCTATATGTTGTATAATTCCAAATGATTTGAAAATTTTTAAGCACGTAGACAACTTGCTTTGAAGAATGAATCCTTAGAAGCACCAACAACATGGATATATTTTCATACAAATGTGACCTTGTGAAGTGCAACAACTTGGTTTTTTGTAGGCCCTTCTAAAAGATTTTTGTTACTTCAAACACTAATATCTTGAAAAAAAATTTGGGACTTGTATTAGAAATGGTAGTTTTGAAACATTTTGGTGAAAATATAGCCAAAAGCTTTTAGAAGTTAAACTAGTTACCAGAATTTTTAAGCTATATTTGGGTCTTTTTAAACTCATTACTAGTTTTTTTCTTCCTAAACTAGCCCTACAAATGCCCATTACAAAAGGTTTATCCTTCTAGTTTTCTAATCCTCCTCTTTTTTTCTAATCGTCCTCCATTTGGATGTTGAGGGGTTAATTTTCTAAATTGTGTTTTTGAGAGTTGGGAGGATCAAAGCTTCACTGTGAAATATGGAAAAATTAAAACAAAGGTCTCTATAAGTCAAAGCTTTGCTATGTGTGAGGTTTTAATTAACAAAGAATTGACAACAAAACACAACTATTGGTTAATTGGAAATAGAGGGTAGAGGATTTACTAGGCTCATTTGGGCCTTTTGAAGTCAATAAAACAATTTTTTTGTCATTTGGAGTTGGTCTCCAAAATTTAAAAATAAGTTCAACAAAAAATTTGACTTATTTTGGTAATTAATGGTTAGTTTTAGAAATCAATTAGGGATTAAACAACTAAGAGATTGAAACATATTGACAAGGAATGGCTTCAGAATCCTAGGGGGGGTCCATTGGACTATTTTAGATATGAATTGTCACATACTTGGCAAGGTTAGGCATTTGGGAAGGGTCTTTACAAAAAAATTTAGATTTTTTCTATTTTGGTGTGTATAACCTATAAACATGCCAAAAATTGAGGTATTTTGGATAGTTTGGGCAATTATGAACTAAATATTACATTGGTATGTGCAATATCTATTATGGTTTAATACTCTTTTTAGGAATTTTGTTGTGTAAAACTTAACAAAAAAATGTAAAACTGAAAAGAAAAGAAAACTATGAGTCTCAAGTGATGAATTGGGGGGGCTTACATGTAGCCATTGCTATTAGCACCAAATCTTCCCTAGGCGATTGCAAGAAGGACCGGTCCTATGAGGCGTCACAATTGAAGTGACAAAGTTGGTTTTGGTTTAACTTTTGGAAATTGAAGTCAATGGACTTGAAGTTTTTATGGAAGATTGTTAAATCAAAAAACATGAGATTTCTTATTTTTCAAAAAATCTAAAAAATAATTTTATAATTAAATATCAATTTAGCTAATTTGTCAAACTTTGCAATTTAGGGTTTTTTAGTACTGTGAAGTATCCAAAAAACATGATGTTCATTTGACTTTTTTGTGGCCTATTCCCACACTAGATGGACATATGCCCACCAAAGGGAATTAAAAAAAACCCAATTCTTTGTCCTCAACATGCATGCTAATAGGGTCCCTTGTGCATAGCACTCCAAACTTTCATGATGGTTTCAACTTCTAGTTTTTGGTGAAATGTAATTACTGTCAAGTCTTTATAAATGGCCAATTCTTAGTTTTTATTTGTTCATGATTTTCTAATTTTTATTAATTCATACTTAATTTTATCTACTTTTTGTGACAAACTGTCATTTTTTTAAGTAGTACTGTTTCAGTATTATAAAGTACTCAAAAGTACTATTGGCCGTTGATTTTTCAGATCAACGGCTGAGATTGCTCCATTCTGTAGTACTCCTAGTACTGGGCAAAAAACCTGCAGTTTTTGACCAAACGTTGTCGTATTGAGAGTGTTTGCCTCGGGAAATCACGAGGATTTTAGTTGCGACCAGAAATAGCTCAAGAATGAAATAAATCGAGACTTGTCGAATCTTCAAATCTTCAAACTGCTACTCGTTGTCCTATCATGTTGTGTTTCTAACTAGGCCAAGGGTTAAAGTAAGGTGATAAGAAACCTCGGGCTTCGGACGTGTAAAACGGGACGGCCAGACCACGAGCTGAATCGTCCGAGGGATTGGGTCTTAAATTTCAAACCCACAGTGACTAACAAACTTGCCTCACTAGTGGGAACAACATAAAAGTCTCGACCATGTGAGCAATTAATCCCACTTCGTCGCATCCACAACACAAAATGAGGCTAGTGTTGGTGTAAACCAAACCGCCCGCAACAATAAAATTCAATTTACAAAGCCACAAGCCACACACACAAGTCTTCAACACCTCCTTCAAACCCGACTCCAATTTCCAAGCTGAGCTTTGGATGAGTGTCACTGTGATCTACAACTCCAAATGAACTAAATGATAGTTTTTTGGAAAGCTAATACAATCATCTACTTCTCCTCCAAATTCAAACAATTCTAAAACTCTGTTCAACTTCTATGGCCATCCAAAGTTTTGTCCTAGAGAAGGGAAAGGCAGTAGACCTTCCTTCGCTTCCACACTCATAACTTTCTCATAAAAACTTCAAACAAAACGAATGATAGCTTCATGAAAAGCTAACACAATTTCCTACACTCCCTCTAAATTTCATTGCAAAATAAGAACCTTTACGTCTTTTATGGTCGGTCGAAGTCTCTGCCTCTTAATTTTAAAGGCAACAAACCTCCCTCCATTCAAACTAGTACAATTTTTGCTTCACAACTCCAAATCAAGCAAGTGAGATCAATTTGAAAACTACACATCATGATACACAACACCTCCCAATTTCATTTCAAAATATTTCAAACTCACAACACAATGGCTCTCCAAACATTCGGGTCCTCTTTAAACTCCCAACAGGAGAGAAGATGAATAGTGTTCACCTTTTCTCCACCTTATCTTCACTCTAACCACACAAACAAGTAGAGTCAGCCCCTAATTCACTCCCAAAACTACAACATGAATAATTGAGCACTTATTTGGCCCCACAACTATTTCTTTATCTTTAACTTTGAAGGAAATTTACTTCAAGTTCACCTAAAAGATAAACTATTTGAATATTTCCTTTATACTACTTCACAAACACAAATTTATTGTAATAAATCACTCCAACTAAGGAATGAAGAACTAAAAACCAACATATATCTAATAGAGGTAAAAAACTAGAGATCCAATCGAAATATCACTCCATCTGCAAGAATTTGAGGATGCATTTGACGGTAGCAGCAACGTAATTGGCACGATCTGCCTTGGTTAAGGGATTAACTAGCGCTTTCAACCATCATTGATGACCACAACTCCCTTCGATAGGCCTCACCATGCAATAGTATTGCTTGTCATTTAAGCCTTCAAAACACCCTTTAAATGTGACTTCACGGCTGTCGGGTTCAACACATCCAACTTGCAACAAAATCATCAATGCCCGAGCGTCACGCTGAAGATTACCGTGCCATCGTTTCTCCACGCGAGATTGTTTCAGTGGTCGAGATGGCCCAACTTCATCTTTTGGTCACTCATGTAACAATGAAAGATTCAGTGACAACTATGGCTGATCCGGCAATTGCGATAAAGAAAATTCAAACTCAAGCTCCGGTTGAGATTCTTCATCTTGAGGCTCAGAAAACCCCCTTCAGTTCGACATAGTATAATCTAAATAAAACACGAAGAAGAAGAATATCAAATGAGATGAAACTTTCAAGTAAATCCTTCTCTATATAGTCGGAAAGAGAAGGCGTCACCTTGAAGCCACCTCAAATGACGTCATCTTATTTATAATACTACAAATATTTAAATTTACCTAAATCATGTATATATACATATTCTACATAATGTCTGCATTTGCAACACAACAACGCTATCAAAATTGTTCAGTCTTTCTTGTAATCACCCCCCTATACATTGTTTTTGTGACAAAGTAGTTGAAGGATGAAGTGTAGGATGTATGGAAGTGTAACAAAGTTCAAATTCAGAATTAATGTGAATTATTCAAGACCAATAATTTAAAAAATGAGACAAATGAATTGCAACATTTCATCTCTTAAGAAATAACTCTAAAGCCATAATTCGTGTGATTGTATAGTATATAGAGTCTTATAATATTGTAATAGTACATTTCAACATATTGTATACAAAAAGTTACAATTAATCGCATATAAGGTCACTTGAGTCAAAATTGTGGTATACATTCCTCGTGACAATTATCTACTCATTACAATTGTATACATATGCAACTCCTTATAGAACAATAAGGTGTGACAATGTCATTAGTCTTAATTTCTATGCCACTTATATGAGAATTAGTATAAAAAGGCTCTTAATTTACACCAACCTCAAAAGGATGTTGGAATTATTTATCCATGTAATAGATAGAGTACAAGATGAAGTGAGTAGAATAATAACAATAAGTATATTTCATTACAAATGTAACAAATCTCATACATATTTAAATTTTGAAAACCTATTTTGTAAATCTTTCTACAACAAATTTCTTGTGACTCAACATAAGTGAGTTACAAAGGCATGAAGAAGAACTTTAGTCCTGTGAACAAGCAACATAGATGAAAAGTTCATTTGATCAAGACCCTCATTGTGGTAATGTACATAGAATAATGTACAAGTTTTAAATCAATAAACAAATTTTCATCCATATTTTGCATGTTTCATTAATCCTTAAAAATACATAGTAGAGATGATAATGTATATCTAAAGCATTGTAGACAAAATAAATTATATATACATAGAGAGAGAATTCAAGCATAAGATCTTCTTTTGGAGGAGTGCATAAGGTAAGCACCCTCCAAAGCACCACTTTTGGTGCTGTGAACATGTACTATTATTAAATTGGTCGAATTTTTATATTTCCTTGTTGACAAATGAAAGGAGGCTCTAATACACCACATAATGCAATACGTGGATCTTTTATGCAAAAGTTATGAAGTCCAGCCACAAAAATTTAGGGAGAGGTTCTATAGTTGTTTCTTCAAAAGAGGTACATATTGACTTTGGAGATGTTCACAGAGTGCTGATGGTAGTTCTACCAAGGGACGATTTGGGGGGGACCCACCTAGAGGCTAGGCTAGTTTGTTGTGTAAGAGGCCCAAAATTCTCACTCGTACTTGGACAAAAGGCTGAAATTTGTGCAGTTGGGCTGAAGAGGAATGTCCCAACCGGCTCTGGGTGTAAAGCGACCGTAAGTTAGCTCCCACCGAAAGCTCACAACTGATTCATGATCCACTGAGTGGGACGTATGGGGCGTCACCACTCCAGTCCGTGACATTTCTCTCCCTTTTCTGCCTGCAGTTCCCCAACTCCATGAAAAACTCTGCCTGCACGGCAAGAGTGCAAGACTGAAGACTGAAGTCGCTAACATAACTCTTAAACTTACTTCTCGTAGCGTTCACTCAGTGTCTCAGTCTGACTGTTCTGCAGAGGATATCCCGTACCTGTGGGAAGACTGACATCCACGAAAGGGAAAGGGAACTTACAAACTGACGGATGCGGCATCCTGGCACGGGTTTCAAGTTCACACTTCACACCGTGGTTAAAGTGACAGAGACAGAGCTCATCTGGAACCATAACATTAAAGAACCAGGCAAATGATCTTTCCCATGCTGGGAAGGTATTATGCTTTGCTAGATGCGTGGGAGGGACTTGTCAGTTAGTTAATTCAAGGATTGAGGTTAGCTGAAGAGTCATGTAACACAATATTGTTCTGTGAGAGTCCCCTTTCCAAGCATGCAAAAGTGACCCCTACCTCACTGCTGAACAATGTTATGACAATAACGTGGGACAAACCTGGACAACTGAGCTTTTCCAATAAATATTAAGCGAATCAGCTCGTAGACATCAGCTGGTGTTTCTGACTGAACCTGTCCCATAATACCTGCGTTCATATGGCCGAGTTGGTCTAAGGCGCCAGATTAAGGTTCTGGTCCGAAAGGGCGTGGGTTCGAATCCCACTGTGAACAACTCTCCTGTCAAAAGGAAGAGAAGCCTCTCACTTTTTCATTTTTTGCCCTTTTTGGTTCAGATTCAGTCTTTTCGTTCAGCTTTCTGTGAACAATTCTCCTGTCGAAAGGAAGAGAAGCCTGTCACTTTTTCATTTTTTTGCCCTTTTTGGTTCAGATTCAGTCTTTTCGTTCAGCTTTCCGTGAACAATTCGCCTGTCAAAAGGAAGAGAAGCCTGTCACTTTTTCTTTTTTTGCCCTTTTGGGGTTCAGATTCAGTCTTTTCATTCAGCTTTCAGCTTTAGTGATATACTTAGGGTCTAGATGGGCCTAGTTATGCCACACAATTCCCAGCTGCAAATGCTAGAGAGTAGTAGTTTCAGTGTATCGCTACAGAGTACAGACCTAATCATTCATTGCTTTACCCAGGAGGCCTCTCTGGAATGCACCAGAGGCTTGTTGATGGAAACTTGGCCTCTAGTGTTGGCCATATATCCCGTACTAACCACGAGTGTTCTGGAGGAGTCCAGAAGTCGGATAAAGACATGTCGTCAAGTGCAACCGACCTGTGCAGCAATGGATCCAGCGTACTCTCCTTGATTTCAAGATCTTCAGAAAGTGGGAAATATGAAAATTTAATGGTCGGTTCGTACGGTGCACTGACCCTAGAATCTGCTTTCACAGTTCATAAACCGAAAACATTCACGCATACTTACTTCCATTCGCAGATTCCTTTCAGATTACCACTAATACGATAAGGTTCTATGTCATAAGCATTAGATCACTGACCCTAGAAACAGCTTTCCAAATTCTGACAGTTGAAACGTTCAGTAATACTTTCACAGCATGCTGTCAGAATTCCACTACACGATGAGGTTCCGACATGCGACATTCGGTCACTGATCCCAGGAACAGCTTCCCAAAATTTGAAATTCGAGATGAATTCTAATGCTTTCAAATAATCCTTCCAGAATACTACCAAAACGATGAGGTCTTATGTCATGTAACATTTGATCACATTCATACAGAATCAATTGAGGAAACACTCCTGATACCAAAGTAAGTCTCACAAAACCCAGCAATGTTGATGGTTTGTCGAAGACGCTCCCCCTGTGATAACTATATCGAAGAAAGCAAACAAACTATTTTTGGTACCCAGAAGGGGATCAGGAGGCTATGAACATGGTCTCCAAACGGAGAATCAGTACGTCAATTACTAAATCACCTAACCTCAGGCGGAGTAAAATTCACCAGCTAGTGCGGACTAAAATGCCCAGTGAACACTGGATCACTGTTCTTCTAAAGATCCACAGAAGAATGAGAGAACAATGGTATAGTGATCAACCAACTCAAGAACTCATTTGCAAGCTTCAGAAACCATCGCCCCAATTTGCAAATGATAGACTCGAAAACACCAACAGGAAGGGAAAGAGGAACCAACCAATACATTACTTGGCTTGAAGATGGGATATCACGATTCATTAAAGTCTAGTTTTAATACCAGACAAGCCTGGCCAACGACGCGGCAGGTTACAATAAAAATATCATCGCTTCCAGAACTTAATCACCTAACCTCAGGCGGGCCCAAAGTCACCTGCTCGTACTGCCTAAAATGCTATATAAACACTGGATCACTGTTCTTCTAAAAAGATCCATAAAAGAATGAGAGAACAATGGTATAGTGATCAACCAACTCACAAAATCCTTTGCAAGCTTCAAAAACCATCCCCCCAATTCGCCAGGGATGGATTGCAAAACACCAACACGAAGGGGGGAAAAACAACATGAGAGGAGATGGAGGGGGGCGGGTTCCTAAACCCTAAACCCCAAACCCAAGCTTGTTATCTGGTCATCCACTCTACAGGAAACTTCTCAAAGCCGCGTCCCGGGATGGTCGACCACCTCACCACCACCCAGAAGTCCAGCGTCTTTACGCTCTCATTCCAATTGCGCCAGCTCTGCTCCTCCTCGCGCACGCTCCACCTTGTTTCCGAGCTCAGTCTGTGCAGATTTGCCAGTCGCATCTGCTTCCCTTGCACGCGCACATCGCGCACCACGCAATGCTGGTCGCCTTGCGGTCCTCTTGTAAGGATGATGTCTCCTTTCACGGGCCACGGCGGGATGGACTTAGCGTTGTTGTTGAGTGAGTGCGCGCCCACCAGGCGCGCGGCGTTGTTGCCCCGCGCTTGATTCGGTGTCTGCACCGCCGGAGGAAGCGGCTCCATGCGATCCACGAATTGGCTGGTTTCGTCCAAGTCTTGGAGCATGCGCGGTGAGGGTGCGAGGTTCATCACGCGTGGAGATTCCCGGACGCGGGGGGACTCGGCAACTGGGATGCGCGTGCTCACTGCGGGTCCGACGGATTGGTGGTGGTGGGAGTCGTTTTGGTTGGGGGAGGGGTCCATCCCCCCTTGCGGGTGGTGAGGGTCGACGTCGCTGCGGCTCGCGGCGAACGCGGTGAGGAGGCGGCGCGGGGGTTGGATGGCGGACTGGCGCGCGTTCAGAGGCTCAGGCTCAACGTGGCCTTGGAGCATGTGCACGACGCGACTCATAGGGGGGCGGAGAGAAGGGTCGTCTTGGATGCATAAGAGGGCGCAGTGGATGGCGCGCATGGCGTCTTTCTTGTGGAAATATTCAACTTCTTCAACATGGAGACGCTTGTCGAGAAGCTCCATGGTGCGGCCTTCGCCCATGAGCTTGAACGCCCACGCAGGGAAGTACCATTGTTCCTTGCCGAGGGAGAAGTTGGTATTCTCCCGGCCGCTGATAAGCTCCAGGAGGACCATGCCGAAGCTGTAGACGTCGGTTTTGGCGGTCACGGCGGCGTGAGGGAGGAGCCATTCGGGGGCTAAGTAACCCGGGGTGCCGCGCATGCTGGTCACCACGCGGCTTTGCTCGCGGTCCATCAGCTTGGCCAAGCCGAAATCCGAGAGCTGCGTGGCACATCCACACCACCACAATGTTGAAACCCTAAACCTCTAAAACCCTGGCAATCGGCAGAATCACATCGTGTACATGACTCACATCTTGTACAAGACTTGAGCCAAAAATGGGAGAGTAATTGAAAGGGTGTGTGATTTTAGGGCTAGAGTAGCGAACCTTGGGGCAGAATTGGTGGTCGAGGAGGATATTCTCCGGCTTCACATCGAGGTGAATGATGTGATCGCTGCATTCCTCATGAAGATAGGCCAGAGCCCTAGCAGTGCCGAGCGCAATGTTGAGCCTTTGCTCCCAGTCGAGCAACTTCTCGCCTTGTTTCTTGCCGAACAGCCAAGCGTCCAAACTGCCGTTCGGCATGAACTCATACACGAGCAGTCGGTGGGAGCCTTCAGAACAGAACCCATGCAGACGAACCAAGTTGAGGTGTCGGATGGCGCCCATGGACGCGACCTCGGCTCTGAACTGCTTCTCCCCCTGCACGGACGTCTTCTCCAGCATCTTCACTGCCACGCGCGCGCCGTTGGCCAGGGTCCCTTCGTACACGGATCCGAAGGCGCCGTCACCGAGCTTCCGGGAGAAATTCTTCGTGGCCTTCTGGAGCTTGGAGTAGGAAAAACGGGGGGGAAGGCTGGGCACTGTGTCCAAAAAATCGGCCGGAGTTTCGTCGTCCTTCGACCCCGCACAGAGAATCAAAAACACAGACACCCCTGCCAATGTGACCACTACTCCTATTGACCAGCCGATCCAGTTCAGCTGCAACAGATCTCACGAGCAGAGTCATCGTCAGAAAACAGCGCAGATAGACAATGTAGCCCTTTTGACAGTAAATCTTGACAGCCCAAAACAAGAAGTAAGGGATCAGAGAAGCTTACACAGTGAAGTCGCCCATGGCCACACCGTTGATACGACGAGCGAGCTGCAACTCCTAATTTAGCCTGAAGAATCAAACATGTCATTTCAAATCACTACCATAGGTTTTTCAAAACTAATTCACACTCTAAACTTCAAAATTCACGTTTACCCTATATTTTACAACAGTGTCTAGAGAAAGGTGGCAGTACGAAAAACACTTGCCCAGGCGTAGATGGACTAGTGACGGTACTTACCCGTAACAACCTTCGTCCTAGGTGATCACCTAATCGCGCTGACAAAGTTTGAATACTCTGTTCTTGATCGATTTCAGGATTCGACAATGTGACGGAAAAAAACTCTGCAGTTCCATCTGGACGACCAGATCCAGTGGCTCCGGAGGTTGAATTCGATCTAAGCCTCATTGCGAGTTTGAACTCTCGAGGCGTCAGCAAAATACGGTCTAAATCCATCCCTGCCAATGCCCTGACGACGTTCCTTCCTGCCGAGCTGACATGAAGCCAACACAAGCGCCTCGCGTTGTCAGATTCACGTGCACATTCACCCTCGGTGTGCAACAGGATCTCTTCGCCATAGCTGGCCTTTTCGGGAGTTTCTGAAACCCATCCAAGGTAGGCCGACAACGCAAGCGTCGCATCCAGCTGCAACTTCCGATATCCATCTCCAGAAGCTCCATGCGAGGACTCCACAAGCAGACAAGCACCGCCATGACCAGAGGTCGACGGATCAAGGCTATGGCCATGACCAGCACTGCATTCCACTCTCTGACTCCGATTCCCACCCAATGCTTCAACCCAAGAGTCGAACTCACAGCAGACGGAAGAAGAAGATGAACTCACTCCAGTGCCGTTATACCTCACCGTCACCGAATACACTAAACCAACATCCGGCTCTCTCTCCACAACAGCTTGAATCTTCGAAACACCCACCCCAGAACAAGAACTCAGCTGCAAACACGACAACACCGCCCACAGCAACAATGTCCGCATCCCGCCACCTGTCCACTTCATCTTCGGCAGCTCATCAATCGCCCCTCTCGCTCTCCGTCGGTCCTACTGCTACCGAAAGTCCCAAATCCCGAGATTTCACAGCAGCACCCCACGGGTCGCCATCTCGGAGCAGGCGTCTCGTCTGTCCCACCATCCCTTGCAAAACAGAGCACCATCCGCGGGTCTCTGCTTGTGGCGTGCTCGCCGTGTCACCTCCACCATAGCAGGACCAAACCTGGGCCCCGGCTTTGCCCAGAGCTGGCAAAGGTGCTGGCACGAGAGAGCAGCGAGACAGCTGCAGAAGTAGAAGGAGGGGTGGGGTGGGTGGGTGAGTGCGAGAGAGTGAGAGCAAGTAAGTTGGGCGAAATCTGCAGCTGGCGACGAGAATAGAATGGTGAGCCGGACGGAGGGGGAGCTGGACAGTGCGATTATGGAAGGAAAATGGGTGGCGCCATTGAATTCGCAGATTGGCTCGCGCTCCCGTCGCGGCATCTGAATCGTGAGAGCGCAGCTTCTTCGCCAGAGGAACTGATCCAGTGGGAGGTCATCGCGCTCGCGGCATTGGTGACGACGCTCCCCGCCACTCGTGTGCACGGGGTCATTCGATGCATTCGCACCATGGCTTTTTCTGGGGGCGAAATAGTGCCAGATTGCACCAGAAAAAAATAATTTGGCTAAAAAATGATGATAAATCATGAAGTCTTTTTGTCATAAAACTTCAAATTAAAAAACAATTTTGGATGAAATTGTTAGATTGTGGATGGAAATAGAATTATGGATATGTGATATGTGCTAATATGATATTTTCTATCCAATATGTGGATGAATGTTGAAATTTGGACCAACACTATAACATTGTATTTTGCCACTTTGGCACTTCATAAAAAATGAAAAAAGCCTTGATATTTCGCACCCCTCAACCTCCCATCACCATCATTCCTCATTGCCACACTCCCTCATTGAGGTTCTATTACCGTGTTGATGTTGAATACCCTAGAATATGAATTATTTATCATATGGATTTCTTTAACCTTTAAACCTTGTAACACTTCAAAAATCTTTTTTGAAAATTTGCACATTTTTGTTTATATTGTTGTATAATTTACCTCAATATCATCAAATTGGTTACAAAGGAAGGGTTGTTAAAAGATTCAAGAATCACTTGGATGAATGAGAAATTAAAACGAAACATTGTTCAAAAACATTACGTTCATCATGAAGAATATGAGCTTCAAAGGATTTAGGGATTAGTTATTTAACCGTTTAGTGCCAGTACTAAACTTTTAGTCCAAGCCTTTTCACTCAGGAGTTTTGAATTTCATGTCTTAAGCTAACAATGAAGAACTAATTGTGGGATCCAACCGTTGAATGAGAAGTAAACTTGAGGATGGAGCCTCTGTAATATTCTGGTACAGATTAGAGTTTTTTTGATACATTCTAAGCATGTAGAAATTGTGTAGCACATTATCCATATACAAAGCATTTCAGAGATCTCTAGTTGAGAATGTGTATGGAATCAATCCTTGGTTCCAAAGACAAACTTTTGTACACTAGATCTATAAATCTAACAAGCCATCTTTTCAAAATTGCAACAATTCCTTCTACTTTTTATCCCTCTTGGATTGCTTATTGATAAATTTTTATAATTTATATGATTTTTGGTGTGAGAGTATCACCACTTGTCTGGCAAAATGGGTGGTGAGTGGCTTGCAAAATAGAGGGGCCATCCACTTTCCAAGTTGCGGGAAAGTGGATATATAGCTCTACCTAGCAACTTGTTAAGAGGCCACTTAGACTTGGATGTTGACTATTCTTGGGAGTCAACTTGAGAGATGTGTAGCCCTTATTCAATCCCACGAAGATTTGTGGTTTCAATGCCACCTAGTCAACCTATGAGATCTACTGGGATGATGTTGTGGTTTTTTTTGACAATATAGTATTTACAAGCAAGTTTGCAGGCTGGACTTTGGCTTGCAATACAACCTTGTTTACAAGCCAAGTAAGGTTTTCAGGCCGACCTTCCAAGAGGTTCATCCATTTTGCAAGTTTAACTTGGATAAGTCATTTGTTTTACAAAACATCCTTGTTTACAAGCCAAGCAAGGTTTTCAAGCCGACCTTTCAAGAGGTTCATCCATTTTGCAAGTTTGACTTGGACAAGTCATCCATTTTGCAAGATGGATGGGGATGTTCTAATGATATGGGCAATACAACAACCATAATTGCAAATTAGATACGTTTATTGAGAGGATAAAAAAAAAGATGGGCTTTGAAAGGTGCATCATCTTGCCTTAGAGAACCTACATCCATACTCAAAAAAGTGGTCCGCAATTTATGTCATAGTGGGCCCATGCTGGATATGCTTTTTAGGTCAATGATAAATATATCCTCCACCCTTGTCTACCCTTACAACTACATACAATCACGTTGTTCAATTGTAGGACATTTACTAGTTTAAAATATATATATCTATGTATTTTTGATTTAGTTCTCTAATGGCAGGTTAGTAGACTCAAGGGGCGATTGGCAGTTATTTTTAAGTTAGCTCTTATGTTAGCTTTTAAGTTTTCTAATCATTTTTACTTTATTTAATAAGCTAATAGTAGTGCATCCCCTTAGCAATTTTGCATCCATTTTCTAAACAATAGACAAAAGAAAAGTTTAATATTTGCAAGGAAATGACTGATTTTCATCCATCTTTTTTGTGGAAGTTGGTGCAAATGATATGTACTAGATATAGAGTGCACAACAACAAAAAACGACTTGTAGATTTTTAGAAAAAATCAAGGGCCAAGACTTGTCTAAGAAACAACAAATTTTTGCTTGCCCTTTAAAGACAAGAATGCTTGAGAATTTATTTTGTGTCAACAACATTCTATTGTGGATAGTGCAAGGGCATCCAAGTTTTTGACATTATAGTGCATGTTGCATTTGTAGGAATTTGTGGACATGTATTGGAATTTGTACACAAATATATTAGGGTCTCCTACTTGCGACAATCACATTTGTCATGCTGTATTTACAAAAAAAACTATATCAAATGTGTCTAGAGTACAATGTTGTTTGTATCTTCAATGCATGTAGCTACAAATTCTAGAACTTGTTCAATAGTACCGTGAACAAGGCAATGCAAGAAGTGCAAATAATAACCCAAAAGTAGTTGTATACAATAGATGGCTCTAAAAAATGCTATATTGTGTCGCCTTGTACATTCAATGCTTTTTTTTTTCTAGAGGACATGGTAATACATTTTAGTACCTTCAGAAGTCTCCGTATATTGGAAAATCATCTTGCAACAAATTCACTTTACCTTACAAGGCACTCTTGCAAGCCTGTCAAACATTTTGACGGCACAATAGTATAGTCACCACATGAAGCATTCATAAGCTTTGCATTTTGATCCTTACAAAGCACTCTTCAATTTTAAATTAGAGAACATAGAAGCAATTCCTCTTTTACAAAGTAGTACTGAGTATACACACATGATCAGCAAGTCAAAACACATTAAGGTAGTCAATGCCATATGCATTCACACTAAAGAGCTCTTATTTCAGTTCATTGAATTAGTGTTTGTAAAAAGTATAGTCGCACATTGAGAATCATATTTGTTGCATCACGTCCCTTAGTGACACTTACCACTTTAAACTCACCTTCAAGTTCTTGTAACATTTAACTCTTAATGACACCAAAGGTCATGATTTTCTAACACTACACAGGCCATGCACATGCAACATTAGATTCCAACTCTAGTTATTGGATTTCCTATTCTTATGTAACTTCCAACTATTCACCTCCAACACTTAACTCCTACAAGACATCAAACATGTTGTTTGTTGACATGAGGTAAAATCAAGGGTGGAACTTCCATTGATGTCCAAGCACTCGGTGGCAACATGTGAGCCCTCAAGTTGGCACTTGGAACTCTGAACTTATTTTTCGCGATTTTTAGTTAATTTTTAAGTGAAAAATAGGAAAAAACATAAAAAAATACAATTATTGTGGGTTTTGGTAGAAGTCCCTACCAAAGAAGTGTGTAATGGCCTTAAATGCGTGAAACACGTATTAAGACGTTACATTTTCACTAATTTTAGGTCTTATTAGTATAAATAAGTAGTTAAGTCAGTAATTCTGAGCGATGTGAGAATTTGAGAGTTAACCAGTCCTAGTGTCTTGTTCATGTAATACAATACATATAAGTATACATGTAACAAACTGGTTAAAAGTTAGAGTCTAGTCAAAGTCAGTCCAAATCCAACTCGAAAGAGTTAGATTTATTGTTCGCAAGTAATTTTGAGAAATACATTCATTCACAGACCAAGATGGAGGAAATGATGATTGGAACATCCAGAGAGGTGCTTTTCTAGGTCAAAGCATGCCAGGAGGTCAAATAGAAGCCCGATCATCCAAGATTCCCCCGGTATCAAGAATAATTTCCCCCCCGGGTGGAAATTATTAAAGAATTGCTAAAAATAGCATTCTTATTGGAGATTTGGTTTTGCCCTTAGTTGATGGACATCTTGTAGAAGATTGCCCAAAAGTTTCGGGATTTTACAAAACTCCACGATGACTCCATGGGAAGTCAACCGCTTAAAATTGCATTCGTAAATTCCTAGAAATTACCAGTGTTGCGGTAAAATCTCACTAAAAATTAGGATAGTGTTTTGTGTGCCAATAAAGAGCCTTGTCAATTTTGAAGACATTCCGACATTCCCAACTACCAGAATTAGGACCGACAGCGAATTTTACAAGAATTTACAACTTGGCGGCGGTTTGACCGGCGAACCAGGAGCTAGCGGTGTCCGAATGGAGCGTTTCAAGGGTCAATTCTTACTCCCACGAATATTCTAAACCACCCAGGATCGACAGTTTCATCAAAAGACGCAAACTCCAAAAGTTAGCTTTTTAACTTTTGTTCTAAGTTACCGTGACTCAAATTTGCGCTTTAAAACGGCTGAAGAGGTAGGGGTAAGGGGTCCCTTAGGCTAATTGGGGTCTTCTGAACGCGATGGTGCAGTTTGTTTTCAGTTTTGATTTGTACCTCAAAAGATAGAGAGGGTCAGCCCTTAGTTTGACTTTTAAAAGGTAATTTTTGATTAATCTGGGTTGATTTTGCAAATATCTCTTGTAAAATCGAAGATTGGATTTGCCCAAGATACTTGTCTTGCGTAAGAAGCCATCTTTTGGACTAAAGAAAGCCAATTTAGAACTAACCCTAGATTAAAACACAAAATATCTTGGTTAATTAGGTAGGTTTTCAAAATATCTTTGGGAAAATCAAATATTTGATTTGGGAAAAGATTCTAAGGCCATTTAGGGCCTAGAAGGAACTTGCTTGAGAACCTTCCTTCCCATTAAACAAAGATTATTTTGAAAACGCGTTTAGGTAGTTTAGCAAAATATCTAGATTGAAAGTGAAGATAATTTTACGAACAACTTATCGGAGGGGGGCCGGGAGCGAGTATATAAGGCCCTTCCTCGAGGTTGTTCGTGGCCCTCATTCTTTGTTTCATTCTTGTTGTTGCTCTTGTCGTGCTACCGACACTTGTCGGAGCACTTTTTAAGCCAAATTTTGGCTATTTTCTTCTATTTTCTTGTACTCTCTTGTACTTTGAAGGTCCGGAGGGCCCCTTCAAAGCTTTCTTTTCTTTTCTTGTTTGAATTTGGAGGCTTCAAGCCCCAAAACTTTGCTTTGCAAGAGTTTAGGTGGAAGAAATCCCTAACTCTAGTGTTGTTTGTGTTAACTAACTTATTTCTTGAATTTGGAGGCTTCAAGCCCCAAAACTTTGATATTTTGGGAGTTGTGGGAGTAGTTCCCAAACTCTAGTTGATTTTATTGTTCTTTTGGATACTAACCAACCATTTGTGTGAATTGAGAATAGTCTGTGAACTTAAAACTTTAAAGCGGCAAAGCTAGACTTTGCCAAAAAGTTTTGAGCATCACCACGTGCCAAAACTCGTTGTAAAACGGGTGTTTGGTTTGAATAATTGCTAATGTTCGGTTAAACACTGTCATGTGTACCTCCTTTAGTGATTAAACTAGAACTTTGTTTGGAATTTTGGAAAATTAGTTTTTAATGTTCGGTTAAACACTGTCATGTGTACCTCCTTTAAGAATTAAGTTTTCAAAATACTAGTTTGGGTCCTTGGATACTAGTTATTCCTGGGGTTGCTCCCACACGGCGGAGCTTTGACTTTGAAACCTGGGAACGGGTACTTGAAACTTTGATTTGACCGTTAAATTCCTGGGGTTGCTCCCACACGGCGGAGCTTTGACTTTGAAACCTGGAAACGGGTACTTGAACTTTGATTTAACCGTTAATTCCTGGGGTTGCTCCCGCATGGCGGAGCTTTGACTTTGGAACCTGGAAACGGGTACTTGAAACTTTGATTTAACCGTTAATTCCTGGGGTTGCTTTCGCACGGCGGAGCTTTGACCTTTAAAGTTTATCTTTGTGAAAAATACTAATTACTGTTTGGTCCTATATGGCAAAGCTTGAACTTACTAACAAATAAGACTTCCGGGAAGCTTATTTAAGTGCCAAGCTTTGTTGGTTGTTTCTCCTTTCCGTGTTAAACACGTGGTGGAGGTATTTGATTGCCAACCTTGCCATTGGTTTTCTTTTTGTTTTATTTAAATTGTTTCATTTTGATTCTTGATTTTGTTAGAAGGAGTTGTTTAATTGTTGTGGTGTACATCCAATTCATAATTAGTTTTTCATGATTATTATATTAAGTACGGTTGATTTCCGTTAGAAGTCAAGTATTATAACCATTGTTTAGAATTTCAGTTCTTCAAAATTCAGTAATAGTTCTGAAAAAAGACATCTCAAAAAATTTAGACCACCGAAGCTTGGCAGCAGGAGGCAAGGAACGGGCTGTCAGTTGGGACCGAAGGAACCAGTCGAAACCAGTTGGGAGCAAGGAACCGGTCGGAAGCAAGGAACCAGTCGGAACGGGAACCAGTCGGGAACACGGGAACGAGCTGGGGACGGATGGAGCAGTAGGGGACGGACGGAAAGCCGACCACTTGTGCCCCGACACGTGGCAGCTGCAGCCGGTTGGAGGTTCAACAGCGTGGGAAGAGCTGTTACGGCTGGACTGATACTCACTGGGGTTGCCTTCCGACTGGACTGAGGGGAGTAATCAGACCATCCCAACTCAAAATTACAGTTTGACAATCAAAACATTGAAGCCAAGAATTCAACAACAACAAACAACAATAAACCAAGTCGGAAGGAGAAGAAGAAGAAGAAGGAAGAAACTTGCCACGTGAAGGAATTGAAAGATTAAACAACAATTAAGGTGAGAATCTAACTATTCATTTGGCTAATTGTTTTGGTTTGTTTATTCAATTTATTCTTTCTACTATTCATCGATAGATTTGTTTTTGATTGTTTTTGATTATTTTATTAGAATACTATTCATCCATTTGGTTTTAGTTATTAATTAGGATTCCAAAACCAAATTAGTTGTTTGTTTGTAGTTTGGGGGATTTGTTTTATTAGGCCTAATAAGCCAAAACAATAAAAACAAACAACAACTAATATCTTGGAATATTTAACAAAACAACTATTAAAAAATTGGCAATCGAATAAAACTACTATTCATTGAAAACTTGGGAAAAATGAATTAAATTTATCATTTAATTTAATTTCCTAAAATCAAAGGATTAGTTTTAAATTGCCAAAACTAATAAACTTGAACTTAATAGATAGGTTTAGACACAAGAATACTAAGATTTCTTCCAAATTCATGAAAGACAATGGAAAATTTCGAGGAGACGATTATGATGGTGTTTTGCGATGATGGGACGATCGACATTCTTGACACCGAGGTATGATTTCAAAATTTATCTTTTGTCTTTTCTTTTGCTTTCATTCTTTAAAAATTTAGATTAGAAAATTAAAACTAACAAAATTAACAATTAAGAATCCAATAGCTAGTAGAATTTAAATTGTTAGAAAACCCTTGAAAATTGTACTAAAATCGTGAAGGTAATAATTAGATTAACTTTGAATTAATTTGGAAAACGAAATAGTAATCTCATCCAAAAGAATCTCAAAAGGAATCTAACTTAATTTAGGAACTTAGGAAATAATAGAATAATTAGGGAAAGTCAAAACCTAATTTATCTCTTTATTCCCTTGAAAATTATTGAAGGAACAAATTCCATCCAATTAAGGGGAATTTTCATCCATTTAAAAGTTTTCACCTAAAAGTCCTAAATTCTTACTTTTAATCTTAATAGGAAGATAATTTATCATTTTACCCATAAAAACCATAAAACCCTAAAAATCACTAAATTTAGAATAATAAACTTAGAATTAGGATTAATTAAAGAACAATTAGGAATATTCTCAAGGCACGACTAGGGAATCTTTTGAAACCATAATCTTTTAGAGAATCTTTTGAAGATTCCAAATCCACCTTTTACTTTTTAAATTACTTTAATTTGGAAGGTTAAAAGGGTGGATGAATATTTGACCTAATTTTGGATGAAAAATCCTAAAATAGGTTAAAATTAGGTTTTCTCTAAAAATTCCATTAGATAACTTAATTAACCTTTCAACCCTGAAATTTAGATTTATTTAACATTATTTTGCTATTTTTAGTTGACGGATGAAGTTTTTAGGATAGAATTAGGTACGAATTTCATCCACACATAACTTTCATTAGGTATATTAGAATCCAACTTGCTTTACCATTTTGGAAATGGAAAATTGTATTCTTTGATTTAGTTTAGGTAGAAGTTTAGTTTAGCTAGAAGTTTAAATCACAATTAACTAACCCTCAACAACCTTATTTCTTAACTATTAGAGTGTTTTGAAGTACTTAATTTAGGTAAAAATCAACATAACAAAGTGTCCATTGCTTGGAAGGCCAAAGAACACTACGTTTACATTTCACCCTTACAATTTGCTAACTTATGCCGCTAGAACCTGTGTGCAACTTTCTGACTCAAGGGTGGAGTTAGAAATACTCACACAACACTACTCCCCACCGGTGCTAATCGACCTTGAATGGTATCCAACTCCCCACTAGGCCCAACCCACCTTACTTCGGAACTCATCAAGCAGGACTCATACCATGGCCTAGTATGAAGCAAGACACATCCAATTGGTATCAAGAAGTGCACAAGTACTAGCTCCATAACAACACATAAGTGGTGGCAAGGCTCTAACACCAACCTCACCATCCTTGGCACAATGGTTTACCATAGTACCATTCAAGAGTGAGGAAGGAGACCATGGGACCACCCCTCGTCATAGTACTCTTTGTAAGATTTGGCAGCCCCTCTTCTACTCTAAGGGTCTTTGAGAACATCCAAGATACTCCCCATCTTGGAAGGCCACCCATTCCCAAGTTGTTTATCCAAAATCAGGTTCTCAAAGACTCTCAATCTTTTCATCAAGATAACTTTTAACTCCAAATCCAAAATGAAGCCTATTTTGTGGTTTGTACTTTCTGTAAATTACTATAGACTACTCATTTCCTCAAATGCAATAAGTATTGAGGAAGTTATGACCTTCTAAAATTCTGAATCCCCTAGGAGAATAGTTCTCTAGGACTTCCACCCTCTTTGGATGCCCATAACTTTTAGCACACAGCTCATCTCTCATTTGGCACAAATAAATCCTCCCAAACCTTGGCTTCCACATCTCACACCTTGGGATGTAGAAGGAACATTGTTAACTTTGAAGAGCCATAACTTTTGACTCCCAACTCTTATCCTTGCGTTCTTTTGACCTATGAATGCTTCATCTCACAAGCTTTCCAATTCATCCCAAGCAAAGCGCTACAATGCTGTGATTGCTTAGGACTCCCAATTCCTCACACCTCATCTCTTGCAAGGCTTGGGGAGTCACCTTAATATCCTCCTTGCTCACCAAGATGGCACAATCATGCTTCAAGATGAAGTTCATGACACATTGACATCCAAAGTATACACAATTAGCCGTTTCACTATCATAACGTTCGTTGCATTTCATTCACTTCTAAAATGGTAGTATTGTCGGCCACAACACTTCATGTGTGCGGGTTTGCACGTTGTCACTACAACTATCAACATCCAAATCTAAGATCAGTATTCACAAAAGCCTTCATCTACATAGTCACGTAGAAAAACATCCATTATTGCACATTGACCAATTCAAGTATGTTCCCACTCAATCATTGCAAAGTGCTACGCAAATGTTTTAGAGATACATGTCAGATGCACATAGGATTCATTTTTTTAAAATATGTTGAAAGTGAACTTTATAATTTTCTAGGGATAGAATTAGACATTGCCATGCATATCATCAGTGGTCGTCGTACGCAACAATGGACTAGTTTCTCTCTCTATATATACGTTCTAGCTATTCGCTTCCCTGTCCTACACAATTCATAGACTACAAATGTTGTGCACAATTATAGCTACAACATCCCGGGAGAATGATATTGGTAGTGGATGACCATTGTCCTTGTGCTTGGTGACCCAGTGGTGCTAGTTTGTGAGCCTGCGAGCATAAGCCTGTGAGCTGTGAGCATGATTCTGCGAGCGTTAAGTTCAAAAATTATAAAAACTACTAGAAAAGTTAACAATATTTCTAAAAAAAGAATATATCTAAATTTTTTTTTATCAAAATTTGTTGTTTTTAGTAAATTTTTGTATCAATAACTGTAGACCTATTACCGTGAACCTATTACCGTGGATTTGTATAATTCAAATGAAAATAAGAATTTTCAATGTTGTTTAAAATAATAGAAGTAGACATTATGAAAATGATGAACTCAATTGATGTGAAAGATCAATGGATATGAAATTAGTTCATATGAAATAATGATTGATTACTATCCTATAGCAACATGGGTCCCCTTAGGATTGAATAGTTGGTGGGAGGGTGCTAATAGAATTGAATTTTATTTGGGTTGATGATTGTCTTGTAGCATCATGGATCCTCTCAAAGTCAATGGGAGGGTATAATACTTTCGTCTTGATTTGTAAGTCTGTAGACTTGTTTAGATTTTAGAAACAAAAATTTGTTAGTAGGATTTTATAATATGTAGAAATAGCTTAGGTGCACCAAATTTCATTTTTGGTGATCACTATTTTGTAGTAGTGTGGATCCTCTTGGGGTCGATAGAAGGTACCTATACTTCTGTCTTGATGTGCTAATACTTGGACTTGTTAAGATTTTAGAAGAATTTTTTTGGTTGATAGGGGATTATTTCTACAAGGATTGAGTCTAGTTACACCAAATTGTTGATTAGTTGATCATTGTCCTCTTGTAGAACTTTTCAACACCAAAAAGAAGATTACGCACTTAAAAAGCTCTAGTTGAGTTCTCCTTGGTGCCAGGGAAGCCCCCACCCAAGGAAATTTTTTTTAAATTTTTTTAAATTTTTTATTCTCCTCGCGGCCTGAAAACTCCCCTCGGTGCCGAGGCAAGAAATAATCTGGCCAAGAAAAAAGGAGATTTATTCTGGAATATGCAAAATTTTTGTGAAGCTTTCTGAGAAATGAAGGTTGGAGACTTTCTTATGAGCAGACCTTGTATAACCTTACAGCTTAGAAATCTCATAAAAATATCTATACTCATAACAATTCTCAGCATATTGTATCAAAGTATTCTACATGCAAAGAGAGTATATGGTTTTCCACATGAGTACAGAAGATGCTCCAAGAGGTTGTTGCCCTCACTGTGCCCATCCCAAGACCACAACAAGCCAATGTTATGTTAGAGGGGTACATCAGGTGTCTTAAGGCAACAACGCGTGTTATAGCTGTCACTTAGTGCAATCTGAAATAATCAAAGCAAAAAACCACAGTAAGTAAACTCAAGTCATATAATCAAATATGTTTCTCTTATGAACCTGTGAACAGCTGGTTCGTTGCGATGCAGCCATGCCTCTATCTTACTTGCCAGAAACTCTCACTGTCCAGGTTGAGTGCTACAGAGAATATCTTGTGTCTAAAAATACTCACACCACCGTTTCAGTTCACTTGGCTAAAGAGCATTGTGACCGTCTCTTCGAAAGAACAGCCTGCCCAGGAAGCTAACGTAATTCACTTCTCTGAATGCGAGAATATGAAAACTGACTAACTAGCACCTCTAAGCCTCCAGATAACTGCAGTACTGGGGAAGTTTGATCGACCCTTATACTGTGGTGATCAGGTACAGTAACCGATCCCTCCTCAATTTGCCGCCTCCAAGTTTGAAAAATGTAGTAATGGCATCAAGGGCCGAGATCTGCACAAAAAGGATCCATCGTCCTATTTCAGTTTTAAATACTTGGTATTTGGGGGCTCTATAATAAGTATACCTCATTAACAATTTAATGATTGTTAGTTGTATCTGTAGGTTATAATTGCTGACTAGATAGCAATTTCCCTGACTGCAACTGGTGTGCCCAGCACGGTTAAGATTTCTCAAGATTGGGAGAAATTGTGTATAACTAGAAATATATCCCATCTTTACTATTCTTTTTATTATTGACAGTGAATCATCAAGGCAAATATATCCTTAAATTTATATTAGAGTATTTGGCATTTTAAGCATGAAATCGCTAATTCAAACCCTTGTCAAAATTCTGACTCTAGGTTATGAAATCTGGAAAAAAAAAAAAAAAAAAAACTTTTTTTTTATTTTTTTATTTTTAAATGAATTTTTTATTCTCCTCGGCGCCGAGGAACTTCCCTTGGCTCCAAGGAGAGCCCAACTCAAAGTTCTCCTTGTAGCTAGGGGCCCCTCTCGGAGCCGAGAGGAGCCCAACTCTAAGAGGCGATTTCAAATGAAAAAAATAATAAATTTTGATCAAATTTTTTTAATGGAATCTCTAAAAAATTATATGCTCACAGGCTCACAGGCTCATGCTCGCAGGCTCACAATATAGCAACCCTGCTTGGTGACCAATAGCCGTGCGTTTGTGAAACTATTCATTAATGGACACACTCCATTGGTGCTATCGACACATAAACACGGAAGATACTAGGACTCCTCAACAAACGCAACTTACTTTCATAAAGCTATCAAATGAGGCATCGCAAAGAGGGACACCTTGCGTGGTCTACATTTTCTTTTTAGACATCATTGCTTACATATACTAGGTTGGAGGAACAAATTACCTAAGGGTTTTGGGGCGACTTCAATGACAGTGTGAACCACACTTTGAATGTTTTTCTTCCAGAAGTTTCTTCACCTTCTTGCCTCTGTCTTGTGTGCATGTCCTAAGTGTCATCGTAGTTGGGACAATGTTGTAGACATTTGTCACTACAGTCATCAACAACAATATGACACATACTTCAAACACTTCAACCCCTCCAACACTCTTATATAGCAAACGTCATTGGCTAGGATGCACTAAATCCTCCACCTACACATAAGAAAATAACAAAGTTGTCCTCAGACGGCAAGCAACAAGCACGGAAACAGAAGGACGTGATCACTGATGATGTCCTAGAGAAGGGCGTTTAAAAACAAGGCAAGCAACAAAACTGGTAGTGCATTCATCTGAAATGCATGTGGACCTTGTCGTAGGGTGATTGCAAGAAAGATCAAACGATTTTGGTAGCGTTCTGCCAAAACTATGATTTTTTGGGCTTAGTACTATGAGTACTACAATACTACAAAACGAAGCAATCTCAGCTATTGATCTAAAAAATCAACGGCCAATAGTACTTTTGAGTACTTAATAATACTGAAACAATACTATTTGAAAAAAATGACAGTTTGTCACAGAAAGTAGATAAAATTAAGTATAAATTAATAATAATTAGAAAATCATGAATAAAAAAAAACTAAAAATTTTCCATTTGTAATGACTTGATAGTGATTACATTTCATCAAAAATTAGAAGTTGAAACCATCATAAATGTTTGGAGCACTATGCGCAAAGGACCCCTATTTGCATGTATGTTGAGGACAAAAAATTGTGTTTTTTTGAATTCCCTTTGGTAGGCACATGCTCATCTAGTTTAGAAATAGCCTACAAAAAATTCAAGTGAACATCATAATTTTTGGATACTCCACAGTACTAAAAAACCCTAACCCGCAAAGTGTGATAAATTAGCTAAATTGATATTTAATTATAAAATTATTTTTCAAAATTTATGAAAAATAATGAATCTCATGATTTCTCAGTTAGCCATCTTCAATAAAAATTTCAAGTCCATCAGATTCATTTTCCGAAAGTTATGATTGATGGCAATTCAGTCACTTCAATTGTGACGCCAAATAGGACCGGTCTTTCTTGCAATCACCTTGTAGTTGATTTAATTAGGAATGTGGGTGCCTTTGGTAGTAGGACTCTATTTTCTATAGCTAGCACAAAGTCCATAATGACTTGGTGTAGAGACTTGTAGATCATTACGTTTGTATTTGGAGAACATGCTCATATAGAGGTCACGAATCCAATGCCCATGCATTTTACAACAATTGGTAATGGCTAAGGCAAATATACAACCACACACAAAAACGTTGGACTAGTTACTAGGACTTGTCATTCACTCATATGTTCAAAGTGATAGGTGCATACTAATGTATGTTCTCGTGTATGTTATTCTCTTGGACGACAGTCGAGAGGTGCACCTCCCTTGCAGGGCAATCGACTGCATTGCTATTGTTAATCAATTGGACTTTAGGGACAATTCACTACCACATGCAAAGGAATTAGACATCATATTATCAAAAGGGCATGTGTTGTCAATGGAGGCACAAGAAAGAAGCCAAACGTCGTTGTTTAGTTTCTTCTTGACACTACTTCACTCTTCTAGCAACATTGACTACAACATGTATAATGACTTGGAGCATTCTCAAAACAAGTTGTTCACGTTGTCCCTAAGGCCCAACTACAACATGATAGAACTATTAGACTCAACACCTTCTATTCTGTACTTGTTGCTACCGCAAACAAAAAGCTTCACAAAACTATTTCATAACATATTGCACAACACTCTTCCATTAAGACCTATATGCCCACCTGTCACCAACATGTGTAACAATGGCTATGACACTACAAGTTATCAATGTGATTGGAAGCTACATTTGCACTACAATGGAGAACAGAAGGTCCCGTTGTTTGCACTAGAAGTTGAGATGCCTTCATCATGATTGATAGTAGAAACCATCAGAGTCTCTGTGTAGTAGGAAAGGTCATCCCCTCACGCTAGTGTATTTGTGTCACTATCAATACAACTAGAAGGACATGGAGGTGCTACCTAAAGAATGCCATTTGTTTGCAAAACTTCTCCAATGTTGCTTCAACAGACATTATACCTCCATGTCGACCTAAAAGTGGACGAATTAGACGATTGTTAGTGGTTGTTGAGTGACTAGCCTTCTTAGAAACATTCTCCAAACAGAATTGGACAATGAATTTATCCTCCTTCAGTGTCTTGCCTCTCCCATTTACAAGTCCATCAAAAGGCCCAACCTTCCCAATATTGAGAGCACCGCCAAAAACATTGTTCTTCAGTTTCTTCTAGAACAAACAAACTTTGCAAAGAATTTGTGTCGACACAAATAGGTATGTGAGTAAGGTCCTAAAGGGGAGCACCATTCCTCTTGGAGGTCGTAACTGGTAGAGACTCAATAAAACAAAACTCAAAGTGTTTCTAGGAATGAAAATGCTCATGGAAATAAAGCATTTGCCTAGTCATTAGTTATTGGAGTCATAGCAACTAAACTTTATATTGTCTAAGTATATCAAGCATCATGACTAGTTGTAGATATGAAGACATAAATCACTACCTCCATGTTGCCAATGATATAGCTGCAGCCTTGGTGGACAAAGACTCTGAATATGATTGATTTCAAAAAATGAGGTCGCTTGTTTGAGAACTATAGTAGAGGTTCAAATTGTATTGGCATTTGCAGTATGAGGTAATGGTGACAAGACTATATAATTCCTTACAAAAGGAAGTACTACACTATACAGCCATATAAACCAACTAAATGGAGAGTGATGGTTTGGTGTTTGGCTAATGCCCATCATAAATATCCATACAACTTTCAAATCTATACAAGATCAGTGCACAAAGAATCATTGGTAGGAGGAAGTTCAAGGGAAGCAAAAACGGCTCACGATGTAGTCATACAATTAATGGAAGGACTTCATGGTTTGGCACACCTCGTTTGTACTGACAATTGTTTCATGTCTATAAAATTCATGTTAGAGCTAAAGGCATGTGGTACTTAGGGGATTGGCATTGTTTGTTGCAATTGCCTTGGTCTTCTGAGAGCTTTCCCGAGGGGTGCACTACAAAGGAAGTTCATGGGTGAAGAGTGATCAAACCCTAAAAAAACATTTCTACTTTTCCTAATTACTTTCTAATAAACTATAATTTCAACCTACAATTTTGAGCTTTGTTTAATAATGTCTATAGGTTTCTATTGCCAAAAATTTCAATTCTAAATAACATGTGATATATTGTCTAGAAAGGATTGAAAAATGAAGTAAAATGGCATGTTTTTCAACTAAAATATTTATAGAGATCACATGAAGATGACTATTGTACCAATATTTACTATTTAGCCAAAATAAACTTTCAATAGAAGCTATTTTATAGAATTTTTGTTTTTTTTCAATTTTTTTCCTTATATAATATAGGGATGTAAAAGTTATTTTTAGCTTTATACAGTATCTTTTTTCTTCAAAAATTTGTAACTAATTATTATTAACATAAAAAAATACCAATAATTTAGAACATAAACTTTAAAATTAGGAAAATCTATTCATGTTGTTTTTTTAGAAAAAAAATAAAATATTAGGATATAATATAGGAGGGCCAAAATTTGGTCGCTCCTCAGCCATAAACTTCCTTTGTAGTGCACCCCCCCGAAAGAGCTTTACTGGATCTGAAGTCATTGTCAAAGGAACCACAAAGCTCATTGCTGTGGAGAATGCAAGCAAGAGCTAACATTGTTGTAGTCATATTTGTAGACCGCTAGGCAGTTGTCATGCTTTCTACCTACTATCCATTGATACCAGATATTGGATAGCCTTGGTCCACTATCTTCTAACAAATTAACTGTAATGTAATGGACTTGGACATGTCATTGGTATATAAAGTGTATTCAAACTTCTTGAGAGGCATTGATAGCTTGACGCGGCGGATCATTTGCAAGGTAGCTATTCCATCTCACATGAGGCTACAAATGGTGGCACAAGATTTTCTTCTACCTATTGGATATGTCCGTGGTGAACTGTTATATCCTAAATAAGGTAGCATTGGAGCAACTAGGAAAAGACCCTTTTTCACACATACACTTCTATTTGCAACTTACCGATGAATAACTTAGTCGTCCTTGGAGCCAACAATGGGAAGTAGTATTGCAATTCTGCTTAGTAGTATCTAGAGTTCATGAACGCGTTTGATTAGCATGGCATAGGAAGTGCCAATTTTGCCAAAGGTCCCATACGCACAAACATGGTTTGTCCACAATGTAGAAGTATATACCTCCATGCAGGGGAATGTTTTCAATGTAGTCGCTATATCTTGAGGAGATAAACGACAATTGTAGACATAGAATTCTTGGAATTGAGTGTAGCTTAGGCATTGTCAAACACCAATTTTGGAACTACTGTGATGATTAGCAACAAAGACCGTCCAAATGTCACAATTATGCGTTCTTTTTTTGTATCTTGCAATTTTGTATTTGTATAGCTAGTACTTTTGCATGTTATGTGATGGTAGACTTAATATATATACGTATATTGTTATCAGCTTCATTGCAAAAATGGAATAGTATGTGTAGAAAGATGTGTAGAAAGATGTGTAGATGTGTAGATGTGTGCATAGAGGCTCTAGCATCGCTTGTAATTGTTTAGTGACCTTTTTTTTATTGTAAAAGATTGTTTATAATAAATTAATTTTTATGTACCCCAATGTCATGTCATGTCGTCAATCACACAATCCCTTCCCTATAATTGGCCCTTCTTACCTCAAGAAATCCGTCACCTAGCATAGTTGGAATGTTGTCCTATAAGGATTGTCCATCTTGCTTGGAGTATCCAATAGAGGTCCAAAAACAATATGATGAAGTAGACACTTGTGCGAGTAAACTGACAATGGTAGGGTGGCTCAAAATTAGGTCAAGATCAATACTAGGCTTAGCCGTAGGCTTAGCAAATGCTTGCTCAACTCGTCTTCCTAGAATTTCAAAGAAGCACAGACCTTCCTACGATGTCAAGATGATTCTAAAGACTTGGCAAGACCTTGAACCGTTCATAAGTATTTTCCAGCTTCCATACTAGTCATGAAGCAAACGAGCCAACGATACTAGAATACATGTCATGTGAAAACTGTGAAGTTGAGTGCCTCAACTAAGGAATACAATTGGGATGGGTGATTGTGGCACATGTTAAAGTGTATTATTGCTATCTTAATGGACCTTCATAGCTGTGCATATTCAACATCCACATTCCTTAGCATTTCCTTTTGTCATCATTAATACACTCAAACCTCATAATCTCCCAATCACTTTGACGATTTGCAATTTTCTTTCTTCTAAGGAACAATATTCAAGTAGGCCTATAAGATCATATGGCTCATTTCTTTACCACACTCTTCCTCTTCCAAACAAGGCGCTTGCCACCATTAGATGACATTTGAGGCCTCCGAGAACATGTGAGTTCCTTGCTTTGAAATTTGTCTTGACCACATTGGAAACATTACCAGTTGCATAGTCCGATGTGGTAGAGACAGTGCCATATCATTTTTTGGAAAAAATAAAATAAATATAACTTCTTTTCGTATTTTAGAATTTTTTGTTTTTGTTTTTGTTTTTAAAAAACTTTTGACCGCACCACACTCTTTTACTGCCGCAAGAACATCATCGGGAACAAGCCTGAAATGGGTTGTTTTTGCCCTCAAATCTCCTCTAATGCATTTTTAGTTTCTAGTAGTTTCCTGCACATTTGCCTAATTGATGCTACTAAGGGGATATACAAACAATAAATATTACATTTATAATATATTAGGATATTAGGATATGTATTGGATTAAATATATATATATGTAAGTAAGTACTACTACAACCAAAAGTCTCCTGCTTTTTTGGACTAACTAAAAAATACATGACATATTTTGGTGAACTTGACATGAAAAATTCAGAGTAGTAGTGCTTTGTATTTTGTGTGAGTCATAGGAGATCCTAATGGACCAAAGGTGTTCCATTTAGTATGTTGAATGATGGTACTATGCAAATGTTTGAAGCATTCAATTCGTTTATGAGGCAACAACAAGTTAAGCTACAAAGCAATTGTTCTTTTGCTTGCTAGAGTCAATTTGATACAGTTCTCTCATATAGTAGAGTGTATTGGCCAATTTCAAAGAGAAGAATGTCTAACACTTTCAAGCAACCAAAATCACTCCCTTGATGCACCAAGATACACCAAGTGAGCTTCAACATCACAAAAGAATAATGCTTTTGGCTCAAAACAAGGCATTGGAGCTTCAAACATAAATGGTGAGTACATGATAGCAAGAATGAATAAACTAGTATAAGGGCCATCCGTAGCCTGACAATTATACAAAGTTCAAATGCTTGTTGTATTCTTGATTTTTTGGATCATTTAGTCACAAGTTACTAAAGTTAGTGTTGCAAAACTCAATGCATGATGTTGTATAAGCTTAATGATCTATAATAGGTTTTGAGTTTGATCTCAATGATGCATATTAATTTGAAAATCCAAAATGTCACTTAACCCCTAAAGGTTTGAACACCAATCTTTTGGCAATATAGCAATTTTGGGCAACTCACTATGAACAAATTTTATTTTATTTCTTTAAAAATTTCACGCAACATGTGGATGAGAAGTAGCTTTAAAGCACAACAATTTTTATAACTTTTGATTACATAATTTAAAAGTTATCACATGATATGTAATTTTCAATAGTCAGCAAATAGTCTAGGCAATCCAAAAAACTTCTTAAAAAATCAATTTCTTAAGAAATTAAAAATTTGAAATTGGATATATATATATAAAGATTTGAATTATTCCATTTTGATTAATGCGATGAAAGTTATGAAGAGTTTTAGTTTGGTAAATAGTTAAAGAATCTCTACTTTAAGATAAACTTTGATCACCACAACATTTCAATATGTTTATTAATAAAATTTAACAACGGAGATATGTTTTGATAGTTATTATAATCATATATTAGCTTCCAATATATGATATTATAATCATATATTACAATTTTATCTTAAAGACATAAATTTTAATAAAACAGTGATTGAGAATCTTACATTTTCCTTGATGTAATTCAGACAATCATCATTGGGTACAAAGGCAACAACCTTCTTTTTCTTGATAAGTTGTATCCCAAAACAAATACAAATAATAGAATTTGGCTACTTAGCCTCAATTCCACTATCAAACAATTTTTTTTATTAGAATCAATCTACAACAATAGAACTCTACAAATCTCTTTATTGACCAATATCAAAATACAAGGAGGTGGAGACATCCAAAATATGCAGGGATCTAAAAGCATGACTTAACCAAAAGCTTAGCTACTAAATACATCATGTTTAATTAAGATGTAGATTTGTTGAAGAAACATTCCAACTTTTGTACACAATATCCATGTCCCGATCCATGTGAGGTCTAAATTTTTTAATTTCCCATGCTAAGGTCTTCTACATTGCAAATGGAACATCAAAACCTTCAATCTTCCATAGGCATCACTCATAGACGGAGAGCAATAGAACCTTAGTATAATATTATAAATATAATATTGCATTAGGTGGAAATTTTTACAAAGAATAAATTCTCCAATGGTTCCATCAAACAACAACATCTACATATAGACCACTATTTAAAACAAATCATGTGTTTTAATTCCTTAAGGACTAGGGGATAGTCCAAATTTCCAAAATTGTGAAGATATATTATAAAATGCAACTTAGAATAATAATTTAATGATGAATCTTAAACATTTGTTGTAATTTATGATCATATCTATACAAATAAATCAATTAGTTCAAAAGCCAATATTTTCAATAAAATTTGAAGCCAAAAATTTAAAATTCTTTCTAAATTTGATTTTAGAATTAATACTTCTAATTTTTACAAGATTTTTTTTGACTAAAATAGTTATTTTTTTGTGGCTAGACCTACCACTACCTTCTGAAAAATATTTCATTTGCAATTTTTAAGACTATATTAAGACAAACTAGACTAATGTTGAATTCAACTAAAGCTAGTTATATTAAAATTTAGAGCCTTCATTGGTGTCAAGGAATCATAAAGATTTTATTTATGACTGCAGTCTCTAACTAATATCTCATTGAAATGTAAAATTAGATTTTGAAATATGAAAAAATATCTTATACATTTTATTAATTGTGCACTTGCCATATAGTTATTCTCTACTATGAATATGAGACCAACAAGGTGTTATTACAATAATATTATTCAATAATCCTTATAGAAGAAGTATGCAAGTTGAAAAGCATATCAAGATTTGAACCAACAAGGAAGATGATATTTAATTTTAGTATGTATTTACAATTTAAAAAAATAGCAATAATGAAGGGATTTTGTAAGAATTAAGTTACATTTGTGATATTTATGAAGGTCAATTTTGTATTTAATGAAACCTCAAGGTAAATATTACTTGAGTAGCACATAAAATCTGAAATTGACTATGCTATATAACATATTCTTTGAAATTGAAAAAAACAACTATTTGATGCTTGATCTTATATAAATATTACAATGAAAATAATATTGCTACCAATTCAACCTATAATACCTCAAAAACTGTTTATTAAATGAATCCCAAACCCTAAACATGAACTTCAAAAAATCATGCAAGATTCTTTATATTCAAGAACCTAAAAATCATTCAT
Source organism: Rhytidiadelphus loreus (assembly GCA_947034895.1). Lineage (NCBI taxonomy): Eukaryota > Viridiplantae > Streptophyta > Bryopsida > Hypnales > Hylocomiaceae > Rhytidiadelphus > Rhytidiadelphus loreus. Next base: position 26,477,507 of record OX344765.1, on the reverse strand, counting down.
TTTTGTGAAAAAATTAACATATAGAAATTTTGATTTACATTTTTTCTTTGTGGTTTTAGCATAGGATCATTCAAATTACTGCTAAAAAAATAATTTTCTTTTAATTGCACTAACTTGTTAAATTTCTAAAAATTATAATCTTTTTGTACATCAATGTTTTTGAATTTGTCACAAACCAAAAAACTTTGAGATCAGCAAAATTTTATTTAATTATTTGTTGTTTCAAAATTAAATTTAAATTTGAGATCAGCAAAATTTTCATTCTTCAGCAAAAACTAAGGTGGATCAATCATTTTAAGAATACTTTACATGGAAATGATTGAAAACAGATTTGAATTTTATATTTGCCCATGTAGATGGATTATTTTCAAAAGAAGAATATTCACATGATTGGTAAATGTATTTGTGATTTCACTTCAATTTTTTATGATTCAAGTAAACAGACTGTGTTATGTAATTGTAACTAAATTTTAAATGATCCATTTGAAAGATTTATTTGTTTAAGAAAATCCAAAGACAACAATTTAAAAAAAGTTGTATACTAAATACTCAAAGAGTACACAAACATCACAAGATCCATATTATTCAATGATGGTTCTTTGTCAAATCTTGAATATATTAGAAAAACAAGTGCCATTGTTTCAAATTCATCAATTTAGTCAAACACAAGTCAAAATTATAGTGAAGAAAAGATAATGCATGTAGAAGTAAAACAAAGTTTGATGTGGATAGATTGATAGAATCTCTAGAAGGCTTCATTGTTTTAATGATAAACAAATATTTATTTGCAAAGACATTGACATTGTGAACTATGCATCCAAATTTTTGATATAGCAAAAAACACCAATTGCTCTACCTTGCAAAATAAATTAATTTCAAGAATATACTATTATATGCTTGCTCTTCAGTCTTCATCAAGGATTTTGTAAAATCCTCCAAGAGTGCAATATCTACCAAAATGATAAATAATATAATAATATAAAAAATAACAATATTCAAAGAACAAAAGATTCTTAATTTTTATTGTTTGCAATATGATCAAATGAATAGTCTAATCTATAAGCTTAGAGATTTGGGGATTCTTTTTCACCTATGGAATTTATTTTGATTTAATGGCAAGTGTAGTGGCATTCATCTTTGGGAGAAGACTATAATAATTTTCATGGTGGTGTTCATCAAACTAGAAAATGAAGCACGAAAGCAATATTGCATGTTCCCACCACAATGCAAAAAATTCAACACCAAAAATTTCTAATAATGTAGTTTGTCTATATTCAATCTTGATAAAACCAAGGATAAAACTTTTTAAGTTTTTTGGTCATTTTGGAAGAATAATTTATTTAAATAGAGTTTACAAAAGTAACATTCATTCAAATGAAAAAAAAAATTTCAAAAGTTTTGTTTTTGGAAGTGTATCAAAACTTGCAACAAGTTTTTGTAGAAAATTATGACATTCTTAGAAGACCATGTCAATTAAGCACTAGACTATGACTTTAGGTGGTAGCTACTATATAGGCAAGGCTTTGCAACCATGTAATATATGTCCTACCTTACAAAAATCAATGAACTTAAGTTCACTAGAAAGATGTTCTAAAAAGGATAGCAAAGACATAGACATGAGTATAAATAGTCTTAAATATAATAAGATTCAAGAGGTTGAAACATCTTCAAATGCATCAAAGAATAGAAGCCCATGTCAAAGTCCAAAATGCCTCTCAAGCCCAGCCTTAGAATGTCAATCACCTGAAGAAGAATGTCTTCTATTATCTCTTTGTCAAGAAAATAATGAAGGAAAAAACAAGATGAAAGCAATATAACCTATATCACTTGATTTGGCACTTACTTAAGTATTCAATTTTTCTAGCTTAGTATATAAATATTGACATAGAAAAACAACATCTATATATTGGATGTGAGTGCAGAGGGAATTAAGAAATAAAAATGGATTGTGCCAAAATGAACACCCACAATATCAACTCTTCAATGACAAAGAACAACACTCATCTATGTATTGGCCTTATCAGCCCAATGTTTTATAAAATTTCTTTGCTCCCATTATCATAATTAAATGAAAAATTATTCTATTTATGGCCATGCTAAGTCCTTTTCTTTTCTTTTTTTTGAAAATGAATGGTGACCAATGGCCATGCTAAGTCTTACTTTATACATCACTAGAACTAATTGTGTCTACTAAATTGTAGGTGATAATTGCTTACACATTGATGAGTCAATGGATGTTGATAATCTACAACTGTCTAGTACATCCAAATTTAGTACTAAACTAAATCCCTCACAAGATTGATGTTCATAGAGAACAATATTTTGAAATCATCAAATGCTACAATATTTTTGAATTTACATTTTAGATTGATTAATATACTATTTGATGGAATGAACTCAACAAATATTTACCCATACATTATTTGATGAATGTAGAATGTTCAAATGGAATGAAGCGTTTCATTCCACAAGGCCATATTGATCATTTTCAAACATCCAGAGTACACTATATTTATTAAATTATCAAATGGCTTACTATTGAGATCAAACAACTTAAATGCATAAACTTCATTGTAATATATAAAGCTTTTCTAAAAGTTTTAATCATGTATATTTTTTATAGGATTGCATGTGTGTTGAACCACCTAGAAGACTTCGAATACTACATGATGGTAAAGAACACCACTCAGGTAAACATATTATTATTATTACTATTATTATTATTTCTTTGAATTCTCTTTATCTACAATTTACTTCAATCGTAAGTTTTGTATCATTTACGTGTGCGTTTATAACTTCATCTCCATAAATCATCAATTTCTAATCATAAATGACATATTACTTTTGAGATGTGTTTATTTGGTTGAAAACTATGTTTATTCTATTGTTGTTTAATAATCTTTTGTATTTTCAATTATAATGTTTTTATAACTAATGTACCGCAGTTATACAAAGAAATCCAATTGTTGGAATTCTAGGGCCAAGAGATGTCTGTCAACCTCCTTCAAAAAGAGTTTTGGTTGGTCCACTTGGATCATACTTGCATCTCAATAGTTGGGGATCACAAAAGGTACAAATGTCATCCTCTATTTTATATTCATCCTTTTCATTGCAAATTAAAATTAAATGATGAAACAATCTTAAATGCTTTAATGATTGCTTGAATATCAAATTAATTGAGAAGTCAAAAAATAGAAATTTGAAAAAAATCTAATAAATTTTTATATTGTTAAATGTAGAGACAAGAAGCAATTCCAATAACGGAGCAAAGAGCACAATATACAAGTTGCAAGCCATGGATTGCACGAGACATCTATTCTTCAACCATTCAGGTAATTAATCTTTAATTTAATTGTAGTTAAATTTTAACATTAATTGAAGTAGATTATGTATAATAAAATATAGAATAAGAGCTAGTTTTTATACATAAAATACATTATCCTAAAATTTTCAATTGTAAAAAAACTATAAGAAAAAATTAAAGTGCAGGCAAGTAAAGATAACAAATTGCATTCTAAAAGTGTTCATCCATCAGTCAATTGCTTTCTATATGAAGATAAATATACAATTGTGTAGTGAACAACTTATAATTCTTTATTTCAATTAAAAATTAATTAATTTAAAAAAAATTGCAAACATTAGAATGTAGAATTGGAACAATTGCAAAATGCTTTACTATTTTCATCATATGAGTATTTGATTATTTTATAAATATAATATTGAAAGCATTGGTCAAATATTTAAGAAATGTATAATAAAAGTAGAAAACGGAATTCAAATCATAATTCATCTTTGATTTATTTATGAATTATCATCTTTGGAAAAAATGAATAGCATATCATATTTGTGGTTTTGAAGCTAGCTTTACACTTTTGTATATAAAAGTAGGAATTTTGAGTTGAAAATTGAATGCAAGTTTCTTCATCAGATTTGTACCTACAATATAAATGGCACCTAAAAATGATAATATATTATAGGCTTCTTTAAATAGACTCTATACATGTTTCTATGTATGTTCAAGCTTCATACCTTTGGAGGGATGTTTTTATAGATTAGATGTATTACAATCCTAATAAAAATTCAATAAACAAATCTTAGGTTTCAAATTTTAATGAATAATTTATTTAATGAGTTTTTTTAATCTTTTATTAATTACCAATAAAAACCCCCATTAAAGTATCATTTATTAATTGGAAAATCTAAATTAGTTGGGGTAGTGAAATTCAAGTATTTTAGAATAAAAATTGAAAAATGATTGATATGCAATAATGATACAAGTACGTGTTATTTACAATAATTGATTGGAATGTAGAGAGGGGACAATATAAGCAATGATGCTAGCATGTGAGCACAAAGATGTTAGCCGACTATAATATAGAAAGAGTTTATAACATAGGTACCTATAGCATAGACATGTATAAACATAGAAGTTGTTTATAATATAAATTCCTAGGTTCATGGGCTTATAGATTCTATGTTGACATGCTAGCATCCCCCATCAAAGAAGGAATACTAGTATTTTATATTATTGAGGGGATCTGACTTGTGCATTGTGTATTTGTAAAAAATGAAAAATCTTCTCTTAAACTTTAACTATGAATTTTTTTCATTGTTAAACACATCAACTATATATGTTTGTTTATATAATATAAATGTTTATATGCTTCTAACTATGCATGTGCACATGCATATTATAACTATGCATCTTTCAGTTGATTTGTAAAGGAATACTTGTAAATATGTTGTCACTTGATTTATTTGGGTTTTAATGAATTTCTAGTGCATATTTGAAAATTAAAACTTTCAAAATTTGTGATGACATTGTGGATGATATTGACTCCATGTATCACATTTTTTTGTATAGTAAAGATAGTAAATAATAATAATAATTGAAAATATTTAATATTTTCAATATTATTTCAAAAATGATGCATCAATTTCTTCCTATATGAATAAGGTGCATTCATTCATAACAAGTATATTTATATGAATAAAATATTTCAACTAATGAAATGGTTTAGATCATTCATTTGATTTTAAGATACAAAATTAATTTTTGTTAGATAAATTATCATTTAAAAGAAGATTGGTGTATACTTTTGAATTTATAGTATTATGACTATTTGTTGATTGTGAATAGTTTTATTCAAATTCCAATAATTGAATTAGGTCTATAAATGCATACAATATTTTTTAAGCCATTTTGTGTGCTCAATCATACTCTTGAAGTTATAACAGCTCCTATACCTTATAAATGTTTTGAAATTGAGTATACATTTAAATTTGTAGAGTTAAAACTAATCTACTATAAGTAAAAGGTCAACACATTTAACCAAATATTTTTTTACAGAAAATAAGATTTTGATATATGCTAAATATAGATTTTTCTTGCGTTTTTTTAGAATTAAAAAAATATTGAAAAAATATTTTATAAAGTTTTTATATCTATTTTTAGACTTTTTTCTCCAATAAACCTACCCTAGAGTTACAATAATAGGATGTATTTGACATTGCTTCTCATATAACTTCCAAAGTTGTTTGAACTTATGTATGATCAAACTTCAAACTCTCTATTTGGATAGTTACTAATGCACATATTGCATAGTCTTCTAAGTTCATTGTCATTGTGAGACAATGTTCCAAAAAATAATTTGATTATAAAATTTTAAAATTTTCATACCCTCCCCCTTCTTTTGTAATTTTTAGAAAGCAATGTCATTGACAAACAATATGGAACAAACAACATCTTGTATCTTGTACTTGTATCCATATCCCATATCTTGTATTTGTATTTGTATTCATATCCAATATTGTGCCATATTTGTATCCGTATCCACATTCAATATTCATTGTATATTCGTATACAATATTGTATTCGTATCCGTATTGATATTGGACAACTCAAATTAAATCTCGAGAAATCAATGGTGATTTCGAAGGTAAGCATTTAAAAAAAAAATCAACAACCTTTAAATTTTTTGAAGGGAGGCAACTAATACCCTGGAAGCATCTTTTAGGCTCATTGTCCCTCATATTATATCTTTAGTGTTTGATGTGAATAAAATGGAATAAATCTGTAGGAATTCAATTAGTTTAGAATGGTGTGATGTAGGTGATGGATTATCAAATCCACTTCCTTATAGAAGATTTAGGGGAAACACAACATCAAAACTAGAGTTGACTTAGATTGTCAATACCATCTATGTAATATTACATGTAGCAATACTTAGGCATTTGTTTATACTTGAAGAGGAAATTGGAATGAAGTTTTTATGAACATGGCTATACCCCAAAAGTTGACATGAGTTCAATTTTTTTTTAAATCATCTATTTATTGTTGCATGTATTAAGTGCCTAATTTATAGCATTTGAATGCAATTTTCATACTATTCATACAAAATATATGGGAAAAAAAATCATTCTTTTGTAATTTCTAAATTCAATTTTAAAAACTTGAGATTATGTGAAAAGAAAAAAATAGCTTTACTCACTTTTTGAATTTGACATTTACTATTGGTTGTGATTAAAACACTATTGTACCTAGCTATTGGGGCAACATTTCATGCCAAATAATAAATTAAAGTTGTGAAAAGTGGTTCAATGGGCACTTTCACAATTAATAAAATTCTCAAGTTTTTAATTTTAATTTAATTTTAAATTCCAGTGCCTTCTATATGGTTGCTTTGTCCATCTTTATCTTACATTATCTTTACAAAGAACTTAATGTTTCATTTGTGGAGGGTAGGCAAGTGGTTTATAAAAGTGGGGAAGTATGAGGTACAAGAATTCATGTGGGATATGTAAATTAAGACATAAAAGAGCTCAACCACTCATAGTCAATCAAAATAATGCAATAATTGTATTTACAATCAAACTTTAAACCTCTATAACTTTTTATTTGACACTCCAAATCATAAACAAATTTTTGGAGGTCGAACTCAACTTGATTTTCTACATTATTTTGGTTGTTCTCATTTTCATTTAAAAAAATTTACAATGATTAAATGAGATCTAAAGTTCTAGTGTATACACAATTATTTTGTTTTTTCTTGGAGCTCCTAGCTTGCTTCAAATTATATCCCATAATATTTTTTTATTGATGAAGAACAATGAAATTCACTATAAGGATCCCTTCACCTTTCTTACTCACAACATATGAATGAAATTAGCCCTTTCTATCAACACAAAAGAATATCTAGATATTTGATGGTACATATAATACTTTAATAAATATTAAACTATTAAATTTTCTACACTAGGTGACTTGAATTTCACCATTTGGTCCATCTTCTAATATTTAGGCATTTGCAAGCATCCATTTATTTTGTTTTCCACTTCCTCCAAGACTAATTTCCAAAAAAATCAACTTTAGTTTTTTTATTTGATTAATTAATGCCAACCTCGATAGACAAATATGGTTATAAGGAAAGACAAAAGATGATGAATGGCAAGGTAATGTTGTTGTAAAGGTTTATTGATAGATGTCCATATATAATCCACCTTTGTACACGTCTATGTAGTTTACTAGCAATAAATCTAAAAGTAAATTAGAGTAACTATAAGTAATTGTAACCTTATTTCTACAAAAAACTCTACTAACATTGTTTTTTCTTTAATGCACAAGATTTGAAAATGAAGGCCTAGTTAATTTGAGTTATACCAATAATTAAAATTTAAAGAACTCTTAAAATTAATACAATGCTCACAAAATACATTCTAAGATGCATTGAATTCCTTTAATCCCTCAAGGCCCAACAACTTTTTGACAACGGAGGTTTTCAATGAATTGTCCCACTTTTGATATTTTTTGCACATGGATGTGCTTATAATTTTTAATTTGAACCATACAAAAGTAAAGACTAATTTGTCTAGTATAAATGAAATTAATTGTGGAAAATTTTGACCATTGCATCTTTAGATTATAAATTTTTTGAATGATCAATTTTATAGGCAAAAAAAGAAACTTTTGGAGAAGAATAATTATAAGAAGATGAATAATTTTTTTTACACCCCACCTATCCTGGAAAAAAAATTGTATTGGAAGCTAAGGAAAATGTAATATTTTTTATTTTTAAAAATTGAGAAAGAAAAAATTCTCTCAAATTTGTACATATTTTCAAACAGAAGGAGTAGAAAGTCAAACTGAACAAATTAGATCCTACAAAATTAAAAAAATAAATTATATAAGTGTCAATTTTTGAAATTTGACAATTGATATCATTAGCATATTGTATGGACATCCTTAAAAAAATTTGGAATCATTCTAATTATTTTGTGTTCTTAATCACACTAGATTGAATCTTTAGTTTTTTGAATTGTTGAAAATACAAATTGGAAAAAGATTCTTTAAGCCTAAATTTTTTGTATAGAATAAAGACTAGAAATGTCTAAGAAAACGTTTTTTTCCATCTCTACTATTCCTTTCATTGAAAAAACATTATGTTTGCTTTATTTTTCTATTAAACTACATTTTCTAAATAAAATTTGAAGTACTTCACACATTCAAATTTTGAAAATCGAAAAATGCTACAAGTATGTAAACTTGTTCAACAAGATCCTAGTTTACAAAATATTGAGATTTATTTCACCCTACTGAGAATTTGCCATTGAAAATTTGAAAAAGATACATTGTGGCTTCTAAGTCGTTGAAGTATTAAAGATTCACAAGATGAAAACTCAAGTAATCATATTCAAATTTGTATATAGGATGTTTTAGAAATATTGATTTATCATATTAGTCAAGGTGCAAAATTAATGTCAAATTAGTGGCACTTAAAAAAAAAATTGGGTGAAAATGAGTTCTATACAATACTATTTTAGTATGTGATAATTTAAAATAGTGTGAATTTGATAAGTTGCCACCACTTGCACAATATAATACAATTGAGTGGTTACTCTAGAGTTAACATGGAAGATTTTGTAAATGATTTTCTATTTAATTAGTGAGACAAATTTTAGAGAGTTGTTTGTAGCTAGAAATCAATATATTTTCCTAAATAATATCAAATATAGGATTCATTTTTTAACCCAATTTTATAGATATCCAAAAAAAATATATATGATTTAGATAGTTGCTACAATTATCTCAACAATAGGTTTGACATGTTTCCATTCCATTTTAAAGCTATAAACAATTTTGTTTCCCCTTCCAATTTGTATCTAGCTACTTTCAAAATTTTCTTAAAGATTGAAAATCAAGTTTGAATTTACTTTCTGCTTTACTTTTTCTTGAATTAAAAGTTCATAATCTAGACTTTCAAATCAATTATCCAACATTAAAAATAATAATTTAAAGGATCCTAAAATTATTTAATTCAAAATTTTAAATTTGAAGTATTCAATGGTCTTCTAATTTAAAATTTAAAATTTTGTAGTGTAAGAATTAAAATTAAAAAGATTCAAATTTTGATGACAAAGTATGGTAAGGTGTAAAAAAACATTCATTTCATTGTAAATGCTAATATATCTTGTTGTCAAGTTAGTCAAAGTTTCTAGATATAATTTCACACATTTTGTATGTAAATAACATATTCATTACCATTGTGTTGAATAAAATATTATTTAAAAAAAGTTTACACATACCCCTCCAAATATTCACTAAAATCCCTTTTTTTCCAAATAAACTAGTCTAGTTGGACCATTTTTCTTTTGACTTTTTCTATTGTTGTTTGTTTGGTAAACAACAAACATTTAGTAGTAAAGACTATTTCTAAATTTCCAAATGCCTAAATTATAATTTCTCTAACTTATTAATTTATCTATTATAATATTACAATTTCTAAAGTTCAAAAAGTTTGAAATTCAAATGGATTTTAAGTTTTTGAATTTTTAACATTTTAACATTTCATAACTATAAATTGATTGTAGTTTTTAGCGACGACGACAACGACAACAACCACCACCTTTTGACATATGCAAAACGTGTTATTTTTTATAGCATTGTCAAGTTTGTGATGGTTCATTCTAATATTAGTAAATAGACAAATATTAAATATTGAATATAATTTTTTAAATATTAAAACCAAATTCAATATAATCTAAATTTTGTTAGTTAATGAATTTATAATTGAAAAAATTGACCTAGGCACTAAGAAATTGACTTGTTGAATTTCTAAAAGAACTTTGGGATGGTATCACTTTTTATTTTATAAATGTACACATTTTGGAATGGATAAATAAATTTTCATCATAATTTGCAAATTTCTTTCATGTCCTTGGATGTGACTACCATGTATTATTATTTGCACCAATATTTTTGTATTGTATTAAAAGGATTAGCAAAATTGTTGTATATTTTAATTTTTTGATGGTCATTATTAAAATATTATTTTAGATTATTTGATTTACTTGTAGCAAAATTGCCAAATTTGATGGAATTTTCCATGATGTTTACAAAATTCCTACAAATATAGAAGCAAATTGTCTAATTGCCTCCAAATTCTTTTTTGAACTTAAAGTTTCAATGCACTATCATCCATTACATGGATGATGAATGTTGTGAAAAAATGCACTTCATCCAATTTATATACATTGAAAGAGTCTCTAGGAAAATTATGTAATAAATCAACGGTAAAAAGAAAAAATGTCTTATATGAATCACTTAACTTATTACAAATCAATTGAAAGAGTTTCAATTATTTTTAATAAATTTAGAAAAGCAATCTTACTATCTTTTGTTTCAACACTTTGGAGTTAATAAAATTTCTAATTTTTTATTCTTCTAGCCATTTGGCTTAACCCTAAAAAGACATATGATCAAGGATTCAAATCCTACAATCCTTCTCTTTGTTACTACTTTATATGAATGGAATTTTCTATATCCATTTTTCAAAGATGAAATCACATTCTTCTACAAAATATGCTTTAAAAATTAGAAATTTTCACCATAGATGTAGATTATAGTGTTTAACATAATAATATCATGGTGTAAACCAAAGTTAGTGTATCATTGTAAAATGTAAAATCAACAAACCACGGTTAAAGGCTCAAAGTTCAAATTGCAATAAAATATTGAATTTTTCAAATTGGAGTAGATATTATACTTCATGAACTTTATTTTATTAGTTGGGCTCCAATTTAAAAAATATCACTTTTATGGCTAAAATTCACATCAAGTGTATAGAACAAGAAGTGGCCAAAATATACTACAAGGGTGATCTGTAACCCCCTAAAGGACTAATATCTCCTCGGGGGACAATTTGGAATTTGAATGGGTTCCTATGAGCTAATTTTTTACTTGATTTTTTAAAACCTTTTTGAAGATGTGTAGGTCTGCAAAAGCTTTGTGAATGCATAATTTTTATTTCAATCTAATGATGGATGAAGAGATTGTAGGCTATTTTAGGCAAAATTCAACTCAAAGGGCAGATTAAGCTACCAATATTTAGTTGACTAAGGCCACATGTATGTAGATGCAAAGGTTGCTCAAATCATAAGAACGAAGGTGGGGTGGGCAACGAGGGAAGGGTTGGGACCATTGGCCAACCTCTATGCATGTCAAACCCCCTTGAAATTTTATGCAATGACCTCATGGTAGAAATTTAAGGATCCAAGATATAAATCTATATATAATTGAAAAATACCAATGCCATTTGATAATTTGCTGAGAAGAAAATTTTTGTTGACAAAATGAAGGAATTGTTTCATTGGCATTTGGTGAGTAGCTAGGGTGGAGAAATTATTTTTATAATGAAATTCATTGTCCAATATGAATCCTCAAAGGGTATGGCATAATTTGAAGATGAAAGCTTGATCGTTTATTAGGGGTAGTCACAACTTCTTCACTTGGCACTTGGAGAATGGAGAATGAAAAGTTGGTGAGGGTTTGGAGGACCCAATGGGAAGCCGTGGTGGGTGAAGAAAATATGACACCCCTGAAAGATGTGTTGAGAGTGGAGAACAAAAAAAGTGGAGAATCACTTACCTAAATGTAAGATTAGACATAAAGTTGGAGGGAAATCACAATAACAAATGTAAAAGCAGCAATGAAAGGTAAAAGTGTAGAGCACAAAGGAATATTCTTAGTTTCATATATCTTCCGCAGTCCCAATTTTCACCTTTAGAGGTGAAGACTAGGAGTGCGGAAGATATATTCAACTAAGTATATTCTACCAACATGAAGCCAACCCCAAGCCGCCACATTTCCATTCTCCATTCTCTAAGTGCCAAGTGAAGAAGGTGTGACTACCATGTTGTTAAAACTTAGGAATTGTATTTGAAGTAGAATTTTAGGCCTCAATTAGGCATAGAAGAATAACTTTTTGCAAAAAAATTGAACTAAAAAAAGTTGGAAAATCAAGATAACTTTCATCTTCAAAAATATGTTTGAGATTTCAATCCTCTAATAAAAAGTTATAGAAAAAATTTAGAGTGGATGTCTGAAACTCTTGATTTTAAGATAGAAATCTCAAATGGACTTTTGAAGATGAAAGTTAATTTCAAAGTTTTTGGAGAAAATTATTTTACTAAGCCTAAATGAGGTATGAAATTCTACTTCAAACACAATTTCTAAGTTTGGCTTAACTATGAGTAGTTGAGCTCCTATTAATTCTAATTTATATATACCTTGCATGGGTTGTTCTACCTCCTACCACGCCGTATGTATATATACTACAAGAAAAAGGGGGTATAAATGACTGCGGAGTCATTTACCCCCGGACTTGCAGTCATTTCCGTGACTGCACTTCTATAATTGCACGCCCTGGGAACCTCGAAGTCATTCAACAGTTGCGCCTGCGACTAGTGGATGAAAACCCGACGAAAACCCAACTTCCTGCGCATGCTTTCATTCACAGCTTATTTCTTTTTCTTTTATGATGGTCCTAGTGACATTTTGCGACTTCCTATCACTGATTTACCACTAAGAAATGACTGTGTTTTAAATAAAGGCAGATTGGCGGGAATTTGACATTGCCGACTTACATGTCGTTGTGCTGACGTGGCCATGGTTCAGCAGTGAGTCACTCAAGAGTCAAGCTCAATTGTAGTATGCCACTGGGGGGCACTTGCAATTGACTGCAAGTTGAGTTTTTTGGGACTAGCACTGAACTTTGTAGAACTTGCATGTCATTCTCGATTGGGGAGTATATTTTCCCTTCACATTTCAAACATTTGGTCCACAACAAATAGACAGACTCAACAACAAGTGCATTTCAGTATGAGAATGCTGAAGATAAAATTCACGGGGATGGGGCATGAAAGAATCAGTCATTGCAATGCCACTCCGGACAAAGTACTTTATTTTTACAAGACTGGAGGATGAAAACACGATAATAAGCAAACTTCTTGTTTGCATTTTCATTGAAGCTTGATTTCTTTTCTTGTAGTGACGATCATAGTGTCATTTTGGAACTTTGGGTCGTTTAGTTGCACGATGAAGAGGACCTGTTCTTCACTGAGGGCACTTTGGAGGAAATTTGACAATGCTTACTTGAATTTTGTTGCAGTTTTTTGTCTATAATTTAGCACTGAGTCATTTCAGAGTCAAGAGAAGTCATAGTATGCCACTGGACCTTAGTTCTACACAACTTCAATATGACTACTTTGGGACTTCTAGCCCACTTTGGAAAACTTGTGTGCTCTGTTGATTTGGCGAATAGTCCTTTTCAAATTGGGATGCTACTAGGGCAGAAAAGCCGAAGAAATACGACATAATTGAATATGGAAACAATGCATTCATAGTTCAAGGGAATGTTTGGAGGGTTCGAGCACTACTAATACAGTGACAAGGTTTTATAAGACAAGAATAACTCAAATTTCAAGCACTTTACTAACATTGAACTTCTGCGGTTACGGCATGACTAACAGGAGACTTTGGATACTAAGTAGAGACTCCACCAACACTATGATATGACTGCGCCCCTAAGGTCACGACTAATACTGTTCCAATGCTAATAAATTGTCTTGCTCAGACAATTCAATGGCCCCGACAAGATTCACTACCTCGGGGGGTACTGGCAAAATCTTAGGAGCAATTAGGCCATTACTCTCCGATGTGGTGGCGATGAAGGCGTTTGTTTTGTCGACCATCTCCCGCCTTGCTCTTGATTCTTTCCGTAAAACAACTTTCCATCCGGGTCTATCTACAACATCTGAGAAAAACACTTGCGTGGCTTGACTGGGGAAAATGAACGGGTCTAACATGTAAGGTAATTTATGGCGGAAGTTAACAACTAGGAAACCAGCGTCGTCTCGTGTATAAGTTGCATTTCCGCGATTGTCTTGGGCCTTTACCTACTCGCATCGCATGAGAATGATTTGTGTATTTAGAGTTCCGTAATCCAACAACAATATATCTTTTAGTACCCCAACATAGTTGACGGACAAGTCTTGGGCAGTCTCTGAAGGCAATTTGAAAATGGATGCCACGCCACTGTTGTAGCTTTGCAATTGGGTTGTAGTTGCATCGTCCACTTGGAAGTGGTTACCAAAAGCAGTGATCCGGGAGTACCTCAAGGCTCTCTGTGATGGCTTTGTACTCAACAATAAGCGGTCCCGGTCCTCTGGATTCTACATATCCAAATCAGAATTTTGGACTGCACCGACCATCCAATTTGTTAGTGTCGGAGTAGATGGATTCGAAATCTGTTCAGCCCTCCATTTCCTACAAGTCCACCAAACTAAATGATTATACGATCGCGTCATCAATGCGACAGACACCATATCATAAACTGACCACAGTAGAGGATGCTACATCAAGGCCCCATAATGGTACAAAGAATGCAACTGGAGTGACAAGTGAGTTGCCACTAAGTCGCTTTATGCTACAGCACCTCACTTTATGACACATAAATGACTTCTGCACAACTTCTTTGCTACTGTACATTACTAATTTACTACTGAAGCAATTTCTAAGGCCTGCCTAATACTACAATACAGTATAAGATTGGCGTACAAGTTTGATTAATCGAAAATACTAATGTCTACCCCTGGTCATAAGAAATTGGACCTCTGGAGTATATGAGTGTTTGAAGAAGGTACTCACGCATACAAATCTTCCATAACAGTCGCATTCATGAGGACGTACTCATGTGCTATGTCTCGTAGTGCAGGGGTCATTACATATGGCTTTCCTGCGCCTTGCAGAACTTCCTCGGCATCCCCGTACTCCTCATCTTCGTCCCACACAAGTCTTTGCGTGAATTCAAATCTCTGGAGGTACTCTGTAACAAAGCCAATGCACTCGTCTTTCAAGTAACCCTCTGCCATGCATGCCTCGGGACGGGCCAAATTACGGACGTGATTCTTTAGTACTTTCATGTACCGCTCCACCGGATACATCCATCTTGTACTAACTGGTCCACACAAGTCTAATTTTTTAGCTAAATGGTAGGGAAGATGCGTCATGATGTCAAAGAAAGACGGCGGGAATTCAATCTCTAGTAATGCCATGCTCTCAGCAACATCTACTTTCAGTGATGCAAAATCACTAGGATTGTAAACCTTGGTGCATAGGCGACGAAAAACCTTACACATTCGCATCACAGCCATACAAGGTCCGGGTTTCATTAGACCCCGTAGAGCTAGAGGCAACACCTGCTGCATCAACACGTGGTAATCATGGGATTTCAAGCCCCCGAAATTCTTCTTCCGTATGCACTTTCCAAGGTTTGATGAATAATTGCTTGGTGTTCTTAGAGACTCAATGCATGTCGCGAACTTCTCAAATTCCTCTTTAGTCAGCACATAATTGGCTCTCGGCTTCACCATTTTTCCGGCCTTGTTGGGGTGTGGAGTCAACCAGAGGTGTTTCCTTATATTTCGCCTTCGCAAGTCCCTCCTCACCTTTACAGTGTCTTTCTTGCATGTTATAGTTTTGAGGAGGTTCTTTGCCAAATTCATTTCGTAGTGCATGACGTCAAGTGTGTTGCGAATGAGAAGATCTTGTACAAGAGTTCAGAGGACAAACTTTGAGTGACTAAGTTCGAAGAAAGACAAAAGCAGAGATGCTACAGAGGATTAGCAAGACAAGCCTAAGGAGAAGACACATCCTAGTTGCAAAGGAGACGCCAAGAAGTCACATTAGGTCATTGCGACTTTGTCGCTACTTCAAATCAACTTGAATGCAAGTTATGCAACGTCCTAGTCGGGAACTAGTTCTGCCTAAGTCATACATGATACAGGCATTGATACATAAAAACTATACAACAAAAAGAGAGACTGACCTTCCAGTACGGCAATCTAAAAAGAATGCTCATGCGCTTCACACCATGAACTTTTGAAGGATCCCCCGCAGTGCCCTCTTTGTGCCCGGCTGCTTTCCAGGCCTCAAATTCCGCTGCATGTGCCAATTGCTCCTCCACTGTGACGGCCTTTGGTTTTCGTCTGGTTTCCAGGGCGCCATTAAAGTGGTCCTTCATACGAGTAGACCTATACGGATGGTGCTTTGGTAACCAACATCGTGTCCCAGTGTACGTTTGCTTGCCTAGTTCTACAGAATGCTCAGCTCCCAAGTTCATTCCGCACCATGGACATGCTGCATAGCCTTGATGTGAGAATCCTCCCACTGTCCCATAGCCAGGGAAGTCATGGATTGTCCACAATAACATGGCGCGGAGCTGGAATGCCTTGCACCCTACATCTTTCGTGATGTCGTATGCAGCAACCCCGGCCCACAGCTCCAATAGCTCATCCACAAGGGGCTCTAAGTAAACGTCAAACACTTCAGACGTCACGGATTCCCTCCCGGGAATTAAAAGTGTCAAAAACACAAAGAATTTCTTTGTGCACAACCAAGGGGGGACATTGTAATTCAAAAGAAGCACCGGCCATGTTGACCAAGAAGAGTGGTTTTGTTTGAATGGATTCACGCCATCCGCTGCAAGAGCAAAGTGAGTATTTCGAGGATCACTCGCAAAAGTAGGGTCCACGTTGTCATGGAAGTGCCGCCAAGCCTTTGAATCACACGGATGTCAAACAAGGCCATCTCCTCCCTCGATGTTGCTATGGTTGCCCTCATGCCACACCATTAGCTTGGACAGTGCAGGACTTCTAAACATTCGTTGCAACCGCGGAATTATTGGAAAATGACGGAGAACCTTCATGGGGAAGGCTTTTCGATCTTCATCTCTAAATCTCCGCCCATCACACTTAGGGCAGCGGACTGCATTTGCGTGTTGCCCACGAAAGAGCACGCACCCTCTTTCGCAGGCGTGAATTGTATTGTATGACAACCCCAACTTCTCTGTGAGGGACTTGGCTGCATAGTAGGTCTTCGGCAGTGCATTGTTTTCAGGTAGCAAATGACGATTCAATATACTGAACAATTCATTGGCACAGGTATTGCTAACACTATGTACAATACAAAGATTCATCAAGAGTACCGTGGCAGCTAGTTTGCTTGACCTGGCACCATCATATAAGGCATCCAGGGACTCTTCCAGAGCACTAATGTCGAAGTGTTCTTCCCCCCTGCCGCCATCATGAGCCTCCTCAGCCGAATATGGTTGATCACGACATTCCTCACTCTCTGCAACGTCGTCGAGTCCCAATTGCCAACACTCTTCTTGGATGGAGTCCGCCATCCCAAAAGCATCTGCAACCTCCTCTTGAAATCTCTCAGCTGTCGATGGGCCCTCCTCTCTAGCACATGCTGCTTGGTCCAAGATACCATGAACATCTACTGTGGCATCCACTTCTATTGTATCCTCTTGAGGCATAGCCTCTTCAGGCTCTTTCCAGAACTCCTCTTCCCACTCTTCGTCAGAGGAATCCAAACTGCCTGGTCCAGTCCATCTCCGTGAATCCGGATCTCTGCCGTTGCGCTTCAAGTGGTCTCGTACGTTTCGAATCAACAATCTTTTACGCCCCTTGCATTTAGTGCAAGGGCAATGTAGTCTAGTCACGTTGTATTCTGAGGCGCGTTGCACCTCCCTTGACCACAGTCGTTCATCTCATAGATGTTGTCTGTGACTGTCGGACAAGGGCAGCCTAGCGGGTATCATTGTCTTAGGGTTGAATATGAATTTCAATTTGTGTGGAAGCCTGCACGCAGGAGTAGGAAGAAACATTAGTATAAAGGTCATTGAAAATATTTGGGTCACTACATGAGGCACTTGGAACTTACAAACTTCAATGTGACAACAGTCTAACTGTTGACAGTGACAAGTCTGTCATCTATAAGTAACACATTAGTCATTGATAGTGATAGAGAAGTCACGACCTCTGCCTGTGACTTCAAAATGACTTGTACTACTCAAGAAAGCGTGATTGAGCTTAGAATACACTGCCTACAAGGATGTTGAACGCAGCATACACATTCATTGTCACCAACTCCTAAAATTCAGTACGCACTTGAAATCATTTCATATAGACTCCACCATTCCACCTATCATCTACATGTATATATATAGAAGTACCTTTGATGTCATGCACTTCCTCAGTTGTGGCACTGTATAATTTTAAATTTTAAGTGGATAGTTTGCAGAAATGAAGAGGACAAATACAATGGTGAGACGGTGAGGAAAGAGGCGCATTTGGAAATAATAAGGGAACTAGTATGAATAGAAGAAATGAAATAAGAATAAACAAAAAGACAACATATGTTAATAAATCCCAAAGGCGCTATAGCCTTGAAAACAAGAAATAAATAAAAAATAGAAGACATAGGAGCAAGAAAGAAGATGGCATGTCCGTGGCCATTATACATTTATACAATAAAGAAGTTAGTCTATACAACCTTAGCCATGTTGGACAAAAGCACACTTAGTAAATGAATGAACAACGATGTGGCTTAAAAGATTAGGAAGTGCATGTGCCAAAAGGAAAAAAAGAGGGAAAAAAAAAATCCAATAAGTTTTCAGGACGGAGATTCATTAACAATCTCTGTCATGACTATCAAACCAAAAAAAATGTAAAACAAGAAATGAAGTTCACAGGAACAGCATGAGCTTGAAACAAAATGGACAGACCCACCACCAACACATGTACACAATTCACACTTAGTAAATGAATGAACAACGATGTGGCTTAAAAGATTAGGAAGTGCATGTGCCAAAAGGAAAAAAAGAGGGAAAAAAAAAATCCAATAAGTTTTCAGGACGGAGATTCATTAACAATCTCTGTCGTGACTATCAAACCAAAAAAAATGTAAAACAAGAAATGAAGTTCACAGGAACAGCATGAGCTTGAAACAAAATGGACGGACCCACCACCAACACATGTACACAATTCACACTTAGTAAATGAATGAACAACGATGTGGCTTAAAAGATTAGGAAGTGCATGTGCCAAAAGGAAAAAAAGAGGGAAAAAAAAAATCCAATAAGTTTTCAAGACGGAGATTCATTAACAATCTCTGTCGTGACTATCAAACCAAAAAAAATGTAAAACAAGAAATGAAGTTCACAGGAACAGCATGAGCTTGAAACAAAATGGACGGACCCACCACCAACACATGTACACAATTCACACTTAGTAAATGAATGAACAACGATGTGGCTTAAAAGATTAGGAAGTGCATGTGCCAAAAGGAAAAAAAGAGGGAAAAAAAAATCCAATAAGTTTTCAGGACAGAGATTCATTAACAATCTCTGTTGTGACTATCAAACCAAAAAAAATGTAAAACAAGAAATGAAGTTCACAGGAACAGCATGAGCTTGAAACAAAATGGACGGACCCACCACCAACACATGTACACAATTCACACTTAGTAAAAAATCTTAGAATTGAATAACTAGAAAACTTCAATGCAACTAGAATTAGGACCTTACTAATAGTGAAAGAAGATGAAAGTTATAGCGAGCTGTAATAAACAGGGCACACATATAGTTGGCCTCAAGGAAAAAAATAGAGTGGAAAAAAACCCCAGAGGTAGAATAATTTGGCATACTGCAAAAAATTGAAGTAAACAGGGGAACGAACAATTACATGGATCCTGAAGCTGTATAGAGCAAAGAGCACTACTTGGAATATTGTATGCAATTCAAAGTCATTTTTCAAGACTTCTAACTTCTTGGCAACTCCATTAAGTCATGTTATAACTATAGAATGAGTTCTTCAAGTGACAAAGAAGTTATTATTCACGACTGTGAACTTCCATGGCACTATCGCAAAACTAGAATTGGTTCTCATCATGTCGCAGGCCCTCAATTGTGCCCGATCTACTTAAATGAACTATAATTTGGAGCAACACAAGAAATTGTCATTTAATGCCGAATACCTATATTTAGACCTATACAAGAGGTGTAATTCCTTGCCAACTGTGACCTTTTTATGGGGTCACTCAGGCTGTCTTCATGAACCTCATGGAGGTCTAGCAAACTTGTGGACAATGAATACTACAATTCTGTATTAATGTTTAGCCGCCTAAATTGCGCTCCATAATTATGAAACTCAGCCTTCTCATTCACAAGGCATTACAAATACACACCTACCTCTCAAGTACTTCCTCCACGCCTGTGCTGTATTAGAAGAGTAGAAGGCCACGATGATGGCAGACTAGGCTGGAACTTCTTGCGAACTCTGTTGTGCGGCCTTCAAATCGTCATTGTTGGAGTAGTCGCAGTGGATCCTATCCGCATTGAGTCTTTCACGCACCCGAGGATTTGGAGCGAAGGTTGCTGTAGCCGTAGAATTGCACGTCATCGACAATTGAGCAGTCGCAATGGAGAGCCCGCCGCCTGAAAAGTCCGACTATGAATTGAGGCGAGACCGAAACGTCGTAGAGGTTCGGGCAAGAATGGGCCCCATGATCGAAGCTAGAGCTCAGTTGTAAGTATCGCAAGTGCTACGTTCCTCCGGATCTGCTTCTCAAATTCTGGTTGCTAGTTTGTTCTAACATGGACGCGGCGGCGGAGTAGGGTTTCTTGAAGCAGACTTCATTAATGCAGCGCAGCCTTTTGCATCAATACCTTTGCAGTTGCTTTGTTGTCGTCTAGTAGTCACTTTGTGCAACTTCCAACTTCTTAGTAACTGAGGACTAGTCATGTTCCAGTCATGTACAAGTTGAAGTGCATTTAATGCACATTTGCCTCGGGAAATGGCGCGCCTCTTTCCAGGAAAGAGACACGTGTACCCTAATTTCGTGTTTGTTGTTCAAACCCTCATCCCTCTGACTTGGGAGAACAGTTGTGGACATCATCTTTCCTTCTGCGCATTCAGCGACAGCCCTCGCTTTTGTCTTTGATAGTGTTCTTGTTGTACTACGCCTTCACTCTCGCAATTGAAGTACGTAGTCGCTGTTTGGGTTGTGCATCGCAGGGACAAACCTCGCGTGCAGAAGAAGCTCGTCCAGGAGGTTTCTGGAAACAAAGGAGAGCGCATCAGATTGCGGCGGTCCAAGCGAGGCCTTCGAGGACGTGGGGGAGGAGAGAAGCGGAACTCAAAAGCATCGAGGAGGCGGGTCCGTTTTGCTGGCGAAATGAGCAGCCAAACGGGTTCTTCTTCCGAGGCCACAGAGTCCAATGACGAGGCCATCGCCAAAGGTATGATGAAATTAGCAATTGCTTGTTTCTATATGCAGCAGCAAGCCACCTCGGAGGCAGTTGCGGCAGGTAAATTGGCATCACGATTATGTTGTTGGGAATTAGGGTTTAGGTCAATTTTGATCTACACAGGACCTACCTTGCATGTTCAAATACTAGAGCTCAATTCTAGTTAGCAAGGATTTAGGGTTGCGCCGCTACTCTGTCGTGAGGCGAGGTGTGGCCTGTTCATCTCATTCAATATGCTTTGCACCCAATTTGGGACTCACATTCAGTATTCTATTTTGTGGCTGGCTAGTGCAGCCAATGAAGTTGTTGACTCCAGCGATGACGAACTATCTTTGGAGGAAGAGGACCCCGTTGAGGAGCCGAAGAAGAAGAGGCAACGGAAGACAGCAATTCCAAGGAAGTCTCCACAGAAGACTACACGTGATGGACCTTCAAGTCAGCGGAGAGCACCGGAAGAGGGCGGCTGTCCACCGCAATGGAACTGGGTGCCTGGGCATTACATACCTTCAGGACCTTCCAACACACAAAGTCAGTGGCAGCAAGCACCACCTTTGCCATATCAGGGTACATGGGGTGGTCCTTCAACAGCAGAAGACCACATTGAACGTGGGCAATTACGCCATAAGCGCAGCGCCTACGAATTGGATGAGATTGAACGTGATAATGCTGGTCTAAAATCAGCTCGTGTAGTCATCCTCGACAATGGTGACATTGATCCTGCCTCGGAGGGAAAAAACGCATGGGATGAAGCTGTGCGAAACCTAGTTCCCAAAATCTTGGACCTAAGCATCGTGGAGTGGGGAAAGCAGAAGCCTAATGCAGTGCAAAAGCTTAGAGATGCGCTTGATAATGAGTTTGAGTACTTGGGGAATCCATTGAGTATGATTGGATTTCGGATGGCCATGACGAGGTTCATGAAGTCAGAGCGATCACGACTAAAAGCTCAATGGTTGAAAGGCAATGCAGCTTGTCCAATCCGCGTGAATGGAGAGCAATGGAAGCGCCTCATCGCCTACTGGGAAACACCTGCACAACTGCAGAAGGCTGAGAAAATGTCTGCTGCCCGCCAATGTGTTGCCAATTACAACACAGTAGGAAGGCGAGGAAAATCTCGAGAGGATTCACAGTTGGTAAGGAATTCTTTGTACTCTCATGTATTGTATTGACCTTCTACCTTCTGCCCGCCAAATTTCTTTCAGTAAGAAACTAGTTGTTCATTACTGTCACATTGAACTGTGGGTTGAATTCACTTTGGCTGCAGAAGGAAAGGAGGTCTAGTAACCAAGGAATAACAACTGTCGCCAAGAATATGGGGGCAAGTCTTGCGGAAGGCTGTAGAGGGCCAGTAAGTTTCGAAGAAGCTCTGTTTCAATCTAGTCATGTCTAACTAGAGAACAATAACCTACACATACAAACAACATATTTAAAGATTTCAAATAAGCTTAAGTGGTTTTGAGTGAATTAAAGCGCGCATTCACATCAATATGCTGTGAATTGGTCCTCACTGAGAAATCATAACTTGCCAGAGTGCTGGTCGAGACCCCTCGAAACAGAACCCCCGACAAAACTAAAACCGAATAGAAAAGTTAAATACTGCACTAAAGCTTGGTAGCTCCCGAGGAGGATTTGCAACTGTTCATCTGTAAGAAATTCTTTAGGGCTGTTATCTATAGACTTCAAGTAGCTAGCACAAGAGTCCTTGGTCTTTTCCATGGAATTTGAATGCACTTGAAGTAGTGTGCCACCAACTTCCAATGATGCTAGGTATAGGTCGTCTATATATTAGCAGTGGTCCTTTGTTTGATTTCTGTCTTTCTTATTGTATAATTAGGAGGTCGTTGGTTATAACATAAGGTAGCATAAAATGACAACCTTCTTGACCACCAGTAGCAATGAAGACCTCAAGGAATATTGGCTAAGTCTTAGAGGAGTAGTGCTTCAGTCATATCGCAGTAGCTACGTAGTGTCATCCTAGTCAAAAATGAGTTGCCCGGAAGTTGCTAGGTAGACAGGTAGTTAAGCTTCAGTTGTCAATGAGTATCGTGGAAGTCATATATAATAACTTGATGATTTTCAGGTCTCTAAAAGTCATTGTTCAAAACTATCTTACAAGCAAATACACAAATGGTAATCTAATCCAAAGCACATGTATATGTTTTTTGGGGCAATCTAATCCAAAGCACGTGTACATGTTTTTTGGGGCAATAGAGAGCAGGTGAAGTTGAATTTGTGACTGTGTCGACTATGGCAAGCTGGAAGAACGAAGTGGATGTGAAGTTAAAGGAGTTTGTGAAGACAGCATCTAAGCAATCAGCAGCCATGGAGGAGCTGCGGGACATATTCCATAACTTCATGGGTCGGGGCACAAATGTTGATAATACTAGCCCATCTATGTCAAAGTCAATGCTCGACAATCATGAGTCCACTCAACATCAAGCAGGAAAAACTCATCGTGCTAGTTTGCAGCTTGCAGACAAGGATGACGTCACTTTATCCTCAGACGATGAGCCGCCCCCGCAAGAACGTGAGCGCAAATGTTCGGAAGAACCTCTTCTCCAAATGAAAGTTTCCAAGACAAGTGAAGCTCCCGCGAATCCGACGGTACCAGGCGGCCAACCTGTTTCGGAATCCATCGACCCCTTTGTCATCCCGTGTACTCCAGTGGCAGATGACCCCCTTTGCATAGACATGGTGACAAGCCAACAAGGACTTCCAAATAACATCATCAAAGCAGCCCACAACAACAAGTCAAAAAAGAGTGGAGGAAATGCTCAAGTAGAAGATACATGTAGACCCGCATTAGAGGAGAAGGTTGGAGGGAAGGTGTGTCCCCAAGATGCAGGTGTAGCATCACAGGGCGTGAACGACGTGTTAGTAGAGTCCATTGTGGATGGACAAGGCGTTTCTAGTGTGGCAGCCACCGTCATAGGTGATGCAGCGGGTAAGCTTGACGTGTCCGCCGAGGCTACTCATGCTACCCCCCTTGAAATAAACGCGCCACAAAAGAAAGGGAAGAAAATTCCGAAGTTGCCTCCGAAGGCAGGTGCTTCCTTTGGAGCTCGTCCAAATATGTCAACAGAAAAGACGACCGTGATGGGTGATGCAGCGGGTGAGGTTGACATGTCTCCCGAGGCTACTCATGTTGCCCCCGTTGAAGTAAACACGCCTCAAAAGAAAGGGAAGAAAATTCCTAAGTCGCCTCCACAGGTACATGCTTCCTCTGGGGCTCCTCCAAATAAGTCGACAGAGAAGACGCTGGTGGTGGGTGATGCAACGGGTGAAGTTGACGTGTCTCTTGATGCTACTCATGCTGCCCCCGTTGAAGTAAACACGCCTCAAAAGAAAGGGAAGAAAATTCCTAAGTCGCCTCCGAAGGTACATACTTCCTCTGGGGCTCGTCCCAATATGTTGACAATGAAGACGTCCAGATTGCTTGAAAGCGGTGCAAGTGCAGGGAGTAATTGTGGAAGGTCGAAATTACTAGTGTTGAATGTCCAAGGAACATTGCTAGACTGCAACTTACTCGCTGAAAAGAACCCGAACAGTAAAATGAAGACCACAACTAAGACCAAGCTGAGGAGAGTGGTGTTCAGGCCGTGGCTAAAACCGTTCTTGTCTCGATGCTTTGATCTCTTTACAGTGGCTTTTGGGGGCAGCAAGAGCACGTCTTTCATGGAAGACATTGTCCCCACCATGATGGGAGGCCCATTTCGGGGTCCTAATGCTGCTCCCTTATTTGCGTGGTCTGGTAAACAATGCGAATTTTGGGATGGTGGGGACGAAGAATCTAGTTCATGGGGAAAAAATTTATGCACAGTATACACGAAGTGGCCAGAATTTAATGCTGAGAACATAGTGATCGTTGACGCAAAATCTTGTAGGGTTGCTTGCAATCCGACGGCAAATGTCATTCTCAATTGTCCATTCTATGTGAGAACTGGACACCTTGGCAGAAGACAAAGAATACTTGAAGTGTTACTTGTGGCCGCTTCTGGAGGCACTGACCAAATGTCCAAATGTGGCTTCTTTTCGGTCCAAGTACCCTTCTGTAGTGCACAAATCAACGGATGACTTGATTGCTCAACGTCAGCAAGGGTCATCGTATGAGTTTCTTGACGCCGTGGAAGGTGAGGGGACGAGTGACCCTTGCGGTTACGCTATACGATTGTCCCCTCACCTTTGATTGAGTAGCATGCTAACTGTTCTTGCATGTTTGTGCAGGAGAAGAAGTAGCCTCGGGAGACAAGGTCGAAGGCACCAGTGGGAATGGAAAATAAGCGTGAATCATTGAATAAAAAGGTACTTGGCTGAACTGCGTTTGTATGTAGTACCTGTACATGTAGCTCTTCATCGGAATGTAATTAAACTTTTAGTAAATACACACTGAAGTTGTGTTGGATCATGGGAGAAAGAATTAGTAGTCTAGTGATTGTCATTTTTAAGTCGCAAGTTAGTAGTGTACATGTCATTTTGTAGTAAAGTGCGGCCACCAGTCATAGGACAGTCACATATAAGTAAAGTCGTAATTGTCTACAGTCCATAGAAATTGGAAAGTGGACATGCCGTGTTTTTGTGGCAATGGACGTTGTGGATCTTTCTATATTATGATGAATTGTAAGCCTATAATCATGAATTTGTTAATTTGAACCAATCTTGTTTGTGAAGGAATGTTGATTTAGGTGTATGCAGATGCATCGCCAAGCTCTCTTCATACAAGGACATGTCCGACATATATTAGTGTAACTTGGGTACAAGTTTCTTTCTTGTGAACAATGTAAAGTCTTGTAGAAATTGTTCTAGACTAAGAGGGAGGTGGATGTAGGTAGCACAAAGTGGAAACAGATTATTATCATGTCTCATCGAAGTTTTGAAGTGGGTGTGAGGAATTCATCTTAGCAAGGCAGACGTGTTTTTCCTCCGATAGAGAGTGCATTGGCTAACCTTAAAACTTGATTATTGCTCCAGTACAAGATAGGCGATGCAGTCTTCCTATTAAACCCTCGGCTGTACGCCACAAAGTGGCGAAGGGCAACATTAGTGGATTGCCCGATGAGCACAAATTTCACTTCAAGGAGATTCCTGAAGGTTGGGTGAAGGTGGACCTCTGCGACATTCTATTGCCTTCGGTGGCGCTCATGTTCCCTGTGCCTGACGCCGACATGCACAAGGTTGGTGACGCAGTGGGAAGCTCCGTAGTGTGGTCTGTGAAGTATACAAAATTGACAACATGAAGCCTGCATCATTTTTTCTTCATGCAGATGGTTGTGCAAAAGGGAGTAGTTCAGGGTATGGAACTTTGCAAAACTATTGAAGACATCCTTATAAGTGTTGAGAGCCCATGGATTGCTCCTTCTTGTTCCAATGCTGAACTCTCATTTTAACTTCACTATTGTCACTTGGAATGGATTGCATGAAATCTTCACTTGCCTATGTGAGTGTCTAGGGTTGTCTATGAAATGCAATGCACAAGTGCCATCGGAATAGTTTTGTAATTGGGTTTGAACAAGTGAATGAGCGATGTGAGGAAATCAGCCCGGGATCCTACTACTTGGCATCTCTTGCTCATTACAAAGGCATACCTGAATTATTGCTCGCAGAACAATACCGCTACTACCGCGCAAGTTCACTACAAGAACTAGTCAATTTGAATGACTAAACCAAAACCCAAAACGAACTGGCACACAACTTTTTCATGACTTGTAAAAGACTTCAAAATGACTAATGACTCCTTCCCAACTGCACGATGACTTGCAAGATTGGACACGGCTGAACTCGGTCACAACTAAATCATAACTTTGAAATGACTATACAATGACATCGTACATGGTAGTCCACGTCAGATTAATGAGGGGTCCATCGCAACTAGTACAAGACTGAGAAATGACTGCCCACCTGTTCGGCCACATCAGATTTACCATGGGTCTGCGACAACTAGTACACGACTGAGAAATGACTGTCCACGTGGACTTCCACATCAGATTTACCATGGGTCTGCGACAACTAGTACACGACTGAGAAATGACTGTCCACGTGGACTTCCACATCAGATTTATTACGGGTCCGCGGCAACTAGTACACGACTGCAAAATGACTGTCCACGTGGACTTCCACATCAGATTTATTATGGGTCCGCGGCAACTAGTGCACGACTGCGAAATGACTGCCCACGTGGCCGTCCACATCAGATGTATGAAGGGTCCATCGCGACTGCGAAATGACTGCCAAATGACTAGCCACGTGGATGTCCACGTAATATGGTAAAGAAAAGCGCTTTCCACCTCAGACTTTCTCATCCATCCCCCACCCAGAAAGAAAAAGATGGTGATAATAGAAACGCTAGTCATTTATAAATGACTTGATGACAATGACAGTTTGACGACTCCCAATGCCCCCAGTCACAAAACAGTCAAAAATCTTGTAAATGACTCCTAGGAGTCGTTAACCTGTCATTTTTCGCAGTCATTTACACCCCTGATTTCTTGTAGTGATAAAGAGCTCTCTTTTCCCTAGAAATCTAAAAACAAGTTGAAAATGCTTTTGAAGCTTTGTAAGGTAGTTTTCAATGAATTTAAATTTAAATTTTTTGTAGTTTACCATTCAATCAATGAAATTACCTCACTTGGCATCCCTTCTTGTTGTGGTCACTATGCAGATGCTATAAAAGAAGGTGGATGAAGGAAGTCAAGCTTAAATCTTCAATGGAGGGAATAAGTTGCAAATAGACCAAGAACCCATTTTTCACCAAAGCTTGCCTAAAGCCTTAGCCTATATATTATTCACACAGTCCTTCTAAATTCTATAGAAAGTAGAAGATTTGTTGTTTTTTTCAAAAAAAAATTGTGTCCTTGTAAAGCATTAGTATATCTTTCAATCCATTGCTCGGATTTTTGTGTTTTAAAATTATGTGGTGGCAAATGTGCTCAAAAAATGATATTGTACATTGTGAACTTTGGGATATTGTTGCATTGCCAAAAAAATTGGATGCGCTCCATGTCACATTTTTTTTGGCTTGAAATTTTTTGGAGACATGAAAAATATCATGTTGAATATGCTAAATTCTGAAATTCTCAATCCATAGTGAATTTTTTAGCCACAATCAATGGTCAAAGGCATCTACAATTGTTGGGGACAATGGAAAAAACAACTTTCCCTATAAATGCTTGTATCTTTCAATTCTTGCGGTCAAATGTTGCAAAATGTTTATTGCTTCTTCTTCTACAAGTCTACTATAAGATCCTATGGTTAGATTTTCAAAAAAGAAATTGTTGAAAACTTTGATGAATACAATAGTAATTAGTAAGGGCAATTTTGAGTGTTTTTCATGGTCTGGTCCTTTCATGATTAAGCATCTTCTTCTTTTTTAAATCCAATCATACAATAGTGAGGAAATATTCAATCTTATTCACTTGAAATGCACTAAAGTAGCTCCCTTCCCGAATTAGATGAAAATTATTATTTTTCCATCCTTCAAACCTTTTTGACATCATTTAACCTCAAAAGGTTAATGCATCCCAAAAGTAAATGCACCTTGGTCAACCTTGATTGTAACACTCCAAATAACCATTGTTGGTATTTGATTTAAACTAAAAAAACAGAGTTTGATGGGTTTTGAAAATTTTGAAAATTTTAATATTGAAAGAATTATTGCAATAATTGCAAGCTCAATATTGTATGTTTTTCATTTGTATTTTCTTTTTATTAAATGGTTTAAAATTTTTAATTACAAAATCATGTTTTTCATTCTAACCTTCAATTATAGTAAAAATTCCAAATTATTCTAATATGTATAAATATAATAATTGACATTATTTTATTTCCACCTTTTTCTTTAAAAATATACATTCAATAGTTTGATTTTTCCATAATTTGTTTTTTGAGAAAATCAACTTTATAAGCAAAAAGTATGAGAATTTCAATTATATAAAAGGATAAATGAAGCTTGATAGTTGAAGTCAAGTGATGACTTGGAGGTCATGAAAAAATAAAATAATCATTTGAGATTTTTTCACACTAATCTCCATTGGTACTTGCATTTCTTGAGAAATTTTCAAACTAATTGAATTGAATTGTTTTTCTATTTTCACTTCTTGCTACAAAAATTACAGTATAAAAACAACAATATTTCACAAACCAAATTGAATCCTCTCAGCAAATGAATTGCAAACCCAGCGCTGCGAGCCTTTTAAAACAAGGTCTTTGCAAGGAAAAACTACGGTCGCCACGACGCTCAGGAGACGCTCCGAAAGGAGTAACCACCCGTGAATGATCCAAGGATCCGCTGCGATCATGAGTAGTATACCTAATCCCGTCATGTATGGCTGCAAAAAGTAGTGATTTTTTTTCCCGAGCGTTACGGCGAGGGAATCGAGTCTGGGTGGGGTAGTTTTTCGGAATTAGGGTTCTTCTTATCCCCCTCTTCCTTTTTTTAGGGTTCCGAGGATCAAGCGGTTGGCGTGGGGACGTACGATGGAACGAATGTTGTACGCGAACTCGTTGAAAGCAAGACTGGAGCACGCGCCTACATCGTCCAATCACTCAGGTCTCAGGAGCAGGGCAGGAAGTGCGGTAGAAAGATGAAATCGAGCCGGAGTTGGTTGCTGCAATCGCCAGCATGGGGAGAAACGCGAAGCTACATCCCACAAAGCCATACCCTGGTGAGTCTCTCCCCGAGGGTTTTGCATGTAGCTACGCAAGATTTTTACTTTGCAATATGGCAATAGAAGTACAAGTGGATCAAGAGATTGTCAAAAAAGAAACAAAGAGACTACAGAAACATGCAATTGTAGCATATTTTGTGGGAGGTAAGCCATCGCACACAGAATTGGTGCATTGGGCAGCAGCGCTGTAGTCCCAAATTGGAGAATGGGTGGACCTAGGGCAGAAGAGTAGCAACCTCCAAAATAGCCACGCGCCATTGCTCTTCTATCCTCCAGCAAAGTAGGAAAACCCCTCACAGAGGCAAAGAGAATTCCAGACGCAGGGTCACAGAACTATTCCTTGGAGCCCCCTACGGCCCCACCCCCACTCACTCTTATGAAAGTCACAACTGTATCTCAAAATGTGCAAGGTTTAAACAACCCAGGGAAAATGGACATCGTAAGGAACTACTATCGTGCCTTGTTCCAAACCATTGACGTGCTTTGCCTGCAAGAACATCACCTTAGGGGAGCGAAGCTAGACCGTCTGGGCCGGGTTTTTGGCCACGGGCTACCTTCATAGGGAGAAAAGCAGCAATTGGCTTCGGGCATAACGAAGGCAAAGTAGGAGCAGGGATACGGGGAATCTATATGTGGCTAGCTCTCTAAATAGCACAGCGATTGCCGCGCCCAATGGGTCAGACTAGAGGGAATTAAAGGAGGCGACCTAGGCATCCTCAATGTATATGCCTCGAATAGTATAGGAGTGAGGTGCGCATTGTGGGAAAAATTGCTGGAGATATTACCAAAAGACTGCAGATGGGTGATGGTAGGAGACTAGAACTTTGTAGAAAACCAACGAGACAAATCCCAGGGGGGAACACTCACGGTTTTTAGATAGGGTTCATTTAATTCAAAGGGGGAAAATTTTATAGAATTTGTAGAGATACTGTAGGGTTCATGAAATGCTACACACTCTAATATATATAATTTAGGGTATGTAAAAACATCATATAATAGGAATTTTTATTAATAAGTTAGCCTTAACAAATAGAAGCCATGCAAATTTTTCATAATATGATGAGTATAGATGTGGACAAATAATTTCATATGGATGATAAAATGGACATATTCAAGAAAATCTACGATGAAGGGCAGTCGACTAAAATTGTGTCATGGTACTTGTAGTGTATATATAAAAACAAACTAAATGTAAATGTAAAACATCAACTAAAAGTGGAAAAATTGTCACATTGTATAAATAGGAAGGTTTACTTTAGTGGGTTCAACAAACTGAAAATTGTACAATATGAAGATAGAATTTATAATTCATTTAACTCTAAGCTTTGAAGCCATATGTGTTAATCACATTCATATTGAATGAGATTTTCATGGGATAGTTTCATTAGGAATTCTAAAGTGTTCGATGTTATTAACCCCTAAAGACTAGAGGGTGTTTTGGAAGAGGAAGAATCCAAAATTGCTAACTTTGATGCATTGCCTAAAATAAAAAATTATTTAAAAAAAATCCAATTGTATAAAAGTGTATTATGTAGTTATAACAATGTGTAGAAACAATTTCAGCCCATTTGACCATGTGGATTGAAAGATTATAATGTTTGAAGTGAGAAAAAAAATCTTTATTTTCATTCTTGCAAACTAGGATCAATAGACTTCAAGCCCTCTTAGAGTAAAATATTTGGTCTACACAAAAATGAGGATTTTGACTATTCATAAATATATGATGTTGGATTCACTCATAAAAAATCTAAATCAACTTGCAATGCAAAGAGGTTAAATGCATTGGCAATACACTAGTCTTTTTTTGATGATTTCTTGTGCAATGATATATTTTTTAATTTGGAATCCAAATGGTTAAAAATTAGAGACAAATGTTTAGAATATTTGGGAAAAATTTCAAGAACTTTGACTTCACATATTGCAAGATAATAGGGCTTGAGGTTAGAAGAAAAGTTTTTTTTCTTGAAGCCACCCTAACATAGCTAATAAAGTCTGACTCCTTTGAGAATGTGATTTGAGAACTAAATTGTTTTTGATAATTGTATGACATATTTTATTAGTAACATAAATGCGAAATTTCAATAGTTGATGAGATTTTTTGCAAAAGACGCCCCAAAGATGCCCAAATTGTAAGGGCTACCAAAAAAATTTAGGGCAGAAAAAAATTATATTTCCACTAAAAGGATACATGTTCACATCTTGTGTCAAAATTTGATGAACATTTGACCAAAATTGACTTCAGAGGGACCTACTCAGAGTTTCAATTGTTCATTCAATGGGCAATTGGCCTTTATGGGTTAAAAATTGCCACTTGAATTCAATTGATTATTGTTGATTTCACAATGTCTACCCCATACATAGATGTAGTAGATGGAAGAGAAAATTTGTGAAGAAGGGTGGGGGTGCGAGAAAATTGGACACTTGAATTTTTATATGTAAGATAGACCCATTTAAAAACTTGCATGAATGAATTTATAAAAACTATAGGGTATTGGAAATATGCCCTTTTTAGCTTTTTATGTAAAAATACGATCATCTTAAATGCAATAATTAAGGTAAATAGCCCCACATAAAATACCCTCTTAACTCAGATGTATACCTTAAATTACAAGGAGTGATCCCCCCGAGGACAAATCCAACATGAACCGGCGAATCATCTTAGGAGGCGAAAGTAGGTGTTTCTCACTACTCAAGGACGCTTTCGGCATCTCGGACTACTTCCCTGATAATGAGAGCATCAGATTCTTGTGGGATAACAGGAGAACTGGCGCTCTCAGATCCCTGGCGAGGCTAGATCAATGCTACTCCTTCGATGCAAGAGGAGTAAGCCCCTCTCCTGTGACCCACTACAGCATCAAAGGCGATTCAGGGCACTCCGACCACCACCTGATCACACACACTATCCAACTGTTGACTACCCCTGAGAGGAAGTCTTCATACAAAATGAGTAGCTTCTACTTGAGAGATATTGAAGTTAAGGAGGTAGTACACCAAATCTGGCTACGGAAGGTAGTTAAATTCTACAAACAATTCTGCAAACGGAAGGCGGTCGAAAGAAGAGCCACGGAACAGGAACTGAGAGATAAGCTTGCAAGAGCGCAAGTGGAGCTGCACCAGACCCCATACAACCCAGTCATACAGGCAGAAATCAGAACCCTCATAGAGAGTCTGGCAACACATAGCAATCACGAGGTGGAAAGACAACAAATAAGAAACAAAGTTAAGTGGTTGAAGTTGGGAGATAGTTGCACCAGGGACTTCTTCAAAGCCGCTAGACCCCATTCAGGAGCCTCCAACATTTCGGAGCTGGACAACAAACAAGGGATCAGAAAAGGCGACCAAGAAAGTCTGGAACGTATTTGTTCTAATTTTTATCAAAACTTGTATTCCGCCCCCATTCACTCTTCAATACATGCAAGGAATCAAGAGCTAGCCTTGGACAATATCGACAATAGACTGACTAGAAAAATGAAGATTATGTTGGAAAAACCGATCAGGATGCATGACCTCGACTTAGCGTTAAAAGGATTAAGTCCAGGGAAAGCACCAGGGCCTGACGGAGTGCTCACTGAATTTTACAAGTGTTACTGGGAGCTCATCAAACCAGACTTCTTGTCAATGATCACTAAAGCAATAGCGGCAAAAGAACTCCCATCAGGTGTCACTTCTGGCTTCATCTCACTTATACACAAAGGAGAGAGTGAAGTAGTCTTACGAACTGGCGTCCAATTACGTTACTAAATGTAGCATACAAGATCTTTGCCAAAGCATTGCAAATTAGGGTCCAACCTGTCCTCATGGAGATTATTGATGCGGATCAATCAGCATACCTACCCCTTCAATTCATTCTTGACGACATAATGCTAACCTATGAAACGATTGGGTGGACAGAATTCTCCAACCAAGTCCTGATCTTTTTGAAGCTAGACTTCTCTAAAGCATTTGATACAGTGGATTGGGGATTCCTCTCACGAGCCATAGGAGCAATGGGTCTCCTGCCTAGCTTCATCGTCATGACAAAGATGTTATTCAAGGGAGCAAAGGCATCGGTAAAAGTGAATGGAGCGCTTTCACCGGCATTCCCCATCAAGAGAGGGGTGAGACAGGGCTGCCCGCTTGCTTCCTACCTCTTCCTTGTTGTCGCAAAAGTACTCAATACGATGGTCAAGAAAAGC
This sequence comes from Rhytidiadelphus loreus, assembly GCA_947034895.1. Lineage (NCBI taxonomy): Eukaryota > Viridiplantae > Streptophyta > Bryopsida > Hypnales > Hylocomiaceae > Rhytidiadelphus > Rhytidiadelphus loreus. Next base: position 26,443,244 of record OX344765.1, on the reverse strand, counting down.
ATGGCCACGAGGCAAATTAAGGGCATCAAGCTGCCAGGAGGGGAAACACAGCAAGTCATAGCTCAATTCGCTGATGACACCTCTCTTACGCTATTAGTTGAAAAGGATTCCATCCTTGCCACAGTCGCCCTACTTGACCGATTTTGCAGTGCAGTAGGTCTTGTACTTAACTGGCAGAAGTCATGCGGATATTGGCACTTGAGCAATGACACTGAGCAGCCAGAATGGACCCAACATCTAGGAATTGCCTAGGTGGACAGCAATAACTTGTCCAAATTACTAGGCACACCCTTTGGCATGAATCTGGCAGCACCCTTGGTGGATACCTTTTTGTAGGAGAGAATGACAAAACAGTTGCAGAAATGGTGCACTGCCAAGGTCAACTCGATCGGGAGGGGAGTTATTGTGAATAGTGTCTTGCTCTTGTCAATGATCTTCTTTGTCGCCATATGGGGTGGAACCTAGGCAAGTGTGAAGAAAACAACCTCGGCAGCTATGAGTTATATGTGGTCTGGGGGAACACACCGAGCCAAGCACAAGGTTGCGTGGATTCAGTGTTGCCAGCCGCGCGAGGAAGGGGGCCTCAATATGATTAACTCGCAAGATGCCCTTTCAGCCTTAATGATAAAATGGATCCTAAAGGCATGCGAGCCCGGATCCTCCAATCTGCACGGTCTTCTTAGACACAGATTAAGTAATTTTCATCCCTATACCAGCGGACACTGGGTCCCTAGTTTAGAATTCTTCACGGTCCTACAATTTTGAGATCTACAAAGGGTCAACAACTTGGAACAGAGCAAGACTGTCGTGGAGGAAGATGCTCCATGAAATCCTTCCCAAAAGCCCAAAAACTCCGGAAGAAGTAAGTGTAGAGCTATTCTAGTGGTCCCGCTTCACCACTATCATTGGCCCAGGCTTCTCAAAAGCCCAAGCAGCCCAGCTTCACAGGAGTGGATTAAGGCAAATTAGAGATGCACAACACTAGGGTCAGCTCATCTCGGCGGATGTAGTAGCAGATAAGTTTGGACTCAAACCGAACGAGCATGGAGCTTGGAGAGCCGCAGTGACAGCAATCCAAACCCAGTGGCGAAATCTTCTCACGGATGACCTCCCTCAGGCCAAAGAGAGTGAATGGCTAGGATGGTACGAAAATGAAGCCGACACCATCCTACAGACGGTGACTTTGGTCCCGAAGGGAGAATCCATCAGTGTGAGGGGTCAGGCGCACACTTGGCCGGTGAACTGGACCAATACGGGCTTCACAGTCTTGCCAGCAACACGCATCCTACTTCCCAATCCCGAGGAAAGCAGAGGTTGAAGGCCGAGAGGAGAGCCAAGCACCTTTCATAGAGTGAGGGTTATCCAGATCATCCACGGCTCGAAAAAAACCCCAATCTGGCTTTTTTATGGACGTATCGATGGCCTAGACTGGGATCCAAGAAGGTTCGATTGGAACGGCGAAGGAACCAGAGTCCCGCTCATGAATTTCACAGCTAGGCTAGGGAGACGAATGCTCAGACGGTTGCACAAGGTCCCCAACCTAGTTGATCGGAAGTGGGCAGGCTTCCTCCCAGGTGACTTCAGACTCCAATGGAAGATAGTGTGGCCAAAAGCAAGGAAGAAGAAAGAAGCAGGTCTCATGTGGCTAGTGTGGCACAAGGCAGTTGCTGTAAACCATTGGAGAGGGAAAATCGATGACACCATCGACAAAAGCTGCCCAATGTGCCCAAGGAGGTCGGAAGAAACAATCCTCCACAGGTTTTGGGAATGTCCAAAGGCGCGTAAAGCTTGACAATGGGCCATCCACATCCTCAACTCCTTCTTAGTTGGAAAAGAAGCAAAAGGGCCGTGGCACCCACTTACCTGGAGACAAGGCATCTTTTCCGTGAGTATCCCTAGGAAATTCAACAAGGTTAAAAGGATTTGGCTCGAACTTCGAACCACTGTCATTTTGGATTTAGCGGAATGATTGGGTATTTAACGAGCAAGGTTGGACAGATGAGAAGCTCCGGCAACACATCTGGATGGGGCTCATAGACTATGGGAGACTTGAATGGGCCAAGGTCACTCAAAAGAAAAGATCCCCTGAACTGCAGCAAAAGCTTCTGATGGACTTCATCAACCACCGATGTAAGCATGGTATCTTTGCCTCTATGGATGGCGGTCAACCTCAATGGTCGCCCACGGGACCCAACGCCAGATTCATCTACAAACCACCTTGAATCGCCCCGGGCGGGTTCGGTCACTTCGCCCTGCTGGCCGCTTGGCTTTCGTTGCTTCGTTGTGCTTTGCTGCGAATTACCCCTCCCCGCCGTCTACCTGCCCTTGGTTTCTTTTTTTTTTCTTTTTCCTTTTTTTTTTTTTTTTTTATCTGTTGTTGTTTTTCTCTTTGGTTCTATGCCCCCCCCCCCCCCCGTGGGGTCTCACTGTTAGATAGGTCAAAGTAGGACAAAAACTTTAAAGGAATGAATTTTAGTGGATGAGTTTCAGTTGTGATTGTTCATCGCTCTGTACTGTAGGTTTGGGGAATCTTCCCATTTTCCAGGAGGCTTAACTCAGTTACCATGTGCAACAATAGCCTTAGTGTTGGATGGAGGCTGACCGGACAACCAGATTGTCAATTTGATTGGAAAAAATCTGGATTGGTTATAAAACCAACCCTTTAAATAATATCCTTTGAAATTCCGTTTCATTTCTTAAAGGAAAACAAAAACAAAAAACACCCGGATCCCAAGACCAGTTCCCCATTCCCAGGGGAGATTATTTACCGGGACAGGCAATGTGAGATATTTTCTTAATGTTTTAACTTTTATTTTTTTAATTTTAATTTTAATTTTCGATTTTCCGGCACACATTGAAATTCCTCTGTAGGATAGGAACTTTGTGTTAGGAACTTTGAGAGGGGGAAAAGAACTAACTCTACAATGGGAAGGGACGGAAGAAGACACTGAAAACAAGTCATTGTCCTAGTTTGCCCCTTAAGTTCTTTGACTATGTTTTCACCAATAACACTCAAAAACTCTCATTTCTAGTACAAATATCAAAATTTAGGGGAGAAAAACACACCCAAAAAACACATTTTTGGACACATGTAATTGTAGGATCTTGCAGACTTCAAAACATGTGGAAAAAAATTCAGAAAATTCAAGCACTTAGATTGCAAGATATGAGCTTTCAAATTCATAAAAATTCTTTTGGGGGCCTTGCAAAGAACTAGGTAGCTACACTTTACAAGCTCACATTTGCATGAAAAAAATGTCCAAAATAGTGGTACTTCTTTGGATTCATTCTTCAAGACAAGTTGGCTACATGTTCAAAAATTTTGAAAATATTTGGAATTGTACAACATGTAGGAAAAAATAGTAAGTAGAAAGAAGTAGAAAATGATACAAAATACTTAATTGTTAAGAATTTATTTATGGAATTGAAAAATGACAATCCTATGCTATAATAAACAATTTACATTCTATTATATTATTTTTCCAAAATAATATTGAAAATTGAGTAAAATAAAGGACTTCAATCAAAGTTTATTTTAGAGCTCACAATCCGTAACTACCTCCAAACAAAAACTCCTCATAACTTTTGACTCATTGATCAAAATGAAATGATTCAAAACTTGCCACATATATATAAAGAACTTCAATTTTTTATTTAAAAAATGATATTTTTATTTGCCCTATTTGTCCATTCATGGAAAAAAAATAACTTATTAGGCCATTACTTTTGACTTATATTTCCAAATGTCTTGAATTTTGTGCACATGGAAGATGTTCCTCATCCACACCATCTATTAAAATTTGGGCCCATTACATGGAAACCTCTAGTCACATTTACTTGCCTAAAATTGCTATGTTGCCAAATTTAGCAAGATGGTCTTTTAGGGGATAACCCTTTGAAACCACAACATTCACTTGCCCTTATGGTAGTCTAAAGAAAAATAAAAACATCTTTGCCATCATAGCACATTTACCAACATCATTGCCTTTGGTGAATTCAAATTCTTTACAAGTACCAAGATCAAAATCTATATATAAGCCTCCACTTTGTAGTCAACTTCTAAGTCTTAAATACATTGATTCAATTGTACCATTTGTAGCAAAAAATACTTCATATATAGCAAAAGAAATTTAAAAATGCTATATATATATATAATTTCCAAGTAAAAAATTGCCTTGGAAATTCTAATTTCTTTATTTGAGATCAATTTCAATTGAAACAAAAAAGAAAGATGAAGACAAAAGAAGAAAACAAAATAATATAGTAGATATTATAAGCACTTGTCTAAGAATTTTGTATATTTCAATTTATATATGTAAAACTATGGTGATTTAGAGAATTTAGTTGTCATATTGATGCTTTTTACAAAGCCTTGGTTTTCATTTATATATGTCTCTATTTGAACCCAAATTTTCTTTCGTGCAAATAAAATGACTTGCAATCATTTTATATTTCCTTCACTTCACTATATGACTGAATTTATTTTCATTTATTTTAAATAGTTTCGTTCACTATATAGAATTTATAATCAATTTATAATTACTGATGTTTTTCTTCAATAATGTTGAATGATTTAATATTTCATTTTAATTTCTAAATATCCTAATAATAAAATAAGAACATTTACCATTAAATTGGAATATATACAATGTATTAAACATTGTTTAGAATATTTATTTATTGTATTTTTAAATTATGAATGACTTATTCAATTATTTTGAGAATGTTAAACTGATTTATGAAGTGAATTAAAAAAAAATTCTTATTAATTACAAAGATTTTTTGTGCTCATCTTTGTTGAAGATCAATGTAATTTTCTAAAGTTTTACTTATGAACAATTTGTGTGGCCTTGTGGACTTGTCTAAGTTTTTTTTTGTGATTTACCTATGTATTCTTTTAATTTTTAATTTTAAAAATAATTCATCTATAATTGGGTCTATAATTCAATTCAATTTTTAAAAACAAAATTCATTTGAAAACCCATACTTCTTACACTTCAAAACCAAATGTGCAAAACTAAGCTTTGGTGTATTTCTACTCATTGAAAGCTTTTTGGTAATGCCAAGAATGACATCAAAAACTCCTATACTCTATTTTTTATAATTAAATTCAATTTATAGTCTTAAAAATTTATCACAAATCCATCATACATCCAAAAGCAATGATACAACTATATTACAACCCTCATTAAGTCAAACTCTCCAATGGTATAAAGAGAATGATCAATGAGCACTCAACCAGGAATATCTCAATGTTACATACAAAACAAATTAGAACAAATGTTACCACTGTATTTTTATTTTTACTTTTATTCAACTTTTATTTTGCACACACAAGTAAATGAAAGGAGCAAAGCTTCTACATTCTTGATTGATAATGAATCAAGAGGTCAAACTCTCTTCTTTAAGGTATTGATGTTAAAGTTTTGTTCTTAATTGTTAATTGATTTAAAAGCACAATTCTTTTTTTCTTTTTTCTTTTTCCCTCTCCCCCTCCTTTTTCCTTTTTCCATCCCCCTCCCCCTCTTTTTGCCTTTTTATCTTAGAGTAGGTCCCGGCGGCCCCCCCCCGTCAGGCCACATGTAGCTGACGGTTTGTACTTTTTCCCCCTCGCAATGAAATTCGTTTCGTTTGTGTCAAAAAAATAAAAAAATTGAAACATTTTTTGCAGTCACAGAGGACAAGCAATTCATAATTTCATGTAATAAAAATATAGGATTGATATTCAAACACAATTGAATAGTCTAAATTTAGCTCAGACATAACGTGATGATGTTTGACCATTTAACAGTGAATCTAACTTAACTTAAGTTCTTTAGAAGTTATAAACACTTGTTCCAAAAGTTTCACAGTTCAGTTCTGCACTGAAATTTTAAAAACCCGACTGACACCCTGCCCCGTGCTCTATGATTACCTTCTTGTGAATATTCACAAGAATGTTTCTGGAAGGGTGACCTCTACTTCTCTACAGTATCTGCAATTAGGCATTAGCAATCAATGATGCACCTTCTTCGAAACCCCTCTTACAACCGTCCGGGACCCGGATATACCCGGCACGTCAGCAAAACCTTCTCGTTGACCGGCGCCGCGAACAAAGGGGAACCCGTCGAACTAAGTTAGGGCTACGAAATATCACTGGGCGACGCAAGGCTTCCTTCCCGACAACCGCACGACAACCCGACGACCGAACAAAGCGGAACGAAATTTATCTTCTTCGTCGTCTTCTCCGTCGACGTCCTCATCTTCGTTTCAAATTTTTCTCTGTCCCGGCCTGGCGTTCAAGTACTTGCAAACCACTCAAGACATGCGTACAACATGTCTGCTCTAGCTATCGACGCTTCGATGTTGGCTAGTGTACGAAGATTATAGAACTCCCGGTGGCTATGGCGGATCATGTGGTGCTGCAAGGTTCATAAATAATAAGCTTAGGCCTCTTCATCGACCGCTCTTCCATTGTGTTTCCACTCCGATATTTTCGGTGGATGCCTGGGGCGGGTATCAAAGTTGTAGTAGTAGTAGAAGTCGTGCGAGCTCTGGACTCGGGGTAGTAAATGTTGTAGGAAGAGGAGTTGGTTTGCGGTGGTGGAACGTCGAAGAAGGCTGCGAGTCGTTGTGTATTGTTAATAGAATGGCTGAGTGTGTGATTCGAAGAACTGGTAACAGTGCTGAGATTTTCGATTTCTTTGCTTCATCAGCTAGGATGTCGTGTATGTTGACGTTCTTGATGACGCTTCTAATGAGCAGTTGAGGATGTTTTGTTGTTATGTTTTTGTAAGCATTTTGTGAGGTGTTTGTGATGGTGTGCCGTACGGAGGTTTGGGACTGGTAGTCGGTGGCTGTAAGGTGTATGAAACCGCGCGCTTCGTGCCCTGCATGCCACCTGTGCGACTGTCAGGGTTGTCATGAAGTGCGTCGACGAGGTTGGAGGGTTTGCAATGTGCTTTCTGTCGCGGCCGCATGAGTTTCTGTCAATCAGGCAAGGATAGGCAATGTGAAGGAGTGTTCTTGTGTGTTATTGGATGCCGCCTGGGGATGCCGTACGTGAGAATGTGCCTTTTGTCACTATTTCTACTCGAGGCGTTCACTAGCTAGCTTGAGGACTGTTAGGATTAGAGGAGCGGCAATAACATGTGCAGCGGTGCATGATGCAGGAACCTTGAAGCGTGAGCACTTTCAGAAGCCAGTTATAGTGACGATATGAATAACGTCATCATCATAAATAGACTGTAGAAACGTCTGAAGCTATTGATCTCGACATGATTACCGCAGCGAAATCTTTTGACAGGATTCCGAGGTTTGATCAGTTGATGCTTTCAGTATCTTGAGGTGTTTCTACAGGCTACCTATGATTGATGATTAGTACTTGACAAGATGTGTATTACGAGTATTTGTTATTGCTGAGGGTGTCTTCCACAAGGTGTTTCAGCTGGAGTACTAAATGGCTCTAAACGCCAATTTGAAGGTACGTCATGTATCAGTTCGCAACCACCTGCCACTTCACGTTCTTAAGGCTTGCGGAGAAGTCGATGTTATTTCTCATTTAATACCTTGACACTAATACCTCACTTGAAGCTTAGCACAAGACGTGGAAGCAAGATTGGACTGAAGACGCGAGGGGAAGTTGAATACACCTTAACGGCTTGGCTGTGCGTTTGAACAATTAGGCAATATGTTCTGATGATCATTCCCTTCTAATTTCGAATGAGTGTCGGTGCACATGCTCCTTCTGAAATTAATGTCACTATGTTTATTGTCGCCTAATTTAAGGAATGTCTAGTTTTCTGGTTAGACGTGGAAAGCTTCAGATTGTATGGTCTCTAGTAGTCTTACCATCGGAAGCTGAGCACAAGTGACACCTTTTTCGATCTTGATCGACTTTACGGCCTACATCACGAATGCTCATCACGAAGGTAGGTATCCTAGGTTGCCTCAGTCCAGCGAGTTCTACCAACTCCGTTGATGATGTTCCGAACTGAAATCGGCTCGAACATTTGGAGCAATCCCTGTGGATAGTACTCATTTCATTATAGCTGAGTATGCATGCAACGAAAGAACTTAAGAAGCTGTAAATGCATGCAAGTTCACAGATGCACGAAGTATGGATTGCTAGTATAGAGCACTGTTCCAATATCTGGCTCTCAATTTTACCCAACTCTGATACCTTTCGTATTTTCGATGTTGAACGAGGCAGCTCATGTACCTTCGACTTTCATCACTAGTGGAACAATATGCTTATCTTCTAATTGTTTGCAATTTAGGACTTTTTGGTCAATTACGGTTGCACTTCGCAAATTTGCTCTGGAATCAAACCGTGGTAAAGATGGTAATTGCAATTGCTGCTACCCTTCACGGAGCATGTTTGCCGCATAACCACGAGGGCAGTTTCAGGCCTGTCGGAGGTATTTCTTTAAATACACGTAGGCTGCTACTTTCCAGTTATTCTTGTCTATCTTTGACGGTTCTTAAAATCTATAACTGGAAAAAAGTTGACATGGCTTTTGTTATTTTTGGTGCAAAGGTTATTTCGTTTATAGTGCATCATGATGCGATGCAAATATGGCATCGCTTGCTAATTTAGGTGGAGCTGTGATATTAGGTGTTCCTTAGATCGCTGAGATGTCTTGGAATTCACGCCCGGACTGCACTCTAGAATTCGACATTGCCTTCAAGTTCTGGTGGGCTGATGTCGACTTCTGCCCACATTCTTTTGGTTTCGGCACTGATATTTATATCTTGAGTTTCGTCAATCTTTTGCGACGTCGATTTTAACTTAATTGGTAACGACCGTATTGGGATGTTGCATATTTTTAATTGCTTCTCTTGAAATAAGTACTTGATCACAACGCTTTATTCGTACGTTGTAACATTGCATTGTATCGCCGGATTGAAGATAGGTGGATTCTCCGGATCAAATCTCCGTGCCATTAAGTTACGTCGCAGGTCCCGGTTCAATAATCAGGTTCCCTCCCTATCTCACTTTGTAGATGGGCATCACTACAGTATTTCGTACACGGATATTGGGCTGCTGTGTTGAGGTTGGACGCCTTTCATTGGGGATAGAGTAGCCATCTCGATCATCTGTAGATATGAGAGTCTTCTAATTGCGTACTTTGAAGAGTAAGAACTAATTGGTAGATACCTTAGTCCACTTGGATTGACTAGATGTTCCGAATTACGAGTAATGTAAATGAACGCAAGGGTTTTGTGAAGCTTGTCTGCTGTGTACTTATTGAAAAGCTCCTTCGAAGAGGTGGTTTTCATCACCGGAACTTATCCCGTATGTGATATCCTCAGCAGGTACTTCCTCATTGCTTCTAATCAATCAGTCATGATAGCGTTGATCATATGTGTATCCCATATTAACCCCTTAATGCCTCGATCTTTTTTCTAATTTTGACACATTTTTGCTTATATCTTTCTACAGAAATATCATTTACCAGAATTTCATGAAATTGATCATTAAGGAAGGTTTTCTTTTCAAGATTGAAGTGTTACATTGGATGAATGAAAAGTTGGTTGGTCAAAACAGCACCCTGAAGACCTCTGTTCATCTTCCACTTTCTGGACGTCGACGCAGTTAGGGGTTAACGTCATAAACCAGAAAATGGTCTTTAAAACGGTAGTGCTGGTAAAGACCGCATGGCAAATGAATTTCCACTTTACGTTCCAGATTCAGTCGTTGTCGATTTGAAGACAAGGCCTGATTACTCTGTATTTAATTGTACATATTCAGTTCCTGCTACATCTGGCGTTTCTGCCTCTTCCTAGTACACTGACGACCAGGTTTGCAAAAAATTTAGCTGTAAACCGGTAGCTCCATCCGTGAGATAGCTTTCGTACTGTCGGACGCAATGCCACCGTACCCATATGTTCCCTCACGGCGAAGATCCTTCAATTTTGCGTGACTGCAGCAATACAAGCTGTTATAGTCTTTGAGGAAAATGGAATGCTGACTAGAAGACCTGCATCGATACGTACACGTTACAATTTGAGGTGGGTTGTTCTCTCCTGCCATTGCACATCTTACTATTTTCATTTTATATTTACTAATGTCTCTACTACGTACAGGTGAATGCATTTTCTTGCACGACAATTGCATCGCCTCTCGATTCCAAGTTTGCTTTAACAGAGACTAAACCAGTATTTGTCGTCACCTCCTCTCCCTATCTATTTGTAACTGGACAAATTTCGAGAACTGAGAATATATCAGAGTACATTTTCGGACCCGGTCATAATCCGAGATTTGATGATTGCTTTGCCCGATAAATTGTAATCTTAATTGTTGACTTTATACTATTTCTTTTTTATGTCAGCAATGGTACAGGGAAACAATTCAGTGTGGTTCTGGTGGGATTTTACAATCCTTGGTTCTTTTGACTTCGAAACCAGTACACACTCGGTGATTAGACGAGGACGTTATCAGAAGTGAACACAGGAATAGGTTTTCCACATGTTCAGGTATTAAACCATCCTCTTTTAAGTTCATATTTTTGTTCATTTGTGTGTGAAATATACCGATAATAAGTTCCCAGTGCTCGAATAGTAACAGATAGCTTGTTATTGCCATTTTGAGCTGTGAAATAGATCCTGGATTCAACTTCAAATACACTTCAGTAACCTAGTAACTTAGCTGAGTTGAAGCCCCGGTGGTATCACCGAGATAAAGTGTAGCCATTCCCCAGGGTTGATCCTGTAGTTTACCTGCTTGTTACTATGGATAATCCTTCTCCAAGCTTCCCGTGGGTGTGCATCACACGCCCTTCTTGAGAGCATGATTTTGTGCCAGAGGCTTAGGCCCGGCGTAGCTTCGGTTGGGCAACTTTCGTGGACACATGAACTTGTATCTTAAAGCCAGGTGGCAGCTTATCATTAAATGGCCAAAATTTAGTGAGCCAATATCGTTCAAAAGAGTGCGACTTCTCTGCTAGAACGGGAAGGAACTGCTGATTGCTCGGCCTCGTTTTGTATGATGCACCCAGGTGAGATGAATGTATCTTGTTGTGAAGTTGTGAAGTCTTTTTTTATGATCTTCACGCTGTGGTTATCAACGCACCTCATGCATGGAGTTTTCGTTGCATATTTGCATTGCATGCACCCTTTTAAATACTATGTTTTGTCTAGTAATTGTAACAGTAATGTATATGCTCCTCGATATCCTGCCTTTCTGAACTCGCGGTACTCCATAATTAATTCAATCTTTGTCAACGACAGGTCAACTTGTTACCACACCGTCACACTGAGTTCTTTCTAATGAATCTTTTCTAATAAGTTCTCTTTTAATTGACATTGCTCGATTGTCGTTGAAGATGTTAAATTGTATCACTGTTGTTGTGTTGTCCGAGTGTTTTCGTTTCCAAGTTCACAGAGGTGTATATATCTGGATGCGAGATCAGCTAGGAAGTACCTGTCTGCGTATTTTTAGGTTTTAGGTCTTACTTCTTCCTGCTGAATTCGTACATCGTTGTATCTCAATTAATATTAATACTTGACCATGTAATAAATTGACACATTTCATTCGGGTGCAGTGATATCCACAACATTTAATTACAGGTGCAATCATATGAGCTCACTCGTTACTGGTTTGATGTCGGTGGTAGGAGCAGCTGTGATATTAGACGTGCTTTTTGCAGCATGCACATCACGTACAGTCAATCGCTTTGAACGCGTAATTCTGGCTGAGCAGGTGAAGCAAGTTGGCTTTTGATAAAAAGCTGTATTGCAGGGAGCATGCAGCTAGCTGAATTGTCGTTGAGAGTTTCTTTAATTTGGCATATTGCTGGCGGATAATTGTTGTCTCGAGTCAACTGTTAATCTCCCTGCAGAAGCACCTGAATGTCTGCACGCTTTCTAAACTCTAGAGTAAGTACATAGATAACACCATTCTATATGTTGTCATGAAGCGGTCCGAGTTTGATGTACGATCTAGTTACGTTTGATTAGGGCTGTACTGCGCCTTCAGTATTTTCTGAATCCTTGTTCTATAAAAGAAAGTACATATAATACCTTGTCCACTGTTTCAGCTGCAAAGAACAATCTCCTGAGGACAACTGGACCAAGCAGATTACGTACGCTGGCAATCTCCTTACTAACAGCGAACCTGTGGATTTTCGCCAGCTTGGTAGTATCGGACTGAGTGCTCTACGAACCATAGTTCATTTGGCTCCCGATATGGTTATGATACGTAAGGTCAGGTTCAAATATTCCACGTTCTTTCTGCAGCTTGTGAAGTCAAAGCTACGTGCTTATTGTTCGCTACCGGTATATTAGTTGAAGGATTTTTTACTGTTATACTATATGCACCAGCCCACCTAGACTAATCCGCGTTTGCACTTGGCATCATCTTTGTGGTTGGTGCATTTGCTTGGCTGTGAACTTACAGTTCCGGGATTGCATAATTGAACATCTTGCAGACTGGTTTCGAGTTGTCCGTCAAGATCAATCCATGTGAAGTTGAATAATCCTGTCAAGATGCTGAAAAAGGGGCCCGAAATAATTTGATGTCAGTCCAAAGATAAGCGACGTCAGATAATTCGCATCTTTCTTACTTCCAATGTCGAAAACTAAATGTTCACAATTCTTGTTTTTTGTGCTTAGTAGCGAGTTCACCCTCAACTTGAGATTTCACCGTCAGAGTCAATTGAAAAGTGCTTTCTCGTAATGCGAAATTAGAGGACACTTTTGAAAGGAGCTCTGAACACCTTAGCCTAGCTGAACCGATAATTCAAGGATCTAGTCAAGATCTTTTCACTTCGCATGTGGCATCCGTCTTTGGTACAAATCCTTTCACATCATTCTTGAGTTTAAGAATGAAAGCTTTGGTACTGAGACAACTATTTTTAATTTAAACGAATAGAGTTACTACCAACTATAGTGTACTAGCTACAATAGAAAGGGTGATCCACTGTCCTAGAATGTACTGCAAGGCTAACATGGATTGATAGCCGATGCCTTCAATTTTTCTTTCGTTATTATTAATGTTATTTCTTTAAGGTTTAACATTTCTTTTTGCAATATGCTATTTAAAATGATAAAAAAAATCCCATTTATCATTTGCCATCGTGGATTCCAAGTTGGTTCAACCTAATTCACTCTTTCCTGAAAATCTATTTACATCACCAGTGATGCGAGTAGCGGTTCTAGAGCAACTTCAACATTTCTTGTTTGTTAATCTTCCATCATTGATCGATGCTGTGGTTAGTTTGCTCGAAGTCAGTATTAATAAGTTTGCGGAAATGGAGAAGAATTGTTTCGAGGGTGAGAGATGAAATTTGTGTAAGTTATGTGAAGGCAGACTCACTGTGGGGGCTAAAGCATCTTAATCATTAGGTGCTCCGGTCCAACAGACAGACAGACGTATGTTTTGGACGGTGGGACCAACATTGCAGAAGCTGGTTCACACTTGAGCATGATTGCTCTGGCTGCTCCTTTAGCTCCTTGGGTCTTGACGTGCGTGGCTGGATTACTAACCAGGCTCAACCTTCTGGCCGCTTATGCAGGGGAGAATTGTCCTGTCCTCACAAATAAATGAATCGCCCGCTATTTCTAATCATATGCATCATGTAATGATACCAGGGCGGGAGGAAAAGGCATGTTCACACTTCACTTGGTGTTGTGAGTGGAGTTGTAATTTAACCTGAGTTTCTTCAGGAGAAACTCAAGTTTGTTTGTTTGTTTGTTTTCAGAATCCTGATCGATGTTGGGACTGAATGCTGATGTTCTGTCGGTCATCCGTCCGTCCAAAGGTGACGTGACGTTAAAACCTTGTTTGGGGAGGCACAGGAAAGAGATTCTTAACCGTTGAACGTCGAAGGGGTGATGCTCAAAATCATTCTTTTGTATTATCGTGTGAATCCTTGGTCAAAGAAATAGCAAAAGCACCTATTGGAAGTCAAAGTACTATAGGAGATCTTTCCTTTCCAAACCCAATTCTAAGGATGAATACTTGCACTTTCGTCCTACACTCAAAGATTCCCTGTCATCCATCGAACGTTTGGCGTCCGTGTTGACGTTCAAGGGTTAACCCTTTAGTGAGCTTGGTTGATTTGGCGTAGTTTTTCAAGAAAATGAATTTTGTGGCCATTCTAAAGATGTAGTCTTAGATCAAACCGTACAAGGTGTTTCCATAAGAGAGATTCTTCAACCTAACAAAAAACCAAACTCATCCAACGGTACAAATTGCTATAAATAAGGTAGGAGGTCCACAAATCAACCCTTTCAAGGCTAAAATTGAATTTTGGGAAGTGAAATATCTTTAAATATTTTTTAGTAAATTTCCTCAGAAGACAAACAGAATAGGCATTTAACCCAAGTCGTTTCATATTTTGTCAAGCTTTGTGAAATTAGTTACAAATTTTTTGAAGTTCACAAAAAATATTCATATGTGGTCATCAAAACAAATACCCTTCTAAAATGTGCAGATTTGGTACACTAAAGAAAGTGAAATGTACTTCTAAATCATGTTTGCTTCTAGAGCCTTGTTGAAGTTTGAGTTGCTTTCCTTAATTCTCAAAAATCAATGACTTGAATGACCATTTAGAATTTGCGCTACATAAATATCAATGCATAAGTTTACTTTGGGCATTCATGATATTACAAAGCAACACTTATGCCTTGTCAAGACATCAAGTTACAAAAAAAATCTCACAATTTGGTTGATATTTTTTTGTATTTTTGTTGAACACTTTCCATTTGAAGGTCTAGGCCATTTGAGTTTGCAACCTCATAGCTAATTCATCAATGCTCCAATTCTCTTGAAATTGGTTTTGTTTGAAGCGCACAAAGACATTCTAATTGCGTTCCTCTTTGAGATTTTTGTGATCAAATGTATTTTGAACAATATTAGATTGAGAGTCCAAAAATCAACCAAAAAGTGGTCAACCGGTCACTAAAGGGTTAACCTTGGAACACCTAACTCCTTTGTTGTCATTTTGTACATTTTGCTTACATAGTTATGTCTTTGTACAAATATAATAACCTTGAATTTGTCATTTAACAAAAGTTATTTTTCAAAGATTCAAGTATTGCTTTTGTATGAATGAAACACTATGTTCATCATTGTAAATGGAAATACTTTGTTCATTGTGACTATGGATATGACGATGAACTAGGTGTTTTTGTTCATCATTTGAATGAATGGACAAAACATTGACTTGAAATGCTTTGTTCATCATTGTGAATTTGTGGAGAAATATTATAAAATATAATTTAGAATAATAGTTTGTTGATGACTTTAAATAAAAGTTGAAAATTATTTGTAGATCAAATCCATATGTTTAGATATGTAGAAGAACAAAAATACTTGCTACCTCGATAAGTGTTAAAATCTCATATATATATATATATTACTAAATTGCACCCCACCCCCCTTCTCGATCCTTAAAGATAAATGTTAGATGTTAAACATCACTAATTCTTTATAACATTCTTTGTAAATATACCTCACTATGTTTTTGAATAGCCAAAAAGTTGATAAGTTAAATATATATTATTTTTTAATATTCTATATATTAGAAATCTTCTACTCCCTACTTGCAACATATTATGGAGGTTCATCTATACTACCACAATAACTAACATTTTTCAATAAAAAATTGAACCAAAAAATTAAAATTTTACTTATGAACTGATTATAGATTTAATATTTGTATTCTTTATCCCCCCATTTATCCCCCAAATCCCTTTAATCTTTAAATTTCCAAATCGTTCCTTTAATGGAAAAATTAATGCTTTGGCAAGCTCTTATTATCTCAATTTTTAGTATTATATTTTGAATTTGTCTTACAATATTGAAAAATAATAATTTATTAGGAATATAGTTTTTATTCCAATTGGTGTTTGGAAGTGAAAGTTATGGCAACACTTAGTTCAAAATGTTCAAGCCTCGTCAATAAGAAGAAAATACAAAAACTAAATTATTTTTAAATAAAAAAATTATTTTGTCATTGACTATATCTTTGTCTATTATAGAAAGATTTGTTTCATTCCATTTAAATTATAGCATCTTTCAAAAAAAACAAAAATGCATTTGTTTTATTTCTATTCTCGATCTTCACAAGAGCCATAGGTTTAGCTTGTTGGCTAGGCACAATCTTATTGTTCAAGGTATAGAAAAAAAAATCACTTCAAATGCAATACCTTACTATATACATTGCATAAGTTTTAATTTTTATATTTTAGTTTTATATTCAAGTCAATTTGAAGGATCCTTCATTATTATGGAATAGAAACTTTGAAAAGTGAAATATACTTGTGTCCTTTGAACCATAGACTATTTGCCAAAGAATTTTTTTGAAAATCTATTTGATACAAATTTTAGAAAATTAGCACAAGCATCTATAAACATTTAGATGGATAAAAAAACTTTTATGCTTAGAACATGTTTGCATTCATTGTTGTTCAAAATTTGCATGGCAAGTCCTTAACATTGGAAACTTCAAGTCGTTGATCCATGTTCCCTTGGGATGCTCATTGGCCATGCATGGCACATTGATGAGTTGCACCCTAGCCCATGTTGTGCACTTGGCTATGATCCATCCTTTTAATTTGTATCTCATGCTAGATACTTTAGTGCCTAAATTTGAAAGAGCTAGTATGTACATAGATTGTAAATCATGTTAGTAAGATGTGATAATGAAAAGTAAGAAGTAAGAAAATATTTTCAACACTTTGAAAATTCATAGTTTATTCATATGGTGTCCACAAAATTAATTCTAAGGCAAATAACAATCCAAATGAAACTTGGTAAATTCTTATGGGGTGCACTTAGTTCTACTGCAACAAACCACGTGCAAACAAGTGGTTTCTAATCAACTATAATTTCAACCTAAATTTTTGACCATTGTTTAATAATGACTATTGATTTCTATCGCCGAAATTTCCAACTCAAATAAAATATGAAATGATTTCTAGAAGAGGTTGAAAATGAACTAAAATGGCATGTTTTTCAACTCAAACAATTATAGAGAACACATTTAGATGACCATTGAATCGATATTCAACTCAATATGAGCTTTCAATAGAAAATTATTTTTAGGAATTTTTTGTTCATTTTTTGTTCATTTTTTGTTCATTTTTTAGACAATTTATTCTTATATAATATAGGGGTGTGAAAGTTGTTTTTGAGTTCTATAGTGTATCTTTTTACTTCAAAAATTTATAATGAATTATTATTAATAAATAAAAATAAAAATAATTCCAAATACAAACTTTCAAAGTAGAAAAATCTATTCATTATTTTTTAATTTTTTTAATTCAAAATTCAAAAAGTATATAGGGGTCCAAAGTTTTGTTTGCACGTAGTTTCTAATGGACACTCTAAGTGACCCCCTGAGGGTAAATTTGAATACAATAATTACATTTATATTATGAATGCTTCTTTATTATAGATTTTGATGATAAACTTGATAACAATCTTTCCTCCAATATATATATTTATTGCCACATGTGGGGCAATATTTCTTTGGCCTTATAAGGGGCAGTGAGCCATTAGTGCACACTATGCATTGTCTACACTCTTTGCTAAACCTCGTGTAGCAAATTCCTATATGATGAGGTTGTTCTCTTGTTTCCAAAGGCCTCTTCTTTAGCCGATTTTTGGTCAATACTTTGCACAATTGTATTCAAAATAATAAATGAGTCATCAAGGTTAGAGGTGGATCATTTTTCTTGCACATATCCACAATACTTGTATCAATGGGGGAAAAAATGCCTCTACTTGTAAGACCAGGTTTGGCATATATAAGATGTTCTCAACTAGTCCACCTCATCAATGCCACGCATGTGGTTTGTATACCCAAGGTGTATTAGAGACATATGAATATTCTCTCTAACTAAGCCATTCCAACATGGAACCAAAGCCATTGGAAATTGACATTGAATTGAAGATGAAGTGCATGAGTTGATATAATGAGTACGGATTTCTTATTACATATCCCTTGCCTTCATTACATGCCAAAAAACACAATACAACATTGTAGGCTAATTTTGGCTCCCCTTGCCCTACTAATGTTTTTTGCATGGACTTCTTCTTTGACAATTGGGTCCTTGCAACAATAAACTTGGAAGTTAGAAACGTACTTCAATATTAAATCAAAGAAGCATGAGACTTTCAAACACATTTCGGGGGGGAGGCATGGATCACCAAGAAGGGCAATACATGCTCTTATACTGTATCATCATTTCCTCAATTGTTGCAAATTTTCCAACATTCTAGGGCTTGTCAAGTTTGATGGTTTGAGCTTGGGCCATTTTGAGCGTGGGCCACAATGAGCTCAAAAGAGGCAGTAACTGCCTTATATCTGTGATATTAAAGCAACTGTACAATACACTCATCTAAATTCCTAGATCTATACCATTAGCCCTAGCTACACTTTAGAGCTCCTCGATGTCGGAAAGGGTCTGTCAAGCTAGTAGGATCTGGAGTAGTTTGAGCCTCTAGTGTGGCACTGGAATTACTGATTTAAAATACAATCACTTGTTTGGAATCTCACTACAAAAAACTGGGCACAAAAATGACTTCAAAGAATGACTTCCTGGCAGTCATTCCGGACACATTTGATTGGAAAATGACTAGAGGCCCTTGGAGTCATAGTGGACAAGTCATTTATAAATGACTTCTACTTTTATTATCACCAATGAACGAAAAAGTGGATGTAGAAATGGATGAAGGGTTTAGGGACTTCCAAAGTGGTAAAGAAAAAAGAAGTCTAAGGAAATGACTCCCATGTTGCCACGTGGCTAGTCATTTTGAAGTCATCTTGTAGTCATGAATGACCCCTTTTTTAATCTTTTTCTAAAATCTAGGAAATGTGAATATTTTTCTTCTGAAATTTAAAATTGTATTTTGAAATCTAGGAAATTTGAATATTATTTTTTGAAATCTAGGATTATTTTTTGAAATCTAGGAAATGTGAATATTTTTCTTCTGAAATCTAGGATTGTATTCTAAAATCTAGGAAATATGAATATTATATTCTGAAATCTAGGAAATGTGAATATTTTTCTTCTGAAAACTAGGATTGTATTCTAAAATCTAGGAAATATGAATATTATATTCTGAAATCTAGGAAATGTGAATATTATTTTCTGAAATCTAGGATTAGATTTTGAAATCTGAAAAATGTGTATCATTTTCTAAAATCTAAAAGATTATTTTCAAGTTGTGGTGAAATGTGCAAAATGAGTACACCATATACTGAACACCATACACCATATACAAATACATTAATACACCATATGCAAACACATGATTCATACATCATACACAAATACATGATTTATACATCATACACAAATATATGATTCATACATCATACACAAATACATGATTCATACATCATACACCATATACAAATACATGATACACAATACACTATATTTTGCATATGTGTCAAATGGCTTTTCGAGCCACTTAGTGTGTGAATACAAAGAATTCAAATAATAAGCCTTTTATACACGTGGGGTGGTAGGAAGCAAAACAAACCATGTGGGATTTGTAAAATATTGATGCAATAGTAGAGTAGTGATGCGGAAGTCATTACGTAGTTGTGTTAGAGTAAATCGCAATTAAAATAGTAGAGTAGCGACATGGAAGTCATTATGTAGTCACCTTAGAGTAAATCTTAGTCAAAATACAATCACACAGTTTACTCACTTTTGACTATGGCCTTCACAATGGAATTGATTAAGTCCAAATTGGAAGTTTAACAATGTTGTGAACAAAAACCAATGGATGAAACATAGACATTGTAAAAGTTATCAACCTAGTTCTATAAAAATTAGAATTAAAAATTGTTTTTCTATCTCTTAGAGGTGCTAAATGTCATCTAAATTTTAGTTTTTGGCCTTTGCATTGTCAATCTAACTTAATTTTTTTAGTTTGTTATGAAAAAAACATTAGTAAATAGTAAAAAAAATAAAAATAAAAATAAGTCTCCAAGAGTGCATCATTTTAACCCCTACATGAGCGAGGCCTTTTTTATACTAAAGAAACACTGAAAACTGCCATTTCTATAGCAAAGAGTAAAAAAGAATTTAAAATGTTTTTTTTTGACATCTAACCGTATGATCTTAGATCCAACTAGTATAAAAAAGTGTGGAAAAAATTTCAGAATTTTTGCCCGCATAGATTGCAAGATATTTGCATTTAAAGTGGAAAAAACAAGTTTTTCAACACATTGCCGGACTAGATAAAGAAAAGAGTTAATGAAAATAATATGGACTTTAAGAAAATAGGGATAATACCACAAAGAAGATTATGGGTGATAAAAAAAATAGAGAAGAGGAACCAAAAATAGTGATTGTGAAAAAAATTAATCCATGCATGGGAAAAAATAAGAGAAAAGAAGACAGGGGTAATGAAAGGAAGATGACTTGCGGTACTCTTCAGACTTGAGAGGAAGATAAAAAGTAGGAATAATAATCACACAGAAAAACAGAAAAAAATTTAGAAGAAGAAAATATATAGGGAGAATAATAAATTCTAAAGATATAAAATGAAAAGAGTAGGGTTCATGAATGAAAAGATGTAGTGAAAAAACCTAGTGACAGAGAATAAAATATAGGGATAAGAATTACGCTTTTAGGTTTTGGAGGTACGTACATTCTTCTTCTACATTTTAGTCATTTAAAAGACCTAATTAAACTAAAGATGAAGTAAAATTTTGTGCTCAATGCAAATTCAAGGAAGAATAAAAAGTAACATAAGACCTAAACATAGAAGTCCAAGTCAAAAAACAAATACTAAAAGAGGAATTTGTGAATTTCCAAAAATACTTCTATAATTTTTGTCTTAAATGGAAAAAGAAATTCATACTACAGTAAAAGAAAAGTACGTTAAAAGAAATAAAGCACCCCGTCTTTAAGGAAATGCCCACATAAGTTGTCAAGTCATGTTGAAGTCATTGGGAAGTGACTATGTAGTCACAAACAAGTGACTTGCAGTGACAATGTATGACTCCTTGTTACTCTGGCACGACTGTAGACTTTCCGTTGGATGCTTGGCGGAGTTTTGGACAGACTTCAAAGGATGAAACCTTGGCATTTTGAAACCACTCATCCGACAGTCATGTTCGCAACTCCCGAATGACTCGGCAGATGTGGAGCCAGAAAATCCGGTGCAATTAGGAAGCTGGAGTCATTGTTTAGTCACATCAGACATGCAGTCATTCTTCCACAGTCACAAAATAGCCCAATTTCTTGTAGTGTCTCAGGTCGAGACAGAATCGGGAATTGAAGCTCACGTGCATCAATTACTTGTTGAAAGGCAGTGTCGGTAGGGGAAGCCGTCGATATATACTTATGCTAGACTTAAGTGTTACAATTGGGCAAGTGATCAATTGTCTATCTAGCTGTGAGCACTTGAAAGTCTTAAATTCCTAGCACATTTTGGGCCAAAATTTGTGCAGTGCAATTTGCTAAGTTCGATTATTGTGAAAATTTTGTCCAATTTGGCACACTAAAGTTTGTCTACACAACAAATAATTATGAGGTGGAGAAGTTTTATTAGAATATATTGTATAAGGTAGATGTCCCATGGAATTCTAAATTCATCTAAATTCTCAATCTATAGGGCTCCTAGCTCGGTTTCAAGAAGGCGATATCAAGTACGATCTAGAGTAGTTGAGGCTCTTCTCAATCTCGCACTTGAATTTATGATTTGAAACAATCATCTGGGATCTCAAATGTATACTTATCCCAAAATGATTTGAGTCTTTCAGTTGTGCAACCAATTGACCATCTGAGCACTTGCAACTCATTCTTTGTGAGCTTCATGTTCAGGAAGGTGAGATGCACGTGATCTTCATATTGATCATTTGTGATGAGGACCACTATGGAGCAAAAACTGGTACAAAGTAAAATCTAATAAAAAAACTAGAACAAAGTAAAAGCAAAATGAAAACTACATCAAAGCAAAAGAGAGATGGAAAATAGATCAACGTAAAAGATAGGTGGAAACTAAATCAAAGTAAAAGATAGGTACGTAGATCTATAATAACCAAGGCTTGGCATCTACTATTCTTGTGTCTTTGCTTTCACAACCTTGTCAATTGTTGCTCTTCAAAATGAATACAATCAAAGTGATGGACTTGTATACCAAAGGCAAGCAATTGGGGGCCGGGAGCTTTGGCATAACATACTTGTGCACCCAAATTGCAACTGGAAAACATTATGCATGCAAATGCTTACCAAAAAACAACCTTGTCTCACAAAAAGAAGTGGAAATGATAAAATGTGAAGTAAACATCCTACACTTGATCAATCTCAAAGACCATCCAAATATAGTGGCACTCGAAGATGTTTTGGAAGATGATGACTATGTATACATAGTTATGGAATTATGTGAAGGAGGGACAATCCTTGGTCATATGCTTCAAAATGGTACTTTTGACAAGCCAAGAGCCGCTCAAATGATCAAGGAAATTGCTAGTGCTTTGGCATTGTCCATAGGGACTTAAAGCTTGAAAACGTGTTGTTCCAAATCAAAGACAAAGATTCAGCACTCAAAGTGATTGATTTTGGGTTGGCCCAATTCTTTGAGCAGGGTGGTGTATTGACCCATGTCGTTGGGACTCCGCTATATATGGCCCCTGAAGTCATGGAGTGCAAACATAGACCCAAAGTGGACATTTGGAGCCTTGGGGTGGTACTATATGGTCTTTTAGTAGGGTTTCCTCCTTTTGATGGTTGCACATTCACAGATATATACCAAGAAATCATGAAGGGACATGACTTGTTTTCCAAGGATCCATGGCCACGCTTCTCGAAGGGTGCAAAAGATCTAATTCAAAGAATGTTGACATACAATGTCAAGGAGCGTTTGAGTGCATCGGAGGTTTTGGAGCATCCGTAGCTTCTAGAAATGTCAAGGAGGTTTGAAGAAAGTAGGTTAGAAAAAAGTAGGTGCAATTATACTCCTTTTGAGTGTATAAAAGTGTAGTTTATGAATGTAGACATTGATGTGTAAATGTTTATATTTGAATAATTTGTGGACTTAGGCAGTCTCTGTCTACCCTTATTGACCCTATTAATTGGTTCCACATTATTATTGATTTAAAATCAAGCAAAAATTATTTTTTCATATTAAATTGAACAAAGACTTGTGTTTGTGTTTGATAAGTGTTAATGCAAGATTGTGCCATGCTTCTAATATATTGATTTGAATTTGAATTTTTCATTTGTAAATTTAAATTTGTGCAATTTGCAAATGAGTACTATATAAATTTTGTTTGTTTTTAAATTAACTATTCTTGTCATCTCTTAAGAACTTGTGGATTGGCTTGTTTGAGGTTTTGTTCAACAAGCACAATATTCCTTCTAGCCTCTTCATATTTTGCCACATCATGATTTGAAATACCTCTCAATTGGCTCATCACCACCATTTTATCCCAATTATCAAGTTAAGGAACTAAAATAAATGAAAAAATTTCATCATACACACAATCCAATGAAAAGAGGCTATCACCTTTGGTTTGTATTAGTTGCCTCCTCCTTTTCTCAAAAAATTTAAAGGCCATTAATTGTTTGTTTGTAAAAATGTTTGCTTTTGAAATCGCCGTTGATTTCTTAGAAAATCACAAGCCGTTGATTTCGTGAGAATTAATTTGAGCCGTCCAAATATCAATACGAATATGGATACCAAAATGAATATTGGGTACGGATACAATATCGTATACAATTACACAATAATACAGAATGTGAATACAAATACAAATACGATATTATATTGAATACAGATATATGTACGATACAATATTGAATGTGGATACACATACAATACGATACAAATACAAGATACGGGATGTTGTTTATCCCATATTGTTTGTTAATTGCATTCCTTTCTGAAAATAACAAGAGGGCAGGGGGAAGCGGGGAGGGAATGAAAATCCAATTAAAAATTTTAATTGGATTTTGGGTGCATTGTGACACAGTTTGTCACACAATGCACCCAAAAGTGGCTATAACAACCATCCCCACATGTAATAGCCATTATCAACTATCAAACTTGGCTCATTTTTTCATAGTCGGGCCTACCTTTATTCCTTTAGTATGTTGCTTGATTGGTCACATATAAACATTTGGAACTAATTTTGCACCAACAATTGCAAAATAGCGGGACAATAGAAAAGTGATCCTTTTTAAGCTAGGAGGATTTTACATCGGGTTGTTATTCATGTCCATGTATAAAATGCTTTCAACTCAAAAATTGTAAAAAAAACAAAAATTGGACTACTATATGTCCCTCATTGCCGTGGTGTAATGGTTTGTCTTAGAAATAATGTTTTGCCAAACCCACATTGACCAAAATATTTCAAATTAGTTACTAAATCTAAGTAGCACCAATGAGTTCTTGACCCGAATCTCTCCAAGAGAACTTGGGGCTATGGAATATGCAACTAAACAAAACACTTTCTTAAATCCAAAAATTGTACAAGTCCCCTTGGAGAGACTTGGAGAGGCATTAGAGGACAAAGTGGGGCTTCTACAAGTCGCCAAAGCTTGGAGCAAATAAAATTATATATATATATATATATATATATATATATATATATATATATATATATATATATATATATATATATATATATATATATATATATATATATATATATATATATATATATATATATATATATATATATATATATATATATATATATATATATATATATATATATATATATATATAATTTATTTATTTATTTTTATTATTTATTTAAAAAATTTTAATTTTAATTTTTTAATTATTTGGACTTGTGGAGGTTCTAATCTAGAGCCCTCTTGAGGCCCCAATTTTTTGTAATAGTTTGAGCAAGTACAAATGATCTCAATTTTGAACATAATTTTTTGAAGCTTTTTGTGGAAATTGGGTGCTTCAAGAGCTTTGTGGGTATATAATTTATTTTTGAATCCAATTCAAGGTTGACAAGTTACAACTATTCTATTGAAAATGGAAGAGAGAGTGCAAGAAGCACATGTTGAATCTCATTGACTTTCACTAGGGTTGTTGAATTGGGCAAGGACCACTAAAGAAAAGAGATAGAGGGTGCAAATTTAGACCCGTGGAAGGAAAAAACCATTGGCGGGGGGACTATTAGATGTAGTGGGGGGGTTGGTAACATGCAATGATGACTATCAGTTGGAGGGAGGAATTGGGGAGCTCCAATACATTATAGGGGAGTGTCAAAGTTGCAAATAGGGGCACATTACGTACTCTCCGTAGATTACGTTGACACAATGCCAATAACATTGTATATGTCAAGATTGAAGTCAAAGTCCAATTTCAAGTTTCCTAATATGGCAAATCATATCTACAATTTGAAGCACAAAATTTCCACAAATAGACAATTGGGTAGGCACAATGAATACATGATTGCAATTTGCAAGTGCATTATAAGAAAAATAAGGCCTCATAAAGACCTCCAAAATTTGGACTAGTAGAGATATCACTGCCTCTACAAAAAAAAATCAAGAAAGGATAGTCCTAGACAACAATAATTTCAGACAAATTATTTCTTAAATATTTTTTCAACAAGTGACATCACTACTTGTTTAGTTTAGTGGCCCTCTTTAGATCAAAATTTTCTTATAATGCTAATAGTATAATCAAGATGAAAAACAAGCCATGGATTCTAAATTTGCACATTGTACTCATAAATTTGTACTCTAACACCATACCACCTCTTTCACTCATACTATCCCAATTTGTATTTTAAATGCAATTTGATCACAATTCTAGTGGCTCCTCACCAATCTCTCTTCCAAGAAGCAAATCATAGAATAGAATACAATAAATTTGACACTTCAAGTCTCACATTCCATGATTGCCCTCTTTTATATGAACCAAGTTTTTGAGTGTAGGAAAGTTCTTGTACAAAAGTGTCAAGTTGGGAAAGACAATTCTTTTTGCATCTAGAAGCATTGTAGTTGAACTTTGTCATTGTCACAGGAGCAAATGCCTAAGAAGAAGGCATCACACTTAAAAAGTGAGGTAAACTAGTCTATACTCTCATTTTGCTTTCACTTTGAAATCACTCTTCTTCTTTTAATATGGAATTGAATTTGCATTCTTGGAGCTTGCATGGGATGGGCTACCGGTGTGACTTAGTTGCAAATTGTTTTCTCAGAGTACAACAACGTCTACTATTCTACCACCTCTAAGTCCACCACTTGTGAGTAATCCAATTTTCTTTTTTGACTACCCAACACCTCTTTGTGTGCCCCCCATTGTTGTGATTAAGAATTCTTACTATGCTTGGACACAAGAGATTGCTAGTTTTGATGATGACTACTTTGATAGTCAACAACTAGAAGAAGGAAAGGCTTCAAGGTGTGAAGACTTAGAAGAGGACTTTTTTTACGAAGGACCATATTCAAACTTTGAATCCAGGTCCTTCGAGGACTTATGGTGACCTTTAGAGCTCCTAGATGGTCCTCAAAGACAACAACAATGACCAAGAATTCAACGTCATAGAGAGGTGAGAGAAGTACAAATTCGCCCAAGCTACAAGCGATGGGAGATGCATGCAATCTATTATTGGAGCAAAGAATATTGAGAGCATCATAAATAAGCTAAATTTGAATGTTTTGAAGGTGAACATTTTTGTAGGTTTGTTGTATTGACTAGGGTAGCTTAGAACTTTGTTGAAGTTGATTTATATGATGGGAAAGAGAGGGGTAGGCTCTAAAAGGATGAGATGCATAAAAGGATTGAGAGGAGAACAATTGGAGTGGGGATGACGTTTGGATCACATAAGGCCTTGGTTAGTTGGAAGCTACATGCCTTGAACCGACATCAATAGAGGGTCCTACTGGAAACTTTGTCTATGCAAAATGATAGTATAAGTGAGTTAGAAACCAAGATTCCTTTTCTAGATTTTAGCGAGGAGGAAAACAATAATGTTGATGATAAATGGTATTATTGAGGACGTAAATGACATCAAATATGTATATTGGGACAAAACTTGGGACCAAAACTTCTATACATACGATCCAAACTTGCATAGGTTGTCCAAATTGAGAAAGAAACTACATATCAAATAATGATTTTTTAGCCATGCATTAAAAGGTTATGAAAATTATTAGGCCTTACAGCCACTCCTCAATGACATGTTGTATGAAAATTTCAAAGAAAAGAAATGAGAATTCCATTTGTGAATGGATGACCAAAAATGTTATGTTGCCAAAAATTGCTCCTCAATCCTTTATGAGTTACTAATGGGACCAATGCTCAATTGTTTATTCATACCCATTTAGGTGTATGGCAATATCTTCCTCCTTTAAAATTCTTTGCATTGATTCCTTACAACTTCATTCATTCAAGATTGGAAATTATTTTTT
The DNA here is from genome assembly GCA_947034895.1 of Rhytidiadelphus loreus. Classification (NCBI taxonomy): domain Eukaryota; kingdom Viridiplantae; phylum Streptophyta; class Bryopsida; order Hypnales; family Hylocomiaceae; genus Rhytidiadelphus; species Rhytidiadelphus loreus. Next base: position 26,415,908 of record OX344765.1, on the reverse strand, counting down.
AAATGTTCCAAATTCGTTCCCCAATATGATCCATCTTTGAGCCCAAAATAACCATTAATAAGATAGACCAGTCCAATTATGTTCACATCTCAATTCCATTCATAGCCCAATTCCATCATCCTACTTCTGACTTCAATTTTGTCTAGAAAAACATCCAAATCCATTCATTTTCAGCCAAAGTCAATGCATCAATGCCAACAAGGGGGCACATGTCAATCCTTTATTGGTGAATACTTAAGTGCCATTAAATACATGGAAAGGCGGTTATGGGTTGTTTATAGGACTTTTGTGACTCTACTCTATGAGCAGTTTTGTAATTTCAAGGAAGATCACTTCACAAATTCACAAAAATTACAATTTTTATTGGAAAATTATAATTCCACTTGGGTTTGCTTTGTAAAACAAGCACACGCCTCTGAAAAATATGTGCCTGTCTTCGAATCAGCTCCAGCATATTCAGATTGCAAATCAGGGTGGTATTAAGCTTAAGCTTAGGCTTGTCTACCTTGGTTCCTTCTTTGTTTTGCTTGCAAACCCAGGCCACCTGCGTCTGGGCCCTTGCAGTAAAGGTTCCTTTACTTGTATAATATAAAATAAAAATGAAAGTAAAAAGTAAAAAAATCGCCTTAAATACAATCACATGATCAAGCTTAGTTATTAGTGCCAGTCCTGCCCTGCAGGTAGCATCCCCCCAGACCCTGGCAAGTGTGAACAGTGAGAAGCTTCCTCATATATCCCCTTCGTCAGCCCATCAATGGGGGCTCTGTCTGTGTGCACTACCAAGGATGAGGTTGCATGGTCACAGGGTCAGGTCCCCAAAATTCATTGAATAGCTTAAGTCAGTTTGTTTTGTTTTGTTTTTCTCTTCTTTTTTCACCAGCCAGCCTCTGCAACTGCAGTGATGAGTGATGAGAGACCAGGTGTACCTTCCCCTTGGCACATTTTTTCTTTCATTCTGGAGACTCATTTAATAAGTAAATGTTGGTATCGATGGAATTGAAAGCCCGGAAAACGATGGACTTGGATCCTACAAAACCTCTGCCTGCCATCTGTGTGTGTACTGAACTTACATAAACTTACTCCAAATTGTGACGAATTCAAGAGCAGCATCCATCAAAACTTACACGAATTCAACTGAAGTGAATGCAAGGAACTTCACTGCAACTTGGAACTTGTACACACTAATAAGTTAGGAACGGAGTCTTTGTAACATAACTTTACCATTGAATTCCACTGTTGGTTAAGTTAATGTGATTTAAGTTAGAGATGATCGATTGCTTCTTCAGTTAATATGAATCACAAACCTCTTGCCTCTTGATGAACTTAAACTTGAGCTTAATGGTGGAGTTATAGCTGTAAAAACCTATCATAAGCTGTGGTGTGAGCAGCGTTCTGTAGTTAACTTAATTGTTGACATTGAGGGAGAGGGAGGGGAAGGAAGCAGGGCTGGACTGACAGAAGGGCACTGAAATTGTCAACAAAAGTTATCAGGCCTCCATGACGGCGGACGCGAGCATTGTAAGGAGTGTTGTAAGGAGCTGCTTCGTGAACATGGGAATCCTCCTGCAAAAGCCACAGTTGGGGTCACACTGATGATCTGCATAATTTGGCCATCTGGGCGGGGTGGGCATCACTTCTTGACGATGTTAAAGGGTAAGGCCATGAATTAAGTAGTTCCCGTACTTAGGAAGCATCCCCAAATTGCAGATGTCAGGGCAAAAACAGTAGGAGGCCTTCAATGCTCAGTCGAGCAAATTGGGTGTAACTTAACCCCTACAGTACCAAGGCCATTTTTTCTTGTCAGAACCACTCCACTCAAAACTGCCATTTCTGCTGCATTCACCCACTGAAGCAGAAAAAACATTTTTCTTAGAATCTAACCATAGAATCTTGTACTTCACTTGTTCGAGATCATGTGGTAAAAATTTCATCAAATTTGACCATATGGATTGGAAGATATTAGCATTCAAAGTTGAACAAAAAAGGATTTTTTAAAGAACATGCTTAAATTGCCCGAAATAGAAGATTGTCCGTAACTTTCTCATAACTAATCCAAATGGAATGAATGCTACTCAACATGAATACAAACTTGTGTTTTAAAGTATACCTCATTGTCAATCGCGCATAAGTTAGGTATCTGCAAGAAAAAAACTGATCTCCTCTCATACTTCTAGGGTATCAAACTGAAAATTGCGGCGACAATTGTAGGTCTGGTTACCTTCCCTTGGAGCTGTGGAATGTGGAGCAACACGCAGCTGCCCCCCAACCAAGAATGATATGAATCAGTCTGAGCAACAATCAGCAATAGCTTTTGTGAAGAAGTCAGGAACAATTCCCCAGCAACAGGTGAACCCAGAATGACTTATTGCGTAGCCTAGCATCCTAGAAGCCTACTGTAACTCCCTCTAAGCCTAGATCTGAGAGCAGGGGGACACACGTAGTCCACCCCCCAAACCGACATTTTTTTTTGACACAAATAAAGGAGACCTTTACTGAAAGAAACAAACAAACAAGAACCCAGCCGCAAGCGGACTGGGCAGACACACGGACACAAAACAAGACCTAGAATACAAGAAGCGCCAGAAGGGGAGGGGCGGTTCCCCCTCGGCGCGGAGCGCCTAAGGCAGTTGAAACACCAAACCGACACTTTTTGCTTCTATGCCTAGTTACTATTATTATAGACTGATTTCAAATTTTCATATTTTCTTGTTGGTAGTTGAAAGGAGGTTTCAAAAAAATAAAGAACATGACATTTAGATACAATATTGAGTACAGTATACAAAAGTTATGAAAGAACAAAGTTTGGTTCTAAAATAGTTTCTTCCACATAGGTATATAATTGATTTTGGAGATGTACACATGGTGAAGATGGTGGTTTAGGATCAATGGTACATTTGGGGGGCCCACCTTATCAGCCACTCATTTTTGTTATATTTCCCCTAGCGCCAAGTGGCTCTAAAATTTTGATTGAGGCTACTAATTGTGTTGAATTTTGCACTATATTTTTATAATTATGGTAGCTACAAAAGGAATTGAAAAAATTCATGTTAAAACATGGCTAAATAATTGGACTTAGAAAAAAAAAATCCTCTTGGCATGTAGTTAGACCAAAATATTTGTTGAAATGTGGTGATACTTTATTCCAAAGAGAATGTTGGATAGATAAAAAGAAAGAAAAGACCAAAGTCACGTAACTTAATTAAATAAACAAGTTACTTGAACTACCATACAAGGCAAGTGTACTAATTCTGTACTATTTCTAAAACCAATTCCTATGTGTTCTTGCCTAATAATGTACATTGTATAGTTATAAGAGTCCAAGTTTTATTTTTGGGTTCACTTGTTCTTAGCATTTTAAGAATTCATAGTGTATTTCTATAGTTTCCAAAAATGCATGCTAAGAGAACTAAACCCTCCTTGAATCACAACAAGACTCAATAAAATCTTAAAGTTATATAATACAATATATGAACCATGTTCAATTGCTTATTGCAATGAATTTTGGTGTACTTACCTCATTGTTGCTAATAGTTTAATATCCTAAGGCTAAATTCTTTCTTAAATTTTCAATAAAATTTATAATAAAAAACTATAGGTTATAAATCATGTAAGGGAAGTTAGGTGCCAACATTGCAATAAGGTCACTACCCCTTAAAATTCATGAATAAGCATTTGAGCTTGATTCCTATGGTCAAAACTATCTAATTCATGTTGGATCTTGTTGAGAGTTAAAAGTGGATTCAAGATTCATGAGAATGTATTTTTTGGACACCGAATGAATAAACTATTAATTTTCAAAATGCTAAACTCATAGGTTTATCCAAGATCAAATGTAGACCCTCATTAATCTCGCAAATAGAAGCTAAACATTGTAGACAATAATTTGTAGGGGGGGGGGGGTAGAAATAATTAGAGCATCTTCAATGAGAGGCCTTGTAATTGGGAATGTATTGGTATAGCTGGTTTGAGCTTCTTGATGAATCCTTGAAAATAAATGAGAGCGATCCAGGGGCTTGTTCCTCGATCAACGGACAATACTTCAAACTCTATTTCAACTAACATAGGCTTGTGGGAGTCACTTAATCAACCTACAATGCAAGAGCAACAAGAAACAACTAAATAGCTCCTTGTTTGAGAATTTTTTCCTTTCCCTTTTGCACCCTCTAGGACTAGCTATCTCCATAATGTTGTTGATTGGTTGCATGTAGAGCTTCTTTGCGGACGCAACAAATACATTGAATTTGATTTAAGAGGGCGTTTGAATGCCAAGGCCCATGAAGGTGGAGTGTGTATTAACCCTTAGAAGACATTGTAAGCCCCATGGGCATTTTGAAAGTTAAAACTTGAAAATTCACATAGTTCTTCTTGATTTTAAATGTTTAAAGCTTGACAAAGAAAATGTAGCTCCAATAATATAATTTTTACTCCATTTTAATTTTTTTCAAAATTATTAAAATCAAATTTTTTATGACCCTTTAAAGATAGCATCTTGAAAGCTCCAAATACACCACTTTTGAACTTTTTTCTATCAAAATTTTCTCTCTTGGTGCAAGCACATCAATTACACCATGATGTTTGTCACTATTATTTCCATTTTTCTTAAATAATTTCATACTATTTAAAGCATTTTTATAATTACTATGATTTTTACACGTTAATTTCTTTTTTAAATTGTATGAAATTCAATTTGATGTTTTAATTATTAAAAAATCATACTAAATTTAAGACATACATCACTATATGTGAGATTTTGAAATATGTTTTAATGTAAAAATCTAATGAAGTTTGACCACGAAATGTCCGTTTAAAGGTTAACGGATGCATTGGGGCTAGGTTTCCATGACAGACAGCCCACATACCGTTGCCAAGCAGAATTGCCAGGCGGGACTGAGGATGCTCTTCCTTAGGTTACGTTAGGTGCAGTTCCTTAGCCAGGGTTCATTACACTGATCAAGTTATAAGCCAGTGGCAGGTGGAGCGAGTGGTCAAGCAAAGCGAGTCACAGTAATCAACACGGGAATCACAGGGATTCACAGACCTGAGGAGAGGCTAAGACCCTATACTAAACCCTAAACCCTAATTAGGTCTAGAAACAAGGTACACATCATGTAGTTTCCACAAACTCATTAGTGGTAGGGTTGTCAGGCACTTACCACCACTCCATGCTTGGGAAACTGTTCATAACTTTAGTACCACACTCACCCTTGGGAGTGCTCAAAATTTGGTGAATTCCTTTCCCACTTTAATTTGCTGTGATTATGAGTGTCATGTTTTTGGTATTGGTTTTATTGTCTTTTTGTTTTTGTTTCTACCTGTTTTTTTAAGATACAACTGAACTATTCTAAAGATGATTCATTGCAAAAAAAATGACTGTACTACCCCTCTCATCAGAGGTCAAGCATCAGAGTCTCATAGTGTTTAATGACCCATTCATATGATTGTAGATGTCCTATGATTGATAGAATGAAGGGGTTTTAATTTTATTTTCGGGGGTAGTGCAGTAAACAAGCTATCTTCATTGAAATCATGTATGCTGGTGAAACATGTGGAATGTGAATGCTAATCATTAATTTATCCACATGTGCATGCAATTGTCCAGAATGGAGCAATTTTTTTTTAAACAATTGTAGTATTGTTTTACTGTAGAGTTATTAACCATTGCAGAAGTATTGTAACTGTACCCAATTCCGAACGGGACCCAATTCCAACCAAATGAAAAGCGTAAATAGATTTCAGAACACAAATGTGTGATTGTTGTACATGCCTTAACTTTACAATCATGCAAGTTAAGGCATGTACTACAGTCACAGATTTGTTTTCTACAATCAATGAGGGCTTTTCATTTGGTTGGAATTTGGTCCCGGTTGGAATTGGGTGGAGACACCCTAAGGCCAGATAAGGTAGGAGGCTCGAATGTTGGAGGGTCATTTAGAACCGCTCGTGTAGATTCATGTGTAATGGACTTGAGGTGGTCTTCAAATGGACCTTTTACTATTAATGAATGGATCAATAAAAAAAATATTATTTATTGTAAGAGTCAATCATTCGCTTTCCTTTCCCCATTTCTCTCTAAAAGTTGTAAGTGAACAATTTATAGAAGACCTATGGTCAGAAATAGGGACCTATGATTCATCTTGTTCGAAAATTCATAAGTAATTCAAAAATGCTTCAAAAAATACAAAACAACTGGGATTACAATCAGAATCTATTTATCCTTGTCTGAAAAATGAGCTAAAAATAATCCCATACAAGAAACGACATGAAAAAGGCGAACCAACCCTTTAAAACACGCTTTAAGAGCCTCCTACCTTAACCCCTAAGTGCCTAAGTCTTTCCAAGTGTTTTGACTATGAAAAAAGAGCATGGGCTTATAGTTATCCCCATTGAAGCAAATTGATTTTTTTCAAAATCTAACCATATAGATGTTTAAAGAGCTTACTTACTAGTATGCACACCAATTTTGAGTGCAAAATTGCATAAGAGTTGTGAGATTATAACAAGAGAAATGTACATTTTCTATTTTTAGTATATTGCCCTTCCCCACAATGTTTCACAAATTTGCACATAAATTTTTTTGGGGATTGGAGGTGACATGAAAAACTACAAATTGTGTTAGCAAACTAAAATGCACTCTCAAAAAATTCAATATCATTTGAAAAGCTATTAAACTCATTACCCAATCCATCTTGCAATTGTTGACATGCAATTTTTTTTTATAAGTATAAATCACAAATAACTCCAAATCAACACTTGCTTGTTTAAATTTTCAATAGTGAAAATCATGAAAACACTTTACTCTTTCCATTGAGACCATTTTCGAAGCAAATGCATAAGTACAAGTTTCTAGATCTCAAATCAAGTGAAATTGACAAGCTTTACTCAAAGCCAAGAAATGAAGTAAAATTGGCAAGCTTTACTCTTCCACTAATGGACATGTATGGCTTTGGAGACCTCTCAAAAATCAAATATATACCTTTTTAGTGAAAAATGAAAGTTTTTAATAGTCAATCCTAAAAACTGCCCTCCAAATTCGTTTAAATGGTCAAATGAATTGAACTACCCATTGCAAAATGAGCCTGAAATTTCAGATCTACCATATTTGATCACCTAGGCATTTAGGAATTAAACCGCCCTTTTTCTTAGGTGGAGAATTAAGATGGGGTGATCCTTAAATGGACCACTATAGCAATTGAATGCATCAAGGAAAATTTATTTTTCTATTGCAAGAGCCAATCATTGTCTTTGATTTCCACACATCTCTTTACAAGTTGCAAGTAAACGAATTTCAGGAGACCTGTGATCACAAATAGGTGCCTATGTTCCGAATCCTTGAATTTTCTTAAGTAATGCAAAAATGCTTGAAAAAATACAAAACTACTTGATTTAGGTTCCACATCTATTTTTCTTTCTCTGAAAAATGATCTAAAAATAATTTTGTCCATGAAAGCTTATGAAAAAGGTGGACCAACTCTTAAATGGTTGCTTTTAGAGCATACTACCTTACTTATATTGTCAAACATTCCTAATTTTTTTGTAGGATTTTGAGCAATAGATTGCTTAAAAGAATTTAGTAGTCGAACTACATGCGTATATAGGGTCAACATGTATGTGTGTATGTATAGAGAGAATGTGAGATTATATTGTTTATATATTTTTAACAAATTATTAAATGGGTTGTTTTTAGGATGTGTGCTGCCCTAACATCCAATAAGTACAACTGAGTCAATCCATAATTGACAAAAATGCATCTATAATGATCATCCAAATGATCATTATAGATACATTTTCATTGCATTCATCAAATGAAGATGCTATATCATTTATTAACCCCTTGAGTACTAAGGAGTTGACTTTGAGAACTTCGGACAAATTCTATTGACTTTGTAATTTGGCATGGGATTTTTAGGGTGTTTGCTAACCATTTTTATTTACATGTGGAGCTTTGTTTCACATCATTTTGATAAGTATTGCAAAAAGTATAGGTTTTTATCCAATTTCAATGTCAAAATGGGTAGCTAAAAATATATTTAAAAGAAAGATTAGTTATTTTTATTTAATTTTATAGATTGATGTCTATTCAAAAACATTATAAGTATTTAATTCTTGTTAATGAGGTGAAGGTTATGAAAAGTTTTATTTTAAAGGCATTGAAGGTAGAAAAAACAAATAAAATCATTTCTAAATTCAATTTGAAGATTCATAAATAAAATAAGAATACATGACATATATGTAGCTTATTATAACATTTTTAACTTTGAAATTGACAATTTTTAATTTTTTGTAAAATTTTTTAGCGGTTTCTTTTTTCTTTTATCTATAACCACCTTACTTTTTATAAATTTTTTTAAGATGAATATGAAATTTAGTTTGGTTAAATTTTTTGCATATATTTTCCACCCATTTTTCAACATATTGATTAAATTGCACAAGTTCTAAACATGAGTGTTTTTTTCTAAAAATATTGAAAGACAAAATTTTGTGAAGATATACTTGAACAAGTTAACCAAAGGATCTTGTGGTTGGATTTGTTGAAAAATAAATGTAAATAAAAGATTTTAGCCTTGTTATGGGTACAAGTATTTTGAAGCAGTTTTGGGCCTCAAAACACTGGTATTTTCAGAGTTATAATGGAAATAATATCAAAGACTTCTTGTCATAATAGTATTACTTGCATACACTTCTACTTCAAATGAATCCACTCAAAAATTGAAGATCTTTGTCTATACTAAATCATTCATAGTCATCATGTGAAAAACTTTGATTTGAAGTTCTTTTTCACCTTATTATAGCCCCAAATCTCTTTGATTCAAGAAATATATAAACTAAGTACAAAAACAAATTAGCCCCTTGAAGAATGGACATCTCAAATTTAATGTTTGTACAAGTTTGACATAAATACAATAAACTAAGTACAAAAACAAATTAGCCCCTTGAAGAATGGACATCTCAAATTTAATGTTTGTACAAGTTTGACATAAATACAATAGAAAGAAGTCTACAATCAACCCTTTGACCTTTATAATCAAAGTGATATTTTATTTGTATAAATTAGGGAGTTTACTTATAAAATTCACTATTCCTTTCATTTATTTTGCCTGAAATGTAGAAAGATATGTGTTCAAAGAACCATTATTGAATTGAATTTGAACATCTTGGATACGCTAATTTTGTATCGATTAGCAATTAGGTTCAAGGTATTTGAAAGTCCTTTACAAAAATTTATAAATTTATAAAAAAAATTGATATTATTTTTTGGTTGAAGTATGAAAGCATTTGTTAGACACCATATTTGGCTTTTATCCATGATTTATATCTACAAGTTTGTTTTCCTTTGTTTTTGGTTCTTCATTAATTTGCATCTTCCCATAGGTTGGACTTACAAATGGCTATTCTATTTCACCTTTAGCAATAAATTACCTCCAATCGTACCATTTGTATAGTTTGGGAGCCCAAATTCAAGAATATAGTTACAATGGTTGTTCTAGTTTAGAGGTTGGGATCTATATTCAATCCAACATTTTTTTATGTCTTGTACCATTTAACTTGTCTAGTATAATTGTGCAAAGAAATGCTTTATTTACATTTGGTCTGAACTATTAAGTGCCTATGCAACTACATTTTGGTTATAAAAAATTAGAAAGCAAAGTTTAAATATGAAAAATGATCCAATTGAAGTATAGTAGGTGTCATGATCTTAAAAGGCCACTATGCAGTGAAAAGAGGCATACAACCCTGGTTTGCATTAGTTGTCCCCCCTCTTTCAAAAAATTTATATGTTGTTGATTTTTTTTTTTTTAAAGCTGACCCTTGAAATTGCCGTTGATTTCTCAAAAAATCACAAGCCATTGATCTTGTAAGATTTAATCTGAGCCGTCCAATGAGCATTGATTTGGGTTGTCAATTTGGAATACGATACGGATACAGAAAACAAATACGGATACAAATATAGGTAAGGTACATATATGGGATATAGTACAAAACACAGATATGGGTACAGATATAAATACAAATATAAATACAAAAAGTAAATATCCATAATAGGATATCCCATATTGTTTGTAGCTCCTTCACCTCCCTCACAATTACTAATAGGAGGGGGGTGGGGGGCAAAATTAAAATTTTGAATTTAAAAAAAAATAAAATAAGGGGGTGGGGGATAAAATTTAAATTTAAAATTTAAAAAAAAATCAAATAAGGGGGTGGGGATAAATAAATTTAAATAAAAAAAATAGGAGGGGGTCTTTTGGGTGCATAGTGACACAGTTTGTCACTATGCACTCAAAAGTGGTTGTACACAATCAAACCCCCAAATATAAAAAATTAGAAAGCAAAATTTAAATATGAAAAATGATCCAATTGAAGCATAGTAGGTGTCATGATCTTAAAAGGCCATATTCATTAAAATGAAAGAATGCAGTGTCACCATATAATTATGCTTCTAAACTTAGAATGCAAAAGTGTTCAATAAATTGTCAAGATGGTCAACTTTTCTTTCTATGTAAGCTAAAAACAAAAAATTCAATTTGCACATGATGCCTTAGATTGATATAAAGGTCCATTAGAAAGTACTCATATTTCTTTACAACCTCCTTGCACGAAGTAGCCTACCACTTTTGAAGTGAAGGACGCTCAAACAATCCAATGGGATTCAAATTTAGGTGAATCATTATATGCAACCAAACCAAAGATCACAGTAGAGCAAATGACATGGACTCATGCAAAAAAAAATTAATTACTTGTTAGGAAAAAGATAAGTGACTTTCACAAAAACATCATTGCTTTGAAGCTTTATGGATCTAAATGTCTTCAAGTTATACAAATCTCAACCGTACAATTGTGTAGTGTATATGTTGTAGATGAAATGTACAAAATTTGAAGTCATTTGGCCACATAGATTGCAAAATCATAATGTTTTAGTGTTGAAAATGGATGCTGGAATTTTCTCAAAAACACATTTGGTGAAGTTTGATTTCTAAACCTACTCAAATGAAAACACTTTACACTACAAAAAGATTCAAAACTAGTATACAAACACATTGGTGACAAAAAATTCATTCAATTGAATCATTATGTCTACAAAACAACTTTAAAATGTCAAAAATCAGCAAGAAAAATTGCAAAAAACACATCTAAAGCTAAACCTCCTTCTACTAGAATGCTTCTCAGTCACTCATTAATTCTTGGATTAACATGAAATTTTAGCCACAAAAACTAGACTAGTATGCAAAAAAAATTCAAAAAGAATGATTGAAAATAGACTTTGTATGAAGAAGAAATAAGCTGCCAAAGTTCACTACACTCCAAAAATGGCAAGATTTTGAACTTTGAATTGCTTCCATGCATTCAAAACAATTTGGATTGACATGAAAGCTTTACCACAATAAGTATACTTCAAGGGAAACAAAATCCAACAATTTTATTGAAAATGAGCAATGGATGAAGGAGATACAAGGCCCCAAAGTTACAACCCTAAAATGTAGTTTGATGAACTCAAATTGAAGCTGTGAACTTTGATTGGCTTCCAAAAAATAAATACATCTTGGATTGATCTCAAAATTTTACCATACAAACTAGAAAGGAGAACGCAACTTTCCCAACAAGTCTAATTGAATTTGGACATTGAATGCAAAATTTACAGCACTTTGAACTAGACTTGACACTTTCTGTCCTCTTTGTCACTTTGGGGTTAACATTGAAAAATACAAGTGCACCAAACATCACAAATTTCCACAACAATTTTTTTACATAATTTTTCAAGACAACTCTCGACAAGTGCAAAATTTTGTGAAAGTCACATATGATTGCTTCCTTTATTTTGGTCAAAATGTGAAAACATTTAATAATTGAACCTAGAGCTATTTTTTGCTTCTCATAATTTAATATAAATATTATAAATATAATTGTTTTCACTCATCAAACCGGCTTGACATTATTTGAGGTGTGACAATTGGAAAAGACTTAATCAATGGATTCAGAACAAGAACTCCCATCTTGATAGATGATATATTAATGGGTCTTCCCAAATGGTTTGAAAGGGCAAATAAGACCCGTTCAAATACTAGCTTATTAGTACAGGCAGCAGTTTCTCACTACTCCTTTGTCAAATCAGTCTGAGGACTCCTCTGTTTTCGTATACTTTTTAGTTGGCTGAGTGAGTGTCCTGCTTCAGTTACTGAAGCCTGATTAGATTTGACATTTCTCCTATTATTTGAAATACCTGACAAATGTACTCCACTAATCATGGTTTGTCAGTAAACTGTCAACCTTAGGTAAGGTTACTCAAGGTTAATCAGGAATCACCCATTGTCTTGTAAGCTACTAAGGTAGAACTACCTATCACCCCCCTGATTTGCAATCTGACTATTTTGGGGTTAATTTCAAGAAGGGCACATATTTTTCAGAGGTGTGTTTTTGTTTCACGGATCAAACCCAAGTGGAATTATAATTTTCCCATTAAAATTGTAATTTCTGTGAATTTTTGAAGTGGTCAAAATTGTCCCATAAACAACCCATTACCGCCTAATCAAGTACTAGATATTCTCTATTAATGGAGTGACACGTAACCCTTGTTGTCATAAAAATCCTTGATTCTGTCATAGAATTCTCTGATTTTGTCATAAAAGGAAGGGAATTGGAGGGGATTTTAGGCGGAATTGGGGCCAAAGTTGGTGACGAAATTGGGCTGGTCTACTTGATGGAATTGGACTGCAGAACGGTAATGGGTGTTTTGACCTTACTGTGTCACTCGGCCAGCAGTGTGAAGTTTTAGTTCATACTTAACCCTTAAACATTGAAGAGGACGTTTGACATCCGATGGATGATAGGGAATCCTTCTAGTAGGACACAAGTGCAACTCTTCATTCTTGGAATTTTGTTGTGAAAAGGGGAGGTCCTCTACAACAGTTTGACTTCTAGTGAGTCCTGCTATTTCTTGAGCTAATGATTCACACAGTAAGGTAAAAGGTTCTGTAATGAAAGATAGGCATGTTTGGAGAAGCCACTAAAACTGAAAGTATGTAATTTTTTTTATGGCTAGAGAAAGAAGAGGTTCTATTATTCCAATTTTTTTTCAGAATTTTTGCAGTGAAAATGAAATTTTGGTGATTTTTATAAGGCAAAAGTGCATCGGTCGCTCTTTACGTGTATAGACTGTAGTTGTAAAGAATATAAAAACAATAGTGAATGGATCAAATGACAACTTAAAGTGTTCACGGTGCTCTCTAAATCATGCAAAACACATCTTAATTCAATTTAAGGTGGAAACACCCAATACCACACCTGTACCTAATCTTTGTTCCTAGATGGACAATAAACCGTCCCTAGACTTTTATTGAATGGTCCTTGACATGTGTCATAAAGTTTTCTCCTCTCTTCACTGTGATTGGGTAAGTGTTGAATTCGTCAGAATTCACATTTGGGTCCACCTACGGGACGGTTCCAATGGTCTAAGGGACTGCAACTTTGAAAATTCATAGAAAATACATGCCAAGTCCGCAAAATCTTTTTTTTTGAAAATTCATGATTTTCTCTTGCTAACACCATGGAAATTTTAATTTCTTGAAATGGTGCCTCCAAGTATGCTCAATTCTTTAAATTGACGGTTTTGGGTGCTTCCACCTTATTAATTCCAACTTACAATTAAAAATTATTGCATCTCATTAACTACACTTCACTTCCAGTGTGAGGTACATCATCATTCATTCATTACTAAATACTATACACTACAATCACCTTTTCCACCCTGAAATTATTCTAGAATGAACCACTTTGGATGGGTGGTTTACAACATAAAAAGTCTACATCACACAAAACTGCTTTTGCACGATTTTCACAACATTTGTAGGGGTGATTGTAAATGACTGAGCGATTCTACAGCCCCTTCCTATAATGAAAAGGGATGATTTTCAAGGTTACATGTTTGTCCTTTAACCCCTAAAGTCCCAAGGCCATTTTTCTGTCAAAAACCACTCAAAACTGCCATTTCTATTGCGTTTGTCCAAAAAAAAATACTTTTTTTGAAACATAATTGTAGGATCTTGAACTTTACTTGTTTGAAATTATATGGTAAAAGTTTCATGAAGTTTGACTGTACAGATTGAGAAATAGGAGCATTCAAAGTTGAAAAAACAAGTTTTTTTTAACACTAGACTGCAATTTTAGATGACTTTGATTGCTATTTGTGGAAAAAATGTGCACTATGGAATTTGAATTTAAAATTTATTTTGTTGAAGAATTGAGTTGAAAGTCTAGGGGAAAAAATTCAAAAAATAGCAACTTGATTTTCATACTTCAAAAAATTGTCAAGTAGAAGTAGGTCCAAGATTGAAAGAAAAACTAAATTGTTAATAGCTCTTAGATGGGATTGAAATACAATAATCCCAACGGTGAGATTGTTCTAGCAAGAAAATTTAACCTTTTCAAAAAAGAAAATTTGAAAAAATTTGAAAATTGCATTATGAAATGAATCCTATAAGTTATTTTTTTCAAAAAGATGCTTAGATTGCCCGAAAAATAAGATTGTTGATAACTTTCACATCACTAATCAAAATGGAATGAATCAAAGCTTCTGACATAGAAAAAAACATAATATTTGAGAATTCTTTTTTAATTCTTTTTAATTTTTGCAATAATTTTGTGCTACCCACCGAGTTTAGTTCTAGGCTTTTTGTAGTATAACTTTTGCTTCCGGGCACCGATTGAAATAAAAATTATATTCCCACAAAGCTTATCAAATTTTCTATTTTCAAAAAAAGTTTCAAAAAATTAGGGTAAAATTTCAGCCCATAGAAACCTGCCCGAATTCCAAATTGTCCCCCAAGGGGACAATGGGACTTTAGGGGTTAAGGGTTAAGTTATAATTCTATGATAAATACCGGTATGAACCTTGTGATAAAGATCAAAATTTTAGAATAAGTTACAAGTCATGTCTCGTAGGGATAAGGTAAGCTATTATGTGTGAAGGTGTGATTTGACATCTGAGTGCCAAAATTGAGTTTCCACGTCAGATTCTTAGGGGTCACCACGTCACCTTAGACCATTCACAAGATGACATGTGTCACATTTTTTAAAAATGATTTAATTTCTGCCAAACTTGACCTTCACATAGGGTAAGGTAGAGGCACCAATTGTCAACACTGTCCAATATTCAACCTATAGGGTGCACTATTTCCAACCTTAGGTTAGAGCCAAAAATGTTTTTTTTTGTCCTTTCAAGAGTGGGACTGATAAGGTTATGACACATGTCCCAAAGTAATGAACAAGAAAGTAGGAAGTACAGTAGTGAGCAAGAAAGTAGTCCTTGAATGATTGGAATTGGAAGACTCTAGACATTGACTCTCGGTGAAGTGCAGTTTTTGGCTCCCAACATTCATAGTAATTTTAATTTCGGGAATAAAATTTTGAAAAATTTGCAATCTCCATATTTTCTATCTTCTTGTATGGAAAAAATTTCTACACCTCCTATTGCCCACCGTCTATTCCAAAATTGCTTAAATGATCAGCTACTAGTGCTTCTACTTTATTATCTAAACTTTCGAATCATGTAAGTTATTTCATAGCTTTGCAATCATATTTAGCTAGTCAAATGCAATATGCAATATTGTTGGCCAATTACTTATAACAAACCAAATATGCAATTGGGGACATGATGTAAATTACAGGAAGGCAAAAGAAATATTTCTAAAGGTGCAGAGATAGAAATGAGGGGGATTGCCAAAATTTGGTAATTTTATTGTTTGAACTAAAATTACTATGAATTTTGGAAAGCAAAAGTTGATCTAGATCCATGTCCAATGTGTAGACTATTCCAAAATCGCTCATTCTAAAGACTATTTCTTGTTCACTTTAGCATTCCAAACCAAACACATGTATCATGAAAAGAATGGAGGAATTGATAGTCATAAATCAAGAAATCATGTTTGGAAATTAGTTCCACAATCTATTGATTGTTGATAGGGTTGTGGTTGGTGATAGGTGGTTCTACCTTAATTGTGTACTAGAAGGAAGTTCTATTTGCACATGCATTTCAATTAACCAGTAGTGAGTTTTAAAACAAGTTGTGAAAACTAGGTAAGCTTAATAGGAATCCTTGCAAATAACTAAGGTAGTCTACTCTTAAAGCAACCATCTATTGTAAGCCTAACTAACCTATCATTGATGGTAATAAATATTTCAAGCAACATGTCACCCATTCTTGAATAAGGGGCGCATTTAGAACATGGTTGCTTTAAGAGTTTTTTGGGATTGGAGGTGACATGAAAAACTAGAAATTGTGTTAGCACACTAAAATGAACTTTCAAAAGCCTTAAGTTCAAATGAAGAGCTATCAAATTCATTACACAATCTACCTTGCAATTTTTGAAATGCAATTTTTTTATAAGTAGAAATTGCAAATAACTCCAAATCAACACTTGCATGTTTAAATTCCAATGGTGAAAATCCATGTGAAAATCATGAAAACACTTTCCTCTTTCCATTGGGACCATTTGCTTTGAAAATGGATAAGTACCATTTTTTAGATCTTAAAATCAAATCAAATTGGCAAGCTTGTCTAAATATGGAAGTAACCCACAAAGGCACAAGGAACCATGCACTAATTGGGTCCATATATGCCTTTAAAGACCTCTCAAAAAATCAAATATCTACCTTTTTGTTATTTAAGAATATAAGCTTTTGATAGTTAACCTTTAATACTATCCGTAAATTTGTTTTAAATGGTCAAGGAAATTTAATTGCCTACACATAGACAAACCAAAATTTTAGATTGACCATATATTAGTTGATCAAGCACTTGGGAGGTGAAGCACTTGGGAGGTAAAGACAACCTTTCAACTTTTGGTTGATGATGTTGCCTCATTTTTCAAATGTAAGAAAAATAGTTTTTTCCCAAGATCTCCCAAAACAAGAGCAGTTGCATTAAATCTTAAATTTTTTTCAGATTTGAAATGTGTTTATAAATCAATCCAAGGGGTTGGATGTTCCATTTAACCCTGAAAGGACAAACCTATGACCACAAAAATGAATTGCAAAATTCTCACATTCTATATGTTTCTATGTTGTGAATATTCATTTTTGAGTTTTTTTGAGGGATGGAATCACATGTCATTAGTGAGATATAAAATTTTCAGATTTTTTTTATGAAAACATGAAATTTCTTTGATTTTTTTAAGGAAAAAGTGAAGAAAATTCATATAAAACACAAAATTAGCTCAAAAAATCTGAAAATTTCTCCACGTGTGTATTCCCACTTTACAAAATTTGGGTATGCAACATCCCAACATTGAACCCTCTTTAATGTGAATTTTGAATCTTTTTTGAGATTTTTTTGAGAAGAGAATGATGTGCATGTAGATGTTTCCTACATATCTCCACTATCAAATTTTGAAATTCATCACTAATTGTTTTCAATAAATTATCATATAATATTTACTTTAAAAAATTCACAAAAAAAAAAATATATATTTTTAAATTAAAATTTGGAATACTGTAAATAAAGTGTGTAAGAATGTAATAATAATTGTGGATGCCAATAAATACTAACTACTGTATAGTGCACATTATGTAAAATTCTTTGAATGGTACAACTAGTCTTGTTCTATCTTTATTGGAGTCCAGTGCACTGTGCTGCAAATTTCAGCCACTCTCCATCTCTTTCATTTGTCTTCCAAAAATAAAGAAATTCACTCAAAAATGGGCCCTTACATGGGTTGCCAGACCCACGAGAAAGAATGATTATTAATTATATGTACGACAGACAAGGCTTCCGGGGAAGTCCAAAAACATCAGCATTGCCTATGGCATATCTTGTTGCACCATTGAAGTTTCAGACTCATGCGTGGAGTCCCAGGGCTTTTTCGTTCATTTATTTTGGGCAGTGCAGAAACCAATCCTCACTGGAGTGAAGAAGCTCTTTACATCCATGGAAATGGACAAAAACTCCAATATATGGATGTAAATTCATTTATTCATCCAAAATAGTACATTCATCCAAAATAGAACGAAGATTTGGTAACAACTTAGCGATTTCATTGACTGAAAAAAGAAGAATATCTCGCTAAATATTCCCTATAAAAGAATTGTGCAGCACTTTTTAATGAAAATTGGCTTTTAAGAAATCTCCCTGGCCTAAACTTGCACATGATCCCCAGTTTTCCATGTGATTCCATACAACTTATTGTGATCCCCAGCCAGGGTTCTTTTGCAGGTTGCTTTTGTTCAGTACCTTTGGCAGACAGGTGTAGCAGAACTCCCCTCACAGGGCGTTGGCATCTTGACTTAACTTACATCCCCAGTCCTGCGAAATTCCAAGCAGAAGGAGTCGTCCTTTTGTGATAACCAGTCATGATCTGCTTGAGCCCTGGAAGGATGATGAAACCAAAAAGTGGACAATAAATGATTTTCAGGAATCCTGTAAAAATGAAGAATGCAACTGTTGGTCCAAAAAGTTAGGGTTTAGGACTCAGGATTGAAAACCTAAATCCTAAACCCTAAAAATCATGAAAAGACAACAAGGCCAAAATATGATCGATGGATGATTTTCAAGAATCATGTAGAAATGAAGAAATGCACCTATTGGTCTAAAATTTAGGGTTTAAGGTTTAGGATTAAAATTCTTAACCCTAAATCCTAAAAAACCCTTGAAAAGACAATGAGGCCAAAAGGTGGCCAATGGATGATTTTCAAGAATCATGTAGAAATGAAGAATGTACCTATTGGTTTAAAAATTTGATCAGTTTTGATAAAGTACCTTGGTGACATGTCTTGGTTTTTTTTAAGGTTAATCTTAGAATCTTGGAAGGACATGACCCCCTATATGACCAAGGTAGTCAACTAAATACTTTGATTATTGAACCAATAGGTGCATTCTTTGTTTCCATCAAACTTGTTAGGTCTAGAACATTCTTACAGGGTTATAGGACATTCTATGTTCTTGTTTGGGTCAATTTCACTAGTTTCCTATATTAAATCACACCTTTCAAAAATTTGAAAAATCTAGATGTGCTATAGTACATGACTTCTTTAATATTTTGGAAATCTGTGTTAAAAGAAGGTACATTCAACATGAAATTTACAAATGGTCTTTTTATAGATCATTGTATAATCAATTTAGAAATGTTCAACTTGAAAAACTCACCAAAAATACAATTTTTCTTTTCAGAACTTGAATTTGAGTATAATTGGCATTAATAGCTCTATGAGATATGAATAAGGATTGGAGTAATGCAGTTCCTGCATCTTTTGAGCTCATTGTCATTATCATTGTGACAAACTGTCACAATGAGCTAAAAAAATTTAACTCCCCCCACCCTAGGTTTAAAAAAATATATTAATTAAAATTAATTTCTTAATTCTTCGTCCTCACTCCCCTCTATTTGTAATTTTTTGAACGAGGTTAACATGACAAACAATATGGGAAAATGAGAATCTCGTATCCCATATCTGTATATTATGTCCGTATTTGCACCCATATTTGTATTTGTATTGTACCATGTTTCAATATCAAGTATATATAACTGTATTTTGGTACTATATCCATACCACATCCGTAACCATATTTTGATTCGTATCCGTATATTGTATTTGTATTCATATTTGGATGAATGGCTCAGATTAATCTCAAAGATCAATGGCTTAAGAAAATTTGAGAAATTGACGGCAATTTCGAAGGTAAGCATTTTGAAAAAAAAATCAATCAATGGCCTTTAAATTTTTTGAGGAGGGGGAACTAATACCCTTGGCTTACTCTTTTGGGTACATTGTGGCATAATATCGACATATTACTTTTATTCAAAGTGTTACAACTTTCTTTATATTGAAAAAAATTTACAAAGGAAAAAATCGGACCTTGTGATGATCTATGAGATATCAATAAGGCATACTTTACTTTTGTATAAAATATAATACATTTATAAAACTATCAACAGTTTATAAGAGGTAACTCTTGTGAATCCAATGACGTTCATCTGAATTTCCAAGCAACATCTAATAGAATGAAAATTAACTTTGAAGAGAATAAATGTTGCACATATGTAATATCAACATTTAAAGGATGACAATATCTAGCATCATCCAAATAAGCATGGTTCTAATAATTTTTTATTGTTCTAATTTTTGTTGGATCTTGTTGGACATTGAAAGAGGATTTGGAATTCCCTTAACTCTAAAGTGACATGGGATTTTTTTCCTTTTAGAATTGCTTGTACAAGTGTTCATTTTTTAATTTTCCTCCAAGCAAATTAGTTGTTTTCTAAGTAAATCCAAGCGTAGAAAGGGAAACTATAGTGGTCTACAAATCAGCTCAAAATTTGTGAACTAATGATTATCTCATTTAGTATACTTTTTTGTATGGAAAAATGTTGTTAGTAGACCAAAAGTAGCAGGTTCAAATGGTATTCTTCTTGCTTTGGTTTCCCAATACACACTAGCAAACTTCCAAATTAGCCACAAACTTCTACTACAAAATTTTAGCTCACCGAACAAACTACTACCTCCACTTTATAAAATCAGAAAAGCTCAAAAAAACTAATGTACTTGATGTCTTATATACAAGTAGGTCTGGCACTTCAAATGGAGGACCATTTCTTTCAAAAAATGAGCAAAATTAGTAAAATGAGAAGAGCGGGCAAAAGCACCTATACATTGAATGAAAGTTGTACAAGTTTTTTGGGGTGATTTCAATGGCCAGATCTTTGGCAAGGCAAGAACAAAGATCTTCAACCTCATCCGTCGTTTCTTTGCAGCATTCAAAGACTTTTGGCTAATCTGAAACTTTGGAGCAAATTAGAAATCACAGTCTTTTCTTGGATTCCGTGTATTTGGTGTTGTTGGGTAGGTTTTCCAAAATCCTACAAATGCTCTTTGTTGCATTTTTCCATCCAAGTTTAACAAATGATGCCAAATTGGGGTTGAAAAACTTTGAGGATACTTTTTGTCTTCAATGTCACTTTGGGGGTAACCTTCAAAGTCCCAAGGCCTTTTTCATGTTGAAAACCATTCAAAACTACCATTTCTCTAATGAAGAAAAAAAATGAATTGTTTTTTTGCATATTTAACTATAAGATCTTATTATAAACTAGTATGAGAATGTATGCAAGAAATTTCAGAAACTTTGATTGCATAGTTTGCAAGATATTTGTGTTTAAAGTAAAGAAAATGTGCTTTGAGGGCACACCCTAGACAAACTAGATTATAAGACTTTGAATCTTGTTTAAAAAATTTGCATTTCAAAATTTTGCATTTGAACATTTTTATGTTGAAGAATTCAATTGAGTGGACTACAACAAAAACAACTCCAAAGAAAACATGATTTTCATTCTTTAAATTTTATTTTAAGTAGAAGTAGGTACAAGATAAAAATAAAAGCTAAATCACTAATAGTTTTAAGATGGATTTGAAAAATACTAATCCCAACAATGAGATTGTTCTAACAAGAAAAATGTTTGTTTTTTAATTGTTTTTTGAAAAATGTGAAAATTGAGCTCAAAAACAAATCCAACAAGTTAAGTTTCTTTTTAAATGCTTTGATAGCCTGTAAAACAAGATACTCTATTGCATTCTCATCACTTTCCAAACAAAATGAACCAAATCTTTTTCATATAGACAAAAATAAGATCTATTAGAAACAAACTTTTGAAAAAAATATTTCAAGTATTTGTGGATTTTTATTACTACCCAAGTCCATCTATTTTGTAAATTAGGTGGCATAAATTTTTGCTCTTGGGTTCTAATGAAAATACTAATTATATTTACGAAGACCTTATCTATTTTTTATCGTAAAAATTAGTATCAATTGATGATGCCAAAAATGAGAGATCACAAAATACTATCCAAAGTTTCAAGTGCCCTTTGAGGTGACACTTGGAAATTTGAGGTGACACTTAAAAAATGAACTTCAAAATTTATTTTTGAGAAGAGATTCTACAAGCACTTGTAAAATAAAAATCTTCATAACTTTCATCTTATTGGTCAAAATAGAACTATTCAAATCTTTTCGTATACAAGAAGAAGAAAAAGAAAGAACACCAACCACTCTAAGTAGTTTGCCAAATTCGAGGGTTTGTTCAATTAATCCTTAAGAGATTCATGTGTCAAGAATTGGAAAATACTCACAAAACTTCCCAAAATCAACTCTCTAAAAAAAAGGCTATTAATCTAATTTCATTCTTTTTTTTAGAATTTGTAACCATTGGATCTTATCCTTGACCAGTATTAGGGTCACTTGTAAAAAATTTGGGGTTTAAAGACAATATACATATAAAAACAAATCTTGCAAAGTAGAAAAAAATATTTTTTTCAAGAGTGCCTAAAATTTTGACAATGTGGTTTTGCTAGGCTTTCAAGGTTGACAACTCAAAATTCCTTTGCAAGGAAGATTCAAGGACTTTATCTTTGAATAGGGCTTCAAATTAAGAAGAATTAAGATGAAGAAAAATGATGTTGCCCTTGTCTTGCTCGAGCTGAGGTCCAAAACATAAAAACTACATAGTTTGTTTTTTAACTATTGGATCTTCATGAAAATGAAATTCCATAAAAAATTATTGGTTTTCCTAATCTCACCAACAGAACAAGGAAGAAATAAAAAAATCTAATGCCTCATTTCAAATGTCTAAATTTTTCAAATACCATTTTGGCTTGCACGGAATTTTAGGGGTTAAAGTCCCATGTCAAGCTCCAAAAATCTATTATGAGTGACTCTTATACTACATACCTTTGTAAGAAAGGAGACTCTATACTAACTAAGCAATTTTTTTTAAAGGAAGGGAAAGGAGATTGTAATTTTGTTAGGGTGGTCGAGGATAAGCCATTAGATAGAAAGGAGGTTAGATATTAGGAGCTTGATTGCGATAAGTGTTTTAAATTAGGTTGTGTATATTAGAGAGTGTTTGATTGTTTTCAAGTTTTTGTTTGTAGAATAGTATGTATGTGGTGTACTTAATGACTATGCTATTAATGGTAAAGAGGATGTATTTTATAGCAAAGATGGAAATTTGAAGTTGTTGGTGGAGTGATTGGATTGAGGATGTATGTGTGGTGCCATAGAAGTTGGCAACGATGACCATTATTTTGTTTGCAAATAAATCTAGAGAATCAAATGGAATTTTTTGAGGTAAAAACAATGATTTTTTAGCTTGTTTGTCTTATTTCTACTTCAAAATTTAAAAAAATTATTAGGTGTAACTTTTGAATGGTATATTGAATAAGTATGTAAATTATAGGTTTTCAAGATAGTAGGTAAAGCCATGCCCACACCAAATTTCACAAAAATCAAACCATACTTGCACCTATAGTAGTGGCGTATCCAAAATTGAGAAACGGATTCAATTTCCAAAACTATTCCTTGACATCTTAATGCCTCAATCCTTTTTCTAATTTTGGCACATTTTTGCTTATATCTTTCTACAAAAATATCATTTACCACAATTTCATGAAATTGATCATTAAGGAAGGTTGTCTTTTCAAGATTCAAGTGTTACATTGGATGAATGAAAAATTAGTTGGAAAAAACAACGTCTTGAAGTCCTCTTGTTCATCGTCCAAAATATGGACATCAAAGCGCTTAACCCCTCACCGCCCAAGGGGCCCAACAGTGTCCTCACATAGTTTCAGGTCCAATTCAAAGTATTGTAACTTTTGCATCCAATGTCCAAATTAAATAAAACTTGTTGGTAAATTTGCACCTTCTCTTCTAGTTTCTTTGGTAAAATTTTCAGATTAATCCAAGAGGTAATGATTTTTTGGAAGCCAATCAAAGTTCACAGGTTCAATTTGATTCACCAAAGTGCAATTCATGGTTGCAACTTCGGGGGCTTGTATCTCCTTCATCCAATGTTAGATTTCAATAAAAAAAATTGTTGTGTTATATTACCCTTGAAGTCTAGTTATTGTGGTAAAATTTTCATGTCAATCCAAGTTGTTTTGAATGTTTGGGAGCAATTCGAAATTCAAAATCCCACCATTCTTGGACTACAGTGAACTTCGGCAGCTTGTATCTTCCTCATAAAGTGTCCGTTTCCAATAAAAGTTATTGTAAAAGTTGCGCATACTCGTCTAGTTTGTGTGGCTAAAATTTCATATCAATCCAAGAAGTTATGAATGACTGAGAACCATTTTAGTAGAAGGAGGTTCAGCCTTGTATGTGTTTTTTGCAACTTTTCTTGACTATTTTTTGACATTTGCAAGCTATTTTGCAAACACATTGAGTCAATTGAATGATATTTTTTTTCACCAATGTGTTTGTATGCTGGTTTTGAATCACTATATAGTTTAAAGTTTTTTCATTTGATTAGGTTTAGAAATCAAATTTCGCCTCTAAATGTATTTTTAGGAAAATTTCAGCATTCTTTTTCAACACTAAAACATTATAATCTCGCAATCTATGCGGTCAAATGACTTCAAATTTGATAATCATTTACAACATATACACTATAAAATTGTACAATTAAGATCTCTATAGCTTAGTGAAATTTAGATCTATATCACTTCAAAAGCAGTGATGTTTTTGAACCCAAAACGGCCTTGGGCGGTGAGGGGTTAAGGGTTAATGTAATCGCACCTAAAACTGTCCAAGTAACATTTGAGCACCACTACTAATATTATAAATTATTCAAATCTTTGTTGAATCTTGTTGAGAGTCAAAAACACGATTCCACATTCTCTTTGTAAGCATTTTTGGTTATAGGTGTACCCAAAATTGATCCAAATTTTTCATGAATAGAAGTTGTTCTTTGTAGGCACAAATCTATAGGGGTCGGTTGTAGAATAATAAGGTTGCAATTACTTATTAGGTGCAAGGTCGCCGGTTTGTGCGTATGGTACCCCAACACCAAATCTCCCAAACTTTCATGTCCTTGCCATTCCAACTCAAAGCGGTTGCTCTGGGCCTGTCACTGCCAGTTTTCTCACAATCAAAACTGTTGCTTTTTCAATAAAACAGATTGAAAATAAATAAATAAATCATTCCGACTATATCCGCTTATACTCCCAGTTTCTCCACTTTAAGTTTAGGTTTTTTGTGAATGTTTGATTTGCTTTAGGAAGAAGACTGATACTGAATGAATTTGGACCTCTCTGGGAGTGTCTAAATAAGGTAGGAGGTCCATAAATCACCCATTTTCCCCTAAATGCTCAAGTTTTTTTTTGAGCTTTTTTGAATTTGCTCAAAATTGAACTATAATAGTCAACATTTTGATAAGTTTTATCAATATTTTTTGAATTGTAACCATACAAATTGAAACTAGATATGTTAGAGATTACATGGGAAAAGAAAATACAACAATATCACTTGTGAATTGAAAGATTATAATGTTTGATCACGAGGGGGGTAAAACTGTGAAAGTGATTTGAAGTCTTTCAATCCTCTTTTCACATGTCAATTTTCTTTTAAATGATCACCAAAAAAATATGAGGTTAAGGGGGCATAACATGCATAACCCCAATCAATTTACGGTTTCTCAAAATCTACTCTACAAATTTTTTTAATGAATTTCTAATGTGATTTTTTTCTCCAAGTTCTAGTGTATTCGAGGCTCATTTCTAAGAGCCCTCAACAAAAATTTGCAATGAACACCCTTGCACAAAATCTTGAGTAGAAAAATCAAAATCATTAAATTTCAATATCCGATTTTTGATCCTAAAACTAGACTTCTAGAATATTTTTTTCAAAAATACAAACTACTACAAATAGTAACTTAGTAAGGTTTAATTAACTTCAAAGTAATGTTGACACCAAAATTTGATGCCTTGGACATTTAGGGGTTAAGAGTTCAAATTGAATTTTGGGGAGGTGAAACTTCCTGAATTTTTTTCAATAAATTTTCCTTGAAAGACAAATGGAGTTGGCATTTAATCCAAGTCATTTCATATTTTTTGGAGCTTTGTAGAATTAGTTATGAAATTTTGAAATTGAAATGGCATGGGGCTCTAAAATTGCCCACCTCCTCAAATGTACATTGTTTGTACATTGTTGAAGGCTAAGAAAAAGCAACATGTACAAATAGTCTACATTTGAGGAGGTGGGCAATTTTAGAGCGTATGCGGTTTTAGAACCTCCTACCTTATGAATCAAAAGTCTATTCATTCCCAAACCCAAGCAAAAGTTCACATAATTGCATACAAAATTTAAAATAATTTTGTAATTTCTATTGTTGGTTCACTATTTGTAACTATTTGTAAAATTTATTATCAACATCTATGTGGTATAAATCAAGAAAAACTACACCACGAGTCTCATTTTTGACTCTTGTCTTTTGGTAGGATTGAGAGTATCAACAAGAGTGTGGCAAACCTCATAAATGTAAAACAAATGGGTTATTTTTTTATTCTTCCCGTGTAACTTGTTATATTGACCAATTGCAAGCCTTTCCTAAAGTACAAAAACAAAAGTAAAAGTAATTTCCACAATTTACTATGTCAATATACGATTTGCAAAGGATTTTTTTTTTTTGAGGAATTGCCTACCTCAACAAAATTTGTTCTTGATTGTACCAAAGACAATTGAAAGGTGGATACAAGGTTTAATTGCATACTTTTCATCAAAATTTGTTGATGTCTAGGGAACTAGTTATAGGTGACAATGTACAAATGCTTTGTAATTCCATGCAATCAAAAGGGAAGATGAGCATACCGGTATTTATATTGGAATGAGACCCAAATTCATCGTAAAAATGGATTACAAGTGGATCAAATATTATCCAAAAACTCTATGACATTGTATCAAGATAGACCCTCTAAATCTAAGTAAAATCATTTTTTTTTTACATTCTACTTGTAATTGGGCAATTCATTATTTATGGGAAACATTTGGTGTATAAAAGCATCTCTAATAGGGGCTATATATTTGGATGTTGGAAGAGAGAGTTTCATAAATACTTTAGTAGGATCATAGTATGGCTTGGCTTTTGTAGAGCACCTAGATCCAACGGTCACTTGGTATACTTGTATTCTAACATGACTTTGGTAGCACAATAGTCTACAATGGCACATTATTCATTGGTAGAGAGTTGGGATGCACTACTAATTGTTTTATTTATAGTTATGTCAAAGTTTTTCAAAGTATGGAATCAGAGCTCATGGATGATTGGAAGTATTATGAAAAGCAAGAGAAATGAGCAACCCTCGTTGGGTGATCTTTGGACCTTGTGCCGGCTTTGTTTTTCAACCACCGTAGACGTCTCGCGCCTTGCAGAGCGGCGAAGCCGCTCCGCGTTGGCACCTTTTGTGTATTTTTTCTTTCTTCCTTTTTCTTTTCTTTTGTCCTATCTTTTTCGGCTCAGGTTGCTTGCAGCTAGGCCTTGTATTCTAAATTTCTTTTGCAGTAAAGGGTTCCCTTTATTTGTGTCAAAAAAAAAAGAAGCAAGAGAAATGTGTAAGGTGGGAGTAGAAATGTGATGACCGAGAAAATAGGTTTGGTGGCATTGTTGAATAAGATTTTTGATTTCCACACTATTAAATTTGTTGCTCAATGACTTTTCTAGCAGCCATTGATGATGCTTTAAGCATGAGAAATAAGAAGTTGCAAGGCTCTTCAAATATAGATATGAAATCAGAATACTTCCAATCATCCACGAGCTCTGATTTTTCTTTGAAATTGACTTCGAGGGACTGAGTTAGAGCTTTCGAAGTGAAGTAAATTCTAGATTGGTGAGCACAGCAGCAGCATTGAATGATTGCAACCTGTGTGAGCGAAACTACAGCAGTGATTAAGCTCAATTAGTCAAAGATAAGAATATGCTTGCCATGAAACTACGAATTAACATCCAAGTATCTTCTTATTAACCTCCTCATGTTCACTAATTAATCACATCCCAAACCCAAACTCCATTACCGGTCCATGATGAATAATGGCTCCCCCACTGCATGCTAGGCTATGCATAAGTAACGTTGTAGACTTGTAGCAAGCAAGCAAGCTGAGCCTGCAGCCTAGCTAGGAGCTCCCTGGAGAGAGGAATAATTAATTAACGTTAAGGCTTCATCTATGCCGTTGTCGCCTTGACTCTGAGCTATGGGACTGAGTTACAGGACAGACTCAGGGAGCTTCGCTCTGCCAGGCCATGGACAGAGACCAGGGCTCTGGAAGGACGGACAGCCCTCCCAAGTAAAAGGCATTGATGAGCCCTGCTTTTAGTCCTCACTCATTGCGCTTGTGCACAACTCTGCACTTGTCGCTTGCCGAAGCCGAGCTCCCCAATGTTACCAATGTGCATATTCCTCTCACAACCAACCACTGTCCCCACCAGCTGCATTGTCGCTTGTTGCACCTTCTGCTAAGCTTACATCCATTGAATATTTCGATCTCCTTCGAAAGGGAAGGGGGAGGTTTAGATTCCCGGATACGACCTTGCATGCATTGATAGATGATGATGCATTTTGGTGCATTTTTTCGTGTTTTCGGAGGTAGTTTGCGTTGCACTGCAAAATTATAGGTTGCAATCAAGGGATGGTAGCTGAGTGTGGGGTAGCCTGGGGGTCCCTTTCGTGTTTCTATCAATGTGCACGCTTGTGTGAAGGCGGACCTGACCTTTCTTCCGTCCCTTTCTCGTCACGCCACGCATCAATTCATTGGGGTTGCATCAAAATACTGGCTTTGCAAAAGCCTCACAGCGTTTTCACTGGTGGAGGTGGGGGTTTAGTCAGTGAAAATTGAGCGTCGAGGTGGGGCTTAGCTTACGTTCTACTCGTTTTGTTAAACCAACAGACGTCGTCTTCGTAAAGATATTGATCACTCTAGTGTCAGACACCAAAAATCTGTAGTGTAGAAGCATGGGAGTACAATAATTGCTTCTTGTACGTTGGGTTTACTCCTACTTGGTGATCTCGACGAGCTTGGACAGGCTTTCACAATTTGTAGTACAATTAGGAGAAGAATAATGTAGGAGCGGTTGGCTGGAGAGAGAGAGAGAAAGAGAGAGAGACTGGCAATCGTTGCTGTTGTTTGTAAAGAATAATGGGGCAAACAGGAACTGCCGTACCTACAGTTTTGAGAGCTTCCCGAAGTCGAAAAACGAAACTCAATGACATGGGCTCCGAGGGGACCGTTTCAGCGGAGTTGTCGTTCCCTGAAAAACAGGGCCTGCGCATTGACACCCAGCAGGCGGGCACTCGTGGCCATATCCGTTCTTTGAGGTAACGCCAACATTGTCTGAAAAGCTCGTTTGCATAGAATTTTTGTTACAAAGCAGATGCCAAAACAAGCTAGGAGGATTAACTAGAAGTGAGATGAAAATTGTGAGAGTTTAGAAGCCCAGGTACTTCATTTCGTGTTTACATATGACTGAGATTTATATTCATAAAAAATTATAAGCTTTTGTTCATGGATCCATTCATGTGCATTTTATCACCTCGATCAGTGAAGCTAGCCACATGTTTTGGGTGCTTGCGAGTAAGCCTTGAAACCAGTGGAGTTGATGAATTTAACTGAAAACATTCACAATGGACAATGGTTTTCACGCTTGTTTCTGAAGGTAGTGTGGTATTGTGCCAGTGCTCCAGAGAAGGCTTCGAAAGCATCCTCTTGGGATTTCTCTCCTCGTGGTGCTCTCAATCAAGCTTTGAAGGAGGTACATCATCCAAGACAAACAAAAGATTCTTTTTCCCTTTTTTCGTTTTTTCATTTGCGTGGACATCTTTGCCACTGCGGCTCATCATCAAGGGCAAGTGGGATGGCTTTCAAGTGACTCAGACTCGCATTGTTTTGGTTACCAACACAGAGTTTACAGAGCTGGAGGTGGAGGATGAAGTTTAAGGGACCAGAGGATAGGAAGAAGAGGGTTCTCAACAATCGCAGAGCTGCACTTGAGAATGATGTAAGTCGATTCCTCGTTTTTTCACTTAAGTTTTCTGTAGTTATATGTTTCTCCTAGTACATGTTCAATGTGGCTCATCTCTGAACATTATTCCTTGGAATCTGAAGGTAGCACAGCTGCAGACTCAGCTTGAAGATGAGAAAGCTCTTAGACAAGGTCTGGAGAGAGCTTTGGGTAGCGCTGATACTATTTCACCTCCTCCAGTTGCCCTTTCCAATTTAACTCCTCAAGTAAGCTTTCAGCAACCTCAATTAAACCAGATGATACTCTTTCCTTCACTTTAAGCATTGTAACCAATTCGTTATAGTCTGCTTTCAGTGGGAGTTCGATAAATCACTTTGGGCACAAGGGCCAAACTCTCATGAGATCAATGTTTTAATTACTCATGTATTGGATGGTTTTTTACACAATCATCCAAAGTGGAAGTTTGTGGATCGCTACTGAAGAGACGGTGGACAGATCCATTTCCATTAACCAATTTAGCCAAGTCAATCAAGCATATGAATAGACGCAATTAGAGAGCACCAAGTTACAATGCCAAAGCTTGGTGCCAAAGATCCATACGTGCACTATCTTGGTGCCCAGATGTGCCTCAAGTTCTGACATTGTAGCTTAAAGCTCAAAACGCTTTTCTAAGATGAGTTGCTGTGGTTGCAAGAGTCGGTATAAGAAAACAGAGGTCAGCGTTGGTGTCTTCGACCTTAGGTTTACTACAGGGTTCACAAAGGCTCATTACTTTGCGCTTTTTCTTATCCAACCCTGACATATAAAATGGATTGGAAACTGTTACAAGGTTCACCCAGGGCTCATTAATTAATTAATTTTTTTCCCATCCAATCCTGACATAACAAATGGATTGAATTTTGTTTCGGCAGACGCAGAAACTCATCACAGAAATCAGTTCTCTTGAGAAGGAAGTGACCCACTTGGAGCACCACGTCTTGAACTTGTACCGAAAGGTGTTGGATCAGAGGCTTCCCGAGCAACGAAGGGTGTTGCAGGGGCGGTATTCGGAGCCTTCCAGCCCTTGCAGCCATGCTGAGAGGAAACACGCCATGGCTGGGGATTCCCGTTTCAAATTGGAGAAGAAATTTACACGGGATGCGTCTCCACAACACCAGCGAAATGTTGCTGCTGCTCAAGGCTCCAAAAGACCGCATTCTGCCATTTCCAATGACCCTCTGAAAACCAGGCACAGCTCCCTCTTGGGCGGGACCTTCTACGCCATTGACGAGGAGCCTCGTGAGATGCAGGACTTCTCTGGAGAATTGCCGACCGTAAGTTCAAAAAGTCATGCAAATGCCTGTATCTTAAAGCCTTTCAAGATGATTATTGAAATGACTATTTTGGCTGGTCATATTGTAGAAAGTGTTATTTCAAAAGGAATAATCTCTAGACCATTAGATTGAGTGAAGAACATTGCATGCGTTGGTTCAAAAAATTAATTACTCAAAGAAATTAAAATTCTCCATAATAACTGTTCAAAACTGCAAAAAACAACGTAAGGCCCATCTTCGCTCTTAAAAAAGGGTTGAATTTTTATTTTTATTTTTTGTTGCAAGTGAACTCAAACTTGTTTGTTATGATCTCTTAATGGCATTCTAGAATGTGATCCACACTCGCCACAGGATCTTCAACTATATCAATGATTGGAGTGCAATTGCCACGCATTCAAAACTATGCCATAGTGAAAACATTCGAGAAAGATTCAATAATTTTGAGGGTATCAGTTTCACCCATTGACATGAAAATTTCAAATTTGCTTTGTGTAGGTGACTGTGAAGGCGACTCCACCAAGGCGTTCATTAAGCGTGTTCAGTCCATGCAAGGTCAGCAAATGATTGGGTCATCTCCAGAGATAAATCAACCAGTCCTGCAAATTTCTTTGCAATTCAGATAAATGCTTGCAATGTATTTTCTCCTCGACTTTAATATGCATATAGATCTAAGTTTACTAAATCCGTAAACATTTCAATGAAAACTTCTGAGTCTAAATTGAAAAACGCTAACCAATCTGAAGTGTTGTGAAATCTGTATATAAAATCCCAAGTTTACGTACCAATCAAATCATTCGTTACATCTGAATCGGCATCAAGAGAATCCCTTGCACATGAAAATGAATTTCTTAAACACCTTGTATTGCAAAGTTGAGCTCAATTTGAGAACAAGTGATATCTTCTCTAGCTTGTGTGAGCCGTAGTCTTCACAAACAAAGAGTATGTATTAGTTTCACTTGATTTGCACTGCTTTGGCATGAATTTTCCCAATTAAATAGTTCATAGGTGGCATTGTCCTCCAAAGACACCAATGTCACTTCTTCTCAAGAATGTTGCAATACATGTAATTTGCTTGGTGTAGTCTGTGTGAATGAAATCTTTCAATACATAATGAAAACAGTTTCATAGGCTTATGTATCTGGCACGGTTATCTCGTCTCACACTTTGTCCAATTTGACGTCGTGTTGAAAGTTTGACGGTTACTATCTTATTAGACAAGTGTCAAATGTATTAGACAACCCAGCCTCTTCAAATACTCCCTAACATCCTCAAATATTCTAAAAATTAATATTTTAGAATCTTCAGCCATAATCTAAGCACGTTTTATAAAAATGCTTGTGTTTGACACTTCGTTGAGTGGTTGGGGAAAAAATAAACTGGTATCTGACATTTTGAGCTGTACCTTGCGCAGTCCTATTCTCCCTTCCAAGTGATATCCATACCCGAGCACACCGGCCCCAGAAGCATTTCCAAGAGCATCAGCAATGCATCCGAAACATCCGACTTCCTAGCCTTGGAAATCATCTCCCCGGAGGAGCCCTCGGCCTTGTACCCAAACCGGCTTTCCGAAGAGCTCGTCCGGTGCATGGCGGCCATTTATTGCAAGCTCGCCGACCCGCCGTTGCCCCAACTGGCTCCTTTCTCTCCTTCCTCGTCCACAAACTCCTCCTCCACGACCGTGTCCTCCCCACATGAAGCTTCCAATGGGAGTTGGAGCCCCCGCTGGAGAACGGAAAATTCCAACTCTTGTGAGCTTTCGGGCGAGAACGTCTTTTCCGGGTCATGTAAGGAGCATGAGTTGAGAGATGGTATCGTTTCAGGACCATACACTGCCATGGTGGAAGTTCCTTGGATTTGCGTAGACAAAGACCGCCTCACTTATGCGGCACGAGCTCTTCGCAACTTCAGGTATATATATACCGTAACAATAGGCTCTGAAACCAAACAGGATTTTCAGTAACATTAGATTTTTTTTCTATGATGTTGTCTACAAGTTTTTGAAACAATCATTTCCTTATAAAACTCTTTCTGATGATGTGTACAAGTTGTTAAAATAGTTTGATTTGCTGAGAAAATTCTGTTACAGTCCTTGATTTATTTGGGGGACAGAGGCTCTAGTACTGAGTGAGTGCTAAAACGAAAGATGTTGTGTGTTTCAGAACGATGGTGGAGCAGCTGGAGCAAGTAGATCCTGGGAAAATGAGCCATGAACAGAAGCTCGCTTTTTGGATCAACGTATATAATGCTCTCATGATGCATGTAAACCACAAATACTTTTTCTTTTTCTTTTTAATAACTATTTGAAATTTGACTTTGAAGGTGGAAAAAGGGAAAATTGAAGAAAAAAAATCAAATTGCTACTGCAAAAGGAAGTACTGCAATGTCAATCTGTCAAACATAACTAGCATTGATAGTCATATTTTGTAATCTGTCTTGCATTCAAACCAAATGAAGCTACAGGTTGTGAATGTCTGCATCATTCAGGAATTACTTGAACTGATGTGTTTTTATAGTCATAATTGCTTATGCTACGATGTTTATTTATGGCAGGCATATCTGGCTTATGGAATACCACGAAATAAGTTGAAGCGGTTATCCCTACTGCAAAAGGTGCTCCACTGTCTGCTTCCTGAGTTGTCGGCTCCAGAGTTCTTATTTAGTGTTGTAAAATTTTCTCTTGGGTGGCAGCAACAAAATCCATGATCGTGTAGCCAATTTTGGATAGAAAACATTTTTTGCCCACATACTGAGCAAGCCTTTTGACTGTGCCTTGGGATCCAGTTAGTCAGAATCGAAGGAGGGAAATTTGCGGAAATTCATGGAAGAATAAATTGTGATGACCTTAACTCTTGATCTTTGGTATAATTTCTGTAGGCGGCATACAAGGTGGGCGCACACTCAATCAATGCCCAGACCATCGAACATAGCATACTTGGCTGTCGTTCTATCCGTCCATCACAGGTACATCGAATCACTATTTTATACGTAACATTCTTGGGAACCCTCTAATTGGCATGAACATGACTTCCTTACAACTTGTTTTGCAAATACGAACTCACTTTTGGTTAAGTCATCGTCTTCATGTCAGAGCTTTAATGTTGCTTCTATTTGCTCTTCTTTTGCATGGCTTTGCTTTAAATAACTCTTCAATGGAATCGGGAATGGAATTGTTCTCAAATGGTGCCACTACTCAAGAAAGTTATGTACATTTGATTGACCTGGTTTATTCTGATTGGTGGTATGGGCCGCAGTGGTTTCAGTCGCTGCTCTCACAAGGCACAAGGTTCAAAACCAATGATGAAAGGCGAGCATATAGTTTGCACGCATCGGAGCCTCTTGTTTGCTTTGCTCTTTGTTGCGGTGGCCGCTCTGATCCTGCGGTAATGAATCGTTTGTAGCAACCACCTCAATTTGATGTTCATGCTCAAATTTTCTAATTGTATTCCAAGTGACACATGTTTTTCTTATCACCAGTTTCTGTCCTTCGACATAACCCTGTGCACGCAGAGAAAAATAGTTGATTTGTTTTGTTTCCTGGTCTCTCTTGCAGATTCGAGTGTACTCAGCTAGGAATGTGAGGTCGGAACTTGAACTTGCAAAGTTGGATTTCCTACAAGCTAGTGTTAGAATCCGTAATGAAAGCAAGGTGGGTGACACTCTTGACTCTTTGGAAACATGTCTCTTCAACAGTTTGCATTATTAAATACCCTACCCTGTCTAGTTTCAGCAGTTAAATACTTCAGCAGAAAACCCTAACAATCCACTCCTGGTTCTATAAATAATCGATTCAGAACACTTTCAATTGAGTATTCTCATGTTCCTCGCCATTTTTGTGCAATCCTTAGCAGAAGTGTCAGTCCATAGAAACAGCTTTGGAAGATCAGAGAGTTGTTTAACTTGTATTTATGTTTGTTTCATTGACGTTTGGCTTTTGCAACCTAATGATATGTGATGTTTTTACGTTACAGGTACTTTTGCCTCGAATTCTGGAATGGTATGCTCGGGAGCTGGCATTAAACCACTCTACTTTGCTGGAACTTGTGTGCCAGAATGTTCCAGCCCAATTACAAGCCCGCATTCGACATTGCATCCAAATGAAACCCCATAGAAGCTCAGCCCACTGCCTTGAGTGGATCTCTTACAGCTTTGGCTTTCGCTACATTTTTGTTCGAGAACTTGTCCACCGATTTCCACCCTGTGCTCAATGACAATGTGAAAAACAAAACACGATGAATGTTCATACAAGGTCGACAAAACAAAAGTTGGAACCTCCCACATACATGTAACTATATGTTGCACATCACTGGACAAGTAGCTTGCTCACCCTATCCCTCCAAAACTTTTCTGTACAAGTTTGTTGTAAGTTATGGGTGCATTTTTGCTTCTGAAAATGAAGCCTAGTGAACACCAGGAAGGCCACCGGAAGCTAGATAGGTTGACGTATTCTTGGAATGGCAACTGAGGGATTTGGTCACAACTGATCCCATGTAAAGATCAAACAGAGGTGGATTTAAATCTATTGCATACAATAATATGCATTCAGGGAATATTTACTCTGGTGCTGAACTCATTTGAACTCTTGATTTCAAATCTCAAATTCTCCAGCAATTGCAATGGAATTGAACTTTTTCATAATCCAGTAAGTTTGGGTCATTTCTTACTTTCAAAGTGGGATCAGCGATTTGCTTCCATTGCTTCCAGTTTATGTATCCTCTACCAATTGACAAAGAAGTCTAAATGAGTGGTCTGGTCTCAGTCGTTTCTCACCCCTCTCTTGTCCCGGGTCCTTCCTCCGTCTTTGTTCCTGTTTGTGCTCTCCCCAGGCCACCTGTGGCTGGGGCTTTGTTTTTCTTTTCCTCTTTGCAATGAAATTTCGTTTCATTTGTGTCAAAAAAAAACAACTAAATGAGTGGTCTGGAGAAAATCACACACAGTTCCATGTACAGTAAGGTCTACTTCATTTACGAATTTTTGCATTCACAGGGACAAAATGACTGCTGCCGACAAAATGACTGCTGCCATCCACTGCTGCCATCTTTGACGCCCTCCCTAGGGCTGAAAAATTGTTATTTTATCATGAATTTTTTTTCACAAGATCATCTCTATGTTAATAACTTATTTTCCAAATTTCAAGGCCAAAAGATTTACACATAAAAAGATATTCACAATTTACCAACATGTGTAGTTGTGAGAAAAATTTCAATGCTACCAACTTTGACACCCTCCCAAACATTGAGAAATTTAAAATTTTCCATGAAATTTTTGTTATGAGATCATGTCTATGTTGGTAATATGTGTGACAAATTTCAAGTTCAAAGGATTTTCCCATTAAAAGATATTTGAAATCTACTAGTGGACAAATGTAGTTGAGAGAAACAATTTCACTAGTGCCTACTTTGACACCTTCCTAAGGGCAGAAAAATTGTTTAAGTATCATGAGATTTTTTCATGAGATAAAATCTATGTTGATAATATGTGTGCCAAATTTCAAGTTCAAAAGATTTGCCTAGAAAAAGATATTTGAAATCTACCAACATGTGTAGTTGAATTGTGAAATAATTTCTAACAACTACTTTTGTTTGTAGATTTCAAATATCTTTTAATGGGAAAATCCTTTGAACTTGAAATTTGGCACACATATTACCAACATATACATGATCTCATAACAAAAATTTCATGAAAATTTTTAAATTTCTCAATGTTTGGGAGGGTGTCAAAGTTGGTAGCATTGAAATTTTTCTCACAACTACACATGTTGGTAGATTGTAAATATCTTTTTATGTGTAAATCTTTTGGCCTTGAAATTTAGAAAATAAGTTATTAACATAGAGATGATCTTGTGAAAAAAAATTCATGATAAAATAACAATTTTTCAGCCCTAGGGAGGGCGTCAAAGATGACAGCAGTGGGTGGCAGCAGTCATTTTGTCCTTGTGAATGCAAAAATTCGTAAATGAAGTAGACCTTACTTCATGCAACCCTTCATTTCACTAGAAAGTCCCGAGGCTTAGTCCTGAAGGCTGTCTTAACCCCTAAGCACGCTGAAATCCAATTTCTGAACAATGAACAAATTGAAACTTTTGTTTCTTTCTCATTCTTCTTGGATGAAAGTCATCCTAATTTGTGGAGATACTTTATCAAGTTGTTGTCCTATCTAATGGTTGGATTTGATGTTGTTCAAGTACATATTTTTCTAAAATTACAAATGTGGAAGAATGTCAAGTGGTTGGCCAAGCCAAAATTGCATTGACTCTAGTTCAAAATTGAACTTGCAAAAATGAGGTCATAGATTTTAAGAACACAAAAATTTCAACAAATCTCTTTGTCAAGAGAATCTCATTTGAGGCACGTGCATTCCAACAAATTTTACTCAAAATCTACAACTTTTATTTGTATATGAATTCCAAAATATTTTTCCAAATAGTACTTAATGATGATATTTTCCAAATCTTCAATTTTGGAGAAGGATGTGGATGTTTAAGGATTTAATTCACCGAGTTTATCTTGCGTTTTGGGGGACAAATTAAACATGCACTTCATACAGTATTACATTGGATTG
The DNA here is from genome assembly GCA_947034895.1 of Rhytidiadelphus loreus. Classification (NCBI taxonomy): domain Eukaryota; kingdom Viridiplantae; phylum Streptophyta; class Bryopsida; order Hypnales; family Hylocomiaceae; genus Rhytidiadelphus; species Rhytidiadelphus loreus. The sequence continues at coordinate 26,378,275 of OX344765.1, read as the reverse complement.
ATGTCAGTACTTAGTAGTGACTATATGCTCACTTGGTAAGCAAGCTTTCCGCTAATTCAAGCAAGAAGACAAAAGCGGCTCCACCGATGGTCTTGCTGGAGTGGGCAAGCGGGAAAGGAGGAGTTGAAGTTTCACCGACACTGGTGGACAACCTCATTGGTGGAGACTACGGAATCTAATACATGAAAATTCTTTGTTGTCTCCATCCCCACCCACCGGGTCCACATGAACGTGCAATGTCTATTTTTCCCCGTAACACCCGCTGTGAAAATTCCCTGATGACCGATACATGTAAGGAGGCCCTAACTTCATTAGCTACACTGATTTATCCTATTCGAGAGACTGGCTGTTACTGCCCCCAAAACTGTGATAAATAGTACAAGATGACAGCATTTTTAGCCTGCACTGGCTTATTTTACAAATACTATCACTTTGGCTGGTGTTTGTAATTTTATCTTCTGCAATGAAATCTCGTTTCATTTGTTCCAAAAATAAATAAATAAATAAATAAATACTATCACTTTAATAAATTAATGTAAGTTAATGTTACTACAGTAATAGGAAAAATCAGTGTACTATTCTTCAACAAATGTAACTGCCTTGAGTTCTTACTGGCTCCTTAAATGGTACTTGCCTCTGGTCTGCCCCGGCCAGCCTGCATTATCATCAATTAATCCTGACCAGTACTACTTCAGTAGACCTGGAACTCACTCTGGTAAGGTAGGATCTTATGCTTCAACAGAAACTTTTTTTTAACTCTCATGGCAGTCATGAACTCGGGACTCGTGAGTTTAGTCTGCTGAGCTCCGTCAGTCACCTGATTTTAGAACATGAACCTACAGCTATGGAAGTAACTAATAAATGAAATGTCAAATCAGTATTTACTCTCAGAAGTTGAAGAACTGAATCTTATTTTTACTTCTTTTTTCATTTTTGCCAAGGTGCCCATGATTGGTTTCATTGTTGCAGCAACTTACAGTGAATAAGGTAGTATGCTGTAAAAGCGATCCCCTTCTTCAAACCGCCCCTATTTTGGGGTGAGAAATGGAGACGGGGTGCTCCTTAATTGGACCACTGTAGCAATTGAATGCATAGTGAAAAAATTATTTTTCTATTGCAAGAGCCAATCATTACTCTTGATTTCTGCACATCCGTTAACAAATTGCAAGTGGACAGATTTTGGGAGACCTATGGTCACAAATAGGTGCCTATGCCCTGAATCTTTGAAAATTTATAAGTAATTCAAAAAAGCTTGGAAAAATACAAAACCACTTGTGTTAGTTTTCACATCCATTTTTCTTTCTCTGAAAAATGATCTAAAAATAACGCTGTCCATGTAACCCTATGAAAAAGGCGAACCAGCTCTTAAATGGTCGCTTTTAGAGCATACTACCTTAGTGAAATCAGGTTGCTCCTCACTAGTTTCTGTACATTCTACACTATATAAATATGTATTGTTATTGTAGAGGATGTAGTAATGTGAGAACTCTCTGGGTTTGTGCATTGGTTCATGGCCCAAGTTTAGAGAATCACATGTGCTTCCACGCGGACAAGCAGTGAGGCATGAGGTAACTTCTTTGGGTAAGGCAATCTATTCATTAAAGCAACCTAATTTCACTATTTGGTGTAGTGATATAAATTTGTCCTTGGTGAGAATACTTGACAACTTCATTGAACAAAACACTGGTTACTTGGTACCCCTAAATTATCATTCAAGTGGGTCCTCCTAAGCACTCTATAAAACTATCAAAGTAGTCTCTCAAAGAAAATTGAGAGTATTTGAAATTACAACAATAAATAGTAAGTAAGCAAAGCTATGTATAATTATAATTGAACACACTAAAACCTATTGAAGCAATCTCTCCAAAAAAATTCAAAAATTTAAATTTAAACAATAAACAATAAGTAAACAAAATTTACAAATAAGGGACGCAAGATGGAACTTCAATGTGTAAATCCACCTTCTCAATGAAAATGCCACCATTATTTGAACTCAAATCTTGTTGTCAACGCTCTACATTCTCTACAACAAATGTATACTCAATGCTAGCAAAATACAACAAACTCTTGGAGGAAACTAGTAATAATTGTTAGCAAAGTCGAGCTCTGTGTGGCAATGTAGTGGGCTTCAATGGAACGTACACTAGTGACTGCTTAATTGAATAGGTAGAAAGACATTTATGAAGTAGTTCCTTTAGGTGAAAATTCTAAGCCATACAATGTTGCCTTGGGTATGGAAAGAGAGAGAGTAATGGGAGACTTCATGCAATTTTTTCAAAATTAAGTGGTACGTAAGTGAAATGATATTTGGTAATATGGGAATGTTACATGCGTGACATTTGACTCTAGAATCCTAACACCCCTTTGCTACTTAACAAACAATATATTTTTTTAATACTCTATTTCACCACGGGTATTTTAATGGTTCCATCTGCCTATTTTCACTACATCAATTTGGGTTGGTGTTAATTTAGAATATTTGCAATGCAAACTTGGTATAGTAGCCATGTAACGACAAATGGTGTATCATGTTGTGAGCCCTAGCCAATGCTCTAACATAGGTGCCTAATGTCGTGCTAATTTATTAAACCCTACAATTTTTTTGAACTAAATCCTTTGAATTGCAATTTTGGTTGACAAGTTTTTGTTGACGTTTTTTTGCTTTTGTTTTTTATACATGGAATATGAAAGATTATTCCTTCACTATTCATCCAATAGTGGTTTGGAAATTTTTAAATGCTTTATTTTATTTTATTGCAAATTTGGATTGCTTTTGTGCTACCTCAAGAATAGGAGTGAGCTTTGTGTGAGCACTAGATTTATTCATTAGCACTCAATTATATATTCTTTGATATTTTGGAATGTCCTGAGAATTTATTTTTTGTGCAAATAGAGGTCTTTAGATATTTGACTATTAAATAATTAGTGGTACCAAAAGTCAACAATGACTTCTAATCAAAATGTATGCAAGTGTTGACTTTAAAGGTGGGTTATGTATGAAGAACCTTTTAATTAAAGGCTTTAGAGGAGGAAAATAATGAAAAGCAAGAAGTCAAAGATCTTTTAGGTGTGAAATTAGGGATGTAAGTTGTATTTGAAGCTTGTGAAACATGTGGAAGGTGAGGTGTAAGGAGTGAGGTGGTGTAAAATCAATCTCATTGTTCACCCTTACTAGTTTATGTGATTTATGAAAATTTAATGCTAAGGTCAATTGGTAAGAGTAAGACAATTAAAGATGATTGTAATTAATGCAAGAAGTTGAAGTTTCAAACTTAAAAGAAGGAACTTGTAAAAGGCAGGGGATTTAAAGCTTGTAATGTATAAAGTGAGTCAAATACAACAATCAAAACACTCATTATCATTATCCATTTCCTTCTATCATCTTTATTTTACACTTGAAGTTATTTAAAAAAAATTACACGATAGTTGATAGCTTAAAAATCATCATCTCTTTCTTCTTTATCACTTTATTTTGTACATGTATGTAGGTGTTTTATATCCCTTCTTAAATCTTCAAACTTGAGAAGCAAAAAAAATATTATTATTTTGTGTGAAATTTAAAAAAATGTAAGTACACAATTATGAATAGTAATAAAGGATTAAATAGTTGAATTTTCTTTTGCTTTAATTTTCTTGTGACATCTATTTGAGTGAATAGAGGTCTAATTTCACTACTTTGGGGTTATTCCACGGGAGTTTTTTGTGCATCAATTTTTTGTGATATCTTATTTGTTATATTGAACAATAAGTTGAAACTTCTTAAGTACCAAGATCTTGTATGAGGGTTCTGGAAAGGTAAGGCAATCTAAATTTGGGATTAATAGGAAATGATGATATTTATTTGAATAAGTAGAAATTTAATTCCACCATTTTTTAAGTACTTGATATTTGATACAAGATATTTTTTATAACAAAGTTCATAAGACTTGGAATCTAATTGTTAAGTATTTTATTAACTTAAAATTAAAAAAGATTTACTTACGTGATTGTGCTTTATTTGAATACAAATTGAGTAAATAGTGAATATTGAAGTAAGGAAAAATTTGTTACCCTCTTTGTAACTACGATAAGATCCTTTATCTTTTTTCACTTTCAATTACTTTAGTTAAGAATGAATTTTATTTTCTTTGAATTTAAAATATATATATTAAGAAATTACACCGATGATTTGTATTGAAAGATTACAAATACAAGTCTCCCTATTTTTATTGGGGATTATTATTTTTCTTTAGTTCTTCATATTCTAACTTTCTCATTTTATACTTGAGACACAAATAAAAATACTTCTAATAGGGCTTATATGTTTAATTCAATATTTATTTCAAATTAAAAGAAGATAATTTAGATTAATACTTTGTTTTTCTAATATATTTATTGCATTAATCTGTAATTGAAGTATTATATTTTGTGAAGAGGGATTTATAATTGATTCACGGAAAAAGGAACATGAACACTTGATACTAAGACCTAATAAAAGGTTCAATTGTACTAAGTTTTAGTTGAAGATTGAAAGAATTTAAAGATAAGTTTAAAGGAGTATTTTTTGATCACTTAATTAAAGATATATTGAAGGATTCCTCACATCTCAAAGGAGTTAAAGTTAACGAAAGTACGTTTAAATATAGGTTTATATACTAAGAATGAAAAGTTGTTTACAATCATCTTTTTCACAACTACTTTGCAAATGATTGTACCTTTGATAATGTAAAATTTAGATTCCACTTTTATATAAGTAAGATTTTATTTTTGCATATTGTTGAAAAAGTTTATGCATTTGATTTATAGTCTATTCAAAAGTCCAATTGTGTAGGGTTGTCTTTTATGCAAAAATGCACTTTGACTTTACATATGCTAACATATGAAATGGTTGTCTTGTAGATGAGAGCATTGTCAAGCTTATTATGAAATGCTTCATTGTTGCTATTGAAGGATATTTTGAAGCAATTTTCTAGTGACAATTGATCCAAAATGACTAATGTAAGTAACTAAATATAAACACTGTTAGAAGGTTTTAAAGTATTTTTGAAAACATTAACTAAACGTCCAAACAACATTTTTTGGCAACATAGCAATTTTGGCAACTCACGACAAACATAAATTTTATTTTATTTTTTTTGAAAATTTCACACAATGTGTGTCCAAGGAGTAGCTCTAATGCCCAACAATTTTCATAACTTTTGACAACATGGTCAAAACTTATTGCATGATATGTAATTTTCAGTATTCGGCGGGCAAACCGGGCAGGGAAAAAAAACTTCTTTGAAAATCACTTTAAAAAAAATAAAATTGAAATTGATTCTCTAGATTTTTATGTATGTGGTAAGCTTTGAATTATTCCATTTTGATTAATGAGATGAAAGTTGTGAGGAATTTTAGTTTGGATTAGTTTGTGGGTAGTTATAGAATCTCTACTCTAAAATAAACTTTGAAGTCGTTTATTTAACTCAATTTTAAATATTTTTGGAAAAAAAGAAGAAAAGAAGGTGTATATTGCTTATTACAACATTACAACCATTGGAATTGGCATTTTTCAATTCTATAAATAAATTATTAACAATTTAGTATTTTTAATCATTTTCCACTTCTTTCTACTTACTATTTTTTTCCTATATGTTGTACAATTCCAAATGATCTAAATTTTTTCAAGAATGTAGACAACTTGACTTGAAGAATGAATCCAAAGAGTAACCACCATATTGGACATTTTTTCATACAAATGTGACCATGTGAAGTAGAGCTGCCCGTATTTTTACAAGGCCCCAAAAAATATTTTTGTCACTTCAAATGTTAATATCTTGCAATCTATGCAGTGGAAAATTCTGAAATTTTTTCCACATTTTTTCCAACTATTTTACTAAAAGATTATATAGTTACATTTGTCCAAAAAAAAATTTCATCTAAAATTTGATGCTTGTAAATGCAAGGGCAGTTTTGGTGAAAACATAGTCTTTGACGTTTAGGGGTTAATTGCATGCATTGAATTAAAAAAAATTATTTAGTGACATGATAAGACAAATATGACATTTGAAACATTATTCTAAAGATCATTATTGATCAATTTTTATAGATTTTACATTTTTTTTTAGTTTGCTAGGTAGAAATAATGACATTAATGTTTTAAACTACTCCTACTTAGTATTTACTTATTTTAGGGAGAACGTAATGATCTCATATTTCAAATGAATGGGCATGAATAAAACTATTATTATTTCTTGGCTTATAGCCTTACAAGATATATTCACCTTAAAGTTGCATTAGATGAGATTTGGGGGGACTGGAGGGCCGTTTCAGGCCTATTCCTGGCTCCATTCCCTCCAATCTTATTGAACGCCGATGTCATAATTTTTTTTTAAAAGAAATGAAAATGAAAAAAAAAAATTCTTTTTTTTTATGGACTGCTACATTAACACAGCTGTTGAATTGCAATTTCGGCTAGTTTCAGCTTGGTTCCCACGTTGGGAACTCAAAGCCCCTAAAAGAAGAGAAGTCATCTAATGTTTCATCTAATGTTTTTTATAATTCATTCATCATCAACAAAGTAAAAGTGGAAGCCCTATACAAAAATGTAATTCACGACAATAAATGATGTAAATCTCACTTTCAATGTGTTTTAAGTCCTTTGAGAGATGATTAAAAATCCTTGCAAGTCACAGGACTTATAAATCATTAACAATATGATTGTATATATTATAATGCACAATATGGTGGTTTAAAACAAACAAGGAGAGAACTTGAATCATATATTTAATTAAATAATTGGTAATGAAGACATGTGACATGAACAATAGAGAAAATTTCAATCCTTTAGAGAGCCATTTGACTGCATACAAATGTGAAAATAAAGAAAATATCAACTCAAATCTTGTCACAGAGAATCTTGCTAGTGAAAATTAACTTGTATGCTTCTTCAAATTGGCAATTTAATATTTTTTAATATATTTCAATATTTTTTAATATTTTTAAAAATTATTTTAAAAATTATTTTTTTATTTCACTGTGCCAATGTTAAACTTTCACATTTGTGGAAAGTTAAATGGTTCTTTGTAGGGACCAAATTTTATTTAATGACTTACATTCTATAAATTTATTATTGGCAAAGTGCACTATCTAAAATATGATTTGAGAGCCATGCTATAGTTGTTTAGTAAAAAATCATAACATGTCGCTGGCTCTAACAACATCAATTTCACAACGAAGCTACAAATGCAAATTTGAAAAAAAAGAGGTTTTGATACTTTACACTTACTAGGTGATTCATGATCTCAAGACAATTGTTTGCATTAAACTTTGTTTCTCAACTTGAACTGCAACACAAACATTATGTTTAGTCAATGTGAACTTTTAATTCATACAACACTCCCTTTACACTTTGTTTATTGCCTTTTATTGATGTTCTACTTACAAATCAAGTATAAGTGTTAAACTTAAAAACCTTAACTTCAAAAATTCAAGGATGACAAAGTGCTTGATTAATTTTTGAAAAATTTGATTCATTGTGAATTGTTGAAGAGTTATTTCTTGAATTTAAAGAAGTTCCAGTTACTAAGTTTGAATATGATAAATTCCTCTTAGTTTTTGACAAATGCAAGTATATAGATTTTCTTAACTTTAAAAACAAAGTCATTCCTTTCAAATGTATTTGAAGTTATAAATAGCATCATCAAATTTTAAGGATGCAACAATTGAATTTATATTCAAATAACAAGTTTCTTGGTTATTTGTGACATCACTCTTTTTTACAATTCCTTAATGCAATTTAATCTATCATTTTTTAATATGTTATTGAATTTTTGAATGTTCATTTGATTTTAACCTATATAGATTGCACCAATAAATTTGGTCTTTGAGATCATTAACATCAATGATATTTAACATCAATGATATTGAAAATGTTGAAACAATGTATTATTATAACAAGTTTAAAGTCGTAATTTCATTATTTTACAAAAAATCATATTCACTTCGTTGTATATTTTGATGTTGTCACCTTACAAATTGACAACATTACTATATATTGTAACTTCGCCATTATATGTGCAAAAGTTGCTTTAGCCTCCATTAGTAGAATATCTAAACACATTTATACTAAATTTGCCAACATCTAAAGTTTATATGCTAATGTTGTCTTGACTTTAAACATACCCACGTTTTTACTAAACTTGCCTATATTAGTATCATATGTGAATAAGACACCTAGATTAAATGTTGGTAAGGCACTTACAACTATCTTTGTTCATTTGTGCCATTGAGTCACAACGCATGAGGCATGAGAATTTTATCGTATTATTTCTTAGCACTCTATACATATAATAGCATATTTGCAATTATTATAAGATATAATGAAATAAATATTAAATTTACATCACTTGATAGTGACTCTATTTTGCTTTACATCTTAATATTACATTTTAAAATTTATATTCATGTTGTTTATTGTTCACTTGAAGGTTGTATCAATTGATTTTGAAGAAGACAAAGATGTGAGATGTATGTGAGTGCTTATATGATGTAACGAGTGTGTTAAAAAATAAACAACTTCACTGCAAACAATTAAAGGTGAACTCCATATAACTCATTAATACATTACACATACAATCAATTATGAAGTCATGTCTTCAAATTTCTCTTTGTAAAATGATTGTACAAAGACAATGTTCAAATATTTGGTAAAGTGAATGCTCAAAGATTAAAAAGAATATGTAGATACCTACCGAGATGGTGACCGGATTATATTCATTTTGTTGTACAACAATTTCAAAAAAACTATGAACTTGAGTGAAAAATAAACTGCAAAGTGGAGTTCTCATTGGAATTTGAAAAATAATTGATGGTAGATGATGACTTTGTGCAATTGAGAAGTGAAATATTTTTTTGTGTGAAATGAGAATTATTGTTTGATGGCATGGATGCAACACATCATCAAATTCAAAAGGTCAAATAACAAATTTGTTGAATGTCCTGAGCAATATCAATATATATGTTGTTGCTTAATTTAAATGTATATTGTCACAATGTTGTATAAATAGGTTAAAAAAAACATGGAATTTTTTAATGTAAAAATGACTCGCATATAATATTTTATTCCTTTAAACACCCTAAATAATCTTAAATCTATTCCCAAATTCTTTTTTCTTAAAACTTATAGTACCTTAAAAATTATCATATTTAGATTTGATTTAGCATAAATGATGAACAATAAATCAAAGTGAATAGAAACTCCACTATAATGTAGATCATGTACTTAATTAATCATATATTGTTCTTCATTCCAATTTAAGACATTATTAAACTTTGGTCAACCTTTTTTTAGTATTGACTTTCTAATCTTTCATGGCCTTCATACTCTAATTGTATTTTATATATAATTCATAGATCCCAAATCCATTGTATCCATGACACAAAAACTTAATAATATTGAAGCTCCTCAATATGCCTTACATTTGAAACACTCCTACTTTAAAGCCTCATAAATCTTTTTTCGTAATAGATTTAAATTTGAAATTTGATATTATGGTAAATCAACTATTCAAATTTAGATCCAAAAGTTTGCCTTGATTCAATATTTTTTTTGAAATACAACACAAAATTCCTCACATCAATGCTTCTTTCAATAATAAATCACAACAATCACAACTTTATACCAAGTGCATCCTTCACCTCTAAAGCATCAAAAAAATAAGAGAGAGACAAAAGATCAACTTCTATTTATAAATAGCCAACCAAACCCCTAAATGAATAACTATTGGCAAATCCTAATCCCACCTTTCCTTAATCATAACATCAACTACAAGCCAGTTGATTATTACACTAGTAGAAAATCTGAAATTTTTGTCGTTTTGGTTGAAAACAACAAATTTTGACAAAAATTTGTCCAGATCAACGTGACCAAAACAACAAAAATTTCAAATTTTCTACTCGTGTTAACCAACACTAATAAGGTAATTTAACAACAACTCATAATACTACACACTTCCTTGTAACCTACAAAAATGCTTACTTCAACTAGTGAATAACCTACATCACGGCAATATGTAGGATTCAAATACAAATGAATTATCATTTAATTTTTTAATTCTTTTGTTTGAATGTAGTGAATAGGTCTACTAATTACAATCGTGTCAAGAAAACAAGAATACAATTTAAACTATATTTTGTCAAATTAGGAATTTTGAAGTACTACCCCTTGTTGATTTCAAAAAACTTATCTTCCTTGAAAAGTACTAATATTTTGAAAAGTTGAAGGCAATGAAACCAAATTGGTTTTTCTTGATAATCAATGTCTTCATCTTTTTTCTCTACAGGGTAGTTTTTTTCTTGCAATATTCATATATAATTTATGTAATTATTTTGACATTTTATTTTTCAATTATAATAAAAGATTGTAGTGGCAACCAATGAAGCAGTTTAAGAGTATAGAATGCAAATATCACTCTAAGAAATGATTGTTCCAAACATTTAGGAAATGTCTTAACTAACAACTTTATAAAGTTGTTCAAACCAAATTTTTTGATAACTTCCTTGTAGTGAAAAATTTAAAGAATGAAGATGATTTTTCTTAAAGATATAAATTCATTTTTGTTTTATTCATAATTGCAATTTCAAAATTTGTCGTTATTTTTGTTTCAATGTAGCATAATTGTGATTATATATTTAGATTAATCAACACTTTAGGTAGAATTTAATCCTCAAAATGACAATTGAAAAATAACAAAAGATTGTTATTGTCAATAATTCAATATTGAACAAAAACACAAAGCATGATAGTTAAGATGGTAGAATATATTTGCTAACTATTCATCAATCTTATGGCTCTTTAGAATTCAAAGATAAGGACCTCTTCTTGTATTGTTGAACCAACAAAGCTTATTTTGATAATGACATTTTGAATACATTGTGAGAAAATTTCAATTTCAACTTCCTTACAATGTACTCAATTTAAATATTTTTTTGCCCCCCCCATCCCCCTTAACCCCCCCAACACTACCCCCGAACCTTAACCAACTCTTCTCCTATTCTTAATTTGAGAGTGATTTGGTTCAACCCAATTGATATGGGACAAATCCATCCGTATTCATATCCATATCCATATCTATCTTTTGTACAGTACCCATGTCTGCATCTCGTATCTCGTATTTGGTATCCTATATTCAAGATCAACAGCATTGAAAGGAGGTGGAGATTTTTTTTTAAAATCAATGGCTATCAATTTTTGGAAGAGGTGGAGGGAAGGAAATGTCTTAGTTGCATCTTTTGGGCTCATTGCAGTGACATTAAAAATCACCTTTTCAATTGAAATTATCAGGATTTTATTTTGATTTTTTTAACTCTCCATTTTATTTTAAAATTTAGAGGAGGTGGTTGTTAAGATGGTTATTGACATTTGCAAAAACAAAATGATTGTTGTAGACTGGGTTGTTCAAAGGGTTTGATAATCCTCCGATTATGTTCAAGAGCTAACACATATTTTTTTTAAATAAAATATTCATCTCATTATTTGAAAACAAAGATAAAAAATTCTATACAAAAATGTTTATATTTAAAGAGTTTCTTGAAATTGAAAGTATTGTGAGACACATTGAATACAAATACTATTGTAATTGTTGTCATCTATAATTGTTTAGATTTTTATTGTCTTTGAAAATTTGGTCCCTATTTGTTAATGTTGCATATGTATTAAATGAAAATGCTTGATTTGTTCTTGTTTTTCTTGTTTCATGAACTAGTTGTTGATCATGACATTTGTCTCCTTAATTTCACGTACTTCATACAAGTTTTACTTTTAAAAAATGCAATTTTGACGAAGACCCTACTACCTTTTTTTCTTTTTTGACTATAAAAAGATTTTAATTTTTGTAAATTCACATTTAAACAATTGAAAAAATTTAAAGCTCTACACTTGAAAGAAAGATGGTGTTATTTCAATTGTTATTGGAACTACTTTCATGACTCCGAATTTGTAAAAAGAACAATTCGGGGAACAATTTTCAATGGTGAACAATTTTTTTATATTACCTTTGATGATGTACAATAAGTGAATCTTAAAAAAACTTAGTCACAAAAGAAGGCATAAAAATAGTGACCCACAAAAATAAGGAGGAGGAGATAGAGAAGGTCACAAAAGAGAAGGTGGATAAAAACTAGGCAAAAAAAAATAAGCAAAAAAAGAGAAGTGTCTGAAAATGAGCTTATGGCCTTGTCCTTGAAGAGTCATGAGAAAACAACCATATTAAATCACGGTCATGATGGTCATGATGATCATTTGCTGCTCTAAATTTTTTTTTTTTTATCAAATGTTGTTTATACCACTACTAAATGATTTTGAAGATGGAAAGAATAAACAATTCGTGTTCCCTTTAGTAAAACCTTCTATAATAGAACCATATTCTCATCATGTCTCTCTAAAATGCATTTTTATCATTATTCTCTTCAACAATTTATAAGAATTCATTAGCCCTATTTTTAATGAATAAGGTTGCATGACACCATTACTAAGGTATTGCACCCTAAATTCAATTCAACATTGATCTATGTATGCCATTGTTGTAAAGGTTTCAGTCATAACCTAATATGTATAAAATGTATAGATTAGTGCTAATCACAATTGTAGTGTCACATATGATTTTTGCAAACTATACAAGCAGATAGGGCTTGATTTGGTCATTGCAGACATTCTCAAAAATCTCCTTGTTCTAAGCATTTTGACTTTAGTTTCAATTTAAAACATGTGTACAAAAAACTATGTTGAAACTCTCTTTGAGATGGTTGATTTATATCTACACGATGACGGTGCCTTCCTATTCATACATTGTGATGACAATAGTTTGCTAAAAATAATCAATAAATTGGTTGATCAATACAATATAAAGTTGGCCAAATATTGGTGGAAAATTGCACGTGATTTATCTCCATCCTTATGGTTTGATTTTCAAATTCTAAGTTGGGTGTCTTAAGTGTTGTCTAATTGACCTTCCAAATAATGAACAAGTCTTTTTTGTTGATGAGTCCTAAATGGTTCAAATCTCAATTAAAATTGAATGATGCAACTATAAAAATTAGAAGTTTTTGGTTTATTCCAACTAATGTGAGCCAAAGTTTTGGGCCTTTAAGAAAAAATTGTGAAATCCTAACTTCTAAGTAGCCTAAATTGTAGACTTTGTGTGTCTATTCCAAAATGATAAAAAAAAACTATTTAATTGAACCTTCTTATCAAAAGTTATAAGTGGATAAAGTTTTACTTCTAAGTTGCTATAACAAACTTCATCCATCATTTACTACTAACTTGTTGATTCAAAACTCCAAATCAACTTTACTTTTGAATGTTAGTTTTAGATTGTTCTTAAATTTTGAGGTTTTGAGGTTTTGAGGTTTTGGTTTCCTATGAATTGAATGGATGATTTCAACTCTCATCCAAATCCAACTTTTCTTAGTATCTTATTACCAAACTTCATCCTACTCTATCTTCGTCAATTGTGATTTATTTTCTAAGTGTCATAGAGTTCTAGAATCCTCCAAAAGATTTTCTAAATAATTAAGAGTTCAACATTGCATTTTAGTTTACTTTTAAAGATGTGCTTTGAGCATCTATATAATGATTACTATTCTAAACTTTAATTTTAGCTTACTATTTTTGAATTTTTAGTAATTCTAATCTATTGTACTTAAAGGGTAGGGTCAATACATTGATGCCAAATAATTAATTAAAGTTCAAAAAATAAATTCAGAGGTACTTCAAATAAATACTTCAAATATAATTATCATTGAGAACAAAAATAATTTGCAAAGTAATGAAAATTTCATGCATATATAATAAAATACTTCTTAAGAGTTCATTCATTTGAGGCCAACTCACTATTACAATTAAGTATCATTAACGCCCTAAACAACCAAACCTTTTTGCCATTTTTTTGGATATATTTTGTGAATTTTTTATGACATCTGTTTAAATGAAGTATTTGCATGTATGAAGTGCTTATTTGAGTGATAAGCATTGCACAATGAATTTAAAATAACAACGCTTAGATTTGTGATTCTTGAGTCTCATTACCAAAGAAGACAGAGAGAGAGTGATTCGCAAAAAGAATTTACATTATTATTGATGGAAAGATTGGAGAAGGAGCACTCATTGTCAAAGGATGAGATATTTCGAAGGCCTGTTGGGAAGTCTAAGAGAGACAATCAAAAAATGTATTTCAAATTAAAAGTTAAATTAATAAATTCTTTAAGAAATAAATTTAAAAAAATTGATATACAAACTAATTCACTTCTTCTTTTTGGCCATCAATCTATGTAATTGTAAATTTAGTGTATATAATGATTTATCTTGAAGAACAATGTATAAATGGTTTCATCCTAATGGTGATCGTTTAACCCTTCAAGAACTAAACAAAGTTTTTTTGGCAATATAACAATTCTAGGCAATTCACTAGGAATGAAAATATTCACTATATTTTTTGAATTTTTTTTGAAATGTGAGGATGAGGAATACCTTGTTGATCTACCAAATTTTTACAATTGGATTTGTACATTAGGAGTTACAAGGAAAGATGTTGTTTTTCAAAGATAGAGGGCAATATCGTTAAGGTTATTTACACTAAAGCAAAATTTGCATTATAATGCCCAAAGGAGCTTGAATAGAGCCTTGGGCAACTTCTCACCCTAGATTCAAATCGGGGTACTTCTCTGACATTTTTTTGAACTCATAAATTCATCACAATGTATAAGGAAGTGGTGGCAAGAAGGCAGTTACTCTGTGACTTTTCTTGGCTTAACATGGTGGTTATTCTTTACTGTCACATTTGAACTTAAAATTTTTTAACATTCAAAGAGTTCATTGAGTCAAATAAGGTACAAATTCCTAAATGTAACACTTATTAGAGATGTGATGATCTTGAGGTCTATGTAGGAAAAAAATGGCACGTGGTTGGTAGAAAATGAACATATATGCCAATAAAATTGATTTTGTAATTTTTTGAGTTTGTATGAATAAAATAGAAATTGTTGGAAACAACCACATAGATGCACATTTTATAAACACTAAACCCTTAAGGCCTCAGTGAAGTGTACATGGATGAAGAAAAAAACGACATTCAAGAAATTATATCACATATACAAGATTGAAGAAATAAATATCTTTAATTGAAAAAAATTGGCACCACAAATTTTGTTGTTATGACTTTATTATAAATGTAGAATTGTAGATAGGTAGTTCTAATAAGAACAACAATTTGTTTACATAAAGATGACAATCTCGTTATACAAATATGACAATTCAAGTTTCTGAAGTTGTCCTATCTATTTCAAAGATCCTACAAGGAAGCTAGAAACAACAAATAATTCATTGAATCTGAGCTCATAGCTACTTTATTTGTGATTATTATTGAAATTGAATTGAATTTTTAATCAAAGTGGGAATGTAGTAATAAGATTGATGATTTCATTTTGAGTGACTCTTTGGCAACATTGACGTCACAATTGTAGTCAGGGTTGTTTAAGTGACATCAAGTTACAATGTCAAGATGTCATGACACGTAACGTGACGTGATCCCAAAGTGTATCATAATAAAATATTCTTATAGTTTGAATGAAATATTTTATTTTATTTTATTTTTAAATGACATAAATTAGACTAATATGTTAAATAGTAGTAATACATTTAGTTTCCCATCCATAATTGTCAAAAAATATTGAAAAAAAATCTTTAAAAATTAAAAATTTGGAATTAGGGTTGTCAAGATTTTGATAGAATCTTGATGGAATCGTGATGTGTCATAATACGTCATGACAAGACACAACGTGATATCACAATGTTAAAACTTCAAATCATGTCAAAATAAACAACCTTAACTGCAACCACATTTTATTGAATAAACAATTGCAAATTATTTAAACAACTCTATTGCATCTCTTCCTTAAATCAATCTCCTTTTTACTGTCATAGTTTGAGATTGAAGATTTCTATGTGACCAATTCATCAAATTGAAGAGAGAACTTTCATCACATTAAAAACTCTTATACAAGACATTGATGTTTTTTAGTATTGTTATGAGTTGTGAATCCCTACATTCTATCTTAAATTGTTTTTTCAATTGTAAGATCTTTTGGTTGTACCAATGTACTATAGTAGTGACTAAGATATGATGAGGAAGGAGATTGGGTTCACCTTCTAAACCTTCGCAATTTCTAATAGTGCCTATTTTTTTATTGCTTTTACTACAAATGCAAACACAAAATCATTTAAAGTTAGTATGAGGTTAACATACTAGTCAATGTGAAGCTCCTTGTGTTTGGATAATGGTTTATGAATTGGGATGTTGTCTTGCTCTCATTATTGCAGTCTTCAATAGGCATGTAGTATTGAACTAGCAACAACTCAAGTACTTTCTTCAATTCAGCTAAATGATGCTTAGTATTATGCGTATTTTTCTTCTTCATCAGAAGCATAATCTGAGTGTAAATTGTTGTTCCCACCTACATTTGTTGAGTATAATAGTGATTTTGTATAGAAAGTTCTAAATTGATAATGTATAGTGTCAAGGTTGGCACCTAGTATTGAGTCAAAGTTGTCTGTTGAAATATTTTTAGTTGTAGCCAAATCAACCGCTTGAGATACAAGCACTTCCTTGTAGTATTCACTAGTACTCATTTTTTCCATTTATGGCATGTACTTGGAACTTAGTATTCAATGTTTCCTTTTTACAATTTAAAGTTAAGTTTTATATGTCAAAAGCCCCCCAAAAAGTGATCAACCAAAATTATATTTTACATATTAATATGACTTTTGGCCCCAAATAGGATTGAATACTAAATAATTCAAAATTCCGCATCTATATAGGATAAAAACCTAGAAGTGGTAGAAGTTGTCAATATTAAGTGAATATTGTTTGAAAAGCCTAAACTTATTGTACATATGACAAATCTTTGTTAAAACGGTTTGAAAAAAACCTAGTGAGATCTTGAAGTCATTTTTCAAAGATAGGTTTTCAATTTCTTAATTATTTTGAGAAATAATAGAAATTCAATTAGTAACTTGCAAATTTTAAAAACTCAAGATGAACTAGAGAAGGATATTTATGGTAGAACTAAGGTGTTATGAGATTGAAATCATACCAAGAATTCAATGGCAAAATTAGTTTGTTAAGATTCTTTTCCGTATAAAAGATTTTTTGATCACTAGTAATTAAAGGAAATAACATGATTTTATTCTCCTTCCTCAAATGTGTAGAGTAAAAACATGAGCATGTACATCTTTTTATAGGATAATTCTATGAAAGGTTTCACAAAAATTCCCCAAATCTTTTGACTTACAAAAAAATCACTTCCAAATGGTCAATCACTCAAACCAATGATGGAAAATCCTTAGAAATTATTCAAATTGCACTAAAATCTCATTAAAAATTAGAATATTTTATTTTATGCTAGTAAAGTTTTTTGACAAGTTTTAAGGCATTCTAACATCAAGAAATACCAAAATTGGTGAAATTCTCCGATTCTAATAAAACTGAAATTTTTTCATAGTGTTGATTAACATTCTAGCCTTTTGAAAGCATACAAAATTGGTATGAGGCCTAAGTGAGGTCTTATTATACTATCTCCTACCTTTCAAAAAGCCTAAACTAGTCACTTTAAAAAAAAATTAATTCCAATAATTGTTTTTTTCATTCATTAGATGAGATCTGGGGGGTTAAAGGACCGTTTCAAGCTTGTTCCCAGCTCCGATTTTCCTAGTCTCATCGAATGCCAGTGTCAGATATTTTTTTTTTTCAAAAAACAAACAAAAAAACACACATTTAAAAACTCTTAATATGAAAAACAAAGTTTATTTATTTTTATTTTTATTATTTAAAAAAAAAAACCTAACAGTCGCTTGGCCAGGTTAGCGCAACTTGCAAACGGCGGGTTTTGACAGGTTTCCAAATGGGAACTCACAGCCCTTTAGAGTAGCAAAAAAACATGTAATGCTATTCCTATTAAAATTGGTACTAGCTTTAAATTATTTTTTTTGCAATGAAAAGAGGAAGGAAGATTTTATGGATGAAAAATGATCTTTTAAAGCCAATGGCATAATGTATTTGTGATTTGAAGTCTTTTTCTAAAAATTAAAATTTTGAACTAAACTGAATAAAAGTGAAAATCCTAAAATGAAGATGAAAATCTTAAGTGATAAAATTACCACTAGGTAGAAGAGAAAAAAGGGTGCTCATGAGAAATGTATATAAGGGCACCCTTCTCCCTCCCAAACCACCCCTTGTTTATGTTTTGAACATATTGGATCCATTATAATGAATTTTTTGGCCATTGAGTTAAAATTTGTCAATCTACTATTTTAAGAGTAATTTTGCTTTATTTGTTTTTTTGTTTTTTAGCAAGTTTTTAAGAACATTGGATTTCCTTTAAACCTTGCATTCTCTTGTACCTTGTTAACATTTTTTTTTGTACTAACATCTATATTTGAGGGTTTTTTGTACTAATTTGTACTAATTCTAGAGATAAGTCCACCCATACTTTGGTGATGCCGCTTGTGGGGGATCTTTAGTGCTTGTTCATGTTGTTATTGCACACTCTTTTGATGAAAAATTCCTTGAGAAAATTCCCCTAGAGCTTATGTAATTGTGATGAATTAACTAAAGTTTACGTTTTGTTGATGTTTATGTGGTTATATTAACTAAAAAAGTGTTTGTAGTGCTTTGTTTGTAGTGCTTTGTCTATGTATCTTGTGCACATTTTTTAAGTGAAAGATATTCATTAAGAATTCTCTTAAGAAATTGTAAAGCTTAGAATCTTGTGATCCATTTCCAATCATTTAAAGAATTGAGTATTGTTGTTGGCTAAATTTGGTGAGGGAAAAAAATTCCCCTATAGAAAAATATAATTTAAATGAATTTGAATTTTTGTTCATTTTTAACCCAAGAATAAAATTACTGTGAATTTTTTATGCTAAGATTTTATTGAATTTTTTTTTTATATATAGATATGTCTAATTTTGACCTTAGTCTGGTTACAAATTTGATGTTAGTAATAATTGTGACTTTCAATGTACATGTTGTGATCATTTTATGCTTTCAATGTATACTTCTTGGACATTTATGCTACTTCTACTACTTTTACTCCACGTAAGCTATCACCTAAACTACAACTTATCAGAAATAAAGCAATGTACATGGTAAAAATGTGTGTGGTGTGATCAAGAATGGGTTGCTTACCTTATATGGTTGTACAATTAGGTACAAATAACTTACAAACTTTTCTTGTAGTAAGTGAGACTTCAACCAAAAGTTTAGCAATTTCAAGAAGTTGTATCTTGCTCAAAAATTGTCGAATTTCTTAATTACAAATTGTGTTAAAATCACACAAAAGAGTATTATATGGTTTGAAAAATATTTACATGAAAATTTACAAATGATAAAAGAGTTCAAATGTTCTTTATACACTACCTACCATCTAATATTTCCACCCTTTACTAGAATCACTGCTTGTATTTAATTGAATACATTTGCAATGAATTTTTGGAATTTTTCAATAGATATTTTATATCATTTCACTTGAATAATACATATCATCTCTTTTTTGTTTTTTGATTAGTTGTAGTGACGCAATAAATCTTTTAATATCTTCTACAAGTTCTCAATGGGATTTAAATTTGGTGAATTTACAAGCCTATTTAGCTTTCATATCCCATGAGTTTTTTTCACTCATTTGAAAACTTACTATGATAGATCGGAGCACTATCTTTCATAAGCACGAGCTTTTTATGATGATCATACATAAAATAGAAACCATTCAATGTGTTCTTGTACACATTGCGAACAAAATCTATTCATATTTCTTTTTCTTTTTAGCATGATGACTAAAAGGCTTGGTCAAAATTGGTGAAGGCTCTCCAAACCATCATTGATGATCTACTGGATTTAAAAGTAGGTGCTAAACAATGGGATGTATATTCTTTATGAACCTTCTACTAGATTCTAATTTGCTAAGAGGATTTACCAAGCTCAAATGATGATTTGTCTATTTAGATTACATTATCTAATCTTGTTTGTTTCAGTAACAATGTTTTTGAGCAATTGCAAACATCTTTGCTTTTTAGTTTATATTGAGATAAGGCTTTTTACATGCAATTCTATTACCCAAATCAAGCCTATGAACTTATATGAGTATAATATTGTAATGGACTTGAAACTTGTTTACAAGCATGACAAGTGTTTGTTGCCAATCATGATTGTTTCATTTTCTTTTAGCACATTCCAACTATGCACAAAACTATAAGAGTTCTTTGTTCTATATTTAAAGTTCAAGTTTGCATTTTAAGACTTGAAATTTGCTTAAAAAAATATAATTTGATAAATTTTCTTGTAAAACTAGTCTTGAACGTATGCAAACGATCTAAAAGTTGTTCCACAAGAAAATTGACAAGGCAAAGAGATAAGAAATTTTCTTGAATTAGCAGATCTCAAACTAAACACATCCAATCTAAGCAATCCATCTACAAAGGAATGTATAGTCGTCAACAACCAATCTTCAACTAACCAACAATGTGAAGACAATCTCAAAATGGTGGAGATTGAACTAATAAATTGAATTGAACCATATGTTGGGGTTACTGTTAGAGAGAAATAAATGTAAGCCTTTCTTGTAAAAAAATGAGCTAAAATGAGGTGAATTGTGACTAAAACAAAATAAAAATCTACAACATTAGAAGAGATTTGAGGCCTCGGAAAGACCATTTCAGTTTGATTCCCATCCTCGCTCTTCTAAAAAATTCTTAAAGTTCCTACTTACTAGATTCTTTATAGAAAACTCAAGAATGCATCTCAAGAATGTTGATGATTGGTGGGTTGAAGATCCAAGTTTGTCATGTTGTTTCTAAACTATCAACTAATTAAAGTTTGGCACTACAAAATATCACTTATCAAAAATCAACTTTACATTCAAATTTGACCACATGAAAATACAACTTCAAGAGTCTTTCATTTAGAGTGTTTTGAGCATGGTTTTGAGTAGAAAAAACAAGATCTTAGGACAATGCATTTCACTATAAAGATAAGATTCTTAAGACCTCTTATTAAATTCATTCTTCATTTAGCCTTAAATAAACTTCTTCAAGGTAAATGGTCAAATGAAAGATGGGCAAGTGACT
The DNA here is from genome assembly GCA_947034895.1 of Rhytidiadelphus loreus. NCBI lineage: Eukaryota > Viridiplantae > Streptophyta > Bryopsida > Hypnales > Hylocomiaceae > Rhytidiadelphus > Rhytidiadelphus loreus. The sequence goes on along the minus strand of OX344765.1, from coordinate 26,357,142 downwards.
CAATGAATTTTTTGTATTGTCCTTCATTTTTAATTAAATTATGTTGACATTGCTATTCGTGTACAATAAATTTCTTATTTGATATAGCAATCTCTTGACCACATTGGATTTGTTCCTACAAAAATCAACAACAAAGGCGGGCTTATGGAGACATCTTGAGAACTCGCAGTTTTCTAATGGCCTCAAATCTCCTTTAATGATATGTAAGTGGAATAGGTGAAATGACTGCAAGCAAGATTGTTGCTGAGATTGAGCCCTAATCAATTAACCCATAAGTGATGTGTGCAAAAATTAGAACAAAAAACTCATCAGAGTTTACCTCCCTCCATTTCGTTGTGCTTGGACATCACTCTGACTATCAAAATTGCAGTTGTATTGGTTGTCGGCAAACTTTAAAGACATTCATAAATCAAGCAACAAAAGTAGATAATGTGAATGAAAGTAGTTAATGTGAGTCAACGTAGATGTGAAAGACTAGAGTAGTGATGTGCTCACAAAATTTGTGACCGAAGATGTCACATAGGTTGTGCATTGAACCAACAAATGAGCATTTAGGACATAGTTGTTATAATAATGAGGAAAAAAATTCACAAGTTTTTTATATCCCATTTTACTAACACATGTTGATCTAATTATGTTGTACTAACCTTCTACTAACTCTCCCTTATCAATCATTCCCCCTATTTTCTTTTGTATGAAGAAGCTTTGACTTATTAAATTCTTTAGTTTTTAGTCTACCTTGTGTTAAGTTCCAAATATGGTGGAGCTTTGGTTTTGGCCATTAGAATTTGGTCTAGTATTTCCATATTTTATATTAATATGGTGAAGTTTTGATTATTAAATGTTCCAACGTCCTTAGTTTGTATTAGAAATCTAAAGAATACAATGAAGTTTTGAATGATAGAAATGATCATCTTTGGTTCTCCCAAAATACAATAGAGTTTGAACTTATTGAAAAAGATTAGCTACTCCCAAAGACCTTAGTATACTAGTCACCACCTTGTTAGGAAAAATTAAGAGAAGTTAACATTTTTGTTAGGTAGTCATTTTAATATCTCAAACTAGTTTTAAACAAACAAACAAACAAACAAAAGGAAATCATAGTGCTAAAGCACCAATATTCTAAAGCACTAGAGACCAAAATTTAAATATTAAAATGAGAGCACTAAGGCCCAATACACTTGAGCTCGCGAGTACCAACTGAGTGGTTGCTAAGAATTGGTAGCAAGGGGCCAAGATTTAGTACAAGAATTGAAAGCCCCTCCAACGGGGCAAGGTTGTCTATGTTAAGGTTTGAGGTTCCGTTGGGGTCTAGTTAAGATTCTTCATGCTAAGTTCTAGTTCAAATGTTAGGGTTTGAGGTTAAAAATTGGGGGAAAACTTGGAAGATGTCTATTTGCTTAAAAAAACATTGAAAAAAAAACAAAGGGAAAAGAGAATAGAGAAAGGGAGAAAGAAAGAAAAGAAATATAAACTCATGTGTAATTTGATGTAGCAAAATCAAGGAGGAGAAAGTATTAATCAAAAGGAAGAAGATACATAATAATAGAAGAGAGTTAGAAGAAGTAGTTCAAGCTTTAAAGCATAAATTATTGGAGAAAAGATAGGATTGAAAATAGAATCTAGGAGAGCAATTCACTTATTAGCCTTTGCAATTTAGGTATGAAATAGATGTCTTACAATAATTAACTTTTAGACAAGGAGGACAAAGGGTTAGCATTATTTGAATTTTGTCTATGGATTTTTAATAATTACTTTCTTTTGTAAAGTCAACTAATAGACTTCAATTGTTGAAAGTAAAAGAAATAGAAGATAGAAGAGAAAGATGAAGTACGAAGGGAAAAGAAGGGAAACTAGAAGAAGGGAAACATAAACATAGAAGGAGAAATAGAAATAGACTTGTATTTCTACTAGTGTGCCCTATGCCGTTGCCATAGCCAAATAAAAGTGAAAAAAAAAATTTAATTTTTTAATTCAGTAAAAAATTTTAATTCAATAACTTTCACACCATAGTGTGAGTTTGTGTACTTGGTATGAATAAAAAGATTTATGCACAAAGGAGTGTAAGGACTTTATTTTGTAGCATTTGGACATGTCATGTGGAAGTTATGGATTCTTAAAAATAAAATATCATTTCATTTCATTTTTTAATTTGGAAAAATCCATAACTTTTGCACCATAGGTTCAAACATCATGAAACAAGTACAAATAGAGAACTTTACACACAAAAGAGTGTAAGGGCTTTGTTTTGTGGCATTTGAATACACAACTCAAAAGTTGTGATTCTTCCAAAATAAAAGATAATTAAAATTAATTTTTGAATGAATAAAAAACTTCGAAATTCCATAACTCAAAACAAAGTCCTTGCACTCCCTCCACTATAAGAAACCCGCGTTTTAGTTGGCGTTTTGTAATTTTTTCAAACGGATTTTAGGTGATGTCGGGAAAAACAACTTGTGTTTTTTCACGTTCAATATAACATCTGGATGTCAACTTGGACGTGAAAAAACACAAGTTGTTTTTCCTGACGTCACCTAAAATCCGTCTGAAAAAATTACAAAACGCTAACTAAAACACGGGTTTCTTATAGTGCTCCTTGCAAAGAGTTTTCCAATGGTACCAAGAACGTCATCCAACACCTCATGATTTCTTAGATCTCAGTGTATCAAACAAAACAAACAAACAAATAAAGAGATAGATAGATAGATATAGACTTGTATAGTAGTTTTATTTCTACCACTTGTATTAAAAACTCTAAAATTAAGCAATGAGCAAATTACCAAGAAGGAACAAGATGGAGAATGATGGGGACATTGAAGGAATCTTTGAGCACCTTTTGGATGAGGTTCACTCCAAAGTAAGTGCCTAAATCACCAAATCATGGAGAAAACTTACCTTAAAATTCCAAATGTATACAAGAAGGAACAAACTCTAAAATTCTAAAATTCTAAAAATATCAAATTAACAAAAAAAATCTAAAGCCTTAAGAATGAGAATAATAACAATCTTAAATCTTTTGAAGACAACTAAGTAAGAATTAAAATTTAGAATCATCAAGAAGAATCTTAGAGGATTTCAAAGCTAATTTAATTATAGAAATAGAAAACTAAGTCAAATTTAAGAAGATAACAAAAGATGAAGTTTTAAATGGAAATTGGATGAAAGTAGGGAATTTCCATCCATTTTGATTCAAACTTGGAATTAAAAAAATAGATTTAATCCTAAGCTCATATCTAAAATTGAAGTTGATTTGAAATCTAAATTCTATAGAAAATCGTGGATGAAGTTTCAATTGCCTCTTCCAAGGCCAAATTTCATCTAGTCATAACTTCTTTTTTAAAAGTCAAAATAAGATGGTTTTTACCATTTTAGAAATGGAAAACTTTGATCTCTAACTTAGGGTAGATAACTCTTATTTGTGGATTCTTCATCTCAAAAAATACATCGGGCCTTGGCTTGATTTGGACAATTTGGCTAATTGACTTTGTTTTGAAATTTGTAGTTACTTTCTCTTGCAATTTAAATCAATTAGGAAGATAGAAAGACATTACTTAAAAGGCACAATAGATCACACTTAAACAATCAATCGTGTAGAACATTTTACACATCAAATCCAAGAACTTGGTTGTGTTTGTTTCATATCAAGGGCGAAGATTTATGAAAGAAAGTTATGATGACTTTAGTGGAGATTAAGATAGTTGGACAAAGGTTCGGAAAATGTGCATGCTACAAGGATTCACTAGAAGAAACCTGCGTTTTTTCTGACATGCCAATGAACATAGTTACGTGTTTAGTTTAACGTCAGGCATGTCTACTGTGGATGTCTAGGAAAATCCGTCAAGATTGACGGGACAAAAACACGAAGAATTTGAAAAAACATGCAATGTTTTTAAAGCGACGTCACAACAAACATGGTAAAAAAAAAAGACGAAAGTATGCCATGTGGCAACCATGTAAGCGCCACGTATGCAAGCGGGCAGTGCCCCATGAAATTTCTTAAACCTGACTTGCTGTTGATGTGGTACCTGACGTCATACCATTTGAAAAAATTAATATTGTTTTCAGCAACATCAACGTAGATGTCTAAAAGAATTTGAATGTTGTTTTTTGCGATGTCCACTTAGACATCTAAACATTTTTTTAAATGTTACCTTAGACATACACTATACACAATACAAAAAAAGACATATAAAATACACCATATAGAATACATTGTACATCATACACAATATATTATACACCATATACAATACTTTACATCATACACCATATGCAATATACTATACATCATACACAATATATCATACATTGTACACCATATATAATACACAATATATTTTACAACATACACAATATACCGTATTGGCAATTATGTCAAATGGCCTAAAAAGCCACTCATTATAAGTATATTGACATGACAAGACAACCTACTTATACTGTGTGGTGATAGGAGCAAAGACAAAGCATATGGGATATGTGAAACTTAGAGATTGTATTTTATGAGAAAACATTTGGACATCTCAATTGACGTGTTAGTTGACATTGCAAAAAATATGTAGACATCTTCTAAGATGTCTCAGTTGATGTGCTAGTTGACATCGCAAAAAACATCTAGATGTTTTAGAAGATGTCTAAGTTGACGTTTTAGTTGATGTCTTCAAAAATAGTGTTAATCTAAATGTTTTTTACTATGCTTTTACCAAAAATGCTCCAAAAATGCCATTTCTAGGACAAGTACTAAAGTTTAGAGAAAAAACAACATTTGTACACATGTAAGTATGTAACCTTAGGATCTTGCAATACACTAATTTGAGAAGATGTGGAAAAAAATTCAAAAATTTCCATTGTATAGATTGCAAGATATTAGTGTTTGAATTGACAATAATTCTTTAATTGGCTTTCCAAAAAAATAGGCAGCTACACTTCACAAGGCCACATTTATATACAAAAATGTCCATATTGATGGTACTTCTTTGGATTCATTCTTCAAGGCAAGTTGGCTACATGCTTGAAAAATTTATGATCCTTTGGAATTGTACAACATATAGGAAAAAAATAGTAAATAGAAAAAAAAATAATGATTGAAAATACTAAACTATCAAGAATTTGGTTATAGAATTGAAAAATGTCAATTTCAATGATTGCAATGTTGCAATAAATAATATACATCCTAAAATTTTATTTTTTTACAAAAAAATTGAAAATTAAGTTAAATAAAGGACTTCAAAGTTTATTTTAGAGTAGCAAATCCATAATTGCCCGTAAACTAAAACTCCTCATAACTTTCATCTCAACGATCAAAATGAAATGACTAAAAGCTTTTTACACATATATAAATCCAAAAAAACAATTTCAAATTTTTATTTTAGAAATCAAGAATTTTTTAAGAAATTTCTGAATAGCCTGTTAAGCAATGAAAATTACATACCATGTAGTCAAAAGTTATGGAAATTATTGTGCCTTAAAGGTACCCTTTGGCACATGTTGTGTGAAAATTTCAAAAAAAATAAAAATAAAAATTCAATTCAGAGTGAACTCCCCAAAATCACAAAAATAGTGTTTGGGCATTTAGGGGTTAAAATTTTCAAACGGCGTCAACGTGTATTGAAGTGGCATGCCACTTCAGCTTCATAGGGTTAAAATTGAAGTAGCATGGCACTACATTTTGGTAGAACTTCAAAGTTATATATAACTTGTATTGAAGTGGCATGGCACTACATTTTGGTAGAACTTCAAATTATTTTCACTTCAAAGTTCTATCAATACCAAAATGTAGTGCCTTCTGCATTTCTGGTTTAAATGTTGTTAAACTAATAGTAGAAGGTTAATACCTACTTTTACAATACTATTACTTTACTACACCGTCAAGATAAATTTTGATTAACAAAATAATGAAATGGAACAAAATCTCAATTTATAAAAGAAGAGTTGCCTCATAAAATTCCAAGTTGATAGCAATATTGTTTTTGAACATGTAAACAAGAATTTGCACTAGGAGTATTGAATTTGAGTATTGAACATATATGAAGATTGCAATGTCTTCTAATATATTTGCAATCCAATTATTTTGAAGCCTTTAATGGAGAATGAAAAAAGTGCAGCACATAATGGAAGTGAGTGCAAAGTCATTGTTTTGTTTCCAATATTCTTTGTTGTTTGGGAGAAGATATGAATAATAACTTTAGCAAAAGAACAAATTTATTTGTAATGCAGTCAAAAAATGAATCTTCAAAAATTGACAACAAAATATGTTTTATTATGAAGTATTTGGGAGCATAAAGACAAATATTTACATATAGTATATATACTATAACGCATTATACTAATTTTTTAGGACTTGTTAATACAATTTGTGCTGTATTGGAAGTACAATAGAAAATGAAGTCATTCCGCAGCTTTCCCATCCATGCATGCAAGGTTTTTGAGAAAAGATGCCAAAGAGCTGCCCTTTCATTGTATTTTTCACATGTGGTCAACGTTTTACCTCAGTCCATAGTAAATTTCAGTAACTTACCCATAGTCAAACCGAAATCCTTTGCCAACGTGGCACTTACTTGTTTCTCAAGACGTCAGAAGAAACGTGACTATGTTTTTTGTGATGTTCTCTGAAACATGGACATCAGATAGAACAGAAGCTTGTTATGACCCTAACGTTGACGTGTTTCTTGCAACATCCAAGTGAATTAAGCCTCCCATGGCCAAAGTCCCATTTCTTTGCTCATGTTTTAAAAAACATTGTTGTTTCATGTTAACATCCAAAAAAATAGGGGCTCCTACTAGTGATTGGAATCTCCAAAACCTACTCAGATACATTCAAGTTCATGGGATCAAAATTGATAAAAAAAGACCTTGCACATGTGACACTATCTTAGGCCAAAGGGCATAATGCCCCAAGGAAGTGGTTGAGCATTGAGTCTTTTCTTGTATGGTGATGCCAATAAGAGGTAGAATAGCAACTTCCAAACGTTTTTTGACATAAAAGCGGTAGAGGTAGAGGAGATTCAAGCAAAGAAGATATTTTATTTGACTCAATTGTACAAGCACTATGAGGTCTAGGACAACCATGACAACAAAATATAGGACAATTATAGCAAGAACCTTAGTAAAGACCTCACACAAAGAAAAGATCAAAGGTACTAGAAGGATCCAATTGACATTGCAAGATGTTTGACAATTGCAATGACATAGTTCACAATCAACCAACATTGCTTGAGGAGCCTCAAGGTTTTTCAAGGTAAAAAATAGAAGTTTAGGTGGAGGTTTTTCTAGCCTTAGATTTGTTGTTTGGAATTGGACGCCCATTGTTTCTACTATCACTTCTAGGGATGCTACTTCAAGATAGTTTGAAGAAGGCATGCAATAAAATGCCATTGAAAACTACACATTCCCGACTTCTTTAAAAGCTTTAATCCTTCTTCACTTGAACAAAAAAGAAGCCAAAAGTTATTACAAACTAGAAATTGAACAAATAATTAATTGAAAGCAACTATCGCTATTGCTGAAAAAGGATGCCCATTTCAAACTATATTTTATGGATTTCAATATTCTCTAAAATTACTTTGAAGAGTCATGTCATGGAATTGACTTTGTCCTACAAAAGAGGAAAGAAGTTGATTCATTAACCAGTGGAGGAAAAGAAAATTGTGAAACATATCATGAGTATGGTAAACTATGAACATCCAATTGACATCACAATGTTGAAGGTAAAGATGGTGGAGGCTATTCAATTATAGATGACACCTTTTAACAAAGAGATGTTGGGGCAAGGATGATTGGTTTATTGATTTAAAAAACGACATCCTAAAATTATTCCATACATGTCTCAAATTTTGAATTCTAGGAGGGCCAAATTGTTTCTAAGTCATGTGGTCTCTTTTTATGAAAATTTGCAAACTACACTAAAGTGAAGTTTCATCTTGCATCTCACATTTGGAATTGCAATGAATTTAAAGCTTAAATCGGACTCAACGGAAGGGGGCAAGTTTTTGTAAGGACCACAGTGTGAAGCATACATTCAATTATTCCAAAGGATTATAAATGACTTTTGGTGTCATATTTTGTGAATATCGTTGGATATCACATTTCAAGTTTCTACATTTAAAAAAATAAGACTTTTCAATAAGACTAGATTAAGAGTTGTGAGGCCAATGCATCTATGGCATGCAAGCAAAGGCATAGATGACAGGGTATCTATTCAAGGTTGAGATAATATATTTTTTGAAAAATGTGAATCTTTGTGGTTTCTAAATTTCTCTTATTAATTGCCATCTTTTCATTGTTGATGATCATGGTTGACTATAATGCTGTGAAAACAACTAGAAGTGTGAGGTTGAATCTCTTAACCCTTCTGTTACATACTTTCCATGAGATGCAACGTTTGGCCATTTCTTGTTTTAAACTTTTTACACAAGCATTCCACTTGCTTAACCCCTAAAAGCCCAAGGCCTTTTTTCTACAAAAAAACAGTCAAAATTGCCATTTCTATAGTAAAGAGTAAAAAAATTTGAATTTTTTTCCACATCTAACCATAGGATCTTATACCTAACTAGCATGAAAATGTATAGAAAATCATAAACTTTGACTACAGAGATTGCAAGATATGTGCGTTTAAAGTGAAAAAAACAAGTTTTTATGCACATTACGGGACTAGATTATTTGACTTTGAACCTTCTTAAATTAAATTTTTTACCCTACAAAGTTTTGAGCTCAAAATCTTCATTGTAGGGAATTGAGTTGAAAATCTAGGAAAAAAAAGTAGTTTTTTTTTAACTTAATTTTAATTCTTTAAAAAATTATTAAGTAGAAGTAGGTATGAGATAGAAGGAAAATCTAAATTATGAATATCTCTAAAATGGAATTAAAACGCACTAATCCCAATGGTAAGATTGTTCTATAAAGCAAACAAAACCATGTAGAACTTCTTCTTTTTAAATTGTAAAAATTGCATTAAGAAATGAATCCTACAAGTTATTTTTTCAAAAAGATGCTCTAATTACCCGAAAAACAAGATTGTCTATAACTTTCTCATTACAAATCCAAATGGAATGAATCAAAGCTTTCCATATAGACAAAAATAAAATCTATGAGAAAAAAAAATTCAAAATTCAAATTCAAATTATTTTTTACTACCCCCTCTCCCTTGTTTTGAGCTTATTTAGACATAATTTTTGTTCCCATGCACTGATTGAAAAAAAGAAAAGTATTCCCATGAAGCCAATTAGTTTTTCTATCTTCAAAAAAGAATTCAAAAAATCATGACAAAAATTCAGCTAATAGGTACTTCTCCAAAATCCCATTTGTCCCCTAAAGGGATAATGGTCTTCTAGGGGTTAAAGATGCTTGGACATTGAAAAACAATTCTCAAGAGATGCAACCAAGGATGTGTTGGCATCTTGGATATTCAAGGCACTTGCAAAAGAACTATCCGAGTCAAACATTAAAAGTAGCTTTTGTACAATTGGCCTATTTCCATTCAATCCACACTGACAAATTGCGAGCTCACACTCACATACAATGCTAATTGAATATTGTTCAATCAAAAATCATATGTGAATATTGTTCAATCAAAAATCAAATGGCAAAAAATTAATATTGAAATCAATAGCTACAGAGGTCATACAAGATCCAGATTGCAAATATTGCACTTCGAAATGACTTGATAGGAAATTCATGTGAAAATGACACCATCGCAAGTTGCAGTTGAAGTGTATATCTTAGGAAATTGAAGAGCAACAAAAATTTAACTCTAATGATTTCAAATTGAAACCATGCAAGGGAACGCGAGGGCAACATCAAAAATGAAAGTGACTACAAAGTCCAGTCTTTCTTGTATCCATTTTGGATGTTGCTATTACTATTATAAGCTTGGTTGAACAATGAAATTAGTATGTAAAAGTCAACAAAGCTAATAGATCGAAAATTCAATGTATATTAATTAATTGACACTATTCTAGATATACTAACATCCCAAAACAAATTGTGGCAATTGCTAATGTAGATCATACTAAGACAACGCTCTTCACGGAATTTGACCATCGTACCACAACTTCTCCACCAAGTGTAGATTGTGTTCCCATCACATTTCCAACTAAATAACCACCCCTATGACCATGACAAGTTCATGTAACCATGCCTATCTACTTTGCCTCCACCTACATCTCAATTTAAGGCATTTTTTAGCAATCCCAAAACGACTACTATACTTTTAGGTACTCATACCTTACCAATTTTTCATTTAACAAAATAAATTTGATGGCAAAATAAAGGATTGCTTCATTGACATTTGTGGAAATGAAGGGTGGAGAGGTTGTTTTTATAACAAAATTTATTGTCTACCATGAAGCCTTAAAGATTATGGGATAATTTGAAGATGAGAGCTTGACTACTCATTGTCTAAACGTAGGAATTGTATTCAAAGTAGAATTTTAAACCTCATTTTGGCATAGTAGAACAACTTTTTCTAAGAAACTTTGGACTATGAAAAATTGAAAAATCAATCTAAATTTCATTTGCAAAAAAAGTTATGAACAAAATTTAGAGAGGATGTTTGAAAATGTCAAAGAAAATGTCCCTTCCAACCCTTTTCTAAAATTGTCTAGAACTTTTGATTGGATACTCCAAAATCTAGAATAGGTCATTGGAGATGAAAATTAGCTTGATTCACTAACTTTTTCTTAGTTCAAAGTTTCTTGAAAAAAGTTATTCTACGATACCAAAATGAGACTCAAAATTCACAATTCCTACTTTTCACTTAACCCTTTAACACCCAAGTCGATGACTGATTACTCAAATTGACAGATTTTTATCAATAGCAGAGTGGCTATTAAGAGCAAGCCCACAGCTGACTCCCCAAACAGGGACGTCAAGTGGGGGCTTGGCGTGTAGATTTGAAGAGTTCAGCCAACCCTCCTCCTTTGCCCCACAGCAAACACACCAAGAGGGGACACTCAGTGGATATTTAATCAAACTTCACATTTGATGAGTCATTTACTCAAATCAAATTGTAGATGTAATTTGAAGATATGCAACTAATGCTAAGAGGATTTGAATGAATTAAATGTTAAGTTTTTTACATATAAATTTTCAAGCATAGGCCCTTGCTTGAAAATTTACATGTAAAAAATTTAACATTTAATTCATGGTAAACCCGAAAGCTTTAGAAGCTTAGCGTCAAAGATAACCACAATTGGATTTGAGTGTCTCATCATGGAAGAGAATCTCTCTATATACATATGGGATGGTAAGAGGAGGAACAACCCATGTAGGATAAGTCACTTAGAATGAAAAGGAACTTCAATATTCATTCATGGTGAAGTTCCTTCTCATTCTAAGTGACTTATCCCATATGAGTTGTTCCTCCTCCTACCACCCCATGTGTATATACAGAGATTCTCTTCCCAAGGTAGGCAAAGTAAGTTTGCTACCTTCTTCCTTCATTGTGTTGGACAGAGTGGGAAGAAACACTTCAATGCGTTTGAAGTTGAATTATTTCAAATGTTTAAAGTTGAAATTTATTAGAACTTAGCAATTTTAGAAATCATCACAATTGGATTTTAAAACTCAAAGCAATTTCTACTCTAAAGTTGGCCTCACACGGCCAATTACCGTGTCTCCGCAGCTTGGTGGGGCTTGCTTTAATGAAATTGCGTCAGTATGCCACTTTTTTGTAACCCGTCATCGACCTGGGCGTTAAAGGGTTAACCCCTAAAGTTCCATTGTCCCTACAATCGATTTTGGGCAAGCTCCTATGATCTCATTTTTGGCTTAAACTTTTTGAAACTTTCTTACAAGATAGATGAACTTCTGAGATTTCTAGAAATATAATTTTTATTCCAATCGGTGCCCATGAGCAAAAGTTATGCCACAATAACCTGAAAATGGAGGAGACCGGGCAGCAAAAAAAATCCACAAAAAATTGAAATAAAAATTTTAATTTTTTTTTCTTGTAGATTATATTTTATTCTAAATGGAAAGCTTTGATTCATTCCATTTGGATTAGTGATGTGAAAGTTATGGAGTTTCTTGATTTGCGGGCAATCATAGCAACTTCTTGAAAGAATTTTTTTTCTTCCACTTTGAATGCTAATATGTTTCAATCTATACGGTCAAACATCACAAAAAATTTATCACATGATCTAAGAATAGTGTAGAATAAGATCCTATAGTTAGATTCTAAAAAATATTTAAAAAATTTATTTCATAGGTGAATGTAGCAACAGTGGTAGTTTTGAGTGGTTTTGGCAGAAAAATGGCCTTTGGACTTTAGGGGTTAATTATGAGTAGGTGAGCTCTTAGTAATTCTAATTTACATATTCTACATGGGTTGCTTTACCTCCTACCACCCCAATAATATAAAGAACTTTTCTTCTCATCTCTTGACACACAAAATGTGAGAGTTGCCAATTATCTTGATTTCTTCCAATTTTAATGCTGAATTTTCTAAAATTGTATTTTATGGAGCAAGGAAACATCTTCAAAGTCATGGTAAAAGGGAATATTTTCAAAATCAAGGAAAACAATCTCTCCCAAAAGGTTGTTTGGAAACAACAAATGTATATGTGGATTCCAAGTTCCAACATTTTCTATGAAGCATCCTAGTACAAGGTTGGAGAAAAAAGCCTTGAAGAACCTAATGCACTAACAACTAAATATGCAAACAACTACACTTCTACACTTTATTTGAAAGCAATTATTTCTTATATAACTATGATACCACAGCATACGTTTGAGTGCATCATAACACTTTACTCAAGTACAAAGCCTAACATTTCACAATATATGATTATTATTGGTTCATTTCTCAAATGCAATTGTCCTACTTTCAAGACAATGTTGATAAGGCACTAGAAAAGAAAGAGCAATGGATGAACTACAAACACTTGTATTTCATGTTCATTGTCATATATAGCCTTGGTGTAGAAGTATATCTTTTCCTTCATGCTTCAAGCTAACCTTTAGCTTTAATGACGTTGAACGTATTCCAATAAAAACACCATCTTAAGGCACACAAGCAATTTGTAGGTAAACATAAAATTTATTGACTTCATGTGCTTGATTAGTGGAGAGGTAAATCGTAAAGAATCTCTTATATTCCAATATGTTTCTTAAATGTACTAAGACAAAAAGGCCAATACTTAATTTATGCTATCATTGGTTACAAATACAATTTATTTGAATGTTTTCTTGCATCTCTTAGACTTTATGTTGGCATGATTATTTATAGATTGACCAAAATATACATGCTCCCAATAATAATATGATGTAGGTACTAGGAGAAAAAAAATTGGTAATAAAAGGGCATCCAAGAATTAGAAATCTTGTAAATCTTTTGGAACCTATAGATTTCCATGACCTTAGGGTAATTACATTCCCAATGCATGTTTCAAGGATTTAACCCTTGAATGCCTAGCACGTGTTTACCAAAATCCAAATCCTTCTAAATTCATTCCAATTAAACTATTGCCTAAAAAGAGATCCATATAAATCACTATAAGAAATCCATATTTTATATGATATTTTCATCATTTTTCATGACAAGATTTTAGTGGACATCCAATAAAACAACTTGTGTTTTTATGTCATAATAATGTCCAATGTAACATCCAAATATTATATTGGACGTTCACTAAAATCCGTCACAAAAATGATGAAAACGTCACATAAAACACACATATTTCTTATATTGAACTAATTGCATCGATTGGTAGTGGAGACAAGTCCAAAGCTATAGGGAAAAGGACACATCCTTTGACAATACCATTGAAAAGATAATAATAGTCAAACAAGGAATTTTTTAATTTTGAGAGGCCACATTTGAAGTGTTGGGGCGAGGGGTCAATGTCAATGTAACATTTCTTTGACATTTCATTTCCATTAAATTTTTGCATTGTAAAAATGATTTTCAAATAGATCATTGGAAGACTAGGTTCAATGATTCTTATACTAATTTTTTATACTAAAAATCTTATTTCATATGGTCTTACCATCTTCAGGCATCCAAAATCTACAAATATAGGTTTAAAATTGTAAAAATTGTAAAATCTCAAAATACTTTTGGATATTCAATACAAAATTGCCACTTTTCATCAATAAAAATAATATTTAGCAGAAATCTCATTTCCAAGTTTCCACACTTTACATGTAACGCATATATACTAGTTTTGTTAGAACAAACAATAGAAAAAAAAACTGTTGTTGAGGGTGCTTCACTTTATACAATTCAAGCGCATTTGGAGCACCTCACCAAGCGTAGTATCAAACTCCTTCATTGTGTAGCAATGCTCATAGATTGCTATGAATTTGGCAACATCATATTTTATCATACTTCATTTGGGCTCAAGAAAATTGTAAGGATGTTAACCACTTCCAATAGGCTTGTTTGCGTTGTAGTGATCTTGAATTCTCTTCTAAAATGCATTTTTTTGTTGATTGTTTCCTTCTATCAATTCTTGTGAAATGAAAAGCGTGTTGAGACAAGCTTAATACTCTTCCGTATTGAAGAAGTTTTTTTCCTCTTGGGCACATGAAGCCAAAGTCTTCATGATGATGACACAAGAATCTCATCTTAACAAAGCTTTTCAGAAGGCAAACAATAAGACAAAAAATGCCGTTGGTCTTATATAGTTGTGTATCAAAGTTGTGAAACTATAGCCTCCTATAATGGTCACATTGGAGCAATCAATAAATTCCATGTCACTTTCCAAACAACACAATATCGTTACCATCCTAGAAGTCAATTCCATTATAGATGCTATTAGATGTGGTGTACACCAAGACCAAACAATGGAATTTTTAAAATTCTTAGAGTGATTGGTCTAGGCTTGAAAGTAGGTTATGGTTCAAGTTGGCTTCACACTTTGGACAAGGTCCATGTCAATTCTCATGGATGAGAAGTCTACTGGAATCCTATATGGCTAAAATACATATAATTTTATTTGTTTCTCAAAGCTTTTTTCTTATCAATTTTCTTGAGACAATGATTTTTTTGTTGGCAAGAAGTTGAACAAATTTTACCAGTCATGAGTTTTTAATTGGTTCTATGAATAACTAAAAAAATGGAGAAAAATTCTACTCAAACCACTTGTCCCTATCATTCTTGAACATCAAGTCACCTCTAAAGTTACCCTAGAAACATTCAACTTACCAACTCTTCCCACCCCATTGCCAATTGTCACATTGCTAGCAATCATTTGTACCTCAAATTTTCATTGTCTTTAAGGTAGGAGGTCTATGAAGTGCTCAAGCTCTAAAGGCATCTACATTAAATGTTTTTGAGCCTATGGAAGACCGTGAGTTCTTGCATTGTGAAGAATGTGGGAACCAAGCCATATCAATAGTTTGATATGGTCAGGAGACTACCATGTCAAAAATTAATATTCATTTATTTTTTAATTATTAAAAAAATGTATTATATATATATATATATATTTAATAATCTGATTGTGATGTTGTAGTTCACAACTTAGTGAACAGTTGTGAACACTACTAGAAAATCATGACCAAAATAACAAAAAATCAACTGTTTCATGTTGTTTGGGGCACTAGAATGACTGTTTTCACTCATTTTTAAACTTTCTATGAAAATCAACAAAATGGTGCCTACTTTCTGTTGGTTTGAATAGTACAATGACCAAATCAACAAAATTATAGGGAATATGGAATCTTTTAGAATCTAATTTCATTTTAAGAATATTCTATCAAACATAATAATCTTCCAATCCATAAGTGGTATTGCTGTATTTTCTTTTCCCATGTAATCTCTAATAACTCTATTTTGAATTTGTATGCTTATGATTCAAAAACTATTGATGAAACTTATCAAAAAAAAATTATTTGTATAATATAGAAAAAATTCCATGAAATTCAAAAAAGGCATTGGACATTTAGGTGTTAACGGTTTGATAAAAAACATTTTGGAATTTGGAATAAGATCAATCATCATATGATACAATTATTAGTGTAATTCAAAAATCTTGTAGAAACCTTAAAATCTTAAGATTGTGATTTCCCAAATCTGAACCTTAAGTTATTCATTTTCTTCACCACCATTTGCCTTTTTTGACTCCTTACAAAGATTTTTGGGTGGCATGATCAAAGAATATGTTATTATTTTAGGAATATACTGGCAAAACAATCCTACTAAAAAATTATTATTTTATCTAGTCATGATCAACACACCGAATTTCCATTTCAAAAATCAAAATTTCCATTTTTGATAAATTATTTTGTGTGTTTTTCATTGTATTACATAATGATTGATTGAAAAATATTGGTGATGAATTTTTCAAATTTTATTGTAGAAACATATAAGAAACATCAATGTGTTCATTTCACTTTGTGAAAAAATTCACGTTACCTAAAAAAAATTTTATACTAGAGAAAAATTGATGTCAAGGTTTTGCCTTCCCAAAAAATTTTAAATAGATATTCCTAAATTGTAATTATATTTTAGCCTTGTATTATGATTACATCTATACGTTTGAGCATGATGGTTGAATTGGTTTGCATAACCTAATTATAATTTTGAAAAATTTGTTCTACAAATTTTTTATTAGACTTTATAGTTATTAGACTTTATAAGACTTCTCGGAGGGTATTAGACAATGGAAATTATTTTTTGAACTAAATCATTCTCAATTCAATGTTCTTTACACTCAGCAAACTTAGGTGGCCATTTTGGCATAGTAAAATATTTTTTTTCAGAAAACTTTGATTTAAGAAAAGTTGTAAAGTCAAGCTAACTTTCATCTCCAAAAATCTATTTGAGATTTTGAGCCTCTAATCAAAAGTTATGGGCCTCCAATCAAAAAGTTGTTCTACTCTACCAAAATGGCTACCAAAGTCTGCTAGGTTTACAAAGCAAACAAAACATAATTAAAAAAACTTGTTAAATAAAATTCAACACCTTTTATACACAATGTATACAATGGTGCAATGATAACCTCAACTATGAAGTACAAGGTTCAAACCTTAAGGCCTACATTTGCCTAGGTGGCAGATTCCAAGCAATACGAGATTTTGATTTTCATGTTGCCTGTATTTTTTGGGCAGCAAAAGAAAATTCACAAAAAAATCCAAAATAAGTTTTTTTTAATTTTTAAATTAGATTTTTTTTCCGTCTTTGTCCAATCAACCAAAAAAATTAGTAGATTTCAATGTATTTTAATTGGTACAACGTGATCAAAACATTAAATGTTTTTCGGGCCTCTGGGAGACTGCGAGTTATAATGCTATGATAACTAGGAAATGTGACTGCTATAGTGACACCTTAGCGGTCCTACGTGGCCGAGAGGCTTGCTAGCTCATTTCTCAAAAAGAAATTCAACTTTTTTTTGCATTTGAAGAATTAAAAAAATAAAAAAATAAAAAAATAGTGACAACTAGTTGTTCCTTCACTGCGGAGGGAATAGTGAAAGAAAAAGGCTTGAAACAGTCTCCCGGAGGCCCAAAAAAACATCTAATGCAACAAGCACAAATAATATTTTTGGTTGTTTTAGTCTTAGATTTTTCTACTAGTGGAAACAATCTCTTAGAGGCCTAAGAAAACATCTAATGCCTCCTATATTGTACAATATTTTATTTACCTATGGAATCCATATGAATATTTTACATGGACTTCATGCCTCCTAGCATTAATTAGGAAGCTAATGTGAAAAAGATTTTGTGAATTAGAGAAGCTGATTAGGTGAAGAACATAACGGTGACTTAATTACTTCCAAAAAATAAACCATATTAAAAAATGAAATCAATGGATTTAGTAGTTGACACTTGTTGCACTTTATGGAGCCCTAAGAAAGAATTTTGATTTATAATGAGCTTTGTGAGTATGAATTCACTAATTTTTTGTTGCAATGTGATGATGTTCAATAGATGCCTTGATTTTCAGCTTGAAATGGTTGCACATGCCTAGAAATTTATGTTCCTAAACTTGATTTTGTTGCTCGAAATTAGTTGTCAAGAAAGTTGCAATATGAGTTTCAGCTATGCAATTCTATACAACACTATGGCAGGACACTTCTTGACATTGGAAGAGCAAGGTATTATCATAAAAATGAATAAGGTTGGATTGTCTTTGAGTAAGATTTCATGTCATGTTGGAAGACTGAAGAAAACTATTTCATTAGTTCCAAAGAGATATCATGAAAGGGTTTCAGGACAAATTACACAAAGGTTCAAACTTCTTTGAAAGTTGCAGGCTCATGATTGCAAGAAGCTCAAGTATGAGCTTCAAAGAAGTTGTCACGTGCATCTTGCAAAACTTACCAATAGTTTGCATGTTTCAGTGAGCCAAACTACAATATGGAAAGAGTTACATGAGCTTGGACTTTGTAGCCGAGTTGTAGTCAAGAAAGAGTATTTGAACAATAGATATAAGCAACAGAGGTTGCGCTTTGCGAAAACACACCGGAATTGAACAATTAGAGAGTAGAACTTAGTTATTTGGAATGATGAAGCATCATTCTAAATAGGTAAGAATTCACTTCAAATTCAAGTATGGTGTAGTAGTCATAAAAGATACTAGTATGATTTACAATGTTTAGGACCAACATTCAAGTTCAGAAGACTCCATTATGGTCTAGGGGACCTTCATTGCAACTAGCAAGTATTATTTGATCTTGATTCTTCCTGAACAACGCATTATTACAGACTTTGTTGATGTTGTCTCAGGGAGATCACTCCTTGTAATTTAAGGTATACACTTGAATTAAGAGGATATTTGATGTGGGGCTATTTACCTTAATTATTGCATTTAAGATGACCATATTTTTACATAAAAAGCTAAAAAGGGCATATTTTCAATATCCTATAATTTTTATAAATTTGTTCATGCAAGTTTTTAAGTGAGGCTATCTTACATATAAAATTTAAGTGTCCAATTTTCTCCCATCTCCACCCTGCGAGTGTTTTGATCTCCACCCTTGAAACCAACAAGCACAACTAGGTTCTATCAAACTAATTTCTATGGGTGAATTGGTTGATAACACAAGTTGCCTTCTAAGCAATGGAGCTTTTTGTTAATCGTTTCTACCATTAGATGGGATTCAGTCCCTCTGGAGGGCTGTGACCTCGACTGGGAATAGCCCCGCAGCAGTTTGCAAGTGTTGCCTGACGTGGCAAGGCGACTGCCACGTCAAAAAAAATTCAACTCATTGTTTCATTTTTTCATTTTTTTCATTTTTTTTTATAAAAATAAAATAAAATTTGGTAGTGGTCATTCCTAGATTGTTAGGGGAACAACGCTAGGAACAAGCTTGAAACGGCCCTCCCTACCCCCAAAATCCCATCTAATGCTAACTTCCCTAATGGCAATGGCTTGTCAAATCAAGCCAAATTAATTCCTAAGACCCATTTTGGCTATGTCAACCAAAAATTAGTTGAGGTCAATGAGGTTGGCCAAGCACAAAGGTTAAATAACCTAAATTTTTGGGTTAATTTTATCCTTTCTAGAATGATAAAGAAGTTGAAATTTGACCTAAGTATCTAAAAGATAATTGTGAATGAAGTTTGATGCTAAACTGCCTTTTAAAACTTCATCCGTTGATTTCTAGAGTTCTAACTATCGAATTTCGCTTTTAATTTTTGGTTTATTTTTTATTTTCTATCTTCTATCTATTTTCTAAGTTCTGATTTTGATTTGATTTGGTCAACTTTGGTTGACTTTCATCCAATCCTACTCTACTTTTGTTGAAAACTTCAAATTTCTTTAAGCCTTTTAATTTTCAGTCAATTTTAAAAATAAAATTAGTTAGAAAGTTCTGAAAATATTATTTTCAAGATACTTTCTTTAATTTATCCCTTGTTAATTAATTTACTTTATTTAGTAAATCCCTAACCTTTTCTTACTAATTAAGTAAATTAAGATTTTACTTCTACTCTAAGAAGGTTAATTGGTTTAATCTTTTGAAGTTTTTCTTAACTTTTTTTTCAAAGGTAAAAACTTCTTACTTTTGTCCTTCTTGGTAAATGTTATTTACGGTGAATTTTTGACCATTTACCAGTTCATAAGAAAATTCCGTAATTCTTTTTCACTTTGAATTTCAAAATTATTTTTGCTTTTACCCTTCTAATTCCACTTTGATTCTAGATTTCAAGATTCTTAAAAGATTCTTTTAAAAGATTTTTTTTGGTAATTTTCTATTTTTTCATCTACTTTTATTATTATTTGTTGTGTAAGGGTAAATTTTGGTGATTTTCTTTAACGGTTGTGGTGAAAGTCTTTTCAGACTACTAAGGTAATTTTCTAACTACTTTTGGACCTACTACCTAATTGGTTTGGTTGACTATAACATAATAATTCTAATTTTAACTTGTGAGTAAAAAGTCAAATTCTAATCTAATGTTTTTGAGTAAAAAGAAACAAAGAAATGGGTAAAGATTCAATTACTAACTTCCATATTGGTGTCACCTTCATTAAATGTTTCGATCAAATTCCCGACTACATGCTCCACCTCCATTTCCAATTTTTGTTGTAAGTTGTTGAATTTTGTTGTAAGTTGTAGACATATGTGGAGGAGTTCCAAGCTTCTTTTGGATTGTCTTCTTTTCTTTTTCTTCCCTTCTTTTTGATGTTTTCTTTTCTTTTTCTTTCACTAGATATTTTTTAAGAATAAAATCCTATTAAGTCCAATTGAGTTTCTAATTGCCAAATGCTCCAATTTGTTTAGGAATCAAACAAATAGTTTAAGACAAAGTGCTTTTGGCATCTAATAACTAGTAGAAAACGTAAGAATTTTGACAGAATTCTGTTGATTTGGTCGTGTTGTGCTGGTCAATGTTCTATTGATTCCAACAGAATTATGATGAAAATTACAGATTTATGTTGAAATCAACAAAACAGTGACCGGGACAACGCAACCAAATCAACAAAATTTTGTCAAAATTCCTGCGTTTTCTACTAGTGTAATAACTAATAACTAACTTAGAGAATATTTATAAGTCAACTAGTCCCTCATTTGTCTTTTTTTTCTGTCCTAGTAGCAAAGTCCAACCTTGTTTAAGGGGTTCAAATTATTCCTAATGGATGAGCCTCGTTGCTTCACTCTTCCTACTAAACAACCATCTCCTTCAATTGCACTTGTCTTAGAGCTTTTTGTTGTTTGAGAATTGTGGTTTTGTTTCCAAGTACCAAGTTATAGCGCATTGGCAACTTGTTTGTTGAGTTTTGAATGCAACGAGATGGCATGGATGCTCAAGCTGGAGCTCCCTTATAGCTGGTCAATCCCCAGTTGACTTACAAATCTGAATTCCAAATTCTCTCCACTCCTTGGATCACTCAAGGCTTGTTTTGAAATTTTCTTAACAAACCTCTCAACTCTTTGGATCACTCAGACTTGTTGAAAAATCTGAAATTTCTCAACAGATCTCATCAACTCTCTGGATCACTCAGACTTGTTTAAAAATCTGAAATTTTCCTCAGACTCTCTGACTGGATTTTTGTGCAAAGGACCTTCCTAGCCCTTGGTCAAACCTGGTTGACCAATTATCTTCTGAAATTTTGGGCTCTCTCCCTGGATCACTTTGACTTAGCTTGCAAATATTTTTGATAAGGAACTCTTGGATCTCCTAATGGGGACCCTTTAACAAAACAAAATATGGAAATCTAGACTAAGAGCAAAGCTTTGCCGTTTAGAGTATTGAGGCCCAAATTTTAAAGCATAAAGAAGAAGGAAAAGACCCGTAAATAATTTTGGAAAATATCTTTAATGACGATAGCTTCGCCGTATTAGAGGGGTTAGTCTCAATTTTTCAACACACTAAGAACAAATGTTAGTATCAAAATATTAGTAACTTGGCAATATCTTCGCCATATTGGAGGGCTTAACCTCAAATTCTTTAAAAGAATACGACAAGATGACCACTTGCGGGACTTTGAGAACTTTGAATCCCACTCAAAGCTTCTCTAAAGACTTGTAAATATCCACGTGGACCACATATTCTCCACATCAAGGTTCTAGGGGGATTTTCTTTAACAAAGTGTGAAATCCCACACAAGGAACTCAGCAGAGAATGATTAGTGTATAGACTCTACTTCAACCACAAGCAAGCAAGCTCCAAGGGTTCAAACTAACAGCATTACCAGAATTCAGTTTGAATATCCTTGGTGTTAAAACAAAAGACTTCAAAGTTCAATAAGACACGCAATAATTCACATAAACACTTCAAGACTTGCAAGCTAGAGCAAAGGGATTCCAACGTCCTTTGATTCAAGCTTAAGAAACACAAAGAAACTTTAAAGACAATGAAATGGGAGCAGAGCTTCTGCGCAAGGTTCAAAACAAGAGTGTTTGGCCAAATGGCAAAAATTTAAACAACGTGGCCGCATTTTGACCAAAGTTTTACAAGAAGAAAAGGGGTGCAAAGGGAGTCGGTGGGAGGTCTTTTATATGTTTCTAAGGCCCCTCACTTACCCCCCATTTACTCTAAACTACCCATTTACTCTATTTAGCTAAAAAATAAAAAAACTACTTATTACTACGCCAATTTCTACCCTACTGCTGGTCATGCTCATAACTTTTGGAGAAAAGCTCCAAATGAAAAACGGATTGCGCCTTTGGCTCCAAAAGACCCAAATTAGCTTGGAGACCCCTTAATCCCCTACTTCCCAACTAATTTCTTCACAAAAGATAGCATTTTCCAACTTAGTGAAAAGGTGAAAAATCTAACTTCTGGAGTTAATGGGTTTTGATCATTTTGATTGACGAGAGTTGTTCAAAAGGTTTGAGAATGTAAGAAAAAAGTCCAAGATGTCTTAATTTGTCCTTCTTATGCTCCTCATTTGTTGGGCATCCTGCGGAATGTTTTGAAATTCCGTTAAAACTTGTATGTGCTACCCGTTTGGGTAGTTATTAATGTCGAAATGTCACGAAACTTGATCAGGCACTTATTTATGCTAAAACACACTATTCTAATTTTTAGTGGTATTTTACCATCACTAGAGGAATTTATATGATTTATTACCACCTTGATAAAAGTGGTTGACTTCATGTTGTGTAATTTGGAAAATTACTAAACTTTTTAGGTGGCATCTACCAAGTCCCCAAACCCTTTGTGCTAAATTTCAAGTCTAGCTTGCACTCGATAGTGGAGAAAAAAATTTATCTCTCCCAATTTTAATTCCTCTGGGGAGGAACCATTCCCATATTAGGGAATCCAAGCAAACTGATTCCACCAATATCATCTAGTTTTGTCTGTCTTGTTGTGGTCAACTGTCGTGAGTTAAGCATGTCCTTAGTATAGTGATTTGCTATCAGAATGTTAACTGGCCGATATTCCAACAAACCGTTAATCGGATTCCTATTCACCATTTCAGCCTTGAATTTGGACATTTGAAGGTATTTTAAGCATTTCCATGCTTTTCACTAAACTACATTGTTTTGAAAGGTACTTCTACCAATTTCAATGCAAAAACTCTTTTTAGGTCTTTTTTGTAATGATTACTATAAAAATAAACAAAAAAACAAAAAAATTTAAATCCTGAGACCCAAGTGCCATTTACGGGGCTCACACACCCTTCTTCACAAATTTTCTCTTCCATCTACTGCATCTATGTATGGTTTATACATTGTGAAACCAACAATAATCAATTGAATTCAAGCAACAATTTTTAATCCCTAAAGGTCAATTGTCCATTGAATGAATAATTGAAACTCTGGGTAGGTTCCTATGAAGTCAATTTTGGTCAGATGTTCATAAAATTTTGACACAAGATGTGAACATATCCTCTTAGTGGAAATATAATTTTTTTCCGCCCAAATTCTTTTGGCAACCCTTGCAATTTGGGCATCTTTGGGGCATCTTTTGCAAAAACTCTCATCAACTATTGAAATTTGGCATACAATTGTCAAAAACAATTTAGTTTGAAAATCACATTCTGAGAGGAGTCAATTTTTATTAACTATATTAGTACGGCTTCAAGAAAAACCTTTTTTTCTAATCTCAAGCTCTATTATCTTGCAATATGAGAAGTCAAAGTTCTTGAAATTTTTCCCACATACGGGCCCACATATTCTAAATGTTTGTCTCTAAAATTTAACCATTTGGATTTCAAATAAATAAAAAATCTCATTGCACAAGAAATCATTAAAAGAATACTAGTGTATTGCCAGTGCACTTAACCTCTTTGCATTACAGATTGATTCAGATTTTTCATGAATGAACCTGACATCATATATTTATGAATAATCAAAATCCTCATTTGTTTTCAGACCAAATTTTTTATTCCAAGAGGGCTTGAAGTCTACTAATCCTAGTTCGCAAGAATGAAAATAAAGTTTTTTTTCTCACTTCAAACATTATAATCTTTCAATCCACATGGTCAAATCGGCTTAAATTGTTTCCACATATTGACATAACTATATAATACACTTTTATACAGTTGTATTTTTTTTAAAGTATTTTTTTATTTTAGACAATGCATCAAAAATTGGCAATTTTGGATTTTTTTCCTCTTCTAAAACACTCTCTAGTCTTTATAGGGTAAAAACATTGAACACTTTATAATTCCTAATGAAACTATCCCATTAAAATCTCATTCAATATGAATGTGATTAACACATATGGCTTCAAAGAGTAGAGCTAAATAGACTATAATTCTATCCTCATATATTGTACAATTTTCAATTTGTTGAACCCACTAAGGTAAACCCCCCTATTCATACAATGTGACAATTTTTCCACTTTTAGTTGATGTCTTACATTTACATTTAATTTTTTTTATATATACACTACAAGTACCATAGCACAATTTTAGTCGACCACCCTTCATTGTAGATTCTTGACTATGTCCATTTTATCATCCATATGAAATTATTTGTCCACATCTATACTCATCATACTATGAAAAATTTGCACAGCTTTTATTTGTCAAGGCTAACTTATTAATAAAAATTCCTACTATATGATGTTTTCACATACCCTAATTTATATATATTAGAGTGTGTAGAATTTCATAAACCCGATAGTAGTTCTACAAATTATATAAAATTTGTCCCCTTTGAATTAAATGGACCCTATCTCTTAACTCACGTAGTTTTCTAAAAACCGTGAGTAATCTCCCCGGAGATGTTGTATGTGAGTAAGGATTGTTGCCTTACTTCTACCACCATGCCAACCATGAGCATTTGACTTTGATGGTGGACAATGCACCAATACATATTGCCAATGTGACAAAAAATTGGATTCAAAATAATGAATTAAAAACATTCAATTGGACTCCAAACTCTCCTCACTTCAACCCTATTAAAAATCTTTGGATGATTTGCAAAGACCAAGTCCAAAGCATGAATATAAAGCTCAAATGTAGGGTACAGTGAATGCAACCTAGGAAAGCATACCAATGGACATGCTCAGTGATTTGGTTGCAACCATGCCAGAATGCATGAAGGTTGTCATTGATGCTAAGGGAGGTAGTATACAATGGTAGAAATTATTGGTTTGTTCAATTTATATGCCATATCTAATGGCAATAATTGTATGTATTCAAACTTAGATGTTTCTATATGTCTAGAGCTTCTTATTAATGCCAAAAAAATTGATCCATCATCTACTTTAGATGAAGCATTGACCATATTTTTCCATTGCATTTTCTTGCTTGTGCTAACACTTCACAAGGATTACCTTACTTTCTAGAGGGCATTATACATATTTCTTTCTCATTGCACCAACAATGTACAAATCTTAGAGGTTGAGTTGGATTTCTATTTTCACTACACCCAAATCTTTGGTGCCAAAACTTCTAAATAATGCAACCATGTAGGTGTTTTGGAGTGATGTGGGATTTGAGACTTGGGATGTAGTGTGAAGCCTTAAGTCCCAATTTTTAGCTCTCTACCAATCAAAATTTGAAAATTCAATGAGATTTAGAACTTGGAATGTAGTTTGAAGTGGCCCTAACCTCCCCAAATGAATTTTTAGCTCACTTAAATGGATCTTTTATAGACCTCCTACCTTACCTCAAATTTTCATTGTCACCACTTACTATTGCTATATCTAGATGTTTGTCCTATCTCTTGATCTCTAGCTAAGATTAATTTCTAATATTGCATATGAATGTTTCCTTTTACTCCTTCTATTCCAAAATAAATCTGAGGTTTTCAAATATACTTGTCCCAAATTAAATTCGATGGCGTAAGAAATCAGCTCTCTACAACTTGATCAACAACAACTAAAGCTAGTCCAAACACCTTGAAGTCAAAGAATTTGCAAATACCACATGCTAGAGATAATATAGCAATTCAATCCTTGCAAAGGGAATCTATATGCAAACTCTAACTAACCAAAGGAGATGAAGTCAACCTACAATTATACAACAACTTCTACTAACAAACCTCTTGTTGAGAATTTCCTAGAATTAAATCACATGACAATGTCAAAATTGAATACAAAGAACATCATCAGACTTCATTGCACCAATGTTGTTCAAAGAATGATCTACATAAACCCCTAAAGGACCAAGGCCTTTTTTTTGCCAAAAACATTCAAAACTACCATTTCTATAGCAAAAAGTAAAAAAAAAAAAAAAAAAATGCCCACATCTAACCGTAGGATCTTACACATAACTAGTATGAGAATGTGTGGAAAAGATTTCAAAAAATTTTACCACAAAGTTTGCAAGATATTTGCGTTTAAAGTGAAAAAAACAAGTTTTTCAACACATTGCGGGATTAGATTTTTTGACTTTGAACATTTTTAGCTTGAAATTTTTTACACTATAGAGTTTTGAGCTTTGAATCATTATAGTGAAGAATTGAGTTGAGAGTCTAGGGGGAAAAAATCCAAAAAAACATAATTTTCATTCTTAAGAAAATTGATAAGTAGAAGTAGATATGAGATAGAAGGAAAATCTAAAATATTAATATCTTTTAGATGGAATTAAAATGAAATAATCTTAATCGTAAGATTCTTCTAGCAAGAAAAATATAACCATGTGGAACTTCTTTTTAAAAATTGCAAGAACTGTATTTAGAAATGAATCCTAAAGGACCATTGTCCCTTTGGAAATTTGTTAATTTTGTTTCATGTTTTCAACATGTGTCACTTCATTGTTGACTTCCATTTTTTCATGCCTAGTGGGGTTGACTAGATGCTATAGGTATTTACACAATCCCCTAAAAATAGAAGCAACTCTTGCATTAATCTAGCCATTTCCGAAAAAAACTAAATTTATTTTGAAACAAAGGGAGTAACTATGTCTTTGTTACTAGAGGAAGAAAAAAATGCAATTTGTTAAATTTATTGTTTCTTCAAATTTCATTGTTTTTAGTAAAGTAGATTCAATTTCTCATCTTTTTGTATGCTAGTTTTCAACTTAATATGTACATAATATTTAACAAAGCAAACTTAATCCACAGCTTCCAATTTTCATTAACTTTTGAAGTTGAGATACACCCACACGGACGCAATGAACACACAAGAGTTTCCTATTTTGAGTACTTAGATCTCACAAATGGTAGAAAATTTGATCTTGAAACCTTTTGAACATGTTCTCCATGAAGGTGAGAGTAAAATCCGAAAGTTATGATTTCCATTTTTTTTAAATTAAAAAATCTTGATCCCCAAACCCCCCAATGATCTCATGGCATGCAGTCAATTTTTGTAAATTAAATTTGTCTTTCTCTCTACCTCCAATTTTTCTTGCAATGACACTTTTCATTACAAATCCAAGCAATCTAAGTTTGGATTAGAATGCACTGGTTGTGAATTATTTCTTTATGACCATGTGTAATTTTCCTTACTACTATGAGGTACCCCATGTGACAAAATTATCCAAGGTCATTTCTTGTTCACAATGCAAATGAACTTTTGAGATTAATCATAAAAGGATCCCCTGGAAACCAACATTTTTAGTTTCATGTGAATCATTTGCACCAAGAGCACTCATTGGAGGTCAAACTAATGTGCAAGATCTACCCTTTCACACAAAAATTTCAAGGATGAACATCTACACTTCTGTACTATATAGAAAGATTCTTTGTCATCCATTTAACACTTAGGGCGGCTTTACACTTAGAAGCCGGGCCAATTTGCTATGTTAGAGGCCAAAGAATCTTCACTTGTAAGTGGACAAAACGTTGAAATTGGCCCCAATCCCTTTACACCTAAAGGCCGAGACAATTTGGTAAAATGAATTTTTTATTCAAGAAAGACATGATCTAACATGGCCTACACTTGTTGAATTGGGTGCACCAAAAATAGGAGACCAATTCTTTGTCTAAGGGCCAATGTCAGATTTCAATTAAATTTTTGTTATAAAATATTATTATTTTTCAACAAATCAGATTTATTGAAAGTTGTATAATTGGCCTTAAGGGGAATTGGCCCAACCTATAGGTGTAAAGCGAACCTAAAAATTTCAACCCTTCTCTCTCTCTTTTCTAGGTTTTATTGAATCGGACCAACTTCTTGGCCCCAAAGCCTTTACATATGGGAAAATTGACCCAATACAATCTTATTCTAATGAGTACTTGAGGACAAACTCCAAGCCAAAAGGGGTTGAAATTTTGTACAATTGTCCTCATGGAAAATTGGCCTGACCTCTAGGCGTAAAGCAACCTTTTAGGATTAACCTAATGTGATAGAGCCCATGTTTCATCAGTCCCTTGGATTTTTTATTTTTTTTGAAAAGAACGGTGACCATTAAGAGAGAAAAAAACCCAAAGAAAAAAACAATCAATCAGGCTGGCTACTTAACTCCTAAAGGACCAGGGCCATTCTACTGTCAAAAACTACTTAAAACTGTCATTTCTTCTGCATTCATCCAAAAAACCAAACAAAAACATTTTTTCTAGAATCTAACCGTAGGATCTTGTACTTTACTAGTTAAGGATTATGTGGTAAAATTTTCATGGAGTTTGATCGTACAGATTAGAAGATATTAGCATTTGAAGTTGAAAAAAGAATTTTTTTTGAACACTGGCCTTCAATTTCAGATGACTTTGATTGCCATTTGTGAATTTTTTTTTGCACCATGGACCTTGAATTTAAATTTGTTTGTATTGAAGAATTGAGTTGAAAGTCTAGAAAAAAAATAGTAAAAAAAAACACGCTTGATTTTCATTCTTTAAAAAATTGTTAAGTAGAAGTAGGTCCAAGATTGAAAGAAAAACTAAATCGTTAATAGCTCTAAGATGGGATTGAAACACGATAATCTCAATGGTGAGATTGTTCTAGCTAGAAAACTTAACCTTGTCAAACAATTTTTTTTGAAAAATTGTAAAAATTGCATTCAAGATTGAATCCTATAAGTTATTTTTTTTAAAAGATGCTCAAATTGCCCGAAAAACAAGATTGTTCATAACTTTCACATTACTAATCCAAATGGAATGAATCAAAGCTTCACATGTAGAAAAATATTATCTTTAAGAAGGAAAAAATTAAAAAATTAATTTCAAATTTTTGTAGATTTTTTTTTCTGCCTGGTGACATGAAAATTATGTTTAAGATGCCATAACTTTTGCTCATGGGCACCAATTGAAATAAAATTTATATTCCCATGAAGCTAATAAGATTTCCTATCTTATAAGAAAGTTTCAAAAAGTTTCACTAAAAATTGAGATCATAGGAACCTGCCCAAAATTCATTTTGTCCCCCGAGGGGACAATGGTCCTTTAGGGGGTAACCTAGGTGGCAGGCTAAGGGAGAGATGCCACTCTGGCTTGTGAGTTCCTTGCATTTTATGGTGCTCTGCACTAAACTTACTTCCCATTTATTTAGCATTCAATTCATCCATTTCGGGTGGAAGTGGGTGTCCAGTCCATTTGCAGACATGAATGCATGCTGTACATTTCAGGTGTCGACCCTCCCTTACTACTACTACTACGGTATTGCCCCAATTAGTACTGCAGTTTGTCTGTCTGTTGCTCCTTTCAGAACTTTAGCTTGAGTTTTTTGCTCATGGCTAGATCTTGCATGTGGTGAAGATTTCAGGCCCCTGCCAGTGAAGTTATGGAACTGGGATGGTGTGCGTTTCAGTTGTTGTAGCTTAGCTTATAGTCTCTTCATTCGTGTCATCTGCTCATCTAATTTAAGTTAAGTTACGAGCACCTGGGCGGGCTCCTGGCTCTGCTGTAGTAAGGTAAGCTCTGATGTGTGCTGACACGGGATTCTAGGAATCTAGGTTCCAGCTCTGTTGATGGCTCATCATGGCCCATTCAGTTTGCACTTTGCACCACCAGCAGGCAGGCATTCACAGGACCAACTGCAGGGAATCAGTACATTTTTACCAATTTCCTAAGGTAGCAAGGTAAATTCCATGATAATAGTATACTGACTTACTGGGGCATGCAAAGATGATTTTATCAAAGTGACACTATTTTTAATATGTTTCAAGTAGCGCAGGGCTGAAATATCATTGTAATTGTGCTGATTTCATGTATTTATTTATTACACTAAGAATTTAGCCCTGTAAGGATGTTTGCAGAAGTAAAAGGTTATGGCTGATGACCCATTTCCAACCACTTAACCCCTAAACATCCAAATAATGTTTTTTGGCAACATAGCAATTTTGGGGAGCTCACTACAGACAGAGTTTTTATTTTTTCTCTTTGAAAATTTCACACAATATGGGGACGAGGAGTAGCTTTAAGGCCCAACAATTTTCATAACTTTTGACTACATGGTTCAAAAGTTATTACATGATATGTAATTTTTAGTGTTCGGCAGGCAGCCCGGGCAGGGAAAAAAAAAATTTGAAAATCACTTTTAAAAAAAAAAAAAAATTGAAATTAATTCTCTAGATTTTTATATATGTGGTAGGTTTGAATCATTCCATTTTGATTAATGAGATGAAACTTACGAGGAATTTTAGTTTGGGTTAGTTTGTGGATAGTTATAGAGTCTCTACTCTAAAATAAATTTTGAAGTCCTTTATTTAACTCAATTTTAAATATTTTTGGGAAACGATAAAAACATTAGGTGTAGATTGTTTATTACAACATTACAACCATTGGGATTGGCATTTTTCAATTCTATAAATAAATTGTTAACAATTTAGTATTTTTAATCATTCTCTACTTCTTTCTACTTACTATTTTTTTCCTATATGTTGTACAAATCCAAATGATCTAAAAATTTTCAAGCATGTAGCCAACTTGACTTGAGGAATGAATCCAAAGAGTAACCACCATTTTGGACATTATTTCCTACAAATGTGACCTTGTGAAGTGCAGCTGCCCGTATTTTCACAGGGACAAAAAAAGGATTTATGTCACTTCAAACGTTAATATCTTGCAATCTACATAGTGAAAAATTCTGAATTTTTTTCTACATCTTTTCTAACTATTTTACTACAAGATCCTACGGTTACATGTGTCCAATTTTTTTTTCATCTAAAATTTGGTGCTTGTAAATGCAAGGGGAGTTTTGGAGCAGTTTTGGTGAAAACATAGTCTTTGACGTTTAGGGGTTAAACAATTACATATATTTGGAGCATAGGTTTTTTGAGTGCCAAGTTTTTCTTGTATACAAAAATATAATTTGGAAGGATTGCTTATTTTTCAGAATTTTATTACACAAGATGTAATTACTATGAACTTTTGGTGGAAGATTCTCTTTGACCTACAATAGTGATAAGGTAGAAGGCTCAGAAATTACTCATCTAAGGGCTGATCTGCCTTTTTCATATATTTTCTAGGATAAAAATATTTTTAGCTCGTTTTTAAGACAAGGAGAAATAGATGACAAACCTAACACAAGTGATTTCATATATTTTGAAGCATTTTTGAATTAGTTATGAATTTTCAAAGGAGATGTGTTGTAGGTGCCTATTTGTGCTCATAGACTGGAAGACAAATGAATCTCGAAGAAGTTGTAAACATGACCAAGGAGTTCACAAAATGATAAAAAAACATCCTTGAAATGCTCATGTCTACCTTGAATGCATACACTGTACACCAAAATAAGAGCAATATAAGAGTAGTTAGAACTTTGAGGTGGGGATATTAATTATTAAAAACAAGTGGTAGCCATCTATAGCCTCCTTGGTGTAAAGCCTCGAAGGTGTTATTCTGGTGTTGTAGGGCAACTTAAAGGGAGTCAAGAAAGATTAAATGCTTGATATAGAGGCTCAAAAATAAACCACATCAATTTTGTAGAAGTACCAATTAATATTGTTCAACCATGCATGTAAGAGTACAACTTCTTAATCTGCATTCATTGCTTCATATTAACAACATTTTGGACTATTCTTGACACTTTTATAGGGGTAGTTCTTAGTGCTTGAACTGTTTCTAAGCCCTCTTCTATATAGACCTTTCTATTTGTGATCATAGGTTGATTGCCAAATTGACCAAGGCTAGTTGCAATATCGACAACCTTGCAGCCAATCATAATACACCATAAGTGCTCCTCAAACTGCACAACTTCACAAAAATAAAGTGATCTATAGGTTGGAATTAGAAGGTGATCAAGAATGGGTTGGCTACCATAGATGACTAGCTTCACTTATTCTCATAAAACAAAGAATGCACATGTTGGTCTAATAATTGGAGTATTTTGGTGACTACCTTGGTCTTCGGGACCGCATCCTTCCAAGGTTAGAGTATGTATGTTCTATCTCCATGGATAACTTTGTCATGGGACTAGATGTAGATAAAATGTAAGAGAGTTTACTTTATTGTAGATAAATTGCTTAAATTTTTTAATTTTAGACTAGGTGAAAGATAACATGTTTGATCCCTTGAAGGCCAATTGTCGATTGAATGGACAATTGAAAACCTAAGTGTGTTCTTATGAAGTCAATTTTGGTTGAATGTTCACAAAATTTTGAAACAAGGTGTAAATATGTGTCCCCTTAGTGTAAATATAATCATCCTTCCGATTGAACACTTGAACTTAGAGTTATATTGTCTCAATTTTTTTTGTCATTCCGGGCAATTGGAGCATCTTTTACTAAAACCATCATTGAATTAAAAAATTTGGCATGTATACAACCAATAAAATGTGGCATTAATTGTAAAAAAAATGAGTTTCCAAATCACATTCTAAGATTGAAGAGTCAAACTTTGTTAGCTATGTCAAGGCACTTTGAAGGGAAAAAAAATTCTTCTAAATGCAATTTGTGAAGTCAAAGTTCTTGAAATTTTTCCCACATTATTCCAAATGTTTGTCTTTAATTTTTTACCATTGGATTACAAATGAAATTTTTTCTCATTGCACAAAAAATCATCAAAAAATGATTAGTGTATTGCCAATTCTTACATTGTAGGATGATTTATAGTAAGCTAGATTCTTTATTTGTTTTCAAAAAAATTTATGAGTGAACCTAACATTACGTACTTACAAATTCAAAATCTGCATTTTTTGTGTAGAACAAAAATTTTACTCTAAGAAGGCTCAAATTCTACTAACCTTATCTTGTATGTAGTGATTGTGGTGTGCAAACATCCAATCAATCTATATTTAAAGTACTTATAATTTAGAGTTTTGTGCTATATTGTGTTTGTTTTTACTTAAAAATTGTCACTTCAAATATTATAATCTTCAAATCATGTAGTCAAATAGTCTCAAATTTTTCGACACACTGCTTTACTTGTTTAATACACTTTTGTACAATTGGAATCAAAAAAGGGGGGGGGAAACATCAAACCCATTAGATGTGTTTTGGCTTGCCGGGAGGGATGTTTAGGTTGGTTCCCGTTGTCGGGAACTAGCTAGTGCTATTTGGAAGAAAAAAATAATTTAATTTTAAAAATAATTTCTTAATGCCTACTAACATGGTAGTCTCTTAACCATATTAGCAAGCTGCATGGCAAAGATCTCAACATTGGGGAACACAGGGAGAACTTGCAACCCTTAACAAAAGTTGAAACTCATCTAGTGATGTTGTACATTTAACCTTTATATAAAATAGTTGCTTTCAAATCATATTTTTTCACATTCATTAATTTCAAAAT
This sequence comes from Rhytidiadelphus loreus, assembly GCA_947034895.1. Classification (NCBI taxonomy): domain Eukaryota; kingdom Viridiplantae; phylum Streptophyta; class Bryopsida; order Hypnales; family Hylocomiaceae; genus Rhytidiadelphus; species Rhytidiadelphus loreus. The sequence continues at coordinate 26,323,255 of OX344765.1, read as the reverse complement.
ATTGTTTGAATTCATAGTGGCAAAAGAAAATGGGAAAATGGATGAAAAAATGATAGACAAAACCCAAATGATTATTTTTTAATCTTCAAAAATCCAATTGCAATCTAAAATAAAACCACCAAGAAAATAGTCCTGATAGTTTCATTTATGAAATTTGAAGCTATTGAAACAACTAAAGAATATGAAGATAGAGGTTTCTAAAAAATCTAATGAAGATTATATAAATTAGTCGTTTACTTCACAGTCTATTCTTGATCATTTTTTAATTCACCAATGGCATCTTTTAATTTGAATACTTTGTCCCATTATATAGTGACCCACAAAACAACCAAAGTTTGTACAAGCTCTCCATCCATAAAGACTTGTTCTTATGTGGATCTCTTAGTTATAGAATTAAGTACTCCAAAACTAAAATAACTAAGATATGACATTGATGAATGCAATATGATCAAGTAAAGATTGTGAAGTAGATCATTGATCTATATGATCTTCTTAGTTCTGGTAAGTCTTTGTTATCTATTCAAAATCTACATATTCTTTAGTTACTTCAATATCTTAAATTTTAGTAAATGAAGCTACCAACACTATGTCTACAATAGCTTTATCTTCATTTGCAACTTAGGTTTTGAAGATTGGAAAATAGTCATTTGAAGCTTTTTTCCATCGGTGTTCCATCTTTACCTTTGTCTTTACTTTAAAAAAAAAAATCAAATATAAAAATATGCATTTCTTAAAATTCAGACATTTTTTTCCTTTTGAAATTTTGGAAATATGTTATGTCTAAATATTTTTCCAAAATCTTGTAGAACGTCCAATATTATCTCTAATTTTAAGAAAATGTACAAAATTTCTTATGATTGCCCTAAAACTTGTTAATTTATAAATTCTTTGATGCATTTTGATCCAAAACTCTCCCAAATTACACATTTTTAAAAACAATACTATACATTTTTTTGTTTTTTAGGTGAATCCAACCATATGATTCCTTAGTTATCTTGTTCAATTATATCCTTCCAAAATTCAAAGTACAAAATGGCTCACCAATTGCAACTTTGCAATGCTTCATAACTAAGTTTTTTCAACTCTCTACGTTTTTGAAGTTTTGCCATTTAAAAAGATTATTAGTAAATGCATATATAGTATTACTTGCACAAAAATATCTTATATTGAGGAAACAAGTCAAATTTATATATAAGCACATTCTACAAAAATTGATGCTTTTGATCATATTCATTCTTTGAAATAATTTTAAGAAGAAACAAACACAATATAGCACAAAACTCTAAATTATAAGTACTTTAAATATAGATTGATTAGATGTTTGCACACTAAAATCACTACAATACACAGGATTTTTTTTGGCACAATGCATTAATATAAACATTGCCACCACATGCTCAAAATTAAGAATTGTACACCAAAAGTGGTTCATCATTGTGCACTCTAAATTTAGAAATCTCATTGAGAACCATTACAATAAATTTTAATTTCTTAAATACAAATTTTACAATTAAAGGGATCATTTTTTTCAGCTCATATTATTTTAGGATTTTCTTGAATTTTTATATTTTACTTTGAAGTTCAAAACTTTAGGTTAGATTTTAAAGGTTGTAAAAAGCATATCTTTCAATTTCTGTTTTGTTATATATTTATGTTGTATACCAATTGTAAAAAAAAGATTTGTCTTAGATTCTTCTTGTTGAAGGTTATGAATTATTTGTTGCAAAAGGGTAAATATGATGGTTTTGGATACAAATATCATAATTTCTATGCAAAACTAGTGTAAATCAAGCATTTCTATGCACTTTAATTGAGTGCATAATGGGATTTTGTGTATTGTAGCGGACAAACTTGAATTAAAAAATGTCAATTGCTTTTATAGTAGTAACAATGTAATAAACAATCTACACCTCAAATAATATCAAAATTGAATTATTTTTAAAACTCAAACTTGATTTTATAAAAGAAATTTTCTACTTGCCTACAAAATGAAATCTCCTTGTAATTCTTAGAAAAATATAAAACTAAACAAAAACTTCTACGAACACACGAGTCTAAAATGTCAAGTTCACTTTTAGGGGATCAAATACAATAAAAAGTTTGTAAGTTGTTTGGGATTCCAATTCTTTATTCATACATATGTAAGTAGCTTTCAAAATGTTTCATACACTTAAAAAAATTGCCATAGCTAATTCAAGAACTAGAGATTTTAACAATATACTAAGATACAAGTAAGACATGTGTATAGTATAAAATTTCAAAAGTTTTAATAACACTTTCTTTTTAGAATTTATTGTTAAATTTTTATGAAATATTATTGTCTAAAATATGACTCCAAATTTTGTATATTTCTCATACTTCACTCTAAAAATTGTGGAAAATATGAAAAGCATATAAATATCTCGTGATAAATATTTATATAATATTTTTCATGATTTTTTGGAGACTTTTGGAGTGATTATAAGGGACATAAAAATTTGGAGTCATATTTTGGACAATAATATTTCACTCAATAAAATTTGGAAATTTGGAAAATTTTATCCAAAATTTTCTTAAATGAATTTTCATTCCACCTACTAAAAATTCTTGAATTTAAAAAAACGATGTTAAGGGTTTTTTCACTTCTAAACTTTATTGAATTATAAAAATATTAAAAACTATTTTCAAAAAAATTATAAAATATTTTGTGTAAGTGTATTACTTGTACTTCAACAAAAAGTTATAATAAATAAATAAAAATTAAACTCTCTCAAAAAACCATCTAATATTCTAAAAAGATGTTTGGATTGAGATTGTCCTTTAGAGTTGCTAAAAGGGGATATAAAATGATGGAAATTAAGATTTCAAATTCAACAAAGATCATTGCATGAAGGGGGGAAATCTTTGTCCTAACTCAATGTGGCATGCATTAACCCTTAAAAAGCATTGCAAGCCTCAAGGACATTTTGAAAGTCAAAGCCTATATTTGCACATAGTTCTTGATTTTAAATGTTTTAAAGCTTAATTAAAAAAATGTAGATTCAATCATTTAATTTTTTACTTCATTTAATTTTTTTTCAAAATTGTTGATATTGTAATTTTTGTGACATTTTGAAGATAGCATTTTGAAAGCTCAAAATATACCACTTTTGAACTTTTATATCAATCTTCTCTTGGTGTGAGCTCTAGGAGTAGATAAATTACACCCATGATGTTTGTCACTATTATTTCCATGATGTTTGTCACTAATAATTCGATGATGTTTGTCACTATTATTTCCATGATGTTTGTCACTATTATTTCCATGATGTTTGTCACTAATAATTCCATGATGTTTGTCACTATTGGTTCTTGATTTTTTTGAAGGGCAGTTGCAAGAAACACCTGCCGATTTTCGTTCAAAACGGCAATTTCACTCCTGTTCGTGGATTTTGAAATAATTTTTTTTGAAATAAAAAAAATACGGATAATGTGTAAAGCATTAAAAAATGATATGTGTAAAAATTCAGACCTAAATTTTTTTATCTCTAAGAGTTGTGCACGGTCAAAGAGGGTTGAAAAATGGAAGAAAATAGACAGTTTGGAATTTAATTCTTAAAAAATAGTAAAAAAATTCTAAAAATTCTAAAAAAAAAAGACATTTTTTCTAACTTATAGATACTACTTTTCGCCAATTTTCACTACTGGAAAAATAAAATTGTGTTCTCTACACTTGCGCAAAGGTAGTGCTCTTTGAACACATGTGGAGGGTGGACAGTTTACTATTTTTAGAAAAAAAATTCGTGAGATTGTGTAACTTTAGTATAAGTTCTTGTATACCAATTTTGAGCTTCAAATTCTTATTTTTGGATCAAAAATAGTACTACAAACCCCCAAAATGGCCAAGGTAGACATCCAATCGGGGGCAGTTTAAAAATAGTAAAATAATTTTAAAAGAAACCCAAAAATTACTCAACATTTAAAACTACCACGTGTACCTTCATTTCAAGTTTAATAGAATATGGACACACGATGCAAAAGTTATGAGCAAAAAACCACCTGTCTAAGGTCAAGGGGACAAAAAATAGGACAAGCGTTTCTTGCAATCACCCTAAAATCATATATAACTCAATTTTATGTTTTTAATTATGAAAAAATGAGATTAAATTTTAGACATATGTTACTATATGCAAAAAATATCAAAATTTTGAAATGTGTATTTTAAAGTAGAAACCTAATGAATTTTGACCAACCTTGGACATGAAATGTTTTTTATCTGTTAAATGGCAAGTGGATTACCTCCAAAACTCTCAAAGATTATAATTTACCACCATGGAGTTATAATCTTCAAAATAATTAGATGTTGAAAGATAATAGTGAATGTATTTGAACCCCATGGGGACAGGGGGTCCTTTTGTGCTTTTCACTCCTTGTGGTTATATGCTTATATATCCTCCATTTTTATGAATACTCAAAGTAATTCTCAATTTCAAAAGGAATGTTTATCCTCATAACAACGATGCTAGCATGTGAGCCTAGAAATGCGAGCCTACGAGCCTTGAGCCTAGGTGTAAGTAGATACTTTACAACTATTGAAGGTGTTTATAATCTACATACTTTTAATATAAGTACCATATCACCATAGAAGGTGCTTATAATATAGGTACCTATAACAAAGACACCTATAACTATAACCATGGAAGGTACTTATAACATAGACAACTATGATATAATTAGGCATTTATAATATAAACACCCTATAACTACAGAAGGTGCCTAAAATATAGGTACCTATAACATAGGAGCCTAGGCTCCTAGGCTCACATGCTAACAACTATGGATATGAATGTACCTTTAGAAGTGAACCATTAAATCTCCAAAGACCATTTTATAGTCATTTGGAAATGTAGGGATGTCATAGATTCTTCAAATATAAATTATTAAATAATTCTCCTCCAAATAAATATTGTATGTATGAAATGTACATTTAAGATTTTCATTGTTTGAGTTTGAGGATATCATTGTGTATGTACATGCATGACTTTGAAGGCAATCTAATAATAATCATAATTATAATAATTATAATAATATTGGCCAATAGACCATCATGAATGAAAAGTTTTTTGGGGTAGTTTGACTATCCATATTTCAAGGGCATGGGTTAACAAGGCTACCCTTGTTGCTTCTTTTTAGAGGTAGGTTCTATGGGCAATCACAAAAATTAGGCAAGGATGTACCTTTTAGATTGCAAATAAAACAAAAGGAAACAACACTTGCTTCTCAAACTTATAAGTAGTGATTATTAGGTTATCAATGTTATTTAATAACATAGGAGGATATTATTGAATACTTTTTCCAATCATTGTGTAACAAGTCAATAAGAAGGCCTATGTACTCATTGCTTGGATTGTTTGAATTCAATTTTCTGATTTTTTCTATAAATTTTAGATGTTATTCCTTATTTGGAAATTTTTCTTAGGCCCTTCAACTATTTGTATTCAAGAATGATAAAAGTCTCAAATATCACTTTTAATCATCAAATTGAAAATGCACTAGAAAAATTAATTCCAATTTTTAAATTTTGTGTTCAAACGTGTGTTCTAGAGGATTTCTCAACAATGAATACCCATACAATTCTTGTACTTATTTGCAAGTTTAAACTTTGATTTATGGTATACAATATACATCAAGCTTCTCATAAGACATTGGTTATACATTTGAGCTTCCCTCTTCAATTTGAATATTACAATATGGATTCATCTGATAATACTTCTTGGATTGTAAAAATACAAAGTTAAAACTTTAACTTGTTGAATTGGTGAGAGGCCAAACTATCTCCCTAACCTTGATCGAGGGATTAAAGATTTTCCTTGGGGACCGCTACAGTACCAGAATCAAAGAATGACTTTTAAATGTTTAGTTTATGTACACTTATTGTTATTGTCATGTTTATTGAGGCCATTCTCAATTCCAATGCCTGGTGGGCATTCTGGGCCTTACAAAACATTCAAGATAATCAAGGACTACATACATTTCATACATATTCATGAAATTCCATTAAAAATCCATAAATTTACAAATGATTGAAAGTTTCAAATACATCATATTCAAAATATCCCACGACCATTTCATGACAGAGCACCCTGACATGGCAACCCACCTGGATGATGAGTAGTACTGATGTTTGTTGGAAATTTTGGATGTGGAATTGTCCGCGCTCGTGACTCTTCTCGCGCAGCCACCCACAATCAAAGGAGGGTGAAGCAGTCTGTCAATCAGCTCCCATGATGAGAAAAGCCCAACTTAGTTGTACAGTACTCAATTCATACTCAATTCTTGTACTGCGCAGTCACACAATTCATCAGGTAAGGTAAGGGAGGACTACCGTATCATAGCCTGCCTCCAAAATTTGGAAGTTCATATGCTGCTGCCTTTGCAACCAACCATCAAAATTGACTCTGTAATCTTCAATTCTAAATTTACTTGCAACAACATCATAGATAGAATTATGTTAATGTACTGTACAGTAAGAGAATGGTCAGTCACAAGCTTCAGAAATGCAATGAAACTTCACATACAAAATGTCAAAAGTTATTTTGCCATCACAGTTCCAAAAAAGAAGAAAAAATAGCCATTTTTTATTTATATATATGAGTATGAGATAGGATGTTGAAGTTGTGGTAACAATGCAAACCATATGATACTTACCAGTACACATTAAAGCAGCATGTAAATTTGCTCCCAATTCCAAAGAATTAAGTTATAGGGATTCAAAAATCTGATCAAAGTGGCTGGCAGCCTTCAGTTACACTCTTTCCTTGGCAATGAAATTCCGTTTCATTTGTTTAACCCTAGAACGCCTGGATCCATCTCCAGAATTGACTACTTAGGGAAAATCCTTATAAAGTCCTATTTGGAAGGATATTTTGGACTTGACATACAAATAAAAGTTGTAGATTTTGATTTTTAGATTCCATCTGTACGGTTAGATTTACCAATGCTATCACCAATATTTTTTTATAAATTTTGAAAAGAAAAATTCAAAATATCTTCTAAATTCAATTACAAGCACAATATTATCATGTTTTGAGTAAAACTTGTTGGATTGGATTTGAAATGAGGTTCTCTTCATATGGTGATTTTTTGAAATTTTTGTGTTCTTTTAATCTATGACCTCATTTTTGCAAACCCAATTTTGAACTAAAATCAATGCAATTTTTGACTTGATAAACTTCCACATCTGTAATTTTAGAAAAATATGAACTCTAATAACACCAAATCCAACCATTAGATAGGAGAACAACTTGATAAAGAATCACCACAAATTAGATGACTTTCATCCAAGCAGTAATGGGAAAGAAAACTGATTTCAAATCTGTACATCGTCCAGAAAATGGACGTCGGGGCGCTTAGGGGTTAAAAATAAATAAAAATTGGGTCAAAACAAAATTGAAGGGAACTGAATCCAAGTAAGCTTACACCAAATGGTTAGAATTTTTTAATGCTACTAACAAGACCTGACAATTACAGGGCCTGCAACTTGTTTTGCAGACCACAATTCAAGAGTACAAACCTACCGGTAAACAATTCCAGCCATTGAAGACAGTGAAGCTTAACTTAGCAGAGGGGGTTAGCAGAGGTTTAAGGGCGGGGGGGAAGAGTCCATGCCAGTTCCATAGTAGAACAAGTCATCTTCTAAATTCTAACGTACAGTAAACGCTTAGACATCGTGTTGTTGCCGCCATTGCAGCTTCCCCATTTACAGAGGCTCCCCTGCTCTTCTTCCTTCCACAGAACTTGCCGCCCACTGCTGCAGCTTCGGTATGTGCCTCGTGTATGTTTGGGTCTCTCTCTTTTCCATGTCTTCTTCGCATTGCAGGTCTTGCTTTCATATCTTTCTTCAACGTCACGAGTTTTCAGGTGTATCTATGTCACGGTGATCTTGCAAGTTTCATTGCCTAGCTCTTTCGGAGCTTTTGCACTTAGGCTTCGCTTGCACCGGTTTTCGTTTACCGCTGGTCATTAACGTATTTACATATGCTTATCAGGCTTGTGGTTATGCTTAACTCTGGTTGGAGGCTTGACGTTTTTTGTTACGTAAGGTTTCGAACTGGCATTGTATTTTAGGAGCGAGGGAGTTAAGTTACTAAAATGCCTCGGTGCATTGACGTTTGAAATAGATAGTTACGAGGATTTTTAAACAGATTCTGTAACTCGTGGAAGACTTCGGTGCATTGTGAAGAGTTCAAGTTTGGTGAAGGCCGGTTTTGAACTGGCATTGTAGTGCGTGGAACTCGGTCGTTACTTGTGTTGAACTGGAACACGAGGTGCATTGACGTTGGAAATAGCTGTGACAGGATTTAGAAACTGTTTCGTGTGTAGCTATGTAACGGTAGCTTGTGTTATCTTTGCTGTTTCTCAGGTAAGTGGTAGGTACGAAGCCTTGTCTGAAGGTTGTAGACTGCAGCAGGTTGTGATAGTTAGAACCTAGCTGGCTACTGTTGGAGGAGGCCGCGAGTCTCGCTGCATTGTTACAAAGGGGAAGCTGGTTCAAAGCGACGAGGGTTTAGTATTTCTTGAAATTTGTGGTTTTGAGAGACCTGTTTTGGCATGAATGTTTGCTTGCTGGCCCTGCGAGGTATCTGCGTGTCTCTGCGTCTACAAAGAAAGGCGGTGGAAAGAGTCTTTAGGTAGCAGACGGTGTGCGACTTCATTTAGATAGGTTTGGGTACACGTGATAAGGTCAAGAGTTCTTAACTTCCTTGATCAACGTCTTGGTCGTTGAAGAAAATGTAAGTTAGCTACACATTTAGGCTCTTGTTAGTATTGCTTAGCAACAAAGTTTTGTGTCCTGAGCGAATTGACCTCTTTTAGGCTCCAATATACACGGAGAGGGCCGGCATTCGAGTTCTCTTGAATTCTAGAATTGACGTCCTTTTTCTGAGTAACTTTTCAACTCTTCATGAACAGCTTAGTCGCCTCAGCTTTCTTAAGATTAATTTCTACAATGTAGCCTTAAAGAGTACATCATATTCCGCTCTTAGAACTCGACGTAGCACTTAGCATGAGATATTAAGGAATACGTGGACTCTAGCTTCACCAATCACATTATTATCGCTCTGTCCCCGATTCAGCGCTATTTGCTACATTTACTGGTGTCTAATTTCGTCTTCCGTTGAATATTATGTTGGACACTTCTTGAATCTTTTACTTAAGGAATTTTGCATTGAAATGAGTAGAAACTAAATTGCATTGCTCATTCTTAATCATCTGGTAGGCGGCATTTTATAATGAAACTAACTTAAGATTTAATGTAATGCAGAAGCTCAGTCGTCATCAGTTCCGGACAATTGTGACGAGGGGTCACTGTGTGATACAGGTACTGAAGTGATAAGTGTTGGCGAGACAGGAAGTTCATTTTTGGCAGCATAATGGCGGTAATCAACCTCCATCCCTCTAGAATGGGGGCGCAGACAGTCTTCACCACCTTCATTTACTGTGCCCTGCTCTTCCCTCTTGCTCGCTGGAGTGCGTCACCAGCATTTCTAGCAGCAGCTGCAGCAGTACCGGTGGCTCCAGTAGCGGCACCAGTTGCAGCTGTACCAGCAATTGCTCCTGCTCCTGCTCCTGTTCATGCCCCAGTACCTGCCCCTAAGCCTCTGACTCTGCATGAAAAAGTGGTGGGTTCCCTACGAGCAGCAGGCCATTACGGCGCCATCGCCGGTCTTATTGACAGCCTTCCCATGGCCAACAGCATCGTCAAGACGGGAATGACTTTGTTCGCCCCCAACGACAACGCATTCAGCAATGTGCTAATGAATTCCTCCGATTACTTGCTAACGCTTTTAGGATATCATGCGACTCCAAAAGTCTACAGCTACCAAGGACTTCTAACTCTTCCTGCGGGCACGAAAGTCCCAACTTCCGCACCGAATGTGGCCATCGTCGTGACTAGTAGTGTACAGGACTCCTACAAACTCGATGATTCCCTGATTGTAGACAAGGATATTTTCGTCGATAGTACCGTTGCTGTTCACGGTATTGACAGCATCCTCGACACAGCGAAATACAACAAGGGAGCTGTTGCCCCTGAAGCTGCTCCTGCTCCCGTCAATCCGATTTCTCCAATAATTTCAAGCCCTCCCGCTCCACCCGTGTCGGACACCCCCGTCCCGCCTGCAGATAGTTCGGATGGTCCCAGCATGGAACCATCGGCTCCGCAGACGGCCAAACTTCCGAATGCCGCTTCGATCACCAACATGAGCCTCCTCTCCAGCGTTGTCATGGCTTTCCTGGTGTGCTTGTCGATGTAGTTTTTTAGGAATACTAGATGTTTTCCTGTGTAAATAGTCTGCAAGGTTGTCGGCATGGAGAATATGTTGCAGATTTTTCTGATCTTCGCAGGGTTGCACACCTGCCTCACATCCCCCCTTTTCTTACACTAGAGTGGTAATTCTTCACCATTGACTGACTTGAAGCTGGGGATCGAGCTCTAGCTCTTTTGACTAGTGTCTCCGCTTCTCCGAGTTCCTGCATTTTGGAACCAAGCAACAAGCATTAAATCTCATTCTGTTATTCTTCATGATGTGTACCTATTTCCGTGCACTTGGTGCTTGATTAGAGTAATGAATTCTCGATGAAATGTGTCTTCTCTATTGGCAATATAGATTGAAAAGTAAATCCGTGGAGTTAGATATTCCAACTGTTAAAAGACTTGATTCTGTCCTGTCTCCTAACCTCTGTTACAGTGTTATAAACTCATTAAATCATACACTTCGTTGGCAGGTGGTGTAAGTTTCTCCATTGCTCTATTAGTCTCTGAGAAATGACATTACATAATTATGTTGAAATGCTTAAAATAATTGTGCAAATAGTACCTTTGTGTTGAGATTGCTGAGATGTGTGGAAAGTAGGAGAAAACGTTCAGTCACACCCATGAATATATGTGTACAGCATTACAATTGCCATAACAGCAGGTGCATCATAATGAAGAATTCATACACCTTGTTCAACTCTCAAAATCCTTGGACTGAAAGGAATAGACTAGGGTAAGAAATTAATATATGAGCATGAATTGGATGCCTTCGTAGCAGGGTTAGTGACGACTTTGTACTGTCAAAATAGTGCCATAATCAGGGCTGACATAATTGTTGTCCCTTGTGTTTGCAGACCTCGACTGTCTCATCCATTGAGCTTCATCTGTCAAGTTTACTGATCCTTGCTGCCACTTTCTTTGGTCTATTTGTGTGGAGTGAATTAAATAGATTTTTGCACTTTTCTCTATACAATTATAAGATTTTAAAAATTCAGAAGAGAAAAATCTTCTGAAGAATACCATTCAAGATTTTATGTAAGACTGTATTGTTTTATCCCAAATGTTAGTATAAAAGTTCTTTCACCAACTTGATATGTTTTTCCTTACATGTTGGAAAGGAGAAAGTATAGATCACTCTAATAGAATAACAAAATGGGTGATTGGTGCATATAATAAAAAGGTTTATACTCTCAAAGAGTCAACCTTAGGTGGAAGAATGCCTTGGAGAGTGTGACATTAAATCGAACATACAAAGGTGGGCCTGGCCTACGTGGAGCCTGGGCCCAACCACAAGCCCAGCCAGCCCATCTCCGTCAATGCACAACCCCGACAGAGCACCGGCAACGACGTGACGGAACACCCCGTCAACGTCTTGCACAAATACATGACCGCAACCCGCAAGACACAATCCTATAGGACAACAATTTTGGAAAAACTAATTCACGTCCTACGCAAGGCAGTGGGTTTAGGATTTAGGGCGGTGGTTTAGGTTTTGGGTATGAACTTATTTACATATCCCATATTCTTTGTGTTACCACCCCGTGTATATATAATAAGTTGTCTTTTCAACTCATACCCATGAATGGCTTTTGAAGCAAAGTGAAATAGATGTGGTGGCATGCCACATCAACATGGGTCTATTTCAAATGGATGATTTTTTAAATGTTTTTTAGAGAAGGACAAAGTCCAAACAATTTTTTTCAAAGTTTTACAAAAACAACATTCTGTAGAACAATTGGAACAACATTTTTTTAAAGTTCTTGTAGGACTTGTAAGAAAATTAATAACACTTAAAACAAATAAAGTGTCCATTCATCTTTCTATGGGTCTTGCACAAAATGGACACTTTATTTATTTTAAGTGTTATCAAAATAGATTCACACCAAGAAAAGATATTCTAAATTTGTGAAGGATATTACAACCCCATGATGGAGAGGTCAAAATAATCCCACTGCTTGTATTTTAGTTCCTCCCTTGAATTTCAACTCTCTATCAAAGTAACTTGAGATATATTACATGTGTCAAGTTTGAAATGTTGGTGAGTGAACCACCATAGCTCTAGTGGATATCTTACCTTTCTACTTTCTCCAAATAAAAAAACAATGAATACAAGATGCAATGACCACAATGTTTGCTCATTGAAACTACATTTTAGTGATGCAATATGCCCCAAACAAGGGTCATAACAATAGTGAATTTGAGTCCCAATCATCAACTTGAGACATGGAGAATAATCAATTTCGCTACATTTAGTGCTATTATGGATTGTGGGCACCAAAATTATGACATTCATCTCCACAAAAGCTTTGAATACTCTTAAAATTAGGACTGATATACATTTATGTTTCAGGCCATGCACCCTAAAAAATTGTGGAATTCCGTCAATATAAAAAATTGATTTCAAGACTGAAGACAATATATGATCTAATGGTTGGTAACTATAGCAACCTCATGTTTCTCTGAGTCCAAGTCCTCTGATTCTGTCATTGCTAATTCTTGATCCAGAAGAGACTCCTTTGATGAGCTAGCATCTCTGGCAGGAGATGCTTCAGATGGTATTTCAAATTGAGCTCCATACCCAGAAATACTAGCTGGGGCCAATATATTCATCTTACCAGTATGTGTAGCCCAAGCTTGATCTCTTGACTTGAAGAGGAAAAAACTCCTGCCATTGGCAGGGTACCCCCACGAAATCATTTGGGACACAATCACCATGGTTACTTGTGAGCTGTGACAACCAGCTCTATATGTGATTTTTTCTTGAAAAAGAATCATGCTGTCGGTCCTTGCACAAATGCATACGTAACTGAGAAGTGCACTCACAGAATGTGAAATCAAGTCCTTGCTTCTCTTTTGTTCTTTTGTTTCATTGACAGCAAAGATCACGATCTCCAGCAAAAAGCAGCCTGAATACACAAACGTGAAAACAAGTTTCCAGCCGTGATCTCGTACATCATAGCTTCTGTGAGTTAGGTCAAATTTAGAGCTCAGCTTGCAATATGACCACATTCTGATCAATGGGAGGACTGCAAAAATCCCGGTACACTCACAGGGCTTAGATTGAAGTCCCTGTGTTTCAAAGTTCATCTTGAAATAATATCTACCACAGTAATGGATTCTATAGACATAGCATGACAACACTTACCACTTTTGCTTTGACAATGCCCAAACTACCAAATTGAGAGAGTACTCTGATTGTGCATCCGTTATGGGTGAACAGATGTGAAAGTTCTTATGCCAAGTGACAGAAGTGGTTGTGTCTATAACAAGCGAGCCTCTACTTTCAAAACACAACTTGAGGTGGTTGGATCATGCATTCATGCTCAACCAAGGGGATTTCAAAAGGACAGTCATAAAATTCATGGATCCAGGCTGGTTCATTTGAGATGTCACTTTGTGACAAAGCAAGTGGGTGTTCCAGGGTTCAGTTCTCACCAGCGATCCCAGAATGGCCTTTACAGAATTCGCTGGAAGGCTATATGTGTGACAGTAGGGTGGGCTATTTCTGCGAAAGCCTATTTCCGTGGTAAAAAGAGTCTCATAACTTTGATTGGAAATTGTAGAATTTTTGATAAATTTTTTTTCCTTAGTAAATGAAGATTTGCGACAAGGCTGGGACTTAAGTAAGAGACAGATGGCTATTTTTGGTTTAGGGTGCAGCTTTCATTGCTAAGTGTTGGTGATCTTGCGTGAAGGAATTGCAAATTTTGCAATTGAAAGTGTGTTTAGAAGTATATTTAGTTTTGATTAAGTGACATGCTCATTTTTCAGCAATCATGTGCAACACACTTTTTTCAGCATTCTCATGCACAATATCAATCACATTGACACGTAAAAAACATTCACTAACTAGGGGATTGAACCCTACTTGCAAAAGCAAGACTGCCCTGTGCAGTGTTAGTGTTCTGCACAAGACAAACAAACAACATAACACATTAGAAGTTAGCACACAAAACATCACAACATCACAAGTTCACAACGTTGTTGAAGGCTGCCCTGAATTGCACGCTCCATCATCTTCAGGTCGCAGAAGCTAGCAGTCTCCCGCTCATGTGTTCAATGTCAAGGAAAAACATTGAAATTTGAATTTCAAAGCCAGCATAATCTCATGAAAACTAAGATACATGGAATGAGGAGGATACTGAAGCTGCAACTCAAACATCTCCATGATGACCAATTTTAACCGCGTTCCTCCAAGAATCAATGGCCTCTTTGTAGGGAAAGTTTTCCAAAGTATAGTAACATTGCCCAAACATCTGCACTACAAGTGGCAGGTGCTTTCCAAGGCGATTCCGTTGGCATGATTTTAGGAACTTCAGCGTTGAGAAACACCTCTCGTCCTCCACAGATCCCAATACCAAGCAGCAGCCTATCTCGGCCACCTTAAAATACTCCGATATCAGGCTCTCTAAGTGCCGTGATTGTGACAAGTTCCGCCAAAGTTTTATAACTGGATTCACATGGTACGGTGGTTCACACGCAGCATCAGCATTTGCTTTCATCGTCACTTTGAATAGAGCTTGCTGGTTGTCTAACTTCGCTGCAGACAACATCTCCAAGGCTGTGTAAGGCCTTCCGCCCTCTGTCAAAGGGCTCCCTCCATTGACAAGCTTGGCACCATAGTAAAAAAATTTCAACACTTTCAAGTGCTGCGGGAAACTTTCGTCAGTGCCCTCCTGCTTCCAGTACTGTGGGTATATTATCCCAAAAGCATCCAGTAACTCCTGTTGAGGAAATCGCTTGTCAAGTTCATCAGAAAGCGATTGGGCAACCTCTATGACAAAGCAAGCCAACCAGCCAAACATGTTCAGAATAACGGGAAGGCTTCACCGAAAGCAACAGCGCCTAACTCTGGAAGAAAAGACAAGCACAGAAGAAGCACAGCAAGAAACACAGAAGAAGCATAGCAAGAAGCACAGAAGCACAGACAAGCACGACAAATCGAGTAAGGGTAAACTCACCCGCAAACTGCCGTTCAACAGAGTCCTGGATATGATAAAACTCCTCTTCAGTTACAAAAATTCTACTCCCCGTCTGCTTCTCAATGCACTGGGCCCAAACTGTCGTCACTCCCAGATTAAACACTAGGTGCCTCACTCCACTGTTACCATCCAAGTCTCGCCACTCCAGAGGAATGTCGGCGCTTTTGAGAGCGATGATTTCACTGTATCGACAAAACTCCACAGTTTTGAAAGCAGTGGACGCTTCGATGAACATCCTCAGAAGCTCATTTTGGCAAACCTTAATGGCTTGCATGAAGTCACATACAAATATATCTCTTGCTTGCGTCAACTTAATCAAGCAGTGAACGGTGTTCAGCATCGGTACAAAACAGGCTAGCGAAAGCAGGACTTCAACGTCCACTAGTGTTTCGAAATTCCGAGATGCTGAAGAATTCCCTTTCTGACCAGTAGGGTGTGAGCCCCAAATTCGTCACTTGGGACTCATTGTTTTCTTTTTTTTAGTTTATTACAAATTAAGGCATAAAGTAGTACAAAAAGCCCAAAAAAGAGTGTAGAACCAAAAGAGGTATGTCACGTACCAGTATAGCATTTGGTCATAAATAGCCTTTTATCCATATATTACCCATAAAACCCACTTGTATATAGGTTAGAACCCGTAATTAGTGGGAAACAATGGGGCTACTGGGAACTTACCCAAAATAGCCCAAAACCTAGTGCATGTGACCATGATAGGCTAAATTAAGTCTTAGGAGAGTGAGGGAGGTCCCCACGTAAATCTCCAAAGATAGGTTCTAGTTTCTCCATTCCACCGACGAAACATTAGGAATCCAAATTGTTAGCTTGCAGGTGTTACTTGTCCCAGATAGGCCGCATGGAGGAATCCACAGCCGCCGGATAGTGTTCTCGGATCTGGAACATGTCGGGATGTCCACGGCAAAACCCATTCGCCAAGATTCCCTCACATGTAAAAGATTCCCTGACTGCCGACGATTCAACCGAAGTCAGTTTTCACCTCGCCACCAACTATGTGCCAGAATATCCCAAGACTTGGCACGTGGCTTGGGGGACTCCATGAGAGGTTCCCCAAAAAGTCTCGGTTTTTTCTGATCTCCCAAGGATCTTTTTCCGAGCAGTCAACCGCCAAAGGCCACGTTGGGAAATTCATGGAAAATACCCAGGCCGCGGTAAAATCTCACTAAAAATTAGATTAGCATCTTTTATGTTAATAACGCGCCCCGACAAATTTCATGGTGTTCCAATAGCGGGAAGCAGCCGAAACTGACAACGTCCCCCCAATTAATAATTACGGCAGGATCTTTGCGGGGTTGACCGGCGTCCCGGGAGCGTACGAAGTCGGAACGAAGACATCAAGGAGCCTTTTCTTACTCCCTAGAGCCTCCCCCCAAACCCTAGCTAGTTACCCAAGCCACAAGAGGTAAACCCCAAAAGTTAGGTTTTTACCCTTTTAATGGGCTCCAGTTGGCACTAGTTTCTGATGGGTTTTTTGTGATAGAAATAGGGGGTAAGGGGTTTGTTAGGCTAAAAATGGCATTCTGAAGCCATTGGCGCAATCCATTTGCAATTCCGAGATAAACTCCAAAAGTTAGAGGTTAGGACCAGCGTAAAACCCAAAATTAGGTGAAAATCTCAAACGTGGATGAAAATCCGGATGGATGAGGTTACTCGTCGAGGGGGGGAGTGGGCCCTTGGAAACCTATAAAAGGGGGCCCTTCTCTCTCCCAAAACACCCCCAATACTTTTTTTGGGTCCGTGGGTCCAAGTTATCTTGGCATTTTTGGATTTAGGCCAAAAAACCTCTACGGTGTTTTCGGAGCACTTTTGGCTCCCGTTGTTGTTCTATTTACAGCTTTTGAAGGTTCTTGGAGTCCTTCTCGTTCACTTGTACTTCGTGTGTCTTCTTTGAACATCTTTTGGTCACATTTGGAGAGTTCTTTGTAAAGTTGTCTTGTGTCGTGCATTAACCCCGGAGTAACCCCCCACCGTACCTTGGCGATGCCGCTTTGGGGGGCCTTTGGTGCATAAGTCCCTTAACGTTATTGTCTTGCGTGTACGTGTGCCTTGGAAGTAAGTGCTAACCATGCTAAACCCCTTCTTTGTTGTTGACAAGTGGACCCACCCTTCGGGGGACGGCGAAGCTTTGACCCTGTGACCCCTTAGTCCTAAAGAGTGTGTTAAAACGAGTCCTAGACGGCGGAGCTTTGAACCCCAACCCATTGCAAGTCCTAAAGTCGGTGTTAAAACCGATTCTACGGCGAAGCTTTGGACCCCGGTAGGTCTAAATTCCAAAGTTTAGTTCCCAAGACCTTCTTGGGAAAAATTAAAGTTTAGCTCCCAAGATACCCCTAGGTGGTAGAAAGGCGGAAGAAACCCCCCGCCATAAGATAGATTGGTCAACATCCAAGTTCTTTCCCCCACAGCGAAGCTTTGACTTCAAACACATCAAAATTAGTCTAGCTTTTTGTTTTACCTTGACCATAATCAGTAACGTCCGGGTTAGTTTTTAGTTAAGTGGGCTCCCATACGGGAACCCAAGGTTAGGAAGGGAGTGTAAAAACCAGGGCCAGCCAGCCAGGACTCCAGTTAGCGGACCCCAGACAACGGGCAACCCAGACAGCGGGCGACCTAGCAGTGGGCATCCAGCAGCGGGCACCCAGACAGGGCTTCGGGGGGTTGGGCCAGGGCTTCGGGGAGATTGGGCCAGGGCTTGGGGGGGTTGGTCCAAGGGTTTCGGGGGGGTGTAGAGAGAAAAAAAGGAAAGATCAAAACAAAACATACATTAGAGGGGGGGGAATCAGTCAAAGGGGGGGGGGGAGGGGGGAAAGAGAAAGACAAGCTCCAAGCGACGCCCTGCAAACCACATCCTCAACCTCTCAAACTAAACCTCACACAATGATGACAAAATTAGGAAGGGGGTAGTTATAGGAGAGGAAGAAGGGAGAGACGATAAATAGTGTTGCGTCATAGGATTAGGTAGGAAATCTCCAAAGCTTCTTACAACCATTAGGAAAGAGATTAGGATGACACCAAAATGACGACGTAAGAGAATAGGTGACTCTTCCATTAGATTAGCGTCATATGGTGTAAGGTCTCATTTAAGGGGTTGGTAGGAATAGTGTTGAAGTAAAAGAAAAAGAGATAAGGAGAAAGGAAGGGACCATTAAGGGTCTTTAGAGTGTACTACTTCGCCAAGGACTAAGCCGTAGGCAGTTTACTACTTCAACATACGTGTCGACTATGGAATACGAGCACGCGGCCGGAGGTATGGAGGAAAAGGTCGCGCATGCCAACATCGATTAGGTGAGTCAGTAAATTAATCCCAGTGCTTTTCTTTTAATTTGTGCTAAATTCTGTTAAGTGGTGATTAATGTCGATTAGCAAATAGGAATTAGGGTGGACCTTAAGTTTCGACATAGAAGTTTATCGATAGGGCTAGAAGGATCTAAACCCCTATCATACATAGAAGTTGGCCGTAAAAGCAGCCAAATTAGAATAGGATAGGAATTAGATTACAAAACAAGGTAGAACAGGATAGGATAGGACTAGGGATTAGTGACCATTAGGGTCAAAATTCAACCAAGAAGTTAAACATTAGATGAGGACAAAATAATCCAATTAGGAGTTAAGGTTAAAGTAGCCAATCAAAATTACCTTAGGTAATAAAGACGTAGGGTCAAGGGTAGAACGTAAAAAGATAAATTAAATTAGAAGATTAAATTAGATTAGAAGATTAAATTAGGAAAAAAGGATAAATTAGATTAGAAGATTAAATTAGATTAGAAGATTAAATTAGATTAGAAGATTAAATTAGATTAGAAGATTAAATTAGATTAGAAGATTAAATTAGATTAGAAGATTAAATTAGATTAGAAGATTAAATTAGATTAGAAGATTAAATTAGATTAGAAGATTAAATTAGATTAGAAGATTAAATTAGATTAGAAGATTAAATTAGATTAGAAGATTAAATTAGATTAGAAGATTAAATTAGATTAGAAGATTAAATTAGATTAGAAGATTAAATTAGATTAGAAGATTAAATTAGATTAGAAGATTAAATTAAATTAGGAAAAAAAGGATAAATTAAATTAGGGGATAAATTAGACAAAAGATAAATTAGATTAGAAAATTAAATTAAGAAAGAGGATAAATTAAATTAGGGAAAAAGATAACTTAGATTAGGAAAAAACCCAATCAACTTAGGAAACCATGGAAGGGACTTAGGTAATCCCTCCTCAGCCTTAGGAAAGGTCAATTAGCCTCAGATTCCCATAGGTTAGGATAGATTCAGTGGTAGTTCGCATAGGTTGCCGTTAGGGGACGGTTAGCCCGAACTATTCCCTCGCCAATTGGGGGCAACTCCGTTGTCACCTGCGGAAACTAGGAACTTAGTAAAGAAGATCCATTGCTTGGAAGGCACAATGGACCTACGCTTAGTCACCCATTAGGTTAGAATTTAGTTAACCCCTAGAACCTGGTTGTGTCCGATTAATTACCAAGGGTGGGTAATTAAGCGCCCACATAGGGGCGGGCATGTCCACCCCCATTTTCATGATCAACACTTTATATTCACTCATTATCCTCTGTGCTGGACTCCTCATGGAGATCCAGCGTGTCTCAACATTTTCTTGGCCTTAGTTTCCATGAGATCAGCTAGCTTCTGAAGTTCAGAATGCCTTTTGTGACTACGACAAAAGTAGGAATATACCGAGTGGAATAGTCCTTCCAATCGGGAAACCAGCGGGTAGTTCGATAAAGTCTCTACCACAAGGTTTATTCGATGACTGGCACAACTTGCACCAATCACAAAAGGGGCCCACTTTTGCCGAATTTGGGTAGAGACCCCGTTTTTTACTCCCTGGAACATACTTACCCCGTCTGTTCCAAAGCAGACAAGTTTTGACGAAATCTCTTCCGCACTCAACCCTCCCTCACCCATCAAAGCAAACATAATTGCATTTGTCAAGTTATCTGCACAGCCACCATCAGATATACAAGAGAGATGCAACAAGTGCGGGACTCTCTCCCAGGAATCCATTGCGTACACATGAAACCCTAGCCACAATGTGTTATCTACAGCCGACACTTCATCAGCACTAATAGATATGATTCGAGCAGACCGAACCACAGCCATCAAAGACGACAAAACAGATGCATGAAGATGCTCACTCATCTCCCAACCGCTAGTCTCAGACCAATGTTTTCGTGGTAAGTTTTTGACCTTAAGGTGCTTGAGCAAATATTGCTCACGTTCATAATCACACATTGGTCGACCATGACTAAGAACTTGGAAGAGAGTAGAAAACTGTACTCCCTTTCTTTTTAGTTCGCCCTCCAACCTTGAGACGAGTTGATCCGCCACTGTTCCAACGCGATTCCGGGCAGACCACCGCTTGCAGAACTCCAGGTGTTTGCAATCCGATTTGATGAATGTGTCGCCTTTCTTGAGTTCAGGGGAAGGCACCCCATCTTCCTTGCACACTCTCTTTCCTTCATGTTTTTCCAAATTATCCCCCTTCGCCACAATGACCTTCCTCCTTCCGGATATGGTGCTGCAACATCGGCAAATCACACCAACCAAGTCACCGTTCGAATCAAACTCTCCCTTTGCCCATGTGAACTTGCAAGCCCAAACAGTTTGCCATCGCCTTGTGATTGTACTAGGCGCAGTTTTCTTTTTTTTCGGCGTTGACGCAGAAGAAACCCCCGTGTCTGCAGTCGCTCTCTTCCTCCCCCTTCGCGTGGTTTGCAAATTGCAATTTGGGCTCTGGCGACATCACAATGGTCTCCGAGGGGCATTGAAATTGTGGTGGCACAGATACGGACTTAGGTAGCCGAGTCTCCGAGATCACGACGACCTCCTGCTCGGTGATGCAGTCGATTTCAATGGGAGCAGAAGGCACGGCACCAGCACCACCTGCCAGCGTCGGAGGTGCCAAATTCCCAACACCATGACTGTTGCGACTAGACCAGAAGGTCTTCACCCTGAAGTTGTCGGGTAATTTCAATCGGGGAGCCATCGCTCTGATCCCTGCACCCCAAGTCCCCAAGAATTGCAAAAAAAACTCCAATGCCAAGATTAAGCAAGCGTATTCAGAAACGAATCAAACAAGCAAGAGCAAGTACGAGTGCAACAAATGCAAGTGACCACAACGTCAAAAGCAAGAGTAGTATGAGTGCAACAAATGCAAGTGACCACAACGTCAAAAGCAAGAGCAGTATGAGTGCAGCAAATGCAAGTGACCACAACATCGAAAGCAAGAGCAAGTATGAGTGAGCAACTGCAAGTGACCACAACATCGAAAGCATGGTCTTTAATAGCAAATAAGATGAAGAATGCAACAGCACTGAAGAAACTTCCCTTTCCAGTTTCTGAATTGCCAATGACCCAACGTCCACTTCAACGTCCAACGAACCTCTCAATCTAAATTCAATTAGAGCCTCCATTTCCTCCAGGCACTGAATGCAAGAGACAGCATCACCGATAACATTGAATTCAACAACTTTCAGGAAGTGGCGCTCACGATTTCGAAATTGGAACGACGGCGCTTCTTCATTCTGGAACTATAAGTCTGGAGCATTGGAAGTAACGTTGCAACATTGGAATCCAAATTCCAAATCCCTCCAAAATTGAAGGCACCAATCTCAAAAAACATCAGTCCAGCAGAGTGAGCAGACCAGCACCAACGACCCCAGATCGCACCACGACAACAACAGAGAATTATGGAGGTAAGCACGATTACAGCTGCTAAAAATCAGGTAAGGCAGGGAGCTGGTAATGCTAATGCCCTCCCTGAACCCTAAACCCTAAGGGACCACCGCTTGCTAATCGGACGGTTGTGCAGGAGCTGGCGTGGCGAAAAATCAACGGCTCAGGGTGATGATTTGCCACCACGAGCAAGTGATGTAGTGGATGACTGTGAGCGCGACATTGGATGACAGAAAGAAATGATTACTTTTCTGTGAACGAGCTCTGTAAACTTACTCAAATCCTCATTTTGGGGGGATTTCCTCCCATGTACATTTAGCACACTTGAAATTTTGGTAGAAAATGGGCGAAATTTAGCCACTTCCGAGATCGCTGGTTCTCACAATTCTCACAATTCTATTAATGATTTGAATCAGCAGCAACTGTCCATTTTGTAACTGTCTATCTTCGTAACCAACTTCTATAAGTGCAACTTACCGGCACTAAGGTAGAAGGTCCGGAAACCAACCATGTAAGCACTGGAACTGAATTTTAGGCAGGTGAAACCTCTCAAAATATTTTTCAGTGAATTTTCCTTCATAGACAAGTAGAATTGGCATCTAATCCAAGTGATTTCATATTTTTCAGAGCTTTGTGGAATTAGTTATGAATTTTCAAACAAAATCTGGCATAGGTCCCTATTTGTGATTCCTAGGCCTTGAAAAACCACACATGCTTGGTTTCCAAAAAAATATGGTTTTGTTCAAAAACTAGCATTGCAACATGTAAAAAGTAACAGATATGGTTTCTATGAGCAACCTTTTCTAAAACTGAAATGAATGCTTGAATCAATCATTATTTTAGATTTTTTAACCTTTGTAAGAAGGTAGTTGAACAACTAATTCTTATTTTGAATAAAATTAATAGACACCAATCCAATTAAGGTAAGAGGCTGAAAAAACGACCATCTAAGCACTGATCTGCCTTTTTCATGTATCTCCTCAGCTGGAAGTATTTTTAGTTTATTTTTCAGTCAAAGAAAAATAGATGAGGAATCTAACTCAAGTTGTTTCATATTTTTTGAAGCATTATTGAATTAGTTACGAATTTTTGAACACAATCTGCTATAGGTCCCTACTTGTGATCATAGGCCCTTAGAAACCCATCCATACATAGTTTGAAAAAAAATCAGGCCTTGTTCGAAAACTAGCATTGCAACATGTATAAAGCAATTGAAATGGTTTCTAAAAGCATCCCTTTCTAAATCTGAAATGAATGCTTGATTTAATCATTATTTCAGATTTTTCAATGCTTGTAAGAAGGTAGTTGAACAACAAATTCTAATTTTGAATTAAATTAGTAGACACCTAACCACTTAGTTAGAAATGAACCCCATGTGGCTCTTAAACCATCCATTGAAGAAGTTAAAACAAATCTCATCAAGCTCCAGTGTAATTCACATTTCCATTTTCCACAATTCACATGTCCATTTCAGAGCCCCTACTGGATGGTTGAAAATGCCTGGTTGGTTTTAGAGCCCTCTCCTATAGTTAGGAAAGAACCCACTGTGGCTCTTAAATCATCCATTAAAGAAGTATAAACCAAATCTTATCATGCTCTGATGTAATCAAGAGGCCATTTTCCCACAATCAGGTATCCATTTTACAACCTCCTACTGGATAGTTGAAAATGCCCGCACTGTTTTAGAGCCCTCTCCTATACCGGCAGACTTATAATTAAGTTAAGGCAAATCTCTCTCTGTCTGAATTGATTCATTGTAAGGTTGACTTTGGAAATAGAATATACTAGAAATAGTCCATCGACCATGGCAAGTGAGACCTTGGTCAGGGGAGTTCTGTGGACCAACCGGTGGATTTCCTAAAGATTTCCAGATGTCTCGGTTTTTTTCAAATCTGTCTGGATGTGTGCTGGAAGGTAAGAACAATTGTCGGTCAATTTTCTAGAATTTGATTTTACTCCCGGTGGCATTGCTGCCATTGTCAATTTTCATTCGGAAAATTTCCTAAACTTTGTAAATCTAGTTGGTTTTAGATTTTTTTGGTTTGTCTAGCTTAATTGCATATTTTTCAATTTGCCATATCCTTGGCATGATTTGAACCTGGCAATATGGCATTGCCCCTACCAATTTAGGGCCAGGGATTTAGCCTTCCGAAAATGCATGGATCCAAGTTTCCAAGAGAGGGGTCCATGCATTTTGGGGAGGTTGGTTAGTACAACATGCCCACAAAACACCATTCACAAGAATAAATAAAAATATGTATAACAATGCCCAAAAAAGAATGCAACAATGCCACAAACAACATGCAAAGAAATCCAACAATGTCCCCAAAAGAATGCAACAATGCCACAAACATGCAAAGAAATCCAATAATGTCCCAAACATAAAAAAATTGCAACAATGCCACAAGTCATCACAATGTCCCCTGCTGATTTGTATCTCCAAATGAGGTAGTTGCATCATTGAAATTAGGACCTGTGTTTGGGGTAGACAAGTAAGTAGATGGATTAGCATAAAGAAACTTATATTTTGTTGTTTTCTTCCACAAAGGTATGGCATCCTGGATTAAATCATTATACTCCTCCTTGGATCCTTCTAAAACAATTCTAATAAATGCTTTCAAGTTTTTACTTCCCAGCCTGTTTCTAATACGAGTTTTAATCAAGTTTTGTATGCTAAAAGCTCTCTCACAGGTAGCTGTGGACACACATTGGACTCTAGCTATCTCTGCAAGGATAAGCAAGTTAGGGTATCGGATTTGTAGGGCATGATTCCATGTGATCATACCCCACAAATCTCGGAAGGTTTTATCTTTCCATTCAGTTGTATACTGTAATTTGAAAGATAAAAACTCCCGCTTACAAGCTTGCACATTAAGAAGGGGGGAGGGAGGAAAAACCAGAATGTGACCAATCAACTCTATACAATGCAAGGAAACTATTTAATTCACTGACCCCCCAAGTTTGCAAGCCAACTTGCCTAGATGGCATATTAGTGGGGTTAAGCACTTTGAAACACGAAACCAAGTCATTGTCACAAAATCTGGCTTCTAAACCCTCACAGACTGCCTCAGCAAAAGAACGCTGGAACTGTAGAGACTCTTCCAAATCAGTCCCTAACCTAGAGTGTTGCATAACAAATCCATGGAACATGTTTCCCCTAATTTTACTTGAAAGCTTCATGAGATAGCTCCCGAAAGGGCCATATTCAAGAAGAACATGATACCCTGTATCGTCATTGAAAGTGGTTGCATTCAAATTGGTGTTTTCTACAATGTATAACATCTGAATCTGTGCTATTTATGTGTGTACTATGCTCCCAATTGTTGTGACATCTACAAACTTGCATTGAAAGATTTTTGACAGTATAGCCAAGGAGTGCAAAATATTAGCAAGGAAATAGAGAATGTAAACAAACTTAAACTGAGACAACTTTTCTAATATAAATGAAGCTTGAGCCACATCCTTTCCCTACGGATCTTGAAAAAAACAAAGGACAAATTCCAAAGAATTGCACAAACTTGTCACTGCCTACCATCTACTAAGCCACCTGATCTTGTAATAACGTTTCATATTTTTCTTAGCATCAAACAACTCCTTTTGTAAGGAAGTAAGCGCATGCTTGCGCTTACTTGACTTATTAAAAAAACAAAAAACTGAATTCAGTTGGGAGTCAACTTCAGAAGAAATTACCTTACAATCGGGGGCCTTTGTAGCATCTAGGGCCGCCAAGTTCGTTCAATGCGCCACACAATGAATGGCCAGCAAGTAAGGATTTACTTGTTTTTTCAGCCGTGTTGTCACTCCAATGAGAGAGCCCACCATGGTGCTACCACCATCACTGCCAAAGCCCACGAACTTCCATAAGTCCACCCCCCACTCCCGAAGGTGAGATATCAAAGTGAAGTGAATCACAGCAGCATCCTTCTTGCCTCCTTCTATCTCCAATAAACCCAAGAAAATAGTCACGGACAACCCTTCTTCAATGATACTTGCAAAAACAACCAAGTGCCCTGTGACACTGATATCAGTTGATTCGTCTATCATCACACCAAAAAAAGTTGAATTCTTCACACGGTTAATAACTTTCTTTTGAATCACCATGGAAATGAACGAAATCAGATTGGCACATGCTTTCTCATTGTGGTAAATGGATAGAGTCATAGGAGCATTAACACTAACCAACAATTTGCACAAAGAAGGGAACTTGGAGTAGGGTGAAGATTGCTTCCCCCCAAAATAAGCTGCCTTAAACAATGATACCACAACCTCATTATATGCCCTCTAACTGTTGAAGATGGCCTTTTCTATTACCTTTCTGTGGCTTTGCAATGCCCAGGTGAGGTGGCGATGTTCATTGGACTGGGCGTGATCTTGAAAAGCACTTACTTTCAAGTTTTTGGAGCCATCTCTTCCATATATAGAATGCCCTCCCTTATCCTTGCACACCTTGCAAAAAACCTTACCAATGTTTGCCCGAAATTGAAGCCACTCAAACTGGATGCACCATTGTTCCTTCTAGTGTCTTTGAGCGATTTTAGCATTAGAAGGGAGAGGTCGATCAACACTAGATTCACCCGTTTCAGGCCCACTCAAAGTATCAGATGCAGAGGACAAAATTTCCACAACGTCAAAATCTCTAGACTTTGCAAAGTAGTAATCCCGCATAGATTTTTGACGTTTAGCCATCTCTCCTGAACCGCTGCAGTGCACAAGCCTACAATCTGAGTATGGAAAATTAACTGTTGCAATGCACAAGCCCACAATCTGAACATAAAAAACAAATTGCAAGACATCAAAGCTGAGCATTGTAAGCCCTACTTGCAACCCAGTTTCAGCATTTAAAAAATGACCCACAAAACGGGGAAGAGACAAGGGGCTGCACCTTAAACGGCCAAACCTTACTTAAACCTAGTCTCATCAATAAGTATTGACAATACAAATTCAAAATGGAAACATAGTAGGGTGCAGGTGAAAGAACCTTACCTGATTGAAGTTGCAGAGAAACTGATTGCGATGCAGGAACTACCCCGAAGCACTGGGAGTCACTATCCGAATTCCAAAATTACTAGAAGTTACGATTTTAGGGCAACTTTGATTGTGATCAATTACGATCACCCTAATCGCTCCCAAAATCAAGGCTTTTTGACATTACGATCAACTAATTGCGATCAATTACGATCAAAATAATCGCTCCTAAACCGATCCAAGACTAGTCGCACAATCGTGCGCTACACACTCAAAGCCAGACCGAAACCAATTGCTCAACAAGAGTAAAGACTCTCTAGAGGCAACAAAAAAGAAAATGCAAGAAAGAAATAAAGAGGGCCAAAGAGAAGGGAGAGTGATTGAAACAGAACTCATCGGAGAGAACGCAAAATTGCACTCTTCCAGAATTGCAAGGATCGAGGAGCAGATGAAAGACTGAAGTAATGAAGCACAGTCTCCGAAACTCCGAGTCTCCAATCCGAGTCTCTAATCACAAATTGCCATAGCCAATTATCACTAGTAGAAAATGATGTCCAGATCAACAAAAAATCATCAATTTTTTGTTAATGTGGGCATTGTATCGACCATTTTCACAATTTTTTGTTGATTTGGCACAAGGTAACAAAATGGTTAAATTTTTTTGTTAATTTTGGTAGTACAACGTCCAAATCAACAAAACTATAAACACTTTTTTGTTCATTTTCACAATTTTTTGTTGAATTGGCACAAGGTAACAAAATGGTTAAATTTTTTTGTTACTTTTGGTACGTCAACGTCGAAATCAACAAAACAATCAACAATTTAACACTTTTTTACTCACAATTCTGTGTTTTTTGAACTCAGCAGACTTTGGTGATCTTTTTGGCATAGTAAAACACTTTTTTTGAAAAAACTTTGAACCAAGAAAGGTTAGACAATAAAGCTAAATTTCACCTCCAAAAATACGTTTGACATTTGAAGTCTCCAATCAAAAGTTATAGACAAAATTCAGAGCGGGTGTTTAAAAATGTCAACAAAAAGGTCCATTTCAACCCTGCTCTGAATTTTATTTATAACTTTTAATTGGAGACTTCAAATGTCAAATGGATTTTTGGAGGTGAAAATTAGCTTGATTATATAACTTTTCTTAGTTCAAAGTTTCTTGAAAAAAAGTATTTTACTATTCCCAAATGGTCACCAAAGTCTGCTGTTTTTACAAAACACAAAATTATTAATTCAAGAACTCCATGTCTATTGTAGAGTTTGAATTACATTTATATTGTTTTCCATTTTTTTTGTAAGAACAGCAGACTTTGGTGACCTTTTTGGCATAGTAAAACACTTTTTTTGAAAAAACTTTGAATTAAGAAAAGTTATATAATCAAGCTAACTTTCACCTCCAAAAATCCGTTTGACATTTGAAGTCTCCAATCAAAAGTTACGGACAAACTTCAGAGCGGGGTTGAAATGAAATTTTTCGTTGACATTTTTAAACACCCGCTCTGAAGTTTATCCATAACTTTTGATTGGAGACTTCAAATGTCAAACGGATTTTTGGAGGTGAAAGTTAGCTTGATTATCTAACTTTTCTTAGTTCAAAGTTTTTTCAAAAAAAGTGTTTTACTATGCCAAAAAGGTCACCAAAGTCTGCTGTTCTTACAAAAAAAATGGAAAACAATATAAATGTAATTCTAATTATCATTGTAACATGTAGAATTCGGGGTGGCTCAATGGTTAGAGTCTTGGACCCCAACCATGAGGTCCAAGGTTCGAACCTCCACAGTGGTGGCCGCCTATGTGCCATTGGTGTGCCACATGGTCGGTTGCCACGTGGTGCGACGTGGCTTTGCCACGTGGCATTTTAAAAAAAAAATTTGATAAAAAAAAAAAAAAAATTTAATTATTGACCAAATTAACAAAAACAGTAACAAAAAAATCAACACTTTCTTGTTTCATAGTGTCCAAGTCAACACGTCCAAATCAACAGAAAATGAACTAACAAAATCAACACTTTCTTGTCTATTTTTTGTTGATTTGGACGCAAATTTTCTACTAGTGTATGAATCACAAAGCCAAACAAAGTGACAAAATTCAAAGTCTTCAAGTCTCCGAAACTCCGAGTTTTCGATCCAAGTCTCCAATCACGAATTGCCACAGCCCACAACCAATCCCGAATCCCAAAGCCAAACCAAACCCCAAAATCTTGATTTGGCCAAAGTTCCACAAATAGTCTCATGGGATAAAATCCAAGCCAAAAGAAGCAATAAATCGATTGCAATCACAACACTGCATAGCGCCACAGCCGCAGAAAATGCATATTGACTTCCAAAGAAAGGAAACTAAAGACTTCAACAAGGAAGGATACAGAGAGGCTCCAAAGCTGGGAGGAGTGGAGGACCAAAAAATCGAAATCAACGCATGAACGCAACTACGCAAGCGGTGCGATGGTGACAGTGCCTGAGAAAGAAAGTGACAAGCAGAGGCGCAAGGGTCGGAGTCTGGAGACATTGCGTTGCGCCCCAAACCCTACGGTGGAGATTACATTTCGGGGAGAGATCAATGGCCCCAATAGGAAATTACTAGTATTTAAGTATGAATTACTGAAAGCCAATAAGTTACTGTACCAAAAGGTGACGGCTCATTGTTAGTTTGGTACACAGAGTCACAGACATTCGGTAACACACAAATTTTTTATTACTATGCACAGAATACTATGTATAGATTATAGAATACTATGCATAGTAATAAAAAAATTTCTACAAAGTATGAGATTGGTTGGCTGCCGGCCTACAAAATAAAATTCTAATAGGTAATTTTCCTACTTACTCTAAGGGTAGATGGCTAAATGCCTAGACATAATTTTTCTAATTGGCCCATTTCCTAAACTTATTTTTTTCATCCGGAACCTTAGCCTAGACTTCTCTATTTCATTTGGAAATTCTCAAATTCAATCGGCTAGGTTGTAACTAAATGCTGGTACTCCCTGTTCATTGCTCCCATGTTGGTTCAGTGGACTTCTTACAAGAAAGTAAACCACCTAGAAAAGTGAGACTAGGGAACACAAAATAATCCTCTATAGGTGTGGCTAACAAGGGAAGCACATATTGTACAGTCAAGTCTAGTTCAATTACGAATTTTGGACCTGAGTCAGTCGTTACTGAAAATTGGTGCAACTTCAAGAAGTCATATCTTGGCCAAAAATGAACGGATTCCTAAAGCAGAAGTTGCGTTGGAATTGTAGTAAAGAGTAGTTCATTATATGTACAAATATTTACATATGATTTGGAAAAGCATATAACATATTTGATTTGTTGTGCATAGTCCCTACCATCTAGTGCTACCACCCTTTGCTGAAATGACTGCTTTCATTCAATTGGGCATGCTTTCTATCAAATTTTGTAGTTGCTAAAGAGAAACCTCTTCCCAAACCGCTTTAATGGTGTCCATCATTTCTTGCTTGTTGCTTGGCTTTTTGTGGTGGCAGAGCAAATCTTTCATGATCTTCCACTTTGTCAAAATTGTGGACACGGTAGAACCAATGTTTTTTTTAGGTGATTAATAGCCTAATAACACCAAGAAATTAACCTTGGCTCCAGGTCCTATTAAAAAACATTGGAGTTTGAGGTGGCAAAATGCCAAATGTGCATTTTAGGCTTTAGGTTGGTGGCCATGATGTTGACCTCAACAGTTGGGTTCCTATACTTTGTCGCCATCCGCTTCAATGTCCCATCAACATCTTTTCATCCAATGTCGCCAGAAATGAACCACTTAGTCAATGGAGTACTTCTTGTTCACCACCTCTGCTCCGTTGCATTTGTCTTGGTGCCAAGACTTAGGGTTCAAAGTTTCAAACGTACTTTTGCATTTGAGTACTTGTTGCCCTACTCGCAGCACTCGTTGTGTTAGTTACAGATTTGTCGCCCCACTCGCTACGGCCCTGTTTGGGAGAGGGCCACATTCAATTCTTACAAGGACACAATCTCACCAGCATTTTGTGATTGGTTGAGTGTCTTTGCCAGGGTCAATTTCTTGAATTAGAATAATGATTTCTGGAAATGTTTGCGCGCTGGCTGGTGAGGGTGTTCATGGATTGATCATGGTCTTTGTGGAACGGTGGAGGTTTCAATTGGCGCCCCTAGACATTCAAAATTCTCAACTTTGGGGTACAACCTTCAATCCTTCATTATAGCACAGTTTGGTTAGAGTTTTTGTCAATTGCTGTTTTGTTGGGTTAAGGCGTTGCTTGTGGCCTTCAGAAGTTTACCCTTCTAAGTCATCGTCACGTCAACACTCAACAAAGTCTCTTCTCGAATTCTTTGTTTGGTTTAGGGTTCATCTCTTGCCCAATTGCTTAACCCTTTAGAGACCGGTCGACCACTTTGTGGTTGATTTTTGGACTCTCGGTCTAATATTGTTCAAAATACATTTGTTCACAAAAATCTCAAAGAAGAACGCATTCAGAATGTCTTTGTGCGCTTCAAACAAAACCAATTTCAAGAGAATTGGAGCATTGATGAATTAGCTATGAGGTTGCAAACTCAAATGGCCTAGACCTTCAAATGGGAAGTTTTCAACAAAAATACAAAAAAATATCAACCAAATTGTGAGATTTTTTTGTAACTTGATGTCTTGACAAGGCATAAGTGTTGCTTTGTAATCTTATAAATGCCCAAAGTAAACTTATGCATTGGTATTTATGTAGGACAAATTCTAAAGGGTCATTCAAGTAATTGATTTTTGAGAATTAAGGAAAGCAACTCAAACTCCAAAAAGGCTCTAGAAGCAAACATGGTTTAGAGGTACTTTTCACTTTCTTCAATGTACCAAATCTGCACATTTTAGAAGGGTATTCATTTTAATGACCACAGATGACCATTTTTTGTGAACTTCAAAAATTTGTAACTAATTTCACAAACCTTGAAAAAATATGAAAGGACTTGGGTTAGATGCCTATTCTACTTGTCTTTTGAGGAAAATGTACTAAAAAATATTTAAAGATGTTTTTCTCTCCAAAATTCAATTTTAGCCTTGAAAAGGTTGATTTATGGACCTCCTATCTTATTTATAGCAATTTGTACCGTTCAATGAGTTTGATTTTTTGTTAGGTTGAAGAATCTCCCTTATGGAATCACCTTATATGGTTTGATCTAAGACTACATCTTTAGAATGGCCACAAAATTAATTTTCTTAAAATACTACGCTCACCCCTCAAATCAACCGTGGTCACTAAACGGTTAGCTGGTTTAGGAGATTTACGGTACACTATTGGAACTTGGAACTTGGACTCGTATAGTTTGGGTGGGTGGGTCATCGTGAAAATTGATTTCTTCATTAGTTGTTAATTCTTGTTATGATGGTGTTGGCTGAAGCATCCGCGGGAGGGTCACACAGTGCATCACCATCAAATTTGGGACAAAAGGCTATAGCCGAGGTGCTCTTGCGATAGCAGACGAAGGAAATTCGTATGCTGAAGATCACCGAGGCTATTGAGAGGAAGCGTAAGCAAGAGCAGCAAATTGCAGAGGAGAAGGGCAAGAAGAGGGTCAGAGATCAAGCCACACTTCGAAGTTTCTACACCACGTCAAGGAACTCAGAGAGTGTTGGTCCGCTTGATCTCCACGATCTGCTGAAGAACACGCTTGCTTCTGGCAATAGGACAAAGAGCGCCTCTTTACAACCTCGGCGAGTCTAGTTGCTGACTTCTGTATCTTTGGATACAGATGTTGCCACCACTTGTGAGTGCAAGCAGGGACAGGGAGTTGTGTCATTTTGAGCTCAAAACCTCCAATTCCAGTCATATATGTGTCTACTGACTCCCTTGGTTATGTGTGTAGTGAAGATGATCCGGATTTTAGTGCAGTGCATGGTTCTAGAGAGAGTGACTTGTCTAGTGATGACATAGATAAGGAGGAGCTAGAGCCTCTTATTCGTTTGCGGAAGCCAAATTACAATTTGAGTAGGAAATTTCAAATGGACTGGAGTACTAAGTGTCCTAGGCAGAGATGGTACTCTCGACATATGGGTGGTTGCACATGGTGAAGTGCCGAGTGTGCTTTGTAAGCCCTCAAGTTGGCACTTGGAACCCTAAAGTCTGAACTTATTTTTCGCGATTTTTAGTTAGTTTTTAGAATAAAAATATGAAAAAACACATAAAAATAGGGTTATTGAGAGTTTTGGTACCAAAGTGGTGAGGAATGGCCTTCAATGCGTGAAAAACGTAAACCTTTACATTTTTACTAATTTTAGGTCTTATTAGTAGTAAAGTAGTAATTTTGAGCGAAGTAAGGATTTGAGAGTTAGTCAATCTTAGTGTCTTGTTCATGTTATACAACATCTATAAATACACATGTAACAAACTGGTTAAAAATTAGAGTCTAGTCAGAGTCAATCAAAATCCAATTCGAAAGAATTGGGTTTGTTGTTTGCAGGTAACTTTAAGAATCCGAATCATTCATAGATCAAGATGGAGGAAATGATGATTGGAACATATAGAGAGGTGCTTTTCTAGGTCAAAGCATGCTAGGAGGTCAAATAGAAGTCCGATCATCCAAGATTCTTCCGGTATCAAGAATAATTCCCCCCCGGGTGGAAATTATTAAGGAATTGTTAAAAATAGCATTCTTATTGGAGATTTGGTTTTGCCCTTAGTTGATGGACATCTTGTAGAAGATTACCCAAAAGTTTCGGGATTTTACAAAACTCCATGATGACTCCATGGGAAGTCAACCACTTAAAATTGCATTTGTAAATTCCTAGAAATTACTAATGTTGCGGTAAAATTTCACTAAAAATTAGAATAGTGTTTTGTGTGCCAATAAAAAGCCCTATCAAGTTTGAAAACATTCCGACATTCCCAAGTATCAGAATTAGGACAGACAACAAATTTTACAAGAATTTACAACTTGGCGGCGGGTTGACCGGCGTATCAGGAGCTAGCGGTGTCCGAATGGAGCGTTTCAAGGGTCAATTCTTACTCCCATGAATATTCTTAACCACCCAACCAATAGTTTCATCAAAAAACGCAAACTACAAAAGTTAAATTTTTTACTTTTGTTTTGAGTTATCGTGACACAAATTTGCGCTTTAAAACGGCTAGAGAGGTAGGGATAAGGGCTCCTTTAGACTAATTGGGGTCTTCTGAACGCGATGGCGCAATTTGTTTTCAGTTTTGAGTTGTACCTCAAAAGATAGAGAGGGTCAGCCCTTAGTTTGACTTTTTTAAGGTAATTTTGGATTAATCTAGGTTGATTTTGCAAATATCTTTTGTAAAATCGAAGATTGGATTTGCTCAAGATACTTGTCTTGTGTAAGAAGCCATCTTTTGGACTAAAGAAAGACAATTTAGAACTAACCTTAGATTAATTTGAAAAATATCTCAGTTAATTAGGTAGATTTTCAAAATATCTTTGGAAAAATCTAATATTTGATTTGGGGAAGATTCTAAGGCCATTTAGGGCCTAGAAGGAACTTACTTAAGGAACTTACTTAAGGACCTTCCTTCCCATTAAACAAAGATTATTTAGAAAACGCATTAGGTTAGTTTAGCAAAATATCTAGATATATTGAAAATAAGAAAATATTTACGAACAACTTACCAGAGGGGGCCGGGAGTGAGTATATAAGGTTCTTCCTCGAGGTTGTTCGTGGCCCTCATTCTCTTGTTTCATTTTTGTTTTTGCTCTTGTCGTGCTACCGACACTTTTCGGAGCACTTTTTAAGCCAAGTTTGGCTATTTCTTTCCATTTTCTTGTACTTTGAAGGTCCGGAGGGCCCCTTCAAAGTTTTATTTTGTTTTCTTGTATGAATTTGGAAGCTTCAAGCCCCAAAACTTTGTTATTTCGAGAGTTGTGTGAATAGTTCTCAAACACTAATTTGATTTTATTGTTCTTTTGGATACTAACCAACTATTTGTGCGAATTGATAACAATTTGTGAACTTAAAACTTTAAAGCGGCAAGGCTAGACTTTGTCAAAAGGTTTTGGGCATCACCACGTGCCAAAACTTGTTGTATAACGGGTGTTTGGTTTGACTAATTGCTAATGTTTGGTTAAACACTGTCGTGTGTACCTCCTTTAGTGATCAAACTTAGAACTTTGTTTGAAATTTTGGGAATTAGTTTTTAGTGTTCGGTTAAACATTGTCATGTGTACCTCCTTTAAAAATTAAGTTTTCAAAATACTAGTCTGAGTCCTTGGATACCATTTATTCCTAGGGTTGCTCCCACACGGTAGAGCTTTGATATTGGAAACCTGAAAACGGATACTTAAAACCTTAATTTGTTCGTTATTTCTTGGGGTTGCTCCCGTACGGCGGAGCTTTGATTTTGGAAACCTAGAAACGGATACTTGAAACCTTAATTTGTTTGTTATTTCCTGGAGTTGCTCCCGCACAACGGAGCCTTGACTTTGGTAATCTGGAAACGGGTACTTGAAACCTTAATTTGTTTGTTATTTTCTGGGGTTGCTCCCGCACGACGGAGCTTTGACTTTTAAAATTCTGGAAACTGGTATTTTTAAAAGTTAATTGCTTAATTCTTTTGTGTTGCCTTAGGTAGCTCCTGTACGGCGGAGCTTTGACTTTGAATAGATCTTAAAACTCCATATGTTTAAGTTCTTTTCGAAATCCTCTACCTAGTATTTAAATTCATGATGGCATGGAATAGCTTTGCAAAGATTTGAGCTAAATTACTAAGAATCATTTATGAATTTCCGTAGTTTACTTACTGAATTCTTATTTCAAGAATTATTAGATTAGATTCTTTTAGTGTGTGTTTTTTCTTTTAGGTTTTTCTTTCCTTTAAATTATTGTTAGGTTGGATTAAACTATAACCTTTGTCAAAAAGGATTCAGTTTAGTTTAAAACCAACCCTTTAGGCCAGCCCTCAGAACATCTTGTAGCTAGTCGGGTCTCAGCCGGACCTTACAGCAGTCAGGTCTCAGTCGGGTACAGCCGGGCCTTACAGTAGTCGAGTCTCGGTCGCACAGGGAACGAGGTCACACCAAGATGGAGGTTACACGGGAAAGGAGGTTGCACTAGGGGGAAGGTCGCACGGGGAAGGAGGTCACACCGAGCTGGAGATCACACGGGGAAGGAGGTTGCACTGGAGGGAAGGTCGCACAGGGAAGAAGGTCGCACGAGATGGGCTGCAGTGAGCAGGGGTTGCATTGTGGAGGAGGCCGCAAACAGGACAGAGTGTGATACGAAGACTTGCTAGACACAGAGAAAGGATCACATCAAAAACTTGGTTTCAATATTCATAAGTTGGGATTATACCCATACAAAAGGTCAGGCCGTTGCTTGCCACACCACCATAATTTTTAAAATTTTGATATTAAGGCTTGAAAAACAACCTCACAAGCTTTCATTCTCCATAGCCGTCTTTCAAACCAAGAATATCAACAACAATAAGAGAATTTAGAAGCAATAAGGCTAGAAGAAGAAGAATACATCAAAGGCTCACAAAGTAAGAATCTAACTATTCATCTAAGACTTGGAATAATATCTTCTTCCCTTTACTATTCATTTATCATTGTTTATTGCTTTTATTCCATTTGCTATTCCTTTAGTTGTTTGGTAGTTATTAATTAGGATTCCAATTGTATTAGTTGGCAAAATTGTTGTTTAGTGTTTTGTTTTATTAGGCCCAATAAGCCAAATAGATAAAAACAAAAACAATTAATATCTTTGGAATATTAAACTAAGAACTATTAAACAATTGACAAAAGAATAATATCACTATTCATTAGAATTATAGAATTTAAATGAATTAACTGATTTACAAAGAAAAACCTTAAAACAAAATTATCATTTTCAAACTAACAAAATTGGACTTTTTAGATAGGTTTTTAGAATGACAATTCAACAACAATTAATCAAAATCTCACTAGAACTTTGCAAATTCTTGAAAGATAATGGAGGATTTTGGGGAGACAATTATGATGGTATTTTGCGATGATGGATCCACCAACGTCTTCGGTACTGAGGTATGATTTCTAACTTTGTTTTCTTTAATTCTATTTTTTTAAAATCACAATTAACATTTAGAATTCCATTTGCTATGTAAAAGTTTGAACATTGCTAAAATTCTTAAAGAACCTAATTAAAATTGTGGAAGTAATAAATTGATGAATTTGGAATTAATTTGGAAAGAAAATATTAATTTCATCCAAAAGAATCTCAAAAGGAATCTAATTTAATTTAGAAATCTAAGGAATATTGGAATAATTGGGGGAAGTTAAAACCTAATTTATCCCCGTATTCTCTTTAAAATTATTGAAAGAATGAATTTCATCCAACTAAGGGGAATTTTCATCCATTCATAAGTTTTCACCTAGAAGTCCTAAATTTTTATTTTTTACCGTGGTAGAAAGGTAATTTATTACTTTCTTCATAAAAATAATAAAAAATCTAAAAACTACAAATTTTAGAATTATAACTTAAGAATAGGATTAATGAAAGAACAATTAGGAATATTTTTAAAGAATAACTAAGGAATCTTTTGAGACTAAATTTTTTTAGGGAATCTTTTAAAGATTCTACAATCAACTTTTACTTTAAAATTACTTTGATTTTAAAGGAGTTAAGTGTGGATGAAGTTTGACCCAAATTTGGATGAAAAGTCTAAAAATAGGTCAAAACTAGGTTTACTCTCAAGAATCCATTAGTTAAATTAATTAATAAATTAACCCTGAAATTTAGATTTATTTATAATTCATTTTCTACCTTTAGTTAACGGATGAAGTTTTTAATATAGAATTAGGGACAATTTTCATCCATCAATATCTTTTAGAAGGATCATCAAAATTTGACTTGCTTTACCATTCTGGAAAGGGCAAAGTATGTTCTACAAATTAGCTTAGATAGATTTTAACATTAGATTAGGATTTGCTTACTCATCTAGGTCTTGAATCGCTTAACGTTTAGATTGTTTTGAAGCAGATAGAATTAAATGATCACATAACAAACAAAGTGTCCATTGCTTGGAAGGCCAAAGAACACTAAGTTTACAATTCACCCATTTGAATCATTAACTTATGTTGCTAGAACCTGTGTGCAACTTTCTAACTTAAGGGTGGAGTTAGAAACACTCACATCTTGCCCCATCATCGCTCCCTGATTCAACATCATCGAGACTTGCTCTCGCCTCCTCCCGTGTTGTCGTCATCATCGGCCCCTTTATGCCATAGCTGCTTCCTCCCGCATACTCCCGTGTTGTCACTTGCTCCTCTTGCTTCCTCTCGCCTTGAATTGCAAACTTCGCTTCCCGCTTGTTGCTCTCAATTCGTGCTTGGGGGGTTTGTGGTCTTTGTTCATAGTGATTGGCATTGTGGAGGAGCTCCTTTGGCCACCACAACTCTTCCAGTGATCTAGTCTCGGGAATTGAGTAGGAGCCTTCGTCAATGTCGTCCTCCTCAAGCTCCTCACAACTGGAATGTTCTTTCAATTTCTTTCTCTTGGCTGTCGACAAAAGTTTG
The DNA here is from genome assembly GCA_947034895.1 of Rhytidiadelphus loreus. Lineage (NCBI taxonomy): Eukaryota > Viridiplantae > Streptophyta > Bryopsida > Hypnales > Hylocomiaceae > Rhytidiadelphus > Rhytidiadelphus loreus. The sequence goes on along the minus strand of OX344765.1, from coordinate 26,284,852 downwards.
ATCAAATTCACCAATGTCTAGAGGATCTTCAAGTTGGAAATTATAGGGTGTGTGGCGTGAGACTGGAGGAACATAGAGAAGCGTTGGATACTCTTCAATTGCTTCATACGAAAGTGTTGGACTTCCTGGTGGTGAGGAAGAGGTACTTGGCAACCTTTGAGTTTGAGATTGGAATAAGCGGCAACTGCGACGTACCGGTAGAACAAAGAGCTACATTAGAAAAAAAATAGCAAAGTTGGAATTTGGAAGAAGTTGGAGAGGGACAAAGTATTACCTCATGTCTAGAGCTTATTTTTCCCCTCTGTGGCATTGTTCTTCTTTGTTGTTAACAAATTTGAAGTATTCAAGGCCCATTGAGTTTGACAACAACCTCCTCTTCAAGTATACACAAGCATCAGTTGAACTTTTGGCTTGCTTGTTTTCATGGAGTTGAGGAATTTTGGAAAATTGAAGCTTAGAATGTCTAGGTGCAACCACTTTTTCCATGATGTGTTGGATGGGTGAAACATTGATGAGTAGCTGTAGAATTTTTGCTAAAATTGAGATGATTGCACAAGTAGTGGTGCCAAAGTGAGAAGTCATGGAGGTGCTAGGATGCAAATGTAGACAAAGAGTGCTAATTTTGCATGATTTACTTGTTTGTTGTGTTGTTACTTCATTTAGATGTTGCAAATTGCAATCAAGTCATTTATGTTTGTCAGAAATGTTGCAAATTTTGCCAATTGTAGTCTTGCAAGTGGACATTGTTAATGCCATTGAAAGATGGCGTTTTTCTAATCTACTAAAATTTCCATTGTCAAATGTGTAGGATGTTGCCAAAATCACTTTTTCATAAATGTAGGACAAAAAAATTCAGAAATTTGGCCTTAAAAGTGGTCAATCCCTCTTAAGAAGCTTGTTGCAGCGCACTGCCGTGGCGTAGCAACCTTCATAGGCGTTGCACTTGCAAGCAGGGGCCTGCCTGTATTGCTATTCTCACCCGCCCACTCTCCTCATCCCCACCTACCAGCTCCCTCCATTCTCCAAAGCCTGCTCCCCCCGTTCCCAAAATCTCACTCCCCCTGTTCCCACCTACCTACCCGTTCTATACCCGCCCTTCACTACCCTAAACCCATCCACCCACCTTGTTTTTGTTGCTTCCTATTTTATTCATGCCCGCCTTGTTCCCATCGCTCCTTGCCCTGTTCTCCCTCATCCAACTTGTTCCCACTTGCCCGCCCTAAATTTGTAGTTACTGCTCTCAACTTTGCCGCTCCGTCTTCTTTTGCATCCAAAATTGAACCCGATGCCCTGGCTTGGTCTAGCAACTAACTCCAAACTTGCCCCAAGGCAAAGTCAAACAAATAAACCTTGCCCAAGTTGCCCCCCTTCCCCCATTTTCATTAAAAAAGATCATAACTTTTGCATCAAAGGTTCATTTCACATAAAAATTATATGTCCTCAAAGCTCTTAAAAAACTGCATGTGTAGTAAAAATTTCAAAAATGTGTGGTTGAAATTGAGACTAAAAGAGCCTACCTAAAATCAATTTTGTCTCCCATAGGAACAACGGGACTTTAGGGATTAATGAAGAGTCTTCCTCAAAATTATCAATCCTCCATTTGTTCATTAAGAAGGCAAGCTGGAATTATTTTTCAATTCTTAATAAGAGATTTAATTCAAGAAGAAACTTTTATCAAATATATGAATTCTTCTTTAGATAATTCATCAACACTTTATGTTGGAATTTTCTTTTCCAACAAAGGCAAGAAATCTTATTTTGATAATAACTTTAAAAAAAAGTTTAGATTCAAAAGGAGATAGTTGTGGCTCCAAACCTTTTGAAAGGAAGAATCTTGCTGTTGTTAAGAAATGTTTTTACTGCAAAAAACCTAGACACCATATTAGAGACTACAGAACCAGAATTGCTACACAAAAAGTAAATAATAAAAAGCAAACAAATCTTGCAATCACAAATAATAGACTTTATATGGTAGCATTGGCAACCCAAGAAAAAGTTAATTCCACTTGGTATGTGGATTTTGGAGCAACGCAGCATATGTGCCATCAACAAGAGGGATTTATAAATTATACCAAATGCAATAATCAACAATTGGTTTATTTAGGTGATGACTCTACCTCAAATACCATCCAAGGATATGGTGATGTAAACATTAAATTATCAAATGGAGATGAAAAGTATATACCTGATGTTTTATACATTCCCGGTCTTGCAAAGGACCTGTTTTCAACAAAACAACTTGATAAGGCAAGTGGAGAAATCCATATTAAAGATGGACTATCTATCTTTATAAACAAGATGGGCCAAATAATAGCAACTTGCAAATTAAATCCAGATTTATATAAGTTGGGTGAGACCATCACATCATATAACCAGGCATTAGAAAATTCAACTACTACAATACTTAATAAAGTTGATTTGTAGCATCTACAGCTAGAACATATAAACCGGTATAGATTAAGACAAAATACAAGTTGTTTCAAATGGTATTGAATCTTTTGATGAGAAGCAAATTACTTTATGTCAATCCTACATAGAAGGTAAACAACATAATATCAAATTTTCAAAACAAGGTGCAAGAAGAGCAACTGAGATATTGGAATTCGTTCATTCAGATATTTGTCTACTGATGCAAGTGGCCACATATATAGGATATCTTTATTTCATCATTTTTATTGATGACTTAACAAGATTATGTCATGTTTATTTAATGAAAAATAAATTTGAAGCATTCTCTAAATTTCAGCTCTATAAGAGCTATGTAGAGAATCCAAAAACATCATAAAATGAAGATACTAAGAACTAATCAAGGTGGTGAAAACCTGTTTGTTGAATTCAACAATTTTTCCATGAACAAGGCATCAAACGGGAAATGACCACAACCTACACACAAAAACAAAAATGTGTGTCAGAACACAAAAAACATGACATTATGGAAGTAGTCCTTTCAATGCTATTTTATGCCAAATTACCAAAAATGTTTTTTGGAGAAGTACTCCACACAACAAATTACCTCCACAATAGGAGTTTTATAAAGGTTATATCAACAAATTCAACTCCTTTTGAGTTATGGTATGGCCATCAACTTAACTTATCCTATTTCAAAATATCCCCACGTTCTTATTTCCAAAGAACAAAGACAAAAATTAGATTCCCATTCTTTTGAAGCCATTTTTTTGGGTTATAGTGAGGAGACTAAGGCTTACCGTTTGATGAGTATACACACTAAAAAGTTAATAATATCTAGAGATGTTATATTTGATGAAGTTCTTGTTACAATTCCTAAAAGGCATTATTCACATGAAGATAATGAACTAAAGACTTTATTAGATCCTACAATATTTACACCACCACCTACTTTAAAAGGTCAACAACATGATTTATCTCAAATTCAGATCTTGCCTCAACCATCTACTAAACTAGAATCAAAATTCCAACCAAAATCTTCTCTACACCAAAGTACAATAAGTCCACCAAGCCCATCATTATCTACTCCATCACATCAAAATATTCCATCAGTACACAATGATCAAATAAGTAATACAACCAATATTCTTTAAAAGTTAAACTTGAATTCAGTTGGTGAATTACCTCATGAAGTTGAAGTTACTTTTGCTTTTACCTCTCCCGCCTCCAAATTCTTTGGCCAGATCTACAAGGCAAATTAAACCCACAAAATGGTTACTTGATTCTATAGCTAGCAAAGCACGCACAAAGAAATCTAAACCAAAGAAACATCAAGCAAACATTGTTCAACTTTCTTTGGATCCTCCCAAAACTATGGAAGAGACTTTATCAAGGTCAAATTCTTACCATAAGCAAAAGACCATTCAAGCTGAATTTGATTATTTAAAAAAGAATAAAATTTGGATACTTACACCTTTACTACCAAAAAAAAAATCAATTAGCTCTAAATGGGTTTAAAAAGTTAAGACCAAGGCTGATGGAACTTTGGACAAATACAAGTCACATTTAGTGGCCTATGGTTTTACACAAATTCAAAGTATTGACTATATGGAGACATTTCATGTGTAGTTAGACTTAATTCTATTAAAGTATTGCTAGCCCTTGCCACTCAATATGATTTTGAACTTCATCAATTAGATGTTAAAACTACTTTCTTAAATGGATTACTTGAAGAAGGCATTTATATGTCTATGCCTAAAGATTTACCAATTCCTTCAAATTCCAACATAGTTTGTAAATTAGGTAAATCATTATATAGACTTAAGCAATCTTCACGTGCTTGGTATCAACATGTCGATCACGATCTCTTACTCCATTATTTCCAAAGATTAGAATTAGATGCAAGCATTTATATCAAAAAGGAAGCTGACCAAAGTTTTATAATATTCATTATTTAGGTTGATGATTGTATATTAGTTAGTAATGAGCTAACTCTTATTCAATACACTAAAAATATAATTACAGGTAGAATTTTAAATGTCAAATAAAGGTGATCTACATTATACTCTTAGTAATGTTATTATAAAAAATAGAAATGTTATTATAAAAAATAGAGTTGAAGGTTGGACAATTCTTCATCAACAAAAATATCTTACCTCTAAACTTCAAGAATACAATATGTTAAATTGTAAACTTGTAAGTACACCTAAGCAATCTGGACTTTGTTTAAGTAAAGAAGACTCCTAATTATACCAAGAAGACCAACATCTTTACTCACAAATTGTTGGCAACCTTATACATGCCATAGTTAATATAAGACTTGATTCTGCTTCTACTACTAGTAGTTTAGCTCAATATCTTTCTATTCCAGCTGAATCACATGTTCATACACTTAAATATACATTAAGATATATTAAAGGCACTTTATCTTATGGAATTCGCTCACTAGTAGAAAATCTGAAATTTATGTTGTTTGGGTAGCGTTGATTTGGAATTTTGGATCAATTTTTTGCTGATTTTGACAAAAAAATGTTAGATTTTCTACTAGTGGCTATACAAAATCTCCAAAAGTATTTTCTTCACAATCAACTACTCTGATGTAGATTGGGCTGGTTGTAAAGATACTCGTTGTTGAACCTCAGGCTATTGTTTCCTACTAGTTGGTAGAGTTATATTCTGGGGCAGCAAAAAACAATAGTTTGTCACCTTTTCTTCTATAGAGTTTGAATACATGGCATTAGCAAAAGCTACTACTGAAGCAATCTGGTTAAGGAAACTACTCCATAAACTTGGATTTCCACAACCTCATCCAACACTTATCTATTGTGATAGTCAGAGTGCTATAGCTTTAACAAATAATCATAAATATCATTCACGTTCCAAACATATAGACACTCAATATCACTTTACTCGTGAGAAAGTTCTCACCAAAGAGATTGAACTAAAGTTTATTTCTACAACTAAAATGACTGCTGATATACTTACCAAGTCATTACTACATGATAAACATCTTTATTATAAGCATAAGCTTGGAATGTGCTCCATTTCTTCACCTCCACCCAACAAATCCTTCCAAGCCCTTATATTTGGACCCCTTCTATACAGTTCTTCTTACATGGGAGTCTTCCACAACTTGAGACCTCTTTGTGTAGGAGAAATTACCTCTATTACCTTCCACAGGAATCTCGGGGGGGTCATTTAGAGTGTCCATTAGAAACCACGTGTGAACAAAACTTTAGACTTCCTATATACTTTTTGAATTTTAAATAAAACAAAATTAAAAAAATATGAATAGATCACTATAAGAGAAAAGGGTGTTTTAAGTATAGTCCTAGAGATAACATTTTAAGTAATGACCTTTTTAGGAGATTTTCAATAAGAATTTACAAGATATTTGTGTCTTTCTAGTAAAATTTTGGCAATAGAAAGTTATAGTCATTATTAAACAATGTTCAAAATTTTAGGTTGAAATTATAGTTTATTAGAAACCACTTGTTCACACATGGTTTGTTATAGTAGAACTAAGTGCACCCCCCGAGACAAGAATACAATGTGTCAAAGAACTCTGAAGACACAACTAACTTAGATATTTTTACAAGACAATATAAACCCCAAGCAATAAGGATAAATAAACCATGTAAAGATTGCAATAAGTCAACACAAGATGAACCAACAAAAGCAAAGTCCAAGTGAGAAAAATAATACCTCTTACTGCAGCCAACAAATTAAGTTGTTGTTGCTTTCACTGTTCAAGGCAAAATTTTGTTCTTCCATGTAATAGAAATGTTGGATACTCTGTCCCACAATTACAAATTGAAAACATGAATATACAAACCCTAGCTCAACATGTGAAGCAACAAATCTATTACAAAAGGATTTCAAGTAAAGTGGAAGATAATAAACCAAACCTTAAGCAACTTGACTTCAACTTGTCAGCTTTACAAAAGAAACTTTTTTGTCAATTTGTTTCCCGCATTTACAACTACCAAAGAAGGAAATCATAGTACCGCGAGTCTACTCTTGTGTTACAACAACCTACTTATATTATTTTCCAAATAAACTTTCTTATTTCCTCACTCACTCAACTCTCTCATGTACTTCCTAGACAAACAGATGCAAAAGTGCGAAATAGAAAGGAGAGAGAACTTACCTGCAGTTTGGAGAAAGCTCGTCTTCAAGTCGTCATTGCTAATCCAGCGCTCCACTACTATGACTTTCAATTGTCAGGGAACACTTCTAATTGGATGCTCAATCGTCAAAGAAGGCCATGGCTTTGTTAGAGAAGGCTTTGCATGTAGGTTGACGCTCTACAAGCTGTAGCTCCTGTAGGTCAAGGCTGGGACTCCGACTTTTCAACTCCTGCTCCTCTTTTGTCGGGGAAACCTCCCGAATTCCCGATTGGCAAAGGTTAGGACGTCACGACTCACAACTAACTCCAACTCTTCCGTTGCTCCGGCGGGACTTTGCTCCAACCTCTTTGCTTCTTCCAGCTCCGCAATTGCTTCACTCACTCTCTGATGTTTTTTCAAACGCCACTCATAGCAACCACTCATTTATTTCTCAGCTAGCTCGTACAAGGAGCAAATCATGGTTGCACTACGGCATAGCAATGAGACAACCAAAAGGAGAATGAAAACAAAACCCTAATGTAGGAAAAAGAAAGCCATTTGAGATGACTATCTTATAAACTTCATAAAAAATGACGAACTTTAACCTAATATACTAGGTTTGTATTTCTAGTAAGTTTTTACTAAAAATCTACATAAAGGTCATTACTTAATATCTTATCTCTAGGACTATACTTAAAAATACACTTAAAACATCCCTTTCTCTTGAAGTGTACTAATCAATTAAGGAGGGTGTGCAAAGTTTGCATACAAAATATAAAAGTATGGAAATTGAAGTATATAGAATACTTTAAGCATGTTTTTGGGTGCAACAATAGAATGCCAACATTTTTTGCAACAATATTTGTAAGTTTGTAAATTCTCATCCCAATTTTTTGGATTAGTAATTCCTCACTTTCCTAGAAACGCTTTATGGCATGTTTTGCATTGTGGACAAACCACAGGTAGTTCTCACTTTGTAGCTGGGTTCCAAAAATCTTGATTTATTTTGACCTTTGAACTGTTCCAAAATTTTCTTATGGAATCCAAAATGTCATCTTTAAGCCTCCCTAAGCAAATCTGATTGTTCCCCAACATTTCTAAAATTTTGTAGCAAAATAAAGATGACTACATAATCAACGCCAATTGGGGCCCAATCAGTAGGTAATCAAATGCTATCGTATGTTTCCTCGCTTGTTTGCTTCTTAGACACTTCTTTCAGCATTTTAGACAATCTTGTAAATTCAATCCATGGAGGTGGCATTGTAGGATTTGGCATGATATGTAGGAGTCTTCTTTATTTGGTCTTACAACCACTCCTTCATGCACATTTTCTATTGTCCCAACACATAATCTCCATCTTTTTGGCAACACCATTCCAAGTTGTGAATACACATCCATCAATTTTCTTCAAGAATCAATTCATTCACTAAAAATTTACCTCTCATTTTTTTAATTGTATATGCAGACACCAAAAGTTGAAACAAAGTTGTTGAAGGCTACTTGCAACCCAATAGAGTCATCTTCACATTATTGTAAGGAATATAGGCCCTATTGAATTTTGTGAATGATTCATTGTGATATATATGTTTTATATTGTTGGCTACTAAATGTCAATGAAAAGAGTTGCATTCCTTCTTGCATTCTCCCTCTCCAATATGATTGTCTCATGTATATCTTTAAAATCATGTGTATGTGTTTTTAACTATATGAAGGGGGGGGTTCAATTGTTAAGTCATCTTGATGTATAATTGCAATGTGTCATGTCCATTTAAAATGCATGAAAAATGTAATAGTAGTTTGTAATTAAAGCTATTTTGGACCTCAATCATCCCAATCACAAACTACATACAAATTTTAAAAATACGACTCTCAATTATCCAAAATATCACTTGCTTGAGTTACACTTCACAATATATATTGGTAAAAATATAATTAGTTATAGTCACATAATACTGATACTTATGTGTGTCAAAATGTAACCTTACACATCTCAAAATATGACTACAATTACTAATGACATCTATATTAACTACCATATCAATAAAAAAATATAACTCACAAGAGTTGTAGTAGAAAAAAAAATTGTTTTGGACTTAGTTTCTCTTTTTAAGTGTAAATAGGAAAATAATACAAGTGAAATAGAATATTGAATGTAAATAAAGAAGCGTATGACAAATAAACTTAGAAATACCTCTTATAAGGATAGAAAGAGGCTTAGATTGAAAGTATTGGTAGTCCATTTTAGAGATTCTAAGGGATGTGACTAATAGTCCTAGGAAGATATATAGTCTTCTTCCTTGATTTGCATAGAGCAAATAATTTGAACTTCAAATAATATATAGATATATGTGTCTCAAGTTGTATAAGATATATATATATATATTTCAATGTAAATGTCAATTATGAAAATAGATAAAAGAAATTGTTTATTTATATTTTGTTTATTATTGTACCACCGGGTAGGTGTGCATTTAGTTGTGATATGTGAGAGATCATTGTACTATGAGTCACTTAGGTAGAGTGCACTCACTACAAGAGAAAGGGGTGTTTTAAGTAGTGTCCTAGACATCACGTCTTTTAAGTAACGTCTTTTAAGTAAGTTTTTAAGTAAAATTTTACTAAAAAGATTGTCTAAATTTTACTAAATTTTACTTAAAAACTTATTTAAAAGATGTTACTTAAAAGGACACTACTTAAAACACTCCTTTCTCTTGTAGTGACTACTAAACAATTGATCTTGAAGTTTGTAGCAATTGATTGTTAAATTGAAGATGGAGGCTATTTTTAAAGAATTATAAGTATCAAATGTGTAGGGTTGGAAGATGTGAACTAGATAGTGAATTCAAAAGTTTGATTGTATTACATTGTTAGGTAGCAAATATTTAATTTTCTTTTATACCATTATAAAATTATACCATATACAATTTCAATTATCCATTACAAGTCTTTTTGACCTTCATGTGACCTTTGTTGCTTTAACAATAGTCCTATTTGACCTTCCCTTTAAAAGATCCCCCACTAGGAGAGTTACTATGGTTTTATTGCCTTGGTAGCTTTTCCTTTCTACAAGAGTCATATTCATATTCTACATCATCCAAAAATTATGACTCATGAGAGTTATTTTCAACATAGCAGAAAATATGACTCATAAAAGTGATATTCCACAATTCACATCAACAAAAAAGTGACTCATCGTAGTCATATTCCAAATCAACAAAAAATATGACTCATTGCAATCATATTCCACGTCAGACAAAACATGACTCATTGTAGTTATATTCCACGTCAACCAAAACATGATTCACCATAGTCATATTCCACATCAGCCAAAAATATGACTAAATGGAGTCATATGCCACATAGGATTTTTTCTTCTTTGCCTAGGTAGCTCAAAAAAAAGTCAAGCCCTCAAGGATAGTCAACGTATATGCCACGTTGGCAAAATATGGCTAATTATACCCTCCAATCCATATGACTCAAAATATGACTGATGTCAAAGTGACTCGTCGGTAATGACTGGACCTAGTCATGCTCTGAATCATCTACAATGATTTCTATATGAGTCATATTTTTCAATTTTATGACTCACTACAGTCATAAAATATTGTTTTTGTTATAATGTCTGGTAGTTTACAACCGTCTAAGGTTCCATCCCATCCAACTAGTAATTGAGACAATAGCAATCCAAGGGGTTGCTGATTAAAATCCAATTTTCTTCTTGCACTCCTTTGGGAACTAAATCCTCTTCCAAATTGGTGCATAAGAAAATTCTACAAACCAATGCTTGTACCATGTTTGTCATAATTTGATTGAACATAGATTATTTGATTTAGTATGGCTTCTTCTAGAGTATTGCTTTTTCTATCACCTTGAATCTCCCTGCTATATTGAGGCTCAAAGTCTTGTGCCTCCCAGCCATACTGCTGTACAAAATTCAAAAATCATTCAATGAATTAGAATTGGAATTGGAATCCTATCTCTTTCATTCAATAAATGAAGTAATGGAAGTTACAAAAGTCTCTAATCCAAATCCCTAAACAAAGCAGCTGGGCAATGAGACTAACTGCACAAAACTTGTAAAAAATCAAAAGTTGAGGTAAAACTATCAATCCCTTCCAAGTCTTTTTTCTCTTATTTGATCATCCAATTCATTATTTTCATCGGCTATATTATCTTCATCAACTACCAAATTTGGTTTGATTAAATCTTCTTGTGCTTCATTCTTGTCCAGCTATCTCCCATCAAATTGTCGAAGTACACGTTCAACTGCATTTTACATTTTCAAATGTTTTGTCGCAGTTGACATGTTAACTGATTTTCCGCCCATACTCTCACAACTTTGACAAAGGCATTGAATCTTTCAATCCTTATGTCCATAAATTGATTATCAATGTGGCAATGAAATTTGAGATAGCAATATGACATTTAAACCGCAGTACAAGACTACTAAAAGTGACAGGTTCTGTAGCACCTCCCATCCACAAGCAGCATAAGATTTTGTAATTACATCATTCACTGGTAAAGCCTAGGGTAGAGAATAGATGCAAATTCTAAATAAAACCAAACTAAGGGAACATATGCAATATCTACCTGGCTCACTAATTTTTGTCTCTCCAAAACTCGTGACCTCATATTGCCATTATTTATGATTATTTATTTGAACCAGTTGTTGCAGAGTCTCAATGGTTGAGAGGAACAAGAATAGAGTCCATAATGCTAGCTCTTCTTATTTGTGTCTAACACCTACTAAAGAATTCCAATCATAAGAAATGCAACCAGATTTAAAAGATTCATGTGCACAAATTCACCCTCAATTCCTATTGCGTAGGTGTTTCATAAGTAGAAAGTATGAATATAAATAAAAGAAAGTTACACGTCGATACCTCTTGGAGTCTCGACAACCTGTGTAATACTGTGATCCATGAAACCCTCGACTAAGTCGACTTGACCTTTAATAGCTGGAATCACGACCTCTCTATCTCTTGAGCAACTCCATTTCTAAACAACTCCACTACTCCAAATTTCATTGACTAAACAATACCGATTACAATTTCTCTTTCGTTCCTTAAAAACTTGGTTTCCATATAAGCAGTCCTTCCTCAACCAACTGATGAAACGAATGAGACTATCTTCCTAGACCTCTCAACCGTAAACTCTGTCTTTGTCTCCAGAATTGAAATTTCCAACAAAAAATTCACCTCATTTGTACCTTCTTCCAAAAGCTAGTCGACCAAGTCAAATCCAACGAATGTAGCACTTCCTATAATCAAGATCCTCATCTTCATCAAATCAACAAAATCTAATTAAACAAACAATTCAATTCAACAACTTAGATGGATTTCAATCACGAACAATAAGCTACTAAACTTTACTTCAATCAAAACTTAACAACAAATTGAACCCCCTTACCTTTTGTCAACTTCGACAACCAAATCGGTGAAGGAGTAGGATCAAAACAATTGGATCTTCACAAGTGGCCATACACCTGAAACTATGAATTGATCAATCAAGTGATGGAAGCTTGATTTGCATACAATCCACATGCTCCAATTGTCTACAGAGAGAGTGTGCTTGTCAAGCTTTAATAACCGAAGCTTCTCCAAGTTGCATTGAATAGTTGCTTATCAACTGATAGTGCCTATACAACCACAAACTACTCAAACCACTCATGTAAACTATGGTTACTGAAAACGGTGTCGGGTAGAGAGGCCTTGCCTTGGGAAAACGCGGGGTTCTTGTCTGCAATTAGAATTGGCTCAAAATACGAAGGATCCCAAAATCAAATATATCCATAAAAATGCTTAAATAAACCCCATAATTTGCCTCATAATTATGCTCATATAACCCCCATTATGAACCATAAAGATCAAATAAAGTATCACATGTTTATACAAAAGTAGTGTGAGTGTGCATAAACTGTACGAAGTCTTCCAAAAGTGTACTTGACACTAATATGAGTTCCAAATCCTCTTCAAAAGTTCAAATTGAGAGTATGATATCTCTATAGAAAGCTAACACAAAAAATACAACACCTCCAAATTTCAACTCAAAAGCTCATACTGTCCGACTTTTATAGCCGGTCAAAGTTTATCCTCTTTATTTCAAAAGGCAGCTCTTCACTACTTCACCTTCAAGTTCATAACTTTTGCATCCTAACTTCAAATCAAGAGAATGATAGTTTTTTGTAAATCTAACAACTCAATTAACAAACATGCCACATTTCAAAAGAGAAAACCTCCTAATCAGATAGATATGAGCTTTCAAAAATTTTGTCCTCAAACTTCATATCAAATTTCTCTGTCATTCCATCAATCATAACTTTCACACAAAAACTCCAATTTGAGAGAGTGATAGGATTTCGGAATCACCAAAACAAGGTGAACATCCTTCCAAATTTATATAACCAAACTCCCCATGTACAAAGTGATATCCTCCTCTGAACACACAACTCTCCTAAACTAACTTGGAGGTGGAGGAAGAAGAAGAGCCTCCACCTCATCCGCCACCTCAACCTCCATGCCATCCACCTAAGCAAGTGAATTTTGGCCTCTAAAATGCCACATGGACTATCTTTCATCCATTTCCCATCCCTTTATCTCCATAACTCTATCCTTATCCCCTGCGTAGACTTCTAATCCATTTAAAATCAAACAAAAGGTAAAACAAGCTTCACCTTTCGTTTTTAACAATTCTAACCAAACAAAATAAAGCTTCAAAACATCTCTAAGTATAAGAATATAAAAACTAGGATTAAGTAGTTGTCTAATAGAGGTAAAAAAATTAGAATTCAAGAGGATCATCATTCCAAATGTCTCTTGAAACTCCAATGAAAAAAAAACTTCACTTTGACATACAATCATAGATTTCATATAGTGTACACATTTACAACATGACAACAATATAAAATTGTTTTTTTCTGTACTAAGATTTCTAATTCAACAATAAATGAAATGTTTTTCACGATTTTCAATCTTTGCATGAGTAATTTAAGTTGAAGCATAGAGCCCGGATTTGAACAGAAACGCAAAAAACTCAAGTTCAAGGCCATCAGAAATGCAACTTCTGGTGGAATATAGCAAAAGATATAATTTCCTATCTTTTGGTGAGGATTCACGCAACACCCACCAATCTGAACAACCCCTAAATCATGCATCTACTTGCCACCCACAGCATACACTTCATAACCTTGTATTGCTAAGACTTTGCAATGACTATTGCTATGACTTGCTCACAAGTCTGCACATTCGAGTTGCAACAATGAAGTAGAATAGGTAGAAAAATAAAAACAACTCAAACTTAGCAAACCTCACAGAGAAGATCCTTGGTTTTCACCAAAGTTTCACTGGAAGTGGTGTAAAGGACTTCCCTTTGTGCGTACCATATCAACATAGTTTGATTCTTTGGTAGTCTGTTCTCCACTAAGGATAGAATGATACTTCTTTAGAATCAAGTGTGAAAAAATGATAATCAAATCAATTTACTAATTCGATTTTCCAATGAAGTGCATTCCCTCTACCCAGCCCACACAAGCAACTTCCAATCTACACCACCATCAAAAAACGTAACACATCAACTACTCGTGTGTAGAAGTGGCTTCGCACATAACCTCCTACAACATACAACAACTGTTGTACACAAATTAAACTAGCAACCAATTCCCCACACCATGCCACTAGGTGATCCGGTTCCTTCTTAACGAGATTGTTCAAGATCATCGTCAGTCAAAATTAGAGCTTCATATCACCACTAACCTGTAACTTATACCACTACTAACTTAGCTGTTACATTGCCTGTAGGTTATACATCAACATCAAATGGATGAAAAATGAGTTGGATCCAAATGAGAGATTTTTCTCGCATTCTTTATAGGCGTGATTCTTCTCGCACTTTCCGGCCTCTGCAGGCGTGATTTTTCTCATACTCTCCGCATGTGTATTTTTCCTTTGGAGTTTTTTCTCGCACTCCTCAACATTGGGGATTGTGATGCAGGTGGCTAGTTCGTTAGGAGCTTTCCTCTACTGTATTTGCGAAAGGGTAGGCGTAGCTAAACTTTGTGTCATTTTTGGTACGATGCATTCGAACGTTGTTTGTAAGAATTATGCGCTTCAATTTAGGCTTAGTTTAGTTTAATCGCAATTTAATGAAGATCCCTAATCACAATTATTAAGTAAGTGGATACTAACACTTTTGAAAATGAGCACAAATGGACGCGCACTTAGTTGTCATTTTCTAATTTTTAAACCATTCAATTCTTTTCTATCTATGTTGTGCATTGTTTGACTAGGTCGACTTCAACTCGCTATTCTTCACAAAATTTACTAAAGTGCCTTGAATTGTAATCTGCGTGTGAGAGTAGTTTAATGTAGCTATCTTGATAAATTGCTTGAGTTTGACTCTACTGGTTAGTTCTTGCTCATGCTCTCACGATTATGGCTCCACCTCACTAAATTCATCAAAAAACTCGTCCAACCATGATTTGTTGTTTAGAAACGAATACTTATCACTACCGTCTGTAGGTTTCAACTGAGTACCGCTAATAATTTTCCATTTTTATTGTATTAATGGCAACAATGTCTGAGTTCTTCTTGGGCGTGTTTTTCTTGCCTAACTTCGTGGTGCAATTTGATCACAGTAGGTCAATGCTGCAGCCCTTGTTGCAACAGTTCAGGATCAAGATGACAACATTTGTTGGCCCTTTTTTGGTGAGTGAGTACCAAATCATATAAAAAATATTACACAATATCTTCATTTTGAACAGATGAAATTTGCCAATTATTGCCGATTGTTTTAGTAGTAGCCAATTGATTGAATGAGAATTGACTAACATTTGTTGAAATATTGTAGAATGGTACAGCGTAGCAATTTTTTTTCCAACAATAACGCTCTTCTTCGACGGTGGACCAATGAATGTGGTTCTTAGAAATTATCTATATCCAGTAACTGATATAAATGATGAGAATTCTCTTATCTCCATGCTGTTTGTGCATCACCACCGCTATTGTGATTGATCACCTTTGTTTCCTGTATTTTGTATTCTTTAGTTCAAGTTCAAATTTTGCAACCCTAAGATTGAAGAGTCTTTTTATGAGTTTTCGAATCAAATTCTCAAGGTTCTGATAACTAAACATTGTTGTTTGTAGCTAGGAGAATGTTTGCAACTTAGTGCTTCCAATTTTTTTTATGTAGAAAGAAAATTGACACAATCATTGTCTTAATAGAAAAATTTGTTTTGCTTGTGATTTTCAAGGTGTCTCAGGCATAGGTGTCTCAAATGACGACATCAATAAAGAAAAGGAAGTTGAAAAGCATTGGCTTAGAGGATTCCGCAAGTAACAATTTCTTGATGAAAAAAGAGCAAACGATGAAGACTATGATACTAAAGCTACTCTTTTTAGGCTTGCCACCTATGATTCCTTTGATAGCACCACCATCCACCAAACTCCCTTCTTCATGTAAGGGCTCTACTTTTACATCTAGGAAAAGGCTCTTTACCTACATCAGTCAAGAGCTCTCTAGCTACCGACATCAATTAGAGGCCCGCTATCAGATTCTTTGAATGCCTCTATTTCAGCATCAACAAATGTTTCATATTCTACTCCAAATGTTTTGCATTCTACACCAACTAGATCAAGGAAGATACCTCTTTCTAGATCTAATCTTCGTCAAACTAAGTTAAATGTAGAATCTAGGCTTCAAATTTAGGTTAAATGATTTCTTATATCATTTTTTTTTCAATTTTTTTTTGCTATTTAAAAATATATATATTAATTTTTTTGTTGATTTTATATATTTTTATATGTTATAAAGGTGCTAATGATTGTTATTAAGTTATTTAGTTCTTTGAGAGGAGGTTTGTAAATTCATTGGTTGAAATCTCAACTTACAAACAAATTTTTTGGCCACCAAGCCAACGTTTCAATGAACCAAGGAAGCTCTATGGAAAAGTTGTCTTGAAACAATTTTTTAATTCCCAATATTTGACTTTTATGGCTAATACGAGAATAATGAAGGGATGGTTGGTTCATGACGGTTTAATTGACAACCTTCCCAACACTAATAGAAAATTTGAAATTTCTATCATTTTGGACGCGTTGTTTTGGACAAAATGGAATATAAATCTGTTGTTTTCAACCTCAAAGATCTAGTTAAGCTTGAGAGATCTCATTCACACTAAAGAATCAAATTTTGGCAACTCTGAATTTTGGTTCCATTACGTACCGCATGTTACCACGTGACATATATGGGACTTTGAGGGAAATGCTCCATTATGCCAAAAAAAAGTTGTGCCATGATGCTCAAAGAGATGTTGGAGCTCAAGATGTCCATGAGGCATTTTTCTCCGTCTTTTTTTTGTCATGTTTTGTCTACCTATTTTTATTTTATTTTGTAACTTCTTCTTAGTGATTTTGGTTTGTAAGCTTCATCAAGGTGAGTATGAAGATGGGCCGGGTGAAAGAATCAACTCTTCACCAGTTTCCTTGCAGGCAAGTTCTTTTACTTCCTTACCTTTTTATGTGTGGTTTTTTTTATTTTTAGGCTTGCCAAAATCTAACATATTATTAAATTTTAGTGCAGAACCCTTTTAATTCTCCTTCTCATTGCAATTCTTATAACATCTTACTAGCATCAATTCTACACTCTACACATCTTTGATGTCTTGAAATTATTTTAATAAAATGTGGTTTGGCTCTTTGAATTGATTCAGTTTTTTGCAACAAGGAAATTCGAGATGACTTTGAACAATTTTTTGGATGGAAATTCAATATTCAAGAACCTCATGTATTGGTTTTTATTTTTCTATTTGGTTTTTTTCAAGCAACTTTTCATAAACTAAAAGGCATGCTCAAGTATTTCTCCCTCCAATAGGTTTATGTCATTCTCATTTGTCATTTACATTTTACTAATGCATTTTAGTTTATTTCTTTATATTTTTAGGGTGTTTCAGTAGTATTTGAGACTCATTGACTCAAGCTTTTGATACTCCAATTGTTTGTCTCAAAAAGCCTTTTTGTAAGTTTTTCTTACAATTCTTAATTTCTAATCACTGTTTTTTGTTTTTTTTAATCATGTCCTAAGTATTTTTAATAATAAAACTATAAAAATGCTTCCGTAGTTTGGCTCTTTGAATTGATTCCATCACTGTGCGTTTACACTTTGTACTATATGTCAGTACTCAATTGTTGTTATATGGTGTATTGTTTTATGGCTTATGTTTATTTTATGTTATTGGCACTAGGGCGAAATGGCAAGCCGAAACGCACATGTCTAGATGTAACTGTAACTCAAGCTCCTCCATTCTTACCATTGGAGCTAGTTGAAAAACTAGTGATTGACTCTTTTGGTTACACTGACGTTGATGACTTGTATGCCAACATTCGTCACTACATGAAGATTGAAAATCAAATGTCAAAGAAGAAGGTGTTTGTGAACTTCAAGAACATTTCAGATGAAGAGGCTGTTAGATTTATTGCAAAGTATCTCATGTAAGGGTGAAGGAGATTGGATGACAAAGAAGTTTAGTGAGTTTGTTTTCCAAATTATTCTACTAGATTGATAGAACGAGCTAAATAAGTAGCACAACTAGATTACTTGGCCAAGGTTAAGCTGTGCCATAGGTAGGTGTGGTTCCAAAAAAGGATGGCCAATCACATAAGCGCATGATGATAACTTATAACCTTAATGTTAGCTTCAGTTGTATAAAAGAAGCTACTAGTAAAGTTTTGAATGTATAGTAGGTTATTTTTTTAGGTTTTGAATTTCACTTGTTGTGTAGGTAACAAGAAGAGTAGCAAGGATTTTATAGTGATAGAATAGAGTAGTTTCCCTTACATTGCTTTTGATTTACATTGCTAAACTTTCACATGTACTTTGACATTTCAAACTAAAAGAATTTTTTTGAAAAATAAACTTATACATAGACTTTTGCATATGGTCTCCAAATGTCGTGGCCTTTGGTGCATTGGAAACTCCTATCCCTTACCAACAATAGGTCCTCCTATTCTCAGATTGTTTGTTTTAGGATGGAGTCCTTTGTAGCTTAGCAAAGTTGGGTCATCTTAGCTCTAGGCGTAAGTCTACTCAAAATCCCCCTTCAACAATGCCCAAATCTTTTAATTTTTGGTTTAGCATAAATCAAGGTACAAATTGTGTTCCCTCACCTTTTGATTTCTTTTGGCTTAGAAAGTTTTTCTCTTATGAGGATTCTCTCATTTGCTGGTCTATAGGTACCTCTAGAATTCAACTGATTTCTCTAATAATGCATGTTATTGTTCACTATACTTACCACATGGCTTTTTGTACTAATCTTCCCTAATTATATTTTTCATTATGCTTCCTTCATTGTGGTTTTTACTATATTCCCCACATGACATTTTATATAAAGTTTCCCAAGTTTCTCTTTTATGTTTACCACATGGTACTTTCATATGTTTTGTCCCTTTTTTACCATGAGGTATTGGTGATTGGTCCAATTTTTACCTACATTTTTACCTGGGAAAGAGAAGGAAATGCCATATTAATTTCCCTTAAAGAAAAGCCTTCTATCTTCCTTGTGATCGATATGTGAAACCTTGGCGTCAAGTACCGCTAGCTAGTTTCTATGGTTGAAATCCCCTACACTCAGACAGTTGCAGGAGTTTGTATTGTTGCTGAAGATGCCCTCCGAACATTTCCAACATCGAATACCGATGCCCTGTAGCAACGCTGAGGACCAAAATTAAGTATAGTGTCCAAAGGATGAATTCATTGTTTACTGACGGAACAAAGATTGCATCTAACCGCTTTGCATGTCCTCTCAGGGTTAATATCGTGATGCAAGTTTAAAAAGTCTGTATACAAATTAAGGGCAGGTTTATAGGGGATGATGGAATCGAATTCAAAGCCACCATTTGTAAAGACAAATTAGAATGCTCCATTTGTATAGGCCACCGAACTTAGTTAAATAAATAGTGTTACAATACATCATAGTGGGAATGTGTGCCACCCAAAGTTTGGAGAGAAATGCCAGTTAGTTCATTGTTAGCCGGTGGAATTGGGAATAAAATTGGTTGCAATTTGAAAACATCGGAAAATATTTGGTAAAAAAATCTATAAAATTCCTATTCTGAGTAAAAAAAATAGTGAAAAAACCTAGACTAGGTGCTTGAAAAAATTGTTCAATGTGAGAATCAAAGGAAAAAAATTGGTAAAACTCCAAAAATATCCTGAATGTTGGTGCCACCACTAGAGGTGAGGAATGATTATTCTATTTCACTTGGAACAAATCAGTCCATAATTACATATTACAGCACCCTCAATAAGGTAAAACAACCCATAACAATTAGATCACCCATAGTGGACACTTCATGATCCCATGACAATTTTATCAAACCACAATCAATATCTTACCTGACACTCATGGAGTGATTAATGACCGCATTAGGAACACCTAACTTTTCCAGTGTAAGAGCATTCTCACAACAAACTCGCCAAAGAGGGGCGCCAAATTACAAAAAGCTACTTTCAATTAAATAAGAGAATTAAATCTATCAACCATCTCACATTTGTTGAAAAATATCTCCATCTTACCTTGCAAGGTAAGAAACCCATGTTTTCTGTGGTGTTAAGAAGAAATGGGTCATGTTTTCATTGACATCAATGCATCACAAATTCTAAGCCTATGGGAGGCAAATTTTTGCTAATGTTGCAAAAGACATGGGGACATTAGAGCAAAAACAAGTGGTTGACACAAGGGACATGTATGTTTTTTTGAACATCAAATAAAACATGGTGACGTTTACTAGAACGTCCTCAAAAACATGGAAATACCACATCAACTAGGATTTTTGAATTTACTTAGGTAAATTTTTGTAAGTTATTGTAGGCTAATGTAAAATGCTGACCAGATGTGAAAAAAATTGGGAAAGGGTAGCCATGTGGCATGCTTTGAAAAAAAAGGAAATTGATGGATGTATACTATGGATGAAAAAAGAATCTCTTTATACAAGTGGGGTGGTAGGAAGTAAGAGAAACCATATGGGATATGTAAAGCAATTTTTTTTTTCAAAATTAAATGTCTAAATAAACATCCACATGTTTGAAACAACCTCTAGATGTTGGAAATAACATGTAGGTGTCGAAAAAAACGTCCTCATGTTTAAAACAACATCCACATATAATGTAGTCAAGTTCTCATTTGTAAATTATCCCATATCCTTTGTCATAAATGGATGATGAATTTCAATATAAAGGGGACCTCTCCACCCTTCATTCTCACTAAATGCCACTTAAATAATTACTTAACTTTGCCATTAAAAATTCTTTTGAGTAGATAGTAAATTCTTGGTGAATTTGACAATTTTTCTTGTTCATTTTTTTTGGAATTAAAAAATTATTATTATTATTTCTAAATAATTATTCCATAGAATTAATGCCATTTGTATTTTTCAGTGAGGCACATCACGTATTGTATTATGACGATGATTTCTTTATTAATAAAAAAAGACATTGCCCGACAAAAAAAAAATGATGTGGCTGCCATGTGGCATCTACGTGGCAAGCATTTGGAGAGTGAAAATACGAGATATCAACAATCGTTTTCATGAAACATGCAGACATTAGGGCACGTTATAGTAGATTTCAGCCGTTTGTGAAAATGCTGCCTACAACGGATTTTAGGTGACAGTTAGAGTTGACATACCTTTAATTGAAAAAAACATACTTTCACATCTTTAAAAAACCCACTAAAAACACGGGGTTCTTCTAGTGTTGAGATTAAAATTAAGTAGAAAAACTCTTTATATACATATGAAGTGGTAGGATGTAGAACAACCCATGTGGGATAATGTAAATTAGAATTAGTTGGAGCTCAACCGCTTATAGTTAAGTCAAAAGTAGGTTTTGTTTTTCAATAGAATTTAAAACCTCATTTAGGCATGGTAGAATTTTTTTTTCCAAAATACTTTGAACTAAGAGAAGTTGGTAAATGAAGATAACTTTCATTTCCAAAAATCCGTTTGAGATTTAGAACCTCCAATCAAAATATATGGACAAATTTGAGAGAGGAAGTTTGAAATTGTAAAAAATAATTCCCTTCCAAGCCCTCTCTCAAATTTGTCTATAACTTTTGATCAGAGATTCTAAATCTCAAATGGATTTTGGGAGATTAAATTTGTCTTCATTTACAAACTTCTCTTAATTCAAAGTGTTTTGAACTTTTTTTTTCTACTATGCCTAAATGAGGTTTGAAAATCTATTAAAAAACAAAACCTACATTTGACTTAACTATGAGCGGTTTCGTTTCTGAAAGCGCTCCATCCAAATAGGTACATAACTGAAATTTGAAATGTACAAACCTTCTAAATGGCACTTTAAGGTCAGGTGCCATTTAACAACAGACTACCTTATAATGAACTCTTCCTCTCATTTAAAACTTAGTTTTAATTGATAATGTATTAACTACAAGTTTGCCCCATGGTAGGACGCCCACTCCCCGCCCTGCTATGGGGATGCTCTAAATCATTATCAAAAGTGACTTTTCATGGCATTCTACATGACTCACTTGTATTTGCACCTAGCTCGTAGACTGGAGTCAATCCCTTCTGTGTTGCAGACAATTTTTTGTGAACCGTTGGTAAATAATTTGCTCCCTGCAGGGCAACCAGTGAGCGAGAAAGGGTTGAGTGCCATGATTGGAAATGTTGAAAGTATGGCTCAACCAGCAGATTGCCAAAATTCTGGGAGATTTACAAGAGTAAGATGCTCACCTGCGTCACACAAATTAATTGCTGAATGGTCAATCAATAGATGATCGATGTTTCAGTCTTTAGGTTCACAACTTACGAAGACACCATTCGCTTAGTTAATTACTGTATAAGCACATAAGTCACCCAAAATCGTGCCACTTTAACAAAATTGCCAATGTTTGTTTTATTTTTCCTTACTTTACATTGGTTCTGCAATCAGTCTACTGAGTTCAAATACATGTATGCCGAGATGTATGCTCATGGGAGCACATATGAAGAGAGACACCGGCGTGCACATAATTGTAGAAAGGTCGTAAAATCTCCTCTGAGCATGCTACTTTGTGATATCTTTTTTATTTATTTTTGTAGATATGTCATAAATTTGAAGTGACCAGGGCGTGCGTTGTATGCTTGTAGCTAGTGTGAGCCCAATTGAATTAACTAACTTCTGTGTATGTTCTGGGTGCTCCAGACGAGAACCCGTGGAGGACCCGAGCCCCACGCGAGCCTGTTGTCGGGTTTTCTTCATGGTGAGCTTGCTCCTGGCGTTCTTGTTGTTGCTGGTGTATATGTTCATCGACGCGCCTGACGCCCGGGTGGTTCAAATACACCATCTGACAGCTGGAGACAAGACTCGTGCGTTTCCCAGTTGTTTCCTGTATGACAGGAGCTCGCCTAATTGTAAGAAATGATCCAAGGCGAAGTTTCCTCTGGAGATCCCAGTTTCATGTCCGTGCACCGACAGCAGTGCCCCCTGGAAAACCTTCGTGAAGTTTTATGTCCTTCATGAAAATTCCACGGACTGGAATATGTCATTCACGTTGGATTCACTACCAGTGATCACTCTCCCTGATGACAGTATACGTCTAGGAAATGAAAATATTGTGAAAGATACAGAGTTTCTCACTGCTGAGAAATTTTGCAGTTTAACGTATCTGTGGCCAGTTGCAATAAGCTCCACTGTTTCTCCTGGTTTGGTAGAGTACGTTCCGGTGAATATTACTTATTCCCCGATTTTGCTTAAGAACTGCGTTTGGATGGCCACTCTGTTGTTCCCTGGGTCAAATAAATCTTATGAAGACCGAACCAGAAGCACCCAGTTTCTGAACACCCCAAGTCTGCTCAATCGGGAGGGGTTGAACACGCTTTTTGCGCAGCTTGCTCGAGGTGAGTGATTCCAAAGCACACTGATATGTGCGTGCTACAAAATGCTGATAACTTATTTTGTAACAAATGAGTATTTTTAGCAATGATCTAAGTAATGATTCTTCAACATGAATAGCAGCAATACTGAATTTGGGCAAAAACATATGATTCAGAATTTTGGTATTAATTATAAAATGGGTTGAACACTTGATTCCATACATTATTTGTATGCATCCATTAGACCTTATAAGAATGCTTGTCCTCATGAGTTGTTTTTCTGAATCTAATTAATCAATCATTAGGTTTCCTTCCCTTTTCAATAGCTTTGTCATGACTTGTTTTGTCTTAGAGTGTTTCAAAAGTTGTTTCAACTTAACCCCTGAAGCTCTTTTAAATCCAAAACAATTTTTTATTGTTTTGGTGACCTTAAGTGAAGTAACAAAATCTATTTTTTTGCATGCATGTAAGCCCTACATATTCCATTTATCATTGTAGCACAAGTCCAGAATGAGATCCAACTGTCAAAGGTTCTTCAAAATGCATAACACTTTATTTACAATTCTTTTTGTCCAAGGTCTTGTTTTTTGCAAATTTGAGAGTATTTTCTTATTTTCAAGCCAAGGAACTTTACGGGTTAAGCTCCTGTGGTTACCAGGAAACAAGTACTTCGTATACCAAGTCTGATCTCAATGTTGTCCGATGTTGTTTCCCGAGGATCGGAGGTTTGCACTATTGACATATCCTGACTCGCCGATAATCTGGAAAACTGAAGGGCTCATGGTTTTTGCAGAATCGGTTCTCACGATACGACTGGCCCTGGACATGGCCGTGTCTCTGGACGCGGGCAATGAGGACTTTCAGAGGTTTTACAATGCGTTGGCTCATCTGTTAAGCGGACTTCTGGATCGAAATGAGATGAATCCGAGTACGAGTCAAAGCTACGTCTATGGAGCCAAGGACCTTTCTGGCACTTTGAGTTCCTACCAATTCTATGACAAAAATGCCACGGTTTGGTACATGGGAGATGATTCCGGTCCCATATTTCTGCAGCCCGAGATTGATTGGGAGGCCTATCGTCAGAATTGCAACCCCGAATACTGTGAAGTGATAATGCCCATGCAAGGTGCGAGGAAGTTGTAATGGGAGGAGTGACGACGTACGATCGTTCTCGCCGTCGTCACAACGCTACTGTGGCCCTGCACTGCGATGCTTCTTCTCTAGATTTCCGAACGCAAAACTGCTGAAAAAGGGAATCCGGAATGCCACAAGGGGCCCTTGTTGCATGACCCCAGCCTGTAGGACTGTCACCTCTGGATCCTAAACCCTAGACTCTAAAAACACCCAGCCTGCAGAAGGTGCAGTCAAAGTGTACGTAACTATCAATTCGTACTAAGTCTGCACAAGGGACATTATATGGTAGCCGACCCATACCTGATCACTTAAGCAATTACGCATATTTGGGGCACAGGTTTTCTGAGTGCTAAATTTTCCTCATGTACAGAAATAGAATTTAGAAGGATTGCATATTTTTTCAGAATTTTACTACAAAAAATGTAATTATTATGAATTTTTTAATGAAAGATTCTCTTCAACCTACAATGGTGATGTAGGCTATTGCAAAGTCGACCACGGGCTGGTTGCAATATTCACAGCGTTGCAACCAATCCTAATGTGCCAGAATTGCTCCTTGAATTTTGCAAACTACAATAGCCTATGGTTGGAATTACAATAGTCTATTGGCCAAGAATAGGAGGGTGATCAGGTATGGGTCGGCTACCATAAATGCACATGTCTAATTCAAATAGGGTTGTAGGGTGCTAGATATGGAAGGCAACTACTGTACACCTCAAATCGTTTCACCAAGCATTTGAGTATGGTTATTTGTTATTCCAAGAGAAAATTCAAGTCTTTGTTGGGTCTTGCTAGAAATTAAAGGGGATTCTAGATTCTCTTGATATATATGTTTTGGACATTGTATGAATATATATAATTGAGTTTGCAAAGTGTTGGATAAATGGGGGAATCCAAATTCAACCCTAGGTTCTCACAAAAAGAGGTTGTGTAGATTAGGATAGAAATTTGTAATCTGGGTTGGTTTTATTTTAGAAACGGGAGTACAATTAAGTGCAATTAGGACTAATACACATATGATTGGAATTGTAAGGATATGCTTAACCCCTAAAGGACCAAACTATGTTTCTTGACAACATAGTGATTTTGGGCAGCTCACTACAAATGGAATTTTTATTTTTTTCTTTGAAATTTCCACATGACATGTGCATGAGGAGTAACTTTAAGACCCAACGATTTTCATGACTTTTGACTACATGGTTCAAAAGTTATTGCATGATATGTAATTTTCAATGTTCGGCGAGCAGCTCGAGCAAAAAAAACTTCTTTGAAAATCACTTTTTAAAAATTAAAAAAATTTGAAATTGATTCCCTAGATTTATATATGTATGGTCAGATTTGAATCATTCTATTTTGATTAATGAGATGAAAGTTATGTGGAATTTTAGTTTGGGTTAGTTTGTGGGTAGTTATGGAATCTCTACTCTAAAATAAACTTTGAAGTCCTTTATTTAATTCAATTTTAAATATTTTTGAAAAAAAATAAAAACATTAGGTGTATATTTTTTATTGCAACATTACGACCATTGGAATTGACATTTTTCAATTCCATAAATAAATTGTTAACAATTAGTATTTTTAAACATTCTCTACTTCTTTCTACTTACTATTTTTTTCCTATATGTTGTACAATTTCAAATGATCTGAAAATTTTCAAGCATGTAGTCAACTTGCATTGAAGAAGAAATCCAAAGAGTAACAACCATTTTGGACATTTTTTCATACAAATGTGACCTTGTGAAGTACAGCTGCCCGGTGTTTTGCAAGGCAAAAAAAAGAATCTTTGTTACTTCAAATGCTAATATCTTGTAATCTACATGGCGGAAACTTTTGAAATTTTTACCACACCTTTTCAAACCAGTGTACTACAAGATCCTACGGTTACATGCTTCTAAGAATGTGTTTCTTTTTCTAAAATTTGGTACTTGTTCTAGAAATGACAGTTTTGGAGCAGTTTTGGTGAAAATATAGTCTCTGACATTTAGGGGTCCAAAATGGTGGTTACTCTTTGGATTCATTCTTCAATGCAAGTTGGCTACATGCTTGAAAATTTTCAAATCATTTGAAATTGTACAACATATATGAAAAAAGTAGTAAGTAGAAAGAAGTAGAGAATGTTTAAAAATACTAAATTGTTAACAATTTATTTATGGAATTAAAAAATGCCAATTCCAATGGTTGCAATGTTGCAATAAACAATATACACCTAATGTTTTTATTTTTTCCAAAAATATTTAAATTTGAATTAAATAAAGGACTTCAAAGTTTATTTTAGAATATATATTCTATAATTATCCGTAAACTAACCCAAACTAAAATTCCTCATAACTTTCATCTCATTAATCAAAATGGAATGATTCAAAGCTTACCACATATATAAAAATCTAGAGAATCAATTTCAAATTTTTATTTTCTTAAAATGTGATTTTCAAAAAAAAAAAAATTCTGCCCACGTTGCCCATCTACCACTGAAAATTACATATCATGCAATAAATTTTGAACCATGTAGTCAAAAAGTTATGAAAATTGTTGGGCCTCAAAGCTACTCTTTGGGCATACATTGTGTGAAATTTTCAAAGAAAAAAAATAAAAATTACGTATGTAGTGAGTTGCCCAAAATCGCTATGTTGCCAAAAAACGATGTTTGGACATTTAGGGGGTAAAGTTCATATGAGGATAGAGGATACATGTGCATACTTTTAAAAATGAAAAATAGAGTTTGTCATTTCTTTATGAATTCTAAAGGCCTACTTTGATGTTGATTCTTTGGTACAATTTGAAACAGACCTTCATTGCAAGAGAATAAAATTCAAAATATTTTGTCAACAAAGCTCAAGAATACCTATTAAATCCAACCCTTAGAGTCCTATTTTTGCAATCAATTTCTCTCATCTCATACATATGTGAGGTATATACCTATTTATATTGCTTTGACTATTCAACATCCACTTTCAAGAGCCTATGGTCCCCAATATCTTTTAGAATCAACAAATATATTCTTGATTTAATTGCCAACTATTTTGTATATAGGATTATTTATTTGAAATAAAATATGCATGATTTTTAATTGTAACCTACATGACGAAGAATATTGTATAATTTGCCATTAATAGGTCTAATAAAATTTATTGTGTTTTAGGATTTTTTCCAACACTAGACAATCCTTTAGATCCTTGAAAAGCCAAAAATAGTCTCTCTAAGCATATAATTTTGAATAATATGAGATTGATCTAGATCTAGAACTTTGTGGAAATTAGACAAGATGTTCAAAATCTTGCATTGAATTAAATGGTATAAGAATTGTTGCATTTCAAGCAATGGAAGATCTCTAAAAACTATAATGTGCACTAATAATATTCTAATAATACACTAGTATACCACAATGAATGCTAATATATGATAAAATACTACAACATATTAACAACATATGCAAAATGCAATTTACATGTTTCATTTTCAAGAAGATCTTAAGTTGATGTTTAGCTATTAGGAATGATTTTTTGGTCTTGTTATAAATAATAAGTCATATGAGTCACTACTAGAAGAGTGTGTAAGCCTACATAGTAAGTTGTATATGGATAGAAAATTTTAACTTTAACATTGGAAGCATTGACCTCTAACCTCTTTTTCAAACTTCAAACTTCATCTCATGGTATACTTTCATTTTGTAACTATATTTGATTGAAATTTTTTGTATTTTTTTTAGAGATGTAATGGCATTTCTTCTATAAGTTATAAATTTATTAGATTGTTTGGTAAAAATATGAAATTATTATGAAATTTTTAATAAAAAGTGAATTTTTTTATTACAAATACAAAATATGCTTTAAAATCTAAAAAATTCTTCATTAGTGTACAATATAGTGTAAAACATTATGGTGCAAAAATATTTACCATAGCATTCTAAAAGTAGAAACTTACCACTCAATGGTAATAGATCCAAAGTTCAAATTTGAAATAAAATATTGAATTTAAGGAATTTTCAAATTTTCAAATTGGAATAGAAACTATGCTTGATAAACTTCATTTCACTAAGGTAGGAATACCATAAATGACACCCCCCCTTCTAATGGTACAATAGGGTGTTCTAAAACCAACAATAGCTAGCTTTGATGTTGATTTGAAAAGATTCGATTTGCTGAAATTTGATTGGCTTAGTCTTTATTAGGAACAAGTTCCAAGGGAAACCGTTTTAGGTGAAGCTATGAGACAGGAATGGGGTTTGTATAAGAAATCCACATTTATATTCAATAAAATATTCATTTTGAAGATTTTTATTTTTTATTTTTTTCATTCTTCCTCATCCTTATCTGTGCACACATTGAGCTGAATTTCTCAATGAATTTCCCATATCTTATAGGCTAAAATGCTTATTTTAACCGTTTATGGTATTCCTACCTTAGTTGGGTTCAAAATTTTTAAAATCAATTTTATGAACCAAATTCAAATAAAGAGAAAGAACCTAGAAGCTATCAAATTACAATATATGATCCATGGATCAAAGCATCTTCTACAATGCAGTAATATTTGACTTCATTATGAAAAAATGTATTCTAGCACCTATTACAAAAAAGAACGGAATGAAAAAATTCATTTTTCATCCTACAAGCTAAAGTATTACAAAATCATCAATTAACCCACAATTGACTACTATAGCATCACAAGGATAATATTTGACAAAAGTTTAAGAAAAATTGTATGCATGTTGGCAATGTGCTGTTGAGAAGGTTAGATTGTCCAATTTCACACATATTTGTCTCATGAGGGAAAAAAGTGCTTCAATCTCTATATGATTATGAATATGAAGAGGTCATTGAATAATGTACAAACATTTGAATCACATGCCTTGCTATACACAAAATTTGTTAAGAAAATCTTTAATGCCACATTTAACTACTTTTGGACTTTGAAAAGTCCAGAATTAGTAATGGTCATTGGGAGAAAAAAAAATTGGTCATCAGAAGATGATATAAAACATCGGAAAATCTAGGCAAAACATCGGGAGATTATACAAACATTAGGGGATCTCCCAATGTTATTATCTAGAGATCTCCGAATGTTTTGTCCAAAATTCATTGAATAGTCATGAAGTAGTTAAATGTAGTATTTTATTGAATGCATACCAAATTTAACATACCACAATGCCTCCAAGTGCACTTCTACTTTTCTAAAATGCTAGAGGGAGAATGCTACCATAATACCATATGAACGTGGAATGTGGAGCTTAGAATATAGAACTTAGGTTTGGTGAGCCTAGAGCTTGTTTTAAAGGTTATTCTAAACATAGATACCCTTGGAAGGTGTAAATAGGTATCCTATAACCATTGAAGGTACCCTATAATATAAGACACCTTATAGATAATGCCATATGTACCTATAACATAGGTATCCTATAACCACCGAAGGTGGTCTACGCTCCATGCTCTCACTCTATGCTCATATATTAGCTTCCCTTGAGGTGCATTAAGTTCAAAGCTAGGTTAAGTCAAACAATACCAAGAATTTGTGAGTGAATAATCAAAAGAAGTTATAGGAAAATGCAAGGACATGGCAAACATGTAGCAACCTCCTCTCTATCTTACTTTTTCCATAAAGGTACATTCACACCAACATAAGTTAAAATTTCAACTCAAATTGAATTGTTTTTATTGAGGGAGGAAATCCTTACACTAATATGACATTATATTTATTAGTATGTATTGTCACTACCTTGGCTCTATAGTAGATGGTGTGAAATATTCCAGATGCAACAATACTTCATCAATAGCGAAGTGGCCAAGTAGAGGTTCAATGTCATGGGCATTGTGAATGGAGGAAAGGTAGTGGCTATGAAGGCTATTGAATGTTATGAATGTGGCACACCATGTGGTGGGTAGATTATATCTTAAATTCTTGAAGATTATAATTTGCCTCCATAGAAATATAATCTTGAACAATATGATTAGATGTTGAAAAAGAATAGTGAAGGTATTTCAACCTACTAAGAGAGGAAGTTTGTTATATTCTTCACTTGATCTTTGAAGGCAACATTTTCCAAGTCGATTATCTTGATTTTAGGCTTGAAAGATAGAATAATAGCAAATGACATGTCTAGTGCATCAAATTTCATTGAAATTCAACTAGGAATTCAACCAACAGTGGTCTAGTGGCATACATGTCCAAAACAGAGGAATTGATTGAAATTCTAGCTTCATCTTCTAAGGCAGACACACTTGAATATTGTCACTACTTACACAATTGAGCATAGATATTAGATGCTAGTATTAAGCATAGATTATTAATTTTCATTGTATCTTATTGACAAATGGCAACTAAAAGAAGATGGAACACACTTTAGCATATATTATTTGGACGCCATATAAATAAGTTATGAATTTTTAAAGAACTGTCTCTCGGTGTACCAAAAATCAGCAACAAACCGTCATATTTTGATTGTCAACATTTTCTACAATCAAATTCAATATCTAGGAGAAAGTGACACTCTTTGGTCCAATAATAGGTGTTGCAATTTGGGGGAGTGTAGACTATGGGGATACATGCATTTGTACATACGTCACTTGCTTAACACCCAGGGAATTGAAATTAAATAACTATCCTGTGCATGTCTGATTGGTGAAACTCTCCGACTAATAATTTCAATGTGTGGAAAAAAAGGGTTTAAATAGGTGTATAAAGTCTGTATATCACAAACAGGCTGTCAACAAAATGCCAGACTGTATGGTTTGGTTTACAAAGTCTGTACACAAATTCAGGACGGGTTTGGGGTGACGATGGAATCGAAATCAAACTGAAGTTGACACTTGTAAAGAATAATTAAGATGCTCAATTTGTGAAGGCTCAACTTAATTAAATTAAATTAGTGTAACAGTGCATCAGGGCAGGCGGAATGATTATTCTATTTCACCTGGAACACATCAGTCCACAATACAGCGGCCTCGATCAGTACCCGTGTTCGGGAAAAACCCGGGGGTAGTTCAAAGTTAACCGGAGGAATTGGAAAAACCTCAGTTGCAATTTGAAAACATTGGAAAAAAAACGGTGAAAAAATCTACAAAATTTTTATTCAGAGATGAAAAAAATAGAGAAAATAATCGGTCTGGGTACTTGAAAAATTGGATCAATATCAATGGATATATATTTTATGACATTATGCTTCCAGAACTACAGGTGACTCGATCCCTACCTCGGAGCCATACCCATCTACTAGCTCTCGCAAGTTGTCTGTGCAGTACATCCCATGTCGAATCAGGGGTTTTCTTTTCTTTTTCTAATCTGTGGAGAATATTATTCGCCGCTCTGACATGTTTGAGCCTATCAAATTCCTCGCCTCCAGAATTGAGCCAGTGCTGTTAAGGATTGTGGCAGTTTCCTGTTCAAAAAAGAACATTTTTGGAATCCTAGTAACCATCGTCACTCCCTGTACATCTCGAGAATCAATATATACCTATTATGTGCAAGAAACGATTTGAACCTCTACCAAAACAGACTTTGACCCTTCGTCACTTTTTCATAAGGTGTGCAAATGTCGTATTCAAAAGTCGCGTTTTTAGAACCCTCTTCAAGTTGCCGACAAGAATACTTAAATTTGCGCAGTCTAATAATAGTAACTAGGACAGTAGCAAAAAGTGGCGGTTTTGGCCTGGGGTGCCCACCTTATGGAACTTGTAAGCGTCTTCAATCAGATCAAGCTCTAGCTACATAATTAAGCTTCAGCATTTCAAACTCCGTCGGATAGCTTTGGGCCAATCTAGTGCGTACCGCATGCGATCAATCATCGACCTTCTTCCGACGCATACACAAGCTCAACGTTCGAAGGATATATTCTAAGGTACCGTCATCTGATCGAGTTCGGATCTAATTGAGTGACTTCGAATGCTCCACCGAGTTCCCGACTATCGAGACGTTTGCTTGCTTATTAGAGGCTAAAGTTGAATGACTCATTTGCATTTGCACCTAGCTCGTAGATTGTCTGGAGTCGATCCCTAGCCTTCTGTGTTGCAGAGTCGTTAGCAGACAATTTTTTGTGAACTATCGGTGAATGATTTGCTCCCTGCAGGACAACAGGTGAGCCGTGAGCGAGAAAGGGTTGAGTGCCATGGAAAGGTTGAAGGTTTGGCTCAACAAGCAGATTGCCAAAATTCTGGGAGACTTACAAGAGTAAGATGCTAATCTGCATGCATCAGTGCATCACATGGATTCATTACTGAATGTTCAATCAATTGATGATCGATGTTTCAGACTTTAGGTTTACAACTTACGAAGACACCATTCGCTTAGTTAATTACGTACTGTACAAACATATACGGAGTATATATGTCACCCTAAATCGTGCCAATTTAACAAAATTGACACTATTTGTTTTATTTTTCCTTACTTTACATTGGTTCTGCAATCAATCTACTAAGTTCAACTACATGCATGCCGAGATGTATGCTCATGGGTGCACATATAAAGAGAGACACGGGCGTACACATAATTGTAGGAAGGTCATAAGCTAGTTCTCCTCTGTGCATGCTACTTTGAGATATCTTTTCTATTTATTTAATATAAATATGTCATGAATTCGAAGCGAATCGGGTGTACGTAGCTCGTAGTGTGAGCCCAATTGAATTAACTAACTTCTGTGTATGTTCTGGGTGCTCCAGACGAGAACCCGTGGAGGACCCGAGCCCCACGCGAGCGTATTGTCGGGTTTTCTTCATGGTGAGCTTGCTCCTGGGGTTCTTGTTGTTGCTGGTGTATATGTTCATCGACGCGCCTGACGCCCGGGTGGTTCAAATACACCGTCTGACACCCCGAGACAAGAATGATGCGTTTCCCAGTTGTTTCATGTATGATAGGAACTCGACCAAATGTAAGAAATGGCCCAAGGCGAAGTTTCCTCCGAAGATCCCTGTTTCATGTCCGTGCACCAACAGCAGTGCCCCCTGGAAAAACTTCGTGAAGTTTTACGTACTTCATGAAAATTCCACGGACTGGAATATGTCATTCACGACGGTATCACACCCCGGGGTGGCCCCTCAACATAACCAGGCAGGTGCTTTCTTAACTCTTGTAATCTATAAGAAGGGAATCTGCTTAAGTTTTTATTACGTAGGTTATGCGATCATAGTACGAAAGAAGAATCAAATGGTATAATTTTTATATCAATCAAGTCATTTTAAGAACCTATAATAAGAGAATTTTCTCAAACAAGGGGACAAATCAAAACCTCTAAGATTTTATTTATTTATTAAATTTATTTATTTATTAATTATCTTTTAAAAAGATCCCTTTAATAATGTCAAACTTTATTATTGCATTCACAACATTCAATTGTTCAAGCCTTAGAATTTGTGTATTAGTGTTCATGACCATTCAACACTGAATTACTTTAATGGAGCATTCATGTGGCCTATGTACTACAAGAATTATACTCATTGATTATCCTCACAAAGCTGAAATTGGATAGTAATAGTTTCATGGACAAATGCATGGATATTGCAAACCTTGATCACATTGTCATTCTTGCAAAACTTGCTATGCATTAAAAGTGTGTAAACCTGTATCATAAAAGTAGTTGGTAGAATTAGATTTTATAGAAAAAAATGTCATTAATCTTTCAAGATTTGAATCTTTCTTATGTAACATGAAGTAGAACACATACTTCTAGAATTGGACTTTCTTAGACAAGATATTGGAATTTTTTAGAAATCTCAGCCCTAGCTCCTCATTGTAAAAGTTTTATTAAAAGCTCTTTTAACAGTATAATAATTGATCAAATCTGAAGGGTTTAGCTTCTTCTGCGCTTCTCAAAACGTTATGCAGGACATATCGACTGCTCAGCTGGAGTACCCAAAACAGGTCCAGACACCAGAATCGGATTTTAATCCAAGCATCACTGTCCCTGACGACACTATACAACTAGGAAATGAAAGTGTTGTGAAAGATACAGAGTTTCTCACTGCTGAGAAATTTTGCAGTTTATCGTCTCTGTGGCCAGATGCAATAGACTCCACTGTCTCTCCTGATTTGGTAGAGTACGTTGCGGTGAATGTTACAAAGAACCCGATCTTGCGTGAGCACTGCGTTTGGATGGCCACTTTGTTGTTCCTTGGGTCAAATAAAGATTATGAAGACCGAACCAGAAGCACCCAGAGTCTGAACACCCCAAATCTGCTCAATCGGGAGGAATTAAACACGCTTTTAGCGCAGCTTGCTCGGGGTGAGTGATTCTTTTAAGTACACTGATTTTTCCTATTAGTGCTATTAGTGCATGCTACAAAATACTCAGATAACTTTCTTATAACGGATGAGTATTTTACCAATGATGTTTGTAACAATTCTTCAACATGAATAGCACCAACAATGTTTTGTTTTGTTTTTCTTTAACAAATTTGAGGCAAAATCTTACATAGTTTTCAGGGTGGCTACCTTTACAATAAAAAAGAAGAGAAAAAAAGAGGATGAAGTCACTGAAATGAAAGTTTGCCAACTTTTGGATGAAGTTTACTAATTTTAGGAATTGTTAAGGATGGAAGTATAAAAGTAATGAATGGATGAAAAAAATTGGATGACTTGCTTGCATTTAAGGGTGCTTTGGGGGTTGCCACCAAGAAAACAAAAGAAAACCACTCAATACTAGTACACATACAACAAGGGAAAATATTCCTCCCCTGTAAAAAGTTATAATCATATGTAAATTCATTTTATAACACACACAAATCAATGTAGCTCTTGGACACTACAAGGTAGGCAAATTTGAGATTATCATTTTTGTTGCTATGTGTTAATACTTGAAGTCCCTTTCATAGTAGGTAGACTTTGGTTCAATCTTCGTTCAATGAATTATTCATGCTAAATGACTATAGTTCCTAGCTTGGAATCAATACATTACAACTTCTAATAAGCAACACTCTTTAAAGTAATATTGATTGTTGGTCTTGGCTTGGGTTGCATATAACATCATGAATGCAAATGACCCTCCTGTAATGTAATAACCTCTTTAATGTAATGTGTCAAGCTAGTGCCCACTGGACTCTTTATAGAAGTTCTATTGTAGTACAAACAAAACTCCCCTTTTGAAGCATATTGAAAGAAAGAATAAAAAATCAACATCTCGTTGTTTATCCACGTCAACATTCCAATTGTTTGAAGTGAACAATACCCAAAGCATTCGGTGTATATATTTTGGATTCATAATTTGGTATTAACATGGATTGAAAACATGTTTCCTAGTATGCATCCATTAGACCTTATAAGAATGCTTGTCCTCATAAGTTTTAAGAAAAAAATGTAATCACTAGGTTTCCTTCCCTTTTAAACAACTTTGTTACCACTTGTTTTGTCTTATAGTAATGTGTTTCAAGTGTCATTTCAACTTGTCTCCTAAAACTCTTTTAAATCCAAAACAATTTTAGATTGTTTGGTGACCTTAAGTGAAGGAACAAAATTTGTTTTTTTTGCATGCATGCATCTCACTCATACAATGCCTAGAAGCCCTAAATTTTTTATATATCATTGTAGCGTGCAACTCAATAATGAGATCCAAATGTCAAAAATTCTTAAGAATGCCCACAAAATTTTATGTATAACTCTTTTTGTGAAAGGTGTTATTTTTGTGCTATTTTGAAAATATTTTCTTATTTTAAACCAAGGAACATTAGGGATTAAGCTTACATGGTTACCAGAAAACTAGTACACCAAGTCTGATCTCAATGTTGTCCAATGTTGTTTCCCGAGGAGGTTTGCACTACTGACATATCCTGACCCGCCGATTATCTGAAAAACTAAAAGGCTCACGGTTTTGCAGAATCGGTTGTCACGAGACGACTGGCCCTGGACATGATCTTGTCTTTGGACGCGGGCAAGGCGAACTTTCGGAGGTTTATCAATGCGTTGGCTCATCTGTTAACCCGACTTCTGGATCGAGATGAGATGAATGCAAGTCAAAGCTACGTCTATGGTGCCAAGGACCTTTCTGGCACTTTGAGTTCCAACCAATTCTACGACCCGAATGCCTTTGCTTGGTACCTGGGAGATGATTCCGGTCCCATATTTCTGCAACCCGAGATTGATTGGGAGGCCTATCGTCTGCATTGCAACCCCAGACACTGTGAAGTGACTAAGCCCATGGAAGAAGCGCGGAGGTTGTACTGGGCGCTCGGAATCCTCGGAGGAGTGGCGACGGTGGTTCTCGCCTTTGTCACAACGCTGCTGTGGCCCTGCACTGCGATGCTTCTGCGCTGGATTTCCGGCGGCAAAGCTGCCGCACAGGGGGTGCTTCTTCACTGGATTTCACAGAGGATGCTTCTTCACTGGATTTCCGAACTCAAATCTGCCCAACAGAGGCCACCCGAGCCTGTAGAACTGCCCGAGTCTGTAGAACTGCCCGAGCCTGTAGAACTGACCTCTGGATCCTAAAACCCTAGGACCCAGTAAACCCCAACCTGCAGAAGTTGCACTTGATGTGCCTGTAACTTATCAATTCCTAGCCTCTGCACAAGAAACATTATATATGAATATGTCTCAATCAGATAGGTAGGGCTGTAGGGGTACTAGATAGGGAAGGCAAATACACCTCAAATCGTTTCACCAAGCATTTGAGCATGGTTATTTGCTATTCTAAGTCCAAATTCAAGTCTTTGTTGGGTCTTGTTGGAAATTAAAAGGGGATTCTAGATTCTCTTTATATGTATGTTTTGGGCATTGTATGAATATGTATATAATTGAGTTTGCAAACTGTTGTAAAATGGGGTAATCCAAATTCGATCCTAGGTTTTCACAAAAAGAGATTGTGTAGTTTAGGTAGAAATTTGTAGGAGGTAGTTCTGTCTTAGAAATTGGAGTACAATTAAGTGCAATTACCTTTAGGATAATGTTTCTTTTTAAGGTTTGTAAGCATCTTAAGGCTATTATATGCTACCTATGTTTCCCCAAAAGCCTTGTGTTTTCTTTGGATCTTTTTTTAGAAAAGAGAAGGAGTAACTATATGAAGGATATGGCTTAAAGTTCATATGGGGTTCAAGGAGTTGGGTGCATATTTTTAAGAATGAAAAATAGACTTTGTCATTAATAAGTTTAGTAAAACACCACTTTTATAGTCTTTGAGGGGGGCTCAACACTAATTAATCCTTTAGATCCTTGAAGAGCCAAAAATAGTATCTCCAAGCATTTAATTTGAATAGTATAAAATTGGTTTAAATCTAAAACTTTGTAGAAATTTGACAAATGTTAAGAAATCTTGCATTGAATTATATGGTACAAGACTGATTGATGCATTCTAATCTATGGAAGATCTCTAAAAACTATAATGTATATGCACTAGTAATATACTAATAACACATTAGTATACCACAATAAATGCCAATATATGACAAAATACTACAATGCATTAACAACATTTGCAAAATGCAATTTGTATGTTTTATTTTCAAGAAGATCATAAGTTAATGTTTAAATGTTAGGAATAGCTTTTGGTCCTATTAGTCATATCAATCACTCTGGAGTGTAGAAGCCTACATCATAAATTACATATGAATTGCAATTTTAAACTTTAGTTGTCATGGTATGTCTTCAATAAGTTACAATCTTTTTTGTTTCCTTATGAAATTTGAAATTATTGTGAAGTTTTAGTAAAAAGTGAAGATACAAATACAAAACATGCTTAAAAAATCTAAAAAATTCTCCATTAGTATAAAGTACAATGTTCCACATTACAATGCAAAAATACTTATTGTAGCATTCTAAAAGTGGAAACTTAGCACTCCATGGTACAATTGAAATTTGCAACAAAATATTGAATTTTAAGAGTTCTTCAAAATTTCAAGTAGGATAAGAACCTAGACTTGGTAAGCTTCATTTCATTAGTTGAACTCAAAAAAAATTTAAATCAATTTTATGATTCAAATTCACATAAAGACAAAGGACCTCAAAGATGTCAAGTTATACTACATAATCTGTGCATAAAAGCTTCTTCAGTCCAATGAGGTAATATTCAACACCATTCTCAAAAAATGTGTTCTAGAACCTCCTACAAAAAATAATTGGAATAAAATTTTCATTTCTCATCCTACAAGCTATCACAAAATCCAAACTATTGACTACTACAGCATCCCAAGGCTAATATACAACAAAAGTTTAAGAAAAATAGTATGCATGCTTGTAGTGTCATTTGGAAGGTTAGAATGTCCAATTCCACAAATATTCACCTCATGTGGAGAAATCACTACTTGAATCTCTGTATGATTGTGAGCATAAAGAAGTCATTGAGCTATGCGCAATCATTTGAATCACATGCCTTGCTATACACAAAATTTGTTAAAAAGATCTCTATTGAATGCATACCAAATTGAACATACCACAACGGCACCAAGTGCTCTTCCACTTTTCTGATATGCTAGGTACACTAAATTCAAAGTCAGGTTACCTCAAACGATGCCAAGAATTTGTGAGCCTCGTCAGGATTGTCTGTGCAAATTCAAGCAACCCCATGCATGGTCTCAAGTTAGACCCTGCATGAATTGGTCTACCGTATCCCAACCTCCAAGAGTTTAGGGTAAAGCAAAGAGCACGAGCAATCCAGCAAACTCACACAACACGAAATAGCCACTTACAAAAGACCCAATCGACCTTCGCTAAGACGTCAACGTAGAGTCGACTACAACACGCCACTGTTTTGCTCCCTAGGACTCGGGACCTGCAAATTTGCTAGGACAATAGACGCATCGACAGAGATGGTCACATTTTAACGCCTAGTGTATGGCATGCACGATCCAGGGAAAATTCTCAACCACCCCGAGTTCATCACACGGCCCCGTACTTGATAAATCCAAGAAAAACTGCTTCTTTTTTACGCCGAGTCTTGTTCTGAATAGCTAAATCTCACCTCTCCAATTGCTGGATTTGAAGAAAAATTAATGCCAAGGTTCAAGACATGACAGCAATGAAGTGCAAAATTTACTAAACAGCATAGGAAATCGAAATCGCCAGTTTTGATAGACACGGGCACAATCATTTAATTTCCATTATGCATACAGACATCTCAAACAGAGGAGAGTGCCGCTACCCTCAAGGCAGCTGGCGCGGTCCCCAAATGCTTGCAACTATAAGGACACGAACTCACTGCTAGATTCCTATATCCGAATAGTCATCAAAATGACTGCGCCTCAAACTGCAGCTTGCTCAAGAGTCCTGCATATGTTAAATATGGCATAAACGATCAGTGAGACATAAACAACCCAAACTGTTGTCTCCAACCAACTTGAATTGAGCTTAGGTAGAGTCGGAATGACGATTCAGTAACAAACTTCCTTCTCAATATCCAAAATACCCCACCAATTCAAAAGTTTTACCTGTTTAAATACGGCTGGGATACATGAACACCCTCACTCTGGCACCCTGCAGAACATAAACATCAGTATCAATTAACCCTGTAGGATCAAGAAGTGCTACTTAAGTGCATGTACTTATTCTTGTTTTTAATGTGTTACTTCAATCTATACGAGATTCAATGCAAATCCAAACATGAAAATTTAGAGAAGGAGTCTCAAGTTTCTACAGATCTTTAGTGCTAGTATTCGTCATAGTAGTCAAATAAATGCATAAAATGAATCTACACTGTATCAAAAATGTCTTAAATACTCGCGCTGTTAGTATTTCAAACCACAATGAAAGACTCCCAAGCTACTATAGTCGACAAGATCACAAACCCTAACAAACCCTAACTCATGAAATCTCAGAGAATTGAGATCCGAAATATTCAGCACTAACAAGAGACAAAAGGCACGAAAGGTAGAATTCCGGTGAGGAAGAAAATACTTACGAGGGAAGAAGGGGGGAGATTGCTCCTGAACCTAGCACGGACTACTCCACTGCTACCATGGGGGCGGGCAACCTTGCCCCAGACACAGCGGAACTGGGATCCATTCTTCTTGGTCTTGGCCTTGTAAACATACGCCAACCTCTTTCCGAGGTACCAGTTCACCTCCTCAGATGTATTGACACCCTCAATCTGCATGAGCGAGGTGCTTGGATACTGGTTGGACTTGGACCTGCATAAAAGGAACGTCTCAAAATTCAGCGACAATGCGTCCGACACCATTCCTATCACTCACATGATTCCCAAGACATTTCTACAATTCAATTTAACAGGGATTCATAAGATTCTGATACGCCAAAAACATGCCCCTAATACTTTTAGGGCTCCAAACATCAATCTGCGTCATAGTCGGATAGAGAGCACGGACATAGTGAATACCGTCTGAACTGTTGGGCACATTCTCTCGCATCTCATTTCCAAGAGGAAATAACACGCAGATTCTCTCTAAAAAGAGATTGCAATTATGTTATGAAAAAGGCGAAATTATCAAAACTCGAAATCGCATGTGGACGCGCCGAATAGGGTCTCCAAAACACTTAAAACACGGCCATAAAACTGCTGACTCCGAATCGACTTAGTGCGTGTTTGCATATGCATACCTTTTGTACCCGAGGATGGTTCCTCGCACGTACAACCTGTTCCAACATCACAAAACCTCACTCGTCAGAAAGCGACAAAGACACTACCTCCGAAACCACAACCGCAACTCTTCTAGGGTTTTCTCAGTCCCGGAGGAGACTGCTACATGGTTCCGAATCCACGCTTTCTTCAGGAAAGCTCTAAAAGGGTTCCATTGCCTCAAGGGCTATATTGCACCAATCCTTGCGGGCAAGAGGTTGTTGGAAAGTGCGTGAAGCGAGGAACAACCTGACGCGTTCACCCTTGTGTTCCACCATGACTGGAAGGTGAGAATCTCGCCGGAAGTGCTGACTCTGGCGATCGGTGGAGAGTTCCGACGGGTGGGCGAGCGAGTGAGGACCCAAAGAGAAATGGGGTTTAGGGTTTCCGCCACCATATTGCAGTCGGGGAACATGGGAACGTGAGGACTCTGAAAACTCTGAAAACCCTGTTCCCAATCAATCCACGAGGTGAAAAGATTGGAACGCTTCTGTAGGGTTTTACCAGGGTTATGGGATTGGGCAATGCAATTTGAATTCTTTAGAAAGGGTCTACAAGGTAGGACTATTAACCCCTATGTGCCAAGGCAC
The DNA here is from genome assembly GCA_947034895.1 of Rhytidiadelphus loreus. Lineage (NCBI taxonomy): Eukaryota > Viridiplantae > Streptophyta > Bryopsida > Hypnales > Hylocomiaceae > Rhytidiadelphus > Rhytidiadelphus loreus. The sequence continues at coordinate 26,243,271 of OX344765.1, read as the reverse complement.
CCAATTTGGGTGTTGACAGTACTAAGAAGTTAAATAAAACCTAACCAATTTGCTATTTTTAGAAGTTTATATTTTTGAAAAGTTCCCTTTGAAGTCTAATTTAGCTGGAAAAGTCTGATTTTGAAAATGATTGATTATAATTTTTCTATTCAAGATTTTATGCAAGGGTGTCCATTGCAATCTTGACTTTTGTAGTGTTGAGGGCTCTTGGAAATGAGCCTCAAATACACTAGATCTTGGAAAAAAAATCACATTAGAAATTCATTTAAAAAAATTGTAGAGTAATTTTGAAAAGCCATAAATTGATTGGGGTTATGCATGTTAGGCCCTTCATCCTCATATTTATTTGGTGACCAACTTTTTTAGATTTGACATGTGAAAAGAGGATGAAAGACTTCAAAGCATTTTTGTAGTTTTAACACCCTCATGATCAAACATTATAATCTTTCAATCCATAAGTGATATTGTTGTGTTTTCTTCTCCTATGTGATATCTAACAAGTCTAGTTTGAATTTGTATGGTTACAACTTTTTTTAAATTGATACAACTTATTAGAATGTTGATTTTTTTTTCAATTTAGAGCAAATTCTTAGAAGCTCAAAAAAAGCCTTGGGCATTTAGGGATTAAAATGGTTCATTTAAATTGATGTGCATAGATAGAGAAAAAATTATAATCAGAGGTTATTTTTATTTTCTAACTAATGGATATCATAAATAAAAATGTATGCTTTTTGGAAAAAAATTTATAATTTTTGTGAATTTTCAAAGTGAGGACTAGGAAAATCTTAATTCCAAGGAGTCAATGATAGAGACAAGAATATAAATCAAATTCTTTTTATGTAAGATATATTATAAATTTGACTATAACATCTTCATTTTTGCAAGTTTTTTTTTTCTTCTGATCCTTACAAAGATTGATTCAAATCCTTGCACAAAAATTAGAAAGTATTGAATGACTTCACTAGTCACACTTCCAAAGACTAAAAAGAATTTGGAATTCCAACATACTTGGATGCACTTCATCATTTTATGCAACTTATGCACTAACGTGCCGAAAACATTCATAATTTATCTAGTAGACACCATGTCTCACTAGGGATAAGGTAGTTCTAAGCACTTATAGCCAACACTTTAAGCAACTTTGCATACTTTGAGATGAAATCTACACATGCAATTATCTTGAACACATTGGTAATTGAAAATCAAAATTTGTTTTTTTAAATTCATAATTTTTTGAATTATATATGAATATGCTATGAATATATGAAGTTCAAGTACATAGTGTACTCCAAACCATCATTAGAAGGAAGGCGCGTTTTTTGTGACAAGTATAGAAATGCAAGTAGATGTTTAATCGGACGTTAGGCATGTCTTCTGTGAATGTCTAAGAAAATCTGTCAAACTTGACGAGGCAAAAATACAAGGAAATTAACAGTAACGTCACTTGTTTAGACTATAACGTCACATAAAACATGGTGAATTTTTTGGGAAAATTGAAGACAAGTGGTAGCCATGTCAACGCCATATAGACGTGGAGTGCCACATAGATTTTTTCAGACACATCTCGTTGATGACGTGAATGTTGATGTAGCATAAATTAAAAAATGACGTGGCAATTTTTATTTTCCAACGTTGCATATCCAATCAACAAGCTATGACAGAGTTATGCAAATTACACAATGCTCAACAAGACATTCTATCTAACAGATACACATTTTCAAGAACGTTAATAGCAACATGGGAGTGATTTATGGTCATGTTCATTTATCATTAGTCATGTTGTACTTTATGTCGAACAGATCATCTGCAATGTCCAACAGAACATTGATGACACTATAGTGGATGTCTACTTTGGAATGACCATATAAAATATACCATGCATAGTAAACCATACATAATAAATCATACTTAGTACACCACACATAATTGATCATACATAGTATACAATACATCATACACAATATGTTGTATTTTGTATTTATGTTGCATGGCTTGAAAAAACACTTATTGTGAGTATATTGATAAGAGAAGGCAAAGTATTTATACAAATGGGGTGGTAGGAGGGAAGACAAAGCATGTGGGATAAGTGAATTTTCTGAATTATACAAAGTTGTTAGAGTTGACATTAGAAAAAAAATCTGGATGTCTCAATTGACATTGCAAAAAACATTTGGACATTTCAGTTGATGTCTTCATTGACATCACAAGAGATGTCTAAAAAAACACTTTTCAAATTTTCAAATGGCGTCAAAGTATGTTGATATGGCATGCCACTTCATCCTTATTGGATGTCATGTTACTCAAATTCCACATCATATACTTTTTTTAATTTTTTAATTTTTTAATTTTTTTAATATTTTAGTTTTTAATTTAATTTAATTTTTTAAACATATTACACGGCTGCCCTTTTCCTATGTTTTTACATTTGGTCAAAGTTTTACCTCAATCCATAGTAACTTTCACTAACTTACTCGGAGTTAACAAAAACATGACATTTCTATGTTTTTTTGGACATTGTACACAATGCATCCATGTTTTTTTCAATGTCTTCTGGAACACCATTGCACAGGACATCAATTCATTTAGCCAATAACATTCCAACATTTTTTGGAACATCTACCTCAATTCTGCCTTCCATAGTTTCAAATTTATCTTTGTGTTCTTGTTTTGAAAAACATATGTGTTTGTTGCTAACATTCAAATAAACAAAGGCTCCTACTAGTACATTCTTTGCATTCATGTATGCAAGTTGTACATTTTGAACTTCCTATATTTACATATTTTGAGATTGGTTTAGTATATAGGGCTAAGAATGGGTATTGCTACCTTAACCCTTTAAAGACAAAGTGTTCATTCAACAGACACTTGAAAACTTAAGTAAGATCATACAAAGTCAATTTTTAATGGATGTTTTAAAAAATTTGATACAAGATGGAAAAAATCACCTCCTTCATGGGAATTAAAAAAAGTTGTGATTGGATGCCTAAATCAAAAGTTATCCTATTTAAAAAATTTCAAGCAATTCAGACAATTTGGGCATCTTATGATAAAACCCTCATCAACTTTTGAAATTTGGCATACATGTAACTAATAAATTATGGCATAAAATTGTCAAGAAAACAAAAACTTCTAATTCTCAAATCACATTCTAAAAAGAGTCAAACTTTTGATAGCTCACTATTTCAAAGTGTTTTCATGAAGAAAAAAAACATTTATTCTAATTTCAAGCCCTATTATCTTATAATTTGTGAAGTCAAAGTTCTTGAAATTTTTCCCACATATTCCAAATGTTTGTCTCTAAATTCTTCACCATTTGGAATTCAAATAAAAAATTTCCTCATTGCACAAGAAATCATCAAAAAATGACTAATGTAATGCCACTTTAACTTAACCTCTTTGTACTACAAGGTGATTTAGAGTAAGCTAAACTTCATATTTGCTTTTGAAATTTTTATAAATGTACCTAACAAGATTTAGAACTCAATGTTGGAGAGATGCATATTCATCAAGAGTACAAAATTTAATTCAAGGGGGTTTGAAGTCTATTGATCCCAATTCGCAAGAATAAAAAAATGTTTTTTTTCTCACTTCAAATATTATAAGCTTTCAATCCTCATGGTCAAATGGTCTACACTTTTGTATAGTTGAAGTTAAAAAAAATTATATTCAACTTTTGACAATGCACCAAACAAGGGCAATTTTTGACAATTTCTCTAAAAAAACACCTAACTTGCCAATCCTTTAGGGGTTAACACCTAAATGTTGTGGCTCATATCTCTATTTAAAGTTTTACAAAGATATTATAAATAAAAAATTAGAGAAATAATTTGGTATTGATTTGTAAACAAAATTAGAAAGTTATGAATTATGAATTGCATCTAGATTAGATTTACAAGTACTAGAACAAATATTCAAAAATATACTTTGAAGTGCAAAATTGAAAATTCCTTCAATAATTAAATTGATCCCCAAATATTGAAAATTTGGGATAAAATTTGATGCTATGGATTTGTAATTGTGATATTCTAAATTTTTTATTTTTCAAACATTAAATAACAAAATTTGAAGAGATCATTTTTAAAGGTCACTATTTTAACTACAAAAGCCATATTTTTTTGACCGGCATACTTCCAATCTACTTCACACAGAATATTTATAAAAGTACTTTGAGGGATCTACACTATTTAAATGTTCTTCAACTAGCACAGGATCCAAGGAAAACTTGGATGGATGGAAAAAAACATCCATTGGAGACAAAGTGTCTCTTTGAACTTCTAAGAAATGAGCACAAGGGTAAAAATGTCAAAGAAAAATCTTTCACTTACGGCTCAGCATAAATTCAGGGCAAGTTGTTAAATTGTGAGGTTCCACCATGTAACAATTATTCACGCAGAAAATACATAAATATTGCATAGTTTTAGTATGGAAAATGTACAAACGTAGAAAGCGCCCACAGCATCTGATTTTTCTAAAGAACCACCAAATTGACAACCTATTGTCTATTTGATCTACAGCATGACCTCATTCTCCAGATAGACAAACTATGATGAGGCTGTCAATATGGCCTGCTTCAAGTGTAACACACGTGCTCTCAAGACTTGCAGCATAAATTCACTTGGCATTCTTGCAAACACACCAGAGAAAGAAAGGACACACCTTTCAAACCATTGTCAATGATTTTCACTTTAGTTTCACCGATTGATACTCCAGAATGTTGAAGCTCGTCCAGAGTTCAACGATTGCACACGATTGCTATTTATAGTTTCAAAGTGCCCCTCACAGCACTACTACCAAGGCTGATTTTTAAGCAAACAAAGCAACAATACAGCAACCCCATTCAGGCTCAGGCCCAGGCTTACTCAGGCAATTCAAAACTGGTAAGGTCCTTATTTACAAAATCTAGCAACCCCAACTAAACATGCAGGTAGTGCCTGTATCAAAGGATGAGAACAGTATCCTTATGGTGGAGCACCTTTTCGATGAAGTCCGCAATTTGTTGCCTCGCCTTGTGCACTTCAAAGGGCTTCGCACACTTAGTGGCATCACCTGACGCATATGGAACCAACAAGTAGTCAGGAATGGTCCAGAGATAACATACACTTCATATGCCATTCACCGTAATGCGGTAGAGGATACTAAAACCGTTTAGAGACCTGATCCCGTCACCTATACTCTCCCCCCCCCGTTATCAACAATAACTCCTCTGTTCATACACTTGGTTGACCTTCAATTAGCAAGTTGGGTGTAAGCATATTTTTACTTGCTGTCTATGGCCACTGATCTTTGGATGGAATTGGGGTTGTCAAATGTCCCTTCAATAGTGGTCTAAAACCTTCCACTTTGAAATTGCATAAGAAACTCAACATAGTGATAAAAATTTGATCTCAACAGATTTCGCTCTTGCACCCAAAGAGAGATCTCCAGTGAGCTCTATTGAGTGATCCCCCAGTGAAAGCACACTCCTACACATTGGTTAAAATGCTTAAGGTGACAGAAAGAGTATCCTCTGCCTTATGACAGAAAGGACGTGAACATGCAGAGAGTAGTAGTACGATACCTTCTATTTGGAAAGGCGCTTGTGGGCAACCCCGCAAATCCGTCCCATGTCCACAGTTATGACATGTTATAGTGATTGCAGGCTCTGCTCCCCAGATGGCATATCATTCATCAGGGTGATGTCTACATAAAGTAGTTAAGTCCTCTCTACCATCCTATTCCATATGATTAAAATACGATGTCATTGAACATAAGATTCTGCTACTTACCTCCACGTGATGACACCTGCTTTGAAGCGTGGCGCCATGGATCTTGTGAGCCATTTGTGAAATAAATATTTGTTGCTGCAGCTCAGATCAAATCAAACATGTAAACACCCCATCCTCTGTAAGCTTGTAGTAGACCTTACACACGCCTTCTAGAGAACATCATGATTTCAAGTAGCTGTCACATACTACAGAAGATGGCTTAACCCCTAAGTGCCCAAATGGTGGAAAGAGGTGATTCCATGTCTATGAGAGCTGAAACAAATCGTTAAGGGTTTAGGGTTTAGGGTTTAGATGTTGAAGTTGCTATACCAGTGATTCCAGACCCGCCATAATAAAGATTTGTGATGTCGACTTCTGGATATGTCCCATTCCCAAACACATTTGCGCACAGATCCAGGTGATACCTGTCATACATAGTCACACATTTATATGACCATTCACATCATCCACTTCAGACCCCCAAGTTGTATGATCACGATACTTTTGAGTCTGCAGCTAATGTCTGCAGCTATACAATTTTTTCTCTGATAAAAGCTTATATTGCATGTAAATAGCTTGTCCCTGACTCTGACTGCATATCCTGAAATGTTACTCACTTTTCATTCACGCCAGGGGAGCGAATGCTGTTTTGAGAAGGTGCGACCTGGAAGTATGCAACCTCCGTGCACACTTGATACCACCATTGACGATCACCTGAAAAAAATTTATGAGGCCAAGAGAGTGAGTTTCAAGGGACAGTAGTAGAGAGGACCTGCCGTGCAGACCCAGTTTCTACAGGGCGTCGAAGCCGATGAAGTCCTATTCAAAGTATAGAGGACCTGGTGTATTTACAAATACAGAAGGTCAATGAGATCAACCACAAGGGGAACCCATTTATTTATTTAAAATTATTAGACCCTAAGTGGGACGGCCTGCACGACCTAGTAACCACATCAGACTTATCGCGAACCCTACACACACCACTCCGTAGGGTTTGGGTTCCTTAGGGTCTGAGCACCCTGAGAGCAAGATTGGGGTCCTCATTTGTGGGGGTCTACGAAGCATTGGGTCTAGAGGGAAGCTGCCCTATATTATGCCGAGTTTCTTCCTCTAGTTCCTCTACAGTACGAACTAACCAATCTAAAATTCTACATCTACGACAACATGAATACCAATTTATAAAAACAGGAGATTAATAAATCTACAACAGACACAGCAGGTTAAGACTAGATATAGGCAGACGATCTCCCAACAAACAATAAGGTTCCTGAACTAATAGAGTGAGGAACAAGTCAAATTTTAATAATTATGGCTCTTAAACTCACCAGTATCTGGTCCAGATTTAGTGAGTTTCAAATGCTCTTGGTCGTAGCTTTTAGAATCAACACCAAAGTAGCCCAAAAAAAACGATTTCACATATTCAGCATATGCAGCCTGCAAGCCATGCACCAGTAGACGATTAGACCCAGAGGGTGAAAACGGTAGAAATACATCCAAGCAGCTACTATGACCTAAAGGCTTAAGCTCATCTGACTCAAAAATATTGTTCAAATACCGACAGATCGTGGTATCACCAAATAGATGATAGCAAAGCAATAGCAATACATTGGCAAACTTCTAAGAACATAGTTGTCTGGAACTGATCTGAATTAAGTGCATTGAATAATATTACCACGACGTCTTGGCCTTGACCAGGCGTATGTGCAGCTACGAGCGGCAAACAAAGGATGTCAGGGTGGCCATATTGGAACTGCAATCAAATGCCAGTCCACAAGTTTAGTCTCAAATGATTGACGTCTTATCTATATGAAAGTATGGCTTGAAAATTAGAAGGGAGCTCTTTCAGCACTTGAAGCATGAACAACAAAACTAAAAGCGATGCGTAAAATCTAATAAACCCATATCAATGAAGATCCTTCAAATACCAGAATCGAAACTTGAACATGTACTTCTATTTTCATCAACAAAAATCAGTCAGGTAGAACTTACAGCTTCCGCTGCTGCATCGGCAAGCAGATAGCGAAAGTCTCCATCGTTTTCCAACTTCACCAAACACCGTTGCACTACATTAGTTACTACTGACATCATCAGTTACTAGTTACACCAGATAGGAAATGAACCGAGCATTGCTTACTTCATATTCTTGATTATACAATAGACCGAAGCAAAATCAAGACACCGCAGTACACATCTACATCATGTATGTGCAATATGAGTATGCCAGTTTCAAGTAAAATCAGCTTCTGCATAGAACCAGAACCTGCATATCCGCTACATGTTGGTTCATCCAGTGTCATTAGGCTGTCACGTTATTTAAAAGATGAAGATACTCCAGTATCTCTGGAGACCAAGAACTTAAGATCACGCCTCGACAAACATCAAGTAAACTCGACGCCCACAGTTGCAAATGGCCAAGTCCTCGCTTACGATCAACAAATCGATAGGAATCTACAGAAACTAGTATAAACACCCAAAGAGGTACCCTAGAAAACCTAGTCAAGTTACAAACTAGCCAATTCTAACGCTAGTCAAGGCAGTTTCTAATGTAAGCCTTGCCCATTTATTTTGTCTAGATTAGCTCAGAGGGAATTTTCTCGAGTACTAGAGGGGTGCCTGCATATTCATCCTCAATATATCTGTCAAGATGCTGTCAAAATGAACAATATAAAAGTTGTGTACATCGAATAGGCAAGACAGACCTGTTCCAATCCAAACACTGACTTAATTTTGGTGGCATTTGTGGCCAACGCTTCGTCCACCTTCTGAGTCACTTCACGAAGTGCACTTGCACATGCTGGTCCTGCCGATGCTGCAACCTGAGACCAGGGGGTTTAGAGATTCAACCGAAGCCTCCAAGACATCATATGGGCAAGGACACGCAACCCAAAGCATGTGCTATTCTCTGTCCAGTCCTTTCAAAAGAGTACTGCGCTTGCATATGCAATTGTATTTGCATGTGAAGATGGAGATCTCAATTCGGAGCCATACCTGTTGATCAAACGCAGTGTAATTGTGCACCGCAAGCACAACTCCTGAACTTGAAAGACTACCACGGACAAGATGCGGAAATTTCAACCGAAACCATGCACTCAAAGCCCCAGGATATGATACTCCAAATACAAACCATGGATTATCATCTTCTCTTGTCTTGTTGAACTGCTTGTTGACTTTCTCCTGCACAAGGACGTTGCCTAAGATTTCTAAGGTAGAGAATAGTAAAACTATTAGGGACCTGATCCCGTCTCCAACAGCAATTCATCTATTCATACACTTGGTTGACCTTCAATTAGCAAGTCAATTGTAAGCATGATATCTATGGCCACTGATCTTTGAATGGAAATGGGGTTGTCTACCGTCCCTTCAATGGAGGTCTACAAACTCCCACTTTGAATTTAGTTAAGAAACCCTTACACAAGTTACAAATTTATCTCAAGAGAGTTTGGTTCTTGTAGTACCCAAAGTGATCTCTCCAGTGAACTCTATTGAGTGATCTCCCAAAAAAGGTACACTCTTACATACCGGTTTAAATGCAAGCGACGGAAAGGGTATCTCCTAACTTAATTTTCACGCTTTTAGAAACCACTCAATAGCGATGGCATCAAACTGTAGGCTAAACAAACAGCTCTCCTCGAAACAGCCAAAGGGGGGAAGAAAAAAAACCTGGATGAAATCGCGAAAGGTAGCCAAATCGAAAAGAGCTTGCTTCGACGAAAGATACTTGAGATTGTCGGATGTCAGCTCCTTAAAAGGGGAACTCTCTCCATAATACCGGTGCTCCAAGCACACAATGGCTGCTCCGAATTTCCTTGCCAACACCTACACAAAGAATCCAAACCTGGTTATCTAAATTGACACCAATTTCTTCGATTTGGCACAAAAACGGGGCCCAGAAAAACTCATCAATCAGCATATCACAGAATTCAATTCCAAGGGATTATCAAAAATTCAGTTCCATTTCAGTGCAGCTTCAAATAGTTGATAAGATAATACTGATATGGCATTGTTTGTTGTCAGTTTAAAGTCTCTTTAATGTCTTCATAGCGTTTCAAATTTCGAAATGTAGACACACTAAATTAAAGGAACTCAAAAGGATCAGATTCTTAGAAAGCACTTAAAAAACATTGAATAGCATTGTTTGGTGTCAATTCAACGTCTCTTCAATATCTTCATAGCGTTCTTCAATTTCGAAATGTGGACGTACTAAATTAAAGGTACCTAAAGAGGATCAAATTCTTACAAAGCACTTTTTAAAAGCATTGAAATGAAACGAAGAATACTAAATGGCATTGCTTTGGTGTCAATTCAATGTCTCTTTCATGTTGTCATAGCGTTTCTCAAATTTTGAAATGTAGACACACTTAATTGAAGGTACTAACACGGATCAAATTATTTACAAGCACTACAAAGAGATTAAACCAAACATTGAAATGAAACTAGGATTGTACCATTTCAGTATAAATCCATCAACAAATTGAAGAATACAGCATGATTAGAGAATGCACAATTAGAGAGTGCATGATTAGAAAGGAAGAGAGCGGACCGCAAGGTAGTCATTGGAGATGCCGCTGCACGTCCCCTCCCCGCAGATTCTCAGAAAAATGGGAGCATCAGCGCGATGTAAGTAGTCGAGGAATTGGTAGTAGCGCTGCCGGAAGACGCGCCGGTCTTGCGATTGAAAATGGTCGATGCGCTGCGAGAACCAAAAAGGCTCCTGCGTCACGTAGGACGAGGCTCCGTTGAGTTGAGTTCGCAAGAAGGCAGGCGCTGCTGAGCAATGTTCACAGCAATGGAAGAGGAGGAGCAGCAGGAGCAGCAACAGCGGCACTACTGAATTCAACGCCATTGAAGCAGATTTGGAGCTTCTTCGGAAACAGGAGAGATCGCGGGGAGATCTGTAGGTTGGAGTAGAGTGAGGAGGAGATGGGTGACGAGGAGGAGTCCTATTGGTTTACACCCGTCTTGGAATCCACGTGGAGAGTACTTTTAGGGCTTATCAGGTTGACTGTTTTCAAATGTTGTTCTAAGGTAGTCGTATGGTTGAAGCACTTGTCGGCGAAGTATTCTTGCTTGGAGATTTGGGCAGTGGATTCAATAGGGGTAATCACACCTTCTCCGACCCCTGGACGATTCTTCCGAGATTGGACGTGGGACGCTCTCTGTGTGGTTTTCCGTGGCCTGCGGAGCCAAGGTTTTGGAAGTGTCGGTCTTCTTCTAATATGGAGGTGAAGAAATGGGTTGGAGAATGGTTTTACAATTTTTCTCTCCTCCTTATGTTACTTTCACCTTGTTTGACGCTTGTTTGCTTTCTCACACCCCGAGTTTAGTCCGACTTCTATGTATAGGGCAATGCCTGAGGAGGAGGAGGGCATTTTGGGAAAAAAAGGACCGACGAGGAGGGCAGAGCCCGATGAGGAGACGCTTTTTTCCCAAAATGCCCTACGACGAGAGGCATTGCCCTATGTAAACTGCTGCCAAATTTGGATGAACAATACGCGATGAGATTGAAGTCGGATGAAAAATCCGTAATGCCCGATTATGTGGGCAAAATCGCGTAATCAGGCATTACGGTCTTGCTGCGCTTCAGAACCCGCCCGGAAATTGAACGGGGAACTTCTGGCGGTGGTTTACGTTGCCTATACCACTTACGTTCTGAAGCACTTATGTGCATTTATGACAATGAATTAGTCAGTTCTCTAAAGAAACCATGGTGCTCACATTTAGAAGGGGGGCATACCTTCTTCTTGCTCAATAGCTTCCCATTGGCTCCTATTTTCTCTCACCATGCTCATATTCTTCAAGAAAATTTACTTCTCAAAAGATGTGTGACTACTCCTAATGTTAGACAATTTCTCGTTGAGAGATTGAATCATTTCGGAGGTGTTGAAGTGTGTGAGCTTTCAGTTCCAAAAATAGAGGCAATTTTGTTTCAATAATAATAATAATCTTAGTCAGTTCAACCATTAAGGAATATAAGGTAGCAACACCCAAAACCAATAGTGTACCCAATGGTGTCACTTCCTAGACATGATAGTCATTTTAGAACTTAAATGTAAGTAAACCATAGATAGCCTATTATTTGTTGACCAAAATGATGAGCTATTTATAGTCTACCTACATTTAGGTTTTATAATAATTACCTTACCTAGAAAGTGACACCATTGGGGTACATTGTTGGTTTTTGGTGCTCTTACCATAGTTCATTCACTAGCAAAGTAAACCCTTGTAACTCCTATTAGAGGTAAGGTAGCTTGTCCATATTTTGCCAACATTCTAAGAATTGCCCCTACTATTGAACCATGAATTATTACTATTGAAATGTAAAATAGTTCATTGATGAATTGACGCCTATTGGAATTTACTATTGCACAATTTTATGAATGGTTGGGGACTAAGTTTGATTTGGACATAGACAAAATTTCAATGTCAATAATGTGGAGTTATGAGTGGTGGGATACTTTATGCCATTCTAAGCAATTAGATGTACTATGTTGTTCAAATTCAAGGTTTGCACACCTTCATTTTTGGACTCCATTTACACCATTGATGGACAATTGTTTGACATTTAATGGCAGTAACTATAGCCTTCAATAGCATCCTAGTGCTGGGAGCTTTAATAAATCATTTCTAATTCATTTTAAGTCTAAAAATTACAAATCAAATTGTGATGGATGTGTCTCCCTATCTTTTAACTCACATAGTTTTTTGAAAATCCATAGTCATCTCCCATGGTTCCTTCCCTATTATGTTTCTATAGTAGACTTCACTTCCACATAGTTCTCTAGTTGCATTTTCATCAAACTAATTGAACCCTTGTTTTTTTTGGTTGCTAAGAAGATATGAAAGAAGCACAAGGGGATAGAAATGAAGTGTAGAATTCAACAAGTTCATTGAAATCGGCTTTGATTTTGTCTAATGTTGCCTAATCTTTTAGAATTCAGACCTCATCTCCTAAATAAGGTTTGGGATCTTATGTTTTCATAGCTAGGCCACACCATTGGAATGGGTTTTTTTTTCTGCAAACAAGCCTTGCTAAATTTGAAGTTTTCTTATATTCCAAGTCAATGTTTGCAATGGAATGAATTGGATGTAACTTCCATTCAATTCCCCATCTAATACTATAGCTAACTAAGAGACTCTATAAGACTCTAAGATAATTAAACTAGAATAGCATAATTAATCCTTAAAGCTATGCATGGGGATTGTATATTTCTCATTTATTTTACTCTTTAAATACAAATTATGTAAAAAGAATATGGCAAGACATAGCCCATTGGATTGAAAATTTGACAACTTACATCTTTCATTTGGAGGTCATTTTAATATTTAAACCTTATCATATTCAAATATGGCACCATACATGTAGGATACATGACCATTTTACAACTTTTTGGACTTGTAGAAGGTGCAATGATGATTTAAATTAGAAGTGTCATGTGTCATTGGATCTGGCTCAACATGAATACAAACTCTTTTGTAACTATTGTAACAATTCATGCACCTTGTATGTCAAATAGCTCACACCTTTAAGGATTAATTTCAACATTTTTGCCCGGCCCTACTTAAAAAAAAGTGTAATACAAACCAAAATGGTCACAAACTACATTGCAGTGTTGTGATGTAGAATCGTAAAACTTACTCTCTTTCTCTTGTTTGATAGTATTATTTCCAATTGAAAACTCTGGAATCTGGATGGAATCCAAAGAAGATTGATGTTGAACCGGGGACTGTCGTGACTAATGAGTCTGGTGGAGATAAGTCTACTCAATATACACATGGACATAAGTACAGACAAGATTGAAGATTGACCTGTTCATTGTCTTCTCATGAGAAGGTTTCATGTAAACTGATTATTAGTCCAAGCTGTATATAAGATCCTGCAATTGTGAGCCAAGATTAATGCCTTCAACTTCATATATTCAATTTAATGTCATTATTTCCTCTCAGATGACAGGTTTAGACTGACTTGCATAAGAGGAACAGCCATTATTGATTTACTAGTCTTGCCGATCACCTGGTTGCAACACTGTCAACGACCTTGGCCCTGAATGATTCCTGCATCCCAGACAGAAGACACAGACATCGTTTTCTCTGTGAGTCTGTGTCTTGAGCAAACCCATATGATTTGACAACTCTCAGCAGCAGTGGTGACCAAACTTTTTTGACAAGTGTATACCTTCCTTGGCCTTTCGGCGAAGTGGAAGTGCAGAACCAGTCCTTATCAGTTTAATGGAATATACGATACATGACATTCTCAGACAGAGTTACTAACAAATTGGAACCATCTTCTAATTCAAAGAAGGATCAGGTATCCAAGATGAACCAAGCGTTTAACATCTTTTTTAGCGTTGAGTCCAAGAATTTTGAAGAAGGTCTTTCACATCTAGCAATAAGAATAGCACGTTAATACTAGCTCCAAGATCGACACTTGCGAGCAAGCAGGAGTAGCATGTTGTTGCTCTCAGCCATAGTGATACTGAGGTATCTAAAGTTGCTTCTTCAACAATAGGCACATATTGCTGTAAGAGATGTACGTCACGAGAACATTTGCTCAGGGGACACTTTTTCTGGCACGTGGCACATTTGGGTGTCCTTCCCTTAAATCCAATCATATTCTGTTCTTTTATATGTTGTCAGATGAACAATAAGATAGGTGCACTCATAGAACATCTTAGGAATGTTGTGTATTTATTCCCCTTTTTCTCGGATAAAGGTTCATCTGGTAGCTTCCTGACACGCCCTGCGACCATCATCTTCGTCTTGCACTACCTCCTTGGGTTGGTACAACTCTCTGAGGGACTCAATTCAATCATTCAAACAGGATCATGTGTCGATACCAACTTTGAAAGAGTGCAGACAAACGAAAGGTCACCTTCTGGAACTTAAAACCATCATGCATCGGATGGTAAAAGAGAATTCAGAGAGGTAAAGAGAACGACCAGATAGGAATTCAGAGTTGCTCCAGACTATTGAATAGTCGCCAAGCATCTCCAACGACTGACCAGAAATTTGGCCGTCCACAGTCACGATTGACTGAAGTGATCCTACCTGTGAGCTCCACAATTGGGTTATTTTGATTCTAAGAAACTGTACAAGTTGATAGTGTTCATGCTCTTCGAGCATCACGTAATAGTGGGCATAAGGTCGACGGGTCGTGACAAAAGGGCGCATGGTTCTAGAAGATGCAAAAAAAGGTGAGGGCTAGTCAATAAATGAGTTGTGCAGTTGAAGAGCAAAACTTTATTCTCTGTACAAAAATGTGTGGAAGTATTGTGCTTGCATGAGGTTCACTTCCTCAAGTAAAGCCTTTGTTAACTACACTCTCAACTCTCCTCCGAAGTACAATAATCGTGACAAAATAAACCTGCGTGATAAAACAGACATGATGTTAGAACTGAAAATTGCATTCCCTAATATTTCAGACTAAGCACCAAGCTGTACGAGGGCTGCGAATTCGCTTACAGTGTACGAGACTTTTGATAAAAGCGTATTAAGCCTCAATTATTATTAGTCGGTCACCAAAGAGATTAGGAAAGGTGGTGGACAGCCATCAATCTCCTCTAGCTTTAAGAACTATGTTCACCGCACACTGCATGTGATATTAAATGTTGTATAGTGGAATGGGATAAGAAAGCAGCAATAGAGTGCATATCGCTTTATTCACTCCAGTGCATACGACTTTGACGCTCAACGATAACACTCAAAGTATACTATAAGTCCTAGAAGAAATTTCAAAAGCACAAGAAACTTCCATCCAACTAAGGACAGAACTTTCTTTAAGGACAGACCTTGAGAACTAAGAATATAAATCATTTTTGAAGTGGCAGAGCAATTTACCTGAAGGTTGGAATTTCATTAGCTCAGCCGGAGTCCGCAGATTGCTCTTGTTCGTTGAAATCAGCGACCGGTGGAGGTACATGAGGTGGCATGGGCAACTGAACCGCATGATGAGTGTGCGCATCGTGAGAAGGGTCCACGTAAAAACGAACGGCAAGAGCTCCCACGGGCATCGCCAGGCACGCCCACAGAACTCTCTTCGCAACCTCAGGGGTTACCGCAATGCCGTGCCCCATTACTGCCAAAACAGATTGGAAGATTTGTAACAAAATTTGCAACAAATTGCAAGGAAGAGAATACCTTTAAGTACCTCATTCCGTCTCCTATACCCGTAAGGTAGAGGATACCTTTAGGTACCTTTTCTAGTCATACGCTTGGTTCGATTTCAATTAGCAAGTTGATTGTAAGCAGGACTTAGCTAAATGTCTATGGCAACTCGTCTTTAATTGGAAATGGGGTAGTCTTCTGTCCCTTCTATAATGGTCTACAACCTCCCACTTGAAAATTGCATGAGATATTCTTACACAGTGATAACAATTTCATCTCAAGAGAGTTTGGATCTTGTAGTACCCAAAGTAATCTCTCTATAGACCTCCCAATGAAAGCACTCTCCTACATATCGATTTGAATGCATAAAGTGAAGCAAAATAGTATCCACAGCAAATGATGTTCTACGAGACGTTTAAGCGATGTGCGCTCAAATGGGAATGTATTTCCAATACTATATCACGAAAACAAATTGAGAAGAAAAAAATTAAACCCCTACCGCTTCACTGCTCAAACAGAGCCTTACGAACAAATAATCCGAGTATCTCTTGCAGAAAAACAAAAGAAAGTCGAGCTATCTCAATACTATCAAATTTGAGCTCACACGTAAATAGACCAAGCGCTTTAGTGGCATGTCTACCTAAACCCTAAAACCATGAGTGGCACCTTTCCATTTGAGCGTTATACAGTGATTTCACAGTGACCATAAAACTTGGGGTTTAAGAAAAGAAAACATTCTGAAATGGACTGCTACTGAAAAAATTCAAAATCCCTAATTCTTCTTCAACAATGACGAGCTCCAATGAAGCTCACATCAGAAGACCATACACATCATGTCTTTCAAATACACTGTCGCTCATTTTTCTAGAAATGGCCTACCATTGCCCCTCCTCTTGAAATCGGTTCCATCTAAACCCCTCAAAGTAGAATTTCGCACATGACATCATACCTCCTTTGAGAATTGCCCAACGTAACCCTCGCTGACAATCGACAACCACCGCCTCAATCTCTTGAACCCTAATGCACGCAGAGTCACCCCTCGCTCAATTCTTCTCGCGCTTCGGACTCAAAAATCTGAAGTGAATCCCGAACTGAAGTGAATCCCAAAACTGAAGTGGATCCCAAATTGCGTGATTCATTGAATACGAACAATGTATCCTCTCCTACGATTTCATATTCCGCAATGCCGAAGCCACGTACGCTAGCTGGTTTCTCGATGAGCTTGTTTGGTGATGTGGAGGCACCTAGGAGTTTTAAGACCTTCATGTATGTGAGGTGTACATTTTTGTTCAGAAATGTACACAGCGGGTTATATAAGGGTGGAATAGAGATGACAGTGGTAATAAAGTAGAACTGCCTAATACCACCCTCCACCCAATTTCATCACCTACAAGATCCTCCCAATTGCATCAGTGGCCCATCTATTACACAATCTTTACAACCCTTTACCATGATGGCAATGCACTTGAGAAGTGAACACATCAGCCTAGGCTTTAAGAAGGGTATGTTTTTGCTTCAACAAGGGTTTATTCATAGTTTAACATTTCAGCTTTCAAAAATCATAGAAAAATTCACTTTTTGGCAGAATGTCTTTATGCTTTTTGCAATTGACTTCTCTCCAACTTTTCAATCTCTAAAAAAATATGGGAGCTAGCAAATAGCTTCTCCAAAGTATCAAATTATCAAATTCGTGTGGTAATGGATAATTCTACTTTAAGTTGGTTTATCTTAATTGTATTCCACTCCTAATTTCATTCCATAATGGAATCACAAATGTTGGATGGCAACAATAAAAGTGAGGTGGGGTCTCAGGGGCAAATAAAATGAGGTTCTACAACATCTATCATACATGAAGGTCTAATTCAGCACCCATATGCTAAAATTGATTTTCACATCAAATTTTCGAGGATCAACGTTACCTCACACCATTTACAAGATGACGTGTGGCACTTTTTTTCCTTCCCAAATGACTTATTTATGCCAAATGTAACCTTCACGTAGGGTACTATGAGCTTTTGCAACTTTGTGGCCTTCTCACTTTCCTTCCCAATTTTGTCATTTTGTCATAGTTTGCAGAGTCAACAAATTAACTCACTACTTGAAAGATTTATATGCTACACTGAATTATAGCACTTGTTGAAACTTTGAGTGCTATAGTTCCAAGCCATTAGATGAGACTTGGGGGGGTTGGAGGGCCATTTCAAGCCTATTCCCAGCTCCGTTCCCCTCGGTCTCATCGAATGCTGATGTCATATATATTTCTTTTCAAAAATAAAATGAAAATGAAAATCCTTAAAATGAAAAACAAAGTTAAATTTATTTATTTATTTATTTTCAAAAAAAGTAACTTGGCAATCGCTCGGCCAAATCAACACAACTTGCAAACGGCGAATTTCGGCAAGTTTCAGCGGGTTTTCAGATGGGAACTTGCAACCCTCCAGAGTAGCAAAAAAACATACAATGAACTCTTTTTAGCTAAGTGGTCAAGAGTTCTATGACAATTAATTTTGCCACACTATTTTAAACCCAATTTACACCACTTCAATGCATTCTTTGCATAAAAACAAGACTAACCTTTTTTTATACAATACATATAGAAAATAAGTTATTACACTTTAATTGGCTCTATCCATATAATATTGGCACAATTTTCGAGTAAAACACCTATTCAAAATTCTTCACAAATAACTTCTATTGATGTAAAACCTTTTTCCCAATAATTTAGAACCAACAAATATTTTTTTATAGTATTCAAATCTCAAGATACCACTACAACAACGGTAGTGTTTTATGACCGCAAAAATATGACTGAAGATGACTGGCGACTACTCGCAGTCATATTCTTGGAGGTCAATACCTTGGGGAGAAATATGACTGCAAAATATAACTGCCAGTCGTTTTTGGGCCTTGTACTTCACGGGCATATATTATACATCCATTGGGAACACCAAAGTATTTCATAGGGAATAGTAGGGAACTTATTTGAGAACATTGAATTATATTATTAGTCATATTTTCATGGTAGTAACATTTTTTTGTTTTTAGACAACCTAAGAAAAACATGGGCAATCAAAAAAAATATAGACAAGCTATTGTTTAAATTTTGAAACCTAATCACCACTTTTTAAGGGTTTTGAAACCCTAGCCACCACTTTTTAGGGTTTTGAAATCCTAGCCGTCATTTTTTAGGGTTTTGAATCCCTAGCCAACACTTTTTAGGGTTCTGAAATCCTAGCCGTCATTTTTTTAGGATTTTGAAATCCTAGCCACTACTTCTTTAATTGTATATGCAGGCAACAAAATTGGAACAAAGTCATTGGAGGCTACTTCCAACTCACTTCATATTATTGTAAGAAATATAGTCTCTATTGACTTGTGTAAATAATTCATTGTGATGTATATCTTTAAAATCATAAGTATTTATTTTTAACTACATGAAATCTTTTATTCAATTGTATGATTGCAAATATGCATAGGTATCCTACAATCGTTGTATGATTTGTTCAATTCATAGTTCAAAATTCATATCAATAAAAAAATGACTATTTGGAGTCACAAAATGATTATAATAATTTCCAAAAAATGACTAGGTGCTCTCAATATGACTGAAAAATATGACTGGGAAGAGTCGTTTTACAAATCATCAAAAAAAATGACTCACCGTAGTCATATTTCACATGACTGCAGAATGTGACTCACCATAGTCATATTCCACATGACTGCAAAATATGACTCACCACAGTCATATTCCACGTCATCAAAAAATATGACTCAATGCAGTCATATTCCACAAAATATAACTGACCATAGTCATATTCCACGTCATCAAAAAATATGACTCAACGCAGTCATATTCCATATAGAATTTTTTCATTACCCAGGCAGCTCAAGAAAAAGTCAAAAAAAGTCAAAATATATGCCTTGTTGGCATATTATGGCTAATTTTGGATATTTATATCCCTCAACTTATATGACTGCCAATATGACTGATGTCTGAAGCGACTGCTTCTAAACGAGTGCAGTCAGTCATATTCCGAGTCATCTACAATGATTTCTACGCGAGTCATATTTTTTTATTTTACAACTCACTGCAGTCGTTTTTTGCAGTCATAAATCACTACTTTTGTCGTAGTGTGCGATCGATTATTATATGGACATGAAAACAGCTATACTTTTGTTGCTATTATTATAGACAAAAAATTAGTAATTTCCAAATATACCATGGATTTAATTCTATAAGGACATTGTTGCTAGTGTCTAACGGGTAAATACTACTCTCTTCCATGACTATACTACAGTTGATTCATCCAATTTTTTGCCAATCTCCAAACATAGATGACACCTCTACTTTTTGCAATGTTTCTTTGCAATGTCAAGGCAATTGAAGAATTGTGGAAGCAAAATTGTTGGAATGAAGGAGACATTGACAAAGAAGGCTTTGTAATAGAATCTCAATTCTAAAGTAGGCCACATTGGCTATATATATTATTGTTCTCCCTTCAATCGTCACCATATATAGTGCCCCTTTTCTTGAAACTAGCACGCCTTAGCTTTTTGTCTACGCTTGCCATTTGCCATTTACATTAAAAATCTTCAAGAAAACTTAAAATAGAAGATTTTATGATAACAACTAAAGAGTACTTAGATCAAATACATACACTTGATAAATTAAAAACCAACAACAATATAAAAATTTGATGTTACAATTGTTGTTGATTAACTATGTTATGATAGATACATCTCATAATTACTCTTATTATCTATATTACTTTGTTTCTAAAAGAGTTCATAAAATATGAAATGAATCATAGAAATTTCAGTACCTATGACATTGTTCTATATTCATTGGAGGTATTTCTACATGACCTTATTTGAAATCCACTAACTTGAATTTGGTTCTTAGGATAAATTGTTCTTGTATTTTGAACATCATCCACCTACTATCGAAGCAATGCATCATATAAGAACTATATGTGAAAATTGGCAATGCTTCCAATTTTTTTCAAACATGAAGTCTTAATTGTGCAAAGTGACCAACAACAAGGGAATAAATCTAGAGGATGTCCACTTTGGATGATTAAGGAAAAACCTTCTTCTCCTTTGAAATCTTCAATGTTGATCTCATCTCTACCATTGATAGCCGACCTAGGACCAAATTGCAAGAAGAATAGGACAATCTTTTGACTCTAATGGGGACCCCTCCAACATTAATAAGTATTACAAAACCAAATTTGCTTTGTCAAAAGTTGTTTTTGTCTAATCATTGACCTAAAAATCTCTAATCTTGGACAAACATGTGTTTGGTTTTTTGAGCTTACATAGCATATACAACTACTTCTACACATTGGAAATGAAATTGAAAACAAATTGACTAAATTCACATTGCCTATGCAAACATCCAACTGCTTGTTGACAGATTCAATGTGCCTAAATTGGTAGCATAGCCCACCCACAAGTTGTCGTTCACCATTGTATCTTCTAAAACTACAATTGAAAAAATTGCCTAGAATGCCAAATACAAAGTTGACTTCAACAAAAGCAATGGTGGAGGTGTAAACAACTCCAAAAGTTGGCACTATTGATCTTCCCTCTAGCAACAAGGTAGACACAAATATAGTAAGACTTCCAAATCCCAAAGTCTCATATTAACTTTATGCAACTTCAACATGTCTTACCACTAATGTTACCAATAGTGAAGGTCCAAAGAGTTTTTTTAGAGCACAACAAAAAAAGATGTTGCATTGAAGGAAGAACATAGACAAGTGATTAGTGGCTCACCTTCTTCATGATTACATTCACAAGAAAACTAGTAAGCAATGAGTGATAATCTAGTTTGAAAGTGGTAAAGAAATAGATGTGTATGCAAGTGCTTTGTAATTCACCAACATCCCTAAATAAGACCAAAACAAGAAGAAGGACAACCTCATCAAATGCTAAAAGGACGGACTTTCTTCTTCTAAACTTTACTTTGACTTAGACACCACTCTCTATAGATGCAATGGCAATACCTCTTGACCAAAAGACATAGTAACTAACAAGGATGAAGACATCATGGATATATGGTTTGACAAAGATTTAAACCCTAACAACAATTATCATCACTTATAATAAGTGCGGTAGAACACCATACGGAAAAATTAGAGCAAAATAATAGATGGAAACTCATTAGCAGAAATTTGAACCCTCCAAAAGTCCCCTACAACTCTACTCAAAAGGGACCTCAGTTAACCCATTAATTCCTAGATGCCTGAGGCACCAAAATGTGGTGTCCAAGAAACTTGAAGCTAATAAAACCTTATCAAATTGCTATTTTTAGTAGTTTGTATTTTTGAGAGGTTCTTTTTAAAGTCTGGTTTTAGAATCAATAATCTGATTTTGAAAATGAATGATTATGATTTTTCTATTCAAGATTTAGTGCAATGGTACCCATTGCAATCTTGACTTTCTGTAGTGTTGAAGGGTGTTGGAAATGAGCCTCAAATACACTAAATCTTGTAGAAAAAACCACACTAGAAATTCATTTACAAAAATTGAAGAGTAGATTTTTAGAGGCCATAAATTGATTGGAGTTATGCTTAGGCCCTTCAACCTCATATCTTTTTGGCAACCAATTTTTTAGATTTGACATGCAAAAAGAGAGCTCAAAGGTTTTCATAGTTTTAACACCCTCATGATTAAACATTATAATTTTTCAATCCTTAAATGATATTGTTGTGTTTTCTTTTCCTATGTGATCTCTAATATGTCTAGTTTGAATTTTTAAGGTTACAATATTTTTAAAATTTATTCAATTTAACAAAATGTTGACTTTTTGTTCAATTTAGAGCAAATTCCAAGAGGCTCAAAACAAACCTTGGGCATTTAGAGGTTAAAGAATATTGCTCATAAAAATGCAATAGTATTCTCCTATCTCCACCCACCTAGGGAACAAGATGTAATGATGAGAAGATGGTCGTCAATAAGTCCCATTGGCCTTTCTAGTTGGATATGTTTTGAATGAAAACAAGTCAACTACACATTCATGATGGTATTTGTAAATATCAAATTATAAATTAGGCTTATTTAGTACTCAATTCAATCAACTCAAATTTGGGATACTTTATTATATGGATGCAAGTTATAACATTCAACACTTGTACAACAAGAAAGTCATGCAAGGTAGGAACATTTCACACTCATTTTTAATATATCCAAACTAGGCTCAATATATTGGACTACCATCAAAATTTAAAGGCCTCTTATAGGGACCAAAATTTTGCTAATGCAAAATAGAGGCATGCAACCAAAGTATTTTTTGCCTACTTCTAATTTATATCATTTTAAGGTTAAAATGCTTGTAAATTTCCATCTACCATATTAAAAAGTAAAAAAGACCTCAAGAGAAAGAGGTTTCCTCTAATGATAACTATGTTTTTGACTTAAACTCTCCAGTTAGTGATCAAGAAGTTCTTCTTAATGGATCATTTTGGTCATGGGATAGTAAATTAGAAGTAAAAAGCAAAATAATTTCAATCTTTCTATAAGCATAAGTTCCCTAACTTACTAAACTCTTTTTGAGAAAGAGTTGAAATGTCTTCAAGACACTTGTCCTTCAAAGCCTCTAAACCTAACTTTCCCTTCAAGCTATTGTTCTTGTATTTTTCCAAAAAGTGTAAAAAAAAAATTCAAGGAATTTTCAATGCCATGGAATAATAAAAAGTCTTTGAAAACGTTTTAACAAGAGACAACTTGTTAAAAGATCAAATCTACAATGAAAAATCTAAGTGATCAAAAGTAAGCTAAGAAAAAAAATATAAGGTTCCCATGTATAGCAAATTGTGAATACAATGAATGTAGCTTCCAGAAAAACAAGCCAAACCATACAAACGCCATAGAATTAAAACAACAATATCCCAATGCATATGAGAGTGTTTGTTTCAATTATTGATCAAGCCCTTTTTATTAAAACTCTACAAGCACAAAATTGAACTAGCATGTTCAAACTAGACTACAATTTATCCTTTTTAGTCATTTCACCTAACAATGTTGTACGCAAATAGTCACCCCTTGTATGGTGGCTTGTTAACCAGCTGCAATTCCCTAGTCCAACTATTAGGATAGCTATTTCCATCATGCGTGCATCTTAAACACAATAAAGATCTTTTGAAAATTGAATTTTCATAGCTACTTGAGGAAATAGTGGAACTAGCATGTCTAATGTCAGCACCTTCCCAACCTCAAGGAATAGAGAAGGACATGGCAACATACATGCACTTGATCCTAAGATCATGATCGACTCACTTTGAAAATGATTGGCAACTCCGTTCTATGATGATCTCCAAAAACAAAGATCCCTACTACCACCACCAATAAAACAAGACAAGATTTATAGATTACATTATTGGTAACCATATTGATCAACTTAAAGCTAAAAATAAATAGATTGGATCTTGATAAGAGAACTTGACTTGAGAAAGAAGAAAGAAGCCTACAAAAAAACAATTGTTGTAAGGTGAAACAAGCAATGATTGATATAAAGTTTCTACACTCTCCAAACAAAACAAAAAGAAGCACGTTTGTAAACTAAAAACAAAGAAGAGAAAAGTGAAACAAGCACACAACACTATAAGAAACCCGCATTTTAGTTGGCGTTTTGTAAATTTTTCAGATGGATTTTAGGTGACGTCAAGAAAAACAACTTGTGTTTTTCACGTCCAATATAACGTTTGGATGTCAACTTGGACGTGAAAAAACACAAGTTGTTTTTTCCAACGTCACCTAAAATCCGTCTGAAAAAATTACAAAACGCCAACTAAAACGCAGGTTTCTTATAGTGCAACAACATACAACTTCCAAACTCTTCAAATGAAACAAAGAGGTTTACAAAGCATAACAAGAATTGAAAGGTGACAAAAACATGCAACGACATAAAGCTTCTCTACTCTAGATTCAAGAGAAACAATCCTACAAATCAAAACAAGAGTTGAAAGGACAAGCAAGAAGCTTGCAACAACAAGAAGCTTCAGGTTGCCTCAAAAGAGAAACAAAACAAGAACTAAAAGATAAAACAAAGCAATTGTTGAAACAAAACAAGGACAAAAAACTTCAAAATAGCTCACACCAAAAGAAGACTTGCTAAACAAAGTAATTGTTGAAAGGTGTAACAAATGTACAACATAAAGCTTCTCAACTCTTCAACAAAAACAAAGAAGGGTAGAAAACAAAACTACAATAGTATTCAAACAACTTACATAAATGTGTAGAAATTATAGAAAGACGACTATCAACTTAACTCCACTCAACCTTTATACCACAATATACAATCACATAGTGCCAACCTTATAAGTGTCCATAGATATGCTCCAACCATCCAAATCCAAAATTAAAAAGAGAGTCTAAACCAATGACCCCTTCAATGAACCATTGCCAAGACTTTTCTTTGAAAAATTATGACATTTTAATCAAGGTTAGATTTTATCCCTACTTCATTGTAAAAATCTTTGTCTATTGATTATGGATAGTTTCATTGTTTCTCTGGATTTGTACTATAAAATTATTATGTGGGTGCCTAAACATCATCCTTATCAATATTTTAGTGACATTGATTTACTGTATATTATATTATATTTGTTCAATTATAGAACTAAAATATTATTGTTTTAGTGATTTATTGCTAAAATTGTAGGAATATAATGTACATTAAATCAATGTCACTAAAATATTGATTATGGTATTGTTTTATTACTACATAAAGACTTTTGAATACAAATTCTTGAAAGCAATGAAAAGATACTCAAACAACATATAATCAATGTGTAGGAACTTTTGTGTTAATAGGGATAATTAATAGGTATTTTGATCATTTATACTCAATATTTATTATTGTCATATAAATGGGCCATATCTATTCATTTATGTCTATGCTAAAATTTCAAGATACTCAATAGTCTCAGCCTTCTCTTTCAAGCAATAGGTCGTAATCCCTAAAATTTCAAGGCCTTTTTTCATAAAAAACACTCAATAGGGAATTAAAAAAAAATTAAACTTCTTGATTTTCATTCTTTAAAAAATTGTTAAGTAGAAGTAGATATAAGATAGAAAGAAAAACAAAATCGTTAATAAATCTAAGATGGAATTGAATTACACTTATTTCAATAGTAAGATTGTTCTAAATAGTGAATTGTACCTTGTAGAACTTCTTTTTGGAAAAATTAAAAAAATTAAAGTTAAAAATGAATCTCACTAGTTATTTTTTGAAGATGATGCTTTGATTAACCAAAAAACAAAACTCTTTCTTGAGGGGTACACTTAGTTCTACTACAACAAACCACGTGTGAACAAGTGGTTTCTAATAAACTATAAGTTCAATCTAAAGTTTTGACCATTGTTTAATAATGACTATAGGTTTCTATTGCTGAAATTTCCAACTCAAATAAAATATGAAATGATTTCTAGAAGAGGTTGAAAATGAACTAAAATGGCATGTTTTTCAACTCAAATGATTATAGAGAACACATTTAGATGACCATTGAATCAATATTCAACTCAAAATGAGCTTTCAATAGAAAGTTATTTTTTGGATTTTTTTTTTTTTCATTTTTTAAACATTTTTTTCTTATATAATATTGGAGTGTGAAAGTTATTTTTTGGTTCTATAGTGTATATTTTTCTTCAAAAATTCGTATCTAATTATTATTAACAAATAAAAATATCAATAATTCAAAACATAAATTTTCAAAGTAGAAAAATCTATTCATATTTTTTTAATTTTGTTTTATTTAAAATTCAAAGTTTTGTTTGCACGTGGTTTCTAATGGACACTCCAAGTGACCACCCCAAGAACTCTCTATAACTTTCTCATCACTATTCCAAATAGAATTAGTCAAATCTTTCCATTTAAACAAAAGAAATTCTATGAAAAACATAATTATAAATTTTGTATTTTGTAATTTTTTGTGTTGTCTAAAGAATTCCATTTTGAGCTTAGGAAGGGATACTTTTTGCTACCAAGCACTAATTGAAATAAAAGTATATTACCCAAAATCTAATGTGTTATTATATCTTGAATTAAAAAAATTAGAAAATTATGCCAAAACATGAGATCATGCAAGGTTAGCCTAACAAATTCCCATTTGTCTTGGAAAGGGACTTTGGAACTTTAATGGTTATTAAGGTTCTCACTTGTGTTGATTTATTATATGCTTGCAATGATTGAAAACCATATTTGGTGTCTTTATTAGGTTTTGGTATCCAAGTTGTTCAAGTTTTCCAATTCTTATTAAAATTCCATTTGTTTGATTTGGAATTATTATTGTCATTACCATGTGTTTGAATTGGCTCATTAGGTTGCCTTTCTAATTAGGTTTACAAATTTAATATACATGTATATGATAAAAATTTAGATTTTGAATTTACAAATAGATACATAATAGAAAGTCAAAAGTATTTTAATTGTTCATTATATTATAGATTTATAAATTAGTGTGAAGTGTCAAGAAAATTGTATGGAATAATCTACCAAGAATATTTGATGTAGCAATTTGATACTATGATTAGTTGTTCAATGACTTCTATTGGAGGTTGAGATTGAAAAATTGAAGAGACTATTTCAAGAAACAAAATTAATAAGGTGGAAAGTACTTTTTCTAGAATAAAAAAATTACCCATTGCTAGCAGAGTATGTAGCTAACATGTGGACAACTAATAGAAGCATTTATAGTAGAGACCTATTGTCCTTTACCAGACCTTCAACAAGGTGCAAATTTTTGTGTGGAAAATTGCCATCTGTTCTTGGAATATTTGAGAAGTTTTGGGTGCTAGCTACAATAGTGAAGGTTATTATAGAAAGAAAAAAAACATTATGCCTGAGTGGTATTGGATAAGGAGACTAAACAAACCAATAGAGATTTACAGTGGTCGCCACTAGAATATCACAAATTAAGGGCATCTCTTGCCATTCCTTTGTATATGGGGGTGAAGAAGCTACCAAACATACATTATTATTGGATGGAGGATGAGCCTTTATTTCAATGTCCCATTATTTTTCAACTTATGACAAGGAATTGGTTTGAGGCAATATCTTGATGTTTGCACATGACAAGCACTTAATTGGGTTGGGTTGGTGGTGAGGAAAAGAAAAAGAATAACTAAAGTGAAATGTCTAGTAGAGAAAATCAAGTCACCATGTAAAAAGATGTGGAATTTGCATTAGCAAATTATTATTGATGAAACAACGTTCATGTATAAGGGTGAATATTGCCTTATTAGGCAATATTTGTCCTAAATACTAGTCTACTTTGGAATCAAGGTTTGGACCCTTGTTTATACAAGGATAAGTATGTATGGACTTTCAATGTGTAGTATAGTAGAGAGTCGACATCCAAATTATAGAGAAACTTTTGAAGGGAAGAGGGAGGAAGGTAAAAAAAATCTGAAGTAGGAAGGATGTTGGATTACAAGGTGCAAAGGCGGTGAAAAATCTCTCCAAGAAATTGCAAAGACAGGGCCGTATTATAGTAGTTGACAATTTCTTCACTTTAGTCCCATTATTCATGGATTTTAAGAATTGGGGACTATGGCCATAGGAGCAATTAGAAGGGACAAAAAATATTTATCAAAGAAAATGTAGGACCATTTGATCAATAAAAAAACGGGATGGTTATATTGTTGAATGCATAGATCAATCAAAATTTGTTGCATGGTCTGGAAGGACAAAAGAGTGGGCCTTCTAGTATCCACCCATACAAACCCATTTCCATCAACTAGCGAGATGTAGATTGCCTTTCACATACTAGAGAAAAGACACACCTCCGTAATATTTGGATCCATGCAAATTCAATACCAAATGAATATGGAAGGTGTGGATAGTGCTAGTCACTTGAGAAGCACATATTCCACCATGATACAAAGTCACAAGTGGTGTCATCGCATTTTCCACTTCCTACTAAATATGGGGAGTATTATCATGTGGACATAGAATCTTTGAGTCCATGAGCCTATAAAATAAATACCTTCTATAGTTATAGGCGTTTATGTTATAGACTCTTTTCATATTATAGGTACATATGTTATAAACATCTTCAAAAAGTTGTTTACCTACAACTAGGTTCTAGGGTCGTAGGTCCAAGTCTGTGCACTCACGTACTACCATCGTTGTGTTAGATAAGGTTGAAACACCCATTACTATTCTGCAATCCAATTCCATTGATAGACCAACCCAATTCCGTCACCAACTTTGGCCCCAATTCCGCCTAAAATCCCCCCCAATTCCCTTCTTTTTATAACAAAATCAGAGAATTCTATGACAAAATCAAGGATTTTATGACAACAAGGGTTACGTGTCACTCCATTAATAGAGAATATCTAGTACTTGATTAGGTGGTAATGGGTTGTTTAGGGGACAATTTTGAGTGGTTTTGTAATTTCACGACTGACCACTTCAAAAATTCATAGAAATTACAATTTTAATCATAAAACTATAATTCCACTTGGGTTTGATCCGTGAAACAAAAACACACCTCTGAAAAATATGTGCCCTTCTTGAAATTAACCCCAAGATAGTCAGATTGCAAATCCGGGGGTGATAGGTAGTTCTACCTTATATAACTTATGTATTGTCAATGCATGAACCCTCAAACACATCTCACTTTCCACACACAATTGGCAAAGGAGTTACTCTACTTTTACTCTACTCTGTGCGGCAGTCATGGCCATGGGAAAGGCCAGGAGAGTGTGCCACCATAAATCCTCGCACATGTGTCCAGGATGTGGGTTTTCTACCTTATATGCAAATTTCCAAATTATTTATTGGAATGTTTACACTGGCCTTTAGCTTTGTTATACTAGTGATAACCTATGTTTTTTAGGACCTGCATTGTATGGTACATGTAAATTGTTTTTCTTGGTAATAAGGAGGGGCTACAGAGTGATAGACACCATAATCATTGTCTGATTAGGTGTAGGGCAACGCCCAAGGGGGAGGAGGGGATTGGAAGGGAAAATGTGTTGGCAAGGAAGGTGGAGCCTATGATAATGAGGAGGCACATTTCCCCTGCAATCCCCTCCTCCTCTGGGACATTGTGTAACACAAATTACTGCAAGGAAATTAGATTTCATTAACAAAATAGATTGAATTTAGATGAAAAAGTCAAAATGCCCAATTATGCACACAAAAACGCATAATGGGACATTACAACCTGATTGTGAACCAAAACCTTCCCAAGAAACAAACAGGCAATTTCATGGCAGTGGTTTACACAATGTATCAGTAGTTGTCACCATCAGTTAGTAATCCTCAATAGCCATAAGGTAGTCGGTTCATAAACCGACCATCTAAGCACTGTAACTGAATTTTGGGCAGGTCAAACTGCTCAAAATATTTTTGAATAAATTTTCCTTGAAAGAGAAGAAGAATTGCCATCTAACCCAAGTTGTTTCATATTTTTTGGATCATTTTTGAATTAGTTATGAATTTTCAAACGAGATGTGTTGTAGGTCCCTATTTGTGATCCTAGGTCTTTCATAAAGTGTTCACTGAGACTTCTAAACAGAAATGGGAAAAGAAAGGAAACTGATTGGCTCTTGCAATAATAAATAGTATTTTTCTTGATTCATTTAATGACAATGAAGGTCAATTCAAGAACCACCTCCAGCCCATTCCAGTAACATTTATAGGGGCGGTTCTAAATGCCCGAACGGAGTTCGAGCCTCCTACCTTAAGCTTTTTTGCTTTTGAGTTCAGTTTGATTTTTTGGTATTGGCATAACTTGTAAGTTACAGTAAGAAGACTCTACCATAAATGAAAGAAACTGCACTTGGTTCATTTAAGACGCTTCTCCTCAAAAGCAAGAGCCTCACTCAGAGCAGGGACTTCAATCTGGTCACTGGTGCGAGGCTCAGTTGTGTGGCTTTGCTGGCTGTGACGGAATGCTTGGGTGTTCAACCAGGACACCTGGCCACAAGCCAAACTGGAACGCCTTGTCTGGGAAGCGACATTGGACCATGTGAGGACGGCTTGGTTCAAAACTTCTCGCCTGTGTAAGAGATTCCTGGCCAAGGCGCCCAAGTTCCTTTGCAAATTTGACAACACATGGTTACGTACCCCATTCTTTGGCACGCGACAGGGATTTGACATTATTTGGCACCTTAACAAACTTAGGTGCGGGACCTTCAGTTAGTTTTTAGTTTGCATTTTGTTGTGTGGCTCTTGATTTTTCTCTCCAGGGCTCTGCCCTCTGCTTCCGTCGTTTGTTCTTGGTTCATTTTCTTGGAATAAACTCTGGGTTTCAAAAAAAACAAAAAAACAAGAGCCTCACTAAATTATGGCATTTACCATCTGACAGAAG
Organism: Rhytidiadelphus loreus; assembly: GCA_947034895.1. NCBI lineage: Eukaryota > Viridiplantae > Streptophyta > Bryopsida > Hypnales > Hylocomiaceae > Rhytidiadelphus > Rhytidiadelphus loreus. The sequence continues at coordinate 26,212,103 of OX344765.1, read as the reverse complement.
GTGTTGCAGAATGGAGACCCAAGAGAGTGTGTGGAAGAGCAGCAGTGGGGAATTCTGATAAAGGCGAAGAGCAACAACTTGGCATAAGGTAGGGGGCTGTAAAACGGAGTGGGCATTAAAATGGAACATGACTCAGAGGTACATTTTGCTTTCTTCAATGTACCACCTATGCACATTTCAGGAGGTGGTCCATTTTGATGACCACAAATGACCACTTTTTTCCAACTTCAAAAATTTACAACTAATTCCACAAAGTTCCAAAAAATATGAAACGACTTGGATTAGATTTCAATTCCACTTGTCTTTCAAGGAAATTTTACTGAAAAATATTTTGAGATGTTTTACCTCCCCAAAATTCAGTTTCAGTGCCTAGATGCTCCATTTCTGGACCTCCTACCTTACTGAGATTGGATTGACTCTGTTTTGGCAATCACAATCAGGCACAACAACAATGCAAGGGAGGCCAGCATGAACCAACCCTCTCGCTCATCTCCAAGGGAAAATGTTAAAATTTTTTAATTTGTCATACATGATAAAATTTGCAAATTTTGAATTCATATTTGCAACAGTGGCCCCAAATTTAGTAGGAGAGATGTAGAAGATAAATTAGTGAGGCACAAAATAAGGGGTTGGCATGCACCTGCGGAATGACTTCAGGGGGAAGAGCTCGGGGCATTTCCCCGTGTCTAGGGAGGGGCAGCAATTTCAGGCCAGGGTGAAATAAGCCCCTCACTCGTCCTCAAAGGAAAACCCTGAAATTTTTTATTTCCCATGCATGATAAAATTTGAAATTTTTGAATTCATATTTGCAATCAAAGTCCCCAAATTAGGTAGGAGAGATGTAGAGCACACATTTTCTGGGCACAAAATAGGGGGTCATTTTTTTACTTGCACCCCCTCGACTAACTTGGGGCAACAAGCGAGGGAGTTAGTTCACCCTGATCCAATTTCAAGGAGCATGGTACTAAAGTAGGTGGTTCAAAAAGCAACCCTTTAAAGGTTGTTGGGCCTTTTGATGGGTTTCATATGCCCTAAAATATTTTACCTTATTTTTCACTTGAAGAAGAATTGATGCGGAATCTAACACAAGTGGTTTCATATTTTTTGGAGCATTTATGAATTACTTATTACTTTCCAAAGAATTTTTTGCGATAGTCACTTATTTTTTTATCCTAGGCCTTGCAAAAACCCACTCACACTCAGTCTCAAAAAAGATATGGCTTGACCAAAAATAAGCACTATCGCATTCAAAAAGTATTACACAAGGTTCCTAAATGCGACCTCTACTAAATCTAAACGGACCCTACATTCTTTTAACATTTGTAAGAAGGCAAGTAGACACACCCTGGCTTTGAAATGGCCCTTCCCTAGCTCTTATTCCAACCATTGACAAAGTGTGAAGCAATATATGACAAGTCTCAATTATGCTCTCACATTGTTGGCAGTTCATTTAAGAATCACTGAGTGTCCATTTCAGAGCTCCCTATGGAGCTGTTTGAAGAAGAGGGTTGCTTTTTCAGCCACTTACTAAGGGTGGGTATATACACGGCCTGGGGCTGGATGGAAGGCTGGCCCGATTTGCCTCCAATCCGGCCCACAATCCGGCCCCAAATCACCACTCCGGCCCTAGACAATGTAAAGGGGTTGAGGCCAAATTCTGGGGCCGGATTTCAATTCATCACTCCGGCCCCAAGCAATGTAAAGCCCTTGGGGCCCAATTCTAAGGCCGAATTCTTGATTACTACACTCTTTAATTTTTGAAATGCTCAATTACAAAAATCTAAGACATGCATCTTTTCCTTTCTCTTATTATTTTTTATACTTTAGAAAAAAAAAAGAAAAATCTTTTCTATTTATTCTATTTCAAATATAAGAAAAAAAAAATTAGAATTCTTTAGACTTTTCCTTTTTATTCCTACTTTACCTATTTCAAAATGGAAGAGAGATTTTTTTTATTTTTTTTAACCTTTCCCACTCTCTTCCTATTTTTTCTATTTGGAAAAAGGAAGTTCTTTGACTTCTTTTGAACCTTTTTTTTTTGACACTAAAACTAGAGTTGACATTGAAAAAAGATTTGTAGCCCCATAATAGTTGTCATTTATTAAACATACAATTCAAGAAAACATGTAATTTTTTTTAATCTCTTTTTCAAATCTATATTCTTAGTTTATTTTAAAGAAAAACATGAAATTTTTTATTATGAAAACTTGAATGAATTCAATGATAAATGTAAATCAGGTTTTACCATACATGTTATTTCTAGTAGTATAATTTTTCCTTACCATATTCTTTTTTTTAAGTATTTGTCATCAAAATTGATAAAAACACACATTATCTTGTAGATGTCAAAGTTTTTGGCATAACTTCAACAATGACTTTCATTTACAGATTTGTGTCTGTATAAAAAATTTACTTATTAAGCATGTAATTTATCAAAATTAGTGTCTATAACATAGTATGTAATTTCTGTCTACACCAAAAAAATTAATTATTAATACCTCATGCTAAAACAATTGCAAAGACATTATTGTTACAATTGCAATGGTTAATAACAATAAAATTCATTATTAATAATAAAATTCATTATTAACAATAAAATTCATCATTAACAATAAAATTCATCATTAACAATAAAATTCATCATTAACAATAAAATTCAGTATTAACAATAAAATTCAGTATTAACAATAAAATTCAGTATTAACAATAAAATTCAGTATTAACAATAAAATTCAGTATTAACAATAAAATTCAGTATTAACAAAAATTAAGTATTAACAAAAATTCAGTATTAACAAAAATTAAGTATTAACAAAAATTCAGTATTAACAATAAAATTCATTATTAACATCTTGTAACACAGTATCTGTATCACAACATGACTCAACCAGATGGGATTGAGCTCACAGTTAATAAAAAATGTAATAAAAAAGAAAAGAAAAGCTCTTGCATGGTAGACGGTGGAGATTTGCCGATCCAACGGAGGAGACGAATGTGACACCAATCCGGCCCTAGATGGGAAATCGGGCCACCAAAAACCTTGGTCCGATTGCTCCCTTGGGGCCGGATGGTTTGGCGCCAAAACCATGCCACCTAAGGCGACACGTAGGATGAGTGATGGTTCCATCCGGCCCCAAGTATAAAGCCCTTGGGCCGGATTTGGAGAAATTGAGCAATCCCATTGGTTCAAACTTGGAGAGTTCCGGCCGGCCTTCAATCCATCCCCAAGTGTATACCGGCCCTAAGTTATATACTCATTGGTAAACAATGCCACCGTACCGCTCATCTTCAAGTGGCCGTCAAACTGTGGAGACTACACAACATCAGTTGAAGGAAAGGGTCGAAATTGGGAAGGTTTTAACTTACTGCAGCAAGCCAGTGCCAACCAGCCCTTTTGGCGAAATGGAGCCAGAAAGCACCATTTCATAGTGAAAATATTTTTTTCACCGGGAAAAAGTAATATGTTTTCGTCAAAAAAGTTTCAATCCAATTTAAAATATGAATGAAATTGTCAAATTTGGATGAAAAAGTGTATGAATTTGATTGAAAAGTGTTTTATGGTACAAAAGATGGATGTACGAAGAAATAAAATACTTCACCAAATTTTAAGTGATCGCCATCCTGGCACTTTTTCAAAAACCAAAAAAAAAGGCTAGTGCCAACATGTTTGGAGGAGTTTGGGGAGATATGGAATGAGTCTAGGAGCATCTTCAACCTTCTGTGGATTATTTTGAGGTTGATGTTCTCAATGCTTAATCCCTAAATGTTAATGTTAAAGGTATTTTTTGAGCTTCTTGGAATTTTCTCTAAATTGAACAAAAAGATAACATTTTGATAAGTTTTATGATTTAAAAAAAAATTCTAACCGTACAAATTGAAACTAGATGTGTTAGAGATGACAAGGAAAAGAAAACACAACAATATCACTCAACATGGATTGAAAGATTATAATGTTTGATTGTACATGTGTTAAAATTATAAAAGTGATTTGAAGTCTTTCAATCCTCTTTTCACAAGTCAAATATTAAAAAATGATCACCAAAAAACCCAAGGTTAAAGGACATGACATACATAACTCCAATCCATTTACCGCTTCTCAAAATCTACTCTACAATTATTTTAAATGAATTTCTAATGTGATTTTATCTCCAAGATTTAGTATATTTGAGGCTCATTTCCAAGAGCCCTGGACACTAAAATAATCAAGATTTGCAATGAACACCCTTACACAAAATCTTAAATAGAAAAATCATAATTAGATTTTTTTAAATCAGATTTTTGATGCTAAAACTGGACTTCAAAAATAGTTAAAAAAATATATAGACTACTAAAACTTGTAACTTGGTAAGGTTTTATTTAACTTCAAAATATTGTTGACACCAAAATTTGGTACCTTGGGCATTTAGAGGTTAATTCATTTCTTCCAAATCAAGATTTCTTTTCATAAATTTCTATCTTCACCCTTTTTTTGCATTCATTATCTATGATTGTTAGGCATGTAATGAATATTTTTGATGTGTACTCCTTGATTCTCCATGCCAACTTCCTTGCTGTCTTCCCAAAGTAATCTCAGGCCAACCCAGAGGCAATTCTTTGTAAATTAAACTTCATTCAATATGCGTGGGTGCCAGGTCAAACCCATCCTTATTTTTTTTATTTTTTTTTGAAACCCGGAGTTTATTCCAAGAGGTGAGCCAAGAACAAATGGCGGAAGCCGAGGGCAGAGCCCTGGAGACAACATGTAGAGACCACACCAAAAAATGAGAAAAGAAAACCAAGAAAAGAAAAAAAAAGAAAACTAGTTTACATAAAGGATCCACAGGTGGGTTTCTTCAGGTTCCAAGTAACATTCCTATCTTGCCGGTTGCCAAAAAACGGGTTGCGGAACCAAGTGTTGTCAAATTTCCGAAGGAACCCATCCTAATTTTCAATGTAACGAACTCAGTGTTAAATATTTCACACTACTAATTTTATGATTGTAAGATCTTTAGAATTAGCATGGCTCCAAATAATTGCACAAAAATGTTGTCCACTATATCCATTTAAGAGTTTTGTGCGTGGACAGCATGCCTACAGATGCAGCTATAAGGTAAACCAGCCTATGACAGGCAGAATGGCTGGTTTGCCATGATTTCGTTTTTGAAAAAAATTAAATTTTTTACTAGTAAAAGATAAGCATGTGGATTGCAGAGAGCAATTGAAATTTTATTTTTTGGACAAAAAATGAATTTTTTATGAATTTTTGAAGCGTGTAACCCGATTGGCCTAAAACAGCCTGTAGACTACCCCAAGATCCCCATAGCATGTATCCATAATGGCCATCTGACCACCCATAACAGTCTCAAAATTCCCTAACATGGCCATAACATAAAGGAATGTAAAACTTAGATCTTGTAATGATTTTACACTAGAAAAGTAGGTGGTCTTAAAACAGTCACTAATAACTCTATCTTCGTCACCCAAGGCATTGATTTCATCCACTAACCAACCTAATAAACTCTTCATCTCATTTATTAATAAAAATTTGTCATAGATTGATGTAAGACTGTCATGAGCGGTTTTCTAGATGTCTGCATTAGGTGATTTGCCTGTCATAGGCTAGTTTACCTTAGTAGCTATAAGAGGAAAAAAAATTAGGTGTGCTTGGTCATATACATCCAATTATTCTCCAAGCTCTTGTGAATTCATCCATAGAGATCACATGCATTCATCTGTCAAGATCTCATGATTTCATCCACCAGGAACTTAAGAATTCGTCCATTGGTATCCAATAAATTTATAAAAAAATTGCACCCCTCAAATTATGAAGGTTAATTCCTAAAGGCTTATGAAAATGCTTTCACCAAAAAGACACTTCAAAACTTCTATTTCTTGTGCAAAGTGCTACAATGATAATGAACTCAAAAGACACACTTGTGTCTATATATAAGGTGTATAATGAGAAAGAACTACATTTTTTTGCATATTCAACTTTGGATCTTACACTAGACTTGTACGAGAATATGTGGAACTAAATTTTAAAACCTTGACTAAATAGATTGTAAAATATTAGTGCTCAAAGTGAAGAGATAAGTTTTTTACACCTTGTTGTACAAGGTTTTCAAACTTAAAATTTCCTTAATCCCTCAAGGATTGTTCAAATTTCAAACAAAAGATGAATGCAAACACATCCAAGCACACAAAAATGCATTTTTCATTCATTAATATTTTGTAGATTTTTATATTAGTTCTTTAATTTTTGTATGGTATAAATTTTGAAGACTTTGTTCTACAAATATTCCATAATTCAGAGGATACCATTACATCCAACCTCAAAAAACTATTTTCAATTCAAAAATGGTCATTTAGGAAAAAAAATGTTATCTTTAAAAATCACTATAATTAGAATTTAACATTTTTAACTTAAAGAAGATAATATCTTGTGAAAATCACAAACATTAAATTTCCAATCAAATGTAGAAGGAATTTCTAATTTTTGACTTCAAATAAATTAAAAATATTAGTTAGTGCAACATTTGATCAATCTAACCATGTGGATGTGATCTATAGATCATATTTTACAACAATTATTTGAGAGTCGACATCAAATCATTATTCTAATTTTCATTTCATAATATATTTTAATAACTTTGAAAATTTGAACTATTCATGAGTCCTCAAGGGGTTCACTTAAAAATAATGCATTACTTAATTTTAAAGTTTAAATTTTCAAGATTGAAAATTTAGTTCAGAATCTAGGAGAAAAAATTCAAAAAAAATTCATCATAATTTTTATTTGTAAAATGTCAAGCAAAAGAAGTTATAGGTAGGAAGCGAAATCATTAATAGTTCTAAAGTAGAATTGAAAAGAAAAAAACATCCCAAAAGAATTAATTAATTAATTAATTAGAACTTCAAAAATGCATTTTTTTGCAATCCAAACAATTAATTGTTGTATTGTAACAACAAAATGTGAAAAGTAAAAAAATATGATAAAAAGGTTTAAAATACAATTTTTATGGCCTAAAAGATGATTTTCCTTATCATTGCCCTTGAATGGAAATGTCCTCATGTGTCAAAAAAATTGCCAAGTGGAAATTCTCATTCTTCCTTCAATAAACATATAAATTGAATTTTTGAGGCCAAACACTTTAAAATGCATAGAAAATGCATTCAAACTTATCTATGCATTAGAATTAGAATTCCAAATTTTTATTGAAAATGTGTATCCAAAAATAAAAATTACAGTCGTGAACAAGTCAAAAGTCAAACCTCAGTAGTTGACCAAAATCTCAAAATCCACAATTTGGTTATAACAAAATTTAGGGTAAAAGTTAGTCTTTAGGATAGACATACTTCAAGCTCTCTTCTTATCAAGAGATCCCAAACAAAATAAGTTCATATACTCCATTCTACAAAATACTCGGAGTACTACACTTCAACATGAATCTATACACTAGTGGAAATGTGGGTTGCATAGACTAGAAAAATGACTACAAGAAAACCCACGAGTAGCTAAGTTTGTCATATGGTTCTTCTTACAAGTCATTTTCCTAGTGTACTGTACATGGCCCAAGTTTGTACTAGTGATAAAACCTACACCTCAAAACCCCTAACATTCCATTGTCTTCTTGAGGAATAAAATAGATTTCAGATAAGCTCTTATGGTCTCAATATTTTTCTGATTTTTCGAAGATAGAAAAATACATTAGATTTTTGAAAATATCATTTTGATTTCAATCAGGGCCCACGAGTAAAGGTTATGGCATAATAAGCCCAAAATTTAGTTCAATGGATAGAAAAATAAACTCACAATTCTTTTAAATAAGAAAATTTTAAAATATATTTCTCATAGATTATATTTTTATCTATATGGGATGCTTTGATTCATTCCATTTGGACTTGTTATGTAAAAGTTATGGACAATCTTGTTTTTTAGTCAATTAGAGTAGTTTCTTGAAAAAATAACTTATAGGATTCATTTATAAATTTAATTTTTAGAATTAAAAAAAGAATTTTTTTGTATCTTTTGCTATAACAATCTCACTATTGAGATTAGTTTGTTTCAATTCCATCTTAGAGCTATTAATCAAGTTTAGTTTTTCCTTCAATCTTATACCTATTTCTACTCAAAAAAAGTTAATGAGTGAAAATTAGGTGTATGTATTTAAAATTTTTTTTCTTAGGCTTTCAATTCAATTCTTCAACATAAAAAAAATTAGAAATTCAAAATCAATAGTGCAAAAATTTTAAGTTGAGAAGATTCAAAGCCAAAAAATCCAGTCAAGCAAGGTTAAAAAAAACCCGGTTTTCTTCATTTTTAAATGCAAATATTTTGCAATCTGCATGGTCAAAGTTTTCAAAAAAAATTCCAAACATTCTTTCATTGGTTCAATACAAGATCCTATGGTTAGATATGCCCCTAAAAAACAATGATAAATTTTATTTTTCTTTGTAATAGAAATGGCAGTTTTGAGTGGGTTTTCGTTGGGAAAAAGGTTATGGGGCTTTAAGGGTTAACATTTTATTTTGCTTACACAATTTTGATTTACATATTGCTACAATTTTCAAGATTAACCCCTAAGCGTCTAGGCTCATCTCCAAAATTGACAATTTCAGAAAAATCATCATAGAATACTATTTGGAAGAATATTTTGGAATTGAGATGCAAATAGAAGTTGTAGAGTTTTAGTTTTAGATTCTATCCTTATGGTTAGATTCACCAATGCTATCAACAATATTTTTCTATAAATTTTGAAAGGAAAAATTCAAAATTCCTTCAAAATTCAATTACAAGCAAAATATTATCATTTTTGAGGTAAATTTTGTAGGAAAGGATTTGAAATGAGGTTCTCTTGACATGTAATTTTTTTGGATTTTTTTGTTCTTTGAGTCTATGACCTCATTTTTGCAATTCCAAGTCTAAACTAGAGTCAACACAAGTCAACCACTTCACATACTTCCACATTTGTAATTTAAAAAAAATATGTGCTCTAGTAACACCAAATCCAACCCTTGGATAGGACCACAACTTCATAAAATATCTCTAAAAATTAGGATGACTTTCATCCAACTTGTAACAAGAAAAAAGTCGGATTTTGAATCTGTACATCATCCAAAAATTGGACGTCGGAGCACTCCAGGGTTAAGCATTGAAAGTTGAAAGAGGGTAAAAAACTGCCACAACCATGTCGGTCATTTACTCATATTGAACTTATCAAATATAAGTGTCATACACATACATAGGCACTATCCACTCAAAAACACAAGGCACATATGTACCTTCTCCAAAAGAGCATGATGCCTTTCATTCCATGCCATCAATTTACATTTAGCACAAAACTCAAGGGAATTTTATCCATGGAGCAAGGTTACTAGGATGATCAAAAGTCCACTCGTAGCAATAAAAAAATTTAAATTTAAATTTTTTAAATTCTTTTAAAAGCATTGTCAAGAGGTACCACATAGGTATCTCTGTTGGAAAAGTCTCACAGACTAGCTAATTCAGCTCACTTCCAGCTGACGGCTCTTTGACATTTTATTTCTTTATTCTTTATTTTTTAGGTGCAGATTCGAAGAATGCTTTGTCTTATTTTTATTTTATTGATTCAGATGAGAACTCACTTCTTGAATTTGAATTTGAATTGAAAGTATGCATACTTAACCCCTATGTGCTAAGCTTTTCAAGTGTCTTTACCCAATAAAAAAAAGAGCATGGACTTATAGTTATCCCCAATGAAGCAAATTGTTGTTTTTTCCGAAATCTAATCATATAAATGCAATTTAAAGCATTAGATGGGATCCTGGGTGCTGGAGGGTCGTTTCAAGGCTGTTCCTAGCTCCGTTCCCCCGGGGCCCCATTGAATGTGAATGTCAAATTTATTTATTTTTCAAAAATAAAATAATAAAAGTTCTTAAAATGAAAAAAAAAGTTTATTTTTTTATTTTTTATTTTTTTGAAAAAACAACGTGGCAGTCTCTTAGCCAGGTCAGTAGAGCTCGCGAACGGCCAATTTCGGCTAGTTTTTGGGGTTCCCCACTTGGTAACTCACAGCCCTTCCTAGTAGGTAGATCACATCTAATGAACTTGCTTATTAGTGTGCATGTTAATTTTGAGTGTGAAATTGCATAGGAATTGTGAGATAATAACAAGAGAAATCTATGTATCCTATTTTTTGAAAATGCATTTTTTGCTAATACAATTTCTAGTTGTTCATGTTACCTCCAATCCCAAAAAACTCTTATATGCAAACTACTCAAACATTATGTGGGAGGGATAGCTTACTAAAAAATAAATGCATTTCAAATTTGCACGCTAAAATGCACTTCCAAAAAACTTAAGTTCAAATGAAGAGCTAACAAGCTCATTACACAATCCACCTTCTAATTGTTGAAATGATTTTTTTTTACAAGTAGAAATTGCAAATAACTCTGAATCTACATTTACATACATTTTCAATGCTAAAAATCATGAAAATACTTTATTCTTTCCATTGGGACCATTTTCAAAGCAAATGGATAAGTACAATTTTTTAGATATCAAATCAAGGGACTCCCTTGAGATTTTAGGATTTTGAGGGTTGTTTCAGCGTTGTTCCCGGCGTTGTTCCCCAGCAGTTAAAGTACGCCGATGTCAGATTTATTTATTTTTGAAAAAATAAAAATAAATAAATTTAAGTTCTTAAAATGAAAAACAAAGTTTAATTTTTAATTTTTTTTCGAAAAAACTGACCTGGCCGTCTCTCGGCCAGGTCAGCACAGGCGGGTAACAACGGATTTCGGCGGTTCTCGAGGGGTTTCGAGTTGGGAACTCGCAGCCCTCCCCGAGAGCCAAAACACATGTAATGAATTGACAAGCTTTGCTCAAAGCCAAGAAATAAAGTCAAATTGGTAAGCTCTACTCTTCTACTAATGGTACATACATGCCTTTGATGACCTCTCAAAAATCAAATATTTACCTTTTTCAATGAAAAATAAAAGCTTCCAATAGTTGACCTTCGATATTGCTTCTAAACAAATTTAAACAATCAAAGGAATTTAATTGCCCATACCAAAATAAGTCCAAAAATTTGAATTGACAATATATGGTTGGTGAGGCAATTATGAGTTAGCCTATAACATTGTTGTCTGATGGATGATATAGCCTCTTTTTATGTAAGACAAAAGTGCAAATGTTCATCCTCATCCTTGGAATTTGTGTCAAATGGGAGGTCTTGTGTAATAGTTTGACCTCCAATATGTGCTCTTAATTTTTTGAAGTAAATCATTCACATGTTACCAAAAAGAGTGATTTCCACATTGACCAATCCTATGCTTAGAGTTAATGTTTTGAAATTAAAAAATGCTAAATTACTTTAGCACAAATTCCGATATTCAATGAAATGTAAATATTGTGTGGAAATTTTCCTGATTTGAATGTGTAAAGCCTGCCAAAATTCATTTCCAATTTTCATTTTCTATGAATTCATAATTTTTTAATATAATACAAACTAGATGAGTTAAATGTTTTATAAAATAAGATATAGATGGAATAATTATTCATCACCAAGGTACGCTATTATAATGTAGATGTAGTAAGAGAATCCTTGGTCCAAGCTTCTACATTAGTTCTTGGAATTTAAACTTCAAATTCAAGTGACCCAATCACCTTCTCCATATGTGTCTAAAATATGGTTAGTGGATCAACCACAAATTATCTTATTTTGAATGTAAGACAAAATTTGATTACAAGTTGTAATCAAGGACAAGAACCCATCTAAACTTAGTCTTTGAGGTTCATTTTAAGTGTTTGTATTGGCATACTCACCCAATGTGATGTGTGAATTTTAAAGTGCTTTTAAAAGAGGTTATTTTCAAATTGTTCTCATTCAAATTGCCTAGTGTCATGCTATTGAAATGTTGGACTAAAGATGCTCCAACCCCTATGCATTCCAAAGTCCAATATTTTGGACAACGGAAAAAGTATTTCAAGTCAATGTTTATCCAAGTAACTTCCCTTTCATCCCAAAGAATATAAGAATCTTTAAAAGATATATTTATTTTCTAATCAATTTGGTGAATTGGAGGGTAACAACAAAAATGTTCAAATTTTTCAAAAAAATTTTAGGAATTAACCCATGAGCTTTCCAACATTCATATTCCAAATGCTAAATAGAATGTTTTAGGTCATACACTACATCATCCAAATATCTTTTCATTTATGCAAAAAAATTCTTGAATCTTTAAAATTTTGACTTTTATTAATCTTTGAAGGACAATGAGGTCGAAAAGTGGCCGATGAATAACTTCATTATTCACTGTAAAAGCAAAAAATGCACCTATTGGTTCAATAATTGAAGCAAATTTTGGTGACTACCTTGGTCATGGGGGTGCTTCCTTTAAAGATCAACAACTACTTTGACATCAAGGTACATATACAAAAGATATTAGCAAAAATATGCAAAGCCTTCCCCCAAATTTGGGCATTGAAGGGTAAGCCACAAATCAATGAAAATTGTCCATGTGTTTCAAGGGGAAAAAAAGGCTAAGCCACAAAACATTTTCATTCCCTGTTTCCAGGAACATTGACTTACAAGATGCTAGTCTTGCACTGAATTATTGAGGAACCCGAGGCAATCATACACCCTCATCTAAATCAAAAATGAGCATGAAATGACATTTTTATAAGTTATATTGTACCCTGATGTTATCTTTTTTTACTTTAAAAAAGTTGTAGAAGACAAAACTACTTATTAAAAAGGCCCAACAGCGGTTTAAAATCATACAGAGTCATTCCTCTGCCAAAGACTGACAAAGGTGCAGGTTTTATGGGTACGTTTGTTCTGAGTTGATTTGGCACAATTACCTTAAGCTTATGGTCATCTCAAGTTATCAGTTGTTGAGACATGGGGATATTCTCTTTGCACGAACTGAAAAAAAAAAATTGTGTTTTAATGCTTGCATATAAGCTTAACCCAAAAGTATCCTAACAGATTAATCTTCTGATATGTGGATCCTCATTATTACTGTAATGACCCTACTCATTAAAAAAATTGATCAAATATCAATCACAGTTGGCTCTAATCTGGTCAACTGAATGATGCTTCATCTCTCACAAAATGCAATATGAGCTTAACCACATCGTGCAATGGATCCCAGAAATTTGAGGAAGTCCCTCCCATTGTCATAAGTCCCAACTCCCAACTGCCAAACTCTTCAAACTCTTCAAACTTTGAAAAATTTGCACTCTCATTTGAGTGCACTCCATTTTCTTCTTGTGCTTGCTAATTCTCTCCCACAAGCTCGTATCCATCGACACCCAAACTAAATAGCTTTGACATTGCATACACCACTTGAGTGAAACCCGTTAACTATTGACAACAAATTTGAATGAATTTGAATGAATTTGAATTGACCGTCATATATCATATATCATCAATCATCAATCCCTAAATGGTTCTTTGTAAATTTCTTTTTTGTTAAATTCCATTGTCATGATGTGGGTTGTTTATTAGTTAAAATTTAGGCATCTATCTACAATTGTATTAGTTCTAAGTGAGTGTGTGAGGCTCGTTTGGATGTTGGTAAAAAATTAGGGTTGTGGAGCTTGTAGGTGGGGTTTAAGTTGGGTTTTTATCCCATAAAGTTTGTAGTTGTGAGTCATTTAGGGGATTGTCACTTACTCCCTTGGTTAACAACATTTTCGTGGGTGAGAACCCTTTTCTTATGAAGTCTTTAGTCTTTCTTAGTATCGTGGTTGCTTTTAGTGAGGGTTTCTTCCACTTTCTCTTCTTATGAGGGTAAATATTTTAGATATTGAGACGTTGCAATAGCAAAAACTTGAGAAAGATTCAATGCTATTGGATCTTAATCCTTAAAAAACATTTCATGTTCAGCCTTGGTCAAACTTCATTATATTTCTACATTAAAACACATGTTTCAAGTTTTGGGTATTTTTCATGTGCAGTAATCTAATCTCATTTTTTCATAATTAAAAAATTCAATTTGAATTTTATATGAATTTTTAAATATTACAAAATCATAGTAATTACAAAATACTTAAATTAGTATGGATTTTTATGAAAAATCTAAATAATAGTGAAAAACATTATAGAATGATTGTTGTATTTCTAGAGTTGATGCCAAGAGAATTTTGATAGAAAAAGTTCAAAAAATGGTGTATTTTGAGCTTTCAAGATGCTCTCTTTGAAGTGTTACAAAAATGAAAATTTTGAAAATAGAGTAAAAAGTACATTATTGGAACTATGCTTTTTTAGCTGAGCATTAAAATATTTTTTAAAAAACTTGTTAAATTTGACTTTCAAAATGTCTATCAAATTTGCAATATCCTTTAAGGGTTGGATATAAAATTTTATGATTGTAGATGTATTTAATTTGCTACAACAATATTAGTGCTTTCTTTTATCGATAAAACAAGTGTTGTTGGCAAACTAGTTTGATTTGGCTACTGTAGTTGGATTCGGTGTTGAATTTAAGGTTACTTTGGTCATTGGTGTTCCTATTTCTCTCACAAACTTTACCTACAACCAAGAGCCTTGTCCTTTGGGGGATAGGTAGCAAAAACTCATGATACTATTGCAGATCACCCTCAGTGCAAAGCATTGAAAATGCTTGACTAGACTTCTCAAAAAGCATCAGAGATGCAACAAGATTGACAAATATTCTTATGTAATGGTGCATGTGGAAGCACCTTATATAATATTGGTCCTCCTAAATGAAAATCTTCATATTTAATGGTTTAGCTTTTCAAAATTATTGGGAGGATTCTTGTTAGACAACTTCAACATAGGTTTTAATCACCTACTACCTAGGACACCAACTAGGCTCAACAAATACCAAAGAGCATGTGTGTGAATGATCAAGTTCATATATAATATTTAGTAATTATATGAAGAACACAAAGATAAAGCTAGATGAGAACATACCTTTATCCTATCCTCTCCAAATGTTTTTTGGGGGCAAATACATGATTATTTGACTCCATGCATCCAATTTCTTTTTACATAGTTTAAACTTTCTAGTAGACAAAACTTGTTGAGGTTGATGTATAGAGATAAAAGTGTTGTTGCTTTGTTTGCTCAACCTTGAAGAAAATTTAGAACCTGAGTTCACAAAATGTTTGAACAAACACTTTTGTAAGGCAAACAATTATTTTAGACATTGGTCACCTATGAATAATTGCATCACATTTAGATGCAATTTGTCCAATTTCTATGAAAAAAATGGGACTTCAGAATGTATTACAATAGCTTAGTAGGTGGAAGTGTGTTTGCATTGTGGATCAAACAAAATATGATTTTGTGAAGAATGTGAGGTTAGGCAAAGATATACTCAACTACCAAGACACAAATGAATACATAAGTTGAGGTTGCAATTCTTCTAAAGGGTGACCAACTTAGTATAAAATGTACATGTTGTCCATGTATGCAAATTACTTCTATCAATAAATCTAATCATTGTTCTAAAGAATAAATGTCTTTTTCTATAGATTGAAGTGCAAATACAAAAGATAATGAATGCTACACTTGGGGAGTCAAGTATACTTCAAAATTAACGTTGTATTACAAAATTTACTACATGTTTATACAATGTTTATTACAAAAGTGAATGCATGATCATTATTGCTATTGACATATCTATGCATTGCAAAAATCGGAAAGTGATTTTGATGTGCCTTCCATGGATTACGCCTTGAGAAACAAAATTACCTTATATGTAGAATTTCACCATTTATCCTATTAGAACAACATTTATCCTATTAAAACAACATTTATCCTATTAGAACAACATTTATCCTATTAAAACAACATTTATCCTATTAAAACAACATTTATCCTATTAGAACAACATTTATCCTATTAGAACAACATTTATCCCATTAGAACAACATTTTATGAAAATGACATCACACTATCCAAAAATCTACAAACTAATATTTTGACTTTGTAAGAATTTTGAAGTCAATCATAGTTATTTGGAATATTCAACTACATCTTCATATTCTAAAGTGCACGTTTTACACTAAGATGGAAAATTTGTTCAAGTTCCTTTATGAGTCACCTTTGAACATCACAACCACCCCTTAGAATGACTTTTCAATGTGTTTTTGAAAATTGTGACATTTGAAAATAAGATTTCAAAACTACCATATCTAATAGTCAGTATTGGCAAAAAAACATTTCTAGAAATACATGCTAGATTTTTTGAACAAATATTATTTCAAAAAGATATATTAAATGAAAAATCAATTTTTTTCTATTCTTAAGCATCTACCAAATCACATTTGTCAACTTTAATGAATTATTTGGCAAAGAATACCAACTCTAACCATCAAGTATGATATTCTTATTTGATTTGAGTTTCTTCATACTAAGTTTATTACATTGTTGTTGACATATGCTACTAGATCTGTACTTAGTTATTACTCTTCAAACTGCATTTTTGTGTGTTAATACACTTTTAAAGCAATTGCAATAGTCAATGTTATTATATGATGATATTACTTATAGAAATGTAGTAGTAGTGTACTAATCTATAGTACTAGAATTTTGTGCTGTAGAACCATCATTCTATGTATCCTACCTTTAATATTGTACAATAGACAAATTTTTCATTCTAGATCCACATTGACTCTTTATCTATATTGGAAAAAAAATAAAAAATTTGTATTCTTGAAAACAAAATGACAATAGCATTGTTGCAAAGTTTTTGTTGTATATTAAGTCAGTGTAAGCCATTTGGGTACATTGGCAAATTAAAGTTTGAAAAGATTCACTACCTCAGATTCAAAGGATGAGACCTTCTTTTCACTAGAGTCGAGAAGCCATAGAGAGAAAAAAATTAGTCAAAGAAAGATTTGAAATTTCAAAGGACCAAGGAATGTTGCTTTCACTTAAATTTTCAATCCAAAAGACTTCCAAATGAAAGAATAATGTGTGCTTTGTTATTCACATCAACAAAATTGTTATAAAAAATGTTAAAAACATCATTTTTATGGCTACAATTCACATCAAGAATTTAGAGCAAGAAGAGCTATATGATACTTCAAAGGTGATATGTAGATATCCACAAAATATCTACAATGTTGTTTCAAGGTTGAATTATGCCAATCTTATAGTAAAAAAATTGGAGTTAGTGCTCTTCTTTCTAGGGGCAATTTACACTTAAAACCAAGCCAATTTAAAATAAAAAATTGAACACTCTCATGGCAAAAGTTTGAAATGCTCTCAACTTTAGAAAATGATGAGATTGCTCATTTTTTTAATTTCTTCATGGCTTGGCTAAAGTATGACTCCATCTGTTAAGTAAGGTAAAGGCACCCAAAAGCATCCCTATACCTATTCATGTACCCTAAATTGCCTCTTAATGTGTCCCTAGACTTTAGTTAATGTATCCTTCAAATACTTACCTTTGATTTGCTAACTACTGATTTTTTGCAAATTTTGGTTTAAGATCCACATATGTGATAGTTTCAGTGGTCTTAGGAGCCGACATTTTGAAAAATCATAGAAATTACATACCACATCTGAGAAAATCTTTTTTTTTTTAATATTCATGATTTTCACTTGCTAATACTACAAAAATATCATTCTTAGGAAAAGGTGTCTCCATTACGCTGAATTAATTATACTGACGATTTTCGTTGCTTCCACCTTGTGGATGAGACGAGGGTCCAAATTCCAAATTATTGCCCCAATATTCTGAAAGTTCCTTTTTCATGAGTATATAAATTATAAGGATTTAAGTTAAATTAAATTTGAAGCGTTGGGCACACACCTGAAAAGGGACACCCTCACGTTGGGGCACACCAAACGAGGTGGATGGCGCTAAATTTTGAATTTCCTCGTGCAAACCTTCAAATTCCCAACAACAAAGGACCGGCCAACTTATAATTATTATTATAAGTAATATACTCCCATAAAATAGACCAATTCAAATACAGCTTAGTTTGTTTTATGTGAACCAGTTTTTAATAAAATTCAAAAAGAGGGAAATTGTCAACACAGCAGTAACAGCACAACTGGATGAGTTGCTGCATCAGCAGTAAGATACCACGATCTCATTAGTTTTGGGCAATGGAATAAAGCTGTTTGAAAAAACAAAGGTAACCATTCTGACACGTAGGATGTTGAGAAACCCCACCAAGAAATGTCCCATTCATTTTGTGGGAGAATTATTTCCTCTAGTCCCCTCCTGGCCCATGAAAATGCATGTAATCGGTGATTGTGGATTTTTCATGTTTTTACTCTTTTAATTTGTGTTTACTATTTTAATTTGTATTTACTTAAATGATGCTATAAACCTTCATTGATCACATATTTCATCCATTTCTAGACGGTTGTTTACATCGGCAATCTCCTAGTTGTTGGCCTCTTCTATTTCAAAACTATTTTTTGAATTTTCAAAATTCCCTCTGCCTTGGTGATTGCCCTAGACATAACTCATAACCCATATACCAACCCAACTAGTCTCCTTTGTGAGGTAGATCAACCTATTACCACCCATATTAACTATCTAGTACCTTAAAGAAGTTATTTTTCAACTCACATTCTTTTTAGAGATTGAAAAGTTGAAGAGAAGCCATTTGCAAGTAAAATAAAGACATTCCGTCAATAATTATATTTTTTGTGATTTTTCAAAGTTTGTTTGGACTAAATTGGTAAATGGTGTGGGTACATTCATGCTAAACCACATCCATGTGTCCCTCCCCTTAAGTGCATTGTCATCATGCTAAAGGGTTGCTAAGATTGTGGTAATGGATGGATGAATGATGCATGTGGAAGGGTTTAGTAGATGTTGGAAGTGGGTGGCTGATGGCATTGGATTGTTCTATCTTATATAAACTAGTTGAACCTTTGACAAACACTGATATGTAGGATGTCCAACACGTACTAGTTAAAACATTAGATGAGATTTCGGGGTCCCAGAGGGCTGTTTCAAGGCCATTCCCGGCGTTGTTCCCCCGGCAGTGAAAGAATGCCGCTATCATATTTATTTATTTATTTATTTTTAAAATTATATAAAAAAAAAGTATTCAAATGCAAAAAAGAAGATTTTTTTTTTTTCAATTTTTTTTTTGTAATGACGTGGCAGTCTCCATGCCATGTCATACAACTGCCGCACTGCATTGGGAACGCCATTTCGGCGATTTCAGCACTTGGGAACTCACGGCCCTTTGGAGAAGTTGAATCCCATCTAATGGTATTCCCATGTGCCTCTAGCGTGATATAGGACCTGAGATGAACAAACTCTTAATTCTTGCAAGCTAAAGAATGAATGCACTTAGTACTATTATTATGCTCCTATGCACAAGACGTAAAAATTAAAGTTAAAAATAAAAAACAAAACAATTATTTGCACTTTAATCTATACATAGGATATAATAGTAAAGGTAATAAGATTATTGTTTCAAAAAATATGAATATAGTAGTAACATGAATTTTGCAAGTGTTACTAATTTTATGCCCTTACTAATAACATAAATTAGTTTATATTCATCTTTTGTAAGATACCTACCACTTATGTAGTAGTTAAAACTGTTCTTGTGTAAAGGATATAAAATTAAAATTTAGGATTAAAATTAAATAATTTTGTTATAATAAGTCATGTCCAATTGTGCAAGTAATATTGTAAGGTGTTTGGTAAATTATAGCCTATTTTCTTAAAACATGCTCAATACCCCTAGAGAAATCATACAATGCGTTGAAACTTGAAAAACAAAAACTCTTAAATTTTTTTATTTGGTTGGATTGTTTTTTCAAATTTGAAAAATGAAATTAAAATTTGAAATTTTGAATCTAAAAAATTAAAAATAACGAATTTAATTTAAATAAATAAAATATAAAATATTTGAGTCAACTTATTACAATCACGATACAATTTAAATTATAAAAAAAATTTAAAACATTAATTTTTTTTTATTGGCGCAAATACTACAATCTGGAAATGGCTCAAAATAAGCAAGTTTATACTATTGTGCTTCGTAGCATAATGCAAAACCATTGATTTAAGTAGGTATGCACAGATAGAGTTAAAATTACAATCCAAGGGGAGTAACTTAACCTGCAGAGCAATGAGAATCAAAGCAAAATTACATTTTTTGTGGAATTTTTGTAATATTTATATTATTCAAAGAGAAGACAAAAAACCCTTTAAAGACTACGTCTTTGAAGCAACTTCAACCATATTGTAATACGTGTGAAGTTGATAATATTTTACATATTAGATGATTCTAAGGTACTATTGGTAACACTTTAATCAACCTCTACTTGAATTGGAAAATAAGGCTTTTATACCATAATTATTTATGAAAATAGCATTCCTTGAGTGGATGTGAGTTGCTCAAAGATGTATATTGATTTTTACTATTAGTGAGTGCAAAAAATTAGTATTGCCTTCAAAATTAGTGTCACTACAAAATCAAAATTCTATGGACATTATTCTATGGATTTGCCATTTTCTTGTTGAAAAAAGTTAGAAAATATGACAAGGAAAAAATATTCAACAACTTCAATTGAAAATGGGTTCAAGCAAATTGGATGAAAACCTCTTTTTCTATCATTGAAGCCTTCATGAAACCATCCAAAGGACACAAAACATTCTTTCATCTTGGAAAAAACTAGTAGCATTTCAAGGATGATACGATGGATTTGTTTAGGAAAGTGTACGATTTCTACCTAAAAGATCCAAAGCAAAATTTGGCCATTGACTCCCCATGCCAGTTGTAATATCCCAAGACCTTTAAAAAATTTGTTCTTTAGCTAGCTTTTGAAGCAATTTATTTTTATTGTCAAATGTCTAAATTTGTATTTTCTTGTACCTATTCAAATTGCTTTTGGGATACACTTCCACTGAGAGTAATTCCAAATTCTAATTACATACCATTCAAAAATAAAAAATAACTTTGGATGGCCAATATACCAGTTACGTTGAGGATGTTCTTGACGCAATGATGCTCATAGTAAGGTAGGAGGTCCATAAAGTGCCCTTTTAAGAATTGGAAATTAATTTTGGGAGATTGTAATTTTTGAAATAGTTTTCAATAAAAAATTCTTGAAAGACAAATGAAATCGACATCTAACCTAAGTCATTTCATATCAATTCCAGACTCAATGATATAATAAGTACTCGATGCTTCCTGAAGCCCAACACAGGATCTACATTTAAGTTCCTCAATTCACAATGGAATCATGACATAAAAAACGTAATAAGGTGACCTAATAATAATTCTGTCCAATTTATTCTAAGACAGTGGATCGAATATTCCCTTGCAGATTCTACGGTCAAGTTACGCTTTTTTCACTAATTTTACAAAGGAGCAATATGCCAGCTCATGCAATTCAGGACTTATGTTTATTTCTTTCTAGGATTTCAGGGGGAAAGGAATCCATTGATACAGAGAGAATAATCTCCACATTGGGAAGGATTCTTTAATTTCCAATTTGGACCCTGGTCAACTATATGAAGAAGATGAATATACTCACGTGGCACCATTGGGTTGGATGGTATCACCATTTGGGAGGGATTGGGAAATTTGGGCTCTTTACATATATACGTGCCATATATTTGGCATCTTCCTTTTAAGAAAAAGAATTTGGATGCTATTTCTCTATTTTGGGGAGTCTAATTGCTACTCTCCCAAAATTAGGAGTTGAACAATCAGTAATTCGTAGCTTACCTTCAAAGTAATTGTAAGCCCAAAGCATTTACCTTCAAAAGAATCGTTGGGAGAAGCTTAATTTCCACAAACATTTGGATTCGATTTGAATTTTCAATTACAAAATAAAAGAGGCACAAAATATTATAGTTTGCAAATAAAACCCATGTCAAGTTTGCTCTAAACGTGTGGATACCAAAAATTAATCAAACACAAAAGAAATTCTTAATGGGATGACTCTTCGTACCACTTCACTTCATTCATACTTCTTCAAAGAATTTCATATCTCTATATTTGGTGAGGCTTCTAATTTTTTTGTCTTAACCCCTACAGTTCTATGACTATGTTTTCACCAAAAATGCTCGAAAACTGCCATTTTTAATACAAGTACCAAATTTTTGAAAAAAAATGTTTTTTGACATATGTAACCGTAGGATCTTCTAGAATGTAGTATTAAAAACATGTGGTTAAAATTTCAGACATTTCCTCCGCGTGGATTGCAAGATATAAGGATTCAAATTCACTAAAATCATTTTTTCTACCCTGCGAAAAGTAGGGCAGCTGCACTTCACAAGCTCACTTTTCTATGAAAAAATGACCAAAATGGTGGTGCTTCTTTGGATTCTTTTTTGTAGACAAGTTGGCCACAAGCTTGAAAGTTTTCAGATCATTTGGAATTCTACAACATATAGAAAAAAAATCGTAAATAGGTAGTAGTAGTGAATGACTCAAAATACTAAATTATTAAGAATTTAAATATGGAATTAAAAAATGCCAATCCCAATGGTTGAAATGTTGTAATAAACAATTTACATCCTAAGATTTTATTTTATTCCAAAAATATTGAAAATTAGGTAAGATACAGGATTACAAAGTTTATTTTAGAGTAGGGAATCCAAAATTGCCCGCAAACAAAAAATCCTCATAACTTTTGACTAATTGATCAAAATGGAATGATTCAAAGCTTTCCATGTATATTAAATTCTAGAAAACCAATTTCAAACTTTTGTTTCTAAAAAAAGTGATTTTTTCTGATCTGCCAAAATTGCCCAGTTACGAAAAAAAGTAACATATTAGGCTATAACTTTTGACTCCTATTTCCAAATGTCATGAATTTTAGTGCATATGAAGGATATTACTCGTCCCCACCTTTTATCAAAATTTGGGCCAAAAATCTAAAAATCTCTAGTCACACGGACCTGCCTAAAATTTCTATACATCCAAAAAAACGCAGTTTGGTCCTTTAGGGGTTAAAAGGAAGATGATGATTGGTATGCAAAATGTGTTGCCTACTAAGAATCTTCACCTTTGCAGGTGGAGGCCACTGTGAATCGGGATTAATAAGAAAGGAACCCCATACACATTGGTTAACCTTGAAAGGATGGACCTATAATTACTAGAATGAACTTCAAAATCTTTTTTTCTATATGTTTTCATTTTGTGACTATATATTCTTAAAAGTTTTATATTTTTTCATAGATGAAATTACATGTCTTTTATATATGTCATAAAATTTAAATTTTCTTTTGTGAAAAATTGAAATTATTGTTTTCTTTTAAAGGAAAAAATGATAAAAGTCATATCAAATATAAAATTAGGTTTCAAAAATCTGGAAATTTCTCCATGAATGTGTGTGGTAGTGTAGATTATTATGGAATAAAAATATTTGCCATGTATTTCTATAACTAAATAGTAAAAAGACCATGGCTATAGGCCCATAGTTCAAATTGCAATAAAGTATTTAATTTTAGGAGTTTTCCAAGTCTTGAAGTTGGAGAAGAAATCACACTTCATTAACTTAATCTCAATAATTAGGCTTTAATTCAATGATGACCATTTTTATGGTTCAAATTCACATTACGAGCAAAGAACTTGAAATTGCCAAAATACTACTTTTCAAAAAATTCATGCATTAAATGGGATTCAGCCCTTCGGGAGGGCCATTTCAGGTTGCATCCCGTTGCTGGAATCCAACTTGTGATGTCTAGAAAAAAAAATAAAAAATAAAAAAAAAATTAATTAATTTAATTTTTTAATTTTTAATTTAAATAAAATAAAATTTTAATGCTTGTTGACGTGGCTATCTCTTGACCACGTCATCAAGCTACGTGGTAAAGATGAGAAAGCAAGGGAATGCAGGAAAATTCATAGCCCTTAATGACGGCTGAATTTCATCTAATGGATTAAGAACCTTCTCATATAGAAAAATCAAAGTATATCCCAATGAAAGTGTATCTTTTTTCATTCACAAAAATGCATCTAAGCCCTTCCCCCTCCCTCCAAATTGGATGAATACTAGGTTTCTCTCATTGAATAGGCCTTCTTGAAATTATCCAAAGGACAAAAAATATCCTCTCGTGCATTTTAGGGCTACCTACAAAATGCCAAAGGAGTCCAAATGTGGCTTTTGGATGACAAAAAGCTTGCTAGAGGATGTTAAACAATAGATTTTCATCCAATTTTTTTGGTTGGTAGAAGATTATCCTTCTCATAACACACAAGAAAGGCTTTATGGGGGGGTTCTAAGCATTTACTTAAATGATAAATTGTTTGTTGTGAATCCTAGAAAAGCCTTTCTAATATATTTTGGCAACTAGCTCCTACCTCCTTATACTTAATATGAATTTGAGTCCTATAAATGATCTTTTGGGAATTTGAGTCCAACCAATGAAATAAAACTTAATGAGTCTAGTTTGGTTTACAAATTGAGAATTTTCTAAATTTTCTTGAATTTTCTAAATTTTCTAAATTTTCTAAAATTTTCTAAATTTTCTTAAATTTTCTAAATTTTCTTAAATTTTCTAAATTTTCTTAAATTTTCTAAATTTTCTTAAATTTTCTAAATTTTCTTAAATTTTCTAAATTTTCTTAAATTTTCTAAATTTTCTTAAATTTTCTAAATTTTCTTAAATTTTCTAAATTTTCTTAAATTTTCTAAATTTTCTTAAATTTTCTAAATTTTCTTAAATTTTCTAAATTTTCTACGACTTATAGAAGACATGTGATTTCATCTCTGAAAAATGAATTAAAATAAAATAATTCTAACTTAAACTTAGTTGCAAAATAGAAGTAAATAAATAATTCAATCAAATTGATACATATTACTTGGTTATAGGTTCCAACCTTCTAGAGGTAGTTCTTAAACACCATACTCAATCCAAGGGGTTTAATTTTCAAAGAATCTTCAAAAATACTCCTCTAGTGTTCAACTACATGTGAACATTTTGGTATCATTCTCTTTGCCTTGAGAAGACGCATCTATCAATCTAAGTCGTAGGGTTTTAATTCACAATTTGAATTTGTGATTTTTGCACTTGAAAGTTTGATTTAAAATAATTATATAGTAGCTTTGACAGTATCCATCGCCTTGAAGAGGACAGAAACTCGTCATTGATTAGTCATTAGAACAAGTTATGTGATGTCCATTTAAGAAAGATTATGAAATCTAAGTTTAGGCAACCCTTCCAAAACCTCAAATTTTTCTCTGCAAGTTAACTTTGCAATGTTGCAATAGACACTACCAGTAACTGTCCGATAGACAATAAAGAAGAATCCTTCTACATTAGACAGAAGTACAAACGTTCATCCTTGAAATTTTGTGTGAAAAAAGAAGATCTTGCACAATAATATGGTTGGGGTGAACTGACCCCCTCACTCATCCCCATTTTATTTCCCACGCATGATAAAAAAAATTATTTTTGAATTCATATTTGCAATAAGAGGCCCCAAATTAGCTAGAAGAGATGTAGAGCATACGTTTTAAGGGCACAAAATAGGGGGGACTGACTCGGGGGGACGAGTGAGGGGATGAATTCACCCTGACCAATTATATGATCTCCAATGAATGTACTTGATTTTTTTCTTAAGCAAATGATTCACACAGTACAAAAAAATCGGGGTGGATTGACCCCCTTCTCGGCCTTACCAGGGGTACAAGTAAAAAAATGCCCCCTATTTTGGGCCATTCTAGGGTATACTCTTGCCCTCACTCAGCTAATTCGGGGTGTCTGATTGCAGAAATGAATTCAAAATTTGCAAAAAAATTCATATGCAGAAAATAAATAATTCCAGGGTTTGCCCGCAGGGCCGAGCGAAGGGGTCAATTCTCCCTGCCCGTATAAAAAAGGGTGACCCATCACTTCCACGGTGACCAGACCAGTGTTCCAGGTTTAAAGGTTAACCAGAAGTGGATGAAAGTTCCCTACAGTGGTGAATTTCAGTTGCTCCTTGCCCCTCTAATTATACCCGAAGTTCAAATTTCAAAATCCATGGGCACCATCTCCAAAAAAGAATAGTTCCTTATTATATTTGCAAACTACCTATTTTTGTGAGCCTACAAAATTAAACTAAACTACTTGTAGCGTGAACAGAATCACCATATCCCCTGAACTTACCGGGTCCTGTTTTCGCCAGTTGAAATCGTCAGAACCATGCCGTGTCCGGCCGTCTTTGCAAAAATATGAGGATTTCCGTCAGTCACATAACGTGACTTTTTTTTGGCACCATGGGGGTCATATTGCACCATTTTAAAATAAAATTCTATTTCCATTTGTACAAAAAATAAAATAAAATAAAATAAAATTCTATTTTTTGTCAAATAAAAGTAATATTTTTTCACTATAAACTTTCCATTTCTATTGAAAATGTGTATGAAGTCATCAAATTTGGAGGAAAAAAATGCTTGAATATGATTAAAAAATATTTTTTAGTCTAAAACATAGATGAATCTATAAACTCAATGCTTCACCAAATTTTAAGTGATCACCATCGTAGCACTTTCTCAAAGAGTAACAAGAAAAGGGGTTAGTTGATTCCGTTGCCAAATTCAACTAAGCCAGAGCATTGATGGTAACTGAATGATATCATGATCATCAGTGAGTTTGGTCTATTAAGAAAATTTCAGAAAATTTAAAATTCATAAAAGTAAATGAGATTCTGCCTGTAGTATTCCTTGTAATAACTAATAAGTAATTTAATTTTGGAAAGATGGAATATTCGTTGAAAATAAATTGGTCAATTTCTTTCCCTTGGTCCACAAGACATTGTCATTTTTTTTCTTAAATTATGAAAGGTTAAACTTTGCGTTCACCGTGAGTTGAAAAAAACTTGGTTTTTGAAATTCATAATCTTATTTTTGATGAGATTTTTTTATTTAAATTTTTTTAGAGGTTGTGCTTCAATAAGTTGACCAAAAAATCTTGTGGTTGGATTTACTACAAAATAATACATACAATGAATTTAAAACGTGTAAAGACATTGTCTTGGGATAAGTGTTTGTTGGAAATAGCAAAAAAACTTTAGGGTTATGTTGGACATTGTAGGATCTTTTTGTTTATTAAAGTCTAGTATATTTATAGTTATTAAATTGGAAGTAAAATAATGCTAGCTCTTAGATATGAGATAACTAATACATTTTAATTATTAGTAAACTTGTAAATGTTAATTTCTAAATATCCGAGATTTTTTAAGCTTACTAGAGCATATCCTGTAAAGGACAAAGTGTCAGATCTTTTATAAGCTTCAACAATTATCTTACCATTTTAGAAAATGATTAAGGCCATTTTAATTGATTAAGGTGACCATTGTGAATGCAACTTTCTATTAGTTTTGAAGGTGATCTCTTAGCACTTATCGACTTTAAAAGAGATCACTTCAAAAAATCAAATTTAATTCATATTTTATCAAAAAAATACAATCCTATTTTTTATCATTTGAGATGCTATTTTTCTATATATTATTTTTTTCGACACATTTTCAACCTTTAAAAGGATCAAATTAAAATTAGTGGCTATATTATAGTGGCTTTTTATACCTTTTAAAGAATTTTAGAAAATTATATATAGGTACATAATATCATGGTTGATTCCAATGATACAAATTGTATTTGAATCTTAAAATATATGTACTAAAATATAGCAATACCATTGAATTGAAAATTCAATAATTAGTAACTTTCATTAGAATATCATTTTAACATCTTAACTTTATTATGATCAAATACGGCACCATATATGTAGAATGTATAACTATTTTGTAGCTACTACGTATATAAGGGATACAATAATGATCCAAGTTGGGAGTGTCATGTGTCATTGGATTTGGCTTAGTACAAAGTCAATACTTTTATCACTATCGTAAATTTCAATTATGTAGGTTATTTACCAGGTACAAAAGAATGGAAAAATAACACTATGATTTTACCACAATTATGCTTCCAAAGGGTGATAATATGGCCTCAATATTTTGGAATCCTTGCAAATTCTTCAAATTGCACAAATTCTAAAACTTTTAAAGTGGTCAAGGATCAAAATTCAAATTACAAATAATGTTGTGTAATTTTGTTGGTAAATAGGAATTTCAATTAGACCGAGATATAACATTTGAGTGTTTGGAAGGCATTTGGGCACATTATTATTATTTGTAGTTGATGTACCAATGACGTATGACTATTCACTAGATTGTCACCTGGAATTTAAACATAATAATTGCATTAGTGACTAAATTTCATTTGCCATAGTAAACAATTTTTCTTAAAACTGAATCAACTAAAAAATATATATAACTAAGTTAACTTTCATCTCCAAAAGTTAGTTTTGAATTTGAATTTTTTTTATCAAAAATTTCAGGGGTTTGGGAGACTGCGAGTTCACGGGGAGCTCACGGATTGTGAATTCTTTGTGAACTGTAATCTGACATGGCTGGGAGGCGACCACGTCAGATATTAATATTTTATTTATATTTTATATATTTTTTCATGTATTTTTAAAATATTTTGAAACTCTGATTGTACTTTGTTGTTCACAACGAGGGGAACAACCCCGAAACAGGCTTTCATACCCCTTAAATCTCCCCTAATGTATTTGTTGTGCACATATCTTAAAATTCTATGATCATTTTCTCTCTACAATTGATTATATTAGCAAATCCATATTCAAAGTTGCATGTTGAAATTTAGAGTTCGTATATATTGAAATAATAAAATGATTCCACCCTTTCTAGCTTAATGTTTTGTATCCTTCATATCTTGTTTGTATTTTACTATATGAATTTATCACTTTTGGTTGACTATGTGAATCTCCCTACTTTCAAAGTTCTCAAAATTATTTTGTACTAACTTTTGGTTGACTATGTGAATCTCCCTACTTTCAAAGTTCTCAAAATTATTTTGTACTAATCAATTGTTTTGAGATTTAGAAATCAATCTCCTTACATTTGATTCAAAATATATTAAAGGCTTCATGTTCTAGTTGTACAATGAAAATTTTAAATATTTGATTACATAAATGACCGGAAAACAAATTCTTGAGTTTCACTACTTCTATCTACTGTGATTATAGAACCACATGCGGCTTGGTGTCCTCTTCGCTTCCAAGAAAATCCCCCGCCGTTGATTATAGGAAAACGAAACAAATTACCACCTTTACTACCGTCAATCTAAACAGAAATTGAAAGCAAGCTCTCTTGAATCCATAGTTGGTTCACTCCTTGATACGGCCATTAGGATTCCAGACCCCTTTTTGGAAAAAAAATGAGAGCTGCTGATTCTGAAAAAATAATTTCTTCTCCCCCCTCTAACACCATTGATCTTTGAACTAATAAATAAAAATAAAAATACATGTCCCAAATATGGATATGATACAAATATGGGATACGGGATATGGTCAAATAGACATATCCCATATTGTTTGGAACTGTGAAGTGCTCCCTCTAATTCAAATCACTAGAAGAAAACCGCGTTGGACTGCCCAAAATCTGCGTTGGATTCAACAAAAAACATCATATGGTTTTTGTTGAAAACTGTAGACCAACTCAATTTTTGTTTTTCAATCAATTTGCCTTGTATAGTGTAAAAGGAGATGAGTTGTGAGGTTAGTTTCACATTGAACAAAGAAGACAGGCAAGTTGACACTATAAAGAGATTTTGAAGGTTTTAATAGGCAGGATACGAAGTGAGGCAAATTGACCGGTTGTGATTCGGAAGTAGTCTGTCACTTGTTCGTGGCAGTATAGTATCGGACAATTTGACTTTCCTTCCCCCCACTCTCTCGGTCTTCAGAAGCGCCTTGTTTTTGTCAAATTGTTTGTATGCACAGTGCACTTTCTTTTAATATAATTTGTCTTGAAGCATATTAATTGCTTGTATATTTTTGTACTGCCAGTGATTGGAGTACTGTTGTTGTTGTGAATTGGAGTTTGGGCAAATTGCTGGTTGTTTGTAAATCCAGTGATTGGATATTTATTTTGTGAGCAATTTGTATGTTTGCATTGTGTAATCGTAAATTATTTTATTAATCCAGTGATTGGATTTTTAGTAGGGAGCTTGACCGAATTGATAAAGGCAAATTGTCTTAAGCATATCCAGTGATTGGATTGCTAATTTAGACATTGTCAATTTGCTAAATTAATTGTATTCCAGTGATTGGAAAATTATTGTTGAGGTCAAATTGCCTTTGTGTTGTTGTGTGATTGTGTATTATTTTCTTAATCCAGTGAGTGGATTTTTGGTGTGTAATTTGATAAGTGAGATTAAGCAAGTTGACTTTGAATTATCCAGTGATTGGATTTGGGTATAAATTCCATGTTTTAGAGTCTGTTTGTAAAGCAAATTGTCTAAGTGATTCGACGAACATATTCCGAGGAAGGGACATCAAAACACATCGGCCATTGACGGAATCAACAAGGCAAATTGCTGAGGAGCTGTGTTGGTTGAGAGACAACTGGACGATCAAGTGAAAGCTGCCGGACAATTTGCCTTACCTGTTTAAAAATCGGTGTAGTATCAATTGACATTTATTATTCCTGTGTGTATTGCTGTGAATAAATTTATTTGAAATTCTAAGCTTTAGTAATAATTAGAAAATTGCAATTGTGTATCATACATAGACAAATTGCCGTGATAAATATATTTCATAGAATTAGGAAGTCTCTACAATGCAAGAGTTATTTTTCAATCAAATATTAATTAATTCTTGAAAGGGCAAATTGACGGTTTGCCAAAGTATGAATAGTTTATTAATTATATATTTCTATACTGGATAGAAGTTGTAAAAGGATAGGGCAAATTATCGGGAATAAATTCTTGAATGGTAGGAAAGGATTGATGGAAATTATAGAAATATGTAGTTTAGGCTAATTGACTGTGGTATCGATTCTCTTCATTTACACTTATAGACAAATTGCCTTGAAATAGATTTAGCAATAGTTGCTACATACAGTCCTTAGGTCATCCTGAGTTCTGTGTGCATTATCTCGAGAGATGATAGAAGTATGGAAACTGGACAATTTGCCTAATTCTGAATTTAATTAAAAATATTAATTAAATAAAAACTTTATTTAATCTTTTATATCTTTATTGATTGAGTAAGAATTTGATAATGATGTGATGAACAAATTGTCTTATGATTAGATAATAAATTAGAAGTGATAGACAGTATGTCTACAATTCTATTGGCATGGTCAATTTGACTTTAATCATGAAAATATATAAATGGGATCTAAATATGTTTGTGAATTAATTGGATTCTTGTCCTTGGGTTTTTGACATATTGTTGATAATGTGCAGTGAAGTTTGGAGATCTCAAATTGCATAACACACTCATTCCCATTGCATTAGATAGAGAAAAATTGCCCTAGGACTGGGACCGATTTGATACTCATGATAATTTAGTCATTAGGCTATTTAAATAGTGACTGGACAAATTGCCCGTGTAATCAAAATCATGGTAATTAATGAATCTATATTACTATTATTATAAATGTGAATGTTGCATTTAAAAGTCTAGATCATGCATGCCAAATTGCTCAAAATCCTGACAAATTGCCGGAATATACCCCTAGAATACTAGGCAGGACCGGGACTGCAATCATGCGTCCAATAGCATTATTAACGGACTGTCAACCAAATTATGGGAATAAGAGTGAAATTTATGTATCTGCCTGTTGTTTGTGTAATTGCGTAGTATTTGTTTGTAAATCCCACAACATTCTAGAAAACAAGTGACCTCAGCCACAACACATTAGACTATTTGATCATTCCCTAGAAATAGAACCCCTATACTATGTTCCTGGGTTTTTGGGTTTAAGCTAAAACCTAGATTACAAAAACCATGTTGAAAACGTTGTGAAAACCAAGAGAAACATAGATATTGTCGAATCCAACATAGATTTTGCATTTCCCTACGTTGTAACACAATTCTTTGCATTCTCAACATGGTTTTCAACAAAACCATATGACGTTTTTGTTGAATCTAATGCAGTTCTAGGGGAATTTAATGCAGATTTTGGGTAGTCCAATGCGTTTTTCTTCTAGTGAATAGGAGGACGGGGGTGGGAAGATCCCGGGGAAGATAATAAAAATAAAATTAATCACAAAATGGGAGAGGTAGGAAAGTAAAAAATATTTAAAAAAAAATTTATCACAAAAAATAGGGAGGAGGGTTAATAATTTTTTTTTAATATGGGTCTTTTGAGTGGATGGAAAGGGGGGGTGCATTAATTGAAATGCACCTCTGCCTCACTATCCACTCAACTATCTATTCAAAAGACATGACACATACACATATTGATCATCGAACATTATAATTTCCTAATTATAATAATAAACCAAGATGAAATTTTGTACACATGGGTTGTTGCAGAAGTAAAATCTATTGAAATATTGAAATTTGCAACGAATTGATTATTTTGAGGTGTATAAGATCATCCCACACTAAATTATTTACACTAGCCAAGGTTAGGTGTAAAGGGATCAAAGTAGGAGTTAAGGACTAACCTTGGAAGGACGCTTGCCTACAATTAAAATAGTCACAAAAAAATTATGTGATTTTTGCACCAATAGGTGCATTTTTTCATTGCATAGTGATCTTAGAAAGTCATCCATCTTCCACTTTTTAGCATGAGTGTCATTATAAGATAGGAGGTCTACAAAGCACTTGGACTTTTAAAATGTCCTCTAATGCATACATACAATTCGCTTTATCATTGCACCAACATTGTAAAAATAGTGTACATTTTAGGAGGTGATTGCTTTTAGTGACTACTGTGTTTAACTTCAAAAATTTAGAACTAATTCCCCAAAGCTCTAGAAAACATGAAACAATTTGGATTAGATACCAATTCCATTTTTCTTTCAAGGAAAATTTACTGAAAAATATTTCAAAGAAAGCTTGACCTCCCCCAAACTAATCATCAATTCTAAAATGGGAGTTTTATACCTCATAGGAATAGCAACATAAAGTCTAACCTCACTGACCCAATTAAAGGTCATTAATCATGATTATGATTACAAAATTCAGAAATTGCTCTAAAAGTGATCGTGTTCTAAAAGCACCTAGTAACACAAAGGTGCAATTTGCTTTCTTCAATGTACTAACAATGTTCATTTAAAAGGTGGTTGCTTTTAGTGATCACTTCATTTCAACTTCAAAAATTTGTAATTAATTCCACGAAGATTCAAAAAATATGAAACAATTTGAGTTATATGCCAATTCCATTTTTCTTCGTACTGAAATTGTTTCAATGTTTGAAGGAGTTTAGCTTCCCCAAATGCAGTCAGCTCCTGAAAGGTCGCTACTAAGCTTACCTTAAATTTGGTGCAAGCCTTCGATCTGCGATAACTGAAGCTCGGTGCACTGCTACCATTACCGAATAATAATCAGTTTGTAATAGTTTTATTTGAAAAAACTGTACAGCTTAGCAGGAAACTACAGTAGAAGATTCTAGGAACCCAGTACTGTAGCTTCAGGGAATCATGTCCCCCAAAGTAAAAAAAATGTTTCTTGAGTTCATTTTTCAGCTTTTTCGATGCACTGATTTTTCCTTACTCCCTCCGTCTGTCTCAAAATAAATCTATGGTTTCTTAGAAAATACTAGAATGATGTGTAAGGTGCTCCTATTTGGATAGGAACGGGTAGTTATTGCACCTTCTAGTCATCCCTGGCCGGTGTCAAAGTTTTGAAGTTTGTAGCCACGGGGTCATGTTGAAAATTGGCGCCAAAATGATCAATTTTCTTCTATTTTGCAAAGAGCTTCACTACATTGAACTACATTTGATTGAGACTTGCAAGTGATTGAACCATTGGAATGTGTGCTTCTACGTCTATGGGAGATGCAATTGTTAATAATTCCCATGGATTCATCTCACATTTATAAATTCAATAACTAATAGGCACCTCATTGTCTACGGTTAAACTATTTGAATCCATACTTGAAAATCACGAATTCCCAAAGAAATTATTATTATTATTATTATTATTATTTAAATAAGACACATAATTATAATGAATTTTTAAAGTGGAAGTTCCCTGGGCCACTGAAACTATCACACAGCTTAATCATAAAACCAAAGTCTAGAGAATTAACAATCCACCAATTGCACTTAAATAAGAGGACCATGTAATTTCACTTTTGGGGTCACTTTCAATAGAAGACTACTCCTCAAGAATGGATACACACCAACGGTTCTAGATGTTTTCACCTTAACTTACAAAGGTGAAATGAAGCTCTAGCCCATTCTTAACAATTCAGTATACCGGTACTTTGTTGGCTGAATCCCCGTCATTAGGAATGCTAAAGTTCCACATATTTGACAGACCGGTAACGTAGAGCCCCTTCAAATCTGGGATGACTCAAGCATGCTAAATATCTGGACGGTTGCTTGCTCTTGAGTTGCAGAACAGGTCATATACTCATATGGATTCAATCCCAACAGCCTAAAGTAACAGATAACTTAAGTTATGCTGACAAGGAGGAGTGTGAGTTTTCAGGAAAAATTGGGACGGAAACTGGAGAGTGATGAGGTTGTGCCCCAGCTATGACAAGAATGGGAGCTGTAGTCAAAATTATTACGATGATCATAAGAGCATCTTCATCCCTTATCCATATCTGGATGAAATTCATCCGGATAGGGAAGAAAACCCCACCACAGTGTTGCATACCTAAAATTTTAGGGGAGGTAGGGCCCAATTTGGTATAGGGACTTGTTTATACATAACTCAAATCACCTTTCTGTATATTGAGCATTCTCATTGGGAAGAGCATTCCCTATTCCCATATCTTTTCTCCCTTCATCCAAATGGAGATAGTGATGGGGAAGAATTGGTGGGTATGGAGATACTCTAAGGGCTCTAAACCCATTTGTTTGTTTGATGGAGGTTTCATCTTTGAACTGCTATTGAAATGGTTAGGGAGTAGAAATGGAGGATATTTTTGCTAGTCATTTCAATATCATGAAAAAAATTTGGTGAGGAATTTTGGGGTACATTTTAAAACATTATCTTCATGTTTATGTCATTAGCCTTGAGGCTAATTAAAGCACTATTACCTTCCCATGGAAAGATGGAAATTTGAATAAATGATTTTTTTTCTTGAAACACATGGACGATTGAATAAATGATTTGAGCACAAGTAAAAAAAGAAAAATTAGCCAGTACTTGGCACTTGAGCTCCAATTCTCCAAGTGCTAGTTTGATTTGTTTGAACAAGTCATCATTGCTATAGTTCATAGCACAAATTCTGAAGAGCTCACTTCCTTTCATGAGAATAAAGCATTTTGTCACAAGTTCCATTGTTATTAGTGAATTATATAAAGAAATATGAATGTATTTGCAAATTTGGTTAAATGATATGCATTTAATGAAATATTTGTTGTAAGATTGTATTGTCTTATTTTTTGTGGAGTATTTCAAAAATTGTGAATTCACAAAATGTTAATAAAATAACAATAGAATATAGTTGGAAGAAAAATTCTCAAAAAGTGATCCCATATTTTTTGATCCCCCCAAGTTCTATGTAGATATAAGAAAATTGTACCGAGAATTGTACAAAACATTTTATTTTAGCATCTCCAAAAATTTATTTCTCTAATAAAATGTATATTCACATGGGATGTTCCAATCTTATTTTCCACTTTTGGTAAGATAATACCATTTAGACAAATTCTTTTTCAAGAACTTGCCATCCTTGGTTACAAGGTTAACCTTGTAACATCGCAATAGCTTACAAATAGTCAATGTGTGACTTTCAAGATTGTCGTAGAGATTAAGAATGCACCTATTTGTTCATAAATTAGATCATTTTTGGCAAAATACCTTGATGATATGTTTTGTCCTTTCAAGGTTAACTTTGCAAAATGTTGCTTTGAATACTAAGTACTAACTGCAAGTTTGGATGACTTCACCTAAGATTGTACAATGGAAAATCTCCATTTTTGCATTGAACGGTATTGCAAACTCTTTCATTATGATATTATCGATTCTTTCTAAAGAAAAAGATGCTTAATCCATAAATCACCTTTGTAGTGTATTTGACCATTTTTTACTATTTATGTAGTTATGTGAATTTTAGGCATAAAAATGATATTTTTTAAAATTTGAGTCCAACTAATGAAATGAAGTTTATCAAATATCTTTTCTACTCCAATTGGAAATTGTGAAAAACTCATAAATTTTAATACTTTATAGCAATATGAACTTTCGGCCTATAATCATGGTTTGTTAATTTTATAATTTAAGAGTGACACGATAACATTTAGTTTATACACAATGATGTTATAATCTATAATGTACATCTACTGTGAAAATTTTAGTTTTTTGAGTATATTTTGTACTTAATATGCATTTTCTTCATTTTCTTCTTTAAAAGTTCACAATAATTTCAAATTTTTTCAAAAAAAATTGAAAATTTTCTGACTTGTAGTATACACAAGGTTTCATCTCTTGTTTCATCTCTGAAAAATATACATAAAATATTTCATTCCTAATTAGTTGCAAGATGACAGAAAAACATAGTAGTGGATAGTGAGTCTTGAAATCAATGATTGTGGGCTTGTCCTTCTAGGATTATTCAAGCTATTAGGGTTAATCATAAAGTAAGTGCAATGAGTGCCCAAGAGTTGGAGTTTGAAAAAGAAACATGACAAAACTCTTGAAAGTACCCAAACTTGGTCCGATGGAGTTTGGTGCTCTATTTCTTTTGTACTATTCTTAGTAAAACCTTCCTCTTAACACCCCTTCTACAAATTGGGGTTCACATTACAATTAACTCTATTGTCTTAGAAATGCATGAAAATTTCCAAATTATTTTCTTTCCTTTTTCTTAAATAATTTTTTTCCAAATTCCATGGACGGTTCCTTTCATCGAACCCTATCGTAGGTGCCAAGTTGCTAGAGGAAGCAGATCCTAAAACACAGATCCAACAACCGTCTTAGTGGTCTTAACAGTCCAAGCTAACTTAATCCTCCAGGAATAATATCCAACTAACTCAAACACACGCCTTCAATAATTCGGAGCCTCATTCGGTAAGTTTGACAAAGAGAACATCCTTGACCGCGAACTCTCGTAGCTTACCCGTTCAGGCAGGGCAAACAAATCATCCAGAGGTCATCACCGTCTTCATTCATCCATGCCCATTTCACGCGAACCGGCCGGTACCCGCCAAAACGGCCCGGTAATACGTCCACAGTTTGCCCGCCAGTTTACCCGAAGAGGCGGAAAGTAGATTCGTGGTCGGAGAGCGTGGTAACTCCAAAAGAGTAAATAATTTGAATTGACACCGTCTCTTTCAGTAAAATATTCGTGTGTGTCAGACGCTAAAGCGGGCAAGACGTGATTGCGACTTTGGGAGGGAGCTGTGGCCGCTGCTCGTTGCGCTTTGTTCGCTCCACTCACTTGGAACCAGCGAGCTTTCCACCCGGCCCCGATCGTCGCTTTCATCGCGTCGTCGTCGTGGAAGACTTCGTCGGCCAATGCTGCCATTCCTGCACATCTTTCCACGGCGTTTTTAAACAAATAGTTACGTCGGTCCCGGCGTAAAACTTTATTGTTTCTTGGCGTGGTGTAGGTGAGGTTTGAATTCGTGTCGTGGCTGGAATTCGAATTGTGGATGTGTGAGGAGAGGTAGCGGAGTTCTTTCACTTCTTGAACTGGAGTTCTTGGTGTTGTGAGAGAGAGGTGCAAGATCAATTGGCTGTGCTGGACGAAGAAGATTGAGGTAGGTGTTATTTATATGAACTGGAGGTTTTGGTGTAATTGTTTATGTTCTTGCGCGTTGTTGGAGCGCGTGTACGTGTTTTCTGTGTTTGGATGCGAGGTAATTGGCAGTTTTAACAACTTCGACCGGTTCAATAGTATTCTCTCCTGCGCGGTGTTTGTGGAAAGTGATGCTGAGGTTGAGTTGATCGAGGATTAATAGTTTTGTAGCAATAATTGTCTCGGGATTCGCAACCGGTATGGTGCGAGAGAAATGAATCTTGCTTCAATCGCGTCTCCTGATCTCCGAATGGAGCTTCAGTCTAGCCTTTTTTCTTAGAGGAGATTTGGCGATGCGGCAGTCGAAGGAGCGGAATCGAGTCTCTGTTGTGGAACGATAATGAAGGCTTACTTTTCTTATCTGTGCCTACAGTCTTGCTCCCTTCTCTGCCGTCGTCCAGATGACGACATTGCTCCGAATGCTTACAGATTACGGGCAGTCGTGCCAGAAAGCTCTGCCTGCCTCTTCGCGGCGCACTATTGTGTTAGTAAGATCACACGTCAATGAATTGAAATTGTATGTGTCTTTAGAAATTTTCTTAGCTTAGGATGAGTGAGTTTTCAAGAGCAGTACGTGTGTTGTCTTCTTCACGTTGGCCTGGAGAAGTCAGTCGTATGGAATGACTGTAGTGTTGTTCCGCGCTCTTCTTACCACCTGGCGATCACAGCGTTTGTCCCAATTTTCAAGAGTCTGTTTGCTTGCAATGAATAGTTGAATTCTTGTTATGAAAATGAACACTTTTTTAGTCGAAAATTGCAAACTTCCTTTCACTTAAAATAAATAAATAATAGGAATCGTCTACAGTGGAAGTAGCATGAATCCGTTCTCATGAAGTAAGGCACATCCAAACCGCAAATCCTTACTTCTGCCTTGTCCACCAAGCCTAGCTGAAATTGTAAGAGTATTGGAAGGTAGCTTTTGTAGTTTTGTTCAAAGTTTTCGGAAATAAAATGGAGCACCAGTATCTCCATCCACGTATTTGGACTGATACCGTTCTTTCGCGAACAATGGGAAAAAAGAATGCACCGTTCTGTCATCTTGATATAAGCTTTGAATCGACTGGTTTAGATCCTTGACAACGGCATAATTATTTTCTATTGTCTTCTATTGTTTTTGTTCCAGAACTTTGCAATCGACCTTTACGTTTCTCTCGATTAGAACATACGTGCTCAAAGATTCCTGCGTTTGAAAACCTCTGCTGTCAGCCCTACTGCAGTCAAGATAGAAATATCTTTAACACACGTAGGGGTGGACCGTAATTTCCGCAGTTGATATGCTGGTCTGATCGAAGATCTTTGCTCTGTCCTCCTTTGCTAAGTTTGAAAATCAAGTTTTGACGGTCGCTTTTTGGGTGAATCAGGCCATTCTTGGCGCTCTGGAGCAAATGAAGATATTTCCGAGGGCTTAATTAGGCAGAGTGCCAGGTGATTTCATAATTGCTGCGACTTCTTACAGAATTATTTTTTGAGTTTCGTTTTTGACGATCTTTAATATCAGTGAAAGATACCTTGCATTGTCCTAAAACCGTACCACCGTAAACTACGTATGCTCTGTCCTGAAGCGACAACATCACCAAAAGAAGATGCTTTGTGTGAGATTGTTGGGCGATTCCAGCTTGAAATTCTGTAAAAGTGATGAATAACTCGATAAA
Source organism: Rhytidiadelphus loreus (assembly GCA_947034895.1). NCBI lineage: Eukaryota > Viridiplantae > Streptophyta > Bryopsida > Hypnales > Hylocomiaceae > Rhytidiadelphus > Rhytidiadelphus loreus. The sequence goes on along the minus strand of OX344765.1, from coordinate 26,172,791 downwards.
AAAATGAAACGGGTCAGGTGGAGCAGTTAAGAGCTTGTAACTTGTATCGCATGTTTTGTTTTGTGCAAGAAGCGAGGGTTATTGCAGTGGTGATTGTAATCTTGAGTGTGTTTATGAAGTTCCTCGCGTTGATCGAGCTTGAGGCACTTGCGTTGTACATGAAGTGATCCTAATCGGGAAATTTGATTTCTTAAAGTTTTCAAGTCCATATTCTTTATCAGAATTAGGACAACTCCCTCATAGGAGGACGTGTTCGTTCCTGGCTGAGTATTTTTTTTTTTGCGTTTAGTCATTAAATCAAGCTATCACCTCTAGTTTCTGAGCAGTAACTTTTGGCATTGCAGAGCCTATGCAAACGGATCAATGCAGGAAATTGAATGTGCAGTGCCACTGGTTCTTCCGTCTCCAGTAATTGCTGCTGACAGTGTCCAGGTATTCCCTTGCCCAATCTCTTTGATCTTGGATACTGAATTGGAAATTTATCAAGCCGAATGCAGATGTGCCTCCCTTAATATGTCTGGTGCTGGTGCAAAGCTACTGTAGAGAAAGCCTATTGTTTGCATACATTGAAAGTTCTCCTCTTGATTCATAAATGACATGTTTAATGAGGGCTCTGGGTTGTAACTTGTGATGATTTAAGTAAGGATTCCTATCCTACGTAGAATGTCATGTTGTCAGTCTGATATAGTGGCGTTCTATCTAAGGTTTTCTGTAAACTTTATTCATGTTTCGTTCATCACTGTTAGTAAAGCTGTTGCCTGACCGACGTGTTGTTTTCTTCAGGTCCAGCATCATGATATTGAGACCAATCTGAGTGGGATGCTACCAAAGGTTCACAATGAACGGCTTGCCTTGGAGCAAGAGGTAATTATCTGACCCTAGATGATCTAAAGAGTCTTTCTATCAGTTGATTCCTCGTCCTGTTCATTTCTGTCAGTCTGAATTATTTGGTAACTATTGCAACTCCTAACTCCTATTCATAATTATGCCACATCATTTGTTCAGGTTGCAAATTTGAAGGAGAAGCTTATGCATGAAATTAAGTTGCGGGAAGCCCTGAAAGGTGGCCTGCAAAGGTCTCCGGGCACTCTACTGAAAATTCCTGGATACGTTCCCGCCAAGGTCAGTCCCTTCAACTCAATTGTCTTTGTGTATCTGGGTCGTAGGCTTTTTTGGTTGGATTGTTTTTGGCTTCCATGGTTTTGCAGAAATTCTGGGATAAGTCTGTTCATCTTGAAGCCTCAATTCGGCGTTTAGAACCACTTATCCTCCTTTCATGACTTCTAGCTTACGTTTATAAGCCGACCAATTTGATGTGCAGACAAGAGAGCTTCTATTTGAAGTTGCGGTCTTAGAAGAGGAGATCGTTTTCCTTGAGAAGCATGCAGTATATCTGCGGCAGGAGCTCCAGGAGGACATTAAACCTGAATCATCCTCGTCATTGCGACTTGACGGTGGAGAAGAGACTGCTTCTGTCTCCAAGAAAAGTATTGCTTCAGAGACCAAGATTCCAGAATCTGAAGTATCTGAGCCAACGACACCGAACAACCCATTGACACCGTCGTTGACACCGTATGAGACACCTGAATGGAGACCTTCTGGTGCATCCTCTCCTTCAGCCATGCACGAAAGTAACACGCCCTTGCCCTCATCTGTGCCTTCCGATTTCGCATTACCCCTCTCCATGAACTCTCCTTCCCCGTATGGTGACAAGTCTGGTAGTATACCTCCTCAGGTATTGAACAGAAAAAGAATGATCAGAAGAGGGTTTTCCTCATCAGAGTCGGTTCCTGCAGACATTAGTGAACCACACGATGTGGATAGAAAGCCCTCGAGAAAGAAACCAAATCACAAGAAGTCTCAATCTCTCCCATGCGTCGCCAGGAAGACAGATGTAGAATGTGATGCCAACTTCGCTAGAATTGATCCTGTCAGTAAGGAGGCTGAGAGGGATGTCTATGAGAGACTATCTGCCCCGAAGAAGGGAGTACATGCAAGATCATCTGCTCGTCCCTCTGACAAATCGAGGAATGCTGCTCTCAAGTGGTCCGCAAATGGGAAGGAGGTTCAGAGGCTGTGTCGTACACCTCCACGCCCAGCCACTTCACAAGACGAGAGAGTGGAAAATCGTGTGAAGAAGTCTGTCAGGAAGAAAGAACTCCCTGGCCGTTCACCACCTCGTATTTCTCCGCACTTAGAGACCAAAAAAACTCCTTTCTTCAGACGTTCTTCCAGTTTCAGAGAAATGGAAACCGAATGTTCACTCGCTTCAACTCCGTCTCCGGTATTTGAAGACAAGGCCATAGCCTCTATCAAGCGCATCGTGTCAAGCATGAGTCCAACTAGATCTCCACAACTGAAGGTTCGTAATTGTAGCAACTCACCGACGACCCCCACTGCGGAGCAAGGAAACCAGGATCGGCTGGTGACGCCATTTAGATTGCCTGCAACTCTGGAGAAAGAAAATGTCAGGGTTTTGACTCCCAATGATGAGAGACGAAGGACACACGACCTCGTTATTACCAGGTCTCTGCCCCCCATCAAACTAAATATGGCGTCCAAATTACATTCTCCTCTGAAGGGTGCTGTTCAACATCGCCTGACGGTGTCGAACAACTTTTCTGAGAATGCCAAACTATATGCCAAGGCAAAGCTCATATCTACACCAACGAAGCAAGATTTCAAAGTGAGACCCGTCGAAGTTCAGAAGCCTTCGTGTACAGGAGATGATTTTGGGCAAAGTACTTCGAAGTTAGTTGATATCGACGACGATGATAAGGTATACTTATCCCTAATCCATGTCTAATGACATTTTCTTGTCTCCTTCACCTTTAAAGTAGATCCTTATCCAGCGGCTTTCAACTCAGGCACAATGAAAAGTATCTGCATTCATGTCGCAATCTTTCACTCTGATGTCATTCTCGTTTAATTGTGTGATTCACTAGTCCCACACTTGTTCTTAACCACGCTGGTCGATAGAGACAACGCTGATGACTCTTCTGCTTTGGCGAATCATTCCTTACTGCTTGGAAGTGCTTTGATTCAGGATGATAAGGTGGACATGGCTTGTGGTCCAATAGCAGACGCTTCCTGGCTACCAGACGATCTGGCAAAATTATTCGGTATTGTATGCAGCAAGATCCGTAGACAGTCTTCAGACCCGTCGGCCACCAAGATGGTTGGGAAGCCTCTTGTTCCTCCGCTTTGTAATTCTCAAAGAGTTCCATCATTTGGAAGAAGTCAGAGTTTTGACATAAGGAGCCAAGGAGGCTTACAATTGCTGGAAGAATACTGTTCAGATGGCATGGACTTGCTAGATTCTTATGATGTACGCAAGCACCGGTCAGCGAATATAGGGCCTCATCGGCACTATTACAAAGCAATCAAGCCTCCACTTGAGCAGAAGTTGAAGTACGTTTCGTCTAACTTTTTTGTACTTGCTGTTAACGCATTGATAATCTTGAAGGAGAAAGTGAGTTTGAAATCCTTGGTAGACTGGAACTGAGAGGCTTCATTGGAAGGATTTTAGGTTTGTTTTCGAGAAGCAGTACTGATTGAGTGGTTTCTCCCTTGCAGGGCCTAGGAGCTTGCATTTCTCAAGTGGAAGGAAAATTCCTGCTCTGTGCTTACCAATTACGGCATGGAAAGAAGGAAAGAAGGAAACCTCAAATCTTCCAACCGTATGATCTCCTGGGTTTGAAGAGGAGAAAGGGTCTTGTGTGAATCCATAGCGTAGAGTATGAAACTTGTGCATGAAACGACCGCGAGTGGCGAATCGGGAGTTGATTGAGGCCATACACAGGCGTTTATAAGTAGTGTTGCATGATTTGCAAACGGTCAAATCACAGCTTCCACGGCAATTTATTTAGAGTGTATGGAGATCAAGTCTGTCTGAGACCTTCCGCGAGTCCGTGAATTCTGATGGAACTTTCATCAATGTTCACTGTAAGCCCTCTATCAATTTTGGTCTCCCAATATTTTAGCTTCTGCTATTATTTTGAAATCCCTCTGTGAATGATAATTTCGCTTGAGATCTACTTAATTTATTTGCGGTGCTATTTCATATAATATTGTGAAGCTGCTCGATTCTTTTGCAAATATCGTCTGTAATGATCTCACTTGTGGTTTGCCAACTTGCTGAACAGGATGGTTCCTATCATATCCGCCCATGGTTGAGTACTGCATGAGAACAAAGTGTGTCTGCTTCGGACCTGCTGAAACTTGAGAGGGCGTCAGCAATTTTCTGCTTCGATTCCTGCGTTGTGTTAAACTTAGATCCCTGGCTCCCTAACAATTCTCACATACGCAAACTTTTACACTGTATCATATTCTCTTCACTTCAAATACAAACTCGAGGGTTGCCAGATTATTCATTTTTTCTCTTTTTTTTTTTTTTGAACAAATGGAAGAACCCAATGCATTAAAAGAAAAAAAACGCATACAAACAACTCCCAAGCCACAGGCGGCTGGACACTGAAGAGATTATTCACTTTGATTGATGCAGGGACCATTTGATAACGTATTTATGACATCTGATTGCCGGTGAAATTGCTGCAACTTACTAAATTTCAGGATTGTGAAAGAGTGTTCGATTGGAACATCATTTAAGCCCGGAAATGAGTTTTATCCATAAAGTCCACAGCCATGTTTTTATTAAAAAAAAACTCAAAACTGCAATGAGCAAAAATCTTTAAAATTTGCATATTCATCATAGGATCTTGCACTAAACTAGTTTAAGAGTGTGTTGTAGAAACTTCAGAATTTGACAACTTTGATTGCAAGATAATTACTTTTGAAGTGAAGAAAATGGTTTATTTTGCACCTAGTGTGATAAGATTATAAGACTTTGAATCTTAGCTAAAAAAATTTACACTACTAATGTTGAATTTTAACAAAGAATGTTGAAGAATTGATTTGAAAGTCTAGGGATTTTTTTTTTAAAGCAAAAATATGATTTTCATTCTTTAAAAAATTACTAAGTAGAAGTACATGTGGTACAAGATTGAAGGAAAAACTAAATCATTAATAGCTTTAATGTGGAATTGAAACACACTAATCCCAACAATGAGATTGTTGTAAAAAACATACCAAACCTCAAGGAACTTCTTTTGAAAATTGAGTTAAAAAACAAGTCCAATACATTATATTCTGAAGAAAATGTTGCGATTGCCCACAAAACACACCTCCGTAACTTTCACATCACTAATCCAAATGGAATGAATAAAAACTTTTTCCAAAATAGGCAAAAATACAATCTATAAGAAATAATTTTTTAATTTAATTTCAAGTTTTTGTGTATTTCTTTTGTTGTCAAGCACCCTAAAATTTGAACTTATTTTGGCATAACTTTTGCTCTTGGGCAGTGATTGAAATAAAAAAATATACCCTCCAAAAACTAATGTGTTCTTCTATCTTATGAAAAAAAATTCAAAAAACAACAACAAAAATTAAGACTGCAGGAACCTACCTAAAATCCATTTTGTACCCTGTAGGACAACGAGACTTTAGTATCGATCACCTTATACAGTTCAACTGGAAGGGAGTCTGCAAATGGGAGCGTTGTGTTTGTTGCGCTTGTTGCGTTTGTCCACAAATAGAAAAGTCATGAGGGGTTTTGAGGGCTGCCTGTAATGTTGGTGTAGGTCTTAAATTAAATAATAAAGATATTATAGCTTACCTACCTGAATTTTTTTTCTGAGGTATAGTGAACTACCCCTTCCAAGAATTTGGAAAAATCAGAACTTCATTGTTACAGTACATTTGTACCCCACACATTGGCAGTATCATTGAATTACAATTTGGTAATACATGCTATTTAACTCTAGAAGGACAAGGCCTCCATGATCAACCCATTATCAGACCAATAGGTGCATTCTTTATTTCTACAATTAATAGTGAAGTCATCCATTAGACCTTTTGAGTTTGCTATATCCTTAAATGATTAAAATTTGTGAAGCACATATAATGAAAGCACCCGAAAATGTCAAAATAAAAAATTCAACACAATTGAAGGTACATTTTTCTAAAAATAATATTTTTGTAGTATTAGCAATTGAAAATCATGAATTTTCAATAAATAAAAAATAGATTTTTTTGATAAGGCATGTAATTTCTATGAATTTTCAAAGTGAAAGCTCCCTAAACAACTAAAACTATCACTTAGGCGGATTTGAAACTGAAATCTAACAAAATCTAAAGTCAACCAATTACAATTAAGCATGGGGATGGTTAAATGATGCTTTTCAAAGACATTTTAATGGAACTCTAGAGATGATTTAATGAAAATCTAGGGTATATGAATGGGTACAAGGACAATAATGGGTGTTTTCACCTTAACTTGACATTGCCATATAATTGTAAATAATTAATCCTTGACAAATTGTTATTTGACATGATTGATTGGACAAGATATGTGATATTTGATTACATCTTAATTATTGTAAGAAAGAGACTTCTTTGAAAAAAACACTTGGGACTTAGTAAGCAAGGAGTTTCACAAGGTAAATAATTTTGTATAGGTAGTTGTGATTTGATAACTTAATTATCTACAATGATTTAAGTGCATGTTTGTAACACTAATTTATCAACGTTACATTATTTAAATTAGTGCAAGATGAAATATGACAAAATGATACTCTTTGCAATAATTTCTTCTAGTAATGCCACTCTAATTTTGTGCCCTCTCCAAATAAGATTAATCTATGAAGTTGGAAATTTAGGCCCGCTTAGATGCTTGGATTTTCCTACATTATTATTACATATACACCAACTACAAATATGCGAGACAAAGGCTTGAGGCTCCATCCTACCCTTCAAATTTCTCCTAATGCTTCTACGATGATAAATATATGTGTCTTATATGAAAAATTAATCCATGCAATTAAATACAAACAACTAAATATAATATATTATTCGTTTTAATCTTTAATGGTGAAATTTGAAAAGACAATTTTCTTTAGACTTAAATACTATGCACTCATTTTGCTATTGAAGTCAGACAATCTTGGTAAAATGTAAGAATCTTCAATTGTTCATTCATGTAAATTCTGCCTTGGGATGGAAATTCTTGTGATTGTAAATCTTAGTGATTCATAGTAATGAAATTATTTTCTCACCACAAAAACAAAGTTAGGGGGGAATTGAAGCAACTCTTTAAAACATTGAATCACATTCAATGAATCCAAATGCATTTAATTGTAATTAAACAAACTTCAAGGATACAAATTAGGATTCCATGAGAATTATTGTCAAAAACTATCATTTTTTGGTGCATTGACCAAATTTGAAAACTATAGAGTTTTTTCTTAATTCCAATATTACAAAAATGTATTTAATTGCTATGTCAATATGTAGAAATAGCCCATTTTGGATATTAAATTTTGCTTTAATCTTGCAATCTGCTGAAATTTTTGCACATATTTAATTGCAAGACTAAATGTTTGAAGTTGGAAAAAAAATTGCTAGACAAAGACAAACAAAATTTGAGCCATCTTAGAGTAAGATTTATGCTCTACTCACAATTGATCCTCTACACTATTGGATACTATAAGTTGCTAGGTATACTTATGAAAAATTCCAAAAGCAAAAAATAGGTCTTCCTTACTCTAAATCACTTTACAATACAAGGAAGTCAAGTGATGTAATAATACACTAGCCAATTTTTGATGGTTTCATGTGCATTGGGAAATTTATTTTTTGAAATCCACAATATGAAAAACATAGAGTCAAACATTTAGAACATTTTTGAAAAAAATTCAAAATTTTTTATTTCATAGATTGGAAGGTTAAATCATTTGAAGTTAGGAGAAAATGTTTTTTTTTCAAAAATAATTGTCCAACATAGATAACAAAGTATGACGCCCCTCTCGACTCCCCTTAACCCTTAAAGGACTGTCACTATACTTTCACCAAAAACGCTCCAAAACTGCCATTTCTAGTACAAGTACCAAAATTTTGAAAAAAAACTTTTTTTGACATATCTAACCGTAGGATCTTGTATTATATAGTATCAAAAACATGTAGTAAAATTTTCAGACATTACCACCGGGTGGATTGCAAGATATAAGCATTCAAATTTACTAAAATCATTTTTTTTACCCTGCGAAAAGCAGGGCAGCTGCACTTCACAAGCTCACATTTTTATGAAAAAATGACCTAAATGGTGGTGCTTCTTTGGATTTGTTTTCCTAGACAAGTTTTCCACATGCTTGAAAATTTTCAGATCATTTGGAATAGTACAACATATAGGAAAAAAATAGTAATTAGGTAGTAGTAGAGAATGATTCAAAATACTAAATATATGGAATTAAAAATTTCCAATCCCAATGGTCAAAATGTTGTAATAATGTATCTACATCCTACGATTTTATTTTTGTCCAAAAATATTGAAAATTGGGTAAGATAAAGGATTTCAAAGTTTATTTTAGAGTAGGAAATCCAAAACTGCCCGCAAACAAAAAATCCTCATAACTTTTGACTCATTGATCAAAATGGAATGATTCAAAGCTTTTTGTGTGACAAGGAGGGTTCTCTGGGGCGGGTTGGAGAGGTGCTGCTGGTCGCAAGCGGAGCTATGGCGCCGCCAGTTTGCAGATCTCCGTGTAACAACAACGGACTTCGCTATCTCCGGAAGAGTGTTGCATTCGATTAGTACTGCGTATGCCTCTGGTGTGCGAGTGGTGGCGTCAAAAAAATGAGCCACTCAGTTCTAGTTTATTAGCTTTTAATTCACTGCTTCCGAACCCTAAACCTTGTCGTTGAGATTACGGGCGCTTAGTTAATCACACTTAGGAAAATGGGATCTTATCGGGATATAGTTAGGGACGGTCGTTGTTACATGGCTGACCAGTTTATGGAGCATCACAGACTACACGTGAGGAACTCAAGATACGGACACCCCACCACACATGGCAAACCTGGTGGACCAGACACCTTCCAAGACGGGCAGAGTCAGTGGCAAAACCCTAGAACTCAAGCTTCTGGATCTCAGCGGCAACCTGCTCCGGACCCTACTAGAAGCCAATGAGGAAGGTATCAAGCATCATGGCAAGACACACCTGCCAAGCCAGCATCAACACATGTAACGCCACCATTCTGTGTTGCATCTACAGTGGAGATTGAAGCTGACCCTCCATCACTGCAATGTAACTGGGAAGGACGACCTGTCCAACAGAGAAAGGTATTACCAAATACTGTCTTCGATTCTGTAGCTCTTGGACAAGAGATCTTACATTTGAAGGAGCATGTTGTTATTGCTTGCTTTATTGGTGGGATACTCGATGGCTCCTCCATACAATCGTAGCTGGACGATCTAGGAGGCCAGATCTACCCAAATGTAGTGGCTTTACAAAAGTTATCTGGGAATGGTTTCCACTACGTGAAGCTGGATTGTGCCCTGGCGGTCTAGAAAACCATCAACCTTTGCCTTCATAGTTTTAAAGGAGGTGCAGTTATGTATCAACACTGGCAAGCTTCTTTCAACCCTCTGGACCCAAAAGGGAACTTCTTTCCACACTGGCTATCACTGGAAAACCTCCCACTCGAATACTTATCCTTCTCCACGACCATCGCTTCAGCTTTGGGTCAGGTTCTAGAATCCGATATTCCTAACCCAACTCTTAGTTCTCATCGTTTTTGTGTCGCCCTGAACCTAGTACATGGCTGGATCCACAAGCTAGGTATTACAGATGCTCATGGTGGATGCTCTGATATTCTTGTTAAATATGAAAAGGTACAGTTGAGCTGTGGCTTGTGCCAAATTCTCTCTCACTCGACCTCGGAGTGCCCTAAGTACACTCCGGCCCTTAGCAAAGAGAACATTACAGCTAAACAAGCTACTAGGAATTCACCGAATGAGGTTCAGTCTAAGGTAGCAAGAAACTTTACAGAATCCAAGCCTCTTCAAAGTGAGTCATCCAGAAACGCGAATAGCAGACGGTATAATCGCCATAGTTACCGCAGGAGTTCTACACCTTATCCACAGCCGGTCCCAGATGCCGATGGTTTCACCCCAGCGGTATATTGTCGAAAGGGGAAAGCTCCATCACCATCGAGCTCGAGTCATTACTAGGCCCGTAGGATATCAACAGAACGAAGACGGGATGCAAGAGATTCTCCCAATCAACAACATGTACCGAAGCAGGCTAGCCCTCCCGCAGTATGCTCTGAAGGTCGCACACCTCAGGCTTCTTCGGTATTGCAATCACCAAACGATAAACCCTGTCCATCAAGACACCAACCTCAACAAACAATGGAGGAAGTGCTACCGTTACCCCCAACACTCTTGCCGCACCACAAACCTGCGCATATCGCTGATCTAGTTAACGCACCCATGGATGTCGAAACCCCAGACTCAAGTTCTTCACCCAAATTCATTTCAGATACCCCAATCCTCACCCTAGCGGTCATATCCCCACCAGTGTCGACTGAAGTGATCCTTATTGAACCAGCCACTAGCACTCATGGATCAGACCCCATCCGAACAATAGGAATCGACACTCCTTCGAAGGCTGGATTATCGGCACAGATCCCACCCAGCCCACAGACCCCTGCAGAACCTCACCTTCCTAACTCATTCGACAATCTAGACCAAGCGGTTGCAGTGGCTAATGCTGCCTTTCGTCAAAACAAAAACAAATTGATCCCCCTAACCTTTGACTCGCATCTAGATGAAGAACAATTCGAGGATGCTTTATTGAATCTTCCTGATCTACGAGGAACACCCCGAATTGAGTTTCCATCCAATGATAGTGGATCCTCGCTAGCGATTTGTCTCTTCCATCACATCATTGGATCCGCTCCAGCTTGTCCATCTGAGGACCCACAAGTATCGATACCTCAGGTGGGTGGAGATTATTCATTGAGGCAGGTGAAAGCTTCAGTTCGGAAACGGCGTGGAGGCCAAACACAACATCCTGAAGATCGAGTCGAGCTTGTCTCCACAAATCACTCGATGGATGCGTGGGGTTACAGACGAACAAGGGTCACAGATCGCGCAGAGAGCGCTGGGAAATCTCTCGATCCACATAGCTATGAAGCTTAGAGTCCTCTCGCAAAATATCAGGGGCCTAAATGATCCCCTAGCGATAGATAATCTTAGAAACTACATTCTCAAAAATCCAGTTGATTTTCTTTTTATCCAAGAACACAAACTTCGAGGAGATGGGGCTTTAAACCTTGGACGTAAATTGTGGAAGCGGGCCAAAACACTCTACACAATTGCAGAACCAGGATATACTCTTGAGGGTGACCAAGCGGGTAAGGGTGGAGTAGTGTCCTTCATTGCTCCATGGTGGACTAGTTTCATTTCTCAATCTGGTTCTTTATTTGGCAGTAGGGTCATCTGGTTTATCCTTTCAAGACTTCCGGGAGGAGACTTGGGATTTATCAATGTATATGCACCAAATGAGCCTCAGGCACGCAGATTGCTATGGGAGACTATGTGTCGTGAAATCCCGTCAACATGCCGATGGGTCCTAGTAGGAGATTTTAACGCTGTTGAAAGACGTAGTGACAAGTCCAACGTCTGTGGGAAAACCATGCCAAGTCAAGAACGGCTGTTGTTCAATGCTCTCAAAGACACGCTACATACATTTGAGTATCCTAGAACAAATCCAAGTCTTTTGTTTTCTTGGGACAATGCCCGTAGTGACGGGGCTCGAGTGATGGCCTGCTTAGATCGGATTTATCTTTTTCCAGATTCCCCTGTGAACCCATGCAAGATTCTAGAATACCGCATCAGAGGCAATCATACAAGATCTGATCATTGCCCAGTCTCCATGGTCCTCGAGCTGGCCCAATCAGCCTGCCGCCCCAGTAGATGGATCATGTCGTCTCAGTTTTTTAACACAACAAGTTTTCAGATTCATCAGATCTGGATTGATACCCCTACCAGTGTTCCTTTTTTCTCGAAGCTTAAACTAGTATCTAAATTTTATCGACAACACTGCGTTCGGAAGGCGCGGAGCTTTAGGGAAGCTGAAACGACTCTCGCAATAAGCCTCGACAACAAGAACAGAATTCTTCAGGACCTTCTTCAATCTGTGCAATTACAGGACGAGGTTAATAACCTCCGGAGTCAACTAGCTGAGTTTGAACGCCGGAAGCTAGAAGGTCGCAGACTCCGATCCAGGGCTCGGTGGCGGCTATTTGGGGATAAATTAACCACTGAATTTTTTCAAGCAGTAAGGGAGGCTCCAAAATCGGCGGTTATCTCGGAACTCAAAGACAACTTCGGAATCATGCACCAAGAGCGAGGAGCCATTGAAGATATTTGTACTAAATTCTACACAGATCTCTACGCTCAAGAAACACTGTCGCCAGAGATTCATACTACTAGGGAATCTATTCTATCGTGCATTCCGACTCAAATTGATCCCTCGATGAGGGAGAGACTAGCACAACCTCTGACTAAGGATGAACTTCACAATGCATTACGGCAGATGGCTAAGGGCCGCAGCCCGGGCCCAGATGGCGTTGCTACTGAATTCTTCACTGAATTTTGGAGCTTGATTGGTGACGAGTTCATTGGAATGATTCAATCTTCAATATATGAAGGCTATTTACCTTTGGGAATGACGTCTGGCCTTATTACTCTTCTTTACAAATCAAGTGACCCTACAAAGCTTTCAAACTGGAGACTGATTACTCTGTTAAATGTTTCGTACAAAATCCTTGCTAAATCTCTCCAACTTAGGTTGTATGACATCCTGAAAGACATTATCAGCCCTGACCAGTCTGCTTTCCTCCCACATCGGTACATTTTAGACAATGTTTTACTTCAGTATGAAACCATAGAGTGGGCGAAAGATTCAAATCAAGACCTTATATTTCTCAAACTTGATTTTGTCAAGGCATACGATGTCGTCTCGTGGGATTTTCTGTTTTGGTTGATGGAAAAAATTGGAATCCCGGCTGCGTTTATTCACATTGTGAAAATGATGTTAAGCGACGCCTCAGCCTCGGTACTCATCAATGGACAGGGGACGGCACAATTTCCTATCTGCAAGGGGGTTTGGCAAGGTTGCCCCCTTGCACCTTACCTTTTTCTCCTAGTGGGCGAGGCCCTAAATCAGGCGGCGAAGATGGAGCAGCGATTGGGCAACATCCGTGGGATTCAACTCTCGGACTGCGACATGCAACAGTTACTAGCACTGTATGTTGACGATACAGGCTTCTCAATATGAGGGCTTGAAGCGGACCTCAGGAGCACCATTGCTCTCATTGACCGATTTGGCTTAGCCATAGGCCTGGCTGTGAATTGGACCTAAAGCCTAGGCTACTGGTTCTCCAAGGATGCCCAACCGGAGTGGCTTACCCTTGTCGGGATCTTGTGGGCTCCAGTTGGGTCGCTTTCAAAACTGCTAGGGGCGCCATTTGGGATATCGGTGGAAACAGGGGACATTGATGCTTTCGTGCATCAGAAAATCACAAAAAAATTATCATACTGGACAACTCAGTGCCTCTCTCTCGCCGGGAGGGTGACAGTGGTTAATGCGGTCCTCCTCTCAACCATTTACTATTTTATCGCAATATGGAGTAGATCAGTAAATGCCATCCGTACTGTATGCAGAAGCTTGAGGAACTTCTTGTGGAGTGGAATTGAACACACGTCCCGTACCAGAGTGTCATGGCATGATTGTTGCCTTCCTAAAACAATTGGTGGCCTCAAACTAATAGATCCAGAATTATCCCTCACCGCACTCCTCACTAAGTGGATTCTGTTCGCCATCGAACCTGGCATATCAAGCTTAAAGACTCTTCTCAGGCACCGAATAGGCAGAATGAAACCGAACCCCAAACAGGGCTTCTGGTTCTCGTCACCAGCCTGGCTTATGGTCCATAAACCATCGGCAACTCGTGGCTCTCCAGTCTGGAACCGAATTACTTCTGCCTGGTGTCGGATCGTAAAGCACATGGAGCAGATACCACCAACCAACTCAGACGAGGTTCTTTCAACGAGTATCTGGTGGTCGAATGATTTCATTGGGAAAAATTTCAATTTTACATTGGACAGGGGCTGTCAACTTGCACGGAGTGGGCTTCGGAACATCAACGATCTATGGGATATGCATAATCAAGATTTCAAATCCTGGGAGGACATTTCAACTGAGTTTCCACTCACAAGGAATGACCGCAACCACTGGCATTCGTTACTCTCACTGATTCCCCGGGAGTGGATCAGAATGTTGTCCCATAATGCAGAATCGGTGATGAAAGATGAATGGGTTGGCATATTTATTCAACACGATGACGTGCTCCCCATCGTGGTCTGGCAAGTGGGAGCACAAATCGACAACATTATATGCTCTCAGCCCAAGGTGATCCTTCTCACGCGGGACACTCCGAGAGCCATGGTCAGGGGTATTTCAAGCCAACTTTCCCCCTCGCGATGTGCAGACAGCGAAAGAACTTTCAGAGGCTATGTGAAGAGAGTTCGAATAGTCCAGATCAAGAAGAACCGTAATCGCCCCCACCACCTCGTTTATGCAGGAGCTATCCAGAACATGCCATTCGACCCTGGTCATTGGCAATGGGCTAACGGCAAACTCATTTTGGAGTATTCAACTGCCACAGGTCATAAATTGCTCACAGGTTCAGATCGACTGAAGAGATCGATCCCTTCCAAGTGTCCTAATCTGCTAAGTGATACATTCGAACCAGCATGGAAGGAGGTTTGGAACAAGGCTCACTCACAAAAAGAGGCCGCATTTATGTGGTTCGTTTGGCACAACACGGTGGCGGTCAATTCATGGCGCGCACAGATTGCTCCTGAGATTAATACGAACTGTGTGTGTTGTTCTCTTGATGTTGCTGAGACCCCCATTCACAGGTTCTACAGTTGTCCACAAGCTCAAGACGCATGGGAGTACGCCCAGTCAATCTTACAACATATTTGCGGCGTTACCCCTGGTATGGGACCCCAACGACGATTCAATGCCCAACAGTGCATTTTCGGCGCTCCAATTCCGAGGTTTTTTCACATGAGCAGAACTATTTGGACCCTAGTCCGTGGATCTACTCTCTGGCTGATCTAGATTGTTCGTAATAGCCAAGTTTTTTATAGGGACCGTTGGCTTGTTCAATGTATCCAGACCGCGCTTTGGAACTTCCTCCTCGATTCCGGACGAGCGGCGCTTTTGAGAGCTCAAATGGGCGCTAACTCTCGGCCCCTTCAAGCGAGTAAAATTTGGTTGAGCTTCGATAACATCTGGCTCAGATCGGAGATTATCGCCAAGAGGGATACTGATAGGATTGTTTGGAACTCCAGGGGTCCTCCCCTCTGTGTTTTTTACTAGTTTGGTTCTCTTTGTTTTTTTCATTCTTCCTTTCTGTTTTTTTCTTTCTGTTTTTCATGCTCATTTCTCTTTTCATTTGACCGGCCGTTCGGCCTGGCTGTACTGTGACTATTTGCAATGGAATTCCATTTGTTTAAAAAATATAAAAAATATAAAAAATAAAGCTTTTTGTGTATATAAAACTCTAGAAAATCAATTCCAAATTTTTGTTTCTGAAAAAAGTGATTTTTTCTGATCTGCCCGAACTGCCCGGTTGGGAAAAAAAGTAACATATTGGGCTATAACTTTTGACTTGTATTTCCAAATGTCATGAAATTTGATGCATATGAAAGATCTTCCTCGCCCCCACATTCTATTAAAATTTCAGACCCAAATATGAAAATCTCCGCTCGTAGGTACCTGCCCAAAAAATTTATACAACCAAAAAACATAGTCCGGTCCTTTAGGGGTTAAAGTGTGATTTTCTTAGAGCTAAACTTAGTTTTCTTATTACAATTTCATGTCATGTTATTTTAGTTGCACACTTGCCAAATTTCAAAAGTAGGTGATTCTCAATAGATTCCATTAAGTAAAAACTAATGCTCTACATTTTATACCAATGTATAGATGATCATTTCTTCTCCCCATTTGTTTAAAAAATAATTTGGCATTAAGCCAAGGGTGCACTAGATGTGGAAGTCCTCCGGGCTTGTAGTTAAGCTCAGGGCCTCTTTACACCAAAAAAACTTTGTGTTGGAGTCCAAAGAAATATAATGTTTCCATTGGAAGACAAATATAGATCCAAAGCCAAGATCCAATCCAAACACTCCGTTTCTTTGCACTCCAACACAAAAAAATAAATTGGTGTAAACATGCATTTAATTTTTTTGATCTCGTGTATCAAATCACCACACAACAAACTCTTGTGGTTTCCTACTCTCCTTCAAGCTTAGTCTAAAATTGAAGTACTTCACAAAAGGCAAGTTTTCTCTAACCTTGGATTCTTGTTTGGTGAAATTTTCAACCACAAACATTTGCAGAATATTCTACTTCTTTTCCTTTTCCTTTTGGGAACAATCAGCCTCAAGTAGCAGAATAATGAGATGAGTTGTGAAAAAACTAACCTGAGTGTTGCATCTCCTTCTGGCAAGTAATTATTTCCTGGACTTGTTCTTTGAGTATAAGAAGAAAGCAATCAGTGAGTTACCAGAGAATCAAGTGCTAACGAAGTGGGAAATATCATTCATTCAAGCTGGAGAGACGGACACTGTTGGTATTATTTTGACCCTGATGTAACAGACAAATGTTAGCCAAACATTGAGTAAATAATGGACTATAAAGGCTGCAGTGAGTGGCACACACTTGATTCATTTGGCCTCATGGACTTGTTCTTCCTCATATTTGGGGATTTTTGGGTGATAAGTCAATTGGGGTCATAGTGATAGACAACATTTGGGGAGAACAGCCCGTTAGTTCATTGATAGCCAATGCAATTGGGAAAAAAATGGGTTGCAATTTGAAACATTAAAAAAAAATCTTGTGAAGAGATCTATAAAATTTCTACTTGGAAGTAAAAAATAGAGAAAAAAAACAGACTTGGTATTTGAATAATGGGTTCAATATGGGAATTAAAGGGAAATAGTTGGTGAAACTAAAAAATATTCCAAATGCTAGTGAAACTAACACATTGTACATTTTGGGACATGTCCCATGTCTCATTTTGCATGGATTTATACGTTTTCTTTTGGATTGCGCAACATTTAAAAAAATAGACAAGGTATCTCTCTTTTTCAGGATAAGTTTTTGCATTCTTGAAACCTTGACAAAATCTCATATATATGTACACACACAAAGATGTTGGGCTTGCAAACAAGTTGCAATGAGGTGTAGCTACCTTATTAGTTTCACAGCATAATAGTTGAAAGACCATTGGAAGATGTTTGGAGTAAATCTTATTGGCAATTGAAGAGAATTGGAGTATAGCATGTTCACAATTCAAAAAAATGATGCACATGTGTCTTAGCATATATTGTTGGAGACATTTAGATGGTAATTTGAAAGGCTCAATATAATGAAGAAATATGAAGTGTTGACTCTTGCTTCATAGAGAAGAAGACTAATTTGAAATATTTAATTCATTCTCTCCATGCTCCTTGCGTAATCTCCAATGCAAGATTAAATTGTTACAAAAATTTCATAGGGTTGTTTTGTTGTTTGCTTGCATTGTACTAGTATGAAATATTTCTACAAGACTATTTTGGAGAATGATCATCTATCATACTTGTTTAATATCCATCACCTCTCATTATGTTCTCCGATGCTAGTGAAACCTATGCAATACCAATCCAACTTTGGAACATACTCCCTCATTCTCCACCAAGTTGTCTTCATGTATGAATGAAAAACTCCATATTCCTATTTGAAGGATGAAACCAAAACTTTGCAGGAAAAATATTTATCAAGTACCACTAGAAAAATATCTTAGAAATGAAAATTTTGTATAATTTGCTTGTGATTCTTGTTTTAGGTCCATGCTATTGTATAATTTTTGAGTGTTTGGTTAATGGATGTCATGGTAGCGTCAATGTGAGAAACGCAACTAATACAAGGACATATTAGTGATGAGATTTCTACACTAGAGCTCAATTAGATTTGTATGTCTCTTTTCAAATCATGATAGTGAGAGGATGTCACCCTATCACTTACTTAATTCCTAAAATGCCCAAGGTCTTTTTTGAGCTTCTTGGAATTTGCTCTAAATTGAACAAAAAGTCAACATTTTGATCAATTTGATTAATTTTTAAAAGTTGTAACTGAACAAACTAGATATGTCAACAATAGATGAAATTCAACCCTCATTAAGGGCTATGAGTTTTCCTGCGTTCCTTTGTGTTCTCATCTTTGCCACATAGCCTCCTGACATGGCCGAGAGACGGTCACATGAGCAGGCATTAAAAAAAATAAAAATAAAAATTTAGTTTTTTATTTTAATATTCTAATATATTTTAAAAAATTAAATATTTTTTTCCAAACAGCACGGGCTAGTTCTCAGCAATGGCCCTCCTGAAGGATTGAATCCCATTTAATGAGATTACACAAAAAAAGAAAACACAACATTATCACTTATGGATTGAAAGATTATAATGTCTGATCAAGAAGGTGTTAAAACTTCGAAAGTAATTTAAGGTCTTTTAATCTTCTTTTCACATGTCAAGTTTAAAAGTTAGTCACCAAAAAAATATGAGGTTCGAGGTCCTAACATGTATAACCCTAGTCAATTTATGGCTTCTCAAAATCTATTCTACAACAATTTTTTAAATGAATTCCTAATGTGATTTTTCCTCTAAAATCTAGTGTTTTTGAGGGTCATTTCCAAGAGTCCTCAAACACTATGGAAAGTCAAGATTGTAATGGACACCCTTGTACAAAATCCTGAATAGAAAAACATAATCAATCATTTCAAAATTGAATTCGGGATGTTAAAACTAGACTTCAAAAAGATTTTTTCAAAAATATTAAAATATTAAAAGTAGCAACTTACTTAGGTTTTATTTAACTTCAAAGTATTGTCAACGTGAAAATTTGGTGAATTAAAACCCCTATATCTATATTTTCATTAACCCCTCATATCTAATTTTTTTTAACATGCTAGATTGCAATTGACATGTGATTGACAACCATATTCCATATCCCACACATGTCATATATGTATCAAAATTCTGTATTATACATCCATGTTCGTCATATCATATTCCATATAATTATACAATCTGTACAAAAGTTTTTTGAATTTGGTTTTCAGGGGTGGGTGGGCGAATCAGGTGTTTTTATTTATTTTTTATTTATTTTGGATATACAGGGGTGGTTCATTAATTGCAGGGAACTGTGGCGGTCTCTTTTCAGGGGATAGGGGATAGTAGTCAATACTTTATACTTTACAGTGCTATAACTTGCCTGTTAACAAGCGGGAGACAGGAATTTGAATGGCCCTTCATTCCCATTCAAATCATTCAAAACCTTCTTTTTCCAATGAATTTTCTTTCACATCCTCAAAACAAAAAACAGAAATAAAAACAAAAAAACAGAAATAAAAACAAAAGTCTTCATCATTCTACAGTGGGCACACCAAGCACGCCGGTACCATCCTGGGCACTGTACACGGTACTGTCTCCAACCCTACCTTTTCTACAGTAGAGCTCATGCACAACCTTGATGCGATTTTCATGAATGTAACAAGAATAAAAAGTTAAAAAGCCCTCCAATTATTGTGATTTCATTCAATTTCTTATCAACGCTCGTGTGACTTGCTAACTTTTCATCAATATTTATTCCCCTTTTTTTTATATTTGGGTGGGGGAAAACCGGAAAAGGACGTGTTCATGGAGGCAAAAGCTCTCACAAAATTACAAAACCAGCAAAAATTCAACTGCATTGATTCAGGTACAGTGCTCCCTCCCTCAAGGTGTTTGTATTCACAGAGTACTATCTTTATTTTTTTATTTTTTGAGACCCAGAGTACTAAGTTATCTTTAGAATTTTTTCATAAACCTAATTGACTCCTGTGCAAACGGTCGCTTACTCTCTCTTATGTTAAGTCAAACATGACAGGGTCTAAAATTAGAGAGGGGATTTTTTTTAGAAAATTATTAGTTACAGTTGTATTAGTGCATTATAGTGCAAGTATAGAAGTCTACAATCCACACCTCTGCAATATCATATTCTCGAATTTCATCTGTTCTCTAACCTAACCCTAGGAAATCAGGATGTATTGTATTGTAGCGAATTCGAAACTCACTTCATAGACACTTGTAGGGGTAGTCACACCTTCTTCACCTCATTCTCAATCTTCAAAGAATGGGCACATGGCTTTCTCTTTGTGGCTCTTTGTGGCTTGTTGAGGTCTCATTCTTAAAAGATTGAGAATGACCATTAGGGGTAGACAAGTCACACCTTCTTCACTGTGATCTCGATCTCTCGAGAATTGGGAGGTGGCAGTTCCCCACTGACTCTTCATAAGAGAACATTCTTAGCTCACAATTTCTTTTGCACATTGATTATTCTCCTCGGGAGCAAAAGAATGGGCATACAAAAGCTTTTACAAGCAAAGCATTTAATCCTTTGTTGTTGATTTTATCGTCGTTGTTATTGTTTGATTGGATTCATTCTTATTACCATAGTTTTGTTACCACAATTTTGCATTCTCCACTATCAATACACTAAATGGAGTACCACACCTTCTTCACTCAAACTTATTGCCCATTGGCTCTTCTTTCCTTTCACCAACTTCTCAATCAATTGCAAAGGTTTGCTTGCTGAAGAAGGTGTGACTATCCCTATTGTTTTCCTCCACACGTGGATAATGGACAAGAAGAAGGTTTCGCCGAGGAACTATATTATGCTCCATTGCACACTTTCATCTGTCTAACGCAATTCGGTATTTATGCATTCTTATCGCATATCAAGTTGTACACGGTCATTGTGCGCTCTAGGTTGCCTACATGTCCATTATGGAATTTGTGACAGTAATTCTAGTTCTCCAATTCCCTATTATCATTTTCCTCACCAATAAAAGGGATGCTACACCTTCTTCACGATTTTTGGCTCCTAATTGGCTCTTCTTTTCTCTCCACAAGTTCTCATTCTTCATAGAAATTTCATTTTCAGAGAAGGTGTGAGTACCCTTGCTATCACACTCTATAATGTCACAAGAAGGTGCATACTATAATCACAATCTTTTACATGTGAGAATAAAGAATTTTAGAAGTGTAAAAAGCATTTTGGACCATTTTCTTAGTCTACTATAACGATACATACTTTTTCAACATCACTTATACATACAAAACTAGAGATTGCTACATTGTTACAAATCTTCACAAAATCATGTGTATTTTAACCACCTTCTCCATGAAATTACCCCCTAAATGCCCAAGTCTTTTTTTGCACTTTTTGGAATTTGCTCTAAATTGAACAAAAAGCCAACATTTTGAGTTGTATCAATTTAAAAAATATATAACTATACAAACTCAAACTAGAATGTCAAAGATCACATGGGAAAAGAAAATACAAAAAAATCAACTATGGATTATAAGATTATAATGTCTAATCATGAAGATGTTAGAATTGTGAAAGTGATTTGAAGTCTTTCAATCCTCTTTTCACATCTCAACTCTAGAAAATTGGTCACCAAAAAAATATGATGTTCAAGTGCATAGCATGCATAATTCCAATCAATTTATGGCTTCTCAAAATCTATTCTACAATTTTTTTAAAATGGAATTCTAATGTGAAATTTTCTCTACGATTTAGTGTATTTGAGGCTCATTTCCAAGTGCCCTCAACATTAAAAAAAATTAAGATTTGCAATGGACACCTTTGCACAAAACCTTGAATAGAAAAATCAAAATCATTCATTTTCAAAATTGGATTTTGATGCTAAAATTAGACTTCAAAAAGGAATTTTCAAAAAAATAAACTACTAAAAATACTAATTTGGTTAGGTGTTATTTAATTTCATAGTATTATAGACACCAAAATTTGTTATCTTAGGCATTCAGGGGTTAAAGAGTTTTGGGTGTATAATTATGTTAATTTGGAACTAAGGGTCATAAGTAATAGGCTTTACGATTTGTACTTCTCATTCTCTTACCAATTCAGTGGCTCAAAACTATTCTAAGGTAGGAGGCTCAATTGTTGGAGGGTCATTTTCAATTGACCATATAGGCTGGCCATTAATCGTGTAGTATGTGCTGGAAAAGATTGAGTGATTTTGAATCCAAGAAATGGGATTGCAGGTGTTCCATTTTTGAACTCTACTAACTTTATAATACATACTATCGTGAGTGTACTTGGGTGCTATAGCACTTTATGAATTCAGTGAATAAAAAACTAATATAAATAATGAAATACTTGGACTTATTATTTACAATGGGTTATGAATTAAATGAAAGCACATTGTATTTATTTTTAGGCCAAACTTCAAAGACTTAGAGACATGCTGTGATTGCTTACTGGTATACCTATGAGCAAGATTAGAGCCCTATGGCATGTCAGTTTGAAATTCCCTCATAATTTCAATTTGCCTAAAAAAAAATTGGAAAAAAGGGGACTCATGCCTTTGTCACTTCTTCACATGCCTTAAAATTCTTGACATGATTGGTTGCTTTGATTTCGCACTACAGGCTTTTTTACCCTTAGATGCACAATTACAGAGCCTCCTACCTTACTTTCCGAAAAGACTTCTAAAATGTTTTTTTCACCCCTTAATAGAACTCAAAATCAAAGGCTTTGCACCTTCAAATTAAATTCAACATTCTCTAGTTTCACCGCCATGGCAAAAAAATAGATACATAACTTCTAAATGAACCTAATAGATAGAGGATTGTAGATTTAGAGTCTTTGAAGCAAAAATAAGCATGACTTGTAAAAATCTTCATTTCTTGCAAGTTTTTTTTATCTTCTTGCTTATGAATGAACTAATTTTAATCCTTGTACAAAAACCATGAAGCTCTATGTGACCAAGATATTCACTTTACTAAAGATTAGACAAAAATTAGTTTTCAACATACTTGGATATATTTAATGAGACTCACTATGCTATGCACTCAAAAAAGGTTGCACACTCCATTTCCTCCATTTCCTCCCTCCCTCCGGCCTGAAAATTCAATAGCCATTGAGTTTTTTTTTTAAATCCTCCCCCCGCTGCCGTTGATCTTGAATACGGATACGGTGTACATATAGATATGAATATAGATATAGATATGCAATACAAATACAATACGACACAATTTTGGTATGAATTCAGATACGAGATATGGAAACGAGTAGGGGATATGGGATATATCCCATATCAATTGCCAGTCCCACCCGTCTTTGGAAATTATCGAGGGGTAGAGGGGTAAAACTTTAAAAAAAATTGCTTAAATGAAATGGGGGGAGGGGAGGCGGTTAAATGAAATTTAAATGAAATCAAAACAAAAGTTTTGACACTAGTTTGTCACTATGCACTCAAAAGTGACAAACACTATTATATAGACTCATATAGC
The DNA here is from genome assembly GCA_947034895.1 of Rhytidiadelphus loreus. Classification (NCBI taxonomy): domain Eukaryota; kingdom Viridiplantae; phylum Streptophyta; class Bryopsida; order Hypnales; family Hylocomiaceae; genus Rhytidiadelphus; species Rhytidiadelphus loreus. The sequence goes on along the minus strand of OX344765.1, from coordinate 26,149,474 downwards.
TCTTGCATTGTGCTTTCAAAAAATCCCACTTAGCTCTTTTAGGGATAAATACACTCAAACATATATTTCACGACTTGACTTATATGTAAAAGTTATCCAATCATATTTGTACACAATATGACAATATGAGAGCTTCTTACGAAATACACTCTAACAACACCAATTAATTTGATTGTTAGGAAGACAATTGTATTAATCCCTAAGTCCCATTGTACCTACAAGGGATAAATAAATTTCAAGTTGGCTCCTACAATCTCAGTTTTTGTTGTCATTTTTTAAATCTTTTGTATAAAATAGAAAAATACATTGGCTTTGGGAGAACTTATTTTTTAATTTCAATCGATACCCATGAGTAAAAGTTATACTACAAAAAGTCTAAATTTTAGGATGTTGGACATCAAAAGAAATCTACAAATACTTGAAATTAAAAAAATTAAAAAATTTGTTTATCATAGATTGTATTTTTGCCTACATAGAAAGCTTTGATTCATTCCATTTAGATTAGTTGTGTTAAAATCATGTTTTATTAGCAATCACAACATCTTCTTGAGAAAATAATGTATTGGATTTGTTTTTGAACTCAATTTTCTAAAGAAGTAGAACTTTAGTGTGTTTTCTTGAACTATCTTACCGTCAAGATTAGTGTGTTTTGAGTTCTACATTAGAGCTTTTAATGATTTAGTTTTTCCTTCAATCTTGTACTTACTTCTACTTAACAATTTCTTAAAGAATGAAAATCATATTGTTATTTTTTGAATTTTTTCCTAGACTTTCAAACCAATTATTCAACGTAAGTCTAAAATAAATTCAATTTGGTAGTATAAAAGTTTTAAGCTAAGAAGATTTAAAGTCTTATAATCTAGTCACACAAGGTGCAAAATAACCCATTTGTCTTCACTTTGAATTCAGTTATCTTGCATTCTATGTGGTCAAGGTTTTTGAAAATAGTCTAATGTACGATCGTCTAGTTGAATACACAAATTTTAATTTTTTTGTTCATTGCAATAGAAATGATAGTTTTGAGTGTTTTTTGATGAAAAGAAGGATTGGGACTTTAGGGATTGAAGGTCAAATAGTTTGAATGTGAGATGACAAGTCTCCTACAATTGATGATAATGTGGCAACTATGTAAAGATATTTGTAACATTCTTGGATGGAAAGGTAGGGGGCTTCTATAGTATCACTTTAAGATTAATACATTTGTGCTAAAATATCTACATCTTAATGCGTACAAATAAACAATTGAGCATTGTTTGCATTATAAAATTATCTAGTTTTCGTTGGATCTTATTGGAAGTCAAAAAAACATTCTAGATTTTGTTATAATGCATTTTTTGAACATTGTGCAGAAGAGCATTGCCCTAAATTTTTGAGTTGCTCAAAATAAGAGTTTCTGAAGCAACCCTAACTCATGAATAGTGAGAGTACATTTTAGGCAAGAATCTATAGGGGGGTGATTTATGAAAGGGGTCTCAATTAGGCATTGTTAGCTTATTGTGACTCACAATTCATGAGCAATTTGCATTCGAGATTTTCTACCATGAAAAGAGCCTAGATTCATAGAAAATTGTCCCTCGAAGGTTAAAAATGATACAATGGCTCTAGAATGTCATTGAAGAGAGAGTTAGATTAGAGAGGTGCCAAGGGACCCTGCAATTCCAAAGAGTGCAATTAGAGAGGACTCAAGGAAAAGGCATCCATGGAGGCGACAATTGGTTCCCAAGTCGTCTCCTGATGGACCCAGTCAACAAACACAAGGACAACAGAAAGCCCGGGTCACCAGTTGTCCCAGCAGCATATTTAGGTGCCAGGGCAATGCTCTCCTGCACAACGTTTTATAGCAACGCGACTTCCCATCCTCCTCTTCAATTCTCCTACCAAACGCTTCACTCACGTAGTCAGTCTAGCGCCATAGCCTTCCCTACACCACCAGGCGCTCCCGTTTTTGAGGGCCATGATTGTAATTCCATGCCAAATGACGGTGGTGGTCAGTTATAACTTGATGCAGTCGTGAAGATCACGGCAACAAGCTAGCCAGCTTTGGATCGATACATCCATCCATCGACTAGCATTAGGACTTTCATGCTGGAAATTTCTAGCTTCCAAATCTCAAACCTTCACCTCTAGTGTTCCCCCAGAAGCTTGTGTCCAGATCTCTTTTCGATTTTCAGGGTTTTAGGAAACCTCACTGCAATCCATATTGCAGGTCCGTCGTCATCTTCGTTCACAGTTTACTATGACCGTTGAGTTTGCGATTAGCATCCTCTTTTACTAGATCGGCAGTAGGGCCATTATATTCTCTGGTTGGGTAGTTTCTGAGCTCGTTGCAGATCATTCAGTGGTGAGGTTGAGAATGAGCGCTAGCTAGCTCTTCTTCAACGTCGACGACGCGCAAGGAGAATCTCGAGAGAATTTGAGATGAGTTTTTTCTGTGAGCATTGCAGAGGAAGTGTAGAATTTTTGGCCTGATGCAGGAGGACCAGATTACTGACGTGACTTGCTCACGTTATTGCTAAGTCGAAGTAGTGTTTGACGTCTGCTGTGTGGCGTAATCTTTGTTGTGGTCAGTCTCTGATCGAAGTTTGCCATTCTCACATTCGCATCGAATCAGCTTGGGAGGTAGCTAGTAGTGCTAATTTCAATCAGGTCAGTGGCTTGCTTATTAAGCTCTTACGTTCACCAGGTTTTGCATCAATTTGGGATTTAGAGAGAAGCGCTAGCTTCTGTAGCATTAATAGTTTTGTACTCTGTATCAATTTTGGTTTCATTAGCTAGAAATAAGAATCTGTCTTGTGACGGTTATGGAAGCAATAGTAATGAGAGCGTTGTTCTGAATCCAGGCGAGCTATGGAGCGAGAGACGGAGCTGACGCAGTCGTGGAACCCTGAGCTCACAGCCCTGAACGACGACTCCCCCGGCGTCGGCGTCGGCTTGCTCAAGGGTCTTCCCCTCCAAATCTCCGGCGAAATGCGGACCTTCAGTCTCCCCGTCATGCCGCAGGACGACGACGGCACGGACATCTCCCTGAAAGACTGGCACGTCGGGCCTCGCGACACCAGCAGCAGCAGCAGCACTACTTCCCCCCCGTTCTCCATCAAGCCTTTCAAAGGCAGCGTGCGCACACGCTTCACCCCCATGGAGCCCCGCCTGGACGAGGATCTAACCAGTCCGCGCGGGGGCGGGCAATCGTCTCCTGAGCATTTCGAAACGCCCACCACCACGCCACGGATGTCCTCCAGCGGCACGCGCAGCAGCTCCGTGTCGCCGACGCAATCACGGGATCCAGCCATGGAGGATCCAAACGAAGAGACCTTCCACCAAACCAACGCAACAGCGGGAATCGCCTTCGACATCTCCGCGAAAGAGGAAGCTACGCAGGACAACGAGGCTACCAGCGCGCTAAGAGCAAGGTCACTGCGCGTCTCCTTTAAGGACAATTCCAACCCGCCGCAACGACACAGCGCGCCGGTTGTGCGACACAGGTGAATGGGCTACATTCGCATTTGGGTTACCGCCCCCCTCCACAATTATTTCTCACGATTTAGAACAAACGTCCATTGTAATCTCGCTGCAGAATTGCTGTTCTTCCTTGAATTTCCAATAGTGTATATATGTAGCGAGTTCCTTCTTTTTGTCCGAATCTGGCGATGGCGATGTGTAAGGTAGAGACTCCATTAACCAAACAGGTACATTAGAGGCTCCAGTGACCACACAGGTGAGCGTTGTTTGTGCTAAGCGTGAAAATACTGTATCTATTGACAGTCTGTTTTTTGATTTTGTGCTTACCACAAAAAATCAATGTGTAAAATTTTAGATCATGCAAGTTTCTAGATTGTTGTAGGGGAAGGTTCAAGGCTCACCTGTACGTGTAGTGAATGGAACCTCTCCCTTACTGTATTATGGTTAATGGAGACTTACATAGTTTTTTGCAATATGATTTGCGCTTACCACGAAAGAAATGTACAAAATTTCAGATCGTGCAAGTTTCTAGATTGTTGTAGGGACTGAAAGGTTCAAGGTTCACCTGTGTGGTGAATGGAACCTCTCCCTTCCTGTATGGTGAACACAGACTTTCCTTTGCTAATGCATGCCACCCTTACTGAATGCAGGTCGCCATTGAAGAGCCGTTCGATTCTGCCTTCCAAGGAAGTGAAGGCGCTGCAACCCAAGTGGGAAAGCTCCACGAAGATCCGTCCTGAGAAGACGAATGGTGCCTCCCCGTACGGGTCGAAGCCTTCGGTGCAGGTGCCGTTGCACGGGATGAAAGCGCGCAAGGGCAAGGTGGGCAGAAGCACTCATCCGGCGGCGAAGCGCGCTCGGGCGGTGGTCCCCGTGCCCATGGCGACGCCAGAGATCGAGCCGGTGGAGCTCCACAGCTCGGGCAGCGGCTACTTGTCGGAGCGGCACTCGGGGCGGTACTCGGGCCGGGATTTCCGACGATCTGTCGACTCGTCGATGGGGCATCAGCAGGCAGAGAACGGAGCGGAGGAGGAGTACGGCTCTTTGTCGCGCGAGCTCACCATGTCGCCAATTCATCGCTCGGGGAGGAAAGAGTTTGAGAGCGGGAGGAGTGCGGCGGGGTCGCCGGCGATGCATCGCAGCCATGGCGGACGTCATCATGCTGATGATTCTGAAGGGGAGGAGGTACTTTTTGTCGCTCACATTTTCTCGTTTTGATCACACGTCAATGTTTTTACGTTGCATTGATTTAGAGCCACATTCAAAGTCTGCACAATGACATGATCGAAAACTAGAACTTGACAATGTGGTGAATGTCTGCCTGTGTTACGTGCTTGATGCCATGGTCGAGCATACGATGCTAGACAAAATGTGCTGTGAGAGTAACTCGGTCATCTAGCATACCATAGAATTTGTGTGGACTTTGAAGTCTTTCTACATAATATAGAAAATACAAGGACTGAATTACCTCATGTGGCATTGTGAGCTAAGAATGATCTATTCTTACGACATTATATATAATTGAAGTAGTAGTAGACACTAGACAGTGTATTTGTTGCTAATTTAGTTGGTGGCTATGGTAAATTGAGTATTGCTTGTTTGTGGTTTGCTTCAACTTCTGGTGGGCACATGTCACTACCTCATTGCTTCGCTCCTCATGTGACTGACGTGCACCCAGCTCAAGTTGTAGCAGAGAGCGTGCAATATTCTATCGTTCTAAAAGTTACTCAAACTCTATTAGTGTCCTAGACTTACTTTACTCTTGCTACGGATGTAAGTAGTCTTGTGATCTTACCAGTACTGCATCCCTATGATGTTCTAGCTCCCTTAGAGTCTATTCACTCAGTGGTCGATTACTTTAACATGGAGTAACAATTCTAACAGGGCGAGTGCTTGCTTTTTGCGTGTCCCTTGCTGTGCAGGATGAGATGAAGGGTGGCATGATGTGTGGGGGAGGATTATCCGACACCAAGTTGTCCGGCGACTTCGTGCGTCTTCTGAGCAAGCTGTGTCGCGTCTCGGTGCCGAAGCAACAGTCACCCATGTCGAAATCGGTGTCGTTGCCAACTTCGAGAGGACGCAACGGGTCGATCGCTACGTCGCTGTCTTGGGATCCGTCAACACAGAACGTGAACACCGCGCGGGAGAGCACTACGAACAAGATTACTATCATCGGGCGCCATGACAGCCTGAAGCTGCTGTCGGAGCGGTGCTCCAACGCGCCGGCGCCGGCGTACACGTTGCACAAGCCTCGTAAGATCCGCAACCACGAGCCTCACCAGCACTTCTACAGAACCATCTCCAAGACGCTAGATCAGAAACTCAGGTGCGTCCGTCGAAGTCCAGGCTCATGTGAATTCTTTCCTCTGATGTATGTCAAGTGCATGTCGTGAAGTCTAGAGAGAGACTTGCATAGAGAGAGAAATTGGTGTACCCTCCTCCTCCCACAGTCTCCTCAGGGCTTGATAAACTTCAAGGAGAGAGGAGTGGTGTACCCTCCCTAGCCTCCTACTGACGGTTTCGAAGTCTAGAGAGAGACGTGACTAGAGAGAACTTGATGTATTCTTCTCCCAATTGAAGAACAATTTGGATGTTTGGCTTCACCTTTCTGTGCACCTACCACAGTTGGGGAGAGGAATTAGTTTTCAGTTCGATGATACCTTCACATTTTGACGGTATTGAACTCATGATTAGTACTCCTCAGAATTAGCGTCATTTACAGCAATCGCATTGAAAACTCTAGTTTGTTCTAGACGATGATCTGGAGTTGGAAATCCATAATGATTTCTGGAGAATTTCTTCCTCCAAGTCCGATGCTTTGAGGAGCCTGTAATTCAAGAACCCTGGTCTAGGCTTCAGGGTGTCCTTTGAAGGTCCCTAAAAACCAAAAAATCCTTGATAAGTCACAATGACAGCAATGGTTCGCATGATATCTTCCTTAGTTTTTAATCAAAAATCTAGAATCTAATGTGTCCGGGCCTTGGGATTGATATTATTGACCTTTGAACTAGTATTCCTGACAGAACTCTGTGGCCTTCCTCACCGAATAGAACACCTGGTTTGCACTCTGTGTCCTCCATTCCACTCTTATGTCGGATGCTTTCGTTTCCCTAACAAATGCTGTGACTATTATTATGATGTTCAGGAGCTAGGACGATTGATCAACAATGTCAAGTTGTCACGTAATTGAAGAGTGGATCCACAGTGATTTCGGCACTAGCCAATTGGTCACAGCATCGGCATTAACAGAGAATTGAACGACGTCCATCAACGAAGTGGACATTGGAAGAGTACTGCGTCTTTCAATATTCGTGACATCATGTGACGACTTAGATTGTATGTGACAATCTACATATTTATATATAGGAAGCTGTACATTTTTAGTTTCATAATTCAAGCTATATATGTAGTTCAAGGATCCAAGAGACGCTTCTTATGCTCGGCATCTTGTATATATTTCATGGTGAGAACAACGTAATTTAAGAAGAGATTATCATATTGTCTTGGTGATTGGTATTTGTCGCTCAATTTTTACTTTCTTTAATTCTCCTTCACGCTAGGGAATTATAATTCAACATTGTTGTCATTGCCTTTTAAATTGGGATGACAAGGAACATCTAACACTTTATCTTAGAAAGTTGAGATTGGATTGAATGAGCTTCAGTTTGAGTGCATGCGCCATTTTCTCACATGCAAACAATAAAAGCTTTAGAGGTGCTTGATTGGCGTTGATTTGATATGGCTCTGTTCTAAATTACGTTTGGCGGTTGTTCTCAAAAGGTCATGAGTCACTATTAGATAGGAATATTATGGAACTGTTAGGATCCATGTGTTTTAAGAAAAAACTCAATATTGTATGAAGAGTCAACTATAGTGTGCATGTCTTGTGGCCACAACAATTACTAAATGGAGATGCAATGTTTAACCCTAGAACATCCTCATGTGCCTCAAAATAATTTATAAAGTATTTCAAATGCATGGCAACAATTGATGGAGGATTGTGTTTTTTCATCCATTTCTTTTTGAGTGCTTTGACTATGTTTACAACAAATGGTGGTGGAAATGTGTCTTTGAGGTATTATAAACTTTTCTATAGGAGAAGGTGCTTTATAAATGGATTACAAAGATGCTCTTTTAGTGTATACTAATGATTGCCCTAAATTTAGCTATTGCCCTAAATTTGATTTTTAATCATATGAATGATCTTTTTTTGAATTTGAGCCCTACCAAATGAAATGCTGCTTTATCAAGTCAATCTAGTGTCTAATGTCTATTCCAATTAGAAAATTCTAAAAGTTCTAAAATTGAATACTTGATTGCAATTTGACATTTAGCATGTAACCTTAGTGGCTACTAGCTTTTCAATAATGGAATGACACCATATTTTGGTTTAAATAAGACAAACCACACTAGAATGTATATTAAAGATTTTAAAAACATAATTTGTATTTGACATGACTTTTCATTCACTTTTTCTTCAAAATTTCATGGTAATTTTAAAATTTCACAGTTCTTTTTGAAAACTTTATGAACAATTGGAGATATGTGATTTTATCGCTAAGAAATCAAATCAAATAATATACAAGAATTGAATCCTATAAGTTATTTTTTCAAGAAGATGCTCAAATTGCCCGAAAAACAAGATTGTTCATAACTTTCACATTACTAATCCAAATGGAATGAATCAAAGCTTCACATGTAGACAAAAATATGATCTTTAAGAAGAAAAAAATTAAAAAATTAATTTCAAATTTTTGTAGATTTATTTTTCTGCCCGGTGATGTGAAAATTATGTTCAAGATGCCATAACTTTTGCTCCCGGGCACCAATTGAAATAAAATTTATATTCCCACAAAGCTCATAAGTTTTTCTATCTTATGAGAAAGTTTCAAAAAAAATTCATTTAAAATTGAGATCATAGGAACTTGCCTGAAATCCATTTTGTCCCTCGAGGGGACAATGGTCCTTTAGGGGTTAACGATGCTAGCATGGGAGCCTAGAATTACGAGCCTACAAGCCTTGAGACTAGGTAGAAGTAAGTTCTTTACAACCATTAAAGGTGTTTATAACATACATACCCATAATATAGGTACCCTATAACCATGGAAGGTGCCCATAACATAAGTGCCTAGCTCCTAGGCTCACATGCAACAACCTTCTCTTCAATAGTTCAAGGACAGTCTTGTGACTCATTTTTTTTTTTTTTTTTGAACAAATGAAACGAGCCATTGCATTAAAAAGAAACCAGTACAAGGTAGCCAAGCCACAAGGGCTGGCCAAAGAAGAGATAAGAGCAACGAAAAAAGAAAAAGAGAGCAAAAGGTCAGAGAAAGGAATTGGAAGGGGGAGCCTTTGAGTTCCAACAAATAGTACTACTAGCCCTCCAAGCAAAAGAAGGGGATTGAAGCCAAATACTATCAAACTTAGCCCAAATGCTATCACTATGGAGAGGGCGACAGCAGGCCTCAAGTTGAATCTTCAGCTGAACTGCACATCCAGAATCAAGGAGGGCCTCCTATAGAACCTTGTGAGTGCGTTTGAGAGACCAGGAATTCTGAGCAAAAACCTTACTATTCCGCGAGATCCAAATTGTCCAAATAGCGGAACCACGAAGTAAGGTCCAGATCATCCTAAGATCATTAAACCTACAGGGAGTCGAAGAGCCAAATACACATTGGAAGAAATCCAACCTATCATAAGGACCCTGATTAGGAGACGGCATTCGCAGTTGGTGGATAATAGACTGGGCATAATCCCACACTTCACGGGCTTTAGGGCAAGGGTAAAACTAGTAGAAAGGGGATTCCTCAATACCTAGATTGTAGCAGTTGTAATCCATGTCAATGCCCAAGGCAACCTTGGCTCTCCATGAATGTACATCAACTACATTGTGTCGAACCGACCACATAAAGGTGGCGTCTTTCATGGGCCTAGACTTGTGCCAAAGCTCCTTCCAGTCAAGTGAGAAGGAACTGGGGAGATGCCTGATCCATTTGGATGAGATGGGTCTCTTGTGACTCACTTTTGAAGCAAGATTCATGCCTTCAAATCTATTTTTTACCTAGGCCTCATGCTTGAGAAAATTGAAGAGTGTTAGTACTTAGATGGTTGAAAGTTGAATGACAAGTACTTAATACTTTGGTCAAATTTTATCAATCTAGCATTCAGAATTTAATCTGGAGACATTGGTGAAATAGAAAATCAGTTGATGGATGAATTTCAAGTGCTTTGAAGGATATAAAAATATAGATTTTCATTTGAATTGTAGTATACATCTTTGTTAAATAACGTTCTATCACTCAACCGACATCAATAAGTGTACATTAGTAGGATGGACTACACTTTAAAGCCCACAATTGCATAAATAGAATATGCTTTAAAATCCACAATTAGTCTAACTTGTAGGCCAATTGTAGGCCTAAAGCATAGTCTATTTTAGCAAAATTCTATGCCACTAGGTTTTTAGTAGTCATAGTTCATGTCATATAAGTTATTTTTTTATTTAAAATGGGTTCAATTTCAAAAAATTATCATAGTTATTATTTCATTTTAGTACTTTTATCCTTTTGTTCTTAAAAATCAATTTTGACATGCAAATTAGTATTGTTGCATTTCATAAATAAATGAACCTTATGTTGTCTTGTGTCTACTCCATTTGAACACTTCAAAAACTTCTTGAAAATGAGTATTATATTGTGATTTGAAGTTGTGAATCTATGACCACATTTCTAAATACAAAATGAAATAGAAATTTGGTTTAGGGTATGAAATTCTACACTTAATTGTAGAATAATGGTCTACAATAAAGTTTTTAAAGCATATTTGATATTTGATATGGATTCTCTTCTCTTTTTTACCAACAATTTATGGTTATTTTATATCTTCATATTAAATCTAAATTTTTTATGACCTATAAAAAAATATTTGATTTAGCCATCAGAAACATATATGACTATAGGTCAGTTTATCCAAGATTAACCTTTAAACATTTGTTGGACATATGGGCCCATTTGTTTATAATCTGGAAAAGAAATGTCCTTTCCATTCTAGAACTAAAAAGAAAAATACTTCACCAACTAATTCAAGTATTGTGATCCACACTTCTAACACCAACAATACTAACACGTAAGCATAGAAATGTGAGCCTACTAGGTATTTATAACAAAGGTACACTAAAATCATGGAAAGTTTTTATAATAGAGGCACCTATAGCATATAGACTCCTATGCTCACTTGCTCATGATTCTAAGCTCACATAACAACAACCGTGCTTTTAACATTAACTCACAATAATCCCCAAATTTTATAAGTTCATGAGGTTGACTAGTAGGGGAGTTTATAGTAGTTTAAATAAAATCAATATAATGTAGTCTACACTCTATACCATTTCCATACTACATTTGACATCCAATTTTCATCCAAATGTTGAAACAACTTAAACTACATTCATCCAAAATTCTATCACATCAGTGTGGTTCACACTATTCAATCTCTTGCACTCCCATATTACCTTATGTACGGAGATTACTCTTGACAAGTTTTTGTCAAAACCTTATCATAGAATTTTGAATTTCATAGAAGTGGATGAATCTGCCAACTGTCTTCCCCCAAAGCAACACAATCATGAAGCAATTGTCCAAAGGTCCGATGACGTTGTGGATAACAGTCCAAACTGAATGATTCAATCTAAATATTCCGTAGACAGACAGAGATGGCTACTGAACAAAGGTGCGTCAAAGGATGCAACTTCCACTTTGAGACTCTTCCTTTTTTTTTTCCTTTCCATGATCTTATCTGCATGATTCTCAACCCCAAATTCTTTTTCAGAAATACCAGCCCTCAGGTAGAATGTTAATTCTCTTTTCAGAATCGCCGCCTCACTCAGTCATTGCAGAACGCAAGCCTCGAACCAGTTTGGCAGACTGGCACCCCTGCGTGCTAAGATAAAATCGATCATATCTTATGCGACTTTCCGAACAGAAAAAGAAAAAGAAAAAATCAGTGGCAGTAGCTTAAGTACGACACTGACTTATTTCTGCGCCTGCAGGGATCTTGACTTTCTATAAATACAATGACACTGTTCTTGTTTTTCTGCAGTCACCGTCTTTGCAGGCTCTGCCAAACCCAAGACCTTTAGTCGCCAAACTTCCTGCCACGGTCTTCGAACTGTGTGAAGCTTTAGTCTGATATTCTAAGCAAAAGCTCTTCACAAACCTATCTTACTCAATGGCTTCATTCCTCTGAAGCCACATCACTGGTGACACAAGTACATGGCCTAAATCTGCAAATGATATGTCCTCTCACTTGAGTCAAAAAAGAAAAAGAGAAAGGAACAGAATGACACACAAAGGAAGCAATTTGATGTTTCTGAGAAAGCAAAATTGGAACCAGGAGATGCTGGCCCCGATATATAAAGAGTACAAAGAGATGCTTCAACAGAAAGCATTAACACCTAGATCTTCCTCTTCTCAGTATAGAACTACCGCTGGTAGTATATCCTCCCTTTTTAATAGAGTAGCTGGACCATAAAGCCCTGGAGGACAGAGAAAAAACTCAATGCAGAACAGAAGCTGGTTGAGAAGCTTGAAGTGTCTCGAGTACAATGTCTCCCATTTTCTTGCAGCCCACATGAGTCTGACACAAACACAAACAAACCGTGAATAATTGGTGCACACTCGCCTGATGTGAATTTATTTTTACTCTATTTTGAAGCAGGAATTACAGAGTTTTCATCCTAACAAAAATACTTCATGAAAAAAATCTTAAACCGTTAACGTCCACGGAGCCCTAATTTGGTCTGATGTTATTATGAGCTTGTAGAAACAAATAGAAGCAGAATCAGTCCACGAAAACAATTAGCAGAAGATGCTCTCTCAAGTTAGCTTTTCCATGCACTTTGTGTCATTGGATTTTGAGTTCAAAAGCAAGAGATATGGCTATTTTACTGACAAGTGGTTTAAAGAGGTCAACAAACATTGACTACTTACAAATTGACTTCTTATTCAGTGATAGTATTTTTATCGACGTGACATTTACATTCCTAATTACAAATGAACTAACTTTAAACTTGCATTGTAATCTACAAGTTGAACTCTTTTGAAAATCTAATTCAACAAGCAGTTTTTGACAAACAATTTTACATTGCTCACATCATTAGAGTAAATGGACGATACTGAAGAACATTAAGTTCATTTTCATCTATACTATGACTCTGAATCAAAATACATTCTAAAATACAAAAATTTATGGACTAAAATGAGTGTAAAAAATGACTAAAAAAACAAAGGGTTAAGAGAAAAATACCATGCCAGGAGTCATGATGTCACCAGTGCGGAAACCCTTGTCAAGGGCGCCCATCACAGCAGCCTCAATCCTTTGGGCAGCCTCTTCTTCTCCCAAAGCGTACCGGAGCAGCATTGCTGCACTCAGTATTTGAGCAAGTGGATTTGCTTTGTCCTGGAAGAAACGAAACCCAAACCCCAAACCCTAAGAGATGCACAAACTTTTCACTGCCCTATTAAGCTTGCAATAACAAACAATGACAGCACACACGCTTCTGAAAATATTTCACCCGGTTATACGTTCTCCCCTTAATTGCAAAATACAGGACATATTTAAATTTAATATGAAAAAGAAGACCTCTGATTCCTAGAACCACAGTAAAGAAGAGGAGAGTCAAAACGCTCAAATATGAAGGGACCATTTGACAGTAAAACTCATTTCAGAACATTCTTAAGAGGAATGTAAACACCCTCACATCTTTTCACCGTTGGTACTCGGCCAAATATTTTAGTTAGATGTAGTTACTGCCAACCAAAGTGCAGGGACACTGAAAAAGTTTACTGTCCCACCAGAAAAAGACACAGGGCTGAGCAGAAGTGCAGAGAATTCCAAAGAAGTCATACCTGACCGGCAATGTCAGGAGCGGATCCATGAATTGGTTCGTACAAACCAGGACCCTGCAAACACCAAATCAATTTATCGGGTAAGACTACATAGACACTCGATTAGGCAGTTAATTAGCGAAGTAAGAGGGCACTGGAAGGGTTTTGCACAACTCAAAAAGCAAGAAATGAAATTCAGCGGGCTGTCAAACCAACTTACAGATTCTCCTATGCTAGCTGAAGGCAGCATGCCTATGCTGCCTGTCAACATGGATGCTTCGTCGGATATGATATCACCAAAGATATTCCCTGTCACGATGGTGTCAAACTGTTGCATGCAGTCAATAGGAAGTGGTTGTCAGACGTGAGCAGGTAGCACACCTGGATGTCAGCACCTCTGTACTATAAGAGTCATTATTCAATTACTATGCAATGACGGTGCCATAAAATGGTGCAGGAAGGACGGCTGCTGTACCTGTCTGGGATTGCGAATCAGTTGCATGGCTGCATTGTCAACATACATGTGAGACAACTCCACATCTGGGTACTCAGGGCCTATGGCTGTGACGCGTTCCCTCCATAGCTGTGAAACCTATTTCAGAAAATCCAACCATCCCATAAAATGAGTTGCATTTGACTTTACAGGAGTGATGACAGATTATCAACCAGAGATGTACTCCGTCATTTCTTCTTACACAATTTCATCATAACCTGCTTGATGAGCGGTCTCAACACTTTTGGAAAACGAATCTAGACTCTCTCTGTGCACAATCTTGAGTTCACAATGTGTGAAAGCTACCAAAGCAACAAGTAGACATGCAGAAGCCACAGGCTGAGCATCATGCATGCTCTCTACAGTGAATGTCGATATTTTTTTTGGTTGTCCTCTAGAATGGGAAAGGTCAGTTTTCAGAGCTCCTAAAGAACGATTTGAAAAACTACGACAGTTCCAAAGCGCTCAAGTACTCAGACCCTCAATACGGTCAAGGATGGGGAATGTGAGAAATATGGTTGACGGTGCTACCTCAAGAACGTTAGCCTTGTCAACCGAGCAGAGCTTTCCTCTCCTCTTCCTTGCAGTCTCAAATCCAACTCGAGCAATACGATCAATCTGGCGATAGTGCAGGAGAAAAACACTCAAGATTAGGATCCAGAAGAAAATAATATTCGGCATTGCGACAAGCCACTCCAGCAAATTAACTTTCTATATTACACATTCACGGGTGAAATTACATCAATGATCAATGACTGGAAATGCTACTAATATTCTGGAGAGAGATGAAAATAGTTACCAACTGTATAATCTTAGCAAGTGCATGAATGGTCGTCGCGATGGATCTTACACAGGCATCAATCGAATATCAAGGTGCGGCTTAGAAAATGCTAAATACCTCTGATGTTGAGTACACCATTGTATTGTAGCCAATACGTTCACCATTACTCTCCTGCCTGAAGCCCCTTGGCTGTCCAAAATAGAGTCCTGTCTTAGAAAACAAAAAGAACAATAATCATGGCATCACTTAAACTTGACATTAGTAATATTGTCTGGAACTTCATAAATGCTATGTAGAGTAACTGTAACGACTTTCACCTTATGAAGGCCAACTAGCAGAAAACAACCCTTGAAAGAAATTGTTGACTAAGAGTGGTCGGGTGGGCACAAATAAGAATATCTGAAATCATTAACCTAATCATTAACTATTTTCGATACTGACCTCCAGTAAGCTCGCGCACGACCATAATGTCCACGCCCTCAGCAATCTCACGTTTCAGAGTTGATGAGTCCACCAACTGTCCCCCAAATTTCCCACATAGCCTATCAAATTGAGCACTGACGCAACACACATCCACAGCCCTTCCTCAGACCCTCCATTCCTTTGCTTCTTCCTTTCATAATTGTTTTAGCAAGTTAATTCCCAAGTGAACACGCTTAAATCGAATGACCACTTCGGAAACTAATAGGCAATTCTAGTAACTTTCAAAACATACTTCTATTGTTCAAAATGTAGGGCACGATTTCTTCTTTCTATTGATATATTTTGTTACATTCCCTTAAGATTCCCAAATGATTTAGTGATGGCAAGGCAAAGAGGCAGAAACGTGGCAATCTCACCTGTGGGAGCACAACAGCAGGTCGTAGGTTGGCAAAAACCTCAAGGCCTTCACGTAGACCAAGCAACCCGGTTTCAGGTTTCATATCACGTGGATTCTTATCCCACTTGTACCTGCATACTGCTCCTCAGTTACTGAGGCAGAAATATTTCAAATTTGAACAGATGATTGCTTATCAAGAAAATAAACAATTGATTAATTCTTTAAACTAGAGACTTGCCAGGCCAGGAAAATTCTTGTTCCTGCACACTAAGATCGTAAACCCAATGTTGCCCACCAGATTCCACCCTTAAGTTCCATTCCATAAACCCTACTACAGAATTCGGATACTAAAAGAGCGCAGTGTTTACATTGAATTGGCTGAGTTAGCAGCAGCTAGAGAAGAGTTAAGATGCAAACTTCGGAAGAGTAAAGCTGCTAACAAGTAGAGGAGACAGGAGTACCCTAATTGACACACCCACCTAAATGTGACACCCTAGAAATTTGCACGATGAGTACATACTGATTTTAAGAATGCTCACCACCTTGGTTTTAAGATTTAAGATTATCTACCAGTAAACTTTGAACCTTTTTAACTTTTGCTTATGGCATCCAAAAAACGCATCTTTTAATGCATTGGAATCTGCCGACAAGAATGCATAAAAATTTGACAATGATAACTATGCTCAATGCCCAAGTGCTACCTTAGAAATGGGAAAAGACATGCTACCCAAAATTAGACGTCATACCCGCCAATCGCAGCAAGGAGCACTGCATCGGATGCTTTGCAAGTAGCCAATGTATCTTCAGGCAGAGGAGTTCCAAGTTCATCAATTGCTGCTCCACCAACCAATTTCTCAGTGAAGTCGAATTTAATACCTGCACGGACAAAAAGCGAAAATTTATTTTCTTACTCGCACCAAAAAAATCCACAATGCCAAAGCAGGATTCTGAATCTGATGAGGCAGTCTCAAAGGTTGAGAGGAGGACTTAGACCCATAATTTTTTCCCTCCTTAAACTCAATATGAGTCTGATTGAAAAGATATGCAACCAATGAGATTCAAGTCTACAAATTTGTCCTCGAGATAAAAATGCAGTACTGAAACTTTGACTGTTATAATATTTTAGCATACTTAGACTTAACCAACGGCTGAAAATTGGAGACTAGGGCAAACACAGCTTGAGCTGCTGAAAATTGGAGAGTACCACAAACTCAACATGATCTTCTGCAAACTAGGTACCAAGAATAAAGTTTTGGGAGGATCAGATTTTGGTTGCGAGTTGTAAGAATAGAATTCACATTGGCTATATGCCCAGTAAAGGTAAAAAGGGACCCCAAAGCTACCAAAATTATGGCCCCTAGCGATTCAGCAGGTACAAACTTGAGAATTATTTTTGATGATAAACCTGCCTATCATCAAAAACTTTATTAGTCCTTAAAACAAATTCAATAAAGTTCTATATCAGTAGCGACCGATCTGCTAGATCATTCCGAAGCAAGAATATTCGGCGATATCATTTCAGGGTTTAGGGTTTGTGGCCTTGAAAATCAGATTCAAAGATCGATTGAAACTCGGCTTTCAAATTGCGAGTGATTCCAGGCACTAGAAACACTCGAAGAATGAGGAATTGCAAGTGCATTCAATACATAAAAGTGGCCCGTTTCCAAGTCCAAAAAAACTAAAAAATATATCGAAGTTCAAATCTCAGGAAAAAACTCGGGTCGCCCACCTTCCTGGGAGCCCACAAGAGTGAGCACATCCTTAGCCACGCCAATAATCTCCGGGCCAATGCCATCTCCAGGCAACACGGTCACCTTGTATCGCTTCTCCTTGACATCTCCATTCGCTGCTGCCCTCACCACCACCGGCCTACGACTTTGAACGTTCCTGGGACCCTTCACCGCCACAGTCCCGTGGGACACAACACTATGGAGAGCAGAGGAAGACAATCCAACCATTCCAGGGCGCATCGCAGACATTCCTCGCAGCACCTCCATGGCACACACAAATTGAAGTACAGTAGCCGACTCTGAAGTAACAGTACTTGAATGATTTCTAGGTCGATCAGAATTTCACTGTCAGCAGAATGACGAGAATCTCAAGGCAAACGGAAGGAGAGTTTGTAGTTGAATCGTCCGGGGTAGCAAAGCTTTAGGAATTAGGATTGGGATGGATGCTCAAAACCCTAATTCCTGAACAAGACCAGAATGGTTCATTCAAAGATGACGCACAGAATATTCGCAGGATGGATGAGAATCTTTCAGCAGTGATAAACTGAAATCCTCCTTTGGCTGAGACTGTAAGGTACCTACACCTAAAATTGCACAAAATAAGCAATTCAACATGGTTTTCATTGTCATATTGGCAAACGTTTTGAGGGGTCAAGTTAGTAGTGAAAAGGGAATTCTAGATTCTCTTAGAATGTATTTTTTTGTATTCCCTTAGAATGTATTCTAGATTCTCTTAGAGTGAATAAACTACGAATTTTCAAAGTGTTGAAAATAGGTGTTCCTAAATGCAATCATAGATTCTCATGAATAGTGGGAGTACATTTTAGGTATGAATCTATAGTGTGCAATTTTAGGTGTAGTTACCTTACGGGAATGGTCTTAGAAGAGGGCATTTCTTGTAGTAAACTACTATTGGGATATTGAAATGAACTTGGATGGATGTTCTTAGATTTGGATGAATGATCTTGAGACGCCCAATTTCAAATGGAACTTGCAATTGCATGTAAAATTTATGGCCCTCATGCAAATCACACAACCTATATGTTTAGTTTGCAAGGATGCTATTTCGCCTTCAAGTCTGAGTTAACCCTATAATGATGTTGAAGCCTAAAAGTGTCTAATGGATGACAAATAATCCTTCTATGTAAGACAAAAGTCTTGATGTTTATCCTTGAAATTTTGTGTAAAAAGGGGAGGTCTTGCACAATAGTTTGACTTCTAATGAGTACTCTTGGTTTTTTTCAAGCAAATGATGCATATGGTACCAAAAAGGATGATGGTTTTTTAGAGTTGAGAAACTATATAGAATCACATGATAGGTTGCCATTGATTGCATCTAGAGCTATACATGACATTTTGGAGGCTTTGCGAACATTTCTCTCTATGTATCTACCTTCGTAATTGCTTTGGTTTGTCAAATGTAAGTGAACTAGAGGTTGTGGTGAACTGCCACACCAAGATCAACTACAATTTTGCATCTCCACCACCGGAATGACAATATCATGGGAAATACTCTTAATGAGTGTAAGGTGTAAGTACCATATTACACCCGATTCAATTTTTCACTTCATGAAATCACTTCAATTCTTCCTTCTTCATCACTACATGAAATGTCATTCATTATTTTGAATCCTTTACATTTCTCTATTGGTGAATTTTGTACTTGGCTATTCATAAAGACTTCATAATTCTCTTGTAGCATCAATTCCTCAAATTTGTAATATCCATTGTAAAAAATTGTTTTTAAAACTAAAAGATTGACTTCTTGAAAAAAATGCAAATTGGAGTTGCATACTTGAAAAGTCTAGTAATGACCAAGATTTGGAAAGTAAATTGAAACTTAAAATTTTTATGGGTTTAAATTTCGATAGTTGGTGACTTTCATAGATGTGAGTGTAGGATTGATAGTAAAAATTGAAATTTTTCAACAATTTTATCTTACTCAATTTTGAAATCATTTCTTAATTCCAATGAATACTTTTAAGTTGGAATTGGTCGAGATGATATTTACATATAAATTTCTATATTGACAAATATAGAGAGCATTGGGTGTGAATAAATATAAGTGAGATCATGGACTTTTGAGGCTAGACGACTAAAGCCATGAAATAATTTGCATGTCCTTTCATCTACAATTACAACATTTTGATGAATTTATAATCATTTACTTGAGTATAACATTACAACTATTTGTACATCATAATAAAATACATAATAAATACTTGATCAAATAGGTACCTTGACCCTTGAATTAAAGAGTTCTTTGAGGTGACAATTTATTTATAAATTTGCACACTTGAAAATACTTAATATATATTATTGTATCAAATCTTCAAAAAACTTGTAATATCATATAAAAATTTATTTACAATGGAAAAAATATTTTAGTAAGGAATCCATTTCTAATGAAGTTTTTTATGTAATAAAAAAATTTGATACAAAAATTGTATTTGAATATCCAACCATAGGATATTGCAATAGGTTCAAAGCCTTATGAAGTACCACAAATTATGAATTAATTTTTATATATATATATTGAAGAATTGAGTTGAGTGCGAGGTTGAGTGTTTGGAAAAAAATTGGAAACAAAAGTCAATGATTTTTATTTATTTATTAATTATTTAGTTGAAGTAGGAATGAGATAGAAGGAAAACTAAATTGTTGATAGCTCAAAGATGGAATTGAAACACACTAATCCCACTATAACAAAACTTGTTATTAAAAAAAATTGCACTCAAAATTGTGTGCAATCCTTTCTAATGATATAGTACATGCCCCAAAATTCTCAAAATTGTGTGCCATCTTTTCTAATGGTATAGTATATGCCCCAAAATTCTCAAAATTGTAGTTGCAAAATGAAAACAAAATTATATCTATAGTCAATTAGGAATTGCACAAAATAGTGGTGAAAAAAACTGCATCCAATTATGAGTGCGATTTTTTTAATAAGTTTTGTTACAGTGTTCCAATGGTAAGATTGTTCTAAAAATCAAACTAAACCATGCATAGCTTTTTATTAATTTAAATTATTAAAATTGACTTCATAAACAAATCCAATACATTATTTTTTCAAAAATTTGCTAAGCACATTGCTTGCAAAACAAGAAACTTCATAACTTTCACATCACTTGGAATGAATCAAATCTTTTGAAATAGAAAAATACAATCTATAAGAAATAAATTGAATAAATAATTATTTCAAGTTTTAGTTTTTTTTTATTGCCTGACCTCACTCATTAGAGCTTATTGTGACATAACTTTTGCTCATGGGCACCGATTGAGTTTAAAAATGATATTTCTAGAAAGCTAATCTATTTTCGTATTTTGGAAAAAAAGTTTCAAAAAATCTTGCCAAAAATTGAGATCATAGGTACCTCGTGGAACTGTAGGGGTTAATGTAACCACGCAAAGGCAATGAAACTAAAATGTGTTCCAGTATAATGATGTGCTTGTGATGAGCAGGGGATTACAAGCACCACTGTGGAGGTGGCGTCAGTAACGTAATCAAGCCAGGATCAAGTGAATCCGGCACTCAGCCGCATGAAATCAAGGTCGAATTTACACCCCTCTGCAATGTCAATCCGGAATTTTGGAAGACTAGAATCTTCTTAATATAAAGCTCCCATGTTGAACGCAGAAGCATCTTACACAGCTTGATAGAGAAAGAAGCTCCGTTGATCCAGAAAAAAGCAAGCTAAGTTATCATTGAATGTTGTTGAGAGTCTTGAACTGGAATTATATGTAGCTTTGAAGAGTCTAGCCAGCATTGGAGAGTTTAGGTTGCATTGGGTAGTTTTGAGGATGCCTTGAAGTGGCAAAACGTAGGCTACCGCATAGAGCTCGGCAAGGATCACAGACAACTGGAAACATTCAGAAGCTCCATTCTACTGGTCAATGTATGTGCAAGCTCAACTTTCATTATGCATTAGGATTGCAGACTATCGTTGAATGTTGTAGAAATTCTTGAACTAGATTAGCTTTGAAAAAGATAGTTGCATTGTAAGAGCTTGCTGTGGGTACTTTTGGAGACGCATTGAAGTGACAATGCACAGGCTACCGTACCGGCGTGTTTCCGGACCGTACTGAACGCAGAACGTTTCACAGATGGGAAATTTCGTTAAAATGGCATATGAAATCCGCCATTTTTCTATTCAATTCCTTCTATATCCCCAAAGTCTACTACTAGTATAGATTTCATACCGCAAGGTCTAAACTGATAAGTGCCAAGTTTGTGGAATACCGCCATTTTAACGAAATATCGGTTACAGACAGATTGAAAACAAATTCAGAAGCTCCATTCTATTGCTCGACATACAAGCTCATCAGCTTCCATTATGTAATTAATTAGCATTGCAGACAATCTTTACTGTTGAATGGTGTAGAGCTAGATTCCCCAACTAGATCGATTAGCATCGAAAAAGCTTGCTGCATTGTAGGAGCTTGCTGTGGGTAGTTTTGGGGCAGTTTCCTTTGTGCAGTAGGATCATTGCAGCTCCCCCTGAATCAATCGCAGACTAGATATTCCATGTGATTGATCGATACTCTTGACTTGGAAGGTCGAATCTTGCTGCTGCTGCTGCATCGGAGGAACTTGCAATTGACGATTTTCCGACACTCTTTGTACGGAATCGCATTAACGTTTTTGCGACAGTTTTGTGACATATTACTTTCAACGTTATATTCCATCTTCTCCATACATATGACAGTTCATACCAAAGTCTGAAAGATATTTTCCAATTTTTTTTTGTAAATGTTGCGTGGAAGTAAAGAATGATTACATTCACATTCATTATTGTTTTTATCACGTATTTTCAAAGAACATGTTTGCTACAGCTTGCATTGGAAGGGAAGATGCTGGACATCAAGAGCCAGGCTCCAGGGAAGAAAGGGCGGAGGAATCGCCGGAATTCGCAGCGGTTGCTGCAAGCAGAGCGGAGGGAAGTCGCCAACCAGGTGATGATCGGCGAGACGGACATGGCGCCGACACTGCAGGCACACGCAGTGCAAGCGGCGTCGGACGCGCTGGATGTGCACCCGGCCACCAATTACAAAGAAGTGGCTTTCTACATCAAAACGGTAAGCTCTGCCATGCCCTTGCTTGCTTCCATGCTATCGTTTGTTCTTATTACAAAGGAATGAATTGTTCATTTGTTTCAAGGAAAGAAATGCAAAGAAGTATCTTCAATTCAATTTTGCAATTCTGGCGTCAATAATTGTGACATATGTCTATCTTCACACAAAGGTCAAATTTCGGACCACAAACTAGTAAGGAACTGTATGGATTTATGTTTCAAGTCACCATGTAGTTAAAAATGTAAGCTCTCCATACCAGTATGCATCCTGTGCCTGGTCAGCTGTTTGCTACAACTTGCATTGAAAGACTAGAATACCATGATAGGTTTCGCCTGATGGGGAATTTGGTTAAAATGACACCGTTTCGCAAACTCTAGCACTTTTGTGGTTTAGATCGTGCAGTCTGAAAATGGCGTATGATATATCGCCATTTTAACAAAATTTCCTATCCTATTGAAATAACAATAGAACAATACCTTTGGGATGCATCCATACTATTCTACCATCATCAAATTGGCGATATTACACTACTTTGGCACTTTTCAAGATGTTTGTGTTGTTGAAGCATAATTCTATATCTATCCTAGTTTTTAAAGCTTTTTGTAGATGTATATTACATTCTTTGGCACTAGAATCGTGCCAAATTATTGAAAATGATCAAAATTGATGATTGGAGGTTCAAGCAACAGTCCATTGTTGCATATTTTTCTCAGCAACATAACCCTCGTGAAGCCCATTTTTATTGAGGTGACAACCAAGCATTGGGGCATGTTATGTCTCATACTCCTAGCCTTGGTTAGCATTATGGTGTCTTTTTTTTATCCTCAATTAAACATTGTTGAACAGACTTGTTAAGAAAATAAATAACATTGCTCCAGTCCATAGTTCAACGTGTTATTTAACATAACCAGGTTGTACTTTCACAAAACTTAGGAGGTAATGCTGTAAGGTAACAACACCTAAAATTGCACACTAGAGATTCTTGCCTAAAATGTATTCCCACTATTTATGAGATTCTATGATCGCTTTTAGGAACACCTATTTTCAGCACTTTGAAAATTTGTAGTTTATTCATAAAATTTCCAAAAAATGCATTCTAAGAGAATCTAGAATCCCCTTTTCACTACCAACATGGACCCACAAAAAAATTCCAATATAATATCACTTGGGAACCATGCTAAATTGCTTATTTGTGTGATTTTAGGTGTAGTTACCTTACTAGTGGAATTAACAAGGTGAGTTCTGTCACTAGAAGAAAGTTTTGATCTGTGAGTTTTTAAGTATCTATGTGAAAAATTCATATACACTCATCAAGATATTGGATACGTGGCACAAAAAATTATTGTTTTCTTTAGTATTACTTTTTTTAAAGTAGAAAATCTCTCAAGGAATCTTCCTCTAGCAAAACCAAAATTTTCCAACAGTCACACAACAAAGCATGCAAAGGTAGATAGCTAAGATTCTAAAGGTGCCTCATATCTAGGAATAAGTGACATGTTGATTGTAATATTTATGGCATTCATTGATCAAGGAAGTACGTTGAGGCTAATGATTTTGGAATTTCTTGTAATGGCATGTAATTAAACTTTTGCGTTGGAGTGCAGGTTTTGACACTTCAAAGGGTCTCTGAAAGCGAAGATAATTGATTTGAGCCTGTTTGAGTTCTTCTTACAATCACCATTCATTTGAACTCATGTGGTTGTGCGGTGCAGGAATTTGACAAGGAATACGGTTCAGGATGGCAATGCATCACTGGTGTAAGTTTTGGATCCTATGTCACACATTCTTCTGGTTCGTTCATTCACTTCTGCTTTGGGAGATTAGCCATTATGCTCTTCAAAGCAGCCTGCTAAGAGCGCCTCTCCATTGCACAATCGGACCTCCAGGAGCCGGACCCCTCCGGACCTCCAGGTCGGAGGCGCTGGGCCCCTCCGGGTGGTTTCCATTGCACCTGGAGGCATGGACCTGGAGGACCTGGAAAAAACAAATTTTTTTAACACAACGACGTGGAGGCGGAGGTGAGGCGCTGCGCGCAGGAACTGCGGGATCATCCGACCAAAATAGGGGTCCAGGGGAGGGTCCGGCCCCTCCAGCCCTGCGTGGCCGGAATGCGCGGGCTGGAGCCTGGACCTCCAACCTAGACCTCCAGGCCGGAAGGCCATTTCAATGGAGAGGTCCTGGACCCTCCGATCCTGGAGGTCCAGGACCCCAATGGAGAGGCGCCCTAACTTAGGCACTCCGCTGTGAGATTCAAGAGAAGTGTCGGTGATATACGAGGACTTAGTCATAGTGTCCCTGTATTCTGTCTTCTGAGTGGATAGCATCTTGAGGTTTAGATTTACATTAAGTTAATGATTAATGATTTTTAATTTAATTTCCTCCCCCTCTCCATTCTTATATATTTTAGACTCACTCACGTGAGCAAACAATATGGGATAATGCATATGTATTTTGTATGTACTTTTTTGGTATCTGTATTCCATATATGTATATAGCTGAATAGTATACAACTCTACAATATATCCAGCTAAGATGCACCTCACTGATGGCGAATTGGTAGAGAGAGGTTTTTTCTCTTTTTGAAAATTGATGAGTGAGTCAACGGTATATCTGGCTAAGATGTATAACAGGAGTACACAATGGATATTTTACCGGAAAAAAAATTAAATCAATGGCCATAGTGGGTATTTATGAGTCCCATCAATGGTTCACAATTTTTCATAGGGGGTGGGGGGAGCCCAAACACCTAGTTCTATAAATACAGAAGATAGTCACAATGAGGTCAGTGGTAGGAGCCATTGAACAAGAGGAGCCAAGTTATAAGTTAAGCTAACTCTTAGTCATTCCCTTGTTTTAACTTTGACACTTAGATTCAATTCACACTTTCTTAACAATATTTTGAATTTCTACCCATAATCAAACAAAATTGGATTGTTGTCATCGATGTTAATTATGTAAGGTGGGGATACCCCAAATTCGCCCCTTTTTGCTATTGTGCCTAGTTACTATTATTAGATTGGCCAAATTTTCTTTTTTTCTTGTTGGTAAGTGAAAGGAGGTTCCAACACACCAAAGAATGCCACATTTGGATATTGTATGCAAAAGTTATGAAGGGTCAAAGATTTTTTGGTAGAAGTTCTAAAATTGTTTCTTTGAAATGGTACGAATTAATTTTGGAGATGTACTCAAAGACTATTGATGGCGGTTTTGGGTTAGTGGTATATATAAAGGGCCTACCTTATTTGGTAAGTAGATTTGGAACGTGATTGTGGAAACGAATACATTGAGCATAATGGCATGTTCATGCTTCAAGGGTAGTTAGAAGTAAGAAGTTGGAACCCATTAGGATACAGTGGTGCTATTTTGTGAGCCTGTGAGCATGAGCCTATGAGCGTTGAGCAGGGATTCTGTGAGCGTTGAGCTTAGAAATTTGAAGAAGCACAAGAAAATTTAAAAATATTTCTAATAATAGACTTCATCTAAAAATTTGGTCAAAATTTACTATTATTAGTAAATTTTAGTACCTATTACTACAACCCTATTACCGTGGCCTTATTACCGTGGTTATATAAAATCCACATGAAAATTATAATTTTCAATGTTGTCTAAAATATTAGAAGTATACATTTTGAAAATGATGAACTTAATTGATGTGAAAGATGAATGGAGATGAAAATAAGTTTGTATAGAATATTGGTTGATTACTATCTTATAGCAATGTGGATCTTCTTGGGGCTAATAAGAAAATACCAAAAAAATTCTTTTGATGCATTTTTATTAAACTTGTTTAGATTTTAGAAAAAAAAATCATTGATAAGAACTATTATCTTGTAGTAGCGTGGGTCCTCTCAAGGCCAATGGGAGGTACCTACACTTCTACTTTGATGTGTTGGTAATCGAACTTGTTAGGATTTTGGAAGAAAATATTTGATTGACAAGGATTATTTTTGTAAAGAATGAGCTTGGTTACACCAAATTGTTGATTAGTTGATCATTGTCCTTTTATAGGACCTTCAAGGGCCCAATTCTTCTATTTATTGATCAAATGGTCATCTAGTTAATCACTCCCCTCTTTCTGCTTGGCTCCCCTCGGCGCCGAGGGGAGCCCCCCTTGCAACGAGAAAAAAAAAATTTACAAAAAAAAAAAAAAAAAAAAAAATTATTTTTTTTTTCTTTTTTTTTTTACACTTCTTTTTACCTATTGCAAGGGGGCTCCTCTCGGCGCCGAGGGGACCCAAGCAGAAAGAGGGGAATGATTATAATCTCAGTGGAACAACTTCAGTTGATTTCAAATAAATCTTAATTAATAACCGATTTTTCTTCTTCTTAAAATCTAACAAAGTCTAATAAGTAGTACATCAAGGTTGTTCAAGGGACCACGGTAATAGGTCCATGGTAATAGATCCACGGTAATAGTTACTAAAATTTACCAAAAAAATTTAGATGGAATCTCTAAAAAATTATATGCTCACAGGCTCACAGGCTCACAGGCTCACAGGCTCACAAAATAGCAACCCTGGATGTGTAGTATGGAAGAAAAGAAATGGTCTTTATACAAAAAAGGTGGAAGGAAGTGAAACAATCCATATGGGATATGTACAGTAAGAGTTGTGGTCAATGAAAAATGTTTGAAACAACATAATCCAAATGTTTAAAACAACAAGTTCCTTGTTTGAAACAACATCTAAATGTTTAAAACAACAAGATCCTTGTTTGAAACAACATCTAAATGTCTGAAACAACGTCAAGATGTACAATGGTTAAGTTTCCATATTCTAATTATTCCATATCGTTTGTCTCACTATGGACAGACAATAAATATAAATATAACTTCCTTATCCTTCATACTCATTGATTTTTAATGAAGGAATTCCTTCATTTTGCCATCAAAAATTCGCTTCATGGTAGATGGTAAGTTTTCTTTAGTTCTTGTTGAATTCAATAATTTTACTTGTTCATTTATTTTATTTTTTAATTTATTTTAAATAATTATTTTTTGGTGATCTTGCCTTATGGGTAGGAAATGCACCAATCGATGTCTCAAAAAACGTCTAATTTGACATTTGAAAAATTGGAAATCAAAAATCAAAACCAATTGCCACGTCATAAATCAAAGAGGTCCAAGTCACAATCCACGTCACTCATTGGATGGATGAAAAAATATCCTACGTGGCACTGCCTGCCCATATCATGCTTATGTAGCAGTGACTTGTCCGACATGTGGCGCATTTTGGAGAGCTTCAAAGACTGCATTTTCTGTGACGTTAGAAAAAAAAACCCTAAAATCTTGCATGTTTCTTGTGATTTTCACACGTTTTTTGCTTGTCAATTATAATAGATTTTAGGAGACATCTATGCTAATCACTTACTCGTCAAATTGAACGTCCTCTCTTGTTTTTAAGACGTAAAAAAAAACTTGATTTTCTTATAGTGATTCTTCACCATTGTCTTTGACATAGCCCAACATTCCAATGAATGGGGGTGGAATGACTAGTTCCACTCGATGGTGGCGATGCCTAGAGAGGAGCTTCCTACACATTTGTCAAGGAGCTATGTTGGGTTACTGCTCAACAAGAAAATATTTAAGGTACAAGTTAACCAAGATTTGGTACGAAAGGAGCAAAGTACCTCTAAGACATCCCAAGTAGGTTCCTTGGCGTTTTGTCGTAGATTGCGAAAGGACTAGGGGAACTTCTTGGAGTGGACAACCGCAACAAAAACTCAACGGACCAACACTTTTGTGTTGGGCTTACCTCTGGCTCAAGGTGGATTATACAAATGGAAGTGACTAATGACTTCACAGGCAAAGAAGTGGTCATCAAGTTGGACTATTGCCATCTCCCCATTAGATGCACGGTATACTTAGCTACTTATTACTTAGCTAAAGATTGCCTAAGACGAAGTACTAGGGCAAAAGGGGCGGGAGGAAAGAGAGCTACAGCCAACTCAGTGAGGGAGATGACGACATCTGCAATAGGCCACACAGAATTGCCGCCCCCCTCCCATTATCCTAGGACAACAACTACCAAAGACAACCCTGAATCCTAACAATAGTAGCAGATTAGGAAGGCCAAGGCAAATGCTAGAAGTCCATACAACCGAAGGTTAGACCTAAACTCAAAAATTACCCCAAGGTCAACAACACAATAAGATGAGGAGGACGGAAACCCTAAGAGCGGTGAAAGTAACTAGCTCTCAAGATAAACACCTGAGTACAAGTGGAACAGATGGGAGAAAGTCCCTTGAGGGCCTAAGGTGAGAGGGCCAAGTATACCAAATGTACGCATAAGAACTCAAGTGGGAACCAACCACCATAAAGCTTCTGCCCAGGTAGTGTTTTAAGCTCAAGTGAGAGCTTCTCTAGCACCACCCTCGGGGTTGCTTCTGTCGTCCTCAACTCCAAGTAGATGAACCAGGCCACAAGCAGGGAAGAACAGAGGTCAAAGTTGATTTCCAACCGCCTTTCTGAATCTATGAAGACTTCACTTATAGCTCCTTTATGCTTGGAAGAGCTGGAAGCCACCCTAAAGGACATAGATCCTAGCAAGGCTCCTGGGCCGGATGGGATTATTACTAGCTTTTTCAAGTGCTACTGGGAAGTTATAAAGGTGGATTACTTGGCAATGCTTAGAGCAACCATAAGGGAGGATTCGATGCCACTAGGTATCACTAGAGGATTAATCTCCTTTATTCACAAGGGTAGAGCAAGGAACAAATTAACCAATTTTTAGCCCATCACATTCCTAAATGTCGTTTATAAAATTTATGCTAAGGCGTTGCAGAAACACCTTCAATCAGTGTTAATGGAAATCATATCCCCTAACTAGTCGGCCTTTCTACCACTACGGTTCATATTGGACAATATTTTCTTAACACAAGAAACATTAGACTAGGTAGGTCATTCAGGTCAGCCTCTTTTATTTCTAAAGCTCAACTTCAGTAAGGCCTATGACATGGTTGACTTAAACTTCCTTACAAAAGCTATGTTAGCCATGGGTTTCCGAGAGTAGTTCGTATCTATGGTCATGCTATTCTTTTAAGGGACCACAACCTCAGTTATAGTGAATGGAGCTCATTCTCCCGCCTTTCCCATCTAAAGGGGCGTTTGGCAAGGCTGCCCATTAGCGCTTTATCTTTTTCTTATAGTTGTAGAAGTATTGAACTCAATGATTAAAACTAGCGTTGAAAAAGGGATAATTAAAGGTATTCTGTTCCTAGTAGAAGACCGCTAGCAAGTGATTGTACATTATGCGAATAACATGTCACTCACTCTTCTTGGAGAGGAAGAGTTCTTGGTCGTAACGATAGCTACTCTGGACCGTTTCTATGAAGGCCCTGGACTGGTGCTTAAGTGGGTCAAGTCATGCAGCTATTGGCGAGAATGTGGTTTCCAAGATCGTCCAATTTGGACAAACCAATTGAGGATAACTTGGGCGGTGGAAAGTGACATCAACAAACTATTGGGATCCCCATTCAGATTCTCCCTAAGTGCTCAAGATGTAGATGTCTTTCTATTTGAAAAGATTCATAAGTCCTTGAGCTTTTGGTGCACGACCAAGATTAATACTACATGCAGGATCATTGTGGTCAATCACGTGTTGCTCCCGGGGAGGACACTCCCTATGTTTTAGCAAACTACGTGCGGCGGAAAAAGTAAAACAAGTAATACACCTTAAAATTTAATTTCTTTTTCAAAAAAAAAATTATGGATAGATTTTACTACTTTATAAGTTTATGTTTTGAATTATTGGTATTTTTTTGTGCTAATAGTAATTAGTTATAAATTTTTGAAGAAAAAAGATACACTGTAAAGCTGAAAATAACTTTCACACCTCTATATTATATAAGAAAAAAAATTTGAAAAATGAAAAAAAAATTATATAGAATAGCTTTCTATTGAAAGTTTATTTTGGTTGAATATTGATGCAATAGTCATCTTCATGTGAGCTCTATAAATATTTTAGTTGGAGAACATGCCATTTTAGTTCATTTTTCAACCCTTTCTAGACAATATATCTTATGTTATTTGGAATTGAATTTTTTGTCAATAGAAACCTTTAGTCATTGTTAAACAAAGCTCAAAATTTTAGAATGAAATTATAGTTTATTCAAGGTGAATTACATGAATTACTTTTTCCACCGCCGCACGTAGGTACCCCAAATGTAGTGAGAGTGTCCTCCCCTAGGTGTTGCTATCTATTCCCTACTTCTTCATTGCCATTTGGATTGGCACGCTTGAAGGTGTGGCAAAATGCAAAAATGTTCTTATGAATTTCAACAGGTCAAGTTCTTTACATCGTTCCAGGGCCAAAGTGGCTTAGACACAATGTTGCCAAAGTAAAGAAAAGAGAGGCATTGGGCTTGTTACCCCTAGCGACGCTTTGATTGCATTTATGGTTAAGTAGATCCTGAAGGCATGCGAGCCCAACTCCTCTAACTTGCACTTGCTCCTCCGTTTCAGGCCGCAAGTCTTGAGTTCTTCACCAACACTCGGATGCAAATCAAAAGAGTATCCAAGACCTAGAATCGTGTAGGGCAAGCCTGGCTCAAAATGGTAGGAGAAATTGTGGCTATTCCACCAATTATCTTTGAGAATATGCAGTTAGAATCCTTATGGAGTTATGGTGGTCTACTTTTTCAACCCAGATCAACCCAGGGTTTTCAAGGGCCTGAGCGTCCAAACTCCACCAGATAGGCCTAAGGTTAATTAGGGACGCAATGCAAGATGGGAGGTTTCTTAGAAGCCAAGAGGTGGCATACCGATAAGATCTTTTCAAAGAGGAATTTGGTGCCTAGGATCCCGCCTAGGACGCTACTATTCGGTCCTTGGATTGCATCTGGGGATCCCTTCTCACCTCTAAGTTTTTCCCATTGAAAGTAGGAGATTGGATCGGATGCTTTGAAAGGGATGCAGATCCCGTCTCTAAAATCGTTCTCCGGATTTGTGGTGGTTTAAGGCTCTCTATAGGGGGCCCAACCCGGATTTGGAACCTTCCTTTACAAAGACGTGCAATGGAAAATTGGTCGGCCTGGTTGCTAGGAGGACATGTTGGATTGAAGCTAGTTCATGAACTACACCGCTAAGTTTGGTCAAGAATTATTGAAAACCAAGCACGTAATTCCTAGTGTGGTAAAAAAGAAGTGGCAAGGCATCTTGCCTCTGTCTCATTGATTGAGATGGAGGTCGGTATGGCCAAAATTCCGCACACCCAAAGAAGTTGGGCTTCTTTGGTTGGTTTGGCATAGGGTGGTGGCGGTTAATGCCTGAAGAGGAAGGATCCATTATGCAATTGACATAGGTTGTTTAGTGTACCCAACACATGCACACGAATTTGTCCTTCACAAATTCTGGAAGTGCATCTCAACACGTCAAGCTTAGTAGTGGAGGATACATATTCTTAACATCCTCATTTTTAGTAAAGAGGCTCAAGGGCCATGGCGCCCCCTTACTTCAAAACAAGGAGTTTTCTCAGATCACATCCCCGTAAATTTGAATCTATAAGTGGGATTTGGACGATCCTTTGCACTGTGATCATGTGGACTTTGTGGTTGGAACGGAAAGATGCGGCCTTCAACGACATTCATTGGGTGCTTGAGAAGCTTCTCCAACGCATCTGATTGGATTTGGTTGACTATGGTAGGGTTGACTAGGATGTAATTTTATGACTTCAGTCTAGGTGTGTAGTGAGGGGTGAGGAGGCAAGGCCCAATTTATGAGCAAGTGGGCTCGTAATGAGGTTATCGTAGTATTGATCGACGAGGTTCCACACTGGGCACTCTTAGAGCCTTGGGCTGGTTTTGTGTTCTGACCATCATAGGCGCTTTGGGCCCCAACGGGGCGGGAACTGCCCCTCCTTTGGTGCCTTTTTTGTATTTTAGTTTCTTTGTTGGTTCTTTTGTTGGTTCTCTTGCTTGTCCCTAAGCCGCTTGCGGTTGGTTTCTTGTTTCTTATTTCTTGCAGTAAAGGTCTCCTTTATTTGTGTCAAAAAAACAAAAACAAAAACAAAAAAACCTTGTCACCTTTAATTGCCTTATACTCACAAGCTATTCAATTTCTAAAGTAAAAACTCAGTCATAACCATTGTAAGAGGCTATAATAGCTTACATCAATATTGTTTATTTGTCATTAGACACGTAGTCACTTAATAAAGTAACACCACAAAGTTTCGATATTGCTTAATAGTCGAATATAAGAAATATATCTGTTAATCACTAGCTACGGAAGGAACTATTATCAAACTCAATCATAGTAACACGATCAAGAAAACAAGTTCATTGTCAATTAGATGATCAAGACAGCCAATGGGGTACTCACCAATTGATAGGTACTTGATCCATATTATCTATTTACCTCCCAGATGTACGCTCCCTAAGCTCCTTCAATCTTGTCCTTGCGCTTCTTCCATAGACTACTTGACTTCTTGCAGCATTCTTAAGTACAAACAATTTGACAACCATTATTCTCACAAAACAACAAAATGCCAATCATTGACTGCTCAATTGCTTCACAAACTCTTACAAGAAACTTAACTACATTAGACATACAAAGTGTAATTAACAAGCTCTCGGTTCTCGACTAATCGATCAACAGCTAGAACAAACAAAACCACACCAATCACTGGCTACAAACTTAAACACAACAAAGTCAATCACTGGCTGCAAGCTTAAAGACGAATAGACAGAATTTGCATTGAAGGAATGCACAAGGTGAGCAATCACTATAAGCTTAAGAGAGAGAAAGAAGCATCAATCCATTAGTCATTATACTTTCTTGGTCGTAACCAACTAGGAGTTTAACCGTAAGGTCCTTTTGTCCAACCCTAACTCCCTTAACTAGTTGACTACTAGTCATTTCTATATCTACATGTCTATTGGACCAGTTTCACACTACACTTTGACTTCCAATTAATTTCAATCAATCTATTTGACTTCCACCTCTAAAAACTTCAAAGTTTCACAAAAAAATTCTATCTACAAGCATAGTTAGACTTTGATATTTAGAAGAAGAGAGTGCAACAACAAAGGCATTAAGATGTAATCCTAACCAAGAAGGATTTCACTTACAACATAGAAGTTGTAGGCTACTTAATCTCCCATGGAGGGTTGCTAGCATGTGATCCTAGGAGCCTAAGCAACTATGTTATAGGTGCCTATATTATAGGCACCTTCCATGGTTATAGGATAGGTATGTTATAGGTACCTATGTTGTAGATGCCTCCAATGGTTGTAAGATACCTACTCACACCTAGGCTCAAGGCTTGTAGACCTACATTTTTAGGCTCACACACTAATTTTGTTGATCTCCCATAGAGCTTGTCATTACCCTATTAATTGCAAGATATACATATTGGCATCAAACCCTAGGAGTGAATTTATCTTCAACAAAGTCTCAACAGACTTGTGCTTGATTTAATAATCCATTGTAAGTAGCTTTATTGAACAAACAACTTTGTTACCAAACCTCTAAGCTCAAAGCTCAAACCCTAGACACCCTAGACATCAAACAAATTGTAGCATGATCATGCAAAGACAAGAAAAACAATTTAGGCTCTAAAGGTGTCCTCTTACACAAGGGTGAATAATTGTTTTCTTCAATGTATCAATTGTGTTCATTAATATACCAACTTTGAATATATCAAGGGTAAATGCTTTTAAAGACCTATGTGATTCCTACTTCAAAATTCACAACTAATTCCACAAAGATCCAAAAGAATGAAATGATTTGGATTAGATTCCAATTCTATTTGTTTTTCAAGAAAAATTAATTGAATTTTTTTTTCTAAAAGTTGAGTTCTTCATAATTGCAAATCAATTGGTAAAAGGTCGCTTTATAGACCTTTTATTTCATTCTATTTCTTAGAGAGGCCTTCAATTAAAAAAAACTACAAAATCTTAGGCTTAAAAATTAAAGTAGGCAACTTAACACTATTTTCAATAATTTACTTGCCAATCGTATAACTCAATAGCTATGCACATTCTTATCTATCTTAATATGACTTTGTGGAATACTCACATGCTAAAGGTCAAATAGTTTAACCCTTAAAGGATGAAGGGGTGACCTTGGAAATCATCCCTTTTAATTACCATGTGAATCATGGGCCTTAAGAATAGCAAAAGCACTCACTGAAAGTCTGAATAGTTGCACTTTTGTCCTACTACAAGAATTCCTTGTCATCTATTGGATGCATGTCCGTGTCAATGTTTAAGGGCTAAATGTATAACAGGTATACTAGTGCCAATGATAGAGAACAATTTATTTTCTAGTGCATTTATCTTCAATAATGCAAAATGCCATATTAATTGTAGTGAAGCTATTTATATCTATATACATAGATGAAACATGCAAAATATGGATGACAAAGCATTTATTCATCAAAAAGCGTGTACATTCATCCAAAAAAGAGTAATACAGAATATTACCTAAGCATTTGTAGCAATTCAACAATTTCATCCATTGAGAAAGGGGGAATGCTCCCCTTACCCCATCTTTGCAATTTTATAGGGAAAAGGGCATGTAATGAAGGGGGGAAAAAAGGCATATGACAAGATAGGACTTAGAAGTGGCTAGTGGGTTCTTTTTGGTCATTTTTGGTGAAGTACCAAAGTGCCAATATAAAATGTTATAGTAGTGTTCCAAATTTCAACATTCATCCACATATTGAATAGAAAATATCACATTAGCACGTATCACATATCCTTAATTCTATCTTCATCCACAATTTGGCAATTTCATCCAAGATTTTCTTTTAATTTGAAGTTTTCTAGAGAAAAACTTATCAGATTGTCATCATTTTTTAGCCAAATTATTTTTTTTCTGATGGCTAGACCTTATTAGTCCATACCAGTACAACTGTACCGCCAAAGACTGTTTCTTGATGCAATTGAGCAAGTTGGTATACAGTTTTCCACTTTGCATTGTAGAGAACCTAGTTAAAAAAAGTTCTGAGATAAAGTGAGCAAGATAAGGAACATTTGAAGGACAATCTTCAAGAGGCGTACAATAACCTGGTCCTTTCCAGAAATTGACTTACAGCGAAATTTTATACAAAAACGGCAATGGATTTGCAAAATGAGTCTTTGGAAGCTTGAACTAATCTTCTTAGCAAAAATCAGAAATTAGTTCTGCAGACAACCTTGAAGCGTGGCCAGGACCTATTCCGGTTGGAAGGTTCCGTTTCTAAACATCTGCTGAAGGTGGTCAAATTTACAAGGAGGCCATTGCTACTTATTACAAGAGTACAGAGAACATAAAAAGAAGGCCATTGCACTTGTTTATGCCTGAAGAAGGTCGAGATGAAATCTTCAGAGTGATTTCCCAATCACACAATTTTTGAGTCAAGGTCCTCATCAATGAAGATCATCTGTTTCACGAGCAAGAGGAAGCTACCAGGCTAAATAATGTTTCAGAATACAGAATAAAACAATGTTGGTACAGTCAATTTCAGGATTCTAATAGAAAATGTCATTCCAAATTGCTTAGCTGTCACTGATTGCTGAAAAGTGCGCCACGACTTTCAAATGGAATCTGTTCAATGTGAACACCAACGCGAGTCTCTTCCATTGACTGCAAGAAAACAACACCATCAGAAAGTGACAATCCTTCAAATCTAGGAAAAGAGTAAAAAAAGAAGCCCAATGATAGACATGCTGCATAATGAGACAACACATGATCACGATACAAACAGTACCTCGAGTTGACTTGCTGTAAAGTGTGGGATTCCAACTTGACCAACTGCCAGTCCACCAAAGTAATTGCCCATTAAAACCGCCTGTTCAACAGGCAGCCCCTGGTACAAACCTGCAGAAAAACCAGCCAGAAAGCTATCCCCGGCTCCAGTAGGATCTACTTCTGTAGCAGGAAATGCAGGGACACGAAACTCCAGATCTGCAGAGTAAATCCTGCTGCCATTCTTTCCCTCGGTGACGATGACACATGTCTTTCGCCGAGCTTTTTCAATGTCAATATATAAAGCTTCATTACGAGCAGCCTTCAAGAATGAAATGTCGTCCAACATCTCATAGAAAGGGGTCTCCTCCAGATTTCGAAGCCCTACCAGACCAGTTTCTGGATCAATGGTCCTTATAAGTGCCTGGAAAAATCCAACGTAAACCCGTAAATAAATTCACAAACACTAACTTCGCATTTCATATAGCTGCAATCCAAGATTATCCTAAAAAGGAATCCTCTGAAATAGCAGTAGACAGAACATCAAGAGAAATAGAAGCTAACTACAACAAGCGGCAAGCTAAGGCATACAAACCTGCACATCAACCACCACATAACGGGAAACTTCCACCATATGCTTCAAGGTTTCAGGCAAAACTTCACAAGCAATCCCCACAGCAAGACCTAGCTCATATTCCATGTCAATTATATCCACTGGTTCGATCGGTGCACATATGTTTCCAGCCTTCAGAATCCTCTCTTCTCCTTTTGTGAAATCCGCAAAAAACTCGGTCGTTTGTTGATCATCAATGGTTTCAGGTGGGTGGGTGATCTGTGAGCGATACAAGAAGTCTGGCCCAACTTTTGAAGCTACCTGCAAGAGAGCAATTCTGTCAGTACAGCAAAAATTGATAAACAATTGGATCTTTCCATACTCAAATCCAGTACTAACATAGAAACTCTTACCTTGCATTCCATACCAAGGGCTTCAAAGACATTGGTGATGTACGAAACAGATCCCCCAAGACCATACACAACCTCGCCACCGTGGAGCGTAAGTTGGTCATGGCAGTAATGGCCCACAACAAGAGCTGCACATTGATCTTTCTTTCGCAAAGAGTGCCGACGCATGTAATGCCCTTCCTTCAGATCTGGAACCTTGTGAGGAATGTGAGCTACCTCATCCACCCACAATAAAGCTTCCTGGCATCCACAAACCAAAGTCAGGGTAAGCCTCAAACATTTTTTCCCTGAAAAACATCTTCAAGCTTATTACATCTCCTGACCAGATTCAACAAGTATGTAATAATACCATGCCCGCCCTAACTGCAACTTAGAACAAAATTACAGTACATCTATTTAATTGTGCATTGGATAGGGAAGAGTGCTGCGCAACGGACATCACCCACCGGAATATACAACATTCTCTCCATAGAAACATATCAGGTACAATCTGAGAAGCACTCTACCCACTGGGCTTCGAATAGGTTTAGGACCATTGCAATCTCACGACTGCTCAAACAAATTGAACGTACCAATAATTAGACTAAGTTGTCGGTATGTGCAACCACGTATCAAAAAAAGCGGTAAAGAGCCACTGATAGAATGTCAAATCATTAAAATGGAAAAAATTCAAGAGACTGACACTATCAAGGGGGTCATCTGGAACCTCAGATCTATACCAGTCCTCGTTTCACAGCTCTGACCACTTGAATGCCACAATTATCCTCAAGAATCCCACCAACAATTTGATGATACAGGCACAATTATCCTCAAGAATCAAGAGTAACACCCTCAAACTTCAAGCATATGCTTTTCAAACCCTACCCCATGTGCCGTCAACTACATAATGTAAGCTTGCGGTATACAAAAATAAAAATACGGCAAATCCGGTACACCATGATTGCATCAACACAGATCAAAACAGTACCAAACAATATTTAGTGGCGTCTGCACGATAACTCTGCATACGAAATTCGCAGTGTATCTTGGTGGATATTACCCTAGCTCGGAGCACAACATGCGGAAAATCCAAAAGAAATCCCTCACAAGAGTATGGTGTCCAGTCCCAACTACAAATCAAAACGCTAAACACCTAAATTTTTTCCAACATGAGCAAAGCCATGAATTCCACAAGAATCGGAAACCACAGAACATTCCACCGACGGACCTCCTTGGTGGACAGATCGGGGGAGAACGTGGACGCCAGCGGACTATACAAGACCGGGTGAGTGGAATCCAACGCCCCGGATTGACTCAGTCGCGACACATCCACATGCAGTCCCCGCGGGCTTCGTCCTCGGGAAGTCGTCCGTTGCGACATGGGGCTGGTGGGCGGCTTTAACGCCGACGACAAGCGCTCCTTGATGTCGTGGTGGCTCCCCTCCTTGTCGTTGCCCATGATGGCTCCCCCCCTTTGCAACTGCTCCTCGTTCTCTCCGGTCTCTCCAAAAACCTCACCACAAAACCCCCAGAAACCCCCAGAAACGGAGCACAATTCCGAATCTGCAACTTCCCAAAGTGGTTTCTCCCCCGAAGCCCGCCCCCCACTTGCAGTTGAAATGCGCGCAACCAAACGAATCCCTGGAAATGCGATCAAAAGAAAGCGAACGGTTGCTCACGCCGTTACCTTGCAAGCAAAGTGTGAAGCAGACTGCGATGAGTGCAAATCTCTGATCTGAATTTGGGGGAGAACACTCCGAAGGCGCAAATCAGCGAGCGGGCTCAAACATCGGCGAAGAAGGTGCAGAACCGGAACGGGAAGACTTTTGGCATCGACGCAAGAGGATAGTTCCACGGTCGTAGGGGAATGTATCCCTTACCGCGTGGATCTGTAACCGTGCACATGGACTTGGATTGGTCATTTTGGTGGCTTTCCACTGCTTTTCAAATCCTGACACGTGGGTAACATGTTTCATCATATGTTACTGTTTTTAATGATAATGGGTTTTTTTATACACAAATGGAAGACTATTTTTTGCAGAAACAAAAAAGTTTCTGTGCTGGAGACGGTGAGGTCGATGCACAGTAATTTATTGAAGTCACACTATTATAAATTACTGCAGCTGATTTTATTTGGTATTGACAATAATTTTGTAAGTGGTGCTAATTTTTCACCCTGACTAACAGAACACGGAGCTACTCTATAATAGGTTTTGTATTTGTAGCATTGACTTGCTTTTTGAATAAGGTATCTACTCAAACTTCTTCACTTGTAGCTTTTGTTGATGCAAAGCCTCCTCCCCTTCAAAGTCGTCTTAGTAATAGTGACATATTTGCATTGGTCCTAATTAGGGCATCTTCGTGATGGCTAGATATATTGTGAACAAGTTTGAATTGCAAAGCCCTTCCAAATTGATTTTCACGATACATGTTGAGGAGTTTGAAATCTTTTCTTTTACATGTAAATGTAAATTTTTTGGCCTTGTATTGTCTCTCCATGCTACCAATGATGATTGAGTAAAGGCTTCTAGGCTTTGTTTCCAACTCAAGAGACTTTGGTGATGGAAATTTTCACAAAGATCTTGGTCCCTGAAAAAAAAACTAAGCAAAACAAACTTTAGAGACAATGTGAATCTCCCATCATCATTTTACTTTCTCAAATATGCCCTTTGTCATCAAGACAATGTACACCAATATACTATGCAAAATGTGATGTTTGTGGCATGAGTTGTCTCAAAATTCCCATATGAGGTCTGTTCAACTTCTCCATGACGTCAACATGTTAGAATGACATACCAACATTAGTAGGCAACATATTCCCTTACTTAGTCTCTATAGCAAGATGCCTTGCATTTGAATTAATAAGTTGTAGATGATATATGACTTGTAGGCATCAACAAAGTCAAGGTGGACAAGGATCCATGGAGGTTGTAGACGTTAATGAATTGCTTACAAGATTTTAGGAACTCATGATATGTGGTAGAATGTATCAAGTAGTAATGCACCTTCTCTTTACCTTGATTGTACAATGTCATACAATACCTTAATCCCTTAATGCCTGGATCCTTTTCAAATTTTGGCACATTTTTGCTTATATCTTTGTACAAAAATATCATTGTTTACCGCAATTTCATGAAATTGATAATTAAGGTTGTCTTTTCAAGATTCAAGTGTTAAATTGGATGAATGAAAAGTTAGTTGAACAAAATAGCGCCTCCAAGCCCTCTATCATTGTTTAGAATATGGACGTCAGAGCGCTTAAGAATTAAATGTTGTGTCTAGTGTTGGGAACCAAGCCACCTCCTACTTTGTATTAAATCTTATTCATCTTTATCTTTTGTATGGAGAAATATATAATATTTTCTATCATCATTCAAGAAAGCCCAACATCATAAGGGTCAAATCACACTTAAGTGTACCTCAAAAGGAGTCAAACCCACTGAAATCTGCAATGTCACTTCTTTTTAGCTATCCTTTTTTTAATGCTGATCTATTAATTATAGTTAGTTTAGCCCTTTTTGTATAGTATTTCAAGTTACGATAATCCTAATATCATTTTCTTCATCAAAAAATAAAAACTTTTTATTGTAGTTCTAATTGAAGTTCAGATGTCAACATGTCAAGTTCTTCAATGGTAGAAAAGGGTTATAATTTTTTGATAATTAATAATGTGATTAAATCCAAAAAAATCATTTTTATATATAATCATATGATAGAGTAAAAAAAGACAATTTTGCTACAATTTGAATACTTTTTTATTTTCTATAAAATTCATAAATAAAAACTTGTGAACATCGATTTCAATATAAAAAATAATTCAAATGATGATTGTATTTGAACAAAAAAAATGTATGCATTATTGACTCAAGGTCCTTACATAAGCTATTTTTGGAATTGAATGTCTAAATTTTGTATTAGATGAAATCAATAATTTTTCAATAATCAATTAATTAACTAAAAAATTATATTATTTTTAGTTCAAGATTTAATCACTAAAAATTCTCTTAAATAGTCATATATTTGAGACGTATAAAAAATTTGGATGAAAAGATCCTTTTAAAATACCATATTGTAAAAAAGACACTAAATTTAGTCTTCAAATTGGTGATTTACGTCTTTTTAAGGATTTTTTCCATGGAATTTTTTCTCCAATTTTGTTAAAGGGACACTTTGCAATACTATTCATCTATAATTTTTTCTTAAAAATGACAAAATCAAAGTAATTTATAGCATTAAAAGTTCAAAAAAGGACTCAAGTCATGTCCT
The DNA here is from genome assembly GCA_947034895.1 of Rhytidiadelphus loreus. Lineage (NCBI taxonomy): Eukaryota > Viridiplantae > Streptophyta > Bryopsida > Hypnales > Hylocomiaceae > Rhytidiadelphus > Rhytidiadelphus loreus. The sequence goes on along the minus strand of OX344765.1, from coordinate 26,108,360 downwards.
AGCAAAGTAATCCCAATGGTACCTTTGAGTGTGGTCTGACCCATAAGCAACATATACATATTGGTGAAAATTCATGTCGTTGAAATCTTTACTCATGTCGGTGAAACCTTTATGATTTGGCATTGCCAAAACACAAAATACACCTCACAAGGATAAGATTCACAAAAGGCAAACTGAGATAAACTCTAGAGAGGTTTGAAGATTCTCAAAAAAGCAATGTATGGACTTACTATCTCTTATGATTACAGGAAGTAGTGGTCCGTTTCCCCCCCTCCTACACAACCACACAACCGTTGATCAAAAACGAAATCAATTCTCTAAATTTTGTGGCCGTTGATTTACTTTTGGGGGGACAGATAAACTATCTCCTGTGACTATGACTATGACCATGACCTCAGAATTGGCAAGCAGTTCCGCCCTGCCAAACCCTCTCTTTAGGAAATTGATAGCCGTAAATTAGATTAGGTAAAAAGAAAAAGTGACCCCCCTCCCCTATTGTTGATCCACGATGGAAAATAAAACCTATTGCCGTTGAACCATTAAGAAAATAGCTGTTGGTTCACCGGTTACAAGCTAGGATTACAGACTGAATTTTGGTGTACAAAGCTGCTTTGGCAAGAGAGCGAGTATGTTGGAGTGTAGTTGGATAGACATGTGCTATTTCAGTGCAGACATTTCAGTCCAAGATAATTGCTAGGTCCAAGTCTAGAGGCGCAAAGTAGGTGAAGATGCAAGGGTTTTTGCGGTGCAACTAGAGGTTTTACGGAGGCTTCTGGCATGCTTCTAGAGGCGCCAAGTTTGCTAGGTTCGTTTTTGCCTCTCTGCCTTTTTGCTTTTTTGGTCTTTAGTTTGCACATACTCGTAGTTTGCATTTTGCAGGGGAGCACTGATTCGGTGTCAATTGTGTGCTAGGTCTAGGATTATCACAGAAGGTCCAGGGTGGCACAAGTGTGATAGTTGCAGCGCAAGCGGAGGCTTTTTGGAGACTCTTTGGAGGCGTGAAGCAGATCAAGAGGCGAGGGTTTTCACTGCAGAAAGTACATTCTCTTCTTTTTTGAGTTTTCTTGTTGCCTACTTTTCAATGTTGCCTTTCAAATGAATATACTAAATTAATCTAGGTCACTTGTAGGACACCATGCTTTGAAGTGCAAGGTTCTTAGAAGCGCATTGTACTCTAAGATATGTTTCTTCAAGGTACATCTTTATGGTTTTGATTTGAAGGACTTGTACAGGTATTGGTGGCTTTGAAACTCGGAGAACTATTCCAATGACATTGAAGTAGTTAGGGTAGTCATCAAATTGTGTTGTTGAGACAAACATTTGTTGAGATAGTTAGAGTACTGCCTCGATAGAGAGTGATGAAGATGAAGTCCTTCCTCTTTGTAATACGACTATTGTTATAAAATTGACTTGAATATTGCAATTCCTTTCATTGTCTATGGTTTCGATGTGTTTTCTTATCGGTTTCACTCCCCAAACATGGAGCCTCCTCTATCATAAGTTCTTAGAGTTGTTGCCCATTCAGGATAGCAATTGAAAATGGAGACTCAGACCCATGTTGCCGCTGCTCCAACCTTTGCCACTAGTTTTCAGGTAGTGATTGCCAGAAGAAACCCTTGCGTATCACTCAAAACTAATGGAGTTGATCCTAATGCTATAAATAGCACATGGCACAAAAAAACTCTTTCTGTGAAAAAACCTGCCACTAAAAAAATATCTCCAAAATGAAAGCAAGCTAAGCGCAAGCTTCTAGATCTAAGTGTCACAATTTCTATTGGCAGCTCGGACATCTTACTTGATCACTTGAAGACAATAGAAACTTTTCTTGAGAAAGAATGCATTTCCGGCCTCTGAGCTATTGAAAGAGGCGGTGCAATGATGAAACTCCATTTACAGATGGTCTGTCAAATTATGGCAACTACTGTAGCAATTGTCAATAAACTAATCAAAACCTATCTTGGTTGGAATAAATTGGGAGCTGCCCCTGTTGGTCATCATATCCTTAGCAGAACACCGAGAAACACTAGTCTCCACACTTACATTGGGATGTTTGGTTATTGCGTCAAAAATAAAGGAGAAGATCACTTTGATTGTATTCAACAAAATGTGACTTTTGAGCAGATTGACAAAGGTGTTGAAGAGTACGTTCAACATGGAACTCCTTTTGCAAAAAACCGAGATTTTGACACATAAAAATCACATTGAAAAAGTTGCTACTTTTTGCAGATTTAAACTTAAAAAGCAATTGGGCAATATTCTTCCAAGCATGGTCCTACCTATGCTATAGCTAGGACAATATATTCCATCTGCTTTGTGGGTTCTCCATGTTCGACAAGGCGGCATGGGATACACAAGAGTCGCTTCTTTGTAGAAATGTATGATGCAGCTGGATACTATCACCATGGATGATGTGACTCAAATATTCTTTGAGTACCATGGATGATGTGACTCAAATCTTCTTTGAGTACACAAATTCTGGTTCCCATCTTGCTCACTTAGGATGGTAGTGGCTAACAACATCATTAGAGGAGGCTTGTGAAGGCACACAACATGATTATATGGTTCCAGGTACTCCTTTCAAACCCTTTTTCTTTTGCAACACTTTTTTTGGCTTCATTCTCCAACTCCTTTGTCATTATTTCTCTTATTATTGTTTTTTATTTGCAGATATGGTTCTTGGAGAGGTTGGTCAAGCACTTTATGATATCATAGTGGTCAAAGACACCCAAGACACTCTAGTGTTACCCATGGTAGTCGTTGAAAACACTCCTTCGGTTCCTCCAGAGAGCATTGGTGATATTATATACTTGTTGTGTATGGTGATTGAGACACATTGATTAGTTTTGTTATGTAGTTTGTGGTTTGAGAGGGTTTCATGGGTTTTCAAACGTCACACTAGGAAACGTTTAAGACAATTCTGAATTGTGTTTTTCCATACTTTGTAGTACTTGACACTCTTGTGTTTCTTACTTGAGACATTGTTTTTTGAACAATTGTTCATGTAATATACTTAACAAGCTCCCATCTTGATTTTCTTCTCATGGAATTTTGAACTTCTTTTACATTGAAGACCTATGAATGGGCGTCATATGTACAAATTGGCAAAAATAATTCAAAATTGTACCTATTTTCTATGTTCTGTTTATATTCTATCACTATCCACTCAAAAGACAGAAACCACAAGCCTTGTGGACTTACAAAGGAGGGGATGAGATAGACAACAAGAATAAAGCGCAAGCAATTAGGACCAGGAAATGGAGATGACAATGCACGCGGTCAGATTGTGTACTACCATATTGATTTAATTTTTAAATTTGTTTGTTACATCGTTAGTGATTTGTAATGTTTTAAGTTTTTAAATTTTGATTTCATCAATTAAAATTTTATTTTGAAGTGTATCAAAATATTGAATTTATTTATAAACTCATAATAAGAAAAACAATAATACATGATAATATAGAAAAAAATGAGCGTCTAGTTTAATGGATCGGACTTCAAATGGTTATGACCAAAAAGAAGTCACACAATTCGAAGAACTATAGGCCTAATCCATATATAGGTACATTAGATTTTTCATTACAAAAAATCACCCAAATCATTTTCCATGTAAAGATTGTCACTAAAATTTTCTTCTTTTTATTTGAACACTACTCTACATTCACAAAGTGAAATGAATACCTAGAAAGATGCATTTCATTATTACTATAATAGAACCTTTCTAAAGTAATACTCTTTAAAGTATTAACCTCTTTAAGATAATTTTCATCGCCAAGTCTTACTTTGGGCTATATACAAATGTCCTTGATTCTTTAAAGAAAAGATTTATTGCCAACTAGTCAAATATCATATTGATCTAAATATAGCCTATTAGATTGTATTCAAATATTAACCCTATATTTTTATTACTTGAAAGCACAAATTTTATATCATTGTGAAAAATTTCAATGTTTTAGTTTTGTAATTTTTAGTTTTGTGAAAATTTTAAATGTTATCATTTTTGTTTCAAAAGTTGAAAATAAATAAATAAAAATAGAAAAAAAAATCCAAATTATTTGAAATTTTCTCAGGAGGTACAAGTAGCAATAGAAATTAGTGTGAAAATTTCTCAATTGGTTATTTTATTTTTTACATCCAAAACAACCACAACAAAGACTTGAAAGTCAAATTTGGCTATCAAACCAAATTTATTAATTTATTTAATGTATGTATAAAATTTTGATATATTTTTCTAGTAGAAAAATTTATTTTCTACTTATGTATTTTTTTTCAAAAAAATTGATAAAAAAATCAAATTATTGTAATTTTTAAAGTTAAATTTGGAAATAAAATTATTTCAACTATAATATATATTATAATATTATGGAATTTTTTTCATAAATTTAAGTTAGAATAAAAAACTTAATTTTTTAATTTAAATTGGATATCCATTTTAAAAGGAGAAAATATGAATGAACAATGTAGCATATTGTATTATTTGGATTCTAACACATAGAGCTTGCAACTGCAATAATTCTTTCAATTTTTATTTATTTTTTAATTTCAAGATGAAGTAGAAAGAGATCTTGTCAAGGTTCATTTTCTCAAAATGATTATTGTAGAATAAAGATTCTGTTTTTTAGGTTACTTTTTAGTTTTTATTGGAAAGTATGTAGAAAGTAGTCTAAAAAGTAAGAAAAATAGCTTAAAAGTAGGCTGAAAACACTAAAAAGTAGAAAGGAACTAAAAGTAATCTAAAAAGTAGTTTTCAAACTTTATAGTGTGAATAGGGAAAAATGGATGAAAGGGGTGTGAAGTGGATGAATGGGATGCAAGTTGGATGGAAGAGATAAAAAAATTGGATGAAAAACGATTGGAAGGGACGTGAGCCTTCTTCTTGGCTTTTAAAGACACAAAAAATTAAAAATTGTGACACAGTATTTCAGGAGAAAATACATATCTGAAAATTTTGTGCGATCTAATTTAAATCTATTGGTACAAAATTTGTGTGTATTATTCTGAGCATTTGCGTAATTTTGAACTGTGATCATTGGGAGCAATTTACTCTCTGTGTTTCTGAAACAAAACATTTTCTTCTGTAATTTTGTGATTGTAAAAGTGGTTCTGTGTGAATTTTTGTGGTGTCTGTCAATTGCAAAATTACAAATTTTGGACCAACGATCGGCAAACCAGTTCGGCATGTTTTGTGATCGAGAAGTCAAAATGGTGCATGTAGCATTGACTGAGAATCTGAACGTTTGGAGGAATTGATCGGAGTGTTGGATTGGTGTGAGAAGATCGATAGAGCCTGTAGCAATTCAGAGAAGAGATCGATAGTCAGAGTGGGGTTGAGAATTAAAAAACGAACAAACTGGTTTTGAAATCTTGAATCGAAATTGCCTCAGGAAACACTGGGAGTTTTCATTGACGATCTGAGGCGATCTAATGATCAGATTATGAAGTGCAGATCAGCGAGGAGGCTGCGGAAGGATCGATGCGCGTGCACGAGGCGTTTGGGATTGGAATTCCGATCAGGGATCAATTGATAGTTTGGGTGATTGAAAATCAAAGTACGGGCGAGTTTAATTTTATTTAAAAATTTGAGACTGCTGTTGGTTTCGAATTTGAAGGCCTGCGCTACAACTCTCGATTAGGCTTGTGGTGATCTTCTCGAGCGTAGCGACAAAGGTTGTAACTGAGAACGAAATCTTTGATCGGAGGAGCAATCGGAGACTCGAGAGATCGGAACGGAGGTGCTCGCCGCGAATCGGCAGTTGGGTGCGAAGAAGACAATTCCCAAATTAGGGATTTGAAATCCCGACCTGTTGCCCTCGCGGTCGTAGGGTACAACCCATGGCCTTAGGTCCTTCAGCCCGGTCATAGGATCATAGACTGCGGATTTAGGGTCTTTTGTACGGCAATAGGTCCTGTGGGCCATAAAATAAGTTATATTAATAAAATTGAAATTTTGAGTTCAATATTTGGATGAATTGACCAAAAAACAAACTAAAATAAAGGCTCAAATTTTTCGAACGGCCTAAGGGCCGTGCCCTTAGTTTGGGCCTAGGTTATAGAATTGGGGAGATGGAATTTGTAGAATTAACAATCTTTGTAGCTAATAAATATTTTTGTATGCTTTAGGAACAACTTACCTGTGGGTTTGGACTTGTTGCCCTAAGACTTGTTGCCCAATCTTAGAAGAAAGGAGAAAGCTCAAAAACCAAGAATTTGGTACTTTGTCCTAAACATTTCATACTTTGCATACTAGACGTGTTGCCTACTAAGACTACCACGTGTAGTCATTTTGCACATAGATTCGAAAAGCTCATAAAGAGCAATTATTGGCCTTGTTGCCCCAACACATAAAAGGTACTAATTTACGAATTATTTGTATACTTTAAAAGTATTATCTTGTATATATATGATTAGGTCATAGGTTGCATCCATGTATAAGACATGTTGCCCAACTTGATGTGTTGCCCACCCTAGAATACTATATAGGACCGGGACTCTTAGAACATTGTGTTTGCATTAGGGGTAATGGACTGGCAACTAAATTGAGAGAACCTGGGAATAAGGGTGGGGAAAGAACTTAGAGAAAAAGAACAAAATATATTTCCTGGTATGTTGTTTGAAATTAGTTTACATATTATTTACATCTACTTGAAAAAGTGACATTAGACGCACCAACGATAGACTATGTTGACTTATCCTTTGATGAACCCCTATACTAAAGGTGCTTTGTGGAAAAAGTAAAGTTTAAGTGAAAAAGTACCTTACAATTATATTGAAAGTTATAATTATATTCCATTTCATTTGTTCCAAAAAAAATAAAAAATAAAAAATTTAAATCAAGGTTGACCAAAGTGCATCCACTTTGGGATGCATGGAACTTTAGGGTTTAATGCAATGCCCTCTCTAATGTAATATAGTCAACCCAATCCCAATCCTATTATTTTAGAGAGGTTCTATTTGTATTGAATTATACTATGTTGATGGAAGTTGTTGAAGCAACACACTACCAATTGTAATCGACAAGCAAACCATTCATCAAGGCTCCCAAGCACTAATTGTAGGAAATTTGTAATTTGTAGGTTTTTATATAAAAATTTCTTCAAAACAATCAAAATCCTGAAAATAAGTAGTAGAAGAATAGGAGTACCTAAAAATGTAGACATGACTACTTTGAGTGTTGGGTTTCACATTATGTAATTCTAGTGATGACCTTTAGATTGGAACTAATTTAGAAGACATTATAGTGATGATCATTAGGTTAGAACTAGTATAGCCAATTTTCGGGGTGACCTTTGGAATTTCTATAAATTGACATATATAGGGGGCTATGGGGTGCCTTTGAGGCACTACAACTAAATTGAAACAAAGCTAGGATGAATGTGGTAGAATAAAGTCATGACAAAAAGGTAGAATGAAGCCATGACAAAACAATAGAATTTCAAAAGCATGAAGAATTTGGAATTTAACCCCTAAAAAACCAAGGGTATTTTTTAAGAGGAATTTTTAAAAATTGCCATTTTTTAGTGCATTTTTAAAAATTGAAAATATATATTTTTGAAATTGAACCATAAAAAATTGTAGTAAACTAACATGAAAATATGTTGAAAAATTTTCAGCCCATTTGCATGTGTGGATTGAAAGATCATAAAGTTTGAAGTAAGAAAGAATTATTTTTTTCATTTGTGCAAAAGGGATAAAGAGTCTTAGAGCTCTCTTGGAGTAAAATTTTTGCTCTTGATGAATTCAAGTCTCTCCACCATTGAATTCTTGAGTGAATTCTAAATCCTGTTAGGTACACTCATGCAAAATTCAAAAGCAAATATGGAGTCTATCTTACTTTAAATCACTATACAATGCAAGTAGGTTAAGTGAATGGTCAATTCACTAATCACTTTTTGATGATTTCTTGTACTATGAAGAAATTTTTATTTGAAATTCAAACAATGAAAAGTTAGAGACAAACATTGGAATGTATGGAAAAAGTTTCAAGAACTCTAGCTTCATAAATTGCAAGATAATAGGGTTTGATGTTAGAAGAAAATGTTTTCATTTTAAAACTCCCCCTATATAGCTAACAATGTTTGCTTCCTTTTAGAATGTGATTTGAAAACTATATTTTTTATTTTTTGAACAATTTTTATGCCATATTTAATTAGTTACATACATGCCAAATTTTAAAAGTGGATGAGGGTTAAAATGAAAAAATATGAGTTAAGAAGATCCAATTTTGCAATCATAGGATCTACACTTATACATAATTCAATGTCTTTTCAATTGAAGGAGTTGAAAAAATTCTTTTTAAGGGAACCAACTAAAACTTTTGGAATTCAATTAACAACCTTTTAAAAAAAAATGTGGATTGGAATTTGGATTCAAAATAATATAAGAGTCGAAAAGGTCCACTTTTTAACTATAGAGTTTGAATCTTTAGAGATTCTATATTGACAAATATAGAATTTGTTGCTGGCTATTGGTCTTATATTAGTTGTGAAATTGTTTACACTATTTTGGGACAAAATTGAGCTTATAATGAATTTTAAAATAAAAAGTGAAACAATTCATATCAAATGCAATTGATGATAATTTTTTTGAAAATCTCTCTATATACACATCATGGTGCATAATTATTTTTTATTTTTTCATTCTAAAATTTTAAAAATCAGCACTACATGGTTGCAAATTCATTTTTCAAGATTGCTAATCAATATTTTTAAAATATTTGATATTTTAAGTAAAATTACAAACAAATAGCCAAAGAGTATCAATGAAAAACTAATTTCCAATAGAAACCTAATACTTTCTAGGCTTCAATATCAGTGTGAAAATTCCCATTGTCAAGGTCTTATGGCTAGAAAATAAGGCCCTAACAGCTTTAATATGGTATCAAGTGCTAGTAGTGTAGAGAACATTGGAGTTGTAGTTTTATATTTTAAATCTTATATATCTATATCTATTATTGTATTGACAAATATAAGGTGCAATAGGTGTGAATAGACACTACCAAAGCCATAAAATGAAGTAAAAAAAAAATGAAGCTCTCAATGATTGATCTACAAATTAATACTAGTCATTGGGAAAAAAAAATGGTCATCAAAAGATAATACAAAACATCAAGAGATATATGCAAAACATTGGGAGATCAATACAATACATCTATAGATCTATACAAATGTCAAGACATCTTTGGATGTTATTATCGAGAGATCTGAATGTTTTGTCCATAATTCACTTAATAGTTCAAAAATAGTCAAATGTGGCATAATTATATAATAAGAGAGTTGATGAAGAATTTTTTGAGGTGCATTTTTATTCAAAATTCAAATATTCTACTTCTACTATTTTATTACTATTAAAAAAATACTACTAAAAATTAGGGCTCCAATGCTCTTCAAGCTACTACTGATACCTAACTAAGGTTTTAAGGTCCTATTTTTGGGTTGAGAGATCTTTGTGATGGAAATTTTTATACAAATATTGGAGTCCAAAAAGCATTAGATTTCTATTGGAAATCATTTTTTTATTAATCATTTTTGGCTACTATAGCTTTCTAACAACTTGAACAACTTTTTATCTATTGATTAATTAAAGTACAAAAATTATTTAGGCAATACAAAAATAATATATTAAAATAAAAAAAACTCTAAAATATAATTAAAATAAGTTAGTCTTTAATTTAAGTTGAGCTTACAATTTTGGAATGGTTGTTGTAGTCTAGATTTTTGCCTTTCTCCCAAAACCCATGACTATAGTATAGGGATTCCAAAATCAAAGGAATGATCAAATAGTCTAAAGTATTGTGGCTAAAGTCACTTGTATGTAAGAGTAATATGGGATATACATTCAATTAACACAATTTCATACTACTTCAAAAGGCCAAAGTTCCTACTTTAAGAGTTAACAAGTTGTTACTCAATGATTAAACACCAATAAAACTTACTTTTATAACAACCAAATATCCAATCCAAACACATTAGGAAATAAAATCTAATTCTAGGCTGCAATTAACTAATAGCAATTCACAGATAAATTGCCAATACATATTTCAAGCATAGAAATACTTCTCAATTTAACTTGTGTCCATTTCTTTCTCCTTGCGCTATTGAACATGACCATTCTCCCAAATTTGGTCTTTACACCAAAACAACTGGAAGGACCCAATTATTCTTCAAAAAGAATCCACCTCTAAACTCACTTAGACAATTTGTTCCATACATCTTCAACAAGACTGAATCCACTCACTATGATTCCAATATTTCTCACAATAATTGCTTGTGAATATTATTTACAAAAATATTATATTGACAATTTATATTTACATACTAAAGGAGTTCATTATGTAAAATTGAGAACTTGCCTCCCAAAGAAAATCGAGAAAGTGAGAGAAAATAATGACAAATTGACATGCTAAATCTATCCAAAAGCAAAGACAACCATTCACTTCAACCCGCATCAAGACAAATTGTTCATTTTGCTATCCTACCTATCCATAGCCTTTTAAATCCTTTTGCTACATCAATTTATTTGCAATCTTTCTCTAATGTGAACTTAGCTTAACTATTAGCTTCTTTTTACACCACACCTAGCAAATTGTCAAAATTTAGAAATTTTACATGACTATAGTTGCTACTAGATTTAATTAAAGTGGATGCATTTACTTAGACCCTTGTCTTCACATTACATGTGTTTTGGCTGTTAGGGAGGGCTGCAAGTTCCCAACTCAAAACCCACCTAAGAACTACCGAAACCCGCCGCTCCCCGCTGTCGGGTAGAGAGGCCTTGCCTTGGGAAAACGCGGGGTTCTTGGCTGCAACTAGAAATGGCTCAAAATACGGAAGATCCCAAAATCAAATATACCCATAATCAAACCCCATGATTTGCTTCATAATCATGCTCATGTAACCCCCATCATGAACCATAGAGATCAAATAAAGTATTACATGTTTGTACAAAGTGGTATAAGTTGTGCATAAACCGCACAAAGTCCTCCAAAAGTGTGTCCGACACTAATATGAGTGCCAAATCTTCTTCAAAAGTTCAAATTGAGAGTATGATATCTCTCTGGAAAGATAACGCAAAGAACTATAACTCATCCAAATTTCAACTCAAAACCTCATACTGTCCGACTTTTGTAGTCGGTCAAAGTTTACTCTCTTCAACTCAAAGGCAGCTCACTACTACTTGACTTCCAAGGCTATAACTCTCACATACTAACTCCAAACTGACCATATAATATCTCATTGAAAAGGTAACACAAATATATACAACACTCAAAAGTTTCACTCAAAACTAAGGTACTGTCCGATTTTTATAGTCGATCCAAGTTCACCCTCTTTAATTCAAAAGGCAGCTCTTCACTACTTCACCTTCAAGCCCATAACTTTTGCATCCTAACTCCAAACTAAGAGAATGATAGCTTTTTGGAAAGCTAACAACTCAATAAACAACCATGACAAATCTCAAAAGCAAAAACTTCATAATTAGATAGATATGAGCCCTCGAAAATTCTGCCCTCAAACTTCATGACAAATTTCCTTCTCTCACTCCATCAAGCATAACTTTCACACAAAAACTCCAATTTGAGAGAGTGATAGGTTTTCGGAATCACCAAAACAAGATGAACATCCTCCCAAAATTTCATAGCCAAACTCCCCATGTACAAAGTGCTCTCCTTCTCCAAACACACGGCTCTCCTAAACTAACTTGGAGGTGGAAGAAGAAGAGCCTCCACCTCATCCGCCACCTCAACCTCCATGCCATCAACCTAAGCAAGTGGATTTTGGCCTCTAAAACGCCACATGGACTATCTTTCATCCATTGGCCGTCCCTTTGTCCCCATAACTCTATCCTTATCCCCTACGTGGACTTCTAATCCATTTAAAATTAAACAAAAGGTAAAACAAGTTTCACCTTTCATTTTTAACAATTCTAACCAAACAAAATAAAGCTTCAAAACATCTCTAAGTACAAGAATATAAGAAATAAGATTAAGTAGTTGTCTAACAGAGGTAAAAAAAATTAAAGTTCAAGAGGATCATCACTCCAAATGTCTCTTGAAACTTTAATGAAAAAAAACCTTCCGCTTTTACACACAATTATGGATTTCATATAATGTACACATATACGACGCGACACCGCCTACGCTGACATGGCCGAGAGACTGCCTGGTCAATTTTTTTGGAAAAAAAATAAAAATGAAATTACTTTGTTTCTCATTTTAAGGACTTAAAAAAATTCAAAAAAAAAATCTAACACTAGAGTTCGAGAAGACCAAGGCGAACGAAGCTAGAAACAGGCTCGAAACGGCCCTCCAGCCCCTCCAATCTCATCTAATGCCAACCCCTAAATTTTAAAGTTTGTTGCGTAAGAGATATGTTTTGTTTGTAAGAGATTGTACTTTAGGACGGGGTAAATGACAAGGCAAAAAAACTTTGAAATTTATATTTACACTTATTGACAAAAAGAGATACAAGATTGTGTAGAGCGAGTTGAATTTCTATGAATTAGACAATTCTAAAGTGTGTGTATATATATATGTGTGTGTATATATATGTGTGTGTGTATATATATATATATATATATATATATATATATATCTGTGTGTGTGTGTGTGTGTGTGTGTGTGTATATATATATGAGCTCAAACTAAGTTAGTAATTTTTCAGAAATTTAGGCCCCCTTTTAATTATTTATTTTTGCCAAATATTGCTAGGAAGCTATAGTATGCATCTATAATTCTACTTAAAAAATAGAAGTCCAACAATTTGGAAAAATGAACTTGCAACTATGAAATATTGACTTTCTATTTTAGAATGAAAAGATAAAAAATACACCTTGGTGTTCTACACTAAAATATAAGCTTGTGGAGAAATTTTCAAATTTTTGGAGCATTTATTGCATTTGATATGAATTGTTTCACTTTTAGTTCATAAATTCATGATAATTTCAAATTTTTCCCTAAAAAATGTGAAATTTATACAACTAATAAGAGACATGTAATACATTTGGGCAATTGAAGTCTTGGTAACTGTAAATTCATTATCTTGAACTTTAGAGGTGTATATTGACTGATAGTGAATGTTGAGCTTGATCTATGTTTGTCAATATAGAAACCCCAAAAATCTGAGTCCTATAGTTGCAAAGTGGATTCTTTCAACTCTCATATTTTTTGAATTCAAATTCCAATCCCAACTTTGGAATCCAAAGGTTCCCATTGCTTCCTTCAAAAAATCTTTTCAACTATTTCAATTGAAAAGACATTGAATCCTCTATAGATTCATGACCCATGGTTGCAAAGTAGAATCTTTCAACTCTCATATTTTTTTTTTAAATTCCAAATTCTTATGACTTGCATTTGGAAATTAATCATACTTCAAAGGTTTCCATTGGTTTTCTCAAAAACTTTTCAACTTCCTAATAAAAAAAAGTCACTCAAATTCTCTATGGGATTCAATTTTAAATCTCATGATTTCAAATTTCCATTATTTTGGTATGGCTTGAAAATTCCATTGTTTTCATCTTGGCATTCTACCATTTTTTTAGTTATGACTTCAAATAGATCCCATGGTGACAAAAGTTGATCCTATATTTTTCAATACAAAAATCCAAGAGTCACTCCAAAAATTGGCTAAGCTAGCTAGTTCCAAATTAAAAGTCATCACTAAAATTTTTAAGCAATTTGAACTTTAGGACTATAACCATGGAGTTTTTATTCTCTAATTTTAGATTTTCTCGGTAAAAAATTTGCATCATGATGTTCAACACTATATTATAAACCTATGGAGAAATTTTTAGATTTTTAAAGGATTAATTGCATTTGATATGAATTATTTCACTTTTCATTCATGATCATTTTAATTTTTTTTCCTATATCTTAAGATTAATAGAAGACATGTGACCACATTCCTAAAAAATAAATACAAAAAATTGCATTCTTAGGTCCTTGCAAATGAAGTTTGAAAAAGTCTTGGAAAAAGTATTAATAGTCTTATCCTTTGAAGTTATAAGTATACAAATTTTGGTTGATGTAGAAGTCTTGGCACTTGTGATCTTGTTATGGTGAACTTTACAAGTGTATGTTGACCAATAGCTAGTATTGGATCCTATATTTATCAATCAAAATCTTCAAAGATATGAATTGCATAGGTTGCCTTAAAAACCTTTCAACTCTCTTATTTTAATTTTTGATTTCAAATTTTTTGGCCTTTGTTTCATGAACTAATTGAACCCCAAAGACTTTCATTGGTTCTTTCAAAATCTTTTGAACTCCCTCAATTGAAAAGACACTATAGTCTTCAATTTTAGTCTTGCAACTTTGAAATTTGACTATTTTTTGTCTTAGCTTCATTCCACCATTTTCATCCTTGCTTCATTCTACTATTTTTGTATAGGTTTCATTCCATCCTTCTAGTCATGGATTTAACTTTAGTCATGGCTTCATTCTACCATTTTTGTATGGTCTTCGTTGACTATTGGTATGTATTTTGAAATATGTCTTCATAGCTAAAAATTCCATCAATGATCCTTTTTTCATAAAATGTGGGATGCACTTCTTCAACATGATTGATATTGATTAGACATGCTGACATGCAAAGTATTCAAAAAATCTAAGATACTAGTGAGAATGTATTAATTATAACTTCATGAAATTTTTGGAGATGAAAACACAAGAATGACATTAGCAAATCACCTAAAATTAGTTATACACCAACATTGCTTTTCAAAATTCATCAATGATTTTTTCAAAATCTCAAAATTATCCATTAATTGCACAAAAACAAACACTGTAAACACCTTGTATATTTCTTGATGGATTTTTTTGAACATCCACTTATTTTCGTATCAACAATAACGTCAAACGTGACATCAAGATGTCAAGATGTCAAATTTGTTTACATAAAAACATGTGGATGTCCAAACAATCTATCAAGAAATATATGGGACCATTCTAATAGTGAAAATTTGAATGACCTATTGAGCATTCATTCACAACTCAAATTCTTTAGATTTGGATGGAATTCTATACAACAATCTTCTTTTAGGTTGTATTCCCCACTAGTAAAACCTTGAGATAATCATTGATATCTACATCATATACAATAAAAGAGAATCATTTGTATGGTTGTATTTAACATATTTTTTGTAAAACCAAATATTTCTAATTAACAACAATACCTAACAAGATAGAATGTATGATATCTAATAAATAAAAATATGACTTAAAATTTATTATTAATTGTCATATAATACCATATAGAATTTGTTGAAGAAAATAAATATATTTTTTGGCTCATATTTGTCATTCTCTCAAAAGTCAAATAATAACAACTTGAATGTTTATTGATTATATATGTTCACTCCTTACAATCATAGAGGCATAAAATGTCCAAATTTGAAGGACTTATAATACTCTCATATGTGAATGCATGCAACTTGAGAGATATGGTCACCCTTGAAGGGCCAAATGTCTTTGAAAAGACAAAACGGGATTTAGCAAGATAGCAAAAAAGTCAAATTTGAATGAATCTTTTTACAAAATTTTGATGCAATATGCAAGTTGGAATACACATATGTGAGAATGTAATTGAATTTTTATTAATTAAGCGCTTAAATCAAAAGCTATGGGTAGCTAGGCATTGTGCTAAAACAAAGATTAGGATGCTATAGAAGAAGTGAAATGAAAGTATTCAGCAAGATTGAATATATTCATCACTAGATGCTATTTTATAAAAAAGATATGCAAATACTCTCAAAAAAATACATTGTATCAAATATTGAATCAAGAATTTGTATCAAACATGAATTTAGAAAAAAAAATCGATTTTTTTTCCAATTATGTTTGTAAGGAGTCTAAATTTTAACATTTATGTTATGTCTATCCTATTTGTTGATAGACATTGCACTGCTTTTTTTCTTTAATTTCAGATAAATTTTCCAAAAATGATACAAAATAAAACATCCTAGTTTAAGTTTCAGTAAAATTTATAGTTTCCCAAATTAAAGATACTCTACCAATAGTTTCCAAATTGCTAATAATTTAATTATCATTACTAGAAATGACTTTTTTTTCGAACTAGCGTGAGCACTAGTGAACTTTTGAATCATGAGTAGCACATGACGAAGGTGCCGGTTGCTCATACTGTGTTCTACATGGTGTGGAGGAAACCCAATGTCAACCAAGTAACTACTAGTTTGAAGTTTGAACAATAATCCTATGCATTATATAATATGTCATGGCAATTGCATCCACAAATAATGCTTTTGAAAAATCTAGTTCGCCATGAAAAATGGGAGTCTTGAGCTTGCAATGTATGTTTGGTAAATATGAAATTTGACATTCTAGTAGTTATCAAAAATACTAAAAATATTGGATTTTCAAGATTGTTAAACATATTATATCATGAATAGGACCTTGAAACTTGATGGTATTGTGGGTCATTGCAAGAAACACTTGTTGTTTTGGGCTCAAAATAGTCTATTTTAGTGAATATTGTGACTTTTGAAATAATTTTTCTTAAATGAAAAAAACATGGATAATTAGTAAAGCATTGAAAATAGTATATCTATAAAAATCCAAACCTAAAATAATTTATCTCTAAAAGTTATGCACATAAAAAGCACAATGAAAAAAACCAAAAAATGGACACTTTGATGTTGGACTTTTAGAAAATAGTAAAAAAATTCAAATTCAAAAAGTCATTTTTCCAACTTGAAGATGCTCCTTCTCAATTGTTTTCATATTTTAGAAAAAAAATTGTGTTTTTTGCACTTGTGCAAAGGTAGTGCACTTTGAGCAAATGTGGAAGGTGGAAAGTTTACTACTTAAAAAAATCTCTTCATGGACTTGTGTAACTTTAATAGAAGTCCTTGTATTCTAATTTTGAGCTTCAAATTTGTATTTTTGGGTAAAAAAATAGTACTAAAATCCCCCCAAATGACCAAGGTAGACATCCAATGAATTAGGGGTTGTTCAAAAAATAGTAAAATAATTTTTTTAAACAAAATATTAATAAATGTCTACAACTACTACATGTACCTTCATTTCAAATTTAAATGTTTATTAGGAATTTCCTTGAATTCACATTGCTCATGTGGATCCTATTTGTTTTAGAGCAATAGTATTTGCCATAATATTGGCAAGATGGTGTCAAAAGTTCTCGCAAGAGTTCCAGATTATAGTTGATGTTAATATTTTTTGTAATGCTAATCTAGAGTTTTGGATGTTGTTGAAGATGTAGTATTGGGTAGTTGCAAGAAATACTTCACGTTTTTTGTTCAAAACTACGTTTTTTGGCCATAGGACTGGCGGTACTATGCAATACTACTTATACTACGTTTTAGAAGCACCCCGACAAATCTGCACCATTGATTGAAGGCAACTGCAGATCTACACCGTTGATTTAGTACTATGTTGTACTATGCAGTACTACAGACTACTACGAAATACTGCAGAAGCCACTGGGAGCAGAAAATAGCAGAAAAGGGGTCTGTAGAGATTTTCATTTTTAGTAATTCAAAAAAATTCAAAAAAATTCCATAAAAAAAGGCATTTTACTAGTGAAGACTGCACTTGCATTGCACCAAAAAATTCATGAAGGAAATTTTTTCCCTCTTCATAGCTTTTGCACAAAGGAAGGTCACTTTGACCCCATGTGTGCAATTGGCATGATGCTATTTTCATAAAAACTCAACGTCAGCCCTTTTAGTGTTAGTAGACCTCCAACATGTCCAATTTTGTTGCTTCAAATTAGCATTTTTGGGTCAAAAATATTACTAAAACCCTCCAAAATGGCCAAGGTAGACACCCAATTGGAGGCAGATTAAAAATAGTAAACTAATTTTTAAAAAAATTTAAAAAACTACTCAAGGTCTATGATTTTAGCATCTACCTTCATTCCAAATTTCATGCCAAATGGACAAACAACACAAAAGTTATGAGCAAAAAGTCAATTTTTAAAGGCAAGGGGACAAGAAATAGGACAAGTGTTTCTTGCAATCACCCTACTATGCCATTCAGTGAATTTGGATGATAGAAGCAAAGTGCATCACACACTTTATTATGGGTGCTCATAACACTATGATTCATGACATAGGTAACATGTACGTGAAGCAACTTATCAAAGATTGCATTTTTATGTCTTTGCAATGGCCTTGGATTGAACCCCATGATGTTTATTTTCACCTTCATCATGTAGTGACGTCAACATGTCCGTCATAACATTAGCCTTTAACCTTGATTTCCGTCATAATAGAATATTTTTTGTCAAGGAAAAATTTTAATGACTAAGAAGGACAATCTCAATGAAAACAATTGCAATTTGGATGGATGGAATGATTAAACCAATTGGCTTGAATGTCATATTACTTAAGTGGCTTAACACCAACAACCTATTGAAGATTGCATTCTCATATTTTTGCAATGGTTCTAGATTGAATCTTATGATGTTTATTTTCAACTTCATTGTCTTATTTGACATTGGGTGCCATCTTATAGCAAAATGTCATTTGTTGCATTCAAGGCATTTTTGTTTGTAAAAGATAACCCAAATTGATGCAATGAAGATCATAAATGGAACCAATTCAATTAAATAATGATTATTTTAGAGAATACGAGCATTGAATTTTTCAAATGGAACACATTTGAGAGAGGCTTGTGTCAATTGTGTCCAAGGATCAATTTCATCAATAGACACTAAGGCTGTCACATTGAGCGGGTCAAGGTCATCGGACATCCCAAATAGAAAGTTGGAAAACTAAATTTTGAAAGCAAGAAGACTGATTGAGATGAAGAAATAGCATGAACTATACTTGCTCTGTTTTTAAAAACTTAAAATTGCATTCCTAGAGAAAAGTCAAGTATGCAAGTGAACTATTGCACGAAATAACAAAAGAAAGGGGTATTTGGAAAAGTTGGGGATACCATAATTTTCCCAAAATCCTTTTCTAGTGAATAGTTATGCATACAGTCATTGCACTTAGCCAAGTGCAAGAATGTCTAATTCTTTGTTCTATGTGCTATCAACAAATTTTGTGTACTATCCAAATATTGCCTTTTGGGGGCTAAGTGTTCACTTTGATTAGTTATAAAGAAATTGAAAAGTCTCCACCGAGGTACGCCATACTGCCTCGGCCGGAATTTTCTAAGGCCCTTTTGATTCATTTTACTCCACCAGTTGGAGAATTTTGATTTTGTCAACGCAGGCCTCAGTAAATTTCAGTTACCATATGCCAAGTTGAAGTGGCTTGGTTGGAGGGCTGCCATATACTTATTCTTTAGAGTGAGTCTAATAAATTCAAGTCACCAACTTGGCTCATTGGGAATCACGGCTTTTGATGTAAGAGCATCTGCACTAGTGAGGGGCCAAATTGACACTCCACACTATCTGTGGTGCGCCTAGTTTTTGAGAAAGGCCCCGCCAAGTATAGTGGCCCCCGCCGGTAGCCATACCACAATGGCTTGCCACCCAGCTAAACCCGGTTCCCAAGGTTCACATTCTTGAGCCATGCAGAGGACATGGACATGCGGCTAGATTTTACATGCCATGGTTTGGAACTAGTTACTTTACAGTTTGGAGTTGTGAGTAATTCAATGCAAAACTAACCACATTCAATGCCCAACTGGGCTCCTTCCTCAACAACATGTCCAAATCTTTTTCTTTTTGCTAGTGGAGCGCTAGTTGCAGCCCACTGTAGGTTGTCATTTATGACATTTATTTTTAAATAGGCAACTAACTTGTAGTTGCAACGAATAGTTCCATAGGCTTCACCGAGCGACTGGCCACTCGCAACTTGGGGCTCCCCAGACCTTCTGGGCAGGGAGGCTTTGGGTAGGCGGGGGACTTTGAGCGGTTGAAGCTTCCAAATTGGCAAGTGAAAACAAAGTAGGGAGAGTCTTGTTTTATCTTTGTTTTGGGAGGTGGGTGATGTGAGGAGCAATGGACCAGTAGTGCTTACGAGAGAGGAACTCTGTTCAGGTTTTAGTTAGAGTCCACCCTATTAATAAGATAGAATTACAATCTGTTGGGCTTGAGAAATGTTTGCAGGTTATAAATTCCAAAGCGCTCATTTGGAATGGCAATGCTTCCGACAACACGAGGAGATAGGAGTACACCTTCGATAATGTTTTGGATGAAGATGTTTCCCAGGTTTGAGGGGGGGGTTTTGTAATTTTTTTTTGAACTCGTCATTTTTTGAACTTGTTCTTTTTTTATGACTTGAATTGACTTGGATTGAATTGACTTGGATTGAATTGACTTAACTTGAATTGTCCTGTAGAATGATCTGTTTGAAGTGACTGGAGCACCACTTGTGCAACATTGTATGGCTGGCTACAATGGTTGTGTGTTTGCATACGGTCAAGTAAAGTTTCTAACTTAAAATTCTTACTCAAAATTGATATTCTTGTGTAGTTTTTGAATTGACTTAAGTTGGCTGTGGTTATTGTAGACTGGAAGTGGAAAGACTCACACTATGTTCGGTGACATTGGTGGACCAAATGACAAATGGGGCATAACTCCTCGAATGTTTCACTACCTTTTTGAACTGGTAAGTTACCTTTTCTTTTTTTATGTTTAGACAACTACATTCACGTCATGAGTGTGCGAGACATTCAAGTATTCATTGGGAGGGAACTGACTTTTGAGATGCACTTTGTAGGAAGAGGAACGACAAAAGCACAGGAACGTGATTTTTATGACCAAATGTTCCTTTTTAGAAATTTTTCACGATGAAATTAATGATTTGCTGGAGCCTACCTCAACCAATTTGCAGGTGCTCTCCTCTCCTTTGGTTGCTTTTTCTGTGCATTTTTGAATAGTTTGCAAACTCATTTGTTATGGTGAAGTCAATGGAGGAAGGCTACGGAGTTCGTTGCAAACGGTGAAAAATGGGACGTCGGGCTTGTTTTTGATGAATTTTTGTGTTGTTGTGTTACAGTTGCGGACTGTAAGAAAAGGAGTGCATGTTGTGGAGAAGTTGACTGAAGTGGTAGTCAACAATGTGCAAGACATCATTCGTTTGCTAACGCAGGTTGGGTCAACTTCTTTTCTCGGAACTGTTGCCTTAAAGTAAATCGTTTTTTTTCTTCAAAAAGTGCTTATAGGGATCTACTCTTATATGTTGTAGGGATTGGCGAATAGGAAAGTGGCTTCCACAAATATGAACAAGGACTCTAGCCGCTCCCACAGTGTGTTCACATGTATTGTTGAAAGCCAATTACAGGAGCGTGTGCAGCTTGGAAGACTACCCCTCATTGACCTTGTAGGTTCAGAAAGGTAAACACCTCAATTTTTTGGTTGCTTGAAATTGGTTAATTGCTTAAATGTTAAAGCATTCTAATTCTAATTTGCATGGTTTCAGGCCTTATAACACTAATGGAGGCAATGTGGAGCGCAGTGAAGAAGCAAAATCCATTAATGTATCACTCACTGCTTTTGGGTTACTTATAAGAAATATTTCAGATTTTCAAAAGGGCAAAGCAAAGCACGTTAACCATCGAGGCTGCAAATTAACCAAACTTCTACAGGTAAAGTTTGGGTTTATTTGGATTATTTGTTGACATTTAGTACTTGTTACGTTATTTATGTATTTGTAATAATGCAGGAGGCACTTGGAGGAAACTCAAGAACTTTAATTGTAGCTACAGTTAGCCCATCGAGCAAAGTTGCCCATGAAACCTGTGGTACTCTCAAGTTTGCACAACAAGCAAAAAACATTCGCAATGTAGTGAGTTTTTTTTCTATTCACATCACTGTTGCATTTTTGCATGGCTTTGAGTTTTTTTCATATGTAAACCATGACTGCATTATTACCTTGAATTAACTTAAAATTGCAATGTGAATAGGCCACGGTTAATGAGACAGCTGCACTAAAGTTTTCGGGAAAGGAACTAGAGTCCAAGGTGCACTCTCTTCAAGCAATCCTTCATAAAGAACAAGCGAAGGGGAAGGTGCTCCGCTCTGAGCTGGAGAAGACGTTAACCCTTCTTGAAGAGGAGAGATGCTTAAGGTGCGCAGTGGAGGTGAAGGTAGTTGTGCTCACTGAGGAGGTGCAAGAAGCCAAATGGCTCCGAGCTGTTGATGAATTTTTGGACAACCTGCCAAGTGTGGAGAGGGTTAGGAACGTCCCCCTTGCATCACCAACATTTTCTCCTATGTTTCCCTTATCACCCCTCATCCATAGTCCGTTAGTTATGGTGAAAACAAAAAAGACCACTTTTAAGTGGACGGAGGACCACTTTTATTTTCTTTGTTTTCTTTCTAATTCTAATTCTCTAATTAGGTGGACAAATCCAAGAGGCTAGAGTTTCTAGAAGATTATTCTAAAACCAATGAATTGTTCAATTTCCTTGCCACTCTTTCTTTGAACAATGTTTTTGTCATTGATTAGAGGAAAGGTCGGTATGAGCATTCTTTGACATTGTTACATATTGTAAAGGGAGTTCAAGAGAGTATTGGATATAGAACTATGAAACGGATGGATGCTAGGTTTGTGGTGGTTGAATGTATTTATTATTAGTAGTAGGAGCATAATCAAGTTGCTTTGTTTGAATTTGTCTTCTCGTGCCTATGTAGAGGGTGCTCAAGAAAGATAACAGTCTAGAATGTGAATTGTTTAAGTTTTCAATTTTTTTAAATATAAGATCTAGCTTGGGATAAAAAACATTGATGAAGTTCGTTGGATCCGTCCTTCATGTCCATTGATTGTACAACCAATCTATCGAGATGAATGGATGGTTTGTTGAGCTGGTCTATACTTAGAAATTATTGAACCAATTGATCTAACAATCTTGTCCATCTAGCTTGCAATTCTATTCATTGAGATTGTCTATTGTAGTAATTAAATTTCTTCCATGATAGTAAATATTCTATTATGTCAAATGTCAAGGTTGAAGGTTGATGTTATGATGGACATATTGACTTCATGACGTATGTAGACAACCTTGACGTTTGGCTCAAAAAAAACTTTTCCTTAATAACAATCACCGAGTGAGGAGGTTGGCATTTGCCATCAAATACAAAGATGCAAAGCTCAAAGACTAGAATTGCATCATTTAGACCAATGAGTCAACTTTTGAGATTGGAAAAGACTTTTGTTGTATTCTGGTGTAGAGAGCAACCTATGAAAAGTACAAACTCAATTACCTAGTGCCCTCTTTTAAATTTTACAAAACCTTTGTGATGATAAAGGGGGCGTTTGCCAATGGATGCAAAAGTCACTTGGTTCAAATGGAAAAAAGAAGTAGATTGCTATAGACTTTGCATATAAAGTTTACAATGACGAGCTTTTCGACTTCTTGGGATCCTCATGGAAGATGGTGCCCCAATGTACAGATCCAACGTACCAAAAGAGTAATGCAAATTGAATTGCATTAAAAAGTTGGAGTAGTTAGTCAATTCTCCAAATCTAAATCCAATTGAGAATGTGTGAGCAAAAATGAATTTGGATATACACAAGCAATCAAAACCAAATAATGTTGATGAAGTGTGGGCTACTCTACAAGAGGTATGGAATAGTGTCAATTTTTCTTGGTTGCAAAGCGTGGTAGATACTCTGCTTGAGCAAATGCAAGGGTCATTGCCACTGAAGGCAAAGCAACTAGATGGTAGTGACCATATCCTTTTCAACTCTTTACAACTCATCAGTTATCTACTATATTGCCAAATATGCTTTCAAATATACTTGTTGTAATGCCTTCAAAACTTGAATCTAATAGCTTGCTTTTGTGTGTCTTCCATTTTTTAATTTGTGATTTAGAAGTATGCAAACTTAACTAGATGTGATTTGAAAATGCAACAATTAGTATTGTAGGCTAGGCCACAAGGATGATTGCGTCTCTAAGTCCTATTCATAATATGATATGTTTAACAATCTTAAAAATCCAATATTTTTAGTATTGTTGATAACCACTAGAATGTCAAATTTCAAATCAACCAAACATACATTGCTAGCTCAACACTCACATTTTTCATGCCTAACTAGATTCTTTAGAAGCATTATTTGTGGTTGTAGTTGCCATGACATATTAGATAATGCATAAGATTATTGTTAAAACTAGCAGTTACTTGGTTGACATTGGGTTCTTACAACATCATGTAGAACATAATATGAGAAATTGTCACCACAAAATATAATTAAAAAAAAGTTCAACATAGAAATTCAAAGAAACCAAAATATTTGGAATTATCTTACACAACTTTTAAAGCCGCGTATGTTGTTTGTATGCAATGAGAAGAGAATGTCTTTAAGCAAGTGGGGTGGTAGGTGGTAAAACAATCCATGTGGAATATATAAATTAGAATCACCAGGAGCTCAATCCCTCATAGTTAAGTGAAAAGTTGGATTTTTGTTTAAATTAGAACTTCAAACCTCATTTTTGTGTAGTGGAATAACTTTTTCTAAGAACTTTTGAACTATGAAAAGTAGAAAAATCAAGCTAAATTTAACCTTCAATACTTTGTTTGTGATTTAGAGTCTCTACTCAAAAGTTATGGACAAATTTCAGAGACGGATTAGAATGGCCATTTTCAGTTATTTATTTTCAAATGTTCATACCTTGAGCTTTCTTTGTGATTCAAAGACTATATTTTCTAACAACTCATATCTCACTAGTGCTTATATATTTCTATGGTTGGAAAACTCCAGTAAATAAATGAATAATTTCTTTTAAAAGGGTTGCACACTAACAGGTAAGTA
This sequence comes from Rhytidiadelphus loreus, assembly GCA_947034895.1. Lineage (NCBI taxonomy): Eukaryota > Viridiplantae > Streptophyta > Bryopsida > Hypnales > Hylocomiaceae > Rhytidiadelphus > Rhytidiadelphus loreus. The sequence goes on along the minus strand of OX344765.1, from coordinate 26,083,679 downwards.
GAAGTCCCTATTTTTTTGAATGTTATTAATGAACAAGTGTGTTTTCTAAGATAGAAGTAGAAAGATGGGATTGTGGCCATAGAAGCAAAATTGAGTTGGATGTTTTAAAAAACATTTAGATGTCTTTGGTACAATGAATTGATGTCACGTGCGATGGTGATGTTCTAGAAGACATTGAAAAAACATAGTCGCCTTCTGTACAAGATCCAAGAAAATATAGAACTACCATGCTAGCAAGGGATTTTGGTTTACTTCTGAGTAAGTTAGTGAAAGTTAATGAGGGTTGAGGTAAAATGTTGATGTGAAAGACATAGGGGAAGGGCAACCACGTGGCATGCTTTGTGAAAAAGGAGAAATGGATGGATGTACACCATGGATGAAAAAATAAGCTCTTTATACAAATAGGGGGTGGAAGCACTATAAGAAACCCGTGTCGAAGTAGATGGATTTTGTTGGACATCTAATGTAACAACCCATGTTTTTATGTCAACAATGATGTCCAATACAACATGACGATGTTACATTGAATGTCATTGTTAACATAAAAACAAGGATGGTCAATTTCGTTAAAATGGCGGTATTCCGCATGCCATTTTAATGGAATATCTTCTACAAATGGAGAATAAGTGTGCCATGAATCCATGATAGGGTCATACATGTGCCAATTTTATATCTAGCACATTCAAATCACTCCTAGTTCACACATTTCTACTTTCCTTGGACAATCTTTCCATTGTTTTCATTCTTTCAGTGGTTTCATTTTGTGCCATTTTAATGGAATACCGCCATTTTAACGAAATCAACCATAAGGGTTGTTACATTGGATGTCCAACAAAATTCGTTTGCTTAGACATCAGAAAACATTGGTTTCTTATAGTGAAGTACAACAAAACATATGTGATACATAAAACAAGAATTGTGTTCAAAGTAGAATGTCTGAAATAACATTCACATGTCTAAAACAACGTCTAGTAGTCAAGTTTCCGTCTTCAAAGTATTCTATATCCTTTGTTTGACCATGGGTAGACAATGGATTTCAATATAAATATGACCTCTCCATCCTCATTCTCATTAAATGTCTATAAAGTAATTACTTCATTTTTCCATAAAAATTCTCTTGATGGTAGATGGTGAATTTTTGATGAATTTGACTTTTAGTTTTTTTGTCCATTTTTTTTTAACTTTCTTTTAAATAATTATTTTACGCCAACCTTACCCTATAGATTAGTATGCATCAATTAATGTGTCAGAAAATGTTGAGAGGTCTAAGTTGACATTGCTAAAAACAATATTAAAATTCTCAGATGGCATGATGTCAAGTGCTACATCATGTGCCACATCAATGCCAGGTCAAGTGGAAAAAATCCCATGTGGCACTATCCACCCATGTGATGCTTGTGTGGAAGTAATGTGTTTGTCTCATGGCACACTTTTGGCACCTTCTTTGACCATATTTGTTGCGACGTTTCCCTAAAAACAAGGCATGTTTTTTAGATTTCCTCATATTTTTGCCATGTCAATCTTGATGGATTTTTCTAAACATTCACAATAGATATGCCTAACATTTGACTAAACATCTATCCATATTCATGAATTTGTTAGAAAAAATGTAGGTTCCTTCTTGTATCAATTCTATAAAATGACATAAATTATCATTATGTGGTTCTAAGTAAGAGTTTAGGCATTTGAATCATTAGTTTTTTCAATGAAGTATGTGGATACCTACTAAATTTGTAAACCAAGCTAAAAATATGAAATACATACATTAGCAAAGTATTAGCAAAGTCACAATATTTGTAAAATATTTCCTAACGTACTACATTATTTTTTGAATTCCTCTAATTAACCATTTCCACTTATTAACTTAGTTATCTTATTACTTTCTACTAATTTATATAAGTAAAATCTATCATTGTTGACACCCACGCTGCCTTGTACGGTCACTAACCATATGAAAGTTTCCATTTAGCATTCAGTTGAAAACATCCAAATAGTTGCATTACCTCTAATGCACTAATGCAACTCGATTGTATTCCACTATGTTGACTGTAAAGCTTGAATTGCCAATGAAGGAAAATTTTGAAAATGCAAGATTGTTGGTAAGAAGGAAATTTTTCCAAATAAATAAACTTCAAACAAACATTGACCTTCCTCATTTCTTAATGGTAGTCATTCTTTGCTTTCACACTAGTAGAAAATCTGAAATTTCTGTCATTTTGGACGCGTTGTTTCGGACAAAATCTAACAGAAATCTGTTGTTTTGGACAGATTTCTGTTAGATTTTGTTCAAAACAACACGTCCAAAATGATAGAAATTTCAGATTTTCTACTAGTGGGATCACCACGTTGATGATCTTATTGCGAGTCTTATTGGGACCTTTCAATTGCAACTCATTGTGTTCAAGCAATGCCATGCAACTATGGAGCTCCAAAAAGAATGAAGGAACAACTTGCCACCAAGAAAAATGATGTGTTTCATAACTAGGACAAATTTAGCATCAACAAGTGCATAAGAATGATACCAACACCTAATGTCAATTTCGTTAAATTGGCGATATTCCAACAACCAAAAACTGTGAAATATATCTTCCCAAGGGTTTAATTTCATGCCGCAAACTAGAACACATACAGATTTCCACATCAAAGCTGTGCACCTTGAGCCGCATCAAAGTAATGGAATATTTCCAGTTTAACTAAATTGACGTTACTTGAATGAAAGCCATCATGGAAGGAATGTCATTTAGAGGTGGTTCAACTAGCCATGACTTGTGGACATGGGTAGGCAAGGGCTACCTCCTCTCTCCTCCCAAAGGTAAAAGACATGTAGAAGTAGGAAGTGACTTACCAAGCTTAAGTCTTCCAAATAAAAATGATTTTCCGGGTGCTTGAGTATGTATTAGATAACCAATGAGCCATGCTAGTAGTGAATTGGTTATCATGCATAACCGGTTGTACATCTTTGAATCACAACCTTTGATCTTCATGATTCAAGAGTGTAGGAAGCAAGTTGAAAGGAAATAAGGTTATGAGTTGCAACTTGTAATGGAAATGGTGACAGGTTGCCAATGGGACGACCGACGATGCCATGTTAGTGTTAAAAAGTCAACAACCGGTTATGGACGGATGGCGGATGGTCAGTCACAAACAAAGGACACGATGGTGCTTGATTGCACAACATGCACCGTACTGGGGCTTGGTCTGCTTTCCTTGTTTGAAAGAACGCTCTGTAATCTTGAATAGCCATTGATATCTGTCTGCTAATCTGCTATCCGTCGTCCAGAAAGTGACATCTTTATAGAATTTTTCACCATGGTGGTCGATAAAATAATTTGGAAAAAATTAAAGCAGTCTCAGAACAAACGTTCTCCTGAAAGAAAAGAACTGCTCGTCCATACTAGGGAATGGCCCTTGCACCACCTCGGTGGCCATGGACTTGCAAACAAGCTTGTTGTCCCTTTTCTCCAGTCGAGACACCATGTTGAGCATTCTAGCTAGTGTCAAACTCTTCGCGGGACTCTTCATCACTACTCTGCTGGGAGGATATCGGTGACGCCATCTTTTAGCTGGAGGCTTATTTTTCTGACGTCTTTGTTCGTAGCTGCTCGATGGATTGGCGGTTAGGAGGAAACGTGCGTGTCGAGGTCGACCGCAATTCGTTTCAGTTACATAACTTTTATCGAACTACAGTGAAATTACATGTAATATAACTCGCTACAGTTGATTATGAAAACCTTGAGCCAATCATCTGTCAACTTCCTACCTGCCAAAACATTCAGGTACCTGCGCATAGTCGGAATATCGGTTCTGCTCTGAGATAATCATCAGAAGCTCAAGTCGAGCTCTGGGGTGGTTTACAGTGACGATCACGGGGATGGGATTGATACGAAGATCGAGAGAACGGGGATGGGACGTTTTTCACTACGGCACCCATAATATTGATAGCGGCGCGTCTTGTAAAGTGTTGGACTAGGTAATTGCAAAGCAGGCCAACTTATCAAGAATAATAGCTGGTTAGGACCTACCGAGCCGTCGGCAGCGAGGTTGGTACTGAATTGCTATTATTCTTATGACTTGGCCTACTTTGCAATTACCAGACATAAAGAAGAGTTGAGCCATTTGACTTTGTTGGTTACTTAACCAATCACAACATGCCATGACAAAAGTCTCACTTTTGTGAATGTGTTAGATGAATCCACACTCACTAATTAATACCAGTTGGTAGTAGTAGAGAACTCTCCTGCATTGACATTGACATTATGAGCTTGGGAGTCCGATTGGGTTGTTCCAGCTCCGGTAATCCGTGACATTGGTTTAGCTGCGATCCATTACGAAAAGGCGAACGCTGCCTATCTCGATCTTCAGAAACTGCGACCGCATAACTCTAATGCGATATTTAGCCGCTCGTCCGAAGACTGCTCGTCAACAGGGTTTAGGGATTAGGGATTTTATCGATCGGGGTTTCCTGTGCAACCACATTTCGCGATCTGTAGCTTTTGGTTTGTCGGCAACAGACGTCCCATCCCCGTTCTCTCGATCAAACCCTAATTTCCTTCCAAATTGGGGATGCGATGAAACCGCCACGGGTGCCATAAACCCGGAAAAGCTAGCTCATCAGGCCTCTTCCTGCTTACCAAGTCAAACTTTACAAACTAAGATAAAAACCCAGAAAACAATAATCAAAATCTCGAAGCTTTGTTGACACTTGGAGCCACACTGCGTGCCCGGTATATTGAGGCAGTGCGGTATCAGAGGAAAATTCAAAAATTCGGAGACTCATTTGGGCAATCAATTGGTACATGCGATTGGTAGCGAAGAACACACTCATGAGGTCGGTAAGCACCACCACTCCACCAGTCGCCGCATGAATAGAAACCCTAATACGGAGTAATTCCGAAGCTCACCACCTTCTTGCCGCACTCCGAACCGAAAGGCACTTTGTTTGAGCCAAAAAAGAAAAGAAAAAAGGCCTCTTATTTCTGAAAAGCTCCTTTCTGAAGCCCGTTGCATTTCCCTCGCTTTGCGAGGTTTCAGTCAGTTTTTTCTTCTCCTTGGAGTCACGAGCCTTGACCATCCCTACTTAAATGCAGCAATACTGCACCCCCGAAAGTTAACCTCGCCTTTTGTTTTATCTTGTGAATCAAACAGATCCACAGAATGTTCATCTATTGCAAGGAAGCATCCGTTGTACGGCTCTTGAAAGCTCCGCCAGCAAGGAAACTAGAATCCCTCATTCTTCGCACCTGGAATTTACTGTCACCAGGAGCTGCGAAGTAGTAGGTATCTTCATCCTTGCATGGGGAGCTTCACGTGAATCCCAGCGCGGTCACAGAGATTCGCCGTGCGGGTCCAGAGCCCTGGCGGCCGAATCAGAGCTCTTCAGGTAGTGAAAGAGTACAATCTGGGAGGCAAGCTCCTGGGGTCAGGGATCTCGCCAGTATCTACCGAACGCCCACGTTTCCGTGGATCCCCAAATAAGCAAGCGCGCCGAAGCCCTCCTTTCTTTAGCGTTTCCGAGAGGGCGACTCACCGAGGGATCTCCGAGGAGCGTTCGACATATCCCAAGGATATTCCGCCCTGCTCGCTGTTCACAGACGCTTGGAGCTTCTATCTTTGCACATTCCGACGCGGGAAGCATCAAGTTGACGCGAGATCCACGGCGCTCACAGGTAGTCCGCACTGGGTTGTGAAGGTCGTGCATCTTACTCGTACATAAACCCCTCTCCGCCAAATGATCAGCTACATTTCGGAGCAGACATTCTGATCCCCATGTCAGTGCTTCCCCAGCAAATTTCTTCTTCTGCAATCGCTTGATCAGTTGCACATTGTGGAGAACTTTCTCAGCGAATGATCGGGCGTTCCACGAGGCCAAACTAGGTCGTCGCTTCCATGACAGGGGCTGGGGAGATTCTGAACTCGCTCGACAAGGCGAAGACGCAATGGTATCACTTCAAGACGATCGTCATCGCCGGAATGGGTTTCTTCACGGACGCGTATGATCTCTTCTGCATCTCCACTGTCACGAGGTTGCTGGGTCGGTTGTACTATTACGATCCGTTGGAGGGGAAGCCCGGCGTGCTGCCTCCGAATGTCGCCGCGGCCGTGAACGGAGTGGCGCTTTGCGGCACCCTGATCGGGCAGCTCTTGTTCGGCTGGCTGGGTGACAAGCTCGGGCGCAAGAGGGTGTATGGATGGACGCTGCTCATGATGATCATCACGTCGCTCGCTTCCGCGCTGTCGTTCGGGCATTCCGCGAAGGCTGTCATGACCACACTGTGCTTCTTCCGATTCTGGCTCGGGGTGGGGATCGGCGGAGATTACCCGCTTTCCGCAACGATCATGTCCGAGTATGCGAACAAGAAGACGCGCGGCGCATTCATTGCGGCTATTTTTGCAATGCAGGGGATGGGTATCCTCGGCGGCGCGACCATGTCGATTGTGGTCTCGTCCATCTTCCGAAGCGCCGTGCACAACCCGCCTTTCAATGTGAATCAAATTGCGTCGACGCCACCACAAGCGGATTACGTCTGGAGGATTGTGCTGGCGGTGGGCGCAATTCCGGCGGCTTTGACGTTCTACTACCGGATGAAGATGCCGGAGACGGCGCGTTACACGGCGTTGGTGGCGAAGAACAACAAGCAGGCGGCTATGGACATGGGCCGCGTGCTTCACGTCGACTTCACCGGCGTCGTGGATGTCACCGCTGCCGTCCCCGGAGGTGGTAACTACTAATAACCCCCTCTCCTCGTCACTGTCAATTTTCATAACCTGATGTCGAAGTGAATGTTGATTGGTGGTAAAAATTCCCATATCCCGTCCCATATTCATTAAAAATGGCGCATTTCAATGCAGCTTCAATCGCTTGAGTAAATGCTCATAGTCACATCTATACCTGACCTCATTGTTGTAGCTCTGTGTACTTGAAAGTCTTGATTTTCAAAGCTCATTACTGTTAAAATGGTTTTCATAATCTGATGTCGACCTCCTGAATGCTTGTTGATCGATGTCGCCAAGACTGACAACCCCTTGTTCGTCATAATAACGAAATTCACGCAGTTTCAGTTGCTTGAGTGAAGTTTCAGATCTCTACCCGTCCAGCTAGTTTATGTATAGAGCTCTGGGCATTTTCAAATTTTGGTGTTCAACGCTCTAGCTGAGCATTTGGAAGTGTGGTTTTGTGACATGCCATTTGGCGAATATGACCATTGACGCTTCCTCGTGTCGTGAAGTTGCAGGGCCAGATTACGGACTTCTATCCCGGCAGTTCCTGAGACAACACGGTGTTCAACTACTCGGCTGCACGAGCACTTGGTTCCTCCTTGACATTGCATTTTACAGCCAGAACCTCTTCCAAAAGGATATTTTCTCCGCGATCGGTTGGCTCCCCGCGGCCAAGACCATGAGCGCCTTGGAGGAGGTTTTCCGCGTCTCTCGAGCGCAAGCTATGATCGCTCTCGTGTCCACCGTGCCCGGCTACTGGTTGACCGTAGCGCTCGTGGACGTAATCGGGCGCTGGGTGATTCAAATGATCGGCTTCTTCATGATGACGATGTTCATGCTGATTATCACGCTGCAGTACTACACCCTGCGTGGGTCCCCTTGCGCGGACAAGCCCTCCTCATTCTGTGGTGGCAATCACACCGCATTTCTGACATTATACGCTCTCACGTTCTTCTTCGCCAATTTCGGCCCGAATGTCACCACGTTCATCATCCCCGCTGAGCTTTTCCCCGCAAGACTGAGGTCTACTTGCCATGGAATCTCAGCTGCGTCAGGGAAAGCAGGCGCCATTGTAGGCGCCTTCGGATTTTTGTACGCTGCGCAGAACCAGAAGGAAGGGCAGCAGGACAAAGGCTACCCCACTGGGATCGGATTGAAGAACTCCTTCCTTTTGCTGACGTGCATCAACGCTGCGGGGTTCTTCTGCACGTTCCTGGTTCCCGAAACGAATGGCAGGTCGCTGGAAGATCTGTCTGGGGAGAACGACGCGGAGCAGCAACGAGCGCCGTACATTGAAGCTTACTTGGATAAGACCACTCCCTCTGAATACTGAAACTGATTAGAATTAGAGTCACCACCATTCTTTGGCCACGTTCCTAAAACGTGTCCCCTTTTACAGCAATTGTATTCCACTTCTTTCAAATTCCCGGGCTGGTCATGCCTCAGCGTTTGCTAACTGTATACTAGTATTGCTTTGTAAAGACATTGACTTGAATCAAATTGAATTCAGCGTACAGAAATCAATGACCCTGTGAGTATACTATCCTTTTGTGTTGCAACCTGTTCGTCATTGCTGATGATGATCAATGTTGTCAGGTGATGGGTTATGGCAGATCATTCAGCCATCATTCAGTCTTTGCCACACTAGCATGTGCTTTTGATCTGTTGCAGATGCACAAAGGATCCATGAGTATATAGTGCTCATGTTTTTGAAAGACTTGCCATGAACCCACTTTGAGATCATCTAAGTCCCTTAATCTAACAAGTGAACTGCTGTGGCTTCAATAGAGGGACATGCCAATTAATTGTGGTGCCTTGTCATAAACGTGTGGAAGTAATTTGAGATGCATGCAAACAGGGAGATGAAACAGCAGCGTTCACCATTTGCCTTTGCGCCTTCTTTTGTTCAAGAGCAGCTTTTCTCGTTGCTGTTTCCTCTTAAGGAACTGCCCGTAGGCTATCTTGTTCGCCTTCTCTTCGGCCTTCTCCTTGGCCTCTATGCGCGTTGCTAGCCTTTCCAGCTTCTCTTTGGCTCTTCGGACTTTTTCTTTTCGTCTTGCTTGCTGCAGTTTCAACCGTTGCTTGTGCTTCCTCACCTTGAGTTCCACACTTCGAAGCCGGTTTCTCTTTGTCTCCTTCTCCCGTTGCTCTTGCATTTTCGCTTTCTTAATTTCCCGTTGCTTCTTCAGTTTGGCCATCCGTTTGTCGTATTTACTGCTCTCCTTGTCTTTCCGACTGCACATCACATTAATTTCAAAGTATCACAACAGAAAAACATGGTGCTAGCTTCGTTCAGTCTTGTTCCTCATGTGCTCTGCCCTTTAACAGTTCCAGCTCGAGCAGAATCTGGGTCAGTCCCTAGATTGAATACATTGTTCCTAAATGATTTCATCCAAGTAAAGGCATTCAGAACCCATGTGTATCCGCTTCCTACATCTGTGTGCAATATAAATGACTCCGGAAATCGTGCCATGGTATTTGAATGACAAGCCACCACAGGGTAATTGAAACCAATGTAAGCCAAACTTTTGGTGTCCAGAGGTGGAATTTTCTCAATTCTCTACTAAGCCACGCCATCTCATTGCCCCACCAATGTAAAGCAGTTTAGTCTTAAGCTTCCGCCCTCGTGCACAATGGCTGAAGCCATTATGATGCCATGGTGAGATACATTCATGCAGCATGAGGAAGGTTCAAGGAGTTACTAACATCACTTGAGCTCGGAGCAGTCTTGCTTTCAATTCAGGTTCGATATTCCTGCGTCTCATCTTCGCTCGCTTCTTTTTCTTCGGGGGTGCCATCTTGTCCCACCAGTTAACCTCTTATCGTTGGTTTGCTAGTTGGTTATGAGTCCCCCTCTTCAATGCAGCCTGACAATTACAGCACATCGTTACGTACTTCTTTGCCAAATCAACATTCAAGTTCGTTCCTACACTGCAGGATTGTCGATCACGAGCTTCCATTTGATACATTGCTTGGTAGAAGATCTGAAGCAGTGAGCCAGAGACCCCCACCAACGACATTATTAAAGAGAATGGCCTTATACGTTAAACAGGTAATTCTGAGCGAACCCCGCAGTGATGGAATTTGCACTCTGTATGAGCTTACTAGTGAAAATGGCGAAATTTAAAGAAATTTCTCTTTTTCATACGCCTGTTTGAAACTTCAGATCTATACCACCTTGTCATTCTCAAGGTGCTGAAATACGAGAACCTGATAATCTTACTCGGCTTCTTCCCAAATTCCCATTTGGTGAAGAGTTCACGTTCTCTTGACAATCTTGGAATTGAGATTAATCCCTGCAAAATATACATTTTATATACAGGCGACTTACAGATGGATTCGATTTTCACCATGTTTGTTTAGCTGAATCCATTCGTTCATGGATATTTCAAGGTCAATCCAAGTGCCTTCTTTCGTGTTTATACGACCAAATCATCGCTAATAGTGAAATTTCTGAACCGCTTGTCAGGAGATTCCGTCATCGTGTGGCACAGCCATAATAAGCAGACGGCATTTCTTACTCTCGAGACTCCAGAGTACAGACAGAACCCTTCTGGCGCCCGAACATTCAGCAGTTTTTTTGATGACATGGTTTTTTCATGCGCCTCTTCCTCAACATACCCTTCCAGGGATTGCAAGCGGTACTGACTCAAAGGCTCAACAGACAGAACCTTCAACCCTTCTCACGCCTCTTCACCGACACTGTGTGCAGCTTCTACGTGCTGCACCTCATCACGTGAGTTGCAGGTTGACTGCAAGATTGAATGGGGTTATCAAGATTTGTGTGCACTCAACGGAGTATATTCTCTTTCTTGCGAAAGGATCCTGCGGTTATTGGTAGCGGATTTATAAGTCACCTGCAGATCTGTCCAACATGCGCACCAAGTTCAACGAATTTTCAGATGGGCCTGCAGGTGTGAACCACGTAATGGTCCATGTCAGTCGAACTAAAGAGTATTTGCCACTCAGCCTTACACATCAAACAGAAGTTGCACAGTATGGTGGTTCACTGGCTATCATAACATTCTTGAAAGAAGTTGCAAGCATCTTGGGTCCAACTGCTAATTCAAGGAAGAATCAGGGTATCTGAGATGCTCAGATTATCTGATATCTTTCTTTTGCACCTCCTCTCTCATATGTCAGTTCAAGAATGAGGGCATTGGTATCAACCGACTATTATAGGCTAGTGTAGGTGTTGTCAACCTTGGTGCGGCTCCACTAAAAAGGGCGAGCTCGCAGTCAACACTGCTCGCCTGAAAGGTGATAAGTATTGGGCACAGTATCAGATTCAAGGTATGATAGACTTAAGCAAGGAGCTGTCGATATAGCTAAACGAGATGCATCATCCACGACACTGGATTTCCAGGCCGGTGTGGGGACGGGACGTCTGTAAAACCAGGACTCAGCGCTGATCAAAACCTTAAAAAAAAGGAAAAAATATAGAATCAAGACTACCCTCTGTCCCAAGAGAAGCAAGATACAAGTGGAGAATGAACCAGACAAGGTGTGATTGTAAATGAGGTTGAACACCCGCAATATCCGGAGGAGGGACGTCACGACGTTGCAATTGAAACCCAAAGGGTGACTGGGCAAGAAACTGGATGCCACCGAGAGGGCGCCGACCGTCGAGGGCAAAGGGGGGATCTGGATACGAGGTTTCCAATGTGGGCTCCAGCTCCAGTGATGGTGTTGCCGATTCCACCAAGGTGGGCATGTTCTGTTTCTGTGTGGCGGCCATTTACGGGGCGTATATCACCCAAGGAGTGCTGCAAGAAAAAATGTAAGCCACACCATGTCAGGTAGAAGATACTAAGACCTGATCCCGCCTCTTATACTGACACCTGCTACAAGCCAACCTGGTTGGTGATTGGGGTAGCAATTGGGCTAAATGTCAGTGGCCACTGATTTTGAATCTACAACCTCCCACTGAAAGATTCCATAAGAAATCCTTACATAGTTATAAAAAATTTGAACTGCAGAGAATCTGGCTCTTGTAATTCCCAAGAGTGATCTCCCTAGTAAGATCTACGAAGTAATTTCTCCAGTGAACTCTTTTGAGTGATCTCTTCAGTGAACTCTATTGATCGAGTGAGTTCTCCAGTGAGCTCTATTGAGTGCTCTCCCAATGAAAGCACACTCACAAACATTGAATAAAATGCTTATAGTCATGGAAAGAGTATCCCCTATTTTAACACCAATCTGCATTATCTGTACTGGTGAAAGGAACCACGAAAAAAAGCTCAAAACTAATTAGCTCCCACGGTCGCTTGTGTGCAGATCAACAACAAAGTATGGAACCGATCAGCAGCGATTTGATCATCTCACCTTTCTGAACTTGGCTCAGTGCTTCTCCTGCTTCGTCTGGTCTTTCCTCAGTGAGTAATAATTCAGTCATCCTCGTTTCCAGGGTCAGCCATGCGCAGCATTTAAGATTTGTTCTTTTATGTATGTTTTTTTGTTTTTTTTGAAACAAGTGAAACCGGAATTTCATTGCAAGGGGGACAATTACAAAGCCACCAGCCACATTTTTATGTATGTTCAAACTCTAACGAAGGTGCACCGTTCTGCTGTACACATTCTCATCGTGGAAATTTGGGGGACTGTAGTGCTGAAGATATGGCCAGGGGAGCCAGGCACCGAGGCACCCATCTTGGCGTATTGGGCTTGCAGCATTTCCAATGCAATCGGTCCTGCATGTGGCATGCTCGCGCTGAAATACATCAGCTATCCCGCTCAGGTTCGTACGGTTGGAACTTCGCCATTGACTTGCATATCATGAGAACAACCTGTTTATCAATCACGAAAACCTTTTTATCATAGAAGTTCACTTATAGTTCCTGTTCTTATAATTCACCAGTAATTAACTTGAGTTCAAATGCACTAAGTGTTGTGTAAAACAAACATGATGTCGAAATCTGCGATCACAAGAAAAAACATTCCGACCTAGATTCTGTCGAGCTCTGACATATTTGGTTAATGCTATGCAATGTCACAGGTGCTGGCAAAGTCTTCCAAGATGATTCCAGGTACTATCTCTCTATTTGTCAGTTGCTGCCACACTAATTCAAGCAACCATCTGTAATGGCACTGCCTCGGGGGGACAAATGGAACTCTAAAATGCACTCACGTGTGTTCACAATTAGATGTGTGGAAATTTCCCAATCATCATGAAATACTCTCGGGATATTCTGAGAATGTGCAATTACAGACTGTGAGTTTCATTAAAGAGTGTTGATTGTACTCTTATTCGAAATCAGCATCTCAAATTTGTTTAGGGGACTGACTCGGGGCGTGTGCTGATGAGGGATCATGGCAGTAATGCTGATTGGAGCACTCATATACGGAGTCCAATACTCAATCCAAGAATATTTGTGTACCTTCATGGTTGCCGGTGGCGTGTCGGTGTTCGCCATGAAAGTAACGAAGCCTCACTATTCCTTCACACTGTTCCTCCAAAACATCAACCTCATATGTGATTTCGTGTTAACAAGCATGAGTCATTGCAAAATTCGAAATAAAAATAGTGCTCAGTAAACACCAAGAGCTTAAACTTACGCTATCGGTTGATGGAATTTTGTGTAGAGCTCTGGCAAGCCAGGCAAGATCGCCAGTCCGAACGCAGCTTTGGGTTACACTCTCTGTCTACTCAATCTTGGCTTAGACGGATTCACCAATGCTACCCAAGATGCTCTCACCGCCAGGTTCCTACATTCCCTTGTCTTGTCCAATCCTGCATGCATGTGAATCCCCTTACAGTGTATAGTTGTGCACTAAAACCTAACCCTAAATCCTAAACCATGACCATGACGAGCTAATTAGGAGGTTTGCGTTGCACCGAGGTTGATTGCAGGTATCCCAAGGTGAACGCCTGGCACTTGATGATGGGGATGAACCTGTGGGGCACCACTTACATGGCGCTCTTCATGTTTCTGATTCCGGGAGGCGGAGGGTACGACGCCGTGGGCTTCTGCGTGAAGCACCCCGAGGCCGCGTGGGACATCTTCCTGTTCTGCCTGTGCGGCGCCGTGGGCCAGAACTTCATCTTCCTCACCATCAGCCGCTTCGGCGCCTTGACCAACACCACCATCACCACCACTCGGAAATTCGTGAGCATTCTGGTGTCGTCCCTGTGGAACGGCAACCCGCTGTTGCCGCAGCAGTGGGCCGGCGTGGCTATGGTGTTCTGCGGCCTCTCGTACCAAATCTGGTGCAAGTACCAGAAGAAGCAGGTCCGCTCTGTCGAGGCCGAAAGCCCACCCGAGAGCCCACCGGCAAGCCCCAGGTCCCCGCGGTCTCGGTCCCCCACCAGCTCGGGGCGCTCTCGCGGGAGTAACAAGCGGAGAAGACTTTAAACCCGAGCAGGCTCCTCTAGGAACCACAAAATTTCTGTACAATGCATATTGCACCTGTGGAACGGGGTTAAGGCATGGTGTTAGGGTTTAGGTAGACCTCTCCAATCATGTCACCAATTCGAATGCAGCTGCACGATGACATGAGTACATTCCCTGAATCTAATGGCACCACACATTCGACCCTCGAGAACCAACAGCATTAGTGGTTAGACGAGAACAAGCACTTGTCTTCTGGTCTTGTTGAAGTTTTGTGGTTAAATAGGTCATCTCCCACGCAGATTGTGAAGAATAAGGAACCCCGCACCGACCAGGGATTTCATTTTTCAATAACTGAGGAAACGAACGGTTTACGAGCTCTTCCTGGAATGACAACATCATTTAGACCTCAGATAGCTTGAAAACCGGTGTGTGAAAAACACTAATACAACTCTTGACTTTGCACAACCCATCCCTCTGCTGCTCCAAAGACTTCTCGAATTAGGGTTTGGACTACCCACCCGAAACCTCTTCATCACCGCGACCAATTGATATCCCAATCTTTCCGGTCACCTAGTGGTTTGTATTCAGTATGAACCAAGCAATTTGTGAGAACGACGACTACATTTGCAAATTGAGCGAGAAAGGATCGCGAGACAGATCGTGAGATAGAGAGCACTGGCCTTAACAATGTTTGTGAGAAACGCTGAGTTGGAGATTGGTAGACCCGAAATGCAGGCTACGTGTGCTGCGCATCTTGTGGCCATTACGTATCGGTGCTTTTCCAAACGAGTTCGCAAATAGTCTCACAGTTTGAACCATTTAACCGAAACTAGACATATGCATCTTCCAGGTTGTCTTGATTGGGATGTAGGTTGCGTTGGAGGAGGTCATTCTCGCGAAAGCACGCGGGGATCAACTCGTATTAGAATTGTAGGGTTGCACATAAGTTAGAGATCGGTCTGCGTAATCGGACAGCTCCAAAACTCTTACCACAAACCATGTTTTAACCTAATTGTATCAGTGTGATGATGGTGGACAAGATTCACAGCTGGGGTTGCTGCGTGCCTTTTGGTGAGTGATCTTGGAACGTGGTTACCGGAGTTTGTATGTTGAAGGCAAGCCGAGCAGTTGCTGAGCTGCTTGACCACTTTAGTCTTCACCAGGCTGGGAGGATTCTGTCGCAGGCGTTGGACCTCCACTGTTGCCACTTCTATGGTTCCCCAGGAACCTCATCTTGGAGGCCGAGTTCATTGCTCACAGGTATCACAACGGTTTCACTCCCCTTGATATTTATGAATCATTGACATCTACTGCGTTCCATGTACTGACATGCAGGGAGCATTCTATTTGTGATCTTCACGCTGCTGTGAAACTGTGAAAAGCTGACCTTGGCCCCGTCCTCTCCAATTGAGCTTGCAATTGAGTCATCTGAGAGAGCTACAACTGTCTTCTGTTCACTGAACCAGGTGCGAACGGAACCAATCAAAGTTGATTTCGCATCGTTCAATATTTATGATAGACAATCTGATCCAAAGATAATTTGAAATGGTCGATTGCAGTGGGGGGTTTTACGCACGATTTTCCAATTTGGCTGCAGCCAAAAGACTTTGGCTCTTTTTGGTAAAGGAAATTTTCATTTTTTCCGGTCAACTTATTGCCAACAGACAAATTTTACCTAGGTATCACGTAGTTTTGATATAGATATTACCAAGTATCACCCAAGTATCACATGAGTATTGAAGAAATAGCTGGCTACTTCTCCCAAATGATAAAAAAAATACTGGACGATTGTGAGACTGCTGGGGAGAGAGTCAAATGGCTTTCACGTCTTCATGATCCATAATGCCTTCCAAGATGCCTGTCATTTTTGGATTGTCGGTACGCCAAGTCCTGAAATGTTGTAAACAATTACTAAAGTGCCGTAGAATGTGGGGAGCATCGTTGCACTAACTTATTGGTAGCTTTTGGCGCCTGAAGTGGACATCAGAAGTCGGAAGCCGGAAGTCGGCTGTCGGCTGGGTTGCTCTCTAGGGTTAGTGCGTTGGGTTGGTAGATTGTTTGGCGATGGAGCGCAAGGTTGGTTTGGGAGATGGCGTTTGATGGTGCACGTGAGGCATGATGTGTCCACAGTGCTTGTAGGGAATCCCATGGTCAGTGTTGTTGGCTATAACTCTTGGCCCTCACTATGGATGCACAACGACGTCTCGTAGTGTTGGCTCGTAATGCGCCTGCAGGTGCCGGTAGTTCGAATAGTGGTGGGCACCAGCCCCACAACGTGGGAGGTAACTACTTTCCTTCGACTTTTTCTGTACCGACTACTAGAGTTATTCTTTTAAGTCCAACTCAAGGTTCAGTTGTGCTTTTCCTTTATCCCCATTATGCAAGTGCACAGAGAAAGAGAGAAACTCACACACTTTAAGGGTTTGGCGCAAATGAGAGTCTGTTTGCCTAAGATCCCAAAACCGTCAAAATAAGCAATTCAGCATAGCTGGAGGCACCTTTCTAGAATTTTTTTTTTTTGTAGTATTAGCATTTGAAAATCATGAATTAAAAAAAAAATAGAATTTTTGGATGGCACTTGTAATTTCTATAAATTTTCAGACTGGAACTCCCTAGACCACTAAACCGTCACATAGCTTGGTCCTAAAACCAAAATCTAGAGGATTAGTAGTCAACCAATCATAGTTAAGTATGAGAACGGTTTAATGACATTTTTGGGTACGCTTTTAATGGAAGTCTCCTTGTCAAGTGTTTTCACCTTACATAAGATAATTTGAAGGACGGCTCTTTTCTCCTTTTAATCTAATTTTGTACTTATTGATTGGGAAAAGGCAAGAATACTATATTAAGGAATGGGTTGTGGATGTATGGGCACATTGGCTGGGGTGGGGGATTACTGTAGGTCCAATGGAGGTGACACGATTTACTGAAGTGAGTGTACTTAACGAACAATGGCATACATGCTAGCATTGAAGGCTAGTTGCACCCACGTAGAATCAATTTCTTAATCAATTTTACAATTGGAGTTGTAGAATACGAGATACAGAACTTGGAAGTTGATATATATTGAGTTTATTCAACTTTGGATGAGGAAACAAAGTGAAAATATATGCCGTTAGATTAGCTGCTCACATTCCAGTTCACAACCCTTGTAAGGTTTTGGAGCCTCCCTTATTCATTTTTGGGGAACAAACTCAAACACGGAATTCCATATTGTTTCAGTTGACTTGAGAGTTTTGAGATGTGAGTTTCATTTTGCAGGGATGTTTGGATTACTTATCTTTTCACCTCTTTTCCTGCAGATGAACGTGGCTCAATCTATGACTCACTGAGTAAGGTCCCTGTGGATGTGAAGCGCTGTAGACGCCAGCACCAGGTTCTTGTGGCCTGCATTCGGTATACTCTCCAGTTTTGGGGACCAGTGGACAAACTTCCACTTTCATATTGGATCGATGGCACTCAGAGTCTCTGGGAGCCATCTTCGCAAATGCAAGTGACACCAGAGTTGAAACAGGTGCTGACGCGCGCGAAGAACCTCAGTGAAGATTGCTGCAGGGAGTTGTCTCCGCTGAAGGCGGCTCTTCGGCATGCTGAGCGGTCAGAAGCATTTGCCGATACCTTGAAAGAAATTCAGTGGTGCACATCGGTGGTGTACAACGCCATCCTCTGTAGGAAACTCAACCGGGCTTCGATATACAAAGATTATCCATGGCAAGCCAAACTTGGGAACCATGAACATGCTTTGCTGGAGAAGGCAGCGGAAGAAGATTGGCAGCAGCTAATGCGAGAGCTTCGGAATTGGAAGCAGAATCATGTTTGCAGTGCTGAAGATTGTGGCAATATGCTTGGACAGCAGGATCCATCTTATTGTCTTGCTGGACAACTAATGGAAAAATTTTACCACCAGAAGATGAAGCAGCGGGAATCCCACATTATCGATATTCTTGACGAGGGGTTGGAGGGCGAGCATGGCCACCAATCCTTGTTGTGGAGTTTTGACCAAGAGGTTGTGAAGCACGGTCGTCCACTAGGATCCGGAGCGTTTGGTTCGGTTTCGGAAGTCACGTGGTTGGGAATCAAGTACGCTCGGAAGATTTTCAATGCTGTTGGGCTCCATTCTTTACCAGCAGAGGCTAATGCATTAGTCAAAATGAGCCACCCTCACATTGTCAAAGTGTTCGCACACTCCGAGGATTCCCTTCTCATGGACCTAATGTGTGCAGATTTACACAAATTCATGACGAGTCGAATGAAGGGAGGGTCTAGGACTCAGCCTTTCTCCCTTCCGGCAGCGATTGACTTGATGCTCCAAATTGCGGATGCTGTGAGCTACCTCCACTCTCAGAAGATGGCCCATCGCGACCTCAAATCAGCGAACATTCTTGTTAACCCCATGAACACATCGAGTATTGCTGACGATGATGGATTTGTGTTTGCAAAGATTGCTGACTTTGGGCTCGTAAAGACGAAGCGAGAAATAACCCGTTACTCTCACTTGACACAAAACGTCGGTACGAGGAGATGGATGGCTCCTGAGATATTCAGAGACAACATGGAGGACGATCATCTGGCAGAGGCCTTTCCAATGAAAGCTGATGTTTACAGCTTTGGAATTGTGTGTTTCGAAATATTATCAGGAGAGGTGCCTTACAGTGATGTTCGTCTAAGTGATCTGTACTCGAACTTGACAGCCCCCATTCCTTTGCGACCGCGACTCCCTTCGAGCTGCCCTGTAGACTTGGCGTCCCTGATATGTGCATGTTGGGATGCGGATCCACGGAAGCGTCCTGCAATGGCTGATGTGTGCCGTGTGTTGAGATATCTGAAGGGCCTACCAACACTACAAAGTAAATTGTAACTGACTATTTGTAATGTTAAGCAAAATTATTCCCTCTAAAAGCAGTCTTTGATATTGATTCCATTTTTTCAATGTTTGCAATGCAGAAACGTATGATAAGAAGTATTTGCGGCCAGATATGACATGGTCTTTTGGAAGATTGGAAGCCAAGAGTAAGGTAAAGATTCAGTAAGCAAACTTGTCGTGTGATTCATTGAGTGTGGAGGGAGTAAGTGTTTCGTTACAATGGAGTGCCGAGTCCACCCGTAATTGATCGTCCAAATTAATTGTCACACGATTCATTGAGTGTGTTCAAATGCCGCGTGCTCCAGATCGAGCCGCATGAAGCGCATTTATTATCACGTGCCCTAAAGTTTTGTATTGACAATTTCTTGTACACACTGGGGGATTGGCGGTTGGATTTCACAGACTCAGGGGTCCGGGCGGAGGTATTGAAAGTTGAGTCAATGGGTCTCCTTCCAAGTTCTTTGACCCTCCACGTCGTAGCATTGGTCCACAGGTTGATATCTGGGCTTTCAATATCCATTAAAGAGACGCAGCAAGACTGATGATCTCAGAATTCAATTTTTCATTCCATAGCGGAAGTGGCATTCAGCGGCATGAAAATAGTGTAGGAGCAGGGTTTGGAGTGAGCATTGACTGGGTGAGCACATCTTTTCCCTGCAAATACATCTTAACTGTTTCGTACAGAATTCTACATGAAAGTTCCGGAAATGTGCAATGAAGGCAACTTGGACGTCTTCCTCCAGAATTCTAGGGAGTAGCAAACGCATTTAATCAAGTGGATGTCGCCTACAGTTTCTAACTTCAGTTTGTTGTCCCAGAAATGGTCAAATTTTCTTAGGGTTGGCTATTAAAATGGGTTTGTTAATGCTGAGTGACCCACCTTGGTTCCTGTTCAAAAGGTACCATATCGAAAGTTCTTTTAGTTTGTCTCATTTCCCCTCCAAAATGTGAAGTATTGAAAATTGTTTATTTTGGTGTGCACATTGTACAGATCAGGTTTGACCACCCCAGCGAATTTCTTGTTCAAGTGGAGGGATCATACTCACAACACGAGCGGGGTTATTCACCTGTGGAGTCTCTTAGCTTTATCACCAAGCAGAAGTACGGACCTTATGGCAGAGTCGCTAAGAAAACCACATCGTTCTGTTCAAAGTTTTGGAAGGGTGGCCGGCTTCGCTGGATATTTTCGAGACGAGACGCTGCTTTCAGTTCGGGTTCACAACTTCACATGATACCAAACATTGTGGGGTGCTTACGGCAGTACTTGGAAAAGGAAGATCCATTCGCTTGACTTCTGTTCTCGTCTAGCAGAACGACTTGGCCTGTGGATTTCACCAATGTTCGGAGTTCCACTGTGCTCCAAGAGCTGGAAGGTGAGGTGTTGCAATGGTGTTTAGTGCAGTCCTCTTCCTATTTGGTTATTTAATGGCCTTTCATTATTGACCTTTTTTCCACGCTAGCAGTTCACGTAGGCAAACCCATTGTGAACCCCAATCTAATTTGGATCGGTTGTCGTGGTCCCAGGGTTTTTTTCATCCTAATAGAGTAAAAATTGCACTCAGTGTGGAATTGAGGTTCAAACAGTTGGAATTGGATTGAAAAAGTCATCATTTTATGGATGCAATGAACTCCATCATGGAGCTTCTACACATGGCAAAAGGTTTGTTCATTTGTTCCATAATTTGATGAGACACTTTTGGATTGTCATTGGAACTATGTAGGAAATGAAGAGAAACACATTTCATCAGAAAGGAGGACAAGATTAGTCCCCTAAGATAACAATGAGAAGCTATAAGATTTGTTTTAGTCACTTGGAGCTTCTACACATGATTGTTGCAAGCTATAAGATGTGTCTTTTCTTTAGAGTTAACCAAAATACACACAAAAATATTTTTCTTGATTTATCGTTTTTTCTCTTAATAAGATTTGTGAATCCAATAAATGTAACTATGTGTAGACGTGTAGTGACCAAAGGGTCTACAATGAGCTTCTTACTATGGGTGCCTATTGCCTATTGCTAAGTCTAATTCCCTTTGTATTAGATCTTTCAATTGACTTTTCAATCAAGATAACGAGATTACAAAGAAAATGACATGATTGTTGGTAAATGATACCCTTCACATTCTTTTTGATATTTTCTCAACTTTGAAGTATTAAGTGCATTCTATAAATTTTTTGTTTATATTACTAGAAATAAGCTTAAAATTTTGTCATAGAAGCAAGTTTGTTTTGTTTTGTTTTTGAACAAATGGAAGAACCATTGCATTAAAATAAATGTCACAAAACAAAACAACATCCAAGCCACATAGAAACAAGTTTTCATTAGCTAACCAAGAGACAACATTAAAATGAAGTAGATTTAACCCCTAAAGAACCATGGGTTAGAAATTGGCAAATCTACAAAAATCAATGCTCTCTTAAAAAAGGGCCATTAATCAAGATTTGTTCATTCTTTAGTATTTCTAGCTTTAGGATTTTTATTTTTGACTTGTATTAGGGTCAAAACATATAAAATCTGGAGTGTGAGGGTAATATATATGTAGAAACAAAGTGTGCAAAGTGAAGCAAAATGTTTTTTTCAAGATTGCTTAGATTGATCATGTGGCTCTGAAAGACTACTGAGCCCCATAACTCAAATTTCATTTGCAAGGAAGATTTAGGGACTTTGTATTTGAGGAGAGCCACAAGTTAGGAAGAAATATGCACATTTTCAAAGCAAAATGAAGTTGCTTTCCACCTACTTGAGTAGAGGCTTACAACAAAAAAATGTTATAATTTTTTTTTCAACCATTGAATCTTGACAGAATTTGATTCCTTGGAAGTTTGTTTGTTTTTCTAATGTCAACAAAAATATGAAGAAAATAAATACAAGAATAGTGTGACCATGACGTTTTGTCAAACCCCACATCCCCACTCCAACCAAACTCTAAATGTGTTATGTAGTATGCAACATTCAATTGTAGATAGGATTTGAAAACTTGGATTCAAAAGCTAGAGTCAATGCCACAATCTTTGTCCAAAGGACAAAACCAACAAAAAAAATATAATACTTCACTTTAGATATCCAAATTTCTCAAAACCAATTTTGACTTGCAAGGAGCTTTAGGGGTTAATTTATTAAAACATTGAACGCAAATGATCCTTTAGTTACAATAGTATTGGTTTGGGTTTTACTATTTGCTTTGGGTATACATCCCTTATAATGTCTGATCATAAATATTATGACCTTCAATATGATGAAGAATATTAGCATTCAAAAAAGGGGCATAAGTTCAATTAAATTTGTGTAGTTCAAAGAACTAACACTAGCATCTACAACTAAGGTATGTGCACCTATAATCATCATTGCCCAAGATTAAATAACTTCATATGAAGCAAAAATGAATAGTAAAATCTAAATATTGATGACACAAGATGTACACAATTAGAATATGAAACCTAGAAGAACACATTATACATTTTGGGTACAAGATTTAATTAAAAGCATTTATGACAATTTAATAATGAAAACTATTCTAATTGGATTACATTTGTTGTTGTTTTAATTTATGCAAGTCTTATGGATTCATCAATGTTGTTCTTGATAGTAAGTTAGGGTTGTAACAATCTACACCTTTGTAACCTGCTTATATGCTAGTTATATAAGTTTTTGGTCTCAAAGGCTACATTTAATGTATTTACTATCTATTACAAACATGAGCTTAGTATCTTTCAATGCTCTTTGTGTAATTGCTCTTTACAAAGCATCTCTTATTGAAAGTTTTTTATATACTATTCCATGCCAATGAAAATTTCCTTGAAGGGAAAGTTGGATTTAGAGGCTTTGAAGAGATGTCTCTTGAAGACTTTTTTGATGTTGTTGTCAAAAGAGTGAATGAATTGGAGATTAGTAGAGACAAGTATGTTTTTAACTTTTCAATTCCAATCCCATGACCAAAAAGTTCTTTGAAGAAACTTCTCAAATATTGACTAGGATTCACAAAGAGTCAAATCACAAATTATCTCTAAAAGAAACTTCTTTCTCGAGTACATTTGTCTTTTTAGGGGACAAATGGAAATTTGGATAGGATCCTATGATGTCAATTTTTGATGTGACTTTAAAAATATTTTTTTGAAGTTACAAAAACAAATTAGCTTCTTGAAATATAATTTTTATTTCAATCAATGTCTAGGAGCAAAAGTTATGTAATTCATGCTACCATAAGCTCTTTTTTTAGCTCATCGAGTAGCAAAACAATGACACAAAAATTTGAAATTAATATTATTATTTTTAAATGGATAATACTTTTGTCTATTAATATGGAAAGTTTTGTTTCATTTCATTTGGATAAATGGTGAAAAAGTTATGGAGCATCTTGTTTTGCAAGTGATCATAGTATCTTCTTGAAAAAATAACAAATGGGATTTGTTTTTATCTTAGTTTTCACTTTTTTCAAAAATAAAAGTTCCCTGGGGTTAAATTTGATTTTTAGAACAATCTCTCAATTGAAATTAGTGTGATTAAATTTTATCTTAGAGCTATTAAAATTAAGTAGAAGTTCACCATTGGAATTAGTGTATTTCAATTTTTAAAGAATACAAAACACCTCTTTTATTGAGTCTTTTTCCTTAGACTCTCAACTCAATTCTTCTTGATATATAAGTTTCAATTCAAATCCCATAGTGTAAAACTTTAAAGTTAAGAAGATTCAAAGTCTTATAATCTAGTCACACAAGGTACAAAAAAATTGTTTTCTTCACTTTAAACACAAAAATATCTTGCAATATTTACTACCAAAGTTTCTAAAATTTCTTGCATACATTCTTATACTAGTTTAGTGCAAGAATTTGTGGTTTAAAAAAGGGCAAAAATTTAAGAAATTAATTGAACAATTTTTTCATATACATAATCACTTAATACATCTTAATAGAAATGAACCACTCATATGGAATTTTGGATTCACTTTTTCGTGAAAAGAATACACTCTCAACAACTTTTGGATCAATTATTGATGCTAATCAACCTAGTTCAGTATATAAAATAACCCGTACAAAAATATTGATTCATCTCTTGACTTGAAGTTTTATACAAATTTTGTTTAAACAACAACTAGGACTTCGCTACTCTATGGCCTATGCACTACCAATGAGGCAATGACAAGATTTGTGGGGCTCCATTTTTGCATTGGAAGACCTAAGCAATGGGAATTTTTGACATGAATATTGAAGCAAGAAAAGAAATAGATTTCTATTGGTAATCAATTTTCATTTGATATATATTCTTCAACTATTCATTTATTATTCTACTTAAAATATAGAAATTTTCTAAAATATTATTAATGACCAACAATTAGAAAAATCAATTTGCAACCCTAGAGTGTTGATTTTCTAATTTTAGAATGGGACAATATGCACCATGGTGTTCTACACTATAATATAAACATATGGAGAGATTTTCAAATGATTGCATTTGATATAAGTTGTTTCATTTTCCATAATTCAAAAATTCACAATAATTTAAAAAAAAATCCAAAAATATGTGAAATTTTTACAACTAACAAAAGACATGCACTCACATTTCCAAAAAATAAATATGAAAAATCAAATTTATAGGTACTTACAAAATGGAGTTTGAAAAAATAAGTATAGACTCATCCGTCAAGGACGGTAAGTTTATAGACTTTGGTTGATGTGAAAGTCCTATCAACTCTAAACTCAAATGTTATGGTGGACTTTGGAGGTGTAAGTTGATGTATAGGCAGTGTTGAATTCTACACTTGTCAATACAAAATCCCTAAAGATCTTGGCCCTATGGTTGCAAAGTAAACCCTTTCAACTTTCAAAAAACTGCCAAATTTATGAAGGATAGTGTAATTTTTGGCAATTTTTGTTTTTTTGACAATATTGACAATGATAATTTTTATTTTTATTTCATTTTTTGGATCAATTATGTGCATCATGAATTCTAGTTTTTAGACAAAGAGATTAAACTTAAAAACGCATTATACGGGTGTGAAATATAAATTGAACACATTGCCCAATTCAACAAATGTTTGAAATGCAAGGGTATTAAAATGTAACAATGGTCCATATTGCAACTTATACTCTCTCTACCGTGGCTAATGCTATCCCATTCTCTCAATTTCCCCCCAAAATTCAAATATTGTGAGAACCAACATCATTTGCATATTGTCAAAGTGTTGTTATTTTAAATTCTACAAATGTCAATTTCCTTCAATTTTTGTATACAACAATTTGAAATGATGTATAAGGCCGAACATGCCAAGGCACAAAAAGTTTTTTCGGAGTTCTAAGAAAAAAATTGGCAAAAGATAAAGTAATTCCAGATCATTTTGAACAAAACTAAGTTATTGACATGGCTAACTTTGAAATTGATTTTCTTTCAAAATCACAACTAATCTTTTTTTCAAACTTCTATCGTAATGTGTAGTATGTTGCACACTACAATTTTCATGTATCTACTTTTGGACTTTGTTTATTGATGCTTATGGTATGGTTGTTTGAATGAAAACGTTTCAAAGTTGTACTCAATTTTGTCCATCACTATAAACCCAATCAATTTACTACTCAAAATCTACTCTATAATTTATAAATGTATTTCTAAAGTGATTTTTATCTCCAAATTCTAGTGTATTTGAGGCCAGGGTTGTCCCCGTCACATCTTGTCCATCCGTCAGGATGTCCGGACGGACGTCAGGATTCAACCCCGGCGTCCATCAGGATGAAATCTGGACGAGAATCGTTTACAGAGGATGAAAACTACGGAAATGGATGGACGTTCTTCGTCGACGGGCGAGCTTCCGTCGACGGGCACGGAACGGGCGTGATGGACGGGTATCTAAACGGGCGGGATTTAGGGTATCTGGACGGTTTGGATGGACGGGTATGTGGACGAAAAACTGGACGGGTGGGTGGACGGGCATCTGGACGGGCATGTGGACGGGAGGGTGGGCGGTTGTGTGGACGGGTATCTGGACGGGCAGGATGGACGGGTATGTGGACGGAAAACTGGACGGGCATGTGGACGGAAGGGTGGGCGGTTGTGTGGATGGGTATCTGGACGGGCGGGATGGACGGGTATTTGGACGGAAAGCTGGACGGGCATCTGGACGGATAAGTGGACGGGTAACTAGACGGTTCTGTGGACGGAAAAATAGACGGGCATCTGGATGGGTGGGATTGGATTTTTTGCCTAAATGCCCGAAGCACCCAAATTTGGTGTTGGCAAAACTTTGAAGTTAAATAAAACCTAACCAAATTGCTATTTTTAGTAGTATCCAAGTTGCTATTTTTAGGAGTTCTTCTTGAAGTCTAGTTTTAGCATCAATAGTCTATTCTTAAAAATAAATGATAGTGATTTATCATTTCAAGACTTTGTGCAAGGGTACCCATTGCAATCTTGACTTCTTGTAGCATTGAGAGCTTTTGGAAATGTGCCTCGAAAACACAACAAGATCTTGGAGAAAACATCACATTCAAATTTGAAATTTAATTAAAAAAAAAATATGGAGTATACTTTTAAAAGCCATAAATTGTTTGGGGTTATACATGTTAGGCAATTTAACCTCATATTTTTTGGGTCTAAATTTTTTTAAATTTTACTTGTGAAAACTGAAAAGAGGATTGGAAGACTTCACATCATTTTTGTAGTTTTAACACCCTCATGTTCAAACATTATAATCTTTTACTCTATAAGTGATATTGTTGTGTTTTAGCAACCTATGAGATTGCTAACATGTCTTGTTTGAATTTATACGGTTACAATTTTTTGCAAATTGATACACCTAGTCTCCTAATCAAAAATGTTGACATTTTGTTCAATAATGCCATAATGCCATTTGAGAAAAAATGGAAAATTTTAAATACTTTAATTTGTCAACTTTGGATTTTTTTTTTAAATGAGGGAGTAGTCAATCATGTGTCCAACTAAAAAAAGATTCAAACTAATAGAAAAGAAGTTACAAAACGTGAATTATTTAGGGTTTAATTCTAAAGACTTAAAGGAGATTTCATCAAATATGAAGCAATAAAAGAATTTGTTTATTATTTTAGGCTTTGGTAAAGAATTTCCATTGTTTTTATTTCTTAGACTCTAAAGTAACATACTCTCATTGTCCTTGCTGCAAGGGACAAAATGGATTTTCGATAGGCGCCCATGATCTAATTTTTTACTCAAACTTTTGAAAACTTTTTCATAAGAATGATAAAATAGAATGATAGATAAACTTATGAGTTTATTCATAATACAATTTCTATTCCAATCAGTGCCTAGGAGCAAGGGTTAGGGATATGCCACAATAACGGAATAACCTCAAACAGGGGAGATTGGGACACTGGGCGGTCCAGGACTCCGGGTAGACAAAAAAATCCACAAAAAAATGAAATACAAATTTATATATTTTTTTCTAGTTGCATTATATTTTCTTTTAAATGGGAGGCTTTCATTCATCCCATTTGGATTAGGAATGGAAAAGTTATGGATTTTTCTATGGAGCGGGCAATCCTAGCAACTTCTTTAAATAGATTTGGAGCTTTCACTTCGAATGCTAATAACTTTCAATCCATACGGTCAAACATCACAAATTTTTTATCACGTCATCTAAGACAAGTGTAGAACAAGATTCTTTGGTTCGATTCAAAAAAAAATTGGAAAATTTAATTCATAGGTGAACATAGCAAAAGGGGTGGTTTAGGGTGGTTTTGGCCAAAAAATGGACTTTAGACTTTAGGGCAACACCCAAAATAAAGATAGAACACTCTTTTACCTACCATCTAAGCATACAAGCTTCTTCTATACTATTACAAAAAGGTCCAATAGATTACAAAAATAGACAAAGGCGAAGCAACAATACACAAGGTGGAAAGAAAACGATAAATGTACATATTTTATAAATCCACTGAAGTACATAGTAAACTAATAAAGGCTTTATATAATTACATATATTTGCTTTGTACAACTTCCGGTATTTAATTCTATACATCTATCTAGTTATACACAATCTAGTCCAAAACTATCTATTCTACTTCTTCGATTACAACGCCTTGTGCTATGCTGTTTCTCAAAAATTGTTGCAATTCTCGTCGCGATTGCAAAGTCGTCAAAAGCTTAAATGCGTCGATGTTGTATCTATTATGTAAGTGGGAATAAATGGCACTCACGAGAGTTGGCTCATGGAAGGTATTGTCTTCAATGTACGTCACTTGTTCCTCAAAACTCAGTTCACCCTCAAATCCGACTGGCGCGCCTTGAGAGTTAAACATGATGCGCTGTGGATGTGGCGCACGCACAAAAATGGAGCGGTCTTGGTCCCAATGTCCACCGGCAATCTGACCAAAATATAGTCGACGCCCTGGATCACCCTCTCCAAACACCCTCTTGATCACCTCTGTCACTTGGGCGTCACTCTGCCAATGTATTTCAGCGACCGTTCCTGCCGGGAGGTGTCGGTTGTCGTGGCCCCACTTCCAAAGCCATGTCACGTCCGACCCCCAATGTACTCTATTACCAAGGCCCGGTAAATTTTCTTCAGTGTACTCGTAATGTGCAGGCATGTGGTCTTGAAGGCCAAATGTTTTGTACAGTTGTGCATGAAATGGAGCTCTACATTGCGCACATCTCTTTCTGGTGACCATGTGAGGAATGAGACACCCGGGGTGGTATAGATGGCCACATGTACCAAGATTCCATCCACCCTCTGGGCCAAACGGTTCTTGGCAAATTATACATGTTGTTCCATCTTGTACAAAAGCTGGAACGGAAGGCCACACTAGTGGTGTAATGCCATCGCGGTTGGGTGGCCCGTACCGTTGGCGCTCGATATTGTACTGGAATTCCAAGTCTGCACGGGCATTCCAATCGATGCTTGAATTCTCAACGAACACTAGCAAATCGTCGGTGAACATTTCTTCCACCCGAGGCCACGAGGTCAAGCCAAAATAACGTTGACCGCCATCATTGAATTCCGCAGCCACTCTCCTCACTTCACACTGCATTTGCTCAGCCTCGTTTAGCGCCATGCTGCATGTCAACTTCATGTTGCATATTTGAAGCAGCATCTATTCCTTCTGAGGATTGTGGACCAACCGCATGTTTTGAGTACTCATTGCGGTCATGGTCTGTTCCATGTCTATTCGAGCTGCAGTCAACACCGCCACATCTGCCTCAGCGTTGTTGGCACGGAGTTCCAAAGCACACATGGCGCTTGTTAATGCTTCCATGGTTGTGCAAGGAGGAATGCTGGTATGTGAGCAGAGAGCGGGGAGCAGGGAGCGGGGAGCAGAAAAAAGTGAGCACAGAGCAAGGATTTTAGGGAAAAAAATCCCTCCTTAGTCCTGCTACTATGAAAAAGGGTACCTAAAACTGTGTAATCAATTTGTCTCAAAAAGTTTGAAATTGAATTTTTTAATCCAAATAGGACCTAAAGCCGTGGGATTTTAGAAGCTTAGACCTAATAGTTATATAGTGTAAGCATTATACTTATTAATTTTCAGACATTTAAAGCCTTCTACAAGAATAGGGAGCAGATTTTGGAGAGCCAAAAATAGTGTATTATAGTTTAATTTATGAAATATGAGAGACCCTATTATCATGTACTTGTCATTAGGATTTAATTTTTATACTAAAAGAACATGCATAACATTGGATTTAAAAAAATTAGGATAACTAAAAAAATGATGATTAATTGCTTTAGGAAAAGTAGGACATCTAATTCCTTGGTTTAGAGTCATTTAAATCTTACAATAGAAAAATGAAGTAGTTTCAAAGAGATTGAATGAAAAACTATAATAGTACAATACCATCAAATAAATGATATATATAGTTTTGGCATGATATTGCAATTGTGAAGATTATAGGTAGTTGTGAAACATTTACAAACAAATCTTTTCTTTGAGAAAATGCATAGAAGAAGAAATTAACTGTAAACCACCCAAGGCCTAATCATGTAAAAAAAAACTTTTTTTTTTAGTGTGATAAGTCTAAATGTTAGCAAGGTATGAAAATCTCAATTGTACAATCTTATAGTGTGCATATTGATGATAATGTAAATCAAATTTGGGGTGATTTGACTGCACAAATTAGAAGATTATAATATTTTAGTATTGGAAAAAAATGGTGAAGTTTTCCTAAAAACACATTCAGACGTCAAATTTAAACTTTGAACCTACTCAAATAAGGAAAAAAATGAACTACATAGTGATTCAAAACTAGAATATAATCACATTGGTGAAAGAAAATATCACTCATTTGACTCATCTTATCTCCAATATTAGTTCATAATGTCAAAAAACAATGAAAAAAGGATCACAATATCACATCTTTGGCTGAACCTCTCTCTAGTAAAATGCTTCTCAGTTTTCCATAACTTCTTAGATTGTTATGAAATTCTTACCACAAAAAGAAGACTAGTATGTGCAACTATTCCAACAAAAATGATTGAAAACGGACATTGTATGAAGAAGAAATAGGCGGCCAAAGTTCATTGTAACTAAAAAAATGACTGAATTTTAAACTTGAAATTGCTCCCAACCATTCAAAAGAACTTGGAGTGACATGAAAATTTTACCACAATAACTAGATCTGAAGGCAAACCAAACACAACAAATTTTATTGAAAACGGACTTTGGAGGACAAAGATACAAGCCCTCAAAGTTGCAGCCTAAAAATGTCGAGTGCTGAATTGAAACTACACCTGTGAACTTTGATTGGCTCTTACAAACTGAATACAAGTTCAATCAATCTGAAAATTTAACCACAAAAACTAGACTAATATGCGCAACTTTTCCAACAAGTTTTACTGAATTTAAACATTGGATGCAAAAGTTATAGCACTTTAAATTAGATTGCTACATTGTGTGAGGACACTATAATTGGTCCTCTTGGGTGGTTTAGGGTTAAACACTCACAAAAAATAGAAGAAATAATACAATAAAATATGTATGTCACTTAGATATATCATTCAAATTTGAGAGCATACAACTAATTGTGTGCATAATAAATATATTAAAGCAAATGCCATAAAACTATCGAGCAATTTTGAGCCACAATAGTGAAATATATTGAAAAATGAAAACCACTCAAAGATCATCACTAGAAGTTGAACCTTCAATTTCAAATTCCTCTCCTTCACTTGCCTCTATATCCAAGAACTTATTTACCTTTGGATTGTATTGAAGTTTGCGTTGATTTGCTATTGGTGATGGGGCGTCAATGTATGCTTGAGCAATCCTTTCTGCATAAATTGGGAGATTGAAATTGAAAGGTGGACTTCGGTCATTTGCATCTTGCACTTGCTCTACTATAGCACTTCTACAAAACAAAACAAAATTGGTCAAATACAATGTAGAAATCATTTAAGTATATACTCATAAAGTAAAAAATGGTGATAAAACAAATGAATCACAACTTACGCACAAGAAGTGAATCGATTCCTCTTTGGCTTCTTTGTAGGTGGTTGATCAGATGGTGGAGTAATGACTCTGCCCTTGCTTTTAGGAATAGAGGCTGTGATAGGGGCAAATGGAACAATCATAGCCTTGAAAATGAGAGGATCATCTTCTAAAGCCAAGATGTGTCGTCCAGTCTCCAAATAAGCCTTGATGGATGAGCCTGATAGAAAACAAAAGATATATGAATAAATCATGAAAATTGAGTTCTAAAGAATGATGAATAGAACTTAAATTTGTAGAAAAAAAAAATACCTGTTGCAGCTTTGCAATCAAAGACAATATCTCCAAGCTTGCAAAATTGTAGGATGAGATCTCGCATGAAGGATAAGTTCTTCTCACGTGGACCTCTCCATGGAACTTTCTCATTCATAGAGAGGTTTTCAATGTCCATGAGATTGAATAGAGCATCGTTTTTCTCTAAAGGCTCACCATCATAAGAAGAGTCACGATTTTCTTGGAATGAAAACCGTGAAGGAATCTCCCGTCGAATGAACAACTAAATCCAAAATCGAACAGACTGGAAACATTGAAAAGTTGAATATTAGAAAAAAAATTGTATTTATAAAACCATAAATTCAATGCAAGCATATAGAATTAAATTCAACCATTCCTTCAAATCCTTACAAATGCTCAAAAACTATTTTGCAAATTCTTTGATTACCGTCAGTGATGGATCGCGTGCAGATGCAAGATGTAGCTCATTGATCCCCCACCAATCTTTGGCCAACTTCATGTCATATTGGTCGGCCAACTCATCAACTTCCTTTAGCAAACTGCGGTCATCGCAATGTATAAGTAGGAGGGCACCGTCATCATGCAAATACATATCAGCCATCTCAAAGAGAGTCTCAACGTAGTTCTCTGTGCGGGTGTTCCAGTCTGGAATCGAAGTTGAAATGCCTGGAACAGGAAGGTTCTCTGGAATGTCTGCAATGATCAAATCAAGCCCTGTATACTTGTACTTCTTGCAAAAGTTGGATGTGACAGTACGGTTGCGAGAAGCGCTAATCTGTACATTTCATAATTATGAAGTTAGAATTAAAACTTTCAAAACAATGGCATAGAAAGGAAAATGTTGGAATTAGGTTTAGAATACAATACCTTAGCTATAGTATCGTGCAACCTTATCCATCGAGGATCAGGGCCACTGGGATCTTGTAAACTATTCAAGAGAGTGATGAGAGAAGTGCACTCTACAAAGACATGAAGAGAGTGTTGAGGCTCTATCATAGAAGAACTAACTGAAGGAAACATGGACCGTTTCTTCTTGCGAATTTGGTTACCAATCCCATGATGAACATTGGATAAAGAGGAATCTGGAGCAAAGGTTGCAACACCGTCATCAAGACCTTGGTTTGACATGGGGGTAGTCTCATGACTATCTGAAGGCATGGCTACAAGCTCATTTGCTTGAGACTTCTCTCTTTCAGCTTCTTCTTTCTCTGCCTTCTCTTTTGCCACTCTCTCCATCTCTTCCTTCTCCGCCTTCTCTTTTGTCACCTTCTCCATCTCTTCCTTCTCCTTCTTTGTGAGTCGTTTTTTCTTCAGTGGCTTGTCTTGTGATTGAGCTTCTTTGGGGTTTACTTCTTGTGCATCGTTAGGGTCAACAAGAGGAAGCTTTCCATCATCAAGAGTTGTCCTCTCAACAACCTCTGAATCGGGGGTGTAGTTCCGGTGACAATCAAGGTACCACCCTCCCGCTTCCAAATGTGTAGCTTTGAATTTCCTCAATTGCTCAAATGTAAACATGCAAAGATCAGAGTCTTTTTGCAACCAAGAAAGGAAAAAGGGCGGTACAGCTTCAGCTGAAATTGCTTTCTTGGATAGTAAAACTCGCATGAAGTACCTAAAGTAGAGGTGAAAAATGTTATATAATTAAAAAGTAGTTCATGAAACATAAAGAATAAAAACAAACAAAACATTTTCATCAACTTTTGGAAGCAACGGTAACAAATAGGGACCAAAATATAATAAACAATAGAAACTAAATAATGAAAGACCAAAGCAATTATACAAGTGTAGTAGTTTGGATGTATGGTATTGGTACCTGTATACAACGCGCCTCACTGCACTATCAGTTCCAAGGAACTCTTTGAATACAGATTTTTTGGTATAAAGCTTTTGATCTTTGTTTCCAAAGAATGGGATAAAAGCTTTGTCCCAAAGAAGAATGCGCCAACTCTCCACGTAATCAGAGGGCTTTCGAACACCTTGTATAGTCCAATCTACAACAATGTTGTCGTCTTTGCAAATATTTGTAACCATCTTAACAACTGCCTCTTCCATCTGTTAAAATGAAATAGAGAATGTTTAAAACAAAATAAAATGAAACCATGATAACTGTAAGAGACAAATTGATTGTTGGTCATAGTACAATACCTCAGCCCAAAATGATGCTTTGTTGATCCAAGAATCCCAAAAGAGATCCTTATCTTTAGACCCAAGAAAATGATAAGATTGTCGAACAGTCAATGAAGATGCATTCCACCAACGTAACCACCGTGCCTTGTGCTTTGCTTCAACGTTAGCAGTGGCAATTTTTTGAAGCTTCTCAATTGTCATTTCGGGAACTGGATTTTGGCTGAAATGACGGTCAATCTGAGTATACAAGAACATTTTTGTTAGATTGAAAGATAATAATCTCAAGATAAATTTAGAAATAGCAACTTTGACTAGGGTAGGAATGAATTTATACCTCTTTCAAAAAATCGTTTCCATTATTTGGATTTGCCACCGCTAAGTATTTGTCAAAGTCTTTGGCATGAATGGCCTTGATGAACTTATCTGAGGCACTCTTCATTGCCTCCCAAATGCCTGGAGCAGTCCTTTCTTGGAGCGGTGTCCACAATGTGTACTCTCGAGCTGCTTCATCGGCAGCCACTGCAATCTCCTGCTACAATTGAAAAAAAGAATGTCAAAGGAATTACAGATTTCATGTACAAAATGTCAAAAAACAATGAAAAAAGGATCACAATATCACATCTTTGGCTGAACCTCTCTCTAGTAAAATGCTTCTCAGTTTTCCATAACTTCTTAGATTGTTATGAAATTCTTACCACAAAAAGAAGACTAGTATGTGCAACTATTCCAACAAAAATGATTGAAAACGGACATTGTATGAAGAAGAAATAGGCGGCCAAAGTTCATTGTAACTAAAAAAATGACTGAATTTTAAACTTGAAATTGCTCCCAACCATTCAAAAGAACTTGGAGTGACATGAAAATTTTACCACAATAACTAGATCTGAAGGCAAACCAAACACAACAAATTTTATTGAAAACGGACTTTGGAGGACAAAGATACAAGCCCTCAAAGTTGCAGCCTAAAAATGTCGAGTGCTGAATTGAAACTACACCTGTGAACTTTGATTGGCTCTTACAAACTGAATACAAGTTCAATCAATCTGAAAATTTAACCACAAAAACTAGACTATTATGCGCAGCTTTGCCAACTAGTTTTATTAAATTTGGACATTACATGCAAAAGTTACATGACTTTGAATTGGACTGCCAAACTATGTGAGGATACTTTCGGTCCCATTCGACAATAAAAGGTTTTGCAAGAAAAGCAAATTGAAAAGATGGTTGTACCTTATACAAGAAGGAGATGAAGACATTGACTGTCAAAGAAAACCAACTTGGTCTCATCGCCTTCACTTTCTCACAGTATTGGTATTCGTCGAGTGAGATAAGGTCTTTGAAATCAACAAGGGGTAGAACTCCAAAATTTCAAATTCGACACAGTCGAGCTGGAATTGTGCTCTTCACATGATCATGTTCCGTAGACCTATACAATACATTTTTATGAGAATGAAATCAAAGTCAATGTCAATGTCAATAAATTGATATTTAGATGCAATACGTATATATTAAAAGAAAACAACAAACTTACCAATTGACATTGCTCATTGCATTTAGCAAGTTTGCCACTTGACCTCTTGGATCCAATATAATGCAATGGACTCGTTTGTGCCAGCCGAGTTCTCCATCATGACAGTTGGTGATGTGTCGCATCCATGCGGAGACACGATGATTCCCATCCCATACATAAAACATTTTACCTCTCAATTGGACAAGGTCGACATCTGCCATCAATTCCTTCTCAAATTCCTCATTGACACGTTGCCAATGAGGACTCTACCTTGCAATTTCTTCCTCAGTCACATCCATAGTTTTCTCAAAATTGTTGTACAGTGAAACGTATAAAACCCGATCACCATCTCGATAGCCGTTCATGAACTCGCTCTCCAATCTTTGAACATCCATTTCTCCAACTGGTCTAACCTCGTCCATTACAATCATTCGACAAAGAGGGATCTCAAGGCGTGACTTCGTAATAGGTTGGATGCGTAATGTGTTGATGAGTCCTGTAGTGTCCACCTTGAGTTGTTTGCGGTGGAGGTGCTCACTCTCCAACACACTCGTTACATTAGGTGGAAATTTGTGCCTTGGCTCATCATCATCTTCAAGATCAATAGATGCAACCTTCAAAATAATGACACATGAAATTGAATTAGAAAAATTGAAGATAGGGTTGTGAAGGGAGAGAGTGATGTACATGGAAGCTCTTTCTTTCAAAAACTGCACATACACAAAGTAATGGAAATTACATGAACTTCAGAAGTAGAAATTTCATTTACCTCAGTAGTTGGTGGTGGAAAACTTTCTGTAAACACAATTGGGGATATTCCATCTCTTCCCGTTTGTCTTGCAACAATCTTCTCAGCACTGTCCTCTTCATCATATATAATTTCAATTTCGTTGTCTTCGTCCATCTAATTAGTTCAAATCATTCCAAAAAACATGACGTGAGTGCTAAATTATTTATAATGAAGACGAAACAAAATTTGGCTCACAACTATAACATACAATACAAATATTGTCATAATAGTAAAGACTAGGATTCCTCGTGAACAAGGATTCACCATAGCCCCTTTTTTATTGAAGATCTAAACCATATCATATGACCAAAAACAAATTCAGCAAGTATATTCATTGACAAGTAAACCCTAAAAGAGCTCAAAGTTCATTCTAATCCTAAACAAGAAAAGGTATTAGGAAGTTATGAAATGACATCTATATTTAAAATTCAACCTAAGTAGTCTAGTTTGTGAACACCCTCGTGAACGAGGACTACATTAGCTGCCGAAATTCTAAACCAAAATATTAGCATTGGTGCAAAGAAGGTGTATAAATCCTCCTTTAAAAGGACTTTGTTTAAAACGATACAACAATAACAGCATTTTCAATCAGATTCGAAACATCAGTAGGTTTTTCCTTAAAAATGACTTTTTGAAATGGATATGTGTAATACAGCCTACAAAATACAACATTTTTAAGTACACTAGGCGCAGCTTTTAGTATCCTCGTCAACGAGGACTCCCGAAAATGGTTGTATTCAATTCACCGCTCACAACATTTTTTACTACAGTAGGCGCAATTTTTAGTATCCTCGTCAACGAGGACACTCGAAAATGGTTGAATTCAACTCAAGAATCACTACATTTTCAACTATACTAGGTGCAGTTATTGGTATCCTCGTCAACGAGGACTCCCCGAAATGATTTAGAATAAGGCGCAGTTTTTGGCATCCTCGTCAACGAGGACTCTCGAAATCACACCGCCACTTCTACTGTGATATTTAGCATTGTTCCTAAACTCCTAAACCAAAATTATGAAGGTAAAGACATGATTGTGAACCTCAATCTCTGGCTGAACATCTTCTAGCGATTGGTGCGAAGCCATTGTCAAACGCGCCGCAAACTCTCCTTCCTCCATCTAGAACATGCGGCTACCACCAACCGTGAGCAAAAACAACACCTCGTCGACGAGCACTCACCCGACGCACCCAAACCCTAACCTCAACCGGTTCGCAAGACTAAGGAAGAAGAAGAAGAAGGAAAAAAAAAAAAAAAAAAAAAAAAAATCGGTAGATGCAGGTCAAGAGAATCTTTACAATAAGAATTCTGATTTTGAAGATTTAGGGTCAAAATTTTCAGATGACCTAGATTATAACCTTATAGGTAACCTCAATTTTTTTCAGAATTTTTGGACTCACGGCTGATTTTATAAAAATCCTCAAAGTTGACAAAAAAGACAGAGGCCAAGATTTGCTCAAAAAATCTTCGGATTCTGAAGATTTCAGAGAATATTCCAATATGCTGAATTTGTTTTTGGGCCATAAAACATTCAATTAGTGTCCGTTTTTTACATGCTATATACTGTTGGAATCGTCTTCTCGAACTGCATGATTAAGTTTAGGATGTCAAATTCAAATCTAACAAAAAACTATTCATATTCATTTAACGCACACTCTTCTAATTCTGTGGCCCATTCTTCTACAATTCTAAACCCATACTAATATAGTTTTGCAGCCAATTAGAGAATGAGTACATAACCTTTGTATTTCCAAAAAAATACATCTACATCTTATTTAAATTATTGACTGCAAATCATTAAATGGCATATGGTATACTTATGAACATACCAAGTCTTCTCTATCCTGGTTAGGCTCTTCATTTGCATCTTCATTGTCATCCTCGCTTTCATCATCTTCTTTGCCATCTTGGTTGTCCTCGCTCTCATCGTCTTCTTCGCCATCTTGGTTGCCCTCGTCTCTTTCAACCACAGACAATGGTTCTTCAATAATCTTAACGAGACATAATGAACGGTCACCAACAACGTCGTCCACTTCTTGGTCACCAAAATCAAGTGCCTTCGACGTTTCACCATAGCTATGTATACCTCTGCTTACAATTTTTTCCCCTCTCATCTTAGCACTTAATCTTTCTTTGGGAGTTGTGTAATACAGTTTGCGTCTTCTTCTCTTTTTCTTTATCAGCCTAGAAGTTGCAACCTGAGACTTAGGTACTTTGATTTCTTCAAGCATTTGATTTACTACACATACATCTCTAAATAGTAAGCATTACAGTAGCACCCTCTCTATCACCTCCAAACTATTTATCATTCTCCCTACTAACTTTAAAAACAGATCAAACAAGTATTGAGTCTACAAATACCTTGCTTAGCCATTTAAAACCTCAAATAAGTGACAACTTAGATGCACTACCCTCACCCCTCACCCCTCACCCCTCACAAATCTTTAGTACTCTACAATCTCCCTTTGCAACAAGAATACATAACACATATCCAATGCCCAAGCTAATGCAACGCAAACTCAAACTTCTTACAGAACAATAGAAATAATACAATGCAGTTCTACAACTCTAATAAAGAAGACAAGCAAGAACCACTGACAAGAAGAGTTTAACATCTCTAGGAACGGTAAATGACAATTGTA
Source organism: Rhytidiadelphus loreus (assembly GCA_947034895.1). Classification (NCBI taxonomy): domain Eukaryota; kingdom Viridiplantae; phylum Streptophyta; class Bryopsida; order Hypnales; family Hylocomiaceae; genus Rhytidiadelphus; species Rhytidiadelphus loreus. The sequence continues at coordinate 26,045,020 of OX344765.1, read as the reverse complement.
CTACTTAAAACCTGATTCAAATTATGAAATCTAACAGATCTATTGTTGTAAATGCAATTTGTTGTATGAGTACTCTCCCTATCTTCTACTATAACGTTGTCGCACTGTAAATGCGTACATAGTGTAAAAATGCATAGTAATACATTATTTCCATAGATTTGATTTTAATAATATAAAAATAAAGATGACATCATCCTTAGTAGCTTCAAGATGACGCCTTCTCACAATGACATGAGCCATCTATATAAGAATAGGTTATCATCTTAGAATGCCACCAAACTTGAAGTAGTTTCTTTATTGTATGTTATAGATTTCAGTATGTCGAATTGGAGGGTTTTTTCTGAGTCTCAGGATGAGGAGCCTCTACCAGAATCGGAGTTTGAGTTTTCGTTATCTCAACTACCGGCTCAACCTCTTCAACCGCTAGGTCTTTCATTATCGCACGAGCGTCCTCAAGATGAATCTGGGCCTTCTCGACCGCCAAAGCAACCCCGTGTGGAGCAGCGATGGCACGGGAACCTACAACGTGGAGCTCGAGCACTAGTGATCCTGTTGCAGGTTGGGTGTGTTGAACCTGGTACCCAAGAAGTGACATTCGAAGGGAGTTTTGAAGGTCTTAACGACAATCAATACTATTGTATGGTCAGGCCTATTAAAGGGAGTCGCGGTCACCAACGATGGTTAGAGGGGCCGGTCAATCCCTTGACAAAGGTGGATCGTGTTGAGTTTGTTGCTACTACCATCAAGCGAATTCTCAAGTTCTTGAAGATGGAGTGAAGTTTCTTTGAAGACTTTAGTTTTTTACCTTTGAGAAGACATTTATTTTATGTTAGTTGTTTGTAGATTTTATTTTGGGTGTTGAAAATAGAGAAAGAAAAGATAGAAAGGAATTAATGAAATAGTTTTCCTTCTAGGTGAACTTGAAGTGAATTTTCTTTCTAAGATAAAGATAAAGAGATAGTTGTGGGGTCAAATAAGGGCTCAATTATTGATGTGAGAGCTTTGGGAGTGAGTTAGGGGCTGACCCCACTTGTTTGTGTGGTTAGAGTAGAGATAAGGTGGAGAAAAAAAGGGAACACTATTCATCTTCTCTCCCGTTGTGAGTTTAGAAAGGCCCGAATGTTTGAGGGCTCAGTGTGTTGTGAATTTGAAGTATTTTGAAATGAAATTTGGAGGTGTTGTGTATCATGGTGTGTAGTTTTCAAATTGATCTCACTTGCTTGATTTGGAGTTGTGAAGCAAAAGTTGTGCTAGTTTGAGTGGAGGGAGGTTTGTTGCCTTTAAAATTAAGAGGCAGAGACTTCGACCGACCATAAAAGACGGACAGGTTCTTGTTTTGCCATGAAATTTGGAGGGAGTGTAGGAAATTGTGTTAGCTTTTCATGAAGCTATCATTCGTTCTATTTGGAGTTTGTATGAGAAAGTTGTGAGTGTGGAAGCGAAGGAAGGTCTGCTGCCTTTCCCTTCTCAAGGCCGAAACTTTGGATGGCCATAGAGGTTGGACAGAGTCTTAGAATTGTATGAAATTTGGAGGAGAAGTAGATGATTGTTTTAGCTTTCCGAAAAGCTATCATTTAGTTCATTTGGAGTTATAGATCAACAAAGACACTCATCCAAAGATCAGCTTGGGAGTTGGAGTTGAAGGAGTTGGAAGACTTGTGTGTTTGTGTGTGTGTGGCTTGTGGCTTTGTAAATTTCATTTTACTGTTGCGGGCAGTTTGGTTCACACCAATACTAGCCTCATTTGGTGTTGTGGATGCGACGAAGTGGGGTTAATTGCCCACATGGTCGAGACTTTTATGTTGTTCCCACTGGTGAGGCAAGTTTGCTGGTCACCGTGGGTTTGAAATTTAGGATCCAATCCCTCGGACGGCTCAGCTCGTGGTCTGGCCGTCCCGTTTTACACGTCCGAAGCCCGTGGTTTCTTATCACCCTACCTTAACCCTTGGCCTATTTAGAAACACAACAGGATAGGACAACGAGTAGCAGTTTGAAGATTTGAAGATTCGACAAGTTACAATTTATTTCATTCCCGAGCCATTTCTAGTCGCAGCCAGAATCCTCGTGATTTCCCGAGGCAAACTCTCTCTACACGACAACGTCTTCTGGTTTTCCTACATGGTTGCAGGAGAACTTTAACGCCAAGGCTCAGTCCACCCATAACAATGTGAACGCTGTAGAGGAGCACCTTATTCCTGCCAGCCCGAACTGCTCAAACAGGTCGGTTTCTTGTTCATCTACAATCTCTCCACTCGAGGTCACAGTTCGAAATAATGAAAAGACAATATTAGACAAGAATTACTTCTGTACCCTAAACCGCAAGCATATTGATAAACAGGCACAATCACCAGATGCTCCTCATTTCGCAGACATCCCACTTGCGCGAAGGAAAACAAAAGAAAAGCACTAGGTAAGATGTGAGTGCCGCACACTGCCGCAGGGAAAGTGCCAGCGGCTACTCCGATGAAGGAAAAAGAGACAATCGATGAAAAAAACAGACGGGCAACTCAAAATTCAAGACAGGATTTGGAGCACGGGTGTCCCAGCCTCGACCCCGGGTGACCCAGCCTCGACCATGGGTGACGGAACGTAGCTCTTTTGGTACACCCTACCACCCCACAGGGGAAATGCCAGTGGGCCAGGCCACGGTAGGGCCTGACGACGTACCCCCCTATTAACTCGAGGGGGGTACTTAACGTCTCCCAGCAGGCTCCTCTGGGAACCGGAAAATCACTGGGCAATGCACATTGCACCAGTGGAACAGGGTTCCAGGGTTTAGGCATGGTGTTGAGGTTTAGGTAGACCTCTCCAATCATGTCACCAATTCGAATGCAGCTGCACGATGACATGAGTACATTCCCTGAATCTAATGGCACCACACATTCGAGACTCAAGAACAAACAGCATTAGTGGTTACACGAGAACAAGCACTTGTCTTCTGGTCTTGTTGAAGTTTTGTGGTTAAATAGGTCATCTCCCACGCAGATTGTGAAGAACAGGAACCCCGCACCGACCAGGGATTTCATTTTTCAATAACTGAGGAAACGAACGGTTCGCGAGCTCTTCCTGGAATGACATCATTTAGACCTCAGATAGCCTGAAAAACGGTGTGTGAAACACACTAGTACAACTCTTGACTTTGCCCAACTGCACAGACTCCAAGTATTCCAGCAGCGAGAGCTTGGCTGTCCAATTAGGGCTTGGACTACCCAACCGAAACTTCTTAGTCACCGCGACCAATTGATATCCCAATCTTTCCGGTCACCTAGTTGGAGGTTTGTATTCAGTATGAACCAAAGCAATCTGTGAGAACGACGACTACATTTGCAAATTGAGCGAGAAAGGATCGCGAGACAGATTGTGAGATAGAGAGCACTGGCCTTAACAATGTTTGTGTAAAACGCTGAACTGGAGAGTGGCAGACCCGAAATGCAGGCTACGTGTGCTGCGCATCTTATAGCCATTACGTATGGTACATTTCCAAACGAGTTCGCAAATACTCTCACAGTTTGGAGCATTTAACCGAAACTAGACATATGCATCTTCCAGGTTGTCTGGATTGGCGTTGGAGGAGGTCATTCTCGCGAAAGCACGCGGGGATCAACTCGTATTAGAATTGTAGGGTTGCACATAAGTTAGAGATCGATCTGCGTAATCGGACAGCTCCAAATTCTTACCACAAATCATGTTTTAACCTAATTGTATCAGTGTGATGATGGTGGACAAGATTCACAGCTGGGGTTGCTGCGTGCTTTTTGGTGAGCGATCTTGGAACGTGGTTACCGGAGTTTGTATGTTGAAGGCAAGCCGAGCAGTTGGTGAGCTGCTTGACCACTTTAGTCTTCACCAGGCTGGGAGGATTCTGTCGCAGGCGTTGGACCTCCACTGTTGCCACTTCTACGTTTCCCCCACAGGGAGCTCATCTTGGAGGCCGAGTTCATAGCTCACAGGTACCACAAATGCTCCTTTCCCCTTGATATTTATGAATCATTGACATCTATTGCGTTCCATGTACTGACATGCAGGGAGCATTCTATTTGTGATCTTCACGCTGCTGTGAAACTGTGAAAAGCTGGCCTTGGTCCCGTCCTCTACAGTTGGGCTTAGAATTGCACCCTGAGAGTCATCTCTGACGAGAGAGCTACCGCAGTTCTTCTGTTCACTGAACCAGGTGTGAACGAAACCAATCAAAGATGATTTCGCATCGTTGAATACTGTAGCTGTGATAGACAATCTGATCCGCAGACAATTTGAAACGGTCGATTGTGAATCTGTTGTGGAGAGAGTGGAGTGGCTTTCACATCTTCATGATCCAGAATACACGGTATGCCTTCCAAGATGCCTGTCATTTTTGGATTGTCGGTACGCAAAGTCCTGAAATGCGTTGTAAACAATTACTAAATTGCCGTAGAATGCGGGGAGCATTGTCGCACTAAGTTATTGGTAGCGCCTGAAGTGGACGTCGGAAGTCGGAAGTCCTCTGGGTTTGCTCTCTAGGGTTAGTGGGTTGGGTTGGTAGATTGTTTGGCGATGGAGCGCAAGGTTGGTTTGGGAGATGGCGTTTGTTGGTGCACTTGAGGCATGAAGTGTCCGCGGTGCTTGTTGGGAATCCCATGGTCAGTGTTGTTGGCTATAACTTTTGGCCCTCGCTATGGATGCACAACGACGTCCGCTGCGGCCTCGTAGTGTGCCTGCAGGTGCTGGGACTTCGAAGAGTGGTGGGCACCAGCCCCCCAACGTGGGAGGTAAGCTATTTTCCATCGACTTTTTCTGTCCCGACTACTGGAGGTATTCTTTTAAGTCCAACTCAAGGTTCAGTCGTGTTTTTCCTTTGACCCTACAAGCAAATCTAGAGAAATTTCGACACCTCAAGGGTTTGGCGCAAATGAGAGTCTGTTCACCTAAGACCCCACGGTTGAATTCGAGAAGTTTGCACCAGTGACGCTTACCTACATACGTTAGTTAGAAGGAAGACTCTTTGCTACTTTTAATCTAATTTCTTACTGCTTACTTATTGATTGGGAAAAGGGAGGGATACTACTGGGGAAAGGGTTGTGGATGTATGGACAGAGTGGGTGGGGTGCGGGATTAGAGTAGGTCCGGTAGAGGTGGCAGTGTAATTCAGTGAATTTACTTACCAAATAATGGCACCTTTTCCCAAGTAAATAACTAATTGCACCCATGTAGAATTCGAGGTACGGAATTTGGAAGTTGATAGTGATTTTATTCAACTTTGAAAGTTGCATGAGGAAACAAAGTGGAAATATATGCCGTTAGGTTAGCTGCTCACATTTCAGTTCACAACCCTCGTAAGGATTTGAAGACTTCCTTTATTAGTTTTGTGAACAAACTGAGCAAGGAACTCAATATTGTTTCAGTTGACTTGAGTTTTGAGATGTGAGTTTAATTTGCAGGGATGTTAGGATTACTGATCTTTTCACCTCTTTTCCTTGCAGACGAATGTGGCTCAATCTATTACTCAGCCTATGACTCACTGGTTATTAAGGTTCCTGTGGATGCTAAGTGCTGTAGACGCCAGCACCAGGTTCTTATGACCTGCATTCGGTATACTCTCCAGTTTTGGGGACCAGCGGACGAGCTTCCTCTTTCATATTTTATGGATGGAACTCAGAGTCTCTGCGAACCATCTTCTCAAATACAAGCGACGCCAGAGTTGAAAAAGGTGCTGACGCGTGCGAAGATCCTCAGTGAAGATTGCTGTAGGGAATTGCCTCTGCTGGAGGCGGCTCTTCGGCATGCTGAGTGGTCAGAAGCATTTGCCGATACTTTGAAAGAAATTCAGTGGTGCACATCGGTGGTGTATAACGCCATCCTCTGTAGGAAACCCAGTCTGGCTTCGACATTCAAAGATTATCCATGGCAAGCCAAACTTGGGAACCATGAACATGCTTTGCTGAAGAAGGCAGCGGAAGAAGATTGGCAACAGCTAATGCGAGAGCTTGAGAATTGGAAGCGGGATCATGTTTGCAGTGCTGAAGATTGTGGCAATATGCTTGGACAGCAGGATCCATCTTATTGTCTTGCTGGACAACTAATGGAAAAATTTTACCACCAGAAGTTGATGGAGCAGGACCCCGTATACCACTTGATCACTCTTCTTGATGAGGTGTTGGAGGGGCACCAATCCTTGTTGTGGAGTTTTGACCAAGAGGCTGTGAAGCACGGTCGTCCACTAGGATCCGGAGTTTTTGGTTCTGTTTCGGAAGTAACATGGTTGGGATTCAAGTATGCTCGGAAGATTTTCAATGCTGTTGGGCTCCATTCTTTATCAGCAGAGGCTAATGCATTAGTCAAAATGAGCCACCCTCATATTGTCAAAGTGTTCGCACTCTCGGAGGACTCCCTTCTCATGGACCTAATGTGTGCAGATTTACACAAATTCATGAAGAGTCGAATGAAGGGAGGGTCTAGGACTCAGCCTTTCTCCCTTCCAGCAGCGATTGACTTGATGCTCCAAATTGCGGATGCTGTGAGCTACCTCCACTCTCAGAAGATGGCCCATCGCGACCTCAAATCAGCGAACATTCTTGTTAACCCCATGAACACATCGAGTATTGCTGACGATGATGGATTTGTGTTTGCAAAGATTGCTGACTTTGGGCTCGTAAAGACGAAGCGAGAAATAACCCGTTACTCTCACTTGACACAAAACGTCGGTACGAGGAGATGGATGGCTCCTGAGATATTCAGAGACAACATGGAGGACGATCATCTGGCAGAGGCCTTTCCAATGAAAGCTGATGTTTACAGCTTTGGAATTGTGTGTTTCGAAATATTATCAGGAGAGGTGCCTTACAGTGATGTTCGTCTAAGTGATCTGTACTCGAACTTGACAGCCCCCATTCCTTTGCGACCGCGACTCCCTTCGAGCTGCCCTGTAGACTTGGCGTCCCTGATATGTGCATGTTGGGATGCGGATCCACGGAAGCGTCCTGCAATGGCTGATGTGTGTCGTGTGTTGAGATATCTGAAAGGCCTACCAACACTGCGAAGTAAGTTGCAACTATCTGTAATGTCAAGCAAAGTTATTCCCTCTAAAAGCAGTCTTTGATATTGATTCCATTTTTTGAATGTTTGCAATGCGAAGGGCATGATGGGAAGTATTCGGATCCAGATCTGACATGGCCTTTTGGAAGATTGGAAGCCAAGAGTAAGGTAAAGATTCAGTAAGCAAACTGGTCGTATGATTCATTGAGTGTGGAGGGAGTAAGTGTTTCGTTACATTGGAGTATTGAGTCCACCCGTAATTGATCGTCCAAATTAATTGTCACACGATTAATTGAGTGCACATGCCCTTGTTAAAAGACCGCATGCTCTAGTTCCAGCTCCGTGAGGTGCATTTATTAGCCTGGGCTGTAAAGTTTTGTATTGACAACTTCTTGTACATACACAGTTGGGGATTGGTGGTTGGATTTCACAGACTCAGGGCCCCTGGAGAGTTTCCTATTTTGGGTCTTCTTTGGAGTGCCTTGAAACTACCATTGGTCCAGCTGTTGATTTCAAGGCTTTCAAAGTCCATTTCAGAGACGCAGAGAAACTGGAGATCTCAGGATTCAATTTCTCATTCTCTATCGGAAGTGACATTCGACTGCATGAAAAATGTGTAGGAGTATTGTCTGGAGTGAGCACTGACTGGGTGAGCCCTCCCTTCCCTGCAAATACATCTTAGCTCTTCCGTACATGATTCTACATGACAGTTCCGGAAATTGTGTAATGAAGGCAACATGCTCTAGAATTCTAGGGATATTATAGCAAACGCATTTAACAAAGGGGATGCAAATTTGCTATAATCCAGCTACATAGAGCATGTAAGGTAGGTGACTCGAATTGCGGCCCGCTTCTTGGAACCGTCCCTATAGGAGGCTCTGAAATGGACACTAAGCAATTCTGAAATGGACACTAAGCAGTTTTGAAATGGGTTTTTGATAATGTGAGAGCTTAATAAGGTTTGTTAGATGTTGGTTTATACTTTACATATGGTGTAATAAGAGCCAGGGTGGGTCGATTTTGAACTGAGAGTGGATACAAGACATGTGTTCGCTTCATTTTTGCAAGAAACAAATTTATGGCTGAACATCCTTTCACTAAAATGATTCTCAGTCACTCATTAATTCTTGGATTGATATGAAATTTTATCCACACAAACTAGACTATTAGGCGCAACTTTTCCAACAAAAAATATTGAAAACGGACCTTGTATGAAGAAGTTATAAGCCGCCGAAGTTCACTGTGATCCAAGAATGTCAGGATTTAGAACTTCGAATTGCTCCCAAACATTCAAAACAACTTGAATTGACATGAAAATTTTACCACAATAACTAGACCTCAAGGGGAACATAACCCAATAAATTTTACTTGAAAACAAACTTAGAATGAAGGAGATAGAAGCCCCTGAAGCTGCAGCCAGCAAATGCAGTTTGGTGAACTTAAATTGAACTTGTGAACTTCGATTGGCTCCCAAAAAATCAGTATAACTCGGATTGATCTGAAAATTTTATCTCACAAACTAGAAGAGAGAGCGCAAATTTTACAACAAGTTTTATTGAATTTGGAAATTGAATGCAAAAGTTAGAGCACTTTGAATTGGACTTGAAAGTATGTGAAGACAATATTGGTTTCTTGGCTTCAGTTTAGTAAAGGTCACATTTAGGAACCTTAAGTATTACTTGTTCAATGCTTCATTGCTTGTTTTTGGTCACACCATATCTTTTTTCAGACCGTGTGTGTGTGGGTTTTGCAAGGCCTAGGATCACAAATAGGTGCCTATGGCAGAATTGTTTGGAAATTCATAAGTAATTCATAAATGCTCAAAAAAATATGAAACCACTTGGGTTGCATCCCGCATCAACTTCTCTTCAAGTGAAAAATAAGTGAATATTTTTAGGCATCTGAAAACCATCAAAATGAGCAACCAGCTGGTAAACTGACGGTTTATGAGCACACTACCTTAATGTAGCCTGCAGTTTCTAACTTGAGTTTGTTGTACCAGAAATGGTCACATTTCTCTAGGATTGGCTACCAAAATGGGTTTTGTTTATGCTGAGTGCGACACCTTGGTTCCTGTTCGAAAGGTACCATATCGAAAGTACTTTCAGTTGTCGCATTTCCCCTGCCAAATGTGAAGTATTGAAAATTGTATATTTTGGTGTGCACATTGTACAGATCAGGTTTGACCACCCCAGCGAATTTCTTGTTCAAGTGGAAGGATCATACTCCCAACACAAGCGGGGTTATTCACGTGTATCATCTCTTAGCTTTATTACCACCAAGCAGAAATACGGACCCTACGGCAGAGTCAATGAGAAAACCAAAGCGTTCTGCTCAGATTTTGGAAGGGTGGTCGGCTTCGCTGGATATTTTCATGACGAGACGCTCCTTTCAGTTGAGGTTGACATGATGCCAAACATTGTGGGGTGCTTACGGCATTACTTGGAAAATGAAGATCCATTCGCTTGACTTCTGTTCTCGTTTAGCAGAACGACTTGGCCTGTGGATTTGACCAATGTCTGGAGTTCCACTGCGCTCCTAGAGTTGGAAGGCAATGGCCATGGGATTGTTTACTACAGGAATCTTTCTGTATTTGGTTATTTAACCTCTGAAGGACCAAGGCCTTTTTTGTGCCAAAAAACACTCAAAACTGCCATTTCTATAGCAAAGAGTGAAAAAAATTGAAAATTGTTTTTTTAAAATTTTATTTTGTGCACATCTAACCGTACAATCGTATACCTAAGTATTATGAGAATGTGTGGAAAAAATTTCAAAATTTTTAATCGTATACCTAACTATTATGAGAGTATGCGGAAAAAATTTCAGAATTTTTTACCGTAGAGATTGCAAGATATTTACGTTTAAAGTGAAAAAAACAAGTTTTTTAGCCCATGTGGGACTAAATTATTTGACTTTGAACCTGTTTAACTTAAATTTTTTGCACTATAGAGTTTTGAGCTTTAAATCTTTATGGTGGAGAATTGAGTTGAGAGTCTAGATGAAAATAAAAATAAAATAAAATAAAAAATTTATTCTTTATAAAATTGTTGAGTAGAAGTAGGTACAAGATAGGAAGAAAATCTAAATTATTAATAGCTTTAAGATAGAATTAAAATGCACTAATCCCAATGGTGAGATTGTTCTAAAAAACAAACTAAACCATATAGAACTTTTTTTGGGAAAAATTGTAAAAATTGCATTTAGAAATGAATCCTACAAGTTATTTTTTCAAGAAGATGCTCTAATTATTCAAAAAATAAGATTGTCTATAACTTTTTCATAACAAATCCAAATAGAATGAATCAAAGCTTTCCATGTAAACAAAAATACAATTTATGAGGAAAAAAATTTAATTAAAATTAAAAATTTTGAATTTCTTTTTGTTGCCCTCTCTCCCTTCTCCTCTATTTTAAGCTTATTTGGGCATAATTTTTGTTCCTAGGTACCAATTGAAAAAATATATATTCCCATGAAGCTAATCAATTTTTCTATCTTTCAAAAATGTTTAAAAAAATCAGGATAAAAATTCAACCTATAGGTACCTGCTTGAAATCCCACTTGTCTCCCAAAGGAACAAAATGGTTCTTTAGGGGTTAATGCCTTTTGTTAATGACATTTTTTCATTTCTTATTTTTTATGGCTACTAACTACTAGCAAGCAGTTAACATAGGCACACCCATGATGAAACCCAACCTAATTTGGATCGGTCTTTATGGACCTAATTTTGTTCCCTTGCATTTTAATAGGGAAAAAATTGCACTTTGTGTAGAATTGAGGTTCAAACGGTTGGAATTGGATTGAAAAAGTCATCAATTTATGGATGCAATGAATCCCATCATGTGGCTTTTACAAATGGCAAAAGGTTCATTCATTGTGATGAGACACTTTTGGATTGCCATTGGAATCGAAATGCTTTCCTTGATTTATTGCTCTTTTGCTAAAAAAGATTTGTGAATTCAATAAATGTAACTATGTGTAGTGACAAAAGGGGTTACAATGGACTTCCTAGCTTAGGTGCCTATTGTTAAGTCTAATTCCCTTTGTATCAAATCTTTCACTTGACTTTTGAATATAGATATCAAGATTAGAGAAAGTAGCATGCCATTGTTGCTCTTTGACATTTTTTTTTACACTTTCTCTACTATGAGATATCAAGTGCATTTTACAAAAAAATTGCTTCTAATACTAAAAACAAGCTTAAGATTTTGTCATAGAAGTAGTTTTCATCACCTAACCAAGAAAGAACATTGAAAGCAAGTAGATTTGACCCCTAAAGATCCATATGCTAGAAATTGGCAAATATTCACAAAAATCAATGCTTCTTTAAAAAAAGAGCCATTAATCAAATTTTGTTCATTTTTTAGAATTTCTAACCATGGTATTTATATTCTTGACTAGTACAAGACTACAAGGGTCACATATACTAAATTTGGAATGTGAAGGTAATGTATGTGTAGGAACAAAGCTTGCAAAATGAAGCAAAATGATTATTCAAGATTGCTTGGATTTTCACAATATGGCTTTAAAAGACTTTTGAGCCCCATAACTCAAATTTCATTTTGCAAAGAAATATTTGAATAGAAACCCAAGTTAGGAAGAAATATGAACATTTTCAAAGCAAAATGAATCGAAGTTGTTTTCCACTTGCCCATATTGAGACTTAAAACAAGAAAAATCTCATTATTTTTTTTTAACTAGTGGATCTAGATAAAATTTGATTTGTTGGAAGTTTGTTTGTTTTTCTAATGTAACCCCAAATATGAGGAAAATAAAACAAAATATGATACTTCACTTAAATGTCAAAATTTCTCAAAATCCATTTTGACTTGCAAGGAGTTTTTAGGGATAAATTAACTTATTAAAACATTGAATGCATATGATCTCTTAGTTAGAGTAGTATTGATTTTAGTTTCACTATTTGCTTTGGGTATATATCCCTTACAATGTTTGATCACAAATTTTATGGCCTTCAATATGATGAAGAACACTGAAATTTTGAAAAGCAACCAAGGAGCATAAGTTCAATTAATTTGTGCAATTTCAAAGAACTAACAATGACATAGTCATTATTTAGTATCTCCATATAGACTAGAAAGCAACATTAAAATCTAGATATTGATGACACAAGTTGTACACAAATAGAACATGAGAACCCAGAAAGATGTAGAATATCTATTTTTGGTACACAATGTAATTAAAAGCATTCATGACAATTTAATAATGAAAACTACTCTAAATGGATTAAGTTTGTTCTTGTTATTAGAGCATCCCCACTAGTGGCTTCCCTATCCCTATCTTCGTTGGGATGAAGGGGAGCACAGATGGGGATAGGGAAGACAAGCTCCCACTGGTTCTTCCCTAAATTTTCAACTTATTGCTAAATAGAGATAGGAAGAAGTCAAAAGGGCACTATAGAAATAGTAACAAGGCCAAATAAATAGTACTCCCGCGAATCAATGAAGCACAACTCATGTTGGAAAGGTGAAAAGTGGTTTAGGGATTATTCCATTTGAGTTCCCTATCCATTATCCCATATGGGGAATTTGGACCCTCCCTCCCTAAATTTTTAGGAATAGGGAATGTTGATGGGGGAGTTTTCTTTCCTATCCAGATGAAAATCATTCGGATGCTCTTATAATTTACGCAAAGGTATTGCAAAGGAAACACTGCTTTTATTGTGAGACAGAGGGAGTAAAAACCTGAGCTTGACATATCTCTGTGTTGTGTTTGGTTTAGTGCATAGAAAAACCTACTGTACACTTCGGCGTAGCAATGGGCTGGCGTGGCCATGGTGTTCTGCGGCCTCAGTCGGACCGAATCTGGTGCAAGTACCAGAAGAAGCAGGTCCGCCCTGTCGAGACCGAAAACCCACCGGCAAGTCCCAAGTCAGCTCGAGGCGCTCTCCCGAGAGTAACAAGCGGAGAAGTCTTAAACCCAAGCAGGCTCCTCTAGGAACCACAAAATCTCTGGACAATGCACATTGCACCAGTGGAACAGGGTTTAGGCATGGTGTTAGGGTTTAGGTAGACCTCTCCAATCATGTCACCAATTCGAATGCAGCTGCACGATGACATGAGATACATTCCCTGAATCTAACGGCACCACACATTCGAGACTCGAGAACAAACAGCATTAACCTAGTGGTAATACGAGAACAAGCACTTGTCTTCTGGTCTTGTTGAAGTTTTATGGTTAAATGGGTCATCACCCACGCAGATTGTGAAGAACAAGGAACCCCGCACCGACCAGGGATTTCATTTTTCAATAACTGAGGAAACGAACGATTCACGAGCTCTTCCTGGAATGACAACATCATTTAGACCTCAGATAGCTTGAAAACCGGTGTGTGAAAAACACTAATACAACTCTTGACTTTGCACAACCCATCCCTCTGCTGCTCCAAAGACTTCTAATATTCGAGCGCGAGAGCGCGGCTCTCGAATTAGGGCTTGGACTACCCACCCGAAACTTCTTCATCACCGCGACCAATTGATATCCCAATCTTTCCGGTCACCTAGTTGGAGGTTGGTATTCAGTATGAACCAAAGCAATCTGTGAGAACGACGACTACATTTGCAAATTCAGTGAGAAAGGACGAGACAGATCATGAGATAGAGAGCACTGGCCTTAGCAATTTTTGTGTGAAACACTGAGTTGGAGATTGGTAGACTCGAAATGCAGGCTACGTGTGCTGCGCATCTTGTAGTCATTACGTATCGGTGCTTTTCCAAACGAGTTCGCAAATAGTCTCACAGTTTGGACCATTTAACCGAAACTAGACATATGCATCTTCCAGGTTGTCTTGATTGGGATGTAGGTTGCGTTGGAGGAGGTCATTCTCGCGAAAGCAGGCCGGGATCAAATCGTATTGGAATTGTAGGGTTGCGCATGAGTTAGAGAATCGGTCTACGTAATCGGACAACTCCAAATTCTTACCACAAACCATATTTTAACCTAATTGTATCAGTGTGATGATGGTGGACAAGATTCACAGCTGGGTTGCTGCGTGCCTTCTGGTGACAGATCTTGGAACCTGGTTACAGGAGTTTGTATGCTGAAAGCAAGCCGAGCAATTGGTGAGCTGCTTGACCACTTTAGTCTTCACCAGGCTGGGAGGATTCTGTCGCAGGCGTTGGACCTCCACCGAGGCCACTTCTACGTTTCCCCAGGAACCTCATCTTGGAGGCCGAATTCATTGCTCACAGGTACCACAATGGTTCCAGTAGCCTTGATATTTATGAATCATTGTTATCTACTGCGTTCCATGTACTGACATGCAGGGAGCATTCTATTTGTGATCTTCACGCTGCTGTGAAAACTGTGAAAAAGCTGGCCTTGGTCCCGTCCTCTACAGTTGGTCTTAGAATTGCACCCTGAGAGTCATCTCCGAGAGAGCTACCGCAGTTCTTCTGTTCATTGAACCAGGTGTGAACGAAACCAATCAAAGTTGATTTCGCATCGTTGAATATTGTAGCAGTGATAGACAATCTGATCTGAAGATGATTTGAAATGGTCCGTCGATTGCAGTGTTGTTTTTTTATGCACGATTTTTCGCCATTTGGCTCCAGCCCAAAGACGTTGGTTCTTTGTGGTGAAGGAAACTTTCATTTGATCCGGTCGTATGTTAAGACCAAGAGCCAAATTTTACCTAGCTGTCACCTAGATATTACCAAGTTATCAACCCAGTATATCACACGAGTATTGAAGAAAAAGGGTACTTCTCCTGAATGATAAAAAAACACTGGTCGACTGTGAATCTGTTGTGGAGAGAGTGGAGTGGCTTTCACGTATTCATAATCCGTTATGTAATGTGTGGTCTGCCTTTCAAGATGCCTACCGTTATTGGATTGTCGGTAAGCCAAGTCCGGAAATGGGATGTAAGCAATTACTCCGTACTAAATAGCCGTAGAATGCGGAAAGCATCTTCGCACTAACTTATTGGTCATTTGTTTGCACTCGGCGCCTCAAGTGGACGTCGGAAGTCGGAAGTCGGCTGGGTTGCTCTCTAGGGTTAGTGCGTTGGTTTGTTAGATTGTTTGGCGATGGAGCGCAAGGTTAGTTTGGGAGATGGCGTACGTGAGGCATGATGTGCCCGCGGTGCTTGTTGAGAATCCCATGGTCAGTGTTGTTGGCTGTAACTCTTGGCCCTCGCTATGGATGCACAACGACGTCCGCGTTTGCATAGTAGTGCGCCTGCAGGCGAAGGGAGTTCGAATAGTGGTGAGCAACAGCCCCCCAACGTGGAAGGTAAGCTATTTTCCATCGACATTTTCTGTACCGACTACTAGAGTTATTCTTTTCCGGAGAAGGGGACCAAACGTGTCCTCACATAGTTTCAAGTCCAATTCAAAGTCTAGCTAAAATTTTCATGTCAATTTAAGTTGTTTTGAATGTTGGGGAGCAATTCAAAGTTGAAAATCCCGACGTTTTTGGATTACAATGAACTTCGGCGACTTGTTTCTTCTTCATAGAGTGTTAGTTCCCAATAAAAATATTTGGAAAAGATGCGCATACTAGTCTAGTTTATGTGTCTAAAATTTCATATCAACCAAAGGAGTAATGAGTGACTAAGTTGCATTTTAGGAGGAGGAGGTTCAACCTTAGATGTGTTTCTTTCAACTTTTCTTGCTATTTTTTTTACATTTGAAAGCCATCTTGCAGACACAATGAGTCAATTCCATAATATTTTCTTACACCAATGTGTTTGTATTTTGGTTTTGAATCACTGTATATTTTTAATTTTTTCCATTTGAGTAGGTTTAGAAATCGAATTTCACCTCCAAATGTGTTTCTAGGAGAATTTCAGCATCCTTTTTCAACACTAAAACATCATAATCTCGCAATCTATGCGACCAGATGACTCCAAATCTGATTCACATCATCTACAACATGTACTCTACAAGATTGTACGGTTGAGATTTCTATACCTTACTAACATTTTGAACTAAAACACTTCAAAAGCAATGATGTTTTTGAACTCATATAGGCTTTAGGCGATGAGGGGTTAAGTCCAACTCCTAGATTGTCTTCAAGAAGTATGCATGAGAACGGTTTAATGACACTTTGGGGGACATTTTTAATGCATGAGAACGGTTTACACCTTACATACGCTAGTTAGATGGAAGAATCTTTTCTACTTTTAATCTAATTTCTTACTTACTGATTGGGAAAAGGGAAGCATACTTTATTGGGGAATGGGTTGTGGATGTATGGGCAAAGTGGGTGGGGTGGAGGTTTAGTGTAAGTCCAGTAGAGGCGGCAGTGTACACAACGAACAATGGCATACATGCTACCACTGAAGACTAAATGCACCTTCTTAGATTCAACTTTTTAAATCAATTTTACAATTGGAGTTACAGAATACAAGACATGGAATTTGGAAACAAGTTGATTGTGAGTTCATTCAACTCTGCATGAGGAAACAAAGTGAAAATACATGCCGTTAGATCAGTTGCTCACATTCCAGTTCACGACCCTCGTAAGGTTTTGGAGCCTCTTTTATTCATTTTTGGGGAACAAACTTGAGCATGGAACTCCATATTGTTTCAGTTGACCTGAGTTTTGAGATGTGGGTTTCATTTTGCAGGGATGTTTGGATTACTTATCTTTTCACCTCTTTTCCTGCAGATGAATTTGGCTCACTGGATAAGGTCCTTATGAATGTTAAGTACTGTAGACGTCAGCTCCAGGTTCTTGTGACCTGCGTTCGGCGTAATCTCCAGTCCTTTGGCCCAGTGGGCGAACGTCCACTTTCATATGGCGAATATCCACTTTCATATGGCGAATGTCCACTTTCATATTGGATCGATGGCACACAGAGTGTCGGGGAGCCATCTTTGCAAATGCAATTGACGCCAGAGTTGAAACTGGTGCTGACGCGTGCGAAGATCCTCGTTGAAGATTGCTGTAGGTCGTTGTCTCCGCTGAAGGCGGCTCTTCGGCATGCTGAGCGGTCGGAAGCATTTGTCGACACTTTGAAAGAAATTCAGTGGTGCACATCAGTGGTGTCCAACGCCATCCACTGTACGAAACAAAATCTGACTTCGACATTCAAAGATTATCCATGGCAAGCCAAACTTGGAAACCATGAGCTGAAGAAGGCAGCGGAAGAAGATTGGCAGCAGCTAATGCGAGATTTTGAGAATTGGAAGCGGTATCATGTTTGCAGTGCTGAAGATTGTGGCAATATGCTTCGGCAAAAGGATCCATTTTGTCTTGCTGGTCAACTAATGGAAAGATTTCATCAGCAGTCGTTGAGGGAGCCGGAATCCCACATTACTCATATTCTTGATAAGAAAGTAGAGGGAGAGCATGGGCACAAATCCTTGTTGTGGAGGTTTGATCAGGAGGTTGTGAAGCACGGTCGTCCACTAGGATCCGGAGCGTTTGGTTCGGTTTCGGAAGTCACGTGGTTGGGAATCAAGTATGCTCGGAAGATTTTCAATGCTGCTGGGCTCCATTCTTTACCAGCAGAGGCTAATGCATTAGTCAAAATGAGCCACCCTCACATTGTCAAAGTGTTCGCACACTCCGAGGACTCCCTTCTCATGGACCTAATGTGTGCAGATTTACAAAAGTTCATGAAGAGTCGAATGAAGGGAGGTTTCTCCCTTCCGGCAGCGATCGACTTGATGCTCCAAATTGCGGATGCTGTGCACTACCTCCACTCTCAGACGATGGCCCATCGCGACCTCAAATCAGCGAACATTCTCGTTAACCCCGTGAACACATCGAGTGCTGTTGACGATGATGGATTTGTGTTTGCAAAGATTGCTGATTTTGGGCTCGTAAAGACGAAGCGAGAAATAACCCGTTACTCTCACTTGACACACGACGTCGGTACGAGGAGATGGATGGCACCTGAGATATTCAAAGCGAACATGGAGGACGATCATCTAGCAGAGGCCTTTCCAATGAAAGCTGATGTTTACAGCTTTGGAATTATCTGTTTTGAAATATTATCAGGAGACGAGCCTTACAGAGATGTTCATGCAAGTGATCTGTACTCGAACTTGACAGCCCCCATTCCTTTGCGGCCACAACTTCCTTCAAGCTGCCCTGTAGACTTGGCGTCCCTGATATGTGCATGTTGGGATGTGGATCCACGGAAGCGACCTGCAATGGCTGATGTGTGTCGTGTGTTGAGATATCTGAAGGGCCTACCAACACTGCGAAGTAAGTTGCAACTATCTGTAATGTCAAGCAAAGTTATTCCCTCTAAAAGCAGTCTTTGATGTTGATTTCATTTTGTCAATGTTTGCAATGCAGGACAGTATGATGGGAAGCATCTGCGGCCAGATATGAGATGGCCTTTCGGAAGATTGGAAATCAAGAGGAAGGTAAGGATTCAGTAAGCAAACTGGTCTTGTAATTCATTGAGTGTGGAGGAAGTATGTGTTTCTTTACAATGGAGTGCCGAGTCCACCCGTAATTGATCGTCCAAATTAATTCTCACACGATTCATTGAGTGCACATGCCCTTGTTAAAATGCCGGGTGCTCTAGTTCCAGCTCCGTGAGGTGCATTTATTAGCCTGGGATGTAAAGTTTTGTATTGACAATTTCTTGTACATACACACTGGGGGATTGGCGATTGGATTTCACAGACTCAGGGCCCCTGGGGGATTGTATGGGGAGTTTACTCGAATGGGCTTTTTCGTTCCAAGCGCTTTGAACCTACACGTCGTAGTATTGGTGGAGATGTTGATATCAGGGCTTTCAAAGTCCATTTCAGAGACGCAAAGAAACTGGAGATCTCAGGATTCCATTTTTCAGGATTCCATTTCGGAAGTTCACAGCATGAAAAAAGTGTAGGAGCACTGTCTGGAGTGAGCACTGACTGGGTGAGCTCTCCCTTCCCTACAAATACATCTTAGTTGTGGCTGGGGCTTTGTTTTCTTTTTCTGCAATGAAGTTTCGTTTCATTTGTGTCAAAACAAATAAATAAATAAATACATCGTAGCTCTTCCGCACATGATTCTACATGACAGTTCCGGAAATTGTGTAATGAAGGCAACATGCTCTAGAATTCTAGGGATATTATAGCAAACGCATTTAACAAAGGGGATGCAAATTTGCTATAATCCAGCTACATAGAGCATGTAAAGTAGCCTGCAGTTTCTAACTTGAGTTTGTTGTACCAGAAATGGTCACATTTCTCTAGGATTGGCTACCAAAATGGGTTTTGTTTATGCTGAGTGCGACACCTTGGTTCCTGTTCGAAAGGTACCATATCGAAAGTACTTTCAGTTGTCGCATTTCCCCTGCCAAATGTGAAGTATTGAAAATTGTATATTTTGGTGTGCACATTGTACAGATCAGGTTTGACCACCCCAGCGAATTTCTTGTTCAAGTGGAAGGATCATACTCCCAACACAAGCGGGGTTATTCACGTGTATCATCTCTTAGCTTTATTACCACCAAGCAGAAATACGGACCCTACGGCAGAGTCAATGAGAAAACCAAAGCGTTCTGCTCAGATTTTGGAAGGGTGGTCGGCTTCGCTGGATATTTTCATGACGAGACGCTCCTTTCAGTTGAGGTTGACATGATGCCAAACATTGTGGGGTGCTTACGGCATTACTTGGAAAATGAAGATCCATTCGCTTGACTTCTGTTCTCGTTTAGCAGAACGACTTGGCCTGTGGATTTGACCAATGTCTGGAGTTCCACTGCGCTCCTAGAGTTGGAAGGCAATGGCCATGGGATTGTTTACTACAGGAATCTTTCTGTATTTGGTTATTTAACCTCTGAAGGACCAAGGCCTTTTTTGTGCCAAAAAACACTCAAAACTGCCATTTCTATAGCAAAGAGTGAAAAAAATTGAAAATTGTTTTTTTAAAATTTTATTTTGTGCACATCTAACCGTACAATCGTATACCTAAGTATTATGAGAATGTGTGGAAAAAATTTCAAAATTTTTAATCGTATACCTAATGGTTGGATTTGGATTGAAAAAGTCAGAATTTTATGAATTCAATGAACATCAACATGTGGTTTTTACACATGGCAAAAGGTTCATTCATTGTTTCATAGTGTGGGGACACTTTTGGATTGCCATTGGAACCATGTAGGGAATGAAGAGAGATACATATTGTCCAATAGGACAAGAATAGTGCCCCTAAGATAATAACAATGAGAAGTTATAAGATTTTGTTCAAGTTACTTGTAATGTGTCTTTTTCTTAAAATTGATCAAAATACATACAAAATTCTTTCCTTGATTTAGCATTCTTCTGCTAAAAAAGATTTGTGAATTCAATAAATGTAACTATATGTACTTATGTAGTGACCAAAGGGTCCATAATGGACTTCCTATTTGGGGTGCCTTTTGCCTTTGCGTCAATCTTTCAACTAACATTTCAATCAAAGTAATGAGATTAGAGAAGGTGACATGATTGTTATTCTTTGACATTCTTTTTGATACTTTCTCAACTTTGAAGTGTCAAGTGCATTCCACAAAGAATTTGCTTTCGATATTGGAAACAAGCCTTAAATTGTATTATACAAGTAGTCTTCATCATCTAACCAAGTAAGGACAATATGGCTTTGAAAGACTTTTCACTCTCATAACTCAAATCTCATTTGTAAAGAAAATTTAAGGACTTCATATTTGAATAGAGACTAAAGTTAAGTTAGGAAGAAATATGCACATTTTCATAGTAAAATGAATTTTTTTTTTTGCTTATCTAAGTTGAGGCCTAAAACAAATTTCTAAGACTTTTTTTCAACCATTAAATCTTCATAAAATTTGATTATTTGGAAGTTTATTATTTTTTCTAATGTCAATAGAAATATGAAGAAAATAAACAAGAACAATGTGTCCATAAGGCTCTATTGGACCCTACATCCCCACTCTAACAAAACCCTAACCACGTTATGTGAAGTGAATGTGATTGTAGATAGGATTTAGAAACTCATATTCAAAACTAAAGTCTATGCATTCGAAGATATTTTTGCGTTCTAAAAGATTGTGAGTTCTCGGATTGTGGAAATTCCGGGAATGCTGTGGGAACACTAATCTAATGTGGCTAGGAGACGGCCACATCACATATAATTTTTTAATACATTTTTTAATATAATTTTATAAAAAAAACTATTTTTTTTAAAATTCAAAATTAATATATATATATTTATTAAATTTATTTATTAAATATTATTATATTTTGACTATCATTAGAAGCGGTTTGGGGATCCAAAAGGCCCTCTAAGGCCTATGCGGATAGCTTCCGCAGTTTGACTCTTGGGCTTGGGCATGCTCCCAAGAGTACCGCTATGAGTGCGGGCAATTGACACATGTACCACTACAAGTGCAACCAATGCTTAGGTGGATGCCAAATTCCGTAATGCTGTCAAATAGTAGGGATGAAAATGTCAAAGACTCATGAGTATGCCCGCACGGTTTGTCCTTGACCGGTGTTCATTTTTTGATGTAAATGTAATGAACTCTTACATTTTTTATTCAAATCTTATGGGTTCACATTGGCGCCAAACTTGTTGAAGTTTTGACTCCAAGATTGTGTGGATTTCTGGAAGTTTGTCACTGTGCATGCCCGCAGTTCTATCTAGCAATTGCTGCAGCAGTTTTGGAAGTTTGTGCGTGTGCATGCACGCAGCCTGGCCCTATCTACCTATTGCTTCAGCATGGCACTTCGAGATGTCACAAACAGCACAAGTGGATACACTCCTCAAATTCAAATGGATGCGAGATACCTTCGTCTTATTCAGAGTGGTATTAGACTAGATGGGCAAGCTAGTAGATCAAGCTTTGTAGAGAGGAGGGCTTTAGGTCAAACTCAAGTTGACCTTTGGACGGATGGAACATTGTATCCAGAAGACCCTGTGACAAAACGTGCACCGTGCTTCAACAATTTGAAGCAATTTCTACAGTTTCTATGCCACGGGGAAGATGGATTGTTGGGATATTATAAGCGTTTGAGAGACATTGTACCACCTAGTAGTACTGTTCACCGAGTGCACACAATAGTAAACTTAGAAAATTGCATTGTAACACTAGAGAGGGAGTTGGATCGACACAAGAAGGATTCAATTTGGTTGTGTCAACAACGGGACCAATTTCAAGATGAGGCTTAGGCAATGGCCACTACCGCAGCTTTGGAGTTGCAACTCCGATGACAACTATAGAAAGACGTCACTAGACTAGAGAGCTAATTGTGTGTCCAATTGAAGGTGTCTCTAGCTGAAAGTACTGTGTCCATTGGAACATTGACTGAGCAACAGCAAAGGTGGTTAGTCAGAGAAGAGGAATTGCTTGTGTATAGATCGAAGTTTATTAAACTTGAAGAAAAATTTAGACTCACGGTGAAAACACCAACTGGATTGCGTCAGCGTGTTCATGGAAGAATCATGAAGAATATTACCAACTTTAGGAGTGGAACTGGATATTTAAGCGCAAGATAACACACTTGCGTTATCAAATTCTACCTAAGGTGCTACATCAAGTGCAATAGAGTAACAAACGACTTGGAAAGAAGAAAAGGCTAGGGGGTGAGAGAACTTCTTAGCACCAAACTACCGCTATAATTGCGAGCATGCTTTTGCTTGGAGAGGCCAAAGCGTTGGCCAAACAACCTTGAATGAGTCAAGCGACCATGGCTGTCGCACAAACACTATTCAAGAAAGTCCATGATGTGCTCACAAAAAAAGTGATGCTTGGTACCGTTGATGGATTGTCAGTGACTCATGGGGGTTATATAGGGATTTTCAAGACTCTGAAGAATAGGATTGGTTTGGTGGCTTTGGAATTACACGATAGCATGGTACCATCACCTAAGTGGTTGGCAGAATTGCGGAAGCGAATGAATGCAAACTTGCCGCAATTCATAGGGGATTACTAGCTACTACATAGAGGGTCGTCGCCACATCCCTGAAGTGCGCCAGGGCAAGAAAGTTGTGTGTCCAGCGAAAGAGGTCACTCTTGACAGCAAGAACAACCTATTTGCAAAATCGGAGGTTGTGTAGCGTTCGATGGTTTTGTTTTTATGACATCATTGTCGAAGGTAGTTTTCATTGGCGCAAGACATGGAACATGGACATGCTTTGAAATCCTCTGCTAACAAATTTTAGGGTGCTCATGTCTTCGAACTAATCCAGTTGTTTGATGCCTTGTTGCAGAGTGCAACACTAGACCTGGGTGATTGCAAGAAACACTTCACGTTTTTTTTGTCCCCTTGACCTTAAGCAGGTGGTTTTTTGCTCATAACTTTTGCATCGTGTGTCCATCTTCTATAAAACTTGAAATGAAGGTACATTTGATAGTTTCATATGTTGAGTAATTTTTGGGGGTTTTAAAAAATTATTTTACTATTTTTAAACTGCCCCCAATTGGATGTCTACCTTGGCCATTTTGAAGGTTTTTAGTACTATTTTTCATCCAAAAATACTAATTTGAAGCTCAAAATTGTTATACTAGGACTTCTACTAAAGTTGCACAAGCTTACTAAAGATTTTCTAAAAATAGTTAGTTTTCCATCTTCCACATGTGGTCAAAGTGCACTACCTTTGTGCAAGTGTAGAGAACATAATTTTATTTTTCCAATAGTGAAAATTGGTTAAAAGGAGTATCTATAAGTTAGGAAAAATGCGTTTTTTTTTAAAAAATTTGAATTGTTTTACTATTTTTTAAGAATTAAATTTCAAACTGTCTATTTTCTTGCATTTTTCAACCCTCTTTGACCGTGCATAACTCTTAGAGATAAAAAATTTTAGGTCTGAATTTTTGCGCATCTCATTTTTTTAATGCTTTACACATTATCCATATTTTATTTTATTTAAAAAAATTTATTCCAAAATCCACAAACAAGAGTGAAATGGCCGTTTTGAACGAAAACCAGCAGGTGTTTCTTGCAACTACTCACCTCTGATTTTTGTGCTGAAGCTTGATGAAGCTGAAATTATACAAGGAAAAAAATATGAACACGTCAGCCTTACACTTATGAATCGAGCCCGCGATCCAACAATTCAAAAGAATGACCAAAGATATTTTTCTATCCAATCAGAGAAAGAGATCTGGCTGTCGGGTGCTTCTAGATGGATAAAGAATCATACAAAATTCTTGATTGGGTTTTCCAACAAACCAAATCCGGACTTTTTGCACCACGGATTGTAGCAAAACCTTGTGATGTCAGTACACATCCCCGTTGGAAACAAATCTTGCCGATTCCTCTATTTAGGACTCGCTAGGGTTGTTCGCTGCAACAGCACGACACCGCGACAGACAGACGTCGCGCGACGTCTAGTAGAGCTCGCACGACGTCACGAAAAGTCAAATTTACCTTTGACTTTATATAAAATTACCCCCCTCCAACTGAATGCCATGTAGCATCTACATGGCAAACTCAAGGGGCGCATACGGGTACTAGGCGACTGCATGTAGGGGCAACTGCATGTAGGGGCGAGTGGAGGTAGGGGCGACCTCTTGTAGGAGTGATTTGTAGTGCAATTCAAAACTGCCACTTCTGCTGCAGTCATCCAAGAAAATAGAAAAAATATTTTTTGGAGAATCTAACCGTAAGATCTTGTACTTAAGTTGTCTAAGATCATGTGGTAAAATTTTCATAAAGTTTGGCCATATAGATTGGAAGATATTAGCATTCAAAGTTGGAAAAAAAATTGAACTTTGGCTTGCAATTTCAGATGACTTTGACCACCATTTGTGGAAAAAAATTGCACTATAAACTCTAAATTTTAAAAAATTATGTTGAAAAATTGAATTGAAAGTTTAAGCAAAAAATTTCAATAGAAACACACTTGATTTTCATTCTTTAAGAAATTGTTGAATAGAAGTTGGTCTATGATTGAATGAAAAACTAAATTGTTAATAGCTCTAAGTTGGAATTGAAACACAATAAGCACAATGATGAGATTGTTCTAGTAGACAAACTTAACTATATTAAACAATTTTCAAAAAAATTGTATAAATTGCATTCAAAAATATATCATATAAGATGTTTTTTCAAAAAATTGTTTAGATTGTCTAAAAGACAAGATTGTCCATAATTTTTTCATTGCTAGTCCAAATGGAATGAATCAAAGCTTCACATGTAGACAAAAATATAATATTTGAGGGAAAAAAATTTAATATTAATTGACTTATTGTAATTTTTTTGTTGCTTGCTGACCTCTATTTTCAGCTTAGGGTGGCATAAATTTTGCTTTTGGACACCAATTGAAGAAAAATTTATATTCTTACAAAGATGATGTACTCTTCTATCCTCCAAAAAAGTTCAAAAAATGAAAATGAAAATTGAGACTATATGCACCTACTTGAACTCTTTAAAGTCCTTCAAAAGGACTCAAGTTAGTCCTTTAGGGGTTAAAACTCAACTTTATTTTTGTACACTTTTACACACATTAGTTTAGAAGCAAATAAATTAAAGTACATTGTTTGGAAAAAATTACAAAATATTTGCACAAAAGAATTCAAGATTCAAGATTCAATACATAGACTTTGGCACCTAGCGTTTTGAATATTTAATATTTTTTCTAAATGGCACATCATATAAAAAGTGGTTAATATATTTACTTTCCTTTTCAAAATTTAGAAGCATGAAATGTGACCTATGTTTTTATTTGTACTAACATAATAACAACATACCCTATTACAAAACATCAATGCAATAAACAACTTCAGGGGCTTTATCAACCATGAGTAGCTTTACCACCTATCTACATATTAGTTGCTTCTTTGAATCAGGTTCAATGACTATACCCAACTTCCTCACAAAGTACCTCATTACTAATGTGTTTTCAAATATTCCATTGTCATATTTGAGTAGTTGCGTGGATTAGTGTCTCTATAGTAGCACCTGCGGCCTTACTATAGGCAACTAAAATCAAAAGAGTCCTTTTATTAATGACCACATCGTTAAATATTTGTTTCTACTAAGGATCTCTCATTAAAAAGCGTATAATCTCTGTCCTCACTTGTTGGTGACCAACTTTGAATTAGAAGCACATGTCATTATGTCACCATATGCTTAGTGATGTCAATTTTAGTTGCCCTTAGAAACCCCCAAACGGCCCAAATTTGTCAATTTTTGGACAAAAAAGGGGCCATTCTTTCCACCTCCACCCGCACTCGCCCCTTATCCGAGGTCGCCCTTAAGCACTCGCCCTGACCTGCGTTCTCCTCCATGAGTGGTCGCCCAAGACCCGAAGTCGCCCCTAGAAACCCCCAAACGGCCCAAATTTGCCAATTTTTGGACAAAAGGAAGGCCATTCTTTCCACCTCCACCCGCGGTCGCCCCTTACCCGAGGTCGCCCTTAAGCACTCGCCCTGACCCGCGTTCTCCTCCATGAGAGGTCGCCCAAGACTCAAAGTTACTTGAAAAACTCATTGGATTGCAATTTTTGGGTGATGAAAGTAGAAATTGACAACTTCATTATAGTCAATTACTTTTGTTTTAGTTTGCTAGGTACATTAGTGGACGTACCTTGTTAGGTGAGCTAAGTAAATGGACCTTGATGAGATCAGATTTCATAGCTTTGACACCTAATCTCATTTATTAGAAATGAAAGCTCTTCTAAAAATCTAGTTGCTTTGGATTCTCTATAGTACTACTTGTATTTGATAATATCTTGTTTGATCTATTAATTAGCTCTAGTATATAAATTTTATGGCAAGATGTCATCTTCTATTGAACACTCAAGTTTTGCAAATATGCAATTTTGTTAAATATATATCAATGGTTCATTTTCATTTATTCGGTTGGGATTATATGATATGAAATAAATCAAATAAGAAAGATCATACATATCTCTCCATCTATGTTTTTGTATTTTAGAAATCATTTGATAAATTATATACTTATAGAATGACTATTTGAGATTTGTTTAAATCTGTAGGGGAAATTTTCATTTAAATCTCTTCTCCATTAATTTAGAAGTGAATATGGTAAATAATTCATAAGTACAAAGATGTTTGGAGAATCAAGAAAATTAAATGGAGAAGGTATTGCAAATATTTTCATGCATTATTTTGTATTTTGAAATATACTTCATAAATTATAGACCCCTTTAGTAGGATAATTCGTTGAAATTTGCATAAATTAAATCAAAAGGGGAAGTTTTCATTTAAATTCCTTCCCCACTAATTTTTTAAGTTAGAGATGAAGGTGGTAAATAATTCATAAGTACATAGATGTTTGGAGAATCAAGAAAATTAAATGGGGAAGGTATTGCAAATATTTTCATGCATTATTTTGTATTTTGAAATACACTTTATAAATTATAGACCCCTTTAGTAGGATAATTTGTTGAAATTTGTATAAATTAAATCAAAAGGGGAAGTTTTCATTTAAATTTCTTCCCCACTAATTTTTTAAATTAAAGATGAAGGTGGTAAATAATTCATGAGTACAAAGAAGCTTGGAGAATCAAGAAAATTAAATGGGGAAGGTATTGCAAATATCTTCATGCATTATTTTGTATCTTGAAAAACAATTTATAAATAATACACCCATAGGATAAGTCTTTGAGATTTGCATAAATCAAAAGGGGAAGTTTTAATTCAAATCTCTTCCTTCTAATTTTTAAGTTAGAGATAAATGTGGTAAATAATTCATAAGTAGTTGAGTACAAGGATGCTTGGAGAATCAAGAAAATTAAATGGGGAAAGTATTGCAAATATCTCCATTCATTATTTTGTATCTTGAAAAACAATTTATAAATAATACACCCATAGGATAAGTCTTTGAGATTTGCATAAATCAAAAGGGGAAGTTTTAATTCAAATCTCTTCCTTCTAATTTTTAAGTTAGAGATAAATGTGGTAAATAATTCATAAGTAGTTGAGTACAAGGATGCTTGGAGAATCAAGAAAATTAAATGGGGAAGGTATTGCAAATATCTCCATTCATTATTTTGTATTTTGAAATACATTTGATAAAATAATACTCCCATAGGATGATTATTTGAGATTGCATATATTAAATCAAATGGAATAATTCTTATTTAAATCTCTTTCTTCTAATTTTTAAGCTTGAAATTAAAGTGGTAAATAATACATGAGTATGATGAATTGATGATACTTGGAAGATAGTGAAATTCAAAATGGAAAGCTCTTTCTAAAATCTACATTTTATTATTTTGTATTTTAAAATCTACTTCATAAATAATACCCTGGTAGGATGACTTTTAGAGATTTGCGTAATTCAAGAGGAGAAGCTCTAATTTAAATCTCTTTCCTCTATTTTTAAATTTTAGATGAAGGTGGTAAATTATACATAAGTATGATGATGCATAGAGAATAGAGAAAATCAAATAGGAATGTTTTTATACAAATCTTCAGAGGGTGTTCAAATTTAAAATCCACTTGTTAAATAATACACTGATAGGATGTTAATCTCTAAATTCTCATTGTCTTCACAAGGGGCAAATGGATTTTGGCCAAGTTCCTATATGGTCAAATTTTTATGAAAAGATAGGAAAAAAAAATTAGCTTTCTAGGATTGTAATTTTAATTTTAATTGGTGCCTAGGAGCAAGAGTTATACAACAATTAGCTTTGATCTAAATTAAATCATTTGGATGAGCAAAAACAAATCTTGAAAAATTTGAATTAAAAATTAATTTTTTTTCTCATATATTTTATTTTATTTTCATATGGAAAGCTTTTATTCATTTCATTTGGATTTATGATATGAAGAGGTTGCCAAGAAGTTGTAGAGCATCTTGTTTTGCAAGCAATTATAATATTGATTTGTAAAATATAGGTATAGGATTTGTTTTTGAGTTCAATTTTCAGAAAAATTCAAAACAAATAGGTCCACCAAATCAACATTGATTGTTAGAACAATCTCACTATTGGAATTCGTGAGTTTTAATTCCATCTCAGAGCTATTAATGATTTAGTTTTTCCCTCTATGATACCTTCTTCTACTAAATAAATTTTTAAATAATGAAAATTACATTATATTTTAAACTTTTATTTTTTCTATATTTTCAACTCAATTTTGAATGATGAAAAAAAACTAAATTCAAGATCTACAATTCAAACTATTTAAGTTAAGAAGATTTGAAGTCTTAAACTAGTTTGCCATTGTGCCAAAAAAACACAATTTCTTCACTTTGAATGCATTTATTTTGCAATCTATGTGGTCAAAATGTCTGAAATTTTTTCCATGCATTCTCAAACTATTCTATTGCAAGATCCTATGGTAACATATGGAAAAAAAATACCATTCTAAATTTTTTTTCTCTTTGCAATTTGCACAAAAATGGCAGTTTTGAGTGTTTTTGGACCAGTAGTCGCCCCCCTGGACCAGCAGTCGCCCTAATTTTAGAACCCGTACTCGCCCCATTTGTACTTGCACGCGCCCCCATCCGCGGTCGCCCAAGGCTGAAGTACATGTGCCCCTACCCGCAGTCGCCCAAGTTGGCTTTCCACATCATTTTGTAAACCTTGCCACGTAGGCAAAATCTATTTACCGTGGGGTAAATTTTTTTACCCCTCCGCGACGCGATGTCAAGTAAACTCGACACTTGGTGACACGCAACACGCGACGTCAGACGTCATACACGACACCTAAACCCAAAAATATGTCAGACAAGACAACCCTGGGACTCGCATGTGCAAGTTGCATGCTATGGTGCAAATTACTGAAAAGATCCTTCACTTGCTGTGGGCGCTTATTTACCCACCCTTGGTAAATCAGCGAACACAACCAGGTTCTAGTTCTATGATAGTGTCCTACTCTAACGGGTGTCTAAGCGTCAATCCATTGTGCCTTCCAAGCAATGGATCTTTTTTGCTAAATTCCTAATCGTGACTCCCTAATCGTGGTTCTAATTGACTCTTATGTTGAATATCTTGCTAGGTTATGTTTTATGTTCCTTATTTCTAAAGTTTACTCTACTGCCCGAACGGTAAGAGGTCCTCTCACGCCATTTCTAAAAACCTAAGGCTCGTTCAAATTGGACTCTCTAATCACCCGCTATGGGTGGATGAAGTTTTGACCGCAAGGCTATCGAATTTCATCCATGGTTTCCTATGGCTTCCCAACTCGGTTGAGGTCGCAATTTGACCTACGGACCTGACCCCCTACTACCTAGCTAAATCCTAAGTTTCTACTTGGTTGGATGAAATCTCCACGATTTCATCCGTCCCGGGTCCTAAACTTCATCCGTCAATATCTCAGTCGTCCTAACTCCGATTCCTGAGTGTCTTATGTTTTCGGGAACCTCTTGGAGTCTACTCTAAGCCTATCTACTCTAATCTGACTTGACCTGGACCTAGCAACATTTAGCTCTCGGCTTTCCTATGTTCTTGGCCCCGCCGGAGGGTGGGGGAATAGTTAGTAGTTTACCCCGGCGTGGAAGTCCGTCTCTCAGCTTATAGTGCCTTCCCCTTCCTCCATGGCAAGCGGTGAAGGGCAACCTCCTCCTCCAAGCTAGGGAGCGCGGTTATTGATCCTAGTGGCCAAACGATGGCCGTCCTTCTTGAAAGAATTCTTTTTCCTTCTCTCCTTGGTTCTCCTTGAAAGAATTCTTTTTCCTTCTCTCCTTGGTTCTCCTTGAAAGAATTCTTTTTCCTTCTCTCCTTGGTTCTCCTTGAAAGAATTCTTTTTCCTTCGCCCCTCGGTCCTCCTCAACTTGCGTGCCCCATTAAAGGGCCCGGTTGGGCGTGCCTTCCTTGTCTTGAAAAGTCAAAGGGGTGGTTAACTACCACTTACGCCCGGAGAAAATGCCGTGCGCGTAAGTTTTCTCCTAATGGAGGGAGGGATTCCCCCCTTATCTCCACTATAGTCTCCTCTTCCTATCAAAGCTCTACCACCTCCCCTTCTCCCCCATTCGAAGGTGGTTGCCATGGTTGTTTTTTGCAGGGAAGTGGTGGTGTTGCGATGACGTTGGCGCGACTCCTTGGTCTTTGACTAGCTTTTAGTTACCCCGGCGTGTAGGCAAGCGTTTGTATTGTCTTCCTAT
Organism: Rhytidiadelphus loreus; assembly: GCA_947034895.1. Lineage (NCBI taxonomy): Eukaryota > Viridiplantae > Streptophyta > Bryopsida > Hypnales > Hylocomiaceae > Rhytidiadelphus > Rhytidiadelphus loreus. Next base: position 26,014,073 of record OX344765.1, on the reverse strand, counting down.
CTCCTCGTTAGTTCCCTTCTTCCCCCTTGCTAACTCTATCTTTTAGCTTAGGTCCGTCTGTTTTGGGGGTTTAGACCCAACCCCGCAAGTTGAGACCCCTCCCCTGGCAGCTAGACCCACCTCGGCGACTAAACCCCACCCCACAGCTGAGCCCTCCCCAGCGACTGAACCACCCTGCAGCTGGACCCCCTTCCCCGACTGAGCCCCTCCCTGCAGCTAAGCCCACCTGGCGACTGAACCCACCCCGCAGCTGAGCGACCCACCCCGCGACTCAACCCAACCCCGCAGCTGGACCCTCTCCCCCGACTGAACCCTTTCCCCGTGACTGGACCCTTACTCGGCAAACTGTACCCCTTCCCGCAGGCCGCAGCTGAATCCCTCCCCGTGACTGAGACCCTTACCCGGCGACTGAGACCCTCTCCCCGCAACTGGACCCTCTCCCTCGGCTGAACCCTTCCCTGTGATTGGACCCTTTCCTGACGACTGAACCCTCTCCCCGCAGCTGGACCCTCTCCCCCGACTGAACCCTTCCCCGTTACTGGACCTTTCCTCGTGACTGTACCCACCCGGCGACTGAGCCCCTTACCCGGCGACTGAGCCCACCTGGCGACTGAGCCCCACCCTGCAGCTGAGACCCACCTAGCGACTGAGCCCTCTCCCCCGACTGAACCCAACCCGCAGCTGAGCCCCTTATCCGACGACTGAGACCCACCCCGCAGCTGAGACCCACTCGGCGACTGAGCCCTCTCTCTCGACTGAACCCAACCCGCAGCTGAGCCCCTTACCCGACGACTGAGACCCACCCCGTAGCTGAGACCCACCCGGCGACTGAGACCTTCTTCCCCGACTGAACCCAACCCCAACGACTGAACCCAACCCCGGCAGACTGTGACCCCTTTTTTGGGTTTTTTATGAACTATCAAAACACAATGGCTACTACTAAATGGATGGTAGATAGGCTCTCCTAGACTTGAGTGACCGTTTTTTTGGATGCTAAACTTTGAATAGTTCCCAAATGTTTTGGAAACTAAACTTTGGAACTGGCCACGAGGGGGGTGCAAAGCTTCGCCGTCAATTTGGTTTTTACACCAAATTTAGGACTGCCGCTCCCTGGAGGTTCAAAGCTCCGCCGTTTGGTGAATGTTTAACACACAATTTAGGACTGACTTGGACACGGAATGGTGAGGTTTGGTTGCCCCGGAGGGGAACTACTCCACTCTTTTCCAACACAACGAAAAGACGTGGCAATGCGAAGTGAGAGACTTGGTTAGTAACGGAAGTAACGCGTGCTTAGTAAAAAGGAAGTTAGTATACTATGGACAACATAAGACTAGAGGCCCCCCAAAGCGGCATCGTCAAGGTACGGTGGAGGGTGGCTCTAGGGTTAGTAAGGGATACACAAGAAGGACAATTGGATATACTTGGGTAGAAGTAAGGCCCTCAAAGAACACGCAAAAGTTTACAAAGAACAAAAGGTGAAGGACCTTCTACAGACCTTCAACACTACAATGAAATAACAACAAAGAAAGGAGCAAAGTGCTCCAAAAACACCGTGGGGAGTTTTGGCAAATACCAAAACATAAAAAGAGGTCGGACCCACGGACCCAAAACAAGCATTGGGGGTGTTTTGGGAGAGAGAAGGGCCCCCTTTTATAGGTTTCCAAGGCCCACTCCCCCCCTCGACGAGTAACCTCATCCATCCGGATTTTCATCCAAATTTGAGATTTTCACTTAATTTTGGGTTTTACGCTGGCCCTAACTTCTAACTTTTGGAGTTTAGCTCGGAATTGCAAATGGATTGTGCCAATGGCTTCAGAATTCCATTTTTAGCCTAAAGGACCCCTACCTCCTATTTCTATCACAAAAACCCCATCGGAAACTAGTGCCAACTAGAGCCAATTAAAAGGGTAAAAACCTAACTTTTGGGGTTTACCTCTTTTGGCCTGGGTAACTAGCTAGGGTTGTTGAGGAGGCTCTAGGGAGTAAGAAAAGGCTCCTTGATGTCTCCGTTCCGACTTCGTATGCTCCCGGGACGCCAGTCAACCCCGCAAAGATCCTGCCGTAATTATTAATTGGGGGAATGTTGTCAGTTTCGGCTGCTTCCCGCTATTGGAACATCATGAAATTTGTCGGGGCGCATTATTAACATAAAAGATGCTAGTCTAATTTTTAGTGAGATTTTACCGCGGCCTGGGTATTTTCCATGAATTTCCCAACGTGGCCTTTGGCGGTTGACTGCTCGGAAAAAGATCCTTTGGAGATAAGAAAAAACCGAGACTTTTGGGGGAACCTCTCATGGAGTTCCCCAAGCCACGTGCCAAGTCTTGGGCTATTCTGGCACATAGTTGGTGGCGAGGTGAAAACTGACTTCGGTTGAATCACTGGTAGTTAGGGAATCTTTCATACGTGAGGGAATCTTAGCGAATGGATTTTGCCGTGGATACCCCGACATGTTCCAGATCCAAGAACACTATCCGGCGGCTGTGGATTCTTCCATGCGGCCTGTCTGGGACAAGTAACACCTGCAAGCTAACAATTTGGATTCCTAATGTTTCGTCGGTGGAATGGGGAAACTAGAACCTATCTTTGGAGATTTACGTGGGGACCTCCTTAACTCTCCTAAGACTATTTTAGCCTATCATGGTCACATGCACTAGGTTTGGGCTATTTTGGGTAAATTCCCAGTAGCCCTATTGTTTTCCACTAGTTACAGGTTCTAACCTATATACAAGTGGGTTTTATGGGTAATCTATGGATAAAAGGCTATTTATGACCAAATGCTATACTGGTACGTGACATACCTATTTTGGTTCTACACTCTTTTTTGGGCTTTTTGTAGTACTTTATGCCTTAATTTGTAATAAACTAAAAAAAAGAAAACAATGAGTCCCAAGTGACGAATTTGGGGCTCACACTTGCACATGCAATTTATATGGAATATGCAGGATGATCATAGAAAGACTGAAGCCATCAAGAAAATTGAAAATATTTGTCAGCCATTGGTGTAGAAAAGGACAATTGTGTGCTCAAAAAGGACATTAAGCGCTTAGATAAGACTGAGAATGTTGTCACCAAGCCAAGTCTTAGTGGGGCGGTTGCAAGCAAGCTCTTTGAAGACAGCTCCTAGTCTAATTTAGACAAAGCCTGGAAAGATGTATGCATATCAGAATTCAATAACCTCAAAGGAGGTGTTGCTAGGGTGAAACATTGGCGGGTGTGGAAAACGCTAGAAGATTTTTTGCCATATTTTAGGGGATTGGTGTTGTCATAAGAGCAAAGACAGTGTTGCCGAGTTCGTATGGATGCATTTGGTAAGGCATTTATTGCCGCATTCGGAGAGACCCACGTCACTCATTATATTGTAAGTCTTCTTACAGGTTCATGCCCTATTTTTCCTTCCTCACTGCTTTTATGCTTGTAGTAACACAGGAAAGCACAAATCCTCCCGTTAGATGTTAAATTGACATAAAACACCCAAGATGACTCGTGTATCATTTTCAAATGACTTTACTCGTAGTTTCTTCAAGATATCCGAAACAAGATGTGAAAAAGACAACTCCAAGACAAAAGAAACCAGAAATAAAACCGGAAACTCCCTTTCCACACTTATATCCTCAACTTGTTTTTTCTCTGACTCATACATTCTTTCCCTCCTTCACCAAATAAGGAGGATTGGCCAAATTTGGTACCTCTCTCGGATCTAGATCTGGATCCAGTATTCAAATAACCCAATAAAAAGTTTAATCTCTAATTTAGAGGGGTCCGCTCTTATAGTTAAGGAAGGGAACGTATACCCTACCCTCATGCAATTTTCAATGAATGGAGCATCACTATAGAACTAACAAAATACAGAAAAGAATAGTACGCGGATTCTTCCTCACAATGAATCTGGACATTCAATCCTAACCCGCAGGTCACTCAGGAAACCCCTACCGTCCTCACAGTACTACAACGACAGACCTACCTGACTCCAATCTCAAGAACACGACGCAACTGTCCGATAACTGAAAGGTCCCATCTACTTTCTTGTTCCTCTCTTCCAGATACAACAGGACCTCAACAAGACGTCGGCTAGCATGTGCTCTTCCTCATGAAGAACTCACCCAACTTAGGAATAGCTATCCCACTTAGAAGACACCCAAGAAACATCAGCAAACAGAATTACTCCTAGTACACAAAGCTTCCTAAACCAAATCACCAATTCCCGGAATCGGATCCAGATGGAATCCGGGGGAGATACTCCTTCATCTAGCATCTGCAAACTCAGCTAGCCCATACTAAACAATGGTTCTAGCATACCAACAAAGAATCAAGACTTCTCAGACCAACTCAAATGAAGTACAAATCTGGAATTAAGATTGCAAATGGAAAATAAAAGTAAGAAAACCCAGGGCTTCAAACAAACTTCAACCCCTAAAATACCACACAACTCCTAGGAACCCTAAAGGTTCCAACAGAAAAAGAAAAGGACCAGATAAATGAGATAATGACACGCGTCAATCCTTATCCGCTAACAATTGACTTTCTTACCAACCCTGTTGATCCGCAAAATGTGGATCTCAGATCCTGGAAAACCAGAACCAGAGGTCTAGGTGCATCCAACTAAAAAGCACCTAATTAATTGCTTTCTTCCTACCAAAAACTTAGGTTTTTGGCCCATCGGCCTATGTCTACTCTAAGTAAACTTCCTACCTACTCCTAGGTCGCTTTGATAAAGGTTTCGCATGTTTGGCGGCGCCTTTCTTGGTTGGCTATTTTCTACTTGGTGAGGGCTTTGCAGCAGCTTCCACTTTGTCCTTGGATGGCGTCCTAGTCTTCCCCTTGAATTGTGAAGGCGAAATCACATCCAGTTCGGAGTCATCTTCCAGTTTTGTCGCTTCATCCGATTCCGTTCCGGATCCGGACCGATGTTCCTCCTCGCCTGAATTATGGGGAGACTTGTCTTCCTTGGAACTCTGACTTGCAGTATCCTCGTCTCTTCTTTGTTTCGATGTCTTCTTCTTCTTGATCGTACTTGGAATCTTGGGTGCTGGTTTAATGGCCTTGCTTTGCGGCATTTCTTGCTTTGAATCCCCCTTCCGTATATGACTCTTAGACTGGGATCCGGGCGTAGAACCTTTCTCCATTTCGAAATCAAGTCGGGAAGATGGTCTTGGTGGTTGTAGGGTCTTCACTTTGCCTGTACTCCTATCTTTCTGCTTTGCTGATGATGGGGGCAACATTGCTAGAGTCTTGGTTGGGGTCTTGTCCTTCCCTTGGTCGATTTCCGTTTCCGGATCCGGATAATGACCGACTTCCTACATAACCTCTCGGATCTCGAACAGGGTATTCCCCATCTTCTTCCCAAACTCAACTAACACTCCAACTACTTTTGCTGCCACTATAGGATTAGACTTATGTATTTCTGCATCAAACAACTTGGTTTTGTTTAAGACATCGTCCGGATGACTAATGAATTCGCGGATCCGTTTAAAGGTATCAACAGACCCGGTTGAAAGGTGTCTTTTCCTCCTTGCCTCGATGGTCTTTTTCACCTTGCCTCGATGGTCTTTTTCTCCAACTGTGATTGGAGCTCTTTGATCTGATCTGCTATCTCTTCTATCTGATTTTCTAACCTCTCCTTCTCTTTGTCATAGAGGAGACTTTCTATCCTCTTGTGGAGTTCTTCCGCATTGATGGTCCCCATCTTGTTGCAGATACCACTAATCGCCTCTCTCTCCTTATCTGACTGGGTCGGGTATTCCTCCAGATCCGCAATTATCCTCTCCAAAATACCCTCTTTCCAGTTTCCTAGCCAAAGAAGATCTCTCTCACTCTTTTCCTCCATAGGTCTCTTTCCTTTCCCTGATTCAGAGGTCCTCTCCTCTAATCACTTCTTTTTTTGTTCTAAGGACTCTTCCAGACTCTCTTTCTTCTTCTCCTTCCGGTTCCGGGCTGATGTTATACTTCAACATAACTGTTGTTGCTTTGTACACCGACCTTCCTTATCCCTCAGCAATTCTAAAGAATGATAAAGGTAGAAGAGAATAGGACTGAGTCCGAAAGGTTTGGACTTCCCAACAACCGCTATCATCTTATTCACGAGATCCCAGATTACTACCCCCCAACTAACCTTCCGGTCCCTAGATAGTGCACCAAAGATGGTGTTGGCCAGAGTAACTGTAATCCGGTTTGGCCATTCTAGATATAGTATGGGGACCAAGAATTCTAACACTCTCCTGTTCCTCGACTTTACACAGTCCGATCTCCTACTGCATATCCGTCTTTGAAGTTTGGTCAGTGAGAGAACTTATTATTTAGGAATTTGTCTATCCTTGATGCCAAGCCCTCTCCCTCCTTCGGAAAATTGTAGACCTTCCTCCACATCTCAACTGTCTACTTGAAAGGCAACACCCTGAGGGTCTGATTCCACTTGTTTGACTGCTCCGCCACCAACTCCCGGACCATCCCCTCATCCTCAGACTCTAGGGCTTCTTTAGCAAACCCAAACATCCAATCTAGACCAGGTCATTCTCCAACTGGGTGCGTTTTTGCCGATTTTTAGGAACTCCCAAAACCACAGTTCGGAGGTTAACTGGACCGGCTTCTTCTCCAGATTCTCTCTTCACCATTGCTCTCGAGATGTGACCTCCTCCCCTTCAGGAATGCTCACTAAAATTTCTCAGTACTACAACCAATCCTAAGGAATCTCGCCTTCCCAACTCAACTGTCCGCCTTCCTCTCAACCGGAATTGGAACTCAACTTTTAACTTGCTCCCTCTTAGTGCAAAACAACCTCTAAACACATGAGAGACAACCAAAAAAATGTGACAGCAAACAATGGGAGTGACTTTCCCAAGCCCTTGTCATTTTTCCTTCATTCTAGCCGTTAGGGTCCCGATCCGCATTCCCCAGAAAATTCCGCCCATTGAACGTTCCGCTGTGAATTCCGATCCTGCTGTTGGGAGTTTCGTTAGAGTTTCGTTGGTTTCTTGCGAACTACTGTAGCTCCTACTACATTCCGGTAGGATCTATCATGCTTTTCCGATACCTGAGAGGATCTGGAAACTGTTTCCGCATCCATATCCAAGTCCGTATTCCAGGTCCGATTTCCGGTTAAGACCGGAAACTTAGTTCCTACCTTAACCATTTTATCTTTATAAAGTAATCTATATATTTTCTGAGTTCGTAATTTTGGTAATTTTTCTCTTTGGGTCTTAAGAAATCAATTTTTTTTTCCAGATTTGGATACCTTATTCCTAATTCTAACTAAATATTGAAAAACTAGATTTTATGGTTTCCATAATGCTTCCGCTAAAGTGTTTGCGTTAAGGAGCCCTACCAAAATCAACATAGTGAAATGCATTTTTGCCTAGAATGATGTGCAGCATGTGTTGGTGAACATGCATGGGCCTTGGTTTGTGGATAAGTTCGGGAGTTTGTCAGTGTGGAGTTGCTAGGGATGGAAAAATTGCATCATATTGTAAACGCTAGTACTCAATACCACTCTCAACATGGAGGGACTAAACAATAGGTAAGCATAGTAGTGCAGCAATACCAATTCTAGTATTGAAACATTCAACATTGATATGAAGCCAAAGTGGAGTTGAAGCATAGAGAAGTTGAGCGGTCTATACCAGACCTAGCCATGATCTCTGCAGCATCAAAGCGTTGCGATGCATGGTGGGCTTTAGATGCCCCAACGACATGTGAGGAGTGGTGCCTTAAACATAACCAAGTGGGCTCGTGATTTGTATCCAAAAACAACGAAGCGGCGGTGGCTGAGAGTTCCACATATCTACGATGAGCGGATCCCATGTGTTGACAGCCACCACTATGGTCTTTTTAGGGAAGAATCTGATCCTATAGCAATGAATACTCTGTACAGTAGTGATTGTTCCCAATGATATGGTTGCAGAGATTTCATAAACAATTTGTTCCAAAAGTTAACTATAGTTAGCATGGGTTGCTGGGTGCGGTCATTGCTGCATTATTATTTAGGGATTATATTGTTTGGTGGATGCTGCATTCATGTACTGTACACTTGCAATTTGTAGTCTAATCAATCACATTCGTTTGATTAACTCTCACATTGCAAGCTTTAATTTGTTCTAGAATTTAACAAAAACAACCCGTTCAACAGCACAAATTATGTATCAATAACATTTTGAATTGAAAGGCTTGCTGCAATTTTTACAATATTGTCCTTACTCGCAAAGGTGCCAAGCCGTTCCGACAACTAACCCATATTCCAATCCTTTCTAGTGTCAATAACTAACCCATGTCCCATGACTTTGTAACAGTTGGTTGTGTTGACGTCAGTAAACTCAGGAAAACCAAATTTAGCAACGACCATTACTAAAAAATAAAACCTATAGTAAATTCACTACAAGAAAAACTATCCAGAATGACAGAAACTGGTTTGAATCAACAAGTCCTAATTGACAAAAAATTGACAGATTTTTGTCGATTTCAACAAAAAATTGACTGAATTGACCGAAATTTGTCAAAATTGACAAAAATCTGCCAATTTTTTGTCAATTAGGACTTGTTGATTCAAACCAGTTTCTGTCATTTTGGACAAATTTTCTTATAGTGGCAAGTATTGGACATCAGAAGCATTCGATCGTAGCATGTCTTAACCCATCTGCCAGTGACTCGTGTCGACCAAATGAAGCTTGAAGCGGATGTGCCTTACATACTTTGTGGACATTTTTGGGTACAAAATGTTGCTACTTGTTTGCCGTGTGGATGCTTGTTGCATCCTACTTGTATGTTCAAGGTGGCACTATCAAAAGATCCTCGTTGCCCTTTTTCACTAGTAGAAAAAATCATGTCCAAATCAATAATTGTAGACAAAAAAGTGTTGATTTTAGTTGTTGATTTGGACGTGCTGATTTGGACATTTTGTAACTAAAAAGTGTTGATTTGAACGTCCAAATTGACACTTTTTGGTTGTCTTCTAACAAAAAAATGTTAAATTTGTTGTTAATTTTAACTAAAAAGTGTTGATTTTCAACAAAGAAGTGTTGAATTTTTTTGTTAATTTGGACTTCAACAAAATGAAATTAAAAAAATAAATTAGCCAATCAAAAGTCGCCACCTAGGCAGCCCCAAGGGGTCCAACCAATGAGCGGCCGCTGTCGTGTAGAGAGAGTTTGCCTCGGGAAATCACGAGGATTCTGGTTGCGACTAGAAATGGCTCGGGAATGAAATAAATCGTAACTTGTCAAATCTTCAAATCTTCAAGTCTTCAAATCTTCGAGTCTTCAAATCTTCAAACTGCTACTCGTTGTCCTATCCTGTTGTGTTTCTAAATAGGCCAAGGGTTAAGGTAGGGTGATAAAAAACCACGGGCTTCGGACGTGTAAAACGGGACGGCCAGACCACGAGCTGAGCTGTCCGAGGGATTGGATCCTAAATTTCAAACCCACGGTGACCAACAAATTTGCCTCACCAGTGGGAACAACATAAAAGTCTCGACCATGTGGGCAATTAACCCCACTTCGTCGCATCCACAACACCAAATGAGGCTAGTATTGGTGTGTACCAAACTACCCGCAACAATAAAATGAAATTTACAAAGCCACACACACACAAACACACAAGGCAACTCCAACTCCAACTCCAACTCCAAAGTTGAGCTTTGCATGAGTGTCTCTGTTGATTTACAACTCCAAATGAACTAAATGATAGCTTTTCGGAAAGCTAAAACAATCATCTACTTCTCCTTCAAATTTCATACAATTCTAAAACTCTGTCCAACTTCTATGGCCTTCCAAACTTTCTCATACAAACTCCAAACAGAACGAATGATAGCTTCATGAAAAGCTAACACAATTTCCTACACTCCCTCCAAATTTCATGGCAAAACAAAAACCTGTCCGTCTTTTATGGTCGGTCGAAGTCTCTGCCTCTTAATTTTAAAAGCAACAAACCTCCCTCCACTCAAACTAGCACAACTTTTGCTTCACAACTTCAAATCAAGCAAGTGAGATCAATTTGGAAACTACACACCATGATATACAACACCTCCAAATTTCATTTCAAAATCCTTCAAATTCACAACACAATGGGCCTTCAAACATTCGGGCCCTCCTAAACTCACAATGGGAGAGAAAATGAATAGTGTTCCCCTTTTCCTCCACCTTATCTCAACTCTAACCACACAAATAAGTGGGGGTCAGCCCCTAACTCACTCTCAAAGCTCTCACATCAATAATTGAGCCCTTATTTGACCCCACAACTATCTCTTTATCTTTATCTTAGAAAGAAAATTCACTTCAAGTTCACCTAGAAGGAAAACTATTTCATTAATTCCTTTCTATCTTTTTTTTCTCTATTTTCAACACCCAAAATGGAATTCACAAACAACTAATATAAAATAAATGTCTTCTCAAAGGTAAAAAACTAAAGTCTTCAAAGAAACTTCACTTCATCTTCAAGAACTTGAGAATTCGCTTGATGGTAGTAGCAACAATCTCGACACAATCTGCCTTTGTCAAAGGATTGACCGGCCCTTCTAACCATCGTTGGTGACCGCGACTCCCTTTAATAGGCCTGACCATACAATAGTATTGATCGTCGTTAGGACCTTCAAAACTCCCTTCGAATGTCACTTCTTGGGTACCAGGTTCAACACATCCAACTTGCAACAGGATTACTAGTGCTCGAGCTCCATGCTGTAGGTTCCCGTGCCATCGTTGCTCCACGCAGGTTTGTTTTGGCGGTCGAGAAGGCCCAGATTCATCTTGAGGACGCTCGTGCGATAATGAAAGACCTAGCGGCTGAAGAAGTTGAGCCGGTAGTTGAGATAACGAAAACTCAAACTCCGATTCTGGTAGAGGCTCCTCATCCTGAGACTCAGAAAACCCCCTCCAATTCGACATACTGAAATCTATAACATACAATAAAGAAAACTACTTCAAGTTTGGTGGCATTCTAAGATGGTAACCTATTCTTATATAGATGGCTCATGTCATCGTGAGAAGGCGTCATCTTGAAGCTACTAAAGATGATGTCATCTTTATTTTTATATTATTAAAACCAAATCTATGGAAATAATGTATTACCATGCATTTTTACACTATGTACGCATTTACAGTGCGACACCGCCACATGGCAACCGCCACCTAGGCGATCCCAAGGGGTCCAACCAATGAGCAGCCGCCACATGGAAATCGCCACCTAGGCAGCCCCCCAAGGAATCCAATCAATAGACAACTGCCATGTGGCGGTCCTCAAAGCCATGCATGCGGGTGGGGGCTCAAGGGTTTGAACCTGGCACCTTTTGCTTGAGGTGCAAGGCTCTTGCCATTGCACCACACACCATGTGAAGTGACCACAAAGGGTTTTTTTTTTTTTTATTTACTTTTTTTCTCTAATTTTTAAAGTCAGCAAACTTTGGATCCCGTTTTCATATAGTAAATCATTTTTTTTGAAAAAACTTTGAACTGAGAAAAGTTTAATAATCAAGTTAAATTTCATCTCCAAAAATCCTTTTGAGATTTGAATCTTTCAATAAAAAGTTATGAGCCAAAATCAGACTGTACGTTAAAAAATGTAAGAGAAAATGACTTTTCAAACATACACTCTGATTTTGGCTTATAACTTTTGATCGGAGGCTTCAAATCTCAAACGAATTTTTGGAGATGAAAGTTAACTTGATTTTCCAACTTTTCTTTATTTGAAGTTTGTTCAAAAAACTTGATTTATTATATGAAAACGGCCTCCAAAGTCTTCTGATTTCAAAAATACTACATTATGAATGTTTAAGTTAAATTAAAAAGTTCCATAATACATAGAAGTGCAATCATGATGATATAAACATTGTTCAAATGATGAAAATTTATTTGAAAAATTTATAAATTGAAATGAACAAAAATGAATACAATAAATGAAAATCTACAAAGAAAGGTAGTTCATTGAAATTGTGCCATAATACTAATTACAATGTAAATATCAAAAAAATAAAGAATAAAGATAAGACATTGATCACAAGTGGCAAAAATTATTACATTGCATGAATAAGGAGGTTTACAATAGTAGACTCAATAAACCAAAAATTATACAACATGAGGATAGAGTTTATAGTTCATTTGATTACAATCTTTGATGTCATATGTGTTAAACACACTTGTATTGACTAAGACATTCATTCTATTATTTTAGTGAAGATTTTGAAGTGTTCAATGGAAAATTTGTTATTAATCCTTGAAGGTCGGAGGCAGTTTGGAAGAAGAAAAGTCTAAAACCACCAATATGTGATGCACTGTCTAAAATTAAAACATTTTTTTTAATTCAACCTATACAAAAGTATATAAAATGAATAATGTAATGTGTAGCAAAAATTTAAAATTATATGCTCACGTGGATTGAAAGATTGTGCTATTTCTTTTTTTAAAAAGAAAAAATTATCCTCGTTCAATCTCGCCAAACAATATTAATAAACTTTGAGAGCCTTTTTGGAGTAAAATTTTTGGTTCACACAAAAATGAGTATGTTGAACATTCATAAAAATATGATATTAAGTCTATCCATTGCACCATATACACTTGTATATGTTTTAAACATGAACAAATAGTTATTTATTTCCGATTTTCAATCTTTGTCACTCGTTGTTTCAAATCAGTCAACTTTGGGGGCTGTTTTCTCATAGTATAGGAACTTTTTTCAAAAAACTTGAAACTAATAAAAGTTGTAAAATCAAGTTAAGATTCATCTCCAACAATCATTTTGTGATTTCAAGTCTCCAATTGAAATTTATGGGCAAAATTCAGAGACAGTGTTTACAAATGTCAAAAAAAACTTTCATTCCAAACCGTCTCTGAATTTTGCCCATAACTTTCAATTGGAGACTTGGAATCTCAAAATGATTGTTGAAGATGAAATTTAACTTGATTTTACAACTTTTATTAGTTTCAAGTTTTTTGAAAAAAGTTACTATACTATGAGAAAACAGCCTCTAAAGTCTGCTGAATTGGAAAAAGACTGAATTGTGATTTACTAAGTTCATAGAAAATATTCCTATTACACATAGAATGTCAAACTTGGTGGTTTAGACATTTCCACATGAAATTTTTGTGACAAGAACTTCAATTCAATTTAAGATATTATGAATATTTGGCAAACATTTTACTAGGAGGTGATTTAGACACAGTTTATATTCAAGTTTTTTGTAATGTGGAACATACAATTTCAATAGCTCTAAAATAAGAGTTTGAAAATTCTTCATCTAGAATTTAAATATTTAAAAAAAAATTATGTTGAAGAATTGTGTTGAAAAAATAGAATTAAAAATAGAATTAAAATAAAAACGCTTGATTTTCATTTTTTTTTAAATTATTAAGTAGAAGTAGGTCTAAGATTGAAAGAAAAATTAAATCATTAATAACTCTAAAATGGGATTGAAACACAATAATGTCAATGGTGAGATTTTTCTGAATAGAAAATTTAACCTTGTTAAACAATTTCTTTTGAAAAATTGTGAAAATTGCATTCAAAATTGCATTCTATAAGTTATTTTTTCAAGAAGATGCTCAAATTGCCCGAAAACAAGATTGTTCGTAACTTTCACATTACTAATCCAAATGGAATGAATCAAAGCTTCACATGTACACAAAAATATGATCTTCAAGAAGAAAAAAATTTAAAAATTAATTTGAAGGTTTTGTAGATTTATTTTTCTACCCGGTGAGGCGGTGACCTGAAAATTATGTTTAAGATGCCATAACTTTTGCTCTTGGGCACCAATTAAAATAAAATATATATTCCCACGAAGCTAATAAATTTTCCTATTTTATGAGAAAGTTTCAAAAAGTTTTACTAAAAATTTAAATCATACAAACCTACCCAAAATCTATTTTGTCCTTCAAGGGGACAATGGTCCTTTAGAGGTTAGAGAAATTAAAATTAAAATTTAGATCCCTGAAGAACAAAGTAGACTTTTTTTGACAATATAGCTTATTTTTTGGTCATGTATTTAGAAATTGAATTCCCCTTTTTTTTCCTTTAAAATTTTTACAGAACATGTGGTGAAGGGATAGTTTGAAGGACTCACAAGTTTTATAACTTCTGATTACATCATGAGAAAGTTATTATATGATGTATAGGTTTTCTAGGTATGTATGCATGTAAGTCAAGTAGATTTGAATGTATTTTTCAAATAAATAGGAATTTGAAATTGGTTTTCTCAAATATTAATTTTGTGAGAAGTTTCAAATCATTCTATATAGATTAGGGAGGTAAAACTCATGAAGAATTTCAATTTCCAATTTAAAGTGGAATTTTTACACTTAAAATAAATTTCAAATTTTTTTTATTGAATACAATTTTAAATATTTTCAAAAAAAATTTTAAAAATAGGATGCAAATTGTTGATTACAACATGTACATTAGTACATTGCAACCATTAGGTTTGGAAATCTTTAGTTTCATAACTAGAATTCTTTTCATTGAATGTTGTAAATCGATCTCAATTTCTATCCACTTATTATTTTCTCCAAGCATGAATATAAAATATTTATTGTTGCAACTTTTAATATATATTCTCTAACATATATTTTTTTAGCATATGATGGAAAATTGTAAATTGTAGAATAGATATATACCTTAATTTTTCGGATAAAATTTTAGAAAAATAAAATTTAATCATTTAGGATGAATGAAATACTATTTTTTTTAAATCCAAGCATCATGATGTTGCAATTGGTGAAGTTTTTTATTTTACAATTTCAAGAGGGAATAATAGGTCAAAATAAATATTAGCTAGATCATCTAATTAAATCTATTGAAAAAATAAACATAAATGAAGATTTCAGCATTGCTTTCAAGACTTATATTTAAAAGCAATTATGGATCTTTCATATGTTGAAAACTTTGATACAAGCAAATTATTTGAATCAAAGTTGAATTACATTATGAATTTAATTAGATCTTCAATGGAATTCAAAATCTAATTGAAAATAAAATACAATTTGAACTCTAAATTCATATTTTTTGAAAATTTCTTAAAAATTCCAGAAACAATCCAAAAGCATTCCAAAACAACCCCAAAACAACCCCAAAACAACTCCAAAACAATCCCCAAACAACCCCCCAAACAACCTTCCAAACAATCCCAAACAACCCCCCAAACAACCCCCAAACAACTCCAAAACAACTCCAAAACAACTCCAAAACAACTCCAAAACAACTCCAAAACAACTCCAAAACAACTCCAAAAGCATTCCAAAACAACCCCAAAACAACCCCCAAAACAACCCAAAAACATTCAACAAAAACATGTTGATTTGGTCATTGCACTATTCACATGAACAAAAATTTGTTAGACCATTTTGTTAACTGGTGCTCAAATCAACAAAAATTTGTTAACCATTGTGTTAGCTTGGGCTCAAATCAACAAAAAAATGTAAAAACGGTCATTGCAGTACCCAAATCAACAAGTTTTTGATGATTTTCTGTTGATTTGGACATAATTTTCTACTAGTGTTTGCAACCATGTGCCTGGTGTTTTGTGGCAGGCACAATGGGGATACAGTACTAGTAACACTACAAGAGAAAGGGGTGTTTTAAGTAGTGTCCTAGACATCATGTCTTTTAAGTAACGTCTTTTAAGTAAGTTTTTAAGTAAAATTCTACTAAAAAGATTGTCTTTTGAGTAAAATTTTACTTAAAAACTTACTTAAAAGATGTTATTTAAAAGACGTGATGTCTAGGACACTACTTAAAACACCCCTTTCTCTTGTAGTGTAATGAGTTGCTTAGTGCCACCGTTAGTGCCTGCACCGAAGGGATGGATGCTGCAAGGTGGCTGAAGTCCCTTGACTCAGTGGATGTGAGGACAAGCGTGGATGAGGTGCTCGGGGAGGTCACTTAGAGTGTCCATTTGAAACCATGTGCGAACAAAACTTTGGACCCCCTATATACTTTTTGAATTTTAAATAAAACAAAATAAGAAAAATATGAATAGATTTTTCTACTTTGAAAGTTTATGTTTTGAATTATTGATATTTTTATTTGTTAATAATAATTAGTTATAAATTTTTGAAGTAAAAAGATACACTACAGAACTGAAAAATAACTTTTACACCCCTATATTATATAAGAAAAAATTGTCTAAAAAATGAACAAAAAATTCTTAAAAATAACTCTCTATTGAAAGCTTATTTTGAGTTCAATATTGATTCAATGGTCATCTAAATGTGTTCTCTATAATTATTTGAGTTGAAAAATATGCCATTTTAGTTCATTTTCAACTTCTTCTAGAAATCATTTCATATTTGATTTGAGTTGGAAATTTTGGCAATAGAAATCTATAGTCATAATTAAACAATGGTCAAAATTTTAGATTGAAATTATAGTTTATTAGAAACCACTTGTTCGCACGTGATTTGTTGTAGTAGAACTAAGTGACCTCCCCGAGAAGAGGTGTTGCAATGTATCATTAGTAAGGAGACCGCCAAATTTGTTTCAATGAAACACCACTCAGCAACGTAGACCGTGGATGAGCCCCCTTCCAAACGTGCGCACTTGGAGATAGTGTCTGCCAATTCAGTGGAACCGGACTCTACAACAGCAATAATGGCCAAGTGTTGCACCATAGGTGCGGAAGCAACGGCATAAGCCTCAGTGGTAGTGATGAAAGAGGCCATTGCATGCTCATCAATTTCAACAATCAACACCTCCACCGTGTCTTGCATCTCCTTCGGGTTCTCTTGAGAATTGCAATATTCTCTTGCAGCCCCGCCATCTCAATCTGAACATCAAAAGCGTCTTGGAAAATGGAGGTGGCAACTTGTGTCTTAGACCGCAACTCTTCCTCAATTGCTTTGTGCTCCTTTGTTGTTAGTCCAAGACTCTTCTTAGTGGCTTGTGTGCTTACTATGTCCTCCCAATTTTTCTCCTCTGATTATTCTAAGGTACGCTTCTTGCTACCCAGAACTTTGAGTTTGCTTTCTGCATCATGAAGGTGTTTGATTCCAGTGAATAGTTCTTGCTTCAACTTCGTTCTCTTGTCCTCTAGCGTTGCCATTGAGTTGAATAGTGTTGTCGGCTATAGCAAGGCTACAACAACCTTGATGTAGTTCAGAGCTTGGGTGTGACCAACATTGGATCGACCAGCACTACGTTGCTGTTGCACGGGTACAGAGCCGCTATTTGGTATGCTTTCCCCCATATTGTGTGATTGCTTTGATTGCCGAGTAGGAAATGCTAAGGGCCAAATGGGCAACTTATTATGCCGGAGTTGTGCTACAACCGACTCCTTCTCAGCGTATACTTCCCGCAAATAGTATTGGAATAGGTTGAGTATCTCTTGGATCTACTCACGGAGACAAGGTGGAGTGAGCTTTTGAGGATTCACTGAAGGGTTAAACAAGCTCTTCTTTGCCAACTCTGCTGCATAATTAGCCCAATCCACCTTCATGGATCATTGAAAATACAAAACAAGGCCCCTGATGAACGATGTCCCGAATTCACCATTGTCAAGTTGCGTCCCACTGTAAACTCGTTGATACATGTACATGGCATTCCTAGCAGCAGACATTGCCTTCATGGAGTGCCAATTTCTAGCCTTGTTGAGGGAATAAGTAGCTACCACTACAAGGAAAACAGGTCCGAAATGACACAATTTTGACACAAAACTGCCTAAAATGACAATAAGCAGTACTGTACTATAAATTTCCTTGTTTTTGTCAAAATAATGTCAATTATCTATCATTTCTTGTCAATTTAGATATGCTACAAGGGAAACAAGTCTGAAATAATAAGATTTGAACACTAAATTGTCTAAATTGACAATAAGCATGTGTAGGCAATGTACAAATGCCAATTAAAAAAATTTAGGCAAAATTTTTTTTGTGAGATTAGAGGGTAGAGAGGTTGTTTTTATAGTGAAATGTATTGTCTATCAAGAATTCTCAAAAACTATGTGATAATTTGAAGATGAGAGCTTGACCGCTCATTGTCAAAACATAGGAATTTTGTTCAAAGTGGAATTTTAGACCTCATTTAGGCATAGTAGAATATTTTTTTTTAGAAAACTTTAGACTACAAAAAGTTGGAAAATAAATTCAAGTTTCATCTCCAAAATTCCTTTTCATATTTAGATATTCCAATAAAAAGTATAGACGAAATTCAGAAACAATGTAAAAAAATAATGCCCCTTCCAAATTCTCTCTGAATTTTGTTCATAATTTTTTATTAAAGGATCTAAATCTAAAATGGATTTTTGGAGGTGAAACTTAAATTTATTTCCCAACTTTTCTATGTTTAAAGTTTGTTGATAAAAAGTATTCTACTATGCCTAAATGAAGTCTAAAATTCCACTTTGAACAAAATTCTTGCTTTTGAGTTAAATGAGATCCTACTAATCCCAATTCATATACCTCCCATATGAATTGTTTAACCTACTACTATCCTTCTTGTATAAAGCACTTGTCTTATCTTCTAAATTCATTTGTAGAGGTTTTAGAAGGTAGATTTGAATGTGAAGTCGAATTTTGATTAGTAATATTTTTAAGTGGTAAAGCTTAATTAATTTGTTGTTTAGAAACAATTTGAACCAAAAAATCATCAATTTTCTTGACTATTTGATGGAAAAAAAGTCCAGCCTAAGGTTCCTCCAACTCCATTGGAAAATCTTATACCGTGAGATTGAATTTGAAAAAAAACGAAAACGAAAACTAAAACCAAAAACTGTCAGTCGTTGATCCATTCAAAGCGTTCGATCTTTGTTGTCCATACAAATCCATTGTCCCATATCGATTGTCAAAGCATTATCCTTTTAAAATTACAAAAGCGGGTGGGGGAGTTAGTGTGGTATGAGTACTTGGGTATGAGTATGGTATGAGTCTGGTTTAGTGTTTGGGTTTGGTGTTGTGAATTAAAATAAATGCAAATTGCATTTAAAATTTGTTTCTTCACAACATGGTTGAATATCATGTTGGAAATGTGTTCTTGAACCTTGAAATATCTCAACACTACTTTAATTAAAAATTGATGATTGGGTGTCAAAATTGACTAAGAAACGACAGAAATCTGTTAATTTGACGTCTTAATCAACACGTCCTAATTGACAAAGCATTTGACAAATTTCTGTCAAATATTTGTCACTGCGGATAGAATTTCCCTTGTAGTGTACAAGATCATGCATTGGCACCCAAAACTCTTCTTTCATAAGCATATCAAAAAATATCTCTGTTGCATAGAGGCCACCAATTGTTTTGAAGAAGAATTTGTTGTATACAGCCTTATTTGACCCCAGCAAGAAAGGAGTCTTCTTGATCAACTCTGAAATAATTGTGGTTGGGAGTTTATTCAAGTCGAATGGCTCCTTCCAAATTGTGTAGTGATTAGAGTCGAATTCATCTTGCACCTTCAACACACCCTTTCCCTTATGGCTCATCGTGTTCCAATAGACTCAAATTCAACACCACTAGTCGGAAGCAAGCAATCAAGCAAATCTACAACAAACTAAGCTATAGTTCAAGGGAATCACCAAAAACTAAGCTACAATAAAAATGCACAGTGATCCTCAAGGCTATCCGGCAACAGCATTCGTATCTCCACTTCCAAAACAAGCAATCACTTGAATCAATGACCAACAAAGCTACACTAAGAATGATAACTGATGATCAACTGAAAGCTAGGGTGCGGCAGATGCGCTCAAAAGTAGCAAAGCAAGGTGAGACAAAGTAAGACACAACAGAAAAGTAATCCGAATAGAAAGTTGGCATATGTTTTAAACAAGCTTTGGAGGTCATCATCTGTACAAGCATATAGTTTAGGATTTCATGCTGAATTTCTATAGACTAATTGAATGGCATGAAACTATAACTTCTTATCAAAGCAAAACATTATACCACTTGTACAACACATGATGCTAGTAATTGATACCACATTATCATTCTAAATTATTATTGTTGAAGACGCACGGTTGCCTATCAAATTGAATCAATTAATTTTCATTTTAAATAGAGCAAAGTAAACACCTCTTTCCATCAAATTTTGTAGAAATTTAAATTCTAGGAAGAACTATTCAAACTATCATATTCTTTGAAATTGGATATATGATTTACTTGTCATAATGACATGAAACAAAGATTTGTCATGCCTAATTGAGAACATTACAAATAGAAGTAATTCAAAAAATTCATGAAATATTGAAATATTTGAATTGAAGCACAAATACCAATTGATAGCGCTTTGTAGGCAACCATGGTCTTATAGCACTTTGTAGTAAAAATGATCTTATAGTGCTTTGCATTTAGCATGGTCTTGAATGGCCTTATAGTGCTTTGTAGTCATGGTCTTAAATGGCATTATAGCGCTTTGTAGGCAAGAAAAAATCTTTGTATAGCACCTTGTTGGCAAAAGTGGCACATTGCAATTAACACCTACAGGATTGAGGCACATTTTAGATAGAAATTGTGAAAACTGCCACTTCTAAGTCTGATAGTGAGAAAAAAAATGATTTTTTCTTCTTTTTGTTCAAAATTCACTTGTACAAATTTTTCAAAATGGTTTTAGAGAGGTTTAGAAAACTTTGCTAAAGTATTGAATCCTTCTTTTAAAAAATGAATTCAGTATAAGATTGAGTAATGAAACTAACTTTGAGAAAATCTAAACTTTATAAGAAAATAATCCAATAATGTATATACGCTGACTTAATATATATGCCGCATTATTTTAGTTTACATTTTGTTTATTCAACTTAAGTCTAAATCGAAGAGAACAAAAAAATTTATAATTGCATTTAATAATTGAATGTACTACTATTTATACTTCAGCGTATAGTTGTGATAATTCATGATTTGCTAATATTGAAAAAATATTTTTTCTATTAAAATTTGCCTCCAACTATGATGAATTAATATATAGAATATGGTGAATTATTGCATAGAAAATGCCTTTGGATGAACTAAAACAAATAAAATAGAGTGCTTGGAACAAATAGAGGGTGCATAGGGGGGTACAAAATTATAGGGTTTACAACATTTTAGTGAGCTTGTATAGATTCAAGTAGATCTTTCGATTTCAGCATTTTAGTGATATTGTATGTATCTAAAATACAAAATTGTCAATGACCTAGATTAAACAACACAACATTCAGTGCTACATTTGAATACTAAAAAATCTGAAATACAAAAATGTTGTGGTTTAAGAACATGGATTACTCTTGTAATTATCTCCATCTACCAAAATGAACCATAAAAAAGAATTGAGAGCCCTCCATCTACTAAAATACGTGAAGCTCTTTAAAGAATATGGATCCAATTATTGCTTGGAATAGCAAATAAATGCCATTTGACTAAAGTCAAAGTTACTTAAATTTGAATTTGGCAAGTCTTGGTACTCAACATCCAAAGCCAAAGTCAAAAAACAATTAAGTTAACCATGAAATTTTTTATGAAAAATTGAGTTCATAGGAACCTGTCCAAAATCCAAAATCGTTCCTAATTAAATAGAACATAAACACAGAATTCGTAATTTTTGCACTTGGCCGTTTAAAATTGCACTTATGAAGCATTCGGACAAAAGTGACCTCATCTCCAAAAGGGGGGGGGGCATTTTCCAATTATTGATTTTTTGTACAATACGAAATCGTAGAATGAAACAAAAATTCTTCTCCATGCAAATGATTGTATTTTTATCACATTCTTTGCATTCATAGTGCAAAATACAAGTTTTTTTTAACAATCCATGACTTCACAAATGCTTTTCAATACTCACTTTGAAAATTTATAGAGCAATATTACAATTCTCTAAGAAAGTACAAATATGCTCATACTGTAATAGGTCAAGCTGCAGTTCAGAATTGCAATGCTTGTGCACTACATGTACAACTAATACAAATCCTCCTACATGTAATAACATGCTTCAATATGCATGTATGTCATTCTCCAATCGTTCATTGTCCAACTCCTCCATCTGCATTGCAATATATTCCAACAAATGAGGTTTTGCTAATGTCGGAATATTGACTTCCTTCTCTGTAACCTCTCCATGAATTGGTACATTGTTCCGTACCACAAACCCACTTCTTGATTTTGTAGGTATATCTTCCCATGAAAATATAGCTGCTTCTTTCTCCACCCATCCATGTCTCTCACGGGACGGCTCCCAAGATCCTTCCAAACAATTAGCATACCGTTCTTTGCTTGAACGTCCTCCTATACTAGCTCTGGCACTTAGAATTGGCCAGTACCATATCACTTTCATCTTGGTTGCCCACTTCCGTTGACCAAACTCCAAAATCTTCCCAATATAAAATGGCACGCCTTCTTTTACTTCAGTTGGCTCCACAGTGAGGGCTACAAACTGTCCAACTCATAGGTCTTTCTCTGGTTCAAACACTGGAAATGGATCTTCTTCTTCGTTAGTGCTCCGAACTACATTTGTACTTGTCCCTTCATTTATCCTTCTTCTTCTTGGAGCCCTTGTTCCAAGAGGTTGTTTCGTTTTGTTCCTTCGTGGACCAAAGTAGCTTCGTGCTTCTGGATTTGGCATTGTTGCCATGATTGAATCCACTGCTGCTGACATCATGTTTAACTCTTCACCTGTAGTTGAAATCGTATTCAACTCCATATTCTCCCCTTCATTCACTTCACTTGTTGATGGCCAGAAAGGTAGTTCGCTCTGTACTGTTCTATCCATATTGGGAAATTCTCTGAGGTGCTTCATGAACTCTTCTGTGTCCTTTATCGCTTGAAGGTTCTTCTCCACATTTATTCCCCTCTCCACACATTTTTCCTTGTACACAATGAAATCTTCCAACGCCCTGAGCTCTCTCTCATCCGCTGCAAATACCTCTGCTAGAGCCGGTTTCTCCATTGGAGTAGGTAAAGATTGCAAACACATGTGCCCCTCTGTCGGACCCCATGCATCTTTGCTGAAGTGCTTGTGCTGAACTCTTGGCATTCCATTTTCCATGTAGAACCTCATGTGGTGTAGAAATGTTATCCCTGTTAATTGGTCCCCTCCCTTCAAAAGGTGTGGTGTGATAAAGGACTTCCAATCTCGAACGTTCTCAAGTTTTCGTGCACTCACAAAAGACTCTGTATATGATGTTCCTTTCTCAACCAAAGATAACATCTCGTCAAGAGAGTCAATATTGGTCCTCTTCAAAGTATTTGAAATAATACTGAATCGTTGGTCTATGTCTTCATGGGTGTGTCCAACGATGAGAAAACATAATTGCACCTCCTGGAAGTAACCCATGCCCACTAATGCTGCACATAATGCAAACATGTATATGTTCTTGTTCTCGCGAGTTGTGTTGTCTGCTTGGATTCTTAAAGTTGATGGTAGCTTTCCTTTCTGTCTTCGGACATCAGATATCACATGCATTATTGTGGTTATCACTTGATTGCTGTCATGCTTGTGGTGCGCGTCAATCCACACATCTGCATACAATCCAATCCCATGCACTAGTACTCCACATAGATGAGTTTTCACAAACCGAGACTCTATGTTCTTCACAGTTTGCCTCATCTTCGGAACCATTGTCGTATTCTGGTCCATACCATCCACTATCAAACACATATATAAGTCCGGTGTAATCATTGCCGACCTCTTGAACAACCAATAATCGCGTCTCTCTTCCATTTGATGATGAATGTGTATAATATACCACTTCTTTATCTCCGCACGCGTTGCTGCATTTGTTGTACCTTCCATTCCACACTTATATTCCCAACAATGGTAACACTTTGAAAATCGGGAGTACGGTGGAATTTGTACGTGTGAAAATTCCTTGCGCCACAATCGATGAAAAGAAGCGAGCGACAATGGCTCTCCATCTACCATCTTCTTCACTTCTTCATTGACATAGTGAAATACATCCACCTTTGTTGTGTTCATGGGTAACAATACCAAAGGCACTATGCTGTTGTCAACCTTCCTTCGTACTTGCCGGTGAGGTTGAGTGCATCCAGCTTCTTTCACAAATTCTTCAAAGCTCTGACGTGTTGCAGACATTTTTGCTCCTTCTCTCAAATGACATGTGTTTCCGTGTACCGCAGACACTCTTCCATAAACTTGTTGTGATTGCTTCAATTGCTTGAACCGCCGTTGCGAATAACCCAATGCTACTGCATAGCAAGCATTGCAAATATGGATGCCATCCAATTTAGTCTCATATTTGTCCCTCTTCCCTCCTTCTTCTCTTTTGTAGAAAGCACTCAACATTTGTAGCATCCATGTTGATCGAACCTCGTACTTTTGCCCCCATGCCATATATCTTTGATTCAAAATGTACTTTTCGTCTATCTTTGTCAAGCAGTTCTGTTTGCATCCGCCTTCATTTTTGGCTGTTAGTACACTTTGCAAAGTCACTTTCTGAGTCAATGATTCTCTTCTTAAACGTGGTCCTCGTTCTCTTCTTCTACGGGTACCCATTGAATAACTTCGGGTACTTCTGCATTCCGGTAACCCATCCCTCACTTCTCCACTATCTCCAGAATTGTTTAGCCGTTCAATTCTTGAAGATCTTTCATGATGGGTACTACTAGTACCGGGAGTATTGTGAGATATCTCTGATGGACTGGGATTACTGTTGCTCTTGTGGAACTCGAATTCTGGTGTTGCTACTGGAGAAAAGGTAAAATTGTGTCCTCCTTCTGCTTGCATGTTAATTGGCCTTCCCCCTCCTTTGATACGAATTCTTGATTTTTTCCAACGAATCACCAACCCCTGACACTGCCCGAGACGCTCCCCTACCAATTCTCCAGTCCACACAGTTCTATCCACAACATGCAACACTCGCACAGCAACTTCATGAGGGAACAATTTAACATGATGCAACTCCATCCCACAAACAATACTCTCCTCAATGAGTCCTGTTCCAACAATTGCTCCCAACTCTGAGATGAGTTCTACGGTGTCTTCCCTCATCTGTGTTGCCACTTCATGCCTTTCAACATCACTGTCTCTAAATAGAATTGCTCGACGAGCTCGGACTATTCTGTGCCCAACACTTCCTGGGGTAGGCCCTCCTATTGTTGCATTTGTTGGTAAGGCCACTGGACTACCGAAACCTCGAGCATCCATATTCGTCAATTCTTTCACCCAAGGTTTCTCCTACAATACCATTTACATGTAAGATTCACAGTACCACGAAAAACAATTAAAAAAAAAAAAACTTCATTTTCATACTTCAGAAACTTATCAAGTAGAAGTAAAACCAAGATTGTAAGAAACACTTCATTGTTAAGTGCCTTCAAATGGGATTGAAAGAATATAATTCCAACGATGTGATTGTTCTAGCAAGCACACTGAACCATTTTTAAAAAAATGGAATTTTTTTTCAATATTACATTCTGCAATGAATTATATAAGTTCTTTTTCCAAAAAATGCTTACATTGCCCAATCAATAAGATTGTTCATAACTTTCACATCACTAATCCAAATGGAATGAATCAAAACTTCAGATGTAGACAAAACATAATCTTCTACAAGAAAAAGCCAAAAAAAAAAACTATAATTTTTTTTCAATATTTTTTGTGTTGCCATCCGAGTTCAATTCTTGCCTTTTTTTGGTATAATTGTTGCTACCAAGCACCGATGGGAATAAAAAATGTATTCCCATAAAGCTTATTTGCTTTTCTGTCTTCAATAAAAGTTTCAAAACATTCAAAAATTATCCCACAAGGAGACAATGGGACTTCAAGGGTTCACTAAAGATATTAGCATGTAAAGTCAATTCATGTGTGTTTTTACCAATTCTAATTGCATATTAAAGTGTATGTCCATCAATTAACCACTTAAAAGTTGGATTTGAATATTTGACTAGTAAAACTTATCAAAAGTTTGTTTAGTAAATTTACATTTGAGGCAGTCAAGTGGAATTGACATGTATGCTTCGGTTATTCATATTTTGTGAAGCTAATAATAATTCATTATGAATCATTAGTTATGACCTCCTGCCAGGTATTCCCTCTGCCCCAAAACAATTTTCTTCTATTTTGTTGACATTTATTTTATGCCAATTTCATTAATCATATTGAGAAAGCTTCCTAATTTTATATCATTAGAATCAATAAAGAACATTTCATGTATTCATTTCATCCTACATGAAAAAAGCTACAAGGAAGTGTCCACATGACCTACTCAAAACCCTTAAAAGAACATGAAGTCTCGCATGAAATTCAAATTGAACTATCATTCATTCATAATCTGACTTGTAATGCTTTTATTATTCATGGTTTCGAGCTCATAACTCATTTCGTGCCATTGTTGAATTTCCAGAACAATTGCCAGAATATTACTAATGAGTACAAAGCACGCTCACTGTCCATCAAAAAATAGTATTTAAAGGGAAAATTTCGAATTCAAAATAATATTTTTGGTACTCTAATAGGTTATCTATGATTTCTATAATGAGTTCATTTGAAATGTGTTTGATATTTCAAAAACAAACATGCCAATAACCACAAACATGAGTGGTCCTACTTTGGTAACAAAGCTGCGCTAGTGAAGTAGGCTGCAAATTCTGCCCAACAAGGCAGAAGCCATTGTAACGAACGCCTCGAGCCTTCAAGGTCAAAATACATCACAAATATTTTGTGATGTATTGGACAGTCACATAAAAAAATTCTTTTTGTAATGCAATTGAAGATTCAAGAATGTCCTCAATTACGTTCTAATTATAATATAAAACTTAATAAGTTAACTAAGTGTCAAATTGCATCAATTATATGATTCATATCTCAATATTGCTTTCAGTTAAGGTTCAAAAATACATTTAATTTTGTGTCAATTATTTTGATTTCAGCATTATATTGTAGCAAGCCAAATTACACTTAAAACAACAGCTAAACAAGTTCAGAGACTCTCGTAAAGCAATTTTTCCCACTTCATGCACTAACTTTGTAGAGGCAGAGGTAAGTTTACTTTCTTAAATACGAACCACATGGCTCTCTAGCAAAATTGTATCACTCCATAAATTTCAAAATTGTGAAAGAGGAGAAATTTTTTTATTACCCCGACATAAAACACTGTTCTTTTGGGTATGTACAACCATAATCAACAATGCCCCAAATGTTACACATACACTTGGTTAAAAAAAAGTCAACATCATGGAGATTTAAGTTACAAAACATGTACACAATCAAACTATGAGAGTTTAACATGGTGCCTACTGCTGTTTCTTGATTCACCTGTAAACAACATTTTGAAAATTCATAACTTATTCATATGGAGTCTGTCTAAATTTTACTTGTTATGATTTCTCTTCAAAGTCCCAATCATATCCAATGTTTTTTTTTACGTTTTTCATGTAATGGCAAAGTGGCAATATTAAATGTTCTAGTGGTGCTCTAAGTTTCAACAGTCATCCACGTACAGAAAAGAAAATGTGATATTACGTATCTATAATTCTATTTTCATTCACAATGTGGTGATTTCATCCAAGATTTTCCTTGAACTTGAAGTTCTATTGGTGATTTCATCCAAAATTTTACTCAACATTTTCTATACATTGCTGCTCATCTAATTTTTTTGGTGCTTCTAAGCACTAAATCGCCAGAAAAAAATAACACTGATCATATCCATTAAATAATGAATATAAGTACAATAAAAGTAACATGGGAAGATAAATGCAGCCTCATAGTGAAGGACTCTCTATTTTAATCTTTATTGATGGACATATGACATTTACTTATGGAAGCAAGTTAAATCTTCATTCCACTACGTGCATTCTTCCTAACTCCAGTCACATAAACAAAAATAAACAAAAATTAACAAAAATTAACAAAAATTAACAAAAATTAACAAAAATTAACAAAAATTGTCCGGCGCAGGTACTCTCCTTCGTCGTTGTCTGCTCGCTGGCTGCTGCTGCTGTCTTCTCGCCCGCTCGCTCTACTGCTGATGTCTGCTCGCTCGCCCGCTCGCTCTGCTGGCTGTTGCTCGCTGGCTGCTGGCTGTTGCTCGCTTGCTCGCTCTATCTGCTTGCTCGCTTTGTGTGCTTGCTCGCTGGCTGCTGCTCGCTTGCTCGCTCTGTCTGCTTGCTTGGTCGCTCTGTCTGCTCGCTGGCTGTTGCTCGCTCTGTCTGCTTGCTCGCTAGCTGCTGCTAGCTACTCGCTCGCTCGCCCGCTACTACTGTCTGCTCGCTGCACACTGCTGCCTCGCGTCCGGCGCAGGTACTCGCCTCCGCCACTGCTCGCTGGGTCGACACTACTGCTATCTGCTCGCTGGGCTGCCACTGCTCGCTGTATAGTGTGTAGATTTTAGGGTTTTAATTGAGGTCCTGTTTTTCCTTTTGCTGCTGTATGCGTTGTTGTTGTAGTTGCTTTGTTTCAGTTGCATCGTTGTTGTAGTTGCGTCGTTGTTGTTGCGTTGTTTCAGTTGCGTTGCGTTGTTGCAGTTGTACTTACTGGAGTCACAATCGGGTTTTCTTCATTTATTGAATGCATGAATTTACAGGATGCAGCACCCCTGAAGAAGCGCCTGTTCCGACACAGCGCCTGTTCTATTACAGATCTGCAGGTTGTTTTTGGGAGCCTTGCTGTCATTGTCTCCGCGGAAGCATTTTTAGGATATTGTAAACTGCTTGGACGATTTTGTGGTTGCCCGTGCTCTTGTGTTGGAACTTGTGTGCATTACCTTTCTGATCTAGCGTTTCTATATGCAAAATTACAAGTTTCATGACTACATTCTGAGCTCATATGAACGACATAATTGAGATAGTGAAAGAATACCATTACCTCAGATATCTAAATTGAACAAGAAGTCAACTGTAAACACAGAAATTCAAAGTAGACATGATTGAGACCACAATGGAAAATAAAACACAGCAGTATTACTCATAGATCGAAGGATTATAACTTGAATTGTAATGACTGATCATAAGGATTTTAACTCTATGAAACTATTTGATGTCTTTCAATAGTATTTTCATTTGCCAAATTTTAAAAATTGGTCACCAAAAAAATCTGAGTTTGTAGCTTATAACATGCATAACTCCAATCAATTTACAACTTCTTGAAACCTATTTTAAAAAAATCAATAAATGAATTTTTAATGTGATTTTTCTTCCAAGATTTGGTGTATTTGAGGCTCATTCCAAGAATTCTCAACACTTAAAAAATAAAGATTTGCAATGGACACCCTTGCATAAAATCTTGAATAGAAAAAAAACATTCAATTATTTTCAGATTTGGACGATTGATGCTAAAACTAAACTTTGAAGAATGTTATTCAAAAATATAAACTACTAAAAAAAGAAACTTGGTTAGATTTTATTTAGCTTCAAAGTACTGTCGGCACCAAAATTTTGTGCCTGATGCATTCAGGGGTTAAATCCTGAATGCCTCAATCCATTTTCAAATTTTGAAACATTTTTTATTATATCTTTGTACAGTAATACCATTTACCAAAATTTCATGAAATTTGGCATAAAAGGAAGTTGTCTTTTTAAGATTCAAGTGTTACATTGGATGAATGAGAAGGTAGTTGGATGAAATAGCGTCTACAAGCCCTTTGTTCATTGTCCAGAATATGGACGTCGGAGCACTGAAGGGTTAAAGTGTTGAAAGTCAATAGAATATAGAGAGAGAAACAAACGAAACAGAGAATAGAACATCAATGCTCATAGAGACAAAGACATCAAGTGACGGAAGTCACACTGAAATGCAGCCAATTGAATCTGGAACCAAATACATAGAATAAGATTATATTTCTAGAACGATTTGAAATATCTAAATAAAATAAAAGCAATTAGGGGAGGCTTTGTCAGTTTGTAGTGAACAACACAGGTACTACACGGTGCTCCGTGTATAGAGTGCATAGCCCCCAAATCACCATCTTTTTCTACTTTGCCAAGTAGCTATTATTAGAAGTGGGCAAATTTTCATATCTTCTTATTGACGATTGACAAGTGAAAGAAGGTTCCAATGCATCAAAGAACACAAGTAAAAGAATTTTCTTTTTACTAACCATGTATGGAATCTTCATAATTATAGAATTTTCTTATTAAAAGTTATAGTAAAAGGGAAGTTGCAAAATTAGGTTTGGAAGGAATCCTATAAATGCAGTCAGTAATACTTGAAACATTTAGTAGTAATAAACCAAAATATAAATTGATTCTAGATTCATTGTTTGTGTGCTAGAAGAAATATGTTGTATTTGAATATTCAATTCAATTTTGTATTTATGAACATAAAAAATGTCACATGTATGACAAAAGTATTGCTCACTAAATAGAAGAAGGTGATATTATGAATTCATATGAATTTTTCATGTAATATGACTTGAATAGATAAGGTATGGTACAACATGGTTGATTTCTATTGTTCTAATGGAGTTTTTGTAGTTCAAAGTTTGAAAGCTCATTACTTATACAATGTTTTTTAGATTTCGTGGTATATGAAAATTTTATATAATTATTATAAGTGAGTGCAATGCGTATGCTTTATGTGGTTTGTGAAGTAACTTTCTTATAGTCAGGCTTTTTTTTTGTAGTCAAATGTTGTTTACTTTTTGTGTAGTAGATATTCTTTTAAAGTAGAAGATCTAAATTGTACTAATGACTTATGAATGTGAAGTATGTGGGAAATAATAAATTTCTTTTGAGGATCAATGAACTGACTTTCTACATATATTATGGAAATAGTATGCATTCCACACATGCCTGTACTAGTGTATATAATGATTTTATATGTACATGCAATAAAAAATGAATTTGTGAATTTCAAAAATGAATGCATCCTGAAGGCATTTTTTGGTTTCTTAAGACTCTTAGCAGTGTATTCTTCAAAATATAGGAGACAATCATTGCTTAGTTCTTGTACTTATACTTTTGTATTTCATGATGATTACCAACAGAACCATTATGGCTATCAAAACATACAATGAATGGGTTGAACACGGATGGTGGCTTGTGGCGATTGACTCAACAACGGACGCAGCAACAAGCACTCCGACAGGAATGTTGTGGATCACAGAGCATCCTATGCGGGAAGGGAGGCATTGGACAGCTTTGGGCATGGAACGTGGGAAACTGACATCCATTTCCACTGCACCTGACGATTTCATATTTTTGAATGTTCAAATGGAAGTAGGCAACAATGCGAGGTACAAGCTGCAGAGGAATTTGATGATGGGACCAATTCCACCTTCTTGTTTGGAGGTAGAGCAACCCATGAGGGTCATACGAAAACTTGCAGAGCATTGGAATATTATGCCAGAATTGCTTCAGAATGCACGTAGTGAAGCAGTGCAAAGGATCATGAAATTGAGTCCAGAAGATGTTTTAAGAGGGAGGCGATATGTGGTGGATGCCTTGGCTTATGAAGAGATGCAGAATACAGATCCCTCCAATGTCAGAGATAAAACTCCGCCACGTGAACCTGAAGAAACGGATCTTGTGTACAGGATACTTGCAGCTCCGTTAAACGTGCACTGGTTGCCTGTTCAAGATCGTGTTAGAAGGCGTTCACCACCAAGAGCAGTTCAAGAGAATGAGTCCTCTCCTATTTCTGTTGAGCAACGAAGAGTGAGAACCAAGCATGGGAAGAGTCCACACGGTGGAACAAGAGGGAGGTCATCATCTAGTGCAGGCACATCTAGGGGTGCTGTTGAACATGGTGGTTTAATCTCACCACGTGTTGGACCAAGCACAGTGATGTCTACAGGTGCAGCTATCAACACCTTTCCAGTTTCAGCATCCACAGGAGGAGAGTCATCCAAAAGAGCTGCCCAACGGAAGAAAGGACCACAAGGTTCTAAAGCATCCAGAGTTGTTAATCCACGTGGAAGAGGAAGAGGAAGAGGAACTGTGAGACAAGTAGATACTCAAATGCCACCAAGCACCGAACATGGTATAGGAGAAAGGAGTACACACGCAATTAAAGAGCATGTTGAACACGATGAAGCATTTGAAATTGTGGAAGAATCCGGAGAAGAAGAAGAAGAAGAAGAAGAAGAAGAGACCCATAGA
This sequence comes from Rhytidiadelphus loreus, assembly GCA_947034895.1. Classification (NCBI taxonomy): domain Eukaryota; kingdom Viridiplantae; phylum Streptophyta; class Bryopsida; order Hypnales; family Hylocomiaceae; genus Rhytidiadelphus; species Rhytidiadelphus loreus. The sequence goes on along the minus strand of OX344765.1, from coordinate 25,982,154 downwards.
ACTCACGTGTCTGCAAGTGTTGGTCCATTTGTAAGATTTCCTTCAAATGATGAATTTCTGGCGGGATACATATGGGGTATGGGCTTGGTTTTCAATGCGAGGATTGAAAACATTCGAGCTGTTGGACACGTGGAGACGAATCACCGAGCTTTGACTGATAGGCGTGTGTCAACCACGTATAAGCGACTTTGTGGAAGAGAAGAGCCTAATATGTCACCTCTAACTTTACGTCCAATTGCTTATATTGTGGAAGGAGTGAACATGGAAGGTGTTGCCCAACAAAGGGAGATCCCATTTTCAGACACTGATGCAGTGAAAGAGTTTGACGCTGCATACCTACATAATGCTCGAGCTGTTGCAGGAAATCCCGACATGTCGAAGATCAATTGGTTGGAAAACAACATCATTTGGGAGCCAGTTGATGGTCAACATGTGGTTGCAGCTTGCAAACAAGGTGAAAGGCAGCACATAGCAGGGTTGTTGGAGGATGAGGAGTACTTTAACATATTTGCCAGAAGGAAAGCACGATTTGTTGTGTACAATGATTCGAAGGTGTATATCGAAGCGTCTGTGCGAATAAATGCTAAAGAATTTGAGAGAGAGTTCTACACAACAATGGAAGAAGATCTGGTGAAGCTACGAGCAATTTGGGAAGCTTGTGGGAGACCTAATCCACAATCACGAGCAGATGATGCGCAACGAGCTAGAGCAGTAACGATGGCAGCAAGTGCGTTGCATTGGACGAGGTCATCTGTGCAGAATGTATCGTTGGGGGGTATTTCTAAAAGGATGGCACAGTACACCCGCCATGCATGGTAGGAAGACGAAGTTGCGTATGAAGCTGTTCTACAAGTTTGCCGGGATTATGAAGAAGGACTACTTTGGTATAGCAAAGATGATTTGAAGAAGTGGAAGAAGTATGCAGATCAGAAGTCGTTGGATGCAAATGTTGATGTGAGGGAAAACAGAAAGAAGATGGAGAGGCTTTGGCTGAGGCCACTGGTGAGGGTTCCTAAAGTACATTACTTGCGGTTGGCAAAAGAAATGTCTGCTAAACCTCTTGTTGATGGTGAACGTCCACAACAAAGATTTTTCTTCAACAATGCTAGTAGCAACACTCCAGCAAAGGGTACTTTGGCTTGGGCAACTGAGCGTATTCAACGAAGGGAAGCAGTGCGAAATGCAATACGGTGGTTGATGGTCGAATCAGGGCAAACACATCCGAAGACTATGGATAGTTTTTTCCTTATGAATGTGCGAAAATTTGAAGGACATGACCGCAAGCAGTTGCAAGTGCTTGCTGAAGTAGTTGACAAGAAAATGAAGATAGCTTGGTCATCTCCAACAGTGAAGACTATCGAAGCGCTGCGGAGGTTTGAAGCTCTAATACCTCCAATGATCAAAGATCATTATGTGAATATCGAACGTGGTGGATCAGGGTACCACGGGTATAACAAAGATGTGACAAACTTGGATGAGGCGAGCTGGGATTGGCAGTTGACTGTACCGTGTAATACACATGAAGTGAATGTTGGAGGTGTTTCAATTCGATGTGGAGGATGTTTTTTTACAAAAGGTGTTGTGGAATTGGGAATGCCTTGTTTGTGGATATTTGATTGTAGACGGTGCGGGGCAAAAGGAGAGGATGAAGCTTGGACAGACATTGAGTACAATATTGCATTGCAAATAGTGCAACAGTGGATGGCAGGCATTCACAAGTGGACAGCAATATTTTTGTTTCCACCAGGAACGTATTTCGAAGAGAAGATGAGAGAGAATATGGTATTGCCATCAGAGAGTACATGGCGGAAAGGAGTTTGGGTGTTTCAACCACAAACAATGTCAACATATATATATGACCTACGACACGAAGGCCGAGCTGATCGGAGTGTACAAGCGGTAGGTGACATTGCAATTGTAATGGTACATCCTAATGCATCGAGGGTGGCAGACAACGTACGAGGAGGTCTTCACCAAGTACCTGTAGTATTTATAGATGCATGGAGCGAAGGAAGGATGCCTTCTACTGTGGATCCAGTGGAGAGGACCCCTATGGAGTTGCAAAGGTTGGTTGCGTCATATTTACCTGAGAAATGGGGGCTTGTTACAGTGGGCATTACATCAGCCATACCAAGTATACTGCAATTAGCTTTTGTGGGTACGGAACTGATTGTATTGGATGGTTCAATAGATCGAACACGTTTTCTATACAACACATTGCAGGAACAATTTCATGCAGGAATCCAAATGCGACAAGCTGCAATGCTAGTGAATGAAAATGCAGAGATAGGAGACCCTCAAATTAGTAGTGCACCATCTGCGCAACGTTCTACAACACATGTACAACAATCTATGGCAGAAGAGGAGGAGGAAGACAGTCTTGGAGATGAGGAAGAGGATGTCGAAGACGGGGAAGATTTGCATTCAGAAGATACGCCGATACGAGAAGGATATGAAGTAAGGCAACCTCGAAGCCCAAATGATCCAGAGTATGTCGAAGGGGAGGAGGAAGAAGACGAGGATGAGGTAGAGTATGACAGTGAAGAGGATACAGAAGAGACATCTACCTCAGATGACGAATCATCAGATGAGTCTTCTGATTCATCAGAGGAAGGGGAAAAGGAAGTACATAAAGTTGTCCTTGAAGAGAAGAGAATGAAAAGTATTGAGAAGACAACAGAGGTTCCTAATGCATCAGAGGAGTTAGAGACTACGAGGACACTACAACATGATGCTGCTCAAAGCATTGTCTCTTCAACGCCAGAAGTTCAAAAAAAAGATGGGTCCTCAAATGATGCAGTTCTTGAGGGAGAGACTGTTACACAAGAAGAAGTTCTGAAAGACGTGGATGTAGAAGAAGTACAAGGAAGTCTTCATATTGCAGGAAACGAAGGAAGTGAAGGCACTCATGGAGGACTGCACGAGATGCAAAGTGAACTTGGAGTACCTGCAGAAGTGGTGACATCTGTGGAAGAAGAAGCAATAGAAAAAGAAAGGACCATATCAAAGGCAAGGACTCCAATTCATGCAATGGAAGAGGTGGATACAGAGATGGAGGATGCGGTGAAAGAATCATGTGATGAGGTTTTGGCTTCAGCATCTGCGACTACAACTTCACAAGGTGCAACAGTGATTGGTTTGACAAATGAAACGCATTTGAGTATTATATCTTTTGCGTGGGCCTCTCAAGAGCAAGCGATGACGGAAGGAGCGGATGGACTTTATTACGATCAAGAGGGTATTAGATATCGTCGTAGTGGAACTGAGGGAGAATATAGATTTGAGCAAGTAACATCAGTTTTGGAGGAGACAATGCACATGGACGAAGAACCTTCTCTAAGAGCTCAAGTTGTGGTCGATACGACTTTGGATTACGATGAAGTACAAATTCCAGATGAGGTTCATGCAGTACTCACTGCACGATCTATAAATAGTACAAGTGGTGAAACACTTGGAAGTCAATCTCCGAGGGTCATTGCAGAGACACCAGAGCCATTAGAGTAGTATATTGACAAAGTTCATATGGAGAATGTTGTTTAGTTTGACAAGAACAAAGTTGGACATCTTGTATGAGGATTCCTTTGTTCTACTGTAATACTTCAATGATAATAAATGGATGGTGTGCTTTTTCTTTCCAACTAAGGACTAATGTTTTAGAATATAATGAAAATGATTGTTTAAAAATGAAGTGAACAAGGAACATCAAGTGTGTTGTATGTATCAACAATTGAGCTTTTGAATGATTCCATATTGGAAAATTACAAATTTGTACAATTAGTTCGGGCGTTTTTAAATAACTATTGCATGCAAGTGTACTATAGGTAGTAGAAATGGAAGGTTAATATCGTACAATGAACAAGGAAAAAAATTGAAAATTACTTGTGAAAATGGTGTACCAATTTTTTAAAAGTGAAGAAAATGCACCTATTTTGCAGTACAATTAGTGCACTTGGCCAAGTGCAAAAATTACGAATTTTGTGTTCATAGACCTTTTGGGTTAACTTAATTAATATGGCTAAATAAAAAGATCCGAAAATCCTAAACACTCTAAAATTGAAACTCTACATTTATAAACCCTAACTCGTTTCCCTAAACCCTAACTAACCCTAAATCCTAAACTATAAACCCTAATTGGTCCAAAATCATGAGGTAGTCAAAGCAAAGACTTGGTAATGAATTTCCATTTCATTATTAAGACACCAAAAAAAAGAAGCTTTAGGAGGGGGTTAACCCCTACAGGACTTGATTCATTGTAAAATGGTCAAACATCATATCTAAGGTAAATTTAACCTTATAAATTGTATTCAAATAAAAATCTTATATTTTTACTACTTGAAACTCTGAATTGTATATCACTATGAGAAATCTCAATTTGTTTTGTGACCAAGAAATTTTAATTGTTATCATTTTCATTGCACAAATTGAACATAAACAAGTAAAAATAGCAAAAACAATCCAAATTATTTGAAATTTTCTTCAGAGATACAAGTAGCAATGGACATTAGTGAAAAAGAATTTCAATTGGTTATTTTATTTTTTACACCCAAAACAACCACAACAAAAACCTTGAAGTCAAAATCAACTATTCTTTTCATTTCATTTTCTCTCTTTCTTACTACTCTCTTGTTCCATTTTTTCATTTTTTTCTTTCTTTTTTCTTTTTTCTCTCTCTATATTTTTTAAGTGCTTTTTTAAAACTCAAGTGGAATTATAATTATGATTTTAATTAATCAAATCCAAGTGGAAATAGAATTTAGGAGAATTAGAATAAATCCTAAACCCTAAACCCTTGGTCACAACTCCCCAAAACCAAAATATAAAAGATAAACTACATTGTTGTACCAGCTTAACCGTGTTGCAACTTTGACTGTGGCAAGTGGTCCAATCTAGCTGGCCTATCTTAACTAAACCAAAAATAAAAAAATACACTACAAGAAAAATTGTCCAAAATGACAGAAATTGGTCCGAATCAACAAGTCCTAATTGACAAAAAATTGATAGATTTTATCATTTTAGACCAAAAAATTGACCGAATTGACCGAAATTTGTCAAAATTGACAAAAATCTGCCAATTTTTTGTCAATTAGGACTTGTTGATTCGGACCAATTTTTGTCATTTTGGACAGTTTTTCTTGTAGTGAATGCTACATTGTTACACCACTTGTGTTGCAACTTCAGTGTTGGTAGTGGAGTCTTCCAATCATGATTCTAGCACCCACACAGTAATGCAAGCATTATGTGAAGATGTAAATGCCCACTTGTAAGCTCCAAGCATGAGAGCCCGGCTGACCTCTTGCTTTTGTACATACCAAATTTATCAACATCCCTATTTCAATTATAAAAAACATTGCAGCACTAACAACATACAAATACCAAAAAACATTGCATCTTCTTTGATTGCTATGATAAAACAATGCAACACTTGAGCACTAGAGTCAAAAAAATTTAACACTAGTAGAAAATCTGAAATTTCTGTCATTTTGGACGCGTTGTTTTGGACAAAATCTAACAGAAATCTGTAGAAAACAACAATTTTCTGTTAGATTTTGTCCAAAACAACGCGTCCAACACTACAAGAGAAAGGGGTGCTTTAAGTGCAGTTTTAAGGTAGAAAATGCATATTTAAAAGTCTTGTACTTTAAGTAATATTTCCTTAAAAGCATGTGTCTAGGACTTGCATTATTGTACTGCACTGGAAGGTCAGTATTGTCATTTCAGCAGAACCTTCGTGACTTATAAGGAAGACTTATAAGGAAGCATGTGAATTTCAAGAGAATTACTGCCAGCTTTACACTTGCCTGGTTGTTGACACATGTCTTGCTGTTCCATATTGGAATTTTAATTTCCAATTGCATTGCAATCATTTTTGTGTTGTTGAATTTGAGAAGTCAAGCATTACAACATCCATATCTTGTTCGTATGAACAATACATGAAACTAAAACATTTAGCATTTACGCTTCTTTTATTTAAATGCAATTTTATTGTTACAATTTTTTTTGTGATAAGTGTTTACCGCACTAGTTTTGCACATTAGACATGAAAAACAATGATGCACCCAAACATAGCCTAGCAAGCTGTAGGGTTGCCGCTCAATGTTCTTTGAAGTAGGTTGGTGAAGTTGTTGATAGACCTCAATGGGGAGTCTTTGGCCCTAATGTCAGTACAACTTCTTCTCTCTCCGGTGAATTTTATCTGCAAGTTGTTCGTGAAGAGTTAGATGTCTATTACCATGATCAAGTCCTAAAGAGAACTTTAAGATCATAGAAGAAACATATAAAATCACAGAAAAAAAATTTGAAGAATAGTGAAACAAAGATACCTTATTTTTGGAGTCTAAATGCTGTAGTTCAATAGTTCTGAGGCGATTTTCAAGCAGATTAAGGGCATCCATTACTCCAAGTACATCATTGTTTCAGAGACTGACAAGCTAATGGTCTATTAAACAACAAAATGATAGAATTAACAAATAAATTACAAATATATAGGAATCTCACCAGAGGCAAAAAGTTCTTAGATAAGCTAAAAACACTAAACAACCTTGAAGACTAGAAGCTTTACCTGCATGAGGACGGAATACAAGCTCGAGAGCTTTTAAGTTGCTTCAGTCCAACTGTTCTCGATCTGCCTCCTAGACCACACTCACCCATGCCCAACTTAGAATTACCAAATGTCTTAGATCACATATTCTTTAGAAGATATCTGTAAGGCAAAGTTGAAGCCTTTTTTAGCAAAAATCATTTCAGCACAAATCACCCATAATTTTCACTCAGATTCCCAATAAACATAACCCGACTTGCTTACAAAACGGTATTAAATTTGGCAATACATATACCAAGGGTGATCAATCTATAAACAAATGTCCTTGTTCACAATCTACACCTTGGAGCAAATGGAAAAGATTCAGTAGCTCCTTCTCGAAGTTAAGAGATGTACTTTTTGGCTCAACTGACTTGTATCTTACGAATTTATCATGCACCCCTGCTGCCCAAGTTGCTTAAAAATAAATAAGACAACTGCATATACAATAGAGGTGTCCAAAAAGAAGGGTGCTTCAATTAATTCTTGTCTTCCCAATACAAATTATTACCAGCCTGTTGCTACAAACTCCACAATCAAAACAAAGACACTATCAAACTGAGAGAGTTGGCTTCAATTCCATAAACATTAAAGAACTATAATTCATTTTTATTTCAATATTTCCTGTGTGCTTCAATGACAAGGACGATGGTGGTTTAGATTGACATGATCTATGTATTAGTAAAATAATTGCAATGGAGTTGAGAACTGGACTGAGGCTAAATTGTTTAGTATTGGCTTCAAATTCTCCAATACTAAGTAAGTAATCAAGTAACTAATGGTCTCTAACAAACCCTACACAAAACAACAATCCTTACTGCCTTACAAAGCCTTAATCTAACCTATTCAAAACCCTAATCAAACCTAGATGAGAGCTCACGTCACAATGAGAGCAAGGGTCGCGCACTTACTGTATAGGCAAGCAAGCAGACGAAGCAGTCGAAACCTTCATCGCCTTCTCCACACACTTTGCCTTCTCCAGACAATCCTTAACGAAAACATTGCGACCCCCCCAAACCCTACTCTCAGGTGGCTAAGATCATGCTAAGCCCTAATCACCCACCAAACGGCCAACCTAATCAACGGCTCTTTTTTAACTTTCAATGAGATCAACGTTAGGGAAAGGGTTTTGGAGATTTGATCGGACGACTACTGTTTTTTGGAGATAGCAAGGCTGGCTACATCTTTTCAGGGGACAATCGTCTTGCTAAGTCAACAGAATGGAGAGAAATACTGCATTTTCTACTACTGTAAATACACACAAAATTGAGTTTAAAAAAGATAAATGATTAAATGACCATTTTTACAGAATGATGGTGAAATCATCTAGAAGAATTGATTTAGATTTTAAAATTATATATCAAATGAATTCATGTCAAGACTTTTGAACCTCAATACACCAAAATAATTTAGAAATTAAAGTCTAAAAATCAAAGATTTATCTTAAAAGTATAATATTTTTAATGATTTAGTATTTTTTTTCTATATAGCAAATGCTTAATTAAGCATTTTTTTTGTAAGTCTTTGATTTTTCATCAATTCAATTTTCCCATCTCATAATTCTTTTTTTCCCATCTAAATTATTTTTGGCTAAAATCTACAAATCTACTTTAATTATTGATAGCTATTTTGGTCAAGAAGACAAGAATATATGCTTGGAAAGTATATGATCTTGGAACTTCTTTGATCTCAAGACTCTCAACCATTCTACCATGTGTAAAGAGTACATACTCATTTGCTTTGGGTGAAAGCATGAATTGAAACACTTGTTGATATTTTTGCATTTGTTACAATACTCTACAAGCTTTTAAAAAAATATATGGATAATTAGTAAAACACTATACATAAGGTATTCTTAAAAATTGAAGTCTAAAAACAATTGATCCAAAAGTTATATACAAAAAAAAAATGGGAATTTTCAAGAAGATAGGTTTTTTTGCTTAATTTGTTAAAAGGTCGTGAAACCACTTTTAAATTTAAAAATAAATAAAAATTAGAAACTTGATGGAGATGAGATTTTATTTAAGAACTTATAGAAAGGTATTTTTAGATGCCTAAGAATACATGCACAAGAAAGCCTCCTTTGCATCTAAGAGGAGTACAAGGAATTTACTTTTGTTAAAATGTCTTTGGCAAATAGTTGTAAACCTATTATCTAGAGTAAAATGACATTCAAATTTTAATGTGAAAATCACCATTAGGGACTCAATGTAGTACTAATCCCTCTATAATCTAAAGTGTGACAAATTAAAGAAATTGAATAATAAACAATAAACCTTTTGTAGAGATTACAAAAATATATGAATTGACTTAGGCAATGTATTGTTTACCTCCGATATGAATTTCAATTACAACAATCAAAATCTTCAATAGTTATGCTTAAGTTTTTGTTGGGTGCACAATGTGTAATGCCAAAAATCCAAAATAATGAAAGTGTTTTGTGATTTCACCTCTATTTCCAAACAATGAACGGAAAATTATGTAATTGGTAAAAGATGAACAATTTATTTACTCTTAAATGCCAAATGCGATCAATTAATGTGAACCAATCATGGAATTATAGTGCCATCATACTATAATAATGTTGCCTTTCCAATTGTTCATCAATTGGGCTTTCACAAATTATTAAATTAATTAGAGCATTTCTGGATTGTTGAAGCAAAGTGTCAATTCTTCATAATGGCATTGATTGAGCTTGAGACTCCTTAGCAGTCAAAGTAGCCTCAACCTATGTTTGTCAATTAAAAAGGCAATACTGAAAATGAAATCTCATGCCCGATCGCACTTGAAACCCCACTCCCAACGTACTTTGTGTAAAATCCTAGTTGCAGCTCACCGTGCTTCAACCGAGAGTCGTAAATTACAGCTTTCACCCTAGTTGTTGAGCTCTTGCCTTCAGTTGCTTTTGCCTCTCTTCGTGGTCTTCCACCTCTTGTTTTATTGAGTACTAGTACCTTCTCAAGTTCTATTTTTTTTAGTCTGCAACTTGTACTTGTCAATAACAATGCATCCGTTACTAGAAGCAAACACTACAAGAAAAATTGTCCAAAATGACAAAAATTGGTTTGAATCAACAAGTCCCAATTGACAAAAAATTGACAAATTTTTGTCAATTTTGTCAATTTTTTGTCGAAATTGACAAAAATCTATCAATTTTTTGTCAATTAGGACTTGTTGATTCAAACCAATTTTTGTCATTTTGGACAGTTTTTTTTGTAGTGAAAGCTAAATCCGAACCAGAAGCTGAAGAAAAAGAAGGTCATGAATGCTTCCACTCCGCCCAAAAAAAAGTTATGCAAGATGCAACACCAAGTGATGCTTTCAAAAGAAAGTACTACAAGAAAAGCTGTCCAAAATGATAGAATCTAGTCCAAATCAACAAGTCCTAATTGACAAAAAATTGACAAATTTTTGTCAATTCTGTCAATTTTTTGTCAATTAGGACTTGTTGATTTGGATCAGTTTCTGTCATTTTGGACAGCTTTTCTTGTAGTGCAAAGGTGTACCCTGAGATTATGGAGAACAACATTAAAAAGATTTGGAAGTTGGGAGCCACTATAAGAAAAGTTGTCCAAAATGATAGAAACTAGTCTAAATCAACAAGTCCTAATTGACCAAAAATTGATAGATTTTTGTCAATTTTTTGTCAATTAGGATTTGTTGATTCGGACTAGTTTCTATTATTTTGGACAGCTTTTCTTGGCGCTAGCGCAGCCAAACCAGTTTGAGATTACCAATTGCATAGACAAGGATCAAGTGCGAATTTTTTCGCAGCATAATTTTCAAGTTTATATATGGAAACTGCCTTGACAACGCATATTTTGCAATGCGATTTTTGAAGGTTGCTTTTGCAATGTTCATGCATAACAAGGACGTGAATTGGGTTGCAGAAGCGCAAAGGCATCATACCAAGCGCCTCGCTGCTACTACAAAGAACCCCCAAAAACTTGGACCTATTGCATAACGTTGGCAAATGGAGTGTTTGTGTGAGTTAATGGGAAATTTGTCGAGTAGAAGCCCGGCACGTCGTAGGATGCCCTGAAATGTTAGCTAGTATAACAAAGAAAAAAGTGGACATTACAAGGGCGGATGATGCCTCAATAGCGAAGGCGCTTTAAGCGATGAAGAAGAAACACGCAGACGCAATGAAGGTGATGATTGCATCTTTACATGACGAGTTGAAAAAGCTTGAATTGGAGAGCAACGCAACAACTTTGGAGCAAAAACAGCTATATCACGAAGGAAAGCTAAACAAGTACAAGGCGCAAGCTGAAGTGGTGCGAAATCTTTCAGAGAAGATAGAAGAAGTGCAGGAGGCATAGATGCTGGCGCGTTCAATTGTAAGTGAGCTTGAGGCAGGGTCCCTCGAAAAAGCCTCCACGGATCACGACCGAACCAAGGCGAACCTTGCTGAAGCAGAAGCAGCCCTATCGAAGGCGAAATAGGAGAATATAGTTTTGCGCCCGCGCCCAATGTTTGAATATCCTATTGGCCAATCTATCACTACAAGAAAAGCTATCCAAAATGACAGAAACTCGTCCGAATCAACAAGTCCTAATTGACAAAAATTGACAAATTTTCGTCGATTTGGATAAATTTCTGTTAATTCAATCAATTTTTTGTCCAAATCGACAAAAATTTGTCAATTTTTTGTCAATTAGGACTTATTGATTTGGACCAATTTATGTCATTTTGGACAGCTTTTCTTGTAGTGTATATAGGCGATTGGATCCCTTGTAAGTGAATTTTGCTCCATCTGTTGCAAGGGATTCGTAGCAAAAGCAGCCGTCCTGGGTTCATGTAATTGTCTTTTCCACAATGTATGCATGGAGAGATGATTGACTCCAACAAAGAAGTTTGCCCGAAGTGCACTTCTCATCTTGATCCGGCGTGGGTGGCACAATGGGACGATAAACTTGATGAGAATCAGGAGAGAGAAGTTGAAGTCACTGTCGACAAGCTGAAGAATATTGCTGCGGACGGGGCAAATGTTGCTAGCAAGGCAGATATACTTAAGTACAAACCCATTTTCCTTTCCTTCAAAGTTGAGGGTGACAAGTTCAAGGCCAACGAGCTTGAAGCGGATGAGTTCAAGGCCAATGACCTTGAGATAGACGAGTTCAAGGCTAATGAGCTCAAGGTGGATGAGTTCAAGGCCGATTCAACTGATCCCATAGTATCGAATGATGTTATATCCCCCGCTGTAGCAATCAACCCCGTGGAAAAAACGATTGTTAGCCCACATGCATCACCAGAGGGTAGTGTCGTCCAATCTGATTCCGTCAAAATGTTGACTGAGACTGAACAAGTTATTCCAACAACAACATCCAAACCTCCTTCTGAGCTTTGCCACTGCAATGAAATTTGATTTTTCCTTACGTCAGCATCCTGGGTTGTTTTAGTTCTCTACTATAGTGTCTTAGCTTGAATGCTCTTGCAGACATACTGTTGAACTTTATTCTAGTTATAGACTTTATGATTGGCTATTTATCCTACTCCATTGTAAATCTACATCCTATTGCACTTCATTGTGAATATACACCTTGGAAATGAAAGATTAAGCATTTTTGAAATTTTTGTCTTCTCCAAGGAATAGTATGCATGCTGCTGGCAATGGCATTTGAATTACATGAATTGGTGTATGTTTAGAAGCAATTGAAGTTCATATGAGGACTACTTAAGCACATGTGCTCATGTAGTTCATAAAATATGAAAATTTTCAATTTAGTCACTGCTTCTGTAATGTATATTCAGAAAATCAGACAAGGCATGGGCTTCATGGTCTTTTTTAGCATGAATTTCACATGAAATTTGTTTTCAGCATGACTTTTAGCTTAAAAGAGACTTTATGATTTTTGGGTCTTCTCATTCTTCTCTTCTTGTTGGTGTCGTTGTCATTGTTGTTGTTCTCAATCTCTCTTCTGTTTTTAAATGGTTTGTTTCTTTATTTTATGGTTTCTCTCTTTTGCTAGTTTATTTTTATTTTTTTCTTTCTCCTTTTGGCAATTGGCATAATTTTGAATTTTTTTGGTAGAAAACAAGGTATACATGGATTTAGAGTTAGAAAAAAGTGGTGTATTCAATTTCCACTTCAATACAAAGATGAAGTCATAAGAGTTAGGAATAATCATATTCCAAAGTCGACAGCTACGTACACAAAGTGAATCTTGAAAAACTCAGTTTATACTATTGCTTGCCTACTCTACAGCCAAAAGCATAAGGCCACTTCCATCTTTATGTAGCTTACACTAGAAGTCTTCTAAACATTGAAGTATTATGCCGTAGGAGAAAAACCCGTTGCACTTCAAAAAGCAGATCATTACAACGGTACTAATGTTCACATTCTTGCAATGCTCTATGCGGTAGCATTAGTATGACACCATCTTCAGTCTCCCATGAGCTGGTAGCACCGCCCCTATCTCGATACTTCCTTCCAGCCGACCATTAATCTGCCATAGCATAAGTGCCAAAATGCCAAAAACTCAAAATGATTGTGCTTTATCCTACTCAATTGATGCATCAATCATGCCATCTACAAGCACATCTATATTAATTAGCCACGCACATTTTTGTCACGTTGCCTTGCCTGCTCAAGAACCAAGTCATAAGAATCTGGGATGCTCTCCCGTGCTAATACAATGGCAATTTCCTCCCAGATGTGCGACACTCGCCATGTTTTACCAACCTCCAACGCTGGAAGTACTTTGTCTCCAAACACTACACTGCACCTTAGCTTCAAAAAGAAAGTCCCATTCTCAAGCAACTACTTGTGACTACGCCCATTGCGGCCCGCTTCTCCAATCTCGTGGTGCAACACCAAAATCACATCAAGCACCGATGACATTGTCCCAATAGAAAGCATAAAGAATATTGCAAGCACGTGGCTCACTAGCAGCAACAACCGGGTTGAGATACAACTGAAGTTGTTGGTATGAATGACGCACTTTAATTGCGTCCAGTCTAATCACCTGCCTCCTACGCTGCATGATGGAAATATGTATACATATTGTTGGTTTTATATATGCCTACAGATTGTACAATGAAAATTCATAACTTATTTATATGGTGTTCAAATAATACATGCTAAAGTGCATTGGAATCTTCTTCTAGTTGCCAATAAGATTTAATAAAAAAATTCAAGTTTAATAATAGCAACTATTCTCATCTATAATTAATAACAATTGCAAGTGTGAACAATTTACATAATAGAAGTGGTAGTATGATATGGTCTCTTTTCAGTGCAGGCAGTTACTGCCTCTTTTCAATGCATTGTGGCACAATGAGTTCAAAAAAATAAAAATTGGATTTATTTCACACCTTTTTGTAATTTTTAGGTAGGGTGGGGTTGGCATTTGATATGAGATATGTCCTATATTTAGATCCATATCTATAGCTATGTATATATTTGTACCATATTGTATCCATATCCATATCCCTGATTGTTTTCTTGAGATCAACAACACTAAAAAGGGGGAAAGTTGTAAGAAAATCAACGGCTCTCAATTTTTGGAGGAGGAGAGAAAATGCATTTAGAAACAATAGTGACTCCCTCTTTTCAATGCATTGTCTTTTGTTCTTGCACATTGTTGTACTAGGAAGAATTAGGGCTTGATAGACAAAGTCTTAGGACTATTTCACCTCACATCTCAAGTTCCATTAAAATCTCAAAATTTGAGTAATGGATAGCTCAGAATTGGGACCTGAGGCTTTATACTACATCTGAAGTCCAAAGTTCCGCATCACTTCAAAATGCCTACTTGGCAACATTGTTTGGAAGTTTTGGTATCAAAGAATTGGGACTTGGATGCCAAATTGGGTCTAGCAAAAATGAAAACCTAACTTAAACTCCAAATCCCAATAATTTTTTTAATATAAAATGAGGAGAAAACACCATATAAGACATCCTAGTGAGTAAAAATCCTCTCCAAATATGTCCAATGTAGATTTTATGTTAAAAATTCCTCCAAAATGAATTTTTTGCTTTTTGAACCATTTGGAGATACTTCATGGCTATATGATATCTTCACATGAGACAAGTTGAGTCTTAGAATTGGAACTTTAGATGACCTTCACACTAACAAATTCCAAATCTTACCATTGATATTATTTACACAAGTAAAAAATTTAGTGACCAAATTAACAAAAATTTAACAGAAAAGTGTTGATTTTTTTTGTTAATTTGGACATGTTAATTTGGGTAGTTTTTTAACAAAAAAGTGTTGATTTTTTTGTTGATTTGGTCACCCAAATTTTTAAAATACAATAAAAAATATTTTTTTTTGCACAAATTGGCCAATCATCATTCGACATGTGGCAGCTCCACATAGACTTTAAAAGCCCACGTGGCAAGCCGCCAACATGGCAACCCAACCCGTGTGGCACTTGGCCACTAAGGTAGTGTGTTCATAAACTATCACTTTAAGGGTTGTTGGGCCTTTTCGCTGGTTTTCAAATGCCTAAAATTTTTTTGACTTATTTTTCAATTGAAGAGAAATTAGTGTAGAATGTAACCCAAGTGGTTTCATATTTTTCTGAGCATTTATGAATTACTTATGAATTTCCAAAGAATTCTGCCGTAGGCACCTATTTGTGATCCTAGGCCTTACAAAACCCACACATGCACGGTACGAAAACAGATATGGTGTGACCAAAATCAAGCAATGAAGCATTGAAAAACTAATACTTAAGGTTCCTAAATGTGACCTTTACTAAACTGAAGCCAATAGCTAGCAAGTTTGTTTTCTAAGTAAAATTTGTTGGGTTATGTTCCCCTTGAAGTCTAGTTATTGTGGTAAAATTTTCATGTCAATTCAAGTTGCTTTGAATGTTTGGGAGGAATTTTAAGTTCTAAATCCCAACATTCTTTGATCACAGTGAACTTCAATGGCTTATAACTTCTTCATACAAGGTTTGTTTTCAATATTTTTTTGTTGGAAAAGTTGAGCCTAATAGTCTAGTTTGTGTGGCTAAATTTTCATATCAATCCAAGAATTAATGAGTGACTGAGATTCATTTTAGTGAAAGGATGTTCAGTTGTAAATGTATTTCTTGCAAAAATGAAGTGGACACCTGTCTTATATCCACTCTTAGTTCGAAATCAACCCCCCTTGGCTCTTATTACACCATATGTGAAGTATAAATCAACATCTAACAAACCTTATTAAGCTCTCACATTATCAAAAGCCCATTTAAGAACCACTTAGTGTCCATTTTAGAGCCTCCTGTAGGGATGGTTCCAAGAAGCAGGTCGCAATTCGAGTCACCTGCCTTACCAAAGAGGGGTGAGGTAGGTGGCTCGGATAAACCTAAATTTTTTAATTTACTTGGTGATTTCAGCAGACTTCAGGGTTCATTTAGGCATAGTAAAACACATTTTTTTCAAAAAACTTTGAACTAACAAAAGTTGCAAAATCAAGCTAACTTTCACCTCCAAAAATCCTTTTGCAATTTTGAGTCTCCAATTAAAAGTTATGGACAAAATTCAGGGTGTTTAGGAGTGTTTAAAAAATTGTTCATTCCAACCCCTCTTTGAATTTTATCCATAACTTTTTATTGAACACTCAAAATTGCAAACGGATTTTTGGAGATGAAAGATAACTTAATTTATCAACTTCTTTTAGTTCAAAGTTTTTGAAAAAGGTTCTTATACTATGCCAAAATGACATCTGAAGTGAGTGAAGTCTGCTGATTTTGAAAAATACCGAAATTTAAATGATTGAGTTAAAAAAATAAAATTTCATTGTAAATAGAATTCCAACTATAATTATTTAACCCGTAAATGCCTAAGCTTTCTTAAGTGTGCTTTTACTATGAAAAAATATAATGGACTATGAAAAAATAATATCCACACATGTATGTGTGCACATGTAGATTATGAAGTTATTTATTTAATTATTTTTAGATTTTTTCATTTGTTTGATGAATTCAGCAGACTTTAGGGTTCATTTAGGCATATTAAAACACCTTTATTCAAAAAACTTTGAACTGAAGAAAGCTTTAAAATTAAGTTAAATTTCACTTCCAAAAATCCGTTTGTGATTTTGAGTCTCCAATCAAAAGTTATGGACAAAATTCAGAGAAGATGTTTAAAATTGCCAAAGAAAATGTCCATTCCAACCCCCTCTTTGAACTTGGTCTATAACTTTTTATTAAAGAGTTCAAATCACAAACGGATTTTTGGAGGTGAAATTTAGCTTGATTTTCCACTTTTGTTAGTCCAAAGTTTTTTGAATTTCTTTTTTACTATGCCTAAATGGACCCTGAAGTCTGCTGATCTAAAAAATTAAAGTTCCATTTTACATAGAAAATTTATTTGATACTTATGTGTTAAAGTGAACAAAAAAGTGCTGATTTTTTTGTTGATTTGGACTTGCAATAATCAAATTAACAAAATTTTGTTACCATTTTGTTTACTTGTGCCCAAATCAACAAAAAAACTGTAAAAACGGACAATACAATACCCAATTCAACATAAATTTGTTGATGTTTTGTTGATTTGGGCATTGTTTTTCTACTAGTGTTAATCACCTTCTACAATCCAAGGAAGTTGGGATTTGGCCTTGAACCAAGATATAAAAAATTGGGTCTTCTAACATAATGTGAAGGGGCCCTTAATTAAGACTTTTGTAATTGCAAAAGTCAACTAAAGTGACCATAAGGCTATTCTCAATTGTTTTTTACAATCCATTGTTTTCGTAGACAAGGGCATAGGCAAAAGAGCAAGGCTTAACTACTAAAAGAGTGAGACATATTTTGGACAAAAATTGTCAAAAATTGCCATTTTTAGGGCAATGATTTTTTTTAAATTGTACAAATCTATATTAGAGTACTATCAATGGGAATGTATAAGGAAAATTTCAGAAAAATTGACTATACAAATTGAAAGATTATAAGGCTTGAAGTTAGGAAAAAACTTAATGTTTTTTATCTTGCCCCACAAGGTCAACAAACTTTAATTTTTCATAGAATAAGATTTTTGCACTATCTACACATGGTGAGTTTGTTTTTTTACATTCATGTTAGTTTTAGATGATTACTTGCAAAATTGCAAAATTACAGGAGGAGTTTTGCACATGCTACCTAAAGTTTCTTGGGTTGCCTAAAAAGTTCAGGGTAGCATAACTTTTGATCCATGTACTTATTGAAAAATAATAATATTCCCACCAAGGGGATGGATATTTTCACTTTGGGTCAAGATTTTGTGATCACCCAACTAAGATTAACTTTGTGTGCAACTACCTAAGATTACTTGTGTATGTTGAATCGTCACTTGGTCCTTTAGGGGTTAATTAGATCACAATTTTTCTTGTGGTCTTTTATAATGGGCACATGACATTGTTTACCAATGCAAGGGTGTTCTTTTTGCTCCACCAAAAATTAGGCTTTCCAATCTAATGACACTAGTTAGTGTTCACTATAAGAAAATTGCGTTTTTGGTGAGTTAGCCACAGAATGGCACATGTTTTTTGAGACGTCCTGCGTTTTCAAGTTAATGTACGTAGTCGTGCAAAAAAATTTTGACGTCTATATAGGCATGGCGTTGTAAACATTAGAACGCCAGATGTCAAATGAGACGTGTACGTCTTTGAAGACATCCCAAAAAACATCACTTACAACAACTTTGTCCACGTCAAAATTAATTACAATTTGCACTTGCAAAAGTTAGCGCAGTTAGCGATAGAGTATTGACCGCCGGTAAAAAATGCAATTCGGGCAGAAGGCAAAGATGTCAAGTGAGACGTTTACGTCTTTGAAGACGTTTGCAAGAACGTCCCAAAAAACGTAATTCATTGTACATCCCCTTTTTTACTTATCCCATATTGTTTGTCTCTCTATGGGCAGAGAAAGAATATAAGTAAAACCTCGAAATCCTTCATTTTCACTAAATTTTAATGAAGAAATTCCTTCATTTTACCATCAGAAATTTATTTGAAGGTAAATGGTAAAAAAATTTCAATTTTTGTTGAATTTGACATTTTTTTTAAAAATTTAAATTTATCTTCATTTTATAGATAAGATATGTTATATGTACCAATTGATGTTTCAAAAAACGTCTAATTTGACGTCTTAGAAAACACCAATAAAATTTCAAATGATACAAAAAATGGTCTGACTGGATGGATGAAAAATTTCACACGTGGCATTGCCCGCCAAAAATAGGTGACGTGTCGCTGACGTGTCTTCCACGTGGCTTGTTTTTTGAAGCTGAAAAACACACGTTCTTCTTGACGTCAACAAAAAAGCATGCCAAAATTGGACACGTTTTAACATGTTTGTTATGCGTTTTTTGCTAGTCAGTTATAACATATTTTAGGAGACATCTACATTGATTACTTCTGCGTCAAAAAAGACACCATCCCATGTTTTCTGCAACATAAAAAAAACCTTTGTTTTCTTATAGTGGTTGTAACTTTCCAACCAACCAATCACTATAAAAAACTTGTGTTTTTTGTAGTGTTACAAAAAAACGGGCCATGTTTTCATTGACATCAATGTGTCACAAATTCTAAGCCTATGGGAGGCAAATTTTTACTAATGTTGGGGAAGATGTGGGAATGTTAGAGCAAAAATAGGTGGATGATACAAGGAATGTGTATGTTTTTCCGGACATCAAATAAAGCATGGTCATGTTTATTAAAACATCTTAAAAAATATAGAAGTGCCACATCAATTAGAAGTTTTAGATTCATTTGAATAAATTTCTGTAAGTTATAGTGGAATGAGATAAAACACAAACTAGATTATAAAAAAATAGAGGAAGGGCAATCATATGGCATACTTTGAATAAAAAGGAAAATAGATGGATGTACATTATGAATGAAATAATGAACTCCTTATCCCCTAAAGGACCATTGGGAACAAATGGAATTTTGGGCAACTACCTATGGCTGAATTTTTGTCATTATTTTTTGAAACTCTTTTTGAAGATATAAAACCTGATTAGCTTCATGGGAATGTAATTTTTTTCAACCAGTGCTCAAGAACAAAAGTTATGTCCAAATAAGCTCAAAATAAGGGATGGGGGGCAACAAACAAAAATTTCAAAATTTCAATCAAATTTTTTTTCCTCTCTCATAGATTATGTTTTTGTCTACATGTAAAGCTTTGATTAATTCCATTTGGATTTGTTATGAGAAAGTTATGGACAATCTTGTTTTTCGGGCAATTAGAGTATCTTCTTGATAAAATAACTTGCAAGATTCATTTTTGAATGCAATTTTTACAATTGTTCAAAAGAAAACTTCCACATGGTTTAGTTTTCTTGCTAAAACAATCTCACCATTGGGATCATTGCATTATAATTCCATTTTAAGGATATTAATAATTTAGATTTTCCTTCTCTCATACCTATTTCTACTTAATAATTTCTTCAGGAATACAAATTAAGTTTTTTTGAAGTCCTTTTTTCCTAGACTCTCAACTCAATTCCCCACAATAAAGATTTGAAACTCAAAACTCTGTAGTGCAAAAATTTTAATTTCAGAAGGTTCAAAGTCAAATAATCTAGTCCCATAATGTGCTGAAATTTTGTTTTTTTCATTTTAAACGCTGATATCTTTCAATGTACGCGGTCAAAAAATTTGAAATTTTTTCAAAACATTTTCATACAAATCAAGAGTAAGATACTACGGTTACATGTGCAAAAAAAACAATTAAGATTTTTGTTTATTTTTTTCTATGTAGATGGCAATT
Organism: Rhytidiadelphus loreus; assembly: GCA_947034895.1. NCBI lineage: Eukaryota > Viridiplantae > Streptophyta > Bryopsida > Hypnales > Hylocomiaceae > Rhytidiadelphus > Rhytidiadelphus loreus. The sequence continues at coordinate 25,961,885 of OX344765.1, read as the reverse complement.
TCGGGTATTAATTTGTTGTTAAGAAGCCTTGGTCCTTTAGGTTTCATACTAGTGGGTTGGTAGGAAGTAAGGCAACTCGTATGGGATATGTAAAACAAATTTTTTGTTCAAAATTGAATGTTTGAAAAAACATCCGCATGTTATGTGGTCAAATTTTGAATTTTGAATTATCCCATATCCTTTGTCATGGATGGACAATGGATTTCGGTATAAAAAAGACCCTTCTTCCCCTCATTTTTGCAAGCGCCAATGATCTAATTACTTGACTTCTCCATCTAAAGTTCTTTAAATGGTAGGTCATAAATTATTTGCGAATTTTTCTTTTTCTCTTTTTAAAAAAAAAGTAATTATTTTGTATAATTTAATAATTTTAATTCTACATAATTTAATACCATTAATGCCATGTATTTTCAGTGAATCATGTGACATGCCACATTTTCACAGCGGTTATTTATTTATTTTTCAAATGAGCTTTGGCTGAACAAAAGAAAATGGCGTGGCTGTTGTGACATCGATGTGGCGGATTGGAGGGTGCAAACACGTGGTATTTGCAGCCGTTTTCATCAAACATATAAACATCAGTGCGCATTTGAGAAGATTTTAGCCGTTCATAGAAACGTTACCTTCGACGGATTTTAGGTGACATTAGAGTTGACATGCCTTCAATTCAAAATAATGCACTTTCACATTTTTAAAACAATATAGAAAACAAGGGTTTCTTCTAGTTCAATGATTCTCTCCAGATTATAACTGAATTCCTTCTTGGGCATCTAGATAGGCATTATCCCACCTCCAAGGGAGAATGGTTTAGACCAATTAACAATGTTATGGCTAAATGGTACAAATTGTCATTTTTCCAAAAGGAAAAGGTAAAAGATTGGCCAAAGTGCCATTTTGGAAGTACTTACAATGAAAATTGTCAAAGGTAGCATGACTGACAAAGGTTGCATAAATAATAAAAGCAAGGCCTACATTAAAGCAATCAAAATGTTGCTTTAGATTGATGTGTTGTTTTGAAACCGATGCACTTAATGAGGTAGCTCGTGAGGTAGCATGCTATAAAAACCACCAAGTTCTAAATGCAACCCCTATCTAAGAATGAGTGAAATGAAATTGGTATGCACATTCCAGATTGGTGTTTGCAATTTGGATCAACATTGTCACAAATTTGGTGCCAAATCAAGGTGTTGGTTTGGATATCATTGATTCATCTTGAATTCATTGCAAGTCCTGGTTCTTCTTTTCCAAAATTTGATTTAGGGTTTAGGGTTTGTTGCATCAACATCCAATTTACAAAGCATAGGAGCATCTAAGGTAGTGTGCTCATAAACCGTCACTTTAAGGGTTGATTCGCCTTTTTCACAGGTTTCCAGGGACAAAATGATTTTTAGATCATTTTTCAGAGAAAGAAAAATAGATGCGGAACCCAACACAAGTAGTTTCATATTTTTCCAAGCATTTTTGAATTACTTATAAATTTTCAAAGATCCAGGTCATAGGCACCTATTTGTGACCATAGGTGTCCCAAAATCCGTCCCCTTATGACTTATAAAGAAATGTGCAAAAATCACATCCAGTGATTGGCTCTTACAATAAAAAAAAACAATTCTTCTTGTGTTAATTAACAGAGCAAAGAGGTCCATTCAAGGATCACCTTGCATCTATTCTACAGCTACCTACAAGACAATTTGAAGAAGAGGGGCGGTTTATGAGCACACTACCTTACTCGTAAACCTGTGGCGTGTTGTTTCTTTCTTGCATATGGAGAATCTTGTATTCAAGAGAAATGTTTTATTTCTTTGCATGCAACTTTGGGTGAATATCATAAAATTGAGAGAAAAACAAACTTAAAAAAAGAAATGAAGAAAAAAAGAAAACACTTAAAAAGAAAAGAAGAAATAATTCTTGATCCGGTTATTGAATCAGAACCACAAATAGCCCCTGAAATCCATTACAATGGTTGCTATTTATGATGAACTTGACCAAGTGTCTCAAGTGCCAAGTCCTAGGTCTTAAGAAGTTTGTTTATAATCAAAGAAGCCAATCTAAGTGAGGATTTTACTGAAATTTTTGGGATTTTTGGAAGAATGACTTTGAAATTATTTCATTTTCGAAACATTTATATCAAAATTAGAAAAAAATTCTTATGCGTTTAAATATTTATATCATTAACCTCTTTATGAATGATTCTTTAATTTTGATATTTTAAAGAAACATAATTACATATTTATTAAAAATTTCAAGAGCATTTGGATTGCCCATTTCAATTTCAATTTTTTTATATAGAATTAACCCATAAAGGACCAATATCATTTTTTTCCAGCAATGTAGCATTTTTGGTCATCCATTTACAAATGGAGCTTTCATTTTTTTTCTTTGAAATTTTCACATAACATGTGATCAAGATGCAACAATTTTCATAATTTTTGACTATATTGTTTAACCCCTAAAGTCCCAAGGCCATTTTTCTACCAAAATTACTCAAAACTACCACTTTTGCTATGTTCACTTATGAAATAAAAAAATTTAAATTTTTTTAGAATCTAACCATAGGATCTTGTTCTAAACTTGTGTTAGATCACGTGGTAAAAATTTTGTGATGTTTGACCGTATAGATTGAAAGATATCAGCATTCAAAGTGGAAGAAAAAAATTTCTTTCAAGAAGTTGATATGATTGCCCGCAAAACAAGAAACTCCATAACTTTCACATCACTAATCCAAATGGAATGAATCAAATCTTCCCATTTAGAAGAAAATATAATCTACAAGAAAAAAAAATATTGAAATTTCTATTTCTATTTTTTGGGGATTTTTTTTGCTGCCCAGTCTCCCTCATTTTGAGGTTATTGTGGCATAACTTTTGCTCCCAGGCACCAATTGGAATAAAAATTATATTCCCAGAAAGCTCATAAGTTTATCTATATTATGAGAAATTTTCAAAAAGTTTCAGTAAAAATTGAAATCATAGGAGCCTGCCCGAAATTCATTTTGTCCCTTGTAGAGACAACGGGACTTCAGGGGTTAAGAGTTATCATATGATATGTAGTTTCTTTTGGAGCCTAGGAGCCCATAATAAATTACTTTTTTAAGGGAAACAAATTTGAAATTGGTATTCTAGATTTATGTATGTAGAAAACTTGGGAACCCAAATTTCTATATGTGGAAAGCTTTGAATAATTACATATTGATTAATGAGATGAAAGTTATAAGGAGTTTTAGTTTGGAGGTAGCTATGGAATCCTCACACTAAAATAAACTTTGAAGTCCTTTATCTAATGAAATTTTTAAATTTTTAGAAAAAAATAAGATCATAGGATGATTGTAGATTGCTTATTACAACATTGGGATTGACATTTTTCAATTTCATAACTAAATTTTGAACAATTTATTATTTTAAATCATTCTCTACTTCTTTTTACTTACTATTTTTTTAAGCACGAATATGAAATATTTTTCTTCAAATTTTTATATATATTCCCAACTTATTTCTTCAACATGTTATAGAGAGTTGCAAGTTGTAGGATCTACATATTTTTGAGTAAAAAGTTTGAAAGATGAAATCTAACCATTTGGGAAGAATTTAAAATACTTCTTTTTGGAATTGAAGCATCAAGATCTTGCTATTGGCAAGTTTTCTATTCTATAGGAAGGTGTACACTAATAAATTAATTAAAGGATCTTATAGCTGGATTTGTTAAAAATGAAGAGTTTAGCCAAACTAGTATTTTGAAGCAATTTTGGATTTTTAAACATAAAAGAAATTTAGGGGCTAATATAGAGTAACTGAGCATCTTACATCAATGAAAGGCTTGGTGATATTCATTTTGAAATATATAATATACAATCTTCAAATATATTTTAGTAGAAAAAAAAGTCAAATTTAGAGAATACATTTTAGGAAGAAAATCTTCATTCTAATATATGAGAGCCTGAGAGGGCTTAGAATATAATAAAAGTTTGTATTAATTAGGTACATTTTATAACATTATGGCTTATTTTTCAAAAAACATTTTGATTTTGTTACATTTTAATACCTTAAAAAGTACAAAATGTGCATAACTCTTTAAAAACTAGGGGTAGTCTAAATTTTCAAAATTTTGAAGATGTATTATTAAATGCAACTTAGAATAATAATTTCAAGACAATAGTTGTAAAATATGATTCTTGGACCATATCCATGTAGTTAGATCAACTAATACACAAAGCAATCTTTTTCAACAAAATTTAAAGCCTCAAATTGAAAATTCCTCCTCAATTTGATTATAGATTGAATATTTGTGATTTTCACAAGAAATTTTTTCTTAAAGTTCAAAATATTAAATTCTAATTACAGTGATTTTTTAGATTTTATTTTATTTTTTCATTCAAGTCATTTTTGAAGGGATATTTTGGGAACTAAATAAGTAACATTTTGTGATTAAACCTATTAGTATCTTTAGAATACTAGAATATTTGTAAAGCAAAGTCTTCAAAACCTATATTAAACAAATGTTAACCCCTAAAGTCTCAACAAAAGTCCCTTCAAGGAACTCTTGAAGATTTGGGCAAGTATTCATGATCTTAATTTTTCGCAAGATTTTTTGAATTTTTTTAAAGATAGGAAAACTATTTAATTTTTTGGGAATATGATTTATTTTTTTCAATTGTTGACTGGAAAACAAAAGTTAAACCACTATAAGCCCAAAATTGGTGAGGGTAGGGAATATCAACAAAAAAAACTTGAAATGACGCTTTTTTAAATTTATTTCTTATGTATTATATTTTTTTCTATGTGAAAATATTTTATTCATTCCATTGGAATAAGTGATGTGAAAGTTATGAAGCTTCTTGTTTTGCGGGCAATCTTAGTAAATTCTTGAGAAAATATTGTATTGGATCTATCCCAGATCCATTTATAAACTCAATTTGAACAATTTTTCCAAAAAGAAGTTGCACATTGTGTAGTTTGTTTTTTAGAACAATCTCACTGTTGGAATTAGTGAGTTTCAATTCCATCTTAGAGCTATTAATAATTTCGTTTTTCTTTCTTTTTTGTATTTGCTTGATGTAACCATTTTTAAAGAATGAAAATCACAAAAAGGTCCTTTGAATTTTTTTTTACTATTACTCAACTCAATTCTTTACTATAAAAAAATTTTAATTCACAATTTTTAGTACAAGAATTTTAAGTTAAGAGGATTAAAAGCTTTATAATCTAGTTTAGCTAAGTGCAAAAAAACTTGTTTTCTTCACTTTAAACATTTATATCTTGTGATCCATATGGTCAAAGTTTCTGAAATTTCTTCCAAACATTCTCATACTAGTCTAACGCATGATCCTATGATTAGATACATAGAAGAAACAATTGTTTAAAATTTTATTGTTTGCATTGCAAGTGACGATTTTGAGTGGTTTTGGATGAAAAAATGGCCTATGGACTTCATGAATTAAAGAACTAACACAAGACTCTTTCAACAAAATTGATGGATGAAAAATCTCATTTTTTTGTGCTTTATTTGTGTTTAAATTCATTTGTTCAAAATTTAAGGGATTAAAGAAGTACCCAAAACTATACTTTGAAAATGATGTCATTTATTTTGTTGATTGTAGACATACCCAAGTCATGTTTCAAGTTGTTTTGTTGGTCATGAGATTGGTCTACAAAGCCCAACATAGTCATAGTGTAGCCAATGGACAAATTTTTACATCTATCTCCACACACATTGACAAAAATCTCACCCCTTGTAGAAGACTTCTATAACTAGATGACATAATCCATCCTCATAGTACTCATGGGCAATATGCACCCCCTTCCAAAAAATTGCACTTAGTATCATTGTGTAGAGAGTCAAAGCTAACAACAACCTCCCCAAAAGAAAGAGGACAAGAGAAAGATAGAGAAAGAGAAAAGAGACATTAGGCGAAAGATAGAGAAAGATAAGAAGAAGATACTTCAGGATACAGAAAGATAGAGAAAGAGAAAAGAGATAAGGTAGAACTACCTATCACCCCCCTGATTTGCAATCTGACTATTTTGGGGTTAATTTTAAGAAGGGCACATATTTTTCAGAGGTGTGTTTTTGTTTCACGGATCAAACCCAAGTGGAATTATAATTTTCCCATTAAAATTGTAATTTCTGTGAATTTTTGAAGTGGTCAGTCTTGAAATTACAAAACCATTTATAGAGTGGGGTCAAAATTGTCCCATAAACAACCCATTACCGCCTAATCAAGTACTAGATATTCTCTATTAATGGAGTGACACGTAACCCTTGTTGTCATAAAAATCCCTGATTCTGTCATAGAATTCTCTGATTTTGTCATAAAAGGAAGGGAATTGGAGGAGATTTTAGGCGGAATTGGGGCCAAAGTTGGTGACGGAATTGGGCTGGTCTACTTGATGGAATTGGACTGCAGAACGGTAATGGGTGTTTTGACCTTATTAGGCGAAAGATAGGAGAAAGTTAAGAAGCAGATACTTCAGGATACAGAAAGATGGAGAGAAGCGGAAAGAAGGGCTCCACGTCGTCTCGCACAAAACCCACGTGCTGCACTGTTTCCCAGACGACAAACACACCCAGAAGATCGGATTCCCTGCGCCAAAGCGAATCCAGCGATGAATTTCTGCAAGTTTGCCCCCTCTCCAGAACAAAAGTCACACAACAATTGAACATGTGCGCAAAAAATCTCTTCAACAATTCTAAAATTTCCACGCAAATCCTGCTCCAAATATCTCGTGGGTTTTTTCTCACCTCAAGGCCCCTGTTTCCACTTTCTGTCAGACTTAGCAAGCTCTGGAGTCTGGAGTCTGGACTTCGGGACAGGCCTATGTTAGTAAGTGAGAATTTGAGCATCCTTTTTCAATAGAAACGTGCGGGATTGCAATTGTCCTCATGCCGTAAAAGAAAACCATTTTCTCTCAGTCCACGTTTAGAAATTCCTTGTGCAATTGCAACGGAAGCGCGCATTGTTTTTCTTGCTTCATTGTTCAATAGAAACGTGCGCAATTTCTACACCAACAGGAGAGATAGACTCTAGCCCTCATCGTCCCCTGTCTCACCAAAACATCCTTCGTACAATTTTCCCACAGACCACGTTTAGAAATACCTTGTGCAATTGAACGTTGCTTTTCTTGCTTCGCTTTTGCAATAGAAACGTGCGCCATTTCTACTCACAACTATACGAGAATTCAGCAGCACTCATCGTCCCCTGTCTCCTCATCACCACATCCTCGTACCATTTTCTCATAGTCCGCGTTACAAATTTCTTGTGCAACTGCAACGGAAGCAATTGCCGCGTTTTTCTTGCTTCATTTTTCAATAGAAGCGTGCGCAATTTCTAAGTTACAACAACACAAGAGACTACAGCAATCATCGCCCCCTGTCTCATTACAACATTTCCGTACAGACCCCAAAAGAAGCGTCCCGTCTTTCAATCTCCACTCTACAATCACCTCCTGCGCTCTTGGAGTACCGAAATTGGCAGCCACACAGACTGAGAGCGAGTGCGGTTCGTGGTTTTCGGGATCACTCGCGAAATAGTTTGCATTTCGTGTCGTGGTTTGCGGTTTTGAGTGTGATTTGATTCGGGGAGCGGCTCGGGGCGCGTCGAGGCGTATGCATTGTGGTACAAGGACGAAGCGTGTTTGTGCGACGCCAGGATGGAGTGCAAGTGGGGAGTCTGGATCAAGCGGCAGATTGGTTGAGGGTTGAGTTTCTTTCAGGGAGCGTGTATTTGCGAATTCGCTCACAAGTGCGACGACCAGAATTGTCGGTGAGTTGGGTCGATTGAGGTTAAAGGGTGTTTGTGCTTTCTGAAACGCCTGTTGCGTTGCCGGTGGATTATACTTATAGAGTTTCTGTCTATTGCCACTTTGGCGAAGTTCTCCAGAGGTTCTGCAGTAGAGAATATACCGAACGAAGAGTGTCGAGCGTCAAATGACTTACTGAAGTTTTTCTTTTTGGTCACTTTGCTAACATTCTCCAAGAGTTTCTTTTGTATTAGGGAATACGGGGACTACGAATCTTGGTGGTCAAATGGCCGTAGGATTTTTTGGTCTATGGATAGAAGTAGTAATAGGATGTCAAGCATCACTGGTTCTGTGACTTCTGTCTTTCTATTGCCTGCTGTGGATCACCAGCTTCGAATTCAACTCTGAAATTTGTGCATTGGGCATGCAACTTACTTTAGTTTTGAATTGGTTTCTGTTTCAGGAATTTAGCTTGGAAAAGGGGGGGGGGGACACTGGTGCCATCGCAACACCCCAAGATTGGAATCATGAGCAGTGTTTCAGCTCCACGTTCAAGTCCTGCCAATTCAGAACAGAAATGGGTAAGAGCTCTCTTCACTCCTCACAGTTCAAGTTTTCCACTGGTTTGATTTTCTATTTTTAGGGATGACTCGGTTCGTCTTGGTGTGGAGTTGGACAGCGTCAGCGAATTTTTTTCGAAGGTATATGTTCCCAGAATCGCCACCTAAAATATACAGAGTGGATTCATTTTAAGTGGCGATTCTGAGTGCATGTGTTCCCAGAATCGCCACCTAAAATATTCAGAGTGCATTCATTTTAATTTTTAAGTGGCGATTCCGAGAGCATGTACCTTACAACTCATTATTCTCCCTAGATCTACAAGGTTAGACTGTTGTTATGATTTTAATGCTAGGATTTACATGTCGACGCACTCAGCTGGGGTCTTAGCGCAGAAATTCACCAGATAATTAAAATGAGCTCTGTTTTCTTGGACACCGAAGTGCTACAAGTACAGAGTTTATTTTGGCTAGACGTGGTCAGCCTTTGGGTCTGCTTGCTAAGAGCCAGAACTCATCTCCACGTTCAAGTCCTGCCAGGCTGGTGCTTGAAAATCTCTAGTTTTTTATTATCTTTGATAAACTAGCAAACCCGACCACTGTTTTGATTCTAAAGTGCAGCTTGGTTTCGCAGAACACGAATTTCTGATCGAGTATGCATTCAAGCTAATGGTGGTTTCAAAGCTCAGCAATTGTTTGGAATGTTTGCAGGTCTGTAGGCATGGCGTATGCAGTAAATGGAATATTTGGATGCATGGATCAAGTTTTCTCGATAAAACTGAACCCAAGTAGCAATCCAAGTTTCTGCAACATGCCACGATTTCGGTATATATACTAGAACTGAAGAGTATTAATGCTTTGTTAGCAAAACGTTGTTTTAAATATGATGGTCCATGTCTAGACTGGCTTCGTAACGTTTTTTACTATGTCACTTCTATGTTTTCTTAAATTCTTTATGTGAGCGAACCTTTGTTTGAAAATTAAACACTCCGTGCTCTGTACTACTATACCATTTCTTTTGATTTTTCTTTTCACACGTTTTGACTAGAGCACCGGTGTTCCTTTATTTTGAACAGGCTGCGATATTCATTCCCCGGTTCGACGGAGTTCTGGAGCTCGGTTCTTGTGATAATGTAAGCAATCGAATTATGGTCGCAATTTTGAATATTTTGCTTGAAAATCTAGCGCAGTCGACCATTAATACGCTGTTTTGAATGCTTCAGTGCATCTTCGTTTCTCAGAACATGAATTTCTGATCAAAATCGGCATGAAACGACCCTTTGAATCAGAACGAGTGAGCATTCAAGCCCTGGCGGTGGTTCCAAAGCTCTGTTCGACTCAAAATTTGTTGCAATGTTTGCAGGTCTGTAGGCATGGCGTATGCAAGAGGTGCGAATATAATTGGATGCATGAATCAAGTTTTCTCGACAAAGCAGGATCGAAGGAGCGATCCGAGTTTCTGCAACAAGTCAGGATCTCGGTACACACACTAGAACTTATGATCACCGATGCATGTTTTAATTTTATATGCCGTGTGCTGGTCTGGATTCATTAAAATTGTACTACTCCTTATCTTTTTTCCTTTATTCATTCTGTGAAGAATCCCTTTCCTTTCCAATCACTGAGCCGTACTATTGTCACTCTTATTTTTCTTCAAAATCATTACGTGAGTGTCCCTTCGTTTTTAAGAAACACTCCGTACTCTGTTTTTCCATTTCTTGTGATTTTCCCGTGTGATTCTCACTTATCAACGAAAGCACCCAAATTGTTTTTTCTTGATCAGTCTGCCATATTCATTCCCTGATGTGATGGAGTTGAGATTATGCAAGCGCTTCACCTAACTTATGGCCACAGTTTGAGTAACTGATTTGCTTGAGGAGATTCAAAATCTTCACAAAGTCGGTGCCCTCATTTAGTTCAGATGGCTCCTTCTGGCAAAGTACGTTACATTTGGCATAAATTTGTTGATTCTAAATCTCATGGTAATTGCAGACGTGACCACAGGTGCCCGAGAATATCGTTCTGATGGACAGAATCCGGAGCTATTTTGTTACGAACATCATGCCAACAAATGGGCAACATGGCACCGGCCATTCACAGTTATCAGCAAGCAATATACAACACAGACTGGTGTGGTAGTCCCCCAAGACTTTCGAGCCCAAGTCCCTGAACCAGCAAATCATCCGAAGGTACTAATCTAACAGTCAAATCCTAAAAATCCCACGAGCTCACTCCCACCACTAAAGAACCAAGTGGCCTCACATTCTTTGAGCATTTCTAAGCAGGTCACATGGATTTTTTCTTTCGTCCAATTTTGTTCACTAAATTATGACCGACTAATGCCATGTTGTTCATTGATTATTGTAGTATAAAGTTTGACCCCATCTGAATTAGATCCCTTATTGACAGAAGAAGAGTGATATTTTTATTTTAGTCTGTTCTGCTGCATATTGCACTATCTAAGCTACAATGTAAAATATATGGTTTTTAACCATGTAACGATTGCGGAGGAGATCATCTTGTATGTGACTGACCATTCAGTGATTAGAATTCCTGTTTGGGGAAGGCACTTCAATTGTAGGAAATTTTTTGTAGGAATTTTTTTGCGGTGGGTGGGTGGGTACACATTGGAATTTTATTCCAACGGAGAGAAGGTAAAATACTGAGCTTTGGGATGGAACTTCCATTGTAGGTTCAGGTATCAACACCCCCGGACTGCGTTACGATTCAGTGGCCCCTGTTCATTGACAGGTTTCGTCGACAGCTTCGTTCCCCATCAGCCTTGTCAAGTTGTCAATTCGCATGTGTTAAATGTGCAGGAGGAGAGCCTCAGCTATTTTTATATTAAAGTTCATGAATGAATGGACCCACATTTCCAAGCATGGACAGGTTCGTTGGCAGCTTCCGTTCCCCATCATCCTGTCAAAATACGCATGTGTTAAATGTGCAGGAGGAGAGCCTCAGTTATTTTATTTTAAAGTTCCAAAATGAATGGACCCACACTTCCAGCATTGACAGGTTCGTTAGCAGCTTCCGTTCCCCATCAGTCTGTAAAAATACGCATGTGTTGAATGTGCAGGAGGAGAGCCTCAGTTATTTTATTTTAAAGTTCAGGAATGAATGGACCCACACTTCCAAGCGTTGACAGGTTCGTTATCAGCTTTGTTCCTCATCAGCCTGAAAATTCGCATGTGTTAAATGTGCAAGAGGAGAGAGCCTCAGCTATTTTATATTAAATTTCAGGAAATAAGGGACCCACACTTCCAAGCATTGACAGGTTCGTCAGCAGCTTCGTTCCTCATCAGTCTGTAAAAATTCGCATGTGTTAAATGTGCAGAAAGGAGAGAGAGTCTCAGCTATTTTATAATAAAGTTCAGGAAATAATGGACCCACACTTCTAAGCATTGACAGGTTGGGTTTTTTTAAACAAATGAAACGAGAATTTCAGCATCGACAGGTTCGTCTGCAGCTTCGTTAGCCTGTAAGAATACGCATGTGTTAAATGTGCAGGAGGAGAGTGCCTCTGCTTTTTATATATTAAAGGTCATGAATGAATGGACCCACACGGCCAGCGCTACCTGCACATGTCAATTGGGAGCCTGTCAAGCTTCGGTGAGATCCCACATGTGTGTTCATCACGATTCTTCACAACTGGCGACACTGGCGATTGCCTATTATAGATAAGCTCTGCAGAAAGGTCATAATTTTTATATGTTGAATTGGTATGACACATGTGGGTTACTACTACTGTAGCCTGTGGACGAACCTGGGTTTTGTCAGAACCAAAGAGCCAGGAGCTACAGTTGCCGACCCTTCTTTTCACCTCTTTGAGGGGATTCCCCGTAGAAAGCTACCGATTTCAGTACACTGATTCTTTTTTCTCTAAAATTTAAATTTTTTTGTTCTTAATTTTTGAATTTTTGAAACAATTTTTAATTCAACGACGAGGAAAAAAGTAACAATACAACCCCAGGACGGAGCCGAAGCCACTCAGGGGGAGAACCGACAGAAATATTTTTATTTTATTTTATTTTGAAACATGAAACGTGACCATTTAAAAAGTAAACCAGGGTGAGCCAGAGAGAGATTCCAGTACAGTACACTGATTTATCCTACTTTACGGTAAGGGAATCGTTGCCAAAAGTCAGTTCCACCGTGTGACCATTTGGGGTGGACCCAATTGAAGCATGTGACTTATTCTCTGGTTACCGTCTGCCGTAACTTACTGAAACGTGCGTATGTGTTTCAGGTGCTCCGAAATCATGCTGGTATACGCAATTGCTGCTCTTGTCGGTCACCTCCAAAACTTGTAATAGCTTTCGGGTTTCGTCTTCTGTTCTTTGTTGGGTTTTTTTTTTTTTTCTTTTATAGCAAATGGAAAACCATTGCATTAAGAAAAAACCAAAGTAACAGCCAAGCCGAAAGGCTGGACAAATGAAGAGAGAACGAGCCGTCTTTTTGTTCTTTGGCGGCATCTGTATTCGACATGTTTTTGGTGTTTGTAGGTTCTTAATAGACCATGTGAAAAGCGGTGAGGAAATGCGCTCTGCAGCTTTTGTTGAACTAATCACTCCGCGTTGGTGGGGGACACGAAAAGCGGATGAAATGCTTGTGGGTACTGTACTGTAGATGATTTTTCTTTTTCTTTTTCTTTTTCTGAAACTGAATTTTTTCTAGATGCTTGAACCTCTGATCATGTGCGCTTGTTGAGTGATGACTCCATATGTTCAGTCTTTTCTGTCGGCTTGATTCGGATGCCAAACATTGGTTTTCATTCGGCTTGGTGGTTCTTATCATACCCCTCCTCCTCTAGTTTGCAATGAAATTACAGTTTTCATTTATGCCAAAATAACAAAAAAGAAAAAAAAGAAAAACAGGTTCTACAATAGTTGGGGTATCAAAGCTGATCCACAACAAAGAAAGAGACCGACAAGCATTTTCCAAACTCCAAAAGGGAGCGTCTACTTTGATGAGGAGAGAGAATTTTGTGATTTGGTAACGAACTTGCGAATTATGGAAGCAGGAATTGAGAGGACTCACGAAACTCCTCACATCAAATTTATTATGTCCAAAATGGGCTAGTCTTTTCTAGTCTATGGTTTGGGCCTTTGACAAGTTTGAGAATTCGGCTGAACCAAGTAAGGGTCGTAGCTTCCATGTGAGTCCGGTGGGCAAGTTTACCGCTAATTCAAGCAAGAAGACAAAAGTGACTTCACCGATTGACTTGCCGGGGTGGACAAGCAGGAAAGAGTTGAAGTTTCATCGATATCGGTGTACACAACCTCGTTGATGGAGAATAGTCAATCTTGAGAAAATCTAATACTTGTAAATTTCCTATTGTATCTCTCCCCATCCACTCTACATGAAAGTGCAATGGCTATTTCTCCCTGTAGCACCCGTTGTGAAAGTTCCCCGATGACCAATACCTGTAAGGTGGCCCTAAGTATTTTTAGCAGGAGCGCCTTTATCGAATGGAGTCTGAGGGTTTCTGCATTTGTACATAAAGTGGAGGAATTGGGTGTTGACTGCAGCATCTTTTGCAAGAATATGTTATGGGAATTGAAAAACTTAGGGCGATGCAAGAATAATTACGCACCGGCAATAGGATCTAGAGGTTCTTTTTATTTTTTATTTTTAAAAATTCCACGAGTAGAATGGAAACTCAAGTATTTACAGTTTTACAGGGAGATTCATGAGATACCACGTCAGCCCTGGCCCATTTTTTTTTAAATTTCTATCTAGAACTCTTTTGTTCCACATTAATAGGGAGCACGTGTGTAATGGCAGGTGATGTGGGGAAGAAATTGCAATGTGAGTTTCAGAAAAGTGGTACCGAAATACGGAATCTTACTCTCAAAGCATGACCGGTTATTAAAAATAAAATAAAAACACAATAAAAACATGGCGTTCAGAAACGACAATTTCCCAGGAAGTAACCCTTATTTGTGTCATTTCCAGAATGCCTAGTAAAAGGTGGGTGGGCACCTCCAACCGCCACTTTTTGCTACCGTGCCTATTTTAGTAGACTGGTCAAATTTCCACATTTTCTTGTTGGCAAGGGAAAGGAGGTTCCAACGCACCAAAGAACTCGACATTTGGATACTGTATGCCGAAGTTATGAAGGACCCCAAAAAATATGGTAGAGGTTCCACGATCGTTTCTTCAGCCTAGGAACATATTGACTTTGGAGATGTACACAGAGTGATGATGGCGATTTTAGGCAGGGTGAGATTATGGAATTTTGTGGAAGAGCTCTAAAAATGGCTTGGAGCCCACACATCCCCCACAGGCCCTCAACCCCGCTGACGCTCCCCACAGGTCTGACGGCTTTCCAATAAATTATTAATAAGGGGAATTGGGCTCTTGCCGTCAAAGGAACTACCTATTTAATTAAATTGTGCCAACCGGATCGCTTGAATATTTATTTTGGGCATCAATGTTTTGAACATGCTTGGGAAAGGGTTCTCAGGCTCTCCCAAGTTCATGGCCTGAGCAGTCCCAACCTACATTTTGGGAAGAACTGGCAGCTAGTTCAAAGCTAATCAATGGAATTCGGAAAAAATTCCAGTTGCAATTAGAAGACAAATCCAGGCTGGGGAAAAAAATTGGTGAAAAAAACTATAAATTTTTCGTTTAGAATTTAAAAATAGAAAAAATAATCGAGACTTTGTACTTGAAAACTCAATTCAATTTGGGAATTGAAAGAAAAGAGTTGATAAAATTCAAAAAAAAACTTCAAAAACATTGGTCTGGACTTAGTATTGCAATGTTCATCTCCTTGGATTGTCCACTCAAAAGCAAGATAGCTATGTACCCCCCAAATACTAGGCACCCACCAAAAGAAATCCCCTCCAAAAGAAATTTATTTGGGTCCACATTATATATATATAATAGATACAATAGATATAGATACAAAAATATAGATGCTATACAATAGATTTATATATGGACCAAGCATTTGGCAGATACATATTTCAAATCTTTTATTGTCCTAGATGGCATAAGAAAAAATAATAATAAATAAATTAGAGAGAGAGAGGGTCCAGGGATTTGGAATTTCTAATAAGAAAGATGCGTCTTAAGATACGGAAGTTGTAGGTCTTTTGAGTGACTACTGGTATCCACTTCAAAAACAAAACTATCAACTAGTATTCTCTTGACACTACTCCCCAATATAAACCTCGATGAACTTTATTATCGTTGGACCAAAGAGGAAGAGGCTTTGCATCGACAAAAGCTACCTTGAAGAAGGTTGAATAGTTGTTTGTTTTATTTTTTTGAATGTTTTTGAATTCCTTCCTCCATAAAAGAAAAAAAAGTCAAGAATAGAAAGCTAAAAGAATTAGAGTACAAACCAGTTCAATACTAAGAGTCCATGAATCCCACATGATTAATCATAATTGGCTACTTGAAGAACCAAGTCCTTGAAGAAAGTTTTTTCCAGTTAGGAATTACATCCCTCCCTAGAAATCCAAGAGCTAGTTGACATTCTAAAATTAAGTTTTCATCTTAGAAAGCAATAACATTTCACAACAAACTTTGTCTCTATCTTGAATCTTCCATTATAGGAATGAAAGATTTCAGGAAAACTTGGAGATTCAAGTTACTACTTTGTTAAAGAGTAGGTAACTATTAGTAAAATTAACTAACTACAATAAAATTGAGTTAAGTGCAATACAAAGGAAATAGCAATAAATATAAACAAACAAGTTAAATACTAGTAGTTAAGTTGCATTTTTAATTTTAAGTACAAGAAGAGTGAATTGACTATGTTGACAAGGATTTCACTTCTTTAAAGCAAGTTGTAATGTAAACAAAGAGTTCATTCCAAAATGATCCAAAAGTGTGTAGAGGTGTTTTGGTTTTAGCCTATATCCTCCCCCCTCCAAATAGTCTTAGGTTTGTTCAAGACTCAATGAAAAAATTCTTAATATGAAATGAGTTTTTGTTCAAATAACTCAATTAAAAAGAGGACAAATGATTCTAAATCAAAACTTAAAAACTACTTTGTCATGTAAAAAAAGAATTGTTGATTTTGACCAAAGCATTTTTGTATGCCAACTCATGTAAGGAACTTCCAAAAAAACTATTAACTCACATGTCCAATAAAAGGATGTAGTGGGGATTGTTGAAAGAGCAATGGCACATATTGATTGCTAATATGGGACGTGTATTGTTGTCCTTCAAAAGACTTTGAGAAAAAACCCAAACAATGTCTAATGCAATCTAATTGTTTGATGTGCTCTTAGCATAATTGTGAGAAAATAGGATAGAATATTCAGGTTTTTTACATGCATTAGAAGAGTTTTGGAGCCACTAGGAGACCTCTAGTTCTCCGACGTTCCCACAGTCCGGGAACGTCGGAGAACCAGCAGTCCGACTTGGCACAGAGACTGCCAGGTCGGACTGCAGTAATGAATTAATTAAAAAATATTTTTTATAAAAAAATAATATTTTTTAAATAATATTTAAAAATCAAAATAATTTTTTTAATTTTTTTTTAATTTTTTTTTTAATCAGACTGTCCGGCCATGGTTGCAGCAAGGGGAACCATGGCCGGAAGGTCTCCCAGAGGCCTCAATTCCTTTCTAATGTTACAACCTAAATATAAGTCAATAATACAAAATATTGAGTAGGTTGTCCAAATGCTCTCACCAATCAAACCTAAAACAAAAATAAATTTAGCTCACAATTCCTGAAAATCTTGGAACATGTCAAGGAAGAAGTTAAAATACAAAAGATAACAATTATACATGGTTTGATGGAAGATCATATCACATTTACAAACTCGCCATCAAATCTTAGAAAATTCATTTTCTTCTAGAAGACGTGTCATAATAATGAAAAAAATAGTTTAGTTCTTGGTTCATGAGAATAACATATCTTCATAAAAATCCACAAACAAGGCTTATATTTGACATGCTTGTAGAGCCTCCTTCTATGGAAGACATTTCCTATCATTTTTGAAGAAGAAGGGCCATTCACAAGTGTAAGAAAGAATTAAACTTAGTGTCTCAAGTGTCATATGATCCATGTATTCTATGTGATCCATGTGATCCATGATCCATATGATCAATGTAGTATTAATTAATTGTGGGTACACCAATAATTTGAGGTTTAAAAGTTTCTTCATCAAAGTTTCTTCAAATTTCCAAATGGTCCCAATCTAATTGTCCTTGGCACTATCGATCACACTTTCTTAAATGGATTTGGAGACTATTTATCAAAAACTAGTATTCTTCATCTCCTTTCATTCTTGATTCTTTGAAATTAAAGTTTACAACATGAACCAAGGCACTTTTAAGTCCAAGGGAAAATAATAATGATTCATATTATCGTATGAGTGAAACTTTGTTGGAATAGTTATACTAGCTTGGCCTCATTGACCTAAGTACTGATATAATCAAAACTAATGACTCATGAATGAGTGCATAGACAACTTGACATAACTAGTGTGATAGACTCGGAGATAGGATAATGGTATAATAATAACTTTGAAAATAAATAAATAAAACTCACAACTAATCTAATTTGCTATGAGGGATTCCAAGTAAAATCTTCTTGTGGATCTTTTCTACGGTCATTGTTCCTACTTCAATGAGTACCTTCTTTGCACCATTGTTCCTACTTCAATGAGTACCTTCTTTGCACCATTGTTCCTAATTTCACGATCTTTTTTTGGTAACATGTTTTTAAACCGAAAGGTGTGCATGCAATAAATAGTGAGGAAGTGAAAGATTGAAGTCCAAATACTCAGGGTGAAATAAATTACTCTGATTTACACTCTTCTTAGGGAATGTAGAGTATTGTAGATGAAATCCATTACAATGATTTATAGTCTTAGGGAGGATGTAGAGTACTATAGATGAAATACATTTTACATTGAGGGCCACTTTACACTACGGTGAAGAAGTATACGGGTTGACAATTGTAGGGAAAAGAAGCGATATCATTAGGGCAAGTTCTGTTCTTCACCAGATTGGGTTTACACTACGGCCAAGGCTTGTCTGGTGGAACACTTGAAGCATGGATGAAAAAATGACATGACTGCCTATGTGGTAGTCCTTTTTGTAAGGGAAGTTCTTTGGAGGTCAAATTTCTTGGGCGGACTCACCCCTCTCGACAAGAAACTTGACCTCCAAAGAACTCCAACTTCATTAAAAGATTATTAATCTATGACAAATTTGGTACTGCTGCGCAACCACTCATCATTGTTCTACAATTGTTTCAGAGACTGGTGAAGCCCAACTACACTTCAGACCACAGACTGAAATTTTGAGTTTAAATGTTAATTTTAATTTGGGGAGCTCAACATGCAATTTGCATTTTGCAATGCATTGATCTCACAGGTTTATCAAGATAGAATTGAAACTGCTCAGTTTGCAGCTCAATTTTAGGACTAATCTTCAAGACGATTTTATAATTCCAGCTTCGAAAATCCAATTTTGAAAATGAATGTTGATGATTTTTTCTATTCAAGATTTTGTGCAAGGGTGTTCATTGAAAGCCTTAATTTTCTAAGTGTTGACAACTCTTGAAAATGAGACTCAAAGATACTAGATCTTGAAGAAGAAATCGCATTAGAAATTCATTTAAGAAAGTTGTCAAGTAGATTTTGAAAAGCCGTAAATTGATTGTGGTTATACTTGTTATTTCTTATAACTTCATTTTTTTTTGGTGATCTCCATTTTAGATTTGACATGTACAAAGAGAATTCAAAGACTTCAAATTACTTTCACAATTTTAACACCCTCGTGATCAAACATTATAATCTTTCAATCCAAAGTGATATTGTTGTGTTTTCTTTTTCTATGTGATCTTTAACATGTCTAGTTTGAATTTTATGGCTTAGAATTTTAAGAAAAATTGTTCTTCACTGGACATTGGATGAAGGAAAAACAAGCCCCAAAATTGCAACCATCAAAATGCAATTTGGTGAACTAAATTTGAACCCTATCTATTTAAATGATTCCCCAAAGTTCAATACATATGTGAACATTTTACCACACAAACTAGACAAGTAGATGCATTTTTTCCAACAATTCTTAATGAAGTTGGGCACCAAACGCAAAATTTATAACTTCTCAAAATTCACCGCAACCTAAAACTTACAAAATATGTTTGCGGGGACCCATTAGGGTTTACGGTTCCTATTGTGGTTGGCCCAAACTCTCTTGTTGATAAAGTTCACTAGTAGATTTCAATATGTAAAGTTGGTCGGAAGACTAATGTAGTTGGTATTTACTCTATAGCCTATTAAGACTTCTTAAGGTATTATTTTATTGTCTTTCCATCTTGACCAAACATCCCACAAGTTGCCTCAAATAACCAAGTCTTGGCTGAGACTTCTCGATTGACTAGTACACTTTTCGTCTCCTATCCAATGTAGTGTAAAGCAACCTTGATTTATACTCTTCTTAATCCTTAAACATCAACACGAATGCTTGGCATCCAATGGATGACAAGGAATCTTTCAAATAGGATAGAAGTGCAACTATTCCTCCTCAAAATTTTATTGTAAAAAGGGGAGGTCCTCTATAGTAGTTTGACTTCCAATGAGTGATTTTCTGTTTCTTAAGCCTAGTCTTAAGCCAATGACTCACACGGTAATGAAAAGGGATGATTTCCAAGGCCACCCATTCATCCTTTAATCCCTGAACATCACAACGGACATTTTTTAGACATTGAAAATCAAAAATTTATGGAAGCACTTATTCATCAACTATTATAATCTCAAAATCTAGACGGTGGATTCTCTTAAAAATTGCACATTCACATTCATCAAGTAGTTGGCTCCAAAATTCAACTACAAAGTCCTCAATAAGACGAGGCAATTTCAAATTATTCTATTTTTCCTTATCAAGCATAGAGAAGCTCCTCACTTCCGGGGTTCACCCTATGATGTTTAGGGGTTAACCCTTGAATGTCAACACGGACGCCAAACGTCTGATGGATGACATGGAATCTTTGAGTGTAGGACGAAAGTGCAACTATTCATCTTTGGAATTGGGTTTCGAAAGGAAAGATCTCCTACAGTACTTTGACTTCCAATAGTTGCTTTTGCTATTTCTTTGACCAATGATTCACACAGTAATACAAAAGGATGATTTTGAGCATCACCCCTTCAACGTTCAAGGGTTAAGGAATGTAGAATACTGTGGTCTTTTGTTTTCCTTCTTTTGCGTCTTGCTCTTGTGTCACGTCCCCGCCATGCCACCTTTGGTTGGCGGTTTTGGCCCCCTCCTTGCAATGAAATTTTGTTTCATTTGTTTAAAAAACAAATAAAAATGTAGAATACTGTATATGTGAAAGACATTACACACTACACTGACATGACACTGCAGTCTACTTCTTAGATGGCATTTGACTGATAGCTCGTTTCTTTACCGACAACGTTCCCACACGTGTGATTGTGAGCATCGTTTCAAGAATACACAGTACGTTTCTGAATAATGTATGTATCCCTTTTGCAATGAAATCCCGTTTCATTTGTTTAAAAAAAAAAGAATAATAATGTATGTATGTACGGTTATCAACGCGGTAGTCAGCCAGCCAGTCAGCCATACTGTATTCCCAAGGCAATGGTCAACCAATCACTCAATCACTTTTTAAAAATTGAATTGCCAATGTTTTCAGATGAAGTGCCTTCCGAGTGCTGAACTTAAAACCCTCAGTACGTCTTCTTCTCTCTGCAATGAAATTCTCGTTTCATTTGTTTCAAAAACAAAACAAAACAACCCCTCAGTATGTCAGTCGCCAGAGCAGTCCAGTCTAGGGGAAAAAAGGAACCAAGAAATGCTTATCCATTAAAAACGAAAACAAATTAAAAAATTAAAAAAATTAAAAAAATGTATAAGTACTATCAGTATTTTCCTGTTGAATTTGTGCCGGAAACAACAGCCAAGTGCCCTAGTTTTACGTTGTATTGTTGTCTATTGGAGTAAAGTTGGTGTACTATTGATTAAGTGAAATGGAAATCACGTGTGGTGTGCAACAACGTTTTCATGTGGGTTTTTTTTCCTCTTGTTTTTCATGTTTTGGGGGACATTATGAAGTTAAATAAATTACATTTCTATATACTTACTTACTATTGGTGTTTTAAGTACCGGTATTAATTTTAAAGGGAAAAAAACAGTCAAATTAGAGATGAGAATCTCACTACATAAATTAGTTCAATTAGTTAAGAGTGAGAGTCCCTGGTTCTCTTCTAATGAAAATTTCGACTATAAATAGTTATAAATAGTATAAATAACATATTTAATCTATTTTGCATTGACCAGGATGTGAGACTGTCTGTTGACTCTATTCACACTGCTGCCCACCCCACCCAGGCTAAATCAGGAGTTCAGGACCTCAAGTCAGAGCAACCCAAAGAGCAATGTTTGGGGAGAACTGTTGGTTAGTTCATTGTTATGAGCCGGTGGAATTCAGGGAAAATTGGTTGCTCCTTGATATCATTGGGAAAAAAAAATGGTGAAAAAATCTATAAAGTTTCTATTTTGAAAAAAAAAATAGAGAAAAAAACAAACTTGGGGCAATATACAAATTTTATCCAATTTCATCTTAGTTATTGTGGCAAAGGAATTTCATTGTGGTATTGTTGTAAAGACAATCTCTAAGAAAGAAAATTTTCAACTAAGGTTTACACCAAGGAATGACCTTGTTGTTGAGCATTTTGCCTCTAAAGGCCCTCCTTGTCAAGCTTTTCCCTATTTGTCAGGGCCTTCTTTGGTCCTCTTAGGTCATTCCCATTCTTGAATGCAAGCAAGTTGTCCCATTAACACCTAAGAGAGCCAACATCCACTATCTAGGATATGAATGTTTTCAAAAGCTTATTGTTGGAGCTACAAGAAACATATGAAGTACATATATCCAAATATGTTAAAAAAACAAATTTCAATGTTTAGTCTTCAATGATGTAATTAGCGTGGTTACTATGGTGCTTCATAATTATTGTACAATAACGTAAATGAGTTTATGCAAAGATGGGAAGAAAATGGAATCTTGCAAAATCTGAAAGATCTAATGTCTAGATTCAACTCCTGCTATAATTTATTTTGCCACAAAAGCTCAAAATCTACATCCTCCTTCCAAAGGACTTTTAGGCCGGTTAAAGGAAAGTAAAAAATGCCACAGTTGTTGTAACTAGCTATGGTCCACAACGATTTCATGACTCTCTCCATCCAACCAATTTTTTTGGGCAAGTTTTCTCCAGAATCTTACCTAATTTGACACTAGCTCTAAGAAAAATGTTTGAAAAAATGATTGAAATCACCAAAACCTTCTCAAAAAAAATATTAGATTCACCAATGTTTGGACAAAAGATACTACTAATAGATAGTTATGTGGTTGAATGTACGCATGAAGGTGATTTTATTAATTTTTTCCTTGCATACATTTTAGGCAATGTAAATATTTTGGCAATTTGTTGCCAAACCCTAAATTGATTCAAGGGTCAATGACAAGCCTACAAGAAATTTGAGTTTTTTAGCAACTTTTTGCCAATCCCATATGAGCTTGGGCCTAGGATTCGCCATATCCTTCTTATTATAATTAATGATGTAACTAGCAAATGGATCAATATACAAGGATCAACAAAGTTAAAAATAGTAAAAAAAGCATTAGGAGCATATTTGACCAACAAAAGGGTTCTTTCAACTTGGTTCCCATTCTTGCTTTCCTCACCAATTCTTAAAGTTCCTATTTATTAGATTCTTTTTAGAAAACTCATCATTGTTTCTGAAGAACATTGATGATTGACCGGCTAATGGCTTCGGTAATTTTCTAATAGCTTCATTAGCTTCATCATTTGATATGAAGTCTCTTAACTATGTTAGATTTGTTCAAACAACCACCGTAGGTTCCTTGATATATTCTATGTGTTGCACAAGGGAAAACCAGTCTTACACCCAATACCACATTATGTGGTCAAAAGAAATTTGTGATTCCCTTTGTGTTTTGTGGTTGATTTCCTTTGTAATTTGTTGATTCCTTGTGAGGCTCTACATGAATTTTGGACAACTCCTTGAGTTGTCATGTATGATTCTTGTTATTTCTTGGAGGGGAAGTTTATTATTTTTTCCTAGTGGGAATTTTCCAGGAGTTCTTAGTCAAGAGACCAATGGTCTCATTAATTTTTTTAATGGCATTCCCATCCTCCAGTTGATCGCCACATGGAGAAAATCCAAAAAGAAATTTACGCTGATTCCAGGATGAATGCAAGTCGCTCTGACTATCACCAAAAAGAAAAGAAAAAGAAAAAGAAACATGCTGCGTCCCCGACACTTCCGTCTCGTGAGCAACAGCGAGCCCCCACCCACCCAGCCCCACTCGCCCCACGTCCCCAACTGCTCTGAAACCGTTTGTTTTGTTCCTTTTTCTATGTTTCCCGTGTGCAGCCCCGCAGCTTCGTGGCACTCGCGTTCACAGGATACCGCCAAGCGGGTCCCATCCCTGGAAACTCGGATACCCGGCCTCGAGAATGATGAGTAGGACTGATGAGCGCAGTCAATGAACCAGAAAAGCAGCAACCAAAAGGAGAAGCCCGATTCATTCCGACACGTGCGTAATTCCGATACAAACTGGTATTCGTCTACAGCACCTCTGCCACTCATCCCTTCACAAACCCACACCCCCCCATCGCTCACTCTCATTCTCATCAGTCTTGCTCTCCCTCCCTCCAAGTCTCCCAAGGATCTTGACAATCTCCACCTCCTCTCTTGAGAAGAGTACCCACATTTGGGGACGCAGCGCAGCTTAAAGAGCGTTTGGATTTGTTCGAGAGAAACACTTTGCATTCCGTGGGTGTCTTGGTTTGGTTTGGTTTGGTTTGAAGTGGATTGCGTGAGCGGATCTGAATTCGATCGTTAGTCAGGGGTGTGTGTGATTGAGGTTGAAGGGCGAGCTGACGCTAGTTGTGTGCATTGGGGGATCCGTATTGGTAGGCGACTTTGAGTGCAACATCTCAAAGGATTGAGTGAGTGCAAGTGGGGAGTGGCAGATTGATTGGGGACGGAAGGGAGTGTTGGTTAAGGAAGTGGAGTTGGGTTCACGCGGCGGGTGAGGGTCGTTCGGGGTTTCACAGTTTTCAATGAGTACTGTATTGCGGAATTGAATTGGGAATTCGCTCACAATTGCTTAACAAGACAGAACTGTCGGCAGTTGGTTGGATTGAAGGGGAGGACAGTGGGTTTTTTGTTTTTTTGAGTTTTCCGGGTTGTGTCAGATTGATCGATTAGCTTGGAGGAATTTGAAAAAGGAGGTGAATTGAATTGCGTTGCGAATGCAGCTCGAGTTGGTCGATTTGTCGTTCACGGCTTGCAGTGAGCTTGCGAGTGTCGTCGTGTTTTCCTGATAAGTATTGTTCGCGACTGTCGCATGGAGACGCCTCACGAGCCCCACCCCAATCAGTCATCTTCAATCCGCGTTGCTTTCTTCTCGCCGTTCGATCAGAGTGATTCGTAATGTGGTGCAGCTGAGTGACTTCGATTCGATCGCAGTGAAGAGGTCGAGTACTGGAGATCGATCAATTGAGAAGCCGGACGGAGTTTGAGCTCATTCTGCTCACGCTATGAGTTACTCCACAATGCAAGCGATGGCCGGGCAGCAGCAGCTCCAGCATTCCGAGCCCACGTCTGTGCAGGCGCGACTGCGGAGCTTGGTGCAGGAGTTGGAATGGTCCTACGTTGCGCTTTGGTCACTCAACCCGCATACCAGGTTGGTACCACCAGGGTTTAGGATTGCGTCCCTGAGCCTGTGCCAACACTGTCATTTTAGTCACAAAGAGCTGAAGCTCGAAAGGGTGGAGGTGGTAGTGAAAACAGGGAAAGGCTAAGAATCAGAGGGGGAGCCAAAGGACTGTACAATTTTATTATCCAAAATTCTCCAACAATAGTGCAATTGTAATCAATACAAGGAACTTAGAGATTTGGGAGGCCAAATTGACTGTAGAATTTCTTCCAATATCAGCTTGCAAGCTCAGTTTTCGAGCAGTTGGGCAAGAGTGATTTCAAGGAATTAAGCGTCTTGGAGACCATTGGCTGTAGAGTTTCTTCTACTGCCACTTTGGTGAAGTACTTCTGAGGTTGTGCAATAGTGAAAAATGGGCTCCGAGAGTCTCGAGCTAGGCTCTAATGATTTACTGTTTTTTTCGCCTACTGTCAATTTGCCCAAATTCTTCAAAAGCGCTGCAATTAGGGTCTAAGAGTGTCGGAGGCCTAGTGACTCACTGCAGAATTTCTTTGGTCTCCCCAGAGGAGTAGTAACTGGATACTCAAGTATCACTGATTCTGTCATTCGATCACAACAGCGTCGAATTCAGCTCTGAAATTTGATTCACAGCGGTTATTCGGCTTGCCACCAACTTAGTTTGTGAGTCGGTTTCTGATTCAGGAAATTGGTATGGAAAGGGGGTCACTGGCGCCACAGTGACACCCAAGGCTGGAATCACGAGCACTATTTCAGCTCCACGTTCAAGTCCTGCCAGTTCAGAACAGGCTATGGGTAAGAGCCCTCTTCACTACAAGTTTCCCCCCGCCAGGCTTTATTCGGATTTTTCTATTTTCAGGGATCACCGAATTGATCTATTCAGATCTACGAGGCTAGACAGTTGTTATAAATTTAATACTAGGGTTTAAGTGACGACGCACTCAGCTGGGGTCTTAGGGCAGAAATTTATTAAGCTCTGTTTTTAGGGCACCGCAGTGATACAAGTCCAGGGAGTATTTGGGCTAGACTAGGTCAGCTTTGGGGCCTGCTTGCAAAAAGACACTGGGAAGGTTTAGAGAAGCCAGAGCCGGTGCTCAGAAATCTTCAGGTTTTGATAATCTAGCACACCCGACCATACTCTGTTTTGAACGCTACAGTGCAGCTTTTAGTTTCTCAGAACATGAATTTTGGATTAAAAATGGACATGAAACCACGCCCTGAATCAGAACGAGTATTAATTCAAGCCCTAGTGGTGGTTTCAAAGCTCTTGTCGACTCAGCATTTGTTGCAATGTTTGCAGGTCTGTAGGCATGGCGTATGCAAAAGGTAGGAATATTTGGATGCGTGGATCAAGTTTTTTGGACACAGCAGGATCCAAGGAACAATCCGAGTTTCTGCATCAAGCCAGAATTTCGGTACGTATACTAGATCTGATGAGCACCGACGCATGTTTAGATTTTGATGTGCCGTGTGCAAAGACTGGCTTCACGAAAATTGTACAAGATCTCTCCTTTTATAAAAAAATTTAAATTCAGTATGGGAGCGACCGAAAGCATTCCGTGATTTGATCTACCTTTCCTGATGAATTTTCTTTTTCTCACTTACTGACAAGGGCACCATTATTGTTTTTCCTGGAACAGACTGCGATATTCATTCCCTGGTTCGATGGCGTTCTGGAGCTCGGAACATGTGATGATGTAAGCATCCCACTTGGAGTCACAAGTTGGGGAGGTTCAAAAGTTGCCATAAATTAAAGTCGGTGCCAACATTCAGTCACTTAGGTGGCTTCATCGTATGTCGATTCACGTTAGCTTTGGAATAAATGAGTTGATTGTAATCTCTTTGGTAATTGCATGACCACAGGTGCCGGAGAATCTCGTTCTGATGGAAAGTATCCAGAGTTATTTTATGACGAGCGTCTTGCCAACACTTGGTCATCAAGGCAGCGACCATCCGCAGTTATCAGCAAGCAATATGCAGACTGGTGGGGTAGTCCCCCAAGCGCCTCTAAGCTTGCCTCAATCCTCTCGTGCCATGATGCAACCGAGCTCCTACGCACCCTTGAGCCCCTTGAGGCATCACGTATCCGACAATCTCAGCCCCCAGTCTTTCGAGCCCAATTCCCTGAACCAGCAAATCATTAGAAGGTACTAATCTAACTGCCAAACCCTAAAAAAAACCATGGGCTCAATTCCACTTTCTATTTGAACCAAGAAGCCTGAATCAATTGTGCTTTCTATTGTTTTTGCGGTCATGTGGATAATGACTTTCTTTGGTCCATTCTGTTGATTTCATGACCAACGCATGCCATGTTTTTCAATGATTTTGGTGATATATTATTTGAGTCCATCTGACATATGCTTTTCACGATGTGATCAGTCATATTGGTCATTTTGAAACCATTAGACCTGCCTGGGTTCTCTATGGTTGAGTTCAGTTGTTGATTGTCTGTGCAAGACCATGTTCCTAAGGCAGTATGAAGTTGGACATGGGATTGATGGATGATGTGTGCTTGTGACAGATTGACTAGCATGCCAAACATGTTCTTGGGAGTTGACGCTGAAGGGAATGAAATTATGAACACTGACAACATGTTACTCCCTGTCGTGGATGCGGCGACTGCAAGGGCTGCTAGCTGGGGTATGCAAACCTTAACCACGACAGCCGGAGCTTTGCAGACGCAGCAAACAGCCAACCAAATGTACTACCCTCCCGTGCAGCCGAGAACCCAGCCTGGGCAGCCGTACAGGTCCCGTTCCGGCACCACGTCTCCCAGTGTGAGCAGCTTGGAAGAGGCGGCCTCCACACTCCTGTCTGGGGACTCCCCGGAGCAGAACGTCTTCTTCATGGCCTCCAGCCAATGCCAACCCTCGCATTCCAACACCAGCTCCTCTCCCAGAAGGTCAGTACCAAATGAAAACTCTACATCACTTTTTTCCGCATAAGAATCTAGTTTAATGCATGGTGCACCAAATTCTCAAAAGCAAGTGATGTAAAAAATAAATATACCAATCGGTACGTGATTCTTTGCTGTTGAACTCGTACTGGTGATATACATCTGGAGTGAGTCCTGAAGGTCGTTGGCTGGGAATGATGGGTTAATTTCAGAGGGACGTCGTCTCACAGCCCCGAATTGAACCAGCTGGAGGACACAATAGGATGTCAATCCTTGCCAGAAACACAAGAGACTCGGGTCGAAGACGACCTCAATCTGGACCCGTTCTTGATGCTCGAAGGGGAGTCTCTCGAATCTGGCACCTACAATTTCCCTTCTCTGGAAACAGGCACCATGAGCCAAATGAACCAACTGCTAACGGAGTCTAGCAACGGAAACCAAAACCAAAGCCAAAACCATGGCAGCAACGTATTCCATGGAACGTCCTCGTATGAGCTTCCGCAGCCTGGGCAGGCTAGGCCAACACCTGCACCAACGCAGAAACCGTTCAAGGCCTGGAAAAATACTCGCATCCTGGCCCCGCCGTTGCAAAAGAAGAGCCGCCAGGACCTGCTGCGCCGCTGCATTGACATGGTGAAGCAGATCCCTCACTCGAATCCTCCCACCGGGTCTGAAGGGGTCCAGAATGAAGTGCAGACCGGGATGCTAGGAAGGCTGGCGTCCAGCTCCAGTCCTGAGACCGTGAATGATGGAATTCCAAATGACCCCTGCTTTGGCCAGGTATGTATGTTGATACATTAATTACTTGCAAAACCAATACATTTTCATGCATGATGAATTCTACTGCTGTTACAACTACTCCCCAAGCCGACCCCTTCTAGAGATGAGCAGAGTCTAGTTTTCAAATGTTCTTGTTAGCAAATCGAAGTTCATTCTATCGCTCCAAAGAAGGTGTGATATGGAAACTGCATGCAATTTTTCGTAATCATATCACAAGGTTGGTCTAAGGTTCAAATTTTCTTGTTAGCAAGTCGAAGTTGATTCCAACGCTCCAAAGATTGAAGCTGTTATTTGGAATCAACATGGTGGTTTAGTTATCTCTTCTCATCTCAAAAATGACAATTCGATCTTTCAAATGAGTATGGGTAGACCTCATATGGTCACATTACTGGACATGGGACTCTCACATATTCTTTAGTAAATCTAAATATATTTCCATTTTATTTTTTGGGGTTACAGGTTCCGCCAAGAGGGCAGAGACGACCTCGACAAGGTTCCCGAATTTCCAGCATGGGGGGCGCAGTGCATCAAGGGCATGATGAAGCAGCCATGAACCATATGATGGCAGAGAGACGTCGCCGAGAGAAACAAAAAGCGAATTTTGCTGCTTTGAGGAGATTAGTTCCCATCATTTCAAAGGTATTAATTGATGATCTTCCAGATCCATACTCTCTTAATGCATTGAATTAACACACAATTTCTCTGCTTGGGAGTGTACATATTAGTTGAACTTCAATGTGATCTGACTTTTGCTGGCATATCTGCAGGCAGATAAAGCTTCCATCCTTGGGGACGCTATTTTGTACCTCAAGGGCCTGAAGAACCAAATTGAAGAACTGGAAGTAAGCAAGGCCGAATCAGAAAGAAAGTTTGAGACTCTTCAGAATTCTTTTAAGGAATTGGAGCAACGGAACAAGGAGTTTGAGTCCATGATGCGCCCAACGAGGCTTCACTCCATTTAGTCGCTGAGTCCCAGTCTTTTGGAGTCATTTTATAACCCACTTGTACAGCAGAGTTTCATGCAGAATTCCGTATGCTGGCGTTGTCGTTGTCGTATTTACTGTTTGTGTGAATATTGCATAGCTGACAATCAGTTGCCAACGAAAAAATTTGAGTTACCTTACTACATGTAGTATCCAGTGGCGGGATGATGAAGACCCGGCCCACCTTGAAGTTCCTCTTCGATCAACGTGTTCACAAATAGGTTTAGGTCACAAAAGACGACCGGTTCCACTTGATTTTAGGCCACAACAGAGAAATCCTGGTGTTCTAGGATGAGAGAATTTATGATTTTATGCTCGAGTGGAGCGCGTAAGTGTTCACTTGCAATCAATTTTGTACAGACCTCAGCTCTTCTGCTGATCTTTTCAAAGCAGAATGTTGACAGAGATTTGACAATCTCTCCCATACTGTGAAATTTCTATCTCTCTATGGATGATGGCGGACAAGTTCCTTCTGTATTTTGCTTGATCAGTGGGATGCACAGTTTGAATGTGAGAGATTGTCTTGGTGTTGATTTCATCTCAGTCTTCCCTCAGATGTTTTTCTCAGATGATTTAACTTGACGATTCCGGTTCCTTCCTTATTCTTGATTTGTAGTTAATGAATGTTTAGCACTTAATTGAAAACTACAAAATATTAGTTAAGAAAGCCACCTGCGTTGTTCAAATAATGTTATGTAAGTTTAGCAAATACTATCCTGATGTGGTTTTTAGAGAAAGATTTAAGGTAAATCAGCCCATTGTGGTCAAATGACTCACAATGGTCACCTACCAAATGACCCCATTATGTTTTTTTCAATTATTTCAGATTTTGCCTTCAATGCATGTCTTACATGACAGTAATGAAGTAAGGTAAACCAGCCTATGACAGGCAAATCTCCTATGACAGGCTCCTAGAGAACTACCCATTACAGTCTTAAATCAACCCATGACAAACTTTTTCCAATAAATGGGGTTAGAACTGCATTTGATTAATTTGTGGCCATAATCAAAGCCTTGGGAAATGGTCATGAAGTTATTGGTAACTGTCTTAGGACACTTACCCATTTTCAGTGTAAATTGGTAGTAAAAAGTTATTTTGTAATTCTTTCATGTCATGTCCATATTAGGAAATCTTGGAGCCATGTTAGAAAATGGTTTGACTGCATTAGGTGGTTAGATGACCATCATGGAAACACTTTTCTGCTGATTTGGGGTGGTCTACAGACTCTTTAAAGCCAATTGCACAGCAGACTTCAAAAATTCATAAAAAATTCATTTTTTG
The DNA here is from genome assembly GCA_947034895.1 of Rhytidiadelphus loreus. Lineage (NCBI taxonomy): Eukaryota > Viridiplantae > Streptophyta > Bryopsida > Hypnales > Hylocomiaceae > Rhytidiadelphus > Rhytidiadelphus loreus. The sequence goes on along the minus strand of OX344765.1, from coordinate 25,930,950 downwards.
TCCAAAAAATAAAATTTCACTTGCTCTTTGCATTCCTCATGTTTATCTTCATAGCGATTTTTTTTTAATTTTTTTCAAAAATGTGAACATGGCAAACCAGCCATTCTGCCTGTCATAGGCTGGTTTACTTTAGTTAGTGACCTCATTGGGAACTTTCAATTTTTTCAGTGAGAATTCATTGTGAGAATTGACTTTTTAGGCCTTCCATGCTACAAAAGATTTTGATTGCTTTAGGTGAGTCAAATGAGTATGATGGATTTAGATTTTGTTGGTTTTAAAGTAGTCTATAGACTCTTATGGGCAAAAATGCATTGAATACTTCAAAAATTCATAACAAATTCATAACAAATTCATACTCTGTCAAAAAAAACATAATTTCAATTGCTCTCACTGTTTCTTACACTTGTACTACTGTGGCAAACAAATTGAAAATTTCAATAACCACAAGATGTCAAACTCCTTATTTTGACCACAATAGGCTAGTTTACTTTAGATGATTAAACCCAAATATGCAACTCACTCTCAAATTTGCTTTGCAAAATAAAGTTAATTTTTTAGGACCTACAATATGATACTAAGCAAGTATGGGTAGTCAAGTTGTGATCCTTCTATGAGCTACAAAGAGAGTCCATGAAGGAAGCTCTTCCATCCACTATCATTAAGTGGAGTCTATTTGTTGCTTCTTGGATTGAAAAAATGAATAAATAAATGCCCAAATCTTTTTTGGAATTTTTCATATGTTTGCTTCTAGTAAAATTGGCACTTTGGGAAAACTAAAAATCCTCTGTTGTTAATCAAAGACTCCATAACATTATTTAGCAATGAATCATAGGTGTCTTTTAGAAATCATTAAAGTTTATAGTTAGTTTTTGTTGATGTGATTGTATGAATCAAATCACCATACAATCAAATGATTGTCCTTCCTACACAATCTAATTCTTTAAAGATCAGCTCAATTTAGCCTTTTAAATTACATTCAAATTTCAACTTTGCAATTTTTTAGCCAAAAATGAGAATAAATTGGTAATTTTAACAAAAAATATCCAATTAATTTGAATTTTCTTCTTGAATCACAACAACAAATGAGAATAATTTTGCATTGGAAAAAAATCCAATTGTGTCAAAAAATTAGGAGGATCTTACAAAAGATATAAAATAAATTAAAAGAATACTAGAATTTTATAAATCAAATAGATAAAAAGAAGTGTATTGAAGAAAAATGTATTTAGTAATTAGACAAAGGCCATGAGACTCAAGACAATTTCCAAACATAATCCTTTGAATTCTTCCAAACTAATCCAAGACCATCATTCAAATTCAAATTTTCTACAACTTTCTTAGGGTGTGAAAATATAGAATTATGATTCAAAGCCATTGTCCCTTGTTATAACCACATTGCATTGTACCATGTGGCAATTAAAGTGGCCACATGGTTATGATAGAATTGGCATTCCAAGTGTCACCAACTTGAACCCTTTTAGGTTTGGAAAGTTCAATATGGGTTGCAACATGAATTTTTTTGTATTTGAAATATAAGGTGCATGCATTGAAGTATACAACAGTTACAATTGCAAAAAAATTGTATTCATGTTGATCTGAATCCAATGACAGATGATACTTCTAATTTAGATTATTATTGCACTTGCTACATTTGTAAGAAGTTGCAAAACAATCATGTATTCTACATGTATGGTGTCGTATGTGATCATGATAAGATTCACATATGAAAACGACCTCCAAATGAACGATGTTAGTTGTCAAATTTTCAAGCTAAAGGTATATTTCTCGGCATATTTCATTGCATACATCGTATCCCAAGAATAAAAGTATATGGACACATATACGGTATCCAACAGACCGTACATACGGTCATACGCGCTCTCCTGACGTTCCATTTACAAGTCGGGAATGCATTGTCATGTACTCGCTGAATCTGCGCTGTTAGTGTTTGAGTCTTGATCGTAGTGCAGTGAAGGGGGAATTAGTGTACGAGAGCTTGGCGAGCGCTATCAAGATTTCGATTCGTACATTCCAGGTGAGAATTGAAGATGCAGAAGCGCGCGTACGTGTTCAAATAATTAAGCCTCCCTTACGCGGAATAGTTGTGTCTCTTGAAAGTAGCTTTCATTGTTTAATCGCCGCTAGCCTGGCAATGTATCTCGCACTTAGGCAGCATCCACCTGACTCTAATTTTGTAGTGAAGCAGGACGCTGTTAGAAGTTTATCGAGAGTCTTCAAGTCGCACGAACAGGAGATTTGGACCGAAGGAACTTTCGAGTGTTCTTGGATCAATTGCGAACAATAAACACTTCGATCTAAGGTTTGTTTCTCATCAATGAAATTGAAATTTCGTTTGCAAGGCCCTTGCGCTTGAGATATATTGCAATCAGTGAATCTCCGTTGTTAGTAAAGTAGTATTGTAAATCGTAGTGCACTCTAGAGGAATTTGATAGAAGAGAGCTTAGCAGACTGCACGTCCGTGCACTTTCAAGATTTCGGACATACCAGTTGACAAGAAGTATGGTCGAGTTCAATTAAATTGTTAAACGCCCGGGAAAACGCCTCCCGTGCGCCGATTAGCTATTTCCCTTGAAAGTACAAGTCATAGGTGATTGCGCTGGCCTCTCAATGTGTCCCGCGCTTAGTCAGCATCCAGTTAACTTTAATTTCGTAGTGAAGTAGGGCACTGCTAGAGGTTAATCGAGAGTCTGCAAGTAGTTTCGAGCATGAGAATTGGACAAAAGGAACTTTGAACGTTCTCGGATAAATAAGAATTTCGTTCGGGGCCACTCCAACTGCGCCGTGTCATTGAATGCAGCACCTCACAGAGGTCAGAATTCGCGACAATATGGTATTCCATATCATTTCGCTGTTCCTGTCGCTTCTGCTTTTTACATCGAAGGTCTCCTATGGACAGCGCCATCATCATTCTTATGCAGCTTCATCTTTGGCTTCTAACGAGACGACCAAAAAATTTCACTTCAAGGTATGGCACTTATTACTTGAGGAGCTAATTATTGGCAATAATTTTGTGGACGCCATCGAGCTTTCCAATGGTTCACATTTTTACAACCACGAATATCTCTCAAAAAACACTTGAACGTTGCATCTCGTTTCAAATTCATTTTCTAGCAAGACTTTATTCGTTTCGAACAATCACAGGGCTCGGGATTATTGCGATTTCATAAAATTGAAAATTGCTGCAGGTTGGCTATAAGAATGTTCATCGTCTAAACACTACCAAGCGTTTGATAGCTGTGAACGGGGAGTATCCAGGTCCTACTATATACGCGCACGAAGGAGACCGCTTGATAATCAATGTCACAAATTTTATTAATGAAGATGTCGCTATCCATTGGTAAGAGCAAATTTGCTTGCGCTGATTTGCCAAAATTTCCAGTGAGACAGGTGCATCGCATTGCTTTCAATGCTACACATTATGCGCTCGGCACATAGTTTCGCAGCAGCCTAAAGGAAGAACACTTACTCTGTTAGCAGTAAGAGGACTGGACGACTTTCTATAAAATCTAGCAAAATAATTGCAATTTCCTCAAATTTTCTCTAGGTTGTAGCTAGACCAAATATTTGTTGAAATCTAGCAATATTTTGGCAAAAAAACGGCGGGAACCAACGATGAGGATTTTCCAGGCATCAACAGTGCACTTCATACCTAGAACATCGGTTCAGATTTAGCAGTCACTGAGATCGAGTATAGGATTGAGTTTAATAGCACTTGTCGTCACGGTCTGCCTTCGGCATCAAGTAGAAATTGTGTTGATAAAGATATCCAAAATCGAACTTGTCTCTCACGCTATGATATCAGGTCGAGTATGTCCAAGAACTTTGAGGTGTCCAACTTAGAGAATACGTGCGTCTTCCGCTTGTTTTATTGGGAAGTCATGTCTGACAAATTTGTGCAGGCATGGCGTTCGACAAATCCTTTCCTGCTGGTCAGATGGAACTGCGTATATAACACAATGCCCTGTTAGGCCTGGAGAGTCGTTCACACACAATTTCACAGTGCAGGGCCAAGTAGGCACTCTTCTTTGGCACGCTCATATCACCTGGTTGCGCGCAACATTACATGGGGCCATTGTGATATTTCCTAGGCCAGGTGTACGATATCCATACGATCCTCAGCCTAATTACGCTGTTCCCATTATACTTGGTACATATCCCCTTCCCTTTGCCTGCATGATTGTTTATTATCGAGAATTTTTTTTCACTATTTCCTTTGTTACCACACTGGATGTTGGAACTCCCTGGATATAGTTCTTCAAAAACTATTAGTCTGACAGTTTTGAGATTATCAAGAAAGAACATCAATCCTTCAGATTTATTACCATATGTACTCGTCTCTTTTGAGGGCTGAATATTGATTTTTAGGGACTGTTACAACTCTTTAATATAATGTTTTGCATGAAAAGAAATAGAGATGTGAGGACAAGCGATAAGTAAATCGGCATTCTGAAAGTAGTAAAATTTGAGGCCTCTAAGAGACTATTTCAGGGCTAATCCCCTTGATGTGAACTACTACAGCGTTGTCATACTATTAAAGGGGTTACTTCTCAAACAGCATACTTTAACTAATAATCTTCAGGCACTTCACAGATGTGTTTCCCAATTTTCAATGCCTAGTTGTACAAAAGATGAAACTCAGACTGCATATACTTAGGTCTTTCACACATTCTCGACTATTAATGCTGACAAACTGTATTAATCGAAAATCGGTTCTACCTGAGGTGATCCGATTGCTCGCAGCGTTGATAAATTTTCTTGTCAATGCTTGCAGGGGAATGGTGGAATGCAAACCCTCAGACAGTAGAGACAACCGCTTTGAATACAGGGGCTGCACCTCAGGTGTCTGATGCTTCGACCATCAACGGCTACCCAGGACCTCTTTACAACGGATCAACGCCACGTACGTACTTCTTTCATTTTGCATACAGCATCTGCACCGCAAACTGACTCGATTTACAGCATTTTCAGTACAACCTCGACAGCTGTGTCAAGAATCTCGTGAACGCCGAATTTTCATTTTCAAAAAAGAAAAATTAGGAAATATTTTCTCTCTTATTTAAAAATAACTTTGCATCCATTAATGTCTCAACTTCAAGTGCATGTATAATTTATCGGAGAACTCCACTTGTAAATTTTCTCTAAAGTTCTAATTGGAATAGACATCGTTCTAAAATTGTTGTGATCATATCTGCAGATGGTGTCTTCACGCTGAACGTAGTGCCCGGAAATACCTACCAACTCAATGTCGTGAATGCAGCTCTGGAGCTCAACTATTACTTTGCCATTGCATATCACCCATTGACAGTTGTGGCAATGGACGCCTCTTACGTGGAACCTTTTACAACCGACACCATTTATCTTACACCGGGTCAAACAGCTGATGTTCTGCTGACGACGAATTTGAGTAACGGAAGATATTATATGGCAGCGACAGTCTTCTCAGTCGTGCCCGAGGAGAATCTAGGCTTTCCGCTCACTACAACCACTGCGATTCTACAGTACCCTGTTGCTCAGTCCTCAGTTGACCCCATACTTCCAGATCTCCCAGTTCACAATGAGACGGAAACCAGGCAGAATTTTATTGACAACATGCGAAGTACTGAAAGCGTACGGCAAGCGGCAGCAGTGCCACTTTCAATCGACCGAACATTGCAGTTCGCCGTAGGTTACGCTCTTGAGCCTAACAACAGCTGCCCACCTTTGACCCTTTGCCAAGGAGTCAACCACTCTCGATTTTCAGCTGCGGTGAACAACATTTCGTTTGACAACCCGTGGAATACATCGTTGTTGGAGGCATTTTTTTTGAACGAGCCCATCAGAAATCTTTTCCTTGGATTTCCAAGTAGGCCACCCGAAGAATACAACTTCACGGGCTTTGTGCCTACATATACGGCTCCCAGGCACTCTACGAAAGTCGTAGTCCTCAACTTCGGTACAAATGTAGAACTAGTGCTTCAAGACACTGCTATTTTGCAGTATGACTTCCATCCGTTCCACCTTCATGGTCACAATTTTTATGTCGTAGGGGAAGGCTATGGAAATTTCAACCCAATTTTGGACCCCTTGACTTTCAATCTCGTCGATCCTCCTCAGCGTAACACTGTTGGAGTTCCAGCTGGCGGTTGGATTGCAATTCGGTGGACAGCGAACAATCCAGGTGAATACTCATCATTTATGGGTTTGATATTTTTCGGATGGGCATGTTGATTCCCTGGTGTTATAGTAGGAGATCTTTTCAGCGCACTTGAGGTGCAAATATCTTTAATCTCTAATCACGGATTGAACAGTTTGCATTCAGTGTGCTATTCTTGCAGAGCAATATCACAATACAAGGAGTTCACTTACATTCGGAACTCCCACTTAGTTCAAGTCGTTACTGAATGACCAATTATAACCGATCGATACATGGTGATTGGTTTTTGCAGGCGTCTGGCTCTTACATTGCCATCTGGAAATGCATCTTTCATGGGGGATGGGAATGGCGTTTGTAGTAAGAAATGGCGCAGGGGATAATGAGACGTTGAGTTCTCCTCCTGCTGATTATCCTCTGTGCGTAAAACACAACTCGACTCCTCATTAGGCATTCAGAAAAATTTCCTGAGTATGATCCTGATTCGTATGGAACTCAGTTTAGCTACCAACACTGATTCAGGAAGAAAATCAAGGTAAGGTAGCTGCGATGATTTGTCCTGCGATATTGTGATAGTGCTACATACATAAAATAGACAGGACTGTAAATCCGAACGTCATTCCCACCATTCTTGGAAGCTGACACACTGACACACGAACTGATTGCTTCTCCTCTATTTGTATATTCCACCAAAAATGGAAGACAGATTTCTGTAAAATTTGTGACTCTAACTCAGGTGCTAGGTCTCCATTGAGTCTTACAAGCGTGTAGGATATATGTAGCTGAAGACCGGGCTTTACATCTTCGGAATGAGAAACGATGTCAACTCAATCATTACTCATTCAACGCAGAAAATGTACAAAAGTGTTCAAATGAGAGACCTTCGTCAATGGAACCTTGAAAATACCGCCGAAGCATTTCCTTGTTCAGTTTCCTCTTACGTAACCAAAGTAACAGATCTTTGGGGTTCAATTCTAAGGAAGCAACAACGACCTGGGAGTTTTTGCTCACAATTCTTCTCCACAACCGCTCGTCAAGGCGAATCTCCAACTCACCCGGGTAGGTCCAATTCTCTTTCCATTGAAGATGTAGCATCTGAGTCCTTAGCCAAACTGCCACCACTTCAGGCCTTTCCTTGGATTCTCTGCAAGTCATAGGTTACAGAGTTGATTAAGCACTCCAGGTGATCCTTTCTCATAAGTGTATATTTTCACGAAGCACTTATCTCTCTCATAAGTGTATATTTTCAAGAATCATAGAATTATCTCATACTGGGATAACTATCGTATAGGAATACTTAGGCTCAAGTGGAGAAATTAAATCTGGTGCTCCAGAGCTAGAATGAAATGGCATGGAGAGCTGCGGCAGATTTATGGTTTACGGTTTATGGATTTGCTTGAGGCAACAACAGATCCCTCACTGGTTGCTGTCGCTCTTGTAAGCTTCGTTGAGATGAAGCACTAAGCTTTTGGGAAGTGCCCAGCAAAAAATTTATGCTATGCATAAATTTTTGGTTTGGCTTGATTCCACCACAGGGAGATTCCAGGAGTTTAGTACTCCAGTAGTAGTTTTCTTTTATCAACTAAAATCATGGATCCGGAAGGCTATTCATAGTCCGTGCCATAGGGTGATGGATTATAATACCGTCGCTGAAGAGAGATCCTTTGCCATGCATCTCTTCCCGAACATTCGCTGATGCTCGGTTGTGGTGCACATCGTCTCCGGAAAATGATTGCACCTGTGCATCCAAGTCTCATTCAGCTGAAATTGTGCTTCACTATGCAAGCTAGGAGAACTCAATCGACAAATTTTGCACCGAGTATAGTTCCTACTCAATTAGACTACTCCATTTATTTTATAAATGGGAAGGGATTACAATGCATTCAAGCATGCATTATTTGGATGTTACCATATTCAATTGTTACTATGGTTAAGAGTTTAATATTAAGTGACTTCAAATCTAACAATCATACAATGTAAACTATTAACACCTTAGATTATTGGGAAAGGTAGTTTGTAATATTTTCATGGTTAGTCATTGCTTCAAGTAATACAAACAAATATAACACTCTTGAATGCAATCTTGAGCACATTTAGGTAAGCAGAAGAATAAAAAATTACATGAAGAAGACAAGAGTGATGGAGTCAAAGTAAATGTCAACTATTTGGACATTTTGTTGTTGCCATGATCTCTAATAGAAAAGGGATGCCGGCACAATTCCTAAAAAATGCTACGACATACTTTGGAGTTGTTGGTTAGCAAATTTGAATAACCATCAATTGATTAACTAAAAACTAAATCTTCAAAGTTAATAGAAAGAGAAAGGTATTGACCTGTATTGGCTTTTGGACCTGTGCTTGATCTTCTTCCAACTCTTTAGACAATCCCTTAAGCCTGCCATGCAAGCCCTTCCATTTTGTTCATGATCTTTGCTCATACAACACCAATGGACATGAAATTCATTCAACTCTATTGCTTTGAGAAGACTATGCTTCTAAATTTCTCCCTGCAAATATATCAGGGCATTTTCTTTAATATGATAGTGCAACTATATCAAGACGCTTCTTTAATAGTGTCATTATATATTTAGAAGCACAAATATATTTCAATCCTCAAATATTCTAATTCAAAGTGTAGAGTTCACAATCAACATGTTGCACATAATTGTTCTTTAGTTTGTTTGTATTATAGAAGATCCAAAAGAAGAAACCTAACATTCTAGGGGGGTCTTCATCCAAGCCTAGTATTTTTAGTTTGAAGATTCTTGTAAAACGAAAAACTCTTGAAAAAAGTTTTGAGATAGAGATGGAAAGATTGCTATACATTGCAAGTGTATTCTAAGGGTCTAAATAAAAAATTACAAAAATTCATAAAAATGAGTTGATTTGATTGAACCTCTAGCTATATTCATGTCTTCTACATTTTAGAGAGGAACCCATTTCTTTTTCTACTCTATGGAACATGTGTACATAGAAGGTCCTCGGTGATACACCAAATCTCTTATTAGTAAGAATGTTTAAACTTTACCTTGCTTGTAATGCACGGTTTTCTCTTTCAAGAGGGTCGTTGTAGCTTCTCCAATCTAATTCTCCAGAGTCACTTTTTTTGCTTGAAAAATCTACAAAATTTGCCTTGGGCTATAGTTAATAAACCTTGGTATTTCAAGAGTCTTTACCACAGTAAGGTAAATTTTATACTTTGAAGTATAACTTCATTTGTATGCAAATATGCAATCATTTAAAAGGCATATTAATGAATGTTTTAAAGTAGAGTCGAGTATAGAGTACAAACTTTTTGAGATGTTGTGATTATCTATATTCATCTTAGAAGCTTGTTGCAAGTGACGGAGAGATTGTTGATGTGTGATAGAGCACCGAGTTGCCTTGTCCATAGCCTCTAGGCATTGTTGTTGAAGGGCTTCTCTACTCGCTTTAGTTTCCCCAAGTTGCTTTCGTAAGCTAACAATCTAGGTATCAAAAAATATACAATTACTTTTGAAAAAATGCTCAATGAGAATACTACGAGTAGAAATAAATAACACAAAATAAATAATGCCAATGCACTTGTAGTGTCTCAATCCTTTAAGATCCACAATGTGACAATTATGTAGTGACCCATTAAAGTTGCTTGAACCTTGAGGGTTTAACTCCTACATAGTGATACCACAAATGTCCAATAGGGTGAGATGATTGTTTTAACGATTTTAGGTGGCTCACATGTGGACTTTTTTATGTGTGAAGTATATTTTAGTTGACCAGTATACATAATATTCTTCATTGATTCTAGAGATCTGAAATTGAGTCTTGTCTACATTATTATTTTCACAATATAGTCAATTAAAACCCTTTTTTATGCCTAATGGTCCAAGCCTTGATTGGTTGTTGTCTTCTAAGATTTGTATTTGTATTTCACAACATGCATATGCATCTTTAACAAAGTCACCAAGAAAAAGACATTAAGGTAAACTACCCCATTATAGACAAAATGGGAGCAAGCCCATTTTGTGGACGAAATTATAATGGCGGTGTACATTTCAAAACTTGAATGTACACCACCATTACAATTTTGCCCACCATGGGTTTGCTCCCATTTTACCCCATAATGGGGTAGTTTACTTTAGTTCATTGCATAGAACTGGTGAGAGATGTACATACATCTGCTTCACTTTCATTAGGGGAATCTTGACCCCTCCTGATCTTTTGCTCATCTTGTGGCTCATGATTATCATCAGCAAGTGTTGTTGCAGCACTGCAAGGTTGTTGTGATGCTTGCGAGAAATCTTCAGAATCACAATCCTTCTGAAGAGATGACGACTGGATTGGATGCTCCCTTCGAGGAGAACCGCTCTGGATTTTTCTCTTGATCTTCGCAAGACTGGCAGCTTGTTTGGCTGTGATGGAATTAGCAGCGTTGGTATCATCACCTGGAATCGTCAAGAACAAAAAAAGGATTGTCAGCAATCTCCTTTTTCACAATCTCAACTACTGAATAACAAATGTAAGGTCAAAGATTCTAAAATTGCAAGGGATCTAAGAGCATCGCCAATGTTTCTTGCTATGCATGGACAAGAGCATTTCCCACCCCCACCACAATCATTCACTGCCAAGGAAGAAAAGTGTGAGGGCTCATCAAATATGGCACTCCAAACACCAGTCTCGTAAGCTATTGACTTCACCAAATGGTCCAAAGTAGTCCAAAGCCCGCAACAGACCATTTGGCAAGCCCTACTTAGCGAGAAACGTTGGCAATGTTCTACCTCTTGATCTTTTTTTTTATCAACATCAATATACATCAATCTTCCGATACTTGATTGCTAATCAATTAAAAAGTAATGAAATGACTAAATGTCTATAGCCGTTCATATTTGAATGGAAATGAAGTTGTGTACTATCCCTTCAATAGTTGTTTATAATCCCTTACTAATAAATTCATAGTAATAAATTTTTTTGATCACATCAAGCTTTTATCTTGTAGCGAAAGTAATTTTCTACATTAACACTTCTTCATATCTTAAAGTGATGGGAATAGTATCCTTCTATTACACTTTTCTGGATGATATGACCAAATAGAGCTACCAGTACTATACATGGCTATGTGTTGTATTTTTTGATGTTGAGAGGAACTTGAGAATCAATATGATATATAGTATTAATTTCACAAATATTAAGGCATTCTCAATAAATTGCACCTTTGCCATCAATTTGAATTTGTCCAAGCTTATGTTGAAGACTTTTGATTGTGTGATCCTTGTGGTCCAACACATCTTCTAACATCCCTATTCGCTCTTTGGCATCCATAAGCTCTTTCACCTGCACCTCTATAGCATACACAAGGGCGTACATTTCAACTCATTTTGTTTTAGAGAAGACCCAAAGGAGGAAAAGCCTCTTCTTCTTGTCTCTTTTCTAAAATAGCAAGAGGATTTAACATTCACTCAAGGATCCCTAATTTGTATTCAATAGTTGGAAATGGTTACATTCTCACATCATTGGCACTAGAGAGAAACTGACCTTGTAGGCATGCATCTTGCATTTAATTAACATAGTGATTAGCTTAGTTGAACGAAATTTAGCTTAGGTAACAATTGTGTTATCACTTCATGAACTCGAGACTCATCATAATTTGAAAGCACTCTAAAGTATCAATAAATTTGGAAAGAATATATACCTTCAAGATTCGAGTAGGAGGCATTTTCTTTTGTAGAGCAACATTTTCTGTTGCTAATTTGAGTTTGGTTTGTTCATTTTTGCTCTCTGCTAGCTTGTCCTTCAACTCTTTTAATTTGCGTGAATAGTGGATACGAATGTTCACCACCTAGTTAAACCATGTGTTATAGGCAAGGTAATGTGGATACCAAATTTCTCTTGAAGAATCTTGAGGTTCTCTCAAAGACTCAAAAGTAAGCATCTAAAACAACATCATTTTAGATGTAGAATAATGGCAAGTGCAACACAAAAGTCATATAACTTTATGCAAAAAACAATTCACAATGCTATCATACTTTAATGACAAGAAAGATATTGCTAAAGAATCATTTGTAAAGACTTTTTAAATCTACTATTGTTACTTTGATATTGATTTATTGAAGATACCTGGGTTTCCAGTGCCTTGACTCGATTTTGAGCAACTTGTTCACTACTAGTTGTAGGGTCCAAATGCGAATGAAAAGTTTGCAAACAATGCAAACGTTTCTCGTACTCTTGTTTGGACTTTTCAAGTTCAAGTTTCAACATGTGAAGTCTTCGGTTGCTCTCGTCTTCTTTAGTATTGCTTTGTTTTCTCAAAACGGAAAGCTCCATTTGCAGCCTACGAACCTTTTCATTGTCGTCTCGTGATACCTAGATTACGAGGGAATAACTCAATGAAGGAGATCAAACACTAGTATCAAAAGTAAAAGAAAACATTACAATACAATAGAGTTAATTGTAAGGTGAACCCCAGTTTGTACCATAAGAAGGCTTAACCAATAATAGTATAAATGAAACATAGCACCAAACTCCATCAAACCCCAATTTGGGTGCTTCAAAGAGTTTTATCTTGTGTCTTTCTCAAACTCCAATTAACTCCTAGTCTCTCATTGCACATACTTTACGATTAACTATAATTTCTATAAGAATACTATTTCTACCTTTATTTCAACAAACCTGGGCAAGAGTAGATAAACCAGACTTCACAACTTTATATCCAAATTCTGGTTTTCTAATCTGCAAAACAAATACATTACAACCTAATTCAAAACGAAAAACAAATATAAACTATCACAATATAAATGCACAAGTTTTTCATCATCGCAAATTCCCTACAAATACAACACTTGTATATAAATTAATGGAAATTATTGATGAAAATACTCAATGAATGTAAACAAATTCCTTGAGCAATTTAAAATAAATATTGACAAGTTGAACCTGTTTTAGAGGAGGTTGTATCCGTCTTCGATCATCAACCAAAACACTCCGCTTATCTTGAAGGGAAATGCTTTGATCTTCTTCAACAATCATGTCAAGATTTGTTCCATTTCCTTTGTAGGTGGCTACTTTACTACGAAGCTCTAGGATTTGGGTTGCCTACAAGAGTTAATACACAACATGTGTCTTGGATATTCATTGAGCAATAAATAGAATAGCAACTAATTAGGTAGCTTCAAAATAAGATTCATATTAGTTTGTATATGAATTTCTAGTTTGTACTTTGCCTACTCATTTTCAAATCCTTTTTGTATATTTAATAGTGATTATAATTGTATTATCCTATCACATAAACTTGTGTAGGATTTACTATATATAAAATTAGGTCAAAAAATATCAAGAAATCATCATTAGTTCAAAAAAACTATCACAACCAAATATGCCATTATTAATCTTAAAATTAGGAATTAAAATCATCTTTGTTTTGAAAGTGTTATCAAGTATCTCCTTTAGCTTTACACTAGTATGGCCTATATTGTAGTCACATAATTACTTCTATTACAATTTGTTTTAGCTATTTTTTGTGATTTTTTTGTGATATAAATACTTAAAAATTCAATATCATCTACTATATAGATTGGGTTTATGTGAAATCCTCAATGTGCACACTTCCACCTTATTGACTCTCCTATTATTAAGAATACACTGCACATCTCAAGGTGCAGAGACCTATGGTGCGATGACAAAAAAAATGAAAAATGAAAAGACAACTAACTTAATACACAAATGCTTCATAAAAATTGTTGCAATATTTTGATAACGAAAGCTATAAAATATGGATATATAATATTCTAACAACAAATTCAAAAGCTCTTTCGTTTTCAAATTTTGTAGTATTTATATTTTTGTACTCAATCTAAACATAAGACAATACTATTATCTTGTCTAACTAAGCTATAATATTTAATTCAATTGGTATGAAAAATTAAAAAAATTAAAACCCTACAAAGAGTGTCATCTAGTAGAGAAAAAAACTCCATTACCTGTTGCTCAGTAGTTATTTGTAGAGCACTTAGATGCCTTTGGTTTTCTTCTAATGACTTGGTAACTTCTTCCTTTGTAATAGAAGTGTGTGCATGATTCTCTCGCTCCTCTGAGAGGCTATTTTTTAGGCTTGTTAATTCACACTCCAAGTCATCCAAAGTCTTGGACACCTTCTTTTCCATTTGGTCCAACTCAGCATGTGCCTCTCATATCCAAAAAAACATTTGGTAAGAATTAAGGATTTATTGTCAAGGTATAATAAGGTCTTCAAGATTGACTTATTTATTGGACCTTGTTATGAACAACCAAGTATTGTGCACCAATTATGTAATTGGGGAATTAAGGTCCATTAGCTAGTTATAAGTTAATTCCCATTTTTATTCAAATATTTACAAAGTAACTAATAAAAATTTGTGCTTTCAAGTTAGATAATTGTTGCTACTTAATTGATGTGAGATAATTTAGCACTTCAAACCATTGTTATAGCCATAGCTAGTTAACTTGTCTAAGATTGGAGAGTCTTGTTAACTAATGAAAATTAATGAAAATCCATTGCAAGTTAGTTAATAGGAATTAACACTAATTTTTCAACTGAAAGAACTTGGACAATGTGAAAATTTTGTAACTAGTTTTAGTTAGTTAAAATTTCCACGTAATATAGTTAGTGCAGGCCTGCCAACTTGTTAGTTTTTTCAAGAATGGTTTACCGAATGTTAAATTGGAAGAATATAAGTTATTTAAATTCAATACTATCTCCTTTTATTTTCTTTGAAAAAATGTGCAATTTAGTTAAGAATGATCAACAATGATACTCTTGGAGAATGCAATTTGCTAAGAAAAATAATGACACTACCTCAATTGGAGCACACAAAGGAAGAAAATTAGAATTAAAATACACCTTAATTAGCTCGTCTTTCAACCTTGCAATCTCTTGCTTTAGTTGCACTTCAAGTCTCTTCAATTGAGCTTCCCGGTCTAGGGCTTCTTGTAAAGAGAGCTCTGTAGCAGCTTGGGGACCAGAAGCCATACCACGACGTTGACATTGCAATAATTGAGAAGCTAGCTTAGCATTCTCCTCAACCATAATGTGTGCTTTTTCCTTTGCCTCTCCTTGGATCTCTTTGATTTTTTGCATAGCTTTTTCATTCTCATGCTATATAGCAAAATCACACAAGAGCTTCTCAACGTCCATGAAAGAAACTCAAGAATACAAGACCCTCTAATTGTGGATAGGTCCAAATTACGAAATAAGGGACAAGAGATGTCTAGGTGAAACCACCTCTTGAAATGTTAGTGTGTTAGTGGTAAATTTTCTTTGTATTTATAACATATTATAGGATTCTTTTGAGCAACACTCCACCTCAAACATAATAATTGCTACTTGTAGAGTTGTAGATGGTATGTGCTTTAAGAGCAAATAAATATAGGGTCACAAAAGTTGGTGAAATTTAGGATTCAAAAATTTGGATGCCACTAGGTTTAAATGCACCTGATAACCTCGTATGAGGACTTCTTGTTGTAATATCTCTTGCTTGAGCTTTTTAGCTTCTTGTTCAGTGATTTGAGATGCCTTCACAATACCAAATTTCTCTCTAGCTTGGTCAACTTCTAATTCCTGCTTGTAAATAGTCATTTGCATATCATGGTTAGTTCCATTTTGCAAAAAATATTGATAACAACTTAAGTACTAAACTCACAATTTGCCATAAGTAGGAATTTGCTATCAAATTTTGTAGCATAGAATTTTGGCAAAGGCAATGCCCAAATCTAATAGTATCTACTTAAATAGAAGAGAAAAATAAACTTTCTACCTTGAGAAATTCTTCATGGTGGCGATGGATAGAAATACGACGTTGAGATGTGCTACCACTCAAAGGTGGCATCATGCTTAAATTAGGTTGCATTGTACTCTGAATATTTTGAACTTGTGATTCTTGCCCTGCCAATAGGGATGCAAGGTGTGCAGTCTCTATCGACTGTCATATACCATTAGGGAGGTGAAACAAATAAATTAGAAAAAATAAGCACATCTGCTAACTTACCTCAAAAGGACTAGGAAGCCCAAATTGAGCTTTACAATTTTTTATTAGTTTGAATAGATCATATGATGGTTTTTACTTCATAAAATTTAATTTATTTATTGACCAATAAATGTAATTCTTTCAATGATTTGTAACCTTTGACCTATATTTGAATTATATCTTTCATAGCATGATTAATCAAATAATTGATCAATGATCTAATTTTTAAAATTGACTTGAAGCCTTGTTCAAATTTTTGTGGTTAAGAATAAAGTCCAGTAAGGTCGAAATTTAAGTGCATATGTTTTCTTTTGTATGCAAATCAATTGTTTAATTGTAGAGAACTAAATAAAATGATACACTTGAATTCAAGCTTAGACATAGCGATTCATGAACAAAAAAGACAAATGAGAGCAAACCTGAAGACGAATGGACAAAGCATACTTTTCTTTTTGTAGTTCACGGATCTTTCCATCCCAATCATCTTGCATTTGTTGTGCATTTTTGTCAGCCTCTTCTTGTTGTTCCGCTAGTCGCTCTGTAACTTCTTGAAACTTCTTTCGTTCATTTGCCACTAGTCTTTCTAATTCTTCAATCTACATTCAAATACTGCAACTCTTTAGTACCTAGAGCTAATTTGAATCTTTGAATGGAAACATTTAACACTTCATGAACATTGATACAATCCTAACCATGCCAAAATTCACTACTTGAACTCAATAGATGTTGATACTTGGGGCTTCACAAAATCTGCTTATGATTAATCATGCTTAAGAGGTGCTTTAAGATAAATACACAATAGATGGAAATGTACAAATGTAATTCCATTGATTGACTTAAATAACACAAATATGATTTTGGACCTAGTTACACTGTCAGTACATGATAATGTAAAGAAAGTAATCATACAAATTGTCTCTATGAAAGAAAAAACATCAAAACACTTGGCTAATTGTAGGAGACTCTTTCCCAAAACAAATGTTCATATCTCTTTCTAGACAATATTTAAGACAACTTTCAATATAATCCTAAATTTTTGCAAATTTAGAGGCATACTCTACAATCTAAGAATGTAGCTTTTTTTACAACAACATATCACAATTATACTTGGAAAAAAAATCATTCTTAAAAAATAATAAACTAACATCCTATTGTTTCTTTTGACACATGTATCTTTTCACTAGACAAGTATGGTCTTTGACTTGGTCTTTCTACGTGAAATAGACTAGTAGACTTTACAGGTTTGAACAAGGCGGTCCTTCAATAAACTACAATATCTACAAGTAAAATATACACTAGCTTCAAATAGATTTTTGGAGATATTGTAAGTTGGGAAGAGTAAGGTCTACCTTTTTCTTTAATTCAACATTTACAATTGGTGAAGGAAGATCTACGAGGTCTAATGCGGTTGAAGATTGTACAACTCTTTCATCCAAGTTGAGATGTGCACCTCCGCTAATCTGTAAGTAGGGAAGTTAGAAATATATAAATGAAGTGAAAAAATTGCTTTCAAATCTATAAAATACTTCCGTAAATGGCAAAAGTAGAAATAGGCACAAAAAATTTGATTTACAAATTTGCAATCACTCACTTTGTTGAGGCGCTTAAGGAATTTGGAGTCAAATACTAAAGAGTCTTTATCACACTCTTTAGTCACTTCTACTAGCCTCTGTTGCTTTTGCTTTGATGAAATCTTGTATTCTAAAATGAAAAATTGTTTTTTCAATGATTCATCCAACACATTGACGGTAAAACTTTAATTAGTGGAAACTAAAAACTTTTGGGACCTAATCCCACCTCTTCTACTCAATAGTTACCAATAGCAATTCTTCTACTCATATGCTATGTTAGACTTATCAAGAAGTAGAGTAAGCATCTCTTTGCTAAATGTTTATGACTAGTTATCTTTAAATAGAAATTAGATTGCCTATCCATTTGCTATTGGGAGTGATTTTGGGAGTGATCTACAACCTTCCACTTTGTACTCTTGCATTTGAAATTCATAGGTAGTAATAAAAATCTAATCACAATACATTAGATTTGGCTCTTCTTATTAAGATATTTGCACAACTACAAAGAGATCCTCCAAAATTCACTCTTTTATATGTGTTAAATTTTTTTGAGTGATACTAATAATATCTAATATATTATAATATCAAATTATCTACATACACAAAAAAAGTTACGAAGAAGGAAGGGAAAATACGTTCTCTATCATTTTCATTGAGATTATTCAAGGACTTTGCTTTATTTCCATCTTCACATAATTTTCTTTGTCCACTAGGATAAGCTTCCGCAGGTGTAGCTATATTTGGAGATTGATTTAATGTACTCCTACACCCAATTGAGTTCCTAGTTGAAGTGATTCCTTGTGTGATTCTTGGTAATCCACTAACTTGAATATGATCCTCTTGAGGTTCACTTTTGGATAGCATCTTAACCCAACACTTTTCTGGACTTCCATAGGAATAACTAAACCTCTCTAAGCTCACATCCGAGCACAATTTGTTATTGCTATTAGTATTATTCATTGTTCTTTGTTTTTCTTGAATCATCATTTCCTTGAGATGGCTTTCTGAGCAAGAGATGGACTTCCTAGTGATTGAATTCATTACCATCTTGTCGTCTATAGGAATTTGAAGCTTTGCAATACTTGGGCAATCTTGTAAAATTTCTAATTTGTCAAGAGCAACTTCATTTAATATTTGGTTGTTCTCTTCATGTTTATCAATCATTTTCCTTCCACATTCTTCATCTTCATATTTGCTTTCAAGCATCACACAAGACCTATCATCACTATCCAAAACCCTACATTTCTTTTGATCAACACCAATAATGTTGTCTTGCCGAAAATCCTCGTCTCTTGAAGATCTTATAGGACACGATTGCCGCATTTGGTAAGCAGTTTCACCTGTATAGTAGTTGTTTGTACCAAATTCCAACATGCTATGCATCCCTTTTTTATTGTTGTATTGTTCAAGAGGTTCATAAACAGTTTTGCTCTGTTCTTTAGGCAATCCTTCCCTCTTATCATAAGAGCAAGAAGGTTGCCCATGATTAGGGACAAAATTTTCATTTTCATATGTCCTTCTTGAGGTGAAACTTTTCGAGGAGCCATTGGTTTCTATCCTTGTCAATCCAAGCTCTGGGCTCCTGCAAGACTATGATACTTCAAATCGAGCTTATGCAAAACGTCACAACAAGCATCTCAAGGAAATATATGACTAAATGCTCAATACAAATGTAGTGTCAATTTTTCATTATGAACAAGACCGCTCAAGATCTGCCAAAAAGAGCAATTACATTTCTTGAGACAAAGCTTAAGGACTAAGAAAATGTTTACAATAATACATACATACATACATATTCACAATTCATTGCAAAAACAAAGTGGTCTTATCCAATTGGTTGTATTGTGAATTGATCATTTTTAGATCACTCCACAAAATGGTCAAATGGACAAGATCAATTACAAAAAGCCTTGCTATGCAAACATTCATATTATTTTATCATTAAATATCAAGATTTTTCGTCTATAGCTTTCTATACAAAGTGTAAAAAACTTAAAAAGAACTTTGACTCTAACTTCTAATCAATCACAATCATACTTTTTTGAAAATGTAGTTGAAAGGATTAGTCCTCAGGGCTTGGCTGGACAAATGAAAATTGACCTAGGAATGGCATAGGGATGTAGTAGCATGGAGACCTACAAGTACCTTAGATTATGAGACATGAATGACTTGTACTCTGAATTTCCAATTTTGAAAGATAAACTCGGTGAAATATTGTTAACTATATAGTTATTGATTTCCTGCATCCAAAATTAATAATAATCAATCTCATAGCACAACCACATTTTTGTATTTGGACAATATCCTTGAGTACTATTGGATCTTGGTCTTTTCACTAGATTGAGTTTCTATCAACATGGAGAGGCAATACTTGATGTTGGCATTATATAATGGTCAGACTATAAGTCTAGGAAGCCAAAATTAATGGATTTGATAGTATTTGTATATTCATCAATTAATGTTGATTGAGTGATTACATCAACAATTGAACTAATGAACTATAACATCAAGTTGTCTAAAAATACAAAAAATTTGACAAGCATTTCCAAGAGAAGAATGGCTATATATAGTTTTCTAGAGCAATACCAATTAAGTTTATCAAAGAAATAAGATTTTTGCACTTCTTTGGCTTTAGAGTCAATGCCTAAGTCAAATCATATTTGTGAATTGTCTCCCTTTTCTTGAATCACTACATTTCAAAACAAAATTAGATAAACATATGACCAATTGGATCTTTAATTAGGCCTTTCATGACAATTATTTGCAATGGTGGCTTTAACAAACTAGACAATAAGGATATTGAGTTCTTTCCATTGACAAATGCAAATCTTATCTCATGATCACTTATGAGATTGAATTCACAAAGGGGAATCAATGAAAAAAACGATTTTATTCCCTCAAAATCCAATTCATACTTTATTTGGAGGTGTATTAATGCACGAGCATTTGCAACACACTTGAATAAGCTGACAAAGGTGGAGTAGACATTTTGGCAAATGAAGATGATGAGTTGGACATAAATAACATCTCAAGCTCAACACTAGAAAATGTTACACGTTTGGAAGTATTGGTTGTATATGAGTGATATCATCCATCTCCTTCCTTGCAAAAGAATACCCCATTGTCAATTTGAAATTACAATGCTTGACAAGTCCTTTTCAAAGAAACTTGATCTCTAAAGGTTGATTTAAATTGTATATGTCAAAGCAACAAGTTTGAAATAACATGCTTAAAGTTTAAAATTTATTAACACCATGTGTAAATAGGATTAAAAGGACAAGTAAAAGTAATTCATTGCATTCATGACATCTAAAGATTCATGATATCTAACTATCTAAGCATAAAGTGTCCAATAAATTTCAAATAGATAGCTAAAGATATTGTTCTCCTACTAAGTCTTCTTAGCATGCTATACTTGTATTACTTAGACTATTATAGAATTGACAAATAAAAAAATCATTCTTACAAGAATTAAAGTGTAAGATTTTTTGTTATCTCAATTTATTTTTCTTTGACCACTAAAATCTAAAGTAGCCTTGCATACAAATTTATGCACATAGAGAAGGAAAAAATTGCTTTTTTCAATAAAATGGTCTCTCTCTAGCAAATGAAAAAATCCTTTCATTTAGAACAATGTTCCAATCTCTTGGCCTTCTTATACATACATTGAAGCTAAACCTAGACTTTATGTGTTATACATTTTGTTTGTAACTTAGATTAGCTAATTTTTTTTTCAAACCCAACACAGTTTGATTCAAGTTTATGCAACAACAATATGTGTGGCCTATTTCACTTGCACAAGCCATTTTTCCACTTGTTTACCTCTTTATTACTTGATGCTTGGGTTAACATTTATGAGTTTCATATTTTTCTTTATGCATTGCTACTTGTTCTTTCATTGAAAAGAAAACACATATTGATATGGCATTTGAGGATCTCATGCAAATCACTATTGAAGTCCAAACACTGCAATCCAAATCAACGTATAAACTTTCTTTTAGCTCAAACCTTCACAAGAATCCACAAAGACCAAATTCAAATTAATCCAAATTATTGGATTGCTTTCAAAAATCACTAAACTTTATTCTCTCTTGGAAGCCCAATACATGACTTCTTCATAACAATAGCTATAAAACTAGCCTATAATACCTTACACTAGCATCCTTGTGCAAAACATAATTGAAGTAAATAAAAACCAACTAATTACATGAGCATTACACAAAGAATGCTCTACATATAAACCTTGGCCCTGAAAGGTCTAAAAAGTCCAAACTCAAAACTATGCCTCATCTAGTAGTTTTGAGTAGGTTAATCAATGTTTTTTTTTAATCCAATTTGATTTATATTATTTTAGACTAACAAATGCAATGTTCTTTATGGATTCTAGAAAAATAAAATTTTACTCATAAAAAGCTACATCTTCTACAATATGATCAATTGAATGAGTCATATTATAAACCAAAATTCTTTTTACAATTCAAAAATAGAGATAATGAAATCACGAAAAAAAGATGAGAAAACAACGCTCTATTAACATTTAGCTCCTCAAGTCAACAAATATGGAAGAAAACAAAAATAGAACATCTAAGCCTATAGGACATGCAACAAGTACACAAAATTGAAAGCAAAAAAAACTCAAGCGAGCAATCACAATGTGTGCAAACAAAATGCACAAATTCCAAGTGGAAAAAAGTTAGGTTCTCTCACATTGTAGGAGCTAGATGTGAATGACATGTTCCACAAGCTAATCGTAATTGTTGATGTTGACAAGAAAAGTTGACTGCATTGGAAATTAAATAAAGGTGACGGTGCGACGAGTGAGTGTGTGGAACGAATGAAACAAAGCTAGCATGGACGAGGAGATTGAAGGAGGGATGTGAAGAGCTCCTCCAACATTTAACAGTCGCGGTCTTTTGAAATTGGGAGTTGGTGCATTTGTCACTAGTCATATCCATGTCCATTGGTGTCTCCATCAGCAATACCTTCAAAAACCTCCTCGAAGACAGTCACATGAAGACAAAGGATGCATGAAAAATGAAGACGACAATGGTACAAGGTAAGGTACACAACCCAAAATCAAGCTAGGTACATTACAAAAAAAAATCCCAAATTTTGAGAAGAAATTGAATTAGCCAATTCTCCTAAAAACTACGGAGTATTTGAATAGTCATTAGTTGGATAAATAATAAAAATTTAGCAATAAAGATAAAGACTATTTTATTTTAATTAAATTAAAACTAATAAACTTAAAATCATTATATGTTTCAAATTTCAAATTTTATTTATTAATTAATTTCAATTTTTTTTAATTTTAGAAATTTGTACTTTATAATTTAGAAATTCCAATATTCCAAATTCATTAATTTATCAAAATAGAATTTTATAAACTAGACATCCCTTCATTTATAGATTATGAGATTTCAAAATTTAAAGATTTTATATCTTCAATTGTTTAAAATTTTATAATTATAATTAATAAATTGATCATAATTGATTGTAAAGAGAGGCTCAATAAAACCTTAATGTAGCAACAATAGTACAACACTCATTCTTTTATCTATACAAGAATGTTATTTTTGTAGTGTTATCACTTTGCAATGATTTTTGGTAATACAAATAGTTAAATCAAATAGAAAATATTCAATAGAAAATTATTTCATAGTAAAATTAGAATTTATACAATATTTCAAATTTCAAATTTAATATTCAAATTTAATAAAATACTACATTTATAAATTTAATAAATTTCAAATCAACAAACT
Organism: Rhytidiadelphus loreus; assembly: GCA_947034895.1. Taxonomy (NCBI): domain Eukaryota; kingdom Viridiplantae; phylum Streptophyta; class Bryopsida; order Hypnales; family Hylocomiaceae; genus Rhytidiadelphus; species Rhytidiadelphus loreus. The sequence goes on along the minus strand of OX344765.1, from coordinate 25,907,492 downwards.
ATAATTCTTTATATTGGTTAGTTCAAAAATTAATATTATAATTTTGTTATAAATAAAATTAATAGTTTAATTATTTAAGTTTAAAATTTTAAAAAAAATTACATATTCATATACTTCAAGATTTTATAATTTCAAATTATTAGATGTCATTGATAGAAGAATGAAGAACACTAAAGTTTTAGAATTGAAATATTGAAATAACATTAACACTTCTATCTATACAAAACACATAAAATACAAATAGATTATTTAAGGGCCTTTAAGGTTCAACTCATTTGGACAAGTCAATCTTAACCATTTTTTTTCCCTTTGTCTCAAGGTTTCCAACTTGTGTTGTGTCTTGTAGTTTCATAACTCATCTAAATTTTGAATGAAATCTTGAATTTTTTTACAATAGTTCTTTAGTAAGTTTAGTTATATCAAATGACTTAAACTTTTTCCTCAAAATTTTTTCCTTGACACACCTTTGATAATTCATTTAGAAATGATTTTCATCCTATAGTTTCTTGTACTTCTTTATACCCCAAAATTAAATTTTATCCTTAAACACCCTAATCCTTTGCAATAGGATCTTATTTCATTTTTGTTATATTTTGTACAAATATATTTGTTTGAGTCTTTACATTGTCACCTTGATTTTTCTTTTATTTGGGTCTCAATGCTAAAAATTATTCTTTTGGTATTGAAAAATCCCCAAAAGAACGTTTAAAGGGCAAGTATATAAACATGCCAAAACTTTAGTATGGTCTTTATAATTGGAAAGACCTCACTAGAAACCTCATGGTCAAAATAGTACTAGTCTTGCAAATGATTCAAAATCAGAATTTATCAAATTGCATAGGGTAGTCTATAAAATAGTCTTAGAAGTCAACTATTACAACTTACAAGCAACTATGATACAATCTTAGAATATATCTAAAATTGTGGTAAAAATTATATTAAAATAAAATAGAAGTTTTGAGTGATTGTAGTATGCCTTGATAAATTTCATGACGTTTCAATTATAGAAAAGACTTGAACGAATATCTCTAACAACTACTGGCTAGTTTTTAAATGGAATGAATCATTGACCAACATTTTGAGAGCATCTAATATTTTAACAAGGATCAAATAGGAGTCTTTTCTTATTTCAACAACCTTCTTAGACAATCTAGGCAAATTAAAATCTTTAGGAAAACTAATTCCTCATTCTAAGATTTTGCTAGTTGAATTTGGGACTTCCACTAAATTCACAAGTCCAAATGACTAAGAAAAAAGTTAAAGAATTTTAGAGGCTAATTTGAATCTCTTAAAACCAATGGCATAATTTATTTTTTGATTTGAAGCTTTTCTTCAAAAGTTAGATTTGACAACCAATGTAGATTTGGGTAAATTAGGATTAAAATTCAAAAATATCTTGGAATTAAAAGAAGGAAGTGAGGCCTTTGGAAATGTATAAAAGGACTCTCTCTCCTCTTTCTAAATGATTTTCATTTTGAAACTTTTTTTTATTTAGTTGTTTTGGTTAATTTGGTTAATTTGGTCAATTTAACTGTAAAGACTTTAGTCTTTAAAGCAAATGTTTATACATATGTTAACATTGCTAGAGACTTTCTAAAAGTTTTTTTTGGTGCTTAGTTTGGTGGACACAAGGTCCCTATCAAGCTTAACAATTTCTACAAACAAATGTATTGCTCTTATTTTTTGATATTCATTGTTTTATAGATTATTATCAAATTATTTTTATATTTTTTAAGTATTAGAGTCCTACACTACCATAGTTGTAGGTCAAAATTGATGGAAAATAATTCTTAAAATAATTGCCAATTTTTAGGAAACTTATTTTTTTAAAGAAAAGAATTGTACAGTGAAAAATAATAATATTAGAAAAAAAATCTATTTTTAGCATCTATTGAACCTTGTTTTTTGGAATAAAAGAAATATTTGGCAAAGATGTGCTGACCTTGTCCTACACTAATGGTAATCCCAAGTGTAAAATTCTGTTGTAGTGGCTTGCTACTCTATTTTGAATTTATCAAAGGGTTTGTTGTGAGAATTTGTGTTAGTTGATGGTTCTTCTCTCAATCTCTCATGTTATATTGTTTATTTTAAGTGTTGGTTAGGACCACACTAACTCATTTGATGGTGAAGTTTTGACTTAGAAGTGTAAATATCCCCCTTCTCTTTTATCATTCCCCCTCCAATTGTTGGAATTTCCATTTCCAAAATACATGTGCTAGCAAAACTTTTATAGCCATACCAAAATCTAATCCTTCCTCTCCTTGTTTTCTTTGTCATCATTCCCTTGGTTTATTTATCCCAAGTATCCCAAGGAAGTCATTGTCAAAATTTGATTAAAGGCATGGCCACACTTGGACTTTGTGAAGAGGGAGCAGTTTTAGCAAAGACCCCATATCCAATAACTTCTTGATCTCTTTTACACCTTACAATTGTCGGAGCGTCTTACTTTGATTATCTAAAATATTTATGTAGTAGTAGTTCACACTGATGGAAGCATGTTTGTTTTTTAGGCAATTAAATGTCCAATATCCTCAAAAATAGGGCACATGTGTTAAAAAAATGCTAGACTATAATGATGGCCCTACACACTGTTGCCACAATGTTTCCAAAAACCTCATTTCGTCCATCGTGTAGAGCCAACACATACAATATTGCATACAAAAATTACATACTCAAAATTAGCCTCCTTCAATATAACCCCCCAAAATGAACAAGCCGCGAAACCCAGAACCTTCTTGAAAGAAAAGGCCACGTAACCATTTGTCCGAAAACCAAAAAAAACAAACATTGGATGGGAGTGTTTGTCAAATCCCACATTTAGGGGTTTAAGTTTGACTTTCAAAAATTGTAAAAGCTCATAGGTTGATAGGGATCTCTAATAATATGGGAAACCCAAATGTGATAGAAACACACAATAATTAATGTCACTTTTGAAGAAGAAGAATCAACTCTTAAATGACAAGTTGGTCATTGTGGAAATCAATTGTTTTGGAACTGTGTGAATTATTGGCTTAAAATAATTGCAAAACCACTCATTGGAAGCCAAACTACTGTTAGTAGAAGATGTTCCCTTTTCACACAAAATTTGGAGGATGAATAGTTGCACTTCTGTCCCACATGGAGAGATTCTTTATCATTCATCGGTTGGAAAACGTCCTCAGCATCGTTTATAGGTTAGATGTGACCTTGCATTTGTTGTAACTTAAATGAGTGAATGAATAAACAAGATGTTGCCTTCACTCTACCGAATTACAATTTTGTTGACTTTGGACATAGCAAAAACAGTGAACAATTATCATATGCACTGCCCATGTATAAATTTCTCACAGTGGACTAAAATATCGTAGCCCAAACTTGTGCAAGATGCTAAACCCATCTCATGAAGTAGGCCATGCAAGGTGAATTTTGTGTTCTATGGGAAAAAAAAAGACCTCTAGTTTGTGTCGTGTTAATCCTAGGTTCTTCATCTCCTCAAACAAATTGGGGACCTTTGATTACAAATATGAATTCAAAATTTGCAAATTTTACTCATGTGTGGCAAATAAAAATTCTTGTGTGGCCCAGTTTGTAGGATAAGTTTAGCGTCCTGCCAAACTTGTCTCCATGATCACCATTTCAGAATCTCATGTGTATTAATTAATTAACCCCTAAATGCCCGAGGCACCAAAATATGGTGTTTGCAGAACTTTGAAGTTAAATAAATCCTCGCCAATTTGCTATTTTTAGTAGTTTGTATTTTTTAAATGTTCTTCTTGAAGTATAGTTTTGCCTCCAAAAATCCGATCTTGAAAATAAATGACAATGATTTTTCTATAAGAGATTTTGTGCACGGGTACCCTGTGCAATCTTGACTTTCCATAGAGTTAAGAGCTCTTGGAAATGAGCCTCAAATACACTAGATCTTGGAGAAAAAATCACATTCTAAATTCATTTAAAAAAGTTGTAGAGTGAATTTTGAGAAGTTGTAAATTGATTTGTAAATTGATTTGGGTTAAGTTAGGCCCGTTAACCTCATATTTTTTTGGTCATCAACTTTTTAGATGTGACTTGCAAAAAAGACTTCAATTCCTTTTTGCAATTTTAGCACCCTCATAATCAAACGTTATAATCTTTCACTTCATAAGTGATATTGTTGTGCTTTCTTTTCCTATGCAATCTCTAACAAGTCTAGTTTGAATACAATTTCAGAAAAATCAAAACATCTTATCAAAATGTTGGCACTTTGTTCAATTTAGAGCAGTTTTCAGGAAGCTGAAAACATGCCTTGGGCATTTAGGGGTTAACAGAAATTAAAATCACAAAGGAATAGAACATGAGATCACAGGATTTTTGCGATCACGAAGAGAAGAAATCAGCAGAGTCACCATAAACCGGGAGTGAATTGTAGAAGCTCATGAACTGGGGGTCAGATCAATAATATCTTTCAAGAATTATGGTCAAGATTTATTATAGGTGGTCAAGATTTACTATCGTTGAAAAGCAATGATTTTTTGGGATAGGGAATCTTGGGCAAAATATTCTTGCTTTTCAAAGGATGAAATCACCAATTTGCTACCAAAATCTGGGACAATATTGCTCCATTCTAGATGAATGTACATTGTTTTGGATGAATAAATAAAATTCCATCCATAGATTGCAAGTTTCATCCATTTCCATGGATGTAAATAGTTTCATCCTTCTAGTGATTATCACTTTTTGCATTACCTAAAACAAATGAAAAAATCCCTTGGTTCAAGGTTGTGAAATTGAGGTCCAGGACGAAGTTGGGGTTAGATTGGGCAAATTAGGGGTCAAGTTGGATTGTCCGGGGGTTGAGACATTGAAATGTTTGTATTTATAGTTTTAAGGGGTCATTACTTTAAGACCAAAGTCGTTCTTTTGAAAACTATTATCTCAACATAAGGCAATTGATTCCATTGTGGCAAGATTAATTGCCTTGTAGGCAATTTCGTTAGAATGGCACCATTTTGCTACTTTGGCAGCTTTTACAGTTCAAACCAGGCGGTCTAAAATGTAAAACTGTCCTAGATGTTTGCAATCTATATCCTTACTAGATGTTTGAAATCTACACTAGTTCTAGATGTCATTTTTATAGTTCAGACCGCACAGTTTGAAATCAATGTTGGTCCTAGATTTTTTGAAATCTATACAAGTCAAAGATTCTCAAATCTATACATGTCTTAGATGTCATTTTCATAGTTCAAACCGTGCGGTTCGAAAATGGCCTATGGGATACCGCCATTTTAACGAAATTGCCCATCCTTGTTCATAGAAGATTGATGAAAAAATTAAAAAATTTCACACATAGACAAACATTTGACTAATCAATAGCACGATCAATAGCAAAGCTTTCCTTAGAATATAGGGGACTTAGGGTATGCTTGGGGACTCCAAAAAATGTCCATTAGATTGAACATGGCAAGGGCACAATGAAAATTAGGATGCATATGAAAATTAGGGGTTAGTTTTTTTATTTTCGTAGGCACATTAGTGATCCATGTGAGCTAGCTTTCAAAACATTCATGGTTGTAGTCAATTTTAGCTTTGTTGATACTAACAAGTCAACTCTTAGCAGGTAAGTGACACATTTTGGAACTTAAAGAACCACTTTTGGATACATCAATATTATTATGAGGGTTATGTGAGATTCATTGAATTTGCGTGTCATTCTTGCCCCATCTAAGAATCTTTAAAAATTGATAACTTAATCATGGAAACTCCAAAAATTGTAAGACGACTTCGGTTAGAAGCAGGTCCTATCTCTCCACGAAAGAAAAATCACTAAAGAATATGACTTGATGAATCAACCCACCAATGCTGCAAAATGAGCTTGCTGGTAAAAGCTTCCAAACCCACGTGGAAATTCAATTTCAGCACTTCCTTGCCGGACCTTTGCCGGATCTGACCCTCAGGTACGTGACCCTCAAGTGACAGTACAAGCATCCTTGCTTTCTTCCCCCAAAGACATCACTTTTAGTTGTTTTGTTGTTGTTTTGTTGTTATTTGCGTCACCTTTGCCAGGCCATTTGTGTCTGGTTGTGTTGTACTGTATCTTTGCAATGAAATCCCATTTCATTTGATTCAAGAAACGAAAAGAAAAAAACAGAACTCATTTTTTCGTTTAATTTTAGAAAAATAAAAACTCTTGTCATCATTGTCGGATTGCCGTGGTTGGGTTGCCTCTCTCCGCTTTCTGTACTTCGGCTCCAATTTGCAGTGCACAACACCGGAACACCCAATCACACACACATACACACTCGTGCGTTCGCAAGCTTTCCGTATCGTGTGGGTCCGAGACGGAAGTTATTCCGAGGCTCGCTTTGGGTTTGAAGGTGCTGCGACATCCAATTTTGGGTTGTGGGTCCCGAGATCTGGAGCCAGAGTCTTGTGCCACTGAGTCCAGTGCACATTTGAAGAGATGGTGTCGTTTGCATTTGAAGCTTATTAGATTGGAGAGTATTGGAGAAATTGAGTGGCAGCAACTTCTCCATGCTCTGACAGGATCCATCGGAGCTTCGTTTCCTCTTGTTACACTGTTGCTTGGTGAGGGTTGAAGGGAGAAAGGGAGAGAGAGAGATAGAGAGACAGCAATGGAGTGCCTGGTCACTGGCCATGACGCTTTGCGCTGTGGCGGCGTCGGACTGGCGGCTGGAGTGCGGCACCATCACAAAAGCGGTTTCAAAGAGCGCTTGTTCTTGAAGAATCTCAAGTCTCGTTGCGAATTGAATGCACGTGGTGTTTCTGTGAGTGTGCATACCCTCCTCGCAGTGCCACCAATTTACCTGCTCTTGAGGGTCTTCTGTAACATTTTGTTACAATTTCAGCGGGATGTTCGTGCATTTTAGGTTAGGGTGAAGTTGAAGGCTTAGGCTAGGTGGTCGCATTGTAGCTTGTCATTTTGAGTATAAATGGTGCCAGGTGGTGCTCGCAGGTGCCGCAGATGAGTAGTAGCCTGAATCGCAGGGTAGAGACGAAGAGTTCCGAGGAACTGGAAGAGCTGATGTGCAGATTTCTTAAAAGTATGATGTGATGTGCGTGTAGGGATAGGTAGTAGTAATGTGGCCATTTTTGCATGAATGGCAATGTGGTGCTTGCGTTGTTCTATTCCTCTAGTGATGCCGGATGATGAGTATATAACACTGCGCAGTGGCTTTGAGTGCTCTGCACCAGGAAACAAGCTGAAAATGCTAAACCCTGACGGCATCCTACTTCTCTGCGCCTTTAGGATTCGCTCTCTGCTCTTTAGGGGTTTCTCTAACTTCTTGTGGCTGCTGCTTTTGTTTTCCAGTGTGGCGGTTATACTCGCCAATCTGTGAAATCTGTCATTTCCTGCCGAGCTGTGAAGACAGCGTTGGATGCACCCGCTGTTGAAGAGCAGGAGTCGACCCCGGGTAATATCTATAGCTGCTTGGCGTTCATCTCCATGGGCTTCATGGTGTTAGGGTTCAGGGTTCAGGGTTTAAGAATTGGGAAATTTTTTGTGCTTAAAGTCAGTAAGTTGGCAGTAGAAGGGGTTACTGAGTATAGATCTTACTATTCTAATGAAATAATTTTGAAGGTTGTTGTTAGCAAGTGAAAGATAATTCCACTCCATTTTTCATATATTATTTGGATCCTATATGAATAAGTTGTGGATTTTCGAAGTTTGACCTATACACGTACCAAAAACCGACCTTAGTCTCTCCTGCTCAGATGGTGTACATTCTTTTTTTGCAATATAACCAAGATTTAGCAGGTGAGGGTGTTGCTACCGCACATGCTCACGAACTTGAATTGAGAAAGTGGTAGTTAGTTGAAAGTTCTCTAGAAACAAATTAGCATAACCTTTCGGTTGCGTTGTACACTTCCAGAAGGGTCGGTGATAGAATTTTTGAAGGCGAATGCACCTATTTCCAACACTTTCATGTTGGCGAAGCTAACAAGTGATAATATTTTTAATGAATAGGCAAAATGAATTCTATTGAAAAGAGAATCAAACTTCCGAGTCCCATGGAATATCCTATTGATTTTGTAAGTGTATGGCACCGCAAGCAACTCGTGTTGTCGTTTACACAGGGGGTACATTTTTCAACTCCTTATTTTAGAGATTTTTTGAATAGATGCACCAACCCTATGTGTTGAATATTGCAGAGCGAGCCCAATTTCTGGAGGCCGCACAACGAGGAAACCTCGTGCCTGTATACCGCCGCATTTTTGCTGATCATCTAACACCAGTGTTAGCCTACCGGTGCTTGGTGACCGGGGACGACCGAGAGGCTCCGTCTTTTCTCTTTGAGTCTGTGGAAAATGGGAAAAGCCTCAACATGGTGAGTGACTGTTTCCTACTTTCTACAACTTCAGTGATTTGTGTGAATTATTTTCAACCATTTAGGGAGAATGGTTCATGGTATGCTGCGACTGAGTTCTTGCATGGCCGAATGAAATGAGTGTAGGTTCTTCAAACGTGTTTTTTTTAATGTTGTGGTGGATGGCAGGGGCGATACAGTATGGTCGGAGCTCAGCCTTCCATGGAGATCATTGCAAAGGAGGATCGCATCACCATATTGAATCACGAGAAAGGCACCCGTGAAGAGAAGGTCTCTGACGATCCCCTGAACGAGCCTTCAAAAATTGCATCAGAGTGGGAGCCGGTGAAGATTGATAGCCTTCCGGATGTTTTCTGTGGTTAGTATGGTTCTACCCACTGACAAGATCAAGTCGTTGACCCCTAAGTGCCCTGAAGGCCCAACTTTGGCTTCATGAATTTTTAGAGCTTTTGAGAGGGTAATATGGGAAGTTTCTTTTCTTCAATTTTATTTATTTTTGGGCCAAGACATGCAATGTTCTTCACTGATTCTGGTCATATTGAAGTTGGCCCCGTCTGAATTATATTTTTCACCATATGATCAATCAAATTGGTCATTTTCAAATCATTTAACTTTGGTCCCTTATCATCCTCGTGCATGTTTAATGAGATATATGCCCATTCAAGCATTTGAGCAAAGTACTGCGTCATGTGTGTGCTGGTACCCTGATACTGACCTGGGCACTGAATTGTGACAAATTCTGCTTCATCTTATCTCCTAATTGCTGAACATGAAAGTTTGGTTGAGCGTGCTTGCAGGAGGATGGGTTGGGTATTTTTCATATGACACAGTGAGGTATGTGGAGAAAAAGAAAGTACCATTTTCTGCAGCACCCAAAGATGACCGAGGCTTACCTGACATCCACCTTGGGCTCTACAATGATGTTTTAGTTTTCGATCATGTGACAAAGGTAAATCTTTTTCATGTTTTCATGTCTTTTATGGTATCTTGCTCTTGACGTTTGAAGCCAAGCAACATTTACTTCTGAGTCACAATTGTTTGTTACTTTGGCTTCCTTTTGTCCTTTCATTGTTCCTCTCACATTTACTTTTGCAAGTGCTGTTATTGTAGGGCCTTGCATGTATTTTATGTTATTCTTTTATTGTGCGTACAACACTGATGAGAGCATGAATTTCGTTGCTTCAGTTGGTGTATGTGCTGCATTGGGTTCATGTGGACCAATTCGATAGCCCTGAGTCTGCTTTCACGGACGGGTGTGAAAGGCTTGATCTCTTGGTGGCTCGCCTTCAAACCACTGGAGGGTACCGTCTCTGACTCAGTGTGAATACCGTGGATCTTCAATCTCTACAGTTAGGTCCAGTTTTAGTGAAGTGGTTTTTTCCTTCATAAGCTTGTTTTTATATACTAAAGAGTCACTCTTATAGTATTTTTGTAAGTCCTGACAGCCTTTCCTTGTTCTCTTTTCGAAGGGTTAAACTTTCAAGTGGATCAGTGGAAATGAACATCGAACAATATGGCCGAAGCATGTCCAAATCGAATTTTACTCCTGAGCAATTCAAGGACTCCATCTTGCAAGTGAAGGAGCACATTTTGGCAGGGGACATCTTCCAGTTGGTCCTGAGCCAAAGGTTTGAGAGACGGACATTTGCAGACCCTTTTGAGGTTTACAGAGCTCTGCGTATTGTGAATCCTAGTCCATACATGATCTACCTTCAGGTGTGCCACCTACTCCTGTCAACTCCCTTGCAACATAACATGAATTTTGAGTTATAAAGTTTACATTAGAGGGTGACGAAGTGAGTAGAGCTGTTGCTGTCACTCTTATGAATATGGACTGAAGAGAAGCATAGGGTCAGTTTATTGCACTTTTGCAAAAATAATCGAAGAGTTTTGAGACTCGTGTTTCCTATCTCTGGTGCAGGCTCGAGGTGCCATATTGGTGGCTTCAAGCCCGGAGATTCTCACTCGCATTGCAAAGGTAACTGCCATGGCAGTATTACTGTTACTTACTATATAACCCCCAAGTGCCCCCAAGCTTAAAACAGAAAGTCCACTTTGGAAGCTAATAGTTGATTACAATTACTTTCAAAACACATTTCTATTGCAAAAAAATGTAGGGTATGATTTGTTCTTTCTATTGGAGCATTTTGTCACCCTCCACTTATTCTAAAACAAGAAGACAACAAAATGAGACTGTAAATCATTGGTATTTTAGATGTCTTTGTTTTTACTTGTAGCTGCTAAATGATTTATTTCAATTCCTAAAGATACGGATGCAGCCACTTTTAGCCATTTGGCACTAATGGGATAAGTATTCATGAGAGTATTTCGAGTCTCCCTTTCTCACTGGTGTCGTGTCTGGGATGTGTTCATTTCTGTTGACTTACAGATGTACTGGTTATTTGTTTTACTTTCTGCATATATCAAAGTATGTTTCTGAGTCAGAGTGTTTTGTAAAACAGGGCACTGTCGTGAATAGGCCATTAGCAGGAACGCGCAGACGAGGGAAGACTCCAGAAGAAGACATGGCTATGGAGAGCGATTTATTAGCAGATGAGAAGGAATGTGCGGAGCATGTCATGCTTGTCGATTTAGGTCGCAATGATGTTGGGAAGGTAGAGTCCACTGAAGCTTCTTCAAATAAACTTGAATCAGAGTCGTTGCAGCACTTTGATGTGTACATCTTCTCCTGGTTGTGAAGATTGAACACACTATCAATAATTTTTGTTCTTAATATTCACTTCGTTCAATACGTTGCACGAATATCTTATGCGCATGCTTTCCTTTCGAGAAATCGCAGTTCGACGATACCATGCACCTAAATGTTATGGTCGCTACTATGTCACGAGAATTGCTGTCTCTTAATATTGAATTGAACTAACTGTAGGCGGATGATGGTGCTTGATGTTGACCATACAGGTTTCTAAGGCAGGTACTGTGAAGGTTGAAAAATTTATGGAGGTGGAACGGTATTCGCACGTCATGCACATCAGTTCCACAGTACGTCTTCTTGTCCACAGATTTATACCGTCATTTTTCCATTCTTCTTTCTTGATCAAACTGTGCGTACCCAGTATGAAAGAGACTTGCCAACTTCTACCTCAATTGTAAGTGCTTTAGAGGTTATTCTTGTGGCCATTGAAGCTGGCTTTTCTCCAACTCAAGTCTTGATTGCTTACCGTTCCCTTCGGCAGCTGATCATGTGTACAGAATTTTATGCAAGAAATCCCTTTTCTTCACAAAATATCTTCACACGTAGTTGGTCTTCGTGTTAAAGAGACAATTCAATAGATTATATTTGGTTTTGACCAGTGGGCACCAAATCAGCATAGTTTGCGTTGCCAATACCAGTCAGCGATTTCCTCAGTACAGAAGAACATACATTGTTCTACTTGATGATGGGTCCATCTGGGGAGGACAGGTGACAGGGGAGCTATTGGACGAGCTTTCTAGCTGGGATGCACTTCGGGCAGCGTTACCAGTCGGTACTGTCAGCGGGGCTCCAAAGGTGAATGTTCTTCCATACCACTATTTCTGATCTTTCTTAGAGGATAATTGGAGGTCTTTCACTACCACGAGAATTGTGTTTTTCTACGAAAATCTTCTATTACATTAAATCCTCTTCCCAATATGTCTTGAAACTACGAGAAATACTGATGGCAGGTCAGGGCAATGGAGCTGATTGACGAGCTAGAGCCAACACGGAGAGGCCCGTACAGTGGTGGCATTGGGGGCGTCTCTTTTACAGGCCAGATGGATATTGCATTAGCGCTGCGCACCATGGTCTTTCCTACTCAAAGAAACGACACAATTTACTCGTACAAACAGGCCAACAGCCGCAGAGAGTGGGTTGTCCATTTACAGGTATGTCTGCACTCGTGCCAGTGGCATTCGATACTAACATGTTGCCCTTGTTCTTGTAGCCCAAGTCTAGGACTTTAAGGTAGTGAACCCTTCCTTTCGGATGAAATTTTGTCATGAATTAGGCCGTAAGTGGAGCAAATTCTACTCACAAGTTCATGTTTACAATCTAGGGAGTAGACAATGTACAGGTGCTGAAGAGTTGAAGTTTACTCTTAAATTTCTCTCCCTATAAACAAAAACTTTCAAATACATAACTTATTCATTCGATATCCAAATGTTACATATTTAGTGTGTTGGAATCCTCTCGAAGACTGGGAGAAGATCCACGTAAAAAATAATCCCATTGTAATGAGACAATACACTCAAAACAGTTGAAAGTCTTGGGGATTTGCTTTGTCGTTGCTTGATCTCTAATCTGCCCCTTTGGTGTAACCTGATGTTGTACGCAGGCGGGTGCTGGAATAGTGGCTGATAGTGATCCTGAGAGCGAGATCCAGGAGACCATGAACAAGGCTGCTGGGCTAGCCCGTGCAATTGATCTTGCTGAGGCTGCTTTTCTGTAACTTGGCACCTGAATGAGAACGGACATTGTTTTTCATTATGGAGATTATGTTGTGTAGATTTGAACCGATCAATGACTTGGTAGGTCCAAGCAATTGCGTGAAGACTGGTATTATACTCAACGGAATCTTCTTAACCCTCTAATGACGAAAGATTCATAGTTTTAAAATGATCATTTTGATCAATCGTAATGTGGAAAGTATAGCTACAGTGGATACGATTTTTACATCACTAGATTGAGTGAAGAACATTGCAGGTTGTCCTTAAAAGGATTACCATAGGGTAGCCTTATGGAGTCGACCATTTGAACTATTTGAGCCTTTTGCCTGCAAAGCCGGTGTAGGTTTATGACTCTTGGATTTAACAACACGGTTCCTGCTTTCTCCTATTATTTGTTTTATGTTTTCCAGGAGCTATGATGGTGTTCTTTTGGTAGTAAATGCAGTGCGGTGTCTGCACCCTAGGTAAATAGATCAAATGCTGTTTCGGATGGAACTGAGTAGACAAGATACCCGAAATGGTGAGTAGAAGCGCAACAACAACGTCGACTATTTGGTGTAATGAATGGGTTCATTTATGGTGGTGGTGGATTTGTTAGGGAACATGTTTGATAAAGTTTCAGTGAATTTAAAACTCTTGCTTGGCTATCCAGTTGTGACTATACTTCACAACATGTGGAACTCATGAGAAGTTTCACATGTAAAGTCTTAGGGCACGAAACTGTCCTCATGTGAAGTTTCACAAATTGCAAAACCTCTCAACATCCCGTAGTGCCTGTACTTGCAAGATACAATTTCGAAAGGTGTAGTTGTCATGGCAAAACATGCCGAAAACGTTGATTGTTTTCCACGTGTTGGTCAGACGAACCTAGCACTACAGAACACAACGACAATTACTTAATGCCCCAATGGTGTACGACAATGACCAAAGTACTTCGAAAGATGGCAAGCACACACGCCACGCAGACACACTTGCAATGCGGTATTCACAGCGATTTCACAAATTCAACAACAGACAGAGAAACCCCCATCAACATATACACACAACTCGGCTGAAGCATGTGTAGAGATCAAAAACAGATCTCAAAATTCTTTCATAACTGACGTTCTCCAAGTTTGACCTGAAGGTGAAGTGGTCTACATATTGATCTCCCCTAACGGCCGAGTCTACAGTTAGTTCTCAAAACCATGGTGAGATTAGTAATACACCACCAAGCTCCGAAAAGCTATACCCTAAGAGAAAATTTGGCGACAATATGCACAGCGCTTCCTGGCCTCTTACAATAGCCGCCGGACTTTCACCCAAGCGCCTACTTGGATCTCTGTCTCATCTTTCGGCGCTTACGTTTCAGGCGCCTCATACGTTTTTTCTTCCACTGCAACAAAAAACACAAGATGCGCAGACAGGTAAGGAACCGATAGAATACTATGAAAATGAAACCCTCAGAGGTCTTGTCTTCTGCGTCAACACAATCCTAACCCTAATACACAGACCTAACTAAGCAAGAGAAACTAAAATCAAACAAACCGAAACTACACAAGAGAATAAATAGGACAACTACAATAGCAAGCGAGCTCGCAAAACCTAACCATCCAACCAAAAACCCAAGCACCGCAACAGAAGACTCGCTAAACGCCAGCTAAACCAGAGAAAAAACGCCAAAATCCACAAGGAAAGAAATTTCGAAAAGTAAGACCAGAAGAGAGGAGGCGCAAATACCTTCGCCCTCATGATTCACGAAAGTGCGTTGCGATGCGGCCACAAACAAGTGTGTGAAAGAGAGAGTTCCAAACAGCGGAGACGCCCTTAGAAGGGGACCAGCTCCAAACCCTAAGAAAGATGACGTGTTCATCCAAGGGTATTTCCACCTCATCGTATTTTGTGCCACGTCAGACTTCCCGCCATCCTGAAACCCTAAATCCTCGTTTGGGGATTCCTTGCAATTAATTCGATTCAATCTGCAAGAAACTGCAGGGAATCAACCTACTCTAGGTGACATAGATTTTAAACCCCTAAATGTTCACAACTATGATTGGACAAAAAACACTTCAAAACTATCATTTCTAATGCAAAGAGTTATGATAAAAAAAAGATACTTTTTTTTACATTCAACTATGAGATCTTGCATAAGACTTGTATGAGAATGTGTAAAAAAAAATTCGTACACTTTGAGTGTGTAGATCATAAGATATTATTTAGTGTTTAAAGTGAAAAATAAAAATAAAAGTTTCACGCCTTGCTTTACTAGGCTTCCAAATTTTGAATCCATTAACCAAATATTTTTGGACTAAGGTAAAACAACCCATCACAGTCAAAATTAGGAGTTTGTCCTCATGCCATTGTTTAAATTTTTAAATTTTTTCTTTACATAAAGACAACTATGAGAAATAGAGAGAATAGTTGAAATTTTTTTTTTTTTGACAAAGTATGAATTAGCTATGAATTTTTGAAGGTTCAATACCAAAACAGTCTATAGACTATTCTATAACCAACAAAAAAATGTATCCATGATGCTCACTTTACATTATAAAAGTTGGATGTTCCTAAAGAAGTGAGACATTGATTGTAGCCCAAAATCTCACAAATTGAAAATATCTGCCATGGGATCATTCCCTAGGTGTCTATCATGGGTCATTTGACCATGATGGGCTATTTTACCTTTTAGAGTTTTGAAGTTTAAATCCTTATGGTGGGGAATTGAGTTGCAAATCTAAAAGGAAAAATTCAGATATTTTTTGAATAATTTACCCTCTAATAAAAATTGTCAAATAGAAGTGAATACAAGATAAAATGAAAAATTGAATCATTAAGAGTTCTAAAACGGAATTGAAACATATCAATACTAATGGTGAGATTGTTGTAGCAAGTAATCTACACCCTATAGACAACAAATCCTATACGATATTAAAATTGAATTCAACAACAAATCCTATACAATATTTTTATTGAAAGATGCCCTAATTGCTCACAAAACAAGACTCTTCAAAACTTTCACATCACTTATTTAAATGGAATGTATCAAAGCTTTACAAAAAAAGAGACATAAATATAGTCTTTAAGAATTTTTGTTTTTATTTTGAGTTTTGAGTTTTTGCATTTTTTTTCAGCCCAAGATTGAGTGTTTTGAGTTAGAAGGTACTATCTAGTGAAAAGATGCAGACGCCTTGCCTTTCCCCTCCCCTTGTTGCCAAAAAAATTCCCCACTGTCAAATGGGAAATGGAAGAAAGTGTAAACGTATCCAAGCTACCGTAGATCTTCTAGAAAAACTAAAGCCGTTGATGTGCCTGGATACGGATATGGATATATAATACAAATACAAGTATAGATATAGGAAACAAAAATATGAAAATATATCCCATATCAATTACATCTAAAGTTGCAATCTAAAATTACAAATAATAGTTTGTAGATTTGGGTATAAGTTTGGAATTTTAAAAAATTATGTCCTATCTTAATTCCATTAATTAATTCAAGTTTAAAAACTCTTACTGACTATGCCTATGCGTTGAAAAGATAGGAACAAGACAATGTTAGAAGGTCATATATTTTTCTCCCAAGCACCACATGACATAAAAAATTACATTCATTGAAAGTTAGTACATTGACTTACCTTCAAAAAAGATTTAAAAAATTATAGTAAAATTTGACATCATAGGAACATGCCCCAAATTCTTAAACCCCATTCCCAATACTTTGTACCTTCAAAGATTAATTTACAAGTCATGAAATGTCATCCTTCATTTGTATTTGAAGTAGAATAAGATTGGAGAACTATAAAGGTTAGATTACACCTCTAATTCACTCACACACGCATAAACTTTAGTTAATATACAAATGTCTTGTGCAATTTATGAAAGTTAACTTAACTTCTAAGTAGTCCAACAACCAAAATTTTATATCTCTTTCAATTATTGTAATTTTGTATTGTAATGTATTGGGTACAAATACAAATGCATTCACTACCTAAAAGCATCCCCACCAATGAGTTCCGTATCTCTAAAGGTTTAGGAAGAGGAGATCGGATGCAAACAAAGATAAAAAAAACTCCATTGCAGTAATCTTTTCCTAAAATTTGTATCTCTAAAATATACAGAAATATGTAAAATTCTGCTCCAATTTTCTATCCAGAGACTCATTCAGAGAATTGGCGAGGTCTCATCCCTATACAGTGAAGTTTGAGACATCAATCACGGTAATAGATAGGGATACATAATAGCTAGTCAATGGGGATGTCCTAAGCCTCCATCCAAAATGCTAATCATATATTATTTTTTTACTAAACATGCTTCATTTGTTCATAACCAAATAGTTTGGCATAGAATTTGGTGTTGCACACTCTTCATTCCATCTATCCACAACTATGAATCAAGGCTTCAACATATCATTTTTATACCTAATATTGGTATTCTTGAAAGATTTACCACAACAATTCACTACTCACTTTGCAATATCAATTTGGAAGTACATTGGAGGGAATAAGTTACATATATTAACCTTCTGGATTCATGTGTGCAATTTTGTATATATGAGGGCATTTTGTGTTATAGTGGATCACGACATCCACATTATGAAAAAAAAATGGAAATTGATTGTGGTACAGAGAATGCAAAGACAAAAAGATTGTCCATAGTTGCAGTCATGTACAACAATGCTAGCACATGAGCGTAGAGCCATAAGCCTACAAGACTTCAAGGTGTTTATAACATATGTACCTGTTACATAGATATACTATAACATGAAAATAGTTTAAGTGTAACATAGGTACTTATAATATAGATACCTATAACTATAGAAAGTGTCTATAAAATAGACTTTTAGACTCATGGGCTTATAAATTCTATGTTCACATGCTAGCACTCCCTAGGTCAAATATGCAATTTTGGATTTGGATTTTTTCACTTAAACTATATTTCATAATGCTTTCAAGAATATGAAAAGGTTAGCAAAACTACTATGGGCTCATATAAATTAGAATAAAATTCTCATCCCAGTCTAACATCTTGTGAAGTATATGAATTTCCATGTATATTGAGAAGATTATTCTATAGCACCAAGGCAAACATATAATGATATTTTAAGGGACTAATATTAAGAGCCTAATAAAGAGAAATATGTTTCTTTAATCTAGTCATACTTGGTGGTCAAGGTCAGCAAAAAAAATTCTGAAAATATGGCTAGAATTTTCTAGATATTATTCTTAAAACATGTTTTGTTCAATATTTGTACATTACTCAATGACTTCTTATATTTGTAGTCATATAAAGATCAAAGAAATTTTGTAATTCAATTCAGAGGCAAATGTCAACATGATTCTAGACATTTTAAACTTTCTTTCAAAATATTGCAAGCATGCAAAAAAATTCTTAAATTTGTCTTCAATTTTGAAGTTAAAAAACTCAACCTAAAGTATTTGGCTCAGAATTCCATCTTATAATATAGGTGTATATACACCTCTTGCACTAATTTATGTATTTATTTGTAGTACAAGATTAGAAAGTCAATCCTCATAGTTGAACATCAATTCTATGATCTTTAAAAAACAAAACATTCAATTGCATTTATATAAATGCTATTTGTACACAATATTATTACCATACATGATGGAATATTAGCATATAACTAGTATATTAATTGTATGTATTGTGGTCATTTTGAGACTCCATACCTACCCACAAACTAAAACTCCTCATAACTTTCATCTCATTAATCAAAATGGAATGATTCAAAGTTTTTCATGTATATATAAATTTAGAGAACCAATTTCAACATTTTATTTCTTAAAAAAGTGATTTTTAAAGAAGTTTTTTGGATTGCCCGGGCTACTTGTTGAGCACTGAAAATTACATATCATGTAGTAACTTCTTAACCATATAATCAAAAGTTATGAAAATTGTTGAGCCTTAAAGCTACTCTTTGGGCACATATTGTGTGAAATTTTCAAAGAAAAGATATAATTTTTTTGTTTGTAACGAGTTGCCTAAAATTGCTATCTTGCCAAAAAGCAGTGTTCAAACCTTTAGGGGTTAATTTCATTCCAAGTTATTAATGATTTATGTTTCTCTTTCATCATATACCACCTTCTATTTAATTATTTATTTGAACCCCTAAAGGACCAAGTAGCATTTTGTAGCAACATAGCATTTTGGTATGGAATCTCTAATCTAAAATAAACCTTGAAGTCCTTTATTTAACTCAATTTTCAATATTTTTGAAAAAAAATAAAGTCATAGGATGTAGATTGCTTATTACAACATTACAACCATTGGGATTGGCATTTTCCAATTCCATGACAAAATTCTTAACAATATAGTATTTTAAATCATTCTCTTTTCCTTTCTACTTACTTTTTTTTTCAAGCATGAATATGAAATATTTTTTGTTGGAATTTTTCATATGTATTTCCAACTTATTTCTTCAACATATTATGGAGAATTGCAAGTTGTAGGATTTGCGTATTTTTGTGTAAAAAGTTTGAAAGACGAAATCTAACCATTTGGAAAGAGTTGAAGATACTTCTTTTTAAAATCCAAGCATCATGACCTCACAATTGGTCAAGTTTCTTATTTTGAAATTTTAGGAGGGTGTACTCTAACAAGTTATCTAAAGGATAACGATATTATAGTTGCATTTGTTAACCCCTAAAGTCCCATTGTCCCTATGTGGGACAAAATGGATTTTGGGTAGGCTCCTATGATTTCAATTTTTACTGAAACTTTTTGAAACTTTCTCATAAGATAGATAAACTTATGAACTTTCCGGGAATATAATTTTTATTCCAATTGGTGCCCTTGAGCAAAAGTTATGCCACAATAACCTCAAAATGGGGGAGATCGGGCAACAAAAAAAAACCACAAAAAATTGAAATAAAAACTTTAATATTTTTTTTCTTGTAGATTATATTTTCTTCTAAATGGAAAGCTTTGATTCATTCCATTTGGATTAGTGATGTGAAAGTTACAGAGTTTCTTGTTTTGAGGGCAATCATAGCAACTTTTTGAAAGTAATTTTTCTCTTCCACTTTGAATGCTAATATCTTTCAATCTATATGGTTAAACATGACAAATTTTTTATCACATTATCTAAGACAAGTGTAGAACAAGATCCTACGGTTAAATTCTAAAAAATATTAAGAAAATTTATTTCATAGGTGAACGTAGCAAAAGTGGTAGTTTTGAGTGGTTTTGGCAGAAAAATGGCCTTAGGACTTTAGGGGTTAAAAAATAAATATAGATGAAGATATTAGCCTTACTTTGGAGACTAATATTTTTAAGTAGTTTTGGACCTCTAAACACAAAGGAACTTTAGGGGTTAAGATGAAGATGAGATTATTTGTCATTAAATTTGATCTCATGTATTTTCAACCCAATTTCCAACATACGGACTAAAATGCATAAGTAATGGAGCACACAATTTTTTTCTCTAAAAATATTGAAAAACAAAACTTCACCTTTAGGAAAGGCTAGACAATCTACATTTTGAAGTTTAGCATAGAAATCTTGTAAACAATAGGGAATGGAACTCTAAAATTTTGGGAAGATATATTTGAATAAGTGAACAAAAAGATCGTGTAGTTGGATTCATAGTAGAATATAAAATGATGAAACTTTAGCTTTGCTTTGCCAAAGAGTATTTGAAGCTTGTTCTGGCCTCTAAACATCAAAGAGCTTAAAGGATTAAGCAATTTTGTATAAGGTAAGTGAGTACATTATAGGCTAAATGGGAGTGAGCTCATTGAAGGCAAAATTATATTAATTGTGTACATTTTAGAACTTAAAGGTACATCACTAATACTACCAATCCATCTCCAAAAGATCTTCTTGTTGGACAAAATGTTCTAGATGAAGGCTAAAAATAACATTTAAAAAATCAATTTTGTACTATAAGTAGAATTTGGTGCATACCTAACTTTGAGTTTTGGAGTCCTTTTCAAAGTGAAGTTTGGGAATATTGAAAAGTAGATTTTGGGGGGCACTTTCAAAGAGCACCACTAGTCAATTAATTGTTAAGTGGGAGGTCATCATTTTGTAGGCATTTAGTATATGCCTAAGACCACGTGTGTCCATTTGTTCCACCTCCTAGAACTTCATCCCCTTCGATTGGGCAATATTCAAAGAGATGCAAAAAATAGGAATGAACAATGTTGATTGACCCCTTTAGCCATTTAATTTGTCTTTTAATTGATGATTGCATAGATGGAGGGGGAACTACTACTTGGAGTTGTTTTGTTGGTCCCAAATAGCAATTGAAAATCAAATCTGACCAATTTGCAATGTCACATAGTGCAACAAGAAGATCATTTTAGGATGGACGGAGTATAATTTTGCCTGCAATGGGTGTACTCCCATTTGGCTGCAAGGTCAATTGTATATTCATTGCCTTTGTGCACAAGTTTCATAGAATGATTTCATTTTTCATTTTGGTCCTCCCTTCCAATCCACATGTGACCTCACTTAGGCAACCCCTAGGCAACCTCCCAATTCATGCAATCAAACATAACCCAAAATAGCATGCCTCGCTTGACAATGGTACCTATTTTCTAATGATTATGAAATTTTTCACTTGTGAAAACAGAAAACAACAACTAAGGTAGAACAACCCAATTTTGACATCTATTGGCCCCTCCCAATTGCTTTTGTCACCCACCTATTATTACAATCTTAGCAACCCTTTAGCATCATAGTGACAATGCACTTGGGTGAGGGGACATGTCAATTAGCATGTCCCATGCTTCACCAATTTCATCCCAACAAACTTTGAAAAATCACAGAAAATTCATTTCTTGTTGGAATGTCTTGATTCTACTTGTAAATGACTTCTCTCAAACTTTTTTTCAATCTCTGAAGAATATGTGAATTGACAAATAGCTTCTCAAAGGTACCTCTATAGCAAATCTGAGTGGTAATAGGCTGATCTGCTTTAACTGACTCCAATAGGTCTAAAAATAACTGAAGCAACACACTAATACAGAAGTCGAATTGAAAGCTATAGTTGACAGAGACGGTGATTGGGATGGTAAAGTCGGCCTCAGTTGACAACAGGAGAAACAAGAATAATGACAATCAAATCAACTGACTGAAGCAAGTCATGCGACCAAGTCTTTGAGAAATCAGAACAGAGGGAATCATACGGATCAAATTCTATATTTACATAGAATATCGTATAATCAGACATGTTTCCTGCAATGGAGTTTGAATTTTTATTTTTATTATTATTCTATTTTTGAGAGAGGAAGTAGCTCAAAAGTTACATTAGCAAGCTACATCTACACACATCTCAAGCGGTATTTATCCTCACAGGCATAGTTTTAGGGTCATACTTGAGTTTCACATGGTTTCTTAATTTTAAATGATTGTGTGCAGTATTGAGGCTTAGTAACAGTAACCTTTATACTAAGGGAGGAGGTCCATAAATGGACCATCAAAGGGTTGGAACTGAACTAAGAAGAGCGAGTAGATAGCCCCATTAGCATTAAAGTAGGAGGTCCATAAATCACCCACCTAAGAGTTAAAACTGAATTTTGGGGAGGTGAATCTTCTTGAAATTTTTTCCAATAAACTTTTCTTGTAAGACAAGTCTAATTGGCATTTTACCCAAGTTGTTTCATATTTTTTGGAGCTTCGTGGAATTAGTTATGAAATTTTGAAGTTGAAATAGCATGGGGCTCTAAAATGGCCCACCTCCTTAAATGTACACTATTTGCACATTTCTGAAGGCTATGAGAAAGCAACATGTACAAACGAGTGCGTTTAAGGAGGTTTAGAGCCTGTGCGCTTTTAGATCCTCCTACTTTAAGCCCTAATTAGCAAATGGCCGAAACCCTAACCATCCCTGAAGCTAATCCACTCGTGAGCTTCTCCGAAGTTCATTGGCGGAAGACCAGTCTCGTCTTGGCCCAACAACACTCCTTCTCTCTCACCAGACAGTCCCCACTGTTCATGACGACGGGATCATCGTCATCATTTTCCTGTTGCTGTGCATGACTACTTTCCATTTCGCACTTTCGAGATAGGTAAGTTAGTTGCTCGCAGTTCCTATTTCAGTTCCTTTTGTCATCATCATCAAGCATCCTACAGGGAGTCCTTTCACCCAACTCACGCTTTTACCGCACCGCCTCTACTTTGAATCCCCCAAGTTTTGGCAAGAGTTCTCGTACGCTGCTGTTCTTCCTCTGTTCTGTCAGATTTGTAACGAATTGAAGGTTTGGCCATTTGGCAGTGAATCGACGAATTTGGTAGAGCTGATGTGTGGTTTTGATGCAGCGGGGAAAGGAATGGTGTCTATGTGAGATTTTGGGAGTTGGGTTGCGGCGATCGGTTTGAAATTGTTAGGGATTTGGGGGGATCGACCCTTTCACGGTGTGGCGCTTTAGGGCATCAAGGTGCCAGCAGCAGGGTTAACCGCCGTCAGCAGGTACATTGACATATTGCGCGAGAATTCACAGATCGTGCTGGAAATGGGATATTTGGGAGACACCTTTAGCAAACGAGGATTCCAATTAGTTGAATTGCAATGTGCTTCTGTTTCGGGTTCGTACGTACAGAAGCTCTTTGAAAAAGGCTGTTGACGTGGCGTGTGAGAGAGGGCGACTGCAGAACCTGTTGCGCTCTCTTGGGAATGTTGAATGGCAATGTTCTCTTATATTTCGGCCTTCCATAAGTTAGGTTCTTACAGAATTTCTTTGCAATGGTCAAGGCTGATGACGTGACTGTGTACGTACAGGGCGATTGCAGAACATGTTGCGCACTCTTGGCAAGAAGCTCGTGGTTCAAATTGATATTCAGTAGTCGGTGGGGGTTAGTGATAGGAGCTTGAGCAGGAGGGAGGATCATGGCGATTCTGGCCCGCGTCACTGGCTGCGGATGCTGTGAGAATACGATCCTGGCAGCAGTGGCAACACCGCGTTGTCTCGACAGTCCCGCATCGTGGCGACCTCTCACGTCCCAGTCCACGAAAGTCTCCCGATCTCCTCTTTACGTTCGCAGGCGAAATTGCAAGAGTGTCACACGAATTAGTCCCTGGCGATCCTGCTCGGGGGCGAAATGGACAAACTCGCGGAGCAGCAACGAGAGCCGACGGCGCACCGACGCGGTGCCGTTTGCCCTGTACACCAAGATGGATCCCGCCGCGAGGACGCCCATCATCACCGATGCGCAAATCGAGGAATCGTGCAATGATCTGTTGCAAGAAGTGGAGGCGAGCACGGAGCAAGATCGGCGGTTGGGGGTGGCGGGGAAGGCTCTGGCGTCTTCCAAGCTTCTGCGTGTAGGGGTGGATGTGGACGAAGGTGAGCTTTGCACATTGATGATTTGGAATACCGCATCTTCAAGGATGCCCTCCGTCCCGAAATAAATGTCCTTATTGTCGGACATTGCTTTTTTTTCGAGTAGGTCATATGGAGGCTTTTTTGGTTGCAATAAACACATGCAATTTTCTTCATTGATTCTTACAATATAAAAAGTTTGACCCTTCTGAATTGATTCTGTTCACGATATGATCAATGAAATAGGCATGAGACTTGTTCATTAACACTGCGAACACTTTTGGCGGGACGGAGGGAGTATTTTTCTTGTATGCTGGTTAGGTTAGGGAGCAGTGATCGTACTACAGATCTGCAGATTCCCTTATTTGTGAAGGTTTTGTGATGAGCGGAATTTAGTTTGGTCAATGTTTTGGGAATGTTCTTGCAGTGCTTGGCACCTTCCTTGCTAGTTTGAACACATTCATTGCCGAAGAGTACCTGCTGCAGCATCACGTGTCCGAGTATCATGTGTATGACTTTATGAAGGTGTGTATCTTCACTCAAACAACGTAAGCGGTTGAATTGCTAGGATCGTCCATTATGTGTTAAGACACTTGCAGAGTGAAACCTGCATCCTCTTTTTAGTTTTTATGTATGGAAGTGGTGTGTGTGCTCATTCTGAACGCATCCATTGTGTTGCAGATTTGGAAATGCTCACAGACAGAAGGTAACTCACTCATCTTCACAGGAGCGAGTTCCAATCTTTTCATACCTAGATATGAAACTTAGATATTGTAACAACCGCTTTTGGAGGGTGCAAGTGCTACTTCTGAGTAGTTGCGAAGTGAATTCTGTTTCACAGTCTATCCCAGTTGGCTTTTTCTTTGGAGCATTGAATGCAGTCTCGAATCAGCACTTGGGGTAAGAATTAACTCTGAGGCTTACATAGTGTTTCATACCTACGAACTGCAGCCAATGATCGCGTTCATGCTTTCTTTGAGTCGGAACACTTCAATAGCGGAATCATTCCTATTCCTGGAGCCTACCAGACTCTCCGCCAGCTGGCTTCCTACTGTCACCTTGTCGTTGTTACGTAAGTCTCGAATCCTGGATCCGGTTACTGTCATGCATTCTTGTTGCTATGGGTTGGCGCATTTTTTTTTTTCCCCTTTTTTTGCATTACGGATCTTCTGTTTTGTTAGAAACTTTTCCGTAGTCGGACCAGATTGTTGTTTAGCGATTTAACGACTTTAACAGCCTTCGTTTTTGGCATTCACAGATCCCGACAGCACGTCATAAGGCAGCCAACCATGGACTGGATTAATCAACATTATGATGGTATCTTCGAGGGCGTTCATTTTGGAAATCATTTCGCCTTAGAGGGCAAGGCACGGTCGAAATCCGAGATGTGCAGGTAGCGAACTATTTCGTACTTTGCATCTAGTAATGCTCTTATTTTGTATTCTGTCTCTTGGCACTGCAGTGCATTATAGTTGCTTAACGTCCATAACAGTCTAGATTAGCATACAGCTTGCACTCTTTGCACTGTTACACAGAACCCGGAGCGCTTAATTATTGGTGAACTGGCCCACTTTTATTATTCCATTGTCAGTCATGCAATCACTGTCAGATGAGTCCACATGTAAACATGCCGACTAAGGACTGGATGAAAGTAAAGGCTTCGAGCATCAGCCACTCCTGCGTTTGCAACTTGACATGAGCTCAAGATTGTGCACAAAAAAATGTGGATTCCTTTTCTTGACTCCTTGTTCATTGATTCCAAAGGTGTTCAAGGTGCTCCTCAAGAAAAATGCGTCTCTGAAGCTTATCTTTTGTGCTTGATAATCTGAGAGCAAAGCTGAGTATATGATTTGGTGTGAATGATCTTATGTTCAGGTCGCTTGGGGTGGAAGTTCTGATCGATGACAACCCTCGGTACGCTGTGGAGTGTGCTGAACATGGAATTGAAGTGCTTCTGTTCGACTTGCATGGGAACTACCCTTGGAGCAAGACTGCGCAAGGTCCTACTCACCCATTGATTACCAGAGTTTACGACTGGTCTGAAGTTGAACAAGCTCTGTGTGCACTGCGTGCCCGAGTGCAGTGATTCTAGATATACCAATTAAATTCCTTCACTGTATATTTCTTCTAAACACATTCTTCTTCATTTTACTCACACTTTTTCTCAAGGCAGCTGAAAAAAATTGCAGATGCCAGGAGCATTTATTTCTAGACATTGAGGTGTCACAAAGCATGATCAAGCTGTAATTAGGAGGTTCCAGAGTACAGGGACTGATATTGTGCCTCAAATATCGATAGATGGACAAACTTGACATGATCACGCACCGAATTTGTAATGTATCCGGAAAAAGCAGGAGTCTGGACTTCCGATGACTATCAATTACTGCAGGAATGATGCAATTACTTCCAGCGAACTGCTGGACTGATCTCATGAAGAAGTGAATTGGTCTCATTGTGCATGTAATCTCTTTGATCGGTTATTGGGAGTTGGGACCAGTGATTTTGCAGTACCGGTATAGAGGATTAGGTTTTCTCTTAGGACCGCTTCATATTGCAGGAAATTGGACATGTTTTATCTCTTGTGTGCAAAGTAGTAACCAAGGTGGGCTGTCCGATCAGGCGTCCACGGGCCTGATTCCCTGTAGGAGGGTCTCTACTTGGAAACATTTTTTCAGTGAATTTTATGAAAGGTCAAGCGAAGTCACATCTTTGGTACACATGCCATTGACCAGGCATATACAACTTAGTACTGGTAGAACCTCTCTTAGTGCATCACTCTCAATTATGGAGTTGGAGTTTGTAGGTGGGTCCAATTTGAAGCTCATTTTTTGAAAAGTATTGTTGGAAGTTGATATCTCTCATGTGGCCATTATTACACCTCTTTAAATGCATAAACTTTTCTTATTGCATAGTCTTGGCACCATGCATTAAGAGAGGTCCTACTTGTACCAGTTTCTTGGTTTGTGGGTAATGTTAAAATCTTACTATTTTAGAAATGGTGAATACCAATGGAGTTGGCTTTGAGGTACAACAAGAACATTAAGGTTTTGTGGGAAAATGTATGACCTTTTTCAATTTGTGTTCACATAGGTTTGTAGTTATTATGAAAAAATGGTAATGCTTTTCACTAAAGAGTTCAATGTGACTCTTGTTTTCAGTATTCAATAGATATTTTCTCTTATTCATTAGATGAATTAATATGTCCATACTTGTATTTTTGTCGTGTGGTCTTGAGAAATTTGTTATGAAAATTGAACTTAAATTTTTTGATTTACAGAGGTACTTTTAAAGTATCCTTCCTTTGAACATTCATTGGTAGGTAATTGAAGAGTCCAATATATGATAGATTTTCCTAAAGGAAGGTTTTAGAACAAGAATATGTTTAATACATTCCACCTTTATTTTGCTAGAATTCTAAAAAGAGTCAATGGTGAAAGAATATGAAAATGGATGATATATATTTAAGTGTTATTTAAAAAGTGGATTTGAAGAGTTAGTATGTAGAGAAGAAAATCATATGTATGATAAAGAAAGATCTTCATGACCTTGTCTTGCAATAGAAAATTAGTCTATTAATGCTTTCAATTGAAATTTTTATTTTTTAAATTGCAATATATGTGATTTTGTTAGTATAGAAGGACAATGTCATTGAAATGGTGCCATTCCACTACTTTGGCAGTTTTTATTGCAGGCCGTTTGAAATGTACAACAGTCTTAGATGTTTGAAATCTATACCTTTTGTAGATGTTTGAAATCTACACTTATTCTACATGTCATTTTTACAATTTAGACCCCACGTTTTGAAATCTACACAATTCAAAAGATTTCTAAAATCTATACCAATCCTAAATGTTACTTTTACAATTTAGACCAGGTTGTCTGAAAATGACATATGGAATTGCCCATGTTGTTTGTTGTATGTTGTTACAACTTTATCATTAGATGTGTTTTAGCTGCATTGGAGGGCCGTTTCAGGGCCGTTCTCGAATTTGTTCCCTGTGCAGCGAGGGAGCGTTGAGTGCTGTATTACCAAGAAAGAAAAGAAATTGCTTCTAAAATGAGAAATTGAAAGTAAATTTATTTATTTTTCTTACCAATGACGTGGCCATCACTCGACCACGTCAAACTACTATGTTCCTTGCGGTCGGGAACTCAAGGCCCTCTGGATGGGCCAAATCCCATCTAATATAGTGTAATTTCTATTTAAACTATTGTAATACTATGTACAAATTTTTAACTACCAAGAGAGCTAGCATCCACCTGGAGAGATTATGCATGAATGCTTTGAAGAGCTTATGGTGGTATAAATTTTTAAACCTTAAGAGAGCTAGCATTCACCTTGATGGATTAGGAAATAGATGTACATGTAGGAATTATTTCTGTTTGTTCTTCAATGATGCAACTAGTATGGTCACTTGGTACTTCATGGAGGGTTCTAAATGCATTCATGTAGATATGAGAAGAAAAAACTTGCAAAAATGAAAATCTAGTATCTACACTAAATAGTGAAATTAGATTGCCCCACACTAATTTCTCGACATTCTACACTATATAAATATGTATTGTTTCTTTACAAGAATTTACTACTTTTTTGAATTAAAAATTTATGCATGTAGGACTTATGAACCTCTATGTGTACAAACAAAAAAAACAGTAGACATATTTGTTGATTGGTTGGCTTGTAAAGTGATTTTCTTGAAGTAAGGCAACCTAATTGTTAAGGCAACCTAATTTCACTATTTAGTGTAGATTCCATTATCCAATCATAATTTATTTTGCCAAAAAAGTTCAAAATCTACATTTGCTTTCTTCCCAACAACTCTTAATGGCTTGGAGTTAATAGTGCACGCAAAATCCATAATGTTGTAGCCCGTTGCAAATACCCTTTACTCATGATTCCAAATGCAAAGATTCCATTGGTTTATAACAACAATATTTCATACTAATAAAGTGAAAGAAAAGACATGGTTGAATTTTTTTGAAAAAGATTTTTCTTCCCTTTTCTTATTTTTTCATTTCTATAATTTAAGATGACAATAATCTAACTTGCACTTACAATGTCACATGTCAACAATGGATTGGTTGTATAGAGTATTTTAAATTTAGAGATATGTCAAATTTATAAAGTAAAAGTGAAGATAAGGGTGATGTTTTAAGGAATGTTTCTTTCACTTCTTTTTACTTTCTAAATTGAGATGAAAAATCTATATGAGACTTTATATTTTTTGCCCTGCGGATTAATATGTTGTAGAACGTGCTTTAGAATCCTACCTCTACCAATAGTGCCAAGCACTCCCCAATAGCCTAGTAGTTACCAAGATTTCAACTGCCATCAAAAATATACAAAATAAAATAAAACAAACTAAACTAATTTTATAAATGTAAAAAATCTGGTACTTTAACATTGAAATTATATTTATGTTATTCATTATATATGTTATTTTTTAGAGAAATTCAAACACAATTTAGTATGCATAAATTTCAATTTCAATTTTGAAATAAGAAGTTTACCCAAACCCCAAATACTAAGACCCCAAATTAGATAGTTTATCAACCATTAAATGGGCTAATTAAATATTTAAGCATTTAAGGCTAAATATTTAGGCATACTTGGCCCAAAAACATATCTATAAGAATTATGTGAATCAATCTAATAGTTCTAAAAAAGTTATAAAATACACAATAAGAAAATCAACAAATATGTTTGCATAGACCTCTTAATGTCTTTCTAGATCTTTGGATGTTTTCTATTGATCTCACGATGTTTTGTATTATCTACCAATGACAATTTCTTTTTTCTAAATTCCAAAAGTAGTTAAATAAGGCATTCACTAGAGTGAACTAAGTATTCTTAATTCAATTTAGGATAAAATTATCTAATACAAGTATTAGATCAAAATTCTCAAATTAAACATCCAATAGTTTAGTCATGTACAATACAACCTTCTCTTCAACTGCACAAGAACACAAAGCTACTCACTTATCAACAACTCAAAGTGAAAGTGTTAGATTGCTTGGTGATAAAAAGACTTATAGATTGCTTGACAGGACTCCCAGTCGCTCTATAAGAGAACTTGAACACACCCGGCAACATATATGCAACCCCAGCACACACGCATTTCTTTTGCTACGGAATCAGTTTGCTCACCAGGTACACCTTCAAATTTCAACTCTGAATTTTCTTTGTTCCCAATGCTTCTTTCAATGTGATGTACTAGAATGGATGTATTATACAATAGATATTTGCAATCAATTGACAAGGTGAAGAACAATTAGAAAGTTAATTCATGAATTATGTGCGTCAGACCTTGCAATTCCTATGCTTTGGAAGTTTAATTTAGTACCAAATTGCGCACAAGGTAATTATACTCACCTCCAAGTTGTAGCTATGATAGAGGTTGAAAATGCGTTTCTATAGAAAGTCACCTTCTTTGTTTGGTGAGCCCACTCCGTCACCCAATGCAATGCAATTTGTGTCTGCCAGGAGCAGTATAAAAAGTTTAGTTAGGGTTTGTGTGAAGCATAAAAACAGTTGTACTAGATATAATACAAGTAGTTCTCAATTCTCAAGGCATAGAACAAGTAAACAAGCTTTGAGGATTGAGAATTGATATTGAATTCATGTGATTGGTATGATACGTTAGTACAACTTTGTAATTGTAGTCAACAAATACAAATCGTACCAGATGTATTTGCCCTTGTTTGCCCTTGTTGTGGGGTGGCAATTCTAATTAAATAGTGTAATGCATGCAATTCTAATTAAACAGTTAGTCCTTTGTTATCTAACTACCTCATATTGATTGATTGATAAGAAACCATGCATTGGATTCTCACTAATCCAAGAAAGCCGGTCTGTGCAGCTCATCTCTGTTTGATCAATTCAGTTCCTTCTTCGATTGCTTGTTTGTCGCCAACCTCCCAAAGTAGTTCAAGCAGGCGCTTGACAATGGTTTCTCTAGGAGCTAGACTATATTTGTTGTCCCTCTTGTCATTGTTGTTGTTTGGGGGCATGATCATCATGCCCGCCATGGGCTCACCCACAGCCGACCCTCCAGCGGACCACGAGAGCATCCTCCACGCTCTCCGTTTCCAAGGCCTGACCGCCACTGCCGATGCACTTGACAACGTCATCTGGAACCGTGCCTTCATGGTGCCCGCGAACACCACTCTCTTTATCCCCATGAACGATGCCATGGCGCCCTTGGCGGCGTCGTTCAATGTCACTGAGCTCATTGATTTGCTGTCCTACCACATTGTCACGGAGAATCTCCCGGTAGGAAGGTTCACTCAACTCCCTGTGGGCACCATGCTCAAGACCATAGTGGAGAATACTTCCCTTGTGGTGACGGAGAATTCGAAGACAATGATGACGATCAACAACCGGGAGGTCATGCCCAAAGACTTGTGCACGATTTCCACGGTGGCGTGCTATGCTGTGAAGGAGGTGCTGCTGCTGGAGAGTGGGGAGAAGAACTTCAGCGTCTCGGTTGTTGCCCCTGGAGAAACTCCAATTCTACCACCTGCAGGTCAGTGCAATTAATTATCTAGTTTAAGTATACATACCCTCACAAAAAAAATGTCCTAGTCAATTTTTTTGAAAACCAGTTAGACAAAAAAATATAGTCAGGAAAATTTTCTAGTTGGTACTAATCTTGAATTCTATGCTATTGCTGGGTCTCCACTCACTTCCAGGAGGGAAGTGCCAATAATTTGGCCGGCTGCAGGTCACTACAGACTAGTCGCAACTAGCTGTTAATTAACCTTCTTCACATGGATGATATCCTCTCACAAATTAAAGATGTTAGTATGTTCGCTTTCTAGAAAGATTGATCATGGTCAGTTTTGTTAATTTGGAAAAATTTCAACTCCAAAAATTGGGACACATATGTACAAAAAGATCTAAAGTCTAGGAAGACTGGTATGGATTTATGTTTTAGAACGTGAACAATCTGAAAGGGGCCAGAGTACCGGCAGTGGAAACTTGACAATTTAATGAAACTTGGGTCTTTTCTAGTAGTTTTTAATTCCCACATTGACATAAAGATCTAACCATACAACTAGAATTCAATAATGTTATACAACAATGTTGGAACAATTTCTTGTAACATGTCCTTTGGGGTTCCGTCTTCTCCTGCTTCTAAATTCAATGATTTGAAAGATATAGGATCTCACTTTTCTAATCACCTTGCTTTTCTATGACAAAATAATACTTTTTTCAAATTCTTGTTTTGTTTGATGCTAGTTAGACTTGTTACTGACTTTGTGATGAGAAGATTTGTGATCAAACTCTGATTTTACTTTCATGCGTGTTGACTGCAGGTCTTCCACTTCTACTTTTAGGTGCACCATTGGTGCCGCCAGTGTATTCTCCTTTGGGAGTCCTAGTGCCTGCAGGGGCGCCAAATGTGTCTCCACCTCAAGAGAGTCCTGTGATGGTTCCAGTGCCTGCAAGCATCCCTGATGTCATAGTTTTACCACCTTCTGGAAGCTCCGGTTCACCACTTCCTGGAAGTCCCGGAGGGGCTCCACTGTCTTTAGGTGAAGCTCCGGAGGGAGCTTCTTCAGCGGCCATGACGACGGCAGCTTCCATGGCAACTTTGGTGGCCGCGGTGATGCTTACCATCTTGGTACTGTAGTTAGCTTGGGATATGTTGGGGATCCAATCCTGCAACACTGGGACTTGAATAGAATTGCAATTAGAATTTAAAGAGTTTAGCAACGTTTTTCATGCAACATTTGGGACATGCTTGGACCACGCAATTGTTTTCAACAAATATGTTCCAAAACGTTGTTACCTAGGTACACATTTAATTAGTAGAAATGTTGAATAGCAACTCTAGAATCACGTTCTTGTGTTATCAACAATGTTCAGATGTTGCAGAAGGAGGTGAATCTAGCTGAGAACATTGAATTTTTGTGCAGTTTTGGTTTAGTGGTGTGCAAAAAATGGAAGGTTGTGGCGCCAGCTACACATTACGATTTTTTTGAGTGACGCTACTGATTAGGCACGTTTGTGGAATCAAATTCGTAGTTTACAGAGATTTGACGTCCGTACTTCCTGATGTTTTCCTGGATACCGTCAGTTGCTTTTGTATGGGAATGAAGCTTCGTAAGGTGCTTAATTGCGGTCGGGCCGTCTGTACCAGCTTTGGACTTCATACCGTCCGCATTAGAGGAAACTCCAGTGATTTGGTCTCTTATTCACTTATTCACTGTTGCATAATCCTTAGACTTTGGTTTTGCATGATGACAGATGATTGTACTGTGACTGATATTCCTAGAACCTGGCACAGATTTTGACCCTAATTCCTGACTTTTTGACATGTGTTTGAGAAGAAGAAAATGGAATTTAGAGACCAAATCTGTCATGTTTTAGTCTACGGCAATGAAAGCTGGGAGGTTTGAGGCATGCTGCTCTGCATAGTGTGGACACACAGTTGTGCATAGGTGGAAACACTGGTCCATATTAAAATACAGCAGCGAACCTTCAAGAGGCATGTCAAAATTGTGTTTCTCATGTACAGTCACTCTCAAACGCAATGCTATGCTGCAAGCTACAATCCCGCGGCAGGCACGGAGAATGCCCCAAGTATAAACTACTCAAGACAGGTTGCAGTAGGTGCAAATGAAAAGTCTTTAAAGGGGAAGATCCCACCATGTTATAACAAAATGTCAGATATTCCTTGCCAAGATGGCGGCAGCACCAATATAACTCTGCGGTGTCAATTCCAATAAGGATATCTTAGCCTCCTTCGGAATCTCCAGCCCTTCAATAAGTTGATGCAGGACCTCCTTTGAGACCTTCCTGTCCCGAGTGACAGCTTTCAGCTTTTCATACGGCTCTTCAACACCGTATCTCCGCATGACCTGGCGCAACAGAAAGATCCATCCATTAGAACAAATATGAAAAAGCGTTTCAAAAACACAAACAAAAATCTTTCTCTACTCTGTCAAAGTCTAAGTAGGCGCTACACTCTCGACACCTTTACTCAAGTCCTGACAACGTGGCAACCCCAAAATCCTATGACTCCTATCTACATGATAATCTACATGATCAGCTTCCAGTGACAGTTTGAAATAAATCCTACTTCGTACTTAATTTGTCATTTTGACTCTACAATACCAATTATGATTTCAGTAAAATTAAACTGTTTCAAGAACTTTCAGATGGAATCTTAAAGAGAATTATCCCGATAATTCATGGGGAGGTCTCCCTATAGGCGTACCGATCAGATAGAGGCCTCTATACGATTATTCTGATCATAGGGAGATCTCTCCATGAATTGTGGCAAAAAAAACTCGAGTAAAAGGTCCTGAAGAAGTCTAACTTTACTGAGAACGTCGTTTAATAGTCGAATGAATTCCTATCTAAAGGGAAAACCCCTTTGTAATACCACATAATTTAATATGCATAACATGACTTACAGTTTGGATTGGTTCAGCCAACACCTCCCAACACTCGGTCAAATCTTGTTGAATTCGAGTCTCGTTGACCTGCGGAAGATAAGGCAAGATATTAGAGATCCTACCACAGAAATTGCTACTGCAAACATCACAATGAGACAAGTGTTGAGCTCTAAGTCATTGAACGCAAACCACGTTCCACAAAGGATGTCGGACAAGACAAAAATCAAAAACTCATTGTGGTGAGAAACCACCTCAAATACAACCTTATTTTCAATTCACTAATGCAGATTGTGATAATAATAGGTCACCTGCAATTTCCTGATTCCCTTCAGAGTGCTTTCGTAGGCAAGCACTGAATGGCCAAGTCCAACACCAAGATTGCGGAGGACAGTAGAGTCGGTCAAATCTCTCTGTAAGATCCATTGCCAGGTATAGTGTAGTTTGTTAGTTACGACATAATAAACCCCTAGTTAACAAAAGATGTTCAGCATGTTACTTGGATACCAGCGCCAAAGAGGTGAAACAAGAGAAAAATGGAAGAATGAAGATCATGGCAGAACATTCACCCTTCCAAAATGCGATCTATTACTAAATGCACAGGAAATACTCACTAACAGAATTACTGAATGCACAGAAGTGACCTCTAATAAAAATAAGTACTTGGAAGAAGTGAAAAAACACATCGTACTTGCCAACGAGATATTGGAAGCTTTGAGCTTAGATGAGCCATGGCAGCGTTGGCCAAGCCAAGGTTTCCTTCACTGTTCTCGAAATCAATAGGATTCACTTTGTGAGGCATAGTGGAAGAACCGACTTCACCGGCGATGACTTTCTGAAGAGACAACCACAACAGAGCACACCTTCGTAAGCAAGACATGATGTGCTTGATTACAACAAAACACAGCAGAAACCGCAGGGACCATCACGACGACACGAATCCAAATTGTCACCTGCTTGAAAAAGCCCAAGGAGATGTAGGACCACACATCACGATCAAAGCCAAGCAAAATGTTGTTGAAGCGAGTTACAGCATCGAAAAGCTCAGCAATGTAGTCATGAGGCTCGATCTGCACAAACAAAAACGTGACTCGAAGAAACTTGGCAACCGTAATAGAGATAATGTCACTTATCATGTCAGCGAAACCCTAGCACATGGCAGAATAAATGCAACAAATTCTCTTCCTTCAAAATCTCTTCAGAAAGCTATGAAAAAGAGCTGGGAAGAATTTACCCTGACATATTATTAGTAGCAATGTATGTCATACCTGAGTTGTATATGGATTGAAGGTGAGACCCAAGGACGTGACAAAATCCTCTGCCACAGTTTGCCAGTCAACAGCAGGGTAGGCAACCATGTGTGCATTGTAGTTTCCCACTGCCCCAGCAATTTTGCCGAAATATGGCACTGCGGATACTTGATCTCGTTGCCTTTCCAACCTGTAACAAAAGTTTGCCATCTCCTTTCCTAGTGTAGTTGGTGATGCAGGCTGGCATGATCGACCGAGCATTAGATTCAAGGAAAATCTGAGCTTTCATATCCCCAAACTAATGTCAATCACTTTCAAGTCCACACAGCCATGAACAACCCATTGCTCATGTAGAAAGGAGCTCTTGAGATACCATATTTCACTCTGAACTATTACACACTAATAATACAACCGAAGAAAAGAAATACCTGGCCGTGTGTACGAGATAACATCGGAACACTTGCGAATTCGTGCGCAAGGGACCGAAGAGAATCTATTGTGGAATTCATAGCAGGCAGCACAACCGAGTCCAAAGCTGATCTGAGCATCAAAGCATGAGCCAGGTTGTTGATGTCCTCTGATGTGCATGCGAAGTGCACAAATTCCAGAACCTGCAACAATAAGAATAAGACCCAACCCAAAGGACGTGCATCCTAACCTGAGGCTCCTAGAGAGATCTGAGAAATCTACATAGTGCGAACCAGAAAAAAGGCGCCCTGGATCTCAAGTTCTCAAGGCTCAAGAAGACCAGATTGAGCCTCATGAATTTTTTAGCAATATTTTGACTTTCATTTGGCCAGTTTTCGGTTCTTTCTGGACCAAGACATGCAATGCTCTTCAATGATTCTGGTCCTATTAAAATTGGCCCAATCTAAAATATTGGTTTTTACGAATACAGTAATTGAATTGATCATTTGATAACCATGAATCCTTGGTCCAAACGCCCATGATGCACACTGCACAGGCCTTGTAGTTTTCAACTCACCTTGGAAAGTTCAGGGTCAGAATGGAACTTGTTTTTAAGCACATACTCAATGGCCTTCACGTCATGGTTCGTTGTACGCTCAACCTTCTTCACTAGAAGAGCATCAGCTACTCCAAAATTTGTGAGGGTCTCTTCAAGGAATTTGTTAGTTCTGTCATTGAAACGAGGCACTTCTGCAATTCCCGAGTGGTTTGATAGCATCTGCAACCAGCGGACCTGAAATTGTGCCCAAAATCAACACTTCATTACATATAATTACATATGATGGTGCTCACCGACTTCTCTCCATAGAATCCTCCAAACCCTGGACTAACAAATTCAATCAATATACCCCATATTCGATTCACAAACTTATTAATGGTAAATAGTTGTTGATCTAGTAAAATATTAGATCAATAATAAGATAATTTATTGTTAAAATGGTGTCAAGATCATTTCGAATTAACGTTAATAGTTGCAATCATGATATCAGGTTAAGGCCACGAACACTAACATCACACGAACAGCATTTGCGTTACACTTCCATTAACTCAACATGAAGACTAAACGCATCTAATGCCTATTAACTTAACATTAAACGCTTTGCCAATCCAATTGGGGGCTTTTGTGACGACTTATGCAGCATGATTTGTTGTTCTCTGTGCTTTTCAAACTATGAAACTGCTGTCTGAACTATTACCTCAACAAGAACTCGGTATCGAATAAGCCCAAATTCACTGAAGATGGATCGCAGAGGCTTAAGTTTGCTCCCGTAGCGTCCATCCAAGGGCGAAATTGCAGTCAACTCCAACAATTCAAGGTCCCCATCAACTTCCAAAAACCCTAAATCCGTACCGGAAACCTGATGAGCCCCACCAAGGAAAGCTTAGAATCTCCCAGGGTGTTATTGTTTGTTTTTCTCTCCAGTAATTGAAATCAAGTGCAAACCGAAAAACCGAAAATACAAAAAGAATAAAAGAATAAAAGAATAAAAAAACAAAAAGCAGAAACAAGCTGCGAGAGTAATGCCAGTAACAGGAGCCAATGCAGGAACCAATCCGCAATTACCACGGGAGTGACAAGGTCATGGTTGGCAACAGCATTTCGCAGTTGAGAAGCACCTTCCACCATCGACGGCCCACGCGAAAACGAAGCACTCATGGAAGTGAAGGAGAAAGGCCGTTTGATAATTGGAGCTGCGCGCAAACTCTGCTTACATTCTGACTTCGAGGCAGCCGATTGCCTCGGAGCAGCTACACCCAGCGTGCCAAAGGCCGAACTCAACGCCGCATTCATCACGGCCGCCTACAAAACAACCCTGACAGAAAGAAAGCATATCACAACAGCAGCATCCTCTTTTTCCCCACGTCCAGAATTGCACATAAGGTTCAGGGTTTAAGCATTCCACAGAGAATTTCAGGCCTATCAAAGCAAGTGCACACAAAAAAACAAAAAAACAAGCAACTATGTTAGTTACGGTAGGCTCTGTCCCTGTCCCTGTAGCACTGGCTCGCTGATCCTACTCAAACCTTCTCACACGTAGCTTCTGTCAATGCAAAGCCTCCTCCCCTTCGACCCAGAGGCAACGAAAAGCAAGAAAATCACAACTTCTTCAACAGGCTCGGCAAAAATTGGAATTCCAAATTCGCTACGGTCGTTCCCAAAAGAAGATTCCCAAACGCACCCGAATTGATCCTCCAGAAAAATCTTGAGCGAAAGCACAAATGAAACGCAACTGCCGAAACTGAAAACCAAACCCGGCGTCAAGACTGCGTGCAGTGAATGGGGCAGAGAGAATCAGCAGCAGGCTAGTTCAGTCTGTCAGATTCCTAGATTCCTACATATCTGAAAT
Source organism: Rhytidiadelphus loreus (assembly GCA_947034895.1). Lineage (NCBI taxonomy): Eukaryota > Viridiplantae > Streptophyta > Bryopsida > Hypnales > Hylocomiaceae > Rhytidiadelphus > Rhytidiadelphus loreus. Next base: position 25,869,030 of record OX344765.1, on the reverse strand, counting down.
TCAGCATTCCTTCATATCCAGCTATCGGATTAGTATGATCCAACCGGCACTTTCTCCGAATCTCTTGAAACTTACAGAAGTTTCATGCTGTGAAACTTCCTACTTCCTCCTGCTCAGCCTGGAGAATCGGAAGCTCAATCTCTGAACAGAGGAGAATGTATCCACACGCCTAATCACCAGAAATAAATGGGGTTTTTAGGGTTTAGGATTTAGATAGCTAGAATTCTGACGTGGCAGAAATATGGTGAGGTGGACGACACGTCATCGGTATTAGGGTTTGGGGTTCCTACCCTCAGGGTTTCTCCTTCTTATGGCGTCTCCGTCGTCGTGGGCCTTCTCTTTCACTCACTTGTTTGTGGCTGCACCGGAACGCGCGTTCGTGAATCATGAGGGCGAAGGTAAGATTATCTTCTCCTTTGTACGCTTTGTTTTTGTTTTTAGAGAGCGTGTTCGCTTTCGGCGTTTCCCTTTCAGTTAGATGGCGTTTGACTAGTGTGCTGTTGCATTATCGTCAAGGTGAGCCTTCGTTTGGTTAGTTGCGTTCCTGCGACTTCTGTGCAGTTGTGTTTGTTTCTTTATGTCTTACACTTTTTTCTCTCTTGCATTCGATTGTGCTGTGCTAATGGTGTCTCTTTCATGAGGTCTAGGGTTTGTTGGCGGAGACACAGGGTTTGGGAGTGAGTTAAGTTTGTCCCGTTTTCCTGCAATTTTATTTTGTTCTTACTGTTTGTGTAATGCGTGGTTTTTTCACAGTGGAAGAAAAAACGTATGAGGCGTCTGAAAAGGAAGCGCCGTAAGATGAGGCAAAGATCAAAGTAGGCTCTGGGAAGAAAGCCCGGCTGCTGCTCTGGAGGCAGGGAAGCACTATGCATGTTGGCGCCAACTGATCTGCTAGGGTATAGCTTTTCGGAGCTTGGTGGCTTATTATTAATCTCAAATAGAGCTACGGAGTTGTGTGTAATATCTGAAACGCTGCCGTTAGTGGGGATTGATGTAGGAACCGCTTCCCCTTGTAATCAATGTCAATTTTGAAGGAGTGAGATTTGTTTTTGATCTCTTCATATGCTTCAGCCGATTCTTGTGCTTGTTTCCAGGTGTATGGTGTCTTTTCAGGGTATTGTTGGTTTCGTGAGTTCCACTGTCAATCTTGTGTCTATTTGCATGGTTTTGTGAGGATGTCATCTCTCAAGTAGCTTGGTCATTGTCCTACACATCTTGTGAGCATTATATGCTGTGGATAATTGTCGTTCTGTGGTGTAGCTCTAATTTTCTCTAAAATACTCCTGCCTCACAACGAAAGCTTTCTGCATTGATGCTTTGATGACCCATGTGGAAATTCGAGCTTCAGTTTCATGGAGACATCGATGCCAGTCATGAACCAACACCCTTCGGATTTTAATGTTTCAGAACTTTTTAGATGACGGTACGTATGATTTTTGGAAGATAAATTAGCGTGGTTTTGGATCGAAGCTTTGCACTAATTATCGCCACTTATTGCAATTATGCAAAAATTGTTTGGAAATAGAGCACTTCGATTGAAAAATAGAGATTCTCTTTTCTCTCTAAAACCCTGCCAGGCAGACCGACTTCAAGCTTTCGGTGCTAATTTGTTTTATGGTGTACATTTAGTTTGACACATGAATGAAAGCTTGAAGTAAGGTCTGTACATCTTCAAAATCAATATGAAAGTGCGGAAGAAATTATCTTAACATCTACAAACAAATTTTTTGACCCTTTGTAAACTCTGCATACAGCATCCAAATGTCACGGCCTTTGATGAGTTGGAACCCCTTTTCACTTGCAAACAAGAAAATATGCAATTTTGATCTAGCAACTATGCTTAGTTGCAGAAAGTGGTGGTTGTGGAGGTGCCCACCTTATTATAGTTATGATGAAAGCCAAATGTTTTTCTTGTAGATGGCCATATTAACCCTAGAAGGATAGACCTTGTAACCATGAATTCTCTCTCAATTTTTTTTTTCTTTGTTTCCTCTATTTTACACCTAAATTTGAGTGAGAATTATTTTATTTTATTTTTTAAAGATGAAATCACATGTCATCTAAGATAAACTACCCCATTACAACCATAATGGGAGCAAATCCATTGTGGGTTGAATCATTACAATTTTGCACACCATTGGCTTACTTCCATTTTGTCTGTAATGGGGTAGTTTACCTTATAAGTCATTAAATCTTTAGATTTGTAATCTTTAACACCAGCTTTATTGGTAATGATTTCAAATTACCATGATTTTTGGTCCGAAATGACCCTAAACTACCCTGGGTGATGGCTCAGGAGGTTGGGACCTCTGGTGGCTTCTATGAGGTTGCCGGTTCAATACCCCATGCTGACTTTGATCGCGTGGTGGTGCAGTACGTGTCCCTCTTCTTGTGTCCTGACGGGGGTACCCATGGCTTGTAATTCCGGTAATCTCTAGTTGCCATGGTTGTGTCGTGTCAGTCCTTGTTGCGACCCTTGAAGGCCGTATGTTTAAAAAAAAAAAAAAAAAATTACCATGATTTTTTGAAGATAAAGTGAAGAAAATTCATATCTAATTCAAAATTAGCTAAATAAATCTGATTTTTTTTCCACAAGTGTATACTACAACGAAGAATATTATAGTGTAAAAGAAAATTTCTGTGTCCAACTATAAATAGAATACCAATAGACCATAGTAATAGGACCAATGTTCAATACACAATAAGATGTTTAATTTGAGGAATTTTTGAATTTTTGAAATTGGAGTAGAAACTAGACTTAATAAGCTTTGTTTCATTAGTTAACCTCAAATTCCAACAAGATCAATTACATGGCTCAATTCAAATCAAGAGTAACGAAGTAGAAATTGCCAAAATGCACTAGGAGTTTTTTTTTAAATGTGGCACACTTACTCAATTATATAAAATTCTTAGACACCCTTAAAAGAACTTTTTTGTGTGTATTATGACCCACCTTCCAAAATTGGATGAAAACATGCCATTTTACATCCTCTTATTTCAAGTTTAATCCGTGAAGGATGGAGCGCATGATTGTATAGTCAAATTTAAAAGGCCTTCACTTTGTATCTTGCATTTCTTCTCTACTTACGAGTGAATTTTTTTGGTTTTGTTTTTCAAAGACAAAATCACATGTCCAATATATGTCATAAATTTTCAAATTACTATAAATACTTGAAGAATAAATGTAGAAATTTCATATTAAAGATAAAACATATCTGAAAAAATCTGAAAATTTCATAAATACATTACAATTGATCATAAAGCTCTCTACAATTTGTACAAGGATTGTTACACAAAGGCTTAAGTAGGATAGTACAAAATTGCTTTATTAAAACACAACATCAAAGTCCATGAGATTCCAATTTTGGAATTTTGTCATGTATATGTTTTCTTAGACATTCTCAAATGTTGGCTCTTGGTCCCTTATCTAATGTATTTTTTATGATTAAATTAAAAATAATATAGAACATTGTGGTATAAAGAATTTTTTTGTATTATTCCATATTTAGAAACATGATTACAGATCTTCAACTTCAAACTTCAATGAAATGATTATTCCAAGGAATTTTTCAAATTTTCTAAGTGGAATACAAACTAAAGTTCCCAAACTTCATTTTGTTAGTTCTTCTCAAAAGCAAAAGAATTCATTTTAAATGTCAAAATAAAATTTTAAGATAAAAAAAACTAAAATGTTAATTCAATAATTTGGATATGGCATCAATGAAGTTGCACAAAAAAAATGGATGAAGATAATCCCTTCTTCCATATGCACAAAACTTGTTTGACTGTTGAAGGTCAAATTTTTCCTTGGCATCCTTCCACGGTTATCCAAAATATATTTGAGAGGACGTTTCATTAGATGGGATATTGGGATTCAGCCATTGGGGAGGGCTCTGAGTTCCCCAGCCGAAACCTAGTCGAAATCCGCCAAAACCCGCCAAAACCCGCCAAAACCCGTTTGTGGAAGATTTCAAGGAAGCCTAAAAGATAGAAAAAAAACTTTTTTCATCCAATTTATTTTGAGAAAGTGTCTTAAGCCAATATTAGATGAAAGATATTCCATATTCCTTACTTGAAATGATTTTGACTTTCCTACATGAAAAAATAGCAAATTTATAGATCACCATGTAGCATATTTTGGCAATTTGTGCTCCTTTCATAGGAATCTAAATTTCAGCCCAAAAAATATTTTTTGAATTTGAGACCAATTAGTGAAATGAAGATTATTAAGCAAAGGTTCTACTCCAATTTCAAAACTTTGAAAAATCCCTAAATTTGAATGTTTTATTATAATTTGAACTTTGGACCTATTACCATGGAGTGTGGATTATCCAATTTTAGAATGGTATGATAAATTTTTGCACCATGGTATTTTACACTATAATATATACAACTGTATGTACAAAAGTATTCATAATTTTTCAAACAAATTTTGTATTTAATATGAATTTTCTCAAGTTTTATTCAAAATTCACAATGATTTCAAATTAGTACAATAAAATATGAATTTTCTTACAACTTATAGAAGACTCTCTAAAAAATAGAGACAAAAAATTTGATTCAAATATAGTTGCAAAATAAGAACATAGAGAGGAACTTTAAGGTTTGAAAAAGTGGGCATAGACCTATTCTTTTAGAGTTGACCTTAAAATATGAGTAAAGCCTAAAATAGCCTTTTTGGTGATAGTTTTACTAGACAAACTATAACAACATTTTTTTACCCAATCTTTTTTCCTATACTACCCTTAAACTTGTCTAGTTAGCAACAATGAAGGATATCATTGTGTGTGACTTGTATTTTTATTATTAAATTATTAAATCAATAATGATATATAGGGGGTGAAACTTAATTATGTTGATTAATGTATATTTTTATTCCTATATATATGAATTTTTCTTGCAGTAAATAAAAATTTCAATAACTAAAGCACAAGTTCAAAAGAAAGAGACTTTATTGAAGAAATTTGTTAGTTTATTGTTAAAATATTAAAAAATATATATATTGGAATCCACGTCATTAATATATTAATTCAATAGGTACAAGAACCAAGAAAAACTATGGCCCTTTTGCTCTCTATACAACCAATAACAACTAAATAAAGATTTTGGAACCTTGTTGTAGATTGGAAGTCCTTAGCAATGGGGATTTTACACGGATATTGAAGCCCAAAAAGCATTAGATTTCAATTGGAAATAAATTTTACATTGATACTCTTTGGCTATTCATTTGTAATTCTTCTTAAAATGTAGAAAATTCTTTGAAATATTGACCAACAATTTAGAAAAATGAATTTGCAACCATGGAGTGTTGCTTTTCTAAATTTTGAATGATGCAATAAAAAAATATGCACCATGATGTTTTACACTATAATATAAACCTATAGAAAAACATTCAGATTTTTTTATTAAAAAATACACATTAATTTCAAATTCCCTCCAAAATGTGAAATTCTTGCAACTAGTAGAAGACATGTAATATTCTAATCACATCTTCCAAAAGTAAATACAAAATATGACATTCATAATAGTTGGAAAATGAAGTTTAATGAAGTTTGAAAAATAGTTATAGGTTTGTCTTTTAAGGGTTATAAATATGTAGACTTTAGTTGACATAGGAGTCTTAACTATTGTGAACTTATTCTTGACTTTGGAGATATATATTGACCAATAGTTGATGTTGAAATTTATATTTGTCAATTCAAAAATTCCAAGGATCTGGAACCCATGGTCTCACTTGTTTTTGCGAGCCACTTAAAAATTCTTTCAACTCTTTTGTTAAAAAATAAATTGAGTCTAAATTTTTCATATGGTCTTTATTCCAAAGATTAATTGAACCCCAAAGATTCCCATTGCTTCCTTCTAAAAACTTTTCAAAGCTCAAAATTCAATTGAAAAGATACTAAATTCTCTATATATTTGGCCCCTATTGTTGCAAAGTAGACTCTTTAAACTCTCATAGTTTGTTTTTTAAATTCCAAATTATTCTCACCTTCATTTGGGAAATTGATTGAACTTCAAAGTTTTTCTTAGGTTTCCTAAAAAGTATTTTGAACTCCCTCAACTAAAAGGACACAATAGGCTTCAATTTTAGTGACTTTAAAATTCCATTAATTTTGTCCTAGCTTCATTTCACCAATTTTGTTTTCGCTTCATTCCATCATTCAAGTTAATATGGTGTTGTAGCTTCAAAGCCCCCCGTAGTCGTAAAGTGGATTATATATATATATACAAAAATCCAAAAGGTCAATTAAACCAATTAAACCAATTTGATCTAAATGACATCCAAGATGACATCGCTAGAATTTCAATGAATGAAAATACATCCCTTAGAGACTTAGAATCTGTGTTCCACTTTATCTAAAAAATGAACTTCCAAACACTTAGGGGATAAACAATAATTACTTTCCATCATCAAAATAGAAAGCAATGCTATGAACTCCTCATTCTTCAACTACACATAAGATAACGCCATATTGTGACCTTTATTAAAACCAACCCCTAATGATTCTTGCCTAAAATATACAACCTCTATTCATGAGAACTTAGAGGTGCTTTTGAAAGCACCTATTTTCACCACTTTGAAAATTCATAATTTGTTACTTGTATAGTATCCAAAAGAAGCATAAGAAGAGAATCCAAACTATGCTTCTAAATTCAACATGATCCAACTAAAATTTAGGAAATTTAATAATAGGAACAAAACTCAATTGCCTATTCAAACTCTTTTATGTTTAATAACCTTATTCCTTATTTCAACATTAGTCCTAAGTAAAGCTACCAAAATCAAATTTTTATTTTTATTTTTAAAGCCTGGGCACTTGGGAGTTTAGGGGTGTCTCAATTCCTTATTTCCAGACATGAAGAATAGAAAAGAATTTCCATTCAAGGAGTGTGGAAATGAGGGAAAGTGAGAATGGTGAAAGGGTTTATCAGAGTTTTGCAATTTCACGCTTGAAATTTTATTGTTATTTACAAATCTCATCTCAAAATACCAGCCCCAGTGAAGCTCCAATTTGCTTTGCTTAAATAGCCTCCATTCTTAGAGCACAAGCTTGAACTCCGACACACCTAATATTCATCCGGCATTCAGACAAGACTGCATCGACTAAAACAACTTGTCAATAGAAAGGATCATCACTCCAAATGGACGTTGAATATTCTAGCTATTGTGGCAACACCTTTTCCAACGACTCGACAAGTTGGCTAGTGCTCAACACGTAAGTGTTGCTAAGATGAGGCACATCTGGTTGTGTCCTCTCAACGGTCTCCAAGTCGGTCTCTTGTAGCGAAAATTGCTGCTCAAATGCCTGCACTACAGAATCCACAAAAGCCTCCCGTGACGAGAGGTGGTCTTTGAGGCGGCAGATGAAGTCCGAATGTTGCCGAGCCTGTACAACATGGGAAAAGATATAACAGAAAGGACTGAAACAAACAGACGAGCTTCAGAAATGGTAAAAAAGTCATGAAATGGTGGCTATCCAGATGAAGGCAACATTTTGAAGGTGTCAGGCAGAAAAAACGCTCACGAGTCGATATGCAGGAGCCCTGTTTGGATGTCTCAAATACGCCATGCGAGCATCTTGGTAATCCCACAAGAAGGATGTGTGGTGAAGAAAACGTTCTTTTGTGATTGACTGTGCGTTGCCCCCAAACTTCTTATCTCCGAAGACATAATCTGCGACAAAATCCAGGTGAAATCACTCAAGATAGTCAACTGAAAATGGCGATACTTTTGAGGGTCCAGGTTCCAGGTTCCAGGTTTAGGGTTTAGGGTTTTGGCAAGAAATCGGCCAGAGATCGTTGTTACTACCTTAAAATCTTAGACAATAGATACAGATTGATTAAGAGGATGTCTGGCCACCTAGACATGTGTTCAAGCGTTGCTGTTCGGCCATCGACCAAAAAACTTTGAATCTTTAAAACTTTTACAAGCAGTACCCAAATAACACATTCTTTGGTGCGGTGGAATCCTCTCTCATTGCTACCAAGAACAGACATACCAAAAAAATTGACCAGTTTAATATAGGGATTATGCGCAGAGTATCATCCCTACCCTTTTGCTAAAACCTTCGAACCAAAGGAGTAAAACAAGGAGAAATCCCTCGAGGTCAGCTCCCTGCAAATCTCACCATGCTCTCGGAGGTGGAACCCTCGCACTGCTCTGAAAGCAGGGACGTAAAGTTGCTCCGTCCAATCCATGATGGGCCGAGGGTACAGTTTCGGAACAGGGATGGCATCGCTCCTGCATATTAGGGTTACAAATACCGTGCCCTCGTCGACGATGACGGTGCCCCCGCCGCTGAAGCGGCGAATAACGGGAATGCCATCACGAATCACCGCTTTCACGTCCAGGAGTTGCTCCGGCTTCCTGCACCAGGAGCCGAATGTGGCGAATGTTGGTCATGGTTTTTTCCATTTTCCATTTCTGTAGGACAGGAAGTAGGACCTACGTAAGTCTGATGCGGTTGCTGCACATGAACGGAGCTTCGTCATCGCCAGTAAATCATGAACAAAAAATGACAATGTGAATTACATACCCGGAGATGCCCATGACAATGGCGGGGGGGCTAGTGCCCTGATTGATGAGGCACCAGTTCAAGGACGTGGTCCTCAGAAGACGCTCCTCCAGCTGCAACTGCTGCAGGATCGGAAATCCCTGCAGCCGTAGGAAGTGCATCGCAGGATGTTTGATCGCCATCTCCTCCGATCACAAAAACAGAACCCAAACCCTAAAACCCTAAACCTAAAACCTAAAACAAGAACAACTGAAAAAACAGAAGAAGCCGAGGGAGATTTGCCAACTCTCAGACTGGCTGTTCAACCTGAGCTCGTCTGCATTGAACTAACTGAGGATGCTACTGCGAGAGGTTGGGTCAAGGTCCAAGCCCCTTGACCTTCGATCATCACGGTGGGGTTGCAAAGGAGGAGTCCAATCTTGACATACGAAATTCTCAAGGTCCAAATTGCAAGACTGATCGATACCAGTGTTACTAGTACTTGGGCAGTGGATGCGTCGATGGCAATTGCCTACACAAGCACTCGCAAACACCGAGCAACAGATTGAGAACCAAAACACGTACCTTCACTCCGATATATAGAATGCATCCTGCTCACTAGATATAAACTCATCGATAAGAGCTTTTCGACTGCGCACAGCGAGTTTTTCAAGAGCCAGCGGCCACGTAAGCTCAGGGAGGAAACGAGCGAGTGGAAGGAGTTAAGTCGGAGGGGGTGCAAAAAGCGGGTGGGCGGACGCAATTGAGCGGGTGGTATTGAAAGGAGCGGGTGGGGGAAAGGAATTGTGTGGGTGGGGTATTGAATTGAGCGGGTGGTAATGCAAAGGAGCGGATGGGGAGCAGGTGCGGTTGCAAAGGAGGCTAAAATATGTGTTCTTTAGAACCCAAACACCAGTGCTCCAATAAGCTTATATGGATTTCATGCTCCAGTCGCTCAGTTGAAGTCAATTAAGCATAAAACTCATCGCTGGGATCTGGACATTGGGCACTTCGAGCTTACCGAGAGCCGGGAAGGAAACGAGGAAGAACTTGAGCGGGTGGTAAGCTTATTGCAAAGGAGCCGGAGAGGGGAGGAATTCAGCGGGTGGTGGGTACACTTGAGCGGGAGGGGAAGGGTGTGAGCGGGAAGCAGCGAGATGACCGGGTGGGCCGGAAGGACTGGAACGGGCAGGGGAAAGGAATTTAGCGGGTCAGCGGGGGGTAAGGCCAAGGAGCGGGTGGGGAGACGACCCCCATCACTTTCGAGAGTGTCGCTACAACGTCCTGTACAACCAGAACGAGAGCCCAAAGCGGCTTCAGTTCTGTAAACTCCGCACCTTCCGAGCACAACATGAGAACTCCAACACTCCCTTCAGTTGCTCTGATTTCTATAATGAGTCGTTTATGGCACAAATTAGTTTAAATCCCACGATTTGCTTTCCTCTCTATCAGATCCCCCAAGACTGTAGCATGGGCATTGAGCTTCATATATGCTGCTAGGTGGACCTCCAATCTCGATAAAAAAAAAAAGGTGCGTCCTTGGACAGGCAGTGCAGCTCACTGTGTGCTATTTTCTTCTTGAAGGCTCCAGATTTAAGCTACCTAGGACATGCCAATTCATATGCAGTAGGCCTCAATCATCTGGTATAGGCACACACTCAGGAACCTCATGTTAATTTCTCCCTGTTTTCAAGCCCTTCATCGTCACTTTCGCTAATCGGCAGGACTCCATTACTTTGACACGTTTCAGGACGTGCATCCTGAAACATAAATTCATACTCCTGTCCTAGTTCGTGGTGACCTGAATTTAGACCTACAGTTGTGAAGCTATGTATCACAATGTTTGACTCCAGAATCGGGGGAATTCTATGAAAATGCTGTTCGTCCTTGTTTCTTGCCTGAGGCCCAATTAGTATTCACCATGCCATGACGCGCATTGCGTTTGTATATATCTGAGGGAAACGATTGCAATTCTTCTTATTCCAAGCTTCCACTATGCAACTCATGGTGAATACTATGTAACATAACCGTCTCCTGTGACTTTCATTGCCTCATGGCACGAGCGACTGCAAAGAGTTGAGAGTGGTTACAGCAGGGTTTAGACGGAGTCGTAACCCCATTTTCCATTCACTTTTCTGAGAGAGCTGGAGATCTCCAAGGATCCAAGATTTGACAATGCTACCGAGTTCACATGAGAGGGTTACGTCCAACAACGGATAATTCGCCACTGTCTCGGCAACTCGACTGGATTGTATCTAGTCCATATTAACTCTTGGAGACGTGCCGGCTGCCGAGCTATCAAATGTTGGGAGGTGATTAAGTTTTTCGGTGAATTGTTGGCAACAGTGCGTACCCACGTACACTTAAAAGGAAGAATCCGTATGGAGTCAACTTCATGAATGATCCAGAGATTTAATAAATCTGAATGTGCCCAAAATCTGCAATGAAAGTTCACTCTCCATTTGTGCCTCAAAGGAGTACTTCAGTAGGTCTACTGTGATCTTTGTGAAGCAGCCGGTTGCAAGGTGCACAGGCACTAGGTACTCCCCAAACCACCACTTCTTGCTACTGGGCCTAGTTAGTTACTATTATTTGGGTGATCAAAATTTCATACTCTCTTGTTGGCAAGTGTAAGGAGGTTTTAATGCACCAAAGAACACAACATTTGGGTACTAAATGCAAAAGTTATGAAGGGTCAAAGTTTTTTTGGTAGAAGTTTTCAAATACTTACTTCAACATACATATTGATTTTGGAAATGTATATGCAGTAATGAATGGGAGTTTTAGGTAGGATGCAATTTGGGATGTATTCACATTATTAGTATTTCATATTTGGTGTTGTAGAACCCTTGGGCCTTCTTAGCACTACAAAATATTTGGATGGAGAATTAGGGATATAAGCCCAAATGGTTTCAATAGAGGAGTATATTGTCAAAATTAAACATTTTGGGGCTCATGAGAGATGTGCAAATGAATGTACATACTCCAAGGGTTCTTTATTGATGACTTCAAACTTAGAACAATCAAGTGAAGACAACTTAATGGATTCAAAAATTGAAGAATTTTTTTGAAGAAAAGTCAATGAATCTTGTAGACTTAATAGCATTCATGTTGCTCCATCAAGGAATTTTTTTAAGAAAATAAAATTCAAAGGTTTGAAAGACATCATAAAAAAACTTACATAAGTCAAGTAAAATCCATGCGTTTCTAACATGAAAGATTCATTGGATAACAAGTAAAACAAAAGAAAGATTGACACCTTGTAAAGATTTCTCTAATGCACTTCCATTTGTAAAACTACCTCTAACTTGTAAATTATATTGTATTCAAAAGTCTAGATAATAAAAGTGTGACTTACAAATCATTAATCAAAGAAAATCGCTTAAAGCAACAAATTACAAAAATTGATTGTATATGTACCAAAATCCTTAATTTAGGGACAACAAATAAACAACATTAGTATTGGTGTTGGTTTTGAAAGCACAATTTTAGGTCCACTTATTTTATGAATGAATTTTAGGTACATAGGTGTTTTTAAAATTTGACAAGAAATATCTTGAAGTTTTATCCACCCAGATTATATTTTGGATGGTCATACCAAGTTAAATCCATTTGAACTTCATTAACTATTCTAATCCAAATTTAATTGGGGTATACCCCACTCTAATTATATCCCACAATTTTTATTGAACTAGATGTGGGATGCATACTTTCTATCCTTTCTACTACTTATGGTTAATTTATCCCACCTTCAATCTTTCTTATTAAGATAGTTAGGTTGCCAAAATTGATAGATCACCCAATATTTAGACACACTCAAATTATAAATCAACATCTATACAAATTTATTTATATAGATCTCATTGTCAATATATGTGTGTGTGCATTTGTACAATATTTTTTTTATTAATTCATGTAATTACAACTATGAAAACTCAATTTGTATAAATTTTCATTTTCATCTAAATATTAAAGGTCTAAGTCATGACTTTCTATTTGAAATATACAAAAGAAGAATGATAATTTATAGAGATCCTTTTGTAATTTAGATTTCAATATTTAATTGAAAATTTTCAATTATCCTTATTGAATAATAGATCTATGCTAGAACATGTCTTAAGAGTGGATTACATGTGAATATACTTGTCTACTAGATTAAAAAGATTCATGTAGTTTGTTGGTCATATATAACCTACCTTCGAGACTTACTATAGAGTATAAGAATAATCCCATAAGGATAGCCACTTCGTCTTGTAGTTTTTGAAATAAATAGTGAGATGAAGTTCGATGTCCTTCTCTCAAGTGTATTCTTCATTAGGGTTGGAAAGAAGAATTCATAACTCAAACCTTCAAAGGTTGCTTTTATCCCAATTGTTCGTGCTTATTTGATTTCTTTTATTATTTGACTAGTTTGAGAGTTTTATGTCATTTTGTGCTTTTTGTCTTTTGGCATCTCTTGGTTGTTTTCTAGAGATTAGACAAGGAATTGCTTTTTAAAAGTCCTACAATAAGTGGAGTAGGTGAATTTCTTCTGGGAAGGCCTACAATAGTTCAAGTAGGTGTTCCAGTTTCCAAGATTCTAAGATTTACAAAACTTTTTAGATATCATATGATTAATGACAAGTTTGAGTGTTTTATATCATTATGTGCTTTTTGTCTTTTAGCATCTCTATGTTATTTATTGGAGATTAGACAAGGAATTGCTTTTTAGGAGGCCCACGATAGTTGGAGTATTTATTAGAAAGACAAATTCATATATAGGTGTTCTAGTTTCAATCAAACTATTTAGATATCATATAAATAAATAATTTTCTTTTTAGAATAACCTTGTCTAAATCTAAAGTACACTTGTTCATTAATAGCTATACAATTACTAGCTCTAAACCTAAAAAAAGTAGAATAGGCTTTGCAATGACATAAAGCTATAGCATGCTAAAAGCAAGGATGTTTTACTAGGTCCTTATTTGTTTAGCAAACAAGAGTTGTAGTGACAAAGCCATTTGTAGCATAGCTAGTTGTTTGTTCATCATTGTGACTATATTTAGCCTATCAAAAGTTCTAAGACAACTCAAGGTTGTGGAGACCACCCTCATAGAGTTGTATAGAGCAATTGTTGGCATTGGACCAAAAGAAACAAAGTTTTGCGTTGACAAAGGCTACAAATGATGAAGTTTAAGAGGAAGTTTGACATGAATGTCCATGTTATGCTTGGAAAACTAGCTAATGTTATAGGAACTTTGCCTCTTCTAGTATTACTTGTTGGCTTTGTATCAAAGAAGAAGAGGCTTTGCATTAGATAAAAGCTCTATGCGGTGAAGTTTGAGTATGCCTTACTTGAAAAAAGAACAAATGCAACATGAACAAAGTCCCTTGTACTAGCTATTTGTTTTTATCTTCATCTATAAATTAGAGGCCAGTGCTTTACATTGATGCTTCCCCTTTATTTCAACAAATGATTTGGCATGTTATGTGGTGCAGAGTAAAAAATTGGATTAAAAATGGCAACTCGAATCGATTGGAAGTTGGTGGCCGTTTTGTCTGTGTTGGCTTTTTGCGCTATCCTGGGGACTATTGATATCATGGATAATTACGAAGCCGATGCAGCCCAAAGTGAGTGATTCTTCAATCTTTCTTAACTGTTAAAGAACATTTCATGTTTGACAAAGATCTTGGTCGAATTATGTAAAAATTCATGTTGATGTTTGAAATGTTCATAAGGCTTGCAAGGTCTTTTAAAGGTTAGTTTTCAAGGAGTACAAATTCAAGGTATTCTAAAAGTAGTTGCAATAAATTTTAATCATGATACTTTAGAATCAAAGTCACTAGAAATCAAAGCTTTAATCTTGAAACTCCTTTATGTTAATTGTACCATTCCTTCTAATTTTTGGTGACCATACTAGACCTATGATTTGTTAGCAAGAATTACAATTAAGCATATGTAGTAACCACTATTAGGCATATACTATATTTATGGCATTATATCAACACTAAGTGAAAGAAGATTTCAACACAATTTAGCACTAGGCTCTTATAGATTTGGTTGGAATTTATTTGTGAGACCTTAGAGACAATTATCAATGTCCTATTTTGCTAAAATATTGAAAAATTGGTCAAATCATTTGATTTAAAGTAGCTTTAGGATAGACAAGATGACATAAATGTAAAATAGATGCCAAATTAGTTGGGGATTTTTTCTAAAAACTTCTAATAAATAATAGATAATTGATACAAATGCATTGATCTTCAAATGTCCTTCACTTACTTTGTAGCCTTGTGTTGCAGGAGCTCAACAAGAATGTAAATTGTACACAAATAAGTGTCATCCACACGCATATTGCTATGGCAATGACACCTCCTACGCGTGCATTTGCACCCTTGGTTGGGAAGGTGATGGCCTTGTTGGAGATGGTCACTCAGGATGTGTAAGTACTTCCACTATCCATATCTCTAGAAATTTTTATCAATTTAAGAGCCTCACAACAATTTTTTAATAAACTTAAATAGTTCTAGGAACTTTAAAACAAATGCCATAAAGAGTATCTTTCTCACCATTCACAACACCTTAGTCCTAGCAAGTACACCTAAGTGTGCCTAACTAAGCATTCAAAGATGGTTCCTATTGTTGAATAAACTTAGTTGTTCAAATAATTTGGCAATTCAAAAGAGGATTTTATTTAGATTAGCACTAGTTTTTGGAGCACCCTACAAAGTGTCGTTTATCATGTACTAATAAGTCATTTCAAAGTTAGGACTAAACTTTCATGTTGTGAAGGTGTGTATTTTAGGCAAGAATTCCGCTAAGGGTGAGTTGTGTAGCAGGGTCGCAATTGCGTACATGCAATTGCCTTATGAATTTTGCTGACACATGCTATATCCATGTGAGCAGGCCAAAGGCGACAACTTTCAAAGTCACGGCAAGCTGCATTCATCATAGCGTTCATTCTATCAGCTTTGGTGATGTTGTGGTTTTTGGTGGATGATCTGTTGGATTGCATAAGACTGAGAGCCACCATACAGGACGACTCTGAAGAGGCATTGGCTCCACAGGCCTACTATCCGCATCAAGGAGTTGCTCTTGCCGTAGCAAAAGTAGTGTAAACCTCCTCCCTGTGATTGAGAGTTGAGTCATTGCAGTCATGGGGAACTCATTCCCGGCTGGCTCATGATGGGATTCCATGATTCAAATGGAATTTTATGATGGCGGATTTCCAGGAGCAAATGTATGCAGTGTTCTTTGGATAACCTATGAATAAAGTTAATACTGAGTTTGTGCTTTGAATTAGGAGGTTTCAGTCATGATCACAACCTCCTCTGTCACCATGCATGAGATCTGACTGTTTGTGGTATTAGGCAATCGATTCCCCGACGTGTGTTTGAGGGCTCCAATCATTTATTTGCATCTCCACTGGAATTTCATCGCACAATTATTAATATGAATTTCATGCTCAATCTGAGTCAGTCAGTCGCTCCATTGATGTCCATTCAAACTCATCGCTTGGATCCATAAATTGGGCACTTCAACCGGAAGCCGGGAAACAAGCGGGTGGGTACGCAGGTGGGTACGAGGGTGGGGGGAAGGAAGTGAGCGGGTGGTGGTGCAAAGGAGCGGGTGGTGGGTAGAGTGGAGTGGGTGGTGGTACCGGGTGAGTCGGAAGGACTGGAACGGGTGGTGAGAAGGCCAAGGAGCAGGTGGAGAGACGACGTCCATGACTTTTCGGAACAAGTCGAGAAAGCAAGAAATCATACAAGCAATTCAAGTGGTATGGGAATAAGTATCTCTAAAGTAATTGTGAAGGTTCATTTCTTATATGTATCATGATTGAATACAAGTTGTAATTTTCACAAATGTTGGCAACACTAGATAGTACATAGCGTATAGAAAACATCAAACTCTTGGTATGATTTTCAATTACATATGTGTGTTTGTAATGATGATAAAGTAGACTTTAGTATGATTCCAACGCAATTTGCAATTTCTTTCATTTTTGAGCACACACTAAAGATCTCCTAATCTCAAGAGGATCCAAAAATTTGTAAATGAACTGTATCCCACTGTACAGGCCAACTCATGTGCAATACTGTAAGCTTCGTCTGAAGTAAACACTCGGTAACCTCATGTTTCTCCCTGAGTTTCTGAGCCTCCTTCTTTGTGTCAAAGCAAACTGTAGTTCCATGCCCTAGCTTGCTTCAGGAGAAAAATTGAAGAAAACCCGTGAAGAATTCACCATGAGCCTGTGTATTGCGTTTGTGCATCTTTTACGGAAATAGTTGCAGGACAGGCTGTTGCAAAATTTCCATATTCCAAGCTTCCACCATGCATGCATCTCATTTGGCTTGGGGAACACAATGTCACATACTAAGCCACTTCTGCTACTTTCATTGCCTCGGTCGTGGCAAAGGTTGAGTTGTTTGGAGGTGGGTTAGAGCTGAGTTTTAAGGTATGTGCACCTAAAAGTGACACTCCTAATTGCAACACCTATCTATAGTTGTCTAAGATTTTAAGTTTGAAATCTTGAACATGTGTAGATAGGTGTCACAATTGGGAGAGTGTCGTTTTTAGGTGCACATACCAGCTTAGAGTCATTTCCCCATTCTCCATTCACTTTTGGAGGGTGGGTTGCAAATGAGCAACAATGCATACTTGCCTACTCACATATCAAGAAGAATCAAGGGCCAACTAAACCTTTAAAAGGTAGTCTAGTGACCATAGAAATCATCCTTTTGATATTGTGGAAATCATCCCTTTTGATGTGGTATGAATCATTAGTATAAGAGAATCCAAAAGCACTCATCAAAAGTGAAACTATTGTCAAAGGCCTCCCCTTTTTACACAAAATTTTGAGGATGAATAGTTGCACTTTTGTCTAGAATTTATTGAAAATTGACAAATATGGCATATGCAATTTAGATAAAGACTTAAAAATATGCGCTTCAACTTCCATGAAATTTGCCCATTGCACGTTTTTGCAACACCACATTATAACATTTAGTAAAAAGAAGAATCTTTGTTCTTGGAATTGGAATTATGGATCCTTGATTACAACAATGTTAATATAAATTTGATGAGGTGAGGTGCATTTTGAAAGAGATACAGGAGACACATAAAATGAAGAAAGATAATAATTTCTTGACACAAGGAGAAATACAAAATGTCCATCTATGGAACTTTTGAAGATTTCATAGTCAATGGCTAGTGATGATAGGATACTATATTGGATTTCTCCTATGTAAAGTGTCACAATGTAAAGGTTGCAACGTTCTTAGACTAATGTTACTTAGGGAACTTTGGTCTCATGCAAATTCTATTTTTATAGGGTCTCATGAGAATTGTAGAGATCGTTGTATAGAGGGTATGTTTGTGCATCTTCATCATAGTCATCTACATGACAGCAAGGATTATGTATTGATGAATATAGGATTTACTTTGTGACAATGTGAAAATGGTGGAATGAAGTCACAATGAAAATAATGGAATTTCAAAGTAATATGAATATGGAGTATAATTGAAGCCCATTAAGAATCTAGATTATCTAGATAATGTCTTTTGAATTGAAGGAGTCTAAATTTAAGGAATAAATGGAAACCTTTGAGGTCCAATGAAATTCCTAAATGAAGGCTACAAGAATTTGGAATTAAAAAAAAAAAATATGAGAGTTGAAAGGGTCTATTTTACAACCATGGAGTTTGGATCTATAGATAATTCAACATCTTTTTAGTTGAAGGAGTTGAAAAGTAATTAGACTATACCTATAGAAACCTTTTGGATGCAATTAGTTTTTGAAACAAAGGCCATAACAATTTGGATTTGAATTTGAATTAAAAAATTATGAGAGTTGACATGAATTTCTTTGCATCTATAGGGGTAGGATCTTTGGGGTTATGTATTGAGAAATATAGAATTCAACTATAGCTATTAGTTAACTTAAAACTCCAAAGTTCAATTGTCATGATATTTGATGGATGGATGAATTCATTGATGGATGAATTAATTCATAATGAAATGTGCAAGCAAAGATTGCGAAGCCTAGAAAAAAACATCTCTAAATGGTGGATTTGTGCATTGGAGTTAGAGAACTTTGAGATTATGATTGGCAAGTGCATTAGACATTTCATTAGAGTTAAACAACTCTTAGATGCCTAGGGATAGATATCTTTCGAAGGTGGTTTTGTGCACTAGAATTAGATTGCTCCTAGTCTCCCAAAATGAAGACAAGTATGCTAAGATTGGGAGTTAGATAGTTTCAAGTGGAGGATTAAAATTTAGATAAGATATGAATTCATATTTAGAATCCTTCTAAGTATAACTACGACTTTTACTTTAGTGGATGGTTCTATATAGAACCAAAAATAGAAAGCTAAAAGTAAAAAATAG
The DNA here is from genome assembly GCA_947034895.1 of Rhytidiadelphus loreus. Classification (NCBI taxonomy): domain Eukaryota; kingdom Viridiplantae; phylum Streptophyta; class Bryopsida; order Hypnales; family Hylocomiaceae; genus Rhytidiadelphus; species Rhytidiadelphus loreus. The sequence goes on along the minus strand of OX344765.1, from coordinate 25,850,163 downwards.
GTCCTAGTCTATCTATTATTAATATTTTAACTTCTATTATATAAGACATAGTTTGGCAATGAATAGATTTTCTCTTGGAGATTTATCTGGCTTTATAGTTCGATGGTTTGAGTTCATAATATGCATATTTTTGTATTGTTGTTTGGAGTCAACTGAAGTTTGAAGTTTTATTTAAGTTACAAGTTGTGAAAGGTTTGTAACACCACCATAATGCCTTTATAGTTGCCAAGACTTCCATGTTAACTAAATTCTACAAACTTTTAGCCTTCAAGGGTTGAGCCTAAAATTATTTTTTCAAACTTCATTTTGCAAGTATTTGTGAAGGTAATTTTTTGTATTTATACTTCAAATTAGTTGTAAAAACTTTACACTATTTTGGGAAAACTTTGAAATTACCATGAATTTTTTGGATTAAAAGTGAAAAATTCATATCAAAATGCAATTGACGCTAAATTTTTTTGACAACTTCTCTAGATTTATATTATAGTTTGAACATTATGGGGCATATTTTTTTATTTTGTCATTTTAAAATTAGAAACTCAACATTCTTTGGTTGCAAATTCATTTTTCCAAATTGTTATTCAATATTTTAGAAAATTTTATATATTTTAAGTAGAACTATAAATAAATAGCCGAAGATATCAATGAAAAATTAAATTCCAATAGAAATTTAATGCTTTCTAGGCTTTAACATCAATGTGAAATTTCCATTGTCAAGGTCTTTTGACTCCAAAATGGGCCCCCAAAACCTTCAATCGGGCATCACTAGTACTATGCCACTATAGAGAGCAATTGAGCCCTAGTTTATTTATTTATTCCAATGACTTTTTTTAAATCGGAATTAGTATAGCCAATTTCTGAAGTAACCTTTAGGATTTTTATTTTGACAAATATAGGATCCAATTTGTAATCACAGGGTTAGTTTGAAGCCAAATTAGAATGGTAGAATGATCCCAATAATTTGTTGAAAATTTACAATCACATGTAAGTATCCTTATGGAATAATACATCTATACTGGAACAAGTCTTGAAGGTAGATTATAGGTCAATATACTTATCTATTAGGTTAAGAAAATTTATGTAGGTTGTTCATCTATAACCTAGGGTTGCTAGCATGTGAGCCCACGATCTTGAGTCTATGAGTCTAAGAGTCTATGAACCTATATTATAGGTATTTATATTATAGGCACCTTCCATGGTTATAGGATATTTATATTATAGGTATCTATGTTATAGGTACATATATTATAAGCACCTTCCATTATGAAAGGATACTTATGTTATATGTATGTATGTTATAAGCACCTTCAATAGTTGTAGAGTACCTACTTACACTTAGGTTCAAGGTTCGTAGGCTTGAATTTGAAAGGAAGTTTGACATGTCCACGCTATACTAGAAAACTAGCTAATATTATAGGAACTTTGCCTCTCCCAGTGTTACTTGTTGACTTTATATCAAAGGAGAGGAGACTTTGTATTAAATAAAAGCTACGTGTGGTGAAGTTTCAATAGGAGCATATGTGAAAAAAGAGCAAATGCAACATGAACAAAGTCCTTATGTCACATTAGCTACTTGTTTCTTCCTTCATCTATAAGTTAGAGGCTAATTCTTTATATTGATGCTTTTTTTTTAATTCAACAAATGAATTTGGGTATGTTGTGTGGTGCAGGGTGAAAAATTGGACTACAAATGGCAAATTCAAAACATTGGATGTTAGTGGTTGTTGTGACTGTGTTGGTTGTCATTCATTTTGTAAAGTTTTTGATGTCATAGATGATTTTCAAGCTAATGAAGTACAAAGTGAGTAATTCTTTGATCTTTTTTAACCCTTAAAGAACATTTCATGTCCGGTCTTGGTCAAAATTCATTAGATTTCTACACTAAAACACACCATTTTAGAAATTTGATATTTTTACTTGATTGTATGTCTAAAATTTATTTTCACTTTTTCATAATTAAAAGCATCAAGATTAATTTTATATGATTTTCTTAAAGATTTTTTTGGAGAAATTATAATGAATAGAAAAATTCTTAAAATAGTATGGAATTTGAAAGAAAAATGGAAATAATAGTGACAAGCATAACAATAAAATTGGTGTATTCTTCAAGCTCACATCAAGAGAAATTGAACAAAAATCAAAGGTTCAAAGTAGTATATTTTGAAATTTCCAAATAAACATTTTGAAATGGAGTAAAAACATAGTTTATTATAGCTATATTTTTTTAAATAAGATTCAAAACATTTAAAATCAAGAACTATGTGAAAATTTGGATTAGACTTTTGAAATGCTTATTGGGCTTGAAAGGTCTTTAAGGATTAATCTTCAATAAGTACAATTTTAGAGTATTCTAAATGTAGTTGCAAAAATTCTTTATTATGATATACCAAAATCAAAACCAATAGAGAAGCCTTAATCTCAAAACTCCCTTGTGTTCATTGTACCACTCTTTGCAATCTCTAGTGATAAAACATGCAAATCTAGTCATCACTACTTGCAATTGAGCATAGTTACCATTATTAAGTATACATTATATTTATTGCATAAATTTGGCAAGTGAAAGAAGATTCCAATATACTTTAGTATTAAGCTCTCATAGAATCTCTTCATTTGATTGAAATTTGTTTGTGAGACTTTAGAGGTAATTATCAATATCTTCTTTTGCCGTAATATTGAAAAAATGGTAAAATAATTTGATATAAAGTAGTTTGAAGGTAGGCCCAGACAAAATAATTCTAAAATAGATGCTGAAATTGTTAGATTTCTTTCTAAATATTTCTTAATAGACAAATATATATTTGATACAAATGTGTTGATTTTTGAATGCCATTCACTTACTTTACTGCCTTGTGTTGTAGAAGCTCAATATGAATGTAAGTCAGACATTCCTAAGTGTGATCCAAATGCATATTGCTATGGCAATGACACCCTTTTGGATTGCATATGCATATCTGGTTGGAATAGTGATGGCTTTGTTGGAGATGGTCACTCAAGATGTAAGTACTTTAACTGCCCATGTCACTACAAAATGTAGTTTAAGAGCCTCTATCACAACAATGTTTTAATAAACTTAAATAGTTCTTGGAACTTTTAGTAAGATGCCATAAAGAATATCATTGTCACTATTCACAACACCCTAGTCCTAAAAACTAGTACACCTAAAGGAGCCCAAGTAAGTATTTGAAGATGGTTTTGATTTTTGAATAGACTTAGTTGTTGTTCAAACATATTGGCAATTTGGAAGAGGATTTTATCTAGACTATCACTAATTTTTGGAGCACCCTACAAAGTATCAATTATCATGTATAGGTCAATTCAAAGTTAGAACCATACTCTCATGTTGTAAACGTGTGCATTTTAGGCAAGAATTCGTAAGGGTGAGTTTTGTAGCAAGGTTGCAGTTGCCTTGTGAATGTTCCTAACAAATGCTATATTCATGTGATCAGGTCAAAGGCAAAAGCTTTCAAAGTCATGTAGCTACATCCATCATAGCGAGCATTCTAGCAACTTTGTTGATCTTGTGGTTTTTATTGGAGGTCATTGTGGGTTGCATAAGATTCACAATAAAATCATGAACCAATGTATGTTCTTTGGATATCCTATGAATAAATTATAAGTTGTAGTTTAAATTAGTAGGTTTCAGTCATGATCACACAACCTCCTCACCATGAGATTGCACTATGTATGGTACTAGAGAATTTGATTCTCTGTGTGTTTGAGGGTTCCAATCATTTATTTACAACGGAATTTCATTGCATATACGGATTTCATGCTTCAATCGCTCAATTTCATGAGCACCTCCTGAGCGCTTGCAAAAACTATGACTTCATCCGTCCACTTCCCTATTCCTACCTTACAATTTGTCCTCTGAAGCTCAATTCCAAAACATTGGAATCGCTAATACTCCTTAAGAAGCACACTGCAATTCCGTTCCACCGAGCACAACAGGAGAACTCCAACACTCCCTTTAGTTGCTCTTATTTCTATTACGAGTAGTTATGGCACAAATTAGTTTAATTCCCAAAATTTGCTTTTCTCGCTGTTATCAGATCTCCAAGACTGTAGCATCATGGGCATTGAGCTTAATTAATATGCTGCTAGATACCTCAAGTCTCGATAAAAAAAAATAGTGCATCCTTTGATAGGCAGTGCAGCTGAATGTGTGCTATTTTCTACTTGGAGGCTCCAGATTTGAGCTACCGTAGACATGCCAATTCATGTGACCTGAATTGCCGTGAAAACAGGCATGGATGACATTGGTGATATGGGTGGATATAAATTGCCATTGTTATAGTCATGGGAGACTGATTTCTTATAACAACAGGTATATTAGATTGTCAATTGTGTATTTTATGATCCTTTACCAATTACAAGGGCCCCATTGAGGTCCGCGATTCTACCATTCCGATTTAAACTTGTACAGAAATCGAGACGGGGAGCCACATGATCTCAGAGTAAGGATCTGAGGAGGACTAGAGCGGTCATCATAGGAGGCATTCTTCACAGCACACAAATCAACCCCAATCAGAGAAACTCCGGTTCCATCTACCTCCTACAGTAGGGAAGTACAAAACCTTGATTTTGATCTAGGCGAATGGAATTGGAAACCCAATTTGGGACAAAGACAGGAGCAGGCTATTTTTAGTTATTCCACTCGCCTTGGCTACAGAGTTGGCCTCCCAAGAATTGCCACCACTTTTAGAACTGCTGAATGTTATAGAACAAGATACCACTAGAGCGATACAAATGATTTGGGACAAGAGACGAGGTGCAAAGCACTAATTCTCCCTGTGGCTAATCAACTCCGGGTTTGCTTGGCAACAACAAGCTGGGGATCTGTTATGATCTTTTCCCCATCTTCCAATGTTGCCTCCTCAACGTCAATGAAATTACGGAACACATTCTACACTCCTGCAAGACCGCACGGCACGTTTGGCGACACTACAAGGACATTCGTCGGGCCTTCGACCTTCATGAACTTCCGTCCTGGAAGGAAAACTATTACCAGCATTATTCGCCCTGGTTCCTTCAACTCTGAAGGCCACTACATCCCCTCCACTCGAAAGTCCAGCATTGCCTATGACATTTTAAGATCTGCTATTCTGTGGCAACTTTGGACAGTTTTTAAAGGCGAACGCAGTTGCATTCAACAGATTTGTTTAGCCTGGAGTGACACCATCCACACCGGCATGGCTTATAGAAACCATATTCTTTCGTTCTTTAAGCGATGTAGCGAAGATAGGCAGGGTTTGATTTGCCAAGAATTTCTGAATTCGTGGTGCGAGAACGTCGACGTTCTTTGCTCAAGTAATTTCCATCAACCCGAGTGCCATTTGACTCCTACTGTCCTAGCCTTCTCCCGAGGATTAATCGTCCGCTTGAACCGGACTGATTGTTATTTTCTTCTTGCTTCTTAATTCATACCGTTTCTTATTAAATAAGTAAATAAATAATGTATCCTATGATACTGTATGTCATGCTATGTTTGTTACTTAATTCAAGCCTTTGATTTCAAATTTGTCTGTTTGAGTGTTGTAGGGCCGTATGGGACAATCATTCCAACCGTGGTACTTTCGCATTATTTTTCGGCACATTATAAATCTGAGAGTCGGTAGTATTGAGTCCTAAAGCAATGCCGAGCATTTGGTGGTATTTTTCAATTGTGTATCTTGCACTGGTAGGCAAGAGCTTAGTTTCTTTTGTGCGCTTGTTGTGGTAAATTTTGAACCTAGATGATACATGAGATGTCTTAAAAGATTTGCAACTCAAAGCGGATGCCCTTTACGCACTAAAACTTCCTATCACAGTATAAGCCGAATTCCTTGGTTCGTAGCTACTTTAAGGGTACTCTACACTGCAGGAATTCTTGGGGAAGCAATATGTTATTTTAAGCGAGTTGAACGTTTGCATCATACTTGTAAAATCTGGTTTTGCATGTAGCGTGCTACACGAATTAGTGATGTTGGTACCAGGTTAATAATAGTGTTTCGTTAAAGCAAGTTCCTTGGAATCTACTAGAAAAAGATTCTCAAATTGTGCTTCTAGATCACATTTACTTACGTGCTGACAGGTCCTTTGTAAGCTCTGGTAGATATGTAGATTGACTAACAAACTGTACAGCTCAACGCTTTCTTTAGCACATTAAATGGAAACCATAGCCAGTCAAGCCATAAACTGGAAAACAATCCATGGACAATGAGGCTGTTCATGAGCGATCACGTCTCTGACAATTCGATATGCCAGACGGATTCAAAGCAAAAAGATTCAAACCTTGCCAAACACTTATCTTCAAAGCTTGAACTGAGAGACCACGGACATATTCTCCAAGATAAAGAAGAGTAAGCCCACTTTCAAAGCAATTCTTCCATTGCAGGCATAACAAGAGCTCAACATTGCTCCCCCAAATAATCGAGATTCCTTTCCTTGGCTCAATGCAGATTGATTCCAAGAATCGGATATCATTCATGAAACCTTTCTCAACGAATCCAACAAAATCGAGGCTCGAGTAACACAGTTGCAGCATAACGTTGTTCAAACTCTAATTTTCTAAAACACACGACGTGATCATTTCTCTAACACAGAAGTGAAAACATTGGAGATTCACGATCCTCAAAATCTGGCACCAAAACAATACGTCTTCGCAGCATACACAATTCTTGGATCACAACATACACAATTCAGAAATGAATGAAAACTAGGTCCCTGGTTTGACTCTCCCCAAATATTCTTGGAAGTGGAATTTCACAGAGATGCGGCACATACAGCTTTGAACTCGATACCATCAACCGCCATAGCCGCCTGCTCCTCTCGCTCTGCAATGAACTTGAATACAACCATAACGGGGTCACCGCTGCAAATTCCGAAAATCTACCTTTCTTGTAGAGGAGACTAACCCTACTGATTTCAAGCCTCACTGTCCATCACTTTGTTCCCTGCCACTGATTTTGCAACTAGGTATGAATACAAAAATCTGTATTTATTTTTTAGAGAGGAAATCGTATGTCTTCTGCAAGTTATAAATTTTCAAATCTTTTGGGGAATATTTGAAGTTATTGTTAATTTCTTAAGAAAAAAATGAAGAAAATTCATATCAAATACTTAATATACTCTAAAAAAATGAAGTTTTCACCATAGATGTATATTATAGTGTGTAACATTATGCATAAACCAAAGTTACTATGTAACTCTAAAAGTAGACAATCAACAAACCCCCTAAAGTTCATATTGCTATAAAATATAAAAATTTGCAAATTTACAAAAGTCGAAAGGATTTGGATTTAAAAAAACAAAATATGATAATTGAAAGGTTTTTGAGCCAAATAATGGGATTTCTATATTGAAAAATGTAGGGTACACTTTGTAACTGAGGAAACAATTATTTGAAGTCATAACTAAGAAAATGGTGACACAAAACCATAACAAAAATAATGGAGTTTCGAAGTTACATGACTAAATTGAAGCCTACATGGAATTCAATGTCTTTTCAATTGGAAGAGTTGAAATTTTTCTGAGGAAATGAATGGAAACCTTTGAGGTCCAATGAATTTTCAAAACTAAGACTAGAAGAATTTGGAATTTAACCCCCAAAGGACCAAACAACGTTTTTCGGCAATATAGCAATTTTGGGCAGCTCACTATGAATGGAATTCTTTTTTTTCTTTGAAATTTTCACACAACATGACATTGTGCCTAAGGAGTAGCGTCAAGGTACAACAATTTTCATCACTTTTGACTGCATGGTTGAAAAGTTATTGTATGATATGTAGTTTTCAATGTTAAATGGGCAACCTATGTAGCTAAAAGAAATTCTTTAAAAATCACTTTTTTAAGAAATAGAAATTCGAGAATGCTTCTCTAGATTTATACATATGTCAAAAGGTTTGAATCATTCCATTTTGATTAATGAAATGAAAGTTATCAAGAGTTTTAAATGTGCATAGTTTGCTCATAGTTATGGAAATTCTACTCTGAGATAAACTTTGAAGTCCTTTATTTAACTCAATTTTCAATACTTTTAGAAAAAATAAAATTATTAGGTGTAGATTATTAGTTACAACTTTACAACCATTGGAATTGACATTTTTCAGTTCCTTATTTTAATTCTCAATTGTTTAGTATTTTGAATCATTCTCTCTTTCTTTCTACTTACTATTTTTTTTATATATGTTGTACAATTCCAAATGATCTCAAAAATTTTCAAGCATGTAGCCAACTTGCCTTGAAGAATGAATCCAAAAAATTACAACCATTTGGACTTTTTTTCATACAAATGTGACCTTGTGAAGTGGAGCTGCACGATTTTTTGCAAGGCCAAAATACTACAAGAGAAAGTGGGGTGTTTTAAGTGTGTTTTTAAGTATAATCCTAGAGATAAGATATTAAACAATGACCTTTATGTAGATTTTTAGTAAAAATTTACTAGAATAAACCCATGTTTTCTGTGGTGTTATTAAAGACATAAAAGTACATTTTTTTCAATTGAAAAAAATAATAATATATATGAATTTTTTTTTTTTTAATTTCAAAAAAATAAACAAGACAAATTGTCAAATTCACCAAGAATTTATCATCTACCATCAAAAGAATTTTTGATGGCAAAATGAAGGAACTACTTCATTAGAATTTAGTGAGAATAAAGGGTGGAGAGGTTCTTTTATACTGAAATCCACTATCCATCCATGACAAAGGATATGGGATAATTTAAAGATGGGAACTTGACTACATTGCATGTGGATGTTGTATCAGACATGAGAACGTTTTTTCTGACATGTTATTTTTGACATTTGGAGGTTGTTTTAAATATGTGGGTGTTTTTTCAAACATTCAATTTTAAACAAAAAGTTTGCTTTACATATCCCATATGGGTTGTCTTACTTCCTACCACCCTACTTGCATAAAGAGTTTACCTTTTCATCCATAGTCTACATCCATCTATTTTCCTTTTTTTTCAAAACATGCCACATGGTTGCCCTTTCCCTATTTTTTTCACATCCAGTCTACATTTTACTTTAGCCTACAATAACTTACAAAAATTTATCCAAGTGAACCTAAAACCCCTAGTTGATGTAGCACTTCCATGTTTTGGAGGACGTTTTAATAAACATGACCATGGTTTATTTGATGTCCAAAACAACAAACATGTCCCTTTATGTCATCCACATGTTTTTGCTCTCACATTACCATGTCTTTCCAAACATCAACAAAAATTTGCCTTCTATAGCTCGAAATTTGTAATGCATTGATGTCAATGAAAACATGACCCATTTCTTTGTAACACCACAGAAAACACGGGTTTCTTATAGTGTCTTGTGCTTTTTGGTGAAAGCCATCTTGAGTTGCATAAGAGTGAAGAGTCAAAATTCTAATAACTTGCAAGTAGTCTTGACTCAACATGCATACCTTTATCAAGACATTATTCCTAGCCCAATAGAAGAGGTCTAAACCATCTCACTATGAGATTTGAGTCTCTATTGTCACAAGGAACCCATTCCCTAGGCATTTAAGAGGATTCCATAGTTAGAATTGAATTTTTTTGGTTGACTTTGTCTATTTCTTTTTGAAGATTTCAATGAAAAAAATAATGTGTTCTTTGGATATCATTTAAATAATTATAATTGTACTTTGAAGAAGTGGATTCCAATGAAGTGTCTAGTCTATCTTTGGATCATAAATATCTACTATATTGTGGAGTTTGCCACCTTATGGGTCTTGCTTGCTTGTACGTATGCTTGCTTAATGTGATCACCAAAACAATTTGACCTAAATTGCTCTTAGTTTGGTACTAAGGCTCAAAATGAAGTGTTTCTTTGATTGCTAAAAAGTTTCCAATGGATTTTTCCTTATTCTACAACAATGGTAGACACTTTATGAATGAAAGGGAAAGAATTCATGACACGAAAGTGTGTAGTATGAGTTAGGTTTGGAGTCTCCAATAATACATTTCATAAAAAAAATTCAACATTTTTCTAAAAAAAGGTTAGAAATTAGAGAACAAGAGAGGAAGGGATAAGGCTTCAAAGGCCAAACAATTGGGTTTCAGTCACAACCAATTTCTTTATGAAGAAACCTTTGTTTCAAAATTTGGCACATTTTTGCTTATATCTTTGTGCAATAATATCATTTACCAAAATTTCATGAAATTGAGCATAAAAGAAGGTTGTATTTCCAAGATTCAAGTGTTACATTGGATGAATGAGAAGGCAGTTAGATGAAACAGCACCTGCAAGCCCTCTGTTCATCGTCCAAAATATGGACGTCGGAGCGCTTAAGGGTTAATGTCCTTCACCTCTCCTAGCTACTCTATTAGAGTATCAGTCGGGAACATCGTAAGCATTTTAGTCCTTTTAATTTATTGAAATTAAAAAAAGTAGGCAGCAAAATGAGCCTTCGAAACTTTTCAGTGACAATTAACACACGAAAAGTACGCAACATCTTAAGCATTTAGTCCTTTTAAGTTATTGTAATTAAAAAAAGGACACAACAAAATGAGCCTTGCAAACTTTTCAATACAAGATTCAGTGACAAATAACACATGAAAACGGCAAAGTGCTGGCAATAATTGTAGGGTGATTGTAAAGAAGAGAGTTCGGCTGAATGAATAGAATCATGAAAAACCGGAAACAAGGTAACCAGCCAGTAGCCATCCTTTTAGATTTAGGGATATGGCATTGCAAATCAATTCTTTACGGTTCTATCAGAATCCCGGATGTATTTAAGTGGCCCTGCAATTAGCAAGGGATTAGAGTCGACAGTACAAAACAGACGCAGTACAGTAGTACACCTCCGTTGCCATAGTCACTTTCGACCGGAGAAACCAACTCAATTTGACTAATATCTGTAAAATGCTCCCAACAAATGATAGGTTATATTTCCCAAAATAACCGTTCATTGATTGTCAAGCTTGTATACATCAATCTCTGATACAGAGCACGACCAGCCGAGTCTGAACCTAACCAACTCTGTCTAGTGAGTGGCAACAGCAGCATCAATAAAAGCTCTCCCAGAACTGCGCTGAGCCAATCGTCCGTGGCATCCAAGAAGCTGTCAATCAAGCAACAACAACAATTTAGTTACAAGTAGATTTGATGAATTGCAACTTAAGTTCTAGTGTCTTGAACAGAATTAGATGCGTATAATTATGAGCCTGCCTTGATTCTGGTCCTCTCTCATAACCAAATTCAGATGCAAAGAAATAGATCCCACCTTTGCAGTAACACCATCATTCACCAAACGGTTTTCTTCCTTCCACTTGACGTAGTCAACCCTCGCGAACTTGGTAAATCCCCTGTAAACACATCATAATTTACTATCAAAATCTTACTGTGTAATCAGTTTACATGATTTAAATAATATGAAAATTGGAGACTTAAGCCCCTGGACGTGCACTCGGTCTCTCTATAGAAATCACCCAATACTGAAGACACCAAAAGTTGCTCACAAGGTCACTCACCAATGACTTGTCCCTGATCAACCTTTACAAAGTCAAGAGGCTAAGAGAGCATGCGACCAGAGACTCACCACTTCCTGCTCACGATGATCTTTTGACGACCAGGGAATTTGAACTTCGCACGACGAAGAGCCTCCTGGGCATGAATCCCATTCTGGTCCTTGCAACGCACAGATAACAGCACTTGTCCGATGGCAACACGAGCGCACACCCCCTGTGGCTTTCCGAAAGCTCCCCTCATACCGGTCTGGAGCCTATCAGCTCCAGCGCACGAAAGCATCTTGTTGATACGGAGCACGTGGAACGGGTGCACACGCACACGCAGATGGAACGCATCCTTTCCGGCGTACTTGGTCATGTACTTGTTGCAAGCAATGCGAGCCGCCTCAAGCGCCTCACTGGAGACGTTCTCCTTCTCCCAAGACACCAAGTGCACACAGAAGGGGAATTCGTCCACTCCTTTCTTCTTCATGCCCACATCGTAGATACGGATCTTCGGATCCGGCACACCCCTGCAGAACCGCGACTTCGGGTACGGCTTGTTTTTAATCTGCCGGTAACATCTAGCCGGACCTGCACACAAACCCTACCACGTCAACACCACACATAAAAAGAATTCACGATACAGAAACCCTTCCTATCAACCAAACGATTTAACACAAACCCTGAGTCGCCACCGCGAAACCGAAACCCTAAAACCTCACAAACCCTAAAACTCAATAACCACCACAAAATGAACAAAATACGCGAACCCTACACCAAAACAGTCGCAGTTTGCACAGACGTGAAAGGAGAAGAGATCACATACGGCGGCCCATGGTAACAGCAGAAGAGACGAGAGATTCAGTAGTTTGATGTGTAGAGATTGGAGTGAGATTAGAGAGGAGAAGAGAAGAGCAAGAATGAGATTGAAATGGACCGATGGAGAAGGGGTGAAGGCTTTTAAAGGTGGTAGGAGGACTTACGGCGACCCATGTCGACAGAAGCGCGTGGCTGCGCGGCCGGAGCTTGAAGCTCAAGGTGGCGTTGAAATGGAAAAGGAAGGAGCAGGAGGACCCTCCTCCATTTTGTTCGCCTTCTTCCGCAACCCCTTCCTCAACCGGAACCCTAGAGGGGACCGAACCGGACCGGAACGGAACCCCGTGGTAGCGGTCCGGTCCGGTTCTTGTTCTCAGGCAATTTCGTGGGGATGACTGGATGAGGTTGAGGTCCATTGGATGACTTTAGGGAGGCTTCTGGAATGGAAAATAACAATTTTCCATCCAATATTATTAATGTTTTTTGGGGAGTTGCTAGAACTCATTTCCAAAAATAGTGTTGAATATGCACTCCTTTTAATATTTGTGATACTTTTTTGACTTTCCAACATAAAAAAATTGCAAATCCACAAATTTGTAGAAATCAATCCGGTCTTTTTTTTCTTGGTTTGAAATTTTAATGAGTTTTTTGGAATTTGAGACCACTTGATGAATGAGGCTTGTCATGTCTAGTTTCTACTTCAATTTGAAAATCTCCTAAAATAAAAATTTATTGCAATCTAAACTTTGGGCCTATTATCATGGAGAGTTGATTTTCTAATCTTAGAATGATGTGGTAAATGCTTGTGAATCATGATGTTCTTTACTATAATACACACCTATGATCATGAAGAAATTTTCAATTTTTTAAACCTATTTTGTATTTGTTATGAAATTTTTTCACTTCTCATTCACATTTTCATAGTAATTTTAAGATTTCACTTTAAAATTCTGAAAATATGAATACCACTTACATAAGACATGCAATTAAATCTCTAAAAAATAATCAAATTTTTTTTTATTCATACATAGTTGCAAAATAAAGGTACGCAAAGAGAGGAACTTCAAAGTTTGAAAAAGTGGCACATCCATCATAGACTAGTCCTTTTAGGGCTAGATATTACTTGTGCATTGCAAGCCATATCTTCCAATTGTGAATTGAATCATGGAAAAATCTTAAGGTTACCACCCCTGAAGAGCTAATGACTCAAAACCGCCATCATCACACCGGATACATCTCCAAAATCAATGTGAAAAAAACGATTTTAGAACCTCTTCCAAATTTTTTTTAACCCGTCATAACTTTTGCATCCAGTACCCAAATGTCGCATTCTTTGGTGCATTGGAACTTGCTTTCACTTGCCAACAAGAGGATATGAAAATTTGACAAGTCTTATAATAGTAAATAGGCACAAAAGCAAAAAGTGCTGGTTTGGGGGGAGACCACCTTAACCCATTAAGGACTGTGGTTGATTTGGGGGGTGGGCAATCCTTTGTATGGCCAATTGGGAGCAATTTTAAAACTTTTGAATGCAAGTGCCTATCGGAGATGTAACCGTACAGATGGAAGTGTTGCACATGATATAGGGTTTAGCATTAAATTTTTTGGTGAAGGTGCATTGTGAAGTAAGAATTTTTAGCAAATCTTGGTGTAATTTCAGCCCCTGTTGTCTTGGTTTTTTCAACCCTTTGGCCACATGCCACCTCAGATTGGCCTAGTTATTGTCCTAAACTCTTCACTTCTCAATTCCCCAAACCCGTCCCCTTTGCCACGTCATCAAATTTGTTGACATGCTCTCTCTACAAACCAAAAAGGACCCAAATCAACCACAAAATGGTCGACCAGTCCTTAATGGGTTAACACGCAAAAGAAAGTTACACAGATGATGCAATTACAGAGTACTCCGTATTATTTTACATTAGTTTCTCTCTCACTGTCCTCGACTTTTGGGGTGCGGTCCTGAACAAACGGACTCCTCATTTCAACCAGCTCCAGAAATGGAGCTGAGTTCTTCTTTGTTTCAGATACTTTTTGGATACAACCATGATATCAATTCCCACTAACTTACAATCATGGACTCATGTCGATTTTTCTCATGCCCAGGCTGTCACTCATAAACAACCCATTCCAGTCGCAATTCCAAAACCAAAACCAGTCTCTGTACAGACAGAATTCAAAAGAAGGCTACAAATATTTGCCGACTCATGTCATATAAATTGGATTTTTCTCATGCCCAGGCTGTCATTCATAAACAACCCATTCCAGTTGCAATTCCAAATCCAAAACCAGCCTCTGTACAAACAGAATTCAAACGAAATATTTGCCGCTTCATTATACATATATGTTATCAACAGATAATACTAAGTTGGGCTCCGGACCAGGTTTCGCTTTGCATCTACTCACAAAGACACCCTGTCAACATCCAAGGGATGGTTTGCACGATGCATTCAGTTGCTAATAGCGCTGAAGTTCAAAAAAGACTTTCAAACAAACAAAAGTAAACAATTTTCTGTTGCTTCAGTTCGTGCCAACTAAGGTAACTCTGCCTATCACAGGCAAAATGGGAGGGGTAAATGACAAGCAAAATTATTCTAGCGGTGCACATTTCGCAACTGCGGCGTCAAACAGCGGCTACTGCGGCGTCGGTGTGGTGCGGTTCTTGTAGATGAAATTCCACACAGTATCGGTGTCCGGCAAGGACGGAATGGCGCCGCGGCCTGTGGTGGTGATCGCTCCGCAAGCATTTGCAAATTGCAACGCAGATCGCAGCGCCGTCTCGTCCGTTAACAAGCCCTTGTTCTTCACGAGCTTGCTCAGCAGCCCTGCGACGAAGGCGTCGCCTGCGCCCGTGGTGTCCAGCGCCGTTACCTTTCCACAACAATCAGTTGTATGCACGAGGTCAAATTCTCTACAAAACGATAGTCGCTTCGCAGAATTCCATGAACAAAAAGAACCGAAAAGGATTGAAGGATTCCTTAAGCCCTACAGGACCGAGGAGTTATGGTTTAAAATTGAGCAAATCAATTGATCTTACTGCGAATAATAGAATGTCAGATGGCGCTTAGTATTACATCGCAAGGATAACCGAAGAACATTGCATCTGTTGGCCAAGAAGAAATTTAAAATTGGATAAAAGAAAATTTCCGAATCATTTACTCGGAAAAGTTTCAAAAAAAGCATCGGAGACTCAATTTGGGCGAGGCTATGGCGGATTGGAACACTACCCGAAATGACTCGACGTGTCCCTTGAAGTTCTTGGTGTAGTAGCGGCACCCACCCGGTCCATCCGTCACCAGCAACAGCTTCAGATCTTCGTGCCACAATTCGAGCACGACGTCGTCGCGCGTCTCGTCCTTTCCACCCGTTAGAAATTTCACCTCTTCATCACTCACCTTGATGATATCCGCCTGGTCCCAGATACTCTTAATCCCCTTGAATGCCGCTTCCGGGGATGGCCACAGGGGCAGACGCAGATTCGGGTCATACGACAGCAAGCTCCCGCTCTCCTTGGCCAGTTTCATCGCCGCGTGGTGAGTCGACATGCAGGGCTCGGCAATGAGCGAAATCGAGCCGTAGTGGAAAACCGTGGAGCCTCGAACCAAATCTTGGTCGAGTTCATCGGGCTTCATCATCATGTCGGCGCTCGGGTTCCGGAAAAACATAAACTCGCGCTCGCCATCATCGCGGAGGGTGACGAACGCCAGCGCCGTGCGCGCTTGGGTATCTTCCCTGACACCCGTCACGTTGACGTGGTTCTCTTTCAACTCCGCCACTAACCATCGCCCGAACTCGTCATCGCCAACCTGCAGCAGGTATGATTGCACACACAATTTCGTTACCAAAAAAGCTTAGACATAGGGATGATTGCACGCAAAATTTCGAAGCAAAAAGCTCAAACACAGGAGAAATCCATAAATGTCCTGTGATGATAGAATTGGATACACTAGGAATGGATTTTGGACAAAAAAGGACTGTATTTGTCCAATTTCCAAACTGAATTTCTCCTGTAAAATGAAAGCAAATCAAAATTGGAACTTGCAAAACAAAACCTCTTACCAATTCAAAAACCTGTAAGATAGAAAAACTTATTGAATTTCAGGTAAACACACATGACAAAACATTTAAATCTTGCACCCAGTTTGAGAATTAAATCTCTGGAGAACTGCTACCTTGCCGATGTGTGCTGCGTTCCCGCCCAGCTTGCAGACACCCACGGCAACGTTGGCCGGCGCGCCTCCGGCAGCTTTTTCATATGCTGGCGCGTCCGAGAGCGACAATCCAGCCACTGTTGGCACGAAGTCGACCAAAAGCTCGCCGAAGGTCACGACCCGGGTCTCGATGAGTGCCATGATCTCTGCATCCACATGGCCACCCATTGAAGTCATTACAACCAGAACTTCGAGTTCTGCAGCGAGAAACTGTCGGTAACTACAACACCCTATACTGTACTTGTGCCTAGATGATCAATTGAAAGACGAAGAGAAGCAACTGCGGTCCTCCGATCAAGGTCCCACAGCAAGAGTTACAACAAACAGAAGAGATCATGGTCTCCTGAACATTAAGTTAATATTTTCAAAATATCTGACTCAAGCCTCCACGTTAGAGTTTCTATATTTAGTTCCCGCACTGCAGGGTTTTTTGCACTTTTGTCCTTAGCACGAATCACCACCAATATCTGGAGATACCGTAGTTGCCACCAGTTCTCTGCAGACAGGTAATTTGGTATTCCAATGGAAATTACATTTTTCTCATAAGGGATCCGTCGGAATGCAAAACAACAACACGTTCATCCACTCTATATCATCAAAAGTTTGTAAATTTACCCCGAATGTTTAAAAAAATTTTAGGCACGTTCTATGCAATTTCACCCATAAACTATTCCGATCTTAAATTTAATGTAATTATGGCTAGCTACTTATGATTGTCCGTAAAACGTGAATAGCTGAACTCCTCCTTGCAGACTCATTTTTCACAGGGGTGTTAGGACCACGATTAGTCTTCTTCTTGTAATTTAATAATCTAAGGTTTCGACAAAATTTTGCCAATTTCCTAAGCAAAATGGCTGGATTCGTTGCAAAAACCCCAATTCGTTCTATACGCAACCATGCGAGTCAAACAAACGAAGACAACTGGCGTCCCCAAGGCTTTTGCCGACACCCAGGGCCAATCGCAAATAAGCTTACATCGTTTTACAGACAACTTAACCGGAAACACGAGAGCCTACGCGGCTAACCAAATTGGCACATCGTTTCACAGGGGCTTCGGCAGATATCCAACCGTGAATTGCAATGCCCGGCCTTCAGGTGGATTACCTCAAAACTGAAATGGGCTCATCTACTACATCGTTGGCAGATCTACGACTTGGGATCTTGGAAGTCTAGTTTCTCCGCTACTTTCAAATTGGTTTCAACAGGAAGGTATTCAATTTTACCTTCTAGAGTCTAATCGAAACGCAGGAAATCTCGTCGTCAAAATTAGCTACAAGAACACTGAAAACGGGAAACAAAAAGCTAGTACCGACAGCTAGCAACGAGAATTCACGAGAGAATACGGGACGACTTTTCAAAACAAGCTTCAACCTCAACTTACATTCAAAAGAATACCACCACTCAGGAACTCACCTGTTGAGCTTCGTCACAAAACGCCGACTGCACAGGGAAGTCGAATCCACCACCACGAAGCAAATTTAAGCCGCAACACGAACAACTAGCCAGTCACGAGCGTAGTCGAGTGAAAATAGAAACATTCAACATGCATGTAAATTAGAAGAGGAGATGGAACTTTATATCCTCAAGGTGACGAGAACGCCACTAGACTTGCTTATTTAACACGATGACTATTGCATGGGAGTCTAATCCATTTTTGAGATGGCAATCACTATCAGAAAGCTACAGTCTCAACCAGTTTCTAATTATCACTAATTGATGCAGTAATTATTGTACCGCTTTGTGATGGTCACTTAGGAAGTATGCGATGGTGTCTGTGCTGTCAATTAATTGCAAGCTCTGTGTTCTCAAGGTTCCAATTCAAATTAGTTCACTTTTGATGTGTTTTGGAAGACGTCCAAATTCAAATGTCAAGGAAAGTCCCTTGTACTGTCGGTCTCCTTTGATGTATTTAACCAAATCCAACTTACACAGAGAGTTGAATTCACGCTGGAATTTTAGGAAAAAATTTGCGTCAACCCAAATCTTCAGTAATAATTTCACAACCAGGGAGTCAGCCGATCAGAACCCCAGTTTATTTTCATCAGCAGATAACCGAATCATTGTCTTAAAAGCAATTAATTAGAGAAACAAGTGAGGGTTCGATTTTATGAACCAAATTAATTAGCAAACCTGGATTGGCTTCCAAAGAGTGTGATGTAGGGTGAACTGGTATACATCCCCACGATGCTCCCTGTCGCAGACAAGATTTGATAGGCACATCGGTTTAGGGTATGACGTGTGGCAATATAATCTCCTCATGGATTATCATCTTGTGCAACCTTGAGAGTGACCTTATCACAGTGTAAATCCAATACCCCCACCCCACGAATCTTTTCCTTCAAATGGAAGCTTTGCAACGACACAGGCAAGTACCACAAGATATCTCCCCGATTAAAATCTTGGATAAACTTGCAGAAATGTGATAGAGAACTGGCGTAAAGTACTGTACTTCGAGTGAAAGTATCTGCAAGGGGTAAGCCGAAAGTGAAGTCATCTGTTATCCATATGGGATAGATGCTTGCTGGTAGATAAGGCATGTCGTAGTGAGTTTAATGTTTGCCTGCCTGAAATGGCACGATATTGATTTTGAAAGAGAAGCTGAGGAGTCAGGAGGATATGCTGGTTCCACTTCGTCTCCGAAGTCACATCGAGAGCTGGATAACCCTTAAGGGAAGCTTACAGGACATATTGCTTAGTTGTAATATTGAGTAGTGGTACTAGTGAGGGCTGGGTATAGCAAAGAGTATCCAAAATCTAGACCGTCCCTAAATTTCAAAGGAATCTAGTATTTCGGGGTGTTCTTGATTTCAGATTCACGTTGTTCTACTGGATTTCCATGATTGGTTACTGAAGTGAGGTCAATCCTGTTACGTCTTGCTGCCGAATGTGCCAACCAAAACAATTTAAAGAATCCACACTGACTACTTGACCTCTTCATGCCGGACTCTGTTAAATCGTGCTGCATTGTTTTGAAATCACGGATCCTGTTAAATCGTGCTGCATTGTTATAGGAGGAGACAACACTAACGTCCCCCGACTTGGTCCATGAAGTAGACTGGATCAGCTGCTCAGAAGCTGCGCGTGCACACAGATTTCAAACGCGTGCTCAGAAACGTTCAGTCGAAGATTTTCCAACGATTGTTGTTTATTTATCGAGATTCCTGTGGATTCCACGTACCATTGCTGAAATGAAAATGCAGTCAACGTTGACATTGATGCAGTCTTCAGTTAACAGTATTTAGTAGGTCCGTTCTCAACCTTCTAAACTATTGTGCACCAACTAAGGCAAATCTTAATCTGAAGCACATAATGTATGTACAGTACTTCCCAGGCAGTTCCTTCTTCACAAACGATAAAATTTTCAGCATGCCGAGCAGGTCCATCGAAGGATGGAGGAAGCTACAAGCACTGAAAACAAAAATAAATCTGACGGAAAGCACCGGCCACCAGCCAAAATGATTACTTTAGCAGGAGAAATTGTCCGCAGAGAAATCTTCAGGCGTCGCAGATCTAATGTATGTACTCACCTTTTTTCTTTTCATGAACCTTAGCGCCATTCCCTGTTTTGTGGAAAGATTGCTGCTCAAATTCATGATTAGCCCACCTCTGCACTGACAATAAGAAAATAAGAAAGCAAAACTACAATAAACGGAGAATGGAGAAGCAAATTGGGTTATCGAACGAAAGACGAAAGCAAAAGTGCAACTCTAAATCCGATTGAAACTGCAATCTAGATGCATTTGCCGAGGTATCCACAAATGATCTTCTGTGCCCAAAAGATAAGTTTTACCTCATTTATGAATTTAGGGTTTGGTGTTTGGTCGCTAGCAGGCGTTGGCCAAGCCAGGGGTACCCGCAAACCGCCACTTGTGCTACAGTGCCTATTTACTATTATTAGACTGGATAAATTTCATATTTTCTTCTTGGCAAGTGAAAGGAGGTTCCAACGTACCAAAGAATGCAACATTTTGAAACCATATGCAAAAGTTATGAAGGGCCAAAGTATTCTTTGGTAGATGTTCTAAATCCTTTCTTCAACATATGAACATATTGATTTTGGAGATGTACACATAGTGATGATGGTAATTTTGGGTTAGTGGTGCATTTAGGAGGACATGCTTTTGTCCATTCACTCACAAAGCAATGAATTATTGGTAGAGGTATCCAGTCTCCTTGAAATTGGTTTTTAGAAAAAAAGAAATTCATAGAAGAGAAGGGGAATGAGCATCAAATCAAAGTTGTTCAAATTTTTTAGATTGTTGTGGGAATTAGTTATATTTTTTCAAAATTTGCAATTAGAGTCCACTATTTTAGTTCATATTTCATAGGTGGGGGCAAAATTGAGAACCTTCTTCTATGACAACCTTCTTCTATGACCAATTGGATTAAATTGAGGTAAATAATATAAAATTTGTTCAAAGATATAAGTAAAAATGTTCAAAGTTATAAAAAAGGACTTAGGCTTTAAGGGTTAATGAACCTTCAAAGACTCAAAAAGAATATTTAGGCATGAAAAAGTGAACTCATAGGACAAGGAGACTATAAAGCATTTTGTAAGCTTTTTAAAGGACAGATTTCTAAGTTTTTTTTAATTAGGTTTTGTATGAAATAGCTCATATTTTATAGCATTAAATCTTCTAAGTTATTATTGTTATGCAAAATTCTGTCGTAAAGAAGTTGAGTTAATTTGAACATTTTAGGTTTTGTAAATCTAAATTGGATCAATTTAAAATAAGGGAACAACCAAACCTCCTTCAAAATTGACCAAGGTAGCCAAAAACATGCTACAATTTGCACCAAAATTGTAAGCAAAAGACAAAAAGAAACACTCCAATGTGGTTTCAAAATTCAAACAGTGACATGCTCAATTGTAGGTGTTTCATTTTACACAATTCACAATATGTCATCATTTCAAGTTTGAAAATCACAAATTGCCAAAACAATGGATCAATCTTCTATATGTACAATACATCAATGAGTCATGGACTTTCTAAGGATTTCAAGTGACTATCCTTACTCAATCCATCTCATCTCAAACTCAAACTCAACAAAATCAAAAGCATGTACTTCAATCAATTGAAAATCACCTTAAATTTGGATGGGTTCATGAAATTTTACACATCTAAAATTTACAAATTTCAAGGTATTCAATATGGCTCTTCCAAACAACAACATTATCACAATTTGCCTTTAATACACTCCATTTCATGTTCCAACTCTAAGATCTACGTATGAGCCTCGCCTAATTGTTGTTGAATCTCCAAATTCTGGGATTTGTAGTTCTAACTATTGTAAACAATCCACTTTCTTTGAGGTCACCTCCTCTAAGGTTGACCCAAGAGTGTCTCCCTCATTTTATAACAAATTTGGTAGCAAAAGTAAATCCAAAGTGGTAGGGAACCCACTCTTGTGAATTGAACATATGTTAATTCTATTGGTAGTATTACATTAACCCCTTAACGTCTCAATCCTTTTTGAAATTTTCACACATTTTTGCTTATATCTTTGTATAGTAATACCATTTACCAAAATTTCATGAAATTGGACATAAAAGAAGGTTGTCTTTTCAAGATTCAAGTGTTACATTGGATGAATGAGAAGGTGGTTGGATGAAACAGGGCCTGGAAGCCTTTTGTTCATCGTCCAAAATATGGACGTCGGAGCGCTTAAGGGTTAAGAATAGTCCACAATTGGAGTCCTATTTAGAACAAAAAATACATGTGAAACTTGTTGCCATTTATAACACTATTAAAAAATGGCAAGAATCTACAAGGTTCAATTTAAAAACAAGTCATTACCTTAGTATTCCATGAATAGGTCATCAGTGGCGTCAAAAGTATTGAAAATGGCAACAAGATCCAAATTATTTTAAGTTGTTATTCTAGATATAGTAATCACTCAAGACAACTAAAAGTTAGGAGATGGGGTTCCTTGCCTTATATCAAAATTGCAACCAATGTCAAAGAATTGGTTGAGATGTTGACTTCTAGTAATCTCTAGGGAAGCAACAACAATTGTTGTGACAACTTTGGAGGCAATGTTTTCATTTTCATTTTGGAGAAATTGCCAGTTTATTCTTCAACAATCATGTGATATTTGGGTGATACTTGGTGATATCTATAACAAAACTAGGTGATAACTAGGTAAAATACAATACTAATGTGGCTATTTTGAGCCCCCAAATGAAAATTTCCTTCACAAAAAATAACCTGCATCTTTTGGCTGTAGCCAATTGGCGAAAAATTGTGCAATAAAAAAATCCGAGTCGGGCGATACCAATGCACCACTTCGCATGCGTGTTGCAGCTTTCAGTGCCTGTTTAAAATCTTCAAAGACCTCCCTTGCTTTGCGACAGACCCACTTCCTTTTCTCGATGCCATGGAGACTCTGCTTCTCTTGCTCACTCATGGAAGGAACGGAGAACGCTTGACCGTTTGGAAGGGCGAATTCTCCTTCAGCTTTTCCATAATAAAAAGCAGCGATGTCACGAACATTCTTCGCATCTTGAGGAGTATCGTATCCACCAAGAGGAAGATGGTCGTGAATAAGCTTTTCCCCAGAGCTTAACTGCTCTCGGGGCGGCTTCATCCGTGGCAGCCACTTGCCTTGAGGTATGGTCTCCCCGGAGTGTTTGTCTATTTTAGACCTCCGGTATACCCCTGCAGAGCGTCTGATAGGAGGTCGAAGAATCAACCACGCAACCAAGCAAGGAAGCAATATTGATTTTTTGGAAACAACGTTCGTGAGAAAACACTGAAAAAGAGACTTATCAAAATAAAAGACGAAAATGTAACTTACTTCTCTATTCTTTTCGTCCAGTCCCCTTTGCACTGGAGCTCCATTTCTTTCACCTGAAAATAAAGAAATAAAAACTTACAAAGTGAAATAAAGCTGCGACAAATGCGAATGACAAGGATTGATGAGAGAGAAAGAGATTTGTCGAAGGAAGAGGAAAGGAAAACATGTTACAAAAGTGATTTCGGTGTAAGGAACTACACTACTCAATTTAGAATACCAATTACTTTGGCTAGTAACCCACGAACCAGGTAGGTCACCGCACTTAACTAGGCCGTCTAAAAACGTGTGTAAAGACCTTCAGACTTTACAGACTTTACAGACCTCGATCAAGCAGTAGTTTGTGCATCAAGCTGATGCATGTCTAGGTTTTCGTAATAATCTAAACCTTTTAGTCATTCAGCCAAAGGGAAATTCGAGAACAAACCTCGACGAAATTTCGACAGACAGACAGACTTGCTTGAAATTCATGCAATCTTGGTGTGACCAATCAATTCCATCACTGCAATTGATTCAATGGTCTTTCAAAAAAAACAAGTCTAGTGCTTCACCTCACCCAACTGCAGTAATCTACCAGACAAGCACGAAGTGCGCAAGCTGGAGAAAACGAACTCAGAAGATCTCAGCCACTCGCTCTCTTCACCACTAAGCTTGAGAGAGTGCTCCACTGCCTCCTTACAAGTCTGTAAATAATTATTAGTCGGGGGCAGGGGGTACTGGAGCGGGTCGAAGGGCAGGGACAGGGGAGTGAACGGGTGGAAGAAATTGTTAGCAATTAATGAAGCAGGGGTCTATTTTGATCCTTAAAAAGAGGATCCCTACAGTAAACAAAATTGTGTTAATATATACTAATATGACTCCTCAGCCAACCCCAATCCTTGAAATAACTGATAAATCCCTCCATAATACCTTCCCATTATGGAGTCAGGTCAATCCAGTTACATCTTGCGGCCGAATTTGTCAACGAAAAGCAAATGAATCCACACTGACTACTTGACCTGAGCTTCATATTTCGCTATTCGGTTCTATGACCTCTTCATGCCGGACTCTGAAATCGGTGTTTCGCAATCACGGATCCTGCCGTTAAATCGTGCTGCATGGTTGCAGGAGGAGACAATGTCACTATGTGGTTTTTCAGCAGGTTCATCGAAGGATGGAGGAAGCTACAATGGCTAACTCCGAAGCACTGAAAACAAAACAAAACAAATCTGACGGAAAGCACAGGCCAAAATGATTACTTGAGCAGGAGAAATTGTCCGCAAAGAAATCTTCAGGCGTCGCAGTTCTGACTAACTCACTTTTTGTCTTTTCATGAACCTCCACTTCCATTCACTCTACTTGTGGAGTGAGTGCTGCTCAAATTCACGATCAGTTCACCTCTGCACTGAAAAGTAAGAAAATAAGAAAACAAAACTATAATGAGTGGAGTTCTAATGGAGTACTAGCAAATGAGTTATCGACAAAGGACGAAAAACAAAAACAAAAACCCTAAATTCGACTGAAACTGCAATCTGCCGAGGTATCCTCAAATGATCTACTGTGCCCGAAAGATAAGTTATACGAATTTAGGGTTTGGTGTTTGGGGATAGGTAGCCCATCTATAAAGCGATCATTTACCAGCTCATTACCGACAATTGTGAGGTATTTGGTCTCCTCGAAATAGTTTTTAGCATTTTTTTTTCTTAAAAAATAAGGGGGGAGGAGCATCTAATCCAAGTCGTTTTGGATGTTGTGGATTACTATGGGAAATTAGTTATGTTTTTTCAAATTTTGTAGCCATGGTCCACTATTCTAATTCATAAATGAAGGCAAAAATGAATATCTTTTTTCTATGAGAATTGTCTTCTATGACCAATTTGATGTAATTGAGGTTAATAATATAAATTTTTTACAAAGATACAAGCAAGTAATGTTCAAACTTTCATGAAAAGATCTAGGCATTAAAGGTTAATGAACCTTCAAAGACTCAAAAGGAATATTTAGGCATGAGAAAGTGGACCAATATACTTTTATAACGCATTCATATTCAATTCTTTTCTCACTCATAAATAAATCAAAATATAAGCATTGAGTTGGACAAACAAATTCTATATGTGCAATCATGTACTTAATTCGGAGCAGGGATTTGTATACCAAATATTATCCATCCCACTTCCACTATGCCATTATTCATTGAAAGTTGACCATGTAGATATTTCATTGTGTCTTGGAAAATAGTAATTGTTTTTTTCTCTTCATTTAAAAGGTATTTTTGCGGACAAAAAGATTTTGTGATTCATAGGAGACAAGGAAACCGTAGAGCCCTTTGTAAACTTTTTGAAGGGTAGATTTTGTATTTTTCTTAGGTTTTGTATGAAATACCTCATAATCAATTAGTTTTATAGAATTCAATCTTCTAAAATAATATTGTTATATGGTCAATTTTGTTAAAATGGCGGTATTCCATTAAAATGGCACAAAATGAAACCACTGAAAGAATGAAAACAATGGAAAGATTGTCCGAGGGGAGTGGAAATGCGTGAACTAGGAGTGATTTGAATGTGCTAGACATAAAATTGGCACATGTATGATTCTATCGTGGCACACTTATTTTCCATTTATAGAAGATATTCCATTAAAATGGCATGTAGAATACCGCCATTTTAACAAAATTGACCATTTATGTAGAATTCCATGTCCTAAATGAATTTAGTTTTAACATATTAGGTTTTGTAAATGGCACAACTATATTTGATCCACAATCAACAAAAGGAGTCAAAAACATGATACAAATGTACAATTGCATCAAAATTGTAAGTGAAAGACAAAAGAAACACTTCAATCTAGTTTCAAATTCAATGAAAAATATGCTCAATTGTGCATGTTTTTTTTTATACAATGCACAATATGTCATCTCTTCAAGCTTAATTGTAAATCACATATTCCAAATCAATGGATCATTCTTTTGTAATTATGTACAATACATCCATGAGTCATGGACTTTCTAAGAATCTCAAGTGACTATCCTTATTCAATCCATCTAATCTCAAACTCAAAACTCAATGAAATCCAAAGCACATACTTAAAGTCAAAATCAACTTTGGATGGACTCCATGAGATGTTATTTAAATTACACATCTAAAATTTATAGGTTTATCTTTTAGGGTATCAAATATGGCTCATGCATGCAAAAACAATGTTGTAGTTTGCTTTTGATACACTCCATTTGACGTTGCAACTCCAAAATTTGCACATGAGCCTCACTCAGTTGTTGTTGAAGCTCAAAATTTTGGGATTCCCATAGCTGTTGTTGTAGATAGTCTAGTTCCATTGAGGTTGTCTCCCTTGAAGTTGACCCAAGAACTTCTCCTTCATCCCACGACAAACTCGGCAACGAAAGTAAATCTAATGTAGTAGGAAATCTGTTCCTGCAAATCGAATCCATGTTAACCCTAATAGTAGTATTAGGCCAAGAATAGACCACAATAGGATGCAAATCGAATCCATGTTAACCCTAATAGTAGTATTAGGCCAAGAATAGACCACAATAGGAGGCATGTTCAGAACAATACATAATTGTGAAACTTCTTCCCATTTTCAACATAGCCTATGAAAAATGGCAAAAATCCACAAGAATCTATAGGGTTTAGTTGAGAAATAGGTCATAATTAGGTGTAGTTACTTAGTAGGTCAAGAATAAGGCGTCAGTTGAGTAATGGAAATACTGAAAATGGCAACAAAATCCAAGTTACTTTATTCACTCTTGAGGACAACTAAAAGCCATGGGAATATGGGATGGGGTCCTTGCCTTGTATCAAAAATGTCAAACTGCAGATCTTCAAAGATTGGGTTGAGTGTGGAATCTTGGGTAGAAGGAGATGCCAGCTGTTGTTGGCTTCCAGTAATCTCTGGGGAAGAAGCAACAACTGTCGTAGCAGCTTCGGAGGATACCAATGCACCATTTCGCATGCTCGTTGCAGCTTTGAGTGCCTTTTTAAAATCCTCAAAGACCTCCCTTGCTTTGCGACAGACCCACTTCCTTTTCTCGATGCCATGGAGACTCTGCTTCTCCTTCTCAGTCATGGAAGGAATGGAGAACACTTGACCGTTTGGAAGGGACAACTCTCCTGCAACTTGTCCATAATAAAAAGCAGCGATGTCACGAACAATCTTCGCGTCTTCTTGAGTATCGTATCCACCAAGAGGAAGATGGTCGTGAATAAACTTTTTCCCAGAGCTTAACTGCTCTCGGGGCGGCTTCATCCGTGGCAGCCACTTGCCTTGAGGTATGGTCTCCCCGGAGTGATTGTCTGTTTTAGACCTCCGGTAAACCCCTGGAAAGGGTCTGGGATGTCTCGTCTGCCGGGGATGTCGACTTTTTCCCATACCGAGAGCCGATCTTTGTAACTTAAATTCTATTTCTGGAAGCTAACAAGGAATTGGTTCGAGCGCAAGAAGAGTGCACCTGAGAGGGTAGAATCATTTACTATGCTGATAGGAGGTGGAGATTCGTCATGCCGTCATGCCGTTGTTAAAGGCTCGACTTGATCGTTCTGGAGGCTGGAAGTAAAGCTAAAACATTCTTGAAGAATCGTTTACTGGCTGGCTGGCTGGAAAATGAATTTTATGGTTGGTCAAGAGAGAACTTGGACGTATAGAAAATTCTGAAGAGCATCGATTACTGCTCTTAACTTGAAAGATTGCAGAACCGTCATGGACAGATTCTTTCGACAACCCAGGTTGGACATCATGATCGTGTCCCTCGAGAGTGCCATCGTCGTCTGAAGCATGCACATCTTCAATCCACATAGTTGCAGTCGAATACATACTAATTAATCTTGCACAGATGCCTAAGATGAAACTCCTTGGGTCCATTGACTGAAGGAGGTGAAGCTGCAGCGACTGCTTCTTGACAAGAGAGGTCTCCACATTCACTGGGCTGCAGCTCAAGAAAGCACCGAGTAAGTCAATCGCTTCGAGTTCAGTGGATAATGTGGGTCTTCGCAATGGACTTCGTCTTCTTGAAGTCTTGGCAGATTTCCTGCGCTTCGCATTTTCTTGACGTTGTCGGCAGCTCGTCGAGGCTGGCGTTCTGAACATTGCCATCTTCGGAGAAAAAAACAAGTCTGGTTTCCGGAGAGTTCGAAGAATCGAACACGCAACCAAATAAGCAAGCAAGTTTTCTTAGACACGTGGAATACATGTATCACAAGCTAGACTAAGAAAGAGATATATCATTTGAAATAAGAAACGAAAAAACAACTTACGAAGTAAAACACAGCTGCTGAAATGTACAACAATTAACCCCTAAAGTCCCAAGGCCATATTTCTGCCAAAACCACTCAAAACTACCACTTTTGCTATGTTCACCTATGAAATAAATTTTTTAAATATTTTTTAGAATCTAACCGTAGGATCTTGTTCTAAACTTGTCTTAGATCATGTGATAAAAATTTTGTGATGTTTGACCGTATAGATTGAAAGATATTAGCATTCAAAGTGGAAGAAAAAAAATTCTTTCAAGAAGTTGCTATGATTGCCCGCAAAACAAGAAACTCCATAACTTTCACATCACTAATCCAAATGGAACGAATAAAAGATTTACATTTAGAAGAAAATATAATCTACAAGAAAAAAAATATTAAAATTTTGATTTCAATTTTTTGTGGATTTTTTTTGCTGCCCGGTCTCCCCCATTTTGAGGTTATTGTAGCATAACTTTTGCTTCCGGGCACCGATTGGAATAAAAATTATATTCCCAGAAAGCTCTTAAGTTTATCTATCTTATGGAAAAGTTTCAAAAAAATTCGGTAAAAATTGAGATCATAGGAGCCTGCCCAAAATCCATTTTGTCCCCCGTAGGGACAATGGGACTTTAGGGGTTAAAGGCGAATTAATGACAAGGATTGCTGACAGAGGGAGAAAGAGATTTGTCGAAGGTAGAGAAAAGGAAATCTACAGTAGTTACAAAATTGATTTCGGTGTAAGGAACTCCACTACTCAATTTAGAACACCAATCACTTTGGCTAGAAACCCACGAACCAGGTAGGTCACCGCACTCAACTAGGCCCGCCCGTCTAAAAACATGTATTAAGACCTTCAGACTATACACTCAGACTTTCAAGACCTCGATAAGGACATAGTTTGGGCATCAAGCAGATGCATGTCTAGATTCTCGTACTAATCTAAACCTTTTCATGATGGAGTCAAAGGGAAATTCAAGAGCAGCCCCTCGCTCGAGCAGCCCTCGACGACATTTCGATCGACAGACACAACCTTAGTCTGGCCAATCAATTCCATCACTGCGTTGTGAAACATACCTGAGGGTACAAACCAGGCATTCGAGGCTAGAAGAACTGGGCCCTCCGGCGGGCGGCTACCGGGGCGTTCCCGTTTGGTGACAGCTTCGTCCCCAGGAAGCGTGTCCAACGCTGACAGTCGCTTGTTGGAGTCATCGAACTGGACTGCATATATACCGATCGTATCATTCTCAAAAACAAACCAGTGAAACTAATGCTTTATCTCACCCAACTGCAGTCTGTACTCTGCCCGACAATTAAGCACAAAGAGCGAAAACGAACTCAGATGATCTCGCCCACTCGCTCTCCGGACCACAGAGCTCAAGAGTGTGCTCCACTGCCTCCTCACAAGCCTGTAAATACTTATTCGGGGAGCAGGGGGCACTGGAGGGGGTCGAAGGGTCGAAGGCCGGCAGGGACAGGGGGTGAACGGGTGGAAGAACTACAGGAGGGGAAGAAAAAGAATATTATTTCTCAGCCAAATACGTGCATTCGGTTCGTATACTTAGGGCCGGTATACACTTGGGGCCGGATTGAAGGCCGGCCGGAACTCTCCAAGTTTGAACCAATGGGATTGCTCAATTTCTCCAAATCCGGCCCAAGGGCTTTATACTTGGGGCCGGATGGAACCACCACTCATCCTACGTGTCGCCTTAGGTGGCATGGTTTTGGCGCCAAACCATCCGGCCCCAAGGGAGCAATCGGGCCAAGGTTTTTGGTGGCCCGATTTCCCATCTAGGGCCGGATTGGTGTCACATTCGTCTCCTCCGTTGGATCGGACAAATCTCCACCGTCTACCATGCAAGGGCTTTTCTTTTCTTTTTTATTACATTTTTTATTAACTGTGAGCTCAATCCCATCTGGTTGAGTCATGTTGTGATACAGATGCTGTGTTACAAGTTGTTAATACTGAATTTTATTGTTAATACTGAATTTTATTATTAATACTGAATTTTATTATTAATTCTGAATTTTATTGTTAATTCTGAATTTTATTGTTAATACTGAATTTTATTGTTAATACTGAATTTTATTGTTAATACTGAATTTTATTATTATTAACCATTGCAATTGTAACAATAATGAATTTTATTGTTAATAATGAATTTTATTATTATTAACCATTGCAATTGTAACAATAATGTCTTTGCATTTGTTTTAGCATAGATATTAATAATTAATTTTTTTGGTGTAGTCACAAATTACATACTATGTTATAGACACTAATTTTGATAAATTACATGCTTAATAAGTAAATTTTTTATACGGACACAAATCTGTAAATGAAAGTCATTGTTGAAGTTATGCCAAAAACTTTGACATCTACAAGATAATGTGTGTTTTTATCAATTTTGATGACAAATACTTGAAAAAAGAATATGGTAAGGAAAAATTATGCTACTAGAAATAACATGTATGGTAAAAACTGATTTACATTTATCATTGAATTCATTCAAGTTTTCATAATAGAAAATTTCATGCTTTTCTTTAAATAAACTAAGAATATAGATTTGAAAAAAAGATTAAGAAAAATGACATGTTTTCTTGAATTGTATGTTTAATAAATGACAACTATTATGGGGCTACAAATCTTTTTTCAATGTCAACTCTAGTTTTAGTGTCAAAAAAAAAAATGTTCAAAAGAAGTCAAAGAACTTCCTTTTTTTCCAAATAGAAAAAATAGGAAGAGAATGCAAAAGGTTAAAAAAAATAAAAAAATCTCTCTTCCATTTTGAAATAGGTAAAGTAGGAATAAAAAGGAAAAGTCTAAAGAATTCTATTTTTTTTCCTATATTTGAAATAGAATAAATAGAAAAAAAAACTTTTTTTTCCTAAAGTATAAAAAATAAAAAGATACATGTCTTAGATTTTTTTAATTAAGCATTCCAAAAATCCAAGAGCACATTAATCAAGAATTCAGCCTTAGAATTGGGCCCCAAGGGCTTTACATTGCTTGGGGCCGGAGTGATGAATTGCAATCCGGCCCCAGAATTCGGCCTCAACCCCTTTACATTATCTGGGGCCGGAGTGGTGATTTGGGGCCGGATTGTGGGCCGGATTGGAGGCAAATCGGGCCGGCCTTCCATCCGGCCCCAGGCCGTGTATATACCCGCCCTTAGCGTGCTTGGACCGACGACATCTCCTACATTACATCCTTAACCCATAAACGCCGGGGACGCCATTTCCTGCCATTTCCTGCCATTTCCTGGCGTTTGGATGACTGTGCGGTGGTGAGCAGAGAGTGAAAGCATTTTTTCATCCATTTTTTGCTTCTTGACCATTCACAGAGCATTATGAAGAGTACCTCAGTGAGTTTGTAATTTTGGTAGTGTTTGTATTCATGTGAATCAGAAGTTAGTAAAAAGAATGGATCACAAAATATCAGCTACTTACAGTGTATTTTGGGAAGTTGTTGCTCCTTGCTTTACATCTAAAATTTCTCCACGAAAATGATAGTTTTTGAATTTTAGACCAACTATTGAAATAAAGGTCATGTATTCTAGTTTCTACTCCAATTGAAATTTTGAAAAAATTCGTAAAATTGAATATTGTATTCCAATTTGAACTTTGGATATATCTTCAATGCCTATTGCATTCTAATTATAGAATGATACGGGATTTGAGTTTCCGCCGTGATGTTTGTCACTATAATGTACACCCATAGTGAAATTTTCAGATTTTTTGAAATAATTTACTATTTGATATGATTTTTCTTCACTTTTTCTTCAGAAATTCTCAAAAAAATCAATTTTCTTCAAAAAAATCTAAATTTTTTATGAAGTAAAGAAAACATGTAATTTCATCTCTGAAAAATAAATATAAATTTTTTCATGCATATCTAGTTCAAAAATGGCAACAAACTGAGTGATGAGCAATGAGGCCTAAAGTCAGTGGTTATAGGTCCGTCCTTTAAAGTTTAAATCTTTAACCCTTGAACGTCGACACTAACGCCAAACGTCCAATGGATGACAAGAAATCTATGAGTGTAGGACGAAAGTGCAACTATTCATCCTTAGAATTGGGTTTGGAAAGGAAAAATCTCCTACATTACTTTGACTTCCAATAGGTGCTTTAGCTATTTCTTTGACCAATGATTCACACAGTAATACAAAAGGATGATTTTGAGCATCACCCCTTCGATGTTCAAGGGTTGACCCTTAACCCTGAAGCGCTTTGACGTCCATATTCTGGACAATGAACAAAGGGCTTCGAGGAGCTAGCTGTTTTGTCCAACTAAATTTTCATTCATCCAATGTAACACTTGAATCTTGAGAAGACAACTTTTCTTAATGATCAATTTCATGAAATTGCTGTAAATGATATTGCTATAGAAAGACATAAGCAAAATTGTGCCAAAATTAGAAAAAGGATTGAGGCGTTAAGGGGTTAAAGGACGGACCTATAACCACTGATTTTAAACCTTGTTGCCCATCACTCAATTTATTGCCATTTTGAAAATAGATATGTATGAAAATATTTATATTTATTTTTCAGAGGTGAAATTACTTGTCTTATTAACTTCACAAAAAATTTAGATTTTTTTGAGAAAACTGATTTTTATGAGAATTTTTGAAGGAAAAGTGAAGAAAAATCACATCAAATAGAGAATTGCTTAAAAAAATCTGAAAATTTCACCATGGGTGTACATTATAGTAACAAATATCATGGTGTAAACTCAAATTCCGTGACTTTCTATAATTAGAATGTAATGTACATTAAAAATCCATTCAAAGTTCAAATCGCAATAAAATATTCAATATTATAAAAAAATTCAAAATTCTAATTGGAGTAGAAACTAGAATAGATGTACTTCATTTCATTAGTGGGTTCAAACTCAAAAAATATCATCTTTGTTGAGGAATTTCAGATTTAGAGCAAAGAGCAACAACTTCCTAAAATACACTGAAAATAACATTTTTTGTGATCCGTTTTTTTCAGTAACTTTTCATTCACACGATGAAAAACTACAAATTCAATTGGATACTCTTCATAATCCTCTCTGAAAGGTCAAGGAAAAAAATGGATGAAAAACTATTTTCAATCTCCCTCCATGCACTGCTCAGTCATCCAAACGCCACCAAATGGCTTCCCTGACTTTCAAGGGTTAACCATTAAAGGATGGACTGGTGACTAGTCAGCATGGAAATCATTCCTTTGGTTACCGTGTGAATCATTTGCTTAAAAAATTTTAAAAGTACTCATTGGAAGTCAAACTACTATAGAAGACTTTTCCTTTTCATAACAAAATTTGAAGAATGAATAGTTGCACTTCTATCCTACTAAAAGGATTCTTTGTCATCCATCAAGCATCCAACATCTTTGATTTTCAGCATTTAAGGGTGAAGGACATTGAAAAGTGACCAATGGTTGACTTGACTATTAATTGTAAAAACAAAGAAATGCACTTATTGGTCCAAAAATCCAACCATTTGTCCATTTGGTTGACTACCTTGGTCGTGGGGGTTGCCTCCTTTAAAGGTTAAAAGACCAAGGTAGTCACCAAAATGCTTGGATTATTGGACCAATAGGTGCATTCTTTATTTCTACAATGAATAGTCAAGTCATCCATTGGCCACTTTTTGGCATTCATGAGCAACATTTAACCCCTAAAAGATTGACGTGCACGTTGGGCAAAAATTGTAGAAAACTACCACTTTTTAGGGCAATGAGAAAAATATGAAAAAAAGAAGTTTTTATTCAAAATTCAATTGTACAAATTTGTAATAGACTATTGCGGGAATGTGTGGAAAAAATTTCAGAAACTTTAATTGACCACATGGATTGAAAGATTATAACATTTGAGGTTAGAAGAAAAAGTTTTTTTCGCCTATGCCTAATAGGGTCAACACACTTTAAGTCTTCATAGAATGAGATTTTTACACTTTACATGGGGTTTTTTTCCACATCTGCATCTTATATCATGTAATTTATAGATTTCATAAGTAGAGGAGGAGTTTTGCGCATGCTGTCCAAAGCTGCTAAAAAAATTCAAGGCAATATAATGTTTCATCTAGGCACTTAATAGAAAAAAAAATTATATTCCTACTAAGGGGGTACATGTTCACACCTTGTGTCAAAATTTGAAGAACATCATTAAAAAATGACTTCAATCATACCTAATCGAGATCACCTTTGTACATTTGACAATCATTTGGTCCCATATGGGTTAACCCCTAAGCGCTCAAGCGACCATTTTATGGTTGCTGCCCGATTTCGAGCAGAAAAAAAAACTCAATTTTCTTTTTCTTAAGAGATTGGATTGTCTTTCAATATGTATATTCAAAACTAAGATCACTATGGTCAAACAAAAATTAAAAAGAGAAATAGCACAAATAGTCTAGAATTGGCTAGTGTTGAAAAATTTACTATTTGGGAAAAGTGTTGATGTTCTCATTACTAGATCTTATGCATTTTTTCACAAATCAATAGAAACCACAAATTTGACCAATCATAAAGAAATTCAAATGCTAAAGATAAAAATTGTATTTTTGGTGAATTTTTGAAGTTATATCTTCAAAATTAATTTGAAGAGAATCTAAAAATAATTTTATAATTTTGGCCGTATGGATACTTTTTACTTTTCATGCTTCACATTATCTTCTTTGATGCAAACTTCAAAAAAATTATAGAACTTATATTTTATAATACATTTGTGTTTTGTTCAAACCCCTTGGCCGACTTTTAGGAGTTAAAGGTTAATCACCACTGAGGGGAATCCCGGCGTTGCAACTACCTAACCTACTAAAATTGCTATGAGTCCCCACTGACATAACACTCATAATCAATACGTGAGTCCCCATGTAGCACTATTAATAGACTATCCTTTGCCCCTTGTAAATTAAAACCTAAAAAATGAAACATCTAATTCCCACCAAAACCAAAGAAGCTTTGATTTGAATATAGAATAAGGGATATATACATGTATGATATATGAAATACAGATGTATAGTATAGAATACTAATATGGTACAATAAACGGTATCGATATGGGGGCATAGAATATAAAATTATATTGTATGATACATAGATATAAATAATTAATGCATAATTATACATAAGTATGGGGATGTGGGATATGTTTGTCATTCCATATGACACTATAAGAAAATGGGGCCCTAATCAATAGAAATTCAATGCATTTATGTTGATTACAAGATTTTTCTTTCAAGATTTGTTGATTTGGCAATCTTCCAAACATCAATCAACATAATTGTGTTGATTTGACCAAAAAAAATTTGTTTATTTGATCAAGCAATCTTCTAAAGGTTATTTTCAATTTTGTACATATCAAAGTAGTGGGGCAAAATCGGCAGAAAAAAAAAAATTTAAAGTAAAAGATTAAATAAATAAAATAAATAGAAGAAATGATCTATTTCAAAAAAAAAAATGACTAAGATGTTGTAAAAATTGAAATGAAATGAAATGTCTAATGCTAGTTTGAAAGTCCAAAATAGAGTCCAGTGACAATCTACCATCAAGAAATTTTTAAATGGCAAGGTGAAGGACATATTTCATTGACATTTAGTGGGAATGAAAGGCGGAGAGGTCATTTTTATAATGAAATCTATCGTTCTTCATGAGTAATCAAAGGGTATGGAATAATATAAAGATGAGAACTTGACCGCTCATTGTCAAAATGTAGGAATTATGTGCAAAATAAAATTTCAAACCTCATTTTGGCATAGTCGAATAATTTTTTTCAAGAAACTTTGAACTAAATAAGTGCATTAGATGGGATTCAGCTGCAATAGAGGGCTGCAAGATCCTTAGCGTTCCCAAACACTGGGAACTCCACCACGCAGGATGTTGATGTGGTCGAGAGTCAACTACACCAACAAATATTAAAAATTTACTTTTTAAATATTTTTGTTTTATTTTTGTTTTTTAAATTTTTTTTTAATTAATTTTTTTTCTAGGTAGTTCAAGCTGGTTCCTAGCAACGAGAACCCCCTGAAACGGCCCTCCCGAAGGGCTGAATCCCATGTAATAGTTAAGTCAATCCAAATTTCATCTTCTAAGATCTATTTGAGATTTAAAGCCTCCAATCAAAAGTTAAGAGCAAATGTAATTCCACAGATGCTCACACGCTTAGTTAACCCCTAAATGTCCAAACAACGTTTTTTTGGCAACACAACAATTTTGGGCAGCTCACTATAGACGGAGTTTTTCTTTTTTTTCTTTGAAAATTTCACACAATATGGGGATGAGGAGTATCTTTAAGGCCCAACAATTTTCATAACTTTTCACTACATGATTCAAAAGTTATTGCATGATATGTAATTTTCAATGTTCAGCAGGCAAAATAGATAGAAAAAAAAACTTCTTTAAAAATCACTTTTAAAAAAAATAAAAATTTGAAATTGATTCTTTAGATTTTTATATATGTGGTAAGCTTTGAATCATTCCATTTTGATTAATGAGATGAAAGTTATGAGGAATTTTAGTTTGGGTAAGTTTGTGGGTAGTTATGGAATCTCTACTCTAAAATAAACTTTGAAGTCCTTTATTTAAATCAATTTTAAATATTCTTGGGAAAAAATAAAACATTAGGTGTATATTGTTTATTACAATATTACAACCATTGGGATTGGCATTTTTCAATTCTATAAATAATTTGTTAACAATTTAGTATTTTTAATCATTCTCTACTTCTTTCTACTTACTATTTTTTTCCTATATGTTGTACAATTCCAAATGATCTAAAAATTTTCAAACATGTATCCAACTTGACTTCAAGAATGAATCCATTGAGTAACAACCATTTTGGACATTTTTTCATACAAATGTGACCTTGTGAAGTGCAGCTGCCCGTATTTTCACAGGGCCAAAAAAAGGATTTTTGTCACTTCAAATGTTAATATCTTGCAATCTACAAGGTGGAAAATTCTGAAATTTTTTCCACATCTTTTCTAAATATTTTACTACAAGATCCTAAGGTTACATTTGTCCATAAATATTTTTCATCTAAAATTTGGTGCTTGTAAATGCAAGGGCAGTTTTGGAGCAGTTTTGGTCTCTGATGTTTAGGGGTTAATACAGGAATGCACAGGAAGAGGGTCAAAAGGATTGAGCATTTGAAATAGAATTTCAGTTCAATGCAATTTCAACAAAGCTGAGAATCAAAGTTTTGGATCAAACAGAAAAGAGAGGAAACAGAGATCAACAAATTTCACAGTTGGAAAATACTCTTGATTGAGAATGATGAACTATTAATAGCCATGAACACTTCAAGAACCCGTACACCAGAGCTGCAGTAGGAGTTTGAAATATTCAAAATTCGAAGTCATTCAATCTCCGAAATGTTAATTCTATCCAATAAGATCTTGACTTAATGTTGATGAAATTAAAGAGAAAATGAAGTTTTGTTGACACAATTCAACATTGCAACAATAATAATTATTGAACCTCAAATAATTGAATTAACAATAATACGTACATTAACCCCTAAAGGACCAGGGCCGTTCTTCTGTCAAAAACTACTCAAAACTGCCATTTTTGCTGCATTCATCCAAAAAAACAAAAAGAATGCTTTTTTTAGAATCTAACCTTAGGATCTTGTACTTTACTAGTCTAGTATCATGTGGTAAAAATTTCATGGAGTTTGACCGTACAGATTGGAAGATATTAGCATTCAAAGTTGAAAAAAGAAAGTTTTTTTGAACACTAGCCTGCAATTTCAGATGACTTTGAATGCCATTTGGGGAAAAAAATTACACCATGAACCTTGAATTTAAATTTTTTTGTGTTGAAGAATTGAGTTGAAAGTCTAGAAAAAAAAATTAAAAAAAAACATGATTGATTTTCATTCTTTAAAAAATTGTTCAGTACAAGTAGGTCCAAGATTGAAAGAAAAACTAAATCTTTAATAGCTCTAAAATGGGATTGAAACACAATAATCTCAACGGTGAGATTGTTCTAAATAGAAAAGTTGACCTTTTCAAACAATTTTTTTTGAAAAATTGTGAAAATTGCATTTAGAATTGAATCCTATAAGTTATTTTTTCAAGAAGATGCTCAAATTGCCCGAAAAACAAGATTGTTCATAACTTTCACATTACTAATCCAAATGGAATGAATCAAAGCTTCACATGTAGACAAAAATATGATCTTTAAGAAGAAAAAAATTAAAAAATTAATTTCAAATTTTTGTAGATTTATTTTTCTGCCCGGTGACGTGTAAATTATGTTTAAGATGCCATAACTTTTGCTCTTGGGCACCAATTGAAATAATATTTATATTCCCATGAAGCTCATAAGTTTTCCTATCTTATGGGAAAGTTTCAAAAAAATTCACTGAAAATTGAGATCATAGGAACTTGCCCGAAATCCATTTTGTCCCCTGAGGGGACAATGGTCCTTTAGGGGTTAACTTAAGTTAATGTTAAGAACCTCAAATTGAGTCTCACGAGGGTTTATATAGTGGAGTCCTCATATGGGGACTATCCTTAGGACAGCCTTATTTTGATCAACACATGCAATGTTCTTCATTGATTTTGGTGATATAAAGTTTGGCCCCTTCTAAGCTTAAACTATACTTTTCACAATATGATCAATTCCATATGCCATTTTAAAACCACAAAAGAGAATCATCATAAGCTAGAAATTCAACACAATTCATTTCATCAACAAAATACGAAGCTACTTGAGCTTTGCAATATTTTTCGCCATGAGGAGGCCACTTCCTAGTAGTAACCAGTAAAGCCCCAAACTGCATTTTTTGGCAACATAGTGATTTTGGGTAGCTCACTTTGAATAGAATTTTATTTTTTTCTTTGAAATTTTCACACAACATGTGCTTGAGAAGTAGCTTCAAGGCCCAATAATTTTCTACATTGTTAAAAAGTTATTGTATGATATGTAGTTTCCATTGCTCAATAGGTAGCTCAAGCATTGAAAAAAGCTTCTTTAAAAATCACTTTTTCATAAATAGAAATTTGAAATTGTTTTTTCTACATTTCTATATGCGTGGAAAGCTTTGAATCATTACATTTTGATTAATGAGATGAAAGTTATGAGGAGTTTTAATTTGTGGGTAGTTTGTGGATAATTATAGAATTTCTACTCTAGGATAAACTTTGAAGTCCTTCATTTAACTCAATTTTCAATATTTTTGAAAAAAAACAAAAATATTAGGTGCAGATTGTTTATTACAACATTACAACCATTGGGATTGGCATTTTACAATTTTATGAATAAATTGTTAATAATTTAGTACTCCCTCCGTCCCATAATGATCTTCCTGTTGGCCTTCTTTTTTTGTCCCAAAATGATCTTCCTATTGCACTTTGTAATGTTGAAATTAGTCAAATTCGGCTTATGATTGTTATTTGAGACTAGCAAAACAACTCTAAGTGGTTGTTTTTGCTCCATCCATGCAAACATCAAGCAAAAGACAAATAAAATGATTGAAAGCTTCAATCCGCACTTATAGTTTTTATTTTTTGCATCTCTTTGAGTATTTCCCAATTGAAGTAGATTAAGCTTTGGAAGCCGAAACAAAGGTCTATACATGGTCTTAGGCATATGCTAAATGCCCACAAAATGGCAACCTCACATTCAACAATTAAATGCTCACTGGTGTTCTTTAAAAACACCCCAAAATATTCACTTTTCAATATTATAAAACTACACTTTGAAAAGGGCTTCAAAACTCAAACTTTTTAGGATGCAAAGAGAACACCGAACTCTACATACTATACAAATTGAGTTTTAAAAAAGTTATTTTTATCCTTAATCCATAAGATTTAGTCTAACAGGAAGATCATTTTGGGACGGAGGTAGTATATAGAATCACCTTACTTCTTTCTACTTATTATATTTTTTCCTATATGTTGTAAAATTCCAAATGATCTAAAAAATTTCAAGCATGTAGCCAATCTGCCTTGAAGAATGAATCCAAAGAAGCAAGATATTTTTTCATACAAGTGTGACTTTGTGAAGTGCATTTGCCTAGTTTTTTTCAAGGCCCCAAAAGATTTATGTCACTTCAATACTAATATCTTGCAATCTACACAATGGAAACTTTTGAAATTTTTTCCATGTCTTCTATAACCAACATAGTACAAGATCCTACAATTATATGTGTCTAAAAATGTTTTTTTTTCTAAAATTTGGTATTTGTATTAGACATGGTAGTTTTGGAACATTTTTAGTGAAAACTTAGTAAAAACCTTTAGGGGTTAATATCATTTAGAATCTAAAGATGGTGTTGAGTTTGACCCTTGATTCCAAACTTGTTGGGTTATGTATCTCAACACCTAGAACTTGAGGTGATTGTGATACAAATTATATAATTATGCGCAATGGACTTAATTAGGAAAGGAGATTTGTATACCAAGCATTATTTGTCCTACTTCTAGTGTGCCATTATTCATCAAAAATAGTCCATTTACTAGGTACTCCACTATGGCTTGAAAAATAGTATTGGTCCCTTGTCCTATTTTGAAAGGGGTTCATAGCTAGGATGATTATGTGGTTTGTGGTAGATAGTGAAGTCACATAGGATTTTATAAACTTTTTGTAAGGATAAGTTTTGTATTTTTTCTTAGGTTTTGTATGAAGTACCTCTTATTTTATAGAATTCAATCTTCTAAAGTAGTATTGTTATGTAGAATTCCATGTCCTAAATGAACTTAGTTTGTTCATTTTAGGTATTCTAAATTCAAATTGGGTTA
Source organism: Rhytidiadelphus loreus (assembly GCA_947034895.1). NCBI lineage: Eukaryota > Viridiplantae > Streptophyta > Bryopsida > Hypnales > Hylocomiaceae > Rhytidiadelphus > Rhytidiadelphus loreus. Next base: position 25,808,963 of record OX344765.1, on the reverse strand, counting down.
GATTTGCAAATTGGCATAACCACACTTCTTCCACAATTGACAAAGTAAGTCCCAAAACATGATGCAATCGCATAAAATTGTAAGTAAAAGATGAAAGAAACACTTTAATTTGGTTTCAAATTTAAACACAAACATGCTTGATTATGTTTGTTTGTTTTTACACAATCCACAATATGTCATCACTGATAGATTAAAAATCAGAAATTGCCAAAACATTGGATCATCCTTTTGTATGTATATCGATGTGTCATAAACTTTCTAAGGATCTAAACTAACTATCCTTCCATAATCAAGCCCATCTCAAAGTCAAAGTCAAACTAAACCAAAAGCTTGTACTTAAAATCAAAATTAACTTTGGATGGGCTCCATGAAATGCTGTTACATGTCTAAAAATTTACAAATTTTCATAGAATCCAATACAGTTCCTACAAGTAAACCCAACTTTGTTGCAATTTGCTATTGACACACTCCATTTAATGCTACAAATCTAAGATGTACATCTAAATCTCGCCTAGTTGTTGTTTGCAATCCCAAATTCTATAATTGAGAATTGCATAGCTATTGTTGTCCTCTTCCATTGAAGTCATCTCCTTTGACGTTGACCCAAGAGTGTCTCCCTCATCCCAAGACAAACTTGGTAGCGAAAGTAAATCCAATGCAGTAGGGAATCCATTCCTAAAAATGGAACCCATGATCATTCTATTAGTAGTATTAGGTCAAGAATAGGCTACAATAGGAGTCTTATTTAGAACAGTAAATACTTGTGTTCAGAACTTGTTGCCGTTTTCAACATTATGGATCATAATTAATGGCAAGAATTCACAAGAATCTATACAATTCGGTTGAGAATTAGGTTATAATTAGGTGCAATTACCTTAGTAGGCCAAGAGTAGGTCATCAGTGGAGTCATGGAAGTACTAAAAATGGCAACAAGATCCAAGTTATTTTAAGTTGTTATTCTAGATATAGTAATCACTCAAGAGAACTAAAAAGTCATGGGATGGGATTCCTTGCCTTATTCATGGGTATAAATTTATAAAAACAAAATTCAGTTGAAAAGCCATAACTTTCACAGTTAAGAACCAAAAGTGCAAAACAACTTTTGGTGCATTTCTACTCATTGAAGGCTTTGGGGCAATGCTAACCCTAAACATCAAAAACTCCTATACTCCATATTCTATAATTTAATTCAATTTATGGTCTTCTTACAAATCCATCATACGTCCAATAGCAATGATATGACTTTAGTACAATCCTCATTGAGTCAAGCTCTCCATTGGTATAAAGAGAATGACCAATGAGCGCACAGTTGGGGATATCTCAATGTTACATATAAAACAAACTAGAACAAATGTTACCATTCTATTTATACTTTTATTTTTATTCAACTTTGTTTACTTTGCACACATAAGTAAACAAAGGGTGCAAAGCCTCTCGGTACACTCTTGATTGATAATGAATCAAGAGGTCAAACTCTCTTCTTTAAGGTATTGATGTTAAAGTTTTGTTTTTATTTGTTAATTGATTAAAAAACTCAATTTTTTCTTTCCCTCTTTCTTTTTTCTTTTTTCTTCTTCCCCCTCCTTTTTCCTTTTTTCCCTCCCCCTCCGCTTTTTTTGGCCTTTTTATCTTAGAGTAGGTCCCGGCGGCCCCCCAAATCCCCCCAAATCCCCCATGTAATAACCTCACAGCTCCACCCGGTATTTTTGAACTCTTCGGCCAGCTGTGGATGAAATAATGACAATTTTGGATGGATGAATGAAAATGTTGTGGATGAGTTATTTTCTGTGTGGATGAAGTTCTGTTGTTTAGGTGACAAGTTTCTAGATGAATTATTTTCTGTGAGGAAAAAACTACTGTAGGGTGCATGAGTGGATGACAAATTTTGGATGACTTATTTTCTGGATGGATGGTTTTGTGGCACTCAGATGATACCGACAAACTGAAGAAATATTGCGGCTGGATGAAAAAATGATAGGCGACAACAACAGAGTGCAACGAAAACTCAATGCTGATCATACGGAGTACACACTTAGTGATAATATGGAGGCAACATTACCCAAACAAATTGAATAATCAAACAATGAAAGATCACATTGACATCCTTGCAACCTCGATCTGCATCCTCAACTTAATATATCGATCCTTGACACTTGTTTGACCATCATCAGCTGAATGGAAAAGACCTGCAAGAAACCACTGAAGATTACTCATTTCTTAAGTTCCAACGATTTTCAAATCTTGCGATTTTGTCAATTCCGAAAGCAATTTTCTACCTGATTAGCACTTGGCTTTAGTCAGGATTCAAAATGTAGTCATCGAACTCCCCACCAACACGCTTCCACAGACAGCATTGCAACAAGGCAGTTCGTTTAAATTGCAACTTACAATACCGGCCTCACGAAATCCATCATTCTAACCAATAGCTTTATGTCCAAGATCAAAGAAGTTTCGTCAGAGTAATCAACAAAAAAGTATAGGCTCTTTACATACTTATAACAACAACACAAGAGTAAAATGAACTCTCAAACCATTTGCAGTCCTGAGTTTGTTGCAAGTAGACAATATTTGACTTGTAGCATAGAAGGGTGCAGCATTCGTCTTATGAAAGCAAAATAATGTCCCAGGAATGGAGGTTAGGCTTTCAGGTCGACTGAAGAGCTTCTACAGTACGTATTGCAAAGTGAGCATGTGACTCATCAGTGGTAAGTTGAGATGCAAGGTCGGTTTCTTTTGTTTTGAACATGCCGGAAGCTCGGGGGGGTTCATTTAGAGTGTCCATTAAAAACCACGTGCAAACAAAACCTTTGGACCCTATATACTTTTTGAATTTTAAATAAAACAAAATTTAAAAAATATGAATAGATTTTCTTACTTTGAAAGTTTATATTTTGAATAATTGATATTTTTATTTGTTAATAATAATTAGTTACAAATTTTTGAAGTAAAAAGATACATTGTAGAATTGAAAAATAACTTTCACACCCCTATATTATATAAGAAAAAATTGTTTAAAAAATGAACAAAAAATTCCTAAAAATAACTCATTATTGAAAGCTCATTTTGAGTTGAATATTGACTCAATGGTCATCTAAATGTGTCCTCTATAATTATTTGAGTTGAAAAACATGCCATTTTAGTTCATTTTCAACCTCTTCTAGAAATCATTTCATATTTTATTTGAGTTGGAAATTTTGGCAATAGAAAGTTATAGTCCTAATTAAACAATGTTCAAAATTTTAGGTTGAAATTATAGATTATTACAAACCACTTGTTTGCACGTGGTTTGTTATAGTAGAACTAAGTGCGCCCCCTGAGGCCGGAAGAACTTCATCGTAGCTGCAAGAAGATTGCACAGTCTGCTATGATACCAAGAAAACAAGAGTCTAATTCAAAGCTCCAACCACTGGGTGACCTCATTAAGATTTGGTTAGTTTCCACATGAAGTGGTTATTAAAGCATGAAGTTAATGTATTCCAATGTCAAGTACTGTATCCATATTTTGGTACCATATCCGTACCATATCCGTAACCGTACTCTGATTTGTATCCATATATCGTATTTGTATTCGTATTTGGATGGATGGCTCAAATTAAATCTCAAAGTTCAACGGCTTAAAAAAAATTTGAAAAATCGGTGGCAATTTCGAAGGTAAGCATTTTAAATTAAAAAAATGAATGGCCTTAAATTTTTTTGAGAGAGGACGGGGGCAACTAATACCCTTGGCTTATTCTTTTGGGTACATTGTTAAATTATTAGAAGTTTTCAAATATCTCAACGACAGGCATGTCCACCATCAGACCAAGGTTTGAAAATGACCAATTCTATTGATGATGTGAGGAAATTTTCTACACCTCGAAAGACACTACAGCTTGCACCAATTCTTGCAAGTTGATTTGGAAACAGAAATAATAAGTCTCAAAATAAACCCTAGGAGCCTCATCTATCTGTGTTTCAGGTGATCTTTGAATTACAAAGAAAGTTACTGTATCTGTGTTACATTGATTTAGCAGCTCAATTTAGGGCGTGCACTGTCAGTGTTTCTGATCCTTGCATTTGAATCAGGGGATTTCGAGACATACAGTGACTCCAAAAACTGAGTCTATAATGCGTTCAGTCTCGCGTTCAGTTTCAATCCATGCATCATGTGTTGAAAATGAGTAGAGGAAATTTAGATGAGCAAACATGAATGTTGTAGTATCCTTTGTGTACTACAATCCTCAAAAAACTTGAAGCAAAAAACAATTGCGGCTGGGAAGTAAATGAATTCCAAAACTAACCGCCCAATAGACTTGGATGTTGAGGCGGGTTTCATAATCACTCCAAAAATTGTCTATGCTTTTTATTTTAGCCTTGATGACTTGGATATTTTACTTCATGTTGTTGTATGCCACTTAAGACCCACACCCATTGGTATTATAAAAAGTTGACATACATGTGCTTCCAAAAAATTATATATAGACAAAAATCTGGATGATATTGATTTGAATGGAATTTGAAGATTCTTAATGAATCAAAGACTTGATATTTTCTTTACAATCATAGATGATTTATAGATTGCAATTTGAACTTTTGTTGCATCTACTTTGAATAGATTTGAAGATACATATTTGTCCTAATACACAATTAATACAAATCATTTTAATTTGCACATTTTTTTTCCACAACTAGCCATAGGATCTTGCACTATACTACTATAAAAACTTGTGGAAGAAATTTCAAAAAATTGACAACGTAGATTGCAAGATATTTGCATTTAAAGTGAATAAAATAAGTTTCTTTGCACCTTGCTCCTTGCTCAATTAGATTTTTTGGCTTTGAATCATTTTAATTAAAAAAATTTGCACTAGAGAATTGAGTTGAGAATAGGAGAAAAAAAAAAAAAAAATCAACTTGATTTTCTTTCTTAAGAAATTTGTTGAGTTTGTTGAAATAGGTACGAGATAGAAAGAAAGACTAAATTCTTAATAGTTCTAAGATGGAATTGAAATACACTAATTCCAACAATGAGATTGTTCTAGCAAGCAAAGTCAACTATGTGCAACTAATTTTTTGAAAAATTGTGAAAATTGAGTTTATAAATGAATCCTATAAATTATTTTCTTAGGATAATGCAATGATTGCCAATCAACCAAAAAGTTCCATAACTTTCACATCACTTATCCAAATGTAATGAATAAAAGCTTCACATGTAGACGAAAATAAAGTCTCTGAGAAAAAATATTATAACTTAAGAAAATTAAATTTTTTGTGATTATTTCTGTAATGCCCAACAAACTCTTTTTGGATTTAGGATGGCATAAATTTTACTGATTTGCTCCTAGGCACTGATCAAAACAAAAATTATATTCCCAAAAGAAAATATGATTTCCTATCTTCAAATTAAAAAAAAAAAATGTCAAAAATTGAGGTCACACAAAAAACTCTTTGTGACTTAAAAGACCTTCAGACTTTACAACCTCAATCCACCAGTAGTTTGTGTAACAAGCTCATCAATGTCTAGATTTTCATAATAATCTAAACCTTTTAGTGTTGGAGCCAAAGGGAAATTCAAGAGCAGCCCTCAACGAAATTTCGACAGACTTGCTTGAAATTTATGCAAATCTTAGTCTGAACAATCAATTCCATCGCTGCGTTATGAAACATACCTACGGGTGTAAACCGTAAGGTAGTATGCTCTAAAAGTGACCATTTAAGAGCTGGTCCGCCTTTTTCATAGGATGAAGTGGACAAAATTATTTTTAGATCATTTTTCAGAGAAAGAAAAATGGATGTGGAAACTAACACAAGTGATTTTGTATTTTTCCAAGTATTTTTGAATTACTTATAAATTTTTAAAGATTCAGGGCATAGGCACCTATTTGTGACCATAGGTCTTCCAAAATCTGTTCACTTGCAGTTTGTAAACAGATGTGCGGAAATCAAAGGCAGTGATTGACTCTTGCAATAGAAAAATAACTTTTTCTTGATGCATTCAATTGTTACAGTGGTCCATTTAAGGATCACTTGGTTTCCATTTTTCACCCCAAAATAGGAGCGGTTTGAAGAAGGGGAGCGCTTTTACAGCATACTACCTTACCAGGCACTAGAGAAGGACTGAGCCCTCCCGCGAGGACCGCTCCAGGCGTTCAGTTTGGTGACGGCTACGGTGTACCAAAAGAGCCATACAGTGTAATCTTGGAACAAGCCCGGGGTACCCGCGCTCAAGCGTGGGGTACCTGCGCTCAACTACGGGTCACCCGTGCTCAAGCCCGGGGTACCTGTGCTCAAGCCCGGGGCACCTGTGCTCAAGAATTTTTGTCAAAATTTTCACTGCCCGCTCTGATTTTTCATCCATTCACATGTCATCTGAATGACGTTGTTAGAAATTGTTGCTTCGGCACCGAAGTTGAGGAGTGGAATTGCTGAAGTGCATATTGCTGCTGCGGCACCTGGCCAAGTCTCGCATGTCAACCACATTCCTTGGGCTCACGGTGTTGTTACAGCTGCTAGACGATGACCTGGGCGGTAGATCCCTGTTGTATCCACCTTCTTTCACCTTCGGTTTTCAATGGAGCTTCAAGGACTCCTTATTAGATGTTACAGAAGAATTTGAGCTTTGCCGTCTGTGCTCTCCTTTAGACTCCACAGACAAGTTTCTCCTACGACTCTCCTTTAAAGCTCCAGGTAAGTTAGCTTCCTCACAGCCCCAATCTCCGCGGCTATGGAAGTTTTGAGAATCGCACCTTGTTTCAATAAGTGGTTCATATTTGGAACCATTTTGAACAGACGAACAGCTCCTGTCTCTCCGTTTGTCATCATGGGAAGAACTATATCTCTGACCCTCATGAAGGGAGATAAACATAGGATTGAGACTCAGCTAGTACCTGTCGACTCAGCTGTTTGAAAGAAACAAAGCTAGTACCTGTTGACTCAGCTAGTAACCTGTGCATCTGCACTAGCGAAACAAGCCCAAACAACTCAAGTTTCTTCAACATTACGGTCTTGATCTTCTGCATATAGCTAAGTAGTTATCAAGCCTGATGTTTGCTCCAGACTGGATTATGAGAACGACAAGAAGGTATGCAAGCTTTGGTTGAAGAATGCCAACGCGGCAACGCAGTCTTGAGTTGCAAGTTAAAATGAGTCGACAGGTACTAGCTGTTCATTTTTTAAACATGCTCAATCTTAGGGTTTTCTTCATGGTCTTAGAATTAATGAGTCCGTGTTAGTGATCATTAATGGGTGCTTGCATTTCTGTGTAGTGTTGCGTTTGGAGCGAGGTTGGCAGGATTGGACACCAAATAAGAGTCCTGCGCGGTATTGGACTCTACATGGCAATTGGAGAAGCGTTGTCGAGCAGTGCTGCTACTGCTGGTGGAGTGATGGTGGTGGTGGGGAGCGATCGCATGGGTAGGGCATCAGGATGCAATCCACGAGGAGGTTCGGGTTTTTGTTTTGTAGTAGCGGATTGTTGGATTGTTGTGAGAAACGAGATTGGAGTAATTGTTAAGGTTGTGAGGTTGAAAATGGCATTGCATTGCATTGCTACGTTGGTCGCTAACATTTTGTAATTTCGGGTTTTTTCAGAGTTGCAAACGCAAATCTCCGTCCAGCACGGGAGCAAACCATTAAAGATCATTAAAGCAAATCATTAAAGATCATTAATGATCTTGAGTCCAGTTAATGATCTTGGATTGGATTTGGGCAACATCAGCTTTGGTAAAGATCATTAATGATCTTGAGTCCAGTTAGTGATTTTGGATTGGGTTTGGGCAACATCAACTTTGGATCGCAGGGAAAAGAGTGCGACTCTAAATTTTGAGTCCGATTCGTGATCTTGGATTGGGTTCGGCAACACCAACTGTGGATTCGATGAAAAAACAGAACTTCGTCATTAATTCAGCAATTCAGGGATCCTGAATTTGAAATTTGGCATTCATTCATGCATCCCCGTAGTGGTTCCTCTTGCGCTTCTAAATCTGGTTGCACTTGATATACTTGTTACAAACGGCATCTGCAGGCTGATATACTTGCTACAATGATATCATGTGTCTACTTTCATGCACTTGATATACTTGCTACAAACGGCATCCCATGCAAGATCATGCCCCAGACGCTTGCCAAATTACAAGCCGCACAAGTATGAATCAAAACGTCCAGCTGGAGCAACTCAGATCACACCAAAATCGGTTGTACTCCTCCTCCTATAGTGTCTGCAATCTACAACGAAGGGCCACTGCAAGTAGTAGGATGGGTACATATTTGAGCTTGCATTGTCGTGCTCGCAGAGAAATCTCTCAAGGCTACGAGAATTCGGGACCAAATGGACTGGGAAACAAACAATAACACTTACAAGCGCACGTGGCTCCTCATATTCTAGGTTTGGCCACAAGCAATTATCTGGATTCCAAGAATTCCCAAATGGCAAGCAATCTGGATCCCAAACCCTAAGTACTCATCACGCATGCATACCCAAGAAGAAATGGTCCCAGAAACGGCGTAACTTCGAGGTGGAGAACAAGCTGGAGCCCAAGCGCAAAATGCAGCTGGCCAAGGAGCTCGGACTGCAAGCGCGGCAGGTAGTGGTGTGGTTCCAGAAACGCCGTGCCCGTTGGAAAATCAAACAACTCGAGCGGAACTTTGAGGTTCTCACGTAGGATTACAACCGCCTCAAGTCGGATTTCGAAGCCATCAACCGCGACAAATGCAAGCTCAAAGCTGAGGAAATCTATCACAATCAATCCAACCATCACCTTTCACGCATTACATTCCTTAACCATCTCTAGAACACGTATGTGCGATCGTCTGTGCGAGGGGACGAAACTGAAGCCCAAGAAGAAAGAGGCAACTATTTCTAAATCGAGGCGCGCTGCGTACATCCACAATTCCACTCCTCAGCTTCGGTGCCGCAGCAGCAATTTCCAGCAGTGTTATTTGGATGACATGTGAACGGATGAGAAATTGGAGCGGGCAGTGAAAATTTTGACAAAAATTCTTGAGCGCAGGTGCCCCGGGCTTGAGCGCAGGTACCTCACGCTTGAGCGCGGGTGACCCGCAGTTGAGCGCAGGTACCCCACGCTTGAGCCCGGGTACCCCGGGCTTGTTCCAAGATTACACCGTATGGCTCTTTTGGTACACCGTAGACGGCTTCGTCCCCAAGAAGCGTGTCCAACGCTGCCAGTCACTTGTTGGAGCCATCGAACTGGAGTGCAGAGTGATTGATACAAATTAAGGTAAATCAGCCCATTGTGGACAGAATTTGGAGTGTGCCCTCATGCCATTACTGAAATTTTCCAATTTTTTTCCCACACAAAGATAACTGTGAGAAATAGTGAGAGCAATTGAATTTTTATTTTTCAGATAAAGTGTGAATTAGTAATGTATTTTTGAAGTGATCTTCCAAACACAGTCTATAGGCTGTCCCCAAACGAACAAAAAGTGTACCCAATATGCTTATCTTAACCACCTAAAGTGGTCACAACAATTTCTAATGTAGAATGCCATGAAAAGTAACTTCTGACAATGATTTAGAGCATCCCCACAACAAGGCACTAAAGGCAACCAACACATGGAGTAGGCTTCTTACCATGGGGCAAACTTGTAGTTAATACATTATCAATTAAAATTGAGTTTTAAATGAGAGGAAGAGTTCATTATATACACATGAGGTAGTAGGATGTAGAACAACCCATGTGGGATAATGTAAATTAGAATTAGTAGGGACTCAACCACTCATAGTTAAGTCAAATGTAGGTTTTGTTTCTTAATAGATTTTCAAACCTCATTTAGTCATAGTAGAAAAAAAAATTCAAAACACTTTGAACTAAGAGAAGTTGGTTAATGAAGAAAAAATTCATTTCCAAAAATCCGTTTAAGATTTAGAATCTCCGATCAAAAGTTATAGACAAATTTGAGAAGGTTGGAAGGGAAATATTTTTTACAATTTCAAAATTCTTCTCTCAAATCTGTCCATATATTTTAATTGGATGTTCTAAATCTCAAACGGATTTTTGGAAATGAAATTTATCTTCATTTACCAACTTTTCTTAGTTCAAAGTGTTTTGAAAAAGAAAATTCTACCATGCCTAAATGAGGTTTGAAATTCTATTGAAATACAAAACCTACTTTTGACTTAACTATGAGTGGTTGAGCTCTTGCTAATTCTAATTTACATTATCCCACATGCGTTGTTCTACATCCTACCACTTCATATGTATATAAAGAGTTTCTCTACTCAATTTCAATCTCAAGGTAAGATGGAGATATTTTCAACAAATGTGGGATGGTTGGTGGATTTAATTCTCTTATTTAATTGAAAGCAATTTTTTGTGATTTGGCAAGTTTGCCATGGGAATGCTCTTACACTGGAAAAGTTGGGTGTTCCTAATGCGGTCACTAATCACTCCATGAGCGTCAGGTTAGATATTGATTGTGGTTTGAGAAACCGTTATGGGGCCATGAGGTGTCCACTATGGGCGATTTGACCGTAATGGGCTGTTTTACCTTAAAGGAATTTCAAAAACAAACTACACTAATAATGTTAATTAGTGTTCGTAACACTAATTACGAACTTGAACACTAAATGTCAATTAAATTGATAATGTGTACACACTAAATCTCAACTTGAACTCTAATTGCCATCACCCATGATATTTTACACCTTCGAAATTTTACAAAGTTGGTATTTAGTGTTTATTGAGAGTACCACTCTTTTCTAATTTCAAAGAAAAAGAACCACATTTTATAGACTTTGGCACAAAAATCATGAAACAACAAAGAAGACATTTTCAAAAAGCCAACCATTTTATTACAAACAACATGTGTCCATCACATACAGTGCAAAGCACTAGAAAATACTTCTAGGGTGCTCTAATAAAATTAGGCACTTCTTGACCTTGGAAGTATTGCAAATGCTTTGCAATAATTTCCTGTAGATGAGGAAACAATTGGTTCACATTCCAGGAACCATCAACATCTAAGGCCATTCCACAACGGATCATGGCCTTTCTGGCATAAGACATATTCCCAACATCCACTTGCCTATTCACATCTTCTATACTATCTGCTGCCAACTGCAAAAAAAATCTCTTACCAGGATTTGTCAATTTGCCAAACCACTGACCATCTTCTCGAGGGGTATTTTGCCATGCATTTAATTGAATCAATTCGGTCTTTTTGGCTTCCCAACGAGTAGTCCAAGCATCCTTTATCTTTGAAATAATAAAGGTATCTGCAGGTTGGCATAAGTGGGTGGAACATGGAGGCAAATATCTTAAAGTTGTATTCTTAGTTGCTAGAACATCTCTCAACATTGGGGTTATCGTATGCGTAGTAGAATTATCTACCCATACAGTTTTCAACCGTCGGTGAAGGTCAGGCTGAAAAGCACGAGCTTCCCTAAAGTACTCAGGGAAAATAGACTGATCCATCCAACCCTTTGGGCCAGTCCTATAAGAAACTCCAAGGATGTTATCTTCCAATCCCCGAATAGGATAGCTCCTATTTTGATTTGTAAAAATCAACATAGGAGCTTCAATAGCTGATCTACGACCTTTAGAGATTCTGACCACCATGGTCATAGACTCTCCACCTGAAACTACCTCGGCATATTTCACCGTGGTATCTCCCCGAAAACCCAATGTCCGGCCATTGTCAACATTGACAACGAAGTGTGTTTCATCTATATTTTCCATTAAGTTCTCATCTAAAACACCAGATTGGAACCCCCTCTACAAGACTCCTAAATGAAATGCAGTTTGCATTTCAATTTGAAGTTCTTTCTCAAGACTACAAGAGAGTCTGCCACGTTGTAAGAGGAATACAATGTTATGTACTCCTATAAATTGTTGAATCCAACTATGACACAATTTGCTGGTGAGCAATTTCTGATCTACAGGATCAGTGGATTCAGCGGTATAAATTGACTCTGGCCCCAATAACACCTCTAGAGCCAACTCTAACAAAATTTTGGAAGAAAATTTCACACCAGATTTCCGAAGTCTTTCGAAAGCCTCCAGGACCCTTGGATACAGCCATTGGACCCAATCGGAGCGCTTCTTGCCACGTCCTGTCTTGGCTTTTAAGTGGAGTCTTTTCCGTTTGCCAACTTGATTGCGGTTGCACGTTAATTGTGATTCTTCATCAACTTCAATGTAGTTGCCTCGTTGTTGCCACCATTGTGTAGCTTTCACCATTAGAAGAAAATTCGGGTCTCCAGATGCCTAAGTTGGCAACGCAATTTTCGTGCTTGGAAATTGCTGAAAATGCCACCTTGCACGTTGCCAACGTGGAGTATAAGGTGATGACGAGGGATTTAGCACCCGTTGCTACCAATGGGAGTGACGCGTTGGAAACAATATTTTATTGGCGTACCGTTGTCCCCTGTCCTGTGTGTAGGGTTATAAAACGAATTTCCAATTGGGCGTACCAAACGCAGGGACTAGTCCCGCATGCGGACCGGTAGTGGAGCCGCGCATCGTTGTCAATGATGCGATGTGTTTGACAACTTGGAGGGAATTTCAAACTTGGCACGGAATTGGCTGAGCTCCAATTTCAGAATGGGTCCAAACGCGTCACTCGTTCAATGTCACAGTTCCATGCATTGTAGTTCCATGAATTGTGTGGATGCCAGTGTTGTCGAGTGCTGCCCAAATTGTGTGATCACTGGCAACTCGTTTCCAACAAGTGTTAGGTGATCAATTGTGCGTTGGCAACGTCATCAGAAATGGAGAATCGCAGACCGCGTTCGGAGGTGGCAGCAGTGACGCTCCACAACACACACAATGACCAGGGAGAGTGGATTCCAACGAGATACGAGAGATTGTCGTGGGTGAGGTTGAACCCTGGTAGAAATGGAACTTGGGCTCGAGAGGCTCGTCGGCATGGAGGTGAGAGCATGAGGGGATCTTACAAGGCTCAAATCATGGACTTCCGGTTCAAGTTTGATGGGCGCAAGACCGTTTCCAACAAGCCGGAATTGGAGTCCGTGTTGGTTAGACATGCTTACCACCGGCATCAAGTGCTCTTAGATCCAGAGATTCGCCACGATCGGGTTCCATGCAATTGTGAGAATAGATGGCGCTTTGTTTCCACCTTTGATGCCATGTTGTTCTTGAAAGTTTGATGGCCATCAAAGTAAACGTGGCTGGGGCTTTACACTGCTTTGCTAATTTGGTTTGTGGTATTGTCTGTTGGAAACAGTTCTGTACCAATCCTTTTTTGAAGACTGGGTGGACCCACTTTCTATCCTTGGAGTCATCGTTGTTGTGCACAGCGAAATTGGTGAAGCCACTCGGAATGGGAGGTCCTACAATGAGCTTCTGGAGAATGGGATATTTTTTTCTAACCTTGTCTATGTGCCACCTACACCAGGGCTTCTATATGGATCAATTGAGCCACTGTCGTTGCCACCTTTCACTGATCCCGAATGGCCTCTCCCCGACATGCACACCAGTGAAGCGTTTCGGTTCAAGCTTCGGGCCGATTTCCAAGCTGTCACCAAGGCCACCACTGGAAGCCGCATGGGCCACCTCCAGTGGTTTATGCCCTTGCATGTATTTGTAGATCTTTTTGCGTGTGAGGAGGAGAGGATGAGACGCACTGCCGTCCTGTACGTTGTCAACAGCCCCTCCGACGAGTTGTTCACGAGCCTCATGGACGCAGGTTGGCATCAGAAAGTAGTCTTCGGCAAAGACATTGTCAGGTGCACAATCTCAATGGACACTGTAGCCTTCAGGTAAGGAGACTTTTGTTGCCAACAGACTGTTGCATGTGCCATTGAGAGTGTTTTAGGGTGTAGGGTGCTTGTGAATTGTTGCGAACGTTGAAAACAACCTTTCTTAGACGTGTCGGGTGTGCTGTAGATACCATGTTGGGCGAGCAACGTTGTACACAAATTTCAAGTACGGCCGAGAGCGTCTGGCGCCAGATGGTGTTAGTTGGCAACAGATAGACGAAGTGCAGGAGGAGGACATGGTGGTCCTCCCATGTTTGTTTGAAGGTGTGACGGTGGCAAGGTTCCAGGTGGGTCGAACATGGCCGTTGGCACACATTCGCAGAGAGGTGGATATCACCTTGGGAGGTGTGGTTCCAGAAGACTTCCGCTTCTCTGTCCGTCAGCAAGGGTTTGCAGACATCCTTGTAAACCGGAGGCAGGAGGGTGCCAACAGGGTAGCAGATGTCCTTCCTCCGTGGACGTTGGAGATAGTGGCAATTACCAACTAAGTGGTAGAGCATGGTTAGTTTAGAGAACTATCAATGTCAGTTTTGAGACATTTTAGCACTTACATTCCTACAGGTGCCTCTTTCAACGTCACGTTGGAAACAAGTCGGTTTAGGATGATATAGAGTTAGATAAGGACTTATGTGTAAGCAACAACCGTCATAGGAAACACTGTAAGGCTGAATTTTGATAATCAAAAAAAAAATTGGACGTTGATAGTTACCTTCGTGTTTGGGACGTGTTTCAGACTTGGTTGCCACTCGGTTTATGGTGTTTGTGACTGTGTTGGAAACAAGAGGAGTTCCATTACATCACGGTGATTGTACATTTGACAAAATGAGGCAACAACTTCACAATGACTGCGTTGGAAACAAGATGACTCTCATTTCCTCTAACTCTATCATGACTCGTGACTTCCTGTTCCAACAATGCTTTCTTTTGTACACGTCCATCTAAGTCATATGGCGTGTGTAAACAAGGGCAAATCACAGAAGGGAACTGCATTCATACAAAACATGTTGACAACAGAGATGGGTACCGAAAACTTGCGAGAGAGTTGAAGAACTAATGAATGCAAAATCACAATGAAAATATGCGGAAATGCAGAATTTTCATATTCGTGAAAGGCAGGTGAACAAAAATGATGGAAAGAAGTTTCTGCTTCCTATGACTGTCCTCAAAAACCCATCAGTGCCATTTCAAGTGTAGGCCTGCTAAACATCCACTGTTTCCAACGTCTACTACTGCCTACACTAGCTTGATGTACAGAAGGCGCTTCTAAACACGACAAAAAATCAAATTTGGTCTACAAGCGCATCCAAAACTTTTGCATCCGCCGAATCTATGGATGACGAACCCGCTGCCTGAGGCCTGCCAGCAGATCCACCCTCAGATGAAAGATCGACGTGCACTGGTGCGGCAGGCGGGCCCACTGCGGGAGGTTCACGCGACGTTGCCAACTCCGCCTCCGCCCCATCTGTCGGTGCCAACGGGGTCGCGTTGGCAGCAGCCCCCGAATCTGAAGGCATGGGAGCTTTGCTTTTGTTGTTGTCCTCGAGCGGCAAAGGTGGTCTTCTTTCGGGCTTCGTCTCCCCTCTGCTTGCAGCTACTGCTTCATTTGCTGTTGGAAACAGAGCACATCCTACATGAATATTACCACAACATTGTAAAGAAAAGACAGAATTCCAACAATACAAAAGAGAAGAGCAAAGGTTTGAACTACAGATGTTGTGTTATAAATTTGAGTGACAATTACCAACTAAGTGCATATAGTACATTACGCTACCAGAAACGTACTGTGAAAGGCTAAGTCTCGCACGGCTGCGTCAACCGCTTCTGTATAAGGAGATCCTTTTCGCCTGAATGCAAAACAAGGAAGTGCCCAAACGTATTCTCTAGGAGCAACAGGAGAGAGCACTGAATGCTGGGCCTTACCAGCCAAGGGTGATGCACCTAGCGGTGTCTTTAACAACTTCGGAGCTATTTCACCTTCAGGGATCACAGAGGCTTCCCTCTTCCGAATGCTGACACCATAAGAAGCCCCCTCACGCGGAACCTCATTCTCGCCAACACAAGTCGGGATCTGTGTTTCCAACGCGTCAAAGCCCCATGCTTCCAGCCACTGACGGTCACCTCCTTTCTTGCACCTTGGACACACCCGACTCCCCGAAAGAAGTTCAGACCACAAACACCATGGGTGAAACAGGCAACCACATGAGAAGGGCACAGCACCGTTGGAAACAAACAGTTGAGAGCACAAGCCGCAGGGTGAATCCACTTCAAGAACTGGCTTGACACCCGTTTCCAACGCCTTGTCGTCAGCCAACTTCTTCGGCTTGATGGAATACTGGCTTGCTCTCTCTGTTGCCAACTGCTTCTGGAGATCCCCCAGTCCTTCCTCGCTCAACCTGAAGGCTTCCTCCAGTTCCTTAAGGCATTTGGACTTCTCAAGGACCGAATCTTGAACTTCCTCCAACTTGTCGTTGTTGGCAGTGATGTCCTTGCACACCTCCCGCTGCTCCTTGTCCACCGTTGCCTTGTCATACAGGTTCCCTGCTGCCGCAAGCTCTCTACTCCGCCTCCGCAAGCAATCCTTCACAGAGTTGAGGCGTTCGTCTTCTGCTTCCAACGTGAAGATTGTGCCTTCCAGTCCCTTTAAGGTACCTCGCAATCGGGAAATGCACTTGGATTTGCCCTTGACGTCTTCCGACTTCTCTTTCACCTGCTTCTCCAGCGCGGCCACCTTGTTCCCAACATTGTCAACGCCGTCAGTGTTGCCAACGGCCTCAACTTCTCGCTGTTCCTGCTCCTCGCGCCCAACTTCGCTTCCAGCGGGCCGAAGTCCAACTTCCTTCTGGAAATACAGCCGGAACTCCTTCAGAATGGACCACATCTGCTCCCTCAATGCTGGAGGGCCCAATTTCAGGGGATTCAGGCCCGGATGAGCGAGTCGTTCTTCAGTCAATTGGGCCGCAGCCGCTACCCAATTCACCTTGTTCCTGCGCCCCTCCTTGTAGAAGTACACACACGCGCGCAAGAATGTTTGGCTGAAGGCTTTGTTGTCAGGTGCATCGCCATAAACCCTCATGTACATCCGAAGGTATAGATTCCGCGAATTGAGGTCTCTGCACTTGTCCAAGCAGTACCGTGTCCTGTTCAACCCCTCGCCAGGAACCCAGATGGACTCGTACATGTAGGAGGGAACCATAGCCTCCGTCACCTCCTTGGGCATGATCCCTTCTTTGCACAATCCGTAAACCCTATGGAAGAACTCTGCGTCATACACCGCCTTGTGCCTCCCCAACAAGCACGGTGCCAACGTCACCAGCCTCTTCTGCAACGCTGGTGGAAGCCCGCTTAAATCCGCTGGAACCCCCCACGTTCCCCATCCCGGATCGGTGGGGAGAAGCACTTGGTGCTTCTGGGGAGGAGCAGACTCTGCCAACACTGCCGCCATGAGAGCTTTGCCTTTGACAAGGCTTTTCGAACGAGCTTTCCTGCTTGACGCGCTCATGGTGAGACCTACAATTGACCTGCTGCAAAGACAACAGGAGAGAAGAAGTGCAATTGGAATGTGTAACCAACAGCGCGAAACTCGCACAAGAGAGAGAGAGAGAGAGAGCAATGGCAACGTAGAAGTACTTTGAAGTTTCACTTGTGCTTGAGGCTGGGGGTTTATGGGGCAAGTGCCTTGCTTATGACGCCAGTAACTCCCAACGTGCTCCATGATGGCACAGCCGCCTCCTGTTGCCAACGAGCCAATGAGCTTAATGATTAGATGTCGCTTTAGGCCCTAATTGAGTGTTTGGGACGTTACATTATGGTCAGTATCTTATGATTCCCTCATCCACTGATGGCAACTTGTTTCCATCATGGCCTAATTTTGTGGAGTGGGCACATCACCTCATAGTGTCTCCTGTTGGCACATCATGGACCCCAGCAAGAGAAGCTGGTACTTCTCTAGGAACCCAGTCATTTTATTTTATAAGCACGGTGCCAACAGGAGATCACAAATTTCTAGGGTCGTGGGTTTAGGGGTTAGAATCTTGGTTTAGGGTTTTCGGTTTAGGGTCCCTCTTAAGCATTAAAATTGCCTAGGTCTGTGGGATCAAAATGGGTACATTTGACAATTTGTTGGCAACAAGATTTGGGCAGTACAAACTTTACATTTCTGATGTGGAAATTTTTCCGCTTGCTGTGAAAATTGGTGGTTTATAGTGATTTTATCCGAAAAAGTGAATGATACCTAAAAAAACTTGCAGAATCCTTCCATGAGTGGATATTGTAGTAAAAAAACACTATGGTGTAAATTCAAAGGCTTGTTTCTAACTTCTACACATGGAAGCGCCACTAAGTACATTGGTATGTGGCCTCGTTAAATAAACCTCAGCCACCGTCGTTGCCAACGGCCTAAACTCTGTTGCTATGGAAATGGTGCCGCTGTTTGCTACACCCTCCATTTCAAGACGTCGCCACCCAAGCACGGCCTACTCGTGATCTACCTTCCCTCCAGATTCTAGCTGCATCCATTGCATTTGACGTGTTGTAGGCCGTCCTCTTTCTTGTTGTCGCTGCCGTTCTTTGGGCATCATCTTCCATCGATGTCGCGTTGGCAACGTCCTTCAGTCGTTCCTGCTTGGCAAACCTGTGTTGTATGTTTCTGTACCAATGTTGGTATTGCTGAACAATGGAGCTTGTTCTCTCTTTAGTGCCTCCATGTTGAGTGTGATGCTGATTAGCAGCCTTAGCTGCGTGATGAGATTTTTCCATGCCCTGGTTGTTCCAAACAGCGAGACTTCCATACGTTTCCACATACCAAGGACCATGGCGCACCAGATTATGCTAGCAAATCACAGCATTCAAGGAATTAGTAGAAGTACGTGTAAAAATGTTGCACTGCGTGAAACGAGATGCCATGAAATGTGTCAAGTTCACATACCATCACACCCTGGACCCCCTAAGCTTGTCAAATGAACTTCCCACATGACGGCAAACATTGACTTTGAACTGCAGATGTACGTTGGCAATAGACGGTACTCACCATATAATGAGTCACATGGTCTTCCCCGAAGCATTTCAAGTAGAGGCTCCTCCATCTCTCAATTTTACCTTTGAAAGTCTCCCTTTGCTCTTGATCCAAGGAAAGGCCAACCAAATAAGGGAACACTGTTTCCAACGCCTGCCACATTTCCACCCTGTCTAGATATTGCCTCCCTTGTTGAAGAGTGTTATTTTCTGAGCGCAAGACATCCTTCCATACTCGATCTTGCCCTGACCAAGTCGATGGTTGGAACATCCTAGTTGCAGTCACACCACTGAGGGAGGGTTTGATGGGGACACTGTTGGAAGCGCCACTGAGTACTGGGTCCTTCATGATGCGGACGTTTCCACCGTGAAGACCAGCTGCTGACAGAGTCTTCTCCATATTCTCTATGGCTTGTTGCTGACGCTCCTCATTCTTCATGTTCCAAATGAACATGAAATGGAGGTGAAGAATTTTCTCCATCATTCGAGTTAACGCATGTAAGGTACAAATATGTACCCTCTCAAGTGGAATGGGTAGAATAGGCTTCCACCGTGATTCTCTGTCAGTGGCGAGCGGTTTACATTGCACGTTGCCAGCAAATAAACCTCCATGCCATGTATGTTTTCTCCGCCTAGCCTCTGTAGCAGCAGACGCGGCTGTTCCCAGCACTGGTTTTGTCCGCTGTTGGTTACAGTAAATGCATGAGTGTATCGCGTTGGCTCCATGCTTCAGCCCATACAAACACTTAATTGTCTTCATGTCAGCTGACAAATGCCACTCTACTTTGAAGTCTCCAACACCCTCAACTCTTAACAGTTGACCCTCATCTTGCGCTTTGATGAGTGTAGGGAACTGAGTTTGTTGGAACACCCAGTGGAGAACTTCATACGACTCCTTGGCCACCTCAAAGCATGCGATAGGCCAGATTTCGGTTTCCGATTGGACTGAAAAATATCTATCATCTGTTTTTTGTATGCTGGTGTCTAATGCACGATTCATGAGCGTCAAACTCACCCTTTCGAATTTTCTCCCATGTACAATCTCTGCTTCGTCCATCTTCAAGACGAAAATTAAAGGCTTGTTTCCAACTTCTGGACATGCAGGTTCAGTTTCCAACGTCAGAGCACCCTACACCGCTTGATGTACAGAAGTCAATAAGAAATCACGTTGGAAACAAGTACCGTTTGAACAGGAATGTTTTGAAAAGAAGGATATTCACCTTCGGTCGTGAATTGGTATAGCTTCACCATAGTCCTCTGCACCACTTCGATGTCAACAAACAAAGAATTCTTGGGCGTTAGAACCACCCTTGATATGTCTGATTTCTTCTTTCTTCCTTTTCCAGTGGTAACTGAAGGTTGCACCACCAACTCCAGCGTACTGTCAATATGGTAATAGTTGCCAACAAGATCCGTCAACTTTGAATTGAGTTCTGTTCGCAACAAACTGACCTGTTCAACATAGTCCATATTGTGAGAACACCACGTAAGCCTAAACCCACCACTAACATGCCGTTGGAAACAAGATTTTCCTTATTGAAGTTATGTAAATCGCCCAGAACCCTGAACCCTAAACCAGGTTTTGCGACTGCAAACACGTTACCACCCTCCCTCTAGCAGCGTTTATGGGGCCCCTGCTATAATTCTGTTTTCCAATGCTCCGATCGACTAGGCTAATGCAAGAACCCTCCAGTATGTCCTATATTGAAATTTTCCATCGTTTCCAACAAGGCATAGCAATACGCTCTACTTTGAATGTAAGCCCAACTCGTTTCCAACAATGCATAGCCAAAATTCATGGAATGGGAATAATAACTTCAAACCTTGTGCGGGTTTGGCAAGAATGTTGGCTTCAAGCGTTTGTCAACGAGCTGCACTCGCCCTTTGATCGTCTTGTAGATCTCACCATATCCTTTCTGTGACACTCCAGTCATATCGCACGCTGCTAGTATTGCTTCTGTTCCCAACTCCGTCCCAATTTTCTCAAGGTAGTGGTTCGTCATGCTGGTTGCAGCATGACTATGTTGCGAACTTGATATCAACGCCAGCGTCTCTCCCTTTGACATCAATAGTCCAATCGCCTGCCCGGTCTCATCTTGGGTATCCTTGTCGCCACACAGACGTTTCCTTCTGTTAGACGTCCTGTTGCCAGCGTGTATAGCTTGAACTACCTGCGGTTGCAACAAACTTCGAATTTTGGCTATACGAGCCCTCGACGCGCCACCACTCTTCGCTAATTCAACGAGGCCCTTCGATGGTCTTAGTTGTGGTCCTACTGGAGTCCTGACCATTCTTTCCATTTTCCTTTGGAATTTCACTATGGACTTTCTTGCTTCCATGAGTTCATGCTCCAACTGCAAGACCTTCTGATGCGCACCTTGTCGTCCTTGTTCGTTCGCCAACTGCAAGTTGTTGTTGTGTTGGTCCTCATTCCTGTGCAACTCTTCTTCGACTGCTACACATCGAGCCCTAAAGAAGTCTAAACCGCTCTTCAAAGTGTCAATCTCCTCTTTACTTCTTGCAACAAGTTCCTCTGAACGTTGTGCCCAGCTACTGTTGGCAACGTCCAGATCCTGCGTTAGTAACGCAATGGAATTTTGCAAGGCTTCCCTCTTCCGAATTGCATCAGCTTGTGTCTCCTGTAATTGCCTTTCCAAGCCTTTTATTGAGTCACAGGTGCTAACAAGGTTTCTAGAATATCCTAGGAGTCCAGAGTCACCGTGACACACAAATTCTAAGCAACTCTTGATTGTTTGAAACGGTGGTGGCTTCCCTGTAACAGGATCTGTTGGGTACAAATTGCCATCCAACCATAAATCAATGTTGGTGGCTCCAGAATCTCTCAACGCTGGAAACTCTGCTTTTGAGGCTTGCTGATCAATTCGAACCCCTTTCCTCACAATAGGGGCGAATTTACTATCCAATATAACAGCTGCTGTATACGAACTACCCTTTCCAACATTGGTAATGTCCTGAAGTGCCATCCTAAACCGAAATCTCTCAAATCGTGTGCCAAAGCCACCCCAAAACCAGTTGAGGGATGCCAATGAGCCTGTTGGCAACGGCAATGAGGCCAGCTCATTTGGCGGGAAGCAATTCCAACAATTGAGAACTTGCGAGCATCTCCACGTTGACATTCCCCACATCCCCCAATTCACACGCTCGTCAACTGGATTGTACATGTTGAGTACACTAATTGGAAATAGTGGCTTCCAAATCAGAATTCCAAATCGTGGATTAAAAGATTATAATCCACAATTTGGTACTCGCAGTCAACATTAAAATAGTCACCGAACTATATTAATCTATGTGCCAAACTCATTGCCCCAAGTGTTGAGTTGCCAACATGGCAAATGTTTGTACAGAGTCCTGGTGCACGGCTGTTGACAACAAGGCGCCACTTGAGTGCTTCAGTGACAACTCGACCTGTACCGTCCACAGCTCATTGGCGTGCAGGTTTGATGGCAACAAGCGCCAAGTACCCATGATGTTGGAATTGACCATTTTCTAAAAAGCAAAAAATTATTTTTCAAGCCCAAAGTACCGGCCATCCAGAGACCCGAATTTTCTTCTAATGCATAATTGGCAGCTTTCTGACCTCGAAAGTGCTCAGGAAAAGCTTGAATAGTGCGTCCATTGAGGCCAGCAAGTCCGTGAATTGCTTCATCTTCTACCATCCATGCAATGACTGTTTTGCGGTTTAGAAGAGTGGAAACTTGTTGCAAGCGTCGTGAAGAGGTGTTGATAGGAAGATCATGAAGAGGTGGACGATTTGCAAAAGGACATGTAGAAAACAAATCATATTTAAAATATTTCTTCCTCAATATATAATTCAACAAGTATTTGCTTTTAAGCATCTTTTAGATTGAAAATCATATTACATTAATTCAAAAGTGAATTTAAAAGTGAACTAAGTATTAAATTTAGAATGAAATTGACAGTTCAAAATGGAATTCAAAAAGAAGTAGAGAACCGAAAATTTAATTGACAATTCAAAATTGAAAATTAAATGAATAAATTTAGATTTGAAATTGAAAGTGTTGTGATGCTTTTTAAATTTAAATTTGAAGTTACTGTAAATTCTTAATTCTTAATTCACAATTTGCAATAATTGTAAAACTATAGCACTAAACTCATGAATTTGAATAAAGAGTATGATACTTTAGAATTTAAACTTAAAATAAAAATTGAAAATGTAAAACAAACTTCTAAATTTACATTCAAAAATGTATTTGACATGAAAATAAAAATACAAAAGAAGTAAGTTCTTGAAGTTTGGATACTAACATAATTCTCGATGCTTCAACATTTTGTTTAATTTCAATCCATGTAATGAAAATCTCGTGAGTTCATTGCAATATGAATTTGAACTTGAAAATAAGCTTCATCACATTGATCATGCAAGTATTTGTAGTAAATGAATTTATTTCATAATTCTATTCTGTACATGGAATTCTAAGCAAGCAAAATTTACGAAATCAACACTACAAAATATTGCAATTAAATTCAAGGCATGTATTGTGGATGGTGCACCTGCAGGGAGGGGGTCGACATTGACAACATGGTTCTCTGGAGTAGCAGGGTGGTGTGGAGGATTTGCTCCGCTACCAGTGTGAAGATTCTCGTTGTGGTTGAGATCCACAGGAGGAACAAAAGCCACATGGGTTGCCATCTAAAGATTAGCTTGAGTACAAATTTGTAGTAAGATTGTAGTGTGACCGCTCAGTTAATCTGCAAAAAGAAGCCACAAACCTATGAGAATGACGCAAAAAACATCCATAACCTTAGGTAATTTAACAAACCAAGTACACCAATGAACTAAGGCTAAGGTATGTTCACCCAGAATGAACAAGAACATCTAGATCTTGCAATGAAATAAAACTACAATACCAAAAAACATCACAAGTTATCAAGAACCAATTAATCCAAACGATTATCTCAAGAATCCTATTATACCCATTCAAAAGGTAGGTAACAAATGTTATGAACATGGCTAACATTTTGCCCCGCATTTTGCTGCCCTCTTGGCGATTGAGAATCAATGACTAAGGTAACATGCTCTAAATGCGCCCATCTTCTTCAAACCGCCCCTATTTTTAGGTGGAAAATGGAGATGGGGTGATCTTCAAATGGACCACTTCAACAATTGAATGCATCAAGGAAAAATTGTTTTTCTATTGTAAGACCCAATCATTGTCTTTGATTTCTGCAAATTTCTTTACAAGTTGCAAGTGGACGCATTTCCTAAACCCTATGGTCACAAATAGGTGCCTACGCCTAAAATCTTTGAAAATCCATAAGTAATTCAAAAATGCTTGGAAAATTACGAAACCACTTGGGTTCTCTGGCGAATTCATTTTTCTTTCTCTGAAAAATAATCCAAAATTCTTACGGTTTCCATAAGCATATGAAAAAGGTGGAACAGCCCGTAAATTGGCGCTTTTAGAGCATGTTACCTTAGTTCCTGGAACAAGTAGCAATTTCTGAGAAGCCTTGACAGCTATGAAATTGGAAGCTAAATTTTTTTTTTAAAGTAAGGAATCAGGTACAACTTACCAGGGAGAGCGTCAGTTCTAGAATTCCGAAGTCCTGCTTGGCCGTGTACAGAAAACACAACGAACAAGAATTGCAATACCAGTTGTGTACTTGTGTCAAGATCAGAACATAAGTTCAGACATCTGTTGTTGCTCCCTTAAAAGGCCAAGCATGAACGAAAAACGATCAAGATCTGCAAAGATAATGACACAGTACATTAGTACTTCACAAAATTATTCACAAAAAACTATCAATTGCTCTGTAAGCAATTTCTTCATAATCTATAAAACCGTTGTAATGTCAACAAATTGGCCGCTAGCAGTGTACACAAAATTATCATCAAAACTGAACAAGAATTCAACAATCATACAATTCGCAATAAGTTTGAAGCGATGACCACTAAATTTTTAAGACTTATTGCTTATGTATATTTCACGGAGAGGTCTACATGGTCACAGTGCTTTTATGGAGACTTTCCTGAAGATCAAGAGGAAGCTTCGATATGGTCACTATAACTTTCGTGAGTCTCACAAATCGTGAGAAAGATTCTCTATATGGTGTCTACAAGTTCATGAAACAGTCTAGATTTACTGAAATGCACACACGATCTAAAATTACAAAGTCTGAAATGCACACACGATCTGAAAGTACACATGATCTGAAATTACAAAGTCTGAAATGCACACACAATCTGAAATTACACATGATTTGAAATTACAAAGTCGGTGCGACTGATTTCGGTGGTTTTTTGTTTCCTTCGACCTCGACGAGATCAGTCTGTGCGTTCCATCAGGTTGGCAAACTCGACAAATGGGTAGCGTATTCCCCAGCAGTTGGTAGCTATGAAATTGGCAGCTCAGAAATTAAAAAAAAATAAAGAATCAGGTACAACTCACCAGGGAGAGCGTCAGTTCTAGAATTCTGAAGTCCTGCTCGGCTGTGTTGATCAGGCTTGGGCAATGCATTCGGAATCAGCCAAGCAAAGAACAATTGCAGAGCGGTGGGAGGCAAGTGCAGGAGTACACTGGGAAGTTTCAAACAAAAATTGCGGAGCAGTGGAGCTCAGGGAGGCGGAGCGGTGGAGCGCAGGCGCAGGAGGTGGCGAGGAGGGAGGCGGCGCATTGATTTCAAGTCAACACTAAATATAAAGTGGTTGAAAATTAGTGTTCAAGGGTAAACACTATAGATGACACTAATTTTCAATAAACACTAATTAACATTATTAGTGTAGTGCTTCACCGCATCCCACTGCTGCAGCACTCTACCAGAGAAACCCAAAGAGCGCAAGGGTTGGAGAAAACGAACTCAGACGATCTCACCCACTCGCTCTCAGGACCACGAAGCTTAAGAGGATGATCCACTACCTCCTTACAAGTCTGTAAGTACTTATTAGTCGGGGACAAGGAGGATTGGAGCAAAATGGAAATGTGGAGGCTCACAACACTGTTACAATGCAACAACATCAATGGATGGCAATTCACAAGCTTCTCATTGCACGATTCCCTCAAGAATTCAGGCGGAAGGTGAAATCATTGGCGGACAAGTGGGAGAAGTTGCGGAGCACATATTCAAAGATCAAAAAGTTGAGGAACCAAACAGCGACCGGTGTTTGAGAGGATGGTGCCAAATTCATTTGGTATGACTGAATTGATGAAATTCTCAACCTCACAGTGAAGGCCAATGGTGTACTAGGAGGGATGGACCAAGGTGTGCTAGTGCCAGGAACGGTGTAGTCACTATCGCACTTCGTTCCAACTTCATTTATCAGCATTGGCCACGACAACACTCGATGTAGTCTACAAACACGTGCATTGGTGCACTAGTACACCTTAGTCCATCCCTTTCGGTACACCGTTGGCCTTTGTTGTGAGGCTAAGAATCTCGTCATTTTGGTCATACCAAATGAATTTGGCATCATCATCCCCAAAATCGGTCCCTATTTTGTTCCTCAACTCAGTTTGATCTTCAAATACGTGCTCCACAACTTCTTCCACTTGTCCGCCAATGATTTCACCTTCCACACAAATTCTTGAGGGAATTGTGCAATGAGAAGCATCTGAATTGCCACCCATTGATGTTGTCGCATTGTAACAATGCTATAAGCCTCTACATACTCCTTGCACTCTGACAATAAAAATCTAATTGCAGCGTTGCTCCAAAGTCGTTCCTGTGGTCCTACTTGTGGACGTGAAGCTAGAGGGGCACCTATAGGGATAAAAGAAACGGGAGGAGAAGCTTGAGAACTCAATCCACCAAACGAAGGTGATGAACTACTTGAGAAAACCATCTAGAAAAAACTCTCTTCTTCCATGCTCACAAAACCTGTAAAATAACTTGAAAGCAAGTAGCAAAATGGAAAAAGATCGTAAACCCTAAGCCCAACTCCTCAACTTGCTTGAAAGCAATTTCAAAAAATTCAAATAAAACCTAAATTCCAAGCACAAGCTCTAACAAATAGCACACAATTAAACTTTGGAGGCTCTGCAAGACCCGGCTAAACCCTGCGAGGAAGAAGAAGCTGAAAAGCACCTGAACTCCTAGTTTACCCCGACTCTTGTTTGCTTTCTTATCTGCGAGGGGGGTTAAACTGGAGCTAACACTGCTTTGACTTCGCCTGGGAGGGAGAGTACATGAGTGGATGGCAAATTTTGGATGACTTATTTTCTGGATGGATGGTTTTGTGGCACTCAGATGATACCGACGGACAAAGTGAAGAAATATTGCGGCTGGATGAAAAAATGATAGGCGACAACAACAGAGTGCAACGAAAACTCAATGCTGATCATACGGAGTACACACTTAGTGATAATATGGAGGCAACATTACCCAAACAAATTGAATAATCAAACAATGAAAGATCACATTGACATCCTTGCAACCTCGATCTGCATCCTCAACTTAATATATCGATCCTTGACACTTGTTTGACCATCATCAGCTGAATGGAAAAGACCTGCAAGAAACCACTGAAGATTACTCATTTCTTAAGTTCCAACGATTTTCAAATCTTGCGATTTTGTCAATTCCGAAAGCAATTTTCTACCTGATTAGCACTTGGCTTTAGTCAGGATTCAAAATGTAGTCATCGAACTCCCCACCAACACGCTTCCACAGACAGCATTGCAACAAGGCAGTTCGTTTAAATTGCAACTTACAATACCGGCCTCACGAAATCCATCATTCTAACCAATAGCTTTATGTCCAAGATCAAAGAAGTTTCGTCAGAGTAATGAACAAAAAAGTATAGGCTCTTTACATACTTATAACAACAACACAAGAGTAAAATGAACTCTCAAACCATTTGCAGTCCTGAGTTTGTTGCAAGTAGACAATATTTGACTTGTAGCATAGAAGGGTGCAGCATTCGTCTTATGAAAGCAAAATAATGTCCCAGGAATGGAGGTTAGGCTTTCAGGTCGACTGAAGAGCTTCTACAGTACTTATCGCAAAGTGAGCATCTGACTCATCAATGGTAAGTTGAGATGCAAGGTTGGTTTCTTTTGTTTTGAACATGCCGGAAGAACTTCGTCGCAGCTGCCAGAAGATTGCACAGTCTGCTATGATACCAAGGAAACAAGAGTCTAATTAAGAGCTCCAACCACTGGGTGACCTCAGTAAGATTTGGTTAGTTTCCACATGAAGTCGCTAACATCTCAGGACTGTTATTAGAAGTTTTCGAATATCTTAACGATAGGCATGTACACCATCAGACCAAGGTTTGAAAATGACCAATTCGATTGATGATGTGAGGACATATTCTATACAGCCACAGTTAGTAAAGAACATATATTGCATGTAGTGGTTGAAACTTAACGAACATGAGGCCCAATTTGGATAAACGATGGAGCTAGTTGCAAAGGAATAGAAGAAAAGGGAAAGAGTAGTACTTACGAAGTAGCAATAAGAAGGTGACGCTCAAGTGCCTCCTCACATGCACTTAGTGCAGTCAGAGCAACCTTTGCATCCCGGACAACTTTAGGGATTTTCTTCTCGCCTGGCCCAGGTGGAACCAACCTCCAGTTCCGTCGCTTGAAACTGAGCACTACAGCTTGCACCAATTCTTGCAAGGTGATTTCGAAACAGAAATAATAAGTCCCGAAACACACCCTAGGAAGTAGGAGCCTCTTCCTTATTGTACTAACGGCACTCATGGTCATCACTTCTGGTATTTCGTCAAAAGCCTGACACAGATACTTTCATCTGCCTCACAGCTAAATCAAAAATCTTGATGCAAGTCTGAGTTTGCAGGGCAAATCAATTTGGGTCTACAAAAGTCAACAGAATGCCAGGTGACATTTGCGGGTACAAGGACCATAGAGCTATGGATGAAGGAAGATAACAAAATGTACCAATAGAAAGAACAAATTTTTCCCTACCATTCACAACAATTGATGTTTCTATTCAAAGTTTTTGGAAGTTACTATAATTTAGTATTATTTTTAAAAGAGTACTTTTTGTTTTTAGTTTGGGCACTTCAGGGTTAACACCAATCTCGATTAAGCTTGTAGTCGCTATGTGGAGAAACCAGGAAGACAGGGGAACATCATTCAAGCATACATAAAAATCAACATCTAATAAGCATTAATTATTTGGCCCAAAAGTTGTACAAAGAATCGTGGTGATTTTGGAAAAAGGTCGGTCTCACCTCGGTACTCAGCTCCTCCTCATCTCCAGGATTATTCTTCGGCTCCAGCTCTTGCTCTAAAAAATCACCGTATATGATTATATATGATTTAACCAGGAAAGACAATAACGAATATAAAAATAGGAGAGAAAAAGGCCTCAAGATCTAGAATGAAACCTGACTGCACTATCAGAATGTGCACTAAGAGATTACACTAAATAGTGAAATTGGGTTGCCTTAACAATTAGGTTGCCTCATCACTTACTACTTGTCCCGATGGAGGTACATGCAATTCTCTAAACCCAAGTCATAAACCAGTGCACCAACTCATGCAACACACATGGTTCCTACATTATTGCATCCTTCTACAATAACTGTACAGTACAGTGGGGTACAATTCATTCACAAATTTTTGGATCTTCATGAGATTAGGAGAACTTTGGGAGGCTTGTGTGCACTCAAAAAGGAATGGAATTGCAAATTGTGAATTGTGTTGGAATCACACTATAGTCTACTTTATCATCATTATAAACACACATATGTAATTGAAATCATACAAATTTTTTGATGTTTTCTATACACTATCTAATGTTGCCAACATTTGTGAAAATTACAACTTGTATTCAATGACACATATAAGAAATGAACCTTCACAATTGATTTAGAGATACTTATTTCCATATCACTAGAATCTCTTGTATGATTTCTTGCTTGTTCTTCACCTAAATGCAAAAAATCTTTAACTACCCTCCAAAGGTTCTTTATGAAATGGTAGATATTGTATAAAAGGAATCCAAATTGTTGTATGATTTTAAATTATTCATTTTTCACTTGTTATGAAGTTGAAGTACACTTCAATGCAATTCTAATGCAATTTATGGTTTCAAAATCGGTTCATTTTTAAGCATGATAGAGCTTTCTAAGGTTGCTACACTTTTTAGAGAAAATTGACTGGAAAACTCGTAAATAAACTATACCCCATGTACATATTTACATAGTATAGAATGTCAAGAAATTAGTGAGGGACAACCTAATTTCACCATTTAGTGTGCTCACATTCAAAACAGCAAAACAAAGATCCTCCAATTCAGCTTTCAATGCCCACTCGCCCAGTTTTCGATGCAAGAGAACACATGGGAAGTGTCTGACTTGTGCCACTGCACACCTCTTCGATTCGCTTTTGGCAAGGCATACCTAAAATCACAACGATAGGAGGAGGCATTATTGATAAGGCTGAGCGACAAGGCAACTTTAACCCTTGAACGACCAAGGATTCATAGTTTTAAAACGACCAGTTCATTTAATCATATTGCAAAAAATATATTTCAAGTGGGGCGAGCTCGTGAGTACCCCACCCGTGAATCATTAACCATGCCCATGCCAGCAACATCATACGCAAATCACCTAAAGTTCTGGAACGCGCACCAGTGAGCGGTTGGTATTGTGTCACCCCCTTGAGAAAATACACCCAAATCCTAAACCGCAATGTTCTTTCATTACCTCTAAACTGCTAGCTGTACATATTTTAACTAACTGTAATCAAGAGTCACTTCCCTGAAGACAACAGAAAGTTTAACTTGAAATGCAGTTGCAGGAATCCACTAAAGGGCCATCAATTAAGAGATCAGACTTTGCAACCAACATAAAAGATCTCCAAGGAACAAATATATGCAATCCAAATCATTTCAGATATTACCTTGGGAATTATGCATCGGACCTGCTTACCACTACTCGACTCAGCCCATCATCATCAACTGATCAACTTCCCTTCACCTGCTTTCCTCCTCTGCCTTCTTAACAACTGAATTTTCAAGACGAAAAGCAGTTCAGCTCACCACAACTTCTAACAGCAAATTAAGAGAAGAATGCATGTTTATAATTATGTACAAGTTTTAAAACTGAACATCTCCCCGCCAAGTCGGAGAGTGCAAAGACTGAGAAGGTGAGAAAGGTTGAGAGAACTGACGTTAAAGGCTCGATCGAGGAGAGCTTGGCGACGAGCTAGCGTGAAGGTGACGGTGACGGCGGTGCCGAATATGAAAGCCCACTTGCGCTTGGCCTCGCTGAATCAATTACGTGCGTAACAGAAGAAACTAAGATAGAAGTGGGAAGCAAAAGAATATTATTTCTGAGCCAATACGTGCATTCGGTTAGTATACATAGCGTGCTTTAATTTGACCAGCGACTTCTCTTATGATCGAAACAGTACACCAACAATGAAATCCAGTGTTTGCACACGAGGTACGAACTCTTAACACTCAAAATGGCAACAGCAAATGTTACCATGTATCGGTGTTTTGAAATCACCGATCCTGTTAAATCGTGCTGCATTGTTGTAGGAGGAGACAACACAAACGTCCCCCGACTTGGTCCTTGAAGTAGACTGGATATCAGCTCAGAATCTACACGTGGAAAGAGATTATTTTCAAACACTTGCTCAGAATTGAAACGTTCAGCTAGTCAAAGATTTTCCAACGATTGTTGTTTATTTATCGAGATTCCTCTCGATTCCAACATTGCTGACATGCATGGAAATCGGAAATCAACCTTGATATTAATTGATCGATGCAGTCATAACATTATTTAGTAGGACCATTCTCAACCTTCTAAAATACTGTGCACCAACTAAGGCAAATCTTAGTCTGAAGCAGATATTGTATGAACTGTACAGTACTTCCCGGCCAGGCAGTTCCTTCAGATTCACAGACGATAAAATTTTCAGCATGCCGAGCAGGTTCATCGAAGGTGATGGAGGAAGCTACAATGCCAACTCCAAAGTACTGAAAACAAAAAATAAACCTGACCCAAAGTTGTGGATTTGTGTGGGAATTAGTTAATATATGATTTCTCAAACATTTGTCCACTATTTTAGTGCTTAGATGGGGACAAAAATGAGAACCTTTTTCTATGACAACCTTCCTCTGCGACCAATATGATGTAAATGAGGTCAATAAATTGTAAAATCTGTACAGAGATACAAGCAAAGATGTTCAAACTTTAAAAAAAAGATCTAGGCATGCATTAAAGGTCATTGAACCTTCAAAGACTCAAAGGAATATTATGGCATGAGAAAATGAACCCATAGAATTTCATATTGCATCCATATCTTTCAAATCTTGTCTCACCATTAAATAAATCAAAGACAATATAAGCTTTGAGTTGGACAAACAGATTATTGAACTTAATTAGGAGAGGAGATTTGTATAGCAAGGGAAAAAGTAAGGTCGGTACGCCAAGACCCCACTTTTTGCAATTGTGCAAGTTACTATTATTAGACTAGTTAAATTTTCATTTTTTCTTGTTAGCAAATGAAAGTAGGTTCCAATGCAACAAAAGACACGACACTTGGATACCATATGCAAAAATTATGATCAAGGGGTCAATATTTTTCTAGTAGATGTCCTGAAATCTTCTATATAATATACATATGTATTAATTTTGGTGTACACAAAGTGATGATGGCAATTTTGGGTCAAGAGTGCATTTTAGGGTGCCCATTTAGTCCATTTGTAAAGAATTCGAATTTACCTTCTTATTGCAATTTGAGGTATTTTTTTTCTTTGAAACAATTTTAAGTAATTTTTTCTTCAAAGATAAGAGGAAGGAGCATCTAAATAAATTCAAGTCGTTTTGAATGTTGTGGATTTTTTGGAAAATTATTGTTCTATATTTTCAAAAATTGTACTTTGACCAATTTGATGAAATTGAGGTTAATAATAAAAAACTTGTATAAAGATATAGACAAAAATGTTCAAACTTTCACAAGCCAAGCTCCCGAATTCACGAAACACAGAATTCAACAACAAACCTCAAACGCAGTTGAACATCAAGACTGCCGAGCTCCAAAATTCTCGAACTGCCAAAACTCCAACTACCAAGCTCCTCAATTCCACGTAATGCCAAACTCTTGAGCTGATCCACGAGATCCCCACGAAAACTGCAAACTTCAGAAATCTCAAATTTCCGAATCCTCACACAAACCGCGAACTGTCGATGCAGACCGCAAACTCCACAGGGCCGAATTCGAATCCTCACACAAACCGCGAACTGTGGAGGCAGACCGCAAACTCCACAGGGCCGAATTCGAATCCTCACACAAACCGCGAACTGTGGAGGCAGACCGCAAACTCCACAGGGCCGAATTAGACTGCAAGATCCCCAAAAATCTGAATTTTCCGAATCCAAACCCTAAACTGTGAACTGGCGAGGTAGACCGCAAACTCCCCAGGGCCGAGGTAGAACGCAAACTCCTCAGCGCCGAGGTAGACCGCAAGATCCCCAGAACCTCAAACTTATAAAATTTCAATTTTCCGAACTCTCACAGTCTCACACAGTCCTCGAACTACGAAAATCACCAACAAGTCACAACCGCAAGAAACTGAGGAATAAGCCGCAGCAACAACCCGCGAACCCCGCAACAACAACCCGGAAACCTCGCGCAGTACTGGTTCAAAAGCAAGAAAGCAGCCGTCGAAAGAAGCTGCAGCAGCACCCCGCAAAACCAGCAACAACCCGACGCGCTCCAACAAAAGCTCCAACACGTAACCTGCAAACCTTCGCAACAAGTTCTTCCCCTACAGAGAAAAAAAAAAGTAAACCCTAGCGAGGATAAACCGACACCTGCGGACCACATACCTGGACCCCCTCACCTAAACCGCCCTAGTATACCCGCAAGCAACTTACCCGCCTACCCACCTAAAAACCTACCCATTCTACCGGCCTCAAACCCTCCCAGCCTATCGGCCTCCCATCCCACCTGCCTTTAAACCTACCCGCCTTCAAATTCTACCCACCTACAAACCCAACCCATTCTACCCGTGACCTACAAACCCAACCCATTCTACCCACCTACAAACTCAACCCATCCTCATATACCGGCACTTACCTGTCCAAATATACCCAGACTCACCCTGAACTACTTCCCAGTCAATTCGATACTAAACCCTAAACACTCAAAATTCTCCACATATAGCCGTCTCTAAAAGACCTATACTTGCCAATATCTCATCTAAATTGTTTATTAAAGAGAATCCACTATACCGTGCAAATCATTCGTTGAAATTAAACAATTCTGTAAACAACTAATGATTTAAAGTCTAATATTCATAGAAGTCCTTGGTTTAGGGTTCCATATATAGTTTGGGAGGATAAATAAGTAAACAATTCTTCTACATAATTACAAACTAAGATTCTTTGGCGTTTTGTCACTTATTGCTTATGAGACGCTACGTGATTACAAAACTTTCGTCTAATAGTATTAATTACGATAAAATCTTCAAAATGCTCATAAAATATTCGGGTGCGTAGGCCTCCTAATAATTATATAACAAGTAGTGCATAGGAGATTTCTAAAGTGCTTAGGAAATCTAAATGATAGGATTATTTCCAACTTGCACGTATGTTTTCTTTGACCATCTCTACATTTCTTTCATAATTCCATGGTTAATATTTCATTGAAATAATTACGGGAAATCACTCGTACTAGCGGTCATCAAATCTTCAATTCAATGCCAAAGTTCAAAAAAGGTGCATGGATATGGACATGCTATGAAATCTTATTTATGGGGGAACTATTTGCAACTTGTACGTGTCATTTTTGAAACCATTTCTATATTTTTTTTTCACTTCGTGATTTATAGATATGTGGACTTTGGGAAATTACTGCCACAGTTTTCCTACATTTGAATTCAATCCTAAAGCTTGAGAAGAAGTTAATATTCTTGTGTAATGCTTACCAAATGTTAATGTACGAAATATTTCCAACTTGCACGTACAATTTTTTTACCAAGCTTTCTATTTTTATCATGATTCTATGGTTAATATTTCATTGAAATAATTACGGGAAATCACTCGTCATCAAATCTTCAATTCAATGCCAAAGTTCAAAAAAGGTGCATGGATATGGACATGCTATGAAATCTTATCTATGGGGGAACTATTTGCAACTTGTACGTGTCATTTTTGAAACCATTTCTATATTTTTTTTTCACTTCGTGATTTATAGATATGTGGACTTTGGGAAATTACTGCCACGGTTTTCCTACATTTGAATTCAATCCTAAAGCTTGAGAAGAAGTTAATATTCTTGTGTAATGCTTACCAAATGTTAATGTACGAAATATTTCCAACTTGCATGTACAATTTTTGGGAACATATATACATGTTTTTCATGATTATTTTCATGGTTAATACTTGTAATATTGAATATTACTTCCACGTGATGGGTTTTGATCTCCAAATTGCTCCGAAGCATTCAAAATTCCTTGAATTGATATGAACATTTCACCACAATAATTACATATTATGTGGTAGAGAATCGAACAACTTTTATTTAAATTTAACATTTGATGCGAAAGATTCAAGCCTGCAAAGTTGCAGCCATCCTAATTTCATGTCATTCATTTCCTTGAGTAGACTAGGCACCTTAGTTGTTAAGGTTTAGTCTCCTTCATTTGCATATTATAAAGCAAATTTGTACTAGATTTGAAGGCCAGCTAGAGGGGACGGAAACATGTTGAGTACATTTATCAATCAATTGTAATAAGTTTGTTGAAAATGTTACCGATTTCTTGGCGTTTTTGATGTAGATGACGTTTGCAATGTGAACTATCTTAGAATAGAAAAAGGTAGGTAGTAATTCACTTTTTTTAAATGAAGTGGAAATTTCTCATAATAGTAGAAGGTGGAAAATCTTCCAGAACTATTGAAGTTTAATTAGCATGTTGGCTACTACAAGAGAATATATTTGAATAGAATTCAATCAAATCAATGCATCTTATAAGGCCTTCTTCAATGAATTGTAAGAAGTTCTAGTTTCATTTTAATGCATTTTTATATATAGAATAAAATTAGTGTTCAAAAATTGAGACTCTTCAATAAAATGACACTATTATGTAGTCTCAAAAAAAAATATAGTTCTTTTCTTTAATTCAAAAACTTCAAACCTCTATAATATTTCATTTTGATTTCTAAAATATTTTTAAAATTTATGCATATGCATTCTTGTCCATCCTAATTAAAGTTATGGCATAATAAATCATTCTTCATTTATATATCCTGAAATAGGAATTTACTTATTTATTTTTGAATTTGTACATTATGAAATAATATTTTGACATACTAAATAAGAGAATTTAAATTAGTATTGCATATAATCTAAGTCTACAAAAATTAAGGATTGTAGATTTGTAGTGATGGAAGATTAAATTTTTTTTTTCTTAAATTCATCTACAAATACATTGAGTAACATATGAAATCAAATATTTAGTGAAAATTAAATAATTGCCCTACAGTCTACTACTATTGTATTGTAAAACCATTCAAAGAAATATGAGGAATAGAAGTACTTGAAGAATGAATTTTTTTAACAAATTTTTGACAACAAAAATTTGTTGGCCCTTTCGTAGGAAAAAACCCATGTTGTCGTAAAAGAACCCCTACCATGTTTCTAGGCCATACAAAAAATGACGCATCTTAAAACCCTAAATCCTAAGTCGTTTTCACTTCATTTGCTCAACCTTAGCGTTTGGCTGTTTTTTTGAATGCAAAGAGTTTCCCATTTAAAAAAAAAAAAAAGTCTTAAATTCTAAACCTATGGTTTTAAATGCTAAATCCCCCAAAATAGTTGACGCTGAGGTTGAACGTGCCATCAAGGCGATTGTAGAACCTTACACCAAAGATAGCGGCAAGTGGATGTGATGATTGGAAAGTGTAGTCCTTTCAACTAGATTGAAAATATCCAACAACTGTAAATGGACAAAATTTTGTTGCATCTTTTGTGCACTACAGCCATCTTTAGAAAAGTGCAACCGAAAGTGAGCGGAGAATCTTCAGTAATGTCAGGAAAATGATGAACGCACTGGATATTCTCCATTCGAAGTCAACATATTTTGAATTCTCGGAAATTCGCGCTCAAATTTTCCCGCCCGTTGTACACGGAGACAGTTGAACTCCTTCACTTTGCGCACTCGCCTTTGCGATGGAGTCATGCCTTTCTCATTTTTCTCCATGTCGATGCTCCTGAATTGATGTTGCTCTCCATCAATTGCGTGTTGCGCTGATCCATGTTCATCTTCGAGCTACTGCGTTCTCGCATTTCAGGTTCTTGCAGGCCTTGGACAAGATTGCATTCTTGATCATGTTCTTTGATTTGCTACATTACAGTTCATCCCTCAATTACTGCGTTCTTCCAACGCAGGCTCCTGTCGGCCATAGAGTATTTCCCAATTACGATCATGTTGTTCCATTCTATGCATTTGAGAGGTTGGGTTCACTTTAGTCGATTCCGTGGTACACCCTGTCAACAGTTATGCAATATGATACCAATGAATTTGTAGGACTACGTTACCTTATGGTACTATCGATGATCCAGCCTAGCTGAATGCATAGGTGTTGGGATCCCGGGAATGTCGGCGAAAAATACGGAATCATGGTATAGGAATGCAGTGTAGACTGTATTGTCGAGTCGACAATACATATCCGTCGATTAGTAATTTTATTTCTAATGATCATGTAGTATCGGCAGTGATATCTTCGAGTCGACGATACCGTTTTTTTTCATGATGTGTAGACGTTAATGTTTTCGTGTCCTTCTTGATTGATTAGACAATATTCTATTTTATCAAATTATTGTCTGTCATGCTCAAATTGAATGTTATCTTCGAGTCATCGATAGGCTTCATTCCTTAATTGTGGATGTTTTCATTATCGTTGATGTTTTTGTCTGTCAGCTGTTGTATTGAATGTTCCATTGCTAGCTCTATTTCGGATATCGTCGACTCGACAATTGGTCTCTTTTATGTATGTTTCCTGGTCCTGGTTAATGTGTGAGTAATCTTCGAGTCGACGATACCCTCCTCATCAATTTCATTTCACTCTTTGACGGATGTTTTCATTGCTAGTTCAATTTGGGGTTGTCGTCGACTCGACAATTGAACTCTTTTACGTATGTCTCCTGTTTGTGGTTAATGTGTGGGTAATCGTCGAATCGACGATACTATCTTCAATATTTTTGTTGCACTGATATTACCGTTTAGAAGTGGGGTGTCTTCAATTATCCATTTATGACTGTACTGCATGGTCCTAATAGAAATTTGCGATATTGTCGTGTCAACAATAATCTATGCGTGTTGTATGCTTATTGTCAATTTGATGATATATATGGATTAACACGATGCGTTGAATTCCATGTCGTCTTATATTTATCAACTCTTTGACATGCAGGATGGATGTTCATGGTCCTGATGATTTTGCGGTTCCGGTGCCCGTATTACCAGGTGGTGTTGTTCCTTGCGATGGGTTACCTCGACAATCTTGGATTACTAGGGGAGTTGTCCTCAGAAATGAGGCAGGAGTTGATGTTGCAAAAGCAGTGTGTCAGAGTGTAGACGTGGATCTTGTGATTGACTCAGATGGAGAGCCTTTGGGTGACAACCGCGTTGCTGTGCAAATTGCGGAGTCATTATGCGAGGCAGAAGTCCCTCTAGGTAGAATGTGGTCTATGGTCTCGTGGCACATTAAACAAGTGTTTTTGAATGGTGTTAGTCTTTATGATCACGACCAGACACATATATACAATACCGCCGTAAATGCCTTGAACCGCCGCGTTCGAGTTGGAGTTCGTTCGTATGAAACATCTCGGAAGAAATTGGATCCTGAACAGCCTCCAAAAAGGGAATCTCTTCTCACTCAGCAGGCAATTATTGAAGTGTCCACAAAACCATGTTGCCAAATGAACTGCACACAACACTTCCCACGTCACGAAATTGAAGCCATACGTTATCAACTACATGTGAAAGGTGGCGTGTATGTCCGCAAGCTTTGTCTTCTTGAGGCACATAGGCAGGTGCACAAAGACCTTGCCGGAAAAGAATGGATAACACTGAAAAACATCAAAGTCTGTCTCACTGCCTGGTGGACCATTCATGGGATTTCGAAAGCTACTTTCTACAGGTTCAAGCGCATGGCGAAAGAGGGGAAGGTTGCGGAGGCGCATGGAAATATGGGATTGAAGAAGCCACGCACACAAACTGTGCAAGCCACTGCCACACTTCGGAACTTGGTAGTAGGTGAAGCTGACTTAATGCCTCACAAATCAAGAACTCTAGAATCTGGAGAAAAGGTCCCTGCAATGGTTTTGCCTTCGTCGTGGCGTTGGAGCGACTAATTACCAAAAATCAATGATGCCAATGTCGCGCTGAATTTGCCACCAATTTCCTCTAGTGGCTTAAGTAACATTCGACGTGCTTCTTTCTCTGAATATGCTGCGAAGTCCCGTGGAGATACTTTTGCCAGATGTGGTCTATGCGATACATACAAGCAGTTGAGGAGTGCTTGCACTCCAATGTCTATTGCGCAAGAGAAATGGGAGAGAATTTACACCACCCATCTCAGTGGGCAAAAGGCTCATAGGGAACTCTACTATGGGTTTAGGCAAATATCTGAGGAATTTCCTGATAAGATGTTGTGCATCATCCATGATAAAATGGATCACTCGAAGACCGCTTCACCTCACTTCTCCCATAAGACAAAAGCAACTGACTCTTTTATGAAGATGCCGGTGGCCATAACGGGTATGATCGCCCATGGCCATGGCGATGTTCGGTATGCTCACTATGGCTTGGACATTTTTCCAACAGACTCAAATCATACCATCGGGTCTATTGCGAGG
This sequence comes from Rhytidiadelphus loreus, assembly GCA_947034895.1. Lineage (NCBI taxonomy): Eukaryota > Viridiplantae > Streptophyta > Bryopsida > Hypnales > Hylocomiaceae > Rhytidiadelphus > Rhytidiadelphus loreus. The sequence goes on along the minus strand of OX344765.1, from coordinate 25,769,408 downwards.
TTGTTGCGTGATCTCGAAGGAGAGCCAAAAAATTCATCGTGCACGTTATTTTCTGATGAGGAAGGGCAATGCACTTTAACAAAGGCAATGTTAGATGGCTCAGACATTTGCTTGGATTCTCTCCTTCCTCCTCCAGAGGAACATCTCCAACCCAAACCTCTGCCGCCTATATTGACTCTCCAGCTCGATAATGCTTCAGGAGACAACAAGAACCGATGGGTTTTTGCTTTTTGTTCTCTCCTTGTTTATAAAGGCATTTTTCGGGAAATATACATCAACTTCCTCATTGTTGGCCACACTCATGAAGACATTGATGCTCTTTTTGGTAGATGGAGCACAATGTTGAAGAGCAAAAGCTACCCGACACTTCCTCGGCTCATGAAATCATTCATGGATTGTGAAACCCACCCTGTCATTCCTCATTTCATTGAGGAAGTTCCCGACTTCAAGCGATTTGTACAAGGGTATTTGGGCACAGGTGGGGACTTCTTGCAAGGTCATTCAACGTCGCAGCAATTTAAGTTCTATATGGATTCCAGTGGATGGCCCTTAATGGAATACAAGAACTTGTGTACAGAGAAGGATTGGTTGCCTAAGGACGGCAAAGGAATTCGCTTATGGTCAGAAATCGAAGATGGACGTCCCAAAGTGCCAAGCGGTAGTCCGCCACCTTTGCCTCCACAACAAATGAAATCGTTGGGTGAGATCAAAAAAGGATTGGATGGTTTCATTGCACACTGGAGCAAAATGGCCAACAATGAAGACTCCAGATGTTTCGGACTAAGGAATGACCCCATAAAAGATTATTGGAAGGGTGTTAGAATCGCTCTGGATGATTCTCTAGTGGTGCGTGAGACCTTAAGAGATGGATTTTGGCCAACTTCAAGGGTTGCGGAGGAACCCGAAGACACAAGGCGGGAGGATGGCACAATGCGTGAAGAGTTTGCAGAAGATCCACCCTTTGTTGGACGTAAGCGTGACCGTCCACCTCCTTCATTCCGTGTTGCACGTGATGTATTTGCAGGTTATTTTGTTGTGGTACGTCCCGCCGATGAAGACCCAAAGCCATTTTGGCTTGCTAGGGCGCTTACAAATCCGAATCCGGATCCAGGGCATATTCATCAGATCCAAATCCAATATTGGACACCTGCTTCAAGCCGTCACATTGACATGGATACATATGTTGGATGGGACACAAAAGCAGGAAATGTGTGGCGCGAGGACCGTTTAATCCCGTCATGTTGGTCAAACACAGACTGTATCATGACAGCTTTCAAGCCACGTGGGAAAAGGGGGGGCGAAGATCAACCCCCACTTATTACGAAAGTTGCAATTCCCAAGCCGCAGATCAACATCATCAAATCATCGGTGGAGGCCTTTGTGTCTAATTCAAGCAACGATGCTTCCTTGAGTGAAGGCGAGGAATAGTTTGTAGTTCTATAGACTCATATAGTTACCATGCATTTCGCATTTAGATATTTTATTTTCAGTACAAATATATGTTGTCAATGTAGTTTTCATCAAGATATTATGGCGATGTAATAGTTTTCATTTCTATTAATAGTATATAATTTCCTTGTTATTGCATTACCATATAATGCATTTGCATTTTCTTTCAAAAAAAATATTTGGTTTTGATGTATTTAATGTGAAATGTTAAGTTATACAAATAATATTGTACACTAAAGCTTTGCTTGGGGTATTTTTACACAATTAAAGGAAATGTTTCACTTTATAACCTCTTGGTTTATTATATTTTGATGTTCATAAAAAGTTAACAAAATAAAAATGAGACTAGTTTGTTGTAACTCCTTTTGTAAGTGGGACCAAAATATATTAAGTAGTGTTTTGACAATTTTGAGTCTCAATTTATTAAAGAGTCTTAATTTAATGAACACTCCTTTTTACTTTAGATATAGAATGCATTAAAATGAGACTTGAACTTGTCTCAATTTAATGAATAAGGCCTTTTTTGTATTTACAATACATTGATGAGTCATGGACTTTCTAAGGATCTCAAGTGACTATCCTTATTCAATCCATCTCATCTCAAACTCAAACTAAACTGAATCAATAGCATGTGCTGAAAGTAAAAATTAACTTTGGATGCCCTTCATGTGATGTTATACATCTAAAATTTACAGATTTTATGGTATCCAATATGGTTCTTGTAGGCAAAAATAACATTGGCGCAGTTTGCTTTCAACACACTCCTTTTCACGTTGCAACTCCAAGTTTTGCACTACAGCCTCATGTAATTGCCATTGCAACTCCACCATCTGCATGTGAGCCTCATCCAATTGCTGTTGCAACTCCAAACTTTGAGATTCCCATAGTTGTTGATGTAGATAGTCCACTTCTATAGAGGTCGTTTCCTCTAAGGTTGCCCCAAGAGCGCCTCCTTCAACCCATGTCTCCTTTGAGGTTGACCCAATAGCGTCTCCCTCATCCCATGACAAACTCGGTAGTGAAAGTAAATCCAATGTAGTATGGAACCCATTCCTGTGAATTGAACATATATTAATTCTATTGGTAGTATTAGGCCAAGAATAGACCACAATTGAATTCTTTTTTGGAACACCAAATACTTATCAAGTTGTCAAACTTGTTGCCATTTTCAACACTATGGATCATAATGGCAAGAATCCACAAGAATCTATAGAGTTAAATAGGTCATAATTAGGTGCAATTAACTTAGTAGCCCAAGAAGAGATCATCAGTGGAATCATGGAAGTATTGAAAATGGCAACAAGATACAAGTTAATTTGATTTGTTATTCCAGATATAGTATCATTCAAGACACCTAAAAGTCATGGGATGGGGTTCCTTGCCTTATTTCAAAATTGTCAAACCGAAGATCTTCCAAGAATTGGTTGAGTGTGGAATCTTCGGGAGAAGGAGATGCAAGCTGTTGTTGGCTTCCAGTAATCTCTGGGGAAGAAGCAACAACTGTCGTAGCAGCTTCGGGGGATACCAATGCACCATTTCGCATGCTCGTTGCAGCTTTGAGTGCCTTTTTAAAATCCTCAAAGACCTCCCTCGCTTTGCGACAGACCCACTTCCTTTTCTCGATGCCATGGAGACTCTGCTTCTCCTTCTCACTCATGGAAGGAATGGAGAACACTTGACCGTTTGGAAGGGCGAATTCTCCTTCAGCTTTTCCATAATAAAAAGCAGCGATGTCACGAACATTCTTCGCATCTTGAGGAGTATCGTATCCACCAAGAGGAAGATGGTCGTGAATAAGCTTTTCCCCAGAGCTTAACTGCTCTCGGGGCGGCTTCATCCGTGGCAGCCACTTGCCTTGAGGTATGGTCTCCCCGGAGTGATTGTCTGTTTTAGACCTCCGGTAAACCCCAGGAACTGAGGGTCGGCGATGTCTCGTCTGTCGGGGATGTCGACTTTTTCCCATACCGAGAGCCGATCTTTGTAACTTAAATTCTATTTCTGGAAGCTAACAAGGAATTCGTTGCATGACGAAGCTATTGCAAATTGGTTCGAGCGCAAGAAGTTGAAAGAGTACACCTGAGAGGGTAGAATCATTTACTACGCTGATAGGAGGTGGAGATTCGTCATGTCGTCATGAAAAGCTAGATCTAGAAAGTTCATTTTGTCCTATGAAGTTGAGGGTACCATAACGCTAAAACATTCTTGAAGAATCGGTCGGCTGGAAAATGATTTTTATGGTTGACTGAGAGAGACGACTCGGGCGGATAGAAAAGTTTGAAGAGCACCCACCACTCTTGAAAGATTGCAGAACTTTCATGGACAGATTCTGCAATCTTTCGACGGGGGTTAGACATCATGATCGTGTCCCTCCAGAGTGCCGTCATCATCTGAAGCAAGCGCATCTTCAACCCACATAGTTGCAGTCGGATGCGTAGTAACTGATCTTGCACAGATGCGTAACATGAAACTCCTTGGGTCTAGTGACTGAAGCAGGTGAAGGTGCAGCGGCTGCTTCTTGACAAGAGAGATATCCACATTCACTGGGCTGTTGACCAAGCAGGCATGAAGTAAGTCAGCTAAATCGAATGTAGTGGGTCTTCGCAGTTGACAACGCCTTCTTGAAGTCTTGACAGATTTCCTGCGCTTCGCATTTTCTTGTCGTTGTCGGCAGCTCGTCGAGGCTGGTGATCCGAACACTGGTACCTTCGGAGACGAAAACAAGTCTGGTTTCCAGGGAATTCGAAGAATCAAACACGCAACCAAACAAGCAAGCAAGTTTATATATATAGAAACAGCATGGAATACATATTTCACAAGACTGAAAAGAGACATACCCAGTGTTTTTTTTATCATTTCGGAGAAGTAGCCAGTAGTTTCTTCAATACTCATGTGATACTTGGTGATATCTATATCAAAACTAGGTAAAATTTGGCTATCAGTGACAAAAAATAGGCAACATCTTTTGGCTATCAGTGATCTTAAAATACAGAAGTACTTAATCTGTCTATTTTGACCGAAAAAAAATGAAAATTTTCTTTACAAAAAATAGGCAGCATCTTTTGGCCGCAGCCAATTGGCCAAATCGTGCATGAAAACAAGATAAGAGACATATCAAAATAAGATATATCAAAATATATAGAAATATCAAAATAAGAGACAGAACTATAAAATAACTCACTTCTCTCTTCTTTTTGTCCAGTCCCCTTAGGGGCCTGGCGGTTGTTTCCGGTTCTCTGTGCAATTGAGCTCCATTTCTTTCACCAAATTTTAAAAAAAAATAAAACTTACAAAGTGACAAAACTGCTGAAATGTGCAACAACGAGGAATGACAGGATTGCTGAGAGAGAAAGGGATTTTTCGTAGGAAGAGAAAAGAAAAACTAGTTACAAAAGTGATTTCGGTGTAAGGAACTCCACTACTCAATCTAGAACACCAATTACCTCGGCTAGTAACCCACGAACCAGGGAGGTCACCGCACTCAACTAGGCCGTCTACAAACACGAGTTAAAACCTTCAGACTTTCAAGACTTTCAAGACCTCGATCAAGCAGTAGTTTGTGCATCCAGCTGATGCACGTCAAGATTTTCGTAATAATCTAAACCTTTTAATTATGATGAAGCCAAAGGGAAATTCGAGAGCAGCCCTCGAAGAAATTTCGACTGACAGACTTGCTGAAATTTAATATTATGCAATCTCATTTATTAGTCTGAACAATTGATTCCATCACTGCGTTATGAAACATACCTGTGCGTACAAACCCGGACTTCGTCCCCAGGAAGCGTGTCCAACGCTGATCGCTTGTTGGAGCCATCGAACTGGAGTGCAGAGCGATTGATACAAAAACATTTCAAAAACTTCACGTCACCCAACTGCAGTAAGTCTTTGCCAGTGAGACAAGCACAAAGAGCGCAAGCTGGAGAAAAGTTACTCAGACGATCTCACCCACTCGCTCTTTGGACGACTAAGCTTTCATAGTATGCTCCACTGCCTCCTCACAAGTCTGTAAATACTTATTAGTCGGGGGCAGGGGGGGTTTAGTCGGAGGCAGGGGGGCTCGAAAGGGGGCAGGGACAAGGGGGGTGAACGGGTGTAAGAATCATAGAACTGGAAGTGGGAAGCAAAAGAATATTGTTTCTCAGTCAATACGTGCATTCGTGTGGTACACTTAGCGTGCTCTGTCCGATGACTTCTCCTACAAACAGTACACCAATAATGAAACTTTAGTGTTTCCAACATTAAAATGGCAACAACTAACATAACATTGTTTACAAATGAGGCAGAGATCCCAAAGGGATCCCGACAGTGAACGAGATTCTAGCAAAGCATAATACCTTCCCAGCATGGGGAGGATCTTTGCCTGGTTATAAACAGCTGATCTAATTGACAACTAAATTTCCATCAAAAACATGAACACATGAACAGTAATTGCCAACATGAACTCTAATCATCAACTAAATGAAAATTCGATTGAGTTAAATGATACGACAAGTAACACTATGGGTACCATAACACTTTCATTATTGGTAATTGTAACCAAAGCATGGCAATGAACTTGAAAAATTTCCATCGTTTGGATGGATGATATTCCAGTGTCAACCAATTCAACACTATTATACATTGCGGGTGGGATTCCATGAACTAGAGTATGTATCTACATTGCTAACTGATTTGGTAAGTGTAACCATCTTCTCAATGTCAGGGAGGCTTCCTAACCTAGTCAAGGGAATGGTTCAAATGGAATGACGACAACACGGGTAAACACTCAACACTACATCTCATCCTCATCCTCGAACATGATAGAATGACAAGCTATCGTTTGACCAAGGGTATGCTGATCTAAGAATTTCTGGTGAAAATAAAGAGGTCATCTTGCTGACCACGGTTGATTCGCAAAGTTTCATCCAGGTAAAGGACGTCCCACTCCGCAGTTGCTTGCAAGGCCTGCGGCAAAGCGACACTTACGGAGGGCAAATCATCACCGAAGTGAGCGCCTAGTATCTCCTTGGGGCGAATCAAAAATGTGTCAAACGAGACGAGTCCAGCTTGTCCATTGCGTAAGTTTTCCCAGCTCCCTTGGAAGCCAACCTCCAACAGTCCAAGAGGTCCTAATCTGTAGGAGGCAGCATCCACGAGACAAGTCAGCCTTTCTTCACAAACTGCATGCCAGGTTTCAGATATGCTCTCGTGCAACTCACAAGACGATAGTAATAAAATTACCTCAGTTGAGTGCAATCGATTTGAAGGGTAAGAAGAACGAGAATTCGCATACCCACATTGGCAGATCTCCCAGAAACTAACAGAGAGTACAATTCAGCGTACAAACCTCATAATGAAAAGATATTTACGGTTACTAACCTTTTACCCGTTAAGAAACTCAAAATGAGCCTCATGAGTATTTAGGCAGTGGAGTGGTCATATGGGGACTATCTTTAGTACAACTTTATTTGTTTTTTGACCTACACATGCAATGTTCTTCATTGATTCTGGTGATGTGAAGTTTGGCCCCATCTAAACTATACTTTTCACAATAAGATCAATCCTATATGTCATTTCAAAACCATGAAACATAAGCCAGAAATTCAACACAACTAATTTGACAGAATAGAAAGCCACCTGAGCTCTGCAACATTTTTCGCCATGAGGAGGGAGCTTCCTACTATATCAGCATCTAAAGATGGTGCTGAGTTTGTCCCTTGATTCCAAACTTGCTGTCGTGGGTTATGTATCTCAACACCTGGAACTTGAGGTACATCTCTGTTTTGAAGTGATTGTGATACATATCTGTAAGGGACACAACAAGGATGCTAGTGTCAGGACTTTCGTCAAATCAAGTGTATTAAATGTGAGATCGACAAGGATTGGGCACCTAGTCTTTAAAGAGCTTATTTATAGAACTTTATATCCTAAAAGCTTCCATGTTAAAATGCACATAAAATGACGAAGCAAGGACGCAACCTTTAGCAGAAAACTACAAGGACTTCCGACTTTGGTTGCAAAGGAGAACAACACATTAAACGATCAATGAAATCATTCCTAGCTTCACTGGATCTCTAACATCAAAAGCCTCCCAACCTTGCCATAAACGATGCAAAACCTCAATTTGCAATGAAACGGTTATCCAGAAAATCTGGGTTAGGCCTTACATTAAGTTCCAGTTGCCATCCAATTGTGGAGCAGATGGGGTGTCGGAGAAAGCGTCGTTGCCACTGCCGGACCTCATTGTTGATCCCGGGTCTCGCGAGTTAAGTTTCACTTCATATCCAGGGTTCATAGTCTTCAACTGATCCACTATAGTTGTAATTTCTGAGTTCTTCGGTTTTGGACCATTCTCCATCCGCTGCAGAGCAACCTGTGCGGAAGAACGACGGTACTTACATTTCAGGATAAATGATCGTCATACCCAGGTTCAGGATCGCTTTGTCCACAAAAATAAAATAAATTGAAGTAATCATAGACCTATTACGAATATAATAAAGGTAACTCGATGAAAGCAATTATAAGTATAAGATCCGGCATGCTAACCATTACCAGAAGCAAGAACCGATACTAGTGACTATTTATACAAAAGAGATAGCAGCAAAGAAACATTCAAATGAAACTCTCTGCATACCTCTCCTGTTGATTTGATGATTTCCAAGAGAGATGCTTTTAATCTAATCCGTTCTAGCTCTCGACGGACTCGTTCGGCCTTTGCGTCAGTTTCTTCGGAAATAACTAGTCGCCTGTCCTCTCTGAACAGAACCAAACCAAATCCATGATCGAAAGTTCATTAGAATCTCAAAGCCAATCGATTTAATGCAACAAATTGACCAATCAATCCCTAATTCCCCATTCTTGAAGCACAGCCATGAAGATATCCGTCTTCCGTAGTTAAGCAATACGCATTAGAACAAAGCGATTATAGACAACCAAACTTCATAGCAAAATCTCCTAGAAGAAGTGTACATGCCCCGAGGATCAATGATCATATAAGCTGAACAAACAAACAAGAATACCTGACTTGCGAATCAACTGCAGCAGCAGCACTCCGAGCCCTCATTTGCCTGTGAGTATCCAAATGAGAAATTAGCATCACATCCCTATTCAACTTACTAATGAATTTACCAGACTTTTGAAAATTTTAAATTCCATGCATCTTCATATCTGATATAGACCACATTTGGATCAAACCTACAAATATATCTAAAGAAAATAAGAAGATTCGATTCATAGAGAGGAAGGACTGCATAATTACCATGCCATTGGTAAAACTACAAGAGGAATGTAGATGAGCCATCTCTCAGTAAGTCCCACAAGGGATGATATCTCAAACGCTGCAAACTGCAGGCCCACGTCAAACAAATCAGCATAGATTGGCTACCAGATAACAGAAATCGTCATCATGTGCAGGAAGACTGTTGTATCACTTTTGTCATCTATGATCCAATAAATGCATGAGTTGAAACTGATTTTAGAAAGTAATATATGTCAATGTTAGTGTACGTACTCTTTCAGCTCCAAGCTCAAATACACCGGAAAAAGATGTAGAAACCGAATCTTTTACACCTTCAGGTGTAAGATGAGTTATCTGCGGTACAGTTCAAGTCCACTTTGGAAAGGTCACAAGTAGCAAATCGAGTAGTATAATATGAATCTATAAAAGCCTCAGGAAGTACATACGTGCCCAAAATACAGAAAAGTAAAATGGCGTAATGAATCGATATCTAGTAACATTGCACTTGGAGAATTGACAAAAGGACAATATAGACGATTTTACAAAGTTAGATAGGCTTGGGATTTGCCACTCATTAGCCACCCTAACTGACAACACTAGGTCAAATCATACATGATGGCACCGCAGTATAGAATTGAGAACCAACCACATCAAATGCGGTGCCAATACTGTCCGTAAAATTATCAAGGAATCCGTTCCGCCATTCCTCAAAACTTTGCTGCAGAAACCAATAACCACTTAGCTGGTCAAAAGGGGGACACTATTGACGCAAAGATTGACAAACTCAACCACAATGAAGCTCTACAATAGAGGCAACAATGAAACATAGCAAAAACATAAAGAATATCAACAATTGTGGAGCTTTTAACCAATTTATTTCATGTACACATATAGTACAATTCCATATTCATCAAGTTACAATGAGTCAAAGGAAGGTTGAAATTCATACTGGTTTTTCCAAGATCTCCTTCACTTCCTTTTCCAAATCATCTGGGTTCACCTGCACAATCGTAGATCAAAGCCCGTTGATACATAAAACCTAAAGACATTACCCGACATCGACTAAACGATGAGAGGAAATCACATATATAAAAATCCCGATGATGCGATTAATTCTCACCTATTAGACTCAATGCTACTAGAAATCAGTGATACAGATGAACTTCGACAAACTACAACCGACAAAGGGCCCACTATAGCGTAATTTCATAGTAAAGCACATGTTTACTATGAAATTGCGCGTGTGATAATGAGATGGTTCGCATACTTACGACAAAGGGTCCACTGACCACGGTCACCACCTTATCTAAAAACTGCACAAAAACAAGAGAAAAAATAGGTTAAATCATAAAATGACCAAGTGGTCATGGCAAAATAGTGATCACAGCAACAACAGTCGGACCTAATGTGGAAACATCGGTGAGGTAGGATTATGAAGAGCACTAAAAGCCCACGTCAAGATTCCTACAAAGCATTCTATATCTTTCTGAAAGGCGGAAAAGAGAGATTCCAAAGCGTCAATAGAGTTGGAAATTTTAATAAGAACTTCAGCAAACCTCTGGAATTCAGCTAAGGTTTCCGATACAAGTACTGTAGACATGGCTATAAATATCATAATCTTGACCTTGATATGAACTTTGTAAAACATCGAAGTCATCATCCATCAGTCATTCTTAAGTACGTACCTTGCCTGACCGGAATCCTCCGACCACCTTGTCAAGCAACATAGTTCCAGGTCGCATCTGCCAGAAACAACGATTAATATGAAGGTCAGGCTTTTAAGGTAGAGGATACTATCAACATCACATCCAGCATTTTTAATATTTGAAAGAGTAAGATTTTGCGAAGATCACTACAGTGCAGTAGAGAGATCTTTGAGTACTAGAGCCAAATATGTCGAGATCTAATTTTTATCACTATGTAATTCCTAATTCAATTTCAAAATGTGATGTTGTAGACCACTGTAAGTCGCAGAAGACACAACCCTATTCATTCAAAATCAGTGGCCATAGAAGTTTAGCCAAGTTTGTTTACACCACCAGGTCCTACCAAAGTTTAGTCAATGTCATGTCAACACCAACAGGTCCTACCAAATAGATGAGTTGCTGTTGTTAGTAAGGGGTAAGAATAAGAGATAGGATCAGGTCCCTTACAGCTCTAGTATCCTTTACCATACCTTCAGAAAACAATCAAACGTTTTCTGAGCCAGAGTGCTTGTCACCTGTCCCAAGGTTTATTATATTTCAGCATATGGATTAACATTTCAAATGGAACACATTCAAGCCACTTGCAGATGACACTCACTGAATTTAACGATGCCATCGCTGAGCTTTCTGAGAACCCAACCGACTTGTTAGCCATATCAACCCCAGGACCAAAAACAAGCATGGCAGAGGCAGCCTCAACAGCTTTCACACCCCATCCATTCATCATATCCTTCTGTTTTGAGGACGCGGACTCTGATGTAGAGGCCTCAGAAGTGTCTTCCATATCTTCTCCTTGTGATCTGTAAGCAAAAACGAATCACCTTCATGCTAAATACCATAGTCAATTTCTACCTAATTTAATCCCTCTTGAATATAAACAATCATAAAATTCTTCAATTCAGCTCCTGGGCCTAGGTACTATTTATGAATTCAATATTCAGTAATCCTCCGATATTCACTTTCCTTAATATGGTGAAAGTTTGAAAATTCAACGTTTTGAAACCAAGTCAGAGACATCGTGGTTATATAGTTGCACAGTCTTGGCACTCGGGTCAGTGACTAAGGGTCTCATCAGTATGATATTAACCAATAGAAAGGATGAAAATCCAACACTAATCAAAGCTGCAATGCTTGTCAATGATTCTCTAATGCTTCTTTTTTTCGTTATGATGTGAAGACTGAATAATCATGACTCTGCACGATCGGACTTAATTTTGTTTACAGTTAAGCCGGGGATTGCATACCTCACTGCTCTCCTCAACGACGTGCCTTGCTTAGAATTCCAAGGGCCACCATTCAATTTCACTTGAAGTTTCACATTCGCTATCCGCCTCCTCCCAATTCCAGCTAAACACCGAACCCTCTTCTCTCCATAAGGTCGCACTAACCTAACCCTAGAGTTTCCCACATCCGTCCTCACACTGCAGCTGCTGCCAACGCAGGAGAAAGCGACCGTCTCCGGTCCAACAAGGACTACCATTTTCGTCACACCAAGTCTCAGAATCTCACAACCTGAACTAAATCGCAAACACAAAACGCCGAAAGATAAACCTCCACAGCAAAATTCAAAACCCCAAACCTCAAATACAGCCCAAGAATTCGATTCAACAGTCACAGACTCAGTAAAATGCTACAACACGAAGTGTTTGTAAAACCCAAACCCTCTCCACAGAATTCCAAATCCTGCAAATCCAGTCGCAAACTGCCAGCACCTCAACTACTAGTATCGACCCACCAAACCTTATCGTACTCTAGCTGCAAAATTTGCGTCCCTTATGATTCTACACCAGACACTAATCGTGGATGGAATGGAACGCAGGCAATTGTGAAGCTCCGGAGGTGTGATTGTGGCAAATTGGGAGCTGGAAGCTTCGGACAAGTGTAACAAATCTCAGTTGTTATGCAAATTTACATTCCCTGTGATGAGGTTTGGAAAGGGAACTGGGTGGAATGGGAAGCGGTGCGTGACGCATGGAGAGATTGGAATGAGAGGCGAGGAAGTGGCAACGACAGGCGAAGAGGAAATGGGCGGCTTAGAAGTGTTTGGTGGAAGCTCTCCTCTCAGACGGCCACCAGAGCTTGGGCTTTTCTGAGTTTAGTAATGTTTCGACTGGACACGGGGACCTCTTTAATGTCACCTCCTTTAATGTCACATCAGATTGTCTGGAAGCGACGTGTACAGTTCTCTGAGATGCAACCCCAATTTTATATGGAAAGAATATCTTTCAAAATTTGACCTTCCAAAACTTACTCACATTACCACACAGATTTGCTATCTATGGTACTTTGGAGAAGCTATTTGTCAAATCTCATATTTTAAAGAGATTGAAAAATTTGAGAGAAGTCAATTGCAAAAAGAATGAAGACATTCTGACAAGAAGTTAATTTTCTATGATTTTTCAAAGTTGAAATGTTAAAGTTAACTATGAATAGACCCTTGTTGAAACATGACCCTTAAAAGCGTAGGTGTGATAATAGATGGGCCAATAACGCAATTGGAAAGATCTTGTAGGTGAGGGAATTAGATGGATGGTGGTATTAGGCCTTTCGCCTTAACCTATTAAAGTAATTTTAGTGACTCTCATAAATAATCATACATTTCAAACATTGTTGTAACTAATTGAAGAATTAGAAAAAATTTCAATAAATTGTAGGATAAGTAACACACTTATATTTCAAAATTGCTTAAACAACTTTTTTTTAAAGAATTTCATCAAATTTATTACTAAAAAACACTTTTTGTATAAATAATTTTTGATGATTTTGGAATAGATTATAAAAATTGTAATATTTGAAGTTATGTTTCAATCAATAATATTTCACTCAATAAAATTATAAAATTTGTAGAATTTCTACTAGAAAACTCTTTAAAAAATTGTTATTTCACTTACTAAAGAATCTTGAAAAAACTTTATTGTTGTTAAATGGTTTTTTTTCATTAATAAATTTGATTAAATTCTTAAAAAAATAAAAATAAAAATTTAAAAATTTGAATTTCTTTTAATGCAAATGCATTACTTTTATCACAACAAGTCTAAATTTTGTTGAATATCTCTAATTACTCCATTAGCTATGGCAACTTTTATAAATATATAAAACATTTTGAGAGATAGTATATACTTAATTAATTGTGACCACTTTTTAAAATTTCAAGCATTTCTATTTAATTAAAAAAATACAACCTTCTTATAATGATAAAATACTCTACAAAGTAGGATAATACCAAACTTTCATCAAGAAATGAAATAAGAGTTATCAAATACTCTACGAAGTAGAATAATACCAAACTTTCATCAAGAAATGAAATAAGTGTTATCAGACTTACATCATAATATGCAACACATTCATGTGTGCACAAAAACTACAACTTGTTTCAAGGTAATGTTTGCAAAAATTTGTATCCTTGCCCCGAAATGAAATGAATCTTGCTATTGTCAACACTAGTGTGGAACAAGGATTCCTCAAAGTACAATATCACTGGCAATGTTTAGTACTTGCAAAGCCACTGCTGATACAATGAAATTAGGTTGAACTTTGCTATTAAAATTACCTTGTAGAAAGCATTGCAAACTAATTTGTAAAACCATCGAAATATTAGTTCTAACACCGTTGCAAATCTCCATCTAAACACCACTGCTCATATTTTTTTCAAATCCGTTGAATCTGTAAGGGCAAATACAAGAATGATTGTTGCAAAAAGTTCATAGTAACATTGCACAGCAGTTGCAAATGTGTCTGCTCATATTTTTTTCAAATCCGTTGAATCTGTAAGAGCAAATACAAGAATGATTGTTGCAAAAAGTTCATAGTGACATTGCACAGCAGTTGCAAATGTGTTGCACTCTGAACATAAATCACAACAAGATCATTGCTAGGTGTGTTTTTTGCCGGCATTGAAATGCCATTGCAAAGACTCTTACAATCCTTGCCATCTTCGCAAAGAGAGTTAACCTTGGAAGATACCGTAGGTGCATCCCCAGAGCTCTGAAAACAAATAGAAAAGAAAAAATTAGACATGGATACGTCTAATTTCATGTATATAAAATACAAATGCTCATCACTATAAATTCTTAGAACTATAAGTAGTTGACAACAGCAGAAAGAGCTTCACTTCAACATAAGTTGCATATGGTTGTCTTTTCCTGCAGATGTTTACATTGGATGGATACAACTGAAGCAGGGTGATTTGTGTAGTGCCATACAATTCAGCTTGTTCTAATTATACTCACGGAAAAACTCATTGAACCCTGTAGAACAGACAAGACACGTAATTGCATAACTTGAACTATTTAGTTACTTATTTAGCACTTACATTTTGATAAGTCCTTTTCACAGCTGCATTGGAAGTGCTCCTTATCAGCATGCATATCCAGTGCAAGCTTTCTCGACAACAAATAGTAACTTAAAAACAGGTCTGCAAATCCAGATCCAATATAAAAGTAAAAACACTTCTCGACAAATCTGCTTCGCTCTCTGAAAAACTGCAACCACCGTCGACAGCGTCTTCTCCAAAAGAAAATCGTATTCAATATAGAATCTTCAGCAGATGAAAACCTAAACCCTAATGGACAATCCCTAGTCACGGAGGTCTCCGAATTCCAGACAATGATCCGATTACGCAACACTACTAGACCGCCAACCTGACCATTTATCCAAACAACATTCATTTAAGAAATCCAATTACAAAAGAAACTGAACCATTAATTGAATGCAATCAATGCTCAACTGACAATTAAAGTCGCGCAATTCGAGATTGGCGATGTAAATTAGCTTCCTGGATAATGGTACACTCAAATTCTTCTGCCCCAGAGCTACCCTAAGAACCCCGACAACCTAATTTTCCAAATTGCGGAGAATTTTTGCATTGAATTGTACGAGGATCAGAGACGAGACATGAAACCTAAAAATTGTGTAACTATCGTGTTGCGAATCCCAATAGTTACGGCGTCACCACCGATGCCAAACACTGCTCCCACGGCGCTTCGTCAGATACAGAAATGTGCTATCTCTCGACACTCAATTCCTGTACCACGCTACCCTAAAAAACCTAAATTTCCATTTACGGAGAGTTCTTGCATTGAATTGTACGAGGATTGAAGACCAGATACGAAACCTCAAAAATGCGGAACTACCATATGTCAAATTCCAATGGTTGTGGCATCATCAACGAATGCCAAGCACTGCCCTAAACTTGGACCCGGCGCTTCGCCCGCCACAGAAATGCGCTATCTATCAACACTCAACTCCTATCCCACAGCTAACCTAAAAACCCTTACAAAACCTAATTTTCCAGTTGCGGAGAGTTTTTGAATTAAAGTGTGCGAGAATCACAGACCCCGACACGAATTGCAGCACTGCTAAACCTATCAAGTGGCCGACTCCGACGGTTTCGTCGTCACCAGCGACGTCAAATACTTCTTCCAAGGCGCATCATCCTGATACTTCACCCACGACAGAAACGCGCTATCAACCAAACAAAACACGTTCACGAACAGCAGTTGATGCCTCACGGGCACCAATCTAAAATTCACCACCTGCACAAAGCCCCACCCGACACCCTCCGTCATGTACGTCGGAATGAAATCCCTCTCCACGTCGCGCTTCACCTTCTCCCAGGGCCTCCCGGACATCAAGCCCATATACGTAAAAAAAGCCAGCAGGTGAATGGGTCCGAAGAGCAGGCAATCACACGCCACTTTCGTGGCGATGAAGCGCACGGAGTTCGCGCGAAGCTTCAGGCCATGGATGACAAACCGCTCCAACCCCTCGTACCACAAATGCCCCACGGGGCCGACGAAGCCCACGCCGAAGGAGCTCGCGAGTGCCACTTGCTTCCAATTGGTAGTGTCGGAGAGTGTTGTCGCTGCGTTTTTTTTTATTTCTGGGGAATTCGGAACGCGATTGCGCTCGATTCTGCGACTGATGGACTGTGCGGCGTAATCGCCCGTCGCCCATAAAATTCCGGAAGTAAGCATTTGTGTGCGGACGGGTTGTTGCGCGAGCTTCGCTTGGTACCAACCCCAGGCGCCGCTCAATCGGCCCAACACGCCCGCCATTGCGACGAAACCCAATTCGGAAATGAACAAGGAAATGCGAGTTGGAGGTGGACGAAGAACAATGTGACGGCGGCAATCGTGGTGCTGTTGCGGCGTCTCCGTCACAGGAAAATGAAAGTGGAAGAGCGGAAATTCGGGGAGCGACCCGTCGGCAGCGCGAATGGTGGACTTCTGGTAGTGACGTCGTCTGTTTTCAGCAGTTTTCAGCAGATGGGTTCTGCCCACAGCGAGAAGCCAGTTGCCATTGAGGTAGAACTGCCCATTACCATATTTTTCAAAGGTGAAATGTTAAAGCATGAATAGACCCTTGTTGAAGTATGTGCAAACCCTTGTTAAAGCTCAGGTGGACATCTCTACTTGTCAAGTGCATTGCCATTGTGATAAAAGGTTGGCAAGATTGTGGTAATAAGTGGATTACTAATGCAAATGGGAGGGTTGCGTAGGTGGCAAAATTGGATGGATGGCAGTAATGGGCAATTCTACCTTAAAGTCAGTCTCTATTAGAGGCATGGACGTCTAGGCATTGGAGGGGTCTATCTGTCCAAGTTGGAGGGTGACCAAGGTCTAGGTGCTTGCCATTGCACCTAGAGGGCCAACCCTAGAACACCTTGTCACCTACATCATCTTGTTCACTATAACTTTATTTGTTGATGTAACAGTCCCAATAACTTAATTGTCATGAATGCTCCCTGCAATGTACAAATTGTTTGCCTTTAAGTTTGTTCCTTTCTAAAAATAGTATCATCTAGAGGAGGATCTAACCCCTTTAGCTTTGCAATTCCAAATTTCACAAACTGGAGTTGGATGAGAGAGACGGGGATCTCCATTGGATGCTTCAGACGGACCAAGCTCCTTAGAAATGTGTAGAGTTCTCCATATCTAGTTGTTTCCATTGGCTTCTCCAACTACTCCCTTGAAAATGCATGAATTGTACTTAGAGATTTTTGTATCCTAGGTAATAAAGCACGCCTTTGACCAAGGGTTCACACCTTCTAGGCTTACAATTCCCGATTACAACAACCGGAGACTGAAGGTTCATATGGAGGGGAGATTGGAGCTCGCAACAGAGCTTGGCCGGGAGCGTGGCCAAGGTCTAGGTTGCCAATGGCAACTAGCCCTAACGATGGAAAACCAAAAGTTAGTATATTACAAGCTAGTTCATTTTCCCAAATTGCCAATTAAAATCAAAACTTACTAGTTACTACTTTTTGAATCTATTATAAATAAGACTACTAGAAATAGCCAAAGATTATTAATGAAAAATTAGAAATTAATGAAATTAATGAAATTAATTGTTTTCCAATAGAAAACAATAGATACAAGCTAATTCAACTCAAATTTCTTCCTAAACATTGGGCCACATAATGCCCTTTTTCCATTACGCTTACATTTCTTCCCAAACACTAGACCACATTTGCCCCTTTCCCACTGGCAGGTATGGAACAACTAAAAGTAATAGAGGGCAATGCTATTAAGGGTCTAATTTTCTATTTATAGTAAGGTAAAAGGTCCATAAAGTGCTTGGGTGCTAAGAGCATCTACCTCCTAAAATGTACACTATTTTTACATTTTTTTTTTCTCATTGCACTAGCAATGTACAAATAGTGTATATTTTAGGAGGTGTATGCTTTTAGTGACCACTACATTCAACTTCAAAAATCCAAAACTAATTTCACAGAGCTCCAAAAAATATGAAACAACTTAGGTTAGATTTCAATTTCATTTGTCTTTCAAGGAAAATTTACTAAAAAATATTTTAAGAAGTCTAACCTCTCCAAATTAATTTTTAGCTCTTAAATCACTAGAAGAAAAGTGTGTTGGAAATCGCAGTTTTGCGTGGGCTGAAATTTGTTGAAACCCACATTTCCAATGCAAAAATCTGTGTTAAAACACATTCCAACACAGATTTTTGCATTAGAAACTTAGGTTTCAACAAATTTCAGCCCACGCAAAACTGCAATTTCGAACGCAGTTTTCTTCTAGTGAATGGGCCCATTATGGATCTCCAACTTTACCAAATAATTCAATTTTTGAGTTGGTTGCCAAGTTGATAAGCTCTATTATTACACTAGTTCCAAATAACTAACTCCAATTCTTTTGTAGAGTTGGCATAACTCAACTAGAGCCTATTCATATCGTGTTTCATAAATAATCCCAAGTGATTAGAACACTAATACTACAATTTGCCTAGTGATATCCTTGGTGTTATATAACTCATAAAAACCTTCTAAATGAAGATCTTATTATTTTAGGATGAGAGCTATATATGGAACAATGCAAAATTGGTTGAATACATTAGCACTTGCTAAAAACTGTTTGATGGGTAGGGTGACATTAGTTATGTATAAATGTTATCCCATGGATAAGTGTTATAAAAGCACTCTTGACTTCCTTGCTAGCTTCCTTGTCCAAATGTGAACAAACAATATTATATCACTTCAACTCCATTATTGAAACTAGATTGCTTAACCCCTGAGCGCCCAGAGCTAATTCACTGAAATCCATACCTTTTCCACTTCAATCCACTCAAGCTTTCTTCTAAGAAGAGATCCACATAATCCAACTGTACTAATTGATATTCAAGAGGGACCAAGAGGTGTGGAGAAAAGGACTTGTCCTTTGACCGTACTACTCAAAAGATTATGATGGTCAAACAAGAACGTTTTTCAAAATAGAGAGGCCAGATTTTGGCCTCTTGGGCGCTCAGGGGTTAAGTAGACCCATTTGAATACATTAAAGTTTTCCTACAATATCTAATACTATTGCATAAAACTCTTTTTACATAGGACCAAGTGTGAAGAGGGCATTATAACATTGCTAAAGTAGCAACACCTAAAATGCCTCAACTTTCATTGATTGTTCAAAAAGCTCCTTGCCTCTTATTAGTTGCTATTGCAAAGTTGTGGTGGTTTTGAGTTACAGAAGTGTCCATTCAAGATCATTTTTAAGGTTCTCAAGAGTAGAAGGCATTGCAATTAGGTATTGCTCCCTTACCCTTGAAAGGATAAAACCTATAACCATGTAGTTGTTTCAATTTTTTTGACTTTTTTTTCTCTATTTTGCAACTAAGTTTGAGTTAAATTTATTTTATTTTATTTTTTAGTGATAAAACCACATGTCTTCTATGAGTCGCAAAGTTTCTAGATTTATTGGTAATGATTTGAAATTATTGTGATTATTTTTTTTTAAAGTGAAATAAATTCATATCTAATACAAACATAGCTCAAAAATTTGAAATTTTCTTACAAAAGTGTATATTATAGTGAAGAATACTATAGTATAATCCAATTTTTCGTATCATTTTATAAATAGATATTCAATAGACCATGGTAATTGGTCCAATGATATAATTTTTTTTTGAAATTTCATAATGGATTTAAAGTAGACTTAATTTTCTTCATTTAATTAGTTGGAATTAATTTTTTTGTAAAGCATTTTCAAGGATGAAAAAAATATCTAGCGCAAAGAGCTAGAAGTTGTTAAATACACTAAAAAGGCATTTGTGGCACACACATCCAAATTCATACAAAGGAATGTAAGACACCCATCATGATATTTCTAGAACATGACAAGTGGAAAGAACAACTAGACCACATATAAAAATTGGATGAAAAAAAGTTGATTTGCATCCTTTAACAAGCTTATTTTGTCATCTGAAAGCTAAGATCTATTTTTTCAAACATTCCAAGGTTACCTGATGTGAAGGGTCTATTTTTGCATTTCCCAAATGGAAGGAGACTTCCCCTGATACTAGCCAATACTTTTTGCAAACCAATCAACGCATCTCATGTAATTATATTAATCCCTAAAGTCCCATTGTTACAAAATTGATTTGGGGTAAGCTTGTATAACTTCAATTTTTGAAATGAATTTTTGAATTTTTTTCTTATGTTTTCAAAAAATAGAATTTTTATTCAATTTATGTTTGGGAGCAAAATTTATGCCACAATAAGCTCAAAACAAGGGAAATCAAGCAACAAAAAAATCCACAAAAAATTGAAACCAATTAAAAAAAAAATTCTTGTAGATTACATTTTTGTCTTCATAGAAAGCTTTGATCATTCCATTTGAAATAGTGATGTGAAAGTTATGGAGCTTCTTGTTTTATGGGAAATCAAAGAATCTTCTTGAGAAAATAACATATTGGATTCATTTTTGAACTCAATTTTTATATTTTTTCAAAAAAGAGGTTCACAAGGTTAAATATGCTTATTAAAACAATCACACCGCTGGAATTAGTGTGTTTCAAATCCATTTTAAAGCTATTGACAATTTAGTTTTTCCTTCAATCTTGTACCTACTTCTACGTACACTAGAAGAAAAGTGTGTTGGAAATCACAGTTTTGCGTGGGCTGAAATTTGTTGAAACCCACGTTTCCAACGCAAAAATTTGTGTTAAAACACATTCCAACATAGATTTCTGCATTAGAAACGTAGGTTTCAACAAATTTCAACCCACGCAAAACTGCAATTTCCAACGCAGTTTTCTTCTAGTGATAACAATCAACTAGTGAGAGTTACAAGAATCCTAAATTAATAGTCCAAATAGGAGCAATTTTTACATTTATCTCATCTCCCAAACATGAAAAGAATGCAAGTCCAACATAAGTGAACTCTAGCCCTAATTAGTTTTACATCATCTCAGAAAAGACATTCATTACATTTTTCTGGCCTCTATAATGGGTTGCAAGTTCCCCTTGCATTCTCTACATTCCCAAATCCTTGGAACTCTGTCACATTAGCCTAATGATGTGGCATGGTGACTATCACATTAGATAATAATAAAAAATTAATTTTTAATTATAAAAAATTTAAATTATTATTATTTAATTATATATATATTTTATATATTTTTATATTTCACAACAATGGGAGCTAATTTGAAATGGCCCTTTACGCAAGCCAAAAAACATGTAATGCATATGATTTTAGGTGTATGAACCTCAATATTGCGCTACATGCAACTTCCATGTGAACTTCATATGATCTAAAATTTCAATTACTTTTAATAGACTATAATTTTACAAAAAATTGCAATTCAAGGAAGTTTAGCTCTTTTTAACAATACAAAATTTCAAAATTTCAAAATCTTCGTAAATTGTAACTTTTGAAGTTGCAACTTTTTAAAAACTATTGAAATTCATATAAAAGTTGCATCTAACATTGTATTGGAATGAAAGTCATATCAATGGTATATATCAATAACAAAAAGGCTTTTGTAGAGATGAAAAGTTGACATTACTACTTGAGTATTGAAGTTCATCGTAGAAGTCTCTATACACTAATCATAGATTGTTTTAGTGCTTTCCAGTGTTTAGGTAGGTTCATAATGAAAAATCAATATGTCAATGCCAAATTAGTGATTTAATGACATTATTTTAGTACAAAGCATGTTCTTTAGGGATTAATGTTCAGTAAAAATTGTCAAGGAAAATCGCTCTGCATGCTTTGGGAAGAATGATTGAGTTTTTCAATGCTAGATATGAACACATAGTAGTTAAAAGTACTCCCCTATATAGGACATAAAAGTGAAAGTTAGAAATAAAAGTAAAGTAAATTATATGCACTTCATTTCATGCACTGGGTAAATATAGAAAAGAAATAAAATATAAAAAAATGTTTTTCCTGCATATGATATCAAAGTGAAAATAAAAATAAAAGGTAAATTAAAAATTAAAATCAAGTTAAAAATAGAACAGTAAGCTCAAAAATAGATTAAAAGGCAATTTGGTTATATACTGTACATGCTTTGATTTTGAAGTTAATTGTACACAGGTTTTGACTAAAAATATCGGTATACAGTATACCGTGCACGCTATATTCTGTATATACCGTGCACTGTGTCTTTGCACTACGGGCTTTTGTTTCCTGGGGTTCTCGCCTTCTCGGAGGTAGGTTCTGCGATCAATCATACAAGCTTGTGATTTGGGTTAGCTTAGTTTATGCAAATTGTTTTGTCGAATTCCTTCCATGTCTGGAAAATGTGCAGGTTTCTCTCGAAGGTTATACCTTGCGCCACATTCACGCTACCTTTCGTGAAGAGTTCTGTACAGGCAATAGTTCCTTTGAGTTTGTACTTAGATTGAAGTAGGAGAGGAGATGCATTGGAATCTCTGAGCATAAAAATCTCTACCAAATTGGATGACCCAAGAATTTCATTAGCTTTGTTGTAATGCAGTTCTAATCCGACTTTTTGTGTGTGAATTTCTGGCTAATTTTTGTTATGTCTCGTTTCCTTTTGGCAGGAATTCAACTTTCAACCTCTTGCTAGATGATGAATTGAATGGAGGGTGAAAACGTTGAATCGAAGTGATGGGAGAGTGTCATCGAGAGGAATCCCCAAATTGCGCGAACCATGGGTGGTTAGACCATCAGGTACTTGTTGCTGAGTTCTTAGCTTGTTGAAGAGCTTGTAAAATCGAAGCTGTGTATTCTTAAACATGTGCTTTTGCTCATACATTTGTAACGTCAGTACCCGTCTTGTGTTTTGCGGATTGTCGCCTGCCCTACTTCCACAACTACTATTTGAAAGGGCACTTTGATCAATCCTTTGCATCATATGAGCAACGTGAAATTGGTGCACTTGCTTCTTCTTTTTTTGGTTTCTGACTTTTTGAATATGATTAGGTGCAGTGTGGTCGCGCTCAGAACGAGTTTGGCCGCAAAGCGAAATTGACAGCGTGCATTTTTCAACAGGTAAGATGAATTGCTCTGGAGGACTAGAAAGTCCAATTTGGACTAATGTTTTTTTAAAGCGCTAAATGTTCTTTTGATTAGGTCATACAGGGAATCTGTCTTTTGCCCAATTTTATTTCTTTGTCGACCTACACGTGCAATGCTCTTCACTGATTCTGAAGGACGTTTATAGTTTTTAAAGCGACCAACAATTCAATTGATCGTATTGTGTGAAGAACAGAATTCAGATCGGCCAAAGTTATATCACCAGAATCAGTGAAGAACATCGCACGTCTTCGTTAGTCAATCAGTAAGAAAAAAATTGGACTAAAAAATTCCACATATGACCTAGCCAAGAGTGCTAGAATACCACAAGGCTTAATTTGGGCCTCTTGGTCCTTTAGGGTAATGGAGGACTCTCCAGATTTGCCGTTCATGCTTCCTCTTGCCATGCACCAGTTTGCGAATTTTGTTAGCGAGATTGATAGTGGCAGCCACCAAGATTGATACCTCTGCCAAAATAGGGATCCTCCAAGGTAGTTTTGCTAATTTCACTTTTGCATTGCAGAATGGGATCCTCCAAGGCAGAAGAGAATCTGGCACTACGTCTGGGTCTGACTGCAGTCTCCGCCATGGCGTCGGAGTCTGCGACATTCCCAATCGACATCACCAAAACGCGGCTGCAATTGCAAGGTGAACTTGGTGCAACAACGGCTGGAGCCCCGAAGCGTGGCGCTATTAGCATGGCGGTGTCCATAGGGAAGGAAGAAGGCATCGCTGGGTTGTATAGAGGTCTTTCACCTGCGCTTCTACGCCATGTGTTTTACACGAGCATTCGCATTGTGGCGTATGAAAATCTTCGCAACAGGCTTAGCAATGGGGAGGATCCGCAGAATCTGTCTGTGGCGAAGAAGGCTTTCATTGGGGGCGCTTCAGGCATCATCGGACAGGTCAGTGTACCTTGCTTTATAGTATGTCTTCATGAGTACTTGCTTGAGATTTGAGTTTGTGTACACTGGAAGGTAGGATCCCAATTTTCAATTTAATGTGAGTGAACAAGTAGAAAGCTTACACTTTTCCAGCCAAGGAATCCACCCAACGTAGCTGGAATTGGTCACGTACGACAAGTCCCAGCCTAATTGGGTGGACCACTTGGCTGGAACAGAATATGATGTCCACTAGTGGTGAGAAATGTCTCAACTACGATTAATAGATAAAAGCAAACCCATCAGATTGCAATGATCTCAGATGCAAGAGGGTGAGCAGGTTCAATTTTCATAACATATTTTACGGAGGCCTTATTGACACCTCGGAACCAGTCATGATGTCTTGAATCTTGAGTATCCAAGATGCCCGTTTTCTCATTCTTTATATAAAGATGCAATGCGAGGAAGGTTGCAGGATATAAAAAAATATGGTTTACAGATGCACATGGTTGCGTACTGAGTGGTTGTAGAACCAAGCACAATACTTGGTCAGTGAGTCTCTCAGCATCTGTAACTAGAAAGGGTGAAGTGCTTTCAATGGCTAAAGAATGTCATGAGGTCCCTCTCACAATGCAAAAATCAGGTCTCCTGAATTGCAATACGAGAGCTAAAAGAATGTCATGTGTACATGTTCCAATTTCAAGCATGTTTAGAGCTTTCCTCTGGTCTGACCGTGCAAATCTGGAAAATGCACACACAGGTGATAGCAAGTCCTGCAGATTTGGTGAAGGTGCGCATGCAAGCGGACGGCAGATTAGTAAAGCTCGGCCAGCAACCACGTTACACCGGCATGGCAGACGCGTTCACCAAGATTGCGCAATCCGAAGGCGTGACGGGGTTGTGGCGAGGCGTGGGCCCAAATGCGCAGCGTGCGTTTCTGGTCAACATGGGGGAGCTTGCCTGCTACGATCAGTCGAAGCAGTGGATCATCGGGCGAGGCATTGCTGGTGATAATATTGGAGCTCACACGCTGGCATCAGTTATATCTGGATTGTCGGCTACCATTCTTAGTTGCCCTGCTGATGTGGTGAAGACGCGGATGATGAACCAAGCAGCTGGGGTGGCGATGTATCGAAATTCCCTGGATTGCTTGACGAAAACGGTGAAAGCAGAAGGCGTCATGGCTTTGTGGAAGGGTTTTCTTCCGACGTGGACTAGGTTAGGACCTTGGCAGTTTGTGTTTTGGGTTTCGTATGAGCAGCTACGCCGGCTCAGTGGCCTGTCATCGTTCTAAACCCGAAACCCGAAAATCTCTGAAGGACCAGAGGACCTCATGCTTTTGAATAGGTCTTATGGGGATTTTCTTTTGTAACCCTAAACCCTAGATTTTTAAACCCTGAAATTTTAAACCCTGAAACATCTGAAGGACCAAGAGGGCCTTGAGCTTTGGACTTACGGGGTCTTATGAGGCTTTTCTTTTTGTTCAATTTTATTTATTTTGTGGCCAACACATGAATCTTCTTCACTACTTCCGGTGATATAATATTGGTCTTTTGACTCCCCTTCTGATCAAATCAAACTGGTCATTTCAAAACCATGAATTCTTGGTTTTTAAGAGGATAATCCCCTCGCCTTGACAGACTGCTCATATTTGAAATATATCATGGGTTGTTTTTTTCGGTTTCTTGGATGTTTGAAAGTGCTTGCTGATTGCTCATGATAAATACACAAGCATAGCCAACATTTAGCCATTATTGTGCTTTCATGCCTATCTTCCAGGATCAAGTGATTTTGATCAGAGTGATGCTGCCCACAGTTTTGGAATTATAATGTACATTCGATAGGAAACTTTTAGTGGTACAGTTCTGTCTCGGATGATTCTGTCATAGATTTCTAATTTTCATCTAGATTCTTGATGACAACTTGGAAGCTGACCTACATCTGGTCAGACATAGAACTAAAGAACCTACAAAATTGTGCACCCCAGACAGGTTGCATTTGAATTCCTCTGTTGACGAAATAATCCTATCCAGTCCATTGCGCGCCGCAACCAAGTAGGTTTCTCTGTACGCATGAAGCAAATTTAAGATTACACTAACCGCTCATTTCTTGGTGCAGCAGACGCACAAAGAAGTAGAAGTAGGAGTGAATGGATATTTTTCTTAGTGTGCACCTCTGACTTTTGATTTTGTTGAAAACTTGAATTCCTAGTGATACAATTAGTCTAGGAGGAGAGGGTGTATTCCTTATCAATTACACTCGCTTAGATGGTCAAAGAGACACTCGTTTTGGAAAGGGGAGGTGATCTCTAATGCAATCTACAATTCTCATAAAATTCAGGAGATGCTTGCGGTAACTAAGTACCTGCGTTTCGTCTTGGTAACACCAACAAAGCTTCCGTCCACTGATGGCCCCCTGACAAGAACAACTCAACGGAACCAGGAAATATACTACTTCCAATGACTGGTTTCTGTGGGTAGTAGATCTTGAATACATGAGCCACTTTTTGAACTTGCTCTTCTAAAACACTGATCTGGTTACATCGCTCCACCAATGGCAGCCGATCATTGGAAGGAAAAATTACCTTGAATTTATGTACACATTTCTGGTGAAAAACCCTAGTGCTTGTGGTCATTTGTAAATGTGTTCTGTCCAAATACCCGTTACATTGGTTAACAAAGAAAACCATGCTTTATCATGATTGCCGGTTTAAATGAAGCTGCTCTTAGGAAGACCAAGTGACTGAAACTTGATGAAAATGGAAAATCGAGTTACAAACTCAGCCGCTTTGATCACTTCAATTTGAAACAAAATACATTCACGAGCAGTCTGTGAATGGCACCGTTACATCATGAACCCCTCTGGTAGCAATCACTAGTCATCAGCATATAATTACAGTTCTGCGAAGTTGAGATGAACTTCCACAGACTGGAAACCAAATCCACAACAGGCTCGCCTATACATACAGGGAGGCATATACCTACATTGTCAGGTTCTACCAGAATCATCGGTATGCCACAAAATACTTGCAACATTGACAGTAATTTTACATCTACACATCGCTTTCTCTTTCGTCGCATATGCTCCACGGTTTAAAAGTTTCACCTCTCCAGCTCACGGATCCTCGCTTGTTTCACGGCTTGGGAAGACATCCAGCCTTTCGCGCGCTGTAAGAGTGACACTGTGCATAGATCATAGCACAAATTCAGAAAACCTCGTTGCATCCAAAGTGCAAAATGACCCAAAGAGGCCACTCTCACATCTATTGAAATTGAAACGCAGCATCTAGGGAACTTCAATGCAGGTAACAAAATGTATCAATAGATATACATGTTTTAATGACAAATTTTACTGGAAGTTACTAAAATCAACTATTAGTTCCGAAATGGACTTTCTATTGTTTGCTTGGGTAACTAACAAAAGCCATGCTCATGTATAACAGCGATAGCAGGAAATAAAATACAAAATGCACTTAAAAGCAGAACAGTAATATCGTACCTGAATTTTTGTGAGATAAATTCCGGTTGAGAGCGTTCCCACTTGACATGCTTCGCAGGAACAACTCCTTGACTGCGGCAGGTGCGCATCTCGGTACGGGCGCGTTCTCCTTGTCAGAATCAGAATCAACTGAACCACCTTGCTTTCCGGATTTCTTATGCCTGTTCTCTACAATGGGAGTGGACTTGGAATGAGAGTGAGATACTCTACATTGCTCTTCCTGCACGGTACCCTTCGATCTCTCCGTCCCAGCTGCAGATCTTTCGTTATTTGCATCCAATGGCTGTAGCCTTCTCCTTCGTGGCGACTTTCCTTTGAGCACATCCAGCATCGTGACCGACGAGCTGTTCTGGGGCACATCCACAGGCACCATCTCCACATAGCGCGAGGCTTTTCTGGCCTTCTGTTCTCGTTGTGGGTTTGGGGCAGCAGCCTTGGTAGAACCTTCTCTTTTGAATGTCACCTTAGAGAGTGACGATGACACGGAATTAGCTGGTGCAGCAGCACTTCTTCTCCTCATGGATTCGTTCTTGCCAGGTACAATTTTCACAGGCGAAGGCCGAACTAATGAGGAGGGGGAAGCCATGTACACTGGATTGGAGAACAAAACACCCTTCGTCGGGGTGAGTTTCCATGGCTTCGATGAGCCCTTGATTTCAGTCACGTTCATGGAAAGCCTCCTTGGGCCTGAGAGCTCATCGTCTGCATAATCGGACTCCCTGAAGCTTCCATTAGGAGAGGTGAACAGCTTTTGACTTGCTCTCTTCTTCTCAGGGCTTCGGGCACCCAGGCGTGGGGACAAGGTTCGAGTTAGCTTGGCCGGTTTGGCAGTGTTATCCGAGGGGAAGACTACCTTGAATTTGTTTATAGACTTTGATGGCTGAAGTTTGCCACTCATGGTCCTCTGCACCTGGGCCTTGCTTGGAAACGCTATATCTTTCCGTTTTCCATCTTTGGAAACCCGCTTCTTCGGTTCCGGAACGTGAGCTACAGGCTGCTTTGTCTTCACAGGCCCGTCTTGAAGTGCTTCGGCAACCAGCGTCGCGATCTGCTTAGCATATTCGCTTGCCATCAAAATCTCCGAGATCACATCGTGCACCTGGTTGGCAGGCGACGACCATTGCTTCCACTCACCTGGAAGCAGAGAAGAAGCAACCTGATCAGTTTCATTTCAAAAAATCCCGTTCTCAAATTCACCAAGCTTTTAATGATTAGTTGGTATTGGATAAATAGAACATAAAATGTTAATTATCTTAATGTTACTGTCAAGTAACTAAATTGTTAACAACGCAGTATCAACTCAATGCGCATGATACGAACATCAAACTAACACAATCTGCGTTACACTAAAATTACCTCAACATGAGGACAAAGAATCTCTAGTAAATCAGAGGGATTTTATTTTGCGTAGTACTGACAATCCACAAATATACTGTGACAGGGGCCTTGCACTAGCCAAATATCTATTGATCGACTGACGTAGCAGAAATAATGTAGCCCAATTCGCAGCTCAGAAAAAAAAAATACTGATACATAAAACTGATTCCTGAAGACTAAGATCTCATGGTTTTAAAATGACCACTCTAATTGATCATACTGTGAAGAATGTATTTCAGACAGGGCCAGATTTTATATCAGTGAAGAAAATAGCAAGTGCCGGTCAAAGAATAATAAAGTTGATCAAAAGAGAGTCCACAAGTGAACTCAGAAGTGCTCAGACAAACAAGGAGCCAATTTGGGCACCTTGGTCCTTCAGGATAACTGCTCGTTCTGAAGAATCTGAAAGAAGTAGGTCCGAAACTACCTTTCGATTTCCTGGGCGTTACACGATGCACAGGTTTGCTGTCTGCATTGTGACATTTTACAGATTTTTGACTGCCCTCATCTGAATTCAATAAACACATTGTCAAACACAAAATCCAGCTCTATGCATCATCCCTGCAAAGAAAACAGTTTTGTTGATTTCGGTGTAGTATGCAAAAACTTGAACTCTGTGACGGGTTCCAATATGGTACCGCCGCGTACCGCCACGTATCTCCAAAGATCCCCCGATTAGCTTCACACAGTTATTAATGGAACCTAATTCATTGTTAGTCTATCAGATCATGATCTCAATTACAAGATAGTGTTAAATTAATGACCACGTAATGTTCACTTGCCGTTGCCAATGTAACATCGAATTAATGCCATTGAAACTTACACACGCTAATATTAAGTGAACACCGTTTGCATTACACTAACATTAAATCAACATGAGGTCTAAATTAATCCAATATCCATCGACATTACTTTTAAAACTTTTGCCAATCTAACGGAGGGTCTTCAGTGATGCTGACCATGAACTTAGTATCCACCCATTCTAACATATTTGTCCATTTTATTCTAATATGCAGTCTTCAACCTTAAAAAGACTAAAGCGGATAGCACATTACCTCGCAGTTGAGACTCACGAGTGCTTTCCTTGCCGGCTGCAAAGTCCTTGGCTCTGTACGAAGCACAATCAACCAAAGAATCAATGAATGTAGACTCAGAAGAAGTCTATGCAGCAGTACACGCCAGCATCATGAATCACAATCACTCCTAAACATAAACCGATTTCCCTAGGACATCCACATTTCACTTCTTTCCATAGCTTATCAACCATTGCAGAAACGAAGAACGCAGAAAATTCTCAAAAAAGAAACTAAGAAGGGTTACCTGCTAGTGGCATTAGCTCTGGAAAGCCGGGTAAGCTTCGCATTAACAGGACTCAAGTGAATCCCAGAAATAGTACTCTGAAGATTCTGCAGACGCGCAACCACCTGCTCAACCTGAAAACCCAAACCCACCACAACCGTGAACACTCCGAATCCACTCCCCTAAGCAACCAAGTCCAAATCATCGGAACAGAGCCGTTACCTTCAGAACTGCTTCCAATAGCACAGGTGAAGGGTGCAATGCCAAGTCCGACTCCACTTGCGCCATTCTTATTCGAATCCTCCGAAACTCTAGGCCACCATTTCCCCCAAAAAACTACAACCTCTTCTTCAACACTCCACTACGCAAACCCTCTCAAAACCCACAACCCAATTCCGCCTCGGAAACCACACCTCCAAACATCGAATCATGGGCGAACCAAATCGGCCGACCCAAAGTTGGACGAACCAAATCCTCGCTCGAAGTAGCAGCAAATTTCAAAAACGGAGCTCCTACACTCTCATACGCACTGCACTGTTCCGAAACAAGTGCACTATATTAAGAAATGCTATAGCGCGATCGACAAGGATGATTCCCAAACAGAAATTCGAATGTGGCGATTGACAAGCACGCTTCGCAATGAGAAATTCTAAAGCGCCATTGTCCAAATATCTAGAATGAATCCCACGGAGAAAATTCTACAGAGCGATTGCGAAGACTGAGCTCTGGAAGAGAACTCTGCGAGCTACAAATGCGGTCATCTCGGAAAGGGTGAGAGCATCAACCGTCTCTTTCTGGCAGGCATTTGCTTGCAACGGCAATATTCGGATGAATCTTAATAGTTGGGGACTTGGGGAGGAGGAGGACTGAACTCTCTTCTGGCAATCATCTGGCTGCGGTGAAAAGGGGAAAGTGGAGTGATGGGGGGGAGGCATGGGTGGCAACGGAAAGAAAAATGGGAGGAATTATGACGGCCGGTGGGCGGAAGCGAAACGTCCGAGACGGCAGGCTGGCCACGTGTCGAAATCGCCCCGGCGCCCCCCGCTACAGGGAAAATTTAAAATTCGTCCATCGACGGTAGATGGTGGGGTGTCGCGCTTTCGTTCAATTGTCCAATTTTTACGGGGGCGGGGATGGCTTCCGGAATTTCCGACGTATGTAAATAGTGTGGTTCTAAAATTAGTGCGAATAAGCGGCTCTGATCCTAATCTGACTGGCGCATCTCAGGCGATGTTGACTATCTGACCATTGGTTTTTTATTTACTACTGTAGCTTAGGTGGGGTTTGTAATTAAATAAATTACAGCTGGTTCGCATTAACTCCCAAGTCCCACCAAATTCTCAAAATATGATGGGTGGAGAGATCAAAATTGGGACATGGGGCTTCACACTAACTATTAGGGGTGAGGTAGGAGGTCCAGGACCATCTAAGGGTTGGAACTGAATTCTAGGGAGGTGAAACACTTTGAAATATTTTTCAATAAATTTTTTTTGAAAGACAAGGAGAATTGACATCTAACCTAAGTTGTTTCATATTTTTTGAAGCTTCATGGAATTAGTTATGAAATTTTGAAGTCAAAACACCATAGGGCTCTAAAAGCGAACACCCCTTAAAATGTACACCATTGGTTCATTTTGATAAATTGAAGAAAGCAGAATGTACCTCTGAGGCATGTTCCATTCAAAATGCCCAATCCGAGTTCGAGCCTCCTACCTTAATCATACCTTCTACACTCCACGACCATTCTTTGAAGAATGAAGAGGTGGTGGCTCTTGGATGGAAAAATATACTTCTACTACAATTGCTTTGCAATATTGAATATCCTCCTCCAAAGCAAAAGAATGGGTGTGCAAAACAATGTGCCCAAAAGAGCAATAACTGCTCCAATTGAGTAAATGTTGTGCATAACTTTGCGCACTAAGTATATTTTGTTGCATATGTAGTACCACCCCTCCGTTGTTGATTCCAACATGCCTCTGTAATTGGGTTCTTGAATCAAGTGAACTTGCTTCAATAAACCAATCTTTGTAGTTTTGCATTCAATGGGATTTACCTTGCCTAGAGATTTGTGAGTTCCCTGCAATTTCCAAATTGCAGAAACATAGCTACTACTATAGTTTGACGTGGCCGAACAACTGCCATGTCAAATAATATAAAAGAATGGTTTTAAAATAGTTTTTATTTTTTATTTTAATTTTGAAAAACTATATCTAGTTCCCAACATGGGAGACCAACCTGAAATGGACATGCATGTTGGCTGAAAAACATCTAATGCATTCTCCATTGTCAACACACAAAACAGGGATGTTACACCTTCTTCACCTAGACTTCCTTCCCATTGGCTCTTTTTTTGTTGTAACGTTTGTTTGGTGAAGAAGGTGTGATTACCCTACTATGTCCCAATGCACTTAGAGTGCCAATATATTATTCCCTCTGTCCTAAAATGATTGTTTACTTTAAATGTCATGTATTTTTAAGGTTACTTTGATGAAGGCGTATGAAGACTTCCTTGTAGCTAGTTTTATTTCAAGTTGCAATGAACACATGTAAAGAGACATGGGAAGGAAGTCTTCGTTGATTCTAGTAATATAAAATTTGGAATTTTTCTTAATTATATTTTTCACAATATGATCAATGAAATTGGCATTAAAAAATCTCAACGAAATTGTAGACAATTATTTCAGGACAAAGGGAGTAACATTTTTTTAAAGTTTGGGCATCATGGATGTGGATTGGACCTTGAGTTGGGCCTAGTAGAAATAGAGATGCAACTTGGACTTGAAGTCTTGCAACTATTGTGTTAAAATATGAGAAGAATAAAACTTCCTGGAACAATCTAACCATTGAATTAAGTGTGATCCAATTCCATCTTAGAGCAATCAATGATTCAATTTTATTTTATTTCATACCTACTTCTATTCAATAAAAGTGCCACATGGTACTCCAATTAGAAAAATTTGTTTCCAATACTATGATAATAGTGAATTTCTAAATGTCTTGATGCACATATTAAGAGTTGACAAAGCTTTTGGAAGACCAAAATTTTCAACTTCAGTAGTAGTAGTAGTAGTAGTAGTAGTAGTAGTAGTAGTGGCGGCCATTGGTGCAAGACTACTCCCCCCTTTCGAGAGTAGACACTACAGTGACCAAAATTTTCAATATCAAGGTATCCTTTGAATCATTGCAAACTATTGTAGGTAGCTCATTATTTAATAATTCAGTATTATAATATTGATATTGAAATGGATTTGAAATTAATCATGCTCTTTTGTAATTGTTTTCCACCTCCAGAATCTATCTATTTCCATCAATTTTCACAATTTACTGTCAAACTTTAAAAATAAATATTAAATGCAAAGAATTAAGATTACATTAATTTTGAAGAATCTTCAATTCCTTTAAAAGAGATTTGTTGTTTAAAATTACTATTGCAATTTATTGATTGGATATTATTGGTGTCTTCTTTCAAACTTGGTGTATCATAGGTTGCAACACATTACAAAAAATGAATGAACTAAAAAAGGTTTTCCTTAAGTTTGAGAAAATGAGATGACTATGGAAGATGAAATTGTTAAGAAACAAGAATGGGCATGTATATCTTCTACTTAAGCTCCTTGAATATGTTTTTTTTGAGGTGGACAACAATAAAATTGCTTACTTGACTTTTCAATCCATTTTCAAATTGAACCCAAAAACATGAACCGTGAACTATGATACTACACAACACCACTCAACTTTAAGAAATTTTACAAAGTAGAGTTTAACTCAAAATTTGATGAAACTACCTCCATTGAATTCACTATATAGTGTATTAGTTGGAAATATTTTTTATTAAAAAAAAACTCAAAATTTGAGAATGGATAGCTCAAAAAAGAGGTGCAATGAACAAAAAATAGTCATTTGGGTCAATAGGGGTTACTTAATGTATTAATGTCCATAAAATAAACTCTCAAATTCTAATATATACTAGAATGAAATCTACACATTTGAAATGAAATCACAAATATAATGAACATTGAAGTGATAAAAGGCTAAGCAATCTTAAATAATAGTAGCACCACTATTGAAAACTAAAAATTATTTGCTTACATATCTATTTTAATTAGCATTTTCTTATCCTCAAAATCTAATAATTATGGAAGTCAAATTGTATTTCAATTAATCCCTCAAGGACCAAACATTGAAATTTTGACAATGGATAAACGCAAGGGCATCCCAAGCACACAAAATGTATTTTTTCATCCATCAATTTTTATGAAGATTTTCAATGTATTAGTTCTTTGATAATTGCACTATATACATTCTAATGGCTTTGCTTTTCAAACATTCTATAATTCAAAGGGTGCTTGTAAGTTTGGTTTTAAAAGTAACTTTTAAAGTTCAAAAAATGATCTTAAAAAATGACTTGAATAAAAAAAGAGTTAAAAAAGAGATCTTTGAGATCATTACGATTGGAATTTTTAACATTTTGAACTTAAAGGAAAAAAATTATTGTGAAAATCTCAAGTATTCAATCTACAATCAATTTTAAAAAGGATTTTCATTTTTTGGCTTCAAATTTAATTGAAAAATATTGGTTAGTATAGTGATCTAATTGCATGAATATGATCTATGAATCATTTTCTATAACTATTGTTTGAGAGTTGTCATTAAATTATTATTCTAAGTTGCATTTTATAACACATCTTCACAATTTAATTTTGAAAATTTGGACTACTGGGTGTGTGTGTAAATGAACTCCATCTATGAAACATCTTAAATATCCGTCATAAATATTCAGCATTTTTATAGAAGAGACTAAACATGCCGTGGAGTGACTGGAGTCACTGCAAGCCACAGTATTTTCAAACCCACGCTAATATTTAGCCCTGAAAACGGTCGTGCATGTATACCGTTATAGTAAGAAGACCAAACGCTGACAAGCCAAGGTCGCCTCTGAGCTGCACCTGGCATATACAGTACAGTACAGTAGAAAGATGCTCTCCACCAAAAGACCCATTCAAGACAACACAAACGGATTACAGTGACTTGAAGATCAGAGTTCTTTGCAGGATTGTGGCTTCAGGATTTGCACTAGCGCCGCACACCAAGGATTGTTTGCATCGAAGCTTCAACTATATTTTGCATTCAGCCTTGAGAACTGAAATTCGTCCATGAAGAATGTTATAGAAGGTTAGAAAATGTGGTACTAGTCTGCTCAAAATTAGTTGAATCTGTGGAGAAGCGGTTTCCTTACCTTTGGAACTGGTATGGCGAGATTGGTGTTCTCCAACGGCAGAAAATTACTGAATCTTCACCAGATGCAAACACACCAACTTTGCGTGGTTTCTTCTAGACATGGCGGCTTGCACGACAAGACGGCGGAGAGTTTCTCCTGGTTACGATCAATTCCAGTGGAACTCCGATTCTTCCGGCAGAAGGCTAAGGTACATGCACCGAAACTCAAACCTCTTGACACTTCCAAGGTTCCACACAGAAGTACGTGCTGTAAAACGAAAGTAGCTAAAACTTGCTATGAGATTCAAATGACAGAAGTTGGCTCTAGAGATTCAAGTTCAGAAGTTTCTAGGTGTGGGTACAAGCAGCCGAAAAGAAACTAGAAACAATATACGACTACAGAGACTTTCGTAAATATCCCGTAATATTGTTAACCTGGATAGCAGGGTCCTTTCAGTGTTTTGGTGTTTTTTGAGATGAATACCAAAAGCAAGTATTACCGAAGCGTCACCAACTAAACAGGAGGTGATTTAGTAGCCACATCTTAACGCAATTTTCCCTTTGCTTTCCATGAAAATTGAGACCTTAGTAGTGAGGTTTCAGTGAGCATTTTAGCTTGAATCCCTCCCAAGCATCCTCCGAGATATGTTCCTATCCATGACGAGATTTCAACAAATGACTTTAGGAAAGAAACCTCTGGATTATAGAATGTTCATTCAATAAATCAGATATTTCCTCCTTACGTTCTTGTAGAGGGATTTCGATTGAAGTGGCCACTACCACCTCAAGAGGACTCTGCTAGAATGGTTAATACTGTTTCCATGATTGGCTGAGTGAGATTTTTACAGCAAATTCTAACACCTAAATGACAGGGAAGAGCGAACCTGATGGTTGTTGCGGTGGAGGAGAATCAAGTGGATGCCAAACTCAGCAACCTCACTCTGGATATGGTCCAAGCCATGACAGACGTGTCTACAGTGTCTGCCGATGTCGAGGCTCTCAAAAAGGAAGTCAGTTCGGTGAAAGTTGAACTCACGGAACTGGCAAGTAATGTTCAAATGCTGAGAGCTACTGGCGACCGGCTCGACAATCATGTATCACGTTACTTGGAGAGTTACGAGAAGTATAATGAAATGAATAGAATGCCTTACTTTTACCTCATTTTACTTGTTCTGGTACTTGATTTGATACTCGAGGTATTCTTATTGATGAAGTTTCTGAAAGGGTGACTGGGAAAACATGAAGATCTGATGACTAAAATTTGACTGTTTATGTAGCTAAAACATCAGATAGGTTGCAGCAATTTGCTTCATTGTTGCGCATCGTCTACAAATCTGGATGTAAAAAATGATGGTTAAATCACATCAATTATAAATAAATGCCAAATTGGATATCCTAAATTCTAGCACACTCCAGTCATTGCTAGGGGTGCCTGTTCCAGTCTCTTCAAAGAACTTAAACTATCCTCAGCATGGATGGGAGTCGCAATCCTATGCATATGACTCACACCATTCCTACGCAGTGAATTTGGATCTACACCTGCTTTGTGGGCAGCAATTACACCTAGAGCTTCCCAGTAGTTTGCAACACGAACCTGCCAAACAATTCGCTTGATTAATAATTCTGGATACAACCATAGCCCAAAAAAATTGCAAGAAGTGTATAGTTGACACTGTTCAAAGACAACTCACCACGTATAAAGCATCCAGCACTATCCTACGTACAGTACTATACATAGGAATACCAATTGACCACAAATAAACCAAGACCAGACTTTGTTCCAACCAAAAATACGAATTAACTCCTGAAGGACTAAGGAGCCCCTTTGGGGCTTTTTGAGAACTCGGGCAAGTTCAAGTTGACTTCATAATTCGATGTCGGCTTATGTTGACGACTTTATGAATTGGAATCTTTGCATGAAATTTTGAAAACAGATGCTAATCATCCTAATGTACATGTGAAGCTTTGTTTCACATCATTCCAATAAATATTGCAAAAGTTGGGAGGGATTTTGGTTATTTCAATGTCAAATCAGACAACCAAAAATATCTTCTAAGAAAAGATCAATTAATTTTATTGGATTGTATAGCAAGCAATGAAGATAGGAAAAATATATAAAGTCATATTTTGAACTCAATTTTGAAAACTTTCAAATAAAAATGAAAATAGAAGATACCAATTGTTTACTAGAATGTTCTCACCAATAGGAATAACAATTCTAAATTTCTTGTAAGAGTTATTAGCAGTTTTTTTTCATATATATTTTCAACCTATTTTCAAGTATATTGACTAGAACACAAGTTATGGGCCATGCATGTTTTTTCTAAAAATGTTGAAAGACAAAAATTCACCTTTTCAGTATCTTAATATTACATTACAAAAGAAAGCTTGCATTTTGAAGTTTAGGCACATTGGACTTGCAATTGGTAGCGATATTCACTGTATAATTTGGGGAGGATTTACTGTAATAAGTTAACCAAAGGATCCTACAGTTGAATCTATTAAAAAATAAATATAGATGAAGCTAGAGATGAAGACTTTAGCCTTGCTTTAGGGACGAGCATTTTGAAGCAGTTCTGGGCCACTAAACATGAAAGAACTTTGGGGATTAAGTTCAGAAGTTGTACCACGTTGACCAGCCCCATTTTCTCTGGTGTGTCGTCCAGCACCGTCTCATTCTCTTCCACTGCAATGAGCAGAGGCTGCACAACAGACATAATGATAGTGAGACTTTGGAACCAAAACCAGAAGGATTGTGCCGTCATCAAAATTCACCACCACCACATCCACTATGACTTAATATTAGATTGCAAAGTTCTGTTTGAGGAGCGGTGAGTCGGTGACTAAGTAACAGAGATATCTGCCCTATTCAACTACACTGGATCCAAATAGAGACGCCACCTGGACAGCTTTCAAAACTCTTGAAAATAAATGCTCAATGTTACTTGTTTCACAACCTTGCGGCCAGACTTTCGACCCAGTGCGAGGGTTCCCTCTCCTCCGCAAGCGTTTGCGGGCACCACCACACAGTCAACGTCGTCTGCCCATAGCGTTCCTGAACTGCCTCTGTTTCCCCTCTCAACGAATTGAGGCGCCTTGCTTAGACCAGCAAGCACGCAGGGAAGAAACGTATACCCGATCTGTTTCACATCCAACATGCGTTATTAATATATGCGAGTTACGACGGGGTTAGACAGAAATGACCAAATAAATGTGGAGTGATGTGATCATGGAGTCGATTTTGTCAATCATGAGTGTACATTACTAGACCAGGAATGCTACAATATGATGATGAATATTGAAAGCTGATAACTACGAATAGTGCTATGTATTCATAGACATACAATACAGATTTCATTGTGTACCTCTTCTGCAGCAGATCGAGGGGAGATGGACGCATCAAGAGGCAAGGGTGAAAGTGCAGGAGCATGAGCACATGGAATCCCGAATTCTCGAACTACCATGTGACTTATCACTGCTTCCACTCCAGCTAAAACATCAACTCCCTGCATAAAGAACAATAGAAAATTGTTCAGACTCGTTCCAACTTGCATGTTCAAATGAATTTGATGAGATTTCCAAGCAGCGGCTGTTTACTAGCCTGACCTGGCCTTGCCGATAGTCCACCAGATCGTCAACACTATCATCAGGAAACCTCGCCACGACAGCAATAGCGTCCACACTGGCACCTTTCACTAATGTTTCCACAGCTCTCATCAATGAGTCAGGTCGACCGAGACTACCAGTTGAAGTGCCTGTACTGGGATCAAGCCATTTCTCTACCTGCAATAGTTTCACTGTAAACCAACCTTATTCACAAAAGATGTAAAGGACAAATCTATTTCATTTTCATGAGATAAACTCATTTCTTGAAATTACCCAACAGAACTTCCAACGACTTAGAATTTTTGTATATCTGCACCTCCAGAATTTGCTTCAATTTCAAGTTAACTGACCTGTAAGGGTGCGTCCGTAATGGTGTATTCTAAAACAGGAAGGCCAAGAGTGGCCCGTGTTGCATCTGCAACTTGAAGATGCCTTTGTGTAAGTTCTTCCTCAATACCCAAATCTAAGACTAATCCAACCTGCGAAAATGGCAACAACATCGAACCTCAACATAATATTTTGACGCTAAGCCGTCCAGAAAAAACAAAAGGAGATGAACTCTATCACCCACGCATTAAACACCAAAACAATCCAATACGTAATCATGGTATTCAACAACCTCATGATACACATATGGTTCTGCTGGCAACCAGAAAGATTACAAAATAATCACGCAAGGCTGTGTTGTTAAACCGGCCATTAATGACACGCAGTAACCAAGGAATCCCACCTCTACTGCGACACAAAACCCTGCAGTGTGATATTCTGATAAATCTGATCAGTACACACAAATGAAGTGGCAACATACCCGATTCTGGTGGACAG
Organism: Rhytidiadelphus loreus; assembly: GCA_947034895.1. Classification (NCBI taxonomy): domain Eukaryota; kingdom Viridiplantae; phylum Streptophyta; class Bryopsida; order Hypnales; family Hylocomiaceae; genus Rhytidiadelphus; species Rhytidiadelphus loreus. The sequence continues at coordinate 25,729,561 of OX344765.1, read as the reverse complement.
GCTGGAGTCCCCAAGCTCCTTCTGCAAAGCGGTCAAGAGCATATCCTTCAACATACAGCGTATGTGCCATTGGCCAGTACAGCATAGCTCCATTCAAAACCTGATACAGGTAACCGAAAAGTGAATGAACACACTTCAAACAAACGCTATAGAAGGTGAACGAAAAAAAATCATCCTTCAGTTGCTAACGTACATTGGGATGAGTGATGAGACAATCGACAACGGAAGACATCGCTCGCGCTACTGGTAACGAATCTCCTGCAAAACCTCCTATGGTCGATCCAGTTCCTGTGGGTACTATCATAACTGCAGTGTAAGGCTTTTGACCTGCTCCACTCGAGCTCTGCATCCAAACAAACAAAAGCAGACGCTTAGCCAAACCAACGGTTAAGATGCCGAACCACTAAATCCTGACCAGAGAGTCACAACTAAAGGAAGATGTACATCCACTTACATTTTCCGACAAAAATACAAAAACGAAAAGTAATGTACAGTAGAGCATCTCAATGTTTGAAAAACGGAGACTACCCAGTTCTGTGCATGAAATCTGAATCCTTAAACCCTAGATAGGATTTTCAATATTGCTAGGTGAGCCGACTCGAAACGCGGCCTAATTCCCCCTTACATGGATCGCAAGTGAATTCGAAGAGGACTCAATTTCAGACCAATAATTCACAGAACCTTTAACCCGAACGGACCATGAATTCATGGATTCAAAATGACCAATTCAATTGATCATACATTGAAAAATATACGACAGGTGAGGCAAATTTATATATAGCCAGAATCAGTAAAGAACACTACCTACACGAGTTTGGTCAAAAATAAGAAATTTGGACAAAATCAAGTCCCCACATGACCTAATCAAAACTGCTGAAAACATACATGAGTCCCAGTTTGGGTCTCTTGGTCCTTCAGGGGTTAAAATGTGAATTAGCGCACTAAAAGCTCCAGAGTTTCACGTCGTGGAATTGGCAAACTTTGCACGCAATAGAAAATTCATACAACTTAACCTTTAAACGCATTCGAATCTAGATTTCAATAGATTGGAGGGGTGAAGTAGGGAGAAGATGAGTTGACTAGACTACATGAATTTTAACCGCTTGAAATCGCCTGACATTCTTAAGGGGTCTCAAATGACCGAATCTGAAAACCCTCGAGGATTTAAAGCTGCTACTGAGTGTGCCTGTTTACAGCAACCAACGACAGAAAATCAGGTACTATCTAATAGCAAAACTGCAGATTACACCTATCAAAACTAAAATTCTATTTAAGAACTTTCTCAAAACAATTTTCTGGTCAATTCTGACAAGAAACAAGCAGTGCTTGACGGTAAGTAAAGGTAAGTAGACCTAAACAAATGCACCACTACAGATCTAAGTAACTTCTAAAGACGAATTGCCTGGAACCGCTGCGGCCATGACTAGGCAGAACCACAACGCATCATATATTTCTCCACTACAACACATGAGAAGAAGTAACAAAACCATTCCAATTCAGGGTTTATCCTAAAACCCTGAATTCTCTGAGTCCCCTGCATCTAATAAATCCAAATTTGAAAAGAAATATACACTCATTGATTGACTGACCTGCTGTTACTTCTGCAGTTCTTGTGCCAGGGAATTGAGAGTAAAAACAGGCCATCGCGGCGCCATTCATAGCTTTGTGAAAGCAAGAGTTATCCACAACTATTGACCCCGTAATCGCAATGTTTCACGATTTTCAACCAAATTTGTGACTGGAAATTTGTGACTACAAAGATGCAACTAGAAATATGCGACTAGAAAATCGCGACTAGATATTTGTGACTGAAAATGCAAATTGTCGTAGGATAGCGAAGGCGGGAGGGCCAAGAATGTTTGCGAAGTGTATACTGCAGGGTGAAGAAGAAATCTTCATCCGGCATAAAGACCATAACGCAAACGTTTTTCATCCCAATTCTGGATGGATTACGACTATCTTTATTGAGGAATTTTCTTGAATAAAAAATAGGAAGATCGATTTGAAAAATATATGATTAGAAATAATAACTCTTCAAAATTATTTGTATTGTAGATTCATGTAGATTATGAATTTTCTTGTTCTATTGATCTATTACTTAATCTCCCTTTTAAGTCTCTTCAATGAATATTAATTAGATAAAGCAAATTTTTCAAATTATTCATCATTCATACAATGAAATTTTGAGCCATTAGAAGAGATTCCTGCGTTTTAGAAGACTGTGAGTTCCCGGACTATGGGAACTGTGGGAACGCTGCAGGAACGCTGTGAGAACGCTGATCTGACGTGGCCAGGAGACGACCACGTCAGATATTTTTTTTTAATATTTTTTTTATTTTTTTATTAAAAATTTAATTTAATTTTTTAATTTTTTTAATTTTTTAATTTTTAATTTTTAATTTATTATTATTATATTCTGACTGTACAGGACTGGTTCCCAGCAATGGGAACAGCCCTGAAACAGTCTCCCAACTAGCTGAAATCTCCCCTAATGATTTAGGGTTCAGCCCCTCAAAAATTTAAGGATCAAAAGTTAGTCCAAAATTTCAAATTTTCAAAATGTAGTAGTGTATTATAAAGTGCAACTTAAAATAATAGTTTGGTTGATATTCAAGCAAAAGATAAAAATATTGACCTATAGACCGTATATGATTGAATTCACCATTGCATGAATATTTATCACTAAATTTTGAAAGAAAGACTTCATGATTTTCTTCCAAATAGATTATGGATTGAGCATCATATATTCTCACAAAAATTAGTTTCTAATAGATTTGAAATATTTTTTATTGAAAACATTTATTATAAGTCATGTTTTGAACTAAATTTTTTAGATGTTGAGGTGAAACACATTTATAATCTTTGGACTACACAATTTTTGTAAAGAAGATTTTTCAAAATATATACTGCACAAAAGTTAGAAAATTAATAGTAAAAAATAAATCCAAAAGAATTTGGATGGCTCAAAAATTCAACTATTTGTCACCAAAAGCAATTTATAAATTTGTTCATGACCTCTATAGGCTTATAAATAACTTGTCTTAATTGCAAAAATTCAAAAGTGTTTTCTTGTTTAATTTTGTGGTATTGTAGTGTTTAAAATTTCAAAGCAAAATTTGATAGAAAAAATTCAAAAGTGGTATATTTTGAGCTTTCAAGATGCTATCTTCAAAATGTCACAAAAATTAAAATTTGAAAAAATTTGAAGAAACTTAAAATAGAACATAAGTAGATTTTTAGAGCTATATTTTCTTAGTTAACTTAAGAACATTTAAAATGAAGAACCATGTGAAAATTTAGGTTTTGACTTTCAAAATGTTCATGGGGCTTGCAATGTCCTTTAAAGGTTAACCAATAAAGATTCTAGAGTCTATATTATGGATGATGAATAGAATGTATAGGACTAAGTTTGCCATCTAAGTCCTTGAGGCATAGATAGTTGAACTATTCCCAATGGCAAAAAACAATTCAATCATGACAACCTCTTTAATTGGAGTTACCCTTCTCTTCCTTCTTCTATAGGACTATGTTTTGTCCAAATACTTCTCATTCATGCCCCAATCATTAACAAATAACCCTCTTTGATGACCAATTTGATAAAAATTAGGATAAATAATATACATGCACATAAATACAAGTTATGATTTTTTTTTAAATGAGGCATTAAGAAAACTAAGTGGTTGTAAAACCATGACATTTAAAAAGGTTAGCATTGCATAGTGTCTTCAATTCAAACAATCCAAAGTCTAAATTCTAATACTATGTGGTATAAGTTAAGCAACCTTGATATGACTTTAACACAATTCAAACGAGCATGCCCTACCAAGCTTGAAAACTGAATGAACTTCTTAAAGAGTTTATCCAATTTGCAAGGCAAATTGGCATTTGAGCTTGAAAACAAGATCGTTTTGCAAGGCATGTCTTGAAAACAACATGCCTCAACTGATTAGTAGCCTTGTACGTGGCAAGGACTTTGGAAGGGTGGTCATCATGTTTTCAAGCCAAACCACCATGACCTGGTGCTGATGCTCTTAAAGCATTGCTACTAGTAGCACTCCATTTGACCACAACATCAAAAAGTGGCGAGGCACTTACAGCTTCATGAAATATACCATTGCACTCAAGCCCCAATGCTTTGCATCAAACACCCCTTCAAATTCTCACTAAAATTCTTCCCTTTCTTCTCACACCTCTCACTAGCCTTCACATTTTTTAAGAAGGCCATAGTCAAAGTTCACGAAGTTGGTGTGAGTGTAAAACTACCTGCTACAAAGACCTTTGTGTTGCTGAGCAAATGTGGAAGTGACAGGAGGAACGACACATGTACCGTGACAGAGCGCTGACGTGGAGCTCGGTGTGGAGTTGTTGTTTTTCTATAGACAAGTGCGGCAAGCTTAGAGTGGCGTTGCCAAGAAGGTTTAGTGGTTAAGTGAAGGGCATGAACTTTACAACTAGGTCAAAAGAATTTCTTCATTAAAAACAAGGGTTAGTAGATACTAAAATTAAAAATAATGTACAATGTTCTCTTTCCAAAAAAAAATTGAAAAGAACACAATTGTCCAGAATTCCGGGCCTCTATTTTTTTTTAAATTAAATTTTTTTTTAACATTTTCCTGAGATTCTGCCCCTGCAGATAGACTACACTACTACAGTACCTTCCCTTATTATTATTGTTACCTTCTACGGAGTCCCATCAATCATCTGGCCAGGAGTGAGGGAAGCTGATTCATCAATCAGTATGATTGGAAAGTGATCCAAAAGTGTTAAGCTTATCAGATTATGATGCAGCCAGTGAGTGGTGCCAATTGCAACTGAAGGGACGGAGCCTGCCTGCAAATTTAGACATAGAAATTGGAAGAAGAAGAAAAAATGACAAAAGCTTCAAAATTTTGAGACAGAAAGCGGACTGACAGAAAACCAATGGTACCGTTGTGTGCTTGTAGGTAGTCTGCTCTTAAAGCAATCTTTTTGAGAGCTCATTGCATTTGGGGGGAACCTAGACTGAACTTTTGAAATAGTTTTCATTGAATTTTAGTAGGAAGAAAAATGATGGAATTGGCATCGAACCCAATTCGTTTCATATTATTTAGTTACAAATATTTGAAGTTGAAACATAGTGGTCATTAAAGGTGACCACCTACTAAAATGTACACAACTAGTACATTGAAAGAAGCAAAATGTACCTTTATGTTGTGATTTTTTTAGAGTAGGGGCACTTTTAGAGCATCCTACTTTAGCCCTAGTTCATGTCCGATATTGATGGCAACTTTTTCTAGTTCCACATCAACAAGTTGAATAAACTCAATTTCTATATGTCACATTTAACTACTTTTGGACTATTCAATGAATTCTAGATAAAACATCTGGAGATCTCCAAATAATAATATCGGGGGATCCTCCAATGTTTGTATAGATCTTCCAATCTTTTATCTAGATCTCCTGATGCTTTGCATTGTCTCTTGATGACTAGTTATTTTTTCTCCCGATGACCATAACTACGGTAATTTTGGACTTTCCAAAGTCTAAAAGTAGTTAAATGTGACATCTATGAATTTTAGATACATTTGTTGGTTTAGAGAACATGAGAATCCCATACCCAAAATTTGTCACGTTGGGCCCATGCCATTCTCTTTACTACCAATGAGACACCAATTTGCAACTAGATATAAATTGAAAAATTATATATTTATTTTTCAGAGATGAAATCATGTGTCTACTACAAGTCATTAGTTTTTTTTTAAATGGAGAAATTTGAAATTATTGTGAATTTTTTAAGAAAAAAATGAAAGAAATTCATATCAAATACAAAATATACTTGAAAATTTTGAAACTTTCAGTATAAATGTATATTATAGTGTAAAAAATCATGGTATAATCCAAAGTTATTGTGTCATTAGAAAATTAGAAAATCAACAAACCATGGTTGTAGGCCCAAAGTTCATATTGCTATGAAATACTAAAATTTATGAATTTTTCAAATTTTCAAATTTGAGTAGGAGTAGGACTTGATCAAATTCATTTCATTAGTTGGACTCAAATTCAAAAAAATATCATTTTTATGGCTAAAAGTCACATCAAGGATAAATAGCAAGAAATGTCAAAAATACACTTTGAGGGGGATCCATGGATTAACCCCTACATGACCAAATTACGTTTTAGGGCAACATAGTGATTTTGGGCAACTCACTAGAAATAGAATTTTTATTTTTTCTCTTTGAAATTTCCACACAACATGTGCCTAAAGAGTAACTTTAAGGCCCAACAATTTTCATAACTTTTGACTACATGGTTAAAAAGTTATTATATAACATGTAATTTTCTTTGAACTGATGGCAACTTGGGCATCTCAAAAAAATTCTTAAAAAATCCCTTTTTTAAGAAATAATTTTTAAAAATTGGTTCTCTAGATTTATATATAGTTATGCGGAAAGCTTTGAATCATTCCATTTTGTATGATGAGATGAAAGTTACAAGGAATTTTAGTTTGTTGGTAGTTATGGAATCTCTACTCTAAAATAAAGTTTGAAGTACTTTATTTAACTCAATTTTCAATACTTTTGGAAAACATAGAATCATAGGATGTAGATTGTTTATTAAAACAATACAACAATTGGGATTGACATCTTTCAATTCCATAAATCAATTCTTATCAATTTAGTATTTTGAATCACTTTCTTCTTTTTTCTACTTATTGTTTTTTTCCTCTATGCTGTACAATTCCAAATGATCTACAATTTTTCAAACATGTATACAACTTGTACAATGGATCCAAACAAGCATCACCATTTTGGACATTTTTTCATACAAATGTGACCTTGTTGCCCAGTGTTGTGTAGGGCCAAAAGAAGGATTTTTGTCACTTCAAATACTAATATCTTGCAATCTACATAGTGAAAATTTCTGAAAATTTCCCCACATCTACCCTAACTAGTGTACTACAAGATCTCATGGTTACATGTGTCCAAAAATGTTTGTTTTTTCTAAAATTTGGTATTTGTACTAGAAATGACAGTTTTGGAGCATTTTTAGTGAGAATGTAGTAAAAAACCTGTAGGGATTAAGTACTTTCTTCTTTAGAAAAGTCAGAAATATTATAATGAGGGAATTTGCAACACTATTCATTGAAAATGTACTAAAGCAACTTCCCCAAAATATATATTGGATGAATATTCATTTTTTTCCATCCTACAATCTCAAGTGAAGTCATCCATTGGACACTTATTGTCTATAGCATTCTTTCTAGGGTTAATTTTAGTACATGCAAATTTATAGATTTGCACAAGGTTTAGAGACAATTTTTGTATTCAATCATCAATCTTAATTCATGATCAATGATGCAAAGATCACCTCAAGAGTAATTTTAGAATTGGCAATTTCTACACATTCAATATTATACGGTTGTTATCACTACCATAAAATGGTGTGTTTCAAGTATATTTTAAGTATAGTCCTAGTAAAACTAATGGTTTTAAATATAGTGCTAGACTTTAAGCAATTATCTTTTAAGAGGTTTTCAGTAAAAATTTACTAAAAATACATGTATGAAATTACTTCGATTCACTTTTTGATGTATGATATCACGAGTCATGAGCCATTGTTGTCTCACTCCAAGAGCATAAATAGGTGCTTATGGGTTGTTGTCTTTGAAATTTTTTAACCAATTTGTCAAAATTTCAAAAATGATGAAATAACTTAGGATAAGTGCAATTTCTTAAAAAATAAAATTTAATTAATATTTATCTCCATTGAAAATGCTTTAATGGGTCCTACAATATTGTGAAAAAGAAAAACAATATTGAAAAGGAGATTTTTAACGTACACTACCTTCTATAAGTTATAATACAAAAATGTATTACACAAGTGCAAATAGTTATAACATTTCACATCCAATCTCAAGGTAGGCAATTCAAATCACATGGATTGTGGTTGGATCGGTGAGTAGGTTTCCTAAATACCATTGGATTGGTCAAGCAAATATATCCATTTACAACAATAAATGTATCATGCCATATCTTTTTTTATACTACCTAATTCTCTTTTTGTTACATCAAGTTAGTAGTGTTTTAGATACTAAAGTGTACAAACAATGTGTTTTTTGCACTTTAGTATTGACAATTGTCAAAAGATCATCAAATTGTTTACTACTCTTTTGGGGTTGTGATGATATAATTAGTAGAATTGACTATTTGAAAGTGTTATTTATTCACAATGATCTTGAGAAATGTTTGAGGCCATGTTCTGAAAAAATTTATAGAAAAAAAAAAATGGAATTGGCATCTAACCCAAATCATTTCATAATTTTTTGGAACTTTGTGAAATTAGTTACAAATTTTTGAAGTGTAATTGTCATCAACCCTGTAACAATGCAATGGCCTAAAATGCTCAATGGCTAATATAAAATCTTTCTATGTTGAATAGAAGTGTAGATGTTCATTTTTGAAATTTTGTGTAAAAAAGGAAGGTCTTGCATAGTAGTTTGACCTCCAATGAAGAATACATGACTCTAAGCAAGGGTAGAAGTAAAGAATTACCTATATTTTGTGATTGCTTAGAGTCATGTATTCTTCACCTTTCCTATTGTGTTCTTCACCTCCCCAAGTTAAGGTAGAGAAGCCTATTACCACCTTGATTTGCAATCTAAATATAGTGGGGCCAACTCAAAGGTGTGTGCTTGTTTCACAAATCAAACCCAAGTGGAATTGTAATTTTACAATAAAAATTGTAATTTTTGTGATTTTTTGAAGTGGTCTACCTTGAAATTACAAAACCGCCCGTAGAGTGGAGTCACAAACGTCCCACAAACAACCCATAACCACCTTTCCATATATCTAATGGCACTTTAAGTACTCACCAATAAAAAAAAATTTGACACATTACCCCTTGTTGGCATCAATGCACTAATTTTGTCAAAAAATGAACTGATTTGGATGTTTTTTTCTAGATGGAATTGGAGTCAAAAGTAGGATGACGAAATTGGGCAGTGAACTAAATTGGACACCTCAACCCATCAATTTGGGGCCTCTGAAATCCAAAATTGTAATTGTATTCCAAATTTCCAAAATCTACCGTGGGTGGCCAACAAGAAAGTTCCAGTGAGGTTAAAAACGCAGACTTCTATTAGCGTCCTGCCCTGCCCTCTGCAGCAGAGGGGGGCATGGGCGCTTGTGGACTTCTCCAGTTCAGTCCCATCGTCCCAAGAAGGAAACCATCCAAGCAGGTGGCACGTAGGAAGTCCACAAAGTAAAGTCCTGAGAATCAGAAGGTGAGAGAGAGAGAGAGAGAGAGTGGTGTGCATCGGAGAGCCTTGGAATCGACAAAATATCTCCAGCGCTTCAGGGACAAAAAGCGGAAACTACAGACAGAGAGATTGTTGCTGAAGTGCCGTGCTGTGCTGTGTTCGGGAAGAATCTGCGGCTAAGCTTACCTACAGTAGCTCAAAGTTAGCAGGTGGAGGTGGAATTGGGGGAAAAAAATAAAACTTCTATTTTGAGTAAAAGATAGAGAAAATAACCGGACTTTGAACTTGAAAAGCGGATGGGGTGGATTGACCCCCTCGCTCATCCTTACCAAGGGTGCAAGTAAAAAAAATGCCCTCTATTTTGGGCCATTCTAGGGTATAATCTTGACCTCACTTCGCTAATTCGCGGTCTCTGATCGCCAAAATGAATTCAAAATTTGCAAAAAAATTAATGTGCAGAAAATAAATAATTCCAGGGTTTGCCCACAGGGCCAAGCAAGGGGCCAGGGTGAATTGACCCCCCCTCATTGCCCCTCCAGGGCAAACCCTGGAATTTTTTATTTTTCAGGCTTAATTTTTTTTTGAAATTCTGAATTCATATTTGCAATCAGAGGACCCAAATTACTCTTGGTAGATGCAAGAATTACCAAAAAACTGGCACAACATAGGGGGCTTTTTTTTTCAAACCTAAGTTGACCGGGGCAATGAGGGGGTCAATTCTCCCTGCGCCGAGCAAGGGGGTCAGTTCTCCCTGGCCTGAAAAGCCCACTTCGATTTGGAAATTGAAGGAAAACAGCTGGTAAAACTAAAAAAAACCCTGAAATCCCGAACCCTGGTGGATACTGCAGTCAGTCCACAAATTAAAGTGCAAGTGCAGACGGTGATGGTGATGGTGTCAGAGCAAGCTCACTCAGAGGAAGTGATTGAGGAGGACGAGGCTGCAAAATCCAATGCGGATTCATGAAGGGCAAGGACATGCCGAGGAACAATGGAGGGAGGGAGGGGAAAGCAGCCTATGGCAGGGCAGAAGCAGAAGGAACTGGTGGTTGGCACGCACTGACTGACTGAGTGGTGGTGGTGGCATTGTTGGAAATTTCTAAATTTTTTTTTACCCACGCAGTGAAAGACAAATGTGAGAAATGGGGAGTGAGAGCAATTGGAATTTTACGTTTTGGACAAAGTATGAATTTGTTGTGAAGTTTTGAAGTGGAGTTGCATAATTGGCACCAAAGAGTCTCTTGATGACCCCCCAAACCAACGAAAAGTGTATTCATAATGCTCATCGTACTCGCTTATAATAGTCACAATATTTATTTCTGAATATGGTCACAACGTGAAGGCTTAGAAAAGTCACTTGTTGTGATGAATTTACACTCAAAGCTGGAGGTTCCTATTGTTGCTACTAATCACTCCATCACCATCATCCAATACATTGATTGTAACCACTAATTCACCCTAATGCTAGCCCAAATGTCATTTATTGGAAAAAGATTGTGATGGGGTGGTATATGTCTATGAATATTTAATAAATAGCAATAAATTTCATATTTCATGTGTTTTATCTTAAATGTCTCTTGAGATACAGTTGCTTAGAGCATCCTTGTGGACTTTCATATTTAAAGTCCTTAGATGTTGATTTTTGAGGGCTTCAACAGGTTTGGAGTGGATCTATGGTTGCAATTTCTTTGTTTCCTACGACACCTCATCCAAAGAGATCTAAGCTAGACATAAGTGGTTTATACTTTTGCTTCTCTAGAAGAATGAATTAGTGAGAGAAGGAAAACACAGGCAAGGATTTGTTCAAGCCCCCCAAACCAATAATAAATGACCGATGGTGGGATCTACTATGACCTTTTAGATTGAGATTATATAAGGTAGGTGGCTCAAAAAGTGACCCTTCAAGGGCTGTTGGGCCCTTTTTTATGGGTTTCATATGCCCAAAAATATTTTCCCTTTTTTTTCACTTGAGAAAGGATTGATGTAGAATCGAATACAAGTGGTTTCATATTTCTTGGAGCATTTATGACTTACTTATGAATTTCCAAAGAATTATGCAGTGGGCACCTATTCTTCATCCTAGGCCTTACAAAACCCATTCACGTGCAGTGTGAAAAAAGATTTGGCTTGACCAAAAACAAGCACTGTTGCATTCAAAAAGTATTATACAAGGTTCCTAAATGCAACCTTTACTAAACTTAAACGGACCCTACATTCTTTTAACATTTGTAAGAAGGCAATTGGGCAATCACTTTTCATTTAGAAAAAATAAGTGGAGCCATGTTGGCTTTGAAATGGACCCACCTTGGCTCTTATTCCAACTAGTTTGAAGCAATATATGACAAGTCTCAATTATCCTCTCACATTGTTGGCAGTCCATCTTAGAACCACTCCTACGGGTATGTTTGAAGAAAAGGGTGGCTTTTTGAGCCACCTACCATAGTAGAGTTAATTGTAAAGTTTGTCCCGTGTTTTGTAAATGAATGTCAGTGGAAGGTTTAATTATAAATGGTACAAAAGAAACACGGCACCAAACTCCATGAGATTTCAACATTGTAGGAGGATATTGTGAGGGCAAGGGAATACTCTTACAAATCACTACTAGCACCATTTTTTAAATTAGTGTGGATGTAATGTTAACCCCTACAGGACAAAGGCCTTTTTTTTTGGTCAAAAAACACTAAAAACTGCCATTTCTATAGCAAAGAGTAAAAAAATTTGAAAATTGTTTTTCCCCCAAATCTAACCGTAGGATCTTACACCTTACTAGTATGAAAATGTGTGGGAAAAATTTCAGAATTTTTCACCCTACAGATTGCAAGATATCTTCGTTTAAAGTGAAAAAAACAAGTTTTTCAGCATATTGCGGGACTATAATATTTGACTTTGAACATTTTTAACTTAAATTTTTTGCACTACAGAGTTTTGAGCTTTAAATTATTATAGTGGAGAATTGAGTTGAGAGTCTAGGAAAAACAAAGGTTTTCAAAAAAACTTAATTTTCAGTCTTAAAAAAATTGTAGAATAGAAGTAGATACGAGATTGAATGAAAATCTATTTTATTGATATATCTAAGATAGAATTAAAATGCACTAATCCCCACGGTGAGATTGTTCTAGCAAGCAAACTAAACCATGTGGAATTTTATTTTTTTTAAATTGTCAAAATTGCATTCAGAAATGAATCCTACAAGTTATTTTTTCAAGAAGATGCTCTAATTGCCCCCAAAACAAGATTGTTCATAACTTTCTCATAAAAAATCCAAATGAAATGAATCAAATCTTTCTAGATAGACAAAAATATAATCTATGAGGGAAAAAAATTAAGACAAAAAATTCAAATTTTTGCAAATTTTCATTGATGCCCGGTCTCCCCTATTTTGAGCTATGTGGGCATAACTTTTGTTCCTAGGCACCGATTGGAAAAGAAATTATATTCCCACAAAGGTAATCAGTTTTTCTATCTTCAAAAAAAGTTTCAAAAAATCGAGAGAAAAATTCAGCCTGTAGGTACCTACCCAAAATCCATTTGTCCCCCGAAGGAACACTTAGTTCTTTAGGGGTTAACTTAGCATAATAATTCTATTGGTAAACTAGGGCTCTGTTTCTCTCCACACTATCAATGATGCTTAGCTGAAAGGTTTTAGGGGCATATTTTGGGGTTGAGAGAAATTTGCAATGGGAATTTCCATATGGTTATTACAGACCAAAAAGCATTAGATTTCAATTGAAAATCAATTTGTCATTGATACTCACGGGCTATTCATTTGCAATTCTACTTAAAGTATAACAAGTTTTTAAAAAAAGCGTTTTGGAAAGATGGATTTGTAACCATAGGATGTTGATTTAAAAAGATTTAGAATAATACAATAAAAAGAATGCACCATGATGTTCAACACTATAATATAAACTTGGAGAGATTTTCAAAAAAATTGAGCATCAATAGCATTTGATATGAATTGCTTCACTTTTTATTTTTAACCCCTAAAGTCCCATTGTCCCCTCGGGGGACAATTTGGAATTCGGCAGGTTCCTATGGGCTGAAATTTTACACTAATTTTTTGAAACTTTTTTTGAAGATAGAAAATCTAATAAGCTTTGTGGGAATATAAATTTTATTTCAATCGGTGCCCAGAAGCAAAAGTTATACCACAGAAAGCCTGAAACTGAACTTGGCGGGTAGCACAAAAAATACTGCAAAAATTCAAAATAATTTTTTTTTTTTTTTTTTTTCTCAAAGATAATGTTTTTGTCTACATCTAAAGCTTTGATTCATTCTACTTTGATTAGTGATGTGAAAGTTATGAACAATCTTATTTTTGGGGCAATCTAAGCATCTTTTTGGAAAAAACAAACTTGTAGGATTCATCTCAGAATGCAATTTCCAAATTTTTTCAATTTTTTTTTTTGAAAAGGTTAAATTTGCTTGTTATAACAATCTCACCGTTGGGATTATTGTATTTCAATCCCATCTAAGAGCTATTATCAATTTAGTTTTTCTTTCAATCTTGGACCTACTTCTACTTGAAATTTTTTCGAAGTATGAAAATCAAGTTTTTATTTTTTGAAATTTTTTTCCTAGACTCCCAACTCAATTCTTCAAGACAATAAATTTTAAATTCAAACTCCATAGTGTAATTTTTTTCCACAAATAGAGATCAAAGTCATCTAAAATTGCAGTCTAGTGTTCAAAAAAACTTGTTTTTTCAACTTTGAATGCTCATATCTCTCAATCTGTACGGTCAAACTTCATGAAATTTTTATCACATGATCTAAAACAAGTAAAGTTTAAGATCCTACGGTTTTGTTCCAAAAAAAGTTTTTGTTTTGTTTTTTTGGACTGATGCAGTAGAAATGGCAGTTTTGAGTGGTTTTTGACAGAAAAATGGCCTTGGGACTTTAGGGGTTAAATTTGTAGTAATTTCAATTTTTTCCAAAATAATGTGAAATTTTTACAACTAATAGAAGGCGTGTAATTACATCCACACTAAATAATAGATTCATATTTGCCAAGACTTCCATGTCAATTGAAGTTTAAAGACTTTTAACCCTCAAAGTTCGAGCTTACAATTATTTTTTCAAACTATATTTTGCAAGTACATGTAATGTGATTTTTGTATTTATTTTGCAAGTACATGTAATATGATTTCTATAAATCTAGCCCCTATGATTTAAAAAAAAAATCTTTTTAAATTCCAAATTTGTCTTGACTTCTTTCCACCATTTTCATCCTTGCTCCATTTCACCATTTTTGTCTGGGCTTGATTCTACCATTTTCATCATTGTTTGGTCTCACCATTTTTGTCTAGGCTTCATTCCACCATTTTCATCCTTGCGTCATTTCACTATTTTTGTTTAGGCTTCATTTTACTATTTTCATGCTTGTTTCATTCTACCATTTTCATGCTTACTTCATTTCACCATTTTCATCCTCACTTCATTTCATTTTAGTCATTTTCATCCTCACTTCATTTCATTTTAGTAACAAATCTGACCCTTTATATGTCAATATAGAAACCCCTAAAGTCATTTTAAAATCAGCTACACAAAATTGTGACCTACAAATTGTCAATGAATTAATGAAAACTAGTATAGGCTAAAATATTACTATGTCTTTCCAATCTCCACAACTGAATTTTATTAGGTTTTTTAGTGACACTATTTTGGCATCTTCACTAATCGGACAAATCAGTAGCCTCTCCCGGGCATCAAGCCAACTGCAATTGTGTCATGGTCGGTGTTGGGCCATTTGAAGTAAGTTTCGGCCATCAGCGTCAAAACCAGTTTGACTTCTGTAAAAGGATGTTGGTTGAGTTTGTTCGGCGTTTATGTTAATTTATCAAAGTCCGTCATTGAATCTGCAGACAGCGCAATCACTGACCAGCAGGCACGCTTTGCGCAAGGACTGACCAGACTCACTTCAACTGCCGCCACTAGCTTAGCTTCGCTTCTGTAAATTAAAATAAATTAAGTTATAGAGTGCAAATTTGGAGTGCAAAGTGCTTTGGTAACCGGAATTTGTCAACTCCTCTATCGTTTTGAGATAGTAGGGTTAAAGCATCGCTACCTGTCTCGCCGGCAACGCCGTTCCAAGCTTGCTACGCTTGTCGAGAAAAAAAACGGTTGCACACCAACACTAGTCATAGTACAAATTGTCCCGTTCCACCTGTCGCTTCCTAATTGGCTCGGCAACAAAGGGGCCTTTGTAGCAATCAGTTTTACACTTATGCCAACTTGTTCAACTTAGACTATGATTTTAGAGGAAGACATGGAAGCTAGTGAGAGGTGTGAGAAGAAAAGGAAGACTTTGGCGAGGACTTTAAGGGGTGACTGGTGTGGAGTATTGGATCTTCTCTACACTACCACATCTCACAAGGTAGTAAGGTAGCAACACCCATAACCGTCAATTTAAGCAATTCAGCATAATTGGAGGCACTTTTTTCTAGAAAAAATATTTTTTTAGTATTAGCAACTGAAAATCATAAATTTTCAAAAAAACATTATAATTTTTGGATAAGGCATCTAATTTTTGTGAATTTTCAAAGTAGAACTCACTAGGGCACCCTAAACCACACTTTACTAAAGTTGCCTTAATTGTAGCACCAAAATCTAAAAAAATCAGAGCCTACTAATCACAATTAAGCATTGGCATGGTTTCAAGGTATATTTGGAGACACTTAAAGGTACTTTTGGAGACACTTTAAGGGAACTCTACTATCAAAGTATGGGTACACTAATGATTATGAATGTTGCTACCTTAAATGCCATGCCACTTCTTGATGTTGTAATCAAATTAAGTGCAATTAGTAGCAATGTTGTTAATCATAAAGTGTGTGTAATGAGGACCTAGATAATGAGGACCCAAGAGTCAAAGTTTGATAAAAAGACAAGACCAAACTCCTTGAAGCACCTAAACTAGATTTGGTGTTGTGTTTCTTATGTACTATTCTTAGTTAAACCTTCTTCTAACACCTCATCTACAAACTAAGGAGGTCTTTACAATTAACTCTATTAGCTAACTTTGAATTGAATTGATTTACTTTCATTGTCCAATGCCTAGATTTATATTTTCTTGAACCTATACAAAGTCCTTTTGAATGCACTTCCATTGATTAAAAAAAAGAATTCAAGTTCCAATTTTAGACTAGTCAAAAGTTAGAAGTTCATTTGGAAGGGCAAATTGCGAAATGGACTAGACACACCTTGTCTATATTGCCATCATCGCTTAATCTGTATACATTTCCAAAATCATTCAGTATCTATGTTGAAAAAACAATTCTAGAACATTTATCAAAAGAAACTTTGACCCTTCATAACTTTTGCATACAATATCCAAATGTTGCATTCAAATTTTGTGCATTGGAACCTCTTTTCATTTGCTTAGAAGAAAATATGAAAATTTAACTATTTTTATATTAGAAACTACGAATTAGTAAAAAGGATTGATGCTTTTGGATGTCCCTACCTTATCATGTTGCAACAATTTGAATCCATGAATATATTAAGATGTTTTATAGTCCATAAAAAAATCATGATTTATCCCTAAGTACTCAATTAAAGATAGTAAACTTACTTTTGAAAATGTACAACAAATAATTGAAACTTCTCTAACATATCTACATCATTGATTCATGTATAGCATTTTGTCTTCTTTCCATTGAAACTTTTTTTAAACTTTCATTGCTGTAAACATAAATATATTTATTTAGGCAGCTTTAGACCTTAAAATGGTTCCTAAAAGATGGATAACTACCAAAAAATGGGTACTCACAATTCATCATTTTTTGGGCTAGTTAACCCTTAAACGTCCAAACAATGTTTTTTGGCAACATAGCGATTCTAGGTAGCTCACTACAAACGGAAGTTTTCTTTTTTTTTCTTTTAAAATTTCACACAATATGGGGACAAGGAGTAGCTTTAAGGCCCAACAATTTTCATAACTTTTGACTACGTGGTTCAAAAGTTATTGCATGATATGTAATTTTCAGTGTTTAGCGGGCAGTCCGGGTAGGAAAAAATAACTTCTTTGAAAATCAATTTTTAAAAAAATAAAAATTTAAAATTGATTCATTATATTTATATATATGTGGTAAGCTTTGAATCATTCAATTTTGATTAATGAGATGAAAGTTATGAGGAATTTTAATTTGGGTTAGTTTGTGGGTAGTTATGGAATCTCTACTCTAAAATAAACTTTGAAGTCCTTTATTTAACTCAATTTTAAATATTTTTGGAAAAAAAATAAAAACATTAGGTGTATATTGTTTATTAAAACATTACAACCATTGGGATTGGCATTTTTCAATTTTATAAATAAATTGTTAACAATTTAGTATTTTTAATATATCATTCTCTACATCTTTGTACTTACTATTTTTTTCCTACATGTTGTTCAATTCCAAATGATCCAAAAGATTTCAAGCATATGGCCAACTTGACTTGAAGAATGAATCCAGAGAGTAACCACCATTTTGGACATTTTTTCATACAAATGTGACCTTGTGAAGAGCAGCTGCCCATATTTTCACAGGGCCAAAAAAAGGATTTTCGTCACTTCAAACATTTATATCTTGCAATCTAAACAGTGGAAAATTCTGAAATTTTTTCCACATCTTCTCTAACTATTTTACTATAAGATCCTATGGTTTCACCTGTCCTGAAATGTTTTTCATCTAAAATTTAGTGCTTGTAAATGCAAGGGCAGTTTTGGAGCAGTTTTGGTGAAAACATAGTCTATGACGTTTAGGTGTTAATGTCACCCCTAAAGAACAATTTGGTTAGTCAATGCCATTTGAAAGTTCATGTAGGTTCATATGAAGTCAATTTTGAATGAACCTTTTTCAAATTTTGTTACAAGGTGTAGACATGTACCACCTTGTTGGGAATCATTTTTTCCTTAATTAGGTGCCTAGATAAAAAGATATGCTACCCTCAATTTTTTTTGTATGCGAAAGGCAACTTTGGGCAACATAAGAAAAATTCTTCTTCTACCTCTAAAGTTTGGTAGGTAACTAACATTGTGACAATGTAAGATGGAACTTTCACTAAAAAATCTCATATGTAATACAAAATCTCACTCTAGAAGGAATTAGAGTTTGATAATCCTATGAGATTGGGTTGGAATAAAAAATCTTTTATCTTCAAGTGCTGTAATTTTTCAATCTATGCAATCATAATTTTGAATTTTCCATTGATTTCTATAGTAGTCTACTATAAATCTGTACAGTTGAATATTTTTTTAAAGTTTTTTTTTTCTCATTTTTCCTCATTGTCCTTAAAAGTGGCAACTGTGACAAATTATGTTCAAAACAGTGTGCCTCAATCATTTAGGAGGTAAAATTCGCTTGATTATATAGAAGTATGTAACATTATATATAGTGAGTAAATTAACCCCTAAAGGACCGAACTGTGTTTTTTGGTTGTATAGAAATTTTGGGCAGGTACCTACAAGCAGAGATTTTTATATTTGGGGCTGAAATTTTAGTAGAATGCGGGGGCAAGGAAGATCTTTCATATGCACCAAATTTCATGACATTTGGAAATACGAGTCAAAAGTTATAGCCTAATATGTTACTTTTTTTCCCAGCTGGGCAGTTCAGGCAGATCAGAAAAAATCACTTTTTTCAAAAACAAAAATTTGAAATTGATTTTCTAGAGTTTTATATAGACGAAAAGCTTCAAATCATTCCATTTTGATCAATGAGTCAAAAGTTATGAGGATTTTTTGTTTGCGGGCAGTTTTGGATTTCCTATTGTAAAATAAACTTTGAAATCCTTTATCTTACCCAATTTTCAATATTTTTGGACAAAAATAAAATCGTAGGATGTAGATACATTATTACAACATTTCAACCATTGGGATTGGAAATTTTCAATTCCATATTTAAATTGTAAATAATTTAGTATTTTTAATCATTCTCTACTACTACCTACTTACTATTTTTTTCCTATATGTTGTACTATTCCAAATGGTCTGAAAATTTTCAAGAATGTGGCCAACTTGTCTAGGAAAACAAATCCAAAGAAGCACCACCATTTTGGTCATTTTTTCATAGAAATGTGAGCTTGTGAAATGCAGCTGCCCTGCTTTTTGCAGGGTAAAAAAAATGATTTTAGTTAATTTGAATGCTTATATCTTGCAATCCACCTGGTGGAAATGTTTGAAATTTTTACCACATGTCTTTGATACTATATAATAAAAGATCCTATGGTTAGATATGTCAAAAAAGTTTTTTTCAAAATTTTGGTACTTGTACTAAAAATGGCATTTTTGGTGAAAGTATACTGACGGTCCTTTAAGGGTTAAGTGGCATTGAAGAAGTCATACAATACTTTTGAAACTTCAATGTTCATATCATTCCTATGCCATCCCATTTGTATCTGTAACAATGTCCATTTTTATCGTTGTTGTTTTACATTTTATCTATTTAAAAATACAACCTCGAATATATGAGAAATTAAGTATAATGCTCTACAACCTCTAATATATGAGAAATTAAGTATAATGCTCAACAATTACTCTAGAGTACTAATAGTGGTCTTGTAAAACATGAGTCATCTCATAGGTTATCTAATAGAATACATGTCAATTATATAATAAATGTACTAACAAATGAGTACTTCATTTGGTATTATATTGTATTAGTAAAAAATATTTACTTGGACTAGTATAATTCATGAATTCTATTTTGCTACAATTGAAAGGAACGAGTGTTTCTTGCATTAATCCTTGTTGCAAAAAAAATAATTGCCAATAATTGATTCAATTGTGAATCACTATAAATGGCATTGGATATGAGACATCCTAATTAGAATTCACTATACTACTTTATTCTATTAGCAAATGTGCAAAACTAGAATCAACTTTAAAATTAGTGTTATTATATTAGGATAATAATATTTATTGTTATTTGTAGAAATGAATGCAATACAAAGTATTCGAGCTCTCACGAACTCACAACAATGTTACATTGTGAATTAGTGTTGCATGCACTAATAGGATCAACTAACAAAACTAGTATGTCCATGTCACATTGTTAGTCAAATTACACTAATTTGTTTTGTTAGTGTGTATGCATCACTATTTTCCAAAGTCACATTGTTTGTAAAAAAATTTAATTAGGGTAGGTTAAAAATACTATGTTACCAAAGTCTTAAAAAACAAGTAACTGCAATTTAAAATAGACCAATCCATTTTCGTTCGTTGCCTAATTTCATCATCCTACTTTTGTAGTCAATTCCATCCAAAAAAATCACCCAAATCCATTCATTTTCAGAATTGCATTAATGCTATTAAGAGGTAACATGTCAACCCTTTAATGGTAAACCCTCAAGTACCATTGGATACATAGGAGAACAATTATGGGTTGATTAAACATAATATGTTCATGACTCCATTTCACGAATGATGTTGTAATTTCAGCATAGACCACTTCAAAAATTCACATAAATTTTAATCATAATTGGAAGATTATAATTCCACTTGGCTTTGATTTGTAAAACAAGCGTGCACACCTCAAAAAAATGTGCCCAACGTCTCTTGGAGTTCACCCCAAGATATTCAAATTGCTAGTCTGAATGGTAAATTGACTTGCATACCTTACGAGAGGCACTAGTGATTCTAGAATTAGTTTATGGAATTTAGTGTAGATGCTACCTTCAAGACCTTGAGAGTGAGTAGTATCAAAGGAAAAAATAGAAAATGGAAGGATTTTGCAAGTTGTGAAGGACTATTGGGAGTACTTTAACACAAAAGTGACTGAATAGATGCCAATTCCAATGTAGAGGAGGTTATGTCTTTTGCAAATTGCCTATCAAAT
Source organism: Rhytidiadelphus loreus (assembly GCA_947034895.1). Lineage (NCBI taxonomy): Eukaryota > Viridiplantae > Streptophyta > Bryopsida > Hypnales > Hylocomiaceae > Rhytidiadelphus > Rhytidiadelphus loreus. The sequence goes on along the minus strand of OX344765.1, from coordinate 25,708,508 downwards.
TCTATTTTTTGTTGCAATTTTGGCTAAAATATCTCCTTTAAAAGACCTTTTTTTTTTTACAATGTACAAGTAGCACAAGGATTCTTTTGGTAGAAACTCAACTAATTTTAACCAGTTCAAGGATTGTTGAGAGACATTGTCCACGAAACTTGGGCTCAAATGTTGATTAAGGTCTCACTCAAACTGAAACTGTGTCCGTTGCACCCCACATAGAAATAACTTTTGTCATTGCAAAGCCTCCTTCCTACCTCAAGGCAGGTCAGTTGAAAGAATATTGTAACGCCAATTCCAATGTAGAGGAGGTTATGTCTTTTGCAAATTGCCTATCAAATTCTATTTTTGTTTGCAATTTTGGCTAAAAACATCTCCTTTAAAAGACCTTTTTTTTTTACAATGTACAAGTAGCACAAGGATTCTTTGGGTAGAAACTCAACTAATTTTAACCAGTTCAAGGATTGCTCTTGGGCTCAAATGTTGAGTAAGGTCTCACTCAAACTGAAACTGTGTCCGTTGCACCCCACATAAAAATAACTTTTGTCATTGCAAAGCCTCCTTCCTAGGTTGAAAGAATATTGTAACGCCACCCCCCACCCCAAACTCACACTAATTTTATATGTGGCGCTGGTACTAATTCTTACCCTCACTAATAATACAAACCCGTGTGACTCCCGACACCCTCTGCAGTAGAGACGCTTTATCCACGATGGGCTCCAGGCCAATACAGTCACGCTTCCGTCTGCAGTGCTTCACTTGCCTTTTGCTTCGGTTGGATGGACAAATCCGCTCTGCCAGGGACAGAGTGACAGACAGACACACAGTCTACCAGGGGTACTTTTATCATTGGGGAGAAGGAGACACTCAGTGGTTCTCCAAATACGCATGGGATACTCACGTGAGACCTGGGTGATGCTCACGTGAGACCTGGGTGATACTCGTGTGATACTCGGATAATACTTGGGTGATACTCATGTGATACCTGGATGATACTTGGGTGATATTCATGTGGTACTTGATGGCATCTATATGTAAACTAGCTGGTGATACTCATGTAAATTCTTGCTATTGGTCTTAAAATACAATAGTAATTTTGGTTGTTTTGAATGAAAAAATGAGAATTTTCTTTACAAAAATTTAGTCAACGTCTTTTTTCTTTTACCTCCAATTTGGGCAAGTGTAGTAAAGCATTATAATTTTACTTTGAAAATTTGCATTTGTTTTCCTAACTTGAGTCTCCACTAAAATTTGAAGTCTTTAGATTTTTTTGCAAAGTAGAATTTGAATTACAGGGCTTGAAAACTTCACAAGACCTCATTGTCAAAAGCTTGGGCAACCTTGAGAAAAAAAATGTATTGCTTTTTGCTTGGTCATATCTTACACATACATTTTTCTTAAACTCCAAATATTTTAGGTGAGCCTTGTACCAGTCAAGAATAAGATCCTAAAGTTACAAATTCTAAAAACTACCGGTAGATAGATTTTGATTTATGGATTCATTTTGAGAAGGTGAATTTTTTGCCAAATTTGGGATTATTTTCTAATTTTTGATTCAAAGACATTACATTTAGGGGTTAAAGTTGGTAAATGTGATTCAACAAATTCTTAAAAATAGAAAACTTTTATGAATACAAATTTTTTTGAATCGATATCTTACAAATTTCAAAATCAATTTCTATAAATTTTTTTTGCCTCAAATGATTATATATTTTGGTGGTTTAATCCTAAAAGGACCTATCACCAAGGTAGTCATCCCAAAATGATTCAACTTTTGAACTTCATTCTTCATTTCTATAGCGATCTTGAGAATCATCCATTGACCTATTTTTGGCCTAAGCATCCTTACAAGGTAAAAATACTACAAGTAGGCCATAACATTCTTAACTAGTATTGACCGCACCCCCAAATCATAGGAAATAAAGTATCTCTTTTGGCTAAATACTTGAAATTCTACACAAATTATCTCTAAAAAAATGTGCCTTCCTAAGACCAAAGTAGTCACCTAAATACTCAAATTATTGGACCAATAAGTGCATTTTTTGTTTCTACAGTTAATAATGAAGTCATCCATCAAACTTTTTAGGTCTGCAATGTCCTTATAGGGTTAATCTTTGAAGGACATTGAGGCCAAAAAGTGGTCGATGAATGACTTTGTTGTTCATTGTAGAAACAAAGAATACACTTGTTGATCCAATAATGGAAACAATTTTGGTGACTACCTTGGTCATGGAGGCCACATCCTTTAAGGGTTGAAAAGTTGACCACTTAGAATACCAAATATTATATTAATTTAATTATTAAGGATGCTTCTTTGTCAGAAAGGAAAAATCCCAAATGAGGGGTTAAGAATGTTATGGGCGTCTTGATCTTGCAATTGCTAGCCACGAGAGCAATCAGTAACCCCCCCCCCAAAAAAAAAAAAACTACGCTGGGAGGGGAATGGGGGCAGTAAAATGGGGAGGGCTAAAATAGGCCCAAAAGGACCCAAAAGGGTCCCAAAGCCAAGCCAAAGTAATAAGGCTGAAAATCACGGCTTGCTTTGGCACCCAGGCCAGTACCAAAGCAGCCAGGCCCGCCCTCCCTCGTGGCCGGGCCCAAGCGCTAGGCGCCCAAGCGGCCACCGTGCCTGCGTCTGTCGTGGCCGTCTTCTCCCCAGTCTCCTTTGTCCCCCTCCGACGTCCGCCGTCCGCAATCACCCCGGCAAGCGAGGCGCCTTCGCCAGTACAATATGACACTCGCATTGCCAATCTCATCCTCTCCTCGGACTGCCTGCAATCACAGTTACTTACTGACGCCGCGCTGCACTGCACTGCATGCAATCAATCCACCACCATCTCGCACTTCTCCAATCCCAACACCTTCCCTTCACTGCACACGAATCCGCGCTTCAGCTGGACACGGACGGAAATGGTGGAGAGCTTCAGGGATTTGTGCAGTTTCTTTGCGCAAGTGGACTGAAGAGATCACCCGTCGTGGTCCTGTGGGGGGAGCGGACGCAAATTAGAAGCGCGCGTCGGAAGATTTAGTTTACTGCAAGTGTGGAACGGAGTTAGGGGACGTATGTAGCGACTTTCTGTGTGTGCTGGGTTGGCTGCGTGCACTTTCTGTTGTTGGGATTGCATTTGCTACTGAAAGGCTTGGAGCTGGCGTTGCAGTGACAGGACGGGAGAACGGGGATTACGAAGGGAAGGGCTCCAGTGGGGCGGAGATTTTGACTTTTGGGAGCTTTCGAATTCTGAGCTTGGTGGTGGTGATTTGCGCCTAATTTGGGTAGGAACAGTGGATTGGTTGTAGTGTCGAGGTTTGGGAGGCAGGCGTCATGGAGTGTGAGCGTAGGGATGGAGTGTGAGCGTTTGGTGCGAGTGAGCTGGGCGAAGTGGCACAGTATTGTGAAAGTGAAACTAATTCGGCATGTTTGCGAGCATTGTGGGGCGACAGAGAGCGGATTCAGACTTTCGGGGAAGAAGTAGCGCGAGTGGGGCGGGGAGACTGCCTCCGGGAGAGTGCAGTTCGAACCGTGGTATGGAAAGTCCCCTTCTGCTCGTTGTATGTCACCACCCTCCTTTTTCTCTCAATTTCCCAAAATGGCCTCGCTTGAATTTTTATAATCGAATCTCTTAATTATGGAATTATTTAATTGTGAATTTTCTTTGTTTGAGACCTAATTGGTTGATTTGCGAATCTGAATTTGTGGTTCTGTTCGGTCCAGGCTTCATTGTCAGCAGACAATGTGGTGGGGACAACTGGGGCACTTCTGGGGCACGACGCCTTCGGCTCGAGGTTAGACAGCTTGTGGCAATTCTCAATCCAAAGACCTCCCTCGCTCTTCCGAGCTCGTTCGTCGAGACTCAAGCGTCGTCAGATTGCGTTCGAGGACAAACGAAGTGGAATTATCAGTCCTCACATTGAAGTGAAGCTCCTGGGAGTTTCGGACGACTCTCATGACACTTGTGAATCAACATTGCAGGCGAACTCAATTGTGGAAAAGGAGCTGATACATGTCAGTCGTGGAGATTGTCAAGAGCAAGGGGCGGAATCCTCGCCTATGCTTCGTAAAGACAGTCCTCGCCACGGGGACATCCAACGGGAAGACCTTAGCTTCGTGAGGCCGGTATCATTACCGAATTTGCACCACCAGGATTCATCGAATCATGAAATCGTAGTCCACTCTTGCCCCGAAGTCCCCGAAATTGCGAAGGATATCTTTAGACAAAGACCTGCAACTGATGAAGAAGAGCCAAATTCCATTCCGGAAGCTCATGTCACTCACAACGGATCGCAGGAGTTACTGAAATTGCCCAATGAGGACCCGGGAAGCTCATGGGAATTCCAGGTGATAGCATCTGTGAAAAGCCAGAACCGCAACTTGACATCCACAGACGTCATCGGCACTATCGCCTTCGAGCGAAAGAACGAGTACTTCGCGACGGGTGGCATCGCGCGCAAGATCCGCGTCTACTCATACTCATCTCTCACATCAGGACTCACCCAATTCGTCGACACAGACGACGACGAGGAAGAAGAAGATTCCATCGAGTATTTCAAGCAACGCCGGCTCCGCAAGCGCCGCAACTCCACCAACGACATCGACCACACCCGTTGCTGTGTGCACGAGGTTTGCACCCCAGCAAAGCTCAGCAGCATCCAATGGCACCAGGAGCGGCCGAATCTCATCGCCTGCGGCGACTACGACGGCGTGGTGGCCGAGTGGGACGTGGAAAGGACTTGCGCAATCAGCGAGCGCGACGAGAACGGCGGGCAACGGATTTGGAGCATCGACTACAGCAAAGATTTCCCGGATCTCATCGCGTCGGCTTCTGACGACGGAACTGTGCGCATGTGGGACCGAAGCTCAGATCAAAGCGTGGCCACTCTCTCGCCGCCGACGTACAGCTCCATCTGTTGTGCAGAATTCGGCCCTGTGTCTTCCTCGCTCATCGCATTAGCGTCTGCGGACAGCAACGTCTACCTCTATGACACGCGCTGGCTGGGCACGCCCTTGCTCACGCTCTCCAACCACAGGCGCGCGGCGAGCTACGTTCGGTTTCTGAACCGCCACAGCGTGGTCTCTTCCTCCATCGACAGCTCCGTGAAGCTCTGGGACATCTCCAAACCGCATGTGGCCAAGCCGTGCAACGTCCTCCCTGTGAAATCGTTCGACAGCCATTACAATGTACGCAACTTCACGGGCCTGTCGGTGCGCAGCGAAGGCGGACTCATAGCGTGTGGCTCGGAAACCAACCAAGCCTTTGTGTACGAGAGTCAGAGAAGCAGCCCAGTGTTGACTCACAGCTTCGAATATAAATTAGGGTTAGGGTTCGGGCACTCGAACCCTAATTTGGGCTCCTTGAGTGGGGATCGATTGCATTCGCAGGGGATGAGCTTGGAGCATCCCGAAGGTGGTGGTGGTGGTTCGAATAGTCTCATTGTGAGTGCGGTTTGCTGGAGAATGGAGCCTAATGACTGTACGTTAGTTGCTGCTAATTCGGATGGCGTGCTGCGAATCCTCTCTGGGAGTAGCCAGAGATGAGGCTGATTAGAGGGTGTCGAAGTACGAGCTTTCTGTTCTGAGTAAGCAAAGGAACGCTGTATGCAAGGGGTAGTGTGATTCTGGGGCCTAGTTTGGGACATGCTTATGGGGCTTATAATGATTGGTGGCCAAATTTGGAAAGGAACAGCCCAAATTGCGAGCTTTGACACCCTTATTGGATATGGAGCACAAATTTGTGAGCTCCTAATCCCCCTAGTGAATGTGCAGTGTGTGGTAGTTGTGAATAGATTGAAGTAGGCAGCCGACAGAGTGCTCCACATTGGAGTTGATTCCTGTCCGAGAGTTGGTTATAAAATACTCATCGAGATGTAGGATTGATGACTGCCTGATGCAAGGAATGTCAGGCTGTTGCCCTTGATGAAAATACGGCAACATCATGCAGGTACATTTGAGTTTCCTCACACATATTTATCCTATCCATTATGGACTTGATCCCTTCAGCTGTCTTCTGTGTGTCTTGGACTCTTTTGTTTTTGTCAGAATGTCTTATGTATGCCTTTATATTTTCATGAGTTCTGTATGATCTAGGAAGGATATGCACAGTTCTGTACTGTTCTGTACAATGTCAGCTACAGCAGAATGCCTGGAGGTCTGTGCTCAGTCCCACTTCAATGTATGATGTTAATTGAATTTTAGGAGTTTCATCTTCAATGTTAATGAACTCCAGGAAATGAGAAAGACTCCACAAGCAAGGCTTTCAATCCGGAATGTGATCTCCACATGACTGTTTGGGTGCACACTCTAAAAGTGTTGACTGTTAATCCTCGAGTACCTGGGGTGAGCTGCCGTCTTCAGTTGAAAAATAACCCTGATCCATGAAAAAGATTGCTTTGAGCATCTCTTCACCAAGTTGCGTGAACATCCAATGGTGCAATCTCAAGATTTTAACTATCAAAGTTGGCCGAAATTGTTCATCCTGCTTGAGCTGACATTGGTCTGTCCTTCGCTGAATGGCGTGAATGTCCCCACTCATGAGGTCTTCCTGATTCTCCTTCAATATCCATTCCTTAAGATCTGAGTACTACGATTGAAAATTTTGGAAAAATCTGTTCAGCGTTTTAATGCTTCAAGGCCGGTAATGCTGAGTAAGGTTGAACTCAGATTCTTTCGCATTTGTCTACAGTAAGAAGTTGCTGTGCGCTTGGATTTGAGTTGCTGTGCGCATAACTCAAATTCTTGCGATTCCAAAACCCGGAATCCTTTTATCCCACTCTGAAAGTCAAATGCATGGCAATAGATTTCTGTGTTGGAACACCTCTATCTCTGTGTTGTAGAGGCCAAGGGAAGGCCGTTTCGGCAAGTTGTGAACCAGTGCACTGCTGGTCAAAATAAAAAATAATTAAATAATAATATCTGACATGGCAATCTCTCAACTATGTCAGATTTTTGATGTGGCAAAGTTCCCAATTCTTTGTAAACAAATGTTTTTTCTCATTTAAGAAAAATCATATCTTGAAACTGTCCCACACAATTCAAGCCTTGCAATTTACTCATTTTGGGGGGATTTTTTTTTGCCACTATTCCTTACTATCTGGAAACTTGTAGCCTTGTTTAGGACCTTAATCTCATTTGATGGTAGAATCTTTTTCAAATGTCAACAATTTAAAAATAAGAAGAAGAAGAACCACAATCAAGTGCTTATTAAGACAACTTTGGATGTATTTACCTAAACTATGGATTTGTTGCCAACTTGGAGCAAAAGGCAATGTGACCTTAACATGAGTCATTTGTACAAAAGGTTTAAAAAAATTGAGAGAATACATGACAATATATTCCCCCTCAACCATTGAATTAGATGAAATCACTAAATCTTGAATGATGTGACAAATTAAACCAAACGTGGGTCCTAAAGTTTAGTTTGCACAAATCATGTCTCTATAAGTGAATCTCATTTGCTAGAAAACGTTAGAAAAGTATCACACTTGTGAATGAATGTACACAATATTGAATGAACAAATGGTGCATCATCCATATTTTTCATATTTCATCCATGTCCATGGATGTGAGTACTTTATCGAACCATTTGAGAACACTTTCTTTGCTACCCAAAATAAATGAAATAATTTTTTTTGTAAGCTTGAAACTAGGGTCCCATGGAGAAACTAAGGTGGTTATCTTCCAAACTTCCACTTTTTGCTATTGTGCCTAGTTACTATTACTAGACTAGTCAAAATTTAATGTTTTGCTTGTTGGTGAGTGAAAGGAGGTTCGGACGCACCAAAGAACTTGACATTTGGGTGCCCACTATGCAAAAGTTGTTATTGAAGGGTCAAAATTATTTTTAGTAGATGATTGAAAATCGTTTCTTCAGCGTATGTACATATTTGTTTTGGAGATGCACATGAAGTGATGATTTTGGTTTTAAGTAGGGTGCGATTTTCGATGTACCCACCTCAATGATACTGAATGGATCTATCGTATTGGAAGAGATTCTGTCGCTTTATGAAGAAAAAGAATATGATCAAAGGCTGAAATCAGGAATAAGTTAAAGTAATTATGGAACGCCAGATGCCCGGATTGATCCCTTCAACGGCCCATTTTGGATTCAAGTAGGTCCACTAATGCCACTGATTCCATGGATGCTTTGGCCCCCACATGAGTCCCGTGCAGTTTTTTTAATTTTAATTTTCTTTTTTAATTTCATTTTTCTCGACAGTCCTAAAAGCAATCTTTCATTGAAGTAAATGAATGTCTTTACATGCATAGACATGGATGAAACATGCAAATGTTTGTGATAACTCATTTGTTCATCCGATGTGCATGAATTCATTGAAGATGGAGTGATGTTCTCTGAAGATTTGTAGCAATTTAGAGATTTTACATAGCATTGAGAAAGGGGAAAATATATTAGAGTTAATCATAAAGTGTATGAAAATGAGAGACGAGGAGTTAGAGTTTGAGAATAAAACGTACGGAGAAACTCCTTCAAGTACCCAAACTAGGTCTGATGGAATTTGTTGTTGTGTTTGTTTTGTACTATTCTTAGTTAAACCTTCCTTTGACACCCCTTGTACAAACTCAGGAAACTATTATCATTAACTCTACTGTCAAATATTTCCTCCAAAAAAAATTGTGTCATTTTTTGAGCAATGATTGTGTGCTTCTATTAAGTTTGTTGTTGTTGTGGTGCAACTGAATGAAGGATTTTAGTTACTGGCAAAATCAATATCAAAAGCTAGTTCTTGTATTAGAATTCTAGAAGTCATTGCCCCCACAAAAATTGACCCACATAAGAAACTCAATAAGACTAAGGACTAAGACCATAGTGCAAACAATTATCAAGCAACAAGAAGGTGAAAGACTTTAGGGCTTAACTTCTAAACAATTTTGTAAGCTAGAATTGGCCTATGGTTTACAATACGAAAAAGTTTACATACTCAATTGCCTAGGTGCTTGCTTAGGTATTAACCTCTAAAGGACCAAGCCCTTTTTTCTGCCAAAAAACATTCAAAATTGCCATATCTATAGCAAGGAGTAAAAAAAAAAGTTAATTTCTTTTTTTCATATCTAACTGTAGGATATTATACCTGACTAGTACGAGAGTGTGTGGAAATTAAAAAAAAAAATTGACCGCTCAGATTGCAAGATATCTGCGTTTAAAGTGGAAAAAACAAGTTATTCAGCACATTGCGGGACTAGATTTTTTGAACATTTTTAACTTAAATTTTTTTGCAGTACAAAGTTTTGAGCTTTAAATCTTCATAGTGGAGAATTGAGTTAAGAATCTAAGTAAAAAAGAAAGATTATGAAAAACTTAATTATCATTCTTAAAAAAATTGTTAAGTAGAAGTAGGTATAAGATAGAAGGAAAATCTAAAATATTCATATATTTTAGATGGAATTAAAATGTACTAATCCCAATGGTGAGATTATTCTAGCAAGTAAATCAGACCATGCAAAAAAAGAAAATTGAAAAATTTGAAAAATTGCATTCAGAAATCTTACAAGTTATTTTTTTCAAGAAGATGCTCTAACTACCTGAAAAACAAGAATGCCCATAACTTTCTCATAACATAACCAAATGAAATGAATAATAGATTTCCACATAGAAAAAATATAATCTAAGAGAAATGTCGTACCTTTGAATTTTTAATTTTCTGTCCATTTGACTCTTGTAGTGTAAAAGGAGTAAATAGAATGCCTTGTTTCCATTTGTAAGTCTAATAGCCTTGAAGGTTTTTATATGAGAATGGAAACGTTGGAATTACGGTTTAGAAGAGTCAATTAGACAAGATATGAAAAGGGTCAAATAGCCTTGGTAGCATTCGGTGAAGAGTTGTCTTCACCAAATTTTGGGACTATATGTCCAAAGGTCTAGTCTTTTATTTTTTAGTTCATACCAAAGTTGTATGACTCACCCATGAACTTGCGCTTTTGTAATCAAAATTCCAGCTTATGCAAATTGCAATTAAATTGTCTAATTGCTCCTGTGTGTGAGCATTTGTATTGTCTATTTGGCTGAGGGATTCGGCCTGTCTGGGAGTGTGTGAAGTTTGGTCAAGTCGACTGAGAGGATTTGAAGCTGTGAACTGAGGTCCATTTGACGAGTGAGTCAATTCGGTTGTGTGCCTGGTTATTGCTGGTTCAAGGCAGGAGTGTGTGTTTGAGAACAAGGCTAATTGACGGAATGTTATAGCTGGGAATAGAGACTGAAAATATTGTCTAATTGAATCCGTGAGTACACTAGAAGTGTTTTGCTGGTCGAATTGATTGCTTGTGAAAGACTGCACCGGGTGAGTGTATGTCGGATTGCTTGTGTTGTATTTAATGGTTTTTCGTGAAGAGCTGCAGTCTAATTGATTAAGAGTGGAACTTATGCTTGTGTGAAATATTGATTATCTAATTGACTAAATTCACGTGTGTTCAATTACTTGTTCAAAGACTGAGTTCGGGGCAATTGCATCGGTCAAATTGCTTAAAACATTGTTGTGAGTGAAATAACGTGGTTAAGTTGCTGACAATGGAGTATAGCGGAAAGATTGAAATTGCAGACTTACAGTGTAGTCTAATGGACTGTTGATTAAATTCCAATTGTGTGTGTGAATGTCTAATTGAACAAGAGATTAGACAATGTTATTATGTGCAAACCTTGCTGTGTCTAATAGCTGAGAAAATTTGACGGTGTGAGAATTATTGAGCTACTCCGGGCAATGAGAGTTAATGATGAGATATGTGTAAACAGTAAGTGTGGTCAATTTGTCTAGGAGAGAATTTCCAGCATACGCTTAGATTCGTAAGTCCACTAGTCCCAGGCGCTCGGGTGTTGCTGTGAACTTGCAAAAGCAGTGGCTGTCGAATCGACCAAGACCAAGTAGCAATGGCCGGAAGGATGAAGGCATCATCGACTAATGGCTGAGCACGGAATCTTCCTGCTACGGACAGGTAAGAATCCGGTCTAATTGATTTAGTTTCTCAGTCTGTAAGTGACCATGAAGTTATCAAATTGACAAATTGAGATAGGAAGCTCATACATTTAATTGTGATTAATCTAAAACTGATCTTATCAATGAACGAATTGGTCAAAGAGTATTGAAGTTGTGAGCTTGTCCATTTGGCGTGAAATTGCATTAGAAAGGACTGTTTGTGAGGAGAATTATCCTGAATGAGTCCAATTGCCATGGAACTCCATTTGAGATTGATAAAAATTAAGTCTAATTGACAATACCAGTCCAGATTTCTGGGTTGGGTTATGTTTAGTGAATAAATAGTCAAATTGTCCAATTGACTGCTTGATCACGCACAAGTCCAGTAGCTGTTGATAAATCAAGATGAATCCAGCCATTTGGTCTGTGTATGCACTGGTCGGTCCAGGGATGCAAAGTTGTAGACTAGCTAATTGACAGATTAAGTATATGCGGGACTTTGTACCAATTATGAAATTACTTCCAATCTAATTGTCATTGATGATATTGGATCAATTGTCCATTTGCTTATGTATTTAAAATATCTTGTAAATTTTGCAACTTGAAATCAACCAAGTCCATTCGCAAAAGAAGCCATAAGAAAAAGATAAATTGACCATATCAAACCTTTCGTCCAAACAAGTTTATTAGATTTGTAATAAGTTTACACAGATAGTAATGGCAAGTAGAATCTAAAACTTTCTTGCAAAATCCCAAAGACATAAAGTTGGTCTTGTAGTTAGGAGACATGTCTAATGAAAGGAATCATCAGCCTTAGTCAAGTAGATAGATAGTGGTTGGTGGCAAGCCGACTAGCTCACAGGCTCATTACAAATAGACTTGTAACTGACTTAGGTCTATTAGCCTGTGTTTAGTTGAGTCTTGGTTATGTGCCTATTTGACCAATCCAACAATTCAAAGAAAGATAAAATTGCCCATTGTAAAAGCTAAAGGGAAAAGCTTAAAGATAAAACCACACCAATTAAATAGGAAAGAATCAATTCCTTTCCAAATGATTTATGTATGAATAAGTTGAGATTAAAAATATTAATTCTTTGAATTATAAAATAAATTGTGAAATTGTTATACATATTAAATTAAGGGAATTGAAAAAGAGATTCCTTTAATATAATACAAATGGTGTAATTATGAATATGCTTATTTATATATTACTATTAAGTGGCTAGAGCATGCATAAGCAAATTGACCATTCCCGGCAAATTGACTTGATAATTGACATGAGCCACACACTAGACAGGACTGGGACGCCATGCATTTGTGTCTATAAAATAGCATTGGTATTTGGACTGTGAAAATTGACCTTAGGTGCATTTCCTGGGGTTGTTTTGGAAACGAAATATAAAATGACATAGATAAGTATTTCCAATACGAAAACGAGTGACCTTAGTCACAATACACTAGACTTATTGGCCTTTCCTAAGAGAATTGACCCTTAGATCCCTTGTTTTTGGATTCTGTTGAATAGACAAAATCTACATTACAAGAAAAAAAGAATATCAAGAATTAATTCAAATTTCTGTCCATTTTTTTTGGCTGCCGGGCTGCCCGCCGTCCCCTTGTTTGAGCTTATTTGGTCATAACTATTGTTCCCGGGCATCGATTGTGAAAAAAATTATATTCCCACAAAGCTTATCATCTTTTCTACCTCCAAGAAAAGTTTCAAAAAATTAGGAAAAAATTTCAGCCCGTAGATACCTGCCCGAAAACGCATTTGTCCCCCGAAGGAACAATGGTCCTTGTAAGCTAGAATTGGCCTATGGCTTACAATACGAAAAAGTTTACATACTCAATTGCCTAGGTGCTTGCCCAAGTATTAAAGGGTTAGGGCATCTGCAACGCAAATGCACCAAATGTTGGTTTGGTGTGTGGTTTTGGAGATTGGGGCCTCACTGCTTGTCCTATGTCCCAAGGTGGATGTGCCAAGTGCAATATGCATTGTGAAGTATTGTACTCTACTAGCAAGTTCATCACATGAGCATTGAATATTTATTTAAAATAGAAAATTAAAGTTTGATAAGACTAAAATTTAATGTATGCTATTTAGGCAACCATTCAAAATTGAACAAAGTATAGGCATTTGGCTAGATTTGGATACTTCATTTAATAGTTATAAAGAGGATAATTGGTTATTTGTTCATAAAATGTATAGAATATTGAGTCAAGATTGCCATAAATGTCTAGTACATGTCTCTAAAGAAGGAAATTGTGATTCTTCCTCAATCAATTGCAATTTCTAAATATTAGTCAAGATAGGAGGATTATTCCAAAAAAATTAGGCATCCTTTAAAAAAAATTTATTGACAAACTTGCTAGTAGAGTACTATAGTTTTTTTGCTTAAAAATCAAACTATAAAAATTTAACTTTCAAACTACTGAGAACAATGAATTTGTTAACCACCTCACATTGCTTCAAGAGCATCTCCGATTTTAGATTGAGTTCTTGATTGAGTAGAGAAGCTCTTTATATACATATAAGGTGGTAGGGGGTATGACAACCCATGTAGGCTATGTAAATTCAAATTAGTAGGAGCTCAACTACTCATAGTTAAGTCAAAAGTAGGAATTGTGTTTGAAGTAGAATTTCAAACCTCATTTAGGCATAGTATAATGACTTTTTTCAAAAGACTTTGAACTATGAAAAGTTGGAAAATCAAGATAATTTTCATTTCTAAAGATTTGTTTGAGATTTCAAACCTCCTATCAAAGGTTATGGGACAACTTTGAGAAAGAATGTTTGAAAATGTCAAAAAAATTCCTTTCCAATATGGATTGTCACAATCCTTATTTAAGTGAAATATTTTGAAATTCCTTTAAATTCAAATATATAGAAATTGCAGAACATAAAAAAATGATATATAATTAATGTTGTATACTTGATGATCTATGAAATACAAAAGAGATATTTTCAAAATTCTTTATACTCTATTTAGAAAGGACTTAGAAATGCACTCTTTACATACTATCAATGTCCACAACATTAAAAATAAAGAATCATTGATCTGTTAGGAATTCAAATATATTGCAAAAGAAATAATTATACTTAAATAGGTATATATGTAATGAAATGATTTGATTTGAAATATGTAGAGTTGTATTCTTAAATTTGTAGATATGGACTAATTTATATATCACTATCTTATCAAAATAACATTGATTTTTTGGGATACATTAGATATACTTAAAATCAACTTTGTAGAAATCTATCTTAATCAAAATAATTGTAATAAGAATTTCTAAGGGTGGTTTAACTTTCAACATAGTTAATTTTTATAATAATCAATTCTACAATTTATTGAAATAAATCAAAATTTGATGTCATCTTTGAAGGGATTTTTTTATGTAAATTTAAAAAAAATTCAATTCAATTCAATTTCTTCATTTTTTTCTTTAACAAATTATAAAGAAATTATAGAGAAAAAAAATGTAGAGATCACATGCAAAAAAATGAAATGGACTTTTATGATTGTGTTTTTGCCAACTTTGATCTAACATAGTGTGCATTTGCCCTTATACAACAAAGACAAAGATTGAACTATTCTAAAATCAATTTAACTTTTAATCATGAACAAATTCAACATCCAATAAGGCAACATCTCATCATGACTATCTAGACATAACATCAACACACTTCCATTTGGACCATAACCCCCAAGCCACCGTTACCAACTGCATACAAATAAACACCAAATTCTCTAGTTTAATTTGACTTGCAATGATACATTAGAGAAAATCTAGGGTCTCAAGAGGGTTGCTTTGCAACTATCAAGGGACCCTGAAATTTGTTTCTTTTTTGCAAAAAGAATCGTTTTCTTCTATTTCCGCCCGCCTGAATTTGAAGTGGCAGCAACGCAGAAATCGAAATTAATGAATAAAAAATTGAATTAAAAAAAAAAGTTTCTTTTTAGGCTGAAATAAATTTAAAAAAATTCAATCAAAATTTGAAAAAAAAAAAATCGCAAAAATTGGCAGATTATGAGATATTCACTTTAGCTGACACCAAAGATGCAACACTTTTCGGGGTGACAGACCAAGCTCAAAATAGCTTGATCTGTCACCACGAGGCAGCCCTCTAGAGACCCCATAATTTCTCTAATGCAAGCAAAAATTAATTAATTTAGTAATTAGATTTAAACTCAAATATAGACATGTAATATTTTTCAAATTGAATGCACATACATTCAATTAGACATCCACATTTCAACTCACACCTACTGAATCTAATTCAAATTTGGTTGTTTACACACACAACATGATACTACAATTCAATAAGAATCCAATTTAGGACTTGCAACAAGACAATAATTTTTGACTTGGTATCAACATTTGACAACTAGATATACTACAAATAGCAATGACCATTACAAATTCTATCAAATTTCAACTAAAAAATAAATGCACAGACACAACTCGAATTCAAATAAAAAAATATGAAAAAAAAAGTGAAAATATAAAATAATTAAAAATATGAAAAAAATCACTATTAGTGCCACATCAAACTATGATTATTTTATTATTTTATTAATTAAAATTTAAATAACATTTTAAAATAATTTTCAATGCTTTTTTGAAATCTTTATTAAAACTATCTTGTGCCATCCAGGCCCTATTGGCATTTGCTAAAAAAGTTGCCATCGGTCGCTGTCGAAATGGATCTTCTGAAATTATGCCCATTGGATAATTTCAAAAAGTATACGAATAGAGTTTTTGAGGAAAATCCTCGAAATGCTTTTACTTTCACAAACATTTTTTTAAAAATTTTACAAACATCTTTTGCTTTAAGTACTTTCGCTTTAAGTACTTTTGCTTTAAATACTTTTGCTTTAAATACTTTTGCTTTAAGTACTTTTGCTTTTACCAAATGTATATATAATAGAGCATTGGGACTTGATTATTTTGTTCAAAGTTTATGTTGAAGTTATATGTTTGTCATTCATTAAAATCCAATAAGATTTATTAATTCTTTCAATATGATGATGATTTTAAGATTGAGAAGTCGTGATGGAATGGAACTAGTAGCTATAGATAGATATGCAACTATTGGCCAATTGAAAGAAGCTATTGCTTTACAAATTCATATTCCAGTAGATGAACA
This sequence comes from Rhytidiadelphus loreus, assembly GCA_947034895.1. Classification (NCBI taxonomy): domain Eukaryota; kingdom Viridiplantae; phylum Streptophyta; class Bryopsida; order Hypnales; family Hylocomiaceae; genus Rhytidiadelphus; species Rhytidiadelphus loreus. The sequence continues at coordinate 25,692,448 of OX344765.1, read as the reverse complement.
ATATCTATCTACCAATCGTGATGTCTTACTATGTGAAAAATGTGATGATTTACATATTTTCATGATTGATGAAAAAATTAGATTACTATCACTAAACATCTCTCATGGTGACATGGTCTATCTTTATTACCAATGTGAAGAAAGAAAGGTTAGTAAAACTTACAAAAAGCTTGAATTAAATGTTGAAAATCAAATGACTAAGTCATTGACCAAATTATCAATGAAAAGACCAAGACAAGAAATTACATTGGAAGAAAACAACATTAAGCGATTGAAACCATATTTAGATTCAAATCAAACTGTTAGTACAATTGATATGAATACAAAAATTCAAGTGGTTGAAGGATCAAATAAAACTTCTTTGAAGAGGATGAGAGAAGAGATGACATTTCAAGAAAACAAGAAAAGACATTTAAAAGCAGAATTTAGTTCAAATCAAATGAATGAAGTAGTAAATATTTATTATGTACCAATTAATTATCAATATTGCTAATTGATTAAAAAATAAATAAACTCACTTATATAAATGTAACGATTTTCTGGGGTTTTCCCATAAACTATTTGAAGTCATTTTTATTTAAATGCTTGAATATTTAAATTTTAATTGATTTTCTACAAGTAGACAAGTGGTTGAAATTAGATTTCTATGCAAATTTGATGTTTGAAATATAGAAACATGAGCTAAAAGGTTGTTCGACATTACAATGAAAAATATGAATGAAAATGAAAAATTCTTTGAGGTGATTTACAAAATGTAATCATCAAGAAAAATTTCAAGCCTTAAAACGGTTGTTAAGAAAAGGTTCCCCAAGCTATGAACTTGTCTAGTGTTGGCTAGATTACTTAATAAAAAGAAGGAAAAAAAAAAGATTACATATTTATTGAAAAATAAAAAATAAAAAATAAAAATAAAAAATAAAAAAATAAAAAATAAAAAATAAAAAATAAAATAATCACTATTAGTGCCACATCAAACTATGATTATTTTATTATTTTATTAATTAAATTTTAAAATAACATTTTAAAATAATTTTCAATGCTTTTTTGAAATCTTTATCAAACTATCCTGAACCATCCAGGCCCTACCAAACCATCCAGGCCCTATCTTTTTCTTGCTATTGGGGAATTGATGACCTCTCAAAGCCCCAAACTTCTTGTAATGCAACTTTCTTTAAATGACAATGACAAAGGCATCAATGTATTTGGAGGTATACTTACAAAAATGATGAATTGAAGATTTAGAAATACAATACAATTTTAGAAAAATGGTGTAATGATGACTTTTAAACAAAATTTGTAAACTTTGATCCACAGATTGCATGTGTATGGTTGAATCTACCATTGTGGTATTCAATATTTATCAATAAATTATAAATCATAAATTATAAATGCATTTTAAATTGATTGTAAATAATTAGAATATTTAATAAGAATTTTCTTTCTTTGAGTTTAGAATGTTAGATTCTAATTTCTGTAATATAAGAAGATTTGTCATGTTACTTATTTTTTGAAGTCATTTTTAGAATTAAGAAAAACTTGCAACAAAGAATTTTATATTGTATAAATATAAAAGATCTAGCATAAGAATCAACAAACATTTGGATGGATTAAATAAATAAGTATCTATTATTGTGCATGGAACATGTTTGCATTCATTTATTATTCAAAATTTGAACACTTTGGTCCTTAATCCCTAAAGGCCTTCATGCCTTAGTGTTGTAGATTGAATTGTTTAATATACACAAAATACCATGTAATTTTTGAAATGTTGGATTGGAATTATAATTTTTGTTCACATACAAAGGACCACATTGGTTATACAAAAGAAAACTGTAAATAAATTTTATAGCACTATGGCTATTTGAAAAATCAAAATATTATATGAGTGAATAAAATACAAAGAAAATTATATACATGACCTATATTTTGGACTCTCCACTCTTTGAGTTGCAATCAATTCCCAAAATTTCCTCCACTATAATGTCAAGACCTTCTATTGTACATGCCTTTCCATACACAAAAATGTGCACAAGAATCCAAAGAAAGTTGTATTGCAACTAATCTGTGAATGTAGTTACAAATGGATATTGCTGGAAAAGTAAAGAACTATTGTAATGTACTTTACTAGTAGCTTGGGCACTCAAGTGCCTAATATATAATTAAAGATTGGAAATAAGGTTAGGCAAGACTAAAATTTAATTTAGGCAATTTAGGCAATTTAGGCAACCATTCAAAATTGAATAAGGTATAGGCATCTAGCAAGGTTTAGATACTTCATTTAATGATTTCAAAGAGGATAAGAGATTATTTGCTTAAAAAATGCATAGAATATTGAGATAGAATTGCTATAAATGGCAAGCACTTATCCCTAGAGAAGAATATTGTGATTTTTCTTCAATCAATTTCAATTTCCAAATATTAGGCAAGACAAGAGGATAATTTTTTTAAAAATTAGACAAGAATTATTATAATTATTTTTCATCACGGCTACTAGTAAGGTACGGTAGTATGTTTTTTGGCATGTGCTAAAGGTACACCAAAATTAGATATGATAACGATATGTCAAAGCATTTGATTTCTCAATTGTGGATAATAATTGAATTGTGGGATAGTATGTACATACTTTGTATTATTATTATAAGAAATCCAACATGTTTAGTGATCATGCAAATAACATTTTGGATAGGATCCTATATAGTGAATGGTTTTGCCTCTATATAGTTTATATATCAATACCACATTATAGTCATTGAAGGTGCCAAAGCATGTGTATGGCAGTTAAAAACATTTTTTCTTCTTAAATTCCTAAATTTCCACAATATATCATTATTGTACTTTGTGTGGATAGATTTTGGCCATAGGGCCATTCAGGGTTAAGGTATTCCGAATTTCTAATATTGTGTACATATATTGTGAATTGCAATTTAGGAAGAATAACATATTGATGACTTTCAAATACAAATTGCATGATATGCTCTATACATCATATCTATACAATTGGATTGAACTTTCTACTAAGCAATATTTATCAATAGTTTTTGAAATTTTGAATTTTGAATTTTTTTTTCTTTGTTTTAGAATGTTAGAAGAGTTTGTTAAAGGCAAAATCAAGTGGAACTCATAAACTCAATTTCATAGCTTAACAAGCATTTGACATTCACACATCCAAATTGATGTATACATCACTTTGCACAATTAGACAATCATACATACAACAATTATATGTATACCAATCTATGTAAGAGCTTCATCATTCCAATTAAGTTTGGAAATTACACAACCATTGAAGGTCCGTATGCTCATGCTCATCTAATGAGTGGGTGAAAACCAAATGAATTGTTTGAATCCTAATAGGAATCAACTAATAGTTGTAAACTACCAAATGTAACGGTGCTAGTACGTGAGCCTAGAAATGTGATCCTAGATGAGCCTTGAGCCTAAACACATAGGTACTCTATAACTATTGGAGATCTTTATAACATACATACATACAATATAAACATCCTATAACTATGGAAGGTACCTATAACATAGGCACTTATAATATAAATATCCTATGACCATGGAAGGTGCTTATAACATAGGCACTTATAATATAAATATCCTATAACCATGGAAGGTGCCTATAACATATATAGACACCTATAATATAATTAGGCACCTATAATATAACCACCTATAACTATAGAAGGTGCTTATAACATAGGTACCTACAACATAGACACCTATAATATAAACATTCTATAACTATGAAAGGTGCCTATAACATAGGAACCTAGGCTCCTATACTCATGGGCTCAAGATCTTAGGCTCACATAATAGCAACTGTGCTATCAAATGAGCCTACCAATCCTTGCAACAATCAATGGTCTATTTGGCCTTTTGAATCACAATGCAACGACCTTTCAACCAACCAATTTATATTCACACTTATCAACTTTCATTTGGATAAATTGTATCTTTTTTACACTACTTAGTACCAAATTGGCTTACTAAGTGAAAACTAGATAAAAACAAGAGAAAAATTTGAAGTTTGGATTTTAGAAGCCTAATAATAAATCTACAATGTTATAAATGATTGCCTAATGATTAATAGTTTATTTCTAGTATTTATTTAGAGTGAACACTTGTTTATACTTACAACTTAGGGGTACACTAAGTGTTTCCATCTAAATTGGGATGGATTAGGTAGTCTTTGGATTATGGTACCAAATCAAGGATCGATCCATGGAATTCTATGACTTGACAATGAGATTGCATCCAAGGTTGTGCTCTACCACTTTGTATTGTCTAAATCATTTATTTTTTCTTGCATCTTGTGGCAATTTGTTATATGTGCTACTAGACTTACAACCATAGATTGTTGATCAAATGATTCAATTGCATTAGTATTCCTTCAAACAATAGGGACGATGCAAGGAGACACATTCTATTGAAGGTAGAGGTGGGACCATGGGTAACAATGCAATTAGAGAGGGATAATGTGTAGGGTGATTATGCATGAAGATATGGATTTGCTATGTTTTGTGGAGCTTACAAGGGGCAAATTATGAAAGTCAAGTTCAAGGCAATAGTAGCTGCAGAAGTTGGTACAAAATGGATTAGGAACTCTATGTGATATCGACAACAATAGACATTTTGGTCTTTGAATTTTACAATGAAAGAAGGTCTTAGCTTCATAGGAAAAGTGTCTATGGTGGTACATTTAGGATAGGATGCCATAAAACATTGAAAGAATTTCATTTGTATGGTGCATGACAAAATTGGAGAATATTAGAAAATGTGAATGCATCATAAAGTAGAAGAAAATGACATATAAAAAACTTCAATGGTGACTATGGCAAAACTAGTATAAAGAGAGTGCTAGTTGTGGTTTTGTCATGATGATAGATACCAACCTATTGAAGAATACTCTACATATTGTTTGAAGTGGTCATATGCAGGATGAAATACTCATGTTGTATCAAGGATGTACCTCTTTTATGAAGGTTAGTACAAGGCTACTACTATAATACATCTATTAGGAGAATAGTGTGAATGAAAGCTCTACGTAGTTGTGGTTGTTAAGGTAATTTAAGAAATCTATGCAATCTATTTCAATATTTAATGTAGATGAATGAAGCTCAAACCAAAGATTGAAGCATGATTGTTTCTTTACAAATAATATCGTAGTATTTGTGGAGAAATTGACATTGTTGAGTGTGAAGGGTCAAACAATCTATAGGACTACTTTTGCCAAAGAGGGTGTATTGTCATTAGATCTAGTGTTTTCAAGTACTACATGATACTTCAATGTATGTAAGTGCTCCGAGGTTGTGACTCATGGAGTGATAGCAAGTAATATTGCACTACTGACCTTAGATTGACATATACAAAGATGGAGAGAAAAAAATAAGTTAAGAGAGAAAAGATAGTAGTGGATACTGTACAATTTACTATTTGGAGTACCAACAAGGGATCTTTAATAGCTATAATCCCCGTACATCATTCATGCAATATAATGGCAAAAGAGCAAGACTATCGTAAGCAAATTTGTATGTAACCATATGAATGCTATGAGGTAATCTAAACAATATTTAGTGATTATGAACAACATTTCTTTTTTAACACCATCATTCAATCTGTCAAAGCTTATTTGCAAGGTGTTCCAAATTTCTTTATCACCATCCAAATTCCTTCCTCTTGCCATCTTTTGTAGTGCTTGTTCCCAACTTTGCAAGTTCTCTTTTCTATGGAGAAATGCACCCATTACATTCAAACTCAAAGGCAAGCTATTGCAAACTTCTACAATATGTCTATGCAAGGCTACAAAGTCCATTGATATAGAAGCCACACTTGAACAAAGGTGAGAAGTGAAAAGTGTTGTTATTACCATTTCATCCAACAATTCAACATCCAACCTTCCTTCAATGTCCATAAAGGATTTTATGGTATTCCATTGGCATGTTGTGATAATTATTGTGGTACCTTTGTTAGCTTGAGTGATGTTGAAAATGCACGTTTGGGTAGTTTGCTTTTCTGTCACAATGTTGTTTGAAGAAGTATTTTGTATTGCAAGTTCAAATAGACATAGTAAACTTATTTTGTTGGATGTAAGAATTTGTATATGTAGAGTCAACTTGATTGTGTTGAAGATTCTACTTGATTTTTGTAAAATTCTTCTAAAATTATAGAAATTATGGACTTTTGAAGTTGCAATATGAACTTTGGTAAACAATGAACTTAATTTTTGGGGGGATTTTTTAATGAGGAAAAAAACATATTTTTGAAATACCAACTTATTATATATCAAGTTCTAGATTAAGAAGATTAGAATTGATTTTTTTTAAATAGAATCATTTGTAGAAGTGTAATTGTGGACTTTTAAAGGGTTTGATTTGAATCTTCTTTCCAAAGTCCTCATAAGAGTCTTAAAAAGGTGTTCTTTCATTTTTTTTTAAAAACCTACATGATAAGGAAATCATCAGGTGGTCATGATGTTGAAAATCCATTAACTTATTCAATGTACCAAACCTTCATAAGTGTACGAACATCAATTAATTCATACATTGTCATCTAGGGGAGGACACTCTCACTACATTTGGGGTACCTACGTGCGGCGGTGGAAAAAGTAATTCATGTAATTCACCTTGAATAAACTATAATTTCATTCTAAAATTTTGAGCTTTGTTTAACAATGACTAAAGGTTTCTATTGACAAAAAATTCAATTCCAAATAACATAAGATATATTGTCTAGAAAGGGTTGAAAAATGAACTAAAATGGCATGTTCTCCAACTAAAATATTTATAGAGCTCACATGAAGATGACTATTGCATCAATATTCAACCAAAATAAACTTTCAATAGAAAGCTATTCTATATAAATTTTTTTTCATTTTTCAAATTTTTTTTCTTATATAATATAGAGGTGTGAAAGTTATTTTCAGCTTTACAGTGTATCTTTTTTCTTCAAAAATTTATAACTAATTACTATTAGCACAAAAAAATACCAATAATTCAAAACATAAACTTATAAAGTAGTAAAATCTATCCATAATTTTTTTTTTGAAAAAGAAATTAAATTTTAAGGTGTATTACTTGTTTTACTTTTTCCGCCGCACGTAGTTTGCTAAAACATAGGGAGTGTCCTCCCCGGGATTGTCATCTGTGAATATGAAATTTCAAAATTTGCATGAAAATCCTTATTTTGGTGTAGAATAGGTTTGTGTTAGAATTTTATTTTTGAAAGTCCTTGTAATGTGAATGCAAATGTACATTGGATTTTAAAAGGTGACCATTGACCATTTGAAGTGTTAAATTCACAAGAATGGTCATAAACGGTTACAAGTGAAAGGATGCTAAGGAAGAAGTTTCAAGTATAAGTAGTTAGGAATTTTTATTTCATAGGGAGCAAATGAGTGTAGTCTAATCTCCCTTTTTTTTATTCTACAAACATTTTTCTATGTACATTTTCTAGGAGTGTTTTCATAAACCATTTTGTGTACATCTTTTCCACAAATGAATTTAAGTGATTATATAAGTTGTTTTGTGATGTATTAAATGTGTATTTGGATAAAATTAGGTTTGATGAAATATGAATGTAACGTGTGTAATTTAAATTGGTTGGAAGCAAGTGCATATTGTTTAAACTACTTGTATTGAAATTTTAATGAGTGACAAAATTGATGAGATTAAATTGGAGAATTTGTAATAACTTGAGTATTCATTATTGTAAAAGAATTGCATAGCCATTATCTATGGTGTATGAGTGCATTGTACATGAATGAGCAAGTATACATTTTTATTGATTTTATTACAAGTGTGGTATATTTTATGAAAATTAAAGTTGATTATTGACTCTATTGCTATGGCCAATGCTAGATGGCTAAATAATTGATAAATAAGGCTATATAATTTATAAAAGACTATGATTGTATAAATAAATTTATTCAAAGTGAGAATAATTATGAGTGATCTTCAAAATCGTAAGATAACAATAAGTATTACTTAACAAGATTTGAAATTGCCATTATTTTGTGGTTTGAACATGTGCAAGTAAAAATAAATAAGAATGCATAGTCATTAAAAAATACTAAATTTTTTAGATTGATGTATATTCACCATGGTATTGAAAATAATTGAGTGAAGAGAGATATTGTGAATTAATTATGGAGATTGAATGAACTAGGAAAGACTATGGACATTGACTATGAAAATTGAGATTATGGCGTGACTATGAACTTAAAAATAATAATATAATAATAGACTATTATCACAAGTGATTCAAAATCTAAGGAATGGTCAAAAAGTCTAATGTATTGTAACTAAAGTCACTTGTATTTTAGAATGAAATAGGATATATACACAATTAGTATACAATTCAAAATTGGGTAATAACAATTCATTTTCATTCTTATTTCCAAGGGTATAATTTTATTGGATGTCCGTTACCAATGCTATGGACACATGAGTGTTGCGAGGAGTGTTGTCCTAGTCTTGCCTAGTAAGTAGGGCATTTTTGACAATTTATCTAGGATAGACTACAGTGTGTCGTGTATGCACTATGACCTAGTCCAATGCAATAATAGTATATATAGATAGATTTATACACATATTCCTTAATTGTTAGTGATATTCTTTACCAAGATAATTTGTCCCTGTTACTAATTAACTAACCTAATTATTATTTAGAACGAGTATCAATCCAGTTCTGGTCCTATGACAATTTGTCTCTCATGAGTGTGTAATGCATATTCCATTCATAGCCTTAGTTGCACATTTTCTAAATAATTTGTCAATGACACTACTCTAGAACCACAAAGAATACATAGAAACTCATTGAGTCTTCATGCACTGGTCAAATCCATATTCAAACTACAAACTCAAGTCAATTTATTACTATTATAAATTACTAGACAATAATTATCAACTAGTCTCAAAGCTTCTAGTTCCTGTTTGACCTCGATCTTCGGTTCTGCTCAAAATTATCCTCAATATTGTACAATAGTAAGTCAATTTGTCTATTTAGCCATTGCCTTGACTTAATTAATATGCACGGTCTATGGCAATTTGTCTAACAAACAACTCAACGAGCCAAGGCCATCTTATTATTTCAATACTAGTACAAAGTTGTAGCCACTAACAAACAAATTGACTATAATAATCTTTCTTATGATTAATTTTCAAAACACTCGACAAATTGTCAATTCTCCCCATTTCTATACACTCAAACTAATAAACTTAGATTCATAGAACATATCACCACTACAATTCAATTCATAGACTCTACAATCTACATAGGAATATGACATTTTGTCACACGCAAACAATCATGCATCACCATTCACACTCATACAAACAATATAATTAGCACATGTCCACAACTATGTCCACAATCCATAAATAGACTTTGGAAACATATAGACAACCAGATACAAACAAAAATTGACTTCACACATATGAATACAAGGTCAGTTCAACAATTTGTTCCGAGGCCAGCACCTTCCTTCTCCGCACACATAAGTAGACATTGGGAACAGATAGACAACCAGATACAAACAAAAATTGACTTCACACATATGGATACAACGTTAGTTCAACAATTTGTTCCGAGGCCAACACCTTCCTTCTCCGCACACATAAGTAGACAATTTGGACATTTGGTCAATTTCTACACCACATCAATTAGTCATAATCAAATGTTTTTAAAAGAAATTAAGCAATTACTTCTTATTAGTATACAATTCAATTTTAATTGTATATACACATACAACTCTCATACCACCTAGATCATTTGTTCAATCTTTAATTAATCGTACAAGTTTCAAATAAAAATTATTAATAGTGGAACTTTCCTTTTTTATTTACTTATAGCTTTAGAATTGTTATACGATTTTCCAATTTGTACACACTTAGAAATACTTAGGCATAACAACATTAAATATTCTCACTCTCACTTGTCTATTCCACTAGAAATTTTGGCTATTCTTTATATCTATAACAATTTGTCACTCAAGCATTGGATTGATTTGACTATTTTGCATATAAGCAGACCATAATACATCACAAAGTGCACTATACTTAATCAAATTTCAAAAGTCACATTAATTGGCTATGATTCTAACTCCACTAGGAAATTTGTCTGGGAATTTGTAATCGGTGTTGAGTCTAATCATGTTAGGTATTCCTTATTGTAACCACAAATCTTGATCTTCTCCACACTAGTTTGTCAAGTTTGTTTAAGCTCCACAACATTCACAATTCAAAAAATCCACCACTCTCAACTCACTTCAATTTAGTATCAATCTCAATTACAAACCGACAATTTGCTTGATGGTTACACATGTACAATTTTACTCATTCACCAACAATACTCAATCACGACATTAATTCTCAATTTCAATTACAATTTGTTTATAATTTCCAACACCAAATTCTTACTTAACGCAATCTTCAACATCCAATATACATAGACAAATTTATATGATTACACAAAATAGACAATTTGTTCACACTCCCACAACACAAGTCCAAGCACTGAATTAGTTAAAACTTCCAATTCAAATTGCAGTGCATACCCTCAATTCAAAACAATGAGACACAATTTGTCTTAAACACACTTGCACAAGAGTTATAAGTTCACACAATCAATTTGTCACTGCACCAATATTCAATCAAATCCAATCACTAGTTTAAGACAAATTACAATATCACTTGAAAACATGACAAATTATTTAAAAGACAAATCGTATTAAAATTTGAAAGACTTCACTTTTACAACAAAGACAACAAAAACAATTTGATATACAAAAGTAAACCAATAGATTGAGAGAGAAAATTGCAAATTGTTAGCCTATATTCTACACAAGGAGACAACTATTCATCTTCAAACAAAGCTATGGCAAATTTTCAATCTTCATATTTTATATACCTATGATGTTCTAAATCCTTTTATTTTGGCAACTAGCTTGCGTTTCTTCATCAATGTGAAATCAACTTGTCAATTGGTTTCCCTTTATACCACACAAGGCAAGTTGTCAAAAATTCAAACACTCTCAATGATGTACATTGAGAGAAAATTATTTTAATATTCCATGGTGTATTTTTCCAATTTTTTTTTTATAGTTTACACTTTACAACATATGCATGGGATTACATACCTAGTATATTAATTGACAGACATAGTCATAGATTTTTCCTACGAATTATATATAAACATTTTTAATATCAACATTCTTTTATAAGCCCGATTATTTCCTAGATAAAATGACATTTTATCTATGTGTGACCTTAGCTACTCAAAACTCTAGCTAACTAAAGTCTTTCCCCCAAAGAAACCATTTTATTATAGTTTCTCTCCAATTGTTATTTTCCGTACTGCATCGTCCGTGAGCCAACCAACCCTGCATCTATCCAAAATCAAACATCACTAAATTGATTTTGTAGGTAGGCAAATTTCATATCCTTTGGACATGATTCACTATAGACTTGGAATTTCTTAAGACACAAGATTCTCTCTTAAAAAAAGACTTTTTAAATTGGTGAGCTTATTACAAATCTCAAAAAATGTTGGCCATTAAAGAGGGTCTTGAAACCAACATTCTTAAATTAAAATTTTAAATCCCTTCACAATCTTTGAATAGGTCTAGTCACAAATGAGGAACATATATTCTTTTTATTTGATCATAAAAAACTTTGGGTTTCAAATCAAAGTAAAGAACCTTTTTAGATAAAATCTTTGAACATATCAAGGTAAATGGCCATTTGAACATCATCTTGAAATGGATACCACGGAGTTTTACTTTCTTTTAACATTTCATAGGCCATATATCCTAGTGTTCCAATCATATCCTTTTATGGTTGTAGATGCTTCAGATTGCTACAAACCTCTAATTGAGCACCCTTGACAATTTGGTGTACAATGTCAACTACAACATCATAGAGTAAAGGTCTTTTCTTTTTCAATATGATAGACAAGTTTGAATCCATTATATCCATCACTAGATGCATTTCATCAATTTCATCTTCTTTAGGATTCTCATCAATTTCTTGGATAATCCTACAAATAATAAGATTTCTTTAACTACATCAACAAATGTAACACTTTGATTTCTTCTCCATTAGGATTCTCACCAACTTTTTTGATAACACAACAACCAAAAAATTGAACAAGATTTTGATGGCTTAAGCTTATTAACAATCCAATTTGTTTTTGAGAGTTCATGAGGTATTTAGATTGCCTTTCAGCACTTTTGTAGCACATCCAAGGCCCAACCAATTCAAGTTTTATACATCTCCATAATTTCCTACACCTATTTTTAAAACGAATTGTGGTGCTTTGAAATCATTGGAAACCTCTAAAACATTCATGTCTCCAATTCCAACTCAATCCAAATTTTAGAGTCTCAATAATAGATGTTGAATTCTTTTAGAATTCACTAAGATTTCTCTCTAAAGTACAAGTTCAGGCTTCTTCTTCAGTCCTTGTCCACCTTCAAGGACTTGTTCATAGGTAGCTCGATAGGTAGTGGCATCAAACTAAATGGATAGGATATTGATTTGGATGGTGGAATAAGTACATATCTTTTGTTGTATCGTAACCACGCTTTAGATCTAAAAGTAGCTTATGAAAAGTTTCTTTGTTCTGGAATTGAAATGCAATTGAATAATAGCATCTCTCATCTTCAATGCATTTTTTTCACACAATCTCTGCTTTCTTTGAAGACCACACAATTCTTTATATACAAATTGGAATTTGAGATCTTGAGTAGCAATTAACAACATTTTGTCAACCTCCTTCATGGCTAATACAAATTTGTCAAAAAGATGTATATATTGATTTTTATTTAAGACTTTATTCTTTCAAGAAGCTTCCATGTTATTCATGATAGGCACATGTCCAAGTTTGAACTCCCAATTCAGATTGTTGCAGATACGAACAACAACCCCTTGAGCTTCCTACTTGGATTGGTCCTTTCACTAATCTTGTCTCTTATTTTGGGAACACCCAAATCCACCAACTTGGTCTATCTTCTTTAATTCTCCAACTCAGCTTCATTAAACTACAACAATTATAGATCTTAGAGCATCACCACCCGTCTTGTAAAATGTAGTGGTAATTTGGCCTACAAAATGCAGAGCCATCCACTTTGCATGCCAGTTGGTGAGCTGCGCTCCACCCGTAATCTCTTAAGAGGTGGAGCTGGAGTGCTAGGCAATAAACAACATGAATAAAACATCATGGAGTGTTGGGCACCGATGTAAATAGGACTATCAATGGTGATCAAATGACTGCAAGCTAGTACCAACAAGTCCAACTTGTTGAAATCAATTAAAAAACAACAATTGTTGAACTCTAAATTATGAATTTAACTATTAAACTATGAAGTTCAAAGTTAGCTATTTAAATAGTTCATAATTATGAATTTAGCTATTAAATAATTATGAATTTAGCTATTAAAATAAACTCTTGTTCATTTGAAAAATGCCAAAGGTTTTAATAATTTAGGAAAAAGGTTGAAACTACCAATAAATGCTAAATACTATAAGTAAATTTTCTTTTCATTTCAAAGTTGTCATAATATTATAGTCCACAACTTAAATCCATAAAGGATGTGGCTTCTCACAACCAAAGTAGTCACCAAAATGCTCCAACTATTGGACCATTGAAAAGTCAAGTCATCCATCAACCAATTTTACAATTTTAGGCTATAGCATCCTTTAACCTCCAAAGGAATAGATCAAGTGCGAAATAGTCAAATATCGTGTTTGACCTACATTTTTCCTTTTTAATTGCATTCAAATATCAATCTTATATTTTTGTTATGTGACATTATGAATTATCAATCATTATGAAAAAATTTATTGTGCTTCATAAAAAACTAAGTAACCCAGTGAAAATAAATTTGTAAATATAGCCAAAACAATTCAGTTAATTTGAAATTATTTCAAGAGGTACAAGTAGCAATAGAGATTAGTGTGAAATATTTTCAATTACTTGTTTTATTTTTAACACCCAAAACACCCTTGACATTGGCCTTTAAGTCAAATTTCACTATTAAGCTAAATTTATCCTATTATATAATTGATATATAAAATCTTGATAATTCTCACTTGTGAAAAAGTGTATTTTCTATTGGCACTAATTTTTCATAAATTTTCATGGAAAAATAAAATAATTGTAATTTTTGTAAGTAAAAGATTGAAATAAAATTATATCAATTACAATATATTTGAATAATTTGGAATTTTTACCATAAATGAAGTTCAAAATGAGAAATATAATTTTATAATTAAAAATTGAAGAAGGTCCAAGCAATATTCATGCACCTGACTTTCACATCTTTTCCTCATCTTTTCAAAATAGCGTAATACAAGATATGTAGTTTTCATTGTTTGGCGAGCAGCCCTAAAAAGAAAACTTATTTAAAATCACTTTAAAAAAAATAAAAACTTGAAATTTGTTCTTTATATTTAAATCCACAAGGAAAGCTTTGAATCATTCCATTTTGATTAATGAGATGAAAGTTATGAAGAGTTTTAGTTGTGGGTAGTTTTTAGGTAGTTATGGAATCTTCAATTCCTTTATTTAACTTTTTTTTCAATATGTTTGGAAAAAAATAAGATCATACAATGTAGATTGTTTATTACAACATTTCAACCATTGGAATTGGGTTTTTTCAAGTTTGTAAATAAATTGTGAACAATTTAGTATTTTGATTAATTATCTTTTTCTTTCTACTTACTATTTTTACCCTATATGTTGTACAATTACAAATGATCCAAATATTTTTAAGCATATAGCCAACTTGCCTTGAAGAATGATTCCAAAGAATTACAACCATTTTGGACATTTTGACATTTTTTCATACAAATGTGACCTTGTGAAGTGCAACTGCCCAGGTTTTCACAAGGGCAAAAAAAGTTTTTTTTGTCACTTCAAACACTAATATCTTGCAATCTACATTGTAGAAATTTCTAAAATCTTTTCCACATCTTTCAAAATAGCGTAATACAATATCCTATGGTTACATGTGTCCAAAAAATGTTCATTTTCTAAAATTTGGTGCTTAACTTTGTATACTTCACACAAGCAGAGGTCATTGTTCACACAAAGCTGCCACATACTTTTGTTACAACATACCTTTGCATTTTTATACTGCAAAATTGAGCAGTTTGGGTGTAATCTGATGTACATTATTTTGCTGAAATTGCATAGATATCCCAAATTTTCTTGTCTTTTTTTATAACATTACAGTTTTTTTACAACACTACCCTTTTAGCTCACAAATTTTTTTGTGGTCACTGCACCTACATTGCACTTTTAAATACATGCTCATATAAAAAACTCAACTTCTACTTCACTGCTCCAAATTTTTTCAACATCCTTTGCGAGATAATATAAACCAATGCAAACAGTAAGTTACAAGATGAGCAACAACATATTTCTCTCGGTCCAAGCACCAAATCCAACCCATGAACATTCCTTCAGTTGAAAAACGCAGAATAATTCTCCTCAAAGCTGACTAATAATCATTTATTATCATTCTGCAATCTTTCTTTGGTATTCTGTAACCTATTGCCTTGTAATCAGCATAGTGACTTCTAGCTTTGCAATAGCAAGCGGAACTGATTGAAAAAGTGAAACGCAAAGGTGAAAAATAAGAAAACATTAGATGGGATTCCGAGGGGTTGGAGGGCCGTTTCAGGTTGTTCCCAGCTCCGTTCCCCCGTCCGTTCCCCCGAGCCCCATCGAACGTGGATAACAGGGTTTTTTTTATCGAAAAAATAAAAAAATAAAAAAATAAAATTTAAGTTCTTAAAATGATAAACAAAGTTAATTTTTTTTTTTTTTTAATTTTAAAAATTGACGTGGCAATCACTCGGCTAGGTTTCGCGAATGGCCAGTTTCGTCCGATTTTGTCCAGTTTCGTCTAGTTTCCCACTTAGGAACTTGCAACCCTTCGCAGTAGGGAAATCCCATCTAATGCTAGTAAAACTATTCACCACCCAAAGTTTTGGAAAGGTTGTCAACTTTGTTGCATGCTGGTATGCAAGCCGCTTGGAGGTTCACCTTTCAATCTGCAAAATAACCTCGTTTGCCAGCTTCTGCATATTTTCCTAGCCGCTCAAATCCCCCAGTCAACCGTTTTACAACACAAGTGGGGTAGTTTTGTAGCTCGCTCCCACTGTTCATCTATTTTGCAAAATGGGTGGATATGTTCTTACATTCCTTGTATCCAACTTGGAATAATTCTCTTTTTTCTCAGACTTCTCAGCCATGTTACATGCTGATTTCCTAATTGGATTTCCTAAACTTTCCCATATTTCCTTTGAAAATTCATTTTGATTCGGTAGATTGAATACTGCTCCATTCCCAACTAGGAATTAACACCCAATCACAAACAGACTTTAAAAACAAATTCAAACATTCATTAAACTCATACATTTAGTCATCAACTTCCCAATTTGGATTAACCTACAAACTGCCATCCTCTGACTTGACAATATCAACACCATTGTTCTAACTCCCAAATTGAAAACATACACATTCAATATACATACAACTCCATACATGTTATTTCACCACATCATATACCAATTCGCTTTAATGCATACTTTATTAAGCCGAATTGGTGACATATCACCGTTTACAAAAATATTGTATTGCTAACTGGATTACTTCAACTAGCTTCTTTGCAATCAACACTCCATTCCAATTTGGACAACAAAAATGTTGCTTCTAATTAGCTCTACGCTCTTCTAAATCTCCAACCATAAACATCATCACATCATCCCAATAGACTAGCACCATCATGCACAAATCCAAATAGGACTTAATCAATCTCTACACCCAGTCATTTTCACAATGCTGCTCCTCAGACATACCAATTGGAACTTAAACTTTTTGCTCTACCACTATGTATGTTCCAAATCGGACCTTTGCAACAACCACTGCAACCATTCGCTCAGCCAATTCGGACACACACTTCAAATCACAGAACACAGATACACACAATCACCAAAAACCACATGGACCGATTAGGACTTCCCCCCATGTCACATGCAACAAAACACACATATACACCAAATTGGAAAACAAATACACAACCAACCAAATTGGGATTCACGCCGGATTCTCTTCAATAGTAAAAGAAAATGAGAAGAAAATACAATCCAAATAGGAACTAGGGCAACGGTTACCACAAGGAAGAAGACAACCAAACTACTAGCAACCACCTAATTTGGAACCACAAAAATCATTAACACACACAACATTCATCCTTCCATGACACATTAGCTCCTATCATCATACTTGACCAACCAAATTGGAAACTAGGACTGGTACCCCCACAATTCGTCCTTAATATTTTCAACCCGAATTGATGGCACAATCTGCCACATATTAATTTTCAAATTGAAACTTCCTCCACAAACCGTTGACAAAACTCCAAATTGGATCAAAATTACTTGGCTAAAAGACCTGATTGGATACAAAATTCACAACATCCTATCAAAAACAGTAATACACCCCTCCAATTAAGCCAAAAAAAATGGAAAATAAACAGTTCAACTAGAACATCAACAATAATTGAAAAATATTTTCAAGTGACATGTCTTAAATACATTTATAATATTTAACACATACAATGCTCACTATTATCAATCTCAAGATTCTACAATCACAACTCATTGACATTACAATTCTCATTGAGAAAATAAAAGTATAATGCTTGACAAAGTTTGGTGAAACATGTCACACCTCTAAATTGATAAGGCTTCTAGTGTGAATCTATATCAATAAGTCATTGGATACCAATTCACTCTTGCCCACTAGTCCTTGAAGGTACTTCTTCCTCTCACCCACAATTTATTTAGTGAATATGATAATATGTTGAAAACCAATGCATATCTTTGTAAGAAAATATTGATAGATGAAATCATTAAAAAGCAATAAGTTTGCAAGCAATTGCTCTTTCTTCATAATTATAGAAATCCTTATATGAATCAATAATTTTTTCATCAATGTGTTCATGGATGTACATGGATATATATGGATGTACATTTGCTACTACATGCCTCTAAAGTTCACTTCCTACAAGCTATCAAACAAATGAAACAAGAAACAAGTATTTCACCATCTCTTTTACCATTGGTTGATAGTCTCAAGTGTGTACACATTCATGAACATGCTAATTTTCTAAAATTTAAATCTTCCATCTTCATAGTTGCTCTTAGTTTGACCTTGCATCATTACAATCATTTGTATGCTAAGCCAAGTTCTTGCTTTAGTATCTAATTTTTTGTATGATTTAGAATTTACACATACTCACAAATGAATGAGTGTAATTGTTGGTTTCATTAGCACAACAATAGAATGACAAAATGAATTTTAGCTCATTTGGTTGAAGTAACATCCTCTCAGATATAAAACAACTTTCTAAATTGTCTCAAAGGATCTACATCTAATTGCCACCCTTAATCAAGGGTGAACCCTAAATAAACAAGATCCAAACACCAAAGGGTGCTTTGAAAATTTGCAATGCAAGAGTTGTTGTGTATTTAATAATAACAGAAGAAAAAAGGTTATCTTGTGGATGGGTTGGAAAAAAAGGCATGGCATGATAAAAGATGATTGAAACCATATAGTTGAAGAGTAGTTTCTAAGACTATTTTCCTAATTTATCACATGATGGAGTCCAAGTGCTTGTATAAAATAAAGTATGCTCTTTTAGTAGAATGTTCAATTTTTTAGTTAAAATATTACATTTGATTTTTGGTTAAATTTTCTCTTTGTGGTTTATGAGTAGATCTTGTGAAGACAACATGAAAATGACAATTTTTTTTTAAAGGGTTCTATTTAGAACAAATGGAATACTATTGAGTTTGTTCAAATGAACATAAATTTGAATTGCTTCAAAACAAACAAAGAAGGAATTGTTTTATTTCTAGATGATCTAAAATCTATATAAAATCATTTATTGGATTCCTTAATTTTTTTAAATAAAAGTGGAAAATAAAACATAATACTTTTTATTTTGAACATGTCTTAAGTCCTATTGTGCCTTGTCTCTATTCATACTTTGTTGTGTTTGTTCTTCTAACAATGACAATGAGATTCTTTTCATATGCATTAGTTACCAAATAAAAACTTAAATGTCAAAAATCTTCAAGTATGGAATCTTGACAATTACCAAGCAAATAGAGGTAGTCCATAATCAAATACAATGGAGTCAAGAAAATATTTTAAGCCTTTCATCTCAATAGATGAATAGTGGTGTCACAAGAGTATCTTCTACACTACATTTTCTATAAAATTTATTAGAAATGAATTTATTAGTTGAGAGAGGTTGTTGAAAGAATGTAAAATATGTGAGCTCATATTTATACTCCCATTTTTTATGGCAAAAGAATAGGGATCAACTTCAAAAATCTAAGTTTGTACTTGATGAAATTATATACTAACTACATGCAAGACATTAAAACTCATTGAACTAGAATGAAAGCAATTGCAATACAATTGATCCCACAATTAGATCCAAAAAACAATTCAAAATCAAAACTACTTGAGCTAAGTTGCAATCAATCAATCTACCAACTAATAGATAAGTTCTACAACAACTTTACAAAAGAATCATGATTCATAACATCTTTTTCATTTTTTTTCAAAATTACAACCTATCCTTTGACCATGATTGCAACAACATGCTTTTCAAATCTTTAATTTCATTTGCCATTGGTTGCTTCTTATCCAATCCTAATGGACTATTAGATGCATTCATCCATAATTGGCAAAGCGAAACAACAAAAACACATCATGACCTTGAAAAAACTTCAACAACAGAAGATTAGTTAGTTTGGTCCATTCACAGAACACACCTTACATGTAATGTAGATCCAGTTGCAAGGGAGAGGAATGCCTCAGATTGCCCAAGTAACAGAGCACCAATTCCCATTCTCAACAAGAAACAATGAGACACAAGTCTAGATGATCTGCCATCTTGCATCGTTAGTTTCAAACTCCAATGATGAAATGAAGCAACAAAAAAGAAGCCAATAGGCTTCCACACAAGCTAGAAACATAAATGACCATAGCTTGGATGTCACTTGGAACAAGACGATGGAAACGAACACAAACACAAATGTGTTACCAAACTCTCAACATCTAGATCTCAAAGCTCCCAAACCCACAATCCACCTTTGTAGTATTGTACAGAAAAGACTAGCGAGGAAGTGAAGTTACTTCAATGAACTAGGACTCAAGTCCAAGACTGTGAAACTTATCTTACGGAGCAAGAGTTTTCAAAAGCCGACTGTGGCAGCAACGATGCAGGAGAGTTTGCACGAATGATGCGAGCGTGAACATGCACATGGAGATGTTCATAAGATGTAGCTTTGGAGGTGCAATATGAATGTGGTTGTAGATAGGATTTGGAAACTGGAATTCACAGGGAGATTATTTCGTTTTACTACCTAGGAAAACAGGGCATTTTACTACCTATTTTCCTATGTACTTAAGACTAAAGTAGTAAAAGACAGAATGTAGTGAATGCACTACCATCTCTACATTTCGAAAGTAGTAAAATGACAAATGTAGTGAATGGAAAATGTAGTAAATTGGGAACGTAGGAAATGGAAAATGTAGTGAATTGAGAATGTAGTAAACTGAAACAAGGAAAGTAGAGTGTAGTCTTTCATGGACCAATTATTTATGAGAAATATTAATATCAATACACAATTTTGTTCCTTTCGTAACAATACAAAGGATACATTATTGTATGCTGTATAACATTGTAGTGTACAATGTACCCCACAGTACAATACTTTGAACATTCCAAATGGAGGCAAAAGCTGCGATGCAACGATGTGGGAAGCTTGCCTCTTATACTCCACCGGAGTCTCAACACCGACAATCCTTATGGGATAATGTCCTCAACAAAAAAACTACATGGTAAAATCACATTTTTTTTCAAATGTGTGTGAGAAAGTAGTAAAACTGGGTTGTTTCCTATGTTATGTATTTTACTACAATCATGCATAATAGGAATGTATGCTAGAAAGTAGTAAATTGGGTTGTTTACTATGTAATGTACTAAAATGACTGAAATTCTACATAGCGATTCCAAATCTCTACATGCTCACACTTTCGAAAGTGGTGTTTTCCTTGATTTTACTACATTGATAATGTAGGAAACCAGAAAAATCTCCTTGTGATTCAGACACCAGAGTTCATGCCATAATCTCTGTCCAAAGGAGAGAGTAAATAAAAAAATCAGTGCTCATCACTCATCATCTACGCGAGGCAGCGAGCAGCTAACTTAGAGTTTCCGACGAAAACGTTGATCTAAAGCAATTTTTTTAACTTCGTGCGAGACAAATTTCGGCAGTCATGAGTCTCATGACGACCATTTAAAAAAGAATTTCAGTGACTGATAAATCCACCAACTGACTTGGCTTCTGCAACGCTTAAGATTTCAGTACTACCAGGTGGCGAGTCTTTGCTAAGTGAGTGTGAACAGCAACAATATATGCTGTCCAAAAACATCCATCGGACACTTAAGTAGTGTCCGCAGCGCAGTTACAGGATTAAATGCTTTGCACGAGATTTGCATGTTCCTTCCAGATGGCAAGGCGGCAAGCCCATCACGAAATAAGCATACACCACCCAGGGTTTTTTCAGATTCAGCATAGTGCTGTAGTACGCAATGAAGAAGCAACCAACTTCAGTCTTCTCTCCTTCGTGAAATCGGTTAATTTCAGCTTCCTAATCAACATCTCGCCAGGACTGAATTCGTGTGCAGTTAATAGCTAGTCGTCTCTATAGCTTTGGGGTTTATTAACCTTTATAGAGTACGTGTGAGCTTAGAATGGTTGAGTGGTATACCGTGGATCTCAGATAGTGCATTCCCCCGCGAGTCTCACATTTTCCAGAGAATTTTCTCACAATTCGTCATCTGCAAATCCGTCATGATTTGAAGCTGGTGATTTCGATAGATGTTTATTTCATTCATCATTCTGAGGGAAAAGGGAGACCCGCGCAGTGAATGCACTATCACAGCCGCTCATATTAATCCCAGTATCAAAGTGATAGGAGTTTTTGAAAAACCCTGAGTGTGAGAAGAACGAATACCCTATGATCACGATAACTCAGTGATGAAGTGAGAAACTGACCAAATCTATAGTTCGAAGAACATGAAATTCTGAGTGCTGTCAGAAACTCTCGAAGAGGCATTCAGCGCTTAAAATGGTTGCTTTAAGAGCAGACTACTTTAGGTGGCTTCACCTTAGCCACTACTCAAAACTTGTGGACCCATGATGGCTAATTTTGCGGCCTGGGCTGATGGATTGCGTTCCACTCAACCTCCCTTCGACCAGTCGAGTGATTCGGCACCGTGGGAAGTCAAAAGTTTATTGATTACGGGGAGCAACTGAGGGATCCAAAAATGGCCAGGGTGAATTGCCCCCCTCATTGCCCCTCCAGGGCAAACCCTGAAATTTTTTATTTTCAAGGTTTAATTTTTTTTTGAAATTCTGAATTCATATTTGCAATCAGAGGCCCCAATTTACTTTGGAGAGATGCAAGAATTACCAAAAAATTGGCACAACATAGGGGGCTTTTTTTTCAAACCAACGTTGACCGGGGCAATGAGGGGGTCAATTCTCCCTGCGCTCCAAAAATGGCTTCTTCTTCACCATCTGATTTTTGGGGGGAGCAACAGGGATTTAAAAAATTTACCAGAACCAAGTTTACAAATGCGCTGCTTACAGATGTTTCATACTCCCTCCGTCCCAAAATGATCTTCTTGTTGGCCATAAAAAATTGTCCCAAAATGATCTTCCTCCTGTGACGTGGAGGAAGAGCCCGGGAAATGAAACATAACTTAAGTTAGTTTAGTTGTAAAGAAATTCCACCCTGATGATGAGCAAGGATATATATTTTTTAAAACAAAAATAGGCCGTAGTGGGACCAAGGATTGTACACTTTCCTTGAAGCAATTATGGCACCACAGGGTAATGTAGCTAGGCTTCATTTTCAAGGGAAGGTGACATGCTGCTTGTCGGTCATGCCCCCAATCTCTAACTTAAACCTTAAAGGACAGACCTATAACCATTGATTTTAGGCCTCATTGCCCATCACTCAGTTTGTTGCCATTTTTGAACTAGATATGCATGAAAAAATTTATATTTATTTTTCAGGGATGAAATTACATGTTTTCTTTACTTCACTAAAAAAATTTAGATTTTTTTGAGGAAAATTGATTTTTTTGAGAATTTCTAAAGAAAAAGTGAAGAAAAATCATATCAAATAGAAAATTATTTCAAAAAATCTGAAAATTTCACCATGGGTGTACATTATAATGAGAAACGTCATGGTGGAAACTCAAATCCCGTATCATTCTATAATTAGAATGAAATAGGTATTGAAAATACATCCAAAGTTCAAATTGCAATAAAATATTCAATATTATGAATTTTTTCAAAATTCCAATTGGAGTAAAAACTAGAATACATGACCTTCATTTCCATAGTTGGTTTAAAACTCAAAAACTATTATTTTTGTGGAGAAATTTTAGATGTAAAGCAAGGAGCAACAACTTCCCAAAATACACTGAAAATAGCATATTTTGTGATCCATTCTTTTTACTAACTTCTGATTCACGTGAATACAAACACTAGCAAAATTACAAACTCATTGAAGTACTCTTCATAATCCTCTGTGAAAGGTCAAGAAGCAAAAAATGGATGAAAAAATGCTTTCACTCTCCATGCTCACCACCGCACAATCATCCAAATGCCAGGAAATGGCATCTCCGGCATTTATGGGTTAAACAGTAACAATGTAACTGTACACAGTTTCTGAAGCCCATCATCTTGTTTCATTGTTTTTAAACAAATGAAATGAAATTTCATTGTCAAGAAATAGAGCATGCAAACAAACCCCAAGTGGCTTAGCTAATTTGCCTATTTTTTGAAATTTTTTAATGTGCCACATTCAAATAGAGTTGTACTCTCAATGGGCGGAAGAAAGACTTTTTACCAATGTGATGACCCAAGATAAAAGGCCAAAAAAGTGCTAGTGAAAATTTGGAGTTCCATTAGCTACCAAAAAAACTCCCAAGTCATCAATAGGACACTTTGAATGCACATTGTTGTTCCTTGGTTAACTCGTGATGGACACGCCCCCAACAAAATAGGTGCATTCTTTGTTTCTACATTGAATAGTGAAGTCATCCATTGGACAATATGGATGCTCAGTATCCTTCAAGGGTTAAACAAATTCTAAATATAAGAAGAGAAAGAAGGGAAAGTACTCTCAAAATTTGGCTAGGAATAATGAAATATTGTTAGGTCAATTCATTTGTCAAAATCTTACCTATTAAAAAAAAAGTCCAAATTTTTTTTGTTATATTTTTATCCATTTTGTCCATCAATGATATCTTCTATAATAAACTAAACTCATTAAAATCTTACTTATAATGTATAGTTTTAATGAGGTTAGTTAATTTTACAATATATGATGGATGAAAATATGTACATTAGATGGGATTCAGCCATCGGGGAGGGCTGTGAGTTCCCCAGTCGAAACCAGTCTGAAACCCGTCGATACCCGCCGTTCCCTGCTTGTGCTGACCTGGCCAAGCGACTGCCAGGTCAAAGTTTTTGAAAAAAAAAAAAAAAATTAACTTTGTTTTTCATTTTAAGGACTTAAAATTTTTATTTTTATTTTTATGTTTTTTTGAAAAAAAAAAAATCTGCCGTCGTGTTCAATGGGGTTCCTGGAGAACGGAGCTAGGAACGGTGCCGAAACGGCCCTCCAACTACCCGGAATCCCATTTAATGGAGATGGATGAATAAAAGATTTATGATTTGTTGGACGTGCTTGTGTTTTAGGGTGCACATTGTACTACCACCAAGGAAACCAAAATGACTTGTTGGACAATAGTTAATGTATATAAGGTAGCAACACCCATAACCGTCAAATTAAGCAATTCAGCATAGTTGGAGGCACTTTTTTCTAGAAAAAATAATTTTTTTGTATTAGCAACTGAAAATCATGAATTTTCAAAAAAAGAATTAGAATTTTTGGATAAAGCATCTAAATTATGTGAATCTTCAAAGTAGAACTCACTAGGGCATCCTAAACCATACTCTATTAAAGTTGCCTTGATTGTAGCACCAAAATCTAAAAGAATCAGAGCCTACCAACTACAATTAAGCATTGGCACAGGTTCAAGGTACATTTGGAGACACTTTAAGATAACTCTACTATTGAAGTATGAGTACACTAATGGTTATGGGTGTTGCTACCTTACACCTTAAAATGACCACTTCAACATTTGAACATAATTTTTATTATTGTTTACTCTATAATAGATTGTCTTAGTTTCAATTAGGTCTTATTGATAGGGATTTAAAACTCTCTTCATATAGTTCTTATATATTACAAACTATGTATAAATAAATTAAGAATTTCTAAGGTATACCATACAATTTTTATATGTTTTTAAAGTCAACCACACTTTCATGTTCAAGAAGTGTATGTTTTAGGCATGAATCTCTAGGAGTTACTTTTGCACCATGTTCCATTATAATTACGCTATATGACATCGATATACATTCTCGACATTACAAACTTTAGAAAAAGTACAACAATAACCCTACATATCATTGCTAATATAACTATTGCCATTATAGCTTTACATTGGGTACCTTTAAATTTCATTAACATGTAGTGGCACATGAGATTGTGAGTTGGCTCACAAAATGGTTGTCTACAAGTCATTGGTGAGTCCCTTCATAATATTTTTTAAAAACTCTCAAGTTTGAAATTGGAGTGTTTTCTAATTTATTTTAAAAAGTGTGTTATTTTAATGAATTTTAGATCTAGAGTAAGAAATTTTATATTCATTTCACTATTATTTCCGATAAAAAATCTTTCAATTGCACTTGTGTCCTAGGACTTCTGATTTGTCTTAAACATTAATAGGAGTCCTCTCTTGCTCTAATACCAAGACACAAAGATGCAAAGACACTTCATAATTTTTTTGAACCCTATTGAGTTGAAATGTCTATTTATCTTGCAATTGTAAGTACACAACTTTCTTACAATTGCCTTTCAAGATATTAGACTTCTTGTCATTTCTATTGCTAAGAATAAAAATTTTAAATTTGTCATTTCTATTGCAAATGGTACCAAAGTTTAAAAAAAAATTAATATGTGAAATGGTGCCAAAGAGATTTCAAAAACTTTGATTGTTTACATTGCAAAATATTTGCATTTAAAGTAAAAAACAAAGTTTTACTCCAAGTATTAAGACTTCATTTAACTAGGTTTTTTCCTTTTGAATCTTCCTGACTTCAAATTCTTATATTATTGATTATGATTTTTTACTCTTTTATGCTCAAGCATTGAGTTCAAAGTTAAAGAAAAAAAATCCTAAACATAAATTTGATTTTCATTTTTAAATTTTTTGTTGAATAGAAGTAAGTATGAGATAGAATAAAACCCCTAAATTAGTAGTTCTAAGATAGAATTAAAATTCAACAATCCCAGCAATGAGATTGTTCTATAAGCAAACTTAACCTTGTCTAACATTTATTTTTGAGAAATTGTGAAAATGACTTTGTAAAAATGACTCTCTCTCTCTCTCTATAATCAAAAAGCTAATTTGATTTCCTATCTTCAAAAAATGGTTAAGAAAATAATGTCATAAATTGAGGTCATACAAGCATATTTGAAATCTCCACAATCCTCTAGAAGGACTTTGGGACTTTAGGAATTACCCCTTGAAGTTACAAGCCTTTCTTCCATCAAAACCTACTACAAAAGTCATTTCCATATATTGCAAAGAGAAACATTAGAGGAGATTTCAGGCTGCTGGAGGGCTGCGAGTTCCCAGCCTGTTCCCAATGCAGGAACTGCGCTCCCGCAGCATAGTGACGTGGATTGGAGACTGCCACGTCATTTTTTGAAAAAAAAAAATTTAATTTAATTTTTTTTCGATTTCTTTTTGCATTTTAAGAAGAATTTTTTTTTAATTTTTTTTTTAATTTTTAAAACGGTGACGTGGCAGCGCTGGCGTTTGTAGGGACTGCTGGGAACCAACGCCCGGAAGTGCTTGAAACGGCCCTCCACGAGACTGAAATCTCCTCTAATGAAAAGATTTAACAATTGTCTTTTTTTCATTTTATATCATATAATCTGGAATTGAAATATTGTAAAAATGCGTGGAAGAAGTTTTGAAACATTATAAGATACAATACAAAATCTTTGACCGTGTAGATTACAAGATATTTGCATTTAAAGTGAAAAAGACAATTTTTTTGCACCTTGTTCAACTATCTTTTTTTTCTTTCAACATTCTTGACTTAAATTTTTTTGCTTCACTAATTTTGAATTTCTAATTTCATATGATGAAGAATTGAGTTGAGAGCCTAAGAATATATATATATTTTTTAAACTAATTTTCATTCATTAAAAAATTGTAAAGTAGAAATAATTTCAAGATTGAAGGAAAATCTAAACTATTAATAGTTCTAAGATGGAAATGAAACACACTAACTCCAATAATGAGATTGTTCTAGCAAGAGATTTTAACCTTGCAAACCTTTTTATATGAAAAATTGTGAAATTTGAATTCAGAAATGAATTCTTCAAGTTATTTTTTCAAGAAGATTTTCTAATTGCCTGAAAAATAAGATTGTTCAAAACTTTTGCATAACAAATCCAAATGGAATGAATCTAAGCTTTCCATGTAGATAAAAATAAAATTTATACAAAAAAAAAACATTTTTTATACTTTAAGATTTTTTAGGGATTCTTTTTGCCCACCAAACTAAAATTTTGTCTCTTTGTGCCATAACTTTTGTTCCCAGACATTGATTGAAATAAAAATTATATTTTCGGAAAGCTAATGTGTTTTTCTATCTTCAAAAAAAATTTCAAAAAATCATGAAAAATATTGAAACCATAAATTTTGCTTGTCTGAAATTCATTTTGTCTCTTGAGGGAACAATGGGCATGAGGGGTGCACTATTCAGGAGGTTCATTGATCACCTGCGAACAAGCCCCTATTATTCAGGGGCTATGTAGGTGATTTTTGAGAATTTATAGGGGGCTTAATTTACCTAAATTTCTAAAAGAGGGTTATTTCATGTATCCTATCTTTTAGTATAATTTGTTTGGAGCTCCAATTTTCTATACCCTATGTTCATTATAAAAATGCTTGAGTTAGATTTGTTCAAAAAACATACCAACATTTCACATGCAAAATTCTTACACCACAACCGAAACTGAAGAGTCCAAAATCAAACTATATTCAGAAGAGTCCGAAATCACAGCAAGTAGGCCAAAATTTTTGAAGCAATGAAACCAAAAGTTGTGCCCAAACTGTGGAGATCAAAACAATGATGGAGAAACAATGTATCATGACAAAACAAAAGCTGTATAGAATGTTCAAGTCCCAAAAAATTTGGTGTGTGTGTTAACAAACACATAATACACCATTCATGATTAAAGTCGCAAAACTGAGTATGTACACATGGGCTGAAATGCAGGTTCAGTCCAAAATCAAGTCAACACTTGCACAATAAAAACAACAGCACATGATGATTCAAATTGCAACCATAGACAAAGGGGAAACACAATCCATGCAAGCATCACCGGGAAGCCTCTGAAATATGAAAAGCAACATTGAAAATGGAAATGCATACGTACCTCACCGACATGCAGGGGTTAGCCACACCATTGAACTATCGACTTGCCCATCTCTCGGTGAAGCTTCAATCTCCTGAGACCAGCTGCCCAGAAGAATTGCCCGGAGTTGGATTAGCTCTGTAACTCGAAGATGAGAAAGTGGCACCATCCGCCATCGTTCAGGAATGGCAATCTCCAACTTCCAGGACTTGGAGAAGACCGCCATGTCGTTCGACTCCAACGAGTTTCTCAATGCCTCCAAGGTCGCAGCTCCTCCATTGTCCAGCTTGCCTAAGTACTCAGGATCTGCCGACTCGCACTCCAACGTCCACAAAGTCACCTTGTTGTTTGCCATATGACCCCACCTAAATTCCTAAAACCGAATTGTCTGCCTAATCCTTGCAAATCCCACCCAAAATTGAAACACGAAATTCGAACACGAATCTGCAATCTCTCAACCCTAAACCATGAACACTCACGGAAATTCAAATAGAAGCTGCGCAATCTCTGAAACCGTGACCCAAACCCTAATGTCCAGCAAACACCCTAAACCATTCAGCAAACTCGCAGGTGTGATCAGCAAGAAAACTCACAGCAACGTTCGGCGCACGGAATTCAACGTTCACTTGCCCACTCCCTTGTCATTGAACTGAACAAACTTTCGTAAAGTGCCGCCTTAAAATTCATTCATTCACATTCAATCTGTAAGTTACAACTAGCACATGGGATTCTAGATGACACTTAACTAACCATTAACTCTTACTTAACTCTTACAACTCTGTGATTTCAGAATATAGATCATGGATTCATACTAAGTTATTCTAAGTATACTATGGAAAGTTCGAATTTTTGGAGGGGAATTTTGGCAGGGCTACCATTAAAAATAAATAAAATAAAATTTTAGTGTTTTTGTATACCCTTCATTAGATTTAATAGCTAAAAGTCCATTATGTGGAGGCTACTTTACTTTGAATAACTATATAAAATTTATGACTTTTTAATTAAAAGGAGTCTTCATTAGTTTGCACGTGAACATCAAATAACCGGGGAGTGCACCCCCCGGGACAATGGGACTTTAGGGCCGGGTTAAACAATTGTTAAGTAGAAATATGTTTAAAATAGAAATGAGAACTACAACATTAGTAGCTTTAACATAGAATTGAAACACACTAATTCCAACAATGAGATTATTCTAACACGAGATTAGAACCTTGTGAAATTTTATTTAAATTGAAAAAATTGAAAAAAAATGAATTCTACTAAATCTTTTAGGAAGAAAATATTTTGGTTAATTGCAAAAGAAGATTGTCTACAATTTTCACATCACTAATTCAAATGGGATGAACCAAAGTTTCTAATGTAGATAAAATAACAATCTATAAGACATGAATTAAAAAGTTTTCCACATAGATACAATTTATAAGATACAAAATGTATTCATTTTGCTATCCATCAAACTAAAAGTCTAGTTGCTTATGCCATAGTTTTTTCTATCTGATGATCTACATGTCACAAATAGCATCTAGGGCACCTTGTAATATGTGGGTAGGACATTGTAGATTTATAAGAAGATGGCCCAATCTTGCTAATTTTGCTTTGCCCATGTGAGGAAGCTTGTAGTTGTTGCCACCATTAACTTTTAGTACACTAATGAGGCAATTTGAAGAGAAAGAAAGACATCATTCAATTTTTCCTTCTCCATCTCATTGAATGAAGCGACTATTGCAGTAATCAACTCGTTAATCATATTAGGCGCCTTTTGATGTTGTAGTGATTGGATGGCTCGAAAGAATCCAAGGTCCAATACATTTGTATTTGGACTGTTTGGTGGTTGGCATACTAAACGGATCTTTAGTCTGTCCTTATCGCCCTCTTCAATTAGAATCGGGTCATCTAGACTCGGATGTGGCTTTGCATTATCTTGTTGAACAAAGACTTCAATTGGTCCTAGTTCTTAACTTCGTGGCCAACCGATTGGATGTCTGGAAGTACATTCTCTATCAGTATCCGTTTTGTAACCTCCTTTGTGATAGCTGCAAATTGGCTTTGTCTCCATTGTACCAACCGGACGATTCTTACTGGATCGTTTTGCAGGTTCTTGAAAAACAAGAGGATATATTCTAATTTTACCATTGAAATATTGATTCCTCAAGTAATCAAAGCAAGGATGAGCAACAACAACAAGGAACATCACCTTGAGAATGAAGTGTTTGCTTTTTCTAGTACGATGGGGCTCTTCTTCATCGGGGACCAAATAGAATTTTTCACTTTCCTTAGTGAGATAGAACCATTTTTCATCAATATGAATACAATTGAATGAGTCCTTAAATGTTGGCAACTTCGTGTTTATATAGGGATGATGGTTCAATCATTGATAGCGCATATTGAAGCTGAGATTTCTTGTTCACTTCGGTGAAGAATGGTTTCAACGCACTTGAATGGCGGTAGAGCTTTCCTTCTTTTATAAGTTGATGTAGCGTTGACTTTGAGACATTCATAGCAAAGGCCAAAGATCGGATGTTTTTATGCTGCCTCAACGAAATATCTTTGACAATGGTTACATTGATCTCTTTCTTCTTTCGTCCCGAATTTCCTTGAATATGAGAAGAAACATCTACAAAGTCGTTTCCATTGGAAATGGATGCTTGCCACCTTGCCCATACACTGCTTATTGTTCGAGTGGTGAAACCAAATTGATGTGCCGCAATTGTCATTGATCCTTTCTTCAAGATTCCGTTGGTACTTTGAGCTAGTAAAAATTCATAACATGATTGACATTGTGATTAAGTCATATTTGCCTTTTGGACCGGCAAAGCAACTTTGGGCTATTGTTCCCCTTCCATCCCTACGCAAGAATGAAATGACTTTAATAATGAAGCCTTGCCTTGAAGTTCAACATGTGAATAAGAAAGGAGTAGTGAGACATAGACTATAAATGAAGTTCATAAGTCAAAACATGTTCTTTAAAAGTTGTTTATCCAATCCTGTTTCATTTTTTTTTTAAAAAGATTAAAATTTTAAAAAAAAATCTTCAATGGTTGCTAAAAGATCAAATCCTTCCTCTTTGTTGTAGTTACTATAACATGACATTATTATACTCCTTCCCTTTAGTCAAGTCAATAAGAAAGTACCTGAAGGAATGAACTCTTAGTTTGGAGAACTTTGTGTGTATAATATGGATTACAACCACATCTACCTTCAAAGATTATGTAAATGGGACAATGTTACTAATGATTAATGCATGGTCTCACTTGTTAGCCATTTTGCTTATTGTGACGTAGGCCGCAAGTTGGTTGTGGAATCTCTCACATCTTCTAATGACAGGGACTCTTTAGATAGATGACCTTGAAATTTTTGAAACCATATACGGAATAGTTGAAAGATACATCTAATCTTGGAAAATGTAAGAGGAAAAATAGAATTTGACCATACGGAATAAGAAAGAAAAATATACTATGTTGCTTTACTAATGCAACAGTTCAAAAATTTATGAACCATTCAAGTAGCGTATACACCATCATCACTCAATGTACATCTCCAAAATTAATTGTGAAAAAACAATTATTGAACATCTACCAAAAAAACTTTGACCCTTGAGTTCACAACTTTTGCATATGGTATCCAAATATCACTTTCTTTGGTACAATGGAACCCCTTTTCACTTACAAACAAGAAAATATAAAAATATGACCAATTTAAGAATAGTAAGTAGATATATCATTCAGAAGTGGTGTTCTTTGGTCACCCACCTTTTTTAATCAATTTATCAACAAAATAAATTGTCAGACAACCACTCAATTTTCTTGTGACTCCTAGAATTCATTTCTTCTACCTATAAATTACTGTTGCAGGTGAATTATCCTTCATTCTTCTAATTTGTGTTAGTGGATTTTCAAAAACAATCTCATTCTAGACATTGCTTTGAAATTTAATTTAATTTGCAACACATATAGAGTAACTGAAATGGAACAACTCATGTTTAAAGAAGACAAGTTCAGAATGCGAGCACAAAACAAATAGATGCATGGATGAATTGATTGGAAGACTACATAGGGACAAAGATTTGAAGCTCCAGGTGAAAGTTCTACAAGAAGACAAAAATTAAATTATTTGTGTCCGTTTCAATACCTGAGAGGAAGAATTGAAGCAGTTCAATACATTTCAAGAAGAATTCTTAATTCTCAAACCGAGTGATGACTGATGACATCCCAATCTGCACATCCAATTTTGGTTTCAAAATGTAAAAATGCATGATCAATATACATAAAAAGAAATTCAGTATAGAAAGTATTGATAGTTCGCGCTAATCAAAATGGATGATGTTTACTTCACCATAATCCCAGCAATGGCAACAAACAGTCGTATACTCTCTCCAATTGACAAGCTCAAAATGGTACCTCACAATTACAAAGTTTTTTATGCAGCTAAAGAATAAACATGTTCTTAGGCTATCATAGAAATATAAATAGAGTCAAAAATTAATTATCCATCACACAGTTCTCTTACTTCAGTTACCCTTAGATTTTAGATAAACAAACCATACTTTGTTAATGTAAAACTTTGTACTTCAACCGAGTACCATACAACGGAAGCATTCAAAATAGAACCAAAACTTGAACTCGAACAACTACAAAAATTTGCATAATGACATTCCGTAATCCATACTTTCAATACTGGCTAGTTGCTTGGTGTAGATTCTTGGTTGAGTTACATATATAGTGTTTCATCAACATAGCATTTACGTCGTTGAAATGCACATTTCAAGAGCATGGATGGTCCCACCATCATGTTGTTGCCGAACACGTTCCCTAGATTCAAGAATCCCCAACAAAATTCTTTGAGAAGTATGAATACTCGCACAACTAGCTCACGTACTCCACTTTTTCAAGAAGTCCTACCTTATGTGAAAGGTTTTAGCCTTGTAGTTGCTTCTAATTGAGGATCCAATTTTGCTAGACTAATGCTAGACTATTCAAACAGTTTTGGAGGATCATGGATTCAATGCACGTTGTTCTGTTGAGAGTGTTTGCCTCAAAAAATCACAGAAAATTCTGGCTATGATTAGAAATGACTCGGAAATGAAGAAAGTCGTAAGATAATAAAAACAAATGAACTCATTACTTGTAGAATCTTCAAATCTTCAAGTCTTCAAATCTTCAAACTGCTACTCATTGTCCTATCCTGTAATGTTTCTAAATAGGCTAAGGGTTAAGGTAGGATGATAAGAAACCAATCCTGTAGTGTTTCTAAATAGGCCAAGGATTAAAGTAGGATGATAAGAAATCATGGGCTTCGGATTTGTAAAACAAGACGGTCAGATCACGAGTTGAACCGTCCGAGGGATTGGATCCTAAATTTCAAACCCACAGTGACCAACAATCTTGCCTCACTGGTAGGAAAAACATAAAAGTCTTGACCATGTGGGTAATTAACCCCACTTCGTCGCATCCATAATACAAAATGAGGCTAGCGTTAGTGTAACCCAAGCCGCCCGTAACAACAAATTTTACAAAGCCACAAGCCACACACACACACTCACAAGTCTTTGACACTTTCTCCAATCTTCAACTTCAACCTCCAATTCTCAAGATGAACTTTGGGTGAATTCCACCATTGCTTTACAACTCTAAATGAGGTGAGTGATAGATTTTTGAAAAGTTAACACAAAATTCTACTTTTTTTCTAAATTTCAAGCAATTCTAAAACTTTATCCAACTTCTATGGCCATCCAAAGTTTTGTCCTTCAGAAAAGAAAGGTAGCAAACCCTCTTTTACTTTCACACTCACAACTCACTCATATAAGCTTCAAATAGAATGAGTGATATCTTTATGGAAAGCTAACACAATTTACTACACTCCTTTCAAATCTCATTGCAAACCAAGAACCTATTCGTCTTTTATGGCTGGTCGAAGTTTTTGCTTTTTAATTTAAAAGGCGATAAACCTCCCTCCACTCCACTCACTCCACTCAAACTAGTACAACTTTTGATTCACAACTCTAAATCAAACAAGTGAAATCAATTTTAAAAATGCACATCATAATACACAATTCTTCTAAATTTTATTTTAAATTTTTTCAAACTCACGAACACAATGGGCCTCTAAACATTTGGGTCCTCCCTAAACTCACAACAAAAGAGAAGATGAATAGTGTTCACTTTTTCACTACCTTATCTCCACTCTAACCACACAAACAAGTGGAGTCAACCTTTAATTCACTTTCAAAGCTACAACATCAATAATTGAGCACTTGTTTGGCTCCACAACTATTTCTTTATGTTTATCTTTGAAGGAAATTCATTTCAAGTTTACCTAGAAGATAAACTATTTGAATATTTTCCTTATAGTACTTTACAAATACAAAATTATTGTAGTGTATCACTCCAACTATGGAATAGATAACTAAAATTCAACATATACCTAATAGAGGTAAAAAATTAGAGCTCCAATAGAAATGTCACTTCATCTACAATAATTTGAGGATGTGTTTTACAATAGCAACAACATAATCAGCACGTTTTGCCTTAGTTAAAGGATTGACTAACCCTTCCAATCATCGTTGATGACTACAACTCCCTTCAATAGGCCTTATCATGCAATAATATTGCTTGTCGTTTAAGCCTTCAAAACATTCTTCAAATGTCACTTCATGACTACCGGATTCAACACATCCAACCTGCAATAAAATCACCAATGACCGAGTGTTACGTTAAAGGTTATCGTGCCATCGTTTCTCCACGCGAGGTTATTTCAGTGGTTGAGATGGTGTGGACGCTTATTTACCCACCTTTGGTAAATTAGCAAACACAATTAGGTTCTAGTGTTAAGATAGGTTTCTACTCTAATGGGTGTCTAAGCGTCAATCCGTTGTGCCTTCTAAGCAATTAATTTTTTTGCTAATTTCTTAAACGGGACTTTCTAGCTGCGGTTCCAAATGACTCCTAATTCACTATTATGCTATGTTATGTCTCCAGGGTCCCTATTTCTAAAGTCTATCCTATCATCCTAAGGTATTAGCCTACCTCACACCCTTTCTAAAAACCTAAAACTCATCTAATTCGGACTCTTTGGTGGACTGTTGTCGCACTGTAAATGCGTACATAGTGTAAAAATACATAGTAATACATTATTTCCATAGATTTGGTTTTAATAATATAAAAATAAAGATGACATCATCCTTAGTAGCTTCAAGATGACGCCTTCTCACGATGACATGAGCCATCTATATAAGAATAGGTTATCATCTTAGAATGCCACCAAACTTGAAGTAGTTTCTTTATTGTATGTTATAGATTTCAGTATGTCGAATTGGAGGGTTTTTTCTGAGTCTCAGGATGAGGAGCCTCTACCAGAATCGGAGTTTGAGTTTTCGTTATCTCAACTACCGGCTCAACCTCTTCAGCTGCTAGGTCTTTCATTATCGCACGAGCGTCCTCCAGATGAATCTGGGCCTTCTTGACCGCCAAAGCAACCCCGTGTGGAGCAGCGATGGCACGGGAACCTACAGTGTGGAGCTCGAGCACTAGTGATCCTGTTGCAGGTTGGGTGTGTTGAACCTGGTACCCAAGAAGTGACATTCGAAAGGAGTTTTGAAGGTCTTAACGACGATCAATACTATTGTATGGTTAGGCCTATTAAAGGGAGTCGCGGTCACCAACGATGGTTAGAGGGGCCGGTTAATCCCTTGACGAAGGCGGATCGTGTTGAGTTTGTTGCTACTACCATCAAGCGAATTCTCAAATTCTTGAAGATGGAGTGAAGTTTCTTTGAAGATGAAGTGAAGTTTCTTTGAAGACTTTAGTTTTTTACCTTTGAGAAGACATTTATTTTATGTTAGTTGTTTGTAGATTTCATTTTGGGTGTTGAAAATAGAGAAAGAAAAGATAGAAAGGAATTAATGAAATAGTTTTCCTTCTAGGTGAACTTGAAGTGAATTTTCTTTCTAAGATAAAGATAAAGAGATAGTTGTGGGGTCAAATAAGGGCTCAATTATTGATGTGAGAGCTTTGGGAGTGAGTTAGGGGCTGACCCCACTTGTTTGTGTGGTTAGAGTAGAGATAAGGTGGAGAAAAAAGGGAACACTATTCATCGTCTCTCCCGTTGTGAGTTTAGGAAGGCCCGAATGTTTGAGGGCCCATTGTGTTGTGATTTTGAAGTATTTTGAAATGAAATTTGGAGGTGTTGTGTATCATGGTGTGTAGTTTTCAAATTGATCTCACTTGCTTGATTTGGAGTTGTGAAGCAAAAGTTGTGCTAGTTTGAGTGGAGGGAGGTTTGTTGCCTTTAAAATTAAGAGGCAGAGACTTCGACCGACCATAAAAGACGGACAGGTTCTTGTTTTGCCATGAAATTTGGAGGGAGTGTAGTAAATTGTGTTAGCTTTTCATGAAGCTATCATTAGTTCTGTTTGGAGTTTGTATGAGAAAGTTGTGAGTGTGGAAGCGAAGGAAGGTCTGCTGCCTTTCCCTTCTCAAGGCCGAAACTTTGGATGGCCATAGAGTTTGGACACAGTCTTAGAATTGTATGAAATTTGGAGGAGAAGTAGATGATTATTTTAGCTTTCCGAAAAGCTATCATTTAGTTCATTTGGAGTTATAGATCAACAGAGACACTCATCCAAAGATCAACTTGGGAGTTGGAGTTGGAGTTGGAGTTGGAGTTGGAGTTGGAGTTGGAGTTGGAGTTGGAGTTGGAGTTGGAGGAGTTGGAGGAGTTGGAAGACTTTTGTGTTTGTGTGTGTGTGGCTTGTGGCTTTGTAAATTTCATTTTATTGTTGCGGGCAGTTTGGTTCACACCAATACTAGCCTCATTTGGTGTTGTGGATGCGACGAAGTGGGGTTAATTGCCCACATGGTCGAGATTTTTATGTTGTTCCCACTGGTGAGGCAAGTTTACTGGTCACCGTGGGTTTGAAATTTAGGATCCAATTCCTCGGACGGCTCAGCTCGTGGTCTGGCCGTCCCGTTTTACACATCCGAAGCCCGTGGTTTCTTATCACCCTACCTTAACCCTTGGCCTATTTAGAAATACAGCAGGATAGGACAACGAGTAGCAGTTTGAAGATTTGAAGACTCGAAGATTTGAAGATTCGACAAGTTACAATTTATTTCATTCCCGAGCCATTTCTAGTCGCAGCTAGAATCCTCGTGATTTCCCGAGGCAAACTCTCGCTACACGACACCGCTATGAACGGATGAAGTTTTCACCACGGGCCATTAAATTTCATCCATGGTTTCCTATGGACTCCTAATTCCAAATAAATGCAGGGTTTATTCTACAGACCTGAATTTATCTAATCTATCTACATGCTAAGTTTGACTTGGATGGATGAGAAATCCTAGGTTTCATCCATTTTGAGCTCTAAACTTCATCCATTGATATCTCGGGCGTTCTAACTCGGATTCCTACGTGTCTTATGTTTTCGGAAACCTCTCGGGGCCTACTCTAAGTCTACCTATTCAAACCTGACCTGACTTGTGTCCTAGTGGCACCTAGCTCTCGGCCTTCCTACGGTCTTGACCCCTAGCAGTTAGATTTTTAGAGGAAGAGTTAGGACTTCACCCCGACTTAAAGATCCATGATCAAGCTTGTTAAATCTCTCCCCTCCCCCATGGTGGGCGTGGGATGGATGAACCCCCAAGTTGGCGGAAGTAAGTCTTTATCTTTATAGCCTAAAGATGTAACCTTCTTTCTTGAAGGAGTTTCTTTTTGCTCCTCTTTTCTTTTACCTCAACTTCCGTGTCCCATTGATGGGGGGTAGTTGGGTTGTACCCTACTTACTTAGAAAGTCAAACTACAAGTTAACTACCACTTACACCCGAACAAATTCCCGTGCATGTCAGTTTATCCTAATGGGTGGAGGGATTCCCCCCTTATCCCTACTATATCTTCCCTCTCCTATCTAAGCCCTCTCTCCCTTCTTCTTCCTTGCTCTTCAAATTGGTGGCGTATAATGATGGAGAGAGTGGTGAGGTTAGGATGGAGAGGCCTCTTGCTCCCAATGGTGGTTCTTGTGGTGTTTGATGTAGTTTTTTCGTCTACTTCTAAACCAAGTCGACTACATCTACTCTCACTTTCCCCCCCTTTTCTATGCTACTTCTACTCACCCTATTTGAATCACTCACTCTACTCTAATTTTTTCCCCGCTATGCTAATCTTGCTCCCCTTGACTGTTGGACCTTCAATTTCCCCCCCCAACTGCTGGACCCTCAGCTCCCCCCCAAACTGTTGGACCTTCAACTCCCTCCCCAACTGTTGGCCCAATCCCTCCCAACTGCTAGTCTGATCCCCTCCCCAACTGCTAGCCCGATCCCCTCCCCAACTACTAGCCCGATCCCCTTCTCCGACTACTGGCCGACCCCCCTCTCCATTGGCTCAGACTGGCCGCTCGAGCTGCTGGCTCAGGCTGGACGCTCAAATTGTTGGCTCAAGCTGCTTGCTCGGGCTATTGGCTTGTGGCCCTGAGCTGGGTGCCTTGGCAAAAAAAATAACAACAAAAAAACAGAACCTCTAATTATACATGGCGACTGTCTTCCCTTCAACCATTATATCTAGGGGAATGGCCAAACGTGACCTTTACAGATTTAGACGACTCTATTTTGGATGCTAAACTTTGGCTAAACTTTGGCTAGTTTTCAAAGCGTTTTGGAAACTAAACTTTGGAGTTAACCACGGGGTAGATGCAAAGCTTCACCGTCGATTTGGTTTTAATACCAAATTTAGGACTTGCTTGCCCCTATAGGTTCAAAGCTCCGCTGTTTGGATGGCCTTTTAACACACAAGAGATTGGACTGGACATTTAGGACTGGACTGGACAAGGAAAGGTAGGATCTTAGTTACCCAAAAGGGACCACCCCACTCTTTTCTTGACAAGACGTATGGACTAGACTCGATATGGCATGAAAGCCTTGGGTTAGTAACAAGAACGGGAATGACCCATAGTTGGTAGCAAGAAAGTTAGTATAACAAGGAAAGGATGGAACTAGAGGTCCTCCAGAACGGCATCGCCAAGGTACGGTCACTACAGTGGAGGATTGCTCTAGGGTTAGTACAAGATACCAAAAGAAGACCACCAACGCGACTTGACTAATAATACGGACACAACAATACATGGTCATGAGGATTTAAGTTGCAAAACAAAAAGACACCAATGCAAAGACTAAAAGACACTAGGCACAAGGACTCCAAGGACTAAGAAGGACCCCTATGGACCTTCAAAACTGTAAATAGAACAATTGGAGCCAAAAGTGCTCCGAAAACACCATAGGGAGTTTTGACCAAAATGCCAAAATAGAAAGAACTTGGACCTACGGACCCAAAACAAGCATTGGGGATATTTTGGAAGGGAGAAGGGCTCCCATTTATAGGGTTCCAAGGGCCCACTCCCCCCCTCGACTTACTACTAGTAACCTCATCCATCCGGATTTTCATCCTTATCCTTTGAGATTTTTACCTAATTTTGGATTTTACGCTGGTCCTAACCTCTATCTTTTGGAGTTTAACTCCGAATTGAAAATGGATTGCACCAATGGCTTTAGAAGGCCATTTTAATCTAGAAGACCTCCCACCCCCTGTTTCTATCTCGAAAAAACCATCGGAAACTAGCGCCAACTGAAACTAGTTAAAAGGGTAAAAACCTAACTTTTGGAGTTTACATTTTTTGGCCTGGGTAACTAGATAGGGTTGTTGGAGAGGCTCTAGGGAGTAAGAGAAGACTTCTTGATGTCTTTGTTCCGACTTCGTATGCTCCCGGGATGCCGGTCAACCCCGCAAAGATCCTACCGTAATTAATAATTGGGGAAATGTTGATGATTTTGGTTGCCTCCCGCTATCGGAACACCATGAAATTTGTTAGTGCGCGTTATTAATATAAAAGATGCTAATATAATTTTTAGTGAGATTTTACCGCAGCCTGGGTAATTTATATGAACTTCCTGTCGTGGCTTTTAGCGGTTGACCGCTCAGAAAAAGATCCTCTGGAGATCAGAAAAAACCGAGACTTTTGGGGGAACCTCTCATGGAATTTCCCAAGCCACACACCAAGTCTTGGACTAATCTGGCACACAATCGATGGCGAGGCGCAAACTAACTTCTTTTAAATTACCAATAGTCAGGGAATCTTTCACACGTGAGGGAATCTTGGCGAATGAATTTCGCTGTGGGTACCCTGACATGTTCCAGATCCGAGAGCACTATCTGGTGGCAATGGATTCCTCCATGTGGCCTGTCTTGGACAAGTAACACTTGCAAGCTAACAATTGGGATTCCTAATATTTCGTCAATGGAATGGAGAAACTAGAACCTATCTTTGGAGATTTATGTAGGGACCTCCCTAACTCTCCTGGGACCAATTTAGCCTATCACGGTCACATGCACGGGGTTTGGGCTATTTTGGGTAAATTTCTGGTAGTCCTATTGGTTCCCTCTATTTACGGGTGCTAACCTATATACAAGTGGGGTTTATAGGTAATCTATAGGTAAAAGGCTATTTATGACCAAATGCTATATTGGTACACGACATACATATTTTGGTTCTACATTCTTTTTTGGGCTTTTTATATTATTTTATGCCTTAATTTACAACAAACTGAAAAAAGAAAACTATGAGTCCCAAGTGATGAATTTGGGGCTCTCATATGGACCAACTTCATCTTCTGGTCACCCATGCAGCAATGAAAGACCTAGTGGCAATTGTGGTTAATCCGGTCGTTGTGATAAAGAAAATTCAAACTCACATCCCGGTTGAGATTCTTCATCTTGAGACTAAAAAAAAAACCCTCCAGTTTGATATAGTATAATCTAAATAAAACACGAAGAAGAAGAAGAATATCAAATGAGATGAAGCTTTCAAGTGAATCATTTTCTATATAATCGGAGAGAGAAGGCGTCACCTTCAAGCCACCTCAAATGACGTCATCTTCTTTATAATGCTACAAACATTTAAAACTATCTAAATCATGTGTATATACATATTCTACATAATGTCTGCATTTGCAGCATGACAACGTTACCAACTAGAGTGTTGGTTATGTTTCAAGACTACTTGTTTCGGCAACAAGGGATTGAATTGGGAGTGCGATGAAGTTTTAGGGATTGTAGATTCGGTTGTTTCGACAACAAGGGACCGACTAAGTACAATGAAGTTTTCAGGTTTTTAGATTTGGAAGCACTTCGGGAAGCACGGGCCTAACGTTGAAAGTGCACATCTAAATTGAGGGCTTCTTAATTAAGTACGTGACTTCATAAATAGTGCACACATTTCGTAATCAATACAATCCAAGTTGTGGTTATTTGCGGCTCTCTCAGGAAATATGTGGTGGACGCGGAAGTCCCAGGCGGAAGTTTGGTGGATGCGGAAAATACAGCTCATACAATGGGAAGAGAAAAAATGACGATAAACAACGCACGAAGTGTTCAATCGATTATCCAACGGTGCTCTTCCTAAAAGGCCCCGCAAAAGCACATTTC
Organism: Rhytidiadelphus loreus; assembly: GCA_947034895.1. NCBI lineage: Eukaryota > Viridiplantae > Streptophyta > Bryopsida > Hypnales > Hylocomiaceae > Rhytidiadelphus > Rhytidiadelphus loreus. The sequence continues at coordinate 25,650,304 of OX344765.1, read as the reverse complement.
AAAGCTCTACAACTCAAATTTGAAGATGAATCTACAGCTCAAATTCAAAGGACATAGAGAGCATAGACATTTATTTCTAGCTCAAAACGAAATTCAAAAATATTAATTTTTTACCTTAATTTGGAGCATATAGTTAAACATGAAGATCATTTGGGGACGAAGTACTAATTTTAGTATTTTGTTTTCTTAATTCTTTGTGACAACTATAACATGTGTTGTGGACTGCAGACACTTGTTATTTCTGCACTAACACTCAAAACATGTTGTTTTGTTGTGGAATGGGCACAAGTGAGGTCTACAACCTCTTGGAGGATTTTTGACAAACTACAAAAATACTTCTAACTCTCATGTTGCATTCTTACTCTACTTGATTGTAAATTGCAAATTTTTTATGCCCTACACTTAGAGAGATATAGATAAGACTTTCTTGTGTAAACTTTGAAGTTCTTTACTCTAGTATTGAACACATCTTGACTATACCATTGTGGAAAGGAGTGATTAATGGATTTACTTGGCATTAACATATTTCATACACTTCACAAAGATTGGGATTACTTAGGAAGCAAAAATGTATAGCATTTATTTAGACTATATGTCAATCTTGAAGCTCATAAAGAGACAATAAGATACTTATATATCCTCACTAGTAGGAACCCCTGGTTTTTTTTATGGTAGCATGAAACAATAATGTTTTTTAAAACATGAGCAAAGAAATGGGACTTTAGCCATGGGAGGCTTAATTCAGTTGGATGTTGCAAGAAACACGTCAACGTTAGGGTCATAACAAGTTTTTGTCCTGTCTGATGTCCATGTTTTAGAGAACATTACAAAAAACATAGTCATGTTTCTCCTGATGTCTTGAAAAACAAGTAATTGCCATGTCGGCAAAGGATTTCGGTTTGACTACAGGTAAGTTACTGAAACTTTTTATGGGCTGAGGTAAAACGCTGACTACGTGTGAAAAATACAAAAAAGGGGCAGCTCTTTGGCATCTTTTCTCAAAAATCTTGCATGCATGGATGGGAAAGCTGCGGAATGATTTCATTTTCTGTTGTACTTCCAATATAGCACAAATTAAATTAACAAGTCCTAAAAAATTAGTATAATGCGTTATAGTATATATACTATATGTAAATATTTGTCTTTATGCTCCCAAATACTTCATAATAAAACATATTTTGTTGTCAGTTTTTGAAGATTCATTTTTTGACTGCATTGCAAATAAAATTCTTTTTTTGCTAAAGTTATTATTCAAATCTTCTCCCAAACAACAGAGAATATTCAAAATGACTGGATTGCAAATATATTAGAAGACATTGCAATCTTCATATGTTCAATACTCAAATTCAATACTTCCAACGCAAATTCTTGTTTACATGTTTAAAAACAATATTGCTATCAACTTGGAATTTTATGAGGCAGCTCTTCTTTTATAAATTGAGATTTTGTTCCATTTCATTATTTCGTTAATCAAAATTTATCTTGACGGTGTAGTGAAGTAATAGTATTGTAAAAGTAGGTATTAACCTTCTACTATTACTTTAACAACATTTAAACCAGAAACACAGAAGGCACTACATTTTGGTATTGATAGAACTTTGAAGTGAATGAAATCCTTATTAAAACTACTCATTATTCTAATTAATTTTTTTCTTAAGAATGATGTCTTCTTGAAGTGTAGTTTTAGCATCAGACATTTGATTTTTATAATGAATGATTATGATTTTCCAATTCAACATTTTGTGCAAGGGTGTCCACTGCAAATCTTCATTTTCTATTGTTGAGGGCTCTTCAAAATTAGCATCAAGAACAATACATCTTAGAGGAAAAATCACAATTTATATTCGTTTTCAAAAGATTTATACTTTATAGAGTAGAAATGACCTGCATGGCCGCATGGACTTATGATTTGACTGTAGATAAGTTTCTAAAAATTATTGGGGGCTGAGGTGAAATGTTGACTACATATGGAAAAGACATGGGAAGGGCAACCACATGGCATAGTTTTAAAAAAATGGTATTTGACATGGCATTTCAATGATATGGCACCAATGAAGCTGAAGTGGCATGCCACTTCAATACACGTTGACAACTTGATGTTGTCTGTAAATTTTAATCCCTACATGCCCAAACACTATTTTTGTAATTTTGGGCAATTCACTATGAATTGAATTTTTATTTTTATTTTCTTTGAAATTTTCACACAACATGTGTCGAAGGGTACCTTTAAGGCACAATAATTTTCATAACTTTTGACTACATCGTATGTAATTTTCATTGCTTAATAGGCTACTCAAAAAATTCTTAGAAAATTCTTAATTTCTAAAATTAAAATTTGAAATTGCTTTTCTAAATTTATATATGCGTAAAAAGCTTTTAGTCATTTCATTTTGATCAATGAGATGAAGATTAAGAGGAGTTTTAGTTTACGGGCAATTATGGATTTGCTACTCTAAAATAAACTTTGAAGTCCTTTATTTAATTCAATTTTCAATTCTTTTGTAAAAAAATAAAATTGTAGGATGTAGATTATTTATTGCAACATTGCAATCATTGGAATTGACATTTTTCAATTCTATAACTAAATTCTTGACAGTGTAGTGTTTTCAATCATTATTTTTTTTTTCTACTTTCTATTTTTTTCCTATATGTTGTACAATTCCAAAAGATCATAAATTTTTCAAGCATGCAACCAACTTGCCTTGAAAAATGAATCCAAAGAAGTACCATCAATATGGACATTTTTGTATATAAATGTGACCTTGTGAAGTCTAGCTACCTGTATTTTTGGAAAGCCAATTAAAGAATTTCTGTCAATTCAAACACTAATATCTTGCAATCTACACAATGGAAATTTTTGAATTTTTTTCTACATCTTTTCAAATTAGTGTATTGCAAGATCCTAAGGTTACATGTGTATAAATGTTTTTTTCTCTAAACTTTAGTACTTGTCCTAGAAATGGCAATTTTGGAGCATTTTTGGTAAAAGCATAGTCAGAAACATTTAGATTAACACTATTTTTGAAGACATCAACTAAAACGTCAACTGAGACATCTTCTAAAACATCTAGATGTTTTTTGCGATGTCAACTGGCACATCAATTGAGACGTCTTAGAGGATGTCTATATATTTTTTGCAATGTCAACTAATGTGTCAATTGAGATGTCCAAATGTTTTCTCATAAAATACAATCTCTAAGTTTCACATATTCCATATGCTTTGTCTTTGCTCCTATCACCACACAGTATAAGTAGTTGGTCTTGTCATGTCAATATACTCATAATAAGTGGCTTTTTAGGCCATTTGACATAATTGCCAATATTGTATATGTTCTATAATATACTACATATTATATATGGTGTACAATGTATGACATGTTGTGTATGATGTATAGTATATTGCATATTATGTATGGTGTATAATGTATGATGTAAAGTATTGTATATGGTATATAATATATTGTGTATGGCCTATTTTGTATTGTGTATAATGTACAATGTATTCTATATGGTGTATTTGATGTCTTTTTTTGTATGGTGTATTGTGTATAGTGTATGTCTAAGGCTCTAAGCTGACGTTTAAAAAAATGTGTAGACATCTAAGTGGACATCGCAAAAAACAGCATTAAAATTCTTTTAGACATCTACGTTGATGTTGTTGAAAACAATATTAATTTTTCAAATGATGTGACGTCAGGTGCCACATCATCAGGAAGTCAGGTTTAAGAAATTCCGTAGGGCACTGCCCGCTTGCATATGTGGCGCTTACGTGGTTGCCACATGGCACACTTCCATCTCCTTTTTTGACCATGTTTGTTGTGACATTGCTTTAAAAACACGGCATGTTTTTTCAAATTCTTCATGTTTTTGTCCTGTCAATCTTGACGGATTTCCTAGACATGCCTAATGTTAAACTAAACACGTAACCATGTCAGAAAAAATGCAGGTTTTTTCTAATACCTAGAGCTTTTTAGAACCTAGAAGTGGATGTCAAAAAGCATAGGCTTAATTAGATCATTGCCCTATCTAAGGATGTTCTAGAAAAACTTGGTTTGGCTTGGTCATTTAATTTTGTTTTTTGTTTTTAGCTTTTGTTTTTGGTTGGATTTTTGGTTGGATTTTTGGTTGGATTTTGTTTTTGTTTTTTGGATTTTTTGGGGTGTTTTCTTAGTAGGTTTTTTATGTTTTGGACTTTTTGCTAATGGTATATGTATGTGGTGATGAAAATATCAATACATGTGGTATTGAAATATCAATGTACGTGGTATTGAAAATACTAATGTATGGCTACATATGTCTTGTGATGTGGAAGGAAGTGTTGAATGAATCCTTGGTTCGGTGAGCATCTTGCAGGTGTTTGCCATAACATTCATTATGTTCTCAAATTGCTTATCAAGTTTGAATATCAATTCAAGTGTTATGATGTAGGTGTAGGTTTCATCTACAATTGCCTCCTTCATATCAATGGTAAACTCTTTTTAAGTTATTGGTTGCCCTTGGTCACTACTTTAGTGACAAGAGTATTGATTTCTTCTTGTGTGACTTCATTTCAAGCAGGGTTGACAGGGCGTCCGGACGTCCCGAGTCCGCGGACGCTGACCCCAGGACGTCTTTTGACATACCTGGCGGTAGATGGCATTTGACCGCTGGACGAGCGGACGGCCGATTCTTCCGACGGAACACGAGCGGACGGCCTGTTGGAGCAGGAGCGGACGGGCCGACGGTACAGAAGCGGACGCCCCGTCGGATCAGAAGCGGACGGCCCGACGGAACAAAAGCGGACGGGCCGACGGTACAGGAGCGGACGGCCCGATGGAGCAGAAGCGGACGGCCCGACGGAACAGGGGCGGACTGGCGACCGGATGTCCGTCCGCCCGTCGAGGGCCCGTCCGCTTTGGACGGTGACCGTGCGATGTGACGTACGCCGATTTTCCACCGTTCGATCTTGCCGTCCGCATGTGTGCCGTCCGATGCTCCCGTACATGGATTCATGCCGTCCGACTGCATAAATAGCGGAGAGCACGGCTTATTTTGCTACAATCGTTTCCCTTGCGGAGTGGGTGATCTAGTGCCTAAGGCTCTGTGCGCCTCTTCCATTTTGGTGTGCAAATGATTGTGATCGAACCCTAAATTGTTTCAAGTGTAAGTGCGAATCATTAATCATTTAAGCAAGCTTACCATGCCTCGCAATAAGAAATCGAAGTCCAGTAAGAAGGGCAAATCCCAAGACATAAATTGGGATGATTGGGACAACCAAATGTGTGTAGCTGAACCGGATTGGGAAGAAGAACCCAAAAAAACTTGGGACTGCACGACGTGCAAGAAGTACATCAAAATGACGCACCTCTCCAAAATATGGTCCAGAGAACGCGCAGAGGTGCAAGTTCGTCGTTGGGAAGGACAAATTTCCACATGCCAAAGCAAACACTTTGTTCATCGATACGAGGAAGTAACACGTTCAGCTCAAATACGGGACTCCAAACCGAATTTAATGAACTATTCCAACATGACCATGGTTTGGGCGGAGATTGTACTCCACAAAGATGTAGATTGGCGTACAATTTACGGAAAAGATGTTACCCACTTGAATCGCAGTGATGCGGTACTTTATACCAGTTGGATTGGGCCGAGCGATTGCATGCCAGAGTGGTCTAATCGAGGCCAGTTTGGATTTCCACCGGTTGTATTGCCGGATGCAGAAGATGAATGGTCAGGTGATGATGATGAGAAAGACACTCCAACACCCGCGAGGATGGAAGAGAGGCACGAGCGTACAGAAGATCGGGAGGACATTCAATACCAACAAGAAATGCGAGAGGCAATGCAAAGAAGCCTAGAGGACCGTGGTCGACAATATGGCCATCATGGGGTGTACAGACCCGATCGTGGTGCATATGGCTCGCAAGATACGCGAAGTATTTCACACTACAATAATGATCCTCAAGGGGGGTATCACAGCTCAAGGACAAGCCACGGAACCACACATCATTTTGAAGGTAACCAGGGAGGCTCCCAATACAACTTTACGTCTACTGGAGTTGGTTCTCATGAACCTCAAGGAGGCCCTTCTTATGGCGGTTCAACTCAAGGAGCATCTACTCACAATGATTCAATTCCTCCAACTTTTGGAGGTCCATACCAAGGACATTATGGACAAGCAAGTGGGCAAAACAGATATGGAGACGACTACTATGGCGGAGGACCATTTCTCAATGTTTATAGGTCTAGTGGTACAGGCCCAAGCCAAAAAGATGACACCGAATCAGAATCTGAGTGAAGTAGATTGGACTATTGGACATTTGTAAGATTGTAGTTGTTGTCTCACAATACAATCAAGTGATTGTAAATTTGTAATCTCTTGCCACATAATATAGAAAGTGACAAGCACGGTACAAAGATGTTGGCTCTTAACAAATAGTATTTTCCTATTTGTAAATTATGAATAAAATATATTGTAATTAAGCCCTAAAGCCCTATGGATGTTTTTAGAAAAATGGATTTGTTCGGACCACTTCTACGGTATATACCGTAGAAAAACATCAACATCAATTTCTGGGGGGAATTTAAATAAAGTATTTTGTACATAACTTATTTGAGAGCATGGCGCCAAAATTTCAAAAATTTTGACTGCATGGATTGAAAGATATGGCATGATAAGCACTGCATTTGAAATTGAGAACGCCTTTAATCTCAGACAAAATTTCAGTAAAGAATTTTTTACAAATTAAAATTTGCAATTTCGGTTTAATTTACAAGACCACAACCCAATTATGCTTTGGAATTTTAATTTCATTTAGGGTTCTAGAATAATGAACGGAAAATTGATTCAAGGAGTTTGGCACTTAAGCTTCTCCTAAACAAAATCAACTTCGCAAAACAACATATTGTATAATTGTATTATTTCAATACAAATGATGTTGTTACTTTGTTGCCTCCCAATGAAAATTTGGGGGATTCTCTTGCATGTGCCATACACATTTACACGATAGATCATACAATTTAGCACACCACCTTGCCAACCTAGGTGGCTAGGTACCCAACAATCCAACATCAATGATACATCAAGAAGAAGAACTCCAAGTCTACATTTCTCATCCACCCAAAAAAGATGTTTTGTATTTAAATAGTTTGTGTTCCGGAAAATACAAAATGTTCAAAACGGAAAGCCAATTTCACATATATTGGCATACATTGATGGTGTATATATAGTCTATAGTTAGCACACATAGTAACGTACATCCTCACTGATACATTTATCGATTACTTCTATAATCTATAGTACTATGTAGCACACTCATATATTAATATGAGTGACGGAAGTGGTCATCTGGAATAGGCCAATTGTAAGAATTAGTAAATCGTTGGATGATTTCGGAAAAACTTCCGCGCTCCGCAATCACTGAATTGCAAAGGCGATCCAAGTAGAGGTGAAATACCCTTGCCAAATCATGGTGGCTAAACCTCGTATGTCCTTCATTTTCACGATGAAGCGATGTGTAGGCCTCTGACATGCATAGTTTGTTGATCCGTTGAGCTATTCGACCAACGACATATTCCTCCGATTTACGTGACAAAGTTGGAATCATTTCCACATTCGCATCTTTGCGGTGCACGTATGCAATTGAAGGGTCCACCCACCACCTTCGGTTCAAAGCTGCATCCCGATCTGCCGCGGATGTGAACGTATACAATGACTTCATTGGTTCAGTACGAACCGTAGACATGCCCCAATCGCAAACTCCAATGTAAACACGTGATTCATCCTCAGGAAAGTGAAACATGATATTGTCGGGAGAAATATCATTGTGTAGATGACCCGCATTGTGGACCGCATTCATGATATGCACCAATGCCCATGCCAACTCGGTGCGCTTCTTTCTCCATCGACCAAGACGGAAAGCTTGAATCACCTCTTCGGGCGTTGGTCGTGAATAAGACAATCGAATGGCAATGTTATCTGGATAATCATTATCGAGAATCAACATTTGCCGCAATGTACCACCATTCCACCAATATGCATACCCTTCATTGTTTGTTGCATGGACAGCGGCAAACCGAATAACTCCGTCATGTGGAATCCTCACTGCCATTGATTCGTTTTGGTGCTCCAACTTCGCAAGTTGAGGACGAATCCGTTGTTGATGAGATATCTTTGCAGCAAATTCCCAAAATGTGGGAATCTCATGACATCCTTCAATTCGAACCCTGCGAATTGTTGCGTATCCGCCCTTCAAGATTTTGTCATCTTGTAGAATCACCCTTGCTGTGTTTGGTAGTACTATGAGATGTCGTCGTCCACGTTGCAATTCTACATCTCCTTCATCCGAAGTCCACCAACCCAATGACCCTCGCCGATTGCGTCTCTTTGCAAACGGAGCGCAACGACGAACAAACAAGTCAGCTTTGAGAATGACTTGTTCAAAGCTTTCATCACTTGCACGGTGTTCCCTCCCGTATTTTTCTAGGATCACCTTCGCATTCCACAATGCGTCTTGCACCCTGTTCTTTAGAAATTGTTGGAAGCCTTTCTTCTCCATTTCATGAATCCATTCTGGAACGTTTAGAGCATCCGTGAACTTCTGTGTCATATCCATCTTGAATTTGTCTACACATTCCTCTTGGTATCTCACATATTTAGTGTCAAGAGACACTGTAGTTTCCGCCTCATAAAACTTCACAATGTATTCAATCAAGAATGCTTTGCAAGCATTGGAAGGAAGTTCACGTGCTGAGTCAATATCGGGCACCACATTCTTCCCCTTCGCCGCTCTCTTCGGTCTCAGCATTGTAGAAAGTATTAATTTTTAGTCCCAATTTAATTCATAAAAAATTACAGTGCACCAAGTACACATAAACTGGAAAAAACGGGCAAAATATAGGCCCCCAAAACCCACCTCCTACCTTCCCAACGAAAGGAGCCAATGGAGGATAAACCACCAAGCTCTCCGCTCTCTCTTGCAAAGCACAAGGGGGAAGGCAAAAGTGAGAGCGGACGGGCTGTCCGCACCGCCTTATATGAGGCGGACGGCCTCGAGGTCCGCACGAGCGGACGGACCCCAAACCGGACGGCCAACTGTCCGCCTCGCTTCGGCCGTCCGATGAAACGCACGGATCGGCAGTCCGCTTCATCGGACGACCAGAACAGACCGCCCAGCCGGACGCCGACTCCGCGACGCGGACGGCAGCGCCGAAATCGCGGACGGCGATCAGCAGCCGGACAGCGGCCTGCAGCACACGGACGGCGGCTCCGACGCGCGGACGGCAGCGTGGGAACGGAGGACGGCGGGGTCCGCCTAAGCGGACGGGGGTGGGATTTTGAAGTGCATCCCGCCCAAATTCATCATTACGGCCTTAGGGGTCTTTGAATCCTTGATGTCACCAGCTGGCTGGCCCTCCGGTTCAATTTCATTTTTAATGTGGTTCCTTTGTGCTAATGGCGCTGGGATTTCATTTGATCTAAAAATTAAAAAATAAATAGAAAAAAGGATGTGTGAATTTAGGAATTATCTAAAAGATTCACATATTTTTTTATGTTGTTTTTACGTGCATGCATTGAGTTTATAATTTTCTCTTATTTTCTAGGGATGCAATTGAATTTCCTATGATATAAATTTTTGAATGAAATGAAGAATTGAACACATGGTAATTTAATTCTACTTATTTGAACTTCGAGAAAAAACTTAAAGCTTCTCATTGTCCAAATGAAGCTACGAGGTTTGTTTCTTGTATGTCAACACCTCATAAAATGGTCATTTCAAAACCAAAGACAAAAATTCTTTTAAATGGTATTTTACATGAAGGGGATATTAGGGGCTTGCAAAGGTTTTGATACTCTAGCATGAAAACGTGTGGAAGTAGATTTCTAAAAGTCTCCCCCCCCTCCCTTTGAGTTGAATGAATTTATTGATTTCCAATGTATTGATTTCCATTCTTTAAAGAATCATAAGGTGCTAAAATATTAGCGCCAATTATATCAAGTTAAATTAATTCTAGTATGAAATTATAACTTGCTCAATCACTAGGGTGGGACAACGTGCTATGAAAATAGTGCATACACTTGTCTTCTTATAACCTCACAAGTTCATGTGCACCCTACTAGGCATTCAAGCAAATTTTTTAAAGTCTAAACATCTACATGGTTAGGAAATGCAAGGACAAATGTTTCTTTCGTTGTGGATACTAAAAGGCCATTTTTTTTTTCATACGTACAACACACTTTGAATGGCTTGGGCACTCAAACCTCTAAAAGATTTGATCCATTGGAAAATTAATCAACTTTGAATATTACATGAATTGGACCTTGGGAATTGTTTGCAATTCAATAACTCCTTTCCATTTTGTTATTAGTTCTATTTGGAATTTTGGGGGGCATATTTGTTTATCCAAAATCAAAGACAAAGGATTGTGATTGTCACCCCCATTTGGACAACGAAAGGCCTAAACCCTATACCCTAAACCCTAACAAGGGTTTGGAGGCATTGCATTAGTCAAAATACTACCTTTGAGTCCGTGGATTGCCTTGACATTTATGAAAACCAAGTCAATGCATCGAACATTGAAACATTCCTTCATCAATGAGCACCCGGTACTAGTACAACATCTCTACATTCCCAAATGAAAGAATCCTATGCTTCTGGAAATCAGGAGAGGACTAGAGGACTCAAGAGGGTGAAAACAAGGCCCAAACTCCCCAAGTGTGCTTGGGCGGACCTCGGGGAGGGAAGGGCGGACGTCAGCATCGGAAATGCAGACGGACCCGTCGGAATGGCGGACGGCAGCGTCGGAAATGCGGACGGACCCGTCGGAGCAGGCGGACGGCGGCCTGCAGCACGCGGATGGCGGCTCCGACAGGCGGACGGCCCGTCGGAAATGTGGACGGAAGCGTCGGAATCGCGGACGGGGGGCAGCAGGCGGATGGCGGCAGCGGGAAGGCGGATGGCAGCGTCGGATTTGGAGATGGATGGGCCGTCCGATTGAGCGGACGTTCGGGTCCGCTTCGCATTGGTCGCGGGAGGTTCGGTGGCGGACGATTGTAGGTTTGGTTTCGGACAGCTATAAGGGCGGACGGCCTTCTTGTTTTTTTTCACTTCCCTCTCCTTCCTAGGACTCAGAACCGTGTTGGATGTGCTACTGTTGCTTCATTGTGCCAGTTGCTCCTACATGGTGGAGAGGTGGGGTCATTCATCTATCATTATTGGTTCACATACAAACATTCATTGAAACTTGGGTGGATTGAAGACACATACTTTTGGTGACTATTTAAATTCAATTGGGGACAAGTTCAAGTTGACAACCATGAGTGGTCAATGCGTTGAAGGTAGTGGTGGGTTGACCGGCGGAGGTGACAATAGTAGGAGGCCTAAACCAAAGGGAACCGCCCATGAGCTCCACTATGAGATTTTAGATGATCCCAACATCAAAGCAGAGGGTGGTTGGGAAGCGGAGGAAGCGGAATATTGGTCCTCCAAAACGTGCAAGAAGTATGTGAAGATGTACCACATCGACAAGTTGTAGCCTAGGGAGGCCCACATCATCCATACTCGTGGTTTTTGTTGCAAACCAGGGAATTGCAACAATGCGCACTTCATTCACCGAGCGCATGAAGTTTGGCGGGCCCTCTTCGGGGATAAAGCAATGTCCAAGGGGTATATAAACTACAGCTTGGCTTCTATGGTGTATGCAGAATTGATATTGGCACGCAAGGTGGATTGGAGCATGTTTCCAACGACAACGAACGCTCCACGTGTGCTTGAATGTAATCGGAAAGATATTCCTGATTTGTACAATCCACAAGCAGGGCCAAGTGAGGCATTTAAATCCAAAAGAGAGGTCAAACCAATGACAATGACTATGACCAAGGACGTGGAGGTCACAAGTTCGGCAATGCAATTGGCTTCAACACAAAACCGTACGGCAATACAAGATTTCAAAGGCGAGCATGTGGAAGGAGACATATTTTTAACTCCTCCAATGGATTTGATATGCACACCAAATGGAACAACAATGGTGGAGCACGTGGCCCCATCCGCACCACATGAACGTCATGATGATGTCATTGAGGGAGAAGTTGCTAATGCGGGAATTGCCATTCAGAATCTTATAGACAGCAATGCTTTAAATCATTTGGCAAGTACTTCGAAGCAAAGTTTGCCGAAGACACCGAGCCCGACATTGAATCTAGGAGTTGAGGTGCATCCTTCACCTCATCATGGAGAACAATCGAATGGCGTGCTGCCAAATGAGACCATTCTTGGTGGATTTATCGATTCCAAGTATCCACATTTGTCATCATTGAGGACATCAAAATGGCAAATTGTTCGTCGGATGCCCTCGGTTGCATTATTAGAATCTTTGTGTAAAGGTTCACATTTGTGGCGGTCACACGAAGAACGTTTAAAGAACATGGAGCACACCAACGAGGATGGCACGAGTAACGGAGGCGCGGAAACCCAAGATGAGCCTTCCGAGAGTCAATGGGCTGATTTTGTTTTGACCGCATCAAAATTGGCAGTTACGGCTCAATTTGTAGCAGAAGTCGCTCCAAGGCTGCAAGAAGTTGCAACGGATTTTTCCAAATTAGCGCCTGAATTGTTGAGTGGTGCCTTGGACTTCGTGAAGTTCAGCCAATCTATGACACCATTTCTCGACGAGCGTGTTACAGATTTGAAGGTTTTGAGTGAATACCAAAAGGAGATCAAGAAGTATAAGGGTATAGATGTTGAGAATCTCAAGTTGGCGGCGGATGCTTCGAAATTGAAAGAGAAGCTAGAGACATTGGAGGCTCAATCAGATCGTCGCCATAATACATTGCTTTTCCAAAGGAAGTTTATTGAAGACTTGGAGTACGAAATTGTAGCGTTGAAGAAAAAAATCCGAGAAGGTGAGGTGGTTGTTGAGAAGGGAAAGGAGAAAGTGGAGGACAGACTAGATGGCATTGAGGAAAACAACAATCCGGATTTGTTGTATTTGACCCCCATCGGTAATACTAATTTGACATTCCACGATGCTTCCATGCAAACGGAAAGCAATGAGGTCAAAGAATTGAAGCAAAAATTGAACGAGGTCACCGAAGAAAACACACGTTTGGAGGCCGAGTTGAAACGATTGCAACGGATAGTGCAATTGGATGAATGTATGCCAAAGGGCACTTTGGACTCTCGATGGTTGGCATGGGTGCAAAAACTCGAAGACAAACCGTCTGTAATATCACGAGCAATGAAAGGGCTACTCAAATTGGCAATGAAGTCGGATGAAGAATGCGATAGCGTGGAGTCCTTTCTTTGGCGTTTGAAGAAGATGTTTGCCTTTGTGCCAACGGGGTCTACCGAAATCACATATTGGGGAGACATGGATGCAATGTTCGAGCGTGTGAACCACACAAAGAAGGAAGAGGTGGCCTCCATTAATTGGGCCTTGGAACTAGAAGAAGGTTGGGTCCCTTATCCCACGCTTTTGGCACACATCAAGAAGAATGACAAGACAATGGTGCATGCTTGTGATCCTTCGGCCTTAATATTGGAGGGTCATTGTAGCCTTTGTCGAGTTCATTTTGGGCCTAAGGGAGCCCTCACCATGGGCCAATGTCCCCACACTTTCCACGTCACATGCATCGTGAGAGCATCCCTTATTCGTTCGGTGTGCCCCGAGTGTCGTTCTCCCTTGCCTCCTAGGTTCTACGAAATGCTCGGGATCTCGGAAGCTATGCCCCCCAGCCATGAATACAATCGATGGACCCTTCCGTTAGACCAAGAGCCATTCAAATTTCAAAATTATGCGCATTGGGGAAAAAGTCTAACGTGGGATTCGGTAAATTCTACACATGGGCTATACGAATCATCGGAGGTGTCGATAGATTCCTTGGTGTGGATGACCCACGATCGAGAGGTGGAGTTGCGAGCTAGAGGTATTGCCAACGAGGAGGATCGAGAAGTGTTTTGTCGTAGTATGGGGGGCCATTGGAGCATGCAACACCACAAATTCTTTCGATTTCCCGAAAAGGAAGTGAAGAAAGGACTAGATGGCAATTGGATAGAGGTGGAGCCAACACAAGAGTTTAATGAGCAATACGGGGATTACAATCACACTTTGCTAGGGAGGGCCCTGTTTTTATCAAAGTTGGAGGAAGCTGCACAAGTTCGTGCCTTTGTGGAACTAGATGGGCAATCAAGCACAGAAAATTCAATGGTGGAGGTGGCGGGGGCATTTGATAAGAGGATGGGCGAAATCATAATGCATTGGAGGGCATTTTTAGTGGGGGGAGAAGAACCAAAGTGGTTTTCCATGAAAAATGATGATGACGTGGTCAACTTTTTGGTAGATAAAGTGGATGCTGTTTTGAGAGCGTTGAAGGCAGAAGACGTGGATTTGACTCCAAAACGGAAGAATAAACGGAAGATTGAAGACGAGGATGACTACTCTCCGGATACGAAACGACACTTTTCCGCAGTAGACATGGAAGCTACGTCCAGGGGGCCTATGAGTGAGGGCAATCTTGGTCCTCAAACACGCCGTGCAAGTGCAAGGTTGAAGGATAAAGAGGGTTCGTCGCGTCTTTCTGAGGGAGGTAGCACGGATAATATATAGGGTAGTTACACCTTGTTTGTATTTCGATATGACATTATGGAGTGTTGTTAATTTTGAATCTCGAGAGGATTCAATACTATTAATTCACAACACTCATAGTATGCTATGAGTTGCTTTTCATTAATATAAAAATATATGGGTTACTCAAATGTTTTTGAATTTACTCTCCTAAGTTTTTAATATTTTATGCGATACTTTTTTGTCAAGTATGATTTTGGACATGCCTATCTCTCAACATAATTTTATCTCATTAATTTCTGTATTCCTAAAATTACGTGCATCTCTAAACTAAGTCCCTAAAATTAAAACTTGTAGAATTAATGAATTACTCAAAATCCACCAGCCGTCCGCTAGTCCGCCACCCGCCTACAATTTCGACGCTGCCGTCCGCCTGTCGGAGCTCGCTGTCCGCGATTCCGCCGCTGCCGTCCGCCTGTCGGAGCTCGCCGTCCGCGATTCCGATGCTGCCGTCCGCCTGTCGCAGGTCGCCGTCCGCGCTTCCGACGCTACCGTCCGCCTATCGCAGGTCGCTGTCCGCGCTGCCGTCGCTGCCGTCCGCATTTTTGTTCTCGGAACCGT
Source organism: Rhytidiadelphus loreus (assembly GCA_947034895.1). NCBI lineage: Eukaryota > Viridiplantae > Streptophyta > Bryopsida > Hypnales > Hylocomiaceae > Rhytidiadelphus > Rhytidiadelphus loreus. The sequence continues at coordinate 25,635,142 of OX344765.1, read as the reverse complement.
TGGGGCTTTAGAAATGTTTTAGTTTTTGCTGCTCAACGGTCATGAGGAATGGGCCTGATCTGAAATCTATAAGTTCTTAGAATTTCAGACTAACAAGCACTCTTGAGAAACTGAACACTAAGATTTCCAAGGGCTAGGAGCTGCAATTTATTTTGTGTCCCTTGCTTGGTAATGCATAGTTCAGTGGACAGGGGGGCTTTGGTTTCCAAGGCTTCATTTACACATTGTTTCTAATATTTTTTACAAATCTTATCCAACGGTTACATTTTTAATTTGAATCCAATTTACGGAATTGGAGGTGATCACTATGAGCAAGGATTGGTCTTCTTGGTATGGCTTCCCGGAGGTTGGTAAAGTGCAATGCCGGTTTTGCAACTTGGTGTTTGCCAAGAAAATAAGCCGGTTGTTTAGCCACTTAGGATACCAAGGCACATCGGGGGCTCATGACAAAGGAATTAGCCTTTGCGCAAAAATGACATCTCAAGTTCGAGCTTTATTTTTGGGTTGCCAAGGGGCGATCCTATGAAGATCATCTCTGAACAATGTGGATGGCAGTGGCACACCTATGGCTATGCGGGAATGCGATAATTCAAATGGAAGAAACATGGCACGGTCTACACATTCCGACTCATGCACTGCACCGGAGGATTTGGATCCATTGTCTTTTGAAGTGAACCTCAGTACACAAAGATCAAGTGAGCGTGGTACTCCACGGGGATCAAGCAGTAGGCCTCTGATTAGTCAGAAGCAAAGTAGTCTGGTGAATGGATTTGAAGAAGCAAATAAACGCAAGTTGAATGCGGTGTGGGCCAATTTCTTTTATGCTGCAAACATACCATTTGCTGTTGCGAGGAATCCAACATTCAAAGAAGCGGTGAAGCGAACCGCCGAGTTTCAACGGCCTTATATCCCACCGTCTTATCACGACTTACGCCATAAATTGCTTGACCAAGCAAAGACAGACATTGAGGTCAATCTCCGAAAGCGGACTGAACACAACATTAGGAAGTTTGGAGCAACATTGTCTATTGATGGATGGACGTCGGTTACGAATCGGCCGTTGATAAATGCCATGCTCGTGTCTTCTGCAGGTGAGCAATTCTTGGGAGCGGTGGATACGACAGGGCACGAAAAAAATGCAACATACTTGGCTAGCATACTTGAGAGCTTCATAGAACAAGTAGGCCCCAACAATGTAGTGCAGGTGAGTACAGATAATGCGTCAGTGAACCCTGCAGCATGGAATTTGATATCTAGTAAATATCCCCACATTTTTTTTCAAGGTTGTGTGGTGCACGCCTTCAATTTGTTGCTGAAAGATTGGGGGAATGAACAATGGATTGAAGAGGTCGTGGAAAATGCCCGTATCGTGGTGAAATTCTTCAAGAAGCGGCACATGCCACTTGCAATATTTCGGAAGTACTCACCGGAATATAATTTGTTGATGGCGGTGGAAACAAGGTTTGCCTCTAATTACAACATGATTGGGCGCATGTTGAAGGTCAATGGGAAGTTGCAACAAACAGTGACGGACCCGCAATGGGATGAATACGCAAGGAAGTTTGGGCGGAACTCCAAATCCCGCAATGAATGTCGGATGGTGAAGAAGATAATTTTGAGCGAGCATTTTTGGCGCCATTGTCAAAATTTCAAGGACTTGTCGGCTCCCGTTGTAAATGGTCTACGTGACTTGGATGCAAAGAGGCCATGCATGGGCAAGGTGCTGCACATAATGAGGAAATTAGATAAACATGTCCTCTCTTTAGATAAACCGCCTTTTCGTTTATCCTCAGACCTTGTCATTCCACTAGTGCAACCGTATTATGCCCGACGGGAATTGGTGGAGACCGATCTACATTATGCAGGAGCTTTGTTGAACCCCTACCTTCTTGAAGATCAAGAGCTAGCCGACGACCAAGATGCAATGGATGCATGCAAGCGTATTCTAATGAAAATTTGCAAACAAGGGGAGTACGCCTCGGTCGTGAAAGAATTTGTAGCCTTCCGCCACAGGGAACCTCCATTTCACAACATGTTGAACCCGGACGAGCAACAATTGTCGGCGCACGCTTGGTGGGATTTTGAAGGTGCGTGTGGGAAGCTCATTGCTCCAATTGCTAAGAGGATTTTGGCCCAACCGGTATCTTCATCTTCATGTGAACGAAATTGGAGTAGCTATTCATTTGTTCACAACAAATTTCGAAACAAGTTGAAGCCACAGAGAGCCCAAGATTTGGTGTATGTGTACACCAATTCCAAAGTCCTTTCTGCATCAAAGGAAAACGATGAGAAGAAGTGGTACACCGAGAATGTGGAGTCGGAAGATTCTATGTCGGAGGACGAGCGTGATGAAGATGGTGAAGATGGTGATCCTCTATTCGATGACAAAGATGCTATGAATGATGACATCACCAATTTGGATGATGAACCGCTCCGGAGCCCAAATTGGAACAATGAAGAAGGGGATAGAAATGCGGAAGACATTTACAACTTTCCATTGGATGAGGACAATTGTGAATACGATGAAGGTGGCCCTTCTATAGCTAAATTTGTAGATGGAATCGGGTTGTTGACTAGCGAAAAGATTCTAGCCAATACGGAGGACACTCATGCGCAAATAGTGGAGGAAAATGAGGCAATGTTTGTCAATGATTGCATCCCCCAAATAGATGAAGTGATTCCAATTCTCAAGAGTCTACCCATGGCAATGGCACTTGTAGAAGAAAATCCCGAAGTCAATGACATGGGAGAGTGTGGGGTGAAGTCTAACATGAATGTGGATAATACAAGTGTTGAATGTGTGGAATTACCATCGAATGTAGATGCACGTGTGACGGAGTTTGATCGCCCAATGCTAGTTCACAACGTCAAAGACTAGAAGCAAATTGTGCAAGATCTCCAATTACGACCACGTAACGATCGTCCATCAACACTACATATAAGAGGTAATACAACTTTGAATGGTCCCGGAGGCTCAAGATTTGGGAAACAAGTTGAACAACATTTGACCAGTCCGACCAGAATGCACCTTCGTGTCAATCTAGATCCATTCAATTCATCATGGAGCGATGATGAGAAGGACGAGACATTGGCATCAATGTTTGGTCAACGTTTTGGCCAAACAAAACGTGATTCATTCAAATCGTCTGATGGAACATTGCAGCAGATGATTGGAGCAAAGATACCCAATCAAGGAGGATCGCAAGTAAGACCACCAACGGTGAAAGAGTCCCACAAAGCTCGAAATAAAAGATTAATGGAGGCTTTTGCAATTTCCCCATCAAAGAAACAAAGTCTTGGTAAAACCCCTCTTGATGTATGTCAACCAATTTCAGCGAGGAAATTAAAACCGATTCATGGCCTTAAAGAAGGCATAGGAAAGTCTATACTAAGAGCCAAACAAGAGCAGAGGAAGGGCTGACCAACGAGGTCAGTTGCATCCAAGCAAGTACAAGGAGGGGCAATTGTACAATCTTTATCAAAGGATATGGAAAAGTCAGACAACGATGAAGATGAAGATTCAGGATGGGATACTAGAGGTCATAGTAGCGGGGTAGAGGTGAAAGGAGATAGTGATTATCAGCCTTTGGGATGAAAGGGATGTATAATTCATTATTCAAGTGTTCATAATGAATTGTTACATGGAAGCATGTAACAACAATTTATTTTTTGAACCTATCATTGTAATGCACCTGAACTTAATGATGTTCAAAATATCATTAAGGTTTTTTTGTTTCTAAATAGTCAAGCACTATTGACTGAAATTACATTGTGTGCATCATTTTCTGGATCAAGTATTACCTACAAAAATGTAATAGTATAATGCATCAAATTTGGCTTCATGTACTGTAGTTTTATGGATGTCCGCCCGTCCGCGTCGTCCGCCGTCCGCGCCTTCCGTCCGCCATCCGCGCGGACGCGTCCACCGTCCGCGCCTTTCGTCCGCCGACCGCGCGGACATGTCCGCCGTCCGCCCGTCGATCCGTCCGCCGACCGCGCCGACCGTGCCGACCAGCCGTCCGCGTCGTCCGAACGGCCGACGGGTGCCATCCGATGGACGCCGTCCACATCGTCCGCGCGTCCCGAAAATGTGGACGTCCGGACGTCCGGACGTCCGAAAAATGGACGTGATTTTGCCCCGGACGTTGAAATTTGTCAACCTTGATTTCAAGAGGTTCCTACCCCTAGTGCATTTTTGAAAGCTACTACTGCCTCTGCTAATGATGTGTTGCCATCCCCAAAGCCATAATTTTTGAGGGTGTGTTCATCCGGTGCACTTGAGCCATCAAGGCTATGAGGATGTGGGTTGAATTTGATAGATTTGGAATGGAGTTTCCCGGTTTTCTTTGAAAATTGTTTGTAGATAGTTGGGTTGAGGCAATCTATGTTAACTTTGCCATTATGCATGCCATTCTTAGTGTTGGAAAAATAAGTGGTTACTATGTTTTTGTCCCCCATAATATTTTTGAGTCCCTCATTGATTTCCATTGAGGTTTTGGCCATGTTGTGGTTGGTAGCTACAAGAACCACACAATTCTTCTTGGCTACGTCCAGTTCAATGAGTTGCTCAATTTTGTTGGTTGTAGGTTGAATGAGCTCTTCCAAAATTGCCACTTTGAACTTCATAAGCTTTGTTCTTTGATCTAAAAATGTTGTGATAATGTATGCATGGTCTTCATCAACTTCCTTGATAATTTGGGTTATCTCAAACTAAAATTTATGTATAAAACTATCTTTAAGAATCTTTTCTATGATCTAGTATGAATAGAGTCCAACAAGTTTGAGGATGGTGATTTTGATTGAGAGATCTTTTATTCAAGCTAGACTATCATATCCTTTAGTCACTTTGGCCAAGTGTAAGGATCCGTCCAATTCGAGTGCAAAAACTCTTTTGCCATGTAGCAACATCGTGCCATCATTGATTGGATCTTTTAGATGAATCTTGATCATTTCATTCCATACATTGGCCCCTCTGAGGTTGCATAATGGTATAATCAGCTCTAGAAAGCCATCTAATATAATATGCATATTAAGTAGTCTTTCAATGGTCATCTTGATAATATCAACGTTGCTATAATCTTTCTTTGGTTTGAAAAAGTGTAGTAGGATTTGGTATACTAGAGCATATCCTATTCCCTCTCTTTCTTGCCAATGCCTCCATCATAGGAAAGCCATACCAAAAATGATGAGATGATGAGATCGTGGGGTGGTGATTACTAGTTTAGTGGAATTTCTTGACTTTTTTCACAATATAGGTGTCTTTTCTCCCTTTCCTCTCTTGTTGTTGTTTGGTGATGAAGAGTCCTCAATCTCCATATGCTCTAGTTTATTAGAGGAGTTGTGTGTTGAAGTATCCATGGTAGTAGAGACTATTTTTCTAGTTGCTCTTGTATGTGCTAGCATGTTTTGAAGCATGAGGATTAGTAGGTTTAATTTTTTGTTACATCTTTGAAAGTTCTTATTTATGATATTTGTGTGTTTTGGATTTTTTGGTGGTTTATATAGAAGTAGGTATGTTTTGGTTTTCTTGAAAAGAGTAGTTATATTTATTGGCATATTATATATTATATGATTTGAAAGTATACATTTTAGGTTTAGTGGTTTTGTAATGATATTTATATCTTTATAAGTGTGATTCTTGAATTTACAATGATAAGTTAGTTTGTTGGATTTTATTATCTTGTAAGATTCAATGTTGTTTGAGTTGAATGAAAGTTTTAGACTATTGTGGTGATTATTTATCAATTGTAGGTTGGATTTAGTTGTTTTTATTTTGTTTTGTGTAAGTGATAGTTGTGTTTGAGTTAAGTGAGAATACATTGGTAGATTTTTTTTAGGAATTAGTGTGAATAGATTGGTTTTAAGTGTCTTTATAAAAAAAAATTATAAGTTGAATATAGAATTAGTATTTTACATATTTTTGTTTAGGATTACACTTGTCTTAATAAATATGATCTTGATATAGATTCTTAATAATTTTGAATACTTACAATAATTACCAAAGTGATTTATCATGTTTTTCACATGTTCTTACAGTTGGTCTTGTCCTTTATCTTCTTATTTGCTTCTCTTGTTACAAGTTTTAAAATTGCTTAGATTGAGCAAGAGATAATTTATAATTTTTTGGTAAATTTTGTTTGATTGGTATACTTTTGGTTCTAAGGATTTAGGCATATATCTATATGGAGCTTTAAATGTTAGGACTTGCATATATTTATGTATTGACATTGTATTATTAGTTGTAATGATGAAATGTAGTATCTATAGTATAATAATTTTTGCCTTTCTTTGGTAGAATTTTGTTGTTGTATGTGAATTAGCATCTCCCCATGGGGTTTTTGGGGGTTTCTTTTGCCCATAAGTGTATTTATTGATGTGAGTGGATGAGTGAATGGATTGAATGAGTGATGAGTTTGGATTTTCTTGTTAATTTTGTTTAGTTGCCATAATTTTTGTTTTAAAGTTTGTAGTATATATCCATTTAGAGATCAAGAATTTGGTGTAGATTTACCTTTCAAGGTATTAGTGAATTTTGTTTGAGTATTGAGGTGAGTTGAGGTTTTAGTTTTGGTTTTCTTGTTGATTTTTTTTAATTGGTATAATTTTGATTTCAATCTATTTGACATGTATCTTTTTATAAGTTGATTGGTCTACATAAACCTAGGCTTGTGTTTAATTATTTGTGTTCAAATGAAGAGCTAATCTACATTTTCATTTCTTTTTGCCCACATCATTGTCTTCATCATATGTGCAACTTTGGTCCCAAGGTCCTTGTCCCTAAAGTCGTTATCGCTCATACCTTAGCACTATTGCCAACCCTTGTCCTCAAACTTTACTCCCATCTTTGCTCTCATATTGGTTGCTTTCTTTCTTGAACAACAATCCAATACTTTGCCTTGATTGTTTTCCTAATTGGGATATGGAAGAATTTTTTTTCATATTTCTCATGTCATCCAGCATAAAAGGGCACAGTGCTTCCCAACAATGCTTGTTCAATCATTGCTTGTTAGTGAAGTCTTCCTTGTGGTAAATACAACTGAAGTAGTTCTTTTATTGGTCTCCTAATCTTTTATATTTTGTGACCGCCTTTTACTAGCATACATTCCTGCATCAACCTCACTTACTTGAACTTGGTATTGTAGTTCACCATAATCTTTCAAATGTTGATAGAAACTAGATGTCTAAATTTTCACAAGAGTCGTGCGACTTGCCCTTGCACAACGTCTTTAAGTTGTGGTGCTAGTGTTTGAAATTTAATTCAAAGAAATTGGTGAGGGAATAGAACTTCTATGAATGCATTGCAATGAGTGAAGCATGGCCCTAAGTCCTAGACCATGTAAATTGATTAGGAAAGCACAAAGTTATATACCTAGTTGGCCAATTCTAGAATTTGAAAAGGTCACCCTAATTATAAACTGGGCTATAATAGAAGTAAGAGTCAAAATAGTTTAGTGAAGACCTGCAAAAATGCAACAAATGAACATAGGACAATGACTTGAAATTGATCTCTAAACCCTAAACTTGAAACCAAAGTTTCAATTTCTAATTGTGACACTAGAAACAATAGAGAAAAGGAATGAGGTCGGACAAGGAAATTGGAAGCTAGCAACTACAACTTGTATTATTGCAAGAAAAAACGTTAAACCATCAATGAAGAAAAACCACAGAAAGACTTTGTGTGGATTAGGGCTTGAAACAAGAGGGCACACAAAAACATAGGAAGGTTTGCTTAAGTCTTCAATTGTTTTTACCTATCATGTAAACCTAATCGAAAATTTGAGAGCGAAAACATAGTTCATGCAGTGGAGTGATTGCCTATAACAGCTACTAAGTTGTTAAGCTATCTAGGCAACCTTGCAAACCACTAGGCCACCACTTGCTTTTGAGCCATTGTGTTTATTTCTTGAATATCTTGATGTTGAGTGTAGAGATTTTCAATGGGATGAGATGCAATGGATCTAGAACTTCAAACAGGAAGAAGAAGATATATAAACCCATGCAAACAAAATACTAGAGAGGAAGATCCAAACTACAACCTTATTACAGATTTAGTTTGCGCAATAAATTCAAGCATTGGAAGTTTAGAGGAGAAACAAAAAGACTACTTGAACAAAAAGACTACACTAAAGATGATATTTAGTGTTGAGTGACATTTAGTGTTTTTACCCCCCTACTAGCTACAACACTAAATCTGAACTTGTCCACAATTAGTGTTAGACTTGAATGTGCCGGCTGCAAACTTCAGAGCCTTGTAACTTTTGCAAAAATTCTTCAAATAAGGAAAATGAGATGTTTTTCGGCATCTACAATTTTTTGTAGATGCCGAAAAACATCTCATTTTCCTTATTTGAAGAATTTTTGCAAAAGTTACAAGGCTCTGAAGTTTGCAGCCGGCTAGCCCTAATCGGTCCGATTCTGTCAGTGAATAGTGATATTCCGTCTGATATGACAACTCTGGTTCACATTTAGTGTTTGAATTGACATTTAATGTTACTTACTTTCATAGGATAATTGGCTTTTAGTGTATGCCTTCGTATTTAGTGTACAAGACACTAAATATCATCTTTAGTGTACTTGAAGTAGCAAAATTTGATGAAATAGTGAATCTCACTCCAAAGACACTAGAATGGAGATAAGAGTGGAGAAGACAATGGAACAATGAAATGCCCTATCTAAAATTTTGTTAAATTGGAGTATTCCACAACTTTACTACTTTTGGGATTTGCAGCTTGAAACGTCATTCTATACCAATCCTAGTGATTAGAACTTTGTGCACATTTCAGTCATAATTTTTGGTACAAGTTGAAGTTGACTTGCCTAAAAATTAATAGAGAACATTTGGGAGCCAAAAAAGTATTTGTATGTAAAGAATTATTTTTCAAGAGGATTGAAATTGTAATGCTCAAGAATATCATATTGCTTGGATCAACTATCCTTGAAAGTTCAAGACAATAAGAAAAGAAAATCTTGTAATACAATTGTCCAATTACATACAACTGAAAAACAAAAGTACAATCATAGTATCATACATTGACAATGATCCAGTTAATTTAATCAATTGCCATGAATTTATTTTTAATAAGTATCTATACAATTTGCATTTTGGTTTGCATTTGTAGTAGGAAAACTAAAACCTCCTACAAATGAATAATTATTACCCAATTACAATAGTCTAAATTTACAATAGAATTGATGACTGCCACCTAATACTTTCTCTACGAGAAAATATTGAAATAATCCTGGTACCTACCTTGCTCAGTTTGGGAGCTCTGACTGGAGGACTGTGTCTTTGAATATGACATCTCATAAGCACTTTCATAATAAGTATAGGAACCTTGACCGGATTCACAATTATTAGAGGGGTAATTAGAAAAAGTTGTAGTTGTTGATTGGTCTCCCCGCCAACTTCCTGAGGATTCAGAGCTTTCAGGTAAATTCGACCATCTAGAGTAGGCGGGAGACATGAAAGAAGCATCAAGGTAACTACCAGAGTTCATATTGTGAGTCGGCATTTGGAAGGGATTACCGAAGAATTGTTGTGGCGAGTGGTATGGGAATGTGACATATGCACGTTCTTGAACCTCGACTTCATTCTCCTTCACTTTCTCCAAGAAGGTTGTAAATTTACGTGTGAATCTTGTTGCTTTGGTAGGCTTGGTGCGAGCCTTTTGTTCTTGTGAAAGAAATTTTGCAAACCTGAGTTTCATAATCAACGTTAATGGAGTACATCAATACTAGATAGTATAGTGCAATGTGGTGCAGACTAAAAATTTGTAGCACTATAAAGTGGTTACCTTTGGAGTGCTTGAAGATTTGTTTTGCCGTTGGAAGCAGGCTCAAGCTTCCCAGTGACGATGTCTCGCTTTGCAATCCGCTCTTCTAGAAGTTTAGTCCCCACGTTGTCTAGTCTATCTAGATTGGCTGGGGACGAGTCGTCGAATGACACCACCGAGTCTTTGAGACTATCTGTCTGCATATACAATGCAAACAACCAATCGAGAAGAAACACTTGAATGTAAGGAATTGACAAATAACTACTACAGACTATGAGGTAGATATTTTGAGATTTACAATAAACTAGATAGCAAATTGCATGGGTGTACATTTTGTACTATATTAGGAATTCAATCAGTGTCATCAACACACTTGGCATCAAAATTCGCCACAAACTTTGAAATCATGTGCATACAAGGTCTAGAAGATTGCATACTTGGCATCAAAATTCACCACAAACTTTGAAATCATGTGCATACAAGGTCTAGAAGATTGCATACTGTGATTCGTAAGTAATTTCGGGATGCTTTTTGGGATTCAAAGATGATGTTGAGGTTGTAGTCAACCATGTCGGAGCTCGCATTGAACACTATGTCTACTAGGTCCATTTTATTTGTGGTGAAGCTTTGCACTTGGTTTCCCGTCCCCAACGATAGAACCAATAGATCGCTGTAGCCCTTTCCCCATACACCAACACAACTCCAATCACTCAATCAATATGTTGTTCAAAACAAAGTTTGAACTTAGAAAACTAAACTCTGAAATCTTTTAGCCCTTTACTCTATGGTCTTAAATGCCTATGCAATGTGTTGTGGAAGCAACCTCCTAACTAAACAAAAAGTGGAGAATACAACAAACTTCTACATAATTGCAATACAAAAGTTACTAGTATTTGAATCCCAACACATAAAGGCAAAAGTTATTTAGTGGCAAAGTGCCCTAATTAAACATTAAATATTGTAAGTTTTGGATTCATTGTATTAGTAAGTTATTTTTTTTTACAAAATAAGAAGTTAAAATGTAGAGGAGAATTGCACTCTAAAATCCCCCACTATGTCAATAGACACTTACTTTATAATTAACCCGACCTGAGCACATTCTTCCACTTTTCACGTCCTTCATTGCTTGAGTGATTGCCACATACGTCTAGCAGCCATCAATAATAGCAGGTCAGATCAAATATGTACGAAGTGCACATCTTAAAGTAGATGCAGATATGCATGATCCATTCTCATGTGATCTAGTCTACATTGAACTCATTCAAGAACAAATTCAAAGATCAAAATCAATGGAAACATGGTATTTGTGATAGCATCATAAGTAAAGTTTCTTCAAGTTTGAGAAAGGAATTGGTCACGAATTATAACAAATATGAAGCGCACTGTGATTATGAAGCATGTGAGATATTGAGACTATCCCTAGATATAAACATGGAGAAACTTTGCAAGTGAATGACAAAATCCATCGTTTACATGGCTTGATTGAGTTTGATTGAGTTTCAAACAAAGCATCACATTCAAATTCTATATTTTTACAAAGGTGTTTAAATGTTTGAACATAACATGAATTGCTCTAATTAGGGAATCCATTTGCATGTTTCCAAGCCATCTATTTAACTAAAAGTACATAATTGAACATTCAAAATTTTGTTCAAGATATCAATGAAACAATTTGATAATATGACTAATAAGGCAATAAGCTTCTTGATCCTCTCAATATTAAAAGTTAAATACTCCAGAGAAGATGAACGAGAGGCATACCGGGTTGTTCACAGCAACAACACCATCAATCATATTGAATCTCCTCTCCAACACTTGGACCTCTGATTGATGTTGAAGTTTGTATTGGGCAGGAGGAAAGTATGTGGGTGTTGCCATCGTGGCACGACATACAAAATGCAATGGCACATTTTCCAACTCATATTCCTTTGCCTGTCAATTTTTTTCAATAAATCCATGATCTCCTAGCAACACAAGATTGCAAGCAATGTTTCTTGGCATTCCAAGATTGGAATCCATTTCCACTCAGATTCAATACCATAAAATCAATAGTATACTGTCTATATTTCTTGTAGTAAAATTGGTTGGTAGAGTGAAATGGAAAATCAAGCATATACTTAGGCATTCCAAATTAGGCCACAATTCCTCTAGATAAAGTAATTTGAAGGGTTGTAATTTAATCACAAAAGCAAATGATCATATTTGTTACATAATAGGAAAAACTCATAATTAATTAGCAAAATGGTTCAACTGAAAATGACCTATATTGATTATTGAGAGCCCAACTAAAGCTAAATAAATCTCAAATCTATACCTATTATAGATTTATAGATTCTAAAGCTAAAGGACACTTGAACATTATAATTTGGACCCCAGTTCTTGAAACTTATCCAAAACTAGAAAATGGGGCATAAAAAACAACTTGGAATGAAACCACCTATTATTCTTGAGGAATCAATCATTTAATGACACTCTAGTGTTGTTTAGTTAGGGTTCTCAAAATGAAAATGATAACCAAGGTGTCAATAAACAAATGATACTCCAAAGAATGATAGTTGGTGTCATTTTAACAAACATTAGGTTAAACCTAGATGACCCTGGAGGATGGACGTACCATTGTTGACGAGAAGAAAATGGGTTGCAGGAACTCGATATCAAATGAGGGGATGATAACATGCTTCAGCATATCCTTAAGAACGCTTTGGTTGAAATACTCTTTTAGTAGAATCTCTAGCCCTTGTGGATCGTACTTCGACCTTGCCAATGCTTTCAAAATCTTTTGATTGTTTCCAATAGAACCATTATAAATCCAAGGTAGCAACTCATGTATAATACGTAGAGGTCAACAATTTAAGAAGAACAAAATAAGCTACGTACTTCAACTTTGATAACTTATGATAACATTGTAATAAAAAAATTATGAGAGGAGGTACAACTGATATTTCTAATAAATTCCAAAACCTTATCTAGGAAAGCCCTATTCTAGTAGTATGGGGCCCACTTCATGTTACATAAGGAACATTAAAATTTTGAAAGTGAGATCGTTTCTATTAAAATATAATTCTATCAACTGTTTTTCATGATAGAGTTTTAAGCATTTTTGAGTGCATAGCAAATTTTGCAAGAATGACAACATGATTAAGGTTTGCAATGTCCATGCCTATGTCCATGATACTACTATTGTCCAATCAATGAGTTCAATTTCTACAATTTGTAGGCAACCGGAATATCATCTGATTGAATGCTCCCCTAGGTTACTAGGTACATGCAATTCTCGTATTATATACATGGGTCTTCGTCATTAAAAAAACTTAGAAGAAGGCTTTTGTAAAAATAATATCAAAATTAAAAGGACCCAAAAGCTAAGTGAAGACCAAATGAAATGAAATGAGATGTAGAACATGTTGGATTGCATATATATTAAAAAAAACTTCCCAATATATTTGAAGAATTGAAACACCTATGTATAATTTTTTTAATCCAAACAAGAAGTTCTTTCCAATTAAATTAAAAATCATTTCATTAGATGAGATTTGAAGGCAAGGGAGGTTCATTTCAAGCTTGTTCCTTGAGTTGTGAACCAATCAGAATATTAATTAATTTTTAATTATTATTATTTTTAAATAAAATTATTAATTAATTAATATTATTTGACATGGTATAGTCACAGCTATGTCAAATCGCCGATTTAGAAAATTTTCCATTGTTTCCAACTATTTAGGAATTCTCACAAACTTAAAGTCATGTTTTGGCCCTAAAAATCATCTAATAGCAATGTTTTATTTATAATAAAAAAATCATAATTTTTTATTTAAAAGCCCTTAAATTTGAATAGCTTGGACTATGATACATATATTAAAAAAATTCATACATTAGAAGAGATTTCAGGATTTTAAGGGCCGTTTCGGGGCCGTCCCCGGCGCTGTTCCCCCGGCAGTCAAAGAACGCCGCTGACAGATTTATTTATTTTTGAAAAAAAATAAAAAAATAAAAAAATTTAAGTCCTTAAACTGAGAAACAAAGTTAATTTTTTTTTTTTTTTTTTTTTTTTTTTCGAAAAATCTGACTTGGCCGTCTCTCGGCCAGGTCAGCATAGGCCGGGAACTGCGGATTTCGGTGGTTCTCGGGGGGTTCGAGTTGGAAACTCGCAGCCCTCCCTGAGAGCCAAAACACATGTAATGTAATAATTTTCGACATTAAAACAAATTATATCCCTTGAAATTGGACTAAAATGTATTATAAGTGATTATAATCAAGACCATATAATAATGGGAGTTGTCTACTTGGGAATGCTCAATTTTACATTTGGAAATAACTAAATAAGTAATTAAAGTAGTTAGGTGGTGAATGGTCATGAAAACTAATTCACAAATCCAAAGGCACAAATAGTTGAATGTGGTGAATGCAATGATAAAGTCTAATAACTAACATTATTAGAAGGATCTTTTAAGAAGATAATTAAGAAATAAGAATATTTAATAATTTAAAAAAACTCTTAAGGGGTCTAATTGCTCCTCCTTGTTTCAGAAAATTATATACATGATCTTATATATATGATCTTATAACCTAGATAATAGAGTTAATTGTAAAGTGTGTTGCAAGACAGGACCAACAGCCGAAGTTTGGGAAAAATACAGGACCAAACTCCCTGAAACACCCAAACTCCGTTTGATTGAGTTTGGTGCCATATTTATGTTGTTCTATTCTTAATTAAACCTTCCTCTGACACACGTTCACAAACACAGGACAAACTTTACAATTAACTCTAATAACACACAAGTTCCCTTCTTCCCCTTCTTATGGATTAGAGAAGTTCAGAAAGCACCTACCTCGGTATTGTGAGTTTCCACCCCGGGACTGCAAACAACAAATGGATTGAAAATTAATCCCCAATCAATATATCTGACAGTGGGACGACCGCGTTTCTAATTATCAAACCTTCAAGAATTAATGCATTGCACGTTTAGAGCAAGCGAAATCAAATTGACTGGTGGACGTGATGGAGGTAGCCATGCAGAAAGGTAAACCTTGCTTGTGGAAATATTCGGCTGGCGTTCTTCTTATAGAAGTCCATGATTTCGGCTGCAGTGAACATGGGTCGTGTCGGTTTCTCTCGACTAGGCGTGGCCAGCATCGCCGTGATCAACCCGCCTGTGCTAGTTCCCGCTATCAAATCGAAGTAATCCACAATGCGCACGTCTGAACCATCCAATTCCTGCAACAACCAATGATCCACTTTAGAATCCTGATACCGCTCGAAAATCTAACTGAGGTTCTGATTGACCCTGAGCCTGCTCATATTCATTATATATATGGGTCGCAAGATAGATCGTCAAGTTTTGTAAAAATTGGTGCAACTTTCGGCACCAAGCAAAGTGAAGAACGTAACGTCTACGCTAAGCTCCAAAAACTAGGACCGGAGTAGATTTCCGTTTTAGGCCGCGCAACCTCAACAGCGTGTTCTTTTCGGTGTGATCCCTTTTAACTAACCTAGCCTCCTTCGTCTCCTGGAACGTGGAACTCCAGTTTAACGAAATTGATGTTTTAGTCAATTTTCCAACTGCCGAAACTTTAATGCACAGGAGCTGGTAGCTCGGCGGCAAGGGAGGTCATTTTCATAATGCCCATCTTGAATGTAAAGGCAATTGCGTCTCTCAAGTACAAAACTGTACATTTGAGATTCAAAGAAACGACTTGGCATTGTGTCCAACAGCTTTCTCTGACTAGCAGATCATCTAGTCCATAACAAGTTTGTATTATCACATTACTGGACATTAAACTCTTCAAAACAAGCGTGTATTTTCGCATTAGAGGACATAACCGCAAATCCTCAGTGGTTGGATCTTTGTCAATAAGGCTCAATCCAGGATCTCAACAGGATCTCAAAATTAAAGGACACTGTAAAATCAAACAAGGGCAAGATTCTGAGACATGATCATGCTCTCCGTATGCACTGCAAGCTCGCCACCTAAACAGAAATGCATCGATATTGTCGAAGGAGTATTTTCTTTACTAAAATCACAAAAAACGTCCCAATCGAATAAATTCATGTATCGTGTTTTCAGGCTGCAAAGCTTAAGGTGAGATCGAATAGAGGACCTGCAGGAACGTTTCCAGTTGTTGCAGGATGTTTGCCAGGATGACTCCCCGGACCCCACCCCCATCGAGGCTGAGGATGGTGATTCGCCGACCACGATCCCCGGCGGGCTCGGGGTGGATCTTCAACGACTCGAGCAGCGAAGTTTTCCCTTCGCGGAAGATGGACAGGATCTCATCGTCCCACGCATACTCCATCACGACCGCCTCCTCCTTCATGGGGGACTACCTAATTTATGTAGAATGCAACCAAGTCAGCGATTCCAATCTAGTGTAATTCTAGAAAACTAACTGGGACTTGCTAGACACGCCAATGAACGCGCGCCTTCCATACAAGAGACCTTCAAAATATTAGAATGGACATATTATCCTTCAATGTAAAAGTTGAAGAGTGCAACCACAATTGCTAGTCAACTGCTACAATCGCTAGAATCTACATGAAATTCAACACTTCAAGATGACCTACAGAGAGTTGTGCACAGAAATTCAGACAAGTGCGCTTGCAGTACACCCCAGTGGTCTCAAAAATCGTAGGGGACATGTCCTTCACTGTAAACAACCGAAGCGAGCTACTTCCCGCACTTGCTAGTCAAAAACTGCCAAAATCTACAAGAAATTCAATAATTCAAGATGACCTACAGAAAGCTTAGCAGAGAAATTCAGACAAGTGCTCTTCCAGTACAACCCATTGGCCTCTCAAAATCAGAATGGACATGTCCTTCAATCGAAAGACTCGAGATGAGCTACTCACCACACTTGCTAGTCAAAACCCGGCATAATCTACAAGAAAAATAATTCGTAAAGTCTAGCAACAGAGAGCTGTACAGAGAATTGAGACTGGTCCTCAAGTTCCAGTACACCCCAATGACTCCAAAAACAGAATGAACATGTCTAACGTTCAACGTAACAACTCGTTGCGAGCTACGTATGATCGATACCATCCACACTTGCGAGTTAGAAACCGCCACAATCTACAAGAAATGAAACACTGAAGGACTTGCTACCGTGAGAAATTCAGAGAGGTGCGGTGCTCTCCACTCCAAACTGCTGTCCACGGGACACAGAAGGAGATCATAAGAGCATCTCGATCCACTCCGATCGATCCGGACGTTGTCTCGGCGCTGCAGCCCGGGGATATGCTGCCCTGCCAGCTCGACACAGGCAGCCGGCGTGCAAAATTCCTTGCACAGAGACCGCTTGACTGAGTCTAACTTAGGTGCCGGCAAAGGAACTGACCTACTGTACTGCCTTCCGCCACAGACCTGCCTTCCACGCACAGTCGTCGTTCAATTCTAACTTACTGCAAGCACACCACCTGTAAACTGCGAGGGGAAAAAAACGAGCCAGTTGAGAGGACACCATCATGTGTCACGATGCGTTCGGAGCTTGCGAACGGCATTTCTGAGCAACAACAAGCCATGTGAAGCAAATTTGCCGCTACAGTAGAGTATCCTGCCCGGCCTGGCCCGCAGTCTCGGCTTGGTACGGTGCACCCCTATTGGAATGGGTGTCTCCCAAGCATGTAGCGTTCCAGAAGTTTTTAGAGTTACCTTAGTAATTTACTCAAGATCTTCTAATTGCACCAAAGTTTTTCTTGGTAGCCTTTGCACAATGATTACTAGAAAAATGATTTGAAGCCTGAGTCTCTCTTTCTCCAATAAGACCCACATGAGAAATACAGCTCCCGTATGCGTGCTCATTCTTTTCACCTTCATCTTCTTTGCCTCTTCTTCCTTATACATTTGAAGTCATGATATTATCTATAGTTTGTCTTTTTCACTTAATAATGTCAATAATAACTTCAACAAATTCACACTTTGCAATTGCAAGAGCTTCTTTTAGTGTAAATTCTCTA
The DNA here is from genome assembly GCA_947034895.1 of Rhytidiadelphus loreus. Classification (NCBI taxonomy): domain Eukaryota; kingdom Viridiplantae; phylum Streptophyta; class Bryopsida; order Hypnales; family Hylocomiaceae; genus Rhytidiadelphus; species Rhytidiadelphus loreus. Next base: position 25,617,418 of record OX344765.1, on the reverse strand, counting down.
GATATGCAACTCCTATATTATATGACCCTAATAATAATAACTTATAATGAATTTTAGCCCAATCTCAAGGAATATACAATGGATGTAAACTTCCGGAAGACTATGGGAGTTTTTAAAAAACTACAAAAGTTTCTGGAGGATTGTAGAAGCTTCCAAAAGATGCTAGAATGCTCTCAAGATATTTAGAAGGTTCTAGAATGTCCATAACAATTACAAGTCCAAATTTGGATCCCATCTAGTTATCTCTGTCATTTACTTAGAGAAATAAGGAATTCAAAATTTTACAACATTCAAATGATTAAGGATTTTATAGGTGCTAGTTTGGAGGTTGTCTTAACGTTTTTTAAAGTATTATGCTCAGGTGGTTTGTATGACTTTAGAGTCTAGGTTCTTGAAGACAATAACATCATCAATGCTTTTAGAGTCCTTAATCCAATTCACAAGCCTTATAGGCAAATTGGCTTAGCATTGTGGGAGATTGCAAAATTAACTCATAAAGTTTTAAGGAGCCCACTCTGGGCTTTTTGAAACTTGGCCAAGCTTTATTGACTTCAAAATTTGGAAGTTTTCATTAAATTTTTAGGATAGATACTACTCATCATAATCTACATATGAAGCTTTGTTTCATACCATTCTAATAAATATTGCAAAAGTTATATGTTTTTTTTATTTGATTGTCATATCAAGTAGCAAAAAATATATTCTAAAAAATGTATAAATTACTCCGTATTATTTTTTGGAGATTATATAGGTTGATATTGATCCAAAAAAATTTGAACCATTCAATTCCAAATAATGAGGTAAAAGTTCTCAACAATGTCAAAAGTGAGGTTATCAATAATGAGATATGTGCCACTATAATCAACAATGTCAAAAGTGCCACACCTACATTTAAACCAAAAAGTATTACAAAAAACTAGATGTTGATTACGCAAGATGTACAAAGTTAAAATATGAGGGTTAATACAAGAGCCTAATATTGGTTTAGAGTACATTTAGAGATGATACTTTAAAATTTTAGAACTAATTCATTTAGTGTCCAAATAATGCATGCCAAAGTGTGTTGGAATCTCCTTCTAGTTTCTAATAATATCCAATTTTAAAAATGATTTATGTTTAATACTATAAACTATGTTAAATTGAAATTATAAGTGCACATACCTTAGTCATTTTCATATTTGGGATACAAGTAGAACCTCTCTTAGTACATCCTCAATTAGCACATGATGGAGTTTATAGGTGCCAATTTGAAGGACATTTTCTAAAAAATAGTGTTGGAAGTTGACATTTGTTAGGTGCCCATTCATTACACCTCTTTCCATAGATAAACCTCTCTTAGTGCATAGTCCCCCAACACCATGCACTAAGAGAGGTTCTACCTATATATGTTTCAATTGAAGAAGCAAGTTCTCAAAATCAACACAAATTCTAATAATCTCTCATATTAAAAGCATAGTGCTATGGCCCAATGTTATGATTTCATCCATTTCAATGGTTACTTATTCATCCTTTAAAATTTTCATTAAAATTTTGAAAGCATTCTTGAGTCTAAAATCCATTGTTGGTAAACTAAAGAAATGTTTTGTTTTTTTGTAAGAAGGGGTGTTGTTGCAGATTTTGCAACAATAGTGCTACTAGTTCTTTATAAATGCGTACTTTCAGTACATATCATTATTAATTAGGTTGATAAATTGCCTTTGATTATCAATGAAAGTTTCTAAAAAAAATTTAATTGTAGGTATTTATTTGCTAAGGGTGTGAGTATGATAAATATAACATTCTAACTCTAGCCATTTTATTGTGGAGAACATTTTAAATTATTTAACCCATAAACAACAATTAGTCTTGATGTAACCAAATAGAAATTGGGGTAGGTTTCTACCAAGTCAATTTTGAATGGATCTTATTGAAATTTTGACATAAGGCTTGCATATGTTTCACTTTCATAAAAATGTTTTGTTTTCCTTTAGTTGGTTTCCTAGATTAAAATTTTGGATGCTTTCAAAAAATTGAGGTCCAGAATAAAGATTTGAATAGCATTTGCCTAACTTCTTTGAGATCTACTTCTAAAATTTGTCAAATAAGTAAGTAATATAGTATGATATGTGATGATGTGATGTTAAAATCTCTCTCTAAGAGGACTATTGTAGAACAAGATTGATTTTTTTTCCCTTTTAACTTCAATTGCTATTAATTTGCAATCAACGCCATTAAAGTTTCCAAATTGTTCCCTATATTTTCAAAGTAGCCTTATACAAATTGTTAAATTTGAATTTAAAATAAATTAAAATTAAAATATTTTTTTGTACAATGCACCATAAATTGACAATCTTCAACAATTTCATCCCTCAACGTAAATTTAGAGTTCCATAGGGGTTAATAAAGTGTAAAAGGCTACGTGACTAACATTGTCAAACCTAGTAATCAAATGCCAACAAAATAAAGCTAGAAAAATGGCCAAAATTTTACAGTGCTAGGGTTCCTTAAAATGATCGTTCAAGAGTATTTTAGTCAATAAATAGTACTTAGAGCAAGCTACTTTTGGTTAAATGATTTGTAGTTGTAAAGTTAGTCAATCAATAGTTTAGAAAAGTCAATTGTATATGTCACTTTATTGTGAATATTTCTTGAAATAAAGACAATTACATTTTGAGACCCTTAGTCCGAGGTTGTTATATTGTGTACATTGGAAAAAGCCTAACAACTTGGGTTTCCAAATTTGAAATGGTTGTACAAACAAAGGTCAATTACTTGAAAGACAAAATCAACCTTAAATGAATGTATTGTACAAGGTATACAATCCAACAAAAGCATAGGCTTTGTGGTGTTAGAACTAAATTCAAACCAATGAATGAGGAGCCAATTTAACCATTACATGTTTTTTGAGGCCAGGGAGAGCTCGTTTCAAGACTGTTCCCCTTCACTGTTCCTTGTAGTGAAGGACAGCCGACTGTCGGAAAAAAATTTGAAAAAAAAAAAAAATTTAAAATTCTTCAAATGATAAAAGAAGTTGAAAAAAAATTCCAGAAATAACCTGGTCGCCTCTCGACCACGTAGGACGCTGAGGTGGCAAGCCAACTGTCCGATTCCCTGCGTTCTCGCAGCAGGGGAACCCGCAGTCTCTTAGAGGCCTCAAAAACCATCTAATGATACCCTAAACACTTTTCAAACTCCAACAATAAAATCATGAATTTTTGGTGTACAATATCTACATTATTTATTTAAGGTTCAAATAAAATTATAAAAAACATTTGCCTTTAAAATTATTAATAGTAATAGAAGTATTGATATTTTCACCACCATCTCTTTTATCTTTCTTTCAAAAATCACATAGACTTTAAAAATTGTAATTTTTTGTTCTCAAGGGCCTTTTCTACATAGTAGAAATAAATTAGAAGGTGACTACAAGAAACACCTTTTGATTTAGTTGCATTTTCACAATACTCATGCTTAGTTTTCTTGAATTCTTTAAAATTAGAAAATAAATTATTATCATTATTTTTTAAATGGCCAATATATATACTTTTAAGAAGATTGTACCCTAGGAAGATAAAGCATAGGAAAATTCTCTACATAGGAGGACTGAAAAATACAAAATCTTAAAAAAATAGATATTTCAGTATTATGTGTTTTAATCTATAAAAAATATGATTTAAAAAATAAAAATAAAACATTTGTAACAACTATATAACAATGGCCATTCACCAAAAGACCACCAAAATAATATTTTACATATTTTGAAATATAAGCAAAAGAAGCTCAATTTATGGACTTCTATACAACATACAATTATCTGTTTGTAGAATTTCTTTGAACAATAGTTGTAAGTCTACTAGAAGACCATCTCTTTCAAATGTTAGGCCCAAATTTTTTATTTGGGATACTAAATAGTACTAAGAAAAATCAATTATGAAAGTATGACAAAATCACAAAAACTAGGGGCTATTTGTGGATAGTCAAACATTTTTGAAAAATGCAAAAAAATCAGCCAAGGTGTATAAGGTAAACCATCCTATGATAGGAAAAATAATTGGTTTGCTTTGTTGACATTATTTTAAAAATTTAAATTTAAAATTCTTTTAACATATAAAGACAAATGTGAGAAATGAAGAGAGCTATTGAAATTTTATTTTTATGACAAAGTAGAATTTGTTATGAATTTTTGAAGTGTGTTATCCAATTGGCTCAAAAGAGTCTTTAGACTACTCCAAAACCATAGAAAAGTGTACTCAAAATGGTCATCTTACCATAATCCATTGTTGATGTAAGATTGTAATGAATTATTTTCTAAGTGTCTAAGTTGGGCAATTTGCCTTTCATAGGTTGGTTACTTCAACAATCATGAGTACCTTACTTATGGATCTTGAGTCATTTGGAGTCACAATGCAAATTTATGGCCAAAAAACAAATCATCATGCAAGGTGACTATGACATAAAATATTATAGATATTTCTTGCAACCACCCTAGATTAAATGAATCTCATGAGTAGGTGGGATAGAAATTATTAGTTCTACATAACTCTAATGGTTGGATTGTATCAATTAGATTAGTTGTCAACAATAGATGATAGAAACATATATTGGTTCCTATTATAAATGCATATTGTCATATGCCCCTTTTATTTGGGCTTAATGCATGATATTCAAAATTATCATTAACTTTGAAACACTTCAAAAGACATTTTGTGACTTTTGAATGATTTCAAAGAGGCCTTTTGGGGGAAGAAAGTCTTTTTTTCATCCAATTTTTTGAAGAATTGCTTAAACTCATTTTCCTCCAAGCGATAGTTATAGACTTCCCTACATGAGGAACAAAGGAAATGACAAATTTATTGATGATTATGTTAGTAGTATATTTTGACAACTTTTGCTTCCTTCTCTTGATTTGAATTTCAGTCATAAAAAGGATTGTTTTTGAATTTAAAACCAACTAAAGAAATAAAGCTTATCAAATTTGGTTTCATCTCCAACTTAAAATTTGAAAAATTCATCAAATTGAATATTTTATTGCAATTTGAACTTTGGGCCTACTACCACAGTGTTTTAATTTTCTAACTTTAGAATGAAATTACAAAAGAATTGCACTATGATTTTCTATACTATGATATACACTTGTGGAAAATATTTCAGACTTTTAAAGCATATTTTGTATTTGATATTAATTTTTTTCACTTTTTATTCAAAATTTCACAAAAAATCTGAAATTTGTTTGACTTATAGAAAACATATGATCAGATCCCTTGAAAAGAAATTTATTCATATATAGTTTTGAAATAGGAGCATACAAAGAAAGGAACTTTAAAGTTTGAAAAACTAGTCATAGGCCTATCCTTTCAAGGTGAAGAAGATGGCAGCATGGCGCTTAGGTTTGAAAGTACATAAATTCAAAATTATCTCTTTGAACAATATTGAAGCAATGAATGTTATTCTTCAAGAAGAAATTTGCAACTTTCTTGAAGTTTAATTTGAGATGACTTTATTTGAATTGTTGATGGCCTAGAAGGTTCAATTGCAAAAGATCTCCAAAAAATTTGGCGCAAACACTTAGACCATAGGCTCAAAAACACTCACCAAGTGCATCTTCTGAAAAAAAGTTACACTACAACAATAGTAGTGTTTTATGACTCCAAAAATATGAGTAAGGATGACTAGTGACTGCTCACAGTCATATTCTTGGATGCCAACACCTTGGGGATAAATATGACTACAAATATGACTGCTAGTCATTTTTGGACCTTGTACTTTACAAGAGTATATTATACACCCATTGGGAACACCAAAGTATTTCATAGAGAATATAGGGAATATGTTTGGAAAACGTTGAGTCACATTTTTAGTCATATTTTCATGGGAGTGATATTTTTATTTTTAGGTAGCACAAGAAAAATATGGGCAATCCAAAAAAATATAGACAAGTCATTGTTTAAAATTTTGAAATCCTAGCAAATTCTTTTTTGGGATTTTCAAACCTAATCACCACTTTTTTAGAATTTTGAAACCCTAGCCGTCATTTCTTTAGGATTTTGAAACCCTAGTTGTCACTTCTTTAGGATTTTGAAACCCTAGCCACCACTTCTCTTAGCTCTTCTTCCTTGCCTTTTGTTGTCTCTTAGCTCTTTCTTGTTGATAGTTGTTTTTTGCTTCATAGTTGTTGGTTTTTTTGTTGCATTTTAGTTCTTGTTGCATCTTAGCTCTTGCTTCTTGTTGCTTTTTAGTTTATGAATCTTGTTTCTTCTTCTTGCATTTCAACTCTTTTTTCTTTTTAGTTCTTGCTTTTTATTTCCTCTTATTGCTTTTTAGTTCTTACTTCTTGTTTCTTTTTTTTGCCTCTTAACATTTGTTTCTTATTGCTTCTTAGTTGCTATTTCTTGTTGCATCTTAAGTCTTGTTTGTTGTTATCTTTTAGTACTTGCCACTTTTCTTCTTCTTCTTTCCTTCATCACCACTTTTTTTCTTCCTACTCTATACTTGTGCTACATATTTTGTGTTGTTGTAAACCTTAGAAGGTTGAGCTTTGCCGTTCATTTACTAAAAATTGACCTTTCATTTCTTTAATTGTATATCTAGGCACCAAAAATTGAAATAAAGTTGTTGAAGGTTGTTTGCAACCCAATAGAGCCATCTTCACATTATTGTAAGGAATATAGGCCCTATTGAATTTTGTTAATGATTCATTGAGATATATATGTTTTATATTGTTGGCTAATAAATGTCAATAAAGAGAGTTGCATTCCTTTTTGCATTCTCCCTCTCCAATATGATTGTCTCATGTATATCTCTTAAATCATGTGTATGTGTTTTTAACTACGTGAAGTATTTTTTTCAATTGTCAAATCATCTTGATGTATAATTGCAATGTGTCATGTCCATTTTAAATGCATGAAAAATGTAATTGTAGTTTGTAGTTAAAGCTATTTTGGACCTCAATCACCCCAATCACAAACTACACACAAATTTTAAAAATATGACTCTCAATTATTCAAAATATCACTTGCTTGAGTTACATTTTACAATATATATTAGTCAAAATATAATTAATTATAGTCATGTAATGCTCATACTTATGTGTGTCAAAATGTAACCTTACACATTCCAAAATATGACTATAATTAATCATAAAATTACTAATGACATCGATATTAACTACCCATGTCAATAAAGAATATGACTCTCAAGAGTCATATTTCACATAAGCAAAGAATATGATTCACAAGAGTCATATTCCACATCATTAAAAAAATATGACTCATTGCAATCATATTCCACGTCAACCAAAACATGACTCACCACAATCATATTCCATATTAGCCAAAAATATGACTAAACAGAGTCATATGCCACATAGGATTTTTTTTTCTTTGTCCGGGTAGCTCAAGAAAAAATCAAGCCCCCAAGGATAATCAACATATATGCCACATTGGCAAAATATGACTAATTATACCCTCCAACTCATATGATTCAAAATATGATTGATGTCCGAAGCAACTCATCGGTTATGACTAGACCCAATCATGCTCCGAGTCATATTTTTCAATTTCATGACTCACTGTAATCATATTTTACAGTCATAAAACATTGCTTTTGTTGTAGTGTTAGGTTCACTCTTCCTCTTCTTTCCTTCACGACATGCATTGAATTTTGCAACTAATTCATTGTAATCTCAAACCATGCTTAGAATGCGTTTGTGTAAGTATTGTGAGCGCTCTCCAATGTTGCTACAATGCATTAAAAAGGGGTGTTGCTCACACTCATTAAGATAGGTGATCTATAAAAAAATTGGGGTTCTAAATGCGTCCCCTATTTAGGAATGAGTGACATGTTCTTTGAAATATCTATTACTATCATGATGACGTAGGTAGGCTTAAAGGAACAATTTATGGACTTCCTACTTTAAATACTATTCAAATTTCTACCTCACAGTGTTTATATAGTTTCATATAACATTGCCTACACTAGCCCTACTTTCTTGCCAATATATATCATGAACATAAAACATGGATTATAGATAGTAGAGAGCCCTTGCTAATACTCCAAGTACTAAATTGTATAGTAGCCACTACTATCTTTTCGCTCTTAGCTTATTTTATTGTCGCCTCAAAGAATTATTTTTCATCAACATCCAATGCAAAAACATTCAAAGATTTCTCCCAAAATAGACGTTGAGGATTAAATTAAGTGCTCAATGAATGACTTTCAAACAAATTGTAGGAATGAAGAATGCATCTATCCATCCTAAAATTTGACAATTTTGAGATGACTACCTTCATGATAAGGCTTGTCCTTCTAAATTCAACCTTAGAAGCACAAAGTACCTACATTATGTTCTTCAACTTCAAAATCCTTCACTTCTTTTGCTCTAATTTGTCACAAGAAAATGACTGAGATTATTTTAATTTATTTTTCAAAGAGGAAAACACATGTCTTTTATAAGTCTTGAGAATTTCAGATTTTTCATGAAGATTTGAAATTACTATGTTTTTCTGTAGAAAAAGAAGAAGAAATTTACGTCAAATACAAAATTAGCTCCAAAAATCTGAAAATTCCTCCATTGGTGTATACTATGCTGAAAAATATTCTTGTATAAACAGAAGCTATGTGTCATTCTATAACCAAAAAATCATCTTACTATGGTAGATGGCCGCTAATTTAAATTGTAGTGTGGTTGCAAGAGAGACCAAATGATTTTGGTAGTGTTATGCCAAAACTACAGTTTTCTACACTCAGTACTATGGTCAATTTCGTTAAAATGGCGGTATTCCATTAAAATGACACAAAATGAAACCACTGAAAGAATGAAAACAATGGGAAGATTGTCCAAGGGGAGTGGAAATGTGTGAACTAGGAGTGATTTGAATGTGCTAGGCATAAAATTCGCACATGTATGACCCTATCGAGGCACACTGATTCCCTTTTGTAGAAGATATTCCATTAAAATGGCGTGAGGAATACCGCCATTTTAACAAAATTGACCAATTTAAAAAAAAAATACTATTTGAAAACAAAAATAGTTTGTCACAGAAAATAAATACAACTAAATATGAATTAATAATAATTCAAAAATCATGATTAAAAAAAACCCTAAAAATTGGCCATTTGTAAAGACTTGATAGTGATCACATTTCACCAAAATCTAGAAGTTGAAACCATCTTGAATGTTTGGAGCAATATGCGCAAGGGACCTCCATTTGCACACATGACGAGGACAAAAAATTGTTTTTTTTTAATGCCCTTTAGAGGGCACATGCCGTCTAGTGTGGGAATAGCCCGCAAAAAATTCAAGTGATCATAATTTTTGAATACTCCACAATACTAAAAAAACCCTAAACCACAAAGTGTGACAAATTAGCTATATTGAGATTTAATTATAAAATTATTTTTCAATTTTTTTGAAAATAAAAAATCTCATGCTTTCTGAGTTAGCTATCTTTTATAAAAATTTCAAGTCCATTGACTTCATTTTCCGAAAGTTACAGCCGATGGCAACTCTATAACTTCAATTGTGACACGAAATAGGACTGGTCTTTTTTGCAATCATCCTGCAATAGTATATTCTATTATAGGAATTTTCTAATATTTAAAATTGGAATAGAAATTGGAAATCTAAAAGATTAAATTAATTTCACTAATTAAATTCAAATTCTAAAAAGATCACCTTCAGTGATGAAATTCAAATTTGGAGCATGGAATAAGGAGTAGCAAGAAGTTTCCACAAAAAGTTGCCAAATACATTGTAAGGTAATCCATAGAAAAATATCACTAGTAGAACCCCATGTTTTTCTAGACAGATTTTTCTAGACATCTACATGTTTTCATGTTAACAGTGACGTCAAATAAAACATCTCAAATGAAAACATGTGGATGTCTAGAAAAATCTGTCTAGAAAAACATGGGGTTCTACTAGTATATGCAAGACACCTACAATAATGACAACAAGAAAGAGCTAGTGAAGCACCCAAAAATTGGGATGAAAACGAGAATGAAAATTTGTTTTGCATTCTCTAGCAAGCTTTGAATGTCATCCCAAATCAAATTCTAGCAATTAATAGTCACACTAAACAGAGGTTGTTTGATACATATAAATATATTTTCAAGAAATCAAACAAAAGTAGGTTTCATTGCATTGCAAGGAAAGGTTCAATTTTGATTATTAATAAAGAGGCAAGATTGGATTGTGCAAAAACTTGTCTTTCAAGGACCTCCACCAAGAAAGCAAGTTTTAACAATTCACATTCTAGAGTGTCATCTTTCTTGAACACCCTTTGCACATGCATGATAAGACAAATTCCAACTATACAACTAATCATGCCCCTACTAATCCAAATTAGTACATCCAACCACTACAAACCTTTTGTCCATCAGATCTACAATTCTGTATCCAACACTTTCTCAACTCCCTCTAAAATTTGTAACAACATCAAAGAATGTTCATACCTACCTCTCATCTTATCACTAACAAAGCCATCGTTTGTATAGAGAGTGACAAGAAAATTGAACAATATGTTGGCCTTTGAATAATCTTCTAGAAGCTCCAATGTCTCTGTAGGATATTCTCATAGGTTCACTCTAAGTAGCTTCAACACTATGAAACTCTTGAGGATAAACCTTCCATTTTTTCCTTTCATGAAATTAATCCTCAAATTCAATTGAAACAAAGCTTCTCTCAAATGCATTCCATTTGAGAAACTCAATGAACAATTGTTTAAGATCAATCAATGCTCCATTGAATTGATGCCACTCGACTTTTGTATTTGAGTTTCTTGTCACCTTGTTCTATATCGACTTCAATTTGGTCATCTTCCATCTTGAATAGTCAATTAGAAGGCTCTAAGGTTAGCTTTTGGCCATCTTTTTTGTTCAATTTACTAGGACCATGTTCTATATTGCTCTCATTTGTGCCTTCTTCTATAAGAAATATTTGATGATTGGGATTTCTTTTGTAGACTAGATCTTGGTTGACTTCCTTGTTGAAATGGTTGGGGACATCTCTTACAAAAAGATATGCTCTTCTCGTAGTAAATTAGCATTTTACTATAAGATGGCATCTAATGTCAAAAAAAGATAGTGAAGCTAAAAAGAAACATTATAGGGCTCAATCTCAGAGCTGTCACAAAGACATGAGAGAACAGTCTTACATAAAGAGTCAGTGTTAAACCACTTATGTAATATGACTACCACCCAAACAACTGTGGAATAATAAAAGATTGACTTAGGTGCTATAAAATATGTAATGATTCCCGTTGACATGACCACTAAAAGCTCTCTAGCTACTACTTTAAAGAAGTTAGATACAATGAGCTTGACCTCAATGCCCACGCTAGCTCTTGGATCAGACCAATTCCAATTAGTAGGATTAGATTTCTAGCAACGAACAAGGTTGTACTGGAACACCAAAACACTCACATTGTACATCACTGCAAAAAGGGTGTTAATGCCAACAATGATGAACAACAACACGACCTTATAGAGGAATTGAAGGAGGTTGTACTAAACCATAAGTATGAATAGAAGGAATGCTATGGGGCTCATGGATATCATCAGTATCCATTTTAGACACTCCTTTATGTGCTTGTCCCTTGGTTCATCCATCTATATGTACAGAACACATGCCTTCATAAGTAATCATCTACAATTGTGAACTCAAATTCTCTTGAAGGGCAATCCAAAATCTTCAAGAAACCATGACCGAATACGTCTAACTTCATCTTTATAAGTACATCGCCCTATTATAATGAGAAGTATTGAAGAAGATTAAAACAGTTTTTGTTGGTAACAGTTTCAGAGATACTAAAGAATGCAGTATGAGTTCTGAGCACACCTGGAGAGAAACTGGCCTCACGTTCGAACTGAAAACTCCGCAACACACACGCTCTTGTTGTTGCAGCAAGATCACTACAGTACCGCTCCGCTCAAATTTTCAAAACTTCCTCTGTGAGAAAAGCGCACTTTCACACTGTGAGAGAGTGTTACTGCCACTCATATGGGAATGGAAATCAACGCGTTTCACAATGGAGAAGTCGAGACATTCCCCCTTCCGAAAGCAACCCAATTACAACAAATGAATGGACAGCGTGCGAGAAATTAAGCGACTTGGCCAGTGGATTTTCGAGGAAGCTAAAATCCTTACAATAATCTTCAGTAAATTTTTGGAGGAAGAAAATGGAATTAGGATCTAACCCAAGTCGTTTCATACTTTTTGGACCTTCGTGGATTAGTTACAATTTTTTGAAGTTGAAACGTGCGGGTCACTAAAAGCAACCATCTCTTGAAATGTACACTGTCAGTACATTAAAGAAAGAAAAATGTACCCTTGCATCATGATCGCTTTTAGAGCATGGGCGCTTTTAGAGCAGACTACCATATAACCCATCAAATAAGCAATTCTGCATATCATCTAGAGTAGTGCAGGGTGAAGCAAATATTTTAGGAGGTGGGATATTTTAAGAGGTGGGAGGATAGAAATGATGGGGATTGCAAAAACTTGGGTAATTCTATCACTCGAATTGTAATTACTATAAATTTTGAAAGGCAAAACCTGCTCCAGACCCACTGCTAGTCTCTAGACTCTTTCAATTCAAAACTACAATCTTACTAAATGCTTTTTGCTTTCTTACTCACTACTTTGAAACATGTGTCATGAATCTATTTGTCCCGGTTTTGAAAAGAAAAGAAAACATTCTAGCTATGGTTGAAAATGAGTCAGTCCATAGGTTGGTTAGTATTGGGCCTTGATTAGGAATGGATGGCTTTCCCTTATATCAGGTATTTTAACTTTGGAACCACAACTTGATGCATTAAAATCTTAAAGGCCCACAATGAATTTCATTGAGTAGTTGGTCTAAGGTATTGTATGCTCTAAAAGCAACCGTTTAAGGGCTGGTCCGCCTTTTTTACGTGCTTACGTGGACAATTTTTTTTTAGATCATTTTTCAGAGAAAGAAAAATAGATGTGGAACTTAAAACAAGTGGTTTTGTATTTTTCCAATCATTTTTGAATTCCTTATAAATTTTCAAAGATTCAGGGTATAGCTAGGTACCTATTTGTGACCGTAGGTGTCCCCAAATTTGTCCACTTGCAACTTGTAAAGAGATGTGTAGAAATCAAAGGCAATGATTGACTCTTGCAATAGAAAAATAATTTTTTCTTGATGCATTCAAATGCTAAAGTAGTCCATTTAAGAATCACTCCATCTCCATTCTTCACCCCCAAATAAGGGCAGTTTGAAGAAGATGGGCATTTTTAGAGCATACTACCTTGTATTCCAACCACTATCATCTAGCCATTACTAATCCAGGAGTCTGATTCAGTACTTGGTAATAATTTCTTAGATGAGCTATTACTAAGCAAAATTAGTTTGTATTAAACTTATTTATGGGAGGACTTAAAGTTGATATTTGGTGTCTATTTTGTGCATTAAAGCATGACATGCCATCAAATCCTCAAGATTTTGCAAAGATCCATCTTTCTCCTACATGGGAGGGAGGAATTCTTTTTGCATTTTCTTTTTCAACTTCCTATTTTTTTCCTTTTAACTAATGGCTTCTCTTTTCCTTGTAGAATGTCCATGATTTATTGACACATAGTCTTTCTACACATAATAGAATAGAAGCTAGACTAGACATCAAGAATTATACTAGAATTTGACTCCAAAATCTAGATTAGAAAAAAAAAGACAACACAAAAAAACTCTCAGAAGAACAACAAAGCACAAAAAACTACACAAAAACATACCTAAAACTAAAACCAAAAACACAATCCACAAACACTTGTGAATTAAAATTATGAGGTTATTTAGAAAAAAGGACTACATGTGTATTCCTTTCAGAATTTTTGTAAAAGTTTTACAACCAATGGAAAATGACACGTGTACCCCTTTGTAATTCATGTATGGTTTTCTCAAAATGTGTTAGTTAATCACTATTCCCTCAGAAGCCCTTAGAATCAGTAGGCATTGCCACTTCTAGAATTTTGTGGTAAAAAGAGAATGCATGATATCAAAATGAGCAATACAAGGAAGTTATATCAATTCCCCCTTTAATAGCAGGGGAACATCACACTTTTCTCCTTATGATCACAATAACAATGAAAGTTAAAATCTCCTTCACAGTGAATTTCTCTTTCCATTAATTCTCCACAATTCCTTGTGAAGATATCCAAATTGGTAGATTGCTCAACACACTAACACATAAGTTACATTTTAATGTTGTTTCCACTCAAAACTTTTGATAGATTTTAGAAGATACGATTGTCCCATATCAATGATCAAGAGTTCCATAAGGTGGAAACATATGAAGTGCAATTTTGTTTACAAAATTCAAGGATTTATGGATTTTATGAAATTGGAATTTTCTTTAAACATCTTGAATCTTTCAATAAGAGGATTTTCATTTTTGTGATCTACAAATTAGATTAAAACATTAAAATCTACAAATAAGCTAAATTTGAACTACAACTTTATGAATTCTTTTGATTATGTGTATTGAAATCTAAACAATAGTTAGATTTGGAAGTAAAAAATCTCCATCTTAGGTTGATTGAGTGGTTGACATCTTCATATAAACATTTTCTTTTTTAAACTCAAAATTCTCCCAAGAGAACATGCAAAATAGCATGTGGTCTCATTTCCCCTTGTGAGCCTCAAAAAACCCTTACAAGTGGAAGAAAACAATCAAATACTTTCTAATGGTGGGATAAAAAGATGCATTTCACATATGAAGAAGTGATATGACTTCCTTGTGTAAATGTGTGATGGATCAAACAAGGGTATCTCCCAACATTACCATTGAATATTTAGGAGGAAGAAATTGAAGGCTTAATCCTATAATGATGCAACAACCTAAAAGTATATATTGGATGATAAAGAATCCTTTTGCATAAGACAATAGTGCAAATGTTCATCCTTGAAATTTTGTGTGAAGAGAGGGCTTACATAATAGTTTGACTTCCAATGAGTGCTCTTGTTTTTTCTTAAGCAATGAATCACATGGTACCAAAAAGGATGATTTCCATGGTGACCAATCAATGTAGAACTAGGATTAATGGATTGAATGAGGGCCACTTTACACCTAGAGGTCAGGCCAATTTGCTATGTCAAAGGCCAAGAATCCTCACTTGTGATTGGACCAAACCCTAAAATTGTTCACAACCCCTTTACACCTAGAGGCTAGACTAATTTGGTGAAATGAATTTTTTCATCCAAAAAGACATGATTTGACATGGCCTAAGTTCGTTGAGTTGGGTGCATTAAAAATGGGAGACCAATTCTTGGTCTAGGGGCCAATATTAGATTTCAATTATAAAAACTTTTTCTATAAAATATTATTTGTTTCAAGCAAATCAAATCCGTTGGATGTTGTGCAATTGGCCTCAAGGGGAATTGGCTTGGCCTCTAGGTGTAAAGTGACCTTAACCCTGGAGCGCCACGGACGCCATTCCGTGGCGTTTTGATGACAATACTGTTCAAAAGAAAGAGTCCGAAAGCATTTTTTCATCCAAAAAGTTTTTTGTTGACCTTTCATGTTGGGTGATGAAGAGTATCTAATTGAGTTTGGAGTCTTGCTAGTGTTTGTCTTCAAGTAAATAAGAAGTTATTAAAAAGAAGGATCACAAAATATGCTATTTTAGAGTATTTTGGGAAGTTGTTGCTCCTTGCTCTAAATCGGAAATTTCTCCACAAAAATAATGTTTTTTAAGTTTAAATCCAACTAACAAAATGAAGGTCATCTACTCTAGTTTCTACTCCAATTTGAATTTTGAAATTTTTTCCAATATTGAATATTTTATTGCAATTTGAACTTTGGATGTATTTTCAATGTCTATTATTTTCTAATTATAGAATGACACGAAAATTGAGTTTACACTATGATGTTTGTCACTATAATATACACACATGATGAAATTTTAAAATTTTTTGAAGTATTTTTCTATTTGATATGATTTTCCTTCACTTTTTCTTCAAAAATTCTCAAAAAAATCAATTTTCCACAAAAAAATCTAAACAATTTATGAAGTAAAGAAGACATGTATCTCCATCTCTGAAAAATAAATTAAATTTTTTTCATTCACATCTAGTTGCCAAATGGCAACAAACTGAGCAACAAGAAGTGAGGCTTGAAATCAGTGGTCATGGGTCCGTCATTTAGGGGTTAAAAATCTTTTCTAGGCTTTATTGAATCGGTCCAACTTCTTGGCCCCAAGGACTTGACCCTTTTGGCTGGAGGCCGCCATCAACTACTCATTAGAATAAGATTATAACAAGGGCCAATTTTTTTCATAGGGTCTGAAATTTTGTGCAATTAGCCTGACCTGTAGGTGTAAAGCGTCCCTGCCAGTCTCACAGTAAAAGATCAGAGTTCACAACATGACAGCTGAATGTGAAGCTAGTGATCGAAGCAGTAAAACTCGTAAACCCTAAATCCTAACCCCGCATTTGAATGACGGACTTGTGCATAATTATATGGCATTCATGTGTTGTTTGTTTTTTTGGCACAAATTGAAGAATCAATTGCAAAGAAAAAAAAAGAAAAAACTCAGATGTTCATTCCAATTGTAGAAACAAATAGTCCTGATCCAAGAATAGCCGGAACTCCGGAAGTCAACCTCCTTGCACAGTCGCAACAGAAAGTCAAGATCAGCTAGTGATGGCCTGACATGAGCTTCGTTTTGCTACAGTCTCGTAGACGTGCCAACAACCCTGCTCATTCCACTTTCAAGACATTTCTGAACATGTATGTAGCAATGTTTCAGTAAGGTAAGAGGCTCTAAAAGCGTGCACTTAAGGGCTGGTTTGCCTTTTTCATGTCGTTTCTTGTATGGGATTATTTTTAGCTCATTTTTCAGAAAAAGAAAAATAGATTCTGATTGTAATCCAAGCCGTTTTGTATTTTTTGAAGCATTTTTGAATTACTTATGAATTTTCAAACAAGATGAGTCATAGGTCCCTATTTCTGACCATAGGTCTTCCATAAATCGTTCACTTACAGTTTTTAGAGAGAAATGGGGAAAGCAAAGCAAATGATTGGCTCTTACAATAAATGATATTTTTTTAATGATCCATTCAATGAGAATAGAAGGTCCATTTGAAGACCACCTCAAGTCCATAAGAGGTGAGTCTACATGAGTGGTTCTAAATGACCCTCCAACATTTGAGCCTCCTACCTTAAAGGTCCTTGAGATGAGTTATGAAATTGAAAAGAAATTTGAAATTTGAATCTCAAAGTTCTCACCTTTCTTCCATTCAAAAGACATTGCTTTATAAGTATCATTGAAATTGGGTTCACAGTGTGACTTGATGGAGAGGTGAGAAATCTGCATGAAGAGAGTGATTTACTATCCGAAGTTTTGATTATATAAGGTGAGAAATATGTCTCACTGGTGATGGGTCCGGTGATTGGCATACCCATTAGAGTGATCCGCAGGAACAATTTTTTTAATTAACCATGGACAATCAAATTTGGAATTTTTTAAATTCATATTTGTAATCAAAGACCTCGAAGTAGGTGGGTAAGGTCATGAAATTCAAAATGAACGGCCCAAAATAGGGGCAAGATCAAGAGAGTGGAAAATTTCAAAATTCTCACCCCTCGTGAAAGGCTCGTAGAACTAGTATAGCGTAATCAGCTAGTATGACGGGCCTGCGTTTCTTTTGGAACAAATGGAGTAACCATCGCAATGGAAAGAACGATTAGAGTACAGTAGGGCAAGCCTGGAAAAGGACTGGCAAGACCCCACCTCAACATGGCAAGAAGAATTGAAGCAACACGTATTTGTCTGAATAGTGCTTGTGACACGAATTTTCCCAAAGCCAAATTAATTTCGAAATATTTTCGAATTAGTGCAGCTTGAAATGATACAGTATTGTATCAATTCCCACTGACATTTTCTATGTGACGCTAATTTCCCCCAGATTAGTGTCACCAATCCCACCCGGCCTAAGTTATTCGATCAGCGGTCATCGGCCGGGCGAGCAGCCATAGTTCCCGAAGAAAAATTTGCTCCAGTATTGTTAACTTCTTGTCAAACTAAATTAATTATTTAGATGGTCATGAATCCGATCATGACGTACGGAGGCCGGCCAAATTTTTAAAATTTTCAGTTACCGATGGATTCCTTACAGTCCCACCAACTTGTCCTGTGCATGCAGTGAGCACCATGGCGCACGTTTGCTTGCCTGTACCGCACCAATGCTGTCTGTAGATGATGTGCACGAGGTTTACCAGGGACCAAATTAAGGTTTCCAGCTCAGCATACTCTGTAGTAAGCTGACGCCCTAGCTGAACATGCGACCAACCTCAGTCTGTTCTAATTGAAATCGTTTCAAGGTTTCTAAACAATATCTCGACAGGACAGAATCTGTGTGCAGGTAATAGTCGTCTCCTTAGTTTTGGGGGTTATTAGCCTTCATCGATTGCTGAAGCTTGAGCTAGTCAATAGAGTACGTGTGAGCGTAGAGTGGTTGAGTTCTATTCAGTGGATCTCAGATAATGGATTTCCCAGCGAATCTCACATTTCTTAGCGAGTCTCAAAATTTGACATCTGTAAAACTTTCTTTTTAAGCAGACGTTTGCTTGATAAATCAGTTGGGAGAGTGAGACTCACACAGTGAATTAATGCACTATCACAGCAGTGAGGTTATTGTAAACCCAGTATCAAGTTATGGGAGTTCTTGAAAAACCCTGAGCGTGAGAAGAAGGAATACCCTATGATTAGAAAAACTGCGTGAGGAATTAAATGGGGAGCTGACGACCATAGTGTGAAGAATATGAAATTCTGAGTGGTGTCAGAAACCCTCAAAATCCACTGGCAAAGTCGCTTAACTTTTTGCATGTTGTCCATTGCAGTAGGCTGTTTTCTGTGTTGCTTTTGCAAGAGGGAATGTCTCGACTTCTCCATGGTAAAATGCGTTGATTTCCCGTATGAGTGGTCATAATACTCCCCACAGAGTAGATTTCTGCTTTTCTCACAGAGGGAAGTTTTGAGACATCACTCACAGGGACCCCTGTGCTGCATGTTTGCATGAGGTCAGAGCAGCACTGCTTCGTGCATTCTCACAAATGAAGGAAGGGTCCTATATATGGAGTACGTTTGGCTATTATTGCTTGTATATAGGATGTGGCAAGATCTAAGATATTGTTCGTAATCGTAATGTTCTCTGCCAATGCATGTGCCTAACAGGAATTCACGCATGCTTCGTTAAAGCCACGGTTCAGCCTGAGCTTTTGAAGGCGTGAGAAGAGAATTGGGAGTTGCAGAGAAGGAGAGAAAATCTGAGCGTGCTTTCCGTGATCTTGCTGCAACAACAAGAGCATGCGTGCTGCGGAGTTTTCAGTTCGTGAGGCAAGTTTCTCTACCCGTGTGCTTAGAACTCATGTTGTCTTTCTTTGTGACCTCTGAAAAAATCCGACAAAATCCGGGAAGGTCTCACTTTGATATTAACACGGACTAGGTAGTGGCAATCCAGGTCACGGTTGTTAAATTATTCTTCATTTAGGGGTCGACACTGATATGCTCTAGCTCGAGGGCACAGCCCCCACGTACACTCCCTGTGAATCGGATGTTTTCAAGATGATTTTTGGTGCTTAATTGTCAAACTTTTAACTACCTCAGGAGCTTAAATATCATAGCATTGTGTCCTATCTGCAAATCTTTAGTCCTTTGATTCTAAATATGCTAAGAGATCATGAGTAGTAGTAATAGTTTTTGAAATCTAAGGTCAGCAAGCCTGGGCCTTCACCTTCTTGCTGTCCAATTCATACGTTCTTGACCTCTCGTGGCACATTTCATTCCTCCCAAGGAGAGCTTTTTTTAGGTTGCAGATACCGACATGAGGATGCTACTTGTGTAGAATTTTTAAAATATTCATCATGATCAAGACTTCATAATTGGGCAATGTAGTCTAAAAGATGAAGTCTGCCTTGGTCATGGTTGTTGAAGGTTTAGAATTTCCCTTCAAAAGAATTCACAAGTGTAGAAGATTACTAATGAAGGCTCATGTTTTGAACAAGCAGATTGCCGAACATATGAAGTGTCTAACATGGATACTTCTGTTACTCATGAGCCCAATAGCATTCCTTTTATTGATACTTCTGGCTTTGCTTCACCTCCTTCGATTCCTCTTGAAGGCCATGTTGCTTTTCAGCATTGTTGCCATAAACACACCATTTGCAGTGATGGTAAATTCGAGCATATTGGTGCTAAACTTATGCAATTCAAACTTTGATCCAAGAGTCACTGTGAGAATTGAGGTACAGACCATTGTGTCTGACTTTTTTAAAGTTATAGCTGCAGACCTCTTAGTGGTCCTATCTACGGGAGTGATTACATTCTATACAGCACCCATACTCGTCTTCTACATATCCATGGCTGTGGGTGTGACAGCAATAATTCTGAAGTGGCTGAACACTAGTAGCTCATCGAAGACTGCATTCTCATGTATTTGCGATGGTTGTGGATTGAATCCCATGATGTTCTTTTTTAGCTTCATAGGACTTTTTGACATTGGGTGCCACCCTGTAGCAAAATGCTCATTTGTTGCAAGCAAGGCATTCATATGTACAAAAGAAAAAGAAGCCCCCCGTGAAGGAATTGGATGGAACGAATTCGAAAAGGATATTACCTCAAAGAATAAAAGCATCGAATTTTCCAAGTGATACGCATTCGAGAGAGGCTTGTTTCAATTGAGTCCGAGGATCAAATTCATCAAAAGAAAAAATGGAAAGTACATCTTAAAGAGTTACATGGTGTTGAAGCTACATGGAGTGAAGCTGTGTTGTAAATACCCTGTGGAGAGGCTCGAGCTTCCAGAAGATTATTCCAAAGCCAACGAACTACACAATTTCCTTATCTCTCTCTCTTTACATGATGGTTTTGTGACCGACAAGATGAGAGGTCGTTATGAGCATTCCTTGACATTGTTAGAGATAGTGGATGAGGTTGAAGAGAGTGTTGGATATAGAATTGTAGATCCAAAGGACAAAAGATTTGTGGTAGCTGGGTGTACTCATTTGCAGCACTAGGTGTTGAAGCAAGGCTCTAGGGATCGAGAGCTTGCATGAATAGAATCATCTGTATCTTCATTCATCCAGCATGTATTTGTAACGGCCTAAGACCTCATTAATTATACACCAGCTGTTTTAGAACTAGTGCCACTAAGTGAGTGGCTTAACGATGAATTATGAGAGCAAGAGAAAGGAGTTAAATCACTCCTTACATCTCACCTTGTATATATCCACCCACAGAATCGAACAAACTATCTCTTCATTATCAAGCATTGTGTCAAGTTACTTCATGGTATCAGAGCAAGTCCAAACTTTGGATTATCCTGTGATGACTTAGCCTTTGTGCCCGTTGCGGGTGTGATCCTACTCGGAGGCCTAATCGACGCCGGCGTCAGTGGCCATGGCCAGCAAGGCCGTCGCAGTGACCAGCTGGAGAGCGATGGCAATGCTCAATAGTGGCTGCATTTGTATCCCGATAGCTACGCCAGAGAGGAGTCGACAGAGAAAAACCTTCGATCTTCTGGTCGCATTGACCGGAGTAGTGCGTGAGTGATTTCTGGCGTTGTACCGCTCGATCAGTTTGAATGCGTTTGGCCGGATGTGGCCGGAAATGTTCTGCTGGTCGATCTGATCGGAGGTCCGTTGGGGCGCTAGTGGAGAGTGCATGAAGTCGTGTTATCGACCGGCATGGACTGTGACAGCGAAGAGAACTCATTGCAATGGAGTGGTGTCTGTCATAGCTACAGTAGTGAGCTAGAATGACATCAGTGATGGCGTTAAATGCGGATAAGGACCTGTCTTTTGTGGTAGCAGAATGCCTCTGGATGCCGCGTTGAGGAAGAACATCTTGTGAACAACAGTTTTTACGTACTGTCGACCATGTGCTCATCGATAGAGAATCGAAAGGGGCGTGAGTCCAATGAACCATGGTGGCAGAGTTGCATTTTTGTCACTGAGTCTAACAAGCACGACAGTGGTTTTCCATGTGATGCCAGGATGGCGCCGTACCAGGATTGTGTCCGGACGTTTGATCGAACACTTCATCTCTTTTGGAGTTGCGTGAAGAACCCATATCCAATGAAGTGTGAGCTGTTCAAGTCATGTTCGTCACTACAGTAGTGAGTCGTGGTGGGCTCATATATATATTCTCGGATACATGACTACTCATCTCGGTGATTGCACACTACGATTGTACAAAAAAGAAGTTACTGTAACACTGTACATACATAACTTACAGTTTCCAATGCACAACGTATTGAGGCTTTAGATATGTGAATGGGGAGTTTGTTATAGGAACAAAAAAAAGTATTCTCAAGTGCCCTATATCTTAGTTTCTTGTGTAGAGCATTTTATTCTCCCCAAAAGGAACCTGTAACAACATTGTGAAACACAAAAAAGTACAAAGAAACACTCGATATACAAGACTACTTCTCTTATAAGCTTCTGACAATAAATGTAAAAATACATTTCAAACTCTCTTTCGTACTAGGTTGCATTGTCTTATAATTCATAAATGAAGAGAAAGATTAAAGAATTTGATTCTTATTATTTTCAAAAGTATTATTTGAACAGTTTGTTTTGTTTTGGTATGATCTTTCTCACTACGGTCGTTCAATTCAGTTCCTCCGAGCTGTAGGATCTGAACTTCAATTCACATCTGTTTCACATGCAAGTTGCCCGACTTTGGAGGATATAAAAGTTTGGCCAGGTTTTCTTCCGGGAATATATGGTATTCAATATGTTAAGCAACTCATGCCAATTTGAACATAAATTAGTGGGAACTTCATGGACACCCAAAATTAATGCATGGATTCAAACTTATTTCATTTTTTTTTTCCTGTGCATGCATGGGGTTCTAATTCATGCAAACTTGAAACATATATGAGTGGGAGCCTGATGGATGCTCTCAATTAATGCATGGATTCAAACTTACTGGACAATTTCAAAAAACACCTATTGCTTTTGTTGCATTTTCACAATATTTGTACTTTTCTTTTGGAGTACTTTAAAATTAGAAAAAAAGAAAAAGCAATCCTAAAAATTTAGACAATATTAGAAATCTTATAAGGAGATTTTATCCAAGGAAGATAGAGCATAGAATAATTTTCTAAGTCTGTAGGAAAACTAAAAATGTTCAAAATCTTAAGAAAATAGATACTTTGATGTTTTAATTTGTGAAAAATAGGAAAACATTTATAAAAATAATACTACAAATTTTCATTTGAAATAACTCTATGGAGATGATCATTCACCAAAAGAACCACTAGAATCATTATTTTCATGTTTTAGAATGTGTGCAAGAAAAAACTCAATTTGTTCGCTTCTATGCAATATAGAATTCCTTCATGCAATAGTTGCTAATCTATTAATCTATTTTCATCTTCAAATTTGTTTTTTGGAGCTAGAAATAGTACTATCCCTCCAATTGGGGGCTATTAATACTAGATAGTAAAACATTTTTGAAAAATGGAAAAAATGATCAAAGGTGTATAATAATCATGAGTACCTTACCTTTAAATCTTGAGCTATTTGGACTCACAATTCAAAAGTTATGGCCAATAAACCTAGCAAAAAACAAATCAACTAGAGATGGCTAGATGGGTAGATGGAAAATAGTATAAGTGTTTCTTGCAATTGTACTATTTCATTTGGGGGGGGGTCATGCATGGATTTTTAATTCATGCAAACTTGGACATGAATTAGTGGAAACTTCATAGATACCTAGATGCATGGACTCAAACTTCTTTCATTTCTAGGGTCCAATTTTCCATGCATGGGTTTTAATTCATGCAAACTTGAACATGAATTAGTAGGAGCTTCATGGATGCCCAACTTGAACATGAATTAGTGGGAACTTCATGGATGTCCAAATGCATGGATTCAAACTTATTTTTGTTTGTGCATGAGTTCCCCAAACACATTGAAACTTGAGCAAAAACTATTAGGAACTTCTTGGATGCCCAAATGAATGTATTAAGATTTAATTCATTAATCTTCCTCCACAACCAATATTCAGAGTTTATAATTCATGACAATTTGAGCACAATTTGTTGGGAAACTTTGTATACATTTGAAATTAAACTTCATTATTTTACACATTATTTTCTATTAATTTGAGACATGCATGAAATTCGATCAAAGAGAAATTAATTATGGATTTTGGACAGGATCATTTTGATTAGCATTCAGAACCTCAAAGGCTCATACTCTTTGAACAACTTACTGTATTCAAATGACAAAGGATGTAAAAAATACATTAATCCACAATCCAACAAGCTACCCACAAACCTTGAAACCTATACTCAAATTGTGAGCCCTATCTACAAACCCTAAACCCTAAATGAAAATCATCCTTGAGCACCCAAAGACTTAACCCCTAAAGGACCAAAGTGCTTTTTTTTTGGCAACATAGCCATTTTGGGCAACTCACTACGGATAGAATTTTTTTTTTTTCTTTGAAATTTTCACATAACATTTTCCCGAGGTGTAGCTTTAAGGCTCAAGAATTTTCATAACTTTTGACTACACGGTTAAAAAGTTATTGTATGATATCAATGTACTTTTCATTGCTCGGCGGGCAGCCTGGGCAGCCAAAAAAACTTCTGTAAAAATCGATTTAAAAAAAAATTAAATTTTTTAATTGATTCTTTAGATTTATATCTACGTGTAAATCTTTGAATCGTTCCATTTGGATCAATGAATCAAAAGTTATGAGGAATTTTAGTTTGGGGTTGTTTGTGGGTAGTTATGGAATCTCTACTCCAAAATAAACTTTGAACTCCTTTATTTAACTCAATTTTCAATATTTTTGAAAAAAAATAAAAACATTAGGTGCACATTGTTTATTACAAAATTACAACCCTTGGATTGGCATTTTTCAATTCCATAAATAAATTGTTAACAATTTAGTATTTTGAAACATTCTCTACATCTTTCTACTTACTAATTTTTTCCTACATGTTGTACAATTCCAAATGATCTGAAAATTTTCAACTATGTAGTCAACTTGCCTTGAAGAATGAATTAAGAGAGTTACAACTATTTTGGACATTTTTTCATGATGATATGACCTTCTGAAGTGCAGCTGCCCGGATTTTCACAGGGACAAAAAATAGATTTTTGTCACTTCAAACACTAATATCTTGCAATCTAAACGGTGGAAATTTCTGAGACTTTCTCCACATCTTCCCAAATTAGCATACTACAAGATCCTACCGTTACTTGTGTCCAAAGATGTAGTTTTAAGAAAATTTATTACTTGTATTAGAAATGGCAGTTTTGGAGCATTTTTGGTGAAAACATAGTCCAAATCCTTTAGGAGTTAACTAAAATGAATAATGAATAGTAAAACAGTTGACATCACATTATTACCAAACTCAGAGCCCATTCAAAATATGGTGCTCTCTACATAAATCCCACGAAGAAATGTCTTGTTCAAAAGGGTGGGCAAATTGTTTCTTGTAATCTTTTCCTAATGCATGAAATTTGTGTAATCAATGATTATAGATTTTCATTTAGTGATTACATATTTTATCCATTTTTGGATGGGTGTTTATGTCGGGAAATCTCCTTGTTGTTGGGAATTCTAAAAAAAATAGGCATTTCTTGTGAAGCTTCACCCTCCTTGTCAACCCATTTTTTTCCAAAATTCCCTCCACCTCCGTGATTGCCCTATGTATCATCTCATTTAGCCATGCATGTGTTCAATTCATGTAGATCCCACACAACTTTTCGTGCTATTCACTAATTCCCACCATCATGTTCTATTTGGTGCCATTTTTTTATTTTGCAATCAAAACCTTAGGAGGTAGATGACTTGTCATTCTCATTTTTTTTATTGGCAATAGAGTTAATCATAAAGTTTGTCCCGTGTTTGTAAATTGGTGTCAGAGGAAGGTTTAACTAAGAAAAGTACAAAAGAAACATGGCACCAAACTCCATTGAGGTCCAATTTAGGTCTTTCTTTAGAAGATGGTTTTGTCATTGACAAGATGAGAGGTTGATATGAGCATTCTTTGACATTGTTACAGATTGTGGAGGGAATTTAGAGAGTGTTGGATACAAAAATGTGAAGCATATGGCTCGGCATATGGACAAAAAGTTTGTGGTGGTTGAATGTACTAATTTGCAAGGGCATGATCAAGTTGTTTAGTTGGAATTTGCCTTCTTATACTTGTGCAAAGGGTGCTCAAAAAAGATGACATGTTAGAATTTAAATTGCTTAGACTTGCTTCCTTAGTGGAGGCCTTGAAAGACAAGTTTTTGTACAATCCAATCTTGCCTCTTTGTTGACAATTAAAATTGGTCCATTCCTTGCAATGCAATGAAACCTTCTTTTGTTTTATCTCTTAAAAGATATGCATAAGTATCAAACAAACTCCATTTAGCATGACTTTATTTGACTTTGAGATGACATTCAAGGTTTGCTAAGGGATGCTCAACAAGTTTCCATCCCATTTTTTGGGTGCTTCACTAGCTCTTTATTGATGTCATTATCTTAAGTGTTTTGCATATTTTTCTATGAATTTAAATGTATGTGCCATAGATTACCATATAGTGTATTTGGCAACTTTTTGCTCCTTGTTCCTTGTTCCATGCTTCAGATATGAATTTCATGAGTGAAGGTGGTCTTTTTAGAATTAGAATTTAGTTAAATGAAATGAATTTCATCTTTTAGAGTTCTAGTTTCTATATCAATTTAAAATATTAAAAATTCTAAAATAGAACATACTATAGATTTTCAAATTTCAAATTAAAAGAGTATACTTTAAAGTCAAAATTTAGACCTTGAACTAAAATCACATATTTGCAAGGATATTTTCTTATAAAGTTCCCCAACCCCTAATTAAGTGCTAAGGCATTGTTATTAAACATTAAAGCATTGAATTTATCTCTTTAAATTGCAAGAATGACCCCCTGAACTTGACACAATAAGTACAACAATGCTAGGGCTGAATTTGTAACGATACAAACATTTAATGTTTGTACTCCATACATTAAATTAATGGATGAAAGTCACTTTTTGTTGTGCAATTTTCAATATACATGAGATGTAAGACTTTGGTTCATTTTTTTTATAACATAAACTAACAAAAAACTATAGGAAAATTGACTCCAAACTTTCATCCTATGCAGAAATTCTGTTGTGACAACGATTTTGGACAACCGTAGTGTGCTTTTACCCTTTGGAAGAATTTTTTGAATGTCTTTGCATTAGATGTTGATGAAAATTAATTCTTTGAGGTGGCGGCAAAATAAGCTAAGAGTGAAAAGATAATGGTGGCTAATATGCAATTTAGTACTTGGAGTATCAGCAAGGGCTCTCTAATACCTGTAATCTATGTATTCCATTCATAAAATATATTGGCAAGAAAATAGGGCTACTGTAGGCAATGTTATATGCACCTATATTAATACTACAAGGTAGTGATTTCTCAAGTGATTTGAATAGTATTTAAAGTATGAAGTCTATAAATTGTCCTTTTAAGCATGCTTACCTCATCAATGATAGTAATAGATATTTCAAAGAGCGTGTCACTCATTCCTAAGTAGGGGATGCATTTAGAATCCAATCTATTTATAGATCACCTACCTTAATGAGTGTGAGCAACATCCCTTTTTAATGCATTGTAGCACTATTAGAGAGTGCTTACAATACTTACACAAATGCATTCTAAGCAAGGTTTGAGAATACGATGAATTAGTTGTAGAGTTCAATGTATGTCATGAAGGAAAGAAGAAGAAGAGTGAACTTGACTTCCTTATAGAAGATGCACTAGGTGAGTGTTATTGAGCCTACAATCTAAGCGTTTGTGCCAATTTTTTTGGGGGGACTCTTGCAATTGAATCTTCTAGGTCATCAATGATGAATCTTCTAGGTCATCAATGATGAATCTTCTAGGTCATCAATGATGAATCTTCTAGGTCATCAATGATGAATCTTCTAGGTCATCAATGATGAATCTTCTAGGTCATCAATGATGAATCTTCTAGGTCATCAATGATTCAAATACAATCACCTCAATTTAAACTTCAAGAAAGTTGCAAAATTCTTCTTGAAGACTAACATTCATTGCTTCAATATTGTTCACAGAGATAATTTTGAATTTATGTACTTTCAAATCTAAGCGGCTTCTTCTTCAAAGGATGGACCTATGACTAATTTTTCAAACTTCGAAGTTCTTTTCTTTGTATGCTTTCATTTTGCAACTATGTATGGATGATTTTTTGTTCTAGGGATGTAATCATATGTTTTCTATAAATCATACAAATTTCAGATTCTTTTGTGAATTTTTGAATAAAAAGTGAAAAAAATTAATATCAAATACAAAATATGCTTTAAAATTCTGAAATTTTCTCCACAAGTATATATCATAGTATAGAAGATCATGGTTCAATAAACTTGTAATTTCATTCTAAAATTAGGAAATCAAAACACCATAGTAGTAGGCCCAAAGTTCAAATTGCAATAAAACATTCAATTTAATGAATTTTTCAAGTTTTCGAATTTGAGTTGAAATTAGACTTAATAAGCTTTAATTCTTTGGTTGGTCACAAATTCAAAAAAGATCCTATTTATGGACAAAATTCAAATCAAGAGAAGAAAGCAAAAGTTGTCAAAATACACTACTAATGCAATTATAAGTGAATTTTCCATTTTTTCATATAGGAAAGTCTAAAACTATTACTAGCTAGGAGGAAATATCCTAACACCATTCTTAGAAAATGGGTTCACTAATTTTTTATTAAAAATTGAGTGAAAAAATACTTTTTCACCTAAGAGGCCTCTTTGAAATCATTTAAAGAATGCAAAATATCTTTTAATGCATTTCAAAGTTAATCATAATTTTGAATATTATGCATTAAGCCCAAACAAAAAGAGCACACAACAATATCCATTTATGATAGGATGCAAGTTTCTATCATCTATTCTTGACACCTATTATAATTGATACAATCCAACCATTAGAGTGATGTAAGGCTAACAATTTCTACCCCACCTTCTCTTTAGATTGATTTTTATCTAGGGTGATTGCAACTTGTAAGAAACACATGTATTATTTTTGTCACACTTTGCATGCTGATTTTTTTTGGCCATAACTTTTGTGTTTTGGATGAAAATTACTCAAGATTCACAAGAAAGGTACTCATGACTCTTATACACCTTGAATAATTTTTTTGGAATCTTTCAAAAATGTTTGCCTATCCCAAAATAGCCCCTAATTTTTGTCACACTTACCAAATTGTTTTTTTAATATCCAAAAATATAAATTTGGAGCTAAATTTCCGAAATGATAGTCTTCTAGTAGACTTGTAGATACTATTCAAAAGAATTCTAAAAATAGATGATAATATGTTGCATAGAAGTCCATAAATAGAGCTTCTTTGTACTTGCATTTCAAAATATGTAAAATATTATTTTGGTGGTTCTTTTAGTGAATTACCATCTCTATAGAGTTGTTACAAATGGACAATTTTTATTTTAGTTTAAAAAACTCCATATTTAAAAAAAATTAAAAACATCAAAATATCTATTTTCTTGAGATTTTGCATTTTTTCAATTTTCCTGCATAAAGAATTTTTCTATGCTTTATCTTCCTAGGGTACAATCTCTTTAAAGGTTCTTGTAGTCTCCTTCTAGTTGATTTCTATTGCATGTTAGGAACAAAAAATTGAAATTTTTAAGGTCTATTTGATTTGTGAAAGAAAGGTATAAAATCTGGTGGTGAAAATATCAATACTATTTCTAGAAGTAATAATTTAACCCCTAAAGGACCAAGGCCTTTTTTCTTCCAGAAAACACTCAAAACTGCCATACCTATAGCAAGGAGTAAAAAAACTTTAAAAATTATTTTTTCTCATATCTAACCGTAGGATCTTACACCTAACTAGTATGAAAGTGTGTGGAAAAAATTTCAGAATTTTTGACCGCTCAGATTGCAAGATAACAGCGTTCAAAGTGGAAAAAACAAGTTTTTCAGTGCATTGCGGGACTAGATTTATTGACTTTAAATATTTTTAACTTAAAATTTTTGCACTACAGAGTTTTGAGCTTTAAATCTTTGTAATGGAGAATTGAGTTGAGATTCTAGGTAAAAAAAATTAAAAAAAAAAATTAATTATCATTCTTAAGAAAATTGTTAAGTAGAAGTAGGTATGAGATAGAAGGAAAATCTAAAATATTCATATATTTTAGATGGAATTAAATTGCACTAATCCCAATGGCGAGATTGTTCTAGCAAGTAAATCAGACCATAAAAAAATAAAAAAATTGAAAAATTTGAAAAATTGCATTCAGAAATGAATCCTACAAGTTATTTTTTTCAAGAAGACGCTCTAACTACCCGAAAAACAAGAATGTCCATAACTTTCTCATAACATATCCAAATGAAATGAATCAAAGCTTTTCAAATAGACAAAAATATAATCTACGAGAAAAAATAATATTAAAAAGAAAATTCAAATTTTTGTCCATTTTTTTTGGCTGCCCGAGCTGCCCGCCGTCCCCTCATTTGAGCTTATTTGGTCATAACTATTGTTCCCGAGCACCGATTTTGAAAAAAATTATATTCCCACGAAGTTAATCAACTTTTCTACCTCCAAAAACAATTTCAAAAGATTAGGAGAAAATTTCAGCCCATAGGTACTTGCCCGAAAATGCATTTGTCCCCCGAAGGGATAATGGTCCTTTAGGGGTTAAAGGCAAACATTCCTTATAATTTTATTAATTTAAAATTTTAATATATAGTGTGGATAAAGTAAATCCAAAATTCACAATTTTATCGTTGAAGTTTGAAAAGTGTATAGCTTTATGTTAGATTCGTTCCTTATTTGTACGTTTGAGTTCAATTCTAACATCGCAAAGCCTAACTTTCATTAGATTGTATACATTGTACAATAAATTAGTTTAAGATTGATTTAATCTTTTAAGCAATTGGCCTTTATTTATATAACCATATCAAGTTTGGAAATCCAAGTTGTTAGTTTCTCCTAATGTACAACAACATAACAACCTTAGACTCAGGTTCTCAAATTGTAACATTACATGTTTTTTTGCTACTCTGGAGGGCTACAAGTTTCCATCTGGAAACCCGCTGAAACCCGCCAAAATCTGTCGTTCACAAGTTGTGCTGACTTGGCCGAGAGACTGCCAAGTTACTTTTTTTAAAAATAAAAATAAAAATAAACTTTGTTTTTCATTTTAAGGTTTTTTTCATTTTTTCATTTTTGAAAAATAAAAAAATTTGACACCGGCATTCGATGAGACCAAGGAGAATGGAGCTGGGAACAGGCTTGAAACGGCCCTCCAACCCCCCAAAATCTCATCTACTACTATCTTTACTCCAAGAAATATTCACAATGAAGTAATATAAACTATTTTCTAAACTCTCACTAACCTTACAACTGCAAATTACCCAACCAAAAAATGCCAAGCTCTAAATACTATATGTTGGCTAAAGTTCACTTGAACAGTTGTTTTAAGGAACCCTAGCATTATAAACTTTTAGCCATTGTCCTTGCTCTACTTTGTTGGCATCTATTTACTAGGTTTGACTTTGTTAGCTAACTAGTCTATTAGACATTATTTACCCCTTATAGAACTTAGTCATTTATGTTGAGGGTTGAAATTGTCAATAATTGTCAATTTCTAGTACATTGTACAAAAAAGTTTATTTTTATTTATTTTAAAATTCAACTTTAAGAAATTTTATAAGTCTATATTAGAAATATAGAAAACAATTATAAAAGCTTTAATGGTGTTGATTGCAAATTAATAGCAATTGATGTTAGAAGGGAAAAAAAATCAATCTTGCTCTCTAAAAGTTAGCAAACTTTGAGTCTTCTTAAGAGAGATTTTTACACCATCACATATTATACCATATTACTTACATACTTGAAAAAATTTAGAATCAAATCTTAGAGTAGTTAGTCACATGCTACTCAAGCTTTCCCCCAGGACCTCAATTTTTTTTGGAGGGAGGCTTACAAATTTTTAATTCAAGCAACAACAAAATGAAAACAAGTGTTTTTTTATAAAAGTGATAGGGATTTGTATCAAAATTTCAATAAGATCCATTCAATATAGACTTAGTAGGAACCTACCCCAATTTCCATTTTGTCACATCAAGACTAATTATTGCTCATGGATTAAATAATTCAAAATACTCGATCTCCACAATAAAATGGCTAGAGCTATAATATTATACTTGTTATACTTACACCCTTAGCAAATAAATATTTGTAGCCAATTCCTTTTTTAGCAACATTAATAACCAAAGACAACTCACCAGCCTAATTAATAATGATAAATATTGGAAGTATGCATCTATAAAGAACTAATATTAATATTATTGCAACATTTGCAACAACACACCTTTTTTATAAATATAATATTTCTTTAATTTGCCAATACTAGATTTCTAGACTAAAAAATGCTTTCAAATTTTTTATGAAAATGTGTAAGGATGAATAAGTAATAATCCAAAATAGATGAAATCATGACATTGGGCCGTAGCATTGTGCACTTACTATAATAGATTATTAGAATTTGTGTTGATCTTGAGAACTTGTTCGTCCAACTAAAATACATATTTCCAAAATGAAAACAACTATTACATGTGCACTTATAATCATCACTAATTACAACTTAACATAGTTTATATTATTAAACATAAGTCATTTTTATTAAATCTTATTGGCAACTAATTAAAAGGGATTCCAACACACTTCGGCATGCATTATTTGGACACTATTAATATGAACAAGTTACAAATTTTTAAACTATTGTCTCTAAATATACTCTAAACCAACAATAGATTGTCATAACTCCTCATGTTTTGACTATATACATCTTGTGTAACTAAGGTAGTATGCTCTAAAAGCGCCCATCTTCTTCAAACTGCCCCTATTTCTGGGTGGAGAAATGGAGAATGGAGATGGGGTGATCCTTAAATGGACCACTTTAGCAATTGAATGCATTGAGGAAAATTTATTTTTCTATTGCAAGACTCAATCATTGCCTTTGATTTCCACACATTTCTTTACAAGTTGCAAGTGGACAAATTTTGGGAGACCCAAAGAGGTGCCCATGCCCCAAATCTTTAAAAAATTTATAAGTAATTCAAAAATGCTTGGAAAAATACAAAATCACTTGTGTTAGGTTCCACATCTATTTTTTTTTCTCTGAAAAATGATCTACAAACAAATTATGTCCACAGAAGTCTATGAAAAAGACGGACCAGCCCTTAAATGATTGCTTTTAGAGCATACTACGTTAATCAATATCTATTTTTTCTTTGGGTTTGCTATTTGGTCCAAAATGTAGGAGTGGCACTTTCGGCATTGTTGAGTATGGGGGCACGTACCTTTGTGCAGGAATCTGATGGACCACCCGCACTGAGCGTGCCACCAACGCAATGATTTCCGATTCTCTCCCGTACTATTTCCCATCACACTATCTCTGCTGTTTCTCTGTTTCCATGCCATGCATCAGTGTCTGTCCACTACGAAGCATGAGTAAGCTAAGCTTATTACAACAAAAACTGGGAAGGGACCCAGGCTCAGCTAGCTTCCCACTACATGGCCGTGCAGTCAAAGCATCTTCACGAAAGCACGTTCACGACATCCTTTCAACCAATATGCTCTCCTAGCTAGTCTTTGAAATGCTTCTTTCACCGCTTACTGGACCATGGTGCCAATTCCGTATACAGTCATTTATGCTACCCCACTTGCAGCACCTGAGTGGCGTAGAAACCCAAGCACCTGAAAATCCTGTGAAATCAATCCTCTTGCCAAGTGGACGAGATCGAGGGGAGCTAGCTCTCCACTGTGAAGGAGAGACTTGCTTCTCTGTCTGTGTCTGTGTGTGAGATCGAGAGGTCGTCGAATTGACCGAGAGGGGTGCTAGCTCTCCACTGTGAAGGAGAGACTTGCTTCCCTGTCTGTGTCTGTGTGAGATCGAGAGGTCGTCGAATTGAATGCAAGTGGTCATATTGGTGAATAGGGACGATGGAGGTTGCAAAGTTCCAAGCTTGGTTGCAAAGTTTCTGAGCGTGGTTGCAAAGTGTCCGATCGAGCTTGGTTGCAAGGATGGCGATTATGAGCGGTCCGATCCTGTTGGCGCTGGCGGTGAGCTGGTCGAGTCGGTTCGTGAGCTGGTCGTCTTCTACGCCATGGCTGGACGTGTTGGTGTTCGGAGTGGTGGCCATGGTGCACCATTCCGTGCAAGCAGGCATCACGTTGTGCGGATTCTTTGTGCCGTTGTACGTGCAAGGACCGTTCGTGGGCTAATCTGACGGCAGTCCTGTTCAATCATTTCGTTAGGTGCGCATTTGATTGTCGTCTCTCTCTGTTGGATTCTACGAATTTTCTGGTGTGGCATGTTGTAGTAATAGAGCTTCTTCTGATGCTTTGGGAACCACATCCTGCTTTGGCAGGACTTCGAGATTTGAAATGGAAAGTGTGGGACAAACGACATGATCGAAGGCCAACTCAAGCATATTTTTGTTTGGAAACCGTTCGACAATCGGCCTAGGTTGCTACCGAAACTTGAAGAAATCGCTGCAACACAACTAGACTGTACATTTTTTGCACATTTTTTGCACATTTTTTGTACATTTTCCATGTTAGTGTAGGCTACATATTCGCTTGCAGATTAGAGGAAAGTTAGAGTAGCATGGAGTGTTCTTGTTGATAACTCCAGGCGCGAACTAGTTTCTTCATCGTGGTCAATGTCCAATTGACTTCTACACCGAACTAAACCGGCATCTGCACAAGAAGACCATGAAGTTCTTTGTGTTTCGAAGATTTAGGAATAGGGGTAAAAGATTACTGCAAATTTGGTACCCGTGTATGATACTCACAAATATACATGAGTACAAATAGAGCCAATTCTCGAACCTGGCTACAGAAATTGCGAGTCATGGACTCGACAACTTCTATGGCTACAATTGCAATCCGAATGCAAACCGTAGAATTCACGAGTACTGAAACCATTTGAAGAGCATCAATGCGCCCATACTGTAGTCAGCCTCCAGATTTGCAAGGAAACCAGTGATTCAGCTATGTGCACTACAGTCTATTTACACATGGCTGTGGAATCATTTGTAACTAAACCCGGAGGAGCCAAAGCCATAATTACGGTAACGACACAGAGTGCCGACGCCGAACTGGCGAGCATTCATAGCGGACCGCGCTTGAAAACGAGTGATAGGTATTTCTGGAAGTCGCACCTTCAAGACACTCGCGCTGTGTGCTTGTGATGACTTGATCGGCAGGTCACTCTCCCCCATCCTTGATAAAGCTTCCGAAATTGTTGGTTCAATTCATGATATTCTTCAAGTTCGGCAACTTGTTCAAGTTCTTCAAGTTCCAGCCCTTGCCTTGGTATTCTGACCAACCCCGAGAACAACAGCCGCGCCGTGCGCACAACGCTCGCGCTCTGGACGTCCAGTCTGAGGTCGTCATCATCGTTCTTCGTCGCCTTGAGTACAATTCGCAATTCGCCCAACGGATGCTCAACGATCACGTCGTCGCGCGCGCTTTTTGTATGTGTGGAGACATCGTAGGCGACTGTTCCTTCCAGGACACTACAGCAACTGATGCTAATGGCGCCCGTCACGGCCATGGTGGCGTGCGTGGCAGTCGGGACGAAGTACCGCGCAGTGACGGTCCCGTGATGCCCTCGCGGCGCCGCGACGATCGCGAACTTGGGAATCACGCGGTCCGTTACGTCGCCCAGTCCCATCATCGCACCCGCAATTCGCCGGATGGATTCCAGTTTCTCGAAGAAATCGCGGTCGGAGTCGAGCTCCCCCTTGGTCTCGTACCCCGTCTTCCCCATCGCGGAAGCGCGCGCGATGACGATCGGCGTTCCGCAGTCTATGCAGGTGACGTCCACCCCTGAGATCTCGTCGCGCAAGCGCCCAGTGGGTAAAAGCTTCCCCCCCGTCTTGGAACCCACCACGTCTTTGAAGTGAAGCTCGATCGGTGCAGAAGTCCCTGGTGTTAGAAATACCGTATACCTACAGATATACTGTACATGGTAGTATACTAGTTAATCTACAGTTGTGACTGTTAGAAGGAACAATTGTGACCTTAGAGAATATTATATAAATATGTAAACATGAATACATAAATACACACTTTTAACACGTTACAACATATATTCTCTCTCTGTCAATTGTAACATGGTATCAGAGCGAAATGTGTTATCCTGAGAATCCTGCTCAAAATCCCACTACAGAACCTGCAAGTGAGGATGTTTACGATTTAGTGATTCTTACACATGAAAGAGCTGAAATTGAAAATGCATTTCAAATTGCAAATATAAATTTTAATAATGCATTATTTCACATTGAAAATGTCAATGATACATATATACAAGTACCTATAGATCCAATTGAAATTCCAGAGCAAGAACAGCCATATGAATTTGAAGAACATACATATGGCATTAGAAATGCCCCTCTGGCATTTGTAGAAACATTAATAAACTTAAATGAAACAAATCTAGAAATTGTTTTTGATGATCTTAATGAAGAGAGTGAAATTCGAGCAATTCTAAGAGGAGAATATTAGCAATGACAACACACAAAATAGACATTAGCCATGTCACAAAGTTTAATGGATCTTACTTCAATATATGGAAACATAGACTAACTCTCATTTTCAAAACTGAAAAATTATGGCCTTTAGTAATTGGCTAATGTCTATTTTGTGACATGGCTAATGTCTATTTTGTGACAAAAATTATGGCCTTTAGTAATTGGCTAATGTCTATTTTGTGACATGGCTAATGTCTATTTTGTGACAAAAATTATGGCCTTTAGTAATTGGCTAATGTCTATTTTGTGACAAAAATTATGGCCTTTAGCATTTTTGAATCACAAGATATAGTAACAAAAATGCATTTGAAAGACAAGTTATTAAATTTGAAAATGAAAGAAAATACAAATGTTATTAAGCACATACATAATTTTAGAGCTCACTTAGAGCAACTACTTGCAGCTGGTTCATCAATACCAGATGATGAAGCAGTGATTATATTAATGAGGAGTCTTCCTCCGAACTATCAATCCTTTATTCGTTCCCTACGAAGGCAAGTTGGCATAACATTGCAATCCTTAATAACTGATTTGATTCAGGAAGAGACTTTTATAAATGATATGAGTTCTACTTCTGAAAACACATCAGCACTTTATGTTGGAAAGAAATTTTCCAATAAAAACAAGAAACCTTACTTTAACAAGAACTTTAAGAGAAGTTCAGATTCAAAGGGGGAAAGCAGTGGCTACAAACCCTTTGAGAAGAAGATTCTTGCAACTGATAAAAAGTGCTTTTACTGCAAAAAAAACAAGCATCATATTAGAGACTGCAGAGCCAGAATTGCTGCAGAAAAAGGAAATAACAAGAGACAAACAAGTCTTACTATAACCAATAATCAACTCTATGTGGTAGCCTCAACAACACAAGGACACATCAATTCCACTTGGTACATGGATTCTGGAGCTACTCAACACATGTGTCATCATAAAGAAGGTTTTGTAAACTATACAAAATGCCATGAAGAACAAGTTGTCTACTTAGGAGACGACACTACATCATATACCATCCAAGGGTATGGTGATGTC
This sequence comes from Rhytidiadelphus loreus, assembly GCA_947034895.1. Taxonomy (NCBI): domain Eukaryota; kingdom Viridiplantae; phylum Streptophyta; class Bryopsida; order Hypnales; family Hylocomiaceae; genus Rhytidiadelphus; species Rhytidiadelphus loreus. The sequence continues at coordinate 25,579,793 of OX344765.1, read as the reverse complement.
AATGTCAGATTGACTAATGGGGAAGAAAAATATATAGCTGATGTATTACACATCCCTGGCCTTGCAAAGAACCTGTTTTCTGCAAAACAGCTTGATAAAGCAAGTGGAGAAATCCATATTAAAGATGGAATATCTATTCTTAAAAATAAATTGGGCCATACAATAGCAACATGTAAACTTAAACCAGATCTGTATGAGTTAGGAGAGATTGTTATATCTACTAACTATGCTTTGGCAATTCCAACTTCTAATATATTAAATAAAGCTTATTTATGGCACTTAAGGTTAGGCCATATAAATCAGCATAGACTTAATCAAATTCAAGCTGTTTCAAAAGGAATTCAACCTTTTGACGAGAAACAAATTACCTTATGTCAATCTTGTATTCAAGGCAAGCAACATAAGATCAAATTTCCTAAACAAGGTGCAAGGAGAGCTGATCAGATATTAGAATTGATTCATTCAGACATATGTGGACCTATGCAAGTAGCCACACATACTGGTTATGTTTATTTCATCACCTTTATTGATGATTTGACAAGATTTTGTCATGTTTATTTACTAAAACACAAGTCTGAAGCATTTGCTAAATTTCAAATTTATAAGAGCTATGTCGAAAATCAAACCCATCATAAAATAAAGACACTAAGATCTAATCAAGGTGGTGAATTCCTCTCTGCTGAATTTAATAATTTTTGTCAAAAACAGGGAATCAAACGGGAGACAACCACAGCCTACACACCCCAACAAAATGGTGTGTCAGAACGTAAAAACAGAACACTAATGGGCGCAGTTCTATCAATGTTAGCTTATGCAAAATTACCTAATAAATTTTGGGGGGAGGCACTCCACACAGCAAATTACCTCCAAAATAGGAGTCCCACTAAAGCCATCTCATCAGTTTCAACCCCTTTTGAGTTATGGTATGGCCGACAACCTAATTTATCCTATTTAAAAATATTTGGCTGTAAAGCACATGTTTTTATTCCCAAAGAACAAAGACGGAAATTAGATTCTCATTCTTTTGAAGCTATTTTTTTGGGTTATAGTGAAGAAACTAAAGCCTATCGTTTGATGAATATACACAATAAAAGGTTAATATTATCCAGAGATGTCATATTTGATGAAGCTATTACTATTCTTGACAGGCATTATTTACAAGAGGTCTATGAACCAACAATTTTAATAGATCTTGCATTATTTCATCCACTACCTACTTTAACACATCATGTCCATGATTTACCTCAAAATCCAATATTGTCTCAGCCATCTAATCAACAACAAATACAAGTACAACAAGAACTTTCTATACAACCAGGTATAGAAAGTCCACCAACTCCATCAATATCTACTTTATCACAACCCAATCTTCCATTTACTAACAATGATCAAACAAGTAATAGTCCTTCACAGTTGAACTTGGATTCAGTTAGTGAATTACCTCTTGAAGCTGAAGTTACTTCAGTTCTTAAATCCCCTTATGCGCCTCCAAGTTCCTTGGCTAGACCTGTAAGACACAAGAAACCCACAAGAAAATTATTAGAATCAATAGCTGGACAATCATCCGCAAAGAATTCTAATCCTAAAAAACATCAAGCTAATTTTGTATATTTTTCAATGGATGCTCCTCAAACTATGCAAGAAGCATTATCCAGGTCTGATGCTCCTCAATGGCAAGCAGCCATTCAAGCTGAGTTAGATTCTTTAACAAAGAATAAAACTTGGATCCTTACTCAACTACCTCCAACTCGTAAACCTATTACTTCAAAATGGATTTTAAAAATCAAAACAAAAGCTGATGGGACTTTGGACAAGTATAAAGCACGGTTGGTAGCTCGTGGCTTTACTCAAGTACACGGTCTTGATTATATGGAGACTTTCTCTCCTGTTGTTAAAATGAATTCTATTAAAGTATTATTAGCTCTTGCTACCCAATATGACTATGTCATACATCAATTAGATGTTAAGACTACTTTCTTAAATGGCATTCTTGAAGAGGATATCTATATAACCATACCTGAAGGCTTAAACATATCTTCAAATTCCAATTTGGTCTGCAAACTTCTGAAGTCGTTATATGGACTAAAACAGTCCTCACGAGCTTGGTATCAGCGATTAGATCAATATCTTCTGCTCCACAATTTCCATAGATTGGAGTCAGATGCCAGCATCTATATCAAAAGGGATGTTGACAATAATTTTATTATTCTTACAGTTTATGTTGATGACTGTATTTTAGTTAGTAATCAACTAACTCAGGGAGGTCACTTAGAGTGTCCATTTGAAACCACGTGCGAACAAAACTTTGGACCCCCTATATACTTTTTGAATTTTAAATAAAACAAAATAAGAAATATAAATAGATTTTTCTACTTTGAAAGTTTATATTTTGAATTATTGATATTTTTATTTGTTAATAATAATTAGTTACAAATTTTTGAAGTAAAAAGATACACTGTAGAACTGAAAAATAACTTTCACACCTCTATATTATATAAGAAAAAATTGTCTAAAAAATGAACAAAAAATTCTTAAAAATAACTCTCTATTGAAAGCTCATTTTGAGTTGAATATTGATTCAATGGTCATCTAAATGTGTTCTCTATAATTATTTGAGTTGAAAAACATGCCATTTTAGTTCATTTTCAACCTCTTCTAGAAATCATTTTATATTTGATTTGAGATGGAAATTTTGGCAATAGAAATCTATAGTCATTATTAAACAATGGTCAAAATTTTAGATTGAAATTATAGTTTATTAGAAACCACTTGTTTGCACGTGGTTTATTGTAGTAGAACTAAGTGACCTCCCCGAGTCAACTAACTCTTATTCAAAATATAAAAGCCCTATTACAAATGGAATTTGATATGTCAGATGAAGGTGAACTTCACTATACACTTGGAAATGTCATTTTAAGAAATCGCATTGAAGGCTAGACCATTATTCATCAACACAAATATCTTAATTCTAAGCTTAAAGAATACAACATGTTAAATTGTAAACCTGTCCATACACCTATGCAAGCTGGGATTCGTTTGAGTACAGAAGACTCTCAATTATCCCAATCAGAACAACATTTTTATTCTCAAATTGTTGGGAGTCTAATGCATGCTATTGTCAATACTAGACCTGATTGTGCTTATACAATAAGTAGTTTGGCTCAATATCTATCCAATCCAGTTGATTCACATATTCAAACCCTCAAACGAACATTAAGATACATTAAAGGCACTTTACCTTATGGCATTTGCTACAAAAGATTTCCACATGGTATCCATCTTCACGACTACTCAGATGTTGACTGGGCTGGTTGTAAAGATACGCGTCGTTCCACCTCAGGTTATTGCTTCCTTTTAGCAGGGGGCGTAATCTCCTGGGGCAGCAAGAAACAACAATCAGTCGCTCTTTCTTCTACGGAATTTGAATACATGGCTTTAGCTAAAGCCACTGTTGAAGCCATTTGGCTACGGAAATTACTTAAAGAACTTGGCTTTCCACAAACTACTCCCACTACCATCTATTCAGACAGTCAAAGTGCTATTGCTTTGACTGGTAATCCCAAATATCATTCACGATCAAAACATATTGATACGCAATATCACTTTACCCGTGAGAGAGTTTTGGCCAAAGACATTGAGCTACACTTTATCTCTACAGTTGATATTTTTACCAAGTCCTTATCTCGTGATAAACATCTCTACTGTATGAGTCAATTAGGTATGTGCTTAATTCCTAATCTTCCATCATATAATAGTGAGCAAGCTCTTATGGTTAACATACCTATTAATCCGTTCTTCTCATGTGGGAGTTTTTCACACCTTGATCCCTCTTTGAGTGGGAGACATTATCTACATTATCCAAGCAATATGTCAAAGACTTCTCAAGGATTCAGTGACTTGACTACTTTTATAAGACGAGATAAAAACAAAGGAAATAGAAAGAATAACAATAAACGGTCATCACTTCGGGATAAGCAAAGTCAAAGTAATAATGCTTCTTACTGCATCCAGCAAAGTCGATGTTGTTCCTATTGTTCCAAACAAGGTATACAACTCCCTTGCAAACAAGGAGCTGGCTTACATGATTTGACAACACATGTCAAAGCCTATGTACCAACCAACTAGATGGATAAGTTTCTACACAACAAGGGTGAGAAAAAGCACAATGGAGACTTACTGAGTAACTTGCTCAAATCACAAGGCTCCAGTTGTTCATATACTGGAAGACCTACCTCTTTTTCCTCACAAACTCACATTCCAACTGAACTTTGGAGGAAACTTCCAAGTAAGCAACAAACCCAATCTCCAGCAAAAGGCACAGATAGGGAATCACAAATAAGGGTTCAAAGTCGAACCACAAATAAACTAGGGATCAGCTCATCGAATCATAAGGAGCTTCCCAAGTGCTTTCGCAAGGGCTACAAGCAACGTCATATCTTTCCATTGCTACAGCCCAACCTCCCAAACTTCAATTAGCTTGTTGCCGCATTAGAACAGTTTGTTGCCGTGTTCCTAAAGCTCGCTGCTGCAATGAAGCACACTGCCGTTCCAATTGAAGCAGCTTCTCAATCTCATAAGTAGAATACATGCTGCTTCCACACTTCGCAACAAGGACGAATGGAGCCCAAGGCATTCAGAAGGAAGAGGAGCTACTGGTCAGCTGCATGGCAAATCCGCCGCGGAGAAATGAACGGCACTCTAAACCCTAGTCAGAAGAAGAGAAATCCATTGTCGATGAAAGTGCTATAAACTTCATCCAAAAGGATGAAAATTAACCTAGTATACTAGTGGGAGTGTTAGAAATACCGTATACCTACAGATATATTGTACATGGTAGTATACTAGTTAATCTACAGTTGTGACTGTTAGAAGGAACAGTTGCGACTTTAGAGAATATTATATAAATATGTAAACATGAATACATAAATACACACTTTTAACACGTTACAACATATATTCTCTCTCTGTCAATTGTAACACCTGGCATGCCCGCATTGGCGACGTCGCCCTCGTAAGTCACCTATGGAACCACGAATTGCGAAATCGAATTTCGAAACTCTAGAACAGCGCAATTGTTGAATTGTAATGGCGGGTTTTAGAGGGCTTTGATGTTCCAGTAAAAAATCGTTGCTCTCGAAATTTTAGATTGAGATTTTGTGCTCAATTCTGAACTGAATTGTTTGAGTGATAACTTGTTGGAAAGCTACTCATTAGAGAGCCAACAAGCTGATTTGTTTTGTGAATTTCTTGCCCATTTCTTTGTCAAATCTCGGTCAAGAGTGAAAAGCTACGAATGACACCATTTTGACAAGCCATTCCTCATGTTCTGATTTTGAATTGCAACGACAAATTGAACCTCGCTGTCTAGGGTTTCAAACAACCTTAGCAAGGCTTATTGTCTATACCTGTCCGCCGGGCGTCTTCACAACGGCCTGGACGAAGCTGCCGGTGTTCACCAAGCGAATCTGGATTTTCGTCTCGGCGCTACCGACGTTGCGAACCAACCCCATTTCGATCGCTGCGGGTCCAACGCCAGCGAGGATGTTCCCACACGATGGGCCCCAGTCCACGACGGCCATGGCGACGGACACTTGTGCGAAGTGGAAGTCAATGTCCACATCGGGGACGTCCGAGACCGCCAGGAGCGCCACTTTGCTGGTGATGGTGGCCGTGCCGCCAAGTCCGTCGATCTGCAAGGGGTCCGGCAAGCCCATGACGGTCAGAAGCACCTTGTCCAACATCTCCCTGTCGCGGGGCAGATGTGCCTAGAGAAAGTATGCCCCACACGAAGTACAGCCGCGCATGAACAAACACGGGATCATTTTCTGCGCCATGCGGACGCAATTCCGACGTCACGTCTGAAGCTTTTCGATTTTGTGAAATCAAATGAATTGAACACCAAGGAAATGTAGGAACTGATTCTGAGCGGAGTTGCATTCCAGAGCTAGGCAAGATTAGCTAGAGTCGGCAAAAACTAACATCCTAGATCGATCCATTTGGGAAGCTAGCATATTATGCTATTTCGTTAAAATGGCACCATTCCGCTATTTTGGCAGTTTTCACAGTTCAGACCGGGCGGTCTAAAATGTACAACTGTTCTAGATGTTTGAAATCTATACCTTTTCTAGATTTCTGAAATCTACTCATATCCTAGATGTCACTTAAAAAATCCAGACCCTAAAATCTGAAATCTATATATGTCTTAGATATCTGAAATCTATATAAACCAAAGATTTCTAAAATCTACATATGTACTAGATGTTACTTTTACAATTCAGACTGGACAATCTGAAAATGGCACATGGAATACCGCCATTTTAACAAAATTACCCATAATAAACAATGCAGGCTTGGGAATCCTCTGATGAATGGGTGTGTATTAGGCGGCAAATCCTGTTAGAAAAGAAGAAAAGAAGTTTTGGTAACTGTACATTCCAGCAACATATGAATCTCGTGGCCAATTAGCCCCGTTCATTGGCACTCGAAATTTCCTGATCATGCTCATTAATCGCTTGACATGTATTGTACTGACACCTGCATTCAGGTTCATTCTTGCTTATATGAATCTCTCAGAGCCCAACTAAACGACTTCATCATGCCCCTACCAATGAAAGATCCATCTAATGCTTGTAAATAGTAGATGTTGTCACACCTTCTTTACCCATTCTCAATGTTCTGAAAATGCGGATGTGGCATTGTCTTGATGGCTCTCCTTGGCTTGCAAAAGTTATCCATGGCATTCTTCTATGCCACATGTGAAGAATGAATGTGAATAAAATTTCTTCATTGAAGTTTTCATTTCAGTTGCATGATGCTTTCACCCAACCCGTGCTAGAGAAGAAGAACTAGAAGCTAAGAAACAACACAAATTCTTCAAAATTGCAAAATGAACGAAGTGAGGAGTTTAAGATGGCAATGGGACCGCCACTTGTCCACTACATATGACCCATTGCATCTTTCGAACTACGTTGGCATCAATGCATCAATGCTTAGCCCCTCACCGCCCAAGGGGACCAAAAGTGTCCTCACATAGTCTAGCAGTCAATTTCAAAGTGCTGTAACTTTTGCATCCAATGTTCAAATTCAATCAAACTTGTTGGGAAAGTTGAACATACTAGTTAATTTTTTTGTGATAAAATTTTCAGATCTATCCAAAATGTATTGAGTTTTTGAAAGCCATTCAAAGTTTTCAAGTTCAATTTGAGTTCACTACACCGCATTGAGATGGTTGCAACTTTAGGGGCTTGTATCTTTTTCATCAAATGTTAGTTTTCAATCAAATTTGTTGAATTTTGTTCCCCATAAAGTCTACTTATTGTAGTAAAATTTTCATGTCAATCTAAGTTGTTAAAATTTCCATTTGTAGAGTAAAATACAAAGGAACTCTTTGAAATTTACCACTTCATTACTTTGCTAATTCAATTAAATACATCAAGCTGAATATTCTCGGGGGGGTCATTTAGAGTGTCCATTAGAACCCACGTGCGAACAAAACTTTGGACCCCCTATATACTTTTTGAATTTTAAATAAAACAAAACTAAGAATTTATGAATAGATTTTCCTACTTTGAAAGTTTATGTTTTGAATTATTGATATTTTTATTTGTTAACAATAATTAGTTACAATTTTTTGAAGTAAAAAGATACATTGTAGAACTAAAAGATAACTTTCACACCCCTATATTATACTCCCTCTGTCCCAAAATGATCTTCCTATTCGACAAAATGTTCCAGATTAAAGCTTAAAATAACTTTTTTAAGATCCACTTTGCATGGTAGGTAGAGTTTAGTATACTCTTAGTGTCCTGCAAACATTGACTTTAGAAGCCTTTTTCAAAGTGCAGTTTTAAATTATTGAAAAGTAGAATTTTTTGGGCATTTTTAAATAGCACCAATGAGCATTTAGTTGTTGAGTGTGAGGTTATAATTATATGGGCATTTAGAATAAGCCAAAGCCCATTTGTGGACCTCAATATTGACTCCAAAAGTTTCTTCTCCTTCAATTAGACAATACTCAAAGAGATGCAAAAAATAAAATTGAACAATGTTGATTGACCCCTTGAATCATTTCATGTATTTTGATTCATGATTGAATGGATGGAGGGGGAGCTATTCTTCAAAATTGTTTTGTTGATCCTAGAGAGTAATCGAAAATTGAATTTGACCAATTTGCAACATCACGAATGCAATAGGACGATCATTTTGGGACAAAAAATTAGAGCCAACAAAAAGATCATTATAGGATAGAAGGAGTATAAGAAAAAATTGTCTAAAAAATGAACAAAAAATTCCTAAAAATAACTCATTATTGAAAGCTCATTTTGAGTTGAATATTGACTCAATGGTCATCTAAATGTGTCCTCTATAATTATTTGAGTTGAAAAACATGCCATTTTAGTTAATTTTCAACCACTTCTAGAAATCATTTCATATTTTATTTGAGTTGGAAATTTTGGCAATAGAAAGCTATAGTCATTATTAAACAATGCTCAAAATTTTAGGTTGAAATTATAGTTTAATGGACAATTTCGTTAAAATGATGCCATTCCGCTATTTTGGCAGTTTTCACAGTTCAAACCGGGCGGTCTGAAATGTACAACTGTCCTACATGTTTGAAATCTATATTTTTTATAGATTTTTGAAATCTACTCATATCCTATATGTCACTTTAAAAATCCAAATCCTTCAATCTAAAATCTATGTATGTCTTAGATCTTTGAAATCTATATAAACCAAAGATTTCTAAAATCTACACTTGTACTAGATGTTACTTTTACAGTTCAGATTGGGTAGTCTAAAAATGGCACACGGAATACCGCCATTTTAACGAAATTGCCCATTTTATTAAAAACCACTTGTTCGCACGTACGTGGTTTGTTATAGTAGAACTAAGTGCACCCCCCAAGTGAATATTCTACCAGTTAGAATATAAATAATTAAAAGGGTGCCTAAATTTTTTGAGAAATTATTGCCTAATTCATAAAAATTCAACTCACTCCATACAATCTTGCATTTCTTTTTTGTCAATAACTATAAACATATTGTAGGAGTGTGAAATTTCTAAATTTTGTTAATCTAACTTATTCAATGTAAAAAGGAGCTAATTGAAAAGTTGAATTCATATTACTATAGTGATATAAGCTAATTAATAAGTTAGATTTGAAGTGACTTGAATGCATAAGATTTGAATAGTAGCAAATTAACTTGGAAACCTTTTGGGGTGAACAAACACTATGTATGTTGTTTAGAATATAGGAAGAACAATTGGACATTTATCTCTCTTTCCTGTTCACTTGATTTTCTTTTTGTGTCAATTTGTTGTTCTTTGTATCACTAAAAATATTCAAATAATATATAAATACATACTATTTTGATGTCTCCTCATTGTGTAGTTGTTGTAAATTTGTTGTTCTTTGTATATTGATCCAGTGATTGGGTGTGTAAAATGGATTCAGATTTGTTGACTATCCATTGTAAAGAGGCAACACACCCGGTTTCAATTCCCCGCCTCCCATTTCACTCAAAAAAATGAGAGCTGTTGATTTTGAGAAAATGATTTCCCCTCCCCCCCTCTAACACCATTGATCTTGAAAATTAAGATATACGGATACAAGTACATACAAGAAATATGGATACAAAATACATGAACCATTAACCCATATCGTTTACGCATACAGGTTGGTTTGAAAAATATAAGTATGGTTGGAGGGGGTATTAAAACAAAATTTAATTACATTATGAATTAATTCAATGTGAGCACTGTGAATCACACACAATCCACTGAAAACTGAACAATTGGCGGCCGATCACCCTCCTCAACACGGCGTATAAAATCATAGCCAAAGCCCTTCAATTGAGACTCCAACCCATCTTAATGGAGGTGATAGACATGGATCAAACGGCATTCCTTCCCCTTAGATTCATTTTGGACAACATACTACTCACGCATGAAACCATAGCCTAGGCGGAACAGTCGAACCAGCCGCTAATTTTTCTTAAGTTAGACTTTTCTAAGGCCTTCGACACAGTTGACTAGTCATTTTTGTCCAAAGCCATGAAGGCAGTTGGCATCCCTGCTGATTTCATCTTCCTCTTCGAACTACTGTTGAAGGATGCGCAAGCCTCGGTCAAGGTAAACGGCTCCCACTCCCCAATGTTTCCCATCAGGAGGGGTGTCAGACAGGGCTGCCCTCTCGCCCCTTACCTCTTCCTAATTGTCGCTGATGTTCTTAACTCGATGATCAAATCTGAATCAGCGTGTGGTAGGGTGAAAGGAATCCGCCTTCTAGGAGGGGAAAAGCAGCAAATCATTGCACAATTTGCAGATGACACTTCGCTGACCCTTTTAGGAGAGGAGGAGTCGGTCAGATCGACGGTGGTCTTGCTCTACTAATTTTGCCTTGCAGCAAGATTGGTGATGAACTGGACAAAATCGAGAAATTACTGGAGCGCCGGCAACAATGTGGCGTGGCCTCCATGGACTCAACAGCTGGGGATTGTGTGGGTTGACGAAGGCGAAGTCAGCAAGTTGCTGGGAACTCCGTTCGGAATGAAAATTTCTTCCTCCTCAGTGGATTCATTTTTAAACGATCGCACCATCCAAAGGCTCCAGTATTGGTGTACCGCCAAAATAAACTCCACAGGGCGTAGGATTATAGTTAACAGTGTTCTCCTCTCCTCTACCCTCTTTTTCGCATCCATCTGGGGTGGCACCGCTGCAGGTATTAAAAAAGTGACCTCATACATTATGAACTATATGTGGTTCGGCACTCTGCACCGAGCCCGAATCAAGGTTCCTTGGATTCAATGTTGCCAGCTGAAGGAGGAAGGAGGTCTCAATGTCATCCACCCGCAAGACGCCCTCACAGCACTAATGGCCAAGTGGGTAATCAAGGCATGCGAGCCAGGGTCTTCAAACCTTCACTTCATGCTTAGGTTCTGGCTGAGTAAGTTCCAACCCTACGCAAAAGGCAGGTGGGAGCCGAGTCTTGACTACTTCACCCTTTCTCGTTTCCAAGCGAAGAAGGGGTCCGCGGTGTGGAAAAGGGTCGGGACATCCTGGAAGAAGCTGAGGCACGAAGTTTTGCCGATGAAACCAAAGATCGTGGAAGAAGTGGAAGCTGAGTCCTTTTGGTGGGCCCCTCTCCTGCCCATAATAGGTCCTGGGTTCTCAAACGCGAGAGCTGCCCAACTACATCGAAGAGGGCTGCATCAAATCAGAGACGCGCGGTGTCATGGCGTTTTCTTGACACCCAAAGAAGCAGGGGTAAAATTCGGACTTAAAGCTGAAGAAAGAGGCGTTTGGTTGGCAGCTATGCTCTCAATCCAAGGGCAATGGGGAAACATCCTCGCAGTAGGTTCCCAGCCAGCGAGAGCAAAAGAATGGATAGGGTGGTTTGTAGGAGATGCCCTCCAACCTCATATGGTCGTACAAATTCCCCAAAACTCCATTGCTCAGATTGGACTACCGGCATTTGCGTGGCCAGCTACCTGGGTACAACGAGGCTATACGGTCCTTCCAAACGCTGGCATTCTCCTCGCCTACCCAGTCGGCCAGTAGAGCACCCTTGATCCAACGCTAGTGGGACATTTTCACCGGGTCAGAGTCATTGAAACGCTACGCGGCCCCCAGAAGCCTGCCATCCTCCTATACTATGGACGGGTGGACCGAATCAAATGGGATCCAGGGAAGTACGTTTGGAACACTGATGGATTCAAAGAGCCCCTCATGAATTTCACCGCAAACATGGGCTGGAAATTGCTCAAGCGCGGCCATCAGGTGCCCAACCCGATTCGCAAATGGAGTAGCACCGTGTTGAGGAGGGTGATCGGCCGCCAATTGTGAGAGTATACCTTGGGTGATGATAAAGTTTGATGCCTTGTACTGGTGGAAATTCAAGGCTAAGATTGGAAATTTGATTGGAATTTCAAGGCTGAGGAAAGTAGAACAAAAGTAGTGGATTCCAGTTTGTTTTTTGTTTTTTTCAAAAACACCTTCTTCCCTGCCGTTGATTGTATATATATATGAATACAGAAAACGGATACGGATTATCCCATATCAATTGTCAAATGACTTTGTTTTAAAAAATACAAGACTGAGGAGGGTACTAGGATTTTGAGATTTTCCAATCAAATTATTTTTCAAAACCCCCCCAAAATTAAATGAGGGGTTTTGAAAAATAATTTGATTTGGAACTTTGGGGTTCCTCACTATCCACTCAGAAGACAGCCTACTTTACAGCCACATTGCAGAAGCAATACAAGTTTTCAAATTGGTAAGCAAGAAGTTGATTCTCGACCAATTTGTCTGATGATTTTAATTTTGCACGTTGGAAGGTAATATTGTTCCTGTCTTCAATTGATTGCATTATGAATTAATTGTTGGGTATGAACTGATGTGAATAATTGTGTGATAATTTGATAGATTTGATATGCTTCTATGTATTGGTAACCCAAAAGTGACATTCAATTTTTGGGGTTCAAAAACATCATTGCTTTTGAAGCTTTATGGATCTAAATGTCTTCAAGTTATACAAATCTCAACCGTACAATCTTGTAGTGTACATGTTGTAGAGGACATGTAGAAAATTTGAAGTCATTTGGCCACATAGATTGCAAGATCATAATGTTTTAGTGTTGAAAATGGATCCTGAAATTTTCCCAAAAACACATTTGTAGGTGAAAATTGATTTCTAAACCTACTCAAATGTAAAAACTTTACACTACAAAATGATTCAAAACTAGTATACAAACACATTGGTGGAAAAAAAATTCATTCAATTGACTCATTGTGTCTACAAAATGGCTTTGCAAAAAAACACATCTAAAGGTGAACCTCCTTCTACTAGAATGCTTCTCAGTCACTCATTAATTCTTGAATTAACATGAAATTTTAGCCACACAAACTAGACTAGTATATGCAACTTTTCTAAGAAGAATTATTGAAAATAAACTTTGTACGAAGAAGAAACAAGCCGCCAAAGTTCACTATACTCCAAAAATGGCAGGATTTTGAACTTTGAATTGGTCCCAAACATTCAAAACAACTTGGATTGACATGAAAACTTTACCACAATAACCATACTTTAAGGGGAACAAAACCCAACAAAAATGAGCAATGGATGAAGGAGATACAAGGTCCCGAAGTTGCAGCCCTAAATTGCAGTTTGGTGAACTCAAATTGAAGTTGTGAACTTCGATTGGCTTCCAAAAAATCAATAAATCTTGGATTGATCTGAAAATTTTACCATACAAACTAGAGGGGAGAACGCAACATTTCCAACAAGTTTTATTGAATTTGGACCTTGGATGCAAAAATTACAGCACTTTGAATTGGACCTTAAACTGTGTGAGGACACTTTCTGTCCTCTTTGTCATTTGGGGGTTAATGACTGGCCTGGGTGTTGCTTTTCCTTGATAATTTGTCATGGTGATTCGTTCCAAGCTGAGGAAACACACTTAAGTGGTTAAGGTTAAATTGTCTTCGAAAATCTTTGAATTACTTTCAACTGAGCTGGTGACTTGAGGAACAAAGATGGAACATGGCTGAGAAACTGTCAAGTGGATGTGAAGAGTTCATGAACCAGCGTGTGCAGTTGGGAACAATGGAGGCATTAGAGGCTTGAAATCAGGGAGATTTTGTGATTATCTTCTGAAAGTTTGTGTAATTACAAGAGGATAATTGTTTTTATTGTTTCCATGTCAATTTGTATGTGTACAGTATGTGCACAGTATGTGTTTTGGGGCTGATTTAACCCCTAAAGTCCCAAGGCCATTTTTCTGTCAGAAAAAACTCATAACTGCCATTTCTACTGCGTTTGTCCAAAAAAACAAAAAAAATACTTTTGGGGGAACTCAACCGTAGGATCTTGAACTTTACTTGTTTGAGATTATGTGGTAAAAATTGTATGAAGTTTGACCGTACAGATTGAGAGATATGAGCATTCAAAGTTGAAAAAGCAAGTCAATTTTGAACACTAGACTGTAATTTTAGATGACTTTTGATTGCTATTTCTGGAAAAATGTGCATATGGAATTTGAATTTAAAATTTATTGTGTTGAAGAATTGATTTGGGAGTGTAGGAAAAAAATTTCAAAAAATAACAACTTGATTTTCATACTTCAAAAAATTGTCAAGTAGAAGTAGGTCCAAGATTGAAAGAAAAACTAAATTGATAATAGCTCTTACATGGGATTGAAATACAATAATCCCCAACGGTGAGATTGTTCTAGGAAGCAAACTTAACCATTTTAAATATAAAAATTTGAGAAAATTTGAAAATTGCATTCTGAAATGAATCCGATAAGTTATTTTTTCAAAAAGATGTTTAGATTGCCCAAAAAATAAGATTGTTCTTAACTTTCACATCACTAATCAAAATGGAATGAATCAAAGCTTCAAATGTAGACAAAATCATAATCTTTGAGAAAGAAAATTTTTAAAAAATTATTTTGAATTTTTGCAATATTTTTTGTGCTGCCCACCGAGTTTAGTTCTAGGCTTTTGTGGTATAACTTTTGCTTCCGGGCACCAATTGAGATTTTCTATCTTCAAAAAAAGTTTCAAAAATTGAGGGTAAAATTTCAGCCCATAGGAACCTACATGAATTCCAAATTGAGGGGACAATGGGACTTTAGGGGTTAAACTCAGGAAGTTATGAATGGAAGTGCTGAAATTTGCATAGCTAGATCATATCATTACTTGCTGAGTATTATAAACTTGTATCTTCTTTGCTCTTTAACCCCTAAATGCCCGAGGCACCAAAATATGGTGTTTGCAAAACTTTGAAGTTAAATGAATCCTAGCCAATTTGCTATTTTTAGTAGTTTGTATTTTTTAAATGTTCTTCTTGAAGTCTAGTTTTGCCTCCAAAAGTCCGATCTTGAAAATAAATGACAATGATTTTTCTATAAGAGATTTTGTGCATGGGTACCCTGTGCAATCTTGACTTTCCATAGTGTTAAGAGCTCTTGGAAATGAGCCTCAAATACACTAGATCTTGGAGAAAAAATCACATTCTAAATTCATTTAAAAAAGTTGTAGAGTGAATTTTGAAAAGTTGTAAATTGATTTGGGTTCTTCAAGTTAGGCCCGTTAACTTCATATTTTTTTGGTCATCAACTTTTTAGATTTGACTTGCAAAAAAGACTTCAATTCCTTTTTGCAATTTTAGCACCCTCATAATCAAACGTTATAATCTTTCACTTCATAAGTGATATTGTTGTGCTTTCTTTTCCTATGCAATCTCTAACAAGTCTAGTTTGAATTTGTACGGTTACAATTTCAGAAAAATCGAAACATCTTATCAAAATGTTGGCATTTTGTTCAATTTAGAGCAGTTTTCAGGAAGCTGAAAACATGCCTTGGGCATTTAGGGGTTAAGCAAACAATTCATTTAACCATTCCAGAGTTGATTTCCCTTTTCGGGGAAGCTAAAATCTTTGAAACAATTTACAGTAAATTTACATTCAAAGCAAAAGGGAATTAGCATCTAACCCAAGTTGTTTTATATTTTTTGGACCTTCATAGAATTAGTTACAAATTTTTTAAGTTGAAATGCAGTAATAACTAAAATCGACTATTTCCTGTAATTTACACTGTTGATACATTGAAGAAAGAAAAATGTTACCCTTTGTGTGTTTGCTTTTCTGAGCATGGCACTTTAGAGTAGATTACCTTATAATAGTCAATTTGGTAGTTAATGGCCTCAATTTAAGCTCAGATTTTTGTTGCATATCAGTTAAACTATAACATTGTAGGGTCTGTTCTCACTTGGTGTTAAAGAGTGTTGTTAGTGAGGATCTTAGGAACAACTTTAGCCCTACTTCTGGACCAGCTTCACATTGCAAACATCACTCCTAACACCAAATGTGAACGTACCTTTAAAGTCCATGTACAAGGTAACTGATGAAATAACAAATTGACTGGGTAATGGGCAATTTTTGGGGATAATTTTAGTTACTCTTTTTACACTGGAACCAGTTGGGAATTGGAAGTTGGGTGATTAGTTGGTGATCATAGATTAGTAACATATATTGGTGATGTGTTGTATTGAATTTGTAATTTGAATATGCCCTTGAAAGGTGCATGACAATTTCGATGCTTGAATGTGTTCTCTAGTTTTGGGTTATATACGTTGATAAAATTGTTTGGAGGTTGTGTAGATAAAATACGAATGGAGCTAGCATAAACACTCATGCTTGCATTAGCTAGGGACGAATTGCTTTTGGACCGATACAAATTTATCACTCATCTAACTAGTGATTATGCTAGTTAATTAGTGATTGAGACAAATAGTTTTCAAATATAAAACATAACCAATAATTAAGGAATTTGTGTGTAAAATTACTTATATAAATATTCATATATCAATGTTACCTATTTATGCAATTCTTAGGTCAAATAGTGCATGCATAGACAAATTGTCAATCAAACTTGACGATTTGCTAAATATCCCCTTGAATACCCTTTAGGACGGGAACAACATTAATGTGTCCATAGCATTAAATGAAGGACTGGCTTACCAAATTTTATCTTGGGAAATAAGAGTGTATAAGTATACATTGTAAAAGTAAAATTATGCGACAAATTTCACAAAAATCTAAATGACATGTGACTTTAGCCACAATATGTTAGACTATTTGACAATTCCCTAAATTTGAACCCCTATACTATAGTCCTGGGTTTTTGTGAGATAGACAAAATCTAGACTACACATACATTGCAAAGTTTTTTCCTTCACCATTTTGATTGTTCTAAAGCACAATCCTTCACAAACAAAACAAATTTCTCATATACAATAACCCCTACTATTTAACAAAACCCTCACTTACAAGGTAGAGAGTTTAAGGTTTGGAGGTCAAGACAAGGGTTCAAGTAAATGTATCTACCTTAGATGAAATAGCAACAATAATAACAAAATTGTAAGAACAATTTGGATGAATGCCTAACTTATTTGAATTATGTTTTAAAATTGCTCAATTTTAACCCCTAAAGGTCCAAACACTGGTTTTTTTGGCAACATAGCAATTTGGATAGCTTACTATTAACAAATTTTTTTATTTTTTTCTTTGAAAATTTCACACAACATCTACCCAAGGAGTAGCTTGAAGGCACAACAATTTTCATAACTTTTGACTACATATTTAACCCATAAACAACGTTGAGGATGTTTTCTGGCTAATGAATGATAAATAATCTCTTCATGTGGGATAGAAGTGCAATTATTCATCTTCCAAATTTTCTATAAAAAGATAACATCTTCTATAGTACTTTGGCTTCCAATGAGTGCTTTTTCATTTTTTTAAGGCAACAATTCACACAGTTCCAAAACAACTCATTTTCACAAAGACTAGCTCATTGTTTAAGAGTTAAAGAGTCTTTCATAATTTTCATTTCATTAATCAAAATGGAATGATTCAAAGTTTTCCAAGTATATATAAATCTAGAAACCAATTTCAAATTTGTATTTCTTAAAAAAGTGGTTTTAAAGAAGTTTTTTGGGCTGACCAAGTTGGCCGCCAAACACTAAAAATTACATATCTTCATGCAATAACTTTTGAACCATGTAATCAATAGTTATGAAAATTGTTGAGCCTTGAAGCTACTCCTCAGGCTCATGTTGTGTGAAATTTTTAAAGAAAAAAAAAGAATTTCATTCATAGTGAGTTGCCCAAAATTATGATTAACCTTGAAACTCACGTTAAGATGTTTTGTGTGCTTTGAATGATTTCAAAGAAGACTTTTGGGTAAGAAAAAATATTTTCATCTAATTTTTTTGGATATGATTGAGCTCATTTTTAATGAATGGTGTTGGATACCCGGGGAGGACACTCCCTATGTTTTAGCAAACTACGTGCGGCGGAAAAAGTAAAACAAGTAATACACCTTAAAATTTAATTTCTTTTTCAAAAAAAAAATTATGGATAGATTTTACTACTTTAGAAGTTTATGTTTTGAATTATTGGTATTTTTTTGTGCTAATAGTAATTAGTTATAAATTTTTGAAGAAAAAAGATACACTGTAAAGCTGAAAATAACTTTCACACCTCTATATTATATAAGAAAAAAAATTTGAAAAATGAAAAAAAAATTATATAGAATAGCTTTCTATTGAAAGTTTATTTTGGTTGAATATTGATGCAATAGTCATCTTCATGTGAGCTCTATAAATATTTTAGTTGGAGAACATGCCATTTTAGTTCATTTTTCAACCCTTTCTAGACAATATATCTTATGTTATTTGGAATTGAATTTTTTGTCAATAGAAACCTTTAGTCATTGTTAAACAAAGCTCAAAATTTTAGAATGAAATTATAGTTTATTCAAGGTGAATTACATGAATTACTTTTTCCACCGCCGCACGTAGGTACCCCAAATGTAGTGAGAGTGTCCTCCCCTAGGTTGGATATTTCCTCCTAATAATAGTCTTATACTTTTCTACATAAAAAATGGAAAATCATAAGGAAATAAAGGAAATGATTGTGTTAGTAGGGTATTTTGACGACTTCTACTTCCTCTCTTGATTTGAATTTCAGCTATAAAAAGGGTCTTTTGAATTTGAGACCAACCAATGAAATAAATCTTATCAAGTCTAGTTTCAACTCCAATTTGAAAATTTCCTAAAATTGAATATTTTATTGCAATTTGAACTTTGGACCTACTATCATTTTGTGTTGATTTTCTAATTTTAGAATGAAATTATAAAATATTTTGTACCATGATTTTCTATACTATGATATACACTTATAGAGATATTTTTAGACTTTTTAAGCTTATTTTGTATTTGATATGAATATTTTCACTTTTTATCAAAAATTCACAAAAAAATATGATATTTATATAACTTATAGAAGACATATGATTACATCCCTAGAAAAGAATTTATTCATATACAATTGCTAAATGAGAGTATACAAAAAAAAAACTTTGAAGTTTGAAAAACTGGTTATAGGTCCATCCTTTTAGGGTTAACAAGATGTTGCTTATGTTTGAAAGTGTTGAAGGAGAATAATGACCTACTTAGAAATGATCCATTTTAGTATAATAAGTTTGTTCCAAGGGAGGTTTGTCAATGGGAATTTCATATCAATAAAGAAATGATCTTTGGTTTCTAGTTCCAATTAGGGATTTGTTTCCAACTCAATTGCTCAAGATGTACATCACACTCAATTGCATCACATAAGTACATGCACACAAATACAAATTCAGTATGAAAATATATCATATTAGACAATTTGGTGAACACATGATCGGTACATATTTAGAGTTTTGTTTTATAGTTATATGTTCTATCATCATTTTCTTACAAACTAACGTATCAAATATTCCTTTTCTTTAGCTCACACTTTTCACCAATTGGAATACTCCATCCTCATCACTTAGTAATTCTCCAATTTGGTCTTAAAATATCTCTACAACATCAATCTAACATCTCCTCCTTAATCTCACAAACTCCTCATCTTCTAGACATCTCCAATTAGGACACATCTCAATCTTCACCACACTTAATCACACTTCCAATTAACACTCTTACACACGCAATACATCTAACTTGGATACACAAAATAAACCCGGAAATATACAGCTTGAGTAGCTAGGACCCGCATTGGACACTCTTTGATAGCGGGTGACAATGAAATCAAAAACCACAACCTAATAGGAATCAAACAAGCAATTACCAAAGGGGAAATAGACGACCAACGACTTGCCAACTACCAACTTGAATTCACCTACATCCAAATCAAAATGCAAATATCTTCACCTTTGACTAAACACTAACTCACTTCCCACTTGGCACAAAATTTGACTTGGAACTTGCCACCTAATCCCTTCAATTGTTTGACAAAACTTAACTCCAACTTGGACACACATCTGTTACTTGACTATCTACCACTTCATCCAACTTGATTCATTCACAAAAGCACACATCAAATCGCCTCCCAATCAAGTACAAACACGTTGAAAATCACCAAATTACAACTCCAACAACCCAGTAGTTTAACAAAAACCAACAAACCACACAACAAAATTTCAAAAACAATTCCAACTTTAGAGTTTATCGAAAATTTGACCATAAATTCAAAATTATCTCTTATTGAAGCAATCATGAATGTTGTTCTTTAAGAAGAATTTTGCAACTTTTTTGAAGTTTAACCCATAATTGCCCAACTGACCATGTATGGTCGATTTGAAATTTCAAGCTCATTTTGGTGTGGGCATTTAAATTCTTTTTGATTGTCTTACAATTTTTTATGGGCAATTTTGAAGGTTAAGAATTGAAAGCTTTCATTTTTCACTGAAAAAGATAAATAATTGATTTTTGAGAGTCTCCAAATGCATATATGTATCATTAGTGAAGAGTAAAGCTTGCCAATTTTACTTCATTTCTCGACTTTGAGCAAAGTTTGCCAATTTGACTTAACTTCTAAAGTCCCATTGTCCCAATGGGGGACAAAATGGATTTTAGGCAGGCTCTTATGACCTCAATTTTTTACTGAACTTTTTGAAACTTTCTCATAAGATAGATAAACTTATGAGTTTTCCAAGAATATAATTTTTATTCCAATCGGTGCCCGGGAGCAAAAGTTATGCCACAATAACCTCAAAATGGGGGAAACTGGGCAGCAAAAGAAATCCACCAAAAATTGAAATAAAAATCTTAATATTTTTTTCTTGTATATTATATTTTCTTCTAAATGGTAAGCTTTGATTCATTCCATTTGGATTAGTGATGTGAAAGTTATAGAGTTTCTTGTTTTGCGGACAATCATAGCAACTTCTTGAAAGAATTTTTTTTCTTCCACTTTTAATGCTAATATCTTCAATCTATACAGTCAAAAAATCACAAAAACTTTGTAACATTATCTAAGATAAGTGTAGAACAAGATCATATGGTTAGATTCTTAAAAATATTTTTAAAATTCATTTCATAAGTGAACATAGCAAAAGTGGTAGTTTTGAGTGGTTTTGGCAAAAAAAAATGGCCTTGGGACTCTAGGGGTTAATTTGATGTCAAATTTTTTTTATGTGTCAATTTTCTTTGAAAATGGTTCCAATGATAAGATTAAAGTTTTTTTGTAATTTTCAACATTGAAAATTTAAACATGTATGTATTGATTTGGGGTTATTTGCAATTTCTACTTACAAAAAAAATTGCATTTCAACAATTGTAAGGTGCATTAATTTTGTAATGATTTTGATAGCTCTTCTTTTGAACTTAAGGTTTTTGGAAGTGCATTTTAGTGTACCAACACAATTTTTAGTTGTTCATGTCACCTCCAATCCCCTCAAACTCTTATAAGCAAAATTCTAAACATAGGATAATTACATTTTTCTTGTTAGAATCTCACAAATCCTATGCAATTTCACACTTGAAATTGGAATACACACTAATAAGCAAGATCTTTAAACATCTATATGGTTAGATTTTGAAATGAAAAAAAATTTGCTTCATTACAAATACTAACAAATACTAAAAGAACATCTTTATGATCCACTCATATGCAATACCTCAAAGCATTAATTTCCACCAACATCTAATGGAAACACATTGAAAAAAATGGATGGAAAATTAGAATTCACGACCTTATAACTAAATCACCCTAAGCTCTACTTTATAGCCCGTGAGCATTCTAGAATTAAGCACAATGGAGGATGTTCAATACTTATAATTTTAAGAAATCAAATGAAAGAAACTATTTTTACAATGCAAGGGAATATACTTTCTTTTCTTATTCTAAATAGAATTCTAAAGTTCCAAAGCCAAGCAAGATTGACTTGTACACAACTTGTAGAATAAAGTTTGGAGAAGCAAAATTAAATAAGTCTCATTCTATAATGTAAAGTCTTTCTTGAGCACCCTCTACATAGGCATGAGAAGGCAAATTCCAATTAAACAACTTGAACATGCCCCTACTCCGGCTTAGTAGTGCATATAGCAACTACAAACTTTGCATCCATTGGTTCCATAGTTCTATATCCAACACTCTTGTCAACTCCATCCACTATCTCTAACAATGTCAAGGATTGCTCATAACGACCTCCCATCTTGTCAGTGACAAAACCATCTTCTGAAGAGAGATCAACAAGGAAATTGTACAACTCGTTGACCTTGGAATAATCTTCTGGAAGCTCCAACCTCTCCACAGGGTATTCACATATTTGTATATTATCAAGCAACCTCAACACCATGAAACTCTTGAGTATACACTTTCCACGGTCTCTTTTGATGAAATTGATCCTTGGGCTCAATTGAAACAAGCCCCTTTCGAATGCATTCCATTCGAAAAATTCAACAAACGGTTTCTTTGGATCCATCATTATTCTATTGAATGGAGATAGGCCTATTTCCGGATCCGTGACATCTTTTACAAATAGAAATGCTTTGCTTGCAGCAAATGAACATTTCGCTATAGGGTGGCATCCAATATCAAATAGCCCTATGAAGCTAAAAAGAAATGTCATGGGGCTCAATCCATAGCCATCGCAAAGACATGAGAGAGCAGTCTTCGATAAGCTATTGGTGTTCAACCACTTAAGCAATATGGCTAACAAACTTACAGCCATGGATATGTTAAAGACTAGTCTGGGTGCTGTGTAGAATGTAATCACTCCCGTTGACAAGACTAGCAAGAGCTCTCCGGCTACTACTTTAAAGAAGTTAGATACAATGAGCTGAACCTCAATGCCCACACTAGCTCTTGGATCGGTATAGTTCCAACGGTTATTACTAGTACCCCGGAAGCGATTAAGGTAATACATAAATACCAAGGTGCTCACATTGTACATCACTGCGAAAGGTGTGTTAATGGCAACAATGATGAACAACAACGTGGCCTTATAGAGGAATCGAAGGAGGCTAAACAAAGCCATAAGTATCACTACAAAAAATGCTATGGGGCTTATGGATACCATAAGTATCCAATCTAGACAATCCTCCATGCGTTCGTCCATCTATTTCAATGCAACATGAGACTTCATTAGTAATAATCTACAATTGTGAACACAAATTTTTTGGAAGGACAATTCAAAATCTCCAAGCAACTATGGTGGAGTCAAACTTCATTGTTTAGATTACATCACTCTAATGAGAAGTCTTGATCAAGATTTAAATAAAATATTCTACAAATATATCCTTATATCAATAGTTGTAATTCAAACAGATTCCCTCAGGAGGAATGAAATGTGCCACTAGAAGGTAGTGGAAACGCCTAAATGAGTGGGAGATCTAAAAGGCCAAGGCCATGCTAGTTTTAAAATCTAGAACTTGGACTACTATTCATAGTCTCTTCGAATATTTAGAATCAAAATACTAAAGATTTGAAGATAGAAAAGACGCAATGTTATGGCAGGTCTTTGAGATCTGAGGGTAAGAGTTTGCTGACTAAGCACCCAAAGAAATTATGAAAGACACTGATCAATTCACTGGGAAGATTGTCTCAAGCTAAAGAGGATGAGTTAGCCCCTGATTAAAAAAGAAATTAATCAACGTGGCCATGATTGCCAATGTCAAGGTGAGCCCTTCCCAGAAAGAGTTTCAGAGGCCCCAAAGAAAGACAGCGTGAGTTGTGAGCACACCTGGTCTGGAGAGACACGAACTGAAAACTCCGCAACACACACGTTCTTGTTGTTGCATGCGCAGCAAGATCACTACCGCTCCGCTCAGATTTTCAAAACTTCCTCTGCGAGAAAAGCACAAATTCACACTGTGAGAGAGTGTTACTGCCACTCACACGGGAATGGAAATCCACGCGTTTCACAATGGAGAAGTCGAGACATTCCCCCTTGCGAAAGCAACCCAATAACAACAAATGAATGGACAGCGTGCGAGAAATTAAGCGACTTGGCCAGTGGATTTTGAGGGTTTCTGACAGCACTCAGAATTTCATGTTATTTCTCACTTTCTCACACTCAGGGTTTTTCAAAAACTCCTATCACTTGATGCTGGGATCAATATGAGCGGCTGTGATAGTGCATTCACTGCGCGGGTCTCCCTTTTCCCACAGAATGATGAATAAAAATAAACATCATTCAAAATCACCTGCTTCAAAAGATGTCGTATTTACAGATGACGAGTTTTGCAATCCTCTGGGAAATGCGAGACTCGCAGGGAAATCCACTACATGAGGTGCACTGTATACGGCTCACAACCATTCTAAGCTCACAGACTATTACCTGCACACAGATTCAGTCCTGCCGAGATGTTGATTAGGAAGCTGAAACCGATTTCACGAAGGAGCTAGAGAAGACTGAAGTTGGTCGCTTCTTCAGGGCGTACTGCAGACTATGCTGAACCTGAAAACCCTGTGGGTGGTGTATCTCTCTTTTGAAGGGATGGGCAGCGTTGCCCTTCTGGTTCCCCCACCACACGGAAAGGTAATACGTAGAAAAACTTTGACTTTTGGTCTTGAAATACAGTAGTAATCTTACAATACAGTAGCAATCTAGCTAATTTGACCAAAGAAAATGAAAATTTCCTGGACACAAAGTAATCAACGTGTTTTCGTGTTTAGGATACCGACAACGTGTTTTGGCTACAGCCAAATGGCGAAAAATCGTGCACAAGGAAAACACGGACTGCTGTGGACAATTGAAGTTGGTGTTACAGTCGGTAAGGAATCGTCGGAAACAGAATCTTTCTTTGAAAATGCTGTGCGTTCCCCCACCACACTATGCTGTACCCTACAAAACCCTGTTGGGTCCCTGGGTGGTGTATCTCTCTTTTCAAGTGATGGGCTTGCAGCCTTGCTCTTCTGGTTCCACCACCACGTACACGGAAAGGTGATACGTAGAGAAACTTTGACTATTGGTCTCAAAGTACAGTAGCAATCTACACTAAATAGTGAAATTAGGTTGCCTTAACAATTAGGTTGCCTTACTTCAAGAAAATCACTTTACAAGCCAACCAATCAACAAATATGTCTACTGTTTTTTTTGTTTGTACACATAGAGGTTCATAAGTCCCACATGCATAAATTTTTAATTCAAAAAAATAGTAAATTCTTGTAAAGAAACAATACATATTTATATTGTGTAGAATGTCAAGAAATTAGTGTGGTGCAACCTAATTTCACTATTTAGTGTAGCTATTTTGACCAAAGAAAATGAAAATTTCCTTGTCAAAAAATAGTCAACGTGTTTTGGATACAGCCAATGGCAAAAAAAACCGTGCACAAAGAAGACACTGAGAGCAGCCCCACATCAACACATTGAAACAAAGCAACAGTGTAAAGGTTCTGCACCATTGATCTTCTAATAATGAGGAATGTCCTCCATTGATTTGCTTCAAACTGTTGCTGTGGGGCTGCTGTGGGGCTGCTGTGGACAACTGAAGTGCGTGTTACAGTCGGTAAGGAATCATCGGAAACGGAATTTTTTTTCGAAAATGATGGGCGTCCGTCACGAGATTCATGACTGCCTAATTTCTTTCCACACGAGGTTACAAACATTAGAGTCTGCTGAAATTCTGGCTACTCGCCCAGATTAGTGATGGAATAACTAAGTTGGGATTGGCTACACTGATAGAGAGCAGGAAGGAATTTTAGTGTCACCCTCAAAATTAGTGTCACCACAAAAATTTATTTTGAGGGAATTGATACAAATAATAATATTTCATCTTGCACCAATTCAAAAACTGTGACTTCTGTTAATTTGTGCCAAATGCACCATTGACCCCTAAATACCCAAGGTTTTTTGGGGGGTTCTTGGAATTTGCTATAAATTGAACAAAAATGCCAACATTTTGATCAATTTGATCAATTTTATTTGAATTGTAACTCTACAAATTCAAATTAAAGATGTTAGAGATCACATGGAAAAAGAAAACACAACAATATCACGTATAGATTGAAAAATTATAATCTTTGATAGTGAGGGTGTTAAAATTGACTATGAAAAAAATTTGTAGTTTTTCTTCCCTCTTTTCACATATCAAATCAAAAAAATTGGTCACCAAAAAATATGAGGTTGAAGGGCATAACATGCATAACCCCAATCAATTTACAACTTTTCAAAACCTACTCTACAGTATTTTTAAATAATGTATTTCTTATGTGATTTTTTCTCCAAGATATAGTGTGATTCAAGCACATTTCAAAGAGACCTCAAAACTAAAAAATCAAGATTTGCAATGGACACCCTTGCACAAAATCTTGAATAGAAAAATCATAATCATTCATTTTCAAAATCGGATCTTTGATGCTAAAACTAGACTTCAAAATTATAAAATACTAAAAATAGTATCTTGGTTAGATTTTATTCAACTTCAAAGTATTGTTGACACCAAAATTTGGTGCCTTAGGCATTTAGGGTTTAAAACAAGTCAATGGAACTTCTTCTTCCTTTATTGGGGCTAAAAAGATGGGCTCATGCCTATGTTTTCTTTAGGCTTTTTTTTATAGTCTAATTATTCATTTCAATGCATTTGTTACTCCAATTGTTCTAAAATAAAGATTTAGACCCATCACGTAGGGTACATTATACTAGCATTCTAGCAAAACAATGGTCTTAGGGCACCCATGTATAGTATTAGAGAATGGTGTCCAAGACTCAAATTGGCACCAAGCTAGTTTCAACATAGGCTTTGGGCACCATGCGTTGACACTATTACTTAGTGCCTAAAGACCACCAAATTACTTGGATCCTATTAATGTAGTGCTACAATCTACAAGGAGTTTCGAATTATCTTCTTTCGCCTTTTCAAGCAAGAAGTAAAAGCTTGCCTTTTAATTATTATAGTTCAATTTGTATTTCATACCTTGACCTACCTAATTTGAGGTTTCTAAT
This sequence comes from Rhytidiadelphus loreus, assembly GCA_947034895.1. Lineage (NCBI taxonomy): Eukaryota > Viridiplantae > Streptophyta > Bryopsida > Hypnales > Hylocomiaceae > Rhytidiadelphus > Rhytidiadelphus loreus. Next base: position 25,553,008 of record OX344765.1, on the reverse strand, counting down.
TCCAAATAGTATTATTTGTGGTTTTAGAAGTGTTTTGCATTTTTCCTTGTAATAAAAATTAGGAGTAGAATTCCAACTTTTCGACTTCTATAGAAGGCTCAAAAGCATGACAACAACTTTCCCTATTAGTCAGTGGGAAAAATTAACTTCATCAAGAAAATTAGTGTTATTGCAAAATTTTATTTTTGTGATAATTCATACAAAATAGTAACATTTCAACTTTCACTAATTCAAAATAGTCTAACACATGTGGTCAATTAATGTCAAATGCACTCTTATATGACAAATAAGTGGTTAAAAGGAGAATTTATGATATTTTTTGAGTTTTTATTTGATGTTTTCAAATTCCAATTTTTTTTTTTTTATTCCACCGGCCAACAATGAACTAATTTGTAGACCTCCCCTAAAATTGAAGTGGAGTATATTAGAGTTCCCTTGATGCTTCACTAATCTAGAGTCTAGACTTTCTATTATACCCTTATGAGCTGGTTGACTTTTGAAATTCGGGTGATTCTCTCAAATCACGACTAGGTGGGGTTTTCTCATTTTTTATAAAGTGGCAAAGTGACAATATAAAATGATAGAGTGGTGCTTTAAATTTCAACATTCATCTATATATTGGATAGAAAATACCACAATAGCACATAACAAATGTATACAATTTTGTTTTCATCCACAATTTGGCAATTTCATCCAAGAATTTTTCTTAATTTGAAGTTTTAAGGTGAAAAACTTCATGATTTCTTTCCATTTTTTGGCCAAATTATTATTTTCTATCACAATCTAACCAAATTATTATTTTTTGGTGCAATATGGCACTATAATGCCAAAAGAAAGCCCTGATCAAGATTTATTTGATTCTAGAAATGACAGAAAGGAGCATCTATTGAAAAGCTAGTTTGTATGTGAACAAGTTTATTGCAGAGCAAGTGAAGAAAATGCCCAACTATAGGAATAATCGCCAATACTTAAATGCCATCCATGGAATAGCTTATTAGTCATTCAAATGCATGTGGGTTTTGAATGATTTATCACTCAAGAGGGATATGATGTTTTGGAAAGGATTATTTGGCAATATATTCTCCAACTAAATATTTGGTTATGTCCCTATTGCCTCAAATCAATATATCCAACTACTACAACCTTTTCTCCATCAAACATAAGATGAAATTCAACTAGTCTAGAGGGCTGTGAGTTCTCTGAGTTCCCAAACAATGGGAACTCGACCACAACATCCTATTGACATGGCTGAGAGACTACCATGTCAAAAAATAATAGATTATTATTATTTATTTAATATTTTAGTTAATTTTGAAAATTTCGAATGACTTTGAAATGATTTTAAATTTTGGACAATTTTGGCTAAACTATATCTAAAATGGCCCTCCATGTTGGTTGAAAAACATGTAATGTCCAAAATTCTATATCTAGCATTCCAATTCCATCTACTATTTCTAATAATGTTAAGAAATTCTTGAAACGACCTCTTATCTTGTCAGTGAAAAAACTATTGGCTAAAAAAAGAGTGACAAGGAAATTGTACAACTCATTGAGCTTAGAGGATAATTGCAAGAAAGAATTGCTCTTTTTTGTCCCCTTGGCCAATTGGCCTTATGCAAGTGTTTTTTTGCTCATAATTTTTGTGTCATATTTCAATTTTGTATGAAATTTGAAATGGAAGTATATATGGTAGTTGCAAACATTGAGAATTCTTTCAATTTAGAAAAATTAGTTTACTATTTTTCAATAGCTTTCAATTGGATGTCTACCTTTGCTATTTGGAGGAGGGAATAGTATTATTTTTTACCCAAAAATGCAAATTTGAAGGTCAAAATTAAGAGACATGGACTTTTACTAAAGTTACACAAGTCCACAAAGAATTTTTTATTTTAAATAATAAAGTATCTATGTGAAATTGTGAGATTGTGAGTGTGAAATATTGTTAATTGTGGGATCTCAAAAGTAGCTTTGAAAAATTGAATTTTAAAACGATTAAACCAATGTAGATTTGGAAGTTTATTTGAAGTTGATTGAAGTATATATAGATATGTATAGTTGACGGTGGCTCATTTCTTTTTCTCTCTCTTCCTTTTGTCTTAGAGCAACAGCTATACTAGTTTCTAAGAGTTTTTGTTTATAGCCCATGTACTTGTTTTTGCTAAGTTGGTAGATTAAAGCTTGAAGTATTTATTTCCAATTGTTGTAAAAGTCCTAGTGATTGGGAATCTTTGCGTGTCTGAGATTTATTGATTTCTAAATCTTAGTGATTGGGCAATTGTATGTTGAGTGGTTGTATGTTGAATATATGAGATTGTTTGTGAAAGTGATTGAACATTTGATAGTTCTATGCAAATTTTTGTGAGAAAAGTAACCATGGTTGATCTCTTTAATCGAATGGAGGATTGCTATTATGTGAGCATAGGAATGTGAGCCTATAAGCCTAGAATACTACACACCTATGTTATAGATGTATATACTATAGAAACCGTCTATGATTATAAGGTGTATACGTTACGAATATCCATATTATAGGTGTTTATGATATATATATATATATATATATATATATATATATAAAATGTGTGGTATCTATATTATAGGTACCTATATTGTAGGCTCAATGCTCACAAGCTTGCATTCTTGGGCTCACGTATTAGCACTGGTGAATTGAATGCATGTGTCTATATTGGTATTGATTAAATTGGTATAATAGTCTATGTAAGATTTGAAGTAATATGTGTTATTTTTTGTGCTTGAAACAACTAATAGGTGTGATTGGAGAGTAAGCTTTGAAGCAATTAGTGTTGTTGTATGTACATTAAGCAATGTTTGTGTGTAATTGGAAAAGAAGCTTAGAATTGTATTGGAGGAGATTAACTTGTGGCTTCTAGCTTGTATTTGACATTAGGAAAATTTTCAAGCCTAAACAAGGTTGCAAGTTTTGGAAGGCAATGGTGCAATCACTAGAAAAAAATTTAATTAATTAATTAATTTGGAAGCTGACATGGCACTACTAGTGCCACATCAACAACACATCAAATTGAAAATTTTTAAAACAAAAATCCAAAATTTTTTATTTTTTATTCTTTTGTTTTTGCACTGCGGAGGTACTGAAAATCAGAACTTAACATACTTCTACAAGCCTTAGAATTTTTGTAATGATGTGGGAAAATACTCAAGGAATGAGTAGATTACTAGACTACAATGTGTATGTGTGTAGAAATCCCAAAGATTGGATACTTTTAAGGAGTTGTGAATTTATGCAGGGATTGGATAATTTAATTATGTGTCAAATAGCTTTAAGCTATAGCATTGCTAGCTTGAAGAAATCAATATTAAAGAAGAGAGTATGTATGCAAGATACTAGAGATTGATATAACCTTGTGATTGTGGATGCTTCAAGCAATTATAACATATAGACTATTGTAATCTTGAATTGAAGGCTATAAGCATAATTTCTTGAAAGAATTGGTAATGTTTAGTGATGTTTTGTTTTAAGCAATTGTTTACACTAGTTGTGAATTGAATAAATAGACTCTTTTAGAGCAAGTTGTCAAATGCCCTTGAGCAAAATAATAGAGAATTGCAATAAGCAAATGAGGAAGTTTGCAATAGATTGATGAAGTTGATTGTACTAACAGTGGTTTGTGAAATAGAAGACTCACGCTTTTAAGCGATTATTGTGAATCTATGCTTTAAGCAAGTGTAGAAATTGGCTACTATTGTATTTTAACCCCTAAAGGACCATTGTTCCCTTGATGGACAATTTGGAATTCGGGTAGGTTCCTATGGTCTCAATTTACATCATGTTTTGTTGAAATTTTTGGAAGGTGTGTAGTTTTGCAAGAGCTTTGTGGATATATAATTTTATATTTCAATTGGATTTTGGGTGAAGAAGTTATAGGCTGTTTTAAGTTGTTTTAGGCAAAATTCAACTTTAGGGACAAGCTTGGCTACCAAAATTTTGTTGACTTTGGAAGGAAAGTGTTTTAGAAAAGAAGGTAGAGGCTATAGTGGGCATCAAGTGAAGAGCCTATTCCCTTGGATTGTAATTTTCTTGGCTCAGTCCTCTGAATAGAGACTATAGCATCAACTCCACATCCACTTTGGTTTCTGAATCCAAAGTTCAAATCTTATCTAGTATTGTATTAGCACTATGCAACGCGGCCAGAGTTTGGGGATGTTGGGTCTGTCTAGTATGCAATTAACGCAAAGTTCTACAATAGTTCTACAATGATGGTGAGGTAGTTTGCATGATTCAATTGTTGTTTTTGAGGTTGTGGTTGCACCTTTGGTGATTGATTATAGTGAGAGTTGAAGCATCCTAAAGCATTTGTCTTCGATTTTCGTGCTTGCAATAATCCATGGTGAAGAAGTGCCACGTTTTCAAATGAGGTACAATGAGAATCAACCTTTATCAAAAAATGCATTCTACAATGCCAAAGTGTTGCTAGATATCTCGGTCTCCATCTCCACCTCCCTTGTGCTTCTTGGCTCCAAGGTGATCACTCATATCTCACCTCTTACAATTCTTCTTTTGCAGAAATTAGAAATTAGACTATTTTTATTTCTCCTTGGTGCTTTATACACTATAAGAAACCCATGTTTTCTGTGGTGTTATGAAGAAATGGGTCATGTTTTCATTGACATCAATGCATTACAAATTCTGAGCCTATGGGAGGCAGATTTTTGCTAATGTTAGAAAAGACATGGAGATGTTAGAGCAAAAACATATGGATGACACAAGGGACGTGTATGTTTTTTTGAACATCAAATAAAACATGGTGACGTCTATTAGAACATTCCAAAAAACATGGAAGTGCCACGTCAACTAGGGTTTTGGAATTCACTTGGGTAAATTTTTATAAGTTATTGTAGGCTAATGTAAAATGCTGACCGGTTGTTAAAAAAAATTGGGAAAGGGTAGCCATGTGGCATGCTTTGAAAAAAATAAAAATGGATGGATGTATACTATGGATGAAAAAAGAATCTCTTTATACAAGTGGGGTTGTAGGAAGTAAGACAAACCATATGGGATATGTAAAGTAAAATTTTTGTTCAAAATTGAATGTCTAAATAAACATCCATATGTTTAAAACAACCTCCAGATGTCGGAAATAACATGCAGATGTAAAAAAAAACGTCCTCATGTTTGAAACAACATCCACACACAATGTTGTCAAGTTCTCATTTGTGAATTATCCCATATCTTTTGTCGTGGATGGACAACAAATTTCAGTATAAAAGAGACATCTCCAACCTCCATTTTTACTAAATGCCAATGAAATAATTACTTGACTTTGCCATTAAAGATTCTTTTGATGGTAGATAGTAAATTCTTGGTGAATTTGACAATTTCACTTGTTCATTTCTTTTGGAATTTAAAAATAATAATTATTTCATGTAATTAAATTATTATTATTTTTATATATTTTTATATAATTTTTTAAAAATAATTATTTCATACAATTAATACCATTTGTGGTTTTCAGTGAGCCACGTCATGTACTGTATTGTCATGATGATTTTTTTATTAATAAAAAAGGACATTGCCCAAATAAAAAAAGATGATGTGGCAGCCATGTGGCATCTACGTGGCAAGCTTTTGGAGGGTGAAAACACAAGGTATCAACAACCGTTTTCATGAAACATGCAGACATTAGAGCACGTTATAGTAGATTTCAACTGTTTGTGGAAACACCGCCTACAACAGATTTTAGGTGACATTAGAGTTGACATACCTTTAATTGAAAAAAACATACTTTTACATCTTTAAAAACACCATAGAAAACATAGGTTTCTTCTAGTGATAGTAGAAACAAGCATTGAAAAATGCGTGTGATTTAAATAAGATTACAACGAAATTGCATTGAAATGAGTGTTGTGACGATCATAGTATGGGGCAAATGATGGAATACTTGACAGTGTCATTTACGAGGCCTAATGGCAGCTATGCGAGTGACTGGATTGGCGTCTTCTCGCCTGTGAAGTTTACAATAGGTGTTGTGCATAATTTGTCTTCTTAAGTGCATTTCAATGTTAGCTCTACATCACCTTATACCTTTTCTCTTTGAAGAGAATTCAACAACAGATGAAGCATTACTGCAAAAGACTGTAAAGGTTTTCTTTGATACTTCTAAGCATTAGGTTTTTCTTCTCACTATTATCTCTTAGTATTTGCTTTGAATTAAGTTTTTCCATCTCACCCTAATCTCATGTTAATCTTAGTATTTGCTTAGAACAAGTTTTCTCTCTCACTATGATCATTCTCATGTTATAACCTAAAATTTAACTAGGTTTAGTTTTAGGGTTTGGGAATTTGGAGGTCCATGTTTGAGCTAAGTCTCTCTCTAATCTCTTTAGTTCCCATGTTTGCATGAATTCTTACAAAAGTTAGTGGAATGCTCATTATCATGGCCAACGATTATGAATATGCTAAATGACTAGAGCAATCAAAGTTTTAGACTTGAATATACGACATTTTTATTTTGAATTCTGTATAATGTTGTGTTCATTTCCTTAAGGACAACACTTATCTATTCTTAGTTAGCACCTTCAAGTTGTGTCTATAAAGGCTTCACCACCATTGGTTTACCAAAATTCTTTGTCTCCTTTAGCTTTTAATCTTTGTAATGTTTTGCTCAAAGGTGTTGCCTTAGCAAGCACATTATGCATCTACTTGAAATCAATGCAGAGTCTAAAATTTAACTAGGAGTTTTTCTTCATATTCCTTCTCCCACCTATAATCTTCAATGTTGAGTATGTTTAGCTTTGTCACTTTAGATATTTTGAATATTATTGGTGAGGCAAATTGTTTGGATTGTATTAGCTGTAGTAGTTGTTTTTGTACTATGGTGACAAAACTTTGGTTTTAGGTTCTCAATCATGAAGAAATAATTTTTTGAAAACCTAATAGCTATCATGTTGTTCAAAGTAGTTGGAGTAATCCTTTCTTTTCCAATTATTTCAACAAGTATGAAGACTAACCTTTGGAAGAGATCAATTTGTATAGAAAGATGGAACATCCTATTCAAATTTTGTCTTTTGCATTAAGGCTCTATGTTCACATGAAAAAAATAGGCCATCTTAGAATTGATTCTTGAATGGAAAGATTTTGTTGCTTCATTAATTACATGATTATGGTCATTATTCTGTAAGTTAGGGCTTCTCAGCTTATCCATACAAGACATCTTAGGTGCAAATTCAACATCTCCCTACACACATTTTAGACACTCTCATCAAAATATGAAGTGGAAGTTGAATGATACAGTTGATAAGAAAAATAAGCAATGATTTTGTTTAGCTTATATTTGAATTTCAATTCAACTATTTGTTTTATCAATCTAACATTTTTATATTGTTTTGCAGATATATTTGTATATTTGTACATTTGCATATTTGTATTTTTAGCAACTTTGTATAGGTTTGTACAATTTGTAGAAATATTTGTATAGAAATATGACATATATATATATATATATATATATATATATATATATATACATTTATTATGGCAAAATTAGATGAGAAGTTGAATGCTCTAATCTTTGACACAATACAAGTTACAACATAATGTACTTTGTAGAGGATTGTTTATTTGGTTTAATTGCATATTTATTACAATATATTTAATCATCAACAAATTTATGAATAAATGTAATATATTTTTTAAGACAATGTTTAGTAATGTAAAATTTGATCAATGAAATTAAATGAATATATTTTTTAGATGATTTACATAATGGAGTAGTTTGAAATGAAAACCAATATATTAGGAGAATGTCAATAAACTATTGGTGAATAGTGGGATTATTTTTTCTACAATTAAGTGGATATTTAATTACTTAAAAAAATAAATAAATTTTTGGAATAAAGAAAATGGAATAATATTTAGTACATTTGGTAAAGAATTTAACAATGAAACGTTGCATATAACTTTCAGAAATAGTCATTATGAATCAATTGAAGTTTTAGATGGTTTTATATATCAACTTGAAATAATGTAGAATAATCTTATAGATTTGAATTCACAACACAAAGACAATAATTATAAAGAAATTAATAGAAGAGCAAATGCAAATTCAATGGAACGAAGAACAAAAAACTGATTCAATATGTACCAAATTCAATTGCTTAAACAATTTGCAGATTAATAAACGTAAACCTAATATCCACTTTTAGAACTTTAAAATGGTCCCTGTTTTTGTTTTTGAAAAAAGTGATTTTTTTTTATCTGCCCGGATTTCTTGGCTAGGAAAAAAAATAACATAATAAGCCATAACTTTTGACTCATATTTCCAAATGTCATGAAATTTAGTGCATATAAAAGATATTCCTTGTCCCCACCTTCTATTAAAATTTCAACCTAAAATATGCAAATTTCCAATCCCATGTACCTACCCAAAATCTCTATGTTGCCAGAAAACGCATGCTGGTCTTTTAGGGGTTAAAATGACTTAGAGATTCACTTTTGTACCCAAAAGTTAGGTGAAGACCAAATTAAATAAAATGAAATGTTGAAAATGTTGGGTTGCATATTTATATTTTAAAAAAATTCACAATATATATATATATAATTTTAAATTCTTGTGCATAATTTTCAAAAATTCATACAAGAAGTTCCCTCCAATTAAAATTAAAATTCATTCAGTGTTTTAATGTATAATAAAAAAATCTGAATTTTTTATTAAAACGTCCCCAAATTGGGTTAGTTTGATCGCAGGATTCGCAGCGCCATGTTGCTACTTTGCGGCCATCCGGGGATGCTGAAATCACCGCCGCAGCTGTTGTCGTGCCCACATGATCACCAAATGCGTGCCCAGTCATCGCCAAGCGTGACCACAGCAGTAACCTAGAACCCTAACGCAGTAGAAGTGCCAACGAAGAACTATGACAACAATGGGAGCTTCACGCGGACTACACGAAAAGTGCATGAACATGAAGAATGCAAGACGATGTAGGGTTCAAGGAGCTCGTACAAAACATGGGGAAGCTAGAGGGAGAAAATTTCATACCAAGGTGTCTTGTCCAATGCAAATCAGGAGACAAAATCACGAGAGATTGTCATTTTTTTAGCTTGCCACTCCCACTCCCTTGCATGATGGCCCAAATCAACATATACATGCTGGTATGATTGCAACACAAAACCATTTGAGAATTTCAATGATCCATAATCATTTCCGTAGTCTAATCATTTTCGTAATCACATCTGCTCAATTTTTGCCAAAGCTAACTAACAATGCCATATAACTTAGGGACAGTCAGCAGGAAACTTTCCACAAAGCGTTGTTCACACGAGGAAAATGCGGTATTACTTATAAGAAGGTCGTCTTTAGTTTAGGGTTTAGCAACGAAGGGGAAGTGTTCTCTTGAAAATTTATTAAACGAACCAATTTCTCACAGTACGCAACAGCTGAACACAACACTACCTTGGGTAGAACCCACAATGTCTCCGGGTTTTTTTTTTCAAAAAAGGTTACACTTTCGCAAATCCATCTGTAAGGGATCAGCATGAAGCAAGGAAAACAGACACTTGACATTTCAACTGGTCAAGGATTCTTTAACACAAATTCATCGAACGCATCCCCATCGTTCTCTTCTAGAGTGTAAACATTACTTCTAGCCTTGAAAAACAGTGCTGCAATACAAATCCCGCTATCTATGTCAATCCATTTGGTGTCCTTAACCTCGTACTTGAATTTGTTCTTGTTTTGAACCGATTCAGCGTAATTTCAACTGAGGGTGCAGAACTTACCTTCATACCTGCAGTAGTGCGAGACATGAGATCAATTGGGTTCCTCCGTTCCTGCACAATCCCCACTTGTTTCCAACTCCCCTGAATTTCTAGTTACCAACTTGAGGACCTGCACACATGCCGCTCTTGGAGTGGTCGATACAGTGACTCGTGCGCATGCTCTTACCAGAAACAGACCAGAATTTTTATGAGGTCAAACAAGTATTATGCTAAGATATCAACCCAATGCACATGAAAAATGCCCTGGAGTACTGTTAATAATGGACTTTAACCCTTCGTGGATTCGTTCGAGGCCCCCACCGAACAATCTCAAATCCTCATCTGGTACATACCATCTAAGAACAATCAAAGAGAACCTGGGGAAGAAGACTCAGATTACCATCCAATTTTACCAAGTTTAGCTAATTTTCCCTGCGGCAGATGTCGAACATCGTGATTCTCCTCTCAGATTATCAAGGGTGCAGAATGAATGAGGTGAGCACGGAACCACGGCACATACGACCCCAAAATTAGTCGACACATTATACAACTACTCCAATTTGGAATTCAGTGCACAGTGCTTCAACGGATTGCCAAGAGGTGCACTACTAAATGCTAACTTAGTACCCCCGCAATGAATGCGGATAATATCTTGTATATAGGTCGCTAATTTCATTTTGTGCATCGATTAGTTCAGTGTCCAGAGAATTCGCACTTCAACTTTCATGGGAGGCCAACTTGTGCATTCATATGAATTTCAATTTGTTGGAATCTCCGTGCAAACTGGGTGACGTTATGCTCATTATGAATAGCAATGCATTAACACTCAGTCCTGCTCAAATCTCTCATTTGGGGGATTCGAGAGCCAGATTTGGACAGTTCATGACTGCGTGTAATTTAGTAGTGCTCATTCAGGAGAACTCCCCTTAGTCACAGATTGTTAGTTCATTTGACGTTTTTCGTCTTTGAACTGCTGAACTCAATTCTTATTTTGACTTGAATTCAGATCTTTGATTGGTAAATTCGATGATGTGATTCTCGTCCCATGGACTGATCTTGCTGAGCCATCATTGGATACTAAAGCCGGGGCATACGACAAAATCTTGTGACTAGATTCTTTTCAAGAATTTTGAAGACAAAATATTAGACTGAGAATTGCATGGGGTCTAATTTGGAAAGGAATTAAGTGTATCCTTGGAGCACTAACACAGCAGTAACAACCTCTCGTTTGCCCTAACACGAACCAACGTTTTCGTGTGCATGTGTACGTACCAAGGTGCCCTGTATATTAAATCCAAAGTCGCGTGCATTGGGTAATGTGTACCGAGGCTCAAGTCTGCAAATTTCCAGACGTAACATCTTTCCATTGCTCCCAAGATGTGGAAGATGCTAAACTTGTGATGTCGTGAATAGGCAAGCCATTTCTCAACAGCGGGGAATGCTACGGCTTGAGCTGTGGGCAGTGAGGTATTGAGATCATCACATCAACGTTGTACTGTACACAATAATCTATTTACACGAGGCTGTGGAATCATTTGTAACTAAACCCGGAAGAGCAGAAGCCATTGGGGTACCGACACAGAGTGCCGACGGCGAACTGGCGAGCATTCATAGTGGCCCGCGCTTGAAAACGAGTGGCAGGCATTTCTGGAAGTCGCACCTTCAAGACACTCGCTCTGCGTGCTTGTGATGACTTGATCGGCAAGGTCACTCTGCCCCCTCCTTGATAAAGCTTCTGAAATTGTTGGTTCAATTCATGATACTCTTCAAATTCGGCAAGTTCCAGTCCTTGCTTTGGTATTCTGACCAAGCCCGAGAACAGCAGCCGCGCCGTGCGCACAACGCCCGCGCTCTGGACGTCCATTCTGAGGTCGTCATCGTCATTCTTCGTCGCCTTGAGTACAATTCGCAATTCGCCCAACGGATGCTCAATGATTACGTCGTCGCGCGCGCGTTTTGTATGTGCGGAGACATCGTAGGCGACTGTTCCTTCCAGGACGCTACAGCAACTGATGCTAATGGCGCCCGTCACGGCCATGGTGGCGTGCGTGGCGGTCGGGACGAAGTACCGTGCAGTGACGGTCCCGTGATGCCCTCGCGGCGCCGCGACGATCGCGAACTTGGGAATCACGCGGTCCGTTACGTCGCCCAGTCCCATCATCGCACCTGCAATTCGCCGGATGGATTCCAGTTTCTGGAAAAACTCGTGATCGGAGTCGAGCTCCCCCTTGGTCTCGTACCCCGTCTTCCCCATCGCGGAAGCACGCGCGATGACGATCGGCATCCCGCAGTCTATGCAGGTGACGTCCACCCCTGAGATCTCGTCGCGCAAGCGCCCGGTGGGCAAAAGCTTCCCCCCCGTCTTGGAACCCACCACGTCTTTGAAGTGAAGCTCGATCGGTGCAGAAGTCCCTGGCACACCCGCAATGGCGACGTCGCCCTCGTAAGTCACCTGCGGAACCACGAATTGCGAAATCGAATTTCGAAACTCTAGAACAGAGCAATTGTTAAACTGTAAATGCCGGGTTCTAGAAGGCTTCGATGTTCCGGTAAGCAATCGCTGCACTCAGAATTTCAGATTGAGGATTTGTGCTCAATTCTGACCTAAATTTTTTGAATTTCGAATTTCGGAGGAAGATCGAAGTTCGAAACCTTAGAATAGAGCAATTGTTGAACTGTAATGGCGGGTTCTAGAGGGCTTTGATGTTCCGGTAAACAATCGTTGCTCCCGAAATTTCAGATTGAGATTTTGAGCTGAATTCTGAACTGAATTGTTTGAGTGATAACTTGTTGGAAAGCTACTCGTTAGTGAGCCAACAGACTGATTCGTTTCGTGAAATTTCTTGCCCATTTCTAGGTCAAATCTCGGTCTAGAGTGAAAAGCTACGAACGATGTCGTTCTAACAAGCCATTACTCATGTTCTGATTTTGAATTGCAACGACAAATTGAACTTCGCTGTCTAGGGTTTCAAACGACCTTACCAAGGCTTATTGTCTATACCTGTCCGCCGGGGGTCTTCACAACGGCCTGGACGAAGCTGCCGGTGTTCACCAAGCGAATCCGGATCTTCGTCTCGGCGCTATCGACGTTGCGAACCAACCCCATTTCGATCGCCGCGGGTCCGACGCCAGCGAGGATATTACCGCACGTCGGGCCCCAGTCCACGACGGCCGTGGCGACGGACACTTGCGCGAAATGGAAGTCGATGTCCACGTCGGGGACGTCCGAGACCGCCAGGAGCGCCACTTTGCTGGTGGTGGTGGCCGCGCCGCCGAGCCCGTCGATCTGCAAGGGGTCGGGCGAGCCCATGACGGCCAGCAGCACCTTGTCCAGAGTCTCTCTGTCGCGGGGCAGGTGCGCCTGGAGAAAGTACGCCCCACGCGAAGTACCGCCGCGCATGAACAAACACGGGATCATCTTCTGCGCCATGCCGACGGCCTCGTCACAATCTCTCTTGCAAACTCTCTTGCAATGTTTCTAGCAAATTCTCCAGCAATCTCTAGAAAACTGTCTTGTTCATGGCGCACTTGAGGAATTCGTTTCTAGTCCGTGACTCCCCAATTCTAGTTTGTTGATGGAATCAGGCGACCTGCGCATCATTTGCGACATGCGCTAATCACTTGACGTCCGAATTGGCGATGGCATCGCTCTGCTGAATATGTTGCAGTTCTGCACTAAAGTACTGTACATTGCGAGCTCTGAGTATCTGCAATCCATGAATTTTCTAACTGAATCTCTGTGAGTTTTGAGTTTTTTAGGGTTTAGGGATTGGGAAGCAGGTTGCGGATTTGGAGGGCATTGGGGAGTCAATCGAGGAAGTGATCAATTGCACTACAGAAGCTAGCGCAAAACTGATTGCAATGTCTCCGAGGTATGACTCTAAATTGTGCCCTCAGTGCTACTAATCTGAATGTTAGTGTACTTCTATTTCAATGTTGCTAGTTTCGTAAGCAAATTGGAGGTACCGTGTCACAAAACAATGACTTTTCGTTTTCGTGAAATCAAATGAAAGAAGTTTTCATTGCACTCCAAGAAAAAGGAAAACTGATTTCTGAGCGGAGTGGCGTTCCAGAGGCAGGCAAGACCAGACTGAACAAAAACTAGCTTCCAGATAGCTCCGTTTGGGAAGTAAGCACAAGCATAGACAATTGACATTCTAGCACCCTTAGGAATCCTCTAAATGGGCGGGTATTATGTCCAAAAAATGACGTCATCATGCCCCGGCCAATAGAAGATCCATCTAGTGCTTGTAATTAGTGCAACCAACATTGCATCCATTGGGTCCATGATTTGTATCCCACATTTTATTGAACCCTGTCCACTATCTCTAACAAGGTCAAGGAATGCTCATAACGACCTCTCATCTTGTTAGTGACAAAATCATTTAAAGAAAGAGTGACAAGGAAATTGTATAGCTTGTTGACCTTGGAATAATCTTCTGAAAGCTCTTGCTTCTCCACATGGTATTTGCATATGACATTATCAAACAACCTCAACACCATGAAACTCTTTAGAATATACTATCCAAGGTTTGTATTGATGAAATCAATCCTTAGACTCAATTGAAACAAGCCTCTTTCAAATGCGTTCCATTTGAAAAATTCAATGCACCTATTCTCTACAACAATCATTACTCCAATGAATAAGTTCCATCCATTTTCTCCATTGCATCAATTCCGGATATCTTTTATGAACAAAAATGCCTTAAGTCCAACAAATGAGCATTTTACTACAAGGTGACATCCAATGTCAAATAGCCCCATGAAGACAAAAAAGAAAAATCATGGAATTCAATCCATAGCCATCACAAATACATGAAAATGTAGTCTTTGATAAGTTGTAGGTGTTCAACTACTTAAGTAATATGGCTATCACACCCACAACCATGGATATGTAAAAGACTAGTATGGGTGTTGTGTAGAATGTAAGAGCATCCCCACCAGGGAGTTTTGTATCCCTAAACTCGGGACCTCAATCTAGTCAACCTTGACTTTATAGGGATGAGACCTCGCAAGTTCTCTATATGAGCTCCAATATAGGGAATTGGGCCCAACTTTTACCGAGTTCTCTATAAATTTGGGGTAGAGCTCTTGTTTCAAGACCGGTGCGCGCAAGCTTCTGTATCCCCATCCCCATCTGAGGTCCTCTCCCTAAATTTTTAGGGATACAGAACTCCCTGGTGGGGATGCTCTAATCACTCCCATTGACAAGACCAATAAAAGCTCTTCAACTATGACTTTACATACAAAATCATATACAATTATCTATAAATCAATTTGATGATGACTTTGGGATAGATGCTTGAATCCTATAAGCTTAGAACCTTGTATTGAAACATCAATATGCTCTAGGAAAATTTGTCACCAAAACAACCAAAATTTATTGTTTGTGCCTATTGTTTTGGTCACACTGTCTTAGTCAAAGTAGGCAATGTCTTTACAACAATTTGTTGATTAAGTGAAATCATGACTGCTAGTGCCTAGAATAACAAAAAATTGATGATTTGTTGTTATTTTGGTCATAGTTTTTCTAGTAGTAACAAATTTATCAACACTATAGAAGGTAAGTTTATGGAAACAATGTTGAAAAGCAACACCGCCTTCAAAATTAATTGAAGTATGTAGAGTAGGATCATAAGCATCAGTAATGTAATTGCAATAGGACTCATTGACATCCTCCTTATCCATTTCGAGCTCTCCATGTGTTTGCTAATCTATTTGGATTCAAATGTGCCTACATTAGAAATCTTCTAGCAACAATTGCCAACTCAATTTCTCATCAAGGATATTATTCCAAAACCTTTAAGCAGTTGTGACTAGCCTTTGTCTTCTATATTACAGTGCCAAAATTATTCATAAATAAAACCTTCTTAGAAGGAAATTTCATGAACATTGGTTGGCAATTCACAAGAATTATAACACGGAAAAATATTTTAGGACATGCTAGGAGATTATACTAGCTATTGGATAACATACATGTCAAGTGCATGAGCATTAGTCGTCTTCAATAAGGTATGCACACACATAATCATCACTAATTACAACTAAGCATAGATATTATTATTGAATGTAAATTATTTAATTGGATCTTTTTGGTAATTGAAATGAGATTTCAATGGACTTTAGCATGTGATATTTGGACACCCTACAAGTAAATTATGAATTTTTAAAGTATTGTCTCAAGAGGTGTACCAAGAAACAAAACTACTTATAGACTTTCTTATTTTGATTGCATATATAAATCTTGTGTAATTGATATGTAGGTTTTGTGATGCTTTTTGGTTCTAATGTAGGTGTTGCATTTAAGATATTGTTGATTATGGAGGTTCAAACTCAGTTCAAACTTTAGTTTAATTCACCAATTTAAACTCCAATGCCTATATAGAAATTTTAACTCCTTGCTTGGATCCCTTTGCCCTTTATGATATGTTGGGTATCCCAAAACTAATTCACCCTAATGGATGAAGGAGTTAGTTTGGTCACAGTTTCCCTTGTAGTGGTTCAATAAATGCGTGCTTGTAAGAAAAAATTTGATTCATTCCATTTTTATTAGTGAACCAAAAAGAACATATGAAGTGAAAGTTACAAAGAGTTTTCTTTTGTGAGCAATCAAGACATTTTTGTACAAAAATAACTTGTATAAAGTTCATTTTTGAATTAAAATTTTAATATTTTTCCAAAAAAAGTTATGTATGGTATAGATTATTTGCTACAATATTTTAGCCATTGATATTGACATTTCTCAACTTCATGTCAAAGTAGTTATTTTGTAATAAAATATAGTATTTTGTGAGCTTTAATAATTTTACATTGATATAATGAGCCCAAAAGATGTTGCCAAGGGTATTAGTTGTCTTCCCCCCCTCAAAAAATTTAAAGGCCGTTGATTGTTTTTTATTAAAATGCTTACCTTCAAAATCACCGTTGATTTCTCAAAAAATCACAAGTTGTTGATTTTGTGAGATTTAATTTGAGCCATTCAAATATCAATACGGATACGAATATGAAAATGAATATTGGGTATGGATACAATATTATATATGAATACATAGTGAATACTAAATGTGGATATGGATACAGATACGACACAATATTGAATATGTATATAAATACGAGTATGGAATATGGGATATAGATATGGGTACAAGATACAAGATGTTGTTTGTCCCATATTGTTTGTTAATTATATTTCTTTCTAAAAATTACAAGAAGGGAGGAGGGAGAGGGTATGAAAATTTTAAAATTTTAAAATTAACTTTTTTTTGAGCTCATTGTGGCACATTGTGGCACTATCCCCTGAGAAGACGATGCACACATGTGCCAAAGCTCCCCCTTCCCAAATTTCTAGGCTGTCCAATTTGGAAAAATGAAACATAAAGTACCCTCGATGTCGTCCGATTCCCAATGAAGGCGTTGGATGAGGGCCATTGGATGAGGTTGCAGCCCCCCTCCCTTCCCAACCGTTGATCTGGCGTTGATTTTGGCTGTTGATCTTGTTCCACTACTCCATCAATTAGGGTTACAAGAATATAGGATTGAAATCCCCTATAGATTGCATTTCAAAATCCCAATCTGAGATTACAAATAGGGGGGGTGGGGTAGGATGTTGGGTTGAGTTAGTAACTGGGGTTGGGTTTGAGTAACTAGATTTAAGTAACTGGGGTTCAATATCTGGAGTTGGGGGGAGGGGGAAATTTAAAAAAAAATTGGGTAACCTCTCCCTATAAGGCTGGAACCTCTCTTCACTATCCACTCAAAAGACATGTTCATACAATGACAATGACAATGAGCTCAAAAGATGTAGTATCTGCATACATACATACATTGTAGTATCTTTTTGTATATATAATATTTGAAGTTCATTTTTTAACTCAATTTTTCACAATTTAGGAAATAAACAATTTTTTTTAAATCTCCACCAAATTTGTTGTGAATGCACATAGACTATTACAACTTTGTCACAAATGTAATTGACATATTCCAATTATTGGTGGAGATTATTAACAATTTATTATATAATATAATTGTTCATGTTTAAATTTTTTTTCCTAAAACATGAAACATCTTTGTAAAAATTTGAGGAAAATTCATTTTTGAAAATCAAGCATTATGATCTTCAATTGCAATTATTTAAGTTCTCTAAAATATAATCATGGTGTCATTAATTGAGATTAGCATAATTATTTGGAATTAAGTTGTAAGGGAGATTGCATACAATATTCTAGCTTGAATATTTAGTTTTTTTTATTGTTTATTAACGACAATTAAAAAAGTGATCTTCATCAATTTCTACAAAGTCTCCCTTCTAACGGAAGTACGTAGTCTGGCATCACACATGCTAGTTCATCTTGAACTCATGTAGCCCCCAAATGCATAATTTTTTAATTTACACCAACCACTAAAACAATAATTAATTGGTGTTTATCTCTCTCCTTGCATGATCTTCATAAGAATAATGAAGCTATTTACATCCATGGGCTAAGATGAATTATCATTAAATGTTTTTTTGGGCCTTCGGGAGCCCGCGGTTTCTAATGCTATGAGGACCCAAGGAATGTGATTATTGGCCTGACACCTCAGCGGTCCTACGTAGCCGAGAGGTTGCCAATTCATTTTTTGAATTTTTTTTTTCAGCTTATTTTTGCATTTGAAGGATTAAATTTTTTTTGTTTTTTTGAATTTTTTTTCTCTAATAGTTGGCTGTCTTTCATTATGGGGAGAATTGTGAAGGGAAACAACCCTCAAATGGTCTCTTGGAGGCCTGATAAAACATCTAATGAAAAAATAAAAAATTGTCATCAACAACCCGCCATTAATACTAAACTAAAATTTACACATGAATCTATGGATGTGGAGCGTAGCATGAGTGTGATTATAAGAGTAATGACACAATGAGTTAGAAAATGCGTCACTACTTGGCAGATCAAAACATCTTGGTGTACCATGTTATCTTCTAATAGCATCAACCTCATCAAAGTAAAGAATGAAAAATGACAAGGCCTAAACTTTTATTGGAAAATTATCAAGTTGGAACCAACTTCTAAATCCCTATCACAGACTCTTTTCCATCAATGTTGTTGTTGTATTCCAATAATTTCAACTTTTAATCTTACATTTTCTTCCATGAATCTTTACTATTTACTATCTCTATTATTTATTTTGAGAAAGATTATCAATGATTTAGAAAAGAATGAAAATGAATTGATGAATAAAACAAATAACTATTCAATTAACCTAATTTTCTTCACAAGGTACAAGTAGCAATGAAGAATGGTTTGAAAAAATTTCAAATAATCATTTTATTTTTAAACCCAACACATCCTTGGCATTATCTTATATTTAGAGTCAAATTACTAATACTGATCTAAATTTAGCCTTTACAAAATTGATTGACAATTTTTTAATATTTTTCATATGTGAAAATACCTTTTCTACATATAATGATTTTTTCAAAAAAATAGAATTAAAAACAAAATTGGGGGAGTTTTTAGCCCAAAGAAAATTGACCATGCCAATCACATCAAAAAGAATACACGAGGAAAAAATTCTCAACATATTTGAATGTACTTCACTCGTTTCTCCTCCACAAAGCTCTTGAAATCAATTGTTCCCAAGCCAAAACTCTTTGGGATTATTTAAGATGGAAACACCCAATTCTGCACCCATCCCTAAACTTTTATTGAATGGTCGTTGACATGTGTCACAAAGTTTTCTCCTCTCTTCATTGTGATTGCTGAATTTGTCAGAATTCAGATTTGGGTCCACCTACAGGACGGTTCCAGTGGTCTTTGAGGACTGCAACTTTGAAAATTCATAAAAGATGCACGCCAAGTTCAAAAAATCTTTTTTTTTTCTGAAAATTCATGATTTTCTCTCGCTAACACCATGAAAATATTAATTTCTTGAAATGGTGCATCCAAGTAAGGTAGAACTACCCTTTACCACCCTGATTCGCAATCTGACTATATTGGGGCCAACTTTAGGAAAGACACATATTTTTCAGAGGTGTGTTTTTGTTTCAGGAGTCAAACCCAAGTGAAATTATAATTTTTTGATAAAAACTGTAATTTCTGAGAATTTCTGAAGTGAAACTGCACAACCGCCACTAGACTGGATTCATAAACGTCCTCTTACAACTCAATACCGCTTTCCAATGTACCTAATAGCACTTGAAGACTCACCAATCATTAATTGACACATTATCTTTTAATAGCATTAATAAATTACTGTTGTCAGAATCTGAAGTGGATTTGCATGTTTTTATGACGGAATTGGGATAAAGTTGTAGACCACGGAATTGAATGACTGACGGAATTGGGCAGTTTTACCTTATGCTGAATTCCTTCAACTGACGGTTTTGGGTGCTTCCACCTTATGCTAATCTCAATTACGGTAATCACGCGGAGTTGGACGTGGAGTCGCACCATGACGGAAGTTTCCAACGACGAATTGACGGATTCTGGCGGACCGACGAACGATCACAGAGCGTGTGGCCCACACGCGCATGTCGCGCACAAAAGCCAACGCTGGCAGCAAAGCAGCTTCCCGTCGGCGCCTCCTCGCTTTTAGCCTTCCGTTGGTCCCTGCCCGCCCTTGGTCCCTGCCTGCCCTTGGTCCCACACTTGGTCCCTCCTCTGCCACTGGTGCCCAGCTGCCGCGCTCCCCCCGCTCCCTCCCGCCTTCACGCGCCTCCGTCCTTTTCCTTTTCCTTTCTCTTGCCGATTCCCACCCAACTAGACCCCGTCTGCCTCTTTCTTTTTCCTTTCCATGCTTCAGAAAATAGTCTGCCATTCCAGAATCAACACCTGCCGTAGACTTGACCCTCCCAGTTGTCCATTTCTTTCGTCCACAAATAGCCTTTTTCTTTTCAGCTTCCAGGGTGACAGGAATAGCGTCTTCTCCGACTGCTGCTACCCTAAAATCAACGTGGTCTGGCGACTTGACCCCAGACGAAACCTACAGTTGCTTTCAAGTGGGGCTCTCGCTCTGTCGACGCTGTTTCTCGCCGGACGGGAGTCTGTATTTAAACACGGCTCGATGGTGGTCATCTCACCGTCATTTCAGTTTCTGCTTGGGTTTGCCGAGCTTGGGTTTCCGTGATTTTTGTTATTTTTTGGGGGTGTTGTTTGGAGTTTTTGGTGTGTTTCATGTCTTCGGTTGTTTTGAGGTGAGGGTGGTGACGTGAGTTCGGAGGAGGTGACTTTCGATCTATTGATCGAACATTTTTGGTGAAGAGGTGTTGCCTTTCATGGTCAGAAACGGTGTCCATCGCCGCACTGCGCGCAGCACTGCAGCAGTTGGCGTCTGGTTTGGTGCTCTGGAGGTCTCTGTGGAGCGCGGGGTGGACTTGCTCTTGGTGTCCGGGGTGCGCTTGCTGCACGACTGTAGTACCCGAACGTGGGAATTCGACGTCGATTGACGTTTTTGCGGTCGTGAGCATTTGTCATTTTCCAGCCGCGTCGATCCATCATGGAGTGGAAGGGGTTCGCCGAGGGTGGTCTTGCTTCGATGATCGCAGGGTTCGCAACCCACCCTCTTGACCTCATCAAGGTGCGGATGCAGCTGCAGGGCGAAGTCGTTGCATCTCCTGCGCTGGCATTTGCCATTGACGGCCGCCATGCCGCGTCCGTCAATGTCAGTGTCCCACGCCCCGGTCCCTTTGGCGTCGGCTTGAACGTCGCTCGCTCGGAGGGGATGCAAGCGCTGTACTCCGGGGTCTCCGCCACGCTTCTGCGTCAAGCTCTCTACTCCTCCACTCGAATGGGCCTCTACGAGTATCTGAAGAGTCAATGGCGGGATGAAACCCAAGGTGGCTCGGGGTTGCCGCTCTACAAGAAGGTGACGGCCGCGTTAGTCGCGGGCGGCACTGGTGCCGTTGTTGGCAACCCCGCCGACCTGGCAATGGTGCGGATGCAAGCGGATGGGCGTCTCCCCATTGCTGATCGAAGAAACTACACCGGAGTTGGCAATGCTCTGTTCCGGATGGTGCGACAAGACGGCGTGCTTTCCTTGTGGACAGGCTCGGCTCCGACCGTGACGCGCGCAATGCTGGTGACGGCGGCGCAGCTTGCGACGTACGA
Source organism: Rhytidiadelphus loreus (assembly GCA_947034895.1). Taxonomy (NCBI): domain Eukaryota; kingdom Viridiplantae; phylum Streptophyta; class Bryopsida; order Hypnales; family Hylocomiaceae; genus Rhytidiadelphus; species Rhytidiadelphus loreus. The sequence goes on along the minus strand of OX344765.1, from coordinate 25,531,195 downwards.
TCAGATCAAGGACGCTGTGACGGAGAATCATTTGGTGCCGGAAGGGTTAGCGACGCAGGTGGTGGCGAGCTGCGGCGCGGGCGTGCTGGCATCTGTGGCGTCGAATCCCATTGACGTGGTGAAGACGAGAGTGATGAACATGAAAGTGGCACCGGGCGAAGTGGCTCCATATCGGGGGGCTTTGGATTGCGCGGTAAAGACTGTGCGGGCTGAAGGACCCATGGCGCTCTACAAGGGCTTCGTGCCGACTGTCACGCGTCAGGGACCGTTTGCTATTGTTCTGTTTCTGTCGCTGGAGCAGATCAAGAAGGTGATCGAGGGTTGACGCAGATAATGACGAAAATTTAACCCTGTAGCTGAGAAATACAATAAGTTGCATGACTCCGACGAAAATAGATCTCTCGAGTTTTCTGTGGAATCCAGTGCTCTGTTTTTGGACTTAGGCTCTTTTTTCAAGGAATTGGAAAGCTTCAATTAATATGTCGTTTACATAAATTCTTCTGAGCAGTGATTTCAGCACTTGAATCTCGGATTCGTGTTCTTTTCGTATGTGGTGCTTTCTGCTGTGTCCCAATGTTATCCTTGTTCCTATTGGAAGCCATCCCAAACACGAGTAAGCTCTGATGCAAACGTAATGCTCAAGTGCACATCGACAGAGATAGTACTTGGCAAGACAATCATTTTTACAAGGACTACCATTCGGAACATCGGAGAAATATCTCAGCAAAAGCGCAGATCGGTACAAACTTGAAGACATGCGACTTGTATGAAGAGCGTGGATGGGGTAAACAGTTCATAATGGCATGCGAGGATATGATCTACCAAGAAAAGATCAACGGTGTAAGCACCGAGAGGAAGAATAGTAAGAACTATTCAATCCAAGTCCGTCACCTTTTCTCAAATCAATCCCGTTTCAATCTTCTACGTAAACCTTGTCCATTCAGTGTCACCCATGTCTAGAATACCGAATTCATCGCTTGGATTTCCGACTTAGCTAAAATCATTCTTACCCCGGAAACATCACCGTCTGCTTTATACCACATATGGGGTCCTTGTTTGGCCAAACCCATCACAAGTTCTGAAGAAGAGATATTTCAATGCAAATAAACTAAAGAGTTCATGTGGATGGGTTCCACTAATGACAATCGTGGTGTCTGAGAAAAAGTTCTGTGTAAGATTAAAAAGAATCCAAACACTTGACATGTTGTAGTAGTAGGATCTAACCATGAAAGGAGGTCAAAACAAGACTATCTAAAATCACTGATGATATGAAGGTGACTTGGGTTAGATCTTGTGTTTTAGGACCTTAATTGCGGTGTTTGTCTCCCCCCCCAGCTTTTGACTCTAGATGGGGTTTGTATTGTATCATTTCTTTGCTGTTGAATAAAGTCCGATGTGTCCCAACATGAAGAAGATATTTCAAACTCAAATGGACCTCAATCCTTGGAAATGCAGTAAGTTACTCATTCATGCACAAAAGAAAAGCGTCCACATTCGAAAAGTTACAGTATTCATTTGAATTGACTGACGCCTTCAGTTCACTTCACCTGGTGTTATTATTGTTATTATTATTGTCATTATTATTATTATAATAGTTTTCCGGGACAGGCCCGTTGAAACTTCTTTCAACGTTCAGAAGACGAGGGAGTTTTCGCTTCTAGACTCACCAACAACAGCCATTCACTTTCTGCGTTGAACTGTACGTTCCAGTTCAGTAAGTTATTACACCAGAAAAAAGCTTCCCCAAAGGCGACTTCGGAAGTGCTCCATTACCTCCGTCCAAGGCTCCTGATTTCGGACAGTGATGCAGTCGATTTTCTTCTGCTTTTTTTTCTTTTCTATTGACCCGATCGATCGAGAAGACGCCGTTGAGCGTGCCGGACGCTCCAATCATGAGGCACGCAAACCAATTATGGTCAGTCCCCAGCTTGCAGTCAATCAAATCAAAATAAGAGTCCGCATTCAAAATATGATTGACGGACACCCGGATCTGGATTCTGGAAGTCACGCCTGCAGCAACACAAAGGAAGAAGAAATTGCAGTCTTGGGCTCGTGAGAGTCGTGGCCACATGACGTGGGCGACCCAACACCCGCAGGGCTGCAGTTCGTCCATTCAAGAGAGATCTAAAGGTATCCCGGAGGTGTTGTTTTGGGGTGATATTTTTTTTTTTTTTATAATCACAGAGTTTATTCCAAGAGAATCAAGAATAAACGGCGGAAAGTCAAGGGCAAAGCCTTGGAGAATTAATAACATGTTCAACAACCATGAAACAAAAATAAATGTTGATTTTCACAAAGGACCCACAAGTGGGTTTTCTAAAAGTGCCAAGCTTTAGAGGCGATCTTTCGATTCGCTCAAAAGTAGTTTATTTTTAGGAAAGGCATATTTGACAGTACATTCTTCTTTCTTGGTACCCTACAAGCTGCAATTCATCCATTCAAGAGAGATCTAAAGATATCTTGGGGATGTTCTTTTGGAGCGATATATATATATATATATATATATATATATATATATATATTTTTTTTTTTTTTTTTTTTTTAATTTTAATTTTTTTTTTCTTCCAGATTTCATAATCTAGTGTCAGATTTCTGACGATGGTTTGAATTAGTGATTTCCTGCTTAAAATGCCAAATACTCTATTATAAACTTAAGGACATATTTGCCTTGATGATTCACTGTCAATAAAAAAAATAGTAAATATGTGATATATTGCCATTTATACACAATCTCTCCCAATCGGGAGAAATCTTAACCATACTGGGCACACCAGTTGCAGTTAGGGAAATTGCTACCTAGTCAGCAACTATAACCCACAAATACAACTAACAGTTATTAAATTGTTAATGAGGTATACTTATTATAGAGCTCCAAAATACCAAGTATTTAAAACTAAGATAGGACGATGGATCCTTTCTGTGTAGATCTCGGCCCTTGATGCCATTACTGCATTTTCAAAAATTGGAGGTGGCAAACCATGGAGAGGTCGGCTACGGTACCAGATCACCATAGCATAAAGATCGATCAAACTTCCACAGAACCTTAGTTATCTGGAGGCTTGGGATACTAGCTAGTCAGTTTCATATTCTCGCACAGTCAAGGCAGCGAGTTACTTTAGCTTCAGGGCGGGCTGTTCTTTCAAAAACAGACAGTCACCATGCTTTTTTAGCTAAGTGAACAGAAACGGTGGTTTTGCACACAAGCTATTCTTTGAAGCACTCAGCTTAGATAGTAAGAGCTGCTGGCAAGTAAGATAGAGGCATGGCAGCATCGCAACGAACCAGCTGTTCACAGGTTCAAAAGAGAAACATTTTTTATTACATGACTTGAGTTTACTTACTGTGGTTTTTTGCTTTGATTATTTCAGATTGCACTAAGTGACAGCTATAACACGCGTTGTTGCCTTAAGACACCTGATGTACCCCTCTAACATAACATTGGCTTGTTGTGGTCTTGGGATGGGCATAGGTGAGGGCAACAACCTCTTGGAGCATCTTCTGTACTCATGTGGAAAACCATATACTCTCTTTGCATGTAGAATACTTTGGTACAATATGCTGAGAATTGTTATGAGTATGGATATTTTCAGTCCTAACATAGATATGCAAATACTTTTCCAAAATTTTGTGAGCTTTCTGAGAAATGAAGGTTGGAGACTTTCTTATGAGCAGACCTTGTATAACCTTACAGCTTAGAAATCTCATAAAAACAGAGTTCATTTTCTGAAAAATATGTGGTGTATATGATCTTATGCATAATTGATCTCAATGAGACAAGCAACTCTTCCTATATAGGAAACAATATGATTGGCAATAGATAGAATACTACCCTTGAAAAAGGGATGTTCCAGAATAAATCTTTTTTTTTTTAGATTAACATTCTAGGATTTAATCCTAGGTTCTCACATTAATCTACCGTTAGTTCTTTATAAAAATATTTAGATTGTTTTTTACTATGTATCTTGGTCTATAATATATTTTTTAAAGTAGAATTATATACACCACATGTATATATATTTTTTTACTTATCACTCATTGTTTATCTTATAAATTCTAGTTTCATTATTTCTTTTACAAATGGACCCTTGGTTACATTTGGAAAGCATACTCCAATTATGATATCCTTTGGCTTTTTCTACATACTGGCTTATAGAGCCTAGTCCGTTATGAGCTGGAGTTAGCCTGATACAACAAATCACCATTGGCAGAAAACCGCTGGTCTCTCCTCCCACCGTCATGCTGACGAAAAAAGAGTGACAGCTAAAATTGGTACTCGTGCCTTAATTACATGTTTAAAGTCTCAGTAATGAACTGAGCTAATTAACAGATGAATAACTACTGGGATTACCATGCCCCATATCCCGCCAAGCTCAGTTCGTGTTTTTGAATTCTACACGCTACTGATATACTGGACCCCTCTAGCTCCGTGCTTGGGTGTTTTTTTCAGCTCGCAGGACAACGATAATCTCTGTTGCACGAGCTCTAGTGGAAGAGTTCCTGCACAGTGATCTAGCATTTGGATATCTGGATTTTCAAAACATGGTGCTCGGTTCCCAGAACAGCGGACAACAGGTGCTGCTTAGCTCAATACAAAACTAACTTTTTTTTGGTTGTGTGAGCTTGCTTAAAGCTGTAGTTACAGGGTTGTTGGAATGCTTTTCTCTTGTGAATATCGATAACAAGTAGTGGTACATCTAAAGACACCTCGTACACGCTATCTGGCAAACTAATTGTGTGTTGGGTTGCATGGATACATGTGAGGATTACCACCTCTCGGGAACACTTTTTTCCAAAAATCTCTGATCATACTACTCAACAGGAGGATGGTACCTAGTTTTACTGCAACAGTATGAGTGTGGTCACACTCGCATTGTAAAAATTTCTTTGAAAGTACAATCTATGGTCTTGTGTTTTTAAAAAAAAGAGTTCGGTTGTGCTTACTGATGCTCCATTCAGTCGTCATACAGACTTGCCTACTTAAATTTGAAGCAGACAGAACACAGTAGTATACCTGCTGGACGACTTGCTACAGATATATTGCTTATAGATACACTTTTGGTTCTATATATTGTTTCATACAAAACTTGATCCGCCATTTTTTTCAAGCTATGTTCGTTTGTTCATTGCTTTTGGATTTAGTATCATTGGGATTATACTGGTATTCTTTTTGATTAAGAAACAGACTGGCTGTTATAAAGCACTTTATGTCTACTCGTTATATTTTGGTCTTAGATATTGCTAATTCGATATGAAATCGAATTGACATTTAGTATTGATTTTTGAGTTTGAAATTTGAAAAAGATGTAGAATCTACTTTGACTCTATCAGGGAAGTATCGAAAAAACCCTTTTAAACACGGAGTTTATTCCAAAAGAATCAAGAACAAACAGTGGAAAGTCAAGGACAAAACTTTGGAGAAATAATAACATGTCCAACAACCTGGAAGCCACAATAAATGTTGATGTACACAAAGGACCTACAAGTAGTTTTTTCCAAGGTGCTGAGCTTTAGGGGCAATCTTTCTTCATTGAAAGTGGTACATTTTGGGGGGGTATATTTGACAATACATTCCTCTTTCTTGGTGGATGGAATTGTTGAATTGCTATACATTCTTAGGACAATATTTCTTGGGGGGGATGAATGTGTATACTTTGGGATGAACTCGGGGATGAATTGCTTTTAATTTTCAACCAAGCTTTGTGTATTTTTGTTCATAGTTGTAGATGTAAACTCCTTCATCACTCTAGTGAGGACTGCTTCTTGCAATGTCCAAAATAAATGAAAAATTACTTGGTACAAATTTTTAGAACAATATTGCTTGTAGGGGGATGAATGCATATACTTTTCAATGAATTACTTTAATTTTCATTCATGTTTTGTGTGTTTTATTCATATATGAAGATATAAACTCCTTCTTCATTCTAGTGAGGAACACTTTGTGCACTACCCAAAATAAATGAAAAATTACTTGCTACAAATTCTTAGGACAATGACCATTTTTTCTTTTTATGAATGTATATACTTTTTGATGAATTTTTTTAGTTTTCATTCATTTTTGAGTGTTTTATTCATATATTTAGATGTAAGTTGTTGCATCACTCTAGTAAGGATTGCTTTATGTATTACCAAAAATAAATGAAAAATTAACTGACTTCTTGTTGTCCTTGCCAAGGATGAATTAAAAAATTTGATATGTATTTTGTAGGGGTTAATTTTGTGTTTTTTGGACATCTTCTAGGAGGGTCCTCAATTCTAGAGGTGAATTCAAATTTTTTAGTATAAAAAAATTCTTGTATTTTTCCAATGGATGAAAAAGGGGCAATGTTGATAAGTTTTTCTTGCCTTCAATTCACCAAAGTAGTGCTACAAGTGTTCTTTTGAAATGTACAAAGGTAGTAAGTATTTACTGTAGTTGATCAAATTAAGATTTTGTAATCAAAGATCCTGAAATAGTGATGGGAGGTCATGAAATAATCAAGCACAAAATAGGGAGTAGGATTTTATTTTTATATTTTCTACGTGGTGGAATACTAAAAATGTCCTCCCTCCTCTAAAAAATTTGTAGCACCATTCTAGATATCGCCCTAAGATGACTACACTTAATTGTGACCCTTTTAAAAAAATAGAATCCTACAAATTATTGTTTCAATTGTGTAGCCTTTATTTATGAGAGTCTAAAGTTGATTTTGGGTACACTAATTTTTAGAACTTTGAAATCTGATAGATAATTCATAATGTATCTGAAATGCATGTCTAGAATCCTCTTTTGATTTCCAATAAGATTAATCAAAAGTTCGATGCTTTAATAATAGGAACCTTAATCAAGTACTTATTCAAATGATTGTAGATGTTACTTCAACTCCTAAAAGACTGAATTGCGTTTTTTGGCGACATAGTAAAAATTTTGGGAGCTTACAATAGATGGAATTTTATTTTTTTCTTTGAAATTTCAACACAACATGTGGTCAAAGAGTAACTTTCAACTGCAACAATTTTTGTAACTTTAGACTACATTATGGTTAAAAAATTATGGTATGAAATTTGTTAATTTCTTAGTACGGGCAGCTCAAAAAACTCACTTTTTCAAAAAACAAAAATTTGAAATTGATTTTCTAAATTTCTATATATGTGGAAAGCTTTGAATCATTCCATTTTGATTAATTAAATGAAAGTTACGAGGAGTTTTTATTTGTGGGCAATTATGGAATCTCTACACTAAAATAAATTTTGAAGTCTATAATTGAATTCAATTTTTAATATTTTTTGAAAAAATAAAATCATAAGATGTAGATTATTTATTACAACATTACAATCATTGGGATTGACATTTTTCAATTCAATAACTAAATTCTTAACAAATTAGTCTACACATTTTTGGGTGAAAAGTTTGAAAGATGAAATCTAACCATTTGGGAAGAGTTGCATTGAAAATACTTCCTTTTGAAATCCAAGCACCATGATCTTGCAATTAGTAAGGTTTCTTATTTTGAAATTTTAGGAGGGTGTATCCTAATAAGTTAACTAAAAGATCTTAAGTTAAATTCAAAAATAAATAAATATAGATAAAGATTTTAGCCTTGCTTTGGAGATTGATATTTTGAAGTAGTTTTAAACCTCTAAACATAAAAGAACTTTAGGGGTTAAAGTATTGCAACTTTGGGCAGACCCTAGTGTCTTTATTTTTTGAATTTTTATATTTTAGTTTTAAAATAGGTCCTAATCATTATAATTTGTATGTAAGATTTTGTTATAAGAATATAAAATTTTATTATGCTTACTAGAGCATTCTTAGTATTTGAATTGACATTTTCAAATTCATATGAAAGTTATTAGTAATTTAGCTTCAATTTAATTTTATGCCTCCTTTGACTAAGAGTCTTCTTTTAGACAATTATGAATTTTTTCTTGTTAGTTTTATTTCTTTCATATATACTCTCAACCTATTTTTCAACATCTTGTCTAAAATTGTCTTCAACTTGTAAGATACCTCCATTTTATACTAAAATTTTAGAAAGACACAATGGATCAAAGAGGATAAAAAAATATAGACGAGATTATTAGATTATTGTTTTTTTTATGAGATAAAAAACAACCCTAGTGGTTTTATATTTTTTGACTCTCTAGTAATATTTTACAAATTTTCAAAGTTGAAAACATATGATAGCCTAAATATAACACTAAACTCACCTTGAATGGACACACTTGAAGCACAAAATGCCTCAATTTTCATTGGTTGCTTCAAAGAACTCACCTCTCATTGATTGCATTTGAAAAGTTGAGGTGATTTTGAATTATGGAAGTATTCATTCAAAGTCATTTTTTAGCTATCAAAGAACAAAAAATGTTGCAATTAGGTATTTCTATCTTATAGTCATCTTATAGAATATGGATTCACCCATTAGACTGAAGTTGGAAAGTTGTTGGAACAAGTGACTTGAAAATTATAGATTTTGGAATAACAACTGAATTCGCAAAACTACCTAACCAAGTTCATAGATGTTAGTATTCTATTGACAAATATGTTCACAATTTTGAGAAATAAAAATATTAGTAATTAAAAAAATAAAAAATAAATAAAAATACTAACCTTCTACAAGTCCTCCCAATAATGATGAACATAATACCGTTCAAAGCTACCCTTCTATTAATAATGGGTTCAATTGGCAACTCTAAAGTATTACTGAACCATCACCTAAACACAACTACCTCTCTAATTTTGTGTCAAGAACTTACAGAGACCTATGTTCAATTCTAAATATTTCATAAGAATGGATGAATTCTCTATTTTATTCAAACTAGTTGAACTGATTCAACTCCCAAGAAATTATTTGTATTATTAGAATACTAGTATTTTAATAAATTATTTATATAAAATGAAGAATAGAAAGTTTTCCTACCATTAAAAGAAATGAAAAAAATTCTAGCAATGCTAGATATTAATTGGTCACCATTTGATAGTAATTAGAAAAGCATTGGAGCCTAGTCTTGGAACACAACATTTGCCGTTCTATCAAATTACAAAGCAATAGAAATTGGTTAATGATTATAGCCTATGAGGCTCAATATAAAACTTCATGCTTCTTGCACAATTCCAGCCTTATTATTTCTTTTTTGTCATCTTCAGGTTGCACTCCTTTATTGCTTCTTTGAGATGGAATGATAAAATCATGTTGAAAGTCAAAGTTTTACTAAATAAAAAGCTCCTATAGTCCATAATGTTTACTAATGTGCCTTGTGTTGTTGCCACAATCAAAATCAAAATAATTTTCTAATTTTTTAATTCAAAAGAACTTTGAAATTCAATAACTTTTACACCATAGGTCCAAACACCATAAAACAAAGCCCGTGCACCCCTTCTTGTCAAGGGCTTTCCAATGGTACCAAGAACATGACTGGGGGACGTACAATCCAAGAGATCTCACTATACCAACCAACCAACCAACCAAACTTAATGGATGGATGTGCTATATTCATGTTAAATTTAAAAGAAACAAATGTGAAACTAACACAAGCATATATTACAACCAATTCACATTTGTACTTGAGTTTTTAACAAGATTTTTTTTATGGCTACTATTTATGACTTTCTTACAAACTTTTTAAGATGGTTTGCCACATCCTCATATGAATGGTATATTCCAGATGTGTTGGTGATGTCAATATTAACGGTGTTGTAGTACTATCCTATCAAGGGTTTTGAAGAAATTGTTAGCAACAAAATGACCTTTTCCAAATTGCACAAGCAAGTTTGTAAGATTCTTGTAATGACCAATCTAAAGTATCTTATTTGATTTGGTTAAAAGCTTTTATATTTGTCAAGAAACTATACAAGTCATCACAATTGCCTTAAATTGCATAAATCCCTTTACCTTCCAAGCCATTTATTAATTCACTCAAGCACTTTGAAACTCTTAATGGATGGTTATATACTCATTTAATAGTGGTGTTAGTAATTCATACATTATCACATGAAATCAAGTGTTTAGGATAATTAGGGATTCCTTAGAACAAGGCTTTAAGGAATTTGGCTTGGAATTTTAGGGTATGATTTAGGTGGAAGATACTTAGTTGTGAACTATTGATCAATTGTGGATATATTTGGGATATTTATGGCACCTAACCAACAATGCTTTCATGTTTGCAAAAAAGAAATTTTGAATTGCATATTTTATTAGAAAAACATGTTTTAACTCCATTTTTCTTAACCTAAGATTCACCTTTCATGAAAATCTTGTGCATATCCTCAAAGTTATTATGATTGTTTAACCCCTGAACGGCTCGAACGCCCTTTCTGGTCGTATATTGATGTTTTCTTCGTATTTGAGCGTTTTTAGGGTGGAATTAGGGTTACAATGACTTACCGAAGTTGCAGCTTATGGGGTACTGCGTCGAATGCACTGTGGCACTTCGCGAATGGCCCTCGACAACGCGGCAGGCACCCTGGAATACAGAAAATGGACTACGCTGCCATAATGCCGTAGTAGACTACGGGACCCGCTGCTTGGGCGGGTTTGGATGTGGACGTGGCCATGTCCGTTGGCACAATGTGGCGAGAGAGTAGGGATTCTGGCGCCATTGGATTCTTTAGAAGTTGAGAAGGGCGGGGTAGCTTCGTTTGATTTTCAAACGACAATTTTGCGCAAAGGAGGGGACTGCACGGTGCGCCAGCGATCATGAACCAACACACCTGTACCAATTGAGCAATTCAGAGGTAGTGGAGAGGAGAGGATCCAGCACTCTCTTTCGCACCCGAGGCGCAAGACACCACCATGACGATCATTGCTTTCAGTGGAACTCATTGTATCAACTCCAAGGCGGCTTTTAGTTCTCATTCCCAGTTGAGGAGGTTGTTTTCAAAAGCGTGCGCAGAGAGAGGTGGGTGAGTGGCGATCGAGTACCTTGAACTTCTCCACAATGCGGACGCCAACGGAGCTACAAGAGGAGGCGCTGGTTCTACAGAATTGGGCTACTTCACGTGGTGCATCTTCGAAGCAGACTCAACTTATTCTGGAGCTCTTGGACGTAGCCCTCTTGCACTCAATTCCTTTGCCTCCACGCACACACCGCAAGCCCAGCACTCCGGATTACTTGTGGGGGCGATACCTCTTTCGCAGACACGTACAGCACATCCTCAAGTGGACAACCAGACGCGAGGAGAGTGATCCGGAGGGGTTTGGGGTCGAGGTGAACCGTATCATCAGGGAGGCGTTGTTTCCCGACCCATCACTTCAAGGGCATGGCGCGATTGAGGTCATTTGCGAGGAAGCGCGCAGCGGAGGAGGGAACAACGCCAACGCAACTACAGCCGATTTGCTCCCCGAACAAAGCAGACGATATATATACTTCCCGAAATGAACAGACGAGGAGCCACGATCGAGAGCTTGCAAGACGAATCTGCGGAAATAACTACTGCCCCAGTTCCTACCTCGTTACCAACAAGGCAAACACAACATCGAGAGCCCAACCCGGTACTCCACGGAGTCTTGAATTTGGTAGCTGCGATCGGAATGGGGCCTCCACTGGGTAGCCAGGAGCGTCCGACGACGCCACCGGAGAGGCTGGGCACTCCGCCCTACACGTGGGAGCGGACAAGCCCATTGAACGGGAAGGAATCAGGCTTGTTTGTACTCCATGTCGAAGCAACACCGCAGTCATCACCAATGAGCAGAGATCCTCCAAACGTGATCGTCAACCGCAAACAATTGAAGGAGGCTTTGCATGGGGGGACGTTGAAACGCGGCTGAAGAAGTCAAGGTGGGGTCAGGAGGCGCCTCCACGATGCGAGCGAGGTCCCACCCCAGAATGACGGTCGGGTGCGCGGCATGCGGGATGCTCCAACGCGCCGAGGATCTGGAGGAGGGCGAATTTCATGCGCTGGAAAGGGACGGGCTCCTCTAGCAACAACACCGGATGGGTGGGAGCCACCAGCCATTGTCCCCAAGCCCCGCAGCCCAATTCAACTGAGGCCGCGACTTTCGCTGCACGCACCTGCTGAGGGGGGATTCACCGCAGACATCACGGAAGTAAGCGACGCAAACGACGAAGAACAAGAAGCTACGATGACAATCTCCCCCCATGATATACAATTCTTTCATCCTGGAGCGACTCCGCCCCATGCCCCAATCTGCACCCCGGTCCACTCGCCAAGTCAGCACACTTTTCTCGATAGCCAGGCATTTCCGGATCAATTGCAGGTGAAGGTTCGAACGGAGACACTCGACCTCGACCCAAGGCTCGTTGGTAATGGCGACGGGATCAGCGGGGTCGTAACCTGCAGATACTACCACCATGTCACGGGGATACCCATGTTCACAGTCGACTTCGGGGGTGGCATCGGTGCGAGGTCCGTGAGGGTGGCCGACAGTGTGGTTTTCGAGACATCCACATTTGGTAACACGCAACGGGCGTTGTGGGCGAACTCCAGCACGTTTGCAAGGGAAAGTGTTGGACCCTTTGAGCCCATGGAAGCAGACGGTTCAAAGGACGATCCTGATTGGCAAGGAGAGTATCACAACTTCATGTTTGATGAAGTTCCAAGGGAGAGCCAATCCGACTCTGACACGCCCTCTTACCAAGAAGACCCCTTGAAAGAGCTCGGTTTATATGCGTACGATGAAGATGTCTCTACGTGGCCATTTGAACAAGTTTATGCGGATGACCAGTGGCAAGATCAAGCCATCACGCTCGTGAACAATACTGACAATTTCTCAGGACCAGTTCCTGGCCCAACATCAGCAGTGGCCAATCGTCCAACTAAGTATTTCCTACGCTATTGGCCACCTCACATTCTGCAACATGTGGTGGACAAAACCAATAGGTACTTCCCTTATAATTGAATGTGATGTCTTTACTTTCCTTGTAATTGAATGTGTTGCTTTAATTGACTGCATTCATTTCATTAGTCTACGTGAGGTCAGTGGTGTAGGAGGCATGAAGGGATTGTCAAGTTTGTATAGGAGGCATGTCATTGTATGGTCATTTGCCTTTGGGAGGCCTTTAGTGGAACAACCACCATGTTACAAAGTTCACTTTTGAACAAGTCAATGTTTACACTTGCTGTTCTCATGTGTAGGACTCTCCAATGCTTGCAGATATGTAGCCCAACCTTGTTCTTGGAACCCTGCTGTCACGAATGGTCGTGCATTGTGGACGCCACTTGACTCCGAGGAGTTGCTGGTGTGGTTTGGCATCCTCGTACTCATGGGGCTCAAAGAATTTCCCCACATTCGGTGCTACTAGGACCGTAGGAAATTCTACAATTGTCCCCTCATCTCCGAAGCAATGCCAAGAAGACGGTTTGAGGCAATAATTCGATGCTTGCACTTGGTGAACAATGAAGAGGTCATGACCGATCGTGGAGACCCAACGTATGACAAACTGGCAAAGGTTAGATGGCTTTGTGAGTCCTTTGCGGCCATGTCCCAGACCTTGTACAACAATGAGCGTGTCCTCACCGTGGATGAGATCATGATTCCATACAAAGGGCGGTTTTGTAACATCCGACAATACATGAAATCTAAGCCCGTCAAGTTTGGGGTGAAGGTCTGGGCACTTGCAAACTCTGAGAGCTAGTATGCATTCTCCATATCTTTTCCTTCAAAGTCACAACATTGCATTTTGTATGTCTGGTATTCTTTCGCTCCATATTTTGGGGGATTCTTGGTATTTACGAGGCTTGTACGACGGCTACTTGTAATGTGTCCTCGTCATGCTACAGTAGTATGTGTGGTTCCATTTGGATGTGAGGTTCTGAGGCCTCCAATGTACATAGGCTTCGATTATTGAGTTCTTTCACTGTTGCTTTTTGTTTAGTAAATTAGAAAGTCAGTTACTCAGTTAGTCGTGGTTTCACTGTAGTTTATAATGAAAGCAGTGCACGGTAAGTGCAGGTGTGAGAAGTTGGTAGTATTCTGGTTGAGGGATAGTCCACGACAGAACAATAGAGCACCTGTATGGGAGTAAACAGAATTCAATTTCCAAGGTTGGTGTTCATTTTCTGGAGTTACCTTCAGGTCTTGGATGTGTCAATGTCCGTAGCAGCATGCGGTTATATTATAGTAGTGCAATAGGTGGGAGTGGTTCACACTATAAGAAAACATGGTAAAAAAAAAAACCACTCGATTTTTGAGTGTGGTTCTTTTGGTCAGGTTTTTGCGCAGGAAATTTTGCAGTAAAACTCAACTTCATTTGCAGTTTCCCACTGCAATTTTTGGAATTAGGAAACATATAATATACCATTGGAAAGGCATTAAATGTCTGGGTGACTGGAACATGCAGGAAGAGTCGAAAGGGATTCCCCAGTAGCCTTGTTGGTTTCTCGAACTCACAATTGCTTGAGCGAGGCCACTTGGTTGTCAAGATGCACCGAAGTCGCCAAATTGCGGCCATCTGCTGGATGGACTCGAAGCCAATGTATCTTCTCTCCACTACATGTGATCCAATAGGTGAGGACTCGTATGCAGGGCGTTGGATTGGGTGGGAGCGAGTGGACTACCCCACTTCACCAATATTATTGCAATATCAAGCAGGGATGCATGGCGTGGATATTGTAGACCAACAACGCCAGGAGTACAGTACGCAGCTGTACTCCCACAAGTGGTGGCATAGGGTGTTCATATTTGTTTTGGACTCACAATTGCTAAATTCCTACATCTTGTATGCGTGTGACCGTCGTGCTCTTGGGTTGCTTGTGCTTTCACGGAGTATGTGGCACTATGCCGTGGCAGAAGAGCTGATCTCTCCCAGAATGCATGCAAGGCGCATTAGAGGGCCCATTCGTAACTTAGCACCACGAGGGATGCATTTTAGTTGCAGCCATGCCGCCATGCGTCGAAATTGTATTGTTTGTGGCCGCAGGACTTGACGCATGTGTCCTGGATGTGCTGGGGCGTTCCAATGCGAGGGTGCTTGCTATCGTGCGATGCACACCCAACGGGGATACGAAGCCAACATGCGGGCGGACGCAGTGTAGGCAAGTGGAGTGGTTCGGTAGCTCACGGAGACGGCATCATGAGTCGGGGTTGGTGTTTCTGCAGCTTGACATTTTCGACCTCAACACATATTTGGGATGAGTCTCTATCTTCCCCGACCCATCAGTCTGTGTTACCTTCCTCGCACGTTGTTCGGAGACTTAGCGCGGCATGCGAACTTGCCGGTCGAGGTGAACCGTATCAGCAGCTGGTCGTGGTCTTGCTACATAGGGCAGTTTTGATGTTTATTGAACCCTTGAATGGGCAGCCCTCCGCCGGATCATGATTGCAATTTTGAATTCATGAGGAGCCTCTAGTTTAGGTAGTTTCTTTAGCAACAATGGTGGGACTGTTTGTGGCCCAACCTTACGTATTCTCGTCAACGTGGCCAATTGCGGCAGAACAATTTTGAGATTTGGGCGAAATTTTTTTGAGTTTGAACTTGTTTGAAATGATATCCCCGTGTACTTGCTTTCAGTGGAACCTCGAATGTTTTAGATGTGGGGTGATCTGAATCGGTTTGGCGCATTCCACTGCGTCGAATGCTCATTGAACAGCTTGGAAGAGGAATCTGTTGTACGAGACAGGAGCGGTTGACCATGTCGCCCTTCTGGTACATGTGTGGCCAAGAGACTTTCCCGGGAAAAGCATCCCAGTTCCTGCGTCGTTGCCACCGTGTTGCAGATTCTGTGCCACGTAAACCGTGCGCGATTGTTTGCACTGTACCTGTCTGCGCGTATAGTTGAAGCGCCTGTCACATTTCCGGGCGACCCGACACAACCTTTATACGATGGCTGTAGCACTAGCTTGAGCGCGATGCTTGGTAATATGTTCCGTGAATTTTTGTGAGTGTTTGAGGCGTAGCATGAGTTGGTGTCACCGTTGCGATCCCGCTTTGGCACACGGCTGATTTTTAGGAAATTCACGTAGTCGAAGGCACAGACAGAGGGCCCTCACTGGCAACACATCTCCAACAAATTCTACCAATTTCGGTGGTCTCGGGTTTCGCCAAATTTCTGGCATGGTATGCAGAACACAAAAGCGCAATCGGAGCGGTTGGAACTTGAGATTGACCTCCGGAGCTCACTTTCCCAAATTCAACGCTCACCGTATCGGGTGCATACGGTGCCGTAGCCCCCGAGGCCCGTTCAGGGGTTAAATAAATGGTCTTGTCTTCAGCATCTGTGGCTATGACCGGTAACGTAAATTCTAGCACTTGGGTATATGATCTGAATAGATTTAAAGGCTCTGAATGTTAACAACTTAAAAATCTTTAACAAGCATTTTGAAATTTCAATATCACTAGTATTAGTGTGCCCTGTGGTCTTACTACAGTAGTATCACCGGCATCACCATACAGTACAGTCAAATGTTCCGAGTTGGAACTCCTAATTAGGTAACATCAAAGCAATGCCGTACAAGCAATCTGCATTCCAACAACTGAAACCCAGCTCTGCTAACCATTCCTTTTAACAAAACTGGTGCAATGTTCAGAAAGTATCCCTACACCGCTGAAATCTCTATCTGAAAAGCACATTCCTGCTACACCTCCTTGAGGTTCCCACTTCTTCAAACTGCATATCATTTCTAAAGAGATCTGACACTGAAAATCTTGTTCTAACGCATGCCCTGACTTCTTTCGAACATGAAGCACCTACTAGATTTCGTGTAAAAAATGTCAATAACTTAAGGTCCTCAAATTCATAGATCCATATCATACATCCTCTGTTGCAAGAACACACACATCATTGGTCACAGCTGGTTGCTGCTCTTCACCAGTTCTGGCCAATGACCGATACTGTAGGCGCACACTCTCTCCGTTGTCCAGAAGACGAACCAGATACCTGCGTCGCCACCAAGTTAAAGCTTCAGGTCATTATAACTGACATGAAAAGTTTAAATAAACCCAAATTAAGGATTACTAAGCCAAACATGAGTTATTTGTACCGCCAAAAAATCAAAATAATGTACTTGTAAGCCACCTTATAATACTGAGACATCTAGTGGGTTAATAGGCAATTTATAACTTCATACCAGCCATTCAAACATTGAGATATGATAGAAGCCTCTCTTCCCACGAGCTTTTCTGGTGTTCGCTTGTTTCCCTGCAAAAATCGCATGCATCGAAGCCCCAAGATATACAAATCATATAACAACGAAATCTCTATGCAGTGTTTTAACCCTCAAAGTCCCAAGACCATTTTTATTCATCAAAAATCACTCAGAACTGCCATTTTCAATGCAAACAACAAAAAATTTAAACCATTTTTTTTTTGCATATCCAAACATAGGATTTTGCACTAGACTAGTATGAGAATGTCCCAAAGAAATTTGAAAAACTGACCATATTGATCACAAGATATAAGCCTTTAAAGTGAAGAAAACATTTTTTTTTCTCTAGCCTGACTTAAAAATCTTGTACTACAAATTATGAATTTTGATTTTTTTATGTTGAAGATTGCAGTTGAGAGTTTTGGGGAAAAAAAAGACAAACAAAACATAATTTTCTTTCTTTAAGAAATTGTTAAGTTGAAGTAGGTACAAGATAGAAGGAAAAACTAAATTGTTGATAGCTCTAAGATGGAATTGAAACACACTAATCCCAATGGATAGATTGTTCTCAAAAGCAAACAAAACCACATGCAACTTCTTTTTCTAAATTGTTAAAATTGATTTCAAAGATGGATCCAATCAATTATGTTCTCAAGAACTTGCTAAGATTGCTTGCAAAATAAGAAGCTTCATAACTTTCACATTTCTTATCCAAATGGAATGAATCAAATCTTTCGACATAGAGAAGAATATAATCTATAAGAAATAATTTTACAAAATGTTATTTCAAATTTCTGTGGGTTTTTTTACCCGCCCTCACCTATTTGTCACATGACCTTTGCTACAGAGCACCGATTGAAATAAAAATTATATTCCGCAAAAGGTAATCAGTTTTCCAGTTATCTTGCCAAAAATTCTAGATCATAGGTACATATGATCTAAATTTTGAGAGACTCGTGGGACTTTAGGGGTTAAGCAACAAAACAATTATGTACAGCCCCATTCATTTCAGCAAAATTCTGTTGAGGAATAAAGTATTCCTAAATGGAAGGAAAAAAGGGAAGCAATAAAATATTTCATCCAAAACTAAGACAGGCGTACCTTAATCAGTACTCTTTCATCAACAGTAAATGGATGCACTACTTGTGGCTTCGCTTGACTACCAGGCTGAGGACTGCCATCCTTCTCTGGTGGTGTTGGTGACTGCAGAGCAAAAAAATGCTCAGAACCAGGCACATCTGAGCCCAACGAGCACAAGCTCCAAATGTATACATGCAAGGGAGTCGCAAAGCAGAAAAAGAGAAACCACCGATAAAAAAGCAATTGGCAATGTAGCCGGAAAGTGTAATGAGAGCACGTAGAAATCTGAAGTAGCCAGGAATCAATACCTTGAGAGGTCTTTTCAATGGGGTATATTCAACTAGTTCACTAGATTCTCTCTTGCGCTTTGTACTCCGTAAAAATGCGGTGTCTGCCTGCTTGCTTTGTTCCTCGCGTTTAAAGGCGGCAGCGGCTGCCTGTAAGGCTGTCACAGACACGACATTACAAACAATAGTACAGATAACAATGCTAGTCTCAAATTTTCTTCACTATCCTTCTAAGAAGACCGAGGGCCTGGAATATTCGTCACCTCAATTGTTACCTCATCAGTCTGCATTAAACAACTCAGCACAGCTCGCCGTGTTTATTCCTAGATGCTTATCAGGAGCTAGATACTTTTGAACAGAGCACTGTCAAAGCCAACATCATCATTTGATGCAGAGCACATTTGGTTCGTAAATTTTGAGATTGGTCCCTAGGTCACTGGTCAATAGCCATTCACTAATTTTTCCTCAACAAATGGTAAGTATGTAATTTGATCAATACGACGGTGGATGGCAAAGAAAACCAACAAACTGAATGCCGTCAGGTAATGTATAACATGGCTTACCCTTGTTTTCAACTAAAGAATTCTCTGTCACTCCTCTCCCACAATGTGTACACAGCAGCTGCAAAAACACAAAATCATAGCTAAAGATCGCCCCTTCTGGAAAAAATGTCAACAAGATATCAAACTTTCTACTAGATACTGTGTTATGAAACATTAACGAAATATCAACTATTCAAGAATATTGCATGGACTAGGGTAAAAACAACAGTAAATAATAATCACGTACACGGTAAAAATTAATGTATTGAAATTATACTGCAGAATTCATGACCAGTTATACGTAAGGAAAAGCTCGTCAATTAATTAACAAATGTAACAGTGAGGTAC
Organism: Rhytidiadelphus loreus; assembly: GCA_947034895.1. Taxonomy (NCBI): domain Eukaryota; kingdom Viridiplantae; phylum Streptophyta; class Bryopsida; order Hypnales; family Hylocomiaceae; genus Rhytidiadelphus; species Rhytidiadelphus loreus. The sequence continues at coordinate 25,511,917 of OX344765.1, read as the reverse complement.
CGTAGCATAGACTCTTTGCAGAGTCCCACCACCATATGAATGGCCGCAGACGGACGCCATTGCATCTTCCAAAAATTCGCCCCTGTATCCCATAGTCACATACATTGCACACAAACACGTGAACTTTACACTTCACCTCATAAAAGCCTCATGTGAGAGTTTTGTATTGTACTGTCAGTAAAAGCAACACAGAATTAACGTGATCTGGATTGCAAACAACGAGGGGCTACGATCGAGCATATTTAACACTTACGTAAGCGGGTCGAGTAGAGAACTTCGTAGTGTAAGCGCTCCATTTGTGTTGGCCGCCTCCTGTGGCATGTTCAGTGAGTTAGCCACGTTCAAGCCAAATTGGTTTTCTTCTTCCCGTAGTAATATATCAACTCAGGTTTCCACTTACTGATGAAAACGTAGGGAAAGAGGAGCACAGCGGAGAATCTCACAGTATAAGGATCCAAATTATTTCCAGGGGCAAGCTCGGCAGCAGCCAAAGTTTCGAGAAATGTTTTCACCGAGATGGATCCATATCCTTTCGCAAGAGTATGACCAGCCTCGGCTACTGCCTTGCAGTCGATAGTTGCACTCATTCGAGGCATCAGACGAAAAGCTAAGGTTGTTCTGCTCCTTGTATCACCCAGTAAACCACAATGTCGGTATGCATCCAAACTATGCAGCTTTTATGTATTGTTGAAAACTTTGTACTAGCCTAATGCCAAGACTTTTGCACCGACTGCAGCCTACACTAAGGAAATCGTGTCATTTGTCAGCACTGGACTGCACACCTGCTGGGGATGGGAGCCGTGGCGGAAGAAGACACGGGAACCACGCGGAATACACCAGCCCTTCGAACACCAGCACTGGCTTGTTCTAATGTTTTTCCTGCAATTAACAACAGATGTCCCGGACCCACTGCATTATCAGCCTGGTACCAGCGTCCATTTGGATCCATCACCTGCTACCGCCAACATTGAACACACATAAGTACACCTCTAGGTCTGGATGATGATCATAGCCGTACGCTGTGTGTTGACATCTCTAAAAAAAAACACGAAGAAAGCATACAAATCTCAAATAAATACTCATGAAGGACCTCTGGATACTTTGCACTGGATGACAGGTACAAGTATATGCGAAGGATTGAGAAAGGTATAGACCTGCAAACCAGGTGTGTCGGATGCGATCAATAACAGAAGCCCTTTCTCCACTTCTTCTAGGCTTCCAGAATCGCCAATAACTTCTTTTTCACCTGACCCCGCAGCATGAAATGCTGTGGCTGTTAGCACAGATGAGGAAATTTCTCCCTTCAAAAGAGGAAGGTCATCGAGGAGGTGGCCAAACGCACTGCCACATTACAATGACATACCCCGTGTCAACGTGGGAGAAGACCCTGATACCATTTACTGTTATCAAGTAGACCTTGAGAAGGAAAATCTTACGAAAATGACGATAAAGAAGAAGTTAATGAGAGATGGAATCAGAAGAATTGCAGCATGTTGTTCACAAAGAGTGCTAAAGTGTCAAACACAGCAAGGATATACCAAATGCTACTATCATAGTCCTTCTTGGCTACAAAAGGGCATATCCCTCAATCCAGCTTAGTGATACAGCATCAACAGACTGAGACGGTTTGTAGGGTACACGGAGCCAGAACAATTAAAGATCATTGACGCGTCCCTTCAACCTTCGGTTAGACTTAAATGGAGACACAATAACGAAAAATACTGACGAACAATTAGCACTTGGAATGAAGAGTCCCCATATGAGAAACACTATGTTTATTGAAATTCTTACTCTCCACGAAGCCTGAGATAATGCGCAATCGCACTTAAAGAAGCTCGTGAAGTTTTCCCCAGACAACGGAAGACCTCAGGCATGCATGGAGGTGGCGGCTCCAAAGCAGCGCCTTCTGGAGACCTGAAAACATGTGAACAGGTACGATTACCTAAAAGATTTCCATATGATTCAAATCTCGAAAGTCACCTAATGACATTCTATTGAAACCTAGAAGAAAATTTATACAGTTAGGGAACCGTGGAAGAAAAAAGAAAAAGAAAAACTTTGAGCAATAAGGAGTAGACAATACCTTCCTGCCCGATAGTAGAACATCTCCCTCGTGGGAGCAGCCGAATAGCCTGAGAGATGGACCCAATCTGAGGAGTTCCATGATGAATTTGACTTCCGACTTCGAAAATAAAGCTTGGCAGAATCAAGAGCACAGCGTACAAGAGCTGCATCTTCTCCGTTCAGTTCAATAATTACAGCATTGTTGCGTGCCAAAGAGAGGGATAATTCCTCCACTGCACGCGTGTACACTCCAGTGGCCGCACCATCTTCTGGCAACAGTTCCCCGAGCTTGACCCTTCCAAGACCCTTACCCTCTCCATTTTCACTTACTGCATGATTCTGATAAGATGCACAAGAGACGAACTTTAATCAAACAACTTCAATGAATCAAACCTGAAGGAAAACGCAAACGAGGACGAGCTATTATAAAGCTATGAAGAACTTCCTCAGCAATCCCAAAACCTTAAAGGCACCAAACTTCGGCCTCACCGTTACAGTTAGCATATTCATGGCTGGAATCTCCAGGCCGTGTATGTCAGCTCCTGCTACCTGTTCTCGATGACACTAGATATCTTAAAAGAGATCCATGTCCATCACCCTGCAAGAAAAGAAAACCAGGTTTCTCACCAATTTGAAGAATACCTAGCCTAGACTGGATTTCAAGAAGCCCCGAAGGAAAAGAAACACTATATTCAACATAAATAACATCTTACAGCATCAACCTAAACTCCCAAAGCAATATAGTGCTGATTGGAGTTCCACACAATTACATGTAGCCTCTCAGTCGACATAGTACGCATAATGACGCCGTTTCAAACTCCTTGAAGCTTATGTCAAACCGGACAAAAAAATGCTCAACAACTCCAGGGACATTAAAAAAGCATTTCTCAAGAAGGGCAGAGACCTAGAAATAATCATATGACCTTACCGAAGTACTGCAAAATTCTAGTCATCAATAATCGGCACCCTAACGTTTCCAAAACAAAAACCACAGCAGCGGTGTTCGATATGCTTCCGGACAAAACAACATAAACCCTAGATTTTTAAACATCGCAAAATAAGAAACTCGGCACGTACCATGCTTACTCATCATCGACGAGGATTGATATGACTGTTCTCCGTCCCGGTTCGGAGCAGGAAAAAGGAAAACCCTAGAAGATCGCTAATTCCACCATGCGCATGATTTTGCCATCATCTGAGCTTCCACTTCAAGCACATGGTCGTCGACCTAAAGACAGCAACATTGACCTAATCGCAAAATGATGCTGCCAGCAACATGATACATCATCACTCCATGGACGTATGAGTCAGGGTTTAGCATACCAAACAGCCCTTCTCCCAACACGCAAACCCTAGTCCATAGCACTTCCTGTAAATTTCGCATAATGGAGAATATCAAACAGCGCCGAACAAAACACATAAAAACAGATCGGGAGGGGTGAAGATCCCAGAGCAGACGTCACTCTGGATTAACCCCTAAAGGGCATCTCCAGGGGGGACGGTAAACAAGGTGGCAACGGTATTTTTTGGATGAAAAGTGTACAATTTATGGTAGGATCCGTCCAAGGATTCTTATTTTTAGCCATGTGGATACCCCGTCCAATCTTGAAGTCATCAAATGGTTTGGGGAATTATTGCATATTTGTGGGATTTAGACAAGACGTCTGTAAGTACTAAAGTTACTCACTTCAAGCCATCAAATGATTTGGGGAATTATTACATGTTTTTGGATTTTAGATAAGACCTCTACAAGTACTAAAAGTTACTCCTTTCAAGCCATCAAATGATTTGGGGAATTATTGCATATCCGTGGGTTTTTAGACAAGACCCCTATAAATACTAAAAGTTACTCATTTCAAGTCCTTATCTTCCCAGCCTGTCTTTTGTGTATAAGGGATTTAATCATTCAGTAGGAATATTTTTGAAAATTAAATGCTTGGATAGAATAGTTTGCTTGCAATTGTTAGTTAAAAAATCACCACTTGAGGTTCAATTAATAAGCATGAGATGCATTGTATTTCACATATAAAAGCTCATGCAATTCAACCAAATTATATTTTGATTTAATGTTAAGTTCATAAGTGGAATAGATTTTTAATTTTTTAATTTTTTTCAAAGAGATTTTCAAATTTGGATTTAAAATTATATATCAGTTAGTTAATAAAATTTGTTGAGTATTAATGAAGATTTAATTGTATGGGCATAATTCATAAGTTATAGAATATCTCCTTTAATAGAATAATTTCACTAAATTATTCATCCAAATTCTTAGTGGTTCTATTTTATTTGAACAACCCTTTGGTTATATAGGGACTGAAGTTTTCTAAATGATTCATATCAATATGTTGTTCAAACATACAAACACGTACTTGAATCATGTAGTTGAACAACTTCATCACATAGATATATAATGTCTTCTTATTGTAGTCAATTGGAATGTGGACATAATTTATGATAAAAATAGAAATAAATAGAAAGAGTTACGAAATATCAAAACAAGAATATCCAAAAATAATATTTTGATAACAATTTTTTTTAAAGAATAACTTGTGCTATTATATAAATGGATTTAATTCTAATATTAAAATACATTCTATTAATACTAACTACTTTAATTTAACCATGGATTTTTAAAGTGCATTGAACATATTAAACCAAAATATTGAAACTTTTAAAAAAATAATTAGATTTGAAATTCAAACTTAAATACCGGTAATCATATCAAATTCATACTAGTACATATATTAATAAATTTTTAACTTCATACAATTCTTCAAACTATATAAAATACTTTATAGAAATCTATGTGATTAAGTTTAGTGTTTTGTTTTATTTTTTAATTGCAATAGTAGTTGGTATCTCTATAATCACTAAGTTGACAAGGATGAGTTCAAAAGTCCTCAACAAAAGGACTAAACTCAAAGTTAATTTTGCACTAATCCAAATTGCAAATAAGAATATGATGAACTAGAAAGGGATTTTGAATTAAAATAGAAACTAGAAACAAATTGATCTATATTTAAAAAGATTATCCCCCTTGCACTCAAGGAAACATTATTTATCAATTGAACATAAGAAAATAGTTCTATTTTTGGATGAAAAAAGTAATCTATGTAATACTTCAAATCGGTCAACTTCCAACTAGGACCGTACCATCTCCATCATAGGACAATAATATGGAAGTTGACCCTTTGCCTATTCAAGTGCAGACATCTTGGCATTCACCCATGGCATTCACCAATGTAGACACAACATTAGTAATAAAATGTAATGCAAATACAACATCAATACCATAATGTTGACTATTTTTTTGAGTACTTGTGTAGCCATTTCAAAATGACAAAAGATCATACTATTGTAATTAATTTGTTACATGTAAACAAATTTCAAAATATATAATTTGTATGCACCTACCATGAAACATTTCAATATAAAAATCAATTAATTTCTATCTCCATATGTTTATTCATTTCCTCATTAATCCTTTTCTTTCAAGTTTAGTTGTATATATAAAATTAGTTGCCTAAACTAGTTTTATATATGTTGCAAATTAATTAAATTACAAACTTTACATATCACAATATATTTATGAAATTTTTTTAAAGGATATTTTTAACAAATTTCTAAAAGTCAAAACCAACTTTTGAATTGAAGGAGGCCAGAATTTTATAAAATTTTAAATTCAAGTGTCACAAAGTTCAAATTTTAATGAAATTTTCAAATTTAGAATTTCTACTTTACTTAATCCATAAATGCCCAAGCAACTAATTTTTGGTCATTGTTTCTTTTTGATGATTTTTCATAAATTAAAACAATTTTTTTGCCATTTAGTTTGTTGGATTGTTTGTCAATAGCTAAAAAGAACTCATGATTTGGGCAAAAATTAGGCTTTAAGTGTATTTTCAAATTCTTTGAGAACATTCACATTGTAATTTAGCTTGTGAGAAAAACTAGCTATGAAGGATCATCTAATGAAAAAAATTCCTTGGGTAGTACAAGGCAAAAGATGATCAATTGAAGCAAATAGTTACCCCTATAGTGCTCCGACATCCAGTTTATAGACAATGAATAGATTGAAATTCATCCTTCTTTCTCATTACTACTTGGATGAAAGTCATCATAATTTGTAGAGATACTTTATTAATGAAGTTTTTACCCCATCTAATGGTTGGATTTGGTGTTACTAGAGTACATATTTTTCTAAAATTACAAATTTAAAGTATGTCAAATGGTTGACGAAGCCAAAATTGCATTGACTCTAGTTCAAAATTGGATTTGCAAAAATGAGGTCATAGATTTAAAGAACACAAAAATTTCAAAAAATCACCATGTCAAAAGAAACTCATTTCAAATTCATTCCAACAAATTTTACTCAAAAAATAATAATATTTTCTTTGTAATTGAAATTAGAAGGAATTTTGAAATTTTCCTCTTAAAAAATTATAAAAAAATATTGGTGATAGCTTTGGTGAATCTAACAATATGGATGGAATCTAAAACTCAAAATCTAAAACTTTTATTTGTATATCAACTCCAAAATATTCTTCCAAATAGTATTTTATGATGATTTTTCTCAACTCGTTAATTTTGGAGTACACTTTGTACATCATCATTAAACCGATGGTCATTATCATGTGAAATTCTTGTTTTTATAGTGTATCTCAATTGATTACAAGACTTTGAAAATAATCCTCCATTATTACTCTAATCCTTGTGAAAATTGAAAAGCATGCCTTCAACTATTCATAGTTACATTTGGTTACAAAAGACAAAAAATAAATTATAGAAATTTTGATATAAGTTTTCCAAAGTCATTTTGCTCTAGAAAAAAACTTGAAAACCAAACTTTGATTGTACATATCTCAAATTTATAATATCAAACTCTTTGGAATTCAGGAATTAACCAATTCCATAGTAGTGAATAAGATACTATAATTAGAATTTTGAAAATAAAATTTCCAAGAAATAATTATGCAACTATTTTGATAATTTGCAATTTAGACTTTAGAGGTGATTTTAGAGGGAAGAACTTCTTGGATTTTTCACAAGTTAAAATTGCAGCCATGTTTGTTCATGATGACAAATAATATATTTGTAAAGTCAATGTTTTTTAACTGATTCAATCTTTGTTTACAGAAATTTATAGCAATTTTTCTAAGGATTGTCCAACACATTCTTTGAAAATTAATGTGAAGTTGTGACTTGTGAAGCTTTCAAAATAGAAAAAACTACAACAGACCTTCATCTTGAATTGAATCTTTTCTAAGTTCAAGAAAAAAAAGTAAACATGCTATTCAATTTAAAATGACCTAGTTGAACTTTGTCTGACCTAAAATATCAAGGTTGATGTCTTCTAACCTCAACAATAATATTCTCCCTGTAGGCTTGTACTAATAAAGAAATTTTGTTGTGCTTTTTTTCCAAATTCATCATCTATTATAATAATACAATAACAAGCACATTTTAGTAATATAATATGGTAATTTTTCTTAAGACCATCATTCACATTATTAACCCCTAACTGCCTCATCGACCATATATGGTCGATCTGAAATTTCAGGCTCATTTTGAAGTGGGCAGTTAAATTTGTTTGCCCGTTTTAAATATTTTTTGGGCAGTTTTTAGGGTTAACTATTCAAAACTTTCATTTTTCACTAAAAAAGGTACATATTTGAGTGTTGAGAGGTCTCCAAAGCCATTTATGTCCGTTAGTGGAAGAGTAAAGCTTGCTAATTTTACTTCATTTTTCAACTTTGAGCAATTTCACTTGATTTGAGATCTAAAAACTTCCACTTATTCAGTTGCTTTGAAAATGGTCCCAATTGAAAGAGTAAAGTGTTTTCATGATTTCCACCATTGAAAATTTAAACAAGCAAGTGTTGATTTGGAATTATTTGTAAATTATACTTATTAAAAAAATTGCATCTCAACAATTGCAAGGTGGATTGTGTAATGAGTTTAATAGCTTTTCAAGTGATATTAAGTTTTTTGAAAGGGTATTTTAGTGTGCTAACACAATTTGTAGTTGTTCATGTCACTTCTAATCCCCAAAAGCTTTTATGTGCAAATTTCTGAAACATTGTGGAGAGGGACAACATATTAAAAATAGAAAACATACATTTCTCTTATTATAATCTCACAACTCTTATGGAATTTTGCACTCAAAATTGGTGTACATACTAATAAGCAAGCTCTTTAAACATCCATACGGTTAGATTTTGAAAAAAAAATCATTTTGTTTCAATGGAGATAACTATAAGCCCGTGTTCTTTTTTCATGGGAAAAACACACTTGGAAAGGCTTAGGCACTTAGGGGTTAACATATGGCCCAATTGGTAAGTAGCATTTACAAATTGTAATTTTCACATTTTTACATTGTAGAAGACTAAATTTATCCAATGAACGTCTTTTTGAGAAGTTGTAGAATCAAATACGGCTTAGTACCTTGGTGATAGGCCTCATCCTTTCACGGTTAACATGATTTTTAAACCATAAGTCTATATGGCAACTTAACTTAAGTCTCTCAATTAGAACTCCTAATTTGAATGCACATAGTAAAAGATAATCTAAATTGGTCCAAATTTTAATACAAATTAAAATACATTTCAATTTTTCACTAATCTTTTCTTTGATTTCTTTTTAATTGCATTAACTTTTTATTGCCTATTCCTTTTCATTCTTGACTTTATATTTATTTGAGTGTCTGACACCTAACAACAATTAAATATTCTACCTCTGAGATCATTGTTTGATGAACTTCCAACCTCATTGAACAATGCTATCAATGATCATGTTGGAAAGGGTCATTCTTGTCCTTGTTGAAAGGAAAAAAAATTCTCTTGGACCCGCCTTTGTCCCTTTTTGGTTGAAGGCTAGAACTCATTTGCACATATAAATTTTTTCAAAACATGGGGATTAATGAGGAATATATGTAAAAATCTTTTCTTATTTTGAAGTGACTAATGACAACTTTTGCAACGTTTTTGCACTAATTTTAATCTATACAATTCCAAATGTGAATTCAATTTTCCAAATTTGATTCCCTAGTGATAAATAATTAGTCCTTGCGTTTTTTGGAAAGACCACACGACCAAATGAGCTTTAGCCTTATCCCCCTTTTCTTTTTTTTCCGATTTTTCCAATTTAAGATGGGTGCACTATTAAATGAGTGTTGTGTGTTGTAACTAGGAGTAAACTTACGTGATCTACCTTCTTATTTTGTTTTGTCCACCTCACTTTTGGCAAGGGATTTTCTGGCACGGGATTGGTGGACAGTACATTGTTTTCAACGGCATGACTGTCCTTCAGATGTGACTATGAATGAACGTGAGTCCACCCATTCACAAAAGCTGACATGGCTCACGTCGCCTGCCTAGTTGGCAAGCCACGTCCCTACCAATAGCAGACCCGATGCCGATTTGAACGCGTCTTGTGAATTTGGACAGGCACCTTATTGGCAATAATTTTCGGTACCTACCGAGACCTTGATACCGTGGAAGAACGTGAATGGACATTTCAGTATATTCATGACGTGGATCCTCGAAAATGTCCTAGCTGGCGATCTCCTCTTCTCAGTAGTGAGGTTCGACGTCGTTCGAGGAGGTCAAACCACACCATCTGCTTTGACTTGCCGTCCATTTCGTTCCGAATGCCACAGATTTCAAACTCCAGATCACACGCACGGCGTCGCGAATTCGTGCCTGTGAATTCGCCGTGTCGATTCTCGTTCTTTGGGGCCGCTCTGTTACGAATTTAGTCCAGTTTCGACGGCGCTAGCTTGGGTTTTCAGGAAGGTTCGGCGTTCTCGCAAGTGGGGATGGTTCTGTCGATTTGATTTGCAGTCGGGATTTTGGGGGACGTTTTGCAGTATGGAGGCGTCGGGTAGGGTGGGTGGAATTGATTGAAGCGACTGCCGGCCGTCTTTGTGTTTAGGTTCTTCATCACTTACGGACAAGCCAGGGTTTGAAGGTTAATTGCGGCTTGCGAGCATTTTGTGTACGCTCTCTTCGGGCCGGATTGGTGAAGTTCTAAGTACAATCTTTGTAGTGGTGTTGCGCTGGTAAGGCAACTTCGGTGTGATTAGCGGTGAAATTTCGCAGGCAGGGTTACATGGTTGACAATTGCACTCTTTGTTCTACGCATCGTTCTCGGTTTGTGGGATAAGATGTCGAGGTAGTCTTTCGAACGGCCGCTTTGCAGGAGAATACACATACGATGGCCAGAGCATTGATGTCGGTAAACTAGGGTTTCAGGGGTATCCGCAGTGGATCTGTTCGCTCTTGTGTAATTAGGAGATATGATGCATATGGTAGGCCATGTCTGACGACGGTGTGGTGCAATTCTGAAACGCATTTGGTTTCGGGGGGCGTCATGATCACATAATGGACGTTTGGAGGCACTTCTGAGGAATCGTTGAACGAAATTAGGCCTTATCATTTAGTTCTTCAGCAAGTCTTCGTTCAGCTGGCGAGCGAGATGGACTGGTATTAACATTTTACATATTGACTGGAGTTTTACTTCTTTGTTCGAGCTCTAAATGTCAATAGCACAGAATTTGACCGCTCATCATTAGCATTTCTGTATTGTAAGGAGTTTCATCTTGGTTTAGGGTTTTAAAAGCTGCATCGTGAATGTCAATTATTTTTGTGTTCTAGTGCATAAAAACTTGGGTTCAATACTTTCTTAGACAAATTTGATTAGATTGTTAACCTTGAATTGCTTTCTTCCCGTGCGCATTTTACTAATAGCATATTTTTCATTAATGATGTAAAGGGGTGCACCTTGGTATCAATCGGAGTCTTCGATTGGTGCAGTTGGAGAGCATGAATATTGACCTTTCTAAACATATACTAAACAGGTTATCATTGCACAATTGGATTTTTTCAGATGGTTTATCTTCATCACTCGGAGATCAGCGAAATTATACTGAGTACTGAAGACTTGATAGGAAGGACGAACCTTGGAGTTGATCTGTGGCTGTCTTAGTAAAGACAGGAGTCCAAGTGTACAGGTGTAGTTGTAGTTGCAGGTGCTGACAGCGAATTCTCTTTGAACTTCAAGGTCAAACAGACCGCGTGTCGTGAATAACACTTAAAAGACTGCGATCGACATGGAGAGCTCTGGGTCCTCTTCTGAGGTGCATCGAAGTAATAGCTCCTCCAGGAGATATGGCATGCAGCTTACTTCAGCGAACTTCTTGCCTGCACCTCTCTCAGCTTTGCTTGAATTTACTGGTCTGATGCGTGGGCGAGCTCATTCTTCGGAGAGTGAGCAAGAGGTTGCCCTGTCTACTGGTTCAGTGGGACAAAATTCTGAAGGTGAAAGAGCAGGTGACGGAGGTGCTGAGGTTTCAATCAGGATATTTGGCGTAGGGGAGCCCGAGCAGGCTCGCGTTGCAACTGCTCCAGCTGTCCTGAGTTCCAGGAATGCTACCGACTTGAGTGACTCCCAGTTGTTGCCTACTCTTCTACCCATGCGCATAACAGGTAATGAAAGCGGCCCGAACACTGCAATCTCGCCACATTCATCAAGCGCAGAAGAGAGAGGGGAGGCCTCGGATACTGAGGCAGCTGGAAACGGTAGAGAAGCTGCTTCACAGAGATACGATTTTCAGCAGTTGGCACGTTGGATTGAGCAGGCGTTACCTTTTACTATATTGCTTTTGATGGTGTTCATCCGACAGCATTTGCAAGGTCAGTTGTTTGTTGTCTTGTGATTCTCTTCATTGTTTGAGTTGCAGTGGCTGGCATGTTTTGTATGGTGATTTCGACTGGCAGGCATGATTCGTCAGGGTTTGAGCGGTGGGAATAACAGATATTCCGAAATTGCTCTTTTTTACAGGATTCTTTGTGGCGTTTTGGATAACAGCCGTCATGTTCAAGGCAAATGATGTCCTGCGCAAGCAGACAGCATTGAAGGTAACTACGAGTCACTTAGCATTCTCTGTGGAAATAGCTCTTGGTAGTAGGCTTCTACATCGTGTGACAACACTGGGGCATCTTATCATTTGCGCTCTCTTAGCAATACAAACTTGTTTTCACTTGCATTTGTTTGACTTTTTATTGTAGTGCCACGATACATTTTGGCTGTTTCTTGAGAAGCATTTCCATGATCTGATGCTGAAGTCTGTTTTTGCTGTTTTCAGAATGAGAGGAAACCTCCCGTTCTTATTGCTCTGGGATGGGTCCTAGTGGTACATATTGTTGGTGTTTACTGGTGGTACAGCAAAGATGCTTTGTGGCGTCCATTGATTCTTTTTCCACCCCGAGAAATTCCTCCATTTTGGGATGCTATATTCGTCATTGTCGTCAATGGTATATGACCAAACCTCCCCATGCGATGATGCTTGTTACAGTAATTCTTTTATGTTTGAGAACTTGTTCCTAATGTGGTGCATAGTGTATATTAAAGAGTAAATGTATCTCACATAGCTGTTCATTTGCCTTTGGTGTTTACCATGGTTGGTTAGTAAGCATTTTAGTTATAGCCGATTTGATGACTTTTTATTTTTTTTATGTTTGACGTGGATGTACACATATTTGCTGTCTGTTAGTAGTATCAAAAGTTCCTTTTTTACGTGTACCTGATGTCTCACTTGCATTGAATCTGTAGACACTGTCGCAAGGCAGGCGGCCATGGTCTTCAAATGTGGGGTTCTCATCTACTATAAGAACAGTAGAGGTCGGAATTATCGGCGTCAGGTAATACATAAAGCTTCAACCACTTGAGTTGGTGTTTACTGCATGATGTATCTTGTAAATTTTATGCTAAAGAATATGAGAAGAGGATCGATTTTATGCTGATGTAATGTGTGACTGCAGGCTCAGCTGTTGACGCTTGTGGAGTACGTTCTGCTGTTTTACCGTGCCTTGATACCAGGACCAGTCTGGTACAAGTTCTTCTTGAATAAAAATTACGGCAATCTGTTCTCATCCCTTACAACTGGGCTGTACTTGACGTTCAAGCTCACTTCCAATTTTGAGAAGGTATATTTGAAGTCTCAGTTTCGGATTTCTGTGCTTAATCACCTTGCAACTGTATTTGTATCAAAATTCATGTGTGGAGTATTTTATTTTATCATATACAATATACTTACTTGTGGATCTGGGATGGTTATTGTGTGGCGCTTCAGGTACAAACCTTTTTAACAGCAATTCGAGCATTGTCTCGTAGGGAAGTTCAATACGGGGCTAACGCAACCAACGAGGAAGTAAGTGCACTGCTTCTTTAAGAGTTTGGTCAGACTACCGGTTTTGTACTGCTCGATGTAGCCTTTACTTTTGGTGCGTGACTACTAGTTTACGCAGTTTTCCTCAAAATTAAACGAGAATGTGCTAATACGGTCACTGTTAATGCGGCTTTAAGAAATATGGCAGAGCAACTGATATAATTTTTCCTAGAAAATAATGTGATCAGTGGCAATGTGGCATGCACCTAAATAACAAGAGTTTCTCTTCTATTTGTGGTTTTCCCCAGGTGTTGGCAGCAGGAGATATGTGTGCCATATGTCAAGAAAAAATGCATACACCTATATCACTCCGGTGTAAACACATTTTCTGTGAAGATTGTGTGTCTGAATGGTAAGTTTACGAGTTTGCCATTCTTACCTTTGATGTGATGACAGCTAGAAAGAAAACTGTGGTGGCAGGGATTAACCCTTCCTGGATAATGGATTATAGCTAATCACGTCTGAAGACAAGTTGTGAGCATTTCCATTGTGTGACCTGGTTTGGTGTTCTCTTTACCTTGCAGGTTTGAGAGGGAGCGAACGTGTCCCTTGTGTCGTGCTGTAGTGAAGTCTGCAGGTCTGCCTTCTTATGGGGATGGGTCAACCAGTCTCTTTATCCAGTTATTCTAGAGCTTGCTGTGATTATCCGTACGTCCGCGTACCTTTGTATGAGTGTAGACATCGGGAAGAGTTGCACTCCAAAACGTGTCAGACCTTTGTGCACTTTACTAGATGGTCGAAAGCCTAGAATGCTAGCGTCAACAGCCTGACTCCAACCCATGATGTTACCAGAGATTTGATAAACTGAGTCCTGTTGATAGAACTTTGCGCCTGGAATTCAGGACCAATTCTTATATTGGTGCCGCACAGGCTTTGACTATCACAACTCAAGATTTTGAATCATGAGAATGTGCTAGAGTAGTGATGCACGGGTAGGTAACGGATTCTGTATAAAAATCAGTGATGGGGCACATTCATATGCCCTCCCACAGGACTTGTAAGGAAACGACTTTCATTTATGTGGGCATGATTTCCAGTAAAGATGTGTCCTGTGTCCATTCGTGATTACCATTCGTGATTTCCTTTTCGTTTTCGTTTACCCCCTTTATGCCAGGGTTTTGGAGAAAACTGTAAACCTCGACATGTTTGAAGTTCGCATGAACCTTTCAAGAGATCGACATATGTTTGCCTCGGTGATGTAGGAATTTTTTCAAATACGTGGGCTTGCATGTACTTCATGAAATGTCAGTTCATGAAATGACAGATTGAGAATTTTGTTCACTTATTAGATGGTTCTCTAGTGGTTTTACACAATTTTTTCATCATTTCCCCACTCTACAAGCCCAATAAATTGTCAATTCCCCCTTCCCCCTCCTTAAAAATCATGAATGCAACTTAACCCACCAATGTATTCAATCTTTGAGTCCAAAAAATTGTCAATTCCCCCTCCCCCTCCTTAAAATTACGTATGCAACTGAATCCACCAATGCATTTAGAAAAAATATTGCTAGGGGAGTAGGAGATTATTGCAATGTGCATTCTTGCATGTGTTGTAAGGATTACAAAATTTAGTACAGCATTGATTGATCAAATCCTTGGATTATTTGGTATAAGAAAATAAAAAATCATGTGTGTGCCAAGCCCACCCTTTTTCCAAAGACAACAACTATATGTGCTTATATTTCATTAGTTGGTAGATCTTTTTTTAGATTACTTTGTGCATGTATAAGTGTAAACAAAGATGATAACAATCAAAAACTACATAATTAGTTAGGACTAGCTAGAACTTTGGAGAATGGGATATAGAAAAATCACCATATTCTTTCCTTATATAGCTAAATATTTTATCATAGTCTCTTAAAACTCAATAAAACTTGCATCAACCTATATACTTTTAGAAATTTTCTAAATAATTGCTTTTTGATGCCTCCACTTTTGAAGTTCATGCTAAATATGGTGTACAAACAATCATGCCCAAATTGGCATTTACCTACTTTGATTTGGAACCTATTTAAAGGTTAAAAGAAAAGACATGATTACTAGAATTTTCCATACAATCAAATGTGAAATTATCTTGTTAGACCTTTGTCTAATTAATTTTGAAGCAAAATAACTCCTGAAAATTCACCAAAAATACAATTTCTATTTCCAGTGCTTAAGTTTTAAAGGTTAAAAGAAAAGACATGATTACTAGAATTTTCCATACAATCAAATGTGAAATTATCTTGTTAGACCTTTGTCCAATTAATTTTGAAGCAAAAAAACTCCTGAAAATTCACCAAAAATACAATTTCTATTTCCAGTGCTTAAGTTTTGATACAAAGGTAAGCTAATACCTCAACTTGTTCTTGTGAGGCATTATATTGAAGTAGCATTCATACTCTTGCATCCACTTAGAAGCTTCTAAAAAGTTTGTATAATAGACATTATTGAGTGCAA
The DNA here is from genome assembly GCA_947034895.1 of Rhytidiadelphus loreus. Classification (NCBI taxonomy): domain Eukaryota; kingdom Viridiplantae; phylum Streptophyta; class Bryopsida; order Hypnales; family Hylocomiaceae; genus Rhytidiadelphus; species Rhytidiadelphus loreus. The sequence goes on along the minus strand of OX344765.1, from coordinate 25,496,187 downwards.
AAGGAAATTACCAAGAATAAAATGTCGAAGGATTCTTATGTATGATACCTCAACGAGGAAATTTCCACCACCATGTGCTACAAACATTCAAAGAACTAAAAAAAAAATGGGATGAAAAAATGATACTCCTTTATTTGAATTTCAAAGAATTTAAAATCATTCACGAGTCCTTTTTTGGATTCCAAGGCAATTAATCATTAATAATTTGATGAGTAATGTTGACATGGTACATCACTCTAATTAAGGTAGAAGGACCTACAATTAGATACTAAAGCCATTAGAGTAGTTTCCGTAATTAAATTGTCATAGAATCTCATCGAAAATTCAAAAAAGATTTCCTAGAGCATTTTGTTGTTCACTTTTTGGATATCATATGAATTAATTACTATTTTCCAAAGTCTAACTCCATAGAGTTCTAAAACTATGCCTTAATTTTGATGTACATAGGATGTACATCTTATATTGAGTATAAACTTACTCTCAAGAGTTTTTAGGATACACTCTGAGATAGGTGCTCGAAAATGGGTTTGTCTAATGCAGGGTGCTCTAAAAGCGCCCCTCCTCTCAAACATATTATGAACATAGAGGTATATTTTGCTTTCATCAATGTACCAAGAGTGTACATTTCAGGAGGTGGTTGCTTTTCAATAACCACTGCGTTTAAAACTTCAAAAACTGGTAACTAATTCCATGAAGGTCCAAAAAATATAAAACAAATTGGGTTAGATGCCAATTCCATTTTTCTTCCTACTAAAATTCACTAAAAAAATTGTTTCAAAGAGTTTAGCTCCCCCAAAATGCAATCAGCTCCACAATGAGGGCGCTTTAAAAGCAGACTTACCTTACTTATGAAGATCTGGAAGGCCGGAAGAAGTCAAGCTACCCCAACTCCGAAGATACTGTAACTTAAATTCACCGCACAGATCCAAGCATCTTGGCCTCCTCGATGATCACGATGCCCAAGTTGGCTCGCATATGCTCACGAATCAAGTGAGCTAATTAAAGTTCTGATCAGGTCAGTTTGGCTATAAATGCCCTACACAGTGAAGACAAAATACCAAGGCAGAGGAGCTACAGGCCTGTGTGGTACAGTAATAGCTGGCCAATAATTTTGTGTTAAGGTGGATACCCCAAAACCGACACTTTTTTTTGCTTCTGTGTCTAGTTATTATTGTTAGACTGGTTCAATTTTCATATTTTCTTTGTTGGCACTGGAAAGGAGGTTCCAATGCAACAAAGAATGTGATATTTGGATACCATATGCAAAAGTTATGAAGGAACGAAGTTTTGGTTATGAAATAGTTTCTTCCACATAGAGTGGGAGCACCCATTACCAACCAAGGATGGGTCCCTGACTTATAGACTACCTCTATTTTGGGCCAGGGAAGTGTTAGTTGGAAATCGCGTTCTGGAGGTTGGTTTTAATTAGTTGCAGGACATGTACGTCAGCCTAATGTGGCAAGAGCAGATATTGAGCGTCAAGTGGCACATGAATCATAGCATGTGTATTGGACAAATGTGGACGCTTGTATTGGTAAAATTGGTGGCATGTATAGGCAAAATTGGTGGTTGTATTTAATAGTTATTCACTGCATACGGAAGTGTTGTACAAAGCCATGGACGTCAATATTAAGACTTGCGGTGATTTATTTCTACACTTCCTGTTCATGGATATGGGTGATGTTGTTGATCAGTTTGTGGAGGCTACTATGAGTACACAAGTCATTTGATGCAAGGGATTTCTGTGTATTGTGAAGGAGAAGTGCAAGCATCTTGGGCAGACCAGAGTACAGGAGTTCAACACTTACACTCACTGCTTGTAAGTGTATCCTTCTCCGAAGGTGTTTTGCAATGCAATTATTTGTAAGCATGGAATAGAGTTTCATAAACAAGGAATGCTGCACTGGAAGATGAGGGTTGAAGTTGCTCGTTATCTGAAAGTGTATGTGAATGTTTGTCATGTTGTACAGGTACAAAACAGTACATGCATAGCATCATACACAAGAAAAAACCTTCTTCCAACCTCCAAGTATATTATGAACACAATTTCACCTTCGGCATTTTTCCTTAGCTCCCAGTTGTGCAATTCTTTCCCATGGACAGGTTCAGTTTTGCCCTAAGTTAGTCTTCCATTTATGAATTCACAGAAAGTACATAAACTTCGTTAGTGTCTATTCTTCAACTCACATTTGGCACAATCAATGATCTCAGAGATTCCATGATGAATGACTTGTAGCAGTTGTCTATTTCATTTTCATTGTCGTTAGTACAGTGCATATAAAGAAGACATACTTTCGTCCCTTTACAAGCCAGGAAGAAGTAAGAAAAAGTATACAACAGTAGTTGTGCTTGTAGTAGATATGCAAGCAAAAACGAAATTTGAAATTTGAAACCACGAAGTACTATAGCACTACTGAAATAATGAATGACTATGAATTTAATAGGTGTAACTGAAATAGAGTACTTTGCCAATGTTGTCAGCTCGTTCTCAATTTGTTTCACAATGTTACTCCAAATGTGTGAAGGTTTTTAGATTCAGCAGAAGTACATATATGTATATAGCAATTACTTACATAATCCTTGAGAATAAGTTTTTAGTACTGTACGCATACTTTGGTCCAAGTAATGTTCTATGTACAATCTGCACAAACAAACAAACGTCATGTCATTAATCCCAGAAGCAAACAATGAGAAACATACAAGAAAGCATATACTATGTTATTGATTACTGTAGAACTCATGTTAGCTTCTAAAGGCACTTATAGATATGCTAGTGAATTATTCTTCATACCAAGTCATTGAACTAAAAAATTTGAATGTGCAAGAAGCTCTTTATAACGTACAAAGACTTCATGTGCATCTGTAAAATAACCTGTTCATTGACATTGTGCATATTGTCTTACAGGTGCTCCATTCGTTTCTGGAAGTTGGAGGCAGCAAATTGGCATAATAGTATATAAAATGGCTGCAAATAGTACTGTCTTCCATGGGGAGGAGCCTCATGACTACCAAGGCCTCCATTGCACGACAAGGGAAGCGCTGGAAAATTCAAGCGACAATGATGACAGCAGCTCACACGACAGTGAATATGAGGAGATCGGTGTCAACTATGAGAATTTGGACACAATGCGTGCAAATCGATATGACCATGCTAGGCCAATGACGAGGGAGACATCGACGCGTCCTCGACACCAACCTCCAGTGCTGCAGTCCAGACAACTGAGACAAGAGCATTTGTCACCTCAGCAAGTGAATTGGAATGGGAGCAGACGTATCGTTCGCACAATTTTGAATCCAATACGCCTTGGTTCCCGCTCTCTCCGACGCCGATCAGCTACTGTACAACACAGAAGATCCGAACTTGCCACAAATGAACACATTGCACAGGACATGAGGAACTGGGACGGGCGTGCTAGATAGCAGAGCGGCAAAGCTAGCAGAGCACGGAGGAAAACAAACAATGGAAAATGGACGGACGACCAGCTGAAGTGCGCTTTAAATGAAGTGGATGACGGAGTGAGTATGAGGAAAGCATCACAAAGAAATGGCATACCTTATACTTCCTTACGGGATTGGTGTTTTGGCATACGCTCCACAAGGAAGCGTGGACCTCTACCTGTATTGAATTCCATGGAGGAGGAACTTATAGTACAGTATTTGTTATCCATGTGTGACCTTGGATATGGACTCACTCCTACTGCCTTGAGATTGAAAGTCTCTGAGATAACAAAAGATAGGTGGACTCCTTTTACAAATGGCATTCCAAGGAAGGGTTGGATGAAATGGTGGCGCAGGAGGCACCCTGAGCTAACCATTCGAGTTGCACAGGCTTTGTATGCAACACGAGCGCAAGGCTTAACATCAGAAAATGCAAGGACTTTCTATGACAACTTGGACATTCTATATAGCAAGCATGAATACTTTGCAGATAGAATCTGGAACTGCGACAAAACGGGGGTGCAAGTAGGGCGAAGTGGTGGTGCACATGTCATTGCACGTTGAGGTACTAAAATTGTGAACAACATCATCCCGGACAAGAGGGAATGGCTATCCATACTAGTTTGCATAAACGCAGCTGGAGCATCTATTCCATCTTTCTATATTCTATGGGGCCGACACTTCCGCAAGAATTATATTGAGAAGTGTGAGGTTGGTGCTACAATGGCAATGCAACAAAAAGCCTGGATGACTTCATACTTGTTCTCTGCATGGATATCTCATTTCATCAAAAGTGTGGAGGCAATAGGGGGAATGTCACCTAAAAGACGCCATTTGCTCATATTGGATGGCCATAACAGCCGCGTGACATTGGAGGTGGTTGGCCAAGCTAAAGTTGCTGGGCTCGACTTAGTGACTCTTCCATCACATACTTCGCACGCCTTGCAGCCACTCGACCGCAGCATCTTCAGACCCTTCAAGGTCCACTTTCGAGCCTACCGCGATTATTGGAGCGGGACGAATGTTTGTAAGGTAACCTGCAAGGAAACATTAGCACATTGGGTGTCCTTAGCTCTACGGAAGGCATTAACAGAGAAAAACATAAAGAGTGGATTTAGAACCACGGGAATATTTCCCCTTGATAGAGGAGCTGTAGATGCACACTTGAAGCCATCAATGATGTTTGAACAGAAAGTTGATGTTCACCTGTCACAAGGAAGTCTTCAAGCACGCCAGATGTTGCCTACTGAAGCAGCTGCTGCCGCCATGGATGAAGAAGACAATGCCGAAGTAGTTGCTGCCGTCGACGATGAAGAAGGTGCCCAAGCTGCGGCCGACAATGTCAATGAAGCTTGCATGGGGTCGCAAGAAATAGCCATTGACCTTAATACTGAAGTTACTCCTGGTGTCACACACTTCTATGTGAATGCCGATCTTGAAGACCCTGATGTGCCAGATGAGATGATAAGTGCGGACCCGGACGTCGAAGCATTGGATTCCATAACACAATTCTTGACCCTGCCAACAATGATGCCACGAGTTAGCCACAGACGTCGAGATCCTATCATAGATTTCACAAAATCTATAATGCTAACATCTGATGAGTATATTAAAGCTGTAGCACACTTGCGACAGACTAGAGAAGATGCTACCAAGCAGAAAGAGCAGCAGCGACTAAAGAAGGAAGAACAGCGAAGACGGAAGGCTGTCGAACGAGAGGAAGAGAGACTGGAATGAGAAACACGGGCGGCAGAAGTGGCTGAGGCACGTGCTGTGAAGGCACATGAACGAGAAGAAGCACGCCTGCAGCGGGAGGAAGCTCGACTAGTACGTGAACAAGCTATTGCTCATCGAGCAGAGGAAAGGGCTCGCAAGGCAACAGAGCGTCTTCAAGCAAAACGACTGAGGTTGATGCGCACAACGGAGAGGGCCTTGGGGCGCCAAGATCCTGCAATGCAAGTGGAGGAAGACTTTCATGAAGCTAGTAACACATACGAAATGTCCTCTCCGCCTATACCATTTCCACCGTTCTGTGCTTCTTCGAACCACTTGCAACCGCAGCAGTATTTTGACACCGCATGGAACTCTATGTTGCCAACAACATCACAACAAAGACTTGCATATACCACTCCTCAAACACAATTCTCATCTCCAATTTGCCCCCAACCGCGCCGAGCATGCACATTGACACAGCAAGCAACACCGTCGTCAACTTCTGTACAAGTGCAAACAACCGTTGGAAGTTCCCGCCTACGCGAAGATGGAAGCAACGCGCGGGAAACTGAACGGCATGAAGGGGGGATGAACGTAGGAATGGAAGGCTTTCCAGGCTGGTCATGCAATATCGTCGGTTAGATATCCGTTTTGCGGGAGGTGAATTTGAATGGTACAGCTTCTCAACCTTCAACGCCGCAGCTTCCACCGCAACTTCCCGTCTCTATCATCGCAACTGAGGGGGACTCGTTCTTTCCTTCTCCGCTTTGCAGCACGACGTGGTTGGCTACAGTTTTGCTGACATGCCTTGTTTGTGGTTGCATGCTGATTCGCTAATACTGCATTCTCTGAGCGGAATTGGCCCACTCTATACCTTAACTTCCGCACACTCTAGATGTTAAGTACTGGTCCGATGCACTTTTTGCCTCCGGAAATTCACTGTAATTTCAGTTTTGATCAAAAAATTCCCAGAAATTCTCAGTCACAATCTTTTCTATCTTCCTACATGCTGAAATTGTCCACCGCTCCAAACTATTCGGCGTTTGCCGCAGGGAAGCTTAAGTGATCAGGTATAGGTGGTGTGACCCTAGTGATGTCCATACTTGATTTTGGAGATGTACTATAAGGTAAACCAGCCTATGACAGGCAAAATGGCTGGTTTGCCATGTTCACATTTTTGAAAAAAATTAAAAAAATTCTCTATGAAGATAAACATGAGAAATGCAGAGAGCAAGTGAAATTTTATTTTTTGGACAAAAAATGAATTTTTTATGAATTTTTGAAGTCTGCTGTGCAGTTGGCTTTAAAGAGTCTGTAGACTACCCCAAATCAGCAGAAAAGTGTTTGCATGATGGTCATCTAACCACCTAATGCAATCAAAACATTTTCTAACATGGCTCCAAGATTTCCTAATATGGACATGACATGAAAGAATTACAAAATAACTTTTTACTACCAGTTTACACTGAAAATGGGTAAGTGTCCTAAGACAGTTACAAATTACTTCATGACCATTTCCCAAGGCTTTGATTATGGCCACAAATTCATCAAATGCAGTTCTAACCCCATTTATTGGAAAAAGTTTGTCATGGGTTGATTTAAGACTGTAATGGGTAGTTCTCTAGGAGCCTGTCACAGGAGATTTGCTTGTCATAGGTTGGTTTACCTTATATGGAACGAAGATGGTGGTTTAGGTTCAATGGTGCATATTTTTTTGGCGGGGAAGGGGGACACTTTAACCCTTTAACACTTGAACAAGCCCAAAATGGCCTAAGGTTTTTGATACAATACAATATGCATAGGCCTTAATGGAATCCATTGTTCAACTTTTTTGTTGACAATGATTGAATGGCAAGTTTATTAATGTTTCTATAGTATGGTATGAGTTGGACAATTATAGATGGATGGCTTGCTAACTCACTCACTTATCTGCTACCTATGAAGGCCCTTGAATCATTTTCATTAATGTTAACACTATTGGGATAAGGGGGGAAAACACAAAATTGTAGATACAAATAGTAATCAATTGGTGGAAATTTGTTATAGTGTCAAGCTTTCAATTTGACACTTTATTGCCATGTATACTATATTTAGTGTGTTGTATTAGAAACAAAACAGTAGGTCAATTTTCACGCGTTAAAGGATCAAGGTAAATACACTCATAGTTGACAAACATTGCCCATAACGTGACACCTATAGTTAGACCAAAAAGAAACACTAAGATGACATGAGATGTACACAATCAAATGATGAGAGACAAAAACTAAGAGCTTCATATGGATTTGGGATACATCTATAAAATAATACTTTAAGGTACAAGAAGTCTAATTGCGGGATTGCAAGATGGGTTTTTTTTTGTGCCTTTGACATATAAGGCACATGAATTGATGCATACAACAATTGCAAAAAATTGTATTCATACTAAGTCAAATCCAATGACTCATGACACTTCCAATTTAGATCATTATTACCCCCCACCCCACCACATGTTTGAGAAGTTGTAAAAAGGTTGTGTATTCTACATGTACAATGTCATATTTGAGCACGATAACATTTCAATATTAAAATGACCTCCCAATATTTACTTGTTGAATTTTCAATCCAATGTTGTTATGTCTTGCTATATTTTAGTACATATTTTGTATTCTATGAGTTAAAACACGTGACCATATATATAATCCCCACCAAACTTATAAGGGTTAAAATTTAATAACTTATTTATAAGGTATCGAAATAATGCATGCTAAAGTGTATTGGAATCATTAGATAGGATTTGGCCCATCACGAGGGCCATGAGTTCCCGATTGTAGGGAACGTGTTGTGTTGCGTCAGCGCAATAGTCTGATGTGGCCAAGCGACTGCCACGTCATTGGAGGAAAAAAAAATTATTCTTAGTTTCTCATTTCAAAAGCAATTTTTTTTTGGTAATACAACATCCAACACTCCCTCGCTGCATTGGGAACAAATTCAAGAATAGGCCTGAAACAGCCCTCCAGTGCAACTGAAAAACATCTAATGATTCTTTCACTTGCCAACAAGATCCAAAAAGAACAATTTATGTTTTATAGTAGTAAGTACACTCAGTTCCAATTAGTGTAGTTCCAATTAGTGTCAATTATTATGAAATGCACATACCTTATTAGAATTCCGATATCAAAATTTGACAATTCATAAAAAAATTAACTAATTAAAAAAATTAAAACCAGGTGTCGCAACGGGAAGTGCATTTAAAAATCCACCTCACTCCACTGCTCGGCATTCGGAGAATGTACTGCCACGATGTGAAACAGTCAAAAACTGTGTCAACCTTGCTTAGGACCGCTGGTCGGTGGACCCAAGCTACTCAAGCCACCCAGAAGCTCCTTCTGATTGCAACGCAACCGACCAGCGGTCCCGAAGGTCGCTTTCCCATGTAAGAAGCCACTCGGGACGCACTGCAGGAAGTGGCAATCGCGAGCTTGAGCAGAAGCACCGACACGGGGTGCTTCACTTGCCGTGCTGACAGGGGAACGACCTGGCTTCAAATTTCATGGAAGCACCTCTTATAAGATCAATCACTGAGTCGAAGCTCTCGGATCAGATCGCCATCTATTATCGATCACATGTTTTCAATCCAATCCCGGTATCACTCAATTCGATCTGCAACTGTGGTGTCGGTATACATTTGCTGGCCACGAATTGCAGATCGTTGCGCGCTAGCTCGGTAAGTTTGGGTTTCGGATAGTACGTGCAGTTGATGTTGGTCAAATTTGTGAAAATGAAGTTGGACTGGATTGAGTCTTTTTGTACAGATTGTGAGAAGGTATGGTGACTCGAGTGCTTGGGATTCAGATATTGATGTTGTTTGTTCAATTTGGGTCAGAAATTTTGGTAGGGCTTTTGTTGTACGGATTGTGAGGAGATTGTTAGGAGCTATGTGGCAACGTTAGCTTCCGGAATGTAGAGAGTGACGTTGTTGCTTGTTTCTGGAAGATCAACTTTGTGGTAATTACAATTTCATTGCGTTTTTGTTGTACAGATTGTGAGAAGATTGTGAGAAGCTATGGCGAAGCGAGCGTTGCTGGTGGGGTGCAATTACCCCGGTACGAAGTGTGAGCTTCACGGCTGCGTGAACGACGTGAAGCGCATGCACACCACGCTCACGAGCCGCTACGGATTCGACGAGTCGGAGATTCTCGTCCTGATCGACACTGACAAGTCGAGAATGCAGCCCACGGGCGCCAACATCCGGTCGTCTCTGGCGAAGCTGATCAGGGGCACGGAGTCCGGGGATGTCCTGGTGTTCCATTACAGCGGCCACGGCACGCAGGTGCCGCCCGAAGCGGGTGCGGCAGTCGACGACACGGGCGCGGAGGAGGCCATCGTGCCCACGGACATGAACCTCCTCACCGACGACGATTTCCGGGAGTTGGTGAACGAAATCCCCAGCGACGCTTCCTTCACTTTCATCTCGGATTCGTGTCACAGCGGCGGGTTGATCGACTCCGAGAAGGTGCAGATCGGGGACAGCGGTGGGGGCGGGGGCGGGGGCGGGGGACTCATGGGATTGGTGAGCCATGCCTTCCAGGGCTCCTCCGCAGGGAGGGATTTCGAACCTTCGGAGGGGTATGAGGGCAGAAGGGGCTATGGTGGCAATTCGAGCTATGAAAGACAGGAGGAAGAGCTTGGAGAAGGTGACGAGGGCTATGGCCGGAGAAGACGAGGTGGATATGGCGAAGAAGAAGAAGAAAGCTATGGCCGACGCCGGGGTGGATATGAAGAGAATGAAGGTTATGGTGCGCGACGGGAGCCAGAGTACGAAGGTGGCTATGGTGCACGACGGGAGCCAGAGTACGAAGGCGGCTATGGTGCACGACGGGAGCCAGAGAACGAAGGTGGCTATGGTGCACGACGGGAGCCAGAGTACGAAGGTGGCTATGGTGCACGACGGGAGCCAGAGTATGAAGGTGGCTATGGCGGAAGACGGGAGTCAGAGTATGAAGGCGGCTATGGTGGAAGACGGCAAGAGGAAGAGTATGAATCGGGATACCGAGCTCCTCGTCGAGGTGGTGAAGAGTACGCATATGCGGAGCAAGTCGAAGGCGATGACTATGGCGGAGGTTACCGCAGGCGCGCCTCGCCTGTGGAGACGAAGGAGATTCCCATCGACTTGTTGACGCAGATTTTGAGCGAACGCACGGGTCATCAAGTGGACATCGGCAATATCCGCACAACTTTATTCGACATGTTCGGCGACTCTGCCAGTCCGTCGATTAAAACATTCGCGAATCTCGTGTTCCAGCAGCTTCAGGGCGGCGGGCATGACGGAATCATGGGAACCGTCTCCTCGCTCGCGACGCAGTTTCTCCAGTCGAAGCTCGATGGCCAAGACGAAGAGCAGTCAGCGAGTTACCTAGCCCCCGCGCAAAGCGCAGGCGAGTACAGGCCGCAGAAGCATCGGGGAAGCGCCGGGAGAGGTTCCGATTGCGGTATTTTGTTGAGCGGGTGCGAGTCGGACGAGACTTCCGCTGATGCTAATCCTTCCGGGAATGCAGCAGACTCTTACGGCGCTTTCAGTAATGCGATTCAAATAGTTTTGAGTCAAACGGATGCACCGATCTTGAATCGTGATTTGATCCTTCAAGTGCGCGCGGTGCTGCAAAAGCAAGGATTTAAACAGCATCCGTGCCTCTACTGCAGTGACCGAAACGCTGACGCCGTCTTCATTTGTGAATAGCATGTGAATTAACGTACGATGAGGGGATGAAAGCACGTACTTCTGTGTTGAATATTCCTGTTCCGGAACCGCGAAGTTAGTTGGTTCGTTTCTGCGTGGAACATGTGTATAAGTTGTTGAAAGTAAAATAAAAACGTTGCGATTCTGATTGTGTCTTTAGAAGAACAACATGCTGTCGTGATTGCACTGTCGTTGAGCTCGGCTACGGAGAGCAGCTTGACTTGAAGAGCAGGAGTCGGAGGCCACCTTACCCCCAATCAAAGCATTTCGAAAGTGCATCTCGAAAGGGTTTTGTGAGCTGCAGTAAGAAGCGTGACAGAGAAGCTTGACTGAATAGCAGGAATCGTATCCTATCTTACCCCCAATGAAATTTTTCATTCGATCTCTATACCTTTTGTGTGCACTCTGACGATTCGTTTGCAACTCTTGGAGCAACCAGAACTTTCTCAAAAGCAATGCCTCCTCGTCGCAAGAGAGGGCGAGACACGGCATCCCCTGCGAAACCGGCGAAGCGGAAGCACGATCCGGATACCAGACAGAACTCTCCAGCCAAATCTCAGGTATGCACTTTCCGTCGCGCGGAATTCAACACATTCCATTTCTTTAAAAATTAGATTGATGAGGAGGTTGACAAATTAGGTCAAGCATGTGGCGCTACTGCGTGGAATCAACGTGGGGAGTGCGAAGCAGGTCCCCATGGTAATCCTCGCGCGCTGCTTCGAGGAGCTAGGGTACAGCGACGTGAAGACAGTGTTGCGGAGCGGCAACGTCGTCTTCAATTCCGAGGAGGCGCAACTGGACGCGGACGCTGGTGCGTGTGTGGAAGCGGCGGTGTTGAAGGCGACGGGGGTGCAATCGAGCGTGGTGGTCCTCACTGGGAGCCGTTTCGTCGCCATCGCGGAGGCGAATCCGTTGGTGGAGGTGGCGACGGACGGGTCGAAGTCTTTCGTGTCGTTCGTGGCTAGGGTTCCGGAGGATTTGGCAAGGCCAGAGGCGAGTGAGCTCGGCTTGGAAGTGCTGGAGATTGGGGAGGAGGCTGTGTATCAGTGGATGCCGGCGGGGTGGCTCAAAACGGTGGTGCCGAAATCTTTCTGGAAGCAGTTCGATAGCCCCGTGACCACGCGCAACTGGAACACGGTGCAGAAGATTCTCGCCCTTCTTCGTTGAATGTCGATATAATTCTCCGGTAAATTCTCTGGTGCACGTCGTTGAATTCTTCAGTGAATGTCCATGAATTCTCCAGTACGTATCGGTGAATTCTTCGATGACTGTCCGTGATTTCTCCATCTCATGTCCGCGAATTCTCCGGTGCATGTCCGTGCATTCTCTGGTGCGTGTCCATGAAATCTCTGTTTCGTGTCGGAGAATTTTCTGGTGGATGTCGGTGTATTGTCCGGTGCACGTCGGTGCGTTCTCCAGTGGATGTCGGTGGATTCTCGAGTGGTACTCGTGAACACTTGTGTACTCTTTCCATGTCACAGATCTGAGGTTTCTCTCCGTTTCGGTTTGCTGTCCGACTGATCAGTATCGGCTAAATTTTAGAATGGTTCACCTCATTGTTTGCAGAAGGAATCTAGATGTAATGTCTCAGCAAACTCTCAATCATTACATGGGAGTGGCAACCCCGGAAATCATAGCTTGATTCCTTCTGGTGAGGGTGTTCAGGCTTAGGTGTTCAAGAATGTTCTTTGTGCGTTCGGGTGTATTTTATTGGGTACATGGTTCCAATGCATATGCCTCCGAGAAGCGGAGGTGGCTGTGTGTTATTTTTTTACTAAGCGCATTCTTTGCCAAGTGTCCCAGATCGTTTTATGTTCAGTTTTGTTGGTTCAAAATCAATAGCAGTGTTAGTTACACGCAAAGGAATACGTTGATCCTGAAAGCAGTTGAACTTTCAAAGTTCTGTACAAAATGCTAGTGTGGCCATTATTCATTGCATTCGTCTCAAATCAAACCAGAATGTGATCTAGATCAAATACTTTGTTGCGACAGATTCTTTGAGAAAAGGAAATTCAAGTCGTAAACAAGCAGTTGCTGCATGAGAGGGCTCCCTTTTGTTGTGCAGGTGGGGATTTTTTGAAGGGATAGTAGTTATAATTTCAATGTAGGAGAGTTTCATTGTCGTTACATGTTAGATTGGTTAAGGAGAGGTAAATTAAGACTAATAATGCTTGTTGCGTGTGCAATTTTTCAACAAGGTGTTGTAAAGTAGAAATTTCATTGGTCTACGAATGAGAGAAATTTAACATAAGTTTCTACTACTACTGACCAATATTAATTTAGTGAGTGCAGATTTACCTCCTTTAATGTAGGTCTCACCTATCTTTTCACCATCCTATGCATCTATTCATGAATTAATCCCAGGCAAACTTACCTAGGACATACACTAACAAACCACATAATCTCACTTCTGATATTCTTTTGAGAATAATCTTGTCGTTAGTTAATATTACAATCTTGCACACTCAAAGAAGTCAAATTGCTGAACTCTCCTTCATTGAAATTATGTTCAGTAATTGCAAAGCACGCCAAGTCATAAAAACAATCTCACATCAATACCAACCACACTGCCCACGTTTTGGTAGGTCCTAAACGGCAATTACTTGTCTTGCTTTGCAATTGCCTAGTCCTGATATGTGCCCATCACAAGCCATTGTGCACACACAATATATACTCAACCTAGTATCGCCAATGACAAAAATAGCAAGAGTGCAAACAGTGCAATACAGGTTGAGCCCAAAAAGATGATGTGCCATACACTCATAGAAAAGCAGACGGCTATGCGATTACACTTCACAAGTTCCAAATCATTGTCGAACAGCTGTTGATAAAATTGCCAAACTTCTGCGAACGGTGGACTCCCTCACTCGATCGATCCAAGCACAGGAGAACACTGTACATATGGTATCACCATACACAAGCTACGGATATTGCAACCATGGCGGATTGTAAAGCAAGAAGTAATCAATGCCGGCATTTGTCAAAACCTGCAGGATTCGTCGTCTCCGTTGTTTGACAGTCAGCAACGAAAATTCTTGTCCCCAGACTCCATCATTTCCTTTACACCCAAATTGATACCAATGCGGCAAGAAAGACAAGCACCAGTGCACCGCAATCAACAAAGCCATAGATCCAGCCGCACACCAACATCATTTGATTACTTCAAATCGACAATAATTAATCGACAACATTGGCACGCACATTGCAGTGCAGCAATGCCGGACTGATCTAATATTCATGAACGAATTGGAAATCTACAAAGACAGCTCATCACTGAGCGCCACTCCTCGATGCGAAGACCGGATTGTGTCATTATACAAACGTAACCTAGTAAGGAACTGATCTCTAGACCCGAACAGAGGACGACACAGTTCTAGCTTACAACATATCGTCATGTTCATTGAAATGGCAAAATCTCAAGTATTCAGCATGTTTTCACGTTCCCATCTGGTGCCTCAGATCTACACCCGTCCTAGCGTTACTTCAGCTACATGAAACTCACGATTTTGGCGTTGTGAAACATGCTATTTCAACGAAAATGACCATACCTCACAACTGCCATTCTAACTTGTTCCAAAAACATGAACATCGTTTCAACGCGTTGCAACCACACGGTCCTCACAACAAATATCCCAGTGTCAGTAGTTCTAAACCTGCTCCCCACACAAATGCCATTCAAGGCGCCCTCATACTAGTGCCATATATTTTTTAAGGCATGTAAGGTTGCTTGAATCCACCCTGAGACTCAAATCCACCATTCGCCGGATGCCCTTGCACCACATGCACCGCATTCGGCTGCGCCGTCGGCAACTCCATGGACGCCCTCGACGCCCCTCCTTTATTGCAACAAAACGAGGCGATGGTGATCCAAAGCTCCATGGCGAACGCCGCGATCGCCCAGATCACCCAAAACGGGCTGATGAGAAACAAACACGCCACTCCGAAGACGGCCAAGTTGATGAGGTTGATCAACGCCAGGATAGCATGACAGTTGTAGCATCTACTACCGGGGTCATTGTGCACCAACAGACCCTGCAGACCCGAGGCGAACGCCAAGGCGCCGGAAATCAGGGGCCAGAAGTCGGCAATATGGAAGTGGACCGCCACGATCACGATGCCCAGGATCACACCAACAATGCCCAGGATCATCACCGTCAGGTGGAGGGAGAAAGGCAGCGTGCACGCGCATCGCCGCTGCGTCTGCGCAGTTGGATTGTACATGGCTGCAACTACAGATCGATCCTATCACGTACTCTCTCGCTTTGCGCAACACCTAGTCTCAATATTTCACAATACCCGAAACTCGTATGGATAAGCTAGCAAGCGCTGCTATTCCTCTCACTACTCCACTTTGGATCATCCGATGAACTTGCAGTTTCTAGCTATCTGCACTAAACACCGGAACTAGCTGCAGATCTGTCGATCATAAACTTGGCAACAGCTAGCGAGCTTGCAGCGAGGGTGACGGATCGACGCATAACATACAAGCACAACCCGCCCAGTGTTGCATAGCTAAGACAGGACGACAAGACCTCAACCTGCGAAGATAAGCTGCTGAGTGAACCTCGCACATACTCACACATACTCACATACATTCACATACGTACCAAGTGTGGACACGCAGTTCTTGTGGCAGCGTCAGTGCCTGTAGCAAGAAAGTCCAAATGCGGCGGTAAGTTGTGTAATCGGTAGCGAGGCTGGGGGGCGCCTGCATTCCTGCAATGCAAGTGGGAAGAGGGGTCCCACGTGCAATTAATCAATAGTGCAGCTAGTTGTGGCCTGACGAGATCGGTGCTACTGTACAATCGGTACCGACTATACGGTATTATTGCAAGTAGCGGAGTAGTTGGGGATGTCAGAGGCCGTTGAATTGTTAACCCGGAGTATTATTTATCGCTTTGGCATTTTCTGCTGCAAGGATGGCGTTCGTCATTAATGTTTTCAAAGTGTTGGGATGTGACAGATTTGAGTGATCGATTTTCCTGAGTCGGGAAGAAGTGTGTGGCACTGTGGCAGTTGTGTCATACATGCGATCAGTAAGTAACGTTAATTAACCTACTGGGTAAACCCACCTGAAGTCTCTATGCACCATACAGGAAGGGATAACTTAGGCCGGTGAACCTGGAACCTTTACCCTACAGCAATCGAGAAACTTGCTGCACCATCTCAAAGTTCGGTCATTGATGTTGTGGTAAAGTGAAGATCAATTGCCAAGCCGAAAACGAAATGTCAATAGATTACATTCACACTTTGCACAAATTCAAATGAAGTTCGCCTGCATGGTGAATGAAGAGTCGAATGTACTGTATGGTCGATCTCTAGCTAGTACCGTACCTTACGTTGGGTTGCTTTGGATCTATCTTACAGTACCTGAGAATCTCAGTTGGTCCGCCCTCAAGATGTGGGTGATTGATCAATGGCTACAGAAAGTCGGTGCTTGGAAGGGCTATGAAGGTGGCATTTTGGATTACCTTGGAAGGGCTATGAGAGTGGCGTTGGATTTGCATGCTCGGCGGTCCGGAGTGGTAGGATTTCCGAGGCCTGGCTCGGAGAAGATTTTTAAAACATTAAAAGAAAGATCTGATGACGCGCTTTGCTATTGTTATTTCTCGAGTTATTCTTACAGCGAACCCCAGTTTCTATTCATGAGGGGTGTCAGAGGAAGTAAAAACGACACTGCTGCCATTTCTCGGCCGATGAATGACAAGGATAAATCATGCACACTAAGATAGATAGATTGACCTCCAATGAGGCACTTTTGATTTTGTTTTTTGGAGTAGATGATGTGGCATGCAATGCTGAAAGGGATGATTTCCACAATCACTGGACAAACGTTCAAGGGTTAACTAGGAGTAAGCTTAGTACCCAAAAAAAACAGTACCAAACTCCATCACACCCGAGTTTGGGTGCTTCAAGGAGCTTCGTCCTTCGTCCTGTGCTTTTCTCAAACTCCGGCTCAATCATGGTCCCTCGTTGCACACACTTCAGGATTAACTCTGTTGTTGTAAAATAATGAACTATCGTACCTCCTGTAGACTAAAAAAGGAGGTAGCAAGGACACTCTTGTCTACCCAGGCAGCTTACTTAAAGGCATGGCTAGTTGAACAACTCCCCCCACAGACTCTTCATTCATGATGATCTTTATATCAGAGTTTGTTTATTATTATTATTATGAAATTGTGAAACACATTGAATTTTTGGTTCTTCACGTTGCTTCGGAGAAACTGGTGAGTTCTGTAGCCTAGTGATATTGACTTTCGCACAACGGGAGTTAATTGTGCTTCAGGACTCGAAGCTCCTCATCTGCCAGACCCACTTGCGGTTGACAGGTCTCAGTGTATCATATTTTATCTTCGGTTCTTGCAATGAAATTCCGTTTCATTTGCTGTGGGAAAGGGAAAAAAAATAAAAAATAAAAAATCTGGACTCGAAGTTAATGAATACATGGATAAACTGTATTTACAGAAACAAGGGAGACAATGGGCATTTTTTTGAAAGTTTTTCGAATGTTTTGGATTGATTTTCTGATTGGAATGGATTGCCTAACTAAGCTTTGTATCTCCTGTAGAGACTGCATTGTTGATCTGACTTTAACTTGATTTTCTTTTATTGGTAGAATTTAGAACAAGGAGCTAGAAGCTGTCCAAATAATCTACAAGATGATTAATGGATTGCGCATATCTTTTGTAAGAAAATCAATAATATGACAATGGAAAAAATTTCCAACGCCACCCTTCCAAAATGTGTTAAAGCAACTCCCTCTAGTAATTACATGAAAAATTGTTTTTATCTATCTAAGGCCAAAAAAACAACCATATGAGTGTTTTAGGGGTTCAATTGAGAAGTTGGCAAATTGTGGGTGTGGTATTAGTTTTTAGCAAATAGACTCTTTAAGTATGCCATTTTAGGTTGGAGCTTCTTCTCTCTCTAGGTGTTTGGGAAACAAAAATATGAAGTGAAGGGATGGGTAGCTCCAAATTGATGAAACTAATGTATTTCAGATTTCTAGTGTCAAAGTATAAGGTAATCACCGAGGCATAGGGAATTCTAAAAAAAAATAGGTTGACAAGGCTGGCAAAGCTTGACAAGGAATGCCTACTTATTTCCAAAATTTCCAACAATGAGGAGATTGCCCAACATAAACTCATGTTTAGAAATAGATGAAATATGTGATCGATAAATGAAAAATTTGTAATTACTAATTACACAAATTTCACGTGCCAAGAGGAGATTACGGGAAATAATCCTCTCTCAAAATGAACGACATTTTCACAATAGAGGTTTATAGTACATGAATGAGGTGTTTGTTGGAAATGGTTCAACTATCTTTAGAAAAAAATAGAAACTCGAAAGGGACACCAAATCCTAAACCAATACTACAAGTATAACATGTATTATTTTTTACAAAAAATAATATTTTAAATTTTAAATCTAATATGGGACCTCAAATGGATGTTCATTCTAAAATATAAACACTTACACATACTACTAGACTCTTCTTCAAAATGTATGCTTATCGTTGATTTTTGAAGAGCATCTTTTCTACTTTCCATTGATATATCATATAATTTAACTTGAAGTTCCTCAATGCATATTAACCTTAATGTGGCAATAAGCTCCCATAGAGCTTTTTGAAGGCTCCAATAGGTATATCCACACTTACAAAGTTGTTTTTGAATGGACAAAAGTGAATTTTTCACCTTAGATACACACAAGTTTTAGCTTTGGAAAAATAAAAGATCTTTTCTAATCAAATGTCCAAATCAAAAGGTATATGGCTTGAAAGTTTAGGGGTAGTTTAGGCAATGTGCTAATAGTAAGTGCAAGCACTGAAGTTATGAAGCTATGAATCTTTTCAGTAACACTTATATCTTGCAATCTATGAAGCTGATTGGGCTGAAATTTTTCCACACATTATCTCAAAAGTATAGGAAAACCATTACATGTTTTTTTGGAGCCTTTGGGAGATCATGAGTTCTCCATAGTTCCCTGACTATGGAAACATTGTTAAACTAGTAGTTTGACGTGGTAGAGAGACTACTACATCGAATAATATTAATTAATTAATATTGTAATATGTTTTTTAATATGTTCTAATTTTCAATTATATATATTTTTAATAATTAATTTTTTATTAAATAATCAGACTATCCAACTGTGGTTCACAACATGGGGAATTAGGTTGAAACAATCTCTTAGAAGCTTCTAAAAACATGAAATGGTTGTATGGTTGAAAATGAAAATAAAATCTCAATATTTGTCCAATGCACTAAGAATGACAATTTTTGATCAATTTTAGAACCATCAACTCAAATTCTACTATAAATTTATGAGATTTTTGTGTTTTTGTATGTATACTTGATTTAGATATGAAAATCTTTGAATTGATTGTTGGTATTTCGATTTAAAAAAAATCAATTGTTCAAAAAAATTAAAAATTTGCTTATGTAGTGGGTTTTTTTGGATATTATCTTGGTGCAAGATGATTATGAGTATATTAAAGACATTCATTATCTTTAAAAATTGGCATGCTAGTAACTAACACAACTACCTATCCAATGGTCCAAATTCCTAAAGATGGATGTGCCTCTTTCTCCACAAATTTGAATCAAGCTAAGTAAACCTTGTTAGATAGGTCTACAAATTTGAGTCAAGCTAAGTGAACCTTGTTGGATAGGGCCCAAATTTATTTCCTTCTAATTCAAAATATAATAATCTCACAATCTATTTGATAAAATGGGCAAAAAAAATTTCCACTAATTAAATTCTTTCACAGCACGGGGAACCATGGCCGGACACTCATTACATGTGTTTTGGCTCTTGGGGAGGGCTGCAAGTTCCCAACTCGACCCCCCCGAGAACCGCCGTTCCCGGCCTGTGCTGACCTAGCCGAGAGACGGCCAAGTCAGATTTTTCGAAAATAATTAAAAATTAAAAAAATTAAACTTTGTTTCTCATTTCAAGGACTTAAATTATTTTATTTTATTTTTTTCAAATTTTTTTTTTGTCAGCGGCGTTCTTTGACTGCTGGGGGAACGGCCCCGAAACGGCCCTTAAAATCCTGAAATCTCTTCTAATTCTTTTAGAGACCTCAAATCTCTCCTTATGAGATTCTAAAAACTTTTTGTGGAAAATAGTCAAGGAATTTTAGGGTTTTATTTTGACAAAGTGCACTTATAAAAACATTTGTCATCCACTTGGGGAGATGGTTAAAAATTAAAGTGTTAAAGATGTTGACTTGAAATAGAATGAGGTACATTAAATTAGCAGATATTCCAAAGAAATTCAACCTCACTAATTTTACACTTAATATTACAAATGGTGTTAGCTAAGTGAATTCAATCCCAAAGATATAATGTACCTAGCTATCAAGGGTGACGAAAATTAAATAAAAAACAAAGGTTGAATATTTTTTGAAATTACGTTGAGAGAGAGACAAGAATCAAATTAATCAATGCTACAAATGTTGAACTATTATAAAATGGACTTTGCGCAAATTTTAGAATGGGACATATGCAAATCTTAGAATAATAAATTTGCCACCCTATTAAATGTTTTTAGTAAAGGTGTTGGCTTCTTGGAAAAGTTTTAAAAAATTGAATTTTTTATTGATTCTAGAAATGATTGCTGATCCACTTTATCCACCACTTATTAATTATTTAGTATAAAATATCCTCGTAGCTATAGTCGGGTACGGTATCTTTATTCTTTCCACTAACATTCACTAAAATATCTACACCTAAACTCAAATAAACAATTCAGCATGGTTCCCATTATTACATTGAAAATCTTTTTGTGAAGGCTTGTAGGTAGTAAGAATGAAATTTAGGATTCTCTTAGAATACATTTTTGGGATACAATATGAATTAATTAATAATTTCCAAAGTGCTGAAAATAGGTATTTCTACAACCGACCATAAACTCTCATGAATACCGGGAGTACATTTTAGGCAAGAATTTGAAGTGGTCGGTTTTAAAAAGCGGTCGAAAGTAAGAAGTGCTCGTTCCCACGGTAACTGACAGATAACTTAGCGCCACGTCACCTCCCAATCCCGCCGAAACTACTCCGAACGGTTCCAAGCCCCCGAGCTCCGTTCCCGCGCTCCGTTTCTCCCGCCAATTTCAAATCCAAACCCGAAGCTTCCGTCCGTCGCAATTGGATCCCAAATTTATCATTCCCCGAATCGAATCCTCATCAAGCACGCAGATCAATTAGGGCTTCAAGCTTTCAATTCAGTTCCGAGCGAACCCATCACTCACAATTTGATTCGAGATCGTGCGTCGACTCTGCAATCTCAGTATCTTGGGAGCTCACCGTTGTTTTTCAGCTTCGTTTCTGCAGATTTAGTAGTGAATGGGGGGAGCTTGTGATCTTCCACCTTGAATTGTGATCGTTCACCATGGAAGCAGACAGACTGGTGGGCGGAGAAGGATTGGGAGCTGAGAAGGAGATATTGAAAACGCAGCGGAAGCGAGTGCTTGATGTGCAGCCAGAAATGTTTAAGAAGGTTAGAGTAGGGCAGGGTGTTCCGAATGGTCACGGAATCGGTGCAAGGAAACTCGTTTCTAGGTCGTGGAGCGAGTGCAATCTCGGTCCAGGGCAAGCATTCGGTGGTCTGCGGGACGAGGTCGCAGCGCCGAGAAGAGAGACCGAGATTGCGGTCAATTCGCAGCCGGAGTTCTTACGAACTGAGAGTGGAAATGTAAGTGGAAAGCTGCAGAAGCTTGTAATCCTGAACCCTAAGCAACAAGAGGTTGTATCTCGTAGTCCTCTGGGGTTTACGATCAAAATGCAGCGACACGGTAGGGCTAGCGACGCTGTTGAGAATGGCGATTCCAATGCCGTAAGTGCAGGCTCCTTCGCTAGCGCAGGTCGGTTTAGCTTGCTGGGGAAGAGTAATAGAATTGAAACGAGCCTTAAATCTATTGAGGTAGACGATTTTCCCAGTTGTCCTGTTCCGAAGGAAATTTCCCCTGTTTCGCAATCACGAGCCCCGTTGGGGAAGCGTGTTACCCAACCCAAGGGTGTGGGACAGGCAATCTCTGTCGAGAAGATAGTCTGTGTAGAGAATGCGACAGGCGACGTGGAATTAGCAACTGGATTGAATTCTGTCCCTGAGAAAAAATCCCGTCGAAACGCTCCGAAGTCTGTTGAAGAGGGGATTGAAGCAATAGTGGCGCTCCCAGTGCGGCGGTCTTCGAGGAACAAGCCGACATCTAGTGTTCTCGACGAAGACCCCACTTACGCACCACCTCAATTATCGGACGTCGAACTCCCAGAACCGAAGATTAAGCGAACTGCGAGAGCGAAGGTCACTCGCAAATCCGAACCGGAGGAGACTCCCGTGCAATCGGAGTCACACGAGGAAGTGCAATTGCCACCCCTTAGCGATGTTGCTAACCCTAAACGAGCACCGGCGAAGCGGAAGGCGTCGTCATCAATGGCAGAAAGTTCATGGTCGCACCCCAAAGCTCTCATGAAGAAGAGGACTTCAGGTACTCGTACCACAGTTGCCAATGCAAAGCGACTGACGCCGCTTCGAGCTGGCGAGAGGGACAACTTCGTGAAATTGAACATCAATGGCAAAGGCGGCCGTCGCAAATTCATCAATGGGTCCCGAACGAAGCGGCCGAGTGTGTATGGTCGTCGGAAATCATTCAAAAGGTACAAGAAAACAACGCAGGAGGATGGCGAGGTTGATATGGCTATGGCGGAAGGTGACGGCAATGTGGACACAAGCATTGGGCCCAGCAAGCGGAAATCAGGGAAGTGGAATCAAGCGGGCATGGATGCCGGAGGTCCGAAGTCCACTTCGTTGTGGGTTGACGAAGGTTGGTATGACAAGAGTGTCATGACTGGGGAGAACACGAAGGACACTTCCCCTGTGGAGGACACTTCCCCTGTGCAGTCTACCTCTCCGGAGGAACTAAAGAATTTGAAGGAAACGGCTCTTGGTAACCCTTGCGAAGCGACTTTGTTGTCAGTGTTGGAGCCTGTGTTTGGGTATAAGGCTTTTCGCAATGGGCAGTTGGTTGCTATTCAGCGTGTGCTGGCGATGGAGTCCACTTTGCTGGTGCTTCCCACTGGGGCAGGGAAGTCTCTCACCTATCAGGTTCGTGCTCTTCTCGCCTTGTCGGACCCTTAACCCTAAACCCTCGGAGCTTTATCATATCATCTCTTTCGCTTAAGGGAGAGGATACAATGTATGGTAAGCATTTTATTCTGCTTAGGAGAGTGGTTATTGGGAGATCGGTATAGAGCTGTGTAGAGATCAAACATGCGTACAAGACTGAAATCTGTTTAGATCAAACATTTGCCGCTGTGAATAAATTTCTTATGCAATTTCAAATTAGAGGTTCTAGACTACTAGAAGTGCCAGTTGAGAACCCCATTTCTGTTGAAAGATCAGTGGCCATAGATATTAGCCAAGTCAAGACTTGCTAATTGAAGTCCGACCAATAGATGAGTAACGTGGGTCGGTATATAAGATGAGATGAAGTCTCTCGAGGTTTTAGTATCCTTTACTTCACTGTAAACACGTCTTTTGATATGCAGCTCCCAGCGTACATTCTACCGGGACTCACTTTGGTGATTAGTCCATTGGTGGCTTTGATGGCGGACCAGCTGCAACACCTTCCTCCATTGTTGCCTGGAGGTCTTATCAATAGTTCTCAGGTATGGAGTTTTTCACCGCATGGCTAAAACCGCTGAAGGATAAAAAATTATTAATTTGAATATTGTTTTGCTTTCAACATTGTTTCTCGGTATACCAAGCAATTGCGGAGATACTGATCAGATGTTCCATCTGATTGCAGACCACTAGTGAGAGCACTGAAGTAATGAGTCGACTTCTTTCTGGTCAAATTAAGGTTCGTTTTATGGTTATTTTCCGACAAGCTGCACCATTTACATTGTCATGATTCTTGGAATGCTGGTGTGAATTTGAATCTCTTGCTTGCATTTACTGAAGTTTGTATTACTTTCTCATTTATGTCACACAATGACAGTGTATAGGAGATTTTTGGGCTCTGCCTAATGGGAAGGACTGTCACAACCTTTATCTGCGAATTTGTGCTAAGCATGAAGTTCACAAAAACCATTGAATACTGATTAGCATGTATTTACAATATTCCCTTGTTTTCTTGCATTGAAGGTGCTATTCATATCGCCAGAGCGTTTGTTCAGTGAGAGTTTTCTGTCCGCTCTGGACTCTCTCCCCGAAATCTCTCTGGCAGTGGTGGATGAGGCTCACTGTCTTTCAGAATGGTAAAATATTTGTCTTCTGAATTCATTTGTGTGCACAGTTAGTGATTATGAGTCTCACGTTCCTCTGAAGTTGTGATATCACTAGTCATAGACTGACTCTCCTGCTTTTGTCCTTGACAATGTCTGCTTTCAATGTGAGCTGATCCTTGTTTCATCTCTCCAGGTCACACAACTTTCGACCCTCATATTACAGACTTGGCAACATATTGAAGCAGCGTTTGCGTGTCCCGTGCGTTCTAGCTTTGACGGCAACTGCTACCAAAGAGACAGAGTGTTCCATCATTAAAGCCCTCTCTATTCCTTCATCAGGAATTGTGCAAGCATCTGGTGTTCGCCAAAATCTTCATCTATCCGTCTCACGACCTTCACATAGGCAAGTTATATCAAAATCATTTTCTGTTGCAAACTATATAATAGTGCGAATCCCGAAAGATTTCAGAAACTAAATTGCCGTATCTCATGATCTGTTCCTCTTCACAGGCGGAAGGATCTACTCGCTCTGCTTCGGTCTAGTCCTTATTCAGAAGTCAAAAGCATCATCATCTACTGCACATATCAGGTATTGAGAGAGGTTCACATGTCCATGTCCAGAAGATTTCTGAAATTGAATTTTCGATTCTTAGACGGGGTCGTTCCTTTTGTCACTTAATGAGATGCCTGTTAATGCAGGCTGAAGCGGATGATATAAGCAGATATCTGGAGGAGAATAAGATTGCTGCTAAGGTTTGCCTTCCTTCCCAAGCATGTTGTCTTTGTGTCAAAAGTGAAATGTAGCGTTCCCATGGTTAGCCATTTTAGAATGCTACTGATGAAGGCATTCTGATCGTTTTCTCGAATTTTCAATCACATTCCTATTTGTTACTGCAGAGCTATCATAGTGGTAGACCGTCCTCTGAACGAACTCGTGTTTACCAACTCTTCTGCAGTAACAAACTGCGTGTAGTAAGTTAGTTCTTCCTGAACCTTGAAAGGTTTATTTTCATACCTTGGAATCTGGATATTCTCGTTCTTGGGACTTTATTCTCGACATTATCGAACAGGGATAAGAAGACTTTTATGTACTTCTATTAAGAATTTCCATCGAACTTCCGTTTTCTGAGGTCTGTCGTTCTGATGTGCAGGTTGTTGCCACAGTTGCCTTTGGAATGGGTTTGGATAAGAGTAACATTGGTTCGGTAATTTAACATTCTGAACTTCCGTTGAAGCCTTTCTCATGCGACTGTGGTCTTCTTGAAATTCTATTGTTGCAAAAGTTTGATCCTTGTTGTGGTATAGTTAGGTTGTAATTTATTAGTTGGACGTTGAAGAGTAGCAGGTGATTATTGGGCATATGCATTGTTGAAGGGGTTAATTATATGTTGCATTTCACCTATAACTTCGAAACCGACTGAGAACTAGTCCTGAACTTCCCATTCCGCAGGTGATTCACTACAACATGCCTAGAAGTCTGGAGCATTATGTACAGGTAGCCTACTTCATCCCCGCACATGCAATTATCTTGCAAATAACGCTCTTTTCTTTATGGGAGATTTAAGTTTATGACGTTGGATACTATGCAGGAAACTGGACGTGCAGGTCGTGATGGCAAACCTGCCTTCTGCCACCTTTTTCTGGACGATACAGACTATTTGAAACTCCGCAGTCTTGCTCACAGGTATGGCACCTAGCTGTCATATTCTTTTTGTATATCATTTAGGATATTTCTTGTCTTAAAAATTTCAGAGATAATTCCATAATCTAAATATGACTGGTGTCCGTATGCCAGATTGGTTATATGAGGCATGATCAATCTCAAAGGCTATGGTAGTCTTGCCGTTACTCGTCATTTCCGAACCTTTACTTCAGCTGACATTTCGGCTATTCTGCAGTGACGGTGCGGACACCTTTGCTGTGAACAAGTTTCTTTGTCGAGTGTTTCAGAGTCCACCAGATACATCAAAGTCTATGACCTCAATCAACGTTGAACAAACAGCTAATGAATTGGATCTGAAAGAAGAGGTAAAGATATAGCTTCAAACACGCTGTCCCAACTTTAGAGTGAAGCAGTGATCTTCGCTCGATCGCATCTAAAATCTTGAATTTGCAGGTCATGGCTACAATTCTGTCGTTCATGGAAGTCGGAAACGTGCAGTACCTGCACGTGCATTCCAAGCTAAAAGCAACATGCAACTTAACGTTCTACAAAGTAAGTGTCTCTGTTTGTTTGGTCTTTAACTCTTTCAGATTTATGCAATAATTCAATCTGTATTCTTAAGGTAGACGTATACTGAGCTGGAGGGTCTCGTGTCTCAGACCTCTGCTGCTCTTCTTGCAAAACATAGTGCTCTGGTGGCGACAATCGTCCAAAGGTGACTCCTTTCTCCTTACATCGATTTTACCCATTTTATTGAGTTCTGAAGTTATTTGGTGCGCACTTGATTGTTCTCGGTCGAGATCATGTTATTTCTGTCTTTCTTGTGTGCCGTACAATATGGACCTAGAGTTCTTTGTACTTCATCGGTCAGTGTCTTCTGCATCTGAGATTTCGGGCCGTTGTTGATTTCGAAAGTTGAACCAGTTTAGTTTGTCACAACTGTACTGATAGCTACATACTTTTCTGCTTTCTCAAGCAGATGTCAGCCCAAGCATGGACATTACTCCTTTCAGGTTCCTGTTATTGCAAATGAGGCTGGTCTTTCATTGTTACAGGTTCAACAAGAGCTTCAAAGATTACAGGTATAGTGAGTCTAACTCATGGTAGTTTCACCATTCTAAATTGCTTTCCTTCAGCATTTTATTAGCTAATGTGCCAACATGTACATGCCTATGGTAACATGCTTTACTGGAGTCATATTTCTAAGTGATACAGCCTAATGACTTAAGGTCTGTGTCTGCAATATTTATGAATGAACAGAGCGCAGGAGAGATTTCATACGAGCTTCAGGATCTTGCATTCTGTTTCTCAGTTATGGAAGTTCCAGATGACATATGTGCATTGACTTCTTCAATTGCTGCACGATTGTCAGAAGTGGAAAAATGCAAGGTGGGTGTGATAGTTTCCACACCAGAAATTTGTGTGACCATCCACATACCCTTACAAGGGTGATTGTATATGGGTTTTTTTTGTCATGTGCATATACTTTCAGTTTATTGAAACATGTGCATTGTTATTCTGCTCTATTGAGCAGAAATTAGAATCACTTTAAAGTCGCTGCAGCAATATTAAGCTTTCTCATCCCCAGTGGGTGCACCTTCTGTCAGGTGGCCAAGCTTGATGCAATGTATACTGCAGCAGCAGCTGCTGCGTCTCATCGTGGCGAAGAGACGAGCAGCAATTCTGAGTGTACTGGCCAACAACTATCTCTGCAAAGTAGTATCGGTACATACTTCAACAGATGTGAAGATAACCTCACTACCCAAGCTGCACCTAGCATTGTGGAGTCCACAAGGTAGAGTCCCTATTTCAGGTCCCTCTGTCCCTTGGTTTCTTATTTCACAATTATCTTCTCTGCCCTACAGCACATTCATAGGATTATGAAACTCTGTACAACTCTTCCAAAGCACTAATCGTATGGGTATTATGGTCTTGCAGCTCTTTCTTGAGGGCAGATATCAAGGTATGATTACTACTGAATCTTTCACCAAACCTGTTATGATTTTTGGAAATTTGTGGCTGTAGTTTCAGAGATTCTTTTTGCTGTGTGCGTAATGTTCATGGAGTTGTAAAAAAGTATATGAAGAACTGATGTTGATATGCTCCACTACTGAGCAGGTCTTTTTAAAGTCCCACGAGAATGCGGGTTTTACCGGCAGAGCGGTTGCCCGAATATTTCATGGTCTGTGGAGCCCTGCATATCCTTATGCATCGTGGTGCAAGAATCACTTTTGGTACGTACCTCATCTCCTTTTAAAATCTGATGTTGAAAGGGTGAATAGGTGTGGATAATGTTGGTGTTGATATCCATTTGCAGGTTCTCTTTTGTGACGAGTTGTTAGCTAAGATATCTACCTCATTGTGTGGGAGATTTCTCATGCATAGAACGTGGATGTGACTATCGAAGAACTAGTAATAATATTGTGCGATTGCTTCCAATTGATTGCAAGTCCACAATTGTTTAGGAAAACAATTGTTAAACCTCTCTTTGGGCTTTGAACAGGGGGCGGTACTCAAAGACCGATTTTCATGCTGTACGAGAAGCGGCAACAAGCCAGATACTTGAACAGCGTGCCAGGAAGAGAGCTGACGATGCGTGAAAATGTCAATGAGATCTGGAGTACCAGATTCACTCATTATTTTGCATTCCTAACATATCACACTGATGGTGTTTTGAAGTCGACCTCGTCATTCTCATGCACATATGGAGAAACGGGTAATTCTTGCTACTGTTGTAGCTTTAGTGAATCATTAATTTGGTATTCGAGGTCGAGGATGCACTGATGCTTTTTTGTTTGAATCAGCAAGTCATCGTGATACATAATAGCAATTCTTTGCACTGTTATTGCAGAGGCGTTACTTGTTCATACCGGGAATAGCGACGAAGAGAACGAGACTCTTGTCAGAGAAGCAGGCACAGCTCAGTAGAATGCTTAAAAGTAGGCTCTTCTGTGGTGACTGCCGCTTGCCTTCGACTCTGTTCAGACATGGAGGGATGCATGACCAAGTGACAGATTATTTATGGTGATATCGGCCATCAGTTGCAGTCCTGTTGCCTAGTTCTTCGAAAGGCCAGGTTTCTGTAAAGGATTTGATCTTAGCTGAGTATTTCCCCCACATGCCAGGGCCATATTGGCAGTCGAGGAGAGTGAAATGTATTTTTGCAAAATGAGGAGACAATGTCAGTATTGTTACAACACTGTTTGAACTACATTGCCTAATTGACAATTGGAGAACCAAGAGCATCTATATATCAAGTGGCTTCTTTTACTTTTCTTGTTAATCAAAGGGAAGTTGAGTACTTTCAGTCAGAACTTTCTATTCCATTTCAAACTGACAATTCTTAGTCTCCACACGCCAATGTCTCCATACTGTGTACCTTGAATGGTGGAGAGGTTAAGAGAGAAATAAGGTAGAATAGCCTATGACCACCCAGATTTGTAATATGGGTATCTTGTGCAATATGTTTATTGTTGCTTGTATTTTTCAGAGAAAGGATTAGTTGTGTGAATTCACATACAAGTGGAATCATATTAATTTGATAAGAACTAAAATTGATGTAAATTCTTTAACATGTTTGTTGTAAAAATATAGAATTGTCAATAGGTGGGGGTTATGACCATCTTAAAAGGGTTCAAGAGTAGTGACTTCCCACCCTAATCTTGTATGATGAGTGGTATAAAAGCACAAGTTTAACATTCCAAAAGCACCTCTTTTATTTCTTGAAGCTACAACTTGTTATAACAAGCATTTGTTTACAACTAAGCCTACCTAAGCCAACAATTAATGAACCACATTTTTATGAGCCTTAAATTGTTCATAAATAGATGTGAACTTGATATCATTCTTTGACAATAGTACCCAATTGCTTGCCTAAAGAAAATGAGTTAAACAATATAGAAATGGGTGGGTGATTCATTCAGACAAATGGAAAGGTCCAATAGATGTCGGAATTAGCTGATTGATGTTTCTACCTTAACTCCAATTTTTTTTAGAGATTGGCATAAATTGAGAGTTTGTTTACCTTGGTTTCCAAAGAAAGTCCTATATAGGGCTTAGCAAGGGACACCAAGCTACATGCCTCTATTAGAAGATAGACTTTGTCACATTAGAAGGTAGACTCTATCTTGTTGGTAGGATTTAAACAAACATCATATATTATGTAAACTTTGGGGCCCAATTAGTTGACGAACAAAGCTACAATAAGCCATATTTAGAACAATTCCAAGTTGATATTGTAACATAATATAATTTTCAACAACCCCAAGTCAATATCATAACATTCAATAGCATGCACTATCACTCCCTTGACTTTGTAGAAGATGGTTTGGAATATTCTAAAGCCAACAATGCTTCAACAATAGGTAACTAGATAGGTGGAGGCTCAATGTAATGAGCAAGGTGCACGAAGGCAATGGGCATGAAAGCTCTTGGATGTTAAGATAATACATTGCATTGGTTCGTATGTTCAGACCATCGTCCATAGACACATAGCATGTGTTTCTTCATTTCTTTTTTGTAACTTTTTCTTTTGTGTTGGGATGGTTCTAACGAATTTGATTGAAACAAGATAAATAATTGCATTTACTTCTTTATATTCCGTATTGACTTTTAGGTAGATCATAACCTTCGTAGAAATCTAGTGATATTTAACCCCTAAGCACTCCGATGTCCAATTTCTGCAGATTGATCTTTCTCATTCTACTTGGATGAAAGTCATCCAAATTTGTGGAGATACTTTATCAAGTTCTTGTCCTATCTAATGGTTGAATTTGGTGTTGTTAGAGTACATATTTTTCTAAAATTACAAATGTGGAAGAATGTCAAGTGGTTGACCAAGTCAAAATTGCATTGACTCTAGTTCAAAACTAGATTTGCAAAAATGAGGTTATACATTTTAAGAACACAAAAATTTCAAAAAATCACCATGTCAAGAGAACCTCATTTCAAATGCATTCCAAAAAATTTTACTCAAAAAATGATAATATTTTGCTCCTAATTGAATTTAGAAGGAATTCTGAAATTCCCCTTTCAAAATTTATAAAAAAATATTGGTGATAGCATTGGTGAATCTAAATGTATGTATGAAATCTAAAACTCAAAATCTAAAACTTTTTTTTGTATATGAATTCCGAAATATTCTTCCAAATAGTACTTTATGATGATTTTTCCCAAATCTTCAATTCTGGAGAAGGATCTGGACGTTAATCATAAAATAGTTGATGGAATATATGCAAGAAACCTTCAAAATTTATTGCAGTTAGCCCTTCGTACTCTGTTAAGATTAAGAACACCTACGTATGCAAGCCCCATCGCAGGGGTTCTGGAATCTATTCCTCCGGTACGTAAAATTTCGGAGACACTATCCCAGTCCTGTTCCAAGGTGCCTGAATTAAGTTCCGAGAAAGATGAGCTCGGCAGAGTTACATACTATGCACCTTAAGAACCCCTCTTCAAACCTGCATGAGCGAAAGCAACTGTGGCTACATCTAAAGGGCCTACCTTCCTCTCGGTGGATACGAAACACAACTGGACGCAGAAACTGAGCACCCGATATCGCAGCTTTTTACAAAGGCAGTTCCAGCAACCCCTGCTTCTTAATCGACACAATCTTCTTAGTTCGAAACAACTTCAGATTCCCTCGGGTCTATATGTCAGCTAATCAATTGCCTCGAAGAAAGGGATGCAATCATGTCACACTCTACATCAGTCATCGTCTACAAAAATTGTTTCCTGTTGCCTGAAAAGACCACCGAAAAAACTCTGCGGTGACTTCTGCTCTGAAGCGGATTCCCCCGTAGCAGCGCTCACCAGCTCTTTTTCAGCTTTGTCTTTCTTCTCACCACCCTTGGCAGGGTTTAGCTTTGATAAAGTCTTAGTGAAAGAGTCGATACCGAGCTCTTTAGCTTTGCTCGCCAGACCATCCACCGAAGCAGCAGCCGCCTCTGCTTTCGCCTGTGCCTTCGCGGCCAGAGCAGAAGCTCTCGACTCCTCGGCTGCTAGTTTTTTCGCTTCTGCGTCTAGTTGGGCTGCCAGCTGCGCTGCTCTACGTGCCTCTTCCGCCGCTTCCCTTGCTTCAGCTTCTGCAGCCTCCCGGGATGCCTTCTCTTGTGCTTCCTTCTCAGCTTCGGCCCGCTCGGCTCGTAAAACTGCTCTTCTCCCGTCCGTCGGAATCACACTGAGCACCAGAAAGAGCATAAGAGCGAAAGAAGTAACTGGTCATTCTTCTATACGATCTTGAAGACTCAAGAGAACAACATGCAAGATTCAAGGATCGATACTACATGAGCTTGCTGTCTGACGGTGACTTCAATCGAACTACACCACGTTTGGAAACAATTCATACACAATAAAAAAATGTTTCAAGCGATGGTCTGTAAAGTAGAACTAGAAGGGAGAGGATTTATAAATTTTAAAAGCGAACGAACGAACCTCAAGGATTCTTCGAGTGGCCTTGGAGTGGCATAAAGATCTGACGCCAGCGTCACAACCTGCAGTAACACTTACTGAGAAGAAGAACATAAAGCCTCTCTACAACGATTGGCTCACTAAATTAACGATTTGAACAACAAAATCTAGCTACTTGTTTGACTACCTTATTAAAAACACACTACAAACTCAGTGATCTCTGCGTTCATCAGCACGATAGCCCTGCAGAAAATCATGTACTACAATGCCTCCAATAAATTGATAACCAGAAAGAGACATCAGAATAATGCCAAAATAAATAAAAAGTGTATGATTGTAACCTTGTTTTCAGATGCGGTTGTATTTGACAACGCAGCAGCGACCACGGTGGCAACTTGGACTTTAGAAACCTGAGCCAATCCGAGCAGATTCTCAGACGCCATGGATGTTAAATTAAAGATACCAAAGTAGCAATATCTGAACTTAGTTGCAATATTTGCGCCCATTACGAGACTTCAGAAATATACTGGAATCGTAGTTTGAATGATGATGAACACTAGATTATTCACCTTTCCACTTGAGTCAGATACTCCCTCTGCAGCAACCACAAGATTGGAGGTGCTTGGAGAATAATCATCCACCCCCTCCGTCGCAGGCGCTCGAATAAAAGTATAGTTCAAATCAGTTTCAGCGAGACTATCCAGAAGATCCGTGTCATTCTTCCGACCTCCAATCCCGCCGCTAAACAGAAGACTAAAAAACGACGAGATCCCTGCTAAAGGTCCACCTGCAATACTTCCGGTTCCTGGCTCATAAACCGCCACAACATGGTTCACATTGGCCACCTGCGCTGCTTCCAGCACTCGCAGCGCATCATCGACGGACACCTGACCTCGGGGGCCATCTTCAACTGGTCCCACGGTCACCACCACCTTGGAGGCATTCCCGATAGCCTTGGCCACCGAATCCACGTTCTTATAATCGAACTCCACCGCATTCAATCGCTTGGCTTCCTCCCTCGTGATGACCTGCGTCGAAAGATTGAGGAATGTGAGAAAATCTATCGCTGACTACAAAAATGCAAAATATTTTCCAATTCCAGGGGTTGTCAGTGCAGAAAAGGTTGTCAAGGATCTAACCCCGTACTGGGTGGCAAATTCTGCGAGCTGTTGCGCGAAGAACAGATCCCGAACTCCTCCTCGTATGTTGAACCCGGCATTTAGGAGCTGTTGGGATATTCGCGCTCCAATTTGACCCGTCGCACCCGCCACAAACACAGTTCTCGGGTCATTCCGGCGTCCTCTTCCGAATGACAATGCATCCAAGGCCGTGTTCTCTTTTTTCACCAAGGCTGCGCCTGCCACTCCATTCCCGGAGTCTCGCTTTGCACCAAACTTCCGTCGCTGCGTGCCGCCGAAAAACGCAGGCTTCTCGTCCTCTTCTTCTTCCTCCTCCTCCTTCGGCGCTTTCTTCCCCCATCCACCAAGACCTTTAAATAACTGCGTTCCAGACGAAGGAGCATCCTCCTCCTCCTCGTCTTCCTCCTCCTCCTTCCGCCCTCCGAGCTTAAAGAACCGCGTCCCTTTGGCCGCTCTCACAATCGACTTCGATCGCTGCTGTTCCACACCGCCATTCTGACCTCCAGCTCCCAAACTCTTCCGCAGCGGCTGCGCTCCCTTCCCGAGCGCCACTCTACGGCCCGACGTCGACGCAGCTTTAGCATCCGCTCCCAAGCACACGGCCGACGCCGTCGTCGCCACTACTACATGCGGCCGCGTCGCCATTGCACCTGCCAACTCGCACTCCCTCCAATTCCAAAACCTTACGCTTCTACACCATGCCTCCCCTCACAGAAAACGAGCGAGGACAAAGCTCAATCAAAAATAGAGATCAGGTTCCTCGTACAAAACAGAGAGCAAGTTCTTCCTCCGAAAGTTGCAGTTCGAGAAAATTAGATAAATCGAAGCAGTAAGAGAAGGCGCTTCCGATGCGAATTAAGACGAGAAAAGTAAACGGGGCGCGGGGGTGATGAGATGGTCGAGACACACAAAGCAAAGTGCACGTTACTGACACGAGGTGAGACCGTGCCAGGAATGGCCATGGCGGGGGCCGAGGGTCAGAGATCGGCAGTGAAGGCGATGGGTGGAAATCTGCATGTGATTGGGTCGGGGCCGCTGCTTCATCCACTTCAGGATCGCCGTCTCCCTCCCATTGGATGACTTTTTTTTATTTTTTTATTTTAACACAAAATTTACAAAATAAAAGACAGGAGAATAAGTTAACTGAGAATAGAAAGTTCGCGTTCCCAAGCTGTATTGTACAGGCCATGTCCGAGCCGGAGATGATCAAAATAGGTTGCTTCAAGAGTTTTTGTGGCGCAAATCAACAAAAGGTTGCGATTCCTTTCTTCCGAGCGAAACCATCACGCAATTTCATTCGATATCGAGCGTGAACACGCTCGCAGCTGGAATCTGAGCTACTGGGAGCAAACCTTTGTTTTTGAGCTTGTTAATAGATTTGGTAGTGAATTGGAGAGCTTGTGATCTTCTCCCTTGGGCTGTGATCATTTACCACGGAGTGGTGTGCTGTGAACGATCGGGAGAAAATTTGAAAACGCAGCCACGCCTTCCTGGGAAGCGAGTCTCGATGCATCTCCACAGAAAGTCAAAGAAGGTTTGCCGCGATCTTGATAATTCCTTCGGTGGCCATGGAGTCGAGTGTACCTCGGTCCACGGCAAGTGTTCGGCGGTTTGAGGGACGAAGTCGCAGTGCCGGAATTCTTCCTGGGAAAGAGAGAGAGGCGATTAAAGTGCAGCCGGCGAGATTACGAACTGAGAGTGGGAATGTAGGTGTTAAACAGCAGGAGCTTGTATTGCGAGGTGGAAATTTGCCAGAGCTGGTATTCAGCAGTCCTCTACGATCACAGTGCAACGACATAGCATGTTAAATCTCGGCCCAAATGTCTTGAGATAGACAATATTCCCAGCAGAGGTCCAAGGAGACCTCTCTGTTTCGCAATTCCCGCTGTATGACCGCATTTCTCAATCCAGAACGACAATCTCTACGGAGAACGCACACTCTACAGAGAAGGCCCTATTTAGCCTCGACTTAGCAACTGAGCTGCATTCTATCCCCGAGAATGTCTACGTGCAATTAGCGAATTCATTCCTTCATAAATATTCAGTAGGATCACTCCGTCGTAAATCGAAGAAGGAAATAAAGCTACAGCGGCGCTCCCAGTGCGGTGGTCTTCGAGAAACAGGCCAGCACCCAGCAACGAAGAAGCCCTTCATGCACCAGCTCCATTCTCGCACGTCGAACAACCAGTCAGAACCAAAGATTAAGCGAACGAAGCGAGGCATCAAATCCAAAATATAGTGCAAGTGATGGTGAGAGGGCACTCCACAGCAAATCTTAGTCACATGAAGTAAGCGCAATTTCCACCTCTGGCGATGGCGCAAACCCTAACGCGCGGAAACGGTAGAGCTTGAAGTCGTGCTCTTCGAACCTTGTTTGTAGTGTTCTTCTTGAGTAGGCACAAATGTTTTGAGTGATTTTACACTGTCGGGGTTCTTACTAACTCTGGAAGAACTCCAAGGACTACAAGTGTCCTTTTGAAGGTCAACCACGATTTCACTTCTTCATATTGATAAATGGATGAACTTTAGATGAGCTAAAATCTTGCAACCATAGATTTTGCTTATTTAACCCCTAAATGTCAAGGGTCTTTTTTTGAGCTTCTTGGAATTTACTCTAAATTGAATTAAAAACCAACATTTTGATAAGTTTTATCAATTTAAAAAAAAATATAACCATACAAATTCAAACTAAACATGCTAGAAATCACGCACGAAAAGAAAACACAACGTTGTCACTTATGCATTGAAAGATTATAATGTTTGATCATGAGGGTGTTAAAATTGTGAAAGTGATTTGAAGTCTTTCAATACTCTTTTCACATGTCAAATCTGAAATTGAGGTCACCAAAAAAAATATGAGGTTAAAGAATATAACATGCATAACCTTAATCAATTTATAGCTAATCAAAATCTACTCTACATTTTTTTTTAATGAATTTCTAATGTGATTTTTACTCCAAGATCAATAATGTATTTGAGGCTCATTTCCAAGAGTCCTCATGCAACACTAGAAAATCAAGATTTGCAATGGAGGCCTTTGCACAAAATCTTGAATAAAAAAATCATAATCATTCATTTACAAAAATCCAAATTTTCAAAAACATAAACTATTAAAAATAGTAATTTGGTAAGCTTTTATCTAACTTCAAAGTTTTGTCAATACTAGAATTTGGTGCCTTGGGCATGTAGGGGTTAATTGATCTTGTGGTTTATGATGTTGAATTAATAATAAATATTTATGACCCAGCTATGATCTCTCTTGGGTTTGAGTTACACTCAAACCACGCACAGTATCATTACTATATTTTTGTCTTGGGCTCTTGTCTCCCATCGTTACATATAAAAAGTAGCCCTCCCTTGAGTGCTTGTGGTCCTTTGGTTTGGCCTAGGGTAAAAACTGCCCCTAATGAGTTTGAAAACTTCAAACACTTTAGTGAAATAAGTTGTTTTTAATTGCAATTTGAAGTTAACAATTTTAATGCCTTTTCTACATTTAGGGTGGTGAAGGAAAGTTGATTTACACAATGATGTATTAAACTATAATATACACTTATAGGTATACTAAAATTATCGTTTTTGAATTTATAATGTATTTATTTAATAAGATTTTTGTTTCATTTTTTTCCAAAATTTCATGATAAAATGATAACATTAATAAACTATAAGAAAATTCTACAAAATGTATAAGAAAAGTAGTTGTATTGTATTGTATAAAAACAAAAATCTTGTTCATATTCAAATAGCAAAATGAAATGTGTTAAAAATGTATTAGAGTATTAAATAAAGGATTTCAAGGTTTGACTACGTCATAATGTGCCTCCTTTTAAGACATTATAAAGAAAATTATGTTATAATATTCCTACAAGCCTTCTATGATTGAAGAGAATTTTTTTTTCCATGAGTGCCAATAATTGTCAAAACCTACTTCTATTTTGGGTCATTAGTTTTGTGCTTTGTCACATCTCTCAAATTCTTCATGATCTTTGATTTCAAATTTGACTTCAAAATTTTCAAAATTTATCATTTGTGATAAACAATTTGTTCTTGATTTATATCTAGATTCTAGAGGTAATATTTTAGAGCAAAGCTCCAAATTTTTGTTTTGAAAAGAAAGCTAATTGGCCTCATAAATTTACACCAATAATCATTTGTGTTCAAAACGCAACACCTACATTTGGACCAAAAAATTGCAATAAAATACTAACTTAGATATTTTGATTACGAAAGATATAGATAGACAAAACACGAGAGTCTCTAGAAGAGATTTGTTATTGATGTTCGATGCACCTAGATAGAGACAATACTTTGAAAATTCATAACTTATTCATAAGGGGGTCCAAATAATACATGATTAAGTGCATTGGAATCCTCTTTTAGTTTCCAATAAATTCCAATAAAAACAATTTATATTTGATAATAGTAACTATGCTCAGTTGAAATTAGTGAAGATTATAGGTGCGCATAGCTAAGGGCGTCCCCCTCTTCCAGGAGGACGGAATCACTTACCAATCGAACTGAAGACGAATGACAGTCGCTTACCTCTATTCATCCATCCATCCCATTCAAGTATGTGTTTCTCGAACTAGGGTTTCTCGCTTCCCGGATGCTGGTCCTGCCGACTCCGCGATCCCCAAAATTGCAGAAGCCTCGATCAGAAACTTTTGTTTCTCACGTCTCTTCGTTGTGATTCCCTCTTTCTCTTGCCTGTTTTTTTGCTCTTAATTTCGGGACTATCTCCGAGTTATATTTGCTTACCAAGTGACGGAGCTAGACTGAGGTTTGGCGCAACTGATCGCAATGTACGGTGGTGGTGAGTTTTTTCCTACGCCATTTTCTCGGAATATTTTGCTTCGATACTCAG
Source organism: Rhytidiadelphus loreus (assembly GCA_947034895.1). NCBI lineage: Eukaryota > Viridiplantae > Streptophyta > Bryopsida > Hypnales > Hylocomiaceae > Rhytidiadelphus > Rhytidiadelphus loreus. The sequence continues at coordinate 25,458,012 of OX344765.1, read as the reverse complement.
AAGGTGATCAATGTCGCTTCTTTCAATCGGGAACAATCAATGGGACAGGCATTGGACTGTTTGATGTTCGTTCTGTCTGTGCCATTGATGACTGTGACGTACTTGGCAACGATCACTTGACCTCACTTAACCTCCGCTGCAAGATGTGTTATCAGAGTCATCTGGAAACAGGAGACATCTAGGGATGCTGTGTATATTGCAGGGGGGGTTCCCGATTCTACATTCTAACCCCTCGTTCTAACTGGCGCTGCTTAGTTTCGGAGCTGGAACTAACTCTCATTACACTAAACCAAAAGAATCAATATATCCTGGTCCGCGAAATTTGTGCAGAATCGGATTAGCCTGAAGGTGTCATCTTCAATTTCAGATTAGATGCAAGTGATGTCTTGTGTATAGGTGTAGGACTGCAGTGATCAGTGGCCATAGCTGGGATCAAATTCCAATTCGAATTTATTCTCTATATCATTACAGATGCCTAATTTTGGTTCGAAAAGATCTGTCTAGACGGCCATCTATAATTTGTGTGAGGGAACGCGATTGCGTCCCTTTCCTAAGTAGTGAATGCAAGAGCTTCTAAAATGTGAGACTCCCATGAAGAGCTTGCAATTTTACGTTCCAGACTCATGAATTGATTATCGTATTGGTTCGTTTTGTTGTGCCTGGGGCATGAATATAATATCAATCCAATTGCAGCGCGGAGTTTCTGAAATGATTCCTGATATTGTTTGTTTAGACGAGGTATCGGCGATAGTGTTGGACCTTGGTTCACACTCCGTCAAGGCTGGTTATGCAGGTGAAGATCAACCCAAGTCTGTATTTCCATCGGTAAGTCTTAATTGGTTTCTCATGATTTAAGAGGTGATACTAATTTGGAAACTGGAAATATATGTAATCTGCATATGCGCCGATGTGAGATATTGATCAGAATTTAGTTCTAGTTAAACTTGTAAATTGCGTTTGGACAATTTAACAGCATGACTTTGGAAGGAATTTTCCAACTTGTAGTATGAGACGACCTATTAATGCTTATGCTTTCCGTTCTAGGTTGTGGGATCGGTAGAGACCCCAGGACTAGTGGTCGATGGAGGGGGGGACACAGTGATGGAGGCCAAGAAGCCTGGCGAAGCCGAGATGGCCAAAGCAAAGAAACTGTATGCGGGTGTGCAAGGTCTTGGCTACCGCAGAGATCACATGGAGGTAAATGCCTCACAGCTTCCCTAATTTTGCAACTTCTGCCGGTCTTTATTAATCTGTAAAACCTGGGAATAATGCAATATGGTTGGGATTGCTCTTGAAAATCTTTGTGCAGTAATGAGGCAAGACTGTGAATTGCATCCTTGCTATGTCGTTGTTTGTGGCTTGCTGTAGTTGTATGTTGCCCAGTGTCTTCTTTGTTTTGTTAGGTGTATGAAGCAGTTCATTATGACCCTTAAAGAAGTTCTAAACTGTACCCTATTCAAGATTTTCTTATTTGGGTACTACAGGTTGTACCAGCAATGAAGGATGGCCTTGTTGCTGACTGGGATGTTGTGGAGAGTCTTTGGGATCATGCTCTAAGGTATTCTTGCGATTCTCGACTTTCACGAGTTGACTGCACGATTTTTACTTCCTTCTTCATTGCAAAATCTACAGATGAATTTTTTGGGTTTCTCGTTTGCTCTCTCCTTGACCTAAAACTCTTCTCTGCTTCCGCTTGTTATTTTCCTAATTGTTCAAAGTCGTATCAGTCTGTTTTGTATCTCTTGTTAGCTATGAGTTCAGATTGTCCATTTCTCTTATTACTGCTTATACGCAAACAACCATGGGCCATGTATCCTTGTCTATAATTTTGAGACTGATCCCTGTGCTGAACAGAGATCGTCTATTGATAGACCCTAAAGAGCACCCAATGCTCCTTGCAGAACCCTCCTTCAACACTCAACAACATCGTGAAAAGTGAGTTTCCCCAATCTTCTCGTCTGATTGTAGCGTACCTTCTAGTTCAGAGATGCTTTTAAAAAACCAACTAGAATGACTCAGATCATTACCATGTTTTAATACCTGGTTGAGCTCATCCGCCTCTTATATTTTGCCGGTTCTGTCATGGGGTCGTTCAAGTATGTAATTTTCATCTGTAGACATCTGACCTCTGTTGCAGAATGGTTGAGCTTATGTTTGAGAAGTATGACGTACCCGCTCTATTTCTGGCCAAAAATGCGGTATGCAATTTCTGTCATGATGTGTTATAAAATTACCTTCCCATTCCGACTATAATATTTTACATTGTTTGCACAGTTCTTAGTATTCAGTTGAACAGAATTCTCTACATCAGGAGTAATTATTGCATTTGATTTCCAGTGTCTAGTTATCAATTCAGGCTCATTCTGATTCACTGTTAACAATCTTGGATTATTCTGGAACTCCTTTTGTCCGCATGTGTAAGACGTTGGTGTGATGATCTAGGTCTTGACATCCTTTGCATCGGGTCGAGCAACATCACTTGTTGTAGACTGGTTTGTTACCTCATCATGCTCTTGTGGTTTTTTCTAGTTCATCAGTTGCTTTCCCTTTTCATCGCTCATACATTGAAGTTTATGTATTTCTACCCTTTTGAATCATCGCTGAATATTTTTTAGGAATGCCATGTGGATCCTTTTGACGATTTTGTGGTTGGTGATGAAAGTGGGGGAGGCTCTACTACTGTGGCTGCAGTGCATGATGGTTACGTTCTTCAGAAGGTACTGCGAATCTTTCTTATTTTCTGTGGTCCGCTTAAATGGCATTGGTGGGGTCTGAGTTGATGGACATTTCCATCACGAATGTCATCTCCTGAAAACATGGGCTGAAAGCACTTTGTATGCTGTCATGTTTTGAAAAAGCGACTCACGGGATCGAAATTGATTTATTAAGGAACGTGGGTGGACAGGCTACAGTAAGATCGGCAATTGGAGGGGAAGTTCTCACTGATTGCCTTCAACGAACGCTGGAAGCGAAGGGCCTTAAAGTGAGTTACTATATGCACATATGCCACCTTGCTGGAATTGCGCACTGATCTTTTTGATGGCCTAAGCTACTGAAGCATGTGGTTATATTTAAGTGTGAGTAATCGGCTACTCGTCCTTCAGTTGTCCTTTTGTGTTGATGTATTATAATTTGGAATCAAAGGACCTGCTTTAGTAATCGTTGTCCCGTGCATCAACTATTTAATCTCCAACAAATTTAGTTTGATTGCAGATCAGACCACGGTTCTCATTCAAGCGCAAGGAAATTCGCCAGGGGGAGTATGAGGTTTGTGACTAGTTACCAACTTGAGTCCCAACCTTCTACCATTTGTTCTATAATTTTTCAGATCGTGTTGCCAAATTTAGCTGTTACCCTTACTATTGATTTACTGTTCTAGCAGTTGATTCCCCTTGATGTTCCAAACACCACGGAAAGCTATTACGCTTATTCGCAGAGAAATGTTGTAGCTGATATTAAGGACACAGTCTGCCGCGTACCGGATTCTGCTTTCGATGGTGATCTTTCCTTATTCTGGCTCTTCCTGTTCAAGATTGCAAACATGTTTGTCTTTTGAGGTTAACTTGCTGCTTGAGTCTTTGTTTTTTGTGATAGGTGTAGCTAGCTTTGTTTATCTTGTTGCGATTAGTCTTGTGCTAGGCTTTGGAGAAGATTTATGCTGATTATCTTGAGGGGCGATTGACCTGCACAGATACATCATATGCTAATATACCAACAACTCCCTATGAGCTTCCGGATGGCCAGTAAGTGTCCGTTTCAAATATTCCAGATTATGATGTGTACTTCTCGGTTTCACTTTCTGTAATCGATTTTCGTCATTTGGATTCTGAAGTATTCCTGCTTTGGATTGTACAGGATAATAGAAGTTGGAGCTGATCGTTTTAAGATCGCAGACATCTTGTTTAACCCCACTCTTATACAGGTTTTTCCCTAATTTTTTTGTTTCGTGTAATTTTTAAACCTTTTATTCTCTTAGCTTTGTGCTCTCAAGACACTAACTTAAAAAACATCGTGACTGTTGGGACAGACTATTCCTGGCATGGAGAAGTATGGCACTGAAGCTGGAGTACCATTTAATGGCCTCCCACAAATGGTGAGATTCATTTGTCATGGTTACCAACAAATCATTTTAACGTGTTCATTGAATACACCGATGATATCAGCAACTGTGAACGCAGTAATGAGAGCCTGAGACTTGATACCTACAGTACAGTTATAGTGCGCATCAATCATTGCTGTACTCCTAGAAGCTTTACAGATACAGTCCTCAACAATTCGAAGCCCAGCAGTGCCAGGTATTTTCTGTATTGTCGGAAAGTCTGATTGATTCAAACATTCTAATGGGTAGAGTTCTGGTGTGCGCAGGTGATTGAGAGCATCAACAAATGTGATGTTGATATAAGACGAGAGTTATTCAACAGTGTGATGGTTCGTTCCCTCACTCCGGTGTCACCAACTGACAAAATTTTCTCCATATAACATTTTGTGATACAAATGAAATAGTGGGTTGCTTAAGGTTTCTTTGACACTTTTCGGTTTATCAGTAGTGATTGCTTTAATTATGTCATGAAACCATTATGATAATTTTAAATCTAATATGTGAAGCATCTGTTAGTCATTTTTCAAGTAGTTCTATTATGGGGAATGGATAGTAACAGTTTCTTACTGTTGTGAATCAGCTTGCTGGTGGAACGGCTTCCATGCAGCAAATGAAGGAGCGACTAGAAAAGGATCTCATGGAAGTAAGCAACCGATCTGGAAACATTATTTTAATCAATTTTTGTATCTTCCATTGTGCTCAAGCTTTAACGTGGTTCACGACTATGATGTTAAAAATTCCCTAATTAGTCCCAGCTTCATAATGTAGTCTGTTTGTGTTGGTCCTGATGATGTGAGATTTTTTCCTTGAGTGCAGGAAGCACCGCAAGCTGCGCGCGTGAAAGTGTTGGCCAGCGGGAACGCGTTGGAGCGGCGATTCAGGTGGTTCCCACTGCCCTTCCTTGCGCAATTTAGAGAAATCTTGTCAAATTCGTTTTTTTCATGCTTAATTCTTGATTCTCTTAGTTTGGTAATTTTCCTGTTTATCTCATTTTATTATTATTTCTTACTCAATTCATGATTAAAGTAGGAAGAAATCAGGAAACCCGCATTACTGTTTTCCCTGTTTAACCTTTTTCTTGATGAGTGAATTTCTGCAGTGTATGGATAGGTGGAAGTATTCTGGCTTCATTGGGCTCTTTCCAACAAATGTGGTTCTCCAAAGCAGAGTAAGTACAGTCCGTTCTACACAGGAATGTTTACAAATTCTGGATTTTCTGAATAGCTATTCTTTCTCCATGTGGTTTGCTGTGTATTTATTGATCTGCACTTGGACTTGGCTTGTTGGAACAAATTTGTTTGAGAAACTTTGCTAGTATGATGATGTAGAGTGAGTCGTAGAGTTGGCTGCTCTAGGGTAGTCATCTTGGATTTCCAGCTGCTTCTCACCTCTTGTGATTTCATATTTTGAGCAATATCGATACATGTGATGACAACTTTGTTATCTCGTTTTTGTTCATCTTTTTCTGGCATACAGGTATGAAGAGCACGGTCCCACATATGTGCAGAGAAAATGCCCTTAGGAAGCATGCCCACATGCAGGTGAACTTTTCTGAAGAATTATTGAAGCATAGTACCATGACCATTTTTTGGAAATTATTGTGTGGTACAGGAAAAAATTTAGGCAACAGATGTACATTTATTAGAAAGATTTGGTCTGAACATTTTTGAAGCATAATCAATTGGATTGAGATTGTCAAGGGTTGCCATGTTTGGTAATGTTTATGGTAATGAAGTGCTGTAGGAGAGCTCTGTGTCGTAACTACTGTAAATGCCAACTTCCCATCCATTTTCTAATGCTTTCACGAGTTCCGGGAACTTGTTTTTTGTTTTTCCTTGAAGTATAGCGACCTGCTCCCATGTTAATCACCCAGTAAGAATAAAAGACTAGCAGTTATTTTTTCAAAAATGACAGTACGGCGGCCACTTCAAGTTTTGGTCCAGCAATGTCTGGCTTCATGCGCAGCTGCACATGGAGCCAGCCCTTTGGGATTTTTTTCCTTTTTCGTCTCCATGGTTCTGGCTCCTTCACAAAATGTACTTACGAGTGTTTGGGTCAGTCTTATAAAGGCGAGATTGGAAAATGTCCGTTCATTTTCAGCAGAGTTCAAGACTACAGCGGTTTCTGTCTCAACAATTTTCATGTATTTGGAGATACGATTGATGAGGACATTCAGCCCTACATTAGTTGGCCGTGTTGGCCAGATTCTCATAGTGAAGTTCCTCCATGGAAAGCGTTGTACTGTAGTTGTAGTTAGACCGTAACATTACGGTTTGAATATAAGGTGGGTACACCCGAAATCGCTCCCTGACTAAACACCAGTGCGTCCTTTAAGGGTTAAAAACTTGACCAGGTAATAAACCTCATAGGACAAACCGTGACCAAGAAAAGCTTTGCTCCCACTAAGACAGGTGCACACACAATTACTTAGGTACTACTTAGGTGACTGCAGCCCTAATTTATTTGACCATGGGCGGTCTAACACTATATTACGTGCACATGACAGTCCTCCCGCGTACCTGATTGACAATCCAGACCAGTGCGATCGATTCACCAGTGTCGAGTTCAGGTTTTAGGAACTGATCAGAACGTCAATCTCGTACGTTATAGACATTGGCGCCATCTATTCCACGACTTTGGCAAAGGCCTAGCTAGTCAAATCTGTACACAGCCTACATTGCAGTAAGTTGTTAGACCTCTGCGTACATTTGTGTCACAATTTCTGGCGCAGGATGACGCCAAATATTTAACTGAAAGACGATTCCACCGGATGCCGATAGATCTGCGCAAAGTGTCTGGATTTTGGTGACTGAGCGACTTGTCGACGAAACGGAGAACATCACGAGGCAAGAGACGTTTCACCGTTTCCAGTTGCTGCAGTGCTGTCTCACAACCTCGCGCCAACTCGATCGAGATCGTGCATACGTAGCGAATGGCGCAAGCAAAGGTACAGCACGGCCTCAACAGTGGCACAATTTCTGGCACAATTCAGCTTAGCTCCTAAATGCCCGAGGCACCCAATTTGGGTGTTGACAATTAACCCTGGAGCGCTCCGACGTCCATTTTTTGGACGATGTACAGACTGGAATATAGTTTTCTTTCTCATTATAGTTTGGATGAAAGTCATCTAATTTGTGGTGATACTTCATCATATTTGTCCTATCTAATGGTTGGATTTGGTGTTACTAGAGTTCATATTTTTCTAAAATTATAAATGTGAAAGTTTATCAAGCCAAAAATTGCATTGATTTTAGTTCAAAACTGGGTTTGTAAAACTGAGGTCATAGATTTTAAGAACACAAAAATTTCAAAAAATCACCAAATGAAGAGAACCTCATTTGGAATCCATTCCAACAAGTTTTACTCAAAAAATGATAATAGTTTGCTTGTAATTGAATTTAGAAGATATTCTGAATTTTTCTTTTCAAAATTTATATAAGAATATTGATGGTAGCATTGGTGAATCTAACCACACATATGGAATCTAAAATTTGTAATCTACAACTGTTATTTGTATATCAAGTCCAAAATATTTTTCCAAATAGTACTTTATAATGATTTTTTCCAAGTAGCCGATTTTGGAGATGGATCTAGATGTTCTAGGGTTAATACTTTGTAGTTAAATAAAACCTAACCAAGTTGCTATTTTTAGTAGATTAAATTGTAGAAAAATTCTCTTTGAAGTCTAATTTTAGCATCAAAAGTCTGATTTTGAAAATGATTGATTATGATTTTTCTATTCAAGATTTTGTGCAAGGGTGTCCATTGCATCTTGACTTTCTTATAGTGTTGAAGCCTCAAATTAATACACCTAGTTCTTAGAGAAAAAATCACATTAGAAATTCTTTAAAAAGAATTGTAGAGTAGATTTTGAAAAGTTGTAAATTGTTTGGGGTTATGCATGTTAGGCCCTTTATCCTCATATTTTTTTGGTGACCAAATTTTGAAACCCCAATTTAACTAATTATGGAACATTGGAAGTCCACAAATATGGGGAAAAACAATTCTTAAATAATAACGGCTAGTGGTTGATAGAACGTTTTCTACTTAAAGTAATGAAGAACCGTGGACTAGAAAGACAAATACATTGATGATACCAAAGCAATCCTCTGCATTTTATTAAAGATAAGGCATAAGTTGTTGTACACTTGCCGGCTAGTAGCTGGAATCACTATAAGAAAACTGTGTTTTTTGAGATTTTGAGATTTAGACATCCGCACATCTGTGCTAACGTTTTTCTACGTCTGCAAGGACGTCTTGAAACTTGCGTCCTGCACAAACATGCCAAAAACATCGAAAATCTGGCCGGACATCACAAATTTTTCGCCAGACATCACAAAAAACATGGGTCAACGAGGTCCTGAAAGGTCGCCATGTGGCTGCCACCTAAGTGCCACACATGTGCGGGAAGCCATATAGGATTTTTTTTCATCCATGCCCATCCATGACGTGGCATCTGAGGTGGCATCTGACATTGCATTTAGTAAGGATGATGTGGCATGCCACGTCAACACATTTCTTTGCCACGTCAATGCATTTTCCTGTTGTTTAAGAAATTTTATATTGTTTTTGAAGACATCAACTTAGACGTCTAGACGTTTTGAAAGACATCAATTTAGACATTTAGACATTTTGAAAGACATCAACTTAGACATCTAGACGTTTTCTAAGACATCACCTTAGACGTCTAGACGTTTTCTAAGACGTCATTGTAGATGTCTAAACATTTATTGAGACGTCAACTTAAACATCTAGATGTTGTGGGATGTCATTGTAGATGTCCTAATTTCACCATAAATATTTCTTGCAACGTCCAATATGATTTAGAAGAACAAAATGATGTCACTTTTGACATTTATGTGGTCAAATGTGCTATTTGGCATAATGTCAATATGGACAATTACACAAGTCCTACATAATGCACATCCAAATTTCATAATATACAATACAACATTTCATATATAATACACCATATATAATATACCATACATAATACACTATATTAAGAATTATGTCATATGACTCCAAATGTATTTCAAGAATGTCCAATACAACATGTCATACATAGTACACCATATACAATACAAAATACACCAAACAAAATACACCATATTTGGATATTATAGTACATGACTTAAAAGCCACTTGATGTGATTATATAGAGAGGAGAAGACAACCTCTTTATACAAGAGGGATGGTGGAAAGTTAGACAAACAATATGGGATATGGAAAACACAAGAATTGTTACAAGTAGAAATGCAGACTGCATTTAAACGTCTAGACATTTTCTGAGACGTCATGGAAAACATCAAAAGTACATGTTGATGTCTCCTATGATGTTGGTATCAACACTAATATATAAATAGATGTCGTAGGTAGTTGTCTTTACAAACTTAGACACCGATCAAAAAGCATCAATGTAGACATTTGTAGTTCTCATATATGGTGTTAAGGCATTGCATACAATTGTTTAGACCAGTTCTCTAAATGATACCAAGCAATGTATCATACAAGGAATACATCTTGACAAAGGCCTAGAGATGGAAAGGATGTGGAGTTTTTTGTCTATAGTCAAGGCTCTTGCAACCACAAAGAGTTGTTTGTTATCCACCCTAAATAAAATTCTTACCTTTTGTGGAGTGGTTGACATTTGTGAGAAAGAAAATTGAACATTTTGGAAGTTGTGTGTCGAGAAGAGGTTAGGAATAATGGAAGGCACTATACGTACTCTACCCAATCCATCCTGAACATGGTTCAATTGCAAAATGATAGGGACTTTGATGGACTACAACCAATGCAAGAAGTTGACTCAATGTAGCATTCCATAGATGAAAAAAGAGCCTACTTTGTCATTGTGGGTGACAATGCAATTCCTGAGGTTGAAGCTTAACCCCTGAAGGACCAAGATCTTTTTCCTGCCAAAAAACAGTCAAACTGCCATATCTATAGCAAAGAGTGAAAAAAAATAAAAATTGGTTTTTTTTTCATATCTAACTAGTATGAGAGTGTGTGGGAAAAAATTTAGAATTTTTGACCGCACAGATTGCAAGATATCTGAGTTTAAAGTGAAAAAAATAAGTTTTCTGCACCTTGTAGGACTAGATTTTCTTACTTTGAACATTTTTAACTTAAAACTTTTGCACTACAGAGTTTTGAGATTTAAATCTTTATGGTGGAGAATTGAGTTGAGAGTCTAGGGGAAAAAAAATTCAAAAAAACTTAAGTATCATTCTTAAAAAAATTGTTAAATAGAAATAGGTACAAGATAGAAGGAAAATCTAAAATATTAATATATTTTAGATGGAATAAAAATTCACTAATCTCAATGGTGGGATTGTTCTAGAAAGTAAATCAGACCATGTAAGAAAAAATTGAAAAAAATAAAAATTGCATTAAAAAATGAATCCTACAAGTTATTTTCTTCAAGAAGATGCTCTAACTGCCTGAAAAACAAGAATGTCCATAACTTGCTCATAACAAATCCAAATGAAATGAATCAAAGCTTTCTAGATAGACAAAAATATAATCTATGAGAAAAAAATATTTTAAAAAAAATTCAAATTTCTGTCTATTTTTTTTTTGCTGCCCGGACTGCCCATCCCCTCGTTTGAGCTTATTTGGTCATAACTTTTGTTCCCAGGCACCAATTGTGAAAAAAATTATATTCTCACAAAGCTTATCAATTTTTCCATCTCCAAAAGAAGTTTAAAAAAATCACAACAAAATTTCTGCTTGTAGGTACCTGCCCAAAAACACATTTGTCCCCCAAGGGGACAATGGTCCTTTAGGGGTTAATATGTCCATGTTCTTTGTATATATGTGTGATAGCTTGCAAATGTCATGTAGAACATCTAAAGGATAGGGAAGCTTGTCTACTTCTATGTCTTCTACAAGAAATTGTTGTCATGAAAACATTCATCGGGTGACAAAAATAATGATTGTGGATGTTGGGTGTAATGTGTATGTGACATCATCTAAACATGGAAGGTTCACTATAAAAAAACGCATTTTTTTGAACGTTAGCAACAAACAAGGATGTTTTTCAAAACAAGAGCACAAAGATGGGATTGCAGCAATAGGAGGTAGAATTGAGTTCGATGTTTCAAAAAACGTTTGCATGTCATAGGTGGAACAAATTGATGTCTTGTGCATCGGTAATGTTCTAAAAGACATCAAGAAAAATATAGTTGTGTTTTGTACAACGTCCAAGAAAACACAGAAATGCCACGTTGGCAAGAGCTTTTGGTTTAACTTTGGTTAAATTAGAGAAAGTTACTATGGATTGAGGTAAAACCCTGACCAAATATAAAAAGCAGGGGAAGGTCACTAGGTGAGCCATTAGACAATTTTTTTTTTTAAATTTAAAAAAATTTAAAAAATTTAAAAAGTGCCAAGTGATGTGGCATTTGATTTATTTTTTATTTTTTATTTTTTATTTTCATTTGGCTTGGGTGCATCCCAACTCCATGATAATAAAAAATAAATCATAGTATAAACTAAACTTGGTAAACTTCACTTCACTTAAATAGACTCAAATTCGAAAAATATCAAAAAATATGGCATCTAGCAAAGATGAGGTGGCATGCCACATCAGCACACCTAGACACCATTCAAAAAGTTTAACAGTGTTTTTTTTGACATCAACTGAGACATCAATTGAGATGTCTAGATGTTTTTTGCAATATCAACTAAGATGTCAAATTTGACAGCTTTGTATAATTTTGAAAAATTACATATCCCATATAGTTTGTCATGCCTCCTACAGCCCTACTTGTATAAATAGTATGTCTTTTCATGTCTATTTACATACAATAATTGGCTTTTAAGTCATGTGACATAAATATCAAATATTCTGTATAGCATATTGTGTATTTTGTACTATGTATTTTGTATGGGCTATTTTTTATGGTGTATGTCAAAGTTGATGTTGCAAAATGTTTCAATGTCAAAGCTGACATCTCAGAAAATGTGTCAAAAGACATCTGAATAGATGTTGCCAAAAACAATATCAAATTTTTTGTTGACGTCTAAGTTGATGTTACTCAAAAGTCAAAACAACATTAATCTTCTCAAACAATGTCACGTCAAATGCCACGTCAGCATTTTTCATGTCCATGTCATTGAATTTCCACGTCAGATGCCATGTCAACATTTTTCATGTCCATGTCATTGAATTTTCATGTCATATACCACGTCACATGTCACATTAGCTTTTTTTTTCCAAACTACCTGCCCATCATCTTTTTTTTTCACCTTGGGCAGTTATTTTCTTCTAGACTACAGTAATTTCTACTAATTTATCCACGGTTAAAATGAAATAGGGATGTTGACGTGGCAATGATTGTTTCCTCGGACAATCTTTGAAACATCATTATGTCTGCAGTCATGTCTTTAACGGCATAGTTGTTTTTGCTAGCACCTAATGCTATGACCATAATTTTCCTCTATTTTCTACAACATCCACATAAACGTACACTTTCATTGCATCTGTCTAGTAAACATCTCAATGTTCATGTGGACATAGTATGTCTAGCCAAAGACATGCTACGTTTTGGGTTCAACATCCAAAAAAACACAGTTTTCTTATAGTGAATCTAAATGAATTTCAAAGCTATAGCACTACAGAACACAAATTTTGAACTACCTATCAACAAATTTACATATTCTGAACTAGAAAACTACAGGACAACAAAAAAGCACCTACTAATGTCGGTTGGCATCCGATATGTTTTCAAAGAACTAGTCACTAGAAAATGCCATGCCAATCAAGTTGTGCATGTTGAATGGATTTTACCACCACATAATGCAATTGTCTAGACATTTGAGAAGATTTCAAATAACATGAAGCGGACTTATAGTATATTAAGGAATAAATGAAAGGAAGAATATCATCACAAACATCTAGAACAACACAATTGGTATTCAAAAGTAAGAATTCTCTGACAAATGGTCTAGGGTGTAGCAAGCAGGGTCTGGGGTCCGACGAATTGAAAGTGGGCTAACATTAACTATAAGAACTTGATCTTCCACACAAATTACCCTAGACCACCGCTTGTAAAAAAGCATAGTAAGCATTTTGTAGCACCAAGGGAATTTCTCACTATCAACACAATATTCTCAACCAAAAACGAATGATAATCTAGAAATGACATTATATAGGAGTAGGTGTTTTAGTAAAGGTTCCAATTCCTACATGGGCATCTTTGACCAAATACCCAAATGGAAGCAACGCAACATCTCAAACAATTTTAGAATCCCAAGATGCTTCACAGTGTTTTGATGCGGATTCCAATTATCAATAGAGACATGTGGATCGACATAACATAGCAATCCCATAATCCAAAGAACTACATATTTTTTGATTGGATGTCATGGACCACTAGTGGATCCCTGAACAAAACATATCGCAAAGCCCTCCAAATAAGCGATGCATTGCAATGAGTTACAATGCAGATAGTGATATCGGCCGACGGCCAACAAGTTCAAGGCTGGGTCAAAATAGTAACAACAACATTGGTCATTCCATCAAACTAAGATGTTGTCATGTTGAAAACAATAAATGAAAGATGCAAATGTACGTTAAGGTGTACATTTCAATGAATGGCCAAAATATACATCATTGAAATAGACAATAAATTCATTGAATCTAAAATACCTCCTCTATTAAAATGAAGTTTCCAAATTTAACAAATATCCAATAATTAGGGGTTTTAAAATTAGACAATACATCTAATTATGAAAGATGTGCTGCAAGAGTTATACAAGATATGTACAATCAAAATTTTTTAAAAAGGGTATCGACTATCAATTGACATTTTAAGTGTCTTCCTATAAGGGAATCCTAGTCTTGTATTTAGTAAAAAGGTACGCGTTGATCTTCAAATACAACTCGAGATTCTAGAATAAGCACTTCAGAGAATCAAGCAACTGTGCTAAACTCTTTATGAAGAATAGTCGCTTGGAGTTTGTTGGGTTCCTATAAGCAGATTTGTGACACAATGATTGTGAGAATGTAAGAGAGTTTGCAATTATCTTAGGCACGAACATCCAAATACTCTGAATGTAGGGTCCTAGATTCCTCTCAGCAACATTGGACCAAAAAACAATCTGAAATTCCTCTCGAAGGCAAAACTGCAAGAATACCAGCCGCCACAATTTGGTCATTTCTCATTTTCATCGGCTCATAGTGCAAGACTATTTCGTTGATGTCTAAGATTAGAAAAAAATTTAGACATGTTATTTGGGGTCTTGAAGAGAGTGAAGCACAATAATTTTTTCCCTACAACTAATTGACACAATCATCCATGCCATCACCCGATAACAAACTGTCCCCGCTCCTACTAGTGCTAGCATGCTAGGTGCTTTTTGGAATGTTGAGTACCCTACAAGGCGAAAATCATAATAGATGAGATGTTGAAAAGAATTGAAACTATGTAATTTATAATAAAGGGTATTGGCTAACAGCCGACACATAACACTTGTCGATTGGCAACTGATATAATATGAGACTGAGCTATGCTAAAATACTACAAAGTCAATATTGAAAAATACACTATACATATTCTAGTAGGCAAGAATTCTTGCACGGACTCCTGAAAAGACACTAATATGTCTATTGTCTAAGACTGACCTCTAGAAGCCCATTGACGCTCAGGATGATCGTGCCAATAAGGTATTGGAGAAAGATGCTCGTTAGAAAAATCCATGTTTGGAATATCACCTAGACTTGTATCTTCAGCATCACTATCGAGAGGAGAACGCTTATTCCTATTAGTTGTTGATATAGAATGAGTTGATTGAACAATATTATGAAATGCTGAGGATTTGCCTTTCTTCCTACCTCAAAGAGATTCCGCACGGGTTGTCGTTGGGTGTTTAGGCTGGCCTCCGATAAGGTTCTGCTCTTCAGTCACACAAGTCTCACATACCAATGTTGTTGGAGGTCCCTTTGACCGACTTTTCTGCATTGATTGAAGTTCATGTCCAAGGATGATTTTTGACAAGAATATTCCCCGTCCCCCGTCAAAAACTTGTAAATGAAAGGCAAAAAAATTTGAGCCCGTCCTAAAAACTTGTAATTTGAAAACTTACCCGTCCTAGGACAACTTGAGAAAATTTTAAACGTCCTAAAAACTTGTTAATAAAAATTTGCCCGTCAATAATTTTTTACCTATTGAAAATACCACTAATTGGTTGTACTCCAAATTCATGGTGTGAGGTGGTTATCTCGTGGAATAGTCATGCAACGTATATTGGATTGCATGCCTGCATTGTTGGAGACATATCGAATTGAAGAACCTCATGGGTATCATAAAATGACCTCTTTTCAATTCCAATCCCTTCTTGATGGAGTTGAATAAGCTGAACAAGATGTTTCAATATGATAAGGTGGACATTACACAAATTGGAGGACATTTGAATGTTTGCATTACAATATTGACCCGGAGGTTTCTTTCTCCAAAGGGACTTGCATTTGGAAGAGGTTCCAAATTCTTATAGCCATTTCTTGAGGCTTCAAGCAATTCTTGTGAGATGGTTTATATTCTTGCAGATGAAACAAAGAAGTCTTATACCCTTCATGAAGGGAGCATTTTTGATTGCCCAGGTATTCTTGAAGAATGTCAAGCTATCAGTGTTGAGTATGTGCAAAGAGTTGTGGACTCTTTAAATGAAAGGTTTCCAGACCTTCATATCTTCAATGCTTGCAAGCTCTTCATCCCTATTTTCTATCCAACCAATGAGGAGGAGAGAACTATACGTACAGAGGCATGGTTAGAGAGGCTTTGTGAGAAGTTCGGAATTTCTAATGCAGAGCGAGATCAATGTCGGGGCAAATGCTTGGAGATGGTAGAGACTTTGAAGGAGATGGTACCCAATAAATCTTTATGGGAAGCATGGGATTTTGCATGTACAACTCCTAAATGGTCTACAAATTGGCCAGGATTGTACATGCTTTGGAGAAAAGTGATGGTAATACCATCTAGCACAGCAGTGTGTGAGAGGGGATTTTCCAAGAAAAATTTGATCAAAAACCACTTGCGTTCTAAATTGCAATTGGAGACATTAGATGCATTAATGCGCATTTCTTGTGCTAATATTCCAATACAAAGCATTGATTGGAATGCTGTCATGATTGTGTGGAGGAACATGAGAGATCGTAGGATCCATCCTCTTCAGTGACATTTTGTACCACTTTCTACATAATGTCAATGATTTCAAGTTCTTGTTTTTTTACAACTAGTCCTTCCTCAATTTTGAACATCCAAAAGATTTAGAAGTTTTAGTTGTAATACTTCCTACATAATGTCAATGATTTTCATTTTTTTGACAGGTCGTCCTTCTCATTTTTGAACGTCCAAAAAACTTGTAAATTTCTGTACTACACATCCCAGGACAACTTCAAATTATATTGCCCGTCCCCAAAACCGGTAGAGGCCCTGTCAAAAATCACCACTGTTCATGTCCCTCCACAATTAGATGCCCTTCCACTACTTTGGTTACCACTTCTGAAGCAGTTGGAACCTGAAGAGGGACAACAAGGAGCTCACCGGATATAACTTGCTTTGATATCTCACGAAGTAGAGAACGCCTCGACAAAGAAGGCAAATTATTGACAATCCCTTGATTGGAAGCGAAGAATGACCAACAATTCAGAGATGTAGTTGGTTGCTTTGTAGACGTACAGTTCTTCAAGTCTATACCTCTTTCCGGCATGGTTGGAATCTCATTACCATCGCCACCCAATTCTATGAATGTCGTCCCAAGCCAGAAGGGGTGGTGAATCCTTGCGGAAGGGATCATAAGGTCAATAAACCGTATGTGGCGGCTAGCGGTCAATATACTATGAAGAGTAGAAGATTGGAGTTGTTCACAACGAGGGCTTTGGGATTGCGAACAATCAAGGTCCTGGAGTTACTCTCTACCAAGGTTGTGATGCTCTGAGTCAACTGCCCTAATTGAACAATTCATGTCTTTTACATGATTGCAGGTTGCTACGACATTGTCCTCTGTTTGAACAAACTCTAGAATAGGTCTCCTACATCACTACAGGAGAATAAGATATCAATAAATAGGAATTCTATTGGCTAGTAGCTGACAAAAAAATTGAATTGCAATTGACATTGTATTGGCTAGCAACCGACACAAGAACAATAAACAACTTGCAATAAAGAGTCTATCGGCCAGCAACTGATACAAGAACAAGAAATATATCAAGAAATTCTATTGGCCACCATCCGATAGAATGAAATGGTTCAAGAGTAATACCAGAGCAATCTTAGTGGCATTTCCTCCACTCCAAATATTAATTACTGTTACTGAGGCAGCCTTCATAGTCGGCTTAAGAAGCCACTTCAATAGACCATAGTTGACTCCACACATTTGAAGGTTCCAATTAACTTTATCATCCTTGGAAAAATTAAACAGATCCAAGAGGTGCATGATTTTGGTAAATTTTTTGAACTCAGGGAGGATGATAGGAAATTCATGTGGACGAGGATATATAATTGACAATGTGACTAGTGGCCTCGAGTCCATATTTGTACCCTGGAAGTTACACCGAGGTCTTGGTTGGTAGTAGATCGTATAGACACTCCATCTTGCTCCTGAGTCCTGACCTATTTGAGATGAATATGATTGCATCTCAGACCCGAGAGCTCCCAATAATAAATAATGGAAGTGGATTTTCAGAATGTCCAATGTTATCTCATTCGATTGCATCTCAGACCCGAGAGCTCCCAATAATAAATAATGGAAGTGGATTTTCAGGATGTCCAATGTTATCTCATTCGATTGCATCTTCAATGAAGTTGTCTTCAAAAGCTTACTTTGCCATGATCTCTACAACATTTTGAATTTCTTCCCTCAAAAACAAGCAATTCCACACCACTAGGCCAATATACAAATAACACAAATAGTTTTGTAGAGCTCGGCGCAATATTCAAAAGTTTAGAATCCACCACCAAGGACACAATGATAGTAGCCATTGATTTAGTATGCTGACACTCATATTCAACAAGATTTGATTTCGTAACAATGCCCTAACTGCCCGCCATCTGTGGGCACTTTATTTCCACCCTTGGAATAAAGTGTATACAACCAAGTTCTTTTGTGTGTTGTTGATGAATTCTAGTGGATGTCTAAACGTGTAATCCAATTACATCTTTCAAGCAATGGATCTTCTTATTTTTTCCTACTTCTAATTCTTCCGTTCATAATTGCTATTCAAAATCCATGAGATATTAGTATTTTCAGCTTGTTTTGACTATGAAAGTCAAAACTAAGGTTTAGTGTTAGTTAATCAAGCAAATAAGTAAAATGATGTAATGTGTAGGGCTTATTTTTTCCTTTCCAAAATGATAAAGAGCTCTCAAATTGACCTAAATTCCTAATGGATAATTATGGATGAAGTTTATATCTAAATCTAACCTTTAAAACTCATCCGTCAATTCCAAATGTTTTAACTATTGAAATGAAATGAGAATTTTTGTGTTATTTTTGTTTTTTTATCTTCTACCTAAGTTCTGACTTTGACTTAAGTTGGTCAATTTTGGTTGACTTTCATCCAAATCTACTCTATTTTTGTTGAGAACTTCATGCTACTCTAAGTCTTTCCATTTTTATCCAATTTTTAAGGTTAAATTAGTTTTGGAATCTTGAAAATATTTCCTTCAAGATCTTCTCCCTAATGTGTTCTTTGTATATTTTTTGTCCTATTTGATAAATGGTTAAACGTTTTTTACTACTTTGGATAATGTGAGTTTTACTTCTACTTCTAAGGTTAATGAGTTTTTTTTTGGAAGTTCTACTTCTACTTTAATTCAGATTCTATGATTCCTTTTAAGATTTTTTAGAATGATTTGTACTATTTCATCCACGTCTACTAGTTTTTTTTGTTCAAGGTAATTCTTGATAAATTATGGTAAATTTTTCTATTCTAAAAGCTAAGGTAAATTCTAACTAAATTTTTAAATTCAATACCATGGTTTTACTTCCTATGGCCTATTTAGTTCTATCGTTAAATTCTAATTGCAAATTTTAATTTAATACTTTTGATGGAATTCAAATGAATGGAAAGAATCTCAAACACAAAAACAACACTCATGATTCCAATTATGGCAACCATCACGCCATTGCATGTTCCTTTAACCCCTAAAGTCCCAAGGCCATTTTTTTGTCAAAAAACCAATCAAAACTGCCATTTTTATTGCATTTGTCTAGAAAAACAAAAACAAAATCTTTTTTGGAATTGAACTGTAGGATCTTGAACTTTACTTGTTTGAGATTATGTGGTAAAAATTTCATGGAGATTGACTGTACAGATTGAGAGATAGGAGCATTCAAAGTTGAAAAAACAAGTTTTTTTGGACACTAGGCTGCAAGTTTAGATGACTTTGATTGCTATTTGTAGAAAAAATGTGCACTGTAGAATTTGAATTAAGAATTTACTGTGTTGAAGAATTGAATTGGGAGTCTAGGAAAAAAAATTCAAAAAACAACAACTTGATTTTCATACTTCAAAAAATTGTCAAGTAGAAGTAGGTCCAAGATTGAAAGAATAACTAAATTGTTAATAGCTCTTAGATGGGATTGAAATACAATAATTCCAACGGTGAGATTGTTTTAGCCACCAAACTTAACCTTTCAAAACAAAAAATTTGAAAAAATTTGAAAAGTGCATTCTAAAATGAATCCTATAAGTTATTTTTTCAAAAAGATGTTTAGATTGCTCTAAAAATAAGATTGTTGATAACTTTTACATCACTAATCAAAATGGAATGAATCAAAGCTTCAGATGTAGACAAAAACATAATCTTTGAAAGAAAAAAAACTTTAATTTATTTTGAATTTTTGCAATATTTTTTGTGCTGCCCACCGACTTCAATTTAAGGCTTTTTGTGGTATAACTTTTGCTTCCAGGCACAAATTGAAATAAAAATTATATTCCCACAAAGCTTATCAAATTTTCTATCTTCAAAAAAGTTTCAAAAAATTAGGGTAAAATTTCAGCCCATAGGAACCTGCCCAAATTCCAAATTGTCCCTTGAGGGGACAATGGGACTTTAGGGGTTAACCTCCATTTCAATTTCTTCATATTAACCCCTAAACGTCCAAACAACGTTTTTTGGCAATATAGTGATTTTGGGCAGCTCACTAGAGACGGAATTTTTCTTTTCTTTTTATTTGAGAATTTTATACAATATGGTCACAAGGAATAGCTTTAAGGCCCAACAATTTTTATAACTTTTGACTACATGGTTCAAAAGTTATTGCATGATATGTAATTTTTAGTGGGCAGTGGGCAGCTCGGGCAGCCCAGACAAAAAGAAACTTCTTTGAAAATCACTTTTTTTTAAAATAAAAATTTGAAATTGATTCTTTAGACTTTTATATATGTAGTTTTGAATCATATATTACAATTCCAATCCTAATGGTTGTAGTGTTGTTATATATGTAGCTTTGAATCATTTCATATATATGTAAGCTTTGAATCATTTCATTTTGATTAATGAGATGAAATTTATGAGGAATTTTAGTTTGGGTTAGTTTGTGGGTAGTTATGGAATCTCTAGTTTAAAATAAACTTTGAAGTCTTTTATTTAACTCAATTTTAAATATTTTGGAAAAAAATAAAAACATGAGGTGTATATTGTTTATAACAACATTACAACCATTAGGATTGAAAATTTTCAATTCTATAAATAAATTGTTAACAATTTAGTATTTTTAATCATTTTCTACTTGTCCTTTTTTTACTTCCAAGGTTCTTTTTTTTATTCTTAGATATTTTTAAAGAATAAAATTCTATGCATGTAACTACATCTAATTCCTTCCAATGGATTTAAAAGTCAAACAAAACCCAACAAGATTGTTTAACACTGCTCCATTAATGCCTAATTGTCTCCTAAGTCAACGTGGGGTTGACTTACTCCCTGCCCACTGAAATGCTTCTTAACTGGTTGGCCGGTTAAGTTGCCTTCACTCCTCAGCTTTTGCAGATGTCTAAACCTTGGTCTCTAGTACCTTGCTTAGGAAATTCAGCCCTCTCGCTTCACTTTGGAATTGGATTTTCTTAACCCCTGAAGGTTAGAGACTATGTTTTCATCAAAAATGCTCCAAAACTGCCATTTCAGAAGAAAAACATTTTTGGGCTCATAAAACCATAAGATCTTGTAGTTAGCTGGTTTGAAAAGATGTAGAAAAAATTTCAGAATTTTTGACCATGTAGATTGCATGATATTAGCATTTGAATTGCCAAAAAACTCTTTTTTGGCCGTGCCAAAAACTAGGCAACTGCACTTCACAAGCTCATATTTTGTATGAAAAAATGTCCAAAATGGTGGTTACTTTTTGGATTCATTCTTCAAAAAACGTACAATACATGCTTGAAAATTTTCAAATCATTTGGAATTGCATAATATGTAGGAAAAAAATAGTAATTAGAAAGAAGTAGAAAATGATTCAAAACACTAAATTGTTAAGAGTTTAATTATGGAATTAAAAAATGCCAATCTCCAACGGTTGTAATGTTGTAGTAAACAATCTACATCTTATGCTTTTATTTTTTTCCAAAAATATTAAAAATTGAGCTAAATAAAGGACTCCAAAGTTTATTTTTGAGTAGGAACTAGGAAATCTATAACTATCCGCAAACTAGAACACAATTTCTGGAATTGCCGCGTGTGCACTTCCCATCTAGGTCCAAAACAAGAGTAGAAACAATGATTGATTATGAAAATTCTATCTTGTTGACTGAAGAGCAACATGTCAAAATACTTGAGCAAGTGGTGGCGAAGGAGGGAGTTGCAGTTAGAAAGAGAAGCATGTAAAGAACAGAGGGCGCACGAGAAACAGAAAAAATTACAAGGGAAACTAGCAAGGACAAAGCTAGTAAGATCAAAGAAGAATCACAAGGAACAATGGAGTGTAAAAAATGTTTGAGCTCAAGGAGAAAGACTTCATGCATCCATACAATTCAATGTTGCACCTACTGGCTACAAGGCACCTTATTGTGGAGTCATTCTCCAAATCTCTAGGGATAATTAGAAGTTGGCATTACAACGAAGGAGAGCTAAGAAAAGAGGAGAAGACACAAGTGCATTACCTGCTCTACAAGAAGTATAGCCCCAAGTTTTCAATGTCAATAGAAGCTCGATGTCCGCTTTCTACCCCACTCCAATGCAGTAGACAAAAAGCCTGCATTATTCAAACACACTATTTCTCAATGCTAGGATCTGGCGGTGTGGCATTATCAGCACCACCTCTATTTGGCTACATACCTTAGCAGTACAACGTTCCATTCTTTCAACGACAATGAAAACAAATGGGGTGAGAAATTACCTACACCTTTGCTCTATGCTAATGTTGGCTGCACTGTTTTCACTCATTTGCAACACACACCAAAGGGCTAGGGTGAATTGACCCCCTCATTGCCCCTCCAAGGACCTTGGAATTTTTGATTTGCAAGGCTTGATTTTAAAAAAAAATTCTGAATTCATATTTGCAATCAGAGGCCCCAAATTACTCTAAGGACATGCAAAAATTACCAAAAAATTGGCACAACATAGGGGGATTTTTTGTCAAACCTAAGTTGACCGGGGCAATGAGGGGTGCACACCAAAGATGTTGGAGTTTAGAAGAACTGGTCTAGCATCCTCCAGGGATACAGAATTGAAATGGTAGGAAACGAGGTCGAAAATGAACTTACCTTGTTACGCTCCTTGTGCTTAATCAGGGGAGCGCTGAAGACATCCTACACCGACCTGCTTTCGGAGAAGACGCTGCTGCTGTTCTGTCATCGAGCTGAAGTCCCGACAGCTGCTCCGTCATCAATGCTGCGCCCTCCGCCGCGCCGTGGAAGATGCTGCGGCCTGCGGCTACTTCGTTGATGATCCGGCGCTCCCTGAAGACCGGGGACCTGCAAAAGACCCGCTGCACTGAAGGTGGAGGGGACAACAGGTAGGAGATGGAAAGAACTCAAGCTCCACAATCCGAACTGTTGGGTCCACGGAATGGATTTGGAGCTTCAAGGAGGCGCTGGAGAGAAGCGTGGTGAGGCAAAGATTTGAAAAATGTAGCTCCGTCGCTTATTCTTGGAAATTTGGAAATTTTCCATCCAACCAATGGCCATGTTCCTGTAGAGAAGGTGGCCAACGATTGTTTCTGTTGATTTAACTTGGACAACTGGTTATTCATTTCGA
This sequence comes from Rhytidiadelphus loreus, assembly GCA_947034895.1. Taxonomy (NCBI): domain Eukaryota; kingdom Viridiplantae; phylum Streptophyta; class Bryopsida; order Hypnales; family Hylocomiaceae; genus Rhytidiadelphus; species Rhytidiadelphus loreus. Next base: position 25,434,714 of record OX344765.1, on the reverse strand, counting down.
ACGCAGTTGGAGTTAATTTTGATTTCAACAGCCATTTCTCTTTAATGCCGATGCACTCCATTTGCAGTCCATTGTGCTTCGTTTCAGGCTAGTCTCAGAGGCATTCTCCTGTGGCTTATTGCGTGAATTGCTGCTCCTCTAACACGCTTACAATTACCTACATAGTTCATTTCCACTAGGTTCAATGCAATGTAATTAATATTAATCAAACTTTACACAGTGGATTTTAGATGGGAGCATGGCATCATTTAGGATTTGCAATGGACAAGTTTACAACTGTATTGTACATAGTAAGCATCGTCATTAATACTTTAAGTTGTCATTTGATCCATTCACTAGCGTTTTCATATTCTTTACAGCTGCAGTCTATGTGCATGATGAGTGACTAATGCACTTTTGCCTTGTAAAAATCACCAAAAATTCATTTTTATTGCAATTTTTTTGAAAAAAAATGGAATAACAACTCCTCTTCTTTCTCTAGCCATGAAAAATAAATTACATAATTATATATTTTTTTTGCTACTATGAAGGGCTGCAAGTTCCTCTGGAAAACCGCCATTTGCAAGCTGCGCTGACCTAGCCAAGAGACTGCCAGGTCATTTTTTTTTAAAATAAAAAAATAAAAAAACTTTGTTTTTCATTTTAAATATATATATATATATATATTGAAAAAAATATATATCTGACACCGGTGTTCGATGAGACCAGGGAAAACGAAGCTAGGAACAAGCCTGAAACGGCTCTCCAATCCCCCGGATCTCATCTAATGACTTTCAATTTCACTGGCTTCTCCAAACAGGCCTATATTTCCCTACATGCACCATTACTGAATCTTCTACTTTCCTTGAAAAGTTTGAAATTTTCACAACAGCTGTAAGTTATATGATAGTATATAACATCATGATATAAATCAAAGTTACTATATCACTCTAAAATTATAAAATCAACAAACATAATTACAAGCCCAAAGTTCATAGTACTATAAAATATTGAAATTTACAAAATTATCAAAGTTTTCAATTGAAGTAGAAACTACATTTGATAAGCTTCATATCATTAGGTGCGCTCAAATTTAAAAAAAAATCAGTTTTATGGCTAAAATTCACATCAAGAGTAGAATAGCAAAAATGACCAAAATAGGCTATGAAGGTGATACCTATATTAAGCATCTTCATCTTTAGAAAAGTCAATAATACAATAATGAGGAAATTTGCAAATATTATCACTGAAAATGTACTCACACAACTTCCAAAAACAATATTGGATGAAGATACGTCTTTTTTCCATCCTACAATCTCAAGTCATCAAAAGGACACTTGGTGCAAGGCATGCCCAATGCCCAATGAGGTCTCTCAATTGTCAGCCCAATCAAAAGCAACTTAAGGTAATATGCTCTAAAAGCCACCACTTAAGAGCTGGTCCATCTTTTTCATAGGCTGAAGTGGACAAAATTATTTTTCTATCATTTTTCAGAGAAAGAAAAATGGATGTGGAACCTAACGCAAGTGGTTTTGTATTTTTCTAAGCATTTTTGAATTAGTTACAAATTTTCAAAGATTCTGGACATAGGCACCTATTTGTGACTATAGGTCTCCCAAAATCTGTCCACTTGCAACTTGTAAAGCAATGTATGGAAATCAAAGGCAATGATTGGCTCTTACAATAAAAAAACAATTTTTCTTTGGTGCATTCAATTGCTATAATGGTCCATTTAAGAATCATCCCATCTCCATTCTCCACCTAAAAATAGGGGTGGTTTGAAGAAGATGGGTGCTTTTAGAACACACTACCTTACTCCTAGAAGGATGTGGCCCTATCTGGCCCAAGGCTTTTTTTTGGGCTTTCTGGTGCCAGATTGCACCAGAAAAAATAATCTGGCTAAAAAATGGTAGAAAAATGACCAAAAAAAATGGATGAAATCACCAAAAAATTTCAAAAAAAAAAAAAATCTTGGATGAAACCACCAGATTGTGAATGAAAACCAAATTATAGACATGTGATATGTGCTAATCTGATATTTTCTATCCAATATGCGGATGAATGTTGAAATTTGGAGCACCACTATAATATATATATCACCACTTTGGCACTTCTTAGAAAATGACAAAAAAAGCCCTGATCTGGCCCTATCACCAGGGCAATCAACCAAACATTATCAAATTCCAATATGAATAGGTGCACACTTTGTTCCTTCGGTTTGGCTATATATCATTCATTGGACATTGGACATTTTCACTAGAAAACAAAGAATTCGTTCTGTAGAAAACAAAGATGGCTATATACACAAGCAAGCATAATTATCTATCTGCTATCGACGTTCCACAATGAGAGAAATTTAGTGGTGCAGAGATACAAAGGTTAACCTTCAAGCGAAGCCAATTCACGCCCAGCCTTGAAATTCCGTCGTGCATCTTCTGAGGCTCCAAGCCATACTCTATACATTAGCAACAAATTAATGAGTCGCTGTTCTAATAAACCAATGCAGCACTACAGTTTCACCATCGCTTCGAGACTGTCAGCAGCATCGGGAAAAAGATATTGAGTAATCAGAACAGACCCATCTCCGGAAGGAGTAGGGCAGACTACAGCAAAACCAGTTAAGCCTGACATAGGGGTATTCCTTCCACCATAGCTAGGGATTCCGAATCCAAAGTCCAGCTCATAAATTGGAAAGAACCTCCAAAACGTTGGCAGTACGTCATGCGTAGCGAGATTAGGCCGTTCCCAAGCAAAATTCGACGCTCCTGTGACGTGAACAAAGTCCAATATAGATTTAACGTAATCATCCGTCACTATAGACACCGAATCCTGGATAAGCTTAGCTACATGACCCAGAGGCATGTCCAACACGTCCGCCACCGAGCAGTCTGCTGGTCTGTAGAAGATACAGTTGCCGAAGTAGCTCACAGGAAAATCTTTCAATCTTTTTCTTGCGTCGATAACTGAGTAAATTCTAGTAGTTGCATCCCTGTCCAAACCTCTGGCTTTGGTGACAAGCCTCCAGAGATGGGCCGAAATGAGAACGCCTGATGCAAATGATGCGCCCGATGTGCTTGCTTCTTTCTTCAGTTGCTGAATTTCTTCTGCTAAGATTGTAAACTCCACCTTCTTTGGAAGGACCTCTACGGGGGCCTCTTCGATATACCTTACTTCAGACGGTAGTAAGGACTCTTGCCCCTGAGGATGCGAGGACAACACTTTGAATCCCGGAATGGAATCACTTGGTTGTGGTAGCACTCGAGGTGACAGCAAATGACGTCTGTGTATGAAAAACAAAACATTTGAGATTCATAGTAATGATTCTAGCAAAGCCACACATGACTCTGGCAAAGCTAACGATGGAAATGTAATGGCAGTCAACGAGATCTTTGACAAGAGGAAATTTGAATTGCAAAACCTCACCGATGGTCAGGACGGCTAGTGATGGGTAGCCCCAGTGCCAGTTCAGACCATGCCTTCAAAAAGCTCATCCCAGAGATGCCATCCACCACTTGATGATGCCAATTCACCGCCAATGCTACCGACTTACACTTGAAAGATGTAACCTAGCAAATCAAACCCTCACACTTTGAGTGCTCCAACTCACCAATTACCATTTTTCAGATGGACTCTAGGGCTACGACCAGAAACACACCGTATCGATCTTCAAACTTAGTAACAGAAATCCTCACACATCTACTATCACAACAAACTGAAAAGAGAACTCCAGGTCCACTTCAACCCGCAACAACCACATGAACCAGGAATTATTAGCTTCAAAACTACACCTAATTGTAGTGATCGAGGGCTTTCGGGGGAATTCAAAAGGTAAGTACATCTGGAAGAGACACCATCCAAAATGCTACATCTAGATATAGCACCAAAATGGAAGCACATATTCACCAAGACTCTCATAAGATTTCAAAAGGAACGCATGAAAGCAAAGTAACCGTTAAAAGAAAAGAAGTTCTTTAAAGCAGCTCATGTTTCAATTCTACTCAACTTGATTCTGCTCATGTTTCAATTCTACTTAACCCATTAGGGACGTTGAGGACTAAAAGTGTTTCACGAATGACTATCAAGGAAACTGAACTGTAGAAACGCAAAATGCGCCTATTCATCCCAGAATCTGATAATGATTGGCTCAGTACCTTGGTGATACGGCAAAACCATTCTTTCATGCATTGAAATTCTCTTTCATTCACCACCAAGGGCATTTGAAAATTCAACCCGACTCATAATAATACCAACAGGAACTATGCTCAACAACAGACGCGACAAAGTGAGAAGTCCCTCCCCTTAAACGGAAAAAAACTCAACCTCTATCTCAATAGGCAGCAACCAGACATTTCCAGCTCCAAACCTACACTTGATTGACCTAAATTAGGACTCCCACAAATTCTCAGCTCAAATCAGCACCTGAGGAATCTTATTTCACTTGTGTCCAATCAACACCTGATTGACCTAAATCAGTACTCCCAGACATTCTCCGCTTCAAATTACGATCTGATTGGCAAGCGACGTAGGAATGTCAAATTAGGGCAACCTAGGAAGGAATGCATTGTCCCACCTGAATGACCAGAGGCGGAGTCTCCTCATACTCCTTCCACGAAAAGAGCCCATCCCCACTCAACCCCGCCGCTTCCATTCCAGACAAGCCCACACACCCCTCCCCTCCGACCTCTTCCAGCGTCTCCTCCACCACGGCCTCCGTGAAGAAACATCCCGAGTCGTCGCAGCGCACCTCCGGTTCTCCATTCGGCCCCTTCTTCACCAAGCGCCCTGCGAACGGGTAGTACACCACGAGGGCCTCCCGGAGAGACTCCTTGAGTCTGGCCACCAGAATCTGGAAGTCGGTGTTCGGAGGGGGGTAGAGGAGGAGCACGGGAGTGAAGATGCTGATCTCCAGGCAGTCGAGGTGGGAGAGCGGGAGGTGGCGAAGCTCGCGGGGAGTGGGTGTGGAGGGGGAGAGCCGGGCTGTGGTGGAGGAGGTGAGCGTTGCGGGATTGAAGGAGCCCATCTTCACCGTGTGGTTTTAGGGTTTAGGGATCTTTTTGCGATGTGGAGAACAGAGGCTGCGAAATTGAGGTTAGGGTTGATGAGATTGAGGTTAGGGCCTGCTACTGTAGTGGGGTGCCGCCGGGACCTACTCTAAGATAAAAAAAGTCAAAAAGAGGGGAAGGGAAGAAAAAGGAAAAAAAAGGAAAAAAAAGGAAAAAAAGGAAAAGAGCTGAGCTTTTATATCAATTAAAAACAAAACTTTAACAATCAATACTTTAAACCTTAAAGGACAAAGGGGTGACCTTGGAAATCATCTCTTTCCATTACCATGTGCATCATGGGCTTTAGAAATAGCAAAAGCACTCATTGGAAGTCAAACTACAGTACTATAGAAGACCTTGCCTTTTCACAACAAAATTCCAAGGATGAATAGTTGCAGAGCTTCCATGCAGCAAATGAAGGTCGGAGCGACTAGAAAAGGATATCATGGAAGTAAGCAACCGATCTGGAAACATTATTTTAATCAATTTTTGTAAGTGTTGTTTTATGGGAATTTTTAACATCATAGTTGTGAGACCACGTGCTCAAGCTTTAACGTGGTTCACAACTATGATGTTAAAAACTCCCTAATTAGGGCCGGTATACACTTGGGGCCGGATTGAAGGCCGGCCGGAACTCTCCAAGTTTGAACCAATGGGATTGCTCAATTTCTCCAAATCCGGCCCAAGGGCTTTATACTTGGGGCCGGATGGAACCACCACTCATCCTACGTGTCGCCTTAGGTGGCATGATTTTGGCGCCAAACCATCCGGCCCCAAGGGAGCAATCGGGCCAAGGTTTTTGGTGGCCCGATTTCCCATCTAGGGCCGGATTGGTGTCACATTCATCTCCTCTGTTGGATCAGACAAATCTCCACCGTCTACCATGAAAGGGCTTTTCTTTTCTTTTTTATTACATTTTTTATTAACTGTGAGCTCAATCCCATCTGGTTGAGTCATGTTGTGATATAGATACTGTGTTACAAGATGTTAATAATGAATTTTATTGTTAATACTGAATTTTTGTTAATACTGAATTTTATTGTTAATACTGAATTTTATTGTTAATACTGAATTTTATTGTTAATACTGAATTTTATTGTTAATACTGAATTTTATTGTTAATACTGAATTTTATTGTTAATACTGAATTTTATTGTTAATACTGAATTTTTGTTAATACTGAATTTTTGTTAATACTGAATTTTATTGTTAATACTGAATTTTATTGTTAATACTGAATTTTATTGTTAATACTGAATTTTATTGTTAATGATGAATTTTATTGTTAATGATGAATTTTATTGTTAATGATGAATTTTATTGTTAATGATGAATTTTATTGTTAATGATGAATTTTATTGTTAATAATGAATTTTGTTGTTAATAATGAATTTTATTGTTATTAACCATTGCAATTGTAACAATAATGTCTTTGCAATTGTTTTAGTATGAGGTATTAATAATTAATTTTTTTGGTGTAGACACAAATTACATACTATGTTATAGACACTAATTTTGATAAATTACATGCTTAATAAGTAAATTTTTTATACAGACACAAATCTGTAAATGTTGAAGTTATGCCAAAAACTTTGACATCTACAAGATAATGTGTGTTTTTATCAATTTTGATGACAAATACTTGAAAAAAGAATATGGTAAGGAAAAATTATACTACTAGAAATAACATGTATGGTAAAACCTGATTTACATTTATCATTGAATTCATTCAAGTTTTCATAATAAATTTTTTTATGTTTTTCTTTAAATAAACTAAGAATATAGATTTGAAAAAGAGATTAAAAAAAATTACATGTTTTCTTGAATTGTATGTTTAATAAATGACAACTATTATGGGGCTACAAATCTTTTTTCAATGTCAACTCTAGTTTTAGTGTCAAAAAAAGAAGGTTCAAAAGAAGTCAAAGAACTTCCTTTTTCCGAATAGAAAAAATAGGAAGAGAGTGGAAAAGGTTAAAAAAAATAAAAAAACTCTCTCTTCCATTTTGAAATAGGTAAAGTAGGAATAAAAAGGAAAAGTCTAAAGAATTCTAAATTTTTTTTTCTTATATTTGAAATAGAATAAATAGAAAAGAAAAACTTTTTTTTCTTCTAAAGTATAAAAAATAATAAGAGAAAGGAAAAGATGCATGTCTTAGATTTTTTTAATTGAGCATTTCCAAAATTAAAGAGTGTAGTAATGAAGAAGTCGGCCTTAGAATTGGGCCCCAAGGGCTTTACATTGCTTGGGGCCGGAGTGATGAATTGAAATCCGGCCCCAGAATTCGGCCTCAACCCCTTTACATTGTCTGGGGCCGGATGGTGATTTGGGGCCGGATTGGAGGCAAATCGGGCCGGCCTTCCATCCGGCCCCAGGCCGTGTATATACCCGCCCTTAGTCTCAGCTTCATAATGTAGTCTGTTTGTGTTGGTCCTGATGATGTGAGATTCTTTCTTCGAGTGCAGGAAGCTGTGCGCGTGAAAGTGTTGGCCAGCGGGAACGCGTTGGAGCGGCGATTCAGGTGATTCCCACTGCCCTTGCGCAACTTAGAGAGGTCTTGTCAAATTCGTTTTTGTTCATGTTTTATTCTCGATTCTCTTGTTTTTCGTAATTTTATTATTATTTCTTTCTCAATTCATGATTAAAGTAGAGTGAGTCATAGAGTTTGGCTGCTCTAGGGTAGTCATCTTGGTTTTCCAGCTGCTTCTCACCTCTTGTGATTTCGTATTTTCAGCAATATCGATACATGTGATGACAACTTTGTTATCTCGTTTTTGTTCATCTTTTTCTGGCAAACAGGTATGAAGAGCATGGTCCCACATATGTGCAGAGAAAATGCCCTTAGGAAGCATGCCCACGTGCATGTGAACTTTTCTGAAGAATTATTGAAGCATAGTACTGGTCATGACCATTTTTTGGAAATTATTGTGTGGTACAGGAAAAATTCTAGGCAACAGATGTACATTTATTAGAAAGGTTTGGTCTAAACATTTTTGAAGCATAATCAATTGGATTGAGATTGTCAAGGGTTGCCGTGTTTGGTAATGTTTACGGTAATGAAGTGCTGTAGGAGAGTTCTGTGTCGTAACTACTGTAAATGCCAACCTCCCATCCATTTTCTAATGCTTTCACAAGTTCCAGGAACTTGTTTTTTGTTTTTTCTTGAGGTATAGCGACCCGCCCCCATGTTAATCACCCAGTAAGAATAAAAGACTGCCAGTCAATTTTTGGTCCAGCAATGTCTGGCTTCATGCGCAGCTGCACATGAAGCCAGCCCTTTGGGATTTTTTTTGCTTTTTTGTCTCCATGGTTCTGGCTCCTTCACAAGATTCATTTACTCTGCACACTCTCGATTCTGTCAACAACAGTTCGTGATTGCAGCTTTTGTTCTTACTAAAGAACCTTAATATAGCCAAGCTTGTTTTCTTGTACTTCTTTATACACAATACATTCATCTTGGCAAAACTGTCGCAATCTTCTTGGCCTTGCTACTTGTTTTGACTTTGAATCTTCTTGGATTTGAACAGTGATTCTTTGTCGAGAGTTTGGCTCACAGCCTTTTAGACCGGAAACTTGGTGTGATTTTTTGGGATTTTCTTAAAGAAGGCTGAACTTTAGGCGCGGAGTCGAACCCCAATCTTGAAAGATTCTGCCCTTTGCAGGTGAAGTTCCCACCTCCACACCCCAGACTTTGAATCTTCTTTGATTTGACCATTGATTCAAAGTTGAATGTATGAGAGAACATAATGCACACTCCTTGCCGTGCCTTCGTAAGTTGAATGTATGAGAGAACTGATAATGCACACTCCTTGCCGTGCTCATGGACATGCACAGGAGAGCTTTAGCGACCGCACGGAGATGAGCATCCCGGCCTCCAAAGAGAGAGGAAAGTTTCTTGATGAGAGTTTGAAGGTTTCTTATGAGAATTATTCTCACGACAGTGTCCAAATGCCGATTGGTGCCGTCACGGACTTTGCTTTTTATGAAGGCAAGATTGGAAAATGTCTGTTCATCTTCAGCAGAATTCAAGACTACAGTACAGTGATTTCTACCCCTCAACAATTTTCATCTATACCTTCTAATATACCTTAAGTTTGTTTTGTTTGTTTGATACGTTGAGATCTAACTAAGAATGCGTCTAAAGGCATTCTTGCGGTACTGTTGGAAAACTCTTCACAAGGAGGGATGCATGGCTGACTTTGTTTTGTGACATTTGGACCTATGGTGTGAAATTATGGAATTTTGGTATGAAATTAATTATGGAATTATGGAATTTGAAAGTTTTGTATCATAACTTTCTTGTTGCATGTTCAAATGCTACGAAACAAAATTGAACAAAATTGCCGACCCTTTCTAAAATTGCCATCATCACTCTCTGTACATCTCCAAAATCAATATGTATGTATGTTGAAGAAATGATTTGAGAACATCTTCCAAAACAAACTTTGACCCTTTATAGCTTTGGCATGGGGTATTCAAATGTTGCAATCTTTGGTGCATTGGAACCTTCTTTAACTTTTGAATAACAAAAAACTATGAAAACTTGACCAATCTAATAATAGTAACTAGGCACAATAATAAAAAGTGTCACTACCCACCTTATATGACTATCTTCATTTTTTTACTTTTATCAAGCAATTGAGAGATTAGCAAGACAACTGTCTATTTAGCTTTCATTACTTCGCCAAAAAGGTAGGATGAAAAAATATTTTTCACATCCCAAAGTTCTATTCCATAGTCATCCAAATAATATTGAGATAGAAGAGTGTGGACAGAGTTCTAGATGTGGAAAGAGTTCCAAGATTAAATGTGATGGATGCCCGGATTGATGTTGTTAGTTTATATTGATTGATGGATTGTATAGATATTGTTCAATGAGTAGAGAATTGCAAGAAAAAAATGGGCTCTCGAGGAGGGCAAGATCTAATTAGGAGACCCTCTTTTTCCACTCATTGGACATTGCTTGGTCTAAACCATTCGCTAGAAAATTCAATGTGAAAAGATGTCCTATATTCACAACACACTCCTTGATGTGGCCGAAATAGTTCACAAGAAATGTTCTAGGATTCCTAGAACTTAGTGTAGGAATCACATCTTATTTAAACTACTTTGCGATTTTGCTCTCCTTATTGATGATGAAAATTCTTACTACAACATTTGTTGACTCTTTTAGAGAAGAAGTTGTTGTATAAATGGATCTCAAAAAATAGTCAATTCAGTATATCTTGGAAACTTGTACTTTCTTGCTTTTCAACTAAATTATACCCATGTAAATGATCATTTTTGAATTTGAGCACAACTAATTAAAGAGATTGGTAGCTAGTTTCCACTACGTTTCAAGTATTTGAATAAGTCCCCAAATCAAAATATTTAATTACAATTTGAACTTTTGACCTATAACCACAATCTATTGATTTTTTGATTATAGAACAACATAGGATTTTGGTTCACATCATGGTGTTCTATACTATAATTTACACCAACATTAAAACTTTAGATTTTTTAAGTGCATTGCTTATTATGATATGATTACCTAAAATATGTACTTGCTTGAGAATTAGCATCTTTAAGCACAAATTGGCCCAAAAAATCATACCAAGATGTTAGCAAATGAAAGTGGAAGTAAATGCAATTGATTTGAGAGTTTTTACATATATGTGAATAAATTACAAATTTTCAAGTGGAGGTCCTTGTAACATTTAGCTACTATTGACGCTACACTATTCTTAATTGGACATCCTTGAAATACAAAATGCTTCAAGTCTCATTGGTTGCTTCAAAGAACTCTTCATCTTCCATTGGTTACTCATTAGGTTAAGAATGAATCCTTAGAGAGCCATCTAATGAATCCCCAGAATTCATTAAGATATTATTTTCAAGAAAATGGTGAAATTTTCCCCCTATCTCTGGTCACCCTCATAATGATGATAAGTGGGTCACATCCATTGGCTTAAAGAATGCCTATAATACTCCAAATTTGACAATGCATTCTTATTTTATTTAACTTAACACCTAATTAAACGTCCAAATCCTTCTCCAAAATTAACGATTTGAGAATAATCATCATAAAGTACTATTTGGAAGAATATTTTGGAATTCATATACAAACAAAAGTTGTAGATTTTGAGTTTTAGATTCCATCCATATAGTTAGATTCACCAATGCTATCACCAATATTTTTTTATAAAATTTGAAAGAGAAATTTCAGAATTCCTTTTAAATTTGATTACAAGCAAAATATTATCATTGTTTGAGTAAAATTTGTTGGAATGGATTTGAAATGAGGTTCTCTTGACATGGTGATTTTTTGAAATTCAGTTTTGTGCTCCTTAAATCTATAACCTCATTTTTGCAAATCATGTTTTGAACTAGAGTTGATGCAATTTTGGCTTGTTCAACCACTTGACATACTTCCACATTTGTAATTTTAGAAAAATATGTATTCTAGCAACACCAAATCCAACCATTGGATAGAACAACTTGATAAAGTATCTCCATAAATTAGAATGACTTTCATCCAAGCAGTAAGGAGAAAGAAATGTCAGTTTCAATTTGTTCATCGTCCTGAAACTAAATGTCAGAGCGCTTAGGGGTTAATAGTATGAAGAATTCTTATCTTACTGGTAAATAGGTTGTATTGGACAACTAACTATTTAGTTTAATACTTTAATAGTATTTTCTATTTTCCTTGTACTTGTCTAAATACACTAATGTACTAATGTCACTATGGTTACTGTGTACTATATGATGGTCCTTGACTCTTCCTCGAATGTTCACCATGGTAATCATGGTATGTACTAGTTCTACAAGTTTTTTTAATAAATCAATTGGTATGTACAAAAATTTAATAGAATTTAAATGATTGTGACAAACTTAGAAAAACTCATATAAGATAGGAACATAAATCCATGTGTCATAGAAATTGAACTCATCATAGGGCCCCATAGGCTTCATAATACTAACAACCTTGCTTATCAAATGTTTGGGGGTTTCTCAAGGGTTCATTTGATTCCTAATGTTTGGAAATTAGTGTTGGCCTAAAGAATTTTGTTTTGTTGAAATTGGGTCACTCTGAACACCACCATACACGGTTTAGGTGTCTCCAAAGGGATTGATAGCTTATGCCTATCTTATGTATAGGGGCATGTAGTTCTAACTTCTTAATTTTGCACTAAACAAACTAGTGCAAATTACTTAAATTCTTTCAAACCAATTGGATGCAAATGCAAGTTGCTTCACCTTTGAAAGAATGAGACCTATCACCAATGTACTTTGCCAAAAATGTTCCAATTTATGAATGAGCAAGTGCATTCTTCATCTCTAGTACAACAATCTTGCCAAAGTCATTCATTAACCCTTAAGCACTCCAACGTCCATATTCTGGACAATGAACAAAGGGCTTGCAGGTGTTGTTTCATCCAACTACATTCTCATTCATCCAATGTAACACTTGAATCTTGAAAAGACAACCTTTTTTTATGCCCAATTTCATGAAATTTTGGTAAATGGTATTGTTGTACAAAGATATAAGCAAAAATGTGCCAAAATTTGAAAAAGGATTGAGGCATTAAAGGGGTTAAAAACTTGATGAGGTAAACCTCATATGACAAACCCTGGTAAAGAAAAGCTTTCAATTGCTCCCGCTAAGATATGTCACACAATTACTTGGGTGTACAGAAAAAAAATATCAGTTCATGTCTAATTATTTGATTGTAGGCCGTCTACCACAAGTGCATATGATAGTCCTATCACCTCATATAATCCAGAGTCCATACCAGTGCGATCGATGTCGAGTTTTAGGAACTGATCAGAACGTCAATCTCGTACGTTATCGACATTGGCGCTAGCTATTCCATGACTTTGGCATAGGTCTAGCTAGTGAAAATCTGTACACAGCCTATTGCAGTAACGTAAGTTGTTAGACCTCTGTGTACACTTGTGTCACAATTTCTGGCGTAGGACGATTTAACTGAATGACGATTCCACCAACTGCCGATCTGCGCAAACTCCGCAAAGTGTCTGGGTTTTGGTGACTGAGCGGCTTGTAGACGAAACGGAGAACATCACGAGGCAAGGGACGTTTCACCGTTTCCAGTTGCTGCAGTGCTGTCTCACAACCTCGCGCCAACTCCAGATCGTGCATACGTAGCGAATGGCGCAAGAAAAGGTACAGCATGGCCTCAACAGTGTCACAATTTCTGGCGCAGGATGACGCCAATTTAGCAGAACGCCGATTCCGCAAATTGAGGATCTTGCGTACAGTGCCAGGATTCAATAGCCCGGTGAACAGCTTGTTGAAGAGACAGAGAAAAATCAGAACACCCAGAAGCAAGGGATTTTTCATCGCTCCCAGTTGCTGTAGTGCTTCCTCGCAATCTCGCGTCAACTCGAGATCCTGCATAGGTTGACAAGAGCGCACGGCCTCAACAGTGTCACAATTTCTGGCGCAGGATGAAGCTAATTCAACAGGAGAACGATTCCACCAATTGATGATTTTGCGCACAGTGTCAGGGTTTTGGTGACTGAGTGGCTTGTAGACGAGACGGAGAACATCACGAAGCATGGGACGTTTCACCGTTTCTAGTTGCTGCAGTGCTTACTCACAACCTCGCGCCAACTCGAGATCGTCCATACGTAGCGAATGGCGCAAGCAAAGGTACAGCACGACCTCAACAGTGTCACAATTTGTGTCAGAAATTTGCGAATGCAACAAGCAAAGGTTCAGCACGGCCTCAATAGTGTCACAATTTGTGTCAGGATTTTCGTCGCCAGCTGATGACACCAATTGAACAGGACGACGATTGCACCAATTAGCGATTCTGCGCGCAGTGTCAAGTTTTTTGGGACTGAGCGCCGGTCTGAAGTAGAGATAGAAAACATCACGAGGCAAGGGACGTTTCACCTTTTCCAGTTGCTGCAGTGCTTCGACACAACCTCTCACCGCCTTGAAATCGCTCATGCGAAGCGAGTGGCACAAGCAAAGGCCCAGCATGTTCTCGACAATGTTTGCTGCGTAACTCCAGCAATTGGCTGAGAACAAGTTGTAGCGATGGCCAGTGGTTGTCAGAATTGTATTCAACTCCGTCGTGGACACAATCCAGTGGTTATGGAGCTCCCAGACGAAGCGAGAGCGGGACGGCAAGGCCACCGATGAATGCTCGCTCAGAGGGACCATGTGGATGTGGGAAGGTATTCCACCACAGTGCGTCCATTTTTTGATCTTCTCCACCACGAAGCTGAATGGTCTGTGGTTTCTGTCGATGGCAGTAAAGATGATGTAATCATGCTTCCCTAGTTTTCTTGGACCCTTCATGTCTTCATGACCATCTAAAGGGCGGAGGAAAGACAGCGTCTGCTCCCTGACCTCGAGACGTAGTACACTAACCTCCTGTCCAAACTCGGCATACAAGTCGAATGGCATCGTCTCCGTATTGAATCCCCAAATGAATTGAATCCAGGCCTGGGGTGGCAGCTCCTGTATAATACGCAAGGGGCAACGATTTAAGAAGATCAAAATAAGCTACGTACTTCAAATTTGATAACTAATGATAATGCTATAATAAAGTTTCTATGAGAGGAGCGGCCAAGGCTTGTCTAGGAAAGCCCAATTCTAGTAGAATGTATTCCACTTCATGTTACATAAGGAACATTAAAATCTGAGGCAAGTGTTTCTTTCGCTTCTCTAATCCAAAAACTGCGTGAGCCACTTGCCTATCATTGAGAAGATGATGGAAAGGTCATGATCATACCCTAGAAAGTCAATTTCATTAAATTGCTGATATTTGCAAAGCCAAACACTGTGACATTGTGATATCTTCACAAAGGTATAATTCTAGCCCACAAACCAGGAGAGATATGGGTTTTGGGTTTTGGGTTCAGACCGCCCGTCCCTGTTGAACAGCGCCAAAGTATTGGAATTTGCCGAAATTGACGTTCAGACTGACGTGCTCGAAAAAGAACTAAATGCAAAACCCGGATATGGACTCACTAGCTGACTGCAACAATTGATCCTAAGCCGATCGTGCATTCTCTTTTCCAAGCAATAACCAGTGGACGCAGAGTGTGAGAGAGTCTTACAAGGACCACCCCTCAAGCCCCCGCTGTGCGCGAGGCCGCGACTTCCGGGAGGACGTACTGATTTGGTAAGACGTACGCGCAGCAGAGCAGGCTAAGTGCTACAAAGCACCACATGCACAAGCTTAATCGCTTCAAGAAACACGTAGTAAGCGCGCTAGCTAGGTGTTGACTCACAGATCTGGATTCTACTATATGAGCACCAGTCCTTTAGTTTCGAAAACGGACGTCAACGAAATTCAAGCAAGCAAGAAGACCTAACGATGAAAGACAAGAGCAGACGCACGGTGTTGGCGACCTGAACGAAGGCCCGCGCTCATGAAGTAGAATGAGTACTCATTCCGAAATCGGGAACGTTGCAAAAGCGTGTTTGTCACGCCTCGGGCTGGGTTTGTTTTTCAACCTCCTTCGGGGCTGTTCGCATGGAGCACAGGACCGGATCTCCAACTGGTCCCAAAGGCAGGTTCGCATTGCTAAAATTGTGAACTCCATTTTCGATGTGGAGCTCCGGTTCCTCTCTTTCTCCACCCTCCTTGATTATAAGTTAATAGGCTCTGAAATCACACAAGCTCTAAAACCGTCCACCTCCTCAAATGTACAGTGTATGTAACATGTTGCTTTTTCATAGCCTTCAGCCAGTGTACGTTTGAGGAGGTGGGCGATCTTAGAGTCCTATGCCATTTCAACTTCAAAATTTTGTAACTAATTCCACAAAGCTCCAAAAAATATGAAACAACTTGGGTTAGATGACGCTTCCACTTGTCTTCCAAAGAAAATTTACTGGAAATTATTTCAAGAAGCTTCGCCTCCCCAAAATTAAGTTTCAGCTCTTAGGTGGGTAATTTCTGGACTTGTTACCTTAGGATTTACAAGCCCGTTCTCCTTGCCATCAACCCAACTTACTATTTTTCTAAAAGTATATTCTACTTGTCTTGTTGTCTCCCCTCATACATTGGTTGTCTTTGTGGTTCACCTCATTCATTAGTTGCCACATGCCACTTAATTCTGAACATTAATAGAAAAGTGGATGTTTTTATTTGGTGAAATTAATGGACCTCATCTGGAAGTATGATATGGTATTGATTTGACCTGGCTGCTTAGTGCCTAGAGCTCTACCTTTGGTTGAGTCATTGCATGTGAAGAAGCCTTTAGAAGGTCCCCACCTGGTTGGCACCCTTATTTCTTGTTTGCTTTATACTATATTTTAGCTTTGCTTGCCTGTCCCAGTTCACTTGCAAATTAGTACTTTTTTTCTTTTTTTCTTGCAATAAAGGGATCCTTTGCTTATGTCAAATAAAAACCCAAGGTAATTATACATTTAAGTTAACCTTGAAATGTCCTTTCCTTACTTGGTAAGCAATCCAAAGGGGAAAGAAAATCTCCTTGATGCTTAGCATCAGTTTAGTTGCTTGCCTCAAATTGTCCAATCAAGGCATGCAAAAGTGAACAGTCCTTTGACTTTGCAACCTAAATGCAATGCTTAGCAAGTCATATTCACTATAGAAGTGGGTCTAGTAGGTTGAAACATTCCAAAAAAAATGCAAAAAAACTTTTTATTAACAATTTTTTCAAAAACCAAGCCCTAAGTAGGGTTTGGCATATTGTTTAAGTAATAACCCTAATCAAAGCACCGGCCAATGACCAATTGTCCTAATTGCAGAGTCCAACTCTCCAATTCCCAATGCGTTTTCAATTATTGGCAAAATTTTGCTAAAATCTTATTTCATTTTTGAACTAGCTACCGTAGTTTACATTGGGGAAAGAAATGATGGATGAAATTATTGCCAAAAACATCTCAATTCTTTTTATTTTCATCCAATTGTGGATGAAGTTTACAAGCTTTAGATAATCTCATGGATGGAAACATATATTGGCTTGATAAAGGGATGGATGAGCAAATATAGATTAACTATAAGTATAATTCACCCACATTCCACAATGCATGTCACACTACAAAGTGAAAAAGATAAAATATTCATTGCTTTGTGCTTCTTTCATTTTGCACCTATATATAAATAAAATTCTTTATAATCACTTAATATTTTTCAAAGATGTAATCACATGTCTTTTATAGGTCATAAAAACTCCAGGTATATTAATGAAAAAATATAATTACTATGAATTTATGAATAAATGGTGAAAAAAAAAATAATTTTAAGTATCAAATATATTTCAAAAATCCAAAATCTTCTCTATAGGCATATCTTATAGTGTAGAACATCATAGTGCATATAAATTTACTATGTAATTAGAGAATTAGAAAATCAACAATCTATGGTTATAGACTACAAATCAAATTGCAATAAAATATTGAATTTTAGGATCATTCAACTTTCCAAGTTTGAATAAAACTAGATTTGATAAGCTTCATTTCATTGGTTGAGTTCAAAATTCAAATAAAATCATGTTTATGGCTAAAATTGAGATAAAAAAATTGAATAGAAATTGCCAAAATATACTACAATAATAAGGTGATTTGTAGATTTGCCATATTTTATATAGAAAAGTCAAAAATATCACAAGGAATGAAATTTCAACCCTATTCATTGAAAATAAGTTCAAACAACTCCTTTAAAAGAACTTGGATGAATTTATTTTTCCATCCTTACTAGAGGCCTTCATAAAATCATTTAGAGGACATTAATAAAGGTCCTTTTAGACTTTTCAAGGTTAACAAGATCCAATGAATACGACATTTGTAATAAGATATTATATACACATTGAACTAGTCTAATGATTAACCTTATAAAGACATTGACCCCTAATGTGACATGTCAATGAAGTTAAGAATGTACCTATTGGTCCAAAAATAGTTTAACATCTAAATTTGTTAAAAATATGACTTCCTCAATTGTTTCTATAATTGCATCAAAAAATAAGGTGTTAAACATCAAGATTAGATGATACTTACAAAGTGATATTTCTAAAAATGTTTTAAGGTCTCTTTCATATCAATTTTGAAGCAATTTCCTTTTGAAACTCACCCAAATTTAATATTTATTAATTGATTATAGCTTTTATCAATTTATTAAAATTGCAGCTTTTGTTTATTGATGGAAAAAGGCATAAGATCCAAAGATGAAAACATAAATACTGTCCTCCAACACTAAATTTTTCTATGGCATGCCAATTATGTTTACAAGTTTATTCAAATGCTTTCCAAAGGCAAAACAAAGGGGGGAATGACCCCAAAACACAAAGCACAACTCTGATATATATTCAAATGCTTCCATGAGGTTAACTTAGGAAACCAACTATAGTTGCTTATGTGAAAGTTATCCTATACAATTTTCTCATTGAGATCATCACAAATAGAACAAATATGCACTCTTGGAAGTTATAAAATCAACTCAATCATACACAATACATGAAATGATTTGTCCTTTATTGGTTTCATTGTCAACTAAAGCTAGGAAAGAAACCCATCGGCAAACCCAAAAATCATGTAGTCCTTTTCAATTTATGCTTCTTTTTCATTTGACATGAACGAACTCATTCATTCAATTGCACATCCACAACCATCAAAGAACTCAAAATCAAACGAAACGGTGCTCATACCTTGGTTGAGAAAAGACGCTACCAGGAAAAGCACAAAAATCAAATCAGGTCACATTCTCAAAGAATCAATTATGCTAGTGACATCTGTACTATACAATAAAACGCTACTTGACTTCTAGCGAGGGCCAGTTCTTAAATGCACCCTTTCCAACCAATATAATCTGACTAAATAACATTAATCACATTTAAGAAACCAAAAAACTAAAAAATTGCACCCCTGAAATCCGCGCTACAAATATAAAGCGAAACCTGTAGAATAGAATAAGAGTCGGTGCATCTCCGACTCAAACAGCACCTGTGTGTGTACCTTCATACTACAATATTACCTCGTCCTACGTCTACCAAAACTTTTACTAAGCAACGTCTAAGCAGTCAATCGCAACCACAAGACCTTCAAGATACTCAACACAAAAAAATAATGGAACTCTGCATCTCTAAACCGCAAGTAACCTTGGCAGAAGGATTTTTTAACTCCGTAATATTTTGTTCACTTCAACCTGAATGTCAACTGAAGAATCTGACCTCACAAACTAAAAGGGTTGGGTTGAAGACTCCCAGAATCTGTTGGCATCCTCTGAATATAGCGTGCGGTCTTGAATTTCGAGATTGGCAATATGAAGATCAATCATTCTCGCTTGTACAGCTTTAACAAGAACCAGCAATGCTGGAAACAGAAACCAATTTTCTTCTTCCCTGCGTGTTACCAATAGAAATTGGTTAATTGCACACCCAGTTTCATTTTTATCATAATAAATTGAAATGACAAATAATGCATTCCCTGCACCCGCACAATGTACCCATGAAACTGGCTCCTAATCCATAAGTACCCAGATTCTATTTACCCCAATTTTAAGAAGGAAGTCCACTTAGAAAGGTAATGGTTGACTATAGTAACTTTCAAAACATATTGTTATTATGCAAAAATGTAAGGTATGATTCTTTTCTTCCATTTCTATTTGCGGTTACCTTCCTTGAAGATTCCATAAACATTTATTTCAAATTCTAAAGACATGGAAGAAGAGGCTTGGGGCTCTTAAGACTTGAGTGGAAATAGGACATTCAAGTACAGATTTGAAGTGTTCCGAAGGATCTTACGAGGTGAAGCCTTGAAGATCAGAAGTTGCAGCACCAAGCTTCATAACATAATGAATATAACCGTATATAAATGCTGTACTCTGCAATAGAAAATTGCAACACTAATGTAAGTTCAGGAAAGATTTCAGCATTTAATGATCCTAGTATATACACTCGTGAATATGGTAGAGATTTCAGGTCAACTTGAAAATTGAGAGGACAATTTCTAAGCCATGACAGGAAGTCTTGAGGTTACGAGCAGAAAATGCAGGAAAATTAATTTCAGTAATTACAGTATGGAGATTGAATTTGCACTTAAGTGCCTGTATGATCATACAGGCACTTAAGTGGTCATTTGTAAGGAATACTGAGAGATATGGATAACTCACAAGATTAACAAACGAGGTGATGTTCCACAGAGCATAAATTCGTGCAAGAGCAGCAGATCTTCGCGGCCCGTGGCTAAAAAGAGCGTTCAGGCCAGCCGCACTGGGAATTACTGATGCAAACGGAAGCACCATCAAAATTCCCAGCATTGCTGCCAAAGATATGGAGTAGAATTGGAGTAGCATGAGTAGTGTCAAGCTCAAATCCACCAACAGCAGCAAAGAGATCACCAGGCCCACAGAAGCCTGCAGACAGGACAACACATCAAATCCCCATCCCAATCTTCACCACAGAAATTGGCACTTACCCGGTCAAAATGATCACGGGATAAGGCAAATCTTGACACAGATTTTGCGCTCTGGGATAAGAGAAAGATGAGGAGAGAAATAATTTCCACATGTCTTCAACAGGACCAGAAAGCAACTTAGCATCATAGAAATGCACTACATACTAGAAGCAGTGGATTAAGAAGGCAGAAGATATAGCAGAAGTCATTAAAGCAGTGGATAAGAAGATAAATTGAAATCACTCACATGATGACCAACAGGTCTCGCATTCCTGAGGAGAAGCGATACTGGAAAGCAAAAATCACGTCTCTCTTCCAGAGATCGTAGATTACTTGTATCTAAAACTGCACCACCGATTCGTCGCCTAGATACTCCATATTGCGAGTAGCCTTGGCTAAATTGCCATTGCTGTGGCGCATTGAACCTGCCATCTTCATCGGATGGCATGTAGCTTATACTGTAATAAAGTTGATAATGTTAGCAAAATCCTGATGTAAGATCGCAAACTTTAAGAAACAACGTTTTACCATCCCGTCAGATACCCTTTCCAGCAGTTAAGAATACACTAATACGAAATAACTCTGAAAAGCTTCTATCGACTTCGTTAAATAGTCCTCCAATTATCGCCAAACAGAATTGCTAAGCTTAAGCAAAGTACCTCCTTGGAGAACCACCCGGACTTGGTTCATCTGGAAACTGCATTGGCTGAGGTACCTCGTCAGCAGGATTCACAACTAGGCCAAGCTGGTAGTAGCCTGTAGTGGTAGCTTGGTACCAGGCCATATCCACTCGCACACCCAAAGTGGATAGCCGTGAGTTGCCAACGGCATTTAGCCAGTTCAACACAGGCAGCAAGCCGCTGCGAAGGGACCCTCTGCGAACAGTTCGTAATTGTGCATTTAAACCAGCTACCATTCTGTACCACATTGTTGAAGGAACAGCCTGCAATCACAAAATATACCACACATTATAGTCCGCAAAAGAAAACGATCAATCTGGACACCTCGTCCAAAGCTAATATCAATGGCACATCAGATGTAAAAGTGTTGCTAAGAAAAACCTAATATCCCATTCTACAGATTACACATAATCACTTCTACCTTGACATAAGTCAATTTCCCCACGGGCAGTCCACAAAGCTTGGGTAGGCTAAAATAGGTCTGTAGTTGAATAAATATACAGCAGCTTCACAGAAAAAAAATACCCATGCTTCTGGGAAGCTACAGGCAATATCCAAATAACACATATTGTAGTGCGTTGGAATCCTCTTGAAATGGGGACAAGACTCACAGAATTTTTTGTGTTTCTAATTGTAGTAAACACATGCAGCAGCTGGAAATCAAGCTCTCGGGGGAATCCACCGTAAAATCACCACTCAAAAACTCCGAACCAGTCTCACTCGCTGCAGTTCTGTCCGTTTTTTTACTTCTTGGGTAACCAGAAAATGGTGGATGGTCTTATTAACTCGTGAAAGTGCCTACCGTTGTAATTGAAGTTCCTCAACCATAACTGGAATCAATGGTGTATGCATTAGCGAACCTGTCCAATTAAGCTGGTTAATAGGTTGTCGCTGTGAAGGTTATACGGCGCCATATAGCTGCCTTCGCCCCCGAAAATAATGGTCATTGGCAATCTTTGCATCAGCTTAGGAGGGAGATCGGGTCGCTTTTCATCTCCTCCCAGAAACACATCAATGTATGCCAACATCAAGTCAGGTGTTGCTGCCACCTGCACAAGTCAGTCTTTAATGTCAACTTACACATAGAAATCTTACCAACACGAAAAAACACAACCAATCATAAAACTTGTTTTTCTGAAGGACAAACTAAGGAACAAGGTCGGGTTCATCTCTTCCAGAAATAAGGAAAAATGAAAACTTGGCTATCTTCAGAGTAAATCACCTTGAGACCTTCATACAGAGCTCGTGACCGGCAAGATCTCAAGCATGCATGGTCGTATTCTGACCGTACATACTCCCGCAGTCGCTGAATTTTCTTCCGTGCGCGCCATTGCTGCCATGACCATGCGCAAGGGTATGCCAATACTGACAATATGCTGTGCACTGAACCTTCCCACCATTGATAAGCTGCTAGACAGTTGATTTCCTCTGCAAATCTATTAAAAGCGTCTTCATAGCTGCAAATCAAAGACACATGTTTGAGAAGGTTCTTTTGGGCCATTTTGACACCACAACTTGATAACTTAATAACTGTGAAGTAGAAGCCATAGGAGATTGCTGCTTACACAAGATCCATGATCTGATCGGGAGGGGAATGAGGAAGATGCCATGGCTCGCCAAAGGTATTATTGCCCATAAAGTACATGCGATGTATGTGGCTTTGAGACTCCTCTACTCGTGTGGTCTCGAGCACCTGTATCAAAGAACACAAAATAAGCCTCAGCACAGGATAGGCCTCCAGGCAACAGTTTGATTTGAAACATAGGCTACTTAAATGCGACTACCCAAGTAGAAATGTATAATTTTCATGCGTGTATTTCATATAATCCTCAGTACAACCTCAGGATAATCTTCACTTATTCAAAAATTGAAAATCATATTTGATCATTTTAAAATGCCACTACTCCTGCAAACACATGCCACAATTATACTAAACATATAAAAATTCGTTCTTGGGGGATTGCTGGCCCCCAACATGCTACTATTGCTCTTAAAACATTTCTCATTCTCATAGAGCACCATAACTTTCTACATTTCAGACCATTGCTTAGCCCTTCCCTTGAGGGAGAGACAATAAACGGTTGTGATCAAGTAATAAATGATAATAAAGAGTGGTCTAACCTCATTTAAAGATTCCAAGAATGGGAATGAATGATCAATGAGAGCCCCATTTGGTGTAGGAGCAGGTCCAGAGAAGTCGTCATTGCCTACCAACTTCATCCGCGCAACACTCAGCACCAAAGCCAACACAACCATGACAACCGAGAGCAAAAGTGTGAATAACCAAGGACCACCGAGCGTATATATTAAGTCCTCCACCATAGTGTAACAGTTTGGCATGTGATACTTGTCTGAAATACACTGGTAAGGGCACGCTGCTTCTGTGACGCCTCCTGTGATAGGCACGAGGCAGATCATGTCAACTCAAAGTAGCTATTAAGTGCAATACAGCAAACAAGGAAAAACAGGACTCTTTGGGCTACACCAAAATGTGAAATTACTACTCAAATAAATCTTTACAAAAATTTGGCTCTAAGTTTGTATGAAAGTATCATTCATAATTCACTTAACTAAAACGAAATAGTATTTGTTCACCTACAATGTTTCTTTAATATAACTGAACATCCACTACGAGAAAAAAGCTATAGCCGAAGTAAAAAACAACGTAAGCTCCAGTGTAGCCCATAGTAATCGCACTTTTTACTCAAATCCAGAAAAAAGGGATGGTAATTACCACGAGAATAAGTGTAATTAGCCCGGCTTGGCAGTTTGTCGGGTGGACACGGTTTGCATAAATCCGATTTCCAGCCAGTCTCATTCTTGTACGTTCCAACTGGACATTCCTGTCATGATAACATCCAAAGCTGATCAGGCCAGCAGTTACAGGTTGATGTTGATCATAATACCAAATTCTCATGCTTCAAATTCAACTACTCCTTCAGGGTAGTCGGCAGCTAAAACAGATCAGCCTTCCTTTCTGAAAGAACTTTATCCAAGAAACCCTGGGTGGTAACTTGACAATCTCAACAGGACTTTTCTAATTGCTGCTACAGCTTCTAAGAGGTTCATGACATTAAGAATGCCAGCATACATAGAAAAGAGGCATTGAGAGGAATCCATTGACAAAATCTGAACCAAAACGGTTTGGCACCAACAAAATCTACTTTTAAAATTAATGCACGCAAAATTTGATGTCCAAAAAAGCTGATTCTCTCTCAAGTAATAAAACCAAAAGTGCCTAATAATAAGTGTACATGACTTCTGAAAACATAATTGAAGGATACCAGTGTATTCTCATTTCTTAAAGCATTGAAATCAGCTACGAAGAGACCTCTAAAGTCAAGCCCCCCTGATTCTTATAATCTAGGTGCCCTCCACGCTGTTATTGCAAGAAGTGACAAAAGAGATACCAGAGAATCGAAGAGGCTGATTACCTTACAGAAGATGCCATGGAGGCCAGGTGGACAATCAACTCCACTAATAGTACCATTCTCTCCTACCTCGGATTTATCATCCCCAGCATTCCCCCCTCTGTTCACACATTTAGATGTCATGACCGACTTCAACATCTCCAATCATCTCTTCTTTTCGCACTATCTTTCAATTGAACAGTGTATGGAATCGTACGCAAAGAAATGAACTTCCACAAACTCGTTTTATTAATCAATTTGAACATTGGAGGTGCACAATAAGGTGTTCTATACAAAGGTCAGAAGTTGAGAATGAGTTCATCCAGCATTTAAAGTTGTTTAGGAAACACAGTGACAAACATTCTACTAAAAAAATTACAGCTTTGCAAATCCACATCCACAATTAATTGTGGAAATCTCTAGTTACTAGAACTCAAATTTGACTCATTTGATTATGGAATTCTTCAATGAATCTGTTATGAAGGAACCCAATCATTCAACTCAAAACAAGAAACGGGTGGGCACCTGGTGTGATAGAGACCCTTCACGTAAGCAACGGGAACGAAATCCACCCCTGTAGGAATGTTGGACCAATGGAAGTGAAGTCGACCACCAGCACCACCGCCACCACCCACTCGACCCCCGTGGCCTCCTGCACTGGACAGTATGGACTCGTTCCCCATTAGCAAAGTCTGCAGAAACAGAAGCAGACTGCCACCAGAGCCTCCGCCAGGGTCACCTATCTCTGGACCTCCATCACCTTCGCGAAGTGATGAGTTAAAACTCCCGCCATCCGCAGAAAGGACTCCAAAAATCTCCACTTTGGTAATAGGGTGTTCGATGGAACCCATGACTGCCAAAAGTCATAAGATTGCAATGATCAATAGATTGCAATGGAAGTTTTTACAGATGCTCATCGTCATAATAGACAGCTGTACAGCATAAAACGCTTCTAATTTACACCCTTGCTTCACTAAAGGCCACTATGGATAACACAGGTCGAAGGAACAAGAAATCCTCGTCCTTGATTGGTGCAAAAATCAATTCTATTCGTATTACCTTGTCTTCTTCAATGTCGACTATATACTAATCCAAATAACATGGCTCTAGAAATTACACATAATATGTCTTCTCGGGTCTGCGCGGATGAACGTATGAACCACTTACCTCAAGAAACTGAACACAAATATTTTGAAAAGCTTATTCAAAGTCATGCTGAATGAGTATGCAATTGGTTGAAAATAGCATGTCCAAGATGCAGGAAGTTATTCCCGCACCTAGATAACGACCAAGGGATAAGATAGTGAAATCATAAGAACAGCATGAAGCTCACCTATGATACCGCCTCCGGCAGTGTAGTCCCCAGAGCTTGCATTGCCACTGCCACTACCACTGCCGAACTCACAGGGAAGCGAATTGTTGCCATAGACTGCACCCCCAGCTGAGAAGCTGCCTTTGTAATAGCCCTGACCACCTCGCCCACCATGTCCCGCGCCACCTCCGACCCCAACGGGTTCAAATGCTCCTTTGCCAAGCCCTCCCTCGCAACCTGACAGGTTTCATCCACTACATGAATCTACGCAAAGTTTGCAAGGAAGCTCACGACAAGGAATTACTGATGAAACATAAGTGAATAGAAACCTTCACAAAACCATGTAGAGGCTTCTTCTTATTTCAAACAATTTAAAAAATCTAGATGCTCACAGATTTGCAAAAGTCGGCACGCATAAATATGTAGTAAGCAAAATAAAGATCGAATAAATATGTAGAATAATCCTTGAATTTTGAGTCACAGCTTAGCCCCTAAGTGTTCTAATGCCCATATTACATGGCCAAAAGAGGTCGCTTCCATTATAGGAGTTGAAATAAATCATTAAGGAAGCAACAAAGGAACAAGGGAAGAAAATATACCAATTGAAGAAGAGATCATAACCTACAATTCTAAATACAATAGAAATATGTATTAAAAGTTACTATAACCGATGTTAACTCTTCCAAAGTGGACTCTCTGATTTTAGCTTGGGCACCTTAAAACTTAATGTAATAAAGATGTCAACGCAATTGCTAAAGAGAAACACCTAAAGCTGACGCCGAAAGACGGCCTCTGATTGAGATTGTCTTGACTCGCTGAACATGAATGGCACTTCCTAGGACGGTACCATTGATGTGCACATCTTCAACACGGCAGATCTGAACAATTCGATCATCAAAATTCAGTACAATGAGATCTGTCTTTTAGAGCCACAAGTTCTAAAGGCCTCACATTATTAGATCACGACACGTAGCACTGCAAGGTCTTAGTATTTATAACGTCACATGACCTATCATAAGCCCCCATTAGGTCTTCGCATACACAAGTCTGACTATCGGGAAATACAGAGTTAAATCTCAGCGCAACTGATATCCACAGTATTTCATAGGTGCCCAGTTCAAAACATGCATTTGTGAATGGAAGCCCAGAGTCACTGTAGTACTTCATACGATATTTTGGTGAACAGAAGATGTCTGTTTGCATAAACTCAGTGAAGCGTCAAAGTCATGCTGTGGAGTACCTGCATCGTCAATGGGGATGATACGTTGAGTGTACAGTCCTCAGAAGGCGTAAGAATCTCTTCCGGGCAGATGTTGTTATCACAATATACTTTTGTGATTCTGCATTCGTGGTATTGAACATTATCAATAAGAAAATGAAACCAATCACAGTGATGTTTACAAATCAAGTCATGAAACTAATCAGAGTGGATGAGAAGCTCTCAGACACACTTTTCTGAATTCCAGATCTGATGGTGCAAGTAGCGATGCAAAAACTAACCCTTCTTTAATTGGAGAGTCTACTTCAAGTGGCGCCTGCATCAGTGCTCCTTTAGCGACCTGCGCAACCAAACTCATCTCTTCAACAAAAAACTCGATTTGCAAACGCACCGGACAAAGAAAACATAAGTTAAAGAAATGGAAATAACAAAAGCTCATCGAGTCATTCCTCAAAGATGACTCCCAAAGTAATTTCAAGCTGACTCGCGACTCACATGTACAGTGTAGAACAACGAAAGAAATAGTCGTTGCGCTCTTAAAGAGTCACCAGGACCAGAAAGCTTCAGCAACCCCTGCCCATGAATTCCCAAATTCGCACTGGATTCGATCACAGATCCTTCCTGAAACAAACATCATGACTTCCAGTCAGAAAAACAACAATAATAGACTTCTGTTTAACCACATACAATGAGGTTCAAGTTTAAAACTCGGTTTAGGTTCAGAATAATCACCCGTAAAATAACTAAGTTGCTCGTCTCAATAGTGGAGGTAGCCAACATGAAATCATCCGGAGTGCCGTCGACTTTGATGGTCGAATTCCACATCAGCAGCATCTTTACAGTCAATTTGAGAGCCCCATACACCTTGATAGTGGAATCACTCATAAGCACCTCCTCCGCGACTAACTCAAACACGGAGGTTGAATACATAGCCAGACCAAAGCTAAGAAGACCTCCCGACTGCAATGTTATCATAGAACGAACCTGCACACAATATCTACCATGAAGTAAATAACCAATTGCAACTCTCGTAAGGAGTACCCGGCTATATTTCAATGTTCAACGGTCGTTTCAGAATAGTTTTAAGAAAAACATGGTTGACGCCTCAAGAACCGCTCCAAGAGGAATCCTCATATGCACGCACAGAAGCGTCGACTATTCCAGCGACACCCAATTGTGTCGTCAGATTGACTGGAAGGTTCCCAAATCATCAACTTTCTTATGAAACCGGCATGAATAATCCAGAGAATAATCAACTTCCATAAACAAAAACATCCTCTGACTGAGTGAACCAGAATACAAATGTTGGCAACCGCATTGCAGCAGACGAAGGAGAACTACTGCAGGAGGAAGAGGGGAAGAAAACCAACACAATAGAAGACCCAAAGAAAGTTGATCATGTACCTGCACTCTGCTCCAGAGCAGTGGAACCAAAACACTGGCATTGTTCTCCACAGTCACTTCCGACCAGAGAGGGTGATTGGGAAACTCGTACAGCAGCGTGTCAGTCACAGTTCCTTTGTTGCCATTTGAGACACGCAAAGATGAGGAGAAAATATCGTAGCGTGTGCCTGATGCTCCGTTGTTATGAGGACAGGCGAAACTATCACCACCTGCAGGTAAAAAACAAGACAATGATGCATCTCTCTATTCCAATGTGCACAAATTAACCCCTCGAGGACCAAGTTGGGCCTCATGTTCATTTTAAAAGTTTCGAGTAGTTCATGTGGAGACTTTCCTCTGTCCAATTATATGTGATTTTTTACCAACACGTGCCGTGTTCTTCACTGATTCTGGTAAAACGAAATTTGGCCCCATCTGAATTATATTTTTCACAGTATGATCAATTCGCCATTTTAAACCATGAATCCTTGGTCCTTCGGGGGTTAAGAGCTCAAAATCTTAACTTAAAAATGGGAGGACCTAATGCGCATAGTGGTCTTGACTGAAGGTTCTAACCATGATAGCGGACAGTCACACCATCAATCCTCATAGAGCAGATGGCAATCCGACCCCCTGAAGCACCTCCTCGACCAGAACCACCAATTGCACTGATTTGTCCGTTCCCTTTTCTGCATCCAAGATGAACTAGGTCTTCTGTTGTCAAAACCTCTACCGGAGTAAATGTGACAGAAAGACGGCATTGAATAAATGGCTGAGGGTTGCTTTAGATTGCACAGACCGAAGGAACAAGCTTAAAATTTGGAAAACCATCGTATGCACCTAAGGATAAGATAACAAGTTGGAAATAATTCATTGCATTCATGACCCCCTATGACGCATTTATGGCTACAAACGTCTAATCCACCTAAAAGAGGTAACTTGAAACCTTGTTATCTCAATTTGATTTTTAGTCTGCCCCATCGAAGCCATGAAATCACCACCTCTTCACGCTCCTCTTTCTAGTATAAAGTCGACATTAAACAAAATGAGGTAACAAAACTAAAAATTAATTTTTGCACCAATCAAGGTGTAGGATTTCCTGTCATCTCAACCCCCCTGCTTCAGCCAGTGCAATCTAAAGAGGCCCTCTAAACAAGTCAAGTGCAAACAGGAACGAAAAAGTAACTCCTAGTTTTGAGTACTTTGCACATGACATGGGTTCAAATTTTAAGTTTGTTATCTCAAGCTTGTTGCTTCGACTCGTGCAGTCTAAATTAGCCCATAAAATAACCTGTAGAGGCTCCAAAACCAATGGCGACATCGTCATTGACATTGCAACCACCCAAAAGCCAAAAACTTGACCCATTTACGAAGTTTGGACCTGACTCACATTCGAGAAGCCTGAACGAAAAGACTGCCCCCAGAACCCCCACCCCCAGATCCCCCAACCGTGCCCCCATCCGCTTCAATCGAGCCATTGATGACCAAAATCCCCACCACCGTCACATTCGCACGGCCTCCTCCTTTCCCACCAAGCTCACTATACTTGACAGTCGTCCCGCCAGTGCTGCCAAAGTCCCAGGGCTTCATCAGAGTCGACCAGCCATACATGTCCCCACCCCATACATCTCGCTGATCTTTACTCGGATCCTTCAAACAGGAAGCTCCTCGACCGCCATGGCCAGCTCCTGCTCCGTCCACTCCTGACGGCGTCCCACTCGCCCCCGAAGGCGGCTTGCCTCCAAAAGCACTACAATTCAGACTCGCATGGTCTCCGACGTTCACATTCGCAGCTTCCACCCACAGCGAGCTGCTTCTCACGGTGGAATTCGCACCGAGGTTCAAGTCTCCGTTCAAAAGAATGGTGACACTGCACCCAGGCGTGACGCAACCGATGAGCACGTTGGGTTGAATCTCCAGAGTGCCATTTCCAATCAGGAGGGTGTCGTCTCCAGTGAAGGAGACGGGTTGTGACAAGGAACAGACGGTGTCCAGGGAGCCTGTTCCGGAGAGGTCATCTTCACAGGAAAGGGATTGCAGTCTGTAGTTGGCAAGGAGAGCTGGTGTCAATGGCAGAGTTGGCATTTGCCTGAAAGCACGACGATTCTCCCATTGTGAATGATGCAACTGGATGGACCATTCGGAATGCAGCCCAGATGGAGCAACTGCTGTGGCGAAACTGGCACTGGAAGGGGAGACGATGTGCACAAGCAATAAGGCCAAAATTTGAATGGAGATGAAACCATGGGCCGCCATGCTGCACCCTCATAATACATTCCTTATCAGGGTTTAGGCTCCCACATCATGGGATCGCCACGCCCTTCTGCTCCAGCCCCCATGCTTCAAACTCAAGAGCAACCTAAAATGGTTTCCACAGAAAAAATTCCAGATTCCCTAGTTGCCAAACGATCAACCGCTGTAATGTGCCAAGAAGAATACGCTCCAAATGAGTTTGTTCAGTTGCTCTGGAAAAAAGAGTCACAGAGGGAAGTGTTACACTTTGAAAAACTTTATCAAGGGAACTAACAGAAGGGAGACTTTACCACGGGTGCTAAGAGAATCTTCAGGACTTTACACCTTGACTTGCACTAAGCAGTGACAGTGTGTCGTAGATCAGCTAACCCTAACGGAGGAGTGGAATAATGAAATGCAGAGTGAGTCGTTCTCAAAGGTGACGAATCCTTGCAGCGAATGGAGCTACTTCTACAATGCCTCGTGCATTCATTTTCATGTTCTAACCCTCCACCAAGAATTTGTGAGTTTCTCTTCAGTTGGTGTTTTACCTCCAAATCTGAAAACAGACACAAACACGCACATACACATAAACCACTCGCATTGAAAGATGCGCTCAGGAAAGCGCAGCATCAGCTAACCTCCACTTCTCGCTACCCTAAAGACACGGAAATCCTGCGCACGCCCGCGTCATCGTTTCTAAAACAGCATTTTCCAAGATTAGAATGCTGTGCTCACCTCTTCGGGAGCAGCAAGCTTCACCAAGAACAGGAATCACGAGCACCTAGCCGCACGAAACATAAAGTCGAAATCGTCCTCGGTAGGATCCATTCGCAATCTACCGTCCCCAAAACAATGTCATTCTCTAGCCGAAGTCCAAATCCCTGCCCTAACCATCGCCTCCCACATAATCTCAACCCCTCACCTCAAAACCTAACCTCTCCTCGACTACTAGTAACCCAATGCCATCCACTAAATCACTCACACTCACAGGTTAGCGAAGCCACCCCTGCAACAACACTGACGCTCGCTGCCCCAATCCCACAATCAAAAACTACTGCCACCCAATTGTTCCCAAACCCGTCACGAAACGAAACCTCACGCATCAGTCCAAAACTCTCAACACAACGATCTCAGTAACCACATCTACTGAAGGGAGGCGTCATCAATGTCGTCAGAGAAAATGCCAGAAAAAGCGGCAGAAATCACAATGTCTGACACCAGGGGTCTAAGAAAAGGAATACAGAATAGCGATGCATAGCGATTGATGTGACTGAAGTGTGTGTTTGAGGTTGTTGTGTGAACGCTGTTGAGACTCGAAAGCGTGAAGTGGCGGAAGCGATGGAAAAGAAACTGGCAGTTCAGCCCGGGTGGGCTAAACTTAGCCCAAAGGGGCTACTCAGTAGGGTATGACTCTTGATCTCATCGCCTGCCATCTGGCCGCAGCAGCACAACGCTCATGTTCTGTTAGTGGTGGCTGCCGATCCCACCCCTCGTTTTATTTGCGTTGAAATCTTCACAACCCCGCTTTTTCGAACTTTTTCTGTGAAGTCCTTTGGACGGACTCTGGCCATGCATTTCAAATCAACGTCCGTCCAAGCCAGCTGCGCAGCTGCGCAGCTGCAGTCATCACCTTTGTCCGCATTCAACAATCGTATTCAATTTGTGTTTCTGGAACTTTGAATGGAAATATTTGCTGGCCAGAGTGTCATGTGGCCGAATCTGATGCCCGATGGAGGGGATGGACAACAATTTTTGCAATGACTTCGTGCTTATTGATTAGGAAATGTAACGTGAAATTTTTATTTGAAATTTCTCGCTCGAGCTCCGCCGATTGCAGAGTACCGATTGCGATTAAGGTCGCAGAGTAGTATTCATTTAGGGTTTGTAGGAGCGCGATGTTGATTCTTCATTTCGCGCAAGAGTTTTGATTGTAGAGTTGGAGTAATAACAGTTTGGGTGATTCGGACATTTGGAAATTTACTCAATAACCAATTCTCTGTTCTGAGCAATGTCGAGTTCACGTAAATAGAGTTTCATTTATCATTCTTTTCTTCAGATTCTATCGATTGGCGACTTCGAAGTGGTCAGTAATAATGATAACTCATGAATCATCAGTGACCAGGAGCGCACTCGAAGGAAGTGCGTGAACCCTAGTCAAAAAGGAACTGAAACATAGAATGCAGATTGCTTTGAATTCTTCCTCTCTCTTTTTTTTTGACACAAGTAAAGGTTCCCTTTATTGCAAGAAAAAATAAGTGAACTAAGTGCCCAGCCGCAAGCGGTCTGGGAGGGTGAGCAGCGGAAACAATACAAAGGAGCACAAGCTCCAAGAAGTGCCTGCAAGGCGGGGCGGGGGTATAAATTCTTCCTTTGAATCCTGTTCTTGCTCTTCGACACACTTGATGTGTGTGTCCGGAATTCGTGACCATGGAAAGGAGATGAGGACGTCCCTTCATCATTCTTCAAATACTGTCTTCAAGTATTTTCGTCATTCACTTTCCATGGTCGACTCGACAGGAATTTTCTCGAAACACGGAAGCATCTTCTCGAGTTTCCACAATTAACGATGAGAAATAGACTATAAATTGAACGACCATGCTGCAGGACCCACCGTACTAACGAACTGTCACCAGCTCATACGCCCGTTCCAATTTGAATTCCCATTGAGATGCTATTTTTGGAGAAAACACTCTATAATTGGCGCATAAAATACCGGTAGAGCAATGGATTTCCACAGCTGACGACAAATCTTGACAACAGAATGATGCCTTCGCAAAAAGCAAACACTCAAAAGCACAGAGTCGACCTGGTCATTTCAAATGGCTTCGATTAATTATGGGTTTGCCCGGCTGCTCATTCGAGTGCATGCATGGAGGACGTCTTCTGGAGCATGCGAGGCGAAGTATTGGAGGAGCAGTTGCGTGTTGGAGCAGGAATTTCAAACGTCTCAGAGATTCATGTGAAAATCTCGTGAAGTATGCCGATTTCGTGACCTTTCGAGGTTTCGTGCAGTGCTGGAACGTTTCAGAGATTTTTTGGGGATAGTGTTGCGTTTGCTGCATTTTCTTTGGTTGTTGTCGAGGGTTTGCTGGGATCTTTTCAGTCCAATTTCGAGCGGGAGAGCAAGAATTCGACCAACTAAAAGAGAGGGAGAGAGAGAGAGAGAGAGAAGAAGCTGCAAGGTGTTGTGTGGAGCGATGGAGTCGCTGCTGAAAGTGGTGATTGCGCCTCGACTGGGATCGAGAGAGAGGCGAGGAAAGACGACGAAGAATGTTTTGGAGCGGAATTTGTCATCATCGTCCAGGTATCCTTCGATGCCGCGCTACCCGCCGTCGCCCTCGCACAGCGAGATTGACGTCTCAGAAATTCGCAAAGCAAGCTTCAAGGTACGAATCCAGCAAGCCCTTACACTTTGTAAATCCCATCAGAATTGCAAACGGCTTTCGAGAATGTTTTAACTCTGCCTCAATTCAATCATTTTTTTGGACGTGTTTCAGTTACATCTGAGAGGAAACAGCTCAAGAATAGAGGAGAAAAATAAGCGGAGATAAAACTAATGCTATATTTAGCAAAACTGCAGTCCAAAAAAATCAAATCAACATTGTCTTAGCAACAATGCCTCCCATCTTCAGGGGTGGCCTCATCCTGAAATTCATGACTCAATAATACTGATAATTAGTGGAAGTAATGGAAGCGTTGCAGCTTGACTATGAAAGAAAATTTTCAGGGGTTGGTCGGTGCTCCTGGTGAGAGTTCAACTCGACGTGCGTGCTATACAGGGTGAGTACTGTAAATGGCTTGGCTAATGATGAGATACTCACGTTTGCTGTGTCGGTTTTGGGCATTTGCAGGTTACAGGGATGGAGTGCGCAGCATGTGCAGGCTCGATTGAAAAAGCTGTGAAAAGGTTGCCTGGCATTGAGGAAGCCACAGTTTCCGTGCTGCAGAACAGAGCTCAAGTTGTGTATCGACCTGCTTTTGTACAGGTCTGTTTTCCGACCCTGAAATTTCAAACTCTCTTTCACTTTAGTTTTGTAGGGAGCCTGTTGGAAGAAGTAGGACGAAGTGTAAAAATCATTGGCGCACTCGTATGTTGTGCATATTGTACCAGATTATTTTTCTTACATGTTTTGTAAAAAGCTAGTATTTCCAAGCTCGGATACCCTTAGTTCGGTCACTGCCTAATTCAAACTTTCTTATCCCTTGTATGTATGAATTCGTTAGATCTGCTGGAAAAGCTCATGAGTTATAAGATTTACCCGTAAATCTTGGATTAATGAATTCATTAGATTGCTGTAAAGTCTTGGAATTGATGAATTCATGGTATTTGCTGTAAAAGCTTGAAAACTTTAATTTAATTCTTAGTCTTATATGTGGTGAATGATATTCAATGCAGGAAGAAAGCATTCGAGAGGCGATTGAGGATGCCGGCTTTGAGGCAGAAGTGATTTCGGACGATGTCAGTCAGCCAAGCAGGACCATCAGCCGGTTCCGGATCAAGGGCATGACATGCACCTCGTGTTCAAACTCCATAGAATCTGCACTGAACAAGCTTCCAGGAGTGCAAAAGGCAGTGGTGGCCCTGGCCACTGAAGAATGTGAGGTGCGACATGACCCGGCTTTGATTTCGCATACACAGCTTGCGGCCAATATCGACGACCTTGGCTACGAAGCTGAGCTTTTGAGCGCAGGGGAAGAGATCAACCGAGTTCGCCTGCAGCTTGAAAGTGTCGTCACCTCAGATGACTTCCAGCTTGTGAAGGAAATGCTGTCAGCTCTCTCGGGAGTGGCATCAGTAGATGTGGATCCCCATGACGCCATGGCAACCGTCTCCTATGACCCAGACAAAGCTGGGCCACGAGTTTTCATAGAAACCATCGAATACACAGGAGACTTCAAGGCGAAGTTGGATTCGCCTCCTGGTCAAGGAAGCCATGACAGGAGCTTGGAAATCCAGCACCACAAGAAGTACTTCCTGTGGAGCTTGGTGTTCACGGTGCCTGTTTTCCTGCTCTCCATGGTGCTGATGTACATCCCAGGCGTGATGGAGGGTTTGGAGAAGGGCAGGATCCACAGGTTGTCCATCGGGGCTTTTCTGCGGTGGATTCTGGCGACTCCCGTGCAGTTTGTGATTGGAAGAAGATTCTATGTTGGAGCCTACAAAGCACTTCGTCGAGGTTCGTCCAACATGGACGTGCTGATTGCCTTGGGTACCAATGCAGCTTACTTCTACTCTGTTTATACGGTGCTTCGGGCGGCTACCTCTTCTGCGTTCAAAGGATCCGACTTCTTCGAAACAAGCGCTATGCTGATTTCCTTCATCATTCTTGGGAAGTATTTGGAAGTTATGGCCAAGGGGAAGACCTCCGAAGCTATTGCCAAGCTTATGGACCTTGCTCCGGATACGGCCACTCTGCTCACCCTCGACGAGCATGGGAATGTGACAAACGAGAGAGAAATCGGCTCTGAGCTCATTCAAAGACGAGACATCATCAAGGTAAGTTTATTTCCTTTCATTCACTGGTGAAAATCCCCCTCCAACACGGAACCGGTATCCCGGAAAACCTAGCTGCATTAAATTTTACCTAGAATTACACCATTTCAGACAACTTCTAACGTCACCCCTGTAATGCGTCTATGTTTTCAAGAATACCTCTGGGTGGTTGTTCGATTAGTGATATTTTATTTCAATGCAGACCAGTAAGCTTCACTCTGTAATTATTTTTAGTGTGATAATTATCTTACGGTGTTGCTGAAATTCTTACTCTGAAGGATTATTGATTGAATATTTCTTACTGGGCATCGACTTTGGTTCGTTTCAATTGTGACTATTCTAGTTGTGCATCACCCCTTCCTCTTGCCTTAACAAGGGCAGATATCATGACTCCATTTGAGCAGGTCGTGCCAGGTTCCAAAGTACCCACCGATGGGCTGGTAGTGTGGGGACAATCCTTTGTGAACGAGAGTATGATAACGGGTGAGGCTCGTCCTGTGCCGAAATTACTAGGAGACAAAGTCATCGGTGGCACTATGAACGACAATGGTGTGCTGCACATACAAGCTACTCATGTTGGGGCGGAGACTGCATTAGCACAGATTGTGCGGCTGGTGGAAGCTGCTCAAATGGGCAAAGCCCCAGTCCAAAAATATGCCGATCGTATTTCGACATATTTTGTACCCACTGTAAGGTTTCTAACCATATTGCAACACATTCTCTCCTGCGATTCAAACTGCAGGTATCTATTAAGTTCATTCCAAGCTTTCATATTGTGTTTTTCGTTTGACCTCCTTGAATAAATTTATGCGATAAATCGACGGAGTATATCCTATTCTTCCAGTCTAATGGAGCTCCTATGAACTCAATTTTTTTACCAAATTCAAGCATTGGAGGTATACAATAAAGAAACAAGGGTCCGAAGTTGATGTTGAGTGCATCCAGTTTTCAAAGTTGCTTACAAAACAAAGATAAACATACTCCACCAGATTTATTGCACCTTGCAATTCCAATTATATGGTTTTGGACTACTGATGTAGACCATGTAAAAATTACATGGTCGGCTGTTGCGGCCCTTGTGCATTTTGCTGTGCGGAAGTAACCTGGAACTCTTTTATGAAATGTTACCGAAAGATTCAGTTTCAATTGAACTGTAGCGGAATCGGTCCTTCTCTTCTGTGATATTGTGAAGTGCATGTGATGTGAAGGTGGTGATTGCCTCGTTTATCACATGGCTGACTTGGTATCTTGGGGGCAAACTACGCTCTTATCCCAAGTCATGGATTCCTTCTTCAATGGATGAGTTTGAGCTGGCACTTCAATTCGGCATTTCAGTACTTGTCATAGCCTGTCCCTGCGCTCTTGGCCTTGCCACACCCACGGCAATCATGGTGGCGACAGGGAAAGGTGCCACTCAGGGTATTCTCATCAAAGGAGGTCAGGCACTTGAAGCTGCTCACAAGGTGTGTCTCCCTTGCATTAGCAAGTCTATCTTGAAGGTTCTCATTCAGAAGACTGTTAATTTTGGATTGGACCGCGACCCATGGACCTTGTACTGTAAAAACCAATAGACCATCGGTTCTTTTAACATTTCATACGTGAAGCTAGACTGCGTCCAACCTACCCAAGACATCGATCCTCATGACCATCATAGAGAAATCATCATGTCATATTGTCTCGGAAATTCAGAAGCTGATGCCATGAGACTCTGTTGCTTTGTTTCATTTCTGGGTGTAGGTGAAAACGGTGGTTTTCGATAAGACAGGGACGTTGACCATTGGCAAGCCTATCGTTGTCGGCACCAAGCTGTTCACAAGCGTTCGCCTCCATGTCTTCTATGATACCATTGCAGCAGCGGAAGTAAGTTCTCTCTCCTTCCCTTTGGTGAACCGTGCATGATTCCTTTTGTTCCCGAGGCTACAAATTTCGTGGTCATGCATACCTCCACGTTGAATGCCCATCAGTTGCTGCCTTCTTGAGTATCTAATCATCCACTGCAGATTCTAATTTCTACTATGTTCATGTCACGTGCCCGGATCGATGTTTGGTACTCTTTGGAAATGATCTTGGTTCCTTAATCCAAGTGCAAATTTCTATGCCGTCAATCAATGCAAGCTTTTTCAAACATTCCTCAGAATAATATATACCTCTTTCTACAATTAAGCAGGTCAACAGTGAGCACCCCCTGGCGAAAGCTGTGGTGGAGTACGCCAGGAGGATCAACGGAGATCATAACGCATCATCACAGGGTACTAACCAACAATTGCAATATGACGTGCGTGACTTCGAGGCCATTCCGGGCCAAGGTGTTCGTGCCCTGGTGGACGGCAAGCTCACCCTAGTTGGCAACATGAAGCTCATGAAGGAGTCCAGAGTTCCGATTTCCGAAGAAGCTCGAGAGCACCTTCACGAAATGGAGACGTTGGCCAGGACAGGGGTGATGGTGGCCATTGAAAGGGAGCTGGTGGGCGTGGTGTCTATTTCGGACCCCGTCAAGCCCGAAGCGGCCAAGGTGATCGCCATTTTGAGGGTCATGGGCGTGCACAGCATGATGGTGACGGGAGATAACTGGGGCACCGCCATGGCCATTGCACGGGAGCTGGGGATGGAGAGGCCCGCCGTGTACGCAGAGTCGTTGCCGGAAGACAAGGCGCGTATCGTGAAAGACTTACAGGTTCGTCCAATTCCCATCGATCCTCATTGCAACTAGCTGCTTCATTTCTTGTCATACATACCTTCGTTTTCATGTATAGGGCCAACAGTACCTTTCAGGCGGACGTTCAAACCCCAGAAAACTAGAGTTTGGTCCTATTTGTTCTATTGACCGAAAGGTTTTTGAGCACCAAAATATTGTGACATTCAAGACCCCCGGAGGAGCTCACAATTCAATGACTGCTATTGATTGAGGTTCATTTTTACTTGGGTATGGAACCCAGAGCCAAGTTCAATTCTCTCATGAATATAGTTTGAGGCTGCCATTCCTTTATGGTTTATGGTTGAGACTAGGACGGTATCTGATCATCTTCGAGCCCCCAACTTTCGTTCTTGATTAATGAAAACATCCTTGGATACATGACCTTCACTGACTGGTTTTTTCCACGTGGACCGGGATGCAAACAATCCATCAGGCGGTCGGGACATCCGTGGCCATGGTGGGGGACGGCATCAACGACTCGCCAGCCCTGGTGGCAGCCGACGTGGGGATGGCCATCGGAGCAGGAACGGACATTGCCATCGAAGCAGCGGACATTGTGCTCATGAGGAGCAATTTGGAGGACGTCATCACAGGCATCGACTTGTCACGCAAAACGTTCGCGAGGATCCGACTCAACTACTTGTGGGCGCTGGGATACAACGTGCTGGGCATTCCCATTGCCGCGGGCGTGCTCTTCCCCAGCACGGGCTTTCGCTTGCCTCCTTGGGTGGCCGGGGCGGCCATGGCGGCCTCATCTGTGTCGGTGGTTTGCTCCTCCCTTTGGCTCAAACGCTACAAACGACCTCAAGTGATTGAATAAATAAGTGGAAGAAGCACCCACAACTAAACTAGGTACGACGGAGTACTAACTTCCTACAAGTTTGAGTTTAAAATATTTGACTGTACGCATGACATTCTTCAGCTAAAGCTCTCAGACTTCAGATGGCAACCAGCCTCGGATACGTTTGTGCCTGGAGAGAGAGGATTCCGGAGAGAATCAGCTAGAGTAGGGTAAGAAATGGGGTCCAATTGGGGGGGACACGTATCAGATGAGCTATTACAGGGTTATAGAATATTTGTGCATATAATTACATTCTTTAGCTTAAGATACCAAACTCTGAACCGGATGATATGCTTGAAATAAGAGAATAGTAGGAAGAATGAACATAGGATTGGAATCAACCCAACTGTGGATGGTGCTTATAAAATGGGATATAGAATGTTTTCAATCCTTGTCGAATAAATTGGAGAGAATCAGAGTTACTTGTGAACCAACCCGACTTCCAAGGGTGTGTCGGAAGGGCAATGGGATGTCATGCTTGTGTGTAGCGCTCACTTGGGTCTTAGGAACGATGAGTTGCACAAAAGCTCAAGTGCAGGGGACGTAAAATATTCGACTAGTTTAGCCTGAATAGGGGGAAGCGTGGACAGATATGTCCACGCAAATGTAACTATTTTCTGCTTTCAATGCAATGTAAACATGCCTCCTGGAATGCAGAATTGCAAGACCACTTTGGGGTCTCCGGTAAGTGTGACTACAAAGAGTCCCAGTGTCAGAAATATGGAGTCGCTCATGTTTGTGTTTCTTTCTGTTCACTTCGGGTTGGTCCAGTTTAGGAAGCCAAAACAACTATAGTTTTCCGGGGAATTGCTTTCTGATCGATGGCAATAACACGACACCTTTGCTTCTGCGGCCAGAGGATGGAAGTAGAAACCAGGTGCAGTTCTGATTCACAAAATACACCCAAGGAGGCACCACACCTACTTGCAATCTGAAAGTAGGGGCGCCCCTACAACAATTATTTACATGTTTGTGCACATTGGCAACTAAAAGGTTTCCATAAGCTACTTGGAGCAATTACTTGCACCGCAGCATATAAGTTACACCTTGTCCCTAAAGCACTTCCTGTCATCACAACCTTCAAGACGATCCACAAATTAAAACGTGCTTGTGTGATCATATGCTAAAACACTTGATGCCAGCCACTACAAGAGTTTGAACAGGAATAAAACCAAGACGACCACCACAATCATCAAAAAGATCATCGTCATCAACGACCACCCCTGACCTAGGTTCTTGTTCAGAAACCCAAGTCTCTTCTGTGTCGCCTGCAGGTTATACAAGAGCGGGAGTGAGCTGCAATTCTCTTTGCATCTGTAGTGATACAAAGAAGGTAGTAGAAACTGACTTGAAAAAGGCACGATATCATATATACACACCGAACAGATTTTTCGAAGTGAAGACGCTTGTAGTGGTCACATGAAAGATAGAAGTACTGCTGCAACAGAAGCTAGAAACACCGGACGGACTCATCAACTCTAAGCAACCAAGGATATTCGAGACCAAGGAAGTTGGAATTTACCAAGAGCTTGTTATTCGTTACATCTGCACTTTGGCTCATATCATCCTGCAGGAATCACATGAACATGCGTAAGCGTACACAAATCCAACTGCTAAAGCAGAAAAACATGAGAATAAAATAGTGACTACAGCACGAGTATGGTGATAACATACCAGCAAGCGGGTGTGAAGGTCCAGCTCCTCGTTAACAGCAAGGGCAATATGTTTAGTACTATGAACTGTTTTCTCAAGACTCTCCAGGTCCTCGTCTTGCTCTGCATCACGTGAGATAATGTAAGCTCCAGCAGACAGAAATGGCACCGAGTACAATCCCGCCAGCGTCCGGAGAGAGCAAGAGAAACATGAAACATTGCGCTTATTAAAAGAATGCATCACTAGTTTTTTCATTACCTTTCATTATTTGCCTTTGTAAATTCACAAGTCCACTGTTATCCACACCCTGGGTTCGACTGGTCTCCACTGGTGCAATTCCACCTCCCATCAAACTTTCCCTGCAATGCACGAAAACCGTTACAGAAAAGAAAACTGCAAGAAGAATGAAATCAGGAATCAACTACAGATCCGATCCAGGACAGGAGCCGAAATGACAGAAGTATTCCTATACTATTTAATTTCATCCTTTAGATAATTAAAACGCAAGCATGCGAAAAAATCATCACCAAAGACGAAAGAAAATTAACCTGTTGGCTTGTGCGGAGGAAAGAGATGCAGCCATCTGCTTAGACTTGTAACGGAAATCCGTAAGCATATTCTGTCGCCGATACATCTCTTTCTCATTCCTAGACCCAACATAAAACAGCTTCAGTACAAAAGCACAAGGTAGGGTAAACCCTGGTTCGCAACACTCCCATAGGCGGAACCAATCCACAAGTACTAGACTCCAATGTCATGTGCTGCATTTGCGAAGTTACACGACCATTAAAACCTCTCTTTTCACCAAATCAAGCACGTTCATGGACGAGCGATCATACACAAACAGCGGGACAGAGACGATGCACAATCCGCCCTCTGTAAGTAATAACATTTCCGAGTAGATAAGAAACTAACACTTACAAAGCTTACCCTTACATAATAGGTTCAGAGAAAATTACCCTTTATAAAGTTAAGGTTCATTGGGTCACATTAAAATCGAGTGATACATAGTATTACAAGCTAACGAGGGAATGAATGAACCATTATTTTCACTTTTTAAGACTTACGAAGGACAACGTAATGAAGAGGGAAGAGTCAGTATGAAGAAGATTGTTAACTCTTAAACACTTTACGCTTCGAGATGTATTTATACATGTCCACGCAGTCCACTTAAATGGGGAGTAGGATAATTTGTAACACCTGCAATATTAACACATGCGAGGATAACACTAATCCAGTACACCATTTCTCATAAACTCGCACGCGATCAGCAAAAGCTGAATAGAATATAAAAATTCTGTCAAGAGAAGCTAGCAACTCACAAGTTCCCCTTTAAAGGCGCACTCTGAAGCAGAGATTCGAGGCGATCCAGCTTGTTGTTCAGCACCGCCAGTTTCCGCCGCGTGACCGACACAATTCGCGTGCCCTCGCTCGAGTGAGGAGGCAATTCATTCTTCTCCGCAATCCGACCTTCGATTTCTTCCGCCACACGGGCGGCTTCCTGAAACTCCTTCGTCCACGAATCCGCCATCGCTCTAACCCCACAACCCCAATTCTATAGAAACAACGACTACTCCAACTCCCGCAAGCCCTCACTCCCGATTCAATCAATACAAAATAATCAAATTGTAGGAAACTCCGAATATAACGCGGAATTCCTCAGGAACGCCGCGTTCAGTCCTTCCAGACCAGACCAGACCTCACTAGGGTTTCGTAAAGTTCAAAATACACAAACATGTAAGAAAAAACACAAAAAATTCACCCCCAAAACATCTGCGACGCAGAAATTATAGCTCCTGGGTTCCCTCTGATGCACTACTTCCTTGCCCTAAGCGTGCAATTGCTGAATTGCGGCCAAATTCGCGAGGGCAAGGCAAGTCAGAGGAGAGGACGGGATAGTTGAACATTGAAGAAAATGGACTCAATGTCGGGAGCTTTCCTTGAAATTTGGAAGGTAGGTATACCTGGTAGGTAGTAAGGTAGGTAGGTCAGATGAGACTGACACGTGGAAGTATCTTTGCAATTTTTGTGTTTTTTGGGTAAGGTAGAAGGCTCGAGAACAGTTCGGGCATTTAGAACCGCCCACCCAATAAATGTGCACAGTTTGTACATGCTGTTTTTTCATAGCCTTTACTGATGTACCAACAATGTACATTTCAGGGGTGGGTGGTTTTGGAGCCCTAGGGTAGTTCAACTTCAAAATTTCATAACTAATTCAAAAATGATCCAAAAAATACGAAACGACTTGGGTTAGATGCCAAATCCTCTTGTCTTTGAAGGAAAACTCACTGATAAATATTTTGAGAAGTTTCACCTGCCTAAAATTCAGTTCCAGAGCTTACATGGTTGGTTTCTGGACCTTCTACCTTACGAATGTTGGTAGAATTATCTTTGAAGTTAACCCCAAAAGGACCAAGTGTCCTCCTA
Organism: Rhytidiadelphus loreus; assembly: GCA_947034895.1. Classification (NCBI taxonomy): domain Eukaryota; kingdom Viridiplantae; phylum Streptophyta; class Bryopsida; order Hypnales; family Hylocomiaceae; genus Rhytidiadelphus; species Rhytidiadelphus loreus. The sequence continues at coordinate 25,390,964 of OX344765.1, read as the reverse complement.
AGGGAGACAACAACAAGGTTTGAGTAGGTTCTTATGATCTTAATTTTTTACTTGATTTTTTAAACTCTTTTTAAAGATACAAAAATACAGTAGCTTTGGAGAAATATAATGTTTACTCCAATTGATCTTCAAGAGCAAAAGTTATACTACACTAAGCTCAAAAAACAATTCACCGAACATTACCAAAAAAATTCTTTTCTTCATAGTTAGAAAATACTTTTGTCTACTTAAAAAGTATTAGATGAGTTTTTAGCTGTTGTACAAGGCTGCGAGTTCCCTTGTGTTTTTAAAGTCTGGAATCTCTTCCACACAATCTATTGACATGGTCGAGAAACTACTATATTCGTAAATAATAATAATAATAATAATAATAATAAAATATTTTTTTAAATATTTTTTGTTTTTATATTTTAATAATATTTTGATCTTTTGAAATTTTTTAAAAACATTAAAACATCAATTTGAGCATTTTCTTCCCAAAATAACTTGTAGGGTTCATTTTTTAACTTAGTTTTCACTATTCTTCAAAAACAAAGTTCTACATGGTTTGATTAGGTTGTTAGAATAATCTCACGATTGCAATTAGTATGTTTTAATTCCATCTTAGAAAATTTAGTTTTTCCTTCTATCTCATACCTACTTGTACATAACAATTTTTCAAAGAATGAAATTTATTTTTTAATTTTCAAACTCCCAGCTCAAATTTTCAACACAAATAAATTATAATTCAAAATGTTTAATGCAAAAACTTTAAGTTAAAAAGATTGAAAGGCAATAAACCTAGTCACGGTTTACAAAAGTGAAAAAAAAAAAAAAAAAAAAAAAAAAATCTACACTTTAAATACACATATTTAGCAATCCACATAGTCAAAGGTTTATAAAATTTCTTCCACTCATTTTTATATTAATATAGTGCAAGATCCTATAGTTAAATATGCAAAAAGAAAAAATTAGATTTTTTTTCTAATTTGCAATAGAAATGGAAATATTGATTGGTTTTTAACAAAAAATTAAAAAAAAGGCCTTGGTCTTTTAGGGATTAAGAAAGGGCCAAAAAAAACTCACATCTGAGTCATTGCTTTAAAGTAGGAGAAATGGAAAAAAAAAATCTACTTTGTAGTTGGTTAGTTTCATACATTGTAACCTCTCCAAACTAATTTGGGGTCTGTGATTCCATACATGAATTTTTCATCGTGATCATCCATGGTAAATAATGAATGTAAGGTTTTTTAGGAGGTAGAAAAAAGACAATTAGAAGAAGTGAACTCTCTCTAGCCTTAAAGAGTTATCACAACTTTTGTAATTAATGTTCAATTTGTCCTCAAGGGGGCATTGTATAATACATTACTCTTAGAAATAAACATACTTAATCCAGAGATAAGGGCTAGGAAAAAATTGAGCAAAAATAGTGAAATTATTCAAGGTATATTGTAACTAATGTAGAGTGAAGATATTTGTTTATTAGCTAGGATTCCGATTTCCTATGATGTAACCCTAACATAATGTTTGTACAATTCAAATCTTTATAAGCTAAGATGGTATTTTACTTATAAGTCCATATCTGAACTTTGCCTATTGTATCCTTACTTATATTTCAGACTTGTAAAAATTCAAATACATAGTATACAAGTTTTACAAAGAAAAAAATTTGTCTTCATTTCCATTGTCCTCACTCAAAATACATTGCAAGTTTAAGCTCTAAGGCTTTACTCCTACGTAAACCTATGAGTGCCCAATACTTTCTACTACAAAGTTTAAGTATGACTTAACCCGTAAAGGACCAGGGCCGTTCTTCTGTCAAAAACTACTCAAAACTGCAATTTTTGCTGCATTCATCCAAAAAAACAAAAAAAATACTTATTATAAAATCTAACCATAGGATCTTGTACTTTACTAGTCTAGTATCATGTGATAAAAATTTCATGGAGTTTGACCGTACAGATTGGAAGATATTAGCATTCAAAGTTGAAAAAAGAAAGTTTTTTTGAACACTAGCCTGCAATTTCAGATGACTTTGAATGCCATTTGTGGAATAAATTTACACCATGGACCTTGAATTTAAAATCTTTTGTGTTGAAGAATTGAGTTGAAAGTCTAGTATAAAAATTTTAAAAAAACATGATTGATTTTCATTCTTTAAAAAATTGTTCAGTAGAAGTAAGTCCAAGATTGAAAGAAAAACTAAATCATTAATAGCTCTAAAATGGGATTGAAACACAATAATCTCAACGGTGAGATTGTTCCAAATAGATTGGGTAATCTTGTCAAACAATTTTTGTTGAAAAATTATGAAAATTGCATTTAGAATTGAATCCTATAAGTTATTTTTTCAAGAAGATGCTCAAAATTGCCCGAAAAACAAAATTGTTCATAACTTTCACATTACTAATCCAAATGGAATGAATCAAAGCTTCACATGTAGACAAAAATATGATCTTTAAGAAGAAAAAAATTATAAAATTAATTTCAAATTTTTGTAGATTTATTTTTTTGCCCGCTGACTTGAAAATTATGTTTAAGATGCCATAACTTTTGCTCCCGGGTACCAATTGAAATAAAATTTATATTTCCACGAAGCTCATAAGTTTTCCTATCTTATGAGAAAGTTTCAAAAAAATTCACTACAAATTGAAATCATAGGAACTTGCCCAAAATTTATTTTGTCCCCCGAGGGGACAATGGTCCTTTAGGGGTCCTTTATAGTGAACTCACAAACAAGTTATATTTTACCTCGACGTGATGTGGTCTATTTGCATTGATTTGTCTTGATGATTTGGTCGAGACAAGTTCTAACATATCAAGATCATGCTCAAATGCAAATAGCTAAAAATTATTTACAATTTACAATTTATTTTTTAGAAGAATTTGGTTTATCCTAGGTAATAAACACCAATGAACTTTATTGAGTCCATCTTCAATGTCCATTTGCAAGACATATGGGATGTCTATTAGATGGATTGACCGTTGACTAAACAACTTATCTATCTTCTCAATTCCATAGAAGGATGCACTATCTAGTAGACATCTAGTTTGTTGGGTGGATAATTGGACTGTCCATCTATTATCTACTAAGCCGATTAGAATTTGCAAGGTGGTTTAGAATAAATTAGACAAATCTATGGACATGGCAACATGAATGTTATACCAAAAATAATTTACTTGTTTAATAGTCATGGTTAATAACACAAAACAAATTACATTGGAACTAGATCTCGAACTAGATGTAGAAATTCAATGCCCATTTCCCCACAAACACTATTTTCATTCAAATGAGACTATGAAAACCTTGTAAAATAGTATTGGGCATTTGCATGTACAAAGAGTAAAGTAAATGGGCTCTAATTTATGTTGATAATCACTAAATACATTAATTCAAAGTAGCAATTTCCATTAAAATGAGAGTCATGTAAACAATGAATGTCCTCTTACAAATATTTTAATGTATTTTGTCAACGATTCCACGTATTTAACAAACAGATAAACATAAATATAATAATAAATATATTAATACAAATTATAAAATGCTCTTGTGATAAAAAAAAAAATCACAAATGAATCATTAGAAGATGTCTTTTCAACAAAAATTTGTAATTCTAAATCCTAAATATAGAAATCAATAATTAGACATACAAAAATTTAAATATACAACCTCACAAACATAAGAGAACAATACATAATCTTTTGTGCTTATACCAAAGCATAACATATACAAATAAGAAAACAAATACCACGCTATCTCATATAACTAACAACCTAATTGAACTTTCTCCAACCACCATTGTGCTTAAAATAAAGTATATGAAGATAAACTCTAGTTAATGACTTCAATTTGAACAAAAGGGATTTTGATCATACATTCGATGGTGTCTCATTTGATCTTGAACTTCTACGTTTTTTTTATCAAATATATGTTTTGTCTCAAAGTGGTGGTTTAGTTTCATCAACCTTCCTAAGCAAACCTTTTGAGGTGTCCCATCTAGTATAGTATTCTTGAACGTTTTGATTTCTTGATGTTTGACAAAAATATTAAATGAGGAAACAATACAATTTTTCCAAGTTAGAGTTAGGATCAAATAGCGCTCTCGCAATTTAAATTAGTCAACTATCACCATTTGTAGATCAGATTGCAACAAAACAACCGTCATAGATTTCCTAACCTATCTAGAAGGTTGGTATTGGGTTAGACTACAATTGACAAAAAAAAAGACTAGTGTTTCTTGCAATCACCTTCAAATATACTACAATGTTAGCTAATTTGTAAACCTAGGTGCATGTAAGGTAGGAGATTCTAAAATGGATCATCTAATGGTTGGAACTGAATTTTGGGGAGGTGAAACATCTTTAAAATATTTTTCATTAAATTTTCCTTGAACGACAAGTGGAATTGACATCTAATCCAAGTTGTTTGATATTTTTTGGATCTTTTTGAAATTAATTAGAAAATTTGGAAGTTGAAATGGCATAGGATGCTAAAATGGCTCACCTCCTAGAATGAACATTGTCTATACATTGCAGAAGGTTATGAAAAATAAACATGTACAAATATTGTACATTTAAGGAGGTGAGACATTTTAGAGCCCGCTCCATTTTAGGACCTTCTACTTGAGGGCGTTGTGATGATGTTCGCATTGTGATCTTGTTTCCACTCACATCTAACAAGTGGGTACCACTTGGAGTGCCAACTTGTGGTCCCTCTGTTTGGCCCAAATTGATGTAAACCAAAATTTAGATAAGTTCTAATGGAGGTCAGCTAAAGGGATGTTCCCACTTGGTGTTAGAATGCTAGTGTTTTATGCATAAAAGAGTGTTAAGTGTGTGCGTTCTCACATGCATTGTTTGGTATTCACTGAATCTAGCTAGCATGTGATGTGGTATGGAGGTAAGACAAGTATTATAGCTATTATAGCTATTAATCATCTGAAAATTTTGGCCCACCACTATCAAAATGGTTGGTAACAAAAAATTTGGTATCTTTAAGAAAGGTACATCTAAAAAAAAAATTGGAGGTCTAATATATTAGTCGACCTCACAACACATTACAAAGGACCGCTTGTTGGTTTTACCTTAAAATTATGGCAAAGAGGGGGGCCCAAATTTCAAGAAGAAGTAGCAGCTACCAAATGCCCATGCACATAAAGAAATGTGACATCTTTCTCCCAAATTGTTCTAGTATTCTGTATTCTGTGCAAAGTGAAAGGTTTCTTCTTAGGCTACTCTTTGAAGTAGACTTCTTTTTTTATATTCCTTTTTTATTTTTGTAGACTTTAGCTCTATTTTCTTTCAACCTCTTGCTTTGGTGTTGTAAGTATCGAGGTGAGAGAGCGGCCAGTTTCTTCCCTCCGAGGTTCAAGTGATTATAGAGACATGAAGGGTTGAGAGAAACTAGGGAAGCATGACTACATCATCTTGACTATCATCAACATAAACCACACATGATTCAACTTTGTGGCGGAGAAGATAGGAAAGAAGGCCCTCTATGGTGGGTTGCCTTCCCAAATCCACATGTTCCCTCAGAACGAGCTTTCACTGGTGTCGATGGCGGTGGCCCATTCTCACTTCATCTGGGAGTTTGACAACCAGATTGTGACTATGACGGATTTGAATACAATTCTGAAAACCATTGGCCATCACTATAGTGTGATCGCAGACAATTGCTAGAGTTATACAACGCGCATTGTTGAGACTATGTTGAACCTTTGCTTGCACCATTCACACGATCTCAAGATGGCACAAGTTTATGGGGAAGCACTTCGGCAACTGGAAACAATGAGACGTCCCTTGCCTTGTGATGTTATCCATCTTGTTTACAAGACGCTTAGTCAACAAACCCCTGACACTTTGCGCAATATTAGCAATTGGATTTCTGGCCATTCAGTTTCCTTAAATTGGCATCATCCTGTAGTAGAAATTGCAAAACCAATGTACATACACAATAGGCCAACTATAGATATATGGGCAATTTTGTTAAAATGGAAAAATTTCGCAACTTTAGTAGTTTTTATAGTTAAACTAGGCAGTCTAAAATGTAGAGTTGTCCTGGATTTAAGAAATCTATATCATTCCTAAATGTCTAAAATTTGCATGTATCATAGATGGCACTTTCTTAATTCAAACCGCACGGTTTGAAATCTATACAAGTCCTAGATTTTTGAAATCTATATAAGTTTAAGATTTCTAAAATCTATAGTTATCCTAGATGACACTTTTACAATTTAGATAGGGCATTTTGAAAATGGTACATAGAATATTGCCATTTTCACAAAATTCCCCATGAACATGTACCCATATGTTGTACCATATCAATATTCCATATATCTCTATCTCACACACACACACACATTTATATATATATATATATATATATATATATATATATATATATATATATATATATATATACATCGTATCATATCAGCATTCTATACATCTCCAAATCTTATATGTATATATCATACCATATTTATATTCCATATAATACATTTGTGTTTCATACATCATATACCTATCTATTTTGTATGTATTCCATATACCATACCCATATAAAAAAAAAATTGATTTTAGTTTTAAAACATGAGTGTACAAATCAAGTGTTTTATTTATTTATCTTTGATTTGCAAATGTGGTTAATTAATTGATAAGATCTACGGATATCCCTTTTTAGGGGATAGTATGAGCACCTACCTTAGTAGAAGCAAAGCTTTTCTTGGCCAAGGTTTGTCTTCCAAGGTTTACTTGGTCAAATTTTAATACTAGCTTTTAGACTTGGTTTCTAATCACTTACAAATAAAGAGTTTGTGATTTCATTTGGTGTATCATTTGTATTATTTGTGCCAACTTATGCATAGTTTTTTTGAACCCTTCAAGGTTTAAACAATACTTTAAGAATTCATAATTTATTCATAGGATGTCCATATAATGATACTAAAGTATTCAAGAGTCTTTTTTATGTGTAACTATGCTCAATTTGAATAAGTGACAACTATATAAGCACATATTGACTTTATCATGCTCAATACAACACTATGCACATAGAATATTTGAATATGTAACCATTTAACCATTTTATAGCTTATGTTGAGGTGCAATAATGATTCAAATTTAGAGTGCTATGTGTCATTAGATCTAATTCAATATAAATACAAACTTTCATCACTACCATATACCTCAATTAGTACACCTTTCATGTCAAATACACAAATAAACACCATGTTATGTCCAAAATTGGGCTTCCAAAACCTTGAGTTTTGCATACAATCAGTTTGAAAGTATTTCTATATTTTTTCCCTAGCTCGTAGAAGTTTAAAGTGTCTCAAAACATATGCACACCATATCCCAAAATCAAAATTTAAGATTTAAAACAAGTATATTTTGAATTTCTGAATTGGACAAGGTTCTTCCGTGTAGGAACCGGGATTTGATTTGTAGCAATTTTAGAAATAGACATAGCCATGAGAGCAGGTCTAAGTTGAAAATCCTGACGTCTGTTAAACCGTAACAAGTTTTATTACCGGCAATTCAGACATTTATATCACATAGAACAAACTCCAGTTCATGACTGTTTCCTAGCTGTGGGATCTCATACTTTCGATTTGTACTTCACCACTAACCACTATGCTAAAAGAGGAAGGCGTTTTGCCTTCAGTTAGATGTGCTATAATTCAATTAGATGTGCTAGATTTTACGAAAGATTTCAGAGATTTCCTTTCTAGAGGTTGTGTTGGAGCAAGCTTTTCAAGATTTGTTCCTCTGTGGTACAAATCTTCTCGTAGACCTTACCGCACCTTCACCCACCTGTCCATTCAAGGAGTGGAAATCATTTCTACTCCTATAAGGAGCGGGAGCCTTCTTTAACATGATGGAATCGTTACGTTTCAGCTACTGTACGTGCAGTAGTCCTTATAGGTTTCACTTCTGTGTCGCCAACTTTCCGCACGTAAATTTTGTGAGGGCCATTCCTGGATACAGACAGTTGAAAGCTTTCGAGTTTAGATTCCATAATGCTACATACATACATGAGATAGAAATTGGTAGAATCAAATACTAAGGGATGGTTACAGATGCTTACGACTCTTCGCCTTCCTCGAAGGTGGCACTGGACGCAACAGCTAGAATATGGCCATCTCTGCTAAAAGCCAGAGAAGAGATTGAACTGGGACACTTGGAATACTGAGCATAGAAAGGACGAATAGAAAAATGGTGTGTCAGCATTGGCAGTATCCTAAAAAGACAATAATCCCATATTTCTCCATCTTATAACTTAACTGTAAAGGTATCAACAGTAAATTTGAAATTCAGAACTGAACGACTAAATTAACAATTGCAAAAAAACCGCAGCAAGTATCTGAGTCCAACCCACTGCATTAAGCACCTAAAGTGCTGTACGGGAAGGTTATGGTACCTGAAAAACACGTTTCCTAACACGAACATCCCAGACGTTGACATGACGATCCCCGGATCCTGTGGCTAGTGTTCCATACCTGCAATATTTTGATTCCTGTTCAGAATTGAAATACCAGAAGTGTATGTCTATAAAGCAATCGCTAGGGAGTCTCGTATGCTCAGCACCAAACACTGAAAGAACTAGTGTCATGGATGTGGTCACCCGGTCTCAGCAAGTCTCCGCTGGCGAGGGGTTTGCGAAGACAAGGCATCTCTTCGGTTCTAGGATTCTGGATGATGAATGTTTGGTTTAGAACGGCATTCAAATTGTGCAAGTGACATAGATCTGAACACTCGAATTCCACTCGTCCGCAAAGGAATACTCGAAAAAAGACCAGAATACTCACTGAGGATGGAATGCGAGAGCGTTGACAGGATAAAATATTTTTGGGCCTCCTTCAGGGCTACGATGGCACTTAAATGAGTACCTGCAGCGTACAGCCAGAAGCTGCTCAATTGCCACAAAAATCCCAAGGTGAAGTCAAGAATTCAACCAATTTTGGGGGGAAAACGAGGATAAGTTCTTAAGCTAGCGAAAGAGAATGCTGTGAACTCAAGGAAGCGCAAAGAAACACATAGTGATGTCTGTTTGCAGCCTCTGGCTTACATTTCAAATCGAGGGTCAGAGGAATTTAACCAATCTACAATGACGCCACCATCTGTAGAACCAATTGCATAACCTGCAGCATTGACTCCAGCGGAGGAACACATTAATTGGAAATCATCAGAAATACAGCTTCTATGAATCAGAGGTTTATGTATTCAAAGGCAAACGTAACCATTAGGGCATGACATCTTTAATGTGGCTTACAGAAGTAGAATTTTGAGGGAAAACACATGGACATACTGGATGGGCGTACCTGTGCCATCAGGGAAGCAACGAACAGAACGCGTCTGGAATCTGGTATGAGTTTCAGTCGACTGCTCAGCCTCCGACATTTTTCTAATATCATAAACCATTATATGGTGCCTTTTGGTGGCAACCACCAGGCGGTGACCAATAAGGGACATGCACATCACTTGGGCAGGCTGCACATACGTCCCGGCAACTGAACTACTCCTTGCATCCCAGCACCGTAGTGTTTTATCCCAGCTCCCGCTAATAACTTGGCCTGCAGCCCGATGCACAAAGATTCTGTCAGTTATCCACAGTCAAAAAGCACGAGGACCTAGTCACTTTGAATGACTTGACCTACACACAAATTCGGCAAGTAGACGATTCAAAGAAGAACCAGGCCGGCCTCAGAGAAAAATATGGTTCGAAGTATAGCGCCGATAGAAGGATAACAAACAAAGTTGGACCCTCCAAATTTAGCTCGCAGCAAAGATGAGCTACAGTCATGCTGCACAGCTGCTAGACTCAGCAACACATGGCTCTGACTGAAAAAAAGGATTCAGTAATCTTAATAGCCCAGCAGCTGCTGTGAATATCATACTTTAAAAATACAGGTATTGGCAAATTCAAGGTGCCCACAGATGAAAGAGGAGGTTTGCAAATTATTTTTCTGGTAAAGATTTATAATTACTTTCAGAGATTCGAAAATTCAGCTGAGCCAGCCTTGATTAACACAAATCGATGTTCGATATGGAGAACAAAAGGTGCAACAGCAACCAGTGAAAGTCCATACTGATTGAAAATGGCACCGTGTGGTGGCTCACCAGTGCCAGGGGAGTATTCAAGAGCGCAAATGGCATCATCGTGTGAACCCATAGTAGTCTCTGAATTGGAGTTAAAATCGTACCTGCTCGTAAATTTGACAACCAGAAGTTAGAGTACAAGCGGGCCAGCATTAGTAAGTACTAGATACTGAACTAAAGTGTTCAATGTAAACTCCGTGAAACATCCAACAACTGGTTCCTGCGCCATCGTTCGAACGCCATATCGTGAGGAGGGGAAAAGAGTAGCCTTAAATGCGAAACCATTAGGATTGAGTGTTGTAGCATCATTCAAGAGCTATTGTGAAAACAATGACACGTTCCGAAACGGGAATGACACTTTTCAATACCTAGAGAGACTGTGGTCGGCACAGGCGCTGTAACCAGAAGAGTCATCATGGAAACAGCAGTCAAGAACAGGTCCTTGACATTCAAATTCCGCTTTCAACGCATAAGCAGCCACATCGTACAACCTCAACTTCTGCACTCCATAATTCCCAATCCCCGTCATCTCACGGTTACTGGAAAACGGAATTTTCCGTTTTAATCCGTTTTTTCGTTGCATTATTGATTAAAATTTTCGATAAAGACTCTGTTCTTAAGCTGGAAGTACACATGAAATTTGAGAAACTGCTAATAAAATGGTCTAAATGCTACAGAACTGGAAGATCCTGACTAAGGTACCGATGAGCGCTAGATACAGAAATCTCTCGAAAGTATGACTAACTCTCCGAAAACGATTGCATATATAGGATAAGGGCGTCTCAGCTCTCTTAATCATCCAACTAATCCACTATAATGTGCCACTAATTCATGACCAGGGTACAACATACCGAGGGACATGTCTCTTAGTACCTGCCCGCAACTCTGTTCCCAAGAACAACTACCTTCCCAAGACTATTTATGTCCGACACATGCACTAGAAATCGAAGAACAGAACAAGACTAGTTGAAGTTTAATCCAGAAACGAATGGCGCCCCAAATGGCGAAACCCTAAATTAAAGAAAGAGGAAGAAGTAGCACTGACAGAATCCCAGGAAGAAACGAGGAGACGGTCACTGTGGTCGGAGAAGCGGAGGTTGGTAATACCATCCGCAGGGGGCGGCCATAGCTCCCGTCCCAGCGGGGGTCCGTCCCCATTCGACCACATTCTGTACTCCCCCAAAACACACTGATCTCCTCCAACAGTTGGCTGCCGTTTTGCAGCAACAACCTGCTCGCCTCGTTCCTTCCTCCACCGGCAACAACTCGTACTCCCAGGTTCAAATCCTGGCCACAAATCCCTCCAGCTAATGAAGAAGTTGAAAAATAATGAAGAAGTTGAAGAGATGCGTCTTCGGGACTTGGGTAACGTGAAAATTGTGAGAGTGAGATAGACGTGCGGAAAATTTGAAAATTTGAAATGAAACAGCGGCGTCCTTTTCCAGGTGAGGATTGTTGGCGGGAAAGTTTGATTCGGAGGGGCCACAGCCCACGGGTCGGTCTAGGGAGACGGTCCGAGTCCCCGGAAAAGTAGGGGCCTTCGTTTTGTAAAGCAGACCCTCGCTGGATGACGGATGGGAAGGTACAGGTCAGTTTTGCAAATAATTAGGGAAATATTGGAATATGTCTGAGATATAAAAACTTGTACAACTATTTCTGAAAATCTAAGAAAATTTCATTTTTGTCAATTCTGAAAATCCAAAAAACATTCTTCTTGAGAAAAATTAGAAAAAGGAACACATCTACAAACGAATCAAAAAAATTCATCGATTTCATTAGAATTGAAGATTGACATGCTGAAAGCTAGGAAAATTAGTTTAAAATGTCAAATTATCGAAATCCCAAAATTAAATTATTTAACCCCATAATGCCTCGATCTTTTTTCTAATTTTGACACATTTTTGCTTATATCTTTCTACAAAAATATCATTTACCAGAATTTCATGAAATTGATCGTTAAGGAAGGTTTTCTTTTCAAAATTGAAGTGTTACATTGGATGAATGAAAAGTTAGTTGGACAAAACAGCGCTTTGAAGCCCTCTGTTCATCGTCCACTTTCTGGACGTCGACGCAGTTAGGGGTTAAACACTTGGGTGCCAAATCTAATATGAACCGGTACAGTAGGCCAATGTTTGTTTTTTTCATTATTTTTGGGCAACACAAAGAGGATCTCCGGTGGAGTGATGAAGCTATTTGCATCCATCAACATGGATGAAACATACAAAATATGGATGAGAATATACATATCCATCTACAAATGTGTAAATTTATCTATAATAAAGCAATGTTGTCCCTATATTTTGTAGCAATTGAACGATTTCATTGAAAATAGAAAAATTATTGCCAAATATTCCCTCATAAAATATATATATATATAGCTTTTGAGCAATGAATCACCCTCAAGAAGCATTGAAGTACTTGGCCTCCAAAATTAAGGAATTCAGTATGACATAGGACTAAGGTATGTGCATCAAAGTGCACCGCATTTTTATTGCACTAGCTAATTTTCAATTGACAAGGATTCATTTGATTTCCTAAAACCACTACAACGTGTATAATTTGAATATTTTTTACTTTGGTGGGTATCTAAAGAAGGTGATAGCAATGAGGTTTGGAGGTATTAGTTTGACTTGGGTCATTAAGTTTCTTGTGACTAAATAAAAAGTGATAATCCAAGTTTTGAAATCCTTTAGGATCGCTTTATACTTAGAGGTCAAGCCAATTTTCCTTGAGGCCAATTGTACAAAATTTCAGCCCCTTTTAGGTTGGAGGCTATCTTCAACTACTCATTAGAATAAGATTATAATAGGGACCAATTCTCCCATATGTAAAGGCATTTGGGCCAAGAATCTAGGCCGATTCAATAAAACCTAAAAAAAGAAGAGAAAAGAGCTAAAATTTGAAGGGCCGCTTTACACCTAAAAGCTAGGCCTATTCCCCTTGAGGTTAATTGCACAACATCCAAGAAAAATGATATTTTATAAAAAAAAGTTTTTTTATTTAAAGTTTGACATTGGCCTTTAGGCCAAAAATTAGCCTCCTACTTTTGGTGCACCCAATTCAACAAGCTCAAGCCATGTCAAATCATGTCTTTTTTGAATAAAAAATTCATTCCACCAAATTGGCCCGGCCTCTAGGTGTATAGTGATTTTAGGATTTTGTCCAATCATAATTGAAGATTCTTGTCCTCTAACACAATAAATTGGCCTGGCCTCTAGGTGTAAAGCAATCCTTCATTTGATGAGCACATAGAGAAAGGTGATATTAATGAGGTTTGGAGTAACTAGTATGTCTAGAGTCATTGAGCATTGCTACAGCGGATGCCATTGCAATGCAATCTATTAGTGTTGTTTTTGTTATAATTTTTAAAATTTTGTGGTTCACATTTGATAAATACCACTACAATTGACTTGTATAAAATGGAATTAGTATGACATCATTCTCCAATCCTTTAACCCTTAAAGGACCGTCACTATACTTTCACCAAAAATGCTCCAAAGCTGCCATTTCTAGTACAAGTACCAAAATTTTGAAAAAAAACTTTTTTTGACATATCTAACCGTAGGATCTTGTATTATATAGTATCAAAAACATGTGGTAAAAATTTCATACATTTTCACCGGGTGGATTGCAAGATATAAGCATTCAAATTAAATAAAATCATTTTTTTGACCCTGCGAAAAGCAGGGCAGCTGCATTTGACAAGCTCACATTTCTATGAAAAAATGACCTAAATGGTAGTGCTTCTTTGGATTTGTTTTCCTAGACAAGTTGGCCACATGCTTGAAAAATTTCAGATCATTTGAAATAGTACAACATATAGGAAAAAAATAGTAATTAGGTAGTAGTAGAGAATGATTAAAAATACTAAATTATTTACAATTTAAATATGGAATTGAAATTTTCCAATCCCAATGGTCGAAATGTTGTAATAATGTATCTACATCCTAAGATTTTATTTTTGTCCAAAAATATTGAAAATTGGGTAAGATAAAGGATTTCAAAGTTTATTTTACAATAGGAAATCCAAAACTGCCCGCAAACAAAAAAATCCTCATAACTTTTGACTCATTGATCAAAATGGAATGATTTGAAGCTTTTCGTCTATATAAAACTCTAGAAAATCAATTTCAAATTTTTTTTCTGAAAAAAGTGATTTTTTCTGATCTGCCGGAACTGCCCAGTTGGGAAAAAAAGTAACATATTAGGCTATAACTTTTGACTCGTATTTCCAAATGTCATGAAATTTGGTGCATATGAAAGATATTCCTCGTCCCCACATTCTATTAAAATTTCAGCCCCAAATATGATAATCTCTGCTCGTAGGTACCTGCCCAAAATTTCTATACAGCCAAAAAACACAGTCTGGTCCTTTAGGGGTTAATGAAATAAGTTTGAAAGGCTTGAAATATCAAGTATAAGAATATTAGACCCATTGAATCTACCTTGTGTAAGTTTGACTTTGATATTTTCTCAAGAACTACAAGTTAGATTTTTTAGGAATTGGTCACTCTAATATTTCAACTTTTTGTGTCTCTTTGTGATGAAAAGTAGGATGTAAAGTCTTGATTTAAAACGTAAGACGTTACACCATACTTTGTTATCTCTCTCCAAGGACAAAAAATCGTGATATAGAATGATGATAAGGTCAAGGCATTAGAAAAGAAATGAAGCCGCATGAGGATTGTTATAAGATTGTGAACCATGCCAACACACTACTAGTCAAAATATAAAATAACAATAATAGTTTAAACATTTTTCAATAATAAAATAATAATAAAATTTGAAAATATATTTAAAATTAATTAAATAATATTATTTGACATGACAATGTCCACACCACGTTAATAGCCTACGTATGCTCTAGATATTTAACCACAACAAACTTTTCAACTTTAAAAATGTGCAAAGAACTTGTGACCCCTCCAAAGCTTTAGTTTCTTTCTAATGCATTAATAGAAGTTGTGACAATGTATTGCATTTTTAGAATCTTATCAGTGCAATGCAATGTTACATTATGATCCCTTTCTAACTACACAATTCTTCTTTGATTAAACCCGATTTCTAAAGAAAACTCAATGGTACATATAATAGTAGCTTTAAATATCTACTTATAGATAAATATGCTTTGATTGAAGTGTGTAGCATAACAATAGAGTTATAAACATTATTTTTGGTCATTTTAAAAGGCTTCAGTGGAAAAACTCCTTTTTGAATACTAAGAACTAAAACAATGTGACAAAACGCATTTTCTATAGTTAATTTAATTAAATTTCTCACATGTACATTACTTGGGTTAAGAAATAAAGAAGTTATTTGTCTGCAAGCTTTTTAGAAAGATAGGATACACTTCAAGAAAGTTTTCATCAAGATTTTTTTAACCAAACAAGATATTTTACTTCTTCAATGGAAAGTATTGTTGTGCATGAAAAATGCTCTAGTATGATACATATAACATTCTTCAAAGGGAAGGCATAGAGCACTTTTCTGTAGAAGCAATTTAGGAAGAATACATTCATACTATAATAATGCCCACCAATTAAGGAAATTTTTTTGATTAAAAAAATAAACAATACTTTAAGTAAAGAAGTCCATTCTCACATTCAATTTTGAATGCACCCTCACTTAATTATGGATTTTTTTTTACTCAAGAAATATACAATATTTTCAGTAAAGAAACCCATTCTCACACTCAATTTGGAATGCACCCTCACTTATTTGTCTTTGGCTACAAAAATAGAAATCGAAGAAGCAAAAGGAACTTTGCATAATCTGTTTAAAAATGGTAATCTTGATGTCCTAAACTCTTTGCTATATGAGCACAAATTGAAGAAGCAAAAAGGCCCCTATATAGTTTGTTTAAGAATGTTAATCCTTAAAGACTTGGCCTATATTCATGGAGTTGGAAGCTAAATTCCGTCACTTCATAAGCTTCCATATTGCAAATACGTATGAATAAAGAAAAATTATATTATTTTTTAAAGACAAATAAATTCCATCACATTGTATGCTTCCATATTGCAAATGCATGTGAACAAAGAAAAATTATACTATTTTTTAAAGACAAAATTAAATTCCATCACATTATAATACAAATACATGTGAACAAAAAAATTTATTTTATTTTTCAAAGACAAAATTTTATATCTTTTCTACTTTATGAAAAATTTAGATATTTTGTGGAAATTTTATTTTTAGAATTTTTTTGAAGAAAAATCATATCAAATAGAAAATTTATCAAAAAATTTGAAAATTTCACAATGTATGTTTATTGTAGTGAAGATCATCATTGATAGTGTAAATGCATTTTCTATGTCATTCTGTGACAATGAAAGTTCAATAGACATTGGAAATACATCCAAAGTTCAGATTGCAATAAAATATTCAATTTTAGAAGTTTTTTCAAAATTCAAAATGGAGTAGAAACCACAACAAATGAGCTTCATTTCATTAGTTGGGCTCAAACTCAAAAACTATCATTTTAATGGAAAATTTTCAGATCTAGAAAAAAGAGCAACAACTTTTCAAAATACACTAAGTACACTTCCCAACATATTTTATGATCCATTTTTCCACTAAATTCTCATTTACATATTTCAAACTCAAATTGCATGCTCTACATCAAGAAAAAATTGAATGAAAAAATTCTTCCAATTTCCATCCAACTCATATGATTGTCATCCAAACACCACAAGTATATATAGAGTATGTGTAACATTGGATAGATGAGCACAAATTGAGGAAGCAAAAGGGACCCCACATGGTCTATTTAAAAATGTTATGTATGTCACATTAAACTAGTTTGCCATAATCAAAATAAAAGTATAAGTAATTTTCTATAATTTAAGATAAAAAATAACTCAAAAATCCATAACTTTTCCACCATAGGTCCAAACACCATAAAACAAAGCCCATTGACCCCTCCTTGTGGAGGGCTTTCCAATGGTACCAAGAACACAACCAAGGGACGCATGATCTAGGAGATCTCACCATAACAAGCAAAACAAAACAAATAGCCTTAACTTTAAGGTATGGATGGATAGTGTTAACCAGCCTACAAGTTTTTCTTGCAACCACCCTACTCTTGATGCTCAAGAAACCCATCATCACCGCAAATGCTACAAATTATACCAAAGCCGCCTACCCGTACTCTTCCAGTTCAATTGAATTCAACTCTTGCAAAAACTACATTTGATCAATTCCTGTCTACAACCTGCGAGTTCTATGGAGTCCAACACTTCCCCGAGGTGCGAGTCCGTTGCGCTCTTTGCAAGGGATGGCAGAACAAACCCCATCTGTGCGAGCCAAGAATTGTACAAAACAAGTTATTGAACATCTCTGAATTGAATCACATCACAAAAGCAGCAATGGAAGCATTCACCGTTGCTACATTCAATTCTAAACGTAGCCAACTCCGCTCTTTTTAAGAGCATACACAGCACTTGCAATTCTCCATCTAGACCGGAACTGTGTGCAACAAGGATTCCATTGCATACTGTGTGCAACAAGGATTCCAAAAACACTCCCAAATCTGGCCATACTCGGAAGCGCGCTATGCTATACTGTAGAGCCACTAAGACGGTGTGCTACGAAGTACATATAAAGCTTTCAATTCATGTGTAAAGGACAGTGCAATGCAAGCACATCACTAGTGAATTCAATTGTAAATACATTAAGCTTCAATTCACTTGTGTAGGTGACAGTGCAATGAAAGCAGTACCTGATGAATGGAAGCAATTTGGAGAAGACGACGATCGAGTCCGTCTTTGTGACGGAGCAATTTGCCGTGGAGCTATCGAGCGAAGATTTTGAACTACAAAAAGAGGAATTGATCTATGGCTTAATAAGAGTCATTGAATGATAAGCGGGAGGAACAAAATCATAATGCCAGACTAAATATTTGTGACGAGATTTGCAAACGCGGCCATGTGATCCGCTCTCAAGCCCAAGGAGAGGCTCAAGCTTCCGTCGTATACAGGGTTGCCCAACACATACGCCAGTCCTTCATAAGCGATGGCGCACGGTCCCATGAAGATCGGTCTTCCCCACCCGAAGTCGCATTCGTACACCGGCATGCGCGCCCAGCTTGTGATGCCTAAATTCGGAGAGTTGAAGTGGCGGTTGCAGCGGACGAACTGGCTAACATCTTCTTGCATTTCCAGGTAATCAAGCGCCGATCGCAAATACTCGTTGTTCATTCTAGCCAATGCGTCGTGAATCTGCAACACACAAAAAAACTCGTCTATTCTTGAGATGTATCCTTTGATTTTCACGTTTTCGAGAGTGCTACTGGATAACGAAATATTCGTTCTCGCAGTTTTTAAATTGCGTTCCAGATCGCCTTATTACACTGCATGCGTCTTTTTTCGATTCTGTTCATGAAGCTCATGGATCGAAAAGCATCAATAAAATATTCAATTTGTTGCTAAACTAGAAATCGGAGATCGGGAATATTCCGTTTTCACGCAACGAAGTCGTTAGCTGTAGAGTGCTTATGGAAATTGCTGCGCAAGTGGTGTGAGCGCTCACCTTACGAGCAGCGTAGGTCACTGGATTGGACACCAACTCGCCGGCTGTGGCGATTGGTGTGCAAGTGAAGATGACGTTGCCAAAATAGCCCTTAGGAAGCGGGGGGACGAGCCGGGATCTTCCATCTGTCGCGATGAAGAGCTTGGATTCTTGAGAATGCTGTAGGTTTCGAGCTTGTGCGACGCACTTCCATATGTGGCCTGACAGCATTTCGTAGCTGCTGAAGGTCACGTCGGTCTTTGCTTCCACTGCCATCTGTTTGAGGGTGGCCATCTGTTTAGGAGTGAATTTGAAGACTCGAACTGCCATAGGTATGTCCTCCTCTTTCAACTTGTGAAAGGTACTTGCCAGCGTCAACTGCGCGAATTTCTGCTCGCCGTTGCAATTGCGGTTTTCGTTGTAAACTCCGTTGCTGTTGCCATTATTGGCACCGTTACTCTTCGCGTTTTTGACATGGCTTCCGTTGCTCTTGCCATTCTCCATATGATTCCCGTTGCTTTTCCCGTTCTCGACATGGCTTCCGTTGCTCTTGCCATTCTCCATATGATTCCCGTTGCTTTTCCCGTTCTCGACATGGCTTCCGTTGCTCTTGCCATTCTCGATACGACTCCCGTTGCTTTTCCCGTTCTCGACATGGCTTCCGTTGCTCTTGCCATTCTCGATACGACTCCCGTTGCTTTTCCCGTTCTCGACGGGGCTTCTGTTGCTCTTGCCATTCTCGACGTGGCTTCCGTTGTCCTTGCCATTCTCGATATGGCTCCCATTGCTCTTCCCGTTCTCGATATGGCTCCCATTGCTTTTCCCGTTCTCGACATGGCGTCCATTGCTCTTCCCGTTCTCGATATGGCTCCCATTGCTCTTCCCGTTCTCGACATGGCGTCCATTGCTCTTCCCGTTCTCGATATGGCTCCCATTGCTCTTGCCATTCACGACATGGCTTCCGTTGCTCTTGCCATTCTCAACATGGCTTCCATTGCACTTCCCGTTTTCGATATGACTCCCATTACTCTTCCCGTTTCCGATGTGGCTCCCGTTGCTCTTCCCGTTGGCAGCATGAGATCCATCAACGCCATATCCATTTCTGCTCATGTAAGAATCACCTTTCACAACTCCGTTGCCATTTCCTACGCAGTTGGCGATCTCAAAATTAAGAAGTTTTGGAGGGTCTTGATACTCTATGTGTGGATATTTGGGAGCCGGAGGGGAGTTGGCTTTCAACAAAGTTCGGTCAATGAACGGGTGAACCTTAAGAGGTATCCCTCTCACCATCTCCGACCATGTGTTGATGCAGTGAATGCCCGACATGCCGTCCGCAGCGTGGTGCTGCATGCCGACCCCTAATGATACACCTCCGCAGTCGAAGAATGTGATCTGCAAAGAAAACGTCCGGGCTCAGCTCCGTAACATTGTGACACAGACGTGGATAGCATTGTGGAGACTTTGGGAAGTCGAAAGGAGACATTGTTGTGAAGAATGGACGAATACTCCAGCATCGAGTTTTCTGGACTGCAATTTTGCCTGTTTTCCTTGTTCTTTTCAACATCGTGTCGTAACCTCTCAGATGTAATTGAAAAATGTTGGAAAAATGTTGGAAAAGGGGTTCAAGTTGAAGCGGAGATAGAAAGCGAGAACTCCGTTCTCGGCAAATATAGTGAGAAAGAGCATATGACGAACCTGGAGGACCAGGAGCGGGAATGAGGAAATGTCCTGGGAGTAGTCCACTTGGGGCACCAATTGCCTAAACCTGGGATCGGGAGCAAACTCGCCGAAGTCCGCGACAACAGCATTGGTCTCCGCCTCCACGAGCAACACGCCTTGCGCATTACAGGTGATCTCGATCCTCCCTCCCTCCCCTCGCTTCAGCCTGCCGGCCATCGGGTAGAATGGCACTAATGCCTTCCCCAACGCTTCCGCCAGCTTTTCGTGGCTGAAGAAGTCCGCAGTGTCGACGGGGTTGTAGAAGTACACACTCTGCGTGTGGATGCGAGGAATGACGAGGTCGACATTGGAGTTCCAAAGAATCCTCTGTGGCGTCGGTTCCAGTGGAGGAACCATGGATTGCTTCCGGATGGTCACCTCCATGGCGAAGCTTGCGCAGCTCCAGCAACTAAACTTCCAAACGAGGCGGCAGCACAATGCACCACCCTCTCGACGTTCACAGGTGAGCGACTACAACTACAAACTGCAGCAGCTGCATATCTCTTCAACTGAATGCAAAATCGAACTCCTAGCTAAGTTAACACTCTACTGTACGTTCTACATTGCCATTGCACTCTTGAGGAAGCTACAACTGTACCGTAGCTTCTAAATCAATCTTCAACAGCATGGAGAAAGTGCATTAAATCCCACTGCTAGTTTTCCTCCAGAAAAACTGACATATCTAAGGTGTGACAGAGCTACCCAGTGTTTCCAATTAACTGTCCGGGTTGGTAGGTGGCTTAGTGCACCTGCTCCCCACAACGTCAACTATGGCTTCGAAATATACCGTATTGACTCCTTACAAGCTGGGTGGGTGAGCAAATGCATTGTTGCACTTTCTCCAGATCCGGTGGGCAAGGACCACCCACCCAGCCAATTTGCACATTTGTAGAGTGAGTACTAGTGAGACTGGTGACCATTTCGTTCATTTTTTTTAAATAAAAATAAAAGCAACCAACTACTATCCAAGTAGGATATTCTAAAGAACCATTTGTGTAAAATGTAAAGGCATTACGGATATCAATGAGGACGAAGTCAATATTCCTAACCGCCACCTGATTCTACCAATGCATCAGTAGAAATTCCTCCCCGACTGCGGCACTAAAGCTTACTCACATGCTACTCAATCAGCTAAAGTTTTGGACAATAGTGGCCAAGTTTGCCCACGGGCTCACAGGTAAGCCTGCCCTTAACCCAATCTCACAGCTCCACCAACCTTATAAGCATTCGTGCTGGACATTTGTCAAGAGGTTTATTTTCTGTGCATGAACTTGTACTTTTGTGTTAATATAGTGTGAAGGACTCCACCATCAGGAGAAGGATTAGTCAATCACAAAATA
The DNA here is from genome assembly GCA_947034895.1 of Rhytidiadelphus loreus. Taxonomy (NCBI): domain Eukaryota; kingdom Viridiplantae; phylum Streptophyta; class Bryopsida; order Hypnales; family Hylocomiaceae; genus Rhytidiadelphus; species Rhytidiadelphus loreus. The sequence continues at coordinate 25,369,320 of OX344765.1, read as the reverse complement.
GGTTATCTTTCCTGCAGAGTGCTTTTTGTTTGTGTAAATGTCTCTGCTGACCTCCTTGTTGAATTAGAGCAATATGGTATCCTGGTTCATCTCTGAAACCCATGAATCAGTTTTAGGCTTTCAGGTTGGATGATGTGGTGGACATTGACGTGTGTCGGTTGGGCAGGTACTACCCATAACTCATGAGAATTAAACAGCAGTACAGGTACTGACTGTCTGCCTGGTGTGAGCTCAGTGACCTCCTTCCTTAAATTGCCTGAGGTGAGTGACTAGGTGTGTTTGGTGCCATTGATGAGTTCCATGAATGTGAGCCATCCAGGGAATTCATGTAGCGAGTTGCCATGTCTCAATTTCGTCCACTCTTTGGTGGACTGTCACAGTCAGGTTGCCTCAATCCTTTCTAAGTGAATTGTGAGCATACTGCCTTGGCACAGGCATATGGACTTCTAAGGTACCTTACAGGAAATTGGAGACATGATTGTGTTCACAATGAAGCATGTGGACATTGTGCAATCCGAGATTTATATAGACATGAGAGATTTTGGAGATGTACAGGTACATGGAACATGTATTTACTGTAGAGAGAGTGACATTTATGATTAAAAATCTTTGTAATCACGCCCTAGGCATCCTTACTATGAGCCCATGATTAACCCCTCACCACCCAAGGGGACCAAAAGTGTCCTCACAAAGTCTAACAGTCAACTTCAAAGTGTTGTAACTTTTACATCCAATGTTCAAATTCAATAAAAACTTGTTGGTTAAGTTGCATATACTAGTCTATTTTTTGTGGTAAAATTTTCAGATCTATCCAAGATTTACTGAGTTTTTGAAAGCCATTTGAAGTTTGCAAGTTTAATTTGAGTTCACCACACTCCATTGAGAGGGCTGCAACTTTGGAGGCTTGTATCTTTTTCATCAAATGTTAGATTTCAATAGAAATGGTTGTGTTTTGTTCCCCATAAAGTCTAATTATTGTGGTAAAATTTTCATGTCAATCCAAGTTGTTTTGAATGCTTGAGAGCAATTTGAAGTTCAAAATCCAAACATTTTTGCATTACAATGAACTTCGGCAGCTTATAACTTCTTTAGACATGGTTTGTTTTCAATAATTTTTGTAAGAAAAAGTTGTGCATACTAGTCTAGTTCTTGTGATAAAAAAATTCATATCAATCCAAGAAGTTATGATTTATTGAGAAGCATTTTAGTAGAGGTAGGTTCAGCCATAGATGTGTTTTTTTGCTACTTTTTTCACTGTTTTTTGACATTTCAAAACAATTTTGCAAATGTAATGAGTCAATTGAATGATTTTTTTCCCACCAAAGTGTTTGTCTTTTACTTTTGAATCACTTTGTAGTTTGAGTATGTTTAGAAATCGAATTTCACCTCCAAATGTGCTTTTAGGAAAATTTCAGCATCTTCTTTCAACACTAGAACATTATAATCTTTCAATCTATGCGGTTTTTGACCCCAAATTTGATTTGCACCATCTACAACATGCACATTACAAGATTGTACGATTGAGATTTCCATACCTTACTCACATTTAGACTTATAACACTTGAAAAGGTTGAGATTTCCATACCTTACTCACATTTAGACTTATAACACTTGAAAAGCATTGTACGGTTGAGGTTTTTATACCTTACTCACATTTAGACTTATAACACTTGAAAAGCAAGGTTGATTTTTGACATGGTTAGGCCTTGGGCGGTGAGGGGTTAAGGTATATGACTTGTTTTCAATGATTTTACACTTTCAAAAGGATGGTAATAGAAATGGAGTGTATGTTAGAGATAGGATCATTTAGCCTCATTTTAGACAATGCATGGCATCTTGAACCTAGCTCCATACACTAGAAGAAAACCAGAAGAAACTGTGTTTTACTTCACAGAAACTGTGTTGTAGTTAACAAAAAAGTATCATCTGGATTTTGTTGAGGTCTCCCTTCGTAACACAAAATTTTGTTATCTAATATAAACTTTTGTGTTGTACTTAACAAAAAAGTATCATCTGGATTTTGTTGAGGTCTCCCTTCGTAACACAAAATTTTGTTATCTAATATAAACTTCTGTGTTGTACTTAACAAAAAAGTATCATCTGGATTTTGTTGAGGTCTCCCTTCGTAACACAAAATTTTGTTATCTAATATAAACTTCTGCGTTTTACTTGTCAAAAATCTGCATTTTACTTGTCAAATTCTGTGTTGAATTGTTGGAACGTAGAATTTTGCGTTACAAAGGGAGAACTCAACAAAATCCAGATGATACTTTTCTGTTGACTACAACGCAGTTTTTGTGAAGTAAAACATAGTTTCTTTTGGTTTTCTTCTAGTGATATCTGCCATTGGATATGTAGGAGAGTAGTCATGCGTTGTTTATAGGATGTTCATGACTCCACTCTAGGAATGGATTTATAATTTCAAGGCATACCACTTGAGAAATTTCCATAAATTACTCTTTTAATCAAAAAATTATAATTTTACTTGGGTTTGATTTGTGAAACAAGCACACACCTATAAAAAATATGTACCCCTCTTGGAGTTGGCCCCAAGTTATTCAAATTGCTAGTTTGCATAGTAATAGGCTTTGTCTACCTTGTTTTTACATTATTGTTGCAATGAGAAAAAGAATATAGAAATAGTGTACATTTTTAGGATGAGGGTGCTTGTAGAACATGAGTGCTTCTATCGTAGAGCATCTCTAGTGGGGCACACTATAGTGCTCTTGTAAGTGTTGTCGTGCACCTGGGATTCATTATGCGTCCTACCAATTGACCAATTTCCATTTTTTTTCACTTAGCTTCCCTAAAAAGTATTTGCAGCACTACAAGGTACAAGGCCATCTCACATTACATGAGATTTGAGGGCAGAGAAGGGCCATTTCAGACTTGTTCCCTGCCATGGGAACAGTCAAAATATAAAATTATTAAATAAGAAAAAATTTAAATGATAAAAATAAGAAAATAAGAAAATAATGTATAATACATAATAAAAAATTAATTAAAAAATATTGTTATTTGACATGGTAGTGATCTTATTATGTCAAATTGAAGCAATGAATGCATTCCCACAGTTTGGAAACTCATTAGAAGAGTTTTCAGGCCATTGGGAGACCTCAAGTTCTCCGACATTCCCGGACGGTAGGAACGTCGCAGAACCAGTAGTCCAACTTGGCGCAAAGACTGCCAGGTCGGACTGCATTAATGAATTAATTTAAAAATATTTTTTAAAATATTTTTATATAAAAAAAATTAATATTATTTTAAATTTATTATTTATTATTTATTTTTTAATAATTAATTAATCAGACAGTCCGGCCATGGTTCGCAGCATAAGGAACCATGGCCGGAAGGTCTCTCATAGGCCTCAATTCTTATCTAATGATAGGGAATTGCAAGGAATTCACAATCTTGTATAGAAGGTAAATCTCCTCTAATGTATTTGGCGTGTGTAGATGACAAGCAACAATACAATTTTTAGTGGCATCTATCAAAGAGCAACCTCGACCTAACCAATCAAAATGTAGTGAACATGAGTGTTTTGCGTAGTTGTGACTTGCAATTGCATTGGTATCTAAGATACTGCATTAGAATTCGTAATATAACTTGCTCCTAGTACGGCCCTGAAAACGAGGCCCGTCCTTCTTCTTCTCTAGCACACTGCATCCACTAGAAAAAAACTGCGTTGAACTCAATAAAACCAATTTGACATTTTTCTGCAATTTCTATTTTTTAGCACAAAGTTATGTTTTTTTCAATAGATATCCATGATTTGGCGCGTCTACTTTGAAGTGAATTGGTAGAGATGCTCTTAGTTGGGCATTCGCAGACTATGGGTTCAAACATTGCATAAATACCTTCAATGCGACACCATTAATTATTGCAAACTTCCAACTTCTAAGTTATTCACAGACTTCTCATTTGATACACTATTATGTTGTGCCCCTATGTAAATTATTATTTTTTGATAAAATAAAAGTAAATTAGAATTGCAAATAGGAAATGATTGCCCACATGAATTCATGTTTCATTTACAACACTGACCCGAGCACTGACCTTGCCTCAGCAATTGAACTTCTATTATATTTGATTTGCAACCATGTTTAGAGTATAGTATAAGATATTTTTAGAATTCCTGGACTCTTTGTCGTTGTGAAATTCACTAATACTAGTGTGCCTTGTGCCATTGCCACAATATAATCAAGTAAAAGTAAAAGTAATTTTCTAAATTTTTAATTCATAATATTTTTGAAATTTAATATTTTTTCTGACATAAATTGGAATGCTACAAAACATTATTGGCAAGAGTTTGGTGTTAGTAAGAAGGTCAAAATTAGGTATACTTATCAAAGACTTGTCATCTTGGTCTTCTAATCAAATAAAGGTGTGTTCCCACTTAGCTATAGATAGGACCCCCGTTCTTTTTTTTAAGTACAGTGGAATAATATTTCTCAGTTTGTGTTCACACTGATCCCATATCCAAACTAGTTTCTATATTATACGGAAATTAAATACACAAGAAGTATTCACGATGGAGGAGTCTTATTTTTGCAGATAGTCACAATCATTTTCATTTTTTCCAGACGTTCCTACCTATGATGTTAGTTCTTTCATAGTGGTCATGGGGTCCCATAAAGGTTGGAAATGTCAAGTCTGTCCCATTGGCGCCAGGTTTAGAATTTGTATTTATCAACATTCACTTCCTCTAGCCAATGTTTTTTTTTAATTTCTTGTTGTGTATTGTTTATGGAGGTGCATTGTTTGCCATTGTGAGTTTTGTCTCTATTACATAGTTTTCACCACATGCTCATTTCATAGAAAATTAGCGGTTTAGGGTTTGGTGCTTGAGGAGGCATCATCAACAATTGTATTTGTTGCATTTTTTGGATGGAATTTTGAGATAGTTTCGATAAAGTTTGATTGATTTCAATATTGATCTCTGTGCAAAAAGTTCTTTTGCATTTTAATTTCAATTAGTGGTGTTCATTGTTTTGTAGTTTTTCCAAAGTGTTGACACTTTTCATGTGCATCATGTCTTCGTCATTTCCATATATCCAAGTCACTTGAATGTATTTTATGTTCAAATTGAAGCCCCCTATATTTTTCCTTTCCCATTTTTCAATTCTTCAAACATCATTCAATCCTTAGATTTAAGTATTCTATTTTAGCCCCCATCTTAATCTGAGTTGACTTTTGTTTATGGTTGAACTGTCAATAGGATTTTCGATGGGTACATTTTTCAACCTTCCATTTAATTGTCACTCACATTGTACTTCCAATTGCTATTTTGTATGATTCAATTTGTTAGTTCAAAATTTGTTAAATGGAGCAATTTAGCAACTGTTGTCGCCTTCACTGCTTGGTTTTTGCTCTGGTTGTTGAATGCAAATGATGCCTTGCACCTACTATCAATTCAGTGGAGGAAGATGATTGCAAAACCCCCATGTCAACGTTGTTGCAAACTCTACACATGTTGCAAGTGGACACATTCTCCCTCATAAAAATTGCAGTGCAAAACTACATGTTGTGTAGTTCATTCACTGTTTTCCATGAGGATTTGAAGTTCTAGGTCAAACCTTGTTCAACGACTTGATTTTGAAGGATTTTGTTGGAGCTATGTGACAATAATAGATGGATTTACTAGAAGAAACCCATGTTTTTTGTGACAAGCCTATAACATGGTACTTATGTTCTTTTAGACATTAGCCATGTCAACTTGGATATCAAAAAAAATGCGTCAAGATTGACAAGCCCAAAAACATGCAAAATTACAAAAAACATGATAAGATTTGAAGAAGATTTAGGAGGATGTCTTAGAAAACATGGTCTTTTAAAATGTTAAGAAGTTGCCATGTGGTTGCCACATGTGCGCCACCTCAGCAATGACGGGGCAGTGAATGCCACATAAGCTACTTTTTCATCCATTCTTTGGATGACGTTAGCCATGACATCACTACCACATGTCAACTTTGTAGTAGTTCAAGATTTTGACATGTTCATTGTATTGTGTCCAATCTGAAGTCCAAAAAGACATCTTCTGGGACATGCACATGTTTCCTTTGATGTTTACAATTAAATCATTTACATTAACCCTTATGCTATGGCATATCCTTTGCAAAATGGATGTTCATGAAGACATCCACATGCTTTTTGGGACATCAAATACAACATCCACATGTTTTCTAAGACATCAATTGGGATAACCAACTACATTCATACACAATACACCATATTTCTTGCACAATACAGAATACAACATACATTATACAACATACATTATTTAAACAACATACATTATACAACAAGTACAATACACCATACAAGATACACTGTATTTGGGAATTTATTGTGAGTATATTGTAATGAAAACACAAGGTTATATAGAAGTGGGGTGGTAGGAAGTATGGCAAACCATATGGGATATGTAGAACGTGTAGTTTGTATTAAAAGTAAAATTTCAAAGATGAACATGAGATAAACACGGCAATGCCTCATTTGATGTCTATGAAGACATTTGGAGGTCTCAACAGACATTGCAAAAATGTCTCTAGAGACATTTGATTTGATGTCCCTAGAAAACAACTCAAAAAGCATGTAGACATCTTAGTCAATGTCTCAAAAAATAGAATAAAAATTCTCAAATGTTGTAGAAGTATATATAAACTTTTTCATAAATTCTGAAATGTTGTAGATTTTTAATTACAACATTACAACCATTGGATTTTTATTTTTCAATTCCATAAATAAATTGTTAACAATTTAGTATTTTGAATCATTCCCTACATCTTTCTACTTACTATTTTTTTCCTATATGTTTTACAATTCCAAAAAATCTGAATTTTTTAAAGCATGTAGCCAACTTAACTTAAAAAATGATTCCACAGAGTTGCAACCATTTTGGACATTTTTTCATAATGATCTGACCTTGTGAAGTGCATTTGCCCAGATTTTTGCAAGGCCAAAAAAAAGAATTTCGTCACTTCAAACTCTAATATCTTACAATCTACAAGGTAGAAATTTTTGAATTTTTTTGCACATCTTCTCAAACTAGCATACTACAAGATCGTATGGTTACATGTGTCAATTTTTTTTTTTTTCAGAAATTTGGTACTTATATAAAAAATGGCAGTTTTTGAGCATTTTTGGTGATAACATAGTCAAGGAACTTTAGAGGTTAAGTTATTTCAACCTAACTTTGAATTAAAGATGAATTTTATTAAAATTTTGATGAAATATTAAGTTTTCATCATAGTTATTGAATTTCATTGGAATTTAAATCACATTCAAAATCAAATTATACCTATTAAAAATTTCAATTGATTAAAATTCAAACTTTGAATTTATACTCTATAGAAAACTCCAAATGATTTTGATAGATTTTGGAAGATTTTAAAATATTCTAATACAATTTGAATTGTGAAATCCCTAAAATATGAACTATTTTCAAATGTCCTATTTTTAGTATTCTTGAAAATTGTTTTTCCTACTTTTTACAAATTAAAATGTCAAAGTACCTATCTTCATGAGATTCTGCACTTTTCCAGTTTTTCCACTCACAATTTTTTTTTATGCTATTCCTTCCTAGGATATCTTTTTTGTAAAGGTGAATACATTGTACATATTTTTCATGTTTCTTTCAAATTGTTTTTCTAATAAAGAAGTATTTCAGCAAAAAATTATGAGGATTGTGCAAATGCTAAAAAAATAAGTTTTTTTTCTTGCAATGACCCCAAAGTCTGTCTACACCTTTGTTCGTAGTATGTATCAAACTCCATCTATGTGTACAAAGCAAATGAGAGAAAATTTCTTTTAAGAGATTTTGTATACTTTGAAATTTTTTAAAAGATAGCAAGAGCACATGAAATGGAAGTCATCAATGTCAATTGATAGTGCAAGTATTATACAAAAGTAATTGAACCTAAAATGTACTGAAATTGTGACATTTAATGTATGAAAAAACTTCTAATTTGTCTTACAGAAGAATATAAAGTTCTAGAGATGCAACTCTTGTATGATATGCAAGGGTCAATGGCATTAGAACGGATTACAAGACAACTTCTATAGAAAAGTATATGAAATTAGATTGATCAAGAAGGTACATGAGGACCAATTAGAAAAAGATGAAATGTAGAAAAAATTGACTTATATATTAAATAAAAAAATAAAAAAAATAAAAAATAAAAAAATATATGAAGAATAAAAAGATGTATGTGGAGTTTTTAAAAATCCATAGAAGGAGTTCCCTCCAATTGAAATTAACATTTGTTTGTAATGTTCTATTTCTTTTTTAAATTACCGAGAACACCAAATAGTTGGGTAGATTTTGGTATGATACATGCATTAAAAAAATTCATGTAATAAGTTTTTTAATACTACTATTGTCTTTGAAGAATATACCTGTCATGTATATGAATATGATTTTGGATTTTTTGTTGAAAGGGCTACAAGCAATTTTTACATTATAGCAAATTACATTCATTGAGATTGAAGAAAAAATCATTATAAGTAATTATAATGAATGGTATATAATATGAGAGTTGCTTATCTAGGTGTGAAATGGATTGTATAGTCCCCTTGTGGTATGAAATGGATATTGATTATGCTCAAACACACTTAATATTTGACTTGATTTGTGGATAGTTTTTCTAAAGAAAAAATGACATAGTCGCTTTTTCAAAACAAAGTTCTTTATTCAATCAATGACCAACACTAGAAGTGACGACAATGGAAGCCCTTCTTATAGATGCAATGCAATAAAATCCCCCCATTGAATAGAAATAAAAACAAATGTTAGGAATTATTTTTTTGCACTTTCTAATTAAAAATATAGTGGAATCTTTCATTTTTGTAAATGGATGTCTTTTGTGGAAGGTGGGGGTTGACTTTTTGTTTGGATAAGCATCACATTTTCTTACAAAAATTACTTTTATGATACATTTATGAACTATCAATATTGTAGTATTGTATTAGGGATAGAAGAATTATTGTAAACAATTTGAATACAATGAAAATATGAGTTCATTTATTCCTATAAGTTATTGATGTATATGAATATAATTTGAAAAGTCTGCACATGCTTTGAAGCTTCCAATACAACATATACACATGAATCGTAAGATCGTAAGTGAAGCGTAGTACATCGTACTTGGCATATGAAATTCTAAAGGATTTAGACATATTTCCAATAATTATGTTTATGTACACACATGCTTATAGAAGAGATGCCAACAGATTTTGTGCTTCATGAAATCCTAACTAAAAAATAGTGAATAGTAGCTTCATCATCCATTCATGAAAGGGTTTTTTGGAAGACTCCCAAGCAGCTACCCTTCTCCTATGATTTTCAGATTGGGTTAACATTTTACATGGATGTCCAATAACTCCTAGAAATTTACTTGTAGTAAAATTGATTGACTTTGCCAACATGGCATTGGCATATTGTTTTGCATATCGCAAAAAATATGACAACATTTTTTTGGATGTCTTGCAAAACATACTTGTTTTTTGTATAATGCCCATGTTTTTTCATAGACATGTACACGTTTTTTGCAATGTCCATCGGAATTTGCCACCCATTGGTTCAAATTTTGTGACGCCGTCTGGGCTGCAAAAACATGTCGTGTTTTTTGTTGCCATCACAAAAAACGCGGGTTTCTTCTAGTGATTTCTATGTTCAGAGTGTCCAAGCCTATTGTATTTGCATTAGCAAAAGTTCTTCGTCCACATGTCTAAAATAACAACATAAATTTTTTCCATTTTAGTACTAGTGTGCGTTGCTTGTGCATTATTCAAATTGATTCATGGTGCACACTTGACGATTTGTAGTGAGATATCTGCTACTAAATAGTCTCTAAAGTCATGCAAGAGGTGGTACACACCATCAATGACACATTGCGGTATGAAATTTCTTGGACAAGTGGAGACAAAATATAAGAAATCCAAGCAAAGTTCTCTAACCTTTGTGCATTATCTGTTGTCATTGGTGCCATTGATGGGATGCAAGTGTCTATAGCAAAAACTAATTTTGGGGTTGCTAACTATTACTACTTCAAGAGTGGAGAATATAGTATAAATTTCCAAGCTATTGCAGACAGTGATTCCATGATTTCTATGTTGGTATGATAGCCGCATCCTGCAACGATCATCTCTATATTCTTTGGTCAAGCACGGGAACTTGATGAATGTGGCTCATTCAATAGATGGTCATAGTCCTAACCTTATTAGCGATTTAGGCTATCCTATACTACCATAGCTCATGGTTCCTCACAAAGGACGTGGCTACTTCTCAGTTTCAGAGGACTTCATTCAATAAGAAATTGTGGAAGGGACATTGAGTTGTTGAAAATACATTTGGCATTTTGAAACAATCGTTCCAAGAATTGATGGACAAGTTTGACTTGCAAGTTACTTTCCTTCCGGACATTATTTTGTGCTAAGTGATTTTGCATAATCTCCTACTTTGTCAATCTCATGAAGAAGTGGAGGACTTGCTTCAAGTGTTGCAGACTAAAGGATTACAATTTGAGGTCATTAATGATGATGTATTAGTTCCTAATGTTGTTGGAGTGCTGACAAAAGACATGGCAAAAACTTTGGGTATAGAAAAACGAAATGAATTGAGCATATATTTGACAACACGCAGACAACAACAAACTTAGATTTTGTAGTAAGTCATTATGTTATTTTACAATAAATCAAAGTTTGAATCAATCTTGCTGCACTTGGAGCAAGTATAGTATAATTGAAAAGAAATTTAGCCTAATTCAATAAAGTACACAATAATTTAAAAATAGTTGGATTCTCTAATTTCTTATAATGTAGAGCTGTTTTTTGAGATTTTAATTCTACCATTATATTTCTTCATACTCTCAACACTTTCAAGAACCCAAAGCTCTTCATCAATACAAATAGAGTGCATTTCAATTTCAATCTGAGACCTCAAAGTAATGAGTTTGATGGAGATCACTTAAAAAAAATACATATTTTTTCTTGTAATGGAGTGCTCATCAAATTCAAATCTTCATTGTTTACTTCAAACCTATTTGCAATGATTGAATCAAATTTTATGACAACTGATATTTATTAGTTTATTCAATTGACTATTCAAGTTTGAAGTTGTGATTACCAAATGAAGCTGCAAACTTGTAATTAACAATTGATGTTCAAACTTCATGTTTTTGGCTTGAGCATGTCATTACTTATAGTTGAAGTTGACAAGTTTCAAATTATAGTAGTAGTATCACTAGAGGACGACAATGTGATAATATAGAAGTCCAGAAGTTCGAAATGACAAAGATAGGAAGAGCTTCAGATGACATTTGTGATAACATCAGAGTAAACATAAAATTCATGTGAATGTGAAGAAACATAAAATATCTTAAATTATTTATTTATTTAATGTAGCTAACATGCCCATGTTGCATTATCGCAAGGAAATGCAAGGTCCGCAGTTGGAGTAGGAGATGATCAACTCTCATATACAAGTGCATGTTGGCGTACAATTTTGTTCACATAGTATAGTGCTGCAAGGCATATATACATGTTTTCTTATAGTTTCAATTGTTAGTCTAGTCTTCGTTTGTAGTTTCTTGGTTTGTTTTGTCACCTTTATCTTTGAGTTCATTTGTGCCACATGGAGTAGGGGCATTGGCATTTTCTTTGAGGTTGGTAGTTCTAGAGGGGTCGATTGAGTAGAGTCTGTTGTATACTTGTTGTAGAAGCCTAGTATTAGCTCAATGAAGTTCCTTGGGTTAGCTTGCTCTATATTATGTAAAACTACTCTGCTTGACATAATCAAGACCTTCTCTAATATGGTTGAAAGTTGTTACAAACAACTTACCATTTTTCTCTGTTTTAATATGGCCAACTTTACATTTTTGTTTGCAATGACAACATTCTCATACATACAATGGTCATTCTCTCTAACGTATGCCATCTATTTTGTGAATAGCTGCAACTAGCCCTTGATTTTGTACTACTCCACTCGTAGTGGCTTACTAGCAATCTCTTGCATTTGTGAAGCCATAATTGCCATCTCCCCCACCATCTCCCCCGTCACCTTCATTGCTTCTTCTATGACTTTGTATATTCTTGCGTCTAATAGTAGTGTTCCCTAGTCACCTCTACACATTGCACTTAGAGGTGTCAAAAGAACCAATGACCTGTGGTGTGACACTAGAGGGTAGTCTGTTGAAAGGGTGGAGGTTATAGTTGTTGTAGTGTCGTGCAGGAATGTTGCATGAGATGGAGTGGACCTAGTGCGGTGTAGTAAGCGAGGAGGTGAGTTTCCTTCTATTCACTAGAAAAAATCATTGTTTCTTGTGACAATGTAGAGAACACAAAAACATGTTGCATGTGATGTGTATATAGTTAGCGTAAATGTCACAAAAAATCTGTTCCTTTGAACATGCCAAAAATGCCCTCAAATTTGAAGGAATATGCTATATAGTCGACATGTTTTTTTAAAACATATTGATGAACATGTTGTTTGAAAGTCCTTAGAAGGTACCTAATGGATACCATGCTACTGTCATGTCAGCAACATGTATAAGGGCAGCGCCACGTGGACTTTATAAACATTTGACCAATTGCTAAAGTGTCCCAACAGCTAACGCTATGGATTTGCAATGTGGACGCGACCAATTATGATGTAGACATAGTAGAAGATGATGTGGCCACCGTAATCATGGTATTGTGGCACTAGGTTGAAATTATAGTTTATTAGAAACCACTTCTTCATACGTGGTTTGTTATAGTAGAACTAAGTGCACCCCCCAAGCACTATGGGAGGCCCTTCAATGCACACTCACTTGTTCTGCACGTTCGTGTTAACAACATGTGTTTTTTTCCAGACAAAGTAGCAAATATTACTTCATTTCTTGAAATGCACACTTGACGCATTTTTGTAAATAAGTGAACATGTGATGTGCATTGTGACAGTAACATGTGGACATTGCCAACATCATGGTTGCATCAAAGTTGGTATTGCATGTAATTCATGTCAGTTGTTTGTGGATTCCAACCAAACATCTATGACAATATAGTGTACATTCTAAATACTCTCCATTGTGTTCTATAAGGCGTCTAAGGGGGAGAATAGTTTATAGACGTGTCTATAAGACACAATCTTTGGAAGTTTAGAATGTGTTACATGTTATGGTCTTTGTGTTCTCAAACATAGATTGTGATGGTTATATCTATATAGTCTGATGTTTATGATGTGTATGTGGACAACGTGCGCGTTTTTCTAGACAATGTTGTTGCCATTGATGTATTCCCTCAAATGTGCACATGACACGCCTTTGCCGGGGTGTTGACAATTGTTGTATACGGTGCCATGAATGCGTGGGTGTTGTATAGGCCATGGTAGATGTTAATTGTATTGTTGTTTGTGATTCATGTTAGTTGATAGTGTTGTTTTGGCAACGGTGCTAGTATGTAAGCCTATAAATGCACTAGAAGAAAATTGCATTTCAGCCAACACAAGTCAGCTGATGTTTTCTGAAAACTGTGTTACAGAAAATGCAATTTTCAAAAAACGTTAGTTGATTTGTATTGGATGAAATGCAACTTTTTCTAGTGATGTGAGCCTATGAGCCTTGAACCTACTCACATAGGTACTCTACAACTATTAAAGATGTTTAAAGCATACATACTTATAATATAAACCTCGGGGGGTGCACTTAGTTCTACTACAACAAATCATGTGCGAACAAGTGGTTTCTAATAAACTATAATTTCAACCTAAAATTATGAGCATTGTTTAATAATGATTACAGGTTTCAATTGCCAAAATTTCCAATTCAAATAAAATATGAAATGATGTCTAGAAGAGGTTGAAAATGAACTAAAATGCCATGTTTTTTAACTCAAATAATTATAAAGAACACATTTAGATGACCAATGAGTCAATATTCAACTCAAAATGAGCTTTCAATAGAGAGTTATTTTTAGGATTTTTTTTTTCATTTTTTAGACAATTTTTTCTTATATAATATAGGGATGTGAAAGTTGTTTTTCAATTCTATAGTATCTTTTTACTTCAAAAATTTGTAACTAATTATTATTAACAAAAAAAAATATCAATACACTAGAAGAAAACCAAAAGAAATTGCGTTTTACTTCACAGAAACTGTGTTATACTCAACAAAAAAGTATCATTTTGATTTTGTTGAGTTCTCCTTTTGTATTGCAAAATTCTACATTACAATGGTTCAACACAGAATTTGACAAGTAAAATCACGGAGATTTTGATTGCAACCAGAAATGGCTCGGAAATGAAAGAAGTCGTAAGATAATAAAAACAGATGAACTTATCACTTGTAGAATCTTTGAATCTTGAAGTCTTCAAATCTTCAAACTGCTACTCGTTGTCTTATCATGTAGTGTTTTTAAATAGGCCAAAGGTTAAGGTAGGGTGATAAGAAACCACGGGCTTTGTATGTGTAAAATAGGACGGCTACACCACGAGTTGAACCGTCTGAGGGATTGAATCCTAATTTTCAAACCCAATGTGACCAACAATCTTGCCTCACCAGTGGAAACGACATAAAAGTTTTGACCATGTGGGCAATTAACTCCACTTCGTCGCATTTACAACATAAAATGACACTAGTGTTGGTGTAATCCAAGCCGCTTGCATCAACAAATTTTACAAAGCCACAAGACACATACACACACACATACACAAGTTTTCAACACTTCCTCCAATCTCCAACTTCAACCTACAATTCTCAAGTTGAACCTTGGGTGAGTGCCACCATTGCTTTACAGCTCTAAATGAGGTGAATGATAGTTTTTTAAAAAGCTAACACAAACTTCTACTTTTCCTTCAAATTTCAAATAATTTTAAAACTTTGTTCAATTTTTATGGCCATCCAAAGTTTTGGCCTTGAGAAAAGTAGGGCAACAGACCCTCCTTTACTTCCACAATCACAACTTACTCATACAAACTTCAAATAGAATGATTGATATTTTTATGGAAAGTTAACACAATTTTCTACATTCTTCAAATCTCATTGCAATTTAAGAACTTTTCCGTTTTCAATGGCCGGTTTAAGTCTCTGCTTTTTAATTTTAAAGGCAACAAACCTCCTTCCACTTAAACTAACACAACTTTTGATTCACAACTCCAAATCAAGAAAGTGAAATCAGTTTAAAAATTTCACATCATAATACACAACTTTTCTAAATTTCATTTTAATCTTCTTCAAACTCACAACACACTGGGCCTCCAAACATTCGGGTCCTCCTTAAACTCACAATGGGAGAGAAGATGAATAGTGTTCACCTTTTTCTCCACTTTATCTTCACTCTAACCACATAAACAAGTAGGATCAACTCCTAATTCATTCTCAAAGCTACAACATCAATAATTGAACACTTATTTGGCCCATA
The DNA here is from genome assembly GCA_947034895.1 of Rhytidiadelphus loreus. NCBI lineage: Eukaryota > Viridiplantae > Streptophyta > Bryopsida > Hypnales > Hylocomiaceae > Rhytidiadelphus > Rhytidiadelphus loreus. Next base: position 25,353,924 of record OX344765.1, on the reverse strand, counting down.
ACTATTTCTTTATGTTTATCTTTGAAGGAAATTCACTTCAAGTTCACCTAGAAGGCAAACTATTTGAATATTTCCCTTGTACTACTTCACAAATACAAAATCATTGTAGGAAATCACTCCAACTATGAAATGAAGAACTAAAACCCCACATATATCTAATAGAGATAAAAAAAACTAGAGCTCCAATCGAAATGTCACTCCATCTGCAAGAATTTCAGGATGCGTTTGACGATAGCAGCAACATAATCGGCATGATCTGCCTTAATTAAAGGATTGACTGGCCCTTCCAACCATCGTTGATGACAACAACTCCCTTATATAGGCCTCACCATGCAATAATATTGCTCGTCGTTTAAGCCTTCAAAACATCTTTCAAATGTTACTTCATGGCTATCAAGTTCAACACATCCAATCTGCAATAAAATCACCAATGCCCGAACGTCATGCTGAAGGTTATCGTGCCATCGTTTCTCCACGTGAGGTTGTTTCAGTGGTTGAGATGGCCCAACTTCATCTTCTGGTCACCCATGTAGCAATGAAAGACCTAGTGGCAATTGTGGTTGATCTGACAGTTCACAGTTGCGATAAAAAAAATTCAAACTCATGCTCCGATTGAAATTCTTCATCTTGAGACTCAAAAAAATCCCTCCAGTTCGACATAGTATAATCTAAATAAAACATGAAGAAGTAGAATATCAAATGAGATGAAGCTTTCAAGTGAATTCTTCTTTATATAGTCGAAGAGAGAAGGCATCACCTTGAAGCCACCTCAAATGACGTCATCTTCTTTATAATGCTACAAACATTTAAATCTATTTAAATCATATGTATATACACTAGAAGAAAATGGAGCTGGAATGACTGTTTCTGCCAATGTTTTCGTGTTAGACATGCACTTTTTTATGTTTGGCTTGGTTGACTGTTGTAATTGCATTGGAGAGCGCGTTGCAGCAAACGAAGTGTGTCATTTCAATGATGACCCTATGGTTGTACAATTCCGGCCTTCCTAGTTTCTGTTAAGAGTAACGTGAATGACATTTCGTGAAACAGGAATAAATACTTGTGTTACATAGAAGTGGGTATCACCCTGCCATAGTCTACGTGGATGTCGGAGTGGTAACATATTTTGCTTCGTTGGTAATGGATGGCCAATGTTTTGGATATTGAACTAATTCATTCGTTACGGCCCAATGCATACATCATATAAGAAATGAAAATTAGACACGTGTATGGATTTAGGGTTTAAGCAAACGTTGGCCAATTTAGGGTTCGGGCAGACATTGGCTAGGTTATGCGTATTTGAAGTTCTATTACTGTGCTTCTGGGATTTAGAAGCCAGTTCTCACTTATTGCTTCTCATGCAATTTGCTTGGTATTTTTGTCGATCTGTGGAATGTACTGGTGCAGGTGCACATGCTAGAAGAAGCTGTTTCAGACTTGCAGGAGGTTTCATTTGGCAATTGTTGTTGTCGCGGATTATGTTCTTTGCTGACATGTTGCTGTGAAGAAGGTCCTCAAAGAAGCCCTCTAAATTTTGTGGCCATGTTCATATTGTAAGTGAAGAAATTCTTCAGGTATCTTGCACTTCCAGTTTTCGTCCTTGTAGTGGGCATCACCACTTACATGTGCAAGCACTAGAAGAAAATTGCGTTGGACTGCCCAAAATTTGCGTTGGATTCAACAAAAAACGTCATATGGTTTTTGTTGAAAACCATGTTGAAAATGCAGTAAAAACCAAGAGAAACATAGATATCGTAGAATCCAGCATAGATTTTGCATTCCCCTATGTTGTAATACAATTCTTTGCATTCTCAACATGGTTTTCAACAAAAACCATATGACGTTTTTTGTTGAATCTAACGCAGTTTTGGGGGAATTTAACGCAAATTTCGAGCAGTCCAACGCGGTTTTCTTCTAGTAAAGTATTCAATTTTGGTTACATAGTAACGATGTTCACAATCGAGTCATGGGTAATTGAAGTAATAGCTTTGAAGTTACCGTGTCAATGAATCCTCATGTGAACGTGGATTGTTTTTATTTTTGTTCAATCACTAATTTCATATGTTTCGTTGGACAATAGCTTCTGTACTTGCCAGTCATTTTGTACTTTTCACGTTGAAGTTGAGAAGGTACTCATCATTGAGAAGGCGAAGGTCACATCGATATGTTGAATAACAACTTCTTCTTAGGTCACTGCTGCTTGAACTCTGTTGTTAAAGTTTGTCGCAGTAGTAGGCAGTCACCACAGTCCTTGACTATGACGTTTACATCTTCATATGTAAAGCAAGAATAATAGCATGATTGTACATGCTCTTCCATCTAACAACAGTGACAAGAACTAATGTACGAATTGTTTTTTTCTATGATGCAAGTTGAGCTTTTTTCATGTTCAGTATGACCTCACGGAATGCTGTCAAGAAGTGAATGCAGTCCACGGGAATATGCAACAAAATGATGTTACGAAGAACAAGAACAAGGCCGATTGACATGGTAGCTCCAAATAGACCAGCCTTCTTGTACGTTACATGTTGCACGTTCATTATACAAGAACTCCACAACAGACGAAATAGCAGTTTCAGTAAGTCAAACAACTCATGTGAGCACAGTATCCAACTGTAGTGTGTGGAGTATAAGAAAAGGTTCTGCAATACCTATGTACATGTGGGACTTTGATTTCTACGTGGAAAGGGCCTTCCTTGCAAACATGCATTGTTATTAGAGAAGACTATCATTTTCTCCATCAAGGAAATGATGTTCAATAATATGAGATTGTACAAAGCTTCTGGAATTATGACTTGTTTTGGACAGAGGTAGAAAATTGGCTAACAAGGTGATCTGCAATCGTAGTCCAATCTGATATGTTGGCTTTGCCATCCAAAGTAGTATGTATACTTTTGGACAGCTCGAATTTGTGCTTCAACGACAACGCCAGTCTTTAATGATTGTGGGGGACCTTATTTTTGTACCATCCTTCACACTCATCTAATGTAGTAAGTTTATTTTCTTGTATTTTTGTACATTGCGTTTTTCAAGTTCTATTAGTCGGTGACAACTTCATATTCAGAAAGTTGCACTGCACAACATATGAAACATGGTTCATAAGTCATGCATAATTGTGTTCTTCTGGTGAATATATACATCAATAGCTGATTAGCTGTGCATGACGTGACAATAATGGGAACACAAAAGTTACATAATTTATGTACAAACGACTTGTATGAACAATAGAAATAGTTTAGTGTCTTGTACATTCTCTTTAAAAGTCTAAGATAGGACTGCAGTAGTACACAAAATTTACTGGACAAGTGATTGTTACTTTCACTTTATGGAGGTTCAGCGCGTCTATACTCTTCGTTACTCTACTTTGACTAGTGTTCCATTGTGGAAGAAGCTAATGAAGACATGCCCAAATGAGGGCTTTTAGTTGTGTTGTATGTATGGCTTGTATGTCTGGAATCTAATTTGCTACTTCTGGGGACAAATAGTTTCTCTTGTACTATTGAATAACTTGCTATTTGAAGTAATAGAGGAAGAATGTCAATTTCCTGTATTTGTACATCATACAATGCAAATGTTTTGCAGTCATGTTGAAAGTGGTTTTCATTGCTTTCATGTCACTGCTTATTAACTTCTTTTCATGTGCTTCTGTAGGTTTGTCAGAACGATTGCATTCTGTTCCATCGTAAGTTCAAAAGCTAGAAACACAGGAGGGTTCTTTTGAACAACATCGAAGGTAACTTTCTTTTCAACAGAGGTGGCAACATGCATCTGTATTGTTGTTCTCAGTTGACATTCAAAGAAATAGGATGCCATGTCACTTCAGAAGTGAGGAGGCCAACCGACCAATGTCACCCTTTGCTTGCATGACTGAAAGTACGAACTAGGAAGATTAACAGCTAGTAAATGAGAGCATTGAATGTACCTGAATAGATTGCAGAAAAGTGATTGAATACTACAATGCATGAGCGGAAGCAAATGAAGGAATTGGAAATTATTTGTTGAAACACAAGTGAAATGAGACAACAGAATTACAGAAAACCTCTTTTCCATGGCCGTTGGAGAAATTGACAGTACTGTCAGCATGTTTGGTAGTGAAGCTTCTATGTTCTTGAACTATTGAATTGTAGTCATTGTTTATGTCATGTCAGGTATTCAACACATTGTACGACTAAGCAACATTGCAAGCTCTCTGGTGACGTTATTCATGAGGTAATTGGATGACCTGTAGTATGTCATGCCACCCTTTCATTTGTAGTAGTATTGAACGCCCTTCATGAAGAGTTGTTGTGGATTTGTTTTCTTTTAGTTCTCCCAAAGTGTGTACATATCAAGCAAAACATTGAAGACAATAGGAAAGCAACAATGAAAATAGTGTAATCTCATTTTTTTCCAATAAAAGACAAAGCAATATGTGTCCGGTATATTGTATAGTGTCTCCAATAATCTCATTTCATGTGAACATAGAGAAGAGAACATACACGATTCTAAATCCAAAAATGACAATCTTGCATTTCATGCACGTACATGTGAAAAGCGTGAAGCACATGTAGCAAGTAGTATTAAAGGATGAAGCTGGCTACGTCCTTTGCGTTCTGTATGTGACTAACAATGTGTTTTGGAAATGACACATGCTTAGGAACTTGCATGTGTGAAAACTGTTGGCACATTTGCCACAAATGTAAATGCGCGTGAATTGTTGCGAGCAGTGAAGCAACATTCAGGTACGTCTTTTCAGAAACTTTCATTCAGTAATGCACTTTCAAGTGCTCATAGTAGAGGATGCCAAGACTGGAAGACTGGAAAAGGAATGAAGGTTACTAACAGCATTGCTAAACAGAGGGCACTGCTGGGGGGGAAGTTGTAACATTACCATTTTGTATGACGGATATTTTCCCAATTCCGAAAGGTGTGCTTCCTAATGTTCAAGTTCGTTACAAATGAAAGCATGTTGTACCTTTCAATGCAATTGGCTTGCATTCAGTTGAAGTGCATCATGTGCATAATAAATACAAGGACTAGGCATTGTATGGGGTCTTCCTGAGCTATTGATGTGCTCATGGAAGGGACATTCAGAGGTGATCAATTCTAAAGTCATTCTATGTTTCTGTGAACAACTGAATGGACTTGTTCCAATGTTTTGAAACTTCATTGCGTGTCTGATGAAACAAAATGTATGAATTGCATATACGGGGATTTCAAGAATTGATGCAAGGCATGTACGTGTGTTTGGCTTGCATGTCACTGAAATGCGCACAAACGCATTAATCTTTGTAGAAGTGCATGTAGGATACTTAATACATACTTACTAACTATGAAATGTTGTTCATACTTCAGCATTGTCATACGTGCCATGTATGCCAAACACCTCATTTTGGGAAGAAAAAATCATTGCAGTGAACAACAAATGCGTGCAGCAATGGTACAAATTTATGTGTTTATCTTCCTTCATGTACAATCATGTTCCGATCTTCTCTTTTGTATGAAGTAAAACATTTTCTATAATGTTATCGTCTAAATGCATTGTGAGGTCTCTATTATAGGTTGTTAATGACGTAGTGTTCGTTTAGTACTAATTCTAGTTCTAGCATGGACTTGAAGCGTACAAATGAGATGTACTGAATTCCATTGCCATATAATGCAAGTCTTTCGAATTCAAAGAAATAACGGAAAGTTGAGTTGAAGGTGTTGTTTTCTTCCTCTACTCTTTAGCAGTTGTTTATCATAAAATGTACAAGGTCAATTCCATTTAACCTCAAATGATTTCTATTGAAATTGTACCTTCTTCTGTCTTATTTTCTCTTTCTCTACATACACAATGACATACTTACTAGTCTTGTGTTCAGTATAGAGTATTGACATTTGAAATTAGAACATTAGGAAAACATCCGTCGATTCCTTGTTTTGGCACTACTAGTCTGAAACAACTAGGAAGTGTTAACCTTGTTCTTGTGGAAGTATGAACTTCCTTGCTTTACATGTTCCAGGAGTTTCATTAGCAGAATTCAGTTGCAGCACTAGAAGAAAACCAGAAGAAACTATGTTTTACTTCACAGAAACTACGTTATACTTAACATAAAAGTATCATCTGGATTTTGTTGAGTTCTCCCTTTGTAATGCAAAATTTTGCGTTCTAACGATTCAATACAGAATTTGACAAGTAAAATGCAGATTTTTTACAAGTAAAACGCAAAATTTTGTATTAACGTGCAAAATTCTGTGTTACGAAGGGAGACCTCAACAAAATCCAGATGATACTTTTTTGTTGAGTACAACGCAGTTTCTGTTAAGTAAAACACAATTTCTTCTGGTTTTCTTCTAGTGTAGTGAACCTACTTTGTGTTTCATTCATTGAATATGGATAGCTATGTTGGTTGGAAATATAGTTCTGTGGAATCATACGATACAATGAAGTTGGAAGACTTGGACGAAAAAGACGAAATGTAATTGCATCATACAGAAAAAGGTACATGTGAAAACATGAATTCAGATTCCAAGTCTCTGTCATGTTCAGATTAGCATGTTTGGATTTCAGTAGGTGGCAATGAGTACAGAAGTGCACTTCCTATAGCAAGCATTCCGAAATTCTTCAGCAAAAACTACTCTTCGATACAGACTTCAATGACACCAGGTAATGAAGTTGTTTGTTTCCTACGTACTTGTTGTAAAGTATATTGTACTATACTTGAAATTGTTGCTTAGCAGAACTGTAGTGACGAAGTCTCTATCCATGTACACATGTTCACTAACTCTATTGCATTGTAAATGACTTTCACAAATCTTGTGATGAAGGTGGAAGACAAGGCATGTCCACCAATGAAAGAAAAGGAGACATCTGCACATTAGAAGAAACGACTGTTTGCAGAATGCAAACGCTCATGTAATGGGGCCCATACATATATATGTGATAATTCAGTTATTCTCTTTTGTATGTGGAGTACACTCTATCAAATACAACCGTACGTACATATTGGATGTCCTCACATCATGGATGTAGGTCTATGACTTTACATTCCGTGAGAAGAGACAGTGTATCTATGATTCATGTTATACAAGCTGTGCAGTTTAGGATATTAGTTATAATTAGAAAGCCCTCTGTGTACAAAAATGTAGATATAGCATTACTTTCAATGGCTTCAAACGACAGGTTACAGTTTAGGCTTTCCATTATATGACGTTCTGTTTCAGTGTACATGTAGCTGCTAATTATTTTTTTCAACAACAAATCTTTACATATGATAGAACAATTGCTTCTGTTCTATTCTATGCAATATTTTCAAGTGCACAGAAGGTTCTGTAACTGTATGTTCACTTCAACAAGAAAAATAAACAAGGGCATTGATTTTCATCAATTACGGTGTTATTTGTGACAATGTTCTGTTCTTTTAAACATGCATTTCTGAAAATGCCTTCCTTTTAGTAATACGGCATGTTGAATGATACGTTGCGCAACATATGTTATTGTTGTGTGAACATTGATTTCATCATTTTATAACACACTCTGACATTGCAGGGATTAAATGCCCATGTTCCCCCAAACCATTTACTAAATAGCAGAACATTGAACACACATTCGGAATAGAAAAAAAATCCCACGAGAAATATTAAAATAATAAGATAAAGACACGTGCCATGCCAAGCGGAATCCACGACACTACACATGACCATTCACATTGCGACAAATGTTGCTTCAACGAAGCCAAATCTAGCCCACCAAAAGCGCCATGTCATATTCCATGTGGAATTCAAATGTAATGCAATTACATATGGGTAATGACATGCTGGATAGAAGACGTTCTTAACATGCATAATAATCTTCCAAACACAATGTACAGGGGCACAACGTGCCATTTCCAACTTGTTCTAAATGCATTTCTCAACAAAATCCATATGATGGTTTCCTGTTCGCAAAAACCATTTCTGCAAACGTGTTTTTAGTGTTCTGAAGGTGTTTTCCTGAACAGGCTTTTCTTCTAGTGATACTTATTCTACATAATGTCTGCATTTGCAACACGACAACGTAGACACCTATAATGTAAACATCCTATAATTATGGGAGGTGCCTATAACATAGAAGCCTACGCTCCTATGCTCGTGGACTCAAGATCCTAGACTCACATAATAACAACCATTGTTGTCTTGACAAATTTCCATGACAATATTCTATGGCTTCTATATCTTGTCCACTATGTTTTACATAGCGTTGGGGAGGATGACAATTGTATACACATCTTTGCATGACCTCGTTTTTGATAGTGCAGTCTACATTCACTAGAAAAAAACTAGAAGAAACTGTGTTTTACTTCACAAAAACTGCGTTGTACTCATCAAAAAAGTATCATCTGAATTTTGTTGAGGTCTCCCTTTGTAACACAAAATTTTGCATTCTAATACAAAATTATGTGTTTTACTTGTCAAAAATCTGCATTTTACTTGTCAAATTCTGTGTTGAACCGTTGGAACGCAGAATTTTGCATTACAAAGGGGGAACTCAACAAAATCCAGATGATACTTTTCTGTTGAGTACAACGCAATTTATGTGAAGTAAAACACAGTTTCTTCTGGTTTTCTTCTAGTGATTACATGTTATGGTCCATGTATCCTCTAAAATCGACTATGATGGTTTTTTCTATGCATTTGATGTAGCTAGTAGATGTTTACTTGCTTTGCTTGTGCGTTAGAACTAAATGCACTCTAAACGTAGAGTGTTCACTTCCAATGTACTATTGCAAGTAAGCAAACATCGTATATAGAGTTGGAGTAGACAAGACAATGTATAGAACATGTTTGGGAGAATGGTGTCTTACACATCATACTTTATGTTTGTCTACATAAAGTACTGCTACGTCCGATCATGAAGTGTATGTTGTGTACGGTGACTAGAACATCTTTGCACAATGTAGACAAGGTTGTGAATGGCGTCCTCTGTTTTCTAGCTATGCATGTGCAACTATACATCAAAAGGAGCACCCTACAAACGACCCAATTTTTTTCTATCTTTAATTGGTCAAACATGTACATTAATCGTGCATGATCACTTCTGAGTGGTTGTAGATGATGCATTTACAAATAGAACATATGGTTGGTATAGTGTTGAAATATAAACAAGGTCTATTAGATTAACTATGTTGTATGACTACATGGAACTAAAAGGAAGTTTCATTATATTGTCCACACTTTTGTTTCCAAAAGAAGGTGCACAACAAATTGTAGGCTTTGTATCATACATAAGAAGTGCCTTGCACATATGATTATTAGATATAGCAATTCTATTCCCAAAAAATGTGTGCCTTAGGGACTACAATTGTATAGAGGGGGAATACATGATTATATTAAGAAAATGTTTGCCAAACCAATAACAAAAAAAACAAACATCAACACATTATTCTACTTTATTTGTTCTTTTCCTATACCTAAAGAAGAAAAAACACGGCATTTCAATGACATTTGAAATTGTGTTTGAAGTGCACAAGTTATGTTGCGATCACTACAGGTTGTCATTGTGGTCAAGATGTGCAACTGGTCACAATTGGCCAATAGGTTTAGTGACCCATATTTTTGGCTTATTTTTTAGAAATTCATTTCTAGACAATGTCGAGGAGGGAAGTACGACTAGTGCTGCCTAGTTGTTATTATTGGTTCATTCATATTGTTAGTAATACCGCATCGAGGTTGCTCCTTTGTATTGTTTTGTGGTGGAACTAGATATTAATGAGAGTTGTAGGTCTAACATGGAAGTACTTGGGTACAACATGCAAGGCCTAGACTAGGAACAGGAAGGAGTAGCTGTGTTTGGAGGATATATAGGAGCACTGTAGGGAAGAAGGCTACCTTATTCAATAGCAATGAAGGATGTTATAGTCTTCTTGAAGAGGAAGTCATAGATGTCAAAGTCATTATTTCTGTATAGACTATATGAATGGAATTGCAGAATTGAAAACTCTAGAAAAATTTAGATTGAAGCTGTTTTAGATTCATGGCAATGGGGTACATGAACATGAAGTTGAAAAGACACTAAAATTTGACAAAATTTTGTTACATGACATTGAAATTTGACAAAAAAAATTCATGTATATATCTTTGTCTAAGATGACAAATAGGTTGACAAAACTCTATCAACGGAGTGTTGAAACTGACATAAGTGTATCAACTAAATGTCCAAGTGAAGTAGTCCTAATCAACGGGAGAATTGACAAAATTATATCAAGTTTTTGTCAATTAGGACATAATTTTCCTTCTAGTACTTTCAATATTATACCATTCTTAAATGAATTTATTGTAATAGAATTTCATGAATACATGCATTAGGTGAGATTTGGGGCCTCTGAAAGACCATTTTAGGCCTATTCCCTTCACTGTTCCCGCCGCAATGAAAGAACGGCTGGCTGTCATAAAAAAAATTCAAAAGAAAAGAAGATTCAAAATTCTTTAAATGCAAAAAAACGTTTAAAAAAAAATTGAGAAATGAGGTGGCAACCTCTTGGCCACATGAGATTGTTGTAGTGTCACTGCAACAGTCAAGTTCCCTAGTTATCACTACATGATAACTTATTGTCTTCCGGAGGCCCCAAATCTCACCTAATGTGCTATGTGAAATACTACTACCATTGTTTAGAAGACAACATGTTTACAAGGAAACCACGTTCTCAATAGTGTTATGACGTGATGTTTTCAATCAAATTAATGTATCCGTCAACATAAGTACTACATTGCAAGCAATACAGTGAATACAAAAAATGTTTGGCTTCTTTATAATGGAAGTCACAATGGAAGTCAACTATATTTGCAACTTTACAATCCATGTTAGTAACATGTCTGTGGAGCAACTTCACCATCTGTGTGAACAATACTATTTTGGAGCAACTTTACCGTTCACGTCAATAACATTGTTATGGGAAATTCCGAAAGAGTTGCCCTTTTTTTTCACATAGTAACTTCATTAGAATTACCCATAGTAAAAGTTGAACCCTTTGCCAATGTGGCAAAGTCATATTTATTGGGGTGTTGCACAAAAACAAACCCCTGTTGATATGGACATTCTATAAAACATAACCATCTATTCCAACATGATATGCATATGTTACATCATATAACCCACAAAACTGAATCAATATAATTAGGCCTCATAGTCCTTGACATGCAAATGTTGCATGCAACATGGCTCGTTTTTTTCTAATGTCAACAAAAACGTAGATTTCTTATAGTGATTGTATAGAGAACTTCACATTGCAATATCTCTAATGGGCGTTTTATGTCAGGTGCATTGTCTTTGTCATTCACAAATGATTGTTGTTGGTTTGGGAATGGTTTAATATGTGCATCAAACAGAGAGAGAAAGTTATGAACGTGGAGAGGTTGGATTTGAGGTTGGTTGCCATACTATTCGTTGATGGCATGGAAAAAACTCTTGAGTGAAGTAATGAGTGAAGTAATGAGTGAAGTAACCTTTGACCTTGAGGGGTGCACTTAGTTCTACTATAACAAACCACATGCGAACAAGTGGTTTCTAATAAACTATAATTTCAACCTAAAATTTTGAACATTGTTTAATAATGACTATAGCTTTCTATTGCCAAAATTTTCAACTCAAATAAAATATGAAATGATTTCTAGAAGAGGTTGAAAATGAACTAAAATGGCATGTTTTTCAACTCAAATAATTATTGAGGACACATTTAGATGACCATTAAGTCAGGGTTGACAAATTGGAGCGTCCAACCCAAAATCGCGTCCAAAATCCGGACGTCTAGACGTCCGGACGTCCGGACTTAGCGGACTCCAGCATCCGCATTGAACGACAGCGTCGAAAAATTATACCGCGCAGTCCGCGCCCTGGTACAGGGATTTTAGACGGCCCGTCGGAAAGCAGCGTCCGAATTCGGACGGTCCGTCGGATTTCAGACAGTGCGTCCGAAAGCAGACTCCGAATTCGGACGCCTAGATTTTTTCACATTTCCTACCCCGCCCCCTCAGAAACTTGTCCATAACTTTTTGGTGGAAGGTCCAAACTTGAAACGGATTGTTGGAGATGAAACCTTGCTTGATTTACAAACTTTTTCTAGTTCAAAGTTTTTCAAAAAAATGTATTCTACTATGCGGAAATGAGGTCTGAACATTGACTTTTCTTACAATATATTTCGGATGGCTAGTTTGAATTTGGAAGGGGGGAAGGCTGGTTGCCTGGTTCCACTTGGATTCTTCCGACGCCAAACTTCCGACGGCCACTTCCGACGGCCACTTTGGACGCCTAATTTTTTTTCAAATTTTCTAACACCCCCTCAGAAACTTGTCCATAACTTTTTGGTGGAAGGTCCAAACTTGAAACGGATTGTTGGAGATGAAACCTTGCTTGATTTACAAACTTTTTCTAGTTCAAAGTTTTTCAAAAAAATGTATTCTACTATGCGGAAATGAGGTCTGAACATTGACTTTTCTTACAATATATTTCGGATGGCTAGTTTGAATTTGGAAGGGGGGAAGGCTGGTTGCCTGGTTCCACTTGGATTCTTCCGACGCCAAACTTCCGACGGCCACTTCCGACGGCCACTTTGGACGCCTAATTTTTTTTCAAATTTTCTAACACCCCCTCAGAAACTTGTCCATAACTTTTTGGTGGAAGGTCCAAACTTGAAACGGATTGTTGGAGATGAAACCTTACTTGATTTCCAAACTTTTTCTAGTTCAAAGGTTTTCAAAAAAATGTATTCTACTATGCGGAAATGAGGTCTGAACATTGACTTTTCTTACAATATATTTCGGATGGCTAGTTTGAATTTGGAAGGGGGGAAAGTTGGTTGCCTGGTTCCACTTGGATTCTTCCGACGCCAAACTTCCGACGGACACTTCCAACGGCCACTTCGGACGCCTAATTTTTTTTCAAATTTTCTAACACCCCCTCAGAAACTTGTCCATAACTTTTTGGTGGAAGGTCCAAACTTGAAACGGATTGTTGGAGATGAAACCTTACTTGATTTCCAAACTTTTTCTAGTTCAAAGGTTTTCTAAAAAAAGGTATTCTACTATGTGTAAATCATGACTTTTAAATGGAAGGTCCAAACTTCAATTGGATTTTTGGAACCTTGCTTGATTTCCTTGCTTTTTCTTGAAACCTTGCTTGATTTCCAAACTTTTTCTAGTTCAAAGTAATTTAGAAAAGGTATTCTACTATGCTGAAATGAAGTCTAAACATCTACTTTTCTTACATTATATTTCGGACGGTTCGTCTGAATTCGGAAGGCTGGTCCCATTTAGAGTTTTTTCTTTTCTTTTAATTCAATCGATATTGTAATCTCTAAGGTTTAGATTACGTAATTTGCTATAAAATCATTTGTACATGCATTATTTCTTATTGTTACTACAATTTTGTGGCTATAAGTTTGTAGCATACATTAATAATTCTATTTAAACTAATTTTGGGGGACTTGTTAATTGATGTTGATAGTAGTATTGAAATTTGTTTGGGAAGTTTTAGAAAAATTTATTTTTGGAGATGAAACCTACTTGTAATCATTAATCCCTCAAGTACAAAGTGGACACAATGAGTCCTCTTCAAATTTTCAATGGAAAATTCTCGATATGGTGAAACAAATCTCAATATTTTACAAACTAGGATTTGTAGAATTGAAATTTTACATACTTGTTGCATTATTTGATTTTGAAAATTTGAATGTGAGAAATATTTACAAAAATTATTTAGAAAATGTGGTCTACTAGAAAAAAGGAGCACATACAATGTTTTTCCAATGAAAGAAATAGTAGAAATAGAAAAAAAAAAAAAATTCTTAAACAATCCTAGTCTTTACTTTATACAAATAAATTGTGTTTGAAGAATTTTTTTTAAATTTGTATTTTTAGCAATTTTAAAAATAATAGGTTCAACCTAGTGTGATGAAGAACACAAAATATATAAAATGAATCCAAATATTTTAAAGATGTCCCAAACAATATACAAATTATACAAGTTATTAAATCACAATTGCAATATTGCATGTTTCACATTTACAACAAGATGAATTGAAAATATCATTTTTGATGTAGAAATACGTTACAAACATACATAAATAAGGTCCATAAGACCATAATTGTGATACATGAGGGGTCATCATATTTGAAAGTCAATCATATTTTTCACTACATAAGCACCAATATTTTTTGTATGGGATATATTGTTGACAATTTACATTTTAAGATGTAAATATAAGTATAAGGGTGTAGGAAAATATCAAAATAACTTCAATTACAATTTTTTGTATAAATGCAATATTTAATCTTGAACTAAATTAAATTACATTAAATTGCTTAAAGCATTTTTTGTAACATCCTCTAATACAATAACAAAATAATACAATTGCTTGTATTATGTATATTTTGTTGTTTCAAACTATTAATGCATTTTACAACAAAACTTAAAGAACACTTCAAGTTATAATTGTATGTTCCACATTTGTAAAGTGGCACATCATAATTGATGTAGAAAAACTAAAAATACATTGAAAACATATATAAATAAATCTATGAGGTCTATACAAGAACATATGTTGCACATCATGATAATTACATCTTAAAAAAATAAAGAAACAAAAAATATTCCACACATTACACCAATGTTTTTGGTAACTAATGTAAAATTGAAAGTTTAGGGTTTAGGGTTTAGGGTTTAGGGTTTAGAATGCATATTTAAATGTGAGAAAGAATAACTTGAATTACCTTTTCTTTAAAAACATTCTTACTACATAGGATGCTTATAGCATTAAATAGCAATCTTAGAAAGCAAATCTGTACTTCTTAGAATACACTATTTCTGTACAAGTGGACAGCTGTGTAAACAAGTCAGGAGTCAGCAGTCAAACAAGCCAACAGTCAACTGTCGAACAACTCGATCAGCAGTCAACAGTTATACAAGGTGGACAACTGTTTAAAAATAAGACAAAAATGGGCGTCCGAATTTTCCATCTGAACAAGGCCGTCCGAAGTGGCCAACTGAGACCAGCTGTCCAAATTCGGACTAGCCGTCCGAAATAAAATGTAAGAAAAGTCAATGTTCAGACCTCATTTCCGCATAGTAGAATACATTTTTTTGAAAACCTTTGAACTAGAAAAAGTTTGGAAATCAAGCAAGGTTTCATCTTCAGCAATCCGTTTCAAGTTTGGACTTTCGACCAAGAAGTTATGGACAAGTTTCTGAGGGTGTGTTAGGAAATTTGAAAAAAAATTAGGCATCCGAAGTAGCCGTCGGAAGTGGCCGTCGGAAGTTTGGCGTCAGAAGAATCCAAGTGGAACCAGGCAACCAACCTTCCCCCCTTCCAAATTCAAACTAGCCATACGAAATATAATGTAAGAAAAGTCAATGTTCAGACCTCATTTCCGCATAGTAGAATACATTTTTTTGAAAAACTTTGAACTAGAAAAAGTTTGGAAATCAAGCAAGGTTTCATCTCCAGCAATCCGTTTCAAGTTTGGACCTTCGACCAAGAAGTTATGGACAAGTTTCTGAGGGGGTGTTAGGAAATGTGGAAAAATCTAGGCGTCCGAAGTAGGCCGTCGGAAGTGGGCCGTCGGAAGTGGCCGTCAGAAGTGTCTATGGTCAATTGATCATATTCTTAGTAATATAAAACTAATCAAGCGTATTAAGGTTCTATCAATACAATTGCAAGCAAATCTCACGATTAACTCCTAAACATCCAAACAATGTTTTTTGGCAACATTACAATTTTAGGTAGCTCATTATAGACGAAATTTTTATTTTTTCTCTTTGGAAATTTCACACAATGTGTGGCCAAGGAGTAGCTTTAAGGCCCAACAATTTTCATAACTTTTGACTAAATGGTTTTAAAGTTATTGCATGATATGTAATTTTCAGTGTTCGGTGGGCAACGCGAGCAGAAAAAAAATTCTTTGAAGATCACTTTAAAAGAAATAAAAATTTGAAATTGGTTCTCTAGATTTATATATATATATTAAGCTTTGAATCATTTTCTACTGCTTTGAATCATTCCATTTTGATTAATGAGATGAAAGTTATGAGGAATTTTAATTTAGATTAGTTTGTGGTTAGATATGGAATCTCTACTCTAAAATAAACTTTGAAGTCTTTTATTTAACTCAATTTTAAATATTCTTGAAAAAAAAAAAACATTAGGTGTATATTGTTTATTAAAACATTACAAACATTGGGATTGGCATTTTTCAATTCTATAAATAAATTGTTAACAATTTAGTATTTTTAATCATTCTCTACTGCTTCCTACTTATTATTCTTTTCCTATATATTGTACAATTCCAAATGATCTAAAATTTTTCAAGCACCTAGCCAACTTGACTTGCGGAATGAATCCAAAGAGTAACCACAATTTTGGATATTTTTTATACAAATGTAACCTTGTGAAGTGCAGCTACCCATATGTTTTACAAGGCCAAAAAAAGGGTTTTGTCACTTCAAATGTTAATATATCACAATCTACATGATGGAAAATTCTAAAAAAAAATTCACAACTTTTCAAACTATTTTACTACAAGGTCCTACGGTTTTATGTGTCTAAAATTGTTTTTCATCTAAAATTTGGTGCTTGTAAATGTAAGGGCACTTTTGGAGCAATTTTGGTGAAAATATGGTCTCTAATGTTTAGTAGTGAACTGAATAATGACCAACTTGATCTTTTTGTGTGAAGATAAGGGATCTAAGAGTGTTGAAGATTACAAAGTAATATCTAGCACCTAATCTTTTGGAGAAGTCCCACACTTGGAGTCTTTGTTCAAATCAAACGTATAATATACCATTGAAAAGCTCTCAACAATACCTTTCCAATGATATATTATAAGGCACACAAAATGATAAGACAGGGCGTCCTATTCTGACGGCCTGTCCAATTGAACGGGGCGTCCGATCAGATGACTAGGCAGACTTCAATCTTTAGAGAAGTCCCATAGTTGGAGTTCTTGTCCGAATTGGATGCATTATATACCGTTGGAAAGCTCTCAAGAATATCTATCCAATGATATATTATGAGACATAGAAAAGTCGACGGGGGCGTCAGACAACAGTGCGGACGGGCCTTTTGGATCCGACACTGCGGACGGGCGGGATTGTTAGACCATCGGATTGGACGGGCCGTCGGAATCGGACGCTCTGTCAGATCAGACGAGCCGTCGGAATCAAACGCCCTGTCAGATCAGACGGGCCGTCGGAATCAAACGCCCTGTCTGATCGGACGCTGCGAACAGGCGGACATACCGGGTCGGGCGGACGTTGGAGATGCACTATATTTTGGGACTGTAAATGAAACTGGACGTCCGGGGGGGTCCGGACGCGGACGCTGGATGTCCTGGTAACCCTGCATTAAGTCAATATTCAACTCAAAATGAGCTTTCAATAATGAGTTATTTTTAGGAATTTTTTGTTCATTTTTTAGACAATTTTTTCTTATATAATATAGGGATGTGAAAGTTATTTTTCAGTTCTATAGTGTATCTTTTTACTTCAAAAATTTGTAACTAATTATTATTAACAAATAAAAATATCAATAATTCAAAACATAAACTTTCAAGGTAGGAAAATCTATTCATATTTTTTTAATTTTGTTTTATTTAAAATTCAAAAAGTATATAGGGGGTCCAAAGTTTTGTTCGCACATGGTTTCTAATGGACACTCTAAATGACCCCCCGAGCCTTTGACTTTTTGTTCCACAAATGTCAAATCCCAGTAATCTAGTAAGTTTCCACTTGTTTTGCTCAAGTAATCCGCAATCATCTTGTAATCAAGAACTAATTGATTCCACTTTGTTTTGCATACTGGTCCATTTTGCAAGCACAGTGAAAAAACTACACACATAACTTCTTGTGAGATGCAAATCCACTTGTATTATGTGTCTCAAAGTCTTGTTTGTCAATTGTGTCCAATTCTTGGAGGTACATATGTCACTTGGCTTTAATGAGAGCAAAAAATTCCTAAAGCAACTAGTTTGGGTCATGATCCTTCCTAGCACATTTGGCTTCAATTTGTATTGTTTGAGGTTTGTTTCTTGTATCATGTGCTATTGTGGGAGGTCTTTGACCATGCACGGTTGTAAGGTTGATGTTCATTGTAGATATTGGAATGCCGCTTGACACTAAGAAAGAGTCACAAAGTACAAAAAATATTAGGATGATTTAGTGGAGTACCAAAAGGAATATGGTTACCGTTAATAACTTTAAATGAATGTATGTGTGTAAGCTAGAGAACTTGTAGAGTCCCTCTGTCTATAGCAATGTATACTAACAACAACATTAGTGAAGGCCTTAGCTAAGCAAGTGTGTAACAATATTAATCACAACAAACTATTTTCACTTCCATATTCAAAGTTTTTATAGAGGCATCAGAGCTTGTTTGTTGTTTTGCAGGTCTGTCCACTAGAAGGATCCCCTCTTTTCTTTTGTATTCTTATGTCAAAGTTGATGGATTTTGTTAGACATCCCATATGACAACTCTTGTTTTTATGTCAACAATGACGTTCACTATAACATGAAGATGTTATAGTGGACATCATTGTTGACATAAAAACAATGATTGTTATATTGGATGTCTAACAAAATCCGTCAACTTTGACGCGGGTTCCTTCTAGTGGTCATTTATAGGTTTGTTTTTTGGGGTTTAATGAGCATATTGTAAGATAGTACTAGGAACCAAAATGGATGATAGAACACAAGTGACATGTATAGCATTTGGCATGAAAAGCACTACTACTTGTGCAATGTTGGAAGGAAATGAGACATTCGTAGGAAGTGTTGTACTATACAAGAAATGGAAGCCTTCATGAACTAACAAAATGTAGGAAGGAAATATATTTGCTATCACCAAGCAAGAACTTATTGAGGCATCAAAGTGTAGTTTGTGGTTTTGAAGGTCTTCTATCTATTTAGAGTTTCAATCTCATCATGTTTGAAATTAAAAGGGAGAGGGTACAAACTTTAATTAACCATGAACAGGAATTGCCATAGGTCACAATGATGCCCCATATTGCTTGGAATTTAAACGATTGTCCATACTTCAAAGTTGGTGTTGTGGAAATTCGATCACACGATAGATTTGTTATAAGATGTTTACATTTTAGAAGGGGAGCATAGCCAAGGCAATTGTGACTAACGGTAATACAAAAAAAATGACAGCATGTAATGGATTTAAAATGAACAGAAAAAGGTGGCCTTCTAACAATGTGGTACTTTTCCAATGCAAATAGTGTAGCATTGCAAGGCAGCACACTAGAAATCGAATAAAAAAGCCCATGGTCTATGTATGCATGACTAATTGACAATTTCGCATAGAAATTGAATTAAAATCTAACAAAGTTAAAGGGATTCCACTTCTCTCAAGAAACAAAAAATAAACAACAAAGCATAGTAAAACAAAGCATGAAATCCAAAGTAGATTGTCATGATGTACGACCCCATTACTTGCACGGTTTTTGAGCAAAAGAGAGATGACACACTTGTGAGAAAGTCAAGAGTCCGAACCCATGAATTGCTTGTGAAAAAGACACCAATTCCTTGATGCTTAAGAAGATGCTAGGATCCCCTAAAGTTTCAGTGGAGGTGCCCCAAATGTTAGAGTGTTGTTTTGTAATGGGCCACCCACAACTCAAGTTGATAAGACCATGCTAAAAATTCAAAAATCTTCATTTTGAAAAGAATGCAAAATTATTGTCACCTACTATTGTACAAGCGGTGGTCTAAAATAGTAGAGGTGGTAAATGGCCGCACTAATGGTCTTAAGTCAATGCCAAATTAATTGACATGTAGGTTTAGAAGATACTAAAGCACACATGTAGGATGTATTGCAGTTTAATGTTCATTTAATAGTGAAAGAATGCCATTGTAAGGCCAAGATAAAACACACCTTAAAGTTGATAGATGTAATATTGTATGAATTCAATATCTATTGGATTGTTCTTTATACCATTCGCCAATCTTCTAGAAAAGACAATTTCAAACTCATGAGTAAAAGATATCAAATTTCATGAGATCATTTGGTCCTAAAAACATTAGAATTAAAAAAATAGACTATCACAAAAATTATTGTCACCCTTCATATTTTGAAAGCTTTTATTCATTGTTTTAGTGAGCTTTGGGACTTTTATTAGAATTGGGCTACAACCTTAATTTACATTTGGTTTTACACCAAAATGTGTGCCACACCCTTGCCCCATGGAGGGCATTGGCCTTTCAAAAGGCTCATCTTTCATTCATCAATCCAAGGTCTATTGACAACTACCTTCAAATAGTGTAGTTGGCGAACCTTCAACTAACTTGAAACAAAGAAACTTAAAACCCTTGAAGTTCATGACTATGTTTTACGAATAAAACATCCTAAAACAATCACCAATCACCAATCAATTCTAGTGCAAAAGTTAAGCCCCTTGAAGTTCATGACTATGTTTCACAAAAAAAAACATTCTAAAATGGTCAATTCTAGTGCAAAGAATCATTATATTCTTTTAAATGATTTTGTTAGGCTTTCAATGGAAGAGCCAACCCTAAACTAATATGAAAACTTTTTTTTTTTAAATCCAAAAGAAATTGACTACAAGCATTGCAAGTTATTAGCACTTAAAGCGAAAAGAAAAATTTCCTTGCACATTGCCCAACAAATTCAACAAAATTCTATTATAATATGTAAAGTTGAGATTAACCTTGAACACTTGCAAAAAGTCAAACAATGGTCAATGGGTGACTCTCAAGATTATTGTAGAAATGAAGAATGCACCTATTGGTCCAAGAATCAAATCATTTTTGGATGACTACCTTGACATTAGGTCTTGTCCTTTTAGGGTTAAATCCATCACAATGTTCAGATCGTTTCAGCTCCTTGTACAAACGATTTTTTAAGGTAGTTGAAGGGTGTAGAATATTCGTAAAAAGCTTGCAATAAGATGAGGCGAAAAAACTTCCAGAATTGATTTTTTGTGAACTCAATTTTTGATAACATCTCAATCTAAGCAAACGGTCAACACAAATATTATAACAAGTTCTCGACTTTGAATCTTTAGGCACAATGCATTTGCTAAGGATCATGAAACGACACGTCCAGGCCCCTTGAAGGGAATCCCGGTGCTAGCGCAATCAGGGGCTCTGCTTCGCAACACCACACCACCCAGCCCCTCCATTCTTGGATGATGCTTTGATGATTTACCAAAAAAATGAGCCTAGTCTATCACAAACCTTGCATTCTTTGCTGATGGAGAAAGTGATATTGCTGCCATATAACCTCAAACGATGGCGCAGATCAACTACCATAAACTTCATGTTACTGTCCCTAACAACCTTCACATGGCAGCTTGAATAATGAGATTGCAACAGTGCTCGTGGCTAGCCAATCTGCCTTGAAACAGCTTGATCTATCAACTTTAACTCAGGGTCACAACAGGCGCAGCCTACTCCATGTGTTGTAGGTCTGTGTCACAAGCACACTCAATGTTAGTAAAACAAAATGAGGCATATGAAAAATACGATTGGGATAAGCAGGCATCAGGCCCCCCTTTCTGGGGAGTAAATAGAATACGTCTCAAGACTGTACGTCGTATGGAATAAGTATTTTTTGAATTAGAGAAATCCATTACTTTACAGTCACGTGAACTTTGGATCTTACAAAGTGCTACAAGCAAGAAGTGATTTAGAGAACAGATGGTACTAGAGGAGACAGGGAAAGATGTCAACATCACAAGAACACTTGTTGGGCAGTGCATAATGAGAGACTTGATATGGTTTCACAAGAGACTAAAAGAAAAATACTCGCCTAAGGTAAATTCAAAGAGAGGTAAGGACTTTTACTTTTTATGTCGAGGTCCCAACGGAGTGATCGCTATTGGATCAGGAATGTCCATCCATCCATATGGCCCACGTTCCATCTGTCCACCAAATGACATCCCAGAGTCATATCGTTGGGAGTTTTGATGCTTCATTTTCAACTGCGAAAAAACTTGACAACTTGATGAACAAGAACGGTATATGGCTTAAAGACGCGGTACCTCTTCAGAGGTAAGCAGACAGTAGTCAAGTGCATTCCTAATATCTGCTTCTTGTAATTCGCCAGTTCCGATAAAGACAATCTGCAAAATGAACGCCGCTCAAAACATGAAACTTTATTGTATCCGGCATCTCCTCACACAACTAGAAAATAAATCATAGCAATATCATGGAGTGATCTGTCTAGTACTCCTTATTAATCTATTGAATGTCATGTGCAATAATTTCTCGAAGCAGAACAGCCGAGTCCACTCTGACTATTAGAATAATATCGGTCATACTCTGAGTCCTGCAAACTCAAATTCTCTAAGCTCTGTAAGACGATTCACAAACAAGTCAGATAGACAAACTCCCAACTTGGAAGATTTTGACTTACTTCTTGCCGTCTGTCACCATAAGACTCTCCATTGCGTCCTTCTGATTTTCCATTCTCAACTGCTGTCCCCTCCTACATATTCAGTCACTGAACACTTTAAAATTGCATCTCTGAAAAAAGGCAATGCATGACCATGGCAACGAACACGCTCCGACGCAGATTCAAAGTACCAAGCTGATTGCCATTAGAACTTATCCAATGAAGAGATACATGGATCCAAGACGCAGATGCTTCAGTCACTTCGAGGCCCGCTTTACGAGAACTTGGAAATGAAAAATAAACAGGTACGCCGTAGAGAACCACCTTCCATAAATCACCGTAGTGAAGGTGAAGGGTCTCCCCTACTTGAGCCCATTCTCTGCGGACACATAAATGCAACATCAACATAAATTGGAACCAGAAACAAAAAGCGTCCGATGCAATTAAGTCCCTTGTCCGATTTGAAACTTAGAGATTATACCTTGCTCTCTTCATATCAGTGGCCAGCCACACAAGTCCCTTCGCACGTAATACGCCTCTTCCCAAGCATTTGCTTAAGCCTTCCTTATCTGATCTTGTTTCAATCTGTGTGCGTAGGCGCCTAAGAGTAACCACCAGTCGCTGAGGCTGGAAAGGAGACCAAGACTTGTATACAAAACTCCTGACATGAGGTGCATGTTGCCCTTCAGCACCATCTTCATGGTGAGAATGATCATGAGAATTATGGTGAGTATGGGAATTCTTCTTTCTGAGACATCCCTTCACGGTACCAAATATCACTGATGGAGGCAGGTCTCCGAATGACGCACACTGCAAGATAGAAAAATCATACAGCCTCAAATACTTGTACCCATTGGAAAAACTCTGGCATGGAAAAATTCCTAATGAAGTCAAGTTCAAAGTTCAAAGTTCAAAGTCGAAGGGTCTACAATCTTACAAGAGAACAAGAAACGGTACCAGTAGACTCCAGAACAATCGAATTCCACTCCTCACTAGAGTCTCTAAAACTACAAAGAGCTACGGTAATAGGAGCGCTTGAAGAAACCTGAACAAGTGTAAGATCATTTCACCGTACCATGCCAAAACGGGAGCAACGTGCTAGTATGTTACAAACCTCTATAACAGCACTCCCATTTAGGACTCTAATGGCTGCGAGGCATTTTCTGATCTGAGCTTGCTGCAAGCAGTCCACTTTGCTGAGTATTATGAGGTCCGCACACTCAATCTGCGCTGCAAATACGGGCTTGCAGTTAGTAAAGTGCAGTCTCAAAAAAAATTCATACCTGTGCGTCGAAGTCCTTCAAACTTCAAAGTCCATGGTAGGCCAAATGGATTGTTATGTAAGGAACATGTGAGGAAGAGAAGCTCAGATATAAGAAAATCAGCTTTGAAATAAAAGATTCACAGAGGACCTAGTTTCACAAAAGCGCGGAGCATGACTAAATTCTTCATCGTTTTGAATGATCCCGATATCGATTATAAAAGATAGGTATATGTCACCTGCTCCACCAGCAACTCTGCCAGATTTCCCGACTCATCACCGATATTCACAAGTGTAGATCCATTGGCTACTTCTAGCCATCTCAGAAGCGTCCTCCCATCTACCAACGTCACCTTCATAAAACAGAACCAAAATCACTCAGTTACTCACTCAGTAATTTTCAGTCCTCCGTGCTATGATATCTAAATACAGCCTAGAATTCTCAAACCTTGTGTTGTAGGAGAGTGCAAACTCAGATGACCATTCTAATTTGCCACAAGAAGTGTGCTTTCCTGAACTAATATAGCAGCAAATCTCGAGAGGGTATGCCTAACCTCGAGCCTATAAAATCAGTGTATCCACCTCACCTCACCTTCATCGTGCACAGTTTTGGCAAACCGCCACCAGTCCTCTCTCACTTTTAACACCTTACAGAATGTAGAAAACCAAACCTAGTAACACCGTCGTGAGAAAGCCAAAGTATCGCGTAAAACCCCTGATCTATACAGACTTGACTCATTGTTCATGAGAAGGAACTCATCTAACGACAGTAGTAGAGAAGATCCACTGTGCGGACTAGGCCTTCCGATGGGTACGGAAGCGATGAAGTCCTATCTGAAGTATATAGGACCGTAACGTATTTACAGAAACGATAGCTTAACCCTTGGAGAACACCTGTTAGTAGATATTTGGTTAGACCCTGAAAGGTACGGCCTATACGACCTAGAAGCCATTTTGGCCTTATCACAAGCCTTCCGCTCCGTGAGGTTTGTGATTTTTGAGGAACTTTAAAGTGCTTCAGGAGTCTTCACCTTGCGAGGTCTTCAAAGTACCGGGCCTAGAGGAAGAAGCGTTATAGTATGCTGGGCTTCCTTCTCAGCGTTCTTTTGAAGTACAAACTAGCCATACAAAAGAGAATTCACGCACAAATTAAAAACTCATCACTCTAGTGAAGGGAAGCTTACCATCTGATTGAGCATCGCCCTGTTTTTATAGACATGGCCTTCCTCTTCGGCTTTAATAAACAACTCCATGAGGCTGCTAGGCTTGCATCAAACATAAAACAAACTCCTCCAGTATCAGTATGATGCACAAATAGCAGGACAACGAATCAGTAACCTCGACTTCATCAACATAAATTATTGGGACACATAAGAGTCTACAAATGATGGTTTTCACATAGTTTTGCGTTGCCTATAACTGGATCGTCTATTTCTACCACAAAGCACAAAAATAAGAGATTCACTTGTATTTGTCCAAATTAATGTGCCTTCCTCGATATTCAAGAATTGATATACCTGGGCCATACCGGAACACTCGATAACCAAATGATCAAATTCACCTCCCGCGTCAAGGAGCTTTGTTACAGCACCAACGACATCCGCCTCTGTGCTACAGCATAGACACCCTGCAAATAGTCCGAGCCCCTAAGAAGAGCTCTTGCGAAAAACTCAACGAATAAACTACAGTGATATTCAAGCACATCTTCATGAAACCAAGGTATAATTCAGCAGCATTATCGACTAATGATCCAGACAGAAAAAGAAGGACGATCTGCACACTCTAAAAGAGATGAATTTAATAATCTCACCATTCTCGAGTTGGCTGAATGCAGCCAGACTTGAGGCTTGACCCCCCGCCAGCAGCATCCGTGCATCCACGTTCACCTGCACAATCAGAAAAAAATCTTGTCATCCCGGGCTAGTTAAACGCGGCTTGGAGCTCAAGAAAAGTATGCACAAACACGAATACATATAAAGACGCACCTCAGCCAGGTCATTCACGAGAACTGCAATGCGCAGTCCATTTGCATTCTTTAATAACCGAGACAACAAAGTGGTCTGCAAGTAAAACAAGAACGATGTCAACAAGAGAGATCACAAGAAACATCTTAAACACCAGATATGTTTCACGCAGATATATTTTCATGGAGAATCAATTACGGTACTTCATAACATCCCAACCTAGCAATGAAAAAGATTCAATAAAATAAATCCGTCAAAATTAAGCAAAACTACAAAATAATGTAGCAAACACACACCTTGCCAGCACCAAGGAACCCCGAGAGAATGGTGATCGGCACTCGTCGTCGTTTGTGGGAGCCATACCACGATCTTACAAGAATTGCGACCGTTGAACCTGCAACCACTCCTGCTCCGACCATGGCCGCCATAAGGGCCGGCCGATAGTGCGAAGCTCTCATATCCATCGCCAATTCTTTCCTGTCTCCACAACTTTCAAAAGCCCTAAACCCTAATTCAACAAACTACCTCAATTTTGGAGCAACAATCTTTTCATCCAATTATTTTTTGCTACAGGGATCACAACTAGAATCTCTTCGAATGGATCCAGAACTTCACATAGTCAGATCCCTTCTTCGTTTGCTTCTTCTGCTTCTTCTGCTTCTGCTTCTATTTCACTATGTTCTTCAATAATCACCGTGAAAGTTACCCCGCAGCATCGTTCGGGTTGCAATCAAGGTCTTAGGAAACATTTTCCAAAACAAAGGCCTCATAAATCGCAGTAGAACTTCAAGAGCAATCAGACAATTCTTCACAAATTCTACAGTCCGTGTAAACTGACCAGCAGTTCGGAATCCCAAGCTCAGGCAAAAGAGAACAATGCTTCACTGATGAATGCTTGGTCGGTAGATGAAAGTTTTCATTCATCCAAAATTGTCCTTCGCCATGGATGAAATAACTCCTTCATCTGAGGTAATAATCTACACTGACTAGGGGTTTATAAGGGGACCTATTCTAATTGATTGACATTACACACTATACAAATATCTACTTTTCTTGTACATTAATAGTTACTAAAGTGTCTTAGGATTGTACATCATGTTTTAAACACCTACAATTTTCCACAATAAGTTCCTTTAAACTTTTGGTCTCCTTAATATCCCTATTTAGTGTAGATGCTCCTTCTCACATCTAATTGGAGGCAACGAAAAGAGTGTCAATTGGACGGATGATTCCTATAAGGACGAACCTCATGACCAAGGAAAAAGACAATTGTCAAAATTGAAATGAATGAGGTCATTCATCTTCAAATCGCACATCTCCTTCATCCAATTAAATTCATCCATATTTTCCTTTGAAAATTATGAAAAGTGGCATCTTGTGGAGAAAAGGGTTTTCTATAGATGAATGATCTTGTTAATCCTAATTTTGAAGTTCGTTTTAATCCTCGATTCCTTTAGTCACAAAAATTTTCCGTTTAGAAATCGTCCATTGGATTCTTACAAAAGAAACATAACCTTCATTCTTCATTATCTCCTTTGTCTAAAGTAGAAGGCTCGAATTCCACCTAGGCAATTCAAGTGATTTTTCAATTGAGAGTTAGAGTGCATGCATGGGATTTCCTAGTAATTACAAATGTTGTGAACTACAAATCAAAGAGACTCTAGAACATTGTCTCCCGCGGTGCAAATTCATGTGATAGGTGTGGTGAAGAACGGAAGAAATTAGAGAGGCCTTGTACCTCTTGTCTATAATAACTTGAAGAGAGAATTGATCTTTGGTGTCATTCCCATGAGACATATTAGAATTAGATACAACCCTTGTAAACCCCTCCCCTCCAAATCTTGTTAAGAACATTGCAAAAAATCTTAACCGTGAAGAAGGTTGTTAGAAAGCTATTTGATTTTTGGCTGCAGTGTAAATACAGGGATATAAAATAATAATTTTATTTATTTTTTAATATTTGTTTTTGGAGAAATAGTTTTTTTAAAATATTTTTGAAATCATCAATCTGACGTGGCACTAATGGTACCACGTCACATTCAAAAAAAAATTAATATCCTTTTTACTATAATTGCATTGTTGCCAGAAAAACTTGCCGCCCACTGTAGGCCTAAAGTTTTTCCTAATGTGTTTTTAGAATTGCTACTACGTGGAGGATTTGGTGCCCTAGGAATGTAATTGTTTTTAGGAGTGAAAAGTCTATTGTTCATAAGGTGTGTCACCTTGCACAAAGAAATGAAGTGTATGCTAGTATTGCCAACTATACACAGCTCAACACGGCATCTATAGGAGCCGACCCATACTTGATCACTTAAGCAATTACACATATTTAGAGCGCAGGTTTTCTGAGTGCTAAATTTTCCTCATGTACAGAAATAGAATTTGGAAGGATTACATATTTTTCTAGAATTTTATTACAAAAAATGTAATTATTATGAATTTTTTAATGAAAGATTCCCTTGAACCTACAATGGTGATGTAGGCTATTGCAAAGTCAACCAAGGGCTGATTAATATTCACAACATTGCAACCAATCATAATGTGCCAAAATTGCTCCTTCAACTCTGCAAATTACAACAGCCAATGGTTGGAATTACAACAGTCTATTAGGAGGGTGATCAAGTATAGGTTGGCTACCATATCTCATATAATACCAAGAAGACAAAGACTTTGAGAGAGAAAAAATTTCAACTTAGTGCAAGTACCAAGTTTTTTGTAAAGGTGATGCAAACAAACCTGAGTGGAAACTTGTTCCCATCCTCACCCGCTAATGCTACCCTCTCCATCCAGATTTGGGATCCACGTTAGCTTGTAATTCATTTTTTCTTCTTTGCCTAATAGAAACTAACCACCTTCGAAGAAAAAAGATGAGATGCAATAAGGTAGAAGCGAGTCACAATTGGGTGTACCTACCTTATTGGAGCTACCTTCAAAACAGTCAATTCAAAAATTTGAAAATCCAATATCACTAGAAGGTGCCGTACATGAAACCGCAAAAAGTATGAAATGAGCTCCTCCATCCATCATGTGGAGGTTTAAAGCTAGGTCTGAGTGGCCTAAGTTAGCCCTTATTAGAGTTAATCATAAAGTGTGCAATGTAGGACCAGGAGTCTGAGTTTGAGAAAAACACAGGACGAAACTCCTTCAAGCATCAAAATTGGGGTCTAATCCTCCCCTCTGCTCCTTTCTTTAGTTGTGGTTTTTTGACTTGTTCTGTTTTTGATGCTCATTTTCTCTTCATGCTCCAACCTGGTGGGGCTTGGCCGCGTTGTACTTGGTTCCTTTTTTAATGCGGTGGGTTTCCCATTTGTTAAAAAAAAAGAAAAGAAACTGGGGTCTAACATAATGAAGTTGGGTGTTGTGTTTCTTTTGTACTATTCTTAGTCAAACCTTCCTCTGACACCACAGTTACAACTGGGGATGACCTCGACGATTAACTCTGTTCATCTTGCTGCAGCTGCACAACATGTGGACTTGTGGAGTGTTGGAATTGATTGATTTGCATTTGCGTGTGTGTACGATCAAACGGATATTTTGAAGCTTGTGTTCAACCAGAACTCTGACTTTTGAATGTTTGAAAGTTGAAGCGAAACACTGGCAGGTCATGTAAGTTAAGTTCCTTAGACTGTTGTTTGAGCAGCTCACCTGCAGAGTGAATGGCAGCATGGTCGGACTTAGTAACTTACACCACCTCGGATGAGGGTTCAAGGACCAGCGGCAACTGATTGATGGGGAAGGAAGAAGGAAGAAAAAAAAATTCCCCGACAAATTCCCGGCCAGGGTCAGCCAATTGAAATTGGACATTGAACAACTGCGACCTTACCTAAACTACCATGATAGCGCAATCCAACTTGTAGAAGTGATATGAGATTTTTTAAACAGATGCTCCTGAAATTGTCCATATGTTTTAAAAAAGAAAAAGAAAAAGAAAAGAAAAAGATGCTTTGTGGTCAGTCCTTATTCCTTAAGGTTTCACTCTTATCTAGTGTGTTTTTTAAGGCAATTAAATGCCCAATTTCCTAAAAAAAAGAAAAAGAAGGGGGCAGCTTCCAAAAAAGAGAGGATAAATGTGTTAAAAAAATGTCAAACTGTAATGATGACCTTGCACACTACTGTCACAGTAGTTCCAAAAAAACTCTGTCGTTTCATCCATCATGCTAAGCCAGCACATACAAAAATTGCATACTCAAAATTGACCTTCTTCAATCCCGCCCCCCCCCCATGAAACTCAGAACCTTCTTGAAAGAAAGGCCTGACATAGCCATTTCTCTGATCACCAAAAAATAAAAACATTGCCAATCTCATCTCCTTTACAAAGCTGTTGGTGAGGAACTTTGGATTTGTGTCCCTGCTGAAAAAACAAAAATTGTTGGAGTATGGTGAGATGGCAGACTCATGGAAAGTAAAAAACTTTTATTACAAGCTTTTCTGGCAGCTCCTATCCAGCTCCTGTAGCAAAGCATCAACAACTATTTTTTTTTAAAGAAAGTAATCACTCCAATCTCTTGTTGAGATTGGCATGAATTTAAAAGAGTATGTTCTCAAAAGACATCGTGATGACTGACACAAGGACAACGTAATTTTGGCTGACGTCAATTTTTTTTTAACAATTCTCAATGATTGAAATGACGCATTCCATCATCAATTCTTTTCAAATTTATGCATTTGTTTGATGCGACACGATTCTCATGCGAATTGCCCATGTGCAATAGAATCCCGAAGAATGCCTACAAGTGTAGCGTAGTGAAGCTTGTCATGTATTTATTATGGAAAAATTTGTCTCCTTTCAAATGGCGTCTTGACTTTGTTTTCAATAGTGGCAACTTGCACGTTTGCAATTAGAACATGTGTATGTAGTTTCTTATTTGTATTATTGCCCTTGAGTGGGACTCAAATTGGTGTTCACTTTTTTACTTCCTTTCGATATACAAAATCATGTTATTTTTAAACCGACACTTTGCTTCAAAGTGATGCACATAGAACATTTTTAACCAAGACAAAAACATCCCGGTTAACAACCTTAAGAAATACTAAGATATTAGGAATTTGTGCCTTCAAGGTGGCCACACTTTCGTGACTCAAAGTCAAGATGAATGTTCTGCTACTAGTTGTCTTCCCCCTCCAAATCACTGCTATAACCAAGTTGTGAGGCTCTAAAATAATTTTTAGTCTCTAAGTCCAATTTGATTACTATATTATTAACAATGATAATTATTTAGACAAATGAACCTGCTTGCCTTCTATTAGTTATGAATTTCCAAGTTCTTTTGTCAAGATTTGAAATTATCTATAATTTTTGGATCCAATTTGACCTTGTTCCATCCAAAAGTAGTGAAATTTGTATAAGGTATAGGCATCCATTTCCAACACTTATCCTAAACCAATCTTGAAAATAGATAGGCATAGGAAGTCCCAAATACACGTTTGCTAGCATGTGAGTCTAGGCTCTTATATTATAGGTACCTATGTTATAGGCATCTTCCATGGTTATAGGATATTTATATCATAGGTACCTATGTTATAAGCACCTTCTATAGCTATAGGATAATTATATTATAGGTTTCTACATTATAAGCACCTTCTATGGTTATAGGATGTCTATATTATAGGTACGTACATTATAGGCATCTTCAATACTTGTAGAGTACCTACTTACATCTAGACTCAAGGCTCGTAGGCTCGCATTTCTAGGTTCACATACTAGTGTCGTTGGTCCAAAATATACAACTTACTTACATAAATGCAAAAAACGCATTAGAAGAGATTTCAGGATTTTAAGGGCCGTTCTCGGCGCTGTTCCCCCGGCAATAAAGAACGCCTTGTCAGATTTTATTTTTTTTGAAAAAAATAAAAAAATAAAAAAAATAAAGTCCTTAAAATGAGAAACAAAGTTACAAATTTTTTTTTATTTTTTATTTTTTTTCGAAAAATCTGACCTGGCCATCTCTTGGCCAGGTCAGCACAGGCCGGGAACAACGGATATCGGGGGTTCTCGGGGGGGGTTCGAGTTGGGAACTCACAACCCTCCCCGAGAGCCAAAACACATGTAATGTTTTGGAGTACATTGTTTATTTGAACTTCACAAATTCATAGCATATTCTTACATATTTAGAAAGTTATCATCTATGTTTTTGAAAATTCATGATTTTCAATTGCAAATGTGTTAACATTTGTTCTAGTGGTGCTTTTAGGCCCTCGGTGCATTTAGTTGTCCCCACCATATCTTCAAAAGTTCCTTGACTATTTTTCACAAAATATTCAAAGATGTCATTTTTTAGTACATCGAGTACAATTAAAATACATTATCATTTTTCAAACTTTCTCCCTTACAACAATGGTGAGAATTTTCCAAGTTGCAAGTTTCTAACATACCTAAAATCATCTTGCACGGAGAAGATGTCCTCCAGAATGCAATTACATGAGCAAGACTTCAACTTTTTTGAAGACTTATTCTTTGGAAGAATCAAAATCCCAAAGGTCAACACAAATATTTCTTCCCTACATCAAGTGCAAAATAAATAAATAAAAAGATTAAAAATCTCATGAATTTATACTAGAATTTGAGCTAATGGTTCTAAAGATATTCAAAACTACCACATTTTTACTGCATAGGGTGAAAATTGGAATAAATAAATAAATAACAATTTATTTTTTTCCATTTTTGATGATACATTGTTGATTGTACTATTGTGAGGATGTATGAAAAAGTTCAACCCCTTTGGCTTCATAGATTGTGAGATATAAATGTTCAAAGTTGATGGAAAAAAAATTCACAACTTGCTTGATTGCTTGCCTTTTCTAATTCCATGCTTCCTAAGCTACCCTTAGACTTTTGAGACTCCATAACTTTTGACTTCGGCACCCAATTGGCAAAATAAATTACATTTTTGGAGAGTTTGTACCCCGGTTTGTACAAATCCCCATCTTTGGTCAAATTTCCACTTTCATTCGCTAAATATTGACCTCATAGGAACCTACCCAAGCTTTTAAATAACCTTTGTTTGATACGTTGAGATCTCTTGGACTGCGCATCCCCAACCATATTCTTGGTATTGTAGGAAACCTCTCGAGGAGGAGGGGTTCATGGACTTTGTTTCATGGCGTTCCAACTCACAACAAAAAAGATATTGAATTTGGAAGTTTTTATAAATTTGAAAATTACCTTTACTTTACTTTTATTTTTATTTTTATTTTTATTTTTGAAACACATGGCTTTACTTTTATTTTTGACTGTAGCAATGGACAAGACACACTAGGAGAAACTAAAAACTAGAAAACTAAAACTTTGACTAATCACAACACCTTGATTAAGCTTATCCACTACACACGGCAGTCCCAGCCCTGAAACGGCAACAGTGTGCATCTTTTGGCTTGCGTTTGGGGGAACCAAAAACAGTCAGTATCCTCATTCCAACAGTGGGAAAGTTAAAAGAGTACCTGGAAGGTGGGTACCCATCAAACGGCCACTTTTTTGCTACCGTGCCTAAATACTATTATAAGACTGGTCAATTTTTTTCTCATATTTTTTTGTTGGCAAAGGAAAGGAGGTTCCAACGTACTTGAGAATGCTACACTTGGATACCATATGTAAAAGTTATGAAGGGTCAAAGTCTTTTTTGGCAGATGTTTTGAATTTTTTTTCAACATAGGTACATATTTAATTTTGGAGATGTACTTAGAGTGATGGATGGTGGTTTTAAACAAGGTGCAATTTTGGGGTGTACCCATCATTGAGTATGCCATTGACCCGAAACCATCATCATCATATTATGTACATCTCCAAAATCAAACATGTACCTATGTTAAAAAAAAATTCAGAACATCTGCCAAAAAAAACTTTGACCCTTTGTAACTTTTGCATACAATATCCAAATGTCATGTTCTTGGGCGTGTTGAAACCTTCTTTCACTTGCTAACATGATAGTATGTAGAATTTGACCATTCTAATAATAGAAAATAGGCACGTTAGAAAAAAAAAAGTGGCGGTTTTGGTTGTACCCACCTTAGTTTATATAGGATTTGCATGAAGGGCTCACGCATGATCATGTGCTGCTTGCAGACAAAAATGTTGACTTACAAAACAGCTCAGTGTAGTAAAAGCAACAGCTGTGTAAATCAAAGTTGATTCCTTTTCCTTTTAAAAAAATTGGAGTATATTCCCATTTGTTCAAAAGAAAAGAAAAGAATTGGAGTAAGGTAGCCACCTACCTTAACCCCAAAGTGACATTCAATTTTTGGGGTTCAAAAACATCATTACTTTTGAAGCTTTATGGATCTAAATGTCTTCAAGTTATACAAATCTCAACCGTACAATCTTGTAGTGTACATGTTGTAGAGGACATGTAGAAAATTTGAAGTCATTTGGCCACATAGATTGGAAGATCATAATGTTTAAGTGTCTGTGTTGGAAAATGAATGCTGAAATTTTCCCAAAAACACATTTGGAGGTGAAATTTGATTTCTAAACCTACTCAAATGTAAAAACTTTACACTACAAAATGATTCAAAACTAGTATACAAACACATTGGTGGAAAAAAAATTCATCCAATTGACTCATTGTGTCTACAAAACGGCTTTGGATTGTCAAAAATCAACAAGAAAATTGCAAAAAACACATTTAAAGGTGAACCTCCTTCTACTAGAATGCTTCTCAGTCACTCATTAATTCTTGGATTAACATGAAATTTTAGCCACACAAACTAGACTAGTATACGCAACTTTTTCAAAAAGAATTATTGAAATTAAACTTTGTATAAAGAAGAAACAAGCTGCCAAAGTTCACTATATTCTAAAAATGGCAGGATTTTGAACTTCAAATTGGTCCCAAACATTCAAAACAACTTGGATTGACATGAAAACTTTACGACAATAACTATACTTCAAGGGAACAAAATCCAACAAATTTCATTGAAAATGAGCAATGGATGAAAGAGATACAAGGCCCCAAAGTTGCAGCCCTAAAATGTAGTTTGGTGAACTCAAATTGAAGTTGTGAACTTTGATTGGCTTCCAAAAAATCAATAAATCTTGGATTGATCTGAAAATTTTACCACACAAACTAGAAGGGAGAACGCAACATTTCCAACAAGTTTTATTGAATTTGGACCTTGGATGCAAAAGTTACAGCACTTTGAACTGGACCTTAAACTGTGTGAGGACACTTTCTGTCCTCTTTGTCACTTTGGGGTTAAGGGCTGTTGGGCCTTTTTGATGGGTTTCAGAGGCACAAAAATATTTCCCCTTATTTTTCACTTGAAGAAGAATTGATGTGGAATCTAACACAAGTGGTTTCATATTTTTCGGAGCATTTATGAATTACTTATGAATTTCCAAAGAATTCTGTTGTAGGCACCTATTCGTGATCCTAGGCCTTGCAAAACCCACTCATGCACAGTCTGAAAAAAGATATGACTTGACCAAAAACAAGCACTACTGCATTCAAAAAGTATTACACGAGGTTCCTAAATGCGACTTTTACTAAACTTAAACAAACTTCACATTCTTTTAACATTTGTAAGAAGGCATTTGGGCAATCAATTCTCATTTAGAAAAATTAAGTGGACACACCCCCGGCTTTGAAATGGACCCTCCCTCGCTCTTATTCTAACCATTGGTGAATATATGACAAATCTCAATTATGCTCTCACATTATTGATAGTCCATTTCAGAGCTTCCTATGGGTCTATTTGAAGAAGAGGGACACTTTTCGAGCCACCTACCTTATACATTTAACACAATAATTGATGGCAAATGCCATCAGTGAGTGAGCCCACAATACCAAAGAAAGCCTCACATTTTGAATTTTGAATGTTGGATAAGGTAGGGTTCTATAAAAGTGACCTTGCTTTGAAAGCAACCTCTAACACAGAGGTGCATTCTGCTTTCTTCAATGTACCAATAGTGTACATTTCAAGTGGTGGTCACTTTTAGTGACCATTGGGTTTCAACTTCAAAAATTCGTAACTATTTTATGAAGGTCCAATAAATAGGAAACAACTTGGGTTAGATGCCAATTCCGCATTGTTCTTCCTACAAATTTTTATGAAAAATTGTTTCAAGGAGTTCACATTCCCCTCAAATGCAATCAGCTCTTAAAAGGTCGCTTCAAGGAGAGACTACTTTATGCTGGATTGGGAGAGGGATGTGTTTAATGTAGGTCTTGCTTTTGCCAATTCTTAAGAAGAAAAAGAAAAAACAACACAATATTGTGTGCACTTTCGTGTTAAAATTATAGAGTTAAAATTATGTATTTTATATACGTAGCAATGCACAAAAATACTACCTACGTTGGATATCATATGGTTAGGGTGAATTGACCCCCTCATTCTCCTGTTGTTTACCTTTGGGAAAAACACTCAAAATTTTTATTTGCAACATATGATAGAATTTACAAATTCTGAATTTATATTTACAATCATAGGCCCAAAATAAATTTGAAATACAAAAAAATGCAGCACAAAATAGAGGGCAATTTTTTACATTTATCCTTGTATGGGGGGGCAATACCCCGGCTGGCTTTTGTCATGTGGGAGAAGATCAGGATGGATTTCCTTGTGTAACAGCTGCCCCTCTAACATATGACTCTGCAATGTGTATGGTCAATCAAATGGAATTACGTTATGTAACTCCCAGATACACTAATTGGTCTGTTACGCTAATTATGCTCCAAGTCATAGAGCACAACAAACTAATGTTTCAAATAGGGTATAGAAGCCAACCCCAAACCCCTTTCCAATCACTTGAGCAATGTAGCATATTTGCAATATGGGTATGGTGAGGTGGGAAATTTCCCTGTTTATAGAAATAGATTTTAGAAGGATTTTATATTTATATATATATATTTTTTTTTCAAAAACAAAATTATCATGAAGCTTTTTCATGAAGCTTTTATATAACTTATTCTTGTTATACTTGTCACTTTATTTTCAACCATAGGTTGATTACAAAATCAACAATGCTTCAAAGTAAGTGATAATTACGGCTTTTAATATACATCTTGTGACCATTGTATGTTTTCAATGTAAGGTCAAAACACCCATTACCGTTCTGCAGTCCAATTCCATCAAGTAGACCAGCCCAATTCCGTCACCAACTTTGGCCCCAATTCCGCCTAAAATCTCCTCCAATTCCCTTCCTTTTATGACAAAATCAGTAAATTCTATGACAGAATCAGGGATTTTTATGACAACAAGGGTTACGTGTCACTCCATTAATAGAGAATATCTAGTACTTGATTAGGCGGTAATGGGTTGTTTATGGGACAATTTTGACCCCACTCTATAAATGGTTTTGTAATTTCAAGACTGACCACTTCAAAAATTCACAGAAATTACAATTTTAATGGGAAAATTATAATTCCACTTGGGTTTGATCCGTGAAACAAAGACACACCTCTGCCCTTCTTGAAATCAACCCCAAAATAGTCAGATTGCAAATCAGGGGGGTGATAGGTAGTTCTACCTTACACCTCCGGGACATTTGTGTTGCTCCTGCTTTCAGTTATCCAACATGGGTTGTCACCTGAACCACATCTGATTGAAAACATAGCAACCTCACTAGCGAAAAATGGGTGGCTGACTGAAAAGGGTGGTACATTTCAAGTGGTGGTCGCTTTTAATGACCATTGGATTCCAACTTCAAAAATTCATAACTAATTCCATGAAGGTCCAATAAATATGAAACAACTTGGCTAGATGCCAATTCTATTTTCCTTCCTATAAATATTTATGAAAAATTGTTTCAAAGAATGCAATTAGCTCTTAAAAAGGTCACTTCGAGGGAAGAATATCAATGCATCATTCAGTCTTTTATGTCATATGCCTGCAATTTCTTTAGAAGGGGAATTAAGAACCGTACTTCCCACAAATATGTTTATCAACTTAAACTAATTGCGATCACAAGCAACTACTTGCCAGCAGAATTAAAAGGCTTGAATGTACTGTACTTTTCACATCCATTAGGTAGTTGAGGCCACTAGGGGGAGGTTCGATTTGTTTTTCCTTACATCTTGGGGATTTTTTTTTTATAAATTTTTCTCTATGACAAGACCACCTACTTTTCAACTGTTCTAACTTACACTTTCTTGTAGGTAGGTGAAGCTGTAAGGCTTTGCTTGTTTTAGGGCCCCAAGGAAGGAAATCGGTGCACATCCTTCCTTCCAATAAGTTACATACAAAAGCCGCGAGTTATCTTCCATCATCTTCCTTGTAGCAAGAGCCGCGACTTTCAGCAGGTGTGTTCCCTTTTTTTAGTTTTCCATT
The DNA here is from genome assembly GCA_947034895.1 of Rhytidiadelphus loreus. Classification (NCBI taxonomy): domain Eukaryota; kingdom Viridiplantae; phylum Streptophyta; class Bryopsida; order Hypnales; family Hylocomiaceae; genus Rhytidiadelphus; species Rhytidiadelphus loreus. The sequence continues at coordinate 25,316,092 of OX344765.1, read as the reverse complement.
TCTTCTCGCATTCGTCTTCCTGTGCTACTGCACACAGATCTGCATACAGTTTGTGGACGATTTTGAATGATTAAGTGATGTTCTAGATCCTCGGTGAATATGAGTCTCAGTCAAATAATTCTTAAATTCTTACCAGAATAAGGAAGAAGCCCATTGTGGACCTTTTGGTCACTGCCGTCCATAAAGTGACTGATTTCCAATTTTTTTGGGTGTGTGACTTCTTTGGAATGTTTTTCAGTAAATTTTTGTTGAAAGAGAATTTGAATTTGAATCTAACCCAAGTTGTTTCGTATTTTTTGGACCTTCACGGAATTAGTTATGAATTTTAAAGTTGGAACCACAATAAGTCAATCATAGCGTCCCTCCCTTGAATAAGTTCATTGTCGGTATGTTGACTAATGCAATTGGTACATTGAAGAAAGGAAAATGAACCTTTGTGTTAGCAAATGCTTTTCTAGAGCTTGGTTGCTTTAGGAACTTCCTACCCTTAGAGACACTTATTGGATTCACAAAAGAATTTAGTAGAAGAACAACAAATCATGGAATATTTCATTTCTATGTTGGTCAATTTATTCCTAAAAACACAAGAGATGCGTAATCACAGCCTGTAATCACCAATAGTTTCTATTTGGAATAAGTGAATGAACCTTTTGTCATGTGTAGAAGATGCACGTGGTGTTGTTCACTTGAAATTCATAAAATGGTGGCTCTCCAAACTAATTCCAAATGTTTGAGCCCCAATTTCAACCTGTTGAATTTTGAACCTCAATTCTACATTGAGTGTAATTCTTATTACATTGGGATGCAAGACAATGAAATTGGGATTCCTTATCCAAGACTAAAAAGAATAAAAGCCACATAGAACCGAAATGAGGCTTTCGTAGGTAATAGCTTTGACTCATTGTGAACAACTAGCAATGTTGGTAGAGTTGTGGAACAAAAAAAATGAATTTAGGAATTCGGATTGATAGCAACGAGGCGGAAAAATCCGCATGACTATCCTGCAATAAAACCGTGGTATTCCATAGAATATAGCATACTTAGAATCTACAATCACTACGTAATTCCATGATGCGAAAAAAGAATAGCAAGTTTATTAGACCAAAGTTCTAAATAGTGAATGCATTTTGGTTTATGGGTAGTACTGGATATGCCTACCTTATACAACACTAACATAATCAAACCCTTGTTGTTAAGGAATATGGATATGGAGAGCACTCTATAGTGAAGCAAGTACAAAGATATGTAGAGATTTTGGGATCATGTATTTTGATAATAGAGTTATTCTAAAATTCTTCAAAGTCACCCTTTCTTTGGTTTCTACTTTGCTTTTAATTCTAAATTGCATTAAAAAATTTAATTAAGTTTTTTTTTTGAGTGACAACAAGATTAGGTTGCACGCACTTATGGGTTCAAAAAATTTGAATAAAAATTCAAATGCAATCTAGGATTAAAAGCAAGATTGAGACTAATGTGAAGATGATTTTCAAAGCATTTAGGATAACTCTAATAAGTAGGAATTACAATGAGGTGAGTTATATTGTAACTCATAATTTTGCCAATCAACTCATATTTTATGCAAGAATTTGTACAAATTAGGTTTGATAGAGGTATATCTTATATGTTTGTCAAACTTTTATATATGTCTTTTACCACTTGAAGATTATGCATTCAAGTTTTAAAAGATGAATGAATGAAAGCATGTCTCAACACACACATAAATTTATCTTTTCCATCCATCAATATATTTCTAGATAATTTTCTAATTCATTAACATTTATATAGTATTGATTTTCCACTCTTCTTTGGAGTTATTTCACACCATATTACATAGGGCAAGTTTGGTAGAAAATAATTCTAAATCTAGATGTCAATTTTATGAGGAAAAAAAAATGGATGGAAAAAAAATCTTACAAAATCTTGAAATTTATAGCATCTGCCAAATTTGGATTTAAATAAATAAATATTTGACATAGACATGTCAATCCTACCCTCCACTTATGACTTATGGTAGTTTAAAGAGCATAAGTATGCTTTACCTAAAACACTAACTTTCCAATGTACAAAATGGCCCTTCAAAAAAATGAGAAGATAGTTTTTTTTAAATAATCATAATTAGAACTTGAAATTCTAAATGTAAAAGAAAAATATTCTTGTAAAAATCACACTATTGTTCTACTTGCAATTAATTTTAAGAGATTTTTCAATTTTTGGTTTCAAATTTTATTGATAAGTATTGTTCACTTCAATTGTAGATTCAACAATATAGATGTGATCTATGGAGCATAGTTTGAAATTTTAATTTTAATTTTATCATTATATTATTCATATAATTTATATTTTATAAAACATCTTATACATTAATAGAATATATGGACTATCTATAGATATTTAAGGGGCTAATTTGCAAGAGTGAGGTCATTGAGACTCTAAACCTCCAAAAGTTTTTTCATCAACCTTGCTAAATTCAATATCCAATTTTTTTTATAATAAAGTGTACATAAAGAAAATTTCTATTATAAGCCTCTAATTTTTTTGTCATCATAAGTTACAATAACAAAAGATGTTGAACATTCATTGGTACCTTTCAACTTTTACATCCATATTTCAACAAGTGAAAAAATCATTTTTGCTTCTCAACATATCATTATATGTTGTACTTGTAGAAAATCAAGACAATTGTTATTGTATTCACTTTTTTGCTCATAAAATATGACTTTGCAACAATATTAATAGTTTGCATTGCAAAAATGATTATATTTTACAATTGCAATCTATAATTCATTATTGTAGGAAATTAACAATTGATTAATTTACGTGTTTCAGGTTCCAACATTGCTACATCATTTTCTCATCATTTAATTGGAACTTGAACAAACAAATTTGACTGATATTCAAAGTTAGCACTTGTTGACTATAACTATCTACAACACATCTTTCATTTAAATACTCAAACCGACTATATTTATAGTCATTTTTTTTCCTTTTAAATCCTTAAAAAATTTAGACTTTTTTTATAATGGGGCAACAACAATATCTAAGGCTAGTCTTCCTTTGTTTGATGTGGAGCATTTCATCAAAGTGGGTTGATAGTAAAAGAATCCATGATCCACCTTCTTATGCATCAAGGAGGCATTTCAACTCAAAATTTACACCAAATTCTAACCAACCAACCCCATTATATTCACCATCTCAAACTAAATCCATTGAAGTACTTGATCCAATTACTTCATCGCTTTCAATGTTTGAATATTTACCGTCCAAATTATCTCTTACTTCTCTCACTCCATCTCCACCACCTCCAAGTGTGTCAGTGTTTTCATGGCTTACACCATCACTTCCTCCACCTCCAACTACTCAACCACCACCTATTTTATCTACAATTCCATCTCCCTCTCCCCCTCCACGTTCTCTACTATTTCCACCACCTCCAAATCTACTACCAATTTCTTGGCTTACTCCATCACCTCCACCACCTCCTTTGTCTTCTACTACTACATCACCTCCACCTCCTCCACCTCCAATTAATCCATCTCCTCCACCTTCACATAGCCCACCACCTCCTTTGTCTTCCACTACTACATCACCTCCACCTCCAATTAATCCATCTCCTCCACCACCTCCTCCACCTTCTCATAACCCACCACCTCCTTTGTCTTCTACTACTACATCACCTCCACCCTCTTCAACTATTCCACTACTTTCACCAACTCCGATTAATCCATCTCTTCCACCACCTTCAACTACTCTACCTCCTCCTCCATCCTTGTCACCTCCAAATATGCCCACATTTTCGTTGCTCACACCTTCTCCACCCCCACCTCTACAATTTCAACTATCTCCACCACCTCTACAATCTCCACCATCTCCACCACCTTTTAGTCAACCACTATTTTCATGGATACCTTCATCTCCTCCTCCACCTTTAAGTTCTCTACAACCACCTCCACCACCTTCAAGTACTCTACAATCACCTCCTCCATCCTCGCCATTACCCATTCAATCCATATTTCCATGGCTTAATCCATTATCCCCTCCACCTCTCCCAAGTCTCCTATCTCCACCACCCCCAAGCATGCCATTGTCTCCATTATTTGTGCCATCTTCCCCTCCACCAACTTTACAATCTCTTTTTCCACCTCCTCCATCTTTGACACCTCCAAGTTTACCTACGCTTCCATTGTTTGCTCAATCACCTCCTCCACCACCTTCAAATGAATTTTCATCTCCATCTCCGCCACCTCCAAGTTTTCCTTTGTTTTTTCCATGGTTGAGCTCCTCTCCACCACCACCTCTATCTTCATCTATTCCACCTACTAATTCACCTCCACCACCTACTAGTTCACCACTATCACCTATTATTCTGCATTTGCCATCTACTAATTCACCTCCACCACCTATTACTTTACCTTCATCATCTACTAATTCACCTCCACCACCTCCAACAAGTCAGTGGTTTCTATGGCTAAACCCATCTCCTCCTCCTCCATTTGATAATTCTTCTCCGCCACCTCCTAATCAACCACTCTTTCCTTGGTTGAACTCCCCTCCACTACCTTCTACATCTTCATCTACATCACCACCACCTACTTCACCACCTCCGCCACCTCCAACTATTCAATGGTTTCCATGGCTAAACTCATCTCCTCCCCCACCATCTGATAATTCTTCCACACCACCTCCTAATCAACCACTCTTTCCATGGTTGAGTTCCCCTCCACCACCATCTACATCTACATCACCTCCACCTACTACTTCACCACCTCTACCACCTCCAACAATACAATGGTTTCCATGGCTAAACCCATCACCACCTCTGCCATTTGATAATTCTTCCACACCTCCTCCTAATCAACCACTCTTTCCATGGTTGAACTTCCCTCCACCTCCATCTTCATCACCTCCGCCACCTCCAACAATACAATGGTTTCCATGGCTAAACCCATCTCTTCCTCCACCATCTGATAATTCTTCCACACCACCTCCTAATCAACCACTCTTTCCATGGTTGAATTCCCCTCCACCACCATCCCCATCTTCATCACCTCCACCTACTTCACCACCTTTTCCACCTCCAACAATACAATGGTTTCCATGGCTAAACTCATCTCCTCCCCCACCATTTGATAATTCTTCCACACCACCTCCTAATCAACCACTATTTCCATGGTTGAGTTCCCCTCCATCACCATCTCCATCTTCATCAACTCTACCACCTCCAACTACTCAATGGTTTCCATGGCTAAATCCATCACCACCCCCGCCATTTGATAATTCTCCATCACCTCCTAATCAACCACTCTTTCCATGGTTGAATTCCCCTCCACCACCATCCCCATCTTCATCACCTCCACCTACTTCACCACCTTTTCCACCTCCAACAATACAATGGTTTCCATGGCTAAACCCATCTCCTCCTCCACCATTTGATAATTCTTCTACACCATCTCCTAATCAACCACTCTTTCCATGGTTGAACTCCCCTCCACCACCATCTCCATCACCTCCACCTACTACTTCACCACCTTTTCCACCTCCAACAATACAATGGTTTCCATGGCTAAATCCATCACCACCCCCGACATTTGATAATTCTCCACCACCTCCTCCTAATCAACCACTGTTTCCATGGTTGAACTCCCCTCCACCATCATCTGATAATTCTTCCACACCACCTCCTAATCAACCACTCTTTCCATGGTTGAATTTCCCTTCACCACCATCCCCATCTTCATCACCTCCACCTACTTCACCACCTTTTCCACCTCCAACAATACAATGGTTTCCATGGCTAAACCCATCTCCTCCCCCACCATTTGATAATTCTTCCACACCACCTCCTAACCAACCACTCTTTCCATGGTTGAGTTCCCCTCCACCACCATCTACATCTACATCACCATTACCATCTACATTACCTCCACCGCCTCCAACAATACAATGGTTTCCATGGCTAAACCCATCTACTCCCTTGCCTCTAGATAATTCTCCCCCCCCACCTCTTAGTCAACCACTCTTTCCATGGTTGAATCCATCTCTTCCACCACCTCCATCTCCGCCACCTCCAAGTTTTCCTTTGTTTTTTCCATGGTTGAATTTTTCTCCGCCATCTCTACCAACTCCTTTAATATCTCCTTTTGTTAGTACTCCTGCAAATTCCCCAACTCCTCCACCTCCAATTGTAACATTGTTTCCATGGCAAAATCCATCTCCTCCCCCTCTTTTTGATAGTTCTTCCCAACTGCCTTCTAGTCCACCACCTTTTTCATGGTTCAAACCATCTCCTCTACCACCTCCAAATGAATCATCAACTCCATCTCCACCACCTCCAAGTTTTCCTTTGTTTTTTCCATGGTTGACCTTTCCTCCTCCCCCACTTCCATCTCCACTACTAGATCCTTTTCCAAAAATTCCACCTACTACTCCATCTCTATTGCCTCCAAATGTACCATTGATTCCATGGTTAAACCTGTCTCCTCTCTTGCCTCTAGATAATTCTTCTCTACCACCTCCAAGTTTATCATTCTTTCCATGGTCCAATCTATCTCCTCCGTTACCTCCAAATGATCTTACACCTTCACCTCAAAGTTTTCCAGTGAATTCAACTCCATCACATCTTCCTTTTGCATCTACTCCACCAATAAATACTCCACCACTAGCACCTCCAATTGTGCCATTGTTTCCATGGTTACACTCATCTCCTCCGCCACCTCCAAATGATCTATCACCTCAATCTCTACCACCTCCAACTTTTCCATTGATTTTTCCATGGTTGCAATCTCCTCCATCATTCCCTCCTTCTCCTCCTTCAACCAATTCTCCAACTACTCCGCCTACTACTTCATTTTCTCCATACCCAATTGTGCCATTGTTTCCATTGTTTAACCCCTCACCTCCTATGCCTCCAGATATTTCTTCTTTGCCACCACCTAGTCTACCACTCTTTCCATGGCTTAACTCATCTCCACCACCACCTTCAAATGATCTTTCATCTCCATCTCCACCACCTCCAAGTTTTCCGTTAATTTTTCCGTGGTTGCACTCCCCTCCACCACCCTCTCCATCTCCACTTCTAACTCCTTCTCCAATTACTCCACCTACTACTCCATCTCTACCACCTCCAACTATACAATGGTTCCCATGGCAGAATCCATCTCCTTCTCCGCCTCTAGGTTTCCCTCCACCTCCAATTGTGCCAATGTTTCCATGGTCAAACCCACCTCTTTCTTTACCTAAAGATAATTTTTCCATGCCACCTTCTAGTTCACCACTCTTTCCATGGCTCAATCCATTTCCTCCACAACCTCCAAATGATCTTTTACCTCCACCTTTGCCACCTCCAACTACAGTATTTTTTCCATGGCTAAACTCACCTCCTCCCCAACCTTCATATGGCTCATCCCCTCCACCTCCAAGTCTCCCATTATTTTCATGGTTCAATCCATCTCCTCCCTTGATTCCAAACATTCCTCCACCTCCAAGTCTATCACTCTTTCCATGGCTAATACCATCTCCGCCCCTTCCTTCAAGAAGTCCTCCTACTATTCCATCCCAACCACCATCAAGTATGCCATTGTCTCCATGGATTAATCCATCTCCTCCTTTATCTAAAGCTAATTTTTCTCCTCCACCTCCAAGTCCTCCATTGTTTCCATGGCTCAATCCATTACCTCCAAGTATTGGGACTTTTCCATGGAATTCTTCACCTCCTTTACCAACACCTTATTTATCTTCTCCACCTCCAAATAAACCAATAGTTCCATCAAATAATCCATATTTGTTGTCGCCATCACCATTGCCACAACCTTCCATATCTCCTCCTTTATCTCCAACCTCCAATAGATCTCCTTTGCCTCCCCTATCTACTCCACCTTTTCTACAATCTCCATCATTTTCTCCACCTCCCTCTTCACTACATACACCTCCTCCATCTACATCTCCAAGGACTCCATCACTTCCAATGTTTCTTCCTCCACCTCCTACTTTATCAGGGTATAATCCTTCATCTCCTACTGTAAGATCTGGAGGTCTTTTGCCTCCCATTGAATTACCTCCTGGAAGTCCATTTTTTCCAAATGGCATCCGATTCACATTCAATAACTTGACACAAATATGGATTCCAGAAGATGGATTGAAAGCAACATGGGAGTCAATCAATTCTATTGAGCTTTCACTCCAACTCTTTATTGAAGCTCTTTTTAATCCCATTAGGAAGATCATTTCACAATCTAATAAATTTAGTCATGAAAGTTGGGATTCAAGAAGCGGGGGGGTTGACAACAAACTTGATACTCATATTGGAGCAACTTGTACAACCTTTGACAAAGATGGCTTTCTAAAAAAGGGAATATTTGTTGTTCAAATTCCTATTGATAATACTATCAAGAAAGCAACCACATGGTTCACAATACTATTTGATGGTTCAAATAGGCAGACATCATTCAACCCCATTCTGGATGATACACCAGGATCCTTTGGAGGCTTTGTGACAAATACTCCTTTATCCAATTTCAAGACATTATGTTCTCACTAGAGATTTTTAAATATATTTACAATTAAAGAAGGTCAACATGTATTTAACAAGATGAGTAGAAATTGAAATAATGAATAGACCAAAAAAAACAAGGATAGTCATAGGAGATTTTATATGTAAGACCTTTTCTATCAATCAAATGATCTCATCTTAATTTTTTTACATTACATTACAATATAAATTTGCACCAGTCATTTCAATTTTTTCAATTTTAGTTTGGCACCAATGTTAAATTCATTATTTTCAATGAACACCAAACTTATACAAATTTTCAGTTGCCAATGGTGAATTTTTTTTGGATTTATTTTAAGTGAATGTCAAATTACTTTTTGCTAGTCTTTTAAGTATATATCAAAAACACAAAACCTACCCATCACATTTTAATAGTTATTTAATTCAATAAAGGTTGAAACCATAGTCAATGTCATCACATAAAATGCAATGATCCAACTTTGTAAGAAATGATGGAAAAATAAAAAAATTTAAAATATCTTTTACTCAAACAATGGTCAAATTAAGTTTCAATTTTATTTCTATAACTAAGCTTTTAAAGTAAACAACCCCTCGTGAGACTATGAAAAAATAATAAATTTATTTTATTAGAAAATATATATTTCAACCCTTTTGAATGTAATTTTTCCACTTTAATTTAATATTCGGCATAAAAAATTTGTATATATGATTTGGCTTAAGTGTAAAGCATTTATATTGTTTTCAAACAAGTTACTTAGAAATTTAATAAGAAAAATTCTATGTCTCAACAACTTGAAGAGTTTGATCAACTTCAAATAATATTACTTAACTCCTAAAGGACCAAGTGTCCCTTTGTGGGACAAATGAATTTTGGCCAGGTACCTACGGGCTGAATTTTTCTCCTAATTTTTGGAATTTTTTTTTTAAGATAGAAAAACTGATAATGTTTGTGGGAATATAACTTTTTTCCAATCGGTACCCGGGAACAAAAGTTATGCCCATATAGCTCAAAACAAGAGAGCTTGAGCAGCAAAAAAAATTGCAAAAATTTGAATTTTTTTTCTAAATTTTTTTTCCTCATAGATTATATTTTTGTCTATTTGGAAAGCTTTGATTCATTTCATTTGGATTTTTATGAGAAAGTTATGAACAAACTTGTTTTTGGGGCAATTAGAGCATCATCTTGAAAAAATAACTTATAAGATTCATTTATGAATGCAATTTTGACAATTTTTCAAAAAAAAGTTCCACATAGTTTTATTTTCTTGCTAGAACAATCTCATAGTGGGGATTAGTGCATTTTAATTCTATCTTAGATATATTAATAAAATAGATTTTCATTCAATCTCGTATTTACTTCTATTAAACAATTTTTTTAAGAATGAAAATTAAGATTTTTTGAAAACCTTTTTTTTTCCTAGACTCTCAACTCAATTCTCCACTGTAATGACTTAAAACTTAAAACTCTGTAATGCAAAAAATTTAAGTTAAAAATGTTCAAAGTCAAATGATCTAGCCCCGCAATGTGCTGAAAAAACATTTTTTTTCCACTTTAAACGCAGATATCTTGCAATCTGTACGGTGAAAATTTCTGAAATTTTTTCCACACATTCTCATACTAGTAAGGTGTAAGATCCTACGGTTAGATGTGGGAAAAAAACAATTTTCAATTTTGTTTACTCTTTGCTGTAGAAATGGCAGTTTTGAGTGTTTTTTGACAGAAAAAAGGCCTTGGTCCTTTAGGGGTTAAGAAACAAAAATAGATGATAGTTTTATTAGCATCTTCCAATTTCATGTTAGTTTTCTTTTGCCAATAAAAAGATCCCTATTCCGATAATGGGATGTTATAATCACCTCACTCATCAAAATGGAATAGATAGAAGATACTTTGTATATATATTCTAAAAGATTTTATTTTATTTTTCAAAATGCTATTATGAAGCTCCCTAAAGTTTAGAGAAATTACCCCCTAAAGGACCAATAAACATTTTTTGGCAAAATAGAAACTTTAGGCAAGTATGTGTGACTGGAGATTTGCATATTTAGATTGAAATTTTGACAAAAGGCAGGGACAATTAATATCTTTCATATGCACTAAATTTCATGACATTTGGAAATATAAGTCAAAAGTTATGGCCTAATATGTTATTTTTTTTTCATAAATGGGCAATCCAAGTAGATCATAAAAAATCACTTTTTTCATAAACAAAAATTTGAAATTAGTTTTTTAGAATTTTATGTATATGAAAAGATTTTAATCATTCCATTTTGATCAATGAGTCAAAAGTTATGAGGAGTTTTAGTTTGCAAGCAATCATAGATTCTTCACTCTGAACTTTGAAGTCTTTTATTTGACTAAAATTTTCAATATTCTTTGAAAAAAATAAAACCATAGGATGTAGAATGTTTATTACAACATTGCAACCATTTAGATTGGCATTATCAATTTCATAACTAAATTCTTAACAATTTTGTATTTTGAATCACTCTAATTCTTTCTACATAGTATTATTTTCCTATAATGTCATCCAATTCCAAATGATATGAAATTTTTCAAGCATGTAGCCCATTTGACTTGAAGAATGAATCCTTGAAATATTAGGTCCTTTGCATCATTCCCTTCAAAGTCATTTTTCCTCCAATAAAAAATTAATCCCTAAAAGAATTTGGTAGAATATAAATTAGAAGCTTTAGAGGCAAAATAAGGTTATAACTTGTCAAGATTTTTTAGACATAAAATCTACAATTTGACAATATTCCATTACTTCACATCCAACTATCATGAAGCATTACATAGCCAAGGCAATCACACTACTAGAAAAATAGATATCATCTTCTTTTTCAGCATACTTGGATGTACTTCACTCATTTTCATAGAGTTTATGTACTAACCCCTTGAAAGCACCCATCATCCGTCCACTAGATGCCAACTCAATAAGGATAAAGATAATTGTACCTAAATGAGTACAAATAAACAATTGAGCATACTGTACGTGAAGGTTCGATTCAGCACTCTCAAGGTGCCAAAATTGAAATTCCACATCAAATTTTCTTAGATCCACATCACCTCACGCCATTCACAAGATGACACATGGCACTTCTTTTACAATAATGACTAAATTTATGTTGAATCTGACCTTCAAGTAGGATAGCTCCTATTATTCAAATTGCCTAGTTCCTTGTTGAATCTTGTTGGAAATCAAAAAATATATATTTTGGATTCCCTTCTCATGTTTTTCTGTTTTTTCTGGACACCATCTGAATAAACAAACCAGATCCTTAAGTTCTAATGAACAGAGGCAATAAATGCTGGGCAAGAATTTATACGGGTCAGTTTCAGAAAAGCGTCACAATTTTGTATCCAGTTACGTTTAAAAGCATCACCAATAAGTTACCTGATTCCACTGAGGGATAAATCACATGAAAATCCTATTCGGATTGGAAAAAACGCTGAGTTTCAGTGTAAAAGGAATACCCTGTGACGCCCAAGTTCAAAAAGTCAGACTAATTGCGTCAGAACCACAACTAAAAGCAACAGAGCCTGCCTAACATAAATCCCCACGTGGAAGGCCGACACTCCCTTAGTCCTGGAGTCCACCAAAAAATCCAAGTTGTTTCGCCGTTAGCTCAACAGAAACACGAACAGCCAGGAACTATTGCTGACCTGGTCATCCACTTCGCTGCAAGCCTGACCTCAAAATGTCAAAAAGCTCAGTGGCAATTTCAAAAGAGTCACATGAAATCGCTACTGTTCTAGAAGACTAATCAACCAACCGCAGTCTGTCTACAGTGAGAACAGATTCACTCCAATATCGGCTCGATTCCACGTATCAAATCTCAGAAATTAATGAAGTTGATTATGTTACAAACTTTCAGCAAGCACATCTCCTGAGCAATGCTAGGCACCAGAACTACCGAGAGTACATGACGTCCCTCAGGGATGCACGAGGTCTGCAAAAGTGTGGATGGTACCATTTACCAAACTAGCACTACAAGTCGTGCTGCAGCCACGGAAAGACTAATCAACCACTAATCCCCATAGCATTTTCTCAACTCCCCTACCCCCCGGGTGTTACGAGCCAGCATAGTAAGAGAACTGGGTACCTCTTCCCGTTGAGCATATTCTCACTCAATCTGGGGAGTTTCTGCAGCATATATCTCAGCAAAATTCAAATGTATTAACCCCGAGAACCCCCCCGGCTCGATTCAGAGAGGGGAACCAAAAAAGGAAAGAAAGAAAAATTATTCTGTAGCTACCAAGATCTGTGATGTTTCAACTCCAGCTGGCTGAAGATCGCCAAGGTACTCGAACAAACTTGTTGAACATGCTATCATACAAGTCATAACATGCCCTCATACATGCTCTCATACACGGCAGCACCTGGTGGGACACCGCAAAATAACGAATAGCAACCCTAACGCCTTCACCCAGCAGCTTTTGGAAATAGATGTGCGCTGCAAGGGGGCACTAGTGCGGGGAATGTACGGAGAATCCCATACCCTTCATTGCCACAAACAGTTTGGATTTCCAAACGTCTTCTGTCCGCTGTAACGTGCATGCCGCAAGTCAGGCTTTCAAGACAACTTGGTGATGAATGCAGATATTCGCCATCAATCCCAAGACTCACGATGCTGAAAAGCAAAGTGGTGAATCCCCCAATCCAGGTCTTTGGCAGTTCCGAGGCTGCTCTTCCTCATGAGCTATGATGTCCACTTCAGTACCCATGATCTGCACCTGATATTGGGTGCGCAACAAATGTAGGTTGATCACGCTGACCAAGGTCCCCTCGCAAATCTACAAGTCTCCGAAATTGAACATCAACAGTGGAAGACAACCTGAAGGCATGAACCAACAAATACGCGCCTCCCAAAGAACAGAATCCTGTAACCAACTACCACCCCGTGCTTCCACTGCCCTAAATGTAAATCCCATATCCCATCAGGTCCATCATCGTGCAACCCTGCCTTCGGAAAACCCTGGTAAACAGCGAGTGTTTTCGAATCCCAAGAGGCACCACCCTGTGAATCCCATGCTGTCGACCAAAGCTGACCACCAACCCTAAAAATGATCGCCGAATGACGATCAGCTGCAACTAAAACTCCTAGAGAGGCCACGGGGGCCCCAACCAAAAAGTAATCTGTACAGGTGCAAATGTCACCATATCCCAACCACGAATTCTACAGTAGCACAATTAAGATATCCTTGTACCATGGCCCTGCTTGACTGTGAGCCTCCGTGGTATTGAGCTGCTGACTTAGGGTCAAAACATTGCAGCTAGTTCAAAATGCTCGAAGCAGCGCGCTCTTCTACCTGGAGTTCACAGGGAAGCTTGGAGGATTCAGCGAGCCGTCTCTAAACAGCCTCATACTCAAACTATTGAAACGATCCCGTGAGTATTGCCGTGAAGCTTTTCTCCAGTCGGTTCCTCTTCGCATCATGGCCGCGAATTCCTCGTAACTGATCCGCCCATCCTTGTCGATGTCGACCTCCGAAAGAATGCCCTGCACCACATCCGTCTCGCTCGGGGAACCCGTTAGCGGCTCTCCGACTGCTTCCCGTAACTCCTCTCTCTCGATGTACCCGCTCCCGTCCACGTCAAAGAAGTCGAAAGACTTTCGAAGGTGTTCGTCATCGTCCAGGCGCTGCAAATGGATAGTGGCAGCCACAAATTCTCCGTAATCCAGCGTGCCATTTCCATCCACATCTGCCGCTTCCATCAGCATGCGCACTTCGTGTTCTGTCAATTGAGACCCTATCTCAATCAGACCCACTTTGAGCTTCTCAAAAGTGATGGCCCCTGTATTATCCGTGTCCAGTTTCTCAAACATCTCCTTCAAACCCTCGATTTCCTCCCCGCCCAGGTGCTCCGCTATCACCTGCAACGCCCGCTTCTTCAGCTTGTTCATCGCGGAAAATTGTTTCAACCGCGACCTGACGGCGTCTAGCGGCACGTTCGGGTTCTTCTTCGCATTCTGCAGCCACGGGTGGTCCAATACCTGCTGCGCATTGTAGCGCGCCTTGGGGTCCGGTTCCAACATGTGGCGTACCAGCGACTTCGCAGCGTCCGACACCTTCGGCCACGGATCCCTCTTGAAGTCCAACACCCCGCGCAGAATCGCCTGCGCTACGCCTTGCTCTGTCTCCGCCCAGAACGGCGGCACCCCGCACAGCAGGATGTACAAGATCACGCCCGCGCTCCACACGTCCACCTCGGGGCCATAGTTCCGCTTCAAAACCTCGGGTGCCATGTAATACGGACTCCCGACGATCTCAGAAAACTTCTCCCCGGGTTTAAAAAACACCGACAAGCCGAAGTCGATAGCTTTCAACGGCGAGTTCTCGCTCTTGTTGGCGAACAAGAAATTCTCCGGCTTCAAGTCGCGGTGCATGACGCCCTGTCGGTGGCACGTCTGCACGACTTCCACGATAGTCCGCGTCACCTGCGCGGCGCCGCGCTCCGTGTAATGGCCGCGCGCAATGATGCGATCGAAAAGCTCCCCGCCCTCGCAAAGCTCCATCACCAAATGCACCGCGCTGTCGTCCTCGTAGGCGCCCTTGAGCGTCACGATGTTAGGATGCTCCGGCAAGTGCTTCATGATAGCGACTTCCCGTCGCACATCCTCCACATCCACGGCCGTCCGCAGCTTCTTCTTCGAGATCGACTTGCAGGCGAAAACCTCCTGCGACTCCTTGTCCGTGCACAGATACGTGATGCCAAACTCCCCGCGCCCGAGCTCCCGGCCAAGCAAATACTTGTCCAGTATCCTCGCCTTCGGCTGGTTCTTCAAAATTTGCGTCACACCACCTTGATAGCCATCGTTTGCAAAGGGGTTTGGCCGCTTCTCCTTCCTCGACTTCTTCGCCGACGAAGATCCCACGCAACAGTTCCCCATCTTGCCCCTCGCTCTACCAACCCCTCCCCAATCTCATCAAACCCGAGCTCCTTTCTCCACAGGAGCTTCGCAATTCCAATTTCACTGCCACTAACATAAACATCGACCTCTCGCACCCGACAACGAAAGCCTTCGCAACATCCACCCTAATCTTCCCAAACACCCTCAAAACTTCACCAAAACGACCACGAAAAACACCCTAAAAAGCAATCGGCAAAAAATACACCGATCCAACGCACTTCAATTGCACCGTAACAGCAATCTAAACCCCGAACTCGGTGACAGAAATCGAGAAACGCGAAGATGGGAGAGCCGGTGCGGCCCCGTCTCCCAAGGTGGTCTCTCCCCGCTGCTGTCTGCTTCCCCCTTCACAGGGCTTCACTCGGTTTCGGGATGGATGAAGTCCAGATGGATGAGGACATTCATCCCGACTGGGAGGCGAGAGAGGACGATGGGTGGATGGGTAGCTGGGCTGTGAAGATGACTTCGTTGTACGGGATTGGCACATGTATTCAGTATGAGCTTTGCAAATTTTTTTTTAATTGATTTGAATTCTTTTTTATTGATTTGAATTTTTTGGAGCATTCTAAAACCAGAACAAGGATGTAATTGTAAATCATTGAACAGAATCAGAAGATTGTTATGATAATTTGAAATATTTTGCTTTGATTTAGTAAGTGGTTGTTGGATGTTTTGACGGATTGACAGTTTGAAATTTTGCTTAATTAGTTTGAATAACTCAACTACTCTTCTTTTGAATACCGGTAGCTAATGTCTATCATAAATAAATATCAATAAATAAATCTTTAAAATTGAAATGAAGTCATCGGCATTGGGATTGACATTTTTTTCATGGGCAATCTCAAGTTATTTCTCCAATTTAGGATGTACCAAAGTTTGAATAATTTTTTTTGAAAGGTGTCGATATTCTTTGCTCTACATGCTCTATTATTTCAATTAATATGAGTGAATTCTTTTTCAAATTCCAAAGATGAATTCATATGTCTTCCAAGTATGGTCTAAAAGTTTCAAAAAAAATTGAAATTATTATGAATTTGTGAAGAATAAGTGAAATAAATTCTTATGAAATACAAAAAATGCTGAAAAAAATTGAAAATTTCATTGTTGCTATATATTATAGTTGAGGATATCATGGTGTAGACTACAATTCTATGTCATTTTATAATTAAAAAATCAATAGATCATGGCTATAAATCATGACTATAAGCAAAAAATTCAGAGTACAATGAAATATTCAATTTCAAAGATTTTACAAGTTTCAAATTGGAATAGAAACCAAACCTAGTAGGTTTTGTTTCATTAATTAGATTCGGATTTTGTTAAATCATTTTCATGTTTAAAACTAAGATAAAAAACAAGATTGCAAAAGTTTCCAAAATATACAAAAAGGGAATCTTTTGTCATTGGTTTCTTTAGCACCTTCATATGTAGAGAGGTCAATAATAATACAATGAAGGAATTTTCACCACACATCCACTATAAACACATCCTAAGCATCTTCAATAAAAAAATTGAATGTCAAATCTTAGTTTGCTTTTCATTTATAATTTTGCATTTAGAATCATTTACGAGACACTTTGGGACTCCAAATGCATTTAGGGATTAAGAGTTAAATTTAAAGCAAATAGAAGTAACTAATGTGGGATGTGTGAAGAAGAGTGCAACACATAATTTTGCCCCCTCGAGAGGGATGTTATTGGTGTACAATATTGAGAGCTACCATGTTTTATGGGGGGAGGGCAATTCAAAAAGTAAATGATTTGTTTAGCCTAAAATGTTTATGTTGACTAATTATAGAAGAAGGTGGTACAACCTATTAACCAACTTCAACTCAATTTTGCATGCATTGTAGTGCTATTTTTAGTCTTGGAATGTACATCTTGGATTTATAAGGGTAAAATTGAAAAAAATAATGGTAATTAATGTTCTTTCTAGGTATTTCAAAATTCCTTTTGAGTTGTGACAACAAAATCCATCTTGTAACCATATTTGGATTAAATTATAGTTCATCTTTATATTTGTACTTGTTTGATTCTATTTTGATGATTTTGTCTAGATTTTTACAATTATAACATGTCATTTTGCATCAAAAAACATTTTTGGAGACCCATCTTTTTTTAATCTTGTAAAATTTCACGTTCTAGCAAAATTTTAGTTTCACCATATTTAATAATATAGTAGAGGGTTCATATAGTCGATTGCATCTTGGGGAAAGTTGAACTTCTTGAAATATTTTTCTATGAATTATTCTTGAGTGATAAAATAGAACTAGCATATACCCTAAGTCATGTCATATTTTCTAAACCTTTGTAAAATTAATTATGAATTTTGAAGCTCAAATGGCATGCACTCTAATATGGCATGCACTCCAAGCATCATGTTTACCATTGATACGTTCAAAACTCCAATATGTACATGTGTCATAGAGGAAACTCTTTAAACCCAAATACTTTTAGCACCACCTATTTTAGAGCAAGTTCACTATACACCTAAATACTCTCACCAAGTGGTCTTTCTAATGAGATTCCCCAATCAAATGTATACATATACGATAAAAGTTTCGATTTCAAAATCTATAGACTAATTACCCATTCTAAAAGAAATTCAAAAAACTATATTTTATTCATCATTTCATTGATTACATAAATGAGTGTGAAATGTCAAGAAAATAGCGCGGGTCAATCCAATGAGAATATTATTTTGGAGTACATTGATTTGTTCTAATAGTGAAGGAGGAGTTGGAATTATTTACCGTCACTTTTGAAATTAGTGTCACCCCCCAAAATTTACATTTTTATTTTTTTAATATTGGTTCAAATCAAAGATTTTTTTGTCATTTTTTATGAAGTGCCAAAGTGGCAATATAAAATGTTATGGTGGTGCTCCAAATTTCAGAATTCATCCACAATTTGGATTAAAAATATCACATTTGTACATTTCACATGTCTCTAATTCTATTTTCATCCACAATCTAGTGGTTTCATTCACAATTTTTTTTAATTTGAAGTTTCTCGGCAAAAACTTCACAATTATTTTGCCATTTTATAGCCAAATTATTAATTTTCTGGTGCAATTTGCCCCCCCACCAAGCCCAGGTTCAAATAGAGTAATATTTTTTAACCCAAGCCCACTAAATTACCAGTGTGACTCTTCCGCTCAATTAGTGTGTGGGCCAGGGTGACCTGACCCCCTCATTGCCCCGTTTTACCCCTGGAAAAAACTCAGTGGAATTTTTTATTTGCAATCAGATGATAAAATTTGCAAATTCTAAATTCAGATTTGCAATCAATGGCCTCTAATTAGCTAGGGGAGCCTTGGGGTGGATTGACCCCCTCGCTCAACCTTACTAGGGGTGCATGTAAAAAAAAGCCCCCTATTTTTGGTCGTTCTATGATATATCCTTGACCACTTTCAACTAATTTGGGGTCTCTGATTGCAAAAATGAATTAAAAATTTGCAAAAAAATTCATGTGCGGAAAATAAATAATTCCAGGGTTTGCCCATGGGGCCGAGGGAGGGGGTCAATCCACCCCGCCCTTAGGGGATGTGAAAAACCACAGCAAAAATTAGGGGGCTTTTTTTCACAATACCCTCCTGGACGGGGCAATGAGGGGGGTGAGTTCACCCTGGCCGCCATTAGTGTGTCACCCACACTAACTTAAGTTAAGTTATTACCCGAGTCCAAATCAATGTAGTATGTGGTGATGCAAGCAGTCCCCGTTCATCAATGTGCCCGTTCCACTCAATCCCTGGAACTTGGGATTCGGGGCACATCCGTCTCTTGCACCAAGAGAGAATATTTCCTTCCCCATCATCTCCATTAAGTTGCCCTACGAGAGTACAGCAACAGTGGTGGCTGTGTGATAATAACTTATTAAAGGCCGGGGGAGACTGATTACGGCACTGATGAGAGAGAGAGACAGGGAGCATGAGAGTTAACCGTCAGTTGCAGTAATTCAATAGACTCCGCTCCGTCGTCCCTTTTCCAGTTGAACTTTAAACGTAAGTTGAGTTTAGTTGACGACCGATGGAAGCGAAACCCAACCGTTGGGGACTGAGACGGAAGAACTCTAGAACTCTTACTGAAGAACAACTGAAGAAACTTCCCACGACAAAAAACTGAAGTTCCAAGCATCTGCGGCTCCTAGAGAAAGCTTCTCCTTCAAGGAAAAGGGAGAAAAAAAAGGAAAAGAAAAGGAAAAAAGGGCATGTGCACACTCTGCTTCCGAAGCATTCTGTCTGCTGCCCTGGCTGCCTTTTGCTCTTGCCCTTGCCCTGTGCTGCCCTGCCTGACTTGGGAGAGACTTGGAGTCCAAGCTGTTTCGTTGAATCTCATCATATTCCGTGTCAATAAAGGGACGTGGATGCTAAAAAGGAGCTACAGTCGAAACTCACAGCGCAGGAGGGTGGACATTGCAGCAGCAGCAGGCAGGCAGGCAAGCAAGCAAGGCAGCAAGCAAGCAGTCAACAGGAGCATCACCCGGCTTTTCGCTTTTTAAATTAAGGTCAAAATACAATTGCTGTGGAAGCTTCGGATTTGGTACCCACCCAGGTGGATCGACCTCCGCGGGCCACCACGACTCGTGAAAAAGCTTTAGTAGTCAGTAGTGTACTGGGTCCGCCATCTCTCCGAGGCGTGACACTGTACTGTATGCCGAATTGGATTTCTAGTTCTAGAACACTCCTGCCCTGGACTGGATGGACTCCGTCCGCCCTGCTGGAGAGAGAAAGAGAGAAAGAGAGAAAGAGAGAGAAGAGGGTGAGCTTACTCCACCACTCTATCAGGCTTTCCGTGTGCCACGAAAGTCAGCGAAAGACGACACCAGCACCACCACCGTCGTAGGAGTCTAGAACATCGGTAGAGTTTTAGGGATTGGTCTATTCTCTTGGCTGGGCTTTCGACTGTAACGCGGGGAAACGGACCGGACCGGACCGGAGGAGGCTTGGAATCCGCTCGGAGAAGCTTCGGTCGACAGACGGAGGAAGTTGGAGGCGGACCTCACTAGGAAAAAAGGAAAGGAAAGGAAAGGAAAGCAAGTGTTGGTTGGTTGGTTGGTGGGGTGCTCCCGCACAAGCTAGGTGAAGAAAACGGCTGCGTCTTGGAGCGTAGCTGCTTCACTTGTTGTTGTGGTGGTGGGCACTTGTGTTTAGAATTCTTTGTTGCCGACCCTGAATGATTCTACAACTGAGCCGATGCCGGTAGTTGAAAAAATGTACCTAAAAAACATGTGGTAAAAGTGTTGGAAGTATCTTTTTCTTTGGAAAGAACGGTGTGAATTAAAAGAAAGAAGAATAAAAATGGGAAAATGACATTCAAGTGTTGGAAGTTTCTTTGTGTGGCAATTGGCAATCAACTTCTTGCCTTGAGGTTAGAGTTGCTTATGTTGCAAAAATTTCATCTTTAACCCTTAAACGACGATGAGGTCGAAAAGTGGCTATAGAAATGAAGAATGCACCTATTCGTCTAATAACCCCTTCCAGATCAAGGCCATTTTTCTTTATCGAAAAACACCCAAAACTATCATTTTTGCGGCGTTCACCCAAAGAAACAAAAAAATGCTTTTATTAGGATCTAGCCATAGGATCTTGTACTTTGATTATTTGAGATCATGTGGTAGAAATTTCATGAAGTTTGGTTATACATATTGGAAGATATTAGCATTCAAAGTTGGAAAAATAAAGTGTTTTTGATCCGATTGGTTTGGAATTTCATATGACTTTGATTGAAATTTGAGGATTTCTTTTTGCACTATGGACTTTGATTTTTTTTAAAATCGTGTTGAAGAATTCAATCGAAGGTTTAGGAATTTAAAAAGAAAAAAAAACTAGCTTGATTTTCATTCTTTAAAAAATTCATAAGTAGAAGTAGGTCCAAGATTGAAAGAAAAAACAAATTGTTAATAGCTCTAAGATGGGATTCAAACATTATAATCTCAACAATGAGATTGTTCTAACAAACAAACTTTAACCTTGTCAAATGATTTTTTGTGAAAAAAAATGTAAAAATTGTTATCAGAAATGAATCCATTACATGTGATTTGGAGCAAGGGGAGGGCCATTCCAGACCTATTCTCCCATGCTTGTTCCCTTGCAGTGAAAGAGTGTTTCATTGTCCAAATTAATTAATTAATGTTTTAAATATAAATATAATTTTTTCCCCCAATCTGACATGGCAGAAGTTTTGCCACATCAAACTACTACAATGGTGTTGCAAAGGCATCGTGCCCTTGTCCCCGCAACTTGGGAACTTGCATCCCTCCAAGACCTCCAAATCCCATTAATGCTGCAAGTCATTTTTTCAAGAAGATATTTAGATTGCCTAAAAAACAAGATTGTTCATAACTTTCACTTCACTAATCCAAATGGAATGAATCAAAGCTTCACATGTAGACAAAAATATGGTCTTCAAGAAAAAATAAATTTAATTTCAAGTTTTTATGAATTTCTTTTTCTACTTAGTGATTTGAAAATTATGTTTAGGATGGCAAAACTTTTGCTATTGGGCACCAATTATAAAAAACAATTATATTCCTACAAAGCTAAAAAAGTTTTTTTATCTTATGAGAAAGTTTCAAAAAAGTTTCTCCATATATTGAGGTCACATAAACCTACTTGAAATCCATTTTGAACCTTTAGAAAATAATGAGAACATTTGGTTGAGTACCTTAATTAGGGGGGATCCTTAAAGATTAAAAGCTTTGAAATTATTGACAAATGACAAACATTGTTTGAAACAAAAGCAAACCAGGCATTAGTTGCTCTTCAATCATGGTATAAGTAAGTGTAAACACAAAAGATAGCAACAAAAATCAGTAGATGCTTGAAAACCCATATACTTTCAAATTAAATTCCCTCAACTTGTATACATGGTACACACCGAAAAGCCCTTATTGTAAATGAAAGGGAGAACTTTCCAACAGAAGATAGTGTGTACATTGATAGTAAATGGGCCATTTGAATAGATAGTCATCTTGAGGTTTTGATTTGCATTAAGTTAATAATTCATGTTTTTCAATTTAATTACCCCCCTCCCCATTCTTATATTTGATTTAGTCACTCACGTGAGTAAACAATATAGAATAACGCATATGTATTTTGAATGTATTCTTGTTGGTATTCATATTCCATATCTATCTTATGTATACATATACATATCGTATCCACCCGAGATGCACATCTTTGATGGCCAACTCGCAAGGGGGGGAGACTTTTGGGGGGAGGGAATTGATAAGTGAGCCAACAAACAAATGCATGATAGGAGTACACAATAGATATTTTATTAGAAAAAATTGAATCAACGATTGTGGTGGGTACTTGTGAGCCCCATCAATGGTTCACGATTTTTCTTAGGGGATGAAGGAGCCCAAGTACCCAATTCTATAAACACAAAAGACAGTGTAACTAATTAGCAAAGGAATGACTCGGGGAACATAGCAAGGGGTCAGTTGACCGATTTTAGGAACCTAGGATACATGATTCAATAATTTTTTGTTGATTGTTGAATTTGCTGACTTTAATTTGTACGTGATTAATAGTAGTCTACAATAGAAGGCCTCCAATATTTTGCAACCTATTGTGGCCTGTGTTAATTCATGTAAGGTAGGATCACCGATATTCGACCAAAAAGTAGAGCCTACTAAAATTGAGAAAAATGTTAATTTGTTGCACTTTCTTTAAGGTGTGATCATTGGAAATAGAACATGGATTTTAGAAAATCTACAAATTTAACTTTAACCTCTTAAATTTTTTGTGTATCATATAATTGAATATCATTCTTGGATATCACCCAAATTTATTGCAATTTCTCTTTCAATGTGATTAAAAAAATGAGAGCTTCTTAATGCTTATGATAATGCATGTCAAAAAAATTGGATTGGATTAAAGTGATCCTACTTTAGTCCCAATGTCTGCTCAAGGACAAAATGGATTTCAAGTGCATTCTTTTCCTTTCAATTTCTACCAACTAGAATTTTAGAATTTTAATCTAAAGTGTGAAATTCTTAGAGTTTCATGTGTATATAAATTTCACCTAAATTAGACTTACAGTTTAGAACTCAAGGGGGTCATTTAGAGTGTCCATTAGAACCCACGTGCAAACAAAACAATGGATCATGTATATACTTTTTGAATTTTAAATATAAATAAATAAATAAAATATGAATAGATTTTCCTACTTTGAAAGTTTATGTTTTGAATTATTGATATTTTTATTTGTTAATAATAATTAATTACAAATTTTTGAAGTCAAAAGATACACTATAGAACTGAAAAATAACTTTCACACGCCTATATTATATAAGAAAAAATCGGCTGAAAAATTAAAAAATCGTTTCTAAAAATAACTCTCTATTGAAAGCTCATTTTGAGTTGAATATTGATTCAATGGTCATCTAAATGTGTTCTCCATACTGAATTATTTCAGTTGAAAAATATGCCATTTTAGTTCATTTTCAACCTCTTCTAGAAATCATTTCATATTTTATTTAATTTGGAAATTTTAGCAATAGAAACCTATAGTCATTATTAAACAATGCTCAAAATTTTAGGTTGAAATTAAAGTTTATTAGAAACCACTTGTTTGCACGTAGTTTGTTGTAGTAGAACTAAATGCACCCTCGAAGGTTTAGAATTTGTAGTCATTTTTTTGCAAAAATACAGTTCCATACAACTCAAGTATGGGAACATTCTTTGATTGTGAATGAAGCCGGGGGAAAGTTCATGAGGAACACTATGTGTGAAGTAATTAGAAAGAATTTGAGACTTGTCACAATATAGACATAGACACTTTAAATGTAGATTGCAAGAACATTCATTTTCCAAGTCCAACATGTCAATATAGACATAGACACTTTGAATGAAGATTGTAAGAACATTATTTTTCCATGTCCAACATGTCAATATAGACATAGACACTTTGAATGCAGATGCCAAGAAAATTCTTTTTTCAAGTCCAACATTTAATATACTGTTGAAAAGGACCTTGAATTTCACTCCTAATGATCTAAAATACACCTCTTCATTCCAAAACTTGAGAACACCTATAGCCTCTCAAGTCTATTGCATTGTTTTTTGCAATGGAAACTTTGAATGCAAATTGCAAGAGAAATTATCTTGTCTTCAATTGCAACATATACCATATCATTAGAAAGTTCTTCAAACTCCACTTCTAATAATATAGAACACACTACTTAATTGAAAAAATTAAAACACTCAATGCCTCCAAAGTCAATAAATTGAAAATTTACAAACAAGACTTTGAATGCAATTTGCAAGAGTGATTTCCCTTCACATCCAACATGTAATATACCATCAGAAAGTCCTTCAAAATGTGCTTCTAACAATATAAAATTTTCAAGAGTATGAGCTCTTGAATTTGCATTTTCGTACTCTTCCATCTAGATAGATTTAAAGTTTAAATTAGAAAAAAATAAAAATAAACTAATTAGTTGAATTCACCTTACTCTCTTAAAAATTTTGAGTATTATTTACAAGTTAATTCAAATAGTGCAAAAATTTGGGTATCACTTCACATTGATTTGGATAATTTTTTATGAATGGAATGTAGTTAATGTGATCTTTTGGAAAAGTCAATAAAATAATTGAAATTTAGATGAAAATCTTGGTATTTTAACATAATAAAAAATTCAAAAGTCCATTCTATTAATATTATAATTATCTAAATTACAATGAAATACCATAATGTAGCACCTTACAAATTTGCATAATTTTTTAATTAGTGCAAGTTCACTAGAAGAAAAACGTGTCCGTTGCAACCGACCATATGCAACTCAAATGCAACTAAGTGTCCTATATAACTATCTTGCATCTCCAATCCTCTATAATTGCACCAACTTTAATATGTATGTTGTTCTAGTTGCAGAGTAGTCGTAGAAAAAAATGTAGGAAAATGGAATCATAACAGAGTGGGTATTTTACATCCTATATTCGTTAGAAGTGTCAATGTGGACAACTTTGCGTTATGTGGAATCCACAACTATAGTGCAACTAGAAATCAATTCAAAGACAACTAGAAAACGAGTATAGAACGACCAAAATACAACTAGTTTACAACTACAAAACAACTACAAGAAGACAAGTTATGCAACTAGGAAATGACTACATTTTGAGTAAAAAACAACTAAGAAATCATTGGAAGATTAATATAGAATAACTATAGACAACCAGAAGACTACAAAACAATTATAGTTGAATTTGTTACTTGAAATGTTATGGAACTTGTTTGAAGTTCACAATTTGTTATTTTGTTACATGAGTTACAAATGAATCATTGCCCTACATAAAGCTCATATCGGTTGAAAACAACACTTCAAAATATAGCTCATAATGGCTTCTACAACTTTATGATAAAATTGTCTCAATGGCTTCCATGGAACAGAGAATTTCTAGTTGACTCTTTCTTACACAAAATATAGTACATTTGTATATGAAGTCTCTTTGAACTAATTAAAGAACGATACAAAAATAGTTTCAAACTTGAGAATAACAAATGGATTGCAAAAATTCAATATCTTGCAAATGTTAAGAGATTGTCTTCTTCGGATAACTCTATGGCTTCAACCAAAGATGGAACAGGAGGAAGAGGTGGCACATCCTTTAGAATAGTCAAACTAGAAGCTTAAATAATGATGTTGACAAACACATTTGATGTGTTTACAAATCTCTATCGAGCACAAGTTTCTTTGAGTGATACTACTTTTCAACCTTCTTTCCTTTCATCATCTAAAAAATAATATTTTTTTAGCATATTTTCATATTCACCATGTACAATGACGATGGACAAATTTAAAGAAGATGTAAGAAAAATGTCAAAGAATTTTTTTTCTTCTAATTTGTTTATAAATTTTGATTAAAGACATGAAATATTAAATGGATTTTTGGAGATAAAAGGTTGTTTGTTTTTCTAACTTTTAAAAGTTTGAAGTTTTTAAAAGAAAAACAGTCTACTATGTTTAAATGTGGTCTAAAATTCTACTTTAATATAATTCCTGCATTTTATATATCCCATATCATTTGTCATATCTCCTGCCACCCCACTTGTATAAATAACTCGTCTTCTTAACCCTTAAAGGACTAGACTGTGTTTTTGGGCTGTATAGAAATTTTGGGCAGGTACCTATGAGCGCAGATTTTTATATTTGGGGCTGAAATTTTAAAAGAATGTGGGGGCGAGGAAGATCTTTCATATGCACCAAATTTCATGACATTTGGAAATACGAGTCAAAAGTTATAGCCTAATATGTTACTTTTTTTCCCAACCGGGCAGTTCGGGCAGATCAGAAAAAATCACTTTTTTCAGGAACAAAAATTTGGAATTGATTTTCTAGAGTTTTATATACACAAAAAGCTTTGAATCATTCCATTTTGATCAATGAGTCAAAAGTTATGAGGATTTTTTGTTCGCGGGCAGTTTTGGATATCCTATTCTAAAATAAACTTTGAAATCCTTTATCTTACCCAATTTTCAATATTTTTGTATAAAAATAAAATCTTAGGATGTAGATACATTATTGCAACATTTCGACCATTGGGATTGGAAATTTTTAATTTCATATTTAAATTGTAAATAATTTAGTATTTTTAATCATTCTCTACTACTACCTACTTACTATTTTTTCCCTATATGTTGTACTATTCCAAATGATCTGAAAATTTTCAAGCATGTGGCCAACTTGTCTAGGAAAACAAATCCAAAGAAGCACCACCATTTAGGTAATTTTTTCTTAAAAATGTGAGCTTGTGAAGTGCAGCTGCCCTGCTTTTCGCAGGGTCAAAAAAATGATTTTAGTTAATTTGAATGCATTTATCTTGCAATCCACCCGGTGGAAATGTCTGAAATTTTTACCACATGTTTTTGATACTGTATTATACAAGATCCTACGGTTAGATATGTTAAAAAAAGTTTTTTCACAAAATTTTGGTACTTGTACTAGAAATGGCAGTTTTGGAGTGTTTTTGGTCAAAGTATAGTGACGGTCCTTTAAGGGTTATATAGATTTTGACAAGATTTGACTCTATTAATGACATATACACTTGGTTCATTGAACTTTTTATTGCTAATTATATTTTTAATTTGACTTAAGAATTAATTTGTTTTAGCAAAATTCACAATGTGCACAAAGGGCACTAGTTTTTTTGTGGAATCTTTGTCTAAAAAGTAGTCCTCTCCATCAAACATTTGCACTTATCATAAAATTAAAAAAACAATAAATTTAGAACATTATGAATTAAAATTTTATCATATTAAAAAAATGATAATTCTATAATTTTGTACTTTTAAATTTTAAATTTATAAGTTTAGGTTGTGAATTAGTATTTTACAATGTTTAAATATTTGAAAATTAATTGTTTCAATCAATGGTCACTAGTAGCCCATGGAGAAGTAGACCTCTTGTTTTAATATATATTATAATTGATATAATTTTAATTTTGCTATATTGGACAATTGCTAAAAACATCTATTGATTTAATTGTATTTGGAATAATAATAGGAGATCTATAAGCTTTTGGAAACAGCATTAAAAATGAAATAAATTGTGCTAGACTTTAAAGACTTTAAAAAAAAAAAAAATACTCCTCAAAACTCAAATTAAAAATTTTCTCCATAACTTATGAGAAAAAATTATTAAATATAACTATATATCATTGTTTCTTATTGACTAATTTCATTTACAAAAATTAAAATCTATAATTCTTGCACTTATTCAAAAAAAGAACATTTTGAATAATAGTGCTAGAAAAAAAATTCGCGATTTGTATTAATCTTTTTAGAAGTCTACGTAATTCTAGAAGACGACCTCATACCCCAATTTTTTAGATTTCAATCGGAATTTTTTAAATTAGAAATTGTGTAAAATCACATTGGATTGACAATGTGACATCCAATTGGGGATTGTTTGTGAATATTAATATTTTTTTATATACAAAAGATAGTATATGATGTGAATGAATACCTTACCTTAAAATTTTGAATCTTTTTGGAGTTATCACCCCAAAAACATGGCAAGAATCTCAATTGTTTCAGACATGTGATCAAAACAATAGTCACCAACGTTTCTTTGTAGCCACCTTTTGAAAAGAATCTCAATAAGTTTATTTTCTGCAATTTTTTGAAAAACATCAAAGTTTTTAGAGGAATAATTTATTATATACAAAATTTTGAAAATTTTAACAATCAATTGGCAATTTGACTTGGAGGTCATCACCACTACACTAAAATTGGTAAATAGTGTTGGATAATAATTAGTGTTGTTTCCTGTTTTTTTAATTCCAACACTATTTTTCAACTTATGTGTAAATAGTGTTGGGGCACTTAACTCCCGCCCTTACTCAATTTTCACCTCCCTTCTATGCATACCTCATTTTTTGCCTCTCGCCATCAATCTTTGGCCCTCCCTGGAGAACTTTGTTTTGGCTTGCTTCCTTGCCCCGCTCTTTCCTTGTCTAGTGACCACCTTGGAGAGATTGTGATTGCGATTGTGATGGTGGAGAGCGGAAAGGGGTGGGTGGGTGGGTGGATTTAAACTTCATGGTTTTCCGCCTCGATTTCAAACGCTCCCAGTTCTCACCACTTGGTATTAAACTTCCAACGCCTATATCTTTTTATCAAGGTATACAATTGAACGTTAGATGACACCATTGAATTTGTCTTTCTCTCCTCTATTTCCTAGGGGAAATTAATTTTTTTGGTTGACAATTTTTTTTTACAAGCACTATTTTTTTGTTTTTTTTTGAAGCTGACCATGGACCGCGTTCCACTTGCTGCAATTCCTCCCAATATCCCTCCACGTCGTCTTCAACAAGTTTCTAGCTTTTTCACTTGTCAATCTGTCACTTCTTGGATGGTCGACATCGCCCTTCATGCTTAGGTCCTTGGGTCATTCAAGCATTTTCGGAACACTTCCGTGGCCAACGCCCTACCAACCTCATGAAAGTCAGTTGTTGGTGGCAACAATATAACCAATTCTATCAAGATGTTGTAGGACTATTCACTCCATTCTCTTGTAGTTGAAGCCAATTGGGCAAAAAGACGCGCCATTCTCCAAAAGCCAGACCAAGTGGAGGCAATAAAAAGAGCAAATGGGTGCAATATTTGTACCCTATATTATTTGAAGAATTCAACCGCCTCTGCAAATTACGTGTCAAATTTTCCTCACTTACTTCATGAATTGGCCATTTCCATTCTTGTAGCTTCTTAGTCCATTTTCACAGCCTATTTTGTTGATTCCAAAGATGATATTTTGTTGGTCAACAAAATCACAATGAATTGGGTCAATAAGTTCATGGATAACTACAATATAGTCTTTCTATCCCAACGTGGTCAATTTACTTGTAGCCCTGAAAAAGAGCTTCAAATCAAAATGCAAACCGCCTATCATTTGGAGATCTTGCAAAGAGGATTTTCATCTACGAAATTCAATGAAAATCTCATGGAAAACCTAAATGAAATGTATTTCGTTGTCAATCTTGACAATGGCTAAACTCTAGGGTTTAGGGGAGATACAACTGTCAAATACGGTGAAGTTGTCTCAAGTGGGAAGTCCATAACCATGGTAGTTTGCATTTCAAGCAGTCGTCGTGCTACAATAGAAGCTCCTATGTTCATTTTCTCAAATGAAAATAGGAGCTATCCTACACGAGGTTTAATTGATAATATTCCTCAGGGTTTTTTATAGAATGGGCCCTAAAGGTTGGATGGACCAAATCATCTTCCCCGAATACTTTTTAGAACCTCGTGCATATCAAGCTGATCTTCATCAACACATGAAGATCATATGGCTTAATAATTATAGTGGCCATGCTGTGACCCCTACATTGGTTGTTGTACTAGCTGCCAAAAACACAATTTTCAAATAATTGCCTCCATACTCTACTCATCGTTGCCAACCAGCAGATACATTCCTAATTGCAAAATCAAAGATGCATGGATAAGATAGTGGGAAGCCAAGAAAATTGAGTTGATACAACAAAATGCTTGGCAAAATGCACCCCGAGCAAATGGACAATGGTTAGGAAAATTGACAAATCTTGGGAAACATATATTTCTACAATTGGTTGTTGATAGTGTAGAAGATGTTAATCGAAAGGTGAATTGTGACAACATCTCCTATGCTTGGAAAAGCAATGATTCGTTGTGGCTTGGCATTAGGCCTTGATGGATCTTTGAGTGTAGGACAATTGTTTCCACATCTTCAAGAGATAATTGCAAAACATTTGCAATACTTCCAAGGGCAAGAAGTACCGAATTTCAATAGGGTAGTTTAACTTCTAAAGTCCCAAGGTCATTTTTTTGCCAAAACCACTCAAAGTTACCACTTTTGCTACATTTACCTATGAAATATTTTTTAGAAACTAATTGTAGGATCTTGTTCTACACTTGTCTTGGATTATGTGATAAATTATTTGTGATTTTTGACCATATAGAATGAAAGATATTAGCATTCAAAGCGGAAGAAAAAAAATTCTTTCAAGAAGTTGCTATGATTGCCCGCAAAACAAGAAACTCCATAACTTTCACATCACTAATCCAAACGGAATGAACCAAAGCTTCCCATTTAGAAGAAATTATAATCTACAAGACAAAAGATATTAAAAAATTTATTTCAATTTTTTGTGGATTTTTTTTGTTGCCCGGTCTCCCCCATTTTGGGGTTATTGAGGCATAACTTTTTCTCCTGGGTACCAATTGGAATAAAAATTATATTTTCGGAAAGCTCATAAGTTTACCTAATTTATAAAAAAGTTTCAAAAATTTTAAGTAAAAATTGAGATTGTAGGAGCCTGCCCAAAATCCATTTTGTCTCCCGCAGGGACAATGGCATTAGATGGTTTCCGGGCCTCTTAGAGACTGTGGGTTCTACTACTGTGAGAACGCAGGGAATGTGACTGCTGGCCTAACACCTCAGCAGTCCTACGTAGACGAGAGGTTGCCAACACATTTCTGGAAAAAAAAATTCAACTTCTTTTTACATTTGAAGAATTTAAGAATTTAATTTTTTTTTTTTGAACAGCTGGTTGTCTTTCATTGCGGGGGGAATAGTGAAGGGGAACAACTTTCAAACGGTCTCTCGAAGGCCTGAGATAATAAGTAAAGAACTTTAGGGGTTAAAAATCTTTTTTGATATTTTACTATTTTTTCCTTTAATTATTAGCCTACAACTAGGATTATTATATTATGTTTTTGGTTGCTGCTATATTTAGCAATTTATCCATACACTATAAAAAATTTCACCATTTCACCATTTTATTGTCTATTTCAGCATTTCATTATTTATTTCACCATTTCGTTGTCTATTTCAGCATTTCATTCCAACTTTTATATTTTGTTCCCATCTAACACTAAGTGTACTCTCGTAAAACTGTTGAAATGACCAAATTTTACTATAGAGCAAAAATAGTGTTAGAATGGATAAATAATGTTTTAACACTAACCTTGCAAATCACAATTAGTGTTATTGTTGACAATTAGTGTAGCCAACACTATTTACCAGTTTTAATGTATTGTTTTAGGTGACAAAATGATTATTTGAGAGTCATTTTGTTATTCATTGTGATTGCATAAAAAAATTCAAATTAATTTCTTTTGTAACAAGTCATCAATTGATTTTCACTTTTTATATAAATTATTACAATTAAATGTTTTCACAAATGAATACATAGAGATTTTTATATTGATAGACACAAATAAAAAGTTTTATGTTGGAAAGTCATAAAAATATTAGGATTGAAATTTGGATATAATTTGTATAACTAAATGGAGCTTTGAAATGAATTTTGACCATTTGGCAAAAGAGTTGCGCACTTAGGGGCTAGTTGGCTAGATTTAATCTTATTTGATATGAAAATAGGTATTTCTAATATAAATTGTAGTCACCTCAAGATCATAAGGGATGTTTATAATTTATTATATTGGATCCAACTCTTTGTAAGTATGTGAAATTGTACTCTTGAAAATATTTGTTAACATAATTAATATCTCAATTTTATATATTAATATACAATTTTGCGGGCACATACGGTTGGTTACCATGGCGAAGGTGCAATGACAAGTAATTATACATATTTTTTTTTGTCATTAATTTTTTAAAGCATCAAGTACATAGGAATCATTACTCCTTGTCTTTTGTCACATTCAATTTATAAGGTTTAGGGCATTCTCAATAGACTTTGAAATTTGGCCCATCAAATATAACTCTAACTTTTTACTATTTTGTAATTAAAATTTGAAATTTCTATCATTGGAAGCACGTTCAAAAATACTTTGAATAGGTACAAAAAAAATTCAAATTTAGATATTGGACAAAGAAAGAAAATCCTTTCAAAAGCTTGCTAAAAGACAAAAATTATAGTGGTTTTGGCAAATCATGGTAATCAATGCACATTTCACTCCAAATTTTAGGACAAATAGTTTGTGTTGTTTTGTAACATATGTCGGGATATCCTAAATCATGAAGTTGAAGAATGTGTGCTTAGTATTGATGGAAAGCACTTAGGAAGGGATGCATGCTCAAAGCTAGTTTTGATGCATTTCAATTGATGGAGTGAGAGATACCGTTTTTCAAAGTTTTTATTGGCATTAGAAATTAGAAAATTGGTTGTGGAGAGCCATTGAGCCAACAAATCGTTGGACCTGTAGATTGATGACCTATAGAACACTTCAACCATTGTGACATGGGTCCAATACTTTTATTTTCATTCTTGCTTTTATTTTTTTACTTTTACTTTTACTTTTACTTTTATCCTTAAAATTTGTTTGACATACTATTTTTGTATGCCAAACTAATTTTCAAAAGAAAAACATAATAATAATTTTTTTAATCACACATGATATTAAATATAAGTGTTATCGATAATTTGCCTTGTTTGAAGAATTAAAAATTGGTTATGAAAAGAGATTTAAGAAGGGCTTGGCCATTATTTTTGTGGCAATTACAAATGCCATGGTTGTGGCAAAGACACAAGGCATACTAGCACCTATTCGATGTACTTTTGACTTTGCTTCCAATGATAGAAATTTCAAGTTCTAATTACAAACCAATGAAAAGTTAGAGTTACATTTGGCAAGGCAAATTCCAAAGTCTATTAATTACAATCCACTCCTAAGGGGGCATAATAAAGTTGACAAATGCATCCCTCCTAGCAATATTTTAAAAATAAAAAATAGGGTTTGATAAGTATCAAAAATAGTTTTTTTTCTCTGAGATTATTGTTTTCACCATACCAAAAAAATTATGAAAATGAAATTTCAAAAACATTTTGGCATGTATTTTTCTAAATAATTTCCGCCAACCCTATGGTCAACACAATCCTCAATAGTCTTTTTTTCATTTTTTATGAAGTGTTGAAGTGATGATATAAAATATTATATTGGTGCTCCAAATTTTAACCCCTAAATGCCCAAGGCTTTTTTTGAGCTTCTTGGAATTTACTTTAAATTGAACAAAAAGTCAACATTTTGATAAGTTTTATCAATTTTTTTGAAATTGTAACTGTACAAACTCAAACATATATTAGAGATCACATAGGAAAAGATGACACAACAATACCACTTATGGATTGAAAGATTACAATGTTTGATCATGAGAGTGTAAAAATTGTGAAAGTGGTTTGAAGACTTTTGATCCTCTTTTCACACATTGAGTCTAAAGAATTGGTCATCAAAAAAATATGAGCTCAAAAGGGCATAACATGCATAACCCCGATTAGTTTATAGCTTTTCAAAATCAACTCTACAATTTTTTTATATGAATTTCTAATGTGATTTTTCTCAAAAATCTAGTGTATTTGAGGCTCATTTTCAAGAGCCCTTAGCATTAGAAAATCAAGATTTGCAATGGACACCCATGCACAAAATTTTGAATAGAAAAATCATAATCATTCATTTTCAAAATCAAATTTTTGATGCTAAAACTAGACTTCAAGAAATACTAAAAATACTAACTCAGGAAGGTTTTATTTAACTTCAAAGTTTGATTGACACCAAAATTTGGTGCCTTGGACATTTAAGAGTTAACATTCATCTATATATTGAATACAAAAATATCACATTAGCACATACTACATATCTATAAAAATCATCCACAATTAGGATGTGAAAGACTTCATGGTTTGTCGCCATATTTTAGCCAATTTTTTTTTCTTGCCCAGCGCTCAGTCCGTCCTCAAGCAGATGAAAGTACGAAGGTGGATGATAAGGACAAAACGGATGATAAGAAAAAAATCATTCGTCCAAACAGGTCGATCCTCCCCTTCCGTCGTACTGCAATACCAGCCAGAGGCCTGCGTGAAATTAGGGTTTGCACTCTCTTTTGCTCGTCCTAGAGCCCGTCAGTTGCCGAATTGGTGTGTCTAGATCACGTTCCAGGGGTTCCAGTTCCGCGGATCCCCTTTGAAGAAGCGAGATTAACAGTTTGCATCTCCACCGCATCCAATTTCTGATTAAATCGGCGTCTTAAAGCGGTGAAATCATCGACATAGAGCGTTGGACGTGGTAGAGTAGAGTGGCTGATGGTTTGAGTTAGAGTGCCATGAACCTTGTGATGAGTTGCATTTGTGATTCGCACGACACATAACAGAAGTTCATTCATTGACAGGAGTCCGACTTGAGGTATGGGTTGCCAGAATTTGTTGTTGCTCCTCCTTTTCTTCTTGCTTCCGTTCTTGATGATGGTTTGCGATGATGATGTTGCTCCTGCTGAAGTCGATAGAACGGGGTGGGGGTGACATGGTAGTTTCATTTAGCGTCTGCTATAACATGAGAACAAAAATATATGTCTTTTTAGAGTGAGGGGAATTGGAGGGGAGATGAGAGCTAGGGTTTCGGCGCAGTCCGAGGGGGCGACTGGCTGCTCTATGTAGTATTGCTGACCTGGAGTATGAGCAGGGGGTGGAATTGGCGCTTGCCAGTACTCAATCTTCACATCCATGGTATTGCTCTGCATCGACGACGTGTATCAGAGACAGCGGTCTTTAAGAGGATCAATGCCAGAATTTCGCTTCTTTTGATCCACTTCTCTTCATTTTACTTAATCTCCAGGAGTAGCCTTCCATATCCCGTCTTTGGTCCGACCTAGATCTGAACTAAGGAATGATTACTTGGGAAATTATGGGAAAGTTATAGTGAATGCATGTAGTACTGAATTTTGTGAGCGAAGTTTCCGAGTCGGTGTTCAGTCAAGACTGGGTTTGCAACTGATTTTTTCTTGTATTCGACCACACTATGGTTTGGTGGCACTTGGGGAGTTTATTAAGCTGATAGGAAGTGGAACTAGAGTTACTAAGAGTGCGGACGTAAGATAACAGACAAGCAATAGAGGATGGCTAGCCCCTTTCCCAACGATGGCTCGTTTCTAGAGAGGTTCAAGCAGCAAAAGCAGAATGCTCCCTCTGAGTCCACTAAAACTAGTCCAGTGGTTTCTATGACCATCAAATCAAGCTCCAGTAGTAAGGGTGGAGCTCCTTCACCCTCCGTTTCGAAAGGATCTCTACCCAACGGAAAATTAGCTTTCAGCCTGAAGCAGAAGTCCAAGTTGGCTGTGAATCCAATTAAGCTTGGAGAAGATGAAGACGACGAGGATGATGGTGATGCACGGAGACAAGCTAAGAGGTCCAGAACCGAAATCGCCCCGAGAAGCGTAACTCCCGAGCCCAAGGATTCCGGTACGATAACTTCTTGTTTGCTATTGTCTTGATCTGTTTCGGGCTTTGGAGTATTTTTTGGTTTGGGGGGGACTTGGTGTAGACCACTTGTTAAATGCCATTTCTAGGAGTAGGTTTCCTCGAGGGAAGGCGGGGATTCTCTAACCTTGTTGTTTTTTGGATTCTGATGTTACAGTTCCACCACCTCCTTCTGATGGAGAGGTTAAGAAGGTGGCTGATAAACTCGCTCTTTTTGTCGCAAAGAATGGACGTCAATTTGAGGACATTACGCGTCAGAAAAACCCTGGAAACACACCTTTCAGGTTATTGCTTCAGGCTTCACCTATAATCGTCGGATGCGATTTAATTGATCGTGTATGCGGATCTCCTGTTGTTTGTTGCTTCTGGATGTCCCTATATGAATCCAGCTCATGAAGCCTCTATGCGATGGTGACTGATTTCTATAAATGTGCGAGTGTGTACAGCTTTCTCTTTGATGCCGAATGTGCGGAGTACAAATATTACCAGTACCGGGTTGCTCAAGAGGAGGCTGTCCTTGCACCTGAAATTGCCGCATCGCAAGCCGTGGTCACAGGTTTGAAGTTTCTATTTGTTTTCTATGATGACCTTGTTGTTGATGCTTGAATACAAGATTTTGATTCTTACTTGGTCAGTGATTCTGCACCCTACTTTCTTTTAAGGCTTCAGCGGATTTGATTTTCTTGTAGGGAGTGGCACCCCCAATCAAAGCAACTCTTACAGACAATCCAGTGGAGGTCATCAGCAGAAGTATCAGACGCCAGCATCTGCATTGTATAGTGGGGGTGGTGATCATCGTAGACCATCTTTTTCGTCCGGGGCTTCTCGGGAACCTGTGCAAGGTACATAATTGTCAACTTAAACTGCAGTTATTTTTTTTCTGCTTTGTCGCATGGAAGATCGACGATATTTTAAGATATACGTCATATAAGATACCACTTCATACACAGGTGTGAAGTGATGTGTACATTCAGAAGTTACTCTGTGCATGTTGGAACTGCTCTTACTTTGATTTCCGTAACTGAATCTTCTGAAATCCTTTATTGAATCCTCAGCATATTTAGCTGTTTTTTTTTCTGATTGGGATCAGGATTGTTTACGAAGTTGTTTCCTTACAATTGCCCACACTGCAGAACGGTACAGCCAGCAATCGTACGCAAACGATTCAGTGGCTATGATGGACTTTTACATGAAAAAGGCCGCGCAGGAGGCCCTACGTAGACCTCCAAAGCAGTCCAAAGATGAAATGCCTCCTCCTCCTGGTCTCCATCCACCACAATCAGGTAGGCAGATCTTTTGGAAGTTACATCAGTCAAAAAAGAAAATCAAATGATATTGATCGAATATTCTGTGTCGTATTTTGTCTTCAGCATGTCTGCATGCTAAAGGAAAATCTAATGATCCTGATCGCGAGAGTTGACTGATTGATGCAGCTAGTCAAACGTCTAGTTATGTGGATACTTGGCAACCTGAAGAACCAGCAGTACCAGGTAAATTGCATTTTTTTTGTCTTGCGGGTGATATTGCTTGTAATGTTATTGATGCTGTTTATTATGGAAGTATTGATCATGTCAGTCTCAGAAGGCATTGCTATTCTCCTGAAAAACAAATCTGGAAATATGGTGAGATGAATAGAAAGGAGTTATTGGTTTGGGTGATCATGAAGAGCAGAGAAAAATTTGCCACAGGATAATGCTTAGTTTTGTTGGAGTTGTCATCTTAATCTAACTATGTGTGGCATTCAGAAGCTGCACGTTCACCTTATGTAACCCCTAGCGTCGGGGTGGTCGACGATGGTGCTGCAGGTTCATGTCCTGACCAAACTACGTTAATGTACTCGTAGAATTGTGTATCCTACTATCGCTCTGTGCACCAGAGAGGGAATATTATTAGAATATTGACAGCGATTAGTTGTTCAACATGTCCTGTTTTAACAAGTAATATGCTATGAGATGGCTGTGTTTAGTACTAAATGTCTGAAAGGAGCCAAGACTTTGTGCAGTTCTTCCTGAGGGATTATCCATCAACCTTGATTATTGCAATACGGCATGCTTCGTGATTATTGCAAAAGTAGGAAGAATATATCTGATTTAAAGAGTTGAATGAGGGTTTACCTGTACATGGTTTTGTGTGTAGGGAAAAAAGGACATCACATGGGAGACTATATTCCCCCGGAGGAGCTGGAAAAGTTTATGGCAAAGTGCAATGATGCTAAGGCCGCAAAAGCAGCAAAAGCTACTGCGGATCGTGCAAAAATACAAGCTGACAATGTTGGGCATCGGTTGCTTTCTAAGATGGGTTGGAAAGAAGGTACAGTACGCTTGGTTGAGAAGCATTTTACTTCAGTGATAACACTGCTCTACCATTAGTGTAACGTTTCATCTATTTCTTGGCGATTGGATGAAGTTTCTCAGCTTCTCGTATGAACCCTGACTTTGCAGGCGAAGGTTTGGGGAGTGGAAGGAGTGGGATTGCTGATCCCGTTCAAGCTGGAAGTGTGAAAGTGAACAATTTAGGAGTTGGTGCGGAGGTACCTGGTGAAGTGACGGCAGATGACGACATTTATGAACAGTACAAGAAACGTATGATGCTTGGCTACAAGTTCCGACCTAACCCTCTGGTAAGCTTGCAATATTTATAAAGCCCTTGGTAAGCTTCGGGAGCTTCTTACCCTGTGATATATGAACTTCTGTTTAGTGTGTTACTCATTCCAGTCTCTCAAGGATGTTGCATACTAGATTGTATCGCATGTTTGATCGTGGGTGCCACAATCTTTGCATATACCTCGCATTCTGGCACAGTTTGACCTGTTTGCCTTGGGTTGTTGATTTCATTGCAGAATAACCCTCGCAAGGCTTATTATTAGGTCATAAGCGCTGCCTAAGATGTGAAATGAATGACGAACTGCAGAGCGACCTTCCAAAAGATTGGCGTGTGAACTTTGTATGGCTTTTCGTGACTTTGGGAGGCTGTCAGCCTCATTAAATTAGCAGCTTCTTCACTCTGTCAAGATGAACGTCGACTGATGATTTTGAATTGGTTTGGCCCTAGTCTGATGTGCAAGTTCTTGAGTGCCTGAATTGCAGGAACCGTTCATGCCTGTTTTAGCAGGGACGTACTTCGTGTTGTGTTACTCTGGGATGCCTATGTTACCTGATCTGGTGACTGCCAAAACAGTAAGCGTACCCGATAAGAAGCATGTTTCATCGCAATGCAGATGACCGTTAAATGAGGCCAGTCGTTTTTGCTACCTTGGTAACATTGGATTTACAGTTGTAGCAGAGTGCAATGTGAGGACTTGTAGTAGCAGAGGAAAGCTACGCAGAGCAGATTTTACATATTAGTGCCCGTTCTGGGCCATCTTTGTAACATGACTTAACAAGTAAGTAACTTGATCATCTTTGTAACAAGACTTTTGCAATAAACTTTCGTGAAAATCTTATCATTGTATGGATATTTTTTCTCTGGGTCCAAGGGTGGAAAACTGAAAGCAGTAAATTGCAAGTTTCACATTGAAATGGTTGGTTATGCGTGGAAAGATCTCATAACTACCAGCAAGGTAGTTCATTAACTCCAGTCAAGAGCGCAAGTTGCACACCAACTTAGCTCCGCACAATGAAAATAAAATCCCTGGTTTGTGTGGCGCGGCCCAATTAAATTTTTGCGAAACTGCAGAATAGCAATAAGAATATTCTCATCGCATGAACGGCACTGACAATAATGTAGCTGGCCACATCGAGTTCTTTGATTTCCAATTAATTGCTGCCGGTCATTGAAATCTCAAGTTGCAATTGCTCCCGTTACTTGCATTTAATGTACTCCATCTGGCTTTCGACCATTTATTATTTTAGTGCTAATTTGTGACATACTGGCGTAGAGTTAAGTGAAGTTAAGCTGCAATTAGCATATTTTATGGCAGATCTCCTCCGAGTCTTATATGAGTTGACTTTGAGATTTGGTTCTGCAGTGGTTCAGTTGAGGTCTGCTTCGGGGATTTTATTGGCTGTGAACAGGAGGGGATTGCATTGGCAAAAGCTACCTTAACCAATTATGTTGGGCAAATTCTAAAAGTGATTAAAGTGTAGTGAATATCTGACCAAACATGTTTAATTCTTGAAGAAATCACTCTATCAAAAAATAAAATAAAAAGTTGTGTGAATGCCTCTCAAGAAATAATGTTAGAGTGGAGAGATGTGGCGTTGTAATTTATTTTTTATTTTTTCAAGGTTTAGGTGGAATTAGAAGGAAAAAGGAGATATAGCTAATCTAGTTCCAATAGATGATTCAACTAGGCTGAGAGAGAGGTGCCACCTAGGACTATAGAAATCTCTAGAGCAAAAAACGTCGTTTTTGCACCAAGTGTCACAAAAATCCTAATATATCAGTGGATTTGTAATTTATAAAACGAAACTAAGCAAACCTTATATCCATGCAGTATATGTGAGAAAGAGTTGGGTTTTTTTGTCCTTTCAAGTTCAAGATGGACCATTGTTTCTCTTGCACAATCGAAACTTGACCACTTCCTTCTCTTTGTTCCTTAGTAGTATGTGTCACAACTTTAAGTTGGTCCAATAAACAAAGTGGATACATAGAATTAACAGTAAAACACTAAAGTTTACTAGAGAGGTCAAATTTCTACAAAATTTGCTAATTTTTTTGAATTGGTGTAGTAATTTATAGAATTTTTTAAAAGAATTTAACCCTCGCAAACTTTTTAATCTATCTTATACCTCTAAATTGCTTTCATATATTGAGATAAATTTGCAAACTTCTTTCCACACACATAAAGTATTCATCACATGATATGCATGAAAAAACTTTTATTATATTGAATGCAAGTTGTGTCACAATTATTGTTACGTTTCTACTTGTCCAAATTATCATTCATCCATTTTTGGCTCTATTTTCTTATGAAAATTGTTGCGCCTTAAGGCTACTCCTCGAGCACATGTTGTGTGAAATTTTCAAAGGAAAAAAAAATTCCATTCATAGTGAGTTGCCCAAAATCGCTAAGTTGCCAAAAAACAATGTTCAAACCTTTAGGGGGGGAATTGGCTTAAATCCAAACCTCTCACAATCCTAGGGAAGAGGGATATTCCCTTTGGGGATACTTTGTGGGAGTTGAAGTATAGATTGATCCCAATCAAGCTTACATTGAATTGGTCTTTTGGGATTAGACCATTCATATTTGGCTTATTTTAATGCATGTATGTCAAAAAAAATGCAATGGGGACCCAATAAAGGGATAATAAGTTATGAGCTCATCTTGATGAAATCTTCTATATCCATCAGTTCAAACTAGACAACTAAAATGACTTGATAAAATCACATGTGTCAAGCCTACTTTAGACAAAGTGCCATCCCATCCAATCTAGCAATGACTCAGCCCTGTCTCCATTAGCCCTTGGACCTCCAGGATTGGAGGGGTCCGGGGGGCTCCATCAGGAAACATGACCTGCATGGATGTCCGGCCGGAGGTTTAGCCTCCGGGCCGCGCAGTTCACAATTGCAGATCTAGAGGCTGGATGTTTTTTTTAGAATGAAACAATTTTTTTACTTTTCCGAGATTAAGTGTAACTGTAGAGAATCTGCCATCTGTTGGTTCTGAGATTTATTGGGCTACTGGGCCGGCTCTCCAGGGACAATGGCACCCTGGGTCGCCCTCCGACCTCCAGGAGGCCAATGGAGTCTGCCTCTCAGTGTGAACACGGCAACACGAACTTGCCCTTACAGAAAGTTCGCCAATGGACAGTCAGCGTCGGTTCGGGTAGCCACCGGTTCGGACCGAGGCTCGCAAAGGGCCACGGTCACGGTCACGTTCCTACCCAGGCTGGCCGTTGATGTCCCTTGAAGGGCCCAGTCACGCACGACGTCCTTCAATGAGTTCAGTCCTCCCTTCGCTCGGCCTCCGCGTCCTCATTGAATGCCTTTTCACTTTTCACGCCATAAATTCCTTGCTAGCCAGAGTCGTTGCGTTGATTCCAGCTTTCGAGGGGAGTTTTGGCAAGGTAAGCCAAGGGTTTAGGGTAGTGCGTCTGCTTCCCGTGGCGGCGCTGCAATGCAATTGCGGGATTCAGAACGGGATTTCAGACAACGAGAACGTGGCGAGAACGTGGCGAGAACGTGATTGACTGGAGAGCAGTAGCAGATTTCGTGGATTCGCGGGATTTTAGTCTGAGATTCAGAATGTTTGAAGCGGGGGAGGTGACAGATTTGATGTTGGAAGTAATTCTAGCTTGCAAGAAGTGAAGCTTTTAGATTTGAAGGAGATTCTGTTCACTGTTATTGTTTCTTTTTTAGAAACGTCGCGATCGAGGGTTGAGCACTTGTGCGAGGCCTGAGCTTTTTGGTCAATGTGTTGTGGAGGTTGTGAGAGATTCAGAACGTGTGAAGTACGACAGGAGATTCGAAATTGGAAGTAATTGGAGAGTGCAAGGATATCTTTGTAGAGCGCATCAGAAGTAAAGCCTTAGGTACGCATTTTGAGGTTTGGGAGGATATAGTGGAGTTCACCTTAGAAGCGAATTTCTTAGGCTTGTAGAATTCTTAATGTTTTTTTATGTTGTTTCTTTCTTTTTGAAAGCATCGCGATCGAATCTTAAACACTTCTGCGAATCGACTTCGGTTGTGTGAGCTTCTTTGATGAAAGCTAAAGAAGTTGATGTGAAGGATATGACGGTTGATTGCAAGGATGAACCTGTTTTCGAATCGCGGCAGTTTTTACCGGGTGATTTAATGTAGAGTGTATTTGAAGTTGAGCGCTTAGATTTGTAGTCCAACCTTAGAAGGAATTTGCTGTAAAGCGCCTGATAAGTGACGCGTCTAGGTTTGTAGGAATTTTTTTACTTTCTTGTTTGGAAGCAGCACGATTGAGGTTTGAACACTTGTGCAAATTGGCTTCGGTTGCGTGAGATTGGTTGATGAAAAGCTGATGTGAAGCAGGATTGTGGTTGTTATGAAGGGAAGGATGCTTCTGTTTTGGAACCGCGATACTTTCTACTGGCTCTAATCCGTGCTGGAGATGGCATGGAGAGGCCACCGGAATGACATTGCTGTAGACTGGAAACCAGATTCTTTAGCGCAAAGTTTCACGGGCGTGTTTGAAGCTCTTGCGGTTCTTTTATGTAGTTTTGTTCATTACATCGTCTTTCGAGTGTTGAGGAGGTCTGGTTTGGACGCTCCCTGTTCTTGCAAGGCGCGTTTTCGAAAGAGCGCCATGCCGAGTGTAGATTCTACCATTGGATTGAAGAAGAATAACAGAGCCGGTCGCATTGATAGCTTTTGGAAGGAAGCGGCATTGAAAAGTTGCGCAGAGTTAGCGACGACAGGTGGTGGAGGAGAGATGAGGAATTCAATGTCGAACTCTAGGTGTGAAGCCGGTGACAATGATCGTCAATCTCCGATTGAAGATCTCACAAACAGAGCGCAGCAGGATATAGACAAGGATCAGGATTTGAAGGACAGAGAACTCTTGGAAGCCCTTCAACGAGAGCGTGAAACTCTCGCTGTGCTATATAGTGAGCTTGAGCAGGAGAGAAATTGCTCTGCCACGGCTGCTAGTGAAGCTCTTGCAATGATTTCTCGCTTGCAAGAAGAAAAAGCTGCTGTACAAATGGAGGCTCGGCAGTTTGAACGGATGGTCTTGGAGAAGGCAATGTACGACCAGGAGGAAATTGAGGCCTTGAATGAAATGCTTGTTAGCCGAGAGGAAGAGAAGATCGCTCTGGAGGAAGAGATTCGCGTGTGTAGGGAAAAGTTGCACACTGTTGTGAAAGAAGAGAGGAGGCAGTCGTTGCTAATGCCCAAAGCAAAAACGGATGAAGGCATAGTTTTCCAGAAGTTGGAATCACCAATTTTGGTAAAAAACGAGAAGATTGTCACGACTCCTAGAGCTGGAAGAGACGGTCAATCCAAGTATGTCGATAAGTTTAGCACTAGCCGTAGTGAGCTTCTCACTGCACTTGTGCAAGATGGAGGTCGCGGCATGGAAGCTCAATTAGGTTTAAGGGTTC
This sequence comes from Rhytidiadelphus loreus, assembly GCA_947034895.1. Taxonomy (NCBI): domain Eukaryota; kingdom Viridiplantae; phylum Streptophyta; class Bryopsida; order Hypnales; family Hylocomiaceae; genus Rhytidiadelphus; species Rhytidiadelphus loreus. The sequence goes on along the minus strand of OX344765.1, from coordinate 25,271,965 downwards.
CCAATGGTATTATGAGGAAAGATAGGAAGTTCAAAGAGAGAGATGATGGAAAACCTGAGTTTCCCGGATTTATCAACCTGAAAAAGAGATGGGGCTCTCAGGATGTCATTCTCAAAACTTTGGAGCAAACTAAGGAGGAGAGACGAATAGAAGACGAGAGAAGGCTTTCAGTGTTGGAGTATGTCATGAAATTTGAGCAGCAGCAGCATGGAAAAAGACTCCCTGTCCAAATCCATTCTGTTACCAAGCACCCTAATAGTACCGGAGACTCTAGGTCTAAAACTCGTAGTGATGAGGTTGAGGCCTCAATCTCGTCAGGAAATGATGAATCGTCTGCGGAAGCTCTCACAGGAGACGATTCTTTGCGGCGCAGGTTATTTGAGGAGGACGACTGTGGTGAAGAGCAAATGGTGAGTGCATCATTGTCGGTAGAGGAGGTAGAAGACGGAAGCAGACGTGATGAACGTCCTAGTTGTTTAAGTGCTTATGAAAGTGAGTTCAGGGCTGGTGAAGTGTGCAGGGTCACCGATGACACAGACGAGTGCGCAGAGAAATCCGTGTTTGTGCATGATGTCTACGAGGTTCAGAAGTCGCCCAATGAATTCCCAGCACTTGTCATGGGAGATGCAGAGATGCAACCGGTAACTCCTTCAGACCGCCTTGGTAAGCCGGACTTGCAGACTTTTGGGACGGATGAGGAAAGAGAGTACTTATGTATGATTCACCCTTCGCATCTTCAAGAAGAAGTGGAGGATGCTGAAAAGGGCTCGCATTGGGAAGACTTACAAGGGAAAGTGAGGTATAAGACCTTGCGAGTTTCCAAGTCTCTCATAGCCCGGGACAACACCACTTTAGATGTGAAGGAAGATGTGCATGAGCTGACAGAACGACTGAAAGCTTTGGAGGCTGATAAGTATTTCATGAAGCAGACCATTGAGGCTTTGAGGAGAGAGAATGTAAAGATGAAACTCCTCCAAGGCCTCTCTCAGCAGTCGCTCGAGCTTCGGGGGATAGAACAGCAAGAGTTGTGCAAGAGGATGCCAATGACCCTGCAAATTCAGGTATTTTTACAAAATGTCTCGCAACCTCATAATACTTCGTTGCCTTGCCAATGTAGTGAGCAACACCATTTTTGGTCACCATTCAAGGCTCAATGATTTCTGTTTGGCCAGCCAAAGTGGATTTTCATGTCTGTACTAATGTATGTTCAAGCTAGTCTGGTGACCATATGTCTGTTAAATGTAAATTCCTCTCATAGGGACCCAATCTCTGGGTTGCAAATTTGAGTTTCTGTTACCAACCTATTTGCGGAGACCTCTCATTTGTTTTATTAAAAGATTTGCTTCATCGTGAAAAACTGCTCTTTGGTTGAGTGAAGCCTACTTTTGTTCTGATAAGTGGTTATTGAGCATGTGGGGAGGGCATTGACATAGCGTGCTGGGTGTGGGTGTGCGTCATGGGAATTAGGATTTGATGTCTTTCACTCGTTTGCGCAGTACCGCACAAGCACACTTGAACACGTGAGTAGATGTCTTTTAATCTGTTATTTAGAATGATATTGCTTGAGAGTAGCTGATATTAGATGCGTGCATGCATTTCACTTGAGAGGTCTCTGAATCTGTTTTTCATAATTTGTTATTTCGACGCATGTTGCTCAGGAAATTAACATGTTGCTGTCATGGTGTCCAGATTAGCTCAAGCATGTTTAAAAGGCGCCGAGGCAAGCGGACCTCAAACAGAGAGCTCTGTAGGTTTGAGTCGTCTTCTTCAACACTCGCCCAAAGGCCTTGCTGGGACTTGCTTGACTCGAGTACGAAAAGCGGAAGGGATTTTTTCATCTGTCTCATTAGAAAACGGGACAGCCGTTTTAGAACGCATTTGGAGCGGCGTTGAGGACCATTAGGGCGAAATTTTTGTTGGTTGCTGAATTGTTATCTCACAGGTGCACCATCCACATGAGTGGTCACCATTGATATTTAAGAAAGTCAAGATTCCAAGCTGTTTTGGAATGTGCTGTTGTACATGCTCAATGTAATACTGAGAAGAATGTGTAATGTACGTGAACAATCTTTCCACTCTCCTTGTACAGCAGCTTTTAGAGGAAGAGTAATGATCGGATCCAACATATAGAGAGAGTGGATTACCACATTCCCCTCAATCATTTATGAAACAGAATCGGGAACAGGGAAAATTTGAGATTGTAAGCGGGAATCTGTAGCCCAGAGAAGTGGGGACTCCTATTGCCAAAGTACAAGCCGGAAGTGGGGAATCATGTCTCATTTTCGGCAACTAACTATGTGTGCTAATGTGCAACAGACAACTAGTAGGGACTTATCTGCTACAACCCGTCTTACAAACAAATCGTCCTCTTCACTCTTAATTGCGCCCACTGACCAGTCCTGTAAGCTTATCTTGACACAAGGTCTTATGGTCACTGCACTTTGAAAGGAAATGGCATTGCCTAGAGTCACAACCAGTGGTCCACATCGCCCACTTTTTTTTATCATTGCATAGGAATTCAGAAATTTCTGATAACAATAAATCAGAACCCACACTTGTAACCCAAGATTAATCCACAACTCTAAAAATATCTCTATAAAGTCCCGCTCCTGCACACTCTTAAAAGTACATTAAGTGCCACAAATAGTGTCCTCAACCGCAACTGACGACATGGATACACTCAAAACTGTCAGGGACAACGAGCATTTTACATGAGGATACACAAGATACAGAATGGCCACGACGTGGTGCAGGAAAAATTGTTTAAAACTTTTACTTGGGAAGACAGATTGTCGTCAAATTACACAGAGACCCTAAAAAAAGAAAGATCTACTTCCTCTTGACGGGGTCAAAAGTGGAGACTCCCGCAACGGCCACGCCAATGACGGTGAGGACACTGCCTCCAGCGACGACGCTCAGGAGCAAGTTCTTCAACGAGGGGGAAACACCGGGTTGTGCGGCTTCCGCGAGTTCCGGAACCACCGCAGCAGCCAACAACGCAAGTCCCGTGAGGCTGGCAATCTTGTTATTAGATTGGGGAGCAGCACTGCAAACAATTAACACAAGAAAATGCAAGCTCAATCAATATACAATTCAAAATGAATTTTCATCAGAACCGAATTTTCTCATTACCAATACGCCACAGCATCATGTCCAATTTGGATACACACACACGAATACCTAATGCATCTACATTGCAGTATGTTGGTGGCATAAATTGCAACGACATTCACCAGTATAAAAGACTAACGCATTGACACCTTTGCGTATAACCATTAGCAGGTGAATGCAGTGCAGCTCACGGGACTCTACACCTGAAATGTACGCCTGCGATACATGTTGTCTCCAATACAACATACACTGGATGTCTCCTCAGTAGAAACTGCGGCCCATTGCAATCATACATTATTCATTTTCATGAATTCAGTTGAAAACCACCATACTTCATCCTGATGCCATAAATTCTCTGATAGGACTCAACAAATTCCTTCCGTCTAACGATTGCAAGCAATTCTATTGAAGGGGTGCTGACAAGAACACCCCCTGAAATCTACATTCTGTGAAATGTACATCCTCTCCACTCCAGAGCAGCAATCCATCCATCCATTGCGGAAGTCATACAATCCTATCAATTGAAATTCTAAATACCATAACTAACGTGCCCCGTCCCACACCTACCCACCCAAATGCACATTCCTGTAAAATCTTCTATGGAAAGAACACGCAAACGGTGCTTCACTCCACATCCCGTTACAGCAATCCCACATTCCAATCCATTCCATCTCCACCCACAGGAACATGCCCAAGGTGGCTGCAAGCCAAGATTCCCAACTCCAATTCAAGCTCAAAACAGCATCCCCTAAACTGCCCACGACGAGAAAACAAGCCCACCATTCCATCCCATTCCAATTCAAGATTCCCAACCCTCCCTCCCTCCCAATCCCAATTACCTCATGACCATCCGGCTCTTGTTGGCGACCTTGAAGCTGGCTCCCAGCGGGGCTACGGATCCCAGTCCTTGCTGCCTCCCCACCAGTCCCTGCCTTGTGGCGACCGGCGCGAGGGCCGCGCTGACGCTGCTGGCAACCGCTGCTGAGCACGCCATGGCTCCGTGAAATGCTCGCTCGTTGCCCTGTGTGGGGAAGAAGAAGAGCAAAGAGCGAAGAGAGTAAGGGAGAGCTGTGTGTGAGCGCGGTGGAGGCTGGCGAGGCTTAACTTAATGGGTGTGGGAAGAGGTGTGGGAAGGGGTGTGGCTATGGCGATGGCCAAGCAGGGCGAGAGAATGGCAAGCGAGAGCGAGCGAGGATAAGACGGGCCCACGGGGGCCAATGGGCGGAGCGATAAGGGGCGCCAGGGACTGGAAGGGGATAAGGTCCCCCAGTGGTGGACACACTCCCAGTGAGGCTCTTCGGCCCCTTGATGGCTCCCGTGCCATCCCTCCGATGCCTCAGAGCCTGTTGCCATTGGGGGGTGGAGGGTCCAGGCCTGGACCTCCAGTCCCTAGATCTGAAAAAACAAACTGGAAGCAGAACTGGACCTTCTGCTGGAGCACGCTGTGAAAAATGTACCTAAGGCAAAGATTTCAAACTCTTTTTGAGCTCACTGCATGTGGTCAACCTAGATGGGCCTCCAGTTTCGATTTCCAATGGTAAATTGGCTCTCATTTGGGTAATCAACCTCAAGTCAGCAAAGCCAAGTTGTTTTCAGGCTACACATTGACTAGCAAAACGAGCCCCATTTTTAGGCCCAATTGCCTATGTGCCTTGCAAATTGCATGACCTCTTAACCCTTTAGCACCCCAACGCTCTTAAGGTATGTTCCCACCTGGCGTTTGCAAACACCATGCGTTAAAAGATGAAACTTCCGCGTAAGAAGGAAATAATCTTTTTTTATGGAGCTCAGGTTCGGAAGTGCTGTCAGAGTTTTTTAACTACCCGCAGTTCACACATGACTCATACTTCTTCAACCACACACTATAGGCAGAGGTCACCCTCTGCAAAAAATAATTAAAATTTCAAAATCTGAATGATTTTGAAAATTAACAAATCGTCTTTCTAAATACAAGGAAGATTAATCGTAAGGAAATTCTAAATCCTGAAAATGAATTCAAATCAATTTGTTGCCTTTACCACATTGAGTGGAGAGATTGTTTTTATAATAGTATCCATTTTTCATCATGAATCCTCAAAGGATATGGGACAATTTGAGGATGAGAGCTTGACCACTCATTGTCAAAACGTAAGAATTATGTTCAATGTAGAACTTTAGATCTCATTTTGTCATAGTAGAATAATTTTTTTCAAGAAATTTTAAACTAAGAAAAGTTGTTAAATCAAGATAAATTTCATCTCCAAAAATCCATTAGAGATTTAAAGCCTTTAATAGAAAGTTAGGGACAAAATTCAAAGAGGATGTTTGAAAATGCCAAAGAAAATGTCCCTTTGAACTCCTCTCTGAATTTTGTCCCTAACTTTTTTTTGGAGGCTTGAAATCTCTAACGGATTTTTGGTGATGAAATTTAGCTTGATTTAACAACTTTTATTAGTAAAAAATTTCTTTAAAAAAATTATTCTACTATGACAAAATGAGATCTGAAGTTCTACATTGAACACAAATCTTGCTTTTGACTTAACTAGGTATAAGTGATTGAACTTCTACTAATCTTAATTTACATATCCCATATAGGTTGTATTACCTCCCATCACACCACTTGTATAAAGACATTGCCTATAGATCCATCTACTCTCACAATGGTAGAGGGTTCCAAATACACACGAGGTGGCTGTTCGAAAATTGAGTTATTTTTTATTTTTCCAAGTGGGCTCCTTTTAATTTTTGCCTTGGGCACCTAGTGCTCTTACGTTAATGGGCTGTCAAGAGCTCCATTTGATAAGAGCGGTCGTCAAGTTCTGAAATCTTCATTTTTAGAAGATTAGCAAGTTGTTACGGACTACTTTCGCAGTGGTGGGCCAGTAATAAAGAAGTGATTAATGGTGTAGTAGCAATGTGAAGTCCATGCCACCTCGGCTGCCATGTAGGTTCGGTGGATATTTAAGCACCCAGGTCAGAACGCGCTACGATTTACAGCTCATTTAATACCTTAACATAGCCACCATAAGGCCAGGTGTGCACATACCTTTAGTTTGGCCTCCTGAAATTTTAAAAAGGATTGTTTGCTGCCAAATGGGATTGTATTGGGGTTGAAAACATTACATAGGCTTAAAATAGTAAGGGCATTCATTACGAGTGAGTGGATTGATTTGCACTTCAATGCATTATACGAGAGGTGCAATAGCGGGATTGGAGGAAAACTCCTTCTGGAGTCATTTTGGCTCACCAAGAGCAACCAAGACCATTGTCGATCCTCCTGCCTTTGATGTCCATCGCTTGTAGTGAAGACCCTTGTGGCATGTGTTTCTGGATTCAAAAAATTTAGGGATTTTGTGTGGCGTCAAATTGTGACTCACCCCGACTCATACCCAAATTTTAGTGCAAGATTTGTCTTGGTTTTACTCCAATGCATCTCTAAAGTGTCTGATCATCCACTATTTGGGTAGACTTGTGAATTTCAACACAACTTTGACTATTATAATCTTTGTGTTTGTATAGTGAAATGGTCTGAAATTTTCCCGTAGCTCTATGCCCAGAGCCTTTCTTGGTTTCAACGGCCAAGTTTTGTATTTCTCGTTAGCAAACTTGTGTTGTGACATTCTAATTGACAAGGAGGTCTTCTAAACTTGAATTTTAGATGTCACACCATGGGGTTAATATGTTCATCCATTTTTCAAGCCTAGTGGGCATGCTCTAAATAAGGGAGGAGGAGCTTTGGAAAGTAAATTGATTTACCGGTTGATTCACAAGTTTGGAGAACTTGACTTTACATTTTTGTTGAAAGAGAAAATGGAAGTGGCATGAAATCCAAGTCAGAATGCACCAACAACAAATTGTGTGTTCATTTTAGGGAGGATTGTCTACCGAAATTAGGGGTTCAACATGGATTACATAGCCTACGTAGTACGGCATGACACATTTTTCATCCATCTTCTTTTCATTTTTCATATGCCATGTGTTGTGGCCCTTTATGTTGGGCAATAACCCTTGAAGAGAGCAAAACACAAAATAAAGATCCTATGAGGAGGGTGGAGTTTGACAAGGGGGCCCTTGTTTGGCGTTTTGCCCTCTTCAAGGGGCATTGCTTTGTATGTTTCATCTTTGAGGACCTTTGTCAAGAATTAGGTAGTTATGGATTTTTAAGTTAGTTTACATAAGGCTTGGGAAATAATTCACCCCTTGATATGTTCATTGTTGGTATATTAATTGACAAATGCAATTGGTGCATTGGTGATTGCTATTGATAATTTGAAGAAAGCAATATGTACCTTTGTGCTACACAACGTTTTGACCTTATCCTATGTGAAGGTCAAATTCAACTTGAATTAGGTTCTTTGGGGTCAAAAAGCACCATATATAATCATGTGATTGATTTTTAGGGTGATGCGGATTGTAGATAGACTCCACATCAAACTTATTTTCCTTTGTGTGAATTCTTTCAATTTGAATGTCTTTTATCTATTTTGGTTGTTAAATTATCTAGATTGATATTAGTTTAGTGTGAAAGGACATGATTAATCTTAATAGGCATTAGTGAGTGTAAAACCAAATTATTTGGTCAAGTAATTGCTAGTTGAGATTTGAAAAACCAAGTTGGTGGTTGGCATTTGTCAATAGTTCAACAGTTTATTAATGGAACGCCAAGTTGTTTTTCACCCACTACTAGAGATGAGCATGCAAGTCATGACCTAGTGAGGTTACGTAATTTTATTTTGTGATCAATGTGATAAAGCTTTTGTGACAAATTGGAATGTGTGTATTAATTGTAGTGGATATTAGTCTAATTGTGTTCCAAGTGTTGATTATAAAATTGTGAATATGTGTGCATTTTTTGATTTGGCTGTTGTGTAGCTAAGCTAAAAAGTGCTCAGTATTTGTTGTATTTGTGTTTGTTGTTAAGTTGGAATTGCAAGAAATTGGAAGTTTATTGAGTCATGGATTATGTGTGTTATTTAGTTTGGAAATGAACCTAATAGTATAGATTAGTCCTACTTGACTATCTTCCATGGCTCAAACTTATTATTATTTTAGAGAGTGATTTCCTATTAAGATATTATTTTGTTTTTACATAGATGGCTTTCACAATTTGACGTGGAAATTCAATTTTGCAATTGCCTTATTGAAACTAATCTTTGTGTACAGGACTTGGGTCCCTTCCTTTGGTGGGCATGAATCAAAGTGTCTAAGAGAAGGTACTTGCACCTAATTGTGACATGTTTGTAAAACTATCTTATCAAGATTCTTCGGTAGAATGTAAATCCAATGAATCCAATATTTTTAGTACTTTGAAAATTCATAGTTTATTCATACAATTATGTGTGCATTTACCATAGTGCAACTTATGATCTTAATTGAAGTGATAGAAACTATTTACATTGTAGATGAAACATCAAATTCATCCAATTTTATACTCATTCATCCTAAAGCGGTGCTATCATCCTACTTTGAGTGATTTTTGGATGCTTATTGGAGATTTTATCCATTGAAAATTAGAGAATATTTTGCAAAAAGTTCCAATTTTTTGTTCCAATATGTACATTGTGTAAAACAATGTTACATGTAAACTCTAGGTGCAATGAGTCCAACAAAGTTATATCTCATCAAAAAACTAAACCACTTTCTATTCAGGTGGTTCACTTGTATTTTTTAACTTAAATATTATAATAAAAATCATTTAAAGTTTCAAAGAGTACTACAGTGCAAAAATTAGGACAAAGAGCATAGTCCAAAAAAATAAAGGCCAAAATTCATAGTTTATACATTTAAAAGGTCATAGTTCAATTTGAATTTTAGCCTTTCAAATGAATAAGCTACAAATTTCGACCTCAATTTTGAATGTGATTTAGTATAAAGGTGAAGCTATCATAGATTTAAAAAATAAATCAAACATATTTGTATTTTTATCATTTTTCAAAACACTAAGATGCTATTTAAATAAATGACTACAATTTTTTATTTAGATATTCCTCAAATTTTAATATTCATCATATGCTAAAAGATGGATGATGCATAATTTGTAAGGCCAATGCATAGCATTGTATTTGAATGTCCATTCCCAATAGTGACACTTTTGGTGCTATTTATAAGGCCATTTTCAATATTTGAATTGTTAGGCCAATGCATAGTATTGTATTTGAATGTCCATTCCCAATAGTGACGTTCTTGGTGCTATTTGCAAGACCATTTCAATATTTGAATGTCCATTCCCGATTGTTATGTTGCTATGCTTGTGATGCTACCAAGGATGCTATTTGTAGAGTCAATCTTTTGAAGGACAGTCACTCTCTTTATGGATAACCCATCTCACATTTGCCATCTTATCTAACATAATTACCAGCTCTTTCATGTCATCGAGGAACCATAAAAACTTTTCTATATATTGTTGTAATTAAAGTTGCGTCACTCCAAACCCCCTCTTCCCATATATATAACATTCATGCCCACTGTCGCTTTCCTTCATACACCCTGCTCATTATATTACATTGAGCCTCCACTTGTCCACATTTAGCCACTGATGAAGTATTATTGGGTGTCAAACATTCCACACCATGTACACTACTGTAGAGTCAAGTCAAGTCAGGGACAATGCATGCTGTTGAATGTTATGAACATACCAAAAACATTTGCCGTAGCAGCGCCTGGAATCAGCTTCATCACAGTGGCGCTCCACACTTGCCAAGTCTTGCGAAGTGAATGTGCGCTATCAGAGTAATTACGGTGGAACCTGAAGTTGTACTTTTGACGAGAAGCTAAGCTTAAGTTAGGATGTGTGCTCCCAGATCAGTGTCCTGTGACCAACAATGCACAGTGATATATGGCGCGTGACATAATTTGACTTAATAAGATGTCAACGGGATCTTGCTCTCTAGCTGCCATTCGGAACCATGTGGGTGACGTTGGAAGAAGAAGGAGGAGAATCCATGGGATTGCTGAAAACATCATGCTTCTTGTCATTCTCTTCGTCTGTTGTTGAGACATCAGAATTAGAGTGTGACGGAGAAGAAAAAACTCTCACTGGTCTCTTATATTTTGAAAAGGCCAGCATAATTTAAATCAGTGCTTGGTTTGAGAACTTTCGACACCAGGGTCTGTAAAACAATGGCAAGAAGAAAAACTCGAATTACAAAAAATATGATACCCTTTGAATTGAAGAAGAAGAAGAACAAGGCGATACACAATCATGAGGCTATGTCTGGAACGAGGGTTTCATCTTCTTGCAGTGAATGGTTTTTTTAGGGCTTAGGGTGCGACTGATGAGCCAATCAATTTTGTTTCTAAGACCGAACATTAACAAAGACTCTTTTGAAGTTGGGTACCGAAGTAAATCTAACTTGATGAAATATGAAACAAACCACCTTTACGAAGTGATTTCTGTGATGAAATTTTTCACACAAATTCAGAAGCAGTAGTACAGATGCACCATGAGCGACCAATGTATCAGTGAGACGAGCATAGGAAATTTTGTCCAGTTGCTTGGTCTTCAAACAGCGCAGCTGTTCCTCTTCTATTTCGACCAACAGGCTGCAGTTGATAACGTAACAGCTTCACTGAATTCTACTTCCCTACCACATACGCGCATGCATTGAATTTCATTAGGAAGCAAAATCTCACAATCATCACAAGAATAAAAAAACTATAAGAAGAAGAACTCTGATTCTACGACCAACATGAAGGAAGAGTCCACTGAATGAAGGTAGTTCTACAATGCAGGCCGGCCACGCGGATACAGACAGCAAGTGCGACCCTTGGAGACATGGACGTACAATAACCCGAAGGCTATCGAAGAATTGAAGAGCTTGCATTTGGGTAGATTTGCCTTAGTTACCGTTTCTCCAATTCGAAAAGCCAAGTTTTGTGTGACGAAGACGGAACCCTCTATCTTTCCATCTCCATGAGCTGTGCAGCCGCCTCCAATGCAACATGACAGTTCATTACGCGGCATTGCTAGTCTGTCGGTGGGTCACACGCGCAGAGCTACTGTGCAGAAGACTCGGTTGTAGTTGTATCTGTTTATTAGAATATCTTTTGGCCAAGGGTCTGTCAGGCTGTCACACAATGAACAGCTTTTGGGTCACTGGCAATCACAGATTCCCGGATTATGAGTCTCCCTCCCTGCCTGCCTGCCTGCGTGCAGAAGCTAAGCTTATTTTTCATCGGTACAAGTAGAATCGCCGATACCCTCCACTAAACTATCCACAAGAGCAGCGAATCAGTTACTTAATATGAAAGTATTCTCCTCCGCTTTCATGATGTTGCCTGTAGCTCTTCCTTCTTTTTTATTAAATTGGTGTTGTCTTTTTGACTTCCTTTTAATACAGTCTCTTCTTTGAAAAAAGAAAAGTGAAAAGAGTACAAGTAGAATGTGTAAGTTATTGAAATCTATGTGTTAAAGTTTTGCTTGATTTTAGAGTTATTCCGTTGCACAGAGAATGCTCTTCTTTGCTCGTTCTTACATTCTGTGATACATTGGCAGGAAGGGACTTCATTTCGATGGTATTTCTGTTGCTGTTGTAGAATAATATATTTTTTGGTTGGAATTGATTAGGTCTTTGTGTTTGGCCACGAGTTGCGCGTCTCAATTGAGAATGATTCTACCTTTCATTAAGGCAGACACCCGGAATCTCCATTGCCACCCTCAAATCTTAGACACTGGGTAGATAGATAAAAACTCCGGACTTCAAAAGAGAAGACCGGCATGAATAAAGTGTATGTTCGTAATGAGGCACTGGGTACATATTGATTACAAGGATGTATGTCACCTAAACATTTTCTCAAAGTGTTCACTTAGGAACAGGGCTTTTATTTTCATTTTAAAAAAATAGCCACAATGGCGATTTAAAATGTTATAGTGGTACTCCAAATTTCAACATTCATCCACATATTGGATAGAACATATCACATTAGTACATATTACATGTCAATTTGATAATTTTCATCCAAGTTTTTTTTTAATGTGAAATTTTCTGGCGATTTCATCCAAGTTTTTTGGCATTTTTTTAGGTGTTTTTTAGCCAAATTTTTTTTCCTGGTGCAGTGGAGTCCAATTCAATTCTTCTTTTTCCTTTAGGGATTATGGTGGGAGCACCCATTACCAACCAAGGATGGGTCCCTGACTTGTAGGATACCGCTATTTTTGACCAGGCAAAACTTCTTTGCGAATCATGTTTGGGAGTCTAGTTTTAATGACATGCACAATATGTGAGGCTGCGAGGACCAATTGCTAAATGTCATGTGTTACAACATTTATTATTTTGAAATTTGTACGCATGAGTAGTAACTAGTCTCCCCTATGAGTGGAATTGCAAGACTCTAGATGTCATGTATTGGTTCAGAACACTTTTTGCCTTATAAAATTCACGGAAATTTCAGTTTTGCAAATAAAATTCTGAAAATTTCACAATCCCAATATTTTCTATCTCCCTACATGGGAAAAATTTCAAAAGCACCCAACTACTCACCATCTATTCCACAGATGCTTTAGTGATCAGGTATGGGTGGTCCGACCATAATGTCACACTTATCTTTGTTAGCTCTGGGTTGAAGGAGAGGAGGCTTTGCATTCACAGAAAAAGCTACATGCCATGTTCGTGTAGGACTTTACTTGAAAAGCGGCCATTGTTGTACAGACAAATCCAATTGTAGCTTAGCTACTTGTTAAAGAGCAATTGATTTGATTGCAATTATTGTATTTTTCATTGCACCTCTTAATAAAAGTAGGCACCTCCAAAATGCACCACTGACCCCAAAACATCCACCGTCACCCTCTCTACATCTCCAAAACCAATATGCACCTACGTGAAAAAACGATTACAGAAACTATGTTGAAAAAACTTTCACCCTTCATAACTTTTGCATACGGTATCCAAATGCCACGTTCTTTGATGGGTTGGAACCTCCTTCCATTCTTAATAATAGTAACTAAGTAGGCACAGGGAGCAAAAAGTGGCGGCTTGGGGTTCCCACCACTTTCCAGTATCATGAAAGATTGAGCTCGCTTGCAGGTCAAGCAAGACGGGAAGCTGTCGTTTGCAGAGCTGTTGAAGGACGTTCTGATTGATGCGCAAGAAACTGTTAATAAGTAAGTTATTGCGGCCCTTTCGGTCGTGATCCGTCCGAGAATATCTTCCTTGATATCATTCCCAGAGCTATGGCACCACTCCAACTAAGTTAATAAGAATGCACGGCACGTTGGATGCTTCCAAGACGGAGCGCTGTTCAGAAGAGGCGAATGCAATGCAATGCCAGCGAATGCCAGTGAATCTGGTCAGAAACCTGTTCGCACTCTCATCACAGTTTTTGTTTCTTTTTTGTAGTTGCTTTGGTGGCTTCAAGAAATTGGTTGCCGTGAGGCTTTCAATTTTGGATTTATTAGCTTAACCATAAAACAACGCGAGTTGAATGACAAATAATCTCTCCGTGTAGAACAGAAATGCAACTATTCATCCTCCAAAATTTGTGTTGGGAAGGGAAGGTTGTCTGTCTTCCAATGAGTACTTTTTTCATTTCTTTTAAGCCAACAATTCACATGGTGACAAAACAAATGATTTCCACAGTGACCGGCCCAACGTTCAAGGGTTAAGGTAGCCGACTTCTTTTTTATCACTTAAGCAATTCAACATATCTGTCGTATGGTTATGGTGAGTGGAAAATTTTCCCTGTTTATAGAAATAGATTTCAAAGTGATTTTGTGTTTTGTTACATTTTTTTCCCTCAAAGACGAAATTGCCATGGATTTTTTTTGTGAAGATTCCACTCAACCTATTCTCGTTATATAGGTCACCGTATTTCCAAGCATAGGTTGATTACAAATGTGACCATGCTTCAATGTAGGCCATAATTGTGGCTTCTAATGTACACCTTATGATCATTGCCTATGCTTTCAATGTACATCTCCTCAACGTTTGGGCTACGTGAGTTGTCACCTAAACTACAATTGATCAAAAACATAGCAGCTTAACTAGCGAAATTGAGTAATTGAATGGAAAGAGGTTAGCTACCTTATTTAATGTATTTGTATCCAAAATGATAGACCTTCTATATATTAGACCTAACCCTTAAATGCCCGACACCTTTTTTGAGCTTCTTAGAATTTGCTCTAAAATGAACAAAATGTCAACATTTTGATAAGTTTTATTAATATTTTAGTTTGAATTTGTAACCATACAAATTCAAACTAGACATGTTAGAGATGACATGGGAAAAGAACACACAACAATATTACTTATAGTTTGAAAGAGTATAATGTTTGATCATTAAGATTTAAAAATTGTGAAAGTGATTTGAAGTCTTTTGATATTCTTTTCACTTGTCAATCCTAAAAGGTTGGTCACCAAAAAATATATGAGGTTAAAGGGCATAGCATGCATAACCCCAATCAATTGACAGCTTCTCAAATCTATTCTACAATTTCTTTAAATGAATTTGTAATGTGAATTTTTCTCCAAAATCTAATGTATTTGAGACTTATTTTTAACACTAGAAAATTGAGATTTGCAATGGATATCCTTGCACAAAATCTCGAATAGAAAAATTATAATCATTGATTTTCAAAATTGTACTTTTGATACTAAAACTAAACTTCAAAAAGAATTTAAAAAAATATAAACTTGGTTAGGTTTTAAAATAGTAACTTGGTTAGGTTTTATGTAACTTCAAAGTATTGTTGACACCAGAATTTGGTGCCTTAGGCATTTAGAGATTAGTTAGTAAAGAAAATCCTAGTTTGAAATAGGGGTATTAGAAGAAGGTTTAGCCAAAAATAGTACAAAAGAAACACAACATCAAACTCCATCAAACCCTAGATTTGATGCTTTAAGGAATTTCATCCTATATTTTTTTCAAATTCTGACTCTTAGTCTTTCATTGCACACACTTTACAATTAACTTTAGTTTATTACAGTTTTTATTGACTTATTAAAGACATGTGATTTCATCTCTTGAATTTGAAATTCATTTATATATTGCAACAAAATATGGAGCATACATGATGAAGGAATCTAAAGTTTAACAACCATACATCATTATAAGTTCATTAGGTTGTGTCCTCACAAAGATAATTAAATGATCTAGTAGTTGCATGCATTCTTTCCAAAAAATGTAATTATTACATATTGTGTTATTTGGCAAAGATGTGAGATTGACGACATAGCATTATTCAACACCTCTTGATGTTATGTTAGGCATTGAAAATTCAACCAAAAGGTCAAGTCCGTAAGAGATATTGACATTGAAGAATTGATTGAACAAAACATAAATAAAAAGAAGATTGACAATATGCTTCAAATAAATTTGAGTAATGCAATTCGACTTAAAATGAAGAATAGTAATAAACTTCTCTTCATTTAAACTATCTTTTAGAGTTTTGAAGGACTACACTTCAAGGGGACTCAGACTTTTCAGGGGCTATAACTTGATCAATACTTATTGCATTTGAAAAAGTAAATAGTCCAAAATGATCTACAAAACGGTTGTATTATAGAAATAGGTTTGCAATCTGGATTTGAAGTCTAGAGCTAAAAGTTATTCTAATGAGAAGATCTAGAGGCCTTAGAGTTTTTTGTTGCAGTGAGGTAACATGAGAGGTAAGGGAATTGGGTACTTCCTCTTGAGGGAAGTGACCCATCAAAGGGAGCGCTACCAAATCCTGAAGAGAGTACTATGAAGAGAGGTGGTCTCCCTCTTCACTCAATTCCGAATGGTGCTATGGTAAGCCATAGTAGCCATAGGTGGTGAGGTTGATAATAGTGCCTCACTACCACCTTCATATTATTGTGGAGTGCTCTTAGGTACTCCTTGCACTATAAGAAACCCATGTTTTATGTGATGTTTTCATCATTTTTGGTAACAGATTTAGTGAACGTCCAATAAATCAATTTGTGTTTTTTATGTTTTTATAATAACGTCCAATACCAACAAGTTGCTTCGGGCATGAGTTATATTGCTAGTCATATGGACTCGCATTTGGATTGAGGGGTACAATTATCCATATTTTGTCAACATAGCATATACGTTGACTATCCTCGAGGGCTTGACTTCTTTTTAAGCTATCCAGGCAGAAGAAAAAAAATCCTACGTGGCATATGACTCTATGTAGTTATATTTTTAGCTAATGTGGAATATGACTGCGGTAAGTCATATGATGTGGAATATGAATATGATTCTTGTGAATCATATTCTTTACTAATATGAAATATGACTCTTGTGAGTCATATTTTTGATTGATGTGGTAGTTTATGTGGATGTCATTAGTAATTTTGTCAATCACATTTTGAAAAAAGCAAGGTCACATTTTGACATGCATAACTATGAGCATTATATGACTATAACTAGTTATATTTTGGCCAATATGTATTGTGAAATGTAATTCAAGCAAATAATATTCTAGATGATTGAGAGTCACATTTAAAAAATTTGTATGTAATTTGTGATTGGGGTGGTTGAGGTCCAAAATAGCTCTAATTACAAACTACAATCACATTTTTCATGTATTTTAAATGAACATGACACATTGCAATTATACATCAAAATCATTTAACAATTGAATAAAAGACTTCATGTAGTTAAAAATGAATACACATGATTTTAGAGATATACAAGAAACAATCATATTTAAGAGGGAGAATACAAGAAGTAATACAACTCTCTTTATTGACATTTACAAGTCACCAATATCAAACATATATATCTCAATTGATCATATCGAGCCAACATGAGAGAAAGCCTTGGGGGGGTCATTTAGAGTGTCCATTAGAAACCACGTGCGAACAAAACTTTAATTTGGACCCCCTATATACTTTTTGAATTTTAAATAAAACAAAATTAAAAAAATATGAATAGATTTTCCTACTTTGAAAGTTTATGTTTTGAATTATTGATTTATATTTGTTAATAATAATTAGTTACAAATTTTTGAAGTAAAAAGATATACTGTAGAATTGAAAAATAACTTTCACACCCCTATATTATATAAGAAAAAATTGTCTAAAAAATGAACAAAAATTTCTTAAAAATAACTCATTATTGAAAGCTCATTTTGAGTTGAATATTTTGAGTTCAATGGTCATCTAAATGTGTCCACTATAATTATTTGAGTTGAAAACATGCCATTTTAGTTCATTTTCAACCTCTTCTAGAAATCATTTCATATTTTATTTGAGTTGGAAATTTTGGCAATAGAAAGCTACAATCATTATTAAACAATGTTCAATATTTTAGGTTGAAATTATAGTTTATTAGAAACCACTTGTTTGCACGTGGTTTGTTATAGTAGAACTAAGTGCACCCCCCGAGGAGAAATAGTGCAATAAGTTAACAATGGACCCTGTCATTGGCTAGCAACCTAACCACACCAAGGTTCAATAGCCCCTGACCAACGGTGGACACCGTGGTCATAGGGAATACGCCTCGTGACTTGTGATGTGAGTCACAGTCATGGTAAAACCCTGCAAACAATGATAGCAATGCGAAAAACATCCTATCACCATAAGCACTCACATTGGCAACATCCATAGCATAGTAAAGAAATAAAATCCCATAATACTCGGTACAAAGGTGTAGAAAGTGGTTTCACAACCACTTCTTTACTAATAAAACATGAGGAAAAGCTTCTAAAAAAACTGGAAAAACCTCACAACAAATTACAAAGTCAAATCAATTTCATTTTTGAAGAATGATCACATGTTTGGATGAAGCCGACGAGGCAAAACCTCTCACTCCATCACGTGAGAGACTCAATTTGAAAAAGATGAGTCTCCAACAACTCCATGTCGAGGTCAAAGGGTTTGAGGTCCCCAAATGAGATATCAAGTTCATATTGGCGTCTCGAGTGCTCCAAGCCTCTTTAAGCACCTCCCTGACTCCGTAAATGTCGCCCTGATACGGAAACAACGCCCACACGCCTCTCATGACACAATGAATCATTCACACAATCCAATAGGGCCTATGTCCTTATAATAATGTGAAGATGGCTCTGTTGGGTTGTAAGTAGCCTCCAACGACTTTGTCTAAACTTTCGGTGCCTGCATGTACAGTTAAAGATGTAGCACAAGTTTAGAATAGGAAGAATAAGAATGGTGATGGAGGACTTAAGAAGAAAAAAACGGCAAGTGCTAAGAGATAACAAGAAACAAGAGTTCAAATGCAAGAAGAAACAACAAAACACAACAAATAAGAGGCAACAAGAAACAATAAGGAATGAGAGTTACGATGCAATCAGAAGAAACAAGAAGCAATAACTAAAAAACAATAAGAAGAAACAAAAAGCAAGAAATAAGAAGAACAAAATTTTACAATGATAGGAGTGTATTGACCTTTACTTATAACTCAATTTTATTTATAACCTTAATCCGGAACATTTTGTGTAACATGAAGATGATCATTCTGGGACGGAAAAAGTATATTTTATCAACCTCCTCAAAAATGGGATTTTATAGTTTCATAGTGATACTAATTAGGTAGGTGATACTAATTTCCTCCCCTCACTATGGTGTTGCCGGTAGTACAAATTGATGTAATTCTACATAGATGTCTCCGTCATCACCTTGAACCTCACTGCACCATGTTCACATGACCTAGTTCCAATCGCGATTTTTAGAACTCCAAACGCAATGTTTGGCGAATTCTCAAACGATGACAAAATTCTAGGATGATAAGAGTGTATTGAACTTTACTTATAGCTCAATTTTATTTATAACCTTAATTTGGAACATTTTGTCTATCATGAAGATGATCATTTTGGGACGGAAGGAGTATATTTTATCAATCTCTTCAAAAATAGAATCTTATAGCTTCAGAGCATCCCCACCCATTCTGCAAAACGGATGACTTCTTAAGAAGAGTGGCCTCCAAAGGGTCTCCGGCCTCCAAAACGAGGTCTTTTTGCAGGCCAGTTCCTACTCTGCAAAACATAAAGAGACAAAACGTGCTTTCCCCTCCTCCAACCGGCTTCCTGTTTTCACCTCGCAGCTTCCTGCTTTCACCTCACATGAGTGAGACGCTCGGCCTCTAAACCACTCGGCCTTTAAAAAAACAGGCCCAAACCCGCCTGCAAAATACAGGTGGGCATGCTCTCATAGTGATACTAATTAGGTAGGTGATACTAATTTCTTCCCCTCATTGCGGTGTTGCCGGTAGTATAAATTACTGTAATTCTACACATGTGTCCGTCATCACCTTAACCTCACTGCACCAAATTCGCAAGACCCAGTTCCATCCTTCAACTCCAGTGCTGCCTGAGCAACTGCAGATCGAGCAAAATATCAGTTTCTTAAAATTAGAAAGAAATTTCACCACTGCAGTTGCCGTGTTTGTCGCCGCTCATTCCTCTTCGGCCTTCGTTTCCGGCTTCCCCTTCTTCCACCGCAACACACTTCCACCGAACACAGTTGCTATCGCCGCTTCGTGAACTTATCCTCATTTCGACGTGCTTGTTTTGTGGGTTTTAGGAATTGCATCCCACAATGTCGACGCTGGTGCGCAGCAAGAGCAAGATCAAGGAGCTTCTACGCAAGTGGCAGAGCTTCAAGCACGCAGGTCCGGCGTATGAGCCCGTGAGCGACGGCAAGCTGCGCAAGACGAAATCGTCGACCTGGAATGTGGATTCCAACCAGCAAGTGCAGCACCACGACGACGACCTGGGAGAATCCTGCAGCCAGTCGGAGAATTCGTCTGCAACAACGGCGGAAGATGTCCCCGCGGGCCACCTCGCCGTGTACGTCGGGCGCGAGCGGCGCCGCTTTGTCATTGACGCGCATTACCTCAACAACACGCTCGTGCGCGGCCTCATTGAGAAATCAAGCGGCGAGTACGAGAATGCAAGCTCTGATGTGGCCAATGTAACTCCCGAGGCGACGGATCGGCAGCATCACGATGGGCTAACAATCGCGTGTGAGGTCGTTTTGTTCGAGCATCTCTTGTGGCTCATCGAGACTAACGATCCCGAGGCGAAGCAATTGGAAGGCGATGAACTTCTCGACTTCTACAAGTACTGATGAGGCAAGGATCCAAGCATCATCATTTTTGTTTTTTCTGCATCGCGATCTAGGTGTAGTAGGGGTTGCTGTTGCTGCAACGGATAGTGGCCTCTGACACATTGTCAGCCCTTCCGTGAGAGAATGCCGCGGCATTCATTCAAGGCTTGTTTGTGATGCATTGTAAGATACGACGCGCCGATGGATTTCGATTCTCTCGCAGGCCTTCCTTTAGCAGTAAGTTGTAGTAATCTTGTACTCGAGTCTAAAGTAATCTCCTGCCACCCGTGAGATGGTGCAGAGCCTTTTTGGTCAGTTGACAGTTGCTTCCCGGAGTGGATCTTTTCTGTCTCGCAGCAGCCCATCTCCGTGAGCTTTGAGATCCGGTCGTCAATAGTGCGCGTGAGGTGCTCGTTTTGTAGGGTGTCGACATTTTCAGTTTGCTTCGAACCGTCTGAGTGCTTTTTTTTGTCATGACTCTGTAATGGCTTCACACTTTTGTTGAAGAATTTGTAATAGAACTATTATTGGAGTTTCTTCAAATTTTATCTACGCTTTGTGCATGCGTTTGTATCATGTTACATTGTCGAAATATTGGGACTATCTTCATGTCATCTTTGCGTGTGTCTGACATGGTGTACGAGTGGCAAGCCTCCCTAGTTATCATGTAAAGGGAGAGGGTGATGTTCAATTCAATTTCTTATTAAGAGAGTTCTATTGCTGTCAGTGGAGATATGCTTGGATATTAAAGTCAAATCTGTTGAGATAAAATTTCATTACCATGCATGCTTTTTCTGTGCACTTTCAAATTGGGATGTCGTAGAGCACTCACCGGTAGTTTCCATCGAAAATCGATGTTACCGTATTGAATTAATTAGTTTTCAGGGCTTGCTGATAATTTTATGAATGTTGGTAAAATAGGTCATGTCCGTTTCCATTGTTGCATACGGCCAGTTTTGCCGTTGTTGGGTGATATAGTAGGTGCAAGGTTTGCAAGCGAAATAGCCTTGATCTTCCAATATGCAGAGAGAAGTAGAAGCAATATTCACCAGCAATTCATAACATTGCTCTATTAGAAATTGGTCCGCGTAGACAAAGCTTTAAGAACCACACTTGTCTAACTTGTCGTAAAATGATGGGTTAGACCAGGTGTGGATCTTAAAGCTGTCTACGCAAACCATGTTGCAACTAGTGTTGAATGAGAATTTTTTTTTTAATCTCGTCAATTTTAACCTAATTTGAAAAGTCATAACCATAGTCGCTGAAAAGTGACTCAGCTGCACTGGACACCATTCACAGTAAATGCCGCCCTGGGGTATTCTCAAGCAGAATACAGTGAGGATGTCTAAAGGAGCGCACATCACAGTTCATTGACAAAGTCAAGGAGAGGATAAGAAGCTGCAAAAGTCATGCAAGATGTTTGAAACTCTATGGCAACATGTTGTATAATATATCAGAAGGGGTGAAATACATTCAAAACAGTCTTATCAACTATGAAATTGTCGGCAGATACGCAGCCTACAGGCTTGGGAGACGCTCAGCAGCTCCGCCCAAGTTAGTCAGAATGTTGTTGCCGAAGGGGTCGCTCAAGTGAGCAGACAAGTTCTCGACCGGTCCTTCGCCAGTGACGTAGGCCTGGATGAAGAAACCAAGCATCGAGAACATAGCCAGTCTTCCGTTCTTAATCTCCTTCACCTTGAGCAGGGCGAACTGGTCGGGGTCCTTGGCCAAATCCAAGGGATCGAATGCACCGCCGGGATGAAGCCTGTCCAAGTTCTGCAATCCCACAAACTCCTCACATCTCAGACACATTCTTGACCCCCAAAATTCCACGTAAAGCAAATGCATACAACCCCATATACAAAGTCCAAATGAACATACCGATCCCAAGGGAGACTTGTTGGTGGATCTGTAGTACTCAGCTCCTCCGACGAGGATGACTTCGAAAATAACGGCAAACGCTAGGTTGACTGGGACAGTGGCACCGAAGTACTGCAGCGTGTCACCGTCCAACAGCAGAGCACCGGTCTGCAGGGCAGAGTGCAACCATTTATTAGATCCTGTAAAACGATGTTACAGTTCTGTGCCAATTCATGCGAAAATATTTTTCATATGGTTTGATTATTTGAGATCATAATGCATACAGAATCATATGGCCTGATTAATCGAGAAGATTACGCATACAATGAGAAAGCAACAGAATTGTGGCATACCTTCCACCAGACAGCCTCCGGACCGCAGACGGCACCGTACTTGTTGAAGGCCTCGGGAAGAATGAACCCGGCAGCTCCGAGCATGGCCCAGCGACCGTGAATGAGTTCATAGGCTTGGTACTTGTCGAAATCCTCGGGCTTCTTGGACAAACCGAAGGGGTCATACCCATAACTACAACACGCCAATGCATAAGAAATCCCTACCAGAATCATATACAAATTCGCTTGCACATAAAAAACAACATAAATTCATATAACTCAGCACAGAAATTCGAAGATACTCACTCTCCGGGAACTTCACCCGTCAAGTACGCTGGAATCTCTGACTTGTCGAGCAGACCCTCAGGCAAGTAGATCCTCCTGTCGGGACCTACATTGACACCAAAGAATACAACAACACCTCAGCTTCGAATAACGATATAGCTTCCCAGCTCAGTGTCTCTCAATTCAAACTCTTCTTCCAGCCTTTTCCAATTGCATCTAACAAGCTAAACTCCCCATCACAAATAATCTCGAAAGGAAGACACAGAAAATTCCAAAACTAAATAGCAAAACGAAGTCCGAGTAAAACCTACTCTGGAATAGTTGACAATGATTGAAAACACTGAAGTCCCGGACACAAAATCTCGAAACAGAATAGAAACAAGTCCAAAACTAAATAATATATCACAGTCTGAATAAATTACCACCGGAATAGTTGACAATGCCTTGAAATCACTAAACCATGTCACCATGAAATCCGAAACCAGGAAGAAGAAGAACCCATGTCCGATCGGATCCCCTACTCACCATACCACTTGGCGAGCTCTTCGTTAGATGCCACATTGACCTTCTTGATCGCCCTCTGCGCGGCCTTCTTGGCAGGTGCAGCAGCCTTCTTGACGGGTGCGGCGGCCTTCTTGGCGGGTGCGACGGCCTTCTTGGCCTTCTTCAACACCGACACGACCTTGA
Source organism: Rhytidiadelphus loreus (assembly GCA_947034895.1). Taxonomy (NCBI): domain Eukaryota; kingdom Viridiplantae; phylum Streptophyta; class Bryopsida; order Hypnales; family Hylocomiaceae; genus Rhytidiadelphus; species Rhytidiadelphus loreus. The sequence goes on along the minus strand of OX344765.1, from coordinate 25,248,723 downwards.
CTGCGTTCGTCCTTACATTGCTGGAGCTCGGGGCGACTGCTCCGGCCAAGCCTTGTCCCAGAAACTCCGTCTTGGCTGCAACCCTGCAGGCCGCCATCGCTGCAACAAGACTCTCCAAAACGTTTGCAAAATCAGGGAGAGAGTGTGGAAGAAGAAGAATGTGTCTGTGGCGTTGCGAGAAGAATTGCAGCAAGATGGAGCTAAATGAGAAGTGGGTCCAATGTTGTGGATGAGGTGGTGTTTCGGAGCCATGATTTGGAGGCTGTTGGGATCGGTCCGCGGCCAATGGGCGACGGGATGAGATTGCTGGCGATGGCGATTGGGTACTGGGCGTGCTTGCCACAAGCAGCAGCTCTGGCACAGAGAGCTGGGGCCCTCTCTGGAGCGAGGAGACGACGAGTCTCATCCCTCCCGGTAGAAATTAGTCGGTACATTCATCAATCTCATTCGTTCTCTATATCCATCCCTTTGGACGAAGTTCATCCTCTACATTCATCCATTTGGAGTACATTCATCGTGTTTGAGCTTTGCACCAGCTGCAGCTCTTCTCAGGCTCCTCTGGAATAACGATTTTCATCCTTTTCAGTTCTACTTAGACTTGTCCATCCACTATATTCATCCGCTTCGGATTGCATTCATCCTATAAAGTATTCGTGCTTGGCACAAGCTGCTCCGTCTCCTCTGGGATGACGATTTTCATCCATTTCAGTTTCGGTTTTCGGTATATTTCATTCATCTACGTCTCTGACGTTCATCGCATATGGATGCAGATTCTCCTCCTTTTCGGATGTTTTGGTTATTTTGGATGGAATTCATCTTTTGGATGAAACTTTTTCGTCGGGAATGGGGTTCATCTATTCTGGATATGGATATTGTTCCTGGATCCATGGCTTCGACCAGACTGGCCTTTGAATTGATTGCTGCCGGGGATTTGCATTTGGTTGGTAGGAGAATGTAAAGATTGACTTATTTTGCGTTGAGGGTATTCCTTTAATCATTGGGACTCACCAATTGTTTCTTGATATGTTTAATTGAAGGGGACCCAAATATCAATGCACCCAAATATTTATTATTTGGATATTATGTATTTTTTGAGAATCGCTTGCAATAGTTATGTAGGCATGATAATTGGATATTATGTATTTTTGAGATTTGCTTGCAAAAGTTATGTGGGCATGAAGTTTTTTTTATTAATGATCTTGGAAAGATGACAACATGTGTCACTGGAATATGATCCAATTTTTGAACCAATAGGTGCATTCTTCATTTCTACAATGATCTGGAAAGTCATCCATTGTTCATTTTTGGGTTGCAGTGTCTTTACAAAGTTAAATCAACTTGGTGTTTGGGTAGTGTACACCCTTAAGATTTTAGGTTGTCAAAAATATTGCATTGTTGGAATTGGATTCTCCTACCTAATTATTAAAAATGTTTATATTGGATAATCAAGTTTGGGGGTGCCTTTGTTTATGCCCCAATAGGCTATTTTTTATAAAATAGTCCATAATAAACTTTACAAATGGTGAATTGTCCAATGCAAGGCATTTGACTGTTCAATTTTTGCTTTACATTTAGAGGGAAGTTAGGCTATAAAAGAGTGTGGTAGTAGGAAGAAATGTATATCTTAGGCAATACAAACTACATGTTGAAAATAATTTAGACATAAGATGCTCATTTTTGCAAGGTGTGCGTGTGGTAAATTTCCCAATTCAACATGTCCAAATTCAAAACCTTGCACAAATTTCATGAATCGTGAAGTGACCTAGCTATTTCCATTGCTAAAGAATAAACAATATCACTAATTCACTATAAGGAAAAGGTGTCCCAATTCACAAATATTTAACAACAAAATGTTCAAAGTGAAGAAGTTCATGTTTTTCAAACCTACCTCTATCATTTCGTTGAAATTTCACTTTGTCAATTTCTTGTCATATATGTGTCAATTACTTCCTTTAGATATACCAGCATTGAACATTAGCATAGATTTTTATAGGGCCCAACACTAGGCACAAATTCTAATATACTCACAAAAAACATATTAGAGTTTCTATCCAATGCCATAGGTGCTCATTGTGCTAAATCAACGACTCACAAAAAGCCCCCAGAATCCCTCAAAATCCCTAAGAAAATATCAAGTAAATGTATCTCTTTCAACATAGTTATTTCGAGAGTTATTTAGATGTATTCTATATGTAGTTCCTACAATATGCTCTTGAAAACATTCATAATCCACCTAGTAGATGTCAACTTTTTTAATGGTTAGAGATTGTTGTTGCTATCTCCACCCTACAAACAAGAGATTTTGAATGAAGATTGAAGCTTTATGAACTATAAACTTAAAAGAATGCCTTTAAACCCTCTATTCGTTTGAATATGAAGAATTTACATCACAGTTTTCAAGAATTAATTTACAATATGAAAATTAGTATTGCTACTCAATTGTTTATTCTATACTTTGATTAGTATACTTTGACTTTGTATGTCATGATCAAAGTTTTAGGCTTACCTTTGCAAGTTAGATGAACAATGCCTACGTTATTTACAATATAATTTTATAAATAAAATTGCTAAAATGATAGGGAGTAATAGGGATCAAAGATGGATAATCTTCACCAACCTAGATGGATTCTTAATAGCCATATTCTATCCTTTTGCATTTGTTCATTTCAAATCATTCACATGATAAAAGAACAAATATACTTGCATAAAATTCTAAAAATCTTGATATTGTTATCAAATCCTTCACACAAAAGGGACCCTCCAAGACTCTTCACTAATGTTAAACACTGTAATTTGTATTTAAAATTATCCCTTTTGAAATGCAAATTCCTAAATTTTAGATACAAAATGGATACAACATAATAGTAGAAGGGTGACTAGAAGGAAAACACCAAAAATTGGGAGTCTCTCATACAATGTCACTTAAAAAACACCCTCTGTCCTTCAGGGGGTTAAATCGGTTTCTTCATTTTTGAACGCACATGAACTTGATATGGTGTCATCCAAACAAAGATGAAATTTCCTACCAAGTCACGGATATTATTTCTGAAAAATGGATAAAACTTCAGCCAAGAATTGCAGCTGAGAAGCAGCCAGCTGCAACCAGATTCAAAGATGGTGAATCACATTCAAGAGATAAACATAGCCCCAAAGAACTCTAGTGCATCTGTAGGTCAAAATTGGATTTTTCTTTTAGACCTGTACACATTTTTAACAGAAATTAACTGTACTGTAAAGTACTGTAAAGTACTGTTACCTGTACATCGACTTGAACTAGATTTCTGGAGGATAGGACCTCCGATGATTATTCTAGTTTCTCGATACAAGGTTTCCTATACCTCCTCCTCCAGCTACACTGCTGCTCCACTTGACAAGGGCACCCAAGTGAACAAAAGAATGGTTTTGATTGGTGACAGGCTCAAAGCAAGGTATTTTCTTTTCCAGTTGAATGGAGCCATCAGTCTTCTGTAGTCCTCCCTCCCTCCCAAAATGTAGGCAAATCTGGCGATGTCTTCGTGTTGAAACACAATAAGCTTGATTCACAAAACCATGGCAGAGATTTTTGAGTTGTGTAGAATGTGTGTGTCGTAGTCAAAAGCTGCTGTCACCCACATTCGCCTCACCTGTGCATTGTCATTCAACGTTAGGATGGTCACCACTTGAGAGACCAGCTCCAATTTCGCACGCACTAGCAAGGGGTAAGAATCAGCTACAGTTTAGCACGCACTAACAGAATTTTCGTCCTTCAAAATAAGTTCTTAGAAACTGATGTTGTCCAAGGCTACTGGGTTATAGTTGCAAGGGATAATTTGAGTCTCTTTAGACACATGTTGAGTTCAGTCCAAAACTTGGACAAGGAATGGAGCTTGAAGACTCATAAATGGCTCTGGTTTAAAATTGAGACTTGGCTTAAGCCAGGAGGACACTAATGTCTTCTGTGGTGCAGTGTTACTTGGTCTTGGTTCAAGGTTTTCCCCTCCTCTTAGGCTCTCACATAAAATTTCAACTCTCTTAAGTCTTGAGACCATGTGTAAAGGGAAAATGAACCAAGATTATTTCTTGATCAATTTCTTCTTAAGTCAGAGTCTCAAGTGTCCCTAAGAACCTGTTTGAAAGGACCAAAAATATGCTAGTGAGAGAGATAATATGGTCATAGAACTTGCAACAGCAACTATCATTTATCACTCACCTCATTGAGTCGAAGATCGCTCAGGTGCAGCAGCTGACTACGCCGCAAAAATGTGTTTTCCTGCCACTACCAATCATAAAGTATAAAGCCTAGCGAATTCAAATGGAAAAGAAGGTGGGGGGAAGGGGTCAGGACATGGAGGAGTAAAAACATACTGGCTCATCAGATTCATCAGAGTCCGATTCGTCTTGTCGCTCTCCAAACGCACCCTAGTGGCAAAAGAAACTCAGCTATACTCATACTACTGATTCCCCTTGAAATACAATACTTCGGCAAAGTCAACAGAGATACTATCGCTTCCAGATATAAAATATGATACTGAGCACTCTGCCAAAGTCAATGTGTAAGGACTTGGAAGAAAAAAAGTAATAAAAATTGTAGCTATTTTGTGTTATGCAGGTTTGAAGAACCAACCTCTCCATGCTGATCCAAGTACAGGGAGGGTGCCATGCAGACTCGGTTCCCGCGAATGAGCACCAACTGTGTTGAGTGCATGAGTAAATAAACGCCAATTCCAGAACCCTCTGAAACAAGACGATGAAACACCATAAGTGGGAGTTCATAACTTGATGCATATCAAGTTGAATATATCATTGGAGCTTAGTTAAGTGAGTGTTGGGATTTGATAACCAAGAGTCTATTGACTCTAGGTAGCTAGAGCACTTTAGGACTAATGTAGCCGTAAGACCACCAGTAGATGCACAATAAAGCTTAGTAAGTCATTACATATTCTATGCAGAAAATACTCCGTAAGAAATAAATGAGTAGCTTCGTAGTGAGATAAATCACCGGATATCTCAATTCTATGGTTGGGAGGCAAGTTACACTCACAATGTAATACATTTGTCTTATTCTATCCAATGCTCTAACAGAGCGAACTAATAATTTACTCACTTCTGATAGTTGCACTTAGAAGTTCAAAAACATCTTGGAGGAAAACCTCACCAACTGCATGAATTTATAATTTTCGCAAGTCCAACTTACTATTTGTGGACAGAAAGTTGCCGATTGATATCAGCAAGAAGTGGCCACAATTTTCAGTATCTTTAGACTCATATTTTGTCAAACGCTACTAGGAGATTTCAGGATTAGAAACAAAAACTATTAAAACTAGGCTAAGATAAGAGGAGATTACCAGATTGAGCATGCCGTGAACATTCAGCACAGGATGAAGTACCACAGCAGAAGTAAAAACCGCACACAAGACAAATTGCCGGCTCACTGCACAGAGGAGAAAAAGTTCACAATCTCATCTTGAATAGTTTTCACAATGAATCTCCAAATAAGGAAGCTCAGCAAAATCAGAACTCACTGACAGGTGACCCTAGCCAATATAATTTAGTTAACTCGAACTTAAAGACCGGATCCAATCTGAATCTGAACGCTCAGCACAATAAGGAACTCTCAGATAGACTTACGTTGATTGTGTGTTGCATTCTTGGCATTTACCGGAATCGGTTATACTCCCAAGCAATAGTTCCTGATGAAGGAGAAGTTTACCAAATCATAATTAAGAAACAATAATCCATGAGTCATTCAAGCTCTGGTAACTTGAGAAATAACAACCATTTACAAAGTCTTCACTAGGATCAGAATGATTCAAGGAATTTCAGACAACATAATATAAAAAGAACTTTCGAAGGTCTCCATATGATCACATCATGAGGGCTATATGCCCTCCATATGATCATAATGAAAGACCCCATGAAACATGAAAGAACCTCTTTACGATGTCCATTAATCCTGAAAATGTCTAATTTTACTGAAAACCATGTATATTTGAAATATCGAAACTGTGCACAAGACTATTGGCAAAAGTCTATCAAGTCCAAATCTCGTAAGTGCGAGATTTCAAATCTGACCTGGTAAACCAAGGGCAACGGTGCAAAATGTAATTCCCTGGGTACTTTTTTCAGGGTCAGCTTTGAGTCCTTGCTCAGAAGATTCTGTTGATCACAGACAGTCATGAAACCCCTCGTGAAAAATGAAACCTTTGACAGATCCAACTCATTAAAATGTTACCCAAATCAATAGCACAATATCTCCAAATTCATGCGTGATATGTAAAATATATTAAGATTACAATCAAGGCGTTCATTATTATCGTTACTAGAAGCATTGAATATAATCAAACTCCACATACACATCAAAATTATCAACGTCCAAATATGGGATCCATTCAGACTCCCCAAGAGGATTTTTTCTCACTCACATAATCAAGTCGCAGATTTTGTAATAGACTATTAATATTAGAAGATTCTGCACCATCAAACCCTGCGGAAAAAGAGACAAAAAGCCTAGGAGTCAGAAAGTGAAAAAGCAACTGCATTGGAGATTTGATTAATGCTAATAACAGAGACTTTGAGCAATAAATTGGGTCTACTTCTAAGGGAAGGTCAGCAACTGAGGGAAAGAATCCGCAGATGAAAATAAGAGATGAGAACCTGAGTGAATAAAAATTCTGTAAGAATCTTCAAGCCCCAGCTCCTGCTGCAGGTACGAAGCATCCATAACCTTTCTACCTGCAAATGGAGAAGGAAAAAACATTCAAAAACTGCTGGTAAGGAGAAAGAGCCTCAATGATGCACAGAATTTGGAGCAAGTACCAGGCTCCAAAGCGTCTTTCAATTTTAATGTCGTTGTACTGCTCTAATAGCCATTAATACTGACAAGGTATATATAAGTACGGGAACAATCATGCCTTCAACTCATAATTCAAGTGACATCATTTTGATGACGAAAGGGATAGTTGCACGGAATATTCAGTTTAGTGTCGTCCATTAAATAATGACGAGGTGCAAGGCGTCACTCACACATAGGAATGTTAAAAGAGCTGTAATTGAGTGAATTTGCTTCTAAATACGTGGGTGCAAGATAATCGGTCAGCGACTTTTTGTGTATAAAATAGAGTATGACTTGACATTGAAATCACAAGAGACTTGCAATGTCACATCTTGCAAGGTTCTCATGTTGTCTGACCAATGCAACAATATAAGAAGCACATAAATTGCAAAATCCTAATATGATTGTCTAAGAAAGCAATTATGTAAAACCACAAGGAAGTTGTTACCTGAGCCAGAATACTTTTGCTTGCAACCCTCACCAGTAATAACTTGCACCTACAGATACATCAGATGTCAATCAGTTAATCCAGCTCATGCTACTGGGGTAAATCCATTCATTATTAAGGCGACGACATTCCACAATACCTAAAAGCGAACATACCCTGCAACTTTCTAAAGCAAAACTCTCTACACATGGGTCCAATCTTAGCTCGATAAAAAACAACTTCAAGTGGACTTCGATCAACAAAAGTGCCCTTAACTTGTTCAAATCACAGGCAAATATCACATGAATGAAAAAAAACGTGGCATCCTTTTGCAGGGTTATTGTGAAAAATTTAGGAAAGTGCATAATTGACGTGGATCAGGTAAATAAATACCAGCAAAGCTGCTCTCCGCAAGAAAGGCAGGCAGGCATATCTGACCACAGCACCCCAGTCTCTTTCCAGGTTACGCACATCCATATCCATATTATTCTGCAATTCAGAACAAGCTAGTAAAACCTGAGTCAAGGCCACCGCGTATGCAAACTTCACCAGCAGCAAAATTTCTTCAACTTTGGGCCAACCTGGAAAGGCCTGCACACAGAGAAAAAAAGGAGACAGTCAACAAATAATAACTTTCAATCTTCTTCAGATTCTAGCCCAACTACGAAACGAAAAGTTACCACCGCCTAAAGAAAGAGGGATTTTACAATCTCTGCAAAGTTGTACCAGAGATAATAGTTCCACACTAGCATTTTGGAAGAGGCAAAAGAACTCACACTCAGCAGCCCAATGAGAAGTCCAAAGGGATCGGTATCAAATAAACTACAATTTAGTAAAGTGGAGCTCCACTCCAAGTCGATTTGTGCAGGCTCAAGTGGAGTAAGAGATTCATTCCCGCAAGAGGTTTGTGCCGGTGCATAGTCTCCTCCTTTCATTGCCATATATTTCCCTGGTGTCATCATTTCTTGATCTTCAGCTCCTGGTGCCATCCCTGGAGGCATCCCTTCAGGCATCCCCCTTGCATTCCACAATTCTGGCATTGGAGGCTCGGGACCTGTCCACGGCGCACGATTCGTTTGCTGCTGGGCATTGAAGTCACCGTATCCAGGGATAGGAGAGCTATACCCACTCGAAAATGGTCTCTGTAACACTCCCAACTTATGGCGGGTGTCCTCCTCTTTCCCTTTGTTGCTCTTCACCACTTCTAGTTGATGGGTTTCTTTCACAGAATTCTGTTGTCTGACGAGTGCATCACGAACAGACGTGAAAAGGTTTCGAAGGTTTTTATTCTGAGTAGAAACTTCTCTGTTTTGCATGAACTGCGTGATTTTGGCCAACATGTTCTTGATCCTCACTTTCTTGGTTACCATCTCTTGTCCTGTAACATAAGCAAAAAATGCCTGACGTCAATTAGGAAAATGTAGTGAAATATTGTAGGGCAAGAGTTGTATTTACAAAAGTACCACTAAGAGGGGTTTCGGTAAAAATTAGACCGATTCAGGATCTTCTAGATAACATCACAAAGAGAAGACGTTCAAAAAGGGGAGGCTTCACAAAAAGAAATATTTACCTTTATCAAGAGTATTGGACACCATCGCTAGCTTTCCAAGCTCCTGAATGGCAATCCAATGTCCTGTATCCGAACCCCATATGCGTTGATTGCTTGGCTGGTGCGAGGCTGTGGAAACGTCCTGAAACTCCTCTCTCGTCTCCACCTCACAATGGGTAATGTTTGAAGCAAAAACTTCCCAAAGTACCTGCAAAATCTTTACAATGTCATTCGGAGAGGCTGAAAACAACCCCAAGAAATAACATCCAAAACATAGGTCACCGGTGCTCAAATGAATGGGGAATCGCTCAAATGTAATAAAATAAATGATTTCAATATCTTTCTAAATGCTCAGGACTCAGAATCATAATTTCATCACAAGGGAAAGAAGAGTAAAGACTGTAAAAAAGCCACCAGGAACGCTAGCAAGAGACTTTAAAAAAATTTACTTCAACATGTACATCTCGCATCAGATTCTGATCACTTACAGGGCACATAGGTAACTCCTTTGCTACCTCATACCAGTTGCTTCTCACATTCAGACTCTGCCACAATAACACCATTTTTAGAAACATAGATTCACTTTCGCAATATGTCATTCGCTGAAAAAAAAACTGATCCTTGTAGACCACACGACCCACATCTAAAGACATATTGTAAACAGATATGATTAGCGAAAATGTGGAAAAGGCTTGATAAGATTACCTGAGAAGCAAACCATTCCAGTGCTCCAGGCAGACTTTTGCATTTCTCCCAAAATTTCTCCCAATACTGTCCTTGATTCTCGAGATCGTCAGTCTCACAAGCTTGCACCATTCTTGACAGACCAGCTTGAGGCACAACAGGCAGTAGTGCATTCGCCAATCGACGGCAAATTGGGCAAAGAAACTCTATCTTTTCAATTTCAATGATGCCTTTACCTGGTAGTCAAAGTCCACATGCATGTATTCCATCGTCATGGATCTGGATTCGATTCTAGTACAACAGCTTGAGATACAACAGCTTCACAGCTCAACATCATAAAAAACTAGAGAAGAACGCAATATTTGGTGAACTTATAACATTTTCACTGTAAGTAAAATTCCTAAAAGTATATTCGAAGTCATATTAGATTGAAGGTTGACATTAGCACAACATGACTTGCTTTTATGGCCAAGAACCATCAGAAAATGGCATGAACCTAGTAATATGTTCAAGACATTACCTTCATAGGGTGTCTCGTTACAGTGACTTTTCGAAAGTGAAGAGTGATAACTTTGAAAACACTCCTGGTGCATCTGCGATCACAATCCAACAAGTAACAACGAGCTTAACATAAATACCTTCAAATATTGTATCTAATCCTCACATGTTTCCACTTCCAAAAGGAAATATTAATGGATGGACTTGACAAGAACAACAAGTCACTAACTGAATTAAATATATATAACTATATTTATAACACCCACATCCATTGCAGCTCGAAATCGTCACAAGATATTGAAACTACCTGATGGCCACAGCAACGGACATGCTCTGCAGGTATATGGTCAATCATGTTCTCTCTCGTGGTATAAAGAAGCAACTGCCTGGCATCACGAGATGACTCTGCGCTCTGTGGCATACTTGCCATCTTTACGATGGTCTCGGCAGACCCCTTGTCAGTCACTTCCTCTTTCTTCTCTATGACAAGATTTGGCATACTGTAACGTTGTACAAAACCAATCCAACCTGTTGATTTGTCATTGCCACCACACTGCAAAGAGAGAAAAGCAAGAAAGGGGTCACTGTGTAGTATTCCTGAAGGACTATGAGGAACCAGGAACTGAGTATCACATACTCAAACAGGTCAAATAAAAAAATAAACTAATACATCAAATGTCATTGGTTTTAAAAAACCCCACACCGTTCATCCATACTAGCAAAACGTGAATGACAGTAGAGACTTTAAGGAACATACCTCGCTCCGACAGAGAGCACATTCATGGGCTTCAACTGGCTCCACCGATGCTTTTTTACTTCCAGCAACGACGCTTGAGACTTCAGATAAAGGATCCTCGGAACCATACGCTGCTCTTAAATTACTGTCCAAGTTACTAGTGGTGCCACTCTCGTCATCATCGCTGTCTTCAAAATGCTCCAGAAATGCATTCTGCCTGTCTCAACAAGCCAGGGCAATTGTTTAAGAATTTGTCCTTGATTCTGAGAAAACGCCATAAGTATCGCCGGAAAGAATTAATATGATAACAGTTTTAACTACCTTGAGTTCGGTATTATATGAATTATAAAAACCCAACCTGTCGATAATCTCTACGATAGAAAAATGCAGTAGCAGAACGCCTACTATAAAAATGGATTGTTAGAGCTTGCAGTCAAGGTGTTCAAGAAAAGTGACTAAGATCAGTCATACTTGGCTTTGAATTGAGCCATAATGGCCTCCTGGCGCTGTTTTTTCTGTAAACGTTCGTCATCGTCTGTGGTATGTACTCGAGCCTGGGAATTGTAGAAAGCAATTGTACAATTTAGCATTAAAACATGAGTCTAGCCTGAGCAGTCGAGAACATCACTATGCTTCATTGACCAAAATAAAATAGAATCTAATAACACAAAAATATTCCATTAGCTTGAATTCCTGCAAACACACAGCTTTCTACTCCTTCCAGCACGAAATTCTAGAAGTCATATTCAAGGAGAATGATGAAGTTTTAGAAAAGTTGTTATGAACGTTCAGGTTGGGTAGGAAAACTTACATGCAATTTGGGTGAAAGGACCAACTCTATATCCGTTGGTGAACCTCCAGAGGTTTCGGTGTACGGAGATGCCATCAGGAGATGCATTACATAGTGCACAGAGTCAACCAATCCTGGGTATTGAAAAAACCATGTTAGAACCTGTCCCAGACACATGTTCCAAAGTCAATTCCATCATGAGTAAAATCAGAAGCCAACTTACGAGGAGCATTCGTCACATCTTGCAACTTGCGAAGCAAATCCAAAATGCTCGGGGACTCTGATTGATAGATTCCCCACTCCATAACCTTTGTGTCCTGATTGAATTGAGGTCTACGGTGAACATTATAGAAGATGTCGTTGGAAGAGACGAGAGGTGATTGCAAAGTCTCCGAGGATGCAGGAAATCTTTCAGGATAATCCCTGCAAAAACATGACAAACCAGAAAATTACAAACATGCTTTAAGACATCATAAAAGAAACGTAGTAGGGACTTCAGTCGTGGCCTCATTTGCTACAACTCTTAGAACGCTAGTTTTCTTCAATAATTACAGTACCCTGATATATGAGAGAAAATTTGAAAGCACAAAGGGTTCAGGAAATTTTAAGATATTGGCATTGGAAGAGCAAAAGGCACGAACTAATAGCCCTGATAATATGACAATACTCCAATATGTTGAGTTGCAGTACCTCCGATCCTGAAGAGCAAGTCCCATCATTTGCAAGGCTATAACGCCGAGTGATTCACAAGCAGTGGCTGTAGAATCGTTCATGACCAGAGCGCTCACGTAGTTCAACACGTTCCACAAAAGCTGATGGCATTCCTACCAATCCATATTATCACACGCAGAATGAGTTGAGTTGATATCCAAAAGCTCTAGTGCTTGACCCAAACCATAAGCAGAAACCACGAAGTCCACTCAGATACATAAATAAATAAATGGAATCCTTATGAGCCACTAATTCTCCCAAAGAAAACAAGGACTGGTACCTCCGTATGAAGAAGGTTGATAAGACGATTGTAAGGCTCTTTCACAACCCCACAGGGTTTAATTCGCCAATAGTGAGGCAGTTTTCCGACGTGGACTGCTCTCTCCTGTGAGTATTACAGCAGGTTCCACCAAGAAGCTGTTAGTTGAGAATCCTTTGGATGATTAACATTAGATGACGATGAGAAGTAATTCTTTCAATGCTTATATACAGCGCATGTTAGCGTCTAGAGATAACCACATTTGAAACACCATAGAGCTCTGAGACCCTATTTGACATGTAGAGTGATATTAGTCCTTGGAAATCAATACCAGACCCTAGCAGAAAAGCTTTGTAAGTGTTGCTAATAGATTTCAGCTAACTACGCTTCCTTGAACATGCAATCTTCTAAACAGTCCAACTATTACTACTAATTCATAAACGACTCACAACAAACCCTCTTACCTGGGCATCTACTAATTCATTTGAATAAAAGTGAGCGAACAACGGGTCAAACTCCTGCCAGCACTCCGCTTTCAACTCGTAGTACCCTTGCTCTTGAACCTGATCACAGAACAAACACAATTGGTAAAAGATTCGGAGTGTGGTAAAGTTTCAAATGTTAGCAATACAGGTTGACAAGTTATAATCCGTCACAGCTTCTGCCACAAAAAAACCGTCACAAAAAATCACATATGGGCGAAGAAAAGTTTACCTTTGGATCATGGAAAAGGGCCACAACGTCCAGCATTTCAGTCAGTTTCTGATGATTCACCGGGATAGCGCTGAGGGCACGGCAGAGCTGAATTGGAAATGAAAGGTAAGATTGAAAAATGTTAGCAACAAAGACCAAAACAAGTAGAAAAGTGCTCTTAAAGAGTTGAAAAGCCAAAATTTGAGGTCCACTACATGAGGGGACTCACCTGCGAATACGTTTGATTCTTGACACAAAGCCACTGGATGACATCATAACGCAGACAGTCATCCTACAACAATTCATTCAAACTCAGAATTGGACAAACTCCACTGGAAATTATGTAGGGCACACAAGAGTGTAACCAATCATGGACAAGATGAACATTGCCAAAACAGAGTGTATTTCATTCTCTCTAATGCATGTGATTCCAGTCACTTAATAATGAATCATGGTTATGTTATCCCAGTATGGACCAAAAAATTTCACCTCCTTCATTCCTGTATTGCGACGCTCACGAACAACCTGGAGAACAGGACACATGCTTAGCCACATAGTTTTATGACCAACCAAAAGTGATCGACTGAAATCTAAAAATTCTGAATCTTCTTGCTAAAGTGACACACAGGTGCTAAGGCTCTAAACGAGCATGCTTAACTAGCAGCTATAGCTCGCCAGTTTCATATTTCAACACAACCATAACCAAGTCTTCCTTGCTATTAGAAAAGCAACCATCCATGTTCCGCTGTAACCTTCAGCCGACGAGTGGGTCTCTGAATATATATAACACTGACAACAAGAAATATGAAAATGACACTGCTGCTCAGCAGCTACATCAAATTTTTGTAGCATAATACATATAAATACCTCACAACAAGTCTTTCAGGAAATAGTTTATGTAGAACCAAGAAACCATCCTTGTATTGTCCCAAACCAAAGTACTTCACTAGAGAGTTTGCTAACTTTCGAAGGCGGAGGTATGTTACCAGCAAAACTAATCGGATGAAATCCTGCAACAACGAAATTTTGTCCCCAACAAGCTTGTCGTGATCAAACTCGGGAGACGATACCAGCTCCTTCAGCTGTCAGTGACACAAGTAACATTAAATTACAACATCAAGCATCTAAGTTGTGTCTGTAGAACGTACAAAAATTTGCAAACAATAAACGGCATGAAGAGTCTATCAAGCTTTCATATGGATCATTTAATTTCAATTAGGATTCAGAAGTAGCGCTAGAAATGTTCCTCACAAAGTCTTAGTCTATTACCTCAAAGCGCTCTGCCATTCGCATGAATACTGCGCGCTCCATATTTTCTCGAGCCACAGCACAGAACTGCAACAATAATATATCCATATCCATTGACCTGCAACATTCAGGTGAACATCCCTTAGCAACTGCATATGATGGTGCAGATAAAATCACCTTCACTCTCCCAAAACAAACGATAATGAAAGATTATAGATCTCCCAACAAATACAGAAGTTAATAAAAGCAGAGTCTACAGGTCTATTAGCGTGTTGCAGCATAAACTTACTGATCATGCCAAAAACTCCCCCGATAAATGAGCTCCAAACGGCTGAAATCCTCCGACGCTTCAACCCATCGACCTGCTCGAATCTACTACAACGGCAAAGAAAGTCAAAAGAAAGTCACAGCTATGCTGACAATCTAGAAGTAGGTTCAAAACTCAGTCCATAGTTGTAGAATCTCATTAAATGACATAAACAATATCCAATTCCATAGCAGGTTATGATAAATAAAAGCTCGAAATTTCACCACTACCCAGGACTCAACATAGTTAACCACACTGTGCACAAGTTTCAATATGAACTAAGACAATCACCTGTGCCATCCAGACCATTATGCGTAAGGGATGCTCCATCAATGCAAGCACCTGATCAAAGCAACATATTCAGATAACAATAAGACAAAAACGATATCAAGAATCAAGCGAAACACTTCTAATACAAGCAAGGGTCTTCAAAAACTGAAGCTTGCTTCATTACAAGCCGATTCATCACATTCCATAGTTACAGTTGTCAGGTATTCAAAGTTGATTTTCCCAAAGAGATAAAAGGACCGTATAGGAACAAAATACTTGCAATATACCTCGTTTTCTGAATAGTCGAAATTCAAGCTGGAAAGAAATCCATTCTTCGCATCATTCCACGGTAAGAGCACAAGCTTTGCCAATATGGCACTCAGTGTCCTATGAAGAGGAATGTGCAGAGACATAGAAGTATTGACTGATGTATCACCCAAGAAATTTGAAATTGGTTCCTGCACAAGAGCCCATCATAACGAAAATTAATGGCATCCTTCCAAGTGTCTTGAGTTTCTGCAAAGCTTTAACCCTTATAGGACCAAGAAGCCGAAATTTGGTCAAGTATGTTTATTAACAGTTTCGACTAAGTCACATGAGCACTTGCTTATATCCTATTTTATTTATTTATTGACCTACACGTGCAATGTTCTTTGCTGACTCTGATGATATAAAATTTGGTCCCATCTGAGCTATATTTTCACTATATGATCAATGGAATTGGTCATCATAAAACCAAGAATCCTTGGTCATTTACGAGTTAAGCAACAAGCTGTACTGTACCAGACTGGCAGAATGATGGTACACATAACGATTTACAGATCATGAGATGTGGAAACAGGCCAGGAGGAACAGCTAAATGTACTTGCCTTCATTAAGTATTTGTGCAGTTGGACCAAAGTACGAGAAGCTGCAGATAGTAATGTTTTCCTAGATGTTTCCATTGGATCCTCCAATTCAGGGTTGTAGATTGCGAAGCATTTAGAGAAGATCTGAAATACGATGGCCATTGTATTCATCTGCAACAACCACAAACCAAACATCGTCATGACATGGATTCATCATTTACGTAAAAGCCAGTCTTTTCCATGCACGCTTTTGATCATCTTTCCAAACTCGTACTAGCGCATTAATTTCTCAAGTGGACCTCGCAAATACCTTAATTCATCTCCTAGAAACAAATGCGACTATCAAGCACCCTCAATCATAGCTGAAACCCAACTCTCATACCACGTGCAACATGAGTAATAATGCAGAGCCTCTTTGACGACATATTGATGGCAAAAACAGGTGTTGATTATTACAAACCTCTAGTTGGATAGCTAATGTCCACTCATTCTGCTCCTCGAAATCGACAGATCGCGTAGAAGAATAAGGGTTCATCCACTGCCCCAAAAAAGATAAATTGTCAAATGCAAAGCATACAAACCAAAGTTGAGAGTACCCTCAAACACTCTCAGCACCATGTGGTGAAGAATCAAAGAGATATTCTACCTAGATTTTTACACAATCTTAACTCACACATTCAACACGTGTAGCTGAAAGGAAAGTTCTAGCGCAAAAACGTAACACAAAAGAATGTCAGAACACGCTCGAAAGGCCTCACTACTAGAAAAACGTAACACAAGAATGCCAGAACACGTTCGAAAGGCCTCACTACTAGAAAACCTACTCCCCAGAGGAATTCTAGGCAGACTAGTTACAAATGGCAGGGTTTAGTGCACCTTGGTTTCTACAATACCTCTGGGAGGTGGGGACGTTCTACAAGTGAAATAATAGAGGGGGTTAAACGGAAACCTGGAGAAGGACAAGGACATCCAAAATAGACGTAAAGACATCAGCCTGCTCTTCAAGAAGCACTTGAGCGACAGGTTGATGAGCAACAATCAAACGCAAGTCTCCTTGAGGTCTCAAGTACATCTACAGCACACATGCACCAAATAGGTCATCTTCTACAAAGCCACTGACATAAAAAGTGAGTCCAACACCTCATAAGACAGCTGGGGTTACAAAGTTTACGACCTTTGACCAAAAAACAACTTCCGTCAATTCTCACATAGGATAGTATTACAAATCAAAGAAGCACACCAATCTCTATAAGGACATAACAGCAACAAAAGTACAATGAACAGCTTATTTAGCTAGGCAAAGCCTAAAATACAGCAGAGCAATATTGAAAACCTGGGAACAAGTGAAAATGAATCAATTTGAGGTGAGATTTATTTCACTAACCTTGTGCACAATTCTTGGATCCCTAACGTTCACTACGTTGGTGCCGCTGTCAGCATTGGACATCAGCACAAGTAAGAATCCAACGTCTATTTCAAATGACAGTCAGTTACTCGGACTACTTTGCAAGCATTTCATCTGGTGTAAATAGACACGTCAGCATATGTAAGAACTCTTATCAGATGAGCATAAAGATTTTGTAGCTGTGTCCAAAGTGATTCGGCTAAGCCGCTTCAGTACACACCTTGAAACGCAGCGCCTTAGGATTTTATCAAAACTCATAACAAATAATTTCAGCAAGTCCTTGTCCTTTATCAACTTCATATTCGCAACATTAAAAATTTGCACCATCACTGCAACAAACAAAGTGCACAATCAGACTTAGTCAATACAGAGACTATCAAGGGCGACTGTCGAAATCTGTAAAAGAGCACCTGTTCGCAATTTCTATCGGCCACCTCAGTACTTGTTAACATACCTCTCTCCAGACTTGAGTCAAGAGCTTTGAAGGGCTTAATAGAAGGTTCGTATGATACTCGATTGTTTCTATCAACCACGCTCTCAATCATCGCTGGATAGTGATTCATGAGCTCCTCGGAATACTGATTCTTAAAGTTTGGATTATAAAGCATCTGTAAAAACAAGGTCGTTTCCTGCAAAATCCATAAGGCAGTAGAATTACAGACAAAACAGAGCACGGACGACTCCAACTCAAGCTGTCAACATCAAACAATCTGAACATTACAGGAGCGCAGCATCACACCAAGGCACATACAACAACCGAGGTCAAATTTTCACCAACATGCTTCAATTCTGGTTATGTAGACGATTTCAAGAGCAAGAACCAAACAAGAACAGGCCTATGGTATGAAGTTTCCAGACATTACCCCTTCCATGATTACTTCTGGCATGTTAGCGAACGTCCTCAACAGAATCTGTAACGGGGTTTTTAACTGCAGACAAAGAAGCACATTAGAGCAATGAGCTATGCGACCTCAAGTTGCACTTGGAAAAAACTTGAAAGGTGCACAAAATTAACATGTAACAAGACGCTGATTTTTGTATGTGTTCAGTAACGAATATGCTTGCCAACTTTAAATCTAACATGCCACTAAAATGGGACAAGAAACGATCACGAAATACAAAATCCCACCAAAACATGAACACCAATTATGAAATTCACAATTTAAAGGTTTAGGTGGACTAATCCACCTCACGTGTCTCCCTGTCCTTTGCAGTCATCTGGACAACTTCCGAACACACGATCTTGCGAAGAGCATCCACAGAGCACAACTGGAAATAAGGGGTTTTCATGAAAGACAACAGAGAAATTAGCAAACAAAGATGTGCAGAGTGTAACATGTAATATCAGCTACAAGAAATTTCAGTTTTCAACAATGTCAATCTCAGGAAAGTGAAAATAAGTAGATAATTTCAAGTCCTCAAGAAATGAGTACTTTCCGGAAATACAGGACACACCTTTTTAAGCCAATCGAGGAAAACCATAGCTGTCTCTATCTTTGTCTTTTCAGAAACTGGTGGCCCTCCCTTCGATACTGAGACGTAACCGATGATGAACGAAAGCATGCCCAAAACAGTGCCCACTGATGCACCAAAAATTCCCCAAAAAGATGTTCACTCAAGAGAAACAAGACACACCATTGATTATCATGCGGATTCTCCACCGGAACTTCATAATTTATACACAAAACCCTCACGGAACTCCATACATTTCAGCATACTGTTCATAAACTGGTGCAGTTCCACAAAGTGTCACGATATTCAGTTCAGACAAAGAGCAGCTATCATCCACAAGATGATTTTTTTGCAGTTACTGTAAATGTTCCATAAAGGCACAAACGAACAAAACAGTTCAGTGATTGTTCCAGAAGCAGACTCCAACCTGAGACTTTTGTAGGACCCTCAAGTTCAGGAGGTACAGAAGGTTCCTGACGATCCACGCTACGATGTGCACTGCAAAACCTGTTGTACACAGGCCACACTCATGTGAATGCTTCACCATATCGAATATTCAATTATTCCAAACTTGGCAATCTTTGTTTGGATACAGGAATTACCTAAAAACTGTGAATCTTAGCTAAGAGTTACAAAGTGAAATGGACATGCACGGATCAAAAATCAGTAGAAAATGTCTGAAACATTCAAAAAGACCATAAATACAGCTGTGCAGAATACAATGTCTCAAAAGAACCCACTTGCGAAGCAGTCATTACTCTAATCAGCGGGGCTGGGGTACTGTAGAGGCTTGCATGCCCTCACACTGTTGGCGCATTTATGGCAGGATTGATCGACACAGGCTGGAATCGTCTGACAGGTGCGACAATTCGCCAGAAAAAAAAGCTAAAAAAAGATGACTCTAATTGAACCAGGAAGGAACACGATATTTTATCATAGCATTAACGATCACCAGTTCACGTCGAGTGTGGTCATTACCCTTCTTCTTGCCAAGCATCTGGGTCTCCGCAGTCACAGCACCCGCCTGACTCACTGTGATACATTACTGCGTTCATAGAGCTTGTGTCAGTTGTTATTAACCAATGGAAATCTAGTCACTTGGAAATGCTGCCCTTGCAGTGCCACATATAATACCACTCTAAAGAATCACGGGACGTGAACATGACAGCGGGAGAACTACGACACCAGCTCGAAGCATAATTCTCATCAAATTGAATCCCCACGTCAGACGTGGTCACAATAAACTTACCATAATCATGCTCTTTATGTTCACCCTTCAAAAAACAACCCACACAGATAGCACTGCGAAACAATCAGCAGAAATCGGAATGTCAGGCAAAAAAGCGTCCCGCTTCGAATGCAATAAAAATCCTTCATGAAATTCCACCATTACTAGAAGATGCCATTTAGTCCATCACTCATTCAGCTTCATTTCCGGAGCTCAAATTAGAGGGATAAAGCGATGACGTCCAACCTAAAGAACCCTAAAACTCTAGAAAATTCAAACGCACTCAAACCAATAAAAAATTAACACATTCCATTAGCACCCTTACGCTGCCCCGATCAGCAGAATGGCAAGCACAAACTGGAGATTAAAACTATCGATCAAGCTGCATAATGAAGCATCCCAGTACTAATTTTTTCGTCCTAACTAATGAGCAGCCTCATAATGTGCACCAAAAGAAAGCACAAACAAGCTGGATAACAGCTGGTGCTTGCACATCAGTAATCATAAAAGCAAAGACTCAATATTGAAAAAATGATCCAGACAGTAAGGTATCAAAATGTGAAGGACAGCCAAGCTCTCCATGTCAGGGTAATCTCAAACTTCACAGTACCAAATGTCGAAGAATCCACAGTTGCCAATTGAAATGAATGCCTGTTTCTCCTCAAATAATACCACCACAAAACAAAGATCAGTGCAGAGAAGCGAGAGATATCGTTTCATTAGCAAACCTGGAGTCATTGACTTGGCATTTGCGGCAGCGATACGCCACCGTGCCTTTGGTCCACACTGTGGTGCACTGCGCTTGCCCACTGGACTGCAACGCATCCAGGTACTGCGGAAACGACATGCCGGCGGGACACATGCGCCACTCATGCGTCCGCACTCTAATTTCGGCATCCTCGGGAGTGAAGCATTGCAACCATTGGGAGCTCATGTCACCCATTTCCACCGACCACCACCACCACGCATACTAGAGCTAGACAGAGCGAGAAACCGAAACTGAAACCGAAAAAGTTTCTTCCAAACTTCTTGGAATCACTTCAAAGAAAGTGCTCAAGAACTTTCCAACACCCATAACTGGAGACCCAAATCAGCGCAACCTTGAAACATGTGCGAATTTCACACACAACTTAAGAGCCACTCAGTGGTATTACGCTACAAGCCATGGACCAAATAACCCGTTCCTACGGAGGAGGTGAAGAGCTTGACGACAAGCAAGATCGACTCTGCGACACAAGAAATCCCATCTTCCTCACCCCGGACTTGTGACCCCAAATCTCTTCCAAATACATCTCCCCTGCACAACCAAACCCTCGTTCTTCACATCCATAAATCTACAACCACCCCCTCGATCGTCCCTACACGAAACCCTTCTCCTCCTCGGCCTCTCCCCAAAAACTTGCCACCCCACATCCCCAAAGGAATCTCAAGGGCTTTGCAAATTAATACCCCCACCAAGACCCTTTCCCCTTCCTACGCCTTGCAATTGGGGATGTAGCTTGTTCACTCGCTCAGTGAGAGCTTCCAAACCCCAAAATTTACCGACAAGGTCCTCCTATGCTCCTCCTGCTCTTCTTCTTCCTCTTCTTCTCCGCCAGAGTGCCGAGTTTCCAGTCGGATCTTCGAGCTCGCTCTAAGTTAAGTACATGTGAAGTGAAGACGGCATCCCCAAGTGAGCGGAAGACCAACGGCGCCAGTAATACATGTACAGTACATGTGCTTTGTCCGGCGCGAGTGGCAATCGAGGACGGAGTCCGAGGATCTGTCTGTAATCAGTAACTCTAGTTTGGTGTGCCCGGGGTCTCGGGTTACCAAGTTGAAAAGAGTTTCGAGAAAACACGCCAGAGGGATTGGGACGAAAGGTGTGGCTACGGTGAAGATGTGAAGGCCAGCGGGCCATTAGGGGAGTTGGGAGCTTGGTGACTTGGTGGGAGTTGTGGCCATGGCTGCAAAGACAGTCGGTAAACCAGGTGGGGCACGACTTGGCTGGCTTGGCTGTCAACGCTTGTTGGTGAGGTCATACAGACAGTCAGGGCCTGGCATGCTGGAAGCGGTGGAATGTGTCTCACTAAGAAAGGCATGTGCACCTAAAACTGGCACTCTCCTAATTGTACCCACTATCTACAGCGTTCCAAGATTTCAAGATCTTTGATCATGTCCGTGGAAAGGATATGTTGGATTAACCCTAGAAGGACGACGTCGCAAACACTACGCTTAACCCTTAAACGACGAGTTGGTCACTGTGGAAATCAATTGTTTTGGAACCCTGTGAGTTGTTGGCTTAAAAAAATGCAAAAGCACTTATTGGAAGTCAAACTACTGTAGAAGACGTTCCCTTTTCACATAAAATTTGGAGGATGAATAGTTGCACTTTTGTCCCACATGGAGAGATTCTTTGTCATTCATTGGCCCGAAAATGTCCTCAGCATCGTTCATGGGTTAAGGGCCGGTTTATACTTGGGGACGGATTGAAGGCCAGCCGGAACTCTCCAAGTTTGAACCAATGAGATCACTCTGTTTCTCCAAATCTAGTCCAAGAGCTTTATACTAAGGCCGGATTTATACCACCACTCATTCTATGTGTTGCCTTAGGTGGCATAGTTTTGGCGCCAAACCACCCGGCCCCAAGGGAGCAATCGGGCCAAGGTTTTGTATAGGGCAATGCCTGAGGAGGAGGGCATTTTGGGAAAAAAAGGGTCGACGAGGAAGGCGGAGCCCGACAAGGAGGCGCTTTTTTTCCCAAAACGCCCGACAACAAGAGGCATTGACTGGCGTAAATCACGAGCAAAAAAAGATGAAAATCAGGGATGAAAAATTGAAGTCGGATGAGAAATCCGTAACACCCAATTCTGCAGGAAAACCCGCGTAATCGGGCATTACGTTGCAAAAGCCTCCTAGGAAATGAACGAGACATTTCCCTGAGAGTGGTTTACGGGTGACCCAAAATCCCATTTAGGGTTGGATTGATGCTACATTGGTCTCCTCCGTTGGATTGTACAAATCTTCACCGTCTACCATGCAAAGGCTTTTCTTTTCTTTTCTAGTACATGTTTATTAATTGTGAGCTCAAGAAACTTCCTCCCATTTGTGTTGCACTACTATATATTTTTGGAGTACTGGATTGAGTTTAAGAATGAAAGAATAGTTATGTATAGTTTTCTTCAATGGTTCTATATATTTTTGAATGTTCTGTATAGTTTTTGAATAGTTTTGTATAGTTTTCTTGAATGTTCTATATAGTACCAAACAAAAATCTCATAACTGTGAATATTCTGTATAGTTGTAATACATTTCTTGTTCTGAATGAGATGTTAATTTGGTTCCATTTATTGATTTGGTTCCAGTTTCTGATTTACCTAAGATGTTTATTTGGTTAACACCTAAATGCCCAAGGTACCAAATTTTGGTGTGATCAACAATAATTTGAACTTAAATAAAATCCAACCAAGTTGCTATTTTTAGTTTATATTTTTGTAAAAATATTTATCAAAGTTTAGTTTTAGCATCAAAAATCTAATTTTGAATATGATTGCTTAAATGGGACCGTTCAAGCAATCATATTTTTTTGGTACAATTTTTTGGTACATTTATTGTCAAACACAAATTTGCAAATGGAAGTCATTCTTAAAGTTATGTCATAGACTTTGACATATGTGAGATGATGTGTGTTTTTACCCATTCTAATGACAAAAATTGCAAAAAGAAAAGTATGATAAAGAAAGAATACGGTAATAGAAATAACATGTAAGATTAAACTTGATTTACGTTTGTCATTGAATTCAATCAAGTTCTCATAATAAAAAATTCCATATTTAAAAAAAAAACTTCAAATGTAGATTTAAAAAAGAAATAAGAGAAGGGATGTTTTTTAGAATTGTAAGTTTAGTTGTGTGATTATTTTCAAACTCCTGTAGTAACAAGATCAAAATGCAAGACACTAAATCCAGCTCACAAAGTAGGCTCAACAAGATAATGTTTGGATTCCCCAAAGGTAATTTTTTTTAAATCCCCCTATTTTGAGTTGAGTCTAGGATATGTTTTAGACCTCTCCTACCAAAATTGGGGTCTTTGATTGCAAATATGAATTCAAAATTTGCAAGTTTCTTCATATGTGGCATATAAAAAATTCCTCCGTTCTCCCCTAGGAAAAATCCAACTTGTTAGGCTTACTTTATGGATTTGGGTTTAACGTCTTGCAGCCAAAATTATTAATTTATTGAAATTCTTGAAATTCTTATGAAAATAAAATATTCAAAAGCAATCAAACAAACTTTTTTTTTTCAAAATAGAGAAAAAAGGGGGGAAAAAAAAAAGGGAAAAAAAAAGGTTTATAAAACCAAGGAAAGACTTTTTTTAATTTTTCAATTGAGCATTAAGAAAATTCAAGAGCACATGAATTGGAAATCCGGCCTTAGAATTTCGCCTCAATATTTTACATTAATTGGAGCTGGAGTGATGAAATGGAAATCCAACCTTCAATCCGGCCTCAAAGCTTTACATTAACTAGGGCTGGATGGAAGAACTAAGGCCGGATTATGGACCGGATTGAAGGCAAATCGGGTCGACCTTCCATCCGGCCCCAAGCCATGTATAAACCGTCCCTAAGTGTCAAATGGAAGACAGAGAATCCTTCTATGTATGTAGGATAGAAGTGCAAATGTTAATCTTGGAATTTGATATGAAAAGGGGAGGTCTTGCAAAATAGTTTGACTTCCAATGAATATTCTTGGGATTTTTTAAGCAAATGATGCAAAAAGGCTAATTTCTACAATGATCAATCCATCCTTTCAGGATAACTATACAAGGAATTGTGAACTTAAAAAAAGTCCAATGGATGACTTCACTATTAATTGTAGAAACAAATAATGCACCTATTGGTCCTATAATTAGAGTATTGGATGACTACCTTGGTCATAGGTGGGGCGCATTTTAGCAATGTTACAAGAATATCTCCATTCCAAATTGACCCATTGTTGCAGTAGATTGGTGGGATGCAATGGACAAAGTAGTTTTGTAGAACAACCAAGTCAACTTTCTACATTAGACTTTCTAAACAAGTTCGTGCAAGCTAGTAGTTCTTGATACACTTTTGTTTGTGATTTGGATTCTTGGAGTATCTTTGATTCCAACAATGGCCAAACATTGCGTGGCAGGTTGTCATTTGGTGCAACAAAACAAAATTGGTGAACAACGTGCCAACATTTACAAGGATTTTGCTATCCCACGTATATATACTTCCTTTGCCACCTTGTCCCACTAGTTTGGCTTGGGTGTATTGAGGTGCAAGTAGACTCTACACGGATGCCTAGCCATCCCAACATTTAGAGCCAAGCTAGTACGTAAAATAGAGTGGAGATGCCCTAAGAAGAAAATGTGCCCAAAAAATTGGAAGAAGCTCATGAAAAGTAAGGGAGGCAACTTTCCAACTTCTATGATACTAATTTTAACATTGGACTATAGCTATTTGCTTGCTTTTAATTTCACAACAAGACAAAGACATTCCTAAAATGTAGTTTCTTCCTACTCACAAAATTCAACAAAAGCCATTCTAATTCTAGAAAATTTGAAAATTGCTAGGAAAATTGTTTTTCTTGTTCATAGAAGTTCACCCTTGTTTAGCTAGTATAAGCTAGTTAAGAAAAGACTTTCATGCAATGACAAAATGGGAAATGAATTTTAAAGTTTTCCAAAGACATAATTGCATTCGTCAAGTTTTATCATGCTTTCACATCTATGTGAGTAGGGAGAAATTACATGTTAGAAGTAACTTTAATTTGTCTTGTTGTCAAAGTGAAGTCATAAAAAAGTTTAACTTCAATGTGAAAAATAGTTTTTTAGTCATCGAGACATTAGAAGAGATTTCAGGATTTTAAGGGTCATTTCAAGGCCGTTTCCGGCGTTGTTCCCCCGGTAGTAAAAGAACGCCGCTGTCAGATTTTTTTTTTTGAAAAAAAAATTAAAAATTAAAAAAATTTAAGTCCTTAAAATGAGAAACAAAGTTTATTTTATTTTTTTAAATTTCGAAAAATCTGACCTGGCCATCTCTCGACCAGGTCAGCACAGGTCGGGAACAGCGGATATCGGCGGTTCTCGGGGGGGTCGAGTTGGGAACTCGTAGCCCTCCCCGAGAGCCAAAACACATGTAATGACTTGCCTCCACGACTTTTCATGAGCTATGGCTAAAGTCCATGACATCCAATGACTCTAATTTGAGTTGACAAAGTTTGCACACTTCTATATACAATTCTAGAATTTCATTCTACTTCTTAAAATTCAACACCTAGTGACATCAAGAATAATTAGGGATAAATTGCATACTTGACCCATATTTGTGGCTTCCAATTCTTTAGACCAAAAAATGATGGTATGTTTGTGACACCTTATAATTGTTGAATTAGCACACTAATTTTTCCTATATTTAGTTTAGGGATCTAACGTCATACCTACCACTAGCATATGATAGTCAACCAAAAATTACTAATTAAGTTATCCAACATAACTAGCACTAATGTGCCTTGTATCATTTGCCACCGAGTATAATAATAAAACAAATAAAAGTAAGTTTTTTAAATTTTTAATTAAAAAACACTCAAAAATCCATAACTTTTAGACCATGATTTTTAAATCCATAACTTTTTTTTGAAAACTTTGAAATTCAATATCTTTTCTACTATGAATTGAAAAACCACAAAACAAAGCCCATACACCCTTCTTCGTTGAGAGCTTTCCAATGGTACCAAAAAATGCAACTGGGGACGCACAGTTCTAAAGATTTCAACCGTAACAAACAAACAACATAACTTAAGATATGGACTCTTGATGATCATCTCTCAAAGTTTATTAATTTCTTTGATGAATAGTGAGACACATTCTTTATTTCTACACATGGCATCATAAACTGAAAGTCATTCATTGGACACTTTTAGTCCTCGACATCCGTACCGTGGTTGCGACAATCGATAAAAAAAAATGATATGATCAGCATTGCGGTCAGTTTTTTAAAACTTTTCCTAGTGTCAAGGACTGATCTGTAAGATTAGAAGAATGTCAGTGATTGCGTCACACTGAGTACACCACAGACAGTTCACACAAAAGCATAGAAACTTGTCTCAAAAAATTAAATTAAATTAAAGCATAGGAAACTACTGCTGATTATTAATCTAAAAAAACAGTTTTAAAATAGGGGCATGAACTTAAAAAAAGAGTACAACACAAGTACCACACCAATAATAAATAAATTGTAACAACCGACCCAAGTCCATCCACCAATTTGAAACTGGAGATGCTCAACAACTTTTTGACAAGTTATTTACGAGGATGGGACTCAGTCAACACTCATTTTTTGCACGAATTTTTGTCAGAATTTGACCTGATTTTATTTTTTATTTTTTTAAAACAAATGAAACGAGGTTCATTGCCATTAAAAGAAGAAAAAACCAGCCAGACACAATTTGACATGATTTTGGAGTTGGAGTGGCTGCTATTTCAGTACTATGAAAATGAAACAAAATTTGGGTGAAACAATGGGAAGAATCATCAATTCTTATGTCACTAAGGTAGGAGGCTCTAATGTTGGAGGGTCATTTAAACCACTCATGTAGGCTCACCTGTAATGGACTTGAGGTGGTCTTCAAATGGACCTTTTACTGTCATTGAATGGATCAATAAAAAAAATGTTATTTATTGTAAGAGCCAATCATTTGCTTTGCTTTCTCCATTTCTCTCTAAAAGCTGTAAGTGAAAGATTTATGGAAGACCTATGGTCAGAAATAGGGCCCTATGACTCATCTTGTTTGAAAATTCATAAGTAATTCAGAAATGCTTCAAAAAATACAAAACGACTTGAGTTACAATCAAAATCTATTTTTCTTTTTCTGAAAAATGAACTAAAAATAATCCCATACAAGAAACGACATGAAAAAGGCAAACCAGCCCTTAAGTGCACGCTTTCAGAGCCTCCTACCTTAATCATATTAGATTTGCTAGGATTTCGGTGGATGGAAGTGACTGAGAATCAATAAATTTTGAAGGTGAACATCTACATGTGCATTATTTAATCCATTTTTTGGTTACTTGTATGCATTCGAGGATGCAAGTTGCTCAATCTACTAATAAAATGATTGACACGTTTAGGCAAACTAATAATGCTAGCAATCAACTAGTACTACTGAATCTACACTAAATAGTGAAATTAGGTTGCCCCAGACTATAGTTGACCATGTCTGAAAGTGTTAGATATGAGAAATTAGTGTGGGGCAACCTAATTTCACTATTCAGTGTATGCAAGTTACTTGAATGGGATGAGCTTGAAGTTAACCCCTAAAGGACCAAACATTGTTTATTGGCAACATAGCAATTTTGGGCAGCTCACTACAGACGGAATTTTCATTTTTTTTCTTTGAAAATTTCACACGATGAGTGTTCAAGGAGTAGCTTTAAGGCACAACAATTTTCATAATTTTTTACTACATTCTTCAAAAGTTATTGCATGATATGTAATTTTCAGTAGTCAGTCATCAGCCTGAACAACCCAAAAAACTTCTTTAAAAATCACTTTAAAGAAAAATAAAGTTTTGAAATTGATTTTCTAGATTTATATATACGTGGAAAGCTTTGAATAATTCCATTTTGATTTACGAGATGAAAGTTATGAGGTGTTCTAGTTTGCGGGTAGTTATGAATCCTCTATTCAAAAATAAACTTTGGAGTCCTTTATTTAACCCAATTTTTTATATTTTTTGAAAAAAATAAAAAAGTATGATGTAGATTGTTTATTACTACATTACCACCATTGGATTGGAGTTTTTCAATTTTATAATTAAATTCTTAACAATTTAGTGTATTGAATCACTTTGTACTTCTTTCTACTTACTATTTTTTTCCTATATGTTCTGCAATTCCAAATGATCTAAAAATTTCAAGCATGTAGCTAACTTGACCTTAAGAATGATCCCAAAGAGTAACCACCATTTTGGACATTTTTTCATACAAATGTGACCTTGTCAAGCCCATATTTTCACAAGACCAAAAAAATGATTTTTGTCACTTTAAACAATAATATCTTGCAATCTACACGGTGGAAAATTCTGAAATTTTTTCCACATCTTTTCAAACTATTTTACTACAAGATCCTACGGTTTCAATGTGCCCAAAAATGTTTTTCATCTAAAATTTGGTGCTTGTATAAAAAATGGCAGTTTTAGGAGTGTTTTTGGTGAAAACTTAGTCTCTAACCTATAGGGGTCAACCCGTAATGCAATTGAGAACCACAATCTATTGTTTTTGTAATCCTTTATTGCAAAAAATCTGAATACAAGAAAATCTTTCCCACTTCTCCACTTATTCAAAAATTATGCAAATTTCATAACATGCTTACCAATGGTTCTTGTAAGGCTACTAAAAAATAGCCCTGTACGACATGCTATGCTACAATAAACACCAATTGTATTTTTAGGTTCTCTTTGTATAATCAATGTATGAATGGAGCACTAGAAGAGATTGGGGTATATTTAAGTAGGTTTTTAGTATGAAAGTACTGAAAATCCAATTTTCTTGTTGGAAGGTCAAGCTGAAATTTTTTTATATGTACATTTAGGCATGTTTTGCTAATTGGACATGGGAATGAATACAAAGTTGCATTTTAAGTCGCATTTAAAGTCATATTTTTAAGTTGCATTTTAAGTCACATTTTTAAGTTGCATTTTAAGTAGTGTTTTAAGTCTCAATTTAAGTCACCAAAAAATCAACATGTTCACTTTAGTACAAAAGTGTCAAATAAATTTTCTATGTACAATGGAACTTTAATTTTTGAAATCAGCAGACTTCAGGGTCCATTTAGGCACGGTAAAAAAAATAATTTCAAAAACATTTGTACTAACAAAAGTTGTAAAATCAATCTAAATTTCACCTCCAAAAAATCTGTTTGCAATTTTGAGTGTCCAATCAAAAGTTATGGACGAAATTCAGAAAGGGGTTGGAATGAACAATTTCTTAACCCCTGAGCGCCCAAGAGGCCAAAATCTGGCCTCTCAATTTTGAAAAACGTTCTTGTTTGACCATCATAATCTTTTGAGTAGTACGGTCAAAGGACAAGTCCTTTTCTCCACACCTCTTGATCCCTCTTGAATATCAATCGGTACAGTTGGATTATGTGGATCTCTTCTTAGAAGAGATTGAAGTGGATTGAAGTGGAAAAGGTATGGATTTCAATGAATTTGCTCTGGGCGCTCAGGGGTTAAACACTTTTTAACATCCTCTCTGGATTTTGTCCATAACTTTTTATTAGAGAATTGAAATTGCAAACGGATTTTTGGAGGTGAAACCAAGTTTGATCCTTCAACTTTTCTTAGTTCAAAGTTAAAAAAACAACCTGTTTTACTATGCCTAAATGGCATCTGAAGTCTGCTGAATTCACCAAGGAAATGTTAAACATAGAAAACAACTAAATAAATGACATTATAATCATTCTCTCATCATGTATGTGTGTGCATGGTGTTATGGCAAAGGGCCTTGTCCTACTAGCCAAGTGGTGCAAGGTTCAAACCCCCTTGGAACCACTTGGATAGTGGATTGCCTTGTTAGGCAAGTAGATGGGTGACATCACTACAAGAGAAAGGGGTGTTTTAAGTATAGTCCTAGAGATAACATTTTAAGTAATGACCTTTATAGGAGATTTTCAGTAAGATTTTACAAGATATTTGTGTCTTTCTAGTAAAATCTTACTGAAAATCTCCTAAAAAGGTCATTACTTAAAATGTTATCTCTAGGACTATACTTAAAACACCCCTTTCTCTTGTAGTGCATGTGGACCGGCTTGTATAAAAATTGACATTGTCTTTTAATTCTTGCTGAAAATTGAAATTGTCTTTTAAGCATGACAAAAAATACTGAAAGGACAAGCGCAAAACTTCTAGTAAGGTATATTAATTAATGTATGTCCTAGAGACAACATTTTAAGTAATTTGTACTAAAAACACGAGACCTTTACATATGCATATTTTAACTAAAAACTTCACTTATAATACCCTTTTTTCTTGTAGTGGAGGCAACCTCCTGTAAGGGTTAATCTTAAACCAAATTTGAAAGATGGCCATTATTTGCAATGAATACCCCTTTTTCTTGTAGTGGAGGCAACCTCCTGTAGGAGTTAATCTTAAACCAAATTTGAAAGATGGCCATTATTTGCAATGATATCAAATCAGATCTTGACCTCATCTTTCTGGGTATGGCAAAGCACAATCACATGCACTTATGTGTTGTTAAGCATAGAGCAATGTTTTGGGAGAATTGTGAATTAATACATTTGTTAGCTAGCGGAATTGGGAAAAAATTGGTCACAATTCAAAAAAAAAAATCTAGTGAAAATCTATGAATTTCTATCTGAAGCAAAAAATAGTGAGGAAATCGAATTCAATACTTGCAAAAAACAAGTTAGTGTGTTTATGTATGGACATAAATTCTCTTTGTTGTAAACATCTTATTCTTTACTACCCTAAGGACAAGGGGTAGTCTAGATTTCGAAATTTGTAAAGATGTATTATATAATGCAATTTTGAAAAATAATTTAACAATGACTCTCAAACAATGGATGTAGAATATAATTTACGGACATATATATATATATATATATATATATATATATATATATATATATATATATATATATATATATATATATATATATATATAAACTAATAGACTATAGTAGAACCTCTCTAAAGTAATAGGGTTAAATTGTCTTGCCTGCATTATATTAGAGAATTTACTATATTAGTTTATGGGTAGTTATGAAATTTCTACTCTAATATAAACCATCAAGTCCCTTATTTAATTCAATTTTTAATAATCTTGAAAAAATTATCATTGAATGTAGATTATTTACTACAACATTACAACCATTGGAATTGGAGTTTTCCAATTCCTTAACTAAATTCTCAACAATTCAGTATTTTAAATAATTATCTACTTCTTTCTACTTACTATTTTTTTCAAGCATGACTATAAAATATTTTTTGTTGAAATTTTTTATGTGTATTTCCAACTTCTTTCTTCAACATATTATGGAGAGTTGCAAGTTGTAGAATCTATACATTTTTTGTGCAAAAAGTTTGAAAGATGAAACCTAATCAATTCAAAATAGTTGAAAATATATTTTTGGGAAATCCAAGCCACATGATCTTGCAATTGGCAAGGTTTCTTATTCTTTAATTTTAGAAGGGTGTACTTTAACAAATGAACTAAAAGATCTTATGGTTGGATTTATTAATGAATAAATATAAATGAAGTTTGTAGCTTTGCTTTGCATTTGAGATTGGGTTTGAGACTTTGAAGCAGTTTTGACCCTAAAAACATCATAAGTTTATTTAGAGATTAAATTCAATATATTAAGTTGTGATTTGTTATGATTTGTTTTTTTTATTTTCTTGTTTATTTTTTATTCAAGTGATTTATTAAAGGTCATTTTTTGAACTTAAAGAGTTATATTTGAAGCTAGACCTACTACTGTAGTACCTTTTGAGTTATAGAATATTTGCAAAGCAAAATCTTCATAATTTGCACTATACTAATGTTAGAGAACTAAACAAGAATCTTAGAAAAATGGATGGACGCAAAATGTATTTTTGTGCATTTAGGATCTATTTGTGCTATATGTTCAAAATTTGAATGCCTGGTTCTTAACTTCTAAAGTCCCAAGCCGATTCTTCTATCAAAAATCACTCAAAACTATCATCTTCAATGCAAATAACAAATTTTAAGACAATGTTTTAGACATATTTAGATATAGGATCTTGCACTAGAGTAATATGAGAATGACTGGAAATTTTTTTAGAAACTTTGACCTCATTGATTACAAGATATAAGCAATTAAAGGAAAATAAAACAATTTTTAAAAATTCCTACCATGAACAAAAGGCTTTGAATCCTCTTAACTATTTTTTTTTAATACTACAGATTGTGAATTTAAATTTCTTGAGAAATTCTTTATGTTAAAGAATTGAGTTGAAAGTTTGAGATTTTTTCTTAAAACTATAATTTTCATTCTTTAAAAGATTGTTAAGTCGATGATAGAAAAAAATAAAAAATTGTTGCTAGCTCTAAGATGGAATTGAAACACACTAGTCCCAACCATGAGATTGTTCCAAAAAGCAAACTTAACCATATCCAACCATTTTTTTTTAAATCATTAAAATTGAATTCAAAAGTGGATCCTATAGGTTATTTTCACAAGAATTTGTTAAGAATGCCTGCAAATCAAGAAGCTTTATAACTTTCACATTACTTAGCCAAATGGAATGAATCAAATCTTTCCACATAGACAAAATATAATCTATAAGAAAAAAAATTAATTATTTCAAATTTTTGTGGATTTTTTCGTTACCAACCCTTGCTTGTTTCAAGCTTATTCTAGCATAACTTTTTCTCCCACACATTGATTGAAATAAAATTTATATTCTCGAAAAGCTAATTAGTTTTTCTGTCTTGAAAAAAAAATTCAAACAATTCTTCCAAAATTTGAAATCATAGGTCTAAACCTTCAAGAGTCCCCTCTTGGGACAAAGAGTTAAGGATTTAAAGTGAGGACGGTGAGTGAGGATTCCTAAGACAAGTGAAGCTATTCTAAATAAATGGCGTGTGATCCACATCCTTGCACTAGAAGAATATAATATGACACGCAACCAACATAAAAAAAACAAGTGGTATGGGTCTTTCAAAATATTCTCCTAGGCCTCAATTCTAACCTGTCAAATTGCAACCTTTCAAATTTTAATTTAGTCTACTTTATCGTGCATTCTACATCAAAAAAGAATTCATGAAGTATTTGTAATACACATTTGTTGTACGGGCATAGACGCTAGGGTCTCCCAAAATAGATGTGAAATGGATGTGAGTCAATGTCACTATGCAAAGGTGTAGATACTCTAAGATGGGCAATTTTGTTAAAATGGAAAAATTCCGCAACTTTGGCAGTTTTTATAGTTCAAACTAGGTGGTCTTAAATGTATAACTATTTGAGATTTCTTAAATCTATAACATTCCTAGATGTTTGAAAATCTACATATGTCGTAGATGACACTTTTGCAGTTCAAATCACATGATCTAAATCTATTCAAGTTCTATATCTCAAAAATCTATGTACGTCCAAGATTTTGGAAATCTATACTTGTCCTAGATGTCACTATTTACAGTTCAGAGCAAGCAGTCTGAAAACGGCACACGGAATACCGCCATTTTAACGAAATTCCCCATTAAATTGGAGACTCTTTTCAAGTCTAATGCGAAATTTGAAAGTGTGGCAATTTCCTGGTACAGTGGTGCAAATGCTTGAAGAATCAGAGGTGTGTGTTGCGCTCCCCTCAGATTCTCAGAAACACCGACATTGCGTCTCTCTTTCATCGCGCGAATCTATTTTCAAAACAGAAACTACTCATTGATAATATTTTTTCTTCTCATCCCAGTTTTTTGCCTATGTGAAACAACAGCAACAAGTTTTTTATTTTTTATTTTTTAAAACAAATGAAACCAACAAGTGAACGCCACAAGTTCAAAATTAAAAAAAAAAATATAGAATTGAAAGTGGGAGTCAGATTGACCAAATCAGGAAACTGCAGAAATGGATATCCTAGTGATCGAGTTTCTGTACGACGGAAATCTAGGCGGGGCTTCGGTAGTCCTCTCCGTCACTGAGATTCACCTCACAACTTAAGTTTAAAATAAGTTCCAAGCTAGGAGACTGACTGATCACGGATCGACGGACGCCTCCCAGACGGCCGGGAGTTGCAGTTGTCTGTAACTTCTCATCGAATTCTATGAAATGATTTTCTTGGAACTGCTGCAAGCAGGCTAGAGCGGAGCACGGCATGCCTGAATTGCCTGCCGTCTCCATTTTCGAGCTTCTAAATTTACACGAAATTCTTGTTTTATTATTATTTATTATTATTATATGATATCGTTGAAATCAGCTCATCC
Organism: Rhytidiadelphus loreus; assembly: GCA_947034895.1. NCBI lineage: Eukaryota > Viridiplantae > Streptophyta > Bryopsida > Hypnales > Hylocomiaceae > Rhytidiadelphus > Rhytidiadelphus loreus. The sequence continues at coordinate 25,213,840 of OX344765.1, read as the reverse complement.
ATCCAACCAGGCACGGCAGGCATGCCGTCAGTTTCAGTTTCAGAGCATCGCCACCAGTTGCACACCAAATGAGCGCTGTACCCAAAAGTGGCGAGGGCTTTGGAGTCCCGTGAGATGTGGTTGTGCCGTGATCACACAGTGATCCCCAACAACAACCCTCTAAAATTGGATTGAGTATAAGTTTTCAAGTGTCACCAAGGCACCGGACACTGTGGCTTATTCTTGGAGCTAAAAATTTTAAGATTGAGTTTTTTTGTTGAACATTGCAATGGATCTATGGATTAAAAATAAAAACTTTATCTTGTACCCCACATGAACACATAGTAATGGATTAAAAATAAAACTTTTTATCTTGTACCCCATATGAACATATACTAATGGATTAAAAATAGAAGGTTTATCTCTTACATTACCTAACATATACATATACTTGTTAATATTTATAGAACTTCTAATTTTAAGTTTGAATGAAATCTTATATAATGTTATGTTTTTATATAAAAAGTCTTTTATTATTTTTCCCGTCCCTCAAGAGTGTGATGTGTGCATTGAAAAGTTTTGGTTTCAAAGCGTCCATACATTCTTGAGAGTACACATGGAAAAAAGTCTTGTTTGCATTGTAGTGCTCTATGATGTGTCTCCAAAAATTCCCACTCGATCCTGTGAAATGTGTAAAAAAAAAATAAAAGTTGCTTCTCCTCTACCTCACAAAGGCCCTCCCTTTCTTTGCACGCCCCCCTCCCCCTTCCATTGCTTCCACGTTGACATCCATTGAGAGAATAGTCTACGTTGACTAAGAATCTAAAATACCGTGAGTTGTAATACTACCCTCTACAAAGGCCCTCCCTTGCCGTGGAAATGTGAATGTGACGTGATGGACGCCAAAATTTATACCGTAATGTGTTGTTGGTGTGGAGCCATTTACCGTTAAAAAGGCACGCCAAAGATGGAGTACCGTTGCCGAGAACGTTAAACAGTACTGGTGGCGATGCTCTCATCTCTGGCTTTGAATACAGTCAGTACGTTACTAAGTTCTTATCCGATCAGCTCCCCTTTTCATCGACTTCCAATCACAAAATACTACGGTATATTCGATCGATCCGCCCACTGGCTGGCTCTTCATGCAGTTGTTCGATTCCATTCCCTGAAACTTTGTAGAACGAACTCTGTTATCTGCAAGCTCTGGCGACTGGCAGTGAGGCAGTCGGTCATCTGGACTTCGATCAGTTCTGGAGGTAAAGTATTAGTTTAGTTTCCTGTTGTGTGGTGACAGACTGGAAAGATCCTGAAATGGCTGCAAACACTGAATGAGAAATCATGCAGTGGGGATCCGATCGAATGACTGCAGTGGTGCCGGTGGCTCTAAATTAAAGGTAGCCCAAAATAGGAGGACTGGAGGAGGCTTCCGTTGTGGCCGGGGCCCAGTCAGTCACTGCATGCGGGAGATCGAAACAATAATAAGAACAACATCTTCTGGCGCCGGGTCCATATCCTTCGGTTGCAGTGAGAAAGGCAACCGCCCAAGTGGAAACTGAAAGTTGCAAAGCGGAGGAGCCCTTACCCTTAAGGTGGGTACACCCAAAACCGTCACTTTTTACTACTGAGCCTAGTTGCTATTATGAAACTGGTCAAATTTTCACATATTCATGTTGGCAAGTGAAAGGAAGTTCCAACGCACCAAAGAACGCCACATTTGGATCTTGTATGCAAAAGTTATTAAGGGTCAAAGTTCGTTTCTGAAAGCGTTCCATCCAAATAGCACTAGTAGAAAATCAAGCCCAATCTGTTGTTTTGGTCGCGTTGATCATCAACAAATTTATGTTGATCAACAGAAATTTGTTGATGATCAACACGACCAAAACAACAGATTGGGCCTGATTTTCTATTCCTATAGGTACATAACTGAAATTCGAAATGTACAAACCTTCTAGATGGCGCTATAAAGTCAAGTGCCATTTAACAGCATACTACCTTATTCATTTCATACGTACGGGAATTTCAATCTTGAAAGAGAGAAGTACTAACCAAAATATGGGGCCTTAGGCATTTAGGTTAGGTTTTGACTCCAATCATTTTTTTCCCTACAAATTTGGGCATAAATTAGTAGCAATGCACATACTAGATCCGCCTACATTGAGTTTGCACACAACACATGTGACAAAACTAAAGCAAGTCATGGTTACAAATCTAGCTAGCTAGGGCAATTTTTGGGAGAGAGGTTTTGTAACAAAAAATTGAATTAAATCCTTGTTGCAATGAAATTTGAATCTTGGAACTTTAGAGGCACAAAAGAGAATTTCAAAGAAGGCCATTACCACCTCTTTAATTTACCACCTCCTAGATAGTAAACTACTATGACTTTACCACTTAGCATGTGGTAATGGTCATATTTTTCCCACATGGTAACCCGTCCTACTTCCTTTGTGCAAATTGAAAGGTAGGGGGAAAAAATTTCAAAGAAGGATGAGTGTCAGTGGTTTAGAATCAGAAAAGTCCTTGAATAACGGTTTTACATCATGGAATGAGAGGTCCCAAGTCACTCCCTAAAGGCCCAATGACATGTCCAGAGTGCACTTTTTTTCCACGTGACAACAAAAATTCTCAAATTGAAAGCCCCAAAATTATAGTCAAATCCACTGCTTTAAGGAGATAGTTTTGATTGAAACCTGGATTGAAATTCCAAGGCCGGCACTCATTAAAAAGTAATATTTTTAAATATTTTTTCAAGACTTTTTTTGCCATTCTTGTGCCTTCTTGGCACTTTAAATACACCAATCCAAAGGTCATGATTTCCAAAGGATGACTCACTTCTCAATTGCAAACAAAGGGGCTTGAAGAAGAAGACTTCTCAATTTTCTGGCCTCTTCATTCTTGGTGTCAACAAGGTCTTAGGACCCACTGATTGTTATGATGACATCCACCGACAACAATCCAAAACATTGGAGGTTGCCAATTTCGTCAACCAAAGAAACTGGAAAAAGTTGTCCTCCAGCATCAATTTGGAGCAAGTTGTCAAATATTTATGCCCCGCTGCTTGGTGATGGCTGTTGGCTCTTCAGTTGTAAAAGTTGATGCCATCAATTCACCACACACCGACCTTTCAGTGCCGCTCTCAATTCCCACGAAGATTCAGTTTCTCTCAATTCAGTTGCTCCAACTATTTCACCAAGAAATGAGAACCCAAATGACCTGAATTTGAAGGCGGGCAATGCCTTTGCAATGAAACACCATTTCCGATTTGTTTCTGGTCAAAACAAAAAAGGGCGGTGTGGCTGGCATGGTTGGCTTTGAAATTTATCTCTTGCAATGAAATTCAGTTTCATTTGTTCCCCAAAACAACAAAAGGCGGGCATCCCGGCTTGATTAATAAGTCAACCCTAGCCTGCCGTGGTTTTCTCAAGCCATTTCTACCTGGCAATCCAGTTTTATAATGATATCGTGAGGGGTACTCATGTGGCAGGAGGACGGGAGATGCCATCCAATTGAGTAGTCTCGAAGCAAGAGACTGAAGGATTCTCGAGTCTCCCGAAATCACAGATCGATGCTGTGGCATGGATCCGACGCAAACTCAGATCAGGTGATGCCCCCCCGCAAGAAGGCCCAGAACTGGCATGGCCCAGTGTGATAAAGATTCTGGTGGTAAGTGAAGGAGTGCGCAGTCCTCCGTAATGGGACACACCTGATTGGATGGTCAATTCAAACTAGCTAGGAACGGTTCAGCAGCTAGCTACCAACGTTGGCTAATTCAACAAATTGATCGAGCCTTGAGGAGGAATTTACCGGTAACTTTAAAAGTTCGATCTCTCACGGGATCTCTCATAAGTTGCGCGCACAAGTAGATCGAAGAAACTAGCTAGTATGTGATCTCCAAAAATCCAACACCATTTTTTAATTGGGTATGGATGATCTGAAGATTGTTCAAAAGCCATGACACACTGCCAAATTAGACGCTGTTTTTACACCCTAACGGTTCGATAAAGTTCTTATCAACACTTTAAGTAAAGAAAAAAAACGATTTCAGTGTTGAAAAAAAGTGTCGATCCCAACATCCTCTTTCGGTAGTGCGAGCGAGCGAGCGAGCTCTACAGAAGTGGAGGGTACTTTTACTCGATCGTTCTACTGTTACTACTAGCGAGGCTATGATTCCAAATAGTATTTGGTCCCACATACAGTATGTGTACGTGTACAAGTAGTTTCTCTCCTTCCTGATCGATGCACGTGAATGTCAATCGATCAATAGGACTGCATGATTGTCAACGGATGAACACAAGCTCTGCAGTTTCGAATTCGACGCAGTAGCTAGCTAGCTTCTACTACTGTAGGTATCTATCTTTTGTTGCATTAATTGCATCTAATCTACTGTAACTGGTGGTAAAATTGGCAATGATTTGCAGTGTAGCCGGACTGGATGTAACCTGAGCCTGTACGGAACTTGCCGTGTAGTGGTCATCTGGAAGAGGTTCACGTGACTGTCTGAAATTCCCCAAAGCTGAGCTCGCGTGGGTGGAACAATTAGTCAGCACAAGCAATGTTCGGGGGAAAAACGACGGCTAGTTCAAAGCTATAGCCGATGGAATTGGGGAAAAAAAATGGTTGCAATTTGAAAACATCATTAAAAAAAAGAATCGGTGAAAAAATCTATGAAATTTCTGTTTTGAGTAAAAAATAGAGAAAATAATTGGATTCTGTACTTGAGAAATGGATTCAATTTGGGAATTGAAGGAAAATAGCTGGTAAAACTTGAAAAATTCCCCACACACTACACAAGAATCATAACATTGTTCACCTTTGTTGAGGGGTCCCTTCTGCTCCAGAAGCCCCCCAGCCAATGATATTTTGCAGTTTGACAACACAAGGAATCTCTAGATGAGCCCAACCAATCAAATTTCCAGTATTATAACTCAATTTTCCTTCAAGGTATCATGAGAGGAATTATACCTCCACTTGGGGGGAGCTCCGTCAATTGGTTTAGCAATGTTATGATTCTAGTTTTGGAATCTGGACAAAATTCATGTTAAAATTCATGTTTGACCCCGGGGAGGACACTCCCTATGTTTTAGCAACCTACGTGCGGCGGAAAAAGTAAAACAAGTAATACACCTTAAAATTTAATTTCTTTTTCAAAAAAAAAATTATGGATAGATTTTACTACTTTAGAAGTTTATGTTTTGAATTATTGGTATTTTTTTGTGCTAATAGTAATTAGTTATAAATTTTTGAAGAAAAAAGATACACTGTAAAGCTGAAAATAACTTTCACACCTCTATATTATATAAGAAAAAAAATTTGAAAAATGAAAAAAAAATTATATAGAATAGCTTTCTATTGAAAGTTTATTTTGGTTGAATATTGATGCAATAGTCATCTTCATGTGAGCTCTATAAATATTTTAGTTGGAGAACATGCCATTTTAGTTCATTTTTCAACCCTTTCTAGACAATATATCTTATGTTATTTGGAATTGAATTTTTTGTCAATAGAAACCTTTAGTCATTGTTAAACAAAGCTCAAAATTTTAGAATAAAATTATAGTTTATTCAAGGTGAATTACATGTTTTACTTTTTCCACCGCCACACGTGGGTACCCCAAATGTAGTGAGAGTGTCCTCCCCTAGTGTTTGACAATCCCTCTAAATAACCTCCTGTGAATTGAACAACAACATGATACAGTGTACGTGGCATTGAAACAAGTTTTGACTATGACTATGAATGTTCCTCATTCATTTTGAATTTGACTTATTTCTATCCTCTAGGTTACTACTTGGAGAGCAACTTTTAAGGTAGGTACCCCCAAATGGCCACGTTTTGCTCCTGTGCCTAGTTACTATTATTATTAGAATGATTAAAAATTTTATATTTTCTTGTTGGCAAGTGAAATGAGGGCCAAACTTTTTTTGGTAGATGTTTGGAATTGTTTTGTCAATATACATACATTTTGATTTTAGAGATGTATATAAAGTGATGATGGTGGTGGTTTTAGGCAGGGTAGCTTGTATTTCGTCCCACTCTTTCACTCTCTCTTCTTTTACTATTGATCCTGGTTCATCACACAAGGCCCAAATAATCTGAAGTTTGTCCTCCAATTTTTTCTTTTCTATTTGTTTTAGTACCTAGTGATTCAAAACATGTTTGAAAGTAACATGTGTGGCACCCCTTAGTGACTCTTACCACCTTAAGCTCACCCAAAGTGCTTCTTGTAGTACTTAATTCCTAGTGATACTAAGGGTCACGATTTTCTAACACTTCACATGTCATGCACCTACAATGTTAGGTTTAACTCTAGTCACAAGGTTCCTCATTCCTCTGTAACTCCTAACACTTAATTTCCATAAGACACAAGGCAATTCATTTGATGACATGGGGCGGAACTTCTATTGATGTCTAAACACTTGGTGATGGTACTACTCCCCAATGGTGCTAATCGCCCTTGAATGTGATCCAACTCCCCACTAGGCCCAACCTACCTTATTTCAAAACTCACTTTGGGGCTCAATTGCTAGGACTCGCCAAACGGGACTTACACCATGGCCTAATGTGGAGCGAGATACCATGCAACTAATATCAAGAAGTGCACAAATACTCTATAGTAACACACAAGTGGTGATAAAGGTCCAATACCAACCTCACCACTTGTGGTTACTATAGCTCACTGGCCATGATACCATTCAGAAGGAAGGAGAGAGACCATCCTTCCTTATAGTACTTTCTACAAGATTTGGTAGCTCCCCTATCTCAAGGGTCTCCGGGAACATCCAAGACACTCCTCATCTTGGAAGACCATCCATCCCCAAGTTATTTCCTCAAAATCAGACCCCTAAAGATTCCTAATCTTCCCATCATGATAACTTTTAGTTCCAAACTCCAAACTCCAAATCTAGAGTGCAAGCCCATTTTGTATTTTACCCTTTCTTTAAATCATTGTGAATTACTCATTTCTTCAAATGCAATAAGTATTGAGGAAGTTATGGCCCTCTAAAGGTTTGAGTCCCTTGGGAGAATAGTTCTCTAGGACTCCACTCTCTTTAAATGCCACTATAAGAAACCCGTTTTTTTTTTGGTGTTACAAAGAAATGGGTCATGTTTTCATTGACATCAATGCATCACAAATTTTGAGCCTATAGGAGGCAAATTTTTGTTGATGTTTGGAAAACATGGCAATGTCAGAGCAAAAACATATGAATGACATAAGGGACGTGTATGTTTTTTTGGACATCAAATAAACTATGGTCATGTTTATTTAAACATCCCCCAAAACATGAAAATGTTACTGCAACTAGGGATTTTAGATTCACTTGGGTAAATTTTTGTAAGTTATTGTAGGTTGAGGTAAAATGTAGACCGGATGTGAATAAAATAGGAAAAGGGCAACTATGTGGCATGCTTTGAAAAAAACAAAAAACGGATGGATGTACACTATGGATGAAAAGATAAATTCCGTATACAAGTAGGGTGGTAGGAAGTAAGACAACCTATATGGGATATGTAAAGCAAAATTTTTGCTTAAAATTGAATGTTTGAAAAAACATCCACATATTTAAAACAACTTCTAGATGTCAAAAATAACATGCAAATGTTAGAAAAACATCCACATATTTAAAACAACTTCTAGATGTCAAAAATAACATGCAAATGTTAGAAAAACATCCACATATTTAAAACAACTTCTAGATGTCAAAAATAACATGCAAATGTTAGAAAAACATCCACATGCAATCTAGTCAAGTTCATATCTTTGAATTATCCCATATCCTTTGTCATGGATGGATAGTGGATTTTAGTATAAAGAGCCTTTATTCTCACTAAATGCCAATGAAGTAATTCCATGATTTTACCATTAAAAATTCTTTTGATGGTAGATGATAAATTCTTGGTGAATTTGACAATTTGTCTTGTTTATTTTTTTGGAATTTTAAAAAATAATTATTTCATATATATTATTATTATTATTTAAATAATTATTTCATACTATTAATTTTGCATGTGTTTTTCAGTGAGCCATGTCATTTGCCACATTGTCACAATGATTTTTTTATTAAAAAAATGGGACATTGTCCGAACAAAAAAAGATGACGTGGTTGCCATGTGGCATCTAGATGGAGACATAGTATCAACAACTGTTTTCATAAAACATGCAGACATTGGAGCATGTTATAATAGATTTCAACCGTTTGTGGAAACGCTACCTACAACGGATTTTAGGTGACATTAGAGTTGACAAGCCTTCAATTGAAAAAAACATACTTTCATGTCTTTGAAAACACCACAGAGAACACAGATTTCTTCTAGTGTGCATATAACTTTTAATACACAATTCACCTCTTCGTGAGCCTTAACATTCTAAAAAGCTTGTCTCCTTATCTTTTCAAAAATATGCATCATACCCTATTTGGCTCAAAAAAATCCTCTGAAACCTTGGCACCCATGTCCCACACCTCGGAACATGGCTAGGACATTGCAAATTTTTAAGAGCCATAACTTTGGACTCTCAATTTGGATCCTCAAGTTTTTTAGACCCATGGATGCGTCTTCTGACAATCTTTTCAAGAATATGTGGCATGCTATCCAATTTGTCTTGAATAGTGCGTTATAATGCTATGATCACTTAGAACTCCCAATTCCTCACTTTTCATCTCTTACAAGGCTTGGGGAGTCACCCCCAACATCCCCTCTGCTCATCAAGGTCATATGGAATGCCTTCAAGATGAGATGTAGAGTCTTTTTTCACAATCTTTGAGTTTGTGGCGTTGATGATTTGTTGGTAGGACTTCAATTGCATTATTGTTTTGTAGATGATCTATTGATTGGATAATGGAGAGATGTTTGCTAGTATTGCGATAGAGATGAATTGAAAGCCAAGAAGCAAGTATTTTTTGACATTCTATTGGTCACACCAAGAGAGATTTCCTCAGAAAGAAAGCCTTTCACTACAAATGGAGTAATTGACGGCTACCTTCTTGGATTCCTTGCCATTGAGGGTCTTCCATTTGAGTTATGTCTCCTACTCTCTCCTCCCGTTGCTAAATTTCTATGCACTGTGAACAATCAAGCTCCCCACGGATAAGGCTTGGACACAATGCTCGACCCCTACATTCGAAGAGCTTGGCAAATGAATGTCCAAACTTGAAACAGATTGTTGGAGATGAAACCTTTCTTGATTTCCAAAAATTTTCTAGTTCAAAGTTTTTCAAAAAAGGTATTCAACTATGTGGAAATGAGGTTTGAACATCGGCTTTTCTTACATTATATTTCGGACTGCTAGTCCGAATCTGGAAGGGGGGAAGGCTAGTTCCACTTGGACAATTTTGATGGCAAACTTTGGACGGACTCTTCGGACGGGCCACTTCGGATGGGCCACTTTGGATGGCCCACTTCAGATGGCCTACTTCGGACACCTAGTTTTTTTCACATTTTCAAACACCCCTTCAAAAACTTGTCCATGACTCTTAGGTGGAAGGTCAAAACTTGAAATGGATTTTTGGAGATGAAACCTTTTTTGATTTCCAAAAATTTTCTTATTCAAAGGTTTTCAAAAAAAGGTATTCTACTATGTGGAAATCATGACTTTTAGGTGGAAGGTCCAAACTTGAATTGGATTTTCTAGTTCAAAGTATTTCAAAAAAGGTATTCTACTATGCTGAAATGAGGTCTAAACATTTGCTTTTCTTACATTATATTTCGGACGGTTCGTTTGAATTCGGAAGGTTGGTCCCACTTAGAGTTTTTTTTTCTTTCAATTCAATTGATATTGTAATCTCTAAGGTTTAGATTACGTAATTTGCTATAAAATCATTTGTACATGCATTATTTCTTATTGTTACTACAATTTTGTAACTATAAGTTTTTAGCATACATTTAGAATTCTATTTAAACTAATTTTGGGGGACTTATTAATTGATATTGATAGTAGTATTGAAATTTGTTTGGGAAGTTTTAGAAAAATTATTTTTGGAGATGAAACCTACTTGTAATCATTAATCCCTCAAGTACAAAGTGAACACAATGAGTCCTCTTCGAATTTTCAATGAAAAATTCTCGATAGGGTGAAACAAATCTGAATATTTTACAAACTAGAATCTGTAGAATTGAAATTTTACATACTTGATGCATTGTTTGATTTTGAAAATTTGAATGTGAGAAATATTTAAAAAAAATTATTTAGAAAATGTGGTCTACTAGAAAAAAAGAGCAAACACAATGTTTTTCCAATGAAAGAAATAGTAGAGATAGAAAAAAAAACATTTTCTTAAACAATCCTAGTCTTTACTTTACACAAATAAATTGGGTTTAAAGAATTTTTTTTAATTTTTAATTTTTATCAATTTAAAAAATAATAGGTTCAATCTAGTGTGATGAAAAACACAAAATATATAAAAATGAATCCAAATATTTTAAAAATGTCCCAAACAATATACGAATAATACAAGTTATTAAATCACAATTGCAATATTGCATGTTTTACATTTACAACAAGATGAATTGAAAATATCATTCTTGATGTAGAAATACATTACAAATGTACATAAATAAGGTCCATAAGACCATAATTGTGATACATGAGGGGTCATCATATTTGAAAGTCAATCATATTTTTCACTACTTAAGCACCAATATTTTTTGTATGGGATATATTGTTGACAATTTACATTTTAAGATGTAAATATAAGTATAAGGTTGTAGGAAAATATCAAAATAACTTCAATTACAATTTTGTTGTATAAATGCAATATTTAATCTTGAACTACATTAAACTATATTAAATTACATTAAATTGCTTAAAGCATTTTTGTAACATCCTCTGATACAATAACAAAATAATACAATTTCTTGTATTATGTATATTTTGTTATTTCAAACTATTAATGCATTTTACAACAAAACTTAAAGAACACTTCAAGTTATAATTGTGTGTTCCACATTTGTAAAGTGGCACATTATAATTGATGTAGAAAAACTAAAAATACATTGAAAACATATATGAATAAATCTATGAGGTCTATATAAGTACATATGTCTTACATCACATCTAAAAGAAATAAAGAAATAAAAAATATTCCACACATTACACCAATGTTTTTGGTAACTAATGTAAAATTGAAAGTTTAGGGTTTAGGGTTTAGCATTTAGAATGCATATTTAAATGTGAGAAAGAATAACTTGAAAAACCTTTTCTTTAAATACATTCTTGCTACATAGGATGCTTATAGCATTAAATAGCAATCTTAGAAAGCAAATTTGCACTTCTTAGAATATACTATTTCTGTACAAGCGAGCAACTATACAACCAAGCCAGCAGTCAGCTGTCAAACAACTAGCTGCGCAATCAACAATTACACAAGGTGGACAAGTGTTTAAAAATAAGAAAAAAATGGGCGTCCAAAATTTCCCGTCCGAATTTGCCATTTGAACAAGGCCGTCCGAAGTGCGCCATCCGAAGTAGCCAATTGAGACTAGCTGTCCAAATTCGGACCAGCCGTCCGAAATAAAATGTAAGAAAAGCAGATGTTCAGACCTCATTTCCGCATAGTAGAATACTTTTTTTGAAAAACTTTGAACTAAAAAAAGTTTGGAAATCAAGAAAGGTTTCATCTCCAACAATCCATTTCAAGTTTGGACCTTCCACCAAAAAGTTATGGACAAGTTTCTGCGGGGTGTTTGAAAATATGAAAAAAACTAGGCGTCCGAAGTGGGCCGTCCGAAGTGGGTTGTCTGAAGTTTGCCGTCTGAAGTGTCTACGGTCAATTGGTCATATTCTTAATAATATAAAATTAATCAAGCGTATTAAAGTTCTAACAATACAATTGCAAGCAAATCTCACGTTTAACTCCTAAACGTCCAAACAATGTTTTTTGGCAACATAACAATTTTGGGCAGCTCACTACAGACAAAAAGAAATTCTCTTTGAAAATTTCATACAATGTGTGGCCAAGGAGTAGCTTTAAGGCCCAACAATTTTCATAACTTTTGACTACATGGTTCAAAAGTTATTGCATGATATATAATTTTCAGTGTTCGGTGGGCAACACGAGTAGAAAAAAAATTCTTTGAAGATCACTTTTAAAAAAAATAAAAATTTGAAATTGATTCTCTAGATTTTTATACATGTAGTAAGCTTTGAATCATTCCATTTTGATTAATGAGATGAAAGTTATGAGGAATTTTAGTTTAAATTAGTTTGTGGTTAGATATGGAATCTCTACTCTAAAACAAACTTTGAAGTCTTTTATTTAACTCAATTTTAAATATTTTTGAAAAAAAACAAGAACATTAGGTGTATATTTTTTATTAAAACATTACAAACATTGGGATTGGCATTTTTTAACTCTATAAATAAATTGTTAACAATTTAGTATTTTTAATCATTTTCTACTTCTTTCTACTTACTATTTTTTCCTGTATATTATACAATTCCAAATGATCTAAAATTTTTCAAGCATGTAGCCAACTTGACTTGAGGAATGAATCCAAAGAGTAACCACCATTTTGGATATTTTTTATACAAATGTAACTTTGTGAAGTGCAGCTGCCTATATTTTCACAAGGCCAAAAAAAAGCTTTGTCACTTCAAACGTTAATATCTTGCAATCTACACGATGAAAAATTCTAAAAAAAAATTCACAACTTTTCAAACTATTTTACTACAAGATCCTATGGTTACATGCGTCTAAAAATGTTTTTCATCTAAAATTTGGTGTTTGTAAATACAAGGGTAGTTTTGGAGGAGTTTTGGTGAAAATATAGTCTCTAATGTTTAGCAGTGAACTAAATAATGACCAACTCGATCTTTTTGTGTGAAGATAAGGGATCCAAGAGTGTTGAAGATTACAATTAAAAATTAAAGTAATATCTAGCACCTAATCTTTTGGAGAAGTCCCACAGTTGGAATCTTTGTTCAAATCAGACATATAATATACCATTGAAAAATACCTTTCCAATGATATATTATAAGGCACACAAAATGATTAGACAAGGCGTCCAATTGCGACGACCTGTCCAATCGGACGGGGCGTCTGATTAGATGATTGGGTGGACTTCAATCTTTGGAGAAGTCCCATAGTTGGAGTTTTTGTCTGAATTAGATGCATTATATACCGCTGGAAAGCTCTCAAGAATATCCATCCAATGATATATTATGAGGCATAGAAAAGTGAATGGGGGCGTCAAACAACAATGAATGACAGTGCAGATGAGCCTTTTGGATCCAACACTGAGGACGGGCGGGATTGTTAGGCCATTGGATCGGATGGGGCGTTGGAATCGGATGCCCTGTCTAATCGGATGGGCCGTCCGAATCGGACACCCTATCTGATCGGACGCTACGAACAGGCAGACCTACCGGGCCGGGCGGACGTTGGAGATGTGTATAATATACCGTCTCCCTATATATTTTGGGACTGCAAATATCACAGGACGTTCCGGGGGGTGCGGACGCGGATGCAGAATGTTCGGACGTGAACCCGGCGTCCAAATGCCCTATCAACCCTGCTCTATTCTACCATATTGGTCATCCCCTTCTAGCACAAGTACACACCAACAAATTTGTCCTACATTGGACTAAAGGGAGAAGATGTGAACTTGAGCCAAGTGCTTGTGAATTGCTTAGAGTAACACCTAGATGTTCATTTGTGTTTGATGACAAAGAGAGAAATGGGCACACTTGTAGGTAAGTATTATCTCAAAAACTCAAATGTATTCCTTTGCATGCTTTTCCAAAATTTAGTTTTCTTGTGATGTTCTCTTTTTATGTGATGTGGTTTTTCTATATTACCGGATTTCAACATGTAGAGTCTTCATTAACAATAAATTAGAGGCTTTAATGAACATACTACTGAACTTTGATTTGTGTCAAGTGTATAACTACTGAATCTGTTGACATTTCAATATTTGCACTTGCTTTTCAACTTAATATGGAATTAATGTGCCAAAATTTTAGATGATACAAGTTTCTAGATTATTGTAGGCAAAAGCTAATCAGCCTAATCTATATGATGAAAGCCACCTAAGACATAACCATTGCTTTTTTTGGACCATTATTGATTGTTTAGCTAAAATTTTTAGATTTCCTCCAAAAAAACCATGCCTTGTTATTCATAAATGTGATAGTGTCATATTTTAGTATTGTATAGCCTACAATGTCATCATTTAATCTAAATTAAGTACAAAAATAGGATTGTAGCCAATGCTTTCTACTCTTTTGTTGAATTTGAAATTAGATTATACATAAACTTTTCTATTGAAATTAATAATATTTTGAATAGAATATTTTATTGTTGACAACTTTGAATAATTTTTAAAATTAATTTTGATGAAATTGATGAAGTTTTTGAGTGAAACATTCCATTAACATTTCAAAAAAGAACTCCAAAAAAGACTTTTCTACAGTGGCTCCTAGTAGCTCACTTATACCCTTTCCATGTGGGAAATTCAAGGCCTCGTAGATATATGTGATATTCAGGATGACACTCCGCAACAATGAAGGAACTCTCTAGAACTCTCTCTGGAAGGCTTGGGAAGACTCTGGAAATTAGGGCTTAGGATTCCTGCAATGGATATATAGCCATGTATATTTTGGTTGGTGTTGACGATTAGAAACTTCCAATTTATCTTTGGTATGTTGACCCTAAGATAGAGGTTGTTCTTGGCAATGACGAAAAGCCATTCTCCAAAAATCCAAATGAATTCAAATAGAAGGGCTAAACGGGGAACAAAAGTCCTTTCTTTGATTACTTTTACCACTAAGCCCTAATCGGGATTTGGCCCTAAAGCAAAGCAATTGCGACCATCACTGAATCTTGATGTCCCAACAACATGTACTTTACTATTAAAGTTTCAAAAGATGCTGAGGTTTTGAGTTTGCTAAACGTAGTGGAGCGTTTGTACAAAGAAAAAGACCGACATGCTCTTTTAGTGTTGCATTAGTTGTTGTGCATTACAAGAAGATAAATGAAAGTTTTAGAGAATTCTAGAGAGTTCTAGAGAGTTCTAGAGAGTTCTAGAGAGTTCTAGAGAGTTCTAGAGAGTTCTAGAGAGTTCTAAAGAGTTCTAGAGAGTTCCTTCATTGTTGCTTTTTCTATATCAAGGCCTTGGATTCTCCAAGGCCTTGATACAGAAAAAACAAGCTGCATTAGTTCCCAATTGTTGAACGTGTCTATTGTAACTGCCAAGAAACATGACATGATGTTTCTACTAAATTTGGAAGAGATAAAACTACATACAACTGCAAGAAACCGACTCATCCTTTTACAAAATTGATGTCCGTCGCAATTTTTGATGTTTTTGGCACATCTCTAGCAACGCAAAATTTTAGATGTCTTCGTAGACATTTGAAGACATCACTAGAGACATCATGACACAAAATTTTGCAATCTATAAATAATGCAATGTTGCACCCAAACTCAATAGAGATCAAAACTTCATGGAATAATGCTAATTCATATTCATGATAAAATTCTACACAAATTGTACCCAAGGTTTCCATCCCAACGTGAAAAAACAATTGCCAACATTTCATGTCAAGATGTCCGTCAATGTTGGTCCGTCAATGTCCAAACATATCGAGCTTCACATTAGCAAAAAAAAATTGTTGTTTGAATGGCCTATCCGTCAATTGGATGACCAAATTGTTGATGGGACAAATAGGTCGTCAATGAAAAGGACAGACTGTCTACGAAGTATTTTTTTTAAGATCGTGACAGATTCTAGGGTTGGGTCCTAAAGTTTCGTCATCACCATGTCTGTCTAGATCTAACGTGATGGTGACAACCCTAACTATACATTGATTGTTCATGATGGAAAACCAAATCAGGCAATGCAACCTCTCAATCACTAGTCCCTATCACAAGCAAATCCTCACTCACTTAAACTCAAACCAAGATTTAAAAATGAAACATTGAACACTTTAAGAACCCTGTGTTTTTATGTGATATTTTCATCATTTTTTATAATAGATTTTAGTGAACATCCAATAAAATAGCTTATGTTTTTATGTCAATAATAATGTCCAATGTAACGTCCAATATAACATCCAAATGTTACATTGGACATTATTATTGACATAAAAATACAAGTTGTTTTGTTGGATGTCTACAAAAATCCGTTATAAAAAATGATGAAAACATCACATAAAACATAGATTTCTTATAGTGAAAATAGAGCTTGACAATGCAATGTTGCACCCAAAATCAATGGAGATCAAAACTTCATGGAGCAACGGTAACTCATATTTAAGGGATATAAGAATATATGAAGTGGAAAATGCCACTTAGACTAAGTGTTGTAGTGCAAAGAACCACTATTTTTGGTTTAACCTCTAAATGCCTAAGATACTATACTTTAGTATTGACTAAACTTTTAGGTTGAATAAAAAATTTCAAAGAGTTTTTTTTATATTTTCTTTGGAAGGTGAATACCTTTTAAAGTCTACTTTAAACATCCAAAATCTAATTTTGAAAATAATTATTTATGTTTTTTCTATTGAAGATTTCATTGCAAGGACATTCATTGCAAATTTTGAGATTTTAGTATTAGAGGTTCTTGAAGGTGAGCCTTAATGATAGTAGTCAAATCTTGAGGAAAAAATCACATTCAAAATTCATTTGAAAAAAATTTATAATAGATTTTGAAAAGTTGTATAAAGATTATGGTTATGCAAGTTGTGTATGTTAACGTCATATTTCTTCAAGACCTCAATATTAGATTTGACATGTGAAAAGAGGATTAAAAGACTTCAAATCAATATTCAAGTTTTAACAGCCTTTTAATCAAATATTATAATTTTTTTTGTCAATGCATAAGTAATATTGTGGTCTTTTCTTTTCCTATGTGATCAATCACACGGCTATTTTTGAATCTATACAATTATAATATTTTTTAGATTGATAAAAATTATCAAAACTTAGGCTTTTTGTTTAGTTTAGAGCAAATGCCAAGAAGCTCAAAAAAGGCCTTGGGCATTTAAGAATTAATGATTAGTTAGTTAGACATTAACATGTCATCCTAACTAGTACACTCAAAGTACATTGCATGTATATTTTCTCTAATTAATACAACCAAGTAACACTCTTGTGGCAAAGCATGTATCTTGATGTGTGTATATCGAGAATCAAAGTTAATTAAAATACTTTATTTGCACCACAATTCAAATGTCACTCTATTTGTATCACTCAATGTTGTACATTCAAAACTTTCAAATGTCCTCCATTGATATGTAGTAATCATGACGTTGCGCAAATAGTTACATAATGCAAATAAGGTCTCTTACCTTAGAATTTTGCTTTATTTGTAGTTTCAAATATTTTCTACAACATTCTTGATAGCATCTCACTTTGGAGTGCTTTGAGGGATGTTTTTTTTATTATTCTTTCCCATAATGCTATACATAGGGCTTTTATACTAAAGCTTCAATTACTGTTCAATTTTGTGAAGACAAAATCATAGGTTGTCCAATATAGGGTCTAATAGTCTAATATTTACAAATAATAAATAATGGGGTTTCCTAGGGTTGATTTTATTTAACCCCTACAAGACCTGAGCTATTGCAAAATGATCAAACATCATATTTGAGTTAAATTTAGTCCTTTACATTGTATCCAAATATCAATCATATATTTTTAGAACATGATATTATAGATTTTTTGCTAATGTAATAATTTTGTTGCAAAAAACAAATTAATAAATATAACAAAAACAGTCCAATTAAATGGAACCTTTTTTTATGAGTTTTAAGTAGCAATGAAGATTGGTGTTAGGATTTACTAATTAATTATTTTATATTTGAAACCCAAAATATCCTTAACAACGACCTTCAAATCAAATGGCACTATTATCCTTTTATATAATTGACATACAGTTTTTAAAATATTTTTCACTTGTGAAAGAATGTATTTTCTACTATTTCAGAATTTTTGATAAAAAAATATAAAAAATTTGATTCCTTAAAGTAAAAAATGAAAATGAAATAATATTATTTATGATATACACTAGGATAATTTAAAATTGTTATTGTAAATGAAGGTTGCAATGAAAAATATAATTTTGTAATTACAATTTTTAAAGCTATATTAAAAGAAGAAAATACAAATGAAATACATGCAATATAGTGTAATTTGAATTTTAACACATGTCGCTTGCAATTGCAATCAATTTTTCAATTTTTCAATTTTTTCTAAATTTTTTAAATGGAGTAGAAATATAAGTTATTAAGCTTCATTTTTTATAGTTTAAATCAAATACCAAAAATAGTTATTTTGAAAGTTACAATCAAGGTTGACCAAGATGTATCTACTTTGAGGGTGTATGGACCTTTAATTAGGGTTAATAATATTTGTTTTTCTAAATACACTATGATAGAGACTCGGTAGTTTTCAGTATCATCTAGTCTTAGAATGATATTGAGGACCAAAAATGTCCAAAAGATGATTTTCGAGGTGACCAACCCAACATTCTAGGAATAAAGCATGGCCACCTTTATGTGTGGTGTCTAACACTCTTCAAATGTGGGTGAAAAGTGCTATATATCAACCGGTGTGATTTTGGGAATACCCACTTTACACGAGAAGGATGATGCTTCATGGATTAGTTCATGCAATGAATAGTTTCATTGTTCAAATTCCTAGTATGACAAGTAGACCCTATTAATGACATCCAAAATTCTTCTCAATGAAATGTTGAAACCTTGAAGCTTGATGAAAGTTTTTTGGTCTTGTTGTACTACAATTAATAGGCTTTGTTTTAGTAATATTACATTAATCCATGAAGATTTTTACCATTAGACTTGACAAATAGTGAAGTTTTCATCCGTCCAAATTAACTATTTCATTTAATAAATACATATTAAAAATGGAAGGAGCCCTAATTTTGAGACAAATCCAAATTGAATGATTATTGGAATGATTAGCAAGTGAGTGTTGTTGCAATTGCAACTATATTGATAATTAAATTTAGTGTAAAACACACTAAACAATTTTAAAATGCTATAAGGTTTTACTCATGATAAATATTTATATCAACTATATTTATAGAGATCCTCCTTCAAATCAAATAATATGGATATCCATATTGTTGGTAAAAATATTCATCAAGAGTAAAAACTTATAGCATTTTCAAATCAATTAATGTGGTTATGCTAAATTTCATTAGTAGAGTAAAACTAGCTAGACTACTATAAGAAATATATACCTTAAATGAGGTTGTTTGTTTGTTTCATTTGTTTGTTATGGTGAGATCTCGGGTGAGATCTCTGGATCGAATCAAGTGTCCTAGGTGCACGTTCTTAGTATTCTTAGAAAGCTCTCTGTGAAGAAGGATGCATGAGCTTTGTTTCATCATGTTGGGACCTATGGTTAGAAGGTTATTATTAATTAAAAAAATTAAAAAATAATTTTAATTTTAATTTTATTATATATAATATTGTATAATATTATATTTTATATAGCAATGGCACAAGGCACACTATTATGAAATGATAACATTAGATGGGATTTAGTCCTTTGGGAGGGCCGTTTCAGATTGGTTCTTATTGCTAGGAACCAACCTATGTTGTTTGAAAAAAAATAAAAATAAAAAAAATAAAAAAATAAAAAAAATAATATATATATATTTTTAATTTAAAAATTTTATATATATATATATATATATATATATATATATATATATATATATATATATATATATATATATATATATATATATATATGTATATTTATTTATTTTATTTTATTTTAATGCCTGTTGACGTGGCCTTCTCTCGACCACGTGAACAAGCTGTGTAGTAGAGATGAGAATGTAGGGAACGTAGAAAAACTCATAGCCCTTAACGAGGGTTGAATTTCATCTAATGCATAATACACCTAAGGGCGGGCTTATATGTTAGCCTAGTGGACAAAGCCCCACCTAATCTAAGCAAAAAGACAAAATATAAAAAACTAATTGTCTTGCTAGGGTGGGCAATGAAAAAGCAAGAGCTCCATTTTCAATCGATATCAATGAACAACTCCATTGGTGGACACTAGTCAATCTTGAGAGAACCTAATATTTCTAATTGTATCCCTCCCCATCCACTGGGTCTATATGAAAGTGCAATAACTATTTTTCCTTTGTAGTCTATAAAACTTCTCCAATGACCGATACATGTAAAGAGGCTCTAAAGCCCTAAGCAAAATGTTAAGGAATTGCTCCTTTAGTTAAAACTTTCAATGGGCACCAACATCCAACTAATGAGTTTAGAAAAAATTCCATCTAAAAGTAGAAGGCTCCTTCTAATTTCAAAAGATCTTGCATAATTATGCTATCACTAACATACAATTAAGTAGTTGCAATAACTTGGAACCCAATAAGATAAAGACACCTAAACCTATCACTTTTTGTACCCTTAGATAGCTCGAAATGATGAAATTTTGATGTGAAATTCTTAGCCATTCTCAAGAGAAACCCAACCCAAGTCATTTCATATTGTTCCAACACTTATACAATATTCTATGAAATTTAAAATTTCAGAGTATAGGATACCTATTCATGCCATTAGATTCTTTTTAAACTGCTATCCCTTCCTCAAAAAAATTTGCAACTCCCATTGCTTGAAGATGGACAAAGACATATACGCTTATATATGTTATTGAAAATGGGCCAAGAGGTATCTTTGTTTTTGTAATCGTTGAGTAAATTTTTTCTCTATTGATGATTTTCCTTATAGATCCTTATTTTGCAACTTGGGTAGAAATTTCACAAATTATATTATAATGAGGAATGAAATTAATTTCATCCCTAAATGTCCAATTGGCAAGAAAACCGTAATGTGAGTACAAATCATTTTAGAATTTTCAAAGGTGGTGATAAAATACACTAATGTAAATAATAATTGAAACTTGTTTTTTAATGATAAAAGAAATGTTTGAAAGTTGTTATAATCAACTATTAGCCTCTAAAGTGGATATTTTCAAAATTCAAAATTTGTTCCCAAATCCTCACTTCCTTATTTAGTAATGAAAGATCCCTTAAAAATTGAACAAGATTATCTTAAAACCATGATTATGTGTTATTGAGGTTAGTTGTTTAATCACATTCTAATAAACTGTAGCTAAATGTTAATGAAGCTCAATACTCCAACCTCTCAAAATTACAAAAAACTTTTTATTTGCATGGAATTAGAACTTGAGAGCTTTGTCATTAGAAGTACATCAAAAAATAGTAAAAAATCAATACAAGAAATCTAAATTAGACATCAATTCATCGAAACTCCTCTAATTACCTTTGTTGCAAGGTGAAGAAACAATGTATTAGTCACTTCAAAATTGATTGTTGCATCAATGTCAACTTTTGAAGTTTTCTTTTCTTTATTGTTCAATAAACACTTGAAGAATGATGGTCTTTGTTGACTAGAGTTTAAGACTATAAAATTCACAATAGTTGTTCAAGAAGACTTAGGGATCATTTTTCCAAAATAAAGTCATAGCTACTATTTAATCTCTTTATTCTTATTCTTCAACAATATTTAGAAGGTTCTCCTCTTGCTCTTCTTATTCTTTTATTGTTCAACAATATTTCACAAGGAACTTTTTTTGAATCTTCTCCAAAGAATCATACAAGTGTAACAAATTGATGTTCATAGGGAATGTGGCCATCGCAAGGAAAGTCGAGACAAACAAATTTATCACAAAGAAAATTTGTGCATTTTTCAATCTTATTTGAAGATGTTCCCACCTCTAAATCAACTTAATTTATGAAATTCAATATTCTTGAATGTAGATTTATGCCTCTGAAATCTAACTTTAATATAGATTTTCATGCACATAATCAATACAGTTTGTAGATTTAGGTGGCTCAAATCTAACTCGTATGTAGATTTTGAATTTCAATCTCATTGACTTGTACATTTAAATTTTTTTGATCTAGACCCTTTTGTAGATTTGAAGAATTCAACATATTAGTAATATATAGATTTTATATGTTATAAGTGTCAGTGTGTTGCAAAGTCTACCAATTTGGATTGCAAATAAGGGATTTTGAAAAATTTATTTAAATCCCTACAAAGAAAAACCGTGATTTCTTTTTGTATATAAATTATTTGAAGATCCCCTCGACATGACATTAGAACACTAAAAAATATTTTTAAAATGGCATAAACTAGCAAGGAAAACTAGTAAGAAGAAATTCCAAATTTTTTTGTTATGTTTAATTAGAAGGTGAACCCAAATCGAAGTGATTGTCCTTGCAATGATTCAACTAAGAACATTGTCCTATATATAACATTATTCTAGCTCAATTATTGTATTTTAAATTATTGATTCTTACTTGTTGTTGGAATTGTAGCTCAATTAATTTGAGGATTAGTTGTAGCAGTAAGTATTGTAGTTTACATGGACATATTTTATTTTGCATTTTTTTTAAGAGGAAATTAATTCATGCAATTTTTACTGTTTAATATACTTGTAAATAGGATTGGCGGGGCGATTGGCACAATCTCTAAAATAAAAATTTGAAATCCACTTATACATGCGGAGGATGAGAGGATTTAGACTCTTTGCTATAATGCTATATCATCTTTAGCATCAAGGGAGTTGTAAGTTTGATTCGTGCTTATTGACTTGATTATGTTATATGCGTTAGAGCATAGGTCACTCTATGCAATGGCATATGCATAATAATATGTTCCAATCCATTATATGTATACGTGCATTTTTTTTATTTTCTTACTATTATTTTAACCTCTAAAGTTCTTTCATCACTAGTAGAAAATCTGAAATTTCTATTGTTTTGGTTGCGTTGATTTGGATAAGTTTTTGGCTGATTTTGACAAAAATCTGTTGAAACAAATAATTTCTGTTAGAATCAACCAAAAAACTGACCCAAATCAATGCGACTAGCTAAAACAATAGAAATTTTAGATTTTTTGCTAGTGCATGTTTAGAGACCCAAAATTTCTTCAAAATATTAGTTTTCAAAACAAAGCTAAAATCTTCATCTAAATTTATTTAACAAATTCAACCATAAGATCATTTAATTAACTTGTTAGAGTACACCCTCTTAAAATTTCAGAATAAAAAATCTTACCAATTGTAAGATTATGATGTTTGGATTTCAAAAAGAAGTATTTTCAACTCTTTTCAAATAGTTAGATTTCCTCTTTCAAATTTTTTACTTAGAGAATGTGTAGATCCTACAACTTGCAACTCTTGATAATATGTTGAAGAAATAAGTTGGAAATACATCTAAATTTTTTTGATTTTTTTCCACATTGATGCTTGATAAAATTGTAAGTTGAAAGAAGTAGAGAATGATTTAAAATACTAAATTGTTAAGAATTTAGTTATGGAATTGAAAGATGCCAATTCCAATGGTTGTAATGTTGTAATAAACAATCTACACCCAATGTGTCTTTATTTTTTTTTCCAAAAATATTGAAAATTGAGTTAAATAAAGGACTTCAAATTTTATTTTAGAGTAGAGATTTCATAATTGCCTACAAACAAAAACTCCTCATAACTTTCATCTCATCAATCAAAATGGAATGATTAAAAGCTTTCCACTTCTATATAAATCAAGAAAACCAATTTCAAATTTTTGTTTCTTGAAAAAGTAATTTGTTTTAGTTGTGTGCCCAAGCTCCCACGTCAAGAAAGAAACTACATATCTTACAATAACTTTTTAACCATGTAGGCAAAAGTTATGAAAATTGTTGCACCTTAAAGCTATTCGTTGACTATATATTGTGTGAAAATTTCAAAGAAAATTTCAAAGAAAATTAAGTTCTTAATGAGCTACCCAAAATTTCTCTTGTTGCCAAAAAATGTTGTTTGGTCATTTAGGGATTAACCTCATTGCAAGGTGAAATGATTTAAGTGATGTAAAACATGATTATACTATTTTATTTATTAAAGATGTTGAAGTGTGATAGCACTTGACTAAACTCTCAATTTAGGTTTTAAGGCCATCTTCAAGTCATTTGCATGGTAAAATGACTATTCACCCTAAGACCAAGTTTCTACTAATGAGAAAAATACAAGGATATTTCAATCGTCTCACGTCCAAATCTAAAATTTTATGTTTGTACAATATGCAGTTTTTTAGTGTGCTTCTTATGATAACACGTTTAGGTTCTAAATTCATTTAAATTTAAAATACCTTCTTTTTATAATTTTGAAGGTTCAGATAGATGCTCTATTTATTGCCCACATTGTACATGTTCTACACCCTAGTGTGGAAATTAGACACTTTTTTTGCAAATAGCAAGTGCAGAGTTCTGTAAATATTCTCAAAGATTCCAGTTTTACCATACCCAAAACCATAATGTTGGGATTCTTTTATTTGAATTTATTTTACAATTTATTTCACAATTGGTAATAATTTCTCTATAATGTTGGGCTTTTTTTTTATTTGAATTTATTTTACAGGGAATCTGCCAGCAGTCTTGGGGATTTTTTTTGGTTAGGGCATGCATTCGGAACGCGCCAGGTTTCTGTGTGATCCTCCTTTACAGCTTGTCCTCGTTTGTTGCGGCAGTTCGAAATTCTCGCCCTGCAGCAGATGACACCATGTCTCGTAGTAAACGGGACTTGAACTGAACTCGAGCTTTAACTTACTTAAATTGGTTTAACTTCATCTTTCACAATCACCGTTGCAATACTTGGGTAGAAAACTGTGTTGGAATGTGGCGATGTTGGAGCTATCCCACTAACCACATACGAAAGTAATCCCAGTTCTAGTGACAGTTTTTCTATTCACTTGACAGTTTCGATTCCTCAAGCTTGAATCAATCGCACTACATCGCTTCTTTGTTTTTTGAAATTTTTGAAATTTCACGGATTAGGGTTTTTCGTTGCGGTTTCGGAGAGATGGAGGGAGGATTGGATGTCGTTAATAGCGACGAAACCATTCCAGTCGACAAGTCGTTCTCTTCTGCTGCTTCCTCGGGTGCGCCACTTCGATTTTCATCTCCCATTTCTGAATTTTTTTCGAAATTCTGGGTTTAGGGTTTAGGTGTTCATCTTGTTTTTTTCTTTTGGAGTTTTGGTGAATGGTTAGAGAATTTGAAGTTTCATGATTGAGTTATGTGCTGCAGAGGAAATTTTGATGTGATGTACGTCGTGGTCTTTTGTCTCTCTGCTTCCTCATTCGATTTGAGGATGTTGCAGGTGTTTCATTGCGATTGGTACAAGAGTTAGCGGGACACGATGACAGGTAATCATCGCTATTGGCTTCGTCTACTTCTCATTCTTATTGAATTAAGGGTTTGGCTGACTATGCCTAGGGTTTATGTGAAGGATTCTTTGATCTTTTCAGAAGTGTTGTGATTTTCATGTAGTATCTCTGTTTGTTTTATAGTTTTATAATTTTACAACTTTTTTAATTTTGTGTATGTGTAATTTTTTTGTCGGCAGAGTTTGGGGTGTTGCGTGGAGACCATGCGGAGGTTCGTCAATTCTAGCGTCATGCAGTGGGGATAAAACCATCCGCATCTGGGAACATTCTGCTGGAAGCTCACCGTCTTCTGCTACTTGGGCTTGCAAGGTCTCTTCTTTTATTTCCTCTCACCTATTTCGTTTTAGATGCATTGTTAAGTTTCAGTTGTACAAAAATTGAAATACAACCTGAACTTTTGTTTTGTTGATCCACGAGGGTAGTGAGGTTGTCCTGAGTTTTCTATACTCGCTGGATGTGGTTTGAACCCTAGAAGCACGAAATTTCACGGTTATAAAATAGCTTATTTGATTGATTATATTGTGAATAATATAATTCAGATGGATCCAACTTTTATATCACTAGGATCAATGAAGAGCATTGTATGTGTTGGTCAAGAATTTATGTAATCAAACAAAGAAAGTCCTTATATGACCTCCTCAAAAGTGCCTGAAAAACATGAGGCCCAATTCGGGCTTCTTGGTCCTCCAGGGCGTCTGACACAATTGGCGGGTTAGGTGACAATAAATTTGGTCTTTTCGCTTGACTTGGGGGCTGTTGTTGCATAGGCAGTCCTGGACTCATCCCATACTCGCACGGTTCGGCAAGTCTCTTGGTCACCGACTGGCAACTTGCTGGCCTCTGCCAGTTTCGATGCCACCATTGGGATGTGGGAATACGTTGACCGGGACTTTTCTTTCATAGCTTCTTTTGAGGTAAGCAGAATGTCTCACTTTTGGAACTACTTGGCTTTTGTCCTTTTGGGCAGTAGGTCAAACTACAACAGATGTTAAACTTCAGGAAGTTTTGAGTCTTGCTCTTGTACTTGTACTTGTCTCATTGTCATTTGATTATTGTGAGTCATAGATGTTTGTTGATTAGTTGTTAACCCCTACCAGATCGAGGATTCATGGTTATCGAGCGGTGAATTTGATTGATCATATTGTGGATAATCAATAATTCAGACGCGGTCAAATTTTATGTCACTAGAACCAGTGCAGAACATCGCACGTGTTGGTCAATTTTCTTTGAAAATGTTTAAAGGAAAGTCCCCATACTACCTACTTATAACTGCTAAAACAGCTTGGGGCCCAATTCGGTCCTTCAAGGGTTATTTAATTGTTTGAAGTATCATCGACATTATCTTCTCGTGTATATTAGATAGGAGATCTTTTTTCATCTGTAAGATACAGACTCTCAGATCATCACTTGTTTAATTTGCTCTAGTGACTTCTGTATCCCTGATACGGTCATTCCTGGTGTGACAGGGCCATGAAAATGAGGTGAAAAGTGTGGCCTGGAACGCAGCCGGCACTCTACTGGCATCTTGCAGTCGAGATAAGTCAGTCTGGATTTGGGAAGTGCTTCCAGGCCATGATTTTGAGTGTGTGTCGGTACTGAATGGGCATACCCAGGATGTCAAGATGCTTGTGTGGCACCCATCCTTGGATGTGTTGGTTTCCACCAGCTATGATAACACCATTAAGGTAATTTTGTTGGCTAAAGTAATTTTGATGGACATTGCACCTATGTGAAATAGAAGAGTGGTGACGAAGTATATCGGTATTAAATACGTAACATGGCATCTAGATACAACTGTATTCTGCTTGTTCAATGACTGATCAATGGCTTATGTTAGTACTGATGAACAACAGAAGGTATCAGAAGAGGAAGTGCACTCAAGTTGGTAACTGTTTAAGACCGTAACCTGGAACTTACATTTGTCTGCAGGTATGGACTGAAGAAGGGGATGGGGATGATTGGAGTTGCGCACAAACCTTAGGACCTCTCGGCAGGTGTGTCTTTGTTATTAAGAAGAGTGCCTTGCTGTTCTCAGGAGTTGAAATTAGACCGCGTTTTAGCAGTAACTTCCAGCGTTGGTCTGTGGATAACATACTTATTGTCTATTCTGCTTTGTTTGACAGGGGTCATACTTCAACTGTATGGGCTGCCTCGTTTAATGTCACCGGCGATCGTATGGTGACATGCAGGTGCGGAGTCTTCAACCTACTGGAAAGTTTAATTTCCTTCGATTGTGCAAGTCTATTATTTACTGCCTCTTCTGCTCCTTAAGCCAATGCAATGTTTACTATTGTCTTCTTGACCTCATTTTGCAATTGTTTTGGGTGTGGCAGTGATGATTTGACGTTAATAATCTGGGATACAAGTGCGGATCTTACCGGGGGCGATGACTCGGCTAAGTGGTACAGCCCAAACTTTGTCTAGTGAAAACCTTGTTTGACATTTGTCATGTGTAAGAAGCCATGATACATTTGTTCTTTGATAGTTTGGAAATGAGCCTACTTTGGTCTGCCACTCAGAAATATTATTCAATCTTGTTGCAGGAAGCATCTAACCACCATATCAGGATATCACGATCGGACAATTTTTTCAGTTCACTGGTCAAAGTAAGACACCTGTTCTGCGATAACGTAAATGTGCTTTGTTGTCGTTTGATTCGTGGATAAATTTCTTGGCGATTTAATTCTTTGTAAACATATTTGAGACATACACATGAGGATGCGATAATAACCGGTTACTGATATGTACACTTTTCAGACTGAATGGTCTTATAGCTAGCGGAGCGGGAGATGATTGTATTCGCATCTTCTCAGAATCTGCAGATAGTACTTCAGAAGGAAGCCAATCATATGAGTTGGTGCACAAGCATGAAAAAGCTCATACGTCTGATGTCAACTGTGTGCAGTGGCACCCGAAGGTAGTAGCATAGTGTACTTTCAGATTTTACTCGAAATCTATAATTTATGCTGAAATCTCATGATAATTCTAGTGTCTTTCAACCCTCTTGAAGTCCATTTTCCTTTTTACCAGATATGTATAATTTCTATAATGTAGCCTGGACATCTAAGATATTTGGATTGGAATTTGGTGTTGCAGGATCCACGTTTGCTGGCATCAGCCGGTGATGATGGGGTTGTGAAAATATGGGAATTGGTTGGAGAACTTCCTCATGCCTTGTCTGCAACTAGTTAACTGCAGGATTATAGATCGTGGTTAGGACATGCTTACCGTCAATTTCTGTAATTTCTGTAATTTCTGTGATATCTTTGATTTTAATTGAGCATCGGCTCGAACTAGTAGAGAAAGCCGTGAAAACTTGGGGAAAGCATTGCGCTCCAGGGACATATCAAGCATGTACTTTAATATGTTGATATACGGTCGATGAAAGTTTCAGAAGCTCTTCACATGTTCGCGTGAACTTATGTAAGGAAACTTATTTGTGTGGAAACTTTCTCGTGGGTTGAAAAGTTCTCCCCAAACCCTTGCAATGCTAGTGCTATCTTCAAACACAAGTTTAAGAAAAGAGATATTTCTAGGTTCTTTCACTATCGAAGATGCTTCTATTTGATACGTCTTTGGCGCAATCAACTCATGGTTCAAGTCCTCATGAAGACTCAAGTATCAATAGTTTATAACTTTTTCATGTGGTATCATAATAACAGAAAATTTAGAGCTTTGGAATGCTCTTGAGATGGGGTACAATGCACACAAAAATCTTTTGTAATAACGGAAACCACTCTCATCAATTCAAAGGTTCAACTCGAAGTGAAAATGGGCTTATATCATTTCCATGACCAAGACAGACGTTCATGAACTTGCAGAAAACTGTGGATATTTTTATTGCAATCCAATTGAAACAAGAGGTAAAAACGATACCATAATTTGAGAGCATCAGGTAATCAAACAGGTGCACACGACAAGTAAACTACAGCAAAGAGCTCATTCTAACAGTTACGATTCCACAACTTGCATCTGCCTTGGAACTCTTTAAGAGTTTCAGGGTATTCAGATAAATTGCACTCTCTACTGACAAACCTTTTGAGTCGATTTTTTCATCTAGTTGAGTACCAATGCGTAGCTGAAAGCGGAAGGTTGATAGAGTTATAAATTATAATGGGCTAAGCTTCCACTCGATGATCAAAAGACTTGTTCTTCTCCATCTCCGCGCTAAGCATATGGTTCAAAAGTGACTGCACATTGAAGTCTCTTGCCCTGCAGCAAACACGGCACCCAAGGTTCACATTTGATTCAACATCGGAATTCCCAAAGCATGAAATTCCAAAGCCAGATCTGCCTATGCAGCCAAAATCTAACCTACAGGTGACCTGAGGATGTAGCAAAGAACATGATGGCATAAAAATAGTTGTGACTAAGATATTGTTGATGGAGGAGTTTTTAAGGAGATTTTCACCTTTTGGCTCTGCGTCGTTGCCGTTGATTATGCTTGTGACTCTGCAGCACAGACATGCATTCTAAGATTGTCACATACAGATTTTTATATAATAATCAAATAGAGGATTCTTCCAAAGATCATATGAAAAGTGATGTACAAAAGTAACACACATTTATTTGGGTAGAGGGACTTGCGATTCGCCGCTTGTTTGACTTTTAATATGAATGACTTCCAAGCAGGCAACTTAGGTTTAAGGGAGTAGGAGTGCATAGATTTTCAAAGAATCCTCAGTTTTAATCAATCATGGAAAGAAGGAAAAGGATGTGCACAGAAAGCTCACCTCATTATCAGAGTCACTACTGCTGCTGTCATCTGCGGGTGTTGATTTTGTGGATTCGTTTATCTCCATTTCAGCAAAGAATGCTTCCAACACAAACGCAACAATCTGCAATTACAACACCACAAGCCACTTGTGTGGATGAGCAAATTTTCGAAAGCACAACTAAATGCTTTTAATCAGAATCCTAACAACATATCACCGCTTCTCAAAGTCAGTTCTCCAATCTAGATACAACAGAAGTGATGTTAGTAGACAAGAAGTAAAAAAGTCATGATTCTTCTTCCATATTACAACCCATTGTAAAACACGAAAAGCTTCCATACCAAATTGAGGAGAAACAGAACAGCAATGACGTAGAAGCCCCAGAAGAAAAACATCGTCCACCACGTCCCGGTCAGTGTGATGAAGCTCTGCAGGGTGAAATGTAGGAGCAGATCTCATCAAATTTTAATAGAGTTTGATAGAAAAAGAGCTATAATAGAACTAACTGATGAGGCAACGTTTAATTAGTTCCATTTTATAGAACTTCTCATTGATGACATAGCGCTAAATAATACGAACTGATGAAATGGCACAATTACAAGTAAGATGACCATTTCTCCTTTCTTGGACAACCTCTCCAAATAATACTAATTAGGTGAACACATTAAAACTAACTAGCTCATGACATGACAGAACGAGAAGCGAGATGACCATTTCTCTATTCTTGAACTAACTCCACAAATTGTTGCACCCACACTAGCATTAACTAAATGATGACACGATAGAACTACTGTAGAAGCGAGATAATCATTCTTCTATTCTTGGACTACCTCCACTAATACTACTACGGAGTAATTAGTTGCTGACACTAACTAATTGATAAAACGACAGAAGTAGAAGCAAAGATGACTATTTATTCTTGGACTACCTTCACTGAAGAGAACAAAACAGCATGTTAAGAAGTCTGCAACATTGTTCCAAGGAAAGCAATTCCTCAGGAAGTCATAAGCAAAACCAGTTTCAGTAGAGAATACTTACATCCATCCATACTTGCCAGTTGCCCATGATGAGCAGGTCGAACAACGTTACCATGCCGGAAGCAAAATCGTTGAAGTTTTGCAGTAAATAACTGAAAGAAGTCAAAGGATTTCACTGAATCATTCGTACAATACTTCTATTTGAATACTGAAAAATAAGGAGCTTTCGCCAATAAGAGAATAAATTTTCCAATTGAAACGTGTGCGATTTCAAAAAACTAAGGAAAAAATTACTGATGAGTGAGGAAGCGTACTCATTC
This sequence comes from Rhytidiadelphus loreus, assembly GCA_947034895.1. Lineage (NCBI taxonomy): Eukaryota > Viridiplantae > Streptophyta > Bryopsida > Hypnales > Hylocomiaceae > Rhytidiadelphus > Rhytidiadelphus loreus. The sequence goes on along the minus strand of OX344765.1, from coordinate 25,182,637 downwards.
TCAAACATTGCGGTGCTCTCCAGGATGGGATTTCCAGCATAGACAAGACCGCCGAAAAGCTGCACAGCATCAAACGACACATAACATCGTTTATTAATGGTAGTAGGGTAATTATAAGCGGAAGCATAGTGACTATTATCATAATGGGGAAATTTACATAAAATATTCTTGCCATCAAAAATTCTCAAAAGTTGAGTGCTATCCACTCTCAAATCGTCCCAGATTTTAGGGTGTCACATTTCGTTATGAAGTTTCAATTAGGTACCTTTGCCCTTATTTGAAAACATTCTGAAGGTAGAGAGAGAAGCAAAAGAAAAGCAAGTGAGGGAATGAAAGAAACGTACATGAACGCCCAAGGAACAAAAGATGCACATGAGGCAGAAGACCATCCCCAAGTAAGGCATAAGATTGGGGATGAGCTTGAAGAATGTGGCAACCATAACCTTGTACCGCTCTACTAACACGAGCAGCCTCGTCAATCGCATTAGCCGAGCAATCAAGAGATATCGGATCCTGCAACAATAACAACATGGAAGTTCAGAGATTTATTTCATTAAGACATTTGTTACACAAGTAGCACTTTTGAGTGACTCATATTTGAACTTTCTGTTGTCCAATTTGATTTAATCGTTGATCAACACATGCAACATTCTTCATTTATTTAACCTCGAAGTGTCTCAAAGTCCATATCCTAGATGATGTATACAGTGTTTCAAGGTGAGCTTCTATCCAACTAACTTCTCAGTCATCCAAAGTTCCAAAGTAATGCTTGAATCGTTGAAAAAAACAATCCTCAATGACCGATTTGATGAGAGCGAGGGAATAACATATTCATACAAAAATATGCAAAAATTAAAAAAGATTTGGATATTGAAGGGTTAAAATTCATGTGCAATATAGTTTTTATCCCCGTTTGCGTTTGTTTTTTTGCGAATCTAGTCAATCAAATTGTCATTTTAGAACCGTGAAATCTATCCATTGGGATTAAGGAAGAAATACAGAATGAGGTAAGACTTCTTACCACTCTTCATTGCTGAAGAAAGGTAGATCAGTTGGAGAGAAAAACGCTGCAGTCTCCGCAACCACTGCACACAATCCAGCAAGCAGAAATCAGACAAGCAAATACGTACTATATCTTGATATTATGAGGAATAGAATTTAGGGTTTAGGGTTTAAGGTCAGGTTTTCCTCCAGCCTACCAATTGTAACGGTAATGACAAAGTCGAACTGGTTTTGTGCAGACCGCCAGTAATTGTTGAATCCATAAACCAAAACTTTCAAACTCATTTCAACAAAGTACAACCATCCTGGATCAAACACAAGTGCACAGTTAGTAGAACAAATTCAGGTTATACCATTATTGTAGAGGCCAATGATCTTCAGCATTTGCATGTCAAAATAATTTCAAAAAAGGCAGTTTAGAAACTTGAATATAATCTCTAAAAAAAATTGACAGACGCAACGAAAGCTTCGAAGTTAGAATGCAAATCAAGAAAAACAGCTTGATTTGCAAGGCTAGAAAAGGGATTTAGTTTTTTGAGGATCCAAGTTACTACTTTTTCAGCAAAATAGTGTCATTAATGTTTGAATTTTATCTCTCATTTTTTACATCTAAAATGTGCTTAGCATCATTAGGCTTCTACAATAGTCATTCACAGACCTCAAGGTGAAGAAAGAACATACCAAGAGCGAATTCGACGTCTTGCCAGAAACGCTGGGAGGAACTGTTCTCTATATCAAGCTGCAAATCTCCAGTCAAGAATATGAGATCTCTTAAGAAAATAAAATTTTCACATTTGACTTCAATATAGCTTTGGGTGGAGTTGACAGGCCAATGGAAAGAACATACTTTAAAGGGAATTCAAACTATCCTATTGCATGGACTTTGAAGAAATAGAATCTACCTCTCAAGGACGTGACAGATATTAATAAACATATTCACAGGGAAGGAACAAACCGTGGTCTCAATAATGACAGCTACAGCGTTGACAAGCAGCATGCCAATCACAATTTTCTCAAAGATAGGGCTTCTAACAAAAGTCTTCAAAAACTCGAGCGTGTTGGACTTGTAAAATGCAGGAAATTGCTCAAACCATGAGGGCTGCAATTGGCACCAAAAATCTTGGAGTCAAATTAAAGCAAACATGGAGTAGATAAGGTAGGAGCCCCATAGGAAGACCCTGCAAACTGAAAATTACATGAGAAAACCCCAAAATAACTCAGATGAAAATTGAGCTAGAAATTATTGGAGTTTCAACGAATAATTTATACTGTTAATTTTTTGAAGTTATAATGCATAGCGATCTAAAAGTATCCCCATTCTAAAATAGTGAACAACTGTAATTCGAAAAATTCAATATCAAACATGGATAGTTTTAGATCATCTACAAATACAAAAACTCATTTACATATAATTGGGCAACACATTCTTTACCTCCTCAGCTTTGTCGAACTTCAACGAGATGGCCTTGCAAAGGTCGGAAAACTCCTCTCGATTGATCTGTCAACCACAAAGCATGATATGACTTTCAAAAACGATTGTAATATCTTTCATATAAAATGACACTTAAGTGTTCTGACAAAAATAGTATCACATCTTGAATCCAGGAAGAAAACGATTCTTACTCACCTTGAAGTCACCACTATCATCCAGTGCATAAAAGACTGCTTCCATGTCATCCTCTGCAATCTTTGGTAATGTTCTGGAAACCAACATCGGGTGAGAGGAAGCTACGCAAACTCTAATTTTCACTTCACTACTTTGCAATTGTAAGAAATACTGACTCTCTAATCATTTAGTTAGAGATACTAAAACTAGCTAAACCATTCTAGAGATGTTAAACCATTCCCTGGTCGCATCTCAAAAGATCTTGTCATAGACCCACAAAGGTAACAGCAGTAAGTTGATGTTGATCTGATAGAACATTAGAATATTAAGATAATGTTAGATTAGTGTAGTGTTAATTCAATGACATTAACATTAAATTAATACCACGTGTGTTATACTACCATTAAATTGAATTTCTCATGCATCAGAATTGTCTCAACTTTTGAAAGGGTTTCCAAAAAATAATAGGGCACATACCGGTACTTGTTGAGTTCCTTAAAAAGTTTAGCACACTGAGGTACATCAAGATACTCTCGTCTCTGCAAATCAAAAGAGAGGAGGTCATGGTACAAAGTAAGCTCATTGATACACCAAAATATATAACCGAAAATATCTATAACCATGATATGTTTCTTCCCTTAGAACGCAAGATCTCTCCCCGGAATTGTGGACAATGTTTTAAGTAGGACTAAAACAGAGCGTACTAAAACTGGTTAATAATTTATGAGAGCATCACCACAACATATTCAGTGGGTACTCTTAGAGCTTGAGTTTCCATGCACAAGACTTAAGAATTTCACCTGCTCATCAATGAGTTTGAAAGCAGCACTCAGAACTTGCTGACGCTTGTCCTCTTCATTTATCAGGAGCTTAGCCAGCTGTTGCCATCAACACTCATTCCCTTAGCAAATCTCAACAGCAGATTTTCAGAAATCATTTTGCTAAATAATCGAAATGATACAGGAAGACATTCAGTTCAAAGATGAGTGCTTAACTTCCTCTGAGATGAAATATATTCAAGAAAGTATTCAAACAATCGGGAACCTCAAACAGTAGAATCAAACAGTAGAGGCTAAGCTTGTTAAAAAAAAGGTACTGACATCTCTAAGACAAGGCTATCTTTGTAAAACCATAATGCCAAATCCGGTGTATCAAGGCAATTCTGTCACTGTCTCGTTGGTTAGTTAGAAGAGAGTTATAACCCATAATCCTTCTTCTCATTCTAAACTTTTCAGTTAACCTAAAAGCACATAGCTACACATTCATAATTGGATAGAACGACCTGCCATTTATCTAGTCATCTACAACTTTCTGAGAAACAAAGAATAGAAAACGCTGTGCTCACCTGACCCTTGAAACTGTCGTACACGACGGCAAGAATCAAGTTCATGATGAAGTAGACTCCAAATAAGATGTACAAGATAAAGAATATTGAAGTAAACCGCGACGCCCTGAAACATAATAGATTGGTCTGTGAGAATAGATTTTGTGAGAATATCACAGAACAAGCAAGACAAAAACTGACCTCACTTTTTCTGCAATGTAGAGATAGCATCTAGTTATTCAAGATAAACTTCTTGATAAAAAAACTTAGGCAATACAACCTGCGAAGTAAGCCAGTAACAGAAAAATAAGGCAATGCAGAAAGAGATTACTTGTAAGCTGGCAGCCAGACGTCAGGATTGTTGGACGTGGTGAAGAGAATAGACATCTGGTAGAGAGTGGTCGAGTAAGTGGTGAATATGCTCTTGCCCTGTACTGTATCTTCAAAAAGCACGTATGCCAACCAGCTTGAGAAGAGCAAGTATAGCCCCAGCAGTGCCTACACAGCAATAGCAAACAAGGCTCAGAACCATAAATTCAAATATTGAAACATCAAAATAGTATTAAAAACATTATTAATGATAGAAAATTTAAAATAAAATAAAACAAAATAAATCACTAGGAATAATCCTAAGTAAGCTGGGTTATCAAACCTTGATTTTGTCTTCATCAAGGTTAGGATTATGTCTTCCTATAAGCTTAGTTGGGGAGTAGAAAAATGCAAGGGTGGTGATTGAAAATCACGATTATCTCTACTTCCTTGTTTAACCCTAAGGCATGCTATAACCTAATTTGCGAATTGATTGTAGTGTCTCCAACTTGGGTTCTAGAATGTCCGTGAGATTCACAAGAAAGGGGGTGTCAAACTGCCCAGAATAATCTTGACAACTGATTGGACAGTTCTTAAAGTATCAAACTACATTTTCAACAACAAACATTTATCCTGCTACCAATGTTTGAAAACCACTAACGATTTCAGAGAGGATATTCCCAACTTACCGCAATATCCAAAAAGTCTGGCACAACCCCAACTAAAGTCTTCATACAGTCACGTAAACCCCTGCATAGATGCAAAGAACGAGATGTGTTTAGAACCTAAAATTGAAACTGAAACAAATCCTGCAAGAACTTACTCGAATTTAGTACTAAGTACATCTACAAGGTCGCTAAAATATACTCAGACCTATTTAATAAGACCACTAAAAGAACGTTTTAGAGTATCCTACACAAGTGGCATCTATCATTGATTGTAACACACTTATCACACACTCAAAACTACGTCATAGTCAACTTATTTGGGTCAGAATGTTTACCGAATGTTTACTACAATGAGAGCAACTCTGAGGTATGGCGCCAGTCGAAACGGTAAGCTGACAATGAAGCCAGATGGTACCACATAGATAGCATTCACCAACGTATCCAACGCCAATACCAGAAAGAGGGAAGACTGCATAGCAAGCAGACACCAAAATTATCACAGGCGGACGAATAACAACAGTAGTCGAAATCCCTAATCTTATACACAGCAGAAGGAGATTTCAGAATCAAATTCCAAAACTCTATAAGGGTTTAGTACTTTGAGGAAAGAAAAGTTGAGAGAAAAGTAGAAATTCTGTTGTGCTCGATTTGGTAACGAACTTGCAAATCGCCCAAGATCGAGCAGACCCACATGGTAGATTCAGTTGAGATTGTTTCAAAGAAAAGAAAATATATGCGAGTTGTTGTCAAAAGGATTCTTTACTCGTAAAACTTCGAGTCTGTTCTTCCAAAACAGCTTGCTCCCAATAATCGCGAGGGGGAAGAACGTGGACACTCCGAGTATGATCAGGATCACCGTCTGCAAATCACCATCAGTGTATCAGACATCATGTATTACATGTATAAAACTTGAATACAAGTATCATGATACTCAGTGATTCTTTAGTGCAGAATTTGAAATTCGTTGGAGAAACTAATGTAGGAGCTTCTGCCTTACGATGCAAAAGATCCCCAATTGAATTCACAAATTTGTGTGTGGTAAGTTAATCCAATAGAAACAGTACATCAACACGTACACTAATGGCAAGTTTATGTTGGACTTAATGTTTACTTAATACCACTACCATTGTAATATCAATATTTTTACCAATGATACAATGATTAATTTTAACACCATTAGCATTATACAACCCTTAACTCAACATGAACATTGTATGAATCTAGTGTCTATTAACATTAAATAACTCTGTGAATCTAATGCAGGGAGTCTTTGGTGAGGCACATTATGCGCATTATGTGACACACTAGTCTCAAACTTCCAACCTTAAAACGAAATAAACCCAAACCTCAAAGATGAGTGATTCATATCGAGTTAAATAAGGAAGGCCCCCAAGAAAGAACTTGTCTCTTTCTCCGCATGGATTTGGAAACTTCTCCTTGCACCAAAGCGGCACCTACAAAGCCACCCAACAAGAGTAAGGTTTATCGTTTTCCAAAGAGGAATCAAAATGCAAGGAGAAAACTAGAACACCAAATACCACAATCAAAACGCTATAAAGCAAGTCAAGACCTTCCCCACAATACATGTCTAGTGCAGAGTATTTTGCAGTTGTTAGATTCTTAATTTTAAGCAAACATAGGTCATCAAGCTACACCGGTCTCAACTACATTTTTTCACCACCGACACCCCACCTACGTAGGTTAGTAGTGCCTTTCAAAAGATGGGCTTACTTCAAAGAAATTCAGCAACAGCAACGCAGCCAGGTTCAAGTTCCAGAGAAACTCCAAACGGATGTATGCGAAGTAGAGCTTGGCAGACTCCACGAAATTGGACTGCTCCAGGACCTCCGGTGGTAGACCAACTCCATCCTCAGCCTACCAAAACCAAAACAATGAATTAAAATAAAAATTGAAAAATTCACAAGCAAACGGGTTCCAGTGCTGTGCTGCAAGTGGAATCAAAAGTAGCATGTTAAGAGTAAAATAGAATTGGTAAAAAGTTCAAGACTTAGGGTAATGGTTGTTGAGGCTGATCTCTTATTAGGTTAACTATTACCAATTCTATATTTATTTTCACATATGGTGATTCTGATTCCAAGGTGCTGGGACCCCAGTGTAAAAAATACTATATTCTTGTGAATTTGCATCCAAAAAACTTCACAAGATTAGACTAGGTTTCTGCAAGAAACTTCCAGAATCACATCAAACTTGAATTGCAGAAATTCTAAACTATAGGAGGGGAGTTTCCAAACGAGGTGTCGGGGTTTCAAACTATAGGAATTGCCTGTTCAGGCTATTTCGAATCCAGAGTTTCTATTTTACAAAAAGGAGGCCTTCTGATTCTCAAATGGTCATTCTCATCTAAAGTGCTACGATCCCAGTGTAAAATTGCAAGAATGTAGAGCTGTTATTTTCCAGTAAACTGCGCCCTAAAATCCCTCTGGAGATTAGGCAAAGCATCTGCAAGAAACCTTCCAGATTCACATAAAACTGCAACCACAGCGCCTTAATTCTTCAGTGCAATACAGGAAATCTGCAATCCTCCTGAATTTGGCGAAAAAATTAGCGGGCAGTTTCCAAAAGAAACGCATTCACTTTGAAAATGCTGGAAGGGTTAAACCAAGAAAAGCTAAGCACATTATGGGGTGTCAGACTTCAAGACTTGTGCTCCAAGAATGCTAGCAATTTGGGAAACAAAATCTTTTTTCACTGCAATGCAGCAAATCTATCTAAATCCTTAGGGGAAATGGGCCAGCATTCCCCAAAGAGCTGCATTCTCTTTGAAATTGTTTAAAAGGGCTAAACGAAAAGAAGGGGAAGACAGACTTCTAAGCTTGTTCTTTTAAGGATGGATGCAATTTGGGATTTAACTAAAGCTTAGTTCCCCCTGCAATGCAGCAAAAAACTTCTAAAACTTTGGACGAGATCTTTCTAAACGAGCTGCATTAACCTTGAAATTCCTTCGAAAGGCTAAACCAAACGAAAAAAAGCAAACGACTTCAAAGACTTCCAGACATCAGACTCCCAGACTTGCGCTCCGAGAATGGAGGCGATTTCGAAAATGCAATACAGATTCTCCACCGGACAGCTTCTACTTCTCAGAGATAGCATTCAAGGACTCACAATCGCACAAAAAGCGAACCCAGAAACAAGCTACAGAATCGCAAAGTCCAACACCCAAGAACCCAGCACACACACCCTGTGCAAAATGAGAACCCACAAAACGAGAATGCAGCTAGTTCAGTAGAGACCTGATCCACCATAGCCGCAGCTTTCTCGTAAACATTGCCCTTCGTAATCGCTTCCCCACGTCGCCCCACCAACACATTGTTGAGGGCGCCACTCTCAGTCCCACCAAGGCTACTGGAAGATCCACCCCGTCGCCGCACACTACCACCAGTACTGCCGCTAGGCAGCAACGGATCCTCCATAGCCATCACCTACAACAACAACAAAACAACCCAACAACAATACATCCCTCAAAAACACTGAATCCCTCCAAACAAATGCGTCCCCCTACACAGACGCATCACCGACACTTGAAAAGTTGGACCTGTACTTGAAAGAACTTCTACCAGTACAAGCACTACGAATCTGTGTTGCGATCTTCGGTACCTTGTTGCAACGTCCTTAAAGTGAACTTACTGGAGGAAGAAACAGAGTGAAGGGTAATGCGGAAGTGTGATTGTTTGGTTTGTTGCAGTTTAGGGATGATGGATCGGGAAGAATCGTTTTCTTGAGATTGGAATCGGGAGAAGATTCCTGCTGTGCTTCTGCCGGGGATTTTTTCTTTTTTCATTCAGGGTTTATTGGAGACTTTTGGGGTGTTTGGGGCTGTTTTTCGGAGGTGTTTTTGGAAATTGTGATACAAAGAGGTGACCAGGTTCCAGTCTGGAAAGGTTCGAGGTTGATTTATGATGCAGGGATTCGTGCTGGAGATGCTTTTCAGGGGACGGGGGGTCGGTGGCATCAGAAAGATGGGAGTTTGACTTCTGTTTCGCACTCAGGCACGTACTCTAGTTGAACTGAAAATAGTCTGGGTGAGAAATGGCGTGGTAAGTGGTAAATGCTTAGGTCACTCTGAGTACTGTAGTGTAGAGTGTTTCTACTTCTTTTTACTGCCGAGGTGAGCATCCCCAACTTCTTTTTGCTATTATTGCGCCTAGTTACTAATATTAGGATGGCTACAATTTTCATACTTTCTTGTTAGCAAGTGAAAGGAGGTTCCAACGCACCAAAGAACACAACATTTGGATAACGTATGCAAAAGTTATGAAGGGTCAAAGTTTGTTTTGGTAGAGGTTCTAAAATCGTTTCCTGCACAGAGGTCAACGCATTGATTTTGGAGATGTGCACCAAGTGATGATGGCGGTTTTGGGTTAGTGACTTAGTGGTGCGTCTGGGAGGGGCCCACCTTACAGTACATGATATTTTTGGAAGCTTTCTTGAATACCAATGAGATGAAGTTGTCTCTTGAAACATGTAATATTTTAAAATGTTTAGTACAAGAATTCAATCATCTACTGTTAGGGTTGGCATTTCTTGTCAAATAATTTATTAGAGTTGAAAAAAATGACTCCATAAAATAATGCTTTAAATTTGCAAAGTGTTGTTTTTTCTAGACAAGGTGATTGATTATCAATTGTTGCCAGGTTGTGTATAGCAATTTTGTTGAAAATTTTGTTGTAAAAAATCACCAAGAAAGTCTATTTCTTCACTTTGTAATTACCAATGACACAGAAGATTTTATAAAAATTCCCTAGAGTGGCCAGACTCTACATATTTTTTGGAGCCCCCCCAAGTGGGAAAAAAAATGAAAAAAGAAAGACTAAATAGGGTGCTAGAGTAATAGTTTTACAGTCTGTCAAGCTTATCTAATTAAAGTACTGCAGTCTGCACGTGAGCGTGACCTTGTGGGACGAAAGCATGTCAAGAACTTTCATCCAAATCAATTGCTTTTTCATCCATGTCGGTGCCGTCTTGCCTGCATGGATTTTCACGGATTGCTTACGTGGCTATCATCAAGATGCTGATTTATTCTATTTTAAAATATACTAGTATGTCCTGTGCCGTTGCCACAGTATAATAAATAAAAGTAAAAGTAATTTTCTAATTTTTTAGTTCATAAAAAAATCAATATTTAATATCTTTTTTGTCATGAGTCAAAACATTAGGAAACAAAGTCCATGTATCCCTCCTCCTTGAGGACTTTTCAACAACACTAAGAACGCAACTGGGGGACTCAAGATTCGAGAGATTTTATTTTAACAAACAAACCAAAATAACCTCATGTAAGGTATAGACTAAAGTAAACCAACCCATTGTGGTCAGAATAAGGAGTTTGACATCATATGGTTATTGAAATTTTTCAATTTGTTTCCCACAGTAGTACAAGTGTGAGAAACAACAAGAGCAATTAAAATTATGTTATTTTGACAAAGTATGAATTTGTTATGAATTCTTGAAGTATTCAATGCATTTTTGCCCATAAGAATTTGTAAAACCATCATGCTCATTTGGCTCACCTAAAGTAGTCAAAGTCTTTTGTAACATGGAAGGCCTAAAAAGTCAATTTTCACAATGAATTCTCACTGAAAAATAGAAAGTTCCCAATGAAGTCATTAACTACTTCATTAGTGTCATGTAAGACATGCACTGAAGCCAAAATCTGAAAAAATTGAAAAAACCATAATGGGGTCATTTGGTAGGTGACCACTATAGATCATTTGACCACAATGGGTTGATTTACCTTAGTTTGCCTTGTGATGTTGCCACAATATAATAAAAAATAAAAGTAAAAATAATTTTTTAATTTTTTAATTCACAAAAACTTTGAAATTCAATATCCTTTCTGTTGTGAATCGGAACACCACGAACCAAAGCTCATGCATCCCTCCTAGCGGAGAGCTTTATGATGGTACCAAGAATGCGAATGGGGGACACACAATCCAAGAGATCTTAGCATAACAAACATCCCAACTTAAGTATGGATAGTTATATCCATTTAGTTTACTAGTTTGCTTTTATAAGAAAGTTTTGACAAATCTTCAATCCATTTTTAGATAGAATTTTCAAAATACTTCAAAAGAAAATTGAACTTTTTTGTATCCATGACATTTGAATCAGGACAAATTTTGGCAATAAATTATCAAAAATACTTATAATGCTTAAAAGTAAAGTGGATGCCACTCCATTGGAGGAAGAATAATTGTCTTGTTCACCCTAAAGATAGTTTATTTTCTATTTTTTAATTTTTTAATTTTTTTAAATGTAAGAGAAGGCAATAGCAATTATAATTATGATTCTCTGAAAATGCTATGAATCTTTTTAAGTGTGTTGTTCAAATAGACCACAGAAATCACGTGACCTCCCTTCAAATTCAATATAAAGTACGTCATACTGGCCATGTTACTACCTAAATTGGTTCTAGTATTTTTTTGAAATGGACATTATAGTTTTGAAATGGATATTCTTTGCTTACATTCAAATAATTCCATTTTGTGATGGCTTTACACCAAAAGGTACAAGTTCCTATTGTCACTAAATAACTAAATAAATTATTGTCAATTGCTTTAGCTTTATTGTAACCACTACTATTCCCATTGTAGTCCAAATCTCAATTATTTAAGAATGTTTCACTTTATGTTGAAGCATGATTGTTATAGGCCTAAATCTAGATTCCCATACTACACAAGGAATATCTAGAATAAGTTCATCCACCTTTAGTTAGTATTTTAATTTAGGTATTCTCAGAGGAAAATCGCGCTCCAAATTCTTAATCTTTGGGAAAAATTAGGAATTCATTATTTATCATAGACAATCAAAATTTGAATTCATATTCAGAATTAGAGATCTCCTACAAGTTATGGGAATATCACAAAATATAAATCAACCAACTTCAAAATAGAGGATAGATTTATAGGTGAAGAAAAATAGTCCTCACCTTCCATAAAGATCATAGCAATACTCCGTAGATAATTCTTTGCATTTTTCAAATGACTTACAACAAACATCTATATTTATTGAAAATTAATGTCAATTCTTTTGAAATTTTACAATAATAATGCTACACAACTATGGAAAAGTTGTTAAAGCATATAGGGACACATGTGGGATGATCCCAAAGCAACCCTTAGAAAAGATTTGGGGCAAGGGAAGGCCGTTTTAGGCCTGTACACCTTGCAGTGAAAGAACGTCTTGTTGTCAGGATATTAATTTAAAATTTTTAAATTAAAAAAAAGTTGAAAAAAAAATTCATTTTTTAAAATTAAATTTTATTATCTAATATGGCCTACCTGCGTCAACCTACATTAGACTGTTGCAGTGGCACTGCAATAGCATAGTGCCCTTATTCCCCGCAATCTAAGAACTCATAGCTTTCTAGAACCCCCAAATCTCCTCTATTGCTAAAATCCTACAATTATTTACATTGTTCCATCCTAATATTGTAGAAACTATATTAATTTCACATGGAAATAGGTTGAGTATACAATTGGGTTGAAAGGGGTGGAATTGGGACGCTTTAGATTATCAATGCAACGGAGCTGGGAATTATGGGAGACATTAAGTACCCCCCCCTCAAGTAAATAGGGGGGTACGTAGTGGGGCCCAATCAACTTCTCAAGCTAGCCCACTGTCGTGGGGCCCTCCAAGTCCCTGCCCAAATTGCATTCTATCCCCTCCACCCAGGCCTCGTTATGTCCGTCCCGTACCATAGTCAAATCGCCTTCCAGAGTTCTCAGTGTGCGAGAAAGTCTTGAAACCACCAAAAATCAGACGAGTTGCAATACCGTAGGTGAAAGGCACGGTTGGCACTTTTTAATTTAAATTTTGGAAATTAGGCATTATGCTATAGTAAATCCAAAAAGTGCGCCACACAAATCCAATAGTCACTTGTTTGGATGTGTTTGACGGTGAAAAAGGCAAGATCTTTATACAAATTGGATGGTAGGAGGTAAAGTTATCCATGTGGGATATTAAGGGTTAGGAGTAGTAGGAGCTCAATCTTCAAATTATCCCATGTCCTTTGAGGGATAGTTCATAAGGAACAATAGATTTCATTATAAAAATCATTTCTCCACCATCCATTCTCATCTAAGTGTTTTGGTTGTTTCAAAATTCTCTTGCACACTGAGAACTCCGGAAGGCGATTTGGCTAAGGCATAGGACGAATAGACGGGGCATGGGTAGAGGGGACAGAATGCAATCTAGGCAGAGACTTGGAAGGCATCCCGGCAGGGCGAGAGGTAGTGGGCTAGCTTGAGAAGCCGATCGGGCCCCATTGTGTACCTCCCTATTTATTCAAGGGCGGGTACTTAACGTCTCCCAGGAATTATCCCTTCAAGGACATTTTGATTCCAAAGAGGGTAATGTAGAGAATTTAAAAAAGACTTCTAAGAAATACTAGAATATAAATTTGTGTGGGTTAAAAAATAATATAAATTATGAAGGTGGTTAAAGTAGCAAAGTGAATGAAATAATGTCAAATTTGTGCATGCACACTATGCAATGTTGCTCTCGCCACACAAATAGTGTTTTTAGGCTACACATAAACGAACTTCGATACCATGCAATTTCTCCTACATTTCACAAAGAATTTGAATTTTACAACACCAATGCAAATTGTGTTATTTATTGTACAAGTATAAATGAAAAGTTGAATGATTTTTCTTTGACCACCCATAGCATATTTTTTCTTTAAAAAATGCTTTGACTAAAAAACTCATAGAGTATTTTTTTGGTTTACCATTATTTTACAAAAGGTTTTAAAATCCAATGAATCTAAATATGAATGAGAACAACAAAATCCACAATGAGAAATCTCCATTTGTATAGTACATAATACGGTACATAAAAGGCTTGAATTTTCAATGCCAAATAATATAACCGATGGTCAAAATCAATAAAATATATATTTTTAAATGAATGCTAAAATTATGGGAATACTATTATTTTCTAAAACCTAAGGGAAAAAACTATATTTTTATGAATTTGACAAATTATATTTTCTAATTTTAATTCATTATTCAATAGGAATGCCAACCTTGACAACCACTTATGCTAGTTATTAGTAGTAAAGTTCTTTGGTGATTTGATGCCCAAAACTACTTCAAAATATTTGTATCCAAAGCAAAGTTAAATTCTTCATCTTTAGTTATTACTTAATAAATCCAATTGTAGGATCTATGAAGTTAACTTATTTGAGTAAATCCTCCAAAAATTTTAGAGGAAAATCTCTCATTGATTGCAAGATCAATGTACCTAAATTTCAAAAATTAACTCATTGAAGTCATTCTAAAAAGTGATGTTTTGTCTTTCAACAATTATAGGGAAAAAACAATCATGTCCCATAACTTGTGTGTTTTAGTCATTATGTAATGGGTTTAGAATACATGGAAAAAAAATTAAACAACAAAACTATATAATTCATCTCTTAAAAAATGATATAGTGGAAGATGATACTCAATAAAAAAAAAACTAAATTGCTAATAATTTTGACAAGAAATTGAGATTTGTCAATCCCAATAGTAAAAATGTTCTTTATACAATACATATTTTGTTGTTGTTTATTTATTTAAGAAAAATTCACAATTGACTACAATAAACAACTTTATATGTTTTATTTGGCTTCATTGCTAGGAAAATAACACTCTTCAATATAATTTTCATCTCCTTATAGTCTACATTGAATGGTTCAGAGATTTTTATGTGGGTATCAATCTATATAGTCAAATAAAATTAACTGATCTATTTTTAGAATATAGTTTTAGCTACCTACTCTTACATAGAAAGAAAAAAATTTATAACTTTTATAATACTTATCCAAGTGACAGGAAACAAAGTTTTATATGTACAATATCATGATGATCATTAGAAACTAGCGTAAAAGTTTCATGCAAAATTTTCAATAGTTGAAGTCGGTAGAAACACACGAGCTTGCAAAAAAGAAGTCTCTATAGTCCTTTAGGGGTTAATTATTCATTTCAAACATCTACCTTACTAGGAAGACAAACTAGTGCATAAAGTCCATCTAATATGCTTCAATGTCATTGCTCTAGGGAATGCATCCCCAAATGCATGTTGGATATTATGAAAAGTAAGAATTACTTATGTACATTGTCTACATAGCTTCAAAGATTAAGAACTAGAAATCTAAAATAGCATGCAATAATTGAATTGAAGATTAGTTTTGTAGCTACCTTTAGAATTTGGTAACAACTTTTGTAGGTAAATTAGGGACAATTTAAAATTTGTAATTAAAAATAGACTAAATTAAAAACAAAGTAAAAAAATAAAATAAAAAATATTTTCTTACTAAATCAAATAAATTCTTTAATAGAAATCCTAAAGTATGTTTAAAGTGTAAAATAAAAGTCTAAAAAAATCATCTAAAGTAATACTCTAAAATAGAAAAAAAGTCCAAAGTAAAAGTCTAAAAGTCTTTAATCTAAAGAAAAATAAAAGTCTAAACTATTTAAAATAAAATTTCAAAATTCTACCTATAAATTCTAGATGTGATTACTATATATTACTCTTTTTTTTGTATGTAGCTAATTTAGATATTGGCACAATAGTCATACATGTACTTTAAGTTCTAATTGTTAAAATTTAGGAATAAAAATGTCCACTAACAATATTGTATCTCACATAGGTAGCAGTAGTGATTCTTATGTTCAAGTGGAGAAAGACAAACGAAGCTTTTCAATAGATCCAAATATAGAAAATGATGGCAAGACCTTAATTTTAAAGCTCAACATTTTGAATCATTCTAATGGTCATATCCGTTGCATCCGGTTTCAATTTCACTTATATGATGACACACCAATTGATGTCATCAATAATATGCAGATCAAAATTCCAAACCTTGAGTTTTCTACCGAAGAATTTGAAACAATTACTAAAATAATTACATTGCAAATTTTCAAAATTCTACAATGTGATGATGATGTAGATGCTTATAAAACTAAACATCTTCATCTTCAAGAAATGCACCAAAAAATTTGTTTTGACAACCCCAAAGAAAAAACTCTCAATTCTAAGAATAAAATCAAAGCTAAACATGTTTTAATACATAGTCATGCTTCTCTAAGCTCTAAAGAGACTCATGAGTGTTTTTTAGAGGAAGGACAAAAAGTGACAATGGAAAGTAGCACACCAATGTATACAAAATATGACATTGAACTTGCCTTTTCAAATTTAAATGTTGGTGATTTTAATAGTCTAAGTGATTTGGAAACCTTGAAGCGCAAACAAGAAGAAGAATTGAAGAATTTGCAACAACGTCATGTACAAGAATATATGAATGTCATTAGTCAACAAAAGACCAAAAAAAATAAGCAAATGCACAATGTAACTAACTAATATATTGATGTACCTCAATGGAAATCTTTTCAATATGTATTTTAATAATTTACAATAAATATGACTTTAATTTGATATTTTATCAAAGCTTAGAAAAAGTGAAATCTACATTGCATGTGCAAAATATTGATTTTTTTTGGATCAATAACAAAATACAAATAAAGTTTCAAAATAACCTATTGTAATTGGTGCAATGTTTAAGACTTTTTGAATAGAAAATGGAAGAATTCATCTTAGTTGAATATTGGAACAAACTAAAGCCTAAAGATATTTACAATTGTTTTATATAGATTGACTTGCTTTTGACATGCGGAATGTACATGTGAATAATACAAGCATTGGAGCCTATTTTTTCCATTTATTTTATTTTCACCACCCTTAAACTCAGGGGTGCACTTAGTTCTACTACAACAAACCATGTGCAAACAAGTGGTTTCTAATAAAGTATAATTTCAACCTAAAATTTTGAGCATTGTTTAATAATGACTATAGGTTTCTATTGCCAAAATTTTCAACTCAAATAAAATATGAAATAATTTCTAGAAGAGGTTGAAAATGAACTAAAATTGCATGTTTTTCAAATAAATATAGAGAACACATTTAGATGACCATTCAATCAATATTCAACTCAAAATAAGCTTTCAATAAAGAATTATTTTTAGGAATTTTTTGTTCATTTTTTAGACAATTTTTTCTTATATAATATATGGGTGTAAAAGTTATTTTTCAGTTCTGTAGTGTATTTTTTTACTTCAAAAATTTATAACTAATTATTATTAACAAATAAAAATATCGATAATTCAAAACATAAACTTTCAAAGTAGTAAAATCTATTCATATTTTATATATTTATATTTAAAATTCTAAAAGTATGTAAGGGATCCAAAGTTTGGTTTGCACGTGATTTCAAATGAACACTCTAAGTGAACCCCCAAGCCCTTAGAATGAGGGCATTCACTCCAATTGAGTAATTGAAGAGGTTACTTTAGTATGATCAACATTAAACTTTGGTTATAAATTGTTTGATATAAACAAACCTCTTTAATATCATAGCCTTTAATATATATTTTTATATTTTTTCACCAAAAATAAGGGAATAGATGTATCCAAATCAACAATCAACATAAATTTGAATTGAATAATACTTTATTGTGTTACAAGAAGTCATAAATAAACATGATAATATGAAGTGACAGAATATGATAAAGATTATATTGAACTACTTTATAGACTTTTATAACTCCAAGTACTTCTTCAATGTTACTTTTACTTGTAGCACTCTTCATTGTCATTGTTACAATGCTACAAAAATATTCCTATCATCTTGTGCATTTTGGATTGATTCCTAGGCTACGACATTAAAGAGGATTTAATATTGAGAGTGAATGACATGAAGACTTGAGCAAATTAGAATTATTCTTTAAGTCACTGAAACGTTGCCCTTCATTTGGTCTTTCTTTCATTTCTTCTTCTAGATGGTAATTGCATTTGATTCAACTTGTGATTAGAGCACATGTTATTATACTTTATTGTCATTCCACAAAAATAACAAGTTGATTCAACTATATTCAAATATAAGTACAATCTAAAATAAGGTTTGAAAGAGGGTTCAAATAAAGGGCAATATTTTAATGACTTAAAAAAAACTCTATTTTTAGAGCAATTTTGAAGGAGTACCTGTTATTATTATCAAAGACAATAATTATTGGCAAAGAATAAAAACAAATAATGAGTTGGTGATTGAAAAATAATTTATAAAAGTATTTTCAATGGAATAGTTGTACCATGACATTCACTAGAAGAAAAACGTGTCTGCCACAACCAGTATCTGACGACTACTTTGCGACTAAGTGTCCTATATAACTACATTGCAACTATAATCCCTCTTTATTTGCACCAACTTCAATGTGTACATTGTTGTAGAGTAGTCATAGAATGAAGTGCAAGATTATAGAACCGTAATAGAGTAGTTATTTAGAATTAACGTGAGGTATTCTACATCTAATATTCATTAGAATTGTCGATGTGGACAACTTTACGTTCTGTAGAGTCCACTCTGTCAAAGAACCAGTCATATGTTACCTATTCATTTCACTATAAATTCTATAGAAAACAACTATAGTTCAACTAGAAAACAACTAGAATTTGACTAGAAAACAACTACAGTGGCAACTATAAATCAACTGGAAGACAACTAGAAAACAACTAAAAAACAATTAGAATTCAACTAGGTACAAATACAAAACAACTATAGGAAGACTACTCATGCAACTAGAAAACAACTACACTACAACTAGAAAATAACTATAACACAACTAGAAGATGACTACTGATGACGACTAGAAAACAACTACGAAATGATTGGAAAACTAGTATGGACTACAAAACACTATAACTATAACTATAACACAACTAAGAATGGACTACAAAACAACTATAGTTGGGATTGTTAGTTGAATTGCTATGAAACTGGGAGTTTAGCAATTACAACAACATTGTTTTGTTAAACAATTGTAGATGCAAGTTCACAATGAGTTGTTCTATTGCATGAGATGCAATGTATTATTTCCCTAGATCAAACTTGTTCCGATTCAAAGCCACACTACCAAATAAGGACTACCATGCTTTACAATAATATTTATCCATAGTCTATCATAGTATACTTGATTTTTAGTAACCTCTTTCCTTTAACCCCTAAAGGACCAAGGCCATTTTTCTGTCAAAAACTACTCAAAACTGCCATTTCTGCTACATTCATCCAATAAAACAAAAGAAATTACTTTTTTTAGAATTTAACCATAGGATCTTGTACTATATTTGTCTAGGATCATGTAGTAAAAACTTCATGAAGTTTGACCATACAAATTGGAAGATATTAACATTCAAAGTTGAAAAAAAATGTTTTTTTGAACATAGGCCTTCAATTTCAGATGACTTTGACTGCTATTTGTGAATGTTTTTTGCACTATGGACCTTGAATTAAAAAAAAATTGTGTTGAATAATTGAGTTGAAAGTCTTAAAAAAAAATTCAAAAAAAACTCTTCTTGATTTTCATTCTTTAAAAAATTGTTAAGTAGAAGTAGGTTCAAGATTGAAAGAAAAACTAAATTGTTAATAGCTCTCAAATGAGATTGAAGCACAATAATCTCAATGGTGAGATTGTTCTAGCTATAAAACTTAACCTTGTCAAACAAATCTTTTTGAAAAATTGTGAAACTACATTCAAAATTGAATCCTATAAGAGTATAAGTTATTTTTTCAAGAAGATGCTCAAATTGCCCAAAATACAAGATTGTTCATAACTTTCACATTACTAATCCAAATGGAATGAATCAAAGCTTCACATGTAGACAAAAATATGATGTTTAAGAAGATTTTTTTTTAAATTTAATTTCAAATTTTTGTGGATTTATTTTTCTGCCCGGTGACGTGAAAATTATGTTTAAGATGGCATAACTTTTGCTCCTGGGCACCGATTGAAATAAAAATTATATTCCCATGAAGCTAATAAGTTTTCCTATCTTATGATAAAATTTCAAAAAATTTCACTAAAAATTGAGATCATAGGAACATGCCCAAAATCCATTTTGTCCCCCGAGGGGACAATGGTCCTTTAGTTGTTAATGAATGGCAGAATATTGCATAAAACTATGTATGAAGTGTGTTTGAATTTATTGGAAACGGATACTATTTGAAAAAGAACCAAGCCACCAAAATTCACTATAATCCAAAAATGTTTGGATTTTGGACTTTGAATTGCTTCCAAACATTCCAAACAATTTGGACTGACATGAAAATTCTACCACAATAACTAGAATTGAAGGGGAATATAACCCAACAAATTTTTATAGAAAACAAATATTACATGAAGGAGATACAAACCCTCAAAGTTGCAGCCATGAAGTACAGTTTGGTAAACTCAAATTGAAGCTGTGAACTTTGATTGGCTTCCAAGAAATCAGTTTCTCTTGGATTGATCTGAAAAATTTACCACATAAACTAGAAGAAAGAGAGAAAATTTTCCAATAAGTCTTATTGAATTTGGACCTTGGGTGCAAAAGTTACAGCACCTTGAATTGGACTTAAAACTATGTGGGGTTAACACAAACTACACATTTGACATGTCCCACATCGTTTGCCATGCCGCCTACCACCCAACTACTTAAAACCTTGGCTTCTCATCCCATCTTTAGTGGCTTTTCAAGCCATGATTATTAAACATCAAATATGTTGTATTGCGTTTTGTGTACGTTGTATAATGTTTGAATATTGTATATGTTGTATAATTTGTGGTGTATTGTTTAGATGTACAATGCATGGCGTATTAATTGTGATGTTATGTATGAATACAATATAGTTGCAAATAAGTTATACATTTGATCCATATGAATGAAATCAATTGTAATGAAGTTGCAAACAAGTTGCACATTTCAACCATCACAAATCACAAATAAGTTGTAGTGCGGTTGGAAAGAAGTTGCACACATGATCCACACAAGTTATAAAGAAGTTGCATACAATCCATAAAATAATCACAGAACACTACAAGAAAAAGGGGTGTTTTAAGTGTGTTTTTAAATATAGTCCTAGAAATAAGATATTAAGTAATGATCTTTATGTAGATTTTTGGTAAAAATTCATTGTAAGTACACGTATTTTCAGTAAATTTTTACTAAAAATCTACATAAAGGTCATTACTTTAATATCGTATCTCTACGACTATACTTAAAACATCCCTTTCTCTTGTAGTGGAAATCACATAGAAGTCGTACACCATTTGGTAAAAAGTGAACTACATATTGTCAATGAGTCACAAACTAGTGATGACTAAGTTGTGCCGAAGTTGTACATACACCAAATCTTGTTGCAAAGTAGTCAAAGTCAAGTTGAAATGAAGTTGCACACCAATTACATCCGAATCACAATGAAATCTCAAAAAAGTTGCAAGTTATTCACAAGTCACAAATGAATCATAAACAAGTTATGCACTAGTTGCCATGAAGTTGCAAAGAAGTGAATTGCACCACCATCCTCTTGCCATAGTGAAAACCACGTAAGCAACCACGTCATAAAGATAATTTGTATCCATAGGAGACAATTGAAGTTTGGAATGATACCTATGATAATTTTTAGAGCAATTTCTTGAAACTTTTTTTGATGGTTAGAGATTAGAATTATTTTCTAAAAATATGATTAATTTTTTCAAATCAATGTCCATAGCAAAAATAATGTTGCCCGAAACAAAATGCTTGAGCCTTGGCAACCAAGTTTTTAAAAATTGTAAAGAAAAATTTAACATATTAATTGTTTATAGAATATACTTACATCAAAATAGAAAGCTTTTATTCATTCCATCTAGATTAGTAATCTAAAAGTTATGAAGAGTCTTACTTTGCAAACCATCTAGGCATGTTTATAAAATATAGCATGTAAAATTTGTTTTGGAATTCCATTTTTTAGACTATCAATGCAAAATTCAAAAAAAGAATTCAAAAATTTAAGTTAAAAAGGATTCAAAATCTAATGACCAAGAAGGGTTAAACACAACCATCACAGTTTGAAAGTATTTTTGGTTGAAACACAATCATAGAACTTTAAGAGTTCAAATAAGATATGTACACTCATGATGAAAAATGAATTACAAAGTGCTATGTGTGCTCCAACATCTTTACCCTTCTCTCAATGACATGCCAAAGTTATTGCTAATAATGTTATATTAGTAGCAAAGACATGCACATAATAAGAGTCCCTAAAAATTTTAATCCTTTAACACCCAAATCCTTCATTGAAATGTTGACATTTTTGCTTATATCTTTGTACAACTATATAATTTACTTCAATTGGTCATAGAGGAAGATTATTTTTAAGACATTTAAGAATTACTATGGATGAATGAGAGTACATGACAAATCATTTTTACCAAACATATTGAAAGTACTTAGTTCATCATCCAAAATATAGACTTCAAAGCACTTAGGGGTTAAGCTTACAAGGCAATTATAAAGAATGATGTGCTCATCTTGACAATCATCTAAGCTTTCAAGAGATGAACTACAACATTCAATTTTGATTTGCTATATACAAAATCAACTCCAAAAAATACACAATAAAAAAATTCTTCTATTACAATTTCTAGAACTTGCTACTGTGATACCTATCAAGAACAACCCAATAATATACATAGCAATACTTGCACCTACCATATGTTTTAAAATTTACATTATTCAACTAAATTACCAATATTGCTTAGAAAAACTTTGCATCAAGAGTCAAGTTTATGAAGTAGACTCCAAAAGAGTGACTTTATTCACGACCTTAGCGCCTCTAGACTTGGCAAAATATAGACCCATGTAGTGGGTTAAGTCCTGCATGCAATCCACAAGCAATGAATCTGATGATATACAATGTTTACTTGTGAAACTAAAGGAACATGAAGTTAATATAGAGTTATCATATAAGTAATGGCATGTCAACCCTTGTTTTGCCACAACTTTGCACACATGTCACTTTTTCCAGATTGTATTTGAACTCCTGTTTGTGCTTTTGAAGATGACAAAAACTCATAATTACATACAATATATTAACTATTTGTTGACTTCATTCTAAATTGGGGTTTGGGCCCACCCACAAAGCTCTAAGCCAAAACTTTGGGCCAAAATTTTTTAGCACCTCAAAAGTTGCTAAAAAAATTGATCCTTGTGAGTTTTCTTTGGTGTTTTGTTGTACAAAGTCAAAGACTCACAAAATAACTTCAATTTCATTGGTTGGGGGCCAAAATAAGGGTGACAAACTATGACTAATAAGATAACTCTAATATGTAAAACATTGATAAACATTGGTTTTGAAGACAATTGTATGACTACACAATGGAAAGCAAAGGACCTTGCATACCTGAGGATGGGGAAAAGCATTCAAAGTCTTGGCAACATCAATTGGCAAGTCGTATGTCGCACATGCTCCAGAGAACACATACACATCCTCCAAAGGCTTCATAATACCATGATTTCGGGCTGACAAAGTTGTCACCACAAAATCCATCACGCAAATGTCGGTGCAAATCCCCACTACAAGTATCTACAAGCATCAACCAACACGTTTTCACTAAAATTAAATATAGAATCTGAAAATTGTTCAAAAACAAACATGTTTTCAAACACCCAAGTGCCCAAACAGCCAAACGTGGACGATTCCATATATAAAAGAGTTGAAACAGAAGTTTAAAGGAAGGTAACAAAATTTCCCAATAAGAAAAAGAAATCATACCCCACAGGTTTGAACAATAGAAATATGTTTCAAAAGCTACTATAATTGATTATTAGCTTCCAAAAGTGTGCAATTAAAGGCTAGTATAACAAAGAGAGATAAAAGAAGGGAAGGAACCTGCTGAACTTTGTTGTCCCTGATCCAATCTATAACAATATTTGAACCGTCGTCTCGGATGCCGCCAACGAAAGCATTGATGCAATCCTTCCGCATCAGTTTCGTATTTCGATCACTTTCTAACCAGAGCAAGTCTGCATTTACAACAAAAGAAAAGAACCAAAAGTAAAAGTGAACATAACAGCTTACCAGTACCAATGTCTGTTACTACACTATCCACCAAACATAACAGCTTAACAGCCTGAAAGTCTATAATATTGAGAGCAGACCTGGAACGAGATTTTCTTCTCCGGTTCCCTCTATGCAATGTGGTGGATATGGACACTCAGGTTTATCCAATTGATGGGTGTCTAAGAAAGCAATGATCGGCCAATTACGTGCACTGAATTGCTTCGCTAGATAATCTGTCTGCTTCACCATTTCAGTGACCGCTGCCACTGATTCTTGTGGAGCCTGGCAGAACAAAACAGACAAGCCAGCAAGTGAAAATTGAGTGAAATACACCAGAGGCAAGCCTCCTTAATATCATACCCAATGTTCTCACCTATGGAAGATCTGTGCCCAGAGTAAAACTTGTTATCTCACAGAGTTTGATAAGTGAGAAAAGGTTCTAAAAATTTCCTTTCTCAAGTAAAATTCTTAATAGTACTTCTACATGCAACAATATCGGTTCTCAAAACTGGTGTAAAACTCCATATTATTACAAGCATATTGAGCACCTAGACTGTGACATTGAAGAGGTCTGAGTGCACTTGGCAATCGCATCCCTAATTTGAAAGATGAATAAAATAAAAAAATTGAATACATAGGGTGAGTACTAGATCGATGCTTACCATATTGCCAGCTCCGATTGTGCAGAAGCCATTCACTTCATCCACAATTACAAGACCAACTCGTTTTTCCTCTGAAGGCAACACCAGAGCCTCCAAATTCAGAGGCAGCTTGGCCTCCAACTGCGCCATAAAAGAATCTCCCATCTTCCTCCTCCAACTTCCAATCTATCAACAACATCACCTTTCAACCAATTATAAAACTTCTTCCATCTGTTACTAACGTAGAAGATACTAAATCCATTAAGAAAACCTGATCCTCCCATCTCCAATACTACCCCCCTACTATTCTCAACCATGTGTAGTGTAATGTACCCTAAACCAGCAAAGGATTACAAATATTCGGGAAGACCGTGCTTTTTTAAAACATAGATTAAACCCTAAACCCTATCAATTCAATCAATATCAAGCACTTCCAATCCCACAGTACAGAAGAAAAGGTTTCGATCCAGAACGCGAACTCAAACGAAGATTCGCAATTAGGGTTTGCAAGAACGTCTCTTCACTGATCGATCCAAACGACGAAATCAAGCACAACGAAAGACCACCCGCTCCCCGAGCAAAATTCAAAGCGGAAAGTCAAGCAGAAGGCACCAAAGAAATCTCACAATGCAAGGAAAACGAATTCGAACAGCAGCATTGAAGAGGAATCGTGAGCTAGAGAGTGGAATTGCTTACCGAAAGAATTGGATTCCGAGAGGAATCGATTTGTGGTAACGAATTGAAAACGTGGAATGATGGATTCAATTGTGTTGCGGGGTGAAGATTGCAAGGGTACCAATTAGGGGTTGTCACCAGGGCTTCTTTATTTTGGCTTTCTAGTACCAGATTGCAGTAGAAAAAAATAATTTGGCTAAAACATGGCAAAAAAATAGTGAAGTTTTTGGCAAAAAATTTCAAATTAAAAAAAAATCGTTAATGAAATCCCCAAGTTGTGGATGAAAGTAGAATTAGAGACTTGTGAAATGTACGAATGTGATATTTTCTATCCAAATTGTGGATGAATGTTCACCACCATAACATTTAATATGGCACTTCATAAAAAATGAAAAAAACAAACAAACCTGCTAGTAGTCACACCTTCTTCACTTGGCACTTGGAGACTAGATAATAATGAGAAGTTGGTGAGGGTTTGGAGAAGCCAATGGGAAGTCACAGTGGGTGAAGAAGAAGGTGTGACACCCCTAAAAAAGGTTGGGGTGAATTGATCCCCTTGCTTGTTCCCCCCCTCCCCCAAGTTAGTCTAGGGGGTGTAAGTAAAAAAAAGACCCCCTATTTTGTGCCTAGAAAATGTATGCTCTACATTTCTCCTAGCTAATTTGGGGACTCTGATTGCAAATATGAATTCAAAAATTGCAAATTTTATCATGCACGGGAAATAAAAAATTTCAGGGTTTTCCTTTGGGGACAATCGAGGGGGGCAGTTCACCCCGACCCCTAAAAAATGTGTTGAGAGTGGAGAATGAAAGAAATGGAAATTCATTTACCTAAACGTAAGATTAGATGTAAGGTTGGAGGAAAATCAGCAACAACGAAGGTAAAAGTGGCAATGGAAAGGTGAAAGTGTAGAGTACAAAGGAATATTCTTAGTTGAATATATCTTCCGCACTCCCAATCTTCACCTCCGGAGGTGAAGACTAGGAGTGTGGAAGATATATCCAACTAAGAATATTCTACTAACATGAAGCCAAACCCAAGCCGCCACATTTCCATTCTCCATTCTCCAAGTGCCAAGTGAAGAAGGTGTGACTATCCCTAATTTGAATTTGCTGAGCATAATCTTGAATTTGGTGATGAAGTTTGTAGCAATGGATTCCTCTTCATATGCTAAATTTTTAACTTGCACTGCATTTCTGAGCCTATGACGAAGGGGTCAAACTCTCTCCTGGATGCTTCGTTCAGATTTGAAATTATTATGAATTTTTGAAGAATTTTTGAAGAAAATATTGATATCAAATATAAAATAAGCTCAAAAAATCTGAAAATTTCTCTATTGGTGTATATTATGGTTTAGAACATCATGGTGTAAACCAAATTTTCATGTCATTCTATAATGTGTCTATATTCCCATTTAAATGACTATAAAATATTCAATTTTACAAATTTTACAAAATTTCAAATTGGAGTAGGAAATAGACTTAATATGATTTATTTCATTAGTTGGGCTTAAGTTCAAAAAATATCATTTAAAAGGCTAAAATTCAGATCAAGAGCAATGGACAAAAGCATTGCCGAATGCATTAAAAAGGCATCTTTTGTGATTCATGAATTTAGCATCATCTTCTCTAAAAAAAACGTAATTTTTCAACGAAGGACTTTCTACCTGCATGGAATGCATATACATGCAAAGAACATTAGATAAGATATTGTTTTACCATTCATCAATCACTTTTTTTGGCTACATTTACGTTGCAAGGTTAAGGTAGAAATATCTTAAACTGTTCACTTTAGTTTTGTACATAGATGGAGTTAAAATTACTATTAGGGGTTATTTTTATTTGTAGAGATATAGAAATCTTAGATTTTTGAAATAATACAGAATTATATTTTTTAGAGAAATTTTGTACTGCCTATTAATTTTCAAAGTCAAACCTCAAAATATTCTATATTTGATACATTTTTGGCTAATATTTTTGAAATGGCTACAAATATAACAATAAATTGGCTAATTGCCTCCAAATGCTCCTTCAACAAAATTAGACCAAAAAATCCTCTCTTAGCCATTTGGCTAGAATGACACAAAAGAATTCATTGTTAACATAAAAGGATGAGTGCAAAATTATGTGGATGAAAATATAACAAAACCATGACAAATAAAATTGTAATACAATTTGCATTTATTGAATCATTGATTTGAACAAGGTAGCCAAGTAAATGAAGGTATGACTTTGTTCTTCAATGAGAAATTGCAAATGAAAATGTGAACAATTTGGTGACATAGAATTGTGACAATGTTCACACATCCAATTTATTTATTCATTTTATTGACTATCTACAATTTGACAACCAAAGGTTGATATTTTAAACCAAAAATGAGTTTTGAAAAAATCCTCCTAATATTTTACCTTTTAGAAAAATTAATTAATTAATTAATTTGTGGGTTTGGCCATTTTAGAGGCAAAAAAAATTATATCCTACATGTAGTCAAATTCAACATAAATGAAGTATTTCTTGTCAAAAAGTACCACATGCCGTCTTATGATTGAATTAGGGTGATGTAGATCATTTTAAATCTAATGTAGAAATTCAAGTTTGACACTTCTTTTCTCACATATTATGTATCTAGTAAATTTGATGAGGTTGAAGACATTTGCAACTCAAAAAACAAATGAATACCGTAGAGATTATGTTTTGCATGTTTTGTATACATGTTGTAGGTAAATACTTCCTTTGTGGTGAAATGATTGTTCACAATATTGTTGATATTTTTTTGAGCCACTTTCATTAACCATATTGTGAAAAACATAATTAAGAAAGGTTCCAAATTTTATATGACTAGAATCAATGAAGAACATTACATGTGTTTATCACAACCTAAATTAAATTAGCCACAAGGAAGTATTTTAATCACATACTCAAAACAACCTTAAAAAAACATGACATTCAAAGTGGACAATCATTTTGGGACAAAGGAAGTAGCGGGTTTGTCAAAAAATATTCTTGCGTTAATTTTCCTTCTAGTGGAATAAATTTTTTGAATCAAGCATTTAGTGGAATAAATTTCTTACTTTTATACATAGTGTTGAAGTTATTAAAATTTTATATATAGAAAAAATTAAACAATGGAAAATAAAGATTTGGGGGGATGTTCTATGAGATGAATTTCATCTTTCAATCCTGAAAATTTAATTATTCTTTGCAAATATAATGTTTACATGTGTGAGGTGTTACTTACTAGAGATCGTGTTGGATTTCACGCTTCATAAAACAAATATCAATGGACATGCACCTAAAATTGAATAGAATAATTTGTCTCCCCAAATCTAATAGGTGGTTTAGGTCAACAAAAAATGTATTATGATTTTTGGAATAAAAAATATTCAAAAGAAAATTGTAAAGAAAAAAATATATTTCCAAGTTTTAGGCATTTGCAAAATCAAATTTGCAAACTTCAATTAATTATTTGACAAATAATATTGAACTTGACTACTAAATACAATACAAACTATAGATATTAATTCAGTGATTGTGAGAATGATAAGTGTAGGATCCCCTCATACTAATACATATGGACATTGGATGAATGAGGTTTAATTTGTATAAATATTTCAATGAATTTTAGGTGAAAATTGAATAAATGTAGACAAAAGATAATGAAATTTCGATGGCAATTGTATAACAATCTTGGTATTTGAGACAATATGAAAATAATGTGTCAATGATATTATGTTGAATTTATCTAAAATTCTATGAACCTCCATATTAGTGCACCTTGTAAATTTGCATAATTTCCAAAGTGGTATGAGTTGCTTATTGTTAATACTAGTTGAATTATCTTAGATAGTATGATTTGTATCATTGTTTCAACTACGATAGTCCAACTTGTAAGAACCCTTAAATCCTTTCAAATCCAAATGGATAGGCTTTGGGAAGTTAAAATATCATTTCAATTTGTTTTTCATTATTAGTCTATATTAGATGTTTTATAAGCTTATTTATAACATAAAAATTGTTTGGACTAATGTCTTGGATGCCAAAAAAAATTCACAAAATAGTTTGAAAATTTGATAGTTTTCACATTTGAAATCTTAGATTTTAACTTTTTCCATAAGTTTTTTTTGTGCATGATTTCACAAGACATCATAGTCTACAACATGACTATAATTTTGATTTGGGTGTAAAGTCATTGATTTTTTAGTGGGATATTTTTCAACTTCTATAGTAATCAAGTTTTGGATGAAGACCCTCATCTAGGGGCAAAAAATAGCTTCACTTCTACTTGTGCATTTTTGTGAACAAGTTGTATTAATGCAAACACTACATCTTTTGAGCTCATTGTCATTGTCACCAATTACCAATAATTTAGAATGATTTCCAAAGTACCTAAAGAAACAAAAGTACTATGGACTTCTTAACCCCTAAAGGACCATTGTCCTTCGGGGGACAAATGCGTTTTCGGGCAGGTACCTACGGGCTGAAATTTTCTCCTAAATTTTTGAATTTTTTTTAGAGGTAGAAAAGTTGATTAGCTTTGTGGGAATATCATTTTTTTCAAAATTGGTGCGCAAGAACAATAGTTATGACCAAATAAGTTCAAACGAGGGGACGGCGGGCAGCTCGGGCAGCCCAAAAAAATGGACAAAAATTTGAATTTTCTTTTTAATATTATTTTTTCTCATAGATTATATTTTTTTCTATCTGGAAAGCTTTGATTCATTTCATTTGGATATGTGATGAGAAAGTTATGGACATTCTTGTTTTTCGAGCAGTTAGAGCATCTTGTTGAAAAAAATAACTTGTAGGATTCATTTATGAATGCAATTTTTCAAATTTTTCAAATTTTTATTTATTTTTCATGGTTTGATTTACTTGCTAGAAAAATCTCACCATAGGGATTAGTGCATTTGAATTCCATCTAAAGGATATGAATATTTTAGATTTTCCTTCTATCTCGTACCTACTTCTACTTAACAATTTTTTTAAGAATGATAATTAATTTTTTTTTGAATTTTTTTTTCTTACCTAGACTCTCAACTCAATTCTCCACTATAAAGATTTAAAGCTCAAAACTCTATAGTGCAAAATTTTTAAGTTAAATGTTCAAAGTCAAAAAATCTAGTCCCGCAATGTGCTGAAAAACTTGTTTTTCCCACTTTAAACGCAGATATCTTGCAATCTGAGCGGTCAAAAATTCTGAAATTTTTTCCACACACTCTCATACTAGTTAGGTGTAAGATCCTATGGTTAGATATGGGGGGAAAAAACAATTTTTCAATTTTTTTACTCCTTGCTATAGACATGGCAGTTTTGAGTGTTTTTTGGTAGAAAAAAGGGCTTGGTCCTTTCGGGGTTAAGAGTTTTCAAATCAATAACTTGCTTGTAAAAATGACCCAAATTTTTTTATTCATTTTATAGCTTCATATGCACCTAGATCTGTGGAATCAGGGCAACGCAATGAGAAATTTGGCACATGTTGTTCAAAGCTATCCACTATAGGAGGGGCTACATAATCGCTCAGTCATTTACAGTCGCCCCTACAAATGCTGTGAAAATGGTGCAGAAGCAGTATTGTGTGATGTAGACTTTTATGTTGAGAACCGCCCATCCAAAGTGGTTCATCCTAGAATAATTTTAGGGTGGAAAAGGTGATTGTAGTGTATAGTATTTAGTAATGAATGAATGATATATATGATGTACTTCACACTGGACATGAAGTGTAGTTAATGAGATGCAGTAATTTTTAATTGTAAGTTGGAACTAATAAGGTGGAAGCACCCAAAATCGTCAGTTTAAGGAATTTAGCATACTTGGAGGCACCATTTCAAGAAATTAATATTTTCGTGGTGTTAGCGAGAGAATCATGAATTTTCAAAAAAAAAGATTTTTTGGACTTGGCATGTATTTTCTATGAATTTTCAAAATCGCAGTCCCCTAGACCACTGGAACCGTCCTGTAGATGGATCCAAATCTGAATTCTAACAAATTAAGTACTTACCCAATCACAGTGAAGAGAGGAGAAAACTTTAAGACACATGTTAAGGACCATCCAATAAAAGTCTATGGACGGTTTATTGTGCATCTAGGAACAAAGATTAGATACAGGTGCATAATGAGCTACTAATGCACTTTTGCCTTATAAAAATTGCCAAAAATTCATTTTCACTGCGAAAATTCTGAAAAGAATTGGAATAACAGCTCTTCTTCTTTCTCTAGCCATGAAAAAAAATTACATACTTTCGGTTTCACAAGCTTCTCCAAACAGGCTTATCTTTCTTTACATGCACCATTACAGAGCCTTCTACCTTATATTTTGGGAGGCATCAATTTTGATCTGAAGACTTGATTAACCCCTCAACGCCCCAGCAGCGCAAAAAATGCCTTTGCCACTCTTTCGAACAACAGCTGCGGGGGCAGATCATCGAGAAATGCAGAAACCACCAAAGAGAAGTGCATTCGCGTCATCTAATGCAATGAGGGAAGTACTTCCGGAATCAATTTGAGCGCAAGAATCGCCGAGAATGTAACAATTTCGGGACAGGGGCATGATTGGCCTGCGCGGTATTAGGGTTTCGTTCTTAGATGCAACCGCTTGCAGCCGGTGAGAGGCCATTGCTCTGGACACGTCGGAATGCTGGTCTGGAGCGTGGCTATGGTGTCATGGAGGGAATCCGAGGCCACAGGGAGCACACTTTGGGCGCAGAATCCGATGCAACAGGGAAGGCGACTGTACGAGAAGGTTGTAGCGCTATCATTCTTGTTAGTTGAGGGGAATTCGTGGGCAAGTGGAGAGGGAGACAGGGCAGTGCAAATGGAGACTTCGCAGTTGTCAAGGATTTGCACGGCGCAATGTGGTGCGACAACTCTGGGATTGAGGGGCTCCACTTCGTTGGAAACCATCATCACCAGGCGTTGCGGTGGGGGGAGGGAAAGCGATTCTGTTT
The DNA here is from genome assembly GCA_947034895.1 of Rhytidiadelphus loreus. NCBI lineage: Eukaryota > Viridiplantae > Streptophyta > Bryopsida > Hypnales > Hylocomiaceae > Rhytidiadelphus > Rhytidiadelphus loreus. The sequence goes on along the minus strand of OX344765.1, from coordinate 25,150,555 downwards.
TGAAGGTACATTGCAGTGGTTGTGCGTTCCCCACTCCGATTTTTGGTTGTGGTTCTACAAGAAGGGGGCAAGGAAAACCAGAGCTCAACCACAAGGCGATGACAACGGCGCTCAATAAAGGCAGGGCAACTATTGGAGAGGTGCGTGCAATTAGGATACAATTTACTTCTGGGCTTTGGGGAAAGGTGTTGGGGTGAAGGCGGCCCAGAGTTGCGTGAATTGCCTGGACGAGTCGTTTCTCTTGTCTTTGGCAAGTCCCCGAGATAAGCACTATTGGCCAGAGAATCCGAGCACAAGGAATTGGCGCTACCTTTGCAGGCGACACATTGCTCGCTTTGTAGGTTAGACGGGTCGTGTAGTAGAGGGAGAAAAAGGTGGTATTCCAGTCAAAGTTGATTCATTCCTCCGAGAGAAGCAGTGGCCTGTTTGGCAAGATGAGCCAAATGAAGGGGGCTGCACGCGTTCAAGCGAGTGTCCGCTTGAGGCAACGGCCTGCAGTAGTGCGCGGGAGAATTGCTCGAGAGCTTCAAGCGGCCAAGGACCGCAATTCGCAAAGGCAAGCAAATCCGGGAGGGGAAGACCGCACAGAACTTGGCGAGGGCAACGTCTGCAGGGGAGTCATCCCTACAAGCGTCACACTGGGGTCCACAACACTGATGAGCCCAAGACATCCTCAACAGAGAACGCAGGTAAGACCTCTATGTCATTTTCATTTTTATATGCAAACTTTGTATCACTGAACTCCTTTCTACATCATAATACCGAACATCATTTGGATAAATTATGCAGCAGAAGACATCCAAACATGTCCAATTTCCCAACATAATCCTTGCATTGATCCAGAAGGCCCCCAAGGTGTGCACCCGAAGCTAATGATTTGCACTTACCTCCAGTCAATAGAGAACACAACTGCAATGCTTGCGAGAGAATGTGGATAGCAACATTGAAGTCAATGTATAAAAAATTGTTTTGGAGATTATAAATTTACGTGTAGGTGCACACTTAGCACTCCAACCTCAGTACTTACATACTTTGTCTGTGGGGTCCAACTGTGTTGCAGGGGACATCGCTTGACAGGAGTGCAGGTACGGGCCAGGGAAGACCATCACTTACTGAAGCGCGTGGAAGAGGACGAGGGACAGGGCGAGCTACAAGACGGACACGGGGCACTGCAGGCGACATTCCTCCAATTGGTTGGGTGGCGCCCCCGATCGTAGCTGCTGAATTCACTCCTCCAAGGCTGCGGAGACGTGGTACTCTTCGGGGAGTGCGCTCACCTACAACGCAAACATCTCCATTGGCCAATGCTACTAAATCTCCAAGTCGACTCATCGCACCTCCTAAGCAGCGCCCCCGAATTCATGTGGCATCTTCACCCATGGTTAGGATGCAGGGCCATGAAGTCAGAACAAACATTCTTTCGCCAACACCGCAAGATGCCATAGATGGACGTCGTGGAGGGACTGTTGCATGCAACTTAAGCGATGCTTTTACTAATGCTGTGAGGGTCCAGAACTGGGTGAATGAAGTTGTCAACTTGGCTAATATGGAGAACACACCACCCATGGTACCAACATCAGCATCTCTGGAATCTCACACCATTCACGAGCGCCAGCAATCAGAGGGTGCCAATGTCCGGCCGCTCATTCCTTGCGTACCTGGAATTCCAAATGGGCCAAATGGACAAGCACTGCCAGAGCATGTGTGGGTGCCGCTTCATGTCCTTGGATTCAACTCGTCTCAATGGGGTGGATTGCAAACATTTTTTGGCGATGTGCAGCAAGGGTGGTGGGAAGATGATGTGTTTTGGTATGGCATTGATTTTGGAGGAGGTATTGGGTGGCGTAAAGTTGCCATCAACGACTGCCAAACGATGGACTGGAGACAAGAAAGGCTGCCACCATTCACTCGACCAGGTCCCTCTAGTCCAATGGGAGTAGTTACCTCTGAACCCCATGATGGCAGCATTTGCCCTTGCCCGCAGTAGGGAGCTTCTGAGGACTCTGTATCTCCACGTTCAGGGTCAATCGAATATCCTCCGGAGGTCTTATACAACACACCACGTATTGAACACCCATGCCGGCGATCTCCTGTGGTAGGGACCGCAACTCCTTTATGTCGATATGATGGATGGACGGAGGACTCAGACGATCCTGATTAGATGGTGGAGTTCAAAGATTATGCAAGTAACCTTTCTAACGATGAGAATTCCGACTGGGAGTTGTTTGATGATAGGTCCACTAGGTTGTCGGATGCCGAGGGCTTGGATACGGATCGGTATGCTGAATTTAGGGAGAGTGAATGCAGGAGTCCCCAACTAGTTGGTAGTGTAAGGGAAAGATATGATGACAAGTTCTGGGGCCAGCATGCATCTACACTTTTAGGGAATCGGCAGAAGTTTACTGGCCCTGCACCTGGACCAACTCAACGGTGCCTTCGACGACAAGAGACAGTTCGATATTTTTTTGACCTCTTCTGGACCGAAGCTGTTGTATGTCGCATGGTCCAGGAAACCAACCGATACGCCCATCAGCAAGTCACAGAGTACCCGTCGCAGTACTTTAATGGTGGCCCCAAGTGGACTGATCTCTCCCCAATTGAATTTAGAGCGTAGCTAGGGATAGTAATTTTGATGGGTATGAAAGTGACACCTACCATTAGAGACTACTGGAGAAAAGAATCGTTTTGGCACTGTGAGGTGATTTCCCGTGTGATGACGCGTGATCGTTTTGAGTGCATTCTTCGCTGCCTTCATTGTGTTGATAACCTCACCTTTGAAACTGATAAGGAATCTTCGCAATATGATAAAATCGGTAAGGTCCGTTGGGTCATAGAGAGCTTTATAGATCAGTCTCGCAATTTATGGAACCCAGAGAAATTCGTGACTGTAGACGAAATCATGGTGGCCTACAGAGGACACTTCAGTCCCATCCGTCAGTACATAAAAGCGAAGCCTACTAGGTATGGTCTGAAAGTGTGGTGTCTGGTCTCTAATCCCAGCCGATATATTTATAACCTCCAAGTATACCTAGGGAGCAATGGCATTGCTGATCATGGTCAAGGTCATCGTGTAGTGAATCAGCTAGTACAGGGTATGTCAAATAAAGGGCACTGTGTAGTGGTAGATAATTTTTTTACCTCTCCAGAGTTGTTTGATGAGTTGCTGGAAAGGGGAATTTGGGCAACTGGCACAGTCAATGGAGGTCGAATTGGGGTACCTTCCCTCTTATTAGGTTTCAAACGTGGTGAACATGAGAGGGGAACGTTGTTTTGGCAAATGCATGCTTCTCAACGTATGGCAGCAACGACTTGGTATGACTCCAAGCTTGTCACGTTTTTGAGCACCTCCCAATCTCCAATTCGTGAGGGAGTGTATGCCCAGCGTTGGATAAGTGGCACTCGTAAAGCTGTGCCAACGACTCCGCAACAAGAGGAATACCAGAATTATATGAGAGGAGTGGACGTGATAGACCAAATGCGTCGAGATTATAGTGTTCAATTTTGGACGAGGAAGTGGTGGCACAAATTGTGGTTCTTTGTGTTGGACTCATCCCTACAGAATGCTTGGGTCCTATACTATAAGCAAATGGTGACACAGCAAGGGCGTGTACTGGGGCGGAAAGCTTATCACTATGCTCTGGCTATAGCACTTATAGAGCCAGTGTGGCCACTGCCACGTACATGCTCTAAGAGTCATCGCAACCCCAACAAGACTCACAGTAGCGTGAGATACAAGGGATGTTGGCCACGCCAATGTGTTGTTTGCAAAACCAAGCAACGTAGAATTTGTAGGGAATGTGGAGATGTGTTCATGTGTGATGAGCCGTGTTTTAGGCTTGTGCATAAGTCGCGTAAGTGGGCAATGCGTTTGGCACATCACTAACTGTGGTTGTGGACCTTCTGGTATGTAGCTTGGCTGGTCGCAACGGAATTCGGTCGGTCTCCAGGGAGTACCAGCCGGTCAGCTTCAGGACGCCGTAGACATCAGAAAGCCACTGTTGTGCATTCTGCTCGATGCCCGACACTAGGTCCTTCATCGTTTGGACCTCTGAAGCATGGCTAGACCGTGCATTATTATCTTTGTAGAATGTGCAATGCACCCTAGATCTGCCTTTTTGTTAGATCGTAGTCTAGCAGCACTACAGGTTTTCAGTACCCATGTCTGATGTTATTGTACGTAGAGCGATTCTGTAGGTACAAGAGCTACGTAGTCATGCACTTAGGGTGTTATTGAACTTCTGTACCGGCACGTTATATGAATTTGAAATTTTCTATTCTATGAACTTGTTCATCGATCCATGATGTTGTCGACCACTGTGTGTGACGGGGTTACAGTCGACAGTGTCGCTTGAGTAAGAGAGCAGCCACTTTTGAAGTTTGTGTCACATAGGTTTTGAACTGAACAACTAACATGCCCATGTCATGGGAACGTGAAGTAGTTGGGAGTTGAAACACCCGCGCAAACATGTAACCTGTGACGTGTATGTAACTGAGTACGAACGCACCCGCCTACAACCGGTGGCTTCTGGACGTCGCTTGTGAGCACCGTGAAGTCCGATGTCTTATACTTTGTCGTCGCAGTAGTAATGTTCTTGAAAATTTGCATAGGCATGGCAATGCAAGTGACCTACTTGTAAGTAAAATTTTGCAACCAAATGTTCAATGTACCATCCAGTACATCTTGCAGAGTTGCTCGGACTACCCTAGAAGGGCACCGCAACTGAGCAACTTCGGCCACTTCAATCATTATAATTTCCACATCGCAACGGTAGAATGCAAAAAAAATTCTTTCGTTTGATAGAGGATGGAGTTAGGATTGTAATTCAACGGTAGAATCTTCAGCACAGTTTTCCCTTGCCCACACCCCACTGCGGAAGTGCCATTGCCCTGGTAGCATCCCCAAACCACAAAACAGAGTGGGGCGTTGAGGGGTTAAAGAACAACAACAAAAGTGGAAATTTCCATATTGATGTTGTATTCAAAACTTAAAATTTTTGAAATATCCATTCCAAGTTGCAAAAAATAGAACCCTACCCACTCTCATACACATTGCAAATTTCCAATTTTTTGTGTAACAGACATGCAATACTTAGCTTGCATATTAACTTTATACTATTGTTGTGCACAGACTTAAGTAAGGTAACTTAGCTTATAATTGGAGCAACCTAATGCAAGCCCATAATTTCTTCAGATTCTACATGTGTCTTGTGAAATGTATTTCACAAGAACTTTTTGGCCTGCATTAAGCTGCTCCAAATTTGGTCTGTCATAGGTTGAGTTACCTTAACCCCTCAATGCCCAAGGGGCTCAAAAGCAGCCTCACATAGTTTGAGTCCAATTCAAAGTAATGTAACTTTTGCATCTAATGTCCAAATTCAATCAAACTTGTTGGAGAAGTTGTGCATACTTTTCTAGTTTATGTGGTAAAATTTTCAGATCAATTCAAAATGAATTAGTTTCTTGAAATCCAATCGAAGTTCACAAGTATAATTTGAGTTCACAAAACTACACTTGACAGCTGCAACTTTGGGGGCTTGTGTCTCCTTCATACAGTGTGTTTTTTCAATAAAATTTGTCGGATTATGTTCCCCTTGAAGTCTAGTTCTTGTGGTAAAATTTTCATATCAATCTAGGTTGTTTTGAATGTTTGGGAGCAATTCGAAGTTCAAAACCTTAATAGTTTTTCATTATAGTGAACTTTGGCGGCCAATTTCTTCTTCATACAATGGCCGTTTTCAATAATTCTTTTTGGAAAAGTTGCACATACTAGTTTAGTTTGTGTCAATAAAATTTCATATCAATCCAAGAATTAATGAGTGACTGAGAGGCATTTTAGGAGGAGGAGGTTCAGCCTTGGGTGTAATTTTTGGCAACTTTTCTTGACATTTCAAAGCCATTTTGTAGACACAATGAGTCAATTGAATGATGTTTTCTTTCACCAATGTATTTGTATGCTGATTTTCAAGAACTTTGTAGTTTAAAGTTTTTCCATTTGAGAAGGTTTAGAATTCAAATTTCACCTCCAAATGTGTTTTTAGACAAATTTCAGAATCCTTTTACAACACTAAAACATTATAATCTTTCAATCTACATGGTCAAATGACTTCAAATTTTATCCATGACATCTTCAACATGTGCACTACAAGATTGTACGGTTAAGATCTGTATGACTTAGTGACATTTAGATTTATAGAACTTCAAAAGCTATGATGTTTTTAAATCCAAAAAGGCCTGGGACCATGAGGGGTTAAGTGTCCTATGTATGATAGACAATCCTTCTATGTAAGACAGAAATGCACATGTATTCATCCTCATAATTTTGTGTGAAACAAGGAGATCTTTCACACTACTTCTAACCTCCTTGGGATTTTTCCAGTTCAAGCTAAATGATTCACAGGGTACCCAAAACGATGATTTCCGTCCCTGATTTCCATGATGTCATTCCCGGGTTAATATTGAATCATGGGACTGACCCCGAGTGACATGGAAGCAGGCCCTAAATAATTACAAAACCCCTAAATACCAGCTTTTACATGATGGAGATTTATTGAATAATTACAAAACCCCTAAATACCGGCTTTTACATGATGGAGATTTATTATTACGGAGCATGATGGAGCTATTTATGTTTAAACAAATCATGTTCCTCCCGTTTTTTCTGTTGTTTTTTCTGATCATTTTAACGATTTCTGATGCCACTGTTGGCTCTCGAGTGAACCGAACTTAACGTAATTGTTAAATGTTTGCCATCGAGAGAGTTGACCTCCTGATCTCAGCCACAAAAACTGCTTCATCAGTAACTTAAATATAACGTAAGCTTGTTCGATGGCATTGCCAGTATTTGGGTGGTCAGGAAATGGCCAGTGCATGGACTGCATGGGCTTCATGGGCTTAACTTACATAGCATGCTTGAAGCTCCTGAAGGCGTGGAGAGCTTAACTAAACTTATTTACAAGTTTGAATGATTGTGTGTTCTGTCAGCCAATTTTTTATTTTATTTTAATTGTTAATTTTGTTTTTGGCACAAATGAGAGGGGATTTTGCTGTCGCAAATACAGTACTTGAATGCCCATACAGTCTGAATTTATTTTTAGCTCTCTGTATATGACAGTCATGGTACTGTATCAGGTGGAAAATTGGGATACAGGGCCACAGTACAGTACGTTACGTAGGAGGCTGCAAACTGCGTTGAAGGCGTTCGTCCCATTTGCCACGATTTGGTAATCATCGAGGAAGGATTTTAATTCGTGACATGGGGATGATGGATTTGTTAAAAATGATACAAACGAGATATAACTTTTACAGTACAATCCTTGCCAGCACTCACGAGGGAAGTTTGGGCAGACTGAGCTGTAAATTGAGGGAGAACAGAGGCTATTACTGCACCCCAGATTTGCTATCTAATTTATGTACCTTGGAGAAGTTATTTGTGAACTCACATGTGTTTTAGAGATTGGAAAGTTGGAGAGGAAGCATTTGCAAGTAGAATGAAGACATTCCGACAAGAAATGAATTTTCTGTGGTTTTCCAAAGTTTGTTGTTGGGACGAAATTCGGGTAGCCCCATGCTAAACCTCATGCTGACATGTCCCTTCCCCAAGTGCATTTTTGCTGACTAACAACAATGGGTTGTTCTACCTTGCGTCCTCTTTGTAGAAGCGGAACCGGGTTTTTTTCTCAAAGGCACTCGTTGCATCTCCTCCTTATCAAAATCTCAAGAGTCACTTTCCTTCAACTTTGCATCTGTAGAGGCTACAATCCTCCACTTTCAAAGACAAGCCGGTTTTGAAACTAAACTCCAGATTAATTTCATTACATTGGGCAAATACAGACCATGGAGTAGGGGGTGGTTGCCATAACCAACCCTAAAGCAATACCTACCTCGTCCAAGAACATACCCAATGCCTCCGGCAACCTAGGTATTAGCCTTGGATTTCAAATAGTGAGTAGTGACTACAATATGACAATTTCATGAAAGCAATGGCTATGTATTAAATAACCATTGAGCCGTGCTAGCAACGAATAGGTTATCATACATAACCAATGTTCATTGAACAAGCTAATTTGCGCCATAAATCTATCTTTTCAATATAGCCACTAAAAGTACATTGCAGAAATGAACTCTTGGAAAAGATTTTGTCCAAAAATCTACAGAAGCGGGGACATCCAATTGCCATTTTTCTTATTCATCAAGTTGCGAGGAAGCAAAAACTTGAGGAAAAAAGTTTCATCCATTCACCACCTTGTACCATGAACCGTTGATCTGGGAGCCAGGCAACACAATCCAAGGGTTCATCACATGGTGGTACTGAAGGAGTTCTTTTGCAATTCGAAAGTGGTAAACAAAGGACAACCTTTGTATGACGGGGAGGTGTTATACACTTGTCCTAAGATGCTTTCAACGTTTGCTTTGAACAATCAACAAGGGCTTTTAAAAGTGACCATGAAAGCAAATGTAGAGTCTGCTTGTGGTCCACCATTCACCTTGAATCTTGTCATCACATTATAGCAAAACCCCTCCCAATCACAACATTTGAGTAAAGCTTATTCCAGAGTACTTTAAGCTTGCAAAAATAGGTTATTGTCTAGTTCTTGGTTTAGTGGAAGATGAGAGGTGTTTTCCACACTCAAGTTTTTGAAATCTTGCCAGAGAAATAGGTTAGGAAAGCATTTGCTGCTAGTTGTATGCATGTTTGGCTAGCATAAATACTTTTTGCTTGAGAATTTCCCTTACAAGGAAGCCATAGAATCATGAAAAAGTGCGGTAAAGGTTGGCCGGCAAGGAAATGTGTAGATTCTGCGTAGAACCAGTATCTTCATCATACCAAAATTTGCCTTAGTTTTCATGAGATTAGGTGTGCCTTGCAATTAAAGTTTTCCTTCACTAAAGACCTAGTGGATCCTGCTACGTGAGACAATAGTTCGAGGGCTTCGGTGATTTAGCATTGTTGGTTTCTTTGACGACATTCAAACGGTAATTGAGTGTTGTTTCCTTGGAGACATTGTTGGCACTAGTTTTATGGCGAATTGGTGACGTGCTGCATTCCTACAGTTGGATTGTTGGAGCACTAGGAGTATCCTTGGTTGGACATACATCTTTTTGATATTTTTTTCTTCTAATGTGTCTGTCTTGTGTCTTTCAGGACACTAACACTACAATTGGGCAGTTTAGAAGGCTTCAATTTCCTTGTTAGTGACATAGAATTTGGCATTTACACTATCAAAATGAAAGCACGTAACAATTTTTTAGCAATGCTCAAACTAGTTATTTTCCCAATGAAAGGCACCGGTTAACAATGATGTTCAAGGAGAACTATTAGTATTATTTTTTTGGTCTAAATCGTATTTGTAAAGATTTGTTTAGAGATTTTTTCAATGTATTTATCTAACTTGGATAGGACCCAAGTTGTAAAATCTTTCTTCCATTCCAAATTCAATTTGCATTTTGACAAGTGAATCATCAAAGTTCTTAGAACAATGTAGAGTAGTGCATTGTGAGTGAAAAGATTGATGTGTTCTAGTGTCAAAATGGAGTCCTATGAGTCCAATCATGTTGAAAGTCATCATCTAAATTAGCACATACTATAACTTATATTACAACAAAGATATAATATGGTCCAACCCACTACCAAAATTCTCCTTGATTCCTTGTAGATTGCATTGACTTTTTAATATCAATTTCTTCTTAATTTGGGACTTGTTTGTTGAATTTTCAATACCTAACACTAATAAACTATAAGATAAACATAAGTAATTGCCACCTATGTGTAAACTTGATCCTTGTAGTTTTGTGCCTAAAATGTACAACTTCTATTCATGAGAGCCCTAGGATTAAGTTTGAGTAAATCTATTTCTAGCATTTAGAAAACTAATAGTTTATTCATATTGAGTCAAAGAAAATACATGATAGAAGAATTTGGAATCTATTTTTGACTCCCAACCGAGCTCCCAACAAGACCCAACAAAAACTTTGACAATTTAATACAGGGAACCATGTTTAAATGCTTATATAGACAATGTTAGGTGTACCTACCTACATTTATAAACTTATGCTAGGGTTGCTATTATGTGAACATAGGAGTGTGAGCCTATGAACTTAGAATACTATACACCTATGTTATAGGTGTATATATTATAGAAACCGTCTATGATTATAGGGTGTATATGTTATAAATACCCATATTATAGGTGTTGAAGATATGTACACCATATATAATGTATGGTATCTATATTATAGTTACCTATACTATCTCGTATATTGTAGGCTCAATGCTCACAAGCTCGCATTTTTGGACTCACTTACTAGCACCGTTGAAACTTATCCTAGTACCTCTTCAACTTCCAACCTTATTTAATGATAAAATTATGAAAGTTTACAATGATTGAATGAACTATATAATTGTAATTAGCTAACCAACAACTACCAACCTATATATATTTTTAGTATGTACGCCAACTCCTGAAATTCTTGAGAACTCTTGTGAAGAACTCTTGTATTCCAGAAGGTAGGTTACAAATTCTTTGTCCCAAAATGATTTAATCTACCAAAACTTAAGAATATATTTTTTCCAATATTCTCCAATATTCTTTTGTTGTCCATACTAAAATAAAAAATTACAAAATATTCAAAATCCATATTTAGAATTATTTTTTTGCTGACCCCAATAGCTGGGTACCATGGGTACAATATCAATGTTGCTTGTTTGAGTACTGTATATTAATTTGCAGTCTCCAATTCATGATGTCATATGTTCCTTGCCAATTGTACGTAAACATTTTGGGTTTGAGACCTGTACGTTGGCCATGAATTATGTTTTGATCTTCATTTGACCGGCAACTTCATGATGATTTGAACATTCGATTTCCTGCAGTAATTACTTGAATCTAGTTGCAATCCGGATGGGTGCAACATATGGTATAATTGTACTTCAATTTGTGGCAGTATAATTGTATACTCATTTTTTGTTTTAATTCTTGCTTCAGGGGAGGCTCGCAAAATATGGGTTGAGCATACTTAATCTATCTATTTTTTTTAATGATCTTTTGGGTCTTTTGGGTACTAGGCTAGTTGTAATTCTGTATCTTGTGATTTGCAACTGTGTTTTTGAAATAATGCTGTACAAGTTTAATTTTCTTTGTAACCCCTAAAAGACTGAGGCACATTTCAGATAAAATTTGTCAGAAACAACTACTATTTAGTGCACTGAGAAAAATACGAAAAATAAAAAAGAATTCTTAGAAATTCAACCATACAAATTTGTACTAGAGTACTACAGGAATGTATGGAAAAAAATTCAGAAACTTTGACTGTACATATTGAAAGATTATAACGTTTAAAGCTTCCAAATAATGTAATCTGTTTTTTTTGAGTTTTTTATAAAATAAATCCTCCTACCATGGTCATGCTCACATTATCTATTGTTTGGATTAAAAGGACAATTATTTTTTGAATTTGAACAAGGAATTTGATGGTATTAAGTCTTCCCTGTAGGCTCACCATGGTAGAAAAACTACTTTTATATGTCTGAATCTTAAAGATTATGGTAAAGAATTTGAGGTTGAATATATTTTTAATACGATGTAAATACATTTTACATTTTTTTCCAAAATTCTCAAATCCAACTACATGCATTTTCTTTAATTTTCGGTTCAAAATGAAAAGGACTTTTAGGAGTTAAATTTCCCATTAGGAACATGGAATTTTCATTAACCCCTAAATGCCCAAGGCACCCAAATCTGGTGTTTGCAAAACTTTGAAGTTAAAGAAAACCTAACCAAGTTGCTATTTTTAGTATTTTATATTTTTGGAAAGTTCTTCTTGAGGTCTAGTTTTAGCATCAAAAATACTATCTTGAAAATAAATGATGGTGATTTTTCTATTCAAGATTTTGTGCAAGAGTACCCATTACAATCTTCACTTCCCGTAGTGTTGAGAGCTCTTGGAAGTGAGACTCAAATACTCTAGATCTTGAAGAAAAAATCACATTCAAAATTCATTTAAAAATATTATAGAGTAGATTTTGCGAAGCCATAAATTGATTAGAATTATACATATTAGGCCCTTTAACCTCAAATTTTTTGGTCACCAACTTTATAGATTTGACTTGTGAAAAGATGATTGAAAGACTTCACATCACTTTTGCAGTCTTAACACCCTCGTGGTCAAACATTATAATCTTTCACTCCATAATTGATATTGTTGTATTTTCTTTTCCTATGAGATTTCTAACATGTCTAGATTGGGATACAATTTAAAAAAATTGATACAACTTATCAAAATGTTGGCATTTTATTCAATTTAGAGCATATTCAAAGAATCTCAAAACAGGCCTTCGGCATTTAGGGGTTAATATATGTTTCAAATTAGACTGTCTAATTAATAAGAAAATAGTGAATTTAATTTGACTTTTGCATATCAAGTATTTTATTGTTTAACCCTTAAAGGACCGTCACTATACTTTCACCAAAAACGCTCCACAACTGCCATTTCTAGTACAAGTACCAAAATTTTGAATTTTGAATTTTTTGACATATCTAACCGTAGGATCTTGTATTATATAGTATCAAAAACATGTGGTAAAAATTTCAGACCTTTCCACCGGGTGGATTGCAAGATATACGAATTCAAATTAACTAAAATCATTTCTTTTACCCTGCAAAAAGCAGGGCAGCTGCACTTCACAAGCTCACATTTTTATGAAAAAATGACCTAAATGGTGGTGCTTCATTGGATTTGTTTTCCCAGACAAGTTGGCCACATTCTTGAAAATTTTCAGATCATTTGGAATAGTACAACATATAGGAAAAAAATAGTAAGTAGGTAGTAGTAGAGAATGATTAAAAATACTAAATTATTTATAATTTAAATATGGAATTAAAAATTTCAAATCCCAATGGTCGAAATGTTGTAATATTGTATCTACATCCTACAATTTTATTTTTGTCCAAAAGTATTGAAAATTGGGTAAGATAAAGGATTTTAAAGTTTATTTTAGAGTAGGAAATCCAAAACTGCCCGCAAACAAAAAATCCTTATAACTTTTGACTCATTGATCAAAATGGAATGATTCAAAGATTTTTGTGTATATAAAACTCTAAAAAATCAATTCCAAATTTTTGTTTCTGATAAAAGTGATTTTTTCTGATCTGCCCGAACTGCCCAGTTACGAAAAAAAGTAACATATTAGGCTATAACTTTTGACTCGTATTTCCAAATGTCATGAAATTTGGTGCATATGAAAGATCTTCCTCGCCCCCACATTCTATTAAAATTTCATCCCCAAATATGAAAATCTCCGCTCGTAGGTACCTGCCCAAAATTTTTATACAGCCAAAAACACAGTACGGTCCTTTAGGGGTTAATGTTTTCTTTCCAACAATCTAAGAACAGTTTTAATATATAAAACTCATTGTTCAAAGTGTTAGAAATTTATGGATTTTTTTTCCTTATTTCTCTAAAGTTTTTGGTAACTTAGATTTTTTTTTTAAACTGAAGAATATTTTCAAATCTATAAGGAAATTTTTTATTCATTCCATTCTGATGAGTGAGGTAAAAAATGAGGATTTCTTTTGTGGATGATCATGAACTATCCTTCAACAAATAACTATATTGTTTGAAAATGTTTTAGAAAATCATTGTAAGCCCTACAGCATTTAAAGAGGAGCATAGGATTTAGATAATTTTCTTTAACATTTTCACCAAATAATGGGATTGGCATGTTTCAATTCCATGTTAGATTTATTAGTAGTTTAATTTTTCTATTATTTTATACCTCTTCCATGCAATAATTATTGAACTCCTCAAGGACCAAACTACATTTTTTTGGCATCATAGTAATTTGGGGTAGTTCACTATGAATGGATTTTTTCTTTTTTTTCTTTGAATTTTTTACACAACATGTGCCCAAAGAGAAGCTTTAAGGCCCAACAATTTTCATTACTTTTAACCACATGGTTAAAAAGTTATTATATAATATGTAATTTTCTTTGATGTGTGGGTAGCATGGGTAGCCCAAAAAAATTCATAAAAAAACCTCTTTTCTAAGAAATAAAATTTGAAAATTGGTTCTTTATATATATATATATATATATATATATATATATATATATATATATATATATATATACGTGGAAAGCTTTTAATCATTCCATTTTGATTAATGAAATGAAAGGTATGAGGAATTTTAGTTTGCAAGTATTTATAGAATCTCTATTCTAAATTAAGCTTTGAAGTCCTTTCTTTAACTCAATTTGAAAAAAATAAAATGATAGGATGTAGATTGTTTATTACAGCATTACAACCAATGGGATTAGCACTTTTTCAATTCCATAAATAAATTCTTATCAATTTGGTATTTTGAATCATTCTCTACTTCTTTCTAATTATTATTATTTTTCTATATATTGTACAATTTCAAATTATTTCAATTCTTTTAAGCATGTGGCCAATTTGCTTTGAAGAATGAAATCAAAGAAGCACTACCATTTTGGACATTTTTTCATACAAATGTGAGCTTGTGAAATGCAACTTCCCGTTTTTTTGCACAGCCCCCCAAAAGAGTTTTGTCACTTCAAATGCTACTATCTTGTGATCTACACTATGGGAAATTTTGAATTTTTTTTCCATATCTTTTCAAACTAGCTTAATACAAGATCATATGGTTCCATGTGTCCAAAGATGTTTTTTTTCTAAAATTTGGCACTTGTATTAGAAATGGTAATTTTGGAGCATTTTTGGACCATTTTGATCTCGTTCTTGACTTGATTTTTTGAAACATTTTCTAAAGACAAGAAAACACATTAGCTTTCTAGGAATATAATTTTTATTGTAGTTGGTGATTGGGAGCAAAAGTTTTGTTATACTTAGCTCAAAAAGCAACACAATGAAATAGAAAAAATCCAAAATATTTTTGTTATAATTTTGCTTCTCATAGAAAATACTTTTGTCCACATAGAATGATTTGATTCATTTGATTTGGACTAGTGATGAGAAAGTTACAGAAAGTCTTATTTTTTTGGCAATCAAGCATTTTCTTCAATAAATAACATATATGATTCACTTAAAAGTCAATTTTTACAACTTTTAGAAAAAAGTACTTCAAGGTTTAGTTTGCTTGCAAGAACAATCTGACTATTGTAATTAGTGTATTTCAATTTCATATTAGGACTATTAAAGATTTAGTTTTTTCTTCTATCTTTTACCTACTTCAATGCAACAATTTATTAAAGATTGAATATTATGTGATTTAATTTTAGTTTTTTAATTTTCCTAGACCCTCAATTTAATTCTTTAATACAAATATTTATTAAGTCAAAATTTATAGTAATATTTTTTTAAGTTAAAAAATAGATTCAAAATCAAAAAACTTATAGTAGTTACATAAGGTGCAAAAAAAATTGTTTTCTTCACTTTAATCCCTAAAGTTTCAAGGCCTTTTTTCCATCAAAAACTACTCAAAATTGGCATTTCTATTGCAAAGAGAAAAAATACTTTAAATTTAAATTTATTATTATTTTTTTCATATCTAATTGTAGGATCTTGCACTAGACTAGTATAAAAATGTGTGAAAAAAAATTCAAAAATTTTGATTGCGTAAATTGCAAGATATTTGCATTAAAGTGAAGGAAACAAGTTCTTTTATACCTTGTTTGACTAGATTGTTTGACTTTATATCTTCTTAACTTAAAATATTTAAACTACTAATTTTGATTTTATAATTTTTTATGGTGAATAATCGAGTTGAAAATCTAAGAAAAAAATTAAACAAAAAAAGAAGTAATTTTCATTCATTGAAAAATTATTAAGTAGAAGTATGTTCAAGATTGATTAGAAAACTAAACTGTTAATAGCTCTAAGGTGGAATTGAAACACAATATTTACAATGGTGAAATTGTTCTAAAAAACAAAGTTAACCATGTTTAACATTTTTTTTTTAAATTGTAAAAATTGCATTCAAAAATGAAATCTATAAGTTGTTTTTTCAGAAAGATACTTAGATTGCCTACAAAACAAGACTGTCCATAATTCTGTCATCACTAGTCCAAATAGAATGAATAAAACCTTTAGATGTAGAAAATAATATAATCTTTGAGAAAAAAAATAAAAAATTCAATGTTTTGTGATTTTTGGGGTCTGCCCTTTGAGCTGCTTTTTGGACTTAGGGTGGCATAAATTTTGCTCTTAGGCACCGATTGAAAAAAAAAAATTATATATCTAGAAAGCTAATCTGATTCATGTCTAATCTTCAAAAAAAGTTTCAAAAAATCACACAAGCCTATCCAAAATTCCAAGAGTCCCCTACAAGGACTTTGGGACTTCAGGAGTCAAGCACAGATATCTTGCAATCTACAAAGTCAAAGTTTTTGAAATTTTGTCCACACATTCTTATATTAGTCTAGTGCAAGATCCTACGATTACATATGCAAAAAGAAACAAAATTTTAAAATTTTTGCATCTTGCATTAGAAATGGCAATTTTGAGTTTGCTTTTTTTTAATAGAAAAAGGCCTTAGTCCTTTGTTTAGGGCTTAAAAATTCCCCCACACTGTGACTATGACTATGATCAAACTGTTTAGGAATTGTTTTGAAAGATTCAGGGAGCATATCAAATTAAGTTACTACAGACCCACATAACTTAGTATTAATATTTCTCAGTCATTTTGGACAGAAATCTTGAATGTTTATTATGAGGATTTCCAAAAACAGGTGGAATCAATTTTCTTGTACTTATTTCATGTTGATCCTCACTACTCTTTAAAATCATGGTATAAGTGTTTAATTTTATGCTTAAGGTTTGTTAAGCTTAATTTCACTGCACCCTTGTTTATTGGTTAAAACAATATGGGTATAAAGTCACATCTGGAATGTGGCAGCCTTGGCACAAATAAGGGATAAATTCACCTAAAGTACATCCTGTATACGCACCCAAAATGTACAGCGTTCATTCATTTCAAGTGCCGATTTTCTGGTCACACATACCTTAAATTTTGTTGCACAAAATTAGTCAGTACACTGAAAATTTATATTTTCATTCAGAGGCATGCCAAGAGGAAGGCGAATGAAGTTAAGTGCCCATTGATCAATTTCTTACAAACGGATTCTTGTCGGTGCCATCTTTGATCTTTTTTTAAATTTGGTGGATGCTGCGCCGGCTTCGCCACTGGTCCAACTGGGACTGCCTACCCTTTTAAATCCATCTGCACCAATAATTGACATTTCCCTTAATGGGGGTGCGGCCTTGAATTTTCAAGGTTTCAAACTCTTACAATAATAAATTGAAAAGGTGGGTGTGATCAATACACATATATATACAACAAGCACTTCGTCTTTGTTCAAGCCGACTTTAAGTTATTAGTACAATTCAATTCCAAGGTATCGGGGAATGTACAAACGTAATTACTTTGGGGTTCCCATATGGCTTTTATTCGCGCAACTATATACATCCAAACAACTAGAGACCAAAATGTGGCGCCCGTTTGTGTTTGGGGTCCGGGTGATGGTTATGAGCTCTCTATTATTGTTATTATGGGTACGGCCATGGATCACTGAAGCCTCTCCATAACGGAAAGAAACTCTCAACGGCAATTAACCCGCGGAAAAAAGCATCTTTCAAAAATGAACTGAAGGCGGCCGCCTGAAAATAATTTCTGTCTGTTGAAGGTTTGACCGAGTCTAGAACATTGATGTAAAAAATTAAAAGCTTGAGCTGACCACCCTTAATAAAAATAGTCTGCAAAAGCATTTGTTTATGGACCCAATTGTAAGCTCTATAATTGCATTTCTTTTGTTGGATCTAACTGTAAGTGTATACATAAAATGATATTTAATTACAATAATTTTTTTTTGACATGGAACATAATAATATTGATCAAATTTTTGGTACATAGTGGCATTTTTTCTAACATGAAAGATGTGCATATAGATGTTTCCTGTAGATCTAGATAATTGAAATTTGAAAATTTATCATTGACAACTTCTTTTTTTAAATCATGGAAAAGAATGAAATTTAACTAAAAAATGTACTGAAAATGGAGTTTTGTTTTACTGAAGTTGAAATTGGGTGTGCTTAATTGACATTCAATATGCAATGTCAAAAATATCATTTCTATTCTTTAAATTATGCAACATTCTTTGAATCATTAAATAGGAAGTGTCTATCTTTATTGGACTCTATTGTACTAGAAGCATGTATTTACTGCTTGGATGATCACCATAGATACATTTGAATCATTTTAGAACCCTATCAATTTTACAACTCTCTACTTTAACCCCAGAAGGACATTTTGGTCACCACGGAAATCATACTTTTGGATGTTCTATGAATCATTTGTAAAAAATTGACTTTTTATCCTCTTCTTGAAACTATGGTTGAAGGAGTCTAGAAAATGTCTCAAGACTTGTCGAACTATTGATTATCACATTTTTTGTGCAATTATCACATGTGAAGCAAACTTTCAAAATGAAAAAAGCATTCATTTGGTGCCAGTGCAAAACAATGCTCTTTCATTACACTGATTTATCCTATTAGTATGTGCTACACAAATTTACCAAAGTCATACTATTTGTAATATATTTTAATTATTGTAGGCTAAGCATAATATTAACGTATGATACTAGTTTTCCCAAAAATTCATAGTGATATTTAATTTGCAATGAATGATGCTATTGCTCATAAGATAAATCTTTATAATTATTTTTTTCATGTTCCTTAATCCACAATGCATAGAATATTTTGCATGAATTCAAAATAAACATTGTTACCATTGCTACCATTCATTGCTACATTAGAAGAGTTTTCAGGCCATTGGGAGACCTCGAGTTCTCCGACGTTCCCGGACTAGGGGAAAGTCACAAAACCAACAGTTCGACTTGGTACAGAGACTGCCAAGTCGAACTGCATTAATGAATTAATTTAAATATATTTTTCAAAATATTATTATTATTATTTTTAATATTTTTTTAAAATTTAAATATATTTTTTATTTTTTATAATAATTAACTAATCAGACTGTTCGACCATGGTTCACAACATGGGTAACCATGGCCGGAAGGTCTCTCACTGGCCTCAATTCTTATCTAATGCCATTGTTGAATCATGTTACGTTGAGTATTTGGGTTGGTTCTACCCGGAGAGTATACATGTGACATTAAATGAGTTTCTATTGTTGTACAAGGCTGCGAGTTCCCCTGCGTTCCCAAATTCTGGGACGTCCGTCAGATAGGTTGTTGACGTGATTGAGAGTCGACCGCGTCAACAAATATTAAAAATTAATTTGTAAAAAAAATTAATTTATAATTATAATTATTTTTTTCCAAACAACATTGGTTGGTTACTAGCAACATGAACCAGCTTGAAACGGCCCTCCTGAAGGGATGAATCCCATCTAACGGTTAGAGAAGGTGATGCTAAAGATGTTTGGATGTTTAGATAGGTATATCTTTTTCTAGCACCATTGCTTTGGAAACTAGTGGTATTCCAAGCCAATGCAGTGACTATATTTCAACAAATTATTTTCTTTAACCCTTAAAGGACCGTCACTACACTTTCACCAAAAACGCTCCACAACTGCCATTTCTAGTACAAGTACCAAAATTTTGGAAAAAAAACTTTTTTAGACATTTCTAACCGTAGGATCTTATATTATATAGTATCGAAAACATGTGGTAAGAATTTCAGACCTTTCCACCGGGTGGATTGCAAGATATAAGCATTCAAATTAACCAAAATCATTTTTTGACCCTGCAAAAAGCAGGGCAGCTGCACTTCACAATCTCACATTTCTATGAAAAATGACCAAAATGGTGGTGCTTCTTTGGATTTGTTTTCCTAGACAAGTTGGCCACATGCTTGAAAAAATTCAGATCATTTGGAATAGCACAACATATAGGAAAAAAATAGTAAGTAGGTAGTAGTAGAGAATGATTAAAAATGCTAAATTATTTACAATTTAAATATGGAATTGAAAATTTCCAATCCCAATGGTCAAAATGTTGTAATAATGTATCTACATCCTATAATTTTATTTTTGTCCAAAAATATTGAAAATTGGATAAGATAAAGGATTTCAAAGTTTATTTTAGAGTAGGAAATCTAGAATTGCCCGCAAACAAAAAATTCTCATAACTTTTGACTCATTGATCAAAATGGAATGATTCAAAGCTTTTCGTATATATAAAACTCTAGAAAATCAATTCCAAATTTTTGTTTCTGAAAAAAGTGATTTTTTCTGATCTGCCCAAACTGCCCGATTGGAAAAAAGTAACATATTAGGCTATAACTTTTGACTCGTATTTCCAAATGTCATGAAATTTGGTGCATATGAAAGATATTCCTCGCCCCCACTTTCTATTAAAATTTCAGCTCCAAATATGAAAATCTCCGCTCGTAGGTACCTGCCCAATATTTCTATACAGCCAGAAAACACAATCCGGTCCTTTAGGGGTTAAGTCAACAATGGAAATATAATTGTTTGATGCAACCAATGAAAGTTGAAGCATTTTGTATTCAAGAATGTCTAATTAGAGGTAATCTAGTGTCAATAGTAGGTGCATATTCATGTGACCTCAATTAAATTTTTTTGTAGTTTCTTTTGAATTTATGGTCTATCAAAATTCTCAAACCGATTGCATTGACTTCCACTCTCAATCTTTCATTTGCATCTAAGGTGAGGGCACCCATTACTAACCCACGCCCCATCAACACTCAACATGGTGCTGTACATTTCCAACCAAGGTTGGACATATTTCCATTTTCTCCTTGGAATGCGTGTTTTTCTCTTTTTTTTTTACGGTCTAGACCAATAAGTTCATGACACATCAGCAAGAAAGTGAGCAAGAAAGTAGGAAGCAAATGAGCAGGAGAGTAGTTCTTGAATGATTAGAATCGGAAGAGTCTAGACATTGGCTATGGGTTTGGTGCACTTTTTGCCTCCCAAAATTCATAGTAATTTCAGTTCAAGCGAAAAAAATTCCAATTTTTTTGCAATCCCCAAGATCATTTCTATCAATACATGCACCTATGAAAATATTTGCTTTACCTTGCACTACCCCAGATCAATGACCAGAATTGCTTATTTGATCGGTTATGGGTGCCTTCACCTTAGTGTGATTCTTCTCTCAATTTGTGTTCAGAGATGCAGAGTGTCTGTTTTATGCCGGAGGCTACCTTAGTAACTGTGCACATTACATCCTTTGTGTCTCAAGCCAATTTTCAGGCTCTTTCAGATTTATTTTTTGAGCAAAAAATTTGCTCAAAACTAAAGTGATACAGATTCTTTGGAGGGAATATGTGTTGACCTATTCCTCCTTTCTCCACAGTGTGAAATTGCCAACTGAATTGCCGTAGAATATTAAAATGTTGAAATGGTCTCATTCTATTGTGGATGGATGTATAACACTTTTGGACGAATAACTCAAATTTCCATTCAGCATGACGGACGGAGTTAAAATTCACGTACACTCACTCAGCTCATGGATGTAAAAGAGGCTTCGTCATTGGTTCCAGAGAAGATAGCTCAGTCTGTGGTGCACCCAAAATAAATGATGCAAAACACTGTGAGATCGACCAGGGCATGGCGTCAGATGTCAGGCGAAGTTACGTTACGTTCTCCAGGTGCACTTATCTTATGAGTTAATTAGCTAGCTTGGTCTCAGCGTCACTGACGCCCTCACCTGTCCTCCTTATCGATCTCACCACGTCATTCAAGGGCTCATGCAAGGCCCCAATTTTCCTAGTGACAGTTATTATCACAATTATTGTAATTTATGAAAAAACAAAAACATTTCTTAAAAATCATCAAAAAGGTGACCTATTGATGGACTAAAAGGTAACTGGTATATGATGGTGGTTCAAGTCATTCAACTGATCGAGCTTGGGGCTACATACCTTACCTCACTCATCAGCTCCCCCGGCAGTGGAGCGAGCTGCAGGGACCCTGACGCGCGCCACAGTGGAATCTACCAATCATTCCATCATTGCTCTGCAGCTAGCTAGCTGTTCGCGTAGGCTGGGCCCGCTAAGGTCGGACCCTACTGTAGATCGATCGATGGATGGTCTCCGCCGAGATCAATGAGTGAAGTGAATTCTTACGTTTTGAAACCAACGATCGATCGATCGATTGCAATTCTATCTTCTAGTTTCTGCGGCATCAAACTGCCCTGCGGAAACTACCAAGGGACGAACTCGAATGCCTCGTAGCCGCGCCGCCTCTAGCTAGAGCTCAGTAATAAGTCAGTTTGTGTGTGCATGCCATACAGCATCACATACCAATTCATACGCGGAATCCATAGTCCAAAGTAAGCCCCGGGCTAATTACAAGTTAATTACGTGGGGCTAAAAAGTTTAGGTCGGATCGGATCGAGCCTTAACGTATGTGAGAAGAAGATGAGGAACTTAGTTACGTGAATGAAGGGTTCTTTTGGAAACTATCATACATACCAGCAGGTTAGAGACTCTATACTGTACAGTAATTGAAGATAAGAAGAGGCCGGGGATAATAAAGGAACTAAAGTGATCTATATACGTAATTATGGGGTTGGACTGTATCGATCGGATTAATTAGCTTGGAGCTGAAATCAATTATATAAAGCTTGGGCTACCTTGTTAAAAAATCTCCTTATTAGTGTCTCATGTAAATCCCAAGATCCTCCCAGTATGTGGTTGCTAGTACCAGACTGATAATTGGCGGAAACCAAGCAAACTCGCTAGCACATACTGAACTCGTGGCTGACTGGTCGAACAATACGACATATGATATGTGTGTGTGTGTAAATATATAAATATATAAATGTATGGGTGCATAAAATAGGTATATATAGGTCAATCAGCTAGGCAGGTAACTTGTCCACCGATGATTGCCATTACCTTATATCACCCAATGCTCTAAAATGTTCAAACTCTCTACATTTCGCAGACAATATTGGCAGAGACCGAGTAGCTGCAGGCTTGATGAGAGTGCAGACTGCGGCTGCAGGCTCCCGCTAAGTCGCAGGAGTAGCGCCTGCTTTTCTGTACAGAACCTGGGCAGCAGCAGGAGCAGCAGTTCCTGTCTGTGCATGCAGGAGCAGCGTTGCTCGTTCAGGGATTTGAGTTTGGGGATTTGGGGATTCGAGAGGGAACTTAAGCTGGAAAGCAAGTGCAGTTATACCGATTGCAACATATGCGGCTCATGGCCCGAGGCCGCATGGTGCGTTGTGT
The DNA here is from genome assembly GCA_947034895.1 of Rhytidiadelphus loreus. Lineage (NCBI taxonomy): Eukaryota > Viridiplantae > Streptophyta > Bryopsida > Hypnales > Hylocomiaceae > Rhytidiadelphus > Rhytidiadelphus loreus. The sequence continues at coordinate 25,127,362 of OX344765.1, read as the reverse complement.
AGCAGAGGCCGGGAGGAGGCGACCACCATGATCCAAGCCCGCGCGCGGTATAAATTAAATATCTTACCCCGGACAAGCAAGCACGGTGCAGAGTTGCCGGTGCTGGAGGAGGCCAGGCAGAGCTAGGTGGGGCGATGGGTAGAGCGGCGCCTCCTTCTAAGCAGAAGAAGCTGCTGGGTCGTCACCGTGGGTTTCGCAACTGGAGCTTGGACATGCCCGAGGAGTTTCACCACGTACGTCAGTTGCTTCGGCGTCTTTAAAGTAAGGGCTAGTTGCAGATGCTCTCTAGCTAGCTCGTCGCTCAACCTTCCTGGTTCCTCTTTTCGTGTTTAGAGATGTCGCCATGTAGGGTCACGGTAGATTAGGTGGGAGTACGTGGGGTTGAAGTAGAGCAAACGAACCTATTCGAACTGGAAATCTCGATAGCTTGGGCGAGATTGGACCTCCAGTTGTTGTGGCTATTCGGTGACGGAGAAGTAGGTCACAGTCTTGGACAAAGTTGCTAGGTCACAGGCTAGTCGAAGTTCGAAGAATTCCTGAGTGCGCTCAATCGTGTGCGGTAGAGTAGGACGTGTAGTGGAGTGACGAGCGAGTAATACTGTTGTGGGATGAGAGGCTAGCTTCAGCTCAGTCGATCGGTTGAAATTCCGCCTTCATTAGTAGGACGTAAGACTAAGGGGATACTTGTCGGGTTGTTACGTTACAGGACCAGCTAGTTTCTGGTGCCAAAACTAGCAGCAATTATGGCAGCTGCATACGCAGCGAGCGTTCTCCTACGTAATGGAAACCCTCACGCCATCGATCTCCTTGCGAAGAAGAATGAAAGACTCCAGTTGCACAAGGGAAACTAGATTACGGACATGTTCGATTCTCTCATTTCAAGTGGAAGAAACTGGAAGCTAGAGATCGAAACCCAAGCTAGGGCGGCTTGAATTGATGCAACCGCTGTGTGTTTCATTGATTGCCACGGGTTGCCTCAAGCTCGCGCTAGCTTCTTACCCAATTTCCAGACGGCTTGCCGGGTGGTCTGCACCAGCAAAGCTGATCGTAGCACGAGTTCCAGTAACTCAGTGCTAGCTCAGGATGAGCGCTCTCGAATTCCTCCAAGTACCACAAGTTTACCCGAGCTTGGAGGACGGCGAGTTCTCCAAGCCCTGGCGAGTTCTCCACGGCGAGTTCTCGCCTCCGAAATCACCAAGAGAAAGTGAGTCCCAACCCCTGGTCCCAAACCTCACAATTCGGCATCCTAATCTACCCGAAGCTCCCATTAAAGCCTCCAGCAGCACTGTTGCGAGTTTCTGATTCAGGTCATGGACAAGCTTCTGGCGAAATACGCCGAGTATCCCCCAATCGAGCCCGTTAGCGACCTCCACACCAGCAATGAAGGCCCAAGCCTGTTCAGCGAAGCTGGAGCTTCGACCTCCAATACTTTCCCGCCACCAAGCTCCGAAGAACAGCAACATCTCTACTCCGAATCCTTCCCTCTCTTTCGGCTCCAGCACAATTCCGACAGGGATCCACAAGACTGGCAGTACTCGAGTCCGGAGAAAGTGTGTGCGGCGAGGGCCGACATTGATGACAACATGCTGGCTGAATTTGGAGGTTACGCGTGTCCGCAGCATGCTTTCTACAACAGGCCGAGTAACAGCGGGGGTGGAGCTGGAGCTCAGTCGCAGTGGGTTGCGAATCTGCTCGTGGAATGTGCAAGAGCGGTGGCTGTGAGCGATGCGGGACGTGTGAAGAACCTAATGTGGGTGTTGAATGAGATTAGTTCGCCGTATGGGGATGCTGATCAGAGGTTGGCTGCTTGTTTTCTGCAAGCGCTGTTCTGTCGGGTCACGGGAACGGGAGTTAGTTGCCACCGGATTCTTTCTGCTGCGGCGGAGAAGACGTATTCGTTTGACACGCTGCGTAAAATGATCCTCGATTATCAGGTACAGAAAACTTAACCACTCACTCTCACTCATGCTGTACCTATCTTTGATGAGGCGTTGGGAGCATTGTTCCAAAGGGCGGTTCAGTTCTCTGTAATGACTGCTTTTTTTGTGCTAGATTCTGTTCTCTTCCAACATCCTGTCTCCTTGAGCTGAAACCTCAGTCTCAGATATAATTGAAATACGGAAGTTGTAAACAGTATAGAGTCTTCTCTAAAGTTGCTCTTGATTGCGATGATTGATTACTAAGATTGGGACTTGACTTGTTGACTGGTTGATGCCTGGCAAAGAATAGTATGGATTATGGATTGAAGAAGTCCATACTGTCGATTGATCAAGTACTCGTATTGCATATATTTGTTTTCTTGTAACAGAGGCAGTTATTGGGGACTTGACTTCGCAATAAGGGATTGTTGACAAGGACGTACTGTGGTATGATTTTCCAGGAAGCCAGTCCATGGACAACGTTTGGTCATGTGGCAGGAAACGCCTCCCTGATGGAGGCCTTCGAGGGCGAGATGAAGATCCACATCGTGGACATGAGTAGCACTTACTGCACACAATGGCCAACCCTTCTGGAAGCTCTCGCCACCCGGGCGGACGGCACTCCTCACCTGCGTCTTACCACCATCGTAATCTCTCCGGAAGAGAGCGCACTTCGCGTGATGAAGCAGATCATGACGCGCCTGGAGCGGTTCGCGCGCCTCATGGGCGTCCCCTTCGATTTCAGCGTCACGCACCAGCCGCAGGATCAACTGGACAAGCTGGAGCTGGCTAAGCTGGAGCTCCAACCAGACGAAGTCCTGGCCATCACTTGCAACCACACGCTGCATCACGTGTCGGAGGTGATGCCCGATGGGGACCAGGGGAGTCCGCGTGATCGTCTCCTCTCTACGTTTCGCAAGGCCAATCCCAAGGTGAGTAACGCTCACGTTTATAATGTTGTACTGGGTTCACTTGCATTCTTCTTTCTTTCAAGGTTGATTCTATGACAAGGATTAATTATCTAGCAGCTGGTAGTGATCGCGCGAGCTTGTACTTTGCTATTTTAATTAGCGATTGTGCTCCATGCTGAATATTTATTAAGTAAGTGAGTTACAGCTTGAATGTGCACAAGCTAGTAGCAAGGAGCGCAATTGTAGATTTACCCTGCCTGGGGTGAATATACGATTGATATGCTCGGTCCAAGACTCTCCGATTTTCGAGTTAAAAGTTGGGATGAAAACATTGACAAGAACGACACCAAAGTTTCTATGTGCATAGCCACTATGTTTTTTCTGTAGCTAGAGTGATCGAGCTAAACGACACACGCTAGCTAAATGTCATCAATTCTTGGCGTACTGTCATCCTACCCCCACCTTCCAGGTAGTGAACTTCTGCTAGTGAAGTGTGTTCTCTGCTGTACGTCCAGGCGAAGGCAAACACATGTCCCCACCGTTCTCTACCTCGATACTCACGTCCGTCAGTGCAAAATGTATCCCCTTGTCGTCGCTCGCACCCCCCCGAGGCATCTGGACACTAGTCCCGATCTAGATTCTCCACCAATCAATCACGCAGGTCATCTACCAGCAAAAGCTGGCACTCACATCTAGGACTCAGAAAAGCGCAGGAGCTGGCCACTGCGCAGTCTCTGTCTCAGTCTGGAATCATTCATCATTGATTTCATACAAGGTGTTGACCTACTAATTCCAAGCCTCCCCGCATGCATGCAACGTCAGTTTCTCTAATTGGTTTACATATATTGGCGGTATTCCGGCCACTACTTCCGGACGCGGCCGGCCTGAAACACATAGTACATCCATGCCCGGCCTGTCTTCGTTTCTTGATTGAAATTAAACTGCAATGCATGTCACAACTTTCGACACTAGTTAGCTAGAATTAATCGCGCCAATGTAACGAGATTGATGTTCGATCTGTGTGTGTACATACTCCCATGCATGCAGATCCTGGTCGTAGTGGAAGAAGAGATGGACCTGGTTTCACCGAACTTCCTGACATCCTTCTGCGAAGGTCTGCGTTTGTACTCTCTCCTGTTCGACTCCCTGAACGAGAGCTTCACCAGGACTAGCTCGGAGAGGCTCTTGTTGGAGCGGATGTGGGCAAGAAAAGCCGTCCGCTTTGTGGCTTGTGAGTTGCCCGAGAATGTGGAGCGGCAGCAGAAAGGTTTGCAGTGGGAGGAGAGGCTGCGACGGAGAGGGTTCTTGTCGTGCAACTTCAGCGATGATGTTGTGGACGACGTCCGGGCACTCCTCAAGAGGTCTGACAAGCTTCTGCAGGACTTTTATATAATTATGTTATAACAGTATCGTTAATTAATAATAAGTATTAAACTCTTGGCTAAATAATGTTAAATATTCCCTGTTTCTGAATGAGTTTTAATTAATTTGCCAACGGGTAGCTTACGGTGTTAGTTAGTAAGTTCAGATCGACTGAGCATGTTTTTTAAAATTAATACTGAATGACACATTGATATCGGTCGGTGTCGAGATGTGAACGGTGTACACTGTACACACAAAACCATGTACTAATTTTAGCCACTAGGTAGATTTTTCACACAGGGGGGATTCAATGTGATATGCCTGTGACCCAATCATATCCGCATTAATTAGTTAAATCATTATTAAATTCTTGGCTAGTATATTGTATATATTCCCTGTTTTGTTTTGTTTTTGAAACAAATGAATATATATATTCCCTGTTTCATGTTATTTTAATTGGACAACTGGTGTTGGTTCAGAGCATGTTTTTTTAATACTAAATTGTATCAGTTTCGGGATTTGAAGGGTGGTACGTTACTAGGCTCGTAGCTAGCTAGTTTCCTTCTTCAATACTGGTTCACGGCTTCACGCAATTAAGTGTAACGTACTGTCTTGCGTATATCTGCGCACGGGTACGTACACTTAATTGAACCTGAGCTCCACGATATCGATAGCAGTACGTGAATTACTCTCGTAAGATCGACCGATCCAGACTGTATTCGTACATACAGCGATGATGTATACATTATTCACCTGTAGCTTAACGTCTGAGAGAGCTTGCTAGCTAGAGCTTGCCTTGGGGGAAATGTAGATTCTGGAGCTCCTCAGGCAAAATAAATTATGGCTTGATCGAGCTAGAAGAATCTTGACGTAAATTATTTTTTTCTTCTTTTAACTTCTTCCAATCCCATGCCAATCAAATTGTGTGGTTGCACAAACACACTTGGATTAACCTGAACTTGTTCATTGAGTGTAACTATCATACGTGTGGTTGCAAGTACACTGTGTTGGACTAACCTGAACTTGTTCATAGAGTGTACGTACTAATGCACAGTTGTGTAAGGAATCGATCGAAATGAAGACTAAAGGTTCAATTGGTTTGAACTTTGGACCTGCGCAGATACAAAGAGGGGTGGGGACTTATTATCAACGATAACAAACTGTACCTCACATGGAAAGAGCAGGTGGTGCTGTGTGCTACTGCTTGGAAGCCCATCGCCAACCCGTCACCGGAAACGTGAAGTCGTGAACTTGCAACCATGCATCGATATCCAAGTTCATATATAACGGACCCCGGCCGTCCCGGTCACAAATATTATATGCCTCACTGCGGGCATATATTATCAGGTTAACATTATTTTACACTTTCGATCAAATGGAAAAATCATTGAGCGTCGTTAGTAGCCTCATTCTTTTGCAAACTAAGTAACTGACAGGTGGTTGAATTAGTACGCAATTGCAGACAGACAGACAGTCAGACAGATCGACAGACACAAGCTAGCAGGTGACTAGTACTGAATTCAATTATTGTCACTAAATTAATTAATTAATGGAAAAAAATAGATGTGAGAGTAGCCAGTGCCCTGAGTGCAGTCTAGTCTAGCTTTCATTCTTGGCAAAACTTCACGAAGTCAAAATGAAAAGTGTCTCATCAAAGACCTTAAACTACGACTCAGAAGTTTTGAGAAGAATGGAAGTCTTGGAACTGTAGCTGCCGGGGGGCACTGCTGCTGCTGTACATACAAGTTTTACACTCACAGGAATGAAGAGCGAGCGAGCTAGCCTGAGTGTTGGGATTAGTTTTATGGTCATATTCATTAAAATGGCGTATTGCAGACAATTGTGACTTCCAAGGCTCTAAAAACAAGGATAGGTGTCGATTTGAGCTAGGTTCCATATGCAGGTGGCTAGTGAAACAGGCCAACAGAGTGTGCCAGTTTCTTGCATTTTTTCCATTTTAATGAATATGATGCTTTTTTTACTCTCTATGTATGACACATGGAAGTCAATTGCTTTTCTTGTTTCTTTGCTTTGTTACTTCTCTGAGGTAGCTCCAAGAGCTCCGCTAATGTTACCAATCCCAGCAAATTTTGTATGATAATAATTGTTTTTTGGTTAGCTACAAACGAAATGGGTATAGTGGACAAAGGTTAGTAACACTGTGGAGCTTCAGATGCTTACTTCAGTAGAGTCAATGGAGTCACCTGGTACATATATTGATACATAGTCACCTATTTAATTAGATGCGCCAGAACTTTTGAATGATTGTTCAGATGTGTTTTGTTCTCTACTGATCATTGGAGATGTTACCGTACCTAGCAGCATATAATAGCATGGATTTAGAACGCCAAGTTATGAAATTTGTGCCACGTACTAGAGAGTCTGAGACTCTTTAATTCGACTGTAGAGGCATGATCCATTTGCTCCTGTTCAGCAGATTATTTATTCAATCTGACCCATGCTTGAAATGCTATGGATATATGAAATTATATGATGCCTCTGGCTGGTTACTGATTGTCTCCAAGTTGGACTCTGGTTGGAAAAGTGGATTGTTGATTTCTTGCTGTTTGGAAGAGTCTGAGCTTTGAGCAGTTGCTCTTACTGGATACAGTGTACTTGTGTTTACATTTTCTTAGACTTTGTGTGCGCAGTACGCTTAGTTTGAATGACATTAAATTATTAATTTGAACTTGAATTGAAGTCAATGAACATCTGAGTGGGGGACAGATTTGTAGGACTCACATGGCAGCTTTCACTTGGGGCTCAGGACATGGACAAGTCTGTGGAAAATCAGCATGTCATGCACTTTGTTGAAGCATCTCCAATGCAACAGGGATAGTATCAATGCAGATTTTCGAAGTGGAGAGAGGTGGACCAGCTCATTCTGTTCCGGCAACAGGGCAACTTTTGAAAATAAATTGACCCAATGCAAAGCTGGTAATCCAATCCTCACATGAACTTTTGAACCAGTACAGTAGAAAAAGAAGAAGTGAAAAAGATTCTTCATTAAAAAAAAAGACCTTTCATGCAAAAAAGGGGAGTTGTAATTAATCGGCACACATAACGAAGCTTGAAAAGGTCTAGCATTTATGACTTTTTCTTATTGTGAGCCAACTTGTGGGGCTTCATATTTTTCTAAATTGCTAAGTTGGGGATGGAAAATGGTGGGACTGGAAGTAAAGAGAGATCAATGTCGATTGCATTGGGGCATAACGAAGCTTGAAAAGGTCTAGCATTTATGACTTTTCCTATTGTGAGCCAACTTGCGGGCACTTCATATTTTTCTAAATTGCTAAACTGAGGATGGAAAATGGCGGGGCCAGAAATAAAGAGAGACCAATGTCGGTTGCATTGGGGCGTGTTTTTTTTAGTGACCCCGTTGTTATGCCTTTGGTGTGTTGGGTCTGGGTTGCATTTGGAGCTTTTTTTACCAATAATAAACCTTTATTGCTCAAATCCTTTAATTTTTATTGTATAGCTTTGAATTTACAAGGATGCTATTTACCTTACTTTCATCAAATTGGTTTTCAAGGAGAGTTTTTTTTTAAAACTCAAGCATTCTTTTTGAATGAATGAGAAGATTTTTGACTAGACAAAACATTGTCCTAAAGCACTTTGTTCATCATCCCAAATATGGACTTTGAAGTGCTTAGGGATTAAACTTATCATTCAAAATTATTTCAAACTTAAGTATATTATAAAGTTTGAATTTAGATTTTAGATAGTCTTTCTTGTCCATGTGAAAAAAATGGAAAGCTATTGCCTTAAGATAGGCCAAATTGAATATATATGGGTGGATGCAAGAAACACCGAACGATTTAGGGAGCGTTCTGCCAAAACTGCATTTTTTCTGCCCAATACTACAAGTACTGCTAGTACTGCAAAACGGAGCAATCTCAGCCGTTGATCCGAAAAATCAACGGCCAATAGTACTTTTGAGTACTTTATAATACTAAAACAGTACTACTTAAAAAAAATGACAGTTTGTCACAAAAAGTAGATAAAATTAAGTATAAATTAATAATAATTAGAAAATCATGAACAAAAAAAAACTAAAAATTGGCCATTTGTAGAGACTTGATAGTGATTACATTTCACCAAAAACTAAAAATTGAAACCATCATAAATGTTAGGAGCGCTATGGGCAAGGGCCCCCTATTTGCATGCATGTTGAAGACAAAGAATTGTGTTTTTTTGAATGCCCTTTGGTGGGCACATGCCCTTCTATTGTGGCAATAGCCCACAACAATCCTAGACGTATAGCATCATTTTTGGATGCTCCACAGTACTAAAAACCCCTAAAACGCAAAGTGTGACAAATTAGGTAAATTACAATTTAATTAAAGGATTTTTTTTCAAAATTTCTCAAAAGTAAGGAATCTGAGGACTTCCAAGTTAGCCATCTCCAATAAAAATTTCAAGTACATGGACTTCATTTCCCAAAAGATATGACAAATTGCATCTCCGTCATTCCAATTGTGACGCCAAATAGTACCGGTGTTTCTTGCATTCACCCATATATACTTACTAACTTATCTCTTTGGGTAAGTGGAAATGTGAAATCTTGATGTACACTTACTTGGCATCTTTTGACGTACTTGTTTAATAGAAAATTGTATGGGGATAAATGACATGTACATTACAATTTCACTTATCCAAAGAAATAGCTAAGTTTGCATTTTGATTCTACCTACTTAGAAATAATGATTTTCTACCTTTTTGAGGCTTGACTTATAGATGGATTGAATAGATAAAACCTAGGCAATAGCAAGGTACAAGTTACAGGACTTCAAACTTTGATTGTTAAAGCATTTTTCAATATTGGGAGAAGTTCTTTGAGAGTAATGATCTAATGTTGCTGGAAACAATGATGAAAGTGATATTGACAAAGTGTAATGTGTATATTAGATTTGCATCAAGTTTCAAAATTTTGAATGAATTTATTTAGCAAAAGATTTTTTTTAGAATATATCACACCTACACTTTTAGAGCTTTTAAAGTATTTTTAATCATTGACTTTGATGCAAGACACGTGCACTTGTCATTGTTGTCAATTTTATGCCAAATGAAATATTAGTAGTATTAGAAGTAATACAAGATTTTGAATTTTTTAAATGTTAAATAAAACATGAAAAAAAATAGAATGCTAAAACTAATACTTTACCAAAAAATTTAAGTCAAAATAATTTTCTCAAATAGTTATAGTAGAAAATGAACCTATAGAAATTTCAGAAGAATTGGTATTTTGATATTTGTAATTAAAATTTAATAATAATTTAAAAATGGTTTATTTTTCTAACTTTTCAAATTCATTATTATATCTCAAAAATAATGATTATAGAATCCATTGTACTGATAGAAAGTGCACTAGAAACACAAGTTGAAGACAAAGTTTTTTATATTTTAAAATCTAGTACTAGCTAGTCTATGTAAAATTTCTATTAGATGTTTCTAATTTTAGCCCTACATTTTTTTTTAAATTGGGGCTAAAGTACTACTCAACTTTCCAACAATAAATAGTAGATGGTCATCCAATTATGAACTATTTATTAATATGAAATTACCTTTGGAAATAATTATGAAAAAAACATTCAATGAGTAGTTTAGTATTATGTTCTTTAGTTGGAAATTTTGAGTTTTTTGAGGAATAATGTGAAAATTATGACCAAAATCTAGAGTTCCCTACTTAAAAGGCCGAGCAAAAGGCTAAGAACAAAAAATTCAGCAAGTCTTTTTTGCAACTACCCTATTGAGTACTCATTCCAAAAAAATTAGAGCTTAAATTAAATGAAGTTTTTTTTATGTGAAAAATTAAAGGATTCTTTTGTTGAAAATTCAAATGCATTTTACAAACCTCGTAATACTACCACATGTGTTATAAAAACTAGTCACTAATATTCATAAGGAATTTACCACTATTGTTGAAAATCTATATTTTACGGAGTACTAAATTGTAAGAAGGTTGAAGGTTTAGGAGCACTTGTCACCCATACTAACTACTTATTCAAGGCTATAAATTTTTACAAAAGATGAATCTTTTTATCAAGAGCATAGATATCAATACTATTCAAAGAGGAGGATCTCTATAAACATAATTGATAAATATATTCATTAAGAATAAAAATTTATAGCATTTTAAAATCAATTAGCATAGGTGACACGAAATACATTTTTTAGTGTCCCATTTATAATTGGCTACTTCTTAGGCTTAGATATAGTCACAACAAAGGTATACAAAGACAACAATAGGAGGCTAGATTCTCCCTATTTCTATCATATACTTCTTTATAGACTAATGCTATGGTGGCAAAAGCTATGATGTTAGTTGCTTGTATGAACTATAAATGCTTCTAAGAGCTAATGAATACATTGTGTATGGTTTATGTAGAGTAATAAACATTGGTTCATATACTAGGTATAAACTAAATATTAATGTGTGCAATTTTATTATTACAATGCATGCTTACATCAAAGATGTGAGCATACGTGAGCATAGATTTCAACTTTTTCCAATTGTGACCCTTGTGAAGCTATATGTGTGTGAAAGTAGTGTATATGCTCCAAGTCCCACAAATTTAGTAAGATATTCAAAATTTCTTTTTTGTACCATTGTTGATGCTAACAGAACAGAAGTCTTGGAATGGAATGATCAAAGAATAATTCGGTTTTTTTCACCATGCTACACCGGAAATAGAAAATATGAGAGAAATGAACATACTGTACAAGAACCCAATCAAGATGACTCAATTGGTGGCTCAGAAATTGAGGAAGTACAACTGACATTAATTGTTCACACCGGATAAATGAGCCATGATGCAGCTACCAAACATCCCGAGAGCCATAGAAGCACGAAGTGCTTCAGTTTGGCATGCTAATTAATTTCACCGGTTTCCAAGAGAAATCCACAGAGAGACAACTTTACAATACCAAGAATTCCAAAGTCTGTCCTTAGCAGATCAATATCCAAGTCTAGGAACAGAATTACCGCTAGTACTACTTGCAGCACTTCCAGAATGATTGCCTTTCTGTAGCTACTCAAACAGCAATGACTTGTTCATCAACCTCAAAATTGGAATTAGCCCATTGAGTGCCTGGCTGATTATCCAAATCACTTATCAAGGTAGAGCATTACCCCATCTACTTGTAGACGCAAAGTCAGCACCGCGAAGTAGCGTTAGAACCTTTAACTAAGTCCAATTCTGTGATGGACGTAAGAATCAATATGTAAGACTTCGTACAAGTGTCTCACAACCGCTCACGAATCACATAAATTGGACCACTACATGTACCTGTGGAGTTAATCCTTCAATCAGTCAGCTCTGTACGCTTTTAAGCAAATGAACACTGAGTGTGCTGAAGCAGGGAGCTTGCTGACGACAGAATTACAGAAACTGAGTTTCCCAATGCGATGGTTCAGTTGGAGGCTAAAGTGGCACAAGTCAGCCCAAACTCAAGAACAAGTCTACTTTGCCGCAAGCTGTCGTAGCACATAGTGCAGAATACCGCCGTGCTGATAGTATGTAAGTTCGACCTGCCAAGTGCAGAAAGGGCACAAAGGTCAAAGCAAGAAACTACAGCGCTCGTTCAGGTAATATTCTACCATACCTGGTCAAAGATAGCCATCTCAAGAATTTAGGCATGAAAGGTGACTTCACTGCCGATTCTTGTAGCTCAAAGAATGATAACTTGGATTTGAGCATGATACAGAGGAATAAACAGTATGCTCCTATGAAAGTGATGGCAAATTATTACAGATTCAGCTCAATGTGCAGACTTTGATGATTGCATTATTACTGTAGTAATTGAAGGGATTTGGAGGTCACAAGGTTCAAAAGAGTCTGTGTGTGCAATTTGACTTGAAAGGTTTAACCGCCATCACTTGCGAGAGAGGTGCAACTTACTTGGGTATCAAAGCGAAGAGTACACTTGAAAGATTTTCCGTTATCGGTCTTTACGTTGACATCCATTCCAGGCTTGATTTTCTTCATGTCAGTTGGCATTTCAATTGTGTACTTCTCAAAACCAGTCAAACCCAATGAGTCCGCATCCTCTCCTTGCTTAAAACAAAGCGGGATGAGACCCATTCCTACGAGGTTACTGCGATGAATGCGCTCAAAGCTTTTTGATATGACTGCCTTAACTCCCTGTTCATTCAAAGTGGAAGTTAACAACAGTAATGATACTAGTCTTCTACTACACCTTTTTATGTAGATATACTTCTATGATTCTCGTTCATACCCTCAATAGAAAACGATAGAAAATACATTAGAAAGAGAAAATAGAATACGATAATCAGACAATTCAAAATCGAAATTGTGGACCGACCTCATGCTGGTTAAAAATTCTTAGAAAATATGATGGATATAATGAAGTCGGAACACAAACTAAGAGATTGCAAACCTGCAGGTAGGGGCCCTTCGCAGCCCAATCACGTGAACTACCACTCCCGTACTCTGCTCCTGCCAAAATAATGGTATCTTGACCGGCATCTTTATATTTCTACAAAATAAGACACATGGTTGTGATGGTTTGAACACTCCAAGTGTACTAGAAGTACGCTCAACGAATGGTACACAATACTTCCGCTTGTTCAGAAGTGCAAGAATGGACCGAAGTGAGTCATTCTTTCAGCAATCATCTCGTACCTTGGCTGCGTCAAAAATGAAAAGCTTTTCTTTGGAGGGAACATGTATTGTTTTCGGACCAACTTCCCCTTCCAAAAATTTGTTGACAATGCGGATGTTGGCAAAGGTTCCTCTTGCCATAATTTCATCATTGCCACGTCTACTTCCGTAAGAGTTGAAATCCTTGCGTTGCACTCCCCTATCCATGAGAAATTTAGCAGCTGGACTGTCCTTGTTAATGTTACCCGCTGGGGAGATATGGTCCGTTGTGATACTGTCTCCAAAATTTAGAAGACAGTATGCATCTTTCACAGGCTTCCCACCAGGAGGATTTTTGGGCATGTTCTGAAAGAAGGGCGGTTCGTGGACATAAGTTGATTTGGGGTCCCAAGCGTACTGGGAACCTGAAGGAGAAGGTAGGTTATTCCACATCTTATTCCCCTTGGTGATAGCCTGGTATGTGGATTTGAACATATCTGGAAGCACGGATTGTTGAACAACCTGCACAGTCCAACTAAATATTCATTGAAGTAGCTAGATAGAGGGCCATTCCACACAAGAAAGCATCCAGAGGACTAGAAGTACTCTACTATGAGCTGCTATCTATTTATCATCAAGTATGCAAAGATGATGTTTGAGTCCACGGCATAACTGCACCTTTGCAATCTCGTCAGTTGAAGGCCAGATGTCCTTCAGAAATACATCCTTTCCGTCTTTTCCTTTTCCAATAGGCTCCTTAGCAAAGTCAATATTCACCTGATGGAAGAAGCCCAAAGATGACAAAATGATTGTTACAGATATGTATTCTGTCAATCAAGCTAAGATCTACATGAGGATTATCGAAATTATTAGAGATGGAACTGCAGCGAAATTGACTATGACTGACACCTACCGTTCCAGCTAATGCATAAGCAACCACCAGAGGAGGTGATGCCAGATAATTGGCACGCGTCAAGGGATGCACTCGACCCTCAAAGTTTCGATTTCCCGAGAGTACTGCTGCCGCCACAATGTCTACAAACAACTCAAAACAAATTTTGTTACCCTGCACTGACTACACCAACAGGTACAAACTGCCCATAATTTTCCATTACAACTGCCGCCAGTAAGACCTGCAAACTGAATAATTCAAAACACAGATGGTCTATGCCATTTCATTCATGTATTCTTGTATCTATTTTGCGCAGATATCCAGAAATGGTTGGAAAAGTTACCGTTTTCTGAAATCGTCTTGGAAACATCTTCATGAAGCTCACCAGAATTGCCTATGCACGTGGTGCAGCCATAACCCACTACACTAAACCCTTGTTCGTCCATGTACTTCGTTAGACCACTGCGTCAATATCCAGAAGTACATCACTACAAGAGTGGGCATCACGTGGATTGCTTAGGTAACTGATAAGATTAATCCAGTTCAGAAAATGCAGAACGAAATAGGACTTTCAATGGAAAAGAAATGATACAAAAAAAACTTAAACTTGTCATGATTGAAATAGGTTGTAAATGACGAGGAAATCAAGAGACAAAAGGCGCTGAAGCGTTTGCTCCGATGTGTCTGGAGAAACCTAGTGGATGCGAAGTTACCTTTTTTCTAGGTACAGGGTTACCACTCCAGATCCCGGTGCTAAACTGGTTTTAATCCAAGGCTTCACCTGTCAGTCAAAATGCATATCAGCTATACTCAGCAAAAAAATGTCACTGCATGTGAAGGACGAATGATATTCTAAATGGAGATTTCTGGAGCACCATCGGCGTTTAATAGTGTCCTGACATCTTCTAATAAAATATTTCAATTTCACAAGAGAACTGACCGTCAATCCCCGCTCAGATGCCTTTTTGGCTACAAGCCCAGCCCCCAGCATTACACTGGGGTTGGACGTATTGGTGCAACTTGTAATTGCAGCAATGACCACACTGCCGTGTCTCATTTCTGCTGGCTTGCCTTCAAAAGTGAATTTTGCTATCTTATTCTGTTTATCTTTAGGAATTGCAAATCCCTGGATGGCAATAAAATTGAAAGCATTTAGTATTGAACAGAATTTCTTCCAGGGAATCATTACTCGACAGTTAGGTGTTTCTTGAAGAGCAGAGCTTCAGAACTTGGCGAAACGACTTGCTTTGGAAAGGAAGAAGCTACTGGTTTTGTTTTCGATAGTTACCTTGAATCCAACCTTGTTGTTCAAACAATCTTGCCAATCCTTCTTCATGTCTTTAATGTTAACTCTGTCGTGAGGACTGCACAAGGTAAATACCATGGTTAGACAGACTTCGAGACTTGCTGAAGCTAGTTGGAAAGCAACAACTTCAAATCGATGAGACTCCTGTAGATGAATTCTACAGGATTGTTTTATTAGCCTTTATCTTCATAAAACACGTACCGCTTAGGCCCAGAAATGCATGCTTCAACAGTGTTCAGATCCAACTCCAAATACGATGAGTATTTAATGTCTTTTTGAGGCTAAACATCAAAACACCCAATGAATTACTATGAAATAGCATATAAAACAGCATAATAATTATAATGACGGATAATTTCAGGTCTCGTAGGAATTACTTCGTTGAGACTGGTGCATGATCTAAAGCATGATGAGGATATTTCTGTAGGTTTCGACGAATGCACGCAAATTAAAAGAGCGCATGCTTTGCATTGGTACCTTGCTGTGGTCAATAAACATGTTATTTGCCCGCAAGTATCCTTCAATCTCCTTCACCTGTCAATAGTAAAGTAGAAATATAAGCAGTCGAGCAGAAGGTCCGTCATTGGAAGCTCGATCATTTTAAAATGAAGCAGGAGTGCATGCGCAAATGTAGGTGCTCCGGTTAAATTTTGCAAATAAATATATATTAACAAGCACTAAAACTTACGTCCTCTAGGATCTTGGCATTAGAACCACATGAATTATTCTCCAAACCTAAATGATTAGTATCCTCTATACACAAAATGAAATGATAACATATTGACGCAGGTGAAAACGATAACATACTCTCTTATCATCACGACCAGTCAACCTCAAGTAATCGAGTGTGACTCTGTCAACAGGGAAAAATCCCATAGTGGCTCCGTACTCAGGAGCCATGTTTGCAATTGTCGCCCGGTCTGCCAATGACAACTCTGCCATACCTTTACCTGCACGCATGCAGCAGGTGATCGCGAAATTATTATCTAACCAGAAAAATTGTCACTTGCAATTAAAATCATTCAACAAAAGTGTCACGCAACAGACATTGTGAACAGAAGAGTTTTCGTTTCCAATATTTGTTAAAGAATAGTGAAGTTATCGCCACTAACCATAAAATTCCACGAATTTTCCAACAACCCCGTGCTTCCGCAGCGTCTGAGTTACTGTCAGCACCAGATCCGTGGCTGTGACTCCACTTTTCATCTTCCCGGTCAACTTAAAGCCTACCACTAATGGCAAAACCATGCTCATTGGCTGCAGCAGATTCCAGACTCGTACATGTCAACAATTTACTCATAGATGGGGAGCAGGTGCATTGCGAAAGAAAATATCTTACTCCACAATGATCTCTATTTAATAATGCATAACAGTGACTGCCACAGATGTATTGCGCATTGTCGCACTCTCAGAGTACTCACCAAATTGAAGGAATCACCAGAAAGGGTCGTACCTGACCAAGCATCACTGCTTCAGCTTCGATGCCTCCAACCCCCCAACCAGCAACACCGAGACCGTCAATCATCGTGGTATGAGAATCTGTTCCCACGAGACTGTCAGGGTATAGATAACCCCCACTGTTAAAGACAACTCTACCAAGATACTCAAGATTCACCTGCAATCATTTCAAGAGAAGGTTGTTCAATACTAGTGTTGAAAAGAACTAATTTCGATAACTCTGACAAAGAAAAAGAATGGAAAACGTGTCCACAGCTCACACTACATGAGAAAAGCAGTGCAATTTTTACCTGTGTTTTAAATGTAGAAAAGTACCAACATGGCAGATTCATGCTGGTAGTTTGAAAATTATGAATCGTCAAACTCTTTGGACATGATTATCAGAATCCAACCTGATGGACAATACCAGATCCGGGGGGAACTACAAGCATGTTCTTGAAAGCGATCGATCCCCATTTTAAGAAAGCGAAACGTTCTTTGTTACGACTGAACTCCAATTCCATGTTCGACTGCAGTGCATTTGCAGAGCGGGCAACATCAACCTGCACCGAATGATCGATCACCAAGTCCACTGGCACCTGCACCACATTAACCGGTGAGTTTCTTCGCAGGCACACTTGGGGTGTGTGATGCAGAGTGGTTGCAATAAATTTTCTGAAAACACGTAATGCATGCCAAGGACGCTAAACAGGGGAACAAGTTAAGATTCTGATGAGACTGAGTTCCTCGATCTTTCTTCATAACCATAAGTAATTGCATGTACCTCACTTTCAACACCTCTGAAGGGACCACTTTCAGTCCAGCACAATACTGATGATTAACAAAACGCCAACTCTGGAACGAATTTGGAAACCTGAGGATTACACTTACCAGAGGATTAATTTTGTTCGGGTCACCACCCAAACGTTTAATCGCATCCCGCATTGCTGCTAGATCAACAACGCATGGTACCCCTGTGAAGTCCTGATAATACATCGCTCGACGATGAATCAGTATTGTACTTTGACAGAGATGTTATGATAATCAAGATATGTATGCTTTCACTTCAGAGTAGAATGACTCAAATCACAAGGTGTCGATATTTAAGCAAGTCTCTAAATGTTCGTTAAAAACGATGAGCATTGAGAGCTCTCGTAAATGTGGGACTCGCAATAGAAAATCTCGACCATGACAATGAACATTGAATCTCCCAGAGTTATCAGTACCCTGCTCAATCACACAAAATTGACCAATAGATACAAAGAGTAGATGATCAGCCAGAATATCTGCAGACCTGTAAAATCACCCTGGCAGGCTTAAACGGTATTTCCACTTGCTTTGGAGATGTTTTCTCCCAGTCAACGATTTTTTCCACATCCTCCTTCATGACCTGAAAACCGTCGCAGTTGCGAATTGCAGACTCCAAGAGAATTCTTATCGAGTACGGCAAAGTATCTGCGTGGAGAAAGAGCAAAATAAGGAAAAGGTGAATGGTGTGAAGCATAATTTCAAGAACCGCAGCAAGAAGTGAAGAGATGCGCAGAAGTCAAGCAAAAAGATGTTGAAGCATTGGAAAGAATATTGGCAGCTATTATTCCTGAAGTTGTAGACAAACCCCAATTATGCGACCTGAAACTAGAAAAACTACGACACTTGTCACCTCTACGCTACTTCCCAAGAAATCCCATCCAGAGTGGGTTATCAAGTACTGACCTATTCTTTTGTCTCCAAATTTCACGAGGCTATAGTATTTGGCTTTTGAACCTGCCAAATCTGTCACAAGATTGTTGAAAGGATTCTTTCCTGCAAACACCAGACACTGCTATTAATGGCTGTGAGAATCACCGTCATATTCCTTTTCAGTGTTCACAACGAAGAAGAAGAAATGAGCACACGGATTCTCCAACCAGAGAATGTGAGATAAACCATTTGGAAATTACAAAAAATTCGAAAGATGTTTCCTCCAAACTAACTCGACAGACCACCACATGCACTGGAGTTCATAGCGCGAGGTTATTCAAAATGATGACGCCCTATAAAGGCGATGGTCAATTCGTTAAATTGATGTGTTTCAGAGCACCAAATTTGTGACATTCAAGTGCACAGTGCTGTAAAAGCTAGGACTGGTATAGATCTGAAGTTCCAGACGGGCGACTGGAAAACAAACAATTACTTGAAATTTCGCCATTTTAAACAATATCACGATCATGATATAAAGAAGGCGATGGACCTAGACGTAGAATGCAATTCTTGTCAAATGTGAAGCACATTGTCAGAATCAACGGAATGGACTCGATATCTTGAATAGGTGATCCCAAGCCCTAGAGCTCATCAACAGAAGAAACATTGGCATGCCAGCAACTGCATAAAACAAGGAAAAGCACACATTACCTCCTGACATTTTTCTGGTTTGATTCCCAATCGCTGGGGTACCAGCACTGCGCTTATGACATATCCACCCCCAGGCTAGCCCTGCTTGTTGTTGTATCCCGTCATTGAAGAGAGAAGCCGAGGAAAGATTCCTGCAAAATCTTGTTCCTAAAAATTCCGATGGCGCCAGTGCGCGTTGCAAGCGTTGAGCGATGCTCATTGCCACATGCGCTCGGCTGATCATGGCGCAACCACATCCAGAATGATTCGGTGAGCTCAGTAATTCACCACCGCGCGACGAAAACGTAGCCAGTCCTTCCGATCGTCTCATGGAAGAAAAAGAACTAGCCGCCAACATCAACCTACGGCACCTCCGCACACAGCGCACGGGCAAGGTGACAACCGATTCCATAGAGGAAAAAAACTCAACTCCTCGCCAATGCTGGCCTTCTACATCCCCCGCACCGCCCTTGCATACCCTAACCTTGCACTTTTTGCGCAACACTGGACCAAGTCATGAAAATCAAAACTCATCTGCAACCACGCATCCCTTAAAAATCCATCAAACATGCTTAAAATCATCTCTTGAACGCAAATTCACCAATGTACAGATCAATCAAGATACAGAACCACAACAGATTGATGATTCCTCCCTCCAATATATACATCGTCTCTTCCATTAAATTCTGCCGATCATGTTATCCTCCAAAATCGATTGAAGCTACTGTAGTGAAGCATGATGCAAAAGCAATCAGAGACTTCACATAATTTGCAAAACCTGGAGAATGCGAAAGGAATGGCAGTGCATGGCACCCCATGGCATCATAGAAAAGCTTCGGCAAAGTATTTGAACTGTCGTCGTGTTCGTGTTCTCGTCTGCTGAATCCGAGTCTCTGTATGTATGTCCACCCAGACTTCTTTAATGTCACAGTTTAAGTGTACGTGATAATATGGAGTTCTAGGGTACATTTTGCCAACAGTGGCAAAACTTCATCATGCGGTCACTGTTGAATCTTTCCTGCTATTGATTTTGGGAATTACTGTACCTTTGATTTTTGGATGGAAAATATGATTTGTTTTCAAGTTTGAGCCATAAAGTAATTTGTAGAAAGGAAAAAATTAAATACAAAAAATAGTAAAAGAGTTTGAATCCTTAAATTCTACCCTTTACTAATTACTAATAAAATTTGACTTCTAGAGATGTATATCATCAATGACAACAATGAGTGCATATGATATTCTTTCATGAATAAAATTAAGGTAGACATACCTATTATTTCAACCTGTTATGAACATTCAACCCAATTGCATCTCTATCTACATTTATCCAACATTTTAATACTTAACAAATCATTAGAGGAGTTTTGAAGCTTCAAGGAGATTGTTTCGGATTGTTTTCCATACTATGAACCACAGCACGGTAGCCAAAGTATTAAATAATTAAAAACATAATAAAAAATCAAAAAAACATTCAAAAATAATAATAAATTAATATTATCTAAAATGGTAGTCTATGTGCTACGTTAGATTGTAGTTGCGGACAAATTCCCGAATTGTGGGAAAGGCAAGGAACTCACAGTCTTCTAAAGGCCTCAAAACTTCTCTAATGTGATTGGAACTCAATTGGAATGAGGGTCCATAATGGATTTGTAGAATTATGGGATGAAAGAATGATTGCTAATAAACAATTTGAACATTGTTCCCGATGTAATCCCCAAAGTCAATTGTTTTGGTTTGAATATTTGTTAGTTAGTATTTATGGTGGGCAAAGAATGAAAAAGATTCATTTGGCAAATTTGTTCCAATTTCTTAAATAGCTTATAATTGTATTTTTTTTTATAATGGGCTAGGAAAGACAAGTTTCATTTGGAAATTTTATTCTAGTTTCTTAACTCCTAAGTCCCAAGGCCATTTTTTTTGACAAAAAACACTCAAAACTGCCACTTCAGTTTTATTTACCTAAAAAAATAGTCTTTTTAGAATTTAACTATGGGCTCTTGTGCTTCACATGTCTCAAATCATGTGGAAAAAATTCATAAAGTTTGATTATGCAAATCGGAGGATATATTAGCATTCAAAGTTGGAAAAAAAGTTTTTTTTAACATTTGACTGCAATTTTAGATGACTTTGACTGCCATTCATGGAAAAAATTTGCACTATGTACTTTTAATTTTTTTAAATTCATGTTGAAGAATTGAGTTGAAATTATAGGAAAAACATCTTTTTTTAAAATACTTGATTTTCATTCTTTAAAAAATTGTTGAGTAGAAGAAGGTCCACAATTGAACAAAAAAACTAAATTGTTAATAGCTTTGACATGGAATTGAAACACAATAATCTCAAGGTGAGATTATTCTAACAAACAAATTTCACCCTATCAAACAACTTTTTTTTTTAAATTATGAAAATTGCATTCAATCCTATAAGTTATTTTTTCACAAAGATGCTTAGATTTCCTCCAAAACAAGATTGTCCAAAACTTTCTCATTACTAGTCCAAATAGAATGAATCAAACCTTCACATGTAGACAAAATATAATGTTTGAGATTTAAAAAATTGAAAATTTTATTTTCACTTTTTGAGATTTTTTTGGATTGCTTGTTGATCCCCGCTTTTCACTTAGGGTGGCCTAAATTTTGCTTTCAGGCACTAATTGAAAAAAAAAATCGTATTCCCTCCAAAATGATGTGTTTTCCTATCTTCAAAAAAAAGTTTTAAAAAATCACGATGAAAATTGAGACAATAGGAACCTACCACAATATATGGGATAATTTGTACATGTATTAACAACCATATTTGCATCTATATCTATATATATGCCCATCTATATCTATTCAAGTATATATATATATATATATATATATATATATATATATATATATATATATATATATATATATATATATATACATATACATATACATATACATATGTACATATTTGTATCCAAACATGTACATGTAATTAACACCATAGACTTGCCTAGTTGGACTCTTCAATTTCATTTTATTTATTTCTTAGTAGGCCCTAAGTTTTTGAGGAGTTTATCACTAATATCTTAATTTTGAGGGATGGGAGATTGGTAGTTATCTCTAGTCAAACACTATGAATTAGTTCTCAATAACTAAAGTCACTGTTAATAGAAGGGCTTCATTGCCTTACTATGAATACTATTGTAATAAGATAGCCTTGTTGTGGAATGGCAATTACTACCACTTTTGAACAGACAATGACAAATCATTTACCCACACATTTGAAAACAAGACAATAAATAATCCTTGTATGCCCTCATTGGAGGAAAATCATTCCCATCAATACACTCCATCACTTCTAAGACCAAAGTGTCACTTGAACTTCTAACACCATCAAGTACTTGGAAAGCAAACATCATCAATTGTTATGTGGCAAACCATTAACTTACCAAAGTGTCACCTAAACTTCCAACACCATTATCAATTGGTATGTGGAAAAACACCTGAAGTACAACAATAAAATCAAATATGTACAATCAGATTCAAATTTTCAAGTTACTCATAAAAGTATGTATGAACAAAGTATATGTACTAAAAAAAAGGTCTATAAAACAAAACAAAACTCATAGTTACTTTGACACACTACAGAAAAACACAAGATGTATTTCATTGCCTTTAAGTAGACTAAGAAACTATTTGCCATGTCTAGATCAGCATACACCATGTACATGGGATCAAGCACATGAGCATGATATACAATAGGATCTTCATTGCCATTGATGACAATGACATCGTTGACTACATTGGATGTCATTGTTGACATAAACACATGAAGATGTTACATTGGATGCTTAAAAAAATCCATCAACTTTGACGCAAGAACATCCAATTAAACAAGGCTTTCTACTAGTGATAAGTTTATCTACCTTATGAGAAAGTTTCAAAAAGTTTCAATAAAAATTGAGATCATAGGAGCCTGCCCAAAATCCATTTTGTCCCCCGTAGGGACAATGGGACTTTAGGGATTAAAGTATTGAGATTCTAGTACAAACATGCATTAGAATGCACCAGGATCATCCACTTCAATATTCCTTGAAGGCAGCCATAGTTGTGGAGAAGACACGATAGGGACTCAAAACCAATCACTTAAAACCCTATTGTCGCATCTAGATTCACTAGGAATTCATCAAATCAAATTAGACACACAAACAAATCAAACTTGTCATTGCAGACAAAACCCTAAATTCAAATGCACTAAGCATGATTCTTCTACAATACAAAATCCCATATACAAGGCACAAGCTCCTACAACCACGATGAAAACTACATTGTACAAACACTAAGAGATTGTAAGCTTTCAAATGTTGCTCTCACCTGCAAATGCATCCTAGAATGAATCTGTAGCTTCAACAAGCTTGCATTCACCAAAGGGAATTTGCCTAAAATGGTCTTCTAGAAGCCCCAAATCTCACCTAATGGGTTATTCCATTATTAAACCATGGGTGGCTTAACACTTTGTTATTTATTTAATGCATTGAATTGTTATTGTTTCTTCTACTTGTATTATTTGTTATTGAGTTCATTTCATGATATCAAAGCAATGTTACCACGTGACGAACCCAATAAAGAATAATGCAAATAGTAGAAACCATTAGAAGAACCCCATATTTTTTGGGACACATTTTTGTAGACATACACTTGTTTTATAATAACTATAAAATCAAACATAATATCAAGATGTTACCTTTCACATTATTGTTAACATAAAAACAAGTGAATGTCCATAAAAATGCATCCAAAAAAACACTGGGTTCTTACAATGAACAATTACAATTCAATGCATTAAATAAATAACAAAGTGTTAAGCCACCTAGGGCTTAATGATGGAACAACCTCCCAACTTCAAAGGAGAGCACAAAAAAAGTTGCTCTCCTCTCCTTCAAGTCTTGTTATTATAATTACAAAAACCATCTAGTTTTTTCCATCCAAACTAGAATCCATCCCTCAAATCTCCTAATCTTAGACTAGCACTAGGTTTATAATCCTTTATCACTTTAGTTCTATATTTAGACTTTATTTTATTCCAAAATGAGAACTATCATTATAGGAGATGGTTCACTCCATTACCACTTGCATTTTATAGTAAAAGATTACTATCACTTCAAATGAGAAGATGACTCACTCCTTCGCATATCTCATCCATTTGAGTTGTGTATCCTTCATCCATTTGGAGATTGATAATTTTATTCATCATCTACTTATAAACTATCTACATTGAATTTGTGATTAGTCCAATCATTCCTCAATTATTCATTCAAAAGTACTTGAGGTACATTACAATAAACCAACTTGGTGTTGTAATTAGAGTATTAATTAAAGCTTTAACCTACAAAATAAAATCTAAAAAATATATTATTTCTCAAATTGTTAGTATTTGTTAATTGTCCATTAGATAATAGTTGGCATTTTTGTTTTATCTATTTGGCTTTATTAGGCCTAATAAAACAAAATTCAAACTAAACAACAAACCACTTAGAATCTAATTAATGACTAACCAACAAAGAATGAAGAATGAAGGAATTTATTCAATAGTATTGATTCCCTAACAACTATTGTTTAATGGCTTAATTGCTACGTTTCCTTCTTCTTCCTTCTCCAACACTCTCTCTCACTCTTTGAGGTGGTCCTCTATTCACACCTTACATTTTTACTAAATAAACATTTCAAAAATAAGAAATTAAAAATATAATATTCAAAGCCCTTAACATTTAGTCCAAGGTTTTAATTACCAAAATAAAATATAAGAATTCAAAAAAATCCTAGAATAATAAGAAGGTGAAAACTACAAATTAACCTCAATTATTATCAATGAGATTTTTAGATTTATTATTTATATGGAATTATGACAAAAGACTTTTAGTATAAAAAGTTTTCCATTTAAACTCTTAATGCATTTAGTGTTATTAGGTTCAAAACTACTTCAAAGTACTCAAACCCAAAGCAAAGCTAAAATCTTCATCTATACTTATTTATGAACCAATCCAACTATAGGATCCTTTAATTCATTTGTTAGAGTACACCCTCCTAAAATTCAGGAATAGGAAACCTTACCAATTGTTTGGATTTCAAAAAGAAGTATTTTCAATTCTTCCCAATTGGTTAGATTTAATCTTTCAAACTTTTAACCTAAAATTGTATAGATCCTACAACTTAAAACTCTCTATAATATGTTGAATAAATTAGTTGAAAATACCTATAAAAAATATCAACAAAAAATATTTCATATTCATGCTTGAAAAAAATAGAAAGTAGAAAGAAATAAAGTATGATTGAAAATACTAAATTGCTGAGAATATAGTTAAGGAATTGAAAAATGATAATTCCAATGGTTGTAACGTTGTAATAAACAATCCTCACCCAATGTTTTTATTTTTTTTCAAAAATATTAAAAATTGAATTAAATAAAAGACTTCAAAGTTTATTTTAGAGTAGAGATTCTATAATTGCTTGCAAACTAAAACTCCTCATAACTTTCATCTCATTAGTCAATATGGAATGATTCAAAGCTTTCATATATATATAGAGAGAGAGAGAGAAAACCAATTTCAAATTTTTATTTCTTAAAAAATTGATTTTTTTGAGCTACCCAGGTTGCCATTGAGAAATAGAAACTATATCATATAATAACTTTTTAACCATGTAGTCAAAAGTTATGAAAATCATTGCACCTTAACCCCTCAACGTCTCAAGTCCAAATAGGTTCTAAAGCGTCATTCCATTTGAAGAGTCATAGATCAAAATGTCACTAAGTTATTGAGATCTTAACCGTACAATATTTTCGTAAACATGTTGTAGATGACGTGTATCAAATTTGGAGTCATTTGACCGCATAGATTTAAAGATTATCATGTTTTAGTGATGAAAATGAATGCTGAAATTTCCATAAAAACACATTTGGAGGTGAAATTTGATTTCTAAACCTACTCAGATGTAAAAACTTTATATTGTCAAATGATTCAAAATGAGTATATAAACACATTGGTGAAAAAAATTTCATTGATTTGACTCATTGTGGTTACAAAATGGCTTTCAAATGTCTTGAAAAGAGCAAGAAAAAATGCAAAAAATACATCTTTGGCTAAAACTCCTTCTACTAGAATGCTTCTCAGTCACTCATAAATTCTTTGATTGACATGAAATTTTAGCCACACAAACTAGACTATTATGCGCAACTTTTCCAACAAAAATGATTGAAAATGGACTTTGTATGAAGAAGATACAAGTCGCCGAAGTTTACTGTTCTCCAAAAATGGCAGGATTTTGAACTTTGAATTGCTCCCAAATATTCAAAACAACTTGGATTGACATGAAAATTTTACCACAATAACTATACTTCAAGGGGAAGAAAACCCAACAAATTTTATTGAATTTGGACCTTGGATGAAAGAGATATAAGCCCCCGAAGTTGCAGCCCTAAAATGCAGTTTCTGAACTCAATTAGAACCTGCGAACTTTGATTGGCTGCCCAAAACTCATTACATTGTGGATTGATATGAAAATTTTACCACACAAACTAGAAGACAAGGCTCAACTTCAACAACAAATTTTATCAAATTTGGACCTTGGATGCAAAAGTTACAACATTTCGAAGTCACAACATTTCAGGAGGGTATGGAAAACGTCCGCTCTGACGTTTAGGGGTTAAAGCTACTCCTTGCCCGTATGTTGTATGAAAATTTCAGAGGAGAAAAATAAAAAAAATTGTTTGTAGTGAACTACCCCAAATTGCTATGCTGCAAAAAATGTCATTTGGTCCTTTAGTGGTTAAACCATATAGAGATTTTTTCATAGATTTTCTTAATGTAGTCATGTACCTTTGTAGACTCAGATTGTTAAAATAATTCTTTCACTTCAATTTTCATTTTCATTTTTTGATTAAAAATATTCAAAGTTCTTAAAACAATACAAAGTAATGCACTAGGACAAAAAAATTGGTACATTGTAGCTTCCAAACACCTTAACCAATAATTCAAGATTTTCTACACATGGTTGTAGATTGTGATTGTCAATTAATAATAGTAAATTTCAATCATTTTTTATTCAATCTATATTCAGAAATATTAGTATATTTTTAATTTATTATTATTATTCAAATATAATAAAAGATTAATATTTTAGCCTTGGTTTAAATACAAATAATTTGAAGCACTTTTGGGTCTCAAAATACTACAAAATTTTAGATGTTAATCTATGTTGTTCAACATTCAAGTTAATACTACAAAAAAAAATTGTAGTCATCTTGTACGGTTTGATTAAAAAGAATCCTAAATGTATAAGTTGACAAAATATAGAAGACTTTACTTTAGATTTTTGCTTGATAGATGCTCATTAGTTACCTTTTCTATACAACACTCAACACACACATATAACATAGCTAGCAGTACTACAATGTAGGCTTCATCACAGATTTAATATTTACAAAAAAGATTAATTTGATTCTAAAATTTTCCATAAATTAGCCTACAATGATGCTAGTGTGTGAACCTACGAGCCTTGAGCCTAGGTGTAAATAGGTATGCTACAACCATCAATTAATAACATAGATATCCTATAACCATGGAAGGTGCCCTATAACATAGACATCCTACAACCATGGAAGGTGTTGATAACTTAGATGTTTAGGCCCCTAAGCTCACATGCTAGCAACCCTATATTTATAACTTAGAAGAATAATGTGGTATCCTATACAAACTTAGGGCCTCTTCATACTATGGCCGTCCAAGTCGAAAGGCTGTGGAATTGAGAGTCTAAACTTTGTCAAGAGTGCAAAGGAAAAAGGCCAATAAAAATGAATAAAAAATTGGATTTGGAGCCTTTGGCTGGCCATAGTGTGAAGCCTCCCAAGGCCAAGGCCAAAGTCCAAACCCTTGACAATAAACTCCCACGGCCTTTCAACTTGGATGGCTATAATGTGAAGCTTCCAAAGGCCTAGTCGAAAGTCCAAACCCATATCATTTGTTTGGCTTGTATCCAACTCTCTTCACGTAACGGATGAGATTTTTGTTAATTTTTGGGTTTTGAAATTCAACGGACTCTCGACTAGAGTTTGGGTCTCCACTTTGGCCGACCCAAACTCTAGTTGAGAGTTTGTCGAATTTTCCTGCTATGTATGTAGCCATGTAAGCGACGGACTTTGGATTTTGGCGTGTAGTGTGAAGGGTCAAGAGGCCAAACTCTAGGTTTCGTGGCCTTCCATTGGTGGAAACCGATGGACTCTTGACCTTTGGCTATAGTGTGAAGAGCCCTTTACTCCTAATTCATGTCAATCTTGTAAAGAGATTGAAGTTCTTTCTCTGTTACCTTCTTCCTAGGTACATATGTCTCTAAGGTGTAGTTGCACCAATGCGCCTTATTTTGTCCCTTGACCCAATCCGGGTCAAATAAAGTCCTTACATTCATTTCAACACGAGTATATTGGAGAGTGCATGATCTCTTATCTCTTTTGGGCTAGGTGATAAGATATCATGTGCCCTCCTAGATTCTTGTTTTGAAATGAATGCATGGACTTCATCTGCACTACATTGGGTCCAGGGGCTACCTAAATTTCAATTCAGAGCCACTTCCATCTGGAAGTCACACGCTGCGAAAGAAATGCCGAAGTACGCTAAAAGAAGAAGTCCCGACTGGAGAAGGCGGGAGAGGACAAAAAGCGCGGGAGTTAATCCGGGCAGCCAGAAAACTTTATCCTCCCCCCCGATGCTGCCCTCTGGATCTACCATTATTAGTCCAATCCAAGACCGGACCGACCCGGCCCACCCACCCGGCCCACCCACCCGGCCCGTTCCGCGATCTTCCTGAAGAAGGAAACCTAGACCTACAGAAAACAGACCGAACTTGGCGTTCCGTAGCCCTTTCTGTCGCTCGTTGCAATGCAATTTCGTGTCGACGCTACGGCCATGGAGCCTCTTCCCCGCGCGATCGCTGCAGCCATCATCCTGGTCATGGCGCCTCCGCCATCGCTGCCGTAGCTGCGAGGAGAAAACCGCTTCTGTCTTTGGTTTTTGAGCTTGTTTGTCGCAGATTCGGAGGTAGTATTTTCCACAATTGGGGTTGGATATTCTGACCGTTAGAGCTTTCTGTACGGGAACAATTGCGCAGGGTTAGGTGTGTGGAACTCACTGCGATTGAACTCTCCGTTTTCGCATCCTTGGTAGAGATTTTTTTATCTTCTGGTAATGTTCTCGTCGTGATAAGCTCAATCTTATTGAAGAAGGGTTGGGACTGGCGTTTCAGAAGCGTTAGGGAATTGGAGGCGCAGTAATTGCATGCGAGGGTGTGCAAGAGAGATGATTTGCATTGGCAAAACGCAATTTGCGTAGGTAGAGGAGAACCGAGTTTTCTTTGTAATTTTTTTTGCTGCAACCTCGTAAGAGGGTTTCGCATACTTGTACTGTCTGTGGGGTTTGTAAAGAAGAAAAGGAAGCCCTGGCGAGGAGGCTTAATTATTGGCATCGGATACAACCCCAGGTACTTCAATCTTTTTGCTATCGGATCTTGGCATGTTGAGGCTGAGGTTTGCTATTGTTTGGGAGTTGAGTATTGAGAGGTTATAATTGAGAGGAGAGTGTACTGCTCTTAGAGAGACAGCACCCCTGAAATGGTCTCTCCGGGGTGTATATGATTATTCTCCAGGAGTATATTTCAAGGGCTGGTCGTATTTAGAGAACGAGAATCTTAAGGAATGCAATTTGTTGCGTGCTGTAGAAGCGAGTGTAGAAGTCAAGAACGGTTGCTTGAATTTGCTAATGTAACCTTGGAATTAGGGGGTTAAGGTTGCTCAATTGTGATGTGCCAGAGTATGAGGTTTACATCCATGCCTATCGCCCGAAGTTCCTCGGAAGCGAGCTCTGCGTTTGAGAGCTGCGATTCCATCTACAGTGAGGACAGCGACGATGATTGTCAGTTCCTGGGTTCACGGCCCCCTCCACCTCATCGAGAGCCCGTTTCACCTGCCGCATCCAAGTCTCGGAACTCCTCGTGGCCGCCATGGGAGTTTCGATCATGTGAAAACAGGAATCCAAAACAGGAACAAACGAGGGGAGAGGATGACAAGACAGATGATGACAGCGATTGTGTAGGGCCGGAGCTTGTTGATGATTCGCAACAGACGCTGCGTAAGCAGTGGGAGGCTGCTACTTTGAAACGCAGGACATGCCCTCCCATGCGAAGTGAGGGGTCGAAAGCGGGGACGAATGGGTGGGGGTCGCAAGGACGGCAATCACCAAACTCTTCAGCCAATTTGGGAGGGGACTCGGGAACTGCGGAAACCGTGCAATCCAATGGGCATGTTGGTCCACTCCATCAGGAAAGCCCAAGTACGTGAGGCAAATAGCGATTTCGTACCATATTCTCGTTCTCTCAATTTTTTCGTTGCGTTTCTGATTCACACACTGCGATTTTATAGATTCTGAAGCTGTAAGGACACATACAGATTGATAACGATAGGAAACGTTTAGACCGTTGCTGAATTAGAAACGGAAAAACGAGAATGATCTGTTTTACCGCAGCAAAGCGTGAAATAATATTGAGTCGGTGAATGTGGGGTCCAATGTATATTCGATTCATCAACCCTTTATCGCCTGAATCCTGTTTTGAATTTCTGCACATTTTTGCTTATATCTTTGTACGAATGTATCGTTTACCTCAATTCCGTCAATTCCGTCATGAAGGAATGTTATCTTTGGATGGTTCAAATATTTCTTGGGATGAGCGAGAAGCTATTTGACAGAACTTAGCCTAGAAGCGCTATGTTCATCTTCCCAAATATGGATTTTGGAGCGCTTAGGAGTTAATCAGTAAAGAATCAAGATGATACCCACATTACTCGACTTGCAATTATGAATATTGTATTGATTACATGAATTGGGAGAAAGTAGTATCGAATTTTTGAACCTCTTGTAACATGGATTTGAGTGTCGATTTCAACGTCGTTTCAGTACTATCTTTGTGTTAGCATTAAATTAATAGTAACAGTAATGTTGAACTGCACTTTAGTAGAGATCAGCATTTTTTCAGTTTTCATTTATTCGAGAGGCTTGGACTTTCGTGACGCAGGGAGAGATGTCAGCTATCAAGAGCTTTCTGAGAGTACTTCGACATCTTCTGATTCCGTGGTTCAAGTCGAGCCTAGAGAGAATGGAAACGCAGAGCCTGATGAAGTGGTGTCAGGGAGTAGAAAGCGACCTGCTCCTGCAACTCCTGATCCAGGGTTAGCCGAATCTTCGGGTACCTCTTTGAAGGATCCTCCGTTGAAGAATGAGTTTGCAAGGGCTTCATGTTCGACGGATGTGAGGAAGAGCGTCAGGAGACGTTGCGAGCCAGAGGAGGGCTTTGATGCATCTTGGTCGCAGTTGAAGCTTCGTACTAATGGGACTGATGGTGCCAGTACAAGTTGCCATGTTGGGGTTGATACGCTGAACATTAAGAACCAATGTACCGGAGATTCGGGGGTACTGGAACCGGCTTTAGATGTAGGGCAGGACCTTCTGGCAGGTCGAGAGAAGTTGAAAGAAACGGCTGATTTTAAGCTGGCGGACGAAGAAGAGTGGGCACGGCGACAGCAGGAGCTCCAGAAACAGGTGAGCGCTAGCATGAGCATTCTGTATTTGATGATTTATGAATTTTGCAATTTAGAAATGGTTTGGTGCATTTGATGCGATACCCATTTCGAAATTGTATTGATGAATACTACCATTGAGTGGATACTGAAGTCGAACTGTTTTGGTTCCATATTGACTTGCTCTTCAAATGACTATAAATGTGAACGAACAATTGAGAATTAGAGGGGAAGGTTAGTCTCTTACAAGATTGAGTGGTTATTTGCTTGATTTTGTTAAGTGAAGTCAGATATGAGTGGTCTTAGGGCTGTGGTAGGAGGGGCCTTATGAGTGTCTTCTAAAGTGTTAACCCCGCACTGCGTAGAGGGACATATATGTCTCCTTCGGTGACTTTGTAGTCAGTTTTCAGCCACTAGGAAGGTTTGTGAAAGGCTACAGCAGTTGGAACTCTTAGGATTACCCTTTTATCTTCGATTCACTGCATTTGCAAAAGAATAAGCCCAGAAAGAGCTCCTCGGCAGAAAGAGTATAAGCTGCCTCAAGTATCTCAGTTAAGTTGTGCAATGTATAGGCCCAGGAGTCGCGAAGACTGCGGGAACGAAAGAGAGCTGAAGCAGATCGGAAGAATGAGGTTGAATTACGGCAGAAGCAGAGACTGGAAGAGATTCGTCAAATTCAACAAAAGGTATTAAGACTGGGGTTGTGCTGAAATTCACACACTGCAGTTTCAAAGGAGGTCTACCCAAGAGATGAGATATTCTGATGTTGCTGAGCTCTCTCTTATGAAATAGCGATAGATTGCATCTGGTCTAATTCGGGAGCAGTCCACCATTGCGCTTACACTCTCCACAAAGTCATCACTGACATTATTAATCAAACACATCTGTTCGATTCTTGAACTCCACGTATTCAAGGGGAGGGCTTGGTTGTTTCTAAGTATATTTTGGTTTGATGGAGCAGGAAGAAAGGAACATGGGTTTGAAGAATCAGATTCGCAGTAAGGTGCAGGCTGAGCTTGAGCGCCTGGCCTCAGGGTGCAGGGATATGGCCCAATTGCTTCGCCTCCTTCAAATTCCTGTCGAGGGTGGCTTATGTCCATCTAGTCAACAGGTAAGAATTCTCTCTTTTTGAACTGAATTGCAGTCATTAGCATGTGTTACGCCTACGAATGTTACAAATTGATTGCATCTGTTTGTAACTCTCGTTTGATACAGTCTTCCTCTTGAATCTTTTCTTTCGTTTCAATGATACCATGAACTTGCTAGTTGAAGCTTCTCATCTCCTTCTCATGCAATATCATTCCTGATAATCGACTTGAACGGACTTCGCAGGTAAATGCAGCTTACAAGAAGGCTCTTCTTCGATATCATCCTGACCGGACCTCAGCCTCTGTACAAGGTGATCCTCAGCGGCAGGTGGAGGCTGAGGAGACCTTTAAGCTTATTACACGCATGAAACAACTTCTAATACCCAGTAGCATGATTGCAATGGCTGCCAGATGACATTGGGCTTGCAGATTGGAGCTAAACTACTCCGAGATTAATTATCTCGCAATTTATTTAAATCTCACAACTACTAGATTAAGTTGGTGCTTTGAAGGTTGAGGCTTCGATAAGATGTACACTTTAACCTTGGAACCAGCGATAACAAGTCCCCTGCCAATACATGGTCTCAACAAGTTGTTGCTGATCTCAACGACTCTTCTCTTTCAGCTGGGAGGGAGATCTTTCAAACTTGTCTAGGTAAAGACCGCTTCATTACTCCAATGATCTTCGACAAAGATACCAGCTTGTTTATGCAAAGTGCTTAGGAGACTTTCCTTATTGTGGGATACGCACATGGATTTGAAATGGCGGAATCTTGAGATTTTAGGGTTGCGTGGTTCAAATTGACTTTTCAATCCAATGCTCTTATGCCAAGACGAGGAACAATCTGTACTTTGCAGATTTCTGTGTTTGACTGCTCTTTTTGATGCAAATTTTGTCGTGCGCAGTATAATAGCAATGATGGAGGAATGATGTTTCGATTCTTCTAGGACAATTGACGGAGTATGTAGCTTCGTCTTGCCTGCGAGATAGCCATGCAGATATGGAATCATTCTTTAGATTGTTCTACTGATTTTGGTCTCAGCAAAGACGTGTTGGTTTGTGTCCATAGATTCTGGCAGCAGTTTCTAAGCTTATACTTCACCGGCTTTAGTGATTTTCTGATGGACAACTACAACCGCGACCTGTCTGAGGAGCTTGCACCAAGGACAATTTATTCTGTATATACAATTTGTTAACTTAATTGCCCTCATATTTGTCAATGTCATGCTGAGGTTTAGCGCATGCTGTCCGCAATTATACTTATCTTCAGCTGGCAGAATACCTTCGAGTGGAAATTCGTTTTCTTGTATATTAATTTGATTATGTACTTACTCTGGTGGTAGGAAATGAAGTCATTGTTTGTGTGGCCAACTTTAAACAAGAAGCAACGCATGGCAAAAATAATGAGGACTGTACACATTCTAGCAACCATTGAGGTAGAAAAGCACCTTAATCTGGTCCTTCGGGTTGCGAGTTGCAAGGATTGGCCCAATATTCCAATTTGGGGAGTATGAGAATCCCATTCCAATACAACATAAAATTGAAGAATTGAATACAATTTATTAAAAGTATTGGCATGATTTTAATGTGGGTCAAAGTAGGTTCACTAAGAATTATGTGGTTGTTTCACTATGGGACAAATGCACTTCTAAATGCATTTCTATGTAATTCACTACACATGTAGAAGTTTCCTATTTAGATGTGTACTGAATATGACATTCTTAGAATATATAAGAGATGTGTGTGTATGTGTCATTAGAGAGGGTTGAGTGTAAATTTTGATTTATTTCAAATATTTTGAGGGTAGGAATTTCATTCCATTCTTTGACTTGTCGTAGACCCTTAAATGACAAGTTTGAATTATAGGCAATAGAAGGCCAATTAGAGGTTCATTTTTGTATTTGTATTTTGGAACAAATTTTATTTTTTTATTGCTAGACCTAAAGTATCATGTCAAAATGCAAAATCTAAATGCACTCTTATATGTGTTTAGAACTTGACATGTGGAAGTTGTTTGACATCATATTAAAATTAAAGCCTAATAATATCCACTACTAAGGTAGCAACATCCATAACCATCAATTTAAGGGTTTGGGACATGATGTCTATTAATAAACATCCAACAAATTATTGGACCCTACTAGCAAGAGAAAAAAATTCTAATGCACTTTCAAATGTATTTTTTGGACATTGTGAGTACAAGTTGTGAATTTTTAAAGAGTCCATTGTAGATGCACCTAATACCAACACTAAGATCTAATATTCAGATGTAATACATCTTTGTAATCACATCTATTTACTTCCCAAATTTTAGAGGTGGTGGTTAAGGGTATAGTAATGCTTATGGGTGTTGCTACCTTAGGTTTAGTACTTACATAAATGCTATACTTTTGACATCAAGTATTTACTTGAAAAATACAAGGATATGAACTAGATAATTCACTAGATAATTCCTAACCCCTGAAATTAGGGCAAGCTTTTTACAAGCTGTATTGATTCTTATCATTTCTTTTAGATTTAAAAATTGGACCTCAATTGACTACTCCAAAGCAAAAAAATTGCAACAATATTCTCTTATGGTTCATTCTCACTTGGAGTTTGCTAATTCTAGTTTTAAAAGATAAGAACAGATAAAACATCTAGATTTTATGAGAGGACCTTTTTTTAAAATTCATGTTGACAAAATTGTACTTGTATTGATTTATTTTCTCTTCACACATGAGAATTCATAAACAATACCAAAAGTCAAGAACTAATAAAATTGA
Source organism: Rhytidiadelphus loreus (assembly GCA_947034895.1). Taxonomy (NCBI): domain Eukaryota; kingdom Viridiplantae; phylum Streptophyta; class Bryopsida; order Hypnales; family Hylocomiaceae; genus Rhytidiadelphus; species Rhytidiadelphus loreus. The sequence goes on along the minus strand of OX344765.1, from coordinate 25,092,120 downwards.
TAGGCTTTCAATTTAGATTTGGGGCATGTAAATTGGAATCCTCAAACTTTTTGACACTAAATCTTTGGTTTACAAGTTTGCAAGTAATCAATCCCTCTTTCAAGTTTGCACCTCCGTGGGATTTCTATTGTTCCAAAAGAGGTTGGGTTGCTCTTATCTGGATTGCTTCCCATGTTCCTTCAGATTGCCATTGGAAATTGAGTCAATTGTAAAAAAAAATTCCTAAGATTTCTCTACAAAGAGATCACAATTAGCTCATTTTTTATGCAAGTAGCACATCCTTGGATTTCCATGTCCATTTGATTTGGTATCGCAAGCTGTTGTCTATCTCTTGTGACTCGACTTCAAGCACAACCCAAAAATATGCTCTTGCAGAAGTTGGGTTGCAGAAGTTCAAGGGTGCTTGGTCTTAAGTATTAAGGTAGAACTACCCATTACCACCCTGATTCACAATCTGACTATATTGGGGCCAACTTTAGGAAAGACACATATTTTTCAGAGGTGTGCTCTTGTTTCAGGAGTCAAACCCAAGTGGAATTATAATTTTTTGATAAAAACTGTAATTTCTGTGAATTTCTGAAGTGAAACTGCACAACCGCCACTAGATTGGATTCATAAACGTCCTCTTACAACTCAATACCGCTTTCCAATGTACCTAATAGCACTTGAAGATTCACCAATCATTAATTGACACGTTATCTTTTAATAGCATTAATAAATTATTGTTGTCAGAATCTGAAGTGGATGAAGTTGTAGACCACGGAATTAGATCACTGACGGAATTGGGCAGTTCTACCTTATGCCTCAAGGTACCGCAGTATGAAACACTGTTCTCAAAAACCTAAAATCTACATTTTTGCAGATTCAAAGTTTTGAAATACGAGCCTAAATTTTTGGGAAAGTAAGATAACAATAGTGTAACACCCTGTTCTTAAGGTTTGCCACATAAAATATCAAGTAGGCTCAGAAAATACGGAGTACTAAACATCATATGTGTGAACAACAAAGAATAAACTACCAAAATACGCTCTCCATCCAATGCCCCTGCTAAGAGCAAGTGGGAACATACCTTTAGCTCAGTACAAAAATACTAGCACCATGATAATATTACAAATCTTCCCAATATATTTTGTGAACAAGCACCTACATACCCTCTCTAATGATCCCTAGGTTCTAGGGAGAAAAATAAGCTGCTATTACAAGTCCCATGTGTTCACAATTTATCATGTGGAAGTTGTCCAATAACGAGTGTACACGATATGACAAATTTAGACCATAAGATCATACACAGAATGTGCAATGATAGAGAGCCATTAGACACAATTGAGTGTCAATATACAAAGTCAAGAATACTATTGCAACTAATTTATTGACTTGGGACCAAAGGAAAGAAAACCTGGCACTGAAGAAAGCTATATTTACAACGAATGTGATGAAATTTGAGTAGGCTGCTTCTCAAAAAGAAATCCTGGGATAGAGCCTCTCGTAGCGGTAGCTCCGTATTTCACAACACGTTCCGCAACACGTCTCAAGTTGTGCCTACAACATGAGCCAACCTCGTAGCATACCTGTTTATTCACAACATATCTGAAGTTGTGTCTAGAACATGGGTCAACCCTTCCTTTGAAGGTTGATCCTGAACATTACAGACAAGAAATAAGTGAATTTTGTCGTTTTTTCACACATACTAGTTTCAAATCTGGAGAACGCTGCCAGTCACAGAGGATTGCAAACTGTTGTCCCATCGTCGTTGACATTGGCCATTCCTGACTTTCACCGAGCGCTTGTTCAGAAACCACACATCTTCAAAACCACAGGCAGTGAGATCGCCTTCCTTGGAAACATCAGCTTTCGCCAGAGAAAGGCTTCCCCAAGAGGGAGTCCCATCTTCATAGGGATTATGAGTCATCCGAGTCAGCCCCGAGCCATCCACGTTGATCACAAAAATGGTGCCGTAAGGTTGATAAGCGTGTGGATAAGCAATCGGCTCAGCTGACACTCCTGCATAGTTGGACGCAAACGCAATTCTCTTCCCATCCGGACTCCAATGTGGGTGCACAGCCAGGCCACCAATTCCAGTGTACAGGAGCATGTGAAGGTCGGTTCCATTTGGACGGATGAGATAGAGCGAAAATGACTTTTCACCTGCATCAATGGGACAGTTTCCTTAACACATGCAAGCAGCAACCACATGAAAGGCTAATTCACTAAAACAAAAACTAGTTTAATGCAGTAAACCATGAGTTAGCTACATCAAAAGCAAGTTAACTACGAAATGAAATGAGTAAACTATGGTGTACCTGTTCCACCTTAATGATATCACTAACTACATGTTCTGCATGCTCTCTTTAGTTTTATTCTCTGTTAGAGAGATATATAGACCTCTTGCAAAATATGTTTTACCAATGAGAAGATGATAACTCGAAAGTCCTTCCCCTACACAATTGTGCCATAAAAAATAGGACCCCCACACTCTTTGAAGGATATCAGTTAAAGGCTCGCAAAAAAGAAAAAAATCAATTATTTCTATAGACCAATAGGTGGCGGTGACTAAATAACTAAATGAGGTATTTAAAGTGCAGGTAAACTACTCTATGACTTGCTTGCACAGGGATGGATTAGAATTTGCAGAGCTTAGAGAAAATTAATAGCTTTTGGTTAGGTAGAAGTTAACTAATCCTAATCAATAAATCACTTCTCGTTAACTTTGGAACCATTTTTGTTCACGCCATCACACAGCTTTCTCAGCAAATTAGAAAAAGACGAGACGAGACACAATTGACTGTGCATGACGTACCAGTAGGGTGATCCCGATTAGATGAAAATGCAATCCATTCGTTGTCAGGAGACCAAGCAGGCATAGTATCTCTCCAATGACCCTCAGTGAGTCGCCGCAAATACTTCTCCTCGCCCCCCTCAGCATCCATAATATACAGATTTTTGTAACCAGATCGTCCAGAACGAAACACAACATACTTTCCATCAGGAGAAGGCGATGGAAATGCGTTGTTTCCAGTTCCCTTTTTCGTCAAGAATTTGTATGAGGATCTCGTCCCATCTGCATTCTGAATTGCCACAATGTGCACAGGAGTCTTCACAACTTTGAACACGCCCCCCTGGGAAGCATACACCGTCCCCTTCCCTGTAGGATCCCAATTTGAGCCAAACACACTACCCTCGTAAACAACCCGTTTCTGGGAGCCATCCAAGTTCATCACGGCCAGACCTGCTGAATCATTAGCGCTATTGACAAACGCAACCAGTGACCCATCTGGTGACATCACAGGAAAGCTGCCATCTATCCTGTAAAGAGAAACGCCTGGAATTGGTGAAACTTGGTACTCCATTCGGGGGTTCACGGTCTCAGCAGCGTCCTCATCAAGGCCTCGGCATCTGTGATATCCCACCTTGTTTGAGCTTGGAGATATGAAGGGACTGTAGTGGTTGGTGTTGGGATGCATGGGAGCTGTCAGGGGGATGAAGTTCTTGGTTTGCAGATCAAAAATCTCAATGTGACGAAATGATGTTCGCCGAGTGGCCACTGCTATCCACTTTCCACACCTTGAAGGTGCTGGAGTGAAGGCGTGCACACCTGGAGGTGTAACCCGCTCGGCTTCTGCATAAGAGAACAACCCAGTCAGCACTGAACTCACGTCTGGCTTCTTATGTATAGTCCAGCCAAAAAAATGTGTTCCGAATAGAACTGACTCCCTACATAATAATTTTGGTCTTGACCTTTCCATGAGCTACAAGATTCCCTGTCCCACTTGCTTACACAACAGAGTGAGAGAAAGAGGACAACCAAATGCACATGATATGGAGGTCTATACAGGAAGCAATGGACGGAACCCCACCTTGATTGGCACTGGTATCAGACGCATTAGCCTTGAATATGCTCCACCACCCATCCTCAGCAAGGCGGTGGAAATACACGGTGCTCTCATCCGCCCAGGCGGGCCAACCTGCATTCTTCACTACCATTCGTCTTTCAGAGCCATCCACGGCGTTGAAAACATAAAGATCCAAGTTCAATGCCTCAATTTCTCGCTGCCAACCTCGTCCCTCGTTAGATACCGCTGCCACCCATTCACCTGTGCACACCAGAATCTGTCAGCTCAAAGCAACACCTGAACAAAGTGTTCCTTATTAAGAGGAGGATCCTAAAACCGTTGAGGAAATGATTCCATCTCCTATTGACTGACCCCTATCACCAAATCATCTATTCATACACTTGGCTGGACTTATAAACAAGGAGTGCAAGTAGGACTTGGATACGTATCTATGGTCACTGATCTTTGAATGGCATCAGATTGTTTACTGTTTCTTGGTGCGGTCTACACATTCATAGTTTGAAATTGCATAAGAAATTCATACTCTGATAAAAATTTCAATCTCAACGAATATCGCTCTAATGTGGAGGATACTAAAGCCCTTTCAGAAGGGATGCATGCATTCATATAATATTCAATCTCAACAAGGATCTCTCTAAGGTAGACCCTTAGGGACCTGATCCTCTCTCTTATACTGACCCCTTTTATCAACAAGAGTTCATCTACTCATACACTTAGTTGGTCTTATTAGCAAGTGTACACATAACTTGGCTAAATTTTTTATTGGAGATGGGCTTATGTACTGTCAAGAAACTCCTTTGAAATTGCATAAGAAATTATTCATAGTGATCTCAAATTGCCATTCTAATCAAAGTAAAGTAAGTAGTAGTACCAGAAGGTGAAACAGCAGGGCTGTAATCGGTGACTCCAGACGGAGTGAGCCGCTTGGTGACAGAGGTTTTGAAATCCAAGGAGAAGATGGCATTCCAACCCTGAACACGAATTCCAATGTCTTCTTCAGTGGAGACGAAGATGATTCTGTCGCCATTCATTGATGGCCTGTCGTTGAGAAAAGGCTTCGGTGCAGCACCATTCCCAAGGCCTGCTTCTCGTAGAGCAATAGGACGCTCTCTCTTTAAACCTAAACCCCCCAACAACAAGTCATATTAGGCATCAGAGTTCGTGAAAGATATGAGTAAATCAGATTTGTATGACCTGGAAAATACACAAAGCTTTGAAGCATTGAGGCACAGTGAGAAGAAGAGAAAAAGTTTAACGAGGTTTTCACAGATAAACACATGTTAGTTTAGTGTCTCCTTGACCGCTTTTTCCAGACCCATTAAAAGACCCGTAAAAAGTATCTTCCTCCCAAAGAAAGATCAGAATCCTCTTACTCCATAACGGCATTAAGATTCTCAAGAAGAGTTAATACGGCAACGCTCTTAGACGAACCCTAGCTCCTGTTACTACAATTTTGAACGGACGTAGCACAGTTCGAATTCCTGGATGCAAATGGAGAGAAACACAAGTTCTTTCCCGCTAATTCCAGATCCACAAAATGTAGATTCCAATCCTCCTTCGAAAGAAAAGATCGATATCCTCTTACTCCATTAGGGCATTGAAGTTCTCAAGAAGCGTTGGTACAGCAACGCTCCTAGACGATCCCTACCTCCTGGCAATACAATCCTGCCCTTCCATGGCACAATTTGAACTCTGGGATGCAAATGGAGAGAACCACATGTTCTCTAGTTTAGTGTCTCCTCGACCCCTAATTCAAGACCCACAACCAGTACATTCCACTCTTTCTTTCACAGAAAGATCAAATTCCTGTTACAGCATTAGGGCCTAGACAATCCCTAAAAATCCTGTCAATACAAATCTTGCCCGGCTATGTTACAATTCGAACCCTGCAATACAAATGGAGACCAAGAACCTTACCGTTCGCTGGCAATGGAATATCAAGATACAATTGCGGACTGCCTTCCAATTCCGAAACATAAACAACCACCTCCACCACTGCCCCCGATCCTGCGCCATGTCCGTGGCTTCTCAACCTCTCCCCAACAGCTGATTCCCAGTGCGCCTCCACCAGCTGCGCATTGTAATTCACAGACTCCCCCAACGTCACGCGAGTCTCCACCAACCCCCCCGACAAGTCCTCACTGAGAAACTCTGCTGGAAACTCGAGAGTGTACACATCGAAATCGAAGCTCAATCGACCTAAAGTGGAGAATCCTATCGTGCCTCCGGTGGACGATGCTGCTGCTGCTACTGCATGGGATGCAAACAAGAGAATCCCCATCGCCATCGCCATCGCCATCACCATGGCTCCAGGTTTTGTTGCGGGGTGTGAGTGATTTCTGGAGGGGAGGAAAGAGAAGCTTAGAGATGCATTTCATCAGGAGGTTGCAGAGGTTAAGAGAATTGTTGGGCAAGTGTAGTATATCGATGGGATTGTGCTTTGATGGGGATACACAGCAGGGGTGAAAGGATTTGCTATGAATGCGATGTACTTGGGAAGGGCGAATTCAGTTGTGGCTTGGGATTTGCACGTTGCTGCTAAATATATCCTTCGAGCTTCCTGATGATGCGGGCATGCTTATTCCGTTGGAAGCAGGGTTTTCTGGGTTTCATTTTATGATGTGGAGACGCTGTAGTTCGCAGCTCTGGCTTGGGTTTTGCACGTGCAGAAAGATCAAGGAAGTTGCAATAATTACAAGGTAGGAAGCTCTGAAAGCGAGCATCTAAAGGCTGGTCCCTCTTTTTTTTCATGTGGTTTCTTGGAGGGGATTACTTTTAGCTCATTTTTCAGACAAAGAGAAATTGGTTGTGACACAATTGATATGAGTTGCACTTCAAGTTCATGTAGAGATCTTCATGTCCCAAATTTAACCCTTGAAAAATCTAAATTTAATTCCAGGCTGATCACCGTGGAAATCATCTATTTTGTCATTGTGTGAATTATTGGCTTAAAAAAATGAAAAGTACCCCTTAGAAGACAAACTATGGAGGATGAATAGTTGTGTTTTTGTCCTATACGGAGAGATTGGACACGGAGAGATTCTTTGTCATTCATTGGCCAAAAAACATCCCCTGCTTCGTTTATGGGTTAAACTATGTACTAGTTGTTGTCTTAGTCTAGTAGAAGTTCAACTTAATTTGAACTTAAGATTATTTTGATGGCCAAGAAAATGTTGATTTTTCTTTTTTCCAAATTTATTAATTTGGATCTAGTATTGGCTAAAGATTTAGATTATTTATTTGACCCAATAAACTACAATTGCTACCTTTCTCAAATTTGTGGACATTTATAGCTTCCAACAACTTTAAAGCTCATATGACACTTCCAATATAAATCTGGAATGGCAAATGGACACTTATTACAAATAAAAATTTGTGAATGCTACATCACCTCACATGTTAACCCCTAAGTGTCCAGCTCATATTTATCAAAATTCAAACCTTTCACAACTAATGTTCAATCACACTATTACTCAAAAAAGATCCAAAAAAACTAACTGTATCGATTGAAAGTAGGAATAACCCTTCATCGATAGGTAAAAAGACAAATGATTTGTTCATACCCTTCAAAAGCTTATAATAGTCAAACCCAACAAACTTTAATTTTGGAGAGACAGAATTCAATCGTTGGGGCGCTCGAGGGTTAATGGTGTAGCTTCAAAATTTGCTACCTACATTGGTCTTGCACATTACATGTCACCACTTAGTGCAATACATATTGATATGCTTTGAAGATCTACAATTTCTATTGTATAAAATTAAACCTTTCTATGTATGAACACAAAATTGGTGAGGTAAAAATTCAATAAACTTCTAATCATAAATAGTTGTAACATGTGACAATCTTGACTAAGAAGACAACCTAGGTCTGAAGACCAATCTTGGGTCACTGGTGTGGCCATTTGGCTAGTCTACCAAGCCCATGATTCTACCATTGTGAAGTGTATCATAAAGATATTAACACTAGAGAACAAAACCTCCATGACCAGAGAGTGTTGCCAGAGACTGAGGTAGCTCGAATAAGTAAAAAAGGATTGAAATACATATGATGCTATCAGTCCCAGCGCTTTCACTGCTGAGAAACAAGCAAGTGGGCAGGCAGGCTAATATAATATTCTGTATCAGCGAACTCATCCCTGACGCTCTCTCGGAACAATGCTGCATCTGTCACTACTCAGCTGCTCTCTGCAACCCCAAATTCTGGATAGATCTATCAGCTGAGCTTGTGAAACAATGGTTCTTCAATCTCCAAGCCAGAGTAAGATGCAAAACTTGTGCTACTTGGTAAAACCAAATGAACACACTATCTGGAGAATAACTCAAAGGCCTGTATGACCTGTTTGGGGCACAATTTTAGACCTCATGTTCCACAAGTTCGTCAATCTTTCGACAAGCTGGTCAAATCTTAGACCTTTATATGATAGTAATCTGCATCGAAGAAGTGCACTCGGACATAGCCATCTTCACCGCCACTGGAGAAACTGCATGAACATAACAGATACACCACATTAGTGACAACTATTACAGGTTCAAAATCAGATAATATCATGGCAGTAGCCAAAGGGGACATGCCTTTTAGAGCCGAAAACCATCAGTAAACAAGTCATTCTGATCTTGCTTCAAACAAAAAAAAAATTCAGAAACACACTTCACTCCTACTGGGATATAAAATATTGCAAGGGCAATATTCTCTATGGATTTACTAGGAAAAGTTTCAATTGATCAGTTTCACCAAAAAAAAGTGAAGGAAAAATATTGAGAAACAACTACACTGATTCACAAGAAGCGCACCTTCTACCGTCGGGATTGAATGCCAGAGCATTAATAGGCCCGAAGTGACCCTTCACACCACCAATTTCCTCTTCAAAGATCTGCACAAACCAGTACACAAGATGGTGAGTGAAGATCCCATTCAAATTCCCTCGACACTACGTTTCTTTTGGCACAAGTAATGATAAAGAGACATCCTCTGCAACCAAGGCTGAATGTGAGATACCTCACAAAAGAATGATGAATGATGCCATATATCTAATAAGATTCACAAAGCCAAAACAAAATCTGAGGAACAAATCTAATTTAACAGTAAAAGGAGTGCAACAATGCCATAATCAAGACACAGGGAGAAAGCCACCTTGTGGAAAAACTTGGCCTCAAACTTTCCAGATCGTGTGCTGGTCATTGTCACTTGAGAAGCCTCTTGACCACCACCAATGACGACCTGAGAAAAATAAAAAGACGACTCTACTTGAGAATTCGTTGGAATATATTCTATGACAGTCGCCAGCATTAATCAACAATGACCTCCACTTCTCTCGAGCAAGAAAGAAACTTGAATGCCCTGCAACTTTCAGCTTCAAGAGCAAGATCATACTAAAAGAGTAGTCAGGTCATACATGATCAAGGAGGGGTGAAATTGCAGCAGCATTCACAGGCCGCTCCGTGGTGTAAGTCTTGAGTACTTTCAAGGTTCGAATATCCCATAGTTTTGCTGTCTTATCATGAGATCCAGTGATGAAGTGAGAGCCATCAGCTGACTTGGCCATTGATGTAATCACTTTCTGGTGGCCTGTGTCAGGATCACTTTCCTTCAACAACTTGCCTGTCTGCAAATAAAGATGCACCAAGTGCCTTAATCCACTGAATAAAGTTAAGGTTTACGATTTACAGAAAGACATTAGTAATCCCTCTAATATTCCAGAGTTCTAAGATCACTACAAAAGTAAAACAAAGTTCGAAAAATCTGATGGTTATTAATAATGAAACAAGTGCATTAGCTCAACAAACGACATTCAAATAAAAAAGAAGACAGAATCATAAAAACTCCTCCATCGGACATCTCAAACAACAAATTACGGGACAATTCACACAAAAACTCCCCGGGGAACAAAAATTGTAGACTTCGGCGACGATCAAAGAGCTAAGATATACCTCAGCATCCCAAATGCGAACGGTAGCATCCTCGCCAGCACTGATGATGGTCTTATTGAGCGGTCCCCACATGGCTCTGTTGATCCTGCCTTGGGGCCCTGTGATGGTCAGCACATCCTCACTCGTTTCTGCATTCACCATTAAGATATCAGATTCAGAAATAAAATAATTTTTTTGGAGAATGGAATAAAAATATTGCCTCTCATAGCTTTCTGGAGGAGCTGCCTGAGCATCCTCGGAATTAATTAACATTAAACCAAGAAATGGATTTTAGACTAATAATCTAGGCGCACAATCTTGGGCTCATGTTATGTTCGCAAGGTCGGGTGCGGCTCAAGTTACAATCACTAACTTTTTTCATCCAGTTCCTGATCAGCAAGTTTGCATGCGGGTTCCCGTGACAATGGAATAATTTGCTTCACATGTGTTCTTCCATAATTTAGTGCTCTAGATTTTTGTGCTACAATGAAAACGGTGCAACGGTGCATACTAATTTATAATGTTATGCCATATCTCGAACAATCTAGGTCACAGCAAGTGTAACCTACAACCGAAAACATCCGGAGATGGGGTAGAAACCCTAAGATTTCCCTTTCGCCGTGAAAGCCAAAATCAAAGACCTGTGAACGACTTCGATACTCTGGCCACCATCACTATTCCATCACCGTAGCTTGTACGTTTCAAACCCTGCTACCCCTATTGCAAGTGTCTCGGCACAGCCTCTTTTCAAGTGATTTTTACGAGGGCTTTTGGAAGTAAGATCCTAAAAATTCTAGAGCCAAGAGGAGAGAAATACTTACGCAGAGACCTGTCATCTTCAATCCGCTTGATGTGGATAGCTGATTGCTGTTCCATGAAAGGATCGGTGGTAATTACGACCATCTTGTCTCCCTCGGAGAAGCTCACCGCTCTCGCAGGAGCCTCGAAGTTGAAAGAGAATAGTTGCACACCGGTCTCGCAGTCCCATAGCTTCACAGTCTGGTCAGCCGAGCTCGTCACCAAGCGAGTCGAATCCCCTGAGCGCCACAGTCACAGAGGCTCAACACAAAACCAAAACCTAAAATGTTCAAACCACGATCACGCAGACATGACCAAAACCCTGAAAACCCTGAAAACGTGAGTAAGGTCGGAGAAACGCACTGGAGACATCACAGCACCAGACAGCGCCGTTGTGGCCACGGTAAGTCCCCAAGCGCTCGCCGTTGCTAGCATACCACACAGTGGGCGTGTGATCCTTGGCACACGAGAACAGCAAATCGCCATCTCGGTTGTACTTGAGAAACGTGAGGGGCCGCTCGTGCCCCTTCAACAAAATCGGCCTCATCTTGCGCACTTCTTCACACCTCCTAATCACGAAACAAACACTCACTGAGCCAAAATCCAGCTAGAATTCTTTCGCCACTCGCACACCAAACTCAATGACGAAATGGTCACGCGAAAGCAGAGTTAGGGTTCGGGGCTCCAGGCTATATATACCCACGTCAGCCCTAATTAGATACCCTGGGTCTTTCGCATGGAAGTTCGAGTTTCAGTTCTGCTCCGAAGCTCTGATGCAACCAGCCAGGGTTTCGGTTTCGGAAGAAGAGATGGGAGGGGTGAAAAAACCTCAGGCTCAGCTGCTGGATGACCAGCTTTTTCAATTTCTTCATGGCCTTCTGGACCAGGTAACACGAATTTTATCACTATTCTTTCAATTGCGCTCGCTTCGCAAGTTCAGGCGTTTAGGGTACCATCTCATAGTGTTCAATCCTCGAAATATTTCTGTGAATTTTCTATAGAAAAATCGCTGCACTGTCGTGGCGGTGGTCGTGGGGACGCTCTATTTTTTCTTCTCCATCACGATTTTTCAATCTGGGCTGGAGTTTGTCGAAAAGGGTTGGTTCTCTCTTGAAATAGCTTGGTTGGTTGTGTGTTTTAAACTTCGAATTTGGACTTCTAACTCGCAAGAGCAGGTGGAGGCCAGCAGTGGAGTTGAAGAACCTGAGTTGAAAGCCAAGATTGCGGCACTGCAATCCGAAACCCGAAAGACACCGACAGCTTCTTCAAGTCAAATGAGCGAGGTCTTTCTTTCGTCCAATTTTGTTTACTTTTTATGAATACATGAAATGGTCTTCAATGATTCTGGTGACACTAATTTTGACCCAATCTGAGTTTTTAGTATTTTCGCAATATGATTAATTCAATTCATATTTTCAACCACGAATCCCTGGTCTTTTATCATAGGGATTTACAGCATCCATGGACCAGTTTGTTTATTTTAGCTACCTCTGGCCACATTTTCTTGTCAGAGGATTTCAGCCAATGTTCCTTGCTCCCTCGAAATATTCTCCACTGCAAGTAGGGCTCTACTGTTCCAAAATACACACGCTGCCACGGACTGCACTACTTGTGCGAATACATTGGATCGAGTGTTTTTAGGTTTTCTCGAACAGCCTACTGATTGTGTAATTGCTTCCGGAGCGTCAGTTGGGATAGGGCTTCAAGCACAGACTCTTCATGTTGAATCTGTTTTTATTAACACCTAATTGTCTAAGTTCACACCCTTTGTGCGAACACGTTGGACTGAGTGGTTTTTAGTTTCCCATTAACAGGACAGTCCGTTTGTTATGTGATGTTCGAGGAGCTTCAGGGTCTGTTTAGATTGCCCGAGTCCAACCGACAAGGTTGAGATTATGAGAAAGGCCTGTACCTTCTTTGGTACGAGAGTCATTTTTTAGTATTACCTTGTTTTGTTCAGTTCAGTCTTCATTCTACATTCTAATGTTTGGTGCATATAATATTTCTTCAGGTGGACATGGCGAGGGAGCTCGATAAAATGTCTGCAAAGCTCGATTCTTTAGGGACGTTGGTAGAAGAAGCAGCTTCTGATCCTGAAGTCCAGGGGTTGCTAGCCAGCAGTGCCAATTTATGGGTACCTGTCATCACTGCATCAGCTGAGGAACGAATTGCCAAGGCACCTGTTGAAGGCAATCCAGAGAGTTCGCATTCTTGAAGATGCCGAGGAGCATTCCCAGTGCTTGATTGGAAAGGATGTTTCTGATTGTACGTAAGTAAGCTCCGAGGGCAGTGTCTACAAACTTCTATTGTACATTACATCTTATCAATATTCTTTTCCACTGCTTTATTGGCGACATTGATACCACCTAATCTGTGAATATGAATGAAAAGACTTGGCAGCGAGAGGGCCTTTTCAAGTGGGATCGAATTGATTGCTATTCCAGAAGTCTTGCTTTCAGTGAGTTGACAAGATAGCATTATGTTTGGGTGGGTCTTTCCTCCCGTCGGTCAAGTTTCCCTTTTTGCAGGTGTATGGCTGCAACACCTATTGTGCTATTCCTCTTGAATTGGACTTGCAGTACTCCCTTCTCGTCGGCTTCTCTCCTTCAATCAACCCCTCTCCCTGCCGTGAAAGCTAACCCCATCGTACAAGCAAGCAGCTACGCTACAACAGCCTGTGTCTTAAGTGTGGATGAGCTTCAGGACATGTGACAAGGTTCAATGTCCACACGGTGTGAATGGGGTTCTGTCTGCTCGATTATTTACACATAATCGTCTAGAAACAATGGGCACTTTATATGTACCGTCGGTTCCAATAATCTTACAAACTGCCTATTGTGTCATTCAATACACAATTGTCATTTTTTGTCTTGCGTAATTAACATTCAGACAATTCTTACACAATCCCAATCATGTATACCAAATTTTTAGTTTTAATATATCAAAACTCCATTTTGGGTGAATTATTTCATTTAGTATTCATGATGATTGATTTAAAAATATTGGTGATCTCTACGACACTTCCTAGTTATATAAGAGTCTTTTGTTTGATGGTCATTAATCTTTAAAGGATAGATTGGTGACCATGGAAATCATCCTTTTGAATATTGTGGAACCATTGGTATAAAAAAATGCAAAAGCAATCGTTGGAAGTCAAACTATTATAGAAGACCTCTCCTTTTCACAACTAAATTCTAAGGATGAATATTTGCATTTTTTTCTTAAACAAAAGGATTTTTTGTCATTCATTGGATACAAAATGTTAGCAACATCATAATTAATAGGTTAAAGACCATGTCAATCATACTTCTAAATCTTGTCTTCAATCTCCAAGCTTATCTAAATGGACTCAAATTGATCGATTCCTTTATAAATAGAATTAGATGGCATCTACTCATGGTTAAACATAAAAGGTAGCAAGTAGTGTAGCATTAGTGCCACAAACTAAGGTAATTACACTAAATAGGAGTATTAAGGGGACCAAAAAATTAAAGAGACTTATTGTAAAAAATTGTAGATGTTTAAAACATGATGTACAACCCCCAGACACTTCAGTAACTATTGACATACAACAAAGGTAGGTATTCATATAGTGTTGATTAATTAATATGGATTGCCTTAAAATCCTTATTCAATGTACATCTAAAACCAATTCCTACATATTTTTGCCTAAAATATATTCCCACTATCAATCATGAGAGTTTAGGTCCAATTTTAGAAACACCTATTTCATAAATTAATAGTTTATTCATATTGTATCCAAAAAATGCATTCTAAGAGACTCTAAAATTCCCTTTTGAATGCCAACAAGACCCCACAAAACCTTGTTCAATATTATAATGGAAACCATACTAAATTGCTTATTCTATTGATTTTAGGTGCAAGCGGTACGAGGTCCATAAAGCACTTAGGCTCTAAAAGTGTCCACCTCCTAAGTGCTTTGTACACTTCTCTTTTTCATTGCACTAGCAATATACAAATAGTTTGCATTTTAGGAGGTGGACTGCATTTCAACTTCAAAATTTTATAACTAATTCCATTGAATCTCCTAAAAATGTAAAACGACATGAACTAGACGCTTATTTCATTTGTCTTTCAAGAAAAATTTACTAATTAATATTTCAAGAATTTTAATGTCCCAAAATAATTTCTGGCTCTTAAATGGGTGCATTATGGACTTCCTATCTTAGTTGTCGTGTTTCCCTACATGGATTTTTTGGTAACTAGATCCTCAACACCTTTTTAGGGGGTGAAATGTTGCACCAAAGTGATACTTTGTGGATGGTTAAAAAAAATATAGGAATTGCATAAAATCGTTAGCGTAGTGCATACATATTGCTTGCCAATAGGGATGAAGCATTGGCACATTGCCTTGGCAAGCAATGGGCAAGCTAGCGCTAGAGGTATTAAATATACCAATTCTTAAGAGCCACATTTGTGGTGTAAATTATCTCCAAATCACAAGAAGATCATGTTAAATACTCACCTCAAGTAATTTTAGTATTTTCTAATGTGGAATGCCTAAAAATTCACTTCCTACAATGAATTTACATTGAAAAGCTGGAAGTTCCTAATAAGGTCACTAATCACTCCATTAGTGTCAACTAAAACATTGATTGTGGCCCAAATCTCATTTATTGAAAAAAAATTTAATGGGTTCTTTCCCTAGATGTCTAATTGTCTACTATGGGTCTTTTGACTGCAATGAATTGTTCTACTTTATATTGAAGAACATTTGTAATTTCTTTTTTATGTTTCATCTATTAGGGCTTGGTGCATGTTCCATCATTGTTGTACAATACATCAACAATTGTTGGTGTTGTTCATTTTGGAGAAATTGGGATTTACTGTAGAAACATCCAAAAGCATCTTTGTTCCCGTTTTTGTACCCTAGACTACCACTAAATGCATCCCTAGGCTTTTATTAATGTGTCCTTCAAATGCTTACCTTTGATTTGTTGATGCATTTGAAGGACACGTACTTAACTTTAATTTATTGACTATTGATATTTTCAAATTTCAATTAGGGTTCACCTATGTGACATTTTTTGTGAAAATTTGATTTTTTTAATATTCATGATTTTCACTTGCTAATACTACAAAAATATTATTTTTAGGAAAAGGTGCCTCCAACTATGCTAAATTGCTTATATTGATGGTTTTGGGTGTTTCCACCATAAATATAGTTGCATACATTTTTGTAGGAAATGTAACAAAAATTATAATGGAGGTGTACAACACGTTTCCTTCTAGCCATATCATGGATTCACTTTGCATAATATAAGGTAGGGTGCTCTAAAAGCCATGCCCACCACTAATACAGAGGTACATTTGGCTTTCTTCAATGTACTAGCAATGCACATTTTAGAAGGTGGTCGCTTTTGGTAGCCACTACTTTTCAGCTTTAAAAAATTGTAATTAATTCCAATAAGGTCCAAAAAATATGAAACGACTTGGGTTGCACGCCAATTCCATTTCTCTTCCTATAAATATTAACTGAAAATTGTTTCAAGGAGTTTAGCTTCCCCCCAAATGCAATCAACTCTTAAGAGGTTGCTTCAAGAGCAAACTACAATGAAAGCAAACCCATTCCTGTGCCATTCCCGTGTTTGTACCCAATTCCATCATGATGTACCAACAGAGTACATTCTTACTAAAAAAATGTACACCTTTGGTGAATTGGGTGTTTTTACCTTACCTGCAGTTCAGGCTTCTGGACCTGAACGACTCTCAGCTGCAGCACCATCTTGTTGTCATAAAGAATGGATTCTGAAAACTGAAAGAGATGGAGATGCAAAGGGAGAAGTGGGAATGAAGCCGTGAACTGGTTTCCTTTCGGTGCTCTTGAGAAGCTGCTTGAGTTGCATCAAAATAAGTTGCTTAATTAAGGTAGTATGCTCTAAAAGCACCCGCCTTCTTCAAACCGCCCCTATTTGGGGGTGAAGAATGGAGACAGGGTGATCCTTAACCCTTAAGTGCTCCGGCGTCCATATTTTGGACGATGAACAGAGGGCTTGTAGGCGTTGTTTCATCCAACTACCTTCTCATTCATCCAATGTAACACTTGAATCTTGAAAAGACGACCTTCTTTTATGCCCAATTTCATGAAATTTTGGTTAATGGTATTACTGTACAAAGATATAAGCAAAATTGTGCCAAAAATTGAAAAAGGATGGAGGTGTTAAGGGGTTAAATGGACCACCGTAGCAATGGAATGCAATGGAAAAAATATATTTTTCTATTGCAAGAGTCAATCATTGCCTTTGATTTCCACACATCTATTTACAAACTGCAAGTGAACAGATTTTGGGAGCCCTATGGTCACAAATAGGTACCTATGCCCTGAATCTTTGAAATTTTATAAGTAATTCAAAAATGCTTGAAAAAATACAAAATCACTTGTGTTAGTTTCCACATTCATTTTTCTTTCTCTGAAAAATAATTTAAAAATAATTTTGTCCACGTAAGCCTATGAAAAAGGCAAACCAGCTCTTAAATGGGTGCTTTTAGAGCATACTACCTTAGCTATCAATGATGAACAACAGTCAGTGCGATTCACGCACACACATCCATCCAACTTCAAAATTGAGGAGGAACTTGAATACTGCCTGTATGTCTCCAATGTTTCCAGATCCAGGTGTTCCCTGAATATTTTAAGCTGGTCAAAATGCCACCATGATTATGGTGCATTCATATTTCCCATATTACCTTAAACTCATAATTGCCCAAGTCAAGTACAAAATATTTGCCATTAATGGAGTGACACATTACCTCTTGTTGTCATCAAAATTTTGATATTGTCATAGAACATTTTAATTTTTGTCATAAGAAGAATGGATTTGGATATTTTTTGGATGGAATTGGGTCGAAAATTAAATGACGAATTGGGCTGGTTTATTGATAAAATTGGAAAGCAAATGGTAATGGGTTGGTTTACCTTAGTTAGGTTGTCATGTTTCCCATCAATTGTGGCCTAGGTGACAGCTCACGTGATTAGGTGACAACTCATGCAACACAAATGTTGGGGAAGTGTGCATTGAAAACATAGTTACAAGATGTACATTCGGAGTCACAATTATCACCTACATTGAAGCATGGTCGATTTTGTAATCAACCTATGGTTGAAAATACAGTGACCTATATAACGAGAATAGGTTGAACAGAATCTTCATGAAAAAATTTCATGGTAATTTTTTTTTTGAGGAAAAAATGTAAAAAAATATAAAATCCTTCTTAAATCTATTTCTATAAATGGGGAAATTTTTTCCCCTCACCATACCCATACACCAAATATGTTTAATTGCTTAAGTGATTAGAAAAGGGTCAACTACCTTACAATGTTTGCCCAAAGGCATTTCATCATTTGTTCAATGTTATACAAGGATGGTAAAGGAAGATTGGCACCTCACAAAGACAACTCGTAGCAAATACTGAGAATAAGCTTACCTCTGAAATTTGAGTCTATATGTTCAATCCAAACCAAAGTATAAGTTAAGTAAGGTAAATCAGCCTATGACAGGCAAACTTCCTAATGTAGTCACTTAGAAAACCATGCATTAGAGTCTCACATCAACTCATGGCAGATTTTTAATAAATGGGACTAGGACTGCATTAGGCTAATTTGTGGCCATAATCAATGCCTTGGGAGATGTTCATGGAGTTTTTAGTGAACGTTTACACTATAGTGTAATTGATAGTAAAAAGTTATTTTTTTATTCCTTCAATGTCATGTTCATGTTAGGAAATCTTGTATCCATGTTAGAAAATGTTGTGACTACATTAGGTGGTAAGATGACCATTATGAAAACACTTTTCTGTTGATTTGGGATAGTCTACAAACTCTTTGGGGCCAACATGACAGCACACTTCAAAAATTCATAAAAAATTCACTTTTTGTCCAAAAAATAAAATTCCAATTGTTTCTATTATTTCTCACATTTGTCTTCATATGGAAAAAATTTGAATATTTTTGCTAATGACAACAAGACAAACCACACATTCTGGTAAATTTACTTTAGTGCAATATAACTTACTAGTGCCTTGACTTTCTTAACTTTACTACGTCATTTTCTTGCTTGTTCTCACACCATTAGATGGGATTCAAGTCTTTGGGAGGGCCGTTGCAGGCTAGTTTCTGTTGTTGAGAACCAGCCTGCGTTGTCTAGAAAAAAAATTAAAAAATTAAAATGATATTTATATTTTTTAATTTAAAAATAAATAAAGTAATTTTTTAATGCCTATTGACATGGTTGTCTCTTGACCACGTCAATAAGCTGTGTGGCAAAGATGAGAACACAAGGGAACATAGGAAAACTCTTAGCCTTAATGAGGGTTGAATTTCATCTAATGGAGTTTTAAGATATGCACAGAATCATGTTAAGCACTAGTACCTTTGTTTGTAATCAATGACATAGTCCCGGGTGTCTTGCTTTTTTTTATGGAGTGGTAGTGATTTTTGAACACTTCGATATTTAAGGTAGAACTACCTAATACCACCATCGACCTGATTATGTCACGAATAAGATCCTTCCAATTGTATTAGTGGCCCATCTATTACCACAATCTTTACAACCCTTTATCATGATGGCAATGCACTTGAAGAGCGGACACATCAACCTACACTTTAACCCTTAAAGGACCGTCACTACACTTTCACCAAAAATGCACTCAAACTGCCATTTCTAGTACAAGTACCAAAATTTTGAAAAAATGTTTTTTTTGACATATTTAACTGTAGGATCTTGTATTATATAGTATCAAAAACATGTGGTAAAAATTTCAAACATTTCCACTAGGTGGATTGCAAGATAGAAGCATTCAAATTAACTAAAATCATTTTTTTGACCCTGCGAAAAGCAGGGCAGCTGCACTTCACAAGCTCACATTTCTATGAAAAAATGACCTAAATGGTGGTGCTTCTTTGGATTTGTTTTCCTAGACAAGTTGGCCACATGCTTGAAAATTTTCAAATCGTTTGGAATAGTACAACATATAGGAAAAAAATAGTAAGTAGGTAGCAGTAGAGAATGATTAAAAATACTAAATTATTTACAATTTAAATATGGAATTGAAAATTTCCAATCCCAATGGTCTAAATGTTGTAATAATGTATCTACATCCTAAGATTTTATTTTTGTCCAAACATATTGAAAATTGGATAAGATAAAGGATTTCAAAGTTTATTTTAGAGTAGGAAATCCAAAACTGCCCGCAAACAAAAAATCCTCATAACTTTTGACTCATTGATCAAAATGGAATGATTCAAAGCTTTTCGTGTATATAAAACTCTAGAAAATCAATTCCAAATTTTTGTTTATGAAAAAACTGATTTTTTCTGATCTGCCCGAACTGCCCAGTTGGGGAAAAAAGCAACATATTAGGCTATAACTTTTGACTTGTATTTCCAAATGTCATGAAATTTGGTGCATATGAAAGATATTCTTTGACCCCACATTCTATTAAAATTTCAGCCCCAAATATGAAAATCTCTGCTTGTAGGTACCTGCCCAAAATTTCTATACAAACAAAAAACACAGTCCGGTCCTTTAGGGGTTAACAAAGATTTGCTCATACTTCAACAAGGTTCTATTTATATTTTAACATTTAAGCTTTCAAAAATCACAAAAAATTCACTTCTTGTCAAAATGTCTTCGTTCTTTTTGCAATTGACTTCTCTCAAACTTTTCAATCTTTGAAAAATATGCAAGGTTGCAAACAGCTTTTCCAAAGTACCTAGATAACAAATTTGTGTGGTAATGGACAATTCTACCTTATATAGAGGCTTTAGTTCTTGAAAACCTTCAAGGATTTGACTTTAGGTCCTTTTTGTTGTTCATGAGGATGTCACTCCACACACATGCCTTGAAATTTGGCAAGTGTCAGCTTGGTGGTGGAACTGAGCCCCACCAACACCAATGGCACCATGTTTCAAGCTTGTGTAAGTAAGGGTAGGTGGGTCTAGGCTACGAAAATTTTACCTTTTATTGCAATTCGGGTTTGGGGGCTTTCCTCGCACCTAGAATTGGTGCGAAATAATGTTTAGGCTCATTGCTATGAAATGTTATTTATTTTATGTGCTCTTTTGTAGAATGGTTAGGAAATAAATTGAAGAGTAATTTACTTACCTCTTGAAGTAACCATTTAAAAGTTGATTGTCTTGAGGGGGAAGCTAAAGTCTTTGAAACAATTTTTAGTAAATTTTTGTAGAAAAAAAAATGGAATTGGCATCTCTACTAAGTCATTACATATTTTTTGAACTTTTCGGGAATTAGATACAAATTTTTGAAGTTAAAATGCAATGGTCAATAAATCCCTTCATGCTAAAGACCTTTCTTGATCACTAAAGAATGTGCTCAAAATTGAACAAGAAGCCAACATTTCAAAAAAAATTATCAATTTTTTTTTAACCCCTAAAGGACCAGGGCCGTTCTTCTGTCAAAAACTCCTCAAAACTGCCATTTTGGCTGCATTCATCCAAAAAAACAAAAATAATACTTTTTTTAGAATCTAACCGTAGGATCTTGTACTTTACTAGTCTAGTATCATGTGGTAAAAATTTCATGGAGTTTGACCGTACAGATTGGAAGATATTAGCATTCAAAGTTGAAAAAAGAAAGTTTTTTTGAACACTAGCCTGCAATTTCAGATGACTTTGAATGCCATTTGGGGAAAAAAATTACACCATGGACCTTGAATTAAAAAAATTTTGTGTTGAAGAATTGAGTTGAAAGTCTAGAAAAAAACATGAAAAAAAAACATGATTGATTTTTATTCTTTAAAAAATTGTTCAATACAAGTAGGTCGAAGATTGAAAGAATAACTAAATCTTTAATAGCTCTAAAGTGGGATTGAAACACAATAATCTCAATGGTGAGATTGTTCTAAATAGAAAAGTTAACCTTGTCAAACAATTTCTTTTGAAAAATTGTGAAAATTGCATTCAGAATTGAATCCTATAAGTTATTTTTTCAAGAAGATGCTCAAATTGCCTGAAAAACAAGATTGTTCATAACTTTCACATTACTAATCCAAATGGAATGAATCAAAGCTTCACATGTAGACAAAAATATGATCTTTAAGAAGAAAAAAAATTAAAAAACTAATTTCAAATTTTTGTAGATTTATTTTTCTGCCCGGTGACGTGTAAATTATATTTAAGATGCCATAACTTTTGCTCGCGGGCACCAATTGAAATAAAATTTATATTCCCACGAAGCTCATAAATTTTCCTATCTTATGAGAAAGTTTCAAAAAAATTCACTGAAAATTGAGATCATAGGAACTTGCCTGAAATCCATTTTGTCCCTTGAGGGGACAATGGTCCTTTAGGGGTTAACTATAACAATACAAATTCAAGCTAGAGAGGTTAGAGATCACGTAGGAAAAGAAAACACCACAATAGAAGCAATGGATTTCATTTTACATGTGAAATCTCAAAAATTGGTCACCAAATAATTATGAGGATGAAGGGCATGATTTGCATAACTGAAATCAATGTGCGGCTTGTAAAAGTGTAGTCTACAATTTTTTTAAATAAAATTTTAATGCAATTCATTCTTATATAGTAGATTAGATTTTTTAAATCTACTATATTTTAAGCTCATTTCAAAGAACACTAAAAAATCAAGATATGCAATGGACACACTTGCATGCAATGTTGAATAAAAAAAAATCATAATCAATGATTTTCAAAATCAGATTTTTGATGTTGAAACTAGACTTGAAAAAGAACATTCATAATACCTAACTAGTAAAACTAGTAATTTGGTTGGATTTTATTTAACTTCAAAGTATTGTATACACCAACATTAGGTGCCTCAGACTTTTAGGGTCAAAGAACTTTTCAAAAATTGTTTCCATGAATTGTACTCGGGATTCAAACTTACAACAATTAAATGTAAACACAAACAAAATTCACCTGTGCAGGGCTTGGCAGGGAGTGGCAAAACAGGGGCATGTGCACAAGGGAGGCCTCAAGCCCTCAAACAACAACATTGACCCAACCATTCACACCCTGCCACGTGTCCAGGCGGATGGCGGGTGTCATGGCGAGTGCATGTGTCGTTGGAGTAACTTAGTGCATTTGTGTTCAATCAATGCAATTTTGTCTTTGCAGTTAGATTTTAGAAAACATCCGAGTTAATGAATTTTTTTCAAATTGCTCTTGCATGGGTAATAAATTGGGTTGGATGGCTGAAAATTGACTGCAGAATTCTAGGGGATCGCAAATGTGACCATCTATTTTTGCGCATAAATCACTAAAGAAAGCAAATAGCCTCTGCTGCGGACATAAGGTAGAACTGCTGATTACTACACAAATTTGCTACCTAGGTACTTTGGAAAAGCTATTTGTGACCTTGCATATTTTTCAAAGATTGAAAAGTTTGAGAGAAGTCAATTGCAAAAGAATGAAGACATTTTGATAAGAAGTGAATTTTCTGTGAATTTTCAAAGCTGAAATGTTAAACTGTGAATAAGGTGGGTACACCCAAAACCGTCACTTTTTACTACTGAGCCTAGTTGCTATTATGAAACTGGTCAAATTTTCACATATTCATGTTGGCAAGTGAAAGGAGGTTCCAACACACCAAAGAATGCCACATTTGGATATTGTGTGCAAAAGTTATTAAGGGTCAAAGTTCGTTTCTGAAAGCGCTCCATCCAAATAGGTACGTAACTGAAATTCGAAATGTACAAACCTTCTAAATGGCACTTTAAGGTCAGGTGCCATTTAACAGCATACTACCTTAGACCCTTGTTGAAGCATGAGCAAATCCTTGTTAACTCCTAAAATACCAAGGCATTTGCTGGTTCCGAAACCACTGAAAACTGCAATTTTTGCTGCGATCACCCAAGAGACCAAAAAAAACTTTTTTTTAAGAATCTAACTGTAGGATCTTGTACTTAACTTGCCTTGTATCATGTGGTAAAATTTTCATGAAGTTTGACCGTACGGATTAGAAGATACTAGCATTTGAAGTCAGAAAAAGAACTTCTTTTGAATGCTGGCCTGCAATTTCAGATGACTTTGACCGCCATTTGTGGATTTTTTTTGCATCCAAGTTCATAAAGTTAAAAAAAAATTTGTTGAACATTTGAGTTGATAGTTGAGGGAAAAAAATTCAGAACCCCCCTCCCCCCCTTGATTTTCATTCATTAAAAAATTGTTAAGTAGAAGTAGGTCCGAGTTTGAACAAAACACTAAATTGTTAATAGCTCTAAGATGGAATTGAAACACCATAATCCCAACTGTGAGACTCTTCTTGCAAGCAAACTTTACCCTACCCAAAAAAAATTGAAAAAAACTAAAAAAATGCATTCAGAAATGAATTCTAAAAGTTCCTTTTTCTAAAGATGAGTAGATTGTCCATAACTTTCTCATTATTAGTCCAAATAGAATGAATCAAAGCTTCAAATGTAGACAAAAACATAATCTTTCAGAAAAAAAATTAAAAATTAAGAAAAATATTTTTTTTGGTGTTTTTTAATTTCTGCCCGGCGAACTGCTTTTTAAACTTTGGACATCATAACTTTTTCTCCCGGGCACCAATTGGAAAAAAAATTGTAATTTAAAAAAGCTGATGTGATTTCCTATCTTCAAAAAAAGTTTTAAAAAATCAGGTCAAAATTTGAGGTCACACGAGCTTGCCCAAAATCCCAAGTGTCCTCCGAAGGGACTTTGGTACTTTAGGGGTTAAAACATAGGTTGATGTGTCCACTCCCCAAGTGCATTGCCATCATGATAAAGGGTTGTAAAGATTGTGGTAATAGATGGGTCACTGATGCACTTGGGAGGATCCTGTAGGTAGGTGACAGAATTCACAGTGGATGGTGGTAGTAGGCAGCTCCACCTTACTATTTAACATAAGGTAACTCAGCCTATGACAGGCCAAGTTTGGAATAGCCTAGTGCAGGCCAAAAAGTTCTTGTGAACCTACATTTTACAAGACACGTGTACATCTAAAGAAATTTTGGATCTGCATTAGGCTGCTCCAAACTTGACCTGTCGTAGGCTGAGTTACCTTATACGGACGCAAACTGGGCTCCCTACAAAATATGAAAAAAGCAACGCTAGTCCCCCAACACCAGATTTTTGACGCAGTCACGGCCAACTGTAAAGACTTTGACCTGGCTAGGCTTTGCTTACTGTCAGCACAGTCGTGCAGCGGTGCAGCCCATCCTGTGGAATCCTGAAATCTGGCCAAGTGCACAGATACCCAACCCAGTGAGCATTGGAAAGTGGAAACCGTCCTAAGGTAGTATGCTGTAAAAGCGCTCCCCTTCTTCAAACCGCTCCTATTTTGGGGTGAAAATGGACCACTGTAACAATTGAATGCATCAAGAAAAAATTATTTTTCTATTGCAAGAGACAATCACTGCCTTTGATTTCCGCACATCTCTTTACAAACTGCAAGTGAATAGATTTTGGGAGACCTATGGTCACAAATAGGTGCCTATGCCCTGAATCTTTGAAAATTTATAAGTAATTCAAAAATACTTGGAAAAATACAAAACCACTTGTGTTAGTTTCCACATCCATTTTTCTTTCTCTGAAAAATGATCTAAAAATAATTCTGTCCACTTCAGCCTATGAAAAAGGCGGACCAGCTCTTAAATGGTCGCTTTTAGAGCATACTACCTTACTGTAGAATAACTTTGAAGTACTCTTCACGTGGGGAAAGCTGCCTCTGCTACGACTGAGTGGGCCACTGCTACAGTAGGCCTGTCCCTGGCTCCTCCTTCACAGCTCACGCTGGCTATGGCGCTCTCCCCTTCGCCGAACTCTGCAACTCTGCTAACTTACTCTCTTCCCAGTCTGGGTGCTTTTTGTGTTAAGATTCTCATCAAGCTTTCGCACGCCCTGAGCTACATCGTCTGAACATCTCACCGTGGGTGTTCACGCTCTCATCGTTCGTGCAAACTCTCCTGCATCATCGCTACCACAGTCGGGCATGAGGGAACTCTAGCTCTGTAAGTTTCCCAGTCGTGGGGTTGTGTCCTCGTTCATTGAAGTAGCTTCACTTCCTCGCCGATTTGTTTTCTGTACGATACCACGAAGGTGGATTGCGGGGTTGGGAGCTTGAGATCTGCATGTTTGTGTTGGAGTTTGGTAGCACGTTTGTGTTGGTGTTCGTTTCTGTCGTTTTGTTCCAAGTGACTTCCAAACTGTGGTCACTTGTGTTTCTAGCTTGTGTGGGAGCATGTTGGCTTCTTCTCTATTGCATCATTTCATTATTGGAGTTTCAAACTAACGACACGAGATGGCAGATTGTCTGGACCTACATCTCATTGTTTCTTGCTGAGAGTGGGAGTTGGTGCTTGGTCTCTTGGACGATTTGGGGCGCTCTTCTCCCCTTGCAATTGGATCCACATTGCATGTAAGGTGCGTACTCTGAATGGACTGGCAGACTATTCTGAGCTAATTGATCTTTCTTTTGTTAAAGTTTTTTCAAAGTCATGGTGTTGTTTTGCTTTGCCAATTGTGGACAAATACATCCAACTATCCCTTGAAAAGAGGTGTCTCCCTCCTTGGCTCCCCCCATTGAATTAGAAATATAAAAATCAAACATTTCATCCCTCCCCCTCCCTCCAAAAGAACCAAAACCAATAAAACTTTAATATGGATATTATAGTTGGAATACATATGGAATATAGATGTAGTATTAAACATTGATACGATATAATATGAGGATATAGGATATAGGATTATATAGAGTATGGATGTTTAGTATGGAGTATTGATACAATTTGACATAAAGATACATGATATAAGATTTTACATAGTATATATGTGTGAAGTGGAATATTGATATGATATGATATATAGACGTATGTGTAGGATAAGGGATATGGTTGTTAATGCCATATTGATTGTGGTCTAACATGTTTAGGAAAAATATAGAAATAGGACATAATGAAAAGCCACTCATTTATTAATCCCTTAAGTCCCAAGTTTTTTTTTTTTTTCAAAAACCACTCAAAATTGTCACTTCTAATGTGCTCATCCAAAAAATCAAGAAAAATAATAATTTAATCTAATTGTAGTATCTTGTACTACACTTGTCTTAGATCATGTGGTAAAATTTTCGTGATGTTTGACTATACAGATTGAAAGATATTAGCATTCAAAGTGAAAGAATAAGTTTTATTCAAGAAGATGTTGTGATTGCCTCCATACAAGAAGTTCCATAACTTTCACATTCCTAATCCAAATGGAATGAATAAAAGCTTCATGTGTAGACAAAAATATAATCTATGAGGGAAAAATATTAAATATTTTATTTCAATTTTTTTATTGTTGTTGCTCGGTCTTCTCCATTTTGAGGTTATTGTAGCATAACTTTTGCTCCTATGCATTCATTGAAATAAAAATTATATTTTTAAAAAGAAATAAAGTTTTTCTATTTTATGAGAAATTTTCAAAAGAAATCACCAAATTTTTTCTCATAAGAGCCATTTTGTCTCCCATAGGGACAATGAGATTTTAGAGGTTAAGCCCTAAAGTTCCAAAGTCATTGTGGGAGATTCTTGGGATTTGGAGTAGGCTTGTGCAACCTCAATTTTTGACATGGTTTTCTAATACTTTCTTTGAAGATAGAAAATCACTTAAACTTTCAAGGAATATCATTTTTATTTCAATCAATGCTTAGTAGTAAAAGTTAAACTACCCTAAGCTTCAGAAGTTGTTCATTGGGTAGAAAAAAATCACAAAATATTTTTAATTTTTAATTTTTAATTTTTTTCTTAAATAATATATTTTTGTCTGAATGTGAAGCTTTGATTCATTCCATTTGGATTGGTGATGTGAAAGTTATGGAACTTCTTGTTTTATAGCAATTATTATTTCAGTTTGAGAAAATTACTTATTGAATTCATTTTGGAGTTCAATTTTTTCAATAAAAAAGATTAAATTTTTTTTACATAATTTAGTTTGCTTGCTAGAACAATCTCATGATTAGAATTAATATATTTCAATTCTATCTTAGAGCTAATAATGATTTAGATTTTCATTCTATCTTATATCTATTTCTACTTCAAAAAAGTTTTAAGAATAAAAATCAATTTGATGTTTTTGAAAAAGAAATTCCAAGCCTTCACTCAATTCAAAAATCTGTAGTGCAAAAATTTTAGGGTAAGAAGATTCAAAGTCATATTATCTAGTTATATAAGGAACAAAAAAAAAATTGTTTTCTTCTCCTTAAACGCAAATATCATGCAATCTATGATATCAAGGTTTTTGAAATTTCTTCCATACATTTTTCCATTAGTCTAGTACAAGATTCTATAGTTAGATATTAAGAAAATAAGAAAATATAAAGTTTTTTGCTTTTTGTGATAAAAATGATGGGTTTGAATGGTTTTTGATGAAAAAAAGGCCTTGGGACTTTAGGGATTACCCCCTATGCACCCCAAGGGACCAAAAGTGTCCTTACATAGTCTAAAAGTCCAAATCAAAGTATTGTAACTTTTGCATTGGATGTGCAAATTGGAAAATTTGTGCTCTTTCTTCTAGTTTGCATGGTAAAAATTTTAGATCAATCCAAGATGTAATAATTTTTTGGAAGCCATTTATAGACTTTCATAGGTTCAATTGGAGTTCATCAAACTGCATTTTAATGGCTGCAACTTCAAGGGCTTGTATCTCCTTCATCTAATGTTTGTTTTCAATCAAATTAATTGGGTTGTGTTTCCTTTGAAGTCTAGTTACTGTGGTACAATTTTCATGTCAATCCAAGTTGTTTTGAATGTTTGGGAGCAATTTGAAGTTCAAAATCCGGACATTTTCCGATTATGGTGAACTTTGACAGTTTATTTCTTCTTTATACAATGTTCGTTTTCAATAATAAAATTTGGGAAAGTTGTGCATACTAGTCTAGTTTGTACAATTAAAATTTCATATCAATCCAAGAAGTCATGAGGGATTGAGAAGCATTTTACATTAGAGAAATTATAGACTCTCTAGAGGGTTGCCAAGAAGTGTTGAAAAGGCCCCTTGCAGTACATTTATTTTGCTTGAGGAGGAAATTTTCCCTATTCCTATACATTGTCAATACTCCCAAATGTTGGAGCATTGGTCCATGAATATCTCTATTAAAATGGAGGAAGGTTGTGGTAGTTAGTATTTTATATTCAATCACAATTAAGCAAAGCCATTACATATGTGCTCCTCTAACAATTGTAGAATAGGAAACTCATATATACTCTTTGTCAATTAAGATTTTTGCCTAAGGTGAATATTCTTTTTTGTCAAAGATTCCATCCTTTTTCTAGCTCCTTAGGGCTATGGAAATAGACTCACTTGTCAAACCTTTGCAACCCTTTGGAGAGTCCAAAATTTCTCTAATGGAAGAAGGGGGTTTAGTCTTAGATGCATTTTTTGCAACTCTTCTTGCTATTTTTTGACATTTCAAAGCCATTTTGCAAATGCAATGAGTCAATTGAATGATATTTTTTTTCACCATCAAATTTCACCTCCAAATGTGTTGCTAGGAAAATTTTCTACATCCTTCTTCAACACTAAGACATTATAATCTTGCAATCCATGTGGCCAAATTACTCCAAATTTGATTCATGCCATCTATAACATGTATAGTATAAGATTGTATGGTTTACGCTTCTTTACCTTCGAATTTACCTTACAATAGTAACATTTAGACTTAGAGTACTTCAAAAGCAATGATGTTTTGAAATTGAAAAGGGCCTAGGTGTTTAGGGATTAAGTAAGTGGGTGACATGAATCCATCATTGTCTTCTCAAAAGAAACAAGAGAGGAGGAGGAGGTCATGCATCCAATAGTCCATTAGGATTGAATAAGAAGCAACAAATGGAAAATGAAATTAAGGATAAAAGAGCATGTTGTTGCCACCATGGACAAAGGATAGATTGCAAGTTTGACCCAAATGAGAGAGATGTTATGAATCATGATTCTTTTGTGAAGTTGTTGTGAAACTTATCTATTAGTTGGTAGATTCATTGATTCCAATTGAGCTAAAGTAGTTTTGATTTTGAATTGTTGTTTGGGTCCAATTCTAGAGTCAACTATGTTGTAATTGTTTTCTTTCCAATTTGATCAATTCAATGTCTTGCATACAATTAGTCAAGAATTTCACCAAGTACAAATTTAGATTGTCGAAAGTCAATCCTTATTCTTTACCATAAGAAATAGAAGGATAACTGTGAGGTCAAGTGCATTATTCTCTTTTAGTATAAGTCATCTTCTCTCATAATTATAAATAAATTCAATTTTAGTAAATTCTACAAAAACATAGTGTGGATAACTTTGTAAGGCCACTCTTGTAACACCATCATTCATCTATTGAGATGAGAGGTTTAAAATGTTTCTTGATTCAATTATATTTGATTATAAACTATCCCTATTTGCTTCATAATTGTCAAGACTCAATAGTTCCTAAAGATTTTTGACATCTAAGATTTATTTGGTAACTAATTCAAATGAAAAAATCTCATTACTAAAAGAATTAAACAATCCACCCTAGTAAAGTATGAACAAAAACAAGACACAATAGGACTTAGGACTCCTTCATGTGAACAAACCCAATAGTATTCCATTTGTTCTGGATAGAATCCTTTTGAAATTTAGTCATTTGAATATTGTCTTAATAATATTTACAAATCCACTCATAATTTGCAAAGAAAAATTTAACAAGAAATCAAGTGTAACATTTAACAAGAAAATTGATCATTCTAGTCAAAGATAAACTTTATTTCATATAAACATGTAGGCTTGATGTGATAAATTAGGAAAATAGTCTTGAAAACTACTCTTCAATTGCATGGTTACAACTATCTTTTATCCTGCCATGCCCTTCCTTCCCACCTCGCTTCCTACACACCTACAAGATATACTTCTTTCCTATGTAGTTGTTGTCATTTATACAACAACTTTTGAATTGCAAATTTTCAAAGCACCACGTATGGTTTGGCCTTTGGAACTTGTTCCATTTAGGGTTCACTCTTAGTTAAGGGTGGCATTTAGGTATAATTAGGTCCTTTGAGACATTTCGTATAGTTTTATTACATCTTGGAGAATGCTACTTCAACTAAGGGAGATGAAATTCATTGTCATTCTATTTTTGTACTAAATAGGCCTGCAATAATAGGGTTGATGCTCATTCATTGGTAAGTATGTATGGTCTTAATATATTGAATCTTGAATTATGTGAAAATTTGCACACTAAAAAAAGAACTTGGCTTAGCATACAAATGATTGCAATATTGAAGGGTCAAATTGGAAGTGGCTATGAAGATGGAAGATATAAACTCTCTAGCAAATTAATTTGGTTATGAATGTGCACATCAAAAGCCCTACATGCATGAAGTTGTCAACCAATGATAAGAGATTGAGATGGCAGAATTTGAGGGCATAATGCTTGTTTTAATTTCATTTGATTGAGGGATTGTAGGAAGTAAACTTTAGAGGCATGTAGTAGCAAATGTACATCTGTAGACATGGATGCAATATGAACATATTGATAAAGAAATTGTTACTTCATACAAGAATATCTACAATCATTAAGAAAGAGTAATTGCTTGCAAACTTGTTGGAATTTAGTGATTTCATCTCCAAATATTTTCTCACAAAGATATATATATATATATCGGTTTTCAATAGATTATTACTGCTCACAAAATAAATTATGGGTGAGAGGAGGAAGTACCTTCAAGGACTAGGAGATTGAAGTGGTCCTTGATATGACTGGAGATTGAAAACTATTTGGTGAATGAAGTTGTTTCATCTATTTTTGTCTCTTTAGTTTGCATCTTATTGCTTTTCAATTGTTGATATTAAAAGTTAGATCTCTATTTTGTGGTTGATTTGAAGTACAATTTTCCTTGTCACATGTGAAAATTCATTGTTTGTAAGGTATATATGTTGAAACAAGTCTGAAGAAGCACCAAAGTAGGGTTCTTAGAATTGGATTGCTATAATTTTGGTTAAGTCTTGTTGACATGCAATGGAACAACCAACCAAACACATCTAAGTGCAACATTCTTAGACTTGGTATGAATCAATTATGAATTTCCAAAGTGTTGATTATAGATGTACCAAATACTTTATTTTGTATTTGCTCAATGAATGAACTTTGCAATACTATAGAGACCAATGGATTTGTAGAGATGGAGGATTTAGACCCTCTCTTGGCTAGTCAATGAGTAGTTTGCACATGAAATGTATGGCTATGAATTCTTAGAAGAGCAATGACAAAAGGAAGACTTCTTATTTCATTTATTTTTGGTATTTTAGAAAATGATTGTTTTTCATAATGCAACAATTTACCATGAACTTGGATGAAGGATGGAAAGATGCCAATTTTCCATCCAAAATCATGCGTTCATTTGAAATCATCAAAGATTTTGTTCCATTTTAGGGATTTCATCCATTGAGAAATGGAATCTATAATAGAATACTCCCTTGAAATTCTTTATATCCCTTTTTAGTAAATTATTGGTGAAATTGAAGTCATGGACAAAAGGGAAGACATTTAAAAATTAATCAATTAGGAAGGAAAGAAATGATAACCAATGGATTTTTGATATGGGCTTAGATTGAAAGCCTTATTAACTAGGAGATATGACATGTCTCTCAAAATTTTGTCAAGCATTTTACTTTTATTTTCTCATAAAACATGGTATTGTAGAGAAAATTATATTAGCAATGAGTTGTAATTATAGAATCTTGAGATTGTAGATAGTGAGTGATGTATGTGTTGGATATTGTAGATGTATCCAATAATTATGTATCTAAGAGTTGTTACTTGAAAATCTTATTCAATTATGTTCAAATTAGTTGACCTCAACTACCAATAAATATTGAATTGTAGTTTAATTATACTGTTCAATTGTTGCAATAGTCTTATGTGTTCAAATTATAATCTTTGTTGTAGGTTAGAATGCAATCTTTGACTTCTATTGGTGTTTATTATAGAATATTAATGGAGTTCTTCACACATGATTGGAGATAATGCAAATGTTCTTGTACTATTTGCAATTTATAATTTAAATATAAAGTTTTGTGACCTAGACTAAATTTGAAAAAGATTGTTGGATTTTGCAACTCCTAATTATTGTATGATAGTAGATTTGTATAAGTATTGGTAAGTTAATTTGATATAATGCTTGATATGAGATGATTTTCAATGTATTGATTAATTGAAGTTTTTTGGGACCTTGCTGTTTTTACTTGTTTGAATGTTATATTCTAACTATTTTCTTTGGATTTGTTTTGAAGATACTATAGGTCTTGGATATATTATTCCATTTGTTGAATAAAATGGTCCGCTCTTTGATGTGGATTGCAAGTTTCTTCATGTTGGCCATCTTCATGTTTTGGAGATATATGGGTTTGGCTTGGTTTACAAGGTGAGCATAAGTGTTCTTTAATTAGTGAACAATTGTTAGTGATTGAAAAGTGCATGTTAGAATAAAGTGGTGTTCAAATTACAAAGTTCTTTGTATATTTTTCTATTTGATTACAACAAACTCTACAATCTTGTTTTAAATGTTTATAAATGTAATCAAATTTAAAAATATGTGTTTCTATTTCAATGCAGTAGGTACACAACTCTATTACTAGTGTTCAATGATGTTTAATTTTTTGGATGTATTTAGATCATTTCTTTTAATTAATACTATAGGGTATCTAGTTTTACTATATCTTGTTAAGATATTTCATTGACTGTAGATACTGCATACTCTATAGGAAAGACAAGGATTTCTCCCAAGTGCAAAGTGGGCATTACAAAAGACTTCAAAATGTTATACCAAGTCTTGAAAAATGCTTGAAGGAAATGGAAGCATCTTCAAAAACAAAAGTCTTGAATAAAAATCAATGCATACATCTTTTGGACAAACTTGTGCAAGTTATGAAGGAGATCAACAAAATGTTGTCAACCACTACTCAAGATCTTAATTTCCAATTTGTATGCAAAGAATTGTGTGTCCTTCAAAGGAAAATAGAGATTGTGAGAAAAAATTGTATTGAACAAGAACGATGGTGTCATTCGGCTGTATTTCAAGTCCAAAACAAAGAGACTTTTCGTGAGTTGCTTATAGATCTAAAGTGTTGTTATGATACAACAAGGGATATGTATCTATTCCACCATCCAAATCAATCCAACGATTTGTTACCTATTCAGTTTGATGTGGCTACCTATGAAAAAGTCCTTGAAGATGAACAAGAACTAAAGAAGAAGCTCGAACATGTACTTCAAGGAGAAATCTCAAAGGATTATGAAATCGCGCAACATCTATTGTTGAGACTCAGAAATTTGGATCGAGTAGATGGTGGAGACTTAAATGCTTTGGAGGTTCCCAATGATTTCAAACCACCAAAATTACTCAAAAAAATAGGTGTAGGAGGTTATGGAGATGTATACAAATCAAATTGGTTGGGCCTTGCAAGTGCTACAAAAATATTGAAAGGCGATTCTGAATATCTCATGAATTCTCGAAAAGAGGCTGGAATCTTGGCAGGCTTGAGCCATCCAAATCTTGTTCAATTTTTTGGTTGTGGAATTATCCAGAAAGTTGGTGAAAATCCTAAGGAAGATGAAACTAATGAGATGCATTTGGTGATGGAATTGATGGATTCAAACTTGTCTACGATATTGAAGAAAGCAAAAAGGCCTTTACCCTATCTTGTTGCAGTTGACATCATGTACCAAATTGCCAAGGGGGTGTATTTCCTTCATGACATGCAAGTCGCTCATCTTGACTTGAAACCTGATAATATCTTGTATAGTTCAATACCTATGGAGGATATGGATCCTTGTCATATATTCAAGGTTATGGATTATGGGACTTGTCAATTGGAGGTTTGTAGCAATCCGAAAAATCCAGAGCCAACAATGGATACAATTGGAACACGAGGGTACATGGCCCCTGAAATGATTAGAGAAAGTAAAACTCCACGGTATCCATTTCAAGCTGATGTTTGGTCATTTGCTATGATATGTTCAGAGATTCTATCTAGAAAGGTTCCATACTCTAATTTGAAACCAAAAGATTTTTATGATCAAATGAAAAATATACATGGCCCTAGTTTGCGACCCACCCTACCCAATGATTGTGAAAGACTTACAATCTTAATCCAAGAATGTTGGTCTCAAGACCCTCTTCAACGGCCAACATTTTCCCAAATTTGTGATAGGCTCATCAATTTAAAGAAGTCTTTTTTGAAGGGAGAATCTTGCGCCTTAAGTGATTCCAAGTCTATGGGGAACCATTTCCCAAAGGTATGAAATTGCCTAACTAAAAAACTTATTTAGTGATGTTTGATTTATGTCAATCTCTTTAGTACTTTGCATTCATTGTTTTGAGTGCACTTTAATGTTTTTATAAGATAATGATTTTCAAAATACACCACTTGTATTGGAACAGGTAGATGAACCGATTGCTCCTCCAAAGGAAATTCCAATTGATTTAAATCATCAATTGTCTAAAGCCAAAGAGCTATTAAAAATGAATTATATCGGCATTGTCGGCATGGGTGGAATTGGAAAGACCACACTAGCAAAGGCAATACTTGATGACGTGACCATGAATTCTTCATACCATGCATCATGCTTTGTTTCAGAATGCAAGAACTATCAAAATTCCTATGAAATAATGTGCGAGATTTTCTCAAAACTTGGAAATATTGAGAAGCCCGAGAATTTGGGAGATGCTCAAAAGGTGATGAAGAAACTCTTGGTTGAAAAGAAGGTTCTTTTAATATTAGATGATATCAAGGATGAGTCCCAAGTGCTTCAAATAGTACCTCCCAACATTGTAAAAGATAGCAAGGGTACTACAATAATTATCACCACGCGCAACTGGAGTACCATAAAATCATTTGTGGCCAATGCGGGAAGGTTGAATGTTGAATTGTTGGATGACAAGGCAGCAACAATGCTTTTCACTACTCACTGTTCTTGGGGTGTAGCTCCTTTATCATCGAACTTTGAAGACATACGCAAGCATGTTGTGAAAGCTTGCAATGGCTTGCCTTTGAGTTTAAAAGTGATGGGTGCATTTCTCCGCAATAAAGAGAGGTTACGAAGTTGGGAACGAGCACTACAAAGGATGGCAAGAGGAAAGAATTTGGAAGGTGATAAAGAAATTTGGAACACCTTGCAAATAAGCTTTGATGGATTGAATGATGATGTTGAAAAGAGGATGTTTTTGGATGTGGCATGTTTTTTTTGTCGAGATGTATGTCCATTTGGCATATCAAAAGCAACAATCTTACCCTTGTGGTCCAAAGATGGCATCCCTCCTGTGAACAAATTAGAAAAATTGATCGACATGTCATTGTTGAAGGTCAATAGAGATGGTGGAATTCTAGAGATGCATGACCAACTACGTGACATGGGCCGAATGATTGCCAAAAATACAAGAATTTGGAAAGCATCTATGATACCTGAAAGCAGATTTTTAAACAAGGTAATATTCTATTAGTGCAACTCATATTTTAGAATTTCAAATTTTCATTTATCCATCTAAATGCAGTTAGTGAACATACAAATCCATATTATTTTAAGAATCATAAATTTTGAAATATGTTAAAAAACCCAATTATCATTTGAAGCCTCCACATGAAGTTCTAAACCATTGAAATTTATGCTTTTTGAATGCAGGATATTGAGGTTCTTGAAGGCATTTGTTTGCAAGGGACTATGAACCATCCTGTGCCTTTGTTGAAACATGACCAAAGTTTTGTTTTTGAGAAACTTCGTGTATTGATTTTGATAAACTCTTTATGCAATCTTGAAGCGTATGTTGCCAGCTTGGATTTCTTACTTGAAATAGCTTCACAATGTCCTCATTTGGAGGCAATTATAATAGGAAGCCTTCAATATCAGATTAAATCGCAATGTATGCTTCCAAAAAATACAATAGCTACTCTAAACACCAAGATATCAAATCTTTGTGGCCCATCTTCACCGCTAAAGATTCTTGATCTAACAGGGCTTGCATTCCTCAAACAATTATCCAACAAATTTGCATTGAGCAAAAACCTATTGAGGCTCAATTTGAGTTTTTGTTCAAGCTTGGTAGCTTTGCCAAAAGAAGTGGGGGGCTTGTCTTCCTTGACTACTTTTTATTTGAAAAATTGTTCAAGCTTGGCAACCTTGCCAAAGGAAGTAGGGGACTTGTCTTCATTGACCACTCTCAATTTGAGTGGGTGTTCAAGCTTATTGGCTTTGCCAAAAGAAGTGGGAAATTTGTCTTCATTGACCACTCTCAAGTTGAGTGGATGTTCAAGCTTGGCGGCCTTGCCAAAGGAAGTAGGGAACCTGTCTTCATTAACCACTCTCAATTTGTATGGATGTTCAAGCTTGGTGGTCTTGCCAAAGGAAGTAGGGAACCTGTCTTCATTAACCACTCTCAATTTGTATGGATGTTCAAGCTTGGCAACCTTGCCAAAGGAAGTAGGGGACTTGTCTTCATTGACCACTCTCAATTTGAGTGGGTGTTCAAGCTTGGCGGCCTTGCCAAAGAAAATGGGGAACTTGTCTTCATTGACAACCACTTCTAGTTCAAAAAGCTCAAGAGGTCATAAAAGGGGCGATGTCTTGAAGGCCATTTTAAAAGATACAAAGGATGCGATGAATCCGGGTTTTTTGACCACTTACAATTTGTAGAGGTGTTAAAGTTTGGTGGCCTTGCCAAAAGAAATGGAGAACTTGTCTTCTTTGACCATTTTTAATTTAGAGAATTGTTCAAGCTTGAGGGCCTTGTCAAAGGAAGTGAAGAACTTATTTTCCTTGATAATTCTCAATTTCAAGGTTGCAAATTTTTGAGAAAGGAGTAGTAAGGAACCTTAGATTTTGTATACCAACTAGTTGTTTCACCTTTTACCTTTGAAATTGAAATCAATTTATTATCTTCCAAAAGTGAATTTTTGTCTTGAACTATTTTTATAAAATAACATGTATATTCTAAACTTATGCAATTTAGCTAATATATTAAAATGGGTTGAAAATAAATATAAATATAATTGAATCAAATATACATTTCTATTCATCTTTAAAAAGATTAGTAAAAAGAAAGATAGTATTGGATCAACACAACACTAGCGTGCAAGCTTGGAGTGGCAAGCATGGAGCCTTGAGATAAAAAAATTTCAACTTTTTTACTAGAAAAATCTTCTTTAGTGCATTTTAAGACCTGTGACTGCTACTCCTATTATTGTTGATTTCAAAAAAAAAATCCACAGCTTGCCACTTGCCTCTTCCATTAGTTTAGCAACTTCAATCCATGGTACATAGTTCATAATTTAGTTCACCTACTACAATTCTTGTGTTTAGCCATTCACAAATTATTTCAAGAATAGAACAAAATATGTTAAGCAAATATTAAGACTCACAAAAACAAAGGTGGTTATAGCCTAACTTCCACTAATGCTACTCTTTATCAACACTTTGCTATGACTTCAAGGTAGAGATCATGCCCGTTGGCTTAATTTGGGACCTCATAGGATTTGAACCTAGGCCACCACATTCAAGTCTTATGGACCTCTCACAAATATACTCCAATCTAATAAAGTGACGATTATTTGAGAAAAAAAATTTAAATGGCACAAGGTGTCTTCCACAAAAATAAAAATAAAATTGGAAAACAATATTGGAATGAAGAAAAAAATCAATGACTTAGTGATGGGATGTAAAGGAAACAAAATTAAAAAAATAATGGAACCAAAATTGGAGAATGAAGAAAAAAAATGAGAATATAGTAAAAACAAGATGGAAAGAAAAACATGAAAAACATGAAAAAAATATGAAAATTAATGGGAAGTCAATGAAAAAAAATGAGAAATAAAGGATGAGGCAATTTTTTTTTGGGTTACATAAGTATATATATTCATATGTCCTTTTTGGGATTATGGTTCACAATTATAGGGCTTAGCCATTCATAACTATTTCTTTTTAAACATTTCACTTCATACACATATTCTCACATTTCAAGGAGGCATAAACATGTTCCATTCCATACACTTGAAATCTTTTCAATTGTACCAAATGTAAATTAATACAATACAAATGAAGTACATAAGACATTGTGGCCATGACTACTCTGAAATTGTGATGATTCATGTTTTAACTAAAAGAAGCTTTAACTCATTGAAGTTATAATTCAGTGGATGAATGAATTTGTCCTCACGGATATCCATCTTACAAAAGTACCGGTGTAGGTAGTACAAGTGCTTGCAATTCAATACTGTTGACAACCTTCAATGGCTAAAACAACCATGTTTATAAAGTCCAAGCATGTGTACAAGAAGTACATACTCATCATAATTTGGTACATGTTTTTGTTATGGTCAAATCCGGTCTATAGTGACACAATTGCATCTACTCTTAGGAAAGGCAACAATATCACTCTCAAAAAATTTCCTTTGACATTGTCAGCACTCTCCTATATGTTATGTTCTATTGTTGGTGCATTTGCAATTCGTTGTATGGTTCGATTGTTTCAAACTGTAGGATACACATTTGCATCTTATAGAGGTAGTTGATCATAGAACACACTTTTGAATATGTTAGACATATTGAATAGTTGATGTGGGGACAATGTAGGGCGTTCTTGAAGATGAAACTCAGCATGTTGTAGTAGTGATGTCTCACCCCAACTCAAGTCTATTCTAATCAAAACAGGCCACACCTCTAGTACCTCAAGCCAATCTATAACGAGTCTATAATCTACTTGCATTTGAACATGAGGTTGAGAAAAGTTGACTTCTATGTGAATCTCCAGCATTGCCAATTGGTACATTCAATTTCCTCTTCATGCTTCCAAAAATTTCTCCTCTTTCTAAATGAGGTATGCAACTTCCAACACTTTCAAATCCGGATAATGTGTTAAATACCTCTACAATTTTCTTAGGGTCTTTAAATTTGCTTTATCTTGCAGCTCTCAACTTCAACTCCTCCTTTGATGAACTAAATCTAGATGCATGTCCCTTCAAGTACACACGATAGTTTGTCATTTACATCCATACACGAATATTGTCGTCGCAAGTGGTGTTTATCAAATTGTTTCCTTGCTTTTCAAACATTTGAAGCCACTTGATATGCACTACTTATGACAAGTTGCACAATGGCATGTTTGCCATCTCCTCCAAATGCATCTACAGAATATTATAACTTTTCTCATTCAATATCATATGTCACAATCCACAACAATTTGGAACTAAGATATGTAAGTTCAAGTATAATTCAAATCACTTGAAGTACATTCTAAGACACTAATATAAGAAAAATTACTTGTCTTCTATAATAGATCCTTTTAAGAAATAGCCAACTTCACGCTAATGGTGAGCCATCACTTTTCAATCCAATTTTATTTTTTTCACACCCCTTAAAACCAAAAATAGGAGTATTACAAGGCAACCCCAAAACCTCAATTAGGCCCGACTTAGGTTTTGGGTGTGCCTCCTAAATCCTACTAACCCCTATTTTTTTTATTTAGAAGGAAGAAAAAAAAATTTAATCAAATTTTTGTAAGTCATTGGTACTCCTAAATACTTCACTAGAACTAATACATGCATACTTCAAGAAAATATTGAACCAAAGCAATTCTAAAAATCCTTTTTGGTAATGCAAATAAATTCTTTTAAGAAAAATAATTGTA
Source organism: Rhytidiadelphus loreus (assembly GCA_947034895.1). Taxonomy (NCBI): domain Eukaryota; kingdom Viridiplantae; phylum Streptophyta; class Bryopsida; order Hypnales; family Hylocomiaceae; genus Rhytidiadelphus; species Rhytidiadelphus loreus. Next base: position 25,051,930 of record OX344765.1, on the reverse strand, counting down.
CTCACCATTTGTATGAACCCTCCCCACTGCAGGTAACAAAAATGCCAAAATGCAAGTCAATGGTCTAAGTGATGAAGTGCATCTTCATTGGTAACTCTAGATGACAACCACGATGAGTGAATTGCAAGGTATCGTGTCTCCGCCCGCTCCATAGTCTTCATAACTTCATATTGTTTGCATGATATAATATATTGGTGTTGAAATGCTTCTTTGATGTATTTCTGCGTATGATTTTGAAGAGAGGTAGTTTAATGCAACAAACAAGTCTTCTCAAAATTTTCATCTTCTCATTGGCCAAACCATTGCCGTAAACAATATGCACTACATTCCAATTGGCCATAGTGATATTTGTTATGAAACCCTTGAAGTTTGGATGATCCACATCAAGTCGTGACATCACAATGTTCAAGGAACTTCAAAATTGCACTTGTATCTTTGTATCTTAATTTGGATTGAATATTACATGTTGCAATTGTCATGACTTTCTTGTAGTGAGAATTATACACATGGCAAGCCATCATGGTTCACTCATTCACACGCTTCACTTGTAGAGAAAATTTGCTTTGAGAAAACATTAGATTTTTGGCTACAACCAGATTTAGCTTAAGATATGAAGAGATACAATAGTATAAAAGACAAAATGTATTGCTGTAAAATAAAATAAATGCATCATTTGTTGTGTAAAAAGTCATACAATATAAGGTATATACTACTCCCTATACATAGATATAAGACTTTATATATAATACATATAAATATTACGTATCAATATATGTACTATATCACATGTGTATAAATATACAGTCATATAAATTATGTGAAAATCATATATATCCCTTAAAGGACCGTCACTATACTTTCACCAAAAATGCTCCAAAACTGCCATTTCTAATACAAGTACCAAAATTTTGGAAAAAAAACTTTTTTTGACATATCTAACCGTAGGATCTTGTATTATATAGTATCAAAAACATGTGGTAAAAATTCCAGACATTTCCGTTGGGTGGATTGCAAGATATAAACATTCAAATTAACTGAAATCATTTTTTTTACCCTGCGAAAAGTAGGGCAGCTGCATTTCACAAGCTCACATTTCTAAGAAAAAATGACCTAAATGGTGGTGCTTCTTTGGATTTGTTTTCCTAGACAAGTTGGACACATGCTTGAAAAATTTCAGATAATTTGGAATAGTACAACATATAGGAAAAAAATAGTAAGTAGGTAGTAGTAGAGAATGATTAAAAATACTAAATTATTTACAATTTAAATATGGAATTGAAAATTTCCAATCCCAATGGTTAAAATGTTGTAATAATGTATCTACATCCTACAATTTTATTTTTGTCCAAAAATATTGAAAATTGGGTAAGATAAAGGATTTCAAAGTTTATTTTAGAGTAGGAAATCCAAAATTGCCCACAAACAAAAATCCTCATAACTTTTGACTCATTGATCAAAATGGAATGATTCAAAGCTTTTTGTGTATATAAAACTTTAAAAAATGAATTCCAAATTTTTATTTCTAAAAAAAGAGATTTTATTGATCTGCCCAAACTGCCCAGTTACAAAAAAAAATAACATATTAGGCTATAACTTTTGACTCGTATTTCCAAATGTCATGAAATTTGGTGCATATGAAAGATATTCCTTGCCCCCACATTCTATTAAAATTTCAGCCCCAAATATGAAAATCTCCGCTCGTAGGTACCTGCCCAAAATTTCTATACAGCCAAAAAATACAGTCTGGTCCTTTAGGGGATATATACCATATAAGTTGTATGTAATACCGTATAAGTGTTGTAAAATCTTTGAAAATATAGTCAGATTTTGAATGAGTGTCATAGCCGCTTCAAAACTCCAAATCAAGTGTGCCTTTGCTATATACAAAACTAACAAAATATTCTGCAACCTCTGCAAGATTCGAAACCAAAGAAAATATTGTCCATATTTTATAGCTTATTGAAGTTGACATTCCCAATTTCAAAGGTAGTTGTACATCACTTCACTTCAAAACCCATAACTTTTACTCAATAACTCCAAACCAAATGTGTAATAGCTTTTTGGAAAGCTAACAAAATTTTGTACAGTCACTCTAAATTTCATAGCCAAAAAACATATTGTTTGTATTTTATAGCTTTACAAAGTTGAAACTTCTAATCTCGAAGTCATCTCCTCTCTCTTTCACTTCCAAACACATAACCTTCACTTCTTAACTCCAAACTAAGAATGTAATACTTCTTTGGAAAGCTAACACAACTATCTACAAACTCTTCAAATCTCAAATGAAAATATTATACTGTCCAACTTTTATAGCTAGTCAAAGTTCCTTGTCTCCAATTCAAAGGCAACTCTTCACTACTTTACTCCCTAACTTATAACTTTCGCCTCCTCACTCCAAAATAATATTGTGATACCTTTTTGAAAATTTAATGACTCAATACATAAGCATGCCAAATCTCAAAACTAGATACTTCTTCATCACATTATGAGTGCCCGAAATTCTGCCTTTAAACTCTATAACAAGTAGTCATCTTCTACTCTATTCAACATAATTTTCTCATACAAACTCCAAATGAAGCGAGTTATAACTTTTTGAAATCACAAGAAGGAGATCATGCTTTCAAATTTTCAATTCAAAATTCACAAAATACAACACACTATGACTCTCCAAATACATGGGCCAAACTAAACAACTATGAAAAGAAGGAGAAAAGACCCCTCTTTAAACTCTACCTTATTTTCAACCACCACCACAAAAATCAAGTAAACATTAGCCCAGACCTTGACCATGTGGCTTCTTTAAGACCCATTGGCCATCATTATTGACCACACAACTAACTTTCTATCTTTATCTTAAAAATAAATCGCCTCAAAGTAAAACTACACTAGAAGAAAACTGCGTTGATGTCAACAAAACCAATCTGACATTTTTCTACGATTTCTGTTTTCCAACGCAAAATTTGCGTTTTGGAAACGCAGATTTTGCGTTGGAAAACAGAAATCGCAGAAAAATGTCAGATTGGTTTTGTTGACATCAACGTAGTTTTCTTCTAGTGCTAAAAGGCAAACTATCACCACCTTTTCCTTCTACAACTTTATACACACAAAATAAATTTAGAAAACTAACTTCAAGTATGAAAATAAAGAACTAGGATTTAACATATGTCTAATAGAGGTAAAAAATGGAATTGCAAGAAAATATCACTCCATCTACAAGAATTTAAGAATGCATTTGATAGTGGCTACAATATTATTAGTACGATCTACCTTAATTAAAGAATTCACTTAAGGTAATATGCTCTAAAATCGACCATTTAAGAACTGGTTCGCCCTTTTTGTAGGCTAAAGTGGACAAAATTATTTTTCTATCATTTTTCAGAGAAAGAAAAATGGATGTGGAACCTAACACAAGTGGTTTTGTATTTTCCCAAGCATTTTTGAATTAGTTGCAAATTTTCAAAGATTCTGGACATAGGCACCTATTTGTGACTATAGGTCTCCCAAAATTTGTCCACTTGCAACTTGTAAAGCAATGTGTGGAAATCAAAGACAATGATTGGCTCTTACAATAGAAAAACAATTTTTCTTTGGTGCATTCAATTGCTATAATGGTCCATTTAAGGATCACCCCATCTCCATTCTCCACCTAAAAATAAGGGCGGTTTGAAGAAGATGGGCACTTTTAGAACACACTACCTTATCCTTGTAATCAATGTTGATGACTACGACTCCTGACAATAGGCCTAACCATACAATAATATTGATTGTCGTTGAGACCTTTAAAACATCCTTCAAATGTCACTTCTTGGCTACTCGACTTAACACATCTAACCTACAACACTAGTAGAAAATCCTGCCCAATCTGGTCGCGTTAATCATCAACAAATTTTTGTTGATCAACAGAAATTTGTTGATGATCAACACGACCAAAACAATAGATTGGGCAGGATTTTCTACTAGTGCAACAAAGCCACTAATGCTCAAGATCATGTTGAAAATTTTCGTGCTATCATTGTTTTATGCAAGGTTGCTTTGACGGTCAAGAAAGCCCAACTTCTTCTTATGGATGCTCACATAGCGATGCAAGAGAGCCAATGGCAAAAGAGGTTGATCCGATAGTTATAACAATGAAAACTCAAATTCAAGTTCTGATTGTGATTCTTCATCTTGTGACTAAAAAAAATTCCTCTAGTTCGACATATTAAAATCCAAAGTGAAAACAAAACAAAACTCAACAAAAGTATGATTTTATAAATTGGAAAGATCACTTCAAACTAATGAGGCTTCAAGGTGATTTTCTTCTCTTAATTATATGACTAGTGCTCAAGTGCAAAAGTGTTACCTTGAAGCTACTGAAATGATGTCATCTTCCTTTTTATATTCTTATAATCAAAATCCATAAAAATAACATATAAATATATTTTTTTATATAATGTACACATTTACAATGCAACAACGGCAATGTTTGCATACAATGAGATTTCAAGGGATGCTTCACCTAAGGACTTTCAATCTACTCAACTTCTACTACCCACTAAAAGAAGTCCAAATAGACATTAGTAATACCTCTAATATTCTAGAGTTCTAAGATCACTACAATAGTAGAACAAAGTTTGAAGACTCTTGATGGTTGTCAATCCCTAAATGCCCAAGGCCTCTTTTGAGTTTCTTGGATTTTGCTCGAAATTGAACAAAAAGTCAACATTTGATAAGTTGCACCAATATTTTTTGAATTGTAAACATACAAATTCAAACTACATGTTAGAGCTCACATAGGAAAAGAAATCACAACAATGTCACTCATGGGTTGAAAGATTATAGTGTTTGATCATGAGGGTGTTCAAACTGCAAAAGTGATTCAAAGTCTTTCAATCCTCTTTTCACATGTCAAATCTAAAAAATTGGTCACCAAAAAAATATGAGGTTAAAGGACCTAACATGCATAATCCCAATCAATTTATGGCTTCTCAAAAATCTACTCCACAATTTTTTTAAATGAATTTCTAATGTGATTTTTTCTCCAAGATCTAGTGTATTTGAGGCTCATTTCCAAGAGCCCTCAACACTATTGCAATCAGGGTTGACGAATTTCAACGTCCAGGGCAAAATCAAGTTCATTTTTCGGACGTCCGAACGTTAGTACGTTCGGATTCAGTAGACTCTACATCCGCATTGAACGGCGGTGGCGAAAAATTATACCGAGCCCCGGTACAAGTAATTCGGACGGCCCGTCAGAAAGTGGCGTCCAAATTTGGATGGCCTGTAGGAAAGCAGCGTCTGAATTCAAACGGTCCGTCGGAAAGCAGCGTCGAGATTCAGATAGTGTGTCCGAAAGCAGACTCCGAATTCGGATGCCTAGTTTTTTTCACATTTCCAAACACTCCCTCAAAAACTTGTCCATAACTTTTTGGTGGAAGGTTCAAACTTGAAACGGATTCTTGGAGATGAAACCTTGCTTGATTTCCAAACTTTTTCAAGTTCAAAGTTCTTCAAAAAAGATATTCTACTATGTGGAAATGAGGTCTTAACATCTGCTTTTCTTACATTATATTTCGGACTGCTAGTCCGAATTTGGAAGGGAAGAAGGTTGGTTGCCTGGTTCCACTTGGACACTTCTGACAGCAAACTTCGGACAGCCACTTCAGATGGCCTACTTCAGACGCCTAGTTTTTCACAATTCCAAACACCCCTACAAAAAAAATTCCATAACTCTTAGGTGGAAGGTCAAAACTTGAAATGGATTTTTGGAGATTAAACCTTGATTGATTTCCAAAAAAATTCTTGTTCAAAGGTTTTCAAAAAAAGGTATTCTACTATGTGGAAATCATGACTTTTAGGTAGAAGGTCCAAATTTGAATTGGATTTTTGGAAATGAAATCTTGCTTGATTTCCAAATTTTTTCTAGTTCAATGTATTTCAAAAAAGGTATTCTACTATGCTGAAATGAAGTCTGAACATCTACTTTTCTTACATTATATTTTGGACGGTTTGTTTGAATTCGGAAGGTTGGTCCCACTTAGTGTGTTTTTTTCTTTCAATTCAATCGATATTGTAATCTCTAAGGTTTAGATTACGTAATTTGCTATAAAATCATTTGTACGTGCATTATTTTTTATTGTTACTACAATTTTGTAACTATAAGTTTGTAGCATACATTTATAATTCTATTTAAACTAATTTTTGGGGACTTATTAATATTGATAGTAGTATTGAAATTTGTTTGGGGGAAGTTTTAGAAAAATTATTTTTGGAGATGAAACCTACTTGTAATCATTGATCCCTCAAGTACAAAGCGGACACAATGAGTCCTCTTCAAATTTTCAATGGAAAATTCTTGATAGAGTGAAACAAATCTGAATATTTTACAAACTAGGATCTGTAGAATTGAAATTTTACATACTTGTTGCATTATTTGATTTTGAAAATTTGAATGTGAGAAATATTTAAAAAAATTATTTAGAAAATGTGGTCTACTAGAAAAATGGAGCAAACACAATGTTTTTTCAATGAAAGAAATAGTAGAAATAGAAAAAAAAAACATTTTTTTAAACAATCCTAGTCTTTACTTTACACAAATAAATTGTGTTTGAAGATTTTTTTTTAAATTTGTATTTTTATCAATTTTAAAAATAATAGGTTCAACCTAGTGTGATGAAGAACAAAAAATATATAAAAATGAATCCAAATATTTTAAAGATGTCCCAAACAATATACAAATAATACAAGTTATTAAATCACAATTGCAATATTGCATATTTCACATTTACAACAACATGAATTGAAAATATCATTTTTGATGTAGAAATACGTTACAAACGTACATAAATAAGGTCCATAAGACCATAATTGTGATACATGAAGGGTCATCATATTTGAAAGTCAATCATATTTTTCACTACATAAGCACCAATATTTTTTGTATGGGATATATTGTTGACAATTTACATTTTAAGATGTAAATATAAGTATAAGGTTGTAGGAAAATATCAAAATAACTTCAATTACAATTTTGTTGTATAAATGCAATATTTAATCTTGAAGTACATTAAACTACATTAAATTACATTAAATTGCTTAAAGCATTTTTTGTAACATCCTTTAATACAATAACAAAATAATACAATTGCTTGTATTATGTATATTTTGTTGTTTCAAACTATTAATGCATTTTACAACAAAACTTAAAGAACACTTCAAGTTATAATTGTATGTTCCACATTTGTAAAGTGGCACATCATAATTGATGTAGAAAAACTAAAAATACATTGAAAACATATATGAATAAATCTATGAGGTCTATATAAGTACATATGTCGTACATCATGATAATCACATCTAAAAGAAATAAAGAAATAAAAAATATTCCACACATTACACCAATGTTTTTGGTAACTAATGTAAAATTGAAAGTTGAGGGTTTAGGGTTTAAGGTTTAGCATTTAGAATGCATCTTTAAATGTGAGAAAGAATAATTTGAATTACCTTTTCTTTAAATACATTCTTGCTACATAGGATGCTTATAGCATTAAAAAGCAATCTTTGAAAACAAATTTGCACTTCTTAGAATATACTATTTTTGTACAAGTGGACAGCTGTGCAAACAAGCCAGCAGTCAGCTGTCAAACAACTAGATGAGTAGTCAACAATTACACACGTTGAACAAGTGTTTAAAAATAAGAGAAAAATAGGCGTCTGAAATTTGCCGTCCGAAATGGCCAACTGAGACCAGCTGTTCAAATTCGGATTAGCTGTCCAAAATAAAATGTAAGAAAAGCAGATGTTCAGACCTCATTTCCGCATAGTACAATACCTTTTTTTGAAAAACTTTGAACTAGAGAAAGTTTGTAAATCAAGCAAGGTTTCATCTCCAAAAATCTGTTTTAAGTTTGGACCTTTCACCAAAAAGTTATGGACAAGTTTCTGAGGGGGTGTTAGGAAATGTGAAAAAATCTAGGCATCCGAAGTAGGCCGTCCGAAGTGTCCAAGTGGAACCAGGCAACCAACCTTCCCCCCTTCCAAATTCGGACTAGCTGTCCGAAATATAATGTAAGAAAAGCAGATGTTCAGACCTCATTTCCACATAGTAGAATACCTTTTTCTGAAACACTTTGAACAAAAAAAAGTTTGGAAATCAAGAAAGGTTTCATCTTCAACAATCCATTTCAATTTTGAACCTTCCACCAAAAAGTTATGGACAAGTTTCTGCGGGGTGTTTGAAAATGTGAAAAAAAAGTTTCTGCGGGGGGGCGGAAGTGGGCCGTCTGAAGTGGGCCATCCGAAGTTTGTCATCTTAAGTGCCTATGGTCAATTGGTCATATTCTTAATAATATAAAACTAATCAAGCGTATTAAGGTTCTAACAATACAATTGCAAGCAAATCTCACGTTTAACTTCTAAACGTCCAAACAAGGTTTTTTGGCAACATAACAATTTTGGGCAACTTACTACAGACAATTTTTTTATTTTTTCTCTTTGGAAATTTCTCACAATGTGTGGATAACAAGTAGCTTTATGGCCCAACAATTTTCATAACTTTTGACTACATGGTTCAAAAGTTATTGCATGATACATAATTTTCAGTGTTCGGCGGGCAACGTGAGCAGAAAAAAAAATTCTTTGAAGATCACTTTTTAAAAAAATAAAAATTTGAAATTGGTTCCTTAGATTCTTATATATGTAGTAAGCTTTGAATCATTCTCTTCTACTTTGAATCATTCCATTTTGATTAATGAGATGAAAGTTATGAGGAATTTTAGTTTAAATTAGTTTGTGGTTAGATATGGAATCTCTACTCTAAAATAAACTTTGAAGTTTTTTATTTAACCCAATTTTAAATATTTTTGAAAATAAATATAAACATTAGGTGTATATTGTTTATTAAAACATTACAAACATTGGGATTGGCATTTTTCAATTCTATAAATAAATTGTTAACAATTTAGTATTTTTAATCATTCTCTACTACTTTCTACTTACTATTTTTTTCCTGTATATTGTACAATTCCAAATGATCTAAAATTTTTCAAGCATGTAGCCAACTTGACTTGTGGAATGAATCCAAAGAGTAACTACCATTTTGGATATTTTTTTTACAAATGTAACCTTGTGAAGTGCAGCTGCTCGTATTTTTACAGGGCCAAAAAAAGGGTTTTGTCACTTCAAACGTTAATATCTTGCAATCTACATGACGGAAAATTCTAAAAAAAATTCAGAACTTTTCAAACTATTTTACTACAAGATCCTATGGTTTTATGTGTCTAAAAATGTTTTTCATCTAAAATTTGGTGCTTGTAAATGCAAGGGTACTTTTGGAGCAGTTTTGGTGAAAATATAGTCTCTAATGTTTAGCAATGAACTGAATAATGACCAACTCGATCTTTTTGTGTGAAGATAAGGGATCCAAGAGTATTGAAGATTACAATGAAAAATTAAAGTAATATCTAGCACCTAATCTTTTGGAGAAGTCCCACAGTTGGAGTCTTTGTTCAAATCAGACGTATAATATATCATTGAAAAGCTCTCAACAATACCTTTCTAATGATATATTATAAGGCACACAAAATGATCAGATGGGGCGTCCAATTCCAACAGCCTGTCCAATCGGACAGGGTCTGATCAAATGATTGGGTGGACTTCAATCTTTGGAGAAGCCCCATAGTTGAAGTTTTTGTTTGAATTGGATGCATTATATACCGTTGAAAAGCTCTCAAGAATATCTATCCAATGATATATTATGAGGCATAGAAAAGTGAATGGGGGCGTCAGACAACAATGGATGACAGTGCGGACGGGCCTTTTGGATCCAACACTGCAGACAGGTAGGATTGTTAGGCCATCGGATCGGACGGGCCGTCGGAATCGGACACCCTATTTGATCGGACGGGCCGTTGGAATTGGATGCCCTATCTGATCGGATGGACCGTTGGAATTGGATGCCTTGATTGGACGGGCCGTCAGAATCGGACACCCTATCTGATCGGATGCTGCGAACAAGCGGACCTACCGGGCCGGGCGGATGTTGGAGATGTGTATAATATACCGTCCCCCTTTATATTTTGGGACTGCAAATGTCACAAGACGTTCTAGAGGGTACGGATGTGGATGCGGGACGTCTAGACGCCCTATCAACCCTAATTGCATTGAGTACTCTTGCATAAAATCTTGAATAGAAAAAATCATAATCAATCATTTTCAAAATTGGATTTTTGATGCTAAAACAAGTCTTCAAAAAGAATTTTTCAAAAATATAAACTACTAAAAATTTAGCAACTTGTTTATGTTTTACTTAACTTCAAAGTGTTCTTACACCAAAATTTGAAACATGTGCATTAGCTGAACAAAAACAAACATGCAAATAAAAAAGAACAGAATCATAAAAACTCCTCCATCGGACATCTGAAACAACAAACTGCGGGACATGTGCACGAATTCTGTTTGAACTGAAAGGCGGGTGCAGCTCAAGTTCAAATTAAACTGCCACCTCAATTGCAAGTGTCTCACTTTCAAATCATTTTTACCGCCAGGAATTTTATCACTATTCTTTCAATTGCGCTCGCTTCGCAAGTTCAGGCGTTTACGGCGACATCTCATACTCTTCAATCCTCGAAATATTTCTGTGAATTTTCTATAGAATAATCGCTGCACTGTCGTGGCGGTGGTCGTGGGGACGCTCTATTTTTTCTTCTCCATCACGATTTTTCAATTTGGGCTGGAGTTTGTCGAAAAGGGTTGATTCTCTCTTGAAATAGCTTGGTTGGTTGTGTGTTTTAAACTTCGAATTTGGACTTCTAACTCGCAAGAGCAGGTGGAGGCCAGCACTGGAGTTGAAGAACCTGAGTTGAAGATTGCTGCTCTGCAATCCGAAACTCGAAAGGCACCGACAGCTTCTTCAAGTCAAATGAGCGAGGTCTTTCTTTCGTCCAATTTTGTTTACTTTTTATGAATACATGAAATGGTCTTGACACTAATTTTGACCCTATCTGAGTTTTAGTATTTTCGCAACATGATCTATTGAATTGGTATTTTCAACCACGAATCCCTGGTCTTTTATCACTCGGGTTTACAGCATCCATGGACCAGTTGTTGTTTTCTGGCTACCTCTGGTCAGATTTTCATGTCAGGGGATTTCAGCCAATGTTCCTTGCTCCCTCGAAATATTCTCCAATGCACGGACTCTACTGTTCCAAAAAAATTACGCTGCCACGGACTGCTTTGGCGAAATGGACTGAAATGACACTACTTGTGCGAATACATTGGATCGAGCGTTTTTAGGTTTTCTCGAACAGCCTACTGATTGTGTAATTGCTTCCGGAGCGTCAGTTGGGATAGGGCTTCAAGCACAGACTCTTCATGTTGAATCTGTTTTTATTAACACCTAATTGTCTAAGTTCACACCCTTTGTGCGAACACGTTGGACTGAGTGGTTTTTAGTTTCCCATTAACAGGACAGTCCGTTTGTTATGTGATGTTCGAGGAGCTTGAGGGTCTGTTTAGATTGCCCGAGTCCAACCGACAAGGTTGAGATTATGAGAAAGACCTGTACCTTCTTTGGTGCGAGAGTCATTTTTTTCGTATTACCTTGTTTTGTTCTATCTTTTGTTCAGTTCAGTCTTTATTCTACATTCTAATGTTTGGTGCATATAATATTTCTTCAGGTTGACATGGCGAGGGAGCTCGATAAAATGTCTGCAAAGCTCGATTCTCTAGGGACGTTGGTAGAAGAAGCAGCTTCTGATCCTGAAGTCCAGGGGTTGCTAGCCAGCAGTGCCAATTTATGGGTACCTGTCATCACTGCATCAGCTGAGGATCGAATTGCCAAAGCACCTGTTGAAGGCAATCCAGAGAGTTCGCATTCTTGAAGATGCCGAGGAGCATTCCCAGTGCTGGATTGGAAAGGATGTTTCTGATTGTACGTAAGTAAGCTCCGAGGGCAGTGTCTACAAACTTCTATTGTACATTACATCTTATCAATATTCTTTTCCACTGCTTTATTGGCGACATTGATACCACCTAATCTGTGAATATGAATGAAAGGACTTGCTAGTGGGAGGGCCTTTTCAAGTGGGATCTGCTTGATTGCTATTCCAGAAGTCTTGCTTTCAGAGAACCTCGAGGAATTTTTTTGGTGAAAATCACAAATATTCACTCTACAATTGATTTTAGAAGGAATTTTCAATTTGTCACTTCAAATTTTATTGAAAAAGATTGGTTTGTATACTAGTTGATCTAATTGTATGGATATAGTATATGGATTGTATTTGAAAACTATTGTTTGAAAGTCATCATTAAATTATTTTCTTAAATTGCATTTTATAATACATCTTTACAATTTTGGAAATCTAAACCATCCCCTAGTCCTCAAGAGTTTAATATAGAAATTGAATGCATTGTCCTATTCAACAAATATTTCAAATGCAAGGACATTAAGATGTAACAACGGTTCATATTGCAACCTATGCTCTCTCTACAATGGCTAATGCAATTCCATGCTCTCAATTTAAAAAACATTCAAATATCATGAGAACCACATCATTTGCATGTTTGTCCAATTGTGAATATTTTTAATTATATAAATGTCAACTTCAATTTTTGTGTATAACAATTTGAAATGATGTATACCAACATACAAGGCACAAAATTATTTTTTGTAGTTCTAAGAAAAATTGACAAAATATAAAGGAATTCTAAGTTTTAAACATGGTTAACTTTGAAATTAATTTTCTTTCAAACCACAACTAGTTTTTTCTTCAAATTTCCATAGTAATGTATTTTAAATCACATACTACAAATTTCATATATATACTTTTGGACTTTGCCTATTGATGTGTATGGTATGGTTGTTTGAATGAAAAAGTTCCAAATTCATACTCAATTTTGTTCACCACTGTAGATGCACACAATAAAACTTGGATTTGGACTTAGAACAACCAAAATAGAGCCTATTAGAAGCAAACTAATAGACAAAAAAACTATAGAGAATTATTTCAAATCATTCTAAAGAAAGAAAAAACAATCTTGATCACCCAAAATCACTCCTACATTTGTCAAAATGCATAAAATAATGCAAATTATATCTCATACAATTGAAACATGGTCAACCAAATTTAGTACTCTGAATGCAACTTTCTTCTAGGAAGACACTCCAAGCCTAATCCTAGAAAATCAATAATCTAAGAGAATGTTGTTTGAATTTACAACAACACACACCAAAAGATTGACGGGTAAACTATTGAGATGATCTCAAGTGCTCTCAACTACTCTGCTTGCACTAACAAATGATCAACTATCACAATAAGAAGTCATCCTTGTGTATTACCCCCAAAGTAACCAAGCTAAAGATGAAATATCTACTTTAGAAGGCAATTGTAACTCTTGAAACATATTTCTATCATTTCTAACTGTCAAAAACATATTTCTATCATTTCTTCTTTCTATTTTTAATTGCATCTCCTATACAATCATATGGAAGTAACCACAAGGAAACTTTGGAGTTAGATTCGTATCCCTTCACTGGGACAATGAAAATTTCATTATGCTACATTCATTTCTCACTGTGGTGGTGGGTTGGGCGGAACAGGCCTTACTCCCAATCTTCTTCTGCTGGGAAGGACTCTCCTGATCGGACCCCTCGCATCCAATCGACCTCTCAAATCGTGTACGCCGACTGGAAGGCTCTCAACCGGAGGTTCCTGCTCATTCTGAAGAGAATTCTGCCCGAACTCTTCCAGGCTCAGATAGCGTCCTGTGATCCTCGTTAGAGAAGAAGGACGCAGCACAACACCGTCCAGACGTATCCCACTCTTCCCTGCACTACAATCCGTTTCCGCCATTGAAAATTCCAATGACGTGACTTTCTCCTCATCTGAGACCGTTATTTCGCCCGCGTCAAACTCAAACCACCTGTCATCAACCAGCCGGACGGGGGTCAGGTCACCAAGTTCGCTTTGCTGAATTGTATTGTTGATCAAGTAGCGATGGGTGGTTGCTTTTTGAGATCCATCTGTGGTTGACACACTGAATTCTGTCGGCACGTGGGCCCAACCATATACACGGGATCTCTGATTTCGGTATTGAATGCGCCATGACAAAGTGTAGTCCCCTGGGGAAAGTTCACATTTGATACTTCCGGATGTGTGGAACCACCACACATTGCGCAAGCATGCCACCTCAGGCCACCTGCATTGCACCGGACTCACGGGTCAGATCCAATACTTGCTTACCGAAATTCAAATTCCACAGCACATTTCAAGAGTTTACAACCTATCACGTGATGTGAGTTCTTGCCAAATTCTAGAATGCGCTTAACACTTGTGCACTCTCTTTTGAATTATAGAAAACCCATAACCCAAAGCGTACCTATTTGACACTTTAATCATTAAACTCCTATAAATAGATTTTTTTTAAATGAACAGATCAATAACAAGTAGCTACACTACAAGAGACTCTGTCCCTGTAGCACTGGCTCGTTTTTTGAGTAAGGTAGCTTAGAGTTGATGCAAAGACTCCTCCCCTTCGTTTCAGAGCAAATATATCTTGTGTACTTATACTATGTTAATGTTAATGATCTTAAAATTTTAGCTCGCATACTAAACTTCATGAATTAAATAGCCATCATATTATCGGTAAGTTAAATGCTTCCAAATTTTACTTAACAAAGATATATGAAATTTTTTATCAAAGTTTGGCAATGTAGATAATTTCTTATCATGATGCATAACATCTCATTATTTGGTGTCAACTTCAAAAAAATTGTGGGAGTCAAACAGTATTGCACATCTAAGTTAATCCAAGACCTAGTATGTGTTTAGGGGTTAAAACTGAGTAACGATGATCAGGTTAACAATCAGCAGTGGTGATTTCACATGATCAGTCATTACATCTTTTGAGGTCTGCAACACAATTGAATTGAATGTAGGTACTCACATATAAGCTGAATCTACTTTTCTTGGAAAATTTTCCAGGAGAAAAATTGCATGAAAACCGGGCACACTCGCAAACAGCACTGGGTGCAAACTGTAGTCAAGGATGATAACTATATGAGAGGATTGCGATGCTAAATTATATAAACCTCCATTGAACATTTCCGTCGAAAGAAAACATACCTTGCACCTGATCCAGGAGACCAATTCCAATATCTATTGTCGTCACCCCAAACAACTCGGAGTCCCTTGGCTGCCACACTGTAGCATGCTCCTCCTGTGCCTTGATCTAGCCAATAGGCCTGCAACGAATGTTAACAGTTTACCTTTAGCGATATAAGCGACCCACTTTGGCATGACCACACAAGATAGCACAGTGTAATAGAAGTAAGCTTGCGCATTTGGTGGTGTTCTCTTAAAGTGAATCTATCGCAGTTTAAAAAAACAGAAAGTAACAGAAAAGTTGTAAATTTTCTAATAAGCATAAATGAGACGACACTCCAGGCCAAAGACACGTTACGCGAAGTCATCCCTGAAGTTAGATTCCTCTATTTTGAATTGTTCACGAAGCTCACTTCTGAATCGACAAACATTCGTTCAGCATTTACTTCACAAACAAATTCTAGTCAGAAAGATAAATTCTCATACCAGCGTCTCTCGGAGAAGAAATGGCTTGCGCAGGAACGAGAAAATCTTCTTCTTCGTTGCAGCTTTCAGCTCATCATTTGGACCTACCACCTTCAAGGCCGATTTGGGAACAAACTGATCCCATACTGAATCAGAGTCCAATGTATCTCGAAACCCTAAGCAGACACACGCACCTCTAGCCACATCTTTGGGACTCAGATAGGATACAATCAGATGTACGCACGCGTCTGGCAAATCAGTGAATATCACTCCCTCTCCTCGAGGTTTGCCAGCCCCGTGCGTGTGCTCGTCAGAAGTAGCACCATTTGTTGTTCCCGTCTCCATGTCTTCTGCAGGTCGAGCTTCAGTCATGGCGAAGGCAAGGTTCAGTGATTACCAACGATTACCCGATGCTTAACCCTATAACTTAGTGACATTCAGATGTATAACACTTCAAAAGCAATGATGTTTCTGAGATCAAACAGGCGCCTTAGGTGATGAGGGGTTAAGGTCTGTGCATCCAAAAAGTGGGTGCACCTTTGTCAACCCTAATTGTAACTTTCAAAATATTGGTATGTGTTTTAAACTATGAAAATGAAGCTTAACAAGTTTTAGTTCTAAAATTTTATGTGGAGCTAGAAAAACACATAAGTTTCGTGGGAATACAAATTTTATTTCAGTGGGTGCATTGGAGCAAAAGTTATGGCACAATAAGCCAAAAATGGAAGCCAACAGGTAGTACAAAAGAAATCACAAAAAGTTAAAATAAAATAAAATAATTTTTTTTTCTTAGACATTGTAATTTTGTCTACATGTAAAGCTTTGATTCATTCTATTTGAACTAATGATGAGAAAGTTATGGACAATCTTGTTTTTCGGGCAATCTAAGCATCTTCTTCAAAAAATATGTTATAGGATTCATTTTTGAATGCAATTTTCACAATTTCTCAAAAAAAAATTGTTTGATAAGGTTAAGTATTCTTGCTAGAACAATCTCACCATTGGGATTATTGTTTTTCAATTCCATTTTAGAGCTATCAACAATTTAGTTTTTCATTCAATCTTAGACCTACTTCTACTTAATAATTTTTTAAAGAATGAAAATCAAGTGTGTTTTTTGAAATTTTTTTCCTACGATTTCAACTCAATTCTTCAACATAAATTTTTTTAATTCAAAGTCTATAGTGGAAAACATTTCTACAAATGGCAATCAAAGTCATCTGAAATTACAAGACAACACTCAAAAAATCTTTTTTTCCAACTTGAAATGCTAATATCTTCCAATCTGTATGGTCAAACTTCATGAAAAATTTTCCACATGATCTGATACAAGTCAAGTACAAGACCCTATAGTTAGATCTCAAGAAAAATATAATCTCTATTTTATTGGGTGAATGTAGCAGAAATGGCGGTTTTGAATGTGTTTCTTTTGAAAGAAAATGGCCTTGGGACTAAGGTAGTCTACTCTTAAAGCGACCATGTAAGAGCTGATTGTCTTTTCAGGGAAGCTAAACTCCTTGAAACAATTTTCAGTAAATTTTCATACAAAGAAAAAAAGAATCGACATCTAGTCCAAGTCGTTTCATATTTTTTGGACCTTCGAGTAATTAGTTACAAATTTTTTAAGCTGAAATGCAGTGGTCACTAAAAGCGACCACCTCCTGAAATGTACACAGTTGGTACATTGAAGAAAACAGAATGTACCTCTGTATCATGATTTGAACTATTTTTGCTATATTTACAATTTTATTTTCATTTTTAGTTTAAAAAAATTATAACTATGACAATTTTTCATGCAACAAAGTGAAAATTTTCATAATGATTTATAATTCATAATGTCACATAATAAAAATATAAGATTGATATTTGAACACAATTTAAAAAGGAAAACTTTAGCTTACGCATGATGTTTGACTATTTCGCAATGGATTAGGCGTTAAACCTCACACACCAATCTCGTCCTTGCCTTTTGCTCTATAAAACACCTGTTGCCATCTAGCATCACCGACCGCATCGCTTAAAGCCGAATACCACACTAAAAAGACTATTTGAAACCCTAGGCAACAAACTTCAATGCGATCTCAATGCTTCGAATAAGGAGTATTACGTTTTCAGTGGTTTCCCTACAAGACATCACTCTCACGATTTGACCCAGAAATGCGCAAGAAAACGGGGGAAAAAAATAACAAACACCTTGTTGGCTTTCGATGCATACTGCTCGTCATATTTGCTGCACACCTATGATTCCTTGCTTGCTAGATCTTCAATACTTCAGGTTAAGAGACGTACAACAGCGAATTCAAAATGCATTTCCAGTGGCTTTCTCACAAGATATCCCTCATAATACTTGGTCACGGGATCGTACTTTTAAATTTTAAGTGCAACAATTGGTTACGTCACCTCAGGTTTCCAGGGCGTTTATATATACTCGCCGTTCAAGGTTTAGTAGAAATCTATGCATAATTTCATACAGACACGCTGCTGCCTTGTTCAGAAAGCAATCCTATACTAATCATTGCCCTTTTCAGAAACAGGGGATAACAAAAGAAATGTTTGAAATAAGAATCAATTTTACCTGGAGGATACAACGACGACGCTCACGCTTCCTCGAAATCTGAAACGTACTTCAGGCGATGGCGAGTCGGCTTCGATTTCGAGTCGGTATTTGGTGACGAAGGGACTTCCAGCTTTCAGTGTCCCAAGAATGCGCAATTTGAAATCGCTCGATGATTTGAAAGAAAGAACAGAAATTCTACTCAAATACGATTCACTCTCGCATCCTAAACGCAATGGCGGTAGAATCAGTTCACAATCCTCGCGTTCAAAATCATCACAAACCCTCACCCGCATCGAATAGTATCGAAGTCCTCTCGTTGAAGGACACCGCCAAGACGCGTCACCGATGTCACGTCACGTCACTTGCGTGCTCTACTTTGTCAATTAGAGCCTGTTTCCATTGGTCAGTCGGAGGGCCAGGAACTGGAAGGGGTCTGGAAGCTTGACAAGGTGTTTCCATTGGGCTCATTTTTAATCCCAAGTTTCTTGGAAATCATGATTCCTCACCACGGAATTCAAATTTCAAGGAACTATAGTTTTAATCATGTCTTAGTCCTACTATTAATTCCTCTAGCCATGCATCTAGGCCCTCTAACTTTGCATTTGAGAAAATCGAGGGTTGGAGGCACATTCACAAAACTCTCTCTTTCAAATGGTAAATTTGTCATACAAAAGAAAAAATTGCACCATTCCAAACATACTTTTGGAGTTACATATCCATAATGGACAAATATTCTATGAATTCTACACAAGTGTATGGTAGTATAATGCTAAAAGATACACCAATAGGAAATCATCCTAGTTTAGTTTATTGAGGACCATAATGTCTAATAAATAACTTTAAGGATTATTTTAAGAAACAAAATCATAAATGTTCCCACTAATCCAAAAATCTAAATGATTTTTGGACTTGAATACCTTGGTAATAGGCCTTGTCTTCCCAAGTGTAAGTAATTACAAATACGTTAACCTTAAAAAGTAGTAGTAACCTATTAAGCTACTAATAAGGTAGTACATATACCAAGCACTAATCATACTACTTACATGTTAGTTAAAGAGGAGACAACAATCACTTGTAATGGGGTCACCCAAAAGTACTCAATCATATTTTATGTCCTTCTCAAACATTTTTTTATCATGTGCCTAAAATATAAATTTGGCCAACTTCATCAAACACCACCAAAGATGTGTCATCCCTACAATTTGAAGCCACATGAGAATTATAGTGAAATACTTAGCTCTAGATAAAGAGAATAAATGAGCATCCATACAAGCAAATTCAAGTTACTAAACGGTTTATTTGATAAAGTCAAGATTGATGATCTTCAATTACTACCACTAGAGATAACCACCTTGCACTACTCGTCTATATTGCATTGCTCTACTACAAATGAAATGAAATTCACTTTCTAAAAAGGATTTCAAGCTTTATATTATAAAAAAAATGATTACAAATACTAATGAAACTCAAGAAAATTTAAAATTATTCTCAAATTGCATGAAATTAGCCAAAAATGATCCAAGTGTTAGAAAAATTTTAATATTACAAAAGAACCTTATTCTAATTTAGAAACTAGGTAACTCAAAGACAGGTTCTCACTATTCCAAACAAGTGCATTTTTCCTTTGTTTGATAGAGTTTATTTATACATGCATCCCAAAGTACTTTCAAGGAAGACAAGGAAAAATACAAGACATCTATGCAAAAGCAAATAGGGGTCAACTTATAAAGAAAAGTTGTCTTCTACTAGATTATACTCCTCAATTTTGTAAACCTTAATGGGGTATCCTTCTCATATCTACACAATAATGAATTGATCAGAAGTTTTGCTTGAGTACAATGCTTCTCAAAGAAAAAGGGTGATTCCAACTTTAGGGGAACATGGGTCAAAAGACCTAAAACTACCCCAAGTGATATTCAGGTGATAAGAACTTGTGATGGAATCCTTGAGGTTCCCAGTTCAATTCCCCATGCTAACATTGCTTGTGTGTGGGCTCTTCATGCTAGCTAGTGCACAAGGAGGGGGGGTGTTCCTCCACTTATTCTTGATGGGGATATCCAAGGTGTGTAATTCCCAAACTTGGTGCCAAGTTGCCTTGGTTGTGTCTTGTCAATCCAATTGTGGCCTTTGAAGGTTGTATGTTTTAAAAAAAAACTAAAGTTTAGGAGAATAGTAGAGTGAGATAGTAGCTTCCAAAAAATAACATGTCCATCGTGGCCAACACTCATGACAATTCTCATTTTGATGGGATGGATGTCAAGAACATAAGTATGCACAACCCAACAAATGTCCAAAATTTAGCTTCAAATATAGGAACAAGAACTCAAACCAAATCAATTTTGAAGAAATCCCTTGGGTGCAAACAATAGTACAATACAACAGATACGATTATACTCTAGAAGCAATATCTGTCGTGTTAGTACGTGGGCCATGAATGTGGGCGTCATATTATATTTCAAAACGTAGCATCATTAAAGGGGTAATTCAAAATCAAAGCTGGACCTGCCACCTTGGTCCACATTCAGATCCATGGTGATATGTATAGGGCAATGCCTGAGGAGGAGGGCATTTTGCAAATAAAAGGTCCGACGAGGAGGCCCTTTTATTTGCAAAATGCCCGACAACGAGGCCATTGCCTGGCGTAAACCACCGCTGGGAAATTTCCCGTTAAAGATTTCTTTCTAACACATCATCGCACAATGGATGAAAAATTGAGTTCATCTACAGCAATCAACGGCTTGGATTTCCAATCAACGATCTGAATTGAATTAGGATTGCACTAATATCATTTTTCCACTTAGTTGTTCTTCTCTTTCACTCTAGCCGTGTGCCTTGAGGGCTGTCTTTGAGCGTTGTTTGTGAGCATTTGATGTGTTGTGTGTCCCATGTTTTTCCTGCATTTCGTGTGTTTTGGCCAATACCCTTGCCTTTAGGTGTTTTGCCCCGTATTAGTTCACTCCGAGTCTAAGTTGATGGAGCTTGAGATCATGTAGTTGAAGAGCTAATGTCGTTTTTGAAAATGGTAAGCGACTTCAATGCATTTTGTTTTTCCTAGTCGGTTGAAAGGTTTTCACTCTTTTCAATGCATTTTGCTTTTCCTAGTCGGTTGAAAGGTTTTCACTCTTTTCAATGCATTTTGCTTTTCCCAATTGCTTGAAAGTCCTTCACTCTTTTCAATTTGGAGTAGTATGAACCCTTTTGTATGCTATTGATTCCTTAGGCTTAGATAGCAATCGTCTTTACCTGTGGTTTTGTGTTTTTGTAGATTGGCGGCAATCGGATCTAGTCTTATTGAGTTTGAGGTCAGGGAGTCTCAACTCTCAAGTGACAGTCTAAGGTTAGGAAGGAGTATAGAATCACGAAGTTCGAATCATGGATTTTCAAATCCTAGACTCTCTTGGAACTGTTGGTTCTCTTTTTGCCGGTATTGATATGGTTTGCATCAAATTTGAAATTACTTAGCCTGATTCTAAGGCCCTCTAGATAGTCAATTAAAATGAGCTAGGTTATTTTTGGTTAAAAAGAGTTTGAGGTTATTGAAGTTCGAGTCTAACTGTCTAAGTTCTTTGAAGCATCAAAGTCTGTGTATGTATGTTTGATAATGAACGATATTACGAATTCACAGGCATGTAGGCGGAGGTCTTCAACCGATAATGCCAGTTTAGATAATCCATTGAAACGTAGATGTCAACTTACTGGAGAGAACTCAGAGATTAATCCCTACTTGTCGGTGTACCGTCGTCCTAGTTCTAGTTCCAACAATTTTCCTTCGCTCAGTCCTTTATTGCCGGCAAATATGTCCATCCATGTTTCTAGTATAGGCGATCTAGAGGATGACGATTTCACGGAACCCGCCATCTATCGTAGCCAAAGTCATCGATCACATGCTCTTCCGGAAGTGCCTAAACCAACAATGAGCGTTAGTCGCGTTCCTGAAACTTTTCATGTTTCACCCATTTTCATTCCGACTTGCGAAGATCTTGTCATTGACGGTGATGAGGAGTATGACAGTGAAAGAGAGGAGGGAACTGTGACTACTCCACAAGTTCCTTTGGTTAGTAAAGGATTTCGAAGTTTTCTGCCTAGCAATGCAGCCGAATCAACACTAGTGCAATCTGGTGGTAGACGGAGGAGCAAAGGCACCGAGAATTGGGCAAGCAATACTTTCAACGAGTGGCGTGCTTTTCACGGATATTCCATTACGGAAAGTCTTGCAGATTTATCTGAGAAGCCTGACGTGAAGCCTCTTGCTACAATGTTTAAGGATTTTTTCCTTGAATGCGTCAAGAAAGACGGTACTATGTACCCACCAAGCTCGTAAGTATTCTTACACTTTTTGTTTTGATATTGTCTTATTGAGGTTCCATTGTTTTATTATTGTCTTATTAAGGTTTCATTGAGTAAAATAAAGTGGTTAAATAATAAAGGTTGTATATAATAAATTAGTTAGGGTACAATTGTGGCATTTAATTTCTAGAATTAGTGAAGGTTAGTCTGATTTATGAGCTGCAACTGTGCAGACTTCAAGGGTTGCTCTGTGCCGTGGGAAGATGTATTCGAGCACGGCAGAAGCAGCGCGTCATTGAGACAAGTTGTGTGCCACCGGTGCCTTTCAATATAAATTCAGACCCTCGATATATGGTGGTTGTTGATGGTGCATCTTCTGCTGCAAGAAGGAGCTTGCGATTGGGCCTAGGCAAGACGGTAAAAAAAAGTGATGACTTAACTGTGGAAGAAGAAGAACGAATGCTATCCAGTGAAGCTGCTAGACTGGACTGCCCAACTGGAGTGAATAATCGGTTTGTGTACTATTGCACCAGAAACTTCTTCATCAGGGCCGGAAAAGAAATGCGTGATATAGATGAGTCAATGTTTTCATTTGCTCACTGATGTTGATAACCAAGTCTTTGTCAGGTATGTTTCACTTTCTTTCTTTAATTGTTGATTTTTTTTGCATGATTGAGTTTGCTTGTTTGTTTTCTTATATTTGCTATACTTCTATATATATATTTTGATTTCTTGGCATTGATTTCATGTATTGGTTGAATTATGTATTCAGGTTTTGAAGGCCTTCGTACATTCGGTTGCAAGCGTCTTGTTTCAAAGTTTAGATATGAAGCGTCCAAGCCATTCTTGTAGTGTATTATCTATAAATATTATACCGGTGTAATAATTTTAGTAGTGTATGTATAAAAAATCTTATTACTAAACTATTATGAAATTTTCTAATAGATTTTCTCCTGGGGAATCCAAGAATTGGGGTATCGATATTAACCATTGCAATGTTGACTATCAACGGAAACCAGTGGATTGCTATGACGAGAACATTATTCTCACTTACCGCATTATGATGCAGCATCGTCCACATTTTAGTGACGTTGAGTTACAAGCCTTTAATGGTATGCCGGCCCCTCTTTTTTTGAGACCAAAGCTGAAGGTCAAAAAATCTGATAATGTATGGTTTCTGAAGACCGCTGTGGGTAGAAACACGTTAGAGGGTGTGACCAAACTAATGGCTCAATCTGCCAATATTGATAAGATTATTACTAATAAGACTGGGAGACACATTGGAACCACACGTATGGAGCAAGCGCTTGTTCCTGTCAATGTGGCATGTGAAAGGACAGGGCATCGTGACCCGAAGAGTTTCTACAAATATGTGAAGAAAGATAAAAGTGTTGAGGACCGAGCTATGCAACGAATCATTTCCGGGGAGAAAAGTGCGAACGGACAACCGATCCTATATGCTGATGTACTAGAGGAAGAGAAGAATAAAAAACTCCAGGTATTATTTCACCTTCTTTTTTAAGTTTTTTTTATCAATTGTCATAGTTTCTTATTAGTTAATAGCTTGTGGATACCGCAAGAGAACTGCAATATGTTCATATTGAAAATTTGAATGCATACTAACCTACTTTTGTGTCTTTTGGTAGTCTGTTGCTGTTGAATCTCATTCAATTGAGGTTCTTAGCAAAGAATCTTTGATTCCAATGAGAAGTACTTCTATGAAGAGTGATGCTACACAACTTGGCGAGTTTGAAGGAGGGTTGTCAGATGCTGAAATGCGGAAGTTTATACAATTTTACTTGCGTGTGGAGAGTGAGAAAAGATTTTTGGAAGGGAATCGTGGCAATGGTGGTGCTCCTCATTACCAAAACTTGTCTAATGTAAACATCTTTAACATTTCAAATTCTGCACATGTAGGGAATCTTCTCAGTGACCCGACAATCAACAATAGCCTTCCAGTAGAGGGGATGAGAGTTTTTTCAAGTGCTAGCAAACATGTAGATACTTAGAATTAAATGTCAATGCAGCCTTTGAGCTGGGACTTTTCTTGTCATTGTTCTTTTCTGTTTGTAGTTTTATCATAGGCATATAATGTATATATAGAATTTTAGGTGCAAACTATTGAAAACAATGCTACATTGAAAATGCTTGTGAGTTTACTCACATTAGACTCATTGTATACAAGTACATTTGGATTGAATTTGCATTTGAGACTCATTGTAAATAAATGCAATTGGGTTAAACTGTGCCAACAGCTCCTTAAAAAAATGGATGATAAAGCATTCCTTACGTTAAAGAGATGATAAAGATGAGAATTAAGGACAAAAAAAAATTTGGATGAAAAATGCGTAATGCCCAATTACGCGGGCAAAATCGTGTAATCGGGCACAGAAACCCTAATTGCGAAGCAGAATCTACCCTAAAATCCTAAAGGAAATTTCCCAGCGGTGGTTTACGAGGAGATAGAAAAGAAAAGGCGTACTCTGATTTTGCAGCCATATCCTGAGTGGATTCAGCTAAGGTAGAAACTGCCCATTAACACACAAATTTTCTATCTAGGTACTTTGGAGAAGCTATTTATCAGCTCCCATAATTCTTTTGAGAGAGATCGTAAAGTTTGAGAGAAGTCAATTGCAAAAAGAATGGACACATTCTGACAAGAAGTGAATTTTCTGTGATTTTCAAAGCTGAAATGTTAAACTATTAGTAGATCCTTATTAAAGAATAGGTTGATGTATCCGCTCCCCAAGTGCATTGCCATCATGATAAAGGTTTGTAAAGATTGTGGTAATAGATGGGCCACTAATGCAATTGGGAGGATCTTGTAGCTGACAGAATTGGGTGGATGCACTACAAGGAAATGGGGGTAAATGTAACCATAGAAGAATGACTGCTTGTCCGGAACGACTTGAATATGACTCGTGTTCCCTAATTGCACCAAGGGTTTGGGATTGTCATTGTTAAAGTCAATTCAGAGTCACATTCGCAACTACAGAATGACGACTTAGCGATAGGGAGTCTTCATCCACATTTTTACATCCGGAACGTGTTGTCTTTATCTAGTCCCGCACTATGCTGAAAAACTTGTTTTTTCCACTTTAAATGCAAATATCTTGCAATCTATGTGGTCAAAAATTCTGAATTTTTTTCCACACTTTTAAATATTAGTTGGGTGTAAGATCCTACGGTTAGATGTCAAAAAAAAACATTTTAAATTCTTTTTTACTCTTTGCTACAGAAATGGCAGTTTTCAGTGTTTCTTTGGTAGAAAAAAGGCCTTGCTCCTATAGGGGTTAAAATGATGCACTCTTGGAGACTTATTTTTCTTTTGATTTTTTTTCTGTTTACTAATGCTTTTTTCAAAAAAAACTAAAAAACTAAAGTTAGATTGACAAAAACTAAAATTTAGATGACATTTAGCACCTCTAAGAGATAGAAAAACAATTTTTGGTTCTAATTTTTATAGAACTAGGTTGATAACTTTCACAATGTCTATGTTTCATCCATTGGTTTTTGTTCACAACATTGTAAAACTTCTCATTTGGACTTAATCAATTCCATTGTGAAGGCCATAGTCAAAAGTGAGTAAACTATGTGATTGTATTTTCACTACAATTTACTCTAAGGTGACTACATAATGACTTCCGTGTCACTACTCTACTATTTTGATTGTGATTTACTCTAACACAACTACATAATGACTTCGACATCACTATTCTACTATTGCATCAACATTTTACAAATTCCACATGGTTTGTCTTGCCTTCTACCCCCCCACTTGTATAAAAGGCTTGTTATTTGAACTCTTTGTATTTACACACTAAATGGTTTGAAAATCCATTTGACACATGCAAAATATAGTGTATTTGTGTATCATGTATTTGTATATGGTATATGATGTATGAATCATGTATATGATGTATGAATCATGTATATGATGTATGAATCATGTATATGATGTATGAATCATGTATATGATGTATGAATCATGTATATGATGTATGAATCATGTATATGATGTATGAATCATGTATATGATGTATGAATCATGTATTTGTATATGGTGTATGGTGTTCGGTATATGGTGTACTCATTTTGCACATTTCACCACAACTCAAAAATAATCTTCAAATCTTCTAGATATTAGAAAATAATATTCACATTTCTTAGATTTTAGAATATAATCCTAGATTTTAGAAAATAATATTCACATTTCTTAGATTTTAGAATACAATCCTAGATTTCAGAAGAAAAATATTCACATTTCCTAGATTTCAGAATATAATCCTAGATTTCAAAAAATAATATTCACATTTTCTAGATTTACCACTTTGGAAGTTTCATCCAAAACCCCATCCAAGCTCACAATGGATGGTGATAATATTATGGCAAGTCATTTATAAAAATGACTAGTCCACTATGACTCCAGGGGCCAAAATCACAGTGCAGTCATTTTTGTCCACAATGACTCCTATGCAGTCATTTTTTGCAGTCATTTATACATTGTTTTTCTTGTAGTGATGGTGGTATTAGGCAATTCTACCTTTCAAGGAGTCCACTAGGAGAGGCATGGAATCTTTAGACACCATACCTACCCGCAAACTAAAAATCCTCGTAACTTTCATCTCATTAATCAAAATGGAATTATTCAAAGCTAATCATGTATATGTAAATCTAAAGAATCAATTTCAAATTTTTATTTCTTAAAAAAATGATTTTTAAATAAGTTTTTTCATCTACCTATATTACCCACCAACTGCTGAAAATTACATATCATACAATAACTTTTTAACCATACAGTTAAAATTTATGAAAATTGTTGCACCTTAAAGCTACTCCTTGGGTACATGTGTGAAATTTTTAAAGAAAAAAAATAAAAATTCTATTTGTAATGAGCTACCCCAAATTGTTGTCATGTTGCCAAAAAAACACCCGGTGTTCAAACCTTTAGAGGTTAATCATACAAGTATGCTTACCAAAATCAAAACTTGAATCCAGTTTGTCCAAATTTATACACCTTACGTCACCATGATCCTTTGGCAAAGTGTAAAACTATAAGAAACATCAATAAGTTCACCAAAGTTTCTGAAACGCCTTGCAAACCATACATTCTTTTTATTAGAACAATATGAAGACGCCGGAAAGCAAAAGTTTGAAAAAATTAATGGACTACGATTTCGTTTATGGACTTACTCTACTTCCTTGGCATCAAAGACGACGACGTGCTCCAAAATCGAGGAATGATTTTAACTTCCAGCCACGGCAAGCTTGAGTGTTGTAGAATGCCAGTCATGCTAATCAATCGATACGCACCGGTTGCATTAACAAAGGAAGAGAGAAGCCCTTCCAAGTTAGACAGTTTACTGATATTTGGTAAAACACCCGAAGGCAGGGTCCACGCCAGATGCAGGGGCGGAGGAGAGAACCGCCCCAATTAACGTGACAAGGAGCGAACGTGGTTTGTGGAACCGGGACACAATAACAAGGAACATTGAGCATGAACCGAATCTCCAGAACTCTCTAAATCATACTGTAATAGAGCATCCAAAATGCAGGACGGGTGGGTGATGCTTTAATAGAGAGCAGGTGCCAGACTTGAGAAACTAGCTAAAAGGTCAAAAAATGCTCGCTACTTGAATCCTACCTGCAATAAACAAGGAAGCACGTGAACGGAGCAGCTAATATAATATCTGAATTAGGAATCCATGAGGCAGTAAGTAGAATCGAAAGCCTCATTGACCTCTTTATTCGTTGATAATTCGTACGACACTACTTACGTGTTGCAGAAGCTGGCAAAACCTAAATTATGGTCATTACATCTGCCATTTCCTTCACTACTGACAGTGATCCACCTACAAGACCTTGACTTTCACTGGAAAAACTACGTCCCTAAACTTGCAAACCACACACCTGATAAATCTACAAATTATGTCTTTGAATAAACCCAAAGACTGCACCAAAGTAAAGATAAATCTACAAATTATGTCTTTGAATAAACCCAAAGACTGCACCAAAGTAAAGATAAATCTACAAAGATAAGACATAACGATGACGATGAAGAGAGTCAAAGCAATGAACTTGAAGGGGTCGACAGCGCTCTTCTCCTGTGATACCACAAGGACAGCAGTATTAGAGCAAATATACCAATGTTGAGAATCGAGTTTCAAATGTGCTTTAGATAGACGAACTTGAAGTAGATATTTTGATAAGAAACAATTAACAGTCAACAGTTTTAACAGACACACAGCTCCATGTAAATCATTTCATCTCAATTTCATATGCATTCAACATCTTATGAACCCAGAAGGTGAGGTCTTACTGATCCATCTTAGATTCCCTAACGATATGTGAGGTGCTGCTGAAACCGGTATATTCGAACCCGTTCATTACGTAAATTACAGTTTTGGTTACAGCGTTCAAGATTCTTCCATGACGGGAACAAAACAATCGAAATGCCTTCATGAGAGAATTTGGAAGAGCTTTGCAGATCATCCCAGCGAAAAACATGTCTCTCAAGTCACGAATCTCACGACTCATAACAAACAAGGTCAACAGCAATACTGACTGGACACTCACCGTAGTAAGAGAAGGGGTCAAGATGAAGGCAAACAGAGAGACCATTGCAAAGAGCTTCAAGAGTTCGGCAGCTCTCTTCTTGGCAGTTTCCTTCTCCTCGGCAGCTCTGTCCTCCTGCCATGGCATATCAGAGTCGGGGGTAAGTAACTCAACTATTAGCCAAATGATTTTCACAAATGATGTACTTCAGAGCTGCACATTTGACGTCGGAATTTAGAAAACAGGAGATTTAACAACTTTGGAAATATGGCGCACAGGAATGAGTTTGCCAAATTCATTCGTGACACTCGGCCTGCCTACGATTTCAGCAAGGTGCACTTCGCTACTATTTTCCACAAATATTCAAGAATCGGGTGCGTGCACTCCAGTCCTTGTGCCGCGACAACCTAAGGGTGCTCATTACTCAAAATTGTAACGGACTACGAGATTCCATCGCAATACATGGCAAAGGAGATTCACCATACCTAGCAGAAAAAAACCTCATCAAACGATGGACAGGATAGCTTGACCATCCTGTCATTTTTCGCACATCTTCAAGGCTTGATGGACACAAAGAAAAATCATAAATAACGATATAGTTTGATGAATGAATGCTCACCCAAGTTTGTACCACAGACTTACACCTCTCGAGTACTTCACAGATACGGGAGAACGACGGTCTGTCCTCAGGACGCAGCTCCCAACACTGCTCCACGACTTCGATCAACTCAACTGGAAATCGTTTCTCCAGCCCTAAATTTCTCCATTTTTCGGATTCACTTGGTTTCAGTTCGCCTGCAATGACATCTGTTACGAAAGCAGTATTCAATTTGCGTTCAAAATAGACCGGATACCCTGTAAGAACCTCGTGAGCTACGCCACCGAAACTGTATACGTCAATCTCCTTAGGGTAATCAAATCGTCGATCTTTCTCATGATTCATCAGCCGATCCAGAAGTTCAGGCGCCGCAAATTTGAGGGTACCAAATCCAGCAGGTATGAAGGGTCGTCCTGGGACAATGAACTCGGCATCACCAAAATCCGTGACTTTGGCAAGGAAATGTCGACCATTTCCTTGTATCTCGAAACTGCTTAAGACAATATTATCCGGCTTCAGATCCCCATGTACCACATCGTTGAGATGCAAGTGCTCCACTGCACTTGCAATTTGCAGCAACACATCAAGGGTATCCTCGCGTGAAAAGGGTGGATTAACATGCACTCTACTTTTCTCGAGCACATACCGTGTCAGAGTTTCATCGAGCATTTCCATGAGTAGACGCCATTTTCCATCCTCCTGGAAATAACCGAAACCACGGATTATGTGTGGATGCAACACCCTCTCAGCAATGACTTGTTCCTTGAAATTCATTTCAGAGACAGAGTTCTTGAACGACTTCATGGCGTAAGTGCCTTTCCGCCATGAAACCTTGTAAACAGCCGCATCCCTACCTTTCCCAATATTTTCTTTCTCCATCAATTCTACGTCATTGGCTTCTATAGTCCGGAGGGATGCCCTTCGTGCAGTAGGTCGAACAACACTGCTTTGCAATTGTGCTGCAAGGTCACACATTCCACCGTTTCTTCTCCATTCATCCACCTTCTCCTTCAAGGACGAACCGTTCTGACGAGCTTGGTCGATGACGGTGATGGGAATGAACCCCCTCCACAGTAATGGCGATTGCACTCTCGATAGACGCCGCAGCCTTTCCCAGTAACATCTACGAGGCAGAATATTCCATCGAATTTCGATGCGAGAGGTGAGCCTGGACTGATATCTTTCCAGCTGTTCCCAACTTGATTGATCCATTGGAGCATCCTCGAAGAATTCAGCCATTAGGCTGATTTCACGACTGTCAGGATTGGAGAAAACATGAGCGTAGTCAGCAGGTTCATCCACGTGATCGTCCTTCAAGGTGATCGTCGTTCTCAACCACGCATCATCACATAAACCATCGTAAATTTCAGAATTGTAAGCAACAAGGCAGAGGTACATCATGAGCTCCAGTTGCCTTCCATGAAAATCAGGAAACTTCTTCTCAAGCTCGGGACACATCCTCATGGAACATCCCTGCGCAAGCTCGAAATAGTCCACCACGACCGGAATGAAGAGTCTTTTCCAGAAATCGAGTGCAGCCCGGGAAAGTCTCTGCAACCTGCGAACGCCCCAGTTAGTACATGGATTCACTTTGATCAAATACTATAACTCCTCTCAACACCAGAAATTCAAAAAACTGATTCCTGGAGCTCAAAACCATGTCCACAGGACCCTGAACGTAAATCTTCAATGCTATAGCTTTTTACAGTCTCAGAGCAGCGTGACTATAACAAATAGAATGCTCACTGTCACTGTCAGCACCTGGAACGCAATATATGTCAATGATTCAGAAAGACCAATGGTAGTGGAATCTTTGTGGTACCTGCGAGCTATGAGTTCTGCCCGCAAGCTGAGATTCCTGAGGAACATTATATCGGTCAAGCAGCTCACCAACTGCTCGGCTTGCCCCTCGGCATACAAACTCCTGTAACCAGGTTCCAAGATCGCTCACCAGTCGGCACGTGAACCAGCAGCACCCCCAACTGTGAATCTTGTCCACCATCATCGCACTGATAAAATCAAGTCAGAACATTGTTTGTGGGAAGTACTAAAAGTTATCCATTAAGCAGACCAATTCTCTAACTAATGCGCAACCCTATCATTCTAATACAATTTGATCCCCCCCTGCTTTCGTGAGAGAGACCTCCTCAACGCAACCGACATTCCAATCAAGACAACCTGGAAGATGTATACGACTAGTTTCGGATTGAATTCTCCAAGTAGTGAGACCATCTACGAGCTCGTTTCCAAAAGCACGCATAAGTAATGGCCACAAGATGCGCAGTCCTTCAATGTCGGTGCATAACAACAACCATATATCCAGCATCAAACAACTTCAGAAACGAGAGAAGATCCCGGATCAATCGCGCGAAAGCGACGATGTCACGCTCCTACGATACCACCAAGAATAGATAGGTTAAACACGCATGATTAGAATTGCATTACCTGCTACGCAGATTCGAAATTCCCCGGCAGAGTGCTCCAGCGGCTTTCTGTCACCTCCTGTTAGCACACAAGGGCGAGCCATCTTCGGAAGAACACTGGGATACCTTCAACGACATGACTTCGCTACGGCTATGGCGTCCCCCACTTCAATTGTGTCCTAGCAACGCTCTTCCCAAGAAGAAGCAAGGGCACCCTCGAACAGAAGAGCTGCACTGTCGGTACGTGCAACACGAAAGATGTAGGAATGACATTCATCCGTGGGAAACGCGGTGCCAGCCTGTGGTAAATTCGGGGCGACGTGAGCAGTTCGAGCGCGGGACTGTCGGTAAGCGACGAAGCGGGGTCATAAATTTCATTTCTAGCATCCGGGTGAGTTATATTCCGTAATCAGGCCTTTGAGGCCTTTGAGGTGCATTACGGAGTCGTAAACCACTCCCAGGAAACTCCCAGTTCATTTCCTTGCAGCATAATGCTTGATTGTGTGGGTTTTCTTGTGTAATCGGGTGTTACAAATTACTCATCCAACTTTGATTTCTCATCCTCGATTTCTCATCCTTCTGCTTGTGATTTACGTCGGGCAATGGCTCCTTGTTGTTGGGCGTTTTAGGAAGTAATGGGCCTCCTCGTCGGGCTCTGCCTTCCTTGTCGGCCCATTATTTCCCAAAACACCCTCCTCCTCAAGCATTGCCCTATACCTCATCCATAATTTCTTTGGTTCATTCCAAAATATCTTCATCATCTCTCTCTTTTTGCTAGATGGTTTATGCCAAGTAACTCTTTCTTGTTTGGGCATTCGGCGGACCCTTTTTTCATAGGATGCCCTCATAGTCAGACATTACCAGGTATTTTTCTACACCAAAATGAGTCCTCTCTTTATCAATAGACATCTCAAACATCCAACGACTAACACAAATCACCTAGTCAAATCTGTATTCAATTCTATTACTCAATTATTGCAATCTTGTACATTTCACTATAAGAAAACCGTGTTTTAGGTGATGTTTACTATAACAATCAATGTTTATGTTGACGGATTTTAGGTGATGTTGAATCTAATAACCCTTGTTTTTATGTCTACAATGTAACATCAAAAAGTTACATTGAATGTCATTATTGACATAAAAACAAGGATCGTTAAATTCAATGTCACCTATAATCCATCAACTTAAACTTAAAAAGACTTTGGCTTCTTATAGTGTTTTCATTAACAATACACAAAGTTCAAACCCATGCAAATATACAAGGAAACAATAAAGCAAACAACCTTGCTAATGCAAGTTATCTCAAAAAACATTGCTTACCAAAACATGCTCATCTTACCCCTTACTTTCTACACAAAGACAACTAGCCCTCAACTCAAGGGACACCATATAAAAGACCATTTGCTTTCTCCACTCTTATTTGTACAAACTAGAAATCTCCTTAAATGCATTATTGGCCCAACAATTCCCAAGCATTGAAAAACGGACAAATGATCCAAACATTGATACTTCCTTAACAAATACATTTTGGACCACCCCTCTATCTCAGATGCCCAAACCACACACCTCCTCAAATTTTGATAAGGTCAATACACGGGATATACCCACAAACTCCTATTCTAGCTAATTCAACACCCATCTTTGCTTCACACACTATACAACCTACAACAAATTGACACATTGATACATTTACTAATATGTTGCATCCACCCAAACATCCAAGGATTGTCATCCAAAAGCATAATATAGTAGTTCATGAAATACGTAAACTACTACTATTACACAATACATGGTTTATGTACTAATAAATGCTAGACTCTCCAAAGACAAACCCTTAGAACACATACTAGTCTCCCCTTGCTTATAATCTTATCATTAGCCCAATTCAACACTTGTGATACACACTTATGCCTTGATTTTGAGCTAACCTTAAGCTATGACAATACTAGTCCTTGTGCCTACAAACAACTCCTTTCAAAAAATAAAAATTCCATTATTAGTCTATAAATTAAAAAACTTGCAATATACTAGAGGACGGCATCAATTGTAGAATTGGAATGTTGGGTGAATGCAAGAAACACCGGTACTATTTGGGGTCACAATTGGAATGACGGAGATGCCATTTGCCATATCTTTTGGGAAATGAAGTCCATGTACTTGAAATTTTTATTGGAGATGGCTAACTTGGAAGTCCTTAGATTCCTTACTTTTGAGAAATTTTGAAAAAAAATCCTTTAATTAAATTGTAATTTACCTAATTTGTCACACTTTGCGTTTTAGGGGTTTTTAGTACTGTGGAGCATCCAAAAATTATGATATACGTCTAGGATTGTTGTGGGCTATTGCCACAATAGAAGGGTATGTGCCCACCAAAGGGCATTCAAAAAAACACAGTTCTTTGTCCTCAACATGCATACAAATAGGGGTCCCTTGCCCATAGCGCTCCAAACATTTATGATTGTTTCAACTTTTAGTTTTTGGTGAAATGTAATCACTATCAAGTCTTTACAAATGGCCAATTTTTAGATTTTTTTTATTCATGATTTTCTAATTATTATTAATTTATACTTAATTTTATCTACTTTTTGTGATAAACTGTCATTTTTTTCAAAGAGTACTATTTTAGTATTATTAAGTACTCAAAAGTACTACTGGCCGTTGATTTTTTGGATCAACGGCTGAGATTGCTCCATTTTGAAGTACTAGCAGTACTTGTAGTACTGGGCAGAAAAAACGCAGTTTTGGCAGAATGCTCCCTAAATCGTTTGGTGATTCTTGCAACTACCCTGTTATGGGATCAAAATCACACCAAAAATTCACCGGCAAAATTCCTTTGCTAAGATTCCTCTTCAAATAAAAGATTCTCCAATCACTAATAATTAAACAAGATAGTAGGATTTTATCTCCTTCTTTAAATGTGCAAAGTAAAAATATGAACCTATATATCTTTTGTGGGATTTTGTGAGAGGTTCCTTAAAAATTTCCAAAATCTTTTGACTTCATTAGATGGGATTTGAGAGTCTTAGAGGGCTATGAGTTCCCAAGCTGCAAGGAACAGGGGCATGCTACTACTATAGCAGTCTAACATGTCCAAACTTCGGCCATGTTCACTAGAAGAAAACTATGTCGTAGTCAACAAAACCTCATCAAATTGGTTTTGTTGACTACGCTGTTGAAAACGCAGTGAAAACACAAAATCTGCATTTTTCTACGTTTTCAACAGCGCAGTCAACAAAACCAATTTGATGTAGTTTTGTTGACTGCGACATAGTTTTCTTCTAGTGGTTAGATTGGACAAAAAAATGAATTTTTTTCATTTGGAAACTAATTTTTTTTAAATTTTAACTTTGATAGTGAGACGTTCTTTCACTGTAGGGGAACAACCAAACAAAACAGGCCTAAAACAGCCCTCTCCTTACTCCAAATCACATTTAATGGTAGAAGATCCTCTTCTGGATAGTCGACTACTTAAACCAAGTGAACATTGAAAAATTCCTAGAAATTATCCAAATTACAATAAAATTTCATCAAAAATTAGGATAGCTTGTTTTATATAACTAAGGTGTTTTTAGGATATTAATAACACATAGAAAAGTTTCAAGGTGTTCCAGTATCAAAAAATATCCAAACCAATGAAATTCTTTGATTCTGGCAAAATTAAGAAACATTTAATGGCACAATTTGTTTGTGATTTTGAGTCTTTCTCCCAAAGTTTGAAGTTTGAACCATCATAGAAGTAGAAAACGTCAAATAACTAGATTAAAATTTGTAGAACTTAGTTTTTCATTAGGTAAAAGAGAGGGAGGGGTGACCTTAGGAAAAGTATTTAAGGACGTCCTTCCCCCTTTCAAACCACCCCTTACTTGTGTTTTCTTCACGTTGGATCCATTATTGTGAATTTTTTGGCCATTGAGCCAAATTTTGCCAACCAATGTTCTATGAGCAATTTTTGCTCCATTTGAGGGGGGGGGTAAGCTAGTTTTGAAAAACATTGGATTCCCTTCAAATCTTGCATTTTCTTGTGCTTTTACATATTTTTGGTAGTAACTATTTGTACTAATTTTCTTGTGCTAACCCTTGTAATAACCTTGGTGACAAGCCTCCGCCATATCTTCTTAATGTTGCTAGCTTGTGGGGGCGGTCTAGTTCTTTAGTTGAAAATTCACTCATTTCTTGTGGAAATTCCTTCTTAAAAATTTCTCTAGAGATTGTAGAATGCATAATTCTAACAAGTGGGATTATTTTGTTATGTTTTGAATGTTTGTAGTAATTCAACTAACTTGTCCCTTTCAACCTAGTTTGATTAAATAAATTCCTTGTTTTCCAAATACATGGCAAAGATTTGATCCTTAGATATCTAAAATTCTTAGTTTTGGGCTTAGTACCTCTAAACACAGCAAAACTTTAAACTTGTATCTTTTAAACTTTAATTTTGTGTCATCTGCTATGTTAGATATATGCGACTAATGTGAGTAGTGTCACTAGTAGGAGCCCCTGTTTTTTTGAATGTTAGCAACAAACACATATGCTTTTCAAAACAAGAGCACAAAGATGGGATTGCAACCATGCACTAGTAGAAAATCAAGCCCAATCTGTTGTTTTGGTCGCGTTGATCATCAACAAATTTCTGTTGATCAACAGAAATTTGTTGATGATCAACGCGACCAAAACAACAGATTGGGCTTGATTTTCTACTAGTGATGGGAGGCAAAATTGAGGTAGATGTTCTAAAAAACATTGGAATGTCATTGGCTAAACAAGTTGATGTCAAATGTGACAATGATGTTCCAGAAGACATCGAAAAAAACAAAGGTGCGTTGTATACAATGTCCAAAAAAACTTAGAAATGCCACATTGGCAAGGGTTTTTTGTTAACTTTGGGTAAGTCAATGAAAGTTACTAGGGACTAAGGTAAAACCCTAACCAATTGTAAGAACATAAGGGAAGGGCAACCGTGTAATATGATTTAAAAAAATTTTAAAAATTAATTGAAATTATTTAAAATTTTAAAAATAATACATGATGTGGAATTTGAGTAACATGACATCCAATAAGGATGAAGTGACATGCCATGTCAGCACACTTTGACACCATTTGAAAATTTGAATAATGTTTTCTTAAACATCTCTTGCAATGTCAAAGAAGACATCAACTGAAACGTCCAAATGTTTTTTGTGATGTCAATTGAAACGTCAATTGAGACATCCAAATCTTTTTTCTAATGTCAACTCCGACAATTTTGTATAATTCAAAAAAAAATTCATATCCCATATGGTTTGTCTTCCCTCCTACCACCCCATTTGTATTTATAGTTTGTCTTCTCTTGTCAATCTACTCACAATTAGTGTTTTTTCAAGCCATGTAACATAAATACAAAATACAGCATATTGTGTATGGTATACTGTGTACTATGTATGATCTATTATGTATGGTGTACTATGTATGGTATATTTTGTATGGTCATTCCAAAGTAGACATCCACTATGATGTCATCAATGTTCTTCTGGACGTTGCAGATGATCCGTTTGACATAAAATACAACATAGCTTATGATAAATGAACATGAACATAAATCAATCCCATATTGCTACTGACGTTCTCGAAAACGCGTATGTGTTAGATAGAACGTCATCTTGAACATTGTATAATTTGCAAACCCTCATCACAGCCTGTTGACTAGACATACCACATTGAAAAATAAAAATTACCATGTCATTTTTTAATTTATGCTAGATCAGCATCTACGTCATCAATGGTCTGCGTTTGGAAAAAATCCACATGGCAGTCCATGTCTATGTGGCGCTGACATGGCTGCCACTTATCTTCAATTTTTTCAAAAAATTCACCATGTTTTATGTGATGTTATAGTCTAAACAGGGGACGTTACTATTGATTTTCCTAGACATTCACAGTAGACATGCTTGACATCCTATTGAACATTTGTTTGCATTTCTGTGCTCATCACGAAAAACGCACCTTCCTTCTAGTGTGTGGCTTTCAATTACATCAACACTTTGACTATAGAACTCCTTGCATTAGATAAGAACTGTAGTGTCAATTACCCTTCAATGTTTAACCCCTTAACGCCTTGATGTTTTTTCTAATTTTGGCACATGTTTGCTTATATCTTTCTACAAAAATATCATTTAGCACAATTTCATGAAATTGATCATTAAGGAAGGTTGTCTTTTCAAAATTCAAGTGTTACATTGGATGAATGAGAAGGTAGTTGGATGAAACAGCTCCTGTAAGCCCTCTGTTCATCGTCCAGAATATGAACGTCGGAACGCTTAAGGGTTAATTCAAGTAGTCAGCTCTCCGTTGAGACCCCCTAATGTTTAAATTCAACAATCGACTATTTTTTGAGCAAAAAAAAACCCAATCTTACAACTATCAGGTAGTGGCATGACCCTTGATTTAGTAGTTACAAGGGAACAAGATAACTTCCTATGTAGTGGTTGCCAATGATTGGAAGAATCCCTAATTTTACAGCTACAATGGAACAATGGGACATCCCTAATTTAACAATTGAGGAGGAGGAGAAAGCCTAATCTGATGGCTATGTATAAGGGAGTGAGATAACCCCGGATTTGACAATTGTGAGGGATTGAAAGAACCATTGTTCTCAAGACTATAAGGGAATGGAATAACCTTAATTTTGACAACTACATGAGAGCAACAAAATATCCATGAACTAGCAGCTACAAATGACATGATAACCGTCAATTTGATGACTACAAAGGAGTAGAATAACCCTTGATTTGAGGGCTAAAAGGGAGCAATGGGATATTTTGATCTAACAACTACAAGGGATCGAGAGACCTCTAACTAGACAACATGGAGCATCATAGCAGGCAAGGATGTGTGCTTGGACATCCAAAGATGGTTTCTTCAAGAAACTTATTTGCTTTAAAACAATAATTAGATTAGAAGTCATTTTCCTCTCTTTCATTAAGCTCTTAAGTATTTCAAAGCTTAGTGCTACAAAAGCAAGCAAAAATCTTGAAAACCAAAAATTGCACTTAAAACATTAGGAAAGGTGAAGTGATTGAAGATGAATGAAAAAAATTGTTAAGAGGATAGTTAGCCATGAAGGGAGAAGTTGTGGAAATATAGAATTGGAAACCAAAAAATAGATAGAGATTAGGGAAAATTCTAACGGAAATACCAATTAGCCATACAAAATTCGGGTTGAACAATTATTGACTATTGGTTTTAAAGTAGGAGCTAAGGATCTAGAATTATTTGAATTCTTGTATTTTGATTGATATAGTGGTTCCCTTGCCAAAGTCAACTAGTTGCTTTTACAATAATTTGAAGGAAAATACTTAGAAAGAAGAAATGAAGTAGAAGGGAAAGAAGAGAAGCTAGAAAGAAATGAATTAGAAGGGAGTAGAAATTGGACACCAAGCCAAGGGAATTCAAAATAGGGAAAAGAAAGTAAATTTTCAAAGTCAAACCAAGAAAGTGGGAATTAGAGAATTAAAGTAGGAATATTCCCAAATTGTAACCAAAAATTCCACACTTAAGCAATGAGTAAGAAAGATAAACAAAGTTCTAAATGTTTCAACAAAAATAGAGAAGAAAGGGGGGGTGAGGCAATTTTTTAGCATCTCTTGGAAGAAGACAACTCCCAAGTACGTGCCTATGAGCCATGTCCTTTAATTTTTTTTGTTTCAAATTTCAAGTATAAATTGGAATTTACAAGCTCAATTCAAACCTTTAGACTCATTTGAAACTATAGGTTTAAATTCAAAGTAGTATATATATAGAACATCTTTAGAACTTTCTAGAAACATATTAAATTTAAAGTATAGATAAAAATACAAAGAAGATATGCATGAATGAAGTCTAGTAGTAAAAATGGATGAAAAATAGTAAAATTCATCCAAAGAAGGTCAAGAACAAAAACTAGAATTTAAGTTAGAGTCAAAGCTCAAAGCTCAAAAGAAAAGTTAGTTTAGAGTAGTAAATCAATTGAAATTAGTAGATGAAATTTTAAAGTACTAGTTAGCAATCAAACTTCATCCATCCATAAACTTTAATAAGAATGTCAAAGCTTTAATTGTTTAAGTAATGTACATGGATAGTTAATTTTAAGCAAATAGCCAATTAAGAATATTTTGAAGACAACTAAATAACAAGTAGAACTTGGCATCGTTTAGAAGAGACTTAGGAGTCTCCAAATCTAACTTACATTTAAGAAATAGAGTTAAACTAAGGACAATAACAAAGAGTCAAGATTGGATGAAAGTGGTGATTATTCATCCAATTCAAATCAAACTTATAAATTAGAAACTAAAATTAAACCTAGACTAATATCTAATATTGAAAGTCAATTTGGGTCTTAAAGTTAGTAGAAATTCATTGATGAAGTTTAAGTGGCCCTTTTCAAGGCTAAAATCACAAGTTAACTACCATAAGTCTTAGATCATGGTCTAACATTTCCAAAATGATAAAAATCATCCAATTTGGAGATTTCTAGTGGAAATTGTAGCTATATGAAGTTTAGGTGGCCTCTTTTATGGCAATTTGATATCAAGAAGCCAAAGTTTTGGGCTTAGTTAGACCAGGACAATTGAATTTGCTAAGTCTTGAAGTTTGAGTCTTTTTCTTTTGCAATTTGAATTGCATAGAGTCACTACTTATCAAATATTTTTCCATTGCTTGAAAGGCACAATTAACCACGTTTAGACACCCACCATAGGAATTTTATATCAAAAAACCAAGGAGCCGGTTGTGCTCGTTGTATCTCAAGGGTAGAGATAAAACGCTTACACTTGGCTCTAGAATTAGAAGAAGATTGAGTTTTAAATGACTTTCCATTCATGTGTCTATGTAACCTTTTGAAGCTGGAAAAATGAGGGTAATGACAAATCTAACTTTTTCCTTCTTTTCTTGACATTTAATTTAGCCATGACAATTATGTTGTTAATCTTATATTGCTAGGGTACAATTGATAGCCACTAGAGAGTGTTTGCCATAATGGAGGATTATTTGCCTTCATTCTTTGATGCAAATTCTCTCTAGCCTCACAACATGCTTTGGTTGACCACTTTTATTTTCAAGGCAACTTTCTATTTTTGTCTTTCTAATTTGGCCATAATTTCTTCAACCTTCTTTAACTTCTTTGTCTTCTTGGTAAGTATTGCCTCCTCCTTTTGCTTCTCCTTTTTGATAAGTGCTTGAGCTTTCTTTTCTTTGACAACCTCTAAGGTTTCAATGAAATGTTCGCTAGTCAAAAGGGTTGATTTAGGATTATCAATGAAGATTTCTCCTTCTCCCCTTCCCTTCTCTTTTCTAAATGGTTGTTGAAGCAAGTAGAGGAACTCCCCTAGGTATCTTGTACTTGTTGTGGCAGCTTGCTTCTAATTATTAGATGATTGAATGATATAGTCTTCATTTTCTTCATTCACATAATAATGCATTATGTTCTTTGTGAGCCTCTCATTTGTCATATGGGATTCATAATTTTTATTTTATTTTTATTTTACATCTTTTTGTTAGTTATTTATAGGTTAAAATCCCTAAAAAGAGTGTTAAATCATAATAGGTGAAGTACTTATCAATGTAGTATTTTGTCCATAAGAGCTTAGAGTACCTAAAATACTCTAATATCTCACTTATATATAAATCATTACATGATTTTTCAAGCCATTGAAAGACTGCGAGTTCTCTAATGTTCTCGAATTGTAAGAACGTCGCAAAACCAGAGTTTGACGTGGTAGAGAGACTACCACGTCAAATTGCATAAATAAATCATTGAATATTTTTAAAATATTTTTTAGAAAAAATATTTATTTATTTATTATTTATTTTTAATTATTAAATAATATGTCTGTCCAGCCATGGTTCACAGCATAGGGAACCATGGCCAGATAGTCTCTCAAAGGCCTCATATCACATCTAATGTAGATACCCTAAAATTTTAAAAAATTCAAGTTAGTAGAATCCATTGTAAATACCTTCCTAAACTACAACCAATGTCCAAACCTATGAGTTCATGTGAGAAATCATGACTAAAATAGAATTTTAGAGGTGTAAATTCCCGTTAAGCTTAGATTTTGCAAGTCATGTAATGGACACTTTCACAACACATAAGCCTTCAAAATACCACCCACAAGATTGCCAACAGTGAGAATCCCCAAGCACACCTTGTTTAAAGCAAACTCTTATTACATAGTCAATCAAATTGCATTCACTTGTAAATTGTTGATGCCAAAGACCATTCCATTGAAGTGGACAGGTATTTCTCTCCCTACTTTTGAACCAAATTGGAAAGATAAGTGGCACAAGGCTAGGTCTCAAAAAGACACAGCTTTCATGTGGTCTATATGGCATAATGCAATGGTTGTTTACTCTTGGCAAACAAGAATTCACCTAGGCTTGGACATTAGATGCAATTGTTATACTTCAGACACCAATGAAATTTCTATTAATAGATTATATCAGTGCCCTCAAGC
This sequence comes from Rhytidiadelphus loreus, assembly GCA_947034895.1. NCBI lineage: Eukaryota > Viridiplantae > Streptophyta > Bryopsida > Hypnales > Hylocomiaceae > Rhytidiadelphus > Rhytidiadelphus loreus. Next base: position 25,009,499 of record OX344765.1, on the reverse strand, counting down.
AATTGAGGTATGAAAAAATGCACAATCTATTCTATACCATCAGTTAGGAGAACAACCATTGTTGGGACCCCATATTCGTTTTGATCATACTTTAAGTATTTTTGAATTGACTCTTTCACGGAGTTTTTTCAATGTGAGAGTCATTTGGTCTCTCTTACGTGGGTCCTCCCTATGGCTTATTTGGATTGCTCATAACCACAAAGTTTTTTTTCCAAAACTAGTGGCCAAGGGGTTTAATTCAACAAGCTCTTTGGGACGCCCTTCTGCACTCAGGCTCTGCTACCCAACTGAAAGTTAATATTGTTGCCCGCCAAAAACCCCATTAGGCCCCCTTCATTTGGACTAAGTTTGACAAGATTTAGCTCAAATCCCAGTTCCCAGGAGGGCGATTATATTAGATGGCATAAGTGCACCCCCATTGTTTGCCTTTTCATATAGGCTAGTTTTGACTCCTTTTGTTTCTTTTTTGTTTTTTTCTCTGCTCATTATCTCTTCATTTGTCCAGCCTTAGGATTTGACTATTGTTTGTATCCATTTTTTTTTAATACAGTGGGTATCCCATTTGTTAAAAAAACGACCAGCTCACCTCAAACAAGGAAATTGAAGCAGCACTCAACAGGAATACAACCAAATGTATTCTACCATACCGGCGACTAAGTTGAGTTGATTGAGTTTATGCAACAGTGAAGTGATGAGAGCTCCAGTCCAAAAAAAAAGCTTGAAAAAAAGTCACGGCAGGAACTCGATAAATGCGTGCCAGGGGTGCGCAAGAAGGGTCGTTGCAAGTGCAGAAGGTGCGAGTCCAGAACTTCAGGCTTTACAGGTAAGTTTGCAGACAAAGCCTTCGTTTCGATGCTTCGATGACACCTTCCCAGTAAAAACTGCAATATAAACCCTAACCCTTACACCCCTAAATACCCAAGGCCTTTTTTGGAGGTTGTAGGAATTTACTTTAAATTGAACAAAAAGTCAACATTTTGATAAGTTGTATCATATTTTTTTAATTGTAATTGTACAAATTCAAACTAGACATGTTAAAGATCACATAGGAAAAGAAAATTCAACAATATCACTTACGGATTGAAAGATTGTAATGTTTGATCATGAGAGTGTTAAAACTGCAAAAGTGATTTGAAGTCTTTCAATCCTCTTTTCACATGTCAAATCTAAAAGTTGGTCACCAAAAAATATATGAGGATAAAGGGTCTAACATGCATAACCCCAATCAATTTATGGCTTCTCAAAATCTATTCTACAATTTTTTTAAATGAATTTCTAATGTGATTTTTTCTTCGAGATTTAGTGTATTTGAGGTTCATTTCCAAGAGCCCTCAACACTACGAAAAGTCAAGAATGCAATAGACACCCTTGCACAAAATCTTGAATAGAAAAATCATAATCAATCATTTTCAAAATTAGATTTTTGATGCTAATACTAGAATGAAAAAAGAATGAAAAAAGATATATAAACTACTAAAAATAGCAACTTGGTTAGGTTTATTTAACTTCAAACTATTGTTGACACCAAAATTTGATGCCTCAGGCATTTAGGGGCATTCCCACCAATGACTTCCCTATCCCTATCCGAATGATTTTCATTTGGATAGGGATTGAAGAAAACTCCTCCACCAACATTCCCCAACCTAAAAATTTAGGGAAGGAGGGTTCAAATTCTCCAAATGGGATGATGGATAGGGAACTCAAATGGAGTAATCCCTAAACCACTTTTCACCTTTCATTGATTTGTGGGAGTACTATTCATTTGACCTTGTTACTATTTCTATAGTTCCCTTTTGACTTCTCCCTACCTCTATTTAGCAATAAGTTGAAAATTTAGGGAAGAACTAGTGGAAGCTTGTCTTCCCTATCCCTATATGTGCTTCCCTTCACCCCAACGGAGATAGGGATAGGAAAGCCATTGGTGGGAATGCTCTAAGAAGCCCAAATTGGGCCTCATATTTTTTAAAGCAATTTTGAAGAGTTTGTACGGGGATTTTTATTTATTTTAATAATTATTTATTTAAACCAATGCATGCAATGTTCTTTACTCAAGTTAATGATATAATAACATTTTTCATTTAAATTATACATTCTACAATAATGACCAATCCAAATTCGCAACTTGAAATCATAAATTCTTGGGTACGGAATGAGCTAAACTCATGAAATTTGCCACTTGCATGGCTCAAATTGGATGTAACAGATTTTCCGACGTCCACATAGACTAGTCGAAGGAATCCATAGTTACATGAGAAGCTTGGGATTCTACAGTGGAGACAATGTGTTTGGATGGAACCGAGCGTGAGGCCCGAGCGTGTGCCATACTTGTGATTCCAGAAATCTTCGTTGCTTCTCGACCTGTACGCTAAGGAGCCCCAGATCCTTGTACAAGTGATCCTTCACTTCCGCGAGCTCCAATGCAAGCCCTAATTATCTCAGTAAGACCCAAAACAAAGTTAACCCCTTAACGCGCCTGGCCAGGGTGAACTGACCCCTCATTGCCCTGGCCAAGGGTTATTGTGAAAAAAAGCCCCGCCATTTTTGCTGTGATTTTTCTAATTTCTACACCTCCCCTAGCCATTTAGGGGCCATTGATTGCAAATCTGAATTCAAAATTTGCAAATTTTATCAACTGATTGCAAATAAAAAATTCCACAGAGTTTCCCTAAGGATAAAACGGGGCAATGAGGGGGTCAATTCACCTTGGCCTTAACGCCTTGATCATTTTTGTTTATATCTTTCAACAGAAATATCATTTACTACAATTTCATGAAATTGGTCATTAAAGAAGGTTGACTTTTCAAGATTCAAGTGTTACATTGGATGAATGAGAAGTTAGTTGGACTACTAAACAACACAAGCCCTCTGTTCATCATCCAAAATATGGACGTCATGGTGCTTAACCCTTGAACGTCAACACAAACGCCAAACGTCTGATGGATGACAAGGAATCTTTGAAAGTAGGACAAAAATGCAACTATTCATCCTTGGAATTGGGTTTGGAAAGGAAAGATCTCCTACAGTACTTTGACTTCCAATAGGTGCTTTTGCTATTTCTTTGACCAATGATTCACACGGTAATACAAAAGGATGATTTTGAGCATCACCCCTTCGACGTTCAAGGGTTAAGGGATAATGACACCCTGCGTTCTTTTCTGCGAATTGGGGATTAGTTTTACCTCGTTTGAATCGAACGCTGCATTTCATTGGATTTCATTGCACTGCATTTCATTGGGCCAGAGGCCGTGGATGCTGAAGACAGGGCAGGATTCGCCAATCACGGGGAAGCAACAGCTCTTCTTGATATCACAGTATGATCCCGGCCACTACCACAACCGAACCAAGAACAAATTTATTGAATCTCAAATTGCAAAATTGTACACACGAGTAATCAAATCTCATTGAAGAACACTTCATGCGATTCGATTGTCAGTTCAAGCTTCAAATTAAGGTTTCGAGGAATTAGGGTTTTGCGGTTTCATCTGCTTTACAAAGAGGAAGTAGTCAAATTTGTTATCAAGCATACGTTGAGTACTCTCGGTTCTCTGAAAGGACTTGTAAGAGATAAATTGCCTTTCACCATCTACTTCCACCGACGAGAAGACCGCAAGGAACAGGACAGCGAAAACCATCAGCTGCAACTCCATCGGGACACATGCATTAGCGAGGACTGTACGTAAATGTTGCTTGGGACTTCCGGCAGTGCACCTCAAATTTCTTCCAAATTCCGAAAAAGCTGCAGAGAATTTTACTATCATGCATGACTTCCACCTCTCTTCTCTTGGTGCTTAGGGTTCCATCTCTGGCCATTGTTTGGTCTTCGCGGGTGTGGGGGCGGGCAGTGAGCATTTAGCTAGTTTTGGCGCAATGGAGCTCATTAGCAAGCTGATTGTGATCAAGCCGATATTGCGAATTTTTGCGGATTAAAGCACATTGCCACTGTTAAAGTGGGCCTCTTGCTTCCCTCTCTTCAGCTTTTGGTAACGGCAAGGACATCTTATCAGCCACTCTATTTTTTCTTTCAAAACTCTATTTCAAACTTTATGAGGTTAATTTTGCATCTTGTCAATCTTGTCTCGAGAATGGTCTCCTGTTTATACACGGGACGTCAGTTTCTAAAGTCTTTTGAAGCATATGGCAGTCATGAGAGATGACATGGAGAATGAACTGTACCAAGAAATAAATAAGGGAGGAAGTGCAAATAAATAGGAATGAAGTTTAGAATCCAACAATTTCATTGAAATCTACTGTGGCTCCCCCTGTTATCAAATTGTGCAATAGTGGATCTTTCAATGTAGACCCTAGTAAAAAAACTGAAGCTGTGATTGACTCTGTGATGTCTAATACGTGGCACTCATATTAGCATGTGTTAAAAATAACAACATTGCTCAAAACAATCCATGAATGTGTTCATGAATCCATGAATCCATGAATGTGTTCAAAAAGCTCAAAAACATCATGGTTCTCCACGAATTTCTCCACTAATCAAAATGTCTTATGTACTAGATTAATTTTTTCTAAATCCCTAAAGTCCTATTGTAAGGTGTTTTTTTCATCAAATTCCACTCAAAACCGGCATTTTCATTGCAAAGTGCAAAAATCTTAGAATTTTGTTTTTTGCATATCTAATTATAAGATCTTGCACTAGACTAGTATTAAAATGTGTGGAAGAAATTTCAGAATCTTTGATCACGTGGATTGCAAGATATTTGCATTTGAAGTAAAAAAAATTGTTTTTTTACACCTTGCTTGACTAGATTTTAAGGCTTTGAATCTTTTTAGCTTAAAATTTTTACACTACCAATATTGATTTCTAAAAAAATCATGTTGAAGAATTGAATTCAAAAATCTTAGGAAAAAAAATCCCAAAACACACATTTGATTTTCATTTAAAAAAAATGCTAAGTACAATTTTTTATGAGATTGAAGGAAAATTGAATTGCTAATAAGGTAAACTAGCCCATTACCATTAGTTTTCCAATTCAATTAGTAGACCAGCCCAATTATGTCAGTGAACTTTGTCCAAAAAACATCCAAATCTATCTAAAAAACATCCAAATCCATTCTTCTTATGACAAAAATTAAAGTATTCTATGATAAAATCTATTTTTTTATGACAACAAGGAATAATGTGACACTCCATTAATGGTGAGTATTTCGTACTTGACTTGGGTAGTTATGGGTTCATTAGGGAACGTTTATTAGTGTAGTCTACTGGCAGTTTTATAATTTCAAACTGATTACTTCAAAAATTCACAAAAATTATAGTTTTGATTGGAAAATTATAATTCCACTTGGGTTTGATTTGTGAAACAAGCGCACACCTCTGAAAAATATATGCCCCTATTCAGATTGCAAATTAGGGGGGTGATAGGTAGTTCTACCTTAGGTCTTAGATGGAATTGAAACACCATTATTCCAATAGGGAGGTTGTTGTAGCAAGTGAACTAAATCCAATCAATCTTTTTTTTTTTCTGAAAAATTGTGAAAATTGAATTAAAAAATGAATCCTACAAGTTACCATGCTCATCACACTAAACCTCCACCTATCCACTTAGCTATTGATGAAGTATTGTTGGGTGTGGAATATTCTACATCCATCTATTCTAGAGCCAAGGCAATGATAGTGCATGCTATTGAAAAGTTATTGATCAATCACTTTTGCATTGTGAATGCACTTGTGTAGAAAAAAGTTGGCAAAGTTTGAACTGTTCCATTCTTGAAAACAAAATGTAAGAACAATTGTGTAGATGAAAGATGATATTAGACAAATATTTTGCAGTACCCCAAAATTTTCCTTGCATTAGGGGATGGATCCAAGGTGCTTCTTTGCAACTTCCTGCCAAGAGTGTTATGAAAAACTGACAAAAGCATGAGAACAATTCAGATGCCTGGCAATACCATGAGAATGATTCTGCAATTCAAAGAACTCATCTAAATTGCAATGATACTTGAATTTTCATTTGTTCCACTAGCTTGATAGCTAGTATAAAATCTGCATTGAGGTCGTAATTTAAAGTGATAGACTCTTGTATTTTCTCATTGCATTGTAATAGAGGTTCATGAATATTATTTTCCTCCATCTCCTTGGATCCAAGCCACATATGAAACTCGAAAACGGTACCTTCTAATCGAAAATACCTTGATGCAATATATTAACCTCAACTACTTAACCATTTTCTTATCATGAGATGCCTTGAAGCTGGCATCAATAGAAATTTCATGTACCCACAGCTAAAATCCACTTGACTGCTCCTCCATTTGTTCCTGCGAAGAATTCTTCAAAATTTCTAATCATGTGCAAAGTCCGACACTATACTCCATGATTGAGGCTTCTGTCAACTAAAAAAATACATATCTGTCTCTATACTTTGAAAGTTTCTCGTTATCAAACAAAATTGAAAACTCTAGCATATATCCTGCAAAGGATTGCAGTACGTGTGACCTATGTCGGTGTTTTTTGACTTTGGATCAATTAGACAGCAACGATCGACACTCCGGTCTTCACTTTCTCCGATCTACGACTTACAAAAGTTGTTGTTTTACTAGATGTGGGGTATTGAATTTCAGATTGAAGTAATAGTAGTTACAGTCCAAGAGCAGCTACTTACCCTGCAATAAATATTATGCATTCGGGGGAGCTCCTCCGAAGGGCCAGGGAGAATTGACCCTCATTGCCCCGATTGTGGATGGACGGGGAATGAGGGAGCCACGCCCTGTCCATCCCTGACCTCTCTTGCCGGCATCGCTTGTTCCGATATTCAATCTCATTTTTTCTTCTCCAATTGCTCTCACAGAATCTGCTCCACATGTCGACGCTCTTTGAATGTTTCGAAGAAGCGAATGCTGCAATGTGGAAACTTTCTTACTGTTCGATATTCATTTGCATCATTGGACTCTTGTCAATTAAGACTGTGTCAAATGTGGATATGGGGTTCCGGAGAAGTAGGGTTTGTTTGAAATTTGGAGTCTCTGCTGCGCCATTTCGTCGCTGAAGTGTTTAACAACCACAAGAGACAATCCCAGTTAATGGCAACAACATTTTGGGGACCTTGAATTTGCCATTCATGCAGAAGGTTTCCGGGTTGCATGTAGCTGATCTCACTGGTCAATAATAGCATCACTGACGTTGTGTTTCCATCTGCGAGTTTGCTATCTATTTTCAGTCTCACTTCATCCGACCTACTTTTGTAAGTATCTGCGTTTTTTGCAATGACACTTTGATACAAACTCCGAATCTTTTTAATGGGTTTTATTTGGCTGTTGTTTTTGTTTTAAGTGTCTGAGAGTTGATGATTGAGAGTTTCAGGTTTATATTGCTTGTGACTGATTGCCTCCTTGGTTGAAATTCAATTTGCAGCCTTGGTGGAAATCCCTATTGCGTTGACCCAACCTCAGATAGCCCTTCGACTGCAAATCTGCATCATTCTCTAGCTTTAGAATTCAAGTGTCTTGTTATTCTTGTGGTGGAGACAACGACCACATGCATGACCAGCCTTGGTAAGAATGATTGAAACAGAATATAAAGGAATCCTACTATACTAGAAGGAAAGCACTCACAAATGGAATGTATACCTCATAATTATTCAAAGATTTCTGGAATAGGTTGTTAAAGAACACAAATTCCACGAGACCTACACTTGATGAACTTACACCTAAACCTCCGATCCACGAAGTTTTTCCAAATATTCCAAACTTGACATAAGCATCCCGCGAGTGCATGGACCCTTGTATGCATTAAGGGTCAAAGTTCAATTGTTCGTAGCTTTGACTGACTGCTTGCCTAATAATTATTCAGGTCTAAGAAATGATCTTGAAATGGAACTTCACTAGGAACTTCAAGGCATACATCAAGTACACAACACTCATTTCACAAGATTTCTAAATTTGTGTGTGTGTAAAAATGAAAAGCACTTAATTGTAGCAAGATGCTAACAATTGCTTCCAAACGAGCAGGTTTCAAAATTAAGATAAAGATTGAATTTGTGTACTAGCTTAACCCTAAACGTCTTCTTTAGAATTGACAATTTGGGAAAAATCATTATAAAGTACTATTTGGAAGAATATTTTGGAATTGATATACAAATGAAAGTCATAGATTTAAAATTTAAAATTTCATCCATACAGTTAGATTCACCAATACTATCACCAATATTTTTTTATGAAATTTTAAGGGGAAATTTTAAAATTCCTTCAAAATTTGATTACAAGCAAAATATTATCATTTTTGGAGTAAAATTTGTTGGAATGGATTTAAAAAGAGGTTCTCTTAGCATGGTGATTTTTTGAAATTTTTTAGTCCCTTACATCTAAGACCTCATTTTTGCAAATGCAAGTTTGAACTAGAGTCAATGCAATTTTGGCTTGGTCAACTACTTTACATACTTCCACATTTGTAATTTTAGAAGAATAGGTACTCTAGTAATACCAAATCCAATTGATAGATAGGACAATAATTTGATAAAGTATCTTCACAAATTAGGATAAATTTCATCCAAGCGGCAATGAGAAAGAAATAAGAATATGAATCTATTCATCATCCACAAATTGGACATCAGAGAGCTCAAGGGTTAATCATTTTTAGCCTTGAAATAGCAAGTATGAGGTTGGTTCTAAACATTTGTACTTTTATATTTTAAATTTTAAATTATCACAAGTATGAATTTCATTATGAAAATTATTCTATACAAATTTTGAGTTTTGTGATCTATTTTGTTCAAACTTTCTCTTTCAATTACAAGATGGATTTAAAAGTACTTCAATACTCGAGGGAAGATATCTATTTTACTTGTTCTATCTTGCAACTTTCAATGTTAGATGATTTTGTGATCAAATTTCAACTTTGGTATTTCTTATTGTATACCTTCAATGTTTAATATAATATAAATATTCCAATGCAACATGATTCAATTAGTATAGAATGCTGCAATGTATTCTATTGATTGATATACATACTTACTTATAGGAGGCCAAAAGAAAAAATCATCATTATTTTGTTTCATATTTATTTACCTCAAAAACATGCAAAGATTGTTGCGTATATAGTTTTACAAATTTCAAATTCATATATTTTATGTAGTAAATGTGAAATTATTATATAATCATCAAGATTTAATGGATTTATAATGTGTTTTGTTAAATCAAGATTTTAATGAATATCATTATTTAATTGTTATAATACAATAACCTAGGATAATATATAATTAATCTTTTGCAAACCAAGGGTAGTCCACATTTCCAAAATTATGGCAATGTATTATACAGTGCAACTTAGAATAGTAATGTATGGATGGTGCCTATTTCTAGATTTATTTTTTCTAATCCCAATAGACAGGTATAATAGTCACAGAGCTTTAGGGATTACAATTATTACAAGTCTACCAAGAATTATTTCTATTTGTGTACCCTTCATGGAATATTTGTGTACTCTTTATGTGATTGCATTATTAGCCTTCCTCCCATTTTAACATTGCAAGCACTTGACGTCAAATATTTTGCATCCTAAACCAAAGTGAGTCCACCTTTACAAAGATTTTTTTTGGATGGAGGCATGAGTAAAGGATGAATTAAAGCTAGAAAGCTCAATCGAGAGTAAAGTTTTAGATTTAACATTTGGAATTTCAAACTCCCCCACAAGCTTCAAAATAAATTGCATCATATTTCAAAAAGGTTACAACTATTTCATGAAAGCTCACAATCTTGTAAGTCTACAAATTCTACTCCACCACCTCTCTAAAAGTAATAATCCACTTCCTTTGAATTATGAAGCATCAACTTCTCCAAAACTTATTTCAGTCTACTTTGTTCATAAATCATGATTTGCTTTAAATACAATTCTTGCATTAGACACTCAAGGATCCTCACAATTATTCTCATGATATGGATTTGATGCTTTCAAATATCTGCATTTCAAGTTTCTATTAGCAAAAAACAAGAAATATTAACAAAAATTCCAAAAAATAATTCATGCATGAGAAAAAGAAAAATTGCAAAGGAAGGAGGGAGTCACAGGCAGGAAGAGGGTATCAGGAGGAGGGAGGAAGGTGTAGGGAAGAGGGAGGAAGGGGGCACAAGTACTAGGTCGGGGGTGCTAGGAGGAGGTCGGAGGGGACAATCCGGAAGATCTCACTGTAACAAACAAACAACCTAACTTAAAGTATGATACTTGAAGAGAGGAGGTTGGAGGCTCCGTCACTCAAACGACCCCCTCATCCCCTCCATCCATCCACTTTCGGGGCAAAAGGGGGTCAATCGCCCTGGCCCTTCCGAAGAAGGAAAAATTACTTTAACATTAATAAGTTAGTCCTCCCACGCAAGACGCTATGTACCCCCCAATTGAGCAACTTAGCTGGAAAGGTCCGTGGGAGCCGGGCATGAGTGGAGCGCTGTAAAGGGCAGCTTGACAAGCCTTTGCCCAGGCAGCGATGAAGCTGGGATGAGGCTGGGCCCATGTTGTGTAAATTTCTCGATGGGGGGTACATAACGTCTTGCATCAAATTAAGTTAAGGTAGAAGTACCTATTTGGGACAGCTCCTCTGACATGGCTTTTTGGGTTGACCTACTCTGGATGCATTGTTCATTGAGGATTTTTATTTATTTTTACCTTCTTGTCCATTCTTCTCTTCCCTCTTTGCTTGGGGGAAAGTGCCAAAGTTAATTGGAATAGGTGAGTCTATGAAACCAAAATGGTTCCAATTGAAAAATCTACATTTATATTTAATAATAATATATATATATATTTTTGCAATCTTCCTCATCCTTATGTTTGCACACATTGAGTTGTGTTTCTCATCAAATTTCCCATATTACATTGGTTGAAATGCCCAAGCCCTAAATGCCCAAGCCTTTTTAAGTGTGTTTTGACTATGAAAAAAGAGCATGGGCTCATAGTTATCTCTAATTAAGCAAATTTTTTTCCCCCCCCAAAATCCAACCATATAGGTGTTTAAAGAGCTTTCTTATTGATATGCTTACCAATTTTGAATGCCAAAATTGCATAGGAGATGTGAGATTATGACAAGAGAAATGTACATTTTTTATTTTTAGCATGCCGCCTTTCCCCACAATGTTTCAAAAATTTGCACATAATTTATTTTTGGAATTGGAGGTGTGACATGAACAACTACAAATCATGTTAGCACACTAAAATGCACTTTCAAAAAACTTAATTTTACGTGAAAAGCTATCAAATTCATTACACAATCGACCTTGCAATTGTTGAAATGCATTTATTTTTATAAGTATAAATTTCAAATAACTCTAAGTCAATACTTGCAAGCTTAAATTTTTGATGGTGAAAATCTTGAAAACACTTTACTCTTTCCATTGGGACCATTTTCAAAGCAAATGGATAAGTATAAATTTTTAGATCTCAAATCAAGTGAAATTGGCAAACTTTGCTGAAAGTCAAGAAATGAAGTAAAATTAGCAATATTTACAATTCCACTAATGGACATATATGGCTTTGAAGACCTCTCAAAAATCAAATGTTTACCCTTTTCAGTGAAAAATAAGAGTTTCCAATAGTTAACCTTCAAAATTGTCCAATTTTTTTTTGAACTAGTAAAAGGAATTTAATTGCCCAATCCAAAATGAGCCTAAAATTTCAGATCAACCATATATGGTTGGTTGGGCATTTAGGATTTAACCCTTGAATGCTAAGCTGGTCACTGTGGAAATCATGGTTGTGTCACTGTGTGAATTATTGACTTAAAAAAAAAATGAAAAAGTACTCATTGGAAGACAAACTAATGTAGATGATCTTTCCTTTCCACACAAAATTTGGAAGATGAATAGTTGCATTTTTGTCCTACATAAAGAGATTCTTTGTCATTCATCGGCCGAAAAACGTCCTCTGCGTTGTTTATGGGTTAAGTTATTAAGAATAGGTACTTCTACAGTTCTACCTTATGTACTGAATTCATGGCGAGAGATTAGTTGCCAGGGAAAAATGACTTAAGGTAGGAGGCTCTGAAATAGAACGGGCATTAAGAACGGATCCTATAAATGGCTATGAAATGGACAAATACGAGTTCATAAATTGACTTCTATAGAATGAATCAAGGAAAAAATAAAGTATTAATTGTAGAAGCGAATCATTCTCTTTGCTTTCCCATTTTTCTTTAGAAGTTGCACGTGAATAGTTTATGAAAGACCTAGGGACATAAATAGGGACCTATGACACAATTCCTTTGAAAATCCATAAGTAAATGAAAAATGCTTCAAAAAATATGAAACCACTTGTGTTAGATTCCTCTTCTATTTTCCTTTATCCGAAAAATGACCTAAAAATATTTCCATTTAAAATAAATAAATGGAAAAGGCAGATCAGCCCTTAGATGAGCCATTTCTGAGCCTCCTACCTTACGGCAATTTCCTGACCACAACTGGCGGCAACCCCACATGTACAGTACCGCACTGTAGAGGCCCAGAGATTCCACTCCAGGTTAGCTGGACCGAGGGCGAGAACACGGAGACTTTTTGCTGACGCACAACTGTAGCAGTGGTGGTGGCGTCCTTTGCACGCCGAGCTTCCCACGTGGGCCAAGGGAACCCTATCCTTGTTCTTCGACGTCGCTACTTGGCCGGTTGCATTCTTGAGGAACGCAGTGGGCGCTGCCCCCGCTCGCGAAGGCCGGATTCAGGCTCCCCTTCCAATTTCACCTGGTGGGTGGTGCGGATGCTTGTCGATCGAGGTGAAGTCTCTGCTCTCTTGTGCTTACCGACAAATTGAAACCCTCTCCCAGATGCATGCACATGAGCAGCTTGTATTGTGAGTTGTCGTTGCAGTACTTGTCACAGGTTTCCTCGTCTGGCGTTACACTTCACGCCCTGAGCAGCTTGTATTGTGAGTTGTCGTTGCAGTACTTGTCACAGGTTTCCTCGTCTGGCGTTACGCTTCACGCTCTGGGCACTAGGTCTTGGTGGTCTGGGAGTTCTAAGTTAGGGTTTCGGTTTTGGTGTGCGGCAGTGGTATGCTCGATCTTGGATACTAATCTGTGGCGATATTCTCTTTTGCAGAGCCGTGAAGCCATTGAGGGATAAAAGACTACAAGCTCCGTGCGAATTCTCACCTAAAGGTACGAGTGACTGCATTTGCATCTTTGTCGGTATGGTTGGGATTGAGATGTCTGTCTTGATCGATTGATTCTCGCTGAGAATTGAGTCTGCCTGACATTGGGGCAAGCAAGTTCTGATCGGTTGTTATGCAACTTGTTGACCTCCGTTGTCGTAATTAGTTGGGTAGATTCTGCAGGGTAGGACTTGGCCAGTTTGCGATTTAAGATTGTCTTGCCATGGATAAGTGATTTAGATGTAATGCACCACAACAACGGCTTGGGTTTTTCGTCTCTCTATAATTATCGCTTTAGGGTGACAGAGCGTCATGTGAATGATTTTCTCAGTTTTCTCAGGGTCTAGACCAGCTTTGTCAGAGCAGAATACACATATGCACAAGGGAGTGGTACTCCAATTATGAACGTTTCACCCCGGATGACACGAACTGGCATTGTTCGTGAAACAGCATCGGTTAAGTGTCGGTTCAGGGCTTAAACATGGTGTTTTTTTCCTTTCTTAAACGTATGAAAAGTTTAGAATATGATATGTGTTTTCTTTCTTAGTTTTGCAGGCATACTTTGACATTGTTCTTGCCCACTAGACATCCTTGGACATCCACTAGACATCATAGTCTTGACTTACATTCTTGTCTCTCTATCCAAAACATTTGTTTTAGGAATCATGTATGGTGCTCTAACAAGTGGTGCTTTGAGAGTAGAATTGTGGTTGGTCTTTACTATTTGCTTGTCACAATGTTCTAATGTGTTAGTTTGTGAAAGCATCAAGGGAATAATGCGGTGCATATTGTGAATCTTCAAGTTTAGGTGTTCATTGCAACATGAGTAGCTTGTATTGTGAGATGTTTTTGCACTATTTGCACATGTGTCTTTAGTTGTTATTGATCATGTTGCCTAGGTCTTCATGGTTTGGGATTTCAGTTTTGAATTGTAGAAGTGATTATTCTTGATTTGTAGTTTCTAATGTGGTGATGTTTTATCTTGTAGATCCGTGAAGCTATCGAGGGAATAAATAGAGGGAATAAAGCCTTACATAGTGCGAATTCTCACCTGCAGGTGCAAGTTACACCATGGACTTGGGGTAGTGGTTACTTTCTCTTCAATTTTAAGATCTAAGGGCTATAGAGTGTTGTGTTTATCACTTCTTTAGCAAATGGACCAAGCTTGTGGTTGAAGCTTAGTAATTGTTTGGGGTGATGTAATGTTGTGAAGGCATTTAGGGAATCAAGTGGTGCATTGTGTGAGTCCTCAAGTTTAGGTTTTGGTTGCAACATTGTTGGCATTTTTGTGGATTTAGCCTGAAGTTGGTTGAAATAAGTTTTGATTGCATTTGATGTATTTCTATCCTTTGCAAACTCTCTATGTGGGTTATCTAGCTTTATAGAGGTTTTCTTTCTGCTTTGTTTAGTAGACTTTGCATGAAGTGTATGGGAATGTGAGGTTTGTAATTACTTGCATGTCACCTTGTCATGTCATAATTAAACGCAACCAAGTGATTAATCATGACCTCAACGTCTAAAATTGATAGGAATCTTAACATGCACATGTGACATTATAGTATTAGCAAAGGAAATTGACATTGTACTTTCTAAAATTCAAGAATCTATAGTAGCATATTGGTTAATGAAATACAATATAATAATAATATTTTACTATTAAATTATATAATAATTCACTATTGCATATGAAGCATTGTTAGTATTTTATGTTTTTTCAGAACTTTGCAATATTGATTTTATTAGTATTGTTGGATAATATCTTTTTATACATACTATAAAATAAAAAATAATCACAGTCTGATGTCACATCAGATTTCAGAATTCTGTAATCTGGGGTTTAATTTTAAAATTACATTTTTTCATCAGCTTAAAAATGATTTCTTAAAGCTGTCCCGAGCCACCAAGTGCTCTAGTCTGCTGAATTAATTTTTTTTTTTTAAATTTAAATTTTTTATGTTATTCCAGCTAGTGTTCCCTGCTGTCTAGGTACTGACAACCTTCTTCAGGGTTCAAACTTCTTGTAATGTACCTTTTGTTCTCTTACACTTAGAAAAGGATTTTGAATGAATACTTCTATGATTTCAAACCATAGCTTTTTTGAACCAACCAATGAAAGTTGAGGCATTTTTGCTTCAAAGGTGTCCATTCAAGGTAAGTCTAGTGTATGTGTAGACTAGCCTATGTTTTCAACTTTGAGAATTTGTAAAATATTATTAGAGTTGTAATTATAAAACCACTTGATTTGCTTTTTTTTTGAGTTTTTTGATAATCTCATCAAATTTTTTTGGTCATTCAACCTTTGAGATAGTAGGACTAGAAAAAGTGCAGCTTGTAGGTGTTGTGATCTTAATCCATGTTATCACATTTGTATAAAATTTCTTTACCCCCTAAAAGACCTTATCCATTGCAAAATGGTCAATCATCATATTTGATCTAAATTTTGCCTTTTAAATTGTGTTCATCTATCAATCGTAAATTCTTAGTATGTGATATTATGGATTGTCTAGTACTACAAAGAAATTCAATTTCTTTCACACAAAGTTGCCATTATTACAATTTTGTAAGAAAAAAAGAGAAGAAATTAGTGAATATAGCAATAACAATCCAATTGACTTGAATTATTTTGGTGGTGTGAAGATTTATCAATTAATTATTTTATATTTCACCCATAATACCTTTGTCAATGACCTTTAAGTCAAATGCCATTGTTATAAGTGAGATCACACCTTGATATAACCTTGATATAGGCAACTTTATTGAGTGTTATTTGGAATGTCTTTTACTTACATGTAACAAATGGTGAACTATATTGTAACAACATTGGAATGAAAATACTTGTATCAATCCTCTCAATTACTAAGCTTTGCAATGTTACAAAGTCTAAGCAAGGAATGCATTGGAAGGGGCCTATCTTTTGCATAATTTCCATGGTGCCATGATCCATGTTTATAATAGAACTTGTCCTTCAATTGCTTTGAAGTTATGGTTCTTTAATCTCTCTAAATTTCTAGTGATCTTTAATTTGGATACTTCTTGATTAATGTGAAATTTCCACTCTAGTCAACTTACCAATAGTTTAGAGACAATTTGGTGGAGGCCCTTGAGAAATTTGAATTGTGAGTGGTTTCAGGAGTATTTTGAATTTGTAAGTGTCCTTTGAAGTTTTGTAATGCATATGAACTAGATATTGCTTGAGATTACTATGTGTCTTAATGCTAATGTTCTTCATTAAGATTGTACTCTATTAAATTTGAAATAATGCTCAATGACCATTTTATCTGAGTGGTTTCAAGTCTAATGTTGATTTTAAAGTATGGTAGGTTATTGTATTTTTTGAGGTTGATTTTAGTTTCCAAATCTAGACTAAGTACTTAAGAGTTAAGTTTTGGTGGTGTATTTTAGTATAATTAGACTAAAGAGATATAGTAGCAACTTGGAAACTTGGGTACTATTTATTGAAATTTGTTCTTTTCATTAGAGATTCATTATCATTCACTTTGTCATTCTTGTGTGTATTTAGGATCCTCCTTCAATTCTACTATTGTTATTATTTTGAGGTGTGTACAAAATTAGAAATGTGCTCTATAAATATTAGAATGTAATATCGGTTATATGTGTAGTGTTGAATAGTGCTTGGTTATGAAGGTTTCCTTTCACAATGAGGGAATTTTGCTTGTATGAGGTTGTAGATCAAAAAAATTCTTTCTATTACTAGGATTATTACCTTGTGAAGGTCTTAGGTTGCTATTAAAGTGATTTGGCTAGGATTGTTTTCATCAAAGTGTACTCTCATGAATACTTTTTTATGATTGGATTTCCTCTAAATTCAATCATATATAACATGCAATGTTGGTGTAGATAGGTATTTTCTAAACTATGTTGTTTTTATTCAATGTGATTGTTAGTGGAAATTTGATTTGAGGAGCAATAATGAAGTTGATTTAATGTATTTATGTCTTATTGATATTGTCATTTAGAATTAGTAATCCTTTTTGACAACATATTAGTAGAACATTGAATGTAGGAATCACATTAGCAAATCAAATTTGGACATGTTCTCTTTGACATCAATATGGTGCATTGGAAAAACGTTGTATGCTATTAGGTTAGAATTTAGATAGGAAAGGTTTGTTTTTGAGATTATAGTTTCATTAAGTCTTATTTAGTGTCTAAATGTGGGATGTCTTTCAAGTAATGTTAGAAATCTATAGCTTTATTTTTCTGATAATTTCTAAGAATTTGCTCTTTAAATATGGAGGTGTTTAAGTTTTGGTTGAATTTTAGTTGCTTTCTCATATCCTTTTGGGTGTGCTCTAAATTGCTTACTTTTGTTTTTGTGTATAGTCCATCATCATTTGATTTTAGAAGGTTGATTACATATTGCAAACAATTGTAGATATGCTATATTATTTTAAGCACTAAGACCAAGTGGTTGTGGCAGTCTGAAAACAACTTTTGACAAGAATACATTTGGAGCATTTTAAATTATGGAAGAATTGGAGTGTATAGATAGCGAACCTTCTTCTTCAGCAACGAGGCTCTATGAAGGTAATTCTCCTACCATTTTAAGCCACCTTTGTACTTTGCACTACTATTTCTACTTCCATAGAGATATAATTGTGTATACTCACATTCTTAAAGAATATATGATGATCATCCACTGTCAAAGAATAGAGATGCTTGTTAATAAATGAATGCCACTACCTAGCTACAGTTATATTCAAATGTTGATTTTATCTTCTTTTGGGTAGCTGAAGAATATTGACATCATACTATGAATGTGTGCAGAGGATGTTATGATTCTAAAGACAATTGAGAGGGATTTGGATGCACACTCAAAACTTGTGGTCACTTATTATGAACGTGTTCAAATGATGCATTCACCATCATTCAACAATGAACAATGTCAATATCTTGTTGATAAACTCAAAGAGGTCATTGAAAGTTCAAGTGTGTTCTCAAAGACATCACGTGGTGTACTCACTGGATCATATGCACCTATGGAATTGAAAGAACACCTCTTAAGCGTAAAACTACTCCTTGTATTGGCTAGTGAAATTGAAAGATTCATAAAAGGGTGTAGCAAAGATGCATGGGTATCCATTGCAATGATATTGACAAATGTGTCAGAGTTTGTTTCATCCATAGGATTTCATTTGGAGTTGTGTCGGGTTGCCTTATCTAAAGAATTTCGAGCATCTGAAGGTTTAAACTTGGATCAAGTGGCAAACATCAATAAGGATGTCAATGAAATTGTTGAATCAAAGACCATTATAGACAAAGAAAACCTATTGAAGAAAATCTCATTGGCTTTGCCTTCATTGCATGGAGACAAGAAGGATTTGGCAAGTTATTTGCTTCAAAGATTTTTGAGGGTGGTCCCAATTCCAAGCATACCTTTACTAGAATCAAAATGGGATTTATCTCGATATTTGACTTTTGGAGGAAGCATTTCTGATGAGGTTAAAGAAGGGGTGTCTATTGGGAAAGGGGCTTCAACTACTATATTCAAAGCCATGTGGTTGGGAATGGAAGTTGCAGTAAAAGTTTTTTATGGGAAGAATAATCCAAACTTCGAAAAAGAAGTTGATATTTTTGCACGATTGTGCCATCCCAACATTACATCCATGTTTTGTTACACACAAGAGAGGCAAAAGTGTTCTATTTTCATGGAGTTGATGGATGGAGACCTTTTTACATTGATGCAACAGAGATTCAATGTAAATAATGATTTTCCTTTCAATATTTGGGAAGCAATTGACCTAATGCACCAAATAGCGGAAGGAGGAAAGTATCTTCACGAGCAAGGAATTGTGCATATGGACTTGAAGTCGTTCAACATTCTTGTCAAAAGTATGAAGACAACGATTATGGATTTGGAATATATACAAGTCAAAGTGGCAAGTTACAATGCATCCAAAATCAAGAAAAGCAGCACCACAAATGTAGAGTATACAATGAATTTTGGAAGCAACAGATGGATGGCACCAGAGTTGATACAACTTCAAAGCTTAGGCATTCAAATGAATGTTGGAGTGAGCAATCAATCAATACCAAAATATCCTTACAAATGTGATATTTATAGCTTTGCAATGGTGTGTTGTGAGATATTGACAGGGGAATTGCCTTTTGGGGACGTTGACAATCTAAAGAAGATGAAAGCAATGATATTGGAGGGTGATCGTCCAAAGCTTCCTACTCAATGTCCTTTTCAATTGAGAGCTTTGATTGAAAAATGTTGGAATCCACAACCGAAAAGTCGTCCGACTTTTGATGACATTTGTCAAGAGTTGAAGTATGTGAAATATGTACTAATGACAGGTTAGTATTTGGACTTTCAAAGGTTTGAATTCCTAAAGATTTTACTTTTGTCTTGTTTTTTAGAAATAATATATAGTATGTGGATACATAGTCATAGTTTATAATTGTTGTTGATACAAATGCATGATATCCATATCAAATGTTATTAAAAAATTATTACTTATTATTAAAATGTATTGTATTATATTATATAATATGAATATTTGTTGTCTGATGACAAACATATTAACTTAAACATGAAATATGAAACATGAATTTCAAATAGTTCCATTTTAAGATACATTTGAGAGTTTTGTACTATGTAGCCATTGTAAAATTTTGAAATTAACTTCTATACTTTGGATATTGCAGGTACCTCTTCTACATTCAAGGTATGTTTGCAACTCACCACCAAAAATAAGATTCCTTTGAATTTGAGTTTATACTAAATAAATCATTAGATGCATCATTTGGGTCTAGTACTTCTACATCAAAAAATAATTATTATATACCTTCTATACAAGATTGTAGATTTAAGACTCTTTTGAAAAGGAATTAGGAATGAATAGAAAAAGAATTGACTTTACATTTAAGATTAAAGATATTTGATTGAAGTATATTATTAAGACCAATCATTTTCAACTATTATAACCAGTTTGAGGAATCTTGGGTAACTCAAGGAAATGATGGCAAATATCTACATGCATTGGAGGACTTGAATAAGGCTATTGAACTTTTAGCCTAATGGTGCTTTGACATTGTAGACTCAAGGTAAAGTTAAGCGATTGATGGATAAGTATGCAAATGCATTGGAGGACTTCAACAAGGCTGATGAACTTCAACCTAATGATGCTTGGACATTAAAGAAGCGTGGAGAAGTTAAGAGAATGATGGACAAGTATACAGATGCATTGGAAGACTTCAACAAGGCTAATGAACTTCAACCTAATGATGCTTGGACATTAAAGAGACGTGGAGAAGTTAAGAGAATGATGGACAACTATGCAAATGCATTGGAGGACTTCAACAAGGCTAATGAACTTCAACCTAATGATGTTTGGACATTAAAGAGGCGTGGAGAAGTTAAGAGAATGATGGACAAGTATACAGATGCCTTGGAGGACTTTAACAAGGTTGATGAACTTCAACCTAATGATGCTTGGACATTAAAGAGACGTGGAGAAATTAAAAGAATGACAGACAACTATGCAGATGCATTGGAGGACTTCAATAAGGCTAATGAACTTCAACCTAATGATGCTTGGACATTAAATAGGCGTGGAGAAGTTAAGAGAATGATGGATAAATATGCAGATGCCTTGGAGGACTTCAACAAAGCTAATGAACTTCAACCTAATGATGTTTGGACATTGAGAAGTCGTGGGGAAGTTAAACGCACGATGGACAAGTATGCAGATGCATTGGAGGACTTGGATAGGGCTGACAAACTTCAACCTAATGATGCTTGGACATTGCAAACTTGTGGAGAAGTTAAGAGAATCATGGGCAAATATATAGATGCATTGGAGGACTTGAATAAGGCCGATGAACTTCAACCTAACGATGTTTGGACATTGAGAAATCGTGGGGAAGTTAAACGAATGATGGACAAGTATGATGATGCATTGGAAGATTTGAACAAGGCTAACAAACTTGAACCTAACGATGTTTGGACATTGAGAAGTCGTGGGGAAGTTAAACGAATGATGGGCAAGTATGATGATGCATTGGAGGACTTGAACAAGGTTGATGAACTTGAGCCTAATGATGTTTGGACATTGAGAAATCGTGGGGAAGTTAAACAAATCATGGGCAAGTATAAAGATGCACTTGAGGATTTGAACAAGGCTGATGAACTTGAGCCTAATGATGCTTGGACATTAAATAGGCGTGGAGAAGTTAAAAGAATGATGGGTATGTATGCAAATGCATTGGAGGACTTGAACAAGGCTGATGAACTTCAACCTAATGATGCGTGGAAAAAAGAAGTGGAGAACTTGTCTTCCTTGACCTCTCTTAATTTGAAAGATTGTTCAAGCTTGTTGGGTTTGCCAATGAAAGTGGAAAATTTATCTTCCTTGACCACTTTAGATTTGAGTGGATATTTAAGGTTGGTAGCCTTGCCAAAGGAAGTGAGAAACTTGTCTTCTTTAACCAATCTCAATTTAAAAGATTGTTCAAGCTTGGTGGCCTTGCCAAAGGAAGTGGGGAACTTGTCTTCTTTAACCACTTTAGATTTGAATGGATGTTCAAGCTTGGTTGCTTTGCCAAAAGAAGTGGGGAACTTGTCTTCTTTGACCACTTTCGATTTGAAAGATTGTTCAAGCCTTGTGACCTTGCCAAAGGAAGTAGGGAACTTGTCTTCCTTGACCATTTTCAATTTAAAAGATTGTTCGAGTTTGAAAGCCTTACCAAAGGAAGTTGGGAAGTTGTCTTCTTTAACCATTCTCAATTTAGAAGATTGTTCAAGTTTGGAGGCTTTATCAAAAGAAGTGGGGAAGCTATCTTCTTTGACCACTCTCAATTTGTCATGGTGTATAAGTTTGAAAGCCTTACCAAGAGAAGTGGAGAACTTATCTTCCTTAACCACTTTAGATTTAAATGGGTGTTTAAGATTGGTAGCCTTGCCAAAGGAAATAGGGAACTTGTCTTCTTTGACCACTCTCAATTTGAGACGGTGTTTAAATTTAGCGGCCTTGCCAAAGGAATTGGGGAATTTGTCTTCCTTGACCACTCTCAATTTGTCATGGTGTTCAAACTTGGTGACTTTGCCAAAGGAAGTGGGGAACTTGTCTTCGATGACTACTTTTGATTTGAGTGGGTGTTCAAGCTTGGTGGCCTTGCCAAAGGAAGTGGGGAACTTGTCTTCTTTAACCACTTTAGATTTGAGTGGATATACAAACTTGGTAGCTTTGCCAAAAGAAGTATGGAACTTGTCGTCTTTGACCATTCTCAATTTAAAAAATTGTTTAAGCTTGGTGGCCTTGCCGAAGGAAGTGGGGAACTTGTATCTCTTGACTACTATAGATTTGAGTGGTTGTTCAAGGTTGGAGGTCTTGCCAAAAGAAGTGGGAAACTTGTTGTCTTTGACCACTCTCAATTTAAAAGATTGTTCAAGTTTGGTGGTCTTACCAAAGGAAGTGGGGAACTTGTCTTCTTTGATTACTCTCAAATTGAAACGGTGTTCAAATTTAGCGGCCTTGCCAAAGGAAGTGGGAAACTTATCTTCCTTGATTATATTATATTTGAGTGGATGTTCAAGCTTGGTGACCTTGCCAAAGGAAGTGGGGAACTTATCTTCTTTAACCAATTTAGATTTGAGATGGTGTTTAAATTTTGCGGCCATACCCAAGGAAGTGTGGAACTTGTTTTCCTTGACCACTCTCAATCTTTCATCGTGTTTGAGCTTGATGGCCTTACCAAAAGAAGTGGGGAATTTGTCTTCTTTGACCACTTTATATTTAAGTGGGTGTTCAAGCTTGGTGGCCTTGCCAAAGGAGGTGGGAAAGTTGTCTTCCTTGACCACTTTAGATTTGAGTGGGTGTTCAAGCCTTGTGGCCTTACCAAAGAAAGTGGGGAACTTGTCTTCCTTGACTATATTATATTTGAGTGGGTGTTCAAGCTTGGTGGCCTTGCCAAAGGAAGTAGGGAACTTGTCTTCCTTGACCACTTTCGATTTGAGTGGGTGTTCAAGTTTGGTGGCTTTGCCAAAAGAAGTGAGGAACTTGTCTTCCTTCACCACTTTCGATTTGAGTGGGTGTTCAAGCTTGGTGGCTTTGCCAAAAGAAGTGAAGAACTTGTCTTCGTTGACCACTTTCGATTTGAGTGGGTGTTCAAGCCTTGTGGCCTTGCCAAAGGAAGTGGGGAACTTGTCTTCCTTAACCATTTTCAATTTAAACGATTGTTCAAGTTTGGAGGCCTTACCAAAAGAAGTGGAGAACTTATCTTCTTTAACCACTTTAGATTTAAATGGGTGTTTAAGATTGGCAACCTTGCCAAAGGAAATAGGAAACTTGTCTTTTTTGACCACTCTCAATTTGAGAGGGTGTTCAAATTTAGCAACCTTGCCAAAGGAATTGGGGACTTTGTCTTCCTTGACCACTCTCAATTTGAGAGGGTGTTCAAATTTAGCAGCCTTACCAAAGGAATTGGGGAACTTGTCTTCCTTGACCACTCTCAATTTGTCATGGTGTTCAAGCTTGGTGACTTTGCCAAAAGAAGTGGGGAACTTGTCTTTGTTGACTACTTTAGATTTGAGTGGGTGTTCAAGCTTGGTAGCCTTGTCAAAGGAAGTGGGAAACTTATCTTCCTTGACCACTCTCAATTTGTCATGGTGTTTAAGCTTGGTGATTTTGCCAAAAGGAGTGGGGAACTTGTCTTCGTTGACTACTTTAGATTTGAGTGGGTGTTCAAGCTTGGTGGCCTTGCCAAAGGAAGTGGGGAATTTGTTTTCCTTAACCACTCTCAATTTGAGTGGGTGTTTAAGGTTGGCAACATTTTCAAAGGAAGTGGAGAATTGTTCTTTATTGATGACTCTCAATCCAAAAGAGTGTTCAAGCAAGGTAATATTTTGATAGTGTGATTGAACATCTAAATTTGAATGTAGTTTGTATCCAATCTTTTTTTTCTTTGACCAAAGTTGTCTCAGAATTTCATCATTTTTTTAGTGTATATTTTGTTTGGATGCAACTAAAGGTTACATAAGTCTTTTGAATTGCATGAATTAGAAATGAAGGATTATCTTATTATTTAAATTACACATCTATGAGTGAAGCATAGGGATTTTGTTGACTTTCCACACAAGACTTGTATACCAATTTTTAGGTAAGTATATAATAATATCACTTTTCTCATTTCTAGGCTCAATTCAAGACTCAACAAGATGGCAAGCATGTATTAAAGAAGCAACTGCAGGAGGATGCTATGACTCAATTCAAAGCCAAGTATGACTTATTTGGAAACTTCAACAACACTATTCAAGTATAAGTTCACTTTCTTCTCTTATTGTATTGTTTGTTAGCTTTCTAGTTTTCAATTTTTGTGCTAGATGTTCATTAATCAAACTTCCTTGGAAGATTCATGTCTTATAAAGGCATTCATTTATTTGCCTTTCAAAGTTTTTGTAGCATCTAATTACAATTGTGTTTAGAATTGGGCATTGTAGTTAACTCATGTGTGTTTGCCATTCATAAAGGGAAGTCAAAATCACTTGGAATGGTGGGGTATTACATTGTTCTTAATTTTCAAGGGTTTCCACTAAGAATGTGATTGTTGTTTGTACCAGGAACCTTTTTCAAAGTGTTTGTCATATTTGACAATCAGAGGACTTCATGTTCTTAGTTCCTTGCTACTATGGGTTCAAATTCGTATTGGTATATCTAATCAACAAGTACTATCTTGGAACAAGGGAAAAGTGGAGTCCAAGGATTTGCGAACCAAACGTTTTTTAGGTCAAGGTTGTTCAGGAATCTTCTATGAGACAATATGGTCACAAAAAAGTACAATGAGGCTTGCAAGGAAAGACTTTCCTGGAGTATCAGGTGATACTTTTGAAATGGAAGCTATTCAATTGTTTGAACTTAGAGACCATCCAAACATTGTGAAGACCTTTTGTTGGACCATTGACAATAGAAGTTGTTCCCTTGTTATGGAATATATGAAAGATGATCTCTCTAGTTTCATGCGAAAGAAAAAGGAGGCTCTGAGGAAGAAGGGTGACCAAGCGGTGATTGGAGTCAATCCATCTCCTTTCCAATTGCTTGAAGCTTTGGCCATTTTGTTGCAAATTGCTATTGGTGTAGAATATATACATGATGAAGGTATCTACCATGGTGATCTGAAACCAAACAATGTTTTTCTTGATTGGAAAGAAGGTCGAATGTTGGTGAAGGTGGCTGACTTTGGTCTTCTCAAAACTAAGAGAAATACAACATTGCTTTCACACCAAGCTCTTTGCTTTGAGATGATAGAATGGAATGCACCAGAATTGTTTGAAGACTTTTTTAGTTCTATGAATGAAGACTTGGATTTTTTGTGGACAAAAGCACTTACAGGAATGGATCCAAGTACTTCAAGTGCTCCATCCTCTAAGAATGGACAGAAAGTCATGCTAAAAATGGCGGATAGCTACAGCTTTGGTTTAATAAGTGCATATATTCTTGGAAGTGAGCAGATGTGGCCTGCTGAATTGAGCCTACAAGAACTGTGGAAGCAAATATCAAGTCATGGTTTAAGACCAAAACTCTCTTTTGAATGTCCCAAAAGGCTAACATCTTTGATATATGCATGTTGGGATATTGATCCCACATGTAGGCCTACCTTCTCTATCATTCGATATAAGATTCAAGAGATTATCAAAGAGCAATTGGAGGAATTAGGTATTATGCTTGAACATGAAATGCATTTATTGTAAGGAATTTTGTATTGCAATTTGAGTTCCTAATATCCATTACTACTACTACAACTTATTGCATCATCCTTGCATCCTATTGTAACTCAACTCTTTGTTTGTAGGTTCACTTTGTACCTCTTCTATCGCGGATTCACTTGATGCCTCTGCTGCTAGTAGTTCAAGTGATGTCTTTGTTGCTCGTGGATCTTATCGTCCCTCTTCTATCGCGGACTCGTTTGATGCCTCTACCGCTAGTAGTTCGAGTGATGTCTTTGTTACTCGTGGTTCTTATCGTCCCTCTTCTATTGTAGGTAAGTTCCATCACTCAATTGCTAAAGTAGTTTTGGAATTCCAGTTGCTTTATTTGTTATGGTTTTATAAGTATTATCGTGTTACCTTTATCCTTGGAGGCCTAGCAATTTCCTCTCATTGTGTCGACCGACATTTTCTAAAATATTTAGTGTAGACTTCAATTCAATTAGAAGTCAAGGATTAGGATACTTGAATCTCCCAATTAGAGCCCTTGATTAGTTTAGTGATGTTTCAAAAAATTGTGGATAATTTTTGTAATTGTTGGTACTAATAACATCCTTTGTGACATGGCCTTAGAGTTCAAATGATTTTGTATATATTGAAATTTTAGAAACTCAACACAAGGATATTCTGAAGGATTTGCTATGCAGACTCTTTACATTAGACTATTTTGTATGGAAGGCACTAGAAGTATAGAAGTTTTAAGTGTATTCATTAGATTAAAGGTGAAGGAGATTCTTTTTAAATTGGTTTTAATTAGATCTTATACTAAATGTTGAAGAGCCCATTCTCGACTTATCACAAATCTTATGTTTTCTGCCCTGTAAAGTTTTGTTTTGTAAAGATTGGTGTCCTTCATTTGGTCTTCAAAAGTACTAGCCTTGTAGGGAAAAAGCCTTAGTAAATGTTTCTTTCAAACAATCTAATCCACTTTTATCCTTATTTTCTTGGAGTCTTCTAAAGTTAGTTTAGAGTATTTTTAATGTTGAAAATTTAGTCTACGGAAAGAACTTTTAAATCATCCTCACCTTAAATGTTCACCATTAGTCTATCAAGAAATTTAATGTTTTACCATTTGATAAATGTGCCTAGATGCCGAATACTTCTAGAGTTGGGACAATTTTCCGCACGCCACCTTAGTATGCAATAAAATCAACTATTATCCAACATCAATTTCATTGGCATATATTTACAACATTGGCAGTTTTCAAGGCGGGCATCTTGAAACCTAAATCTAAAACAATCCAAATTCTTAGACATTTCTACGGTTGAGTGACTCGATTTCAGCGCTATGAATTGCCCATTTAATGAAATTGAACTTGGATCCTCTAGCTAGAGAGTTTGAACAAAATTGTGAACCTAACTATTCATTTGATGTCTTTGCTTGATTGATGCCAGGCCCTCGATGAGTGCGTAGGCAACAATAGGATCCCAAGCCTTCGAATGATGTCGCATTCAAATCTGTGGGTGATAGTAGTCTTAGACTTTAACACGACATACTCTAAGTTTGCCTTTGTGCACATCACCATCTTCAACAAAATCTACTGCAACTACAATTACCTCCAAATCCGTGGAGAGAAGCTGACCTGCAAGACTTTGACCGCCAACTACTTTAAGTAGGTGAATGGCATCATGAAGTTTCTGAACTGGGTTTTCCTGCCCGTATAGAGTACAAATGTAATTTGTCCGCTTTGTAAAGGAAATGCGCCACTACCTTCCAACCAAGCATTGACTTCTACTTCACAAAGTTCAAGCTCTACCTTGCACGCAACCACATGGGGTCCTCGTCTGCGCACCCCCTTCCATTAGGGCTCACTATGAACGTATTCATTGCCATATTCATCCATGTCTTGGGGGAGTTCATTCTAAAAACGCTAGGGATGATCTACAAATCATAACTATTGGTGAAGGAGATTCAATGGTGTGTCATAGTGCCGTCCATTTGGAACAATGCAGCAAAGGAGACTATGAAGATGTACATTATGATGGAAGGATTGGTGAATGGCATGGAAGGGAGTTTGCATTCGCTCATTGTTGTGCTTGAATCTAAAGTGGCGTCCTTTCATTTTCAGAAAGTGAAATATACATTAGGAATCACATGATATGCACCATGCTTAAATTACATTTCCTTGTTTTGTTGTAATACTTGAATTACTTACATGAGCTTCTCCATGGTATAAGCATCATGAGGGAGAAGACGACTAGTGCCAGGTTTCACTATAACTGATCATTGCTAAGAGCGTTGTCAATTTTATTACATTGGTGGTATTCCACTACTTTGGCAATTTTCAGGATGTCTGCCCGAGTGCCTGACCTAAGAAGTAAATTTATTTTCAGTCCTAGATTTTAGAACTTTGTGCAAATGTATGTTACCATTTTTGGCATCAAAAACCGCGCCAGTCTAACAAAATTGACAAATCAAAATTGACACTCAATTGCTCAAAGCTCTAAAAATTGGAATTCATATAGATTTGTGTTTCTTGGCATCAGTATGAATTCTTGCCAACATTATGAAATTGACGTTATAGCTTGTGTATCTAGTAATGACTATAATTCTTCTTTTTAATTATTTTATATAAATGATGATTGTAGATTTATATATAACTCAAGAATGAATGTTTTAGATGTAGGTAATGAGTGAGCAAGTGCTGGAGGTTGCCAATAAGCTCTCGGTAGCCGACATTGGTGGTGGAATTGCAGACATTGTTGTGCAGGAGGTTGTGTCCATGGAGAATTAGTCCCGGAAAGCTCGCTACTACATGAAAGAGGTCACGATAAGCTCCAAGGGGTTGTGTAGCGGCACCTACGTGGACATGTGGTTCATGAAGTTTCTTCATACCAAAATTGGCCCGTGCTTGGAGGAATGCATGATTAAAGAGCCCCAAATCTTCAAACTTTTGATTCGAGCATGGGAAGGTTAGAAAACCAATTTTGGCAACCTTGGCGCCAACATTGACTTAAACCTCCCAATAAAATTGGTGTCCGAATGGGAGGAGTACGATATTTGGATGGGGAACCTCAAAAGAGAATCATATGACGATTTAAAATTAACCTACGAAGAAATGCAATCCATCTTCGATCTAGTGATAGAACACAACCTAGAACCCAATGCTAAGTTTTCAAGTTCATGGTATGAAAATATTTTTAGTTTAGGTGGAAGGAATTTCTTGTCAATGATCTATTTTTAAATTAAAAAAATAAAAGTAAATGACATATTCCTAACATTATGTACCTATATTGATCATAGTTGTATAGTCTTGTAGTTGTGATTATTTCTCATTGACATCCCTTGTGGTATAGCATTGGAGATTTTAAGATTTAGAAAGGAGGTTTGATTAGTGGAATCTTTATTCATCCCTAAAAAATGTAAATTAGTTCATACCACCTTTCTCAAGTTATTACTCCCTTCATTCCAAAATGATCTTCCAATTGGCCTCAAGAATTTGTCCCAAAATGATCTTCCTCCTCTAATGTAGAGGAAGAGACCACAAAATGAATAACAATGCTTGTAGAGAAATTCCCCCCTAATGATGAGCATGAATGTTAAAAAGAAAATCAGGAATAGTCCATTGTGGGACTAGTCACTGTAGACTTTCTTTGTAGCCATCATGGCAACTAACTTACCATATAGCTCAAGTTTTGATGGAAGTTGGATGTCATGCCCCAACCAAACAGTGTACACAAACTTAACTTACTATACATAGGTTTTCAAAGCCATCTACTTGCTTCGTGTTTTTTTGAAATAAATGAAACAAAATTTCATTGCAAAGAAACTAATAGAGCATACAAACCAACCACAGGTGGCCTGGCTAATTTGCTTGTTTTTAGGAATTTTTTCATATGCCACACTCAAATAGAGACGCATTCAATGAGTGGAATAAAGCCTTTCTATCAATGTGATGACCCAAGATGTAAGGCCAAAAAAGTATTTGATGAAAATTTGAAGTTCCATTAGCTACAAAATAACTCCCAAGTCATGAATCGAACAAGTTGAATCCACACTTATGTTCTTCAATTAACCCGCAAAGAACACAACCCCCCTTGACCAAGGTAATCAACAAAATGCTCCAATTATTGAACCACTAGGAGCATTCTTTGTTTATGTAAATCTTTCAAGTTTGAAATTGGAGTGGTTTCTAATTTACTTTTAAAAATTGTATTATTTTAATCAATTTTAGATCTATTATTCAAAATTCTTTATTTATTTTACTATTACATTCCAAAAGAATCTTTCAATTGCACTTTTGCCTTAGGACTATTGGTTTGATTTAAACATTAATAGGAGCCCTCTCTTGTACTAAAACCAAGACACAAGATGCCAAGACACTTCCTAAACCCTTTTGAGTTGAAAAATTTCCTAAATATACAACTTATCTTAGAATTGCCTTTCAAGATATTGGACTTTTTGTCATTTCCATTGCTAAGAGTAAAAAATATTTAATTTCCATTTTTATTGTAGAGAGTATCAAAGTTTACATATTTTTTATATTTAATTATAGGATCTTGCAATAGACTATTATTAAAAGGTGCCACAAAGATTTTTAAAACCTTCACTATGTACATTGCAAAATATTTACATTTAAAGTGAAGAAAATAAATTTTATAGGATTTTGCTTGACTACACATTACAAAAAAAATGAACCCTCCAAAAGGCTACTAATGATTCATTTTTGGCAGCTGCGTAGTACAAATACAAAAAAATAAAATAATAATTTTTTTTCTATTTTTTTTTATTTTTATTTTTAAAGTCACCAGTCTAACGTGACACTACTAGTTCCACGTCAAATTGGCAAAAGAAAATTCCATAATTGCACCATAAATCACTATGAGAGTACAAAACTGGCAACCTTTTTGTGGCAACCTTTTTATTTTTTGTAATGTTTTCTCCTTTGAATCTTCTTAACTTAGAATTTTTACATTATTGATTCAGATTTTCTACCTTTTTATACTAGAGCATTGAGTTCAAAGATGGAGGAAAAAGTCCAAAAAATAAATGTGATTTTCATTCTTTAAAAATTTGTTAAGTAGAAGTAAGTACAAGATAACTCTAAGACAGAATTGAAACCCAACAATCCCAACAATCCCAACAATGAGATTGTTCTACCACAGAAACTTAATTGTGTCTAACATTTATTTCTAAGAAATTGTATAAATTGCATTTCCAAAATGAATTTTTAAAGTTCTTTTTCCAAGAAGATGCTCAAATTGCCCAACTATTAAGATTGTTCATAACTTTCTCATCACTAGTCCTAATAAAATGAATCAAAGCTTCGTACATAGACAAAATATAATCTTTAAGAAAAAAATTTAAAATTTAAAATATTCAACTTTTTGTGATATTAATGGTGTTACCCCTTGAATTGATTTTTGGATTGAGCATGGCATAACTTTTGGTTCCAAACATCAATTGAAATAAAAAAATTCTTTGTATGTTATCAAAAAGCTAATGTGGTTTCCAATCTTCAAAAAAAGGTTTAAGAAATCATGTCAGAAATTGAGGTCACATAAGCATACTTGAAATCTCTAGAGTCTTTTGCAAGGACTTTAGAACTTTAGTGGTTAATCCCTGAAGTTGCAAGGCCTTTATCCCATTAAAACTTACTGAAGATGCCATTGATATCTATCGCAAATAGTAAAAAAAAAATTTAATTGTCTTTTTTGCATATTTGACCATGGATTCTAAAATTACAATATTATAAAAATACATGGAAGAAATTTAGAATATATTCTTCCTTTAAAATCTAAATATTTTAATTTAGAGTAAAGAAATAATAGTTTTTTGGAACCTTCCTTTACTAGATTTTTGGACTTATAATTTTTTTACTACTGATTTTGAATTTCTATTTTTTTATGCCAAAGAATTGAGTCCAAAATCTAGAAAAATATTATAATAAACTCACACCTAATTTTCAATCATTAAAAAATTATTAAATAGAAATAGGTTTGAGATAGAAGAGAAAATTACATTGTTAATAGCTTTTATATAGAATTGAAACAACCTAATCCCACCAATGAGATTATTCTCATAAGGAATGTTAAACTTGTGAATTTTTTTAACTTTTTTTTTAAAGAAGATTTTTAAGTTGCCTTAAAAGCAAGGTTGTCCACAACTTGTTTTTCTTGCACATCACTAATTCAAATTGAATGAACCAAAGTTTTCCATACAAATAAAATTACAATCTATAAGGTACAAATTTAAAAAAGAAATTTGCTTCATGGCCAAACTAACATAATGGCTAGAAACACCTTCTCTATCAAAATCTATTTTGTGACCTCTTTTGTGATTAATGCAATTGGTTTTGTCTCTATTGTACACACTGGACAGGTCTTGTTGAATTGTTTGGTAAGTTCCTGAAATACAAGAAGGTATATTCCAATCTTGCCATTGAAATATAAATTCCTTAAGTAATCAAAGCAGGGGGAGGGGGTGCAATGACAACAAGGAACATCACCTTTGAGAATGAAACACTTACTTTTAGTTGTACATTGTGGCTCTTCTTCATTGGATACGAGGTAGAAACTGCCATTTTCTTCAATGAGATAAAACCATTTCTCATCAATATGAACATGATCAAATGAAGTCAACCCTTGAATGTTGGTAACTCTATGTTCAAGGATGATGATTCAATCATGGACAACGCATATTCAAAACATGATTTTTTATTTGCTTTAGTGAGGAATGGTTGCAACACACTTGAATGGTGGCAGAGCTTCCCTTCCTATATGCATCGATGCAATGTCGATTTTGAGACGTTCATAACAAATGCAAAGGATCAAATGTTTTACATTGTTTCAATAGAATATCTTTGACACTAGTTGCATTGATGTCTTTCCTCTTTTGTCCCAAATTTCCTATAATATGAGAAGACACATCTCCAAAGTCGTTTCCATTTGATATTGATGCTTGACCCCATGCCCAAATACTACTAATTGTTCGAGTGGTAAACCCAAATTGATGAGCCGCAATTGTAATTGATCCTCTCCTCAAGGTCCTATTGATACTCCAAGCCAATCAAAATTCATAACATGATCAACGTTCCGATTCAGTCATGTTCACCTTTGGATTGGCATAACAACTCCATATTATGATTTCTCCTCTATTCCTGTAGAAGATTGAAATGACCTTAAAAATAACGGACTCACTAATGCAATGAAGCAAAAAATCCTAAACCATTCTAGTGCCAAATACTCCATCATCACTCTATGTGTTGTACATCTCAAAAAATTAATATATACAAATGCTAAAAAAAAAATGTCACATTCTTTGGTGCATCTTTTCCTTTGCCCAGAGGAAAAAATGAAAATTTGGCCAAAAATAGTAAATATTAGGTTTGGAGGTGCCTAACTTAAATCAATTACTTAGCAATAAAATAACCTTAGACCACCCCTTTGTCTTGTAGTGAGTAATGACTACCACAGTCAAAATTTCAGACTTTCATTTACTTCGCATTAATTTAAATTTCAGTCTACCCTAAATACAATTAATTTAATTTTTAGGAGTACCAATTTAATCCCTAAAGTCCCAAGGCATTTTTAAAGATTTTTTTGCTTCAAAAAACACTGAAAACTGACATTTCTAATGCATTGATCAAAAAATCAGAAAAGAACATTTTTTTTTCAAAATGTAACCATAGGATCTTGTACTAAACTTATATGAGATTATGTGGTAAAATTTTTGTGCAATTTGACTGTATGGATCAAAAGATAATTACTTTCAAAGTAACAAGTTTTTGTTTTTTTGGGCCTTACCCAAAAATATCAGATGGCTTTGACCGCAACTTGCGGTCAATTTTTACACTATGGACTTCAAATTTAATTTTTTTGCGTAATCAAAATCATGTTAGGCATATATCTACCCATTTTCAAATCAATCCAAGATATAAAGTATATCCAAAAATATCTTGCAATGTGTCTATGTCTCAAGATTCAACAATACATTGTCCAATTTTTGCACACATTTTTTCAAGACATAGTTCAAAAACCTAGTAATCCAAACAGTAGATTGAAGTAGGTAATCATAATGAACAAGCCAAAACAAAGCAAAATCGAAATTTGAAAATCTCTCATTTCTATGTTAATTTGTAGCTCAATGTGAGCTCCAAAACATGGGGCACCTCTTACATCATGGGTTTTTCATTGCTCCTGGGATGTTCCCTTCTGTTTCCAAGATGTTCCCATGTTCTCAATGTTCCCTTGTTGTCGTTCATGTTCCCCTTGAATTCCCGTAATTAGCCTTGGTACCTTCCGGGGGAACAACTTCCCCCTTCGTAAACCACTCCCTGGAAACACACCGTTCAGTTCCCGGGAGGCTTCTCAACCGCAATCAGCCATAATGCTCGGTTATGCGGGCAAATCTGCGTAATTGGGGATTACGGTTTCTTCATCCATCTTGTTTTTTCATCCCAAGAATTTCACCTATCTTCAAGTTTTCTGCTCGTGATTTACGTTGGGCAATGTCCCAAGTAGGAGGGCATTGCCCTATACCTAATGGAGTGCACGTGGTCACATCAAGCTCTGTGAATCAGAGATGGCTTCACTTAACTTACCCCTGTCTCTCTTTTTGCTTATGCCTTGCATTGCTAAAATTCATTATTTGGTTTAGTAATGTCCAATTCATAATGCAACTGGAAGACTAAAAATGGAAATAAAATCCTAATGCCTAAGTGATTGACAAATGAATTATAATGAAGGTTTTCAATATTCATAGTATTCTCATTCCATATCCTAAAATTGAACTTTTTGAAAATTTTGAAAATTACTTGTCACTACCTATAATATATTCTTGCAACATCTTCCAACACTAATGACATGAACCATCTTCAAATTCATACTACAAAAATTGAATATAGTATTTTTTAGGACACTTCAAAAAATTTGAAAAAATAAATGAAATAACTTGTGGAAGAAAAAACTTCATAGTATGAATGGATAATCATTGAAAACGTTCATAGAAGTGACGCAAGCAACCCTTTTCCAACACATAAATTTGTTGCCATGAGATGGACAATATGTTTTGGACCTTGTCACTAAGCCTGGCCGGTTGTTGCAAACAACAAATGGCTTTTGGAGGTTTGTGAAAATTGAATAACAAGCTCCCGTACGTCGAGTAGGAACAATACACTCTCCTCACTTTTTTTTAGCCAATTTACAGTAAGTGAGTCCGAAATTGTAAATGTGTCATTGGTTAGTGAGGTAGATCACATGTCTTGCATTTGTCAATGTAAATGATACATGTTCACAATAGTCATGTCGATGAGAAAAAGAAAATCCAATGCTACCATTTGTGGGACCAGGTTTGACACATGTAAGAAGCTCGCAATTAATCAGCTATGTTTACACCACGCATGTGTGTAGTGTACTCTAAGTGCACTGGTGAAGTATGAGTGCCATCTCAAATTGAACCATTCTACCTTGAAATCGAAGCCACTAGAAATTGACATAGGAATTGAAGTGGCATCAAATGTATTGAAATTACAAGGACCAATTTTTTGTCTTTCCAAAATAATGGCTTTAATTTTCCGCGACTCATGCATGTGCCAATCCAAAGTCCCTTGGGGATTTTTATTGAAGTCTTTTGTATTTTTCCATGCTTCAGGAAGACCTCATTATAATAAAACTGTATTTTTGGAGATTTGGAGATTTAGACATCCACATGTCTTTGTTGACGTTTTTCTACGTTTGCAAGGATGTCTAAAAAATTGCATCCTACTCAGATGTGCCAAAAACATCAAAAATCTGGCCGGACATTACAAATTTTCTACTAGACATCACAAAAAATATGGGTCAACGGGATCCTGAAAGGTCGCCATGTAGTTGCCACCTAAGTGCCACGCATGCACGGAAAGCCATGTGGGATTTTTTTCATCCATTCCCGTCCATGACATGGCATCTAAGGTTGCATCTAGTAAGGATGATGTGGCATTCCATGTCAACACATTTCTCTGCCACGTCAGCTCATTTTCATGTTGTTTAAAAAATTTAATATTATTTTTGAAGACATCAACTTAGACGTCATTGTAGATGTCTAAACATTTATTGAGACGTCAACTTAAACATCTAGATGTTATGGGATGTCATTGTAGATGTCCTCATTTCACCATGAATTTTTCTTGCAACATCCAATATTGTTTAAGAAATTTAATATTGTTTTTGAAGACATCAACTTAGACGTCATTGTAGATGTCTAGACATTTATTGAGACGTCAACTTAAACATCTAGATGTTCTAGGATGTCATTGTAGATGTCCTCATTTCACCATGAATATTTCTTACAATGTCCAATATGATTTAGAAGAACAAAATGATGTCACCTTTGACATTTATGTGGTCGAATGCACTATTTGGCATGATGTCAATATGGACAATTACACAAGTTCTACATAATGCACTTCCAAATTTCATAATATATAATACAACATTTCATATATAGTACACCATATATAATATACGATACATAATATACCATATATAATATACCATACATAATATGCCATACAAAATACGTTGTACTAAAAATTATACCATATGACTCCAAATGTATTTCAAAAATGTCCAATACAACATGTCATACATAGTATACCATATATAATACAAAATACACCACACAAAATACACTATATTTGGATATTATAGCACATGACTTCAAAAGTCACTTGATGTGATTATATAGAGAGGAGAAGACGACCTCTTTATGCAAAAAGGATGGTGGAAAGTTAGACAAACAATATGGGATATGGAAAACACAAGAATTGTTACAAGTAGAATTGCAGACTACATTTAAACGTCTAAACATTTTCTGAGAAGTCATGGAAAACATCAAAAGTACATGTTGATGTCTCCTATGATGTTGGTATCAACACTAATATATAAGTAGATGTCATAGGTAGTTGTCTTTGCAAACTTAGACAACGATAAAAAAGCATCAGTGTAGACATTTGTAGTTCTCATATAGGGTGTTAAGACATTGCATAGAATTGTTTAGACTAGTGCTCTAAATGATACCAAGCAATGTATCATGCGAGGAATACATCTTAACAAAGGCCTAGAGATGGAAGGGATGTGGAGTTTTTTGTCTACAGTTAAAGCTCTTGCAACCACAAAGAGTTCTTTGTTATCCACCCTAAGTAAGATTCTTACCTTTTGGAGAGTGGTTGACATTTGTGAGAAAGGAAATTGAACATTTTGGAAAGTTGTGTGCCGAACAGCGGTTAGGGATAATGGAAGGCACTATACTCTATTCAATCCATCCTGAACATGGTTCAATTGCAAAATGATAGGGACTTTGATGGACTACAACCAATGCAAGAAGTTGAGGACCCAATGTAACATCCTATAGATGAAAGAAGAGCCTACTTTGTCATTGTAGGCGACAATGCAATTTTTGAGGTTGAAGCTTAATATATCCACATCCTTTGCATATATGTGTGAGCTTGCAAATGTCATGTAGAACATCTAAAGGATAGGGCAACTTATCTACTTCTATGTCTTCTACAAGGAACTATTGCCTTGAAAACATTCATCGGGTGACAAAAGTAATGATTGTGGATGTTGGGTGTAATGTATATGTGACATCATTTGAAGAAGGAAGGATCACTATGAGAACCCGTGTTTTTTTGAACGTTAGCAACAAGCAAGGATGTTTTTCAAAACACGAGCACAAAGATGGGATTGCAACCATAGGAGGTAGAATTGAATTGGATGTTTCAAAAAACGTTTGCATGTCACAAGTGGAACAAGTTGATGTCCTATGAAACGGTGATGTTCTAAAAGACATTAAGAAAAACACAGTTGTGTTTTGTACAACGTCCAAGAAAACACAAAAATGCCACGTTGGCAAGAGCTTTTGGTTTAACATTGGTTAAATTAGAGAAAATTACTATGGATTGAGGTAAAACCCTGACCGAATGTAAAATGTTGGGGAAGGGGAGCCATTAGACGAGTTTTTAAGAAAAAAATTAAAAAATTAAAAAAACTAAAAAATTAAAAAAAGTGCCAATTGATGTAGCATTTGATTGACATGGCATCCAACCAGGGTTGTCTATCCGGACATGACGTTGGCTTTTTACGTCCGGATGTCATGACGCGTCCGTCTGGACGCGTCAGAGCCCGTCGCCGATACTGACGGGACCATCCGCGGCGTGGATGAAGTCTGTCCAGTTTGCGATGGCGTCGGGCCGTCGCCTGGACGGTCATTCCGTCGCCGAATGGACATCCGTCTCTTGGACGGAGAGCCCATCCGTCCCTTGGACGGAGAGCCCGTCTCTGGACGAAGAGGTCGTCTCCTGGACGGAATTCTCGTCTCCAGGACGGTAATCCGTCCCCTGAACGGGAAACCGTCCACAGGACGGGAATCCGTCCTGTCCCCTG
Source organism: Rhytidiadelphus loreus (assembly GCA_947034895.1). Lineage (NCBI taxonomy): Eukaryota > Viridiplantae > Streptophyta > Bryopsida > Hypnales > Hylocomiaceae > Rhytidiadelphus > Rhytidiadelphus loreus. The sequence goes on along the minus strand of OX344765.1, from coordinate 24,971,337 downwards.
GACCGGAATATCGCTGGACGGGACAGTCCCCGCTTGGACGGTTTAGGATGCGGGGCTGCGGGTTTAGGATCCACCCCATCAACCGGATGTCCGTCTAGCTGGGTTTAGGGTTTAGGGTTTTAGGGAGGGCTTCAAGGTGTATATTAAGGACTTCCGCCTATTCAAGATTACTTTCCCTTGCTGATTTTGCCTTTCATGTCTTGGTTGGAGTACAACCATTGCGGTAGAGCGAAGTCCAAGAAGAGTGTGTTGTGGTGGCACTTGTTGTGAGAGCAACAAGTGTTGTTGCCACATCACATTTCAAACAGAATACTAATCTTTTTTTTGGTGCAGGGGCAGGTAGAGGAGGACAGATAAGAGCAATGGGTGGAGGAAGATCACAATGGGAACCTTGGTACACACTACGGCCAGATGGAAAAGTTGCTTGCAAGTTTTGCGAAACTTTGCTAAGCTACCGAAAGGATCGGTTGCTTTTCCATTTGGGATACAGACGAAACGACACCGTCCAGGGAGTGAGGGCGTGCACTAAAGTCAATGCAGCCGTGAAGGTAATGTTTTGGAATTGTGGAGGACATATACCTATGGACACTTCGCATGGACCTGGACGCGACGTGGAAGTGACATCACCATCAACGATACTACCAAGTGTAGTACGTAGCGAGCAACAAGTTGATGCTTCAATCTCAGCAAATGATGGAGGAGAAAACACTGGGGGGCAAAGCTCTCAAGTACGATCATCGGAGGCGCCCATTCCTAATTTGACCCACAGTCGATCGATGAGGCAATTGTCTGTACAAGATGGAATGAACGCATCAAACAAGCAAGTACTAGACAAGAAGTGGGCTAAGTTTTTCTATGAAGCCAATATACCATTCAATGTAGTGAGGCATCCTGCTTTTCTGGATGCAGTGAAATCAACATCGGAATTGAGAGTTGGCTACAAACCTCCAGCGTACCATGCACTTCGTACAAAGCTCATAAAATCTACAAAAGATGAAGTGGCAGCAATTGTAGCAGAGAAGACAAGGGCACCAATCCACAAGTATGGCGTTACAATATGCTCTGATGGATGGGATAATGTGACACATCGACCATTGATGAATGTCATGTTGGCATGTACAAGTGGAGAGGTATTTCTTGGATCGATAGACACAACAGGCAAATGCAAAGATGCTACTTACGTGGCTAATTGCATGGGTGATTACATTGACGGGGTAGGGGCACAGAACGTGGTACAAGTTTGTACAGACAATGCAGCAAACATGTTGGCCGCTGGCGCTCTGTTAATGCGTAGATTTCCACACATATATTTTCAAGGGTGTTCAGCACATGCACTTGACCTTCTACTTGAAGATTGGGGAAAACAAGATTGGATTACAAGTATGGTCAAGAAAGCCAAGTCAATTGTGAAATACATTCGAACGCATCACATGCCACTTGCAATCTTTCGACGACATTCTCCTAATCACGTTTTGAAAAATCCCGTTCAAACACGCTTTGCAACCATGTTCCTCATGATCGAATGTTTGGTGGAGGTGAGGGAAGCGGTAGAATCAACAGTCCACGATCCGCAGTGGAATGAGTACACGCGGAGATTGGCATCCAGTGAAAAGCAAAGAAAAGCTAATGATGTGCGACGATATGTGCGAACGGATGAATTTTGGAGGAGATGTTTAAACTTTGTACACATAGTGGAGCCCGTGTTGATCGCTCTTCGAGAGTTTGATGGAAAGCACCCGTGCTTGGACAAGGCATGGCTTGTGATGAAAAAGGTGGAAAAGCATGTTTTATCTTTGAGGGATCCACCATTTTCATTAGAGCCACGGTATGCAATTTCCGCCATCGATGATTTCTACAAGCGCTGGGACATGCTAAGGACGGATTTGCATTACGCCGGGGCTCTATTGAATCCCTTTTTACTTGACGAAGTCTTGCTAACACTATAAGAAACCCGCGTTTTTTGTGATCGAAACAAAAAACGCAACATGTTTTTTTAAACAAGAAAGCGTTACAAAGTTTGAGGTACTGGATGGCACAATCCTTGTAGACGTAGTAACGAACGTGTGAATAAAGTAGGAAACAAGTATGTTTTGTTAGACGTCAGAGAAGAAAAAGTGTTGTTTTTTATTGTGTCGAGGAAAATGCATTAATGGAACATGAATCAAGTTGTCTTCTTTCATTGTAGGTAACTACTGGGAAGTCATTGGACATTACCGTGAAGTGCTTTAATTTCACAATTGCGTGGAAGCATTGTCGTATTCCAGAAGAAATGTATGGCAACTCACAACTTTCAGTTTTTATTTGAATTTCTTAATTGGGAAGCATTGCATGTTTTGAAGAAACGAATTTCTGCATCATGCATTTGTCGTCTTCATTTGCATGTCCTTCAAATGGTAAGTTTTATTACATTGCATGTACAGAAATAACTAGCATTGTCATGCGCACTCATCACAGTCATTCAGTAACCCTTGCAGTATGAAGGCAATTTCTGGCTCCACAAACAGTAGAAACTGCCATTTGTTCTGTGATCACCGAAAATAGATTTTTTTGTTCCTTTCATGTGAACATAAGCTCTTTTACTGAAGTTCTCCTGTATCATGCGGTTCAAATGTAATGAAGTTTCATTGTACGGATTAGAAAACATGAGCTTCTGAAGTGAGAAAAAAAAATTCAGTGAATGCTGGTCAAGAAATTCAGAAGACTTTCATTGCCATGTATGGATTCTTGTGGCACAAAAATTCATGAATTTTAAAAAACAGCTACTGCACTTTCCAGTTTACAGTTCACGCAAGATTATTAAGAGTGCAAAATATGGTTTGCATTCATTACAATGTTCTACAGTAGAAGTAATTAAATCTGAGATTGACATAGCGAAAAAATACTTGATTGCTGTAAGATGGAATTGAAACTTTCGAATCCCAGTGGTGACACTGTTTTTGCAAATACAGTTCATGCTCCCTAAAAAATGAATTTTGGAAATTGAATTATGAAATGAGTTCATAATTTTTTTTTTCGTACATTGCCCGAGAAATGAGATTGTCCAGAACTATGTCATAATCAGTCCACATAGAATGAATACAAGCTTCAGCTGTGGACATGTGTACATCATCTTTTATGAAAAGAATAAAATTTTAGTGAAAATATATAAATATATTTCTAAATTATGCGCAGTGAACAACTTTCTAAGCTTTGGGTGCCAAAACTTGTGCTCCATGTCCAAAATTGGAGAGACATTTGCATGCTTCGAAAGCTTATTTCATCCCCTATATATGTTTTAGAGTGTTTTAAAAAAATGAGGACATAATTTTAGGTCCAACGACCATCCCCGAAATCTCCATTGCACCGCGAGTGAACAATGGTATCTTAGGGCTTCTTTGGATGTAAGGAAGCTTAGTGTACCGTGGTCCATATCAAACAAATTTCAATTAAATAATTTGCTAGATATAACCACATTTCCCAAATGAAAGTGAGACTCACACTTATAGATCATTAGTTCCTATGAAATGACATATACGATGAAATTATTCTATTAAAAAAGAGCTCACTAAATATTATATATATTTTTTAACAAGAATTCAACATGCTACTCATATCATGTTCATAGAAAATATATATGCATAGCACATAGTTATACCACGCTTTTTTGGCAAATGCACTACTGCTGAACTCACTTTCCATATTTTTAATTTGGAATTAAATGAACTTATGAAATGGTTAGTTCTTTTCAGATGTAGTCCCTCACTGTATGTGTTACTTCTGTTCAGTTGAAAGAGAAGAAACAACATTTCAGTATTCTATATGAAATAGTACTTTCATAAAATTGATTAGTCAAACATATTAAAATAGAAAATTCATTTCAATATTTGCTCTGTTGAAATGTTCATTACTTTTCCATTTTTGAATCGCAGAAGCCATAGACTACTTCTACTGAACTGTTGAACTCTACAAAAATTATTACTAATTTCAGCACTCTTGAATTGCAATGACAGGAAGCAGAAAGTGGCCTTCATAAAACTTGTACTTGCAGTTCCTTGTACATTTCAGGCACCACAGTTTCATTGTCACATTCAATGCCACATGTTTGTTTGAATCACATTTTCTTCTCAGCTATTTCTCTTCTGAAATAAGATATACATTTGCAATAACAGTAGACTGTGATTCAGGCACTTTCATCTGCCGCTTATACATTAATTAAAATTAAAATAAATGGTAAAACTGAAAAGATTTCAGTACTTCCAACGCTTCCAACAGTTGAAGTCCACTTCAATTGTTCCATACAATATTCCCCAAAAAGTCACAAAACCTGTACCTGCATGAAGTTGCATACCACCTTCTCTCCCCAGCACATCTGAACTTCAAGATAGCTCAGTGAAATCACTGTGAAGGAGTACATCTTCACTTCACCTGAGGTGTCTTCAAGTTCACATGTATTCAAACATAGTAAAATAGAAAATTTATCTTAATTTTCTACAATAAAATACTACAAGAAATTGCTTTAAGAACATGTGACTTTTCCTATGACATTGACATTGAACTTATGTTGCGGCTCAGCGATTAAGGTCCAACTCTCCTTTCCACAACAAAATTTCAAATGCTATTTCTATCCTCAGTCTTACATGTGATCCTGTCATGCTTCATATTATGTCATGCACTACAGTACAGGGTGCACTACAAAATTACATTCTTTGCAGTCATCGTTGGAATTGCTTTTTTTAATAATGAGGAATCCAAAGTTCTTTGTGAAATAAAAAAGACAGGGACTGCCAGAACATACTGCTGCTCCTTGTGCCTTCATAGCCTTCATTGATTTCTAGCTACAATCCATTTCCTCCCAACCTGAAAAAAAAATTGACACACTTACATCAATAAATATGGGATCCCATCTTCGGCTATTGCAAGCTGTCCCTTCTGAAAATTCAGCTTCTGCAAGTCACTCCTCCAAAATTACTCATATCTTTCATTAAACAAAAATCAAATCCGATGATTCACGCAAAATCTACCAATGAATACACATTTCCCCGTACAAGAGAGCAACGCCCTTCTCCATTTCCACAGTCTTCCCCTGCATCACTGCAGAGAAAGCTCCGTTGCTGCAAGTCCTCCACCGTCTGCGTCATTCTTACATTCCTCTGCGCTAAGACCTGTCTGCAGTCATTAAGTCCTCTTACATTTTCGTCGTTGCAGTACACCATTTGCAGCGTCAACAGCGATGGCCGCTGTCAGCACGTCGTTTGAAAAAACAATGAGCAAGTCTTCTTTGAAGACCTTGGTAAGCTTTTCACCCTCTCTCCGCATGTGTCCGTTGTCATTTTACGAAAGCAAATCTTCTTTCTTTGCAATCTGATTTTCCATTCACTGTTTGCGTAGACTATTCCTGCTAGCTTCGTCTGTGAACATGGAGACAACTTCACGAAAAAGGTGCGCTTAGGATACGACGGCCGTGAACCACTTTGGTCTGTCACTGTTAATGTCTACCTGATGGGGAAAAAAGAGCATGCGCATGTCTCTTTTGGAGGTGGGTGGAAGGAGTTCGCACGGCAACACAACGTTCACGAAGGAGACCGCCTGAAGTTTGACTTGGTCACGAAATCATATTTCAACGTCTACCATCTTGCGTGATTCCAGTTCGTTGTGAAAAACCTCTGCAAGACATGAAGAAAACGTTTAAAGAATATGCTGCACCCTGTTCATGTATGGAATGCAGCTTCCAGTGGCAACTATGACACCTTCAAGCTGTAAGTGCAATTTTCCAATAATAGTACCGAAATGACAGTCCCCGAAAGCTGCAATTGTATGCACTTTTAGAACGCTTGTTTGTCACATGGACGCCTAAGTATGTCTACCATACAGGAAGACTTATTAGGGCTTCATTTTCAATGCTTACACTTTTGAAAAACAAAGACAGAAATTACGTGACAACTACAAACTTCTGATGCATGCACCGTCTCTTCATAGAATACAATATACTGTTTAGTACTTGTGCACTTTCACCATACCTTGCTTTGAAAATTTCCTGTATGAGCTTGCATTTCCATTCCAGTAAGTCGACAATGCTCATGCTGCCTTCCTGCCTGTCCATATTCCAATGCTGACACCAGTACAGGCAATTACAAATTGAATTCATAAAAATCATATGTAAATACCGTCAGCTGTTTCCTTGTACATTTTTCCTTCACATTCATTTCAGACGTCAGAAAACAGTAATTCACATATGAAATTACAAATGCTGTCCTTCAAACGTGATGCCCTACAAGTTTGCAATGTTCTATGCTTGTTATACAGCTTTAATGATATGGTATCATATGCAGTCTTCATGGAATGAGAGATTAGGCTTCACATTTCATGTTAGAAAATGAAGTTACGAAATCAAAGCAATCCATTCAGCATGTCCTGTAGTGTTGTGTATTGCTACAGTATGATTCCGCACATTCTTCAGTTCATTCATTGTAAAGGCACTTGTGCTTCCGCAGTGTGCACACGTTCTCATGCACTTCCTCAGTCCGAGTAATGCGTCCTCTGTATGATTCATGCACATTCTCATTCTCTTGTAATTTGCTCATGCCACAACTTGTACGTTTTCCACTCACAAACGACGTTCGAATACAATAGGTAGCACTTGACAGAATACTTGATGAAAATCGCCCGTAGAAATTGTTAATCTTCGCCAAAGAATTTCTTGTATAAGAGACCTACGCAACCAATTTCAAGACATGAAGCCAGCCGTCACTGGCCCTCCAATACATATTGCAGTGCAGCCATTCATCGACAACGGCAAGCGTGGAGACCAGAACATAAACGTCCAGGAATTACCTAGGATATTGTAGTTCCAACCGCTACAACATATGCACAACAATATGGACACTGATGTACACGGCAGACTTTGTCACCAATTCGTTTCTGCCAATGGAAGTATATAAGGAAGAAATGCACAGAACCTGTACACAGAAGGAAGAAAAATGTGGACCTCGCCTTGTACGTACGATTCTATATTCCATTGCTTCTGAAAATGACACAGACAGTTCTCAATGACACTTTCCATTAGTAAATGACATTATGTCCAATGCTCAGGTCATTTCCTGTCTACCATCACAGAGAAACCTTTGCAAAAAGTTCATAATCTCTGATATTCTGTTGGATCTACACAAATATGTCTTTGTATGAATCCATCATGCAGAAATCAAACGGGAAGTCAATATACCTTTGCAATTCAGTATTTGTGCTTTCTCATCCGCACATGCACTGTACATTGCACAGCTTCTCCTTCTGTTCATCACTTCATATTTTATTGAAGTATTCATTACGGAAATTCAGAACAAGAACTTCAATATGACTATGTTTCTTCCTTTTCATAAATAAGAGGTACAAACGTGAAATGTGTTCTTCGACAGAGAAATCATGGATCATTTGGCCATCACATTGTAGGCATTGCCACTATGACAGTGCTACGAGTGAACATACCTGCCATCACAAATTACGGAGATGCATAACATAGACGGCCACAAGTGCTATTTCGTGTCCATCCAATTCCGTGTTTTTTTCTTCGCTAACACTTGCATACACTTCAAGTCCTGCAACCAAATCTTGAAAGCTAATGGTCGCATACAGCTTCAACAAGCTCCGACTGCCCAGGCACGTGTACAGACATCATTGTTAACAGAACATAATTCTGTTTTTGTAGAATATACATTAAAATGTGCAGTACAGGCGTCCTTCATATTCCTAATTTGAAAGACACATTCCGCGGAAAAGAACTTATGCTTCTATCCAATGAATACAAAGGAAACTAAAGTCATCTCAAATTCCGAATTCCAAATCATAATAAAAACACTGCGTCATACGCTGCTAACTTCATTCACATTGAGCACTCACAAAATCTTGGGAAATATATATACTGAACATAGTAAATGTGTGCACATATACAGGCACTTGTACTCAGCATCCACGCCTATGATAATTACGTATGACGTTACTGTGCAGCGTACGACCACTCTACTATGAAACGGAAGTGCACAAGCACTGGAAAACCAAAAATGCAGTCACCATGAATAGGACCTTACAATGTCATACACAGAGTTCCAAAATAGTATGTCTCAGTACTCCTTAGTCAATGCGTCCAGAAGTTCACTTATGTTCCTTCTCCATTTACAGGAATGACAGAACTTTCAACTTTCGGTAAACATTCAACTCCTCAATGCGTAGTTGAAATTTCCTTGGCCTGTAACATGAGAATCACCAAATATGCATATTACTGTCCACCCGTACACTACTCCGCCAGTGAAAGCAAAATTACAGATAAGGAACCAAAATACCCATAACACTTCAGTCTGGTCTTCAGGAGGCTACCAATCCGTGCCTGATGCCTGCGTCGATGCAAAGGAGTAAGATGCAAAGAAACTACTGTCCGCTGTTTCATCTGTACTGCTATTCTCATTCTTCAATTCTTCTTGCATAAGTTCCTCAAAAACGTCGTCAAGTAATGACCCCTTCGACATATCCTGCACGACGTCCTCTTGTTTTCTCTCCACTGAGCAGCCATCGTCTTCCAGTGATTTTTCTGGACACCAATACTCAGCTCTGGGCGGCGACAATGTGTAGTCCAAAGAGTCGCCGACGTGTTCCTCATAATCCATTGCAGAAAAAGAAGTTGCAATGCACCTTCGCAGTGAATATACTATATCCCATGAACACAACTTCAGTTCTACAGTCACAGTAACCCTCTGGAAACAGAAGCAACATTCCTGTATTGTAGATGCACAGAAACGACATTACAAGAAAGTGTGCATTCAGTATGACTAAGAGTACACACTGTGCACGCAAGCTCGCTGAAGCCAACCTGTTTGGCAACAAAAGTTCAAAATGGACATACTACCGGAAAAGTGCATGCCACAAGAAAGACACCTCTTGTGGAATTCATTTTTCATAGAAACGCACCTTCACCGTGAAGGACTGTCCTTCTCTCCGCTGCGTATGCGTGCTTCTCAGGCGTGAAGTAGTGTGTACCGGATAGATTACGAGCTCTCCCAACGACTGCATATGACTACTGTGATGAAGGACTCTCTCATATACAGAACAGCGACCACCATTGGAACATTCTAGAGTTCTTCCATGTTCTAGTCACTACTATGTGGCTTGAGGGTACATGTTCCATTATTAATGTTCTCTACCATTTGAATGAACTTTACGATTTTAGAGTCATGTGGGACATACATGTCATCTACGGCTCCTGTACATTCTGACATGTCCATGACAGACTTTCAATGACATGAAACAAGTACACGGAAGTGACCGCCGTGCACTCCAATATGATAAACGACTGGTGTACTAGCTAGCTCTGTAGTGACAGTGTACTACAATAACAGAAAACCCCTTTCATTTTTCAGCAATGTGGTCATCAATGCTAGGAAAGCGACCCTTTCAGCTGTGATTTGCATTTCGGGGGACGCACAGCTGCTCAAACATTTGTCCTCTGCGTTTCACTACTCTCCACAATCGAATTCGAATGTCAGTGAATTACTGAAGTTGTCCCATATTTTTGGAAACTTCCAGGAATTTGTGCTGGAATTCAGAACTAAAAAGCATAAGTGCGTTTGAAAAGCGAAGGCACACTGAAATGTACACTGCTGGTACATGTTTCAGACAGAACCTCAGAGAGCACTTATACTGACACATTGCTTTCACAGTAGCGTCCCTTCATGAACATTACATTCACAACTCTGTATTTCGAACCAATTTCATAGCAACATATTAGCGTTTCAATGAACAAAGTTCATTTTGTTGGCCCTGCAGAAAACCAGGTACCTACCATTCGTAAGGACATATTTGTATGAATTTTTTTTCAAAATGCTGGTTACTCTTTCAATTCATTGTTGAAGGCAAGTTGTGTACATGCTTCAAATGTTTTACATCATTTTCATTTGTACAACATATAAGAAACAAATTGTAAGTTGCAAGATGTAGAGAAGCATTTGAAAACGGTAAATTATTAAGAATTTCATAATTGGATTCAGAAATCCTCAATCCCAATGCTTGTAATTTACTAATTTGTAGGAAAACATACAGCCTACAAGACGTTGTTCACCCCTGTACGCGCACATGCTTTCCTGGAATTCATGATTTGGAAGAAATCGTTATTCAGTGCTACATTGAAAAATATTTTGGAATTCATATACAGTGAAAAGTTGTAGGCTTTCAATTTCACATTCCATCCGTACGGTTCAATTCACTAGTGCTATCACCAATATTGTTTTAGGATTTCTGATTGACAAATTCCAAACTTCCTTCACATTCAATGACAAGCAAAATATTACGATTCATTGAGTACAGCTTCTTGGAATCACTCTGAAATGAGGTTTTCTTTCTATTGTGGAATTTCGAAATTCCTGTGTTGTAGACATCTATGACCTCATTTCTTAAAATTCTACTGTGAAGTAAACAGTACGCAATTTTCGGCTTCACACACTTCTCCACTTTTCAATTTTGAAGAATATAAACTCTAATAACACCAAATGCAACCACTCGATAGGACAACAACTTCATAAAGTATTAGCAGAAAAGAAGTTTCATCAAAGTACTAATGACAAATAAAACTACATTCAACTGTATTTGTCGTTCAGAAATTGGACGTAGGAGTGCTCCAAAGTTAAGCTTCCACTACAGTGGTGTACTGACAAAATAAAATAAAATAAACATTAAAAAATAAAAAATAGAAAATTCGGAATCTGACGTGGCACCATTGGCCCCATGTTAGCGCCACACCAAGAAAATTATTTTTTCGAAAGTTTAAAATATCATTTTTAATATTTATTTTTATTTTTGAAATTAACATTAAATAATTTTTTATTGTCCAGTAATTGCACTGCAGGGGTGCTGGAAATCTGAAACTTGTAGCCTGTTTGTGGCTAAAATTTTTTGGAATGTAACAGTCTTCTTCCTTAATATTACTACAACTAATAAAAAAAATACTAATATAACAATCATAATTTTTCTTTCATTTTGTTATTCATAATATGAAGACATTGCCTTGCTCCGAGATTGGTCAATAAATCCTACCATCCTACATTGCTTCGGAAAATGCAGAACATTCTGTATTTGGATGCGTTCATACAATCTTATTTTCTTTATTTCAAAGCAAAAACATTGTTTCTTATTATTTAGTATTTGATTTTGTAATGTTAGGTATACGCTTGTACTTTGCAAGTTCGTCGAATTTGATTCAAAATTTTCAAAACTTGTTTAACTTATTGCAATTAAGAGCTCCATGTGCTACAATCCAAATATGACAATATAATATGTAATATTGCAATTCCTTCATACATCATTATTTTTTCATTATTTAATAAAAATGAAATTCTGAAATTCTATTTTCCTTTCTACAAGTTTCTTCTTGTATGAAAAAAATTCTACATTTTCCTTATAATATATATTTTAATTTAATCCCTACAGAACCAATCCATTTTCTCTCCCAAGCAGCACACAAAACTGCCATTTTCATATGCAAGAATTCAGAAAAATTAAAATAAGTTTTTGGTCCACATCTAACCGTTCGCTGTTACAGCCAACTCCTATGAGACTACGGAAAAAATTTCAGAATTTTTTACCGCAGACATTGAGAGATATATGCTTTTCAAGAAAAAAGAACAATTTCTTCATCACATTACGGGACTACATTTTCTGACATTCAACATTTTTAACTTAAATATTCTACATCATATAGTTATGAGCTTCAAATATTTGTAGTAGACAATTCAGTTCACAGTCCACAAAAAATATAAAATTTCTAAGAAATGTAATTTTCATTCTTTAAAAAAATGTTCAGTAGAAATAGCTATGACAAAAAATGAAGATCTAAAATCTTAATATATTTGAGATGGAATTAAAATGCAGTAATCCCAATGGTCAGATTGTTCTATCAATTAAACTAAATTATGGGGAATTATTATATGGAAAAAATGGGAAAATTGCATTCACTAATTCATCCTACAAATTATTTTTCTCCAGAAGACTCTCTCACTTCTTCATGACAAATTCAAATGAAATGAAGCTCACCTTTCAAAATAGACGTAAATAAAATGTACAAGAAAACGATTCAGAAAAAATAATTTAAAATTTATTTTAGTTTCTTTATTGCTGCTCAAACTGCCCGTCGTCGACTATTTTGAGCTTCCGTAGTCAGAATTTCTGTTCCAGGGTACCAATCCAAAAAATAAATAAATAAAACAAAGAAGTTTATCAATTTCTGTAGCCTAAAAAATTGTTTCAAAAAAGTGTTTGCTTCTTGCAGAACGGATTACATCATGAACTGCATGTTTTCCTTTGCTGCATTAGACATAGTTTCATACTACTGCTCTAACTTTTTTGTACTTACATTGATGTTTTCTTCTATGTTCGAAAACACATACACGACAATGTTAGGCATTGTCAATATTTATTTCTACACTTTCGCGGGCATGTATATAGAAAGGCAAAACACCTGCATTACAATATAGTTATCCAACTTACAGTATAGGGTACTTTCTGTACATTCAATACATCATTCACAACAGTATACATTGAACACTGTCCTACTGTGTTCTACTGCTACACATCCTGCTGCTCTGTAGTGTCCTCTGATGCTATGATGTATGTACCGTCAATTGTTGACGCTACTCTCACTGGATCAGACTCCATCATGTCTGGTTGTAGTCCTGCAAAGTTCGCGTTGTTTCCTATGTCCATCACGCTCGGTTGCACTTGCGGTAACTGTAGTTGACCGCGTCTTCCCCGCACATCCGTTCGACATATAATCTTCCATCCCCGTTTGTGCGGGTCGTCGGAAAAGAATACTTGCTGACAATGTGCAGGAAAAGCAAAAGAATTCGCATGCACGCTGCCATCCATGTGATTGAAGTTTGCCATCGTGAATCCGTACTTATCTCGCTTTATGTTTGGATAACGAGAATCACCACTGTTTTTCACCCAATCGCACACTAGAACTGTTGTGCAATGATTTCTGTAATCCAACTCTAGAATTTCTTCAATGTATCCGACATAGTCATCGCTTTGTTCAATGGGTCTCCCATTTTGAAGGCCCCAACGAAGTTGACGTGAAAAAGAAGCAACGACACAGGAGTCACGAGTGACAAGACCAACCTCCGAACTGCGAACCCGCAAATGCATTCCAAAAGCGTACATTTGGTGGTGTGAGGTTGCATACCACTCAGGTGGTTGAGCATACTGTATGACGTCATCTTCGACGTGCTGCCCTTCATCTTGTACGTGGTATACACGTGCTCGTAAGCAATCAGCAAATGCTGGAAGCTCACTCAATTCAAAAGGGTACTGCGTTCGTCCAGAAGCATTATGATTACGTGTTCGTTGTCGAAACAACTCACGCTCTTGCCAACGACGTCCCTTCGCAAGTACGTATTCCCTATATTCAAGCATTGTTCAGAAGAGCCATTAAATTGAAATCCCAACCCAAAAATTTAACTAACGACTGTATTTTTAACAGACAACATCAAATACGGATGTAATGCATTTAGCCAGATTTGTTCAAGTCCTATTTTTAAAACGTCGCTAAGAGTACATTCTTGTGATGACAATGTGGTAGGCCACCTATTGAAGTAATTCATAGAAACTGTACAAAGATTTGTACTATTTACTACAAATTGAAATACAAACTTGCACTGCTTATTCAAAGTGACATGAAATGACAAGTACAAATGGCCATGCACTTACTGTCGCCAAGGTTCCAAAGAAGCTGCATTGTCGAGTACAAATGCGTGTGCATAGCTACGAATGTCATTGGACATTTTTCGTCTCCTTGATTGGTCATATCGTAGTACCTCATCATTCATGCGGGCATCTTCAACAGGGTCCCATACTCGGTGTATTGTTCCTTCGTATTCCTTCATGTACTCTGTACAAAAACCAAGTGTGTCCTCTATGCAGTAACCTTCTGCTATGCTCCCTTCCGGATGTGCGTACGTCCTCACATAATCTTTCAATGTCTTCATGTACCTTTCAATAGGGTACATCCATCGACAATGAACAGGACCACAAGTGAATAATTGTTGAACAAGGTGCACAGGCAAATGTGTCATGATATTCAAGAATGTCGTCAGAAACTCCTTCTCTAGCATGCACATAGCTAGTATGACGTCGGACATCATAGCATCACGGTCCCCCTCATGTATCTCTTTTTCGCACAGTTTTTGAAAAACTCTGCACATTCTTATGATTGCTATACGCACGTTTTCGTCCAAAACATTCCGCACAGCAACAGGAAGAATCTGCAAAAACGTTCAAATGAAACTTCCACGCAATGATCTTCAAGATTTGAGCAATACATACATGTAAAAACATATTTTTCTTTTCTGTTCTTTTCTTGCCATTTCTGTTCTGTTTGTATTGTAATGATCACGAGTACCTCCTCTTCTTCATAATATGTAGTGCGTGTGACATGCTGTTCCATTTCAAGTGCATTATAGCATTCTCTAAAACATCACGTGCTTCTGTTTATGCTGCCTGTGCAGTCGAACATTGTAGTGGACATTAATACTCAATAATGTACGTACGACCATCGAATATTGAATTTTTATGTACAAATTCCAGACCATGCTATTTGTTTGTAAATATCAGTCGTACCTGCTGCATAAGGACATGATAGTCATGTGTCTTCATATATTGCAGTTTCCCATCCTTCAAACGTTTGTGGATGGAGCCCACATAGTTGGAAGGTGTCCTTATTTGCGAGATTATGTCCACAAACTCCTTTCGTTCATCAGCATTCAGTATGTACTGTGCATGCGGCATGTAAAATGCATCTTGTTCACGTCGTGCAGGTTGCAACCATATTTCTTCACGAATTCCCAAATCCTGAGCATCTTGGCGACTCCCCGGACTATCGTTCATACCAAGAGTAGTTTTCAACATGTTCTCACACAAATTCTTCTCGCAATGCATCACATCCAAGATGTGCCGCTCCAAAAGATACTGTTGAAGACATTAGTAAACTTGTATGAGCATGTACAGGACATTCTACATAAACAGTGTGAACATCACAGTCCGCTACAATATGCATTTCACGTAATGTGCATTCAGTATACACTACTACTATCATGCATGTAGTGTCAATGTACTTCTACATTCCTATGACTTCAAGACCAAAAGAAAATTGAATGCATGTACAACATTTAATTAGCCAACTACTGACATGAACTATATAGAGCACACACAAAACACTGGAAATGCATATGATGTACGTCTCGGCTTCCGACTTCTGTTACTTGCTTTTGTTTGTCGTTCTACAATGCAAGAAATGCAGGTACAAATTCCTATTCATTTTGTACCTGCCAGTACGGGAGGAAGTACAGCTCACTCAATCGCTTCATACCTGTTACGTGCACAGGGTCATCTTTACCGTTTTCCTTCCCGCCCAAATCCAAATAAGACTGTCGCCATGCTGCATATCTTATAACATCTTCTCCGGACATTATCGGAGGACTACCTCGTTGCTCCACAACGCCATTAAAACGTCGATTGCGACGATATGGATGCTGATGAGGTAGATATCGACGTATGCCACCGTAAACTATCTTCGAGCCTCGTACACGTCATTGTCCTATGACTTGACCAGTCTTGGCCATGCGAGCGTCAGTTTGAGGACCACAAGGAGGACAACCCTTGTAACCCTTACAACACAAGCCAGATATGAGGCCATATGCTGGGAAATCCGATATGGTCCACATGAGTAAAGCACGTAATGTAAAACGTCTTGAACCTTCCGCTTGCGAGAAATCTTGCGCTGCAACACCTTCCCACAATTCATGTAGTTCCCTCAACAATGGCCGTATGAAGACGTCAATGCTCTTGGACGTCGGTGACATTTTCCCAGATATCAGAATACACAATGAAATAAAGAATTTCTTTGTCACAAACCACGGCTCCAAATTGTATATGAGAATGAGCACCGGCCATGTTGACCAGTTAGTGTTGCTCAGTTTGAACGGATTCACACCATCCAATGCTAGTACAAGACGTAGATTTCTGGACTCAGCTCCAAAATTGCCAAAAGCGGCATTTTCATCAATGTGCTTCCAAGCTGGACTGTCCACTACAGAACGCATGATGCCGTCGTCACTGACATGCTTTTTGTAACCGGTTAACATGCCTGCAATGTCCTTAGAGCGCCACATTCGTTTCAATCGAGGTATGAGGGGAAAATGACGAATAACCTTCGCCGGAATGACGTTGCTACCATCCACCCAACGTGACTTCAAGCACTTAGGACATGTGTTCAACAAAGTGTTGTCGTCTTCGTAAAGCACACATCCATCAGGACATGCATGAATGCTGCTGTAATTCAAACCCAACTTCCGAATAGTCTTTCGTGCAATGTAATGACTACTGGGGAGTTTGTTTCCTTCTGGTAGCAAATCACGTGATAGATACCTCAATAGCTCGTCTGTAAATTTGTTGCTCACGCGGAAAACGACGCACATGTTCATGATGATGGTGGCTGACACCACGCTCGTTCTTGCACCCACATACAACGATGTCGTAGCTTGTTCATACAACTCTTCAAGACCATCCAAAGTGTCCATATCAACATCATCATTGTCTACTACTTCTCCAACTTCCGGTGCCTCCATATGCAGCGCATCGCTTGTATCAAAGGCCTCCATAACTTGACGGTGCACCTCATGATACTCATCAAGATGCACTGGTTGAGGAACATCATCATTGTCAGCATTCATTGGATCCATGTTACTATAATTTGGACTATGAACATGTGCACCTTCATCATGCACAATGTCATTGTCATATGCAATGTCTTCCACCCATAGACCTTGCCGTGGATAGCCATCTACAGGGTCTCCACCGATTATGGACTTCAACAAAAAAGGATCTCGGCCAACAGCTACTAGGTGACTCCTGATCGTCTCAATACGTTTGCGTCGTCCACCGTGATAGTCATTGCAAGGACATGGGTACACCCTTACATTTTTCTCAGTGGCCACGCGCAACTCCATCTGTAATATCAAGTCCTCTATGGGAATGTGTCGGAGCACACGCCCATCGACTGTTATACGAACAGTGCTGCCGCAATTTCGGTATTCGGTATTCATGTATATCAGTCTTCAATGATCACAGTCATATGCAGCACAGAGCAGTTGCATTAAGCATTTGTACAAACATAGGAAACAAAACAGTCATTCATACAAAAAAGACATTAACTAATATTAAAGCAGAAGCCATTGTATACGTTTAGCTGAAGAACTCTGAGCAATACTAACGGTCCTCTACGCACATGTTGCGTAATTTCTATGGTTCAGAAGTGGAAGACTGTATCCTGAACTCCACGTATATAGAAACATATGACATGTTCTTGCCTAAATTGCCATAAGTGCACGAATGAGAACAAGCGCAATGCAATACTGCAGCATGTGCGTACTACTTCAGGAACTTCATGACAGAAATTGAACAGTGTTCCAAAAGTTCTTTTTGTAATGATATATGCACTTCATACTGTATTGAACATCATGTACAACATCTCTGAAGTGAAGATACATGAGCTGCACATTTGAACTCATGTACAACTTGACATGGGGCATATTCACAAATCTACGTGCACTAGGTAGTACATGAATACTATGAAAGGCATTCTCTCCAGTTCACTCATTTACAAGTACAACGTTCATGTACATGTCCTTCTGTAGTGAACTGTATATATGTGTTCGAACGTACAGAATGTGAAGTCAGTTTATATGCAAACAGTCGGATGTGAAGCAACACCCTGTAGCATTGCAAAATAAACTTGTTCGGCAAGCCAATTTTCGTATTCTTCTTCCCAACTATCTAATGGATAGAAACCATTGTAATGAAGCGACATGGTGTACATGTTGCTGAAGTATGAGTCGTCGGCCAAAAAATCTTCTCCCCGCACTAAACCCCAGTCATGCAACTCCATGTGTTCCATGTGTCGAAAGACAAGATGCTCCAAGTAATTGGAATGTTCGAGATCATATTCCTCGAACGGATATTGTTCGACAGGATGATCACACTCTCCAACAAATTCAAGCACATCAGAGTCTCCTATAGATTCAACATCCCGTTCCTCTTCCCTATCCGAAAACAAGATTGGCACTGACATTCTGCTGTGACAATGGGAACGACAGCAGTCATCAATGGAGAATGCATGGAGCATACTCTATATTGAATTGATGAGCAGCATGTTTGTGAAATTACTGTGATTAAATTCGTGAAAATGCTACCGTACAGAACGTGTAAATTAGCACTCAACGATTCAGTTCGTTCAAACTGTACAGGAATGATGGTACAGGAACACACCGAAGAATGCATATTTAAACCTTATTAGCTGATGACGTCTTCGCTTGCACGATCCGCGCATTCAAATTACAGAGTTGAACATCCTGCACATACAGATGCACTGCTGAGACTTATGTGTACTGCATTCCTCAATGCATGAATGCATGTGTTCGTCAGCTTATAATAAATTCAAAGCAATTGTAATTCACATATAACAGCACGTACATATTAGAAGATAACCATGGACTTATTCTGATTCTACGAAGGCGCCACTTCATTTGTCCATTATGGAGAGCACAAAAATTCATATATAGACACGTCTACAGAGCTAATTCGGAAGACTTTGTATTGCATGCCTTGGATCACTGAATATGGATTATGCAATACTCATGTCCTTATTGTACTGTGAATGTTGCAACGTAGCTCACTGAAACCCCTCACTACAAACGGGAGAAGTGACATAGAACTGACATACTGAATGCAATTTCGGACGGGAATATGACAGCCAATGCAATTCCCGTATGTTTCTTTCAGCCTTCTCCCCCAGTTTCATTACATTCTGACTTACTAATGACTACCATGTGGAGTACGGAAGGCACAAAATTGATTCAGTGCTCACCATTTGTCAAGCAAGTTTGTCCTCGTGAAAATGTACTACAACATTCTAGTAGCCAAATACATTAGTTGCTGTGAATGAGTATGTAGCAGAAAGCACTGAAGCTTTTCAGTGCATTGAAATTCCTCTGTACAAATTCCATTTTCAGAACTGCCAACTTTGAAGCCGCAATGGCGCACTAGTACATTTCCAATTCTCGAAACCAGGAAACCTGGTATGTTTTCATGTTCATGTAGATAATTCTGAAATAAACAGAGTACATTCATTGTTTCATTGGAGACAGCAATCATCGTGCACAATGCCAAAACAAGTGCATAATAGCTCATGAACTGCCTACCATATTATGTACTTAGTACGGTGAATTGAAGTCCGCGCAGCAGAAATTTTCAGCCCCTCATAATTTTCGCATTGCCATAGTTATGCTGTACGAATGTTCAACTTAAAAATTAGTTGTTCTTGTAAGTGGGGGTAAGGAAGTAGAAGACGCGGAAATTGTGGATGTACAGCTACAATTGCTCGTTCACGACGCAGGCTAATGAAGATACATATGAAACACATGAAGACGTGCACTCTGATGTCCTGCGGAACATGACTGTGCTATCGGAGACGTGAGCGTGTCGAAGTCTACGTTCGCGTAGACGTCCTTCAATGTTGGGCTCTGTACCGTGGACTGTTCCGGGGCTCTTATGTCTTCAGCGACACGTGTCACGCATCCGCAGTAGTCACTGTGCACACGAACGAGAACGCAGACGGCAGACTGCACTGACGATAACCCTAGCCGTAGTGGCTTCCTCGCGTATGTAGCAGTAGAAGCTGAATATGATGGAACTTTCACAGAATTTATGTAAGCACGATAGAGTACTGGATTTGTATGAGGCTGTACACAGCAATACGTTAGTGCAAGTCGAAGTTACTGGAGAAGCGCTCCACGTTTTTGAGAATTTTGTCATGCACGCCTTGGCGACCGCATGTGCCAGTGCCATGAAGCAAAATGCAGACGGCATACACAAAGTGGAGGCGCGCTTACGCAGAAGTGAGCGACTCCGTGAAATCCAGGAATGGCAGCCGTCGCATCCACCTCCCCAGTTCGTTGCTCCAGCGATTCCGCGTCCTACGCGACTGAGTGGAAGTGCTGTCACAGAGGTCTGAACACGCTACTCCTAACTGTCAATTAAAATCTGAGTCCATGCTTGCGTGTCACTGTGTAGGCGACAATGGTTTTCCTTGAATGCGGAAGCCTTGTATGGCTTGACGGCGCTGTAGCCGGTGCGCCGTCTAACGCAACCAATTTTCACGGCGATAGGTTGGCCATGGTCTTAGGTGCACATGTTCCCTGTACCTACAGTCCTAGGCTGTAATTCACTTTCTATATTCCGTGACCATGCTCATGCTTGCACTGTTGTTGTCGTCAACGTCTGCTCTTACTGGACAGAGGTGCAAGGAGAAGGTTTTCGTGAATCGCTTCGCATCAGAAGACGTCGTTAGTGGATTCCAGTTCCTCAGTCAATTGTATTTTGTCTAAGCAGGTTTGTTTGCACTGAATTTGTATGTTGCACTGAATCTGGCAATGACACTGCTGTGCACTTTAGGAAGGCTCGAATTCAGTCCTTCTGTACACTGGCAATAGCCGACGTAGTCAGAGCTGCAAAATTTGCAGAGCTGACGACTGTACATGAATGAGCCGAACATCGTCATGTACTTGCCAACCGAAAGAAGAGTCGTCGCCGTGCCGATGCATGTGTAAAAGTAGTGCATATTGTAGGGCCATGTTCCATTGAAATGTTACTTTTTCAATGGGCATCGAAGGTGCTACATTCAGTTTCAGTGAAGTACGCACTTGTTGTTGTGCGTCGCCTGTGCTTGCAGTGGCCATGTACACGGAATTTGTCTAATGTTGTTGCTAGTGGCAGTCGCAGTGATTGTTGTACTATTATGTGCAGACAGAAGGTCGAGAATTTGTGAGGTGGTGTGCACCGCGAGTGAGGATGCCGCAGCCTAAGGGAAAACTGATCAGAAGAAGGGTATCACCAGCACGTCGCACTGAAGACGAGCACAGACAACGAACACAAAGTGCTGGGCATGGAACACCAGTGATGCAAATGCGTCCGGAAGGTGAAAGGCGCACCAAGCACTTCAATGACACACTACTGCAGAGAAGTAGTGCAGCTAAGAGCAAGGGGAACCCTTCCACATCAAGCCCAGCAACGAAGAAGCGGAAGATCGTGGAAGTGTTTTCAGTTGCATCGTCGGAGGAGGCGCGCGACGACGAGCGACCACTGCATGAATTTGACATGCAACAGCACTGGAGGTGGGTATTGTTTGCATCTCACGCCTATAGTGATACCATGTGTGCTGTAGGTCCGTGTGAATGCATAATTGTATAGTAGTGAATGATGTTATTCCCTTCGACAAGTGAGCAAAGCAATGTACAAGAAGACATCAGCGCTTCGAGGAACCGTTGAGTGTTTTATGCGCATGTCGTACTATGTCACGGACAACGTTGGTGACGACGACCTCAAGAATTAGAGTTCAAGAGTACGTTATTGTACCGTTGTTGGTCACGTTTTCTTGAACGTCTGCGCGTTATAGTGGACATCTCGCAGGACAGGAAAGTGTCTCTTCCATGGCCGGTAGTGCTCAGTTTCACTGCCGCTTAGGTGAACATGTGAGTTCCGCATAGTGGGATATGTGAATTCCTTCGTCACGGTTGAACAAGCTGTGCCAAGCGCCGACGTCGTCACTGTGAATACATAGCAGTACCGTCTTCGGTGTTTGGTTACCGTACTGTTGCTGTAAAAGTTGAACATGGTCAGTACACTATCATCACCGGGCCTGCCGCTGAAAGAAATTTCAGCAAATTACAAATGTCGACAACGTCATACGCTTGAAGTAGAACTGAGAGGGAAGTTGCGTCTACAACAATGAAATTTCTTGAAGAAGACGGATAGTTCTGTTCGCAGAGGTACGCATCCCTACTGCCGTTGTCTGGTCCTTGCAGATGTACGCTTGCGTTTTCGTCTGTGTTGTCCTTGCCTTTTTTTCGCGGTACTGTTAGTGCTTGCTACATAATGCATTCTGAAGGGTCTTTCAGAATTTGTTAGCTACTTGAAGAAAATGTGTGGATGCGAAGTACTTTTCAGTGGAAGGAATAAGAAGAGCTCTTTGGACACAAGAGCTTTTTCGAATGCTGCAGCTTCTGTGAATGGATTTCTGTGGTGAAGCTACATCGTGCATATTCATTTCGGTTTGCGTCTACTGTACAGTTCACTTCAGAATTCAGAGAAGCATTTTCTTGTTTTCTTCAATTTTGAAGAAGAGCACTGCGCTGCTTATTTTGAATTGTACTTCAAGGCAGGCAGTCGTAGGTGGCATGTGGATTTGTTCAGTGTAATTTTTTCATTAAATGTGTGAGATCTTTCTTGAAAGGATAATGTTTTTGCATAGTACGACATGGAGTTCCATGAACATGGACATGAAAAATTTGCGTACAAGTGCATTATATGCACATGTAGAATGCAGGATATCAAATTCGAAGTCATGACGTGTGTGACGAGAGGGCATATTTTTTTTTTTTGTATTCTGAAGGTGCACTATGTACAAGACTGTACACGACATTGAAGAACTGATTGCACTTTGTTTGTTGATGTACAGCATGTGAAGATCCAATCATGTGCAATGACGACAATCCGGAAGTGAGTATGGTGTACAGTGTGTGCCTCTAGTATGTGAAGGAAGGAATGCATGCAATGTGTTCCAGAGTATGTGGTATGACCTCTAATTTTATTTGTCAACAATTTTTCCAACTACAATAGAATGATTACATTCTGCTGAACTACTCGCGGCATAGGCATCGTCATGTTTCTGTAACATTTTGTAGTAGATAGTATAAACGGCATAATCTCACTTGACAGTATATGAAATTTTGTATGTGTATGTACTCACTGAACAAACAATCGTACTTTGAGCACCAGTGCACACGTCTTCAATTCAGATTAGCATTGACGACGCTCAGTTCTCTTGCACGCATGCGGAAGGTACTGTAGGTGCTACCGGTCAATGACAAGCATTTTGTCCGACAAATCTGTAATGAGTGCAGTACCACTGTCAATGATCAAATCATTTCTGGGACAGGCCATGCCTTCCATTCATGTATTCAAGGGTGCAAGGGCAGACTCAGCATGGCATGGCACTTGTGCATTCTACCAGCTGCACATGTAATCTTCAGCATACGGGAGGTAAAATTCATAGGTTTTGCATTTTATTGTTTTGTACATATGTTCATTATTGTGTTACATGTGATCATTTTGTCCATAACCAATGACTACGAAGGTAGTGAAATGACAGGAATTGGAAGAAGTGTCGTTTGTGAGGTGTGCAATATACTGCACGCCTCACTAGAAATTGTGCGCATAGAATAGGAGGGTTAATTGCTTTTCGAGGACGGCATTTACAAAGAAATGTTACATGTGAAAATCACAGTGCATGGCGCTTCAGCTTCGTCGGAATAGGCATACTGTACTGACAATGTTGAATTCTGAGCCGTTCAGACTGAACGGTTGTGCTACATTTCTGAGCTCTTAAGGCGTTCACAGTTGCTCGAAAAAGCTGAATACAAGTCAGGGTACTTCATGGATTCCGTGATTAATGTTCTTCAGTTTCTGTACATTCTGTTGCCATATGCAGGTATTGTTGATGCTGAAGCGTACAATCATTTCCTATGAACGATGCAATTGTCCCCAGGAAATGGCTTCAACGACTGAGGAAGCTGTACGGTACGTTCATGAACTAACAATGTGCTTGTTCATAAGCTTTAGAAGAGAAGAATGTAGAAGACAGTGGAGGCCGTGTTCTTGGTACACAGAAATGTCTTTGACATTTTCTGTATGCAAAGCCATGCATGTAGGATTTGTGAGCCATCGTTAAGCCATAGTGATGAATATCATCAACAGTTACTTTGTTGCTTCCATATTCAATAGACATGGCAGTAGCTCCTTTTTTTCAAATAATTAAATTGTAGAGGATGTAATTGGATGCTAAGTAATGTACACTCAATGAATGTCATAGCCAGTACAGGAGCTCTCAGAATTTTGCACACTTCACGTTCCGGAGTCATGGAATAGTAGGAAGTCATTGACAGTACTTTCATTCATTGCTGTGGAACATCCGATACAAGAAATGAAGGAATGACATTCTGAAGGCAATAGTAGAACACAGACAGCAGTAACGGATGCTTGTGGGACACTTGAGATGTACGAGGTCGTGGACGGAGTTTTCAGAAATACGAAGCAGTTATGCTTCCTACTTGATTCACGAACGTCCGCGGAAAGCATGAGTGCGTTCGGTTGCTATGGTATGTACAAAAACGTTTCCAGAATGCTTTTTGGATGAGTTCCGCATTGTATTCACAAATTACAAGGAAGTGTCTGTCAGTGTGCATTTGTGAAGATAACAGTACAAAGTGAAAGTCATTAGAATTGTTCGGCTATTTGCACGGGAAACTATTATTATTTTGGAAATGGAAGAAGTAACGTAGGAAATGCATGTATGCAGACCGAGGCTTGGCAGAATTTTCTAGCAATGTCATGAGTCATGCTCATGGCAGATACGAAGTGACAGATGTAATGAATTGCCCATTTGAAGTTATACAATGTAGTGCTTCGCAGTTTCACATCATTACGTACAGGTACGTCTTTGTGGCTAGTGATGTTCAGAATGAATTCTGTGTACGGTTCACTTCACCAATTGAAGGAATGCATGACGTATAGTTCAGTTTTGTCGGCTCTTTAATGAATTCATGAATGTTTGTGGGAACTTATAGCCCCCGACAAGGATTGTTGGTAACAGGAAACGTGGTTGAACACGTATAATGTTCAGTGGTCATATTCTCAACGAATAGCAACATTGATGGAGTCACAGGTGCATGAGTTTTACTAATGAAGACTACGGAATGGAACTGAAGTCCGCTGTGGTGGAAATATTTACGTTTTCTGTAGTATATGTGTGTCTTAAGCACTATAAAGAGCATTTGAAGTGATATGCGAAAACAAAGGAATTGCTTTCCCGAAATTGAAGAAGTCATAACAATTGTGACAGTACTAATGGTTGACATCCGAGTGAGTGACACTTCAGTTGATTTGCAGGATGATGCTTTGCGCTTTTGGGATGCATGAGGTGTAATGATATTAGAGAAGAAGTTGGTGAATTGGAATAAATGTTTCACAGGCCAATGACACATATGTTGCGGTCATTTTAATGTCGCTGACGCCATTGATGTCATGTGCTTTCTGTGTTTCTGTTGCTAGGATGCAGTAGCGTCAGAAACGGAGAGTAAGAAGCAGAAGACAATTGCAATGGATGAGGACAATGTCGTGCACCGTTACGGACGTACGGTAGGTGTTTTCCACAGTGCTTACAGTTTGGAATGTCCGTTGGACAATTGTGCTTCTGCGTGTATGCGTCGACAGCTTCGGACGATCCGTTACCGTGCTACAATGATGAACTGTGAATGTGTGTACAATAGACAGCAAGTGATTTGTGAATGCCTTGCAGAACAAGTGTCTGTATAATTTTCATTTTCCTTCTGTTAAGAAGGAAAATGACTTTGTTGAATAGTGAAGTACTGATGCCAGGGTCTTCAATGAAAGAGCTCGATATGCTAAGGTGAATATCAAGAGGACAGAAAAGTCTAGCCACAGAAGTTCCTCAAAGAATTATTGCTAGATAGAAATGGTCATACTTAGTTTGAAATTATAATTACAGAATGAAATATTCCATGTGCATGCAAGCAATGGAACGTCGTCTGCACATTTATTGTATTGCCTTGCTTTTCCATGCTTATATGAGGACATCGAAGTTCTGAGTTAATGTAGCACGTTCAGAAAACATGTCTGCAGCACAGAACACAGACATTTCCATTTCTTTTGAATGTTGGAGTACTGACGCTGAGTGCAGGCGAGGGGACATCGATGCATCAAATTCGAACCCTCTGTGCGGTAATTCAGTAGGGTATGCTTGAAATGAAATGTGCAGTACACAATAAGTAGGAAGAATGTGAAGGTCAGTGGACTCGTACTGTTGTGTCATTTTGCACCGAAGTGATGACAGTGATAGAAGCTGCACGTGAGCTTCTATTGCTCCAATGAAGAAATTGTGCTTCTGCACAATGTTGTGTTGTATACGCCTGTACAGGAAGGCCAGCAATACACGTAGAAAAAATGTTCAAGTCCATTTACATGTCTGTGTAACTGAGTTCACTGAAATGCACAATACAAGTCCTCATGAAGTTATATTGACAACTTCCATTTTCTACAGGGAAGCAGAAGCGAATATGTACTTCACGAGGTTGCACTGCAGTATTGGAGCTCTGAAATTGCGTTGGAAGAGTAGGCTTCACAAGTGAACGACAGTTCTATATGAATTGCGCACTTTGATTCCATGTGAAAAACGGGAATACCCGAAATAGTATTGGGCGTTGTACATGTTTAATGACGAGAAGTGCCTGTGCTATAATATGACGGTAGTACTCTTGTAGGGGCAAGGACAGAATTTTCTAGCCTTGAACGTCGTGTGTGTGCACAAGTATGAAGGATGGCTGTCTTGCTGTTTGTTTTAAATCCAATTGAAGTTTACTAACGTTCAACTTGCATGTCCATGTTAGTGGCATGTGTGCAGAAAGAGCAATCTGAAATTTTAGCAGTACTTCCACGAAGTTCTGTGCAAGGACAACGCATTTGCAGACGGCATAGTATTCCGTTGTAGAAGCACTGTACACTGGATTCCTAGCGTACTGTCACTGAGGGACCAGTTCTTGTTAGCGTGTTCTATACATGCACATCATGAAGCTTTGTTCTTCATGCTGTACTCTATCGTAGTTGCGTTCGTTACATATAGCTAGAAATGAAGACGCTGTCGCAGAAGCTACAATTGGGAATGCAGATAGTGAACATGGACATGCACCCGTCGTCTGCCTACGTTTAAGTAGTTTCTGTAGTTGAAGTGCGATGACGTTGTGTAGTCATGTGTATGCCATAGATGAGAAGCATCATGTACTTTGTGTCGTATTGCATTGAGCATGGTATATTTGTTTACAGGACTTCGAAGTAGCTGGAATAATTTCTGACGATATTGTTACTAATGTGCAGTGATGGATATGGTACTCCAGTGTCTGTGAAACAAGAGCATGACGATGATGCATCACAGGAAGATGGCGACACTGAGGATAGTGAAGGAGAGCCGTGGCAGCCACAAGTGCAGAGCATGAAGAAACCCATTCAGGTGGACGCTGAAGGCACGCCATGCGGGAAAATGAGGAAAACACTGATAGCAGACGTGAAGTTGTTCACAAGTGATTTGGATCCCACTTGCAGTTGGGAGGCACAGCCAATGAGTTACAAGAAATGATTTTTCAGTCGTGTATATGATGGTATGTTGTACAATTGTTTACCTTAATTGAGGTGTTGAAGTACAATTCATAGTTTTCTTTGTCGTTGATTATACAGCAAGCGCGCAGTGCATAGTCGTTGTCATGTGGAAAGAAAGTGCTTCACAATGACCTTGTCGTTGCAGACTGGGAAGTTCGTGGTGGACAGCGGAAGGTCAACCCTAAATGGTTCGGAGTGTACATAACGAAGGGATTGATTACGATTCGTTATAGAATCAATCAACTCATAGATGGAGGGAAGCCAAGACCCCTTGAAATCAACCCGGACCATTGGGACACCATGTGCGCTAGACGCACATCAGCAGCGGCATTGGAGAAGTCCAAGAAAATGCGTTCCATATCGAAGGGAAAAGTTGCAAAGGCAGTACAATTGCAGGCAATCAAAACATCAGCAATATCGAAGTTGGTAAGGGATCGTCACCTTTTTCTTGCCTTTACAATTAGTCCACATGGTTGTGCGAGCACTTGCATAATGTGCAGGAGGTCTGCCGTAGCCACTTCTTCGCTGCATTGGAGACATGACAGAAATGTGCTGGACTGAATGCAATGCACAGTTTCCCAGAAGTTGCATGCGTTCAATGGGATAGACATTGATCATAGTAGTTTTCGTGAAGGTTGGAGAATGAAGCGTTGTTTGTATATTCAAAATGAATGTACTGAACTTCATGTAGGCTCAATCTCTAAAACGGGAGCCATATCCGATCGAGATAGAAGAAGAAGCCACAAAAGAGTTCAAGCGACTGGAGCTGGAGAAGCAAAACGCAGTTACTAATGACGGGAAAGGCATGTCTGAAGTCCCCTTGCGTGTCACGCACTTAGAAGGGACTGTAGCACGGCTAGAGACTAAGATGGATGCATCGCAGAAGCGGGTCGAGGAAATGTTTCATCAGCTTCTTGGCAGCCACGGAATGACGGTGGACATGTCCGTGCCTGACGTTAGGGAGGTCCCAACTGCCCTGCAGTTGCCCGCAATGTCCATGGACGGACGACATGCACCACAGCCGCACTTGCCCACCGTTTTGCTTCCGTCAACAACGCTAGAAAAAGAGGACCCTACAAAACTGGGCAGCAGCGAGCAATTCCAAGTGACCTTCTCCACAGAGCCATCCGAGGTACTATCTACGCAGCATGAAGTACTTCCAGTTCTTACACATATTGCAGTGCGGGCCTCTTCCACACCGCACGTCGCAGACGCAGTGGAAATTCCCTTGAATGACATACAGGAGACGGACATTCAGAAAAATAGTGATGTCTATGCATTGTATGACGTAGTCTCAACACAAGAGGCATGTCCAGATGAAGAAGCGGAGCGTCTCCACGAGGTACAGGATGCACACGCACGATAAGAGAAGGCATTCTGCAATTCCATTTTCTGGATTCTTGTGGTAATATTGAACGTCCATTGGACCGTCAAGTTGTTCTGGTAACAAGTTGTCAAGGAAGGCACACGACATGCACTCTTGTAGAATGTCAATGAACAGTTGCGGCCATAGCAGATCATTGCATGTCATTGTTGTAGATGTTACGATCCCTAGCAAGTAAGGTGACAGTTTGTGGAAGTACAGGTTTTCTTACCATTGTGATGAACATGGGACAAGTGCAGTGCAAATTTAATAGAAGTGAGTGTTTGGAGGTCTTCCATGACTGTGAATACCATGGAGTATGTACGCGCGTACTTCATGAGTTCCTGTCACACTTTTTTTTTAAATGACTGACAAGGTGTACAATGCTGGCTTCCAAGTGACAATGTATTTCACTGACATATACGTGGCATGATTCGTATGTGCAGGAAGAAGCTGATGTACGGAGTCGGGTTGAATTGCACACGAGGACCATGGCCAGCATGTCTGGCAATAAGAAAACGGCAAAGGCAAACGATGCAGTGCAAGCTTTGAAGCCAACTACATCCAAAGGAGCAGGACTACTGAAAACAACTAAGGCTGCACCTAAGGTTCGCATTCTTTCGAAGAAGTTATGAATAATGTACATAGCCACAACTATTGAGTAGTTGTGTCTGTTGTTGTCCTAGACATTTGTTGAATTTGAAATGCATGTCTCAATGTAGGGTACACAATGAAATTGTATCTTCTTGCACTACACTGAGCACTGAATACTGTAATGGCAATGGAAACATAGGAAATACTGAAAGTAAAATGTAGGAGACAGTAATTGTAGGGGGGCATTAACGAAGCAACGTATAAGAGGCATGGACATGGAGCCGGCTGTTTTTGACAATTCTAGTCCTTTTCATACTGAGACAGTAGTATTAGCTGTGCTCAATTCTGGAATCCAAGTTTATGACGGTGTAGTAGTCTCACATATGAGTTGCAGTGAAGTGCAATACAGTACTTCATTTTGCTGCCTTAAAATGAAAATGTAAGAGCTGGAGTGGCATCAGTACTGATCCGCAATGGGCTAATTCTACTTTCAAAGGGGATGATGTATATTGGAAGGCATGTTGTGCTTCTAGAATTGTTTTATTGTATTTTGGGTTGGACGCAACTAGAGTTGTAGAGCTCTTTATTTAGAAAATAAGCTAAGCACAGCCTACATTGCAGGGCTTCATTGGAGTCACAGTTACTCCTGCGCACAGCCAGGAATAGAAAGAGACACACATGTCATTTATATTAAGTCACATTACAAATTAGATTGCATTTTTCAATGAACTCCAGGAATTCGTTGTCATTTCTTGTTGTTTTCTGTGCTTGCCAAAAGAATGTAATGAGGTTGGACGGCAATAATTTCTGTGGAGACGTGTTGTTTCCCTTCAATGCATCATGAACGAGCATTCATCATACCTTACCAATTCTGCAGGTTGCAACACCAAAGAAAGTAGAGCAACCGAAGAAGAAGTGACGATAGTAAGCACGACATTCTATGTGCATACAGTCAGGTGAGTGATGCAGAGTACTAAAAATTTCTACTACTACTTCAAGTTTCCTTAAGTACATGTTCTCCTTGCAAACGCAAATGTCAATGTTTTTCTGTAGAGGTATGTGGCTGCAGTGGCTGCAAGTGCAATACAGGTCATGCATGCAAGCGCCGTCTTTCTTCCGTTGCAAGATGAGCGATGGCGGAGTTATTAGTTCGTTTTTTTTTCCACACCAATTATATTCAGAGTATAGCATGTAGTATTCATGTCCCTGAATACTGTGGAATTGAATGTACACTCCAGAATTTTGCAACTGACGTGCACGCTTTGGATATTCTGTGACTGCAGACGCTGAAGTATACATACAGGAGGTGCAGTACTTGGCATGCGTTGGCACACCATTTTCCCTTACAGAATGTAAAATTGCGGCTTATATTTTTGTAGCATCCATTTAGCATGGTGCTTCGTCCATACTTGTTGTACAGGGCCAGTGAGCATGCTTATTCTATTTGTGGGGCTTGCTTTGAAACGTGCGATGACCATTTCAGCATTTCAGTAGTCTGCTTTAGCGTTTCTCACAATATGGAGTTCATTACTTCATCTAAACAATTGAGGTATGTTCAATTTTGGTGTGCAGTTTACATAAATGAATACATAAATATTCTTGTATGAGGGACAGTACATTCAATTTCTCATGCAACATGTTTCAGTTCAGTAGGAAACGTCGAATGCCATTGCATGCTTACCACTTCAGTATTACACGGGCACAAACAGACTGCTCTTCGTCAAGCATAAACATGGTCAGGCCCTTGCAGAACTTCCACAAATGGTAACTGAAATGCACAGCTGTCACGGCATATCATTTTCAAGCATCATACTGTGCAGTACATTACAGTACATGAATGGAGGAACCTGTTGGATATGGATGCCATGTTACATTAGGCGACAATACAAACGTACAAAGAGTCGGAAATGGATGTACTGCATAGCATACACTGACTGGCAATGACATCATTGTAGGCATTCTTTATGTGCTTGGCAGTCATGAATTTCTCTAATATGACATTCATGCTTTGTTTCTGTGTACACGATGCTATACAAGCACACAGTATTCGTGACATTTCTCACAGACTATACACTTATTTTATGAGCAGTGCATCTGTCGAAAATGAAGCCATGTTCAACAATGATGTCAAGCATGATGATAATACAGACGGTAGGCTTCTGAATACAATGTCAATGGTCACTGTAGTTTATTTTAGAGCACGACATGCTTCGGCATACACATGGCCAACATATTTCATTGAGTGTTGCATGGTACTACAGCACGTCTATTTTGAGGGATTCAAGAACACGTTCACAGGAGTTTTGCATGTTCCATGCACAAGCGGCTTGCAAGTACACAGTCGATCTTGCGCAGTGAACAGGCGACTAGCATGTTCGCAATTTTGTGGAACTACTACTTCGGCACACTTCCATGTCCTGCAGCATGCCGTATACCGACAAAAACATTAGAGAAAACATGCAGAAATATGACAGTTCTGTTTCAGACGCTACCACCTACAATACGTAAGTATTACACAAGACATGTTCTCCGACATGAAAGTGGCCAGAAGGCACTGCGGTTGTCGATGTACTGCAGCACCAGGAAAACGACAGCTGTCATTGACGTCATCCATGACATCATTCACTGAATGGATGAAAAATACGCTTAGGTGGCACTTCCGGCCTTGTCATCGCTGAGTTGGCGCCCATGTGGCCGCCACATGGCAAGTTTTTCACATCATTGAAGTCCATGTTTTTTATGACGTCTTCTGAAATCTACTTCAAATCTCATCACGTTTTTTAAGTTTTCGCATGTTTTTGGGCCTGTCAATCCTGACGCATTTTTTTTGATATTCAAGTTGACATGGCAAACGTCAAGAAAAACATAACTAACATGTTAATAGCTTGTCACCAAAAATGCGGGTTTCTTCTAGTGTAATGGATGATGATGAGGCAAGAGAAGCCATATTGAGAGTTCTGCGCAAATTGGCGGTTGGAGATCAAGCATTTGCGTCAGCTTTGTCTGAGTACCAAGCATTTAGAGATCGGCGAGGCATTTTCAGTGGACTCCCTGATGTAAACACCTTGAATTTGCAGCCTCACGAATGGTGGGACCTTCTCGGAGCCGGTGCTCGTACACTTGCACCGATTGCCAAAAAGATCCTCGCACAAGTGTGTTCTGCATCGTCATGTGAATGCAATTGGAGCATGTATTCGTTTGTCCACAACAAATCACGCAATAGATTGACATCTGAGCGTGCTGAGGAATTGGTTTACATTTATACCAATTCCAAGACTCTAAGAGAAAGGGCTGCAGCAAATCCGACAAGGTGGTACACTGAAAACATGATGTCAGAGGATTCCATGACAGATGAATCTGATGGTCTAGACCGTGGTTCGGTTCGCTTTGATCCAAATGATGACGATTCAGATGATAGTTCCAATGACGATGACGAGCCACCGTTTGATAGATTTGGTGGGTTTGGAGGAGTGTGTCCTCTAATTGATGCATCCGTATTTGACTTTGAAGAGGGGGATAATAACGAGAATGCCTCCGAGGGACATCAAGGAAGTCCACCACGAATGCCACAAACGTGGAATGCTGGGCCAAGTGGGGGCAATACAAATGAGGACGTTGTGGCACCGAGACCACTAAGTCCAGACCCTATGGATGTACAAATTGATGCCACAATAGACAGAGATGGGGTTGACGTTGGAAGAGGACGTGAAGAAGAAGTAGTAGTACCACCGTCCTTGCCCATGAGGACCACTCGTAGAGAAGGGCCCCCTCAAGGTGGAGAAGCACATATGCCCCCTCCAAATCGAGTCTCGTTTGCACAACGGCAGATGCTAGTATTGGAAAATCTACAAATCCAAAGTTCATCAAGGCCGTCTAGTTCCGAGGTTCGTCCACACGAACCAACTTCGTCGGTAGGTATACGATTGGCCAGTATGGTGTCACAACGTGTGACTAGAAATACGAATTCATTGCGGCCACCTGTACATGCCAATAATCGAGGGAAGCGTCCCCGACCACAAGGTACTACTAGTGAACGTGTGAATACTAGAGCACGTAGAAGGCTGAGGAGGGAAGAAGCGGCTTCCCAACCATTTTTAAGAGAAGTTCAAACGGGAGGGCCCAATACAGATGGCATTATGGACGCAACGGGCCAACGACCTCTTCGGACGTTGTCTTCTATAGCTCGACCACAACGAAACCGCAATGATGAGGCCTCCAGTGAAAGTGATAGTGCACCATCCAATCATTCCAATGATGATGGTGCATCCATCGGTGGTACTATAGGTGAAGATGATGAGGTTTCAGGAGATAGTGATTACAGGGGGCCGGTGCCTCGACAAGGTCCACTCGAAGAAATTGGTGGTAATGAACCAATAGTACAAGAAGCAAATGCAAATACTTTTGTGCGCATTCTTAGGCATGGAAGACGTTGAATGTTTTTGAAATGACAATAGGGTCTTCACATTTTCAAATGCAAATTTTTTAGAGGCTCAATACCTTGCATATTGAAATCAGCATTAATATGAAATATGACTCAGGTTCCTTTCATTCTCATGGAACTATTTACCCCTAAAGTCCCAAAGTCATTACAGAAAAAGGGATGCAAAACTGTTTTTTCTCTTGCATTTGCCTCAACATGTGGAAAAAATGTTTTTTACAACATCTAACCGTAAGATCTTGTACTTCACATGTTTTTTATCACGTGGAAAAAATTTCATGAAGTTTGACCGAATAGATTGAAAGATATTAGCATTCAAACTTGGAAGAACTAGTTTTCTGAATGCGGTCTTTGCAATTTCAAATTAACTTTCACTACGATTTATGGAAAATTAGGCCTCTGGAGTTTGGAGCACTATTGTTTTTGAATTATTTTTTGTGAATACGAAAGAATCGAGGTCTAAATTTGAAAGAGTTATTGCAATTGAAAACTCCATGTGTTAAAATCCAAATAACACAATCTGACAGTCTGGTGTTTTTTTCATGTATGTTTTCTTTTTTTCAAATTTAATTTAAATTAAAATTCTAAAACTATGTTTTTCATTCATTCCTTCGTTTATGACTTTATGGTAAGAGTTTCCGGTTATTCTGATACATATTCTAATTGATAAAATTTGATTTCCACGTTTAGCTTTATAAAATCACAATAAATTCATTTTTCCATTAATTTTGCTGAAAAAAATAAAATAAATTTAAAATAAATTCTTACGAGTGGGGAGAAATATTAAAATATTATGCTGATTTTCAATAAAAATATAAATTTGGTTTGATAGTGAAATTTGACTTCAAGCCCGTCTTTGTGGTTGTTTATTAGTTTCGGGTGTGAAAACTAAAATAACCAATTGAAAATTGGTTCGACTAGAAATCTCTATTGATATTTGGACCTCTTGTAAAAAACTAAAAATTTAGAATCTCGTGAGTTGTTTTTTCTATTTTTACTTATTTATAGCACGAAGTGCAACAAAAATGATGACAATTACAATTGTGCACAAAACTAATTGGAATTTCTTATAATGATGTACAATTCAGAGTTTTTAGTACTAAAGATATAAGATTTTTGTTTAAACTCAATTTAAATGATAAAGTTAGGAAAGACAATAAGTTCTTTACAACTCAATGTTTTGGTAAAATACTTTTATATCTTTATATAAACCAAAATGAGTACAAAATGCATTGAAGCCACAAAGTGTGCTACATTGCTATGTATGTCCTCAAGCCTACATTATAATAACCGCATGTGCTAAGTAAACACTAACTTTGCAACTATATGGTAATACACTATTATCTAATCTTCATTGCGCGCCTGCTCTTCTTGAAGGTCTTGTTCTTTGCGAGCCTCGCGATAGCAATCCACAGCTGGTGTCCAAAACGTTGGAGCACCACTTAGACGTTGCACGACATATGTCACCGAGCGTCGTTGTAGTGGCTCCACCTTGCACAATTCACCCAACATGGTTTGAAATGCACCAAATGCCGTATGGTCCGGAATCATCTCTAGATTTCCGCGATCTTTTTTCCATACCTTCATAGCCAATTTGCCTATGGAGTATCCATCTGTGTGTATACTAACACACGGTGGCTTAACCCTACGAGTAGGAGATGATGAAGTTCCTGTCTCTCCAGTCAAGTACATCAACTCAGGAGCCACCCACCAACATTGCGCTCGGGTTGCCTGCAACTTCCTTGGACAATTGAATTGGTAAAGAGAAGGGGTTTCTTCGTTGATGCGGCTACCCATTCCCCAATCACATAGACCAATCCACACGGTTCTGCCATCATCATTCGGAAAATGAAGCATAATGTTCTCCGGTGTGATGTCGTTGTGCAATACAGAGCATTGTTGCACTGCATCCACAATGCAAATCATTGCCCACGCAAGTTCAGTGCGCTTGCGTCTATATGCCATGAGGCGTTTCATGGCTTGCATTGTTTGTGGAGTTGCATCGTAAGCCACCTCTCCAATTTCATCTGGATCTCGGTTCTTCTCATCCAGTGTAAACATGGCGCCGAGAGTACCGCCATTCCACCACTGCGAATAACACTCCATGGTCATATCATTTATAGCAAAGAATTTGATGACCCCTGGATGCTTGCATGGACATGCCAATGCCTCGATGGACAACTTCTCCCTGGACTTCTTCAATTCATCCATGCGCAAAGCTGACTTCCCAGCTAATTCCATATTCTCCGGAATATGTTTTGAATTTTGAACACATACTTTGCGCACCCTCCCATGCCCCCCTTGTTTGCTATGGCCAGACAAAGGAACCACCACCACTCCGCGTTCAAGAAAAACCACTCCTCCTGCAGCCTGTTGACCAAAGGCCAAATTTTGACTTCGTTGAAACCACGGAGCGGAACGGATGTTATTTGAAGACAATCCACGCATTGCTTCATGCCACCAATACACCTTCTTGTGCAACAAATTCAATGCTTGTTGTCTGGGCACTACACTCTTCTGAAAGCCTTTTATTTTTTCCGCAACTTGGGCAAGGTTGAAGATACACGTTTGCACTTGTGACTCCAACCAATGATCGAAGCATTCTTTCGTGCGGTCTTCATGCCACTCATCCGCGCTCATTGTTGTCCAAAACATGTAGTGGAACTTTTGTTTTATGACATCCACTCCCTGTAATCCGCGCGAGACGTATGTTGTGTTCAACTGCGAAATCAAATACTGCTCAAAAAAATCCAACGCCACTTCATGCAATTTTCGCGTTGCACCCTTGCTTGGCCACTTCTCCGGATTTGTAGACTTGTGCCTCCTTCGTTGTTGTTTTTTCCCCTTCGAAGACTCTCCGCCCCCCCCAACAGCTGTGGCCCCTTCTGCAGCTACGGACCCTTCAGCAACTACGGCCTCTGAAACGGGCTCTGGTGATTCTGCATCCGGGTCCATCATCGGTGCATTTCCAATACCTGTGTACCAATCATCAACTTTTCTCTTTGAGAAATCTCGACCAGCCATCGTGACAGTAACAAGTAACAAATAATCAAAATGATAGGAATTAGGAATTCGGCTTCCACAAAGTGAAAAACCGCCCCCCTTATTCCTCAAACCAGCCTCTACCCAGCACCCGCGCTTGCAAGCAAGGACTGCAACCAATCCAAGACAAGAGAGCACCGTCAGAGCAGGAGAGACTATGGCGAAAGTACCCTAAAAACAGTCTTTATATACCCATTTCACGTCGACGGAAAGGCCGTCGAGAGGACGGACAGGGCGTCCAGAGGACGGGAAGGCCGTCCAGGGCCGTCCAGCCCGCGGACCAGCCGTCGAGAGGACGGACGGCCGTGCAGGGGCTGAGACCGTCCAGCCTAAACCCTGGGCGTCCAGAGGACGGGAAGGCCGTCCCCCCCCCACGGACCAACCGTCCAGCGGGCCAGGCCGTCCAGAGGACGGGAAGACTTTCGAGAGACGGCAGAGGCCGTCGAGAGGACAATCTGAATCTCGAGAGACGGAAAGCCCGTCGAGAGGACGGACAGGCCGTCGAGAGGGCGGGAAGGTCGTCAAGCGGGACGTTCGAACAAGTGGAATTCATTTCTAATCCTTGTTCCACGAATTTTTCATTTATGTGGTCCGGCACTCTCGGACTTGTCAGGACAGGTGTCCTTCCTCTCAATCGGGCATTAGTCTACGGAGGCGGGTAGTTTAGGAGTGCTAACTTAATGTATTTATTTGTTTCAATTAGAGGACAAATAAATACCAGGGATGACATTCAAATGCTGAAAACGAGGTTTACTGCTCATTTAGAATGGAATTCTATTTTGTTGCACGTAAATAATGGGAGATACATAGAAAAAAATCACCAAAGGTCAAATTGAAAACTTTTTAATGTCGGTCCTTTAATGTTCTATTTGGATGTTCATGTTAACATTTGATTCATTCTATTGATTCTAATTGCACCCATTTTCACGAAAGTCGTTGGCATTGGGCAATGTTTTTATTCCCAAAACCTCAAAATCTCGCAATCCCTTAAAATAATTTATAATCTATAGGGCTCAAATTTGAATTCAAATGAATTTTATCAATTATACGTAGAACAATTTCACCTTTGGAATTATTGTATTTTGATTCCATCCTTCCTTGCATGTAAGTGCACATGATAATTTAGTATTTTGTTGAATTTTAAACCCTGTCTATACTAGTATACTCAATTCAAAGTCTCAATCGTACAAACATTCAATAACTTACTAAGCCCGGATCAAATATACAAAGACCAAGACAAAAACAACCCTCTAAATGCTCTAGTTAAAGGTAGTAAGATTAATACTCTAAAATGGTTAATTATCAAATAAGTGAAAGACCTCCTAAACAACATATGTCATATGCATATCATTGATTCATATAAAACATTGTTTCTTCTTTCCATTCATACATTACATAAAAAAGATGTAGCCCTATACATCTATACTTAAGAATGTTTTACCTTTTACAGATATTGTTATGCCATTTTTTGGTGTCTTCAATATGTTTTCTAAAACTTTGAATTTAAATCATTAATCTATTTTTTTCCAATTCAAACTTCAAAGACTACATCTTGATTGAGTTTTGCACTTGTAATGCCAACTACCGAAATGAAGGACATGTTTCGTAGTATCCAGTCCAACCTAGGTTTTGAAGTAAATCCTATAGGCTTATACCCTAAACCCTAAACCCTAAACCCTAGACGTTGTTGCAATTTTAAGAGAATTTGATGTTCAAGTTTATGTAACTATGACAAATAAGAGAGGATTGGTGTAAGTCCGTAAGATAAAGGAAAAAAAAGACGAAAGGATTCTAATGTTCCATGTAGTCTTCCACACAAAGGGAAACTCTAAAAGACTAAAACAATAACATAATAACATATGGCATTTTCCTTTTATTTTTATTCTCAAAATCAAAATGCAACATTGAGTACATGAACTTGACATTTTTGTGGTGTCTATATTTTTTTTATGGCTTCTAAATTATAATGCAACTAGCGGTGAATTACTATAGTTTTTCTTATGGATTGTTTATTAATTGCTTATGTAGTATCGTATGTTAGCCACTAAACTGACTGAAGTCGCAAGGCCTCTTTTGAGTCTTTTCCATACTAAATCTGAATAAATTGCCATTTCTAATTTTCTATAGCAAAGAATAAAAAATAAAAAAAAATGTGTTTAGGCCTCTAAGGTGCACCTTTGCTTGTAGCATGTAGGATTTCATACTAGAGTACTAGACTAGTGTTCAATTGATCGGAAGAAATTTCACAAACTTGACCTATGTAGAATTGTAGATTGCAAGATATTTACAATAAACTTCACCCTCTGAACACCCAACGGCATCATTTAGTGCCAATTTAATGGCAGTTCAGTCACTTCAATGACATGGAAAGAAGTTGGAAGCGTTCATTTCATTTTCTTGGGACCTACCATGTTGAGTTACAAAGTGTATCCAATTGATTTTGTAGTCTTTCCAATATTTGCCTCCAAGTAATTCCGAGTTTAGAAAAAAAAAAAAAAAAAATATGCTCCTTTAGTGTATTTTAGGAAGTTGTTGCTCCTTACTCTAAATCTAAGATTTCTCCCCAAAATTGATATTTTGGGAGTTTGAGTCTAACTATCAAACAAAAGGTCCTTTTCTCTAGTTCCTATTTTATGTAAAATCCCCCAACACAACCCTAAATTGAAATTTCATTATTGCGATTTGAACTTCAAATGTGTTTTTAATGTCTACTACATTGAGTACAAAACAAATATATCATGAAATGGAAATTAAGTTTACACTATGATGAATTCTAAAGTCATTGTCCTTGTGATATATACACATGGTGAAAAATTGAAAATCTGAAAATTACTTTTCTATTTAATGTGATTTAGTCAAAACTTCCACCCTGAACCAATTTAAAAAAAAAAAAAAATTTATATTGTGAAGGGCCGTCCAGAGGACGGAAAGGCCGTCCCAAACCACGAACAGGCCGTCGCGAGGATGGGTAGGTCGTTCCCGACCAGGGACAGGCCGTCGAGGATACGGGCAGACCGTCCTCCTGGACGGGCTTTCCGTCGAAGAGACGGGCAGGCCGTCTAGGGGACGGAAAGCCCGTCCAAGACCACATCCAGGCCGTCCAGGGGACGGAAAGCCCGTCCCCTCCCACATCCAGGCCGTCGAAGGGACGGGCAGCCCGTCTAGAGGACGGAAAGGCCGTCCGTCGAACTCTCGGGCGGCGGTGTAATCATTCCCCGAACCTGGAGACGGCGCCCCGAACCCGTTGACGGCGTTCCGACCCGAGGCCGGACGTCCGTGGACGGATCGGCCGTCCATTCCAGGGCTGTCCCCCGCCGTGGACGGTCTGGATTTGGGGGGGGACGGGCTGATTAGGTGTTAATTACCCTTGCTAACCGGGTCGGTAACTGGGGGGTATAAGTGACATTTTTTCACATTTGCCCTTGCTTCCTCTTTTGAATTGCACTGTCCTAGCTTGAGAAAGCTTCGCATTGCAATTTGAGGGGAAGTGTTATACATTTGACATTGTTTTGCCACGTTTCAGTTGCCTTCACGCAACAGAAGGCAAAGCAAATTGTCATTGTATTCGCATACAGTATCGTGTGTGTCATTGTGCAGGTATCAAGAATGGATGTAGAGGATGTAGCAGGAGGTGAGGGACCTGGAGGTGAGGGAAGCGATAGAAAGAAGAGAGGAAATAGAGCAACTTTGGATTGGGGCACACTTAATGCCCCAGCGATTATGGCACAGCCTGGGTGGTTGGAGGCAGAATCACCATGGACAAGAGCGACATGTCGGCGGTTTGTAGATTGGGCCCACATCAACCGCCATTGGCCACACGACCGGTACGAGGTGCATGTGAAATCTGGCGTGGTGAATATTGACCAGTGCACCCATCCGCACTTCAAGAAGAGGATGATTGAAGTGTCATTGGCACTTTGGGGTTCAAGATTGAAGAAGGACGGGACACTTTCATTGTGCCAAATGGCATATGCGGAGGTTTTTCTTGGCAAGGATGTGGATTGGAGAAGCTTTTGGGGCAGACAGCAGGACAACAAGTTTCCAAATAGAACTCGCCACATTCCAACAAATCCTGCCATGCCACTGGACAATGCACAAATTCCTGCCGTGCCATTGGTTGGTATTCAAAATGTGCAAATGGATGTGGTTCCACCCGTGGAGCAGCCAAGGACGGAGTTGATGGAAGTAGAAGTTGGTCAGAGCAGCGGTGCAAATGTCAACCAACAAAATGTGATTGGTGGAGCCCAAGCTGACAGTGAAGAACTAATTCGCTTGCGCCAATTAGTACAAACACTGCAAGCGGAAAAAGAAGAAGCGCTGCGACTTCATGCAGCAGAGTTTGAAGTTCAAAGTGCAAGGATGCGGGCCCTTGTAGATGAAAACGTGCGCCTCATCGCACGTGAAGCAAAGCTTGTAGAGCGCAACAGGCGGTTCAGCACAGACTCAGTTCCACCACTCGATGTTGTAGTGGAACGTACTACATACAGGGCAGACGAAGACAGAGCAGGCCTGAGCAATACACCTGAGTTTGTGGTACGACCACGGGCCATTTTTCCAAGTGCAGAAAGTGCCTCATTGGATATTATGCGTGCACGTGCTGAGCGGGCTGAAGCAGAGGTTGGAAGTACTCGCACAAGCATGGAAGAATTAACAAGCGCCATGCGTGCTTTGGAACTCCGTGCCAACAACGCTGAGGCAGATGTGGCGGTGTTGACTGCAGCTCGAACTGACATGGAACAGACCATGACTGCAATGAGTGCTCAAAACATGCGGTTGGTCCACAATCCTCTAAAGGAACAGATGCTGCTTCAAATGTGCAACATGAAGTTGACATGCAGCATGGCGCTAAACGAGGCTGAGCAAATGCAGCGTGAAGTGAGGAGAGTGGTTGCGGAATTCAATGATGGCGGTCAACGTTATTTTGGCTTGACCTCATGGCCTCGGGTGGAAGAAATGTTCACCGACGATTTGCCAGTGTTCGCCGAGAATTCAAGCATCGATTGGAATTCCCGTACAGACTTGGAATTCCAATACAATATCGAGTGCCAACGGTACGAGCCACCCAACCGCGATGGCATTACACCACTAGTGTGGCCGTCCGTTCCAGCTTTTATACAAGATGGAACAACATGTATAATTTGCCAAGAACCGTTTGGCCCAGAAGGTGGATGGAATCTTGGTACATGTGGCCATCTATACCACCCCGGGTGTCTCATTCCTCACATGGTCACCAGAAAGAGATGTGCGCAATGTAGAGCTCCATTTCATGCACGACTGTACAAAACGTTTGGCCTTCAAGACCACATGCCTGCAGCGTACGAGTACAATGAAGAAAATTTACCGGGCCTCGGTAATAGAGTACATTGGAGTTCAGATGTGACATGGCTTTGGAAGTGGGGCCACGACAACCGACACCTCCCGGCAGGAACGGTCGCTGAGATACATTGGCAGAGTGATGCCCAAGTGACAGAGGTGATCAGGAGGGTGTTTGGAGAGGGTGATCCAGGGCGTCGACTATATTTTGGTCAGATTGCGGGTGGACATTGGGACCAAGACCGCTCCATTTTTGTGCGTGCGCCACATCTACAGCGCATCATGTTTAACTCTCAAGGCGCGCCAGTCGGATTTGAGGGTGAACTGAGTTTTGAGGAACAAATGACGTACATTGAAGACAATACCTTCCATGAGCCAGCTCTCGTGAGTGCCATTTATTCCCACTTACATAATAGATACGACATCGACGCATTTCAGCTATTGACGACTTTGCAATCGCGACGAGAATTGCAACAATTTTTGAGAAACAGCATAGCACGAGGCGTTGTAATCGAAGAAGTAGAATAGATAGTTTTGGACTAGATTGTGTATAACTAGAGAGATGTATAGAATTAAATACCGGAAGTTGTACAAAGCAAACATATGTAATTATATAAAGTCTTTATTAGTTTACTATGTACTTCAACGGATTTATAAAGTATGTACATTTATCGTTTTCTTTCCACCTTGTGTATTGTTGCTTCGCCTTTGTCTATTTTTGTAATCTATTGTACCTTTTTGTAATAGTATAGAAGAAGCTTGTATGCTTAGATGGTAGGTAAAAGAGTGTTCTATCTTTATTTTGGGTGTTGCCCTAAAGTCCGAAGTCCATTTTTTGGCCCAAACCACCCTAAACCACCCCTATGTTCACCTATGAATTAAATTTTCCAATTTTTTTTTGAATTGAACCAAAGGATCTTGTTCTGCACTTGTCTTAGATGACGTGACCATAAATTTGTGATGTTTGACCGTATGGATTGAAAGTTATTAGCATTCGAAGTGAAAGCTCCAAATCTATTTAAAGAAGTGGCTAGGATTGCCCGCTCCATAGAAAAATCCATAACTTTTCTATTCCTAATCCAAATGGGATGAATGAAAGCCTCCCATTTAAAAGAAAATATAATGCAACTAGAAAAAAATATACAAATTTGTATTTCATTTTATTGTGGATTTTTTTGTCTACCCGGAGTCCTGGACCGCCCAGTGTCCCGATCTCCCCTGTTTGAGGTTATTCTGTTCTTGTGGCCTATCCCTAACCCCTTGCTCCTAGGCACCGATTGGATTATTGGAATAGAAATTGTATTATGAATAAACTCATAAGTTTATCTATCATTCTATAATTCTATTTTATCATTCTTATGAAAAAGTTTTCAAAAGTTTGAGTAAAAAATTAGATCATGGGCGCCTATCGAAAATCCATTTTGTCCCTTGCAGCAAGGACAATGAGAGTATGTTACTTTAGGGTCTAAGAAATAAAAACAATGGAAATTCTTTACCAAAGCCTAAAATAATAAACAAAAATCTCAATCGCTTCATATTTGATGAAATCTCCTTTAAGTCTTTAGAATTAAACCCTAAATAATTCACGTTTTGTAACTTCTTTTCTATTAGTTTGAATCTTTTTTTAGTTGGACACATGATTGACTACTCCCTCATTTTTTTTTTAAATCCAAAGTTTACAAATTAAAGTATTTAACATTTTCCATTTTTTCTCAAATGGCATTATGGCATTATTGAACAAAATGTCAACATTTTTTATTAGGAGACTAGGTGTATCAATTTGCAAAAAATTGTAACCGTATAAATTCAAACAAGACATGTTAGCAATCTCATAGGTTGCTAAAACACAACAATATCACTTATAGAGTAAAAGATTATAATGTTTGAACATGAGGGTGTTAAAACTACAAAAATGATGTGAAGTCTTCCAATCCTCTTTTCAGTTTTCACAAGTAAAATTAAAAAAAATTTAGACCCAAAAAACATGAGGTTAAATTGCCTAACATATATAACCCCAAACAATTTACGGCTTTTAAAAGTATACTCCATATTTTTCTTTTAATTAAATTTCAAATTTGAATGTGATGTTTTCTCCAAGATCTTGTTGTGTTTTCGAGGCACATTTCCAAAAGCTCTCAATGCTACAAGAAGTTAAGATTGCAATGGGTACCCTTGCACAAAGTCT
The DNA here is from genome assembly GCA_947034895.1 of Rhytidiadelphus loreus. Lineage (NCBI taxonomy): Eukaryota > Viridiplantae > Streptophyta > Bryopsida > Hypnales > Hylocomiaceae > Rhytidiadelphus > Rhytidiadelphus loreus. The sequence goes on along the minus strand of OX344765.1, from coordinate 24,927,057 downwards.
TGGAACGATAAATCACTATCATTTATTTTTAAGAATAGACTATTGATGCTAAAACTAGACTTCAAGAAGAACTTCCTAAAAATAGCAACTTAGATACTACTAAAAATAGCAATTTGGTTAGGTTTTATTTGACTTCGAAGTTTTGCCAACACCAAATTTGGGTGCTTCGGGCATTTAGGCAAAAAATCCAATCCCACCCGTCCAGAGAACCGTCCACTTACCCGTCCAGATGCCCGTCCACATGCCCGTCCACCCGCCCGTCCAGTTTTCCGTCCAAAGACCCGTACATCCCGCCCGTCCAGATACCCGTCCACACAATCGCCCACCCTTCCGTCCACATGCCCGTCCACACAACCGTCCACCCTTCCGTCCACATGCCCGTCCAGAGAACCGTCCACTTACCCGTCCATCCCGCCCGTCCAGATACCCGTCCACACAACCGCCCACCCTTCCGTCCACATGCCCGTCCAGATGCCCGTCCAGTTTTCCGTCCACATACCTGTCCATCCCGCCCGTCCAGATACCCGTCCACACAACCGCCCACCCTCCCGTCCACATGCCCGTCCAGATGCCCGTCCACCCGCCCGTCCAGTTTTTCGTCCACATACCCGTCCATCCAAACCGTCCAGATACCCTAAATCCCGCCTGTCCAGATACCCGTCCATCACGCCCGTTCCGTGCCCGTCGACAGAAGCTCGCCCGTCCGGCGCGCCCGTCGACGAAGAACGTCCATCCATTTCCGTAGTTTTCATCCTCTGTGAACGGTTCTCGTTCAGATTACATCCTGACGGATGCCGGGGTTGAATCCTGACGTCCGTCCGGACATCCTGACGGACGGACAGGACGTGACGGGGACAACCCTGCATCCAACAAGAATGAGGTGGCATGCCACATCAACACACCTAGACGCTACTCAAAAAGTTTAATAATGTTTTTTAGACATCAATTGAGACATCGAGATGTTTTTTGCGATATCAACTAAGATGTCAAGTTTGACAACTTTGTATAATTTTGAAAAATTACATATCCCATATAGTTTGTCATACCTCCTATTGTCCTACTTGTATAAATAGTATATCTTTTCATGTCTATTTACACACAATAATTGGCTTTTAAGTCACGTGACATAAATACCAAATATTGTGTATGGCGTATTGTATATAATGTATGGTGTATTTTATACTATGTATTATGTATGGGCTATTTTTTATGGTGTATGTCAAAGTTAATGTTGCAAAATGTTTGGATGTTGAAGGTGACATCTCAAAAAATGTCTCAAAAGACATTTGAATAGATGTCGCCAAAAACAATATCAAAATTTTTGTTGATGTCTAAGTTGATGTTGATCAAAACAATATTAATCTTCTCAGACAATGTGACGTCAGATGCCATGTCAGCATTTTTCATGTCCACATCATTGAATTTCCATGTCTTATACCACGTCAGATGCTACATTAGCTTTTTTCCCCAAACTACCTGCCCATCATCTTTTTTTTTCACCTTGGGCAATTATTTTCTCCTAGACCACAGTAATTTCTATTAATTTATCCACGGTTAAAATGGACTAAGGATGTTGACGTGGCAATGATTGTTTTCTCGGACAATCTTTGAAACATCATTATGTTTGCAGTCATGTCTTTAACGGCATAGTTGTTTTTGCTAGCACCTACATGCTGTGACCATAATTTTCCTCTATTTTCTACAACATCCACATAAATGTACACTTTCGTTGAAAATCTGTTCCTATGGGTTATCGGTTCAAGTCCGCAAACGCACCGCTCATAACGGTGATATTGTAGGTTCGAGTCCTACTAAGCCTAGATTCTAGAAAACCAGAGAAAAAAAATTGGACTGAAATGGATGCGCGCGCCTGCGGCGCCCTCGAATACCCAAAATAGTTAATAGATTCTTTTGCTCCGCAGGTCATTGTTGTCTTTTTCCCATTTCTCATCATTAAATTACATAATGATAAAAAAAAAAACCATCTGTCTAGTAAACATCTCAATGTTCTTTTAGACATAGCATGTGCACCTTAGACACGCTACGTTTTGGGTCAAACATCCAAAAAAACACGTTTTTCTTATAGTGCCTACTTGATTGCACCGTATGATCCCTATTGCATAAGTGCCTTTCTTCAATAAATCTTTGAATAAGAAAAAAATTATCCATAGCAATAATGTGATATTTCCCTTCAATTACTCTCAACAAACGTAACACTACATTGTGTGCTAGCCTAGCCTCTCCATGATTTCCCCTCCCCTTGTGTCACATGGACCTCCTCATTGATCACATGATCTTTTCTACAATTAACCTCAAAGTTTGAGACATATTTGAAATTTGAATCCGCAAAGCACCACACTTTCAAGTATCATTTTAGGGGCTTTTGCAGCATGTATTGCCTTGCTGGGCAATATGTGCCTTTGTAGCCAATCATCATTTCATCCATGGTAACAAATTTGCCTACATTCTATGATTTTATGCAATTTTCCCGAATGGCATTGATGACAATGATGAGCCATTGGACTTGACCCATTTTATCATACCTCGGCATGGTTTTGTCCCTCTCATAGGTTGATGGGGTAGTAACATGCAAGCACCTAGTAAGAAGTTGAAAATGATTGCGAGACATGAGACTTGAAATTGTAGGGCAATGAAAAATAGAGCCATTTTAATGCAAATAAGTTTCGACATTTGGTTGTCACTTCATACCCATGTACAAAACAATAGCAATAAAAGTTTTCAACACCTCCAAAGATAAAGCTTCCCATTGTGGCCCCCCATAAGTCTTCCCATCTATGTTCACTATAGTTGCATAGCGGTTGGTCTCCACCACAATGGCTTGTAAAATGGAGATGGGCCAAAAAAGATAAAATAAATTTGCAAAAGTAGAAAACTACCGCCAAAACACTTTTGACCCTGAGGACCCTATAAATTCTTGGGGCTCTAGATAGTATATCATGAATTGTTGGGACCAAGTCACTAGAAAAAAACTATGTTAGAATCCCTGAAAACATGTCACCTTGTTTTTGTTAAGTTCCCGTTTCAAAATGCAGTCAAAACGCAGAAAAACATAGAAAAAGAGTTTTTTTGAGTTTTGACTGCGTTTTGAAACTGGAACTTAACGAAAACAAGGTGACGTGTTTTCAGGGATTCTAACATAGTTTTCTTCTAGTGAGTGGAATCCCGATAAATATGCTTGATGCTATTCACATCTTCAATATCACCGCCATCATCACTAAAATGGGATGAACCATTCTTTAGCTCTGATGCACTTCTACTATCATAATTCATGGTTGTGACACACCCCATTCCCGGAGGATGATAAGGCACTTGACTTGGTTTGCTTCACCATAAACAAATTCCTCACCTTCATAATTTTCTAAACCTTGCATCATGCCATCAACCATTCCCTCTACATGTGCCAAACCCTCACCCTCTTCTTTGGAATTGCCATGACCACACCAATCCCAAACAATCTTATGTGAATTTTCATTGCCCTCCTCAATGCAATTTTCCAAAAAAAATGGCAATTATTTCAAAGTTAGCTTGTGGAATTGGGAAAAGAATTGGTTGCAATTTAAAAACACTGGCAAAAAATTGATGGAAAAATCTATAATATTTTTATTTTGAGTGCAAAATAGAGAAAAAAAACAATTTGAAATTTGAAAACATTTACAAAAATCTGATGAAAAATCTATAACATTTAATTTTGAATATAGAATAGAAAAAAAAATTGCAATTTGAAAACTTTCACAAAAATCCAATGGAAAAATTTATTACATTTTTATTTTGAGTGCAAAAATAGACATAAAACAATTAGCAATTTGAAAACATTGGCAAAAACTTGGTGGAGGGCTTAGTAGAGGGATAAGGTAACTAACCTTCATTGGATGTTTCGTTGATTTTCCCTCCGTTCCCCTCCACGCGGGCTCGATCCCCACCATTCCCTTCCACGTCAGCTCATTCCCCACCGTTCCCCTATGTTGGCTCTTGTTCCCTTCATTGTCCTCCATAGCCATTGTAGTATTGGCCGTTGGATACCTCACAACAATTTTAGAGCCGCATGCTCATGTCCTATCATCCCTTCTTGCTTCTACATTGTCAACACTCGCTCCTACCTCCACCCACGTCGTTGTCATTGTTGGCCTCCTCCCGCCAAAGTTGCTTCCTCCTACTTGCTACCATGTCATCGCTTACTCCTCCTACCTCCTCTTGCCTTGTACTGCAGACTTCCCTTCCCGCTTGTTGCTCTCAATCCGTGCTTGGGGTATCCATGGTCTTTGTTCGTAATAATTGGCATTGTGGAAGAGCTCCTCTGGCCTTGTAGTCTTACTTTTATAGAAAATTTTAACAATTTGTCTTTCAATGTAAATAATTGTAAGAAAGTTAACTCAATTTGATTTTAAAAGGTCAAGTAGACTTAAATTTAATTTCAATGTAAGAAAAGACTAATAGTCAAATAGAAAAAAGATGAATGGACAAATATGCTTTAGAAATAAGGAGTATCAAATGGACCCAACAACTATTTGGATTTTAGGATATATAGAGTCATCTTGCACAATGACTATAAGTCAATTTGTCTTTCATTTTTCCTTAGAACTTGTAGTGATTACTTGTTTTCATTGTAAGTTTTGTATTTTGTGCTTTCTTTGAAATAAGAAGTTTATTTGTAATATTTGTCTATGTTTTTATATAGGTTGAATTAGCCAGTGATTGGATTTATAATTTACATTTTATTCATTATCTTTCCTATTCTTTATTCACTGCCTATTTTCATGGAGTTGAGGAATTTTGAAAAATTGAAGCTTAAAATATTTAGGTGCAACCACTTTTTCTATGATGTGTTAATTGGGTGAGGCATTGATGAGTAACTGTAGAAATCCGTCGCTACTGCTTTAGACTCTACCGTTCCATCCTTCTTCACCCAGAATTGAACCTACTACCATTGCTTGATCTAGCCCACCCCAAACTTGCCCCGAGGCAAAGTCAAAGAAATAAACCATGTCCAAGTTGTCCCCTGTAGATATGGCTTAGGTCCTAATAAAAAATTATTCCCTAAACTAATAGTGTAAAGTTTGTTCCTAGGGAGGCTAATTAAATAGGGATACTTCCATGTTAAATTCCTACTTGGTCATTGCAATTATAGAAAGATAAGAAATATTGTTCCTTAACCATAAGCATCATCATTTTCCTCACACATATACTCTAATTGCTAAATTCATCCACTCCAATCTTAAAGGCCACAAAGGTTAAGACTTGCTTTCCAAAGTTTATTTTGTAAGCTTTAATACTTTTCTTTTTCTTTATCTTTATCTTTTAAATCTTCTTCAAATTCCTTTCTTCTAAATTGGCTTCAAGTTATCCGCTTCATCCTTCAATTAATCTCCAATTTCAACCACTAGTTTATCTAATTTGGCTCTTGAATCAGGTACAATCTAGCTGACTTTCAAACTTCCTACTTGGGTTGAATCACACCAATTTGATCTTTATCTTCAATTTCAACAACCACAAGATCTTTCTTTTCTACCTTGGGAATCATCAGTTGTAACACAATCAGGTCTAGAATAATTTTGCTTTTGGTAGGATTTACAATTTTTACATGCGACTTTGGATTTCAATTTCTTCTGTAATTCATAATTCTTCATCTCTAAATAATTAATCTCAACTCAGGACTTAACCTCATAGACATGTAACAACGCTCATCAATCACCTTACATCTTATAGACCAACTTGGATTCTTATTAACACAACATTCGCTCACAAATAACCCAATTAGGACTTTAATTAATGCTCAAATACACATACGAACTTTCCAATTAGGCTTCTACAATTACATTTGACCCTCATCATTCATCAATTTTTACATTCATGATTAACTTTAACTTCAATTCATCCAACTTGGAATTAAATCCAAACATACTCAGCATTTCTCACGTCATACACAATTCATACTCATTTCCAACACAACACCTCAATTCGGCTGAAAACATTTTCATGTATTAATTTCCAAATTGGCGATCAGATCACCATTACAAATATCCATAAGATGTACACACCCATCTAGTTAAATATTTTTGCTTAAAATTCCAACTAGGACCTACAATTGATTCCTATCAATTTGCACTTATTCACATCTTTAATTCTCATTCAATCTCAAATTACATCACATTTCTCTACTGAATCACCGATTAGGATTCACAACTTCTCATTCACAAAACTTCAACATGAGAACCAAATTGCTCACAAACATTTCATCTCATTAACTACACAACTAAAACTCATCTCCATTTCAATTAATTTTCAATCAGCACATCCTCCAACTAGGAAATAAACAGGTTCTATAACACACTGATACACAACACTCCACAGAACACAAGCTCATCCCATTCAGGCACACAAACATACAGAAAAGTAAACACAAGGACAAAAGAAAACTACACAGCACAAATTGGCTAGAACACACACCGGCAACACTCAACAGTAGGTACTCCCAAATGAATTCCCATCCCACCTAATAGGAATTTCTACTTGGTGGTTACCCAATCGGAAGAGACAATCAATTGATTCCTACACCAACTACCAACTTAGTATAACCACCTAATTGGATTTACACAACATTCAACTGGTTCCAGCTCAAGTTTTTGTCCAGACTAAACTACCAACTCAGAATGTTCCCATTACTGACCACAAACTGACAACCAATTAGGACCAACAATTGAATGATCAAACCAACCGACCATCATACATCCCATTTGGAATGAAATCATACATTTACTAACCCAATTTGGACATCATAATGACTAAATATTACCCAAAAAGAGTGACTTTACATCCTGAATTCTTCAAAAATTGCAAAAAACCCAGATCTAATTGATTATCTACATCCCTTCTCATCTATTTTCATTAAAAAAGATCATAACTTTTACAACAAAGGTTCATTTTATATAAAACATTAGAGAAATTTTGAAGTCTTAGGAGGGCCGCTAGAAAGGTATATGAGAAGTCTATTAGAAGTGGAATAGGTTGACTAACAATTATAGTTGTAGTGCATTGTTAGCTTGTGTGAATTTCAGTGTATGCTTGCCGAAAAAATCAAAAATCGCGATTTTTTTAATTTTTTTTTAAAATAATTTTTTTAAGATTAAAAATTCAAATAAAAATTTACTCATAAATTTTGGTTCCTGCTACATTGTTGCTGCAGGTTCAGCTAAGCGAAAATAGGGGGAAAACGAATTTTTGAGCAAAAATAAATAAATTTCAAGGTACCTCAAAGGCCTGTGGAGCAGCCCTCCGGAGGTCTGAAATTTTCTCTAATGAATTATATGTCCTTGAAGCTCATAAAAACTGCATGGGTGGTAAAAATTTCAAAAATATGTGGTAGAAATTGAGACTAAATGAGTCTACCCAAAATCACTTTTGTCCCCTATAGGGACAACATGACTTTAGGGGTTAAATTTTAGTCTAATTTCAATCTAATTAATTTAATTTTCAATAGTAGTACTTTAAATTTCAGTCCAATTTTAGTCTAATTGTTTTAATTTTTAGGAGCCTAGGTTTTAATTTTAGTCTAATTTCAGTGTAATTAATTTAATTTTCAGGAATAGTACTTTAAATTTCAATCTAATTAATTTAATTTTCAGGAGTTTAGGTTTTAATTTCAGTCTAATTTCAATCTAATTAATTTAATTTTCAAGAGTAGTACTTTAAATTTCAGTCCAATTTCAGTCTAATTAATTTAATTTTTAGGAGTCTAGGTTTTAATTTTAGTCTAATTTTAGTGTAATTAATTTAATTTTTAGGAGTAGTACTTTAAATTTCAGTATAATTAATTTAATTTTCAGGAGTTTAGGTTTTAATTTCAGTCTAGTTTCAAGCTAATTAATTTAATTTTCAGGAGTTTAGGTTTTAATTTCAGTCTAATTTCAACCTAATTAATCTAATTTTCAAGAGTAGTACCTTAAATTTCAATCCAGTTTCAGTCTAATTAATTTAATTTTTAGGAGTCTAGGTTTTAATTTTAGACTAATTTTAGTGTAATTAATTTAATTTTTAGGAGTCTAGGTTTTAATTTTAGACTAATTTTAGTGTAATTAATTTAATTTTTAGGAGTAGTACTTTAAATTTCAGTATAATTAATTTAATTTTCAAGAATCAGTACACCTACTTGTTTTTGGCTTACTTCTGAGATATCGGCTGGCTTAAATTTTGTTTGCTCACTATGTCTACTTTGATCCTAGGTAGTTGTTCCTTTGTGTAACAGCAATAATTGATTAGATCAAGTTAACCCCTCACCGCCCAAGGTCTAACCATGTCGAAAAACAACCTTGCTTTTCAAGTGCTATAAGTCTAAATGTGACTAAGTTATGAAAATCTCAACCATACAATCTTGTAGTGTGCATGTTGTAGATGGTGTAAATTAAATTTGGGGTCATTTGACTGCATAGACTGAAAGATTATAATGTTCTAGTGTTGAAAAAAGATGCTGAAATTTTCCTCAAAACACATTTGGAGATGAAATTCGATTTCTAAACCTACTCAAATGAAAAAAAATTAAACAATAAAGTGATTCAAACAAAAAGACAAACACTTTGGTGGAAAAAAACCCATTCAATTGACTCATTGCGTTTGCAAAATTGTTTTGAAATGTCAAAAACAGTGAAAAAAAGTAGCAAAAAAACACATCTATGGATGAACCTACCTCTACTAAAATTCTTCTTAGTCAATCATAACTTCTTGGATTGATATGAAATTTTTACCGCAATAACTAGACTAGTATGCGCAACTTTTCTGACAAGAATGATTAAAAACAAATCCATTTTGAAGAAGTTATAAGCCGCCAAAGTTCATTGTAAGGTAGTATGCTCTAAAAGCACCCGCCTTCTTCAAACCGCCCCTATTTTGGGGTGAAGAATGAAGACGCGCTGAATGGACCACTCTAGCAATTGAATGCATAAAAGAAAAAATATTTTTCTATTGCAAGAGCCAATCATTGTCTTTGATTTCTGCACATCTGTTTACAAATTGCAAGTGAACAGATTTTGGGAGACCTATGGTTACAAATAGGTGCCTATGCCCTAAATCTTTGAAATTTATAAGTAATTCAAAAATGCTTGGAAAAATATAAAACTACTTGTGTTAGTTTTTACATTCATTTTTCTTTCTCTAAAAAATGATCTAAAAATAATTTTGTCCACGTAAGCCTATAAAAAAGGCGGACCAGCTCTTAAATGGTTGCTTTTAGAGCATACTACCTTAATGCAAAAATGTCTGAATTTTGAACATTGAGTTGCTCCCAAGCATTCAAAACAACTTGGATTGACATGAAAATTTTACCACAATAACTAGACTTTATGGGAAACAAAACCCAATAATTTTTGTTGGAAAATAACATTTGATGAAAAAGATACAAGCCCCTAAAGTTGCAGCCATCTCAATGTAGTGTGGTGAACTCAAATTGAACCTGCGAACTTTGAATGGTTTTCAAAAACTTAGTCTTGAATAGATCTGAAAATTCTACCACAAAAAATAGACTAGTATGCACAACTTTTCCAACAAGTTTTATTGAATTTGGAAATTGGATGCAAAAGTTATAGCACTTTGAAGTTGATTGTTAGACTATGTGAGGACACTTTTGGTCCCCTTGGGCGGTGAGGGGATAAGACAACACTAATAAGACTTCACGGGGTACCAATCAGAATGAATGTGGCAGTCATTGCAAGTGATCAAAGTTGACAAAGTCATTAACCCCTAAACGTCCAAACATCGTTTTTTTGGCAATATAGCAATTTGGGGCAGCTCACGACAGCCAAAGTTTTTATTTTTTTTCTTTAAAAAGTTCACACAATATGGAGACAAGAAGTAGCTTTTAAGGCCCAACAATTTTCATAACTTTTGACTACATGGTTCAAAAGTTATTGCATGATATGTAATTTTCAATGTTTGGCGGGCAGAAAAAAAAACTTCTTTGAAAATCACTTTTTAAGAAAATAAAAATTTGAAATTGATTCTCTAAATTTTTATATATGTGGTAAGCTTTGAATCATTCCATTTCACTAGAAGAAAACCGTGTTAAAATCCCTGAAAACACGTCACCTTATTTTCGTTGAGCTCTTGTTTCAAAATGCAATCAAAACACATAAAAACATAGAAAAACGCTTTTTTTGTGTTTCTCCATGTTTGATTGCATTCTGAAACGAGAGCTCAATGAAAATAAGGTGATGTGTTTTCATAAATTTTAACACGGTTTTCTACTAGTGATTTGGATTAATGAGTTGAAAGTTATGAGGAATTTTAGTTTGGGTTAGCTTGTGGGTAGTTATGGAATCTCTACTCTAAAATAAACTTTGAAGTCTTTTATTTAACTCAATTTTAAATATTTTTGGAAAAAAATAAAAATATAAGGTGTATATTGTTTATTACAACATTACAACCATTGGAATTGGCATTTTTCAATTCTATAAATAAATTGTCAACAGTTTAGTATTTTCAATCATTCTCTATTTCTTCCTACTTACTATTTTTTCCTATATGTTGTACAATTCCAAATGATCTAAAATTTTCCAAGCATGTAGCCAACTTGAGTTGAGGAATGAATCTAAAGAGTAACCACCATTTTGGACATTTTTTCATACAAATGTGACCTTGTGAAGTGCATCTGCCCGTATTTTCACAAGGCCAAAAAAATGATTTTTGTCACTTCAAACGTTAATATCTTGCAATCTACATGGTGGAAAATTCTGAAATTTTTTCCACATCTTTTAAAGATAGTTTACTACAAGATCATATGGTTACGTATGTCCATAAATGTTTTTCATCTAAAATTTGGTGTTTGTAAATGCAAGGGTAGTTTTGGAGCAATTTTGGTGAAAACATAGTCTCAGACGTTTAGGGGTTAATCAAAGAACTTGAAATTTCATTGAATCCCATAGAAGAGTACGGAACCAACATTGCATTTGTCAGACATGTAGTCAAATTGTTGTCTCACCTCATTTTTTAGACACAAGGGGGCATTTTTTGGTTGACTATTATCCAAGCACATTGGTAGTTTGTAAACAAAATGTGGTTTTAACATTCTAACCCTCAAAATGAATGTGTCATTTGGATGTCATTTGCAACAATTGCAAACGGTGCAAGATTGTTTAATTGGAATCAATGACTTGGAATCATGTTTGTCCTTTGGTGACATAGAAAAGAGAGAAAGAAGGGAGTTAAGTAACAACAATTGATCAATTGTACTATGATAAACACTTGTAGATTCTCCTTTCTCTTTTCAAGAGGTTATAAAAAGTTGAGAAAGAAGAATGTATCTAAGCAAGTTTCTCATTGGTAGGATGTGTTCCAAGGTTGCAATACATGAGATCTTTGAGATCTATTCTGAGCTTCAACAAACAAAAGAAACAGTGTAGTATTTTGGAGTTGAAGAAGGCACTATAAGAAACCCACATTTTTTGTGACGAGCCCTAATTTTTTGTGACGGATTTTTTTTGATGTCTAAGTTGACATTTAGCTTTTTTATGTTTTTCATGACATCCAATTGATCTAATGAACATAATTAAAAACGTAAAAATAGCTAAATGTCAACTTAGACATCAAAAAAAAGCCGTCAGAAAAAATCAAGGCTCGTCACAAAAAACGTGGGTTTCTTATAGTGAGGTGAAGATGTTGCAACTTGCTAGATATCTTCCGCTTGGTAGTAGATAGAGGTGAAAGTGAGCATTGCAAATTGAAGAGCGCCAATTTTTTTCCTACTAGACACAAAAAATGACTTCAAGGGTGTGCAACGCAATTAATGAGTTGTTTTGTTGCCCGCAAGACCTACGATTCTCTTGTTTTGGTGGCAGAAATCTAAGATGAGCGACAAATCTCAAGCAACAAGTTGACAAATCTTAAAAGTGTTGCAAGGCCAAGGGTGACGGTGCAAATCCAACATGGATTTAATCAACTCATGAATTGTAGAAGGCTATAGCAGAAATTATAGAAACATCACATGAATGAGAGAATAATTGACCATCAATGCTTTAGTCTTAAAAATACCCCCAAACTTCAATTTTTAAGTGCTTCAAAATCACACTTTCAAAACTTATTTGGAATCCAATTTTGCAAGTCTATAGGAGTGCATCAAACTCTATATACAAATAAATAAAAATTGAATATTTTTTTAACCCTAATTTGGCCCATTTTGTCTAATAGAAAGATCATTATAGAACGGAGGGAGTAGTTTTTTGCAAGAGCTTGCCAAACGCACTTGAACTATAGAATTACTTAGCTATTCCGTTGCATGGCATGGCTCATGGAAGAAAAAATAGCAATGTGCAGTAAGTTACTTTCAAGAATAGTGTAGATATTGACAAGATAATTTATTTAAATGTTTAATCAAGGATTAATAGACATGAGTTATAACAATCAAAGGAGAAAATGGAACATATCTAATAGCATCAGAGATGTGTTGTGAAGGGCAACTTGGAAAAATAGTATAGTGATGACTTCTGAACAAAAGTTTTAAACAATGATTTTTGCGTTATATTTGTATGGTTGGATCTATAGTGTCATGCTAAACATTGATCTAAATTTTCAAAGGGGTTGTAAAAATTTGACAAAAACTTAATCATTTTTCTCTTAAAAGACAAATTGAAGTTCCATCTAATGTGACTCTCAATGTTTTGTATACTTACAAAAATTGTTGTATTTAATTGAGGAATTAGAGATTTTAAACAAACTTTAGATATGTTGAAGAACAAATAAGACACTTGTATAAAATGATTTTTCAAAACCTTCTAATATTTTTGAATCTCTAATAATTTAATCAAATTTATTAATGAAAAAAACACTTGGAATAGAAGTAAATTTTTTTCAAGATTCTTTAGTAAGGGAACTGAGAATTCTTTTAGAAATTTTTTAGTAAGAATTTCATAAATTTATAAATTTTATTGAATGAAATATCACTAACTAAAATATGACTCCAAATATTTGTGATTTTTATAATTTATTCCAAACATCTCTTAAAAATTGTAAAAGACTTTGAAAGTTTATAAAACACTTATATGTTATTTTCATGGTTTTGTAGATATTTTTGGAGTGATATTTTAGCCAATAAAATATTTCATTCAATAAAATTTTAAAATTTGTGAAATTATTAGTAGAAAATTCCCCAAAGAATTCTTGTTCCACTATCTCTATCTAGAAATACTCATTTTTAGTATAATATAAACTCTAATAAGGTGAATCTATCTATAACCATTTTTTAAAGTTGAAGTATGTAGATAGAGACAAATACCAATTAGAGGTAATTTTTTACTTATAAACAAATAAATATCATAAATAATCAAAATAATAATATTGTTTTGGAGATGTCTTTAATTTCAATGAATTTTGAAAGTTGGAACTTAAAAACCCCTTCAAATGTCATATATCTTTGAATTATTGTCTTCATGAAGATTCTATTACTCACAACCATGTTGTACCATGTATAAAGTTGAAGACATTTTGACACAAAAATTTGAAGTTATAAACTTTAGTAAACCACAATATGATAGAATAGAAGAAGGCAAGAGTGGACAATTTCAATTACTTTTAACTTATTCCTTCTATCTTGTAACCCCCTATGTTAGAAGACTTTCTTAAGCTTCACATTTGAACATTGTAATTTTGAAGAAAATTATTTTTGAGCAAAACTTTATTCACCTTATCAAAAAAAATAAGGCAAAAAATAAGGCCATTTATTCCCCCCATTTTACTAAGTGAAACCCCCAAATTGCTGCAAAATCTTGAGATGGTGTGATTCTTTTGGGGATAAATTGCACACACTTTTGAATGAGAAATAAGTTTTCATCCAAGGTTGTGAACATAATTAGCTTTGTCACTCCAATGGAGTTGGTATTACACAATGTATACATACATACAAATAAAACTTAAACATATTCATTGCAATGCAATAACATTGAAAACGTTTCGTCAATGTATTAGGTTTTAAGGAGAAGTTGTCAGGATGTCATTAGGATTTAAAATATTAAGAACAAATGGATAAAATATGCATGGACAAAAACATGACAAAAATCATGATGGATGATATCCAAACATAGATTACATTTTACCCTTAAACAACATCTAAGGTCCTGAAAGGGCTATATAAATTTGAATTTCAAAATCAATCTTAAATGGACATCATGTAGCTTATTCAAAAGATCAATCAATGATGAGATTCTACCCTTCCTTGAGGCCATGGGCAACCTCAAAGCCACTATTCAGAAAAATGATCAAACTTTATAGTGTAAAAACTACAAGTTCAAATTGTGATTCAAAAACCCCAAGACTTAAATTGCCAAATGCATCTTGTGAAGACAAAGAGAATGATACCAAAAAAGTTCACATGTAGTTGAATACAAAAGGAGTTTCATGAAAAATCTTGCCCTTCAAGTTACGTTTGTTGTTTAAGAGTTAATATAATACATAAGAATACATGGCTTGGAAGCCATAGAATCGTAGCAAAGGAACATGTTTTCACACATTCAAGCACAAAGTGCATACAACGTGTGGCCTACTCCACCTAACTAGAGTCAGACCACCCATACCTAATCACTTAAGCATCTGTGGAATAGATGGTAAGCAGTTGAGTGCGATGGAAATTTTTCCCGCGTAGGGAGATAGAAAATATTGGGATTCTGAAATTTTCAGAATTTTATTTGCAAAACTGAAATTTCTGTGAATTTCAGAAGGCAAAAAGTGTTCCGAACCAATACATGACATCTAGAGTCTTGCAATTTTATTCATAGGGGAGACTACTTTCTGCTCATAGGCGAGACTATTTCCTAGTAGGAAGTTCCTACTCATGCATACAAATTCCAAAATAATAAATGATGTAATACATGGCATTCAACAATTGTTCCTCGCAGCCTCACATATTGTGCATGTCATTAAAACTAGACTCCCAAATAATATTCACAAAGAAGTTTTACCTCACTAGAAATAACAGTATCCTACTGGGCAGGGACCCATCCCTGGTTGGTAATGGGTGCTCTAAGTATACCCCTCCAAGGAAATCATGTTGACATCCCTTCACTTGAGCCCAAATTGGAGGAAGCAACAGTAGCCATTGGAATTTGGAAAATCAGGAGGGCACCTTCAGGGTGATCATTGTCATCATTGCGTAGCCAAGCTCCAAGCAATTGCAAGATGGCACCAAGTGTTGCGATAAGGAATAAAAATCATCAAAATCTTTTTGTGTGTCTAAGCCTTCAAAATCTAAGGATCCAATTGGAATCAAGAAGTGAAGGAGATGGATGTCTACATCTTATGTCAAATTTTTGAGGGACATCCGTTCATTTTTTTACTTCATCGTTACCTACTATACTTGAATTCCAATTGTCCCTTGAATGAAAATTTGTTTCTTTAACCCTAAAGGACCAAAGCCTTTTTTTGTCAAAAAACATTCAAAACTGAGCAAAGAGTCAAAAAATTTAGAAATTGTTTTCTTTTGCACATCTAACTATAGGATCTTACACCTAAATAGTATGAAAATGTGTGGAAAATTTTTCAGAATTTTTTGACCGCATAGATTGCAAGATATCTGCGTTTAAGGTGAAAAAAATGATTTTTTCAATACATTGCATAACTAGATTATTTGACTTTGAACCTTCTTAACTTAATTTTTTTGCACTACAAAGTTTTGAGCTTAAAATCTTTATGGTGGAGAATTGAGTTGAGGGTTTAGAAAAAAAAAATGAATTAAAAAATGTATATATTATTCTTTAAACAATTGTTAAATAGAAGTAAGTACAAGATAGAAGGAAAATCTAAATTATTGATATTTCTAAGATGGAATTAAAATACACTAATTTCAATGGTGAGATTGTTTTAGAAAGAAAATCAAACCATGTGAAACTGCTTTTTTGGAAAAATTGGAAAAATTGCATTTAAAAATGAATCCTATGAGTTATTTTTTCAAGAAGATGCTCTAATTGCCCAAAAAACAAGATTGTCCATAACTTTCTCATAACAAATCCAAATGGAATGAATCAAAGCTTTCCATGAGAAAAAAAAATTAATTTATGTATTTGAATTTAATTTTGTTGCCCCCTCTTCTATTTTTAGTTTATTTGGGCATAATTTTTGTTCCTAGGGACTGATTGAAAAAATAATAATATTCCCATGAAGCTAATCAACTTTTCTATCTTCAAAGAAGTTTTAAAAAATCAGGAAAAAATTGAGACCGTAGGTACCTATCCGAAATCCCACTTGTCTTGTGAAGGATCAAATGGTGCTTTAGGGGGTAATCAAGGGTTAAAAAAATATTAAATAGAAGGTGGTGCTTGATGGGAAAAACTAACTAAATCTCTAATAACTTTGTACCAAAATTAAGAATTGTAAATCCTAATGGACAAATATTCTATATTTTTGTATTTATTTAAGTATTTTTGAAATTGAATTCAAAAAATGACTTTATATATTATTTTTTTCTACCGTCATTATCTGCAAAATAAAAAAATTTATAACTTTCATTTTTTAATTTAGAATTAAATGGTCAAAATCTTTTTTTGTAGCTATCAGTCTAAAAAACAAATAAACCTTTTCTTAGAATGTGTTTTTGAATTCCTCACTTTGACATTAAAATTTTAACAAACCTTATAACTTTTTCAATATTCATTTGAATGACATAAAAACAAGATTTCACAAGTACATTAGTATGATTAGCATTCATCCAAAAAATATTTATGCAAGAATTCCAAATTATAAAGTTACTAAAGCCGACCTAAGTTCTCAATAATCCTTCAGAAGTTAAAATATTCCCCAGTGATGTGAAGGCAACCTTTTTGGATAATTAACTAATTAGAACAGTAAATCCAATTTTTATTTTGAGCAATTTTTTTGTTCAAATGTGATACAATAATAATTTTGATGAAATATTCAACAAGAGGTTTCTTGTCTACTTAAGGTGGGTACACCCAAAACCGTCACTTTTTACTAAGCCTAGTTGCTATCATTTTACTAAGCCTAGTTGCTATCACTTTTTACTAAGCCTAGTTTACTAAGCCTAGTTTCTAAGCCTAGTTGCTATCATGAAACTGGTCAAATTTTCACATATTCATGTTGGCAAGTGAAAGGAGGTTCCAACGCACCAAAGAACGCCACATTTGGATATTGTGTGCAAAAGTTATCAAGGGTCAAAGTTTGTTTCTGAAAGCACTCCATCCAAATAGGTACATAACTGAAACTCGAAATGTACAAACCTTCTAGATGGCGCTTTAAGGTCAGGTGCCATTTAACAGCATACTACCTTAGTAGGTGAACCAGTTGAATTCCTGCAAAATCCAAGTGAGGATGTTGCTCCCACTTCTTGGATGAAAGCTCCCACTTTTAGAATAATGATTTTTACATTCTTCATCCGTACTTTTATGTTTCATGCATGGACATCCATGAAAATATCGTCATCAATCTAATGAAGATCATGTCTATCTTAGTACCTGCCCTGCTACCCAAATAAATGAATTTTAAAAACTGAGTGAATCTTTGGCACAATGGATTTTATGTACACATCCAACAGGATGTCGTCACCCCTAAAACGGGTCTCCCAGACGTTGTCCAATGAAGAAATCCACAAAGTGTGCACACTCTGCCCTGATGAGCACATCCTTTGTTATTATGGCTAACCTGACCTGACCGCCATTAGAGCTTCGGCTCCACGGGAGTCATCATGTTGTGCAGTGGTTTCAAGTTGTTGATTATCATCAGGGAGAGATTACCGTAGGTGTAGGGCAAGGTTGGTGGAAAATAATTCTAAAAATAGATGTCAGAAAAAGGGGTCAACCCTATTCTACACATATAGTAGATTAGGGAGGGAAGAAATTAGTTTAGGAAAAAATTAGATTAGGGAGAAATTAGTGGTGTGCAATGATTAGAAATTTAGAAATTTAGAAAATTAAATTGATGATAACTGAGACATTTGTTTTAAAGTACTACACTAATAATCATATCTAGTGTTTGTAACACTATTTATGAACTCTAACACTAAATGTCAACAATATTGTTAGTGTTTCCAATAGTATAGGTCAACATGCACATTATTTTGTCACATGGTGCAATTTTTAGTAGTGTTCATTTTGACATATAGTGCAGTGAATGTTAAGAGGACCTACACTAAATGTCAACCTAAATACAATTTGTTAACCAAATGAGAGTTAGAGTGAGTTAGGTAATATTATAAGTAACATATACTGTGACACGGCACTAAATATCATTGGGGCTTTGCGTTGCTATGCACCTTTCATCAATGATTGTGTTGCAAAGAAGAGATATCAATTTTTTTTTTTAATGACTTTTAAAACTTCCATTTGCGCTAATGAAAGAAGAGACATTGCATACATATAAACACAACAATTTTTTTTATTTTTTTAAATTTCTTTCCCTTGATGCTACCATCACTACCACCACCGCTACTCAAAGTTTCATAGTTCAATCTAAATAAAACCTCTTTAATATAAATATCATCGACAAAATTATTAGTGTAGTGACACAATGGTTCAAAAGAATGCACTTTTTAGAAGTAGTGATATTGTGAACATGTTATTTTATGCCAATCTTGATAAACAAAGATTGAACTAATGTTTGAGTTTTCTTTCATTTGTACCACTTGCTTTTGTCCAAAAGAAACAATTGCTTGAATTGTAGACAATTTATAAACTCTTTTACACCACTGCCATTATAAGCTTTTTGTTTTGTTTTGTTAAAGGCACCTTCTGTGCTAGATTTCCACAGTGGATGATTTGGCTGCCGGTTTTGTCACATCTCCTCCACAACTTTACAATGGAAGAATTAAATTCTGGCAGAATCTTGCTGCTGCTTAGTCATCTTTCATGATAATTTTGCACGAGTTCCTCAAATCTTCTAGGAACCTGCAGTGATGGTTTTGTGATTCATGTGATCTTGTGCAAACTCACAAGAGCCTTGCTTCTTTTTTCGCTTTTCATTTTGTTGGCTTTCAACCAGAGGCCAGAGGAAGGAAGCTTTGCATTAACAAAATCTAATGTACGTGCATCCGTAATCATCGTTGCCCAAAATGTGACACTAAAATTTAAATATAATTGATAACACAAGATGCAACAATACTAGTGTGTGAGCCTGAAAAATTGGGAACCTATGGGCCTTGAACCTTGGTATAAGCAGGTAACCTACAACCATTGAAGGTGCTTTTTGTTGCACCTATATACAATGCTTTAAAATTTCATAACTTATTCATATGGTGTCCAAACAATCCATACTAAAGTGCATTAGATTGTTCTTTTTTTTAGCCAATTAAGTCCAATAAAAGATTTCATATGGTGTCCAAATAATGAATACTAAAGTGCATTGGACTCCTCCTTTTCTTAGTCAATTAAGCCCAATAAAAAATTATATATAATAAATGCAATTAAGCTCAATTGTTAGGAGTGTTGACTGGGACCTAAAATAGAATATCAAGAAATTTGATTAGGATCTTAATAAAATAAAAAAAGCCAATGGGATTGCAATGAAAGACAACCATTCTTGTAGTTTAGCTTTTTGTTTTTATGAGGTGTCTCCAATAATGTAAAATAAGTTACAAAATTTAACATAGTGTCTGTGTACCATGCTGTGTACAATGATTTATTCTTTTTGCTAGATAAAATACAAATTCTCACAATTCACAATGAATGTTCCTTGAATTTTCTTATAAGTTTTTAATTTAGTATAGAGCCAAAAACTTGTTGAAATTTTGTTATATTTAGAAGGTTGCTTACAACTTGATCTATTGTTGTAGAATTTACAATTATTCATCCCTATAACAGAATGTGTAATTATTGTAGGTACTCCTAATTGTAAAAAGATCATGTTCATTTAAAAAAATTAGTAACATAGAATAAATGTACAAAATCTAAATAATCTTTTATAATTTGAAGATTTTGCACCCCACAATATGTTTATAACTCAATCTTTTTGGACCAATGATAATTATATATTTGAGTGTGGTATTTTAACAATAGATAAGAATTTGTTTTGAAGAATTTTAAAGAACATAGTGAATTTAGTAAATAATTTATACCCCAAACCAATAATGCATCCAAAACCAACACTATATAATGTTGCTGTACATTTAATGTCCCTAAATCTATAAATTATAGTAGAAAGTGTAATTTTCTAATTTGATACTTTTCCCCTTAATCCTTAAACGCTTCGACGTCCATATTTTGGACGATGAACATAGGGCTTTGAGGCGCTATTTAGTCCAACTAACTTCTCATTCATCCTATGTAACACTTGAATCTTGAAAAGACAACCTTCCTTAATGACCAATTTCATGAAATTGTGATAAATGATATTTTTGTTGAAAGATATAAACAAAAATGTGCCAAAATTTCAAAAAGGATCAAGGCGTTAAAGAATTAAACTTACACTAACCTTGCATATTTTTGGATGGAGGAAGCATCATTTATAAGAAGGTAAATAATTAAAATAGTTTTCTACAAATGTGTCGGTATGAGATTTGAACCATTTAGACAAGATCCACTGAATGTAGTCGTAATTCAATAATTCATAGATTAGACTAGGTGCACTGTATGTGCATGAGGGGCATTAGCTGTCACTGACAAGTCCTCAGCATTAATTTTACAATTCTATTCTGGCATGAGAGTGGAAAATCACATTTTGGTTTCCATGTTCTTGCAAGTAAATATGTCACAGAACCTGAAAAAATAAAGTTCAAGAAAAAGGTAAAGTTCAAGAAAAAGAATAAATTCTGCTGAAAACCTTTCCAAATACTTGTTTCAGATCCAAATATTCATCCCCGAGACACATGATGGATTTGTAATCATCCCAAATTGATGATGAATTTGTTGTATAAGAGGCCTGAAATCCTCACTCTTCATGATTGGACAAAAGGCTGAAATTTGTGCAATTGGCTTGATGGGAAAAGGCCCAACTTCTAGCTCTAAAGCATCCCATAGTATGATCACAATGAAGAACAGTTGCAGCAATTCCATTTCATATGAAATATGATATTCTTTTTAGTTTGTTGAAATTGGATTTAAAACTCAAAAGTGTTTGCAAATTTTGGATGAGAACATGCAAGGGTGAATATGATGTGACCATCCAAATGGATGAAATCATGTTAGTGGGATGGGACACTTCAAAATTGCAATTCTTGACACTGCGTACTTAATATAACAATATAATAAAATAAAAGTAGAAGTAGTTTTCTAATTTTTTAATTCATAAAAACTTCAAACTTCAACATCTTTTTTGCTATTAGTCGGAATGCCACAAAACAAAGTCTGTGCACCCCTCCTCATAGAGAGCTTTCTGAGGGTACCAAGAACGCAACTAGGGGATGCTCTGTTCTGGAGATCTCATTATAACAAACAAAACAACTAAGCAAACAAAACAAACAAAACAAACAAGTCTCATTTAAGGTATAGATTCACACACTGTTTTTTTGAACTCTGTGAACATTGCAGGGTGATCGACTCCTTCACTGGCAGGTTGTTGCAATGCGCGGGGCTCACTGCAGGCAGTACTACGTTGTGATGCTTCGTTCTATAGCTGGCGCAGCCTTCTATCACCCTGCAAAGCTTTTAGAGTCAATCTGTCTGTTTCAAATTTCTGCCAGGTCCTGTAACCCGAAAAGATTTCGGCAGAATCAAGATTTCTTTTGCAGAAATTTGCAGGTAGGAGAGCACGAATCTCTCTCGATCGACCCTGTTCATCCAGTAACGGCATGCATGGGTATGAAGAATCTGCGTATCGAGCGATTACGACGACGGATTCAACAGAAAAATTCCGAATCCCCCCCTCACAATGTCCCAAGAATTTTCGTGCTCGCGTTCACGCCGATTTTACGAGATGCATTAATTTTAGGTTGCAATTTACAATGGCCTTCATCTGTCCTGCACTGGAAGCTCCTGCCATTTCATGGGATCAATTAGTCATAGGGTTCGTTAAACTTCGATTGACATGTTGTCTTTTGAAGCGTACAGTGAGAATTCCAAGTTCGTAAAAATCAACATCGTCATATGAGTTGAAATGGAATTACTTAAGAGATTTGTATGTTTTTTTCAAGTGCGCAAATGGATCCTCTACGTATACCGTCGTAGTTTTCATATTTCAGAGGTATGCCCCGCCCCGTAGCTGTGTATTTTGTCTCTGCCTTCGAGTTACGATAATTTCTCTGTGGGCAATTTTTTCTTAAAGTATGTGCACTTGAATGTCACAAGTTTGGGCAGACCAATTAAACTAATGTCACAATCATCATGCCAGGCCTATCTACCTGTCTTCAGGTGTATACATCATGAGAGTCAAGACCCCACTGCACGAAAAGAAAGTAAGTTAGACAGTACTTGCTCTGGAGCAGGAATAATGTCGTCATGTTCACAGGACGAGACCACCTGATGATGAAACTGTAGACACCTTTTTCTTTTTATCATCAGGTGGTCTCGATCTGTTTACTTTCTGAATTTCCTTTGGGGCAGAGTTTGATCTTTTTCATGACAGAGAGAACGGTTGGTAAGTTAGTTCTTTTGTGTGCTCACTTCACCCGACGGATTCTCCTGGTTCGTTACCACTCTCGTGGAGCAGGAGCTTATTAAAAACTTGTGGGGCTTGTTTTGGAAAAGTGTCATCATTCTCGTTACTAGTGTTCCCTGCTTTGCTGGATCGAGTACCGGTAGTAATACGTCTCTGGGCTCAGATGTCCTACCACTACAAATGTCCGCACTGTTCTTCCTCAGCTCGCCATTAGCCGAGTTTTTAAAGTATCGGAAGGGGATTTGCAGTTGACGCAGTGACAGTCGTGTTCTTGGCGAACGAGAGAGACGAAGAGCTGCAAGAATTGATCGAGTCTGCATTTCTCTGATTAGCAGATGTGAGCCTAGCTAATGCCTTTGATTCTCTGTCTTTGCTTGAAGACTTGAGTAGACTCGCTGGAAATGAAGTGTAGGAGGCTCGCCGTCGAGTGTCCTGTGAAGGTTTGTGTATTGTGAAGGAATGTGTATTGCGTCGCTTGTAGTTTCACAGTTCTTCTAGTGATTGTATGCCGAAGACAGACTCCTACACGCTGGCAGATGTTTTTAGTAGGGAGAGAGAGAGCAGCGCCTTGAACAGGTTGCCGTCAAATGTAGAATGATGATTAATATTGATGATCGTTACGCGTGATTGACAGTGACACTCTCTCCTTCAGCTCTCTCGATCTTCATCACCGCAGAGCCTGCGAAAAATTTGGAAGCCGCCATTGGAAAGACGCTGGGGACTAAATTTTCAGACTCTGTAGATTGAAGCGAAGGTCATGGGGTCGCTTGGAAAGGAGGAGCTCGAACGGATCGATTACCCCAGCGTCCGGCGGGACAAGTCAGTGATTGATGAGTACCACGGCGTTCCAGTTTCGGACCCGTACCGCTGGTACTCGTTTTGGCGCCAGCCTTACCCCGCCATTTCCTACTTTGAATTCAAAATCTAGGTTCAAATCTGCGCATTCTTTGAGAATTTTGTGCTCATGATACAGTGATCTTTGCTTCGAGCATTGGGACACGTTTAGCAAACTGAGTTGTTATATGTACGAATTTGTGAACGCGTTATGAGTCTGATCATGCGAGTGTTATTTCAGGTTGGAGAGTTCAAATACACCCGAAGTGAAAGAGTTCGTCGAGAAACAAATTGAGTTGGCTGACGAGATTCTCGCCAAATGCGACACGCGGGAGAAACTGAAGAAGAAAGTGACTGCGCTCTACAATTATCCCCGCTATGGATGCCCTACCAAACGCGGCAACTACTGCTTCTACAACCACAACACCGGCTTGCAGTCACAGGCTGCGCTCTACATGCAGGTAATTGTCAGTCACGCAACTCTTGGTGAACGCTTCTTGCATGAAGGAGGATACTGGAACAGTTTAGGACCTGATCCCGTCTCGTGTACGTAAGCATGACTTGGCTAAATGTTTGTGGCCGTGGTTCTTTGAAAAGAAATGGGGTTGTCACTTGTAATGGTCTCCAACCTCCCTTGTTGAAATTGCACAAGAATTTCATACATTCCGATAAAAATTCGATCTCAACACATTTGGCTCTTTTGTGATCTCCCCAAAATCAGATTAATTAAGATACTGAAAGTGGTGCAAGTAGTATACTCAACCTTACTCCGAATTTTGTAAATGTCCTCCTGTTTTTAGCTTTTAGCTATAGCGTATTATGAGTTCCATGGAGAGTCGAAGCTTTACAGATTGCGATGGTGTTTGCAGAACCTCGAAACAGGGAAGTCCGAAATACTTCTAGATCCCAACACGTTGAGTACCGATGGCACTGTGGCTCTGTCAACAAGGAGGTTCAGCGAGAATGCTGAGTATGTGGCTTATGGACTTAGCTCGAGTGGAAGCGACTGGATCACCATCAAAGTTATGCGTGTGAAGGACCGAGTCGTGGAGCCTGACATGCTCTCTTGGGTAGGAATTTTCTCATCCCTTTTCATTTTGTAAGGTGTGATGTCATATTCAGTTGTTAATGACATGATTGTGTAAGACGGACGCTGAAATATGCTGACTTGCGGTTTTATGACTTTGCCCGGCAGGTCAAATTCACGTCCATAGCTTGGACTCACGACCACAAGGGTTTCTTTTACAACCGCTTTCCAGAACCCCAGTACGTCATGCTTGATACCAAGTGAATCTTCTTACAAGGCAGCTGCCATTAATCGGAAATTTTAGCATTGTGCCTTGTAGGTGTTTTAGGTTTAGATGATCACAGTAGCTGCAGTAATTTTCACACTTGTAAGGACGTCAATTTGATGTTCACTGTTTTGATAATATCGATGCAGGAAGAGAGGAAGTACCGATGCTGGAACTGAGACCGACATTAACCTATTTCACGAGCTTTACTACCACTTTCTCGGCACTGAGCAATCTGAGGATATCTTGTGCTGGAGGGAACCAGAGCATGGGTCTTGGTTATCTGATGCAAAAGTTTCTGAGGATGGCCAGGTTTGTTTGCAGTTTCTAAGGATGGCCTCTGTTTTCCTTTGTGATTATGTCTACTTACAGTATTCCACCACAGATCTCTCCTTCATACGCTAACTGAACACTGCGACCTTTGTTTCATTGCAGTACTTGGTGCTGTCCATCAGCGAAGGATGCGACCCGGTGAACAGACTTTACCTCTGCGACCTTAGTGCCCTTCCTGAGGGTCTAGCAGGTTTTCGTGGCACGAAGACCTTGCTTCCTTTCCAGAGATTAGTTGATAGCTTTGAAGCTCAGTTCTCGTATGTCGCCAATGATGGACCAGTCTTTACGTTCTTCACCAACGGAAATGCCCCTAGATATAAAATAGTCCGAGTCAATGTCGAAAACCCAGCCATCTGGTTAGAAGTGATTCCTGAATCACAAACCAATGTAATAACCTCTGTAAATTGTGTCAATACCAACCAGCTCCTAGTTTGCTACATTAGCGATGTGAAGCATATGCTTCAGATACATGACCTTGATACCGGTGATTTTATCAGGAGGCTCCCCTTAGAGATAGGCACTGTGAACGCAACTTCCGGCACTCGCAAGGACCCCGAGATTTTCTTCAACTTCACCAGCTTCTTGACTCCTGGGACTGTCTACAGGTGTGATTTAAGTGCTCCTGAGCCGGAGGTTCAGATTCTGCGTGAATTTGGCCCTTACAATTTCGACCGCTCCATTTTCGAGACCAAGCAGGTATGTATAGAGCAAATCTGCCTACTGCAAATCACTCTGCTTTCAAGGGTTGTATAGGTTACTGGTTTCACGTCTGACATGTTCAATGTATAGAGTGCTCATCCAGATGACAACATGGTAAATGTAAAGCAGAAATACTAGACCTAATTAATGATTATTCCGACAGGTATTCGTTACAAGCAAGGATGGAACCAAGGTCCCCATGTTCATAATAGCTCAAAAGGGTTTAGTGTGGGACGGTAATCACCCGGCGCTCCTTGTTGGATATGGAGGATTCAACATTAGTCTCACCCCCAATTTCAGTGTGTCTCGCCTTGTCCTTGCTCGCCATTATGGTGCGGTCATCGCGGTAGCCAACATCAGGGGAGGTGGGGAGTATGGAGAAGAGTGGCACAAAGATGGCTCTCTCTCCAAGAAACAGAACAGCTTCGATGACTTCATTTCCTGTGCCGAATATTTGATTCGGGAGGGCTATACACAATCCAACAAGCTGTGCATTGAAGGTTCCAGTAACGGCGGATTGCTTGTGGCCGCCTGTGTCAATCAGGTAACTCTAATTACGGAACCTGACATATGCGGCTTGAATGCGAGAATATGTTACCGGGATTATAATACCGCAAGTAATCTTACTGATGAGTGATCTTTTGTTCTGTAGAGGCCTGATTTATATGGATGCGCTTTGGCTCATGTGGGTGTGATGGACATGTTAAGGTTCCACAAGTTTACAATTGGTGAGTTGCAGCTCGTCTTGCCCCCGTGAACAGAATCTGACTTGAAAAATGTAACTTCATGATAATACAAGATAGGTAAATTGAGAATTTAGGGTTAACTTCATGATAATACTGGATAAGTTACAACTAGATGAGTTGAGAAACAATTAAATAATACAAGATGAGTTGAGAATCTAACTTAAGAATAACATTTGACGGAGTAAATCGAACCTGGTATGTGCAGGTCATGCCTGGATAACGGACTATGGCTGTTCCGAGAAGGAGGAAGACTTCCAGTATCTCATCAAGTGAGTGCTGCTTCAAGTGGCTAAGAACAGTCTTTCGGATTATTGATTTTGTCCCTACTATAACCGAATCCGTGACCGCTGTTAATTGAGACATTTCTCACAGAAATGGTGTGTATCCACTTACATTCCCTGGGTTTCAAAAGATTCAATCTCATGTCTTTGCTCACCTCTAAGCCCCCTAATTTGGTCGATTCAGATATTCGCCTCTCCATAATGTGAGAAGACCGTGGGAGAAGCTGATTGGAGTGCAGTACCCTCCCACTATGCTTTTGACGGCCGACCACGATGATAGAGTGGTTCCCCTTCATTCTCTCAAGTTGCTTGCGGTGAGTATCTCCAACCCAATTTCTAATTTGTTCAGGCATAGGTAAGCACGACAGTAGCCTTGTTGTGCAGGAGATTTAGTTACCATTATGTCACTCGAAGTCTATAATTAATATTGTGTTTTGAGGTAGGTCACTGGTGTACTTGTGCTGAAACTCGAGGGCAAGTAGGCATTGTACACAATTGCTTACATGATAAAATGACGATATTGATGTTGGTAATTGTCGTGGTGGTCGTGAATCAGACCCTTCAACATGAGCTTTGCACAAGTCTGGATGATAGTCCGCAAACAAATCCTATCATTGCGCGCATTGCTAGAAAATCAGGGCACGGATGTGGGCAGCCTACGCAGAAAATGGTGAGTTCAACTCTCGATTCTACAGATGGTCGGTTACAACCACAATTTCAAATATCAACTTCTTACTGGTGTGAATCCACACATTGTCACCTTTACTTGTTAGGAGCAACACAACCTCATAGGCTTTGTGCTCAAGAAATACAGCTCCGAGCACACTTATTTGCAATTGTTGCTAGTTTAGTGAGTGGCCAATTTCGATAGCGTACCACATGCAGCGGGCTTTTGGCCTGTGATGGGACATATTTTACAACCTAATGACTACCCAACTCAGTGGAGTGAATGATAAAATTCTTTTGATTGAAGTAGATTGGATGTCAGAGCAACTCAACGCTGAGTGATGCTTTGAAGCAAGCTTCTACGCAACCATTTAACAATGCTGTGCAAGAAAGTTTTGCTGATAGTCTTCTTTTTGTAATCTGTAAATGAGTGCAGATTAATGAAGTCAGTGACGCATATTCATTCTTCGCCAAGATGATTCAAGCCACATGGGTAGACTAGCGTTGCGAATCGATTTTATTCAACGCCGACCTTGAGAAGGAATTCTCAGATTTTCATGTGCATTGTCCTGTTACAAGGATTGCAAGTGCATACCTGAAGCAGAGATTGAAAAGCTTACGTGGTAGTTGATCAGGCAGGCATAGTTTTGCAACCAACAATTTCACAGGCACCAAATAGTAGATAACTTTGATGCAATTGAGCTCAAACTAGCTATTGCTGTGAACAATTTTGATCACTCTCATCGTCATTTCAAACATTTAATACACTCTACCATTCTTTCTATTTAAACTGAATCTTGTTGCATAAGCAGCTTCTGCAAGGTCAGAACCATCAGAACCAGACGTAACTGATGTAATTA
The DNA here is from genome assembly GCA_947034895.1 of Rhytidiadelphus loreus. NCBI lineage: Eukaryota > Viridiplantae > Streptophyta > Bryopsida > Hypnales > Hylocomiaceae > Rhytidiadelphus > Rhytidiadelphus loreus. Next base: position 24,898,819 of record OX344765.1, on the reverse strand, counting down.
GCGTGCTGTCTACACTCAATAATCCATCAGCAGGCCAGACCTCTATTAATCGTCACTTTAAAAGCGGGAGGAAACCATTTAAACCTCTTTGCTACTACAAAGCTAAGCCTGTGCACTAAATCTAAGGTACTATTACAACATTTCGCCTAATCAGTGCCCAGAAACATGCAGTGACTGCAAGCTCTCCAGTAACGCACCTTGCGAAATACTTCCACGGGAACGACCAATTCAACTCGAGGAGATAGCGTTTTATCTTGAAAGCAAAGCACCGATTCTCCACAAGCAGATCGTCAGTGAACAGATGCAGCTAACGATAAACCCTTAGCTCAGGTTTTCTACAGAAGACAAGCAGTTCCATTATTTTAGAAGGTTGCTATTCTCGCTCGGTTACATTCAGGCAGAGATGCATTGATCACGCATTTACTCATCATACCTACTGCTCGTGTAATCATTTGAGTCTCCGAGTCGTGATTCTAGCTCGGAAATCCGCCGATCTTTCTCTTTTAGAAGCGCTTGATCCTTGTCATGAGCATCCTGAACCGCCTTCACATGCGCTTCTAGTTGATGAATATTCTTCTCCCACGCCTCGTCCGTAACCTCAAAGATCCCATGGGCTACCCGCACAATCCGCCACAAGGTGAGAATGATAATCAGCCCCGCAGTGTCGGCGTCCAGCATAATTTCCAGCCCTAGCGCGGTCGACACCACAACCAAATCCAAAACGTACAACGGATTTAAGAAGAACGACATCCCATTCGCCACAATAAGCCCAAACACATTCACCATCAAAATCGCCAGAATCACGATGCTCGTCCAGTACGTCCACTTCCACTCAGGGCTCCGATCGAAATGGCCAATACAGGAAATACACCGCTCCACCAAATCCACGCACACATCCAAATCCTGGCTCTTGTTGTGAATCGTCTTCAGAATGTCGACCGCCGTCGCGGCCAAATCCACCACCAACAAAGACACGATGAAGACGTGCGTCCACGTCGCCTCCAGCATCTCCGCAAGGTCGCACCGCCACTGCGCCTTCGGGGAGCCGTGCTCTTCCTGCTGTATCCACCGCTGGGCGGACAACCTCTGCCCCTGCGTCCGCTTCCGCCATGTCGAGGTCACGCGCTCCAAGGCGTCCTTGAGATTCGCAACTTCACTGGGATCGGCCTCCACGCCACCTCCAACTTCCTCACCGGCCTCTTCCTGCCGCTCCAGCTGCTGCAACAGAGCCTTGCGGGGCGTCTCTTCTTCCCAATCGCCGCCTCCATAGCCAGTCCTCCCTTCGTCGCTCATTGTGGTAAGATCTCTCAAAAAATTGCAATTGCGAAGGCGCAATCGATCGCTGAAATCGAGATTTCTACAGTCTCTCAGAAGTTGCGATGACGAAGTCGCAATCGCGCACAGGAACCGCGATTGCGACGATCGCTTCACATTTTGGCAAACCTTGGAGCTCCGTTTGAAGCCTATGTCAAGCCACAGCTTGGCCTAGTGGGGCAATCATACCCATACTATTTTCCAATATCTTCATAGTTTGAAGATTTTAGAGTATAGTGTGGGTTTCATAGTCTCAGCTTCACTTTTGGAGAAGACGCTCGTGGTACGCTTATGTGTGCTTTGGTTCCATTCCCAAGCACTTGGAGGATTGACACCCTGTCCAGATGGAGCCGAGGGTATCTTTGCAGAGAATCGTACTCGCATAGCCCGAGGTTTAAGTCACAGTCCGGGAAGTCGGTTCTGTAGGAAAATCGGTGGGTTTCCTACATATTTGTACATATTTTCATCTGCCTCGGTTTTCTTGAAATTTGTTCGGAAGTGTGCCCAAAGGTGGAAAAAAATTCTGGTCTATTTCTTATAGCTTCATTTTCCTCTTGGTGGCATTGTCACCATTGTCAATTTTCATTTGGAAAATTTCCTGAATCCGATTGGTTCTAAATTTTTTTGTTTCTCTTGCTTAAGTTGCTTATCTTGCTTAAGGGGGGTCATTTGCATATTGCAATATCCTTGGGAGGATTTGAATTTGGCATTGTCCCTACTAGTTTAGGGCCACATATTCAACCTTCCAAAAATGCACGGATCCAAAAGAGGGTCCATGCATTTTGGAGAGGTTGGTTAGTACAACATCCCCACTGAAAAAAATTTAAAAGAATCAAAACCATACGTGCAGAAAAACAAAATGCAACAATGCCACACAAGTAATCACAAGCTATGACAATGATGTCTTCTACTAATGTACATCTCCATATGAAGAAGATGCATTGCTTGTGCTAGGACCTATGGTTGGATTAGACAAATAAATAGCCGGGTTAGCATAAAAAAAATTGTATTTTGTTTCATTCTTCTACAAGGGTATGGAATCCAAGAGTATATCATCATATTCTTCCTTGAGTCCCTGTAAAGTGATTCTAAGCAGCTCTTCCAAATTTTTACTACCTGACATGTTTCTAACACAAGTTTTTATTAAAGTTCTGGATGCTAAAAGCTCTCTCACAAGTAGTTGTTAAGACATACTACACTCTACAAGGACAATCAAGTTGGTGTAACGTGTTTGTAGGGCATGATTCCATGTGATCATACTCCACAGATCTTGAAAGTTTTTGTCCCCCCATTTAATTGTACACTGTAATTTGAAGGACAAAAACTTCTACTTGTACATTAAGAAGGAAGGGACAAGGAAAAACCTGAATGTGACTGATCGCCCCTATACAATGTGAATAAGTTGTTCAATTTGGTGACACTCTAACTTTGCAGACTGATTTACTTAGATGGTATATTAGAAAGATTAAGAATTTTGAAACAAAAAAGGATATCATTGTCGCGAAATCTAACCTTTAGACCCTAACAAACTAACTTTGCAAAAAAAAACTAAAATTGCATAGCCTCCTCTAAGTCAGTTCCTAGCCTAGAATGTTGCATTTCGAACCTATAGAACATTTTCTTCCTAATTTCACTTGCAAGCTTGTTTAGATGACCTCCAAAAGGGCCATATTCAAAAAGCACGTGATACCTTGTGTCTTTGTTGAATGTATCTACATTCAAATTGGTGTTTTCTACAATGAACATCATTCGGAATCTATGCTATCTCCATGTGCACTATGCTACCTATGGTGGTCACATCTACAAATTTAGATTGGAACACCTTCGACAACATAGCCATGGAATGCAAGATGTCAACAAGAAAATACAAAACATAAATGAATTTGAACTAAGACAACTTTTCCAAAATAGTTGTAGCTTGACCCAAATCCTTGCTTTACACATCATGGAAGAAACAAAGCATGGACTCCAATGAATCGCCACCTACTAAGCCACCGTATTTTGTGGTACCATTTCATTGTTTTTTTTGCATCAAACAATTCTTTTTGCAAAGAGGTGCTTACTAGACTTGTTAAAAAAAAACCCAACTAAATTCAACAAAGAGTTGACCTCGGAGGACATTACCTTACAATTTGGTGTCTTTGCAACATCGAGGGTTGCTAAGTTTGTTCAATGCGCAATACAATGACATGCCAAAAGGTACGGGTTTACCTCTACTTGATATGTGTAGCCACTCCACCTTGAGCGCCCACCATGGTGCTAGCACCATCATTGTCAAAGCCTACAAATTTTTGTAAGTTCAACCCCTAAGTTCAAACAATAATTTTCCTTCATAATCCCACAAGGACTAGTCTAATTGTTGAATTTTTTTCTCCCCACCTAGTCCATTTCTAGAAAGCACCTTCTTTTGTCCAAAACTTCATCCTAAACTTTTCTATCTCATTTGGAAATTCTAAAAAAAAATTGACTAGCTTGTAACAAAATGCCAGTACTCCCCGTTTGGTTTAACCCCTAAATGCCCAAGGCCTGTTTTGAGCTTCCTCAAATTAGTTGTAAATTGAACAAAATGCCAATATTTTGATAAGTTGTATCAATTTAAAAAAAATTGTAACCATACAAATTCAAACTAGACATGTTAGAGATTTCATAGGAAAAGAAAATACAACAATATCACTCATGGAGTGAAAGATTATAATGTTTGACTATGAGGGTGTTAAAACTGCAAAAGTGATGTGAAGTCTTTTAATCCTCTTTTCACAAGTCAAATCTAAAAGGTTGGTGACCAAAAAAATATGAGGTTAAAGGGCCTAACATGTGTAACCCCAATCAATTTATGGCTTCTCAAAATCTACTCCATACGCTTTTAAATGAATTTTGAATGTGATTTTTTCTCCAAGATCTATTTGAGGCTCATTTCCAAGAGCTTTCAACACTACGGGAAGTCAAGATTGCAATGTGTACTCTTGCACAAAATCTTGAATAAAAAAATCACTATCATTTAATTTCAAGATCGTATTTTTTAAGCTAAATTTAGACTTCAAGAAGAACTTTAAAAAAATGTAAACTTCTAAAAACAACAACTTGATTAAGGTTTATTTAACTTCAAAGTTTTGCAAACACCAGATTTGGGTGCCTCGGGCATTTAGGGGTGGAGAAATGATACCCTGTACCTTCAGCGGGTATAGTACCGCAATATCGGTCTCACCGTGCCCGTTCCTAAGCATTGTAATGTTTTATACCCTGTATTTTGTACGGGTATGTGATCGGGGTATCCTCCAAGTACAGTTCCACCACGTTTTCCTTTGTGTCGGGCTGATATCCAGTATCATGAAAGGGAATCTCGCCGTAGTATCTGCCACGCCGCGCCCAATTTTGAATGCCGCATTGCCGCGTCATTTGTAGGCCGGGGAGCGATGCTTGAAAACTTCGGTTCCGTCGCTGTGCCTTCGCAATTCCTGCTCATTTCATTCTTCAGTCAATTGGAGCTGATGAGCGTGCGAAAATTAGCTTGGTTGATTGAGTAAGTTATAAATTCATCTAGTTTTCTTTTGTAAGATCGTCCCGCATCGAGGGAAACTAAGCGTCGGTGAAGAAGAAAGTGAGGGAGCCTTGAGATCGAGGCGGTTTAGTGTGGAAGATCGATGTAGTCATGGATTCTGGTTGATTAGAACATAGGTCATGCGGCTTCGGAGTTAGGGTTACGGCGTTTGATACCGGCTATAGTAAAGGAAGGCGTAGTAAATTCCGAAGTTATCGAGTTCTATGTGTTGTTTCTTGAGAATGTTGATTATCTTGAATTGCGGTTGGTGATGGGATACGATCTTGCAGGTCGAAGGGCAAAAAGTGCAGTGGACTAGAGGAGGAAGCGGACTTCGACATTTCGACATTTCAGCTTCAGGCCTTTGACTCCATGGCTTTCGAAGGAGACGTTATTCCACAATTTAGGGAGGATGCGTGTTTCACTATCTATGCTGTATGTTGCACTACCAATGCTGAATGCTGTACTATGCTGGCTTACATTTTACTTCCTCTTCGCAGGATGCCATAGAGAAATTTTTCAATTTAATGTTGTACAATTCCTGCTTTCTCGATTTCCTGAGTGTCAAAATCGCTCCACGCGCCTTCGTAAAATTTGGGATGGTTTTGCCCTAAAATTGAGAGAATCTTGCGTCATCGTCATCTGAGACTTCACCATCTCGAATTTTCATCAATTGCTTTGGTCCTGATATTAGACGCAAAGATATCGCCATTAGATTCCATATTAGCCCTTGCCACATCGTATTTTACGTAGAAAGCGCATTTCCCTGATGATTGGTGTTTGTTTTCGTGGTTGATCCTCTCCTCGTTCAGTTGGTCGCAGATGCTCTGTATAGGTGCTCGACTCAGAGTGTTGCAACTCGGATTATTGTGAAGATCTGTTACTTGCCTCCTTCCATTGTGCCGTCTGTGTCTCCGATGTATCTGCTTTCAGGTACAATAGCTAGGGATTCGCAAATTTGTTCAGCTGAATGTGGTGTATGAAATTCCTTGTGAGCGTTACAATTCGAACGTGACTGATTTTCCATTTTTGGGCAGTGGCTAATTCCGGGCCCGTTATGAAGAACTCTGAGCTTTGCAATTTCTTTCCTCAATTTCGAAAGTCCTTCAACTCCATATCATCTACTCAACTTGGTCTTCGCTGGGGTAAGGCAGATCGATTGTTTCCATCTTCTGAATTCATTTCATCTCGCTCAAATTGTGGACTCTCATCAACTGAAGCAAGAAATTATAGTATCTGCATCACTTGGAGTGTACTCGTGATCTCCAGAATTAAATTTAAGCGAAAATTACCTGATTTGTGATTCCCCTTCAATTACTGACTTTAGATGGACACACTGCACAGGTGGAGTCGTGCGAGTACTCACGGCAGGTATAAGTTCTTCGAATGCCATTGGAAATTTCTCCCAATTTGGCAATATTCAAAGCTTGATCCGGAACTCTTTTGGACCTGTTTCAGAGTTCTTGTGTGCATCGATTCACTTCAAGATGCGAAATTCTACCCATGAATGTAGTTTTAGATCTTATACATACCCGCAATCTACTCGTAAAGTGTTGCCAGGTGTTCTTGAATTTCACTTAAAATTAAGCTGCATGATATTCACCTGTTCTGGATCCGGTCAAAGATGTTGGAGAGAAAGATTTTTATCACTATGAGATAGTGATGCGGTCCGACAACCGATTTGAAACTATTCAGCTTCCACGCGCAGAGTACGAGACAGAGCTTGATAGGTTTGTTCATATGCTGACCATTTTCTGCGAGTTGTCTGCATCCTAGATTGAAAATCTTATTTTTCCGTTCTCGTTTTAGCATATGTGGTCCTTGTTTTTCAACACTCATGTGGAACACTGCTATTATAAGGGTGCAAGTCTAAGGAAATGTTTCAGAGTTCTTGAATTTTTTATGCAAGAGCCTTGTAGGATGCTTGCGATTTATTTGAAGTCATTTATCTTAAATGTCGAAGTTATTGTGGAAGGAATGAAACTTTTCCCACGAGAAAGCGTTAGTAATCTTGCACACGTCGTTTGTATGTAGCGGAACTGTATGTGAGATCATTGTTACAGGTAGCGTTCAAAAATTACTCGAATTTTCCAAATCTATTTGTGAAAAGGTAGCTTCACACTGCCTCTAAATGTTGCACGTTTTATATTTTCATTCAGTGGATAGACTCAAGTTCTTGCAATGCTTTCAAAGGCTTCTTTATAAGTTGTAAAAGCATTAATATTGTATTCTTCTCGTGATGTGTTATGTAATGATTCGGCAGTCTCTGATTCTCTCCGTTTCCTGTACAGACATCCATATTAAAGCTGAAGGTACTGGTGCTATCTTTCAACGTATGGAATCTTCATGTCGACATCAGAAATTCGTTTGAGTCGTTTTCTGAGTTAAGGGATTCAAGTAACGAGACCTCAGAAACACCTTGTGGATGCGCAGAACATAAGTATCGATTTTTTTCTACAAGGTACACACATCGACAATACAGAAGACCACATGAAAGGACTCCGTATTTGTGATGGTACAAGAACTTTGGGGGATTTTACAGCAGAGGAATTGCTTTGCGTTGGAGCGGTTGAGTACCTAAGCAGCTGTAGATGCGGATTTCGTGAAGGATCCATTGCGGACCTGCGCTTTCGGTACCTTTGTTTCTCTACTGATTCTAGCTCTAGCAAGTCTTGAAATCTTTAGTTCACCGAGCTCGGTGTCTCTGTACTATAGCTTGATGTCGTTGAATCTTGAGTGCAAACTTTCAAAATAGGAGTTTTTGAGGAGTTACAATCGACAGCTGACACGATATGCTACTAAATAATATGGTCTCTGCAGAGAGCTTGTGCAAGTTGGGAAAGGTCGCGCTGGATCATCGGAAACAAAATGGAGTCTTGACGCCTGCGTTGTCCTTATCGATGTGAATATGGCGAACGAAATATTTGCCACCGTTGACTCTCAGTCATCAGTGGTAACATGTGCCGTGAAATCCTTTATTCGAAGACGTTCTTAGTTTTTGTCCCTCCATGGAATCATAATTAGGGCATATGTATCTTTAAATGATTGTTTCTTATTCAGGTCGTGTATTCTAAGAAGCGTAGATGTTGATTGCTTTTTCAAAGATCCTGCACCTTCAATCTTGGTTCGACAAATCCCAGGCGATGGGAAAGCAAAGAGTGTTTCAGCTACATTCTGCCCAGAGTACTATAGAAAACCTGCCACTCAGTGATATGTTAATCAGATCAATGATCTCTTTCAGAATTTTATGTCTGAATCAAATCTAACCAGATTGGATCAAACCTTACAGGTCGCTTATTTCGAGGATGGCTGTTACACCCCGGCTCCTGTATCCGTTCTGAAAGGGTTGAGCAACGTGAAGTGGGGTAAATTCGGTCTGAAAATCAAGGATATGCAGATCGCGGACTCTGGAGAAGTTGTTGTACAGTTCCACGAGCCGAGGAGAATCTCATCTATGTTTATGGTCCTGCACGTTAACCAGAATTTGAATATCCAATACCCGCAGTCTTTGATTTATGTTTTATTGTTGATCTGTGTTAGTCAAGATAAGAGCAGAATCTGATGAGCAAAATTATTGCTAAAATCAGTGGCACATATCGAATGTTCGTGTTCTACTTCGCCGCTAGGTTACCTTAACTCTGAGGTACAATCCCTAAATAGGTCGCCTTCGCCAGCAGGAGAAAGAAAGGTGAAGGCCGCTGCGGAGGCCTGTATGACAGATTTAAAAGCTAGATTCCCCGAACTCTTTCTGAGTGAGCATGCGATACAGGTGAATTTTACAGTCTGCTGAATTAAATCCTGCATTAATTTAAGATGACTCAGATGATAGTCATACTAAATAGATGAAAAGATTAAGACTCTGTTTTGTGGTGGAGTGACTACTCAAATTCTCACTTTTCTCGCCTTTCAGCTGCAAAAAATTGCGACTGATGTCTCGGAGTGCATCGCCGGTATCATTTGCTCATCTACTAATGAGGAATTTCAAGAGGAGTGTGTGGCGATCCTTCAATTGCCACTCCGAAATTTGGAAGATATAGAGACCACCATACGTACGAAGATGTTCAATATCATCCAGCAACAAGATGGGCGGAAGAAGAGGAAACCCCGGGGAAAGGTTACCGAGGTTTTCGCGAATGAATTTGTACACGGCGAGGACGAGGAAGAGCTCCTAAACTACGTCAATGAAGACGAGGAGCCCCTATACTACGACAATGAAGACGAAGAGCTTCTGTGAGGTAGAACTGAAAATTGACGAATTCTCATGAAGATCAAATTTGCAATTTACCTTGATCGCAAACAGAGCTATTCATACAGAGAATTTAACCATATCTGGAGCCAACTTACTTTAACATACCAGGAAGTTGATGAATTGGTCGTCATGCTTTGGGGTCTGGTGGTGCATACCAGCCTTGCAGTGGATCAAGAGCAATGTACTGTACGACCCTTTGTATCTGTCGATGGTTTGACATGATCAGGAGCACAGAGCAGGCCACACCAATGAATTTCTCAGCACGGTCATTAGTGGACCCTGAGAAGACAGTCCTGAGTCCATGCCCAGGTTATCAGGAAACTACCATCATCTATGAAATGCGCACTTTGAATAGAATAGGAATCTGAGAAGACAAATGCATAGAATCATGCATGAGATTATCCGGTTGTCACAGCACAGACATTGAGTCGTTCGCTTAATAAATCTCACAACTGTGAACCTTCCATTAACTTCTCACACTAGTATACAAATCTATGTCCATATCGAACATGATTTGTGGACATCAAACCTAACATGCCCTTGAAAGCTACCTTAAAACCTGAAGAATCAATTCCAATGTATCCCATGGCTCCTAATTTACAAATCTAAACTTGAATCACAATTTACAATAACCTATGGTAAGCAGAAGATTGTATCCTGGGGTGGAGTTTCGATATAACAGCCTCTAAATGACACTAGTAGTCCATCTACGAATACGAGGAAGAACATGTGAGACCAGCGGAATTCTCTCCTTCATACTCCAGATGAGTTTGCTACCACTGAGCCCATCTCAGTGCAGGATGGCGAACAGATGAGGTAAGAATTGTGCTGCTTCACTGGTTGCTCTTGGGACTCTTGGGGCTTCTGGGGCTATGCAATTTGTCCTTGATCTTGGACAAGAATCCCTCCTTCTTGACACCGTCGTCTTGGGGGCCTGGGTGCAGGTTGCTGTGCTCGCCAGTTAGGGTAGCCCCGCCCTGAGCGTGGGTATGTCTGGGATTGGTGGGATGCGGCCAGGGACCTGGTGATCCGACACCCTGTTGTCTGAAAGTGTTCCCTGCTGGCGGAGCTGTGGGGTCCAAAGCATGACCAGCGAACTCCTGATTGTCAGCGGCAGTTCCATACGGGCTCGAATCAGGTGAGTATCCGACTCCAGACCCAACTGCCGATCCGGTATTGTTGTGGTGCCCCTTCTTCACGCCGTCGAAAAGATCCTTCACTTTGTCCACCACCCCTTTCTTAGGTCCCGGAGATGCAGCTCCAGTCAAGTTCGGATTTCCGGGTTTCAATTCTCGCTCGGGCTGCTCCGTGTGCACACCTGCTGCAGGTACTGCACTCGACCCCCCAGGCTGGCCCAATCCTCTCTCTTCATTGAAAGCGACATCAGCATCAGCCATGTTCAGATTTTTCGTCTCCCTCAACTTCACGAGCTCAATCAATATGAGTAAGTCCCTTCAAACTCAACAAACAACAGGTAGAATTCAATCTGCAGCGATTTCGTACCCTAAAGGACAGCCCACTCGATCAATCGATTCCTGGCTCTCAAGTATGACACTGCCAAGCAGCAAAATTGGTGAACTACAGTACACAAGGTGAAAGCAATAGCTGGCTTGGAGAGAAGATTTTGTGGCAAACTTATGTAGCATCATCCACTACAGAGATTTTATGCAAAACTTGCTTTCAGCATCACGCGCAATGAGGCCGACAAGAGCAGCACATCTGCTGTTGAGATGATGGAATGAGTCTTGTAATCTTTTCTTGGCAGGTGCCACGTAAGTCCCACTCAGGGCGCGACGAATTTTGCTGAGTGAGGCGATGTATCATTTTCGAGGCAAGAACCCCCATTGTAATTAGGGCTTTCTGGATTCTGGAAGACCCGCCAGGACCCACCGACCCACCGACCCATACGACCCCGTCAACCGTCATTTCGATATCCAATTTTCTATGTTCTGGTCTAGAAATTGTGGTCTTTCCATGAATCCCATCGTAAGAACGCCGCGTTTCCGATTTCGCGTGCCACGTCATTTCATATCTTGGTCATGTTCTGCCGTCCAGTAACAAGGCCTTGGCCACTGCAGCTATTCAACATTACCGTATCTTGGAACCAGCATACACTAAGTAGAAGTACCTATACCTGATAACTTAACCCCTAAAGGACCAGGGCCGTTCTTCTGTCAAAAACTACTCAAAACTGCCATTTTTGCTGCATTCATCCAAAAAAACAAAAAAAATACTTTTTTTATAATCTAACCGTAGGATCTTGTACTTTACTAGTCTAGTATCATGTGGTAAAAATTTCATGGAGTTTGATCGTACAGATTGGAAGATATTAGCATTCAAAGTTGAAAAAAGAAAGTTTTTTTGAACACTAGCCTGCAATTTCAGATGACTTTGAATGCCATTTGGGAAAAAAATTTACACCATGGACCTTGAATTTTAAAAATTTTATGTTGAATAATTGAGTTGGAAGTCTAGAGGATTTTTTTTTTAAAACGCGATTGATTTTCATTCTTTAAAAAATTATTTAGTAGAAGTAGGTCCAAGATTGAAAGAAAAACTAAACCGTTAATAGCTCTAAAATGGGATTGAAACACAATAATCTCAATGGTGAGATTGTTCTAAATAGAGAACTTAACCTTTTCAAACAATTTTTGTTGAAAAATTGTGAAAATTGCATTCAGAATTGAATCCTATAAGTTATTTTTTCAAGAAGATGCTCAAATTGCCCAAAAAACAAGATTGTTCATAACTTTCACATTACTAATCCAAATGAAATGAATCAAAGCTTCACATGTAGACAAAAATATGATCTTTAAGAAGAAAAAAATTAAAAAATTAATTTCAAATTTTTGTAGATTTATTTTTCGGCCCGGTGACGTGTAAATTATGTTTAAGATGCCATAACTTTTGCTCCTGGGCACCAATTGAAATAAAATTTGTATTCCCACAAAGATCATAAGTTTTCCTATCTTATGAGAAAGTTTCAAGAAAATTAATTGAAAATTGAGATTATAGGAACTTGCCCGAAATCCATTTTGTCCCCCGAGGGGACAATGGTCCTTTAGGGGTTAAGCATTTCAGCTTGTGTGATATGGAAAACTCGTTGAGAAACTCAGCTTAATGTGTGCAAACATAAGGATGAGGGAAAATGAAAAAAAAAAAAATTTACTTGAGGAATGAACATTTTATTCAATATAAATGTGGATTTTTTGCGGGATTTTTTAGTTGGATCCATTTTGGTTTCATAGACTCACCTATTCTAGTTAGCTTTGGCACTTCTTCCTTTGCAAGGAGGAAAGAGAGATGAATAGACAAGAAGGTACAGACAAAGAATTTTTTTCAATGAATAATGCATCGACCTATTGTCTACAATAGGTCACCCTAAAAAGTCATGATGGAGATTGTCCAAAATAGGTACTTCTACCATAAATATATTCATTCAAGGTCCTATAAAAAAATCTTCAGAAAAAGATTGCATTATGCCACAAGGAAAGCATGTCCATTGTAGTCTCTCCCAATTGTGTCTTGGTTGGACATTTGCACTCGAGAGGGTCCATTATGGATATCAATTTGCATACCTTACTCTACCAATGGAAAAATTACTACAAGATTGGAATAAAGTGGTAGCCAATCAGGGAAAGGTACACATGATTTAAGTTGATGATTTGTAATGGTGACTTATTTTGGGATAGTTGGTCAAAAACTAGGATCTTAAATTGGTCATTGAACACTATCTTATCTTTCCTAATCAAATCAAGATTGTTAAAACTTTGAGATTTGTGATTCTTAGAATGATTGTAAGGAGGATGGAATTATGACTTTATGACCTTAGTCTTCAATATTATGGGCAATTATAATGTTTCTTGACAATGAAAGTAACTTGAAAAAGTCATGTAGTTTGGTTGTGAATATTCTTGTAGCAAATGTTGCAATACCATAGTTTCATTCTCTTTACCTTTATTTGGTTAAAAGTTGTGTTCATAACTTAATAGAAAAGAAATAGTTTAAGATTAAAATAACAAAATGGTTAACTTTAAAATCTAATAATTGATAATATTATCTTTTAAAATACATTTCTATAATTCAAGAATATCCTAGATTATGGTTTTTCTTTGTATTGGTACATTTTGTCACCTTTATTCAAGCTTCTTAACCCCTAAAGGACCATTGTCCTCTCGAGGGAGAAAATGGATTTCGGGCAGGTTCCTATGATTTCAATTTTTAGTGAAACTTTTTGAAACTCTCTCATAAAATAGGAAAACTTATTAGCTTTGTGGGAATATAAATTTTATTTCAATTGGTGCCTAGGAACAAAAGTTATGGCATCTTAAACATAATTTTCATGTCACCGGGCAGAAAAATAAATCTACAAAAATTTTAAATTAACTTTTTAATTTTTCTTCTTCTTGAAGATCATATTTTTGTCTACATGTGAAGCTTTGATTCATTCCATTTGGATTAGTAATGTGAAAATTATGAACAATCTTGTTTTTTGGGCAATTTGAGCATCTTCTTGAAAACATAAACTTATGTGCAATTTTGAATGCAATTTTCACAATTTTTCAAAAAAAATTGTTTGACAAGGTTAAGTTTTTTATTTAGAACAATCTCACCGTTGAGATTATTGTGTTTCAATACCATTTTAGAGCTATTAGCAATTTAGTTTTTCTTTCAATCTTGCACCTACTTCTACTTAACAATTTTTTAAAGAATGTAAAAAAATTTCTAGACTTTCAACTCAATTCTTCAACACAAAAATTTTAAATTCAAAGTCCATGGTGCAAATTTTTTCCACAAATGGCATTCAAAGTCATCTGAAATTGCAGGCCAGCATTAGATGGGATTTTGGGGGTTTGGAGGGCCGTTTTGGTGCCGCTCCCCGGGAACCCCATCGAACACGACGGTAGTTTTCTTTTTCTTTTTCAAGAAAGATAAAAATAAAATAAAATAAAATTTTCAGTCCTTAAAATGAAAAACAAAGTATTTTTTTTTTTTTTTTTTTTCCTTCAAAAACTTTGACCTGGTAGTTGCTTGGCTAGGGTAGCACAGGCGGGTATCGGCGGGTTTCAGAGTGGTTTCAACTGGGGAACTCACAGCCCTCCCCGATGGTTGAATCCCATCTAATGTGTTCAAAAAAACTTTCCTTTTTCAACTTTGAATGCTAATATCTTCGAATCTGTATGGTCAAACTCCATGAAATTTTTATCACATGATCCTCAACTAGTAAAGTACAAGATCATATGGTTAGATTCTAAAAACAAGTATTTTTTTTTTTTTTTTGGATGAATGCAACAGAATTGGCAATTTTGAGTAGTTTTTGACAAAAGAATGGCCTTGGTCCTTTAGGGGTTAAATGGTTTATTGATAATTGCTAGAGATATCAATAGAAAGGAGTCAAATTTAGCCTTTTATGACATACTACTAGAAGAAAAGTTTTTTTTTTAATGTTATCCAAAGACATTCATGTTTTACAAAACATCAAGATGTCAGAGGGTGGATGGCCCTCCAAAACAAATTTTTGTGAATGTTGCGTAGAACATTGGCAAATTACTGTAAAAACAAGTTGATGCTATCATTGATGTTGATGTTTTATTTGACATGAACAAACACAATAATGTTTTTGAAACATCCAAAAAAACATAATACTCACATGTTAGCAAGCACACCTATTTTGATTGCAAGTAAATTTGAGAAAATTATTGTGGATTGTAGTAAAATGCTGACTAGATGTAAAAAATACAAGGGAAGGGCAATTATGTGGCATACTTTGCAAAAAAAAGGATATGGATAGATGTACACTATAGATGAAAAGATAATGTCTTTATACAAGTGTGGTGGTAGGATGTAAAACAATCCATATGGGACGTGTAAAGCAAGGATTGTGTTCAAAGTAGAATTTCTGAAATAATGTTCAAATGTCTAAAACAACATCCAAATATCCAACGGTCAAGATCTCATCTTCAAATTATCCCATATCCTTTATGGATTCATGATGGACAATGGATTTCATTATGAGAATGTCCTCTTCATCCTTCACCCTTCATTCTCACTAACTATCAATGAAGTAATTCCTTTAGTTCACCATCAAAAATTCTCTTGATGGTAGATGGTAAATTCTCTTTAATTCTTGTTAAATTTGACAATTTTCTTGTTTATTTTATTTTATACTTTCTCTTAAATAATTATTTTTCGTTGACATTGTTTTGTAGGCACAATATATACCAATTGATGTTTTAGAAAACGTTTGGACGTCTAAGTTAATGTCTCAAAAAACAATATTGAAATTCTTAGACGACATAAAAGTGTGCTAATTGGGCATGCCATGTCATGCTCATTGGATACCATGTCACTTTTCCTACTACCACACCATGGATAGGTTGGAGAAAAAAATTCCTATGTGGCTCTCCTTGCCCACATGGCACTAAGATGGCAATAACATTGCAAGATTTTATCACCCTCAAAAACCATATTTCTATGGATATTAGCTCAAAAACATCTAAACATCAAGGTGCCATTTGGGATGTTTTTGTCCTATTAATCTTGACGCAATCTTTTGGACATCTACACTAACAAGCGTAGCTATCACCCACAATGTCCACATGGCTGATTCCAAACATCCCCCAAAACATAGGATTCTTTTAGTGTATAAGGGCTAAATTTAAAATACTCCAAGGTGATTGTTTTTAATTCCATTAAGGAGAATGATTACTTGAGAATCCTTGGTATTTCACTTCTATCCCACACAGTGCACAACCCTTTTTCTTTGACACCATGGGGGCCAAATTGCACCATTTTAATGTAATTCTCTACTTTTGGTGCTCCCAAAGTAATATTTTTCACCATATATTTTTTTCATTTCTACATTACATACGTATGGAATCTCCAAATTTTGTTGAAAAGTGTGTATGTAACTCAAAAAGTGAATATATCGTGTCACCAATAATTTTATTAGTGGTCGCCGTCTTGGTGCTTTTTGATAGATGAAACCAGAAGGCCTCTCATCCGCTGGTTTGATGAGCAAGCTTTGAAAGCCTCAAGTTGCGTAACACAACAGCAGGTCGGTTGCTGTTGCGTGCGCTTCTCGTGATCATCGCAGCTCTCACGCGCTTCGACTTCCTGCAGGTAACTTACCCCCTAACCTCGTTTGCCCTGATGCGAGAATCACGAAGAATCTCACCTGTGTTTCTGGGCAAGACAGCTTTTAGATTTTAAATTATCATCATTAATTTGCAATGGATTCAGAAGCATTGCTAGTCAGAGCATTTACGCCCGAGGGAGATTGACATCTAGGCTATTGATTCTCCAACCTGTTGACCAAGTCCTTCACGATCCTTGGTTTAGGGCGAGATCAAATTCTTATAGTGACATCCTGTGCATGGATTTCGGCAGACGAGATCAAATTCCAAGTTGATTATGTCTCATTGAAAATGTCGGAATTGGCAGAATCTAACCAATGTTGCGATCGTGAGGAGCTTCAATTATTGCCATTCACAAAACCCTAAATGGAGTAAACTCAAGAAATTGTGGCCAATGTGGACATGTCAGCGTGAAATCCACCTGCTACAGTGAGCGAGAACAAAGAGAGAGTATTGCAATTGAAAGATTCTCCGAAATTCAAAGCTACGATCAGAATTGCAGCATGTAATAATGCTGTGTAATTTTGTAACGACCATGTCTATTCAGGCTTCATCAGCGAGGGCAGGTGCTACAGTGTTACAAATATAGAGAGAGCCGTTGGCCATGTTTTGAGTGCTCTTCATTTCGGAGTTGCCATTTCTTGAGGGAATCGCAAAATTAGCAATCGTTGCGCACTTATTGAAGTTGATCGCGGCTCATTTAGGTTAACTTAATTCAATGCGCTCCTGGATCTCTTAACGGAAACTCGTTCGCCGCCGTAATGATTCTTTCCTTATTAAAGAATGGTAGTCTGAATGCGCCGATTGATGCGCCATCCATGCACATTTTTGTCCGTTTGGATTCAATCTTTTCAACAAATGTCTTGGAGGGATGTCGGAAGTGCTTTTCCCCTGCTTTTCGATTTCATCCTGTGCGTTGGATGCCGCTCCGAGTGTTCTTGATTCGCTCTGCGACGTTCAATATTGAATTGTTGATTCTATAAGAGAGGACCTGGAATAATTGTGTTCGACTGGCATAAATAGCTCGCATTCTCTGTCGGATTGCTTCATTGAAGTGTGTGCCAATTCCTCACTCAACTGCATTTGCGCTGCACACATTTCTTAGAGAATTTCCTTTTAGATTTGCAGAGATGGGCGTTTTCCGTTTGTCCTTTAGGTTTGTGTAGAGTCCGTCAATAACAAATTGATTGCAACTGAGAGTTCGTGAATTGTTAGCTATTGCTTTCGGAGCTGTGCTCATTGGTTGTTGTCGCACTTGTTTTATTCTGCTCGAGAGTTTCCATGCTCCAGTTGATTTTCTCCTGAGGTTCGTCTTTTCGAATTGCAGTTTTTTCTGAGTGTCATTTTTTCATTTTTTTCATTTGATCATCTGATGTATTGCAATAATATAGTTTCTGATCATTAGTTTCGAACAATGCGCAGTGGTCGAGGGATTGGTACTGAACAAAATGTGATCGTCGTTTCGCAATGCTGGAATTTGCGATTGAAATGAGAATTTGTCTGTCCTGAAAGCTAAATGAGGACTTTTGATCTCTGCTTAGGAGTTGCGGATATCCTGTGTTCTCTGATACTTGCTGCTGAAACATTATACAGTAGATAATTATCTTAATACTTCGTCTGTGCATGTTCAGATTCCACTTTTGTAGCGGAAACCTCACTCTCAATAGTCTAAACTTAACACTGCGTTCCATCTCCGCTAAGCATCATGCCTGAGGTATGTCTAATATGACGAACTCGTCAAACTCTTTACCAGCGTGGTTTCGAACCTCTGAATTTTCGTCTACTTGCATCTAGAAGTCTCAGTATGCTGACACCTTTCTCCCCTCTCGCAGACCACGGTGCTCAAGGTTCTTCTGCACTGCGATGGATGCGTCTCCAAAGTGAAGCGGCACCTTCGAAGACTAGAAGGTAAATCTAGCAGCAAAGATATGAACATTGCATAGTTCTTGCACCCTGTTTGAGGGAATTAGTCAACATCGCGAGCGCATCTCATTCTTTCATTCTGCTAGTTTTCTTATCCGACCTAAACCCTAGAACCTCTAAAAGAAAGTACCCATTACACACACACCTGATTTTAACACCCAAATTTTTGCACGATGAGTAGATAATGTTTTGAAAATTTGCCTTGATTTCAGGTTTTGTATCAATCTAACTTTGAACCCCTCTGACTTTAGTGTACAGAATCCCGACAGGATAGACTTTGATGCATTGGAATCCCCTTGCAATTGCTAATAAAAAATAAACTAGAATTTGGCCATCTACCACCGGCCCCACGCTCAACGCACATGTTGTTGCTCTTTAGCTGGGGTCACTACCTGCAGTGTACCTCTAACCCTCTAAATCATTGCTAAAATCGTGGCTCCAGGCGTGGAATCCTTTCATATTGACCAGAAGAATTCGAAGGTGACCGTCTACGGCACCGCGAAACCTCAAGCCGTGTTAGACAAGGTGTTGCGCGCAGGCAAGACAGCAGAGTTTTGGCCACAACCTGAAGCTGCCCCAAAGGCCGAACCAGCTGTGGAAGAAGTGGTGGGAGGAAAGAAGAAGGCCGCCGAAAGCGGTGGCAATGGCAGTGCCAAGAAACAGAAGAACCATAGGAAAATCGAAAGCGAGGAGCTCGTTGAGTACGATGACGGCGATGGCGAGATTCTGAACGAACCCAACCTCCCACCGGTCGAAATTGCATACGAATCGGACACGCAAGGACTAATGGACAAGACACCGGCGACACCGGGGAAGAAGGGTCGCAATAGGCGAGGCTAAGCGCTTTCACTTGATTTTTAACACACTTCACGATTGCGAAGGAGAGGGCTCACATCTTGTGACTCGTACATACGTAACTTAGCGAGTCTGGAAGTGCATATTTGATGCCTTAATCAGTTCTCCAGACTGACATCCCATAGACCCCTCAGCCGTCGACTTAACCTTGGTTTGTACGGTCTAAGTCTGTTCTCGGCATGAAATCGCCCAACCCTCTGTAATGACACTCTGTAATTGCACCCAATTTTCGTGTATATCTTGAGAATCCTTTTGTGTACACAACTGATAGCACAACGTTCGCAAGTACTATTCTATAATTTCAACACTGCTGTAGGCCGCGTCAAAACAACTTCGATGCTGATGTTCGAAAGCGTTATTACAACATAATTAATGTCGTTCTAAGTTGAGTGCTGTACCACAGTAGAGAGGCCCGAGTATACTCCATCTCTATGTTATAAACAGGCTGTCGGATTTGTAATTACTGTTCCAGTCATTCAGTACGTGTACATATGATTTTCTTTGAGAGCGCCGTTTTTGTGTCTACTATGTCAGTGGAAGTGCAGCAGTTAGCATATTCTGTACTTGTGCTCAAATCTTCAGAGAAATATCTACAGTAGTTATCGGCATGCATTGCATGCGTTACAATGCGAAGCTCAAGTGTTGCATGATCGACTAGCTCGAATGTGCATTTGCAAGTGAACCATTGAGATTAATTTATCACAAAGACCCGGAAAAGAACTAGCCAGTACGAAAACCAAACAGAGATTCTTTGAGCCTAGATGAGAGTCGGAGCCTGAAAAGTCGTTGCAAACATTGAATTGTGAGATGATCTCTCAACATGATTCAATAGGAGGCGACATAAATACACACTGGCCGGCAGCATGCATTCGCCTCTTTATTTCCCAAACTACCCCATCAACTCACAACCCTTCTAGCATTGAGCTACTAGCTGAAGTGCCCTTCTGTTCAAATGGAGTGCACACATCGGGCTAATTATGCCACCTAGCTCGATCGTCTTGAACCGAATTATCAACAGAGCTTACATTTATACGAAACGGAAATGCTTCTTCGCGAAAGCTAAACATAAACTCAGGTACAGATTAAGCACATATTTATCTTCTGTTACATGCACATTGACTATATATATTTATATATCCTATCATCTTGTCTCCAACCGGCCAGAGCATAGCTACCATAGCTAGATGCAGACTCGGTGTTGGCTCCATCCCACCCCGACCTGCACAAATGAAAACAAGACACTTAATTCTTGGAAAGAGTAAAGAAGACCTGTCACTTACAGAGCAAGTTTTATTGTACCAGAAACTTGACACCATCTGGGAAAATCATCATGCAGTTATGTGACCAGCAGCTGGGAAATTCTATGACTGATTTTCGATATTTCATGGGATGCAAAACACACATTGATATGATAACAACGTCTTCCGCACTAGCAGAGCTAACAATGAAGTAATTGTGGTCAGTTGATCGATTGCATAATTTGCACTGTGGGAGGCACCTGCAAGCCTTTAATTAACTAAAGTAGTACTGCAGACACAGATCGATCGAGATACTTAGGCATGGACTAAAATTAGCCTTACTTAGGCGATGAAGACGGCGTTCAGCGCGGTGACGCCCTGAACAGAACAGCCTGGGCCGAAGAATTGCCCCACTTGGCTCACGGCTTGGCAGCCTTCCGTGTTGTGAACGGACACGCGCGTGTCGCTGCTCACTTCGCTGATGAGCACGGCACTCTGGTCGTTGAAGTTCTGGCACGTATTGTCGCCCACAAAGAACGTGTTAGTGGGCACTCACGTGCAATCCTTGACGTTGAACGTCTCGATCTTGGCCGCCTCCACGACGACGAAGCTGCTGCTCACCATCGCCAGCAGCACCACCACAGCCACCACGCCGCTTGCTGAGATCTTGGCCATGACGACGATTGATGAATCAGATAACCCCTTTGGAAAAGCTGAATCAGTCGCTAGACACACGAACTTATGTCTGTCGACGATCGAGTAACCACTGAATTGGAAGGATTGAAGTACTCTCAGAGAGACACTCAGACTGCTGATCGAAGCTATGAAGGCAATGAACTCTCAAGGCAATGAAGCTCTGAAGCTCTGAAGGGATGCAATGTGATGCAAGTACAGAGTGACTAGCAGGCACTCAATTTATACAAGTTCCAGCAAGAGCAAGATAGTGCAGATGGCATGGGTTTCCAGATATCGACGAGGATGTTGACTTCTTGGAACCATGCATGAAGACTAGGGAACAATGCGCAACCAGAGACATCACGACAAAAAGTCATGACTTCATGGATGAACCTTGGAAATTTGGATGAAGAGCGCTCCGCGTGTATGAATTGGGAATTTCATGAGGCCTCCATGATTATGTTATCAGTTACAATGGAGAAATTTGAAGAGATTGCACTTTGCAGGTCGCTAGAACTCGGTGAGATGTAAAGCATTCCCAGTGAGCGCCAGATTACTTGAATGTCACAACTTTGGCGCTCTGAAATACACGACAATATAGCAAATACGGTCAGTTACTTACCCAGATTAATTTAGGTAAATCGGGACGGAGCAGCCCGCTCAATAGTCAATACAATTTGTGGATTCCAAGATACAAGGGAAGTCTGAGATCGATCAGCAGTCGTCGTATGGAAAATTCGGACCATGCGACTGCTGATCGATCTCTGACAAATTTATTGTATCTATCAGAAACCAAGTTACTGAAGTTTGTTACCTGCAAGATTCACACAATCACACAGCTACTAGCTACGAACGCGTACTAACGCGTACTAACGCGTACTGAAAAATATTGAAGTCCCTTCCGGATCGCCACTTCCTGCCTACGTGAATCATTCATTTGGATGTTACGTACCCCTAAGGTCCCAAGGCCATTTTTTGCTCGGCCGTTTGATTCTGACGTCAAGAAAACTTCATCGAAAATTAATGCAGTCAAGAAAGGAAAGTTGTCTAGGGTACTTTGACTGCATTTCCAAGTTTTCGATCTATCACATGAATGTTGTATTCCGAACCAAATTAAGCAATGAAATTGCGGGTCAATTAATCATCCTCTGGATGACAAGTTAGGTACTTCACCGGATGGCAACCATCCCAACACTGGTATCGGTCCTCTGCTTAATTAATTGACAACTTGCTTCATGCACTTTAACTACTCGATTTATGTCAGAACTGGCTAAAGATAGAATTCAGACTGTCTGGAATTGAGTTCTAGGCAGTCGTATATGTGCCAGAAATTTCCACCAGAGACTTGTCTGCCCAGCAGGAAAATGCAAAGGCAGTTGCTGAGTTGCACATTGATTTCCTGGAGATCGAATTCTCGTACCGGTCCGGAACGGTCGGTCACCATTCTCCGTCGATCACCCGACGCACATGCCACCATATGTCACCATTCTCCGTCGATCACCCCACGCACAAGTCACCATTCTCCGTCGACCGGATCGCCCCACGCACATGCCACCATAGTGGCACAGCGCACATGCCAGAAATCCACCCCGCCACCCGCCATCCGCCATGACACGTGGCGGGGCGTGAGTGGCTCAGCATTGGCGCTGTTTGTGACGCTGCTCTTCCTCGGCACATATATATATAGTCTCCGCCACGCCCTTCCACGCCTTGCCAGTTTTTTATTTTTTTATTTTTTTATTTTTTATACTTTTATTTTTATTTTTAAATAGCCACTATGTTTCAACTTCAAAAAATTTAAACTAATTCCATGAAGGTCCAAAAACTATGAAACGACTCCAATTTGATGTCAATTTTATTTTACTTTTTAGGAAAATCTACTTAAAATTGTTCCAAGAACTAAAGCTTCCCCGAAAAGGCAATTAGATATTATATGGTAGCTAAAAAACAAACTACATTGGCTTTGATGCGTTTCATGAACAACAATGAAAAGAAACAAGTTATACCAATATAAAATAATGTGTTTTTTTCTTTTTATCTTTTTTTTTCTCTTAACCCCTAAATGAATTTGACTATGTTTTCACAAAAGTGCTCCAAAACTGCCATTTCTAGTGCAAGATCCAATTTATTTTCTTTAAAGAATTTTTGGAAACATGTAACCGTAGGATCTTGTAGTTAACTATCTTGAAAAGATGTGGAAAAAATTTCAGAATTTTCCACCTTGTAGATTGCAAGATATTAGTGTTTGAAATGACTAAAATTCATTTTTTGACCCTGCCAAAAAACGGGCAGCTGCGCTTCAGAAGGTCATATTTATATACAAAAATGCTCAAAATGGTTGTTACTCTTTGGATTCATTGTGAAAATCAAGTTGGCTACATGCTTGAAAAATTTCACATCATTTGGAGTTGTAGAACATATAGAAAAAAAACAATAAGTAGAAAGGAGTAAAAAATGATTCAAAATACCAAATTGTTAATAATTTATTTTTGGAATTGAAAAACTCCAATCCCAATGGTTGGAATATTGTGATAAACAATCTGAATCCATTTTTTCAATTTGTTTTCAAAAATATTGAAAATTGAGTTAAATAAAAGACTTCAAAGTTTATTTTAGAGTAGAGAATCCATAACTACCTTTAAACTACCCGCAAATTCAAACTCTCATAACTTTCATCTCATTTATCCAAATGGAATGATTCAAACATTTTCATGTATACATAGATCTAGAGAACCAATTTCAAATTTTAATTTTTTTTTAAAATGATTTTTCAAGAAGTTTTTTTTGCTGCCCGGACTGCCCGCCGAGCATTGAAAACAACATATTATACAATAACTTTTGAACCATGTAGTCAAAAGTTATGAAAATTGTTGGGCCTCAAAGCTACTCCTCGAACACATGCTGTGTGAAAATTTCAAAGAAAAAAAATAAAAACTCCATTTGTAGTGAGCTGCCCAAAATCGCTATGTTGTCAAAAAACACAGTTTGAGCATTTAGGGGTTAAAACACATGGACAAATGAATGTGCCTTTTGATTTGTAACCCTTCGATGGAAAAGAATTGCACCATAACATAATTTTTTTAACATGAATTACAATTTATAACTTTAAAGTTTAACCCTCACATGCCCAAACTGCATTATATGGCAACATAGTGATTTGGGGCAATTCACTCTCATGAATGTAATCCCTAAATGTCCAGATTGCATTCATGAGAACATAGTGATTTTGGGCAATTCACAATAAATGGAGCTTTTATTTTTATCCTTAAGAGTTTCATACAACAACATGTGCCTAAGGAGTTCCTTTAAAGCCTAACTATATTCATAACTTCTAACTACATGCTTCAAAAGTAATCGTATGATATATACTTTTTCATTGTTTAGCAAGTACTTTATGTTGCAAAAGAAAATTCTTTATAAATTATTTTTTCAAGAAATAAAAATTTGAAATTGTTTTTTAAATATTTATCTAAAAGGAAAGCTTTGAATCATTTTTTTTTTATCAATTTCTTAACAATTATAAAGAGTTTTATTTTAGAGTAGTTCGTTGGTACTTATAGAATCTCTACTCTTTAAAACACTTTGAAATCCTTTGTTTAATTCAATATAATGTTTTTGGAAATAATGTAAATAATATGTTTAGATTGCTTATTACAACATTTTTACCATTGGAATTGGCATTTTCTAATTCCATTTTAAAAAATTATTATTATTATTTTGAATCATTTTCTATTTCTTTCTATTTTTTTTCTTTGTGTTGTAGAGTTTCAAATGGTTTGGAATTTTTCAAGCATGTAGCTAAGTTGCCTTAAAAGACTAAATGCAAAGAATAACCACCAATTTGAGTTATTTTTCATACAAATGTTACCTTGTGAAGTGCAACTACTCGATTTTTTTGCAAGGCTTCAAAAATGATTTTTGTCATTTCAAATGCCAATATCTTGCAGTCTACAAGGTGAAATTTAAAAAAAATAAAAATTCTACATCTTTTCAAACTAGCACACTAGAAGATCCTATTGTTATATGTATAAAAAAAAATTCTAAAATTTGGTACATGTATCAAAAATGGCAATTTTCAAGTGTATTTTGTGAAAACATAGTCAAAATTATTTAGGAATTAAGATGCCTTCTCTCAAAGAGCAAATAACCGTAATATGCTTTTCAACCATGACCCTAGAGACAATATGAACTCTATGATATTTACACTTTACATCCAAACGAATTGTTTTTTAGAATGAATTAGAGCAATTTCAAAATCTAATTTTCTACCCTAAATAGAAGGAGATTGAACATAATTGCATGTCCAACCACAATCATATACAAGCATGAAGTCAAGTAGTTTGTCATTCATTTCCCAACATGCATCAATTTCGTATGTAATTCATTTCCTAGCCATTGCATCAAAAGCAATATCGTCCATAAACAAACTCTTGCAACATAATAGTAGTAACTGCAAACAGTGCAAAGTAATATTTAGTAGGCATGAATTAAAACTATATTAAATTCATTTTTTACTACTTCCATCACAACATCTTAAAAAAACGTTTTTGAAGCATCAATTAAAATACATCAAACCTTTTTTTATTCCCTAATTTCATTGTTTCAATAAGAAATGACACTCAAAAGAAACAACATTTCCTGTGTTGGAGAGCAACTTCCCTTGGAGAGACATATGAAAAGACGAATGAGTACCTCAAAGAAAGAAATTACTGTGAAAATCCAACCAAACCCTCCACCTGAATTACCCTTGGCAGTGTGGCGTTGGCGCTCGCGGGTCTCATTTCCTCTGGGCCCGATTCCGCCAATGCACTAGGCAGAGCATGGCGAAAACCGCCGGCACCCGCCGTATTGGAGGGCATGTGCGCTGCACCAGTGCCTCGCCATCCGCCTAGCCAGGTGGCGAGGCGCCATAAGATGGCCCGGAATTCCAGGGCGGCTGGCACTGGCGGGAGCAGCTCAGTACGCACCTGCAAATAAAACCCTCCACGCTAAGCCACTCCACGCCAGGCGGAAAAAAAATATATATAAAAAGAAATGTTTGAAATTGAAATTGAACGTTTAGCAAAAATATAAAATATTGGCCCTACACTACAATTGTGATAAGGTACATTAACCCTGGAACGTCTGGATTCATTGGGGAAGTGAAAACTGGTCAGTGAAGTGCATTTATTTTGAAGAGCGGTGTAGCATTGTTCTTATTGTGGATGGAACAAGTAACCGTAGGATGTGTGCAATCGGCAACCTAATTGTGGGACTGAGCAGTGAAATCCATAGTAACTGTAATGCTTTCGAAGATCATAACGTTTGACCAATTTGAAAACGACGTTGACCTTCACGGGCAGGTGGTACTATCAGAAGTCCAGAGGTTGTGAAATTCGTTTAGAGGCTTCGAAAATTTCAGAAAAATATGCAATGTTGACAACATGATGAGAGGAATGCGAGGAGCCAAAAATCACAACAAATACGGGGAGATCCTGCACATTGTGGACCTTGCAATGTCTACAACTTTCTGGACAGCCTTCACAACAGTCATTTTCAATGAGCAGCCCCCATTTTGCTCGTTTGCCCGCAGATGACTGTCCGCAGAAGTGGATGGGGTGCCCGAAGCATGGGCTCCTAATAAATAAAGCAAGAAATGACGACAGAGAACTTGTAGCCTACGTCATTCGGGAGATTCCTGTGTGCATAGGAATTCCCACATTCCTTTACAGAAGTCAGAGCATGCATTCCTGTCTTCTTCTTACTAAGGTAGTCGGTGCAATGCAATGGAATCACACATACTGCACTTACAAAGATACTATACAGTTGCACAGAGTAATTCAAAAGAGCTTTTCATGACAAAATATTTACAATCTCAAAAAGGCATAGTCTTCGTGATGCCTGCACCACAAGAAATGTACAGGAGCATGGAAAAAGAAAAATGGAAACCTGTGCTGTCTACGAGAATGCAAGAAAGCTTCGGTAGGACCACAATTTCCTACAGTAGACGTTGGAAGACTGCCCTCCATGACGCTGCATCCATTTCCCATGCCATAGCTTAAGATGGCGAAGTTCCTTTACCTCTGAAAACGAAGAAACCAGTCAGTTGATGATAGTGGAAGAAACCTGCATATTACAAGGAAGGCACAAAACTGCCCGGGTTACTGTCTTCACACGGTAGATTTGAAGAACATGGACATCTGAGGAACAAGACATTATAATTTCGGTACCATGCATGGTAGTCTTCTTTACAACGTCGTATGAGAGGACTTGAAATTGTCAAAGAATGCAACGACAACGTGAAAAACGGACTGCAGGAAAAAAGTAATGTCACCTTCATACGTATGAGCATCTTTTCAGGTGGTTTCCTTCTTGGCACATGTACACCATCACTGCCTCCTTCAAAATAGGATTCCTTGAAATCTACAGCAGTATGCAGTTAGGCCGCCCCATGCCTTGGCTTAACTTCATCGATGCATCAGTGGTTCCTATGCACAGCACCTGGCATGTCGTAGTTGTCACTGCACTGTATCTGTACAAGAACTGGAGCAATATTGGCCACAACAAGGATTTCAACAGTATATAAGTAGTATGCACACGTTTTTCTGGCATCTACACGCAGCGCAGCTGGAGTGGTGTGCGCTGACTTCTTTGGAAAGTAGCAAAACTTCTGTACAGGTGGAGAGTTGTTTGATACAAACACACCATCATGTAACGGCCATCTTTGCAGTTACAACTACCAAGTGCTGGACAGTCATCCGTGAATGGAAGCACCCATAGCCGTCTTCCTCCCGCTCCATCCACACTGTAATATGAAAGTTGATGACCCTCTGACACTGTCCCCGAAGGACACAACGCATCATCGGAGTAAAATATAATGACTCCGCCGAAAGCACTCTCCCATATGCAAGTGCACGCCGCCGCATTGCTCACAGCACAGATTCGTTCGACTATTGGAGGAGCAGAAGCGACACTTTCTTCGACTATTCGTCCGCACCAAGGAATGCACTGCCGGTGTAGCAAGGCGGAACTGAGAGACACAGCCCCTCTTCAACCTCCAAGGCTTGCATAAAGTTTGAGCTAGCAGCAGCTGAAAATCTGAACGATGTACCGGTTCCTGATCTAAGCCTTCACATATGCTCTTGTAAAGGATGTATGCATTCACGACTGTTGTATCCAATAAAAAAAGAACACCCTATGCCACCATTTGTGACTCTTCACTTGAGCAGAATAAGCATTTCTCATTTGGTCTGCTACATCGACGCCTCTCATGTACTCTGTGTATCCTTTGTGCACTGGAGAAGTGTCTACATTCCTTTCCTCCCCATTCTCTCGACGAGGGACAGTCGGCCACTCCTCACCAAAACGTGGTAGAGGCGTGAAAAAAGAAGACAAGAGAAGAACTGGTCTCTTGTCCACCCAAACGACACAAGAAAGCTTGCGGCTGCAATGCATGCGCCAACCTAGAGTTCCACGAGGTTGTCCTGCGAACAACCTCTTCACAGCAAGTGTTTTCGGTAGTCCTATGCGATTGCTTCTTACTGTCCCTGTTGCAAACGTTCCCAAGGCAGCCAAGTCGACGACAAGCTTCACAGACGTGAAGAAGTTATCAATGACGATTACATGGCCCCTTCCATGCAATCCGGTCATAAGAGTCATCACCACATCATACCCAGACTTCCCTGCCCCACCCTCGAAACCACACAAGGAAGCTCTTTCTAAGGACCCAGTGTACACATCGAAATCGTATATATAATATTTAGAAGCATCAGCCAAGGCCCATACCTTTATCCCCTACTTGGTCGGTTTTTGTGGTAAGTACTGCCTTATAGGGCAATACTTTCCTTTGTAACGAATCATTGATTCGTCCACCGTCACATGTTGATTCAAATTCCAATTGTGTTTGCAATTACTCTTCATCTCTGCAATGAGCCATCCTAATTTCGACAAGATATGTCCATGATTAGGCAAATCGTTGTTGTCATTTGAAACGTGCAAGCACCTCGTGATATCCTCGTACCTTGATTTGGACATTGTGCTCGCTATCATCTAGCAATACAGAAAAGGAAACTGCTTGCTCCAGTACGCCCTGTGATTCGGGAGCCTCTTGATGCCCATCATCAATGAGATTCCTAGGAAAGCTCGCAATTCGTCCACAGTCAGAGCCCACCAGTAGGGTCCGCCCATTGGCAAGCCCGTTTCTTCATCCACTTCGCTAGTGTACCGGTTTGTCTCTGCACATATGGTGGACAAAGTGGTTTCGTTCCAAAATAGGTTGAACAGTGACAATTTCGTTGGCATGCGTCGAAATGGAAAAGAGGGTCCACCAGTAGGGCCTGTAAAGCGCACTGGATCATGAATATATGTTGCATGTTCAGTCGTCCAACTGTCTTCCCGGAATTCATGGGCAAATGCCGCAGCTTCTGCAGCTTTGTTCAGACGGTGTTGGCGCTGCAGACCTTGGTTCCCCCGTCCAACACTGCAACGCGTTCGACGCCCATCACTCACGTACGTAGTGCCAGCAGTGGCCGCCGATCCTGACATGGTATTCGGATTGGTAGGGACTTGGCGGCTGTTGACCAGTAATCCTTGAATGTCATCATTCAATTTTGGCGCCGATGCAACGGCCCCATCTCCACCAAGCTGGCGAGGCACGCAACGCCAATGAGCTGTCAGCCTTGCCGATGCCAATTTGGAATGTGTAGCCCGTAGGGAGCCGTTGCGCCGGTCTGAGGTCGCCTGCAATCTCTGCGAATTGGGACCTCCTACAGTTGCTTTGCCTTTGCCACATTCTAACTTCAAGGCCGCATTTTCGAAGTAATGAGCTTCGATGTTGTTGGCTCCTTCTGCATGACGCTTGTGTGCTTGCGTTGCATCCTCTCTGCCTTGTGATCTGTGGACGTGGTCACGAAGTGCTTCCTCATTGGCAGGGGTACTCTGCATCACACTGCCGACGTTGTCACTAGCCTTTGACTTGAAGGGCAATAACAGTGTTTCGTTGGACTGGATGGTTCGTGGTACATGACGACCTTGCCTAGCTTCTTGGCGGATGGAGGTCACACTTCGGGACTTGCCAATGCTGTCAAGTAGAACCTGCTCGAAGAGAGAGGTGAAGTGAGGGCGGCTTTCTCTGTTCTACGTTGTGTAGCTGTCTTCTAATATTGTACCCGCTGCATCGCACTGTGCAGGGGTTCACACTTCTATATTGGGAAGCGTGGGATAGGCGGGGCCATCTTTGCAGTCGACTGGCTTCACAGATGAAATCATAGGCGGCACAATGCCCATGAACGAGTGAGTTGCAGAAGGCAGCAGTTGGGAAAGCACTGCATCATCGTAGTTGAAGGCACTACCAACACCGTGGGACGTGTTGATGGATGTGTGACTGAAGCTATGCCGGTAAGATGAGTGCGCCAAATCTCTTCTGTCAATTGAAACGTCCTCCGACGTTGCATCGATCTCCATGGAAGATGGATGCGCTGCTAAATTTCGCTCTTCTACAGCACTGTCATTAGTTGTTGGGTAATCGTTTGCAATGGCAGCTTTGATGCTAATGTGCTCCACTTCGCCACATGGTAGGTGCAACTCTGATCCATCATCCAGCAGTATGACGTACAACAGCTCTCGATGACCAGCTAGAACATACGAGTGAATGGCCAGGCCCAGAACCCAATCGCCTTCAGAACTTGCAGATGCCCGATTGGGAAGCCTTAACAATGCTGTCGATGGAATTCTCACCGGGATGGGGTCAAATATGGTGCGAGGAAGCACTTCGTGGCGTGTTGCGTCAGGTACGTACTGCTTGCCCTGCCATAGTAGTTGTGCAGATGGGGCCGGTGCTACGAGGAGGGAACGTCTTTGTAATGCATCAGTAGCATGGCTGGACACTGTCGTCGCTTCTGCGTGTGTTCTGGACGGTGCTTGCATCATGTCATGTGCTACTGGCACCCTCTGCCGTTTCGTGCGGCGACAGTACGTCTTCAAGACTTCTTTACCCGAACAGTTTGATTCTGCGCCCGACCGCCTGGAACTGCTACGGTTGTCTGTATGACAGATGTTTGTGCCATGTTGTCGCTCCTCGCTCTTCGTATCCACTGTCTTACTAACACTTGGCATCGCTTGAAGAACGTCTTCCTACGGTATAGTATGCGGGCTCTGTAGACACGGAAGTTGCGTCAAGTCGTCCATGTGTAACGTCAGGCCACAACAGAAACCGCAATGCGTGGTTCACCTCTGAGTTGAATCCAGAGGCGTCACCTTCTGCACGTCGTGTCTTCCAACCTAAGATTCTGGCCGAGTGGTAACGGAACAGAAAACGTAGTCCCTGTGGACTATCCGTCCTATGTACTCTTCGAACACGTAGCTGTAGTAAGAAGGACTTGTCAAGAAGTTTCAAAATTTGCCTAATTTGAGAGTTAGATGCACCGAGCTCAACTGCCCACTTCTGGATAGTAAGTCGACACTGTACTAATGAACTGGACATGTTATGGACGGAAGCCATGAAATGACCATAATGATCCCTATAATGTAACCATGGTTGCTATGTTGGGGCAATGCAGATTCAACGTCTTCTGGCAAACTTGGAAGTACTTGGAAGTATGAGAACGTTCTGTGCTATTCTGATTTGAAGAGACAACACAACAATTGCTGCAAAGTAGGAAAATTTCTGTAACTAATGACTGATTATGTAGGAAACGCCAAACCTTTCTTCTGAATACCGTGACTAACTTCGGTGACCTGAACTCATGCCACGAAATACAGCTGCGAAAGTCCAGTAAACCTCGAACATCATCGACAAGACTGCTTCACGTTCTCTACAATGAAGGAATCAAAATTCTACTAGCATTGTGGATGTGCTTGTAGTGCTCAGTACTATTGTATGGGATTCGATTTCAATAGCTACTACTTATAAGTTTGAATGTTCTTGTATGCTGCAAGGCTAAAGATTGTGTTGCAAATAGTTAAAGTTTTTCTGAAGCTTGACGACTAATTGCGTGCCAATGACGACAGGTACTACATGAATTAAATGTTGTGATGCTCAAATTTTTTTTATGACTTCTTCAATAAGTTTGGCTGCCATTTATGATGAAATGTGACTATGCTCTTGCCTTCCTTTATAGAATGTGTCATCTTATCTTCAGGTGTAGCCAAAGTGGCGGTTATTTGAAGTTTTGGTTCCGTAAATTGTCCTCACGATGGAACAATACCCATTTTTTTTTTAGAACATTCTGGTGGCTACAATGAATTCCTCAGCCGTCTTGCATTGTAATGCAATTTAGTAGTATATAAATGCAATACTTCAGTAAAAATAGGGTACCGCATTCAATCCTCAGTTGTCTCCACCTCTACATATTTGTACTATGGTACTGCAGGGCGGAAGCATCACACCGCCATTTTACATTTGCAATATTAGAATAAGATGTTTTTCCCTGTTTATGACACTTGGCATTCCATAAGTACATCTTTTCTTAATTTACATGTTCGTACTGAAACGTCATTGCTATTGTCAGTCCATTTTTTTAACACCTGCACTGTCTTTCTTTCTGAGCAACACTGCCCTTACTGTCTGCCCAGTGCATTTCCAGTTAGAAATTTTCTTATCTGAAAAAGGCTATGTCCCATGCTTCTGTAGCTCGGGCACTTAAAAATTTCACCTACAAGTAAACATGTTCGACTACTAGTATTTATCTTTGCTATTTGCACTCACTAAATGTTGCGTACTCATCACCATTCAATGAGGAACCCATCTCCCAACTTCCAAAAAAAAGGATGAATGAAAATTCCAATTCCTCTTACTGCTGTGGCGAGTCAACTCTGTACATCGTCCAGAAATTGGACGTCGGAGCGCTTAGGGGTTAATTTCTTTTCATACCATGATTTTAAGCATTGTCATGTACATGTAACCCAATAATTTCATTTTCCAAGGTGAATCAATTTTTTAAATGAAGCAAGAGTTAAAATAAACATTTTAGTGACTATGCATTAAATCAAATGGAATAAACCAATATGATCAAATAGAGTTATTGCTTAAACAAATAATTATCTTTAATTCCTCCTTAGGAATTCCATATATATTGCAAATGCAAAGTATTGAAATTTTGTAGGGGCCTACATGTATTGCAAATTTTTTAATGTCAAAATTTACAATCAATGAAACATTCTTTTCTTTTCTTTTCTTTTGAAAACAAATGGAAATTCCATTGCAAACACCAATGTACAAAACAGCCAAGCCCAAAGGCTGAACAAAAAGGGGAAAAAAGATAAAACATTTTATTAATCACTATATTTCAACTTTGAAAATTTGTAACTAATTGCACAAAGGTCCAAAAAATATGAAACGACTTGAATTAAATACCAATTCCATTTCCATCCAACTAAATATTACTCAAATTTATTTGAAGGAATTCAGCTTACCCAATAGGCAAACCAACTCTTCAAAGGTCGCACGAAGGAAGGTAGAGGCCCCATGCACATGCCAAAATTTTGCCACGCCATCCGCCATCCGCCTGGGCAAGTGGCGGGGCGCCATTGGTTGCCCCGGAATTCCGGGGTAGATGGCGCTGGCGGGAGGAGCTCTTTGCACACTTGGGAAAAAACACTCCACGCCAAACCACTCCCTGCCGCTAAAATTGAACGTTTCAAAGAAATTAGCAAAAATATAAAATTATATTGCATCCCTACATTTTAATTGATAAGGTCCTAAAACTTTTTTTCATACCATGATTTTAAGCATTGTAATGTACATGTAGCCAAGTAATTTTGTTTTCTAAAATGAAGCAATTTTGAAATGAAGTAAGAGTTAAAGGAACATTTTAGTGACCACTACGTTCTCAGGGAGTGCACTTAGTTCTACTATAACAAACCATGTGCGAACAAGTGGTTTCTAATAAACTATAATTTCAACCCAAAATTTTGAACATTGTTTAATAATGACTAAGGTAAAATAGCCCATTACGGTCAGATCGCCCATAGTGGACACCTCATGATCCCATAACGGTTTCTCAAACCACAATCAACATCTAACCTGACAATCATAGAGTGATTAAGGTAGTGTGTTCTAAAAGCGCCCATCTTCTTCAAACCGCCCCTATTTTAGGTGGAGAATGGAGATGGGGTGATCCTTAAATGGACCACTATTGCAATTGAATGTATCAAAGAAAAATTGTTTTTCTATTGTAAGAGCCAATCATTGTCTTTGATTTCTGCAAATTTCTTTACAAGTTGCAAGTGGACGCATTTTGGGAGACCTATGATCACAAATAGGTGCCTATGCCTGAAATCTTTGAAAATTCATAAGTAATTCAAAAATGCTTGGAAAATTACGAAACCACTTGGGTTCTCTAGCGAATTCATTTGTCTTTCTCTGAAAAATAATCCAAATTCTTACGGTCTCCATAAGCATATGAAAAAGGTGGAACAACCCGTAAATGGACGCTTTTAGAGCATGTTACCTTAGTGACTGCATTAGGAACATCCAACTTTTCCAGTGTATGAGCATTCCCACGGCAAACTCGCCAAACAGGCACACCAAATCACAAAAAATTGCTTTCAGTTAAATAAGAGAATTAAATCCACCAACCATCCTACATTTGTTGAAAAATATCTCCATCTTACCTTGAGATTGAAATCGAGTAGAGAAACTCTTTATATACATATGAAGTGGTAGGATGTAGAACAACCCATGTGGGATAATGTAAATTAGAATTAGTAGGAGCTCAACCGCTCATAGTTAAGTCAAAAGTAGATTTTGTATTTCAATAGAATTTCAAACCTCATTTAGGCATGGTAGAATTTTTTTTTTCAAAACACTTTGAACTAAGAAAAGTTGGTAAATGAATATAACTTTCATTTCCAAAAATCCGTTTGAGATTTAAAATATCCAATTAAAATATATGGACAGATTTGAGAGAGGAAGTTTGAAATTGTAAAAAATAATTCCCTTCCAACCCCTCTCTCAAATTTGTCTATAACATTTGATCGGAGATTCTAAATCTCAAACGGATTTTTGGAAATGAAATTTCTCTTCATTAACCAACTTCTTTTAGTTCAAAGTGTTTTGATATTTTTTTTTCTACTATGCCTAAATGAGTTTTGAAAATCTATTAGGAAACAAAACCTACATTTGACTTAACTATGAGTGGGTTGAGTTCCTACTAATTCTAATTTACATTATCCCACATGGGTTGTTCTACATCCTACTACCTCATGTGTATATAATGAACTCTTCCTCTCATCTAAAACTCAATTTTAATTGATAATGTATTAACTACAAGTTTGCCCGATGGTAGGCAGTCCACTTTTTGTGTTGGTTGCCTTTGGCATCCTGCCGTGGAGATGCTCTAAATCATTGTCAGAAGTTACTTTTCATGGCATTGTACATTAGAAATTATTGTTACCACTTTAGGTGGTTAACCCCTAAAGGTATTGGACTATGTTTTCACCAAAAACACTCCAAAACTGCCATTTCCAATACAAGGACCAAATTTTAGAAAATTTGATTTTTTAGGCACATGTAACCGTAGGATCTTGTAGCAAACTTGTTTGAAAACATGTGGAAAAAATTTCAGAATATTCCGCTATGTAGATTGGAAGATATTAGCATTTGAATTTGCAAAAATCCAATTTTCTTCCCTGCGAAAAACCGGGCAGCTGCCCCTCACAAGGTCATATTGGTATACAAAAATGTCGAAAATGGTGGTTACTCTTCAAATTCATTTTTCAAGGCAAGTTGGCTACATGCTTGAAAATTTTGAGATCGTTTGGAATTGTACAACATGTAGAAAAAGAATAGTAAATAGAAAGAACTAGAGAATGATTCAAAACACTAAATTGTTAATAATTTATTTATGGAATTGTAAAATGAGAATCCCAATGGTTGTAATGTTGTAATGAACAACCTACATCCAATGTTGTTGTTTTTTTCAAAAAATATTGAAAATTGAGCTCAATAATGGATTTGAAAGTTTATTTTAGAGTAGAGAATCCAACAAAACTAGAAATTGCCCGCAAACTAAAAAGCCTCATAACTTTTGACTCGTTGATCAGAATGGAGTGATTCAAAGCTTTCCACATACGTATAAACCTAATGAACTAATTTCAAATTTTCAGTTTTGAAAAAAATGTTTTTTCAAAAAATTCAGATTTTTTTTGGGCTGCCCGCTGAGCATAGAAAATGACATTTCATTGAATAACTTTTTTTCTATGTATTCAAAAGCTATGAAAATTGTTGCGCCTTAAAGCTGCTCCTCGGGAAAATGTTGTGTGAAAATTCCAAAGAAAAAACAAATAAACTCCATTCGTACTGAGCTGCCCAAAATCGCTATGTTGCCAAAAAAGGCAGTTTGGTCCTTTAGGGGTTAAGATAAGTATATTGGGTGCACTTTTTGTTCGTTATGGAGCAGCCTATAGACCGTGTTGGGAAGATCACTTCAGAAATACATTACTAATTCACACTTTGTCTGAAAAATAAAATTTCAATTGCTCTCACTTTTTCTCACACTTATCTTTGTGTGGGAAAAAATTTAGAAAATTTCAGTAATGGCATAGGGCAGACTCCGAATTCTGACCACAATGGGCTAATTTACCTTATAGCTTTTTATTGCCAGAATTTCCAACTCAAAGAAAATATGAAATAATTTCTAAAGGAGGTTGAAAATGAACTAAAATAGCATGTTTTTCAACTCAAATAATTATAGAGGACATTTAGATGACCATTGAGTCAATATTCAACTCAAAATGAGCTTTCAATAATGAATTATTTTTAGGAATTTTTTGTTCATTTTTTAAACAATTTTTTCTTATATAATATAGGGGTGTGAGAGTTATTTTTCAATTCTACAGTGTATCTTTTTACTTCAAAAATTTGTAACTAATTATTATTAACAAATAAAAATATCAATAATTCAAAACATAAATTTTCAAAGTAGGAAAACCTATTCATATTTTTTTAATTTTGTTTTATTTAAAATTCAAAAAGTATATAGGGGGCCCAAAGTTTTGTTCGCACGTGGTTTCTAATGGACACTCTAAATGACCCCCCCAAGATTGCGTTAAATCAAATGGAGTAAACCAATATGATCAAATAGAGTTATTACTTAACTCTTAAAGGATTGTCACTATACTTTCACCAAAAATGCTCCAAAAATGCCATTTCTAGTACAAGTACCAAATTTTTGGAAAAAAACTTTTTTCGACATATTTTACCGTAGGATCTTGTATTATATAGTATCAAAAACATGTGGTAAAAATTTCAGACATTTCCACCGGGGGGATTGCAAGATATAAGCATTCAAATTAACTAAAATCATTTTTTTGACCCTGCAAAAAGCAGGGCAGCAACACTTCACAAGCTCACATTTCTATGAAAAAATGACCTAAATCGTGGTGCTTCTTTGGATTTGTTTTTCTAGACAAGTTTTCCACATGCTTGAAAATTTTCAGATCATTTGAAATAGTACAACATATAGGAAAAAAATAATAAATAGATAGTAGTAGAGAATTATTAAAAATACTAAATTATTTACAATTTAAATATGGAATTGAAAATTTCCAATCTCAATGTTCTAAATGTTTTAATATTGTATCTACATCCTACGATTTTATTTTTGTCCAAAAATATTGAAAATTGGGTAAGATAAAGGATTTCAAAGTTTATTTTAGAGTAGGAAATCCAAAACTGCCCACAAACAAAAAAT
Organism: Rhytidiadelphus loreus; assembly: GCA_947034895.1. Taxonomy (NCBI): domain Eukaryota; kingdom Viridiplantae; phylum Streptophyta; class Bryopsida; order Hypnales; family Hylocomiaceae; genus Rhytidiadelphus; species Rhytidiadelphus loreus. Next base: position 24,861,221 of record OX344765.1, on the reverse strand, counting down.
CTTCATAACTTTTGACTCATTGATCAAAATGGAATGATTCAAAGCTTTTCATGCATATAAAACTCTAGAAAATCAATTCCAAATTTTTGTTTCTGAAAAAAGTGATTTATTCTGATCTGCCCGAACTGCACGGTTGGGAAAAAAGTAACATATTAGGCTATAACTTTTGACTCGTATTTCCAAATGAAATTTGGTGCACATGAAAGATCTTCCTTGCCCCCACATTCTATTAAAATTCCAGATCCAAATATGAAAATCTCCACTCGTAGGTACCTGCCCAAAATTTCTATACAGCCAAAAAACACAGTCCGATCCTTTAGGGGTTAAACAAATAATTAACTTTAATTCCTCCTCAAGAATTCCATATGTATTGCAAATGCAAAGTATTTAAATTTTGTAGTCTATATGTATTTCAAATTTTTTAATGTCAATATTTAAAGTCGATGAAACATTTTAGTGATTACTATGTTTCAAGTTTGAAAAGTTGTAACTAATTCAACAAAGGTCCAAAAAATATGAAACGACTTGAGTTAGATACCACTTCCATTTTTCATCCAACTAAGTTAAATATTATTCAAAATTATTTGAAGGAATTTAGCTTACTTCAAAAGACAAATTAGCTCTTCAAAGGTCACATGAAGGAAGGTGGGGTAAGTTACGCAGGGTTGTAAAAAAATTAAAGTTTCCTGACCCAACTGCAAAGTGCAAATCTGGTGGATTCCGCCACCCCCCGCCATTCAAACAGGCATGTGCATGGGGTGGAACACCAATTGAAACTGAAGGAACTTCTGTTGCTTGGACAAATGTCCTTGTGTACATCTCCTCGTGGCTCTCAAAATGCTTCGTAGACTTTCAGGGGTTTCTTTTTTCAACTTTTTTTTTTCCAACAAAAGCCAAATGGCACAGCACAGGGACTTCATACACTTACAGAAACTGCCATAGCTAATTGAGGAATCCAAGATTTCAAACAAAATTTGGGCATGATGTGGACGGTTCAAGCATCACACTTGCAGGAATAAATATTTCAAATTTTTTAAAAATGGTTTTGGATTTTTTAATAATTTAATCAAGTTAATTAGTGAAAAAAAACTTTTTGTACAAGCCATTTTTTCAAGATTCTTTAGTATGGGGAAGGAGAATTCTTTTCAGAATTCTTTTCGGAATTCTCTGGTAAGAATTTCTGTATGAAATTTTATTGAGTGAGATATTAGTGAGTGTATGATCAAATGATCGTGATCCTACATTTTTATGTTTTTTATAATTCACTCTAGAAATATACAAAATCTCCAAACTTTTGAAAAGTGTATGAAATGTTTAAATATTATTTTCTACAATTTTTTGGAGTTTTTAAGAGTGAAATTATAAGAAACAGAACTATTTGGAGGCATATTTTAGTCAATGACATTTCACTAATTAAATAAAATTTTAAGATTTGTAAAATTGTGAAAAGAATTCTCATTTTGTATACTAAAAATTCTTGAATTTTTTTAATTAAATAAAATCACTAATAAATTTGATTGAATTCTTAAAAAGTAAAAAAATAGAAAATCATTTCATACTATTGTATTACTTGTACTTCAAAAAGACCAAGATTTGTTGAAAAAATCTAATTTCTCAATTAGTTTTGGCAATTTTGAAGAATATGAATACCTATAAGAACTAGCATTGCATTAGAGAAAATCTAGGGTCTCAAGGGGGCTACTCCGCAGCCTTTAAGGGACCCTAAAATTTGTTTGTATTTTGCAAAAAAAATTGTTTTCCCCCTATTCCCGCCCACTTGAATCTGGGGTGGCAGCAACGCAGAAATCAAAATTAATGAATAAAAAATTGACTAAAAAAAATGAAAATTTTAAAATAAAAAATAAATAAAAAAAACTGGCAAATTTTGAGATCTTCACCTTGGTTGACACCAAAGGTGCGGGACTTTTGGAGGTGATAGACCAAGCTCAAAACAGCTTGGTATGTCACCATGAAGCAGCCCTCTAGAGACCCCATAATTTCTTAAATGTAACTATCTATAGAAATTGGACTCATAATTATCCTCTTGGATCCAAAATTCTTTTGCTCAACATTGACTATTGAAATCTCCAAGGAATGCAATAGCAAGTGCACAATGCAAAAAATGCCCCTATTTAGGCAATGAATAGGCCTTGGAATCAATTTTAGGGACAATCAAAACTATCATACAAACATACACCTACATGTACCTACCATGTAGGCACACGTACATATAAGACAACTATGAAATCTTATTATTACACGAATATTTTTGAAATAACTTGTATGTTCACAAATGATTCAATTAGCTAAAATACTTTGGGAAATAACTTATTGCCAAACACATTAGGGACTCCCTTATGCTAGCTAGTTGGTCCTATGAGCCTTCTTTAGAGATAATGTTTTCAAAGAGGAACCCAAAGTTTTTACCTTGGCAATAACAAGGAACTAATTATCGAGAAGGTATAGATTTTGGAAATTTTGAATTTTTATTTGAAATCATTAGCTTAGAATTATAGGTGAGGTCATTAAATATGAAATTAGTAGCCCAAAATAGGGGATAAGTTTCTCCATGTATTCCAAATTTATAATTTTCAAGTGAAGTGTGAGGATCCATCTACCCCACCCCATCCACCATGAAAAGCTCATAGGACTACTATAACATAATTGAACACATTTGCAGTGCATAAAAAAATTTCCAAATTTTTTAAATACAACAAATGGAGATTAAATATCTCAATTTGGTTTAATTAGAAATTGTCATTCCAATCTAATTGACGATGTCAATTTTGCATAATTGGCACAATTCCCTTCAAAATTTACAAATTAAAATAGCATATTACATAGACCCTCATGTGTGGAAGGAAATTAAATGATTCAAAGAGTCAAGGAGGAAATTTAGGGAGGGATAGGAGGATGCCAAGGAAGACTGAAAGGAGGGGTGGAATTTTAGCTAAATAGTGCATAATGTTAAGGCATTAGAGAAAGAATGGGGCTTCTACAAGGCCACCAAAGCTAGACCATCAAGTTGAAAAAAAATGTAATTTTTTTATTCAACTACATCAGATTGCTAGCCCAAGTCTAGTAACCATGTAGACTAAGTTCCATTCTTTCTCTAATGAAGACATGAAATTTGCATAATAATTTGTAAATTGATTCATCAACACATCAAGGTAAATAAATGTAAATATCTAAAACTCAAAATGAAACATGGAATAATGGAAAGTGCAATAGAAACTAACGGTAGCATGCCATGTGTTGTTGCCACAATACAATAAAAATAAAGAAAAGTTAATTTTAATTCTTTTTCAAATTATAAAAACTTTGAAATTTAATATTTTTGTTGTTACACTACTAGAAACAAGGGGGCTTAGCAACGTTTGTGAACAACGTTTTTGTGGGGTCCAAGTTTTTGAGCAACGTTTGAGCAACGTTTGAATGGAACGTTGCTCTACAACGTTCCCAGTGCGGAACAACTCTTCCTCTCCTCTCCGTTTTTTGGTGAGCTTTTGTATTTTTGGATGTATTGAATGTTCTTGGAATTTACATGCATCGGGATCCACATTGGACAATGAATCACAAATTGGAGATTAGGAGTTGGCATCCTTTAAGGCATCCTCCAATATCTTTTGCCACCGGGAGCGTCCAAGACTGCCCTTGGAGTCGAACACATATTGCAAAAACGGAGCCTCTTGAATGTTCTTACAATCTGCCCTATGCACCACAACATTATTATTACACAACGGTTAGAGCCATGCGCCTTCAGTAGAAAAAATGGCCGGCCACTGCTCGTGTGAAGACAAACAATGACTGACTTGTATATTTGAAGGTCATATTACTTGCTTGCTACTTGGAACTGCTGTGTCTCCAGACCAGTAGTGCTGGTCCTCTTGAAGGTCATGTTCATCTCTAAGGGGAGAATTGAAAGCAACAAGAAAAGACAACAAATAATGACAAAAGCTCATCTTGCATGGTTTGTGATGAAGGACTCCATCTCACAGTAAGAGTGAGGGTTAATGACTAATTGGAATTTAGGGTTCAGAAACGTACTCACATTGAAGGATTTTTTCTTTTCTTTTGCCAAGTGACCGTCAGTTTTGGATAGACTATTGCAACTTGAAGGTGCGTATCTGTCACTCCTCACTCAAGCATTTTTGTTCCCAAAAAAAATACATCATAGGAGTACATATAATGCTACAATCTATGTAGACAAATTTTTGCAACGATGTGTTACAGTTCTCCTAGGATGTGTTTTTTCTTTGAAGATTTTATCTTGTTCCATAACTGAAGTTGCCTTTCAAGTGCTTAGGAATGCCAAACTCGTTCAAATGTTGATATTTCAAGGGTTGGTAGTTTTCTAGGCACCCTTAAAATGTGCTCCAATCTTAGTTTTTTGATCTTTGTGAACTTGGAGGAGGAAGTTTTGAAACATGCCATTTGTACCACTCAGGGACTAAGGAGGACCCCTTTGCAAATTAGAATGGAGTTCTTGCTTTGATGTGAATGATAGAGCATATGTTTTCTGTAACATGTCTAGCTCTTCGGTTGGCGGTGTTCCTACTCAACTGCTTCTTTTGGCTTCTTGAGAGTCGGCTGTCAATCGCACTCATTCTGACGCACATGAAGAAAACCAGTAGTATCATAGAGGTTGGTTTTTCTGTGTTCCGTGATTGCTAGTTGCTAGAGCTTGCACTTAACAACTGAAAAGTATGGATTTACATAATTTCTTTGATTTTGCATGCCCTGTTGAGAATCTTCTTTCAAAATGTTATCACGGAGGTTGATTTTTCTGTGTTCCGTGATTGCTACTTGCTAGAGCTTGCATTTAACAACTGAAAAGCATGGATTTATGTACTTGTGTTGATTTTGCAGGCCTTGTTGAGATTCTTCTTTGAAAATGTTATTCACACCTAATAAACTGAGGGTTTTGTACAAACACTCCTGTAGAAGCATTACTCCGAGCCACCTATGTACTGTTCTCAATTTCTCCTTGAATCCGGTATCCCTGACAATCCTACACTATGCTTTCAAGGTCAAAAGAACATTAGGTCGTAGAGAATATTGTTTAGTATTAACTTTTGACTCTCAGGGGGGTCATTTAGAGTGTTGTAGTCATATAATCTATAGATGAAATGTGCACAATAGTTAAATTTTGGTAATTTTCCAAATTTTCTATAGTATTAGTGCATTTGTAGTGATAAAACCGGGTTGTTACAAATTAAGTAGACTTTACTATAGTTTATTGATCACCAATAGATGGATGGTAGCGAATGAATGGAGTGCAAATCTATTGTGACGGACGGATTATTTACCTGTCAAGTGAACATGGTGAAGAGTACGATTGTGAATTTTTGGAGGCCAGTCTGGAGAGAAGCCAGAGCTCCTGCGGTGGTGAGGCCGACAATGTGTAGGATCGATAGTTGTTTTGTGAGTTTATGTGTGTGTGAGAACTGAGTGAGGAATTAATTAATTTTTAGTTGAGATGGATCAATTGATTTTACGGAGTGAGATAGTAAAGAATGAGAAACAATTGTAGATGTATAAATGAAATATCATTTGAAATATAATATCGGAGTTGAATGGAAAATAGGAAATATATGTGTGTGCTGTTTGCAATTGAATTTGTTGTATGGAATGGACCATGTATTGCTGAAATCTATTGTATGAAATGAATGTTTGGATGTGCTGAATGGTGTATGTCAATTGTGAAGTGTTCTTGTGCTAAGTGTTAAGTCTATAGAATTAACCTTGTGAGGAATTTCTATTGTCATGACTGGTTGTGAATGAATATATGTTGGACTGAATGTTAGTCTATAGCATCTGTGAGAGTGACTTTGGAGTTTGGAATCAATAGTATAGAACAATGAGTGATTTAAAAACAAAACGAGAATTATCTAAAATAAACCAAAAGAAATGTAAGTTCTGTAATCAATTGAATTATGTTAAGCCTGAGTGCAAAACTAAAAAAGGAATTACTATGGTGGAGATGCAAAGCAAGGACTTGATGGAAGAGAAGCCAAAATTAACATGTGTAAAAAAGAATCAATTGAAGATGTTGGTTGATGAACAAGAAGATCAATAGGAGCTATACTGGCTGGTTGGTGAGGCTGTAAAGTGGATCAAAAGCAAAGTTGAATCGATAGATTTGCGCACAATCAATAAGTTCACAACCTTGGTTTAATTATAATAATATGGCTTAATCTATTGTTTGGGTAAAAACGGAATTATTTTTCCGATCCTTTCAATTGTGCACAACCTAGGGATTCATTCAATTCTCCTTATAGAATTACCCTAGAGCACCCATGCCTCCTTGCAAACGAACTTAAACTATAGGAATTTATCAATAGTTCAATCTATAGTAAATTTCCATCTACAAGTGTCCATTAGAAACCACGTGTGAACAAAACTTTGGACACCCTATATATTTTTTGAATTTTAAATAAAACAAAATTAAAAAAATATGAATAGATTTTCCTACTTTGAAAGTTTATGTTTTGAATTATTGATATTTTTATTTGTTAATAATAATTAGTTACAAATTTTTGAAGTAAAAAGATACACTGTAGAATTGAAAAATAACTTTCACACCCCTATATTACATAAGAAAAAATTGTCTAAAAAATGAACAAAAAATTCCTAAAAATAATTCATTATTGAAAGTTCGTTTTGAGTTGAATATTGACTCAATGGTCATCTAAATGTGTCCTCTATAATTATTTGAGTTAAAAAATATGCCATTTTAGTTCATTTTCAACCTCTTCTAGAAATCATTTCATATTTTATTCACTAGAAGAAAAACGTGTCCGCTGCAACCGGCCATATGCAACTCAAATGCAACTACGTGTCCTATATAACTATCTTACAATTGCAATTTTTTATAATTGCACCAACTTTGATGTGTATGTTGTTGTAGTTGCTGAGTAGTCGTAGAAAAAAATGTAGGAAAATGGAATCTTAACAGAGTAGATATTTTACATCCTATATTCGTTAGAAGTGTCAATGTGGACAACTTTGCGTTATGTGGAATCCACAACTAGAGTGCAACTAGAAATCAATTCAAAGACAACTAGTTTACAACTATAGAACAACCAAAATACAACTAGTTTACAACTACAAAACAACTACAAGAAGACAAGTTATGCAACTAGGAAACGACTACATTTTGAGTAGAAAACAACTAAGAAATCATTGGAAGATTAATATAGAATAACTATAGACAACCAGAAGACTATAAAACAATGATAGTCAAATTTGTTACTTGAAATGCTATGGAATTTGCTTTAAGTTCATAATTTGTTCTTTTGTTACATGAGTTATAAATGAATCATTGCCCTACATTAAACTCATATCGGTTGAAAACAACACTTCAAAATATAGCTCATAATGGCTTCTACAACTTTATGATAAAATTAGCTCAATGGCTTCTATGGAACAAAAGATTTCTAGTTGACTCTTTCTTTCACAAAATATAATACATTTGTATATGAAGTCTTTTTGAACTAAAGAACAATACAAAGATAGTTTCAAACTTGAGAATAACAAATTGGATTGCAAAAATTTCAATATCTTGCAAATGTTAAGAGATTGTCTTCTTCAGATAACTCTATGGCTCCAACCAAAGATGGAACAGGAGGAAGAGGTGGCACATCCTTTGGAATAGTCAAACTAGAAGCTTAAATAATGATGTTGAAAAATACATTTGATGTGTTTACAAATCTCTATCGAGCACAAGTTTCTTGTACCAACTTTGATGTATATGTTGTAGTTGCAGAGTAGTCATAGAAAAAAATGTAAGAAAATGGAATCGTAACAAAGTGGATATTTTACATCCTATATTTGTTAGAAGTGTTGATGTGGACAACTTTGCTCTATGTGGAATCCACAACTACAGTGCAATTAGAAATCAATTCAAAGACAACTAGAAAACAACTAGAAAACAACTACAAGAAGACAAGTTTACTTTAATATAATTTGTGCATTTTATATATCCCATATCATTTGTCATACCTACTGCCACCCTACTTGTATAAATAACTCGTCTTCTTAACACCCTAAAATCACAATAAGTGGTCTTTGGAGCTACCTAACATAATTGTCCAATATGATGAGTATTGTATGATATATGGTGTATATTGTATGGGATATTATATGTGTTGTATTATATATGGTATACTATATGTGTTGTATTATGTATGGTATACTATATGTGTTGTATTATGTATGGTATATTGTGTATAATATGTTGTATATTGTATTATAAGTATACTAGTTGACCATCAATTGCAAATGAGTTGTAAAACACTTGTATGCAGTCGATTACAAGTTGCACAAATGTATCATCAATATGCATAGTAGTTGCAAATAAGTTGTACTCATGATTTATGAGTCACAAAAAAGTTACAAAAAAGTTGTACATATCTTATAAAGTAATCACAATAGTCATAGAAAAGTCATAATCTAGTTGCAAACCAGTTGGTAAGAAGTGACAAACATGTTGTAAATGAGTTGCAAACTGCTTACATTGTCCCATAATCATTATCCCATAATCATTGTCCCATAAACATTGTTCCATAATCAAATATATACCTAAAGCAGTTGCGAAGTAGTTGAAATAAAGTAGCAGACCAATCGCATCAAAGTTGCAATGAAATCACAAAGAAGTTGCAACTTAGTTACCGACCTCAAACAACAGTGAATACCACGTAGGCAACCACGTCATAAAGCGCATCGATGAAGTTCCACGTAAGCTATAGAATGCGGGACTAAATGTTTTGCCTTGCAACTATGGTGCAACTAGAAAACTTGTCCATAGCAACTGGGGCCCTCCAAATTCTCACCAATTGCAAATGTCTGGTGCAACTAAAAACTAGTTGCTCTTTGTAGTTGCAAAACCCCTCATTTTCTTCTAGTGATTTGAGTTGGAAATTTTGGCAATAAAAAGCTATAGTCATTATTAAACAATGTTCAAAATTTTAAGTTGAAATTATAGTTTATTAGAAACCACTTGTTAGCACATGGTTTGTTATAGTAGAACTAAGTGCACCTCCCAAGTTTTGACTTAATCCTATTTTAGTAGATAAGTGAAAATGCTAAAAGTACAATGGTTGAATGTGGTCAATGTTTCTTATTTTGCAAAATCTAATCTACAGTCTAAACTCAATTAGGCAAAGTGGTGGAATCGATTTAGCAACACCCTCCTTTCTTGTGTATTCAGCACACTCCCCCTTTCTTCTGTATGCTATGAATTAGACGAAGTTCCAAGGCACTGCAATGAGATTGATAGCTTGATTATATAGCTAGGTGAGTTTACTTCTAACTTCTAAGATTGATATTTGTTTATTTCATGTTAACAATGTTTAAACTTTGTTGCTACTACATTTTGAGATTCTTTTGAAAAATTCTGATTCATTAAATGGTTGTTTGTAGAAGCTTAGAACTAGCTTTTTGGCTCTTTGAATGTCCGCTTGTGGGACTTCATGGGGAGGACCAAAGATATCTAGATCTAAACATGGGAAGGGCTCAGTTGATGAAATGTCTCCATTGCAAAATCTTGAAGGCCAAGATGCAGTCAAGTGTTAGCACCAATAGCTCCAAGATGCCACCCTTGTCCTGAAGGTAGTCCTAACCGTAAGAAGAAGTCTCTCTTGGAGGTTAGTTGTTCATCTCAAAACTCCAAGAAACAAAGTCATCTTGCAACAACAGTAGAAGAGGGAAGTAAACTACCAAAGAAGAAAACTCAAGGTGATGTTGGATCCAAAGACCATCCCACCCCAACAATTGGACATTGTGGTTCACCATCTAGGGAGCAAGGCAGAATAGAAGGATCTAAGGTAGAACATGGCCAATGCTCCAAGGATATGCTTTTAGAACCTTTAGTGAGAGGAAGAATTGTTTCAGAGTTAGGTCAGAATGCATCACCTGATGAAACCTCTCTTGAAAATGTGTTGAATTCAGCAAGCTATGGTGTAGAACCTAAATTTGGGGTGAAGCTCTTAGTCCTTCACCAGCACAGTATTTCAAGGAGATTTTAGAGCATTTGTTGTCTCTCTTGCTCCCTTATCAAAGGGAGAGTTTCATGAGGACTCATCCAAATGTAGCATTTGAAGATCTACTTCCAAGATTAGATACATAAGAAGACAAAGTGGAGTTGCCTGAGGTAGAAGTGAACCAGTTTTTTCCTATAGTCAGTACAATGCATACATCTTTGCCCTGTCTACAACCAGTTTCACGATGTTCAAAGTTGATAGATGTCCACCAAAGTCAAATGGTAAGTGGAGAAGAATTCAAAAGAAGTTGGAGGAACTTGCTAAGCAGGAGAAGAAGTTCAAAAAAAAGAAAGCAAAGAAGCTTTTGAAGGAGTCTAAACAAATAGCCAAGACTCTAGGAGCTGAAAAGGAGGTGCTTGCCATCAATCCATTTACTATTGGATTGCAAGGTAAATCAACAGTGAAGCCTATTGTTGCCCCTACCAAGTGTATTTCAAGTATTGGAGGTTCAAGCCTTGGAAAACAAACACCAAAGAAGAAGGATTTATGTCCATCTAGTAGTGCATCCTTAGGTAAATCTTTTGATTCACCTTCTAGGACTATGATTGGTGAGCATGATTCAATAGCAAATTTAGATAATTGAGGCATAATGGATAGTATTTCTTCATTTGAAGTCAACTCACTCACAGCACCAATAGGAGAATTTTGGGAGAGCAAGCAGCTCTTGAGTTTTCATGGCATTTGGATTGGAATAAGCAGTGTCCGACGATGAAATCTCGATTCACATTGAAGTTGCGCAAGGTTTACCCTGGTCTTTGGGATCCCAAAAACATTCTCAAGGCAGTTGGGGCCAACCTTCGAAAACGCAAGACATGCTTGAAGAGGAGTTTTGAAAGATCTAATAATCCAAAACAAGTTTCGCAGCCTACAAGATGCTTTATGGGGGCGTGGAGAATCATCTACGAATCAATGAAGGACTTAAAGAAGCAAAGGAAAGGCAAAATTGTGTAAAGTGGCTACAACGAATCGATTAAAAGAGCAAGGATGTACTCATCAGCAGGGTTGTTCGTTGCGACAGCGCGACAGCGCGACAGACAGACGTCGCGCGACGTCTAGTAGAGCCCGCGCGACGTCACGAAAAGTCAAATTTACCTTTGACTTTACAGGAAATTACCCCCCTCCAGGTGGATGCCACATGGCATCCACTTGGCAAACTGGAGGGCGTGTACGGGTAGGAGAGTGCGGGTAGGGGTGACTGAGGGTGGGCGACTGCGGGTGGGCGACTGTGGATTTCTGAGGGAGACCACGGGTGGGCGACTGCGGGTTTGGCAGGGAGACCGCGGGTTCAGGAAGTGTTCTTGGGTGGGCGACCGCGGGTGCGCAAGTGTTCTTGGGTGGGCGACCGCGAGACCGCCCGATCCAACTTCGTGCTACGTTATATTGGGGTTTACAATTTACAAGTGCAAATAATAGAGCCCCCCGGGGAGGACACTCCCTATGTTTTAGCAAACTACGTGCGGCGGAAAAAGTAAAACAAGTAATACACCTTAAAATTTAATTTCTTTTTCAAAAAAAAAATTATGGATAGATTTTACTACTTTATAAGTTTATGTTTTGAATTATTGGTATTTTTTTGTGCTAATAGTAATTAGTTATAAATTTTTGAAGAAAAAAGATACACTGTAAAGCTGAAAATAACTTTCACACCTCTATATTATATAAGAAAAAAAATTTGAAAAATGAAAAAAAATTTATATAGAATAGCTTTCTATTGAAAGTTTATTTTGGTTGAATATTGATGCAATAGTCATCTTCATGTGAGCTCTATAAATATTTTAGTTGGAGAACATGCCATTTTAGTTCATTTTTCAACCCTTTCTAGACAATATATCTTATGTTATTTGGAATTGAATTTTTTGTCAATAGAAACCTTTAGTCATTGTTAAACAAAGCTCAAAATTTTAGAATGAAATTATAGTTTATTCAAGGTGAATTACATGAATTACTTTTTCCACCGCCGCACGTAGGTACCCCAAATGTAGTGAGAGTGTCCTCCCCTAGTGTTGGACCCGCGGTCGCCCTCAGTACCCGAAGCCGCGGTCGCCCCTTCACCCGAAGTCGCCCTAAAGCCCCTGACCCGCAGTCGCCCACTCACCCGCAGTCGCCTTCAAGCCTAAACCCGCAGTCGCCTCTATTTTTTCCACCCGCGGTCGCCCCTTCACCCGAAGTCGCCCTAGCGCCCCAGACCCGCAGTCGCCCCTTCACCCGTAGTCGCCTCAATTTTTCCACCTGAGGTTGCCCAAGGCAGACCTGCACGCGCCCACACCCGTAGTCGCCCACGCTGGCTGTCCACGTCAATTCTGAAGCCCTGCCACGTAGGCAAAATCTATTTACCATGGGGTAAAAATTTTTACCCCTCCGCGACGCGATGTCAAGTAAACTCGACACTTCGTGACACGCGACACACGACGTCAGACGTCATACACGACGCCTAAACCCAAAAATATGTCAGACAAGACAACCCTGCTCATCAGTGTGGGCCACGAGGAATCAAAGGCCTCTATGATCGTTTTGTAAGTGTTCTCTAAACTTTGCACTTGTCAATTTATTATATTCTTAAGTCTAGTATGCTTTGAACATTCAAACTACTACAATTTTGAAATTAGCATAATTTTTTTTGTTAATTATGTTGTTGTATAATTCATAAAGAGATTATTGAAATCAATTTGTCATTGTATCCCTACACATGCTATGTTCTCATAGTATGCTTATTGTTGTAGGTGGATAAGTATAATCAACCTCCAACTGATGAGGAGCTAGAGTATGACACATTAAATGGGTGGTTGGCTCTAAGAAAAGAAGACAACTTCAAAAAAAATGTTAGCAGATTGTGATATGAGAAGCCCATCTTCCAGCCTTGATACTAATGCTTTGAGAACTTCCTCAACTTCCAACAATGATGGTGGTAGCAGTGATGGTGGTACTTCTACCTCCGAATCAGAAGAGGATTAGGTTTGTACCAAATTTAAACTTGTAGTCTTTGTATGTTTGACTAAGTAGTTATTGTTGTGTTTAATATTCATTGTGCTTATATTAATTTTGTGTTTGACCATTTGTAAGCCTTGAAGTTGGCACTTGGAATTCTGAACTTATTTTTCACGATTTTTAGTTAGTTTTTAGATTAAATATATGAAAAAACATATAAAAATAGAGTTATTGAGAGTTTTGGTAGAAGTTCCTACCAAAATAGTAAGAAATGGCCTTAGATGAGTGAAACATGTAAAACTTTACATTTTTCCTAATTTTAGGTCTTATTAATATAATTAGGTAGTTTGATAATTTCGAGCGAAGTAAGGATTTGAAAGTTAGCCAGTCCTAGTCTCTTGTTCATGTGATACAGCATCTATAAGTACACATATAACAAATTGGTTAAAAATTAGAGTCTAGTCAAAGTCAGTTAAAATCCAATTCAAAATAATTGGATTTGTTGTTTGCATGTAACTTTGAGAATTCGAATCATTCACAGACCAAGATGTAGGAAATGATGATTGGAACATACAGAGAGGTGCTTTTCTAGGTCAAAGCATGCCAAGAGGTCAAATAAAAGTCCGATCATCCAAGATTCCCCTGGTATCAAGAATAATTTTTTCCCTCCGGGTGGAAATTATTAAGGAATTGCTAAAAATAACATCCTTATTGGAGATTTGATTTTGCCCTTAGTTGATGGACATCTTATAAAAGATTGCCTAAAAATTTCAGGATTTTACAAAACTCCACAATGATTCCATGGGAAGTCAACCACTTAAAATTGCATTCGTAAATTCCTAGAAATTACAAATGTTGCAATAAAATCTTACTAAGAATTAGGATAGTGTTTTGTGTGCCAATAAAGAGCCCTATCAAGTTTGAAGACATTCCGACATTCCCAAATACCAGAATTAGGACCGACAGCGAATTTTACAAGAATTTATACCTTGGCGGCGGGTTGACCGGCATACCAGGAACTAACGGTGTCTGAATGGAGCAATTCAAGGGTCAATTCTTACTCCTATGAATATTCTAAACCACCCTGGCTAGACAGTTTCATCAAAAATTGCAAACCCCCAAAGTTAGATTTTTTACTTTTGTTCAGAGTTACCGTGACTCAAATTTACACTTTAAAATGGTTGAAGAGGTATGGGTAAGGAATCTCCAACGCTAATTGGGGTCTTCTTAATGCGATGGCGCAATTTGTTTTCAGTTTCGAGTTGTCCCTCAAAAGATAGAGAGGGTCAGCCCTTAGTTTGACTTTTTTAAGGTAATTTTGGATTAATCTAGGTTGATTTTGCAAATATCTTTTGGAAAATTGAAGATTGGATTTGCCCAAGATACTTGTCTTGCGTAAGATGCCATCTTTTGAACTAAAGAAAGACAATTTGGAACTAACCTTAGATTAAATTGCAAAAATATCTTGGTTAATTAGGTAGATTTTCAAAATATCTTTGGGAAAAATCTAATATTTGATTTGGGGAAGATTCTAAGGCCATTTAGGGCCTAGAAAAAACTTGCTTTAGGACCTTCCTTTCCATTAAACAAAAATTATTTAGAAAACGCGTTAGGTTAGTTTAGCAAAATATCTAGATTGAAAGTAAGAAAATATTTACGAACAAGTTACTGGGGGGGCCGGGAGTTAGTATATAAGGCCCATCCTCGAGGTTGTTCATGGCCCTCATTCTCTTGTTTCATTCTTGTTGTTGCTCTTCTCGTGCTACCGACACTTGTCGGAGCACTATTTAAGCCAAATTTTGGCTATATCTTTCTATTTTCTTGTATTTTGAAGGTCTGGAGGGCCCCTTCAAAGCTTTGTTTTCTTTTTTTGTTTGAATTTGGAGGCTTCAAGCCTCAAAACTTTGATTTTCAAGAGTTTAGGAGGAGGAAATCTCCTAACTCCATTGTTGTTTGAGTTAACTAACTTCTTTCTTGAATTTGGAGGCTTCAAGCCCCAAAACTTTGATATTTCGAGGGTTGTGGGAGTAGTTCCCAAATTCTAATTGATTTTCTTGTTCATTTGGATACTAACCAACTATTTGTGCAAATTGATAACAGTTTGTGAACTCAAAACTTTAAAGCGGCAAGGCTAGACTTTGCCAAAAGGTTTTGGGCATCACCACGTGCCAAAACTCGTTGTATAATGGGTGTTTGGTTTGACTAATTGCTAATGTTTGGTTAAACATTGTCATGTGTACCTCTTTTAGTAATTAAACTTAGAATTTTGTTTGAAATTTTGGGAATTAGTTTTTAATGTTCGGTTAAACAGTGTCATGTGTACCTCCTTTAAGTTTTCAAAATACTAGTTTGGATCCTTGGATATCGTTATTTCTTGGGGTTGCTCCTGCACAACGGAGCTTTGACTTTTGAAACCTGAAAACGGGTACTTAAAACTTTAATTTGTTCGTTATTTCCTAGGGTTACTCTCGCACGGCGGAGCTTTAACTTTGAAACTAAGATCTAAGTACATTTAATTATTCCATTGTTGTCTAGGGGAGCCCCTACGGCAAAACTTTGGATCTTGAGATAACTAAACTCTTTTCTAAAGAAACTTAAATGTTTAAACATTGAAGTCCTTTTAAAAGAGTTTATTGCTTTAGTATAGGGATTAGCCATTTGCATTGTTAAGTGAGAATTATTAAAATTCTCTTAAACTACTCAGTCAAAGTTCGTTTCCCCAAATTCCTAAAAATTAGATTGGTCTTTTCTTTAATTTTAAATTATAAGTCTTTGTATTTGTTGATTGTTGAAGGTTCTTTTTTTTTAAAACTGTCGGGATATCAAACCCAAAGATTGGATTAACCCATCCTAATTGTCAACCTCAGTTCTGAGTGGTTTAATAACCCCAGTCTTCAGCCACTGAGACAAGGAGCCAGTCAATCGGTTCTCAACCAGAAGCCACCAATCGGGTCTCATAAGTCATAAGGAGCCAGTCAGTCGGGTCTCACCGGGCGTCAACAGTCCGAGTCGCTAGAGGGTTCACGTTGGTCATTAGGGATTCACGCCAGTTGCTGGAGGTTCACGCCGGGTCGCTGGGGGTCAGTGGGTCGCTAGGGATCAGTCCAATCGCTAGAGGTTCAGTTAGGTCGTTGGAGGAGCTCAGGGAAGGGAGGTGAGTCTAGAGAGTTGTCTTGAGTTCTAAAAAACTAAGTTGAGTTCCTACTCAACCCAAAGGGAAAGGCCGTTGCTTGCCACATCAATCCAAATTTTTGGAATTTGAAACAACATGAGGAAAATCATAATAAGTCTCATCTCTCAAACTCTCCATAGCCAACAAAACTATTGCAACAATCAAATAAACCATTTGGAAGAGAAGGAAGAATAAGAAGGAAGGGAATTTCTAACACGTGAAGAATGTTAGATTAAAAAATTCATTTAAAAAGAATCCTACTATTTAATTTGGCTTTGTTGTTAGATTTTATTCTATTTACAATTCATTTAGTTGTTTGGTAGTTATTAATTAGGATTCCAATTGTATTAGTTGGCCAAATTTGTTGTTTAAAGTTTTGTTTTATTACAATAGGTTAATAAGCCAAATAGATAAAAACAAAAAACAACTAATATCTTTGGAATATTAAACTAAAAACTATTAAACAATTGGCAAAAGAATAATATCACTATTCATTAGAATTAGAGAATTTAAAGGAATTCACTAATTTACAAGAAAAACTCTAAAACAAAATTATCATTTTCAAACTAACAAAATTGGACTTTTTAGATAGGTTTTTAGAACAACAATTCAACAACAATTAATCAAAATCTCACTAGAATTTTGCAAATTCATGAAAGACAATGGAGGACTTCGGGAAGACAATCATGATGGTATTTTGCGACGATGGATCCACTGACATCTTTGATACCGAGGTATGATTTCTAACTTTGTTTTTTCTTTAATTTTGCTTTTCAATCACAATTAACATTTAGAATCCCATTTGCTACGTGAAAGTTTGAACATTGCTAAAATTCTTAAAAAACTAATTAAAATTGTGGAAGTAATAAATGGATGAATTTGGAATTAATTTGGAAAGGAAATATTAATTTCATCCAAAAAAATCTCAAAAGGAATATAACTTAATTTAGGAATCTAGAAAATATTAGAATAGTTGGGGGAAGTTAAAGCCTAATTTATCCCCTTATTCTCTTTAAAATTATTGAAGGAACGAATTCCATCCAACTAAGGGGAATTTTCATCCATTCATAAGTTTTCACCTAGACATCCTAAATTTTTATTCTTTACCTTGGTAGAAAGGTGATTTATCACTTTCTTCATAAAAATAATAAAAAACCCCAAAACTACTAATTTTAGAATTATAACTTAGGAATAGGATTAATAAAAGAACAATTAGGAATATTTTTAAGGAATAACTAAAGAATCTTTTGAGACTAGAAAAGTTTAGGGAATCTTTTGAAGATTCCAAAACCAACTTTAAAAAAAAAATTACTTTGATTTTAAAGGAGTTAAATGTGGATGAAGCTGGACTTAAATTTGGATGAAAAATCTAAAAATAGGTTAAAACTAGGTTTTCTCTCAAAAATCCATTAGTTAAATTAATTAACAAATTAATCCTAAAATTTAGATTTATTTAGAACTCATTTTCTATTTTTAGTTAACGGATGAAGTTTTTAGGATAGAATTAGGGACGAATTTCATTCATCAATATCTTTTAGTAGGAACATCAGAATTCAACTTGCTTTACCATTTTGGGAAGGGCAAAGTGCATTCTACACTTTAACCTAGATAAATTTTTATATTAGATTAGATTTTACTTACTCATCAAAGTTTTGAACCTTTTAACATTTAAATTGTTCTGAAGCAGTTAGAATTAGATTATCATTATCACAAACAAAGTGTCCATTGCTTGGAAGGCTAAAGAATACTAAATTTACAATTCATCCATACAAATTACTAACTTATGCCGCTAGAACTTGTGTACAAATTTCTGACTTAAGGGTGGAGTTAGAAACACTCACACCATTGAATAGGATTGTCCCAATAGGACACCCTTTTCCTATCCTTAATTTGAGTCACATAAAAACTTGCTAGCCACATCCTTAGGTATATGTTTGCTTTTGCATTTCAACAATTATCTTTTGTGTTTTCATCTCAAATAATGATTTTTTTAAAAGTGAGCCAAGTGAGCAGTTTAATTCTTGTGGATTGCTTGTAATTCATTGATCCTCCATTGTCCGCTCAAATGCCTGTGTATGTAATGTAGGGTGTGGAGGTGCTTCTAGTGGACTACTGAAAGCTAAAAAAATAACAGCACAATAATTTGAGCAAAAGGTTGGGCCAAGACCAAGTTTGAAGGATTGCATTCAAAGCCTTCATGATCTTTACATAATGCATCGAGACGAGTAAGTCTTTTGTGATTTCTGGCATCGGTTTCTTCATTCACCCCATGAAGCAAGCAAATAGTCTATTTATAGAAATTTGCAGGATGCATAGCCATGAGATTCACCAATGAATGTTATTTGTACACTCAAATAGAAGTGGAAGCTTACAATTATTTCATCACTATCTTACTAACATTTCTTTTCCTTTTTCTTGCCAGTATTAGAAAATTTTCTTCATTTTTTGCAATTTTGTGACTTGTTTGGATCTAACCAATTTTATGATAGAATGAATAATTAATGTGTTCTTGTTACAATTTACAGTATCTAATCAATGTCTTCTCTATGCAATAGGAGAGACAATGTTTGCGCTTTGCAAGTAGTGCTTCAAGACCAACCGAATCTGCCTCCGAATGAAGGTTTATCATTGCACTCATCCTCTAGCACGTGGCTCGAATATTTGCTCGCTTGCAGTTAGCCCGCTTGCATTAACCTGTACATTTAGGTTTTGAAGTTTAATTTCTGTATGTGTGACACACTTACGTCTATTCACTTGTTCTTCGTTAAACAGTCACTACCTCTAATGACAACAAATTGTTTTGCACTTGTGGCAGCTGGTGATGTTTGGTGATTGAGACACAAGCCCGTGATTCATATATTCGTCTTGTACTACCGTAGGCCCAATTCAGTTACATCACTCTAAGAAGGAAAGAAGGCTTTGGAAGAAATTATTCATCAACAAGCTACACATCACTACTAGCTACTGCAGATTAATAGGGTTATTGCTTTGAAGTTGGTTAGATTTTTAAAGAACTACATCTTCTATTAGAAAATCCAATTCTATATATTGTAATTGTAGCTTTGATACTCAATTTCGAAATGAGTGGAATAAAATAAAAAATCTACATTCTTTATAGCAAATTTTGACTAGAATCCATTTCAATGGAACCTATTCTATAAAAAGCTACAAATCAATGTGCCAATTCTGAGTACAAATTAGCATGCCAGTAATGAATGCCAATCAACGTGCCAGTTCTAAATGCAAATTAGCGTGCCAGTAATGAATGGCCAATCAGTTATAGTGCCATGTGTCACTTAATTAGTTATGAATGGCCAATCAATTATAATGCCATGTGTCGTTTAATTCCTACTGTAATTGGTGATTCAAGCTTAAAAATATAAAAAGTTATAATGCCATGTGTCATTTAATTGATGATTCAAGCTTAAAAATAAAAAACTTATTTGGGAAGTGAAGTACCTGAAAACTCAGTCTAGTAGAAAAGAACATCCTAATTTTGGTAGATCAAAGCAATTGAAAACTTCAAAGAACCCGTTCTCACATTGCTCAAAAACGTTGTTCAATGCATGTTCCAAAATGTTGCTTCACCTGAGCAACGTTTGCAACATGGCTTCAAACAACGTTTGAGAGACCCCTCTAGTTCACTTCTTTAGTGTACCAAGCAATGTCTAGGGTGATGCAAAGCCCCTCTGTTTCTAGTAGTATTAGTGGGAACACCACGAAACAAAGTCCATTCTCCCCTCCTTGTAGAGAGCTTTCCAATGGTGCTAAAAACTTGATTGGGAGACTTACGGTCCAAGAGATTGCACCGTAACAAACAAAACAAATAACCTTGTTTTAAGGTATAGATGGCAATTTTTGAGTGTTTTTAAGGTGAAATACCACCTTGAAAGTTTAGAGGTTAATTTTCTCAAATGGTTGCTCTTACTTATCCCTCAATGTGATAGCAAGAAACACCTATTGACACCTATGGATAGTTTATGAAACACCTATGGACAATTTATGAAATTCTATGAGATTGCGGAAAAATTATTTATAATTAATTAAATTTATATATATAACTAACAAATCATAATATTCTTAAGAATTTAAATGAAAAATAATTTCCAAAAGTTATGGACAAAAGTAATTGTATGAAAATTTAAAGAGATTATATATATTATTTTGACGTTTGTATTTTTTGAAGATAATTTAACAATCAAAAAATGAATAAAAAATTTCTATAGTTTTCAAATTGAAGAGGATTTTAGTCAATTAATTACACCTTAGTACAAATTAAATTATATAATCCATATTGACACTCATGTAAGAGAAGAGAACTTTAAGGATATATGCAAGAACAAAAAGAAAATTTATTTGTAAAAATGTTTTTAGTGGTCTAACTAAAGAATATGATTGTTTAGACATTCATGACTATGCACTCTTTTTAGATTTATACTCTTTCAATACCTTCACTATTTATTTCATTAGGTATTAATTTAGGTTCTCCCAAATTATTTAATTTAGAAACTTCATGTTTTATGTGGAATGACATACTATTGTTCAATCTTGGGTTTGTCAATTTTGAGTTTCTTTTAATAAGTCATTAATTATACAAAATTTGGAAGAAGTCCCTATTGATTTTCTTCTTGAGAGTTGTAGAACTTTAAATTGGTAATGTAAAAAAAAAATTAAATAAAATGAAGAATTAGTAGAATACGCTTATATACTACAAATCACTTGTTTTTTCAGAAATTCAAATTTAAGGAATGGATTCTCCAAAAGTTATGCACATTTTGATGATTGTCCGAATTTTTAAAACATAAAATAAAATCATCAATTACAAAGAAATATAAGGAGTACATTTGCAAAATAATATAGAAGTTATCAGATTCTTCAATTGATTCTATGTAACTATTTGGGCAACTTAGAACCGCTTCTAGACCAATGGCTCATTGGAGCGATCAACTCCACCTCATGCCAAGTTCTTCATTGTAAGCAATTTAATTCTACAACACGAGGCTAGTTGCCATGAAAATCAAACTATCATACAAGACCTCCCTTTTTCACAAAAAATTTCAAGGATAAACATCTACATGTCAATCTTACAAAGAAGGATTTTCTATCATTTATATGACCACCGGTCTGTAGCGTTGTTCCAACGTGGCCTACAATGGTCCGAGTGCATATGTTCATCCTTGGAATTTTATGTGAAAAAGGGAAGGTCTTGCATAGTAGATTGACCTCCAATGAAGGATTTTTTAAGCAAATGATTTACATGATAATCACTATGGAAATCATCTTTTTGGAAATTCTACAAAATTTGTGACTATTATAAGTATTAACCTTGCAAAGCATTTCAAGGTTAATATAGAACTCAGAAAAAACTTAGATTATTTATTTGCATGGTTCAGTAGATATTGAAGTTTGAAGTCAAATGGTCAATGGAAAAACAAGGCAACACACTTTGAAGGAGCATACTTTAGTGAGAATATTTTGAAATGATATTCATTACATGTGTTTTGGCTGCTTAGGAGGGCTTTGAGTTCCCAACTCGAAATCCCCTTGAGAACCGCCAAAACCTGCCGTTCCCCGCCTGTGCTGACCTGGCCGAGAGACTGCCAGGTCAGTTTTTTCGGAAAAAAACAAAACAAAACAAAAAACAAAAAACAAAAAACTTTGTTTCTCATTTTAAGAACTTAAAATTTTTTAATTTTAATTTTAATTATTTAAATAAAAAAAAATCTGACATCAGCGTTCTTTCATTGCTAGGATAACAACGTTGGAAATGGCCCTGAAACGGCCCTCTGGGAACCCGAAATCTCATCTAATGTTTTTGCGCTCAATGAAAGACAACAAAATTGAGATTGTTCATGTAAAATTTCACAACATTCCAAGCATTTTTCAATTCATGGTGGAGCTTGCAATGCACAATGGTAACTAAAATAAGAGTAGTGTTTGTAAGAAAAACAAGAATGGGTGACACTTGACTGTCTTCTCCTTGAGCTCTTTGAATTTTTCCTTTTGAGGTGGATCTTTCAGGTGGGCAAGAATCACATTCATTTGGTAGTCTGACTTTTTAGTCTATGCCTAAAGTGAACCCCCAAAAATGAGTTTTGAACTACACTACACCACTAAACTTTAAAAAATTGCACAAAGTATAGTGTAACTAAAAAATGAATGAATCTACCGCCAAAGGATTTGTAACATAGTCTATTTATTTTTAATATTTTTATTTATTTTTAAATCAAAATTTAAAAACAAGCAGCTCAAAATAGAAGGATAGCGACCCAAAAAAGGTTGCTTGGATCATTAGCAGTTAGGGTTGGAACACCCAAGAAGCACCACTTCTTTTATTGATGCATATTTACTATTATTAAATTTGTTGAATTTTTTTATTTTTTTATTGGCAAATGAAAAGAAGTTTCATTGCACAAAAGAATGCAACATTTGGATACGACATGCACAAAAGCACTAACTTATTGGAGGTCAAACTATCGTAACAAGATCTCCCCTCTACAAAAAATCTGATTGAAGCCAAAATGAGGCCATTTAACTTTCGGCCCCCGGTGCAAGTACTATACATGGAAAATAAAAATTATTTTTTTATTTTTTTAATAATCCTTTTTCTAAATGAAAAAATGAAAAAATGAAAAAATATTTTTGAAATTGCCAAACTGATGTAACACTACTAATACTGCCATGTCAATTTTATTTTGTTTTATTTTGTTTTCAATTTTTTAATAATTTTTTAAGTGTAATTGTACAAGCTGCATGCTGTCTCGCGACCTTGTTCAAACCTCAGATTTTTTGTAGTGCTTTTCACACAAATTCCAAGGATGACCGACATTTCTGTCTTTCATAGAAGGATTCTATGTCAATCATCCATTGGACACTTGGAGGCCGCCTCATTGTTACAAAGGTTAAAGTGCCAATCTCTTGAAATTTCGATCGCCATTTCTTCTCGGTACTAGCTGAAATTTGCAAAAGGTTCTTGAGTTTCGCGTTGATCTGGAATCGAATTAAGCTCAGACACCGTCTACTGTAGTAGCCAATTTCACGTCCATTACCCACGTCCGAATCGATGAGCAAACTTAATTTGACTCTGCACTTCCCAATTCCTCGATCGGGGTAGGCACAGCAAGTCTCCGTGAAATAGTCATCTGCGTAACTATCTTGTAAAATCGATCAGACCTTTCGCAGTAGTGTCGCAGTTTCATTTGTTGCTGCGCTGTCACAGATCTTACATACGATCTCCAGTGCGTACACTCAAGTCTTCCATTCGTGTGGTGACACAACTTACACACATTCAAGATGTCAGGCCCGCAGGTTTTCTGGATCGAATTGAAGTGCAATTCGCGCTCGATCGATGTAAACTCTACTTGTAGATAGATACTGTAGATCGAGTGACTCAGAAGTTCAGAATGGTGACAAGGAGCCCTTCGAATTGAACGACGACTTCATTAAATTAATTTAGATCCCAACAACCCGATTGAAATGTACGTAGCTAGCTAGTTGAGGAATGGATTTATGCGGCGCGCGGGGGATTAATCAAAAGTTGCAGCAGTTTCTTCTAGTGGCATAGTTGGAGAGATTTTCATATTGATGTTTTTTTTTTGGAAACATCATTGGAAAATTTTGTCTTGGAACAACAATAGGTACATTTGTGGCATCCACATCTTCTTGAAGACCTAGAACTTCAGTTTCAATTAATTGACGCACATCATGCTCATGTTAGGGGTGATGACATATTCTACCATCTAAAAATCCAATTCTTGTTGACATATATATTCACTTCCTCAATATGGGATTCAAAGTTTGAACTTCTTCTTTGGAAAGAAATTAAAGTAGTGAAGGCACATTGATTGCTATACCTACTGTTGGTGTCTCAAATTGAGGCAATGAGGAGCCATCCGGACCACTTGTTTTCAAGGGAATATCATTTTTTGTCTTTGCAAATGTCTATAATAGATTGCCCTTAAAAATATTTTATTGCTAAATTCTATGTTCATATCATGGGAGGCATTCTAAATATCTATTATTGTATCCCTCCAAATAATAAAAACTACACTAATTAATTATTCTATATTTTTGAATAAATTGTAATTTATATATGAAGATATTTTAGATATATTCTTTTCAAATATACAAGACTATATGTAAAGCAAGAAGTGTTGTTGTTGTGCTTCAAAATCAATTTAATAAGTGCCTAAAAGGTTATAATTTGTCTTAAATTTAACTTTTTTATTTAAAACTAATTCCTTTTTTTTTTCTTCTAAAAGTAGACTTGAATCTTTAACATAACCATTGAATTGGTACTTTAGTCTATATTTAATAATGATATTAACATATTTGTAGATGAAAGGGTGATTCCAAGAAACATTAGTAATATATGGATGTCACATGTTGTGTGTCAATCATGTATTCTACCATAATTTTGAAGTATAGGGTAGATGGATCCAAAATTTAAGCATGTGTCAACATATGGCCACCAAGGTATGCAAACCAAAATTAAAGTCTTAATAGAGAATGAAGATAGAAAAAATGTCATGGATGAGTGGATATACAGGTGGGAGTGAGAGTAGGTGGCCATTTGTTTCAAGGATGCTTGCAAGAAGGGTGACTTCGGGTCTAGTGTGAAATTCAAAGAAGGACAACTTTGGGTTTGGGGTGAATTCAAGTCTCCCAACAAGAGGTTTAGGTAGTCCTTCACTGCCCATTTGAGGTACGTTCCCTTGTAAAGAGAGGATGTAATTGGTGCCTTAGAACCCCCCGACTCCTTCTACAAAGATGAGGGAAATTACTAAGGCAGTTCCAAAAACTCCCCAAACACTAATATGAATTTGTTAAAGCAAAAAAATTACAAATTTAGGTGTAATGGCAATTGGGCATGGGTACTTTTCCACACTGCCTCTCTAGTTGAACAATTTTTTTTATATGAGATTTAGTAGAAATACACTTTTTTTAGTATTAACAAAAATCCAAAGAGTATGCACTATTGTAGCCGATTGGGAATAAAATCGAACATACTTTTTGCAAGTCAAAATACATTTTATGACTCATTTTGGCTAGTGAAAGCAATAAAGTCCTACTTCCAAAGTAAAAACTCATCAATATTGAAGCTAGGTCCCTACAAATTTCATATTTTCAAAGTTGAGGTAAGTCTTTGTCCTACCTTAAATTGCAAAGATGAAGCATTATAGTAGTTTGCATGTGGGCAACTGCTCAATTATGTTGTTTGTTGACAAAGTAAAGAAGTGGGGTGATTGCAAGAAACATTTGTACTATTTGTTGCGTTTTGCATTTTCTGTCAATCAATACTATCAAGGTTAATGGGTACCCTCAAGTAACTATAAGTACTACCAAGGACATAAAATAGGAAAAGAGAATTATTGATAATTATGGTTGCACATGGATCTTTTGCTATAACAACACATGTATATTTATCATTGACAAATAACAATTGAAAGATGGATTACAAAGTCTGGTCATCCATTTCTAATAAATAGACATCCTTTGCTTTTATGTTTTATCCTCCACCAATCTAGTTAGTGCTATACAATACTCTAAAGTACTATTATCAAACAAAGATTGTTTATTTTTGTTGAAAATAGAGACTTGGGTTGTTGCAAGAAATACTTGTCTTTCTTTTATCCCCTTGGCATAAAACGAGTAGGTGTTTATAACTATTGTTTTGTATATCCTTTTCTATGAAATTCAAAATAAAGGTACAAATGGTAGTTGTAGACATTGAGTAATTCTTTCTAATATTTTAAAATTATTTTATGATTTTTAAACTAAACTTGATTGGATGTCTACCTTAGCCATTTGGGGGATTTTGGTACTATTCTTGACTCAAAAATGAAAGTTTAACCCCTAAAGGACCATTGTTCCCTCAGGGGACAAAATGGATTTCGGGCAAGTTCCTATGATCTCAATTTTCAGTGAATTTTTTTGAAACTTTCTCATAAGATAGGAAAACTTATGAGCTTCGTGGGAATATAAATTTTATTTCAATTGGTGCCTGAGAGCAAAAGTTATGGCATCTTAAACATAATTTACACGTCATCGGGCAGAAAAATAAATCTACAAAAATTTGAAATTAATTTTTTAATTTTTTTCTTCTTAAAGATCATATTTTTGTCTACATGTGAAGCTTTGATCCATTCCATTTGGATTAGTAATGTAAAAGTTATGAAGCATCTTCTTGAAAAAATAACTTATAGGATTCAATTATGAATGCAATTTTCACAATTTTCCAAAAAAAATTGTTTGACAAGGTTAAATTTTCTATTTAGAACGATCTCACTGTTGAGATTATTGTGTTTCAATACCATTTTAGAGCTATTAAAGATTTAGTTTTTCTTTCAATCTTGGACCTACTTCTACTTAACAATTTTTTAAAGAATGAAAATCAATTGTGTTTTTTTTTAATTTTTTTTTCTAGACTTTCAACTCAATTCTTCAACACAATTTTTTTTTAATTCAAGGTCCATGGTGTAATTTTTTTTCCCAAATGGCATTCAACGTCATCTGAAATTGCAGGCTAGTGTTCAAAAAAACTTTCTTTTTTCAACTTTGAATGCTAATATCTTCCAATCTGTAAGGTCAAACTCCATGAAATTTTTACCACATGATACTAGACTAGTAAAGTACAAGATCCTACGGTTAGATTCTAAAAAAAGTATTTTTTTTGTTTTTTTGGATGAATGCAGCAAAAATGGCAGTTTTGAGTAGTTTTTGACAGAAAAACGGCCCTGGTCCTTTAGGGGTTAAAGGTCGAAATTGGGGTACAAGCACTTTTACTAAAGTTATACAAGAATGTAAAGAGATTTTCTAAAAATAGTACAGTATCCACCTTCCTTATGTGTCCCAAATGCACTACCTTTATACATGTGTAAAGATTACAAATTTTTTCCCAAAACATGAGGTGTTTGTTGCAACAACCTACTTCCACATTTTTATTTTTTTCTAATTACGAAGTTCACCTCAAAACTTTAGGAGAAAAGTGACCACTGTTTCCAACGGAGTGGAGAGAAGTAAGCCCTATGAAAACACAAAATTATAATTTTCAGTTGTTAAAAAATTCATACTGACTTGCAAATTGCAATCACCAAGTGTCACTTTAGATTGTTTGATTTCAATGGAAAGCTTGATGGATTGGTGAGTTAGTCATTGGATTCATTTCTAATTTTTAAGATTATTGAGTGCAATGTTGTAAATAATTGACCATTTAAATAGCTATTTAAGGTAATTAGTTCTAATTTTGACCCATTTCTAAAACTAACCATTAAAAAATTCCTACATAAAATATATAGCCTATATTCATGAGAACCTAGGATTGATATTTCAAACAACTATTTTAAAGAGTTTGAAAATTTGCAATTTCTTCATATGATATCCTAAATACAGTGCCTCCAAAGTGCATGCCAAAAAATCTACAATTTGAACTTACAACTCCCAACTAAAGTAGATGACCCCTTTCCAATCACTTAAGCAATTCAACATATGTATTGTATGGATATGGTGAGGGGAAAATTTTTCCCATTTAGAAAGATAGATTTTAAAAAGATTTCATATTTTTATACATTTTTTTCCTCAAAAACAAAATTACCATGAATTTTTTCATCAAGATTTCGTTCAATGTATTCTTATTATATAGGTTACCATATTTTCAACTATAGGTTGATTACAAAGTCGACAACATTTGCTTTAATGTAAGTGATAATTGTGGCTTCCAATGTACACCTTGTGATCATTGTATGCTTTCAGTGTACACCTTCCAAAAAAATTGTATTGCTTATGCTCTATGTCAGTTGTCACCTGAACCATAATTGATTGGAAACAACCTAAGAGCATTGCCAACATTTCACTGAAAACGAGGCTCACCAAAATGTATCCAATGAGCTTCAATTCTTCTTCTCAACCATTGCGTGCCCCCCCTTCTCATTCTCACCATAGGAGACCGGTAAAAGTCAATTTTCCTTTAATGACAAAAGCATGTTCTCTCAACCACCTATCTATGAGCTCCAACTATGAGCTTACCTTAGAGGAAGGTGTTAAAAATAAAACCAGCCCAACTACCAAGACTATGCATTGAAGATAGCCCTAACTAAAGCAATAGACTTAGAATTTGGAGATGCGGAGTGAGGATGATAGAATGGTGTTTGGAGAGGTATTTTTGGAGGGGACTTTCACTTTTGTTCATTGGCTAGGTCTAGAGTGAAGGGTTGAACCTGGGCAGGAAGTCCAACTAATGAAACACTAGTGGTGTTCTAAGAGCATTCCCATAGCAATACTTAGAAAGGCGCAAATCTGATGATTGATCGGGTGTGGCCACCGTATGTGTCCTACGGTAGGTATGGCAAGGGCCAAACAATGGCTAGCCATAGTCAAATTTGATAAGCAAATGACCAAATGGGATGTTGTGCTAGGGCTTAGTAAAAGGGCTAATTTTGCTTTTGGACCCTATTCTTTGGTATTGACCTCCAATTGGCGCTCTGAAGAGCTCAAACACATTTTTCAAAATGTTTTCTAGGAGGCATTTGCATCTACACTAAAGTTTGCTTTACTTGAGTCCAAAATCTAATAAAATTATTAAAGGATTATGAGCTTGTTTTGAATTTAATAAGTGAAAAAAAAGCTCGTTATATCCACATGGAGTGGTAGGAGGTAGAACAATCCATGAGACATACATTAATTAGAATTAGCAGGAGCTCCACTGCTCATAGTAAAGTCTAATTAATATATTCCACATGGGTTGTTCTACCTACTACCACCCCATGCGGATATAAGGAGCTTCTCTTTCCTCTTGAAAACTCTTAGGAAGTTGAAAATGGTTTTCAATCAATGCAAGGTATTTCTTAGAGTTTTGAAAGTCAAATTGTTTATTGTTTTACTTGGCTAAGGAAACAGTGAACAATTTAACTTTTCTAAACTTGGCGAATTTAGTGTGCGGATGCTCCGACAATGGGATAATGTGGCGGACTACGTTTCTGAGTCGCAGTGCCTATTCCTCTTGGAGTGCCTCATTCATCGTTTCGTTGTGGGGCAGACGAATCACCGCACGGCCCGGCCATAGCTGAGCAGCACGCCAAACAGCCCAATCTTGCGCCTCTCTAATGCGCCCGCCTTGTGGATGCTCTAATCTGGGTGCAATGTTCGGAAAGGGGTTGGCTACTTGGCTACCGTACATCCAATATTTTTGTGATCGTTTAATAACAGGAATCATGTTCAATTACTTATTTTAGTTGTGTTACCTTTGGATAAGTACATCTGTCATGTTTGTCGCATAGGAATTCCACGAATACAAATCATGTTCCAAGGTGAAAGGAATGGTACGCAGGCACTCTACAAGAATCATGGGACACAAGGTAGAACAGCTCGATCCGTATTAGAATAGATGTTGTGCGCAGGCAAGACAACAGAGTTTTGGCCACAACCTGAGGTTGTCGCAAAGGCCAAGTCAGCTGTGGAAGAAGTGTTGTGAGGAAAGAAGAAGGCTGCCGACGGCGGTGGCAACGGCAGTACGTGCCAAGAAACAGCTGAAGAGCAATAGGGAAATCGAAAGCGATGAGCTCTTTGAGTACGATGGCGGCGATGGCGAGATTCTCAACGAGCCCAACCTCGCATCGGTCAAAAGTGCATACGAACTGGACACGCAGGGACTGATGGACAACAGGACAAGACACTGGCGACACCGAGGAAGAAGGGTCACTAAACGCTTTCACTTGCATACCTTGAGATTTGCAAAGGATAGGGCTCACATTTAATTTGTGGCGCGTACATACTAACTAAGCGAGTTTGGAACTGCATAATTGATGCCTTAATTAGTTCTCCAGACAGACATCCCATAGACCCCTCGACCCTCAGCCGTTGGCTACACCTCGGTTCGTACGGTCTAAGACTCTAAGTCTGTACTCGGCATGAAATTCGCCCAACGTACCCTCTGTGATGACACTCTCTAATTGCACTTAATTTCCGTATGCATCATGAGAATCATGGCTTGTGTACACGTATAGTACAACTGATAGCCCAACGTTCGCAAGTCCTGTTTTAAAATTTGAACATTGCTGTACACCACGTCATAACAATTCAACTTGGATGCTGATGTTCGAATGAAATTAAGAGTTATTACAGCATTAATAATGTAGTTCTAAGTTAAGTGTTGTACCACAGTAGAGAGGCCCGAGTGTACTTCATCTCTATGTTGTAAACAGGCTGTCGGATTTGTAATTACGTACTGTTCCAGTCATTCAGTACGTGTATATATGATTTTCTTTAAGAGTGCCGTTTTTGTGACCACTGAGTGGAAGTGCAGCAGTTAGCATACGAACTCTGTACATGTGCTCAAATCTTCAGACAAATACCTAGTTATAGATGAAATGCATTGCATGTGTTTCAATGCGAAGCTCAAGTCGATCGACTAGATTATGCAATTGCAAGTGAACCAGTGACACCCGGGAAAGACCCGGAAAAGAACTAGCCAGTATTAAAACCAAACAGAGATTCCATGAGCCTAGATGAGAGTTGGAGCCTGAAAAGTCGTTGCAAACATTGAATTGTGTGATGATCTCTCAAAATGATTTCAATAAGAGGAGACAAAAATACACACTGAGAGCATAAATTCGCCTCTTTATTTCCCAAACTACCCAATCAACTCATACCCCTAGCATTGAGCTTCTATAGGTAGCTGAAGTGCCCTTCTGTTCAAATGGAGTGTACAATCGGGCTAACTCAGCCACCTAGCACGATCGTCATGAACCGAATTATCAACAGAGCTTAAATTTATACGAAACGGAAATGCTTCTTCGCTAAACATAATCTCTCGTACAGATTTTATTCGCATATAATTATCTTCTGTCACATGCACATTGACTATATACTTATATATCCTATCATCTTGTCTCCAACCGGCCAGAGCATAGCTACCATAGCTAGGTGCAGACTCGGTGATGGCCTGATCCCACCCCGACCTGTACAAATGAAAACAAGAATCTTAATTCTTGGAATTCAAAGAATAAATAACACCTGTGACTTATTACAGAGCAAGTTTTATTGTACCAAAAACTTGACACCATCTGGGAAAATCATCATGCAGTTATGTACGTGACCAGCAGCTGGGAAATACTATGATTGAATTTCAAAATTTCGTGGGATGCAAAACACACATTGATATGATAACAACGTCTTCCGCACTAGCAGAGCTAACAATCAAGTAATTGTGGTCAGTTGATCGATTGCATAATTTGCACTGTGGGAGGCACCTGCAAGCCTTTAATTAACTAAAGTAGTACTGCAGACACAGATCGATCGAGATACTTAGGCATGGAATAAATTCATTAGCTCACTTAGGCGATGAAGACGGCGTTCAGCGCGGTGGCACCCTGAACAACACAACCTGGGCCGAAGATTTGCGCCACTTGGCTCACGGCTTGGCAGCCTTCCGTGTTGTGAATGGACACGCGCGTGTCGCTGCTCACTTCGCTGATGAGCACGGCACTCTGGTCGTTGAAGTTCTGGCACGTATTGTCGCCCACAAAGAACGTGTTGGTGGGCGCTCCCGTGCAATCCTTGACGTTGAACGTCTCGATCTTGGCCGCCTCCACGACGACGAAGCTGCTGCTCACCATCGCCAGCAGCAGCACCACCACAGCCACCACGCCGCTTGCTGAGATCTTGGCCATGACGACGATTGATGGATCAGATAACCCCTTAGCTTTGGAAAAGCTGAATCAGTCGCTAGACACACGAACTTATGTCTGTCGACGATCTAGTAACCACTGAATTGGGAGGATTGAAGTACTCACAGAGAGACACTCAGACTGCTGATCGAAGCTATGAAGGCAATGAACTCTAGGCAAGGAAGCTCTGAAGCTCTGAAGGGATGCAATGTGATGCAAGCTAGTACAGAGTGACTAGCAGGCACTCAATTTATACCAGTTCCAGCAGGAGCAAGATAGTGCAGATGGCATGGGTTTCCAGATATCGACGAGGATGTTGACTTCTTGGAACCATGCATGAAGACTAGGGAACAATGCGCAACCAGAGACATCACGACAAAAAGTCATGTCTTCATGGATGAACCTTGGAAATTTGGATGAAGAGCGCTCCGTGTGTATGAATTGGGAATTTCATGAGGCCTCCATGATTATGTTATCAGTTACAATGGAGAAATTTGAAGAGATTGCACTTTGCAGGTCGCTAGAACTCGGTGAGATTTAAAGCATTCCCAGTGAGCGCCAGATTACTTGAATGTCACAACTTTGGCGCTCTGAAATACGCGACAATATAGCAAATACGGTCAGTTCCTTACCCAGATTAATTTACGTAAATCGGGACGGAGCACCCCGCTCAATAGTCAATACAATTCCAAGGATCCCGTTTTCAATTGGTGGATTCCAAGATACAAGGGAAGTCTAAGGGAAGTCTGAGATCGATCAGCAGTCGTCGTATGGAAAATTCGGACCATGCGACTGCTGCTCGATCTCTGACAAATTTATTGTATCTATCAGAAACCAAGTTACTGAAGTTTGTTACCTGCAAGATTCACACAATCACACAGCTACTACGTACTAACGCGTACTGAAAAATATTGAAGTCCCTTCCGGATCGCCACTTCCTGCCTACGTGCATCATTGGATGTTACATTCTTCTGGGTTCCCAAAACCATTTTTTTCTGAGCCGTTTGATTCTGACGTCAAGAAAACTTCATCGAAAATGCAGTCAAGAAAGGAAAGTTGTCTAGGGTACTTTGACTGCATTTCCAAGTTTTCGATCTATCACATGAATGTTGTTGCATTCCGAACCAGAGTAGTAAGTAATGAAGTTGCGGATTAATTAATCATCCTCTGGATGACAAGTTAGGTACTTCACCGGATTGGCAACCATCCCAACACACCGTGTCGGTCCTCTGCTTAATTGACACCGTGCTTCACTTTAACTACTCGATTTATGTCAGAACTGGCTAAAGATAGAATTCAGACTGTCTGGAAGTTCTAGACTGTCAGAGATCGACGAGTAGTCAGTCGTAAACTTATGTGTGCCCGAAATTTCCACCAGACTTGTCTGACCAGCAGGAAAATGCAAAGGCAGTTGCTGAGTTGCACATTGATTTCCTGGATCGTACGGAGATCGAGATCTGGTACCGGTCCGGAACGTCGGTTCCTGATCGATCGACGGAGAATGGTGACCGATCGGCTCTTATCAACACCAATTGAAACTGAAGGAACTTCTGTTGCTTGGACAAAAATCCCTGTGTACATGTCCTTGTGGCTCTCAAAATGCTTCGTAGACTTTTTTCTTTTTCTTTTTTTTCAGTTTTAAAAAAAAAAACTAAAGCCAAGTGGCACAGCACAGGGACTTCATGCACTTACAGAAACTGGCATAGCTAATTGAGGAATCCAAGTTCAAACAAAATTTGGACATGATGTGGACGGTTCAAGTATCACACTTGCAGGAATAAAAAAAATTTAAATGGTTTTGGATTTTTTAATAATTTAATCAAATTTGATTAGTGGAAAAAAACTTTTTGTATAAGCTATT
The DNA here is from genome assembly GCA_947034895.1 of Rhytidiadelphus loreus. Classification (NCBI taxonomy): domain Eukaryota; kingdom Viridiplantae; phylum Streptophyta; class Bryopsida; order Hypnales; family Hylocomiaceae; genus Rhytidiadelphus; species Rhytidiadelphus loreus. The sequence goes on along the minus strand of OX344765.1, from coordinate 24,827,558 downwards.
TTTTCAAGATTCTTTAGTATGGGGAATGAGAGTTCTTTTCAGAATAATTCTCTGGTAAGAGTTTCTGTATGAAATTTTATTGAGTGAGATATTACTGAGTGTATGATCGAATGATTATGATCCTACATTTTTATGTTTTTTATAATTCACTCAGTCTAGAAATATCCAAGATTTCCAAACTTTTGAGAAGTGTAAGAAATGTTTAAATATTATTTTCTACAATTTTTTGGAGTTTTTGGAGTAAATTATAAGAAACATAACTATCTGGAAGCATATATTAGTCAATGATATTTCACTAAACAAAATTTTAAGATTTGTAAAATTCTTATAAAAAAATTCTAAAAAGAATTCTCATTTTGTATACTAAAAAATCTTGGATTTTTTTTAATTAAATAAAATCACTAATAAATTTGATTAAGTTCTTTAAAAAAAAATAGAAAAATCATTTCATACTATTGTGTTACTTGTACTCCAACAAGACCATGATTTGTTGGAAAAATCTAATTTTTCAATTAGTTTTGGCAATTTTGAAGAATATGAATATCTATGAGAACTAGCATCATAACTATCTATGGAAATTGGACTCATTATTATCCTCTTGGGTCCAAAATTCTTTTGCTCAACATTAACTATTGAAATCTCCAAAGAATGCAATTGTGGGTGCACAATGCAAAAAATGCCCCTATTTAGGCAATGAATAGGCCTTGGAATCAATTTCATAGACAATCAAAACTATCATACACCTACATGTACCTACCATGTAGACACATGTACGTATAAGACAACTATGAAATCTTATTATTAGATGAATATTTTGGAATTAACCTGTATGCCTACAAATGATTCAATTAGCTAAAATATGTTTGGTAATAGCTTATTGCCAAACACATTAGGAACTCCCGCTTACACTAACTAGTTGGTCCTATGAGTCTTCTTTAGAGAGAATGCTTTTAGAGAGGAACCCCAAATTTTTACCATTGAGAGAACAAGGAACTAATTATCAAGAAGGTATAGATTTTGGAAATCATTAGCTTAGAATTATAGGTGAGGTCATTAAATATGAAATTAGCATCCCAAAATAGGAAACAAGTTTCTACATGTATTCCAAATTTCTAATTTTCAAGTGAAGTGTGAGGATCCATCCACCCCACTCCATCCACAATGAACTCATAGGACTACTATAGGACTACTATAACATAATTCATAGGACTACTATAACATAATTGAACACATTTGCAATGCATAGAAAATTTTGCAAAATTTTTAAATACAACACATGGAGATTAAATATCTCAATTTGGTTTAATTAGAAATTGTCATTCCGATCTAGTTGATGATGTCAATTTTGCAGAATTGGCACAATTCCCTTCAAAATTTACAAATTAAAATAGCACATTACATAGATCCTCATGCGTGGAAGGAAATGAAATGATTCAAAGAATCAAAGAGGAAATTTACGAGGGGTAGGAGGATGTCAAGGAAGACTAAAAGGAGGGGTGGAATTTTAGCTAAGTAGTGCATAATGTTAAGGCATTAGCTCCGGGGGGTCATTTAGAGTGTCCATTAGAAACCACGTGCAAACAAAACTTTGGACCCCCTATATACTTTTTGAATTTTAAACAAAACAAAATAAAAAAAATATGGATAGATTTTCCTACTTTGAAAGTTTATGTTTTGAGTTATTGATATTTTTATTTGTTAATAATAATTAGTTACAAATTTTTGAAGTAAAAAGATACACTATAGAACTGAAAAATAACTTTCACACTCCTATATTATATTAAAAAAAATTGTCTAAAAAATGAACAAAAAATTCCTAAAAATAATTCATTATTGAAAGTTCATTTTGAGTCGAATATTGACTCAATGGTCATCTAAATGTGTCCTCTATAATTATTTGCGTTGAAAAACATGCCATTTTAGTTCATTTTCAACCTCTTCTAGAAATCATCTCATATTTTATTTGAGTTGGAAATTTTGGCAATAGAAAGCTATAGTCATCATTAAACAATGTTCAAAATTTTAGGTTGAAATTATAGTAGAACTAAGTGCACCCTCCGAGGGCATTAGAGAAAGAATGGGGCCTCCATAGGGCCACCAAAGGTAGACCATCAAGTTGAAAAAAATGTAATTTTTTATTCAACTACATCAAATTGCTAGCCCAAGTCTAGTAACCATGCAGACTAAGTTCCATTCTTTTTCTAATGAAGACATGAAATTTGCATATTAATTTGTAAATTGATTCATCAATGCATGAAGGTAAATAAATGTAAATATCTAAAACTAAAAATGAAGCATGGAATAATAGAAAGTGCAATACAAACTAACGGTAGTGTGCCATGTGTTATTGCCACAATACAATAAGTAAGTAAAGTAAAATTAATTTTATAATTTTTTTAAATTATAAAAACTTTGACATTTAATATTTTTTTTGTTGTGAGTGGGAACACCACAAAACAAAGTTTATTCACTCCTCCTTGTGGTAAACTTTCCGATGGTGCTAAGAACTTAATTGGAAGATGTACGGTTCAAGAGACTACACTGTAACAAACAAAACGAATAACCTCATTTTAAGATATAGATGTCAATTTTGGAGTGTTTTTAGATGAAATACCACCTTGAAAGTTTAGAGGTTAATTTTATCAAATGGTTGCTCTTACTTATCCCTCAACGTGATAGCAAGAAACACCTTATTGATTTATTTGCATTTGTGCCAATCCATGGACAATTTATGGAATTCTATGAGATTGTGGAAAACTTATTTATAAATAATAAATCCCTAAAATTATAATATTCTTAAAAATTCAAATAATAATTTCCAAAAGTTATGGACAAAAGTAATTGTATGAAAATTTAAAGAGATTGTATATATTATTCTTTTGACGTTTGTATTTTTTGAAGATAGTTTAACAATCAAAAAATGAATAAAAAGTTTCCATGGTTTTCAAATTGAAGAGGATTTTAGTCAATTAATTACACTGTAGTACAAGGTAAATTCTATAATCCATATTGACACTCATGTAAGAGAAGAGAACTTTAAGGACATATGCAAAAACAAAGATTTTTCTTATTTGTAAAAATGTTTTTGGTGGTCTAACTAAAGAATATGATTGTTTAGACATACATGACTATGCACTCTTTTTAGATTTATACTCTTTCAATGCCTTTACTATTTATTTCATTAGGTATCAAATTAGGTTCTCCCAGATTATTTAATTTAGAAACTTCATGTTTTACGTGGAATAACATACTATTGTTCAATCTTGGGTTTGTCGATTTTGAGTTTCTTTTAATAAGTCATTAATTATACAAAATTTGCAAGAAGTCCCTATTGAATCTTGATTTTCTTTTTGAGGGTTGTAGAACTTTAAATTGGTAATTTGAAAAAAAATTTAAATAAAAGGAAGAATTAGTAGAATATACTTATATACTACAAATCACTTATTTAAAAAAAATTCAAACTTAAGGAATGGATTCTCCAAAAGTTATGCACATTTTGATGTTTGCCTGAATTTTCAAAACATAAAATAAAATAATCAATTACAAAGAATTGTATATTCGATAATCGCAACACTTATAGAATCAAAGGAAGTGCATCTTTGTAGAAGGAGTACATTTGCAAAATGATATAGAAGTTATCATATTCTTCAGTTGATTCTATGTAACTATTTGGGCAACTTAGAACTGCTTCTAGACCAATCTCATTGCAGTGATGGACTCCACCCCGTGCCATGTTCTTCATTAAAAGCACTTTAATCCTACAACACAAGGCTAGTTGCAATGAAAATCAAACTATCATATAAGACCTCCCTTTTCACACAAAATTTCAAGGATAAACATCTACATGTCAATCTTACAAAGAAGGATTTTCTATCATTTATATGACCACCGATCTATAGCGTAGTTTCAACATGGCCTATAGTGGTTTGATGGATGACAAATCCTTATAGGTAAGGCAAAAGTGCATACGTTCATCCTTGGAATTTTATGTGAAAAAGGGAAGGTCTTGCATAGTAGATTGACCTCCAATGAGGTGTTTTTTAAGCAAATGGTTTACACGATAATCACCATGGAAATCATCCTTTTGGAAATTCTACAAACTTCGTGACTATTATAAGTGTTAACCTTGCAAAGCATTCCAAGGTTAATATAGACATCAAGTTTATAGAGTTCCAAAAAATTCAACCATTTTTGCTCATTTTTTCTTGAGATCAAATAGAATGTATCCATACGATCTTGAATTTTATATTGAGAGTGAGCGCACACTTTAAAAAAACTCAGATTATTTAATTGCATGGTCCAATAGATATTTAAGTTTGAAGTTTTGTTTGGGTCAAATAGTCAATGGAAAAACAAGGCAACACACTTTGAAGGAGCGTACCTTAGTGAGAATATTTTGAAATGATGCATTTTTGCACTCAATGAAAGACAAGAGAGTTGAGATTGTTCATGTAAAATTTCACAACGTTCCAAGCATTTTTCAATTCATGGTGGAGCTTGCAATGCACAATGGTAACTAAAATGAGAGTAGTGTTTATAAGAAAAACAAGAATGGGTGACACTTGACTTCTCCTTGAGCTCTTTAAATTTTCCCTTCAAGGTGGATCGCACCTTGTTTAGGTGGGCAAGAATCACATTCATTTGGTTGTCTGACTTTTTAGTCCATGCCTAAACTGAACCTCCAAAAATGAGTTTTGAACTACACTACACCACTCAACTTAAAAAAATTCCACAAGGCATAGTTTAACTAAAAAATTGATGAATCTACCGCCATTGAATTTATAACATAGTCTATTTTTAAAAAATATTTTTATTTTAAAAAAATTCAAAATTTAAAAACGGGCAGCTCAAAATAGAGGGGCAGCGACCAAAAAATGGTTGCCTGGGCCATTAGCAGTTAAGGTTGGGACACCAAAGAAGCACCACTCTTCTTTTACTAATGCATATTTACTATTATTAGATTTGTTGAATTTTCATATTTTTTTATTTGCAAATGAAAAGAAGTTTCATTGCACAAAAGAATGCAACATTTGGATAACACCTGCACAAGAGCACTAACTTATTGGAGGTCAAACTATTGTAACAAGATCTCCCCATTACAAAAAATCTGGAGCCAAAATGGGACCAATACAATACATGGAAAATAAAAAATATTTTTTAATTTTTTAATAATTATTTTTCTAAATGAAAAAATGAAAAAATGAAAAAATATTTTTGAAATCACCAAACTGATGTACCACTACTAGTAGTGCCACGTCAGTTCTTGAATTTTTTTATTTTTTATTTTTTATTTTAATTTTTTAATAATTTTTAAAGTGTTATTGCACAAGCTGCATGCTGTCTGGCGGAGTCGCGGCCTTCTTCAAGCCTCAGATTTTTTGTAATGCTTTTCACACAAATTCCAATGATGGCCGACACTTCTGAAAGATTCTATGTCAATCATGTCTTTCATAGAAGGATTCTATGTCAATCATCCATTGGACACTTGGAGGCCGCCTCATTGTTACAAAGGTTAAAGTGCCAATCTCTTGAAATTTCAATCGCCATTTCTTCTCGGTACTAGCTGAAATTTGCATATATATAAGGTCCTTGAGTTTCGCGTTGATCTGGAATCGAAGCTCAGACACCGTCTAGCAGCCAATTTCACGTCCATTACCCACGTCCGAATCGATGAGCAAACTTAATTTGACTCTGCACTTTTCTAATTCCTCGATCGGGGTAGGCACGGCAAGTCTCCGTGAAATAGTCAGCTGCGTAACTATCTTGTAAAATCGATCAGACCTTTCGCAGTAGTGTCGCAGTTTCATTTGTTGCTGCGCTGTCACAGATCTTAATTATATACGATCTCCAGTGCGCGCGTACACTCAGTCTTCCATTCGTGTGGTGACACAACACACATTCAAGATGTCAGGCCCGCAGGTTTTCTGGATCGAATTGAAATGCATTTCGCGCTCGATCGATCTAAACTCTAGATAGATGGATAGATAGAGTGACTCAGAAGTTCAGAATCGTGACAAGGAGCCCTTTGCATTGAACGACGACTTCATTAATTTAGATCCCAACAACCCGTTTGAAATGTACGTAGCTACTGTAGCTAGTTGAGGAATGGATTCATGCGGCGCGCGGGGGATTAATCAAAAGTCGGAGCAGCCATCTTCAACTCAGGCCGGCGGGACAAGGTCCGCGTATTCAACTCCTTGAAAACGATTCACAAGGGGCTTATTATACTGAGTTTTGGGAAGAAGTCTCACAGGGAAAGTGTGCGACTGTGACGTCCTCAGTCAGCACTCCCGATGTAAGTTACTTCGTGGACTTCGTGGCACAGGCTCGAGATAATGAGGTCGGAGGGAAAGAGTGTCTGACACCAGCGGACACCCAAGTCGGACACGTGGACAGGCTCAAGATTTCAAAGAGTTCAGTTGCATGTAAGTTAGGGTTTTGGATTCATTTAGTTCTATAATTGTTATTGTCTTTGGGGCAGTGTAGAATTTATGCTATCTTGATACATTGTCTGCGTTCACATTCTTAGAGCATGGCCACCATGATATGGAAAATTTGACTCATCAAGTGTCTCATAACTAGCTCCACAAATCTCTTTGTTGATTCTACTTGCCAATTTCCATTGTGACGCAGGTGCAATATCCAAACACACTCAACAATTAATATGTGGGTTACCATTTATGAAGGCATGCCCTCATTATTACTTGTCCAATGAGTTGTTGGAATGGTGAGATCTCAACAATGAATTCCAAATTGGGGGGCACGGGAAAGGGTGATGAACAACATTCAAGGATTCCGTGCAAAGCTCAATTTTGGAAGGCCCGCTCAAAATTTTATCCTTGGCATATGAAGATGGAGGCGCACCAATAGCGTGGGCGGCAAGCTCTTCAATGTAACGATGCGGGTGTTCTTAGATGGTGGTTGCGTACTCATTTCTTTTATCCTCAAAGATTGATATCATCCCCAATTATTGAAGCAATTTTATCAACTAAGAAAGAAAGGTTATGTTTCTACAGGAAACTTTTAATTCTTCTTAGTGTATTATTGCTTAGAAAGGAATCCATAATTCAAACACACACATAATATAAATTCAAATACACTAGACCATTTAATGGCACTAGGTGTATTGTAGTGCATTTTAAAATCCATTTGAAGCTCATCTACACCTTGCATCATTATATCACCATTTTGAATAAAAAGTTATTGAATTAATCTTAGTTACATCATTATTTACTCCAATTTGCATATTAACTTATATTGATATAGGTAGAAATAGAGCTATAAAAAACATCAAAAACTTAAAACTAATACATTGCAATCCAAAAGAATCGATTGTTATTAACATTCATATTCTACTTTCTATATTTATTTGATGTCCCAGGTGGTTTGAAAACTCACCAATATTATATTTATTTGTTTAGTTATCGTTTTTTTGAACATTCTAGTACACACTACAATTTCCCAACCTCTAAAGGTCCAAGGCCTTTTTGAAATAAAAAATCAATAAAAATTGCCATTTTAATTATAAAGACCAAAAGTTTTTAAGATTGTATTTTTTCCATATTCATCTATAGGATCTTATATTCAACTAATATAAAAATGTGTGGAAGAAATTTTAGAAATTATGACTACGTAGATTGTAAGATTTTTGCATTTAAAGTGAAGAAAATAGATTTTGATGCACCTTTCATGACTACATGATTATAAGACCTTGAATATTCTTAGCCTGTAATTTTTTCACTACAAATTTTGAATTAGAAAAATTATATGTTGAAGAATTGAGTTGAATTTTTAAGGAACTTAAAAACAACAAATTGATTCTCATTCTTTATAAAATTGATAAGTAGCAACACATACAAGATAGAAGGAAAAACTAAATCATTAACCCCTTAAAGTTTTTTGATGTTTAGAGGCCCAAAATTGCTTCAAAATACTCATCTTTAAAGACAAGGAGTTCATAGTGGATTCTCTATGGCATTCCAATGTACTTATTGGGTCAACTTCATGTAAACAGAGTAATCTACATTGATTGGAAATAGATGGCATCCCAATGTACTTCTTGAGGTTTAGTCTAAAGTCATTGTCAAAGAAAAACTCCTCTCTTCTTACACTTAAAATCACCATACTCCTGACTAGAACTCTAGTCTCTAGAAGGTCCATAAAGCACTCAAGGCTCTAAAAGCATTTTCTGAAAGAAGGATACATTTTTCTTTCCATTGCACCCACATTGTACAAATAGTATACATTTTATGGGGTTGAAGGTTTTCTTGACCATTGTGTTTCAATTTTAAAAATTCAATAACAAATTTGACAAGTTCCAAAAAATATGAAACAACTTTGATTAAATGATCCAATTCTAATCACTTAAGCAATTATACATATTTGGAGTGTAGTTTTTTTGAGTGCCGAGTTTTTTCCATGTATAGAAATAGAATTTGAAAGGATTGCTTATTTTTCCAGAATTTTATTACAAAAAATGTAATTATTGTGAATTTTATAGTGGAAGATTTTCTTCAACCTACAATGATAATATAGACCTTTCTATTTTTGACCATAGGCTAATTGCAAAATTGACCAAAGGCTCATTGTAATATTGATAGCGTTGCAGCCAATCATAATGACCTACAATTTCTCCTTAAACTACACCACAACTTCATGTAAATAAAACAATCTAAATTGATTGGAAATGGATGGTGGTTGGAAATTGTTTGGTTATTATATAAGTCTAGAGGAAACTGCCATTCATAACTAATTTAACAAAGCCTCTTTGTTGTCAAAAGTAGCTAGACATAAATGCACATGAATAAGTAAATGAACCTTCACTAGAAGAAACTTGTGTTTTTTCTGACATGCCAATGAACATGGATACGTGTTTAGTTTAATGTCAGGCATGTCTATTGTGGATGTTTAGGAAAATCCGTCAAGATTGATGGGACAAAAACACAAAGAATTTGAAAAAACATGCAGTGTTTTTAAAGCAACATCACAAAAAACATGGTCAAAAAAAGAGACGGAAGTGTGCCATGTGGTAGCCACGTAAGCGCCACGTATGCAAGTGGGCAGTGCCCCATGAAATTCCTTAAACCTAACATGTTGTTGATGTGGCACTTGACGTCATACCGTTTGAAAAAATTAATATTGTTTTTAGCAACGTCAACGTAGATGTCTAAAAGAATTTGAATGCTGTTTTTTGCGATGTCTACTTAGACATCTAAACATTTTTTTAAACGTCAGCTTACACATACACTATACAAAAAAAGACATATAAAATACACCATATAGAATACATTGTACATCATATACAATACAAAATAGGCCACACAATATATTATACACCATATACAATACTTTACATCATACATTACACATCATACATAATATACTATACATCATACACAATATGTCATACATTGTACACCATATATAATACACAATATATTATACAACATACACAATATATCGTACTCGCAATTATGTCAAATGGCCTAAAAAGCCACTCATTGTAAGTATATTGACATGACAAGACAACCTACTTATACAGGTGTGGTGATAGGAGCAAAGACAAAGCATATGGGATATGTGAAACTTAGAGATTGTATTTTATGAGAAAACATTTGGACATCTCAATTGACGCGTTAGTTGGCAAAAAATATGTAGACATCCTCTAAGACGTCTCAGTTGATGTGCTAGTTGACATCGCAAAAAACATCTAGATGTTTTAGAAGATGTCTCAGTTGACATTTTAGTGGATGTCTTCCAAAATAGTGTTAATCTAAATGTTTTTGACTATGCTTTCACCAAAAATGCTCCAAAACTGCCATTTCTAGGACAAGTACTAAAGTTTAGAGAAAAAACAACATTTGTACACATGTAACCTTAGGATCTTGCAATATACTAATTTGAGAAGATGTGGAAAAAAATTCAAAAATTTCCATTGTATAGATTGCAAGATATTAGTGTTTGAATTGATAGAAATTCTTTAATTGGCTTTCCAAAAAAATAGGCAGCTACACTTCACAAGGCCACATTTATATACAAAAATGCCCATATTGATGGTACTTCTTTGGATTCATTCTTCAAGGCAAGTTGGCTACATGCTTGAAAATTTTATGATCCTTTGGAATTGTACAACATATAGGAAAAAAATAGTAAATAGAAAAAAAAAATAATGATTGAAAATACTAAACTGTCAAGAATTTGGTTATAGAATTGAAAAATGTCAATTTCAATGATTGCAATGTTGCAATAAATAATATACATCCTACAAGTTTATTTTTTTACAAAAAAATTGAAAATTGAGTTAAATAAAGGACTTCAAAGTTTATTTTAGAGTAGCAAATCCATAACTCCTCAAAACTCCTCATAACTTTCATCTCATCGATCAAAATGAAATGACTAAAAGCTTTTTACGCATATATAAACCCAGAAAACCAATTTCAAATTTTTATTTTAGAAATTAATAATTTTTTAATAATTTTTTAGTAGCCTGTTAAGCAATGAAAATTACATACCATGTAGTCAAAAGTTATGGAAATTATTGTGCCTTAAAGGTACCCTTTAGCACATGTTGTGTGAAAATTTCAAAGAAAATAAAAATAAAAATTCAATTCAAAGTGAATTGCCCAAAATCACAAAAATAGTGTTTGGGCATTTAGGGGTTAAATTTTCAAACAGCGTCAACGTGTATTGAAGTGGCATGTCACTTCAGCTTCATTGGATGCTATATCATTGAAATGCTACGTCAAATACCATTTTTTAAAAACCATGCCATGTGGTTGCCCTTCCCATGTCTTTTTCATATATAGTCAACATTTCACCTCAGCCCCCAATAATTTTTAGAAACTTATCCATAGTCAAATCGTAAGCCCATGCGGCCATGCAAGTCATTTCTACTCTATAAAGTATAAATCTTATGAAAACAAATATCTATTGTGATTTTTCCTCTAAGATGTATTGTTCTCAATGCTAATTTTGAAGAGCCCTCAACAATAGAAAATGAAGATTTGCAGTGGACTCCCTTGCACAAAATGTTGAATTGGAAAATCATAATCATTCATCATAAAAATCAAATGTCTGATGCTAAAACTAAACTTCAAGAAGACATCACTCTTAAGAAAAAATTAATTAGAATAATGAGTAGTTTTAATAAGGATTTCATTCACTTCAAAGTTCTATTAATACCAAAATGTAGTGCCTTCTGCGTTTTTGGTTTAAATGTTATTAAAGTAATAGTAGAAGGTTAATACCTACTTTTACAATACTATTACTTTACTACACCGTCAAGATAAATTTTGATTAACAAAATAATGAAATGGATTAACAAAATCTCAATTTATAAAAGAAGAGTTGCCTCATAAAATTCCAAGTTGATAGCAATATTGTTTTTGAACATGTAAACAAGAATTTGCATTGGGAGTATTGAATTTGAGTATTGAACATATGAAGATTGCAATGTCTTCTAATATATTTGCAATCCAATTATTTTGAAGCTTTTAATGGAGAATAGAAAAAGTGCAGCTCATAATGGAAGTGAGTGCAAAGTCATTGTTTTGTTTCCAATATTCTTTATTGTTTGGGAGAAGATATGAATAATAACTTTAGCAAAAAAAGAATTTTATTTGCAATGCAGTCAAAAAATGAATCTTCAAAAATTGACAACAAAATATGTTTTATTATGAAGTATTTGGGAGCATAAAGACAAATATTTACATATACTATATATATATATACTATAACGCATTATACTAATTTTTTAGGACTTGTTAATAAAATTTGTGCTATATTAGAAGTACAATAGAAAATGAAGTCATTCCGTAGCTTTCCCATCCATGCATGCGAGGTTTTTGAGAAAAGGTGCCAAAGAGCTACCCCTTCTTTGTATTTTTTACATGTGGTCAGCGTTTTACCTCAGTCTATAGTAAGTTTTAGTAACTTACCTGTAGTCAAACCGAAATCCTTTGCCAACATGGCAGTTATTTGTTTCTCAAGTCGTCAGGAGAAACGTGACTATGTTTTTTGTGATGTTCTTTGAAACATGGACATCAGATAGGACAGAAGCTTGTTATGACCCTGACGTTGATGTGTTTCTTGCAACATCCAAGTGAATTAAGCCTCCCATGGCCAAAGTCCCACTTCTTTGCTCATGTTTTAAAAAACATTCTTGTTTCATGCTAACATCCAAAAAAACAGGGGCTCCTACTAGTGCTTGTTTCAATTATTAAATTGCCTAATTTTTGGTTTGATTTTGTTGGGAGACAAAAATGTATTTTGGATTAATTTTCTTATCCATTAATGAAACTTTGAATGAATAAACTATGAATTCTCAAAATGTTGTACAATGGTGTTTCAAAAATCAACTATGAACTCTCATGAATAGTGAGTGTATATTTAAGACAATTTTTCCTTAGGAGCGGATTTTAGAAAGGAGTCACAATTAGGATCATTTACTTTAGATAAACATCCTCTACTTAGTATCTTCCATATTTTCCCTTCTTATGAGTGACATTTATTGTTTCATATTCCAAAGATGAAAATCACTTGTTTCACATATAATACTAAATAATGTGATTTCAAAGTTGAATCAAAACTCTATTTCTAATTTTAAAAGTCTTAGTATGGTAGATTCATTCTAAGATATGAAGATTTTAAGCGTGTACTTGAATGATTGAAGGTGACACATTGATGTCAAAGCCCCAATGTGGACATTGAAGTCAATATTTAGCAAATCAATGGTCTATCCATCTTGTAGTTCAATCAATTTTGTTGGAAATGCTCTAAACATTGAGCTGCAATTGGGGTCAAAACAACATACTTGTAACTCCAAATGTTTTTGTGGATTCACAAAATCTTGTACCTCTCTAATTTTTGTCCCATGCCAAAATTGAGAAATGGAAGTTGGTTTGTAGTTCACTTCTCTTCACAACCACTCATTTCATTTTTCTCAAACTTCCAAAAATTCATAACATGTGTTTCTATTTTTACACATGGATGCAATGTTCAATCCAAAAGGCAAATAATCAAATGTCATTTTCATTGAAATTCATGAGTTTGGCATTTTTCACTACAATTTTCACAATCTCTTGCAAGTTGTAGATCATTACCCGTATTGCATGTGCATTTGACAACATGTGGACCTTCCATTAGACCGGATTTTGTGAATTTAAGGGCTACAAGTTCCCATGCGTTCCCAAACGCTGGGAACTCCGCCATAGAGGATGTTGATGTGGTCGAGAGACAACCACATCAACAATTATTAAAATATTTTTTTATAAATTTTAATTTTTTTTAATTTTTTTAATTTTTAATTTTTAATTTTTAATTTTTTTTTTTAAGAATTTTTTTTTTAATTTTTTTAATATGTATATTTTTTTCTGACAATACAAGTTGGTTCCCAGCAATGGAAACCAGCCTGAAACTGCCCTCCCCAAGGCTGAATCCCATGTACACTAGAAGAAAGCCTTGTTTAATTGGATGTTCTTGCGTGAAAGTTGACGGATTTTTTTAAGCATCCAATGTAACATCTTCATGTGTTTATGTCAACAATGACATCCAATGTAACATCTTTATGCTACATTGGATGTCATTGTTGACATAAACACATGAAGATGTTACATTGGATGCTTAAAAAAATCCATCAACTTTGATGCAGGAACATCCAATTAAACAAGGCTTCCTACTAGTGGTAATGATAGAAGTCTTCGTTACTTGGTTCCACTAGAATAGGTAAATGTGATTTTTTTTTATATACAACTTGTACTTTATTGGAATTGTCATGTGATGGTCTTCATAGAATTTTTCTATTTATTTCAAGAAGAGGATGTAAAGTACTCCATTGCATTGGATTCTATTAGCAAACACCATCAACTAATTTTAGAATCTAATTTTATTTTAGGCTCAAAAGTGTTCACTATAGTCATTTTATTTATGAAAATCAGACTTTTCATTCTAATGTAAGTTTTGTTGATAGTTAAAGTACTTTAAAGCAACAAAAGCAACAAATTTGAGTTCACATTAATAATAAACCTACTACAATGACTAATTGTCCAATGCCCATCCATGCATAGTTGGATAGATTTTCATGTTGATGTTTTTTATTTTGAAATATCATTAGAAAATTTTGTCTTGGGACAACAATAGGTACATTTGTGGCATCTACAATCTACATCTTCTTGTAGAATTAGAACTTCAATTTCAATTAATTGACGCACATTATGCTCATGTTAGAGGTGATAAGACATATTCTACCATCTAAAAATCCAATTCTTGTTGACATATTCACTTCCTCAATATGGAATTCAAAGTTTGAACTTCTACTTTGGAAAGAAATTAAAGTAGTGAAGGCACATTGATTGCTATAATTACCTTCCATTGTTGAGGAAGGGCTTTTATTAAGAACTTTCCAACAATGTCAGTGGAGCTACAGAGGAAGGTAATGAGAAAGATAGAGATGTTGGTGTCTCAAATTGAGGCGATGAGGAGCCATCCAAACCACTTGTTTTCAAGGAAATGTCATATGACATTCTAAATATTTGATGTTGTATCCCTCCAGATAATAAAAACTAAACTATTTAATTATTTTATATTTTTGAATAAATTGTAATTTATATATGAAGATATTTTAGATATATTCTTTTCAAATATACAAGACTATATGCAAAGCAAGAAGTGTTATTGTTGTGCTTCAAAATCAATTTAAATGCCTAAAAGGTTATAAGTTGTCTTAAATTTAGCTTTTAATTTAAAACTAATTTTTTTCTTCTAGAAGTAGACTTGAATCTTTAACATAATATTGAATTCGTACTTTAGTCTATATTTAATAATCATGACATAATTGTAGATGAAAGGATGATTCCAAGAAACATTTGTAATATATGGATGTCACATGTTGTGCGTCAATCAAGTATTCTACTATAATTTTGAAGTATGAGGCGGATGGATCCAAAATTTAAACATGTGTCACCATGTGGCCACCAAAGGATGTAAGCCAAAAAGTCTTAATAGAGAATGAAGGTAGAAAAAATGAAATGAACGAGTAGATATATAGGTAGGGGTGAGAGTAGGTGGCATTTGTTTCAAGGATGCTTGCAAGTGGGGCGACTTTGGGTCTAAGGAGGTGTGTGCGAAATTCAAAGAGGGGCAATTTTGGATTTGGGGGGTGCCTTCAAGTCTCCCAACAAGAAGTAGTCCTTCCCAAGAGAGGATGCAATTGGTGCCTTAGAACCCCTCCTAACTCCTTCTACAAAGAGGAGAAAATTACTAATTAAGGCAGTTCTAAAAACTCCCCAAACGCTAAAATGAATTTGTCAAAGCAAACAAAATTACAAATTTAGATATAATGGCAATTGGGTATGGGCACTTTTCCACACAGGCACCTTTAGCTGAACAATTTTTTTTATGTGAGATTTAGTAGGAATATACTTTATTTTAGTATTAACAAGAATCCAAAAAAGTATGCACTATTGTAGCCCATTTGGAATAAAATCAAACATACTTCTTGCAAGTTAAAACACATTTTATGACTCATTTTGGCTAGTGAAAGAATAAAGTCCTACTTCAAAAGTAAAAACTCATCAATATTGAAGCTAGTTCCGTACAAATTTCATATTTTTAAAGTTGAGGTAAGTCATTGTTTTGCCTTAAATTGCAAAGATGAAGCATTATAGTAGTTTGCATGTGGTCAACTACTCAGTTAATATGTTGTTTGTTGACAAATTAAAGAAGTGGGGTGATTGCAAGAAAACATTTGTACTATTAGTTGCGTTTTGTGTTTTCTGTCAATCAATACTATGAAGGTTAATGGGTACCCTCAAGTACTATGAGTAGTACCAAAGGCATAGAATAGGAAATGAGAATTGTTGATAATTATGGTTGTGGATCTTTTGCTATGACAACACATGTATGTTTATCAATGAAAAACAATTGAAAGATAATGACAAAGTCTGGTCATCCATTTCTAATAAAGGGATATCATTTACTTTTGTGTTTTGTCCTCCAACAATACTAGTTAGTGCTATACAATATTCTAAAGTACTATTATCAGATAGAGACTGTTATTTTTGTTGAAAATAGAGACTTGGGTTGTTGTAAGAAATACTTGTCCTTTTTTTTTATCCCCTTGGCATTAGACAAGTAGGGGTTTAGTCATAACTTTTGGTTTGTATATCCTTTTTCTATGAAATTCAAAATAAAGGTACATATGGTAGTTGTGGACATTGAGTAATTCTTTCTAATATTTTAAAATTATTTTACGATTTTTAAACTAAACTTAATTGGATGTCTACCTTAGCCATTTGGAGGGATTTTTGTACTATTCTTGATCCAAAAATGAAAGTTTGAAGGTCAAAATTAGGATACAAGGACTTTTACTAAAGTTATACAAGAATATAAAGAGATTTAAAAAAATAATAAAGTATCCACCTTTCTTATGTGCCACAAATGCACTACCTTTGCACATGTGTAAAGAATACAATTTTTTTTCTGAAGGTGAAAATGGTTGAAAAGAACATCTTCAAATTAGCAAAAATAGTCAATTTTTATTTTATTTTATTTACTATTTTCTAAATATCAAACATCAAAATATCTATTTTGGGGGCATTTTCTATTGCTTTTTCTTTGTGCATAAATTTTAGAGAAATTTTTTCCTAGGCCTAAATTTTTGCACACGTATTATTTAGAATGCTTTAAAAATTACCTTTATTTTATTCTATTTAAAAAATATTCCCAAAGGCATAGTTAGCACAATATTAGGACATTTTGAGACAAAACATCAAGTGTTTCTTGCAACAATCCACTTCCACATTTTTATTTTTTTTAATTACAAAATTCACACAAAACTTTAGGAGAAAAGTAACCATTGTTTCTAACTAAGTGGAGAGAAGTAGGGTAAGTTTCTAATATGAGTACCCAAAAGGATTGTCCTACTAAAACACTATCATTTTCAAACTCATTTAATGTGTCTTAAAAATCACAATTTTTCACTTTACATGAATTTAATGACAAATTCATGAGAAAGTTATATTACTCCATCAAAATAATATTGAGTAAGGAAAATTTGAACAATTTTGGTATTCCTTTTTGTTCTTTTGTTCCTCAAAAGGAATATTGTCCCAAGTCCACATTTGAGACAAAAGGAGCAATCCAGAATACCAATTTATAACAAAGTAGTTCATAAATATGAAATCTAGCAAAAACAATGTTTGAGTCATATCTATATTTAATTTTAACTCATAATTTGATGAATTGATATATTTCCTTATTTACAAGAACCTTCAAAAATTACATATTTTTATGCAATTTAAATAAACTATGATTTCACAACGTCTTTGTCCTAAAAACAAATGATATACATAAATACAAAATGAATAAGGTGCACAACTATTTAAAAAAAATCAAAAACCTCAAATACATAGTAATTTCATCATTTTAACCCCTAACTGCCTCATTGACCATATATGGTCGATCTGAAATTTCAGGCTCATTTTGAAGTGGGCAGTTAAATTCGTTTGCCCGTTTTAAAAAAAAAATTGGGCAGTTTTTAGGGTTAACTATTCAAAACTTTCATTTTTCACTGAAAAAGGTACATATTTGAGTGTTGAGAGGTCTCCAAAGCCATTTATGTCCGTTAATGGAAGAGTAAAGCTTGCTAATTTTACTTCATTTTTCAACTTTGAGCAATTTCACTTGATTTGAGATCTAAAAACTTCCACTTATTCATTTGCTTTGAAAATGGTCCCAATCGAAAGAGTGAAGTGTTTTCATGATTTTCACCATTGAAAATTTAAACAAGCAAGTGTTGATTTGGAGTTATTTGTGAATTATACTTATTAAAAAAATTGCATCTCAACAATTGCAAGGTGGATTGTGTAATGAGTTTAATAGCTTTTCAAGTGATATTAAGTTTTTTGAAAGGGTATTTTAGTGTGCTAACACAATTTGTAGTTGTTCATGTTACTTCTAATCCCAAAAAGCTTTTATGTGCAAATTTCTGAAACATTGTGGAGAGGGACAACATATTAAAAATAGAAAATGTACATTTCTCTTATTATAATCTCACAACTCTTATGGAATTTTGAACTCAAAATTGGTGTACATACTAATAAGCAAGCTCTTTAAACATCCGTACGGTTAGATTTTGAAAAAAGATCATTTTGTTTCAATGGAGATAACTATAAGCCCATGTTCTTTTTTCATGGGAAAAACACACTTGAAAAGGCTTAGGCACTTAGGGGTTAATGTGACCAGGTGCTGAATATGATAAGTTAGAAAAAAAATTCAATTTTTGAATTCGACCTATATAACACGTGATTGTTGTATACCAACATAATGTTTACAAGACTATGTAATTTTTGTAATTTTCCAAAAAAAATTCATTTCCGGATTCCAGAAGGACATTTTTCTAAAGTCAGGAGAGTACGGGAAGGGGTAACCATACTATCAGATCGAGACCCAGTAAGCCCTATGAAAACACAAAATTATAATTTTTAGTTGTTAAAAAATTCATACTGACTTGCAATCACCAAGTGCCACTTTACATTATTTGATTTCAATGGAAAGTTTGATAGATTGGGGAGTTAGTCACTGGATTCATTTCTAATTTTTAAGATTATTGAATGCAATGTTTGAAATAATTGACCATTTAAATAGCTATTTAAGGTAATTAGTTCTAATTTAGACCCATTTCTAAAATATATAGCCTATATTACTACATAAGATATATAGCCTATATTCATGAGAATCTAGGGTTGATATTCAATACAACTATTTTAAGGAATTTGAAAATTTGCAATTTTTTCATATGATATCCTAAATACAGTGCCCTCAAAGTGTATGCCAAAAAAATCTACAATCTCAACTTCTAACTTCCAAGTAAGGTAGATGACCCCTTTCCAATTACTTAAGCAATTCAATATATCTATTGTATAGGTATGGTGAGGGAAAAAATTTCCCCATTTAGAGAGATAGATTTTAGAAAGATTTCATAATTTTATACATTTTTTCCTATAAAAAAAAATTACCATGAATTTTTTTATGAAAATTCTATTCAATGTATTCTTATTATATAAGTCACCATATTTCCAACTATAGGTTGATTACAAAATCAACAATGCTTTAATGTAAGTGATAATTGTGGCTTCCAATGTACATCTTATGATCATTGTATGCTTTCAATGCACACCTCCCCTAACATTTGTGTTGCTCATGCTCTATGTGAGTTATCACCTAAACCACAACTAATTGGAAACAACCTAAGAGCATTGCCAACATTTCCCTGAAAATGAGGCTTGCCAAAATGTATCCAGTGGGCTCCAATTCTTCTTCTCAGTCACTGCATAGCCCCCCACTCATTCTCACCATAGGAGACTAGTAAAAGTCAATTTTCCTTTAATGACAAAAGCATGTTCCCTCAACGACCTATCCGTGAGCTCCAGTTAGGAGCTTACCTTGGAGGAAGGTGTTAAAAATAAAATCAGCCCAACTACCAAGACTACACATTGAAGATCGCTCTAACTAAAGCAATAGATTTAGAATTTGGAGATGTTGAGTGAAGATGGTAGAATGGTGTTTGGGGAGGTGTTTTTGGAGGGGACTTTCACTTTTGTTCATTGGTTAGGTCTAAGGCAAGGGGCTGAATTTGGACTAGGAGTCCAACTAGTAAAATATTGGTGATGCTCAAAGAGCATGCCCACAATAACACTTCAAGTGGGGCAAACCTCATGATTGACCAGGCATGGCCACCATATGTGCCCTATAGCAAGCACAGCGATGGCCAAACAATGGCTAGCCATGGTCAAATTTGGTAAGCAAACGGCCAAATGGGACGTTGTGCCAAGACTTATTAAAAGGGTTGACTTTGCTTTTGGACCTAATTCCAAGGTATTGACCTCCAATTGACACTTTGAAGAGCTCAAACACATTTTTCAAAATGTTTTCTAGGAGGCATTTGAACCTACACTAAAGTTTGCTTTACTTGAGTCCAAAATAAAATAAAATAATTAAAGGATTATCAGTTTGTCTTTAATTTATCAGGTGGAAGAGAAACTTGTTATATCCACATAGAGTGGTAGGAGGTAGAACAATCCATGTGGGATACATTAATTAGAATTAGTAGGAGCTTCATTGCTCATAGTGAAGTCAAATTAATATATTCCACATGGGTTGTTCTACGTACTACCACCCCATGTGGATATAAGGAGCTTCTCTTTCCTCTTGAAAACTCTAAGGAAGTTGAAAATGGTTCTCAATCAATGTGAGGTATTTATTAGAGTTTTGAAAGTCAAATTGTTTTTTTTTACTTGGCTAAGTAAACAATGAACAATTTAACTTGGAAAACTTGGAAACCTTGTGTGGTGAATTTAGTGTGCAGGTGCTCCGACAATGGGATAATGTGGCGGACTACGTTTCTGAGTCGCAGTGCCTAAGGTAAACCAGCCTATGACAGGCCAACTATCTAATGCAGACATCTACATAACCCCTCATTACAGTCCATTTCAGATTTTTGCTTCTACAATTTAATTAGGTTGGTTAGTGGCCGACATTAGTGTATTAGGTGATTGTGATAGAATTAGTAATGACTTTCATAGGACACTTACACATTGTGAGTGTAAACTCATCATAAAGAGTTTTTGTTTTATTCCTTTGTGTGATGGCCACATTAAAAAATCTTGTGGTTGTGTTAGGAAATCTGAAGACTGCATTAGGTGGTAAGATGACCATCATGAAGACATATTTTATTGATTTCAGATAGTCTACAGACTGTTTTGGAAAAATACTTAAGAAATTCATAACAAATTCCTACTTTGTCCAAAAACTAAAATTTTAATTGCTTCTTTCATTTCTCAAAGTTGTCTCTGCTAGAAAAAAATCTGATTTTATTTTGCTAGTGGCAACATACCAAATCAGTCATTCTGCCTGTCATAGGCTGGTTTACCTTATTCCTCTTGGAGTGCCTCGTTCATCGTTTCGTTGTGGGGCAGACGAATCACCGCACGGCCTGGCCATAGCTGAGCAGCACGCCACACAGCCCAATCTTGCGCCTCTCTAATGCGCCAGCCTTGTGGATGCTCTAATCTGGGTGCAATGTTCGGAAAGGGGTTGGCTACTTGGCTACCGTACATCCAATGTTTTTGTGATCCTTTAATAACAGGAACCATGTTCAATTACTTATTTCAGTTGTGTTACCTTTGGATAAGTACATCTGAGTGTCATGTTTGTCGCATAGGAATTCCACGAATACAAATCATGTTCCAAGGTGAAAGGAATGGTACGCAGGCACTCTACAAGAATCATGGGACACAAGGTAGAACACCTCGATCCGTGTTAGAATAGATGTTGTGCGCAGGCAAGAGAGCAGAGTTTTGGCCACAAGCTGAGGCTGTCGCAAAGGCCAAGTCAGCTGTGGAAGAAGTGTTGTGAGGAAAGAAGAAGGCTGCCGACGGCGGTGGCAACGGTAGTACATGCCAAGAAACAGCTGACGAGCAATAGGAAAATCGAAAGCGAGGAGCTCGACCTTTGAGTACGATGGCGGCGATGGCAAAATTCTCAACGAGCCCAACCTCCCATCGGTCAAAAGTGCATACGAACTGGACGCGCAGGGACTGATGGACAACAGGACAAGACACTGGCGACACCGAGGAAGAAAGGTCGCAATAGGCGAGGCTAAACGCTTTCACTTGCATACCTTGAGGTTTGCAAAGGATAGGGCTCACATTTAATTTGTGACGCGTGCATATTAACTAAGCGAGTTTGGAACTGCATAATTGATGCCTTAATTAGTTCTCCAGACAGACATCCCATAGACCCCTCGACCCTCAGCCGTTGGCTACACCTCGGTTCGTACGGTCTAAGACTCTAAGTCTGTACTCGGCATGAAATTCGCCCAACGTACCCTCTGTGATGACACTCTCTAATTGCACTTAATTTCCGTATGCATCATGAGAATCATGGCTTGTGTACACGTATAGTACAACTGATAGCCCAACGTTCGCAAGTCCTGTTTTAAAATTTGAACATTGCTGTACACCACGTCATAACAATTCAACTTGGATGCTGATGTTCGAATGAAATTAAGAGTTATTACAGCATTAATAATGTAGTTCTAAGTTAAGTGTTGTACCACAGTAGAGAGGCCCGAGTGTACTTCATCTCTATGTTGTAAACAGGCTGTCGGATTTGTAATTACGTACTGTTCCAGTCATTCAGTACGTGTATATATGATTTTCTTTAAGAGTGCCGTTTTTGTGACCACTGAGTGGAAGTGCAGCAGTTAGCATACTCTATACTTGTGCTCAAATCATCAGACAAATACCTAGTTATAGATGAAATGCATTGCATGCGTTTCAATGCGAAGCTCAAGTCGATCGACTAGATTATGCAAACAAGTGAGACCCGGGAAAGACCCGGAAAAGAACTAGCCAGTATTAAAATCAAACAGATATTCCATGAGCCTAGATGAGAGTTGGAGCCTGAAAAGTCGTTGCAAACATTGAATTGTGTGATGATCTCTCAAAATGATTTCAATAAGAGGAGACAAAAATACACACTGAGAGCATAAATTCGCCTCTTTATTTCCCAAACTACCCAATCAACTCATACCCCTAGCATTGAGCTTCTATAGGTAGCTGAAGTGCCCTTCTGTTCAAATGGAGTGTACAATCGGGCTAACTCAGCCACCTAGCACGATCGTCATGAACCGAATTATCAACAGAGCTTAAATTTATACGAAACGGAAATGCTTCTTCGCTAAACATAATCTCTCGTACAGATTTTATTCGCATATAATTATCTTCTGTCACATGCACATTGACTATATACTTATATATCCTATCATCTTGTTTCCAACCGGCCAGAGCATAGCTACCATAGCTAGGTGCAGACTCGGTGTTGGCCTGATCCCACCCCGACCTGCACAAATGAAAACAAGAATCTTTATTCTTGGAATTCAAAGAATAAATAACACCTGTGAATTACAAGTTTTATTGTACCAAAAACTTGACACCATGTGGGAAAATCATCATGCAGTTATGTGCGTGACCAGCAGCTGGGAAATTCAATGATTGAATTTCAATATTTCATGGGATGCAATACACGCATTGATATGATAACAACGTCTTCCGCACTAGCAGAGCTAACAATCAAGTAATTGTGGTCAGTTGATCGATTGCATGATTTGCAATGTGGGAGGCACCTGCAAGCCTTTAATTAAATAAATTAGTACTGCAGACACAGATCGATCGAGATACTTAGGCATGGACCAAAATTAGCTTACTTAGGCGATGAAGACGGCGTTCAGCGCGGTGGCACCCTGAACAACACAACCTGGGCCAAAGATTTGCGCCACTTGGCTCACGGCTTGGCAGCCTTCCGTGTTGTGAATGGACACGCGCGTGTCGCTGCTCACTTCGCTGATGAGCACGGCACTCTGGTCGTTGAAGTTCTGGCACGTATTGTCGCCCACAAAGAACGTGTTGGTGGGCGCTCCCGTACAATCCTTGACGTTGAACGTCTCGATCTTGGCCGCCTCCACGACGACGAAGCTGCTGCTCACCATCGCCAGGAGCAGCACCACCACAGCCACCACGCCGCTTGCTGAGATCTTGGCCATGACGACGATTGATAGATCAGATAACCCCTTTGGAGAGTCTGAATAATTCGCTAGACAAACGAACTTATGTCTACGATCGAGTAACTACTAAATTGGAAAGATTGAAGTACTCACAGAGAGGCACTCAGACTGCTGATCGAAGCTATGAAGGCAATAAATTAAACTCAAGGCAATGAAGCTCTGAATTGAAGCTCTGAAGGGTTACAATGTGATGCAAGTGCAGAGTGACTAGCAGGCGCTCAATTTATACCAGTTCCAGCAGGAGCAAGATAGTGCAGATGGCATGGGTTTTCAGATGTTGACTTCTTGGAACCATGAAGACTGGGAACAATGCGCAACCAGTGATATCACGATAAAAATTCATGTAACCTGAAGTACGGTGCATTCGTGGATGAATCTTGGAAAACTCGGATGAAGAGCGCTCCTTGTGTACGAATTTGGAGCTTCATGAGGCCTCCATGATTATGTTTTTAGTTGTAATGGAGAAAATTTGAAGAGATTGCACTTTGCAGGTGGCTAGAACGTATACTCGGTGAGATCTAAAGCATTCCCAGTGAGCGCCAGATTACTTGAATGTCGTCACAAGTTTGGCGCTGTGAAATACACGACAATATACCAAATACGGTCAGTTACTTACCCAGATTATTTTCCGTAAATCGGGAACGGAGTGATTCGATTCTCTGCTTAATTTGCTTCACTTCAACTTCTCAATTTTATGTCAGGGTTGGTGAGGTTGGCTGGAGATAGAATTCAGACTGTCTGGAAGTTCTAGACTGCCAGAGATCGACGAGTAGTCAGTCGTACATGGCCCGAATTTTCCAGCGGAGACTTGTCTGGCCAGCAGGAAATTGCAAAGATAGTTGGAATGCTGAGTTGCTCATCATTTTCCTGGAGATCGAATTCTGGTACTGGTCCGGAACGTCGGTTCCTGATCGACGGAGAGAGGTGACCGGCTGACCATCAAGGCATCAACACCAACAACACCAATAATTGAATCAACACCAACTGAAACTGAAGGAACTTTAAGAGCCAGATAGATACCTTCAACAAAATTACAGTATGCTATACCGATACGAACGTACGCCAGTATTAATTAATTACCTCGAACGATCGATCAGAATACTCTAATTGTATTTGGAGTATCTACATTGTAATAAATTTTGCGCAAAGCTATTCTCTTCATCCATCGAGTTGCCCATTGTCAACAGTTTCACTCATGCTTGACTTCATCCATTGTAGTAGACTTCGTCCAATTTTGTAAAAAAATATTCATCCATTGTAAAAGTTCATTCATTGTAATGGGTTTCGTTCAATTTTGTAAAAAAACTTCATCCAGTAATATAATGGACTTCATCCAAGTATTCAACAAAAAACATTCAAAAGGCCATAAATTCATCCAAATTTTCCTAAAAACATGCACATTTGTTTCAGCAAAATGAGATTTAGCCTCGGCTAGTGGTACAAAAATGGGGCAAAACTTTTTAGCCCATCAAGCACCCCTTTTTTTTAAACTAATGGTCAATTTCATTAAAATGGCAGTATTCCATAAAAATGGCACGAAATGAAACCACTGAAAGAATGAAAACAATGGAATGATTGTCCAAAGGGAGTGGAAATGCGTGAACTAGGAGTGATTTGAATGTGGTAGGCATAAAATTGGCACTTGTATGACCCTATTGCGGCTTACTTATTCTCTTTTGGAAAATATATTCTATTAAAATGGTGTGCGGAATATGGCCATTTAAACAAAATTGACTATACTAGTGCTACATGGGGCTTAACGCCTTAACCTCTAGGTGATTGCAAGAAAGACTGAACGATTTTGGTAGCATTTGGTCAAAAACTCCGTTTTTTTGGCCCAATACTAGGAATATTAGGAGTACTACAAAATGGAGCAATCTCAGCCATTGATCTGTTAAATCAACGGCCAATAGTACTTTTGAGTACTTTATAATACTAAAACAGTACTACTTAAAAAAAATGACAGTTTGTCACAGAAAGTAGATAAAATTAAGTATAAATTAATAAAAATTAGAAAATCATGAATAAAAAAAAACTAAAAAATTGGCCATTTATAAGACTTGATAGTGATTACATTTCACCAAAAACTAGAAGTTGAAACCATCATGAAAGTTTGGAGTGCTATGCACAAGGGACCCCTATTTGCATGCATGTTGAGGACAAAGAATTGTGTTTTTTTTAATTCTTTTTGGTGGGCATATGCCCATCTGTGGGAATAGGCCACAAAAAAGTCAAGTGAACATCATGTTCTTGGATACTTCACAGTACTAAAAAATCCTAAACTACAAAGTGTGACAAATGAACTAAATTGATATTTAATTATAAAATTATTTTTCAATTTAAAAAAAAAATAACAAATCTCATGTTTTCTAAGTTAGCAATCTTCCATAAAAATTTCAAATCCATTGACTTCAATTTCCAAAAGTTACGGCCAAAATCAACTCCATCACTTCAATTGTGACGCCTCATAGGACCGGTCTTTCTTGCAATCACCCCCCTAGACATCCAAACAACATTTTTTAGCAACATAGTAATTTTGGGCAGCTCACTACAGACGGAGTTTTTTTTCTTTTTCTTTGAAAATTTTATGCAATATGGAGATGAGGAGTAGCTTTAAGGCCCAACAATTTTTATAACTTTTCACTACATGGTTCAAAAGTTATTGCATGATATGTAATTTTCAGTGTTCAACGAGCAGAAAAAAAAACTCCTTTAAAATCACTTTTTAAAAAAATAAAAAATTGAAACTGATTCTTCAGATTTTTATATATGTGGTAAGTTTTGAATCGTTCCATTTTGATTAATGAGATCAAAGTTACGAGGAATTTTAGTTTGGGTTAGTTTGTGGGTAGTTATGGAATCTCTACTTTAACCCTTAAAGGACCGTCACTATACTTTCATCCAAAACGCTCCAAAACTGTCATTTCTAGTACAAGTACAAACTTTTTTTTTGACATATCTAACCGTAGGATCTTGTATGATATAGTATCAAAAACATGTGGTAAAAATTTCAGACATTTCCACCCGGTGGATTGCAAGATATAGGCATTCAAATTAACTAAAATCATTTTTTTGACCCTGCGAAAAGCAGGGCAGCTGCACTTCACAAGCTCACATTTCTATGAAAAAATGACCTAAATGATGGTGCTTCTTTGGATTTGTTTTCCTAGACAAGTTGGCCACATCCTTGAAAATTTTCATATCATTTGGAATAGTACAACATATAGGAAAAAAAATAGTAAGTACGTAGTAGTAGAGAATGATTAAAAATACTAAATTATTTACAATTTAAGTATGGAATTGAAAATTTCCAATCCCAATGGTTGAAATGTTGTAACAATGTATCTACATCCTACAATTTTATTTTTGTCCAAAAATATTGAAAATTGGGTAAGATAAAGGATTTCAAATTTTATTTTAGAGTAGGAAATCCAAAACTGCCCACAAACAAAAAATCCTCATAACTTTTGACTCATTGGTCAAAATGGAATGATTCAAAGCTTTTCGTGTATATAAAACTCTAGAAGATCAATTCCAATTTTTTGTTTCTAAAAAAAGTGATTTTTTCTGATCTGCCCGAACTGCCTTGTTGGTGAAAAATGTAACATATTGGGCCATAACTTTTGACTCGTATTACCAAATGTCATGAAATTTGGTGCATATGAAAGATATTCGTTGACCCCACATTCTATTAAAATTTCAGCCCCAAATATGAAAATCTCAGCTCGTAGGTACCTGCCCAAAATTTCTATACAACCAGAAAACACAGTTCAGTCCTTTAGGGGTTAAAATAAAATTTGAAGTCCTTTATATAACTCAATTTTAAATATTTTTGGAAAAAAATAAAAACATTAGGTGTATATTGTTTATTACAACATTACAACCACTGGGATTTGCATTTTTTAATTCTATAAAGAAATTGTTAACAATTTAGTATTTTCAATCATTCTCTACTTCTTTCTATTTATTATTTTTTTCTATGTGTTGTACAATTCCAAATGATCTAAAATATTTCAAGCATGTAGCCAACTTGAATTGAAGAATGAATTCAAAAAGTAACCACCATTTTGGACATTATTTCATACAAATGTGACCTTGTGAAGTGTAGCTGCCCATATTTTCACAGGGCCAAAAAAAATATTTTTGTCACTTCAAACGTTAATATCTTGCATCCTACACGGTGGAAACTATTGAAATTTTTTCACATCTTCTTTAACTATTTTACTACAAGATCCTACAATTACATCTGTCCAGAAATGTTTTTCATCTAAAATTTGGTGCTTGTAAATGCAAGAGTAGTTTTGGAGCAGTTTAGGTGAAAACATAATCTCTGACGTTTAGGGGTTAAATGGGGGCCAAACCATCTTGATTTAGCCCTACCTAAACCATACAAAGTCTCTCGTGATCTTTTTTGGGTAAACAATTGCCATATCTTGTCTATGTATGCAATTGCCATATCACATGGCCTTAATTATAGTCACTTATAATGTATTTTTATCCAATTTCAAAGGATTTAGTTGTTGTTTTTAATGTAGAAAATTCTTTTATCCCTTTTAACAAAGAATCCCAAAAGTAATTATATACATAAAAGAATATCCTTTGAAGACAATAATAGCATTAAAAACCTAATTATATGAGTTTGTTTAATACATGTATCATTGGACAAGCTACCCAAATTTTTGGGATTTTTGATAAAAAATTAATTTTTTTAATAGAAATAAACTTAGCATATGAATTTTAGTTTTAATTGGAAGAAACTTTTTATATGGCTAATTTAAAAAAACTATGCACAAGTGTTTCAAGTCTTCATCTATATTATTAGTTTCTTTTTAATGTGTACACAACCTAACATTTTTTACATTTATTAAGTTTTTAACCCCTCAAGGACCATTGTCCTCTCGGGGGACAAAATGGATTTTGGGTAGGTTCCTGTGATCTCAATTTTTTATGAAACTTTTTAAAACTTTCTCATAAGATAGAAAAGCTTATTAGCTTTGTGGGAATATAAATTTAATTTCAATTGGTGCCCGTGAACAAAAGTTATGGCATCTTAAACATAATTTTCACGTCACCAGGCAGAAAAAGAAATCTACAAAAATTTGAAATTAATTTTTTAATTTTTTTCTTCTTAAAGATCATTTTTTTGTCTACGTGTGAGCCTTTGATTCATTCCATTTGGATTAGTAATGTGAAAGTTACGAATAATCTTGTTTTTTGGGCAATTTGAGCATCTTGTTGAAAAAATAACTTATAGGATTGAATTTTGAATGCAATTTTCACTTTTTGTCAAAAAAAATTGTTTGACAAGGTTAAGTTTTCTATTTAGAACAATCTCACCATTGAAATTATTGTGTTTCAATCCCATTTTAGAGCTATTAACAATTTAATTTTTCTTTCAATCTTGGACCTACTTCTACTTAACAATTTTTTAAAGAATGAAAATCAAGCGTGTGTTTTTTCAACACAATTTTTTTTTAATTCAAGGTCCATGGTGCAAAAAAATTCCACAAATGGCATTCAAAGTCATCTAAAATTGCAGGCTAGTGTTCAAAAAAACTTTATTTTTTCAACTTTGAATGCTAATATCTTTCAATATGTACGGTCAAACTCCATGAAATTTTAGCAAATGATCATAGACTAGTAAAGTACAAGATCCTACAGTTAGATTCTAAAAAAAGTATTTATTTATTTATTTTTGGATGAATGCTGTAGAAATGACAGTTTTGAGTAGTTTTTGATAGAAGAATGGTCTTGGTCCTTTGGAAGTTAATTTGGTCATCACCTAAATTTTTGGTCTTTTTAATTTGATATAATTTTGACAAAAGTCATCTACCAAGCTACTTTAATGCCAATGATCCTTGTGTATAATGCAAGAGTTGTATACCCGGACCAATTATATGGTGTCTCTCAAAATGCTTTGTAAACTTACAAAAATTGCCTTAGCTAATTGAGGAATTTGAGATTTCAAACAAAAATTGGACATATTGCAACACACTTGCATACAAAAATAATTTCAAACCTTTTTAAAATGAATTTGAACTTCTTTTAATAATTTAGTCAAACTTATTAGTGAATTTTCTTATACAAGTTCTTTCTTTACAAGATTTTTTAATACACAGAATGAGAATTCTTTTAGAATTTTTTAGCAAGAATTTATTTATAAAATTATCTTATGTGAAACATTAATGTCTACAATATGATCCTATATTTTGATATTTATTATAATTCACTCCAAAAATCTCAAAAATCTCAAATTTTTAAAGAGTATAATAAATGTTTAAATATTATTTCCTATATTCTTTGGAGATTTTAGGACTGAATTATAAAAAACACAACTATTTGGAGGCACCCTAAAGCCAATAATATTTCATTGAAAAAAAAATTGTAAATTTGTAAAATTCTTACCAAAAAATTCTAAAAAGAATTTTCATTTTGGATGTTAGAAAATCTTAAGAGAATTTACATGTGAAAAAATAACTAATAAAGTTGATTAAATTTTTGAAAGATAAAAAATTCTTTAAAAAAAATTTAAATATTATAATACTTAGTAATGTGTTACTTAGACTTCAAAATGACAAAAATTTGTTGGAAAAATCTAGTTTCTCAATTACTTTTGGCAATTTTAACCCATTAAGGACCAGGTTGATGACTGCCAATGAATATTTGCTTGAAAATGACAGGTTTCCATCAGCAGTCCAAGTGACTACTAATGAAAACATGTCATTTTTGGCCAAAATCATCAACTAGTCATCGACTTGGTCTTTAATGGGTTAAAGAGTATGAATACTTGTGAGAACCATTCTAACTATCTACGGAAATTGAACTCATAATTATCTTTTGAGGTCCAAAACTCTTTTCTTACTATATTTTCACTCAACATTGACTATTGAATTCTTCAGGGAATGCAAGTTGTTAATGTAGGAAGTGAATAGGCCTTGGAATCAATTCCATGGGCAATCCTGGTGGTGCACTACAAAAGAAGTCCATGGGTGAGGAGTGACCAAACCCTAAAAACCCATTTCTATTTTTCCTAATTACTTTCTAATAATTTCAACCTACAATTTTGAGCTTTGTTTAATAATGTCTATAGGTTTCTATTGCCAAAAATTTCAATCCTAAATAACATGTGATATATAATCTAGAAAAGATTGAAAAATGAACTAAAATGGCATGTTTTTCAACTAAAATATTTATAGAGATCATATGAAGATGACTATTGTATCAATATTTAGCCAAAATAAACTTTCAATAGAAAGCTATTTCATAGAATCTTTTTTTCATTTTTTTCATTTTTTCATTTTTTTATATAATGTAGGGTTGTGAAAGTTATTTTTAGCTTTACAGTGTATCTTTTTTCTTCAAAAATTTGTAACTAACTATTATTAACATAAAAAAATACCAATAATTCAAAACATAAACTTTTCAAGTAGGAAAATCTATTCATATTTTTTTTAGAAATAAAATAAAATATTAGGATATAATATAGGGGGGCCAAAATTTGGTCACTCCTCACCCATGAACTTCCTTTGTAGTGCACCCCCCGAGTAGACAATCACATCCACTATTCACATGCATGCACAAGACAACCATGAAATCTTATTAGATGAAGATTTTGGAATTATCTTGTATGTCCACAAATGATTCCATTAACTAAAATGCTTTTGGAAATATTACCTTATTGCCAAACACATTAGGAACTTCCTTATGCTAGCTAATTGGTCCTATCAACCTTTTTTGGAGATAATGTTTTTAGAGAGGGACTCCAAATTTTAACCATGGAGAGAACAAGGAGCTAATTATCATGGAGGTATAAATTTTGGAAATTTGAAATTTGTATATGACATTTTCAGCTTAGAATTAGATAGGAGAGGTTACAAAATATGAATTTAGTAATCCAAAATTGGGGGCAAGTTTCTACATTTATTCTAGTTTTCAATGTGAAGACCCATCCACCCCACCCTCCATGAAAAACTCATAGGTCTACTATAACCGGAACTATAACATAATTGAACACATTGGTAGCACATAGAAAATTTTGCAAAAAATTCAAATATGACACATGGAGATTAAATATCTCAATTTGGTTTAGAAATTTTCATTCCCATCTTACAACATTAATTTTGCATAATCGGCACAATTCCTTCTGAAATTTTTACAAACTACAATGGCACATTAAGTACCCTCTCATTTGAGCTTGGAAGGAAATGAAATGTTCCAAAGAGTTAAAGAGGAAAGCCGTAAAGGAGAGGACACAGATTTTTTTTTAAAAGGCTGAAAATGGGGGTGGAAATTTTAACGAAATGTTGAGGCATTAGAAAGAATGGGTCCTTTAGAGGTTCCATTCTTTCTCTAATGAAGAGATGAAATTTGTGTATTAATTTGTAAATTGAATGATCAACACATCAAGGTAAATAAATGTAAATATTAAAAACTGAAAATGAGGCATGGAATATTGGAATAATAGAAGTATAATAGAGATGGCAATTATTGAATGGTTTTAGGTGAAATACCACCTTGAAAAGTTAGAGGTTAATTTTCTCAGATGGTTACTTTCGCCTTATCCTTCAATGTGATAACAAGAAATAGCTTTTGCTTTTTATTTTTTATTTTTTATAGTTCCCGGAATACTACGAAATTGTAAGAAAAAAGTTATGGACATTAGTAATTAAATGAAAATTTCAAGAGATTACACATTTTGATGTTTGTATTTTTTGAAAATTATTAAAAAATAAAAATATCAATTAAAAATTTATATATTTTTCAAAATAAAGGGGATTTTAATCAATTAATTACACCTTAATATAGAGTCATTGCAAGAAATACTTGTCCTATTTTTTTCCCCCTAGCCTTGGACATGTGTTTTTCTTCTCAATACTTTTGGTTTATATATCATTTTTCTATGAAATTTGAAATAAAGGTACATGTGGTAGTTGTAGACATTGTGTAATTCTTTCTAATTTTTTAAAATTATTTTACAATTTTTAAACCAACCTCGATTGGATGTCTACCTTGGTCATTTTGTCAGATTTTTATACTATTCTTAATCTAAAAATGTGAATTCAAAGGTCAAAAGTGGGAAACAAGGACTTCTACTAAAGTTACACAAGCTTTCAAAGAGATTTTCTCAAAACAATAAAGTGGCCACCTTCTACATGTGCTCAAAGTGCACTACCTAATTTATTTCTTCCCAAGATGCAAATGGTCAATTTTAATTTTAATTTTTTGAAGTTTTTCACTATTTAAAAAAAATCAAAATTCAAAGTTTCTTTTTCTTTTCATTTTCCATGACTCTTTTTTTATACATAAATTTTATACATAAATTTTTTTAGGCCTAAATTTTCACATACTATTTAGAATACTTTACAAACTATACATATTTTATTTCATTTAAAAAAATTATTCAAAAGTTATAGTACTTACTAAAATAAAAAAATTTGAGACAAAAACAAGGCAAGTGTTTCTTGCATTGACCCTACAAAGAAAATTTATAATCCCTATTGACATTCATATTAAACAAGAAAACTTGAAAATATATGCAAAACAAAGATTTTGCTATTCAATCATAAAAATGTCTTGGGTGGTCTAACTAGAAAATATGATTGCTTAGACGTACATGACTCATTCACTCTTTTTAGATATATACTCTCAATGCCTTCACTATTTATTTTCATTGGGTTTTAATTTAGGTTCTCCCAAACTATTTATTTTAGAACCTTCTTGTTTTTTGTAGAATAACATCCTATCACTCAATTTTGATCATTTGAGTTTCTTTTGATAATTCATAATTATTATTTTTTTTTTTTGCAAGAAATCCCTATTGATTTTGCTGATTTTGTTGTTGAAAGTTGTAGAACTTTAAATAGGTGAATTGAAAAAAATTTAAAAGAATGAAGTAAAAAAAATGGAGAATTAGTAGGGTATTACAATTCATTTACTTGTTCTTTCAAAAATTCAACCCTAGCTAAAAGAAAGATTTTCCAAAAGTTATGTGCAAAAGCAGGTTAATGGAAATTTTAAGAAAATAGATGTTTTGACTTTTGATGTTTGTCGAACTACTTTTTTGAAAAAAATAAAATAAACATTCATGAACAAACATAAATTTGATAATCTCACCACTTACGTTTTGAACACATTTGTAGAATGATAGCAAGGTTATCCATATTCTTTATTCTATGTAACTATTTGGGCAATTTAGAATTGTTTCTAGATCAATCTCATTGGGACAATCGACTTCAACCTGTGCCAAGTTCTTTGTCACAAGCATTTTAACCCTATATAATGTCAGGTTGGTGATCGTGGAAATTAGTCTTTTGGGTATTTTGTGAATCATTTGCTTAAAAATACTTAGGAGCACTCATCGAAGGTCAAACAACTATGCAAGACTTTTTCTTTTTATACAAAATTCCAAGGATGAACATGTATACTTTTGTCTTACATAGAAGGATTTCATGTCATCTATTCAAGCATTGGTCCATGGCATTATTCCAACGTGGCCTAGACTAAGTGGTACAATGGATGACAAATACTTCTAGGTAAGGCAGAAGTGCACATGTTAATCCTTGAAATTTCTTGTGAATAGGAAAGGTCGTGCACAATAGATTGACCTCTAATGATTGCTTTTGTTTTTGTTTTTTAACCAAATGATTCACATCGTACCCAAAAGGATGGTTTCCACGGTCATCAACCTTGTGTTTCAAGGTTAATATGGGCACCAAGTTTGTAGAGTTTCAAAAAATTCAGCCATTTAAATAATCTACAAGTTTGGGAACCACGTCTAAAGTCTCATCAAGGAACTTTTGCTAATGCATATTTAGTATTATTAGATTGGTCAAATTTTCATATTTTCTTATTGGCAAATGAAAAGAAGTTTCAATGCATGAAAGAATGTAACATTTGAATAATTGAAGTTGGTTTAGGACCAAAATATTTTGGATTGGATATCATTCAAGGCGTCACTAATAAAGAAAACACCAACTTTTTGTGCTCTACAATTATTGTGGTTAAATACATTGGAACAATTTGAATATGCCTACATGTAAGAACCCTATTTTCAAACTCTCTAAGATGTATAACTAATAAACTTCATTGGATTGATGACGCTATTTAATTCTTTATAATAACAATTTATTTTTTTATCAATTCAAAAAAAGTTTAAGTTTAAGTTCCATAAAAATTTGATTTTTATATTGATAATTAGTAAACTTAAAATTAATGACATTCCAATTTGGAATACCTTTTATCTATAAATTTGATAAATTAGTAAAATTTGAATTTGATCACTTGATTAGGACTTTCCTTTTCTATGTTGTTGACTACTTAAAGACTTTGAAATTTCAATAGTTGAAATTTAGAAATCATAAATTTTCCACATCTATAAACATATGAATTTTTATTAAAAAATTAAAACATGTTTTTTTCTTTTCTACTTTGTAAGCTTTGTATCCTATATGTGTTGAATTTTAAATTTTGCATTAAAGTTTTAAACTTTTATGAATACTTTTGTTTAAGAGTTTAAGTCTTTTAATTTTTCTATCCTTTAAAGTTTTTATAATATCCTAAAATTGATATTTTTTACAACACATTGACTCTATGACTCATTATATTGCAAAAAGAGAGAATCCTTGTCCTACTACTTCAAAAGTTCAAATTGCATTGCTTGTAGTCTAATGCATTCTCTATTATAAAGCAATTGAATTCATTGAATGGATAGAGACCTTGAAGCAATTTTTTGATTGTTGATGAAAAGACACTCACAAGGATTAAGTTACTAAGCATTTATTATTTGATTTAACTCTTTAAAGACCAAATGCTCAAATTTTGTTCATCAATTTTTTGGTTTACTTTTATGTTAGTTATGTAATATTTGTACAATATAGAATTTGAAGATTTTGCTTTGCAAATATTCTATAATCCAAAGGATACTAGTAGGTCTAACCTCAAATTAAACTAACATTTTTAGTTCAAAAAATGATCCCTAAAAAACAACTTCTATAAAACAGTAAAATAAGGATCTTTAAAAATCAATATAATTAAAACATAGCATTTTGAACTAAAAGAAAAAAAAATGTGTGTAAAAATCACATATTAATATTCAATCCACAATCAATTATAGAAGGAATTTTCAATTTTTGGTTTTAGATTTAATTGAGAAATATTAATTAGTGTAATAGTTGATCTATCCATATTGATATGATTTGTGGGTCATATTTTACAACTATTGTCTAAAAGTTGTCATTAGATTATTCTCCAAAGTTGCATATTATAATATATTTTTGTAATTTGGAAATCCTATATTAAGTCTTTTTTCAAGAAGATTCCCTAATTACCCACAATACAAGGCATTTTATAACTTTCACATCACTTATCCAGATGTAATGAATAAAATTTTTTCACAAAGACATGAATATGTTCTATAAGATTAATATTTTTGAGTGGTGTAGGTTGACTATTCCTTCAGTTGTCCAAAGTTGAGCATTTTGTGCTTATAAAGGCGTACCTTTTTCTCCCAATCAACAAATGAAAAAAAAATTATATTTGTATTTTCTTACTTCTAATAAAAGTTTCAAAAAATTACAATAAAATTTGACATCATAGGAACTTGACCCAAATTCCAAAAAAAGATCACACGATTTTGAACTTTTACGGTTCAACCTTTGAAAGTTGAATTGATCAGTGCGATTCTACAAATATCATCATATTGGTACCTTGTCACAAGTCATTTTCTTAAGAAATACGAAGAGCACAAGAGTTATTGGAGGTCAAACTACTAATATGCAAGGTCTTCCCTTTTCACAAAAAATTCCATGGATGAACAAGTGCACTTATGGTCAATTTCGTTAAAATGGCGGTCTTCCATAAAAATGGCACAAAATGAAACCACCGAAAAAATGAAAACAATGGAAAGATTTTCCAAGGGGAGTGGAAATGCGTGAACTAGGAGTAATTTGAATGTGCTAGGCATAAAATTGGCACATGTATGACCCTATCGTGACACACTTATTCTCCATTTGTAGAAGATATTTTATTAAAATGGCATGCGGAATACCGCCATTTTAACGAAATTGACCATACTTCTGTCTTTCAGATCATATATAGAAGGATTCTCCATCGTGCATTTACGGTGGACACTTTGGGGGGCGCTGCGTTGTTACAACTGAAGGTGATCGAAAGTGCCAATCTCTCCAACTATATATTTCGATCGCCATTTTTCTTGATACTGAAATTTGCATCGGGTGTGCGGTCACGTACTGGACTACCTACCCCTTGAGTTCCTCGTTGATCTGGAATCCAAGCTCACTGTCTAGTAGCGAATTTCATTACCCACGGCGTACGAATTTATGAGCAAACTTAATTTGACTCTGCACTTTCCAATTCCTCGATCGCCGCACCGGCTGGGCCGGGGTACGCACGGCAAGTCTCCGTGAAATGGTCATCTGCGTGTCTTGAAAAAATTATCAGTGAGACCTTCCGCAGTGTCGCAGTTTCCTTTGTTGCTGCGCTGTCACAGATCTTAATTACAAACGATCTCCAGTGCGTACTAACACTCAGTCTTCCATTCGTGTGGGCCACAACACACATTCAAGATGTCAGGCCCGCAGGTTCTCTGGATCGAATTAAAAATGATTGTATGAATGTACGTGCTCGCTCGCTCGCTCGATCTAAACTCTAGATAGATGGATAGATAGAGTGACTCAGAAGTTCAGAATGGTGACAAGGAGCCCTTTGAGTTGAACGACGACTTCAATAATTTAGATCCCAACAACCCGTTTGAAATGTACGCAGCTAGTTGAGGAATGGATTGATGCGGCGGG
The DNA here is from genome assembly GCA_947034895.1 of Rhytidiadelphus loreus. Lineage (NCBI taxonomy): Eukaryota > Viridiplantae > Streptophyta > Bryopsida > Hypnales > Hylocomiaceae > Rhytidiadelphus > Rhytidiadelphus loreus. Next base: position 24,790,127 of record OX344765.1, on the reverse strand, counting down.
CCGGGGATTCATCAAAAGCTAGCTGCAGCGAGCATGCAGCCATCTTCAACTCAGGCCGGCCGGTGTCAAGGCCCGCGTATTTAACTCCTTGAAAACGTTTCACAAGGGGCTTAATTATTCTATTGAGTTCCCTGGGAAGAATTGAAGTCTCACAGGGAAAGTGTGCGACTGTGACGTCCGTCCTTCAGCACTCCCGATGTAAGTTACTTCGTGGACAGGCTCGAGATAATAAGGTCGGAGGAAAAGAGTGTCTGCCACCAGCGGACACCCAAGTCGGACACGTGGACAGGCTCAAGATTTCAAGAGTTCAGTTGAGGTGCATGGATGTTGGAGTTTTGAATTTATTTGTTTTCTAATGGGCAGTCAGTGTACTGTGGAATTTATGCTATCTTCATCCGTTGCCTGAGTTCACATTCTTGGAGCATAGCCACCATGATACAGAAAATCTGACTCACCAAATGTCTTAACTTATCTCAAGAGTGAATCCCAAATTAGGGGGCATGGAAAAGGTGATGAACAACACTCAAGGATTTATGTGACAAGAGTTCAATTTTTGGAGGGCCCACTCAAAAAATTTCAACCTGGGCATGCGAATAGCACAGGTAGCCAGCTCTTAGAGGAGGATGCAATATTCAAAATATCGTTGAGTACTCATTTCTTTTATCTTCATAGAGAGATATCATTCCCAATTTTTGGAGCAATTTTATCCACTAAGAAAGAAAAGTTATGCTTAATATGTGGAAAAAATTTAACCCTTAATTGCCGAAGGCACTCAAATTTGGTGTTTGCAAAACTTTGAAGTTAAATAAAACCTAACCAATTGCTATTTTTAGTAGTTTATATTTTTTGAAAATTCTTCTTGAAGTCTAGTTTTAGCATAAAAAATCCAATCTTGAAATTAAATTATAGTGATTAAATATGAAATTTAAATTAAATTAAATTTCTATTCAAGATTTTGTGCAAGGGTGCCCATTGCAATCTTGACTTCCCGTAGTGTTGAGAGCTCTTGGAAATGAGACTCCAATACACTAGATCTTGGAAGAAAAATCCCATTCAAAATTCATTTAAAAAACTATAGAGTAGATTTTGAAAAGCAATAAATTGATTGGGGTTATACATGTTAGGCCCTTTAACCTCATATTTTTTTGGTCACCAACTTTTTAGATTTGACTTGTGAAAAGAGGATTGAAAGACTTCACATCACTTTTGTAGTTTTAACACCTTCATAGTCAAACATTATAATCTTTCACTCCATAAGTGATAATGTTGTGTTTTCTTTTCCTATGAGATCTCTAACATGTCTAGTTTGAATTTATATGGTTACAATTTATTAAAAATTAGTACAACTTATCAAAATATTGGCATTTTGTTCAATTTAGAGCAAATTCCAAGAAGCTCAAATCAGACCTTGGGCATTTAGGGGGTAATGCTTCTTCATGTATTATTGCTCAAAAATGAATTCATTTGTGTTAATAACGCATGCATAATTCAAACACATACATAATTCAAATTCAAATATACTAGTAAGACCATTTAATTGCATTAGGTGTATTGTAATGCATTTCAAAATCCATTTGAAGCTTATATATTCTACATCTTGCATCATTATATCACCATTTTGAGTTAAAAAATGTCTTGGGGAGTGCACTTAGTTTTACTATAACAAACCACATGCAAACAAGTGGTTTCTAATAAACTATAATTTCAACCTAAAATTTTGAGCATTGTTTAATAGGTTTCTATTGCCAAAATTTCCAACTCAAATAAAATATGAAATGATTTCTAGAAGAGGTTGAAAATAAACTAAAATGACATGTTTTTCAACTCAAATAATTATAGAGAACACATTTAGATGACCTTTGAATCAATATTCAACTCAAAATGAGCTTTCAATAGATAATTATTTTTAGGATTTTTTTGTTCATTTTTTAGACAATTTTTTTTAATATAATATAGAGTATATAATACACTATATCTTTTTATTTCAAAAATTTGTAACTAATTATTATTAACAGATAAAAACATCAATAATTCAAAACATAAACTTTAAAATTAGGAAAATCTATTCATATTTTGTTTATTTTGTTTTATTTAAAATTCAAAAAGTATATAGGAGTCCTAAGTTTTGTTTGCACGTGGTTTCTAACGGACTCTTTGTTAACTTATATTGATATAGGTAGAAATAGTATTATGAAAAAGCATTACAAACTTAAATCTAATACATTGTGAATCAAGAGAAGTGATTGTTAACATTCATTTTCTACTTTCTATACTTATTTGATGCACCGGGTGGTTTTAAAATTCACCTATATTGTGTTCATTCATTTAGTTATTGTTTTTTTAATCATTTTAGTACACACTTCAATTCCTAACCTTTAAAGTCCCAAAGCCTTTTCAAAATAACCAATCAAAATTGCCATTTCAATCACAAAAACCAAATTTTTTATTTTTCATATTCATCCACAAGATCGTGCACTACATTAGTATAAGAACATGTAGAAGAAATTTTAGCAACTTTGACCATATAGATTGTAAGATTTTTGCATTTAAAGTGAAGAATTGATTCCAATGCATTCATTAAATGTGGCATGAATGTGGCATGAATGCATTAGAATCAATTCTTCATTAGAATTACATAGTCCATAAGTAGTTAAATGTGGCATACTTTTTGTGACCATATTAAAAGACCTTGAATATTCTTAGCTTGAAATTTTTTCACTACAAATTTTGGTTAAGGAAAATTATATGTTGAAGAATTGAGTCAAAAGTTTAAGTCAAAAAAACTAATAAAACAAACAAACTCGATTTTCATTCTTTATAAAAGTTCTAAATTGCTTTAAAATTCTTGTCTCCAATTGCAAGGGATGTAAATTCCAGAGTTCTAAAGGAAATCTACCACAAATTTTTTTTGAAGAGTTCCAAAGGGCATGACATCTCAATGTACTTTTTGTGTCAAGTTGATTGAGGTTTGGATTAGCTTCGTTTTTAAGGTCAAAGAAAAACTCCTCACCTCTTACATTTGAAATCACTATGCTATAGTAGGATGTAGATAAAGTGCTCGAACTCTAAAAATCTAAAATGGCACAAGAACCAAGTTTTACAAATTAAAAAAAAAAAAAAACTAGTTGCCGGGACTGACTACTTTTGCGATATTCACCCAAAGTGACTTTCCTCTACAGCTAGATTCCGGCCAGAGACTACTTTGAAAACAATCGCTTGTTTGGTCACTTCGGAGTAGCCCTATGGAGGCCTGAAATTTTCTGTAATGCATAGATTTGGCCATTCAAAGCAAATGAACATTACAAACAAGTGAGATTTTGTTATATGAAAACCACATCGAAAGGTAAATTTGAAAAGAAGGTCAACCTCTTCATAAAAGCGGTAATGAACACGTTTATATCTTCATGCTGTTAAATTAAACTTTTTACTGGATCCGATAAAAAGTCGTCCAACGCATTTTAATCGCATGAAAAAAGTATAGTGAACACCTGAAACTTTCTCTGGAAAAAAACAAAGTAGATGTTTTTAAAATTTATTGGAAGTAAATGAAATCTAGCAATCAGCTTCACCCAAACAGTAAAGGAATTTAATGGCAACCCTAAGAAAACGCAAATCGTAAGACAATTGCAGCCACAAAGTACCAACATAAAAGAAAAAACATAGTCCAAATCCAACTAATAGAAACTCCTGAAAAATTCACATCCTTTGCGGAGAGTGCAAAAAGTGAGAAGACGGTGAGAAGGGTTGAAAGCATTGACAGTGAAGGCTCGAGGAGAGCTTGGAGATCAACAAGCGCGCGTGAAGATGATGGCGAAGCCGAATATGAAAGGCCACTTGCACTTGACCTTGTTGAAGGTCATCTGCGTGAGGGGCCGGCCAATTACGGGAAGCAACATTGTGTAAGGAAGACGATTTGCTACGTACGGGGGACGCGAAATGCAAATCCTAGCGAGGAGCAAAGCAAAATATCTCAAAGTTAGGGTTGGGCACCACGTCTGAGCAACCTGGTTGCATCTCCTTGGGTAATTGAAAACCAGAGTTCAGTTGGTCTCACATGAGGACTTGGAGAATTTGGAGAACCTTCTTATCGGTTCGAACGGTCGAAGTCTGTACTCGGCATGAAATTCGCCCAACCCTCTGAGATGACACTCTCTAATTTTCGTATATTTCTTGAGAATCCTTTTGGGTATGTACACAACTGATAGCAACGGATATTTCGTGAAAATGGCGGTATTCTTCCGCCATTCTTCCATTCATTTTCTAGGAAGTCCTGGTATAGATGTCAGACCACATGGTCTAAACCTAAAAGTGCCAAGTTTGTGGAATATTGCCATTTTCAGGAAATATCCGTTTAGGACAACGTTCACAAATTTTGTTCTAAATTTTCAACATGCGTCAAAACAACTTCGATGCTGATGTTCGAAAGCTTTATAACAACATTATTAATGCCTTTCTAAGTTCAGTGTTTTCCCACAGTAGAGAGGCTCGAGTGCGTGTACTCCATCCCTATGTTATAAACAGGCTATCGGATTTGTAATTACTGTTCCAGTCATTCAGTACGTGTACATATGATTTTCTTTCAGAGCGCCGTTTTTGTGTCTACTGAGTGGAAGTGCAGCAGTTAGCATATTCTGTACGTGTGCTCAAATCTTCAGACAAATATATAGTTATCGACGAAATGCATTGCATGCGTTTCAATGCGAAGCTCAAGTCGATCGACTAGATTATGCAATTGCAAGTGAACCAGTGAGACCCGGGAATGACTCAGAAAAGAACTAGCCAGTATTAAAAACAAAACAGAGATTTCATGAGCCTAGTTTAGAGTTGGAGCCTGATAAGTCGTTGCAAACATTGAATTGTGAGATGATCTCTCAACATGATTAATAGGAGGCGACATAAATACACACTGATCGAGAGCATGCATTCGACTCTTTATTTCCCAAACTACCCCATCAACTCACAACCAACCTTGCATAATTGAGCTACTAGCTAAAGTGTCCTTCTGTTCAAATGGAGTGCATAATCGGGTGAAGCCACCTAACTCGATCGTCATGAACCGAATTATCACCAGAACATACATACATCCGAAACGGAAATGCTTCTTCTCGAAATCTAAACATAAACTCAAGTACAGTTTCAGCACATAGTTATACTCTGTCACATGCACAATTGCACATTGACTATATATTTATCCAATCATCATTCTTGCCTCCAGTTGCCTTGTCTCCAACCGGCCAGAGCAGAGCTACCATAGCTAGGTGCAGAATAGGTGACATGTTTGCTTGATCCCACCCCGACCTGCACAAATGAAAACGAGACACTTAACTCTCGGAAAGAATAAAGAAGATCTGTGATTTACAGAGCAAGATTTCATTGTACCAGAAATTGGACACTAGAAAAATCATCATGCAGTTATGTGACCAGAAGCTGGGAAATTCAATGATTGAATCCCAATATTCCATGGGATGCAAAACAAATATTGATATAATAAGAACGTCTTCCGCACTAGCAGAGCTACCAAACAAGTAATTGCGCCGTGCACCTGCAAGCTGATGCATTGCATTGTGGGAGGCACCTGCAAGCCCTTCAATTATTTAGTACTCCAGACACAGATCGAGATAGGCATGGACCAAAATTAGCTTACTTAGGCGATGAAGACGGCGTTCAGCGCGGTGGCGCCCTGAACAACACAGCCTGCGCCGAAGATTTGCGCCACTTGGCTCACGGCTTGGCAGCCTTCCGTGTTGTGAATGGACACGCGCGTGTCGCTGCTCACTTCACTGATGAGCACGGCGCTCTGGTCGTTGAAATTCTGGCACGTATTGCCGCCCACAAAGAACGTGTTGGTGGGCGCTCCCGTGCAATCCTTGACGTTGAACGTCTCGATCTTGGCCGCCTCCACGACGACGAGGCTGCTGCTCACCATCGCCAGCAGCACCACCACAGCCACCACGCCGCTTGCTGAGATCTTGGCCATGACGACGATTGAAGGATCAGATAACCTCTTTGGAGAGGCTGAATAATTCGCTAGACACACGAACTTATGTCGACTATCGAGTAACCACTGAATTGACAGGAGTGAAGTACTCACAGAGAGACACTCAGGCTGCTGATCGAAGCTATGAAGGCTATGAAGGCAATGAAGGCAATGAATGCAATGAAGTTCTGAAGGGATGCAATGTGATGCAAGTGCCGAGTGACTAGCAGGCACTCAATTTATACCAGTTCCAGCAGGAGCAAGATAGTGCAGATGGCATGGGTTTCCAGATGTCGACTAGGATGTTGACTTCTTGGAACCATGAAGACTGTGAAACCAGAGACATCGTGAAAAAAAAATTCATGTAACCTGAAGTATGGTGCATTCATGGATGAATCTTTCAAAACGCGCATGAAGAGAGCGCTCCTTATTTACGAAATTTTATCAGTAGTTACGTGCAGATCGAATTGGGAGTTTCATGATGCCTCCATGATCATCTTATTAGTTGAAATGGAGAAATTTGAAGAGATTGCACTTTGCAGGTGACTGACTATCTAGAGCCTCGGTCAGATTAAAGCATTCCTAGTCAGCACCAGAGTACTTGAATGTCACAAGTTTGGCGCTCTGAAATACACGACAATATACATGGTCAATTTTGTTAAAATGGCGGTATTCCGTTAAAATGGCGGTATTCCATTAAAATGGCACAAAATGAAACCACTGGAAGAATGAAAACAATGGAAAGATTGTCTGAGGGGAGTAGAAATATATGAATTAGGAGTGATTTGAATGTGCTAGGCATAAAATTGGCACATGTATGACCCTATCGAGGTACACTTATTCTCTTTCGTAGTGCCACCATTTTAATGAAATTGACTATATACCAAATATGGTCATTTACAGTACGTGTACTACCCAGATTAATTTACGTAAATCGGGACAGAGTAAACTGGGAATGAGTACCTCAATAGTCAATACAATTCCAAAGATCCCGTTTTCAAATCGATCTGAGGATTCCAAGATACCAGGGAAGTCTGAGAGCGATCAGCAGTCGTCGCATTGAAAATTCGGACCATGCGACTGCTGATCGATCTCTGACACATTAAGAGTATCTGAACCGAAGTTACGGAAGTTTGTTAATACCGGCAAGCTTCACACAGCTACTATAGTAAGGCATGCTGAAATTTAACTCCCTTCGGGATCGCCACTTCCTGCCTCGTGCATCATGATTCATTGGATGTTTACCCTGAAGTACCAAGAAAATATTTTAGTGTCAAAATTCACTAAGAAAATTGCCATTTTCAATGCAAAAAACAAAAAATTTAAACATTTCTTTCTTTTGCATATCCAATCATAGGATTTTGCACTACACTAATATGAGAATGTCTGAAAGGAATTTCAAAGGCTTTGACCATATTGAGCACAAGATATAAGCACTTAATTAAAGTGAAGAAAACGAGTTTTTTTTCTCCTACCTAACTTGATTACATTAAAGAAAATTGCAAGCCTCTAGAGGGCCGCTCTAGAGTACCTCCAAGGACCTCGTAGATTGAACTTCATTTGCTTAGGAATTCTTTTTTCCCCTATTCTCACTCACCTTCTGTCACAACGTCGCATGCCTGTCAATGGCTCGGAATCCAAGTACAAGGGTTACAATAATGAGGATGAAGGTGTTCAAATGCACCTTAACCCTAATTATCGAATACTTTGCATTCCAACCAAGTTGTGGAAAACACAATAATGTGCAAGGTAGTCCATTGATCACCTACCATGCAAATTTTCTTTGGATGGCATATTAATGATACACTTCATTACCATTTTCATGTAGAAGATGGTGAGGAGAGAAGGTGTTTATACAAGTGGGGAAGTGGTAGGTACAGCAACCCATGTGGGATATGTGATTTAGGACTAAAATGAGGAGCTTCACCGCTCATAGTTATGTGAAAACGCAGAAAATGTGTTAAAAAACAAATTTTAAACCTCATTTAGGCATAGAAGATTATCATTTTTCAAAAAGATTTGATCTAAATGAAGTTGGTGAATCAAGTTAAGTTTTATTTCCAAAAATCCGTTTGAGGTTTTGACACTGCACCTAAAAGTTATGGAAAAATTTCAGAAAGGTGTTGGAAGTTAGGGTCATTTTTTTGAACATTTTCAAACACCCTCTTTGAAATTTTTCCATAACTTTTATATGGAGTGCTAAAACTTGAAACGGATTTTTGGAAATAAAACTTGACTTGATTCACCAACTTTATTTAGATCAAAGCTTTTTGAAAAAAGATACTCTTCTATGCCTAAATGAGGTCTAAAATTTATTTTTTAACACATTTTCTGCATTTTCACATAACTATGAGCAGTGAAGTTCCTCATTTTAGTCCTAATTTACGTTGTTGTACCTACCACTACCCCACTTGTATAAAGACCTTCTCTCCTCACCATCCTCCACACTTAAATCAAGTAAGTAGTTCATTGTAGTTGGTGTTACAAAATTAAGCAAATGACAAAAAACTTGCTTAATTATTACTTGTGTCAAAAAAAAAAGAACTTGCTTATTGATTGGCAATAACACACCATGTACTTATTGCCGTATACATTGTTGCCTTAGTAATTGTTAATTAGTTTGGTTTGACAACATTCACAATCTTCACCCAAGCTGACACTACAGATTCAATGTATTCCATAGGCTCCCTACTCCTCTTTTAATAGTTGTGTTTGTCACAGTGGAGCGGCCCTCTAGAGCCCCAAATTTTCTCTAATGTACCTCTTTGAATCCTCTTAACTTAAATCTTTCTCCCTTCAGTTCGTCAATTTAATTTATTTTATATTAAAGAATAGTGTTCAAAATTTAGGAAAAAAAATCTAGCATCCCCATCTTGATTTTCATTCCTCAAGTTAAGTTGAAGTAGGTACAAAATAGAAGGAGACATTGCTAAATTGTGGTAGCTTTAAAATGGAATTAAAACACATTAATTCTAATGGTAAGATTGTTCTAGAAAGCAAATTAAACCATGTACAACTTCTTTTTTTAAATACTATTAAAATTGAGTTCATAAGCAGGTCAAGTACATTCTTTTCTCCAAAATTTGCTAAGATTGTATGCAAAATAAGAAGCTATCTAACTTGCACATTACTTATGCAAATGGAATGAATCAAATCTTTCAAATGTATTAGGAAAATTTCAGGCCTTGAAAGTGTTTTTAAGAAAAGGTTCTCCAAGCTATGAAGCTACGTAGTGTTGGCTAGATTATTTTATTAATTTTGAATTACATTTTACAATCATTCTTAATTTTTTTTTAAATCTTTATTAATACCGCCATGTGCCATCCAAGGATTCCAAGCCCTACTATTTGCTGATTTTTTTTTTTTTAATTTTAAGTTTTGGGGCAACATTCCTTGTTGTCAGGGAACTAATAGCCCTCTTTAGAACTCAAACTTCTAGTAATGACCAGACAAAAATATAACTATAAGAAACAATTTATTTTTAAAGTATTTCAAATTCATTTGGATTTTTTAGGTTGCTCATGCTCACCTATCTTGGGTTTATTGTGGCATAACTTTTTCTCCTAGTCATGGAGTCACCAATTGAAATAAAAACCATACTCTCAAAAATCTAATCACTTTTCCTATCTTACAAAAAAAAAGTTTCTAAAAATCTTGTCAAAAATTGAGATCATACGTACGTACTTCCCCGTAGTCCAAAGAGTCCTTAAGAACTCTTGTCATGGGACTTTAGGCGTTCCAGTTCTCTCATGGTCAAGATGTGGATCAGAGTTTCTGGGCCGTTTGACACTGACATCAAAAAAACTTCATCTGAAATGAAGTGAAGCTAGAAAGGAAACTTCTCAACAGTACTTTGACGTACTGATCTATCACATGAATGTTGTTGCATTGCAAACCAAAGTAATGTAAGTAAGTTAATGAAGTTGCGGGCCAATTATCTTAATCATCCTCTGGTTGACAAGTTGGGTACTTCACTGGATGACAACCATCACAACACCAGTTGTTACTTAACTTATATCAGTCCTCTCAGCTCAATCAGTGGCACCTTTTCTTCACTAGCTAGCTTCAGGCTGTCAGGTTGGTCAGGCTAGCTGGTACGCACCGGTAGCTAAGTGTACGTAGAATTCAGACCATCTGGAAGTTAGAGACTTAGAGACTGTCAAAGATCCACGAGTACTCAATCACTCAGTCGTATCGCCAGAATTTTCCAGCAGAGATCGACTTGTCTGGCCAGCAGGAAAAGGCAACTTTCAGACAGTTGCAGATCGAGTTGCACCGACATTAATTTCCTGGAGATTGAATTGTGGTGACGATCCGGATTCCGGAGTCCGGAGGGTAGCGGTTCCAGACTATCGACATAATTTTAACATGGTAGAAAATAGGGGGCTTTTTTTTCTCACAATTACCCTGCAGTACACGGAATTCATTATATAAGGTAGGGGGCTGTAAGAGCGACCCTTTAAGAGCTGGTTTGCATTTTGGGGAAGCTAAACTGCTTAAAATAATTTTCAGTAAATTTTCATGGTAAGAAAAATGAAATTGGCATCTAACCCAAGTCGTTTCATATTTTTTGGACCTTCATGGAATTAGTTATGAATTTTTGAAGTTGAAAACATAGTGGTTTCTAAAAGCGACCCCTCTTGAAATGTACACTTCTGATACATGTTAGAGGCAAAATGTACCAAATTGCTTTTAGAGACAAGTCGCTTTTACAGCCCCCTACCTTAGGGCCTAGTTTGAAGGACATATTTAGTGTCTTGCATTGACACCAATTGAAACTTAAGGAATTTTTGTTGTTTGGACAAGTGTCATTTTGTGCATGATTATGGTGGCTTTTAAATGCTTTGTACACTTACAAAAATTGCCATAGTTAATCAAGAGATTAGAGATCCCTAAAAACAAAATTTGAACATGTTGTGGTACAAGCATTAGAGAAAATATGGACTCTCTAAAGGGTTGTTTCTTTGTTGGCTGCAAAAAGTGAAAATTTTAAAAAGATTTTAAGAAAAAAAATTAAAAAACAAAAATTATGTGATTACTTCAAATGCCTTGTCACATAGTGATTTTCAATTACTTTATTTATTATACTTGCACATCTACTTAACGTGTATTAGCCCTCTAGATAGTCCAAATTTTCTCTAATTTAATACATTTGCATGAAATAAATTTTCAGAATTTTTTAACTATTTTTTTTATTTTTTAATAATTTAATCAAATTTATTAGTGAATTTTATTTTTTAATACAAGTCATTTCTTTCAAGATCTTTTAGTATACAAAATGAAATTTCTTTTTATGATTCTACATTATTAAATTTTAAAAAAAAAATTCACTCCAAAAATCTCCTAAATTTGAAAAGTGTAAGAAATGTTTAAATTTTATTTTTCATAATTTTCTGGAGTGCATCATAAGAGGCATATTTTTCATAACTATTTAGAGGCATATTTTAGTCAATAGTATTTCACTTAATAAAATTTTAAAACTTCTGAAATTCTTATCCAAAAAATCCTAAAAAGAATTCTCATTCCACATACTAAAAAATCTTGAAAAAAAATTATTTGTATTAAAACAATCACTAAAATAAATTTGATTAAATTATTAAAGATAAAAGATTGTTTTGTACTATTTTGAAAAATCATTTTGTGCAATTGTGTTACTTGTACTTTGATATGACCAAAATTTGTTGAAAAAAATCTGATTTTTCAATTAGTTATGGCAAGCTTGAAGGGTATGAATACCTATAAGAACCATTGTAACTATCTATAGAAATTGGACACATAATTATCTATTGTGGTCCAAAATTCTTTTCTCAATGTACTCTTGCTCAACATTGAATATTGAAATCTTCAGAGAAGGCAGTTGCGGGTGCACAATGCAAAAAATGCCCTATTTGGGTAGTGAATAAGCCTTGGAATCAATTTGAGGGGCAATCACAACCATCGTACATGTGCATGCACCTACCACTTATACACACGCATAAGACAACCATGAAATCTTATTATTAGATGGACATTTTGGAATTGTCCATGAATGATTTAATTATCTTAAATATTGTGGGGAATAAGTTATTAGATTTTATTGACTTAGGGACTCCCTTATACTAGCTAATTGTTCCTATGAGCCTTCTTTGGAGAGAATGCTTTTGGAGAGGAACTTCAAATTTTTACCTAAGAGAGAACAATTGTTGACTAGGGAGGTATAAATTTTGAAAATTTTGAAAATTTATTTGAAATCATGATTAGTTTAGAATTAAATAGGAGAGGTCACAAAATATCAAATTAGTAGCCTACAAATAGGATGTGATGAGGTTTTTACATCTATTCCACACTACAAAGTGAATGTTAGGAGGTAGTGATTGCCTCTTTTGGGTGCATAGTAATAAACTATTTCACTATGCACCCAAAAAAATTTAATTTTAAAATTAATTAATTAATAATCCCCCCCCCCCCTCTCCCCCCAGTTTAAAAAAATTAATTTAATTAATTAACTCCCTCTTCTCCCTCCCCTCAGCTACTTGTAATTTTCAGAAACCAAACTCACTACAATCAATATGGGATAAACTTTCCTATATCCGTATTAGTATTCCAAGTATGTGTATCCGTATTCTATACCTATAGATTGTACTGTATTTTGTATTTGTATCCGTATCCCTTGTATTTGTATTTGTATTCATATTCAAGAAATCGACGATAGTTAGAGGGGCTATTTTTTTTTTAAAAATCATTAGAGGAGATTTCAGCCCCCGGAGGGCTGTAAGTTCCCAGACTGCGGGAATTGGTTCGCAGGGGGCCGCAGCAGCTTGCAGACGTGGAATGGCGACTTCCACGTTGGAAAAAAATAAAAATAAATTTCAAAAAAAAAAAAATGAATTTTTTTTTCTGTTTTTTTTTGCATTTCAAGAGTATAACTTTTTTTTTACTTTTTTTACTTTTTTTAATCGGGAACAGCCGTTCCCCGAAAACTGCAGGGGGACAGTTCCCCCGCAGCTACTTGAAACGGCCCTCCAAGGGTCCGAAAACTCCTCTAATGCAACGGCTCTCAAATTTTTTTATAGAGGGGGGTGGTTACTGAATCACAAACCAAAAGTGACAACCTCTTTTGGATGCATAGGCATAGTGATAGTTTCCGGTTCTAGATTGATGGAGAATGGTGAACAACTGATCATCAAGGCATCAACACCAATTAAAACTTAACCCCTAAATTCCCCACCTAGGCTTGTTTTGAGCTTCTCAAAATTTGTTCTAAATTGAACAAAAAGTCAATATTTTGATAAGTTTTATCAATTTCTTTGAATTGTAATTGTTCAAATTCAAACTAGACAATGTTAGAAATCACATGGCAAGAAAAAACACAACAATATCATTTATATATTGAAAGACTATAATGTTTTATGATGAAGGTGTTAAAACTGTGAAAGTGATTTGAAGTCTCTAATTCAACTAATCCTCTTTTTACATGTCAAATCTAAAATTGAGGTCACCAATAAAAATATGAGCAATTGAAAGGATATAACAGCATAACCCCAATCAATTTGCACCTTCTCAAAATTTACTCTACAATTTTTTCAAGATTTTTTAGTAAACTTTTAAAGAATATTTTTGTAAGAATTTATTTTCAAAATTCTATTGAGTAAAATTGATTATTGTCTAAAATGTGATTCTACATTTTTATGTTTCTTATAATTTATCCCAAAAATTGTAGAAAATTATAGAAAATGTTTATGAATTATTTTTCATGATTTTTGGGAGACTTTTGGAGTGAATTATATGAAATGTAACTATTTGGAGTCATATTTTAGACAATGATATTTCACTCAATAAAATTTTGACTTTGTAATTGAATTTCTTACTAGAAAATTCCAAAATAAATTCTCACTTTATGCACTAAAGAATTTTGAAAAAAATTTACTTGTATAAAAAAAATTCATTCATAAATTTGATTAAAATTTTCAAAAATAAAAAAATACATTTAGTATTATGATAAATTATTTTGTACTACCATTGTATATTACTTGCACTTCAATACGGCCAAAATTTGTTGAAAAAATCTAATTTCTCAATTAATTATGACAATTTGTATGTATGAAAATTAAACACATAAATAATTTTTGGAGTTCAACATTCTTTTCTTAGTGTATCCTCGCTCAACATTGATTAAAAAATCTTCAAGGAATGTAGGATGCACAATGCAAAAGTTACCACTATTTGATTGATGAGTAAGGATTGGAATAAAGTCCAGGGCCAAAATCAGCCCCTACACACCTATATGCACATATAGCAAACAATTCTTGAAATCTTAATTTCAAATGGACATTTTAGAATTATCTTGTGTGTTCACAAATGATTCAATTAGCTAAGATGTTTAGGAAGTAATTTATTGTGGGGACTCCTTTAAGCTAGTTGATTCTATAAACCTTTTAGGAACGGAATTTTTTTTGGAGAAGAACTCCAAATTTTTACTTTAAAAAGAATAGGGAACTAATTATTAAGGAGGGATAAATTTGAAATTTTCAGTTTATATTTGAAATTATAAGCTTCAAATTAGATAGAAGGGAAGAGGGGAGGACAAAGAAGGTTGAGAAAGGGGGGGTGGTAGTGGAAATTTTAGCGAAGTAGTACATAATGTTGTAAAGGACATGAAATTTGCATACTAATTTATAAATTGATTGATCATCACATCTAGAAAAATAAATGAAAATATCAAAAAAATAAAAATGAGGCATGGAATGATGGAATAATAGAATTGCACTAGGAATAGAATTTTGGAGCATTTTTAGGTGAAATTATACCACTCCTTATAAGTTTAGAAGTTAATTTTTTCAAGTGATTGTTTTTACTTCATCCCTCAATATGATAGTAAGAAACACCTATTCATTATGTTGAATTTGTGCTAGTCTATAGAATAATTTGAGATTTTGGAAGAAATTATTTATAAATAAATTAAATCAAATATTTAAAATTAGTGAACCACATTTTTTGGTTTAGATTTTTTTAACAAATAATGTATGGCATGATATGGAGAAGTATTAATTTGTGGTGCTAAGAAATTAGAAAAAACTTTGAGGTAATATATATAGGACAAATTAATGTACACTCAATTACAAGTAAGATATGCATATAAATAATACCTCATATTTTGTTTTTATTTCTAAAATAGCCTAAAAAAATATGAATCCTAGGAATTTATTGTAAGTAGGATGAGTTTGTAGGACTACTAATATGCTTGGTTGGATGAAAAATTGTATAATGGTTTGATGAAATGGATATTTTTTGTCCCTATGCAACTTTATAGTTTGGTCCTCTCTTTTGCACCATTGCAAATACTTTGGATGCTTAAAATGTTGTTTTTTGCTTCACATTAGGCACTCCATTTATATGCTTTTGATCTTGTTAATTTTCTAGCTATAGCACTAACTTCATTTTCCACTTCTTGAAGAATGGTCTCAATGTGGTGTCTGTGCATCCTATCACTTTGAAGGTTTAGAATTTATAGTGATTTTTTTTTGGAATTTTCATATTCTGCTTTAGGATTTATTGTTGATGTTTATGGTCATTGTCTCATACATGAGATTTGTGGTTTATTGTTATGTGTGAGGTGTGCGTTGAAGAATTCACTTTGTCGGGATTTGTAGAAACTTTAGAATGTATGGGGTATTATTTGCCTTGGGTTTATGGATTTAGGGTTTGAGTGTTGGACTAAACTTCAGGTGTATTGGTTATGAGAGTTTTTCACTGAGACAATAAAAAAACCCTAAAATTGATCGGAATGTGAGAAGCAAAAGTTTCCCCAAAGTAAGTGGAATTTGTCCACTCAAATTATTTTTATTTAGGTCAAGGTGTATGAGAAGCATTAAATTTCCCAGAGTGGATGGAATCTCTCTAGTAAAGTTGTACCTAATGTCAAGTTAGTTCAAGTTGCTTCTTAGATTTGCTAGGCCTGCCACATCTCCACTCAAGCTATTTTCAAAAGCAATGATTTCAACAAGCCTTCTGCACTCCAACAAAAAGGCTGGAAGAGGCCCCATTAATTGATTTGAATAAAGTCACAATACTGTCAAGTTCAACATGATTCTAAAGATGTTTAGAATGTAGCTGCTCAAAGAGTCATTGCCTAGATGGAATTCTTCTAGATGTGTGAGACTCTCAAGAGAGGGAATGGTGCCTATGATGTGGCACCTCTCAAGATTGAGAGTCCTCAACTTTGTCAACATTAATAGCCTTGTTGGAAATAGAGATGGTGGGAAATTCATGTCGTGCACGTGAAGATCCTCTAAATCCTCCCACAAGCTTACATTTGGCCATGGCACTATGTCTAGGACATCCAAGTTTGAGCCTAAACTCAAAACTTTTAGGTTTGAAATGGTAAAGAAGCCTAACGGCAGTGTATTGTTCCAATTGTTATGCCTCAAAGCCAATTCCTCAAGCTTCGTCAATGAAAGAATAGAATTTGGCATTTGGCCTTCAAAGTAGTTCCACTTGAGATGCAAAACTTACAACTCCTAGAGTTCATCAAATTTGTTCTCCATGATGCCCTTGAAGTATGCACTTGTTAGGTCCAATACTTGCAAATGCTAAACTTTAGGGAAGTCATATGGAAATTCCTTGCCAATGTGGATCCAACTCAGGTTGAGGTATGCCAACTCGGAGCAATTCACGATGTTTTTAGGAAAATTTCCACTCAAGCTCATATTTCCCATGTTCAAGAATGTAACATTCTTGAATATTGACAAACTTTATTGCATGGCAATACATTCTAAGTCAATTAAGCTAACGTCATCCAAGTTCCAAATCACAATGACACCTATCCAATACACCACTTCAAAATCAAAGACACACAATCTGAAATAACAAATCCATAACAAGACAAACCACTTATGAAGAGTGAAGGCGTAGATGTCCTCAACCACGTAGCAAAAAGAGATAGGGGAGAAATCCAATAGATTAATGGAACTTTGGGTGCATTTCACACCATTCCACAAACAAGGAGTTTGTGTTGTCTAAGGCATTCAAGTTGCTGAAGCTATCATTTGCATCTTCCAAAAAAACTTGCTTCAAGACACTTGTATAACACTTGGACTTCTTCATTGAGATACAATGCACATCAAGACAACACATTGGTGCATACCACAACCCACAAGAGATAAACCTTGCTTAGCCGTTTGCCATCCAAATTCCTCTTTTCCATCTCTAGATGCAAATAAGTCTTCTAGTAACACTTAGTTGTGGCAAGTCTTCAACCCCCCAATGTGCATACATACTCAAAGTAGGCTTCACTGAATATGGCTCAAAATATACTGATTTCAACATGTCAAGGAAATCTATCATTAAATTGGAAAAATATTAGGTCATAAACATTGTAGTTGCTTTGTTTAAAAAGTCCATTTTGCTAGCCACTATGCCAAAGCAATCCATAATTATACATTTGGCAAGACTTCAAAGGACATTCACAAATTCAAAATACTCTCCAAACCACTCACAACTCAAAATTTTCAAAGGCCTTTACCAAATTGTCTCTAAACTACTAGTAAGCGGATTGAAGTGGAGATTTTATTATCAATCAAGAAGTATTCAAATTAAAGACCACCATAAATTTGGAGAGATTGAAGAACCATAACTTCAAAGTAGTTAAAAACATTGATTGTAGTACCATAGAAAAATATGAGAAGGATAGGCACCTAATAATGCACTCTTTGCTTGGACTTTGTAACATTGTTTAGAAATCGAGGGAATTGATGTACAAACATTTACTATCATTGCAATGTTGTTACAAATATAGTTCACCATAGTCACATGTAACATTCCAAGTAGTGTTCAACAAAATTGCTTGCATCAAGTTGTGATCTCACTTATAACAAGGTAGACTTTAGCTTTCATAAGTTTCAAAGAAAAGTAGTGAATATTACACTCCCTCTCTATAGACATTGCCTAATTTCACCTCTCCTTAATCAAAAGTTATGCAAGATTATAGATTGCATCAATTCATCCTTCTCAAAGAATCATTTGCAAGTTTTTAAATAAAACCTAAATAATTTCACATCCTTTGACATGTCTTACCTTCAAAATAAGACTACAAGTCTAAGACATAAAGACACCTTCTTTAAGCAAATCCGGGAGCAAATCCTGTGGATATTAACAATGTCAATTACACACAACAATCGAGAGGTAGTTAACGCTTGCAATACAAAATTGCACAAAGTAGACATCTAAACTTTTCAAAAATGTTTAGAAAAAAAAGCCAACAAATTTCATAATATTGTGTTTCATTAACTAGTGGGTATCATTAGTAGTGAAAACCCATATAGCACAAGGGAATGTACCTTGATCAACCTTGATAGTAACTTTCCAACTACGGTAGTGAACTAACCATGTTTGAATTTTTTTTTAAACTAAAAATATGAAGCTTGACCAATTTTGTTTCTACTGCATTTTGAAATTTTGAAAAAAAATCCAAGCACTAAACAAATTAATGCTATTGCAAACTCTATATGATAGAACCCAAAATATACAACAGTGTATATATTTCATTTGTATTTTCTATTTTTTGAATAGTTTTAATTTTAAATTATAAAATTATGTAATAATTCTCATTCTAAGCTTTGGTCACAACAAAAATTTCAAATTATTCTAATATTTATTATAATTGATAAAATCTTAATTTAATTCTTTACTTAAGAATTTATTTTATTTTATAATATATATATATATATATATATATATATATATATATATATAAGTATATGTATTTATTTCCCATCAAAATTTCTGAAAAAAACAATAGCAATAGTTAGCTTGACAATGGCATTCGGCTTCAGTTGAAGCTCTTTGGCAAGGGTGTTTTTGGTGTAAAATATAAAATAATTAATTCATAAATCTACAAACCAATCTCCATTGCTATTTGTACCTCCTATAATAATTCAAATTTATTCGACAATTTTTGTTATATTTTTGAATTTCTTCACTTTTTCTAAAAATATTATAACAATAGAAATTTTACATGAAACAATTTTAATTTTTTTTATAGTGATGACTATCCGTAATTTCACTTACTAAATACATAAGATTGATATGTGAACACAATTTAAAAGGCTAAATTTACATCAAACATGATGTTTGACCATTTTGTAGTGGATAAAGTCCTTTAGAAGTTAAAGAAATTCAATACAAATGTGATAACACGGATTAAGATTACAACATTTACAAGCTACCTTTTTTCCAATCCCACTATCTTAAGGTCAAATAACCAAAAACATTTGATGAGATTATTAACAAACTCAAGAGATATGCAAACCAAGTGTTTTTGTAATTACAACACTTTCATAATATTTTACAAATTTTCAAAGTTGAGAACATAAGATAGTCTATACTTAGCACTAGACTAACCTTGATTAAATGAACACCCTTGAAGCAGAAAATATCTCAAATTTCATTGGTTGTTTGGGGCCATGAAAGTGTTCATCAAAGTTCCATTTTTAGGTCAATGTTGGAGAACAAAAGATGTTGCAATTAGGTGCTTTTACCTCATGATATGTATGAAAAAAACATTATCTAGTAATATTAATAAAATTGATACTAGTAAAGTTGAAAAGTAATATCAAATACTAACAATGCTTTATATATAAGAGTGATTTATTACCTGATCTAATAGTACATTATTATTATTATATTATATTTTATTGAGCAATATACTAGATTATTGAATCTTAGAATACTCAATGTCAAGTTTTTTTGCTAATACTGCAACAACCTTGTTTTTTATGGCACTATAGGGCCATATTGTACCCATTGAAAATAAATCTCTACTTTATGCTAGATAAAAGTAGTCTTGCTTTGCCAAAAAAATATCATTTTTATTTAAAATGTGAATGAATTCTCCAAATTTGGATGGAAAATTGCATGAATATAGTGGAAAAGTGTTTTTGGTTCTAAATATGGATGAATGTAGAAATATAATACTTCACCAAATTTTAAATGATCACCAAATTGGCACTTTCTCAAAAAATAAAAAAAGACCTATACCATATTAAGATTCTTGTCAATTTTAGATGTTGAGGGTGTGATTTCAAAGAGTTTTAATTGTCATCACTTTCTGGTTGTATTTAATTTTCACAAGTTTTTGTGTAATCATAAACCACATTCTTCCATGCACTTTGTGCAAAGTCTACTAAACAACAATGAAAGATAGCCCTAATAAAGCCAAACAACCCATATAGATAGTTTACAAAATTTAAGATAGAAATATATCAAATGCGATTAAAAATTATGTAACTTAACCAACTTCAAGTTGAATTCATACTGAAATGCCAACTATGCTGCAAAACGAAACTTGAACTTCAGGACTCACACAATGCACTAATTGATAACCTTGATTCCCTTAATGCCTTCACAACTTTGCACATTAGAATGTCACCCCAGACAAATAGGAAAGATTGGCTAGAACACTTTGATGACACAAGCTTGATCTATATGTCGAGGAAGTGCTAAACACAACACTCTATAGCCTTTTGCTCTTATAATAAAAAAGAAAGTAATCAACACCTCGAGCCCTTGTTTGTAGAGGCTTACAACTAAAGCACTTGGGCATGGCATGGCTATCTTTAATCACAAATTGCCCTAGAAGACATCCATAGAAAATCCCAACTAATTAAAAAAATCTAAATAGACAAGTTGTATAAGATGGAAAAACATAACAAGAGATATGAACTTGCTTGAATCAATTTTAGGCAAAATCATCTAAGAAACAATCAAAATAATTAGACATTTTGCTCCTTATAGTATAGAAAAAGATCAAAGATGCACATGGTGTAATCTGTACCTATAAGTGAGAATTCACACTATGCAAGGCTTTATTCCCTCAATAGCTTCACATATCTGCAAGACGGAACATTGCCACACAAGGGATTGAAGAAAACAATAGGTTGAGTATAATCACTTTTACAATTCAGAATTGAAATCCCAGACCATGAAGACATAGGTAGTGTGATCTATAACAATAGCCACGGAGACATGCACGAATAGTGCAAAAACAACTATACAAGATAGTCATGTGCCCCCAAATGCTGCAAGTCTGCAACCAATACTTGAACTTGAGGACTCACAATATGCACTGCATTATTCCCTCAATGCTTTCACAGATCAACACATTAGAACATCATGACAAACAAATTATAGAAAAGACCAATCACAATACTCCTCTCAAAGCACCACACACCTATACGAGCACCATCTGTAGTTCTTGAAATAAATTCTCTAGACTAAGAGACAAGAATGTAAGTCAAGACATGAATTTAATCCAATTAAGGGAGTCTAATAGGTAGGAACAATGTCAAAGTACATGCTTGCGAAACAAAGCGACACATATCATATTTTGAACTTTTTATACATTTAAAAAGAAAGGAGGAAAACACCAGGTTTAAGGCCTGAACCGACAAACTTAACAGATGGTGTGTGTTCACAAACTATATAAGGTAAACTAGCCTATGATGGTGTGTGTTCACAAACTATATAAGGTAAACTAGCCTATGATGGTGTGTGTTCACAAACTATATAAGGTAAACTAGCCTATGATGGGGTGTGTTCACAAACTATATAAGGTAAACCAGCCTATGACAGACAAATCTCCTATGACATGCTCCTAGAGAACTACCCATTATAGTCTTAAATCAACCCATGACAAACTTTTTCCAATAAATGGGGTTAGAACTGCATTTGATTAATTTGTGGCCATAATCAAAGCCTTGGGAAATGGTCATGAAGTTATTGGTAACTGTCTTAGGACACTTACCCATTTTCAGTGTAAAGTGGTAGTAAAAAGTTATTTTGTAATTCTTTCATGTCATGTCCATATTAGGAAATCTTGGAGCCATGTTAGAAAATGTTTGACTGCATTAGGTGGTTAGATGACCATCATGGAAACACTTTTCTGCTGATTTGGGGTAGTCTACAGACTCTTTAAAGCCAACTGCACAGCAGACTTCAAAAATGCATAAAAAATTAATTTTTTGTCCAAAAAATAAAATTTCACTTGCTCTGTGCATTCCTCATGTTTATCTTCATAGAGAATTTTTTTAAATTTTTTTCAAAAATGTGAACATGGCAAACTTCTGCCTGTCATAGGCTGGTTTACCTTATGCCAATTGCTGTCATCGGCGGTGAAACCTTCATAATTGAAGTACCGCTCCCTTGCTCATATGCGTATTCAACTCAGACCAAGCTGGTCTAGACCCTGAGCAAATGACTCACATGACGCTCTGTCACCCTAAAGCAATAATTGTAAGAACCCAAGCCGTTGTTGTGGTGTATTACATCTAAGTCACTTGCCCATTACAAGGCAATCTTAAATCGCAAACTGGCTAAGTCCTACCCTGCAGAACCAACCACACTAAAGACGACAACGGAGCTATATCAACCAGTTGCATAACAACCCATCAGAACTTGCTTGCCCCAATGTCAGGCAGACTCACTTCTCAGCAAGAATCAATTGATCAAGACAGACATTTCAATCCCAACCATACCGACAAATAAAGATGACAAATTGTGCAACCACTCGTACCTTGAGGTGAGAATTCGCACGGAGCTTGCAGGTTTTAATTCTTCCCTCAATGGCTTCACGGCTCTGCAGGAGAGAATATCGCCACAGATTAGTATCCAAGATCGAGCATACGACTTCTGCACTCCAAAACCGAAACTCTAACTTAGAACTCCCGGACCACCAATTAAGACCTCGTGCCCAGAGCGTGATGCGTAACGCCAGAGGAAGAAACCTGTGACAAGTACTGCAACAGTAACTCACTGTGTAAGCTGCTCTCGTGCATGCATGTCGGAGAGGACCTCAATCTGTCAGTAAGCCCAAGAGAGTGGAGACTTCACCTCGATCGACAAGCATCCGCACGACCCACCAGTCGAAATTCGCAGGGGAGCCTGAATCCGGCCTTCGCGAGCGGCAGTAGCATACACTGCTGCGTTCCTCAAGAACGCACCGTCCAAGTGCGTGGAGTAGCGACGTCGGAGAACAAGGAAAGGGTTCCCTTGGCCCTCTCGGGAAGCTCGATCGGCTTGCAAAGGATGGCACCACCACTGCCACAGTAGTCCGTCCGCAAAGACTCTTCCCTATTCTCGCCCTCGGTTCAGTTAACCTGGGAGTGGAATCTCTCGGCCTCTACAGTACTCTTCACCGCCACTGCTACAGCTCTGGAATTGATTTGATCACAGCAATGTTCGAGAGAGCAAACTTTCAGGCCCACTTCCGGCCGACGTTGGAAGCTGCAAATCGTTTCAGATTTTGGAAGTTTCATTTAATATTCTCTAAGCTACTGAGATTCTTCAACGGTTACGTAGCATTTTAAAGCTAGTCTCACTCTTGAATACTTTTCCGCAGGGACTTGGGCTATAACAATTATTCTTGGGAGATTCCTTATGACATTGGCTACTTAGAAGTCAGCACCTTGTATGTCCAATTTTATCCTGAAATTTGGAGTGGATTCACGTATTGCGTTCCATGTGCCTAAGCGGACGATTTCTTCTGTAAGTGAACTGACCGTCAACCAATGTTCTATCTACCCTTATGCAGGTCGTTGGAATCAGACTCGCTTTCGATCTGGCGTAACTCCTGATGTTTTAGGGCTGATGCAAGCCCTCATGATTCTGTAAGAATCCTTGTTTTCACCAATGTCTTTTGTGCTACACTTAAGCTACATGTGGGGTTGAAGCCATTGCGAGACGATATGTAGCCCCATCTAGCAATTCACGCGGCTTGGCCCCGCCTCATCCCGGCTTCGTCGCTGCCCGGACAAAGGCTTGCCCAAGCTGCCCTTCACGGCGCTCCACTCATCATGTGTCCTCAGAAATGCCTGAACGAAGAGCAATCCAAACCGCAAGTAAACGACAGACAGGAAACACAACAACATGATCGTTGCCAGTAGCCTCAAGAGGGGGCAATTGAAAAAACCTTCTGCCCCCACACAGAGTCTTCCATGTACGTCAAGGTAGGGTTTAGGGTTCAATGGGGAGGAGGACTCGACTCACAAGCAGGGATTGTACAATCCACATAACGAACTCTCACCGTACCCTTCTTTAATTAATTTTGCCGGACTGAATGCCTAACGATGCATCAAATCTTCATCTACATTGCGCCATCGCCATTGCGCTAATGTAATTCAATACAACAAATCAATTCTGTACTGCGAACTTATTCCATGAAGGAAATCTGCTCCAACGGGAAACCAGACAGAGATTCTGAAACATTCTCCATTGCACCAGTGCATTTCCACACTGGGCATGCAATGTTCCAGTTTGACCCCAAATGTTGTATACATGGAAGTTACACTGACTTTTCCAATGTCTGGTTGCGAGGTTTTGCTAAGTTGGGGTTGTTTAGGGCATTGTAAGCCTGGCTCGTAAGTTAAGGGTTAACTTGCCTATTTAATGATCCCCCAAAACGCAGAAATCATTAACCCTCAAGCACACCGAGGCTGTTCAAGTTTGAGAATTTGCAATGACTTGAAGGTATCACCTCTAATATCTTCTAAAATTTGGTGAATTCTATGTATTTCTAAACATACTTGACTTATTCTTTAAATGATTGAAATAACACATTGCCTTTCCTTCCACTTTCCATTCCTATATTTGATTGCAATTGAATTTTTATTCAACTTGTTATTTGTTTTGAATGACAGTAGCATGCGCTCAAGTAGTAACCGTGTCAAAATTGAACGTTGAGCATGAGATAACCTTCATGCTCTGGACTTCCTCATCGTCCAGAGCAAGTTGTTAATGCAGTTCAAAGATCTTCAAGCCAGGAGTAGTCACTTGCATTACTCTGTCACCAAATTTGCTAGAAATGCATCAGGCAAGCAATTCTAGAGTGCCACCACATACAATACAAGTTGAAAGGACTCAACGCCCTTTGACAGGATCGGAGCTTCTACTAGTACATAATTTTAATCAAGACTCAACTCCGGATCAGAGTTTTTTCTGGCTCAAATCTTGAAATTTAGAATCGAGCCCATGGATGAATTCCAAGGTCAGCGATCATAAAGCTCAGTATTTTACTCGAGAGTGCCCAAATGGGCAAAAGTGGCCACTTCTATATCTTTAGGAGTAGAAATAAATCATTGAGGAAGTTTCAAGGGAACAAAATGCTTCTATTGAAAGAAGAAATCATCTCCTAGAGTTTTTGAACTACATGCAGAGATATGCTCTGGAAGTTCTTAGACAGGGCTTTAGGATTTACGAGAAGGATCATTAATTTCGGATCACACATAACAAAACCTAAGACAACGTATCAACTTACCTTTTACTTACTCCAAGGCGTATTCACTTAATACCTTTTGGCTGTTGATATACATTTCTTCAAGGTTTCAAGCTCCCGAGACTGCAAATCACACGAAACATCGAGATGAGATATATACTAGCAGTCTACATGACTTGAATACAGGAGTACACTGTAGAGCGAGAAATTTGGCAGGTGATGAAACAGAAACCCATTGGTCCTCCTAAATGGGAACTACTGGACAATTTACCTTGTGCTGTCGCAACCGCAATGCTGCTTTGCCTCACGCCTGAATTGAGGCGATCTTCAAAACTTCTGTAAAGATTGTCAGCGTAGTGAGCTAACCTGTACTAGTAGGTACGGCACAATCGTTGCGCCCGCCTCACATAACTGCCCGCACTTTGGCCAACACCCTTAACTTAACGGCGTTTCCCACCACTTCGACCGACTTTCCCAAGTAGAGCTCCGATATTGTCCGGAAGCTGTACGTTGCAAACAAAAGCAAACAACTGATATTTCGTTAAATGGCGGTATTCCGTATGCCATTTGCACACGAAGAACAACAGACTAAGGAGGAAAAGAGAACTGGTGTGTTAAGTAGCCGGTTGTGGTTGTGGCGTGTGGCAAAGCCATGCGTCAAAAGTGTGAGTGGATCGAGTAATTTCCAGAGGAATTGCAAGAGACAATGTCCGTGGATGTAATTAGTAAATGTCCCCTCTACAGATATCAGAGTGCAGAATATTCTCGGAATCTTTGGTGAGCCACGTACCTTTGGTCGAAAAAATTAGAGAGACCACATTTAAATTGGTTTGTATGATGGTGGGCATGCATGTTGACTGTCCACTAATTCAACTAACTAGAATAAGAATTCTTTGTACTATTAAGTTAAGTAATATAAGAGTGCATTGTCAAATTTGGAGTATAATTGTAAGCATTCTCTAAGCCAATGGATGCAACCCACCTAAGACTTGCCATCAGTATGAGGGTGAACAGAGATACGGGAAAAGTTTCACCATTTTCTGGAGAACTACATTTCACTATGAGTTAGGAGCCTGGGCTCTTTGAGGGAGTGGATTGCTCTTGCTGTCCAGAACCGTTGTATAAATGGAGTGCCTGGTAGTCACTCTGCACTTGCATCACATTGCATTAATTAAATTCCTTTGGCTTCACAGATTCAGCAGTCTGATCGAGTGTCTCTCTGCCAGTGCGGCCATGCTTCAAACCTGCCAATTCAGTAGTTACTCGATCGTCGACATAACGTAAATTATTCAGCGTTCAGTTTCCAAAGAAGTAGTTCACCGGCCATATCGGATTCAGCAGCTAGTACGTCGTCGATCATGGCGAGAATCGATCTCAGCTCAGCGAGCGGCGTACATACGTGGTGGGAGTGCTAGCTGCACAACTAATTGGTGCTGCTGGCGATCGATCGATCGATCGATGATCCAGCCAGCCAGAGCTAAGTAAGCACAGTCCACATAACCCATGCCTCTCTCTGCGCGCGGCGTCTGCAATGCAATCAGCTAGATGGCCTCAATTATTTGATTGCCCTGCAAACGTACGCGGATGCTGTTAATTAATTAAATCATATGACTGTGTTTTGCATCTATCCCAGCCAGCCAGCTGCTGCGCGCCTGCCATTAATTAAATGCAATGATTGAATTTGATTCCAAACGGGTGGCCGGTGATTACTTACTTATACATCTATATATATTTATATAATTGGATGATGATTTCTCTGGTGTCAACTCCTGAAATTTCAGGAACCATTATCAAATTTGATTTCTCTGTCGCGTCACGGCATGGGTCTTCAGTCTTCGACCTTTCCTTCCAAGAGTTAAGTGAGTCACTGACTCTCAGTCTGGTTTCTTCATTTGTGCAGGTCGGGATACATGGGATCACGTCAACACTGAGTACGTCTGCAGCTACTTAGCTGTGCTTAGAGACAAGCTAGGTGCGCAAGGCAGCAATGATGATTAGACTGATCAATGGATATATACATACATATAATAGAGTTCTGTGAGAGCTAGCTAGATATAATGATGTGCTAAATTAATGTGTGCTTGATGGACAAGGAAAGTTTTTTGGGGAATAAACTAGTTGCTAGAGGTGATGATTGTGTGTATTTTCTTTTTGCCTCCAATAAACCCTTAAAGGACCTTAAAAATCATCCCTTTTCATTACCGTGTGAATCATTGGCTTAAGAAATAGCAAAAGCACTCATTGGAAGTAGTCAAACAACTGTAGAAGACCTCCCCTTTTCACAACAAAGTTATAAGGATGAATAGTTGCACTTCTGTCCTACTACAAGGATTCCGTATCATCCATTGGATGCCAAGCATCCGTGTCGACGTTAGATGGTGAGAGATCAATCATCTCATAGTTCAATGTTTGCATCAAGTTTGTAGGTGTTGATGGATTCTAGTAATTGTATGTACAAGTCCATTCATAAAATCAATTAGTATTAGTATCTTTCATTGGAGGTCACCCAGGAGGTATTATAGTTTAACATGCATCTTCACACACACACACACAACTTTCTATTTTGGGGGGGGGATAAAGATGCATGTTGAACTATAATACCCCCTGGGGTGACGCCCTGCTATTCTTCCTGTGCTTAAAATTAAATGCATTATAATAGTTACAATGGAAAATTGGTGCAATTTTATAAATTAAAATGATATGATGGACTATCAAAAAAGGAAGAAAATGAAATGATTTATAGACTAGGTAGAAAAGTGGTTTAAGAATTCAATCTAGTGGAGAAGTAAACAATGTTGTGGATGAAATGCAATTTGCATTTAAGAATGTACAACAAGACTAATAATATAAATGTCCAAATGACACAATCATAGGTTAATTCCAATTAATTGGAATGGATCTTTAATGACTTCAATGATTGTGATAATATGTTACCCTAGAATAAAAACTTTTGTAACTATAGTTGTGTTGAGAACTCCAAAAATCATAACTTTATAACACTACCCTAAACCCGCATTTTAGGTGATGAGCCCTAATTTTCTTAAATGGATTTTAGATGATGTCCAATACAACAAGTCTATGTTTTTATATCAACAAAAAATTTCAACATAACACAATGTTGAGTGACATAAAAAACATGGGTTTGTTGCATTGGACATCAATCAATTTACTTAAAATCTATTTAAAAAAATAAGGGCTTGTCATCTAAAATGAGGGTTTCTTGTAGAGTAAAGAAATTGACAAATATGTTAATTTCATTGCTTAGTTTGAAGAATTAATGGTTTAATTCAAGGAGTTGTTTCAAGATACACATAAATTATGTGCCTTGATTTTGTGCCTTAGCAAAGTTATAATGTGCTAAAAGTGATAGGAATTTTTTTTTTAATAGAATATTGGTAGAATGCTAAAAATAGTATATCTCCAAAAGTTTAGAAGTTGAAATAGAATTTCTTTAGAAGTTATGCACATAATAGATTCAATCCATAGAATATTACAAAAATTTACACAGTATTCTAAGTTGTATTTTTCAAAACTTACTAAAGGCTAAACAAGGTTTTGATTTGCAAGGACTTTTGTTCAATTGATAATATACAATCATCTAAAGGAGCAAATTACTCTAATTAATTTGATGAAATAGATGAAGTAGACTTTGATTACATTTGCAAAGAGATTTGATCTACTTGTTTAATTAATAAATTATCTCTAATAGTATATGCTGATATGCAATTCTAATTGATAGTTGTCCTCATATAGAAATGTTTAACCTCCAAATTTGCTTTATTGGGCTTTAAATAATACAAGAACTTAAAATTTAATGTAAGAAAGGTACTTACAAAATTTGACTTCATTATCTTTTATGTAAAATCTTATTCCTTGATTTATCTCCATCAATGATCATTCATCACACTTAAAAATAACTCATGATGACAACAAAGAAAACACCTTATAATCTATATTTATTTCACACAAATCCAAACTTGGATTTATTGAACTAATTTTACTTCTGAATGATCCACATGAAGATCATTATATGATGAAACAATCTCTCACCTTTAGAAGGGTCTTCAATGTACCACTCATTACTTCCATTGGTGTAATGGAAAACCAAAACATGAGGACACTGGACTTTAAGAGTCTTCATTGATTTCATTCATTGATAATTTATTCTTATCTTTTCCGCTACATTCTTATTGCTTTTTCACTTCTTTGTTTTTATTTATTGTAAGAGTGCTATTGATTTGTGAAAAATCTGAACAAACTTCAGCGCTACATAAAACTCTGCATAGAGAGCTCTAGGACTCTAATCAATCATGTCTGTCAACTGACAACCATCAAATGTTCAAGGATGCATTGTAGACCAAAAGCTGTCTCTCCAAACTTGTGTGCAGTTGAAGGTCACACATGAATGTATCACATTTCTAGCTAGCTTGCTAGCATGTCCTGAAAGGTGGTATGGATCATACATCTTTCACCCAAATCTCAGTAATCATCCATTGCAATTAAAATCCATCCAGTTCACCCTATCTCCTAAGAGAGACGAACATAAAGCAAGGTCAGCACAAAAAATTCAAAATAATACCCTTGAAGGAGAATCCAAGATATACTATAGCAAGTCAATCAATCCTACCATCTACTAAATAAATTATAACCACTGGTACAACTCAACCACAGTTTCACATTCTGCTAAGATAACATTACATCGGCAACTCTACTGCCGATCGCATGGGCAACATTCAAAATTCTCTGCACATCGGCTAATTCTGAGAACTATGAAAACAATGTTAAACTGACAGGTTTTCTGCACTGATCAGATCTACAAGTAGCTTAGGCACCACTTGTCAAGCTCACTACAGCCACTCATGTCAAGATCACAACAGTCACTTGATCTGGTGACAGTCTGACTACTTCTTGACAATGGCAACTAATTTGCATTAAACATGAGAACGATATCAACTTACATACCTACATTAGTGTCATACATCCAAGGCATAGTAGTACTATCCATGGCAGAAAAAGAGCTGCTACTAACAGCCTTAAAAGCTAGCTAGAACAAGCACAAAGTGACTCCTTCAAGCTTCATCAGGAAATTCGATAACCCTCACCACAGACAAGGTGGTGTTGATCACTTACCATGGAATTCTGTCAGAAAAAGCAGCTGCAACAGAAGACGAGGATATTGCTCATGGTCTCGACGTTCCCCTGCAAACCAGTCTGCGTTTATTGCGTGCTAGCTTCTACTTCGCTGAGGAACGAACTGTTCCTATACCTCGTGCTTGAAATTACATAGAACCCTATGCAAATTCCATCGCCCTGTCCATCCCCTGTGGGAATACATTCCAGCGGTTGAATCGATGAAAGATTCTGGAACACGTTCTCATCAGATCTGATGAGATCAATTCATTTCGGAGCTCAGTTGATCGTTTTAAATGGATGCATGCCAATGCTTTTGTGATCAGTGAGGCCCTTGACAGGTATTCATTTCGGCATTCCAAATCCACTGCACAAGAAACTTCCGCCCTCGCACGCCGTGCATGTTATAGCTGGCGCCGAACTTGGACACCGCCACGGAGCCTGGATAGCCCCCTCCAGCACCCGGCCCGTACATCCCTTCACAGAGATCCGCAATCTCATTCGGTGCAGAAGGATTCTCGCCTGCGTACCAGGCATTGATGAGCGGGTTACTGGAAATCTCCGCCAGCTCGTGACCAATCACGCTCACCATGCCGTCCACACCCACATCATTATTAGGGCTCTTCAGAGGCGCCATGGCCGCAGTCATGTAGCTCGGGATGGCAAACGGGAAAGCACAAACCTCAGGACACGACTTCCCGGAGTTTCCAATCCACGCATAAGGCAGCGTGTAGCCCACTTTGGCAGGGAAGGTGAAGTAATGGAATCCACAGACCGCTCGGCAGTAGTCCTGCATCATCACATCCTCGCCCGTGAGCACCATGTAGAGGCCCCCTTTCGTGTTCACCGGGAGGGTGCCTTTGTTTTCTGATAATGCACTCCGGATGACCTCTTGCACACTCAGACGAGACAGCACTTTCCCATGGGAGTAGTTACGGTCGATGTGCTCGCCTGCAATTACTATGGAAGCACTGATGTTGGCGCCTGTTTGGTCTGTGTAGGTTTGCACTGTGGACCACCATTGCTGCACCGATGGGCCGGGCACTTGGGAGGGAGACGAAATTGAACTTAGGAAGTCACGGATTATGCTCTTCTGGGTGGCGCGCCATCTCCCGTACCAGATGATGTAGACGTGGATCGCGGAGGTCAGGACAGGCCCCATGTGGTATTGCATGTTGACGAGAGGCTCTTGGACGAGTCTCTTCGACTCCAACGTGTGGGCTATATTCCCTGGCCAAGGCCGGAAAGGACGGTAAGGAAGCGATGCTGTGACATCGTCAAGTTCGGTAGCTCCAGCTCCGGCCAGTACGCGAACCGACATGGCTGCAATGGCAAATGTGAAGATCCAGAGAATTCCATGGCTCACCATCTAGTTAAACCTCTTCAAAATTGGTTGGCTTGACGATTGACGATTTAGGGATGCAGAGTCAGTAGGGCAACTAACAATTCCCGGTGTGCTTCCTCCAATGAGGATGGTGACTTGGCCTAAGAAACAAACGCTGCAACTGCGAACAGCTTGAAAGACCAAAATTGATGTCGACGTGAACGAGTCTTCAATTTAGAACCCGTTTCTTTCGAGGAATAGAAGAGTCTGTACGTATTCCGAGCTGAAACCTCGTAGTCTGAGTCAACCTGGCCACATGAATCAAGCAAAAGCAACTCGATCAGTACGGAACTATGTAGCATAGAGTTTCATTCCAGCTGCACTAACCGTTTTCATTCATAGAATACTACAGTGGCAGATGCATGACAGTAGATCTGTATCATGCATGGAACACAAAGTAGTTATAACGAAGAATGGCGTTCGAGAACGGTCTCGCTTTCTACCTCAGCGACAATTTGAACGTTTTTTAAAATATTTCAAATTGCTTCAGAGAGATTACAGCTCAAAAGCTTAGGATGTTGAAAAAGAACAAAGAAGAACGCAATACTAGTAAGCGAACACTGAAGCAGTCCACCTAACTCGAATAAAGGAATATTCGACCCTTCTTCGTAACAATGCTGCAAAGAAAGTACTGTGGCCCCTTTACGATCTAGGCCGGCGGCATCGAGAGCCCAGCTGTACGTTCGAAAGCTCTAGACTAATCCATGTCCACCGTAGAATGAATGTATTCACGAAAAGAACGCTTGGATCATCGAAATTGAAGCAAAGCACGCAAGCAAGCTAGTAAACTGATACTGATATGTTCAAAAGTACAGCTCACCTGTCGCTCAACCAAGAAAAGAGAGTCGATCAAAACCCAACAGCTTGGCGAAGTACAATGCCGCGGATGTACAGATCTGAAAAGAAAGTCGATTGTTCACGAGGCTCAGCTCCTCTCTGGAGTAACAAAGTCCACCAAATCAAACACCACACCCACTTCGATCACCATCACCACCTTTCAATGTCCACTTTATATCCACATTCTATGCACACTCAAGCTGAAGATCGAAGTGAGCTAGATCAACAAGAAAGTGAACTCTCTCTTCACATTCAGAAAAGTATCTATCACCTCACAACTAAAGTCATCAACTCATCCAGCACCAGCGATCAGCATAACACAAACATTGAAAAGACAACAACGACTGGTTTCAAGAAGACACTCACCATCAATGCCTCGCCTACAAAGCTCCACGAGCTGATAATCCTGCTGTGGCTCACCTGCTCTTAAGTGCAGTGAGTTTCTTCTCCCAAACTGAACTTGCACTAGAAGATACTTAATGAAACTAGCTGAACACACACGAAAAAGCTCCAGACAGGGCAGCGGGGGTGAAGACAAGCTACTTCAGAAAACTACAGCAACTGGTGATGAGGTCGATCTCCTCACAGCAGACTCAAACACTTACGAAGCGTTCCAAAAACTATCAACCTCTGATCAATCAATCTCCGTCCTGAGCAACATGTGGTGCAGATAGAAATTCAAATTATCAGATCACGGAATGCCCGATACGACTGAGCCCCTGGGGATCATGCAGTGAACCCCGCAGTGAGCCACATTGGTGGGCTCGTGGGCCGTCATGAAATAACCTAATTCTCACATAAACCTCCTGCATGATTCCCTTCCCGTCCAAGAACAAAAGCTGAGCTGCAACAACGTACAGTCAAGCTTTTCAGCACAGCTCCACCCAGCCTTACTGACTGATCAGAAAAAAACATAGCTTCAAACCCTAACTGATATCCGGTTCATACCCCCCCCCAAGATTCGAATGTAACCCGTCGATATCCGCCTCACGGATATCAATGTATTTAAGGCGTCTTATTCCCTGGAAATTCCTCTGGCTCTCCCGAGTCCCGAGCGTCTCCATCGACCATCTTCCGCTTGCAACTGAAAATTCAAAATTTGAATAGTGACGAATCCAGAGAGCGCGGTAGAATTGATTCAATTGGCGAGCAATTCTGAAATGCAGATCGGTCCTCTTCGGAATTCAAAGCAAACAGTCTGATTCATTGGGAAGATCGAATTTCTTCTCGGTGACGGTAGTTTCATTTCATTTACGATCTGGGTGACGCATTTCGTGTTTGAAACAGGTTTGGCAATGCAGGAAGAGTTGTTATGAGTCTCGTAAATTGAATCCAGCAGATATTTGTAAGAGAGCGAAGGGGAGGTGTGTGAAGATAGGTGTGTGTATTTAAGGCGACTTATTCCCTGGAAATTCCTCTGGCTCTCCAGACGACTGAGTCGCCATCGACCATCTCGTACTTGCAACTGAAAATTCAAAATTTGAATAGTGACGAATCTAAAGAGCGCGGTAGAATTGATTCAATTGGCGAGCAATTCTGAAATGCAGATTGGTCCTCTTGGGAAATCGAAGCAAAACAGTCTGATTCATTGGGAAGAATTTCTTCTCGGTGACGGTAGTTTCATTTCATTTACGATCTGGGTGACGCATTTTCGTGTTTGAAACAGGTTTGGCAATGCAGGAAAAGTTGTTATCAGTCTCGTAAATTGAATCCCGATCAGATATTTGTAAGAGAGTGAAGGGGAGGTATGTGAAGATAACTTAGGTCAAGTCTACGACTACGACCCCGGAGATCCAGCCCTGCAAAACCTGGTTTATGCTAATTAATTTCTAAACTTGCAAATGTTACCCTTAGCATATGAGTTCAAATTTCTGTTTTTTTCCCACTGTACCTGCTTGTTTCTTCGAAGATAATCTCTTTAAGGCTTGGTGATTGGTGTTGATCAATACTGATGAGAAGTAGAATCCAAATTAACATTTGACATTCTAGAAATTCCCCCAAATTGAGTGTATTCTTTTCAATTTTAGAGTATTGACTACCTGGACTGCTCTTAGTATTTCTAGAAATGCAAGATAGTATGTTGGTAATTGAAGAAACGGCAAATAACAAATTTGAACAAGCATGAAATAGTATGCCACAGGAAATCACCTACTTTTAGAGGAAATTCTGCACTTGACTTTCTTCTTGTTAACGATTTTCGAAGTTTGATGTTGCTTGCTTTGGTGTTTCAGGCCCATCAAAGAGGTCCGTGATAAGACTCAGAGGAGGAAATTCGCCTTGTTTTCAACTCCGATGATAGTGAAGGCCTATGGAATGCTTCTGAAGCATCGTCGCAAGTGACTCCCCTTGACCCCCAAACGTTAAGTCTAGTCGCATCACCAGTTTGAATGTGGAAAGGTTTCAGTGTTGCAGAAAATTAGATCACAACTCCCAAGTGCTCAAAATGTTGTAGCATGAGTCTCTCCAATCCAAAAAGTACCTCGTACCTCACAT
Source organism: Rhytidiadelphus loreus (assembly GCA_947034895.1). Classification (NCBI taxonomy): domain Eukaryota; kingdom Viridiplantae; phylum Streptophyta; class Bryopsida; order Hypnales; family Hylocomiaceae; genus Rhytidiadelphus; species Rhytidiadelphus loreus. The sequence continues at coordinate 24,755,063 of OX344765.1, read as the reverse complement.
TAGTATGTGAAAGTCCCATGAATGCCCCATGACTATATGCACTTTATGTTCATGGAAGGTACAAGAACTAACAATTCTTTACTTTTGAATGAAGGTATTAATAATTCTTATCTCTAAAGTTCCTCCAAAAGACCCAATCACATGCCAAATAGACTAAGAGCCAATTGCCATTGGATTCCAAGCTCCCTTCCAATTGGACCTCCAACCTTTAGCCCTTGCAAATTATCTTTGCAAAGCTAGAAGGCTTGAACACTAGCTTAGAGGCCAGGGGTTTATTTGAAGAAAAAAAACAAATTGATTGTAACTTTTTCAAATTTGTATATGACAATTGTTGGAAGAAGACTTGATTTGGAGTTCATAATTACTAATTTGGAGCAGCAAGCTAAAGTACACAAACCCAATGGAAAACTCCTAGATGTGTAGGCTCTTAGATGTTCACCTCCAATTCTTGGAGGTCCAATAACCCAATGGCAACTAGCCCTAAGGCCCACTTTATAATAGTCCTGGAGTTGGATGGAAGGTTGGGTTGATTTACATGTTTGTGCCTTCAATTTTTTTTAGGCTTCTTCTTTGGTTTTACCACAAGTATTTTAAAGTCTTCATCAACCCTATTTCTCTCAATAGACTTGAAGTTGAATCTCTCAAATGAATCTAAATTGTACAAATTCTCCATCTTCCTTCAACTTTCTACTTCAACAATCAAATGAAGTAGTTCAAAATAGAAAGGAAGTAGCAAACACATAGAGGAAGTGCCAAACACATAGACAAGAAGCAACAAATATAGAGAAGAAGCAACAAGCAAGAGAGATGAAGGTACAAATAGAAAACAAAAAATGAAACTTGTTTTCATGGATGGTAGAGATGTGTATGATTCAACCAAAAGGGCCAATTGGACCAAAGATGGGAATTCATGCCACCCAAAACCTCATTCCAATTTCATCCTTGGGACCCAAAGGCTAAGGAGTTTGGTGCCAAAACTAAGACACCTAAGACACCATGAAAGATGAGTTGTATTTGACCCGGCCCTAGTATAAAGTCCTTGGGCCAGATTTAGAAGAACTGAGCAATCCTGTTGATTCAAAGCTGGAGAGTTTAGGCCAACCTTCAATCTGCCCTCAAGTATAAACCAGGCCTAAGCTCTGCAGCTTCTTTATTCGGGGACAGTCCCGCACAATGTGTTGGTTGACAAAATTAGATGCATATGAATGGAAAATCATTCACCTGAAGGTCGCAAAGGGAGACTCATTTCGCAATTGTGAAAACTCGTTAGCGTTGTTCTCTCGTTGGGTTGAAAAATTAATTTGTTCGATGGAATCCCACCATTTCAACTACTGTTCTAATGTTCTTATGCAGCGTACGGTTGAAAAATTCTCAACAGGTTTTTTCGCAAGCTCAAGACAACTCAAATCCAACCCAACCTCTTGTGCATTCACGGTTCGGTTGAAAACACACCCAACCTCAACCCAAACTGAACTGAAACCTCTGTGCGGCACCCACCCCCAACACATGTAGAGCCATTTGAGTGCCATAACTAAAAATAATCCATTAAAACATTCCAATAATACAACCGAAAATGCCGTTGACGTCCTCGATTAGACTGGTCTCACTAACTGCAAAAGTCAAAATGCAGAATATCAACTTCCGATGTAGATGCTATGGTTTCAGCAGAATAAAATGAATCACCGGTATCAAGGCAGAGGTCAGGCGATGGCTGATGTGGAGATATTGAAGTCAGAGAAGCTCTTTGATATCATAGCCCTGAAGCTGCACAAATAATCACATGCTCTGTTAGCAGAAGAAATAAAATCACGTTGAAATCAAAGTGCATATATTTACACATACAAGATCTGATGGGGAAGAAATCACATGGAGGTCCTCATTTGGGGCTTATTAAAATTGGGATAATACCCGTAACCCTTGGTTGTTGATACTTTAATGAGCGAACTTCTTCTGTAAAAGACTAGGTGAACTTTTAGGATAACCGGTAGCAAGCAAGCAACGAACTATTTTACTTAATTGCTCGTAAACTATTGTCGATATGTCACGCTTTGGTGGAACCACTGGGTGACTGGGCATATTCTCAAGCTAGGTCAGTCAAATTATACTGCTACATACAGGCATCATATTTATATATCATTTGAACTAAAGGATAGTTATCAGGATTGACAGTTAATAAACTCTATATCATTAGAAAGCTGCAATCATGTACAATCCATACAAAATACATGTATTTGATATTTTCAAGGTAAGTAGCATACTCGTAAGATTGTCAGGAGAATAATAACCCCAGAGTTCCACAATGAGTGTATAAGCATAGGAGTGGCCAAAGTGCGAGTTTGTGCATAGGCCAAGCCCAGCACAATCCCTGCCAGGCAACCAAGAAGTTAGCAAGAACCAGGCAATTCAAAATCCTCGGCAAAGATCTCTACAGTTCATTACTCTTCAAACGGACAGAATAGAGCTCAGCAGTCAAGCAAGAATTTAAAGTGTCCCCTGACTTTTCAAAAACAACAACTTGATACTAGTATCAAGAAAAATTCTGATACTGATAACACAAGCAACACCAAATCATGCTAATGAGGTAGTTATTGTTGCGGAAGATGAGGAATTAGCTGGGTTAACAAGAGAGTTCACCAAGAGCTACAAGTTGGGGAAATTCTCCTGGTGTCAGATGCGCCCCCGCAAATGCGCACGCACTGATAATAATTGCTACAGGTGTAGGAACCCTGTCCAAAATAATGTAGGCATTTCAGCAGGGGTATTCAACAATTTTATTCAAAGCACTCCCATCTCGTATTAATCTACATCAGTATAAAAAACCTTCATCCAAAGCATCGTGCATGTTGGACGACAGAAAACATCAGAGAGAGGAGAGCAATAGTACCACTTGGTTAAGGATGTCAGAAAGAAACCACGAAATACAGTCTCCTCAAGGAACGGTGCCAACACACCAGTGACAAAAATCAATGATGCTGTGCTGCCAATACCCAAGTCCACCAGGGAAATTTAGTGTCTCGCTTAACAAGAGAAAGCGACAGCATCATAAATTGGTGATGCATAATATGCACCTGATGACACAAGGATAGAAAAAAAATAGAGTTTAAATTGAAGATAATGCGCACTCAGCAATACCTGGCTGGTGAAGCACCAATTATGGGCAATAATTGTAAGAGTGCATCTGCATCCTGCCAACATCAACATGCAAGAAAAGTGCCACACTGAGCAAGAGCCTAAGAAGGTTTGGGAAAAGGGTCTTTTGTAAACTTGAATACAAAATACTGTAAACCCCCGACAACACGGTTTAGTAGAACACGTGAACATCTGGATGAAAGGTTAAGAAACTAGTTCAGGTGAATATGGACCCATCACAGCTAGGTACATAAGATACCATTTAAAGGAATTACATCCCCAAAACGTTCAAATGCAAGATTTCCATCACCTCGCAAATGTGACAAACTCAGCTGGACTATATGCATTTAAGTAAGAAATCTGATTGCGAGCAGAATGCTGACACAGCATTACCACTATAAGTACAGGTCGAAATTCCAAACCGAACTTAAGTCACATCCTTGCTATTTGGTTTGCTAACGCACCTCTCGAGGTGGCGGTTGGCCCGTGAGCTCCACAACCAACGTGCTGGCTAAAATTACAGAGGCTGTCGCAGCGAGCAAACCCAATCCTCCATAAAGAATCCAACCTCGGCGCAAATCAAACGGTGCACGAAATTCTGTCGTGAAATTCCAGCCCCACGTCAGTTCAAGGCAAAATGCAGTCACACCAGCAGAACGCATACATTGTGGATGATTTTTGCACTGGACTCATCAAAGCAACAAGCAAAATCAGGTCACGAGCAAACCATAGGAAAAAAGTTGCGGCGGAAGAGGCTTGAATCGACCAAGCACTATTGAGAGGGCTCCAAGGCCGGCGATCGTTTGGGCACTGCCACATTATTGTCTCCTATCAGTTTTTCCTGAATTTGGAAAATGACAATGACAGACGTGCAACACGAGCAGCTGAATACCAAAACATAAACAACAAAAAATAGCAACGAGAAGAGCCTGAACCCAAGAACAAGTGATGCATCGCCAATTCCAAGTATCAGATTAGAAGAACCACCTAATCACATTCGACAATTTCGGACGCAAGTACGATGAACATCCTTCTCAAGAGTCGGAAGTTACGGAGCAAACCTACAGCTGGTGAAAGAGAATGAAGGTGGCTTGCTCATCTAGGTCCAAGCCCTGCCGCCGCCCAATGCCCAATTGCGCAGCAACGACAGACACAACCAATCCTGTCAATACAAAACTGCCAAACAGCCAAACCTACATGGTAAGAACATTCACTTATCCAGACAGACGCAAGGATTTCATTCCAGCTCCTCAAGTTCAAAACCCTACTAAGCTCATACGACGGGCAACGAATCCTCGTATCACAACTCAAGAATGCACAAACCCTAATTGAGCTCCAGATGCCATATCTGTCATTCAATTGACGAATTGCGAGAAAATTCAAACTCTGGCAGCAGCGGCGATGTACCTAACAAGCCAGGAGAACATCCCTACGACGGTCGTAGTGCCATCCCAGGGCACATTCCATCGCTCCAAAATATCCCACTGAGGTGGAGGCTCCTGCAAGAACGAGCGAAAGATACATGAGTAAGGCCAATTTAGTGTCAATGTCGGATTGCCTCAATAGAGCACAATCGAGACAGAAATTCTATACACATTGTAAGAAAATCCTCTCAGTTGGAGAGAAATGATCTTATCTTCATGGCAAAAGTGAATAGGATAGTCGTACCGGAATAGGTGGCTCAGGGGAAGAACGGTTCGTGAGGAGAGCTTCCTTGGAGTCGTCTTCCTCATCGACGTGCGCTTGATGCGCAAGAAGAGCACGGAATTCCAAAGCGCGAGAGCAATGGGGAACGTGGACAGAAGCAGGAAAATTATGGCGGGACAGAGATAGACGATGGCGAGGAATGAGGGTCAGCGTAGCATGGGAACGAGAATGAAAGGAAGCTTGCAACGGCAAGCACGAAATGCGAGAGACGCACTGCAAGAGCTTCGCCGTAGCCATGGTGGCAATGAAGCAAAAACAGTAATGCACACCCTGGCTAACTAAACTAACGACTGCCTGCCTGACACAGCAGCGAGCACCACGAAGCTGGAAAAGGAATGAAACTGAGGAAAGTCAAGGGGGTTCTTTACTTTCTGCGTTTTTCAGGGTGGTTTATTGTTGGAGCTCGGGATTCCGTCGTGGGCTGCCCGCCGCTGCCCTGCCCGGCCAGAGACTCAGATCCACACAAGCACCAGATCAGGCGAGAGCGGCGGGAGCCTTATGTTAAGTTGGGACAGAGTGCATCCCGCCTGGCATCCTCATTCTTACTTTCTTTTTCCTGGTTGGAAAAAGTCGGTCGTCGGGAGTCTCAGGCTAATCTTGTGAGTGGCGACGCAGACAAAGGATTGAAAAGCCCTGCTCGGTATTGCTTTTCTGATAGAGGAGAGCCTTGGCTGGCTGTGGTTTCTCTACGAGTCAGGAGTGCGTGTCTGCCGCAGGAGTTTAGAGGTTGTCGTCCGTTTTGGGTGCAGCCCGCCTGCCCCAGCTAATCTTTTGGCATCCCCCCTGGCCTCCTCATTTGTGTCCATTCCATTCCTTGTGTCTAATCCATTTGTAGGCCCTGCCAATTTCATATATTTTGCAGGGTGGGTTTGCATTTCCCATTGCCACTGCTTTCTCCCTGTTTGGATTGCGGTGTTGCGGTAGTGTTGTGTGTGGATTGAGGGGTGCAGTTGCTCGCGATGGAGCGCGCGAAGCAGCAGCTGGTGAAGCGTTTGGTGCAGCTCGCGTTTCGTGCGCCTTCGACTTCGTCGTTGGGTTCCCGCTTCGCATTGCGCGGTCCTGCCGTGACTGGCGCGCGTCGAGGACTTGCCGGTTCGTCGTCGTTGCTGCGTGGCGAGCGTGGCGGCTATGGCGTCTTGGAGTTCCCGCTTGGAGCGCGCGCCATTTCCATCGAGGCGTTGAAGCCGAGCGACTCCTTTCAGCGGCGCCACAACAGTCCCACCGTGGAGGAGCAGAAGGTGATGGCGGAGGCTTGTGGCTTCGCCAGCATGGACGCGCTGATCGACGCCACCGTGCCTAAGTCCATCCGCCGCCCCGACCTCAATCTGAGCAAGTACGCCGAGGGGTTGACGGAGAGCCAGATGCTGGCGCATTTCAAGATGCTGGCGAACAAGAACAAGGTGATGCGATCGTACATTGGCATGGGATACTACGACACGCACGTCCCGCCCGTGATTCTTCGCAACATTCTGGAGAATCCGGGATGGTACACGCAGTACACGCCTTACCAGGCCGAAATTGCTCAAGGGCGGCTTGAATCCCTTCTGAATTTCCAAACCATGATCACCGATCTCACGGGCATGCCCATGTCTAATGCTTCCTTATTGGACGAAGGCACCGCCGCGGCTGAGGCCATGACAATGTGTAGCAACATTGCGCGTGGCAGGAAGAAAACGTTCTTGGTTGCCGACAATTGCCACCCGCAGACTGTTGAGGTGTGCAGGACGCGCGCGGATGGACTCGGCTTGAACGTGGTCGTGTCGGATTACAAGAAATTCGACTACAGTAGCAAGGATGTCAGCGGCGTGCTGGTGCAGTACCCTGCAACTGACGGCTCTGTGCACGATTACGCGGACTTCATCAAGAACGCGCATGCGCATGGCGTGAAAGTGGTGATGGCGACTGATTTGTTGTCGCTCACGCTGTTAACGCCACCAGGGGAGCTGGGAGCTGACATGGTCGTGGGGTCTGCGCAAAGGTTTGGAGTTCCCATGGGCTATGGAGGACCTCACGCTGCGTTTCTTGCGACATCCCAAGAATACAAGCGTCTTATGCCTGGAAGGATCATTGGTATGAGTATCGACGCTGCTGGCAAGCCATGCTTGCGAATGGCCATGCAGACTCGCGAGCAGCATATTCGTCGTGACAAGGCGACGAGCAACATCTGTACCGCTCAGGTAATTATTTATTAGTATGTTGTGAATTTCGACTGAGACTGCTTGAATTGATGTTTAGGATTGCATCAATCTCTGCGTTTTGGTTTTGGTTTTCGGTTTATTGAAAAGTGATGGTTTGGGGTATATCTGGGATTGTGTGGCAGGCTTTGTTGGCGAACATGGCAGCAATGTACGCAGTTTACCACGGGCCGGAGGGTTTGAAGACGATCGCCAACAGAGTTCATGGATTGGCCGCGGTCTTCAGTGCTGGAGTGAGCAAACTAGGACTGGAGACTGGATCTGCGCCATTCTTTGACACAGTGAAGGTCGTTGTGGGTGAAGGACAAGCCGAGAAGATTACGAAGGATGCGACTGCCCACGGTGTGAACTTGAGAGTGTATGATTCCAAGACGGTGAGCAGTTTCATACCTTAGTCAGCTCTTGCTCATGTGACCATTTGAGAGCAATTGTGGTGACGTTCTAGACAGACAGACTGCCGCGGCAGTTACTTTTGTTTCACAGCTGAAATTACTGCCTTCAGTTGCTTGGAAGGTCCACTGTCACTAGTGGACTTTGTTTGCGAGCAGGGAAATGATTCTGATTTTTTGCTACACTGTAGTCTGCTTCGTATCTTGAGCTACTCTGATTTGTGGATTTTCGATTGTCAGGTCACGCTGTCCTTTGACGAGACTTCCACAATTGGAGACGTCAACACCTTGTTCAAGGTGTTCGCCGGTGGGAAGAACGTGAGTATTTTGTTGCTACTTCTCTTGTGCAGTGTCGACTAGCTGGACTGCTTCGTACTGTTCAATGATGCGTTCCCCTGTTCATGGTTCTGTTGGGTGCCCACCATGGATGTCTCTGACATCAATATTTTATACCTGCTGATATCCAGGTAGACTTTACTGCCGAAGATCTCGCCGCTGGAGTGGAGAGTGGCCTTCCCTCCAAATTGGAGCGGACCTCTCCATATCTTACTCATCCAGTCTTCAACCAGTATCACTCGGAGCACGAGCTGCTCCGATATCTTTACAGGTTGCAGGCGAAGGATTTGTCTCTGGTGCATAGCATGATTCCCTTGGGCTCCTGCACGATGAAGCTGAATGCCACCACGGAAATGATTCCCGTGACTTGGCCTGAACTGGCAAATCTGCATCCGTTTGCACCCGAGGAGCAGGTTCAAGGGTATCAGGTGCTTGTTCTTCATCCTTCACTTGTACCTGTCGTCTCCGTGTCTCAGTCTGACTGACCAACCAACTTGGGCAAACTTGGTGTTGCTGCGTGAATGTTTGTTTGCTGTTCGGCTTAGCAGGTGCTTAGTTGCGTTGCGGGTTTTGGAATCTTATGTAAGATTGTTTATCGTCCAGGAAATGTTCAAGGAGCTCGGTGACCTTTTGTGTGAGATCACTGGCTTCGACTCCATGTCCTTGCAGCCCAATGCCGGTGCTTCTGGCGAGTATGCAGGGCTTATGGTTATCCGTGCCTACCATCTTGTAAGATTTCCTAACGCCCTGCGCAGCGTGGCCAAGAGTGATGCCATCCGTTTCCGACTGCAAAACGAACTTCATTCTTATGTTTGGAATTCAGAGTATGGTGGATCCTTTGATTCTCAACTTTTAACTGAAGCGTGCATTTGAATACAGGCTCGAGGAGACACGCATCGTAATGTTTGCATTATTCCCGTCTCAGCGCACGGAACCAACCCGGCGAGTGCAGCGATGTGTGGCATGAAAATTGTCACCATTGGCACTGACGCCCACGGAAACGTGAACATCGCTGAGTTGAAGAAAGCAGCAGAAACGCACAAAGACAATCTGTCCGCTCTCATGGTAAGTGCTCACTTTCGTCGTCTAATTTGAAGACGTTTCTTGGTCCGAGGATTGTAGGTTTTGCGGCCCTTAGCCCAAGGGTCAAATGGAATGTAATAGATGTGTTTTTATCTCTGCGAATTGCTGGGAGACACGTCTAAATGTCCAACGAATCACGTGTCTGCAATGCTTTCAGTGCCCGTCAGGTGAATTGGATGGGTAGTCCAGGGATCTAAGGGTCCAATGCCACAGGACCCTTCGGCTTAGTATCCAGCAACTGCGCGTATGATTAACTAATTGTCGTTTCCGTTCGACTGTTCAACAGGTTACCTATCCTTCCACTCATGGGGTCTACGAGGAGGGCATCGACGACATCTGCAAAATCATTCATCAATACGGCGGGCAAGTGTACATGGACGGTGCCAACATGAACGCTCAAGTGAGTGTGACTTGTGCTCTAGCTTGCGTAGACCTGCAGATTGCACGTGTTTGGTGACGAATGTTGTAACAAGAGTCCGGCATGTTAGACGATAAAGTTGTCTGACTGAGGGGATGATGAGCCGCATTTCTTTTGTCAGCTTCTCACCTTGAGTCACTCTGCCTTCAGGTGGGCTTGACCAGCCCTGGTCACATTGGAGCAGACGTGTGTCATCTGAATCTCCATAAGACCTTCTGTATTCCCCATGGGGGTGGCGGTCCTGGTATGGGACCCATCGGAGTGAAGAAGCATTTGGCTCCGTTCTTGCCATCGCACCCAGTGGTAAGTAGATTTTTAAGTTCCAGCAGAAGCTCGGGTGTTGACTTGAACATCAAGTGCCTTGAGTTTTGCTGTTCTAGAGTGTGGCATGAATTGTCGAGAACATCAAATCATGTCGACTACGTGGTGCAACTCTTTCTGACGATTGGTTGAACTGCAGGTGGCAACCGGAGGATTCCCTAGACCAGAGAACACTCAACCCTTGGGACCAATCTCTGCTGCCCCTTACGGTTCAGCGTTGATTCTGCCGATTTCGTACGGGTACATTGCCCTTATGGGCAACAAGGGTTTGACAGATGCGTCCAAGCTCGCAATCCTGAATGCCAACTACATGGCTAAGCGTTTAGAGGTTGGTTTGCAGCTCCTTGTGATGCTGTGCAGGGCGTAACAGAGTATTTTAATGATATTTTTTATTAACTCTTTATTTGTCTAGACTAAGTTGGTGTGCTTCACTTGCAGAATCACTACCCTGTACTCTTCCGAGGTGTGAATGGGACGTGTGCTCACGAGTTCATCATTGACCTACGCAAATTCAAGGTACTAATCGTATATAAATATCCCAATCTACACCATGAATTTAATCTTGCCTTGATCCGAGAGATTCTGAAGAGGGTGCTCACTGGTATGTTGGTTTCCCTTGTCGTCTGGCAGGACACTGCAGGAATTGAGGCTGAGGATGTGGCTAAGCGTCTGATGGACTACGGTTACCATGCCCCAACCATGTCATGGCCTGTTACTGGCACTCTTATGATCGAGCCAACAGAAAGCGAAAGCAAGGTGCGACGTGATGTTTTTAAGTTTTCCATGATGAGAGTAGTGACAGGGTTGCAGCAAGTGGGGATGTTTAAAACGTGGGAAGGTCGATTATGCATCTTGTGCTCATGGAAACAGTTTAAGAGATGGAATCTTCACCTGGTATATTTTCCTAATTATCCTGGCGACGTTGGATGAGCGGTTGCATGAAGAGTCACTAACACCTAGTTCTGTAATGCCTCAGGCTGAGTTGGATCGGTTCTGCGACGCTTTGATTTCCATCAGAGAGGAAATCGCAGCAATTGAGAGTGGAGAGGCCAGCCGCGAGGATAACGTTCTCAAGGTACGAGCTTCACAAAAGATAATGCCATGAGAAGCAGAGGACTGTAAGTTGTGGTGTGGAGAGAAAATGGTGCAAGTTGGATGTCTAATTCACATGCTTGTGCCTTTCTATAGGGTGCCCCACATCCGGCATCAATTGTGATGGCCGACGATTGGACGAAATCGTACTCAAGGGAGGTTGCAGCATTCCCAGCATCATGGGTCCGTGCGTCCAAGTTCTGGCCAACGACAGGTTCGTAGTCCCATTTGTAACGTAATTTGTTCCTTTTCTGTCTGTAAAGGTCTTCCTTCCTGCAATAGACTTTTAGACATGTCAGACTTCCACGGTACTTCACTTGCGCAGATGGCAACTCAGGAAAAGAAATGAACACAAGGAGAAAGAATCAGTCGTCTTTGGAGAGTTGATGAAAGATCTTGTGTGTGTGTGTCTCTACGGAATTCTGTATTACTACGGCTTCTTTTCATCTTTCCTTTGTTGGTGTAGGCTTGGCAACGTAGTCTTATAGCTCTTCTGTACTGAAGGTTGTGTTTGTGGGGTGATGCAGGACGTGTCGACAATGTTTTTGGAGACCGCAACCTGATATGTACAAACCCCACTGTGGAAGTTATTGAAGAAAAGTTTGCAGCAGCTGCTTGAGGTGTAGGACTCAATTGTTGCTATGGCACTTATAACCCCTTTTCTAAATAGTGTACTTAATTGATTAATCTGCCGTCACACACTGTATTCTATCAAGCTTGTTGTTGGCTCCTTGTCGTTGCATCCAGTGGAATTCTCTGTTCCTCGTGTTCTCTGCATGCCATCAGGACAGGACAGCTGCTCTAGATTCACATCATGTGAGCTTCACTAACTCAGTGGATGTTGCATGTATTTGACAATCATTCAAACAGTGTTAAACCTGATTTCAATTGTAAAGTAAAATTTCTTGCGCATATTGGAAAATTGGTAGACTTGACTTGACTTGCGTGACTGTAGTGTATGTGCATGCACCATGAAACTGTTTCAGAGTGCAAGTTTCGCAAGATGTGAGCTTTAGAAAGAACACTAAGATGAAAGTAGGCTATTGAAAATGTTGAATACTTTGAAGATAGATGAGCGGCCATGTTATTGAAGTACTCCTTTTTCTTGTCTCCAACTAATTAAGTTCCGAAATACTTTTACTCAGTATAACATTTCTCAATTGATAGTGTTCTATAAACTTGAAAATTCAAATTGGAAAACTCACTAATCTAATCTAAATGGTAATAAATTTTCATTCTATTTAATAAAGATTAAATATCTACATTTCTTCAAATATGATGGATACCCCCAAATGCACCGCTAACCCTAAATTGCCATCTTCACTCTATGTACATCTTCAAAATTTGTAATGTATCTATGTGGAAGAAATGCTTTTAGAACCAAACTTTGTTCCTTCATAACTTTTGCATTTGGTATCCAAATGGTGTCTAATTGGTGCATTGGAGCCTCCTTTCACTTGCCAATAAGGAAATATGAAAATTTGAATAATCCACGAATTATATGTTGGAGAGTAGTAATCTACTACTTTGTAAGATAATTAATTTAGAAATATTATTGCATTGTACTAATTTCTAGGAAAATAAAGAATATAAACACACTAATTTTGTAGGTGATTCTAATTTGTACCCCTTCATTAGCCCTTAAATGTTTGGGCCACCAAATTTCAATGTTGACATTACTTTGAAGTTAAATAAAACCTAACCAAATTATTATTTGTAGTAGTTTTTGTTTTTGAACAAAAATTCTTGTTGAAATCAAGTTCTAGCATCAAAAATCTGAATGATTTAAAAAATGAATGATTGTGATGTTTTTTATTCAAGATTTTGTGCAAGGGTGTCCATAGCATATCTTGATTTTTTAGTATTATGGACTCTTGGAAATGAGTCTCAAATACACTAGATCTTGGAGAGGTAATCACATTAGAAATTCATTTTTTTAAATTGTAAAGTAGATTTTGAGAAGTTGTTAATTGATTGGGGTTATGCATGTTATGTCATTTAACCTCATATTTTTTTAGTGACCAATTTTTGAGATTTACATGTAAGAAGAAGATCGAAAGACTTCAAATCACTTTCACTCCTGATCAAACATTATCACTTATGGATTATAATGTTTGATCACTTATGGATTATAATAGCTATCAATCCATAAGTGTTATTGTTGTGTTTTTGTTTTTCATATAATCTCCGATATGTCTAGATTGAAGTTGTACTATTAATCTTCAAAAAAACTGATAAAACTTATCAAAATGTTGACTTTTTGTTCAATGTAGTGCATATTCCAATAAGCTCAAAAAAGGCTTGGGCATTGAAGGGTTAATAGGAGAAATAAGTCTAGGCATTCTTTATTTTTTATTTCATTTACTTAGGCATTCCAATGAGCAATCCACAATACATTGATGAAGGTATTTCCATCCAATTATATAAATGGCATATGTAAATTTGGATGAATCATTAATCCATCTAATTACTTATCCTTTGGTATATACATTCATCCCCCAATAGACATATTTTCTAAAATATTTATAGCAATTTAGCAACTTCATCTACTAAAGAAAATATATCATATTTTCAATTATTTCTTCTAAATATTCATACATCACTTTAAACCTCTAATAATCCTTCTATCAAATATAGTAGAACTTTTAATAAGTAGTAGGGTTGGAATTGGTTTAACACATTACATTAAAGAGGTTATTACATTAAAGGAGGGTCATTTGCATTCATGATGTTTGTATAGGACCAACAATAAATATTACTTTAGAGAGTGTTGTTTATTAGAAGTTCTATTGTATTGAAAAATAATTTTGAAACTATCGTAAAAACAATAATTGGTGAAAGTGAGGAATACAAGAAAATTAGAACCAAAGAACATTTTTAAACATATTCAGAGGAGAACTTGAAGTTTGTTTCTAATTTCATGAAGCATTTTCTTAAATATTAGAATACTTATAATATATGTACATGAAAACTTTTAACTACAATCACGAATAATTTTATTCTATGCCCAAAACAAAAATTCAACTACATAATTATTTATTTCAATACATGGATTAAAAAATTTATCACAAGGATAAATTATGTCCTATATATACAAATAAAAAAATAACTACTTCAATATATCTTTTTGTTTTGTACAAGAGAACTTTTGACTACTATCTGTGGGTGTCCAACATGAATACAATCTAGTCTATTATATATTATAGAGGGTGCTTAGGTGGTTCTTTGGACAATTTCACTCGGAATTATCCACCCATACTCTCCTAAAATAATACTATATATTAATTCGATTCAAATGAAAAAGGTTGAATTCAAGGTTGTGTGTTGAATGTCAGAGGTCTTGGAGACTTAATGCAATCAATATGATATTAAAGTCAAGTATCTGAAGAAAATTAATCCAAATCATTATTATTGATCAATTTCAACAATTCATCTCTTGGAGGAAGGGGAAAGTTGCAACTAAAAGTGTGACGTTAAATTGAACATACAAAGGTGGGCCCGGCCTACGTAGAACTCGGGCCTGGCTAACCCACCTCCGTCCATGCCCAACCCGGACAAAGTGTTGGCAACGACGCAACAGAACGACCGAACGACCCCGTCGACATCCTCGTCTTGTACACACACAAGACCTCAACCTATAGGACACAATCGTATAAGACAACAATTTTGGAAAAACTAATTCACTTCCTATGCAGGGCAGTGGGTTTAGGATTTAGGGTAGTGGTTTAGGTTTTACATATGAACTTATTTACATATCTCATATTCTTTGTTACTTCCTACCACCCTGTGTGTCATTAGATGAGATTGGAGGGGCTGGAGGGTTGTTTCGGGCCTGTTTCCAGCTTCGTTCCCCCCAATCTTCTTGAACTCTGGTGTCAGACTTTTTTTTTTGAAAAAATAAAAAAAATAAAGTCCTTAAAATGAGAAACAAAGTTAAAATTTATTTATTTATTTATTTATATTTTTTGAAAAAACTGACCTGGCAGTCTCTCGGCTAGGTCAGCACAAGCAGGTTTCGACGGGTTTCGGCGGTTCTCAGGTGGGTTTCGAGTTGGGAACTCACAGCCCTCCCCAAGGGACAAAACACATAGTTTTGTGGTACCAATCATCTTGAACTTTGAAAAACATTGTATGATTGGCACCACAAAATGTTGATTATTAGAACTTCAATTTTTTTTGGAAGTTGATGTTTTCTACAAAACATTAAATCAATTATTTGAAATGGGCCCAAGTTCATGTGGTATAACATCATATCTACCTCACTTTGCTTCAAACACCATATACTTTATATACTAATTGTAGATGAAAAGACGAGCTCTTTATACAAGTGGGGTAGTAGAAGGTAAACCAAACCATGTGGGATATGTAAGTTCGAATGAGTAGGTGCTCAACCACTTATAGTTAAATAAAAATCCTAAAACCCTAACCCGTTGCCCGAAATCCTAAAGCCGCCGCCTTGCAAAGGACATTGTTATCCTCAATTTCGTTGGGTCGCGGTCCTACAAAGACGTGATCCTGCCACTAACACACTTGGATGGGTCATGTCACGCCACATCACCCTTGAATGGAGGATTTAGTGTCCCGCCCTCAGAGACAGAACTGATATGATCTTACCGTACCATGCGTAGACACAGAGACCTCTGCACACTGAAATTTCCATTCACGATAAGAAGCAATCCATCAGCCACTGAATATTAATATACAATTAGAAACACACTCAAACCAACTGCCCACACGCGTAATTATATCAAGGACTCACTGGTAGGAAATCATATCATTTCCAGCCTACTAAAGGCCAACTGTTACCACAATGCTGCCTTGACGCACTCAGCTCCTTCAAAAAACATCAACCCCAGTTGAAGATTGAAGAAACCCAAGTCTACACTAATTCATATAAAGTTATACCCGAAGAGGTCGAGCTATCGATCTAGCACCACACGTACACTCAGGATAAAACTAGCTAGCTAGTACAGAAATATGTACTAATGAAATCTGACAATATGCAACGATCGACAGTCTGAGATCATTCTCCATGCCAAACCCATCAAAGAATCATTCATATCCTTGCATGAACCTCGACACTTATACAAACAAACCACGCTCACTTATTCTGTCAAGTGAACTCGTACTATGAATCAAACAAACCGTATATGCACTCTGTCCATACTTTTTTGAATTTTTTCCCACCGGCATCATACATACGCACTGCAAGCCTTGGTCAGACTAGAAAACACATACTAATATCTAGATCCCAGATCCCGAGCAGTTGCAGATCGATCTCCAAGCTCACTTATTTAGGATTCGTGCACCAGTTGCATCGATCCCGAGTAAGTTGCAGCAAGCCTCGGTTGCAGCAATGAAAGCAATTATTCAAGTATTCAAGCAAAATAATCTCTCCTTCAATCGATCTTCAATTCCTAACGAAATGGGCGCCCTGGGCTTTGAGCCACTCTGCTTTCTCCGCATCCTCCACAGCGCGCAGCAGCTCCAGCAAGATCGAGCGTCGCCTTGGGAGAATGCATGCAGAATCCATGAGCCTTCGGAATGCGTGTTATGGATCCCATTGGGCTGAGCTTGCGCATTGGGAGGTGCACTCGGAGGTGCCGGTCTCAGCCGCAGCCCGGAGCTTGCGTCGGTGGCATGATCCGTTGAACCAGGCGGCGATGGAGCACTGGACGTTGGGGCCGTTGCCGCCGAGCACGACCGTGGTGCAGCCTCCGCCGTTGTAGGCGGCACCCGTCAGGCAGTTGGAGAGGTCGCGCGTTTGCCAGCTCAATTGGGTAATCGTATTCAACCGCCGAGATAGATGGCGGGTTATATTGTTACTTTCTCTGTGAATGCCAAAGATCGAATGCCAAGATTAACCTCAAGCAACAATGCAAGATTGTAACGCTCCAAACAGTGACAAGTGACAAGCTAACCCCAAAACTAACCTCTCACTGAAAACTAGTAAGGTAGAAACATTGCTTTCTTCGATCAGTTTACCAAGGCAATTGCATTTAATTTGTCAATGTATCCACAAATAATAACATATCAGGGGTGGACTCTTCTTGAGCCTTACCTGATCGCAACTTCAAAATTCATAACTAATTCCTGGATTAGATGTCTATACCATTTATCTTTTTAAAGGAAAATTTACTGAAAGGAGGCAAACTCCCCCTCAAACTGCAAAGCAGCTGGTAAATGGTCACTTTCTGGACCTCCCACCTTGAGGACTGTTTCGGATTTCGGTGTTCGGTACATGCACTTGGAACTTTAGTTAACATGGTGTTGTTAGATCAGGGTGGATTGACCCCTCGCTCGTCCTTACCAGGGGTGCATGTAAAAAAAAGCCCCCTATTTTGGGCCGTTCTAGGGTATACTCTCGACCTTCCTAGACTAATTTGGGGTCTCTGATCGCAAAAATGAATTAAAATTTTGCAAAAAAAATCATGTGCGGAAAATAAATAATTCCAGGGTTTGCCCGCAGGGCTGAGCGAGGGGGTCAGTTCTCCCTGGCCGTGTTGTTAGTGCTTGTTTCAATGCGCCAGCATTGTGACATTCGAGTGCTCAGAGCTGGTAATTATAGACCTGAGGTTTGAGAAGGCCGCTGGGATTAAAGGGCCAATCTTGCCCTTTAAATTTTATTATTATCATGACGACCAATCCAATGAATCCAATTCTAGAATCTTATACCGTAGTACGCATTCACTGAATTAGCATATTTCAGATTGCCAAGAGTTTGCCCGGCGGTTTTGCTATAATTGACCTAAGTCAAGATGGTCATATTAATTAAAATTAATTATGGCGATTTGTAAAGCTTCAAAAATGTGAAATCCAGGCAAGTACCTTGAGGCTAGCTAGTTCTTATAATTCTTATATTAGATTTGAGGTTCAGGATCAATCTGAGGTTTCAGTTGGGCAGGTCACAGCTGCAACAGTTTCAATTCCTCGTTACTTGTAAACCTGTACCATCAATTTCGTTGGCGATAATATTCCAATACTTTGGCAAAATCGTGAAATCGGCATGAAATTGCCGTTCAGGGTGTTATCAGAGGCAGAAACCGCCAAACTACTTACTACCACAATCAAGCGTCATACTTTGTCTTTGCCATGAATTCATGGAGTAACAAACCTCGAGTACTACGTCTACAGTATTGTGAAGCAAGAAGCGTGAGTGGCATTGTTGCAGGGCATTCAATAGTAAATAACTGCACGGTGAGCAGAAAAGCTCATCCATGAAGAAAGAAAGAAGATAACACAACATCAATTTTGTTGAAGTGGCCGGCGTGATTCCGGCACCAAAAGTTGGGACATCTATGTACGTAAAGGCCTCAAAATCTACTGTAAGTGGAATGATATGGATTTATGTTTCAAGGCACCCTTTTCTGAAAGGTGCTGATGCTAGTAAATTAATTGGAACATGCATCGCCAATTTTACAAATTAAAGTGACACATGATTGCGTTGAAACCCAAACTGAAAATAATTCGCTGCCTCCTGCACCCCTCGTGCAGTTGCTTAGTCTAGTTCACGTACGAGGGTTCTAATATTGATAATTATCATAATAATTGATTTACCATTCAATGAAGGCGACTCTTTTGGGGGTCTTCTTCAATTCGGGTGACTATTATTTTGTTTCCTGATTTTCAATTGTTTTCCAGACCTTTCCATGTCTCTAGCAATTCGATCAAATGTACAATTCAAGTGCCTCGATCAGCATCACCTCCTTTTGTCGAAATGACAACGCTAGTATCTGTGAGTCTGTGATCCGTGTGTAATGGAGCTATTAATACTGATGGATTGCCCTGCTTAATTTTTCCACAACATACATTGATCCTCGTGTCTTAACTTAATTTCCATGCCTGGTAGAGCTCCAAAATGAAATCCCATCTAGCTATACTTATATCAAGGAGAAATTTTAAGAATCGGGAGTGATGTGAAAAAATTCTATGTGACAGAGCTAGAAATGCCTGCCACCACTGTCTGCAGGTGATGTGAGCGGGAGAAGCTTCGCTTGCAGTCATACTACCAACCAGGGCCACCCAAGCTTTGGAGTCTGTTGTAAAATCTGACCTTGGAACACTGACTGATTTAGTCTCCAAGGGTCCGTGGAGAATGGTGTGACTACAAGATTTCATAATTGCAGGAATTAGCACAATATAGTAATATCAGTTTAATTAACCCTGGAACGTCATTCTGTGGCGTTCGGATGGCAATCGAATGAGCTTTTTCATCCATTTTAAAGCTCTTTGTTCCCCGTTTTCTTTGTTGATCTTTCATGTTGAGTTATAAAGAGTATCCAATTGAGTTTGTAGTCTAGCCAATGATTGTTTTCAAAAAAATCAAAAGTTTTAAAAAAGAAAACGGATCACAAAATATGCTATTTTAGTGTATTTTGGAAAATTGTTGCTCCTTGCTCTAAATCTGAAATTTCTCCACAAAAATGATGTTTTTTTGAGTGTGAGCCCAACTAACAAAATGAAGGCCATCTACTCTAGTTTCTACTCCAATTTGAATTTTGGAAAAACTTCTAGTATTAAATATTTGATTGCAATTTGAATTTTGTATGTGTTTTCAATGTCTATTGAATTCTAATTATAGAATGACATGGAAATTGAGTTTACACTATGATATTTGTCATTGTAATGTACACACATGGTGAAATTTTCAGATTTTGTTGAAATAATTTTCTATTTGATGTGATTTTTCTTCACTTTATCTTCAAAAATTCTCAAAAAAATCAATTTTCCACAAAAAAATATAAATTTTTTGGAAAGTAATAAAGACATGTAATTCATCTCTGAAAAATAAATATAAAAAATTCCAGACATATCTAGTTGCAAAATGGCAACAAACTAAATGGTGGGAAGTGAGGCTTGAAATCTGATTGGTGATGGGTCCGTCATTTAGGGGTTAAATATCTTATAAATAGGTCCGTCATTTTGAGGATGAATAGTTGCACTTCTATCCTACAAGAAGGATTCCTTATCATCCATCAAACGCCAAATGTTTGTGTCAACGTTTAAGGGTTAAGGATTTTACAATTGGGTTTCCAAATATTTAGAACTAGCCATGAAAAAAAGCTTGCTTTGAATGCATGTAGAAAACAAAGAATTTCCTATTAATAATGTTCAACAACAATGATAAGGGAGTGCAACCTTCATACTACTATCTAGTGAAAAGATGCAAGCACCTACCCAACGCCCCCCCTCGCACCCTGACCGTCCGATCTTACTAAAATAAAATCAGGGTACTCCGGATGCCATCTAACTCAAGGTTCAGAAGAGGCTATCCGGCTGGCTGCGCTAAGAGAAGAGGGTTACAAAAATTGGTACAAATACTAGATATAGGTTTATCCCATATTGTTTGTCAAGTATGTTGGTTTTTGAAATTACAAGAGGAGAAGGGGAGGAAGAGGGGTAATTAAAATTTTAAAATTTTAATTTTTCTTAAAGGGGGAAAAGGGATATGGAAAAAAAAAATTTAAGGGAAGGTATATAGTGAGGAAGGCAACCTTCCTTACTATCCACTCAAAAGACAATACTATTTCCGTTCAATAGCCTTGAGTTCAAAGAGGTTGCCTTTTTCTCTCTTGAGTCTTCATCTATGAAGTTCATCCATAGTTTCAACATTTGAATAAGAATGGCCCATTAGATGGGATCCGAAGGGGCTAGAGGGCCGTTTTAGGGCTGTTTCCAACTCCATTCCCCCGGGGCCCCATCGAATGTGGATGCCAGATTTATTTATTTTTTCAAAAAAATAAATATAAATTTAAAGTTCTTAAAATGAAAAACAAAGTTAATTTGTTTTGTTTTGTTTTGAAGAAAACAACGTGGCAGTCTCTCGGCCAGGTTAGCAGAGCTCGTGAACGGCCAGTTTCGGCCAATTTTGGGGGGTACTCCACTTGAGAACTCACAGCCCTTCCCAGTAGGTAAATCACATCTAATGCCTACCTCCTTTTGAGAATCTGTGCGAGATTTATAAACAACAAACTATTGCCAAACTTTGATTTGGGGGGGGGGATTTCTTTTCATTAAAAATAAATAAAACAAGGTGGATAGGGGGATTATGAATGTTTTTTTGTTAAATTGAATATTTTCTCCAAAAAATAAAATAAAATTTGGTAGAAGATTGTTGTTCACAAATTTAACAACCCCCATTCTTCAAAAGAACATTTATGATGGCATGATTACTATTCATCATTCTTGACATGTACCCCCATAGCTATTGTTGAATGTAGAATATTCCATATCATTTTGTTACAGGATGAAATGATGTAGAATATTCTACATCATTCTAACCATTAGAGAAGGGTAACACAAATGAAGGTTGTGGAGGATTGGGCCTTAGAAGTTTTCAAGTAAAATTCAATGTTTTGGGTTCTCAATGGTGCTAAAAATCTTGAAAATTTATTTAAATTTATTTCTAAAATTAGATTACAAAATTAAGTAGACTAATATTTGGAAAAAATTGGAAAAATTATGCAAGTTGTAGAATAGTTCTTTGTATTAGTCTCAACTATGAATTTCAACCAAAGGCTTTTTGTGCTTGCAACTTGTATTTGCCAAATAATGCAAAGTCATGGCTAAAAAATCACTTCTCTTGTAGGTGGGAGACAAAATAGGACAATGTAGTTTTCTTTGTGATCACCTTTGATAATGATTGAATGTATATTCTTACCTTAATGCAATCTATAAGTCCTAGAAAATTTATAAAGAAGAGATTTTACCATCACATAAATAGTAAAAATGACAAACTCTCCATGTTTAGAGTAAATTCTCTTTTTATTCCCCCATGTCTTTGACTTTGTTTGTTTGTGCTACTACTTTGAAGGCTCTTACATGTGAATTTGGATCTTGTCCATCTTCAAATGTAAAATATAGTATTTCTAGTGTTTTTAAGATGATTGTTGACTATGCTATTGTTATTTTTGGTTTATATTTCATGTTCTTTGTTCTATAGTTTGACTCAACAGACTCATGATTTATACGGAATTTCATCTCTAATATTAATATTGCAATATTGTGTCTCCAATTGCTCAATCCTTGTTTCCATTGCCTCCATGTGTGTTTTAAACTTTTAATCTATTGAATAGCATTGTTGTCCATTCACCTATGTTTCTTCTTCCTTGTGAGCATGAATTTCTTCTACCTTTTTTGGGTTCCTCCATTTCATATTGATCCATGGGCATACAACCTCTTGGTATTTGTGGTTTGTTTAGTAGAACTATGTCTTCCAACATGATTTCCAAAAAAAATTCCCAACATAGTCACATAAATGTTAGCTTAGATTCTAATTTCCTACATCTTTGATAGGACACAATCTTAGGGGGTCACTTCATCTAGACGGGGTACATCATGTATAGCTAGGGTTTTTATTTTGGGGGGTATTTTGATGACAATGACCATTTAAATTGTCCCTATTATTACCTAACTTTCTAATTCATGGTATTTTATAACTCCCTACAATTACGTAGAAATCTAAAGGAGGGGCAATTTTCAGCACCTTAATTTTGTTATATAAAAAAATTAATAAAGTGAAAAAATGCAAACGCAAAGATTAAAGATTAAACGAAAACATGAACCACTAAATAATACAATATTCACTTAATACAATTTCAAGCGCTTAACATACATTGTTGCCTTCTTCCAACAATAAAGCATACAACAAATGAAAATCTTCAAATTGTAAGCTGAAATAAGCAAAGAAGAACCACAAAATAGAACAAAGACAAAAAAAACATACATGAATTAGAAACTACAAACTAACAACATTCACATCCAAGAAAATGTGAACAACAAAAAGAGGCACCAAAACCCCATCAACATGGTGATACACCATGCAAAACAAAACAACATGTAAGGAAGTAAAAAATGCACAAAGACCTTGAAAAAATTGAAAAGGCAAAACTAAACTAGAAATATTCAAACACATGTAGTGCACTAACAATAATAACATCAAAGTATTTGAAGTCTAAAATATATTCACAACACAATTGTAAGTATATAAAGTAAATGGTTGCCTTAATCCTATTGCATACTCTACATGGAAATCCACATATTCAAAAATGTCCCAAATTAAAAGGCAAAATCACATACTAAACCCTCTCACACACGAGTTGTAGGGATCATCACAAGAATGATAAGCTATGCCAATCTTCACCGTTCACCACAAAAACCTCTGAGGTTGCCAACCACAAAACTCTTTCAACTCTTGACCATTGAAATTTAACAAAAGGCAATGAATAGATGATCTAAAAGCAATGCCAAAAGCTACCAAAAGTTGGAGAAAAAATCCATCTTGCAATTGAAGTTGTCCACTATAAAGTTTTTACAAATCCCTACAAAGTAAGTCCTTCACCGCATACCTCACACATGATAGTGAACCACAAACCCTAAGTATAAAACTGACTGTAAATAACAACAATAAATCCTTAATTGGAACACGTGAATTCAACATTTAAAATAAATTCACCATAAACTGTAAACTTCCAAAGTGACGGCATATACAAACACCACATCTAGACCATTCTTTAAGAAGCAGGAAGTGAAGCCCATGCTGCAACAAGAAACAAAATTCAGAGCATGCTAGCAAAGTGTCCAAAGTAAAGCAAGAAATAACATTCAAAACATCCAAAGTAAAGTATCCAAAGTGTCTTTATTAGTGTAGAAGAGAGGACTAGAGTGTAAAGCTGTGTAGAGACAAATAATATCCATTTCATCAAACTAATACATAATTTTTCATCCAACCAAGCAAATCAGTTGTCCTACAAATTGACCCTATCTACAATAAATTCCTAGGATTCACAACTTTGAGGCTATTTTAGAAGAAAAAAATTACAAATATGAAGTATTATTTATAATGTACTTTTATTTATAATGCATTTTATTTATAATTAAGTGTATTTTAACTTGTACTCTATATATTAGCTCAAAGTTTTTTCTAATTTTTTAACATGGTGAATTATACCTCCCTTGAGACCTCCCTACATTATACCACACGTTGTTTGGTAAAAAAATCTAAGCGACCCCCTCAGGGACTCAATAAAGTAAGCCTACCTATGATAGGCAGAATGAGTGGTCTGATGTGTTGCAATTTGCCAAAAAATTCAGTTTTTTTTCCACACAAAGACAAATGTGAGGAATGATGACATCAACTAAAATTGTATTTTTTAGACAAAGTATGAATTTCCTATAAATTTTGGAAATGTGCTGCCCAATTAGTTCAAAAGAGTCTGTAGACTACCCCAAATCAGCCAAAAGTGTTTCCATAATGGCCATCTTACCACCTAAATCAGTCATAACATTTTCTATCATGGATACCATATCTCCTAACATGGCCATCATATTGAAGAAATAAAAAAATAACTTTGTTTGACAAGTTTATACTAAAAAAGGGTAAGGTTCCTATGACAGTCTCTAATAACTCCATGACCATCTCCCAAGGCATTGATTTTGACCACTAACCACCCTAATGAAGTTCTAATGTCATTTATTAGCTATAATCTGAAATGGATTGATGTAAGATTATAATGGGGTATTTCTAGATGTCTGCATTAGGTGGTTTGCTTATCATAGGCAGATTTACCTTATTTACAAGCCCAAGGTTTTACAAGGTACAATGATAATCCACTCACAAGCCTACATCCTCACTATGTCTATTGTACCTTTGTTTATAGTCAATGAATCATACAAGTTTAAAATATACAAGACTTTGTTGAAGTCAAGCCTTCTTTCAATAATAGGTATATCCTCCTAGTAGACTCCTATCACTACAACAAAAGCAATGTTTTATGACTGCAAAGTATGACTGCAATGAGTCATAAAATTGAAAAATATGACTCACACAAAAATCATTGTAGATGATTCGGAACATGATTGGGTCCAGTCATTACTGACGAGTTACTTCGGACATCAATCATATTGGGAGTCATATGGATTTGAGGGTATAATTAGCCATATTTTGCCAACGAAGCATATACATTGACTATCCTTGAGGGCTTAACTTTTTCTTAAGCTACCCAGGCAAAAAAAAAATCATACATGGCATATGACTCCATTTAGTCATATTTTTGGCTAACGTGGAATATGATTACGATGAGTCATATTTTAGATGACGTGGAATATGACTACAATAAGTCATATTTTGGCTGACGTAGAATATGATTGCAATGAGTCATATTTTTTGTTGATGTGGAATATGACTGTGGTGAGTCGTTTTTTATGTTGATGTGAATTGTGGAATATCACTCTTGTGAATCATATTTTTTGCTATGTGCAAAATAACTCTCATGAGTCATATTTTTGAATGATGTGGAATATGAATATGACTTTTGTGAATCATATTCTTTGCTAATGTGAAATATGACTCACAAGAATCATATTTTTGGTTAACATGGTAGTTAATGTAGATGTCATTAATAATTTTATGACTGATTGTAGTAATATTTTGGGATGTGTAAGGTTATACTTTGACACACATAAGTATGAGCATTATATGACTATAACTAATTATATTCTAGCCAATATATATTGTGAAATGTAACTCAAGCAAGTGATATTTTGGATAATTGAGAGTCATATTTTTAAAATTTGTGTGTAGTTTGTGATTGGGGTGATTGAGGTCCAAAATAACTTTAATTACAAACTACAATTACATTTTTCATGCATTTTAAATGGACATGATACATTGCAATTCTACATCAAGATGATTTAACAATTGAAAAAAAAATACTTCATGTAGTTAAAAACACATACACATTATTTTTAAAATATACATGAGACAATCATATTGGAGAGGGAGAATGCAAGAGGGAATGCAACTCTCTTCATTGAAATTTATTAGCCAACAATATAAAACATATATATCACAATGAATCATTCACAAAATCCAATAGGGCCTATATTCCTTATAATAATGTGAAGATGGCTCTATTGGGTTGCAAGTAGCTTCCAACAACTTTGTTTCAACTTTTGGTGCCTGCATTTACAATTAAAGAAATGGGAGGTTAATTTTTAGTGAATGAACAACAAAGCTCAACCTTCTAAGGTTTACAACAACACAAAATATATAGCACAAGTTTAGAGTAGAAAGAATAAAAATGGCGATGAAAGAAAGAAAAAGAAAAAAGTGGCAAGTGCTAAAAGATAACAACAAACAAGAGTTAAAATGCAATAAGAAATAAGAAGAAGCAACAACTATGAGGCACCTTGCAATACAAAGAGGTCAAGTAATTTAGTGATGTACTAGCCATTTGATGATTTCATGTATGCTAAGGAATTTGTTTTAAAAAACTTTCAAACCATGAAAATATAGAGTCAAACATTTAGGGCCGGTATACACTTGGGGCCGGATTGAAGGCCGGCCGGAACTCTCCAAGTTTGAACCAATGGGATTGCTCAATTTCTCCAAATCTGGCCCAAGGGCTTTATACTTGGGGCCGGATGGAACCACCACTCATCCTACGTGTCGCCTTAGGTGGCATGGTTTTGGCGCCAAACCATCCGGCCCCAAGGGAGCAATCGGGCCAAGGTTTTTGGTGGCCCGATTTCCCATCTAGGGCCGGATTGGTGTCACATTCGTCTCTTCCGTTGGATCTGACAAATCTCCACCATCTACCATGCAAGAGCTTTTCTTTTCTTTTTTATTACATTTTTTATTAATTGTGAGCTCAATCCCATCTGGTTGAGTCATGTTGTGATACAGATACTGTGTTAATAATGAATTTTATTGTTAATACTGAATTTTATTGTTAATACTGAATTTTATTGTTAATATTGAATTTTATTGTTAATGATGAATTTTATTGTTAATGATGAATTTTATTATTAAAAATGAATTTTATTATTAAAAATGAATTTTATTATTAAAAATGAATTTTATTATTAAAAATGAATTTTATTGTTATTAACCATTGCAATTGTAACAATAATGTCTTTGCAATTGTTTTAGCACGAGGTATTAATAATTAATTTTTTTGGTGTAGACACAAATTACATACTATGTTATAGACACTAATTTTGATAAATTACATGTTTAATAAGTAAATTTTTTATACAGGCCCAAATCTGTAAATGAAAGTCATTGTTGAAGTTATGCCAAAAACTTTGACATCTACAAGATAATGTGTGTTTTTATCAATTTTGATGACAAATACTTGAAAAAAGAATATGGTAAGGAAAAATTATACTACTAGAAATAATATGTATGGTAAAACTTGATTTACATTTATCATTGAATTCATTCAAGTTTTCATAATAAAAAATTTCATGTTTTTCTTTAAAATAAACTAAGAATATAGATTTGAAAAAGAGATTAAAAAAAATTACATGTTTTCTTGAATTGTATGTTTAATAAATGACAACTATTATGGGGCTACAAATCTTTTTTCAATGTCAACTCTAGTTTTAGTGTAAAAAAAAAAAGGTTCAAAAGAAGTCAAAGAACTTCCTTTTTCCAAATAGAAAAAATAGGAAGAGACTGGAAAAGGTTAAAAAAAATAAAAAAACTCTCTCTTCCATTTTGAAATAGGTAAAGTAGGAATAAAAAGGAAAAGTCTAAAGAATTCTAAATTTTTTTTTCTTATATTTGAAATAGAATAAATAGAAAAGAAAACCTTTTTTTTTTTCTAAAGTATAAAAAATAATAAGAGAAAGGAAAAGATGCATGTCTTAGATTTTTTTAATTGAGCATTTCAAAAATTAAAGAGTGTAGTAATCAAGAATTCGGCCTTAGAATCGGGCCCCAAGGGCTTTACATTGCTTGGGGCCGAAGTGATGAATTGAAATCCGGCCCTAGAATTCGGCCTCAACCCCTTTACATTGTCTGGGGCCGGAGTGGTGATTTGGGGCCGGATTGTGAGCCGGATTGGAGGCAAATCAGGCCGGCCTTCCATCTGGCCCCAGGCCGTGTATATACCCGCCCTTAGATTATGTAGAAAACATTTCAAAACCTTTGACTTCATAAATTGCAAGATTGTAGTGCTTGAAGTTAGAAATTTTTTTTTTTTTAAATTGCCTTGACATAGTTAATAAAATTAAACTCCTTTGAGAGTGATTTTGAAATAATTTTTAAGAAAATTTTATGTCACTCATATCATATTAGTGACATACATGCCAAATTTCAAAAGTCAATGAAGGTTTTAGCAAAAGTCACCTAGAAGATGCTTGCACTATTTGAGCTGCTTGAATTTTCAAGCAACATAACTTTTCACTTTAAGCATTAGGGTGGCATTCATTGTGTAGAATTGACAATTGTCCATTATTAGTTCATTATTTAACCCCTAAAGGACCATTGTCCCTTTGGGGGACAAATGGGATTTTGGGCAGGTACCTATGGGCTGAAATTTTACCCTGATTTTTTTAAACTGTTTTTGAAGATAGAAAAACTAATAAGCCTCATGGGAATATAATTTTTTTTCAACTAGTGCCTGGGAATAAAAGTTATGTCCAAATAAGCTCAAAACGGACAAAGAGCAGCAAAAAAAAAATTCAAAATTTTTGAATTTTTTTTCTTGGATTTTTTTTTCTTATAGATTATGTTTTTGTCTACATTGAAAGATTTGATTCATTCCATTTGGATTTGTTATGAAAAATTTATGGACAATCTTGTTTTTCGGGCAATTAGAGCATCTTCTTGAAAAAAATAACTTGTAGGATTCATTTTTTAATGTAATTTTTGTAATTTTTCAAAAAAAGAAGTTCCACATGGTTTAGTTTTTTTGCTGGAAAAATCTTGCCATTGGGATTAGTGCATTTTAATTCCATCTAAAAGATATTAATATTTTAGATTTTCCTTCTATCTCATATCTACTTCTACTTAACAATTTTTTTAAGAATGAAAATTAAGTTTTTTTGGATTTATTTTTATTCCCTAGACTCTCAACTCAATTCTTCACTATAAAGATTTAAAGCTCAAAACTCTGTAGTACAAAAAATTTAAGTTAAAAATGTTCATTATAAAGATTTAAAGCTCAAAACTTTGTAGTGCAAAAAATTTAAGTGAAAAATCTAGTCCCCCAATGCGCTAAAAAACTTGTTTTTTTCACTTTAAATATAGATATCTTGTCTTGCAATCTATGAGGTCAAAAATTCTGAATTTTTTTCCACACATTCTCATACTAGTTAGGTGTAAGATCCTATGGTTAGGTGTGAGAAGAAAACAATTTTCAATTTCTTTTACTTTTGGCTATAGAAATGGTAGTTTTGAGTGTTTTTCAGCAGAAAAAAGGCCTTGGTCCTTTAGGGATTAAGCATTGATAAGGAAAGGATTACATTGGGAGAAGTCATTGAGCAAGACTCATTATATCCTTATTGTATGCTCATTGTATTCTTTTTAGCATGCATGTACGTTTGATTTATTGGTGAACCTACTATCACATAAATATTAACCCCTAAAGGACCATTGTCCCTTCGGGAGACAAATGCATTTTCGGGCAAGTACCTATGGGCTGAAATTTTCTCCAAATTTCTTGAATATTTTTTTGGAGGTAGAAAAGTTGATTAGCTTCGTGGGAATATAACTTTTTTCAAAATCGGTGCCCGGGAACAATAGTTATGACCAAATAAGCTCAAACAAGGGGATGGCGGTCAGCTCCGGCAGCAAAAAAAAAATGGACAAAAATTTGAATTTTCTTTTTGATATTATTTTTTCTCATAGATTATATTTTTGTCTATCTGGAAAGCTTTTATTCATTTCATTTAGATATGTTATGAGAAAGTTATGGACACTTGAAAAAAATAACTTGTAGGATTCATTTCTGAATGCAATTTTTCAAAATTTTTTTTTTCGCATGGTCTGATTTACTTGCTAGAACAATCTCACCATTGGGATTAGTGCATTTTAATTCCATCTAAAATATATGAATATTATAGATTTTCCTTCTATCTCATACCTACTTCTACTTAACAATTTTTTTAAGAATGATAATTAATTTCTTTTTTAATTTCTTTTTTACCTAGACTCTTAACTCAATTCTCCACTACAAAGATTTAAAGCTCAAAACTTTGTAGTGTAAAAATGTTCAAAGTCAAAAAATCTAGTCCTGCAATGTGCTGAAAAACTTGTTTTTTCCACTTCAAATGCAAATATCTTGCAATCTGAGCGGTCAAAATTTCTGAAATTTTTTCCACACACTCTCATATTAGTTAGGTGTAAGATCCTACGGTTAGATATGGAAAAAAAAAATTCAATTTTTTTTACTCCTTGCTATAAGTATGACAGTTTTGAGTGTTTTCTGGCAGATAAAAGGCCTTGGTCCTTTAGGGGTTAAATATTGGTACTCTACTCAAATGAGCTTCAAGAGCTTCAAGAGTGAATATCCCTCCACTTTTGTACCAAAGCTCTCTATTTTCACTTCAGCTTATTGGTAAACACAAATCCCATTATTGAGGCATCAAAATTGCAGTCCGGATTTGCTGAATTGCAAAATGTGCCAACTATAGGTGTACACACCAAATGTTCTGCCTGTGTTGGAGCGCAGATTTCACAAATGGTTATCATACTCGTGTAATTCCAATTGTTCATTGCCCCACAGGATGTCAGTCGGTCCCCTTATATCATTGTATTCAATACTCTCAACTTTTTCTGTTGCGTGTCAAACTTGACCATTGCAATACCTTTCTTCAATTACATTTGAAAAATCAGATACAAGAATCTGTTGTTGGCAGGCTAAGTTAGTCTAGACCCACAGGACCAAAGTAGTGCACACCAGTACCACCAAGCGTATCACTTTTTATAGAACAGGATGAGGTACAAAAGTGAAAAGCACATTGCCACTTGCCAATCCAGTTTCGCCAAACAGCACGCACATCTGCACTAAGAAAAGAAAATAACTCTAGATCGCAGACATTATTTTCCGCGTCAAGCTTGCAACAACTTACCTCAGTTCTTATTGGACGTAAAAAGTCTGATCAGAGAACAGGGGGCATCAGTCCTCATGATTCCTGCTCCATGATTTGCAGGTTTGTTATCAAATTGGGCATACAATGTGATTCCTCTTTCCACGCTATCTTTTCAATGTGCAATTCTCAAAGATATGACGTAGTGACCATACTGTTTCAAGAGTGGAATCACAAGTTCAATTAGTCAGCATGTCCTAACAATGATGCTAAGCCGGCGTGTAGTGCAAAACTTGCCAAAGTAGAACGATCGAAAGATTCGAGAACTTCATCAAAAGGCGGATCAAAGGTCCATCATTTGCGAAAAGGATGGTCAGTGTAGGCACGAAACCGCACGTTATTGCAAGACCATCTTACCACGTCTTGTGCCACTGAGAAACCCGCGCCAGACAAGGTCCTGTAAGACCCCTGCAGGTATTAATCGTCCACAAAGTTATCTGCAAAATATGATACGAAGCATAGTCAATTAACTGATTACTGAGGCGTAACAGCAGCTTGTATTTCATTACCAGAAACATGTCATATGACTACAGAGCTTCCGAGACAAACAACAGCACTCAAGCATGAATATTTTACGGGAAAACATTTGCCATTGATGGATAGGCCATGAGTGGAAGAATTGTTACTAGAATGAACATGACAATGTACTGTACAATAGTGAATAGTCAAATCTGACTACAGTTTTACTTGCCATACGAGTGAAACTTGAAAGTTCCCAACTGATTCATACAATATCCAAATAATACATACTTTAGTGCATTGACGTGGGAACAACGTCTCCAATAAATATAAAATACTGTAGTAATAGAAACCACTCAAAACAGCTGAAAGCTGCGGGAATGGGTTCCGACCCTTACCTTCTCATGATCCACACACCTCTCCACTATCTTCCATAACTGAGTGACCTTTCTGCCTTGGACATACAGTGTTTCACAGTCAAGTGAAACGACCCATCAGTCTTCTTGTCGAGATGAATGAGAGAAATGTCACAATCCTACCCACAAAACCCCTCCAAAAGCTTCAGGGCCATTTGTGAACTTTTTCTTGATGTTTCCAGAAGCGTGGTGGACTCCAACCATCACCTTCCTGACCAGGAGATCTGCATTTGGCAGCCCATAACCATTCCATATCTCCAACAATGGCTCATACATATTAAGAGAAACGACACAAGTACAGCATAAAACATATTGTGGCCCAGTAAACACCAATTAACCAGACCACCGGCTCAACGCAATCGAAAATAACTTCAAAGAAGGATAAGATAAGATAAGATTAGATCAGATTTGAGGAAAATTGCTTAGTACAGAGCTCGGGCACTCCAAAATCTGGAAATGAGTACGCGAACTCCAAAATCTGTAAATCTTGAGTATGACTGAGTATGCAAACTTCCTATTTGATTGCAATATGAGAGTTTAATAGAACACCCCAGCTAATCGCAGCTCCTAGGCACCAGCAAATAACTCCTACACCCACGGTAAGTAGTAAGATCCTAGACCTCTCTTGAGTAAGTTCCAGGGAAGGCTGAGGTGAACGAGGCGGAAGAATGCCCAATAAAAGATCTACATGGCAGGAACTGTTTGGAACTAATTGGATTCCTGGAAGCTGGTTCCGTCACTCGGCACTGGTGGCAGTCCCCTTGTGGGCTTCAACCGTGGACATGAAATCCTTGGCGATCTGAGGATCCCTCAACTTCAACGCGTACGTCGTGAACCCCTCTTTACCACCCGCAGTTGCATTGGCACAGACAAAGGTCACCCCTCTGTTGTCCATCTTGGTGATTTTCATGTCAGGAAAAATGTTGGCGTTCAAAAGTAATCGCAAGTTGCCCTTCGACCTCATCACCAAGCGAGACTTCCTCTGCAGATCTTCCGGTACGCTGACTTTGATCTCCCCTTTGCCCCGCTCCTTCCACCCGCCATCAAGGAACTCAAACAGAGATGCATCGGCAGAGAACACAGCCTTCTCTTTCTCCTCGCCTGTTTCCAAAGGAACCTCCTGCAGCGTGATCTTTGTTGTGGATGGAGCTGCACTAGCTGGAGACGCTGAAGCACCTGAACCGGGTAACTGGAAACTGCTGGTTCCATTGGTTTTCTCAAAGACCGGATTGAGAGCAGGGTTCGCTGATTGCCCGAAGCCACCTGATCCAAAGAGGCTTGAGCCAAATGCAGAACTTGAGCCGAATGCAGAACTTGAGCCAAATGCAGAACCAGAACCGAATGAGAACCCCCCATTCAAGGAACCAAATCCACCCAAAGTCGATTGATTACTTCCAAAGGCTGTACTTGAGGCAGGAAACCCTGTACCAAACGATGCAGAAAATGCATTCTTCGCGGATGAAGCTTGCTGAAACGTTTCTGAGCTTGGAGCAGTAGGACTAACAACACCTGTGGAACTCCCATTCGTTACTGCTTTCGCATCCGTCTGAACTTCCACCACTGTTTCAGACACCGTTTTGCTATCATCTGTAGTTACAGTGTCAATCTTTGTTTCCGTAACCGTGACAGTCACTGGCTCAATAGATGCCTCAAGAGATCCTTGCGGCAAGTCCTCGCTTGCCACAGGTGCAATGACCTCCTTGCCCTCTGCTTGAACCTCGCTAGATACTTCAGGCTGTGAATCTGCTGGAGTAGGCAGTATCTCTGCTTGTGCTGGAGTTGGTTCTGCAGGAGAGGGTTCTGCGGGAGTTGGTTCTGCAGCTGGTGTAGGTTGAGCAGCAGGAGGAACAAGTCGAATTGAAGCGAAGGGGTTAACAGCTGCAGGTGCTGCTGCGGTATTCCCACCTGTCCGTCGAACTTTGAGGATACGTCTATTGGCAAGTACGGAATCCGGGGCTTTCCTAAAAGTGTCTCCCTCTAGTGGAGTCTCCTCTTCAACGTCAGGGTCGTCATCCTTGGATATCTGCCGCGACGCTACCCTCTTCTTTGAGGCTGCATTTGCAAAACTATCCTCCTCTGACGCCATTGTTACGCTTCACTGGCAACAGCTCGAGTCTGTAGAAAAAATTCAGACAGTTTCAGTAACCCAAGAACCGAAACAGCATTTAATCTCTACAGGACAAAGATTGATACTAATAAACTGACTAATTTGATGTGAAAATATGCAGACGGGACTATATTTATATCCCAGAATCAATGAAGAACAGTGCACGGGTTGGGTCAAGAATAAGTGAAATCGAACACAAGAAAGTCACCATATGAACCACCAAAACAGCTAAAAAAACATGAAGCCCATTTAAAGCGTCCGCTATCACATGAACATCAAATCCCCGAGTAAGCAGAGAGAACTAAGACGCTAAAACGTTTTTAAGGAACAACAGATCACCACTAGGATTTATCGAAAACGATCCTGGAGATGCCATCATGAAAACGGGCTTCAATATCGAAACTATCAGTCAATTTGATTTCCAGATAATCCAGCGGGCATCTTATCTAGCAGAGCCTTCTCTACACCCGCAAGCTGAAAATGATTATTACGCTCCTTGGATATCACAACTGCAGCCAGCACATACCGTACCTAGTGAAGTCTGGACGCTTACCTAATTCAAATCCTAGAAATCGACATAACACCCAACTGCTCTTTTCTATCCACCTCATAGCATCAACCCCAGACTCACGCATCAAACCTAAGAAAAAATAGCACACTTGCAAACGCCAGGGAAACTGGAAAGAGTCGATCGCATCCCATTAGGGTTTCTCAAGAAGCTCGTCACTCCAGATTCCTAGAGATGACGCTTACAACCGCCAAAATTAGGTCAAGACGAAATCGATCATCACAATAACCTTCTCCTACAGCCTTTCTACAAGCAAGCAAAATCACCTCCATCTCTCCATTCACAAACACGCATCCAAGCGCAGACCTAACCCAAAAAATTCGACACACAACAAGAATAAAAATACAAAGCGCCGGCAACTCCCCAACTCCCCTTGAGCAGCCTGTATTCCAATCTGATCTCATCCTCGCACACCACTACCACATCCAACCCTAATTTCCATCAAAAAAATTATCCCATGGACTCGGACCGACGCAGGAAACCGAACCCTAAACCCTAATCACACCTTGGTCGGCACCACTCAAACCATCAGTGCCCGCGCAGAGACGAACAACAAAGGATCTTCCGTCAATCCCCACCTTTGCGCAGAAAGTCCGCCACGCTCTGCACTGGATCCCAAGACCTTAGTGCATCGCGAAATTGGGGAAGACAGAGAGAGAGAAAGAGAGAGACGATGGAGTGAGAATGGGGACGCCAACAACACAAGCTTCAGCTTCCCCTGGGGCCCAATATTGCATGGACCTTCCTTCAAAGCTTGCACATGCACGGGTCCGGGTGCATTTGGGAAGTGCGGCCATATCCTATGCCAGGGCCCAACCCCGAGGCCCAACCTAGAGTAGAGGGCGTCTTTGGGTGTACGATGAAAAAGAAGGGGATGCTTCTAAAGGTATTTTCACACCAAGGATGTAGAAAAGGTGGAGTATAAATTTTAACCTCATGGAGTTCATAAAAAGAGTTTAAAATGCAACCCACATGTTAAGGGACAACTGTCTATTCCTGTCTTCTTCTCACTATCACCATCTATAGCCTCCTACAATAGCAAAACATCATTTTCACCAATTGATCCTACACTGTTTCAAGGACTTTTAGACGAGTTTTTAACTATCGTAGGATAAAATATTTGAAGACTAGTCTATTCTTGCCTTCTTCCCACTGTCACCATCTATAGTCCCTATAGAATATTTGAAGACTAGTCTATTCTTGCCTTCTTCCCACTGTCACCATCTATAGCCCCCATAGAATATTTGAAGACCAGTCTATTCCTGCCTTCTTCCCACTGTCACCATCTATAGCCCCCTACAACAGTAAAACATCCTTATCACCAATAGATCCTACATCGTTTCAAGAACTTTTGCACTAGTTTTTAATTGCCATAAAGATAGAATATTTGAAGGCTAGGTAAGTTTTGCATGAGAAGACCCACAAGTTATTAAAGTTGTTATGTGGGCCATATCCTCGGTTTACACATCACAACTTCAACCATGTTTCTCCTCGTGATGTAAAGATACATATTTCTCTCAAAATTGAAGGTCAGTTTACACAAAGGAGAGAAGTAGAACCTTCAAAGAGAGATCAAGGAACAAACAAATTCCACCTTCATTGTAGGATTTGAATACTTTCACACTTCTCTTCCAACATCTAATTATCAAGAGTTAAAGATATAAATGATCTGCTATATCATGCATGTTAGTGAATTAGGAAAATAATTTCTTCTTTTATTGAAGAAGTTAGTTAGTGTGAATGTAGCTTAAGCAATAGTATAGATAGTAAATTTCAAATATGAAGATCAATTTTAACCCATTAATGCCTAAAGTCCTAAAAGTCCCGCTGGGGACTCTTCAAATTTCAAGTAAGTTCCTACAATCTCAATTTTTGGCATAATTTGTTTATTTCTTTTTTAAAGATAGGAAACTTATTAACTTTTTAGAAATATAATTTTATTTGAGTTTGTACCCAAGACCAAAAGCTATGCCATCCTAACAAAAAAAAATAGGTCACAAAAGGCAACAAAAAACACAAGAACTTGAAATAATTTTTCTTAAATTTATTTCTTATAGATTATATTTTATCTATGTGGAAAGACTTGATTCATTCCATTTGGATAAGTGATATGAAAGTTACGGAGCATCTTGTTTTGCAAGAAATCATTTCAAAAAAATAATGTATGAGATTTGTTTTTCAACTCTATTTCACAATTTTTCAAAAAGAAAAATTCTATATGTATTGGTTTACTTTGCTTGCTAGAACAATTTGATTGATGATTTTGAATAGAGTGATTTTTTAGGGGTTAAGGATAAATCTCATATATTCTTTAAATAAATTTTATTTTTGGACACCAATTGTTCCTTAATCCCTAAAAGACCAAGGCCTTTATTTTGCCAAAAAACACTCAAAACTGCCATTTCTATAGCAAAGAGTAAAAAAATTTGAAATTGTTTTTTTTGTATATCTAAGTGTAGGATCTTATACTTAACTAGAATGAGAATGCAAGAAATTTTTTTTTTTTGACTTTGAACCTTCTTAACTTAAATTTTTTGCTTTACAAAGTTGTGAGCTTTAAATCTTTGTAGTAGGGAATTGAGTTGAGAGTCTAGGGGGAAAAAAAATTCAAAAAAACTTGATTTTTATTTATTTTTAAATTATTAAGTAGAAGTAGGTATGAGATAGAAGGAAAATTTAAATTATTAATATCTCTAAAATGGAATAAAAACACACTAATCCCAATGGTGAGATTGCTCCACTAGGGTCCAAGGAATAGAAACACACTAATCCCAATGGTGAGATTGTTCCACCTAGTTCCAAGGAATAAAAACACACTAATCCCAATGGTGAGATTTTTCCACCTAGTTCCAAGGAATAAAAACATACTAATCCCAATGATGAGATTGTTCCACCTAGTTCCAAGGAATAAAAACACACTAATCCCAATGGTGAGATTGTTCCACCTAGTTCCAAGGAATAAAAACACACTAATCCCAATAGTGAGATTGTTCTACCTAGTTCCAAGGAATAAAAATACACTAATCCCAATAAGTTCCACGTGGATTAAATTAAATATTTTGTATTGAAAAATTGAGTTGAGGTCTAGTATAAAAAATTCAATCCCTAACCCTTGCTTTTCATCATCTTTAATTTTTTTAAAGTAGGAGCATGTAAGAGATCGAAGGAAAAACTAAATTGTTAATAGCTTTAAGATGGAATTGAAACACACTAATCCCAATTGTGAGGTTATTGTAGAAAACTCACTAAACCATGTACAACGTTTTTAGGGGTTAAAGAACATACATTCAAATTTGATCAACAATTGAAATCAATTATGTTCCCAATACTCAAAATCTTGTTTTTTCATCCATCTTTATGATTTTAGATTCCTTTACTACTTAATCCTTTGATATTTGTGTGGCATAAACTTTCAAAAAAATTATTTCCAATATTTTATAATTTAAATGGAACAATTATTATTTAACTTACAATTTAGTATTTTTTGTTCAAAAACAACTCTTGATAAATTTCTTGAATAAATAACTAAATAAAAAATCTTTAATCCCTGAAGGACCATCATGTTTAGAGGCTCAAAAATACTTTGAAATATTCAACCCCAAATCAAAGTCAAAATTTTCATTAATAATTATTTTTTAACAAATCCTCTTGCAAATCCTACCATAGGATCTTTTGATTGATTTGTTCAAGTACATTGTTTTAAAAGTTTAAAAAGAGTATCTCCATTGATTGAAAGTTCAATGTGCCTAAACTTCAAAATGTAGTCTTTTCATTAGGAAAAATTTGAGGACTGCAATGGGCCACTAGTTTTGGATGGCAGTAGTGTAATAACAAGGAAAAAGTAATTAAATTAATTAATTTTTGAATCCAATGTGGCAATACTAATGCCAAGTCACATTGACAATTTGAAAAATATTTTATTATTATTATTATTTTTTCCAAAAAATTATTATTATTTTATTTTACTGTAATTTCACTGCAACCAAAATTTAAACATTTCTATAATAGTCTTGTTGAGGCCTTAGATTTTTTGTAATGCTAGCCCTTCCAAATGTTCAGATTTTTGTCTTTCAACATTTTAAGAAAAAAACTCATATGTCCTATAACTTGTGCATTTTTTCAATATGTTAAAAAATAGGCTGAAAATATATGAAAAAATTTTAACCAGAAAAACTTTCATATTAATCTTTTAAAAAATTGTAAAATAGATGGTGGTATCAAATGAAAGAAAAAACTAATATACTAATAACTCAATTTACAAGAAATTGAGAATTATTAATCAAAATGGTGAGAATGTTTTAGTAAACAATTAACATCGTATATTTCTATTTTTATTTGAATAATTGAGAGCAAAAAATGACGTTATATGTTTTTTCTACCTTTGTTGCGTGCAAAATAAAACTCCTCATAACTTTACCTCATTATTTTGAATTGAATGGTTCAATTTTTTTTGAATAGGTATCAATCTATACAATCTCTAAAAAATAGCTTATATCTTTTTAGAATATATTTTTGTTGCTTGATTTGACATTGAAAAAAACAACTTCTAACTTTTGCAATATTTATCAAAATGTCATGAAAAAAAACTTCACATATAGATTATGATGAGTAGCAACTTCCTAAAAATTTCATACAAAATTTTAAAATTTTGAAGTCAATAGAACTTGCCCAAGTTCTCAAAAAATCCAAAGTAGGCTCCTTAAACTTTATAGGTTAAAAATAGCATAACTTGAAAATGACATTTTGAATTTAAAAAAGATAATATTTGTAAAAATTATAAATATTCAATCTACGATTGATTTTAGAATGAATTTTATATTTTGGCTTAATACTACATTGATGAATACTAGTTAGTATTGTAGTAGATTCAATTATATGGATATTATAGGGTGAAAACAAGAAATACTTGCAATATTTTTGGCATCACATGTTCACATGTTGCTTATTCAACATAAAATTGAGCATAACTTTTATTTTTTCCTCTTGTTATACGTAAAATTCACATTGGAGGAGAATAATAAATTGCCTAACACAATCCTTCTTTTGTAATTTTTTATATATCTTATTCTTTACCATCCAATTTCTTTAATTTGTCACCTCTAGGTTTAGAACTATTGATTATCTATAACGATTATCCTCACTTGAAAATTTAAAGAGATGTACTAAAGATGCACCTTCTTCTTGCATTTGAAAATGACATTTGATTATGAAGTCATGAAATTGGTCCTAAAAGGGATTAACAAGGCTTAGAGTTTATTAAATTAAATTCTTTTAATTTAATGTGTGTTTAATTTAACCTATAAATTTTGTCCAAGTCCTTTAAGTGGTCTATTTGACATTCTTGTCATTAAATTTTGTTTTATTTTGGATAATACTCTAAGTGAGACTACTAACTTTGATAAACAAGATCTTAGAACCACTAGAAGAAACCCGCGTTTTTTGTGATGGCAACAAAAAACACGGCATGTTTTTGCGGACAGGACGGCGTTTCAAAGTTT
This sequence comes from Rhytidiadelphus loreus, assembly GCA_947034895.1. Taxonomy (NCBI): domain Eukaryota; kingdom Viridiplantae; phylum Streptophyta; class Bryopsida; order Hypnales; family Hylocomiaceae; genus Rhytidiadelphus; species Rhytidiadelphus loreus. Next base: position 24,715,467 of record OX344765.1, on the reverse strand, counting down.
GAACCAATTGGTGGCAAATTCCGATGGACATTGCAAAAAACGTGTACATGTCCATGAAAAAACATGGGCATTATACAAAAAACAAGTATGTTTTGCAAGACATCCAAAAAAATGTTGTTATATTTTTTGCAATATGCAAAACAATATGACAATGCCATGTTGGCAAAGTCAATCAATTTCACTACAAGTAAATTTCCAGGAGTTATTGGACATCCGTGTAAAATGTTAACCCAATCTGAAAATCATAGGAAAAGGGTAGCTGCTTGGGAGTCTTATAAAAAACCCTTTCATGAATGGATGATGAAGCTACTATTCACTATTTTTTAGTTAGGATTTCATGAAGCACAAAATTTGTTGGCATCTCTTCTATAAGCATGTGTGTACATAAACATAATTATTGGAAATATGTCTAAATCCTTTAGAATTTCATATGCCAAGTACAATGTACTACGCTTCACTTCCGATCTTATGATTCATGTGTATATATTGTACTGGAAGCTTCAAAGAATGTGTGGACTTTTCAAATTATGTTCATATACATCAACAACTTATAGGAATAAATGAACTCTTATTTTCATTGTATTCAAATTGTTTACAATAATTCCTCTATCCCTAATACAATACTACAATATTGATAGTTCATAAATGTATCATAGAAGTAATTTTTGTAAGAAAATGTGATGCTCATCCAAACAAAAAGTCAAACCCCACCTTCCATAAAAGACATCCATTTACGAAAATGAAAGATTCCACTATATTTTTAATTAGAAAGTGCAAAAAAATAATTCCTAGCATTTGTTTTTATTTCTATTCAATGGGGGGATTTTATTGTACTGCATCTACAAGAAGGGCTTCCATTGTCGTCACTTCTAGTGTTGGTCATTGATTGAATAAAGAACTTTGTTTTGAAAAAGCGACTATGTCATTTTTTCTTTAGAAAAACTATCCACAAATCAAGTCGAATATTAAGCGTGTTTGAGCATAATCAATATCCATTTCATACCACAAGGGGACTATACAATCCATTTCACACCTAAATAAGCAACTCTCATATTATATACCATTCATTATAATTACTTATAATGATTTTTTCTTCAATCTCAATGAATGTAATTTGCTATAATGTAAAAATTGCTTATAGCCCTTCCAACAAAAAATCCAAAATCGTATTCATATACATGACAGGTATATTCTTCAAAGACAATAGTAGTATTAAAAAACTTATTACATGAATTTTTTTAATGCATGTATCATACCAAAATCTACCCAACTATTTGGTGTTCTTAGTAATTTAAAAAAGAAATAGAACATTACAAACAAATGTTAATTTCAATTGGAGGGAACTCCTTCTATGGATTTTTAAAAACTCCACATACATCTTTTTATTCTTTGTATTTTATTATTATTATTTTATTATTATTATTTTTTATTTTTTATTTTTTATTTTATTTTTAATATACAAGTCAATTTTTTCTACATTTCATCTTTTTCTAATTGGTCCTCATGTACCTTCTTGATCAATCTAATTTCATATACTTTTCTAAAGAAGTTGTCTTGTAATCCATTCTAATGCCATTGACCCTTGCATATCATACAAGAGTTGCATCTCTAGAACTTTACATTCTTCTGTAAGACAAATTAGAAGTTTTTTCATACATTAAATGTCACAATTTCAGTACATTTTAGGTTCAATTACTTTTGTATAATACTTGTACTATCAATTGACATTGATGACTTCCATTTCATGTGCTCTTGCTATCTTTTAAAAAATTTCAAAGTATACAAAATCTCTTAAAAGAAATACATTTTCTCTCATTTGCTTTGTACACATAGATGGAGTTTGATACATACTACGAACAAAGGTGTAGACAGACTTTGGGGTCATTGCAAGAAAAAAAAACTTATTTTTGTAGCGTTTGCATAGTCCTCATAATTTTTTGCTGAAATACTTCTTTATTAGAAAAACAATTTCAAAGAAACATGAGAAATATGTCCAATGTATACACCTTTACAAAAAAGATACCCTAGGAAGGAATAGCATAAAAAAAAATTGTGAGTGGAAAAACTGGAAAAGTGCAGGATCTCATGAAGATAGGTACTTTGACATTTTAATTTGTAAAAAGTAGGAAAAACAATTTTCAAGAATACTAAAAATAGGACATTTGAAAATAGTTCATGTTTTAGGGATTTCACAATTCAAATTGTATTAGAATATTTTAAAATCTTCCAAAATCTATCAAAATCATTTGGAGTTTTCTATAGAGTATAAATTCAAAGTTTGAATTTTTAATCAATTGAAATTTTTAATAGGTCTAATTTGATTTTGAATGTGATTTAAATTCCAATAAAATTCAATAACTATGATGAAAACTTAATATTTCATTAAAATTTTAATAAAATTCAACTCTAATTCAAAGTTAGGTTGAAATAACTTAACCCCTAAAGTTCCTTGACTATGTTATCACCAAAAATGCTCACAAACTGCCATTTTTTTTTTTATATAAGTACCAAATTTTTGAAAAAAAAACTTTTTCTGACACATGTAACCATACGATCTTGTAGTATGCTAGTTTGAAAAGATGTGCAAAAAATTTCAAAAATTTCTACCTTGTAGATTGTAAGATATTAGAGTTTGAAGTGACGAAATTCTTTTTTTTGCCCCTGCGAAAATCTGGGCAGATGCACTTCACAAGGTCAGATCATTATGAAAAAATGTCCAAAATGGTTGCAACTCTGTGGAATCATTCTTCAAGTTAAGTTGGCTACATGCTTTAAAAAATTCAGATTTTTTGGAATTGTAAAACATATAGGAAAAAAATAGTAAGTAGAAAGATGTAGGGAATGATTCAAAATACTAAATTGTTAACAATTTATTTATGGAATTGAAAAATGAAGATCCAATGGTCATAATGTTGTAATTAAAAATCTACAACATTTGAGAATTTATGAAAAAGTTTATATATACTTCTACAACATTTGAGAATTTTTATTCTATTTTTTGAGACATTGACTAAGATGTCTACATGTTTTTTGAGTTGTTTTCTAGGGACATCAAATCAAATGTCTCTAGAGACATTTTTGCAATGTCTATTGAGACATCCAAATGTTTTCATAGACATCAAATGAGGCATTGCCGTGTTCATCTCATGTTCATCTTTGAAATTTTACTTTTAATACAAACTACACGTTCTACATATCCCACATGGTTTGCCATACTTCCTACCACCCCACTTCTATATAAGCTTGTGTTTTCATTTCAATATACTCACAATAAATTCCCAAATACAGTGTATTTGGTATGGTGTATTGTAGTTGTGTACATGATGTATGTTGTATAATGTATGTTGTATTCTGTATTGTGCAAGAAATATGGAGTATTGTGTATGAATGTAGTTGGTTATCTCAATTGATGTCTTAGAAAACATGTGGATGTTGTAGTTGATGTCCCAAAAAACATGTGGATGTCTTGGTGGACATCCATTTTGCAAAAGACATGCCATAGCATAAGAGACAATGTAAATGATTTAACTGTAAACATCAAAAGAAACATGTGCATGTCACGGAAGATCTCTTTTTAGACTTCAGATTGAACACAATACAATGAACATGTCAAAATTCTGAACTACTACAAAGTTGACATGTGGTAGTGATGTCATGGCTAACGTCATCCAAAGAATGGATGAAAAAGTAGCTTATGTGGCATTCACTGCCCTGTCATTGCTAAGGTGGCGCACATGTGGGAGCCACATGGCAACTTCTTTAAAAGACCATGTTTTCTAAGACATCCTCCTAAATCTTCTTCAAATCTTATCATGTTTTCTGTAATTTTGCATGTTTTGGGGCTTGTCAATCTTGACGCATTTTTTTTGATATCCAAGTGGACATGGCTAATGTCTAAAAGAACATAAGTACCATGTTATAGGCTTGTCACAAAAAACACGAGTTTCTTCTAGTGAACGGTGAGGTGAAAAGAATGGAATTTTTTAGTAGAGTTAGATTACAAGTTAGCTTTCCAAAAAGCTGAGACTTGGCAAAATTGGAGTAAGGGCAAAGATAGAGTAATTGTTTTAGTGAGAGAGGATTAGTTTCCCTCATGGTTGTAAGTTGAATGTTGAAAAAAATATTTTTTTGATGTATAATTGAAGGTTTAGGGCTAATTTTCCATTGTCCTTAAGTATCTATGGATACTATTTTGAATTGAATATTGGGATTATGTGATGTATGTCAGCTTGTAAGTACACTTGTTTCAAGCATTGGTTGTGAGATTATGTAGTTTGTGATCTTGTTTGCACAATCTACAGGGCAAGGTCTTAAAATAATAATTTGTAGTACTTAGAAGAGTCCATTATGGAGAGGCTCACATTATCTATTAGCCCCCAATCAACCCTTTTCTAAGAGGGTTTTTGCCATCAGACATGGTTAAATATCCTCATAGTCCTATTATGAGATTATTAGTCTAACAATGATCAAGATCATTACATTCTTTGTTTGATATTGTTTGTAAGTTTTATAAATTTCTACATGTTTCATTAGGTCCCCTTATTTTCCTTTGTTTATAGATTGATTGTTGTAATTTTTTTATTTTTGAAGTCTTAATAATATTTGAGAGAGCCAATCAATATCTTTGAACTCTTAAAACCTTATATTGTTAAATCAATTTTGGTCATCTTCTTACCTTTAATATTTAGTAATCAACAATACTTTTCTAGAATTATTTACAATAATAGTTTGAAAAGGTAAAAAACATGGCACCTAAAGATTTGAGTATAAGATGTTTATAGAGAGATATTTACTAGTGTAACCATTCTTAATTGTATCATTGCTATACGCACAATTGTGAAATTTTCACATATAATAATAATAATTACTTAAAATATACAAAAGGGGATTGATTGGAAATACGAATTTTATTATTTTATTATTTTATTAATATAATTTAATTCATCCACTCATTAAATAATCACTCGTGGTGTTCCCTTAGGTTGGTCTCAATGACCTTTCTTTTTTAGGTTTCCACATCTACATAAAGCAAGGTTAATTTTGGAAATTTCTACTATGAAGATTTGTGGAGCTAAAAATGGGGCACCAATATTACCAATGGTATAGAAAGTAGTGGAGCTTTAGTATTATTTTGCAAGATATTTAGAATAAAAGGCATTTTGGGTTTATATAAAATGGCAAGATGCACATTACAAATATTATCTCATAGCTATCTTATACATATGTATCCTTCTATTTCTATTCTACTTTCATTGCAATTTAAAAAATAAGATTTTTTATATACACACAAATATATATAATAAAAAACTATTATATCTTTGGAGCTCTCTTGTATACAAATAGTCTTAAGATATGACAAATTCACTTTCAAAATCTAAAAATCACTTCAAATCTTTTTTGTTGTTTTGTTTATCATATGAGGATGGTATGAAATTCATCCTTTCAATATTTATCATTTTTTGAGTCTTTAAATTTAAGTCTAGTAGAGTCATGGCTATAGTAAATTGTTGACTAAGGTTTGATTGTAACATTGTATGTTTGTACTTATTAGTTTTTTTATTTGTCATAGATTTTTCTTGTTTTTGGTAGACTTTTTTAGCATTGTCTTAGGAAATTCTTGACATCTTAATTTGATTACAAAGTCAAGTATTAAAACTATTATGTTAGGGTAGACAAATGAAGTTTAATATGTAGATAATGAAGTAACTAGGTGGGGATGTAATACTCATTATCAACTATAACCAAACTCCAATTAAATAGAAATCTTGCTTAGTCATGTTTGTGTTTCAATGTAGACTTTGAACTATAATTCTTTTTATAAAGTTTATAGTTGTCACAAGCATCTTTATCATACTATCCTAGTAGTGACCCTCATTTGTTAATAAACAATTATAAAATAAGAAACTCAAAAGTATGCAAAATCTTGCAATCTTTAGGGTAAATTTTTAGAAAATTGAAACTTCAAACTAGATACAATAACATTGTATTTTTCACACTTTCATGCAAAATTATTTATTTTGAATGCATTTTTAAAATAATGATGAAATTATTCTTAAAAAATATCATATGAGCTTGACAAAAAAAAATCATCCAAATTCATCCAAATAAATAAATATTTTGTCTTTACAATGATGAATGACAATCATTCTTATGACATGACAAAGAAGATGATTAATTTCAAAATACATGTAATTTAAAATCATTCATCAAATAAACCAACCTCCATATCAAAGTAAGTTATACACTCAAAATTTTAAATGTACACTGCGAGTACAATGTGGCACAAATAGAATGGCTTTCCTTAATAAGTTCAATTTCTAAATTTTTGAAGGCCCACACAATCCAAAGTTGAATCTCAATTGTAGATTTTAGAATATCTATTTAAAAAAATAGATTTAAGCTAAGAAAATACAGCTTGAAATTTTAATTTCTATTCCACTTACAATTTTGAAATGAAAATTTTCCAAAAAATTCTATGAATTATTGCAATTCCAATCTCCGTGTATTAAAATGCAAATCACACAATATTGCAAATACCCTTCAATTGTATTCATTTGTCTATTTCCAACTTTTTAAATATTTGAACCAATTATTTAATTATTTATTTAATAAACTTTCAATTTTGGAAAAAACATCATACTATATACAACACATAATAATTAATATATACTTCATACATTTTATTTTAAATAATTTGTTTTTTTCACTATTTTTTTTTAAGTAGTCATCATATATAGTAAAAAAAATCTTTTATCAAATATGAGAAATGTCAAAATTTAAAGATTGGATTCTACAAAACTGAACGGCACATGTCGCCGGCCAAGCTTGTAACCTCCTTCGATTCTCAGATCCATTCCATTCTGCCTTGCAGCCACGATTCCGGCTCTCGTAGTTAACTCACCATTAGAAACATGCATTGGTTGCGGTTACGATCATCGTCTCCAATCTTGGAACGTCTCTGCCATTCACTGCTGATGGATCCAATTTCTGGATACAACTTTTTCATGGCGGTTTTTGATAAGAGAGCAAGTCGATTGGATTTGGAATTGGTTGCTTTTGTTTATGTTTTTAATTCTCTGAGCTCAGGCCTTTAGGTCTTGGGAGAAAACGAAGTTGGTGTGGAGAGTTTTTGCTACCGCTTCGGCATGAGCACTTCCAAGGCTGGAGTTAAGAGGTGTGTATAGACTACGAACTGTTAGAGAGAATGTTAAATTAATTTAGAGAATGAAGTGTGTGAGTCAGTCGTGAACAGTTATGGAGATAAATTGGAGAACCAATTGTTGCGGTATGGATTTGTATTTTAAGTATTTCTGGTTGTGACCTGTGATCATGATCGTCACCTCTGTGGTTGGACGGATCTTGGAAGACCGCCTATATATGCATTGTTGATGGATGCTGTTGTAGTAATGTGTTAAGGGCGTTGTGTTAATGTATTATTGAGAAAAGAGCCGAGTGGAAATTTGAAGTAGTTGGATGCTGTTTTTGGTTTTAGTTATTTGAGCTGAGGTGTTTAGGTCATGTGAGAAAGTTTGTTGTCACTAGTGAGTGTGAAGAATTTTTAATACCACCTTGTTATGAGAAAAGCGGGAGTGAAAAGGTAAGTACACACGACCGGCAGGGAGAATGTTAAATTGATGGAGGATCGAATGAAACGTGTCAGTTGTTTAGGTGAGCAAGTTGTGTTTGTGATGGAGAAAAGATTGATGTGGAATGTTGTACGTTGTGGTGAAGCACTTCTTGCTGGTGACCTGTGATCAGGGGAAAGGACAGGAGTTGCTGCTGCTTCGGCTTCACAGGATGATGATCCATGGAGTCTGCCTCGACTGCATGCGTTTCTACTTCTGAGGCAGCGTCCGGATGTGGCTGGTCTCTCAAGAAGTCCAAGCACCGGAAGTCCCAAGGTGCGAGAGCGCTCAAGCTGCAGCAGCAGCGTGGAGCTCTTGACGACCAAGATCGCCACCAGCAGCAGCAACGGCGTTCGGTGCTTCCCCTGCCAACTCTCCTCCTCTCTTCTCATTGTCTCCAATTGCCGGCAGTTTTGGAGTCCCATACATCTTACATTTTATTCCAGCGATCAAACCCTGACATGCACGCGCTCATAGTGCTTTGCTAAGTTCAATCTAATGGACAAGTGGCCTTTTCATATTAAAAGACCGGTTACATTAGCAAAGTTAGAATGTTGAGAACCGCCATTTGTCCACTTCCTTGAAATTGTAATTTCCTGAGCGTTCAATAATTTGAGTACTTGCCGTTACGGAAGTGCTTAAACGGTTATGCGAGTAGTTTGCCAAATACGGATCCGATCCGGCAATGCAGACAGAACGTGATGGTGTGCACGCCAGTTGCCAGATTGTCCAGTGGTTTGAAAGGTAGAATCAAATCATGAGGTGATGATTGTATGCTTTGATGATGTGAGTGCCTTACACATGACCCTATTGATGCAGGACATTGAAAACATTGCATTAGTAGACCACCACCAACATATGCGACGACTCAAACAAGGCCGACCTGACGCCGTTGACTCGCCCCCTTCACAGGCACGACGCCGACAGCTTCAAGGAGACGTCGACAATGGCCTCCCTTCCACACCCTGGGACTTTTCCAAGCCAACCAGCCATAGCTTAATCTGGTCTGGGGTAGGTGCAAGCACAAATTCTCGGTCGCAAATTCTTGGTAGATGCTTTAAGAATAGGATAAATACTTGGCAATTGCTTTTTGTCTCTTAGAGAGGTTTGCGCACGAGCTGATTATTTCAGACGCAATTGCAATGGTGCAGGGGGGAAAAGGCGCGACAACAAAGAAGCAACATCCAAAACAGAGTATGCGAGCAGCTGTTGAGAGTCGACGTCGTCTTGCTCGTGGACCTCGTAGTGGCAGCACAATTGTTGATGCTCAAGGCGGAGGACAACCGATGTTGCCTTCTGAAGATCACCGTGTGGTGAGCACGGACTACCAGGCTGCCAGAACACAAGCTTTGATGAGAGTGACCCTGCTGGCTGCAGGGTTTGTGATTGGAGCCAGAGGAATTAGCGCCAGATTGATTGGGCAAGTGACGGGCGCAATCGTGCAATCATGGACTGAATCTTGCCGGTAATTCCTAGCTTCAAGCCCGTCTGAAGAGTCCAGCACTTCGTGCCTCCCTGGTGAAGGCCAGTGATGCGCACTTTGTTAACTTTTTGTGGTTTTGCATCTAGACCGGATTCAATTCCTATTCGGCTTTTCCGTATCCAAGGCAAAAAGGCCGTAGTCCAGGCAGCAGTTGCATTAATTGAGCAAGCCGTGGCGAAGTATAAAGATCTTTGCGAGTGCAAGCGCCGGGGCGAATTTGTTCAGCGAGAACATGTCATAAGTGGAGTAGAATTTTACTACCAGCCTCCACCTCGCAAAGCCTTCGCCAACAACGGCAATGAGCAATCACCCAAGGCAGAGGATGGACAAGGGTCACAACTAAATGGTCCCGTAGGAACTGCTGCACCGTTTCCGCCTCACGTCTGGTTGCAACACTTACAGCAGCAACAACACCAAGTGCAAGCTGTTGCCGCCGCCCAACAACAGAAACAACAAGCTCACACATCTTTACTGGAGGCAACGCAGGTACTGCGCCTACATTGTATTTTGGTTCTTTGACCACCATCGCCGATCAGTCACCACTGGTAGAGTCGTATCGATAACGCGGAAATCCGATCTCTGATTACACGAATGTTTCTTTGCATGTAGGGGCAGGTCGCGACAAGAGAGAAAACAGGGGATTGCCATGGTCAGGACCACGGCGACATTTCTCATCAATCGCGCGTCTTCTTTGATTGGCAACCCCAGGTGATGGTTACAGCCAATTCATTCCGCGTAGGCCTAAATTGTTGCTAAGATCAGTGACCAGAATCACACATGCAAGCCACGCATCATGCCATCAGACATTGCCTGGATCGACTCCATCGTGTGTATGGATTCATAAATAATTGCGACAAACATTCACTTCCCTTAGTCTTGTGTCTGCAGGTTGAGAGACAGCTAATGGGATTACAGAGTCCAGAGTTGGAGCACGGTCGTGAGTGTGCTTCGGAGTTTGAACTCCTCGACCATGGGTTGCAACAATCTGTAGCTTCCTTAGAGCAAGCTCTGCAACAAGTGCGCCTTGAGCAGCGTCTCCTCCAACACAACCGGTCAATAAGCAATAACATCAACTCTAATTGCATGACCAACAATAATGACACTAGTAGTATCCTTCATCACCAGGGCCAAACTTTGGCAAATTCCAAGAATAATCACATGGAGAATAATAGCCTCTGGGTAGATCCAAGTCCCGAGGCAAGAGCAGGCCAGCCAGCAGCAGCTGCTCCAGGGTTTCAGTTGGGTCCTAGCTTGTTCTTTTTTGGGGATGGCGGGTTGCCACTCCCAATTTCACCCTCAGATGACAGATCCGACGGAGATAGCAACTGCATATTTTTGGATGCCACCACACCGTACACGCCATTTGATTTTCCTCACTGTGACTTTCTACGTGAGAGTTTGCCCAATTTTTCCTGGGCTAATCGAGAGATGCCAGAGTGCAACTTGTATGAAGCTTCTCCTTTGCAGGAGGATGCGAATGACAACCTCTGTATTGTTTGCCTTGAGCACCCCGCCAGCGTCAATCTTGTGGTACATCATTTCCCCTTTCTTCCATAAATTACCAAATATTCTACGCTTACCATCCTCAGTGACTTATTATATATTGTGGGAGATCATGTAAATCTTGTTCAGGGCTGCGAGCAGAGAGTATCTTAACTGTATGAGCTGATGCGTAAGTGGTGGTGTTGCAGCCATGTGGGCACAACTTGTTTTGCTTCTCTTGTGTGGGAGGTCTGCTGACCTGCCCTCTCTGCCGTCAGCCAATTGCGGCCCTCCACCCACGAGGCGCAAAGCCCGTGACACCAGACATCGTCGACATTCCCAACAACCTCAACGCCTCTAATTACAATATGTGGAATTGGATCCCGGGGGCATCAGTCTAAGCCTCGGACCGTAATCACAAGAAGCTTACTCCGTTGCAAATTTTGAAGCTATGCTGGACGCGACTCGTGATGATCAGCAATGCAACACTGCATGTGTACAATTGAGGTGACACATACACAGGCTTAGTTTATTGGCTCCTTTTATGAGATTTTTGTTCTTCCTCATTACAACATGTTACTACGGATGTACTTAATATATCTAATTATACTGAGGGAATGGGACGACGTTTGAAGAAACTGTGGTTGAAGACGACAAAATCTACTCCAGCTCCATGAAGATGATCTCTTGCTGATCGAGAGGATTCACGGTTAGAGCATTGTTGGGATTTTGGTGTAGTTGTGGACACTCGAACTTGGTCATTCACAGAAGAATTGTGTTTGTTGGTGCACATCCGGAGTTTAAATTGCAGCCATTTGCTCATGCTACCGGGTGCATCATAATTTGGTCAGTTCAGGTACTTCATCAGGCGAGGCAGTGTATGTCTTGAACCAACTAAGACAAAGCTCAGGGGTTTGTTGATTCTCGAAGGAAGTTAGAATAAAGGTAGACTCTTGAGCTGTTTGCCATGAAGATGGATATTGATAGCATGAATAAGGAACGAACAGTGTAGGTTGCTTAAATTACAGAAAATTGCGGAAGAGCTGGGCAATCTGGTCTGTTTTGAGAGTTGCAGGAGAAAAAAACACAATAAGGCGATGGAGGACTTTAATGGTGGTCCTCATCGTAGTACTCATGTTTTGCAAACTTATAATTAACATGGAACCGAGAATTACAAGACTCGGTACAGAACTTATATATTTGAGAAGTGATGAGATACTTTCAGTCTACTTTTGTAGTATTTAAGCTTGCTTTGGATAGACGTTTGTTTCTACTCATACTGTATACTTATGGTGTTCAGCTTGAGAATTTACTTAGAGTCTGCCATCATAATTGTGCTTGACTACAGATTTGTAATAACTTATAACGAAGCTTTTGGTAACACTTATTTCTGCTCGTCGTATGAACTTGCTGCCACGTCGACTTGAAGGCAGGGAATTCCGTCGCTGGAAACGTGAGAGATGGTCATACAGATGGCGTGTATGTGCTCAAGTGGTTCTACATATGTGACTTTGTCGTCAACAGGAGAGATGAGAGCCTTCCTCACATCCCGATCGAGATCTCCAGGACGGACTTCCTTTTTAAGTGTTGATGGACCAAGACTAGATGCCAATATTCTCCAAAAGTAGAAAGGAACATGAAGTTAGGTCTCGAGACCAACACGAGGTGGCCGGCCGAGGTGACGGATGTTTAGGATCTGGGAGTCTGGGACCTCAAACGAGAGAGATGTGCACTAGAAGTGAAATGAAGTGCTCGCGAGCTTTGCGAGAGAAGGACAAGTATGCTACAGTACGGGTAATTTCAGAGAGAAGAGCAGAGAGCAGGCAAGCGGGGTACTGACAGGCCGCATCTGCCACACATTCTCTTGGTCCCTGCGTCGTCCACTCTGGCTGCGATCGTTCCGTTTCCCGTACAGGATCGCTTTCATTCCTCAAAATTCACGTTCGTGGTGGTGGTCGCACATTTCTTAGCTCTCCTTTGTCCATCGGAGGTTGCGTGGTTTCGAGCTGTTAGATTGTGAAGTGCGGAGATTGGTCGTTCCTCCGGTCGCGAATTTGTGATTTGTAAGTCCCAGGGCTTATTCTCTTGATTCCCTTTGAATTTCGAAAATGGCTTGCATTCCAAAATTTATTTCGTTCATTGTTTCTGATTGCTCCTTCATTTCCCGGACATTGAGTCGGGACTGCCAACTTGCTGAGAGCCTTTTTGCTCTTATGATAGGGTCTCTTCTGGATTCGTTGAAAAATGCAGAATATGAGAATGCCGCCCTCGGAAGTTGAGGCAATCTGAAGGCAACTAGGGTACGATTAACTACCTCGTGCCAGGGACGAATCCTGGAAGCAGCTGCTTTTCGTCAGCACTGTCTTCGCAGTAGGCAGTGGCCCGTTTCTGTCGCCTTGTCGATACTTACTGCATGTCCAGCTCACAGTTGATTAGAGGATCATAAGCGATGGACCTTGATGGACCTCGGATGGATCGCAGGGTTTGTAGATGCGCAATTAGTTCCAGAGCGCAATTAATTCATAGAAATTAGCAGTTCTCTTTTTTAGAGACTTTTTCACCTGTTGTAGTGTTTAGTGTTTTGCGGTTTTTTCTGAAAAAACTTGAAGGCAAGTTTCTTTTGCACAGCTACTTGAATACCAAATATAGCTTGTAATAATTTTTCTTCTGGAGCACGTAATGATTCTTCTGTTTCTTGAGGTAGTTATCCGCTCCGCACTTGGCTGCCCAGCGTTTACCGTGGGCACGATAATTGGTACACCAGAGCGTTTTTGGTCTCGAATTTTTGGTGTCGCATTTTCCAATAGACTCTGGTTGCATTTCTTTTTTCTTATGCGTACCAGTAACTAGTTTATAGATGAGCGCTTTTGGAGTCGTTGGTCTGGTTTTCGTCCTCTGAACCTGACTGTATATGTATTGTCTGACGTCTGTGGTTATATTCCTCCCAGAGTGCCACGTTCGACTCGCGTCTGCTCTACCGTTTCCATTCTGCTCAGACTTTTAGGCTATGTTGTCCGGGCACGTTGAGCGTCTTATTGCCTCAGGAGACAATCGCTGGTATGGACCGGTGCAATCATACCCTGTTATAGCTTCTTCCTCATGGAACAGTCTGAGGTCTGCGTACGGTTTGAAGTTGAAAGCTAGGAAAGGCTGCGTGTACAGACGGTGTGGGCTTCCAGTTGCCCAAAGTCGGCAGCAGGTGAAGGGTTTCAGGGTGCCTACATTGGCACTGAGCAGACAAAATGCAAAGAGAGGTGTGAGCTACATCTGTTCATCTGGTGGGAAAAAGACCTGGATGGATCTGTTGTGTTAGCATGCTCCATTGTGATAAGCTAGGGTTTAGTGTTTAGTATTATGGAATCAAAGTGACGAAATGGTTGCAGATACTGGGAGCTTGGGAATAAGTTTGTGCCATAGTGTTCCGTGAATCTGGAAGCCAACCAATCTTCGCTGTGAGCTAGCAAATGTTGTTTTCTGCAGCACTTGGAGGTTTGTTGCATCGTTAAGAATGCAACCGTGAATTTTGTGATTCATGTATACATACGCAGTGTACAACCGTGTTTCTGAGCTTCGTGTCCCAGTGCAGAGGTCTTAGAGTAATAATCAATCATGTCCATCACATTAGGGTTTAGGAGCCTGGTCCTGACGATTGTTGGTTGTGCAGGGGTTTATCCGCAACATAGCCTGAAGGCAGCCATAAGGAAGAATTTCAAGGTGCAGGATTCACAGAGCGGATGGTTTTCCAGCAATCTGGATCTTCGTAATCAAGATTTTTCGCGAAGTTTTTCATTCTTTGGAAGCCAAGAAACCTATTCTCCTACCTTCGACGATAGTACAGTTGACGAGATGGATTCTTCTGGGGGGTCACACCCGGCAGAGCTCAAAAGCTCCTCGGATTCAGAGTCGCACTTTCTAGAGGGGCTTATGCCGAAAAGGGAGATTGGAGCTGTACGATTTCTTGAAGAGCATCCTCATTATGATGGAAGGGGTGTCAAGATCGCAATTTTTGGTGAGCTATGTTGAAAAATTGCAATGGATTTAGAGCTGGCTTATATTTTTCATTAAGTTATCATTAATCATAAAGTCTCAACATGCATAAATTATGAATGCTTCTGCCGTTTATAACCCTTCAAGTGAGTGCCTTTGTGGCTGTGTGGGGCAGAGCTCTTATACTTGACTTTAGATAGAAAGGAGTTGTGGTTCGGTGTTGTATCTCTGGGGAATTCCAAGCTGTAACGGAGATTTGGGATGTATGCGGTGGAGAAGTAGTTTTGGTGAATATGTTTCTCATTAATTCATCGTGTTTTGATGATGCAGATTCTGGAGTAGACCCTGCAGCTGCTGGTTTGCAAGTGACAACAGATGGAAAACCCAAAATCATTGACGTACTTGATTGGTAAGCGTGAAAATGAAAGAAAAATAAATTAGTTTGATCTTTCTTGCATTCCATTCAAAGAACGTTCTTTCCATTCCATTTAGGGTTTTGGTTTTAGGGTTTAGCCATTCTCATACTAAAATTTCCTTTGCCTATATTTGGTGTTTCTATAAATGCAGCACTGGAAGTGGAGATGTGGACACTTCCACGATTGTAAAATCCGATACTGACGGGTTTGTTACGGGAGCCTCAGGTTTCCTCCAGGCCAACCTATGAGACTTCTTGCTCAATATTAATTGCTTTCGTAGAGTAAATAGTCGTTGAAATGTGTAAGCCAGAAACTGAACGAAGGTGCTACAATTTTCGTCGGAGTATTGTGTTAAAAATCGAGACTTTCTTATGGGTGATTTGAATGTGTAACTTACGGCTTGTTCACTCGATATCTGATCAACTTCCGCAAATGCTGGGGACGGTTAGAAGTTTGAAGGAGTCATTAAGTTCAATTCGTCCTAGCTGTTTATGCGCGCATTCATGTCAATGAGAAAGTCAGAAAGTGACTGACTTTTGCTTGGTTTTTTCTCTGCCTAGGGGCCCGGCTTCAAGTGAACAAAGAGTGGAAAAATCCCACAGGGGAATGGAGGGTAGGCTGTAAATTAGCTTTCTCGCTGTTCACTGATACCCTCACCGCTCGTCTCGAGGTACATGCCAACCTTGACTATGTTAATTGTTTACAAATTTCTTTGAGGTTGCCATTGGGAACCGTTATATGGAAATAATACTTATTTGGCACTTTTGACTGAGTTTCTGTACTTTCATATGTAGGGAGAACGAAAAAAGAAATGGGATGAGAAGCAAAGGGAGTTACAAACTGCTTCACTCCGTAAGCTTACTGCCTTTGATGTGGTGAGTCTTCTTACTGGACCATGGCGGGCCACCTAGTTCGTCGCGTCGCTCATGATCTCTAATGAGAAGCATTGTGGTCCATAGCATTGTTCTGTTGAATTTATTTCTAGAGTATTTATTTTGATTTGTTCGGTCTCACAAAGAGAAAAGAAGATTTTGAATATCTTTCAAATGACATTCTTGATATTCTTATAACAGAAGCACCCTCAAACCACTGAGCCATCTCTCAAGAAAACTCGGGAGGATCTTCAAAACCAAGTTGATCTTCTACAGAAACAATCTGATGTATATTCTGCAACCTGATTTCTTCTCTCTTATTTCAATTGTTGCGATTCATCTTTGCCCCAATTGTGTTAGATTCATGTTGACCTCATCGCAGATTAAAGGCTTTTTGTTTTCAGATAAGTCTCCCTCCCCTAGGCGGTACTGAATATGATAGCAAGACAGTAAGAACATCACGTTTAGGAGGGAACACTGATTCTTGCATCACGCACTAAGAAACTGAGAAACACTTCGTGGTATTTCGTTTGTTTTTTCCTCTCTAACTGGTGTTTAAGAACCATTTGTATTTTATGTCAATCATAAAAGTAAGCAGGTCCATTTATTTTCTCCAGAGTTACGAGGACAATGGACCAGTTATTGATGCTGTAGTCTGGCATGATGGGGATGTATGGAGGGCTGCATTGGACACTCAAGATATGGAAGAAGAAAGTGGGCTTGGAAAGCTTTCTGATTGCGTTCCTTTGACCAACTACAGGTTTTGAATCGCCTAATACAGTAGTTTAATTTCTTTGAGAGAAGTTTTCCTCGTGTCTATATTCCATCCTTTTCAACGACGTTGGGTTGATTTGGTTAGGTTTGAGGTTACTTCTTTGATTTGATGATCTAAGATGTTAGTATGATTACTACCTCTAACAGTAGTGCAACTGCTGGGTTCCTTTAAAAGTATTTGACTTACTAACATCCTGGGTATGCACCTGGATTGCAGGATTGAGCCCGGATATGGAATCTTCACGCGGATGGACGCTTGCAGCTACGTCTTAAATATTTTCGATGATGGAAATGTGCTCAGTATCGTTACTGACTGCTCTCCTCATGGCACACATGTTGCCGGAATCACTGCCGCTCACCACCCCGAGGTTTGCGTCTTTATTACTGATACTCTTTGGCGTTTACACTTAATAACCACTTAATTATATGTATTATTCGCTACATTTGCATGCCTATTTAAAACATACTGCCGACTTTTGATATTGCAATGTTTATGAGATATTGGAACACTCTAAACAATCATAACAGCAGGTGTGGTCCATGGTCACTACCTTTTTTCAAACAGGAACCACTCTTGAATGGAGTAGCACCAGGAGCCCAGATCGTTTCTTGCAAGATTGGTGATACTCGACTTGGTTCGATGGAAATAGGCACTGGCCTAGTTCGCGCCCTCATAGCCGTGGTTGAGGTAAACTTCTTCACATTACGTTGGGTCAGTTGGAAGTCGCATTTTCTCTTCTTGTTCAATCAGTACCTGATATTCAGCCTGAGTCTTTAAAGTCTCAGATCGTTCTCCAGAGCGGAAGTTACAGAGGCTCTAAGTTATGCAGTATTCAAGATATCCTCTTGATGCACCTCTAATTATTTATCATGAGCCTCTGCGTGCTTTTTAAATTTTCTTTAGACCTTCTCAGAATTCATGCTATAGTGTTCACAATATTTACTTAGAAGGTTTGTTAGAATGAACATGCACCGTGAAACGATGAAGTTGAAGAGTCCTATTGGTTCTAAAAATCAGTTCTTTTAATCTTAAGTAGCTGCATTCACGGAGACGATCGTTTGGCTTCTGAGTTGCTTAATGCCTTGAATGTGTTAATCTGCAGACCAAGTGTGATCTTATTAACATGAGTTATGGAGAGCCAACCTCAATGCCAAACTATGGCCGTTTTGTCCAACTAGCTGAGGAGGTACAGATAATGTTGCACCTTTCTGCTAAATTTCTGTTTCAGAGGAGGATCAGATTCTTTTTATAAAATCAGGTTCATGTTGGTACGTATTGTGCCTTCCATATCTTAATACTCTTAAGTTTACATGCTTAAACTTCTAAAACCTTTGTATTTGGTACTGAGAAGATTTCTCCGGAAACTGTTAGTTGTAGACTGGGTTCTGCCATTTCTCTTCAAATTAATTTTGGTGATCATACCATGGGTTATCAAATAACTGACGATCCCTTCTATATTTTTGACAATTGGATCATGTGGGTTGCCTTCTGCACGACAGAGTTTTATTCCTAAGATACGTTTTAATCCCCCAAGCGACTAACTTTAATCTTGCCTTTGTCCTGCCAGGTGGTTAACAAACATGGGGTGATATTTGTTTCCAGCGCTGGGAACAATGGACCATCACTTACCACGGTAGGTGCCCCAGGTGGCACGTCATCAAGCATTTTGGCCATTGGGGCATTTGTGACTCCATCAATGGCTGTCTCGGCTCACTCTTTGGTTGAGGCACCTGCAGAGGGCCTCCAGTACACGTGGTAAATAACGAGGGCCATTAACACGATATTAATGATCATTGGATTTCTGATGAATATATCTAGCGAATAATAATTCTCTTTCTAGCAAATTGGTTGGGCTGTCTATCTTCAGTCTGGTTGTTATCCGATTTGGAATGCATTATCGTTTTTTCACCTTACCATAGTAGTATATTCTGCTGCAAGACGTTGATATTTGCTGTTGTGTTGCCAGGTCGAGCAGAGGACCCACAGCAGATGGGGATTTAGGGGTTGGTATTAGTGCCCTTGGTGGTGCAGTGGCTCCAGTGCCCAAGTGGACTCTTCAACCACGCATGTTGATGAATGGCACATCTATGTCTTCTCCTTGTGCTTGTGGTGGTGTTGCGCTGATCCTCAGCTCTCTCAAGGTGAGTTTACTTATTAAATAGATTTAATAGTTTGCGGTGCGTAGTTGCTGACCTGCTCTTCTGATTCTTTGATCCTTTCATCCTAGTGGTGGTAATTACTTTTGTCAACAAAGATATCTTTCAAGTTGACAATGCCCCCTTTTGGGGGGTAATGGGTGGTGGTCTCTCGGGGTACTAAGAGAGTGAAATATTGGCTTCCAAATCATCATGTCAACGAATGGTTGTTGGTAGAATTTTGATTTCATAGTGTTACATGTGGTGTGAGGTGTGAGGCACTAGTTGTGTCGGTGTGCAGACTCAACTTTGTTTGACATGTGATGAATGCGCTGCATGTTGACCAGGCAGAAGGACGTGCCATTAGCCCACACGTGGTGAGGAAAGCACTTGAAAATACTGCAGCTCAGGTTCATAGCGTACCTGAAGAAGCTCTGACAATTGGTCGAGGTCTCTTACAAGTTGATAAGTAAGACTGTTGGACACCCTTTCCTCCCCTTGGAACTTGCCTACCTTATTGTCTACCTTTTGAATGTTATCTTCTATTCCAGATTAGTCTTTTCAATATTCTTTATAACACTCACAGCACTGTGTGCTTAGATGCTTTGTATGAGAACAGTAAGGACGTGTAGTGACTAGTGACTCTTGGGTAGAACTGGTCGTGTTTATTACTGTAGATAGTGGCCCCTTCCCAATTGGCTATCAGGTTGACTATGCCTCTATCGAAAGCACAATATGATTCTTGTATTAACCTTAAAAACGCTTCCAGGACTTACGAATATCTGCAAAAATGCAAGGACCTTCCACCTGTGAATTACAAAGTGGAAGTTACGCGTGGCTCCAACTCAGGTACAGAACTGTTCATGAATTACCGGCACCTACTGGCTTATGGATTTGACATGTGAGGATATACCTTTAAAGTTTGGCATGTTCTACGTTGTTGTTATTCGACTCCCGCGTATGTGGGTTATGTCCCTATTATATGAATTCCTCCTGGACGTCATTCATCATCTAACTGCCTATGCTGCAAATTGCATGCTGTGAAAACAGGTAAATCTGAATTCAATCGTGTTACAGCCTACGACGCTGCCTATTATTTCTGAGATGATGTTGCAATTGATGAATCTCTTATGTTTTTCTTGTGTTTGTCGAATAAACAGGGGTCACTCTCCGAGGGGTTTACTTAAGGGAGGCATTTGACTGCCGTCAAGCTAGTGAGGTATATTTAACTTCTGCTGTTATCTTATACTGGGATACATTATTTCCTTTATCATCCAATTAAAATTTTACAATTTATACTGAAGGGTGTGTTGCTTGTATGTCTTCTAGTGGAACATTACCGTGAAGCCCACATTTCCTGAAGAGGCTGATAACCTTAATATGCTGGTACCCTTCGAAGAACATGTGAAGTTGGAAAGTGGAGATTCATCCTGGCTCAAATGTCCTGACTTTCTGTTACTCATCAACAACGGTCGCACCTTTAAGTACTCTATCTCTCCAGATATGACTTTGCTCCTCCCTATGCATTTATTATGCTTTTGAACCTGAGGATTATTTCAAGCTTGTCTACAGTTCGAAAGACTGATAGACAATATCTGTATGTGGTCAGTATCGTGGTGGATCCAACAGCTTTGAAAGAAGGCTTGCACTACTCCGAAGTTGTGGGTATCAATACTGAGGCACCATGGCGAGGCCCCCTTTTCAGAATACCTGTGACCATATGCAAGCCTCTGGAGTTGAAAACTTCGCCCCCAGTAGCTTCCTTTTCAGATTTGTCTTTTGTCCCAGGTACTATCTATCAACAGGTAGCACTTTGTTGTCATTTTATTGCTTTTTCCAATTGGAGTTTGTTCAAACCATCAGCTTAATTGACAACACAACAGTCGATGCCTGTTCTGAGCTTTTATTTGCATCACATATGCTTGTTAATCAGTTCTTATATTGGTGAAGCTTTTGTTAATTTGGTTCGTGCTTGGGTGTTTTGGAGCAGGCGGGATTGAGCGAAGATTCATATCAGTTCCAGAGGGCACAACGTGGGCTGAAGCAACTCTGAAAATGACTGGCTTTGATACTCCTCGGAAATTCTACGTGAATGCTGTGCAGCTTGTTCCTAAGAAACGACCTGTCGTGTGGTCCAGTTTTGTGAATTTTCAATCGCCATCATCCAAGTCTTTTGCATTTCCTTTGATAGGAGGAGTAACCATGGAGCTCACTATTGCCCAGTTTTGGTCCAGTGGCAACGGTAGTCATGTACCAGCTACTGCAGACATAGAGGTAAGCATAATATAATTGGCTTAAAGCAGATTTCGAAGCATACTATCACATTGATTGTGATCCTGATCCTGACTGGATCTTAATATTTGCTCTGAATGTCGAGCAGATTGAGTATCATAGTTTACTCGCCGTCGACAACGAATTGCTCATAAAGGGTAGCGAGGCTACTGCTCGAGTGGATGTAAAGGCAGCTCTTGGCACTGAAACTTTAGCCCCGTCTGCCTGTTTGAATAAGGTTGCCCTTCACCAATGTGCTCTTTTCACTTTGGCTTCATTTTTAGGTTGTCACGATGTCTTTTCTGAAAATCATATTTGTTTCATGTCTCTACTTTCATGGATGTTCAAAACTCTCTCGAGTTTTGGCACACCAAACCTCTACTTGGTGACATTTGATTCTTAGATCCAAGTTTGACGCGAAGTGACAATTTTATTATTCATCGGGAATATGTTTTTTTATAAATATATCGCCATTGTGAATGATTAATCTAATGAATGGTCTTCTATGCACAGGTTCGTATCCCATACCGTCCTGTAGAAGCAAAGCTTGCGCCTTTATCAGCAACAAGGGATAAGTTGACTGATGGGAGGCAGATCAACGCGCTAACTTTGACGTGAGTATATTTTCCAATCTACGAAGTACCATTTTTCTGGAATGGTCCATTTGGAGTATGTGCAAACCATGCCTACCTTTTTCAAAGAGGATTCTGTATTTTCAATTGTTTTGTATATTTACTGCTAACATTGGATCTTCTGAACCGTCATCTGATCTGGTCATTGTTTGACTTATTCTGTCCATCCGAGCCTGTCTGCAATTTGATTTCAGGGCACCAGCAGTACATGTAATTGGGGATCATCTCTCATTTCTTATGATTGCGAATGTGCAGATATAAATTTTCGCTCACTGAAAGTGGCAATGTGACCCCAAGGCTTCCTATCTTGAATGACCGCATGTATGATAATGAATTCGAGTCGCAGTTCTTTATGCTTTGCGATTCCAACAAGGTACTTCAAGCTTGTTGTCCTGGATGCCTTTGTTACTCCTGTGCTAATGTTGTACGGAAATGCACAGCTTCCCGTTGAACCTGTCACCAATCAATGGGATGTATTTTTCAAGCATTGTGGTTTAAGTATATATAATTGACAACTTACTCACCTTTTTATCTTTCAGAACATGTTTGTGTTGTTTCGTAGCACTTTAGAATCTGTTGAGTATGACAGGTATTTGGAGTTTGTTTCAGCTATCTTATCAATTTCAGCTCTTCACTAACGATTATCTTCAACTGATTGTATTCAGCGAGTACTTTCGACGGGAGATGTATACCCATCAAGTGCAAAGCTCTCGAAAGGAGACTATACGTTGTTACTCCACATTAGGTTAATTTCTTATTTTCTTGGCATATTTTGCATTTCTAAGAATTAGTCGTGATTCAAGTTCCACCTCGATGCCATTTTCCAGATCTGTTGCGTTTACAAATACATGAGTAGACAAAGCAGATCCTATTTAACTTTCATCGGTCTGTGCAAACTCTGACCTCCTGTAGCCTGAGTCGTGAGACCCTCAAAATTTCTGGTTTAAGACTTGTAAGGTGACTCAATGTGTTCTCTCTTGGTGGCATGATTCTCAGACACAACAATTTGAGCTTCCTAGAAAAGCTGAAGAAAGCAGTGTTATTGCTTGAACGTAATCTGGAAGACAAGGTTTGATAATTCTGTGAAACTCCTTTACCTCACAAAAGTATTTTTTGTTGAGTATTAGTCATTTGACGTTGACAATCAGACTCACAGAGATTTTCATACAACAATTATGTTCACTGTTTTGTGATAACTTGGAGTTCTCTATAGTTGCACCTGTACATAAAGCTTTGCCGTCTACTAAGGTCTTTGTTGTAACAGATCTTATTTACACCAGCTTGTTTGTATTGTCCACAACAGAGCTCGATAAAACTGAATTTTTCAGCTCACATCGATGGAGTCATAACAGGAGAAGCTCCATTTGGAAGCGTCCAACTGGCTGCTGGGTATTACTCCTATGGTTTCCAACGTATCTATGTTCTTATTAAATTCAGTAATTGAAAATAGTAACATCCAGGAATTGTTGTTCTCTACCTTTTAAATTGTGCCTACTTATTATTTTATCTCCTCGTACATATTGGATTGCAGAGAGTCGCGCCCCTTCTACATCGTCGCCCCATCCGATGACAAGATACCAAAGGTTCGACATGTCCCCTATTTAAATGCACCTCATTGGAGTCAGAAAACACGATATTGTGCTGAATGGAACTTCAACGTCAATAGTTTGGCTCGCTACATTCTTCGAATGTTGGTCTGCAATAACATGACAATCACGAACAAAAAAATTGGAGGGTCTTGGTTTGATCATATTGAATTTTATGACCACACGTTTCGAGAAACAAATTCGTAGGCTTTAAAAAAATTATTTAAAATTCAGCTTCAATGAGTATACTGGCATAAAATTAAATCAGTGAAGTCATGGTTAGCCTAATGAAGTGATCAATGAGTTTTAATTATGTGTTTGTGCATGTTGCAGGATGCTACGTTGGGTTCATATTTGTTGGGTGAGATGTCGTACGGTCAGGTGTCCATTGGGAACAAAGGAAGCAATGGAGGAGCAGCCTGCCCTGCGAAGTCAGCAATTTCATTTATTGTACCCCCACCACCGAAGGTTTGTTTCTTCAACTGCAAAATTCTCATGACATGAACTTGAAAAGTATTTTCTCCTTAGACTTAAGAAGGGCCGATAGTGAAAGCTGACAAAGTAGATGGTGCATCATCCAGCCACTTTTTTATTGGCATTGCTTTTGGTATGGCAAGATGGTAATGAATTTCTATCGGTCTAAACCGTCAGCTGTCACCAACATCCATCTTACAATAAGGTTTCACGACATTATGTTCAAGCTGTAGTCTACTGTGTGTGTAGGAGGCGGAGAAACCGAAAGAGAAGGAGGACGATGTCAAGAAGAGCGTTTCCGAAGCTTTGGATGAGGAGGTAAGGCATATGTCTAGAAGTTGCTAGTCATACTACTAGTAATTATGGACCCCGAATCACAGGAATGTGACTCAGCTGATCTTCACAAAGCAATTTTGTTCCAACAGCATCCCTTTTCTGTAGGACGTGATTGTCATCATTACGACTCAGTTTTGTGTCTAACTTTAAAGAGAATATTGCATAAGTATGGTGTCTTCTAGTGTTCAAGTGGTATGTATATGTACTTAGGGATGGGTATTTTCACCTTGCAGTCGTGCCTATGTTTACTTGAACCTGTTTCCATTGTAGATAACTTTACTACCAATAGCTACTGTTTATTTCCTAGATTAGAAAAGCATATGAATGGACCTTAAGCTGCATCACGTTAATTGCAGCTTTAAGAGCGATAAGTGCATTAATGGGTGGCGTGGTACAGGTGAGGGATGCAAAAATCAAAGTTCTTTCCAGCTTACCCTTGAGTACAAAAGAAGAACGAGAAGAATGGGAGAAGTTTGCTGATTCTCTCAAGGTCAGCATTCTAAATTGCTTTTTGCTGGCATCTAATGCTCCAAGTTTGAACTATTGTGTGGTGCAGCTGAATCATTTCAGCTTCATTTTGTGACTGGTCCTCCTTTCTCCTAGTCATCTAGTAGTGCTATTGATTGCAGGCTGAGTACACAAAGCACCTCCAGCTTATGGTAGAGATTTTAAGTAAGGTGTTTGCATCCCAAGGCAAGGGAGAAGAGAAGTTCAGTAATACCAAGGTAACCCTTATCGCAGAGCTCGTATTTAAATTGTGTATGAAATCAGAGTGTTTCTAAGTGCCTTCATTTGTTTCTATGAAGCTTCCTTTCGTTTGAGCTGCTGTTGTGATTGCAAATACCCATTAATTACTTGACTACAGGTCCTTTAGACCGTGGGGAACCTCTGGACGTAGTTAGTAAGACCAGTAACGTTGACTACTTTGCATCACAGGTAATTGAAGCAGCTGATGATGTTATCCGCCTTGTGGATACTGGGGATCTTGCTAGGCACTTTTCAATGAAATGTGAAGCTGAAGATGCTAATGCTGCGGTAAGCTTACTTGATTAAAACCGTTCGATTTTCATTCTCAAATCGCATTATTATGTAACTTAAGGTATGTGTTTAGTTGTATTATTATTCTTGGGCAGTCAAACCTGTAGTCGGCAGCCATCTTACATGCTGGATCTCATCTTATAGAGAAAATAAGAGTTTCCGAGTGGGTTGTTCTCCCTCACCTGCGTTCTTGTGCATCAACAGAAAGCGAGAAAGGAGATGGACAAACAACGGGATGCATTAGCAGATGCATTGTACAAGAAGGGGCTTGCGTTAATTCAGTTGGAAGAGGATCAAGAAACCCCTAAGGTATTTCATTTGAGGAACGAGATGCTATGCAATTTTTTTTTCAGTCATGAGATGTGATTCAGGTCATTTATCAACAATGTTTGAAAGAGCGGGAAGTCATTAGCTTCTCTTCAATATTCGAGACTAGGTTTGTTACCAGTACAATTCGAGGGAATTTCTATATCCAGCACATCCTGAAACAATGCAATTATAATTTATGTTACATGAATGGCAATCCCTACAATGTGAATTTCTGATCTTGATATGCTTCGTGCATTGAATCCTTGCATCGAGTGCAGGAAGAGAAGGCCCCTGAGGCTCCGTCAGGCCTGTCGGTTGAATCCGATAACCCTGGTGAGAAACAACGTACATCTCCTTGCGCAAGGATTCATTTAGTTGTACACGATGTGTGGGAAATTGCAGTTTGTCTTCCTCGATGTGATGATGGAAAAATTCCAATTTCCAAAGACAGGTATTGTAGAAATTGCGGAAGAACATGATGTTGAAATGTTGGTTAAATTTTGTGTTCTTGTTCTGGTGTTTGCTGAAGGACAACTCCAAGCATCGTCTTCTGTGGCTCCGACAACTGATCAGTTTGAGGAGACTTATGCTGAGTTGCGGAAGTGGGCTGATGTTACGTCGCCCAAGTATCTCCTTTTGACTGTGAAACGGGAAAAGCGTGCTGGTCGACTTGGAAGTGCTTTGAAGGTATGTAACCCAGTCCTTACACTGTTTGTAGAATTGAATCGCATTTCTGTTGTCGTTCATTGCTATTCCGTGGAAATTTCGGTTGTGAGTGGGTTTGTAGCCTTCTTGATATTTGAATTTGACTCTCTCCGAAGATTCACAAGTTCAATCACTTGTTTTGTTACAGTTTTTGAACGACTTGATCCAAGATGAAAGCAAGCCTCCTCAGAAGAATTTGTACGAGCTCCGCATCAAATTTCTTGAAGAAATTAATTGGCCACATTTGGCCGAATATGAACGCAAGTGGTTGCTCGTGCGCTTCCCGTCTTCAATTCCTCCCTTCTAGTCCCTGCATCATTCTTCATTTGATATCAAGATTTCTGAGATGACAGGCCATCAAATGCGACATTACTTCTTTTAGGGTGTCGTTTCCTTCCTTTAGTCCAGAATTCCTGTGAAGTAATTCTTTATTGAATTAGCTCAAATATCAATTACAAATTACAAGCCCTTGGATTCAGAGGTTTGTATAGCAATGAATTTTTGCTGTGGATGCACTCCTGCAGCTTCTTGAGCACGTGACATGCAGTAAAATCATTTACTTTTGGTTGGGCCACTAATTTTTGCAGCTCGCATTGCAGATGTGTTTGTTGAAGACATCCCGTGACTCCCTGCTGTTGTGCTGTTTCCCAGTAAAGTGCACATATTAGTTTCAACTGACGTTTGATTTTACTTTTTGGAAGTTTCTTCTATACATGAGTTTGATGTAATTTCGTAGACCAGGTCGCGCACTTCATTCTTGATAGCTCTGGAAATCGAGATGCATCGTTGACCATGAGATTTTAGCCTATGGGTGGGAAGATATGGAATTGGAGTTAATCAGGTCTATTTTTAAACCTACTTAAACTATATTGTAAGGAAATCACTTGTTAATTATGCTTCCAATTTTTTTAAATAAGATCTGCGGTTTACAGAACTCGCCAATCTTTGTTGATTGGAGAAGTACTTTAATCTAAGCTGTACGTTTGGTATCAAAAATAGCTAGTGAGAGCAAAAATAGCCTAATTATATTTTTAGTTCTAGATCTAAAAAATTAACTGCAGGGAGTAAAAGCAAAAGTAGAAAGCTTTATAAATTTTAGCATTAGACAGTATACCAAACCTCGAAAAACGACATCTTCATCTGCTTGGCTTTCTCTAGATCTGCATAGAAATTTCCATCAGAGTATATCTGAATGTTTTTTCCTCTTAAGAGTAGTACAGAGTCGATGTTCAATAGAAGACTTCTGTATCCACCTTTTCTCTGTCACAATTGTCTTTCTAAGTTAGATTTTTTTAATGAATTTCATTTTTGTGCAAACGGAGCAACATGAGTCTTCAGTTGTTTTCAAAGTGATCATTATTAAAGAGTCAGGTTCCAAGTACTAGCCACTTTATTGTTAATTCCCTAGGTCATCTCTAAGTCACACAATGTTCCCAAGTTTGCAGCAAGCAGCTAATTCATCATCAGTACTAGTGTTGTAAGAAACTTTTCAGGGCATGGAGCAGACCAATTCTAGTGTCATTGGAGAGATTGAAGATGGAGAGTTCATTCCTGGAGATCAGAGGAAGTGCATGGACCCATCAAGTGCAAGAACTCGTCCACTGAAAAGGCAACCTGGAACAAGTTAGTTTTCTCTTTCCATGGACAACTTGGATATTGACTTGCCTCAGAGAAAGATATTGATGATTCTTTGCAATTTGATGCTTGCAAGGGATAAGGTGGGCACCCGCAAAACCAGCACTTTTTGCTCCTGTGCCTAGTTACTATTATTAGTCTGGCATAAAATTTCCATATTTTCTTGTTTGCAAGTGAAAGGAGGTTCTAACTCACTAAAGAATGTAACATTTGAATATCGTAAGCAAAAGTTACTAGGGGTCAAAGTTTTTTTGATAGAGGTTCCAAAATCGTTTCTTGCACAAAGGTACATATTGATTTTGGAGATGTACACAAAGTAATGATGACGGTTCTGGATTAGTGGCACATTTGGGGTGCTAACCTTGGCTCTACATGTAGACCCCTTCTAATCAGGGGAAACTTTAACTTTAAATGTACTTTGACATATATGTAGACCCCTCTAATTGCAATGGTTCAAGGGAAACTTTAACTTTAAATGTACTTTGACTTACATTCACAAGTCAGCATATAGAAGTTGATTTACCAAATTTGTAATTTTTCAACATGAGAGATTCTAGTATATTTAAGGTATGTGCAATTTTAAAGTGTGCAATTAGAGAGAGTTGATTGTAATGCTAAAAAACTTTCAGCAATATGGAAGGTAAAAAAATTTAAAAATAAGATATAGGGATGTAAAACCAACATGGTTCTTAAATGTTCTAAATGCATCCTCAACAATCATTTTAGGACAAAAATGTATGCCCATTGCACATGCTTTAACTTCTTTTTTAAAGGTTGTTTACAATATAGACAATAGGCATGCATTTATAGCTTGAGTCTATTACTATGGCTACATTTGAACCATTTTAGAACCCCCTATTGATTTTATTGGTTTTCTGATAAAGAATGCTAACCATCATCATAACTATTATGAAAAGTGAATCTAATATATTTATTTATTTATAATCAATGTATTAATTCAAATATTTTTTTATCATTGATATTCTTTCATTTAGTAATTTGTCAAAATGGTTTTCTTTATTGCCCAAGTAGTTGACATAACCAAATGCATGGATTTGTTCATTTTGTATAATTTATGTATCAATTCAAGTGTCTACTAAAAAGTATGATATTCTTTCAATTAATCCCTAAATGTGTTTGGAGCTAGAAAGTGTCTCTTCAATGATTTCAAATGCAAATTTTGGGTTGAAAGATTGAGATTTTTCATCCAATTTTCTTTTGTAAAGTTCTTAAATTGTACTTCAAGTGGTTGGTTGTAGAAACCCCCTTATAGAGGTATTATTCTCTCTACATAAAAAGATGCTAAAAAAATGGATGGCAAATGATGCTCTTTAGTATATTTTGGCAACTTGTATAACCTTGTTCTTGGTATGAATTTTAGACATTGAAATTATGTTTTCTGAACTTGATAGTTTATTTAACAAAATGAAGTTTATTGAGTCTAGTTTCAACTCCAATTTAAAATTTTATAAAATACCTAAAATAACATATATTATTTTGCAATTTGAACTTTGGTTCTATAACCACAGTGTATTGATTTTCTAATTATAGAGTGATATAGAATTTTAGTTTACACCATGATGTTCTTACATAATTTTATAGCTATAGTGCAAATTTCAATTTTTTTAAGCATTTTTTGTATTCAATATGAATTTCTTTCACTTATTCTTCATAAGTTCATAATAATTTCAAATTTTCATCCAAAAAAATTTAGTTTTAAAACATGTAGATTTCTTCTCTAAAGAATTGAAATTAAAAAACTCCTCTCATATTTAGTGAAAAAAATAGTGTATACAAAGGAAAAAAAATATTAGAATTGAATACGTGGTTTTAGAGGGCATTGTTTAGGGTTTGACATTGTTTAATCCATTTGATATCAACACTCTTGAGGGCTGAGACTTTGACCAATTTTGAGTTTATCGTGAATAATCATCCTCCACATCTTACTTAGGAAGTTGAAGCTAGTTCCCATTCAAATGATAGTTTCACCTAATTTATTTTTTGGGTCATTTGTGTACAGGATCCAATTACAATCCTCATCATTGCCCCCCGTCAAAGTGCCGACCCAAATTGCATCGTCTGATGCAAAGTCATGTGCAAAGGATAGGTGATGCAACCACAACAACGGCACCTTGGATTCATTTGGCCCGGAAGGAATCCCGTTGTGCCATCAATGCCATGAAGAAGACGGTGGAGATTTCTAATGGAAATGAAGATTTTTCTCAGCTCATGGAAGCTGAATTTGGAAAGGATGTGATGCAGAGTTGGCAGTGTTCCACGGAAGTTTTTGAGGACGCAACAAGGTTGAGGTTGATTCCAGACTCTGATGGGTGACTGTATTGAATCAAGGTAGTAGTACCTTAAAAATTGTTGATATATTAAGCATTCAGTTGTCTTCTATGTGGTCACATTGTGAAAATTTTGTTCAACAACATTTATTAGCAAAGCATACTAAATTCAACATTATTAATCATTACTAGAAAAATATCATCCTACACTCCAAGGATCACACCAAGTATACAAATCTTTGAAAAACATTCAACAAGTTTATTGATGATTGTTCACCATTAAAATTCAAAGATATAACACCAATTATCAATAGTAGAAAATTAATCTTAATCCACATAAATCACATCCCTTAACACTTTAGCACTTCAATGTCCCAAGTCAAGATGACAAATAGAGAGGTTCCACGGATTTTTTTTACCACTGAACTTTTCATTCCAACCAATGCTTTGATTTTTTTAACCCTTAAGGGCTCCGGACTCCAATATATGGACGTGAATTGATTCATATTCTTGTCTCTTTTTCATTATTGCTTGGATGGAAGTCATCCTAATTTGCGGAGATATTTTATCAAATGCTTGTCCTATCTAATGGTTAGAATTGGTGTTAGTAGCTAGAGTACATATTTTTCTAAAATTACAAATGTGGAAATATGCCAAATGGTTGACTAAGCCAATATTGCATTGACTCTAGTTCAGAACTGGATTTGCAAAAATGAGGTCATAGATTTATAGAATACAAAAATTTCAAAAAATCACCATGTCAAGAGAACCTCATTTCAAATCCATTCCAACAAGATTTACTCAAAAAATGATAATAATTTGTTTGTAATCAAATTAAAAAGGAATTAAAAAACTTCCCTATCAAAATTTATAAGAAAATATTGGTAATAGCACTCGTGAATCTAACCATACAAATGGAATCTAAAACTCAAAATTTACAACTTTTATTCATATATCAATTCCAAAGTATTCTTCCAAATAGTACTTTGTAATGATTTCTCCCAAATTGTCAATTTGGGAGATGACTCTACACGCTTAGGGGTTAAGTCACATTATCTAGATATGATAAATTTCATTAATTTGAGGTACCAATATTTACAAAGATATAAGCAAGAATATGCAAAAAAAACAAGAAAGGATTCAAGTGCTAAAGGATTAAAATGAACCGAAATATAACTTTAGATTTTACTTCATGAACTACACTACTTGCCAATTTTTGTTTTCAATTTCACACAAAGCAACTAGAAAATGAGAAGAAGCACACACAACTTCAACTAACATATCATCCTTTTGGCTGGTCTAAAATGTAAGATAAGGGTAGATAGTGACACAATTGGGTTGTAGACCTTAACCCTTGAAGGGTCTAAAAGCCCTTTGCAGCCATATAATATTACGAATTAGGTGGTATTTGATTAGAAAAACATTGACCAAATATATTTTTCAATATAAAGTAAATTAATGATTATGATAGTAGATAAAAAAACAATGTATCGCAATTCATATATTAAACTACAATAAAGAAGAATTACAAGGCTAAATACGGGTAGTATAGAAGGACCCCGAAGGACCTTTTCAAGGGTTAATTCTCATCAAGCATCTTACTCTTTGAAGTTGCTTACCCAATACATTACACATTGACGTACCCAATTCAAAGCCATGAATGTTGTGTTATATGCATGCTACATTCATAACTTTGAAGCGTACGCAATCCGTGAATTTCACCAGTGATCCAGTTGAAGCAGCTAACATAGTAAGAAACGTCATTAATAAATTTGTTACTGTAGCTGGCCGAAACTATGAAATAAATGCTGCAAAACCAACTCTAACGTAAGTGTACAGATTGAGGTGTTGGACGTGTGGATGTGTGGACTGTACAGATGAAGCCAGCTATAGCTTTTTAATCAATGTAGTGTACATTTAAATGGAAGGTTCGCTTCGAATTTGTCGGAAAAAGAAATGGTGACATGCTTGGCTCTCCAATGCATCAAGTGCCTATTAAAAGCACCACTCCATGAGATGCTCACATTGTGTACATTTCCTAAATCAATAGGCACCTATTTTTGAAGAAACAATTTTAGAAACATCTACCAAAAAAAACTTTTGCATAAGGTGGAGCTACTCGTAATTGATCAAATAAGAAATTATGGACATAATCTGGAGTAGTATAAGTCAAAATAAATATTTTCCTACCTGCAAAGATAGAAACGACGGGGATTGCATAATTTTTGATAATTTTATTGCTTGAATTGAAATTACTATGGATTTTGGAAGGCAGAAAGTGCACTGGACCCATAGCCAATGTTTAGACTCTTCCAATTCTAATCATTCAAGAACTTACTTTCCCGCTCATTGCTTCCTACTTTCTTGCTCACTACTTTGGGACATATGTCCTATATTTGTTAGTTCAAATCTTGAATAGGAGGGAAAAAACAACTCATTCCAAGCCTTTGGTTGGAAATCTATTCCAGCCTTAGTTGGAAATAACTGCGCCCTACATGTTGGGTATGGGTCATTGGTCAAGAACAGGTGGTCCTACCTTACAATATCCAAATAAGATGTGCTCTTTGGTGCATTGAAATCTCCTATCACTTGCAAATGAAGAAATATAAAGGTTTCACCAATTATTAATAGAAACAATCCACAATAAAATAAAATAAATGGACAAATGGTTATGGGTGTCCTACCCTTATACGAAGGAGATTAGTTATTCAAGAAGGGCCGCTATTCATGCATCTCTCTCTATTACTTCAAGGTTCCAAATGAGTTGTTTCCTATGGAGCCTACAGGAGCCTACAGGAGCCTACAACATGTTGCTTCTAAAATTTATAACCTATTCTCCAAGTAGCAGAAAATTCAAATTCTACTTGCCACATCTTCCACCACAATTAGCTAACGTAACTTAGTTGAACAAAATTTCCACAACATAGCCACACAGCAGACGACCCTGGAATGCTTACTTACATACATAGATGACTTCAGGTGCCACTACCTCAGTGCAGGAAATCCAAAGTATTCATTCTCTTTCATACAGTTGTCTGTCTGTGTGACGTAAGTCAGTTACATATATGTTCATGGCACTGCAACTATTTCTGCAATTTATTTCTTGTTTTTGCTAACTAAAGTTCCAACACTTTAGTAATTAATGCCAGTTCCGGAGTGGATTAATCTATCATTGAAGCTGAAAGTTTGGAATATTAATTGTGATCATCTTATTAAAAAAACGAAAGAAGCATCATTCAGTGAGCTCGGAGTAAGTTCTCTCACTGGCAAACAAGATGTCAAATGACTTGCAATTGAAAATCATTGAAAAATCACAGTGCGCTAACTTTTATGCAATTGCAGCAACACACCTTCTGAATTGAGAGAGTTCTCAGCGTAGAGATGATTTAGTTTGCCATCTCGTGCTGTAATATAAAAAAATTCCAGAGCAGCTCTTGTCAGGATCAGTGCAGCAAGGCCTCGGAGAGAGCGGCTTCAGCTGCGGGGCATGAGACTGCTAACTGGTGCGAGTGAAGGTTCGATCCCTGCCGAGAACAGTTGCTGGAATAGCTCAGTTGGTTAGAGCGTGTGGCTGTTAACCACAAGGTCGGAGGTTCGACCCCTCCTTCTAGCGAATAATTACCTTTTTGTACTACACTCTTTGAAAATATTTACATCTTTTCTAGCGAATGAATACCTTTTTGTAACTCTTTGAAAATATTTACATCTTTTCTAGCGAATGAATACCTTTTTGTAACTCTTTGAAAATATTTACATCTTTTCTAGCAAATGAATACCTTTTTGTAACTCTTTGAAAATATTTACATCTTTTCTGGCGAATACCTTTTTGTACTCTTTGAAAATATTTACATCTTTTCTAGTGAACACCTTTTTGTACTCTTTGAAAATATTTACATCTTTTCTAGCAAATACCTTTTCATTCTTTGAAAATATTTACATCTTTTCTAGCCAATACCTTTTTGTACTCTTTGAAAATATTTACATCTTTTCTAGCAAATACCTTTTTGTACTCTTTGAAAATATTTACATCTTTTCTAGCCAATACCTTTTTGTACTCTTTGAAAATATTTACATCTTTTTTTGTTGGTAAGTGAAGGGGGATTCCAATGCATCTAAGAAGACATCATTTGGATGTTTTATGAATAAGTTATGAGGTTTCAAAGATGGGATATAATATTTAGACATAAGTGAAAGCGGAAATTCCAATGCATCTGAGAGGCATTATTTGGATGTTTTATGATATGATCTCTTTCATATTTGTTCAAAATTTCCTTCAAAATTACTTTTACCATCATTGATACAACTCAAACAAGTATGTATGGAATGACAAAGAAG
The DNA here is from genome assembly GCA_947034895.1 of Rhytidiadelphus loreus. Classification (NCBI taxonomy): domain Eukaryota; kingdom Viridiplantae; phylum Streptophyta; class Bryopsida; order Hypnales; family Hylocomiaceae; genus Rhytidiadelphus; species Rhytidiadelphus loreus. The sequence goes on along the minus strand of OX344765.1, from coordinate 24,681,083 downwards.
ATTCAATTTTGCACCATTCTATAAGGTTTCATTAAAGATTCGATGATGCAATCTTGCGATTACGCAAAGCAAACTTTACTAAAAATGTTGGAATGAGTTGCTTCGAAGGGAGCAATGGCGGTCTTTTAATTCCACAATTCTCAAAGATTGTGTGTCCAAAAATCTTAATTTATTGGATTTAAAGGACTGTGAGCTAAAAGCAAATCCAAAAATATTAAAAGGAACTTGGAATTGTGAAGAAAAAAAATGTTTTGTCCTAAGTGACAGGATATGAAGTTGAAAATAGGTTGAGAAGTGAGGAATAAGGTAAACCAGCCTATGACATGTAGAATGATTGGTTGGCATTGTTGAAATTTATATAAAAAAATCCATGTAAAGACAAATGTGAGAAATGGAGAGAGTAATTGAAATTTTATTTTTTTGACAAAGTGTGTTGCCAAATTTACCCACAAGAGTCTGTAGACTACCCCCTAACTAACAAGAACTGTCAATCCATATACTGATTGGTCATCTTACTCACTAAGAGCAATCACAATATTTCATAATACAGTGACAATATGAAGACCTAAAAAAGTCACTTTTTATAATGAATTTAGATTCAAAAGTTGAAAGTTCCTATTGTAGTTACCAATCACTCCATCACAATCACCTAATTGACCTAAAGTCAGACCACGAGTGATTACAATAAACATTTGTACTATTTTTTGTCACATGTTTTTAGCTTATTTGTTATCTAGCCATAACTTTGGCATTTTGGCTCAAAATGACTCAAAATTCATAGGCAAGGTACATGTGACTATTATACGCCTTGTCTGATTTTTTGAAATTTTGAAAAATGTTTTATCGTCCAAAAATAACCCCCAATTTTTGTCACACTTGCCAATTTAGGGGTGTAATTTTTCATTAGATGAGATCTGGGGGGTCTGGAGGGCCGTTTCAGGCTTGTTCCCAACTCTGTTTCCCCAAGCCTCATTGAACGCCGATGTCAGAATTTATTTATTTAAAAATAAAATAAAATGAAATGAAAAAAATGAAAAAGAAAAAGTTTTAATTTTAATTTTAATTTTTTTATAAAAGTAATGTGGAAGTCAATGTGCCACATCAACATAGCTCGTAAACTATAGTTTCGGCTAGTTTCGGGTGGTTCCCAGATTGGAAACTCACAACCCTCCAAAGTAGGAAAAAACATCTAATGGAACAAATTAATACCCAAATAAATAAATTTGGAGTTGAATTTTAGAGGGGATGGTCTTTTAGTAGAATTTCAGATGTTGTTCAAAGAATTTCTAAAAACGATGAATTACATATTGATGTGTAGAAGTCTACAAAGTAAGCTTCTTTCTACTTGCATTTCAAAACATGTAAAATATTATCAATTTCGTAGGTTTTTTAGTCAATGATCATCTCCATAGAGTTGTTAGGAATGAACTTTTTTTATTTTTTTATTTTCCTATTTTTTAGTAATTAAAACATTGAAGTATCTATTTTATTGAGATTTGGCACTTTTCTAGTTCTCCTACTTAGATAAAAAAAAAATCTTTTTCTTTCATGGTTACCTTTATTGTAAACATGTGATTTTTCCTCCTTTTTATAGTAATTTCAATTTTAGAAATAAAATTATGAAAAATTTGCAATACCCATATTTCCTATCTTTTTACATGGTAAAGATTGGAATTGCCTCATACCTAGATATATAATCTCAAAATCCCTTAAATAATCAATGATATTACAAAAAAATTGAGGCTTCCATACTCCATTGGGTTGTTTGACTCTTTGCAAATGTACAAATCTAAGATTTTTTTTTTTTTTAATTTAAAAATAAATTAGTCCGTAGTCTTATCTAGTACACTAGGTGATAATGTGGGTAAATAATTTAATATAATTTTTTTTTTAATTTAAAGATTTGAAATTTTTTCTTATTGTACATTTTTATGTAGGAATTTAACCTTGTACATGGTCCAAATTTCCTATAATGGCTATGGATGGTTTAACCTTAAGACATTGATTGTGACTACTAACTTACACTAATGCAATTCAAATCTCATTTATTGAAAAAACTAAGTGTATCTTGGGTTGTTGGAAGACTATCAAATGGGTCATTCCCTCTGTGTTTGCTTGTTATGGGTGCTTTGCCTTTATAGAATCCATTGCAAACTTTGAGTATTGTACTATACAAATAGTAAATCAATTGACCTTGCAGCCATTAATGCCATTTGGCAATCTTTGATTTTCTTTGAGACATAATAAGGTAGAGGTACCTATTTATTACAATTCCCTTGTGATGGCTTTATAGGATGCCCTATTGTTGACAACACTTGGATGCATTGTTCATTGAAAAAGATTTTATGTTTATATCTTCTCATCCACTCATCTCTCTTCCCTCCTTGATTAGGGAGAAACTAACTGTAACATTACATGTGATTTGGGGTCTCCGGGAGACCATTTCAGGCCCGTTCCCTACAGTGTTCTTCCGCAGTGAAGGAATGGCCGGTTGTTAGGAAAAAAAATTCAATTTTTTTAAAATAAAAATTCTTCAAATGCAAAAAAAAGTTGTAAAAAAATTAAAAAATAGAGAAATGAGATGGCCGCCTCTCGGTCACGTAAGACCACTGCAATGTCACTGTAGCAATCACATTCCCTAGTTATTACAACATTATAATTTGCTGTCTCCCAGAGGCCCGAAAAAACATCTAATGTAGGTGAGTCTATGAAATCGGAATGGGTCAAAATGAAATATCCACATTTATATTGAATAAAATATTCATTCTTTAAAAAGAAAAAAAATCATTTTTTTTGCATTCTTCCTCATCCTTATGTTTGCACACAACAAATTTCCCATATCCTACAAGCTAAAATGCTAAAATGATTAGAAATAGGCACCTCTACAATATTCCAAATGTAGAAATGATTTTCTACTTTCCAAAACCATTCCTTTCATATTTGACAAGAACCAAATCTTCTTTCCTATGAAAATAAATCACTTGACTTTTTCGGCAAGAGATCCCACCTTACAATGAGTTGGAAACTGGCTCTCCCTAAGATGGGTGCTTTCAACTAAAGTGGTGACTATTTTTAGGGCTTCCGGGGAGTAAACTTGGGGCCGGTGACCATGTTCTTTTCGCATTATACTTGCTTGTTTGGGTGTTTGGCTTTTGGCTTGCTCTCTAGTTAGTTTTGGTGCCTGGTATCATGTTTCTATAATTGTGTTGTTGGCATTAGTTGGGTGCTTTTTAGATTTTGAAAAACCAAAATATTTCCACAGAGGGCTTGTTCCTATGGTTTTGTGTACTTTCCCCCCTTATCAATGGAATTTGTCCATGTGTTTCAAGGAAAAAAGAAAAGAAAAAAGAAAGTAAAGTACTGTACCTGGCAAACTCAATATTGTCAAAAAAAAAAATTGCAAATAATGCGTAAGTTAAACAGGTGTCGTGATGTTGAACTTGATCGCCGCATGGTCGACCTGGCTCTGCTGGTGCTTAAGCACCGTACGAACCACGAAACTCACGCCACTCCGCAGCCATGAAACTCGTGGGACGGCAGCCATATACCGAAAGACAGGTGCTATATAGAGATTACAAGGCTCACGTTCCTCACGAGGGTACCATTTGCAGTAAAATCACCTTCTACCACCAGTGTTACCGTCAGTGTTACCGTCAGTTAACGTAGTAGACTGTTGGTGGCGGCCACTGGCAGGGATTTTATTTTCAACTTTGCAAGGGAGTAACTCAGTTAACTTGCTGCAATCTTTACAGTCTGAAGTGATGAGCTTGTTTACATCATTCTATACTTAGGTGGAATACCTTACGTGACTTCTTTTTTTCAAGTCAAACGTGATTTTTGATTTTTGATTATTGAGAAGATTCAAACTCCAACATGAGGGGTCATCCGCATTAATAACGAATTTCAAAGTAATTTGTGAACTAACAACACTCAAGGATTTCAGTAGTAGATGTCAAGATAAGAGCATGGCTTGATGTGTTCTCTTGAAAACTCCGTCACCGATACGACCTCACAGGCTCACACACATCTACGAAAAAAACACGAAATTATGGGCCAAGCAAAGCTACGTTAACAAGTCAGACTGCAGTGAAACAATCTGTGGAGGAGTTAGTCCTTCAGTTGTGCTTTAATGGAATAAAACAGCTTTTGTACTAGCAGTGGTTACCCAAGTATAATAAGGTATATAAAGACGCACCAGAAACAGTTCAATTGACACTTGAGAGCATCAATGATTACATTCACTGAAAGCAATCCATTACTACACTACTGCATGTGAATCGTCGCCACTGACTGGCACAGCGCAGTTGGACCGTCCAGATAAACTTTCCGATTCTAAGTACCTGTTACCTTCTTTACCTCTGACGTAGAAACTCGATAAGATAACTGAAGAATTCTGTGTCTTTCACAAACACACTGCAACTGCAACTGAACAGTGGTTTCTGTTTCGTCAGCACCTTTCTATATTCTAACATCATGAGTCAGAGCAGTGCATTGATGAAAAGGCGCAGTCAGAGGAGTTCAGGCAGGTCTCAGGATATTCACGTGTTAATTTCAACGCGCTCCAGACAACAACGTGCTAAGCTATATTTGCAACGAGACCCCTGGAGGCACTTGGGTCTTATAGATTCTCTAGAACTATTTTGCCGAGTTGACTAGACGTTTGAAGGAATCCCGGTAGATAGACGCCTCATAGGTTGTAAGCACGTCTCGTATCATACTCGCGAGCACTTTGCTCAGCCCTTTCAGTGTTACATAAGATTGCCATCTCCCCGCCTGGCTTCCATCCGCATGAACTCACGCTTACACAAGCAGAGTGACCATTCGATGGAATTCGAAGACAAGCATCCGGAAGTTGTGAAGTCTCAGACATCGGTATAGATTACTACATCTAGCAACACAAAGGAAGTGCTCACAGAAAATTACAAGATCGACTTTCTCTCTAGGTAGCTAGTACGTTTCTTTACCTCAACTTACAGGCGATTGCTCGATTCAGATCTTGTCATGCGCAGCTCTCATATTCAAGCTCCTCATCATATCCCTGTATCATCGATTAACGTTTTGAGAGAATTTTGAGCTTGCAGCAAAGCAGATTTTAGAAGCGGCAGAGAGTTGGTGTGTGAGCAAAATGAGTAGCTCCGATTCGGATGATTCACACAAGGAAACCAACGGCTCAAACGGGATCACCAAGAGTTTTTTGGACGGAGATGCATTCAGAACGGAGAACTACATTCTCCTCAAGCGCCCCGACCGCATTTCCGAAATTTTCAAGACATGGGGCCACCACGGACGTGGTGAAGTGCGAACATCATCCACCATGAAGCCCAAATCATCTGCGATGAAATGGCGCAACATCCTGTCCCAGGGCTTCCTGGACGTGCTGTGGCTGATTCAACCATTGCTCGCCTTCATCGGGACGTGCGTAGAGCTTCCAGGCAACGTTTGGAACGCCAACGGGGGGAGTCTCTGGCAGGTGACGAAGAGGCTGCTCACGTTTGAGATCGTGGTTCCCAGAAAGGATAGTGCAAAGTACCACTCGCTCATTTCCCAGCTGGATCCGAGGACGAAGCTTTGGAGGGACAAATCCGCTGCGGGAACTCCAAGAAGTGAAGCCGCTACCAGCACAACCTTTCCGGGGAACGAAGCAGGTGCGAGGTCCACTGCGGATGTCTTGGTTATGGCGTCCAAGCTTGCGTACGAAAACGAAGCCGTCATAGAGGAAGTTGTTACGAAGGATTGGAATGTGAGTGCAATCTTTGTCTGCTCCTCTTTTCCATAGGAGATAGTTCACTGACATAAGGGCCCGCCAGCACCAACCAAATTGCAACTTTTGCTAACTTAAATTAGTTAAGGGATGCCCTGATATTCGATAACGAATAGGATATTTGTTTTGAAGCCCTGATATAATATCACTGACTGGTATGGAGAATTCGATCTGCAGATGCATTTTGAGGGCTTCTCCAACTGCTGGAACGAGTTCCTGAACCTAAACAACACGCAAGTGTTTCTGTTTACCGACAAACCACAAGACGCGAACGCCATCGTGGTCGCCTGGCGCGGCACGGAGCCTTTCAACGCCATGGACTGGAGCACCGACGTCGATTTCTCGTGGTACCACTTGGAAGGCATAGGGAACGTCCATGTGGGCTTCCTGGAAGCGCTCGGTCTCGCTAACCGCAACAACGTACAATCCTTCCAACACTTACAGAACAAACGCAATGCCAAAGCTACACGGGTAAGCCCACCAGCTAGCATCCCCTGCAAATTCTCAAGCCTGTTAATCTCCTTACCATGTACTCCGTAATATATAAGGTAGAGGCTCCATTAACCATGCAGTACATTAGAGAATCCATTGATCATCCATGTGAACTTTGAATTCATGTGCTAATTGTGAAAAAATACTTGATCTATTGACATTTGTTTCTTGCAATTGTTTTGTACCTTAACATAAAATAAATATGCAAAATTTTAGATGGTGCAAGTTTCTCGACTGTTGTAATGAAAGGTTCGAAGTTCACCTGAATGGTGGATGGAACCTCTCCCTTACTGTATGGTGAACGGAGAGAGGTTCCATCCACCATTCAGGTGACTTTACATGGGAGAGTGTTCATTAATCATATAGCACATTAGAGGCTCCAAGATTGACCATACATGCGAGCTTTGAATTGTGCTACTTGAGAAAATACTTGATCTATTGTCATTTATGTTTTCGACATTGGTTTGTAGCTTGACACACAAAATCAATGTGCAAAATGTTAGATGGAGACCTTACATTAGCTCCCATTTCGCCTAAAATTCTCAGTGGAATAACGTGTTGCTGTTGATTTTGCCTCGCCAGCAACAAGGCACATCGAGTTCTGGTCTTCCACAAGACGTGATAAACGACGCGGGCAAGCGTCTTGCGTACGACCATGTCACCAAGAGAGTGAGAGAACTCCTGGGTGAGCACCCCCGTGCGAAAGTTTACATCACAGGTCACAGCCTCGGAGGCGCATTGGCAGCTCTCTACGCGGGAATGTTGCATTACAACGAGGATACAGTCATTACGAAGCAGCTCACTGCCGTGTATACATTTGGCCAGCCACGAATTGGCGACAAGGAACTCAAAAACTACATGGAGGCGAAGCTCAAGGAGAAATACTTTCGGGTGGTGTACTGCAACGACTTGGTGCCGCGCATCCCCTTCGATGATCAGATCTTCGAATTCAAGCACTTCGGCTATTGTTTCTACTACAACAGTCGCTACAAATCAAAGGTGTGATCAATCTTGCTTTCGATAACAACCTGGAATTGCGTGCATGTTAAAGTCTTCGACATAATGTAAGTTCATCCAACATCGACACTTTTCTGGTCCTGCGCATGCCAGACATCTTGGAGGACAGACGAGAATTTATTCAATTCTATCAAGTCATTAGCGATTCAAAGAGAAACCTGGTTTACTCGTTTCGAAATTTTCTAACACTCAAGTAAAAGGTTCTGAATTTTCAAAGTTGAAATCATTCGCAACCTACTATTGACATCTGAAAGTCCATCATATGGACAGTCATCCACGACGCAGGAAATGCTTCAATTCCAATTTAGTCCTCTTCAAAACTTGTGTGACGGTTTTGAAGACTATGCAGTGTCATTTTAATGCTAAATCCAGGTCTCCTTAAACAAATTGTGTTCATTCGGGTGCACTTACCTGATGCTGACCTAGAAATGTTGTTGCAGTGTTTGGAAGAGACGCCTCGGAAGAACTTCTTCTACCTCTCCGATGCGCTAATAGTTCACTTAACGGCGCTTGGGGAGCTTTATAACGCCTGCCGTCCAGTGGACCCGGAGTTTGCCGAGTCGTGGTCCTCTCTTTTCGCGAGAGTGATCGCGCTCTTCGTTCCCGGCGTTGGGGGTCACAGCCCTGTGAACTACGTGAATGCCGTGCGCCTCGGACCAGCTCCACTCGTGGCGAAGCTCACTGAGGAGATTCAGGAGATCGACCAAATGCTGCATGAGTGGGAAGAGAAAGCGCGAGATTTCGTGTACCGATTGTACTCCAAATGTTTCAGTCCCTCATGACTCTCGCATCCAACTGTCCAAGTCAGTATCCTCTAGCTCTTGCAACGCTAATCTCTATTAGCAGAATATCTTTGAAGTTTTTGTATCTCACACAATTTATGAAGCATCTCCTTCACAGCATTTGAACGTCGGGTCCATCTTAGATTCTGATCGTTCTTTCAAATCCCTGGGCAGCAACTCCTGCGATTGTTGTTTTGTTGTAATCTATTGGTATGAAAAGCATTGAACATATACAAGAGTGCACTTCCATGTTACGACGACGAAGCGGGATCCTCCATTTTCCTCGCCTGAATGTGATACTCGAACCACTGAAAAATCTCCGGCGCCGCAACACTCGAGAATTCATGAAAGGCAAAGGCGACGTTCAGCTCCTGCTCTATGTGAGCTCTCAGCTGGTTCGGAAGCAGGTCCATCTCCTCCAGCGCTTTACTCCAATCAAACCACCTCGCATCATTCTTCAACAATCTTTCCTGCGTCAAGCTCCCATTAAGCGCCGACACCATTAGCCCAGACGTCACATTCCCTATGTAAGGAATGCGCCTCGCGAAGAAATCCGGTAACACGGGCGCCTCCTGCACCAAATACTCCGTCACAGGAACGCCACTCGCAGTCATCGCTGCCATGTCAACCCTAATTTGCTTCGCACGGGCCACATCCTTCACCATATGCACAAACATCACGGGAGGGTACCGTACCGTCGAATTCATCAAATTGAATCCCTTAAACCTGGCCTCCGCAACCATAAGCACGACCGCATCAAACCGAAACTGCATCGCAAACTGCGAAACAAACCATCCCCCTGTCGAAGATCCCAATGCCACAACCGGTAACCTCTCTAACCCGCGACTCTCAATCCATTCCTTCAAAATGTCGCCCACATTTGTCAAGTCGTCCTTCAAATTCCAGCAGACAGTGGTGCTGGAGATCGCGATCACGGCAAAACGTCGTTGGAGGGCGGAGATCACGAGGGCGCGCTCTTCGGGTAACCCTAAACACTTCGGACAGCCAGAATGAGGGTCCCAGAAACTGCGTGCACTGCGGCCACATCCGTGTGCGAGGAAGAGAATGGCCACCGGGGATGGAGGGATTTGGGAGACGTAATCAGTGTTGCGCGTGGCGTCGTGGTGGCGAGTGGGAATCAAGATAGGGTTGAAGACGGGGTATGTGTTGAGGACTCTCGGAAGAAAAGAATGCTCCAAGGGTGATGGTGGTGAAGGTGTAGCGGAGCGCCAGCCGAAGAGGATGATGGGCGACGAGATGAGGCAGATGAGCCAATTTATGCAATTCTTGGATGGCATTCTCGCTTGCTGGAGGGATGGGCGCGGTTCTTCGATTTCTCTGTCGAGATTCTTCCACAAGAACTCCAGATGCTTCAATCTATTGCTGCAGTTCCCGTTCGGCGGATCGCGAAGCCGAAGAGGATGATGGGCGACGTGATGAGGCAGATGAGCCAATTTATGCAATTCTTCGATGACATTCTCGCTTGCTGGAGAATGACTGGGACTCTTCGATTTCTCTGTCGAGATTCTTCCTCAAAACTCCAGATGCTTCAATCAATTTCTGCAGTTCACGTTCTGCGCGCGGATCACGACGCCGAATGAGACCGGATGATGCGTGCATTAGGCGACGTGATGAAGCAGATGAAGCAATTCATGCAATTCTTCGATGACATTCTCGCTTGCTGGAGAATGCATGACTGGGATTCCTTGATTCCTCTGTCGAGATTCTTCCTCACAAAATCCAGATGCTTCAATCAATTTCTTCAATCCACGTGTTCTGCGGACTCCTGGCATGATTCTGTGTTTACGAGACCACTGAGTACGGGGGGGAACGATCGGTACCGTGCCCGGTACATCGCGCTGGACACACGGGAACGTACACTGCAAAGCAAAACCTGCAACCTAACTGTCCAGCTTACTTGTCTCGTTGTGGGCTTGCCACGTGTTCATCTCTCCATTATTGCACAGTAGTGAAGCCTAAACCCGTCTATTATTGAAAGTCGTATTTTTTTTACTATTCAGTTCCGAATGGGTCATTCAGTTGAGACAAATTGGCACTGACTGGGCCTCCTAACTTTTCTATTGACCCAGCTTCTGATAAGATATTAAATATACCGGCAAAAACCAACCATTATGTACTATTGTTGTATATTTGATATTCTTAATCCTTGAACAACGTAGCAGACATTCATTGTCCGAAGAATGATAGAGAATCCTTCTAATTGCAGATGATGTTCATCTTTGGAATTTTGTGTGAAAAGGGAAGGTCTTGCATAATAGTTTGACCTCCAATGAGTGCTCTTGGGATTTTTTAAGCAAATGATTCAAATGGTATCTAAAAGGATGATTTCCACAGTGACCAATCCATTTTTTAAGGGTTAAATAAAGTAGAATTGAAGTATACCCAAAACCAACCATGCACCCAAAACCAACACTATATACTATTGTTGTATATTTGATATTCTTAATCCTTGAACAATGTAGCCTACGTTTATTGTCCAAAGAATGATAGAAAATTTTTCTATGTAAAAGAGAAGTGCAGATGATGTTCATCCTTAGAATTTTGTGTGAAAAGAGAAGGTCTTGCATAGTAGTTTGACCTACAATGAGTGCTCTTGGTGTATTTTTTAAGCAAATGGTTCATATGGTACTTAAAAATATGATTTCCACAGTGACCAATCCATTCTTTAAGTAGTGGCCGGATTGAAGTACACAAGTACTGAATTGGTTGATTTGGTATATATGAACTAGCCCATTCTTTAAGTGTTAAAATGTAGTAAGATTGAAATACACAATCTATTTTTTAAGGGTTAAATGTAGTAGGATTGAAGTACACAATCCATTTTTTAAGTGTTAAATATAATAAGATTGAAGTAGACAACCACAAATTTACTTGGTTTGGGATATATTGACCTCATGTTTCCTCTATTTTTGAGGTGCACAAAATTGTGTTGGTCAATTCCATACTTTTCAAGACATACCCCCTAACAATATATAACTAGACAGTGGTCCTCCTCATGTTGAGAAGGTATTATACTTTGCTAATTACATGGGAAAGACTAACTTATCAATAATTTCAAAGATTGGAGGGGTGGCTACAGAGGAGCCATCAATAAGACAATTTTGTCCAATGTAGGGATTTCCTTTTCAAGAATGGAAAGAAGGGTCCCTTACTTCATTGGTAAACAATGTTATGATGCATTCCACCCAATGGATTGATGAGCTTCCTTGGTTCGATCCAAGGTAAAGGAGCTGCAATTTTAGTCCAAAAAATGAATGCCCAATTAAAATGAATGCAGTGAGACTCCTCCAGTGAGGATTGCACAGCTGGACCAGTCTGGTTTTGAAGGAATCTAGTCAGTGAGTGGCTTAGAGAAAAATTCAGACGAGAATTATTGCATGACTCAACAAACGAAATAAACGACACAGCCTTTGTGGCTGACCAGCACAAATTATTCAGGGCCCATTTTTTTTTTTTTTTCTAATTTGATTTTCAAAATACAAAAAATATGCCAAAATAATCAGGTGGCACTGAAAACATATTCAGTAATCACTTTGTTGGTATTTTTCCACCTTCTCGTGTAACACATAATTGTACCAAATTCGAGATTCTCACGACTCAAATACCTAAGCCTTTGGGAAAAAAAAGCTAAAAGAAAAATCAAAATACCCAAAAGTAGGATAACACTAGAATTGTAAGTTGCCAAAAATTAAAGCATTTGAAAGAAATGATTTAAATTAAAGTTATGCAATAATAAAGGTTGGTGGAGAATTTCAAGAAAATAGATATTTTGATGTTTGCATTTAACTTTTGGAAATAGTAAAAATAAAATAAAAATGAAACAAAAAAATCACCCACTCTTTTCAACAAATAAATAAACGAGAATGGGCTTCTACTCAACTAATTTCATTTCAAGAAAAAAGAATAATTCTTTGATCCTTGCATTGAAACAAAAGAAGTGCACTTTGAGAAAGATGTGCATGATTGTTTTATACCTTTCTTATGAATTTCAGATTTTTTGCAAAGTATAATGCAAAAATTATTGTCAAATACACTTGTTTGTTTATAGCAAAAGTAAATATTTATATTTGTACAACCTTACTCTTGGAAAAATATACATATATAAAGTGCACCCACATCGTCCTTCGTTTAGAGTAATGAGGTCAAATGTCTATTTGGGCCAAAATCGAAAAACTATAAATAAGATGAATTTTGATCCTAAATCCTAAATTCAATCCTAGTTACTAAACTATTCAACTATTACCAATAGTGAATTCATGAATTTGAACTCAACATTTAAATTTAAAAATTAATATAAGTTTAGTTAGTTTTTGATTTAATTAGGACTTTTCTTTCTCTCTGCGCAAGCAAGGTTTCAATATTTAATTATTGAAAATATTAGAAATATTGGAGCCTCAAAAAAATGGTCATTGTCATTGGCCTTGGGAAATGCTGAGTGCACATCCCATTGTCTAGGCACTTTTCACACATGTGCCTTCATCAAGGAGATGACATAAATCAACATCTTTTATGTTGGGTGACGTCAACATACCAATACATGACACCTTCATAGCCATCGGCAAAACATCCTTCAATTAAGAAGAAGCAAGCACCTCATGTGCAACATCAATAAGTTGTAGATGGTGCATGGCCCATGGTTTTCAAAGAACAAAATTAAGAGAGGTAGGTTTGAAAATTGTAGATCTTGAGCTATATAATCCAAAACGACTACTAAACAAAATGCCCTAAAATGAAACTCTTCTAAAACCCTACAACCCAATTCCCAAAACCCTCAAAAAACCCTAATTGCAAATAAAACGAATTCTTAAATTTAACCTATTTTTTCACAAATTTATTTTAATATAAATATTAGACAAAGAAATATTCAAATATTTAGCCTCAAAAAACTCTTCATTAGTTTGTTTTTATATGATACCTATAAATATAAACAACGGAAGATAAATGAGCATACAAAAATCGGAAAAAAAAAAATTGTGTAGTATTGTATATGAAAGGCTATACAAATTACTTGATGCAACAATGTTGACTTCCCTTGACACCATTTTTATTGGTCATGGCTTTCTATTGCAAATGACATTGTTTGTCAACGTCAATAAAACAATAGTGAATCCCAAGTCAACTTGTTTTCATTATTCACATGAAAAATGAAGATGACATTCCATCAAATGAAAAAGACTTCCTAGTACAAGGCAATCTTACTCCTTTCATTTGTTTTCCCTCCTATTCACGTAAATGTGCATAACTATTGTTTTGATTGTCAATGTCAGCAAAGGCATTACCAACTTTGAAAAACAACTTTGAAGTTCACCCACTTTCTTAGTAAATGAAAGTGCGCCTTTTAAGAGCACGCCCACGCGCCTTGATAAACGGATTACCAATTGCATCTTACTTAAGAAACTCACCCCACCCGATGTGCAACCAAGCTTGAAAACAGAACTCATTTGCTTGTCTTGAAAACAAGAACACTACAGTAGGCTCATTGCTTCATTTGGTCGATATGTGTTGGTTCCTTTATCATCCGATTTTCATCCGATTTTCAGGCTTCCCCGCAAGGCCCCGGTGGTGATGCTCTAAGGTCGTAGTGACACTTCAAAGCAGGCAATTCATCACAAATTAATGCGCTGTGGAGGTGCTGGAATCCTTCCTTTCCAACCCAATTCCACAAAATTCTGCTGAGAATTGACTGCTCCGGGAAGAAGCAGCAACACATGCTACTGGTGCTCGATCTGTGTGCAATAATGTCGTTGGGTTGCTACCTGGCATCAGTTGCGGAATGATGTGCATTAGTGCCCGCAATTACTGTACCGAATCTCGCAATAACGAACTTCTCCATGTCGGACATAATGTCCATTCATTACATAATTGCATATGAACTTTGAGTCTTGCCCTGGCTGGCTACAACAATCACAAAGCTTTGCACCGTCTCAAATTTTGCACATTTACTCTGTGCTGTCTATAGATCAAGTGTTGACACAGTTAACACAAATCAAAGTTTACCCGACAAAGCTTGCACCGTCTCAAATTTTATTCTGTGTTAACGTCAAAATCAGTTGCAAAAAATAAAAAACTAAGTGTCAATAGATCAAGTAATGACACACTCAGTTAACACAAATCAAAGTTCACCAGTATGGCCAATGGACCATCTAATGTATTGTGTGGTTTAGGATGCCTCTACTTTACTCCCCGATTATCACTCGAAAGGGCATCTTTCCGCCTCTGATAGTCAAAAATTCTGTCAGTGAAGGAAATAACGGCACCCAAGCAATGCCATGGAACTGAAGGAAAAGCAGGCAGTCTGGTGCGCGCCAAGGGTATAACGTGCTGCTTAGGCCCACATGGCTTAGTTAGTTGAACAATCCAACATACTCATGACTCACAGCTATCTCTAAGCAGGACCTGTCCACAAGTAGCGTTCTTCTTTTTCCTCTTTAGTTTGGTGACGAGAAAGAAGGAACATCAGCACTGTCCAGATAAGGGAAGTAAACCAAAAGTGTCCCCTTCCCTGTTGCTTTCCCTTCTCAATTTGCGTCCTATCACCAATACAGTTCCAAGATTTCTCGGCTGAAATATAAATTACATTGGGTCAAATTACCTATTGAAGCTGAGAAACACAGTACCTGTCTAATTTGAGAATTTCTTCGATTTACAGTCAGAAATTGATGGGATGGCCAAGAGAAACGGATCGGGTGGCTGCGGATAAGACACTCCATTGTCTCAATTTACGCATCCCATCTGTATCCCCGAAATGTTGTGTATAAAACTGATGGGACAACTCCCACATGACAAGTTGTCGAAGCATGTCCCCCATTTGTCTCGAAGGTGAAGCATTTAGAGAGGATCGAGTGGACAGGAAATGCCTAATAAGGGTACTTGCGAAAGTCGAACTTTCTCTCAAATCGATCTCACGGAGAAAGAACATGGGCATGCAAGCAATACAGGAAACACAGATGTATTTACTTCGAGAGAGAAATACATTACCGCTATTAAAGATGCTGCAATTTTGAGTCTGATTGCTTTGGAGGAACTCAAGCCCAGTCTACTATAACAGGAAGTAGCGGTTGTAGTATTGCAATCAGTGTCGTAGTCTTGCTGTAGTCCTGCAATCTCGACCCTCTGTATTACACATATTTTTAAAGTTAGACCAAGGGATGCAGATCCTCCATTCAATCGTTTTCACTCGGTGATTGAAGAAACGGAAGGGGAAGGTGTCCCTATCGTTTGGAGGTTTAGAGTTCTAAGGGGTCATGAATGATTGCGCAACAGCTTCATCATTTCAATCCTGTGGCCCCCAAACTGCTGTGATTCGCTCTTTAATTCGTCTTGCTCTTCAAGTCAAGGTCTTTGGAGTCAGACACCGGCTTCATTCGATCAATCATTTCCGTTGCGGATGTACTAGAGCTTGCAAGCTAGTCATCACTTTGCACCAGTTCACCAGTACTTGGATTCCATAGCCAAGTAGCGAACAGAAAGACAGATATGGTGCAGGTAACGCCAACTTAGCTGGTGAACCAGGCAAATCTCGGATCGATAGCGTCTTGGCAGATTATATCTCTTGAAAGCCGCTTCAGGGTGTGACCAATTGATCATTTCCACGGTCATCATGATCTCATGAATTCGGTTGCACAAGCATGTCGAGCGCGGAATTGAAGATCAGCAAACGTAGGCTTTGAGTTCATCGCTCAAACCAACGAGGAATGCCCACTCAAGGTAAGCTATTGATCGCAGCGTACACATACTTCCAAGCATCAGTGAGTCCCACGCAGAGAATCAGGTTCCTGAGAAATCCCAAGCACATTCCGCAACTCTAAGGTGGCGAACGGCAATCTGCGTGCGTGACGGATACTTCCAAACAATTGACCAAAATGGATTGAGAGTGAGTCCGAAACGACGTCGCAAGTCCACCGAGTTTATGGTCACGTTCGTTACAAAGGCGTGTTTCAGGGTAGCCAAAATTGTGACAGCCGAATGCTCCGAGCTTTGCGGTTCCAGAAACTGCTTCAATTTCACTAGAAGTCGCCATTTTGAAGGGGTCGAAACTGTGACGTTCAAGTGCGCAGAGCTATGAGGTTCTAAAAACTGCTTCAATTTCACTGCAATTCTCCATTTCGACGGTGCCCAAATCGTGACGTTCAAATACTCAGAGCTTTGAGCTAGGTTCCCGAAACTGCTTCAATTTCACTGAAATTCGCCATTATTACGTCGAGGAGTTTGTTTCAAATGGGGGTATTGGAACTCGTCGTCTTCCTCGCCATGCTGGGGGTGGCGACAGGCTTGAACGCAGACGGTGTGGCACTTCTCGCATTCAAAAGCTCCATCTGGTCTGACCCCAAAGGCGTCTTCAAAACCTGGAACACCTCCGACGCGACTCCATGTCTATGGAAGGGCATCACTTGCGTCAGAATTCAAGCCACCATGGAGGATCGCGTGGTGAGCCTCGACCTGTCCAGGCAGGCGCTCAGTGGCACCATTGCTCCCAGCCTCGGTTTACTCGGGCATCTCGCGGCTGTGAACCTCTCGAACAACAAGTTCACGGGGCAGATTCCGAAGGAGCTTTTCAGAGTGACAAGCTTGTCGCGGTTGTACCTCTCGTACAACAACTTGACGGGGGGGATTCCAACGGAGATTCGGAACTTGGGTTCGCAGTTGAGAGTGTTGGAGATTAGTGGCAATCGATTGAGTGAGTTGCCGCAGGAGATTGTTGCGTGTTATCGACTTCGTAGGTTGGTGTTGAGTAACAATAGGATTAAGGGAGTGATTCCCGTGGGGATTGGGGCGAAGCTCAAGCAGCTGGAGAGGTTAGACTTGTCTGTGAATGAGTTCGTGGGGTCCGTCCCTGACGACTTCGGCAACCTCTCGTCGTTGCTGACCCAGGTAAGCACATCAAGCCTACATTAACTGAATTCTACACGATGTTGCGCGCAACAAGTGACAATCCGATGCGCAGAACTTGCTTGTATTAGAATTGCAATCATCGATGCGATTGTTGCGCTTCCGTCACTCGCCTGAAACATTTCAAAATTCAGTTCAGTTCACTCGAATTAGACCTATACTACTGGCGAAATTCCCCACAGGCAGGCAGGAAGTTTAGAACCTTTATAGGCAATTTCATTAAAATGGCGGCAGTTTTTTGCCATTTTAATGGAATGTGTGCCATTTTACCGGAATGTAGTGTTATTTTCTAACAAATGCAATGCCATTTTAATGGAATGAGGTGCCATTATATCGGAATACCGCCATTTTAACGAAATTGCCTATCTTTGTGCAATCTGCCGACAGTTTGAAATGTGTAGAGTGAGAGTACGTGATCAACACACCCTGGTCAAATGTGTTTTAGTGGTGTGATTCAGAGTGTCGAAGTTGTGACATTCAAATGCTCCGCTAGAGCTTTTGATAATTAAGATCAAAAGAGATCTGAGGTTTCGTAGGCAGAGGCGATATTCCAAGAGTACCATTCTCTTGAAATTTCGCCGTTTCATCGAATTTTTACCATTTTTGTGGTTCTAGCAGGCGCCGCTCAATCTTTCCAACAACCACTTGTCGGGTTCCATTCCCCCATCGCTGGCCAACCTCCGTAGCGTGCCGATCGACTTGAGCAACAACCAGCTCTCAGGTCCTATTCCTTCCAATTCGTATTTCCAGTCACAAGGACCGGTGGCGTACGTTGGCAACGCCGCCCTCTGTGGCTCCCCTCTAAAGATAGATTGCACGCCTTCACCATCGCCATCCTCTGTTTTGAACAGTTCTGCACCCGAAAGTGGCAGGAATTTCAACCAGAAGGAGGAACACTCCTTGAGCAAGGCCGCCGTGGTTGCCATATCCGTGGGCAGCGGCATTGCGGGGTTCATGCTCATGGCCTCTTTCGTTCTCTACTTCCTCATGGGCGTCCGAAACTCGAGACTCCAAAGGGCAGACAGTGCGTCACGGTATCTGTGCTCATGGCGAAGTGGAGGTCCCGAGACTGGATACGACGTCGATGGTAACTTGGTGCACTTGAGCGGCGTTTTTTCCTTCAATTTGGAACAGCTGCTGCGCGCGGCTGCGTATGTGCTCGAGAAGAGCGGCGTGGGGATCGTGTACAAGGCGGTGTTGGACGAGGGCAGTGTTGTTGCAGTGCGGAGGCTTGGGGAAGGCGGAGAGCTGAAGCGAAAAGAGTTCGAGTGTGAGGTGAAAGCCATCGCGCAGGTGCGCCATTACTAGTATACTAGTACAAACACACAAAAATTGGTTTTGTAACATGCAACATTGGTTTCAAAGTGCAAAAGAAAAATATTCAAGAATGGTGATGTGTTGAACAGGTGCGCCATCCTAATGTTGTCAGCTTGCATTCATACTCGTGGACTCCGGAGGAGAAGCTCCTCGTGTACGATTACCTCCCCAACGGCAGCTTGGAAACCGCTCTGCACGGTTAGTCCTACATTCACTAAAAAATTACAAACTTTCAAGAAATTGTCACTTTTCCATTGCCTCGTCTAGATCAGAAACTCACATAATAGTTGCTATCAAACAGGTTCCTGAAATTCACAAATCCCTTTCAATTGCGTAAGCGCGTAATGTCGAAGACAACGATTCTGAGAAGTGAATTCGTTGCAGGCATCTCATAAGTTGCAAGGACTGACAAGTTTGGCGTGTAAATCTCATTAGAAATTAACCCCTCAAAATTTTCAGAAACGTGTTTCAATGCTCACTATGCTAACAAACCCATACAAGTCCTAGCTAGTTCCAGAGCTCCTTGCACTTGAATGTCGCGCTTTGAAACACGCCATTTTCGTCAAACATGATCACGAACTCCCCTGATCCCTTGGAAGTCCATATTTTCAGCACTTGACCATCACAATTCGCTAGACAAATGTGTACGAGGCTGTGCACAATTTAGGGTTTCGTGGCTTGAGTTGAAATGCGAATTTCGAGGTTTTGATTCGAAATTTGTTTCCAGGGGGATCGGAGTCGTCGTCGAAGGGGACGCTGCCATGGGCCGCGCGAGTGCGGATCGCGACCGGGACAGCGCACGGACTGGCGCACATCCACGAGCGGAAGCAGAGTCACGGCGACATTAGGCCGGGTAACATTCTCCTGGATGGATTTTTGGAGCCGCGAATTGCTGGGTTGGGTGTGCGACGATTGGTGGCGCTCATGGCGCAGGTGGAGCTGAGCGGGAGCATCGCCGCGGGTGGCAAGGGTCGCGGGGATTCCGGCCGCAGCGTTTCGTCGGTGTCGCCAGCGCCAGGTTCGCTTCCTCTCCTCTCGAGTATAAATTTTTGGGCCTCCAGCCATGTCTTGTGGCGATGGTTTGTAAGATAAAGGCACAGTCTAATAAATCCTATTTTTAACAACATTTTTCTATTTGTGTTTGAGAGTTTACTATAATAAGAAAGATTTGGCAAAATTTTCAGTCCTTCCTTGAATGGATTTGGTAAAATGCAGGAAAAAAAAAGGCTACAAATTTTCTACATACTTGTTGCAAAGACTCAAGGTACTAGGTCAGATTTTTGCAATAGATCACCAAAAAAATACACCATCTCTCTTTTCTCAATAAGGAAACAACACCTAAAATTGTTTGAATAATAAGAGTTTGAGGTCATGATTCCATTTATCGAATTCCAAAAGTGCTTGTTGGCAAAAAAATTATATTTTTTGAAAACAAAGGCCAAAATTTTAGGGACATTCTTTTTTCTAAAATAGAACAATTTCAAGAGAAAATAAATAATCTTTCTATTTTTAAGTTTCTATTGAATCCCATTTGTCAAATTTAATTAATTATTCAACAAAAAAATGTTGACCCTAACCACCGGGAACAAGAGTCAACAAAGGAGATTTTTAATTCTCTTAAAAAGTATTTTGGAACACCATATAAATAAAACTATAAATTTTCAAAGTGCTCAAAATAGGTGTATCCAAAATTGATCCTAGGCTTGTATGAATAGAAGTTGTAACATTTTAGGCAAGAATTTTTGCGAGGCGGATTTTGAAACAAGTAGCAAATTAGATGTAGTTACTTTAGATTTGTCTTTTTAGCTACTTTTACAAAATAGGCTTTTGATATTAATGTTATGTAAGTGGAAATAAAAACTAAACTTTTTTTTTCTAAAGTTGGGCATAAATTGAGAATAACTATATATGTTCATCTTGGATCCTAATTCAAATTCCATTTAGTAGTGAGGCAATTCCAATAGGGATACTATATTGTTGTCAGTTGGTGAAAATTTGACCACAAAATTAATTTTTGAAACATTATAGAGGAGAAAAAAATGTTTAGTGTATGACTTTCAAGAAAAACAAAAAATGCACCTATTCATCCTAGAATGTGACAAGTTTTGGTTGGTGGTGATAGGGTTGCTTTCTTTGTGGATTAATCTTGAAAGAGGAATCAACATTGATACATTCATATATTAACTAAGAAAAAACTCCTAAAAATACTCTTGTTCTTGTAGCATTGATTTCATTTTTGAGGATGGTCCTATTCAAATATTTTTCCTATCAATGTAAGCCCTCCCCTTTGGTCCTAAAGATATCATAAGCCAATTTAGCGAAGTCATGATTTTGTATACCACTTGTTAATTGAAGTTTGAAAATTCATTTTATATTCCTTCACATAGTGTTCAAAAAATACAAACTAAAATGCATTGGAATCATCTTTCAATTGCCAAAAAGATTGAATAGAAATGAAGGTGATTCCAAAATAGAAACAAATTTGAATGCCTAAAAGCATCTTTACCTAGTTTATTGTTCCAGAATTCCAAACTTGGAGCTCCATGTCCTTGAGTTCCTATGATGCGCCCTTCTCAATGAGTTCGATGTACCAAGCACCGGAAGTCTCAATGTTGAAGCGAGCTTCATCCAAAAGCGATGTGTACTCATTTGGCGTAGTGTTGCTGGAGCTTGTCAGTAGGCAATCACCTTTCCAATTGGCAGAGTCTAGAAAAGTGGACTTGGTATCGTGGTTGCACTTTGCTCTCCAACAAAAGAACGCACTCTTTGAGATTTTTGACCCAGAGTTGCTAGTCAATGCCAACGACAACTTGCAGACCAAAATGATCGAAACATTGCAAGTTAGTCCACTATTCCATCTCCTACATAACCCTTTGTATAATTCTTACTTGTAACCCCAAAGAATCTTGGCACCATTGAGTGTATAATGAATGTTTTCAAGAAAGTTTTCTATGGAAGCTAAACAAATGAAGTGTACTAGGAAGGATGCCAATGATTGAGCACATTTCAACTAGTACCATGCTTTCATCATCATAAATAATTAATTGTATGATTACTTGTGAGCACTCAATGAATTGGATGTCTTTGCCAACTCCATAAATATATGTTGGAAAAGCAATTTTTGTCTATTTTTCAACAATGTAGTCAACATAGTCACTTGTTGCTTCATGTTTTTTTATTATAGGGTTGTAAATCAATTCATGTAGGGATGGTAGAAAAAAGCAAAAACTTGAAAAAAATGAAAATCTTATTTCTAAATTCTTCATTGGCCATAATTTATTGTAGTTTGTCCTACAAACTCCAAATTTACATTCTTTTTATCTAGCTCGTTGTAACCAAACAAATTTTCACCTATGAGATTTAATAGACACTATGGGAATTAATAGACATTGTTTTTGCCTAATCTTAGTGGATTTCAAACCCTAAGGAATGCATGTTTGTGAAAGCATCACATTCAACAAAGTTAAAAGTAACCATCTTTGCATATTTGTCGCCATGTAAAACTTCTCCAATTGAATTGATGTGCAGGTAGCATTGGCGTGTACTACTGTGAACCCCGACTCTCGACCCAAGATGAAACAAGTGGCTGAGTTTTTTGAACAAATCCAGGCCACATCATAATATAGAATGGTACTTTTGCACTGCACATTTTATCCCCCTTAATCTAAGTGCTTGGGAGATAGTCATATTATAGGTCAAAGAGTTTGAATGTGAGACAAGTGTGTAAGATATTTTAGAATGTCATCAAAGAGAGGTTTGAGTGTAATCATGTTTATTCTCAACTGACTATTACACTTTGTAAAATATGGACTAGATAGTCATTGAGGCTCAAGAATGTTATAGAACAAAACGCTAACTAATAATGTACTCTTAAACCAAGAATGTCCAAGAGTGCCCTATTTGGTTCACCAAAGGGCTCACATAAAACACAATTATCATATGATTTTTTACCCTCTTCCTCTCAAACAAAGAAAAGCTGGTGACACATTTACTTTGACTAGTCAACCTAATATTCTAATTAATCTACAACAATTATAGTTAGAAACAACAAAGTTCACACATTTTTTGAAAATACTCTAAAAAGCTAGGATGAAAAGCCCATGGACCCAAATTGGATGTCACTGCTTCTAAAATGATTGAGAATCAACTAATTGAAAAAAGATTAGCATTCTTGGTGTCACGAACACCCACAAGCAACTTTTTTAATCTCAATTTGTGATACATCTAAGATGACTAAGTACATAGTGTTATGATGCACTCTCACAATTTCATCCATTTGGGTGGTCATGTTTACATCCTTCCACATTTCGTTCAATATTTGGAAGCACTCACAAGTTTAAAATTCATTTCTAAAATACAATGTTTCTTATGCAATGGGATGTTGCAACAATTGTACTACTAGTTTAGTTAGCATGCTGAAACAAGTTAACAAGGTTAATATGACTCTGCACGATAATGTAATCGATGATAATCCACTGCGTGATAATCTAATATTCCAACTTCTTCAATTCACCGCTTCACTTCAATTTTGGGGAGTCGTCTGCTCCGCTTCAAAAATGAATCTTATGTCTTTGAATCTCCACATTTTCCAAAAATCAGCAGGTTTAAGAAACTCTTCATGCCTCGGTAGCGTCATAGGAGCAACATCTTCGCATTCATGCATAAAAATGAATGACTTGTTTATATAAAGCATTTTCCAGGTCTTTCTCTGCCGAATGAGTGACCAGCGAGATTCTCATGACTGAGGCTCAGGAAGAAATGAACAACTAATCTTCAGAGAAGGTTTTTAATTTGTATGTCACAGTTCATTCTTGGCTTGAACCCAAAGTGCTTCCGCGGCAAATCATTCTACTTTTATACTCGTTTGAAAACAGAGCAATGTCAGCCACGTCTTTGTCATATAGAATATTACATTTGCAAGAAATGGGCATGTCATCTCTTCCTTCTCGTGGGATAAGTCTTACTTGATGAACCAGAGCAGTAAGACCTGCACAGCATTTGCCATTAGGTTTTGGAATGATCTCTATTACCCCCTTGCATACTAGACGATACCGGTCAATAAACTAAGCATCCGCATCGGTGACCTATATCTGTATCTAGAAAAACATGATCTGTACGATAAGTTATCACAGCAGAGCACAAGCCCCTAGAAATAGAATGTTCTTTTCAGAAATCTATCAAGTTTCTTAAAAACGAGCTCTTGCACTAGAAATGAACGCTTTGCAGGATCAATATCTGAAAAAAACTTGCGAAACAAGGTTTGAAATCTCATTTCTAGATACAGATATGAATACATGAGACGCTGTCGAAAACAGTTATAGTATCCAATCCCTTAGCTAAATCCTATGCTAGATCTCTGACATGTTGTAGGGTCCCTTAAGATATCCAAGTAACAAAATTCTCTACAGCTTACAGCTTTGGCACTAAACAGCATGATACAATATCGCTGTGAAAAAGCGCAGCGATGCAATGAAGGATTTGCACCGAAGCCTGCCCCTGGTGGAAGAACAAAGACAACATCTACTTACAGTCTTGACGGCATCGGTGTGTCTTCAGGTAAATGCAGCGCTTCGTAGTGGCCGAAGCCATGATACAAGACCCGAATTGGCTTATCGTTACCATGCTCTTGACCATACTCAGCAATAGCTATAATACCACCTTTATCCTTCATGTAAACTGTGATGGGCATCCTGAGTTCAACCAACCATATGATGTTGACCAGAAATTCAAGTGAGGTCCTTGTAGATGGATGAAATGATACGGAAATTTTGGAGAATATACAGAGAAATTCAAGCTCTGGTACGGAAAATGTGTTATCCCTGTTTTCAGGTAGCAACTAGTCAGCATGTTAAAATGTGGCATTTGGATGACAGAAGTTTAACTTACTGGAGGACGTTGGAAAGCATCAGGAGCTCAGGCTCACCACCCCAGGTGTGGGGGAGACGCATGCGCCTTACATATGCATCAAAATCCCCTTCGATAAACCTGTAAGTCAAAATGTACTGTTAATCAATAGAGTAATCTCAAGCGCGTTAATTGGTACTCAAAGTTTCTCGTAGTACATTGATGACCAAAGAAGAACATTCAAGTGTTCAAACAAACATGAAATAATCACAAACCATTACTAGTCCAAATCAATTCAACATTTAATGCTCAACATGCAGAGATATGGTGAGTCAACCGTGCCTCATGTTTCACTAATTACAATAATCTCTACTGAAGCCTCGGAAACCAGAAGGTCATGACTAGGTGTACTGCTCCACGCTCACACCTCCTTTTTCTGAGTTTTGACAAATAGTAATTCCAAGATATCCAAAAACTCTAAGCACTAGAGCAGCAGGGATGATGACAAGAAGCAGTCGAACCAACCAAGTAGCACCAAGTGGCTAGCTGGTGCCTTAAGGTTTGTGAACTAGCTGTTTTCAGTTAGCTAACTGCCGGAACTTGGTTGGTGCGGGCCCCGGATTATTACTTAAAAACATTGATATGGGCACAATTGGTTTTACTTATACAAAATCCGGGGGTTAACTGATGGAAATGAATGTAAATCCAGCGCCAGAAACTTAGTGTGAATTATCACCAGTTTTCTAACTGAAGCTACTTTGGCAGTACGGGCACCTTGTAAGTAATTCCAGTAAGCTAAAACCATTACTTGCTTGGAGCAGGTGGGGCCAAATATTCATAACAGACCTACAACTGGCAACAATCGCCTGCAATATTTTTTTATTGGCAGAAAATTGTTCAAGGATATACCATTCTGACGATTCTCGACGCCGCACAAGCTCGTCTAGAGCTTTGTTACGCAGGTCATCAGCCATCTGACGTTGAGTACTTTCATCAGGAGCTGGTCTTCCACTTCTCAAGCAAGCGCCATGTGCTACTGCACGAAACAAACACCTTCCATCTCCAGGAACCCCTGCTCACCAAATACCACTGATCAATGAAACAAAATCCAATCCCCTCGTCACCAATGCTTGCTTTCAGATGCCTAGATCATGGCTATCCTCATGTAGAACGATCTTTCAATTTCACACAAGTTTCCAACAATCATGAACACCAGAAGATAAGTGACCTAAGAAGCAAAACATTTTCCCTACAACACCACACGAATGGTAATAATTCGCACAATAAATCGAGAAAAAAGAATGTATGCCAGACAAGAAAGAAATAGGTACCAATATCTGCATCACCAATTTGGGTCATGACCTCACCAGTGACATGATAGTCAAAATAAACTTTCTTCCCATGAGATGCCTCATTTTCTGAACGAGAGCTAGAAGAAGCAGCCGGATGTGTCGTCCTCCTAGCCAGAGCTTCAGCCGCAGCAGGGGGGCTTCCAATCAATACTCGAGGGGCAAAGGACCCGGCAGCTGCAGCAGCGGACGCGCACATGCAAAGGCCAAACAACAGCCATGGTCGAAAAGCCTGCAGCTGCTTCTGTGCACTTCCAGATGCTGGGGAAGAAGAAGAAGAAGATGATGATGACCCTTCCTGCAATTTGGCAGACGTGTAGGGCTTTCCATGGATAGCCTTCACAGTAATTCTAGAATTGGACTTGATGGAGTCTGAGCTCCGTGGCCAGACAGCTTGTGAGCTCTTGTTAGCAATCCCATTCTGCCAAGCCAAACACCACGCTAAGTATCATTTGATAACTAAACTGTACAATGTGAAAAAAAACAATTCTGTCAAAGTACCATCCACTTCTATACTGCAAATGGCCCCCCAAAACCAACCGTACAAGAAAGTCTCAAACCTTGCATAATAAGTTGGTATATTAGATTATTTCAGAAACCTTACAGAGAATCATTTCCCAAAGATAGGTCCTCACATAATCACAGTATCATATGCATGCATTCCCATGTATCATTAAGAACCTCTGTACAATCATTGTGACCATAAGGAGACCGCCGACGGAGAATATTCTCTTCACGATGTTGTCTAAACGTTCCTGAAACAGTCTAATTCTTTTGAAACCTTGTTAGATGCTTGCAAAAATCCACAGTAATGATAACGTACCACATTATTCACATTGCAGTGAGAAAAAGGAGCAGCTACAAGCCGCTTCGAAGGTTTCAATGCTGCTGAATTTCCCCCACCTTGTTGGAGCAGGGATGGAGGAAGTCCGCAACTTCGCAATCCAGAAGGGTTACTCTTTGCTGCAAGCAGGTAGAAAGAAGGGAGATGTTGAGGGCAAGTCAAGGATGTGGAGAACACTTTCAACTGCCCACCATTCCGCAGAAACAAACTATTACAGTTCTGAATGGCGTTGTAGACTTTCCCAGGGACCAAGGGTGAGAAAGAAACAGATTTTAGCATCATGTTTACCAGCACCTTATGATGAAGGTAAACGCACTTTGCTTTCCAATGGGAACCTTGGAAAACCACACAATACTTTACAGCGCTTGAAACATCAGTTCCTGCACAATGATCAAATTCACAATCTTCAGAGTATACCAAGACTTCAATTAGGGTTAACCACACATGAACCATTCACAAGACCATTCATTAGGTTAAATGCTGCAAATTTCCATGGAAAGATGGGATTTAAATATCTGCCAAACATCTATCCAGATAAAACCAATTCTGCACAGTTCAACAGACACAGAAACTATAATAGTATGCGTGATTAGGACATCACTCAAGGATTATTCCTCTCACCAATGGCACTGTTGAAAAAATAAAATTTCGCACCATTGAAAAATCCAATCTCGTCACTCACAACGCCACCACTTCAAATCTCAAGGTATATCCTTCTGCAACCTTCACGAAACAAGTGCGCAACTGTTCATAAATTATTCTCATGGTTTCAAAAGAACCACTCTGGCACAATTCACAAATATGGTACTAGAGGAACCAATCAACATGCAGAACACAGGCGAATTAATGAACCCCAACTTTATAATGTGAGTAGAAAATCACATTGGTTTTGTATTATACAACATTGGTTCACAAAATCCATGGTAGAGAAATCAATCAATCAATCGAGGCATACACGCAAACCACACATAAATGGATCAACCCTAAACTTCTAATTTGAGCGAAAAAGAGAACCAATACGCAAATATTGGTTGTGTAACATACAAAATTGCTTTCAAATTGCAATTTAATTTGTTCAAGGAAGCTGATGTGAGACCTCCTGCTTTGAATGCCAAAAGGATACAAACAAGAGGTGAAGGGGAGATGACCAACCAATATTAGAGCACCATAAGAAGCTTGAATTGAATTGGCAAATGCAAGTGGCAGTGAATCGATTTCTAGAGAGAAAAAGACAATTGTGGGTTCTGAAAAACGAAATCATAAATCTCAAGTCTCCGACGAGAGGCCTTGTGCAGTGAGAGCTCCGTGCTCCGTTTGTTGTGTGTGATCCCCGATTTCATGTCCACGTCAGCGTTTTGAGGTGGCAATTCGCTGACTTGGCATGATGGAGAGTAGCCACCATGGAGAAGGTGGCCTTGGTATGGGGTTTGAATTTTGGAGATTTCAGTGGGTTCCTGGCAGTGAAAAAGTATGATTTTGTTTGTTTCAAATCTGCTTAACCCCTAAAAGCCCAACGGGTTCGAACAAAACACAAATGTGTTATAAAATATAAGTTCTATAAATTTTTTGAAGTTTGCATCAAAGAAGACAATGTAAAGCATGAAAAGTAGAAAGCATTAGATGTTTTTCAATTGCATTGGAGGGCCATTTCAGGCCCGTTTTCAAATTTGTTCCCAATGTAGCAAGGGAGCGTTGGGTGCTATATTACCAAAAAAAAAAAAAATTGCTTCTGAAATGAAAAAATGAAAGTATATTTTATTTTATTTTTTTCTTCTAATGACGTGGCAATTGCTCGGCCACGTTAGCGCAGAGCCAAATCCCATCTAATGTAACCGTTCAGTCAAAATTATAAAAATATTTTTAAATTCTCTTCAAATGAATTTTAAAGATATAACTTTAAAAATTCACCAAAAATACAATTTCTATCTTTAGCATTTGAATTGTCTTTTATTGGTCAAAATTGTGTTTTCTATTGATTTGTGAAAAAATGCATAAGATCTAGTAATGAGAACATCAACATTGTCCTGAAATAGTAAGTTTTTCAACACTAGGCCAATTCTAAACACTTTGTGCTATTTATCTTATAATTTTTTTTACCATAGTAGTGATCTTAGTTTTGAATTAAAAATATTGAAAGACAATCTGATCTTTTTTTAAATTAAATTTGTCTTTTTTTAAAGTTTTTTTCTGCCCAAAAATGCTACCCGAAGTTGGACAATGATCCAAAAATGGTCACTCAAGTGCTTAGGGGTTAAATGCCTTTTATTTTTAAAGCTTTTTGAAGTATGTTTCCAACAAATAAAAAAGTCAAAGATTTGATAGCTTTTAAGAATTTTTTCAAATCATAACTAAAGGATCTAACACCATCTAGGTTAACCTAGATGATGTTAGAAAAAGAAAACACAACAATATCATCTAATTTATTACAATTTTTTTGTTGGATTTCATAACAAAGTTGAAGATGCAAAATTAGAAAAGGTGATATTAAAGAGGATTTTTTGTAGTTATTCAACTTAATCTGAAAGGACCAATTGGTATATTTTAGGCAAAAATTGTCAAAAACAACTACATTGTAATGCATTGAAAAAACTTATGCATAACAAAAAATTCTTTTGAAATTTCACAATACAACACATTAATTATTAAACTACTATAGGAATGTATAGGAAAAACATTAGAAAGGTTAACTATGTAGATTTTAGGATTAATGTAGTGTTTTGAAGTTAGAATTAAAAATATTTTTGAGGCCCAAGCTGAGTGTTTTTTATTGCACCTAGTTTTTTTTGCCTAATGCATACTATATCATTTTACTTACGTACTTGCCAAATTTCAAAAGTTGAAGAAGGATCTAGCATAAACTCCACAAATATAATCACCCTATCCATTAGATGAGGTTTAGAGGATTTGGAGGGCCGTTTCAGGCTTGTTCCCAGCTTTGTTCTCCCTGGTCTCATTGAACTCCAGTGTCAGATATTTTAAAACATTAATTAATTAATTAATGAAAAATGAAAAATTCTTAAAATGAAAAACAAAGTTAAATTTATTTATTTATTTATTTATCAAAAAAAGTGACCTAGCAGTTGCTTGACTAGGTCAGCACAGCTTGCAAACGACGGGTTTCCAGATGGAAACTTGTAGCCCTTCAGAGTAGCAAAAAAACATGTACTGCTTTTCATTTCCTTCCAATAGCATAACTTTGATACGGGCATCTAATTGTTTTTTTAGAAATTAAAAAAATTGAAACCATAACAAGCCAAAACCTTGCCACCTTCTAAATCATATTCCAATAACTTTTGATTTATGATTTGTTTCCATGTTATCATGCACAAAATTAGGTGTTGTATAATGTGATTTTACCCCCACATGTTTTCTTTATTGCACTTGATCCACCACACTTAAGTCAGTGGGGGGAAGTTTAACATGGTGCATCGTTGAATAGCTTTGTGCTTTAGTATACTTGACAAAAAGAAGATCAACACTTTCCAAAGCTTCATTACTTTGTTTCCGCTAGTGTAAACTTGAGCTCTAGTATTATCTTTGAGTTGTGATGAATACCACAAATCATAATTGGATCTTAATCCCACCATATTTCTTCACATGTTGAGCACTAAGGCCACCACAAAGCTTCTTCAACTATATTTGTAGAAAATTTGAAATGTAAACCTCACTAACAATCTGTGAACAACAAAGAGATCCTACATGATTTTTTTCTGTTGAATCCATCGGTGCAATGTGATCAAGAAACAATCAAGTGTGCCGTTTTGGGTGATTTTTTTTTGAAAATGGAGATTGCACTGATGGGTTGTCACTTCACATCTTGGTATCTTTTTTTCCACACCTCTAAATGATTTGAAAAAAATTGCACATCAAAATTGTGATGATATATAAGGTAGAACTACCTATCACCCCCCTGATTTGCAATCTGACTATTTTGGGGTTAATTTCAAGAAGGGCACATATTTTTCAGAGGTGTGTTTTTGTTTCACGGATCAAACCCAAGTGGAATTATAATTTTCCCATTAAAATTGTAATTTCTGTGAATTTTTGAAGTGGTCAGTCTTGAAATTACAAAACCATTTATAGAGTGGGGTCAAAATTGTCCCATAAACAACCCATTACCGCCTAATCAAGTACTAGATATTCTCTATTAATGGAGTGACACGTAACCCTTGTTGTCATAAAAATCCCTGATTCTGTCATAGAATTCTCTGATTTTGTCATAAAAGGAAGGGAATTGGAGGGGATTTTAGGCGGAATTGGGGCCAAAGTTGGTGACGGAATTGGGCTGGTCTACTTGATGGAATTGGACTGCAGAACGGTAATGGGTGTTTTGACTTTACATGTGGAAAAAAAATCAAAGCTTTTGGATCGTTTTTGAGCATTCTGATTTCAACATTCTGATTTCAGCATATATACAATGTATTGTCTAAGTGAACATCTTTCATCAATCTTGTCAATAGTGGCATTTTCTCAAAAATTGTGCAATTCGATTGATCTTTTTTTCATAGGAAAGCTACATAACTCTTTCTTCATTTCAATGGTGGCGATTGTCAGAATTATTCCACACAAATAAGAAATTATGCTTATTACAAGAGTTAATCAAGAAATCAAGAGCTATGCTCAAGCACCCCCTTCCCTTAGGGGTTAAATACTTGCTACGTTAAACTGCCCTTTCTTCCAATCCTATCCAATCTTGAGCATCTCTTCCTCCAACAAATTAATCAAAAGAGTGACACATTAATTTATTAACCATGCACAGTACAATGACTTTCATGCCATCCAGCTGAGTAACTCAGTATACCTTACCGGCTAGCATGCATTTAACTCAATTGTCAATTGTTTAGACTTGCTTCAAAAAACTAAGTACTTTAGCAATTGCACTCCAACAAATGGAGTGAGGAGCCAAGCAAGGATGAGATGGACATGATGTTAGACAGTGTAGTACCCATACTTGAATTTCCATGGAGATCAGCCAGTGGTACAATATCATAACCACATAAAATACCATCACCAATGTCACCAAGCAGTGCAACCGATTCGAAGGTGGGTACTAAGGTAACAGGTACAGAAGTTGCCCACCTAATAAGAGCTGAAACTGAATTTTGGGGAGGTGAAGCTTCTTGAAATAGTTTTCAGTAAATTTTCAATGAAACACAAGTGGAATTGGCATCTAACCCAAGTTGTTTCATATTTTTTACAGCTTTGCGGAATTAATTATAAAATTTTGAAGTTGAAATGGCATAGGGCTCTAAAATCGCCCACCTCCTAAAAATGTACATTGTTTGTACATTGTTGAAGGCTATGAAAAAGACAAAGTGTACATTTTGAGGATATGGGCAGTTTTAGAGCTTGTGTGATTTTAGAGCTTATTATTACCTTAACTCCCCAAATCACACCCTACCTAAATTAAAACACCCTGCCACATAAGGTCATGACACATGACCCCAAATAGGGAGCAAGAAAGTAGGAAGTAAGGTAGAACTGCTCAATTCCGTCAGTCATTCAATTCCGTGGTCTACAACTTTATCCCAATTCCACCATAAAAACATACAAATCCACTTCAGATTCTGACAACAATAATTTATTAATGCTATTAAAAGATAACGTGTCAATTAATGATTGGTGAATCTTCAAGTGCTATTAGGTACATTGGAAAGCGGTATTGAGTTGTAAGAGGACATTTATGAATCCAATCTAGTGGCAGTTGTGCAGTTTCACTTCAGAAATTCACAGAAATTCACAGAAATTACAGTTTTTATCAAAAAATTATAATTCCACTTGGGTTTGATTCCTGAAACAAGAGCACACCTCTGAAAAATATGTATCTTTCCTAAAGTTGGCCCCAATATAGTCAGATTGCGAATCAGGGTGGTAATGGGTAGTTCTACCTTAGTGAATGGGAAAATAGTTGTTGAATGATCAGAATTGGAAGAGACTCTCTACATTGGATATGGGTTCAACCAACTTTGACTTTCAAAATTCATAGTAATTTCAATTCAAGGCATAAAATTACCAAAAAGATTGCAATCCCCATGATTTCTATCTTTCTACACTGCAAAAAATTTACATTGCCTTATACTGCTCCAGAATATGATTGGGTGGAATTGCTGAAGTGATCAGCTGTGGGTGGTTGCTCCAGAATATGGGTGGAATCACTTATGTGATCAGCTGTGGGTGGTTCTACCATACATTCTCTTTACACACTTTTCATCCTTTTTAGTTGGGTTCTCAGGAAGCTGCTAAACAATGTTATGCGATAGACAGGCAAGCAAGCAATTGAGGCTTCAAACAGTCTAGTACGAATGTGTTTGCCCAGACTGAGGGAATCGAAAGGATTCGATTGAGAAGGTACGTCGTGCCAAGTACGAAACATGTGCGACAGTAACAATGGGGCATGTGAGACGGTTGCAGCCACGGATTAGCACTCAAGCATTGAAACTTCAACTGCTTTGAGATTGAAGATGTGACAACAATTCAGTTGGAAGTGAAGCTAATTTCCATTCCGTAACGATAGCCTCCTTGAATAGCTTCATATCGTTTTGAGTCCATTGCATGCATGCCTCTCTGCGGAATCCGTCCTCTCGACGTGTAGAGGGACCGATGCTTTCGCAGGTATTCTCGAAGCTTGAAGTGGAGACGACTCACGTAGTGAATTGAAGGAAATGGCCAGGTACAGGAAATGCCCGAGAACCTGTGCGCAAGGTAAATCCTGCAAGTGGATGAGCAAGATGCTGCAGCAGGTGCCGCCCCTCAAGTGCCCTTACTTCCTCAAGAATGTCAGCAGCTTCATGCTATGGCGTCCAACCAATCCTTGCCCAAGACTGGTGAGCTCGAGCATCCTTTCTCCAGCTTAAACTCCCTTTTTCCATAACATTTGCATTGATGCGGGTACAGTAACAGTGAGATTGCGGAATTGCAGGAAATACCTGCAGATTTCGTGCAAGGACATGGAGACAAGTTCAACGACATGGTGGAGGTGAGGGGCCCCTGCAAGAGCATATGGAACATGAGAGTGAACATCCTAGTGTGCAAACACAGGAGAGTTATGTTGGACCGGGGGTGGAGAACTCTTGTAAACGACCTAGGATTGAACCAGGGTGACCATGTCCTGTTTGTCCTCACCGCATTCTCCAAGTTCAAGGTCTACGTCTTTGACGATGTCGGAATTAGGAGAAGGCTCAGCTCATTCCAAGCAAGCTACAATGGAAACAACAATGCAGCTTCCCCTTCGGCTACATCAGCAATGAGGCCCCAGCAACCGTCCTTCATTTGGCCCAACGAGAATGAGAAAATTTTCCAAGGAAGGAGTCTATCAACTGAACGAGATCTCTGGGAAGAAGATGTTACAGTACACGAACCCTGGAAAAGAAGACTGAGGGGAAACTCTGCAGCAAGGCCAGCGGTGGTTGACCTCTCTGATGACGACAGCCAAGAGCCCAGCGAGTCAGAGTACACCTTGAAGGGGAGTGAAGTTCAGTTGGAGGACACTGACAGTTTCCAGTCATCCCAGAGAAGCGCCTTCCACAAAAATACCTTCCGCAAGGTGCCTTCCACGTCCCCTAATTTCATCAAGAAGGTGCCTGCCCTCAGTTTGAAGAACGAAAGTGGCCCAAATTGCGCACACCTGGTGAGTTCATGAAAAATGACTTGTTAGAACGTTACTGAGTTAAATGATGAATCTGCTCAGCTCCTTGTTAAGGTACATACACTAAAATTGCAACCCTTATCCATAAGCAACCCCAATAGATACTTGACAAGAATGTACATGGTTAGATCATAAATCAAGGGTCACTTTTGAGAGCAGCACTTATGAAAATTCATAGGTTCTTCAAACAGTGTCCAAACATACAGGCAGGATATATCGGAACCCTTCAACACCAAACAAAAATTAAGTCAGTCTAATAATAGCAACCATGCTCAGATGTCTAATTTGGATGCACTTAGGTGTACATACCTTACGACGGAGGTCCCCCACCAAACATCGCGCGTTTCATTCGTTGCCAATGTCTTGCAGGAAGTTCCAGCTACCTTCACACAACGCCATGACGACCTGTTCAAGGAACACATAAGTCTTCAGGGACCTACGGGACGCGTCTGGCATGTCGTTTGCCAGATCACTGTTCAACAGCAATACAAAAGAGTCAAATTGAGAGCAGGGTGGTTCGACTTCGCCGTGGACAATATGGTCAAGCTTCATGACCAGCTCCTGTTCACGTATGTTGCAGAACGGCAGTTTCGGGTCCAAATTGTTACCAAAGGGCACCGTCGAAGAGGGAGACCACGTCGAAATTACAGCTCAGGTTCGCATTCATTAACCTGCTTTGCAAACTGCGATCCAAAGAAAATTAGTGCACGAAAGAAAAGAGAGTATCAAATTTATGCCCAGTAGTAATATTAGAATTCCATGTGCACAATCGAATTGGTAATATGATCGTAGCATAGAATGTAGCCAATATATACGGTACCTACCCCTAATTGCGACCTTTGCCCACCCTTAATTAACTTTTGTCAATATATATCCATGATCTGAGAGTCAAGGGTGCAAGAGTCTAGGGAGCATACGCCAATGATCAGCACATTGAAATTCATACTTACAATAACCAAGAATATAAGATGTTCTGGAATCGTCATTCAATTGCCAACAAAACCTAATGTAGCTTAATAAACAAGAACGGTGCTGAGATGCTTACTGTACGTGGAAACTAATAAGTGTACACTCATACCGAAACTTTTAGGTGTCGATACCTTAAGACAGTTGTCATGGTAAGAAATCAACCTTCACCTACAGAAATTAGGTCACTGAATGAGGACTAGAGAAGAACAGACAGAACAACCGTAACCAGTAACATGTACAAGGTATGCCAGAAGAAATAGTGCATCAAGACGACGCCCAGATGATTCGGAAGGACGAGATGGGCACAGCTGACACGCCAAGATCCAACTTCCAGCAACGCGCCATTAACGGAGAATACCCTCTGCAGAGTAGAATACATCAGATGCAGCAGCGGCTATTGGAGCAAAGGAGGATAATGTACAAGAAGGTAGAAGATCGATATACAAATAGGAGAGGGAGGATGGAATGGGGGTTAGGACACTCTTAGCATTGAAATGCCTCAACTGCTGCATAGATTGTGACCTTAAATTTTTGTAGCCCATGTCCAATCCAGGCAATTCGAAACCTCCCTCAAACGCTGCCTGACATAAACTGAAAATATTCTATAATGTAAGTTTCTCAGATGTTTCAGAGTTCAAACGATGAGTTAGACTCGCAACGCCCTCCACAACTCATAATTCCTCCAGTATGTCCATGAGGATGCCGATGAAGATCATGCCCGAAATGACATGTTGGAAATGCAGACAAAATGAAACAATGGATTAATTCAGATGTCAATTGAGCACGGACATTGCACGGCTCCAATAACCAAATGTAAAGACTCAAACAGTCGGGATAAGCATCCCTGACAAAACATAGTCAACAGACTTTCGAACCGGGCCAAAATAAAGAACAACGCTCACCGCAAATTCACATAACATTAAACTTCACGGACAGTACACTATGAGAAGCAAACGAACAGGCTCACCAGAAATCCACAAAAGAAAACGATTGCGAATCCCAGATCCACATCCAAATCCTGCGGTCCAATATCGTCACCGGCATTACAAGGGCAAAATCGACTCACGATCCAGCCCCAAAATAAAACCTTCCACCATCTCGCAAGTCAATCCCAAACCGTCTCGATGTCAACACTGTCCAGAAACCTAAAAATCTGGCCAAATAGGCCAGAACCAACGCTGCTGATAATCCGACTTCGCTGAGCGCAAAAACATAAAACCTTCATACATGACCCTGTTCAGAGATGGAAAAAATAAATAAATAAACAGAAACACGGAAGCACCCAAAATAAAAACGCGCATGAAATTAGGTCAAACAGGACCCTTCAATTACTTAGGTCCATTTCGAGAAAAGAAGACAACTGAATCATCCTTAATTGAGGTCCTCAAGGGAACGGTTCAACAAACAGGTCCTGCCTTGCCACACATCCGCTCCTTCGGACACTCAGATCCAACCTAATCTAAACCCTCACAGACTGACGGAGCCCAATTGCTCCGCAATCTACCGTATATCAATCTATACTGATCAATAAAAATGGCCCGATCTTCAACATGAGCATTCTGCACAATCAAACCAAGCGGCCAATTGGCCTCCTCGGCAAGTACACGAACCCGATGACGCCACCCTCACAGCAGCACCTGCGACGACGGACCGCGTCGGCACTCGTTCAACATGTCGATGTAAAATTGGCACTTCCCGATGTCGCTGTTGTTGGCGCTCACGCAGTCCTGGAACGCCTTCGACTGGTTCACGCACGCGTCCGCGCTGGACACGGTCTGAGCCATCGGCGAATGCTGCTCCTCCTGAGGCCCACCCGCGTGCTCGTGCACCACCGTGCGCGGTCCCATGACGCTGTCCACCGCCCGGTGCGCCACGGCAGATCCCGTGCCGAACGCCAGGCCCTGTGCAATGGTAGCGCCGAGGCCGGCCAGCATGCCGCCGCCTTGGCTCTGCTGCTGCACGGCGGGCGGGTGCGCCTGGTGCACAGGCGCAGGCGGAGGGGCGCGGCGAGCCACGGGCCGCGGCGCCGGTCGCGAGCGCTGGCGAGGCATGTCGCTCCTCTTTGTCTGCGACGACGATCCAAACTTGTGCGACACGGGCTCCGAGAAATCGCAAACTAGGGTTTGCAGCTATCCGACTCCCAGCAAGTGCAGCAACTCACAGAAACGTGATTTACGATGGCGCTTGTCAACGACTGAGATGTCCGGTACGAGTCGGTCTCCTCATATGGCTAAGGTGAGAGAGACGATCTCTAGAAGGTTCCCACGGGCTGTGTCCCCTGCAACATCCGACGTGGCCGATTCTGCGATGAGGTGGACTACGGGGAACTGCGTGGTTCCCAAGGCGCGACTAGGTGATCGCCACTCCACCCGCGGGAAGCAACTGCTGTTCTGAGTATGTGCTCAAGAATGTACCCCAATCTCCCACTTTCAAAAAAGTGCTATTTTCAATAGTCCGAGCGTAGTTCATTGCATGCAATCCCATATGGATCAAAAGGTGACCATCCACATGATGCGGATGATATCATGACCCAAAGTCATGACATTGTTTACGTACTTTAATAAGATATATAGTTATGATTATATTTATAGTTTTATTGTGTAATGTATCACATAATGTTAAAAGAAGAAAAGAAAAGAAACATATGTGAAAATGTTCATTTGAATATAAATCCGCTAGGAATTGCCAAAATTGCATAATTCTTTTATGATATGCTATTATTTAATACCCCGACAAATGCAAAGTGGAAAAATCTTTAGAACTTCATTTGAAAAGTTGGCCCCCCTTTCAAATTGCAACAACAAATTGCAACAACAAATTGCAACAATAAAGGAAAACTTTTGTGTAGGAAAATTCAACCCATGAGACAAAAGAAAATTAATTCCCAACTTCTACGTGGATCAAAGCTAATAACAATTGATTTCTAAAATCATAATTGTTAACCAATGTAGGGGTTGGGCCACGACTCGTGAAAAGAGAGGGAGATGAATTTTCAACTCCTAAAAAACCATTTTTAATCTCTCGTACGCTCTAAAGTCTAAATTTTGAATGATGATAGAGTGCTTTAGAGCTATATTTTCTTCAAGTAACTTCTCATTCATCCCATGCTTACGTAGTGATACTTGAATCTTTGAAGCAGACACATCCCTTTATGACCAATTTGGAGAATTTGATGTAAACAATGTGTTTGTTCAAACATGTGCACAAAGCATTAAATGTAAGCAAACATATGCACAAATTCAAAAATGGATTTAGACATGTGAACTAGATTTTGCACTTCCACAAAACCCAGGAAACAATAGTATAGGGGTTCTTTGTTTTAGGGAAAGGTCTAATCAGTCTAGCGTTTTATGACTAAAAGTCACTCATAGATAGATTTATGTTTACTAGTTTAGTATAATATTATATCACTCTTATTCCCGTGTGTAAAATTTGTTGGCCAGTCCGTTACCAATGTATGTATAAAGTCCCAATCTTGTATAGTGTTCTAAAGGAGGTCAAATCATTCTTTGTCAAATAAATCAGGTTTTGTCAAATGAATCTTATATGATGCATGCACTAGGACATAATCATAACAAGATAGTATTGATAAAATAGTATATATATAATTCGTTCATTATACGTTTTTATGTTTTTATGTCAAATAGTCTAGTCAATCTACAACTACACGGTCATGCAAGAATGACTAACGTTTTCATATCCTATGTCAAATGATTCTCAATTGTGCAATGTATGATAATGTCAAATAGTTCTTAATTTTTTTGTTTTTATTAAATTAGGTCAAATGAATCCAAACCAACAAGGGCTAACATACAAACACAACATTGGAATAATTTATAATTCAACCAAACAAATGGAACTTGTGACCAACACTTAAATCAAATTATAATTAATCTAAATACAATCCTAAGAACTTGAATTCACCAATAACAAGGCACCAAAGATAGATTTAAAACAATTTGCACTTCATACAATTATACAAAATATAGACTGAAATTAGAATACAAATAATCAATAAATCACAAGATTGAAATTTAAATAAAATGAATGATCAAGACTTAAACACTTACTTACAATAAATCATGCAAATTCTAAAACTAAGACTTGATTAAAACCACAACAAATAACCAAGGTTCCAAAACATGGAACAAATCAATCAATAAATAATTAATCAATAAGTAAATTAAATTAAAAAAAATTAGATTAAAAAAATTAAAAATTAAAAAAATTAAAAAATTAATTATTATAATAATTTCAGCTTAATCCTCGCAACCCAAGCCCATGCTCAAGAGGGCCTAAGACCACTTCAGGAACCCTAAGGTCGCGGGTTGCAGCCCAAACCCGTGCGATTGGATTCCAAACCCGTTTGTTGAATCCCTCGACCGTGTGATCTAGGGAGCCCAACTACGCGAGGAGCTGATCGGGATTCAAATCCCTAATTCGGGAAGTCATTGGAGCTTTGTCACAGACTACCTGCCGCGCCTCATCAATTTACAAATTCGACAATCAAAGATGATCAAGCTCGGCACACCAATTTTGTCATCATCCAAGTGAACTCTGTCATCTTTCCTAAATTTCTCAGACTGATTCTATTCAAAAAAATCAATGTAGAAGTACCGCAACTTACTAGAATCACAACGACGAGCGCACTCCCAATTATGATTCTAATTTTTTAGAAGATTTTGATTTAGACTCTTCTCGTATGCTGTGCGAGAATTCATGAATCCAGGTACGATCCCAACGCCAATAATCCCCTTCCTAATCACAGAAGTAATGACTTGGAGAAATCTTGATGAAGGTTTGCTACAGTAAGTGCAAGATCACGTCACCAATCGTAGTTCAGTGCGATTACCAGGGTTACACAATCTAGAAATTCGTGAAACCATAACAGAAGCAATCCCCTTGCTATGAATGTAAAAAGAGAAAGGGAAGATAAAGATAATTAGTTGTATATTAATAATAATATGAGATTAGGTACATAGCCTTCTTATAGAAGCAAAGACACCGGTTGACTAATAGAACGCTGTGTCTTATGACTATTGAGTCTAATCTACGTAATGTAACACGCTCCCTTTAGCTGTAGAGCTGAATTGATAAATCTTGAACTCGAAACTTTTGAAAAATACACTTGAGGTTGCTAAGCTTCAGAGGGAGAAGTACAACAAGTAACGCCCCCTTGCTACGAGCCAAAAGAAGCTGGTAGATCAAAGCTGTGAAAACAAGCTTCATGCTTGAGTTTGGAAAGTGACTTGGTTAATAGATCAGTCGGCATAGCAGTCGTAGGAATAAACATAAGTTTGAGTATCTGAGATTGGACCTTTTCTCGTAAGAAATGGTAGCGCATGTCTATGTATTTAGATTGGTCATAATACTTGGGGATCTCACTGAGTGAGAGCAATACATGACTGCTTGTTCGAGTAAAGGATACTAGGAAGCTCAAGAGTATATTTTAGCTCAAAAATAAGCGCTTGAAGCCATAACAATTATTTGACAGCTATAGCTACAGCAATGTATTCAGCCTCAGTAGAGGAAAGAGAAACAATGGACTGCTTTCTACTCTGCCAAAAAATGATGCAGGAAGAATCAAGTTGAAAAATGTATTTTGAAGTGGAACGCCTAGAATCTGGGTCGCCAGCCCAATCGGCATCACTCCAAGCAGTAAAAGAATGAAAAACCGAAGTTTTAAAATGAGCACTACTTTAGAGGAGACCAATGTGCATGGTGCCTTTTAAATAACGGAGAATACTTTTAACCCCAAGCCAATGAATTGGGGCTTGATTGAACATAAACTGAGATAAATGATTAACTGGAAAAGCAAGGTCCCACCGAGTGCACAAAACCAGGTACTGTAAAATGCTCTAGAACTTGCTTATATGGTACAGAAGCCATAGCAATAATTTAGGCTTGGGTGAGGTTGGCACTCTAAGCCTATGAATAACGAATTCCGGCTTCGAGAGGTGTGGAGACTGGATTGCAGGTAGCGATATTAAACTTAGTTAAGATGTCTATAATATACTTTGACTAAGATAATAGGAGAGTCTTATTAGGTCAAGCACGAATAATTTGAACGCCAAGAATATAGGCAATCTCCTTATTATCTGTCATAGAAAATCGTTTAGAAAGTAGGGCTTTGTAAATTGAAAGATAGTCCACATCATTGGAAATTAAGATAAGATCATCAATGTACAGGCCTAATAATATTATAAAAGATTGATGGCGTTTAAAATAGACAGTAGGATTTGCAATACATTTGAAAAATCCTTGAGCTAATAGAAAAGTATCAAGCAGGTCATACCACACTATGGTGCTTGCTTAAGCCTGGAAAGGGATTTCAAAAGTAGACACAATTTGTGTTTAGCACCAAGTTGGACATATCCTTCTGGTTGAGAGAGAAAAATTTCTTCTTGTAGAATACCATGCAAGAATGCAGTGGTCACATCCATTTGATGGACATGGTAATCGTATAATGTTGCAAAAGCAAGTAACAGTCTTAAAGAAGTCATTTTTATGACAAGGAAAAAAGTCTCATAAAAATCTAAGTTTGGTTGCTAGGAAAAACCGCGGGCAACAAAGCGCGCTTTAAAGCGGGCAATTGATCCATTAGCATGGTACTTTCGTCGAAAAAGCCATTTAGTACTGATTATGGATCGGTGAGGTGGGGGTCCACAAGCTCCCAAGTCTTATTAAGAAGCAAGGAATTATACTCGTTATCCATTGCAATTTTCCAATTGCGTGCATCATCACTAGAAAGGGCTTCAGAAACAGTCAATGGCTCAACAATTTGAGCTAATAAGCCAAAGCTATAAAGATTCATGTAATGGAATCTGGGAGTACGCCGTTGGCCTTTAGTAGAACGTTTGGAAAAGCAGTGTGGTGGAGAGCAGTCGAGTTGACCTTGGCGGATGTGAGCACGCTAGTGTAATGACAAAGCAGGCAGAGAAATGGATCGAGAGTCATAAGAATCAGGACAAGTTGGAGTAGCAGATGGAT
Organism: Rhytidiadelphus loreus; assembly: GCA_947034895.1. NCBI lineage: Eukaryota > Viridiplantae > Streptophyta > Bryopsida > Hypnales > Hylocomiaceae > Rhytidiadelphus > Rhytidiadelphus loreus. The sequence goes on along the minus strand of OX344765.1, from coordinate 24,639,163 downwards.
CCGATTGCAAGTTGGAAGTAGAAGTGGTATTAATTGGTTGGTAAATGATGGTAGATGCTAGTAATTGGATGGGTGGTGCTGACTGCAAGGTCGAAATTTCAAGGACAAAATAAGGTTCAACAAAATCCTCAGGTTGATTTCTGGAGGAGTCACAAGGAGCACCACGAAGTTGGTCACCAAGTAACAATAAATCTTCACGAAAAACGACATCATGACTAATGAAGATCTTTTTGGTGTGAAGATTATAAAGTTGATAACCTTTAATTCCAGTAGAAAAACCATAGCCAATAAAAATGCTTTTAATTGTTTTTTAATCCAATTTCTTGCGCTTCTGGTCCAGTATATGGGCATAAGCTAAACACCCAAAAATATGAAGATTACTAAGGTCAGGCTTGAGACTAGTCCATAATTCATAAGGTGTAACATTTGGTAAGACTGAAGTAAAAGAGCAGTTCTGCAAGTAGCAGGTTGTAGCAATAGCTTCAACCCAAAATGAATTACTAAGTTGAGCAACTTTGAGTATGCTACGAGCAGCTTCAACCAAAGTGCGATTTTTACATTCTGATATGCCGTTTTGAGCCGGGTTATAGGAAATAGTCAGTTGCCATTGAATGCCTTGATCCTAGCAAAAACAATTAAAGGCATGTGATGTGAATTCGCCTCCATTATTGGAACAAAGGATAAGAATTTTGCAATCACCAAAGTGATTTTTGACAAGTGCTTTATGAACTTGAAAATGTAATAATACTGCTGATTTTGTTGATAAAAAATATATATAGGTGAATCGAGAACAATCATCTATAAAGATGAGAAAGTAAAGAGCACCGCCAAGTGATGGCATGCTCATAGGCTTGCATAAATCTGTATGGATTAAAGCTAGTGGATTGTAGCTCGGGTAGCAGCAATAGTGGGATATAATGTCTTAGATTGCATTTCAAAAAGACAACCTTTACAAGGGGGTAAGATAGCTTTAATCGAAGGTAATTCGGTTACTAGATTATTGGTCTTCATTAGAGTCAAAGAGCGAATGTTGAGATGCCCTAGGCGATAATGCCATTTAAGAGTCTCAAAATCTAACTTGTGTAAAGTAGTAGTCATAAAATTAGAATCTGAGGGTGGTAGACCAATACTGAGAGAAAATAAGCTTTCTTCTTTGGGGATGCGATATTGCATGTGCTGTTTTAAACTTGGGGATTTTGTATGAATAATACACTTCGTTAGAATGAATGTAAGTATTGTATGTCCTGTAGTGTAAGTTGGCTTATAGAGATTAAATTCTTGGCAAGACCGGGGACATACAATATATCCGAAATAAGTAAACTTTGTCCAGTTGGGATTTTGAGAAATATGGAACCATAGCCAAGAGCACTATGCAAGCGATTGTCACCCAAAAGTATAATTCTTGGGGTGTTGAGAATTTGATAATCTTGAAAGAGTTCTTTTTGAGGAGACATATGTTGACTAGCACCCGAATTTAGGTACCATGATGAAGAAAGGCTTGAGTTATCGCACATGTCGGAAAAAGGGTAGTTGGTGTGTCAACAGTAAAGACATTATTAGATTGACCGTGCCCATTTTGAGCTTGGTCATGTTTTTTCTTGCAACATTCAGGAGCTTTATGCTGTGGAATTCCGCAGTAATGACAGATGATGGTCATGCGAGTAGATCGATGAGGTAGAATTTTGGTAAGTGGATTTTTGTCCTGGCCAACTCTTCCCATTGCTCCTAGACTGTGAGCGGAAGTTTTGCTTATTGTTTCTAGGAAATTGTCCAGATGAAGAATACTTATTGGGAGGTGGCTTAATAAATTTGCTCTTGACGTAGAAGGCGTTGGATTTTGATATCTCAGGTTTAGAAAGATTGATGGAATTTTGTTGGAGGATATTAGATAGTAAAGTTGAAAATGTCAGATTGGCAATACCACCCTGTATGGTTATAAAGGCGCTTCAAGAATCTAGTAATGCACCGAGCAACAAATTAACTTGTTGATCTTCCGTAAAAACACATCCAGAGATTTCAGCTTTGTTGAGAAGTGAGTAAGTGACTGCCATGTCTTTTAAAAGGACATAGTTTCATCGGAATCAGACATAGTCAAGCGATAGAGTTGCTCATGCAAATTGACTTACGACGCTTTATTAGATTTTTCATAAATTTGTTTCAAACGATTCCAAACCTACTTAGAGGTTGTGAGAGTGCATAAAGAAAGTAGCTGCTTTTCACTATAGTGGAGTAAAAACTTTGATTGGACTTTGGCATCACGTAGTTTCCAAGCTATCAAGCTTGCTACGTTACTTGCAGCAGGAGCTGCATCGCTACCATCCACGACTCCTCATATTTCAGAGCGGATTAACAATAATTCAAGTTTTAGACTCCAATACGTATAATTATCTGCACTTAGAGGTGGAATCACGTAAGCTTGATTTGTGGAACTTATTCCAATGTTTGCCATTATGCTATTACTTAAATTTATATTTTCTAGGGAGCTAATAGAAAGTATTGAAGTCTATAGTTCCTAGTGCAGATAAGTAGGCATGGTGTCATAAGAATCGACCTCAAAGAACTGTGGATTTATCTCATCAAACTGACTAGCTTGATTTTGTGAATCGATGTAGCTTTTAGGTATGTTGGTGATTTCGTATGGAATAATTTCGAGATCTGGATTCCAAAGCAATCCAACGTCTTCAACTACTAATTCATCTGCAACTTGAATAAATCCATTTTCAGTTCGTTCTTCTTTTATTACTAGTACATCAAAAACATCTTCGTTGAAACACTCTTAATATGGAGGAGTTGGAGCAAAGCACATATTTGAAGTTTTAAGTTACATGTATGCTCTGATACCATGTTGTGAATGTAAAAAAAGAGAAGGAAGATAAAGATAATTAGTTGTATATTAATAATAATAATAATATGAAATTAGGTACATAGCCTTCTTGTAGAAGGAGGGACACCAGTTGACTGATAGAACGATGTGTCTTATGACTATTGAGTCTAATCTATGTAACATTCTAATCTATGTAACGTAACACCCCTTGCCTGGTATCAATCACAAACAGAATTACAAAACACACTCAACTCGGACACAGACAATGCCAACCTATGAAGACTTGCTTCATGGTAAATACTTTGCAGCCAAATTTGGCAAAACATACCAGGATCAATGGTGCCCGATCAGCCTCCTCTCTATTTGAATTCCATCGCACTACTCCGCCTTTTGCCGCTAGATTTGCCGTTTACAGAGGTTTGTCGTCACTTGTATCACTGCTTCCTCCGATCGATGGTCAAATTGCTCGTCTGTCAAATCTTTTGGCTCCTCTCAGCAATACCACTCTCCTGATTCCGGGATTGTGACACCCAACGCTCCTTCCGACAGCAAAATCTTTACTTCTGATTAAAAAAAAAATTCCTTGCCAATCCGACAATCACACCTTCTCCATAGAGTTTGCCTCGTAGTTTTCACAATTTGAATCAACACATTTCTCAATTCGGTGTGGCTAGCATTCTCCCTTAGATTTCTTTTCTCACACCTTTAAATCAAATTTAGAATTGCTAATCTCACAACATGAATTTTAATTAACGATTTTACACTCCAGACACAAAAAATCAACACCACATGTACAATATTCTCCCAGAATTACACAAATTTCAACAGTTTATTTTCAAAGTAATAAATAGAATTCAAATAATTCACACAATAATAATTACAATTATATAATCACCAAAAACACAATGCAAAAATAATAATATATATTTATCAAGAATTTTAGGTCTTACAAATGCCGATGATTGTTTTAGTTTTCAGTTTTTTTTATAGTTTTCTAAAAAGAACGAACCAATGTGATGATGAAGGGACGTGATCTAATTCACACCTCATTCATCCAAGTGTTTTTTTGTTTTTATTTCATCCTATGCTAGTAGTCCTATTGACACCTAGAAATACAATTTAACTTAAATTATAAGTTTACTTTTACTTTTTCCTACTTAAGGGGTCCTGATAGGCTAAAATAGTCTAAATTTATTATTTTTAAAGTTTTCTTTCTACAAGACATAAAAAGGTTAATATTGGACTTGAACTTTTAAAATGCTTTATATTTACCAACAAATCAAAACTATTGAAGTCTCCTATGCAATTCCTCCTACTCGCATAAAAACAAAACATCTTAGACTTTCAAAAACTTCAAAATTAATTTCCGATTCCCACACAACATAGAAGTTCCCTAAAAGTCCCTTGTCCCAAGACGAAGAGCCAAAGGACAAAGAGACCGCACCCCCAACTGAAAACGGCCTCACCGCACTTCTGCTGGCGCGTCCAACTCATCGCAGAATCGGCCACGTCGGATGTTGCAGGGGACACAGCCCGTGGGAACCTTCTAGAGATCGTCTCTCTCGTCACTCACAGACTGGAAGTCTGATGAGTGTCGTTGACGTGCACCTTTTTGTAAATCATATTCCTGTGAGTTGTTGCACTTGCTGGGAGTCGGATAGCTGCAAACCCTAGTTTGCGATTTCTCGGAGCCCGTGTCGCACAAGTTTGGATCGTCGTCGCAGACAAAGACGAGCAACATGCCTCGCCAGCGCTCGCGACGTCCGGCGCCGCGGCCCGTGGCTCGCCGCGCCCCTCCGCCTGCGCCTGTGCACCAGGCGCACCCGCCCGCCGTGCAGCAGCAGAGCCAAGGCGGCGGCATGCTGGCCGGCCTCGGCGCTACCATTGCACAGGGCCTGGCGTTCGGCACGGGATCTGCCGTGGCGCACCGGGCGGTGGACAGCGTCATGGGACCGCGCACGGTGGTGCACGAGCACGCGGGTGGGCCTCAGGAGGAGCAGCATTCGCCGATGGCTCAGACCGTGTCCAGCGCGGACGCGTGCGTGAACCAGTCGAAGGCGTTCCAGGACTGCGTGAGCGCCAACAACAGCGACATCGGGAAGTGCCAATTTTACATCGACATGTTGAACGAGTGCCGACGCGGTCCGTCGTCGCAGGTGCTGCTGTGAGGGTGGCGTCATCGGGTTCGTGTACTTGCCGAGGAGGCCAATTGGCCGCTTGGTCTGATTGTGCAGAATGCTCATGTTGAAGATCGGGCCATTTTTATTGATCAGTATAGATTGATATACGGTAGAATGCGGAGCAATTGGCTCCGTCAGTCTGTGGGGGTTTAGATTAGGTTGGATCTGAGTGTCCGAAGGAGCGGATGTGTGGCAAGGCAGGACCTGTTTGTTGAACCGTTCCCTTGAAGACCTCAATTAAGGATGATTCAGTTGTCTTCTTTTCTCGAAATGGACCTAAGTAATTGAAGGGTCCTGTTTGACCTAATTTCATGCGCATTTTTATTTTGGGTGCTTCCGTTTTTCTGTGGATGTTTTTTTGTTTTTCCATCTCTGAACAAGGTCATGTATGAAGGTTTTATGTTTTTGCGCTCAGCGAAGTCGGATTATCAGCAGCGTTGGTTCTGGCCTATTTGGCCAGATTTTTAGGTTTCTGGACAGTGTTGACATCGAGACGGTTTGGGATTGACTTGCGAGATGGTGGAAGGTTTTATTTTGGGGCTGGATCGTGAGTCGATTTTGCCCTTGTAATGCCGGTGACGATATTGGACCGCAGGATTTGGATGTGGATCTGGGATTCGCAATCGTTTTCTTTTGTGGATTTCTGGTGAGCCTGTTCGTTTGCTTCTCATAGTGTACTGTCCGTGAAGTTTAATGTTATGTGAATTTGCGGTGAGCGTTGTTCTTTATTTTGGAAGTATGTTGATTATGTTTTGTCAGGGATGCTTATCCCGACTGTTTGAGTCTTTACATTTGGTTATTGGAGCCGTACAATGTCCGTGCTCAATTGACATCTGAATTAATTCGTTGTTTTCATTTTGGTGGTTTTGTCTGCATTTCTAACATGTCTCCATTTTGGTTTTTTATTTCGGACATGATCTTCATCGGCATCCTCATGGACATACTGGATGAAAAGTGAATTTGCGATTATTGTCGACTGGTGTCGAGGTTCATGGGAGAAGGTTGTGGTTTCTTATCTGTGAAGAGGGATTGAGAGCTTGGTTCTTTGGCATTAGGGTTTGGGTCGAGACGTATGAACTATTTGGAACTGATTGTAGTATGGAATGCTTTGGGACGGGGAGTGGATGTTGACTGTGGCGAGGCCATGTTTTATAGGACTGCATTATCCAAAACCTTGCAGTATCTGGGTCTGAAAGTAGCAATTAGGGTTTTTCTTTGGATGAAGTTAATTGCCCTGTACTTGTCGGACTTGGTGAAGTGGGTCTTTATTTAGTATAGTTTGTTACAGAGCGGGTGCGTCATGGTATTGGATTGTCATGAATTGGTGCTGGCCATGCGTTTCATGAATTGTATATATTCTGCGGCTCCTTGGTTTGAAAGGATGAAGCGAGCATAGCAAGGTTGTCTGTTGAATAATTTGATTTGATGACGTTTAGCTCTACTTTGAGTGAGAGAGTTCTGTGATTTAGGATTGACTGGGACTGCAAGGTCCTCCAATCTTCAACCCGGGGGTGTCTTCTTGCTGGTTTTCCGGAAGATCATACGAAGACATTAATTATTGGGGCAATTCATCAGCACGTGCTAGTCCTACCAGTGTATATCATGATTATTAAGTACTGATTTGATAGCTTTAGGTTGGAAAATCTTTTATAATCTTTTTGAATTCTGAGATAATATCTGAGAAGTGAACATCACTCACTAATTTGGCACGTGTGACACATAGCATTGGCATGTGTGGTTGGATCTTTCGGCGATTATGGACTTATGAAATCCGCCCCGAAGTCTACTTATATGGAGTCTTGCATTATAATTGGAGTACGGGTGGTATTGGTTTATAAACTTGGCTGGTATTTCTTGTTTTCTATCGTCGATGTGTGTTCATATAGCAGGAGAGACTGAGAGCAGGTGGTGTCTCTGCAGTGCTGTTGTGGGCGCTCTCTCTTATGTTACAGATGGCGGCCTTAAGGTCACTTGAAAGGCTTGCGCGGGAAAAGGCTGTATTTTTCTACAAATCCATGACAATCGGTATGATCGAGGATGGATTTTATCCTGCCAGACTTGTAAGTATCACACGATGGTGAATTTCTCACGTAATCATCCTTGAATGCAGGAATGCACATTTTATTTGACTTTGGAATGATTGACAGGAGTTTCCAACCCGTTTTATCTCTGACCATAGCAAGGAGCTTGAAGAGAAAGTTGCGGTCGAAAGACGTACTTGTGAGACTCTGTGGTGGTTGCAACTCGAAGTTCGTCATTATGCGCACCGGAAATCTCGTGTTTTTACTTTCGGTGGTGGCTGGAGAGATTTTGTGCTGGACAATGGAATCAGTGTTGGTGACTTGCTGGTCTTTGAGCTGGTTGGGTTCTCCAGATTTCTTGTCTACTTATACCCTCCTGATGCCAGAGTTGTCCCTTATCCTCATACAATAAGCGATTTGTGTGGAAATACTGGAGGTTTCTGTCGGAGTGGGAAAGAAGAACCTGCGGTACTGAACTCGGACGAGGACATGAGGCCCAGCCCACCATCATCTCCTTCTGAAAAGCGGGCATTTGTACCTTGTTTCGTGAAGATCTTGTGTCCTTCACATTTGACGAGACTGGTAAGAAATATTACCTTAAGCTTTTGCATATTATGTAAGTTTTTGATAGCTAATCAGGATAATGCAGTATGTGCATACCTTGGGGTTAAGCGTTTGAACATAGATTTACGGGTTCTGGTTGGATTTTTCATGATGAATACCTTTAGAATTTGCCTTGCAGTTACAATTTTGCCACTCGTTGCAACAGGACGTTCCACCGCAGTTTTGGCGCTCCCATGGTTTGAAGAAGTTTGACCGAAAGGTGTTCTCGTTGAAAGGTCCTCTGAAGGACGGTCAGGTCAGAGCTTTTGTGATCCAAATGCCGGCACAAACCAAATGCTGCTTTGGAGGACCGGAGTGGAAATCGTTCTTCATAGCCAACGCACTGAAGTTTGGTGATTCGGTGTCGTTCACCCTCACTGGATCCGCATGCTTTGCCGTTTCGGTTGCATAAACTGTTACCGAGTCCAAGGCTTCTAGATTTTGCTTACATGTCCAGCGCCCTTGATGCACAGGATGTGTTTTTGTATCATGTTGTAGGCTAGTTTCAAGGCCTCGCCTCTTTATCATGCAGCTATTGCACTTGAGATGAAGACTTTTCTCACTGAACTCACGTTTGTGCACTAGTATTGTAAATATTTTTTGTCGAGGTATTTATATGTACATGTGAACTTATGCCGAACTTTGTAAACGGTGTTTTAATATTCAGAATCGAACCTGTGATTCCGATTAACGTGTGCTCAAATTTAAGACAAATCTCCTTGTGGGTAACATTTCTGATGGCTAAACTCTAGACTCTCGTAGGCAATAGAAGATTTCTAGGCAGTCACCGTCTAGTGTCGAAAGTAAACTGAATTCTCTGGCAGTATTTCTGCATTTTTCTAATTTGTTGAACTTAGGTGTGTATCAATGGGCACGTTAGATACTTAGATTTCTTTTGGTCATCACAGTGCTAGGATACTACAGGAGATTCAGTCGAGTTATTAACAGCAACATTAGATTCTCAAGTGCAAGTCATCTACAAATACTTACTGCTCAGCATTAACAAGATTATGCAAGCATTGCAACATAGAGTTGGGTGTCATATGACTTCCAGCATGTAAGTTATATCCCCTCACCAGCCATTGAGTACTGATTTTTGGTATTGCCATGGCAGATGCTATGTTTTCAAAATGTTGCCAGAATTGCCTATCTCAGAGGATTGCTTGTCTCAGAGTTTTGCAACACTTTCTGCAGATATCCATTGCAAATTTTTACTTTCCTAAACCTATGTACAGTACTGCTAATTGATAGTGCGTTATCTAGGCATGATAACGCATGTGATTTGTAATCAGGCAATCAGGGAGTTACTTGAATGAATGCATGTTGACCTGAATAGATGGATCAGCCAAAAATTGGTTGAAGCTGATTTTCAAATATCATTTCTGAAATGAGGTGTATCCTTCTTCAACAAAAGATTCCAACTTGTAGGAAATTTTTATAGTATTTCAATGCACCAAAATTTGAGCTATTTGGAGCTTGGAAGCATTCAGAAATAAAGTAAATGTTTTGAAATGGAATGACCCTTCACCTTCTCTACCAATGATAGATGGTCCTTCATTTGAAAAAAATGTTTGGGAATTTGTGTGGGTGATTTAAAGGCAAAGTTAGACAATATTGGCCAATGAAGAAGAAAGAACTCCAATCTTTTATTAAGATTTGTATGAATTTGTTCATCTTAGGTTGCACAACATGCTCTTAAGATTATAGTAAGTGACACCCAAACTATATTTTTTGTTACCAGGGAGATTCTATATTAATCTAGTAGTATTGGCCAATGAACTAATATATATAGAACAATGTAGTGCCTAAAAAATTCTTTAATTTCAACCACAATAATATTTTGATGTATTGGATAGGTCTAATCAAGATGATTTTCTTACATTTGTTTTGACGTTGATCTACATACTAGATCTTTTGTACAATTAAAGAAAAAATCACAAATGATTGAGAAATTGTTCATTATCATGGAAATCAATGTCTCCATAATAACCAAAGATCTTCAAATTTGGCAATGAATTCTCCAATCCAATAGGAGTTAACAAGGACATATCACAATTTAGTGTTAGTAAAGGAATGTAATACTATACAATTCAAACTTTACAAACCTTAAATTTTAGTATTCTAATATTTTTATAAATAATAACAAGTATAATATCATTAGAATTGTTCATGTATTATAAAAAAAAAATAACAAATAAATATAAAATAGATTATAGGTTTATAATATTAGATTATTTGACTCAAGTTTTGTCTATCTTTATACTATCAATGATGACCACTTGATGAAAGTAAAAAATGTTGAAACTTGAAAGTAAAAAATTTCTAATTTATATTTTGTATTTTTCCTGATATATTTTTTAATTTTTTAATTTTTTAATTTATTATGTCTTAGATTTGTAATTTTATAAAGAAATTGAGTTTATAAGCTCATTATATTGCTTAAGAAGAAGATTTAATCTAATATAGAATACTTCAAATGCTTATGGCCTAATGCATCCTATATGAAGGGACATAGTTCAAAGGGCTAGAGACCTAATGCATTCATCCATTGTGGAAGGGTTAAAAGTAATATAGAAACTATAACAAATGGTACTACAACATTGATTTCCCTACACACTCATTACCAATAGTTTGATTAGTTTCAATGTTCTTTTAGTGTTTTTGTGGGTACATATGGAAAAGTCATTTTGAAATACCAAAATAATACACAAATCAGTATTGGGGTGTCATTGTTTTAGCATACACTATATTCATTCAATTTAATTCATCATTAAAGTTTGCCACCCTTTTGTGTCTTTTTAACAAGATTACAAAATAAATTGATTGTACTATGATATGTCAAATAATTTTGTCTAAACTAAATCACATCATTCTATAATATATCCTCTTTGACGATAAATCAAAAAATTATACCCTCAACCTTAAATACTCTAATAATACTGGGTGGATGCAAGAAACACCGAACGATTTAGGGAGTGTTTTGCCAAAACTGTGTTTTTTCTGCCCAGTACTACAAGTACTGCTAGTACTGCAAAATGGAGCAATCTCAACCGTTGATCCGAAAAATCAACGGCCAGTAGTACTTTTGAGTACTTTATAATACTGAAATTGTACTACTTAAAAAAAATGACAGTTTGTCACAGAAAGTAGATAAAATTAAGTATAAATTAATAATAATAAGAAAATCATGAATAAAAAAAAACTAAAAATTGGCCATTTGTAGAGACTTGATAGTGATTACATTTCACCAAAAACTAAAAATTGAAACCATCATAAATGTTAGGAGCGCTATGGGCAAGGGATCCCTATTTGCATGCATGTTGAAGACAAAGAATTGTGTTTTTTTGAATGCCCTTTGGTGGGCACATGCCCTTCTATTGTGGCAATAGCCCACAACAATCCTAGACGTACATCATCATTTTTGGATGCTCCACAGTACTAAAAACCCCTAAAACGCAAAGTGTGACAAATTAGATAAATTACAATTTAATTAAAGGATTTTTTTTCAAAATTTCTCAAAAGTAAGGAATTTGAGGACTTCCAAGTTAGCCATCTCCAATAAAAATTTCAAGTACATGGACTTCATTTCCCAAAAGATATGGCAAATTGCATCTTTGTCATTCCAATTGTGACGCCAAATAGTACCGGTGTTTCTTGCATTCACCCTACTCTCTATATTTGCACATTGCATCGTTGCATGTATATGTTGACAATCTATCATGTTATGTAAACAAAATTTGCTTAATTTATTTTCATGTGACTGTCAAGTTCTAAACATATGTAAGTCAAAGTGCTAATAGAAACTCATTTATTCATTTTCATCCGTGACTGTTTTCATTTCTCATCTATCTAATGTGCACATGAAGTACCTTTGGAATGTGCATACACTAGATACTAGTTACAGAATTTGCAATGATCATGCAATTGTAACAAAGATGTAAAGTGGGTACACCAAAAATTGTACCACGCCCCAAACCACCGTCATCGCTCTTTGTACATCATTCTCCAAAATCGATCTGTAAATATGCAGAAGAAAGTTAAGGACTTTAGAACATCTACCCGAAAAACTTTGAACCTTTGTAACTTTTGCATACATTATCCAAATGTCAAATTCTTTGGTGCATTGGAACCTCCTTTCACTTGCCAACAAGAAAATACAAAAAAATATGACCAATCTAATAATAGTAACGAGACACTGTAGCAAAAAGTGGCGGTTTGGGGTACCCTCCTCACTTGAATACTGTATCATGTGTAACTACCGCTATACACCGAAGTACACTTATATGAGTCAACCTTGAAGACTCCATCTTGAGAAGATTTCTAAGAGCCAATCTTGAAGGTGATAGTGAGAACCACCCCTTGTGCTTACAAAACTACAGTAGTGTTCACGTCACTCTCATCGCCAACCTGGTTTTTTTTTTTAAAGGAAATAAGAGGAAAAGAACTAGCTTGGTCGAATCGAAATCATGTACGTAAAGTCTGTACAACTGAGCCGGGCGGGCAGCCATCATTGGCACTTTTCTTTCGACTGCGCGCGCGCTAGCTCTCATCCTCAATCGGGCGCCATCCATTGACGACAGACAGTCAGGGTATGTTTTAGTTTCAACTCTCGCACGGATGTACGTGCACATTCGATCGATGCTCAGCTCTTGGAAGTACGTTCGATCGACAAGCCAGATCATTCAAAGCCTTAAATTAATACACCAACTCGATCAACTCCATATCCAACAGGCTAAGTTAGTGGCCACGCAACTGGAGCCAACGTAACTGAATTGAAGCACTTTGAAATTCTTGGCACTTTGAACCTAGCTTCACAGTCTCCAAGAATCCGGGAAAGAATCGATCGATGCATGTAATAATCAAGGTGAAAGCTAGGTGCCTGGATATTCTTCACATGCATGAGGAGCGCATGACACAAGCGGTTGCACAGTAAAGTAATGTACACCCGACTGGTTCTTCCATGGATAAGAATTGCAATCTCTTCGAGTTTTATAGCAAATCTCCACCACGCTTGGAAGCTTAAAAGGCCGTAGCGCGCGGCAGTTGTACAAAATTCTGTTGCATTGTAAAGTTTCCTGTGTTGTCCGCTTTCAGTTTTTACACGCAGACAAACAGATCTAGCTAGTGAGCTGCAAAAGAGAGAGTGGCCGGTAGGCATTTCAGTCAGAGAGATTTACTGTGGCCAACAATAGATTCCAAAGACAACAGAATGATTGTCGAACCTCGCTTGATTGTCTCTTCCAATATTTTAAAAATGCAAGAGGCCAACGTATTCCATCATTGGCATGTGACTGCAAGACAAGCTTGCCTGCCATTGCCGACTTCTTTTCATGCTGAGTTTGTGGGCTTATATAGAGCGAGTTAAAATATTCATTTGAGACCGAGTACTAGATGTGCAATGTAACGTCATCCGAGCCCATTTCTAAATAGTAGGTTATAAGCGTCTATTATATATCTTATAATCTTTTGTCTATATTCTTCTTTTGTGACTCTTGATTGAGCATGATTGAATAAGATTGAGCCTTAGTTTGAAGTAATACTTGATAATGTAATCAAAAGGTTTGAGAGTATCGAAAGAAATGTTAATGCTAAATTGTCAAAACTTATTTTAGCCATGGATTGGAACCACTTTTTGGTTGCTTTTGGTTTGAACACAAGACAAAGATGTCTGGTAGAAACTTGGGTTTGGTAGACTAGCCAAATGACTACTTGAATGAGCCAAGGGTGGTCTTAAGACCTAGGTTGACTTCTTAGTCAAGTTCATCACATGTCATAACTATTTATAAATTGTTTTGGTAAATTAAAGGAATATCTTGGAAACAAATTAGATAGAAAATTAAGCCTGAAAAACACATAAATGGCTAGAAAACAAGAATAGTAAACAAATTGGTAGAAGTAAAATATATTTTTGAAGTAATATAATATAATGGTATAGCTTGAAAAAATTAAAAAAAGGCTAGAAGACAAGAATGGTAAACAAATTGGTAGAAGTAAAACATGTTTTTGAAGTAACATGATACAATGATATGGCTTGAATTTTTTTTTTAAAAGGCTAGAAGACAAGAATGGTAAACAAATTGGTAGAAGTAAAACATATTTTTTTGAAGTAATATGATACAGTGATATGGCTTGAAAAAATTAAATAAGGCTAGAAGACAAGAATGGTAAATAGATTTGCAGAAGTAAAACATGTTTTTGAAAGATATGATATAAATATATGACTTGTTTTGAAAGCCAGATTGATTCATCTAAATTAGAATTACATCTAATTCTTATCTAAAAAAGATCAAACAAAGCCAAGAGACAAAAACTAGCAATGTGGCTAATTTTATTCATTGATTCAAAAAGAACATGTTGTTCATGTTATTTTTCTCCAAAATACTCCTACTATCTTTGCTATTGTTTTCATAATAATTTCAGATTTTGCCTAAATTCTTATTGTTCTGAAAAATAGTCAAAAATGAAATTGTGGTCACTTGAGGTGACTTGAGCTCAAGCTGTGGTTTACCAATTGTAATAAGCCCATATTCATACTAGTAGATATTCCTAAAATGTAGTTTCTCCCTACTCACATAGAAATATAATCATTACGAAACTTGAAAACAATTCCGACACTAGAAAATTTGAATGTTCATTTCCAAATCCAATTCCATATGGAAGTTCATCCTAAGATTCTATTTAATAGCTAGCCAATGAAATAGCTACACTCTTCAATCTATTTAGTGTGGTTTGAACATACTAAATAGATACCATTACGATTATCCAAATAATTTTGTTCAGTGTTGCTTTCATCATGATTTATTTAAGGAATTCACACTATTTAGTGATTGAGTTTTTCTTTTACTTTGAATAGTATCACAATGATTACTCGTAACTGAAGGTGTGAATGATCTTTGCCATTTAATATATTGTTTGCCATGTATGGGTTCATAGTATTTAAAGAGAATGTGAAGTAAATACAAAACCTAGGAAATATAGTCTACAATAATTGATGATACAAACTCTATTTAGTGTGTCCCCAAGTTTGTAGGAAAAAACGACTATTTGAGAAGCAACTCTATATAGAATAAAGAATGTAGTGCCATGGTAAGTTGCCTCAAGCACTGAACATAGCATTTATAGAAATAACACCCGCTTTGTCACATCCATGATTCAAAATGAGGCTTTGCTTTCACACAATTACCCAACTGCATTCCTGGATTTGGAGGTCAAGTCCATCAAAGCATGGAGTGACGTGGAAGATGGTTGCTAGTATATTGTTGTTCAACACCTAAGTAAGTACACATTCTTCCTCTACCAAGTACAATAGGAGGTACAAAACCCGTCCCTTTAAGCTTACCTAGCTAAACAATGTCAGTCATAGATGATTCAAGAAATATATCACTCCTTCATAGATAGGGGAATACATTAAGAACCCGATTGGATAACCAAATTCCACCTTAATATTCTCAATTATTCTCTTTTGAGTTTTTGATGCTTCTCGGCGGGCTTTCCCCTTTTGAACCAGACAACCAATTTTTGGTGCTACTGAAAACACCACCTTCCTCAAATTTCCATGCTGGGAAAAAGAAAGAATAAAGTTGTATTATTGCGTAAAAAGCAGGTGAGGTTGCATCTATGTTAAAGGCCTTTGGTTGCTCTTTGTGATGAACCCCAAACTGGGTACCGGCTGGTCCACCAAGGAAAAATAAAATAAAAAAATCATACACGGATGGCTTTAGCAGTACCCACATCTCTTGCCCATCCACAGGGACATCCAAAAATTTGGCATTTTCTGGATCAGATGGCGAAGTTCCTGATTTGCTTTGTGTTGTGACAGCAATGTCACGGCTCTCATTTTGGACCGACCAAGAAAGACGATAACCCATAATTTTTTTGGCGAGTGAGCCCATTGTGGGCAAAATTATATTAGTGATGCAGATTTTGAGAATTTGAATGGGACACCACTATTACAATGGGCTTGCTTAGTCCCATTTTGCTCACAATTAATACATTCACGTACCAGTTAAGTCTTTTGGTGGACACATAAACATAAAGTTAACATGTGAGAATCAATGAAATCACATTTTGCAATACATAACTTGCTAGGTCTCTTGTTGTTGAGAGCTCGAAGATTGAGAGAGTTATATAATCGTACATATTAACCCTTAAAGGACTGTCACTATACTTTCACCAAAAACGCTCCAAAAGTGCCATTTCTAGTATAAGTACCAAAATTTTGGAAAAAAACTTTTTTTGACATATCTAACCGTAGGATCTTGTATTATATAGTATAAAAAACATGTGGTAAAATTTTCAGACATTTCCACCGGGTGGATTGCAAGATATAAGCATTCAAATTAATTAAAAACATTTTTTTTACCCTGCGAAAAGCAAGGCAGCTGCACTTCACAAGCTCATACTTTTATGAAAAAATGACCTAAATGGTGGTGCTTCTTTGGATTTGTTTTTGTAGACAAGTTGGCCACATGCTTGAAAAATTTCAGATCATTTGGAATAGTACAACATATAGGAAAAAAATAGTAAGTAGGTAGTAGTAGAGAATGATTAAAAATACTAAATTATTTTACAATTTAAATATGGAATTAAAAATTTACAATCCCAATGATCGAAATGTTGTAATAATGTATCTACATCCTACAATTTTATTTTTTTCCAAAAATATTGAAAATTGGGTAAGATAAAGGATTTCAAAGTTTATTTTAGAGTAGGAAATCCAAAACTGCCCGCAAACAAAAAATCCTCATAACTTTTTACTCATTGATCAAAATGGAACGATTCAAAGATTTTTCTGTATATAAAACTCTAGAAAATCAATTCCAAATTTTTGTTTCTGAAAAAATTGATTTTTTCTGATCTGCCCGAACTGCCCGCTTGGGAAAAAAAGTAGCATATTAGGCTATAACTTTTGACTCGTATTTCCAAATGTCATGAAATTTGGTGCATATGAAAGATATTCCTTGCCCCCACATTCTATTAAAATTTCAGCCTCAAATATGAAAATCTCCGCTTGTAGGTACCTGCCCAAAAAATTTATACAGCCAAAAAACACAGTCCAATCCTTTAGGGGTTAACACTCTCCTCTAAAATATATTGTAACTATTCAATTATCAAGAGGGCACAACATTGTAAGAGCATTTAAGGGAGGATCAATTGTCAGTTTTATTATTAATATTGGTGTGACTCCAAGGTTTCAAAATTGTGACATTCAAGTGGTTAATAAAATCTCTAAAAACTAAGTTTAGCATAGGTTTGTGTTTTCTTTATTTAGGAAACCATCTTGAAAACTACTAATCACTCAAAACGGATGACAATCTACGAGAGCCAAGAGTGCCACGCCGACAAAGGTAACATAGGAGGTGCCGTTAGCATGGAGGTAGGTTTAGAGGACCCACACACACAAGACTTGCCTTTGCCGTGCCTCCACAAAAGGTAGACCGAGGATGCTCCGTCAGTGGGGTCTCCCTTAGAGCATGCCCACCATGGCCCGCTCAATCTAACACACCAGAGCAAATTGAGTGGGCCCTTGCGTGGCGAAGACCGGAGTTTTTTTAAAGTGATCCCTACCGTCCCTCGCTCTACTCTCAACCATAATTATTTACAACAACTTTTTTATTAGCTATTTAGGAGAATCCGAGTCTTTCTTTGATCGCACTATCAGTAGCTGCCAAAACTGCTGTGCAAAGACAAAGATTCTCACCACATTCATTCAATAAGAGTCTCGCTACTGTTGAGAGTGTATCCGTGTGCATTTTTTGTAAGCCAGCGGTTGCTGATGAAGTTGCCTTTGCAAGAGTGACGGTGGTGGGGAGGAAAAGGTCGTCTGCAGCAGCAGCTGTAGTAAGTTATGTGTTTCTCTGACAGGGTGCATTTCACTCAATACATGCGCAAACGTCACCAAATCCAAGTCAGAAAAATGATCAGACGCCACAGACTCGTGTTCTCATTCTTTTCAGTCAGTGAGGAAGCTTTGGAATCGAAACGACCGCATCAACTGGGCCATGGTTTATTGCACCTTCAACATCACCCGCGTCGTCTTGAATAACTTACAATTTTTTTCTTCTTCTTTCTTTCATGGCCATTGCTGGACTCTTGTCATTTGTGAATTATATGGTCCACAATTCCACGGTTCCCCAGTTAGTCAGTCAGTTCCCATCGACCTTCACCTACAACTATCACTGGAGACAGCCATTAATTCCAGTTTCTGAATAAGGAGAGAAAGGGACGTCCAACCTTTCTATCATCCTGGCTCTCATGTTGAGTAAGTGATAAAAATAATAATTCCGGCGACCGAGAAGACCGACCGAGGACAGCTGTTCTAAGAAAACAAGTTGCCAATTGTTCAGTGATGGGACTGAGCTGTTCAATCTAATAAGGAAGTCTGCTCTTAAAAGCGACCTTTTAAGAGCAGATTGTTGCATTTTGGGGAAATGCTAAAACTCCTTCAGATGGTTACTATTCAGTAAATTTTTTGTACGAAGGAAAAGATGGAATTGGCGTGTAACCCAAGTGGTTTCATATTTTTTGGACCTTCATGGAATTAGTTATGAATTTTTGAAGTTGAAATGCAGTGGTCACTAAAAGCGACCCGTGTACACTACTAGTACATTGAAGAAAGCAAAATGTACCTTTGTATTAGTATTTGCGTTTAGAGCACCCTACCTTATATCCCATTTTTGTAGAGTGCTTGCGTACCATTCCTTTCATTGTGGAACATTGACTGTTGATATGAAATATGCCATAGATGTATCTGGTTAGTCGGAGTTAACACAACTAAAATTGAAGGAATTGAGCATGGTTTGTATTATTAAAATATTAAAAAAATGTTGGATGTCTAATTGGAGAGTTAGAAGTTGAGATTCTGAAGTGTTGACATGAAATATGATAGATGTATTTGGTTAGTCAAAGTTAACACAACTAAAATTGAAGGAATTGAGCATGGTTTGTATTATTAAAATATAAAAAAATGTTGGATGTAGTTGGAGAGTTAGAAGTTGGGATTCTGAAGTTCTCTTTGCATGCAGTTTTGGGACATTGGGGTATATATCATGGATCCCATATGAATAAATTGTGCATCTTCAAAATAGTTGTAGTTATCCCATAATTATCATCCCTCAGTTCTCGTGAATATAGGCGATATATTTTTACATAGGAATTTGTGGGGGATAGTTTTAGAAATGGGTCAAAATTACGACTAATTTTACATTAAATAGCTATGTGAAGGGTGAATTATTTACGCCTTGCACTTAGTTATCTTGAAAATTAGAAAAGACTATGATGACTAAATCTCCAGGCTTTCCATTAACATTAAATAATTTAAAGTGAGTGACATTTCTTTAATTTGTCAACAATAAACCTAACTAAGTAGTTGACCTCTTGTAAGTTATCATGCTTCATCTCGACAATTTAACCTGGCAAGACAAAGATTTTCCTTAACTTCAAAAACATATATATATAACTGATTTGAAGGGACCTAGCTTTCCTATTTGATAGACGAGTTCTTACTTACTTTTGAAGTAGGACTTCATTGCTTTCTGGGTTGCTTTTGCTAGCCAAAATGAACTGTAAAATGAGTTTGACTTGCATAAAAACATGTTTGATTTTGTTCCAAATAGGTCTACAATAGTGTGTATTGAATTCTTTAGATTTAAAAAAGAAATTTTAATACTAGAAAAAAGGTGTATTCCTCCTACCAAATCCCCCCAGGCAAAAGAAAAATTTCTCCACACACCCAATGATTCTGGACTTGAGATCTGAATGATTTATGATCATTTGCTGCACGGGTTGCACCTCTTTTCTGTCAGGGAGGTGTTGACTTGAACTACCGGTCGGTACTCAACTGAACGGAACGGAAACTTGCTTGCAGGTTTCAACTTATCCAATCGATCAGTCTTCCCAGCAATTCATGATTTCATGCCTAAATTGTTGGTAGTTGGGTCCAACGATCTCCCGGCTGGCTTTCTCGAGGGAGGATTTTCACCCAAAATGGACACACCAAATGGACCACCAACTCTTCAGCTCTTCAACTCTTCAATTATGGAATGAGCTACAGTAGTGAATGAATGAATGAATGAACACTGTCTTCCGAGTATTGAGGAACTGAACGCGTTCGGAGGACTGACTTCAGTTCGATCAGTTCACTTGGAGAGAATTCGGAGAACCTTCTGTCTGCCTTGCAGTTGATCGATTGAAAATGAAAGACATGTTACTTGGGAGTTGTGTCATGTACCTCGATCGAATGAATAGAACTCTATTCTAAGTTACATTCAAATCAGTTCACACTCAGTGAGAGATCGACAGCGCAGATTGAACATTATTCTATGTCTTACGCGTCACAGTTTTGAAAATACACTGAAAAAAACAGCTGGATCGAGTGGGACTAACCTAAGGCTGGTACTGGTTGTGAAGTTGGAAGGGTTTTTACAAACTGAATGATCGATGCAAAAGGAGCTCCTGTAAGCATCTGGTAACTAAAGGTGACTGAATGCTTTTGCCCTTGTGGGTGAGTCTCTTTAACACTTTAATGTCCTTAATCCCTTTTCTGAGCTGTAGCATCTTTTTCTTATCTCTTTGTTCAAGTGATGTTGTTTTTCTCGGTTTGGATATTGAAGAGGTTGTTTTGTAAAGACGAAAGCATTACTATGGATGAAACATCACTCCATGTGCAGCACTTTGTTCATCATCTAGAATATGAACTTTAGAGTGTTTAGGAGTCAAACATTAATCCCTAAAGTAATCCAAAGTAACAAGCTACATTTCATGGGCATTCGCACCTTAATAAAAAGTGCATGCATTCCCAATAATGAATCACCTACCGTGTCTGCAACAAAATATTCTACCTGTATGCTTGAATGTTATTTATGCTTGAATGTTCAGTAACAGCTTAGTTTATAAAACTGACGATTAAACCTCACAGAAATTGAATGATCGAAATTGACACCTAATGGCTGAACTACTTGAGCCTACGGAATTGAATTAACAGTCACGGCTGCCAGTATGGTTCAACGAAAGTATGAGCCTCACGACAAGCTTCGAAGTCTTTGTCCCAACAATGGCATCCCCAATCGACCCCACACCTTGCACCAACTACTCAGTCTTCCAATAAAAACAGCATCAACGTCATCTCCTTGAAATCGATCGATTCCCAAAGTGGAATTTCATGAAAATGATGATTGAAAAGCAAACTCACCAATTGCCGGCACTTCCACGGCCTGCCCAGCTAGTTTTCATCTGACCACGGCAACCAATTCACCTGCAGTTGATTGTGTCAACCAGGCTTTTTAATTTGTCAATGCAGTCAGTGATCGAGTGGCTGCAGTCCGTGTATATAAAGCCATCCCAGAAGAGAAGTTCTTCATCCTTCATATGCCAGCTAGTTCGTTTGGAAAAATTCGCCACTTTCATTTTTCCATTCCTGAAGCTGGCTGCCAAGTCCAGGAACAACATGGCTCATCCCATGGAGAGGCGAGCTCTGGGAGTGTGTGTTTTCTCCATGGTTTGTCTGTTGCTGTCAACACACTTGGGTATGAATTCACTTGTCAACAGTACTATTCCGATGATTTTGAGTCCATGTGTGCATGTGGTTTTCATTTGTTGAATTCTGGAACTTACTGTTTTAATTAATGCTTCACATTGTTAGTATAGCATGACGTTATCGACATAAATTGCTTAATTTGGATTGCTTGTAAGCTGGTTTTGAATACTTGAATTGGATTTGCTATTGCAGGGTTCGCTGATGGAGCCGCAGGTCTCTTCGTTTTTGGAGACAGCTACACAGGTAATGAACATCAAAAAACAGATACAAAGCTATGAGAGGCTCTGTAGCTTAATTCAGATAATTGTGGCTCATTTGATTGTAGATGTGGCTTTTATTGCGACTAGGGCTCAGTCTTTGAGTAGCAAGAACCACTGTATGTAAGAACCTACACTCAATGATCCTCTGTAATTGCACTACTTCCAGGAGAAGAATGGTCTCTTGTCACATGTGTTCACAACTTGACATGCGGAATTTGTCAAATTTGTTCGCAAAATGACAGATTCTCACGCAACATGACACACTTGCAACTATAAAGCGTGCAGTCTGAGGGGGTTGAGTGTACTCAAAATTTCGCACGTCGTGGAGATGTAGTTTGTGTTGATGTTATTGGCCCCCTCTGACTCCTGGGGTTCAGAACAAACAAATTTGACAGGGTGTAGAATTATGTTTCAGCTTGAACATACAAATATAATTATTATAGTTGCTGACAAACACTTGGTGACAAAATCCATGTAAAAAAGCAACTCTTTTATGCAATTGCTTAACACAATTGCTGATGATGTTCGAGTGTGTCGACAGACACGGGAGAAACCATGCACTACCCTTATGGGATGACATGGCCTGGAGATGGATCAGCTCACCGCTCTTCAGATGGACGCAATGAAGTGGATTTCATAGGTAATCATAAGAACACTCAGACACGCTGCATTTGATTTATTTGCAAGTTACATCATCTTCACTCATTCAGAAACATTCAACTCAAGCGATTCGATGTAAATGGTCGACCATCTCTCAATATGGATGTCGATTGTCGAATTGAGCAAGTCTCTCTCTACGCAAGTCTCTCTCTAGACTACATTTTCTACGGACATTTCGTGTGTTTTGAATTGATCAGTTAGGATCAAACTAATCAGTGTGGATGTTTTGTTGATTACCTGCAGCTGCTAAACTGGGTGTGCCATCCCCCACGCCATGGGAGTATTTGAACGGCGGTGGCCAAACCAACGGCGGTGTTAACTTCGGAGTCGGAGGTGCTGGAGTCACTTATGCTTACGGATGGAGGCCTCTGGACCAGCAAGTGGACTCCTTCGCTGCACTTGTGAAAGGTGGCTCCTTTTCAGCAGCGCATTTGGCCCAATCCGTGGCCCTGGTTTCCATCGGAGTGAACGACTACACTTACTACAACAAACAAGGCAATGGAATCGGGGTACGAATTCACATCCTCACACTTTGAGTCAGTTACAGTGCAAACTTTTGTTGCGGTTGGGAAAACACGCAGAACTGTGTCTCATAAGAATGTCAATTCCATTTCACAGTCTATTATCTCTCTCTGATAGCAAATTGATTGTTCAGAATGTGCAAGTCTCAAGTCTCTCTCTAGAGTTATCCGCTAATTCTACTTCCAAGAACTCTTTCTGGAATGAAGTATGCAACCCACAAACATCTCTCTCAAATTGGAAGTCGGTTGCCCACAATGTGCAAGTCTCGCTCTAGACTGACCCGCTAAATCTACATCCATGAACTGTTTGTGGGTTGAAGTTTGCAACCCACAATCTCTCTCAAATTGGAAGCCGATAGCTCACAATGTGCAATCTCTCTCTAGTCTTATTCGCTAATTATACATCCATGAACTGTCCGTGGGTTGAAGTACGCAACTCACAAACATCTCTCTCAAATTGGAAGTCGATTGCTCACAATGTGCAAGCCTCTCTCGACTAACCCGCTAGCACGACAAATTCCACATCCCATGAGGTCATTCTAAAGTCATGGAATCGTCCTCTCATGAAAGAATTGATCAGAAGTGAATAGGATCGACAGATTAAGAACGAATCATCACCAGTTCAAGTGATTATTGATCAGGGTTAGGGTTTGGTGCTCATGTGTTTCAGGGCCTCCCAGCATATGTGGACACCGTGGTGAACAAGATGGGCGTGCAGATGGAACGCCTGCGCGCTCTCGGCGTGCACAACATCATGGTGGAGAATCTGGTTCCCATGACGTGCATGCCATTCACCACAGTCTGGGTGAACGGTGAGACGGGCTGCGTCAATGACGGGTTGCTCGACGCCGAGACAAACCAGCACGACGCGAAGCTGCAAGCCAAAGTGAACGAGCTCAACGGGCAGGGCGCCAACATTATGATGCTGGATCTCACAAAAGCCCTCCGTCGTCTGTTTGAAAACGGACCTGCATATGGATTCACCGAAGCCTACAAGCGATGCTGCACGAACGACTGCGGTGGAGCAAATTACGCAGTTTGCAATGACCCCGCGAAGCACGTCATATTCGACAGCATTCACCCCACTGAAGCGGCTTGGAGGTCCATCACCAACCTCTACACGTACCACGACGGGTTCACCAAAGGGTTCACCCTGAAACATTGGTTCAAGAAACACGACTTGGCAAATTAGGGTTTCGAAACCCTAATGGGGCACTTCCTGATCCAACAAATGGACCGTGCCGCAATCTGGATCGACTCTTCAGCGCGTGCATGTTCAAGAGTAGGTACTGTGTATAAGTTTGGTCAATTCATGTGCTGGTCTAAGGAAGCATGAATTGGCTAATTAGGGTTTAGGAACCCTAATTGGGCTCTTATGGATCCAGCAAATGGACTATCTGTGCCGCGCTCTGGATCCTTTCTTCAGTGCGTGGAGGCTCAAGAGTAGGTGTCGTCGTTTATAGTCGATTCATGTGCTAGCCGAAGTGAATAATTCTGTGTAGATTCGATTTGGAACCATGGCCTTGTCTTGGCGCTTGTGAATTAAGCTTAGCCTGCTTCCTCAATTAGCAGGGTGTGCAGATTACTCCTCAATGTACTATAAACTTTGTTGGTAAAGCAAATGTGATTTGATTCAAACGGTCGTGTGAGCGTTTCATGTCCACTGTTGTATGGAGTGACGTTGCTTGAGCTTCACGGCACGTTACTGAAAAGAGTTGAATGGGGCTCGCGGTGGATTTATTGGAGTAGAATGCCACCAGAACTGAGTTTTTTTGTGTGAGACCTTCATGACATGCATCTTGTCGTGCTCCTGCTTGTTTTCCTTGTGCAGTAGCTGCTCCTACTGTGGTTAGGGTTTAGAGCACTGGCATCTTGGCATCATTCCACATTAGATCTCTAATTTGGATCGCAACTCTGTTAAGCAAATTCACAATCAGCCTGTCTGCACTTCACTCTGTCCTTGTTCCCTGATGTTAACCTAATCTTGGGGGGTATGCCCATTTGGTAGAGGGTGCGCAGTCTTGGAGTTGTAAAGGCGGAGGAAATCAACGAATTGGAGTGACTGAGACAAATTCGTGTGCGAGGTTCATGGTTCACGGCACCTTGATTTTTGGGCTTCATTGCGGAAGACGTGGTCAACTGGTTGACAGTTTGGGCAAAGCAATTGGTTGTTATCGACCCTGTGTGTTCATTCACGCGTTTGAATTGTTGTGCTCGATCGAGAGTTTTTGGGTTTTGGAACCACTTCAATTGCGTGATTGCAACGCATCATTAGCGAGATGGAAGTGGGAGGATCAGTAGACGGCGGCAGTGCCGAAGAGCAGGAGAAGTGGTTGGCGGACGCCATTGCGCTTGTTCAACACAACGCTTTCTACATGCACCGTGCTTTGGTAACTAATCCTTTCCTATAGCGAACCAATTGTGGGTATTTCCTTTGCAAAAACATGCAAATCCATTTGTTACGAAGACCCGCGTTAGAGAATTTCTTGGTTTCTAGTTCACCGTCAATTTGAACCTTTCTCTGACTTTTTTCAAACTTTTTTCAATTACATCTGAGAGGTTACTACTCAAGAACCCAGGATGTTAAAAAAGAACAGACCAAAACGCAAATCTAGTAGCAAAAACGGAATCCAAGAAACTCGAATTTTGGAATTTTCGACGTTCTTTAGAACAATCTGCATACCTGAATTTCGTGGAGGAAAAGTTCTGGGCTATGTCGAAAAACTCATCCGCCAGCAATTCTCTGTAACCTACTCCGGTTCCAGCTACGGGAAGCAGAGATAGGCTGTATTAGGGTTAAAAACCAGTTTATGATTTGTATTTCGGAGTGTGCAGGATGGCAATAATTTGCGAGAAGCGCTCAAGTATTCAGCCCAGATGTTGTCCGAGCTACGGACGTCCAAGTTATCACCACAGAAGTATTACGAGCTTTGTATCCACTTCTACTGAATTTGCACTTATTGTTGAGAGGTTCAGTCTTTGGTTGTGGCTTATTTGGATGCACTGGGTGAGGTTCTTGACTAGAAATTTCTAGATATGAGATTGTTTGGGGAGCTCCAGCGATTGGAGATTTTCTTCCAAGATGAGACCAAACGAGGACGCACGCCTGCCGATTTATACGAACTTGTCCAGCATGCTGGCAACATACTACCACGTTTGTAAGTCCATCTTGATCTCTTTTGCAGCTTTTAGTATGGAAACTTATGCGTTGGTGAAGAAAGCTATAGTTGAAAGTGGAAATTTTTACTACGAGATGTTCACATGGGTTATGGATGGGCTGTTGTAGGTATCTTCTCTGTACAGTGGGATCAGTCTACATAATGTCAAATGAGGCACCAGCAAAGGATGTGTTGAAGGACTTGGTGGAAATGATTCGAGGTGTTCAACATCCCATTCGGGGGCTGTTTCTGCGTAACTATCTTACTCAAATTAGTCGTGACAAACTGCCGGACGCGGGTTCTCCATTTGAAGGGTACCGTAGCCACTCTGACTAATACCTTTACCCCTGCTCTACACCACTCTTTTGTCAATTTCCTATCCTAGTTTTTAACCCTTAAACGTCAGACTTCTTGAAAATACACTGAATGATTACTACATCCAGCTAGCTCGAGGTGCTGGATGTAACGTTTAAGGGTTAAGCATATTCATATCACTATCTTAGCTAATTGCTTGTGTATGAGCGCAACCCTTGAATGCAACCGTCGTTGTTTTGCAGGGAGGGTGGGAACGTGACGGATGCGGTGGAGTTCGTGCTACAAAACTTTACGGAGATGAACAAGCTGTGGGTGCGAATGCAGCATCAGGTTAGTATCTAAATCATGCATAAATTTACGTTGAAGGTAAGGAGTGCGTAAAATGCTCCTTTAAGGATGTGCGGGGTGGAACAAATATTCTTGTGTGAATTTCAGGGATAGACGAAAGCAAACGGTGAGTAGAGACGCACTTTGAATCAAATTTTTTGAATGCTTGTAGGGTTACTTATGCTTTTGGAAGGTGAGAGTGATCTGTTTTGAATCTGGACCATAGATAGGACCAAGTAATGACGCTCTAGACTTGAAGAAATTAATTTTATCCTGTTACGAACAAAATTTGGCCTCTAAAGGTGCACGAATTGTCACCAACCACACTACAATGAGTGCTACATGATGAAAAACAAGCCTCCATTGTGAATTTTGAGACAATTCTTTCCAAAATGTACTTGTGAATCTTCAATGAACATTACTAGGCTCACACTTGTTCTTGTAGATACACAGTTCTAACCTTGGATGATTCCCCTTCTGT
Organism: Rhytidiadelphus loreus; assembly: GCA_947034895.1. Classification (NCBI taxonomy): domain Eukaryota; kingdom Viridiplantae; phylum Streptophyta; class Bryopsida; order Hypnales; family Hylocomiaceae; genus Rhytidiadelphus; species Rhytidiadelphus loreus. Next base: position 24,612,279 of record OX344765.1, on the reverse strand, counting down.
CTCGACGTCATCAAGAGTCTAGTTATTGATACACAGGAGTTCATTTCAACGTCTATCATTGGGTTAGACTTACGGGCGCCCCTTTCCTTATAATCTTTGGTTGGAACTGTTGCCATGCATAAGCTTTTCTAGGATCAAGTGTCCTGATGAGTTCGCATTCTCTATGTCTCAAAGGGTTCAGCTCGGGAGAAGGAGAAGCGGGAAAAAGAAAGGAGTGAACTTCGGGACTTGGTTAGTATTACAAACTTCTCCAAGGCCACTAGAAACTCATGGATTTCCTCTGCATGATGTACTTTTAAAAAATACCGTTGGTGGAGCACTTCATATCTAGGCTGTCCTGATCTGTTGTAGTTGCCATGCTTTGTGCATGCTCCTTTTTAAGGTCTGAGATTTCTATTTTTGGTTCTCATTTATATGGAGAAACTTCTTTATATCTCTCTGGCGTATGGGTGTCAGCAGTAGCTTACTATCCGAAGTGGTTTGCTTTTCTATCCTAGCGCTCGTCCTTTGGTTAACGAGATTTTTTTTGACCTCTGTTTGTATTTAGTTGTCAATAGGTGGGAAAAAATCTGCATGTGCTTAGCCAATTGGAAGGTGTGGACTTGGACATGTATAAGGAGGTGGTCCTTCCTCGAGTGCTTGAGCAGGTGAGGAAATCGAGGTGAATTGTGTTGTGTCTTGTCTAGTTTGAGAATGCTATTTTATGTAAGATGATTGGCGGACTTTGTTTATCAAGCTGTGACTGGGTGTGGAATTGTACTGGAGGAAGAAAATTCATCATCTCCCGACCGTACATTCTGGGCTTTGGCCCAAGTTCTATTGATTCTCTAATCGTTTTGACTGGAATAATGAGGTTCGGTATTTTTTCCAGTTTTTAGTATCTTACCAAGCTGTTAGGCTTTTACTAAGCCTTGTTTGGTTATGTGGGACAGATTGTCAACTGCAAGGATGAGATTGCCCAGTTTTATTTGATGGACTGTGTCATCCAGGTGTTTCCAGATGACTTCCATCTGCAAACACTGGAGATTCTTCTTAGCGCGTGCCCACAGTTGCAGGTATAATTCCATTTCATACAATGTTCACCATTTCTCTCCTTCTCTGTTGAACTTATTGGTTTTCTATCTCATGGCACTCACATTGACATGTGTCGTACGTTTGCAGCCATCAGTGGATGTGAAGACTGTGATGTCACAGCTGATGGAGCGTCTATCTAAGTATGCAGCTTCTTCACCTGAGGTAATTGCAAACTTGGGTCAACTTAAACAAAGCTTCCGTGCCAGTGTCATAATTGGTGCTTCTTCATTACAGAACCCTGCTCTTTTCCATCGAAGCATTCTATTTGCTAAACAGTCTGTTTTTTTATGATGGCGAATGATACTAGTCGTCAATGTTTATAAGCCATCACCAAAGTTGCTCCCCATCTATAGCAAGGGCTTGGAGAACAGCTCATTACATTCTCTCTTTTCAACATCTACAGTTCACTGGAGTTTTTTAGAGCTAGAGTACAGAAGATTGAATTCATTGGCGATAATAAAAGCGTTTGTTGCATGCAGGTCTTACCAGATTTTCATGAGGTGGAAGCGTTTTCAAAGTTCAGTCACGCTGTCATCGAGGTAGGCACGCAAAGTTGTATTTGAAGTAGTCCTGTTTGCATCTACTGTTTGCATGATTTTCTGTATTATTTAGTTTCCTCAGTTGTTCAACAATTTAAGACCTCACACCGAGTGGAAATGGGAATAGTGCAGGTTGTAGAAGCACAACCTGACATGCCTTTGGATGGCAGTATCAGTCTTTACGTGGCTCTTCTTACCTTCGTCTTAAGCGTTCACAGTGACCAGCTCGAATACGTGGACCATGTTTTGGTATGGACATATCCTCAGCCTGCCTAGTTTCATTGTAGTCTCACTGGCCTATTTGATGGGACATGTTCTGGTATTACAAAGGGTGACAATAAAGTGTAGATGCATGCATTTATTTCAAACGATTACAATATTTGCTAAAAATGAAAGTGAAACATACTTAAGGAATTCTGAACCTATATCCTTGTTTTTCAGGGATTGTGTGCTAAGAGATTGGATGGAAGGGGACGGGTCAAGGATGTTAAGGCGACAAAGCAGCTTGTTTTGCTCTTAAGTGGACCATTAGAAAAGTACAAGGATGTGGTAGTGATTTTGAAGCTGAGCAACTATGCTCGTGTGATGGAACATCTAGACCATGACAATAACAAGATTATGGCAGTGGTTCTCATTCAATCTGTTCTGTCCAACTATATTCTTATCACAGAACCTGACAAGGTGCATTACTCATGGACTTGTGATTTATTCCTGAATTGTGTGTGGACCAGGGGGTACCTATATATTGCCGGTTAAGAATTTACTAATCAGAATCAGAATTCTTGCGATCAGAGTTGGCTACATGTACCTTCATGAAATGTATTTTAAAGGGGACAGTTAACTGAATTCAAACCTGTTCATGGTTGTTAGGTCGATGGATTATTGGATCTTTTGAAGGAGCTCGTCAAGGATAGCGGTGAGGCACCATCCAGCGCACCACCTAAACAAAATGTAAGCTCGCAAGTTGCTTGTAACAATATTCCACCTTTCGCAATAAATCTCAAATGAATTTTTCTATTACGTTTTGTTCTCTTATGTCCTCTCCATAGTTGCAATCTCACAAGTAATACTGGACATCCTTCTCAGTGGCAGCAGGCAGATAACGAGGACTTCAAAGAGGAACAGAATTTGATGGCTAGGCTAGTGGATATGCTGAAGAATGACGATTTGGAGGTAATGTTTCAGGTAATATGCTTTCGCACCTCTAGATTTTTTTGTCATCTCTTTTTCTATTCTTGTCATTTATTTGGATGACAAATTTATTGGATTCCCCAGTGCTATGCATTCTATAAAAAATTAATGCATTTGAAGTTTATTTACTTTAAGATATGACAGTTTGCAATGAAAATGATGTTCTCTAGAGGTTTATTCAGGACGGGCTTAGTGTAGGAGACATTTGAAAGCCTCTTTGTAGTTTCATTTTCTGCAAGTATTGTCAAGAATCTCTGCACAAGAGGAAGGTGCATTCCTTGCCATCGTACACAGCATGTGCATCGTGGTAGATGCTTTTCAGTCTTGGTAAATTCATACATGTTGATTTATGTGGATGTGTATCTCTTTTTATTGACGATGTGAGTTTCTGGTTGTGTGGTGCAGATTTTAGTAATTGCATGTGGACACTTCAGTCAAGGAGGTCCTCGCCGGATGCAATACACTCTTCCACCACTTGTATTTTCTACCCTTAAGGTAAGAAGAATTTGCGCCTGCTCCTATGCAAAGCTTATTGTAGTACAAGTCACTTATTGCTCTGATACATCTGTATATAAGCTTCATACAGTAGAACTTAATAGTTTGATTGAATGCAGTACGTGCAAAACTTGCGGGAGAAGGAATTGGAAGATGGGCTTAATGATAGGTCCGGGTCGCCTTCTATGAGGAAGGCATTCCAGTTTTTGCATCATGTAAGTGCCTCAAAACCGTAGCCTTGGACCTGGTTAGGTAGGGTACTCATTCCCGTGACTTTCAGCTATTCTGAGGTGGTTTCCTTACTAGAATGTGTTCAAAACTATTACCCCTGCATTTGAATTGTTTTTCAGTCTTTGGAGGTATTGCTTGTCATAAGATGAGATTAACGCACTCTAATCTTGGTCTGCCTGCAGACAGTAGAGTCTCTTGCCATGATACCCGCAGCAGAGATAGCATTGCGGTTGAACCTGCAGTGTGCGGAGGTATAACTAGCTCTTTTCTTAACCTTGATTTCAAATTTCTTCAAATTTAGCTGCATCCAGCTGCATCCAGCTGCTCTTGCCTCTATCATAACATTTTTACAGAGGCTCAAAAATCCAAGTCCATCATTTAAGATTCTATCAAATGAAAAGTTTGGATTCTTGCTTACCATTCATTACATAGAAAAGAGCCAATGGGAGTTGAATGAAAGTAGAAGAATGCTCAATAAAATTCAAGCCAACCAAGTGGCTTGTACTACAGTAAGCTTGGACGAGTTCAGAAAGCTAACCAATCTTGGGCCAGTCATGTCAGACTTCTCAAAGTAATACGTTCAGGCTTACAAGGGCTACGTTATGTTGGTACTCCTGCAGTAGAAATGATCTTAACATTTTTGAAGTTCAGTAATAAGCAGATAATTTAACTTTGGAACTGCGTTTGCATCGTTGTAATCTACTGCTCATTATCGGCACTGTTGCAGGCTGCTGGTGAGTGTGGTTTGGAGCCTGTGGCTTACGAATTTTTTACCCAGGCTTTTTTGTTGTACGAAGAAGAGATAACTGTAAGTGATTAAACGTAACTACATGTCTAACTCCTCTTGTTCTTTTTCCAGCTTCATGGGGGATCATTGATGGACTTAGTGATTACTTTGCCGTTTTTCATGCTTGTTATCAGAGGAAGTAGAATGATCTTTGTCAAATTCAAGCATTGCTCGAATTTCAGTAATTCTAGAAATGATATAGGCCAAAGGTTGGCAGCCAGCGGGCTGTCAATAGAGTCGCTGAACTCTGAAGTATTAATAGAGAAGTGTTTGGAAGCACTGAAATGACTTTTAAACACCTGAAATCGTTTAAGAGAGAGCGGCGAGAAATAATAAATTTGAATGTAAAAATATGTATTGAAGTGATTTTTGATCAAAACATATAAACTAAAATCTTGACTTATTATTATTTGGTACTTGCCATCGAAAATCAAAATGTTGTAGCCCTCGTTGTTCATGGTTTGGATTTCTTCCAACTCCTACCCATCATGACTTTATATTTCTGTTCGACTCACAAAACTCCTCGTGGTGATTCTTCAGGATTCCAAAGCACAAGTCACTGCCCTCCAGTTCATCATTGGTAGTTTGCAAAGAACACGAGTTTTTGGTGTGGAGAATAGAGACACTTTGACCCACAAGGCGACAGGAGTAAGCTTTTATCTCAAATTAGTTGCAAAAGCACATATTATTTTTCAACTTTCTGCTAGTGTCTAATTTACGTAGAACGGTAGTAGTTAATCTGTATCTATAGTCAATTTCGTTAAAATGGCGGTATTCCAGTATAATGGCACCACATTCCATTAAAATGGCACTGCATTTGTTAGAAAATAACACTACATTCCGGTAAAATGGCACCACATTCCATTAAAATGGCAAAAAACTGCCGCCATTTTAACAAAATTGACTATATCTTCTGTATCGTGAAAATAAGACATGTGTTACAAGCAACAGTAGCTTGTCGGGACCCATTCTTTCTAAGGGTGAATTTCTTCAGACTAGTAGAATTGAGACATGTGTTTATTAGACTAGTGATATTCTAGGATTATCAAGTAGGGTTTTTGATTTTTTTAGTCAATGAGGATTATAATGAGAAATATATATATATATATATATATATATATATATATATATATACACACACACATAGGATTGTACTGAGGATTATATGGACATATGACAATTGTACATTTCTGTTTGCGATTAGCTGCTTGTTTGGATACGTTATTAGCACACACGTAACGAGATTGATGGATTTGTGGCAGTACTCGGCTAAGCTTTTGAAGAAACCCGACCAATGTAGGGCAGTGGTCTCCTGCTCGCATCTTTTCTGGGTCGAGGGTGACCGTGGTGTCAGGGATGGGGAGAGGTAATAATTTTTTTTAAAGTTTGTTCTCTAAAGCGTGATTCCTCAGTACACATCTATCCATGGACATAACTGGACGTGAATGCCTTTGAAGGTGAAGGACCATGAAGAATAGTGCATTCAATCAACTTCATTTTATTTTGCTTTACTTTGTGCAGAGTGCTGCTGTGCTTGAAACGCGCTTTGAGAATTGCTAATGCGTTCCAGCAAATGTCTAGTGCAACAAGGGGTACCAGTGGTCCAATGACTCTCTTTGTTGAGATTCTGAACACGTATGTTCTCTGAACCACACTTTGAGAGACTGTATCCTTTTTCCTACAATAGCTTTAACTGTTTTTAGCTTTTTGTAGGGGGGACGCATGTCGGGAATGTTGATTTCTCATAAAATGGAAATCTGTCACACTATCTTGCGTACTGGAGCACACTTGTCACATGTTTAGAATATGTCGTAGTCATTTTGGGGGAACCCCAGGCAGTCAGGGTAATCTTTCATTTACCTTAATTTTGGAATTTCCGAGGCTCATTCAATGAGCTTTTTGGCTTATGATAGGCTCTAAATCTCGCTGCTTGTCACAGGTATCTTTACTACTTCGATAGACAAATACCCCAAATTACATCAACCGTGATTCAGGGTCTGGTGGAGCTGATTGTAACAGACCCACAAAGCGAAGGGTCAGAAGGACAGATAGATCCGTATTTGGCAAACACCTTGAGATACATCCAGTTCCAGACACAAAAGGGTGATTTCATTGCCGAGAGGTATTCGGCAATTCAAATGCCGATTTAACTAAGGTAGAGTCGTCACTGCTGCTCATGTTTTTATATGTTCTTGTTGGTGAGTAAAAGAGGATAAAGAATGCATTTTTTGGATATCATGTACAAGAAAGATGAAGGCTCCAGGTTTTATTGATATATGTTCTTATTAAAATTGCTTCTTTGACAATAGGTATATTGATCGAGGGAATGTGCACCAGCTGAACATCTGATAAAGTGGTGCTTTCGAGTCCTCTGGCGATTTGGGGCATCCTTTCCTAATTAACGGGTGGCACAAGTTTGGAATTACCACATCTCCAGGTTGGCATATAACAGAGTATATGCCTTGGCAGCTCATTGTCATTGTGAACAAGCTCTGTAGACAATTTATGTTATTGACCACATTTTGGGACCATTTATATACCACCTCATCTCTATGTATAGTATAATTATTCCAAGGTAGACTATATGGACTGTTAGTTTCGATCCTGTTTTAGAGTAAATTTGTGAATGTGGTGAACTTTGAAAACTGCTTATAATTTGCTTGGATATTTTGGAGACATAAATTGGCAACAGTTGCAGGGCGAAGTATTTTGCTAGATCATTCTAAAGTGAAAAGTGTGTTTTCCCAATTATCAAGGGTGCCATGTTGTATAGTTATGCGTACTTAAAAATGTCCCTCAACAATTTACTGGTACAGAAGCTACCACTGTAGTCCTCAGGGAAAATGTTAATATTTGAATTACGGGTTAAAATGACCTTGGAAAGGTTTATCAAAAATTGGCCTAATGCAGTTGAATAATATGGCAAATAAAACAACATTTTCTAAGGAGTTTACTTGTTCACTTGATGAGGGAAAATCCAAACCCAAGTCAATAGAACATTAAAACAATGATCCTTGGTCACTTGAATATCCTTGTATATATTTGGGTAAATGTTGCCTTTGCAAAAATACCCTATTTTGGAATGCATTTGAATTCTTACTCTACTCATATCTCTTTAGAAATGACAACATGCAAGGAATACTTTACTTGAATTTTTTGGAATGACTATAGGGCATGGTTGCATGCAATCTAATCTCATTGAGTTATCTTCTTCCTAAAATAATGGAGGTTTAGATCCCACCCTCTTCAAAAGAATTGAAGGGGATCAAATACAAATTTGCACCACTTGAAATTTAACATGTCTATATGTCAATGTGTGAGATAGTCAAAATGCTAGAAGACAAAGAGCCATGGCTTTGGAGGATGGAGGGGGGGAAAGTGTTTTGGTGAATTTGATGCAATTGTATATTAAAGTTGACTAGTGAACTAGTGTTGTAAGACCCAAAATGGATTTATGTAGGCAAGGTTGTCCATTCATGAGGAATTTCCAAGGGTTTACTATGGAAGAAATGAAGCAAAGTTCACGTGTCCATTTCATTTGAACCATTACCACTTCCTAAGTGGTAAACTCTATTTTGTTACCATTATGGGAAATTCTTTAAAATTCCCTTGGGAGCTTAGCCTAAATCCTTGATGAATAGAAGGGTTGCAAAAAATATCTCAATTATATCATCAAATGATCCAATACTTTGCTCTTGAAAGTTGCCTTGTAATTGTTGCCAATTTATCTAATAAAACTAAGAAAGGATTAGATATACAAGTTCTCCAAAATATCCAAACTTCTTATAACCAATTTTCAAAGTTCACCACATTCCCAAATTTATTGTAAAAAAACTAACTAACTAACCATCCATCCATATAATCTATATTGTAATTGAATGTCATCAAAGCAACACTTAAAACATTAATATTCATTTAGGATTGAAGCCAAATTCACAAATACAAAAACAACAAGTTCTTTGAATTCTTTTAAATATTGGAGAAATTATTAAGTTTTAACATATAAAATGCTTGCCATATACTATTTGATTTTCAAAATCCAAAAGTAGATAAATTTCTAAATTTTGCACTTTCAAAGAATTGGATGCCTAAGATAGTATTATGAAGAATATGAAATCCTTAGAATTTAAATTATAGTAATCCTTCTCTACTAAAATTGTAGACCATGCACTGTTAGTGTGACCTTTGAAATTAATATAAACTTTCATCCCCTTTTCTAGAACAAGAAGGTAATCTTGTTTTTTTTCCTTTGTTTGTAAATGGCCAGATTTTGTTTTATGTTGTAATGGAGCAATTCAAATGAGCTATAAACTATACTTAGCATTGAACTTTAAGAAATTCCACAAGATGGAGTTTAACTTGGGATTTGATGAAACTCCTACCATTGGATTCAAATGCAGTCTTTTTTCTATAAATAATTTTTATTTTTAAAAACTCAAAATTTGAGAATGGACAATTCCAAAAAGAAGGGCAATGGGCAAAAAATGGTCACTTGGGATTAAAGGACATTTTATGTCTGGACTTCATCAAACTTCCTTACACTTCTATACCAAAACACATTTCAAAAAGATTTATATTATTTCACATTTAATAATATATGTCTAAAATTTAATCTTGTTTTTTCATAATTAAAAAGTGTTGCTGTCCTTGAATTTGTTGATATCCAAACGCACGCACAAATGATGGGTGCAAGAGCACTCCTGAATGCTTTTTTTTCTTTAATATTCTTGACCTGCTAGTAGCATTTTTCGTCTAAGAAAACTAGCTGCGAATCTGTCTGAAAGCACTAAATAATTGAAATTAATGGGCAAACATCAGTAATTTCCTCTGTCAATGATCTGAAAGTTGTGAGGCTTACAACAATGGGGATTGACGACACAGCTTCTTTAAGAGACTGAGAGAGATCGAGGAGGAACATATTGCAATAAGTTCTAGTTGTGCCGCAATTTCAGTTTCTGTGTTCCAACAGTGTTGGTTACCTTTCACTGTGACGACGGCGTGACTCAAAGCGCCAAATTTGTCTCATTCAAATGCTCAGGCCTGCTCTAAAAATGATCAATTTCGTTAATATGGGAGGGTTATGTCGCCAAGAAATGGGTTACTCAAATCTGATTACTCAGACCTCTCTGCAAACTATAAGTGATTGGAACGGATGTTTCGTTAAAATGGCAATATCCCACAAAATTGGCACTTTTAGGTTAAGACCATGAGGTCCAAAAATCTATACCAGTCCTAGAAAATGAATGACAAAATGGCGGAAGAATACCGCCATTTTAATGAAGTATCCATTTTGGATAAAATAGATATACAGAGAGAGGCCTAGTACGCAGAGCACAAATGGCCCGGCACTATATATTCATTGATTCTGTGTGACAGTCTTGGTGGGAGTGTTGGTGTAATGTAAAATACAATATGAAATGAACACAGACTGTACCTTGAACCAAAGAATTTGAAATATGGTCCATTCACCTCAAGCAGATCTACATGCATACATTGGGCAGTTCAATAAGACAACTAATAGTGCCTACCTCTGAAAATTGTGCCAGAAGCAATGAAAATTGTGACCAAACATACGTATATGCATGCTATAAATTTTTTTCATTTCTACAGTTTGCAAGCGCATAAGAAATAGATGCAACTAGTCCCTCCCGATCCCAAGCTCTCCATTCAATTCGAAGATCCAATTCTACAACTTGATACACCGCTAATTAATTTGTACAACAAGCAAGCCCATGAAAATCGATGCCACTAATCCCTTCCAAGGTTCCCCAGATACAGATCGTTGGCCTGGGTCGCCGCAATCAGAATATGTATTCCCGCACTTTGTTATCCACGTGGGTAAGCAGAGTAATCCGGAGCAGCTTGCGTCCGATTAGCTCGACCACGCCGTGATGATCCACCAGCAGATCTGCGAGTTCGTGCTGCGGTTGTAGCACCAGCTAATCCCACCACCAGTAAACGTCAATTTCATTATATCATAATTCACGAGTCAGTGTCTATTAGAATTGCCAGAATTGCACCACAATTTTGGGAATTGTGCAAGACAATATACAAGACTTGACGTTTACTTAGTAAAAAGTAGAGAACTGATTTTCAACTCACCCCGAAAAACAAATGTAAATTAATTACTTATTTCTTTTTGAAAATGCGTGTCCAAAGCTAAGGGGTGGATTACACCAACGCGAGAGCAAGGAACTGCTAGTATTTGTAAGAGGCATGATTAACTGTTAACCAAAGTCACAAACAATTGCAATCACGGCTTTTCAGAATTCAAATGGAACTTGAATTTCTGTAAATTGGCGATATTTTACAATCCAAAAAACTGTGACAAAGGTGTAGGTTCATGCCGCCCCAAAAGGAATGGAATATCGCCAGTCGAACGAAATACACCCCGTGGAGCCTACCTTGCGATGACGGTGCGAGTCCGGGATACTTCTTCTTTTAAGAGAATGATCGAGTAATTCCGTGTTCAATTCGAAATTGCTTTAATAAATTGCGATGGATTCCTTCAATTGAAATTGCAAGCCTCACACTATTTACTGGCCAGACTGTTCGAACATGGCTTCGAAAGAAATGTTTTATTAATCGAGTCGATCTGAAGTCAACAACTGAAGGTACTGATTTCGGTCTTCACATACATATCAGAAACCTACTCTGAAACTCATTCAACTAATCAGCTCGAGCGCCATGGCGCCAGTGTAATTACGACTAAGTAAGTATAATTCTCCACTGCACGTTAGAAACTGCAGCTACTACGAACTCGAACACAACCAACATCCTCCAAGCGATCCAGACTCTTCTTCGTTATTAATTATTTCCACTCCTTCACATTGCAAGTGATCGAGGCACTCGGTCGATGGATAATTCGAAAACGTCGATGAAGAACTTCTGGCCATCAGCGCAATGACCGGCATCGCTGATGAAGTACACCGTGTGGAACTTGTAGTTGCGCAGGGGGAACACCATGCTCGTAGGCTCCCCGCCGGGATTCGCCAACCACGCCTTGATCGGAGCAGCCATGTTGCAAGCTTGGAAGGCGGAGAAATCCACCTGCAAGCACGCTGTCTGTGGCGATCCATCGAAAACTCTGCATGCACAAAACCACCCACCTCGCTCATGCAGAGAGGGTAATAATTCTCCAACTCATTCGTGAACTCTCCCTGCAGCTTTTTGTATGTGCCCAAACAGAAAAGAGAAACAAGAATTTAGTAGGAATCAAGCTGCAACATAGCGCACGCAAGTCAGTGCCCTAGGTTTCGATCTACAACATGGCCGCTAGAAATTTGGAACTTGTTGACTAATTGTTCTCTTGTTCGATCTCCGATCGGGCCTCACCAGGGAAGATCAACTTCAGATTTTGCCGAAGAAGGGCGTTGGACATGCGGAGCAGCCGTTGGTGTTAGTCAGCCGTAGAAGCTGCTTCACGTTGTGCATGAGGTCGGGGATGAGAGCGTAGTCGCAATTCTGCATTCCGAAGTCCATCAGCAACCGATTCAACTCTTTGCCCTCGAAGGCGTGCGAGTGGTGAGGAGCGCCGACAAAGGCCAAGAGTTGAATCGGTTGCTGATGGACTTCTGGAGGTAGAGTTGCGACGAGGCTCTGTTCCCCGGTCTCATACACAACCTGAAGGACCTTCTAAAGGAACACCGACTGCTCCGCATATGCAACGCCCTTTTTTAGTAAAATCTCAAGTTGGAGACGCCTGATGAGGACCGATAGGAGATCCAACAAGAGAATAATTGGTCTAATCAACAACCAATCCACCTCTTGTTTTTTGCTGGCGCTCCTCACTGCTGGCACGAACTTCATGGCTGCAATGACCCTCGCTCGGTCAGGCGCAAGTCGTGGACACCCCCGTAGACACGCGTGTAGTAAAAAATCGTCTCTAGCCTCGAAAGCCTTGGAAAGATCCGCATCGTTAGGACTATGGCCTCTGCTTTCCTGTACGCAGCAAAAGCCAATGCCGAATTGCCGGGGCCGGGTCAGTACTTCATTGCATCTCCTTCTTGTCTATGGCCGGTAACAACTTTATGTAAACAATAAATTATAGAAACAAGAGAAACAGGGGAAAGGAATGAGCTTTTAAAGCACAAGTTTGCAACGATTACAAAGCTGGTCAACAACTGGTCACAAGCAAGCTTTGATTAAGCAAGTTAGAGAAAGCGAGCACCTGCACACAACCTGGTCGCAAAACCTATAGCAATCGAATACTACAACAATGAGAACAGCTAAATCATGAACAACAGCTCAGTCTAATGCTTTCCAACTCCAGAGCGGGATCGAGAGCCAATCAATTGAACTAAGCTTTAGATCGATCAAGTAAGGAACACAAAGACAAAGAAGACCATCAACAGATGTACAAAGGAAGAGAGCGAGAAAGTGGTCTGCTACGGCATTGGGCTGTGGCTCTTGTACGTAGGAGTCGCAACCAAGCAACTCTGACGGAAGTACGTACCGAAGCACTCTCGATCATCCATTGCCTGAAAAGTTCGTGGGAGCGTTCGTCCTGCAAATGTTTTTTAACGATCGGTAGGTTTTCGGGATCCATCTCGGTATTTATCAGTCTTCTCGAGAACCAGTAATCAAACTCTTCTTAGTTCCCTTAGTGACAATGCAAGTTCATTTCCTGTGTCAATGTTGATCAATTAATTAAGCGAATTCAACGGAGTCAATTTATTTTTCCTCATCTTCACGGCCGTGTATTGAGAAAACTGTGACCGCTTGTGAATTTAATTATCTCCATTTCGAATGAATTCATGGTGCCATCATGAGCTAGAATGTTATGAATTTTTCTTACCGATCGGTTCGGTTCATGACTTGGAAGGACGAGAAATTAATGGAGTCTGTGAAGGCGAAGTGCCTAACACATGCACACAACCATATTAATTATATTTATTAATGGAGGAGACTCATAGGTAGTAAGTTGGAATTCAACGCATTGAGGCGTGCCTCACACTCCAGGTAACTGTACAATTAATGAGTTTCAGAATCTCTAGCTCTGTCGATCAAGGGCGTATTAGCTTGAATGGATCATTCATGTCCGGCCCCCACTAGCGTGCTGCGCGCGTTTGATTGATCACGCATCACCGATGATTCCGGGTCAGCCCTGACTCGCTTAGACTACTTCAGAATTGACAACGACTTTGGGAACGATCTTCAGCTCCGGGACCCAGATTAATTGGTGCAGACGATCGTGATCTGGCTGGAAAAAGCAATCCCCTTGCGCAGGGCTGTCTCCCTGATAGTGACCTTGATGCATTGCATTTGTGCATGCGATTGGCCTGCGCTGTCACTGTGGGTCATGGAGAGCCACCCAGCCACCCACCCGCATTGCTGTTCCTGACGTGAGTTCTGGCCTACCTGTCTCATTTTGAAATCTTCTTGCTTGATTCTTTGGGCTTGCCACGATATTATCTATCTACCCATGTGGCCTGGCTGTTGTCATGGAGTTTTACCCATACTAGTTTCAATTGCACTCCTCCTGATTGAGGTACAATTGTCCAATCACTTCATGTCTAGCTAGCTGCAGGACCACACGATTCGTCTTGCACGGATCAGAGCTAGTGACTCTTTTTTCGTCCACATACATAGAATCAGCCAGCGACGCGACGGTACTACGGAATATATTGCGTCAATGACCATATCGAAATTCACTTTGATGTCGACGTAGACTACGTTATGATCGATGGCCATAAACTGGCACACATGTATTTTCCGCTATACACATGTATTAATTTCAATCGGATCGAAAGGCAAGCTTTGATCTACTAACTAACATGCTTGGTCAGACAGAATGAATGATTGTAGGATAATAACCAATTGAAATTCCCAGACTGTCTGGATCAATTGAAATTAAACACATAACTAGCTCCTGTTTCATTTCTACGAATGTTAACGAAGTTATGGCTCATGTATGTTGCCCAATGTTCACTCCGTGACATGCACTCTGGCTCGTTGAACCCCATGTCCCCATCCGAGGTCTTACCAGAATTTCACGTTAATTAGTACGGTTGCTGCAAGCACTCCTTCACTCCTTCAGGAGACATTGTTAACGTACTAGCTAGCAACTCCCTAGATCGACTAGCAACCGAGACAAACAAATTTCTATACTTGAAATCCAAGAGCTAATGAGCTATACTGTATATAATTGCAAAAGCATCTGATCCAAAGCTGAATGAATGTTTCTTTCACTGGCATATATATAATTTTGCACGAGGCAAATATAAATAATGTGCGTATTGGATCGGATGCCTTCGAGGGTGTATTCACCGGTGTTCGCATTGTCTGGGCGAATACGCAAGCATTTCCAACGATAACTGTGGCATGGTTCGAGGCATTCAAACAATTACACGCTGAAATCATCTTCGACCTCCAACTGATTTAATTAGGCACTAGATAGAAATGTATGTGAAGGTGCGTCCTCCTGCGGTTCTTTTTGTTTCATGAAAACTCATTCAAGTGATTGTAATATGAGTATTGGTTTCCATTTTCTGTGATTGAAAGTGGCGCAGTTGGGTACCTAAATTCACTTAGTATCAATTGCTGATGGATTGCCATTGAATGAATTGGTCAAACAATCACTTACACAGCGTGCTCAAATGGAACCACCCATGCAAAAAATCTCAGAATTTCGATTGAAAGTTGTATCATCAAGTGAAATGATTACTGCAAAGATTGCTCACCATTTATATTGTAAACTTGCGAATTATTCTTAATACCGTTTCAATTTCATGAGCCCAAAAGTTCTAAGACCACGTTTTATCAAACACCACTCCAAAATTGTCATCTCTAAAATCTAAATTGCAAAGAACAAAACTTTCAAGCATTTTTTTTTTTCACTTGCTAAGGATTTGCAGGGGATGGTAAAAAATGTTTGTGAAGTCCTTGAGCAATGTCTCACAATACCTACTTATTCAAGAATAAAATGGTGCTTCAATGTTCATAATGTTGTTCACTTATTTCAAGGCGTTGTCTCATAATCTTAGTCATAGTAGAGGGGGAAAGAAGATATAAAAATAGTATGATTAATGATTTCATGCAAGACAGTACACAAGCTTTTGATGTTCACCTTGTAAAAGGTAGAGAACTAATCCAAAAATTAATATAATCCACAAGCTAGCTTGACAACTTATAAAAAAGAAAGTGTAAATTTTTTATTTTATTTCTGGAAATGCATACCCGGCCTAAACTAAGGGTCCTGAAGCAGCTCAGACGGTGGTGGTGACGGCGGTCGCCCTGTGCGCCACGGCCACCACGGCCACCACGGCCAGGCACTTGACTGTGGGAGGGCCTCTGGGATGGTGGACGCGACCCCAATTTCTTCCAGGATTGGGCACTCCGAAATTATCCTGTCCACACTATAGCCGAACTCGGTACACATCGTCGATCGACACTCCTCTTCACAATCGATCAGCTTGCAATATAACAGGGAGATTATCTCTGGTTCCCAGATCTAATGCCATTCCCGGAGAACAGATTAGTCAACATGGAAATTTGTGCCACTGCTTTTCATATTTGTCGCTTTTCCTGATCCCTGTTCCCAGTGCAAAATCATCTGGGAAACTTCTGATATTCCTGTAAGGGAAACAATGATCGATAATCTACCTAAGATATTAAACATTTACTTATTCTGGTAAGACGATTGTGATCTGAGCGAGGTGGGTGGTTTTGTGCAGAGTTTCGATGGGTCTCCCCAGACAGCGTGCTGCAGGTGGATTTCGCCGCCTTCAAAGCTTGCAACACGCGTGGCGCCATCAAGGCCTGGTTCGAGAAACCCGACTGAGAGCAGACGAGCATGGTGTTCCCACTGAGTGACTACATATTCGAACTTGCTTTAATTGTGAAAAATTCAATAGAATTAAGTTGTGTGCCTCACAGTATTGACCAGAGTGATCGATCGAGCAAGCTTACAAATCCTTCCGAATGAAATATTTTATTATTAGAGTCGATCTGAGTGCATACACAATTAACAAGCTAGTCAACAATTAACTGAAGGTACTGATTTCAGTTTTTACATATCAGAAAGTAACTCAACTAACTCAGCTACTTAGATTGGGCGCCATGGCGCTAGTATAATTACGACGAAGTAGTTGGAAACTGCAGCCACTACGAACTCGAACACAACATCGTCCAAACGATCCAGACTCTTCTTCGTTACTAAGTCCACTGCTTCACATTGCGAGTGAGGCACTCGATCGATGGATCATTCGAAAACGTTGATGAAGAACTTCTGGCCATCAGCGCAATGACCGGCATCGCCAGTGATGAAGTACACCGTCTGGGACTTGTAGTCGCGCAGGGGGAACACCATGCTCGTCACCTCTCCGCCGGGATTCGCCAACCACGCCTTGATCGGGGCAGCCGTGTTGCAAGCTTGGAAGGCGGGGAAATCCACCTGCAGCACGCTGTCTGTGGCGATCCATCGAAACTCTGCATGCACAAAACCAACCACGTACTTACAAATCAATCGTCTTAATCATTTACTGTAACTACCGTTGTAGCAAGGTTAATTAGTAATTACTTTTAATTGGGCCAGGGTTCAGTTGGTGTACCAAGAGAGTCGGTGGTGAAGTAGGGGGCATTGCTGTGCTCCCAATCCTGATAGAAATTGGGTTCGTGCAACGGGGTCAACTGCCACCCCACTGACCCTCCCACCACGTAGTTCGCGGCCATCGAGCCCTGCACAAGAGCCATCGTCACCGCCAGGACGACGGCCAAAGCGGCGGCCCCGGATCTTGCCATCGTCCGCGAATTAATCGGATGTACGTGACCTGCGCTACGCACAAGAGGAAGTTAGATGTATCAGTCACTCCAGTATGTACGTATAAAAAATCATGTACACGTACTTATATAGCGAATGCATGCCCGAATGAAAAGTCGCAAATTGTGATTCAATTCGGACACTAGCTCGGGAATTGAAGCAATGTCACTACTTAGGAGCCTGATTTGCACGCTACTACAACAACACGATAAATCAGAACTTGTGGATTGAATAGCGATTTGCTCATTTGCATACAAGCTAGCTAGCAGCTACTACTGAGTCAGAGTCTCTTCGATCCAGCCAAAAATATAATGCAAAAGCAGTCGAGACGAATTCGTTAGTCGTTACTCAGTAGAGTAAAGTACTGTGAAATGAATGTGTGAATTACAACAAGAATGACGAAGTGACTGTACATCGATCTATTTTGCAAAGTAACAAACTGCAGAGCTAGTCTAACTGAAATTGCAAGAATTGCTTACAACGTATACGTAACAAGCACGGTGCAGCTCCAAGCTTCGATCACTAACGAGGACTGATGATGGAACTCTAGAGCGCTAGCTTGCTCGCTCGGGGCCAGGCGGAGAGCGAGAAGGAAGAAAGAAAGATGGAGAAGAGGACGGAGGGCGTGTGGATTTATACCCAGCGAAGCGACCGACAGTCAGCGCGACCGACGAGGCGCGAACATTAGTCGACGTGGCGAGGCGAGACGCACGAGGAGCGGAATATGCGGCACCCGTCCTCCGTTTGGTTGGCGAAGGATCGCTGGAGTTTAATTGCGAAAGGCCACAAGGACATGGCTCTAATTATGACCTAAGGACTAATTTCAACACATAACCTAATCAGATATGGAAATTTATGAAGATGAAACTGTTCAAATATTTGGAAATTTGGAAATTTAGATGGACAACACAGATGTAAATTTTCAAATTTATTAATATATCATTATTATAAATAAATAAAATTAGAAATTTAGAAATCGGAAAATCCACCAATGTCTGTTTTATTTATTTATTTATACCTTGACCCCTCAAAATCTTTCACATTCAACTTAGAATGCTTAGAAGCCCAAAAGTGCTTCAATCTTCTAAACATGGGTTGCTCTCTGACTTGAAGTTTCAGTTCACTGCATGACAAAAGAGAAAGCCCCTGCCTGCCTTCAGTCCCTGAATTAAAAAAGAAAATCTGATTAGACCCACTAGAAGAAAAACACGTCCAGCACAACCAACTACTATGCAACTAGTGCCCTATGCAACTGTCATGCAACTAGTTTTCTCTCTATTTGCACCAAATCTAATGTAGTTGTTTTGTGTCATTGTTTTACAACATTCATTCATTGTTTTAGTTGCAAAGTAGTCATTCTGTAGTTGCAAAAAAAGACTAGGAAACAACTAGTGTCCTATACAACTATTATGCAACTGTAAAATGACCATAGTTGTTTCCTAGTTGTACGCTAGTTGTTTCCTAGTTGTACGCTAATTGTTTCTTAGTTGCACTCTAGTTGTTTCTTAGTTGCTTTCAAAGTTCATTCCCATTCGTGTTATATCAATTGACCCATATCAATTGTAAAGAGTACCATTAGATTGAACATATAAGACTTGTAAGTTCTTATAGTCTTATGTAATGAATTCTTTTGATAGAATTCTAAGATTTCTATAATTTGTGGGTTTCTACAATTTGTAGATTTTGTATATAAGAATTTAAAAAATAATTAAAATTCAAGAAATTTTATAATCTAGGAAATTGAATTTTGAAATCTAGGAAGAAGGTAGATCTGAAATTTTGAAATCTAGGAAGAGGGTAGATTTGAAATTCAAAAATCTAGAAAAAGGTAGATTTGAAATTCAAAAATCTAAGAAAAAGGTAGTTCTGAAATTCTAAAATCTAAAAAGGAGGTAGATCTGAAAATTTGAAATCTACAAATCATTGAGATTTATATTTTAAAATTTACAAATCTACAAGTTGCAAACAAGTTATACACAAGGATGAAGTTCTTTGTATGGTGTCGGATGACAAAAAACCTTGCAACTAGACTGCAACTAATGCGACTTGTCCACTGCAACTACGGACTCTACATTGTCACCTAGTTGCAAACGTCCTATGCAACTACAAAATGAGTTGCATACTGTAGTTGCAAAACCCCTCATTTTCTTCTAGTGACCACTACCCCCTACCCCCTTTAATTCCTCCTTACTTTTGAAACACATGGACCATTTCCATTGAAAAGGGGGAAAAGGAATTGTGCCCATTTCGATGACTTGCTCCCTACGGCCCTGCAATTAGGGTAGCCGGTTTATAGGAGAGAGTTTTATATTTCTAATTTTTTTTAAATAAAAAAATATTATATTTTCCTTAGATTTCAATAAAAATAAAATTGGGAGGGGGGGAAGAAAGCATTACTTCTCCAAATGTTGTGTTCTTTGCCTATATAGTTGATCATCCAAAATTGTTATACTTAAAAATTTCAACAATCAATATTTTCCACAATTAATTCCATCATTCCATGAAAAGTAGTCTTTACTTTTATATGGTTAAATTTGAAAAATTCAAGCTCATCCATGTTCCAAAAAATATCAAAGCGAAAAGATTGATTGAAAAATTCCATTGTCAAAAAAATGTTGGGCCTTCAAGGATCAAGGGAATGATGGTTAAAAAATAAATAAAGATATAAAATAATTAACATTTGAAATTTATTATTTGAAATATAACATTTGAAACTTTAGAAGTTTAAGTTACCATAATTGTTAAAAGAAAAAGCAATAGAATCCTAATGTTGCAACAATACTAATCTTCCCTCCTATCAATGCAAAACATGTCATTTTTTGTGACCTTGTCAAGTTCAAAATAATCCTTGATATTGCCATTGCCGAGACCATGGTTGCTTAGTAAATATTTGATGGAAAAAACTTTTCATTTATTTAACTTAAAACTTTAAGGATTGTAACTATCATGATTACAAATCTTAAACATCAATATTATATAAAATGTCCAATTGATTAATTGATCAATTTATAAACTATATTTTTTTAATCTTGTTCATAAATTTAAAAAAAACATTTGGTTGCCATTCATAATCTTATTAAAGCCCTAAGCCCATTTTTTATTTTTTCTCAAAAAACTTTCAAACCTACAATTTTCATTGGAAACAACTAAAAAAATTAAACATTTTTTTTTTCCCATTTTCGACCTTGGGATCTTGTGTGAGAATGAGACTAGTATTAGAAAGTATAGAAGAAATGTATAAAACTCTTTGACAATATTGATCACAAGATATTTGCGTTCAATGTGAAGAAAACTAGTTTTTTTTGTTACTAATGTAATTAGATTATAAGGCTTTGAAACCTTTTAACTTAAAAAAATTTGCACTAAGGAATGTGAATTTAAATATTTTGATATTGAAAGAATTGAATTGAGGGCTTAGAAAAAAAAAAAGAAAAAAAAAAAGGAAAAATATAAATTATTGATAGTTCTCAAATAGGATTGAAAGACACGAATCACAACAAATGAATGCTAGATTATTCTAGAAAGCAAACTAAATCATGTGCACCTTTTTTTTTCAAGAGATTTTAAAAATTGAGTTCATAAATGGATCCAAAACATTATTTTCTGAAGAATTTTCTAAGATGGCCTCGAGGATGGCCTACAAAACAAGAAACTTAATTACTTTTACATTACTTATCCAAATGGAATGAATCAAGTCTTTTCACATACTTAAACAAAAATAAAATCTATGAGAAATCATATTCTTTTTAAATTACTTCTAACTCTTTTCTTTTCTTTTTGTACAAAGAGTCCCATCGGAAACTCTTGAAGGTTTGATAAGGTACTCATGATCTCAATTTTTGGCCAGATTTTTTGAATTTTTTTCAAGATAGGAAAATTGATAAGCTTTGGGGGAATATCTTTTTATTTCAATTAGTATTCCAGAACAAAAGTTATGCCACAATAAGCCCAAATTAGGCAAAGGTGGACGGACTTTAGATTGTAGCCTTAAGTAATTATTGGTAGTATTAGGAAGAATTTTGAAGGATGTGTGCATGCTATCATTTAGGGTATGATGCACATATGTACACTGAAGTAGAAAACATTTAAAAATCACCTTGGTCTATAAAAATTGAACTTAAGGTAGAGTCACTATGTTTTTTTTATAGAGGATATGTATCCAAAGTACCATCATGCTTTAACCCCTCATTAAAGGACCAAACACCGTTTTTTGGTAACATAAAGATTTTGGGCAACTTACTATAGATGGATTTTCTATTTTCTCTCTTTGAAAATTTCATAGAATGTGTCCATGAAGAGTAGTTTTAAGGCACAACAATTTTCATAACTTTTGACTACGTACTTGGTTAAAAAGTTATTGCATGATATGTAATTTTTGTAAGTAGCTTGGGCAGCCCAAAAAACTTCTTTTAAAATCACTTTTGAAGAAAAGAAAAATTTGAAATTGGTTTTCTAGATTTATGCATATATATGTGGAAAGCTTTAAATTGAATCATTCCATTTTGATATACGAGATGAAAGTTATGAGGTGTTCTAGCTTGTGGGTAGTTATGAATTCCCTACTCAAAAATAAACTCTGGAGTCCTTTATTTAACTCAATTTCTTTTATCTTTTGAAAAAAAATAAAAACATATGATGTATATTTTTTATTACTAAATTACTACCATTGGAATTGGAATTTTTTAATTTCATAATTAAATTCTTAATAATTTAGTACTTTGAATCACTTTGTATTTCTTTCTATTTACTATTTTTTTCCTATATGTTTTGCAATTCCAAATGATCTAAATGTTTTTAAGAATGTAGCCAACTTGACTTCAGGAATGAATTCAGAGAGTAATCACCATTTTAGACATTTTTTCATACAAATGTGACCTTGTAAAGTGCAGCTGCTCATATTTTCACATGGATAAAAAAATGATTTTTATCACTTCAAACATTCTTAGTTTGCAATCTACACGGTTGAAAATTTTGAAATGTTTTCCTTATCTTTTTATACTATTTTACTACAAGATCTTACGGTTACATGTGTCTAAAAATGTTTTTTGTCTAAAATTTGGTGCTTGTATAAAGAATGGCAGTTTTTTCGAGCATTTTTGGTGAAAACATAGTCTCTCACCTTTAGGGATTAAAAAACACCTTGAGTTCAATTTTCACTTGCGGACATGAAATTACAAAGTTTTGAATTCTAGTTCACATCAAAGTATAGTGACAAAATACCCTAGGATGCAAAAGCCTAAGAATAAAACTAATACTACTCCTTTTATCTATGCAAAAGATGTTATTTTGAACTTTGAAGCCTTATGGTTCAAAGAAATTTTTCATGACTCTTTGCACAACTCAACCCCAACCACCATTTTCTTTTCATCTCATACTAGGTTCCTAAACTTATAGCATTATAGGTGGTTTCATAAAAATAAAAATAAAAATCCTAAATTTGTTCAAACCTTCTAAGAAAGGTTTTCAATGATTGAATGATCTTGTCTTTGCAAATTTGCTACCTAATAATACACCTTTAGTGTTAAGAAGTTTCCAAACAACTTCTCAATAATTCCAAGGGACAACCTTTTAGGTCAATCTTTTTGTATTAGCCAAAATTTCATTGATATCACAATGTTTAGAAATTTAAGTCTTCATAGATATAGGGTGCAATTGAGCCGTCCTTAGGTTCTTTTGAAGTCAAATGACAAAAGAATATTATATTGGAATTTTAAGGCTCTATGACTAAAGCCAAAACTATCTTGAGAATTTTTGTTGTCTTTAATACATGTTACTTTCATCTTCAATGCGGTTCATTGATTTCTTGTGAATACTTTTGGATATGGGCAACTTCTAGTCCCTTGCACCTATAAAGCACTTCAAGGTTCCTTTAAGCTTTGATTTTATGATTTCAAAAACTTATAAAGAATATATAAACTTTAATTGCAACTAAAAACTACATCTAGCTTCAAATCCTTAAAAAACATTTCTTAGCTATCGGACAATCCAAACAGAAATAAAAAATCTCCTTGAAGTAGGCTTGAGGGTGATTGCAATTCGAAAACACTTGTACTACTTTATTTGTTGTGTTTTGTCCAATACTAATGATTTTCTTCCTAAGTACTTTAAAATTTAAAAATCATGATAAAAAACATAAAAATATGGCCAATGATTAAACCTTTAAGAAGATTGCATTTTAAGAAGATTGTACCTTAAGAAAACCAAATTCTGTAAATAACATTTCTCTAAATCAGAAAATTGAAAAAAGAAAAAAATCTCAAGAAAATATGTATTCTTAATATGTATTAATTTTTATAAGGTAGAAAATCATTTTAATAAATAATTAAATAAAATTGCCTATTGATAATTGCCTATGTCAAAAGTCTTGATTCATTCTATGTAGATAAGTAATGTGAAAGTGAATGAAGCTTTTTGTTTTGTAAGCAATCTTAGGCATATTCTTAAGAATAATATATTAAATCCATTTTGAACTCAATTTTAACAATTTTATGAAAAAGAAAGGTTTGTTTCAAGGTTAGTGAAAATTGAAAAGGTAAAAACGATCACCGAGGTTTTTGTCCTGTGGTTGTGAATACTATTTCCGCTTATCAATGGGAATTGTCCATTTGTTTCAAGAAAAAAAGAAAAAAAGAAAGGTGCACATGGTTTAGTTTGCTTTCTAGAACAATCTCATTGTTGGGATTAATGTCTTTTAATTCCATCTCAGAACTACCAACAATTTAGTTTTTCCATATTTCTTTCTATTTCTTTTTCCAAACTTTCAGTTCAATTCTTCAACATAAAATATTCTTAATGCACAATGTTTAGTCAAAATTTTAAGTTAAGAGGTTTCAAAGCATTTTAATCTAGTTAAATTAGGAATAAAAAAAACTAGTTTTCATCTCTTTGAATGCATATATTTGGTGATTGATATTGTCAAAGTTTTTGAAATTTTTTCTAAACATTCTCATACTAGTCCTATTATCCTATATAAGATCCTTGGATTGAAAATGTGAAAGAAACCCAAAGTAATGTTTAAATTTTTTGTTGTTTACATTGAAAATTGTAGTTTTGAATTTTTTTGTCAAAAAAATGGAATTAGACTATCAATGGTGTCCTATTTTTTAAAAATTTGATGTCTTCAGATTTTATGAATCTGCAAAATTCTAAAATTTTAAACTTGAAAATAATAAAATAATAAAATAATAAAATATCATCTAATTTAAATTTAAAAAATTGAATTCATACATCGAAAAATTGAAAAATTTGACATTTTATATAATATTGGTGTTTTAGATTTGTAATATGATATAGTTTCTAAATTTTAAGTAAAATAAATGAAATATTTTTTTCCATCAAATATTTAATAAGCAATGGTACTCATACTAAGGATTACTTTGAGTTGGATAAGGCTACAAAAAATAATATATTTTGAATTGATAGAAGGATTCGTGTTGTTGGAACATTAGAATTCCACTGCTTTTTTAAGTTAACAATTATGGTAGCCCCAAATTATGAAATTCTAAATTGTTAAAATATTTTTAATCTTTATTTATTTTTTAACCCTTAAAGTCCTAATAACGAGCCCTCTTTGAACTTTTTGAAAACTTGGGCAAGCTCTACAATTGTATAATTGGGAATTTTTGAAAGAATTTTTAGAATAGATGCTATCATAATAAATTAATATGTAATTGTAAAGATATTTTTTTTTAATGTCATTTTGATAACTATTCTAAAAAACAGAAAGGATTTTTCAATTTCAATATCAAATCGGGCAATAAAGAATATATTCTAAAAAATTAAAAATTATTTTTGTATAGATTGATATCTACTTAAAAACATTTGAACCATGAAATCCAAATGATGAGGTAAAAGTATAAAGAGATCTATTTTGAGGGAAGTGTAGATAGAAATAATATATATAAAGTTGTCTTTTGCTGTCAATTTAAAAAAAATTCAAATGAACATAAAATCAAAGGATATTAATTGTTTATTAGAACATTAGACTCACCATTGGGATTAATAATTCTCAAATTCTTTCAAAATGTATCAACATATTATATTTTTTTAATATCTTTCATTAAGTAACATCAACCACTTTACAATTGAAAAAAACTAAATATGAAAGTTTTTTTTATCATAATTATCCTTTCAACCCATTTTTCAAATATATTGACAAAATGCACAAGTTATAGCCTTATAGGACATATGAGTTTCTCTAAACATGTTGAAAGACAAAACTTGACCTTTTGCAAGGACTATGGAAACCTCTACTTATTTTGAAATTTGGACACATTGAACTTGAAATTGGTGGAAACATTTCACTTTAGAATTAATGGACAATCTAATTGAACAAGTATACTTAATCAAAGGATCCTTACTACATTTAGATTTGTAAAAAAATAAATATTGACAAAGACTTTAACCTTCCTTTGGAGACAAGTATTAATATTGAAGCACTTTGGTGCTTCTAAGCAATTGTTAAAGATTTTTAGATGTTCAAGTATTAAAACATCCAAAATAGGTGGATTTTCCATTTTCTAAATTTTTGAAAATAATCATAATTTTTTTAATTCCTTTTTGCTCTTATCTCTTCAATTGTCCAGCCATCGTGGCTTGGTTGTTTTGTGTTCCTTTTTTCTAATGCAATGGTTTGCGCCATTTGTTAAAAATAAAATAAAATAAAATAAAATTTAATAATCGCATACTAATAAATTAATGAAATTACAGGTTGTCCATCTAAATTTGCAAATTTTCAAACAGCTCCCTGTTCATAAATTCCAATATATCTGATTACGTTATGTGTAAGTTGAAATGAGTGATTAGCCGTCATAATTAGAGCCATGTCCTTGGGTCGTCCGCCGCAATTAAACTACAACCGATCGTACGGACGGATCCTGGCATATTCCGCTCCTCGTGCCGCTCGCCTCGCCACGTCGACTAATGTTCGCGCCCGGTCTGTCGCGCTGACTGTCGGTCCTCTTCGCTCGCTTCGCTGGGTATAAATTCACACGCCCTCCGTCCTCTTCTCCATCTTTCTTCCTCCTCCCTCAGTCCCTCTCCGCCTGGCCCCGATCGAGCTAGCTAGCGCTCTCGACTCAGTTCTATCATCAGTGATCCTCGTTCGAGATCGAAGCTTAGCTTGGAGCTGCACCGTTCCGTTCCGTTCTTCTGACGTTGTAAGCAATTCTTGCAACTGGCCTCATGAGGGACCCTGACTAATTCAGATGCAAGCACTGGTTGAGCACAGAATTCTAGCCGGCCTGTACCTCGGTCGAGTCTTCATTTCAGTTAGTCAACTCTGCGGTTTGTTGGCTTGCAAATCCATCGATTTACAGGCACTTCTTTTCATTCTTTTTGTAAACCACGCTTCCATTTCACAGTACTTTACTTTAACTGTGAAACGAATTCTTCTTGACTGTGTTTGCATTATGTTCTTGGCTGGATCGGAGAGACTCTGACTCAGTAGCTAGCTTGTATGCAAATCGCTATTCAATGGAATGTGCTCCACAAGCTCTGATTTAGCGTGTTATCGTAGCGTGCAAATCACGATCCTGGCTGGGTTGCGATGCTTCAATTCAAGAGCTAATGTCCGATTTTAACGGTGATTCTTTATTCGGACATGCATTCGCCAGGGACGTCTACAGGATTCTTTACACGTACTCGACACCATGCCAGCGGCTCTTATGACTTTTCCCGGTCTCACTTCCCCTATGTGAGTGACCACCTTGTGACTTTCTCCTCTGTCAGAGGATTGTGACACAAGGAGAGAGTCACACGCTGGCCAGTCACATAGGGGAAAGTGAGACAGGGAAACGCAAAAGAGTCCCAGCTGGGAATGTCGAGACGACTGATGCATCTTCCTCTTGTGCATGACGCAGGTCACGTACATCCGATTATTTTACGGACGATGGCAAGGTCCGGGGCCGCCGCTGTGGCCGTCGTCCTGGCGGTGACGATGGCTCTTGTGCAGGGCTCGATGGCCTCGAACTACGTGGTGGGAGGGTCAGTGGGGTGGCAGCCGACCCCCTTGCACGAACCCAATTTCTATCAGGATTGGGAGCACAGCAACGCCCCCTATTACACCACCGACTCTCTCGGTACACCAACTGAACCCTGGCCTAATTGAAAGTAACCACTACCCTTGCTACCTACGATGGAATCCCAGAACTGATCGAAGATGATTGTGATCTGAGCGAGGTAGGTGGGTGGTTTTGTGCATGCAGAGTTTCGATGGATCGCCACAGACAGCGTGCTGCAGGTGGATTTCGCCGCGTTCCAAGCTTGCAACACGGCTGCCCCGATCAAGGCGTGGTTGGCGAATCCCGGCGGAGAGCCGACGAGCATGGTGTTCCCCCTGCGCGACTACAAGTCCCAGACGGTGTACTTCATCAGCGGCGATGCCAATCGTTGCGCTGATGGCGAGAAGTTCTTCATCAACGTTTTCGAATGATGAATCGATCGAGTGCCTCACTTGCAATGTGAAGGAGTGCAATTAATAACGAAGGAGACTTTGGATCGCTTGGAGGATGTTGTGTTCGCAGTAGCTGCAGTTTCCAACGACTTCGTGGGGAATTATACTGGCGCCGTGGCGCCCAATCTGAGTAGTTGAATTAGTTTCTGATATGTGAAGACTGAAATTATTATACTCAGTTATTGACTAGCTTGTTAATTGTGTATGCACTCAGATTCTAATAAACATTTCATTCGGAAGGATTTGTAAGCCATGCTCACTCTGGCCAATACTGTGAGGCATGCAATTGCAATTGAATTCGTGGCAAAGCAAGTTCGAATTGAATACTTGAAGCAATCGATCTCTCAATAGAAAAAGTTTCGCGGACGTCATTGCAAGGTAGGCTCCTTGGTCTGGATTACAGTAGACCAGTGCAAGGGTCCGTAACGTTTGGCCATGCTTTGGAAAGATATATCTCACAATTTTCGGGTTTGGGATTGTCGGCAATTAACCGTGAGAAGCCGTGATTGCAATTGGCTGGGACCTTGCAATGCAATCAATCATGTCTTTTGGAAACACCAACGGTCCCTTGTTCTTGGGTTGGTGTAACCGTGTAATCCACCCCTTGGCTATGGGCATGCATTTCGAAAAAAAAATATAAATTTAATACACATCCCTGTGTAAGTTCGAAAGGTTCTTTGCGTTTTCCCTGTTGGTTTTCACTCATCTATATATTGTTTCTGTTGGAGGGCAATAGTGGGTTTTCTTGGAAGGGGATTTTATAGTTTTATGTGTCTCTTAGGAACATTCACAGGGATCGGTTTTCATTTGTTTTCAGTGAGTGTGATTTCATACAGTGGATTTGAACAATGACCAGCTTCATTGTGATGAATATACATCATTAAGATGTATGGCACCAATTGAATGTTCATCACGAGAGTCAGTGAAGTAAAATACATGATTGAATGAGCAAAGAAAGATAGATTTTATCTGTAAAAGTCTCAGTGAGATGTATCAGCGAGGAACACGCACGTGCTGTCGTTCACTTCATTTCTAGACCCTAAATGCCCGGTCGATGGGTATGATACAAAGACAGATGTGCACCGAAATATGCGTGAATCATCCCCATTGGAATATGAAACGCCGATCCCAACCATGATCTCTGATATCTCAAACACAAATACATTTTTCACTTCCACCCAATAAAGAAATTCTGCAGTAGTGATGATGCAAATCCGGAACTGCAAAATTTATTACAACCAAGAAAGAGTCTGCAAATAGAAGACTCTGCACTGTTGCCACGTACACATCACAAACAGGCATGGTCGAAACAGCTAGCTAGCGAGGGTTATCGCGCAGCAAGCCACTACCACCCCGCTGTCTCCGCCATCGTCTTCTGCAAGAGAGGCACGCACGCACGGACTCAAGAAGCTGGGTAAACGTCGACGAAGAGCTTCTGGCCACTCCCGCAATGGTTGTTGGCGCCGCTGATGAAGAACAGCCGTTGATTCTTGCGATCCATCAATGGGAGCACCACGTACAATTCGTTCATCCAGAACGCAATCGGATGCAGGATGTTGCACGTGTTGAAATCCGCCTCGGTCACCAGCATCACGCTGTCACCTTGGCTCCAATGAAATACTGCACAATTATATGTGGAAATTAATCCCAGCCGCTCCATCAGCCCACAATTAATGTCGTCGCCGAGATCGAAACAAGTGAACAATATCGGTGAGGTGAATGCGTGTGAACTTAAGTAAGGTGAAATAATACGAGAACATAGTGAAGAAGTATGTAGCAATGTTAGTGGTTTTAATTAGGGTTAACTTGGTGTACCGAGAGAGTCGCTGGAGCGGATGGGGAAGTTGCTGCGCTCCCAATCCTGGTAGAAATTGGGGTCGTTGTAGCGGTTCAGCTGCCATCCCAGAGGCCCTCCCACCACGAAGTTCGTGGCCATCGAGCCCTGCACAAGAACCATCATCACCACCAGGACGACGGCCAAAGCGGCGACCCCGGATCTTGCCATTGCGCGTGAATGAATCGGACGTGACCTGCGTCACAAGAGGAAGATGTATCACTTGCTCCAGTAAGTATAAATCCTGTCGCAAATAGCCTGTAGACGTACCTAGCGAATGCCCGAATGAAAAATCACAATTCTGTTCGGGCACTCGGGAATTGAAGCAATTTAGCACATTCAATTGAGTAGCCATATGCATATGTATGAGTTAGCTACTAAGTCAGAGTCTCTGCAGCGAAGAATGAATATAATGCAAAAACCAGTCAGGAAGAATTCGTTACTCAGTAACTGTGAAATGAATGCGTAAATTGCAAAAAGAATGACGGAGTGGCTGTAAATCGATCTATGTGCATGAAAACAAACAAACGAACAAACAAACAAACTGCAGAGCCTGTGACTGAAATGAATGTGACCCTGGGCAGAAATTGGGAAACGAAATGCATGAAGACCTAGCTACAGGCCGGCTAGAATTTTGTGCTTCGTGCTTGCATCTGAAGTCAGGGTCCCTCAATCCAATTGCAAGAGTTGCTTACAACGTAACAAGCACGGAACGGTGCAGCTCCAAGCTTCGATCACGAACTAGGATCACTGATGATAGAACTCCAGAGCACTAGCTCGGGCCGGGGCCAGGCGGAGAGGGAGAAGAAAGAAAGTTGGAGAAGAGGACTTGGGTGGGGGGGTGATTTATACCCAGCATTCCAGTTCGGTGGATTGACCAGCGAAGAATTGAAGACAGTCAGCGCGACCGGCGTGAACATTAATTGAGGTGTCGATGCGAGTTCCACGAGGACCGGAGTATGCGGCACCAAGCCAGCCAGCCTCCGTTCAAGTTGGCCGGCGAAGGGTCGCTGGAGTTCATCCCAGTTGGGACGACACAATGACATTGATTTCGCTGACTCAGTTTGAAGCTCGAACGTCAATTTCGTTAATTTTGTTGAGTGAACCAGCGCGCGTTCGTTCAACTGAAGCAAAGGCAATTACAGTATCTTGGGATCGATCAGGGATGGAGCGTGCTCAGTGATGAACAAACACAGTTGTGCTTGAGGAAAATATACAAGTTCAGGTGCATACTAGTTCATGCTCAAATCAGTTGCAAATAACAAATTCATTAAACTGGCAAGTATTCCATTACTTATTTTGGCACCCTCGGTTTACACTGATCGAGCGGACTGAAACCAGAATGAATTGTATTGAATTGGCGTTACAAATTTGCTTATGTGTACGTTTGCTTATGTAGGGGCACAGCATACATTCAAGCTAATGTAAATGCCAAAGACCCAAAGTGGTGCATGAAAGACTGCGAAATTTACAGGGTTGACATTCTCCATGTGGTCGAATACTCGAATGCATGAGTGATAGGCATAATGAAATCCACAGGTGAGCTACACAGAAGCTCGCTTGAACTAACGTATCACCCATCACCAACCAAAGCCCCATCAGCAATCAATAGAGCGTTTTAAATTCAGGAGACGTTTGGACTAATTTCCAAACATATATGAGTTCTTGATTTCCTACCCTCAGTTCCTCCATTCTTTTCATGACACATCTGCTTGGTTTGGAGTGCTAAAGTGAACAAGAAGTGGTCTCTGAAATGACCGGTTTTGGAATAGTCTATACATTGAACATGGGTCCAAACCAACTTTTGCCTTCCAAAATTCATAATAATTTTAGTTCAAGCAAAAAAATTATCAAATTTTGGCAATCCCCCTCAATTCTATCTCACCACCTATGGAAATATTTCCTTCACCTTACTACACTCTACATCACGTCTCCAATTGCTTATTTCATCAGTTATGGGTGCCTTTACTATATATAAAGAAGTAAGGTATAAAGATGCTCTTGCTTGTTCAACATCCATCAATCTATGTGTATTAAAATGAATTATAGGAATATTGTTTGATTCTATAGTTTAATAAAAACATGTCATTTGACAAACGAATTAATCCATACCAAACACAATTAGTAAGAAGTTGAAAGTGCATTGTGGTCATGCATTAGGATTATAAATTAAACTATTTGAGTCAAGCCATTTGTCTAAAAGCTCTTTGTATTGCTAGTAGTTTGGTAAACAATCAAAATTTAGTAGCAAGACTATAATTTTATTTTAATGAATTCAAAATTTAATACTTCCTCCATCCGAAAATGATCTTCTTGTTGGCTTCAATCTTTGGCCCAAAATGATCTTCCTATTGTACTTTGTTACTTCAGAAATTGGTCAAATTCGGCTTTCAATTGCTATATGGAATTAGCAAAACAACTATGAGCAATAGTTTATAGTTCCCCCTTCATCTATACAACCATCAATAAAAAAACAAATGAAATGACTATTTTAAAGGGGTCAAACCACACTATTTATTTTTATTTCTTGCATCTCTTTGAGTGTTGCCTGTTTGAAAGAGATGAAGCTTTGGGAGGTGGTATAAAGGTTCACACATGGTCTTAGGCCCATACTAACTACGTACAAAATGACATCTCACACTCAACAATTAGGTGCCCACTCGCATTCCTTAAAAATGTCCAAAAATTGCACTTTGAAAAAGGTTTCAATACTCAAAGGTTCAAGGATATAAGGAGTGCAAAACAAACTCTACTTTATTTTCAACCTCCATTCAAACCATTTTGTTCAACAAGAAGATCATTTTGGGACAAAGAAAGTAAAGTTTAAGCATATCACATGCTCACAAGTTTAAGCACATGATAACTAATAAGATATTGAAATTTATAAACATTGAATCATTTAAAATTTAGAAGTTTAGAAATTTAAATGGACAACCTCCAATTATTAAATTATTAATCTTAAAATTATTAAATTTTTAGAAAATTAGAAATTAGAAATCCACAAATTTATGTTTTAAAAAAAAATCATAATTATTTAATATTTTAAATTTTATGATTTTAAATTATTATAATTGTTAGCAAATTAAAAAAGCAATGGAAACCTAATGTTACCAAGAATGTTACAACAACACTAATCCTTCTATCAATGCAAACATGATTTTTTTTGTATTCTTATCCAGCTCAAGATAACTGATAACCTTTAAAATTACTAATAAATGCTTAGTAAATATTAGATGGAAAAAAACATTTCATTTTCTTAACTTAAAATTAAAAACTAAATCAGATTTACAAATCTAAAACATCAATGTTATATAAAATTTATCAATTTATAAACTATAATTCTTTTAATTTATGAATTTATAAGTTTAAAAATTAAAATTATAGAAATGTATTATAATTTTATGATTTTAGAATTTAAAACTTTAGAATTTTAGGAATCCACAAAATTTAAAGATTTAAAATTTAATATAATTAGATGTCATTGCTAATTAGTAGAATTAACCAATAAAGGACCATTGTTCCTCCGGAGACAAAATTGATTAGATTCCTATGACCTCAATTTTTAGTGAAATTTTTTTGAAACTTTCTCATAAGGTAGAAAAACTTCTCAACTTTGTGGGAATATAATTTTTATTTTTAGTGGTGCCTGTGAGCAAACATTATGCCATCCAAAAGATAATTTTCACATTGTCAAGGAAAAACAAATCCACAAAAACTTAAAATTATATTATAAAAAAATTCTTGTAGATCATATTTTTGTCTATATTAACTTTGATACATTCCATTTGGATTAGTGATGTGAAGGTTATGAACAATCTTATTTTTTGGGCAATCTAAGCATTTGCTTGAAAAAATAACTTATAGGATTCATTTTTGAAAGTGAAATGATTACAAATTTTCGATTTGAAAGTGAATGATTACAAATCTAAGTGCAAATTTTCTTTACAAATGGTGGTCAAAGTCATATGAAATTGTAGACCATTGTTTAGAAGAAAAAAAAATTTCCAACTTTGAATGCTAATATCTTCCAATCTGTTTGGTCAAACTTCATGAAATTTTTACCACATAATTTCAAACAAGTAAAATACAAGATCCTATGGTTAGATTAAAACAAATCTGTTTTCTTTGGTGAACATAGTAAAAATGGTAGTCTTGAATGTTTTTGACAAAAAAATGGCCTTAGTCCTTTAGGGATTAAATCCCCAAGCTCATTTTTTTAATCAAAAACCACTCAAAATTGCCAATTTTCATTGCAAAGAACAAAAAATTTAAACATTTGTTTTTTTTGCTTATCAAATTATAAGATCTTGCATTAGACTAGTATGAGAATGTTTAGAAGAGAATTTAGAAACTTTAACTATATCAATCATAAGATACATGAGTTTAACTTCTAAGTACCTCAGGCACCAAATTCTTGTGTTAACAATACTTTGAAGTCAAATAAAACCTTACCAAGTTATTATTTTTAGTGATTTATATTTTTGAAAAATTCTTTTTGAAGTCTAGTTTTAGCATGAAAAATCCGATTTTGAAAGTGAATGATTACAAATTTTTTAGATTCAAGATTTTGTGCAAACTAGATAGTCCATAGTAAATCTTGATTTTTTAGTGTTGAAAGCTCTTAGAAATGAGGCTCAAATACACTAGATCTTCCAAAAAAAACTACATTAGAAACTCATTTAAAAAATTGTCAAGTAGATTTTATAAAGCTATAAATTGATTGGAGTTACACAATCATATTATCCCCTTTAATTTCATATTTTTTTGGTAACCAAATTTTTTGATTTGAGATGTGAAGATAGGATTGAAAGACTTCAAATAGCTTTTGCAATTTTAACACCCTTAAAATCAAACATTATAATTATTCAATCCATAAGTGATTTTGTTGTGTTTTCTTTTCCCATGTGATCTCTAACATGCCTAGTTTAAATTTATTTAGTTACAATTCAATAAAAATTGATAAAACATATCAAAATGTTGAATTTTTGTTTAATTTAGATCAATTCCAAGAAGCTTAAAAAAGGTCATGGGCATTTAGGGGTTAAAGTGGGAAAATTTAGTTATTTTATCCCTAGCTTAATTAGATTATAAGGCTTGAAACCTCTTAACTTAAAAAAAAATTCATTATTAAAAAATTGTAAATAAAAATTATATTTGGACCAGAAAGCTAATTAATTTTCCTATCTAAAAAAAAGTTTCAAAAAATCTTGTCAAAAATTGAGATCACAAATACAAGCCCAAACCTTGAAGACTAGATTCCTTGGACTCAGTGAATCAAGAACATTGAATCCTTAATTATTGGTAGCATTATGAATAACATTGAAGGATATATGTGCACAAACATTTTGGGCATGATGCACAAATGTGCACTAGAGTTCAAAACTTTGAAAATTCACTTTGGTCTTTAAAAATTGAATTTGTCATAGACTAATTTTCTACATAGGCTATGTATATAAAGTATCAACATACATAAAAAAAAAAAACTAAATTCATTTTTCACATGCTAATAAGAAATTCCAAATCTTTGAACTCTAGTGCACATCAATGTAACTATGGTAACAAAATATCCCACATTTAGACACAAAGACTGTGAAGCCTTTAGTTAGTATATATAAAAATAACATTATCCATACAAAACATATAGAAACTAATCTTTGAAGTTCAACATAACCTTTCATGAATCTTTGGAACTCATAAATTTTGATTATAATTAGAAATTACATCTAGCTGCAAATATTTAGGTTTAAAAGACATTTCTTTGCCTAGTAGGCAACCGAAGAGGATATAAAATATTTCCTTGAAGTGGCATGGGTCATATTGCTTTTTGTTTAGAGTTTGTGCAACGAGGGCATATAAAATTGACCAATGAATGATCCTATGACATTGCAACCTAAATGTGATGTTTGGTAAGCCATATTCAGTATAGAAGTAGTCTTGTAGGTTAAAACATTACAACATTAAAAAAAATTTGTCAAAGATTTGCTCAATATCAAGTTGGAGAGCTTTGGCTTGTTGTCTTAGGATTAAGATACAATACAAAGTCAATATCAAAGAATCTTCAATTCACCAAAATGTCATTAAGAGTCATAAAGTTTACACCCATCCTCTTGCAATAATCCAACAATGAAAGTGTTGAGCAAAAGGTGAAATCAAACTATGAAACCTTGTAGAAGGCACGATGGAGGTTCTTTTTGTGTTCCTAAAGTAAAGGATCCCCCAAAGTCTCTTGGACCATAAACACAATCGTGGAACCTCTATTTGGTCATCACTGCTATAGTAAAGGAAATCTGGATTCTATATAGGGCCATTTAAATATTTAATGGCATAAAAATGTGTAATTATTAAAAATAAAAAATATCCAAAAAATAAAGAAAAATTAATTAAAAAATTGTTGGCCCAATTTATCACTTGTTGTGCCATGCAAGAATGGAAACTAAAAAAAACTCAATTTTTCCCCCCTTAGATTTATACATTTGCACAAAGTCAAACCGCCCTCTAATGATTTTGTGATTTGCTTCTTTGACCTTGTGTGAGATTTGCTTAACCCTTGAACACGAGATTGGTCACCATGGAAATCATTTGTTTTGTTACTATGTTTAAAAAAATGAAAAAAGTATTCATTGGAAGACAAACTATTGTAGATGATCTTTCCTTTCTACAAAAAAATTGGAAGATGAATAGTTGCATTTTTGTCCTACATACAGAGATTCTTTGTCATTCATTGACCAAAAAATGGCCTTGAATGACGTCGTTTACGAGTTAAATTCATGTTCCTTAAATTCATGGTGGTTGGTGAAACTGCTCTTGTAATCCTTAGCAGTCTCACAAGCAATAGTTCCTCCTAACCATGGCCACTTCTTCATTTCATCGCTTCCTTTGTCTTCAATGCCTTTGTTCTTGAACTAAAAACAACCAAAGGTATAGGCATCCATGCCTTGGTCAATTTCGTTTAAATGGGGGTATTCCATTAAAATGGGGGTATTCCATTAAAATGGCACAAAATGAAACCACTGAAAGAATGAAAACAATGGAAAGATTGTCCGAGGGGAGTGGAAATGCGTGAACTAGGAGTGATTTGAATGTACAAGGCATAAAATTGGCACATGTATGACCCTATCATGGCACGCTTATTCTCCATTTGTAGAAGATATTCCATTAAAATGGCATGTGGAATACCACCATTTTAACAAAATTGATCATATCCTCACTTTTTTCTCCTCTTTCTACAAATACAATTTCTTCAAACAAGAATAACAAGCTTGTTTGCTTCTTGTAGATTTATTTGGATGGAGAAAGAAGATGAAAGAGGAGTTTGTGGATGCAATGGGCTTATCAAAGAAGCAACAAAAGTTCAATTACGAGTTTAATGAAGTGCATGGATTCTCTGTCTTATTGGATCTCTTAAGCTTGACTGGTTTGACATTGCATGGGGTGATTGCAAGAAACACTTGTCCTATTTTTTTTCCCTTGGCCTCAAATAGATGGTTTTCTGCTTATAACTTTTGCATCATATATCAATTTTACATGAATTCTGAGATGATATGGTAATTGTAGACATTGAATAATTTCTTGCATTTTAAAAACCTTATTTTACTATTTTTAAACGACCTCCAATTGGATCATTGGATGTCTATCTTAACCATTGGGGGAGGGGGGTAGTACAATTGTTGGCCCAAAAATGAGAATTTTAAGCTTACGATTTTGAAGATACAAAGACTTCTACTAAAGTTATACAAGCCAACGCAAAGAATTTTTTTTAAATAGTAAATTGTCCACATTCAACATAAAACATATGCTCAAAGTACATTGTGTCATTGTGTGCTTTTGTGCAAGTGTAGAGAACACAATTATTTTTTTCAGAGATGAAAATGGTTGAGAAGGAGATCCTTTAAGATAGAAAAAGTGAACTATTTTACTTAATTTTTTTGAATTTTAAAAATATTTTCTAAGTGCCTAAGCCTTTCCAAGTGTGTTTTTTCCATGAAAAAAAAGCATGGATGGGCAATTTCATTAAAATGGCGGTATTCCATTGGCATTTGTACATGAAGGATCAAGGATTGAGGTGTATTGAGGCACCTATTCATCTCATATCAAGCATCCATTGTGTCCCATGTATGCCCAAATCACTACTCGTTTACGTATGACATTGCCCCCACCATTGTCTTCTACAAGATTTCATTCCCTAGTTGGTCCTTTGAACCACCATTTTAATGGAATACCGCCATTTTAATGAAATTGCCCATATGGGCTTATAGTTATCCCCATTGAAGCAAATTGATTTTTTTTTCAAAATCTAACCGTATGGATGTTTAAAGAGCTTTCTTATTAGTATGCACACCAATTTTGAGTGCAAAATTGCATAAGAGTTGTGAGATTATAACAAGAGAAATGTTTATTTTCTATTTTTAGTATGTTGCCCCTCCCACAATGTTTCAGAAATTTGCACTTAAAAGTTTTGGGGGATTGGAGGTGACATGAACAACTACAAATTGTGTTAGCAAACTAAAATGCCCTTTGAAAAAACTTAATATCACTTGAAAAGCTATTGAATTCATTACACAATTCACCTTGCAATTGTTGAGATGCAAATTTTTTTATAAGCATAAATCACAAATAACTCCAAATGAAGACTTTCTTGTTTAAATTTTCAATGGTGAAAATCATGAAAACACTTTATTCTAGATTAGCATTTTAATCTAGTTAGGTTAGGAATAAGAAAAGTAAAGGTTTCTTTACTTTGAAATTTGAATGTATAAATCTTGTGATTGATGATGATTCAGTTTTTGAAATTTCTTCTAGACATTCTCATGCAAGCCTTATACAAGATTCTAACATTGAAAATGATTGTGGAAAAAAAAAAATAACGTTCAAAATTTTTGTTGTTTACATGTAAAATTGTGGTTTTGAGTGTTTTTTGAAAAAAATATGGGCTTGGGGCTTTTATTAGACTATCAATGATGTCCCAATTTGTTGAATTTGATATCTTCAAATTGTATGAATTTTTAAGATTGTAAGATTAGTGTTGTAGAAACATTAGAATTCCATTGCTTCTTTTGTTAACTTATGAAATTTCAATTGGTCAATATTCTAAATCTTTATTTATTTTCTAACCTTTAAAGTCCAACTAAGGAGCTTACTAACTTTGGGAGTTTGGGCTTCTTGACAACTTGGGCAAGCTCTATGGACTTCACCAATGGAAATTTTTGAAAGAATGTTTAGGATAGATGCTGTCGTCACAAGCTATGTAATTGAATGTGAAGATTTATTTTATATCATTCCAATAAATACTTTAATAAACAAAAAAAAAAATTCAATTTCAATATCAAACCGGGCAACAAAGAATATGTTCTAAAAATTAATAATTATTTTTCGGCGATTGTATAGATTGATATCTACTCAAAAACATTTGAACCATGACATTCCAAATAATGAGGTAAAAAGTATGAGGATTTCTATTTTGAGGGCAATGAAGGTAGAAAAAACATATAAAGTTGTCTTTTGTCTTCAATTTAAAAAAAATAAAAATAAAAATAAAAATAAAAATAAAGGATATCAATTGTTTATTAGAACATTAGACATTCCATTGGCAATTTAGAATAAATAATTCTCAAAGTCTTTCAAAATGTATTAGCATATTAGTTTTAATATCTTCTATTAAGTAACACCATCCACTTTACAATTGAAGAAAAATTGAATATGAAAGCTTTGTGTTGTTAAAAAAGTTTTAATATATATTTTTAACCCATTTTCCAACATATTGACAAAATACACAAGCTATGGGACATAGAAGATTTTTTCTAAAAGTGTTGAAAGATAAAACTTCACCTTTTGCAAAGGCTATAGAAACCTATATGTCTTTTGTAGTTTAGACACATTAAACTTGAAATTGGTGGAAACATTCACTCTAGAATTTTGGGACATTGTAGTTGCACAAGTTATCAATCAAAGGATCCTACTATACTTGGATTTGTAAAAAAGTAAATATTGACAAAGATTTTGACTAATATTGAAGCACTTTTGGGCTTCTTAGCAATTGTGGAAGTTTTTTAGGGGTTCAAGTATTAAAACATGCATAAATTGGTGGATTTTCCATTTTCTAAATTTCTGAAAATAATCATAACTTTTTTAATAATCGTATGCTAATAAATTGAAGAGATTAGAGGTTGTCCATCTAAATTTCCAAATTTTTAAAGAGTACCATGTTCATAAATTCCAATATATCTGATTAGGTTATGTGTAAGTTAAAATTAGTGATTAGGTCATAATTAGAGCCATGTCCTTGGGTCGTCCGCCGCAATTAAACTCCAGCAATTAATCCTTCGCCAACCGATCGTGCCAACGGAGGCCGCATATTCCGCTCCTCGTGCCGCTCGCCTCGCCACGTCGACTAATGTTCGCGCCTGGTCGGTCGCGCTGACTGTCGGTCCTCTTCTTCGATCGCTTCGTTGGGTATAAATTCACACGCCCTCCGTCCTCTTCTCCATCTTTCTTTCTTCCTTCTCGCTCTCCGCCTGGCCCCGATCGAGCTAGCTAGCGCTCTCGACTCAGTTCTATCATCAGTGATCCCAGTTCGAGATCGAAGCTTAGCGTGGAGTTGCACCGTTCCGTTCCGTTCTTCTGACGTTGTAAGCAATTCTTGGAACTGGTCTCATGACTTCAGATGCAAGCACTAGTCGAGCACAGAATTCTAGCTAGCCGGCCTGTAGCTCGGTCGAGTCTTCATTTCGTTTCCCAATTTCTGGCGAGGGCCACATTAATTTCAGTTAGTCGACTCTGCGGTTTGTTGGCTTGCAAATCCATCCGTTTGCAGGCACTTCTTTTCATTCTTTTTGTAATCCACGCTTCCATTTCACAGTACTTTACTTTAACTGATCGAGAAACGAATTCGTCTTGACTGTTTTTGCATTATATTCTTGGCTGGATCAGAGAGACTCTGACTCAGTAGCTAGCTTGTATGCAAATCGCTATTCAATGGAATGTGCTCCACAAGCTCTGATTTAGCGTGTTGTTGTAGCGTGCAAATCACGCTCCTGGTTGGGTTGCGATGCCTCAGTTCAAGAGCTAATGTCCGAATTTAACGGTGATTCTTTATTCGGACATGCATTCGCCAGGGACGTCTACAGGATTATTTATATGTACTGGACACCATGCCAGGGGCTCTAGCTTGTGACTTTTCCCGGTCTCACTTCCCCTATGTGAGTGACCACCTTGTGACTTTCTCCTGTGTCAGAGGATTGTGACACAAGGAGAGAGTCACAAGCTGGTCAATCACTTAGGGGAAAGTAGGTGAGACAGGGAAACGCAAAAGAGTCCCCGTTGCCAGGATGTCGTGACTGATGCATCTTCCTCTTGTGCATGACGCAGGTCACATCCGATTATTTTACGGACCTATAATGGCAAGATCCGGGGCCGCCGCTATGGTCGTCGTCCTGGCGGTGACGATGGCTCTTGTGCAGGGTTCGATGGCCGCGAACTACGTGGTGTGAGGGTCAGTGGGGTGGCAGCTGACCCCCTTGCACGAACCCAATTTCTATCAGGATTGGGAGCACAGTAACGCCCCCTACTTCACCACCGATTCTCTCGGTACACCAACTGAACCCTGGCCTAAGTGAAAGTAACCACTAATTAACCTTGCTACGACGTAGTTCCAGTAAATGATTAAGTCAATTGAGTTGTTTGTGGTTGGTTTTGTGCATGCTGCAGAGTTTCGATGGATCGCCACAGACAGCGTGCTACAGGTGGATTTCGCCGCCTTCCAAGCTTGCAACACGGCTGCCCCGATCAAGGCGTGGTTGGCGAATCCCGGCGGAGAGCCGACAAGCATGGTGTTCCCCCTGCGCGACTACAAGTTCCACACGGTGTACTTCATCAGCGGCGATGCCAGTCATTGCGCTGATGGCGAGAAGTTCTTCATCGACGTTTTCGAATGATCCAACGATCGAGTGCCTCGATCATTTGCAATGCATGTGAAGCAGTGCCTGGAATTAATATCGGTCGAAGAAGAGTCTGGATCGCTTGGAGGATGTTGGTTGTGTTCGAGTTCGTAGTAGCTGCAGTCGTTTCCAACGTGGAGAATTAGACTTACTTCGTCGTACTTATTTATACTGGCGCCATTGGCGCCCGTCCCGAGCTGATTAGTTGAATGAGTTTCAGAGTAGTTTCTGATATGTATGTGAAGACTGAAATCAGTACCTTCAGTTGTTGATCAACTTCAGATCGACTCTTTGTTATAATGAAACATTTCATTCGGAAGGATCTGTAAGCCATGTTCGATCTCTCGATCTGGCCAGTAATAAAATACTATGAGGCATGCAATTTCAATTGACGGAATACGTAGCAATTTATTAAAGCAAGTTCGAATTGAACACGCAATTACTCGATCGATCTGTAAAAAGAAAAAGTGTCCCGGACGTCGTCATCGCAAGGTAGGCTCCTCAGTCGGGGTTGGATTGATTTTGTTCGATTGGCAATATAATTCCATTCCTAGATCTGCCGCGGCATGAAACCCAAACCTGTATGCCTTTCAATTGCAAAGATGATTATATGCCACAATTATAATTTTTGTTGTCAGCGGTGGTTTGGATTCAGAAAAGCCGGGATCGCAATGGAAAACACTCAATCATGCCTTTTGGAAATAACAACTCTGGCCCTTGCTCTGGTGTTCGTGCAACCCACCTCATTAAAAAAATTAAAACTTAATTTACATTTGTTTTTCGGTGTAAGTTGTAAAACGTGGCCAAGCTAGTTTAGAGATTATACTAATTGTTGGATTTATTAGTTCTCTACTGTCTTCTAACAATGAAAGTAGTTGTCAAACTTAACCCCTTAACGCCTCAATCCTTTTTCAAATTGTGGCACATTTTTGCTTACATCTTTGTACAGTAATATCATTTACCAAAATTTCATGAAATTGGGCATTAAAGAAGGTTGTCTTTTCAAGATTCATGTGTTAAATTGGATGAATGAGAAGCTAGTTAAATGAAACAGCACCTGCAAGCCCTCTATTCGTCGTCCAGAATATGGACGTTGGAGCGCTTAAGGGTTAAGCACTTAAGCCTTGTGCACAGACTTGTGTGAATATGTAACGGGAATTTGGTT
Source organism: Rhytidiadelphus loreus (assembly GCA_947034895.1). NCBI lineage: Eukaryota > Viridiplantae > Streptophyta > Bryopsida > Hypnales > Hylocomiaceae > Rhytidiadelphus > Rhytidiadelphus loreus. The sequence goes on along the minus strand of OX344765.1, from coordinate 24,569,817 downwards.
GTGCTTACACAATTTATCAGTTTATAATGATAAAAAATTTCAATTAGATTAATATTTTAATATTTTATTATTTTCAACTTTAAAACAATAGAATTCTGTAAATGTACAAAATCTATAGATTTAGATTTCAAAGAATTGGAGGAAATTGATAGTTTAATGAAAGCCCCAAGCCCATTTTTTTTCCCTCAAAAAGAACCCTAAAGTGCAGTTTTTAATGAACTCAATAAAATTTTATAATAAGCATCTTTTTTTTTTCTTTGCATTCTTAACTTTAAGATTTTCTACTAAAGGGTGGATGCAAGAAACACCGAATGATTTAGGGAGCGTTCTGCCAAAACTGTGTTTTTTCTGCCCAGTACTACTAGTACTGCTAGTACTGCAAAACAGAGCAATCTCAGCCGTTGATCCGAAAAATCAACGGCCAGTAGTACTTTTGAGTACTTTATAATACTAAAATTGTACTACTTAAAAAAATGACAGTTTGTCACAGAAAGTAGATAAAATTAAGTATAAATTAATAATAATTATAAAATCATGAATAAAAAAAAACTAAAAATTGGCCATTTGTAGAGACTTGATAGTGATTACATTTCACTAAAAACTAAAAATTGAAACCATCATAAATGTTAGGAGCGCTATGGGCAAGGGACCCCTATTTGCATGCATGTTGAAGACAAAGAATTGTGTTTTTTTGAATGCCCTTTGGTGGGCACATGTCCTTCTATTGTGGCAATAGCCCACAACAATCCTAGACGTACATCATCATTTTTGGATGCTCCATAGTACTAAAAAATCCTAAAACGCAAAGTGTGACAAATTAGGTAAATTACAATTTAATTAAAGGATTTTTTTTCAAAATTTCTCAAAAGTAAGAAATCTAAGGACTTCCAAGTTAGCCATCTCCAATAAAAATTTCAAGTACGTGGACTTCATTTCCCAAAAGATATGGCAATTGCATCTCCATCATTCCAATTGTGACGCCAAATAGTACCGGTGTTTCTTGCATTCACCCTAAACCACTACAAGGATGTGTAATAGACATTGCTAATTCTGTAGGCAGTTACCGCCTCTCTTGAGTGTACAGTGACACTATGTGCACAACCCAAAAGAGGTAATAATTCACCCTCCAAAAAAAAATAACCACCTCTCTAGTCTCTTCCCACCAAGTTTCCAAAATTTTAAAATTTGATTTTTTTTGTTAAACTTTTAATATTAAAATTTTATTAAGCTTGATTTTTCAAACACACACCACCCCTCTTATAATTTTGAGAGGGTGGGGGTTTCATACAATCAATATGGAATATATTGATTGTACTTTGATTGATCCATATTTTGTATCTTGTACATGTATATGGTATACAATATCCGTATACAATATAGAATATTCGTATCTGATATTGATAGGGAGACAATTTTTTACAACAACCCTCATCAACAACAAAGAGAGGGCCCCAAGTTTTTTTTCCAAAAACAATCAACGGCTGGGGTGACTGGGAGAGAATCAACAATTGAGGTGGGCCTAGGGAAAAAAAAGGGGGTGACATCCTCTTTTGAGTACATAGTGTAATAGACATTTCAAAAACTTTGGTTGTATTGACTATTGATCAAATGATGTATGCTTTTACAGTGAAAAAAACTATTTTATTTTTTCCTAACGTAACTAGATTATAAGGCTTTGAAACTTAAAGTTTTTGCACTAAGGATTGGGAATTTAAATATTTTTATGTTGAAGAATTGAATTGAGGGTTCGGATAAAAAAAAGAGAAAAAAACTAAATTGTTGATAGCTCTAAGATAGAATTGATAGACACTTACTTAATTCAACAATGAGATTGTTCTAAAATCCAAATTTAAAATCGTACACAAGGTTTATTTTTCTTAAAATTGTTAAAATTGAGTTCAAAGATGGATCCAATACATTATTCTCTTAAAAATTTACCAAGATGGCTTACAAAACAAGAAGCTTCATTACTTTCACATTACTTATCCAAATGGGATGAATCAAGGCTTTCTACATTCTTAAACAAAAATGTAATCTATCATAAATTTAAAAAATTATGAATTACTTCAATTTAATTTTAAATTTTTTTTATGCCTGCCCTTGCCTAATTTGGTCTTATTGTGGCATAACTTTTGCTTCCAAGCACTAATTAATTTTAAATAAATATTATACATCTACTTAGAAAATAAATTTTCCTATCTTAAAAAAAATGGAACATCTTGCCAAAGATTGAGAATTTGAGATCATGAGTACCTACATACCATTGAAGAATTGCTTGAGGGGACCCTTTGATCTTTTGGGATTAGGAACATCGTAGCCTTCAGTAATTATTGGTAGTATTATGATGACCATTGAAGAATGTTTGCACGCTATTATACTCAAACATTTTGGATGTGATACATAAATATACACTAAAATTGAAAACTTTGAAAAGTCACCTTTATCTATAAAAATTGAACATTGAAGGAGAGTGACTATAATTTTCTATGGAAGCTATATATCCAAAGTACCAACATTCATTAAAAAAATACCTTGAGTTCAATTTTCACTTACTTGCATGAAATTCAAAAGTTTTGAACTTTGGTGCACATGAAAGTATTTTGACAAAATACTCTATGATGCACAAAACATGAGCCTTAGTATAAAAATAACACTAGTCCTTTCACCTATGCAAAACATGTAGAAATCAATAATTTGAGGCCTTTGAGGTTCAACATAACTTTTCATGATTCTTTGCACAACTCATTAGTCATCACCAACTACTATTTCTTTTCATCTCTTATTAGGTCGCTAAACTTATACTTAGCATTATAGATGAGCTTATAGGTGGGAGAATAAAAATAAAAATAATAGTTATTAATTTGTTCAAACCTTCTAAAAAAGGTTTTCAATGAACAATCTTGTCTTTGTAAATTTGAGTATTAAGGTAGAGACACCCATAAGCGTTACTGTACCCATAATTGCCACCTCTAAAATCTTGGAAAATCCTAGGAAGTAAATAGATGTGATTACAAGAATGTACTACATCTAAATATCAAATCTTAGTGTTGGTATTAGGTGCATCTATAGTGATCTCTTTAAAAATTTACAATTTATACTCACAGTGTCCAAAAAATACATTTGAAAGTGCATTCATTTCAAGTGGAATCCTTTTTCTCTTGCTAATAGGTTCTAATAATTTTTTAGATGTCTATTGATAGACATCTTATCCAAAATCCTTAAATTGACGATTATGGGTGTTGCTACTTTACGTAGTAGTATGCCTTTAGTGTTGAAGAACTTCTAAACACTTAAGTTTTCAATAATTCTAAGTGACAACTTTTTAGGTCAAACTTGTTTTATAAGCCAAAATTTCAATGATGTCATGATGTTTAGAAATTTTAGTATTGACAAATACAGAGTGCAATTGAGTGGTCATTCGGTTCTTTTGAAGTAAAATGACTAAAGTACATAATTTTGGAATTTTGAGGCTCTATGACTAAAGCCGCAACTATCTTGAGAATTTTTGTTCTCTTGAACATATTTACTTTCATCCTCAATGTTGTTCAGTTGTTTCCCATGAATACTATTGGATATGGACAACTTCTAGTTCCTTACACCTATAAAGCACTTCAAGGTTTCATTAAGCTTTGATTTTATGATTTCAAAAATTTATAATGAATATATAAATTCTAATTGCAACTAAAAACTACATCAAGCTTTAAACCCTTAAAAGACATTTCTTTGCCTAGCAAACAACCCAAGGAAAAATAAAAAAATCTCCTTGAAGCAAGCCTGGGGTGATTACAAGAAACACTTGTAATATTTGTTGCATTATTTCCAATATTCATGATCATTTTTTTTTAGTATTTTAAAATTATAAAATAATTATAAATAAAATGAAAATATGGCTTATAATTAGACCTTTAAAAAACTTGTACTCTAAGAAGATCAAATATAGAGTAAATCTAAAAAAAATAGAAACTAAAAAAAAAATGAAAAAAAATGAAAAAATAGGTGTTTTGATATTTTAATTTTAAAAAGTTAGAAAATTAACTTGAGAAATTTGAAAAAGAATTGTCTATTTCTAGAATTCTATAGAGATTGTCATTCACCCAAAAAACCATCAAAATTTATTTCCATATTTGGAAATGCATGTTAAAAGAAGTTCACTTTGCAGACCTCTATACAACTTATATACAATTGATAATTTTTAGAATTTCTTTTAACAATAGTTGTAATTCTAATAGAAAGATTTTTTTTCTTAGTAGATATATAATATTTACTTAAAATTAATTAGTGCTTGGAAGCAAAAGTTATGCCATGATAAGACCAAATTAGGCAAGGGCAGGCATAAAAAAATTTAAAATTAAATTGAAGTAATTCATTATTTTTTAAATTTTTGATGGATTACATTTTTGTCTAAGTATTTAAAAGCCTTGATTCATCTCATTTGGATAATTAATGTGAAAGTAATGAAGCTTCTTGTTTTGTATCCCATCTTGGTAAATTTTTAAGAGAATAATGTATTGGATCCATCTTTGAACTCAATTTTAACAATTTTAAGAAAAAAAAGCCTTGTGAGTTGTGAACGATTTCAAGTTTGAATTTTAGAACAATCTCATTGTTGAATTAAGTAAGTGTCTATCAATTCTATCTTAGAGCTATCAACAATTTAGTTTTTTTTTTTTTTTTTTTTATCCGAACCCTCAATTCAATTTTTCAACATAAAAATATTTAAATTCCCAATCCTTAGTGCAAAAACTTTAAGTTTCAAAGCCTTATAATCTAATTAGGTTAGGAAGAAATAAAATAGTTTTTTTCATTGTAAAAGTGTATATCATGTGATCAATACAACCAAAGTTTTTGAAATGTCTATTACACTATGTACTCAAAAGAGGATGTCACCTCCTTTTTTTTCCGAGGCCCACCTCAACTGTTGATTCTCTTTGGTCACCCTAGCCGTTGATTCACTTGATTGTTTTTGGAAAAAAAAACCGGGGCCCTCTTTTTGTTGTTGATGAGGGTCGTTGTGAAAAATTGTCCCCCGTCAATATCGGATACGAATATTCTATATTGTATACGGATATTGTATACCATATACATGTACAAGATACAAAATATGGATCAATCAAGATACAATCAATCAAAATGTCCCATATTGATTGTATGAAACCCCCACCCTCTCAAAATTATAAGAGGGGTGGTGTGTGTTTGAAAAATCAAGCTTAATAAAAGTTTAATATTAAAAGTTTAACAAAAAAAATCAAATTTTAAAATTTTGGAAACCTAGACAGGTGGGAAGGGAGGTGGTTATTTTTTTTTAAAAGGTGAATTACTGCTTCATTCAGGATGTGCATATAGTGTCACTATGCACTCAAGAGAGGTGGTAACTGCCTACAAAATTATTTCATTAAAATGTTTTACTATCCAAAAATAGCTCCTAATTGAATGTCATACCTCATGTCATACTTGCCAATTTAGGGGGGCCTTAGCACTATTTTAAGCCTAGAAAATGAATTTAGAGCTTGTATTTGGAAGAATGACATTCTAATGAAGTAGAATTCAAAGGAATTTAAAAAATAATTAATTATATGTTGTATAGAACTAATGGAAGTCTTTAAAGTGCGCTTTTTTCTACTTGCATTTCAAAACATATAAAATATAAAATTCAAAGTTCTTTTCATGAATTACCACCTCTATAGAGTTGTTACAAATGGCCATTTAATTTCTTTTCTTATTTTTTACAAATTAAAACATCAAAGTATCTAGTTTCTTGAAATTCTGTACTTTAATTTTCCTACTAAGATTCTACACTTTAATTCTCCTACTTAGAGAATTTTTCTATGCATTACTTCCTAGGGTACAATCTTTATAAATTATAAAGGTGTATACATTGGTCATATGTTAAAGAAAAATTAAAATTATTTTAAAAATTTAGAAATTCTCTAGAAAATTAGGCTTAAGTACTATGGAAACATAACAAATCAACAAGTGTTTCTTGCAATCATCCATGAATGCAATTGTTACAAATGGATATGCATACCTTGGTATAAAACAAATACCACATAGCACTAATGAACCAAGTGATCTTTTAATTGCCTGCTGCCCTTTTTTTTTTAACTCTTTGTGTTCAAATTTGGAGTTTTTTCAAAATAAAAATTATTTTCAGAAAATAGACTATGCTATCAATCTAATGGCCATAGTTTCATCATATTCCAAGTTCAACTCTACCTTGTAGAGTTTTTTAAAGTTCAATTGTATAGTTCACAACTCATTGAATTACCCCATTACAACATACAACAAAATCCAGCCATTTTATAGACAACAGAAAAAAACAAGATTACATTCTCATTTAGCAATGAGGAATGGAAGTTTATATTCATTTGAATCTCAAAGGTCACACTAATGGTGCTTGATCTACAATTTTTGTATAGAAGTATTACTATAATTTCAATTCTAAGGATTTCATATTCTTCATAGTACTATCTTAGGCATTCAATTCTATGAAAGTGCAAAATTTTAAAATTTGTGAACTTTTGTATTTTGAAAATAAAATTGTCAATTTCACATATTTTACATGTTAAAACTTAATAATTTCTCTAATTATAGTGAATACAAAGAAATTCAAAGAACTTTTTGTTTTTGTATTCATGAATTCCTTTAGTCCTAAATCAATGTTGCTATTTGAATTGTTGCTTTGGTGACAATTATAATTTATAGACTATATAGACTGTTTTTCTTTTTTCTTTTTTAGAGTAAATTTGTGATTGTGGTGAACTCTGAAAATTGGTTATGAGAAGCTTGGATATTTTGAAGAACTTGTACGTGTAACTAATCCCTATCAATTCAAATAAATTGGTAAAGCTATAGGCAACTTTCAAGAGCAAAGTGTTTAGCTCAATCATTTTAAAGTGAAAGTGGTGTTTTCCAATTATTGAGGGTGTCATGTCATCTAATTATGTGTCCTTAAACGTGCTTCTAAAGTACACAAACTACCGCAATAGTCCTTGAGGAAAATATTAATATTTGAATTACAGGTTAAAATGACCTTGGAAAGGCTTATTAAAAATGAGCCTAATTCAATTGAATAAAATTACAAATAATATTGTAGCATTTCATAAGGAGTTTTCTTATTCATTTGATAAGGGAAAATCCAAACCCAAGTGAATAGAACATTAAAAGAATGATCCTTGATCACTTGAATATCCTTCAATTGGTAAATTCTGGCTTTTGCAAAAATAACCCTATTTTGGAATGCATTTGACTTCTTAATCTATTTTTATGTTTTTAAGAATGACAACATGTAAGGTTTACTTCACTTTACTTGAATTTTTTTGAATGACAATAGGGCATGGTTGCATGCATCTAATCCCATTGAGTTCTCATCAAGATTCCTAAATGGAAGTTTAGGTTCCATCCTCCTAAAAAGAAGGGAATCAAATACAAATTTGCTATAGTCAAGTACACCTCATTGGGGGCTTTTTTGCGTTTCCCTCTCTCACTTTCCCATGTATGTGACAATCCGGTGACTTTTCCTTGTATCACACATGGAAAAAGTCACAAGATTGCCACATATGTAGGGAAAGTGTGACATGGAAATGCCAAAAATCCCCTAGTGCCTAGTAAGGAAGGAGGCTCTAAAAGTGAGTGGGCATTTATAACCGCGCATATAGACTCACTTGTTATGGACATGAGGTGGTCTTCAAAATTCAAATGGACCTTCTATAGTCATTGAATGGATCAATAAAAATTATTATTTATTATAAGCGCCAATCGTTTCCCCATTTCTCTCTAGAAGTTACAAGTGAACAGTTTATGGAAGACCTAGGGTCATAAATAGGGACCTATGACTCTTCTTGTTTGAAAATTCATAAGTAATTCAAAAATGCTTCAAAAAATACGAAACCACTTGTGTTCACAATCATAATCTATTTCTCTGTATCTGAAAAATGAGCTAAAAATAATCCTATCCAAAAAAAAACATGAAAAAGACGGACCAGCGCTTAGATGCAGCCTCCTACTTTAGCAGTTACCAAACTGGAAAGACCAACTCCACAATCATTAGTACTACTAATAGTATTGACAAAGGAGAATTCAAACCAGCCAACACAGAAACAAACGTACCAAAGCTACAGCAACGATCTGTGCGACTGAGGGTGAACATGTTGGTGAGGATGATGAGCCAGCTTGGAACCAGAGCAGGTGACCCATCATTCAGGACGGAGGGTCAGTCAGGATGCAGCCTGCAGCTTTCAATTGTTGCCGAATGCCCAATATCCAGCTATCGCCACCGAGAAGAAAGTGGTGACTACCACTGCGTAGAACATCAACAGTCCCTTGAATAGTTTATTCGCCACTGGAGGATATGAGCCAACGTAGTCGTCTGCAACCCATGTGAGAGAGGTCAGTTTGCGGGAAACACACTTTACATTCCTGAGGAGTGGAGGTATTAATGGCACATTTTGAGAATAGTGCCAACTAAGAGAAAATGTTTAAGAGCAAAATCATACCTAATTATAGAGGATCAAGAAAAATTTAAGCTCTAACATATTCTCACAGTCATGTGAAGGCAACAATGGTTCATTGTTTGGAGGAGTTTTCACTTGTTCGAATTGAACTCAAGTTTGCAAAACACGGAGTAAGGCATTTATGTTTCATGCCAAATCAGAGGTAATCAACAAAGGTTCTCTAGCTCGAAAGTTATGGGGTTGGCACTAGTGATTACAGACATCACAAATCCTCGAGTGCTCCCTGAATCCAATATTAGGCCATCCAATTCTCTCAAGAGCTGTTGCTGTCCTTCTTGAATTTGTTGATATCCAAACGCACGCACAAATGATGGGTGCAAGAGCACCCCTGAATGCTTTTTTCTTTAATATTCTTGACCTGCTAGTAGCATTGTTTTACAAGAGACACGGAAACAATTATAATTCCCCATTGCCGACTGAGATCAACAAAAAAGATTTAAATTTTACTTGCAAGTGGTGGGATTAAATGGGGAGAGTCTTTGATGATTTGAGTGCTCGCTACCTTCTTGACCAAAGCCAGGGCCGGCTCAACCTGAATCTCCAGTACGATTCCGTTACCGAATGTGGTGGTGACGATGGGAAGTGCTTCAAAGACGCCGAACAGCTTGGACACGGGGTCGCCAACTACAGAATTATAGTCCTTGGGCGGGGTTCGACTAAAATTTCCTGTCAGCAAATCAAGCACGTCGAAGTCATGAAAATGACAGAGATTTTTGTTTAAGAAAACTAGCTCCGAATCTGTCTGAAAGCACTAAATGATTGAAATTAATGGGCAAACATCAGTAATTTCCTCTGTCAATGATCTGAAAGTTGTGACGCTTACAACAATGGGGATTGACGAGACAGCTTCTTTAAGAGATTGAGAGAGATCGAGGAGGAACATATTGCAATAAGTTCTAGTTGTGCCGCAATTTCAGTTTCTGTGTTCCAACAGTGTTGGTTACCTTTCACTGTGACGACGGCGTGACTCAAAGCGCCAAATTTGTCTCATTCAAATGCTCAGGCCTGCTCTAAAAATGATCAATTTCGTTAATATGGGAGGGTTATGTCGCCAAGAAATGGGTTACTCAAATCTGATTACTCAGACCTCTCTGCAAACTATAAGTGATTGGAACGGATGTTTCGTTAAAATGGCAATATCCCACAAAATTGGCACTTTTAGGTTAAGACCATGAGGTCTAAGAATCTATACCAGTCCTAGAAAATGAATGACAAAATGGCGGAAGAATACCGCCATTTTAATGAAGTATCCATTTTGGATTAAATGGATATAGAGAGAGGCTAGTACGCAGAGCACAAATGGCCCGGCACTATATATTCATTGATTCTGTGTGACAGTCTTGGTGGGAGTGTTGGTGTAATGTAAAATACAATATGAAATGAACACAGACTGTACCTTGAACCAAAGAATTTGAAATATGGTCCATTCACCTCAAGCAGATCTACATGCATACATTAATGGGCAGTTCAATACGACAACTAATAGTGCCTACCTCTGAAAATTATGCCAGAGCCCAGAAGCAATGAAAATTGTGACCAAACATACGTATATGCATGCTATAAATTTTTTGGTTCACTAATTCCGTGTTCAATTCGAACTTGCTTTAATAAATTGCGATGGATTCCTTCAATTGAAATTGCATGCCTCACACTATTTACTGGCCAGAGTGTTCGAGCATGGCTTACAAATCCTTCCGAACGAAATGTTTTATTGATCGAGTCGATCTGAAGTCAACAACTGAAGGTACTGATTTCAGTCTTCACATACATATCAGAAACCTACTCTGAAACTCATTCAACTAATCAGCTCGAGCGCCATGGCGCCAGTGTAATTACGACTAAGTAAGTACAATTCTCCACTGCACGTTAGAAACTGCAGCTACTACGAACTCGAACACAACCAACATCCTCCAAGCGATCCAGACTCTTCTTCGTTATTAATTAATTCCACTCCTTCACATTGCAAGTGATCGAAGCACTCGATCGATCGATGGATCATTCGAAAACGTCGATGAAGAACTTCTGGCCATCAGCGCAATGACCGGCATCGCCGCTGATGAAGTACACCGTCTGGGATTTGTAGTCGCGCAGGGGGAACACCATGCTCGTCGGCTCCCCGCCGGGATTCGCCAACCACGCCTTGATCGGAGCAGCCGTGTTGCAAGCTTGGAAGGCGGCGAAATCCACCTGCAAGCAGGCTATCTGTGGCGATCCATCGAAAACTCTGCATGCACAAAACCACCCACCTCGCTCACGCAGAGAGGGTAATAATTCTCCAACTCATTCGTGAACTCTCCCTGCAGCTTTTCGTATGTGCCCAAACAGAAAAGAGAAACAAGAATTAAGTAGGAATCAAGCTGCAACATAGCGCACGCAAGTCAGTGCCGTAAGTTTCGATCTACAACATGGCCGCTAGAAATTTGGAACTTGTTGACTAACTGTTCTCTTGTTCGATCTCCGATCGGGCCTCTCCAGGGAAGATCAACTTCAGATTTTGCCGAAGAAGGGCGTTGGACATGCGGAGCAGCCGTTGGTGTTAGTCAGCCGTAGAAGCTGCTACACGTTGTGCATGAGGTCGGGGATGAGAGCGTAGTCGCAATTCTGCATTCCGAAGTCCATCAGCAACCGATTCAACTCTTTGCCCTCGAAGGCGTGCGAGTGGTAAGGAGCGCCGGCAAAGGCCAAGAGTTGAATCGGTTGCTGATGGACTTGTGGAGGTAGAGTTGCGACGAGGCTCTGTTCCCCGGTCTCATACACAACCTGAAGGACCTTCTAAAGGAACACCGGCTGCTCCGCATATGCAACGCCCTTCTTTCGTAAAATCTCAAGTTGGAGACGCCTGATGAGGACCGATAGGAGATCCAACAAGAGAACAATTGGTCGAATCAACAACCAATCCACCTCTTGTTTTTTTTGCTGGCGCTCCTCACTGCTGGCACGAACTTCATGGCTGCAATGACCCTCGCTCGGTCAGGCGCAAGTAGTGGACACGCGTGTAGTAGAAAATCGTCTCCAGCCTCGAAAGCCTTGGAAAGATCCGCATCGTTAGGACTATGGCCTCCGCTTTCCTGTACGATTTCCTGTACGCAGCAAAAGCCAATGCCGAATTGCCGGGGCCGGGTCAGTACTTCATTGTCTATGGCCGGTAACAACTTTATGTAAGCAGTAAATTATAGAAACAAGAGAAACAGGGGAAAGGAATGAGCCTTTAAAGCACAAGTTTGCAACGATTACAGAGCTGGTCAACAACCGGTCACAAGCAAGCTTTGATTAAGCAAGTTAGAGACAGCGAGCACCTGCACACAACCTGCTCGCAAAACCTATAGCAATCGAATACTTCAACAATGAGAACAGCTAAATCATGAACAACAGCTCAGTCTAATGATTTCCAACTCCAGAGCGGGATCGAGAGCCAATCAATTGAACTAAGCTTTAAAGATCGATCAAGTAAGGAACACACAGACAAAGGAGACCCTCGACAGATGGACAAGAGAAGAGAGTGAGAAAGTGGTCTGCTACGGCATTGGGCTGTGCTCTTACAGGAGTCGCAACCAAGCAACTCTGACGGAAGTATGTACCGAAGCACTCTCGATCATCCATTGTCTGAAAAGTTCGTGGGAACGTTCGTCCTGCAAATGTTTTTTAACGATCGGTAGGTTTTCGGGATCCATCTCGGTATTTATCAGTCTTCTCGAGAACCAATAGTGACAATGCAAGTTCATTTCCTGTGTCAATGTTGATGAATTAATTAAGGGAATTCAACGGAGTCAGTTCATTTTTCCTCATCTTCACGGCCGTGTACTAATCAAACTATGACCGCTTGTGAATTTAATTATCTCCATTTCGAATGAATTCATGGTGCCATCGTGCATGAGAATGTTATGAATTTTTCTTACCGATCGATTCGGTTCATGACTTGGAAGGACGAGAAATTAATGGAGTCTGTGAAGGCGAAGTGCCTAACACATGCACACAACCACATTAATTATATTTATTAATGGAGGAGACTCATAGGTAGTTAGTTGGAATTCAATGATCCATTCAAGCTAATACGCCCTTGATCGACAAAGATTCTGAAACTATTTAAATGTACAGTTACCTGGAGTGTGAGGTGCGCGTTTGATTGATCACGCATCGCCGATGATTCCGGGTCAGCCGTGGCTCGCTTTGACTACTTTAGAATTGACAACGACTTTGGGAACGATCTGCACTTCAGGAGCTAATTCAGCTCCGGGACCCAGATTAATTGGTGCAGACGATCGTGATCTGGCTAGAACAAGCAATCCCCTTGCGCAAGGCTGTCTCCATGATAGTGACCTTAATGCATTGCATTTGTGCATGCGATTGGCCTGCGCGGGCACTGTGGGTCATGGGGAGCAGACACCCACCCGCATTGCTGTTCCTGATGTGTGTTGTGGCCTACCTGTCTCATTTTGAAATCTTCTTGCTTGATTCTTTGGGCTTGCCACGATATTATCTATCTACCAATGTGGCCTGGCTGCTGTGATGGAGTTTTACCCATACTAGTTTCAATTGCACTCCTCCTGATTGAGGTACAATTGTCCAATCACTTCATGTCTAGCTAGCTGCAGGACCACACGATTCGTCTTGCACGGATCAGAGCTAGTGACTCTTTTTTCGTCCACATACATAGAATCAGCCAGCGACGCGACGGTACTACGGAATATATTGCGTCAATGACCATATCGAAATTCACTTTGATGTCGACGTACGTTAAGATCGATGGCCATAAATTGGCATACATGTATTTTCCGCTATACACATGTATTAATTTCAATCGGATCGAAAGGCAAGCTTTGATCTACTAACTAACATGCTTGGTCAGACAAAATGAATGATCGTAGGATAATAACCAATTGAAATTTCCAGACTGTCTGGATCAATTGAAATTAAACACATAACCAGCTCCTGTTTCATTTCTACGAATGTTAACGAAGTTATGGCTCATGTATGTTGCCCAATGTTCAGTCCGTGACATGCACTCTGGCTCGTTGAACCCCATGTCCCAATCCGAGGTCTTACCAGAATTTCACGTTAATTAGTACGGGTGCTGCAAGCACTCCTTCAGGAGACATTGTTAACGTACAGCTAGCAACTCCCGAGATCGACTAGCAACCGAGACAAACAAATTTCTATACTCGAAATCCAAGATCGAGCTAATGAGCTATACTGTATATAATTGCAAAAGCATCTGATCCAAAGCTGAATGAATGTTTCTTTCACTGGCATATAATTTTGCACGAGGCAAATATAAATAATGTGCATGCGTATTGGATGCCTTCGAGCTTCATCGGTAACTTTTCAGTGCATTGTCTGGGCGAATACGCAAGCATTTCCATTCCAACGATACCTGTGGCATGGTTCGAGGCATTCAAACAATTACACGCTGAAATCATCTTCGACTTCCAACTGATTTAATTAGGCACTAGATAGAAATGTATGTGAAGGTGCGTCCTCCTGCGGTTCCTTTTGTTTCATGAAAACTCATTCAAGTGATTATAATATGAGTATTGGTTTCCATTTCCTGTGATTGAAAGTGGCGCAGTTGGGTACCTAAATTCACTTAGTATCAATTGCTGATGGATTGCCATTGAATGAACTGGTCAAACAATCACTTACCCATGCAGCGACGTGCTCAAATGGAACCACCCATGCAAAAAATCTCAGAATTTCGGTTGGAAGTTGTATCATCAAGTGAAATGATTACTGCAAAGATTGCTCACCATTTATATTGTAAACTTGCAAATTATTCTTAATACCGTTTCAATTTCATGATCCCAAAAGTTCTATGACCCTCACTATGACCATGTTATATGACTTTTATCAAATACCACTCCAAAATTGTCATCTCTAAATTGCAAAGAGCAAAACTTTCAAACATTTGTTTCTTTCACTTGCTAAGGATTTGCAAGGGATGGTAAACAATGTTTGTCAAGTCCTTGAGCAATGTCTCACAATACCTACTTATTCAAGAATCAAATGGTACTTCAATGTTCATAATGTTGTTCACTTATTTCAAGGCGTTGTCTCATAATCTTAGTCATAGTAGACTAGTAGAGGGGGAAAGAAGATATAAAAATAGTATGATTTCATGCAAGACAACACACAAACTTTTGATGTTCACCTTGTAAAAAGTAGAGAACTAATCCAAAAATTAATATAATCCACAAAATAGCTTGAAAACTTATAAAAAAAAAAATGTAAATTTTTTAAATTTTTTCTGGAATCAAATGCATACCCGGTCTAAACTAAGGGGAGGATTATACAGTAGAGGAGATTTCAGCCCCCTGGAGGGCTGTGAGTTCCCAGAGTGCGGGAACTAGTTCGAAGGGGGCCGGAGCAGCTTGCAGACGTGGAATGATGACTTCCACGTCAGAAAAAAATAATTTTTTTTTCTGTTTCTTTTTGCATTTCAAGAGTAAAACTTTTTTTTTTTGAATTTTTTGAATTTTTTTTATTGGGAACAGCCGTTCCCCGAAAACTGCAAGGGGACAGTTCCCCCGCAGCTGCTTGAAACGGCCTCCAAGGGTCCGAAAACTCCTCTAATGGCAAGGAGCCGAGCACAAGAGCAAGGGACCGCTAGTATTTCTAAAAGACATGATTGACTGTTTAGGTCTCAAGGTCACAACCAATTGCAATTATGAATGACTTTCAGAATTCAAATGCAACTACCTTGCGAATTACGATGACATCAGGTACTTTTGTATGGTTAAATTTGATGATACTTTTGTATGGTTAAATAGAAAAATTCAAGCACATCCATGTTCCAAAAAATATCAAAGCAAAAAGATTGATTGAAAAATTCCATTGACAAAAAAATGTTAAGCCTTCAAGAATTAAGGGTTAAAAAATAAATAAAGATATAAAATAGTCAACATTTAAAATTTATTATTTGAAATTTTACATTTGAAATTTCAAAAAGTTTAAGTTACCATAATTGTTAAAAAAAAAAGCAATGGAATCCTCATGTAAGTGATAAATGTTGCAACGATACTAATCCTCCTTCCTATCAAATGCAAAAGTGCAATACAAATATCATTTTTTGTGGCCTTGTCAAGTTCAAAATAATCCTTGATATTCCCATTACCGAGACCATTGCTTAGTAAATATTTGATGGAAAAAACTTTTCATTTATTTAACTTAAAATTTTTGGATTGTAACTATCATATTTACAAATCTAAAACAATATGTTTATCAATATTATATAAAATGTCCAATCGATTAATTAATCAATTTACAAACTATATTTTTTTAATCTTGTTCATAAAAAAAAATTTAAACATTTGGTTGCCATTCATAATCTTATTAAAGCCCTAAGCCCATTTTTTATTTCTTCTCAAAAAACTTTCGAAACTACAATTTTCAATGGAAACAACAAAAAAAATTGAACATTTTTTTTTTTCCCATTTTCGACCTTGGGATCTTATGTGAGAATGAGACTAGTATTAGAAAGTATAGAAGAAATGTATAAAACTCTTTGACAATATTGATCACAAGATATTTGTGTTCAATGTGAAGAAAACTAGTTTTTTTAATTACTAATCTAACTAGATTATAAGGCTTTGAAACCTTTTAACTTAAAAAAATTATTTTACACTAAGGAATGTGAATTTAAATATTTTGATGAACATTGAAAGAATTGAATTGAAGGCTTGGAAAAAAAAAGGAAAAAAATAAATTATTGATAGTTCTAAGATAGGATTGAAAGACACAAATCACAACAAATGAATGCTAGATTATTCTAGAAAGCAAACTAAATCATGTGCACCTTTTTTTTCCTAAAATTTTTAAAATTGAGTTCATAAATGGATCCAATACATTATTTTCTTAAGACTTTTCCAAGATGGCCTCAAGGATGGCCTACAAAACAAGAAACTTAATTACTTTTACATTACTTATCCCAATGGAATGAATCAAGTCTTTTCACATACTTAAACAAAAATAAAATCTATGAGAAATCATTTTCTTTTTAAATTACTTCAAACTCATTTCTTTTCTTTTTGTATAAAGAGTCCCATCAAAAACTCTTGAAGGTTTGATTAGGTACTCATGATCTCAATTTTTGGCAAGATTTTTTGAATTTTTTTTCAAGATAGGAAAATTGATAAGCTTTGGGGGAATATCTTTTTTATTTCAATTAGTACTCCGGAACAAAAGTTATGCCACAATAAGCCCAAATTAGGCAAAGGTAGGTGGACTTTAGATTGTAGCCTTAAGTAATTATTGGTAGTATTAGGAAGAATTTTGAAGAATGTGTGCATGCTATCATACAACAACACTTAGGATATGATGCACGTATGTACACTGGAATAGAAAACATTTAAAAATCACCTTGGTCTATAAAAATTGAACTTGAGGTAGAGTGACTATGGTATTCTATAGAGGCTATGTATCCAAAGTACCAACATGCATTAACCCCTCATTAAAGGACCAAACACCGTTTTTTGGCAACATAAAGATTTTAGGCAACTCACTCTAGATGGGATTTTTATTTTTTCTCTTTGAAAATTTCATAGAATGTGTCCATGAAGAGTAGCTTTATGGCACAACAATTTTCATAACTTTTGACTACATGGTTAAAATGTTATTGCATGATATGTAATTTTTAGCAATTTGCGAGCAACTTGGGCAGCAACAAAAAAATTCTTTTAAAATCACTTTTGAAGAAAAGAAAAATTTGAAATTGGTTTTCTAGATTTATATACATATGTATATCTGTGTGTGTGTGGAAAGATTTGAATCATTCCATTTAGATCTATGAGATGAAAGTTATGAGGTGTTCTAGCTTGTGGGTAGTTATGAATTCCCTACTCAAAAATAAATTTAGAAGTCCTTTATTTAACTCTATTTTTTTATTTTTTGAAAAAAATAAAAACATACAATGTATATTTTTTATTACTACATTACTAGCATTGGAATTGGAATTTTCCAATTTTATAATTAAATTCTTAACAATTTTGTACTTTGAATCACTTTGTATTTCTTTCAACTTACTATTTTTATCCTATATGTTTTGCAATTCCAAATGATTTTAATGTTTTCAAGAATGTAGCCAACTTGACTTGAGGAATGAATTCAGAGAGTAATCACCATTTTGGACATTTTTTCATACAAAT
Source organism: Rhytidiadelphus loreus (assembly GCA_947034895.1). Taxonomy (NCBI): domain Eukaryota; kingdom Viridiplantae; phylum Streptophyta; class Bryopsida; order Hypnales; family Hylocomiaceae; genus Rhytidiadelphus; species Rhytidiadelphus loreus. The sequence goes on along the minus strand of OX344765.1, from coordinate 24,552,170 downwards.
GCGACCTTGTGAAGTTGGCAGCTGCCCATATTTTCACACGGCCAAAAAAATGATTTTTATCACTTCAAACATTCATAGTTTGCAATCTACACGGTGGAAAATTCTGAATTTTTTCTCATATCTTTTCAAACTATTTTACTACAAGATCTTACGGTTACATGTGTCTAAAAATGTTTTTTGTCTCAAATTTGGTGCTTGTATAAAAAATGGCCGTTTTTTTGAGCTTTTTGGTGCAAACATAGTCTCTTACTTTTAGGGATTAAAAAACACCTTGAGTTCAATTTTCACTTGCGGACTTGAAATTACAAAGTTTTGAATTCTAGTACACATCACAGTATAGTGACAAAATACCCTAGGATGCAAAAGCCTCAGAATAAAACTAATACTACTCCTTTTATCTATGCAAAAGATGTTATTTTAAAGGCTTTATGGTTCAAAGAAATTTTTCATGACTCTTTGCACAACTCAACCCCAACCACCATTTTCTTTTCATCTCTTACTAGGTTCCTAAACTTATAGCATTATAGGTGGGTTCATAAAAATAAAAATAAAAATCCTAAATTTGTTCAAACCTTCTAAGAAAGGTTTTCAATGATTGAATGATCTTGTCTTTGCAAATTTGTTACCTAATAATACACCTTTAGTGTTAAGAAGTTTCCAAACAACTTCTCAATAATTCCAAGGGACAACCTTTTAGGTCAATCTTTTTGTATTAGCCAAAATTTCATTGATATCACAATGTTTAGAAATTTAAGTCTTCATAGATATAGGGTGCAATTGAGCCATCCTTAGGTTCTTTTCAAGTCAAATGACAAAAGAATATTATATTGGAATTTTAAGGCTCTATGACTAAAGCCAAAACTAACTTGAGTTTTTTTGTTGTCTTTAATACATGTAGTTACTTTCATCTTCAATGCGGTTCATTGATTTCTTGTGAATACTTTTGGATATGGGCAACTTCTAGTCCCTTGCACTTATAAAGCACTTCAAGGTTCCTTTAAGCTTTGATTTTATGATTTCAAAAACTTATAAAGAATATATAAACTTTAAGTGCAACTAAAAACTACATCTAGCTTCAAATCCTTAAAAAACATTTCTTAGCTAGCGGACAATCCAAGCAGAAATCAAAAATCTTCTTGAAGTAGGCTTGGAGGTGATTGCAATTCAAAAACACTTGTACTACTCTATTTGTTGTGTTTTGCCCAATATTGATGATTTTCTTCCTAAGTACTTTAAAATTTAAAAATCATGATAAAAAACATAAAAATATGGCCAATGATTAAACCTTTAAGAAGATTGCATTTTAAGAAGATTGTACCTTAAGAAAACCAAATTCTGTAAATAACATTTCTCTAAATCAGGAAATTGAAAAAAGAAAAAAATCTCAAGAAAATGTGTATTCTTAATATGTTTTAATTTTTTTAATTAGAAAATCATTTTGATAAATAATTAAATAAAATTGCCTATTGATATAAATTTATTAAGATTGTCATTCACCAAAAGAAGCATCAAAATATTTATTTCCATATAACTTTGAAAATGTAGGGTAAATGAAACTCACTTTATGGATGTCAATACAACATACAATTTATTTATTTTAGAACTCCCTTTATGTCTACATCAAGTTCATTTCTTACAACCAAGGTGAGTTTTCAAAGTCTTGAACTCCATTGTATAATTATTTGTGCATCATACCAAAAATGTTTGTGGATGATAGCATGCAAACATCCTTCAATGTTCTTCATAATACTTCTAATAACTGCATAAGACTGCAATGTTCTTAGCATCTAAAGTCCAAAGATTGCCTTTGGGGGACTTTTGAAGTTAAGGTTTAGGTAGGTATTCTTGATCTCAAATTTTGGCAAGATTTTTTGAATTTCTTTCAAAGATAGAAAAATCAATTAGATTTCTAGAAATATAATTTTTATTTTAATTATTGCTTGAAAGAAAGAAAATATGCCACAATAAGTCTAAATTAGACAAATGTAGGCAAAAAAATAAAATAGACTAAAACTTGAAGTAATTAAATTTTTTTAAATTTCTTATAGATTATATTTTGCTCTATGTCAAAAGTCTTGATTCATTCTATGTAGATAAGTAATGTGAAAGTAAATGGAGCATTTCATTTTGTAAGCAATCTTAGGCATATTCTTAAGAAATAATATATTAAATCCATTTTGAACTCAATTTTAACAATTTTATGAAAAAAAAAGGTGTGTTTGAGGGTTAGTGAAAATTGAAAAGGTAAAAACGATCACCAAGGTTTTTGTCCTGTAGTTGTGAATACTATTTTCGCATATGAATGGGAATTGTCCATTTGTTTCAAGAAAAAAAGAAAAAAAGAAAGGTGCACATGGTTTAGTTTGCTTTTTAGAACAATCTCATTGTTAGGATTAGTGTCTTTTAATTCCATCTTAGAACTACTAACAATTTAATTTTTCCATGTTTCTTTCTATTTCTTTTTCGAAACTTTCAATTCAATTCTTCAACATAAAATATTTTTAATGCACAATGTTTAGTCAAAAATTTTAAATTAAGAGGTTTCAAAGCATTTTAATCTAGTTCAATTAGGAATAAAAAAACTAGTTTTCATCTCTTTGAATGCATATATCTAGTGATTGATATTGTCAAAGTTTTTGAAATTTTTTCTAAACATTCTCATAACAGTCCTATTATCCTATATAAGATCCTTGGGTTGAAAATGTGAAAGAAACCCAAAGTAATGTTTAAATTTTTTGTTGTTTACATTGAAAATTGTAGTTTTGAATTCTTTTAACAAAAAAATGGAATTAGACTATCAATGGTGTCTTATTTTTAAAAAATTTGATGTCTTCAGATTTAATGAATCTGCAAAATTCTAAAATTTTAAACTTGAAAATAATAAAATAATAAAATAATAAAATATCATCTAATTTAAATTTAAAACATTGAATTCATACATTGAGAAATTGAGAAATTTGACATTTTATATAATATTGGTGTTTTAGATTTGTAAATATGATATAGTTTCTAAATTTTAAGTAAAATAAATGAAATATTTTTTTCCATCAAATATTTAATAAGCAATGGTACTCATACTAAGGATTACTTTGAGTTGGATAAGGCTACAAAAAATAATATATTTTGAATTGATAGAAGGATTCGTGTTGTTGGAACATTAGAATTCCACTGCTTTTTTTTGTTAACAATTATGGTAGCCCAAAATTATGAAATTTTAAATTGTTAAAATATTTTTAATCTTTATTTATTTTTTAACCCTTAAAGTCCTAATAACGAGCCCACTTTGAGCTTTTTGAAAACTTAGGCAAGCTCTACAACTTCATAATTGGAAATTTTTGAAAGAATTTTTAGGATGGATGCTATCATAATAAATTAATATGTAATTGTGAAGATATTTTTTTCGAATGTCATTCTGATAACTATTCTAAAAAATAGAAAGGATTTTTCAATTTCAATATAAAACGAGGCAATAAAGAATATATTCTAAGAAATTAAAAATTATTTTTGTATAGATTGATATCTACTTAAAAACATTTGAACCATGAATTCCAAATGATGAGGTAAAAGTATAAAGAGATCTATTTTGAGGGTAGTGTAGATAGAAATAATATATATGAAGTTGTCTTTTGCTTTCAATTTAAAAAAATCCAAATGAACATAAAATCAAAGAATATAAATTGTTTATTAGAACATTAGACTTACCATTGAGATTAATAATTCTCAAATTCTTTCAAAATGTATCAACATATTATATATTTTTAATATCTTTCATTAAGTAACACCAACTACTTTACAATTGCAAAAAACTAAATATGAAAGTTTTTTATCATAATTATCCTTTCAACCCATTTTTCAAATATATTGACAAAATGCACAAGTTATAGGACATATGAGTTTTTCTCTAAACATGTTGAAAGATAAAACTTGACCTTTTGCAAGGGCTATGGAAACTTCTACTTATTTTGAAATTTAGACACATTGAACTTGAAATTGGTGGAAACATTTCACTTTAGAATCAATGGACAATATAGTTGAACAAGTATACTTAATCAAATAAAAAATAAATATTGACAAAGACTTTGACCTTCTTTTGGAGACGAGTATTAATATTGAAGCACTTTGGTGCTTCTAAGCAGTAAGTTGTTAAAGATTTTTAGAAGTTCAAGTATTAAAACATCCAAAATAGGTGGATTTTCCATTTTCTAAATTTTTGAAAATAATCATAATTTTTTTAATTCCTTTTTGCTCTTATCTCTTCAATTGTCCAGCCATCGTGGCTTGGTTGATTTGTGTTCCTTTTTTTTAATGCAATGGTTTGCGCCATTTGTTCAGAAGAAGCAAAAACACACCAAAAAAAACACTTTTTTAATAATCATATACTAATAAATTAATGAAATTACAGGTTGTCCATCTAAATTTCCAAATTTTCAAACAGGTCCCTGTTCATAAATTCCAATATATCTGATTAGGTTATGTGTAAGTTGAAATGAGTGATTAGCCGTCATAATTAGAGCCATGTCCTTGGGTCGTCCGCCGCAATTAAACTCCAACCGATCGTACGGACAGATCCTGGCATATTCCGCTCCTCGTGCCGCTCGCCTCGCCACGTCATGTTCGCGCCCGGTCTATCGCGCTGACTGTCGGTCTTCTTCGCTCGCTTCGCTGGGTATAAATTCACAAGCCCTCCGTCCTCTTCTCCATCTTTCTTTCTTCCTCCTCCCTCAGTCCCTCTCCGCCTGGCCCCGATCGAGCAAGCTAGCGCTCTCGACTTAGTTCTATCATCAGTGATCCTCGTTCGAGATCGAAGCTTAGCGTGGAGCTGCACCGTTCCGTTCCGTTCTTCTGACGTTGTAAGCAATTCTTGCAACTGGCCTCATGAGGGACCCTGACTAATTCAGATGCAAGCACTGGTTGAGCACAGAATTCTAGCCGGCCTGTACCTCGGTCGAGTCTTCATTTCGTTTCCCAATTTCTGGCGAGGGCCACATTATTTTCAGTTAGTCGACTCTGCGGTTTGTTGGCTTGCAATTCCATCGATTTACAGGCACTTCTTTTCATTCTTTTTGTAATCCACGCTTCCATTTCACAGTACTTTACTTTAACTGAGAAACGAATTCGTCTTGACTGTTTTTGCATTATGTTCTTGGCTGGATCGGAGAGACTCTGACTCAGTAGCTAGCTTGTATGCAAATCGCTATTCAATGGAATGTGCTCCACAAGCTCGGATTTAGCGTGTTGTCGTAGCGTGCAAATCACGCTCCTGGTTGGGTTGCGATGCTTCAATTCAAGAGCTAATGTCCGAATTTAACGGTGATTCTTTATTCGGGCATGCATTCGCCAGGGACGTCTACAGGATTATTTGTTCGTACTGGACACCAGGGGCTCTTGTGACTTTTCCCGGTCTGACTTCCCCTATGTGAGTGACCACCTTGTGACTTTCTCCTCTGTCAGAGGATTGTGACACAAAGAGAGACTCACATGCTGGCCAGTCACATAGGGGAAAGTGAGACGGGGAAACGCAAAAGAGTCCCAGCTGGGAATGTCGAGACGACTGATGCATCTTCCTCTTGTGCATGACGCAGGTCACGTACATCCGATTATTTTACGGACGATGGCAAGATCCGGGGCCGCCGCTGTGGCCGTCGTCCTGGCGGTGACGATGGCTCTTTTGCAGGGCTCGATGGCCGCGAATTATGTGGTGGGAGGGTCAGTGGGGTGGCAGCCGACCCCCTTGCACGAACCCAATTTCTATCAGGATTGGGAGCACAGCAACGCCCCCTATTACACCACCGACTCTCTCGGTACACCAACTGAACCCTGGCCTAATTGAAAGTAACCACTACCCTTGCTACCTACGATGGAATCCCAGAACTGATCGAAGATGATTGTGATCTGAGCGAGGTAGGTGGGTGGTTTTGTGCATGCAGAGTTTCGATGGATCGCCACAGACAGCGTGCTGCAGGTGGATTTCGCCGCGTTCCAAGCTTGCAACACGGCTGCCCCGATCAAGGCGTGGTTGGCGAATCCCGGCGGAGAGCCGACGAGCATGGTGTTCCCCCTGCGCGACTACAAGTCCCAGACGGTGTACTTCATCAGCGGCGATGCCAGTCGTTGCGCTGATGGCGAGAAGTTCTTCATCAACGTTTTCGAATGATGAATCGATCGAGTGCCTCACTTGCAATGTGAAGGAGTGCAATTAATAACGAAGGAGACTTTGGATCGCTTGGAGGATGTTGTGTTCGCAGTAGCTGCAGTTTCCAACGACTTCGTGGGGAATTATACTGGCGCCGTGGCGCCCAATCTGAGTAGTTGAATTAGTTTCTGATATGTGAAGACTGAAATTATTATACTCAGTTATTGACTAGCTTGTTAATTGTGTATGCACTCAGATTCTAATAAACATTTCATTCGGAAGGATTTGTAAGCCATGCTCACTCTGGCCAATACTGTGAGGCATGCAATTGCAATTGAATTCGTGGCAAAGCAAGTTCGAATTGAATACTTAAAACAATCGATCTCTCAAAAGAAAAAGTTTTGCGGACGTCATTGCAAGGTAGGCTCCTTGGTCTGGACCAGTGCAAGGGTCCGTAACGTTTGGCCATGCATTTTCCTATGGCTTTGGAAAGATATATCTCACAATTTTTTGGTTTGGGATTGTCGGCAATTTACCGTGAGAAGCCGTGATTGCAATTGGCTGGGACCTTGCAATGCAATCAATCATGTCTTTTGGAAACACCAACGGTCCCTTGTTCTTGGGTTGGTGTAACCGTGTAATCCACCTCTTGGCTATGGGCATGCATTTCGAAAAAAAAATATAAATTTAATTCACATTAGTTGTAAAACGTGACCACCTTAGTTTATAGATTATACTTATTAGTTCTCTAGTTCTTACAATGGAAGAAAACGCCAATGGCTTGTGTACTGTCTTGTATGAAACGTCAATTCTTTCGTATTTAATTTGCAAAGGGGTTGGAAATTGAGGCTACTTCGAATCCCAATGGTAATAGACGAAAGGCCATCACAATTGGTATTAATCAATATGTTTGCTGCACACTAGGCCATCCCATTGCTTGTGCTGCAGGTCGTACGACGATCATGCATGTGTTTGTTGTCATCTACTGTGTTTAATCTAAATTTCATCCTACCTAATTATGTCCAGGTTTTGTCTGCAAAACAGAAGAATGGAAGCTACGGCACAATAAAGAACCCGCACACTGTGAACATACACCCGAGTTCAGGTCTCTCTCAGGTTCGTTCCGAAGGTCTTCTACCGTGCCGTAAATGAAACGGCCCTTAGGATTGTTCGCCATCTTTATTTTGTATGGTGGGCAAGTTTGACTTGAACTCGATCTGCGATGCATCCATCCCTAATACTTTTCTATGTGACGAGGCCGGTATTATTCGTCCTAGTCTCTCATGTTTCTTGCTATAGACATCATCAAATTGTTATAATTCGTTACTATTGGCAGATGCCCTAACCTATGTAGGAGTTATGATCTTCTTCAGTGGATGACTTCGGTTGTAGATATTGTTGTGGTACATGGATAGATGCAATTTAAGAATGGCAAGTCGTTGAGATCAAGCTGGACTGGTTATTGGAGATTGCACCTCACTACTACAGGTTGGAAGATGTAGAAGCATGAATGTCGTCTCACTACTACAATTTGAAAATAACAGTGAACACAGTTCTGGAAACCGAGACATTCATGCTAAGAGTTCATTTTCTTTCACGGCTTACGAGCAAGAAAAAATTGAATGTGTCCATCTGGAATTACCAATGTGTAATTATCAATTTCATTAAAGTAACGCGATAAATTGGTTTGAGAATCACAAGGAACTTTTTCGGATATCCCTGTGTAAGTTCGAAAGGTTCTTTACGTTTTCCCTGTTGGTTTTCACTAATCTATATATTGTTTCTGTTGCAGGGCAATAGTGGGTTTTCTTTGAAGGGGATATTATAGCTATTGTGTCTCTTAGGAACATTCACAGGGATCGGTTTTCATTTGTTTTCAGTGAGTGTGATTTCATACAGTGGATTTGAACAATGACCAGCTTGATTGTGATGAATATATATCATTAAGATATATGGCACCAATTGAATGTTTATCAGGAGAATTAGTGAAGTAAAATACATGATTGAATCAGCAAAGAAAGATAGATTTTATCTGTAAAAGTCTCAGTGAGATGTATCAGCGAGGAACACGTGCTGTCGTTCACTTCATTTCCAGACCCTAAATGCCCGGCCGATGGGTATGATACAAAGACAGATGTGCACCGAAATATGCGTGAATCATCCCCATTGGAATATGAAACGCCGATCCCAACCATGATCTCTGATATCTCAAACACAAATACATTTTTCACTTCCACCCAATAAAGAAATTCTGCAGTAGTGATGATGCAAATCCGGAACTGCAAAATTTATTACAACCAAGAAAGAGTCTGCAAATAGAAGACTCTGCACTGTTGCCACGTACACATCACAAACAGGCATGGTCGAAACAGCTAGCTAGCGAGGGTTATCGCGCAGCAAGCCACTACCACCCCGCTGTCTCCGCCATCGTCTTCTGCAAGAGAGGCACGCACGCACGGACTCAAGAAGCTGGGTAAACGTCGACGAAGAGCTTCTGGCCACTCCCGCAATGGTTGTTGGCGCCGCTGATGAAGAACAGCCGTTGATTCTTGCGATCCATCAATGGGAGCACCACGTACAATTCGTTCATCCAGAACGCAATCGGATGCAGGATGTTGCACGTGTTGAAATCCGCCTCGGTCACCAGCATCACGCTGTCACCTTGGCTCCAATGAAATACTGCACAATTATATGTGGAAATTAATCCCAGCCGCTCCATCAGCCCACAATTAATGTCGTCACCGAGATCGAAACAAGTGAACGATATCGGTGAGGTGAATGCGTGTGAACTTAAGTAAGGTGAAGTAATATGAGAACATAGTGAAGAAGTATGTAGAAATGTTAGTGGTTTTAATTAGGGTTAACTTGGTGTACCGAGAGAGTCGCTGGAGCGGATGGGGAAGTTGCTGCGCTCCCAATCCTGGTAGAAATTGGGGTCGTTGTAGCGGTTCAGCTGCCATCCCAGAGGCCCACCCACCACGAAGTTCGTGGCCATCGAGCCCTGCACAAGAACCATCATCACCACCAGGACGACGGCCAAAGCGGCGACCGCGAATCTTGCCATTGCGCGTGAATGAATCGGACGTGACCTGCGTCACAAGAGGAAGATGTATCACTTGCTCCAGTAAGTATAAATCTTGTCGCAAATAGCCTGTATACTTACCTAGCGAATGCCCGAATGAAAAATTACAATTCTATTCGGGCACTCGGGAATTGAAGCAATTTAACTAGGAGCCTGATTTTCACGCTACAACAACACAAATCAAAGCTTGTGTAGCACATTCAATTGAATAGCCATATGCATATAAGTTAGCTACTAAGTCAGAGTCTCTCCAGCCAAGAATAAATATAATGCAAAACCAGTCAGAAAGAATTCGTTACTCAGTACGTAACTGTGAAATGAATGCGTGAATTACAAAAAGAATGACGGAGTGGCTGTAAATCGATCTATTTGCTTTAAAACAAACAAACGACCAAACAAACTGCAGAGCCTGTGACTGAAATTAATGAGACCCTGGGCAGAAATTGGGAATCGAAATGCATGTATTGAAGACCTAGCTACAGGCCGGCTAGAATTCTGTGCTTCGTGCTTGCATCTGAAGTCAGGGTCCCTCAATCCAATTGCAAGAGTTGCTTACAACGTAACAAGCACGGAACGGTGCAGCTCCAAGCTTCGATCACGAACTAGGATCACTGATGATAGAACGAACTCCAGAGCACTAGCTCGGGCCGGGGCAAGCCGGAGAGGAAGAAGAAAGAAAGTTGGAGAAGAGGACTGAGGGGGGGTTGAATTTATACCCAGCGAAGCGATCGAAGAGGACCGACAGTCAGCGCGACCGGGCGTGAACATTAACTGACGTGTCGATGCGAGCTCCACGAGGACCGGAGTATGCGGCACCAAGCCAAGGATCAAGTTGGCCGGCGAAGGGTCGCTGGAGTTCATCCCAGTTGGGACGACACAATGACATTGATTTCGCTGACTCAGTTTGAAGCTCGAACGTCAATTTCGTTCATTTTGTTGAGTGAACCAGCGCGCGTTCGTTCAACTGAAGCAAAGGCAATTACAGTATCTTGGGATCGATCAGGGATGGAGCGTGCTCAGTGATGAACAATCACAGTTGTGCTTGAGGAAAATATACAAGTTCAGGTGCATACTAGTTCATGCTCAAATCAGTTGCAAATAACAAATTCATTAAACTGGCAAATATTCCATTACTTATTTTGGCACCCTCGGTTTATACTGATCGAGCGGACTGAAACCAGAATGAATTGAATTGAATTGAATTGGCGTTACAAATTTTCTTATGTGTACGTTTGCTTATGTAGGGGCACAGCATACATCCAAGCTAATGTAAATGCCAAAGACCCAAAGTGGTGCATGAAAGACTGCGAAATTTATAGGGTTGACATTCTCCATGTGGTCGAATGCATGAGTGTGACGCACAGTGAAAACCACAGGTGAGCTACACAGAAGCTTGAACTAAGGTAGAACCACCCATCACCAACCAAAGCCCCTTCAACAATCAATAGAGCGTTTTAAATTCAGGAGACATTTGGACTAATTTCCAAACATATATGAGTTCTTGATTTCCTACCATCAGTTCCTCCATTCTTTTCATGACACATCTGCTTGGTTTGGAGTGCCAAAGTGAACAAGAAGTGGTCTCTGAAATGACCGGTTTCGGAATAGTCTACACATTGAACATGGGTCCAGACCAACTTTTGCCTTCCAAAATTCATAATAATTTCAGATTTAGCAAAAAATTTATCAAATTTTGGCAATCCCCTTCATTTCTATCTCATTTCTATCTCTCCACCTGTGAAAATATTTCCTTCGCCTTACTACACTCCATATCATGTCCCCAATTGCTTATTTCGTCAGGTTTGCATTGGGTGCTTTTACTATAAAGAAGTAAGAAGTAAAGATGCTCTTGCTTGTTCAACATCCATCAATCCAAATGAATTATAGGGGTATTGTTTGATTCTATAGTTTAATAAAAACATGTCATTTGACAAACGAATTAATCCATACCAAACACAATTAGTAAGAAGTTGAAAGTGCATTGTGGTCATGCATTAGGATTATAAATGAAACTATTTGAGTCAAGCCATTTGTCTAAAAGCTCTTTGTATTGCTAGTAGTTTGGTAAACAATCAAAATTTAGAAGCAAGACTATAATTTTATTTTAATGAATTCAAAATTTATTACTTCCTCCATCCAAAAATGATCATCCTCATGGGACGAACAAAACGACTCCAAGCAATAGTTTCAACTTCATCCAGGCAACTATCAATAAAAAAAACAAATGAAATGACTAAATTAAGGGATCAAACCACAATATTCGTTTTTATTCTTGCATCTCTTTGAATGTTGCCCGTTTGGAAGAAATGAAGGTTTGGGAGGTAGTATTAAGGTTCACACATGGTCTTGGGCCATACTAACTACCCACAAATTGACATCTCACATTCAACAATTAGGTGCCTATTAGTGTTCCTTGAAAATACCCAAAAATTGCACTTTGAAAAAGGTTTCAAAATTCGAAGTTTCAAGGATATGAGTGCAATTCTACTTGGAGTGCAAAACATGTTTGATAAATGTTCAACCTCAATTCAAACCATTTTGTTCAACAAGAAGATCATTTTGGGACAAACTGACAGAGGAAGTAAAATTTAAACATATCACATACTCACAAGTTTAAACACATAATAACTAATAAGATATTGAAATTTATAAACATTGAATCATTTAAAATTTAGAAGTTTAGAAATTTAAATGGACAACCTGCAATCTTTTGAATTTAATAATTTGAAATTATTAAATTTTTAGAAAAGTAGAAAATAGAAATCCACAAATTTATGTATATTTTTAATAATTTAAAATTAAATAGTAATTTAAATGATTTAATGTTTCTGATTTTCTGATTTTAAATTATTATAACTATTAGAAAATTAAAAAAGCAATGGAAACCTAATATTACCAAGAATGTTACAACAACACTAATTTCTCTATCAATGTGGGTATCAATGCAAACATGGTGTTTTTTGTAGTAACCTATAAAATTACTAATGCTTAGTAAATATTTGATGGAAAAAAATATTTCATTTTTTAACTTAAAATTAAAAACTAAATCATATTTACAAATCTAAAACATCAAAATATTATATAAAATTTATCAATTTATAAACTATAATTCTTTTAATTTATGAATTTACAAGTTAACAATTTTAAATTATAGAAATGTATTATAATTTTATGATTTTAGAATTTAAAATTTTAGAATTTTAGAAATCCACAAAATTTCAGGATTTAAAATTTAATATAATTAGTTGTCATTGCTAATTAGTAGATTTAACCGATAAAGGACCATTGTCCTTTTAGGAGAGAAAATTGATTAGGTTCCTATGACCTCAATTTTTAGTGAACTTTTTGAAACTTTCTCATAAAGTAGAAAAACTTCTCAACTTTGTGGGAATATAATTTTTATTTCTAGTAGTGCCTGTGAGCAAACGTTATACCATCCTAAAGATAATTTTCACATTGTCAAGGAAAAATCCACAAAAACTTGAAATTACATTTTTTTTAAATTATTTTAGATCATATTTTTGTCTATATGTTAAACTTTGATACATTCCATTTGGATTATTCATTAGTGATGTGAAGGTTATGAACAATCTTATTTTTTGAGCAATCTAAGCATTTGCTGGAAAAAATAACTTATAGAATTCATTTGTGGATGCAATTTATTAAATAAAATTGATTGACAAGGTTTATTTTCTTGCTAGAAAAATTTCAACCTTGGAATTATTATTTTTCAATTCCATCTTAGAGCTATGAAAGATTTAGTTTTCTTTCAATCTTGGATCTATTTTGACTTAACAATATTTTAAAGAATGAAAATCAAGAATTTTTTTTTTAAATTCTTTTCTGGACTTTCAACTCATTCAATTCTTCAATGCAAAAATTTCTAAATCTAAAGTCTATAGTGCAAATTTTTTTCACAAATGGTGGTCAAAGTCATATGAAATTGTAGACCAATGTTTAGAAAAAACTTTTTTTCCAACTTCGAATGCTAATATCTTCCAATCTATTTGGTCAAACTTCATGAAATTTTTACCACATAATTTCAAACAAGTAAAGCGGTACAAGATCCTACGGTTAGATTCAAAAGAAAAACTGTTTTCTTGGGTGAACACAGTAAAATGGCAATCTTGAATGTTTTTTGACAAAAAAATGGCTTTAGTCCTTTTGGGATTAAATCCCCAAACCTAAATTTTTTAATCAAAAACCACTCAAAATTGCCAATTTTCATTGCAAAGAACAGAAATTTTAAACATTTGTTTTTTTTTGCTTATCAAAATATAAGATCTTGCATTAGACTAGTATGAGAATGTTTGGAAGAGAATTTAGAAACTTCGACTATATCAATCTTAAGATATATGAGTTCAATCTCTAAATACCTGAGGCACCAAATTCTTGTGTCAACAATACTTTGAAGTCAAATAAAACCTTATCAAGTTATTATTTTTAGTAATTTATATTTTTGAAAAATTCTATTTGAAGTCTAGTTTTAGCATGACATTAGAGAAAAAATGAGGCCTCTGAAGGGCTGCTCCAACAACAGTTGAATTACCCTCCCATCTTTTTTTTTCCTCCTCAAACCTGCAATTTTGAATGTTGCTAGTGGCACACGAATCCAATATTACATTTTTGTAATTATTTTTCAAAAAAAAAAAGAATTTAGTCGCCGGGGTTGACTACTCAAGTGATATTCACCAAAGCTGACTTTCCTCTGCAAGTAAATCCCAGCTAGGGACTACTTTGAAAACAATAGCCTTGTATAGTCACTCTGGAGCAGCCCTCCGAAGGCTTCATTTATTCTCTAATGAAAAATTCGATTTTAAAAGTGAATGATTACGAATTTTTTAGATTCAAGATTTTGTGCAAGCTAAGTAGTTCATAGTAAATCTTGATTTTTTTAGTGTTGAAAACTCTTAGAAATGAGCCTCAAATAGTCAAATACACTAAATCTTCCAAAAAACACCACATTAGAAATTCATTTAAAAAAATTTCAAGTAGATTTTATAAAGCTATAAATTGATTGGAGTTACACATATTATGCCCTTTAACCTCATATTTTTTTGTTACTAAACTTTTTGATTTGAAATGTGAAGAGAAGATTGAAAGACTTCAAGTAGCTTTTGCAATTTTAACACCCTTTAGATCAAACATTATAATTATTTAATCCATAAGTGATTTTGTTGTGTTTTCTTTTTCCATGTGATCTCTAACATCTCTAGTTTAAATTTATACAGTTACAATTCAATAAAAATTGATAAAACATATCAAAATGTTGGATTTTTGTTCAATTTAGAGCAATTCCAAGAAGCTCAAAAAAGATCATGGGCATTTACGGGTTAAAGTGAGAAAAAATAGTTTTTTTTATCCCTAGCTTAACTAGATTATAAGGCTTTGAAACCTCTTAACTTAAAAAAAATTCATTATTAAAAGACTGTAAAGAAAAACTATATTCGGACCAGAAAGCTAATTAGTTTTCCTATCTTAAAAAAAAGTTTCAAAAAATCTTGTCAAAAATTGAGATCACAAATACAAGCCCAAACCTTGAAGACTAGATTCCTTGGACTTTATGAATCAAGAACATTGAATCCTTAATTATTGGTAGCATTATGAAGAACATTGAAGGATATTTACATGCTATTGTGCACAAACATTTTGGGAATGATGCACAAATGTGCACTAGAATTCAAAACTTTGAAAATTTGCTTTGGTCTATAAAAATTGAATTTGTCATAGACTAATTTTCTACATAGGCTATGTATATAAAGTATCAACATACATCACAAAACACCCTAAATTCATTTTTCACATACTAATAAGAAATTCCAAAGTTTCTCGGGGAGGTCACTTAGTTCTACTACAACAAACCACGTGCGAACAAGTGGTTTCTAATAAACTATAATTTCAATCTAAAATTTTGACCATTGTTTAATTATGACTATAGATTTCTATTGCCAAAATTTCCAACTCAAATCAAATATGAAATGATTTCTAGAAGAGGTTGAAAATGAACTAAAATGGCATGTTTTTCAACTCAAATAATTATAGAGAACACATTTAGATGACCATTGAATCAATATTAAACTCAAAATAAGCTTTCAATAGAGAGTTATTTTTAAGAATTTTTTGTTCATTTTTTAGACAATTTTTTCTTATATAATATAGGGGTGTGAAAGTTATTTTTTAGTTCTGCAATGTATCTTTTTACTTCAAAAATTTGTAACTAATTATTATTAACAAATAAAAATATCAATAATTCAAAACATAAACTTTCAAAGTAGAAAAATCTATTCATATTTTTCTTATTTTGTTTTATTTAAAATTCAAAAAGTATATAGGGGGTCCAAAGTTTTGTTTGCACGTGGTTTCAAATGGACACTCTAAGTGACCTCCCCGAGCAAAGTTTTGAACTCTATTGCACATCAATGTAACTATGGTGACAAATATCCTACATTAAGACAGAAAGACTATGAAGCCTTTAGAACTTTAGTATATTAGTATATATAAAAATAACATTATGTATACAAAACATATAGAAATTGGTCTTTGAGGTTCAATGTAACCTTTCATGTGAATCTTTGGAACTCATAAACTTTGATTGCAACTAGAAATTACATCTAGCTCCAAATATTTAAGTTTAAAAAACATTTATTTGTCTAGTGGGCAACCCAAGAGGATATAAAATATTTCCTTGAAGTGGGCATGGGTCATATTGCTTTTTGTCTAGAGTTTGTGCAATGAGGGCATATAGAATTGACCAATGAACAATCCTATGACATTGTAATCTAAATGTAATGTTTGGTAAGCTATATTCAATATAGAAGCAGTCTTGTATGTTAAAACACAATCGTGGAACTTCTACTTGGTCATCACTGCTACATTAAAGGAAATCTGGATTCTACATAGGGCCATTTAAATATTTAATAGCATAAGAATGTGCAATTACTAAAAATAAAAAATACCAAAAAAATAAAAACTTAATTAAAAAAAAGTTGGCCCACATGATCACTTGGTGTGCCATACAAGAATGGGAACTAAAAAAAATTCAATTTTTTTTGTCCCTTAGATTTACACACTTTGCACAAAGTCAAACAGACCTCTATAGGGGCCAGATTTTCTCTAATGATTTTGTGATTTGCTTCTTTGACCTTGTGTGAGATTTGCTTAACCCTTGAACGTCGGGCTCATCACCGTGAAAATCATTTGTTTTGTCACTGTGTGAATTGTTGACTTAAAAAAATGAAAAAAATATTCATTAGAAAACAAACTATTGTAGATGATCTTCCCTTTCCACAAAAAAATTGGAAGATGAATAGTTGCATTTTTGTCCTACATGGAGAGATTTTTGGTCATTCATCAACCAAAAAATAGCCTTGGCGTTGTTTACAAGTTAAATTCATGTTCCTTAACCCTGGAGTGCCGCCAGCACTATTTTGTGGCGTTTGGATGATAGTCCAAGGTCATCTGAAGACTTTAACAATGGTTTTTTCATCCACTTTTTTTTTTATGACCTTTCATATTGAGTTGGAAGAGTATCCAATTGAGTTTTTATTCTAACTAGTGTTTATTTTTATGTAGTTGAGAAGTAATTTTAAAAAAGGATGGCAAAATTTGCCATTTTAGTGTATTTTGCTCCCTGCTCTAAATCTGAAATTTCTCCACAAAAATAGTATTTGTTGAGTTTGAGCCCAACTAATGAAATGAAGGCCCTCTACTCCAGTTTCTACTCCAGCTTGAATTTTGGAAAAATTCGTAATATTGAATATTTTATTGCAATTTTTAATTTGGATGTATTTTCAATGTCTACAGGATTCTAATTATAGAAGTACATGGAAAATGATTTTGCACCATGATGTTTTCCACTGTAATGTATAGTAAACTTGCCAATCACCGCACGGACAAAATTCAAACATTTTTCCACATAAATATAGAGATTTATATGTTTTGAAATTTGGTGTGATTATTAAATGTCATGATTAGATTCACCTTCAACAAACGAAATGCAAAAAGATTTCTTCGTTCAAATTTTATTGCAATTAAAAGGTGATGAAGTTGAAAACTAATTAAAAATTTCTTGCACCCCTTGACCGCATGGTGTGCGGTCATTGGATGGTGATACAAAATTATGCTTCCATCCCAAGTGAATTGGTAGTTGCATCATGCGGTTGGTGCACGGTTGGCGTGTGGTAATTGGCAACTATTGTTGTGTGGTTATTGGATGTGTGCGGTGAATGGCAAGTTTACTCTACACACATGGTGAAATTTTCAAATTTTTTGGAATAATTTTCTATTTGATGTGATTTTTTCTTCACTTTCTCTTCAAAAATTCTCATAAAAAACAATTTTTTCCAAAAAAATCTCGATTTTTTTGGGAGTGCAAAAGACATGTGATTTCATCTTTGAAAAATAAATATAATTTTTTTCATACAAATCTAGGTCGAAAATGGCAACAAACTAAGTGATGAGCAAGGAGGCTTGAAAACAATGGTTATAGGTCTGTCCTTTGAGGGTTAAATTCATGGTGGTTGGCGAAACCGCTCTTGTAGAGTTGCAGTCCTTAGCAGTCTCACAAGCAATAGCTCCTCCAAATCATGGCCACTTAATCATGGCCACTTCTTCATTTCATTGCTTCCTTTGTCTTGAATCATTAGAGGAGATTTTAGGCTCCTGGAGAGCCGTTTCACGCACCTACCGGCCCTGATTCCCAGTAGTCCTTGCAAACGCCAGCGTTGCCAAGTCGCTTTTTTTTTAAATTATAAAAAAAAAAAAAAAAAATTTACTTCTCAAAATGCAAAAACAAATTGATTTTTTTCTTTTTAATTTTAATTTTTTTTTTCAAAAAATGACGTGGCAGTCTCCATTCCACGTCACTGTGTTGTGTGAGCGCAGTTTTTTTTGCGTTGGAAACGGGTTGGGAACTCGCAGCCTTCCAACGACTTGAAATCTCCTCTAATGACCTTTGTTCTTGAACTAAAAACAACCAAAGGTATAGGCATCCTCACTTTCTTCTCCTCTTTCTACAAATACAATTTTTTCAAATAAGAATATTAACAATAACAAGCTCACTTGCTTTCTGTAGATTTTCCTAGATGGAGAAAGCCATGAATGCAATGGGCTTATCGGAGAAGCAACAAAAGTACAATGAAGTGCATGGATTCTCTATCTTGTTGAATCTCTTAAGCTTCACTGGTTTGACATTGCACGGGGTGAGTGTAAGGAAAAACTTGTCCTATTTTTTTTCCTTTGACCTCAGATAGGTGGTTTTCTACTTATAATTTTTGCATCATATATCAATTTTACATGAAATTTGAAGATATTTGTGGTAATTGTAGACATTGAGTAATTTTTTGCATTTAAAAAAACTTATTTTACTATTTTTAAACAACCCCCAATTGGATGTCTATCGTAACCATTTGAAGGGGATAGTACAAATTTGACCCAAAAATGAGTTTTTGAAGCTTAAAATGAAGATACAAGGACTTCTACTAAAGTTACACAAGCCAATGCAAAGATTTTTTTTAAATAGTAAATTGTCCACATTCCACATGTGCTCAAAGTACACTTTGTGCTTCTTTGCAAATGCAGAGAACACAATTTTTTTTTTTTTTTCAAAGATGAAAATGGTTGAAAAGGAGAATCTTCAAGTTAGGTTGAAAATGGACTATTTTACCTAATTTTTTTGGAATTTTAAAAATATTTTCTAAAAGTCAAACATCAAAGTGTTTATTTTCTTGGTATTTCTCATCTTTCTTATCTTAAGCATAACTTTTAAAAATAATTTTTTCTCAGTTTGAATTTTTTTAAAGACATCCTATTTTCAATGCTTTACAAATTATCCATGTTTTATTTCATTTAAAATAAAATTATTCCAAAAGTCACAATACTCACTAAAATAGGTTGTTTTGAGCCCAAAACAACAAGTGTTCTTTGCAACGACCCCACAGTTGGAACATGGTTCTATTGGTGTCTTCAATTCATAGAAATTATAATTATTATGTTGACCAAGATATACTCATGTGTTTCTGTATAGAAAAAGATGTGGATAGTATTTCCGAGGATTTGCAGCATTGTAGCGAGTTGGACAATTCAGGAAGCGCGCGGTGGAGCAAATGTGCTTGCCAAGAGAAGGATTGGCTGAAAAGAATTCCAGTTTGTGTAAAATTTGTGGCAATTTGGAAGTTTTTGGCATATCTAAAGAAAATTCAAGCTTAGTTAAGCTTATTTAACCCATTAAGGACCGGTCGACCACTTTCTGGTCGATTTCGGTACTTTTTGTCTCCTACAATTTGTAGAACATTTGATTTCCAAAAACTTAAAGAGGATCGCATTTAAAGTGTCTTCATACACTCCTAACAAAACCAATTTCAAGAGAAAATGTGTAAAAATGAGTGAGTTGTGCTTGTTCAAACTTGAAATAGCCTGACCCTTCATATTGGGATTTTCAATGAAAAATGCATATTTATTTCAAAGGACAACTATTTATGTGTGAAGAAGTTAGTTGAAAGGTTTTGGGTCAATTTCTGGACAATTTACGCAAATTTATGCCCAATTGTAGCAAACCCTAGTTTTGCACTAGTGCCAAAGGCTGTTTATGGTACATCAATCTTTGAAGAGTTATTACAAAGGTGTGAACTGTTGGATCATTTTCATTTTTGTGTAGTTCAAGAACCTATCCCATGGAATTTATCTATCCAATCTGATCTAAAATTACATTTACCAAGAGGGCACAAAATGACACTTTTTTGGAATTGTATACAAAAACCACACCCGCCCCTCAAATAGACCACGGACGTTAATGGGTTAACAAGCTTGTTCATTTTCGCACAACCTGCAAAAGCTCTCGAAGCCTTCGTGATATAAATTTTTTGATAATAAATTCAGTCGTTTCTTATCTTGCAATTTTCAATTGCTTATTGTATTGATCTTCCATTATGTATTTTTCAACTTTTCTATTGCATATTGTATTAATCTTCCATTCTGTATTTTTCAACTTTTCAATTGCATATTGTATTAATCTTCCATTCTAATGAGGTTATATATTTTCACGCTAGACAATACATAAACCTTTGATGTTTTCTTTCGTTCACTTGTAAAAAATAGAGAAGTAATCCCCAAAATAGTATAATCTAAAAATTAGCTTACTGGCCACGTTTTACAAGTTACAACTTACACCAAAAAACAAATGTAAATTAACTTTTAGTTTCTTTAACCCCTAAAGGACTACGACCATTTTTTGTCAAAAGCCACTAAAAACTGCCCCTACTGCTGCATTTATCAAATTTTTCAATAAAATGTTATTTTTGTAAATCTAACCGTAGGATCTTGTATTATACTTGTAGATGGAGAAGTGATGGTCAATTTCGTTAAAATGGCGGTATTCCATTGAAATGGCACAAAATGAAACCACTGAAAGAATGAAAACAATGGAAAGATTGTCCAAGGGGAGTGGAAATGCATGACCCAGGAGTGATTTGAATGTGCTAGGCATAAAATTGGCACATATATGACCCTATCGAGGCACACTTATTCTCTTTTGTAGAAGATATTCTATTAAAATGACATGCGGAATACCACCATTTTAACGGAATTGACCATAGTGGTAAAAATTTCGTCACATTTGACCGTACGGATTGAAAGATATAGGCATTTCAAGTGAAACTTTTTTTTTTTTTACTGTGCCCAAGAACTTCAGCTGCCTTTGACCATTGATTGTACTAAATTTTTCTACTATGGGTGCTGAATTTAAAAATTTATCATATTTTAGTTCATATTAGAAATGTCTCAAAAAAATTTCAAGTAAGAAAAAGACATGGAACATATCTAAATAAATCTTGCAATGCAACAATTTTGAGAAGTTCACAATGCCTCACCTAAATTTTCGAGCAAGTTCTCTACAACATAATTCTGAAACTCAAAAATCCAAAGGGTGGATTGAAAGATATAGTATGCCTTAACGATCGAAGAGGACCGACAGTCAGCGCGACCGGGCGTGAACATTAGTTGACGTGGCGAGGCGAGCTGCACGAGGGCCCGAATATGCGGCACCCGTCCTCCGTTTGGTTGGCGAAGGATCGCTGGAGTATAATTGCGAAGGCCAGTTGGGTGGATTGACCAGCGAAGAAGACAATCAGCGCAACTGGGCGTGAACATTAATTGACGTGTCGATGCGAGCTCCACGAGGACCGGAGTATGCGGCACCCAGCCAGCCTCCGTTCAGTTGGCCGGCGAAGGATCGCTGCAGTACCGCGCGAGAATCAAACCCTAACATGACGTACCCCCACCTATATAACCCCCCACCTGGAGCTCACTTCTTCATCTTCAGCCTCCACACGACCAGAGTCTTTCAGTCGCATCCCCAATACATTCTTGCTTCTTTCTAACCGATCGCGTAGAGAACTCTCGTGTTGCTGCGAGGCTTAGGGTTTAGTTTCAATTCGTGAGTCGCTGTTTACGTAACGACTGCGCGCCCAGGTTAACCTACAGTAAGGGAATTCGATCCATCCCGTACGTAACGAGCCGGCATGGCAAGACCCACCTCCGCTTCCGCCGTCTTGGCATGCTTGGTGGTGACGATGGCGCTTGCACGTTGCGCGATAGCCACAATCCACGTCGTGGGAGGGGATCAGGGATCATGGCACGCCCCGGACAACCCGACATTCTATCAGGATTGGGCCAACAGCAACGGCCCCTACCGCTTCCTCGACGATCTCGGTACAGTTTCTCTTTAAACCAGAATTGAAAACTCTTAAAAGTTTTCGCTTGCTTTAATTTCAAGTCTGTACGTTGTATGTGAATGATATGACACCGTCGTGATCGAACTCTCCTTGATATGATTGTGATCCCATGCATGCATGCAGAGTTTCGCTATGTTCGGGGCGACAGTGTAGCCCGGGTGAACGAAAACGGGTTCAACGGGTGTGACTTGCGGAACGCCCGCTGGTTCTCGAGCGAGGACGGGAACACGTACTACTCGCTCGTGGAAACCGGGCGCCGGCTCTACTTCGTCAGTGGTTCAGGGCATTGCGGCGCAGGCCAGAAGTTCTACGTCGACGTTGTCGCGTGATCGACTTATTCGATCGGTTCTGACGTGCAGCGTGCTAGCAACAGCTTTTTTTCATGAGTCTGGAGCTGCTACTGCACTCGCTACGCAGACGACATGCAACTAAACGATTTGCCGCGGTAGTAAGAATAATTAATTGCACAATCAGTCTAGCTTGGACATATGTAGCCGTAGGAGCCTGTGAATTGGATGTGGAGCTGAAGTAGTTTCCAAGAATAGAATTATATTCTTGCTTGTTTGTGTGGCCGATCGATCGAGCTAGGCGGAGTCGACCAGCGAGAATCAATCACAATTCATGTGGATCTTCAGCTGTTTATTAATATTCAATTGTGCAAGTTTGTGAATGATTTGTTGTATTGAGACAATGCGAAATCTATCTTGTGAATGGAGATGGTCAGGACTGTGATTAAATCGTTGCAAGCTTCAGGATTAGCATACATCACTTAATTTTATGAGTTTTCTCAGTCTGTGAGGGAAATTATCGATATATCGTTTCTTCCAGTTTTGACAACTTTCATCAGTGTTCATCTCTAGAAGACCAGTACACTACCAGAGAGTGCATTTGTATAATTGTATCAAAAGGAAATTTATCACTATATATCCTGACTTGTATTTTTCCAATAACACTAGTACTATATCGGTACCCAGCCAGCCTCCGTTCAGTTGGCCGGCGAAGGGTCGCTGGAGTTCATCCCAGTTGGGACGACACAATGACATTGATTTCGCTGACTCAGTTTGAAGCTCGAACGTCAATTTCGTTCATTTTGTTGAGTGAACCAGCGCGCATTCGTTCAAATGAAGCAAAGGCAATTACAGTATCTTGGGATCGATCAGGGATGGAGCGTGCTCAGTGATGAACAAACACAGTTGTGCTTGAGGAAAATATACAAGTTCAGGTGCATACTAGTTCATGCTCAAATCAGTTGCAAATAACAAATTCATTAAATTGGCAAATATTCCATTAATTATTTTGGCACCCTCGGCGGGACCCTCGGTTTATACTGATCGAGCGGACTGAAACCAGAATGAATTGAATTAATTTGGCGTTACGAATTTTCTTATGTGTACGTTTGCTTATATAGGGGCACAGCATACATTCAAGCTAATCTGCTAATGTAAATGCCAAAGACCCAAAGTGGTGCATGAAAGACTGCGAAATTTTTAGGGTTGACATTGTCAATGTGGTCCAATGCATGAGTGAGAGGCACAATGAAAATTACAGGTGAGCTACACAGAAGCTTGAACTAAGGTAGAACCACCCACTGTCACCAACCAAAGCCCCATCAGCAATCAAGAGAGCGTTTTAAATTCAGGAGACGCTTGGACTAATTCCCAAACATATATGAGTAAGGTTCTGGATTTTCTACCATGAGTTCCTCCATTCTTTTCATGACACATCTGCTTGGTTTGGAGTGCCAAAGTGAACAAGAAGTGGTCTCTGAAATGACCGGTTTTGGAATAGTCTACACATTGAACATGGGTCCAGACCAACTTTTGCCTTCCAAAATTCATAATAATTTTAGTTCAAGCAAAAAAATTATCAAATTTTGGCAATCCCCCTCAATTCTATCTCACCACCTATGGAAATATTTCCTTCACCTTACTACACTCTACATCATGTCCCCAATTGCTTATTTCATCAGTTATGGGTGCCTTTACTATAAAGAAGTAAGGTATAAAGATGCTCTTGCTTGTTCAACATCCATCAATCTATGTGTATTAAAATGAATTATAGGAATATTGTTTGATTCTATAGTTTAATAAAAAACATGTCATTTGACAAACGAATTAATCCATACCAAACACAATTAGTAAGAAGTTGAAAGTGCATTGTGGTCATGCATTAGGATTATAAATGAAACTATTTGAGTCAAGCCATTTGTCTAAAAGCTCTTTGTATTGTTAGTAGTTTGGTAAACAATCAAAATGTAGTAGCAAGACTATAATTTTATTTTAATGAATTTAAAATTTATTACTTCCTCCATCCGAAAATGATCTTCTTGTTGGCTTCAATCTTTGGCCCAAAACGTTATTGCATGATATGTAATTTTTAGCAATCCGCGAGCAACGTGGGCAGCCCAAAAAACTTCTTTTAAAATCACTTTTGAAAAAAATAAAAATTTGAAATTGGTTTCTTAGATTTATACATATATGTGGAACATTCTATTTTGATCTACGAGATGAAAGTTATGAGGTGTTCTAGTTTGTGGGTAGTTATGAGTTCCCTACTCAAAAATAAACTTTGGAGTCCTTTATTTAACTCAATTTTTTTTTATTTTTTGAAAAAAATAAAAATATATAATGTATATTTTTTATTACTACATTACTACCATTGTTATTGGAAATTTTCAATTTTATAACTAAATTCTTAATAATTTAGTATTTTGAATCATTTTGTATTTCTTTCAACTTACTATTTTTTCCCTATATGTTTTGCAATTCTATATTTTGCAATTCCAAATGATCTAAATTTTTCCACGAATGTAGCCAACTTGACTTGAGGAATGAATTCAGAGAATAATCACCATTTTGGCCATTTTTTCATACAAATGCGACCTTGTGAAGTTCAGTTGCCCGTATGTTCACACGACCAAAAGAATGATTTTTATCACTTCAAACATTCATAGTTTGCAATCTACACGATGGAAAATTCTGAAATTTTTTCCATATCTCTTCAAACTATTTTACTACAAGATCTTACAATTATATGTGCCAAAAAATGTTTTTTGTCTAAAATTTGGTGCTTGTATCAAAAATGGCAGTTTTTTCAAGCGTATTTGGTGAAAACATACTAGTCTCTCACCTTTAGGGATTAAAAAACACCTTGAGTTCAATTTTCACTTGCGGACATGAAATTACAAAGTTTTGAATTCTAGTATACATCAAAGTATAGTGACAAAATACCCTAGGATGCAAAAGCCTCATTATAAAACTAATACTAGCCCTTTTATCTATGCAAAAGATGTTATTTTGAAGACTTTATGGTTCAAAGAAATTTTTCATGACTCTTTGCACAACTCAACCCCAACTACCATTTTCTTTTCATCTGTTACTAAGTTCCTAAACTTATAGCATTATAGGTAGGTTGATAAAAATAAAAATAAAAATCCTAAATTTGTTCAAACCTTCTAAGAAAGGTTTTCAATGATTGAATGATCTTGTTTTTGCAAATTTGTTACCTAGTAATACACCTTTAGTATTAAGAAGTTTCCAAACAACTTCTTAATAATTTCAAGGGACAACCTTTTAAGTCAATCTTTTTGTATTAGCCAAAATTTCATTGATATCACAATGTTTAGAAATTTAAGTCTTCATAGATATAGGGTGCAATTGAGCGGTCCTTAGGTTCTTTTGAAGTCAAATGACAAAAGAATAATATTGGAATTTTAAGGCTCTACAACTAAAGCCAAAACTATCTTGAGAATTTTTGTTGTCTTTAATACATGTAGTTACTTTCATCTTCAATGGGGTTCATTGATTTCCTCTAAATACTTTTGGATATGGGCAACTTCTAGTCCCTTGCACCTGTAAAGCACTTCAAGGTTCCTTTAAGCTTTGATTTTATGGTTTCAAAAATTTATAAAGAATATATAAACTTTAATTGCAACTAAAAACTACATCTAGCTTCAAATCCTTAAAAAACATTTCTTAGCCTAGCGGACAACCCAAGAAGAAATAAAAAATCTCCTTGAAGTAGGCTAACCTTGGGGGTGATTGCAATTCAAAAACACTTGTACTACTCTATTTGTTGTGTTTTGTCCAATACTAATGATTTTCTTCCTGAGTACTTCAAAATTAAAAAATCATGATAAGAAAACATAAAAATATGGCCAATGATTAAACCTTTAAGAAGATTGTATTTTAAGAAGATTGTACCTTAAGAAAATCAAATTCTGTAAATAACATTTCTCTAAATTACAAAATTGAAAAAAAAAAAAAAACTCAAAGAAAATATGAAAATGTATGCTAAAAGAAACTCACTTTGTGGATGTCGATACAACATACAATTGATTTATTTTAGAACTCTTTTTATGTCTACCTCAAGTTCATTTTTTATAGCCAAGGTGAGTTTTCAAAGTCTTGAACTCCATTGTATATTTGTGCATCATACCCAAAATATTTGTGGATGATAGCATGCAAACATCCATCAATGTTTTTCATAATACTTCTAATAACTACATAAGGCTACAATGTTCTTAGCATCTAAAGTCCAAAGATTGCCCTTGAAGGACTCTTGAAGTTAAGGCTTAGGTAGGTACTCTTGATCTCAAATTTTGGCAAGATTTTCTGAATTTCTTTTAAAGATAGAAAAATCAATTAGCTTTATAGAAATATAATTTTTATTTTAATTATTGCTTGAAAGAAAAAAATATGTCACAATAAGCCCAAATTAGACAAAGGTAGGCAAAAAAATAAAATAGACTAAAACTTGAAGTAATTAAATTTTCTTAAATTTCTTATAGATTATATTTTGCTCTATGTCAAAAGTCTTGATTCATTCTATTTAGATAAGTAATGTGAAAGTGAATGAAGCTTTTTGTTTTGTAAGCAATCTTAGGCATATTCTTAAGAAATAATATATTAAATCCATTTTGAACTCAATTTTAACAATTTTATAAAAAAGAAAGGTGTGTTTGAGGGTTAGTGAGAATTGAAAAGGTAAAATGATTACCATGATTTTTGTCCTCTGGTTCTATGTATTGTTTATGCTTATCAATGAGAATTGTCCATTTGTTTCAAAAAGAAAAGAAAACAAGAAAGGTGCACATGGTTTAGTTTGTTTTTTAGAACAATCTCATTGTTGGGATTAATGTCTTTTAATTCCATCTTAGAACTACCAACAATTTAGTTTTTCCAGGTTTTTTTCCATTTCTTTTTCCAAATTTTCAATTCAATTTTTCAACATAAAATATTTTTAATTCACAATGTTTAGTGCAATAATTTTAAGTTAAGAGGTTTCAAAGCATTTTAATCTAGTTAAATTAGGAATAAAAAAAACTAGTTTTCATCTCTTTGAATGCATATATCTGGTGATTGATATTATCAAAGTTTTTGAAAATTTTCTAAACATTCTCATACTAGTCCTATTATCCTATATAAGATCCTCGGGTTGGAAATGTGAAAGAAACCCAAATTAATGTTTGAATTTTTTGTTGTTTACATTGAAAGTTGTAGTTTTGAATTATTTTGACAAAAAAATGGACTTGGGGCTTTAATTAGACTATCAATGGTGTCCCATTTTTTTTAATTTGATGTCTTCTAATTTTATGAATCTGTAAAATTCTAAAATTTTAAACTTGAAAATAATAAAATAATAAAATAATGAAATATCATCTAATTTAAATTTAAAAAGTTGAATTCATGAATTGACAAATTGATAAATTTGACATTTTATATAATATTGGTGTCTGACTGTTTTAGATTTGTAAATATGATATAGTTTCTAGATTACTTTGAGCTAGATAAGGCTACAAAAAATAACATGTTTTGAATTGATAGAAGGTTTGGTGTTGTTGGAACATTAGAATTCCATTGTTTTTTTTAGTTAACAATTATGGTAGCCCAAAATTATGAAATTTTAATTTATTAAAATATTCTTAATCTTTATTTATTTTTTAACCCTTAAAGTCCTACTAATGAGCCCACTTTGGGCTTTTTGAGAACTCGGGCAAGCTCTACAAACTTCATAATTGGGAATTTTTTAAAGAATTTTTAGGATGGATGCTATCATAATGAATTAATATGTAATTGTGAAGATATTTTTCTTGAATGTCATTCTTATAACTATTCTAAAAAATAGAAAAGATTTTTCAATTTCAATATCAAACCGGGCAACAAAGAATATCTTCTAAAAAATTAAAAATTATTTTTGTATAGGTTGATATCTACTTAAAACATTTGAACCATGAATTCCAAATGATGAGGTAAAAGTATGAAGAGATCTATTTTGAGGGCAATGTAGATAGAATTAATATATATAAAGTTGTCTTTTGTTGTCAATTTAAAAAAAATCCAAATGAACATAAAATCAAAGGATATTAATTGTTTATTAGAACATTAGACTCACCATTGGGATTAATAATTCTCAAATTCTTTCAAAATGTATCAATATATTATTTAGTTTTAATATCTTTCATTAAGTAACACCAACCACTTCACAATTGAAAAAAACTAAATATGAAATCTTTTTGTTGTTATAAATTTTTTATCATAATTATCCTTTCAACCCATTTTCCAACATATTGACAAAATGCACAAGTTATAGGACATATGAGTTTTTCTCTAAACATGTTGAAAGACAAAACTTGACCTTTTGCAAGGGCTATAGAAACCTCTACTTATTTTGAAATTTAGACACACTCAACTTGAAATTGGTGGAAACATTTCACTTTAGAATTAATAGACAATATAGTTGAACAAGTTTACTTAATCAAAAGATCCTTACTACATTTGGATTTGTAAGAAAATAAATATTGATGAAGATTTCGACCTTCTTTTGGAGACAAGTATTAAATATTAATATTGAAGCACTTTTGGGCTTCTTAGCAGTTGTGAAAGATTTTGAGGGGTTCAAGTATTAAAAAATCCATAAATTGGTGGATTTTCCATTTTCTAAATTTCTGAAAATAACCATAACTTTTTACATAATCGTGTACTAATAAATTAAAGAAATTACAGGTTGTCCATCTAAATTTCCAAATTTCCAAACAGTTCCATGTTCATAAATTTCAACATATCTGATTAGGTTATGTGTGAGTGATTAGGCGTCATAATTAGAGCCATGTCCTTGGGTCGTCCGCCGCAATTAAACTCCAGCGATCCTTCGCCAACCGATCGAACGGAGGCCGCATATTCCGCTGCTCGTGCCGCTCGCCTCGCCACGTCGACTAATGTTCGCGCCCGGTCTGTCGCGCTGACTGTCGGTCCTCTTCTTCGATCGCTTCGCTGGGTATAAATTCACACGCCCTCCGTCGTCTTCTCCATCTTTCTTTCTTCCTTCTCGCTCTCCGCCTGGCCCCGGTCGAGCTAGCTAGCGCTCTCGACTCAGTTCTATCATCAGTGATCCCAGTTCGAGATCGAAGCTCAGCGTGGAGCTGCACCGTTCCGTTCCGTTCCGTTCTTCTGACGTTGTAAGCAATTCTTGCAATTGGATTCAGGGACCCTGACTTCAGATGCAAGCATTAAGCGCAGAATTCTAGCCGGCCTGTAGCTTGGTCTTCATTTCTTTTCCCAATTTCTGGCGAGGGCCACATTATTTTCAGTTAGTCGACTCTGCAGTTTGTTGGCTTGCAAATCCATCGATTTACAGGCACTTCTTTTCATTCTTTCTGTAATCCACATTTCCATTTCACAGTACTTTACTTTAACTGAGAAACGAATTCGTCTTGACTGTTTTTGCATTATATTCTTGGCTGGATCGGAGAGACTCTGACTCAGTCAGTAGCTAGCTTGTATGCAAATCGCTATTCAATGGAATGTGCTTTACAAGCTCTGATTTAGCGTGTTGTTGTAGCGTGCAAATCACGCTCCTGGTTGGGTTGCGATGCTAATTCAATTCCCGAGCTACTGTCCGAATGGAACTGCGATTCTTTATTCGGACATGCATTCGCTAGGGACGTCTACAGGATTTTTTACACGTACTGGACATCAGGCTAGGGGCTCTTGTGACTTT
Organism: Rhytidiadelphus loreus; assembly: GCA_947034895.1. NCBI lineage: Eukaryota > Viridiplantae > Streptophyta > Bryopsida > Hypnales > Hylocomiaceae > Rhytidiadelphus > Rhytidiadelphus loreus. The sequence goes on along the minus strand of OX344765.1, from coordinate 24,522,229 downwards.
TCCGGTTTCACTTCCCCTATGTGAGCGACAACCTTGTGACTTTCTCCTGTGTCAGAGGATTGTGACACAAGGAGAGAGTCACAAGCTGGTCGATCACTTAGGGGAAAGTGAGACAGGGAAACGCCAAAGAGTCCCTGCTGGGAATGTCGAGACGACTGATGCATCTTCCTCTTGTGCATGACGCAGGTCACATCCGATTATTTTACGGACCTACGATGGCAAGATCCGGGGCCGCCGCCGCTTTGGCCGTCGTCCTGGCGGTGACGATGGCTCTTGTGCAGGGCTCGATGGCCGCGAACTACGTGGTGGGAGGGTCAGTGGGGTGGCAGCTGACCCCCTTGCACGAACCCAATTTCTATCAGGATTGGGAGCACAGCAACGCCCCCTACTTCACCACCGACTCTCTCGGTACACCAACTGAACCCTGGCCTAGCTAAAAGTAACCACTAATCAACCTTGCTACGACGTAGTTCCAGTAAATGATTAAGTCGATGAGCGTGGTTTTGTGCATGCTGCAGAGTTTCGATGGATCGCCACAGACAGCGTGCTGCAGGTGGATTTCGCCGCGTTCCAAGCTTGCAACACGGCTGCCCCGATCAAGGCGTGGTTGGCGAATCCCGGCGGAGAGGTGACGAGCATGGTGTTCCCCCTGCGCGACTACAAGTCCCAGACGGTGTACTTCATCACCGGCGATGCCGGTCATTGCGCCGATGGCCAGAAGTTCTTCATCAACGTTTTCGAATGATCCATCGATCGAGTGCCTCGATCACTTGCTGTGAAGCGGTACTTGGAATTAATTATTAACGACGAAGAATCTGGATCGCTTGGACGATGCTGGTTGTGTTCGAGTTCGTAGCTAGCTAGCTGCAGTCGTTTCCAACGTGCATCGTAATTATTTATAGTGGCGCCATTTAGCCCGAGCTGAGTAGCTGAATGAATTTCAGAGTAGGTTTCTGATATGTATGTGAAGACTGATATCAGTACCTTCAGTTGTTGACTTCTGCAGATCGACTCTTGGTTCATAATAAAACATTTCATTCGGAACTGGAAGGATTTGTAATCCATGCTCGAACACTCTGGCCAGTAAATACGTACTGTGAGGCACGCAATTTCAATGGACTGAATTCGTGGCAATTTATAAAAGCAAGTTCGAATTCAATAAGCCATAATTAATCAATCTGTGGAAAGAAAAATGCTCATCCCGGACGTCGTCCCGGCCAAGGTTTGCTCCTTGGGGTGGATTACACCAAACGTTCATTAATTTTGTTCGATTGGCGATATAATTCCATTCCTCTGCCGCGGCATGAAACCCAAACCTGTATGCCTTTCAATTGTGAAGATAATTATATGCCACAATTATAATTTTTGTTGTCAGTGGTGGTTTGTGGAATACCAAAATTCATGCTCCATCCATTTGGATTCTGGAAAGCCGGGATTGCAATGGGAAACACTCCATCATGCCTTTTGGGAATAACAACTCTGGTCCCTGCTCTGGTGTTCGTGTAACCCACCTCTTCGCTTTGGGCATGCATTTCCACTTAAAAAGAATTAAAAGTTAATTTACATTTTGTTTTTTGGTGTAAGTTGTAAAATGTGGACAAGCTAGTTTATAGATTATACTAATTGTTGGATTTATTAGTTTTCTACTGTCTTCTAACAATGAATCAAAGTAGTTGTCAAACTTAAGCCTTATGTACAGTCAGGTCCAGCTCAATTACGAATTCCTGCATTCACAGGGGAAAAAAACATGATTTGCTTCCAACTTTGACGCCCTCCCGAGGGCTGAAAAATTAATTTTTTTTCATGAATTTTTTTTCACAAGATCCTCTTTATTCTAATAACATATGTGCCAAATTTCAAGTCCAAATGATTTATACAAAAGAAGATATTCAAACATGTACCAACATGTGTAGTTAAAAGAAAAATTTCACTACCATCAACTTTGACACCCTCCCAAAAATTGAAATAAAAAGTTTTGGCCATGAAATTTTTGGTGTGAGATCAGTTCTATGTTTATAACGCATTTGACAATTTTCAAGTTCAAAAGATTTTCCCACAAAGAGATATTTGAATTCTACCAACTGACAATTGTAGCCCTGAGAAACAATTTCACTACGGCCCAACTTTGACACCCTCCCAAGGGCAGAAAAATTGTTTATTTACCATGGAATTTTTGGCATGACATAACCTCTATGTTGATAATATGTGTGCCAAATTTCAAGGCCAAAAGATTTACCAGAAAAAAGATATTCAAAATCTACCAACATGTGTTGTTCTGGAAAAAAAATTCATAACTACACATGTTGGTAGAGTTTGAACTACTCTTTGTGAGAAAAAATTTTGAACTTGAAATTTGGCAAATTAGTTATTAACACTAAGATGATCTCACACCGAAAAGTCTTTTTTTCAATTTTTGGGAGGGTGTCAAAGTTGATGGTAGTGAAATTTTTTTTTTAACTACACATGTTGGTACATGTTTGAAAATCTTCTTTTGTATAAATCATTTGGACTTGAAATTTGGCACATACGTTATTAGAATAAAGAGGATCTTGTGAAAAAAAATTTGTGAAAAAAAATTAATTTTTCAGCCTTCTGGAGGTCGTCAAAGTTGGAAGCAAATCATGTTTTTTTCCCTGTGAATGCAGGAATTCGTAATTGAGTTGGACCTGACTGTACAGTAAGGTCTACTTAATTTACGAATCTTTGCATTCACAGGGACAAAATGACTGCTGCCATCTTTGTTGCCCTCCCAAAGATTGAGTAATTAAAATTTGGCCATGAAATTTTTGTTATGAGATCATGTCTATGTTGGTAATATATGTGCCAAATTTCAAGTTCAAAGGATTTTCCCATTATAGGATATTTGAAATCTACAAACAAATGTAGTTGTTAGAAATTATTATACAACTACACAAGTTGGTAGATTTCAAATATCTTTTTCTAGGAAAATCTTTTAAAATTGAAATTTGGCACGCATATTATCAGCATAGAGGTGATCTCATGAAAAAAATCTCATGATGATTAAACAATTTTTCTGCCCTTAGGAAGGTGTCAAAGTAGGCACGAGTGAAATTGTTTCTCTCAACTACATTTGTCCACTAGTAGATTTCAAATATCTTTTAATGGAAAAATCCTTTGAACTTGAAATTTGTCACACATATTACCAACATAGACATGATCTGATAACAAAAAATTCATGGACAAAGTTTAATTTCTGAATATTTGGGAGGGTGTCAAAGTTGGTAGCATTGAAATATTTCTCACAACTACACATGTTGATAGATTGTGAGTATCTTTTTGTGTGTAAATCTTTTGGCCTAGAAATTTGGCACATATGTTATGAACATAGAGATGATCTTGTGAAAAAAACTCATGATAAAATAACAATTTTTCAGCCCTAGGGAGGGCGTCAAAGATGGCAGCAATGGATGGCAGCAGTCATTTTGTCCCTGTCAATGCAAAAATTCGTAAATGAAGTAGACCTTTCTGTACAGCCCTGAGCGAACATGTAACGGGAATTTTGTTGTGCTTGCACAATTTATCAATTTATACTAATAAATTTTTTCAACCAGATTAATATTTTATTATTTTATTATTTTCAACTTAAAAACTGTAGAACTTTGTAAACTTACCAAATTTGAAGATTTCAATTTCAAACAATTGGAGGACATTTATAGTTTAATGAAAGCCCCAAGCCCATTTTTTTTACCCTCAAAAAGCACCCTAAAGTACAGTTTTTAATGAACTCAACAAAAGTTTAAGCATTTTTTTTCCATTGCATTCTTAATTATAAGATTTTGTACTAGACTAGTATGAGGATGTCTAATAGACATTTCAAAAACTTTGGTTATATTGATCACATGATATATGCGATTAAAGTGAAGAAAACTAGTGTTTCTTTTCCTAACCAAACTAGATTATAAGGCTTTGAAATTTAAAGTTTTTGCACTAAGGATTGGTAATTTAAATATTTTTATATTGAAAAATTGAATTGAAGGTTTGAATAGAAAAAAAGAAAACAAAAGAAAAACAAAAACAAAATTGTTGAGAGCTCTAAGATAGAATTGATAGACACTTGTCTAATCCAACGATGAGATTGTTCTAAAATTCAAAGCACATTAAACTATGTGCACCTTTTTTTTCTTTAAAATTGTTAAAATTGAGTTAAAAAATGGATTCAATACATTATTCTCTTAAGAATTTACCAAGATGGCATACAAAACAAGAAGCTTCATTACTTTTACATTATTCATCTTCAAATGGGATGAATCAAGGCTTTCCACATACTTAAACAAAAATGTAATCTATCAGAAATAATTTTAAATTTTTTTTTTTCTGAATTACTTCAATTTTATTTTAAATTTTTTGTATCCCCACCCTTGCTTAAATTGGTCTTATTGTGACATAACTTTTTCTTCCAATCACTAATTAATTTTAAATAAATATTATATATCTAAAAAATTAATCAATTTTTCTGTCTCAAAAAAAAATCAAAACATCTTACCAAAGATTGAAATCATGAGTACCTATCCAAACCTTGAAGAGTCGCTCGAGGGGACTCTTTGATCTTTTGGGATTAAGAACATTAATTGTAGCCTTAAGTAATTATTGGTAGTATTATGAAGAACATTGAAGAATGTTTGCATAATATCATACACAAACATTTTTGGAATGATGCAAAAATATACACCAGAATTGAAAACTTTGAAAAATCACCTTAAGTTTGTCTATAAAAATTGAACTTGAAGGAGAGTGACTATAATTTTCTATGGAAGCTATATATCCAAAGTACCAACATTCATTAAAAAAATACCTTGAGTTCAATTTTCACTTACTTGCATGAAATTCAAAAGTTTTGAACTTTGGTGCACATGAAAGTATTTTGACAAAATACTCTATGATGCACAAAACATGAGCCTTAGTATAAAAATAACACTAGTCCTTTCACCTATGCAAAACATGTAGAAATCATTAATTTGAGGCCTTTGAGGTTCAACATAACTTTTCGTGATTCTTTGCACAACTCAGCTCCAACTACTATTTCTTTTCATCTTTTATTAGGTTGCTAAATTTATACTTAGCATTATAGATGAGTTTATAGGTGGGAGAATAAAAATAAAAATAATAATCCTAAATTTGTTCAAACCTTCTAAAAAAGGTTTTCAATGAACAATCTTGTCTTTGTAAATTTGAGTATTAAGGTAGAAACACCCATAAGTGTCACTGTATCTATAACCGTCACCTCTAAAATCTTGGAAAATCCTGGGAAGTAAATAGATGTGATTACAAGGATGTACTACATCTGAATATCAAATCTTAGTGTTGGTATTAGGTGCATCTATAGCGGTCTCTTTAAAAATTTACAACTTATACTCACAGTGTCCAAAAAATAGATTTGAAAGTTATAGATGCTAACTTACGTAGTGATATGCCTTTAGTGTTGAAGAGTTTCCAAACAACTTAAGTTTTCAATAATTCCAAGTGACAACCTTTTAGCTCAAACTTGTTTTATTAGCCAAAATTTCAATGATGTCATGATGTTTAGAAATTTTAGTATTGACAAATATACATTGCAATTGAGTGGTCATTCAAATCTTTTAAAGTCAACCGACTAAAGTACATAATTTTGGAATTTTGAGGCTCTATGACTAAAGCCGAAACTATCTTGAGAATTTTTGTTGTCTTGAATACATTTACTTTCATCCTCAATGTCTTTCAGTTGTTTCCCATGAATACTTTTGGATACAGGCAACTTCTAGTTCCTTGCACCTATAAAGCACTTCAAGGTTTCATTAAGCATTTAAGCTTTGATTTTATGGTTTCAAAAATTTATAATGAATATATAAATTCTAATTGCAACTAAAAACTACATCAAGCTTTAAACCCTTAAAAGACATTTCTTAGCCTAGCAAATATTCCAAGAAAAAATAAAAAATCTCCTCGAAACAGGCCTGGGGTGATTACAAGAAACACTTGTAATATTTGTTGCATTATTTCCAATATTCATGATCTTTTTTTTTTAGTACTTTAAAACTAAAAAATCATTATAAAAAAATAAAAATATGGCTTGTGATTAGACCTTTAAAAAGATTGGTTGTAAAAAGATCAAACATAGAGTAAATCTCAAAAAAATACAGAACTCAAAAAAAGATTAAAAAATATAAAGAAAATAATTAGGTCTTTAAATGTTTTCATATTTTAATTTTTCAAAGTTAGAAAATTAACTTGAGAAATAAAATAAAAACTTGTCTATTTTTAGAATTCTATAGAGATTGTCATTCACCAAAAGAAACATCAAAATTTATTTCCATGTTTGAAAATACATGTTGAAAGAAGCTCACTTTGCATACGTCTATACAACATACAATTGATAGTTTTTAGAATTTTCTTTAACAATAGTTGCAATTCTAATAGAAAAACTTGTTTTCTAAATTTTAGCTCTAAATTCCTTAAGAAAAAAGTACTCAATAGTACTCTCAACCCCTAAAACTATACATGTGATATATTTTCAAAGATCAATATTCGCTATGAAATTAATTTTAGAATATGACAAAAAATATTGGATATAAATTTAAGATGATCATATCCACTTTCACTGTAAATTTTAGGTACATTGGATCATTATTCACTAAGTTGTGCTTAGAAAATGCTTTGGCACAACCATGTGACACAAAATAGTACATGTGTTATTGCAATCCTCTATAATTTATCTAGAGTTTGTGCAATCTAGACATGCAAAATTGGTTGAAGATCAATACTATGACTTTGCACCCTAAATGCAATGTTGGACAAGTCATGTTTATTAGAGAAGTGGGTTTAGTAGATTGAAATATTAAAAAGTTTACAAAACTTGTGAAAGATTCACTCAAAACCAAGCAGAAGGGGCTTGATTTGTTATTTGAGAACCAAGCCAAAAGTCAATATAGAGGAATTTCCACCAAAATGTCACCAAAATGTCACAAAATTTACACCTATCCTCTTTCAATATTCCAACAATGGAACAGTTGGTAAAAGTAAAACAAAACATACTATGAAACCTTCAAGTAGACACGATGGGGCTTCCTTTTGTGTTGCTAAAGTAAAGGATCTCCAAAAGTCTCTATAACCCAAAACACCATCTTGAAACCTCCGTGGATTCAATCCTTATTGACAGCATGAAGCTTAGATTATTCATTTCCAAGTTTTTTCAATTTCTAGAATAAATTTTTTTTTCATATCTAATTTCATTGTATTTTCAATTATGGAATACCAAAAAGTTCTTTAAGAAAACCCTTTCAAATCACTTAAGGACACCTATAGACAACAATTCCATACATAACTATTTTTGTGTTTAAAAATAAGCAAATTATGGAATCCCAAAGATATCCATTTGAGCATAATTAGATATATGGTAGATGTGCATGTCATATTTGGATCCCAAAAATGTCAAAAGGTTATTTTTAGCATAAAAGGTTCATTAATTATCCTTGACACTCTACTATTTTTTTTTAGTTGGTGCTCAATAATTTTCATGATGACATACAATTTAATCCGTCAAGGACCATAAAGCAACCCGGTGGCTTCTTGCAAGAGTGGTTTTTGACCCCTAGTCCTTTAGAGTTTAACAAATGATATTAGTCTAAAGAAGTCCAAAGTGAGCTTGAGAATATAATAATAAGAATAATTTGACTACCTTTGATTTGACCTCAAAGTTTTCAAAGAATTTAATGGTCATGGCACTTCACCACCTTTAAAATTTACTATGGATTTGTAATTGAACATGAAAGCCTTGGCCCTTGCATAGATTTTGGGCACACCTTTAACCTCTAAGTGCCTAAGCCTTTCCAAGTGTGTTTTTCTTATATGGTCAATTTCGTTAAAATGGCGGTATTCCGCATGCCATTTTAATGGAATATCTTTTACAACTGGAGAATAAGTGTGCCACGATAGGGTCATACATGTGCCAATTTATGCCGAGCACATTCAAATCACTCCTAGTTCACGCATTTCCACTCCCGTCGGACAATCTTTGCATTGTTTTCATTCTTTCAGCACTTGGTTTCATTTTGTGCCATTTCAATGGAATACCGCCATTTTAACGAAATTGACCATTTATGCAAAAAAAGTACGGGCTTATACTTATCCCCATTGAAGCAAATTGATTTTTTTCAAAATCTAACCATATGGATGTTTAAAGAACTTGCTCATTAATATGCACACCAAATTTGAGTGCAAAATTGCATAAGAGTTGTGAGATTATAACAAGAGAAATGTAGGTTTTTTATTTTTAGTATGTTGTCCTTCCCCACAATGTTTCAAAAATTTGCACATAAAAGTTTTATGGGATTAGAGGTGACATGAATAACTACAAATTGTGTTAGCACACTAAAATGCACTCTCAAAAAAATTAATATCACTTGAAAAGCTATTAAACTCATTATACAATCCACTTTGCAAGTGTTGAAATGAAATTATTTTTTATAAGTATAAATCACAAGTAACTCCAAATCAACACTTGCTTGTTTAAATTTTCAATGGTGAAAATCATGAAAACACTTTACACATTCCATTGGGACCATTTTCAAAGCAAATAAAAAAGTACAAGTTTTTAGATCTCAAATCAAGTGAAATTGCTTAGAGTTGAAAAATGAGGTAAAATTAGCAAGCTTTACTCTTCCACTAATGGACATGTATCGCTTTGGAGAACTCTCAACAATCAAATATGTACCTTTTTCAGTGAAAAATGAAAGTTTTCAATAGTTAACTCTAAAAACTGCCCTCAAAATTTTTTAATCGGTCAAAAGTATTCAATTGCCCACTGCAAAATGAGCCTGAAATTTTAGATCGACCATATTTGGTCGCCCAAGCATTTAGGGGTTAATTAGGAAATAAATTGAGGCTTACAATAGTGAAAATTCTTAGTTTATAGTGTCTCAAAAAATATGCCATTTGTTTAATACATGACATTTTGTACATATAATAATCTAGTTAAATTTTGAATCTAAAATCCAAATTCAAACATTTCTAGGTCTTGATTAGAAAAGTAATTCTTCATTTTTATTATAAAATAAATAATTTTCTTTTCCTTTAGTTTGAATTGTAGATGGTTCAAAAAAAAATAGCAAAATAAATTATTTTTAAAGTACCTACCAATAAATTTGTATAAACCAATGCTTCCATAGATTTTATATCAAATCATAGATCTTTTATTTGCTTGTTTTTCATTTGCTATTTGTGGAAAGATTTAGGATTTCCTTCATTTTGGTTTGTTTCTAATCAAAGGATATGCAAATTCTACATAAAAAGTTTCTAAAAACCAATCCAAAAACTTTAGTCCATCAAAAATTTGGTGAAAAAAATGAACACATTCTAAAATAAGGATGCTACAAAAATTGCCACCCATCTCAACATGTCTTCTACTGTCCTAGGCGGAGTAAAAAGAATTGTTAATCTTTTGCCAGAGGCAATTAATTCAGCTTCTTCTTTTTGATTATGTGTGCCAATTATCAATTCCTGTAACTCTTCAATGGCAGTTCTCTCGTTAGGTTCCATTTCCATACCCTCTAAAAAAAGATGAGAAATGATAGAGCTTTCACCGTTATTTTTTTGGCTGTTCGACAGCTCGCAATCATCCTTGTTATTGGCACCTTGAATCACAACTTCCACCAAAATGGCATCTCTTTGCGATTTAGCATATTCCTCAGCATTCTGAGAGATCAGCTCTTCCAGGACTGAATATAGCTCCTTCAAATGGATCAAACCTAGTTCGGATGTCTTTCCATTGGAGACCTCAAAAATCCTTGTCCACTATAAGAGATCCAGTGTACTCAAGATTAGGGGTAACTCACTGTCATCACCATTGCTTTTGATAGTTTCCAGATTCTTTTCTTGGATAAAAGTATGAATCTCTGCAGGTTTGAGACTTGCGAGAGTAGCTTGAATAATTGGAATCAGTGGGGGTAGAGGAAGTTTGTAGCCCATTGTCTGTAAGTCCAGACTCCGGATGCCAAATTGGCTCCTTAATAAGTGACTGTCATCAATCCAAGAATCCAAGATCACAAATAAGTTAGTAAGTATTACAAAACAGGAAAAAGAATCTATAAGAAATTCACCATCTCTTAAAGGATAGAGGTAAAAAATGTTTTTTTGAAACTTCTTAGATAGACTTAGGGTAGATTCTATTTCCTTTTTGAAATTAATACTCGTATAATGTAAAAGAGGGATCAAATATGTTATTACACAAAAGTCCTCATCAGTATATACATAGAGCAAAACCTATAGGTACTCATCAGTTGATGGTAATTATAATGGTTTTTTTGTGTAATTTATGCATAAGCTAGGATCTAATTTCCTAACTTAATCAATCTTAGGAGAGTTCAAAAAATGGACAATATATGAATATAGACCAGTACTAAGACTCAGTAAGTCTTGTCCCACGTCTCAGTTTTAACAAAGTTTAAACAAAGAAATATCGGGAAAAAAATCTGCATCCAGCTTTATGAATATTTGTTAGCCAAAATTCAGCTAGGTGGTACGGTGCATCAGAACCCGAAACAGTAACCATCTTTGAGGGCTGAGAGGCCGGAAAGGTAACCAGCTTCGAAGGCTCAGAATAAAGAACGAAGTCCAGCCCGAAGGTTGAAAGTAGCAAAGACTAACACATAGACTGGTAAGCAAACAAGTTTGAAAACTCAAAGTATAAACAACAAAAGTGCAAACCAATTGGAACTTCAGAATGAGAGTTTAAGCGTGTTCTATTGGGGATCCACATTTGCGTCCTACTCCACAGTCATAGTATGAAAACTTTTTGAAAATTTCTTGAAAAAATTGAAAAAAATTGAAAAAAAGAAATTTTGGGTGTGAGATCATCTTAGTGTTAATAACTAATTTGCCAAATTTCAAGTTCAAAATTTTTTCTCACAAAGAGTAGTTCAAACTCTACCAACATGTGTAGTTATGAATTTTTTTTCCAGAACAACACATGTTGGTAGATTTTGAATATCTTTTTTTTGGTAAATCTTTTGGCCTTGAAATTTGGCACACATATTATCAACATAGAGGTTATGTCATGCCAAAAATTCCATGGTAAATAAACAATTTTTCTGCCCTTGGGAGGGTGTCAAAGTTGGGCCGTAGTGAAATTGTTTCTCAGGGCTACAATTGTCAGTTGGTAGAATTCAAATATCTCTTTGTGGGAAAATCTTTTGAACTTGAAAATTGTCAAATGCGTTATAAACATAGAACTGATCTCACACCAAAAATTTCATGGCCAAAACTTTTTATTTCAATTTTTGGGAGGGTGTCAAAGTTGATGGTAGTGAAATTTTTCTTTTAACTACACATGTTGGTACATGTTTGAATATCTTCTTTTGTATAAATCATTTGGACTTGAAATTTGGCACATATGTTATTAGAATAAAGAGGATCTTGTGAAAAAAAATTCATGAAAAAAAATTAATTTTTCAGCCCTCGGGAGGGCGTCAAAGTTGGAAGCAAATCATGTTTTTTTCCCCTGTGAATGCAGGAATTCGTAATTGAGCTGGACCTGACTGTACATAAGGCTTAAGTTTGACAACTACTTTGATTCATTGTTAGAAGACAGTAGAAAACTAATAAATCCAACAATTAGTATAATCTATAAACTAGCTTGTCCACATTTTACAACTTACACCAAAAAACAAAATGTAAATTAACTTTTAATTCTTTTTAAGTGGAAATGCATGCCCAAAGCGAAGAGGTGGGTTACACGAACACCAGAGCAGGGACCAGAGTTGTTATTCCCAAAAGGCATGATGGAGTGTTTCCCATTGCAATCCCGGCTTTCCAGAATCCAAATGGATGGAGCATGAATTTTGGTATTCCACAAACCACCACTGACAACAAAAATTATAATTGTGGCATATAATTATCTTCACAATTGAAAGGCATACAGGTTTGGGTTTCATGCCGCGGCAGAGGAATGGAATTATATCGCCAATCGAACAAAATTAATGAACGTTTGGTGTAATCCACCCCAAGGAGCAAACCTTGGCCGGGACGACGTCCGGGATGAGCATTTTTCTTTCCACAGATTGATTAATTATGGCTTATTGAATTCGAACTTGCTTTTATAAATTGCCACGAATTCAGTCCATTGAAATTGCGTGCCTCACAGTACGTATTTACTGGCCAGAGTGTTCGAGCATGGATTACAAATCCTTCCAGTTCCGAATGAAATGTTTTATTATGAACCAAGAGTCGATCTGCAGAAGTCAACAACTGAAGGTACTGATATCAGTCTTCACATACATATCAGAAACCTACTCTGAAATTCATTCAGCTACTCAGCTCGGGCTAAATGGCGCCACTATAAATAATTACGATGCACGTTGGAAACGACTGCAGCTAGCTAGCTACGAACTCGAACACAACCAGCATCGTCCAAGCGATCCAGATTCTTCGTCGTTAATAATTAATTCCAAGTACCGCTTCACAGCAAGTGATCGAGGCACTCGATCGATGGATCATTCGAAAACGTTGATGAAGAACTTCTGGCCATCGGCGCAATGACCGGCATCGCCGGTGATGAAGTACACCGTCTGGGACTTGTAGTCGCGCAGGGGGAACACCATGCTCGTCACCTCTCCGCCGGGATTCGCCAACCACGCCTTGATCGGGGCAGCCGTGTTGCAAGCTTGGAACGCGGCGAAATCCACCTGCAGCACGCTGTCTGTGGCGATCCATCGAAACTCTGCAGCATGCACAAAACCACGCTCATCGACTTAATCATTTACTGGAACTACGTCGTAGCAAGGTTGATTAGTGGTTACTTTTAGCTAGGCCAGGGTTCAGTTGGTGTACCGAGAGAGTCGGTGGTGAAGTAGGGGGCGTTGCTGTGCTCCCAATCCTGATAGAAATTGGGTTCGTGCAAGGGGGTCAGCTGCCACCCCACTGACCCTCCCACCACGTAGTTCGCGGCCATCGAGCCCTGCACAAGAGCCATCGTCACCGCCAGGACGACGGCCAAAGCGGCGGCGGCCCCGGATCTTGCCATCGTAGGTCCGTAAAATAATCGGATGTGACCTGCGTCATGCACAAGAGGAAGATGCATCAGTCGTCTCGACATTCCCAGCAGGGACTCTTTGGCGTTTCCCTGTCTCACTTTCCCCTAAGTGATCGACCAGCTTGTGACTCTCTCCTTGTGTCACAATCCTCTGACACAGGAGAAAGTCACAAGGTTGTCGCTCACATAGGGGAAGTGAAACCGGAAAAGTCACAAGAGCCCCTAGCCTGATGTCCAGTACGTGTAAAAAATCCTGTAGACGTCCCTAGCGAATGCATGTCCGAATAAAGAATCGCAGTTCCATTCGGACAGTAGCTCGGGAATTGAATTAGCATCGCAACCCAACCAGGAGCGTGATTTGCACGCTACAACAACACGCTAAATCAGAGCTTGTAAAGCACATTCCATTGAATAGCGATTTGCATACAAGCTAGCTACTGACTGAGTCAGAGTCTCTCCGATCCAGCCAAGAATATAATGCAAAAACAGTCAAGACGAATTCGTTTCTCAGTTAAAGTAAAGTACTGTGAAATGGAAATGTGGATTACAGAAAGAATGAAAAGAAGTGCCTGTAAATCGATGGATTTGCAAGCCAACAAACTGCAGAGTCGACTAACTGAAAATAATGTGGCCCTCGCCAGAAATTGGGAAAAGAAATGAAGACCAAGCTACAGGCCGGCTAGAATTCTGCGCTTAATGCTTGCATCTGAAGTCAGGGTCCCTGAATCCAATTGCAAGAATTGCTTACAACGTCAGAAGAACGGAACGGAACGGAACGGTGCAGCTCCACGCTGAGCTTCGATCTCGAACTGGGATCACTGATGATAGAACTGAGTCGAGAGCGCTAGCTAGCTCGACCGGGGCCAGGCGGAGAGCGAGAAGGAAGAAAGAAAGATGGAGAAGACGACGGAGGGCGTGTGAATTTATACCCAGCGAAGCGATCGAAGAAGAGGACCGACAGTCAGCGCGACAGACCGGGCGCGAACATTAGTCGACGTGGCGAGGCGAGCGGCACGAGCAGCGGAATATGCGGCCTCCGTTCGATCGGTTGGCGAAGGATCGCTGGAGTTTAATTGCGGCGGACGACCCAAGGACATGGCTCTAATTATGACGCCTAATCACTCACACATAACCTAATCAGATATGTTGAAATTTATGAACATGGAACTGTTTGGAAATTTGGAAATTTAGATGGACAACCTGTAATTTCTTTAATTTATTAGTACACGATTATGTAAAAAGTTATGGTTATTTTCAGAAATTTAGAAAATGGAAAATCCACCAATTTATGGATTTTTTAATACTTGAACCCCTCAAAATCTTTCACAACTGCTAAGAAGCCCAAAAGTGCTTCAATATTAATATTTAATACTTGTCTCCAAAAGAAGGTCGAAATCTTCATCAATATTTATTTTCTTACAAATCCAAATGTAGTAAGGATCTTTTGATTAAGTAAACTTGTTCAACTATATTGTCTATTAATTCTAAAGTGAAATGTTTCCACCAATTTCAAGTTGAGTGTGTCTAAATTTCAAAATAAGTAGAGGTTTCTATAGCCCTTGCAAAAGGTCAAGTTTTGTCTTTCAACATGTTTAGAGAAAAACTCATATGTCCTATAACTTGTGCATTTTGTCAATATGTTGGAAAATGGGTTGAAAGGATAATTATGATAAAAAATTTATAACAACAAAAAGATTTCATATTTAGTTTTTTTCAATTGTGAAGTGGTTGGTGTTACTTAATGAAAGATATTAAAACTAAATAATATATTGATACATTTTGAAAGAATTTGAGAATTATTAATCCCAATGGTGAGTCTAATGTTCTAATAAACAATTAATATCCTTTGATTTTATGTTCATTTGGATTTTTTTTAAATTGACAACAAAAGACAACTTTATATATATTAATTCTATCTACATTGCCCTCAAAATAGATCTCTTCATACTTTTACCTCATCATTTGGAATTCATGGTTCAAATGTTTTAAGTAGATATCAACCTATACAAAAATAATTTTTAATTTTTTAGAAGATATTCTTTGTTGCCCGGTTTGATATTGAAATTGAAAAATCTTTTCTATTTTTTAGAATAGTTATAAGAATGACATTCAAGAAAAATATCTTCACAATTACATATTAATTCATTATGATAGCATCCATCCTAAAAATTCTTTAAAAAATTCCCAATTATGAAGTTTGTAGAGCTTGCCCGAGTTCTCAAAAAGCCCAAAGTGGGCTCATTAGTAGGACTTTAAGGGTTAAAAAATAAATAAAGATTAAGAATATTTTAATAAATTAAAATTTCATAATTTTGGGCTACCATAATTGTTAACTAAAAAAAACAATGGAATTCTAATGTTCCAACAACACCAAACCTTCTATCAATTCAAAACATGTTATTTTTTGTAGCCTTATCTAGCTCAAAGTAATCTAGAAACTATATCATATTTACAAATCTAAAACAGTCAGACACCAATATTATATAAAATGTCAAATTTATCAATTTGTCAATTCATGAATTCAACTTTTTAAATTTAAATTAGATGATATTTCATTATTTTATTATTTTATTATTTTCAAGTTTAAAATTTTAGAATTTTACAGATTCATAAAATTAGAAGACATCAAATTAAAAAAAATGGGACACCATTGATAGTCTAATTAAAGCCCCAAGTCCATTTTTTTGTCAAAATAATTCAAAACTACAACTTTCAATGTAAACAACAAAAAATTCAAACATTAATTTGGGTTTCTTTCACATTTCCAACCCGAGGATCTTATATAGGATAATAGGACTAGTATGAGAATGTTTAGAAAATTTTCAAAAACTTTGATAATATCAATCACCAGATATATGCATTCAAAGAGATGAAAACTAGTTTTTTTTATTCCTAATTTAACTAGATTAAAATGCTTTGAAACCTCTTAACTTAAAATTATTGCACTAAACATTGTGAATTAAAAATATTTTATGTTGAAAAATTGAATTGAAAATTTGGAAAAAGAAATGGAAAAAAACCTGGAAAAACTAAATTGTTGGTAGTTCTAAGATGGAATTAAAAGACATTAATCCCAACAATGAGATTGTTCTAAAAAACAAACTAAACCATGTGCACCTTTCTTGTTTTCTTTTCTTTTTGAAACAAATGGACAATTCTCATTGATAAGCATAAACAATACATAGAACCAGAGGACAAAAATCATGGTAATCATTTTACCTTTTCAATTCTCACTAACCCTCAAACACACCTTTCTTTTTTATAAAATTGTTAAAATTGAGTTCAAAATGGATTTAATATATTATTTCTTAAGAATATGCCTAAGATTGCTTACAAAACAAAAAGCTTCATTCACTTTCACATTACTTATCTAAATAGAATGAATCAAGACTTTTGACATAGAGCAAAATATAATCTATAAGAAATTTAAGAAAATTTAATTACTTCAAGTTTTAGTCTATTTTATTTTTTTGCCTACCTTTGTCTAATTTGGGCTTATTGTGACATATTTTTTTCTTTCAAGCAATAATTAAAATAAAAATTATATTTCTATAAAGCTAATTGATTTTTCTATCTTTAAAAGAAATTCAGAAAATCTTGCCAAAATTTGAGATCAAGAGTACCTACCTAAGCCTTAACTTCAAGAGTCCTTCAAGGGCAATCTTTGGACTTTAGATGCTAAGAACATTGTAGCCTTATGTAGTTATTAGAAGTATTATGAAAAACATTGATGGATGTTTGCATGCTATCATCCACAAATATTTTGGGTATGATGCACAAATATACAATGGAGTTCAAGACTTTGAAAACTCACCTTGGCTATAAAAAATGAACTTGAGGTAGACATAAAAAGAGTTCTAAAATAAATCAATTGTATGTTGTATCGACATCCACAAAGTGAGTTTCTTTTAGCATACATTTTCATATTTTCTTTGAGTTTTTTTTTTTTTTTCAATTTTGTAATTTAGAGAAATGTTATTTACAGAATTTGATTTTCTTAAGGTACAATCTTCTTAAAATACAATCTTCTTAAAGGTTTAATCATTGGCCATATTTTTATGTTTTCTTATCATGATTTTTTAATTTTGAAGTACTCAGGAAGAAAATCATTAGTATTGGACAAAACACAACAAATAGAGTAGTACAAGTGTTTTTGAATTGCAATCACCCCCAAGGTTAGCCTACTTCAAGGAGATTTTTTATTTCTTCTTGGGTTGTCCGCTAGGCTAAGAAATGTTTTTTAAGGATTTGAAGCTAGATGTAGTTTTTAGTTGCAATTAAAGTTTATATATTCTTTATAAATTTTTGAAACCATAAAATCAAAGCTTAAAGGAACCTTGAAGTGCTTTACAGGTGCAAGGGACTAGAAGTTGCCCATATCCAAAAGTATTTAGAGGAAATCAATGAACCCCATTGAAGATGAAAGTAACTACATGTATTAAAGACAACAAAAATTCTCAAGATAGTTTTGGCTTTAGTTGTAGAGCCTTAAAATTCCAATATTATTCTTTTGTCATTTGACTTCAAAAGAACCTAAGGACCGCTCAATTGCACCCTATATCTATGAAGACTTAAATTTCTAAACATTGTGATATCAATGAAATTTTGGCTAATACAAAAAGATTGACTTAAAAGGTTGTCCCTTGAAATTATTAAGAAGTTGTTTGGAAACTTCTTAATACTAAAGGTGTATTACTAGGTAACAAATTTGCAAAAACAAGATCATTCAATCATTGAAAACCTTTCTTAGAAGGTTTGAACAAATTTAGGATTTTTATTTTTATTTTTATCAACCTACCTATAATGCTATAAGTTTAGGAACTTAGTAACAGATGAAAAGAAAATGGTAGTTGGGGTTGAGTTGTGCAAAGAGTCATGAAAAATTTCTTTGAACCATAAAGTCTTCAAAATAACATCTTTTGCATAGATAAAAGGGCTAGTATTAGTTTTATAATGAGGCTTTTGCATCCTAGGGTATTTTGTCACTATACTTTGATGTATACTAGAATTCAAAACTTTGTAATTTCATGTCCGCAAGTGAAAATTGAACTCAAGGTGTTTTTTAATCCCTAAAGGTGAGAGACTAGTATGTTTTCACCAAATACGCTTGAAAAAACTGCCATTTTTGATACAAGCACCAAATTTTAGACAAAAAACATTTTTTGGCACATATAATTGTAAGATCTTGTAGTAAAATAGTTTGAAGAGATATGGAAAAAATTTCAGAATTTTCCATCGTGTAGATTGCAAACTATGAATGTTTGAAGTGATAAAAATCATTCTTTTGGTCGTGTGAACATACGGGCAACTGAACTTCACAAGGTCGCATTTGTATGAAAAAATGGCCAAAATGGTGATTATTCTCTGAATTCATTCCTCAAGTCAAGTTGGCTACATTCGTGGAAAAATTTAGATCATTTGGAATTGCAAAATATAGAATTGCAAAACATATAGGGAAAAAATAGTAAGTTGAAAGAAATACAAAATGATTCAAAATACTAAATTATTAAGAATTTAGTTATAAAATTGAAAATTTCCAATAACAATGGTAGTAATGTAGTAATAAAAAATATACATTATATATTTTTATTTTTTTCAAAAAATAAAAAAAAATTGAGTTAAATAAAGGACTCCAAAGTTTATTTTTGAGTAGGGAACTCATAACTACCCACAAACTAGAACACCTCATAACTTTCATCTCGTAGATCAAAATAGAATGTTCCACATATATGTATAAATCTAAGAAACCAATTTCAAATTTTTATTTTTTTCAAAAGTGATTTTAAAAGAAGTTTTTTGGGCTGCCCACGTTGCTCGCGGATTGCTAAAAATTACATATCATGCAATAACGTTTTGGGCCAAAGATTGAAGCCAACAAGAAGATCATTTTCGGATGGAGGAAGTAATAAATTTTAAATTCATTAAAATAAAATTATAGTCTTGCTACTACATTTTGATTGTTTACCAAACTACTAACAATACAAAGAGCTTTTAGACAAATGGCTTGACTCAAATAGTTTCATTTATAATCCTAATGCATGACCACAATGCACTTTCAACTTCTTACTAATTGTGTTTGGTATGGATTAATTCGTTTGTCAAATGACATGTTTTTTATTAAACTATAGAATCAAACAATATTCCTATAATTCATTTTAATACACATAGATTGATGGATGTTGAACAAGCAAGAGCATCTTTATACCTTACTTCTTTATAGTAAAGGCACCCATAACTGATGAAATAAGCAATTGGGGACATGATGTAGAGTGTAGTAAGGTGAAGGAAATATTTCCATAGGTGGTGAGATAGAATTGAGGGGGATTGCCAAAATTTGATAATTTTTTTGCTTGAACTAAAATTATTATGAATTTTGGAAGGCAAAAGTTGGTCTGGACCCATGTTCAATGTGTAGACTATTCCAAAACCGGTCATTTCAGAGACCACTTCTTGTTCACTTTGGCACTCCAAACCAAGCAGATGTGTCATGAAAAGAATGGAGGAACTCATGGTAGAAAATCCAGAACCTTACTCATATATGTTTGGGAATTAGTCCAAGCGTCTCCTGAATTTAAAACGCTCTCTTGATTGCTGATGGGGCTTTGGTTGGTGACAGTGGGTGGTTCTACCTTAGTTCAAGCTTCTGTGTAGCTCACCTGTAATTTTCATTGTGCCTCTCACTCATGCATTGGACCACATTGACAATGTCAACCCTAAAAATTTCGCAGTCTTTCATGCACCACTTTGGGTCTTTGGCATTTACATTAGCAGATTAGCTTGAATGTATGCTGTGCCCCTATATAAGCAAACGTACACATAAGAAAATTCGTAACGCCAAATTAATTCAATTCATTCTGGTTTCAGTCCGCTCGATCAGTATAAACCGAGGGTCCCGCCGAGGGTGCCAAAATAATTAATGGAATATTTGCCAATTTAATGAATTTGTTATTTGCAACTGATTTGAGCATGAACTAGTATGCACCTGAACTTGTATATTTTCCTCAAGCACAACTGTGTTTGTTCATCACTGAGCACGCTCCATCCCTGATCGATCCCAAGATACTGTAATTGCCTTTGCTTCATTTGAACGAATGCGCGCTGGTTCACTCAACAAAATGAACGAAATTGACGTTCGAGCTTCAAACTGAGTCAGCGAAATCAATGTCATTGTGTCGTCCCAACTGGGATGAACTCCAGCGACCCTTCGCCGGCCAACTGAACGGAGGCTGGCTGGGTACCGATATAGTACTAGTGTTATTGGAAAAATACAAGTCAGGATATATAGTGATAAATTTCCTTTTGATACAATTATACAAATGCACTCTCTGGTAGTGTACTGGTCTTCTAGAGATGAACACTGATGAAAGTTGTCAAAACTGGAAGAAACGATATATCGATAATTTCCCTCACAGACTGAGAAAACTCATAAAATTAAGTGATGTATGCTAATCCTGAAGCTTGCAACGATTTAATCACAGTCCTGACCATCTCCATTCACAAGATAGATTTCGCATTGTCTCAATACAACAAATCATTCACAAACTTGCACAATTGAATATTAATAAACAGCTGAAGATCCACATGAATTGTGATTGATTCTCGCTGGTCGACTCCGCCTAGCTCGATCGATCGGCCACACAAACAAGCAAGAATATAATTCTATTCTTGGAAACTACTTCAGCTCCACATCCAATTCACAGGCTCCTACGGCTACATATGTCCAAGCTAGACTGATTGTGCAATTAATTATTCTTACTACCGCGGCAAATCGTTTAGTTGCATGTCGTCTGCGTAGCGAGTGCAGTAGCAGCTCCAGACTCATGAAAAAAAGCTGTTGCTAGCACGCTGCACGTCAGAACCGATCGAATAAGTCGATCACGCGACAACGTCGACGTAGAACTTCTGGCCTGCGCCGCAATGCCCAGAACCACTGACGAAGTAGAGCCGGCGCCCGGTTTCCACGAGCGAGTAGTACGTGTTCCCGTCCTCGCTCGAGAACCAGCGGGCGTTCCGCAAGTCACACCCGTTGAACCCGTTTTCGTTCACCCGGGCTACACTGTCGCCCCGAACATAGCGAAACTCTGCATGCATGCATGGGATCACAATCATATCAAGGAGAGTTCGATCACGACGGTGTCATATCATTCACATACAACGTACAGACTTGAAATTAAAGCAAGCGAAAACTTTTAAGAGTTTTCAATTCTGGATTAAAGAGAAACTGTACCGAGATCGTCGAGGAAGCGGTAGGGGCCGTTGCTGTTGGCCCAATCCTGATAGAATGTCGGGTTGTCCGGGGCGTGCCATGATCCCTGATCCCCTCCCACGACGTGGATTGTGGCTATCGCGCAACGTGCAAGCGCCATCGTCACCACCAAGCATGCCAAGACGGCGGAAGCGGAGGTGGGACGTCTTGCCATGCCGGCTCGTTACGTACGGGATGGATCGAATTCCCTTACTGTAGGTTAACCTGGGCGCGCAGTCGTTACGTAAACAGCGACTCACGAATTGAAACTAAACCCTAAGCCTCGCAGCAACACGAGAGTTCTCTACGCGATCGGTTAGAAAGAAGCAAGAATGTATTGGGGATGCGACTGAAAGACTCTGGTCGTGTGGAGGCTGAAGATGAAGAAGTGAGCTCCAGGTGGGGGGTTATATAGGTGGGGGTACGTCATGTTAGGGTTTGATTCTCGCGCGGTACTGCAGCGATCCTTCGCCGGCCAACTGAACGGAGGCTGGCTTGGTGCCGCATACTCCGGTCCTCGTGGAGCTCGCATCGACACGTCAATTAATGTTCACGCCCAGTCGCGCTGATTGTCTTCTTCGCTGGTCAATCCACCCAACAGCTGGCCTTCGCAATTATACTCCAGCGATCCTTCGCCAACCAAACGGAGGACGGGTGCCGCATATTCGGGCCCTCGTGCAGCTCGCCTCGCCACGTCAACTAATGTTCACGCCCGGTCGCGCTGACTGTCGGTCCTCTTCGATCGCTTCGCTGGGTATAAATTCACCCCCACCTCAGTTCTCTTCTCCAACTTTCTTTCTTCTTCCTCTCCGGCTGGCCCCGGCCCGAGCTAGTGCTCTGGAGTTCTATCTATCATCAGTGATCCTAGTTCGTGATCGGAGCTTGGAGCTGCACCGTTTCGTGCTTGTTACGTTGTAAGCAACTCTTGCAATTGGATTGAGGGACCCTGACTTCAGATGCAAGCACGAAGCACAGAATTCTAGCCGGCCTGTAGCTAGGTCTTCAATACATGCATTTCGTTTCCCAATTTCTGGCCCAGGGTCTCATTAATTTCAGTCACAGGCTCTGCAGTTTGTTTGTTCGTTTGTTTGTTTTCATGCAAATAGATCGATTTACAGCCACTCTGTCATTCTTTTTTGTAATTCACGCATTCATGTCACAGTTACTGAGTAACGAATTCTTCCTGACTGGTTTTGCATTATATTCATTCTTGGCTGCAGGGACTCTGACTTAGTAGCTAACTCATATGTATGCATATGGCTATTCAATTGAATGTGCTAAATTGCTTCAATTCCCGAGTGCCCGAATAGAATTGTGACTTTTCATTCGGGCATTCGCTAGCTATGTCTACAGGCTATTTGCGACAGGATTTATACTTTAGTTACTGGAGCAAGTGATACATCTTCCTCTTGTGACGCAGGTCACGTCCGATTCATTCACGCGCAATGGCAAGATCCGCAGTCGCCGCTTTCGCCGTCGTCCTGGTGGTGATGATGGTTCTTGTGCAGGGCTCGATGGCCACGAACTTCGTGGTGGGAGGGCCTCTGGGATGGCAGCTGAACCGCTACAACGACCCCAATTTCTACCAGGATTGGGAGCGCAGCAACTTCCCCATCCGCTCCAGCGACTCTCTCGGTACACCAAGTTAACCCTAATTAAAACCACTAACATTTCTACATACTTCTTCACTATGTTCTCATATTACTTCACCTTACTTAAGTTCACACGCATTCACCTCACCGATATTGTTCACTTGTTTCGATCTCGGCGACGACATTAATTGTGGGCTGATGGAGAGGCTGCAATTAATTTCCACATATAATTCTGCAGTATTTCATTGGAGCCAAGGTGACAGCCTGATGCTGGTGACCGAGGCGGATTTCAACACGTGCAACATCCTGCATCCGATTGCGTTGTGGATGAACGAATTGTACGTGGTGCTCCCATTGATGGATCGCAAGAATCAACGGCTGTTCTTCATCAGCGGCGCCAACAACCATTGCGGGAGTGGCCAGAAGTTCTTCGTCGACGTTTACCCAGCTTCTTGAGTCCGTGCGTGCGTGCCTCTCTTGCAGAAGACGATGGCGGAGACAGCGGGGTGGTAGTGGCTTGCTGCGCGATAACCCTCGCTAGCTAGCTGTTTAGACCATGCCTGTTTGTGATGTGTACGTGGCAACAGTGCAGAGTCTTCTATTTGCAGACTCTTTCTTGGTTGTAATAAATTTTGCAGTTCCGGATTTGCATCATCACTACTGCAGAATTTCTTTATTGGGTGGAAGTGAAAAATGTATTTGTGTTTGAGATATCAGAGATCATGGTTGGGATCGGCGTTTCATATTCCAATGGGGATGATTCACGCATATTTCGGTGCACATCTGTCTTTGCATCATACCCATCGGCCGGGCATTTAGGGTCTGGAAATGAAGTGAAGGACAGCACGTGTTCCTCGCTGATACATCTCACTGAGACTTTTACAGTTAAAATCTATCTTTCTTTGCTGATTCAATCATGTATTTTATTTCACTGACTCTCGTGATGAACATTCAATTCTCGTAATGATATATATTCATCACAATCAAGCTGGTCATTGTTCAAATCCACTGTATGAAATCACACTCACTGAAAACAAATGAAAACCGATCCCTGTGAATGTTCCTAAGAGACACAACAGCTATAAAATCCCCTTCAAAGAAAACCCACTATTCCCCTGCAACAGAAACAATATATAGATTAGTAAAAACCAACAGGGAAACCGTAAAGAACCTTTCGAACTTACACAGGGTTATCCGAAAAAGTTCCTTGTGATTCTCAAACCCATTCATCGCGTTACTTTAACGAAATTGGCCTTCAGAGTCCTTGGTCCTTCAGTTGTTGACAAAGAGGACAGTACATACACCAATTGATAAACATGCGCTTTATTCAGTTGAACACATCATACTCACAGTCACACTCTCACGCGGAGTGGATACGCAGAGCATCGTTTAAGTATACTCGATCAGAGCGTGCGTGCGTGCGGGGGAAACTCTAAATCCCTAAGGAAGGTGAACAGTGCCTATCTGCTCACGAGTGTCATTCAATAGTTGAGTTACTCATAATTGAACGAATAGCCCCTTTTAGCATAACATGTGACTGAATATCTTTATACATGTTTGGAACTCAACCTAGCTAGCATAGTATCCCGTACAGCTAATTAATAGCTATGTTTGTTACCCCTGGGTACCTCAGGTCGTAAGGCCAGCCCGGGCAGAATTATGTCCCTTTTTCACCAGGGACAATCCGACGTGAGCTCCCACTGATATAATTAAACCCATTAAAATGAATAAAGGATGTGCGTTCAGACTTCAGAGCACCAAGTGCAAGTGCTCAGCAAGCTGGATATGGAAAAAACGGAACTTTCAAGTGCATGCGCGCCCGACCCGCGCTGTACGTAACTTAGCCTAGCCAGGATGGACATGTTGTATGATTCTAGCTAATTAAGCCAAGCCTGATGCATGGTTGCAAGTGTAGTAGAGTCCATCGATCTCCTGCCCAATATATATATATCCTCCATGCATGCACAAGATCGATTACACACCGTGTTCCCAATAAGAACATGTCCTAAACCGACAGAGTTCAATTTTAACCATTCTACGGGTCGTCATACAGGGAAGTCTACGTACCAGCTGTATTTGGAAACTGTTTTGAACTAAGCCCAACAATTCACAGGTTCCTGTAATGCAAGTTAACTTTAGAAACTGTTATTAATATTGTCCCGCAGACATCCGGCTATTTGGATGGACATGTCGCCCATATAATATTACACATTGGTAATTCCAGATGGACACATTCAATTTATTCTTGCTACTAAACCGTGAAAGAAAATGAATGTCTCGGTTTCTAGAACTGTGTTCACTGTTATTTTCAAATTGTAGTAGTGAGACGACATTCATGCTTCTACATCTTCCAACTTGTAGTAGTGAGGCACAATCTCTAATAACCAGTCCAGCTTGATCTCAATGACCTGCCATTCTTAAATTGCATCTGTCCATGTTACCACAACAATATCTGCAACTGAAGTCATCTACTGAAGAAAGATCATAACTCCTATATAGATTAGGGCATCTGCCAATAGTAACGAATTATGACAATTTGATGATGTCTACAACAAGAAACATTTTGATAGAATTTGAGAATTATTTATTCTAAATTGCCAATGGTCAAATGGTGTGTCTAATGTTCTAATAAACAATTAATATCCTTTATTTTTATTTTCGTTTGAATTTTTTTTAAATTAAAGACAAAATACAACTTTATATGTTTTTTCTACCTTCATTGCCCTCAAAATAGAATTCCTCATACTTTTTACCTCATTATTTGAAATTTCATGGTTCAAATAATCAAATGTTTTTGTGTAGATATCAATCTATACAATCGCCGAAAAATAATTAATAATTTTTTAGAACATATTCTTTGTTGCCCGGTTTGATATTGAAATTGAAAATTCTTTTTTGTTTATTAAAGTATTTATCGGAATGATATAAAATAAATCTTCACAACTACATAGCTCGTGACAATAGCATTTATCCTAAAAAATCTTTCAAAAATTTCCAATTTTGAAGTCCATAGAGCTTGCCCAAGTTGTCAAGAAGCCCAAACTCCCAAAGTTAGTGGGTTCCTTAGTTGGACTTTAAAGGTTAGAAAATAAATAAAGATTTAGAATATTGACCAATTGAAATTTCATAAATTAACAAAAGAAGTGCTCAATGGAATTCTAATGTTTTCACAACACTAATCTTACAATCTTAAAAATTCATACAATTTGAAGATATCAAATTTCAACAAACTAGGACACCATTGATAGTCTAATAAAAGCCCCAAGTCTATATTTTTGTCAAAAGACACTCAAAACTACAATTTTACATGCAAACAACAAAAATTTTGAAAGTTATTTTTTTTTTCCACAATCATTTTCAATGTTGGAATCTTGTATAAGTCTCGTATGAGAATGTCTAGAAGAAATTTCAAAAACTTAATCATTATCAATCACAAGATTTATGCATTCAAAGTAAAGAAACCTATACTTTTCTTATTCCTAACCTAACTACACTAAATAGTGAAATTAGGTTGCCCCACACTAATTTCTCGACATTCTACACTATATAAATATGTATTGTTTCTTTACAAAAATTTACTACTTTTTTGAATTAAAAAATTATGCATGTGGGACTTATGAACCTCTATGTGTACAAACATAAAAAAACAGTAGACATATTTGTTGATTGGTTGGCTTGTAAAGTGATTTTCTCGAAGTAAGGCAATCTAATTGTTAAGGCAACCTAATTTCACTATTTAGTATAGATTAAAATGCTTGGAAACCTCTTAATGAAAAAAATTTACACTAAACATTAGTGTATATATGATTACATGGAAAAGAATGTGGTAAATATGATTGTTGGATTTTTAGATTATAACTATTTAAATAATGAACTTTGTAGGCAAAAAACATAGCTTTAGAGAAAGAAAAACTAAAAAAAGATGAATAATTCTTTTTTACCCTTCCAAAATCTTTTATTTGTAATATTAGGCAAATTTATTTTATTTCTTAATTGAAAATGATGAGAAATTAAAAAACTCTCTCAAATTTGTATATATTTCAAACAAAAAGAGTAGAAGCCAAAACTGCCTAACTTGGATCCCATAAAAATTTAAAAAATTTATATATGTGTCAATATTTTACATTTAATAGTCTATATTGTTATCATATTGTTTGGAACATCTTCAAACGGGTCTTCAAAAAACTTGGAATCATTCTAAATATTTTGTATTCAGAATCACACTAGATTTAACCTTGTATTTTTAAAATTGCTAAAAAAAAGAACTTCAAAAAGAAATCTCAAAACTCAATTTATTGGTACAAAGTAAAGACTAGAAATGTCCAAGAAAATGTTTTTTTCCATTCCTACTATTCCTTTCAAGGAAAAAACATTATGTTTGCTTCTTTTCTCTATTAGACTACATTTCCTAAATAAATTTTTAAATACTTCTCACATTGAAATTTTGGAAATAAAAAAAACACAACAAGTGTGTCAACTTGTTACTCTACAAGATCCTAGTTTACAAAATATTGAGATTTTTTCCATCCTACCAAGAACTTGCCATTGATAGTTTGAAGAAGACACATTGTGTTTTGTTGGACCTTGAGGGGTTCAAGGTCTAATATTTGACCATGTTTTCTAGTTAAATGATTTTTAAATTATAAAATACTCAAGAAAAAGTCATGAGTGTTGGAATAGAATGCAACAAATAGTACATATGATTCTTGCAATCACCACCAAGCCTACTTCAAGGAGATTTTTATTTTCACTTAGGGGTTAAGTAAGCTTAACTAAGCTTGAATTTTCTCTAGATGAGCCAAAAAAACTTCTAAATTGCCATATTTTACAGAAGTACACACAAACTGGAATTCTTTTCAGCCAATCCTTCTCTTGGCAAGCATATTTGCTCCACCGGGCGTGCGCTTCCTGAATTGTCCAACTTGCTACTGTAATGCTGCAAATCCTTGGAAATACTTTCCACATAACTTTCCTATAAAGAAACGCATGACTATATCTTGATCAACATAATAATTATATTTTCTATGAATTGAAGACACAACTGGAATTATGTTCCAACCGTGGGGTTGTTGCAAGAAACACTTTTTGTTTTGGGCTCAAAACAACCTATTTCTATGAGTATTGTGACTTTTGGAATAATTTTATTTTAAATGAAATAAAACATGGATAATTTGTAAAGGATAGGGTGTCTTTAAAAATTTTATCTTTAAAAATTATGCACAAAAAAGAAAGATGAGAAATACCAAGAAAATGGACACTTTGATGTTTGACTTTTAGAAAATATTTTAAAAATTCAAAAAAATTAAGTAAAATAGTTCACTTTTTCTAACTTGAAGATTCTCCTTTTCAACCATTTTCATCTCTCAAACAAAAAATTGTGTTCTCTGCACGAGCACACGAGCACACAATATACTTTGAGCACATGTGGAATGTGGACAATTTACTATTTTCTTAAAATTCTTTGCATTGGCTTGTATAATTTTAGTAGAAGTCCTTGTATCTTCAAAATCGTAAGCTTAAAATTCTCATTTTGAGACCAAAAATTGTACTACCCCCTCCCCCCTTCAAATGGTTAAGATAGACATCCAATAATCCAATTAGGGGGTTGTTTAAAATAGTAAAATAAGGTTTATAAAATGACAAAAATTATTCAATGTCTACAATTACCATATATATCTTCATTTCAAAAATCATGTAAAATTGATATATGATGCAAAAGTTATGAGCAGAAAACCATCTATCCGAGGCCAAGGGAATAAAAATAGGACAAGAGTTTCTTACAGTCATCCTATGCAACCTAGTAAGAGATGAAAAGAAAACGGTAGTTGGAATTGAGTTGTGCAAAGAGTCATGAAAAATTTCTTTGAACCATAAAGCCTTCAAAATAACATCTTTTGCATAGATAAAAGGAGTAGTATTAGTTTTATAATGAGGCTTTTGCATCCTAGGGTATTTTGTCACTATACTTTGATGTGTACTAGAATTCAAAAGTTTGTAATTTCATGTCCGCAAGTGAAAATTGAACTCAAGGTGTTTTTTAATCCCTAAAGGTGAAAGACTATGTTTTCACCAAAAACACTCGAAAAAACTGCCATTTTTGATACAAGCACCAAATTTTAGACAAAAACATTTTTAGACACATGTAATTGTAAGATCTTGTAGTAAAATAGTTTGAAAAGATATGGAAAAAATTTCAAAATTTTCCACCGTGTAGATTGCAAACTATGAATGTTTGAAGTGATAAAAATCATTTTTTTGGTTGTGTGAAAATACGGGCAGCTGCACTTCAGTAGGTCACATTTGTATGAAAAAATGTCCAAAATGGTGATCACTCTCTGAATTCGTTCTTCAAGTTAAGTTGTCTACATTCTTGAAAAAATTTGGAATTGCAAAACATATAGAAAAAAAATAGTACGTAGAAAGAAATACAAAGTGATTCAAAATACTAAATTATTAAGAATTTAATTATAAAATTGAAAATTTCCAATCCCAATGGTAGTAATGTAGTAATAAAAAATATACATCATGTATTTTTATTTGTTTTTTAAAATAAAAGAAATTGAGTTAAATAAAGGAATCCAAAGTTTATTTTTGAGTAGGGAATTCTTAACTATCCACAAACTAGAACACCTCATAACTTTCATCTTGTAGATCAAAATGTAATGATTCAAAGCTTTCCACATATACATAAATCAAGGAAACCAATTTCAAATTTTTAGTTTTTTCAAAAGTGATTTTAAAAGAAGTTTTTTGGGCTGCCCAAGCTGCTCGCGGATTGCTAAAAATTACATATCATGCAATAAATTTTCAACCATGTAGTCAAAAGTTATGAAAATTGTTGTGCCTTAAAGCTACTCCTCATGGACACATTCTATGAAATTTTCAAAGAGAAAAAATAAAAATTCCATCTATAGTGAGGTACCCAAAATCTTTATGGTGTCAAAAAACGGTGTTTGGTCCTTTAATGAGGGGTTAATGCATGTTGGTACTTTGGATACATAGCCTCTATAAAAAAAACCATAGTGACTCTTCCTCAAGTTCAATTTTTATAGATCAAGGTGACTTTTAAATGTTTTCTACTCCAGTGTACATATGTGCATCATACCCTAAATGATAGGGTGCACACATCCTTCAAAATTCTTCCTAATACTACCAATAATTACCTAAAGTTACAATCTAAAGTCCGCCCACTTTTGCCTAATTTGGGCTTATTGTGGCATAACTTTTGTTCCGGAGTACTAATTGAAATAAAAAAGATATTCCCCCAATGCTTATTAATTTTCCTATCTTGAAAAAAAATTCAAAAAATCTTGCCAAAAATTGAGATCATGAGTACCTAATCAAACCTTCAAGAGTTTTTGATGGGATTCTTTATACAAAAAGAAAAGAAGAGAGTTTGAAGTAATTTAAAAAAAAAATGATTTCTCATAGATTTTATTTTTGTTTACGTATGTGAAAAGACTTGATTCATTCCATTTGGATAAGTAATGTAAAAGTAATTAAGTTTCTTGTTTTGTAGGCCATCCTCGAGGCCATCTTGGAAAAGTCTTAAGAAAATAATGTATTGGATCCATTTATGAACTCAATTTTTAAAATCTCTTGAAAAAAAAAGCTGCACATGATTTAGTTTGCTTTCTAGAATAATCTAGCATTCATTTGTTGTGATTTGTGTCTTTCAATCCTATCTAAGAATTATCAATAATTTATTTTTTTTCATTTTTTTTTCCTTATTTTTTTCCAAGCCCTCAATTCAATTTTTCAACATCAAAATATTTAAATTTGCATTGCTTAGTGCAAATTTTTAAAGTTAAAAGGTTTCAAAGCCTTATAATCTAGTTAGATTAGTAATTAAAAAAACTAGTTTTCTTCACATTGAATGCAAATATCTTGTGATCAATATTGTCAAAGAGTTTTATATATTTATTCTATACTTTCTAATACTAGTCTCATTCTCACACAAGATCCCAAGGTTGAAAATGGGAAAAAAAAAAAATGTTCAATTTTTTTTGTTGTTTCCATTGAAAATTGTAGTTTTGAAAGTTTTTTGAGAAAAAATAAAAAAATGGGCTTAGGGCTTTAATATGATTATGAATGGCAACCAAATGTTTAAAAAAAATTTTATGAACAAGATTTAAAAAATTATAGTTTATAAATTGATCAATTAATCAATTGGACATTTTATATAATATTGATGTTTTAGATTTGTAAACATGATAGTTACAATCCTTAAAATTTTAAGTTAAATATATGAAAAGTTTTTTCCATCAAATATTTACCAAGCAATGGTCTCGGCAATGGCAATATGAAGGATTATTTTGAACTTGACAAGGCCACAAAAAATGACATGTTTTGTATTGATATGAGGGAGGATTAGTTATGTTGCAACATTAGGATTCCATTGCTTTTTCTTTTAACATTTATGGTAACTTAAACTTCTGAAATTTCAAATGTTAAATTTCAAATAATAAATAATAAATGTTAAATATTTTATATCTTTATTTATTTTTTTAACCCTTAACCCTTGAAGGCCCAACATTTTTTTGACAATGGAATTTTTCAATCAATCTTTTCACTTTGATATTTTTTGGAACATGGATATGCTTGAATTTTTCAAATTTAACTATACAAAAAGTAAAGACTACACTAAAGATGATATTTAGTGTTGAGTGACATTTAGTGTTTTTACCCCCCTACTAGCTACAACACTAAATCTGAACTTGTCCACAATTAGTGCTAGACTTGAATGTGCTGGCTGCAAACTTCAGAGCCTTGTAACTTTTGCAAAAATTCTTCAAATAAGGAAAATGAGATGTTTTTCGGCATCTACAAAAATTGCAACCGCCTAGCCCTAATCGGTCCGATTCTGTCGGTGAACAGTGATATTCCGTCTGATATGACAACTCTGGTTCACATTTAGTGTTTGAATTGACATTTAATGTTACTTACTTTCATAGGGTAATTGGCTTTTAGTGTATGCCTTCGTATTTAGTGTACAAGACACTAAATATCATCTTTAGTGTACTTTTCATGGAATTAATTGTAGAAAATACTGGTTGTTGAAATTATTGAGTATAACAATTTTGGATGATCTATATAGATGGGCAATTTCGTTAAAATGGCGGTATTCTATTAAAATGGCGATTCAGGGGACCAACTAGGATATGAGATCTTGCGAAAGAAAATGGTGGGGGCAATGTCATACGTAAACGAGTGGTGATTTGGGCATGCATGGGATTCGATTGATGCTTGATATGAGATGAATAGATGCCTCAGTACACCTCAATCTCCGTTCCTTCATGTACAAATGCCAATGGAATACCGCCATTTTAACGAAATTGCTCATATAGGCAAAAAAAAAAAAAAAACATTTGGAGAAGAAAAATTATAAAAAGATGAATAATGCTTTCTTCCCCCCTCCCAATTTTATTTTTATTGAAATGTAAGAAAAATGTAATATTTTTTTTATTTAAAAAAAATAGAAATATAAAACTCTCCTATAAACCGGCTACCGTATTTGCAGGGCAGTAGGGAGCAAATGATCGAGCCAAACAATGTGATCGAAATGGGCACAATTCCTTTACCCCCTTTTCAATGGAAATGGTCCATGTGTTTAAAAAATAAGCAGGAATTAAAGGGGGTAGGGGGCAGTGGTCTAATTGGATTTTCTTTTTTAATTCAGGGACTGAAGGCAGGCAGGGGCTTTCTCTTTTGCCATGCAGTGAACTGAAACTTCAAGTCAGAGAGCAACCCATGTTTAGAAGATTGAAGCACTTTTGGGCTTCTAAGCATTCTAAGTTGAATGTGAAAGATTTTGAGGGGTTAAGGTATAAATAAATAAAAAAACAGACATTGGTGGATTTTCCGATTTCTAAATTTCTAATTTTATTTATTTATAATAATGATATATTAATAAATTTGAAAATTTACATCTGTGCTGTCCATCTAAATTTCCAAATATTTGAACAGTTTCATATTCATAACTTTCCATATCTGATTAGGTTATGTGTTGAAATTAGTCCTTAGGTCATAATTAGAGCCATGTCCTTGTGGCCTTTCGCAATTAAACTCCAGCGATCCTTCGCCAACCAAACGGAGGACGGGTGCCGCATATTCCGGTCCTCGTGCCGCTCGCCTCGCCACGTCAACGAATGTTCGCGCCCTGTCGCGCTGACTGTCGGTCCTCTTCTTCGATCGCTTCGCTTTTGCTGGGTATAAATTCACACGCCCTCCGTCCTCTTCTCCATCTTTCTTTCTCCTCCCTCTCCGCCTGGCCCCGATCGAGCTAGCTAGCGCTCTCGAGTTCCATCATCAGTCGTTAGTGATCCTCGTTAGTGATCGAAGCTCGGAGCTGCACCGTGCTTGTTACGTATACGTTGTAAGCAATTCTTGCAATTTCAGTTAGACTCTGCAGTTTGTTGCTTTGCAAAATAGATCGATATGCAGTCACTTCGTCATTCTTGTTGTAATTCACACATTCATTTCACTGTACTTTACTTTACTGAGTAATGACTAACGAATTCGTCTTGACTGCTTTTGCATTATATTTTTGGCTGGATCGAAGAGACTCTGACTCAGTAGCTAGCTAGCTTGTATGCAAATGAGCAAATCGCTATTCAATCCACAAGTTCTGATTTAGCGTGTTGTTGTAGCGTGCAAATCAGGTTCCTAAGTAGTGACATTGCTTCAATTCCCGAGCAAGTGTCCGAATTGAATCACAATTTGCGACTTTTCATTCGGGCATGCAATCGCTAAGAGCGTGTACAGGATTTTTTATACGTACTTACTGGAGTGACTGATACATCTCACTTCCTCTTGTGCCTGACGTAGGTCACGTACATTCGATTAATTCCTGGACGATGGCAAGATCCGGGGCCGCCGCTGTGGCCGTCTTCCTGGTGGTGACGATGGCTCTTGTGCAGGGCTCGATGGCCGCGAACTACGTGGTGGGAGGGTCAGTGGGGTGGCAGCTGACCCCCTTGCACGAACCCAATTTCTATCAGGATTGGGAGCACAGCAACGCCCCCTACTTCACCACCGACTCTCTCGGTACACCAACTGAACCCTGGCCTAATTAAAAGTAACCACTAACCTAGCCACGACGTAGTTCCAGTAAAAAGACGATTGAGTTGTTTGTGGGTGGTTTTGTGCATGCAGAGTTTCGATGGATCGCCACAGACAGTGTGCTGCAGGTGGATTTCGCCGCCTTCCAAGCTTGCAACACGGCTGCCCCGATCAAGGCGTGGTTGGCGAATCCCGGCGGAGAGGTGACGAGCATGGTGTTCCCCCTGCGCGACTACAAGTCCCAGACGGTGTACTTCATCAGCGGCGATGCCAGTCATTGCGCTGATGGCGAGAAGTTCTTCATCAACGTTTTCGAATGATAAATCGATCGAGTGCCTCACTCGCAATGTGAAGCAGTGGACTTAGTAACGAAGAAGAGTCTGGATCGCTTGGAAGATGTTGTGTTCGAGTTCATAGTAGCTGCAGTTTCCAAATACTTCGTCGTAATGCCTTGGCGCCCAACTGAGTAGTTGAATTAGTTGAGTTACTTTCTGATATGTGAAAACTGAAATCAGTACCTTCAGTTAATTGTTGACTAGCTTGTTAAATGTGTATTCACTCAGATCGACTCTAATAATAAAACATTTCCCCAGACACCATGCTCGTCTGCTCTTAGTCGGGATTCGCGAGCCAGGCCTTGATGGCGCCACGCGTGTTGCAAGCTTTGAAGGCGGCGAAATCCACCTGCAGCACGCTGTCTGGG
Source organism: Rhytidiadelphus loreus (assembly GCA_947034895.1). Taxonomy (NCBI): domain Eukaryota; kingdom Viridiplantae; phylum Streptophyta; class Bryopsida; order Hypnales; family Hylocomiaceae; genus Rhytidiadelphus; species Rhytidiadelphus loreus. Next base: position 24,487,607 of record OX344765.1, on the reverse strand, counting down.
GAGGCCCATCGAAACTCTGCACAAAACCACCCACCTCGCTCAGATCACAATCGTCTTACTAGAATAAGTAAATGTTTAATATCTTAGGTAGATTACCTGTCATTGTTTCCCTTACAGGAATATCAGAAGTTTCCCAGATGATTTTGCAATGGGAACAGCGATCAGGGAAAAGCGGCAAACATGAAAAGCAGTGGCACAAATTTCCATGTTGACTAATCTGTTAACCGGGAATGGCAATAGATCTGGAAACCAGAGATATTCTCCCTGTTATATTGGAAGCTGATCGATTATGAAGAGGAGTGTCGATCGACGATGTGTACCGAATTCGGCTATAGTGTGGACATGAAAATTTCGGTGTGCCCAATTCTGGAAGAAATTGGGGTCGCGTCCAAATCCCAATCCCTGTTCCGACCATCCCAGAGGCCCTCCCACAGTCAAGTGCCTGGCCGTGGTGCACTGCGCAAGTACTGTCACCACCACCACGCATTCAACAACAGCCCGAGTGGATATGGAGCGAAATCCTACCATCGAGGCTATTTTAATCAATTAATTATCTGGATCACAGGGCCACGTACGTACATCAATTCCTCAGAATTTGAGTAGCAAAGAGCTTAATTGATTGTACGTCTGAGCTGCCAGTACTCTGCCACTAACAAGGTCAGATTGTCTGAAGTTGCAGCAGCCAAGAATTACGTACCTAGGGTGTTTGGAGAAGCTGCTTCAGGAGGATCCTTCACCGACAGCGCTGCGGTGTGGCTGGTGCCTGGAGTACCTAAAACTTGAGGTGCAGAAGGAGACGGAGAAGTAAGCTTCGGTGGTGGAGGCAGGTTTGCTGGACTCCGGGCCGAAATTAGTGGAAAATATATATACTACGTATCTTAGACACAAGAAGAACGGCAGAGCGTCACCCCGGGTATTATAGTTCAACAAGATTCTTTACCCCCCAAACTTTCTTAAACAAAAAGTTTTGGCAATAAGTTTTGATAATAAGTTTCTATAGAAAAAAAATGTATCCCTGACGTCATCGCAATTCACAAGGTAGTTCCATCTGAAAGTCATGCATGATTGCAATTGGCTGTGACCTTGGAAAACAGTCAATCATGTCTTTTAGAAATGCCAGCGGTCCCTTGCTCTTGTGCTCGGCTGCTCGCGTAATCCTCCCCTTAGTTTAGGCCGGGTATGCATTTCCAGAAAAAAAATAAAAAACTTACATTTGCTTTTTTTTATAAGTTGTCAAGCTAGTTTGTGGATTATACTAATTTTTGGATTATTTAGTTCTCTACTTTTTACAAGGTGAACATCAAAAGTTTGTGTACTGTCTTGCATGAAATCAATATATAACGACAATTTTGTTCAATTTGCAAATTTCTAGCAAGGAAAGGAAAGGAAATGATGGAGAAGTGGATGGGGGTGGAAATTCTAGCTTAAGTTAGAGGTGCAACATGTTTTGAATGGAATGCAGTTTGCACAACAATTTCCACATTTATTAGCTTAACATACTAAAAAAAACATGAAAGTGGCATACAGAGTACAACCAATTTAACAAAATGGATATTATGAACTTCATCTCCTTCACTACAATCCTACTTTCCTAAGGCACAATCATCTAAGACATGTAAACATGTTCCATACTTTTTATATATTTAATACAAATTCATTTTCAAATTGCTAAAATTTTACAGAACAATCTTGAATGCAGTGTATTGAAAAGAAAACAATGCCAAAATTATTACACATATTTCTTGCAATCACAAATTTCAGCTGTATTTCTCTAAGTTGGAATCGTGAGGAAAATTAATTTACTGTGGCGGTACCATTTCAAAGATATTGAACAAGTTAAAAGATTTTTGCAGTGTTGTGTAGTATGTTATAAGTGCAACAAATGAATCATTAGATAACAATAACCAGATTATTTTGGATCCCCTCTGAAAAAACTGAAAAATGTGAAAAACGTATACATTGGATGCCGTACCGGTTCCCAAATTAAATGCATCCCACTAAAAGGCAGGCTGTGTGAATAACTCGCGACTGAGACAACGACAACAGCCTTATCGCATGACGCGCATTGCCTTCGTGAGCAAGCTAGCTCGCCGTTGATCCTTGCCTCGCGAGTACCGCGCGAGAATCAAACCCTAACATGCCGTACCCCCAACTATATAAACCCCCACCTGGAGCTCACTTCTTCATCTTCAGCCTCCACACGACCAGAGTCTTTCAGTCGCATCCCAAACACGTACATTCTTGCTTCTTTCTAACCGATCGCGTAGAGAACTCTCGTGTTAATTGCTGCGAGGTTTAGGGTTTAGTTTGAATTCGTGAGTCGCTGTTTACGTAACGTCTGCGCGCCCAGGTTAATCTACAGTAAGGGAATTCGATCCGTCCCGTAACGAGCCGCCATGGCAAGATCCACCTCCGCTTCCGCCGTCTTGGCATGCTTGGTGGTGACGATGGCGCTTGCACGTTGTGCGATAGCCACAAACCACGTCGTGGGAGGGGATCAGGGATCATGGCACACCCCGGGCAACCCAACTTTCTATCAGGATTGGGCCAACAGCAACGGCCCCTACCGCTTTCGCGACACTCTGGGTAGAGTTTCTCTTTAAACCAGAATCGAAAACCCTTAAAAGTTTTCGCTTGCTTTAATTTCAAGTCTGTACGTTAAGTTGTATGTGAATGATCTTACACCGTCGTGATCGAACTCTCCGTGATATGATTGTGATCCCATGCATGCAGAGTTTCGCTATGCTCTGGGTGACAGTGTAGCCCAGGTGAACGAAGCCGGGTTCAGCGGGTGTGACTTGCGGAACGCCATCGGGTTCTGGAGCGAGGACGGGCACATGCTCTTCCCGCTTGTGCACGCCGGGCGGTTCTACTTCATTAGCGGTTCAGGGCATTGCGGCGCAGGCCAGAAGTTCTTCGTCGACGTTGTCGCGTGATCGACTTATTCGGTTCCAACACGCAGCGTGCTAGCCACAGCTTTTTTTCATGAGTCTGGAGCTGCTGCTGCACTAGCTACGCAGACGACATGCAACTAAACGATTTGCCGCGGTAGTAAGAATAATTAATTGCACAATCAGCGTAGCTTGGACATACGTAGCCGTAGGAGCCTGTGAATTGGATGTGGAGTTGAAGTAGTTTCCAAGATCAGAATTATATTCTTGCTTGTTTGTGTGGCCGATCGAGCTAGGCGGAGTCGACCAGCGAGCTAGAATCAATCACAATTCATGTGGATCTTCAACTGTTTATTAATAATCAATTGTGCAAGTTTGTGAATGATTTGTTGTATTGAGACAATGCGAAATCTATCTTGTGAATGGAGATGGTCAGGACTGTGATTAAATCATTGCAAGCTTCAGGATTAGCATCCATCACTTTTATGAGTTTTCTCAGCCTGTGAGGGAAACTATCTATATATCGTTTCTTCCAGTTTTGACAACTTTCATCAGTGTTCATCTATAAAATGGCGAGAAGACCAGTACACTACTAGAGTCAGACTGCATTTGTATACCTTTATCGATCAAAAGGATATTTATCACTATCCTGACTTGTATTTTTCCAATAACACTATCAAGGTGAATGCAATGCAAGAATTACTCTTCTACAAGGGAAACCAGCCTACACGAATTGGCCCATGCCAAAAGAGTCTCGATCTAGACACCCCAAAACCACCAAAAAGTGTACCCAAAATGGTCATCTTACCACCTAATGAAAGTAGTTACAATATTTCATATCATATATGGCCATGAGCCCATGACATGAAGAAATAAAAAAGTCACTTCTTATAGTGAATTTACACTAACATTACCGGAAATTTGGCCCCTGTGCTTCAAAAATGTACATGATCACTCAGTGTGTTGCAAGACTAGGGACTAAATTTTGTTAAAATAAAATATAAAATAAATTATAAAATATAAAATATATATTTTGGAGGGATTTGCACATTGGCCAAAAGTCAAATGGCCCTCCACAAGGGCTAGATTTTCTCTAATGAAAGATAGAAGTTTCTATTTCAATGACTAATAACTCCTTTACCATCACTCAAGACATTGACTCAGTTGAATAGTTGAGTTAGGCGAATTAGTTGAGTTAGTTTTTGATATGTGAAAATTGAAATCAGTACCTTCAGGCTTCAGTTAATTGTTGACTAGCTTGTTGATTGACTATGCACTCAGATAGTCAGATTGACCACTGGGAACTTTGGAGCATTTAGTCCTTGCTAAATTGGAATGCTCTAGCCCTAATTTTAGCCCCCTCTAGCACTACTTAGAAAAGGGTGTGGGATTAAAAATTATAGCCCCCTTTTTATACTAGTAGCTAGGGCTACATTTGTAAATTATCCCCAGCTATGAGTAATAGTAGCCAAGGGTAAATCTGACTTTGCTAAAAGAAATGTGAATGTTTTTTTTACTTTTTGGATGAATTTTGGATGGATTTTATTATATAATTGGATTAAATATTTTTCAAATTTGGATAAAATCCTACTACAATAAATGATTCATGTTGAACAATAATACCCTGGAGTGATGCCTTGCGGCCCTACTGTTCTTCATGTGTGAATTAGTTGAGTTAGTTTCTGATATGTGAAAACTGAATTGAATACCTTCAGTTAATTGTTTACTAGTTTGTTGATTGTGTATGCACTCAGATCGACTCTAATAATAAAACATTTCATTTGGAAGGATAAGCTTGCTTGATAGATCACTGTAGCCAATACTGTGAGGCACGCAACTTAATCCCATTGAATTTGTCGCAATTTATTAAAGCAAGTTCGAATTGAATAAGCAATTAATCTCTAAAAAGAAAAATACGTATCCTGGACGTCGTCATCGCAAGGTAGGCTCCTTGCCCGGGGTGGATTACACCAAACTAGTGCAAGGGCTCGGGGGGTGCACTTAGTTCTACTATATTAAACCACATGCAAACAAGTGGTTTCTAATAAACTATAATTTCAACCTAAAATTTTGAACACTATTTAATAATGACTATAGGTTTCTATTGTCAAAAATTTTCAACTCAAATAAAATATGAAATGATTTCTAGAAGAGGTTGAAAATGAACTAAAATGGCATGTTTTTCAACTCAAATAATTATAGAGGACACATTTAGATGACCATTGAGTCAATATTCAATTCAAAATGAACTTTCAATAATGAGTTATTTTTAGGAATTTTTTTTTCATTTTTTAGACAATTTTTTCTAATATAATATAGGGGAGTGAAAATTATTTTTTAGTTCTACAATGTATCTTTTTACTTCAAAAATTTGTAACTAATTATTATTAACAAATAAAAATATCAATAATCCAAAATATAAACTTTCAAAGTAGAAAAATCTATTCATATTTTTTTAATTTTTATTTATTTAAAATTCAAAAAATATATAGGGTGTCCAAAGTTTTGTTTGCACGTGGTTTCTAATGAACACTCTAAATGACCCCCCCGAATGCAAGGGTCCGTAACGTACGTGAGTACGTCCATTATTTTGTTTAGATTGGCGATATTCCATTACTTTGGCGCGGCACGAAACCTGAACGTATGCTTTTGTAAAGATATATTAGTGTACACAACTAATAGTGAAAAGTAAAAATTATTTTCTAATTTTTAATATATAAAATTTTTGAAATTTAATATTTTTTATGGACGAAAGAGTGCAAAGACTTTGCTTTGGTGTAAGAGGTTATGTTTTTTACATGAATAGAAAATTTTATGTATGATGGAGTCCAAGGGCTTTCAGGCTTTGTTTCATGGTGTTTGGACAATGGATATGTGATGTAAAAAGTTATCGGTTTTCCAAAATAAAAGATGATTTAATTCAATTCTTGAATTCATAAAAACTTTAAAATTTAATAACTTTTACACTATAGGTCCAAATGCTACAAAATCCTATGTCAAAAACCCACTACCGTCGCTAGACGGCCCTAGGGACTAGGGTTCTTAGATCTCATCGTATTAAATAAACAAAACAAAAAACCTAATTTAAAGTATAGATATCACATTTTTTGGTTTGTAGAATAATAGGAATATTGCTAATTTACCAAAATTCAAACTCCATTTGAGTTCAGAAAAGTTGTGATTGCATTAGGTTGTGACTTTGGAAACAAGTCAATCATGCCGTATAGAAATATCAACTCGGTTCTTTATTCTTCTATTGGTGTAATCCACTCCTGACTCCTGAGCTTGGGCATGCATTTTTAGAAAAAAATAAAAATAAATTTACATTTTTTTTGGTGTAAGTTGTGAAATGTGGCCAAACTAAGTAGTTTATAGATTATACTAATAGTTGGATCAGTTCTCTACTTTTTACAAAATCAACATTAAAGGCTTGTGCACTATCGTGCATAAATATGTAACACCAATTTTGGTATATTTGCACAACACCAAAATATTGGCACAATTCTAGCAAGGAAGGAAATGACATGAACGATGGAGAAGGGCACAGGAAGAACAACAGGGCGTCACCCTAGGGGTATTATAGTTCTACATGCATCTTTATCCCCCCAATTTTCTGTTTTAAGAAAGTTAGGGGGAGGGGTAAAGATACATGTTGAACTATAATACCCCTGGGTGACGCCCTGTTGTTCTTCCTGTGGAGACCAGGGGTGAAAATTCTAGCTTAGAGGTGTAACATGTTTTGAATGGAATGCAATTTGCACATTTATCAACACAACAAAGTGAACAAGCTAAGAAAAATGTTAAAATCGTGCATGGAATACCACCTATTTAAATGTGGGAAACGTGTGGCCGCCGTGGCCTTCGCAATTAAACTCCAGCGATCCTTCGCCGACCGAAAGGAGGCTGGGTGCCGCATATTCCGGTCCTCGTGCAGCTCGCAGCGTCACGTCAATTAATGTTCACTTCACGCTGACTGTCGGTCTTCTTCGATCGCTTCGCTGGGTATAAATTCACACGTCCTCAGTCCTCTTCCCCATCTTTCTTCTCCCTCCCTCTCCGAGCTAGCGCTCTAGAGTCAATTCTATCATCAGTCGTCAGTGATCCTCGCTCGTTCGTGATCGAAGCTGAATTGGAGCTGCACCGTGCTTGTTACGTACTTTGTAAGCAATTCTTGCAATTTCAGTTAAACTCTGCAAAGATCTCTCTCGTTCTCTCCGTCATCCTACAGCAGGAAAACAGCGAAGCAAATCCCACTCCTGTTGCCTTAATTTCAAGGAGTACGTACGTACATGCATCTCAGAGCAAGAAAACGTACCCTAGTTCATCAAATAGAAAACATCACACGTACAAGATGTCGAATTAGCTGACGAGGTGACCAAATGGACCTGTTCCATCGCTGAGAATCGATCGATCGACTTCCAGCACATTAATGAATCTGCAGAAACGATAACAATTCTTTTACACAGTTGGGTCCGGATTACTCTTCAGTGACTCAATCAATTCAACCGCTTGAGTAGTTTCGGAATATAAGTGCTTCGATGTAATCCGATTTCTACACAGGTTTGATCAAAATAACCTAACCGCGCTGAATTCAATAATTCCATGCATGGGAGCTAAGTCTGAGCTAGCTAGTCATGGGAATCAATTAAGAAGCTTTTGATTTACTCCAAGTCATACATTCGCACCAGTCCTTTTCGATGAGTGGGTTTCCACTCACACAGTAAGCTTAGAATTAATTTACACTTGATCTCCGAATTTCTGACTAAACTCTGTGATCGACTCACCCTGGAGCTCTTGAATTGGTGCTTTGAAATTAAGAGAAGTACACCTAATGTGGACCCCTTTCTAAATTCACACACTAGATTCTTGCCTAAAATGTACTCTCATTGTTCATGAGAGTCTATAGTTAGTTTTAGAAACAACTATTTTAGCTAAGAGAATCTAGAATCCCCTTTTGCACTACCAACAAGACCCCATAGAAAGTTTTCCAATTATAATAATGGGAACCAAGTTGAATTTGCACTACCAACAAGACCCCATAGAAAGTTTTCCAATTATAATAATAGAAACCAAGTTGAATTGCTTATTTGTGCAATTCTAGGTGCAATTACCGTACGATGTTTCCCAATGATTGAAGCAAGGGGGAGCATCCTTATGTAAACAAAATTGTCTTCTCTAGCTTTTCAACCAATCCCAATCCGTGAAATTAATTGTTATTGTTAGTAGTCTCCTAACAACTTCGATTTCTTTATGCCAAATAATTAATTAACCCCAAAAGGACCAACATGTGTTTCTGGCAACATAGAAATTTTGGGCAGGTACTTATGATTGGAGATTTGCATATTTTAGGCTGAAATTGTAATAGAAGGTAGGAATGAAGAATATGTTTCATATGCACTACATTTCATGACGTTTGGCACTTTGGCAATATGAGTGAAAAGTTAAGGCCTAAAATGTGATTTTTTTGCTTGGCCAAGCCGCCCAAGTGGTCCGGGCCAATTAAAAAAAATCACTTTTGTAATAAACAAAATTTTGAAATTGATTTTCTAGAGTTGCATATACATGGAAAGTCTTGAATCATTCCATTTTGTTTCATGAGTCAAAAGTTATGAGGGGTTTTAGTTTGTGGTTTTAGTTATGGAATCTCTACTCTAAAATAAACTTTAAAGTCCTTTATCTTACTCAATTTTTAATATTTAAAAGAAATAATATAATCATAGAATGTAGATTGTTTATTACAACATCTAAACCATTGGGATTGGCATTCTTCAATTCTATAACTAAATTCTTAATAATTTAGTATTTCAAATCATTTTCTACTTTTTTCTACTTACTATTTTTTTTTATTTGTTGTACAATTCCAAATGATGTGAAAATTTTCAAGTGTCTAGCCAACTTGTCTAGGAAAAGAATCCAAAGTATCACCACCATTTGGGACATTTTTTCATAGACAAGTGAACTTGTCAAGCATAGTTGCCTTGTTTATCTCAAGGCCAAAAAATTGATTTAAGTGACAAAATTTGAATTCTTATATTTTGCAATCCACACGGTGGAAATTTTTGAAACTTTTTTCCTTGTCTTTTCATTACAGAAAATTTCAAGCCTCTGGAGGGCTACTCTGAAGTAACCAAACAAGCTATTGTTTTCAAAGTAGTCCTTGGCCAAAATCTAGCTGTAAAGAAAAGTCACCTTGGGTGAATATTGCAGGACTGCAGGAGCAGTCAACTCTGTCGCCTAAAATAATTTTTTTCTTTTTTTTCTTTTTCTACTAAATTTATTTTTTTTTGAAAAAAAAAACAAAAATGTAAAATTGGGTTCCTGTGCCATAGGTAGCATTGAAAATTGCGGGTTTGAGGTGGGCAATTTTAGGAGAAATTTATTTATTTTTGCCAGAAAAAAAGATGGGAGGGTAGTTCAACTGCTGTTGGAGCAGTCCTCCGAAGGCCTCATTTTTCTCTAATGTTTAACCAACATACTACAAAATTCTACACTTACATGTGTTGTAAAATATTCTTTCTATAAAAGTTGATACTTGCACTAGAAATGGCAGTTTGGGAGCATTTTTGGTAAAAACATAGTCAAGAAATTCTAAGGTTTAAAGTACAAAAACTAGTTAGGCATTCCAAATTATAATATAATAAAGTTGATCAATTTTTAAATACAATTAGAATAAGTTAGGTATTCATTTCAATTGTTCTTACAAATTTTGGATGGTTACAACTACTTTCATTTAAAGCAGTTGTATTTATCTAAAGCCTTATCTTGACCTCTAAATCTTAAACTCTCAAACTTGTGTGTTATGATTTTGTTAAGTGTCATGTTTTATGCACCTGAGAAATATGTTTTGTTTGTGAGAGATTGTTCTTTAGAATAGTCAAAATGGTGAGGCAAAAAACTTTACAATGTATGTTTATAGTCATTGACAAAGAGGAGATGTCACTAGAAGAAAAACACGTCTGGCACAACCAACTACTATGCAACTAGTGCCCTATGCAACTGTCATGCAACTAGTTTCCTCTCTATTTGCACCAAATCTAATGTAGTTGTTTTGTGTCATTGTTTTACAACATTCATTCATTGTTTTAGTTGCAAAGTAGTCATTCTGTAGTTGCAAAAAAAGACTAGGAAACAACTAGTGTCCTATGCAACTATTATGCAACTGTAAAATGACCATAGTTGTTTCCTAGTTGTACGCCAGTTGTTTCTTAGTTGCACTCTAGTTGTTTCCTAGTTGCTTTCAAAGTTCATTCCCATTTGTGTTATATCAATTGACCCATATCAATTGTAAAGAGTACCATTAGATTGAACATATAAGACTTGTAAGTTGTTATAGTCTTATGTAATGAATTCTTTTGATAGAATTCTAAGATTTCTATAATTTGTGGGTTTCTACAATTTGTAGATTTTGTATATAAGAATTTAAAAAATAATTAAAATTCAAGAAATTTTATAATCTAGGAAATTGAATTTTGAAATCTAGGAAGAAGGTAGATTTGAAATTTTGAAATCTAGAAAAAGGTAGATTTGAAATTCAAAAATCTAAGAAAAAGGTAGTTCTGAAATTCAAAAATCTAGAAAAGAGGTAGATCTGAAAATTTGAAATCTACAAATCATTGAGATTTATATTTTAAAATTTACAAATCTACAAGTTGCAAGCAAGTTGCAAACAAGTTGCAAGCAAGTTGCAAACAAGTTGCAAACAAGTTGCAAACAAGTTGCAAACAAGTTGCAAACAAGGATGAAGTTCTTTGTATGGTGTCGGATGACAAAAAACCTTGCAACTAGACTGCAACTAATGCTACTTGTCCACTGCAACTACGGACTCTACATTGTCAATTTGTCACCTAGTTGCAAACGTCCTATGCAACTACAAAATGAGTTGCATACTGTAGTTGCAAAACCCCTCATTTTCTTCTAGTGTGTAGACCTAGTTTGCCCAAAGTTAGTTTAGGCACCCCTTTAATTATATATTTTTAGACCAAGTTGCTAGAAAGCTACGATAAGTCCCTTTCACTTATCTAACTAAGCATAATATCATCCTAGCATGCAGAAGACCATTACTTGTTTATACAACGTTAAGTAACTATTTAGCACTCTAAAATTTTATCACTACATTGAACAATGAAATTAGGTTGCCCCTCACTCATTTCTCAACATTTTAGACTATATAAATTGTTATTGTTAGTCTATAAAGATGTACTTTTTATCAATCCAAAACCAAATATGTGGCAAAGGTTTGTGTCTTTTTGAAAAATAGTTAGTATCATATTGGAAAAAATTCAAATGGAAGAAAAAGTGATTATATTTGAGTTGCATTATTTTAGTCAAGCTTGAAGACAATTAAAATGAAGAACTATTTAAAATTCATATTTGATTTTACTATGCCCCTTGGGTTTGATTTTTCCCTTAAAGATTTAATTTAATCCTTGAAAAGCATGAAAAGCATGAAAAGCAAGGAATTTGGGTCTTTGAATGATTTCAAGGAAGCTTCTAAGGTGTGAAAAAACATTTTTTCATCCAATTTAAAAAAAAAAAGTTGTTTGAAATCATTTCTAATGAATGGTGTTTCCTTGTGATATTTTTTGACTTTCTATAGATATAAGGAAATGGCACATCAAAGAATTAGAGTATTTTGTCAATATCTACTCCTTTATCTAAATCTAAATTCCAGTAAAAAATTAGTCTATTTAAAGTTTGGATAATGAGCCTATTTAAGCCTATGTTTTCATCAAAAACATTCCAAAATTGCCATTTCTTGTATAAGTACCAAATCTTTAAAGAAAAAAACATTTTTAGACAAATGTAACTATAGGTTTGGATCTTATAGCACAATGGTTTGAGCTTTTGAGATAGAACAATAGGGAGTTGATTTTTCTAATTTTAGAACAATACAATATATTGATTTACACAATCATGTTGTCTACTATAATGGAGAAATTTTTAGATTTTTTAAGCACCTTTTACATTTGATAAGAATTTATTTTCACTCTTATACAAAGATTCACAATTATTTCAAATTTTTACAAAAAAAACTTGAAATCTTCATGACTTGTAGAAGATATGTAATTATATTCCAAAAAATAAATACAAAACATTCTACCTTCTATAGTTGCAAAATGAAAGCATGCTAAGAGGCAAACTTTGATGTTTGAAAAAGTGATCATAGGCTAGTCCTCTCTTAGGGCTGTACATTTCCAAAATCCTAGCCTCATGTACTCATTCTAGATCATTGGTATAGCCAAAATGAATCTTTAAAAAATAATGTTTAACAAATTATACCCAAATTAATATATGAAGTTCCAATTATGCCAGTTAAAATTTGGAATTGAATGTGTGCTTCATGAGAAATTGTGTACTATAAGTCAAATTGATTTCAATTGCTTTGTTTGAATCTCATAGACATTCAATGAAATTAAGTTACAAGACATTCAAGTGGATAAAATTAAGTAGTTGCTAATTTGGAAGAAGAGGAACTGACGAAGAAACTGAAGATTGTAATGAGCAATTCTAACTTCATTGAATGCTGTCTGATTGGAAAAAAGAACCAGCATCACATTCAATAGCAACACGACAGACAGAGTGACAAATTGTATTATCAATACTAGCAAAGTTTAGTCCAGCTCCTAATTATACAGACATTTTACAGACTGAACATTTTGTGATGATCTACACATATTGTGAAATGGTTTTGAAGAAGACGAATGAACTCAAGATTGTAAAATTACACAACTTTTAATAAGCAATAATAACTTAATTGAATGGTGTCTAATTGGTAATAACAAACAACATCACAATAGCAAGTGCATAGACAGATTGTGTATTATCAGTACCAATAGTGTCTTATCTTGTGTCTTATCAAGCTTTTATACAAATAGTTTATAGAACATTTTGTGATAATCTACAGTACAATACACTCTAGGGTATGCCTCTATCTATTTGTCTGCCATTGGAATTTTGCCTTCTTTTAGGCCATGTTCTTTTTGGATTTATTTTTATTGGGCCTTCTTCCTAAATTCCTTGCAAATGCTTACATGTGTGGACTGAGCTTCTTGTGGCATTTAAAACCTCAAATCTTAGAATTTTGAGGCCAACACATACACTTGATCATCTCCATGTCTTTTGAGATCGTAAAGAAGCTCGCACATTGTGTGGACACAAAAATGGCACATGCAAAGAATGAGACTCTTCCCTCCAACAACTCTATGCTTCATCAAGTATTGAAGCACCCGGAGGCCCTTGCGGAGGATGGCCGTCATTAGATGGTTGGATTGGGATTTCCAAAGCATGGAAATGAAAATACAGAGACTTGTGATGTTCGATTTGGGCATGAAGACTTGGTAGAGGGTCTCGGGGGGGGGCATTTAGAGTATCCATTAGAAACCACGTGCAAACAAAACTTTGGACCCCCTATATACTTTTTGAATTTTAAATAAAACAAAATTTTAAAAATATAAATAGATTTTCTTACTTTGAAAGTTTATGTTTTGGATTATTGATATTTTTATTTGCTAATAATAATTAGTTACAAATTTTTGAAGTAAAAAGATACACTATAATTAGAACTAAAAAATAACTTCACACCCTTATATTATATAAGAAAAAATTGTCTAAAAAATGAACAAAAAATTCCTAAAAATAACTCATAATTGAAACCTCATTTTGAGTTGAATATTGACTCAATGGTCATCTAAATGTGTCCTCTATAATTATCTGAGTTGAAAAACATGAGTTGGTCCTAAGTACAACCTCCAAAAGGATGGAGAAGCGGTGATTGCTTTCCAAACACACCGCTCTTACAAAAAGTTTGAAGAAAGCATTTGGTGTGTTTCCCCCTTCATCTTGATTCAAGAGTGTATTGAGCTCCATGACTTGATGTAGAGAGAAAAGCAAAGGAAATGACCACAAGGAGTTGAAGCCAAAAGAAATAATTTCAAGGAATTGAAGCCAAAAGTTTAGTTTTCATACACTGAATTGAAGAGCCTTTCCTTGATGACGACTTCCACGCCCATTTTCCCAATCGGTCGCAAATTCCTAAGCAATCAACACGCCCCGAGTAGTGCTCGTCACCTTGAGACTGAGTACCCAATGACCGTCAACCAAAACCTCAACACTGTCATCACTCGAAATCCTTTTCTATACTTTGTTTCCCGTCGTCAAACTAGACCGATCACCGAACGATCAAAACTAAGAAACTACATACAAAAGAAACCTTGCAGAACAACAACATTATATTGATAGTCTGCTCCTGCAAAACAAGTGATCTCTCCTCTGCTTTCGAAAATAAATGGCGACCTCAACACAGAGTGTCTACACACCGTAGTACCATTCTTTTCTCCATCTCGGACGACAACCTGGAACCAAAAAATCACATACACAAAACAAGTAACGCCCCATGCACACAGGCACCAAACCAAACCAGCAACATTACGGATTCTACCTCGAACTATATCAACACACCCTGGTTACTAAAATCCGTTACAAAAATCAATCCCCACAACAGAAAAAAGCAAAAACTACTATAAGGACTCGACACTACTTGTGAGTAAAGATCGGAAGAGAAATCAAAGCTGGCGGAGATAAGAAAACAAATTGATCTTGTCCGTTGGGATATTTGCGACTCGTGAATCTACCTCAAAGTCTAGAATTCGAAGAAAAAAGTTTATTAGTCATCAGTCCCCCCTTACCTCGGAGTGAGGCTTGCAGGGCACGACGCCAGGGCCCTCCTTTCCTTGGTCTTTGCCTCCTTGGACCTTGGTGCTATGGTCCCTGGGTGGGTCTCGACAGAGCACCGACCCCTCCGTCCGCAGTAAAGTGGCAGGTGTCGTTGCGAAACTAATGCACCCCGAAGAGCCTACCTTGGGATGACGTACAAAATACGCACTTTTCTTTACAGATATTAATTGTTCATTCAATTTGAACTTGCTTTAATTGCAACGAATTCAATTGCAATTGCATGCCTCACAGTATTGGCCAGAGTGAACATGGCTTACAAATCCTTCCGATTGAAATGTTTTATTAGAGTCGATCTGAGTGCATACTTAATAAACAAGCTAGTCAACAATTAACTGAAGGTACTGATTCCAGCTTAATTTAACAAAAAGTCAACTGAAACCAAACTAATTCAACTACTCAGCTCGGGGGCACCATGTCGCCCTTAATACTCCTCCTCCCAAGTATTCTGCACGTTGGAAACTGCAGCTACTACAAACTTGAAAACAACATCGTCCAAGCGATCTAATTCCACTCCTTCACATTGCAAGTGAGGCACTCGATGGATCATTCGAAAACGTCGATGAAGAACTTCTGGCCATCGGCGCAATGACCGGCATCGCCGCTGATGAAGTACACCGTATGGAACTTGTAGTCACGCAGGGCCGGGGAACACCATGCTCGTCGGCTCTCCGCCGGGATTCGCTAACCACGCCTTGATCGGGGCAGCCGTGTTGCAAGCTTGGAAGGCGGCGAAATCCACCTGCAGTACGCTGTCTGTGGCGATCCATCGAAACTCTGCATGCACAAAACCACCCACCTCGCTCAGATCACGTACGTACAACTCAACCGTCTTAATTACTGGAATTACGTCGTAGCAAGGTTAGTGGTTACATTTAATTGGGGCGGGGTTCAGTTGGTGTACCGAGAGAGTCGGTGGTGAAGTAGGGGGCGTTGCTGTGCTCCCAATCCTGATAGAAATTGGGTTCGTGCAATGGGGTCAGTTGCCATCCCACTGACCCTCCCACCACGTAGTTCGCAGCCATCGAGCCTTGCACAAGAGCCATCGTTACCACCAGGACAACGGCCACAGCAGCGGCCCCGGATCTTGCCATTAATTGTAGGTCCGTAAAATAATCGGATGTGACCTATCATGCACAAAACGAAGATGGATCAGCCACGACACTCCAGTAAGTATGAAATCACAGTAGCAAATGCATGTCCGAATGAAAAATCACAATTCAGATTGGACACTCGGGAATTGAAGCAATGTCACTAGAAGCCGATTTTGCGCGCTACGACAACACTCTAAATCAGAGCTTGTGGAGCACATTCAATTGAATAGCGATTTGCATACAAGCTAGCTACTAGCTACTGAGTCAGAGTCTCTCCAATCCAGCCAAGAATTCATTAATGCAAAACACTCAAGATTAGTTAGTTACTCAGTAAAGTAAAGTACTGTGAAATGAATGCGTGGATTACAAAAAGAATGACGAAGTGCCTGTAAATCGATCGATTTGCAAGCCAACAAACTGCAGAGTCTAACTGAAAATAATGTGGCCCTCGCCAGAAATTGGGAAACGAAATGAAGACTCGACCGAGCTACAGGCCGGCTAGAATTTTGTGCTCAACCAGTGCTTGCATCTGAAGTCAGGGTCCCTCATGAGGCCAGTTCCAAGAATTGCTTACAACGTCAGAAGAACGGAACGGATCGGTGCAGCTCCAAGTTAAGCTTCGATCTCGAACGAGGATCACTGATGATAGAACTGACTCGAGAGCGCTAGCTAGCTCGATCGGGGCCAGGCGGAGAGGGAGGAGGAAGAAAGATGGAGAAGAGGACGGAGGGCGTGTGAATTTATACCCAGCGAAGCGATCGAAGAAGAGGATCGACAGTCAGCCCGACTGGGCGTGAACATTAGTTGACGTGGCGAGGCGAGCGGCACGAGGAGCGGAATATGCGGTACCCAGCCAGCCTCCGTCCGATCGATCGGTTGGTGAAGGGTCGCTGGAGTTTAATTGCGAAGGCCACGGCGGACGGCCTAAGGACATGGCTCTAATTATGACCTAAGCACTAATTTCAACACATAACATAATCAGATACATTGAAATTTATGAAATATGAAACTGTTCAAATATTTGGAAATTTAGATGGAAAACCTATAATTTTTTTAAAATTTATTAGTGTATGATTATTAAAAAAGATATGATTTCAGAAATTTAGAAAATGCAAAATCCACCAATTTATGGATTTTTTAATACTTGAACCCCTAAAAATCTTTCACAACTACTTAGAAGCCCAAAAGTGCTTCAATATTAATACTCATCTCCAAAGGAAGGTCAAAATCTTCATCATCATTTATTTTTTTACAAATCAAAGTGTAGTATAGACCCTTTGATTAACTTATTCAACTACATTAATCCCAAATTTTAGATTGAAAGTTCCTACCAATTTCAAGTTCAATGAGCCTAAATTTCAAAATGCATGTAGGTTTTCAATTTTTCATAGCCCTTGCAAAAGGTCAAGTTTTGTCTTTAAACATGTTTAGAGAAAAACTCCTATGTGTTATAATTTGTGCATTTTGTCAATATGTTGGAAATTGGGTTGAAAATATATGTAAGAAATTGTAACCAAAAAAGAACTTTTATACTACTCATTTTTTTATACTGTGAAGTGGATGGTGTTATTTAATGAAAGATGTTAAAACCAATATGCTAATATTTTATAGATGAATTTGAAAATTAGTAGCCCTAGTGGTGAGTCTAAATAATAATCTAATGAACAACTCATAATTATCTTTGTTTGGTTTTGATTTTGTCTAAATTTTTTTGAGATTGGGAGCAAAAGAGGATTTTAAATATGTTTTTTCTACCTTCAATGCCCACAAAAGGAAATTCTTCATGCTTTTTGCCTCATTATTTGGAATTCTAGAGTTCAAATGTTTTTGAGTAGATTTCAATCTATACAATCACCAAAAAATAATTAGTGTTTTTTTAGAATATATTTCTTGTTGCCTTGTTAGATATTAAAATTGAAAAATACTTTCTATTTTTTAGATTATTTATTGGAATGACAAAAAACAAATCTTCACTATTACATAGCTTATGATAATAGCATCCATCTTATAAATTTATAAAAGAATTTCCAATTTTGACATCTATAAAGCTTGCCGGAGTTTGCAAAAAGCCCAAAGTAGGCTCATTAGTTGAGCTTTAAGGGTTAAAAAATAATAATTTAAGATGATATTTACCATTTTCAACTTTAAAATTTTAGATATTTACAAATTCATAAAATCTAAAGATATTAAATTTCAAAAAATGGGACACCATTGATAGTCTAATGAAAGCCCCAAGTCAAAATGGATGCAATACATTATTTCTTAAGAATATGCCTAAGATTGCTTACAAAAAAAAAGCTTCATTACTTTCACTGTTTCACATTACTTATCCAAGTGGAATGAATCAAGTCTTTCCAAATACAAAAAATACAATCTATAAGAAATTTTGAAAAAAAATTATTACTTCAAATTTTAGTCTTTTTAATAGTTTTGCCTACCCTTGTCTAATTTGGGCTTATTGTGGCTTAATTTTTTCTTTCAAGCATTAGAAGAGATTTCAGGATTTTAAGGGCCGTTTCAGGGCCGTTCCCTCGGCAGTAAAAGAACGCCGCTGTCAGATTTTTTTTTTTTGAATTTTTGAATTTTTTTTTTTTTTAAGTCCTTAAACTGAGAAACAAAGTTATATTTTATTTTATTTTATTTTTTCGAAAAATCTGACCTGGCCGTCTCTCAGCCAGGTCAGCACAGGTCGGGAACAACGGATATCGGCGGTTCTCAAGGGGGTTTCGAGTTGGGAACTCGCAGCCCTCCCCGAGAGCCAAATCACATGTAATGATAAAAATGATATTTTCCAAAAGCTAATTAGTTTTGCTATCTTGAAGGAAAAAAAATTCAAAAAATCTTACCCAAACCTTCAAGAATTCCCCATGGCAAGGGTACTCTTTCAACTTTTGGACTTAAGACCATGTGGCAACCTTAAGTTGTTATTGGTAATCGTATTATAAAAAACTTTGAAAGATGTTTGCATACTGTCTATCATATACAAACATTTTTGGCATGATACATAAATATACACTTGAGTTTAAAACTATGAAAACTCACCTTGGTCCATAAAAAATGAACTTGGAGAGAGGCTATGTTAGTATCCAAAGCACCAACATTCACCAAAAAAACATCCCACTTGCTTCAATTTTCACTAGTTAACATGAAATTTCAAAGTTTAGAACTCCAGTGCACATCAAAGGATTGTGACAAAATCCCCTATGATGCAATTGAAAGATTTTGAAGGCGTAGTACAAAAATAATATTAGTCCCTTTATCTATGTAAAATATGTAGAAATTAATTATTTTGAGGCCTTTGAGGTTGAAGATAAACTTTTGTGACTCTTTGTACAACTCAAACCCAACCACTATTCTTTTTACCATCTCTAGGTTGCTAAACTTATAGCATTTACTTATAGGTGGGACTTATAGATGGACCAATAAAAAAAAGAACACAATAATTCTAAATTTATTCACACCTTCTAAAAAAGATTTTCAATAAATGATCTTGACCTCGTAAATTTGTTGCTTAGTGATACGCCTTTAGTAGGGAAAAGTTTCCAAATAATTTTCAATAATTCCAACTGACAATGTTTTGGATCAAACTTGTTTTTATTAGGTAGAGGTTGGCAAAGGTGAAACTAAACTATGAAACCTTAGTTATGAGTAAAATTTATGAATAAAATTAAAAAATTATAGTTTATAAATTAATATATGGGCAATTTCATTCAAATGGTGCCATTCCACTATTTTGGCAGTTTTGGTGGTTTAGACAAGGCGGTCTGAAATGTACAACCAACTAGATGTTTGAAATCTAGACCTTTCCAAGTATATGAAATCTACACTTGTCCTAAATGTCACTTTTGCATGTGCAAAAGTGCAATGTAGAATCAAACTGTGCAATGTAAAATCTATTCCAATCCTAGATTTCTGAAAATATGGGCAATTTTATTAAAATGGCATTATTCTATATGGCACCCAACCTTCCACTTTTTAGTTTAAAATAAAATGAGTATGAATTTTTTTTCCCCGTTAAACATTGTTTACATATGTTTTCAACCCATTTTTTAACATATTGGCAAAATGCACAAGTTTTAGGACATATGAGTTTTTTTCTAAAATTGTTGAAAGACATAAGTTCACCTTTTGCAAGGGTTATCAAAACCTACACCTCTTTGAAGTTTAGGAAAATTTAAACTTGGAATTAATGGGAATATTTATTTTAAAATTAATATTGGAACAATGCAGTTGAAGTGCTAGAAAGAATTGCTCAAACTGTGTACTAAAGATGTGGTGTGATCTGCAGCAGAGTTCAGTGTCAGCAGCCTGGATTTAGGGCAGGTAAGATGTACCGAATCAATTGAGAACTCACGTTTGTGTTGCATAGTCGAAAGCGACTTTGCTATCACCTTTATTTGCTTCACATTTGAACGATGTGCTGGGAATGGCCAAATCGCTGCCACATGTTGATTCCTGTCATATTCACCCAATACGAGGTATCGCCATACGTCAGAATAGGGGTGTGCACGTGTGCACCATGGGCTAGGAGATTGGGCAGCACAGGGATGGTAGGGAATGAGAGAAGTCGAAAACACATTCCGGGAACTGGCTTGAGCGATCTGGCTGGGTTGGGGATTGGATTGTGACCCCTGTTGCGGTTCATGGATGTGTTTTGACCAATTCTGATAGGTTTTCATGCATATTTCTATATATGTCATTCAAACGATCTAAATTTAATCAGTCTTGTCATTCATTTCGAAGGAGAACTGTAAATTTCTTTTAAGCTAAGTTTTTGATGACCCTCTCCGAAGCTGTGGTAATTTTCAGTAGTCAAGTCAGTTGACTGGGGTTGTACGCTAATCAATGGGTGTATGTTGGATTCTTGACTCAGCAATTCATTGATCCCGTAGACGGAGCTGCTCCTCAGAAAGCTGCAGTGTAGGTTTGCCGTCCTTGGGCACCTTGTGGCACCTTGTCTTGCTTCATGTGCCCGCCGGAAGCGTTAGGTATGCGGTTTTGTTGTTGGACTTCATTTAATGTGTTCGGGTTTTCAGGATTGGAGGTGGAGGTAGTAGCTAATTTTTTGCACAAGTAGTTTCTTTTGAATTTGATGTGTTTCTATCCAGTGGTTGAATTTTGAGGTCCATTCCAGCGTTGTTGTTTGTGATGTTGTGATGCTCTTCTTAGTAACAGTTAGTGTGAATTGGTTTATGTAATGCAGGCACATAGTGATGGGACTTCCACCTCAATTGGTGTTGTGGGATTTAGATTGTACACCACCATTGCAGTGCAGGAGAGACCAGAGAAGCTTTTTGTCGGTGCGTGGACTAGGTGGTGTACAGGTGAGTTAATTAAGCGGTTGGATGACTTGTGACATGGGTGAGACAGCTGTGGTCATGCTAACAACTAATGTGTCGAAATATGAGGTCTCCTTTGCAACAATGTTTGAAAAAGAGGTTGCAATTGTCACATTTTTCCAAATGTAACCGGATATGAACATGGTTGACTGAACTCTAAACCCGAGTATTGATGGGAAGAGCGCTTTGAAAGGTACGAAGTTGCTTATTAATAGGTTGTTGACGTTTGTGTACCCAGGATATTTGTCTAATCTTAGTCTTCAGGTCTCCATGGCCTATCTACCCTTCTTTATCCCTGCCCTTGTCCTCTCACATACGAGGCAGTGGCTCAATCTGGTATTCACCATTTTCATGAATTTGGAAGAGATCACCTTTAAATTCCAATGCTTCAGGTGTGCATCATATGCCCATCGTTGCAGAAAGAGTTTGCCTCTCCTGGTGAAAATGTGACTGACATGGGTAAAGCATGTTGCGGTGGATTCAGGTGAACTACAGTCGGTTGAAGAACTTTGGAAAGAATACTTAGCAGATCCTACACAGTGGTCAAACAGCAGAGTTGACACGGTATGACTAGATAGAAGAAAGCGGATACAATACTCGGCTCAACAAGTGACGGGACGTTTCTTGCTTGGACAAGGCCATGGCCCGTGGGCACTTGTGTGCACTTCGTAAACAACAAATATGAAATTGCGTTGCTTGTTGTCATGAAGTTTAGTGAACATTGCTCAGATCATTGTAGTGTCATCAACAAATATTCCTAGAATGTTGATTGTTAAATGCAAAATGAATATGAGACAGTCTCGGGGAATCTGATCATGGGTTGTGGTGCCTACAGAGGAATCCTACATCAACTGACTCTAGGCATCAGGTGACAAGGAAAGCACTTTGAAATTGAGAGAGTGCCAAAATTAACATCCACATCAACAATTTTTTCCACAATCGAATCTGCATCGATGGAGGTATCACACTATCACAATGTTCGTGCCACCAACAACTGTAGACAAAACAGTTGAAGAAAATTGGAGCCCTCCTCAGTAGGAAGCTCCATTGCCAACAAGCGATACTTCTGGACCTGTTAGTTTAGATTTTGTAGGTGGGAAAATTTGTAAAAAGGGTTTTGTATATTAGTATTCCATCCAGATGTAGATTTTGGGCTGTGTTATGTTCCTTCTTTGGGATAATTACATCTACCAAAAATCCTATTTTTTTCATTTGCAAAGTCTACAAATTGATATGAATTATTCTAGGGAAAAAATCTACAGATTTTCAAGATTTCAGAACAATAATTCCAAATCAATGTGACAATTTTTGATATTAACATCTACATTGGGAAAGGAATATTAAATTCCTAATCTACAAATTAAAGACATTCCAGTATTAAAATCTACGATGCTGAAGATCAGATGCTATAATTTTGAGTGATACAGGAATCTACCTCTGAGAAGACTCCTGAAATTAAAATCTTTGACATTGTGACTATCTAAATTGATAAATGTACATGCTCGCAACATGTTCTGAAATTGAAATCTACTTCTTGCAAAGAATTCAGATATGAAGATCTATATCTTGGAAAAAAAAATTGAAGTTGCGATCTACAATATTATGTAGAATTTCTAAACCTCAGTTAGATGTTGAATTGATTTTGAATTACAAAATATCCTCATTCCACATTGATTTTAAAATTTTAAGATGTACACCACAAACATGTTGAAACAGTGACATATTCTAAATGTCATTTAGAACTCCGTGTCTTAGTGACATCAAAAAAATGACATGTGAAATGACATCCAAATGTCATTAAAACACCCCTTTTGCACTAGACAGTGCACTACTACAATTTGAAAATTAGTAGTGAGAACTACAATTTGAAAATAACAGTGAACACAGTTCTGGAAACCGAGACATTCATGCTAATAGTAAATTTTCTTTCACGGTTTAGGAGCAAGAATAAATTGAATGTGTCCATCTGGTATTACCAATGTGTAATATAATGTGGGCGACATGTCCATCCAAATTATAGCCGGATGTCTGCGGTACACAATTCTTAACAGTTTCTAAAGTTAACTTGCATTACAGGAACTTGTGAATTGTTGGGCTTCGAAACAGCAAGTCCGTAGTCTTCCTTCAGTTGTATGACGACCGGTAGAACGGTTAATATCCCTTAAAATTGAACTTTGTCGGTTTAGGACATGTTCTTATTGTGAACACAATGTGTAATCGATCTTGTGCGTGCATGGAGGTTATATATATTGGGCAGGAGATGGACTCTACTACACTTGCAACCATGCATCAGACTTTGCTTAGCTAGAATCATACAACATGTGCATCCTGGCTAGGCTAAGTTACGTACAGAGTGGCGGGTCGGGCGCGCATGCACTTGAAAGTTCCGGTTTTTCCATATCCAGCTTGCTGAGCACTTGCACTTGGCGCTCTGAAGTCTGAACGCACATCCTTTATTCATTTTAATGGGTTTAATTATATCACTGGGAGCTCACGTCGGATTGTCCCTGGTGAAAAAGGGACATAATTCTGCCCGGGCTGGCCTTACGACCTGAGGTACCCAGGGGTAACAAACATAGCTATTAATTAGCTGTACGGATACTATGCTAGCTAGGTTGAGTTCCAAACATGTATAAAGATATTCAGTCACATGTAATGCTAGAAGGGGCTATTCGTTCAATTATGAGTAACTCAACTGTTGAATGATACTCGTGAGCAGATAGTCACTATTCACCTTCCTTAGGGATTTAGAGTTTCCCCCGCACGCACGCACGCTCTGATCGAGTATACTTAAGCGATGCTCTGCGTATCCACTCCGCGTGAGAGTGTGACTGTGAGTATGATGTGTTCAACTGAGTAAGCGTTAGGCTTGTCAAATAAAGCGCATGTTTATCAATTGGTGTATGTACTGTCCTCTTTGTCAACAACTGAAGGACCAAGGACTCTGAAGGCCAATTTCGTTAAAGTAACGCGATGAATGGGTTTGAGAATCACAAGGAACTTTTTCGGATATCCCTGTGTAAGTTCGAAAGGTTCTTTACGGTTTCCCTGTTGGTTTTTACTAATCTATATATTGTTTCTGTTGCAGGGGAATAGTGGGTTTTCTTTGAAGGGGATTTTATAGCTGTTGTGTCTCTTAGGAACATTCACAGGGATCGGTTTCCATTTGTTTTCAGTGAGTGTGAATGTGTGATTTCATACAGTGGATTTGAACAATGACCAGCTTGATTGTGATGAATATATATCATTACGAGAATTGAATGTTCATCACGAGAGTCAGTGAAGTAAAATACATGATTGAATCAGCAAAGAAAGATAGATTTTAACTGTAAAAGTCTCAGTGAGTTGTATCAGCGAGGAACACGTGCTGTCGTTCACTTCATTTCCAGACCCTAAATGCCCGGCCGATGGGTATGATACACAAAGACAGATGTGCACTGAAATATGCGTGAATCATCCCCATTGGAATATGAAACGCCGATCCCAACCATGATCTCTGATATCTCAAACACAAATACATTTTTCACTTCCACCCAAAAAAGAAATTCTGCAGTAGTGATGATGCAAATCCGGAACTGCAAAATTTATTACAACCAAGAAAGAGTCTGCAAATAGAAGACTCTGCACTGTTGCCACGTACACATCACAAACAGGCATGGTCGAAACAGCTAGCTAGCGAGGGTTATCGCGCAGCAAGCCACTACCACCCCGCTGTCTCCGCCATCGTCTTCTGCAAGAGAGGCACGCACGCACGGACTCAAGAAGCTGGGTAAACGTCGACGAAGAACTTCTGGCCACTCCCGCAATGGTTGTTGGCGCCGCTGATGAAGAACAGCCGTTGATTCTTGCGATCCATCAATGGGAGCACCACGTACAATTCGTTCATCCAAAACGCAATCGGATGCAGGATGTTGCACGTGTTGAAATCCGCCTCGGTCACCAGCATCAGGCTGTCACCTTGGCTCCAATGAAATACTGCAGAATTATATGTGGAAATTAATCCCAGCCGCTCCATCAGCCCACAATTAATGTCGTCGCCGAGATCGAAACAAGTGAACAATATCGGTGAGGTGAATGCGTGTGAACTTAAGTAAGGTGAAACAATATGAGAACATAGTGAAGAAGTATGTAGCAATGTTAGTGGTTTTAATTAGGGTTAACTTGGTGTACCGAGAGAGTCGCTGGAGCGGATGGGGAAGTTGCTGCGCTCCCAATCCTGGTAGAAATTGGGGTCGTTGTAGCGGTTCAGCTGCCATTCCAGAGGCCCTCCCACCACGAAGTTCGTGGCCATCGAGCCCTGTACAAGAACCATCATCACCACCAGGACGACGGCCAAAGCGGCGACTGCGGATCTTGCCATTGCGCGTGAATGAATCGGACGTGACCTGCGTCACAAGAGGAAGATGTATCACTTGCTCCAGTAACTAAAGTATAAATCCTGTCGCAAATAGCCTGTAGACATAGCTAGCGAATGCCCGAATGAAAAATCACAATTCTATTCGGGCACTCGGGAATTGAAGCAATTTAACTGGGAACCTGATTTTCACGCTACAACAACACAAATCACAGCTTGTGTAGCACATTCAATTGAATAGCCATATGCATATAAGTGAGCTACTAAGTCAGAGTCTCACCAGCCAAGAATGAATATATTGCAAAAACAGTCAGGAAGAATTCGTTACTCAGTAACTGTGAAATGAATGCGTGAATTACAAAAAGAATGACGGAGTGGCTGTAAATCGATCTATTTGCATGAAAACAAACAAACGAACAAACAAACTGCAGAGCCTGTGACTGAAATTAATGAGACCCTGGCCCCTGGGCCAGAAATTGGGAAACGAAATGCATGAAGACCTAGCTACAGGCCGGCTAGAATTTTGTGCTTCGTGCTTGCATCTGAAGTCAGGGTCCCTCAATCCAATTGCAAGAGTTGCTTACAACGTAACAAGCACGGAACGGTGCAGCTCCAAGCTTCGATCACGAACTCGGATCACTGACGATAGATAGAACTCCAGAGCACTAGCTCGGACCGGGGCCAGCCGGAGAGGAAGAAGAAAGAAAGATGGAGAAGAGGATTGAGGGGGGGGGGGTGAATTTATACCCAGCGAAGCGATCGAAGAGGACCGACAGTCAGCGTGACCGGGCGTGAACATTAGTTGACGTGGCGAGGCTAGCTGCGCGAGGGCCGGAATATGCGGCACCCGTCCTCCGTGTGGTTGGCGAAGGATCGCTGGAGTATAATTGCGAAGGCCAGTTGGGTGGATTGACCAGCGAAGAAGACAATCAACGCGACGAGGCGTGAACATTAATTGACGTGTCGATGCGAGCTCCACGAGGACCGGAGTATGCGGCACCAAGCCAGCCTCCGTTCAGTTGGCCGGCGAAGGATCGCTGGAGTACCGCGCGAGAATCAAACCCTAACATGACGTACCCCCACCTATATAACCCCCCACCTGGAGCTCACTTCTTCATCTTCAGCCTCCACACGACCAGAGTCTTTCAGTCGCATCCCCAATACATTCTTGCTTCTTTCTAACCGATCGCGTAGAGAACACTCGTGTTGCTGCGAGGTTTAGGGTTTAGTTTCAATTCGTGAGTCGCTGTTTACGTAACGTCTGCGCGCCCAGGTTAATCTACAGTAAGGGAATTCGATCCATCCCGTACGTAATGAGCCGGCATGGCAAGACGTCCCTCCTCCGCTTCCGCCGTCTTGGCATGCTTGGTGGTGACGATGGCGCTTGCACGTTGCGCGATAGCCACAATCCACGTCGTGGGAGGGGATCAGGGATCATGGCACGCCCCGGACAACCCGACATTCTATCAGGATTGGGCCAACAGCAACGGCCCCTACCGCTTCCTCGACGATCTCGGTACAGTTTCTCTTTGAACCAGAACTGAAAATTCTTAAAAGTTTTCGCTTGCTTTAATTTCAAGTCTGTACGTTGTATGTGAATGTTATGACACCGTCGTGATCGAACTCTCCTTGATATGATTGTGATCCCATGCATGATTGCAGAGTTTCGCTATGTTCGGGGCGAGAGTGTAGCCCAGGTGAACGAAAACGGGTTCAACGGGTGTGACTTGCGGAACGCCCTCTGGTTCTCGAGCGAGGACGGGAACACGTACTACTCGCTCGTGCAAACCGAGCGCCGGCTTTACTTCGTCAGCGGTTCAGGGCATTGCAGCGCAGGCCAGAAGTTCTTCATCGACGTTGTCGCATGATCAACTTATTCGATCGGTTCTGACATGCAGCGTGCTAGCAACAGCTTTTTTTCATGAGTCTGGAGCTGCTGCTGCACTCGCTACGCAGACGACATGCAACTAAACGATTTGCCGCGGTAGTAAGAATAATTAATTGCACAATCAGTCTAGCTTGGACATATGTAGCCGTAGGAGCCTGTGAATTGGATGTGGAGTTGAAGTAGTTTCCAAGAACAGAATTATATTCTTGCTTGTTTGTGTGGCCGATCGAGCTAGGCGGAGTCGACCAGCGAGCTAGAATCAATCACAATTCATGTGGATCTTCAGCTGTTTATTAATATTCAATTGTGCAAGTTTGTGAATGATTTGTTGTACTGAGACAATGCAAAATCTATCTTGTGAATGGAGATGGTCAGGACTGTGATTAAATCGTTGCAAGCTTCAGGATTAGCATACATCACTTAATTTTGTGATTAAATCGTTGCAAGCTTCAGGATTAGCATACATCACTTAATTTTATGAGTTTTGTGAGTCTGTGAGGGAAATTATCGATATATCGTTTCTTCCAGTTTTGACAACTTTCATCAGTGTTCATCTCTAGAAGACCAGTACACTACCAGAGAGTGCATTTGTTTAATTGTATCAAAAGGAAATTTATCACTATCCTGACTTGTATTTTTCCAATAACACTAGTACTATATCTGTACCCAGCCAGCCTCCGTTCAGTTGGCCGGCGAAGGATCGCTGGAGTTCATCCCAGTTGGGACGACACAATGACATTGATTTCGCTGACTCAGTTTGAAGCTCGAACGTCAATTTCGTTAATTTTGTTGAGTGAACCAGCGCGCGTTCGTTCAACTGAAGCAAAGGCAATTACAGTATCTTGGGATCGATCAGGGATGGAGCGTGCTCAGTGATGAACAATCACAGTTGTGCTTGAGGAAAATATACAAGTTCAGGTGCATACTATTTCATGCTCAAATTAGTTGCAAATAACAAATTATTCATTAAACTGGCAAATATTCCATTACTTATTTTGGCACCCTCGGTTTATATTGAGCGAGCGGACTGAAACCAGAATGAATTAAATTAAATTGGCGTTATGAATAATTATGCTTATGTATGGGCACAACATTCAAGCTAATGTGAATGTCAAAATGGTGCCTATGAAAGACTGCGAAATTTACAGGGTTGACATTCGCAATGTGATCGAATGCATGAGTGTGACTGTGTGAGGCACATTGAAAACTACAGGTGAGCTACACTGCCTACACAGAAGCTTGAACTAAAGAATTGTTAAACATTCATGTGTATTAAAATGAATTATAGGGGTATTGTTTGATTCTATAGTTTAATAAAACATGTCATTTGACAAACAAATTAATCCATACCAAACACAATTATTAAGAAGTTGAAAGTGCATTGTGGTCATATGGTCAATTTCATTAAAATGGCGGTATTCCGCATGCCATTTTAATGGAATATCTTCTACAAATGAAGAATAACTATGCCACTATAGGGTCATGCATGTGCCAATTTTATGCCTAGCACATTCAAATCACTCCTAATTCACGCATTTCCACTCCCGGCCCTTAGACAATCTTTCCATTGTTTTCATTCTTTCAGTGGTTTCATTTTGTGCCATTTTAATGGAATACCGCCATTTTAACGAAATTGACCATTCATGTAAATGAAACTATTTGAGTAAAGCCAATTGTCTAAAAGCTCCTTGTATTGTTAGTAGTTTAGTAAACAATAAAAATTTAGTAATAAGACTATAATTTTATTTTAATGAATTTAAAATTTAATACTCCCTCCACTCCAAAATGATCCTCCTCGCGGAACCAACAAAACAACTCCGAGCAATAGTTTCCCAGAAAACACTATTTCTCACCCTTCAGTAGGGGCTGACTGCCTCCTGCAGCGGGTCTTCAATGCGGTTCCAATGGCAAAAAGGGGTGGCCGGTGAGCTGCCTAATTGCAGCAAAATACATGTACGGCCGTACTCAGCTCCAACGTTCAGGTATCAACAACCAAGTTCCGCAGGTGGGCACGCAGTGGGCAGCCCGCAACCCGTGACCGGACAAGTTCCCGTCAGAAGTATTCCGCAAAACATTGTCAAATGGGGGGCTGGGTTTACAGCACATCCCGGGCCTTCGTCCAGCCAATGTCACGTAGTGTTCCGCAAGCGATAAAGCACCCTGCTTAGCTAGATTAGGGAGAAAATACTATTCGTCTAAAATGATTATGGAAAAATACATGATTTAATCCTGAAAATGGTAATTGAGCATTGAATTCCAAGTATATAGCTTAGATATGGACCTTTAATAGATATAAGGATACATTTTTTGAGTTAACACCATATGATTTGGGTTGAGGTTTAGAGTTCATATTTTTTTTATTAGTCCTTCATATTACAATTGAAATTCACTTCAAGGAGGTTTAGAGTAAAGGCGGTTTAGGCTCCCTATATATAACAAATGTAGAAATGACATAATGAAAGTATCGTCACGATAAGAAAGAGGAATGAAATCTTTTTTTTGGTTATATAGCAAAAAACACTTCAAACTCAGTTTTAGAGTTCAAATACGGAAAGGAAAGGAAAGGAACACTTAAAAATACCGCGCCACTCAAATAATGGTAAGGGAATCCAAACATAAAACTAGGGTAAAACATTGAAAGGAATGACCACCTTGAAGTAACGGAACAAGTAGAAATGTCTAGGAAAGCAAAACATCCACCTTGTTTAATCTCCAAAAATATGGAAAGGAAATGGACAATTTTGGGTACAACAATAAAAATAAATTAGTACGAAAGCAAAACATCCAACTTAGATGAAAAAAATTTGGAAAGAAAATCGACAATTTAAAGTACTACAAATAAAAAAATGACTACGAAAACAAAACATCCAACTTGGGTCTTCGTCCGACCAATGTCACGCACTGTTCCGCAGGCGACAAAGCACTCTGCTTAGCAATACTATTCAGATTTAGGGTGCGCGGAAGTGGGGATTTAGAGGAGGTTTTTAGGTTAGCGAACGGTTTAGGGTTTAGGAGGGTCAATTCTATTGTTTCATTCTTAATAGTTAACACCATATTCATTAAAATGGGAGTTTAAGACCCTCCCAAAATAATATTGTCTATTTTTAGGATTTAGAAATTGAACTTGAATCAAGGTAATTTTAAGTTCAGTTGAAAAAATTTATAGTTGAGAGGAGTTGAATTTAGGGATGTAAGGTACAATTTCCATTAAAATGGGAGTTGAGGGCATTCCTAGCGCCTTGTACGAATTGCACTTTATGATTATTTTAGTGGTTCTTAGATATAAATTCTTTTTGTTCCCATGTTAGACACCAAGTCATGAGCTGAATGGTTGGTTGTAAGAGGCTATTCATCTCATTTAGGAGGTCCGGGTTCGATTCCCATTGACCTCGTAGGCTCGTATGAGAGGCTATGAGATATACATGACTTGGTGCTGCTTAGTGAGCTTTGCAGGCAAGAAAGTGGTAACAACCAACTAGCCCCATAGTAATGTTGTATCTTGCATGGGAATCACAATTGTAATTAGAGTGAGATTTCAAATATTCCTAAAATCTTGAACTTAGATTGATTTGTTTTTTTTAAATATATTTTAATCCTTGAAGTCCAAAGTAGTGACAATGAAAATTATTCCTAAGTAAGAATTTTTGTGAATCAAGAATAAGTTATACAAAGACTGTTGAAATCAATCCTTAATATGCAATCAAATTCTTCAAATGTGTAAGAACACTAGAAGAAAACTATGTTCAAATCCCTGAAAACATGTCACCTTGTTTTTGTTGAGTTCCTGTTTCAAAACACAATCAAAACACAATGAAAGCATATTTTTGCATTTTTTTGCATTTTAACTGCATTTTGAGTGTGTTTTGAAACGAGAACCCAACGAAAACAAGGTGATGTGTTTTTAGGGATTTGAACACAGTTTTCTTCTAGTGGAAAGAACAAGAAGACTAGGTTTAATTTCTCAAATGAACAAATCTATAATTGGGTGATTGCAAGAAACACTTGTCCTATTTCTTGTCCCCTTGCCCTTAAAAATTGGCTTTTTGCTCATAACTTTTGCATTGTTTGTCCATTTGGCATGAAATTTAGAATGAAGGTAGATGCTAAAGTTACAGACCTTGTGAAATTTTCTAAATTTAAAAAAAATTAGTTTACTATTTTTAACTTGCCCCCAATTGGGGTCATTTAGAGTGTCCATTAGAAACCACGTGCGAACAAAACTTTGGACCTCCTATATACTTTTTGAATTTTAAATAAAATAAAATAAAAAAAATATGAATAGATTTTCCTACTTTGAAAGTTTATGTTTTGAATTATTGATATTTTTATATATTAATAATAATTAATTACAAATTTTTGAAGTAAAAAGATACACTGTAGAACTGAAAAATAACTTTCACACATCTATATTATATAACAAAAAATTGTCTAAAAAATGAACAAAAAATTCCTAAAAATAACTCATTATTGAAAGCTCATTTTGAGTTGAATATTGACTCAATGGTCATCTTAATGTGTCCTCTATAATTATTTGAGTTGAAAAACATGTCATTTTAGCTCATTTTCAACCTCTTCTAGAAATCATTTCATATTTTATTTGAGTTGAAAATTTTGGCAATAGAAAGCTATAGTCATTATTAAACAATGTTCAAAACTTTAGGTTGAAATTATAGTTTATTAGAAACTACTTATTCGCACGAGGTTTGTTATAGAAGAACTAAGTGCACCCATGAGGTCTACCTTGGCCATTTTGGGGGGGTTTAGTCTTATTTTTGACCCAAAAATGCAAATTTGAAGCCACAAATTGGACATGTTGGAGGTCTACTAACACTAAAAGGGCTGACGATGAGATTTTATGAAAATAGCATCATGCTGATTGCACACATGGAGTCAAAATGACCTTCCTTTGTGCGAAAGCTATGCAAACAAGGAAAAAAATTTCTTTCATGAATTTTTTGGTGCAATGCGAGTGCAATCTTCTCTAGCAAAATTGATTTTTTTATGGAATTTTTAATTTTTTTTTTATTTACTAAAAATGAAAATCTCTATAGACCCCTTTTCTGCTCTTTTCTGCTCTCTGTGGCTTCTGCAATACTTCGTAGTAGTCCGTAGTACTGCATAGTACAACATAGTACTAAATCAACGGTGTAAATCTGCAAGCGCCTTCAATCAACGGTGCGGATTTTGGGGGGCGCTTCTAAAACATAGTATTAATAGTATTGCATAGTATTGCCAGTCCTATGACCAGAAAACGCAGTTTTGAACGAAAAACGTGAAGTCTTTCTTGCAACTATCCATTTTAACTTCTCAAATGTACAAAACTTCTCAAAAGACAACTTTAAAAACTCTAGATTATCTAAAAATGTATGTTTTAGCCACCATATAAACCCTTAACAATGAACTTCTGAAGTTATGATTATAGTCATTTTTAAAATGGACCATGGGCTCTCACGATCAAATGATTTTAAATAAGAACACCTATTTCTACCATGAGACTATTTCTATCCCTTGGTGATCACTATAAATTATTGCAAAACATTTAAAAATGTAGAATATACACTAAACTAACAATAATTTATTGTTGAAATTTAGTATTACCACAATAATTGATTTGAAAATGCTATAGGTTTGTACTATTACTATAAATGAATATATTAATAAGTCTTATAGATATCAATATTATTTAAAGAAGAAGATCTTTGTAAGCATAAGGTAAATTTGCCTACCATTTTAATGAAGAATAACTTCAAAGTAGAAATAGATTCATATGAAGTAATACTAATATAGAAGATAGGACTTTTCCAAAAAAGAATGAGTAGTACCCAACAAATTTAGGATTTACGCTAAGTTAGCTCCACTGGTACCAAGATCTTAAATGTGACCTTCGAATTAGGTCTATCTGGACAGGTAATTTTGAGGTTCACCACTTTTAAAGTTTAAAAAAAGGTCCCTATTTTGAGTTGTATTTAGAGTATGTTTTAGAACTTTTGAAAGCATTTTTTTGTCTTTCATTGCAAATACAAATTTTGAATTTGCAATTTTTTTTTTCAAAACTACTTCCAAAACTTAATGGAACGATAAAAAGAGGAAGGTATTTATTTTGTCTTTTGTTGCAAATATTATTTCCAAATTTCCAAATTCTTTTTTTTAAACGACTCCCAAAAGTTAATGGCACAGTGAAAATTAGAAGGAAACCTTTAAACCATGGCCTCAGTGCATCCATGGTGTTTTAGGTTTTGGGTCCATGTGAATTCGCAAAACCCTTGTTTTCAGAGTACACTTGTTTGGAGCGCGTGATATGGTTGCTTTCAGTGCGAGATTTGCAATTCCTCTTGCTTTTTGTTTTCTCCCCACGGTGTGATTTTTGGCAAGGTTGCATGGACGTCTAGACGTTCAGACATCCAACGTCCATGTCCGCCCGTTTTGGAGCGTCCGGGGATATAAAAAATTTCCTCTATTTCGGACGAGCCCCGTTCAGCGGACGGACGAGCGAACGGGTAGGTGGACGGTCAGGTCGAGGGGGCCGGGGATACTAGCTTAGTAAAAATTTGCCTCCCATAGGTTCAGAATTTGTGACACATTGATGTCAATGAAAACATGACCCGTTTTTTTGTAACACCACAAAAAACACGGGTTTCTTATAGTGTTTAGGTGTTGGCACCTTGACAGTGAAATCTTTATAGATGAAATCAGAATCTTATTTGGAGATGCTTGCTGAAGATGATGTACATAAGGTAGAACCACCCATACCCGATCATTTAAGCAATTAACAATAGACAATGAGGAGTATGAGAAGATGTATATTTTTCTTTGGTAGAGAGATAAGGAATACAGGGATCGGACTCCAGTTTTTCAGTAATTTTATTGTCAAAATTGAAATTACTAAGTTTTTTAGAAAACAAAAAGTAGGCTCAACCCATGGCCACAATCTAAAGTCTTGCAATTCTGATCATTCAAGAACTACATCCCACTCACTACTTGTTACTTTCCCGCTCACTAATTTGGGACATGTGTCATGACATTATTAGTCCCAACCTTGAAAAGGAGGTAAACACACACTCCAAGCTTTGGTTGGAAATAAATGCACGCTACATGTTGGGTACCGAAGCCCGGTTGGGTATAGGTGTTTCTACCTTATGAATGTTTCCTACATATGTATCAAATAAAATGCCAATTGTATACTCTATCATGCAAAAAGAAGAAGTTAAATGGCACGATTATATGTAATTTGTAAGATTAATGAACCCAATTGTACACATATCCATTACCCAAAGTAGAGCTAAATTCACAGCAATTAATGTGGGTAACCCCAATCCGCCACTTTTTGCAACTTTTTTTAGTTATCTTTATTACATTGTTCAGAAATTTCATATATTCTTGTTAGCAAAAGAAACAGGTTCCAATGCACAAAAGAATGAAGCATATGGATATTATACATACATACATCTTGGGTAGACCCTACTTACATCCATTCTCCCTCACATTCTTGAGAGGAGTAGTCGATTTCAATTGAATACAATGATTTGCTTCGGATTTGAGCCGAACTGCTCTTCTGAAGGTCAAATACAACGTCAGGAGATGATTTGAACAGGCCATTACACTATGGCCCAAATTTGGTGTTGTGTGGATGCATTCACCGGTTATTGCGACTAGAGTGGGTGACGAAATTGTGTAGAATAGGAAAGGACCTATTGTTTGTAAATTTTACTGGTTTCTTTCATGTTTTCCGTTTTAGAACAACCTTTGAAGCTTGGTTGCATTGTATTCGGTGCTTTGGAATGAATTTTCATTTGTTTATATTTAAAACATAATTGAGGAAAAAATATCCATTCAATGAATGCTAATAGAAAAATTGCTGAAAAATGAAGTCACCAATTGCACTGGTCTTTAGTTAGAGAAAAATTCAATGACCACTACACTATAAGAACCCCGTATTTTCTGTGGTGTTACAAAAAAACGGGTCATGTTTTCATTGACATCAATGTGTCACAAATTTTGAGCCTATGGGAGGCAAATTTTTACTAATGTTGGAGAAGACGTGGAAATGTCAAAGCAAAAATAGGTGGATGACACAAGGAGTGTGTATGTTTTTTCGAACATCAAATAAAATATGGTCATGTTTATTAAAACGTCTTAAAAAATATAGAAGTGCCACATCAACTAAAAGTTTTAGATTCATTTGAATAAATTTCTGTAAGTTATAGTGGAATGAGATAAAACGCAAACTAGATGATAAAAAAATAGAGGAAAGGTAGTCATATGGCATACTTTAAATAAAAAGGAATATAGATGGATGTACATTATGGATAAAATAATGAGCTCTTTATCCCCTAAAGGACCATTGGGAACAAATGGAATTTTGGGCAAGTACCTATGGGCTGAATTTTTGTCATTATTTTTTAAAACTCATTTTGAAGATAAAAAACCTAATTAGCTTCATGGGAATGTAATTTTTTTTTCAACTAATGCTCAAGAACAAAAGTTATGCCCAAATAAGCTCAAAATAAGGGATGAGGGGCAACAAACAAAAATTTGAAAATTAAAATTAATGTTTTTTTCCTCTCTCATAGATCAGGGTTTTTTTTTTGGGCGATTTGTCACCAGACTGTCAGAAATCTGACCTCTCTGG
Source organism: Rhytidiadelphus loreus (assembly GCA_947034895.1). Lineage (NCBI taxonomy): Eukaryota > Viridiplantae > Streptophyta > Bryopsida > Hypnales > Hylocomiaceae > Rhytidiadelphus > Rhytidiadelphus loreus. The sequence goes on along the minus strand of OX344765.1, from coordinate 24,451,682 downwards.
CTTCATCCCTCGAAAAATTGGCCTCTACAGTGAAGCCAGCACATGGACACATGTCCAAAAAAAAAACCCTGTCATAGATTATGTTTTTGTCTACATGAAAAGCTTTGATTTATTCCATTTGGATTTGTTATGAGAAAGTTATGGACAATCTTGTTTTTCGGGCAATTAGAGTATCTTCTTGAAAAAATAACTTGCAGGATTCATTTTTTAATGCAATTTTTACAATTGTTGAAAAAAAAAAGTTCCACATGGTTTAGTTTTTTTGCTAAAACAATCTCACCATTGGAATCATTACATTATAATTCCATTTTAAGGATATTAATAATTTAGATTTTCCTTCTATCTCATACCTATTTCTACTTAATAATTTCTTCAAGAATACAAATTAAGTTTTTTTGAAGTCCCTTTTTTTCCTAGACTCTCAACTCAATTCCCCACAATAAAGATTTGAAGGCTCCATCAGAAGTTTTTAAATGATTGGTCACAAATTATTTGCAAATTTTAGAATTTCTTTTGATTTTTTTTCTTTTGATTTTCTTAAAATAATTATTTTTTATAATTAAATAATTTTAATTCTAAATAATTTAATACCATTAATGCCTTGTATTTTCAGTGAATCATGTGACATACCACATTTTTACAGTGGTTATTTATTTATTTTTTAAATGAACATTGCTTGAACGACAAAAAATGGTGTGGTTGCTTTGACATCGATGTGGCAGATTGGAAGGTGCAAACATGAGGTATTTGCAGCTGTTTTCATCAAACATGTAAACATCAGTGCACGTTTTAGAAGATTTTAATTAATCATAGAAACGTTGCCTTTGATGGATTTTAGGTGACATTAGAGTTGACATGCCTTCAATTCATACAACACACTTTCACATCTTTTAAAACAACACAAAAAACAAGGGTTTCTTCTAGTGAAATTTTGTAAAGCATATATCTCTATATTTTAACTATATTTTGTCAAATTAATTGTACTATCATGCTCAAATGCACAAAGTTAGCTACCATGTGAAGGTCAAATAGCAAAATCTAATTACAAGAAAGAGATATATATTCATTACAGAATTTGGGCATTGTCTCCCTAATATTGAATCTATATAGAGGGAATTCTAAAACTTCTTTGGAGATGCTTGTTGAAGGATAGATGTGCATATGGATGTTTCCTACAAATCTATGGAATCAAATTTAAAAAATTAATCATCAATTGTTTTTCAATAAACTAATATGAATATTAAATGAAATAATTCACCAAAAATAGATTTTTGGGTTCCTAAACCAAAAATTTGATGTACTTGATTGGGATTATATAAGAATTGAATGTTAATTATGCTAGACAAAAATGCCAATTGTATTCAATATTACGCAAAAAAATTGATTGGTATAATAGGTAGTTCATAAGATTATTGGTCTTTACTATACAATGGAGACCTTGTTCATCAAAGAATTTTGCATAATATAGAATAGAATTAAAAAAAAATTGTCATGTATAACTAATATTCAATTCTTATGCAATCACAATCAAGTGTACCAAATTTCAGTTTCAAAAAACCAAAACTCCATTTCTGGTATATTTTATCATTTAATTTTCATGGTTTTACATGATAATTCATTGAAAAACATTGGTAAAGAATTTTTAAAATTTGATCGTAAAGTCATATGGGAAACATTCATACACACATCTTTCCTTCGACAAGCATCTCTAAAAAAGTTTCACAATTCCCTCTACATAGATTTCAATGTTAAGTAAACAATGTCCTAATTCTGGAGAATAGTGATATCTTCTTCTTATAATTAGATTTTGGCAAGGTAATTGTACCATCATGCTCAAATTCAAAAAAATTGTTACTTTGTGAGGGTCAAATAGAAAAATCTAGTTAACATATAAGGTAGAAGGTCCATAAACCAACCATCTAAGCACTAGAACTGAATTTTTAGGTAGGTGAAACTTCTCAAAATATTTTTCAGTGAATTTTCCTTCAAAGATAAGAGGAGTTGGCATCTAACCCATGTCTTTTCATATTTTTTGGATCATTTTTGAATTAGTTATGAACTTTTGAAGTTGAACTACCATAGGGCTCCTAAAACCGCCCACCCCTGAAATGTACACTGTTGGTACATCAGTAAAAGCTATGAAAAAATAGCATGTACAAACTTTGTACATTTATGGGGTGTGCGGTTCTAAATGCATAAAAATTGAATGGTGCAATGGGAAGCTTGTAAATGAATTAGACCCCATCATATTAATCACAAACTCACCAGGTTCATCGTTTAGTGGAGGAAATCATAAAATTTTATGTATCCATATCACTAATTCATTGAGTTTCTACTAATGTGGAAATGACAAATGTCACCTGCTTGCTAATTTCGGTATGTGATTAACCCATAAAGGACCAAGGCCTTTTTTCTGCCAAAAAACAGTCAAAACTGTCATTTCTACAGCAAAGAGTAAAAAAAATTGAAAATTGTTTTTTTCTCACATCTAACCGTAGGATCTTACACCTTACTAGTATGAGAATGTGTGGAAAAAATTTCAGAATTTTTCACTGTACAGATTGCAAGATATCTGCGTTTAAACTGAAAAAAACAAGTTTTTCAGCGCATTGCGTGACTAGATTATTTGACTTTGAACATTTTTAACTAAATTTTTTGGCACTACAGAGTTTTGAGCTTTAAATCATTATAGTGGAGAATCGAGTTGAGAGTCTAGAGAAAAAAAAAGTTTTCAAAAGAACTTAATTTTCATTCTTAAAAAAATTGTAGAATAGAAATAGATACAAGATTGAATGAAAATCTATTTTATTAATATATCTAAGATAGAATTAAAATGCACTAATGCCCACGGTGAGATTGTTTTAGCAAGCAAACTAAACTATGTGGAACTTTTTTTTTTAAATTGTCAAAACTGCATTCAGAAACGAATCCTACAAGTTATTCTTTCAAGAAGATGCTCTAATTGCCCAAAAAACAAGATTGTCCATAGCTTTCTCATAAAAAATCCAAATGAAATGAATAAAATCTTTCCAGATAGACAAAAATATAATCTACAAGGTAAAAAAATTGAGAAAAAAAATTCAAATTTTTGCAAATTTTTTTTGCTGCCCGATCTCCCCTATTTTGAGTTGCATGGGCATAACTTTTGTTCTCAGGCACCGATTGGAAAAAAAATTATATTCCCAAAGAAGTAATCAGTTTTTCTATCTTCAAAAAAAGTTTGAGAAAATCAGGAAAAAAATTCAGCCCGTAGGTACTTGCCCGAAATCCATTAGTCCCCCGAAGGGACACTTGGTCCTTTAGGGGTTAAAGACATGGGAATTTACTCACATTCAACTGCCATTCATTTGTATGGTCCTTTTTTTTTACTTGGCACAAAAGAGAGTGTCTTTTGGAAATTCTCTCAATAGGGTTTGTCCCACATCAAGACTCAAAGGTCAAAATTCGTACTCTATGAGGTCTCAAAAACAGATTCATAGTCCTCCGAATAGTTTACCACTAGAGACCATGGGTTTATTTTGAGATAGGTTCTAGTATCAAAACTACAGACATAAAGTATAAGAAATAAGCAAGTACAATTACAAAAATTTGGATTCTTCATAGGGCTAAAACACATCATTTGGTTGTGCAAATGTAAAAAATAAAAAATATATGTACATTTTTCCAAAAATTTAAGAAATTAATAAATAAAAATTTAAAAAATCTCGATGTTACTTGGCACTTCAGTTTTGAGGTAATTGTTCACGTGGTCCATGTTTTTTAATATTTCCGAAAAAAATAAATATATTCTTTTTTATTGTTGTATTTTGCATTTGGCCTATAAAGAAACAATTCTTTAGAGAGTTTAAATCTAAAGTTTTTTGGCATTGTTATAAATTCAAGTGCTGGACAAATTGCACCCGACTAAATGAAATTGACAATGATTGCCATTGTCAATACAATTTTTTTTCATCAAAATTGTTACAATGGCAAAGTTTTAAGAGATTGGCATTCACACATGCATGCTCATCTGAAATTTCAAGAACCTTCTCTAATTTGGAACTTCTTTGTCACAATTTGTACTAACAATGTCTTCTAGAAGGATTCACTACAGAGGGATTCATGCTACAACAGTCATTATTTTGCAGTTGATATCAACTCAAAAGGAAGAATGAAGTCCACGCTCCCAGTGTCCCCTGCGCTCCCATATCATCAACTTTGAGAGGAAACCATGAAAGCGCTCATGCCGATTGACGGTCGGAGAGAGAAGAGCAATAATGATTCAAATTGGGAGTACCATAAGATCTAAGAATTCGTAATTTTTGCACTTGGCCAAGTGCACTAATTGTACTGCAAAATAGGTGCATTTTTCTGACTTTTAAAAAAATGGTACACCATTTTCACAAGTAATTTTCAATTTTTTTCCTTGTTCATTGTACGATATTAACCTTCCATTTCTACTACTTATAGTACACTTGTATACAAGATTTATTTCAAAACACACGAACTAATTGTACAAATTTATAATTTTCTAATATGAAATCATTCAAAAGCTCAATCGTTGATACATACAACACACTTGATGTTCCTCGTTCACTTCATTTTTAAACAATCATTTTCATTATATTCTAAAACATTAGTACTCGGTTGGAAAAAAACAAAACACCATCAATTTATTATCATTGAAGTACTACAGTAGAACAAAGGAATGCTCGTACAAGACGTCCACCTTTGTTCTTGTCAAACTAAACAACACTCTCCATATGAAGTTCGTCAATTCACTACTGTAGTGGCTCCGGTGTCTCTGCAATGACTCTCGGAGATTGACTTCCAAGAGTTTCTCCCCCTATACTATTTGTAGGTCGTGTAGTGAGTACTGCATGAACCTCATCCGAAGTCGTATCGACCACAACTTGAGGAATGGATGATATTTGAAGTTGACATCCATTTATTTGTGTCTATGTCAAGAAAAGAAGGCCATAATTATCATTTTACTCACTGGCACACTCCGACTTCACTTCCGGTTCCTCTAACCCCGAAATGACGGACCCATCACAAGCCTCATTCCCTGTCACTTAGTTTGTTTCCATTTTGGAATTAGATATATATAAAAAAAATTGTATTTTTTTTTCATAGATGGAGTTAAAGGTTTCATTTCTTCACAAAAAAGTTAGATTTTCTTGAGAGTTTTTGAAGATAAAGTGAATAAAAATCACATCGAATAGAAAATTATTTCAAAAAATTTGAAAATTACACCATATGTGTACATTACAATGAAAAATATTATAGTGTAAACTAAATTTTCATGTCACTCTATAATTAGAATTCAATAGACATTGAGTATACATACAAAAATTAACCCTTAAAGGACCGTCACTATACTTTCACCAAAAACACTCCAAAAATGCCATTTTTAGTACAAGTACCAAAATTTTGAATTTTTTTTTTACATACTTAACCGTAGGATCTTGTATTATATAGTATCAAAAACATGTGGTCAAAATTTCAGACATTTCCACCGGGTGGATTGCAAGATATAAGCATTCAAATTAACTAAAATCATTTTTTTTAACCTGCGAAAAGCAGGGCAGCTGCACTTCAGAAGCTCACATTTCTAAGGAAAAATGACCTAAATGGTGGTGCTTCTTTGGATTTGTTTTCCTAGACAAGTTGGTCACATGCTTGAAAAATTTCAGATCATTTGGAATAGTACAACCTATAGGAAAAAAATAGTAAGTAGGTAGTATTAGAGAATGATTAGAAATACTAAATTATTTACGATTTAAATATGGAATTGAAAATTTCCAATCAAAATGGTCGAAATGTTGTAATAATGTATCTACTTCCTAAGATTTATTTTTTTTTCAAAAATATTGAAAATTGGGTAAGATAAAGGTTTTCAAAGTTTATTTTAGATTAGGAAATCCAAAACTGCCTGCAAACAAAAAATCCTCATAACTTTTGACTCATTGATCAAAATGGAATGATTCAAAACTTTTTGTGTATATAAAACTCTATAAAATCAATTCCAAATTTTTGTTTCATAAAAAAGTTTTTTTTTTTTTTCTGACCGAGCTGCCCGGTTCGGGAAAAAAGTAACATATTAGGCTATAACTTTTGACTCGTGTTTTCAAATGTCATGAAATTTGGTGCACATGAAAGATCTTCCTTGCCCCCACATTCTATTAAAATTTCAGTCCCAAATATAGAAATCTTCACTCGTAGGTACCTGCCCAAAATTTCTATACAGCCAAAAAACACAGTCCGGTCCTTTAGGGGTTAAATTGCAATCAAATATTTAAAAGTAGAAAATTTTCCAAAATTGAAATTGGAATAGAAACTAGAGTACATGACCTTCATTTTGTTAGTTGGGCTCACACTCAGAAAACATCATTTATGTGGAGAAATTATAGATTTAGAGCAACTTACAAGAACTTCCCATAGTACACTAAACTATCTTATTTCTTGATCCATTTTTTTTTAAACTTCTCATTCTTGTGTAAACAAACATTGGCTAGACTACAAACTGAAGTGGATACTCTTTATAACTGAACATGAAAGGTCAACAAGGAAAACGGGGAACAAAGAGCTTTAAAACGGATGATAAAGCTCATTGGATTACCATCCAAACGCCAGAGAATGGCATTCCAGGCATTCTAGGGCTAATTATTCTGCCAATTTCAAGCAAGAGAACGTGATTGGAGGTAGCAAGAATGCACATAGCGAAATGAAGATTTCACTTGCTCCCATAAGTAAGAATATGAGAACAAAGAAGAAACATATAAATTAACAATTGTAAAATGTTGAATCAATTATCTTAATTCCACATGGAGAAAATAACAAACTTCATGTAAAAGGCTTTGCATTTGGATTTTTCTGCTAGAAATTTAAAATGTACCAAAAAATTAAAAGTTCTTGATTTTCTGTCATGTGTGTATCAGTAAAGATTGAAATAGAGAATCCTTCATCTTGTGGCTGCATTTATCTTCGAATGTTACTTTGTTTTAACTTATATTAATTATTTAATGGATATGATATTTTTTTTTCCTCGCAAGTTGGTGCTCAAACGCACCAGGAAATTTAGTCCAAAAGCAAGGTATAGGAAATGTTTAGTAAAATTTTGGATGAAATCATCAAAAAAACTTCAAGTTCTAGAAAAATCTTAGATGAAATCGCCACATTGTGAATGAAAATAGAATCATAGATACGTAGCATCACATTTCCTATCCAGTGCGTGAATGACTGTTGAAAATTAAAGCACCACCGGAATATTTAATTTCGCCACTTTGTCATTTCATGAAAAATGAAAAAAAAACACTAGATATGATTGGCACTTTGAAAAGAAATCCTAATAAGCAATATTTAGACCAACACCATATGAATCGGTTATGAATTTTCAAAGTGTTCTTTCTAGGTGAATCCAAAAACAACAGTGGGCACCATATTAAGCTCTCCTCATTTGATTGTGTACACGTTTTGTAACCAATATCTCCATTTTGTTGACACTTTTTTTTATCCAAGTGTAAATGTAACATTTGGAGCATTGTTGATTATAGTTGTACCGATACCCAAAAGGACACTCTATTTTATTGGGGTATTAAAAAACCTTCTCCCCTTTCATAATTTTGAAAATTATTATGGAGTAATAAAATTTAGCTAAAGTGCCATGTGGTTAGTATTTTTAAAAGTAAGCTTACCCCTGTCTACACGAAGTTAGTGAATAAAGTGGGAAACATTGATTTACGAGAGTCTATGAACTCGTTGAGCTGTTGTTTCAAGTGTAGTTTGGCTTGCTACAATATAATGATGAAATCAAAATAATTGACCCAGAATTACATGTGTTTATGAACCTTTACTAAGAGCAATATTTAGATATAGTTGATGCAATTTGACACTTAGATAACTTATTAACTTTAATATTATCATTAAAACGTAATTGAGCACACTATTGAATCTTCAATTGCATAACAAAAAGAATTTTTTAATGTTTCTGTCCACTACATTACAAAATATTTGTGCTAAGGAGTTACCTCGAGGTGTTTGTTACAATGGGTTCTCAATTGTTGGGTAAAATTTGCAAACTACTTCATTAGTATAGCTTTGTTCCCGAAGAAAGACCAGTCGTGTTTGTGATAATTGACATGTTTATTTTTGAAATGTCAAACAAATTTCAAACGAAATCATAGATAACCTATTGGAGTACTAAAAATATTATTTTGAATGTGAATTTTTCCCCTTAAATATTGTTTTTTGACGGTGAGCATGCTTAGTACTCATCAAAAAATCTTTTGGCAATTGCTCTTGAGATTCAACAATGGCACAAAATGAGCCATGAGCTGGAAATCATGAATAGTAAAAGCATTACAAGTCAGATTATCAATGAATGATTGTTCATTTTGAATTTCATGTTCTTTTCAGGGTTTTGAGTAGGTTATATAGAGACTTCCTTGTGGCTAATTTCATGTAGGATGCAATGAGTACATGCAATGGTCTTCATTGATTCTAGTGATATAAAATTAGGAAGCTTTCTGAATTCTGTTTTTTACAGTATGATTAATGAAATAGGCATGAAATAAATCTCAACAAAATAGATGACAATCGTTTTGGGGCAGAGGGAATACATGGGAGTAGGAGCCATGTGTTCATAACTAATGAGTCATATTTAATTACATGAAGCTTCAAGAAATATGAAAAACCAAAGCATACATGTCAGTTGCACTCAAATGCCTCAAATGAAAATTTACTAAACAAACTTTTGAGAAGTTTTACTAGCCAAATATTCGAATCCAACTCTTAAGTGGTTGATCGATGGATCTACACTTCAATATGCAATAAGAATTGGAAAAAACACACAGGAAGTGACTTTACATGCTAATATCTTCAGTTAACCTCTAAAGTCCTATTGTCCCCTTGAGGGATAATTTTTGAAATTTTTGAATTTTTTTTTGAAAATAAGAAAGTAAATAAGGTTTGTGGGAATACATTTTTTATTCCCATCGGTGTCCGGTAACAAAAGTTATGCCAAAAAAAACCAAGAAATGAACTCAGCGGGCAGCATAGAAAATATTGCAAAAAATGAAAATAATTTTTTTTACTTTTTCTCCTAAAAGATTATATTTTTGTCTACATCTGAAGTTTTGATTCATTCCATTTTCATTAGTGATGTGAAAGTTATGAACAATCTTATTTCTAGGCCAATGTAAGCATCTTTTTGAAAAAAGAACTTATATGATTCATTGCAGAACTTAAATTTGAAACATTTTTCAAATTCAACGACAAATGGTTAAGTGTGCTTGCTAGAACAATCTCACCATTGGGATTATTTTATTTCAATCCTACCTAAAGGCTATTAACAATTAAGTTTTTCTTTCTATCTTGTATCTACTTCTACTTGACAATTTTTTGAAGTATGAAAACCAAATTTTTATATTTTGAATTTTTTTTCGCGGTACTGTGAATCTTACATGTAAATGGTATTATAGGAGAAACCTTGGGAGAAAAAAATGACGAATGTGGATGCTCGAGGTTTTGGTAGTCCAGTGGCATTGCCAACAATTGCAACAACAGGAGGGCCTACCCCAGGAAGTGTTGGGCACAGAATAGTCCGAGCTCGTCGTGCAATTCTATTTGGAGACAGTGATGTTCAAAGGCATGAAGTGACAACACAGACAAGGGAAGACACCGTAGAACTCATCTCAGAATTGGGAGCAATTGTTGGAACATGAGTCATTGAGGAGAGAATTGTATGTGGGATGGAGTTGCATCATGTTAAATTGTTCCCCCATGAAGTTGCTGTGCGAGTGTTGCATGTTGTGGATAGAACTGTGTGGACTGGAGAATTGGTAGGGGAGCATCTTGGGCAGTGTCTGGGGTTGGTGATTTGTTGGAAAAAATCAAAAATTCGTACCAGAGGAGGGGGAAGGCCAGTTAACACGCAAGCAGGAGGAGGACAGAATTTTACCTTTTCTCCAATAGCAACACCGGAGTTCGAGTTCCACGAGAGCAATAATAGTCCCAGCCCATCAGAAATATCTCACAGTACTCCTAGTACTAGTAGTACCCATCATGAAAGATCTGCAAGATTTGAACGGTTGAACAATTTTGGAGACAGTGTAGAAGTGAGGGATGGGTTACCAGAATGCAGAACTACCCGAAGGTATTCAATGGGTACCCGTAGAAGAAGGGAACGAGGACCACGTGTAAGAGGCAAACCATTGACTCAGAAAGTGACTTTGCAAAGTGTACTGACAGCCAAAAGTCGAGGCGGATGCAAACAGAACTGCTTGACAAAGATAGACGAAAAATACATTTTGAACCAAAGATATATGGCATGGGGGCAGAAGTATGAGGTTCGATCAACGTGGATGCTACAAATGTTGAGTGCTTTCTACAAAAGAGAAGAAGGAGGGAAGAGGGACAAATATGAGACTAAATTGGATGGCATCCATGTTTGCAATGCATGCTATGCAGTAGCATTGGGTTATTCGCAACAGTGGTTCAAGCAATTGAAGCAATCACAACAAGTTTATGGAAGAGTGTCTGCGGTACACGGAAACACATGTCATTTGAGAGAAGGAGCAAAAATGTTTGCAACACGTGAGAGTTTTGAAGAATTTGTGAAAGAAGCTGGATGCACTCAACCTCACCGTCAAGTACGAAGGAAGGTTGACAACAGCATAGTGCCTTTGGTATTGTTACCCATGAACACAACAAAGGTGGATGTCTTTCACTATGTCAATGAAGAAGTGAAGAAGATTGTAGATGGAGAGCCATTGTCGCTCGCTTCTTTCCATCGAATGTGGCGCAAGGAATTTTCACACGTACAGATTCCACCGTACTCCCGATTTTCAAAGTGTTACCATTGTTGGGAATATAAGTGTGGAATGGAAGGTACAACAAATGCAGCAGCGCGTGCGGAGATAAAGAAGTGGTATATAATACACATTCAACATCAAATGGAAGAGAGACGCGATTATTGGTTGTTCAAGAGGTCAGCAATGATTACACCGGACTTATATATGTGTCTGATAGTAGATGGTATGGACCAAAACATGACGATGGTTCCGAAGATGAGGCAAACTGTGAAGAACATAGAGTCTCGATTCGTAAAAACTCATCTTTGTGGGGTACTAGTGCATGGGATTGGATTGTATGCAGATGTGTGGATTGATGCACACCACAAGCATGACAGCAATCAAGTGATAACCACAATAATGCATGTGATATCTGATGTACGAAGACGGAAGGGAAAGTTACCGCCAACTTTACGAATCCAAGCAGACAACACAACTCGGGAGAACAAAAATATATACATGTTTGCATTATGTGCAGCATTAGTGGGCATGGGTTACTTCCAAGAGGTGCAGTTATGTTTTCTAATCGTTGGGCACACCCATGAAGACATAGACCAACGATTCAGTATTATTTCGAATACGTTGAAGAGGACCAATATTGACTCTCTCGATGAGATGTTGGCTTTGGTTGAGAAAGGAACATCATATACAGAGTCCTTTGTCAGTGCACGAAAACTTGAGAACGTTCGAGATTGGAAGTCATTCATCACACCACACCTTTTGAGGGGAGGGGACCAATTAACAGGGATAACTTTTCCACACCACATGAGGTTCTACATGGAAAATGGAATGCCCAGAGTTCAGCACAAGCACTTCAGCAAAGATGCGTGGGGACCGACAGAGGGGCACATGTGCTTGCAATCTTTACCTACTCCAATGGAGAAACCGGCTCTAGCAGAGGTATTTGCAGCAGATGAGAGAGAGCTCAGGGCGTTGGAAGATTTTATTGTGTACAAGGAAAAATGTGTGGAGAGAGGAATAAATGTGGACAAGAATCTTCAAGCGATCAAGGACACAGAAGAGTTCATGAAGTACCTCAGAGAATTTCCCAATATGGATAGAACAGTACATAGCGAACTACATTTCTGGCCATCAACAACTGAAGTGAATGAAGAGGAGAATACAGAGTTGAATACAATTTCAACTGCAAGTGAAGAGTCGAACATGATGTCAACAGCAGTGGATTCAATTATGGCAACAATGCCAAATCCAGAAGCACGAGGCTACTTTGGTCCGCGAAGGAACAAAACGAAACAACCTCTTGGAACAAGGGCTCCAAGAAGAAGAAGGATAAATGAAAGGACAAGTACAAATGCAGTTCGGAGCACTAATGAAGAAGAAGACCCATTTCCAGTGTTTGAACCAGAGAAAGACCTACGAGTTGGACAATTCGTAGCCCTCACTGTGGAGCCAACTGAAGTCAAAGAAGGCGTGCCATTTTATCTTGGGAAGATTTTGGAGTTTGGTCAACGGAAGTGGGCAACCAAGATGAAAGTGATATGGTACTGGCCAATTCTGAGTGCCACGGTTGGTATAGGAGGACGCTCAAGCAAAGAACGATATGCTAATTGTTTGGAAGGATCTTGGGAGCCGTCCCGTGAGAGACATGGATGGGTGGAGAAAGAAGCAGCCATATTCTCATGGGAAGATATACCTACAAGATCACGAAGTGGGTTTGTGGTACAAAACACTGTCCCGGTTCATGGAGAGGTTACAGAGAAGGAAGTCAATATTCCGACATTAGCAAAACCTCATTTGTTGGAATATATTGCAATGCAGATGGAGGAGTTGGACAATAAACGATTGGAGAATGACATACATGCATATTGAATGTAGATCATTACATGTAGGAGGATTTTTAGCAATTATACATGTAGTACACAAGCATTGCAATTCTGAACTGCAGCTTGACCTAGTAGAGTATGAGCATATTTGTACTTATCAATAGAATTGTAATATTGATCTATATGTAATAAAGTAAGTATTGAAAAACATTTGTGAAGTCGTGGATTCTTAAAGAAAACTTGTATTTTGCACTATGAATGCAAAGAATTTGATACAAATACAATCAATTGCATGGAAAAGAATTATTGTTTCATTCTACGATTTTGTATTGTACAAAAAAACAATAATTGGAAAATGCCCCCCCCCCCTTTTGGAGATGAGGTCAATTTTGTCTGAACGCTTCATAAGTGCAATTCTATACGGCCAAGTGCAAAAATTACGAATTCTGTGTTTAAGGTGAAAACATCCCATGTCCATGTACCTACTCATGTACTCTAGACTTTCATTAAAGTGTCCTACAAAAGTTTCATTAAATTGTACCCATACTTAATTGTGATTGGTGGACTACTGTTTTTTTGAGATTTCAATAGTAGATCTAGCTATATGATAGTTTTAGTGGTCTAATTAAGGAGCTTTTACTTTGAAAATTCATAGAAATTACATGCCATACTTGAAAAACTATTTTTTTTTTTAATTCATGATTTTCAATTGCTAATACTATAAAAAAAATCTTGTTTTTACAAGAAGGTGCTTCCAACTATGATGAATTGCTTATTTTTACGATTTTTGGCATTCATTCTACCCAAGTATATGATGATTTCCACCTTATATCATTGAATTTGATTTAGCATGATGACAAAAAATGCATAAGGTAGTCTTCTCCAAAAGCAACCATGCTCTAAAATCAATCATGACACAGAGGTACATTTTGCTTTCTTGAAAGTACCAATAACTTAGTATAAATTTTAGGAAGCAATCGCTTTTAGTAACCACTGTATTTCAACTTCCAAGAATGGTAACTAATTCCACTAAGGTCTGAAAGATATGAAATAGCTTGGATTAGATGCTAATTCCTTTCTTTCCTACAAAACTTAACTGAAAATTGTTTCAAAGAGTTTAGCTTCCCTAGAAAGGCAATCAACTCTTAAATGGTCACTTTAACCCCTAAATGTCCTAGGGACCCAAAATTTGATGTTTTCAAAACTTTGAAGTTAAATAAAACCTAACCAAGTTTCTATTTTTAGTAGTTTATATGTTTGGGAAGTTCTTCTTGAAGTCTAGTTTTAGCATAAAATATTTGATCTTGAAAATGAATGATAGTGATTGTTCTATTCAAGATTTTGTGCAAGGGTATTCATTTAAAAGAATTATAGAGTAGATTTTAAGAAGCCATAAATTGATTGGGGTTATACATATTAGGCCTTCTAACCTCAAATACTTTTGGTCACCAACTTTTTCGATTTCACTTGTGAAAAGAGGATTGAAAGACTTCACATCACTTTTGCATTTTGAACACCTTTATGGTCAAACATAATAATCTTTCACTCCATAATTTATATTGTTGTGTTTTCTTTTCCTATGAGATCTCTAACATGTATAGTTTGAATTTGTATGGTTACAATTCAAAAAAAAAATGATACAACTTATCAACATGTTAACATTTTGTTCAATTTAGAGCAAATTCCAAAAAGCTCAAAACAGGCCTCAGGCATTTAGGGGCTAAATAATAAACTACCTTCATGGAAGTGTTTATCGAGGGTAAGGCAGATGACTTACCGTAGTTACCGGCAGTCCAAGAGGTTCTCCTTGCAAATTCGTTTCGACTATGGCACTGCAGAGATTGTCGCTTCTCTGCAATGCCGTTGCTTCCAGACAATATTTGCGAGACTCCCGTTCTGTCCGAACAATTTTTGCTCATTTCTCTTGAGGTAACTGATGTGGACAATCAGCTGGTGCCCATAACTACCTTGCACCAGCTGAAAACAACAATTTCTGCAACCGGAGAAGAATCTTCAGAAGAATGATGACTGCCGGGAGCCATGAGTCGGAGCGTGGATCTTTTCTTCTATCTCCTCTCGATCAGGTGATTCTTTCCTTTTCTTTTCCTTTCGTGATCAATTGCTTATTCTGATTTTCAGTGCGAAAAATGAGTTAACGGTTCTTTACGATTCGGAGTGCTGGAGTGTTTCGTCAGGGTTTACTGCTTGCTAAATGTGTGTGCAAGAGCAGAAAGTTGAAAATAGTATTGCAGCTGGAGTGCTTACTCTGGTTTTCAGTGGTAAAAATGAGTTAAAGGTTAACGATTTAGATTGCTGAACTGTTGAATAGGGGTGCTGCTCGCATTCGCGTGCGAGATTTGTGAACGAGAGTAGAATAGTGAAAAAAGAATTGTAGAGGAAATGGTTACTTTGAATTTCTTTGCGAGAATGGGTTTTGTGGAGTTTTGTGCTTTAGGGTTTGGATGGTGAGAATGCTGGAGTGTTTTGTTAGGCTTGAGGTTAAATGCTCGCTTGCCCTCCCAGATTTATGAGCAAGAACAGAAGCTGGTCGAGTTGCGACGCGACAAGGGCCCGATCGATCGAGCCGTGCGAGCTCTCACGACTAACATTCATGAGAGCTATGAGAGCGTGATTTTGGAGAATGTGTCGAGCTCGGAGTCGATAGAGCAGCAACTGTGGCAGCTTCACTACAGTTCTATCCAGGAGTTTCGGGCTCGGTTAGGGAAACGGAAAGAGGCTGCTGTGGCTGCTGCCAATGTTCCTAACAAGAAGAAAGCCATTGAAAAGCAGAAATTCGAACGTGTCGGGGGTCAGCTTTTCCCTGATCGCTGTTCCCATTGCCAAATCATCTGGGAAACTTCTGATATTCCTGTAAGGGAAACAATGACAGATAATCTACCTAAGATATTAAACATTTACTTATTCTAGTAAGACGATTGTGATCTGAGCGAGGTGGGTGGTTTTGTGCAGAGTTTCGATGGGCCTCCCCAGACGGCGTGCTGCAGGTGGATTTCGCCGCCTTCCAAGCTTGCAACACGCGTGGCGCCATCAAGGCCTGGTTCGCGGTTCGCGAATCCCGACTGAGGGCAGACGAGCATGGTGTTCAATTCCCACTGCGTGACTACATGTCGAACTTGCTTTAATTGTGACAAATTCAATGGAATTAAGTTGCGTGCCTCACAGTATTGACCAGAGTGATCGGTCGAGCAGGCTTACAAATCCTTCCGAATGAAATGTTTTATTATTAGAGTCGATCTGAGTGCATACACGATTAACAAGCTAGTCAACAATTAACTGAAGGTACTGATTTCAGTTTTCACATATCAGAAAGTAACTCAACTAACTCAACTACTCAGATTGGGCGCCATGGCGCTAGTATAATTACGACGAAGTAGTTGGAAACTGCAGCCACTACGAACTCGAACACAACATCGTCCAAGCGATCCAGACTCTTCTTCGTTACTAAGTCCACTGCTTCACATTGCGAGTGAGGCACTCGATCGATTTATCATTCGAAAACGTTGATGAAGAACTTCTCGCCATCAGCGCAATGACTGGCATCGCCGCTGATGAAGTACACCGTCTGGGACTTGTAGTCGCGCAGGGGGAACACCATGCTCGTCACCTCTCCGCCGGGATTCGCCAACCACGCCTTGATCGGGGCAGCCGTGTTGCAAGCTTGGAAGGCGGCGAAATCCACCTGCAGCACGCTGTCTGTGGCGATCCATCGAAACTCTGCATGCAGAAAACCACGCTCATCGTCTTAATCATTTACTGGAACTACGTCGTAGCAAGGTTGATTAGTGGTTACTTTTAGCTAGGCCAGGGTTCAGTTGGTGTACCGAGAGAGTCGGTGGTGTAATAGGGGGCGTTGCTGTGCTCCCAATCCTGATAGAAATTGGGTTCGTGCAAGGGGGTCAGCTGCCATCCCACTGACCCTCCCACCACGTAGTTCGCGGCCATCGAGCCCTGCACAAGAGCCATCGTCACCGCCAGGACGACGGCCAAAGCGGCGGCCCCGGATCTTGCCATCGTAGGTCCGTAAATT
Source organism: Rhytidiadelphus loreus (assembly GCA_947034895.1). Lineage (NCBI taxonomy): Eukaryota > Viridiplantae > Streptophyta > Bryopsida > Hypnales > Hylocomiaceae > Rhytidiadelphus > Rhytidiadelphus loreus. Next base: position 24,435,018 of record OX344765.1, on the reverse strand, counting down.
AATCGGATGTGACCTGCGTCATGCACAAGAGGAAGATGTATCAGTCATGACGTTATAGTGGGTGTGGAATCGTGTAGATCGTACCTAGCGAATGCATGCCCGAATGAAAAATCACAATTCATTTCCGGCACTCGGGAATTGAAGCAATGCAACTAGGTGCCTGATATAACAACACGCTAAATTAGAACTTGTGGAGCACATTTGATTTGCATACAAGCTAGCTAGCTACTGAGTCAGAGTCTCTCCGATCCAGCCAAGAATTCATTAATGCAAAACAGTCGAGTACTGTGAAATGAATGCTTGAATTACGAAAAGAATGACGAACTGCCTGTAAATCGATCGATTTGCAAAGCAACAAAATGCAAAGTCTAACCGGAATGTGACCCCTGCCAGAAATCGGGAACCCAAATGAAGACCTAGCTAGCTACAGGCCGGCTAGAATTCTGTGCTCGACCAGTGCTTGCATCTGAATTAGTCAGGTCCCTCAATCCAATTGCAAGAATTGCTTACAACGTGATCGAGAAGAACGGAACGGAACGGTGCAGCTCCAAGCTAAGCTTCGATCACGAACGAGGATCACTGATCGATGATAGAACTGACTCGAGAGCTCGCTCGGGGCCAGGCGGAGAGCGAGAAGGAAGAAAGATGGAGAAGAGGACGGAGGGCGTGTGAATTTATACCCAGCAAAAGCGAAGCGATCGAAGAAGAGGACCGACAGTCAGCGCGACAGACCGGGCGCGAACATTAGTCGACGTGGCGAGGCGAGCGGCACGAGGAGCGGAATATGCGGCCTCCGTTCGTTCGGTTGGCGAAGGATTAATTGCGGCGGACGACCCAAGGACATGGCTCTAATTTCAACTCATTTCAACTTACACATAACCTAATCAGATATATTGGAATTTATGAACATGGAACTGTTTGAAAATTTGAAAATTTAGATGGACAACCTGTAATTTCTTTAATTTATTAGTATACGATTATGTAAAAAGTTATGGTTATTTTCAGAAATTTAGAAAATGAAAAATCCACCAATTTATGGATGTTTTAATACTTGAACCCCTCAAAATCTTCCACAACTCCTTAGAAGCCCAAAAGTGCTTCAATATTAATACTCGTCTCCAAAAGAAGGTCAAAATCTTCATCAATATTTAATTATTCACAAATCCAAAACTAATAAGGATGCTTTGATTGATAGCTTGTTCAATTACATTGTTTCAAAATTTTGGAGTGAATGTTCCGACTGATTTTAACAAGTTTAATGTGCTTAACTTTGAAAATACATGGTTTCTATAGCCCTTGCAAAAGGTGATGCTTTGTCTTTCAAAAGCTTTAGAAAAAAAACTCCTATGTCCTATTGCTTGTGCATTTTGTCAATATGTTGGAAAATGGGTTGAAAACATATGTACACAATGTTTAACCAAAAAGAAAATTTCATACTCATTTTACTTTAAATTGTAATGTAGAAGGTGTTATTTGATGAAAGATTTTAAAACTAATACTCCCTCTGTCCCAAAATGATCTTCCTATTTGACAAAATGTTCTAGATTAAGGCTAAAAATAACTTTTTTAAGACCCATTTCGAATGGTAGGTAGAGTTTAGTATACTCTTAGTGTCCTGCAAACATTGACTTTAGAAGCCTTTTTCAAAGTGCAGTTTTAAATTATTGAAAAGTAGAATTTTTTGGGCATTTTTAAATAGCACCAGTGGGCATTTAGTTGTTGAGTGTGAGGTTATAATTTTATGGGCATTTAGAATAAGCCAAAGCCCATGTGTGGACCTCAATATTGACTCCAAAAGTTTCTTCTCCTTCAATTAGACAATACTCAAAGAGATGCAAAATATAAATTTGAACAATGTTGATTGACCCTTTGAATCATTTCATCTGTCTTTTGATTGATGATTGAATGGAGGGAGGGAGAGCTATTCTTCAAAATTGTTTTGTTGATCCTAGAGAACAATCGAAAATTAAATCTGACTAAATTGCAACATCACAAATGCAATAGGAAGATCATTTTGGGACAAAAAATTAGAGCCAACAAGAAGATCATTATGGGACGGAGGGAGTATATTGATAATTTTTGGAAGAATTTGAAAATTATTAATCCCAATGGTGATTGTACATAATATTATAATAAAAAATTCATATCATTTATTTTTATTTTGATTGAAAATTTTCAAAATAAAGAGCAAAAGATGACTTTATATATGTTATTCCTACCTTCATTGCCTGCGGAAAAAAAAACTCCTCATGTTTTTTACCTCATTATTTAGAACTGATTTCCATGGTTCAAATGTTTTTGAATAGATTTCAATCTATACAACCGTTGAAAAATAATTAATATTTTTTTAGAATATATTTTTTGTTGTCCAATTTGATATTGAAATTGAAATATCCTTTCTACATTTTTAGAGTATTTATTGGAATGGAATGAAACAAATCTTCATAATTATATAGCTTATGATGATAGCATCCATCCTAAAAATTTATAAAAGAAATTCTAATTATGAAGTCTATAGAGCTTGCCCAAATTCTCAAAAAGCCCAAAGTTGTCTTGTTATTTGGATTTTAACCCCTAAGTGCTTGAATGACCATTTTGGAGTCATTGCCCGACTTTGGAAAGCATTTTCGAGCAAAAAAAAACTTTTTTTCAACTTTTTTTTCCAACATTTTTTTTTTAAATTTAAAAAATATTAGAGTGTCTTCTAAGTTTTTTTATTTACAACTAAAATCACTACGGTGAAACATAAATTATAAGAGAAATAGTACAAAGAATTTAGAATTGGTTTAGTGTTGAAAAACTTACTATTTTGGAAAAGTTTTGATTATCTCATTACTAGATATTATGAATTTTTCACAAATCAATAAAAAGAAACAATTTTGACCAATAAAAGAAATCCAAATGCTAAAGATAGAAATTATATTTTTAGTAAATTTTTGGAGTTATATCTTCAAAATTCATTTGAAGAGAATATTTTAATAATTTTGACCGTACGGGTACTTTCTACTTTTCATGCTTCACATTGTCTTTTTTGATGCAAACTTCAAAAAGGTTATAGAGCTATATTTTATAATACATTTGTGTTTTGTCCAAACCCCTAGGGCTTTTAGGGGTTAAGGATTATAATGTATATAGATTTTTGAAATTCTTAATATTTGAAATTTTATAATTTGAAATGACCTTAATTGTTAACAAAGAAAGCCATGATTGGAATCCTAATGTTGCAACAACACTAATCTTTCCATCATTCTATCAAGTGTAAAAAACGTGTTACTTTTTGTGGCCTTATCAAGCTCAATATAATCCTTGGTATTACCATTGCTTACTAAATATTTGATGGAATTTTAGGGATTAATTCAAACTATTTTCACAAACTAAGGATAGTGATAAAAAAAAATTGTGTTGAAGAATCGAATTAAGAGTTTTTAAAAAAATAATTAAAAAAAAAGAAAAACTAAATTGTTGATTGCTCTAAGATGGAGTTAAAAGACACTAATCTCAAGCAAGTCTATTTTTTTTGGCTTTTTGGTGCCCCATTGCACCCATAAAGAATAATTTGGCTTAAGAATGGAAGAAACCATGAAGTTTTTCACCCCAAATTTTTGAATTAAAAAAAAACTTGGATGAAATTGCTAGATTATGGATGAAAACATAATTATGCACATGTGATATGTGGTAATTTGATATTTCTATCCAATATGTGGAAGAATGTTGAAATTTGGAGCACTACTATACTATTTTATTGCCACTTTGGCACTTCATAAAGTATGACAAAAAAAGTCTTGATTTAACAATGAGATTGTTCTAGAAAGCAAAATAAACCATTTGCAACTTTCTTTCTTTTAACCCCTAGAGGACCAAGGCCTTTTCTCTGCCAAAAAATACTTAAAACTGCCATACCTATAGCAAGGAGTAAGAAAAATTGAAGCATTGTTTTTTTTTCAAATCTAACCGTAGAATCTTACACCTAACTAGTATGAGAGTGTGTAGAAAAAATTTGAGAATTTTTGACCGCTCAGATTGCAAGATATCTTTGTTTAAAGTGGAAAAAACAAGTTTTTCAGCACATTGCAGGACTAGATTTTTTGACTTTGAACATTTTTAACTTAAAATTTTTGCACTACAGAGTTTTGAGCTTTAAATCTTTATAGTGGAGAATTGAGTTGAGAGTCTAGATAGGAAAAAAAATAAAAAATTTAAATTAATTATCACTCTTAAAAAAATTGTTCAGTAGAAGTAGGTATGAGATAGAAGGAAAATCTAAAATATTCATATATTTTAGATGGAATTAAAATGCACTAATCCCAATGGTGAGATTGTTCTAGAAAGCAAATTAGACCATGCAAAAAAAAAATTAAAAATTTGAAAAATTGCATTCAGAAATGAATCTTACAAGTTATTTTTTCAAGAAGATGCTTTAACTGCCCAAAAAACAAGAATGTCCATAACTTTCTCATAACATATCCAAATGAAATGAATAAAAGCTTTCCAGATAGACAAAAATATAATCTATGAGGAAAAATAATATTAAAAAGAAAATTCAAATTTTTGTCCAATTTTTTTTTGGCTGCCCAAGCTGCCCGCCGTCCCCTTGTTTGAGCTTATTTGGTCATAACTATTGTTCCTGGGCATCGATTTTGAAAAAAATTATATTCCCACGAAGCTAATAAATTTTTCTACCTCCAAAAAATATTTCAAAAAATTAGGAGAAAATTTCAGCCCGTAGGTACCTGCCCGAAAACACATTTGTCCCCTGAAGGGACAATGGTCCTTTAGGGGATAAATTGTTAAAATTGAGTTAAAGAACAAATATTGACAATACATTATTTTTCCAAGAATTTGCTAAGATTGCCTCTAGATAGCTTCATTCCTCTCACATATCTTATCCAAATGGAACAAATGAAATCTTTCCTCATACAAAAGAATTATAATTTTTTTTAATAAATTACTTCAAATTTTGTGTGTACTTTTCTATGCCCGCCCTTGTCCTATTTCAGCTTATTGTGAAAAAAATATTTTCTCCCATGCACTAATGGAAATAAAAATCACATCGCCCAAATGTTGAAATGCTAATTAGTTTGCTATCTTGAAAAAAAAAATTCAGAAAATCTTGCCAAAATTTTAGATCATGAGTACCTACTCAAACCTTCAAGAGTCCCCCAAAGAGACTCTTTGAACTTTTGGGGTTAACCCCTAAAGGTTAGAGACTATGTTTTCACCAAAAACGCTCCAAAACTGCCATTTTTGATACAGAAATCCTTTTGGGGGCCTTGTGAAAATGCGGGTAGCTGCACTTCACAAGGTCACATTTGTATGAAAAAATGTCCCAAATGGTGGTTACTCTTTGGATTCATTCCTCAAGTCAAGTTGGCTACAAGATTGAAAAAATTTAGATCATTTGGAATTGCACAACATATAGGAAAAAAATAGTAAATAGAAAGAAGTACAAAGTCATTCAAAATACTGAATTGTTAAGAATTTAATTATAAAATTGAAAAATTCCAATCCCCACGGTGGTAATGTAGTCTTAAACAATCTACATCATATATTTTTATTTTTTTCAAAAAATATAGAAATTGGGTTAAATAAAGGACTTTAATGAAAAATATATTTTTGAGTAGGAGATCCATAACTACCCACAAACTAGAACACCTCATATTTTTCATCTCGTAAATAAAAAAGGAATGATTCAAAGCTTTCCACGTACATATAAATCTAGAAAACCAACTTCAAATTTTTTTTTCTTTTAAAAGTGATTTTAAAAAAAGTTTTTTGGGCTACCTATGCTACCCGCCGATTGCTAAGAACTCGGTTGAGAATTGCATATCATGCAATAATTTTTTTAACCATGTAGTCAAAAGTTATGAAAATTGTTGTGCCTTAAAGCTTCTCCTTATGCACATACTGTGTTAAATTTTCAAAGAAAAAATAAAAATTTCGTTTGTAGTGAGGTGCTCCAAATTGCTATGTTGCCAAAAAACAATGTTTGGTCCTTTAAGGGGTTAAGAACATTGCAACTATCATATACAAACATTTTTGGCATAATGCATAAATATACACTTGAGTTCAAAACTTTGAAAATTCACCTTGGTTCATAAAAATTGAACTTAGAGAAAGGCTATGTTAGTATTTAATGCACCAACATTCATCAAACACTATAAGACAATCGATTTTTTTTGGCGTCTTAGAAAATAAGAGAGGATGTTCAATTTGACGGGTAAGTGATCAGCATAGATGTCTCCTAAAATTCGTTATAATTGACAAGCAAAAATGTGCGAAAATCACAAGAAACATGCAAGATTTCAGGGGTTTTTCTCTAACCTCGCGAAAAATGTAGTCTTTGAAGCTCTCCAAAATGCGCCATGTGTCAGACAAGTCATTGCCACGTAAGCATAATATGGGCATGTAGTGCCACGTAGGATATTTTTTCATTCATCCCATGAGTGACATGGATTGTGACTTGGACCTCTTTGATTTTTGACGTGGCAATTGTTTTTGATTTTGGGTTTTCAATTTTTTAAATGTCAAATTAGATGTTTTTTGAGACATCAATTGGTGCATTCCCTACCCATAAGGCAAGATCAACAAAAAAAAGTTACTTAAAATAAATGAAAAAATAAAATAAATGAACAAACAAAATTGTTGAATTCAATAAGAACTAAAGAAAACTTACCATCTATCATGAAGAAGATTTTTGATGGCAAAATGAAGGAATTTCTTCATTAAAAGTTAATGAGAATGAAGGATAGGGAGGTTATATTTATATTTACTATAAGTCCATGGTGAGACAAACGATATGGGATAATTAGAATATGGGAACTTGACCATTGTACATCTTGACGTTATTTGAGACATTTAGAATAAGGGACTTGTTGTTTTAAACATCTAGATGTTGTTTCAAACATTTTTCATTGAACACAATTCTTGCTGTACATATCCCATATAGATTGTTTCACTTTCTTCCACCCTTTTTGTATAAAAACCATCTCTTTTCATCCATACTACACATCCGTCCATTTTCCTTTTTATCAAAGTATATCATTATTGTCATGTGGCTACCCTTTCCTCAAATTTTTTACATATGGTCAATATTTTACTGTAAACCATAGTAATTTTTACTAACTTATCCATAGTCAAAATGGATCTACTTGTTAATGTGGCAGTTTAAGTTCTTTTGGACATCCTCCAAAACATCAACATATTTTCAGTCTTGTCAAATAAAACAATGATAACATCAACTTAGATTTACAATAATATACCAATGTTCTTGGCAACATCTACAAAAATCTACCTTGTTGAGCCAAATTTCTTTTGACATCATCATGTTCTATCAGATATTACGCATTAGTGGTCAAACATAGCCCAAAACGTGAATTTCTTATAGTGAAAAAACATCTCACTTGCTTCAATTTTCACTTGCTAACATAAAATTCTAAAGTTTAGAACTCTGGTGCACATCAAAGGATCATGAAAAAATCCCCTATTAGTGATGCAATTGAAAGATTTTAGTACAAAAATAATACTAATCCTTTTTTCTATGTAAAACATGTAGAAATCAGTTATTTTGAGGCCTTTGAGATAAGATAGCTTTTTGTGACTCTTTGCACAACTCAAATCCAACTACTTTAGGTTGCTAAACTTATAGCGTTTACTTATAGGTAACCCATATTTAACTAATTATGGACAATTACACCAAATATGGACAAATTGATAGTGCACAATCACCTCGAAAATGTGAAGAAACTGAAAACAACGATGGAAAAGTGTCGGCGGCCCACCAACACATTTAATATCCTGCTCCATTGGTTTCCTCAAAATGGATTAATGTCAGACAATTTGATTTTAATGGACTTAGAAGTATTAAAATAAATGAGTTACAAATGCAACCTTGTGATATTAGAAGCGGTACCTATAACCGTGGAACCCCAGGAAAGGCATATCCACAGTACAAATCCTATCATTTCCTATGCAAATCCCAAACACAAGACAACTCTAGCCCCTTTACATGTATCAACTGGCAGCTGATAAGAGGGTCCAGAGTCTCGTGCGTAGTCATATGTAAACAGTGCAATCCCCATCCTAGAGCATGAGAAGTGAGCATATTTGGTAGCATAAAGAATAGAAACATTTTCAAAATGCCCTGCAGCGGAGCTTCATTTAAATTCAAAATTGACATGTACAAATTCTATGCAATTCTAGCAATAGAGGCAGACTGGATATGAGAACGTCTAAAAATGTCAAAGCTAATCTTGCATTATTCAGATGCGCAATTTGTGTCGGCGGGCAGCCGATAGTAAAGGCAAAAGCAATTGCGTAGAATAAGGAGATTGCAGACATGAGGCTACTCCCCTCCTGACCGAAAATGAGAAGAAGTGAATTGGACATCTGGGTAGAGCCCATGAAAACAAGATTTTCCTAGTGACAGAACGGTGCTATCAATACTGAGCAGTGTCACTCCTATCGGCTGGCAGCCGACACCACCTCCCGATTGTTGGTTCTGACCCGAGCAACACTGTGGAAAGCATTCATCGAACATATAAGGGGTTTATCGGCGGGTAGCTGATAGCACACAGAAGAGACGTGGCGTTAGTCATCTCCCTCTTCATCAACATCTTTGTCAATAGCTTCCCCGGCAGCCTCCAGATTAGCAATTGCAGCAATAACCGAGGCTTCCGGAATAACATGAGATGTTGGCGGTCCATTCTTCGCATGCGAGGGCATTTGGTGCGAGTACAAGACAATGTTGACATGAACTACCTGCGGCAGACAGAGTTCCTTATGCCATCTACGGGTCCAACACTCCCTCGCCACAACGGCCTTTCCTTCCCTCTTGGCTTTCATTGGAGTCCACCATTCTAGCTTGAAGTTTCCATACGATGGCCCAGGAGTCATGTCCACACACTCAAGTACCCGCCCCAGCCAAACCGGCAGATAATTGTTGTGACATGGTCGGCAAAGAACAAAATCTCCAAGCAGAACATCCCTGAATGGATTGAAGGTCAACCTTGGCCTATCCTTCGCAGGCCCGCAGTATAGAGAAGGTTCCAAGTCGTCCTTTGGAGTCGTGTCAGTCGGATTATTAGGATCCGCCCCCTCATCGCGACATGCGGATCCGTGATCTCTTGTCCAGTCAGACATCGGCTAGAATCCTTCCTGTAGCAATGTGGGTGTTGCGGGTAGCGGCTTACTAATCTCCGACAGAATTCTTTCCCAGTATGACACACAACTTGCTATTTCCTCTGCGTATCGCTTGTTTCTAGCCATTCCCAATTTCTAGAATTCGATGTACTTCGCTATTCCATTTTTGATGAAGCACTGTTTCTCATTGCATTCGCTTGCCCTGGCCACTTCTTTGTCTACGTTCCGTTTCTTGGGATTTATGTCAACGTTACCCCAGAGTGCCTTGAACGGAACAGGTCGAGGATCCCCCTGTGGAAGTGCCGGTCCCCTTGAAGCGTCAACTGTCCACATTTTCACTGGTGGTCCAGGAGGAAGCCACGAAGAATCCGTTGTCCTTTTCTTGTACCTCATGACCGGCCATCCTCGATCATTTCCCGACTCTTCTACGTAGAATTTGAAGAGATGCTTATCCCCGAGTTCCACGATCTTGTTGACCCCATCATGATGGAATCCCTTTAGGTAGGATTTGAAGTCCGCCACCTCCTGAACGAACTCCGAGATGAAGGCTACAGTCTTCTGCGAATCCATGAACGCCTTCATTAGATCTGCAAGAACGTAAGTGTTCTTCCTCTTAATTAGCTTGGACAGATAACTGAAGTACGCGTCAATGTCTTCGTGTGTATGACCAACAATAAGGAAGCCAACAGTTACTTCCTTAAAGATGCGCCTGGCAGTGAGTAATGAGCAAAATGCCATGAGGAACCAATTCTTATTGTCCTTTGCGGAATTGTCGAGTTGCAAGAACAACTTCCTTGGGAGTGGAACATGCGGCCGTCCTGGTCTTGGAGTGTTTGTGATTTTATCAGAGGCCGGAGGAATGGATGAGTTGCATCTTGATTTTCCGTGAAGTAGAGCTTCAAAAAAGGTGTTTTGAGGAGGAGTGGAGAAGAGGATCTTGGATTCCCGAACAGGCAGCAGCTCCAGAGCTCGAAGAACCCTACATAGCGACGATATAGTGAAATTGGAATCCCCAGGCCACAGTGATGTGGAGTAATGAGCATATGCGCCATCGCCATGGCCATACGTGAGCATGCCAGTACACGATATTGGTATCTACCCCAGCCCGACGGTGGCCTTGGTGATGCGCTGCATCCTCGGAATCGCGGTCTTTGTGGTGTCCATCTTGTCGTGAATAATGCAGAGGAACTATGATGGATTCTGAATAGATTGTGATCTCCATCCACCATACACATTTCTGCAAGCGCGTTGGTAATTGAGATGTCGTTCTCTGTCATCTACTAGGGCCTGCCACTCATCACAACCTCTGGGATACTTTGCAATGAACTCGACCAGAAAGTCACATTCTGTGCATTTGGAGAAATTGCTTCCTACCACCTTAACCTCAACGTTTTTGAAATGAGCCTTTCGGAGGCGGCTGATGGCAGACTGTGAGACCGGTTTCATATTGCAGACTCCATTGACCTACAAGACAGACCCAATTGCAAGGGATTCCATGACGAGAGAATCATATGTATCGGCTGACAGCTGACAGATCGGGATTGCCCGGAAATTAAAGAGGGAATTGAACAATCACTGACCCGCAAGGTGGAGAGATTCTGGAGGACGCCAATTCGGACTCCTAGTATTGTGTCGGCTGGCAGCCGACAGAAGCTACAACGGAATGCAGAGGAGTGGAGGATAATGGATACTTACATAATTGACCTACTCGCGCATGTGATCCCAGTTCATTGCAGAGGGGACAACCTTGAGATTATCCACGCGATTATTTCCCACCAGTCTGAACTCATTTGGCATCTGGTCAGCATTCTCATTGATAATTGTCGTGAAAGTTGCTTGAGCCTGAATAGTGTGCGAACGTGGTCACTGTGTCCCCGCGTTTCTATGAGACCCGCTGACAGATCCTCCAACGACCACGGCCTTGTAGACATGGTATGCCGACTTGGAGACCCCGTGTATAATATACCAGGCGTTTTCGCAGACGTCTACATTTGCGAGAGTAACAAACTTCTTCCCTGGAATAACACATGCATGAAGTTGACTCTGAACTGTGTATGCCATCTCCCTTCTTGCTTCGAATGTGCAAGCATAGAACTTTTGACGTAGTGTTCTTGTATCCTCCCAGGGAAACGTCTAGCAACATTTGTGCTTGTAGCAGTTTTGTGAGCTGACCTTTCGTATGTCAAGGTCTGATGTTTTCATTTGCAGTTTGGATAAACCCCCGCGATCCTTGGGCAGCACTCTTCGACGCACGGACCGGTATGGATTCTTGGGCACTCCCTGCAATCCTCCGTCATCAGACTTGTTCAACTCAGCAGCCTCGGAGTATAAGGTGACAATTTCAGAGAGTAGCCTGCCCCCTTCTAATCTTGTGTGGGACAGCCTCCAAGCTCCAGCGCATGGTAGTCATTTGTAGTGCCTCATGGTCAGATACGAACATGACACCCACATCTGAATCTCCGAGGACGCCGTTGTTGCATGCCTCGTCGGGAAGACAGACCTGGATCATTGCTCTACCGAAGAATGAGAAGTCGTCATTCAAAAGTTCACAATATTGATTTCTCCAAAGTGGTCTATCAGAGAATGGAAGACCCGGTTGACTAGATGGAGGATCAGAGGTATAATTGAGGTCTCCACTTCCACTAGTCCCAATAAACACGTCCGCATCAACGATGCTATCACTAGCACTAGGGTTAGATGCACCATCACCAGAGGTACTGAAACCATGAACATTGGGGAGATTGTCAGCAGACCCGCGGCTGTCATCGTCGGATGAGTACCGCCTATCATCCCGTTCATCTTCGTCTGATGCATTGGCAGGAATCCGTTGTTGTGCCACCTCTCGAAATTCGGCTAGGACATCGGAAGAGCTCCCTCCACTTTCGCAGTTACCATCCAGAGAAGGTCGCGTCAAATGAATTACTCCCGGTCCTGTCGGTTGTCCGCCGACAGGAGTGGGAGACACATTAGATGGATTGATAGGCCTGACCTTGTAACCAAACCAAAGTATTCTGTATCCAACACAGTCCTTCAGTATCATAAAATGTGGAATCTCGCAGTAGGCATTGTAATCCTTGAAATCATCGACAACATATAGAAGTCTAACAACTAGGAAGAAACTGTGTGGAACTCGGAAGCCTTTCCAGAACCCCTTCGGAGAGCATTCAACAATTATGCCAACACCTACATACTGCAGGTCGGTGCCACAGTCAGCAGAAGAGCGACTTCCATATTGATAGTGAGAGACAGGAATTGTTGTATGGTTTTTTCATCCATGTTCAGTTGTATCGGCTGCCGGCCGACACCACCGCAACTAGATCCTTTTGCCTCTGCGTAGGGATAAACATTACTTGCCTCCCACACGATTGACTTCCCCGCGCAGTGTCGAAGGAAGACCAAGTTCCCCTCGGGAAACGGAATATTCATGTCAAGGTTATCTGGAACATCAAGTACATGAACATGCACAAGGTAGGGTTTGCGGTTCACTACCCTCTCTACAACGGCCCGCCCCGCGTAATAGAGTCCTTCGAGGGTAAGAGCAACGACTACTCCCTTCCGCAGCGTCAATCTCCCAGAGCTTCCATTCCGTGTGAACGCTTCAATCGGATTTGCATCCAAACCAATGCCAACAGATCCACTCATGATACAAACTTGGCACGGATCTCATACAATGTTGAATATGCACTTGCTCAAAGTCCTCGGAAGTCTGTATCGGTTGGCAGCCGATACGTCAAAGAACAAAATGAAAGACACCCTATCAAACACAGTGACTTCTAGTTCCCTCCTTCCCACTAATGATGTTTGTATCGGCTGGTAGCCGACATTGACCTAGCTTATGGGCGGGCAGTCGACAAGACGGATTGTACGGACAATACCCTGACCTTCATTCACATTACAAAGTTGTAAATCAATTAGGGAGATAGATTTCAAATACAATGAAGCGATCGAGGAAGTTTGCACTAATATGAAAACATATCCGATCCATGCGAACTTGAGACATGTAATTGAATTGGATGTGCAAAATAGGGAGCTCCAAAACATCACAGACTGGATCCACATCTACTGCATTTAATGTGAGTGTGTCCTAACCTATAGATGCGCAATCCAATGCATTCTACTGCAAGCGCGTGCAAGGATGTATTCAGTTCTTCTAGTTCACCTATGACTCATGCTCAGATCCTGATCCTCATCCCTCATGCTCCCGGGACAGTGTGACTTGTGACTCTATGTCTGCAAGGAGGGAATGAAACTGAAAGAGGGTTACCCTCTAAGAATTGGACCTTAGTGAGGAGGTGCGAGACGCAATTTGGCGCTCAAAATTTGAATGCGGAGGAGGTTGAAGTTTTTGTGATTACAAATGAGAGAGGTGTGTACACTTGAGGATCGCCATTGGAAACGTACGCATGTCCTTGGAATGAGTGTTCGTCACTTTGATGTCCTTGGGAGGATGTGGTGTACGCTTGAGGATCGACAATGGGAACGTACGCATCTCCGAGCAATGAGTGATCGTCACTCTGATGTCCTTGGGAGGAAGTGGTGTACTGGATTTTGGATGGAATGCGAGGAATGGATGAAATCCATAGATGAATGGAAAAAGATTGTCATGATTGCACCGACGTTGGCAGCCGACACTTGAGTGGGGGAGGGGGGGGTATACTCCCCTGGCCACTCTCATTTCTCCTCATTTTTTCTCCACCACTTTTGCTCTTGCTCTCGCTCTCTCACCGGCCGGTCGCTGACATGCAATCGAGGGACTGAGGAGGAGCGGCCCCGCTTAAGGATTTTAGTGCGTAGCCGATACTTCAGTGTGGGCAGCCGATACTTCGTTGTGGCGTCTCGAGACAAGGAGATTTATCTTCAACCGACAGGTGTCGAAGGCCCGCCGATAAACAACAACAGCCAACGGCGATGGCGTCCTCCGCCACTGAAAGTGACAGGTATGGATCCGTACATTGTATCGGCTGGCCGCCGATACAATTGTTTATGCTTTGATGATATGCCGGTTTGAATGTATACTATGTTATTTGAATTGAACGAACACATTGCTCTTGTTATCGGCTGGCAGCCGACAGTAAGGGCAGCTGTAGTCTGGAGCCTGTTCCCCATATACAATGGTTGGCAGCAATTGTAGTTAGGCAGTATGAATTAGGAACTTCAAGGTAGTATCGGCTGGCGGCCGACACATTTGTCTCGATGTGTAATGAATTCCGTTTGAAACTGTCGGCTGGCAGCCGATACCTATGTATGTGTTGTGCTGAATGTTTTGGACTTTTGTGCGCAGGAAACCGACCCTGATGGCCAAACTTCTTAGCGAGCAGATCCCGAACTCAAGTATAATGGCCGACGGTTTTCCCCCACGCGTGACTTGGATAGCAAATCCGGCCATCCAAGAGTGGGGCTTGTGTTGGAGGGATTACCCGGACCGGCTAGTGGAGATTGCGCGCTCCTTCAAACTGAAGGGTAACATGATGCCAGGCCACGGCAACGTGATGGAAGTTATGGCAGTTGGTGGAGATGTCTAGGTGATGATCTACCTACTCCCAATCGGAAATCCGGATGGCATCGCGGACTATTTTGCGGTGCAGCTGCCTGTCGACAAGTGCACGGAGGAAGCATGTGGAGAGAAATCCATGGCGAGGGGAATGACATTTGAGGGGAGCAGCCCTTCCGATAGTGAAGACCTTGTTATGGGATGGGAATGTATGAAGGCAGAGAGGGATCAACAGAATGCCCTAATCACTAAGGACATGGCGAAAGGGAAGAAGAAGGTGCCAGCGTCGAGGAAGCAAGTGACAAGATCACAGGATCCGGCAAATGAATCTACTGAATAGGAGGCCGGGTCACCTAGCAAACCCAGGAGGAAGGCAAAGGGAAAGGACGATCCGAATCGGGTGATTATTCTCACACTGGACGAAGCACTGGTTTGCGGGAATCACCTGACGACGAAGACAAAGGATAACGAGGTGAACGCCATCTACCAGGCGCTGGAGACGGGACTCCTTCACGCATTCCCATACCAAAAGCGGCGACTATCTGGAGTCATTCCATCGGACAAGCTTCACATTGCACCAGACGAGTTGAAGTACCGAAAGATTGCGAAGGATCGCCTTGGTCAGGTATTCCATTTGTTTTCTATGCCACTACCCCATATTCCATTTAATGTCCTCCTACCAATAGTGTCAGCTGCCAACCGACACCCTGAAGTGGTGATTCTCACTACCTAGATTTCCGTCATTTCAGGTTAAAACCATGTACAAGGGCTATGGGTCTATCAGGAAGAAGTCCGAAATACACGGCATTCCATTGAAACGAGCTTCGTTACCCACAGACAAAGGACTGGACGCGGTGATGGACCAATGCCCGGTGGAGGGTGCCACTGTTGTCATCGGTGGTATAACGATGCCGTGGTGGCAGGTACCAAATGTCAACTGGTATATCATTGGGGGCCAACATATTGTCACCGCCTGTCGAGAACTAGCCGAACAGTTTCTTGACGGCTCGCCGGCCAAAGCTGATCTCTTGGAGTTTGAGGTCATTCCGGTATTTAGTAGAGACCCAAACACGCTTGTCCGGGTATCCAATGCTCTTAATCTGAACATCGCAGAGAAGGTGGCAAAGGAGACGTTCCGATCCTGCGCGGAGATGGGGAGGGCGGCATGGGTGAAGGCGGGTTGCCCGGAGCCACATCGAGGAGGAGGCAAGCCAACGGCCGCATTTGAGGTATTCATCATAAACTCTGCTTCATCAATAGGAATTTAATTTAATTATATAGTCGTTCTTTAATTGCAATTGTGTCGGCTGTCGGCCGATACAGGCATTACAGGGCGACATTCATAATGTTCATATGGAAGTATCCTTTCTATCGGCTGCCGGCCGATACAATTTTGACATGTTCTCACACATTAAATACTAAATTATGCAGGCAGCAAAGTTGAATGTCATGGCACACTTCGTCGACGAGAAGGTCTCGTCAAAGCTGTCGCTCATCTTTGTTAAGGAGAGGACATGGGTACTGTGGACTGAGGTGTTCGATGCTTGGGAGAACGGTGAGCTTGTGGGCGACGATGGGACTATTCCGAATTCCATCGTTAATCAGAAACCACTGACATATATCACCAAGACGGACTTGACGCCTACTCTCGGCCTCCGCGATGCCGACCTCTGTGAACTTGTGGGGGACATCCTCAACCCCCGCGTCAGCATCAAGAATAGTGCAAAGGCCTGATCATCAGGAAAGGTGACACTCTTCGATTGGTGCTGGGATAAGAAGCTTGACAGGGTCGTCATGAACGAGATCATGTGGCTCAAGAAGAAGTACCCGCTGCCTTGTAAGGATGCTACTTGGGTCCCGTATTCTGACGAGGCGTGGCAAGAACTTGCAAACGCGGAAGGCTATTCTGCCGCTGTCGTTCGGAATGTGTGGAAGGACGTCAAGAAATTCACAGACGGCAGCAACTGGTTGAACAGGCGAGCCAACCCCATGCATCCTACGACGGATAAGTCTACGGATGGCAAGGCGCCTGGGGTATTCTACACAACGTTGAAGAGCTACGCCACTGTTGCTATGGATCCGATCCGGGGGAGTGGGTCAGACCTCAAGTACGAGTGCCGCCTTGGAGAGATTATATCCAGCGTGATAGAAGTAGTTTAGGGCGGCTCTGAGTCTTTGGGCCTCCAACCTGGGGACCGGAAGTTCTTCGTGCTATTTGGGTACAACGAGAGTGGAGAACCTTTGCATGTGAATAAAGAAAATTTCTTGGAATTAGCAATTGTGGCAAAGGCTCCCTCGGAACTGGACAATGATTCCGACTCCTACATTCCTCTGCCAATGCTCTTCATAGGCAACTCTCGATTCAGGGATTCCATGGCGGCCGCCTCCTATTCATCTATGTCGTCCTGGTATTTCCAGACGGTGTACTACCAACCATCTTCTCGCAGGGGCTTTCTCAAGGCCGAGCTAGAGGCGAAGCCAATGGTCACACTATCTCTGACCTACCTCAAGCCGGAGGATAGAGGCAATATGCAAGGGGTATTCAAAAAGTTCACAGGAATCCAGAAGCCCCTTGAATGGTACAACCAAGATGTCGATGGCAAGGTCGACTGGAACGGAGGATTCTGCGGCGTTGGCCATGGGCTCCTGGAGTTATTCATGAAGCCGACCCTCAAATCCAAGGATGCCACCGTCATCAATATTTGGGGAGGTGGAAACGTTACCGAGATCGCTCTGGTAAGTCATGCGCTGTAGTACACTGGGAGTTTAATGTTTTCTTCGTATTCATCCATTTGTGTCGGCTAGCAGCCGATACAAATCCTATCTGACTGCAGTGTTCTATGTTTTCAGAGGAATGGTTGCCCCGTTCTAGAGTTTGTTCTTGAGGAGGATGGCGTAGCGAAAGCTAATGAGCGCGTAAAGGGAATGAACCTTGTTTCCGCTGCTCATTTCTTTGCTCCTCCGCGAGACCCGGCATTACTGGAGGTTCGCACTATTGGAGGATCGGGGCAGGGGGCTCATTCGACTCCTTCGTTCACTCCGCGTCCCTCCACTGATTCAGAATCCATGCGTCCACTACAGATTATTGTCGGCTCTGATGATCCACCCTCGAGGGTCCGCCGTCGAATTAATCAACCAACCACATCACGAACGATTGTCTTGCGCGGCGACTCGTCCAGTGAAGACTCCATCGTGCAAGCACTGCTTCGCAAGCCGCGAGCTAGCCGAAGTCGGGATCCTACACCAATCGAACCTTCATCGCCCACTTGTACAGCTCAACAGGAGTCGGCACCAACAAATAGCAATATCGTGTCGCCCATTGATCTTGCTCATAGTTGCCAAGCAATTTGTGACACTGTACCATGCGATGTTGGAGAAACTGGAGATGGTGGAGTCGGCGATGATGGCACTTCGGACGCCATGGTCGTTGATTTACATAATGCCCCGCCATCTGAGGAGATCCTAAGAGCTCAATCAGAACACTAGGGGTCGAAACCAACAGGAGCCGTCGAGAACCCGCCAAAGTCTACCGTTGATGTCGGCGGCCAGCCAACACTTCCAGATGCGTCCGTTGGCGGGCCGCGACGGGGTAGGAGCAAAGGAAACAGACCGGATGGGACTTCGCCTTCTCTGGACTCTCGTCGCACTGGCCGGTCCAAGGGGAAACGTAAACGCACGGAGGTGGAGGTAGACAGTGTCATGCCTTTGGAAAACATGCCAGAGCACGACTTCCCCAACGAACCGCTGTCTCCCGTTCATCAGGGAGCATCTATGCCAACGCGGTCTAGAGGTTCGTCGTAGGTCAAAAATATGTGCCGAAATATTTGAGGAGTAACTAGAGTAGGTCATTTAACTTAGTGCTACCTGGCTCTGACTTGTTCTTTGGGACTTGTCACTGTGTGCCTTCAGCTATGCAGAATAGACTATTTATGTAGTGTGTCGGCTGCCAGCCGATACATTAGAATTTTGTTGTTCGAATCCACTCATTGTATTGCATCTAAGGCATTATGTACGTCATCTCTCATTGCAGATTCTCATGCTCCACCATCTGAGTCCTCAGAGAAGACCGTGTCTCAAGGAGGAGACGAGTGTGACAAACCGGCTACCGACTACAGAGCACACGATTCAAGTTCTGATGCTCCACAGGTAGCGTCTTCGAAATTGTTACTTTTCATTGAGGTCCAGGGAACCATAATGTTCTTCGAGCCGCTCATTTTGAAGGGAAAGGGTTCGCATCAAAGGTCTCAGGTTAGAGATCGTCCGGGACTTCAATAATTTCTGAGATTTTGTATGAGTCAGGACATCACGATTGTCTATTGGTTGGATTTGGTGTTGAACACTCTCAAGCATCGTCTAGACAATATTAAATGGAAGGTGCTAGAGATTGGAGATAGCTTTCTTGCCTTCGGGCAAGAGTCATGTGACCTTAGCACCTACTGGAATCCGGCGAATCCTAGTAGACCAATTTTCTTGAAGCGTCTTGCACGTCTCTTGGCCTCCCCGACACTGTTCAACAGTGGTGCCTCCATTCAGAATTCATTGATCATCGATCATATTCCTTATAGGAACATTCTGAATTTGCCATATAGTGCGGTTCATCCACCTCCTTGTACAATGTACTCGGAGGCGAAATTGAAGGCTCCCAAACTCCCCTTCTTCCAGCAAACGATGATCCCGTTTCTGGAGGGGTTGCTGTCTTCTGGGCTCTCGGTTCCCGAGTATTGTGAGCGGAATTCAGAAGTCGGTCTTCCGCAATGCATGCCGGGGTCGACTCAATATAATTTGTGCATTGAAGTCACGCCAGACTGTAAGAAGGGATTTGAGGTGCCCTACTCAGAGGAAGAGCTACTAGCCATGGGAACGAAATGATGCGGATGCTAATCAACCTGTCGCTGGAGGGCGCTTACTGTATCGGCTGCCAGCCGACACTTTTATTAGAAACTGTATAAATGTCTTGTACATATAGCGTAGGACTTGTACCATATGTTTAAAAACTTATGTATGGATTTTTTTGCTAAACAATTACTTGTAATAAAGGCATTTACCGACGCCTGTCCAGCTATATAAGACGGATAGTCGTTTCGCTCTCGAAGCATTCAAATGTTTCCTTCGAGAGTTTGAATGTTCTAGCACGATCACTGTAATCAATAGTTATGGAATTCTTGGATGTAGTCGCTGAATCTCCACTAAATTGACTGGGCTGCATGTAATGACTCAGTCTCCTAGACGGTCCGCAAATGCTTCTAGCTTGGGACTCTGACGGGACTGTAGCATTAACTATAGCAAGGCTTGTTTAGTGGAGACTCATCGATTGCATCTGGTCTTCTACAACACTTATTTACAGTTCTCTGCTTTACCCTTTCACTCTTTAAGGAATCGTTTGATTGCTTCCTGAGCAAAAGCGCGCTTTGCCATATATGGCTGGGCATGGCCATCTTTTCTTTTACAAACTCGCACACTCATACTCACTTCTCGTGCCTAGATTTCGGGGTGAATCATTGCTTACTACTTTATCATTTATCGACAACCCTGCGTATCGGCCGCCAGCCAATACCTTGCATGCCGGTTCTCAGCTCCCTTGTAATTACCACATAATCTTGAGTCATCACATTTCTGTTCTGTTCAGGAGTCCACCAATGGGCAACCCCATACATTCAAAAAGTGTGTGGTGCTCTGCGTCACGGGATTGCTTTGTTTTGTCGACCCAAATATCGAGGTGGATAAGTGGGACCCTCACCGAAACATCGTTAGACGTCCAGGGCTCGTTGGAATGTTTTCTACGTTGTTTGAAAAGTTCCATGTCGGGATTTGGTCGAAAATGCCAATGCATGAACTGCGGCTGTTGCTTGCTCACTTGCTTCCAAAAGATGTCATTCAAAAGCTATCATTTGTATATGGGAGAGAATACTGTGTAGATAGGCAGAATTTTCCTTGGTGCTACAAAATGATATCAACACTGCTTGTAAAGGGACCGTCCAAGGAAATTTGTTCATCTGACCAAGTGCTCATGGTTGACGTCTGCCCGATTTCACTACGGAGAACACCGGATACCGCGTGCTATATTCCATTGCCATTTCAGGGGCATCTCAACTTCCCAAATGCTAATAGAGTTATTCCAAATATTTCAACGGACATCATTCCATTCATATATCCCATGTACGAGCATGATTCAGTTTCGGAATATGTCAAAGTCACCAAAAGACCGGGACAATTACACTATAAAGTGGCACAGGCCATGAAGTACGGGCATCCGAATTGGGATGGGATATTCTGGTAGAGACTTCTTTAGGATATATGGGCTGCCAGCCAATACACTGCTATCGTCCGCTGAGGTACACAGTATATACCTTCATCGCCGTCATCAACTTTATTGCCTTCATCAATTGTACCTCCAAAATCAAATGGATCGTCAACAACGCCTTCCTTACTTTCACATCCTACTTTCGGGGTCGACATCACGTTCGCTGAGATATCGGCTGCCAACTGATACTCCTCGTAGATTCCTCTATAGCTGATCTAGTTAGTGTGAGGCAAATGTAATGTGGCTTGCGCTTTCAGCAGCATGGAGGTTGTCTTACCCTGCTCTGATAGTCGAATCATTCATCTTAGCTAGTTCATGTGGACTATCGGCTGGCATCCGACACTGTGCCACGCCTTGTGGTCATCAGCTATGTAATTTGTCATTCTCAATATATCATGTTATTTTACGTTTCGTATACACTGCGGGCTATTCTGGAAAATGATTGTTGCACATAAATCATTGAATTCCACTTTATCGGCGGGCAGCTGATTGAATTCTGGACTATGGATTTGTCCATAATTAGTTAAATATGGGTTAGGTGGGCCTTATAGGTGGGTTGATAAAAATAAAAACAAAAATTCTAAATTTGTTCAAACCTTCTAAAAAAGGTTTTCAATGAATGATTTTGACCTCAGAAATTTGTTACTTAGTGATACGCCTTTAGTATTGAAAAGTTTCTGAAGTTCTCAATTATCCCAAATAACAACCTTTTTGGTCAAACTTGTTTTATTAGCCAAAAGTTGACAAAGGTAAAACTAAACTATGAAACCTTATAGAGGGCACAATGGCTCTTCTTTTTGTGTTCTTAAAGTAAAGGATCCTCAAATGAAAATCTCAAAAAGCCAAATTCACAATCTTGAAACCTCCACTCAGTCCTCATTGGCAGTGCAAATTCCTAGTTGCGACTTGCAAGAACTATGAAATACCTTTTTCTCTTAAAAAATTTAGAGCTGAAAATAATTTAGAAATTAAAGATTTTTTTTCTAATAGAATTTTAGCTATAGGAAATGGAATTCTCAAAAAAATCCATTGTATGTTGTATAGATGTTTGCAAAGCGAGCATCTTTCAACATACATTTTCAAATATGAAAAAAAAAATTTTGATGTTTTTTTTGGTGAATGAAAATCTCCACAAAGTTGTTCTAAATGGAAAAAAATATTTTGTTTTTCAAATTTTAATTATCTAATTTTGACAAATGAATATGTGAAAATACCTATTTTCTTGAGATTTTGCACTTTTTCAATTTTTATACTTAGAGAATTATTCTCTGTTTGATCTTCCTTGAGTACACTCTTCTTACCCCTCGAGGCTCCAACAACTTTTTGATAGTGAAGGTTTTCAATGAATTGTCTTATTTTGATATTTTTTTGGATCACGATGGGCTTGAAATTTTAATTTTAACCATACAAAGATGAAGACTAATTGTTTGTCTACTATAGTATGCATAGAATTAAGTGTATTAAATATGATTGTTGGATTTTTAGATTATAACAATTTAAATGATGAACTTTATAAGCAAAAAACATAGCTTTGGGGGAAGAATAACGATAGCAAGATGAATAATGCTTTTTTACCCTTCCAAAATCTTTAAGTGAAATAATAGGCAATTTTTTTAATTTTTTAATTAAAAATGATGAGAAATAAAAAAACTCTCTCAAATTTGTATGTATTTTCGAATTGAAACCAAAACTAATGAAATTGGACCCCTTAAAAATTTATATATATGTCAATTTTTTGAATTTAATAATTGATATTATTAACATATTTTTGGTAGCATCTTCAAAAAATTTGGAATCACTCTAAATATTTTGTATTCAGAATCACATAGATTCAATCTTGTATTTCTAAAATTGCTAAAAATAAAAATTTGAAAAAAATCCTCAAAATCCAATTTATTTGTGATGAATTAAGACTAATACTATCCCAAAAAATGTTTTTTTTCCAGCCCTACTATTCTTTTCATTGAAAAAACAATTGGTTTGCTTTTTATTTCTATTAGATTATATTTCCTAAATAATATTTAAATACTTCTCACATTGAAATTTTGAAAATAAAAAAATACAACAAGTATGTCAACTTTTTACTCTATGAGTTCCTAATTTACAAAATATTGAGATTTTTTCACCCTACAAAGAACTTGTCATTGATCATTTGAAGAGGATACATTGTGTTTTTTAGTCTTTGAGGGGCTCAAGGTCTAATATTTGGCCATTTTTTTAATTTTTTCTTTCAAATGGTTTTTAAATTTTGAATTTTCAAATAATGAGGTAAAAAGCATTTGAGGCACCTCACTGCATATGAAATTTTTATTTTTTCTTTGAAAACTATACACAGTATGTGCATAAGGAGAAGCTTTAAGGCACAACAATTTTCATAACTTTTGACTACATGGTTAAAAAAATTATTGCATGATATGCAATTCTCAACCGAGTTCTTAGCAATCGGCGGGTAGCATAGGTAGCCCAAAAAACTTTTTTTAAAATCACTTTTAAAAGAAAAAAAATTTGAAGTTGGTTTTCTAGATTTATATGTACGTGGAAAGCTTTGAATCATTCCTTTTTTATTTACGAGATGAAAAATATGAGGTGTTCTAGTTTGCGGGTAGTTATGGATCTCCTACTCAAAAATATATTTTTCATTAAAGTCCTTTATTTAACCCAATTTCTATATTTTTTGAAAAAAATAAAAATATATGATGTAGATTGTTTAAGACTACATTACCACCGTGGGGATTGGAATTTTTCAATTTTATAATTAAATTCTTAACAATTCAGTATTTTGAATGACTTTGTACTTCTTTCTATTTACTATTTTTTTCCTATATGTTGTGCAATTCCAAATGATCTAAATTTTTTCAATCTTGTAGCCAACTTGACTTGAGGAATGAATCCAAAGAGTAACCACCATTTGGGACATTTTTTCATACAAATGTGACCTTGTGAAGTGCAACTACCCGCATTTTCACAAGGCCCCCCAAAAGATTTTTGTATCAAAAATGGCAGTTTTGGAGCGTTTTTGGTGAAAACATAGTCTCTGACCTTTAGGGGTTAACCCCAAAAGTTCAAAGAGTCTCTTTGGGGGACTCTTGAAGGTTTGAGTAGGTACTCATGATCTAAAATTTTGGCAAGATTTTCTGAATTTTTTTTTTCAAGATAGCAAACTAATTAGCATTTCAACATTTGGGCGATGTGATTTTTATTTCCATTAGTGCATGGGAGAAAATATTTTTTTCACAATAAGCTGAAATAGGACAAGGGCGGGCATAGAAAAGTACACACAAAATTTGAAGTAATTTATTAAAAAAAATTATAATTTTTTTGTATGAGGAAAGATTTCATTTGTTCCATTTGGATAAGATATGTGAAAGGAATGAAGCTTTATGTTTTGGAGGCAATCTTAGCAAATTCTTGGAAAAATAATGTACTGTTCGTATTTGTTTTTTAACTCAATTTTAACAATTTAAAAGAAAGAAAGTTGCAAATGGTTTAGTTTGCTTTCTAGAACAATCTCATTGTTAAATCAAGACTTTTTTGTCATACTTTATGAAGTGCCAAAGTGGCAATAAAATAATATAGTAGTACTCCAAATTTCAACATTCCTCAACATATTGGATAGAAATATCAAATTAGCACATATCACATGTGCATAATTATGTTTTCATCCATAATCTAGCAATTTCATCCAAGTTTTTTTTCTAATTCAGAATTTTTGGGTGAAAAACTTCATGGTTTCTTCCATTTCTTAGCCAAATTATTTTTTATAGATGCAATGGGGCACTAGAAAGCCAAGAAAAATAGACTTGTTTGAGACTAGTGTCTTTCAACTCCATCTTAGACCAATCAACAATTTAATTTTTTCTTATTTTCCTTATTTTTTTATAAACTCTTAATTCAATTCTTCAACACAATTTTATTTTAATGCACCATCCTTAGTTTGTGAGAATAGTTTGAATTAACCTCTAAAGGACCGGACTGTGTTTTTTTGGTTGTATAGAAATTTTGGGCAAGTACCTACGAGAGGAGATATTCATATTTGAGGCTGAAATTTTAATAGAATGTGGGGGCGAGGAAGATCTTTCATATGCACCAAAATTCATGACATTTGGAAATACGAGTCAAAAGTTATAGCCTAATATATATTTTTTTTCACCAACAGGGCAGTTTGGGCAGATAAAAAAATCACTTTTTCCAAAAATAAGAATTTGGAATTGATTTCCTAGAGTTTTATACACGAAAAGCTTTGAATCATTCAATTTGATCAATGAGTCAAAAGTCATGAGGATTTTTTGTTTGCAGGCAGTTTTGAATTTCCTACTCTAAAATAAACCTTGAAATCCTTTATCTTACCCAATTTTCAATATTTTTGGACAAAAATAAAATCATAGGATGTAGATACATCATTACAAAATTTTGAGCAATAGTATTGGAAATTTTCAATTCCATATTTAAATTGTAAATAATTTAGTATTTTTAATCATTCTCTACTACTACCTACTTACTATTTTTTCCCTATATGTTGTACTATTCCAAATGATCTGAAAATTTTCAAGCATGTGGCCAACTTGTCTAGGAAAACAAATTCAAAGAAGCACCACCATTTAGGTCATTTTTTCATAGAAATGTGAGCTTGTGAAGTGCAGCTGCCTCGCTTATCACAGAATAAAAAAAAGATTTTAGTTAATTTGAATGCTTATATCTTGCAATCCACCTAGTGGAAATGTCTAAAAATTTTACCACATGTTTTTGATACTATGTAATACAAGATCCTACGGTTAGATATGTCAAAAAAGTTTTTTTCCAAAATTTTGGTACTTGTACTAGAATGGTGGTTTTACAGCGTTTTTGGTGAAAGTATAGTGCTGGTCCTTTAAGGGTTAAGAGGTTACAAAGCCTTATAATCTAGTTAAGATTGAAATAAAATATTATAATTCTATTTACTTAAAACGCAGATGTCTTGTTATTGACACTAACTGTCAAAGTTTCTAAAGCATTTTCTAGACATTCTAATAATAGTCTTGAACAAGATCCTAAGGTTCAATATGTAGAAAAAAACCAAATTTTTAAAGGTTTTGTTGTTTGCATTGAAAAATATAATCCATTTTCCAACATATTGACAAAATGCACAAGCAATAGGAGTTTTTTTTCAAAAATTCTACTTTTCAATAATTTAAAACTGCACTTTGAAAAAGGCTTCTAAAGTCAATGTTTGCAGGACACTAAGAGTATACTAAACTCTACCTACCATTCGAAATGGGTCTTAAAAAAGTTATTTTTAGCCTTAATCTAGAACATTTTGTCAAATAGGAAGATCATTTTGGGACAGAGGGAGTATTAGTTTTAAAATCTTTCATCAAATAACACCTTCTACATTACAATTTAAAGTAAAATGAGTATGAAATTTTCTTTTTGGTTAAACATTGTGTACATATGTTTTCAACCCATTTTCCAACATATTGACAAAATGCACAAGCAATAGGACATAGGAGTTTTTTTTCTAAAGCTTTTGAAAGACAAAGCATCACCTTTTGCAAGGGCTATAGAAACCATGTATTTTCAAAGTTAAGCACATTAAACTTGTTAAAATCAGTCGGAACATTCACTCCAAAATTTTGAAACAATGTAATTGAACAAGCTATCAATCAAAGCATCCTTATTAGTTTTGGATTTGTGAATAATTAAATATTGATGAAGATTTTGACCTTCTTTTGGAGACGAGTATTAATATTGAAGCACTTTTGGGCTTCTAAGGAGTTGTGGAAGATTTTGAGGGGTTCAAGTATTAAAACATCCATAAATTGGTGGATTTTTCATTTTCTAAATTTCTGAAAATAACCATAACTTTTTACATAATCGTATACTAATAAATTAAAGAAATTACAGGTTGTCCATCTAAATTTTCAAATTTTCAAACAGTTCCATGTTCATAAATTCCAATATATCTGATTAGGTTATGTGTAAGTTGAAATGAGTTGAAATTAGAGCCATGTCCTTGGGTCGTCCGCCGCAATTAATCCTTCGCCAACCGAACGAACGGAGGCCGCATATTCCGCTCCTCGTGCCGCTCGCCTCGCCACGTCGACTAATGTTCGCGCCCGGTCTGTCGCGCTGACTGTCGGTCCTCTTCTTCGATCGCTTCGCTTTTGCTGGGTATAAATTCACACGCCCTCCGTCCTCTTCTCCATCTTTCTTCCTTCTCGCTCTCCGCCTGGCCCCGAGCGAGCTCTCGAGTCAGTTCTATCATCGATCAGTGATCCTCGTTCGTGATCGAAGCTTAGCTTGGAGCTGCACCGTTCCGTTCCGTTCTTCTCGATCACGTTGTAAGCAATTCTTGCAATTGGATTGAGGGACCTGACTAATTCAGATGCAAGCACTGGTCGAGCACAGAATTCTAGCCGGCCTGTAGCTAGCTAGGTCTTCATTTGGGTTCCCGATTTCTGGCAGGGGTCACATTCCGGTTAGACTTTGCATTTTGTTGCTTTGCAAATCGATCGATTTACAGGCAGTTCGTCATTCTTTTCGTAATTCAAGCATTCATTTCACAGTACTCGACTGTTTTGCATTAATGAATTCTTGGCTGGATCGGAGAGACTCTGACTCAGTAGCTAGCTAGCTTGTATGCAAATCAAATGTGCTCCACAAGTTCTAATTTAGCGTGTTGTTATATCAGGCACCTAGTTGCATTGCTTCAATTCCCGAGTGCCGGAAATGAATTGTGATTTTTCATTCGGGCATGCATTCGCTAGGTACGATCTACACGATTCCACACCCACTATAACGTCATGACTGATACATCTTCCTCTTGTGCATGACGCAGGTCACATCCGATTAATTTACGGACCTACGATGGCAAGATCCGGGGCCGCCGCTTTGGCCGTCGTCCTGGCGGTGACGATGGCTCTTGTGCAGGGCTCGATGGCCGCGAACTACGTGGTGGGAGGGTCAGTGGGATGGCAGCTGACCCCCTTGCACGAACCCAATTTCTATCAGGATTGGGAGCACAGCAACGCCCCCTATTACACCACCGACTCTCTCGGTACACCAACTGAACCCTGGCCTAGCTAAAAGTAACCACTAATCAACCTTGCTACGACGTAGTTCCAGTAAATGATTAAGACGATGAGCGTGGTTTTCTGCATGCAGAGTTTCGATGGATCGCCACAGACAGCGTGCTGCAGGTGGATTTCGCCGCCTTCCAAGCTTGCAACACGGCTGCCCCGATCAAGGCGTGGTTGGCGAATCCCGGCGGAGAGGTGACGAGCATGGTGTTCCCCCTGCGCGACTACAAGTCCCAGACGGTGTACTTCATCAGCGGCGATGCCAGTCATTGCGCTGATGGCGAGAAGTTCTTCATCAACGTTTTCGAATGATAAATCGATCGAGTGCCTCACTCGCAATGTGAAGCAGTGGACTTAGTAACGAAGAAGAGTCTGGATCGCTTGGACGATGTTGTGTTCGAGTTCGTAGTGGCTGCAGTTTCCAACTACTTCGTCGTAATTATACTAGCGCCATGGCGCCCAATCTGAGTAGTTGAGTTAGTTGAGTTACTTTCTGATATGTGAAAACTGAAATCAGTACCTTCAGTTAATTGTTGACTAGCTTGTTAATCGTGTATGCACTCAGATCGACTCTAATAATAAAACATTTCATTCGGAAGGATTTGTAAGCCTGCTCGACCGATCACTCTGGTCAATACTGTGAGGCACGCAACTTAATTCCATTGAATTTGTCACAATTAAAGCAAGTTCGACATGTAGTCACGCAGTGGGAATTGAACACCATGCTCGTCTGCCCTCAGTCGGGATTCGCGAACCGCGAACCAGGCCTTGATGGCGCCACGCGTGTTGCAAGCTTGGAAGGCGGCGAAATCCACCTGCAGCACGCCGTCTGGGGAGGCCCATCGAAACTCTGCACAAAACCACCCACCTCGCTCAGATCACAATCGTCTTACTAGAATAAGTAAATGTTTAATATCTTAGGTAGATTATCTGTCATTGTTTCCCTTACAGGAATATCAGAAGTTTCCCAGATGATTTGGCAATGGGAACAGCGATCAGGGAAAAGCGGCAAACATGAAAGCAGTGGCACAAATTTCCATGTTGACTAATCTGTTAACCGGGAATGGCAGTAGATCTGGAAACCAGAGATATTCTCCCTGTTATATTGCAAGCTGATCGATTATGAAGAGGAGTGTCGATCGACGATGTGTACCGAGTTCGGCTATAGTGTGGACATGAAAATTTCGGTGTGCCCAATTCTGGAAAAAATTGGGGTCGCGTCCAAATCCCAATCCCTGTTCCGACCATCCTGAGTGGATATGGAGCGAAATCCTGCCATCGAGGCTGTTTTAATCAATTAATTATCTGGATCACAGGGCCACGTACGTACATCAATTCCTCAGAATTTGAGAAGCAAAGAGCTTAATTGATTGTACGTCTGAGCTGCCAGTACTCTGCCACTAACAAGGTCAGATTGTCTGAAGTTGCAGCAGCCAAGAATTACGTACCTAGGGTGTTTGGAGAAGCTGCTTCAGGAGGATCCTTCACCGACAGCGCTGCGGTGTGGCTGGTGCCTGGAGTTCCTAAAACTTGAGGTGCAGAACGAGATGGAGAAGTAAAGCTTCGGTGGTGGAGGCAGGTTTGCTGGACTCCGGGCCGAAATTAGTGGAATTATATCTTAGAGACGGGAGCGGACCGCGTTATATACTGTCAACCAACCCTAATACCGAGGTTAGCACCCTAATGACAAGGTTATCATAAAATGAACCAAGTAATGTAATATTTTGTGTAAATTTTTCCTTCGTGATCACAAGCAAATTAATATAGGCTGGATATAGAGTGACTTTACATGTAGGCTAGTCAATTGACCTTCTTATTAAATAATGACAACAACTCAATACTACATGAAATCATTTGTTTTTAGAAATGAACACATATATGACATGCATGCAAGTCATTATATTAATTTTCATAATCAATCCGCAATGTTGTGTGCTTGCCACGTACAGTTTCCACACGCTTTACTTCACCAGCGGCGATGCCGATCATTGCCTTTCTGGCCAGAAGTTCTTCATCGATGTTTTCGAATGATCCATCAAGGGCCTCACTTGCAATGTCAAGCAGCGGAATAAGAAGAGTTTGGATCGCTTGGACGACGTTGGTTGTGTTCGAGTTCGTAGTAGCTGCAGTTTTCAACGTGCAGAAACACTTACTTCGTCGTAATAACGTACAGCTAATGGCGCCATGGCGCCGGAGTAGTTTAATTATTTTTGTCTCTGATAATTATTTGTGAAAGCTGAAATCTTTACCAGTTCTTGACTTGTTGCATGTGTACGCACTCCGAGTGACTCTAATAAACATTTCATTCGAAAGGATTTGAATTGTAAGCCATGCTCACTCTGGCAGTCTGGCCAATAATGCGAGGCATGCGGTTTCAATTGAATTCGTCGAAAAGCACATTTAGAATAAGACAATAAGTTTTGGCAATCTGTAAAAAGAAAAAGTATCATTCCCTGACGTCATCGTAAGGTAGTTCCATTTGAATTCTGAAAGTCATGCATGCATGATTGCAATTGGCTGTGACCTTGGGAAACAGTCAATCATGCCTTTCAGAATCCCTTGCTCTCGTGCTGGTGTAATCCACCCCTCACCATGTTTTGAGTGGAATGCAGTTTGCACAACAATTTCCACATTTATTAGCACAACATACTAAAGAAAACATGAAAGTGGCATACAAAGTACAACCAATTCAACAAAATGGATGTTATGATATTCATCTCCTTCACTACAATCCTGCTTTCCTAACTAAGGCACAATCATCTAAGACATGTAAACATGTTCCATACTTTTTATATATTTAATACAAATTCATTTTAAAATTGCTAAAATTTTATAGAACAATCTTGAATGCAAAAATATATTGAAAAGTATATTGAAAAGAAAACAATGCCAAAATTATTAACACATATTTCTTGCAATCACAAATTTCAGCTGTATTTCTCTAAGTTGGAATCGTGAGGAAAATTAATTTACTGTGGCGGTACCATTTCAAAGAGATTGAACAAGTTAAAAGATTTTTGCAGTGTTGTGTAGTATGTTATAAGTGGAACAAATGAATCATTAGATAACAATAACCAGATTATTTTGGATCCCCTCTGAAAAAACTGAAAAATGTGAAAAACGTATACATTGAATGCCTTACCGGTTCCCAAATTAAACCCTAAACCACTAAAAGGCAGGCTGTGTGAATAACTCGCGACTGAGACAACGACAACAGCCTTATCGCATGACGCGCATTGCCTTCGTGAGCAAGCTAGCTCGCCGTTGATCCTTGCCTCGCGAGTACCGCGCGAGAATCAAACCCTAACATGACGTACCCCCAACTATATAAACCCCCACCTGGAGCTCACTTCTTCATCTTCAGCCTCCACACGATCAGAGTCTTTCAGTCGTATCCCAAACACGTACATTCTTGCTTATTTCTAACCGATCGCGTAGAGAACTCTCGTGTTGCTGCGAGGTTTAGGGTTTAGTTTGAATTCGTGAGTCGCTGTTTACGTAACGTCTGCGCGCCCAGGTTAATCTACAGTAAGGGAATTCGATCCGTCCCGTAACGAGCCGCCATGGCAAGATCCACCTCCGCTTCCGCCGTCTTGGCATGCTTGGTGGTGACGATGGCGCTTGCACGTTGCGCGATAGCCACAAACCACGTCGTGGGAGGGGATCAGGGATCATGGCACGCCCCGGACAACCCGACTTTCTATCAGGATTGGGCCAACAGCAACGGCCCCTACCGCTTTCGCGACACTCTGGGTACAGTTTCTCTTTAAACCAGAACTGAAAACTCTTAAAAGTTTTCGCTTGCTTTAATTTCAAGTCTGTACGTTAAGTTGTATGTGAATGATATTACACCGTCGTGATCGAACTCTCCGTGATATGATTGTGATCCCATGCATGCAGAGTTTCGCTATGCTCTGGGTGACAGTGTAGCCCAGGTGAACGAAGCCGGGTTCAGCGGGTGTGACTTGCGGAACGCCATCGGGTTCTGGAGCGAGGACGGGCACATGCTCTTCCCGCTCGTGCACGCCGGGCGGTTCTACTTCATCAGCGGTTCAGGGCATTGCGGCGCAGGCCAGAAGTTCTTCGTCGACGTTGTCGCGTGATCGACTTATTCGGTCGGTTCTGACATGCAGCGTGCTAGCCACAGCTTTTTTTCATGAGTCTGGAGCTGCTGCTGCACGCAGACGACATGCAACTAAACGATTTGCCGCGGTAGTAAGAATAATTAATTGCACAATCAGCGTAGCTTGGACATACGTAGCCGTAGGAGCCTGTGAATTGGATGTGGAGTTGAAGTAGTTTCCAAGATCAGAATTATATTCTTGCTTGTTTGTGTGGCCGATCGAGCTAGGCGGAGTCGACCAGCGAGCTAGAATCAATCACAATTCATGTGGATCTTCAGCTGTTTATTAATAATCAATTGTGCAAGTTTGTGAATGATTTGTTGTATTGAGAGACTGCAAAATCTATCTTGTGAATGGAGATGGTCAGGACTGTGATTAAATCGTTGCAAGCTTCAGGATTAGCATACATCACTTAATTTTATGAGTTTTCTCAGTCTGTGAGGGAAATGATCGATATATCGTTTCTTCCAGTTTTGACAACTTTCATCGGTGTTCATCGATCTATAAAATGGCGAGAAGACCAGTACACTACTAGTGTCAGAGTGCATTTGTATACCTGTATCGATCAAAAGGAAATTTATCACTATCCTGACTTGTATTTTTCCAATAACACTATCAAGGTGAATGTAATGCAAAAATTACTCTCCTACAAGGGAAACCAGCCTTTGACAGGCCTGCAGAATGACTGGTTTGCCTTGTCCGACATTATTGAAAATTTTTAAAGTTTTTCCATCTAAAGACAAATGTGAGAAATGGAGAGAGCAATTGAAATGTTCTTTTTTTTTATAAATTGTAGATTTTTTTATGAATTTTTCAAGTGTGTTGCCCAATTGACCCATGCCAAAAGAGTCTCTAGACACACCAAAACCATACAAGAGTGTACCCACAATGGTCATCTTACCACCTAAAATAGTCACAATATTTCATAACATGGACATGACATAAAGGAATAAAAAAGACTAACATTAGAGGAAATCTGAGCCTGCACAAGGCCATTTGATTGCATGAAAATGTGCAATTACAAGGAAAAAAAATTTAATGTAAAAATCAGAATTTTTTTTGGCCCACATAAATGTGCATGATCACTTATTGTGCTACAGAACTAGGGACTAATTTTTTTTTAATAAATAAAAAATAAAAAATAAAATAATTTTTTTCTTTTATTATTTGTACATTGGCTGAAAGTCAAATGGCCCTCTAATGAAAGATGGAAGCTCCTACTGCAATCACTAATAATTCCTTCACCATCACCCTAGGCACTGACTATGACGACTAACTCATTGACTGTGACGACTAACTCAACCGAATTAGCTCAAATCTCATTTAATTATTGGAAAAAACTCTGTCATGTGTTGATGTAAGATTGTAATGGGATTTCCTAGGTGTACGCATTGGATGGTTAGCTTGTCATAGGTTGGCTTACCTAAACCCCTAAAGATCCAAACATTGTTTTTGGCAGTTGACATAGCGATTTGGAGTAGCAAGGGAATAGCTCACTATGTGTTAATAATTAGTTTATTTCAATAAACTATTATTATCTTTTAAAAGAAATTCTATTATTTACTAAAGATACTTCAAATATTTAAGAACTATCCAATGTTTGCATATAAATAATGGTGAGTGCCACAAAGAGATGGTTCTACCAAGCGGTGATATCAACTTGAACACTTCCAATAAAGGTTGTATAAACTGTTCAAACTACATACAATAGGAATCAAAGGTTGTTCAACTTTGAGTACAATTTCTTCATTGTTTTCTTCTAATTCATTAACGTAAACTACCTCATTATAGACAAAATGGGTTGTGGCCGAAATTGTAATTGTGGTGTCCATTCAAGTTCTGAAATGTACACCACTATCATAATTCAACCCACAATGGGCTTGCTCCCATTTTGTCCATATTGGGATAGTTTACTTTAGGTGTAGGTAGTATAGTATTCCATATGTCATCTTCATGACCAACTTCAAGAATAACATTGAAGTCAAACTCAATCTCAAATTCCACATATTCTTAAGGTAGTATAGTTGGAATAGTTCCAATCATCAATGACTAATAAATTAGATAGTTGTTGGAGAAACTTGTCAACTTATGTCAACTTTTAATGATTAGCTTTTGGGATCATGGATGGCATCACTTAACATGACATTAATTATTATTGTCCATGTAACTAAAAGTGACATTGACAACTATTTTCAATCCAAAAGTGAAAATTAATCATTATCCATCAACAATTAACACTAAAGGGAGTACAAAAAGATAACCAATAACCACTTAACTATCTACTTTGTATACTTTGTGACAATACAAAAAGAATAACTATTTGAAAATTTAAACCTATATCTTGGTAACCATTAATCAAGTTTGACTATAGCTTGTTGGGATATGTAGTCCCAAAAAACACATGAGAAAAATAAATCTGGAAGAGCCCATTTGACTCTCCAAGAAACCTAATATTAGGAATCATGATCAAATGATTATTCATTTGAGGTTTTAGGCGATTTAGGTTTGGTTACCTCGGCAAAGAGTATCGAAAACAACACAAGTTTCTGTCTCCTCGAGACTACTGAACGGAGAGCCATTCTGAAACCCTAAAGACGATGGCGAGAAGCTCCCTCGCGACTCTCGTCAAACGAAATGACTGTGCGAGGATTTCTTGAGAGGATAGTAGAATGGATTCCAATCCATGTCTCCTGCGGCGGATGCATTTAGAATCGAGTCCCATCCATGTTCTCTGATCCACACGGGCTGGTCGATGTAGCACGATCGGTCGTCAAGCCACAGTCCTGCCGTGTCCAACCTCCACGCGCAATCAATGCAATCCGGCGTGCGAATCCACGTATTCACTTCTGGTTGCGGGCTCCAAATCCCCACTCCTCCTCGTCGCAATTCCGTCCCGAGGACCTCAAAATCGCAAGTCCAAGGGAAATAAGTCGTTTCCGCGTCCATGACAGGGTCGATTTCATACTCCCACTTAGGGTTTGGTCCTTCTCCCGGACTTGCTTCGAGGAAAATCGCTTCACTCACCACGTCGCACTGAATTTTCACCGTGTGGTTGAAGGTGTTCGCGACGGAGAATCGGAACGGGCTCGTCGGATCGTAAAACGCCGGGCTGTCTTCTCGCCAGGCGTGCTTTAGGGTTGGTACGTCCTCTTTCTTCTCCGCGTCCCATTCTTGAACGTATATCCCGTCGTCTTGGATCGTCCAGACGCAGATGATCTTCCCGATGCTGTTACGTGACTCGCAGCGCGGACAGTCGGGGTTGGACTGGGGGTTGATGGTGGCATGGCCCGGGCGCACGATGGTCCAGGAATTTTCCCACACGCAGGCGTCTCTGATGAGCCAGCGCTCGTCGCAGTTCCATTTGCGCACGCCGCTGCGGAAGGTGCAGTAGAGCGGATCCTCCACGCCGGGCGGGAAGTTGATGCTCCACTGGTCGCCATGCTTCACCGTGCTGCGAGGGGATCGTGCACCGGTTGGGACTTCGGGGTCTAATTCGGAGAGGACATGGTGGCATGTGATCTCGATGGGCAACGAGGCATTGCTGCGGATCACTATCGGCGCCCCAGATTCAACATAGCTCCCAGGGCCTTGGGCTGATCCTGTTGTTGTTGTTGTTAAGGAAGTAAGGAGGAGCAGCAACACTGCTAGTAGTGTACGCATTGTGATTGCATCATCATAATTCAACGTTGGCATGTCAGTTCTCCGGGATTAGGCTGGGTTTACAGAATGAGATATGGGCAGCTGTTACGACATGGAGGAGACGAAAGGAAAAATTGATTTGAGTATCATACTGTTCACCGTTTCATGGGTTATCGATTCGGTCCATCAAGCATTTGGCCACTAATTCGAGGATGTGGGGGATGCGAACCCAAGGAAGCCGCGCCCTATGGAATCTATAACAGGGATGGTAGGATTAGATGTGGAGCTGATGAACAAATTTGAGTACATGTGGAACAATGAGAAACAGTAACTCACCCTTGCATGACATTGCCGATCCTTGTAAGGAGAGAATCGAATTTTTTTGAGGCTAGAATATTGAACTTGAATTTGGCCTATCTAAATTGTTTGGATCTAATATGATGCATAGTATGATTCAACATGTTGCAATAGATCTAAAGATCTAAAAGTGAAATGTACAAAAATGTGGTGAAACATTGAATAAAATGTAACAAAATTGTATTGTTCAAAACATTCAAGAGAAAACCAAAAACAAGGGTGAAGTGGAGAGTGAGAGAAGAGAAACTCTAGAATTCTATCACCAAAATTTGTAAACCCTATTGAATCATCAAGCAAAAATCTATAACACTTCATTGAAGCATCAAGAAATTAAAAGACTCCAAACTCTACTACACTTTGCTAAAACATCAAGAAAAAATTTCAAACCCTATTGGATCTTTAAGTAAAAATCTACAACACTTTGCTAAAACATCAAGAAAAGACTTCAAACCTTGCCAAACCATCAAACAAAAATCTACAATACTTTGTGAAAACATCAAAAAGACTTCAAACCCTTGTTGTGAAAACAAGTGGGTGGCAAAAGATGAGAGAAAATAGGTGACATTATAGATCTAAATTTTCCAATCACAATGGTTACTATGCAGAATTTCCTTACATAAACTTTTCCTACTTTATCTTCACATCCAATAAATCATCCAAAAATCTCTATTTCATTTGCCTCTACATCAACATTATGTTGAGTTGGCAAAGTTCTTATGGATGGAATAAGCACATTCATTGCCATGTCAATAAGGGTATAGTCGATTGTGATGCCTTCACAACTTTTTTAATCAACCTTTAATTGTTGTTGTTTTGAATTAAGAGAGCCAATTTTTGAATTTGTTGAATTAATATAAACAAGTTGACTTTATGTTGATAAAGACCCTTGTTTCTAGTAGTGATTACAAAAAGGAATTTTTTCTTATATTCAATTCCAAAATAGGGTATTGAATTGTCTCCAACAAAGTGGTTAAATTTAATATGTGAGGCCTTATTTTCCTAGCAAACTAGAAATACACCAGATATTAACAACTACAATAGTAATGCATAGAATCTAGCATATCTGGTTACCCAAAAAATTATGGCAATGTATAGACCTGCATTAGAAGGTGTGTGTTAATAGAGAGTTAGAAGAAACTTGTTGGTTGTGAAGATAAATGTAGAACTTGCCACAATCCAAGACATCGATGCTAGCATGTGAGTATGGAAATGCAAGCATATGAATCTTGAGCATATGTATAAGTAGATATTCTACAACCTTTGAATGACCTTATAACATAAACACCTATAATATAAGTATTTAAAACATAGGTACCCTACAATCATGAAAAGTTTATGTCATATAGATACCTATAACATAGGTATATAGTCTTCTAAGCTCGTGTGTTCATGATCCTAAACTCACATAATAGCAACCCTCCAATTTAGGAGTAGAAACCTTAGAACATGCTTTCATGATTTATTCTATACTATCCAAAATGTGGGCAACAATTTAGTGCCTTTAGGCTAGTGGCCAACCAAATGGACATCTATACAATATGGTTGAAGCTATTGCATGGACCATCAACTGAACTAGGAAACAAATATATCCAAACCCAAGAACAATATTGGGATTGTAGTAAATAGTACCTGATTACTAGCATCACGACATGAGAAATTTTAAAAGATAGTCTATTGTAGTATATATGGGCATGTGCCTATTGCATTGGATCATTACAAAAAATTTGAACCTTACAAAAGGTTGCAAATGTTTGATTTTTGGTAGCCTCGCAGTGCAAGTACAGAAACAATAAAAAAATATTTTAAATATAGTTTTTTTTAATCAATTTTTTTTAAATATTTAAAAAAAAAAAAAAATTGTCAGTCTGATGTGATGCTGACGTGGTACTAGTAGTGCCATGTCAAATCCGGAAAGGAAAAATATTCCCTAATTGCACCAAAATTGCACGAAGAGGTTGCAAAACTGGCAGCCTTTTACAGGGTTTAGATTTTTTGTAATGATTAGAAGAGATATTAAGTGTAGTAGAGGTTGTAAGCTAGTAGTGACTTCCATCAAATTCGATGAGTATGGGGACAATCATTGCAACATGTTGTGTAGGTTAAACTACTACTGGTCCAATTGTAACTAACGATTTGTATTGTAAGGTAGGATCACGCTAGAGATGCTAAGAAGCATAGAGGTTGTGGTTGTAAGGCAAAAAATTTGAAGTTCCACGTGGCTAATAAATCTAGTGTGGTTTCCAAAGGTTCTTGTGCAACATGCATATTTGCAACGGAAATTGGATGTAGATTGCAAATTAGCAAGAGGTTACAATTGTGAATTCAATTTTTTTTATTCTTCTCTTGAAACTTGGCTAAATTTCTAATTTGACCTAAGTTTTCAAGTTGAGATTGGTGAATCACAATGTCAACATCAAAGTCATAAGGATTTGCTTGAGAACAATATCTTCTTCTATAATACAAAACATATTCCACAAACAAAATGGATAGAGTTTAGTCAAGAGAAGATAATGCCTCTACCAAACTTTGAAAGTCACGATTGACGGTCTTTGCCTAATATACTCACAACTAAGACTTTTAGAACCTATGTGCGTTGCGACATAAAATTGTCAATGAAACATAGTGCAAGCTCTTGAACCACTTACATACATTGGTTCATTCATGCCCATGTTGTCGTTGACCTATTTGCCTATGCTACAATGCACCAAACACAAACACCAATCATTTTTAAAAACTTCAATGAAGATTACTTCAATTCACTTATGGTCTTATGGATAGTGGGTGGGATATGAAAATCATTGTTGGAGGCGACATAGTGAAGCTAGACATGAATTCAATGGTATTCCGCTATCATTGTGGGAGGTTGACATTGTATGTAACGTTTCAATACAACCATACATCTCATCTATGGATCACTTTGGAAAAACCTACAAAAAGGCCAAATTAATGACAACATGTTGCATTCACCACATTTAACCATGTTGCATTCACAACATTTAACCATTGCTCATTGTGGTGAATGCAACATGCAAATTGTGAAGGGTGTTTGTGTCATTCGATCAACCACAATGAGCCAACTATGGAATTAAAACTTTGG
Organism: Rhytidiadelphus loreus; assembly: GCA_947034895.1. Classification (NCBI taxonomy): domain Eukaryota; kingdom Viridiplantae; phylum Streptophyta; class Bryopsida; order Hypnales; family Hylocomiaceae; genus Rhytidiadelphus; species Rhytidiadelphus loreus. The sequence continues at coordinate 24,395,816 of OX344765.1, read as the reverse complement.
ATGTTGGATCACTCTAGACCTTGTCAAGTGTAAGACGAGAGTTGTTCATTGCTCTAGGAGAGTTTAGAGTTTAGGATATTAGGGTTGTTCATTGCTCTAGGAAGGTTTAAGGTATAAAATAATTCACATGTCATACCTTCTTTTAAGTTTCTTCACCCTTTACAATTTGCATGTTGCATTCACCACAATTGTCGTCTCCTAGAGCAATGAACAACTCTCATCTTACACTTGACAAGGTCCAGAGTGATCCCAGTACTTTCTCATCCACTCATCTCTCTTCCCTTCTTGCATAGGGAAAAAGTGCCAAAGCTAACCGGAATAGGTGAGTCTAGGAGACTGGAATGGGTCTGGATGAAAAATCCACATTTATATTGCATTAAATAAATAAAATTCCTTTTTTTGGTATTCTTCCTCATTCTTATGTTTGCACACATTGAGCTCAATTTCTCAACAAATTTCTCACATTGTGCAGGTTGAAATGCTTAAGTTATTAAAAATAGATACTTCTAAGTTAAGTCTCAACTTCTATGTTACTAAAGAACGGGCACATGAGTGTTTAATTCTGGATAACTATGAAGCTTGGAAACAACCATTCATCAATTTGAAGCCCATAAGCGGTATCATTTCTATTCTTAGAAACCTAGTTATAATTTTCAAGACACTTCTTTTATACAATTTAAGAATCATTCATTTTTAATTTAAAGCTGTCTAGAAATTAAATGCATGTTTGGAGAATCTAGAATATTTTTCAAACTTCCAAATTTAGACAAAAATTTAGACAATTTATTTAATATAGTTTAACAATAAGATCCATGCTCAACTATTAATAAAAATCATTTTAGATGTAATTTCTTTGCCAATATCCCACTTTATAAATAATTTTGAAAATTTTGAAATTATATTTGAACCCAAAGTGACAAAACATAATGAAGAAGATTGATGATAAAATGACAAATTAGACTCAATGTGGATCTTAAAGTTGAATCCATGCAAAACATGCTTTTACTAGTGTATAAACCAAAGTTACCATGTCATTACAAAGTTATAAAATTAATAAACCATGGTTATAGGCTCAAACTTCAAATTGCAATAAAATATTAAATTTTCCAATTGGAATAGAAAATGCATTGGGTAAACTTCATTTCATTAGTTGTACACAAATTTCAAAAAAGATCATTTTTATAACTAAAATCCATACATTAAATTAGATTGTTTATTGGTTTTGTTTGTTTTGTTTGTTATGATATCTCTAAAACCATACATCCTACAAACTCATTCTTATTTCTGTTGAAAAGCCCTCTACAAGGAAGAGTGCATGGACTTAGTTTTATAACAATCCAACTTATGCCAAAAAAAATATTAAATTTTCAACAAAATTATAAATTAAAAAAACTAAAAATTAACTTATACTTTATTTTATTATACTATGCACCCAAAAGAGGTGTACCAATCCTAGTTTGCAATTATCCCCCCCCCCTCTCCTTCCAAAAATTGAGAGGTGTTGATTTTTTTTTTAAATCTCTCCCTCCCTCTAACATCGTTGATCTTAAAAAAGTTGGGATATAGACACGGATACAGGTATTGTATTGATACGGAATACGAATACAGACTTGGGATACTATATTGAATACAAATACGGATTGACATATGGATATGAATTGGTATATGGGATATATCCCATATTAAATGTCACAGTCAATGCCACTTCAAATGTACAAATAGGAGGTGGGGTTTGAACAAATTTTTTGTTTGATCCGGAGGGGTAGGTAATGGAACAAATTAAAATTTAATTAAAAAAACTTTTAAAATGGGAGAGAGGGGTGGGGTAAATGGAATGAATTAAAATTTAGTAAAAAAAACTTTTAAAATGGGGGGAGTGGGGGGGCATTTGGGTGCATAGAGTGTCACTATACACCCAAAAGAGGCAGTAATTGCCATCCAATAACTACTATGGCAACATAAGACACACTAGTTCACACTAAGAATATAGAGTAAGAAATGACCAAAATACATTACAAGGGTGATCCATAGATTAAATACCTTCTCTTTTTGAAAAATTAACAATACAATAGTGAGGGAATATTCAATACAAAAAAAATATTTAATTGCATTATATTTAATTGTAACATCCTTTTTTTATCCATTCATAAAAAACTATTTTCTTGCAAAGATAAATTTCCAAAAATTTCAGCATCCTTTTGGATAATTAATTTTACCGAACCTGATAGCTGTGTACGGTAATCTTTCGGCCTTCCAGTCTGATTGAGCTTATTTTTCACATGCAGTGCCTATCCAGTGGTGAAGGTGGAAGTGTGTTTGTTCAAAGTCATGGTCCTCGACTTGTTCAGCTAATTTGGGTCGACTAATTGCCATGCTACCTGCACTCTATCCAATTCTTAAGTTGAAGTTGGCGCGATTAGTTATCATGCTACCCGCACTCGAAGTTGCTAGTGTCTCCGTCAAATGGTTATGTAAGTAAACACTTTAAGTCTATCGAAGCTTACACCAGACGACGGTTTTACACTGTTCTCATGCTAAAACGGCAACTCTTTTTGCAAACAAGGAACCCCGACTCAAATGGTGAGCCTAGAAGCTCAAGAACCGAGAATCTGGAGATGAGAACTAATTTCAAGTCGACTTGATATCTAACACGCATTAATGTACAGAGTATGGCTATGCTGGTCTTCCGATAGAAAAACGCCTAATCCTCACCGGTAGCTTAACTACATTTTAATCTTACCCACTGCTTGCAGCAATCCATGCTGGAGTAGGCTGCCTTTCAGAATCCTAATTCCGAAAGAGCAGGAAAAATAGCACATATCCACCCCTTCAGGCACAATGCTTAGTGAGCTCGTAGGCTCTCAGCATTCAATAGACCTATCTCTCGCCACTTACCATCACCAACCCTAACTCATCTCTTAAGAGATGCGTCAAACTAGTTCAACACATAAGCTTACCCCAGCAGTAGCGGCGTTATGCGTCTTCTCTTGATAATAACTACAGCCCAGCCTAAAAACTTACTCCGTCTATGCTCCGTTGATGTCATCTACTCACGCCTAAATAAGCATTTGGCACTAGCCACTGGTCCCTAAGCAAGACCTTTCACAGGTTGTGCCTTAACGAATAATACAGGATTACCTCTTGAAATGTGAACATCCAAGACTTTGTGGAGGTTGTCAGTGGATGTTGACGGGTCAGGTTCATCAACACGCACAACCTCCTGCTTTGCCCTCTGTCTGTGGATTTGAAGTGGGCTTCAGGTTAACATCCACAAGATCATCCTTATGAGAAGACAAAGCCTCCATTCCAGGCAATGCTGCCGCTATTTTTCGAAACAATGCCTGCACAGAATCGCATAACGTGAGCTATGCAGTAGCATAACGATATATCGGCCATTACAATTGAAAAAGACCAATCTGAAATTTAAATCAGTTCCACCAAATATGCAACTCGAATGCATCATCAGCTGTTGATGATTCTCCTCCAGATAATGGGCGATTAAAAGACGCTCAAATTACATAGCACATGGTAGACAAACCAACGCCCATACCTTGATGTTGAAACCTGCTTTTGAACTTGTTTCAATAAACATAACTCCAAATTCCTTGGCTTTGGCGTCACCTTCTTCAATTGATACTTGACTGCAAAAGACCATAACACAAGAATAATTTATTATATTTATACGAATTCTAATAAAGTATATTACCACTTACAGAAGGCAAAACTAAGTCGAGAACAAGAATGATGCTACTACAACACAGAGTCAATTTCAGCATCTAGAAGCATGAATTAACTCTCACCGTTTGTCAACAAGATCAGTCTTATTGCCAACAAGCATTATGATAACATCACTTCCACGCTCTGTTCGAACCTCTTCAACCCATCGGGCTGTGTTCAGAAATGACTGTCGATCTGTTCATAAGATGAAGCGTCAGTAAATATCATCTCCAGCATTGTGCTATAGAGTTTCTGGAAAATGAGAAAGCAGTCCTGCAAACCTCCTACTCTTTTCTGGAGGGATGACAGTGCGGCTCCTAATACAGAGGCCATACCTCCGACAAACCCTACATACAGCGGAGGAAGATTGCACCTTTGTTTAATTCAAACACTTACTTGACACATCATACACAACCACTGCCACAGACGAGTCCCGAATGTAACTAGGAATCAAACTCCTGAACCTCTCTTGTCCAGCTGTATCCCTGCATCCATAAACGTCCCAACTTCTGATCAGACCAAAACTGAAAATGATCGAAAACCAAAAGTCAACTGCACGACTGGCATTAATTGTCACATTCGCCTTGCATCAGGTGATAAAGAAAATGTCTGCCAATACAAATTGAGAACACTGGCAAGAGCTACAAAAATTTATTACCAGAGCTGTAGTCGAACTGTGCGATCCTCAAGATACATGGTCTTGGAAAGGAAATCAATACCAATAGTCGCCTGTCATATCACATGCGAAAACTTCATCAAAATCCAGTGTCAAACATATGGTGCACACCAGACCATAATACCTTTCCAAGATGAACTCAGGCACATATTGCGGCACTACAATAACGAGACAGTCTCTATTCAAACACAAAGAAGCTTAGGAAGAAAAGGTTTACCACTTTACCTGGTAAGTGTTGTCAAACTTGTCATACATGAATCGTGTGATAATGCTGGTTTTGCCTGGCAATGCCACTCAATTATGAGAAAAATATATCTTGAAGTTAGAATGTTATCAACATTCTAGAACATCCTTCCAATGCCAGGAAAATCGAACTTACCAACTGATTGATCTCCCAAAAACACCAGTTTATACTTCGCCAACGGCGACACTGTCGCGGTTTGAGTCCCCATCCCCATGGAGCCCATCTGCAAACGTATCTCCGTGTTTCACAACGTTCTCCCACCCTACTCTACAAACTCTTTTTCTCTGGCGTCTCTTCGCCACAATGTCAACAAGATCTGAACAAGAAAAAAACGATACACTCGCTCAAAACACACACCTCCTTAGGGTTAACACCGTCCCCACCCAAAACCTTGAAATCCACTCCACTCACCAAACCTCGATCAAATGGATCCACTCAAAAAACTCCGCCTTCTCCAGCGTTCCAAAAAAAGAAATGAAAAGAAATTATCTACTCTCTCTTCGAACAAACCAGTTTCATTCGAATCGGGAAAAGAGAAAACCAGACCTAGGGTTTGAAGTCACCAAGATCCCTCAAAAACAGGGTTACAAACTACACTCCCACCAAATGTTCGATTGCAAAAACTTGTATAAGCACTTCGCACCAAAAGCTCATGCGCTACAGCTCCGACAAGGGCACAATCGGCGTCGGCAATCGTGCAAAGACGAGCAGGAATCCCGCCCTCATGCGTTCAATTCTGAATCTTCGGCTGCCAATTCTACAGCTTCGTCGAGGTTCCAGAATAGGCAGGAGTGCTGCACTATAGCGGGGAGTCTGGGCAGGGACGCCGGCGAAGGGTAAGAACTCGGGTATGCATCAGGGTATCTGGGGACCATGACTAATTAGGATCAGCCACGTTGGCTATTATTTTCGGAGTCAAGTGGGTCCTGAGCTGTGTATTAGCTGGATATGAGTAAAGGGGAAGGGTATCACAGGTTATCACAGGTTTTCCAGTGTGGAATTGAAGTGGTCAAGTGTGGCCATCGACGACAGTTGGCACTGTTTGCGGTGCCTGATTGGTGAACTGAGTGTGCTGTTGCAACAGGCTGGCTGGATTTGCTCCATTCACACCCGCGTCTACACAATAGTCTTTAGGACCTACGTTACCACAAGGATTACATACTGTTTTTCTCCATTTTAAATGAGGTGGCATTTTAGGTAAACATCACCTTAAGTCGCCTGAATAAGAGTTTCAACATGGTTTTTGTGAACCGCTAAAGTTTCAATGCTAAAATTGTTATGAATATAATGTATACATTATCGATTATAGTGTTGTTTAGGCACTAACATGATGACTTTCTATACAAACCCTTGAAAACACTGAACATGAAGATATTGATCATCAATGCGTAGGGACTTTTTGTGATGCTACCTCAATGACACCATAGGGGAAAATGTGATTCTAAATGGCCTCACATGTTCACAATTTGACAAGTGGAAATCGTCTAATCAGATGTGAACAAAACATGCCAGATTCTTTAGGATATGCAAGGGAATGTACAATTGTAGAGAGTCATTAGTGAGGATCGAGTGTAAAGTACATCTTCAAGGGAAAAGCTCCCTCCAGTTGCTTTGGTAGTATCAAACTAAACAAATAATGAAAGAATACACCCCGAATACCAGAATTTGCTGATTTATGTGAGGCTCGTACAAATTCACAGTTGGCCAACCGCAAAATATCTGTCTACTAAGTCTTGAAAAAACCAAATAGAAATGTTCTCAAGGAAAAGGAATCGACTTCTTGAGAAAAAACTCAGATTCTCATGATGACACTCTCATGACTCAAGAGGAGCCATCTCTAATCAACAGCCGTCTACATAAGTGGAACTATCTACCGAACATCTACATGCCAGGACCGCCACCTAGGCCAGGGGGCATACCAAGACTTTCTGCCAAATTCTTCATACGATCCTTCATAGCCTGCACAGAATGTTCGACAAGAGTCAAATATACTGGTACGCGCACCAGACGACATAAACAGTTTTGCAACTATCATCAGCATTCAGAGCCAAAAGTAAAATTTGAAGCGAACAGCGGTCCAAGTAGCGCCTCGGACCATACGTTGCTAGAAAATGAATAGACAGGAATATTTTGAGCCTATAAAGGCATATTTTGAGTCTATAGAGGCTCTTGTAACAATAAGCAGCATGAATAGACCTATCATCTAAATCATTGCAAAATGGACGAGAATGATTTATTTACCGCAACACTTTTCGTGTGAGCATCCTTGTATGCTTGGTTCACCAACACTGACAAGTCCTGCATATACAAAGAGCCTTAGATAGCTTACCCGACAATCTTGATAAAAACCTACTGAACAACTGTGCACTCTTAATCGAACACAGAAACGTCAATTTTGCAATTTCGAGAGGTAACTCACTTCAGCGCCCTTCTCCAAGGCGATCTCAGTGATCTCGACCCGAATAGGTTCCTGGTTCCCAGATAGGGTAACCTTCACAAGCTCATCTTCACAATAGCCATCAAACTCCGCTCTGCAAACAGGGAGGACAGTTTCAATACCCAGCTACTTGACAATATTCTTTGCTCATGCTAAAGAGAGTATGCAACGCATCAAACTCGGTTTTCCCATCCCCATGTACCAAACACAACTGATCGACAAAGGTTATCCACTTTATATCCTAAAATCAATTATAGTCACCACCCGCATCAAGACTTTCAACAAAGACACCATCAACACCACAAAGACAAATTACATGAAGCAAATATTTCTTAAGAAAATAACCACCGCACACCAACATATCATCAGGAACCCTTCGATTTACCTGAGATAAATTCACGGAGTATTAAAGGTAGAGAACGTACGCAGCAAGCTCTTTCTGAACGCGGACAGCCTCAACTTGAACTACTTGTTGGGCTTTCCTCACTGTGTCATAAAGCCCCTGCATATTCCCAAACATGTTTCCTAGTCCCTGGTGCAACACCAAGGAGAGAAGATCTTAGTACAAACGAAAACCAGATAGAGATTCCTGATGACATGTATTTGATGGCCTACAGTGCAGAGACCTAGTCAGCAGTCGGAACAATAGAATGGAAGTTGAAAATATACCACGTCTAAAACAATTAGAGCTTAGGAAAACTAAACAAATCAACTGACTAAGCCTGATACAAACGAAACCCAGAGCTTCAGCCTTTTAGAGTACATATGTAATATTCTCACCTCTATTCCATCACACTACTCATCACCAACAGATACGTGACATAATATTGCAACAGGATATTAAATTTTAGTCTAGCAGACAGAGAGATCACTAAAAATTAGATACTAATCAAACACAAGAGACTTCCCAGATCAGCTTAACGACCATACGATACTTAGACAAACAAGTGACAGTGGTAGTAGAATAACCTTCTTGGAAGCATCATCAGGGTTATCTTCTTTCTTCTGTCCCCACAAGCTGGTAATACTGAGAGAACGCTGGACAGAGCAGAGAGGCGCCACCCTCCTCTTCAAGAACACACTCGTAACCCTAGAACCTGTATGCAGTGTGTGTTGGAAAAGAATTAGTCCAGCGCATAATTATTCAATGCTCATAAAACCGTAGCTATTCAACTCGCTAAGAGAACTCATAGCTCCAATGATGGCGTGAGATCGTATAGAGGCAGTAGATTACTACGCTATTTCACTACAATTCCCTCGTATCGACAAAAACTTAACAGGTTTCAAAGTGATTACAGAGGAAAACACGCTAAGGAAAAATCAACTAGAACTCCAAAACCAAGCACCTAAATAAATACCTGGTCTTCTTCACATGCATCTACTACCTTTGTCTTAATTATTTCAATTCAATCAACTTAAACGACTACTCGCAAAGCCGACACAAAAACCGGATACGAATGTTTGAGAGCCACAAACAAGGAAGCTCTCTAAACAAGGTTGAATTAAAGCTAAACGGGGCAAAACAGAGGGAATAAAAGGACGTAAGCTATTACATCACGTCCATATTATAATGCAAAGACTAAACCCTGGGACAGGCATTCGACAGGAAAAAATGCATAGGAGAGTTCAATTTCCTGGAGCTTCACAAACCTCACCCTAATTCCGGCACAAAACATGGCGTTTCCGCAAAATTTCCAGAAATCTATTTCAAGTCGTCCGCTTTCATAAACATAGAATTCCGTATATCAAATGTCGACCGTAGCAACATATCAAGCATCCAAAACAACAAGCACAAAACCGTCATGAAGTCTACATAATTCGTAAACAAAACCAGCACGGGAACTATCCACACTCTAACCTTACCTAACGTCTATCTTATGATGCCAGGCCCTCACTAAACCACGCGAAAATACATTCGAAATGAACTGATGCATACGAGGAGAGATGCGATCTCAATTCCCTAGGAGCTTCTCAACCTCACCCTAATTCCGCACAAACCACGGCATCTCCACCAAAATTCCAAAAATTCATCTCAAGTCCTCCGCTTCCAAAATCTCGGTACCAACAAAATGCAACCGAAGCTACATTACCAAGCATCGAGATCGACAAACACCAAATCTCTTTACAAAAACGAATGAAATCGTAATGAAACCGACATAATTCGTAAACGAAAACACATCCTAACTCTTCCTCTCCAACCCTACCAAGCGTCTAGAAATCATGGTGAGACACGAATCTCCCTCCAAACTTGGAAAAAACAGCCATGTCCGACTCTCACATTAATCGAGAAATTTTGCGAGCAATATCTAAAATCCATTCCAAGTCCCCTTATCAAATGTGAGCTTACCGAAGGTGGACGAGGACGACGAAGCCGCCGCTTGTTGGAAAGCGGACAACCCAGCGACCGCCACACTCGCGCACGCCATCGCGGCTGCTGCTGTTGGCTGTTTCAAGGTCTCTCGCGTCGAAAATGGAACGCGCAAGAATAATGGCAGGCGCAGAGTGGCTATGGCGCAATGGATGCTCTGCACACTGCAAAACCCATTTTGCAAGTTCAAAGGCGAGCAAGACAGCGATTGCACGCGGGGGGATAAGGCGTACGGTATTCGTATTCGTATGATGTTGGGTAACGTATGCGGCTATAGGACCGTATGGGAGGGGCCTTGAGTGCATGACAAGTGGTGTCGTGAGGTTGCTTCAAGTGTTGAAGGGTTCTTTTTGCTGATTTGGAGCAAATGAAACTATTCTCATTAACCCTTAAGTTTTTAAGAGGACATATGGCGTCCGATGGATGACACGGAATCCTTGTAGTAGGACAAAAGTGTAACTATTCATCCTTAGAATTTTGTTGTGAAAAGGGGAGGTCTTCTATAGTACTCTGACTTCTAATGAGTATTTTTGCTATTTCTAAAGCTCATGATTCACACGGTAATGGAAAGGGATGATTTCCAAGGTCACCCCTTCATCCTTTAAGGATTAACCCCTAATGGACCAAACTATGTTATAGTAATTTTGGGCAACTTGCTACAAATAAAAAAAAAATTCTTCAATTTTTCACATAACATGTGCCTGAGGAGTATCTTTCAAGCCCAACAATTTTCATAACTTTTGACTACACAGTTAAAAAGTTATTATGTGATATGTAATTTTCTTTGAACTGTGGGCAATCTAAGTAGTTCAAAAAAATTATTTTAAAATCACTTTTATTTTAAATTAATTTTTTTTAATTGGTTCTTTAGATTTTATATATACATGGAAAGTTTTGAATCATTCCATTTTGAATAATGAAATGAAAGTTACGAGGATTTTTGGTTTGCAGATAGTTATGGAATCTCTACTCTAAAATAAACTTTGAAGTCCTTTATTGAACTCAATCATTACATGTTTTTTTGCTACTCTAGAGGGTTGCGAGTTCCCATCTCAAAACCTGCCGAAACCAGCCGAAACCCGCCGTTCACAAACTACATTGACCTAGTCGAGTGACTGCCAAGTCACTTTTTTTGAAAAAAATTTAAAAAAAAGATTAATTTTGTTTTTCATTTTAAGAATTTTTCATTTTCATTTTCATTTTCTTGAAAAATAAAAATATCTAACATCAGCGTTCAATGAGACCAGGGGAACGAAGCTAGGAACAAGCTTGAAACAATCCTCCAGCCCCTCCGAATCTCATCTAATGTTTTAATAATTTTTGAAAAAAATAAAATCATAGCATGTACATTGTTTTATTATAACATTACAACCATTGGGATTGGCATTTTTCAAGTTCATAATTAAATTCTTATCAATTTAGTATTTTGAATAATCCTCTACTTCTTTCTACTTATCATTTTTTTCCTATATATTGTACAATTCCAAATGGTTTGAAAATTTTCAAGCATGTAGCCAACTTGCCTTGAAGAATGAATCCAAAGAAGCACCACCATTTTGAACATTTTTCATACAAATGTGAGCTTGTGAAGTGTAGCTACCCGACCTTTTGTAGGGCCCAAAAAAGGATTTTTGTGAATTCGAAAGCTCATATCTTGCAATCCACATAGTGGAAATTTCTGAAATTTTTTCCACATCTTCTCAAACTAGCATACTAAAATATCCTATGGTTACATGTGTCCAAAAATGATATTTTTGTAAAATTGGTACTTGTATTAGAAATGGCAGTTCGAGAGTGTTTTTGTTCAAAAAGTAGTCAAAAACTTGCAGGGGTTAAAGTGAATCTGCATATCACCACCTTCATTTGAATTTTACCACCATGTACTCAAGGAAAACATTCTAAAAGAAAAACGTACATAAAATATACTTGAGGGTGGGATTGGAATGATGGCAGAAATGTGTAAGTTTACCTTAACTTCTAAAATCCAAAGGCCTTTTTTTTAATCCTTGAAGAACCACACAATGTTTTTTGGCAATATAGCAATTTTCAATTGTTCACTAAGAACAAAAATATTCACTTCATTTTTTGAATTTTTTTTTGGATGTGAAGGACAAGGAGTACTTTACTCTTCTACCAAAAAAATTCACAATTCGATTTTCCCATCAGGAGTTCTACAAAAACAATGTCATTTTTTATGGACAAGGAACAAGACGAGCAAAATTATTTACATTAGAGTCAAATTTCCATCACAATGCTTGGAGGACCTTAGATAGTGTTTGGGATAGGCTTTCAATCCACATTGAAAATGGATTGCTTCTCTAACAATTTTATGTATCCATAAATTTATAAAAGAGTATAAAGAGGGGTAAAAAGAAGATGATTACTAGTTGGCAAGAAGACGATTGCTCGGTGACATCACCAACTACCTTCTCTCCTTCTCTTTTGAACAAATGGGGCAATTATTCCTAACTTTCACATTTGAATTTTGGAAGTTCAAAAGGCAAAGAAATCAACATATTCAGCAATTATCACACACATGATACAACTTCAAAGGTCACTTATTTTATATATGTAAAGATAAGAAGACAAGCTCTTTATACAAGTGGGGTGGTAGGAGGTAAAAAGAACCATGTGGGATGTGTAAATTAGAATTAGTAGGAGCTCAAACCACTCATAGTTAAGTCAAAAATAGGAATTGTGTTCAAAGTAAAATTTCAGACCACGTTTAGGCATAGTAGAATGACTTTAAGAAAAAATTGAACTAGTAAAAGTTGTGAAATCAAGCTAATTTCATCTCCAAAATTTTGTGTTTCAGATTTTAAGTCTCTAATCAAAAGTTATGGACAAAGTTCAAAGAGGATGTTAAAAAATGTCAAACTTCCAACCCTTCTTTGAACTTTGTCCATAGTTTTTGAATGGAGACTTGAAATCTGAAATGATTTTTTGAGATGAAATTTGGCTTGATTTCCCACATTAACTTAATTGAAAAAAATTGAAAAAAATTATTCTACTATGCCTAAATGATATCTAAGATTCTACTTTGAATCCAATTCCTTCTTTAATTTGACAACTATGAGCTTGATTGAGCTTTTATTAATCCTAATTTACATATCCAACATGTTTTGTTTTACCTCCAACCACTCTACTTGTATAAAGAGCTTATATTCTCATTTGTATACATACAAAATAAGTGACTCTTGATGCTATGTGAGCTAGTTTGCCAAATAATTTGATTTCTTTGAATTTAATTCCAATTTTTTTTAAATTATATTTTATGGAATATGAGAACATCTTCAAGCATGAGGAGAATGTGGTTGTCAATTAACCTTAGATGACATACAGCATGGCTTGGCATGTGGTAAAGTTATCCAATGTTAGTGCTATATGGATGAGTCAAGCATAGCAAAGCCTCCTCCCATACAAAACAACCTAATATGCTTGATTGCCTTTTAGTTCAATTTGGGTGTTTCATGCCATAAGGTAGCAACACCCATAAGCGTGAGTGTACCTTGATACCAACTGTAGAGTTCCCTAAAAATGCTCCCAAAAGTTTCTTGAAACCGTGTCCATGCTTAACTACGGTTGGTGGTCCCTGATTTTTGTAGATTTTTGTACTAGAATCGAGGCAGATTTATTAGAATGCGGTATAGGGTGCCCTAGGGAGTTCAACTTTGAAAATTTGTAGAAATTAGATGCCTTATCCAAAAATTCTAATTTTTTTTTGAAAATTCATGATTTTCAATTGCTAACATTGAAAAAATATTTTTTTTTGAAAAATTTGCCTCCAACTATGCTGAATTGCTTAATTTGACGGTTATGGGTGTTCCTACCTTAGATTGATTAAGCTTGCCAAAGCCACAAATTTTAGGCGATTTTTTTTTCCCTCTAGGGCTAGCTGAAATCAAAAACTCTACCATTAACATTTTGAAGAGATTATTTTATGTGCAAGCCAGAAATTGTTGAAAAAATAGCTTTGAATGAGAGTTTTTCTTGAAGCTAGTTCTCCATTGGAATTTTTTGGTATATGATCCCCAATTTGAAATATTATGAATTTTTTTGGACATGTGGACTACTTTGTTACAAAAAAAAAAGCAGAAAAATTTCAAGTAAAAAAGTGAGATTACCTTGAATAAAAGTCTCTCCAAATTAGAATTGTCAAGTATTTGGATGCCTCCAAAATAATTTCTTCTAGTTTTAACACTATTATAATCTCGCAGTTTGTGTACTCAAAACCTCCCATCTTTTTACCACAACATAAAAAAGTAGTTTACCACTAGATTTTATACTAAGATGCACCAAACTTTTCTTTGTGATTTTCTTTTGGCCTATGGTCCATTTAACTTAGAGTGCTTTAGTGAAAAAATCCACTAAAAATTGTTATTTCCATTGCAAAAAGTAATAGTATTAAAATTGTCTTAGTTTCTTTCATATCTAATTATAGGATCTTGCACTAGATTGGGATAAAAATGTGTGGAAGAAAATTTAGAAACTTTAACTCTGCAGATTGCAAGATACTCACTATGTCCTACACTACTAGTCATTTTTTTGTAGTAATGAAAGTATTAAGGATTTGGCAACAAATTTTTAATGTATATTATGATTCAATGACTCTATTGTAAATATGAAATGTGTCCTCTCAAGTGCAAAACAAATGAATGTAGCTATTATTTGCAATCAAGGATAGATCAAGATAGTAGGAGGTTCCAATAGATACAAAGTGCTACACATAAATAAAGGTAGGCTTTAAAGAAAAGAAAGTCACTTCCTATGAAACTACATTGCTTCTTCACAAGGTTTTTGTTTTTGTTTTTGGAGAAATGCTGATGTGGTAGCATATAAAAAAATGATATAGCCATAAATTTTAGTATTCATTTATATTTTGGATAGAACTATCTTTTCATTCACATATTTGGATGGGTTTCATTAAAAACTATAAATTTCATTCAATTTTTTTACAAAAATTGGAACAACTTGGCTTCATCATCCAAATTTTTTTCAAATTTTCCTAGAGGTATGATACTCCCCAACTATTTTTGGTGATTTTAGGCATTTAAATGCCTAAGAAAAATCCTACCTCTTCATGTCTTTAGATCTACAAATGACTTGGAATTCAATCTATTCAATGAAAATTTCAATTTGTTTTGGTCTTTGATCCAATCAACTTCAAATTGCTATAAAAATTCAATTTAAGAATTTTTTTGATCTATAAATAAGATAATAAACTATACTTCTTATACTTCATTCAATATATTTGGAACAATCAAATGAAAAAAAACAAAAAGGACTAGTATTTTGAGACTAGTTAAAGGAACTACCGTATTTGCGTTTACAATGAAGAGAATGGTTTTTCTACACCTTTTAAGACGAAATTAGTTGACTTTGAATCTTTTTAATTTAAATTTTGCATTAAAGATTTTAATTTTAAAAAAATTATGCTGAAAAATTGAGTATATAGTTTGTGAAAAAATAATTCAAGCAAAAAAACTTGATTTTTGTTCTTTAATAAATTGTTAAGTAGAAGAAGGTACAAAATAGAAAGAAAATATATAATATTATTTCTCTAAGATGGAATTGAATCACACAAATTCCAATGGTGAGATTCTTCTAATAAATAAATTAAAAACTGCAAATTTTTTTTAATTGTGAAAATTGAGTTAAAAAATGATTCCAATAAATTATTATTTTCAAAAAATGACTACCTGCAGAGCTAGAGGGTCCATAACTTTCACACCACTACACTAAAAAGGATATTTAGTGTTAGCAACACTATTTATGAACCTTGACACTAAATATCATTAACCCTACTAAAGTAAGTAACATTAAATCTAATTCCTAACACTAAATGTACTCTATGGTAAATCTGAAATCTGTATTCTATGGCAAATCTAAAATCTAAAATCTGGTAAATCTAAATGTACTCTATGGTACGCATTGAAGTCTAATATTACACTAATTCCCACAAAGTTCAGATTTAGTGTTGTGTGGAGTAGGGTGGTAAGTACACTAAATGTAATCCAACACTAAATATCCTTTTTAGTGTAGTCCAAATGGAATTAATCAAATCTTTCCATTCTTATTAGACAACAATATAGTCTACAAGAAATAATTTTAAAAAAAATTATTACAATTTTTTTTGTTTTTTTTGTTACTTCGGCTTAACCATTTTAAGCTTGTTGTGGTTTATTTTATTTTTCTCCTGGGCACTAATTGAATAAAAATTATATTCCCTTAAGAGTTAATGTATTTTTCTACCTCAAAGGAATATTTCAAAAGATCACACTAAAAATCAAGATTATAAGTGCTTGCTTGAACTTTATTTTGTCCCTAGAGGAACACTCACAATTAACTCTATTAATTAGATATATAATTCTCATAGAATTTGTAAGAGGATTATGTACAAACACACTATTTATAGTGAGCTACCCTTGTCATTGCTATCAACCTACATTAATCACCCTACATTAAGAGTTAGTTGTTGTAATTAATCACCTAGTCTCAAAACTACACTATTTTTATCCATTCAAAAAAACTTGCACCCTCTCTTGTATATAGTGTGTAGTTAGACAAAAAATTGGGCACCTCATATATCCTCACTCATTAAAATTAAAATTTTGGGAGTACACTGATTTGTTTTGTTTATGTGTGTGACCCTAATTTACTAAAGTCATACTATTTGTTAAAATACTAAATTAATGTAGGTTGTATTAGTTTTTACAAATGTAAATTTGGTAGTCACACTAATTTTTGCCCCATATTGAAAGGTCTGAGCTTCAATTTTGCAAAGCTCTCTTGACCTTCAATTCTGCAAAGCTCACTTGACCTTCAATTCTTCTCTTGTTCCCCCAAAGTTGGATGAATACTAGTCTTCATTGAACCTATTCCAAAAATTTCCCTTCTTCATTTGCATTTTTGCATGTTGCTCTACACTTTGACCTCCTTATAATGACTAATTTTATCCCTATTATTGTGGTCATAGTGGGGAGGTGTCATATTGTGAAATTAGCATGCAATTGTCACATTAAAGAAACAATTGGAAATTAGGTTTTAAAGATTCAATGTCAATTGCATTTTTGCATGTTGCTCTCACTACAACAAAAACAATGTTTTATGACTGCAAAATATGACTGCAGTGAGTCATAAAATTGAAAAATATGACTCACACAAAAATCACTATACATGACTCGGAGCATGACTAGGTCCAGTCATTACCGACAAGTTGCTTCGGACATCAGTCATATTTTGAGTCACATGGATTGGAAGGTATAATTAGCCATATTTTGTCAACGTGGCGTACACGTTGACTATCCTTGGGGGTTTGACTTTTTTTTGAGCTACCCGAGCAAAGAAAAAATTCCTACATGACATATGACCCCGTTTAGTCATATTTTTGGTTGACGTAGAATATGATTGTGGTGAGTCATGTTTTGGTTGACGTGGAATATGACTATGATGAGTCATATTTTGGCAAATGTAGAATATGATTGCAATGAGTCATTTTTTTTGTTGATGTGAATTGTGGAATATCACTCTTGTGAGTCATGTTTTTTACTATGTGGAAAATAACTTTTAAATTTTTGAATGATGTGGAATATGAATATGACTCTTGTGTGTATCATATTCTTTACTAATGTGTGAATCATATTCTTTACTAATGTAAAATATGACTCTTGTGAGTCATATTTTTGATTGACATGGTAATTAATGTAGATGTCATTAGTAATTTTATGATTGATTATAGTCATTTTTTGGGATGTGTAAGGTTATATTTTGACACACATAAATATGAGCATTATATGACTATAACTAATTATATTTTGGCCAATATATATTGTGAAATGTACCTCAAGCAAGTGATATTTTGAATAATTGAGAGTCATATTTTTTAAATTTGTGTGTAGTTTGTGATTGGGATGATTGAAGTTCAGAATAGCTTTAATTACCAACTACAATTACATTTTTCATGCATTTTAAATGGACATGACACATTGCAATTATACATCAAAATGATTTAACAATTGAAAATAACACTTCATGTAGTTAAAAACACATACACATGATTTTAGAGATATACAAGAGACAATCATGTTGGAGAAAAAGAATGCAAGAAGGAATGCAACTCTCTTCATTGACATTTATTAGCCAACAATATAAAACATATATATCACAATGAATCATTCACAAAATCCAATAGGGTCTATATTCCTTACAATAATGTGAAGATGGCTCTATTAGTTTGCAAGTAGCCTCCAACAACTTTGTTTCAACTTTTAGTGCCTGCATATACAATTAAAGAAACGAGAGGTCAATTTTTAGTGAATGAACAATAAAGCTCAACCTTTTAAGGTTTACAAAAAAAAAATGTAATACAAGTCTAGAGTAGAAAGAATAAAAATGGTGATGAAGGAAAAAAGAAGAAAAAAGTGGCAAGTGCTAAAAAATAACAACAAACAAGAGTTAAGATGCAACAAGAAATAACAACTAAGAGGCAATAAGAAACAAGTGTTAAGAGGCAACAAAAAAAAACAAGAAGTAAGAACTAAAAAGCAATAAAAAGAAACAAAAAGCAAGAATTAAGAAGAAAAAAGAGTTAAAATACAAGAAGAAGAAACAAGATTCATAAACTAAAAAGCAACAAGAAGTAACAGCTAAGATGTAAAAAAAACTAAAATGCAAAAAAACCCAACAACTAAGAAGCAAAAAACAACTAAGAACGATCGATTACTGGAACGTGATTCCTCCCACCTGCTAAAGAACTGTTCTGATGGCGCTGTCTTGCTTCGTTAGCAAGTGGGAGGAATCACGTTCTAGTAATCGACCATTCTATGACTTGACGATTCTAAGTTAGTCTATGACCACTGCTCTGATACCATGTTGTGAAATAGGTTGCAAACTAGTTAACCCTAATTGTCCCAGGATGATAGTCATTCAGGTGGGATGTAACCGTAGAGCCCTAGTAGTGTCAACAGTAACAACAAATAAGAGCTAAGAAATAACAAAAGGCAAGGAAGAAGAGCTAAGGGAAGTGGTGGCTAGGGTTTCTAGAAGTGATGGCTAGGGTTTCAAAACCCTAAAAAAATGACGGCTAGGGTTTCAAAACTCTAAAAAAGTGGTGATTAGGTTTGAAAATCCAAAAAAAATTTGTCTAGGATTTCAAAATTTTAAACAATGATTTGTCCATATTTTTTTTGGATTGCTCAGATTTTTTTGGGCTACTTGAAAATTAAAAAAATGTCACTCCCATAAAAATATGACTAGAAATATGACTCAATGCTCTCCAAAAATGTTCTCTACGTTCTCTATGAAATACTTTGGTATTTCCAATGGGCGTATAGTATACGCTTGTAAAGTACAAGGCCCAAAAAAGACTAGCAGTCATATTTGCAGTCATATTTCTCCCCAAGGTGTTGGCATCCAAGAATATGATTGTGAGCAGTCACCAATCATCCTCAATCATATTTCTGCAGTCATAAAACACTGCTATTGTTGTAGTGTCTACACTTTGACCTCCTTATAATGACTAACTTTATCCCTATTATTGTAGTCATAGTAGAGAGGTGTCACATTGTGAAATTAGCATGCAATTGTCACATTAAAGAGGCAATTGATAATTAGGTTTTAAAGATTCAATGTCAATTGATACAATTTGACAATTAACTGATTCACATTCATAATCACAATGTACTTGTAAAATTCATTTTTTGCCTTCCTTAAGTATTTATATTCTTTTGGAAGTTGTTGTCACTGCAATCGATGTGGGATATCGATACCATATCTCATATCAATATTTGAGTCTATACATCAATATACCATGTACCATATCTATGTATATATGTATGTATGTACCCTATATAATATTCTATACTACGTATTATATATCATATTCTATAAGTATTGTATTTGAGATTGACAACATGGATTCAATCAAAACTATTTTTTTGTGCAGTTTAGATCGACAACATGGGAAGGGGGACTCCATTTTTTTAAGTACTTGGATGAATTTGGATTTTTGAGTTTGGAGTGGTACGCATGGCAATTTGTATGCATCTTTTTGGTGCATAGTACATAGTCATACATGTAGTGTAACCATCATGGTGATTGTTGCATATCAAGGCAATACAACTATTGATACATCACTTGCTTGCCTTTCTATATTCTCACATTTGTTCATCTTATGAGGTACATTAATGAATGTGATAGTCACAATATTGAGTTGAATTCTTGATTAGGGACATCCGTTCCCAAGAGTCTTGTCACAATATAAAATTTGTTATAATAGAGGGTGTCATATAAACTTAAGGAGGTTGGAGTGTATTATTATATCATGGTCAATGATTCCTACCCACATTTTCTACTCCATTTTTCAAGATTAAATCCTCTTTGCAATATATATGAGAAATCTACACTAATAGTAAGTTACTACCTCGTAGACCAATGGACTCATCCTAGGTGAAGCTATATGTTTTGGCATTGACCATCAAATAATTATGTTTGTTTAAAAAAAAATTGAATTGATCCAAATATTTATAGAACATTCCATGATTTTCCATTTCTTTTGAAAACAAATTTGTGAATCTAGTAAGTCTAGATTCTATGTGTAATTGCCTTAGAGTTTAGGGTTCACAACGGGTCAACCTACCTTCTATTGACACTACCGTATGGTAGATGACTCTAGTTCAGACCCTCTTCTTCAAACTCTTCCATAGGTGGCTTCAAAAGCAATAGTTGATGAATGTGAGTTGGAGTACTTATAATGTCAGAGCATTGATGAGATTTGTTCATACTTCTTTAATGGATGGATTAAGAGCCGGTGAGGGTCCATTTCAAAGCCAAGGTATGTCCACTTAATTTTTCTAAATGGAAATTGATTGCCCAATTGCTTCTTACACATGTTAAAAGAATGTAGTGTTTGTTTAAGTTTAACAAGGGTCACATTTAGGAACCTTGTGTATTATTTTTCAAATGCCTCACTACTTGTTTTTAGTCTAGCCATATCTTTTTTCAGACTATGTGTGTGGGTTTTGCAAGACCTAGGATCAAGAATAGGTGCCTACTACATAATTCTTTGGAAATTGATAAGTAATTCATAAATGCTCCGGAAATATGAAATCACTTGTGTTAGATTTAGCATCAATTTTCCTTCAAGTGAAAAATAAATGAAAACATTTTCAAGCATAGATGGGGTAGCATAGATGGGGTAGCATAGATGGGGTAGAGAAGACAAGCTCCCACTAGTTTCGTAAATTTTCCACTTATTGCTAAATAGAGGTAAAAAGAAGTCAAAAGGGAACTATAGAAATAATAACAAGGTCAAATGAATAATACTCCCTCAAATCAATGAATCACAATTCATGTTGGAAAGGTGAAAAGTGGTTTAGGGATTACTCCACTTGAAAGCATCCCCACCAGTGACTTCCCAATCCCTATCTGAATGATTTTCATCCGGATAGGGAAGAAAACTCCTCCACCAACATTCCCTATCCCTAAAAATTTAGGGAGGAAGGGTCCAAATTTCCCAAATAGAATGATGGATAGGGAACTCAAGTGGAGTAATCCCTAAACCACTTTCCACCTTTCCAACATGAGTTGTGCTTCATTGATTCGTGGAAGTACTATTCATTTGGCCTTGTTACTATTTCTATAGTTCCCTTTTGACTTCTCCCTACCTCTATTTAGCAATAAGTTAAAAATTTAGGGAACTACAATTGGGAACTTCTCTTCCCTATCCCCATATGTGCTCCCCTTCATCTTGACAGAGGTAGGGAAAGGAAAGACACTGGTGAGGATGCTCTTAGAGCATTCCCACCAATTCTTTTGTTTCTCTATTTGTTTACTGAGCTTGGGACCTCAAGTAGGGATGAGACCTTGCAAGTTCTCCATATGAGCCTCTAGGTACAGAAGTGGAGAAGAGTTTTATAGAAATCTATATATTTTAGAGATATAGGTTTTGGATAAAGATTGGTGCGATGAAATTTCTGTATCTCTATTTGCATATGAAATTTTCTCTCTAAAGCTTTAGGGAGAGGACCTCAGATGGAGATGGGGCACAGAAGCTTGTGCACACCAGTCTTGAAACAAGATCTCTACCCCAAATTTATAGAGAACTCAGTAAAACACTAGTAGAAAATCTAAAATTTCTGTCATTTTGGATGTGTTGTTTTGGACAAAATCTAACAGAAATTTGTTGAAAATAACAGATTTTTGTTAGATTTTGTCCAAAACAACAGGTCCAAAATGACAGAAATTTCAGATTTTCTACTAGTGAAAGTTGGGCCCAATTCTCTATATTCAAGCTCATATAGAGAACACGTGAGGTCTCATAAAGTCAAGGTTGACTAGATTGAGGTCCCAAGTTTAGGGAAAGAGAATTCCATGGTGGGGATGCTTTTAGAGCATCCCCACCAATGGCTTCCCTATTCCCTATCCGAATGATTTTCATCCAGATAAGGAAGAAAACTCCTCCACCAACATTCCCTATCCCTAAAAATTTAGGGAGGAAGGGTCCAAATTTCCCAAATAGAATGATGGATAGGGAACTCAAGTGGAGTAATCCCTAAACCACTTTCCACCTTTTCAACATAAGGTGTGCTTCATTGATTTGTGGGAGTACTATTCATTTGGCCTTGTTACTATTTCTATGATTCCCTTTTGACTTCTTCCTACCTCTATTTAGCAATAAGTTGAAAATTTAGGGAACTACAATTGGGAACTTCTCTTCCCTATCTCCATATGTGCTCTCCTTCATCCCGATGGAGATAGGGAAAGGGAAAACACTACACATTATTGATTCAATTGACATTTAGTGTTCAAGTTCGTAATTAGTGTTATAAACACTAATTAACATTATTAGTGTAGTGGGGATGCTCTTAACCCCTAAACGTCTAGATTCATCTCCAAAATTGACGATTTGAGAAAAACCATTATAAACTACAATTTGGAAGAATATTTTGGAATTGGTATACAAATGAAAGCTGTAGATTTTGATTTTTAGATTCTATCCTATGGTTAGATCTACTAATGCTATCACCAATCTTTTTCTATAAATTTAAAAAAAAAATTCAGAATTCTTTCTAAATTCAATTACAAGTAAAATATTATCATTTTTTGAGTAAAACTTGTTGGAATGGATTTGAAATAAGGTTCTCTTCATATGGTGATTTTTTGAAATTTTTGTGACCTTTACATCTTTGACCTCATTTTTGCACATCTAGTTTTGGACTAAAGTCAATGCAAATTGACCACTTGACATACTTCCACATTTGTAATTTTAGGAATGTATATATTCTAGTAACACCAAATCCAACCAATGGATAGGACAACAACTTGATAAAGTACCACCAAAAATTAGGATGACTTTCATCCAAGCAGGAATGAGACAGAAACAAGGATCTAAATCTGTTCATCGTCCAGAAAATGGAAGTCGGAGCGCTCCAGGGTTAACCCAGACTCCATTGCAGAAAACTCTAAAATAAAATGGAAGTCGTGTCTTGGATTGCCACTTAGAGGCAACTGGCAAAAGGCCTCCTTCAGATTATGGTATAAAGATATATGTGCAGCCAATGTGTGGAAGTACACCCAAATCTCCTCCTTATCACTCGGGATACAATCAAAATCTGTAATATTCTTAGAACAGATCCTCAGGTGTGCACATGTGATTGGACAACTTCCAAATAATTATTTTAGGTCTCAAGCCTCTGAAATAAAAGAGTTATAAGTGTACCGGTACTCTGTCTCTAGCCTAAATAAAGAATTTGTTGTTCTAGACCCCACACCAAGGTTCATAAGACGATAGCAGGAATAACAGGAACTGCTTTCCTACATTCCTAGAGGTGGCCGTTGGCATTTGAAGATAAGCCATCATCAAATCATGCTACGCAGCAGTAGAAGATGACTGAAGCTCGTATGAAGTTGATGAAATCCGAAGTGAAAATAGATCCACCTCCATTCGCCACTTGTAAATCCTACTGGGTAACTGATATCTCTCTCAAAAAAGGTAAGGATCACAAGATCCTCTGAGTTGCAACACAAACATTTAGTTGCATAGCAATACTCGTCTTCCAGGACTCAGGACGGCATGCGCTGATGATGCAATGACTGTTTAGTAGCATCGACGAGAGAAATACACTACGCCAAGCTACTCAAAAGACACAGTACGCAAAGAATAATGCTAGATCTACAATACAGAAGGACAACTCATTGCCAACAATTTCAAGCCAATCTCAAATCCGCAAAATTGACCTCTGCCGTTGTAAGGAAGGCTGCCACAGGATTTCCAGGTGTAGGAGGTTTCTGCTTCAGCTGTGTCTGTTGAGCGCCTGCCATAGCGAGAGCATCAGCATCTGTGTAAGAGTAGACTTTCACCGTCTCCAATAAGAGCTGACTAGTGATGAATTCCAGATTTTCTTCCAGAACCTCGATCTCTCCAAATGGAAGCTTCAGGTCCAACGCGTGCTCACCGACCAACATCGTCTCATCTTTCTTAAATTTAATAAAAGGCATGCATTGTTGCTGGATCTGCTTAAAAGCTGACTGCTGTCCCAATTCACTGCTCTTCAAGGAAGCCACAATCTGAGAGTCAGGAGCGAAGCCTTTGGTAGAGGATTGATAATTGCTCTGTAGGATCCTTAAACACTCCTCTTGCCACCCACTATACCTCTCTGCGACAAAGATGAGCGCAATAGTTGGCCTGGCAGCAGGTGGAGGAGCGGGCCCTTTCCCCTGTTTGACCTTCTTTGGCGCGGACTGTTTTTGTAATA
Source organism: Rhytidiadelphus loreus (assembly GCA_947034895.1). NCBI lineage: Eukaryota > Viridiplantae > Streptophyta > Bryopsida > Hypnales > Hylocomiaceae > Rhytidiadelphus > Rhytidiadelphus loreus. The sequence continues at coordinate 24,371,621 of OX344765.1, read as the reverse complement.
CATTTCTCAAGGTTTTGATCACATCCTGCAGATATGTGTTAGCACGTTGCAGAATGAAATCCCTGGGCCTACTAACTGCTGGCCATCCTGCGGTGACTGCATAACCCTCTTTCTTGAGCAACTCTGTCCATACGTGCTCAGCATAATGAGGGCAAAATGGAGTGATGAGCCTTGTCTGAACGTCCATGAACCTCCACATCAGATCCTTGTGCATTCCAGCTGTCCCACATGCCAGTCTGTATTCATCCCGTGCAGCTTGAAGGTCGTAGAACCCAGTCTTCAAAGCGTCCCTAAACATGTAGTTATCGTAATTCTTCTGCGTCTCTTGGATGGCAATATTCATCTCATTCTCAAACACCCTGTCTGCAAAAGAGGTAGTAGGGCCTGACCGAAGCGTGTAAGACTCTGCTCCACCGACTGGCTCCATCGAACCAGCTCTAATGACTTGCTCCATCCAAGCTATCTCCTTCGTCAGACGCAAAATAGCGGAGTTGGCTGTTTCAAACACAAAGTTAGCATCGTCCATAGCATCTCCGGCGTCAGCTAGTGCAAACCTCGTGGCATCCGCTGAAAAGACCTCAATTGACGAGAGGATGGTCAAAAAGTTTCCAGTCGATTTAGACATCTTCTCGGAGTTCAGCAAGAGATGCCCGTTGGTCCGAAACCCTAGAGGCCACTTCTCCTTAGGAAACATTGCCGTGTGATTGTAGATACAGAAAGTCAAATGATTCTGTATCAAATCCTTTCCTGAGACGCGGAGGTCAAACGGATACCAATACTCGAATTCAGTTCTCATCTTCTGCAGGAGCTCGCCTGGAATCTTCGTTTCAGGCATAGGGCCTTCCTGGAAGACGTAGTCCCAGACGGCATGGGTCATATCCTCTGGCTGGACAGCGCCAATGCTCTTCCCGTACATATCACCACCCTGAAGCAGATGTGCAACTGTGTAAAAGGCCATGTAAATGGTCGAATCTGAGAGGGACTCGATCAGGAATTGGGGATCCCAAGGCACACGCGTTCCTAAACCGAATGACCGTGAGCAGGCCCATTGATTCAGCCAACCCAAGGTGTGCTCAAACCCATGCCGCGTTTCATCGTTGTAAAGCTCCATCCCTTTCAGACACTCTTCAGATAGGGTCTTCCATTCCTCCTCTCCATACAGCAAGTACCATTGATCTGTGAGTGCAACGACACACTCATCCCCAGATCTTGACATCACCTTCTTCTCGGGCTCACTGTAAGGAACAGCCAAACCCTTCTGTTCTAACATCTTCCGGATCAAAGGCTTCGCGTCCGACACTTTCATGCCCTTGTGCTCTCCCGCAAGCATCACTCCGTCTGTGAAACCCTTAAGGTATGTCTGTCTCTTGGCCTCTGCCAACTTCTCCTTGTCATTCTGGCTTTGAATCTTCAAATCCGTGCAGACTTTCTCGGCTGCGACATCTCCGAAGCCGGGAATGTTGATGACAGGGATAATCTCAAAAGGCATGACCCATTCGTCTTTCACATTGAACTTCTGACGCAAAGCAGGCTTCGACTTCAAATCCTTCATAGCCATGAAATCATCCGGTGAATCGCTTGGCACACATGTAACGATCCCGGTTCCTTTATCTGTCAAAACGGTGAGCATGGGAAGTGTGTAGATGGTAGAATTGCTAGTGAGCGGAGACGAGAGAGGCAGCCCGATCAAATCACGTCCTGTGAGTGCCACCAGACAAGTCGGCTTCTCCGAAACCCTAGACTTGCGCTGGTACGCAAGATTGAGAGCCGCACGGTAGGTCATAATGAACACCTCGGTCTCATCGATTTCGTAAGCACCGTATTGGCCATCGGGCAGCACCCACGCATTCGTTTGCCCATACATCGTCTCAGGACGCAGGGTGGCAGCTGCAAGAAAGACTTTCTTGCCAGCGAGCGCTTCAAGCTTCCCAGTAAAAGGCGCCTGAACTTCCATCTTTATAAGAGTGTAATCCTGCGGCTGCACGCCCTCACCTGAAGCTCTGTCGTGATCTGCGCACGGCTGACCATCAAAAGGAGAGTAGATCGCATACCGCGTCGCCTTTTCCACCTTCCCCTTATTTTTCAAAGACTGAAGGTGCCATCTCACAAAAGAGTCGTAAAACGGATTCACGTCCGTGGTGATGAACGAGCGACGCCAATCGACCCCAAGTCCAAACGCTTTCAGATGCTTCTTCGCTAACGGAGGGAAAAACTCAAGCCAATATTCAGGATCCTGAAACTTCGAAATCACCTCATCCTCAATGTCTAAAGACTGCATAATCTCCCATTGATACTTCGCAGGGCCCGTCTTCGCCGCGGCCTTCGACTTCTTGCTCTTAAACTTCTCAGGCTCGGCTTTCTCCGCCTCCGCCTGCACCTTCTCCGCCGCGGCAGCTTGGGCTTTGTCGGCAGTCACGCTCACTTCCTCCGGCTTCGGAAACGTCGGAGGGTTTCCGAATTCGGCAACTTCGCGGGCCAACTTATCCGCGCAAGCCTTAATGGGCATCCCAGTGCAATGAAATGCGAAAGGGAACAGGACATTCTTCCCAATCAAGCGGTGATACGCCGCGGCGAACTCGATCTTCGAGATTGTGAATCCGTGGCCTAGATGCAAGTAGCCGTTCATGTAAGGGTAAGGAAAATTACCAAAGAACTTCTCCCCCTCCTTGGGCTTGGATGGAGGCGCTTCCACCTCAAAAATCTTCCCATCCTCCCACTTCTTCTGCACGGTGCGTTCGATCTCGAGCAGCTTGTCGCGCCGTGCGTGACTCTTAGGCGCCTCCTTGCTGCCTCCGTCCGCCATGGCTTCGCTTCACCTCTCTGCCTCTCCTAAACCCTAAACCCTAAACCCTAATTCGTCAAAACCAACAATGCATCCCACTAATGTGCAAACTTCAACAAAAGAGAGAGAAAATAAGGTCGTCCTTTGGAACTTGAACTCAAAATCACGAGAGAAAGAAAAGCGTAGACTCAAAGCAGAAGCTCGACGACCCACCCTAGAGAAGAAGAAGCTCGGAACAAGAGCCGCAATGGAGAAGAAAGTGGGCACCAAGGCAAGATGGTGGTACTGTAAACCAATAGACGTACCCAAGACGGGTTCTTTAGGTTGCCTTATCCGACATATGAAAACAATGGTTTTGAAAGTGAAATATTTTGTAAACTATTCTCGGTTTTCAAATGGCTAAAATTTCTACAAATCACCAGAAGAAGAAAAAATTCAAAGGAAGATGAAATCACTTAATTTCGGATGCAAACAGATTTTTTCTAAATGAATTTGATGTCGGCATAGAATGATTTTTTAATTGGCAATTTTGAAATGGTTGAAGTGGCTAGAAATTACACGAAAACAAAATTCAAAGTTGGATGGCATCATCAAATTTTAGATGAATATGTAAATACAATTAAATGAATAAATGATGTTTCATCTATATTCTAGCACTTGTGGACATGAAGATTGCCTCTATCACTATGTATAAGTCATTGCAAGTTACATTGCAAGTTACATTGCATTCAAAATTGTAAAAAAAACATTCAATTTAATGTTTGGAGAAAAGGGTTTTAGTACATTTAACTCTAATGCTTGAATTACATTCTTCTCCCATTTGCATTACCAAAATATAGTTCCATTTACTATTTGTTTTTCTTTCTAAATTTATAAAGGCAATTGGAGTACAACAATTGTTTCTAAATTTAGTGGTTTTCTTACACTTTTGTAATTCATGGAAAATCTATTGTCATCTTATGTTATCTCCATTTTTTTCTTATTGTGTATCTCAACCATTTTTATTTAAAATTTAATTAAACTATATTGTAAATTTAAAGTTATAAACGTTAGAATTGGTATTGCAAGAATTGATGTAATTTCTTAAATTTTCAAATACTAATTTGAAATGCACATGTGAAATTATAAAATAAGTTGAAAAGCAAAATTTATAAAACATACCAAACATACCTCTTTAATATCATGACTTGGGCATTCAAATTGCATAATTAAATGTAATATGTTGACATAAAAAATATTTGGATTTACAAAAGTGAAGATGTTGATTTAGAATAGATTCACACTTGTTGAAATTCTTTTCATCAATATATTAATAATAATGCTCGGGGGTGTCATTTAGAGAGTCCATTAGAAACCACATGCAAACAAAACTTTGGACCCCTATATACTTTTTGAATTTTAAATAAAACAAAATTAAAAAAATATGAATAGATTTTCCTACTTTGAAAGTTTATGTTTTGAATCATTGATATTTTTATTTGTTAATAATAATTAGTTACAAATTTTTGAAGTAAAAAGATACACTGTAGAATTGAAAAATAACTTTCACATCCCTATATTATATAAGAAAAAATTGTCTAAAAAATGAAAAAAAAATCCTAAAAATAATTCATTATTGAAAGCTCATTTTGAGTTGAATATTGACTCAATGGTCATCTAAATGTGTCCTCTATAATTATTTGAGTTGAAAAACATGCCATTTTAGTTCATTTTCAACCTCTTCTAGAAATCATTTTATATTTTATTTGAGTTGGAAATTTTGGCAATAGAAAGCTATAGTCATTATTAAACAATGTTCAAAATTTTAGGTTGAAATTATATTTTATTAGAAACCACTTGTTTGCATGTGGTTTGTTATAGTAGAACTAAGTGCACCCCCGAGCAATAATGTGACAATAGAGATATCCAAAATGTCGCAAAGAATCACCCTCCATTTGGTCCTTGGATCAAATTTTATGCAATTTTGTATTATTTAGAATTATATATATGCAGTTTAATTACATTGAGTTGTCTTTTTCTTGTCCATAAATTGAGGTTTATAATAGGTACTGAAATTTTAAACAAATAGAGATAGAAATGTAGTAGGGAAAGGGAACCTTGTCCCCTAAGGACTCAAATTTTGATCAAGAAATGAATGCAAAGACATTCCTAGCACACAAAAATGCAATTTTTCATCTATTGATTTTTTTGGAGATTCTTGTATTAGTCCTTTAACATTTGTATAGAATAGATCCTAAAGATCGTGCTTTGCAAATATTCTATAATTCAAAGGGGGTTAATAGTTTTGGCCTAAAAAAATAACTTTTTCAATTCAAAAATTGACCCTTCATAAACAACTTGAAGAAAAAAGTAAAACAAAAATCTTCAAACATCACTATGATTAGAACTTAACATTTTCAACTTTAAGAAAAATCTTGAGAAAATCCTAGATATTAAATTTACAATCAATTTTAAAAGAAATTTCCAAATCTTTGACTTCAAATTTTATTGAAAAATATTGGTTTGTTAACTAGTTGATCTAATTGTATGGATGTAAGGTAGACCAATCCAATTTTGTCACCTACTTTTGGCCCTATTTTCGCCCATTCAAACAGTCATCCAAGTTGCCCCTCAAAATATCCCGATCCCTTCAAGATTATGACAGAATCAATATATTAATGCCAAAATGGGTAACAAGTCAATTCTTGATTGGTGGGAACTTAAGTGCCAATAGATACAAGGAAAGGCATTTATGGGGTGTTATGACTCCACTTAGATATGAGTGGTTTTGTCATTTCAAGGCTAACTACTTCAAAAATTCACAAAAATTACAATTTGAATCGTAGAATTATAATTCCACTTGGGTTTGATCCATGAAACAAGCACACAAATTTGAAAAATATTTTCCCTTCTTAGAATTGATCCCAAAATATTCATATTCCAAATCAAGAGGTAATAGGCTTATCTACCTTAATCTATGGATCATATTTTACAACTATTATTTGAGAGTCATCATTAAATTATTCTTTTAAGTTGCGTCTTATAATATACATCTTCACAATTTGGAAAATTTGGACTACCCCTAGTCCTTAAAGGGTTAATAGGTACTCCCTACTAGATCCCACTCGTAAGTTAGTGTAGGTACAAAGTGAATTTTGAACAGAGAACTTCTGTTCCCTAAAGTAACGATCAGTGAGGGGCACAGAGAATGTGATTTTAAAGAGGTCGAAAGTTCAAAGTTAGGGCAAAGAATTGCTTCGGCCTGTGAAGGATCATGGTGCAACTACAGCACCATTTCGATCACCCCATGGCCGGGCAGTGACCGTGAGGTTCCGATATTTCATAAGGAAATGGCGTAACGAGGATTGTCATGTCACATAGAGCTTCGGGTGAATTGGAATTGCTTGCTGAATGAGTAAGAAATTAAAGCCTTAATATATGCAGGTGTGTAAAAGGTAGATCGAGTCGCTGCTCAATGTTCGTAACAATTGGATGTCTATTTGTTGCGATGTTGCGCTAATTGGTGAAGCCGTACACAGATTTCGAAGATGGAGACGAACATCTGTCGAATTGGAAGGAGTTCAAAGTAGGGATGCTTTTGTGGAGCATGTAAGAGATGTGTGCATATTCTGTATTGCATGCTGATGAATTGGATTTAAGGTAACTTCACCTTAATGCGACACTTTAAGCGGTGAGCATAGTTTCTATTATCATCATCATCAAATCTAAATTTTTGTTAGAATTTTTAAGAGGTTTCCAATGCGCCAGAGAGGGTGTTATTTGGATACCGTATGCCGAAGTTATTAGTTTTCTAATGATTTATTGGTAGATTACTTAAAAACCGACGCAGGCTCTTTTGTTGAGGTGGTGTATATTCTCAAAATTAATATTACTCATCGTACAAGATTCTAGGGTGGCACATTTAGGTGACACCGCTACCTTATGATCTCCTTTTTACGTACTTGTAACTTTTGGACGCAGCGATTACTGTTTTTTGAATTGCAAGTGAAAATGATGAAGAAGAATAGTAGTGCGAATGCTATTTTATTAGGGTGCATGGTCTAGGGTAAGGAGTCCTTTGATTTTTGCTCTTTCTTGTTTTGAAATCCTGAATGTGATGGTGAAACTTGTTGCTGCAGGTAATATAAAATGTGATTGGTAATCGTCAGTGCAATCGAGGATCCTTGCATTGCGGGGTAAATAGAAGAATTGATTTCCCAACGGTGGAGGCCAAAGACAGCGATGAGAAGGAGAGGAGCACGTAATCTCTATACCTGCAATTTATGGCTTGAACTCTCGTAGTACTTGGTTATCATATACACTGTGCATTTGGACCATGTTGGCTTAGAGTTACTGTACCACGGATAGAAATTGGGGAAATTAGGTTTCATGTAAGCGCGGAATAGTAGACAAAGATTTGTGAGGTGTAATTGTGAAGAATTGAAAGGCTGGGAATAAGGATTGAAACCGTGGTTGCATTTCTGTGCAAGTGAGATCATCGAAACAGAGCATCTCGAGTCTTGGTCACTGGGCCTATCTAATTTGCTGTTGATGCACTACAACAGCATCAAATGGCCGGGCTGCAAATTCCCCTGCACCCGCACCAGGCGCGGCATCAGGTGGCTGGTACTGTATCAATTCAACACAGGTCTTGCATCAATTTCGGGTTTGAGCATTATTAGTGATATAGCTTTTTTCTTTCCTCTCGAATTGAATGAAATCATGGTGAATTTTCCAGGTACACCAGACTCCTTACTACACATCCTATAAAGACCAAGGCCATAACACTCGGCATTCTCAATCTTGTAGGAGATGTAGTCACCCAGGTATTATGGATCAAATGATTTGACCTTTCGATGTACTGTTTTGTGATGGATCATTTATATGTAGCTGTGTACCTACAGTATTAGACTACACCTCGAAAAGTTGATGCATTGAAGAGAATTATGGTCATTGTGTTTCTGATATGTTCATTTCTAACTGGGGCTCTGCAGAGTACCATGTCCTTTACATGATTCCAGAACTTCAATCCAAAAATTCTTCACATTTATCATTACTCTTCAGCACTGAAATGTAGTGATTATGTCAATCTTGACCGAGTCATATCCTCTATTGAAATCCAGATTTGAAGTACATATTTGAAAATTTTCAATATATACTGAATCCGGTCTTTCAGTACTGTGCGCTTAAAAGGAAGCTGACTGAATCATTGATATGTTGTAACGACTATTTGTTGGCAGCTGTTTGTAGAAAAAACGAGTAAGTTGGATATTAGACGAACGGCGTCTATGACATCTTTGGGGCTTTTCATTGTGGGACCAATTCTTCATTATTGGTAACCTGCTAAAGTCTTGGATTCTTCTCAACTTTTGGGATGAGATTTTTGGGGCATGTTCGCAGATTTTGACAATAGATTGACTGCACTGAATCCAAAGTTATTAGGCAATCTTTATTACACAAATAACCATGTTCCTGCCGCAGGTATGGTTTTCTCCATAGAGTTGTGAAAGCACCGGGTTTAAAGGGTGTTGCATTTCGACTGATTTTGGACCAGGTCCGCTCATTGTACACTTTTTTCTTCAAGATTGTTAGTCTCGTCAACATCGTGACAATCGTTTTGTACGACTTTTCTTCATGAGCTTGTAGAAATCCAACTTAAGACCAATATTAATACAAGAGTAGGGTGAACAGTTTGTTTTTGCACCAATTTTCATCGCTTTCACTTTCGCCTACTTGCTGTTTATGGAGGGAAACACCAGCAAAATTCAACAAAAGATTCAAAGTGTATGATAATCTTGACCTTATATTAAATTAAACTCGTTCTGGTTGCGTGTGCATCTTATTTACGCGCAGCTCTTTTCGTATGTCTACTCTGCTAAGGCATGAGTGTCGGTTGCACAGGACTGGAAACCCACTGTAATTGCGAACTGGAAATTATGGGTTCCCTTCCAGTTTTGCAACTTTATGTTCGTGCCTCCCCTTTTGCAGGTATATTCTGTGTCCCTATCATCAAAATCAGCTTCATTTTCAGCTAAAGAACTTATGCATGAAAATTGAATAAAAAATTTCTTGTTTTTGTAAAAAATTTGCGAATAGATCGATTGTCAGTAGAGGTGTACATTCGTCGTTTTAGAATTGCAAGGTTTCCCAGCTCTGAATTTCGCAGTCTGATATCTTGCAGGTCTTGTTTAGCAATGTCGTTGGCTTAGCATGGAATGTGTACATTTCACATGCCAGCCACAAGCCTGCAGGTCAGGGGGAATCTAGCAAGCAAGTTGCACAGCAAATACTAAATATTGAGCATGTACCTCACGACCCTCAGCAACCATTCCTTGCAGAGCCTCAAGGGCAGTTGCAAGACACTCAACAGCAACTACGTTGAAGGTATACTTAGAAGACATTGCTGCTTGAATCACAGAGTGAGATGTGAATTGATTTGACAATTTGATCATCTGACAACGTGGATTGTTCGCTGTTGTTGCATTGTGTCTCAAGTCACAGTCTGTCTCTGCTACTTTTGGGGTACGTACTCAATTCAGGACTCATTCAACACGAATAGCTCAGGATCAAGGCCTGCTACATTTGTTCGATGAATTTGTGCTCTTCTGCAACCAGCTGCTACAAAAGATTAAGAATCCGCTGACAAGGTAGTTCTGGTAATCACACTCAGAACTACCTTGCTTCAACTCAATGCGAATTAGAAATGGCTTGTTTGCGGTCACGAAAAGAAAAATTTGCGGTAGTGTCAACACATGCTTGGTTTGAGACCCAGTAGATGTTCCGGAATCCGGCTGCTCCTATCCTACCTAGGCATATACCTGAGCAAGCTGCACAAATGATTATCCTGATAGCAACGATGTTATGTTGTGGAATTCCTCGTTTTCCTGTATGTGCACAGTCTGTCATCAGGTAATATTACTACATGAAATACATGTGGGAGCTAATTTATAGATGAGAAATCGTTTTCTGAGAGTTTTGCGAGACTTGGGTCAAGGGAAGACGAAATTGCCAATCTGATAGTGAGCCTTGGGCATGATAGTGAGAAATGTCCTAACAATTACAGTGTTTACAAACGGCTTACAGGTATAAGTAACTTCCTTTGCATATGAAGTTTAAGTGGCCATTAATTCACCAGACCCAGAATCCCTACAGCACCCGACAAAGCAATAGCAATTAGGATTTTTGATAGTTAGATGACCAAAAGAAACCCAGTTAGAAGTGTTGAGAAGCAAGCTAAAAGACAAGACAAAATATATATTGGTCCTTGCAAATCATGCTTAACCCATGAACAACGCAGAGGACGTTTTTTGGTTGATGAATGACAAAGAATCTCTCCTTGTAGTATAGAAATGCAACTATTCATCCTCCAAAACTGTAGTATAGAAATGCAACTATTCATCCTCCAAAATTTGTGTGGAAAGGGAAGATCATCTATAGTGGTTTGTCTTCCAGTGAGTCATTTTTCATTTTTTTAAGCCAACAATTCACATAGTGACAAAGCAAATGATTTCCACGGTGACTGGCTTGGCATTCAAGGATTAATCCATAAACATCAAGGAGGATGTTCGGTGTTCGATGGATGACAAAGAATCAATGTAGTAGGACAAAAGTGCAACTATTCATCCTTGGAATTTTGTTGTGTAAAGGGGAGGTCTTTTACAGTAGTTTGACTTCCAATGAGTGCTTTTGCTATTTCTAAAGCCCATGATTGACGTGGTAATGAAAAGGGATGATTTCCAAGGTCACCCCTTCGTCCTTTAAGGATTAAAAAAAGAAAACTATGCTAGTGGCATGCCACATTTACCATGCCATTGGCATGATTTGTTGAAGACTTGAGTTCTCTTTAATTTGTCTTTTTTGCTTGCTTTCAATGAAGTCTATTTTTTTCATCTGGAATCTAAATCTAAATATTTTTGTGTCTAAATGAAATGATTTTCAATGCACTTCCAATGGCATTTCTTTGAAGTTCTCATTTTGCATCAATCAAAAGTTAATAATACATTTGCCATGCTTTTTTGTTGTGTGAATTGAAGGTGTTCTTAATCCTTGCATAATTGAATTAAAGATGGTAAGATCCCCTTCAAAAACTTATAAAAACATTTCTAGTTCTTCCAAGATATATATATCCTTGATTTATGAAGAACATTTTTTTCTTCTTTTCATTTAAATATCACTTGAGTTTTTGGGAAGTGTCTTCAAGGAATACTAGTTGGATGAAGTGTAATTTTCAAAACATTCATCATTTGCCTAATGAATTGTTGAACATTTATGGGTTAAATAAATTACCAACCTTAGTAACTAAAATCTTTTTCCTATGTAGAAAGTTTTGGATCTAGGTCCCTTGGACTAAGTAAGATCTAATTCTAGCCCTTCAAGTTGGATAGGGAGAAATTACCCCCTCATTACCCTTGCCAAAGATAAATGTAACACATGTTTCTACTTTGTAATGGTTAATTTTGTATATCTTAAACTCCCTTATTTAATTTGGAGTCTCTAATTCCAAAAAGCATAATCTGTAGTAATAAGTAAATGTCAATTTTATTAAATTGGTGGTATTCCATTACTTTGTTACCTTTCAAAACTCATGTTTTGAAAATAAATCTAAACTAGTCCTAGATGTTAGACCTTTATATACATATATGTCACAATTTTTGGCATTGGAATCGTACTACTTCAATGAAATTATCGTTAAGCTCCTATGTTTTCCCTCACATGAAAGAAGGGGCTATGAAGAGAATCAATTATTTCTAGCCCTCCACATGAGGGATTACAAGAGTCAAACGATTTGAAGTCCATGCAATTGAGCAACGCGTTTTGTCACACTAAGTTTTGTCTCATTTATTTCAAGGACAATGCTCACATATCCACCAAGCTATTTTTCCATTGAAGAGACAACCAATACCCATACTTTGCATAGTCTATCTATCCTTTGATGGGCGAGAAAAATTGGTGGCCACTGCAAAGTTAGGTAGTGGAAAAGGGAATAAATTTGTTTTCATTTTGAAGGAAATTGGTAAGGTCAAAAATCAACAGATGCCCACCCAATTAGAGGATATTTTATCCACTTTCTTTCAACACTTGGTGAATTATAGTTGCCATGAAATAGTATTCATTGGTTGATACCTAGGCAAGACATGGGTCATATTCAAAATAGGTAGGATATTGACATGGAAGATATCATGTGGGAAGGTATCCATTTAGATTGGGCTTGTTAGAATTCTTTTTTTGTTGCCATTGACAAGTTCTTGCAATTTTGCCTCCATCACTCCTCATTATCATTGTTCCTACTCCTGCACTTGCTTGCCTACTCTTAGCCTCTTGCTTGCCCGCTCTTGCTCCAAGACTCATTCTCTTGCTAATGTTGTGCTAAGTATTGAGTATTGACCTATTGCTTTTGTTGAGTATTGATGTCATCACTAAGATTGTTCTTGTTGAAGTATTAATGCCTTGTTCATTCTTGCTACTAATTGGTTGTATTGTAGTGCTCAAGTGATATTGTTGATTTTTGGAATCTTTATATAGTGCTCAAGTGTTGTTGTTAGTTTTCAAGATTCAAGAGCTTTGGAGTCTTGAATCTTTCTAGCCACTACAAGCCTTAGAAAAGAATTTCTAACAATTTTGGAGGGGGTACTTCTAATTTTTTGTTGATGACTAAAAGACCAAGTTGTTTGCTATTTAGGCGAGTATTTAGGATTTGATCTAGTAGAAACTTGGTAGACATGCATGGATCTACTACTTCTTCACCCATCACACCTTCTAACCAACCCTTTTTTTTTTTACTTTATGAGAAAGTGCCAAGATGGCAATCACTTAAAATTTGGTGAAGCATTGTATTTCTACATTCATCCATCTTTGGGACAAAAAAATATTTTTCAATCATATTCATCTATTTTTTCATCCAAATTTGGTGACTTCATCCACATTTTTAATAGAATGAAAAAATTCTAGTTAAAAAATATTACTTTTATCCAAAAATAAATAAATATTTTGAAATGGTGCAATCTAGCCCTATGGTGCCAAAAAAAAGAGTTGCTTCTAATAAGGAACCCAATCAGACATTGAGAAAGTCACTCTAAATTAGAAAGATTTTTGGTATGTTTTATATGATTCAGTTGTGATTTGAGGAGGGTTTTTTGTAAGACGTGTAAGGAAGGTGGAGGTAAAGTTTGCATTATGCCATCAATTGAAGTTTCTACAAATATTAAGATTCAAGCATTATATTTAAGACTACAATAAAACTATAGAACATTAAAAATTAAACTTAGCTAAACATGAGGGTAAAAAGTTTTGCAAAAGGCTATACTTGCAACTGTAAATTGCAAATGTTTTGAAACATTGATATTCCTATTTAGAATTGCCTATCTCATAGGAAAAGAAGCTCTCCCTTTTCATAAGTTTTAAAGTTTGTATGATCTTCTTTTTTCTTGCAAAGATCCCATCACTAAAAAACTTTGCCATGATAAAAAAAACTCTTGTGTTGAAATGGTCTTTGGTCTTTCTTGTGTCACTCAAGGAAAATTTGGATAGAATTAGAGATTCTAAGTTCTTTGGCTTAATGAATAATGATTGATGAGTCCATTGATATTTTTGTTGAAGGACACCTTGTAGTCTTTTCAACTTTTTTGGAGGCTAGTCTACCTATTATATATGTCTTGGGATTTTATATAGATTGAAGATGTTAAAAGGATTTAAAGATGATATTTGACATTTTTATGGTTGTTGCAAAAACATGGGGTTTGAATCCGAATAAATGCATTGGATTTGGATTCCATGTTTCCACCATGGTTGGAAAGAATACGTGTGAAGTAACTCGGTTGAAAAAAATAAACCCATTATTTACTTCAATTTGTTGTGTTGCTCATAGAACAAACTTAGTTACTCTTAAGGCCTCAAAAAGTGAATTTTGCAAAAAAATGTTTGTTATAGTCAATTATATGTTGAAAAATTTGAGTGATCACTTAAAAAATCATCAAAAAAGAATTTGCCTTGCAAACCCTTTAGAGTGAATTGAATAATGCTCAAAAAACCCTAAAAAGGCACCTTAAAATACAATGGTTGTCTAGGTAGCAAGTAGTGACTAGATTATGATATTTCTTAGATTCTGTCTTTATTTATTTATATGATGCTCCTTGTAAAGATCATGCTTTCATTCCTGACTTGTTTGTTGAGTTGTATGACTATAAATTTATTTATATTTTCAAATTCTTGGCTAATATTTTACACATGCTTTCAAAATTGTCTAAAATTTTTTAGTATTAACTTCTTGATATCTTTACTATTTGGTCTATTGTAAAAATGGAAATGATGTCCATTAGGATGTGCTTTCTTCTTGATTTTTGTGACTTGAACTAGGGCACATTTAATCCAACTATAGGTTTTCAAGTCCTCCCCAAATCTAGACCCCCATCTGGTTACCTCCATCACTTGCTTAGTGAAATAAGGGGGTCCAAATTTCACATTCAATGTTGAAATGATTAGAAATCTTGCAAGTGTTGATTTAGAGGTTTCCCTGTTATTTCAAAAGTTTTTTGCTAAGGCAATTTGTATGCCTTTAGAGGCTAGGATTGAAGACAATAATATCTTTGCTACTTTAAAAATCCTTAATCCGATTTACATGCCTTATACATAAATTGGTTCAACTAATCATGCTTTGAATATGATGTTGTAGAATTAACTTGATCTTATTTTGCAACAATACAAGAGAAAAGACAAAGAAGAAAGAGTTTTCTTGCCTTGGTAGACATAGTGCTCAACTTGTAAACAAGAATATTTTGCTATCAAATTGCAAATAAGCATTGAGGGCTGGACAAATCTTTTGGGAATTTATGGACTTCAATTGGTTGAAGTCCATTTTTGAAATTGAAATACCCTAACTTTTTAACATTTTCTGAAATTATAAAGTATCAATGTATGAGCGAGTGTGTGAGCACTGCAATGTATGAAAGGACTTTTTCTATGCAAAAAAACATTAAGCAAAAGCTTTGAAATTGCATAACAACAAACATGGATAGTGTCATGTCATTGACCTTAGAAGAACTAGAAAGAGACTTTGACAATGTATTAGTGAATGCCACTGTCTTGTGGAAGAATTCAACTAAGTTTCGACATTTATATACCAATTATGAGCGGTATCTTACAAAGGCAACAAAAGAACCATTTGAAGAAGATAAAAACTTTGATTCCTAGATTCTTTTTATTTCATGAAAACTTTTCATTACTATTCTTAACTCCATTTTAGATTAGTTGTGAGGATCCTTGGCCTTCAAATGGTAGAGGGCTACACCAAATTCAATCCCTGCCAAGGATGCAATATTGATTATTACTTTCAAAGTTTCAATTTGAATTGTTTTTTTTTTACAATACAGAAATCTAGTAATTTAGCAATTTAGCCAATGCTTGGTTAGTTTGGAGGAAATTGGCGGGTGAAAAATTGGTATTATAGGAAATAAATCAATATGATTCCACTTTTCATATTATATCATGTAAGTTACACACTTGCCAAATTTCAAAATTATGGAAGGAGTTTTGCACATGCTACCCGAAGTTGCCAAAGCTGCCCCCCAAAGTTCAAGGCCGCATAACTTTTGATCCAGGCACCTGATCCAAAAAAAAATTAGATACCCATCAAGGAGATACATGTTCACACCTTCTATCAAAATTTGACAAACATCAGCCAAAAATCAACCTCATAAGAACCTACCTACCTGAGATTCCTTGCGTACATTGAAAGGACACTTGGTCCTTCTGGAGTTAAACTGCTCACAAGTCACCAAATTGAACACTTTCATCAGCTCCACGTCAAAGATTATCATGTGCAGCTCCAATTTGTGGAATACTGTAGCACGGCTCTTCCACACGGTTGCCGAGAAGTACTTATCCAAACAAAAGGTTGTGAAAATTTGGCCAGTCAAAGGTGGCAGGATTTTATAGAGAAGTACCCGGGGTTTTCTCTATGAATTGAATTGAATGACTGGCATACCATGAGCATTGCACACATTGTTCTGCAGATATATATTTGGCGCATTCTTGCACTTGAAATGACTTTGCTGTATTTTAACCCTTGAACATCAAAGGGGCAATGCTCAAAATCATCCTTTTGTATTACTGTGTGAATCATTGGTCAAAGAAATAGCAAAAACACCTATTGGAAGTCAAAGAACTGTAGGAGATCTTTCCTTTCCAAACTCAATTCCAAGGATTAATAGTTGCACTTTTGTCTTACACTCAAAGATTCCTTGTCATCCATCGGACGTTTGGCGTCCGTGTCGACGTTCAAGGGTTAAATAACAAAAAAAAATATATATAAATATTGGTCCTTGTCAATCTGTATCCATCAAGTTAGGAGCAAATGGCCACTAGCTTTATCAACATGTATGCATGTATAGTAGCTGACCCCTTTCCCCACCAGCCATCCATTTTTGCTAGTTAGATTACTATGTTTTTGATCAGTTGATTTGAGGTTTAGGTGACGGCTTGTGTTGACAGCTTAGAACAGGAGCAACACAAATGTCCGGGAGGTGTACATTGAAAGCATACAATGATCACGAGATGCACATCGGAAGCCGCAATCGAAACATTGTTGATTTTGTAATTAGCCTGTGGTTGAAAATAGGGTGACTTGTATAACAAGAATAGGTTGAACAGAATCTTCATGAAATTCTTCTAAAATCTATTTCTCTAAATGGGAAAAAATTTCCTCTCACCCTATCCATACTACAAATATGCTAAATTGCTTAAGTGATTGGAAAGGCGTTGGCTACCTTAACGCTCACCTTGATGTACATACTTGAAAGAATGTCAAAAAAAATTTAATAGGCAATATTCTACAAGGCAAAAATTGTGACAAATATCTTCACAAAATAGGACATGTATATATTTGGTTTTAGGTTGTGCAACTTGAAGTGTGCCAAAGTAATGAAATTTCACCAATTTAATGAAATTGATGTTATTGATTAAGCACACTCTATATTGTCATGAGAATGCTTGAAACATTTTGAACCTTGGATAGGAGTATGTATCTATAAAGAGAAGGAGATCTAATGTATATAAAGGTACTTTTTTAGAGTAGCACTTAGAGTGAGAGTAAAATGAACATTTAGTAGTAGGGACATTGGATGAAATTCATCCATGTACACATGATCTAAATTAGTTTAGGGATTCTTCAATTCTAACATGTACTTGAATACACGCCATTGGATATAAATGCCATTCTACAAGTGTTACATGGTCAAATTTACACCTTTAAAAAAATATGAAAACTTGATTGTGCAACAACAACGTTAAATTGTCAATAAGAGTAATAACTAAATATTATTTAGGATTGACCAACAGAATCTACTTGTTCAAAATGCTGTATTAGGATGACAACCTATTTCCAACCACTTAAGCAATTCAACCTATTTGTGGCATTGGGAAGGTTGAAGATTTTTTTTCCCATTAGATGTGTTTTAGCCCTATTGGAGGGCTATTTCAAGCTGGTTCCCGTTGCTAGGAACCAACCAACGTTGTCTAAAATTTAAAAAATCATCTAAAAATAAATAAATAAAAATTATATAAATATATAAATTATATTAAATTATATTAAAAATATAATTAGTTTTTGATGTGGCAATCTCTTGGCCATGTCAACAAGTTGCGTCCTTGTAGTCTAGGAGCTATAAGGAACTCACAAGCCTCCAAAAAAGCAAAATCCCATCTAATGCCTTGTAGAGAAATAGATTTACGAAGGATTTCATAATTTTTGACATTTTTTCCCTCAAAAACAAATTTACCATAAGTTTTTTTGTAAAGATTTTGTTTGTCCATACTCAATTTCTAGACAAACCCATTTCCAACCACAAACTGATTACAAAACCAATGTAGGTGACCATTATAACTTTTTATGTATATGTTGTGATCATCTTATGCTTTCAATGTACACCTCCTGGACATTTTTGCTATTCTTGTTGGCCACAATGTACTTGAGTTGTTACCTACAATATTGTTGATAAAAATGGAAGAGCCTAAGTTGTGAGAATGGATGATGGTCAGAAATGAGT
Organism: Rhytidiadelphus loreus; assembly: GCA_947034895.1. Taxonomy (NCBI): domain Eukaryota; kingdom Viridiplantae; phylum Streptophyta; class Bryopsida; order Hypnales; family Hylocomiaceae; genus Rhytidiadelphus; species Rhytidiadelphus loreus. Next base: position 24,353,822 of record OX344765.1, on the reverse strand, counting down.
TGACTCCTTAAGCACAAAATGAAAAGTCCATGTACCAACACCTCATTGACAATTATAACAAGTGAGAAAAAAATTAGTAGAGGTTACATAAGTCGTAGTGTAGGTAGTGACTACCTCTTTTGAGTAAGGTAATTACACCTAATTTCAAGCACTTACTAAAAACTGGCCACTACAAATTCTTGTTCATAGTGTACTCCTACTATTTACAAGAGTCCATGGTCGGTTTAGAAACTTCTATTTTCAACACTTTGAAAATGCATAGTTTATTCATATAGTGTCCAAAATTGTATTCTAAGAGAACCTACAATCTCCTTTTGACTATTGCCAAAAACTAATAACCAAAAGATGTAAGCCTTCCGTTCATTCACTTCATTGCAGATTTGCAATTGCATTGTGGTTGTTACTCAAGTTAAGGTAAACATGCTTATTACTAAGTAGATTTGCTATCTAAATACCTTAGAGAAGTTACTTTTTAACTCATACATTTTTCAAAGATTGAGAAGTTTGAGAAAAGTCATTTACAAGTGGAATCACGACATTCCAACATAAAATGAGTTTTCTATGATTTTTCAAAGTTTGTTGGGTTCAAATTGGTAAAGTATGGGTTTGATTTAGACCCATGCTAAACCACACATTGACATCTCCTCTCTCCAAGTGCATTGTCATGATGCCAAAGGGTTGCTAAGATTGTAGTAATGGATGGGTGACTAATCCAAATGGAATAGTCTAGTAAATGTTGGAGTTGGGTGAGTGATTGTATTGGGTTGTTCTACGTTAATTTAAGTAGTGCAAGTCTATTTCATTTTTTATATTGCATGTAATGTACTTGAGTAGAAACTACACTAAATTGTCTATAATAGGTGACTAAAAGTACAACATTTTCATTCTTGAACTCAAATATCACTACAAGAAAATGGGGTATAAATGACTTGTCCACAATGACTACACCGATAGCAATGACTACAAATTAGTCATTTTACAGTCACTTTAAAATCATTGTAGTCGATGCAGTCATTGTGGACAAGTCATTTATACCTCCATTTTCTTGTAGTGAATTGAAATAAATTTTGAGGAGAATAAGTTAAATAAAACCTTGCTTCGTGTCATGCATTCTAAACATTACTCAATCACATGATTCTTGCCGCAACCATCTATTAAAGTAAACTACCCCATTACGGACAGAATGGAAGCAAGACTATTGTGGGCTAAATTATGATAGTGGTGTACATTTCAGAACTTGAACTACAATGGGCTTGCTCCCATTCTCTCTGTACTGGGGTAGTTTTACCTTATATTATGTATGCAATGTCATAACCCCATCACAAAATCCGTCACATTTTCATCTTGGAGAAATATCATCCAATTATTTTATCTCATGCTCATGATGAAAACCTGGATGGCAATGAGCATTGATTTCATGTGATCCGTCGTCATGCACACGTTTCCGCTGTCCTTGCCTCCTCTGCAATATCTGTTTCGACTAGCATAATATGTACAGTACCGCATTGAATCTCACTCCCATCCCATCACTGTCGTTAGATCTGCTCATCTGTTCTATTAAAATTTTTATCTACTTGTCATCCATGTACTGTACTTGTGTTCCTGCAGTTGTGCCGATAGAGAACTGATCAGAATTTAACTTATGTCGTCTATTGAGGTTGGTCTCCAGCTGATCCACATTCCTTGCATCAGGCACACGTGCACACGAGTACTTCATTCTTCTATGTGGAATAATTAGGTTGCCTGGATGTGCACATAAATTAGGTTGCCTGAATAATTAGGTTGCCTTACTCCAAGAAAATGACTTTACAAATCATCAAAATAAACATATAGCTCTACAGATATTTCATTTTGTACAGATGGAGGTTCACGAGTCTCAATTTCAACAACACCTAATTAAAAAGTAGTGCATTCTTTCTTGTACAGTACAGTAACAGTAAATATGTATAAAGGGTTCAGTGTAGATTTCAATTCACAGATTGATCAGCCTCTGCGACAGTGCGACTGACGTTTAACTTAGTCTCCTGTAGCCAATTTGATCAGCAGCCATGTTGCTCAAGCAATTCAACACGACGGTGAGAGGAGCTGGATTGAGCAGCGCACCGTCGAGCTTGCAAGCTGGCTCCTCTCGCACGACGAACTCCTTCGTGGCAAGGAAAGAGTCGAAGTCATTGCAAGTGCGGGTGGCGTTGTCGACGACTTCCAGCAGCGGTAGCAGCGAGGGTAGAGAAGCAGGATGGTTGAAATCGTCCAAAGCCGGGACAGTGATGAGCAAAGTTGCCAAAGAGGCGGACACCGTGCCGCAATATTTTCACGGCAGAAGCGACAACGAGACAATGCAGTACAATGGCACTGCCGTGGTGATGAAGAAGCTCAAGGTGCTGGGCTTGGATGCCGCTGCGGATGTCGAGGACGATGCGAGTGAATTCGAGGGGAAGAACGTCTCTGTACAGCTCCTCAGCAATGAGGTCGACCCGGGTATGTTCCCAATTGCAGTCAATTTGAGCTAAACGCTCTTAATTTCAAGGTTATAATCAATCACCGGATGGATGATTGTCAGTGAGTTCAGTAACAAATGAATTGATTTGATTCGGAGCAATGTTATGGATGGATTATTCTGGTTGAATTCAGAGACAGGAAAGGCTTTGGTGAGCACTGCGTCGATCTTTCAGCGATGGGATGAATCCTCCGATATTGCTACCGAAAATCTCAAGTTCAAGCTTCAGTTCTCTGTGCCCAGAAAGTTTGGAATTCCTTGCGCTATTCTGGTGAAAAACAATCACCCGAACGAGTTTCTGTTGCTGTCGTTCTCTCTCGACCTTCCAGATTCGAAAAAGGAAGCGCATTTCTGGGCCAACTCATGGGTGGCCAACACCTGCAACTCAGATGGCCGCTGTTTCTTCCTCAACAAGGTGACGAGCACAATGTCATTCATCTCAGTTCCTGCTCTGCACTGACGCCGCCCGTGAAGTCCTAGTTAGTGACGCTCAGTCTGATTTTTGCGCAGGCTTATTTGCCCAGCGAAACCCCTGCCACACTGAAGGAGTATCGCGAGAAGGAGCTCCTAGAGCTGCGAGGTGATGGCAAGGGTACACTGAAACCAGGAGAGCGGGTCTACGACTACGACGTGTACAATGACCTGGGCAACCCAGACAAGGATCCGACGCTCACTCGACGAACCCTGGGTGGCAGCGCGGACTTCCCTTTCCCACGCCGATTGCGAACAGGGCGAGCGCCTACAGTAGCCAGTAAGTTCTGTGCACAGGTGCTTGCTTTCAATTCCTCTTCAGCTAGCTAGCCACGAATTTGTGTATCTCCTTTACCCCAGCATTGATAAGCGCCGACGCGAGCGCTAATTAACCTTGACCTGTTACTCTACGCAGGCCCTGACTTCGAGAGCCCTGATGAGTTCAATGGCTATTACGTCCCGCGTGACGAATCCCTCGATCCCATCAAAACGAGGGACAACGGTGAAGACACTGCACGCGCTGGAAAACATGCCCAAGCTGCGGCCGGCGCAATTCCACTTACGGGCCAAAGTTTCGAAAGCATTGAAAGTATCAAGCGCGCATTCGCTGCGGAAGGAGCTCCCCATGGTCCCCTTTACCCTCTTCCTCAAGTCCTTCAAGGTATCGCTTCCAAGCATTCTTGGATATGCGTGAAAGGTTTTGGGGCTTAGGGGAATGGGGTGGATGGCAATTACTTGTTGACTTCATTAGCACTAGTTCCATTATTTCATTGCCAATGCTTACAGCATTATCGACTCTCTGATTGGTCCGTGGGGATGATGATCTGTCTCAATGTCTCATAGGCGACAGTACTGCGTGGCAAACTAATGCCGAGTTTGCTCGGGAGTTTCTCGCGGGTCTCAACCCTCTGGAAATCAAGCTTGTCACGGTGAGAGCTCATGCCTTGAAGCACCCTTCAATTCACGAGCCAGGTCCATTTCAGCTCTTCATTGCTTGCACGAGTTTGTAATTTATTCTTCATGATTCTCGTTCTTATCGAGGAAACGATGAGACTCGTTGCTGTGTGACGATTTTCAGGAATTTCCAATCAAGAGTAAACTCAGCTCTGCCCAACATGGCGATCCCCTGTCTGCAATCTCGGCGAAGCATATTGAAGGCCAATTGGATGGCCTCACAATCGAGCAGGTAAGTACTGTTGACAATTTTCCATTTGGCGGTGACATCTGTCGCACCTTGTAGTGAATAGCTACTATCATCGACCGTGAGTTCACAGAATTCCTTGATGATATCCTAATTCGCAATGCTCAATCAGGCGTTGTCCAAGAAGAAACTGTTTGTTGTCGACTACCATGACGTGTTCCTTCCTCTCGTGGAGCGCATCAACGCACAACCTGGAATGAGAGCATATGCCAGCAGAACGCTCCTGTTCCTGTCCGGTGAGGAAACCTTGAAGGTGCTCTCGATTGAGTTGGTTCTACCCGGTTCTGGCGAATCTCCGAAGAACGCTCGAGTGTTCACTCCTCCGGCTGACACCTCGAAGACAGACTATGTGTGGGAGCTTGCCAAGGCTCACGTCATGAGCAACGAAATGGCTGTGCATACAATTACCAACCACTAGTAAGTGCGGTGGAGCCTTAACTCTACACCATGGATTTCATCCCTCAGGCCCACGTACCATATCGTATTCACTCCAGATGACAATATTAAGATGCTGGATGCTGCTGTCCTGCAGCGGACGCAGTCACGTAATGACGGAGCCTGTGATCATTGCCACCAACCGTCAGCTGAGCAAGCTCCACCCGATTCATCAGCTGATGCTGCCGCATTTCAGGTTAACGTTAGAAATCAATGCCATCGCTCGGAAGTCACTCATCGAGGCAGGGGGGAAGTTCGAAGGGATTTACACCCCTGGGGCATATCTCTTGGAATTGGTTGTTTCCTACTACAGAGACGTTTGGAATTTTGAGTCGCAAGCGCTGCCGAACGATCTCCTTAACAGGTAGTACATGAAAACGATTCTTTTGTGCTGTTTCGGGAGGACAGAGCATATTTCTCGTTCTTCGGTTTCTAATTCAGGAACAATTTGAACGATTTTCAATCTCTGTCTGCATATTGCAGCTTAAGAATAGAGTATCTGAAAAAATAATCGAAAAAAACGCAGTGTCAAGCAATATTAAACGCAGTCGACAAATTGTGAGAACAGAAATACTCCGTTTTCCAGGACTAAGCTTCATACTGCAGTTTGATAAGAATCTTCCAGTTACAGCGACTCCGATTGTTCAAGAGGATGATCCGACTTTTCTAAACCTTGTGTGTTCTCTCAGGGGCATGGCAGTGCCAGACAAGAAGGCCAAAGAGGGCGTGAAGCTGCTATTGAACGACTACCCGTACGCGGCCGACGGGCTGGAGCTTTGGAGCGCCATGAAAACATGGAACAAAGACTACATCGATGTATACTACAAGGACGACAACGCTGTCCAGACCGACAATGAACTTCAGAGCTGGTGGTCCGAAATCCGCAACGTCGCGCACGCCGACAAGAAAGACGCACCTGGATGGCCGAACCTGAAATCCAAGAAAGACCTCACGCAAATCGTCACGATCATGCAGTGGCTGTGCTCGTGCCAGCACGCGGCCGTCAACTTCTCCCAGTTCGATTACGCAGCGTTCATGCCGCAGCACCCCACGCGCACCCGGCGTCTCATTCCCACCGAAGGAACTCCGGAATGGGAAGAGTTTCAATCAAACCCCGAGAAGTTCTTCTTGTCCGCCGTTTCAGACGCATCATCGATGCTCACGGTCATGTCCGTGTTCGAAATCACCGGCAACCACGCCACCAACGAAGAATACATTGGCTATCGAGCTCCCGGGTGGACACAAAACAAAAAGGTAGCCACTCTCTGCAATTAAAATCACAGCAAAACTTCTCAGAATTCGTCCAAAATTGTGAAAAATTCCACCAAAACATTCAAAAAATCTTCAAAAACCACAATAAAAATCTAGAGTGCTGCATTGACGGTTGGCGCGTGATTGTAGGTGGAGGCAGCATTTGAGCGCTACAAGAGCAGACTGGTCGAGATCGACGAACTCATCCAGGCACGCAACAGGGACCCGAAGTTGAAGAATCGATCAGGAGAGGCGGGTCAATTACCGTACCAGCTCCTACGACCGTCGTCTGGGCCTGGTTTGACCGCGATGGGTGTTCCCAACAGCATCACGGTTTAGGGCCCTGTAGCGTAGACATCCCTTCACCATGTACAAATTGTTTTGTTGCAAGAATTTGCAATTGAAGCGAACTATGCTTGGTGCATAGTCCAAGAATGAAATTTATGTGGTCTTTGAGATACTTCCTATAACACATGTGGTTGGTTCATTTAAATTGAATTATGAGTCCATGTGCTTATTGTCAATTGCTCTATAGGGATTTGTATACTGTGACGCTCATAGTTTTGGACTTGCAATTTTAGAGTTTGCATAAACAGGAATTGGAGTCAATTGTGACAAATGATATTTAATCCTTTCATTAGATGAGATTTGGCCCATCCGGGGGGCCGTGAGTTCCCACTGCAGGGAACGAGCTGTACTATGCTAGCGCAGTAGTCTAACGTGGCCGAGAGACGGCCACGTCATTGTGGGAAAAAAATAAAAAAATAAAAAAATAAATTTACTTTCAGTTTCTCATTTCAGAAGCAAAATTACTATTTCTTTTTTTTCTTTTTTTGGGTGGTAATACATCACCCGACGCTCCCTCGCTGCATTGGGAACAGATTTGAGAACCACCCCGAAATAGCCCTCTAGTGCAGCTGAAACACATCTAATGAATGCCAGAATATAATCCTTTTGGGAAGTTTTGGACATTTTTGCTTGATTTTTTGTTTGAAGGTATTATTTCCCTCAATTTTGTTGCCTCGATCATGACGACAATTGCTTTTTTAAGATTGAAGCTTTAATTTGGAATTACTTTGGATGAATGAGAAGTTATTTGGATGAAACACTACCTTGAAGTACTTTGTTCATCATCTATTGGAGCTTTGGAGTATTTAGGATTAAATGATCGTGTATTTGGTGGTTTTCTGTGTAAATGAAGAAAAATGTTGCACCTATTTTTTCTACCTTTATTTTGCTTCTTTTAAAATGATTGTCACGAATTTATGCAATTTGTATGTAGGCTAATGCTTTGGTATTGAACTATAACTTTCCATTTGTACTTGTTCATTTTTGGTCATCAACTAAGTTAAACTACCCCATTATAGACAAAATATTAATGACTAGTGCTATATGATATTGCTATCCATAAAATGTGGAAATAAATTTCAATGGTAGGCAAGCAATAAGAACCATTACAATTGAAAAATAATTTTTGTGACTACATGTGATTTTTTTTTAAATTATAGAAAGGTGTTGCCTCAGGCTTTTTATAAGAGCTTGTAGACATGTCCATCAATAGCCAAAAAATAGCTATTGTAGGGCTTCTACAAACCCATGTCCAATTCAATCCATAATGACCTCAATCCCAACTACATCCTTCTATTGTTAGAATGAACCAATTTGCAATGATTTCAAGCTAATCATAGTGATGACTATGTGTAATGAAGGCATAGATTTTTGCCCATTCCAAACACATGGTACCCTCATTTCATGCAATCAACTCCCTAAAGCAAGCAATTTTTCCTCATTTGTACTTTTTATTTTCCAATACCAACAACTTGGAATGGGACTTTTCCTAAATGTCCACAATGGGAGTTTGCACTGGAATGGGGTGTTCTACCTTTAAGGTAGTGTGTTCTAAAAGCGTCCATCTTCTTCAAACTGCCCCTATTTTTAGGTGGAGAATGGAAATGGGGTGATCCTTAAATGGACCATTACAGCATTTGAATGCACCAAAGAAAAATTGTTTTTCTATTGTAAGAGCCAATCATTGTCTTTGATTTCCACACATTGCTTTACAAGTTGCAAGTGGACAGATTTTGGGAGACCTATAGTCACAAATAGGTGCCTATGTCCAAAATCTTTGAAACTTTGTAACTAATTCAAAAATGCTTGGAAAAATACAAAACCACTTGTGTTAGGTTCCACATCCATTTTTCTTTCTCTGAAAAATGATACAAAAATAAATTTGTCCACTTCAGCCTACAAAAAAGGCGGACCAGCTCTTAAATGGTCGCTTTTAGAGCATATTACCTTATCTCATTGCATTCATGAACAGAGTTAGTTAGAACTTCTCCAGAAATCTTTATTGCATAGAAAGAAATACTTTGTCAAAAATGATATTTTTTTTACTCCTATAAATCCCCCCATTCTCTGTCAGGGATGTGATCGAATTGGGCTCGTCTGATCACTGGGATTCGAAGAGAGGCCTGGGTGTCTGCAAGAAGTGCCCTGAAGATTTCTGCTTTTAACTTTGCTACCAGTATTGAAGTAAGTAAACCTTCCGCCATCAGAAAATCAGACAATTCACAGTACAAATTTCTCAGATCGAAACATACACTCCTCAATTTAACTTGTGTCCAAACGTATAGTGCAAACATGAACAAGTGTACAATGTTGTAAGCCCACTGTCTGAGCTCACGAAATTAAGCTTTATAAACTCTGGAGTATGGACACTGAAAACTTGAAATGATCATGCTGCGTCATCACAAGTCTGGAAACGAGTTCCACCAGACTGTTATAGCCATGTATTTCGGAGAATAAATCTGAACTTAGACACACTGGCTGACGTCTCTATAAACTTAATTCATTTTCCCTCAAAGCAAATATGAAAGAGTAGTAAAATAGTGACTCATAAGCCTTAAGAAATTTAAAAAAAAACGAACCATGACAGTAAATACTCAAGGAATGCAATTTCACAGTTTGATACAATTGTCAACAAACGTCATTGCACCTTGAAAAAAAATCGTGCGGCATAAATACCTGTTATACTATATCCCCTTGGAGCAACCTCCGATGTGTGCTTTGATGTTCGAACACAATTCGCGAAGAAAACCATCCTAACCATGTGTCTGAAAGAACTGCAAATAAGAATGTGCAAGCTAATATAATGGAACTTAACATTTGCCCCTACAATAAAAAATTTCATACTGGCACTCCACTCAGCCAGCTAGGCTGCGAAGACACAGCAATGAAGAATTGGAAGCAGCTCCGACGGAAGAAACGTGATATGGACAACGAGAATGACTAGGAGGTAAATTGTAGCTGATTGCAGATCAAGTACCCTCGCCTAAGATAAATCTCCTGCAATAGTAACAGAAAACCGGAAAGTTAGAACAAAGTATGCTATGAGTATCAACAGCCACGAGTATTTCTTTTAGGACAAAAGCCATTTAAGCAGCTTGCCAATACGAAGTTCAGACAATTCAGAATGTATTAGGAAAGGAATGAGCAGCAGTAAACGTGTCAAGATTGGCTTGTCTCAATTGGAATTAAATGACAGACACAGAACAGAGCTCACCCTCAAATTTTTCCAGGTGCTTATTGACGATGTATTTGTCTCTGAAGCCGTAGAGTGGCCAAGCGCGAGCTCTACAGTCAATCCGTATGCTGAGCCTTGTAAATTGATTTCTGAAGCAAACAAGGCTGCAACATTCTTTGTAAAGCATTGAGAAATGGTTCTGGAATTTCCACCTAAGATGCAAGTTGTCGCTGCTACACGATCCCAAATGACTACGAAGATTTTTGCATTGACGTTGATGCATACTTCGTAAAAGCGCGAATTCTCAGAGATCCCAAACTATTGTATCAGAACCATTCTTCAGAAACTAATATCGGCAGGTACGCTCAATCAGTGACCGACGAGGACTCTCCAGTAAAAAAACAATGGAAAGCCCAAAACAATCTGCATAAATATTTAAAATCCGCATCAAAGCTTGGCCTCGCAGCTTCTGCGGCTGGCTTTCTGAGCAAACTCTGTATGCGCTTCAACCAAACCTGCGATATTGTTCTTGATGGTGTTGCAGATGGCACCAAGAGCGAGCGAAGAAAAAGGCTCCTCAATTAGTACTCCTACCTCCTCGATACACAGCAAGGCCGCGGCATTGAAGAAGACGGCCGGGATGACAAGCCATCTGCACTGATCCCACAACCCGAACGGCAGCGCAATATGCCATATGACCAGAAACCTTGAAGTAAGCCTCGTGTATGACAATGGTATGGGCGTTTTGAAAATTCTCTCACATGCCCCGACATTGTCATGGAATTGTGTTAAGTTCCTATCCATGTTCGCCCTCTCCATGTCGCCCATACTGGAGCTGTACACGAGCTCGGACATGACTTGCAACACATAGTTCGGTCGATGAGAGGCCGACATAACTGATGCAAGCTCCTCTTCGTCCAGTAAACCCTCTAATTCTGCCTCCAAATCTCCACCCCGACACAAATGACTCTTCAAAGTATATGGAAAAGCGGCTGTGTAATGCAAGAAACTCTGCAGTTTGGATGTATCAGCAGGGGAGCGCATGAAAGTTAGGGCTTGCCGGCAGACGTCTCGAGACCTATTCAAGTTCAAACCCCACGCCTTCCGGGCTTCGTCAAACCTTGCATACGAAGCATTCGTCCTGAAAACAAGCAGTAGTGCCAGCGCTGGCGCCGTGAGCAAGAACGGCACGTTTGAAATGTGCAGAAGAGGCAACCAAGCGGGGACCAACTGCACCGAGAGAGCTTCGTTGTAGAATGTGATAACGGCAGCCACGGCAGTGAGAGAGAACACCGGAGGCCCGAGCGCCATTATCACCCGAGAAGAAGCAATCGATACCAAATGCCGCCCGTGTCGGGAACTGCTCCGATGCCGCATCCAATCCTCGTGATCGAACACCTGCCTCCGGTACTCCATGGCATCCTCCTTCTCCTTGTCCGCCACAGTCGAATCGAAATAGCTGTCAATGCGCCTGCTGGCACTCACCACGCAGAGCTTCCTGCGTGGAGGACGGTGACGACCAACCCTAATTCTCAATTGTGAAGGCACCAGAAACGGATGGGAACCCGCCAGAGCAAGAGCCACGGGGGTCCCATGGAGAGTTTGTTGCACGGTGCTCATCGCCATGGTCTGCGCTTCGGAAAGTTCCTCATCAAATTTTTTCAAAGTTTCATGGGCGGGGAAGAAGATCACGCATCACAATCCGGCAATTGAAAGGCACCCTGCGCCAATTACTCACAAATGGACCAGCAGTTCACGAGCTCCCTCGAGAATCGCTATGAATCTCGCCATCTCTGCCAAGGAACTTCAAAAATTGCGAGAAAAACTCACAACCAAAACTTCAAATTCTTCACGGAGACGAGAATTGCATGAAACGAAGGAGCACATTTGATGGTTCGTAATCGCGGAATTCAAAAAGTGGGATTCCCAATTTCAAAACTCTGTATGAAATTGTAAAACGGATGATTTTCATTCAGTTTTACTGTAAACTTTATTTACCCCTGGGAGCTCGGAAAGTCTATTGTGCTCATGCCATTTAACGCTTGAAGGGCCTGAAAGCCCTTTGCAGTGTATAGTATATTATGAGTTCAGTGGTATTTGATAAAAAAAGCATTGATCAAATATTTTTCAGTATAAAGTAAATTAATGATCATGATAGTATGTATTAGTACATGTAAATATGTAAGCTTTTCTTGTATAAGGTAGGGTGCTCTAAAAGCGACCCTACTCCAAAAGCAACCTCTATTTTAGAGGTACATTTTATTTTCTTCAATGTATCAATAGTGTACATTTGATGAAGAGGTCGCTTTTAATGACCACTATGTTTCAACTTCAAAAATTCGTAACTAATTCCACAAAGGTTCAATAAATATGAAACTACTTGGATGAGATACTAATTCCATTTTTCTTCCTATAAAAATTTACTAAAAATTGTTTCAAGAAGTTTACCTCCCCCAAATGCAATCAGTTATTAAAAAGTCGCTTTGAGAGCAGACTACCTTAATCATAGAAAGCAATTATTGTATGCAATGTGTCTATGTCTTGCTGTGCCCAAGTCCCTTCTAAACTATCGAAGACCACCCCCACCCTAAACTGCGCAAGATCCCTCCCAAAAACATTGACAAAGACCCAAAGATTCCTCATGCACTATTTGCAAGTTCCCAAATATCATTGATTTCAGATGAAAATATATGATTTTGGACGGATATTTGTATTTTCATTCATATATTGCAAATTTCATGTAAGCCCATGAATGAAAATAATTCATCATTTCAGTGAAGATGTTGCAAATTTCATCCAAGTTGAATAGATGTAAATAGTTTCATCATGATTCTAGTTTAAAGATTATTGTCTCTAGTTTTGACTTCACTCATTTTTTCTTGGCTTTGCCTAAATCTTACCTTATTTTAGTGCTATCTTCACACATGGAAAAAAATGGATAAAACCACCAAATGCATCCCTCAAAAACATAAAGTCTATCCCAATGTAGATGGAATTTACTTATTTTAGATAACATTGTGTATGGAAGTATACTATTTAGTGATGAATGGATGAACAAAAATTGAATGATTTGTTTGGCTTGTTTGCATTTTTTGTGCATAAGGTGAGATATGAGGTCTCTAAGAGGCCGTTATTGTCTTGGTTCCCCATGTTGCAAACCATGGCCGAACAGTCAAATTAATTAATATTATCCAACGTCTACCATATTGGATTGCAGGTTTAGCAACGTTCCCACAATCTATGAACTTTAAGGAACTCGTAGTCTTCCAAAGGCCCCCCAAAATACGTAATGTTTGTCTACTAAGGTAGGAAGTCCATACTTGACCATTTACAAGTTGATTCACAATTCATTCTTGAAGTATTTTTCATCAAATCTTCCTTGAAAGGTAAATGGGATTGGCATATAAAACAAATAGTTTTATATTTTTTGAACCTTCATAGAATTAGTGCCACCTCAAAACCACATTAGAGCCATGTCGGATACCACCCAAAAATAGAAAAATTTAATCACATTTTTTCCTATAATTGTACTATTGCTACTCAAAACTAGCAACCCACTCCATGCCTCAATTTTTCCTAGTGACTTTATGGATCTCCTACCTTACCACCAAGAAACAAAAAAACCCACCACTTCAAACAAAATGAAACCTTTGCCTAGGATATAGAGAGAATATAGAACTAGTTATAGACGAGCCAATTCATTTTTCCAAATGCTTGATTCATAATGAGAATTCTAGGCAAATTATTAATCTATTGCAAGACTAAATATTGTTCATCATTGTAAAATGAGATATTTATTTATTTGAATGAAATTTTTTTGTCAAGATAATTTAAGAATTTCTAAGAATTTCATCACTAAATGAAAAATGCATTCAAAATATGTAATTTCATGTAAATTGTTAAAAATTCATGACAATGTATAGAGTTTGTTGTCTTAAGGTTAGAATTTAGATTTTCCAATTTTCAACCTAATGGTTGCAAGATTTTACATTCTTTCAAGTTTCCTATTCTATAATTATTTATTGACAAACAAGGATCAATGTTGGAATACACTTCAAACAATTTTACTAACTCAAGTAAAATGTAAGTTATATCCTAAGCGTCTAGATCCTTTTCTAGAATTAACAATTTGAGAAAAATGACCATCACTAGAAGAAAAAGTAGGGTTTTGCGACTGTGATTTGCGACTGGTTTGTAGTCGTATTGGACGTTTGCGACTTGGTGATATTCTGGAGTCCGTAGTTGCAGTGGACAAGTTGCATGAGTTGCACTGCAGTCGCGAGGTTGTTTGTCATTCAATAGGCAATGGAGAACTTCGTCGATGAACTGCTGTGACATGGTTGCTGATGTGGTATTCACTGCCACGTAACTACATTTCACTCACTTGTGACTTGTTTTCAACTTGTATGCGACTTGATTGTAATTCATCTATAACTTCAGTGTCACTGCTATGCAACTTCATTTGAACTTCTGTTAGACTTCATGCAACTTGTTTGCAACTTTAGTACAACTGAAATGCAACTTATTTGCAACTGGAATACAACTAGAATGCAACTGGAATGTAATTTTTTTCACTCCTATGTTCCAACTCTTGTGCAACTGAAATGCAACTTATTTCTAACTTTCGGAGAACTAGAATGCAACTCATTTGCAACTCCTATGCAACTAGGATGCGACTAGTTTGCAACTCCTGTGCAACTATTTGCAACTATTTGCAACTCTTGTGCAACTAGAATGCAACTTCTGTGCTATTGGAATGCAACTTTTGTGCTACTGGATTGCAACTTCTGTGCTATTGGAATGCAACTTTTGTGCTACTGGATTGCAACTTTTGTGCTACTGGATTGCAACTTCTATACAACTGGAATGCAACTTCTTTGCTACTGGAATGCAACTTTTGTGCAACTAGAATGCAACTTTTGTACAATTGGAAAGCAACTTATTTTCAACTTGTGTGCAACTATTATTTGCGACTACATTGTAACTTATTTGCAACTTCTATCTATGGTAGTCTTTTCAAAATCTATGCAACGCATTTGACAGCCTTACACTTCTTCTATACAACTCAATTATTACCCTTATACATCTTATATTAATTTGTTTGCAAGTCTTGCAACATTCATGTAACTAACTGTAACAATGCTAAAAATTAGAGAGTGCATTAGAATACTGCCATTTTTTACAAAACAAAACAACTGCATGAAATAGTTATAAACCATTGGCATACATGGTGTGCACATGCTGCAAACAACATTCGTAAATGGTTCAATGTCTTTCAAATACATCATTGATCATGATCCCTATTCGTCACTAATTTTCAACTTCATTACAACTATTTTGCATCTACGAATTGGGACCTATATTGCAACTACATGACAAGTACACTACAACTACTGTGTAATTTCAATTACTTAACCACCTACTAGTGCAGAGCATTATTTTATTCTTGTTAGTCCTTTTCAAACAAATGCAAAAAGTAATCGGAATCTGGACATTATGACCATTAATAGCAGCCGGATGACAAGGAACGTATATTGGGAAAGGTGTAGCTCTTTCATTTTTTCCTAGTAAAAATACAGACGAAGACCTAGTTTTGAGAATGCGTCGATCAGCTTGATTCACAAAAAATATCCATAGAGAGGATAGTCTCATAGGAGTACAAGAAGACTATAGCCAACTCCAAGTTCCAATTTCTAGAGAGTCTCTTACTATTCCTTTGTTGTTCCTTCAAGTGGCTGTATGGCAGCAGCTAGCTTTGCTACTTTGGCATCTCGATGCAATTCCATCTCTATCTTCTGATAGTCACTGGAATCCATGTCAACCAAATTCTACTCACCTGCATCCAAAGTCACACAGTCAATGTGAGGTCATGAAGACAATTCAATGCAGAATTAAAATTCATTTAACATTAAAGACGAGCAAAACCAGCAACAAATTGAACATGAGAGGGCCAGAACTTGCAACTGAAGTCAAGAAACGAAAAAAATTCAAAATGATGCAATTTGAGAGACGAATCTATGTTTTACAATTCTTCTGTGCTCACGTTTGTACAAAGCTCAATTATTCAACTCAAGAAGGCAATGAACGTGACTTTAGCCACAGGTTCTGAAGCTCGCAAAATTTGACGACGAATGGCCGCAAAGGCTGTCCTCCCATGTATAGACACAAATGAAAGAGTACCCAAGATCATACATTTCTAAAGAGGTAGATAAGGTACCTGTGAAAGAACCCTAGTCTAATGCAAGAAACACGGTTGGTATTACTCTCTCCGGAAACGAAATTCACTGAAGCTCCATCATCACCCGTAAGCTTATTCCAATTCTTTCAGCATAACTTTTCAATTCCTCTAGGAGGTGTGATTCTAAACCTAGTACCTCATACCTTCGAATAGAACCCTGGAATTTGCGATTGAAAGTAAAATTAGAACTCACAGTCACCACAGATGCCACGCAACTTCACGCAACTTGCACCGCTATTCGCGCAGATCAAAAACCGAGTGCTACACCCCAAATCTAGCGCATGAACCATACAAAATCGATTTTAGGGTGAATTCCAAACGGGTCTTATGCAACTGAAGCACAAGAGGACGCCTCGTAACAATTTCTGGCTCCATGAAAACGACAGCTAAAAACCATATTTGTGGCAATATAATTTCAAAGTATTCCACATTACTTTGCAGCAATACAAGGTGAAGTTCGAATTAATGTATGTAACTTACCTGAACCACGGGACAAGAAGTCTCTCCCAACGATGCTCTCCAATATGGAGGACTTGCCAGAGCTCGGTTTCAATATATATGACACCACTAGTTATTTGGAATAAGGTTTCTCTCGAACAAATGGTCCGATGTCAAATTAAACAAAGCTCAACAACGAGATGTGGAATCAACTCTTTTACAACGAAGGAGACGAGGGCGCTCACCGATCTGTAGTAAAAATCAAATACTAGTGGAAACCCTGGAAAATAGAGAACTCCCTGATATGCTGAAAAAGTAAGAACTCTAATTCACAAGTGAGAACTCCCTGAAGCTTTGGAAAGCGAGAACTCCCTGAAGCTTTGGAAACTGAGAACTCCCTGAAACTTTGGAAAAGCAACACAAAACCCCAGCAAAAGCAGATAACGATGCAACTGTAACCCAAAGAAAGTGGTGGCAAAACTAGGGTTCCGACTCGAATTGCAGGCCTGTATCGTTGACATGTCACCTCGTACCTTTGACTGTGGCCTCGCTCGTAAGATCGCGTCACCTAAATCTCTCACCGCAGCTCTTAGACTTACAACCATGATATTGTACATTTTCCACCTGCCCTACACTACTTGAGAGTCCAAGCCAAAATGAAAATACATGCTCAGTTGCAGTCCCAGATGGGCAACATGACCTTAAGTTGCTCCATGAGTGCAAACACCTTACTGTTCATATGACCCTAAACCCTAAAATTGGATATAATTTGGATCCTATCAGTAATTTGGAGCCACTTGTGAAGTAAGTTGCACTAGCCTGTTCATCTTTTATAATCTAATTAGTAGAACAAAGATATGCAAGTTCAATGCAATTGGTTGCAGTAGCAAAGATGGAACTAGAATGCAATTGGTTTTAATAATCTTGTGCAACTGAAATGCAACTATCATGCGACTATAATACAACTGAAATGCAACTAACATGCAACAATAGTGACTGTGAGGTGTCCAAGGATGTCTTAGGTGAGCATTTGCAGTTGTTGCTAACTAGGCTACAACAAATTGTAACAGTGTTAGTTTTAACTTCTTTCATGCACTTGCAGTAAGTGGAAGGAGGATTGTCAAATGGATTCAAGCACCGCACCACTTGATGTGTGAATAAAAACGGTTGTTCGCAACAGTGACATTAATGCACACAATCCTGAAGATAGAGATAGGATATTATTATCCACAAAACCATCGCAAAAGGCACTTCAATATTCTCGTATGAAAGCTTTTGGAAACCATTTCAGGGTGGATGACAACGCATCCAACCAATTGCAAACATACGACTGCAGGGTTGCATCTATGTTCCAAATTCCAGCTTCTGATCTTCGAGATGTGTCAAGGCACTATGTTGGAGTACTAAAAGATATATTGAAATTAGACTACGGGTCTCTTAGCAACCCTGTGATACTAATGCGATGTGAATGGGTGAAGAAAACAGACAATCGACAAAATGCAACATACATTCAAGATGAGGCTGGTTTTCTTGTAGTGAACTTCCGCCACAAAATGCATATGATGCTGGATCCTTTCATATTTTGAAGCCAAACAACCCAAGTGTTCTTTGTTGGTGATGTAAGGAAAGAAGGTTGGAAAGTAGTATTGCATAAAGAAGCTCGTGCTCGACGACAATTTGTAGACACATCAGATGTATTTGTAAGTACCAATATACAAGCTTCTGGTTTAGCTACTCCAGAGGATGTGCCTCCTCTACCTACTGTTCCATCTTTGGTTGGAGCTATAGAGTTATCTGCAGAGGATAGTCTCTTAGCATGTGCAAGATATTGACACCATTTATTTCCAAGAAAATGGTGATTTTTAAGTTTGAAAGTTTCTTTGTATGTTGTATCGTTCATTTCAAATAGACTTAATGCACTAACGCATGCAATTGTCTGCCCTCTATTAAAGAAAAAGGCAAGTAGAAATGAAGTGAACCTTTAAAAATTATAGATGAATAATATCACAGAGGTATACTTATTTGGTCTTATGAAGTGTGCAACTTGAATGGCTTTAAACCAGCTTCAAATACAAAAATCATAGGTTGCATCTCATAGTGAATTTATAGTAAACTTACAATCACAATTGTCTAGCAAAGTAAGGATGCAACTACAACTCATATGAAATAAGTACTATAGCATTTTGACTAAGAACTCTAACTGCCTTTGTTTTGTAATCAAACTATAGTTGTTGAATTTTAGTCAAATTGTAGCCAAAGTCTATTTGTTCTGTAGTGGAACCGTAGTTGTTTTTTAGTTGCATTGCAGTCTTCTTCTAGTTGCATTGTAGTCATTTTCTAGTTGTATTGCAATTGTTCTCTAGTTGCATTTCAATCGTTTTTTAGTTGCACTATAGTCGATTTTCAGTCATGTTCTAGTTGCATTTCAATCGTTTCTTAGTTGCACTATAGTCGATTTTCAGTCATGTTCTAGTTGCATTTGTATCGTTTTTTAGTTGCACTATAGTCGGGTTCTAGTTGCAGTATAGTTGATTCCTAGTTGCATTTGAGTCATTTTTGAGTTGCAATGTTGCCTTTTTTAGTTGCAGCGTAGTAATTAGTTTGTTTTCTGTAATCGGAGTGACTACATTTTTCCACGTTGGCCTCTATTTCGTGGATAGCTGTCTACATGGACAACTGCGATGAATATTGGATGTAGAATACCTCCTGTTTGTTCTTCTGTTACAATATCGTAACCCTACTCTTCATTTTCCAACTACTTTGCGACTACAACTACATACACGTCAAATTTGGTGCAAATACAGAGGGCTACAGTCGCAGTACAGTTGTATAGGACACATAGTCGCATCTCAGTCGGTTGCAACGGACACGTTTTTCTTCTAGTGCATGAAGTACTATTTGGAAGAATATCTTGGAATTCATATTCAAATTAAAGTTGTAGATCTTGAATTTTAGACTCCATCCACATGTTTAGATTCACCAATGCTATCACCAATATTTTTTTATAAATTTTGAAAGGAAATTTTTTAATTCCTTTTAAATTCAATTACAAGCAAAATATTATCATTTTTTGTATAGTTTGTTGAAATGGATTTGAAATGAAGTTCTCTTCACATGATGGTTTTTTGAATTTTTTTGTGTTCTTTAAATCTATGGCTCCATTTTTGCAAATTTAGTTTTGAACTAGAGTCAATATAGTTTTGGCTTGGTCAACCACTTGACATACTTCCACATTTGTAATTTTAGAAAAATATGTACTCTAATAACACCAAATCCGACCATTTGATAGGACAACAACTTGATGGATAATGGCATAACGATTGAGAACCGGACGTTTTGGCCGAGATTTCTTTGCCGGACCTTGACTGTATCTGCATCGATGGAGACACAGATTGAGAGGGTTTTAAGTCACATCCCTGAGAGATGGTGAAAGTACACTAAGTAGTGAAATTAGGTTGCCTTAACAATTAGGTTGCCTTACTTCAAGAAAATCACTTTACAAGCCAACCAATCAACAAATATGTCTAGTACTGTTTTTTTTGTTTGTACACATAGAGGTTCATAAGTCCCACATGCATAAATTTTTAATTCAAAAAAGTAGTAAATTCTTGTAAAGAAACAATGCATATTTATATAGTGTAGAATGTCGAGAAATTAGTGTGGGGCAACCTAATTTCACTATTTAGTGTAGCGATTTGCAAAGTAGGTTGAACCTGAGCAAAGGTGCCCCTTTGTGTTCCCAGTGATAGAACATCCAGAAGTTGCAACAATTTTTTGGCGACTAATTGCATTTGGTTCTTCCATTTGGCAACGTGATCTCCAAACTTTTCCAACAAATGGCTATCACTTTGCGAAACCATCACTCATGTCGCAACTCTGGATGTGTCAGTTGCGGAAGCACTTAGTAATTCGATAGAATTAGCATCCAAAGGATGTTTTCGAGAAAGAATTGGTGATTGAGTGATCGCTAATTTTGGACTGGACTAGACTTTTCCTCTGGATTTGGGAATTAGGGCTAGGGTTTGGGGGAGAAATGATTTGAGAGAGACGATGCTGCCCAACGGAGTATTGGAGGGCTCGTGTTGCCCTGTATTGCCCTCGTTTAGAATTGATGAATTGGCCTCGCGTCATGTTTTCGATCACGCACTTTGTAGGCTAGTCGTGTGGCTGCCAAGGAAGAGTGCAAGTTCCGTTCGGGCAGTGATTTCTGAACCTTTGGCTAGTGACAACGCTGGTGACAGTGCGGCGGATTTTGTTAAGAGAACGGAGCGGGCGTGGATGATATCCAATGTCGGTGATCCTACTCTTGCTTTATGCTCGCGATTTTTTAGTCTTTTAAAGTGTATTTTCAATCTCGTAGTTTTAAATTTCACCAAGGGATCATGTTCTTCAATTTGTCCACTTCTACCGTAGATGCCACAATTCCACTTGGTCCCTTAATCCATACATCCATAACTTCACTCAATGCCATTCAATGCCATTCAAGCAGCAAACCAATGAAAACAACATTTTATTTGTGGAAAGCGCCTCAGTTTTAAGCAAGGCTATACAGTAAATAGCAGAATAAGCATAATTTGGTGCATTCTTTCGAGAAAAGACATCATCGTGACTTTGAAAATTCACAACTAGTTCAAAACAACTCCATAAATACTGAAACAACTTGCATTAGACTCCATTTGCTCTTCGCAACAATTCAAAATTGATTCTAGCAAAAGCTCAGATCCTTTGTTGCACAGATTTAGGAAACTTACGTTACGTTACACCCCTAATCAACCCGTTCGATTTTTGTCACAAATTACACTTTGAGGGAAAGAAAGCTCTCTCTTAGAACAAAAATTTCAAAGAAATGATGTCAAATTCGATTCTTGTTATTTCAAAAACCAAAATTTCGTGGCGCATACCTTGTGAGAAAAGCTGGTGTGCGCGATTGACTACGCCGCCACAAACAGATCATCCTCTATTGCACTGATTTGTTCTATACGGGAAATCTGCGTGCCAGGTGGATTACGGATTTAACGGACAGTCTCTCTCATTCAAAATTTTCTTTTTCATCCATTTTTTCCTTATCATCCAATTTTTTTCATAACCCATATTGTTTGCCATTAGAACATCCCCACCAACGTGTTTTGTATCCCTAAAAATTTAGGGAGAAGACCTCAGATGGGGATGGGGATACAGAATCTTGCCCACACCGGTCTCCAAACAAGATCTCTACTCCAAATTTATAGAGAACTCGGTAAAAGTTAGGCCCAATTCCCTATATTGGAGCTCATATAGAGAACTCGCGAGGTCTCATCTCTATAAAGTCAAGGTTGACTAGTTTGAGGTCCTAAGTTTGGGGATAGAGAACATGTTGGTGGGGATGCTCTTACTCCCCTCCCCTCCCAGGTATAAAATATTAGATGCCTGTAGTATACTATACACACCGTAAGCTCTCTTCCGCCTCAACTTGAACTATTCCACTCCTGTTGTACTCTATTGTTACACCCCTTAATCCCACCATTGCTTTGAAAAGAAAAAAAAGTAGTGCGCTCCCTCTTGCGTATCTCCGAGACTAGCTTCCTCTTTTCCTGAGACAGCTTCGACTTTTCTTGAGACAGTCGTCTATCCGAGACTAGCTTCCTCTTTTCCTGAGACAGTCATCTATCCAAGATTAGCTTCGTCTTTTCCTGAGACAGTCATCTATTCGAGATAAGCTTTTTTCTTGAGACAGTTTTTCTATTCGAGATTAGCTTCCTCTTTTTCTAAGAGACTGTCTTGCAGCATTTTGTATGATGGCGAAACAGTGCACGCTTTGCTACCACTGTGGCTTTGAATCCGTTGACAACACATTCAAGTATTATGACAATGGAAAGCGAAGCCAACCGCGGTACCAATGTCGGAATTGCCAGAAATTCTTCACCATAGGCTCCCACGGTCACCCTCACGGGAGGACCTAGGCCAAGCAGCACAACGTGGATCCCCCAGAACTGAAGGGCTTGAGGAGAGAGTGTCGGTGTTGTGGCGTGGCGGACAATGCGCCCTTCAAATATTACAACAACTCGAATCTCTCACAGCCCCATTTCAAGTGCTTGAGTTGTGGACAACAATTCCAAATGCGCTTGATGGGGATCAGCGAAGAAAGGTGCCTAGTGCACACCTCGTCCTACCAAAGGCCACCCACTTGCAATTGCCAGAAGCAAGGCTTGGCACCAAATTCTGATGATGTTGATATTAGCGGGCGAATGCAAGCAGCCGGGATCCATGGATGCCCGCCCTTCTTGAGCTTGGTGTGGAGTTGCCTCCGGCTTTGAGTGATGAAGATGCAAAGTATCTCGATCTAATTGAAGATGGCTTAAAGAACCAAGAGGAAGCTCCCCCACCAGTGGTAGTACTAAGGCTCCAATTGTGGGCCTCAAAGCTGCCTCGAAACTGTCGTTAGAGTATGCCCTTGAATCACATTTATGGCCCACTAGCTAGTGCAGAAGGCTAGATTGCAATGATGGTCTAGCAGTAAATGCCAAGTCTTCAGTTTGTACGTTGGTAGCAATGTAAAAAAGATTCAAATGAAATCAATGCGTTACTTAGAAATCGCGTGTAAAATGTATGATTGAAAGTAGGTTCAAAGTGTGATTTGGTGATGGTCTAAAACAGACACTAAAACACTTGAACAGATCTATACCTATTGGTCTATTTAATGTACAGACACACGTTTTTGAAGAAATTTCGGTCACATGGATGACATTTTGATTTTTTACTGTGAAATGAATTGATATGTTTTAACGATTCTTGATATGTTTTAACAATTCTATAAATCTCAACGCAGATAGAGTATTGTAATATTGAACTTGGCAAGCAAGTTACAAACCGCAAATCCATCCTTGGTTTGCGAAACGATAGTCTACATGGCTTGAATTGCATGTGCAGGTTGGATGATCCTCCAGACTGCATATAAGTACGCCTTATATAGTGTCTTCCATAATTTAAAGTCTAATTGTTGAAGCTTTTGACCAACTTAATAACTTTGTCATGTACATTTGTGGGTTAATTTCCAGAAATGCTATTTGAATGGAATGTCTGCAGATCCTCAGTATGGAGGAGGTTTCCCAAACCAACAAGCTGAAGGCTAATTTCGTTTGTCATTCAGCTCGTCCTTATCCTTGAGTGCAACCAATATAGACTGCAAGCTTTACGATGGAGGATTGAAGTTAGAGAATGCCATATAGAATGACGGATCTTGTTGTCGAGTATTCCATAGTTTTCCCATGTTCCATTGCCAGTCAACAATATTTCTGTCCAAATATAGCAATTTGCGTAGTGAAGGTCAGAGTGTCAGCAATATCCATCACAGATAATCCTAGAGCACAATGATCGATAGTCCACGTTCTTTGAGGAGCAAAGATAAGAGTAGAGCCTCTTAATTGCTCATGTCCAATGCTTATATACCCATATTGAAAACGCTCAAAAGCATCGCCGTTGGTGCAAGCAATCGAGCCATAGAGGTTCGCTTGTTGTAAAGTATTAAAGCTCAGGTGAACTTAGAAAGAAATGATACTGGTATAACATGATACGATGGCATTGCGCATGTGATTCAATCCCATGAATTGAACTTCAGATTAGTGACAAACTCTTACCAAATAATACTTGCTCTGAATATAGTAATTGGTTTAAAAGGACGTGAGGATGCAATTGCATCCAGATTTAGCTCGTTGTCGTGCTGCAAATGCAGACATTATGTAGAATATGTATATATACATAATTTAGATAGATTTAAATATTTGTAGTATTATAAATAAGATGACGTCATTTGAGGTGACTTCAAGTTGACGCCTTCTCTTTCCGACTATATAGAGAAGGATTTACTTGAAAGCTTCATCGCATTTGATATTCTTCTTCTTTGTGTTTTATTTAGATTATACTATGTTGAACTGGAGGGTTTTTTCTGAGCCTCAAGATGAAGAATCTCAACTGGAGTATGAGTTCGAATTTTCTTTATCGCAACTGCCGGATCAGCTACAGTTGCCACTGAATCTTTCATTATCACATGAACAACTAGAAGATGAAGTTGAACCATCTCGAGTACCAAAACAATCTCGCGTGAAGAAACGATGGCACGGTAATCTTCAGCGTGACGCTCGGGCATTGGTGATTTTGTTGCAGGTTGGATGTGTTGAACCCAACAGCCATGAAGTCACATTTGAAGGATGTTTTGAAGGCTTGAATGACGAGCAATACTATTGCATGGTAAGGCCTATCGAAGGGAGTCGTGGTCATTAACGATGGTTAGAAGGGCTAGTTAATCCCTTAATCAAGGCAGATCGTGCCGATTACGTTGTTGCTATCGTCAAACGCATTCTCAAATTCTTGCAGATGGAGTGACATTTCGATTGGAGCTCTAATTTTTAACCTCTATTAGATATATGTTGATTTTTAGTTCTTCATTCCATAGTTGGAGTGATTTATTACAATAAATTTGTGTTTGTGAAGTAGTATGAAGAAAATATTCGAATAGTTTATCTTTTAGGTGAACTTGAAGTGAATTTCCTTCAAAGTTAAAGATAAAAAAAATAATTGTGGAGCCAAATAAGTGCTCAATTATTCATGTTGTAGTTTTGGAAGTGAGTTAGGGGCTGACCCCACTTGTTTGTCTGGTTAGAGTGAAGATAAAGTGGAGAAAAGGTAAATACTATTCATCTTCTCTCCCGTTGGGAATTTAGGGAGGACCCGAATGTTTGGAAGGCATTGTGTTATGAGTTTGAAGTATTTTGAAATGAAATTGAAAGGTGTTGTGTATCATGGTGTGTAGTTTTCAAATTGATCTCACTTGCTTGATTTGGAGTTGTAAAGCAAAAGTTGTGCTAGTTTGAGTGGAGGGAGGTTTGTTGCCTTTAAAATTAAGAGGCAAAGACTTCGACCGACCATAAAAGACGGACATGTTCTTATTTTGCAATGAAATTTGAAGGGAGTGTAGGAAATTGTGTTAGCTTTTGATGAAGCTATCATTTGTTCTGTTTGGAATTTGTGTGAGAGAGTTGTGAGTGTATAAGCGAAGGAAGGTCTGCTGCCTTTCCCTTTTCTAGGCCGAAACTTTGGACGGCCATAGAAGTTGGACAAAGTTTTAGAATTGTTTGAAATTTGGAGGAAATGTAGATGATTGTATTAGCTTTTCGAAAAGCTATCATTTAATTCATTTGGAATTGTAGATCAACAGTGATACTCATCCAAAGTTCAACTTGGAAATTGGAGTTGGATTTGAAGGAGGTCTTGAAGACTTGTGTGTGTGTGTGGCTTGTGGCTTTGTAAATTGAATTTTATTGTTGCGGGCG
This sequence comes from Rhytidiadelphus loreus, assembly GCA_947034895.1. Taxonomy (NCBI): domain Eukaryota; kingdom Viridiplantae; phylum Streptophyta; class Bryopsida; order Hypnales; family Hylocomiaceae; genus Rhytidiadelphus; species Rhytidiadelphus loreus. The sequence continues at coordinate 24,328,463 of OX344765.1, read as the reverse complement.
GTTTGGTTTACACCAACACTAGTCTCATTTTGTGTTGTGGATGCGACGAAGTGGAGTTAATTGCCCATATGGTCGAGACTTTATGTTGTTTCCACTGGTGAGGCAAGTTTGCTGGTCACCGTGGGTTTGAAATTTAGGATCCAATCCCTCGGATGGTTTAGCTCGTGGTCTGGCCGTCCCGTTTTACACGTCCGAAGCCTGTGGTTTCTTATCACCTTACCTTAACCCTTGGCCTATTTAGAAACACAACATGATAGAACAACGAGTAGCAGTTTGAAGATTTGAAGACTCAAAGATTTGAAGATTCGACAAGTCACGATTTATTTCATTCCCGAGCCATTTCTAGTCGCAACTAGAATCCTCGTGATTTCCCGAGGCAAACGCTCTCTATACGACATCGTTAGTAGAGTTGTCAGCTCCATATGACTGCTCAAATAATACACAAATAGTCCTCTAGTCCAAATCTTAGCAACAAGAACTTGATAAGCTGGGCATTACCTGAAATTCAAATCCTCAGAATTGCCACAAAGTCAGCATTCAGAAACCTGGCTCTTCTAAAGTTGCCCTTCGATCCAATGACGGACATTAGGGATAATCCTTCCTAAGTATAATATCTGAATACTTGCTTGTATATAGAGAGAGCTTCACAACCAGAAACACATTGACTAACAATTTCAATCCAAGGGCATACATACACCTTCTGTTAAACGTGAGCATTCCTTCATAATTGCAAGAATATATTTCATTTGAAAGCCCAAGTGGCTAATTACAATATGAAGCAAAGGTATCAAAAAATGTGTTTCTATTTATTTAAGCAGAATGGTCCTAACTAAAACATAAATACCCAACTATCGTCTACTGGATCGACAGTCTTGCCCCCTTGCCAGCCGCAGTAGAGCCACGATCATTCTTCAATTACGAAATTAACAAATAGGCATGAACGCATGCAATCTCTTTGGAAGATCAGACAGTCCACAAAGGAAAGGGGGAAACGGTGATGGTAACAGATAGTGTACACCTGAGTAGTTTTCGGTTACATTTCCGGTCACGAAGGAAATGTTAAGAGAGTGGAGCTGGACCTAGGCGGCTATGAGTGTTTCTAACTCCACCCTTAAGTCAGAAAGTTGCACACAGGTTTTAGTGGCATAAGTTAATGGTTTAATTGGGTGAATTGTAAACTTAGTGTTCTTTGGCCTTTCAAGCAATGGACACTTTGTTATGTTGATTTTTACCTAATTTAAGTACTTCAAAACACTCTAATAGTTAAGAAATAAAGGTTGTTGAGGGTTAGTTAATTGTGATTTAAACTTCTAGCTAAACTAAAATTCTACCTAAACTAAATCAAAGAATACAATTTGCCCTTTCCAAAATGGTAAAGCAAGTTGAATTCTGATATTCCTAATGAAAGTTATGTGTAGATGAAATTCGTACCTAATTCTATCCTAAAAACTTCATCTGTCAACTAAAAATAGCAAAATAATGTAAAATAAATCTAAATTTCAGGGTTGAAAGGTTAATCAAGTTATCTAATGGAATTTTTAGAGAAAACCTAATTTTGACCTATTTTAGTAATTTCATCCAAATTTAGGTGAACTCTTCATCCACACTTTTATCCCTCCAAGTTAGGGTAATTTTAAAAGTAAAAAGTGGATTTGGAATCTTCAAAAGATTCTCTAAAAGATTACGGTTTCAAAAGATTCCCTAGTCGTGCCTTGAAATTATTCCTAATTGTTCTTTAATTGATCCTAATTCTAAGTGATTATTCTAAATTTAGTGATTTTTTAGGGGTTTAGGGTTTTTATGGGTAAAATGATAAACTATCTTCCTATTAAGGTAAAAAGTAAGAATTTAGGACTTTTAGGTGAAAACTTTTAAATGGATGAAAATTCCCCTTAGTTGGATGGAATTTGTTCCTTTAATAATTTTCAAAAGAATGATGAGATAAATTAGGTTTTGACTTTCCCTAATTATTTTAATATTCCTTAAGTTCCTAAATTAAATTAGATTCCTTTTGAGATTCTTTTGGATGAAATTACTATTCGTTTTCCAAATTAATTCAAAGTTAATCTTATAATAACTTTTGTGATTAAATTTCCAAAGGTTTTATACCGATTTAAATTCTACTAGCTATTGGATTCTTAATTGTTAATTTTGTTAGTTTAAGTTTTCTAATCTAATTTTTAAAGAATGAAAGCAAAAGAAAAGACAAAAGACAAGTTTTGAAACTCATACCTCACTATCGAGAATGTCAATCATCCCATCATCGCAAAACACCATCATAATCATCTCCTCGAAATTCTCCATTGTCTTTCATGAATTTGGAAGAAATCTTAGTATTATTGTTTCTAAACCTATCTAAAAAGTCCAATGTTGTTAGTTTTGGCAATTTAAAACTAATCCTTTAATTTTAGGAATTTAAATTAAATGATAAATTTAATTCATTTTTTCCCAAGTTTTCAATGAATAGTAGTTTTATTCGTTTGCCAATTGTTTAATAGTTTTTAGTTTAATATTCCAAAGATATCAGTTGTCTTTTGTTTTTATCTATTTGGCTTATTAGGCCTAATAAAACAAATTCCAAACTACAAACAAACAACTAATTTGGCTTTGGAATCCTAATTAATAACTTAAACCAAATGAATGAATAGTTTCCTAATAAAATAATAAAAAACAATAAAAAACAAATCTATTGATGAATAGTAGGAAGAATAACTTGAATAAACAAATCAAAACAATTAGTCAAATGAATAGTTAGATTCTCACCTTAATAGTTTTTTAATGCTTGAACTTGCTCACGTTTTTTAATTCTTTCTCCTTTTATTCTTCCTTCTTTATCAAATGGTTCATTTGATTGTTGCAATCTTAAGGTTGGCTATGGAGAGTTTGATGAAAGAGACTAGTGTGAATTTCTTCTCATAGTTTCAATGTTTCAAAAGTTTGGGGTTTGTATGGCAAGCAACCGCCTTCCCCATTTTTGTTAAGTAGGAACTCAACTTTTAGATGAGAATTTTGAAACAACACTTGTATTCACCGTACCGTTTTTAAGTCTGTGTTCCGAATGCCCTTGAACTGGAGGATCCAGCAGTCAGCTTTAGACTACTGGCAAACCCAACCCTTGTCTGGACAACCCGAATGGAACCCCGAAACCCCGACTGGCAACCCTGAAGCCCCTGACTGGCAACCCGGAAGCCTCCGACTGGAACCCCGAAGCCCCTGACTGGCCACCCCGAACCCCCGATTGGCGACCCTCCGACGACAACTGCGATCCTGGCTGATGTCCCCACGGACAGACTAGCGGCAGCCCGCGGCCACTGGAGTCCCCCAGCAACAACCAACAGCCTACAACCCCCCAACCTAGGGGAGGACACTCTCACTACATTTGGGGTACCCACGTGCGGCGGTGGAAAAAGTAATACATGTAATTCACCTTGAATAAACTATAATTTCATTCTAAAATTTTGAGCTTTGTTTAACAATGACTAAAGGTTTCTATTGACAAAAAATTCAATTCCAAATAACATAAGATATATTGTCTAGAAAGGGTTGAAAAATGAACTAAAATGGCATGTTCTCCAACTAAAATATTTATAGAGCTCACATGAAGATGACTATTGCATCAATATTCAACCAAAATAAACTTTCAATAGAAAGCTATTCTATATAAATTTTTTTTCATTTTTCAAATTTTTTTTCTTATATAATATAGAGGTGTGAAAGTTATTTTCAGCTTTACAGTGTATCTTTTTTCTTCAAAAATTTATAACTAATTACTATTAGCACAAAAAAATACCAATAATTCAAAACATAAACTTCTAAAGTAGTAAAATCTATCCATAATTTTTTTTTTGAAAAAGAAATTAAATTTTAAGGTGTATTACTTGTTTTACTTTTTCCGCCGCACGTAGTTTGCTAAAACATAGGGAGTGTCCTCCCCGGGCCCCCAACAGCACCCCTTGCAAGCAATGAACTAGTACTGAGCAATTTTCTTCAGTCAAGCAATCAAGGGGTTATTATACCCTCCTAACCTGGTCTTAACAATTACTATGGGTTAATCCCAATTTTGGAGTTTAACCTCCAATTAAGAATTTTTAACAAAAACTAATTTTTAACAAATCAAAGAAACAAAACATTCTTAATTTAAAGAAAAGATCATAAAAAATGAATTCTCTGTTAAGGATATAGACTACTTTTAATGATCTCACTAACAATGCAAATGACAATTCCAAGTAAAACTAACAATAATTCTTTTTCAAGGATTTTTACGCTTGATCTTTTAATTTTCCTTGGAAAAGAATATAATTCATCCACATTAAAGCTTCACTGGAATGGAATTTTTTCAAGTAATAGAGTAAATATTGAACGTACCTAATTTTAATTTGCCCAGAGTCAAAGCTCCGCCGTGTAGGAGCAACCCTAGGAAACAACAGACAAATTTAACTTTTAAATACCCGTTTCCAAGTTTTCAAAGTCAAAGCTCTGCCGTGCAGGAGCAACCCCAGGTTTTAACCGACAAATTAAAGTTTCAAGTACCCGTTTCCAGGTTTCAAAGTCAAAGCTCCGCCATGCGGAAGCAACCCCAGGAATAACCAGTATCCAAGGACCCAAAATAATATTTTGAAAACTTAATTCTTAAAGAAGGTACATATGACAGTGTTTAACCAAATATTAAAAACTAATTTCCAAAATTCAAAACAAAGTTCTAGTTTAATCACTAAAGGAGGTACACATGACAGTGTTTAACCAAACATCAACAATTATTCAAACCAAACACCCGTTATACAACGAGTTTTGGCACGTGGTGATACTCAAAACCTTTTGGCAAGGTCTAGCCTTGCCGCTTTAAAGTTTTAAGTTCACAGCCTATTCTCAATTCACACAAATGGTTGGTTAGTATCCAAAAGAATAATAAGATCAACTAGAGCTTGGGAACTACTCCCACAACTCCCAAATATCAAAGTTTTGGGGCTTGAAGCCTCCAAATTCAAGAAATAAGTTAGTTAACACAAACAATACTAGAGTTAGGGGATTTCCTCCACCTAAACTCTTGAAAAGCAAAGTTTTGGGGCTTGAAGCCTCCAAATTCAAACAAGAAAAGAAAAGAAAGCTTTGAAGGGGCCCTCCGGACCTTCAAAGTACAAGAGAATAGAAGAAAATAGAAGAAAATAGCCAAAATTTGGCTTAAAAAGTGCTCCGACAAGTGTCGGTAGCACGATAAGAGCAACAACAAGAATGAAACAAAGAAATGAGGGCCACGAACAACCTTGAGGAAGGGCCTTATATACTCGCTCTCGGCCCCCCTCCCAATAAGTTGTTTGTAATATTATCTTTACTTTCAATCTAGATATTTTGCTAAACTACCTAAACGTGTTTTCTAAATAATCTTTGTTTAATGGGAAGGAAGGTTCTCAAGTGAGTTCCTTCTAGGCCCTAAATGGCCTTAGAATCTTTTCCCAAATCAAATATTTGATTTTCCCAAAGATATTTTGAAAACTTACCTAATTAACAGAGATCCTTTGCATTTTAATCTAGGGTTAGTTCTAAATTGTCTTTCTTTAGTCCAAAAGATGGCTTCTTACGCAAGACAAGTATCTTGGGCAAATCCAATCTTTGATTTTACAAGAGATATTTGCAAAATCCACCCAGATTAATCCAAAATTACCTTTTAAAAGTCAAATTAAGGGCTGACCCTCTCTATCTTTTGAAGGACAACTTGAAACTGAAAATAAACTACGCCATCGTGTTCAGAAGACCCCAATTAGCTTAAGGGACCCCTTACCCCCACCTCTCCAGCCATTTTAAAACGCAAATTTGAGTCACAGTAACTCAGAACAAAAGTTAAAAAGCTAACTTTTGGAGTTTGTGTTTTTTGATGAAACTGTCAGTCCTGGGTGGTTTAGAATATTCTTGGGAGTAAGAATTGACCCTTGAAACACTCCATTCGGACACCGCTAGCTCCTGGTTCACCGGTCAACCCGCCGCCAAGTTGTAAATTCTTGTAAAATTCGTTGTTGGTCCTAATTCTGGTACTTGGGAATGTCGGAATGTCGGAATGTCGGAATGTCTTCAAACTTGACAAGGCTCTTTATTGGCACACAAAACACTATCCTAATTTTTAGTGAGATTTTACTGCAACATTGGTAATTTCTAGGAATTTACGAATGTAGTTTTAAGTGGTTGACTTCCCATGAAGTCATCGTGGAGTTTTATAAAATTCCGAAACTTTTGGGCAATCTTCTACAAGATGTCCATCAACTAAGGGCAAAACCAAATCTCCAATAAAAATGCTATTTTTAGCAATTCTTTAATAATTTTCACCCAGGGGGAAAATTATTCTTGATACCGGGGGAATCTTGGATGATCGAGCTTCTATTTAACCTCTTGGCATGCTTTGACCTAGAAAAGCACCTCTCTGTATGTTCCAATCATCATTTCCTCCATTTTGATCTGCGAATGACTGTATTTCTCAAAATTACCTGCAAACAAGAAATCTAACTCTTTCGAGTTGGATTTGGACTGACTCTGATTAGACTCTAACTTTTAACCAGTTTGTTACATGTATACTTATAGCTGTTGTATTACATGAACAAGACACTAGGACTGGTTAACTCTCAAATTCTCACTTCGCTCGGAATTACTGACTTAACTATTTATTTTACTAATAAGACCTAAAATTAGTGAAAATGTAACGTCTTACGTGTTTCACGCATTTAAGGCCATTACACACCTCTTTGGTAGGGACTTCTACCAAAATCCACAATAATTGTATTTTTATATGTTTTTTCCTATTTTTCACTCAAAAATTAATTAAAAATCGCGAAAAATAAGTTCAGAGTTCCAAGTGCCAACTTGAGGGCTAATATCCAATAGATTGAATTAGTGCCTAAAAGTTACAATGCAAAAGTAAATGCAAAAAAAACCCAAGAGCTCATATATATTCAAGATTATGTTTTAAAATGCAGTATTTGGTCGATTTAACCGAGAAATTTTAATAATATATAAATAACAACCAACAAATTGAGTGAATTTCGAGGTGAATTTAGAATATGGTGTTATTGTAAATTTGTACCAACTATAATACCAATTTGTGATTGGGAATAAAAGATTGGTTTGAAGATGAATAAAATTGAAATTTCTAGTTTGTCTTTCTACTTAAGTATTTTTCTTGATTTGAACTTATTATAATAAAGAGTAATTTCCTATTTGATCATTATTCACTTCAACAAGTCTAAACAGTGAAAAAATATATTCAGTCACATTTTACACATATTAATTTTTCCACTAAGAAAAAAACAACTTCAACACTTATACTAAATACTCCATCCCCCTACTCCAAGGGCTTACTATACAATGCTTCGTGGAAACCAAAGCATGTTACATTATAGCAATGCCTTTTCTTGTTTACCAAGTATCCCCATGTCTCCATCACACATCAAATTGAGTTAATCATGTTATGGGGCAATGGGACATGCTAAATGAATGTAAATGTTGTGTGGTAAAAATATATATCATAGTTTAGTGTAAAAAACATTTGACTTGCAATTCAAAAATAGCCTCTACACAATACTTTTACTCCTTGTACAAGCACTAAAAATAATTGAATATTTCCCTCCCACCAAGCCATCCCATACACAACAAATATGAACTCACCCACTACAGTCATGAGATGTAAAAAATGTCATGGTATTGTTTGAAACACCTCTTCTAATTGCATATGAAGTTGCCATCATACTTTTGTCTAACTATCGTTGCAAACCACTCAAAGCCCTTGCAATCCGTCTTTGATGAATAGCAATATGCAATTTTTCCTTGAGGTTTACAACCCTTTCACTTCTAGCCCAATTATATAGAAGATGCTTACAAAACTCGGTGTTAAATTATAAATGTGTCATTGGCCTACAAGGGTCCTTACCATTCTTGCATGAGTGTACATAAGGTAGATTGGAGAAATTTGAATGTTTGCTCCAATAGAACCATTTCTCCAACACACGGTAACAATAAAATTGCATTGGTAAGGCATGAGTGGAAAGAAGAAGCACTAACTACTTGTCCTTCCAAACTATTGAGCACACTGCCCGTGACTTGTGCATTTGCCATTCAAGTGTATGTACCTTGGCCACTTCTACTAAAAGATTCATTGTCTTTCAATACCAAAGTTGAGTTGAGAGCACCATTCTCATGTAAAACTTCTTTAATTTCAAAGTGAGCAAGAAAAAAAAACCCATTAAGAACCAACAAGATGGAGCGTGAAGGACCACCCAAAGTGATTTGGATCTAAGTGATGAATGATGGGACCATGTTGGAGATTGACTCCAAGGTATGTATTTAAAGATGCCATTCCATTTCAATTTTCAAATTCCGAATGCAAAGTAGGATTTTGATGCTCAAGCATACCTTTAAGAAGATTCCAAATTATAATTTTAGGTCTAGATCTTTGTAGATAATCTTTAGAGGTTTTTATAACCATATTACACTTAAAAAATAGACCAAAATTGAAAAAGATAGGTTAGGATGAAGTTTAATAGCTAAAGAAGATAGTTTTGAATGAAAAACACTAGAAACTATTCAAGTTTAGAAAAAATAGATTATTAGAGTCTAGGTAAAATTCAAGATCCAGCCTCTAAAAGAATAGTTAATTTGGAATTATATGTTAATAGAAAATGTTGGATGAAGTTTTAGAGTGTCAATTAGGACCAAATTTCATCTCTCTATAACTTTGGGTAGAAGAATTCAAATTCAAAGTGCATTAATTTTTTTTTAATTTAAATTTACTCCTTACAAGTTAAAATTATAAAAATCTAAAAAAAAAACAAGTGAAAACGAAAGTTTAGGTAGTATTAAGTAAGTAGGTGTTTATATTAAAATTCTAAAGTTAAACCAAAACTCAAATTTAGATCCAATAACATATAGATAAAACTTAGAGGTTTCTAAAACTATCTTATACTCAAAAAGTAGGCAAAAATTGAAGAAGATAGAAAGTGATCAAGTTTGGAGTTAGAAGAAATCAGTTTTGGATGATAACCACCAAAGTTCATCTAATATGGACAAAAAAGGAACTTTAGAAGATTAAAAGAAAGTAAAATTCATAGGTGAAAGTGAATTTTACTTTTGACTTATACATTAGGAAAAAATGTTGGATGAAGTATTGAAAGATTAATCCTTAAGTGCTTTAACGTCCATATTTTGAACAATGAACAGAGGGCTTGCAGGCGTTGTTTCATCCAACTACCTTCTTGTTCATCCAATGTAACACTTGAATCTTGAAAAGACAACCTTCTTTTATGTCCAATTTCATGAAATTTTGGTAAATGATATTACTATACAAAGATATAAGCAAAAATGTGTGAAAATTTGAAAAAGGACTAAGGCGTTAAGGGGTTAATTAAATGGAAATTTCATCCATCTATAACTTTTGGTAGGAGTGTTCGATTTTGAAGTTTTTTTACCATTTTGGAATGGGAAGAATATATTATATAGCTTGGGTGAGTTGAAACTTGAATTTCGTCAATTTTTATTTTTATTTCCAGAGTTTTGGCCTAAATTGGCCCCAACAAATAAAATTGCTAACTTTTGCAATCTAGACTCATTTCCTTTGACATTTGAAAAACTTAGAGCAAGTAGAAAAAAAATAATTGTTCATTACTTAGAAGGCCAATTAAACAATGCTTAGACATCCACTTTAGGATTTGCAACACAAAAAACTTGGTTGTCCACGCTTTATTTCAAAGGTGGAGATAAAATGTTAACACATTGCAAAATGCCTAGATATCTTGTAAGATATACATTGGCTTGGTAGAAGAAGGAGAAGGATTCAATGCAAGGAGATCGAGTTCACAAAAGATGTAAAGATTTGGTGGAACACCCAAATTAAAGTGCAATTTTATTGATTAGAGATTATGTACAATTAGCATTATTTATGAAGTGAATAAAGTAGATGAGATTTTTTTAGGAATTCCTTCAACTGAATGTAGATGTCATTGAATTTGTGCCATAGGGTAGGTGTAATTATTGCAAACTCTATTATGAGATTTCACTTTCTACATTCTCTATATTTATAGAAATTTCAATTACAAATTGCACCAACAAGTAGGTGTGCCTCTTTGTCTTCCAACACTTGTTGTAGTTGTTGTGGTTTCATTTTTACTTGCAAATTCTCAATGCAAAATTGGGAGATTCATAATGTTGACTTTAAAGTGTACAACTTGATATAAGCCATACAATTTTTGAATTTCTCTTAAAACATGCTTTGTAACTAGACTAAGTAACAATGTATCACAATTCAAATATAAAACCACAATTGAAGAATTATAAGGCTAAATACTGGTCATATAGAGGGACTCCAAATGTTTGTCATTAGACTTTAGTTCAAATTTCAAACGGATAAAACCTAGTTTGGAGGAATAGGGAGCAATGGTCTAGCACCTCACTCTCAATTCATCTATGTATTGTAAATACATTAGACATTGTTTATTGGAAGCTCCCTACATTTCAAAAAAGGCAATGGGTCCCATAACAAACGTTAGTATAACATTATACTTTTAGAAAATGTTTCCTCCCATTCTAATTCATCCAAAGTAATGCTTGTGTCTTTAAAAAAAAACATAATTTTTTACCAATATGATTAAATTGGATTAAATATTAAATTTGTATAAGCTTGCAAAGCTAGAAACCAAAATGTGAAAAAACTCACAAAGGTTTTGGGTGTTAAAAGGTTAATGTTGTACATTAGCCAAATGGATTGTTAATAAATGTACATCCTATTAATCCCCACCATAATCAAGCTCTCCATTAAAGAATTATAAGTCTCATTTTGATCCCTTAGGAATTAAAGGACTAAACGATCTACTTTGGACTTTTTATGAAATTGGACTATCAATGATAGTTTCAAAATTTTAAAGTAAATTCTAAAAAAACATATATATAGATGATTACTTGCTATACCTTACATTTCAAAAAAATTTACAACATTTGAATAATTTATAAGTAAGATATAGAGTCATTTGTAAATTTGAAGTGAATTAGGGCACAATTAATAAAAACTATTCTAACAAAGCTTCCTACATTAGATGTTTGGGGGGGGGCATTAGAGGATTGTTTTAGATCTATTCTCCATGTTGTGAACTAGCCATTATTGGTTAGAATAAAAAAAGTATTACAAAAGTATCAAAAAGTATCAAAAAGTATTTTTTCAAAAATAATATTTTAAAAATAATTAAATATTATCATCTAATGTGGTAGTTGCTCTGCCACAATAGATTGTTGTTGTGGCTGAGTTTCCATGGCCGAAGAACTTTGGAGAACTCGTGGCTTTATTGAGTAGCTTCCAATGGTGGCAATATCAACCTTTGTCAAATTGCGCATACCTTCTTAATATGTCATCTATTTGATCATTTAGGTGCATATGGCTAGTTTGGGGATGGAAGTTTATTTAAATGACCATTAAACCTTATTCAATGATTTTTTGCCCTTGTTTGTCATCAACTATCCACTTGGATGACAAAGACCTTTCATGGATCCATTGAAGCAATCTATAGCTCCATTCAAGTGAGGATTGCCCAAAAGTAAAGATGATAAGTTTGACTTGAAAATCAAGTGGTCAACATTTATTTTTGTCCTTCGTGCACATAATGCATACCATAATTAATATGTAGACTACATGGATTTTCAAATGATTTTTGCTACAACTTCCACTTCCTCAAAGTTTTCAATGTGCAGGTTTGATTTGACTAAACCACTACTCACTCAATATTTTTTTGGAATATTTATGAGGCATAGAATTGTTATGAGATTTAGCATGTATATAACAATGTGATGCCCTTCCACAATTTGAAATTGCACATTACCTTCATACATTACAAGAAAGTGTTTTAACTCATAGGAAAAAATATTGACATCTTGGGTAGGTTTTCAATAACTATGGAAAATTAGACTTTGAAATTTGATAACATGTATAATAAATAGCTAAGAACAAGATCTTATAGTTCAATTATTTAAAAAATAAAATAAATTGTATTCCATACAATCAAGTTTAAAGATTTGATTCTTCTCATACAATATATTTTATTTTATGAGAAAAAATAACTTTTCAAATTTGATTTTTCTTTTGTTGAAAAACTTCATAAATTTTTTATAAATGATTAGATCTTGGAACAGATTCTTGAAATTTGACAATGGGAACCAATAAGTACATTTTAAAATATAGAATGAATAGATATTTGTTTTGCAATGTGATGTCTAATGTATTGTACAAATGTGTACATAGGTGGGATAGATGTATCGGGGTTCTCCATGAAATCTCCTGTCACTCCCTTGTCGAGATTAATTAATTTAAAAAATAAAAAATAACTACAAATTTAAAAATAGAATGAATGGAGAACATCATAGGAACGCAATGGGAACATCATGACGGAATACAATGGGAACAAGATGAAAATTCCATTGGGAACGTCATGGGAACGCAGCGGCTCCTCGCGGCTCTCTCCATTTGGGTCTCTTGCCGCACTAGCGGCTCCTGAGCACCATTTTGCAGTCGGGAGCCGTCTCTCCGCGGCTCCGGAGCCTCATGTGCACTCAACTCCAATCTCTCGCAATTCAGCCTTCTGCAGCGATTGTGATTCTGGCTTGCGGATGATGCTTCCCGGTGCCCTGCGGAGATGGCGATCAATCTCCCTGCACCATGCGGTCGCGGCTGGTTACACCCAGCAGCATTCCCCTTTTCCTCACCTCTCCGGGAAAGGCTTAGGGTTTATCTCATGTGGTCCTCTTCCCCTCCTTTCCGCGACTAGTCACGATGAGAATGCAATAGTCTGTTGCGGTTTCTCCACTTTAGGTTACCGAGCATTGACAACCGATATTCCGATTCCACAGCTGGTCGTTTCCGAGATTGGAGCTGAAGTTGCGTACAAATCCAAGCTGCAGAAGATCCACGGAGTAATCAGGCGACGAAAGTGGGATGCGGAGATGGGGAAGCAGCTGGAGCGGTTGAAGGTTAAACTCAGCCCTGCGCTTGTGTGCGACGTGATGGTGAAGCAGAAAGATCTCAAGCTTGCGCGGTGTTTTTTCGCATGGGCAGGGGAACAGGATGGTTACCAGCATTCCGTTGGGACGTACACTCTGATGATCAAACGACTTGCTGGGGCTCAGGAGAGTGAGCCCGTGAATCGCTTACTGGTCGGTATGTGGAAGGACGGGCATGAGATCTCGACGCATTTCGTAGCTTCCTTGCTACGTACTTATGGCAGGGGGAACAACATCGCTGGTGCTCTTGAGCTTTTCAATCACATGGAGAATTTTGGCTGCAATCCGAATATTAGCGTGTGCAACTTCGTGCTTGAGCTTCTTGTGAAGGGTGGATTCTATCACAGCGCTGTGATTGTGTTTGGGAAATTAAGGCAATTAGGGGTTAAGCCGGATGTTCAAACGTTTCGCATTCTTGTACACGGGTTCATTAGGTCTGGGAGGGTGTATCTTGCATCGGAGCCAGTGCAAAAGATGATTCAGGCGGGGGTCAATCCAGGAGTGTTGAGTTTCACTGTGTTGATCGATGCGCTTTCGAAAGCTGGAAACATTGAGGAAGCTTGCAAGGTTTTTACAGGTATGAAGGCTCTTGGTTGTGTGCCGAATGTGGTGACGTACACTACGCTTGTTAATGGTCTGGCAAAGGCTGGGAGATTAGAGGAAGCATGTGAAATATTTGTTGAAATGAAGGAGAATGGTTGCTCTCCCGATGCGATTGCTTACAACACCCTTATTGACGGACTGGGTAAAGCTGGTGAAGCAGACATGGCATGTGGTCTTTTCAAGGAGATGAAGGATAAGGGCTTAATGCCTAATCTGTGCACATACAATATCATGATTGCTGTTTTAGGCAAAGCCGGTCGCCAACCGGATGCTTGGCAGCTGTTTCAGGACATGAAAGAGCAGGGAGCCGTCTCGGACGTTTTCACCTACAATACCTTGATTGATGTCCTTGGCAAAGGCGGTCACATGGATAAGGTTCTTACACTCATCAAAGAAATGGTAGAGAAGAGGATGGATTCCCCTGAGGCTGCCGTTGAAGACGTTGCTGAAGACCCTGCGCTGGGGTTCAAGTCTCTTAGCGAGGTAACGTACAATACTTTGATGTCTGCTTTTATGCATAACGGACATGTGGATGAAGCTGTCAAACTGCTGGACGTGATGAAGAAGCATGAGTGTGCTCCCACTGTGTTCACGTACACTACATTAATCGATGGGCTCGGCAAGGCTGGGAAACTGGAGGAGGCGGTGAGCCTACTAAGAGAGATGGAGAAAGAGGGTTGCGAGCCTTCTGTTGTGACTTACAGTTCTCTCATGGCGTCCTTTTCAAGGAGAGACCAATTGGAGGAGTCCTTGGGCTTTTTTGACGAAATGATCAGGAAAGGTTGCGTTCCAGATTTGACCGCGTACAGTTTAGTGATCAATTGTCTCTGCAAGTCCAGCGACGTGGAGAAAGCTCTGGATGCTTTCGTGAGGATGAAAGAACAGTCGTTGGAGCCTTCATTGGGGATTTACAAAACTTTACTTGATGCACTCGTTAGAGATGAGAAGATTCACTTGGCCTTGCAGGTTTTTAACGAGCTGGAAGGAAGTAGTCTAGTCCCTGATACATTCGTTTATAATGTCATGGTGAATGGGCTTGTGAAGTCCAATCGCGTGGACGAGGCCTGCAAGGTGGTGGACAGCATGAAGAGTCAGAACATATTACCTGATCTTATTACATACAGCTCTCTTCTTGATGGACTTGGAAAAGCCGGAAGATTAGAAGAGGCATTCAGTGTTTTCACAAAAATGGGAGAGGAGGGCTGTGAACCTGATGTTGTAGCTTATACTTCACTTATGGATGTCCTTGGAAAAGGTGGTAAAATCAATCATGCACTCACAATTTTTAGGACTATGACAAGGAAGAATGTTACTCCTGATGCTGTAACCTTCGGTTCTCTTATTGATTCTCTTCGAAGAGAGGGCAGAGTTGAGGAAGCTCAGAAGATAAAGAGAATCAGGTTTCTGGCTAACCAGGAAAACAAGGTTGGCTGAAAATCCCAAGGTTAAATTTATGGACTCGACATTGTATATCGCCTTGGAGTTAATGGGATTTGGGACTCGGCGGCAAAGCAGAGGATCCATTCCACGTATTTTTACCACGTGATTCTACACCGGCAGTCCGGCACACACATTCATTCCAGGTACGTGGTTTAGAATTAGGGGTAGGTTTAACTTTCATCTGGAATCAGCAGCTTTAAGTTTAGTTATTGGCTGATTTATTATTGCCTTGAACTCAGATTTCGGGGTAATTACATTTCCTCGTCCAGGATAAAAGCCTCTTCAAGTATATTAACCCTTAGACGTGACAGTTTTTGAAAACACACTGAAAGCTGGCCCCAGGGGCTAGCTGTGACGTTTAATGGTTTAGGCTCCGATTGGTTTGTTATGTGTTCATTCAGTGGCTTGAGCTATCCCTTCTTCTAACCTGTACTCTTTGATGTCATGCAGGCCCAGAATAAAAGTTGAGAGCGCTACGCCCACACTCGGACTCTACAAGTCTGTACCTTGATCACTTGGGCCGATTAAACATCTTGCTGATTAATGAGTCTGAAGAAGACGAGAATAGTTCCTGGTTACATACTCTGTAATGAGGAGCTTAGTCGTATGTTAGTGATATAACATTAGCTAGGGTTTCGGACACTCCCAGTGCAAAGCGAATACTGTATGTGGGATGTGTCTGAAGTTGAAATTTGAATCTATATCAACTCATTTAGGGGTACGGTGAGGGAGTCGAGGCTACTGGTACAAAAATGGCAAAAACATCGTCCTCTCAGGTAGTTGCTGCACCAAATCACACAATTTAGAGTTCAAGATATAGTGTTCTGCAGCTTTGATTCCAAACTTATTGACCAGTTTGGATGCTCTAATTTTTGGATGGATACTGTTCAGGCAAAGCCTAATAAGAAGGGAGAAGTTTTTAGTGGTCACATCTAATTGTAGGATCTTACACCTAACTAGTATGAGAATGTGTGGACTACAAAGTTTTGAGCTTTAAATCTTTGTTGTGGGGAATTGAGTTGAGAGTCTAGGGAAAAAAAAGAAATTTCAAAGAAACTTAATTTTTATCCTTTATAAAATTATTAAGTAGAAGTAAATATGAGATAGAAAGAAAATTTAAATTATTAATATCCCTAAAATGGAATTAAAATGCACTAATCCCAATTGTGAGATTGTTCTAAGAAGCAAATTAAACCATGTGGAATTTTATTTTTTTAAATTGTAAAAATTGCATTAAAAAACTGAATCCTACAAGTTCTTTTTTTAAGAAGATGCTCTAATTGCCCGAAACACAAGATTGTCCATAAATTTCTCATAACAAATCCAAATGGAATGAATAAAAGTTTTCCATGTAGACAAAAATATAATCTATGAGCATAAAAAATTCAAATTCAAATTTCAAATTTTATTTTTTGCTGCCCCTTCTCCCCTATTTTGAGCTTATTTGGGCCTAACTTTTGTTCTTGGGCACCAATTGAAAAAAAAAAAATCCCATGAAGCTAATCAGGTTTTCTATCTTCAAAAGAAGTTTAAGAAAATCATGACAAAAATTCAGCTCGTAGGTATTTGCCCAAAATCCCATTTGTCCCCCAAAGGGACAATGGTCTTTTAGAAAGACAATGGTCCAAAGACAATGTTTTTATGTATATGCTATCACATCTCTAGTTCCATTTCCAATTGGTCAAAACATTGTCTTTGGAGTCTATTTAGCCTTTATACTTGAGTTTCAATCTTATATTTTTATAAAATGAGTGTTTGAGACTATGTATTATCTATCAATGAAAAATTTATATTTGTTTTGTGAGAAAATTTCATTGGTTATAATTTTATAGCAAAAAGTGAAAATTAATTGGTTAATACAACAAAAATTCAATTAATTTAGAATTTCTTCACACAAGGTATCAATGAAGTAGCTATGAAGAATAGTGAGAAAATATTTGAAGTAATTTTTTTATTTATGACATTCCAAATACCCTTAGTAATAACCTTCAAGTCAAATTATCGCTATCAAGCTAAATTTAGGCTTTATGTTATTTCTTAATAAAATTTTGATATTTTTCATATTTGATTGTGGGGATGCTTTACGAGTCTTCAGGTAACTACACGTAATATAGTCTAGAAGGACGGTTGACCAACAATGACTAGCATTCTACAACACAAGCTTTGCTATAAGCTGTCACCATGTCGAAGTCATTCTCGGTATTCAGCAAAAAAAAGCCAGAATGCACCAAAATAAAACACCTGGCGAAATGGCCTTTGAAAAGATTGAGGGGAAAATCCGCGTGTTTCGCCAAGCTGGCGGTGGACCCGGACAGGTGGGGGCCAAGCCGGCGGCCATCTCGTCCGGCACTTAGGGTTTCATTGCCAGTAATTGTCCGGGTTTGCGTTGATCATGGCAGGATTTATCGCCACTAATTTGGGTTTAAGGCCACTTCGTTCTTCACTTGCAAACTTGGTGTTGCCATAGATTTCTTCCTGATGCGCTGCTTTGATTCCTGTCTTCACCAACGGAGTGGAGTACTGCAGCGATCATTTCGCCAGTGAAGAACTTCATAGCAATAGGGTTTCGCCAGTTCGAGCGCGAGGGTGTAGGGTGATTTCACCATGAAGAGCTATGTAGGGTTGTAATTGCCACCCTTTTTTTGCAATTGATTTTCATTAATCCGGCCATCTCATTGCTTGCATTTGAATTCCTTGAAATGGAGGCGTACTTGCATGAATGTTGTAGTGCTGCTTTGGTTCCCTTGAAATTTGCTCACGCTACATGTTTCCACCGTGACATTGTAAATCCTTTTCATTGTGTAATTTCCTTCATGAATTGCTTGGGCCGCACCGGAATTGAGTTTTTTCATTTCTTTTGTGCTTGTCTGTTCTGTGGTCTTGTGAGAGTTCACTGTTGTCAATGGAGTCTAAGCGTACAATGGCAATTGAACATGGCGATGGAGGCGAAGATGCAGTTGCAAAAGCACTGAAGGCTGCTTCTGCTGCAAAAAGTGCTTAGAAGAAAGCATAGAAAGCGGCCAAGGAAGCATTGGAGGTGGCCCATCGAGAATTGAAACGAAAGGGGAAGATCATCAACTCGCGTAGGACTGAAACGCACAAGAAGACTGTGCAATCATATTTCCAATCTTCTCGAGGTAGTGGCGGGGGGCAGCCGCTTTGTTTTGTGTTTGACGGTTGCATGCCAGAAGTACCAAGCGCAGAGCGAATGTCTAAGGACGAGTATCCCAGCAAGAAGAAGGCCGAGTAGTTGAATCGAAGCAAGTCCATATCTGTGGATATTGCTACGACACTGGGTTCATCGTCTGGATCCAGAGACACTTTTGTTTTGAGCTGTAAGTTGCCGATGATCACACTCTCTGAATCCTCCTCTGACAAAGATAATTCAAAATTTGTGGAGGTTCCTATATAGTCCGAGGGCTCTTCCTTCGACTCTGACTTTGAGTCTCCTCTTTCGAAAAAAGGTGGGACAAGCTGCAAGAAGACTCACAATTCACGTTCCACAGCACAAACTCGATATGATTGACACCAAAAATTCAGACCATTTGGGCCGCGAAGCTGCCATGGGCAGAAGGTGTGATGGCAAATGACGGAATCCTTCACATGGTGAAATGCAAAGTCTGTAGCGTGATCGAGAGAAAGCTCTGTGTGATGGTGCCCAAAAGCGACACGCTTTTCAAACATGATGGAAAACGCACAGCACAGAAGGACATGCCGAAGTACAAAGTGAAGGTTGGAGATCACTATGTGGCCACTGATTGCAAGCACAGGAAAAACATGCGCCTGTACGCTGCAAAGCCGGCAGCAACGGTTCTTGATCAACTGAATCAATGTAGCAGCTTAGAAGCACGGAGAAAGAGGGTACAATTTGCCACATTGTTCCAGTTGCTTAATGATGGTCGTCCTATGCCAGAGTTCGAGTCATGTCAAGCTTTGTGCAAGCTATTGGATGTCCCTGACCTTCCTAGTCCACATAGGTGCATCCGTTTTGGCGGGATCATGGCGGGATACATGTACAGACAAGTTGTCGAAGAAACCAAAAGGTTGATTGCCAATGTGAGGTATGTAGCTCTTACTGTTGACGAAGTAACTGCGGTTGATAACAACAATTTTCTCTCAGTTCATGCCTACATTGTGCGGGACTAGGTCCGCATTCCGCTTTTGATCTCATTGCAGAGAGTTGAGTCGGCACCCAACGCAAAGAACATTACTTAGCTGATCGTGGAAGCCATGCATTATAGTGTGGCCATGGATAACGAATCAATGGCCATGAAGTTGCTTAGCTTCGGTGCAGATGGTGCATCCACCCTGCAGGGGTCTTGTTCCGGGGTCACTCTCCAAATTAAGGAGAAGCACGCACCTTTTTCAATCGGCGTGCACTGCATGGTCCACCACTATAACTTGGCATTCAAATCTTTATCTCAACTTCTAATCTTCTCTGATATAGAGAA
Source organism: Rhytidiadelphus loreus (assembly GCA_947034895.1). NCBI lineage: Eukaryota > Viridiplantae > Streptophyta > Bryopsida > Hypnales > Hylocomiaceae > Rhytidiadelphus > Rhytidiadelphus loreus. The sequence continues at coordinate 24,308,955 of OX344765.1, read as the reverse complement.
GTTGCTGCAAGTCTCCTATGCTTATTTTTGTAAGAGTCCGAAATGATTTTTGGAGTTCAGAATGTTGGCCGAGTTGACAGACACCAAAGGTCTGAAAATGCTCCGAAATGTTCAAACAAGGTGGATGAGCCTCATTGAGCCCTTGCGACGGTTACTTTCTGAGTACCGAACTCTTATGTATAAGATGACTGCTGATTGAAACGAGAACAACAAAGCTGAGGTATTTTTTTGTGCTTTCTTTTTACTTATTTCCATTTTTTTGGTGTGGATTCTTATTATCGCACCGAATTGCCTTCATCTTCTTTCTCCCAGTGTTGTCAAAATTCTTGTTCAGTCTGGTTTTAGTTTAGACGGTAGGAAATACGTGATCTCCGATAAGCTTTTGGCACTACTACAGTAAGTTTATCGAATTAGGATTTGTTTTTTGAATTTTGATGAGTTGAATAATTATGATCGATTGATTTCATGAATTGTAGTTGTTACATAGTGTTGCAGAGGCCAAATCTTCCTTTGTTTGATTCTATGCCATTTGGGAACCTAACAAAAGCAAGTGGATTCTTGCAGGCATGCTTGCATCTCCTCTTGGATCCCTTCACATTATTCGGAATGTGCGCTCTCATGCCGCTCCTTGAGGCCATGGATTCTCCTGTGCAGTTTGCCCAGAAATGGAACGTGTATGTGGGGGATTTTATAGCTACCGTGAAAATCTGCCAAGCATCAGTCTATCGAATGTACGAGGATAGTGCAATGGCCTATAGCACGGATGAGTTTTGGAGTTTCAAAAACTTACTTGATTGCAGTCACGAACAAATCCACATTAAGTGGATTACTGACTTAAACCGCGATGACTATGCTGTGTTGTCATTTATCTGTCATGGAGAGAAAATACATGCAGAGCACAAGGGATCTATAGTGGACAGAGAAGTCTGGGCTACGCTCCTGGCCAAGGTTAAGGTGGAATGCACCGGTAAGTTGGCTTCAACTTCTTCCAGTTTTGTATGATGCTCATAACCTTGTATCCTTGTTTTTTCTTTCTCCATTATTCTGGAATTCTAATGTGTTGCCTTTCATCTATAGTAGGTGTTGTAAAGATGCTAGTGGCTGAACTGGACGGCTGATTCCCAGCCCACAACGTCATGACAGCTTTTGGTATCTTTTATCCTCAGTATTGGTGTCAACCAAATGCAAAGGACACATTTGACAACCACCTGCGTACACTGATGGACATCTATGGTCATGGTGAGGTGTTGGGTGAGGGCGACAAGAAGATTTTGATTAAACCCCTAGTTGATCATGATACTTTGATTTCCCAGTGTGCGTTGTTCAAAACATACATGAAATCTAATGCACGGGTAGCCATGCTCCCACCCTTTGATTTGAATCCATTGACAAAGGTGTGGCATGTCCTGGATTCCAATAACAACCTCACACAAAATTTTGGTGAGTTTGTAAAGCTCACAGAAATGGCGGTTGTTCATGTTCTGGAATCCGTTGAGGACGAAAGACTCTTCTCCAGCGTTGGATTTTTAAAGTCGAAATTGCACAATAACCTCGAGGAGAACTTGCAGGTCGTGGTGGGAATGTTCTTTCAGAGGCTGTTTACACTGGATATCTTCCCTTACCAAAAGGTGTTTGACGACTTGTTTGTTACTGGAGGGCGGGGGAGGTATTTGGCTTCAGTTTAGTGCATGTGTGCATGAGCCTTTTCTGCTTTAGTGCATGCATGAGCCTTCTCTTTCTTAGTTCATACAGGATTGTTCTCTTGTAGTCGGGGCAATTTAGTGGGAAGCATGAAGGCCATTCGGTAGGTAGTTTTTTTCTCATTTAGTTTTTTTTCCCAATGGTGCAAAGTAGGATCCTCTTGCACCTCTCATGCTTCTGTTTTGTGAATTCCTTTCACAATGGACTTGAATATTATCAGCTTTTTTTACTTGATTTTTGAGTAGCCTTAAAAATGTCTGCTTCTTATGCAGGTAAGGTCTCTTTGCATTGTAGGTAGTGGATTTCCTTTATTCCATTCTGCAATTACTGTATTTCATTGAAGCCAGTAATTGACTTTGGCATCGGAGTGCATTGGATGTGTATGCAAGTGATTGTGTACTCACAAGGTGTTCTTGTCTGTGAGGCATTATGCCTTTTCTTCTCCCAAAAAAAAACAATAGGGCTTTTTTGTTTACTAAGGTGATTCTTCTTGTAAATGTTTGTATGTTTTGTTGTTCAATTGTGTGGAGTCAGAAAGTTTCTAACTTAGGCTTCGGAGGGGGTTTGGGTTGGGCGCAAGTCTAGATTTGTTTTCCGTCAAATTGTATTACTCAATGTTTGTTTTATTTCTTTCATTAGCTGTTGTCAATGTATGCTAAAGTTTGCAGGTAAGCTCCCTTTCCACAGTCATTTCCGTTTTTTCAATTCTCTGGTTACTTGATTGACATGAACACATTACCTCACTTCAAATTTTCTAACAGATTGCCGGTGGATGGAGGTGATTGTGTATAATGTTCTTATAGTTTTCCCTCTTCATATTGTGCAATGTTCCATTGTTTGTTTATTCTTATTCTTATCCTTGGAAATTTTTACATGCTCTCTTGTTTAATTATTTCACTGAAGAAATTTTCTCACTTAAGCTTCGGAGGGGGTTTGGGTGGGCGCAAGTTACGTTTTCTACTTGGCAAAAACACTGTCTCGGCAATTTCTAAGGAAGTTGTCCACGCCATCCTCAACACCATCAAATGAGACCTTGCATCACAAATTCACATGGCCTATGGGTGATTGCTTAAGATAAACTTAGGACAACTTCTTCAATCTTTGTGGCTTACCTACCGTGGTTGGAGTAATAGATGGCACTCATGTGTCAATATCAAAGCCTAGACATGTATCTACAAATTACTTCTATTTCAAGCCCGGTGGATATACTATCAATTGTCAGGCGGTTGTAGATAGTGATAAGAGATTTCTTGATCTTTTGTGGGGTATGCTCGGGTCTACAAATGACTCTTGTGTGTTGCACTATTCATCCTTCTATGACTTAGCAATGCACAACAATTTGCTAGTACCTTATTGCAAATCTTGGGTACCCACTTTTACCATGGTTGATGGTTCTACATTGTTCTATTGGTCATTTGTCTATGGGGGAGTGATTTTTCAACAAGAAGTTGCGGTGGTGTCGATGTGTTGTGGAGAACAACTTTGGCATTCTAAAACAAACATTCAAGGAGTTGCTCAAGAAGTTTGAATTGCACATTGCATTTCTACTAGATGTTATTCTTGCATATGCAATTTTGCACAACGTACTCTTTGGTTAATTGCATGATGACGTTGAAAACCTTTTTCAAGTTCTTTCAACTGAGGGTTTGGACAGGGAAGTGTTGGATGACAATGTAGGGCAAGATGGCAAAGATGTTGTAGCACTGCAGGGAGTCCAAAATTAAACCGCATTTGGCAAAAACAGAGCCCAAACTGTAAAAAATGAAATGAAAATTCAAAATATCACCAATTACTACACAACTAACTTCTGTAATTTGCCAAAATTACAACAGAATACACTCCACTTTCGCCATGCAGAACCCACCCTTAAACCAAAATTCGCCAATAAAACACCACGAAGAAAAACAGAGTTCGCCCTCGATAAACCATAATCGCCACAGCTGAACTGCATAAAGCAACGAAGTCATCGCCAATTTTTCGGGCATCTTCACAGAAGGGTCGCCTTTTCATTCATTCACGAAAACTGAAAAATGCCCTGCTCCTACTGACCTTTCAGCGCAATCTTTCACCTGCAACAAGACCATTAAGATTGCGCTGAAAGGCGAAAAATGTCTCAGTGCAAAGGAACTGAAAGGAATTTCGTCTTGCTACCGGTTAGAGGATTAAACCCTGAACCCAAAAATCCAACTGATGGTGCCCTTTCTATCACATTTTGTGATTAGTAGTATTCGATCCGAGCTAGGAGTACCAATTCCTGCCTTCTGGATTCTGAAAATGCTCATTCTTCGCATTTTATGTCACGCGCACGGGCCATTCAATCCCGGATTTAGGGTTGGAGGTAGAAAGACTTTGCCAGTCAATGCCATCCAGTCAAACGCTCAGACTATTGTCAGCATTGTTACGTACCTGAGAACTGTCAGCCCTCAGCTTCATCCTACTCTAGCCGATTCACCATCAACCCATTCCAGGTCCTACAACTGGATTTTTCCAGTATTGAACAAAGGGATCTCAAGAATACCAAGAACTTACAATAAATACCATATTTGTAAAAAGAATGAAGCTCTGGAGAGAGCCATTGATATAACGAGGTATGATACACAAATCCAGTGATGACTCTCAAGCTCCACGTTCCAACTCCTCGCGGTCACTGTAGGATATACAAATCAGCTCCATCTGAGCTCTAAAATTTGAACTTCTCTTGAACTCCCAGGCCACCAGCTCGGTAAGAAAGTGCACAAGAATCAGTAATCCCAGCTTGGCAGTGAATCCAGAGCAATGGGAAAAAAATTCCGCACTTAATTTACTCGCAGATTCTGCAGCTTTCGATCTGATGACTCGGTACGAGATTCAACAAGATAATTCAGTCGTGATACTCCATTCCGTCGTCGACTTCAAGAGCCTAAACTCAAAAGATCCAGCTTCTCATCTAACGAACATTCTACATGACAAGAAGTACGGCACCGCGCCGGAATGAGAACCATGCCCAGACCCCGCTGCTCCACAGGCTCCCCTCCATCAGAACCCGGCACGTTTCGGAATTCAACCGTGTCATACATGATTATGTTCCCCTGCTTGTCCAAACAATGAAAAACGCCCAAGAAGAAACGCCCGTCCTCCACTCCCACCTTCACACTCCTGTATAACAAACGCCGCGCCCTCTTCACAATTGGCTTCGCAGCATCGTCGTTGTGCTCAAGCAAACTCTTTTCCCCCGCAAACGACCTCTGATCCTCCAGCTCCTTAATCGGATCCCTAATATCCTCCGGAATTATACTCAGTCCTTGCAACGCCTGATCTTCCATCCCTCACACCAACAAAACATTCGCACAATTTACAAATCTGGGAACAAATGCCTGAGGACAATTGAATCCAGCAATGAGCTTCCAACCCTAATTCAGTGAACTATGTACATGAAGTGGATGAATGAAGACTCATGAATTGTGACGGACGGACGGAGCCTGCAGTGTGTTTTAATAAGTACATTCATCCTATTGGTTTACTTCATCCACTGCACAAAAATCTTGTGAATTTAGTTTTTTCCCCTCTAGACTTTGGGTTTTTTTCTCTCTTTTGAATTTAATTTTCTCTCTTTCTACTACTTCCGAGGAATTTTCAATGAATTTGAGCTAATTAAAACTACAACTTAAGTTTGTTTGGTTCTATTTGTAATGGTTTGATTCGGAAAGAAGTGTAGTCCCAACTCATTGGAGAAGTAGAGTGTACTAAAGCATGTGAGTTGACATCGTTGTGTAAGTGTTCTATTGTTATTCTCCTACCTTATCATCTTTTTTTCTATTTTTGTACTCAAGTTGTTTTAGTTGAAGACTATTTTTTATCATTTTAGGGTATGAGTGTGAGAGGAGTGTCTCAAAAGAGATAGCTAGTATGATTGGGGTGTTCCATTTATTGTAGAACAATTTTCATGTTTAGCGAGATTAGTTTTAGGATGAGTCTGAAAAAATTCTTTACAATAATCATATGCATTTTGTGAAATTTCTAATGTACATAAAGCACTTTACCTAAAACTCTACATTTTGGCAATATCGATTGCAATACTTCTCTAAATATCTATCGGATTTATCTTTGAATTAACAAAGTATTGACAAGCCTTGGGATCCATGTTGATTTACAATCATGGTTGTTTTGTCTTAGAAATAGTAGTACAAAGTGATTCAATTCATTTTTTAGTCACAACTGGCTTTGTGATCTATAAAGCTTTGAAAATTGCTTGTACCATATTTCGATAAATGCAATACACACCTCTAGTTGTATATGAGAGACTAAATTTTTTTTAAACGGAAGCAAGCATGGGCAAAAATCTATGCGAGCATGTGAGCCTTGAACATATGTATAAGTAGATATTCTACAACCATTGAAGGTGCTTATATTATAAATACCTATAATATAGGTATCTATAATTTTGTTACACTATAATCAAAGATGGTTTCTATAATATAAACACCTATAACATAGGTGCATAGTCTTTTAGGCTCATGGGCTCATGATTCTAGGCTCACATAATAGCCACCCTTCACAAGCTCCCATTGGGCAATTCCTTCCCTTCCTAATGCGGTTTATGTGCTCCTTGTGCAATTAGCCCTCTGTCCAACTTGTTGCCTTTCCAATTGCCCTTGGCTTAAGTTAAGGCCCTTTCCCTTACTTGCCCTACTCTATGAAGTGAAAATTATCGTAAAATCGCCATGACTTTTGAACCATGAAGTCAATTTCCATCAAAATTATATCATTGCGTTGCTCTTAGAAAACTCTCTTTCCTCAAAAAATTAAAAGACATTGGGTCAAAAAGTCCGAAGGATGGCACCTTATGCCTAAGAGAAACATTAAAAAATGATCTGATTTTTGAACCAATAGGTGCATTCTTCATTTCTACAATGATTTGGAAAGTCATCCATTGTTCACATCTTGGATTCTTGGTTGCAAGGTCTTTGTAGGGTTAAATCAAGTTGGTGTTTAGCATCACTATATATCTTAAAGATTTTAAATTGTCAAAATATTGCATTGTTAAAATTGTGTTCACCTACCATTATTAGAAATGGTTGTATTGGAGAACTGATCAAGTTCTATAGTGCCTCTATTTATGCCCTACTATAGGCTATTTTTTCTAATATAGATATAGTCCATAATAAACTTTACAAATGGTGAATTGTCTAATGCAAGGCATTTGACTATAATTCAATTTTGGCTCTACATTTAGAGGGGAACTAGGCTATAAAAGAGATTGGTAGAAGGAAAAAAATGTACATCTAAGGCAATACAAACTGCATGTTGAGAAGAATTGAAAGATAAGATCTTCATTTTGCAAGTTTTTCTTTATTTTCCATTCTAACATGTAGAGATTCAAAACCTTGTATCCAAACGATGGATAAAATTGTCATCTTAGAGAAGCTAGAGTAGTCAGCTTGTGCCAAGCATGAATAGAGGATGAATGCAATCCAAAGCGGATGAATATAGTGGATGAACAAGTCTAAGTAGAACCAAATTGAAGCCTTCAAAATTGAAAAGGATGAAAATTGTCATTCTAGAGGAGCATGAGAAGAGTTGAATATGCTAAATGTGATCCAAAATGGATGAATGTAGAAGATGAACGTAGTCTAAAGGAACCTCATACCTTTCAAATGCACCGGCTTCAAAACTTAGAAGGATGAAAAAGTGTTTTCTTAGAGGAGCCCGAGATGTGGTGCCCATGCCTACTTAGCATGAATAGAATGAATGTGATCTGAATAGGATGAATATTGAGAATGAATGAAGTTGTTTCTGTCCAGAAAGGGCTTTCAAGCCCTTCAAGGGTTAAAAGTGTTAGGTCTAGAAATTCTGCTAATTTAATGAAATTGTCTATTAATTGATTGATCCTCTAAAAGTTACACAATCACTTGCATTTTGCTTCAAAAGCATTAATTTACCAATGCACAAAACTTCTTCATCACTTTGGTTTGCATTTTGCAAGCATAGCGGCCTAGAGCTAATTATGAAAGCCAATCCATTCTTGATCACCTCCCCATTTTGGTAGTGTAGGATGCTCTCTTTTTGTGCAATAGAGATGAATAGTGATCAGTTATGGCGCAATTTTCAGTGTAGTTGTAGTACATTATGATTGGCTACAAGTCTCTTGATATTGCAACCAACCTTTGGTTGATTTTGTAGCCAACCCTCGGTCAAAAATAGGAAGACCTATGCGACCCATATGGGTCGGACAAAATCTTCAACTAAAACATTCATGGTAATTATATTTTGACAAAAACAAATCTGGAAAATTATGGAATCCTTCCAAACTCTATTTTTGTGCATGGGAAAACTTCCCCACTCAAGAAACTCGCTCTCCAGATACGCATAATTGCTTAAGTGGTCGGAAATGGGTTGGCTCCTTTATTTAGGTCGGGTTTAGGGAGAGTTACACGTTACACATGATTACAAACTGCACATGCATCACAAGATTTCACATTCATTTCCAGATTCTTTACATTTCTACAAGTTCGAAATCTTTCTACTTTCAACACCTAGGAAACAAAATAACTGCCAACAATGGCTAAGTTCCAAACAAAGAAATTACACTGACGCTACCCCAGCGGTCTACAAAGACTGCCTACTGATAGAATACTATTTAGCAGAGTCTGAATTGGAGATAATCCAAGAAGTGTCCGATCCGAAACTCCACGTAAGAATCACATTCATTTCCAGATGATATTTCTACAAGTTGAAGTCACTTTCAAATGCTTCTACACTCTACACCTCAAGACAAATTAAATTCCTAACAATCTGAATCATTCCAAATAACAAAGAATGTGTACACGTGCTACTAGCTGCCCTTGCAATTCTCTGCAAAGACACACATCGATCGAGCAATGCTCTACAAAGACCTACATAGAATAATACAAACTAAGACCAGCTAACAAGTTCATAACAGTGATAGTCAGAACTTGCGAGAATCAATCAAAGAAGGATCTAACTGATCAAAAACCCTCCAATTCTGACACCAAGATTGAAACACTTGGAAACCATAAATTCAAACTCAGATAGATAAATTAAATTTGCATTGTTGCTGCCTGCCTGCTGTGGAATTCGTCGTTTTAATTTGTCGATCTAAGCAGCCAAACCGAGGTTTTTCCTGGAGGCCCCGACGAACAAGTCCTTGCTTTTGAGCATGCCCGGCAATCTCCCCAGCAGTGTGCCCAGCGGCATTTGCATGAGCCCCAAGTTCCTTCCGAGCGACACCACCGCCATCGTATTCGTCGCCGCTTTGTACTCCGTCAGCTTGGCCGTATGGGAGTCCTTCATGTTCTTCTTGATGTTAGTGATCACCACCGCTGCTTGCTGTTGGGCAAGATAGCCCTGCTTGCTTTCCTGCAATACATATATCGTCATCAAGATGTCATCAAGTTTGGGTTAACTTCGGAGAGCCCCAAATTGTGACATTCATCTGCACAAAGCTCTATAAATTAGCCAGGAAAAAAAACAAAAACTAGGACTAGTGTAGAGTGAGGGCTCCAGGCAGGCTGTGCATCCAGCTGAAAAGTGACGAAGTAATTTATAATAATTTTTGTTACTCTTGACTGTAATTTTGAATCAAAGTACCATTTCTAACTTATTTCTAATAGAAGTGGGTTACTTATTTAAAGCTTGTATGCATTAATTTTTCGTTAGACACATTGCAGTAGGACGGCAAAACAGGGAAAATCAGCGGAATGCACTAATTTCCCCTGTTGACAACACACTTAGGCCGGGATTGGCTATCCAGGATTCGGACGACAGAAATTGTCACATACATCTACACAAGGCGCGTAAAACTAAACTAGGACAGGTATGTAGGTTTCTGATTTTTATATGCCGCACTTCCTGAAAAGTGCCAAGTAGTGGAACATCGCCAATTTCACGAAATAGACGTTAATCGTAGACTACGTACGTCGCCGTGTGTATGTATTGAAACAACATCCCGACAGTGAACTTGAAAACCATGGAGATGGGAATTTCGCAAGTACCTTGGTGTTGCAAATGTCGCCGAGAGCGTAGACGTTAGAATGCCCCTGCACGCGCATATTCCTGTCCACCTGCAACCTCCCGTTGCTATCCATCGTAGACTCCAAGTCGGAGCCCCTCAACCAGGACGATCCCAGTCGCTGTCCAACACACACGAAGTGCGCATCGGCCTGAATGGCGGTCCCCTTCTTGGTCACGTAGTTCGGCCCCGCCAGTCCTTCGGTGTCGATTTTCTCGTTGAGGAGGACCGTGACTTTCTTCGACTGCAACCACTTGAGCGCCTTGGTGGAAGCCTTGGGCCCCAGAAACTCGATCAGACGATCCCCGCCGTGCACCAGGGTGACTTTCTTGTTGGGGAAGTCGGTGACGATCTCCCCAGCCAGCTCCACGCCCACGGGGCCTCCACCGATGATCAGCACGGATTCGGCTGCCAGGAGCTTGGCGTTCTCTGCAACCGCACTTCACTTACTTAGAGGCCGGGACAAATTTTTTAAAAATTATGAACAATTTCTTAGTAAGTTGTATACTTGCTCACAATAAAGGACGACTGAGGCAAATTCTGATTTGGGGGGACAGGTGTAGCTTTACGTTCAGTGCAATTGTGCAAAATTTTGTCATCTCACGTCAATTTCGTTGAATTGGCGATATCCCATTACTTAATTGCGGTTCAAGACTCGCGGCCTGAAACCAAAATCTATACCTGTCCTAAGTACCGCCCTGTACCGCGCTTAATAAGTAATGGGATGTCGCCAATTTAACGAAATTGACGTTATTTTTACTGAAAATTGCCTACTTTTAATGGAAATTTTCTTGTGTACTGGTGACAGCAATTCTTCACACTCTTTAACCATGAACCCATAGATCGGTAACGGCATAACGCAACCGAATTGAAAAGAAAACTTACAAATTAAGTGTAAAAGATAATGATTGGTTGATGAAAGCACGGAATGGTTACCATCTTAATTAGAAATCCTTGAAGAGCGCAGTAACCGTTTAACCATGAACTGTTTAGAAGAGGCAACCGAAAAAAGGAGGCTTGTTGAAAGTATCATAGAATGGTCACCATGCCAGCTTGGTCATCCTCGAAGAACTCTTTCACATTTTGTTAGATAAAGCAACCAGAAAGATTAATATACCGGATTGAGGTTCCCGAAAGCATAGAATAGCTACTTTACCAGCTTGGTAATCCTTGAGGAGCTCATTCTTGGTGGTGGGTCCGGAGAACAAGGTGCCAGTACCGACGACGAGGACATCAAAAGGCACTCGTTCACCGGAAGCTGTGAGAAGTTCATAGCCTGACACGCCACTCGCTGCAGCTTGTAACACTTTCCCCTTCTTCATGTATTCGGAGTGCTTCACAATCGACCGCTCTGCGAATTTGGGCTCCACTATGCATCTCAGCTTGGCGAACGGAACCTCGAAGTACTCCTTTCTGGGCACATACAACAGTCGACGCCACTAAATTATAACTCTAGCCATGGCACGGATACGAGCCGACACGTACAACTAAAACGAAACAGTCTAGACACATTCACACATCGGACATGTTGTGGGAATGCCTACTAGCTACAAACATATATATATGATCATGTTCAATTCGTTATTATCTATGGCGTGTTTCAAGACCGTCGAAATTACGACGTTTAAGTGAAAAAAGTTAAAGAATCTAGCAAGGACTATTTTAGATCTGAGGCTACTGCAGAGAAGTGCCAATTTCTTGAAATTTTGCCAATCGATAGTTGGACACACAAACAGGTGGCAGACTGTGGGTTTGGAAGTTTCTGCTGCTAGAAGACAGAGTTCTAATGGGACAAGCAGATATTTTTCCATGGCTAAGGAATGTGAAATGCATACGGGTCAATGAGCGTGAGATTGTAAGCGTCCGTGTCGAAGGCGTGTGCGACGGTGGTGCCTGCAACTCCTCCTCCCACCACCACGATGCGTTTCTTGTCTGCCATTCCAGCACCCATCCCTCGCTCTGCACAGAATACGTCCTGCCAATAGCGGATGTCTGTCAATTAATTCTACTTTTTTCCTTACAGAAATTAATGCACCTAGCTAGCAGATGACGACTGTATATTCTATACTGATTTGACCTCGATCACCACCAGAACCGTGTTAACAGATCTATACATGCAACCAACCTGGAAATCGATTGATGTCAAATACATAGTTGTACAAAGTTGTACTCTGCATCGATCGACTCCAGCTAGCGCAATTCCAGTCACTCAAATGACACGTAGTATAACATTTCAAAACCTAAAAAGATCAGATCGACATAAACAACGTCGACACATTCATTGCCAACACATTCGTTGCCAGAAAAAATCTTTCCACTCCTGACCTTACCTGAGCTACGCTTTTCAGTCACACCGATCGATCGACAGATCAGACCAGCTAGATCGATCGAGCTGTTACAACTGGTGAATGATCGACAACGCAGTGCATCGAACAGAAATTAAACCTAGGAACAACGGCAAATTAAAGGAGACCCAGAGCTAGTGAGTGGCTGCAAATCAATCAGGAGTGCAGTTCCAGCTGGAAGTACCGACTCTATATAAGTTGTCACGACTCCTCGATCACGCAGTAAGGAGGGTTGCGAGGGTGGGTACGGTGGGCTGGGATCGAGTAAGTTACTTCTAGCTAGCTGGAAGGGACTGGACAAAGGAGCAAGGAAAATACTTGTCCAAAACAATATTAATAATAATACTAAAATACTGTAGGAGATCAGGGTTATTTTAGGAACGGAGTGCAGGAAGGTGCTCGCGAAGCATACGTGAAGCGAGCATATTGCGGTTGAGTATCTCATTAAACTTAAGATTTTTTAGATCCGAGTCTACCGGATTTGTTGCACTCGATCGATGATCGATCGACCTAGATTGGAGTCTGGCTTGGATCGGAGCTCCGTCGTGTGAGCTGAGAGGAGCTTCAGTGGATAGAAATCGTGGATGATGATCATGGAAGTGATGTCATGCAGTTCTGAATCGTGGGAGATTCAGTTGTGTTCGATCAGCTTTCAGTAAACAGCATTCAGCACCTGGAAACACACATTTGGGGGAGGGAGTTGAAAAACCGGCGGCTAGTTCAAGGTTAGTTAAAGCTAGCCGGTGGAAGTGAGAAAAAAACCCGCAAACACAATCAAAATAAAAGTAAAAGTAATTTTCTAGTTTTTTTTTAATTAAAAAGAAACTCAAAAATAGAATTGTAAGTTGGAACACCACGAAACAAATTGCCCATGCACCCCTCCTTGCAAAGAGCTTTATGATAGTATCAAGAACATGACCAGGGGACGCATGGTCCTGGAAATCTCACCATAACAAATAAAAAAAACCATTAGAAAAATTCTCAACCCTCCAGAGGGCCCCTCCATAGTGATCAAACCAATCTATTAATCGTGTAAGAATTAGTAGGGGCATATAGCCACAGTGCATTGTCAAAGTGGGTGAATATCGCAAAAGACGTCAAAACTCCAATATTGAAAGTGTAATAGAAGTTTATTTAATAATAAACCACGTGAACATACAAGGTGATTGATTTGAAAATTAAGCAAATTCAATGAAATTAAGCAAAATGATGTGAATTTTCAAGCTAGTTGCCAAAAAAACTAAGAAACTCTTACATTTTCCAACTAGCTTTTAAAGTCACTTAATTTAGGATGTTTAACGATGAGAGTCTCTTTATGTACACATGGCCACATGGGGTGGTAGGAGGTAGAACAAATCCATGTGGGATATGTAGTTTAGAATTTGTAGTTTTTCAACCGCTCATAGTTAAGTTTAAAATAGAAATTGTGTTAAAACTAGAATTTCAGACCTCATTTATGCATAGTAGAATAATTTTTATCAAAAACCTTTGAACTAAATAAAGTTGGAGAATCAAGCTAGTTTTCATGTCCAAAAATCCGTTTGAAGTTTAGAGCCTCCAATAAAAAGTTAGGGGCAAAATTTGGAGAAGGTTTTTGAAAATGAAAAAAAAAAATTCCCTTTCAACTCCTTTTAGAATTTTGTCCATAACTTTTTATTGAAGGCTCTAAACATCAAATGGATTTTTGGACATGAAAACTAGCTTGATTTTTCAACTTTTTTTAGTTCAAAGGTTTTTGATAAAAATCATTTTACTATACCTAAATGGGGTTTAAAATTCTAGTTTTAACACGATTCCTACTTTAAACTTAACTATGAGCGGTTGAGAAACTACAAATTCTAAACTACATATCCTACATGGGTTGTTCTACCTCCTACCACCCCATATGTACATAAAAATATTCTCTTCTCATCATTATACACCCTAAATTAACTGGCTTTACAAGCTAGTTGAAAATGTCATATTTTTTCTAATTTTTTTTTACAATTAGCTTGAAAATTCACTTCATTTTGCTTAATTTCATTGAATTTGGTTAATTTACAATACCTGAACCTTGATTATTTAACTACTTATACTTGAATTTTGAATCACTAACAGTCGTCGGACATTGCAACTTCTGGTGATCAACTATAGGGGAAAAACAAATCATCAAGCAAAATTAAATGTAATCTTGGGGTCCTTTCAGCTGCTCTGGAGCGGCCCTCCAGAGGACTGAGAATTTCTCTAATGAAAGAGCTCAACTTAAGGTATAGTTGGAAATCAATTGGTGCCCCAAAAAAATTGGAGGATATTTAACCCACATCCTTTGAACACTTACCACATTTCAACCGCCATGGGATAATATTCAATGGCTAATATTTTGGCAAGTCAAGGGTCATACACGAGTATGAACTTTGAAGGATTAGGGATAGGGTATCAAAAGGGAGCCAAGGTTCAACAACTTAGGGTGTTTATGGAATTTGGATATAATATAGATTAAAATACATTCTGAAAATGCTTGAGCAAGTCCATAGCTTTGATCTGCGACTTTTGTACTGATTTCAATTCATGTTGTGGCAGTCTATTTGAAGCTTTGAGCTATTGTAGAAAGCCTATTTAGATTCTCAACTTGAACCTCTAGTCCCTTGAAAATAAAAACAAATAGTCAAAATTGGATCTAGCATTTCTATTGCCAATAGATATTTGAGTAGGTAATATGGTGACTATATATATTTTTTTAAATTAGTTGGACCTGTATATACAATATTCTTTATTGATTCCATTAGAGAAATTTTGAAGTCTTAGGAGGGCCGCTAGAAAGAGACATGAGAAGTCTATTAGCAGTGGAATAAGGTGACTAACAATTATAGCTATAGTGCATTGTCAGCTTGTGTGAATTTCAACGTATGCTTGCCAAAACAGCCGGAAATCGCGATTTTTTCTTAAATAATTTTTTTAAGATTAAATTATTATTTTTTAAAATTTTACTCATAAATTTCAATTCCTACGCCACTGTTGCTACAGTTTCAGCTGGGCGGAAATAGGGAAAAAACGAATTTTTGAACAAAAATAAATAAATTTCAAGGTACCTTGGCGAAGGCCTAAAATTTTCTCTAATGCAATGATATGAATATGGCCACAATTAAATTATAATCCCTTAATACTCAAACTATGCTATTTAACAACATAGCAATTTTGGGTAGCTTACTACAAACAAAATTTTTATTTTTTTCCTTTGATATTTTAATACAACATGTGCCCAAGGAGTAGCTTTAAGGCCCAACAATTTTCAAAGTTTTTGACTACATGTTTGGAAAATTGCAAGAAAGACCAATCCTATTTACTGTCACAATGAGAGTGACTTTCTTGTCATGAACATTAGAGAAATTTTGGGGTCTCTAGGGGGCTGCCTTATAGTGACAGACCAAGCTATATCAAGCTTGGTCTGTCATCCCGAAAAGTAACGCACCTTTGGTGTCAACCAATGTGAATATCTCAAAATCTACCAGTTTTTGCAATTTTAATTTTTAATTTTTAATTTTTTTAAATTTATTTCAATCTGAATTTCTTTTTTTTTAGTCAATTTTTTATTCATTAATTTTGATTTCTGCGTTGCTACCATTGCAGATTGAGGTGGGTGGAAATAAGAGGAAAACGATTTTTTTTGCAAAAAACAAACAAACTTCAGGGGCCCTTAAGGGTTGTAGTGCAACCCTCTTAAGACCCTAGATTTTCTCTAATGACTTGAAATTTTTAAGTTATATGAGATGTTTAATTTGATAGAATGATGGTAATCAGATCCCTCATTTTTTAGAAATTAAAAATAACAATTTTATAATTAAAAATCATTTTTATTTACTTGTCACACTATGAGGTTTAGGGGCAATTTTTGTTAAAATGGTGAAATTCCACAACTTTGGTAGTTTTTACAATTTACATTGGACGGTTTGAAATGTACAACTATCATAGATGGCACTTTCATGGTTCAAACTGCACAATTTGAAATCTATACAAGTCCAAGATTTTTGAAATCTACATTTGTTCTAGATGTCACTTCTACAATTCAAACCAAGCAGTTTGAAAATGGCACATTGAATACCGCCATTTTAACAAAATTCCCTCTATTTTTACTACGTTAGGAGTCCACAAATTTAATGATCAAGAACTAAAATTTTCATGGTTTGTTTGCATAGTAGGAAAGCATGTTCATACCAACCCGCATACCAAGGGGAATCTAAAATTATATTATTTTGTATCCTCCACATCAATGCAAACAACATTACAACATTGTCATTGTGTACAACTTCTAAACAATGGAGATAGTTCTAAGATCAATCTTTTGGTGAAATCTCATTACTGTAAATTCTTCCCAAATGGCCAATTTTCAGTTTAAAAAAAAATTCTTTTCCTATTTTTTACAAACTAAAATGTGAAACTATAATGAAAGTACCTATTTTTATGAGATTTTGCATTTTTCTAGTTCACCTACTTAGAGAATTTTTCTATGCTTTTCCTTCCTAGGGTTCCTTGACTTCCTTCTTCTTAAACTTAAGGTGTATACATTAAACATTTTTTCTTACATTTAAAAAAAACTATTTTTTTAATTATAAAGTATTCCTAGAAAAAAATTGAGTACTATATAAAACACTACAAAAAACTGACACACGGTCACTTTCTTGCAATATTCCAATTAAAAAGTTATTGTATAATATGTAGTTTTCATTGCTCGGTGGATAGCCTTGAAAGCTAAAAAAACTTATTTAAAAATCACTTTTCTAAGAAATGAAAATTTGAAATTGGTTCTGTAGATTTATATACATGTAGAAAGCTTTGAATTATTCCATTTTGATTAATGAGATGAAAGCTATGAGGAGTTCTAGTTTGCGTGTAGTTATGGAATCTCTACTCTAAGATAAACTTTGAAGTTCTTTGTTTAACTCAATTTTCAATATTTTTGGAAAAAAATAAAAACATTAGGCGTAGATTGTTTATTACAACATTACAACCATTGGGATTGACATTTTTCAATTCCATAAATAAAATGTTAACACTTTAGTATTTTGAATCATTATCTATTTTTTCCTACTTACTATTTTTTTCCTATATGTTGTACAATTCCAAATGATCTAAAAAATTCAAGTATGTAGCCAATTTGCATTGAATGATGAATCCAAAGAAGCACCACCATTTCGGCCATTTTTTTAATATAAATGTGACTTTATGAAGTGCAATTGCCCAATTTTTCACAAGGCCTAAAAAAATATTTTTGTCACTTCAAACACTAATATCTTGCAATCTACAAGGTGGAAATTTTTGAATTTTTTCCACATCTTCTCAAACCAATGTACTACAAAATCCTATGGTTACATATATCCAAAAATGTTTTTTTCTAAAATTTGGTACTTATACAAGAAATGGTAGTTTTGGAGCTTTTTTGAGTGAAAACATAGTCAAACAATTTTAGGGGTTAAGTCATTGGAATGTCTTAGTTGTCCATAAAATATGTCCCTAAGCAATTGTAAGAAACACTTTAATGCACTATTTCTTGTCTTGTATAGTAGGGGATGTGTTTTTCAACCATAATTTTTGAATTACACCTCCAAATGACTTCAATTGATAACTGAGGTACATAACACTATTATATATATTTTATAGTTTTTCATATTTATAAAAATAATTTATTATTTTTAAACAACCTCTAGTTGGATGTCACCCAGCCCTAATCATTTTGAGGTAGTACTCTTTTTGGCATAGAAAAAAAATTTGAAGCTAAAAATTTGAATATGAAGTCATGTACAAGGATTATATAATTTGACCTAATGGTTTTTAAAAAATACTATTTTTGTAGCTTTCATGTGTCATTAGATGGGATTCAGTTGCAACAGAGGACTGCAAGTTCCCTAGCGTTCCCAAACGTTGGGAACTCTGCCACGCAGGATGCTGATGTAGTTGAGAGTCGACCACATCAGCAAATATTAAAAAAATATTTTTTTAATATTTTTTTTAATATTTTTTATTTTTCATTTTAATATTTCTTTTTTCTTTTTCTTTCTTTTTCTTTCTTTTTATATTTTTTTAATTAATTTTTTTCCAGGTAATTCAGGCTCGTTTCTAGAAATGGGAACAACCTGAAACGGCCCTCCCACAGGGCTGAATTCCATGCTTCAAAGTGTGTTACCTTTGTATCAATTTAGAGCTTTCAATTTTTTTCTTTGAGATGTAACTAGTTGATTAGAAGCCCTCCAAGATTGAAAAATGTCCATCTTTTATTTTATTTTTTGGAGAGTTTTTTCTATTTTTCAAAAATATTTATACAAATATATCTATTTTCTTGAACTTTTTAGTATTTTAGTTTTATGCTTAACTTTTAGAGAATTTTTAAAGTAATTTTTGGGATTACATTATTTTTTGTGTCCTACTAATATTCCATATTTTTCTTTCTTTCTTTTGAATCCTCCAAAAGTTCATAGTAAGACAATCAAAATGGAAACAAAATCAATGAGTCTTTCTTGCAATTGCTCCCCTTCTGGTTTATAACTTCCATGTTTGTTATGGTGAAACAATGCCTCTCTCCTCATGTGATCAACTAATTATCGACATGGTAACCATTCAAAAGGGTCTTTCTCATAGCAACTAGGAATATTATACTACAAGTGTAGTAAATTTTGTTGTCCCCTTATTGTAACTCTAATTAAGATACACCCTAAAAAACATATTTGTTATGATTGTCTATCCGACCAATGTTCGGGAAGAACCACCGGTAATTAGTTCATTGTTAGTTGGTGCCTTTGGAAAAATAACCAATTGGAGTGTGAAAATGGAGGACTTAAAACTAGACAAAAAACCAGTAGGACCAACAACCAACCAATGTGCAAAAATAAAAGGTGGATATGTAGCTACGACTTTCATGAAATTGTTAGATTTTAGTCACTTACTATTTCAAATCCAAAACTAATGTCCAAGTTATTAGAGGCGGGTATGTTATTGATTAAGGTGAGTAACGCTTTAGGGTTGGCCGTTGAGGGGCTTAGAATGCTTGGTTCGTCATGGTAGCCAACCAACCCCTGCTCAGTCACTTGTGTCTATCCAATGTAATGAAATTTGAAGCATAGTTTCAAAACTAGTATGTCTTTGAAAGACAAGGGGATCATAGCCTTACAAATTTGAAGTTGAAGGAAAGTGACCAATGAGAATTTGATACTTAAGAAAACAGACCAAGAGATTTTGATAAGGAGAGGATGCAAACCAGTGTCCTTGACCCACCCACCCCACTTCTTCTACATAGACAAAGAAACTTCAAATTGTGGGGGCAACTCCGAAAACTTCCCAAATGAAGTGCTTGACAAACAATGACTTTCAATGCTCTCCCCAACTCGTAAACCCCTTTCATTTTGCGAGAGGATTATTTCCCGTAATCTCCTCCTTGCACATGAAATCCCCGTAATCAATGATTACAAAAAATTTCATTCAACAATCACATATTTCATCCATTTCTAAACGGGCATTTACATTGCACAATTTCCTCACTGTCAAAAATTCTAACAAAAAAACAACAACGCAAGCATTCCTCATCACGCTTTGCCCTCCTTGTCAGCTCTTTTTTTTTTTCTTTTTTTTTCCCCCGAATTCCTTCCGCCTAGGTGATTGCCCTATCCAAAACCCATCATTGTGACATGCTTGGAATCCAATTTAAAAACATTACATAACAGAAACCACGCTCCGTTTGCAATCACTACTGTAGTGACGACTGCCCGGACGATTGTTGGCACTGTAGCAGTAGCAGTGAAGGTACTTCTCCCGGAGCTTCCTTCCTTCCCAGGCAGGTCACTCGAAGAACTCACTGGCCTCGGATCCAAGTTTTCCGTGGTAATCAAAAACTCGGAGAGAGACGGAAACATGGAATCTTCTAGAAGGTTCCTGAAGTGGAGCTGGGTGGGACCCAACAAAGAGTGACGGCACTGGTTTGTCGGTAACGTACTAGCACGGCTGCAATGTGCATTTGCAATGACATTCCTGTTAAAATGTGAATGGCTGGGTGCTTCACAAATTGGCAAGCTAGGTGCTTTTTTTTTTTTTTCATTTTCATTTTTAAAAACAAGATCAAGGACAGCGAATAGAAGAGAGGGGATGATCCCAAAGGGTCTCAACTGTCTAGTAGGCAACGCTCCCCATGCTGGGAAGGTATTATGCTTTGCTATAGAATGCCTGGGGACGGATGGAGGGACTTATGAGTTAAATTCAAGGATTGGGGTTCACCCCACGTTGGGAAGGTATTATGCTTTTGCTAGAACGCCTGGGAGTCTGGGAGCGGGAGGGGCTTATGAGTTAATTCAAGGATTGGGGTTCGCTGACTCACTGAGGAGAGACGTACAAGACAATTTTGTTCACTACAGGGGGTCCCCTTTTTCAAGGATGCAACAAGGACGGCAACCTGGTTGGTAAACAATCAGTTGTGTACTGAAAGGGGAAAAGTTTGGAAGGTTTGGCCACATTGGGCTGAAAATGGATTGCCATACCGGTTAGGTAAATGAATCTACTAAAAAATAGTCCCGTCATTCAAGATATTTAATTTTTTTATGTTCTTCTGAGTCAATGTCTTTTATAGTCAATGTCTTTGAACTGAACTGGTAGTTCCTCCATTCTCACAAACTTCCTATACAGCACCTTGGTGTTTGAACTAGAGAATCAACCCAAAATTATTATACAATATATATAACCTTTCCGTTGTCGACAGTGTTGCAAAAGTGGCTTTGGCTTCTGAGTTTGCAAAAATTACAGTTTATCCTAGCTTGACTGGCAGTTCGGCTACACAGCCAACGTGGCCTTGGCATCAATTTTCTAGTCCAAGTCTGGGGAGTTCATTTGCATCTTACTGTATTGGTGGCCAGAGGATGTGCGGCCAAGTCAAGCGAGATCGTTGTGTATTCAAGTACAAGCTGCGGAACTCAAACGAATTTTCGTTTGCGCTTACTCTTAAGACTCTAAGAATCGATGGTGGTGGTAGGAGGAGTGTAGATTTGGAGCTAATAGGCAAAATAAATTCTCGCATGACAATTCAGTCTTCATTATTGCAAGTTAATTAATCTTCTCTTCCCATTCCTACATAGACTTATTCATAACCTTGCACAGAAATCCTGAAGTAAAAGTAAAGTATCATACAAAGGTGGCATGCACATTTGAAGAAAGATCACCAATGTTCAAATATCAAGCATCTGCTGCGTTGAATTTGTGCTCCAGTTTCTGTGCTTCGTTGAAGAGGAAGTGTTTTATCATAGTTGATAGGAATTTGGCAGATCGCTGGTCACGTTTCTTGTTAGCTTGCATGAAATTCGGCCGAAGGTGCTCTGGGTTAGGGTTTCGGCTTGCACTCCCCGAAGAAGGAGCTGATTGAACAACAGAATTATTGTAGCGTTAGTAGCTTGAGGTCACCTTTGACACATTTTTGTGGAATAATTACTTAAAACTGAAAGGGTTGGTTTGGTGGTTTGTTTTTATTATTAAGTTGTTTGGTAATTATTAAATATTTTTTCTTAACTTTTCGCATATTGGGAGTTGAATGGATTTCTTCATTGCACATAAAAGTGATAGTCGTGGCTTTCAATGAGCTCATTACTTTTCTTTGCTGTAAATTAGTAGAATGAATTTGAATTCCACATCATTTAGTGGACATGTCCTAGGATCAAATTGCACATGTATCTTTTCCAACATTTTGACCTTTTTTTATGTTTAATTTTCCTTGGATTAGTAAAGTGACTTACTAATTTCCAAAACCATTTGGCTTCCAAAAATTTACTCTTTCTATTCTAAAATAAATTTGTGATTTTTGAATATTGCTTGTCCCAAATAAAATTCGATGTTTCAATGGTTCAAGGAAATGAAACATCAGGATGGCTTGATGGTGTCCATGATCATAATTGGATCACCAAAGTTGAATCACTAGATTGAATAGCAATTGAATTGCAAGAGTTGGTTGTAATTGAATTGCCAGTTTTGATAGAAGCTCATTGAAGTTCACTAACAAGAGCTAATTGAAGTTGACTAACACCAAATCCTCTAAGCTGAACCATAGAAAATCCTTGAAGTTGAATGCATAGGATCTCATCGAAGTTTGATGTATTAGAGTAGGTAGCAAATTGATCGGAATTAATTGCATTGGAGCTAGTTGCAAAATAGGAGAAAATTGACAATTTTCACTAAGGTACATTTTACTAGGTAAAACTTTCACTAAGGTACATTTTAAAAGCGACTTCTAACACAGAGGTACATTTTACTTTCTTCAATGTACCAACAGTGTACATTTTAGGAGGGGGGCGCTTTTAAAAACCACTGCGTTTCAACTTCAAAAATTTGTAACTAATTCCACGAAGGTTCAAAAAATATGAAACGACTTGGATTAGATGCCAATTCCATTTTTCTTCCTACCAAAATTTACTGAAAATTGTTTCAAGGAGTTTAGCTTCCCCGAAAATGCATCCAGCTCTTAAAGGGTCGCTTTAAAAGCCTCCTGTTGACAAGAAACTACAGGAACAACGCAAATTCCCGGGCAAATAGGAGCACCTTACGCATTAATTTAGCCTTTTTAGGAAACCACGGACTCATCTGGGGACAGACTGGGAGTAATTGTTTTTTTGCTGAAAGAGTGACCTGAAGCTACGGTATTGGGAAGTGAGGATGTTTGTAGGCAGGGGTCTATGGTGTTGTAGCGCGTCTCGAGTGGGAAACAGGATTCCTCAGCCTGGATTTTAGGACTTCCACTTTTGTTGCCACTTCAAGCATTGACAGACGGAGAAGGATGAAGAGTTTCTCTTGCTCTCGCAGTGAGAAGTTGACTATCGTGTATGGACTTATCTGCACACCTAATAGTAAACCAATTTTCTCACAGCCTTTGTGATGATCCTTGATGATGATCTTTCACTGTCTCTGACTCTATTTGATGATCTTGTCTGTATTTGACGATGTTTGATGATCATTGACATATATGAGAAATAGGTGATTCTCAACAGCGCCTTCTCATTATTTTGAGTTGTGAAGTTACCCTTGAAGGCACCAGTAAGTTGATGTATTGTTAATGTATCTACAAACCGGAGCTCAATGCACCGGTGTTTTTGAAGTGCTTCTCCATATTTGCTATTGAGTATTCCAGATACCTCAATCTGGAACCAATTAATGACAAGGGGTGAGCTGATTGCTGTCAACATGTATATTTTCAATGTGATACAAGAATGAGTAATGTCATGTATCATAAGTTAATATGAAAATGTTCTCGAAATTTGAAAAGATTTGCAAGCCTCCCGCCAACTGAGCTTTCAAAAAATATTAAAAAAATCCTTTACAGTTCGTCGTCCAGTTGCGGTGACAAAGACCTCTTCGACACAACGTCCGTGTCGTGGAAGAGGCAGTTCTGCGAGGAGCCGTTCTTGGAAAGGAGATGATTGATGTGGTGGAGCATGATCTTGTGCAGGGGCTCGTTCTCCAGCGTCAGATACTCCGGCATGGTCGCCTTGTGCATGGAGTATTTCTTCGCTCCGTGCGCGGTGATGGCTATGGCGTTGTCGTTCTGGAAGATGGTGTGGAAGACGAAGATGTGGAGCAGCGTGGCGCAGAAAAGACCAAACACAGTCGCCGTGGCCGCTAGGGAGAGGAGGATGGCCAGGATTCTTGAGATCCATGATGGAGAGGCGTTGCAGTATGCGATGGCGGCTATGGCGGCTCCCGTCATTGGAAATGTGTACGCCCACCAGGACAAGGTAAACCTGCGCGAATTGAGATTGATGAGGACAATTAGCTTTCGGCTTGAATCCAAAATCGAGTTGGAAGAAATCCCTTAGTTACTGGAAATCGGAATATCCCCGTTCTTACAATTCTTTCGTTTTTTATTACCTCACTCTGCATTACTTTTAATTCTGCTGTAAAAGATTCTGTTCTTAAGCTGTGAGTACACATATAATGATTGAAAAAACGTTCAAAGACGTTCAAATTGTTTTTTGAATTAGAAGGAGGATTTCCCGTTTTTCCGAAACGGAGAATAATCCTTAACACATTGGATTGAGATTGGAATTGAGAAATTAGGCTTAGGATGTGCGAGAGAGGTGAGTCCAGAGTTGAATTGGAAGTAATCCTTCAGTTAATTGAAAACAAGTTTTTTCCATTTCTCACAATTTTTCGATTGCGTTCTTGATTGCTTTACATTTATTTTTTTCGATTCTGGTTTCAATTACTGTCCTTATGCAATAAGTATGCATACAAAGATTGAAAAATATAAAGAACTGTTCAAACTGTCGTCGAATTAGAAACCGGAGAGTGAGGATATTCCGATTTCCTGTAACGAAGAAAAACTCAGCGGAGGAACCGAGGAATTGACTGACCTGATGCCGCGGAAGAAGTTGATGCGGACGGCGAGCGAGGTGTACAAGAAGAGAGCGATGAAGAACATCACTCGGGAGACGTATCCAAACTCCCCCGTGATGAACGACCATGCCACACTCGCGGTGCTCGGGGCGGCCACGAAGAGGAAGAACACCGGGTGCAGATCTTTCGGCAGCTTCTCGTTGCTCGGAAGGCGTTGGTAGAGCGTGACAAAGAGCACGAGGTAGTGTGCGAGGCCTACTGACCAAAAAAATATAGCAGGCTCCTTCCACTTCACAATGGCCGCGAGAACCGATCCTACGAAGTTCCCGACGATGGACAAGTGCGTGGAGGGGTTGGCCACTTTGGAAAGCCTCCTCATCCCGCCGGAGAGCCATTGGCCGTAAAGCTTGAGTTCCAGGATGAGGACAGGGCTCATGAAGCAGCAGAAGACCGCGGGGTGGACCGAATGGGAAATGGAGGGTGGTAAACCTATGGCCAGAAGCATGCCTGCAATCCACGGTGCGAAGAAGAAGTTGATGCGCACGGGATGGAAGTATTCCCGCCTCACTGCCTCGAAGAAGAAGAAAATCTTGACCACATACGTGGTGGAAATGACGAGAAGGGACAAGAGGGCTATGCTCCAGAGAAAGAGGTTGATTTCTTCAGGAATGTGCAGGATTTTGAGCGCCGGGGACTGGTGAAGCCTTTTCCAGAGAACGCTCTGACTGCCCAAGCCTAGGCATACTCCGAAACAGTTCAAGGGGAAGCGCAGCAAGAACGGCCAAAGCTCATCTTTGGGCAGCATCAGCACTTCATAATCCTGCAAAGCATGTGAACATTGTGTGAAACGTCATACAACGTAACCGAAAATTTCCTCGATTACATAACTACTCTTGTATGATACTAGTATGGTGATGACTGTCGCCTCATTCAAGATTCACTAATGACGTTACTGATTGAGTAGACACAGTATAGCTGTCTATTCTGCCGGAGAACATTCTTGCATACTTGCATCCCCGAGACATTCTTCCATTCTCATGGATGCCGAACGTGAAGCTGGTGACCCATGTCTAGCAGGAGGCACACTCAGGGCTCTGACTCACGGTGAGCCTACAAATTTCCTAACTCTCACTCGCTCAAGAACGTTGGGATTCTTGTCTTCGTAAGCAATGTCCGTTCACGGAGAACATAAAAGTTTACAAGTTACATGGTCATATCAACTTTTAGCAGTGTGTCATTACGAGAAAAAACTCATGTGCACCCACTGGATGAACCGTAGAAAGCTTGAGTTTGTGCAGGTAGGAGACTAACTCAAAGAGAAAGGACACCGCAAAGACACTTTTAATCAATGCTTTCAATTAGACTGGCTGTCATCAAGCATTCCTCTTCGTCTCTGTTTTTCCTGCACAGATTTGCATTCTTCTGAAGGTCTCATTGTTCATACCTTCCTCTCCGACTCTTCAATCGTTATTGGTTTAGACCAAATCACAAATTATCAACCCCATCCGAAAGACTATTAAAAACATGATGATAAAGACGCAGGAAATTGTCACGAACACGAATCTCGTCCAGTTCTGGACCGTGGAGCGCATCGAAGTAGCGACCAGGCTTAATGAATGGTGGGGAATCATCTTCCTCGTCTTCAGCATCTTGACCTAATGTCGCTGCAATGCCCTCCCGTTCTTGAACAGAGTTCCTCCGCACAATAGAACTTTGCCTGCACATCGGAGACATTTTCCAAACATCATTTTAGGCAACGAAGGAACCTCCTACGCCACACTGAAATATATGTACGGTAAGAAAACAGTCCGTACTCAGAAGCTAATTTCATTCAGAAGTACATTACCATTACTTGTGGGGCTTCTGTAAATTGAGCATAGAGAACGTGCGGTATTCAGTTATATTCAAAATTCATTAACGTAGGACTAAAGGAGTTTTAAGAGCAAGTATATTTACCGTACTCAAGCCTCAATAACTCTGTACGTTAACCAATCCATTCGGAGTTCATTTCATCTGAAAAGCCTGTGCGTTGAGAAGAAAACTACTCAAGTCAAGTGCAGACAAGAATTGTATCCTTATTTGTATGGGTATCATCTTCGTTAACATGGCACGTTTCAAAGTGCCACAATTGTGACATTCGATTGTGCAGACTCTAAAAACCAGGATTGGCAAAAATCTGAGGTTCCACGAGGGCAAATAAAAGGTGACAATCTCTGACAAATTATGCCAAAGAAACAAATAAGACCATTTGTACCCGATAAACAGATTGAACCTTTATGGTAAGTTCATTCAAGAACCCATTCTCTGAGCTGGTCAACACTCTTTCTAAGGTAGTGAAGTTGTAGTACCTGTCATAACGAGCAGATCGCGTTCGAAACTTGTCATACG
Source organism: Rhytidiadelphus loreus (assembly GCA_947034895.1). NCBI lineage: Eukaryota > Viridiplantae > Streptophyta > Bryopsida > Hypnales > Hylocomiaceae > Rhytidiadelphus > Rhytidiadelphus loreus. The sequence continues at coordinate 24,282,186 of OX344765.1, read as the reverse complement.
ATGCTCGATTCTTTGCAGACCTATTCTGGTCATTAGCCTCTGTCTGTAACCTGTTTCCAAGAAAATCTGTAAAATTCTGAGCAGGACTAGGCGATGCACTCAATGCCGGTCTCGAGGTTTCTGGGGTCAGAAAGTAGGCTGGCTTGCGCTCAGACTGGGACAAAGTCGAACTTGAAGCCCAATCTTTCACTGGAATGTAAACCTCTGCAGCAGAACGTAGAATGTGAAACTCCGGAGCTGAATGCCGACTTTCTAAGTAAGTTTTATCCATACACTGCCGTGTTTCGTCGTTCTGACTTCCACTGTTACTGTCACTAGAAACCTTCTCCAACGTTGTCATAATCTTTGCTTGTGTGCTCTAGCTGGAAATACACTCCACTAGTCACTGCAGCATTGAAAACATGAGAAAATTAGCAACCAACACAAGCATTCATCTCAAAAAACGTTCTCATGACTGTTTCTCTAATGACTACTCTGTACTTTGGAATCAAAGACAACTAAGGTGATGCCATACTAAGCTTCCGAGTGGTACCCAAACTAAATTTCACCTCCAGACAGAGAATCGAACTCGGCAACCGAACTTGGCAGGAGTAGCTTACACTCAGTTTCTAAATTTGCAATTGATGCATTGAGGCCACTGGTCTCTTTTGTGCCAAAAAACATATAAATTTTCTATTTATGGAATGGATAACGGTTGCAGAAATCAAAAGACGTCAGCTGCTTCAAGACGAAAAGCTATTCAAACCATTAAGACTTCTAGGGTTTCATTCGTGGGGCCCTTTAGTACTTGAAGAACTGCAGCACCGTCCAAGGCGATGGTGGCCAAGACTTCTCAACATTGATTATTAAATGAAGAACACTACTTTACCAAACACAGGAATGTACTATACCTTCCTTTATCGTTGAAGCTCGGTGAGCTAGTGGCATCAAAGACATGAAGCAAGTGGGAGGTTTAATTTCGAAAGATGCGCCAAAATTCACCAGAGGATTCATCGACGGTACAGTTACTCCCTAGTTATCATCCTTCCCAGTTCGCATTTCATTAAATCTATTGCCTTTCCAGAAGACTCCAACTACGACGATTCCCATAGGAATTGAAGGCAATTGAATTTTATGGCAAATATGTACGTAACGTAACGTAACGTAATATGCCGGGTGGTCAGATGACACAACTAAAAGTTTGCTGCGTTTGGTTGCAGCGTACCAGCAGAAGATTTCTAGAACCAAACGACTTGCAGCTTTCTTGTACATGCATGAGTGCGTCAATTAACCAGCATCCCTGTGACCAAATTTAGCCCTCTCCGACCTGTAAAACACTCCGCACGCACTCTTCCGACGAACTAGTACCCAGATGAGGTCAAGCTGTTGCCTACCAATCGGTACCATGAGCTTCAATACTCCACATCTGTTAGTTGCAAAACAAATTTCTTCCAGGTACATGCAAATGATCTAGCTCTAGGCTCAACTATTGTCAAAGTGCACGGAAGAATTGAACAAAACTGTGGCAATGGCGGAAGGGTCAAATGTATGGATTGCATGCCATCTGCGACCTGCCTACACCTGAAACTCCGACAATTGTTACTGGTCACAGCTAGAAAATTAATAACTGAATGCTCGATGTGAGTGACGGAAAACAGAAGAGCTGCACGAGAAAAGGAATTGCCAGTGAGCTCGAAGTCTCGAACGGTGAGGCTTCCGGGGAATCCGTGAACGAGTGCTAGTAACGTGACGATGGGCCAAATTTGGTTCGAAATTACCGGATTTTGCTGCGGCCACGTGGCAGATGGACGAATATTATATTGGAGTTCTGAAAATTACAGGTTGGAATTGAAGCTCTTATGGCACGTGGCGGCGGGAGGATGAATCACTGTTGACCTCTTGACCGTATAACGCCTGGATCCTTTTTTAACCCTTAAACGTCGATAACAGGAGGACGTTTGGCATCCCATGGATGACAAGGAGTCCTTGTAGTCAGTAGGACAAGAGTGCAACTATTCATCTTCGAAATTTTGTTGTGAAAAAGGGAGGATTTCTACAGTAGTTTGACTTCCAATTAGTGCATTAGAGAAAATTTGGACTCTCCATAAGGCCGCTAAGAAGTGCCGGAAGGGACCCCTACATTACATTTATTTTGGTTTGGCAAAAAAATATCCCCTATTGTCATTCATTGTGAGTTTCACAATTGTCAGAGCATTGATTACAAAAAGAATATTATTTAAATGGAAGAGGGGGTAGCAGTTACTATTTTTAAATATATGTCGTAATGCAGTCACTGACAAAAGTCCACTGACAAATAACAATACATAAACTATACATAAACTATACTTTTAAGAAGGAGTACAAGTGATAGTCCTTCACGAAGTTTACACGATGCTGTGAAAATAACAATACATAAACTATACATAAACTATACTTTAAAGAAGGAGTGCAAGTGATAGTCCTTCACGAAGTTGACACAAGTTGACACAGCATCTCTGACACAGATGCCGTCCTTTTCGTAGCTCGGTAGGACTCCCAAAATAGACCGGTTTGTCAAACCCTAGTGGCCTACTGGAGAGTCCAGATTTTTTCTAATGGCTTTTGCTACTTCTAAACCCATTAGAAGTTTTTTCAGGCCTCTCGGAGACCGTTTTAGGCATGTTCATTTCACTATTCTCCTCATAGTGAAGGAATGGCCGGTTGTGAGTGAAAAAAAAATTCAAAAATTCAAAAAAAAAATTCTTCAAATGCAAAAAAAATTGAAAAGAAGGGGAAAAGAATTGAGAAATTAGTTGGCAACTTCTCGGCCACATAGGACCGTTGCGGTGTCACTACAACAACCGTAGGATCTTGTACTTTACTAGTCAAGGATTATGTGGTAAAATTTCATGGAGTTTGACTGTACAGATTTGAAGATATTAGCATTTGAAGTTGAAAAAAGAATTTTTTTTTAACACTGACCTGCAATTTCAGATGACTTTGATTTCCATTTGTGGATTTTTTTTCGCACCATGGACCTTGAATTAAAAATTTTATATGTTGAAGAATTGAGTTGAAAGTCCAAAAAAAAAATTAAAAAAAAACACGCTTGATTTTCATTCTTTAAAAAATTGTTAAGTAGAGGTAGGTCCAAGATTGAAAGAAAAACTAAATCATTAATAGCTCTAAGATGGGATTGAAACACAATAATCTCAACAGTGAGATTGTTCTAGCTAGAAAATTTAACCTTGTCAAACAATTTTTTTTGAAAAATTGAGAAAATTGCATTCAAAATTGAATCCTACAAGTTGTTTTTTCAAGAAGATACTCAAATTGCCCAAATAACAAGATTGTTCATAACTTTCACATTACTAATCCAAATGGAATGAATCAAAGCTTCACATGTAGAAAAAATATATAATCTTTAAGAAGAAAAAAATTAAAAAATTAATTTCAAATTTTTGTAGATTTCTTTTTATGCCCAGTGACATGAAAATTATGTTTAAGATGCCATAACTTTTGCTCCCGAGCACCAATTGAAATAAAATTTATATTCCTTCGAAGCTAATAAGATTTCCTATGTTATGAGAAAGTTTCAAAAAAATTCACTAAAAAATGAGATCATAGGAACCTGCCCGAAATTCATTTTGTCCCCCGAGGGGACAATGGTTAGGTACAACACTTCCATCATTGGAAATGGCATGATCCAATTCCATTTCAAATTCACTATCAATTTACTCATTGTATCGTCTTATACATCCTTCCACATAATGATTATTTAATGAATGACACTCAAATCCAGACTTATAGTAGTTGAATTGCAAGAATTGATCGTAGTGAATCCTAGAGTCTCATCACAAAAATTTTACAAGAGTTTTCTTATTGAAGACCAATCGTAGGAGTTGATGTACGTTGAATCTCATTATTCTAGTCACACTTAAATCATACTCAGTGGAGTACAAGTTTATCTAAGAATGTTGATCAAAGTGGAGTCATAGACTGTGATTGCAAAAAAGCATTGATATGAGCTCATCGAAGTTGACTAATACCAACTTTTTGAAGTTGAATCTCAAGAACTCACCGAAGTTGAGTGGGTATGACTTAATCGAAGTTAATTGCACCAGAGTTGGTAGCAAGATGATAGAAATTCATTCTATTGGAACCAACAATAGAATAGGAAGAAATTGACTTGTTTGCAAGGTATTTTAACATGGTTCACTTGACTTTTGACTTCAAAAGGCTTTCAAGCCTATTGGGATTGATCAGAAGCTACAAAAACTACACATTCTTGTCCAAATAGGAATACCCTACTTGTTAATCTAGCTTTTTTTTCCTTCAATAAATCACATATTTATTATGAGATAGAGGGAGTACATTGAAAAATGTATTTTAGTATCATATGGTAAATAATATTGCATACATATCTTTCCTAGCCACACTACTAAATATTTATACAAAGAATGCCATGTAAATTTATTCCTTTGTTACTGACAAAATTTACGATAATAGTAAGAGTATCAACCTAAACTATTTGTAATTTTTGACCACTATATTGGCATTTACGATACTTGATATCAATGCCAATGATACCGTGAATAGATTTTTAGATAATACACATGTATACATATATAAATAGACTAAGATGGTCATATGCTCTACTACATAGTGAAGCTTAGGGACTCATGGTAAACGGACATTCAAGTTGCAATCAACTAGGGCAACTATTCAGAAGACACTTTTGTCGTGATTGAAATGGAAAAACTTGATACTTCTCTATTTTTTCAGCAATTAAGATTCATTACTTAATAATATACCTTTAGATACATGATATGTATTACGTGCCTCCATTGTAGTGTGACAATGCCCTACAAAGATAGAATTGTGCAGAACAAACATATTATTATACATCATTCTAATTATCAATGACGTAATGTTAATTCCAATATCAATTCAAAAGTGTTCAAACATTGTATAGATTAAATATCCACTGTCATGTCTATATTCACACAGCACTATCAGTGTTGGGTTTTTTTACGCCCTTCCTATTGAACTTTGTCAAGTAACATCAGATGTTATACAAAGAAGACATAACATTAGAGAGTCCAACCAAGAAAACATAGACCATAATGATATGCCCATTTAAACAATTAAGTAGAAGCCTATCATGTCTACATACCCCACTAGATGAATATAAAGAATTTTATAGAGTTTGTTGTTTTGTTGTTCATACTTGGAGTATTGTATGTGTGGCATATGAAATACTCAATGCTCAAATGAACACTTGCATTTTCACACTTGTTCATTCAAGGTAAAACAAATACTAACTATCTCTTGAAAATCCATATGTATTAATATACACTTATTCAACAATGTAGGCTAGAGGCTTTCACAATCACTAAGTGTGCAAATGTACAAAACAAAAACTGACTTATATATCTACAACAAAAGTTGTTGGATTGGACCCACCTAAAAAAATTTCATGTCCTTCCACATCTAGAGGCCCATGAATTTCTCAAGTATTATCACATGGCGCTTTTGACCCACATGTCAAGCTCTTCATCATCAATAAACATATTGATTTTTTCCTTTATACATTAGAAGAGAATTCGGGCCAAGGGAAGGCCGTTTCAGGCCTGTTTCCCTAGCTGTGAACCAAACGTACGCTATCAAATAAAATATAAAATAAAAAATAAAAATAAATAAAAATAAAAATATTAAAATATTAAAATAATAATAATAATAATAATTAAATTAAATAAAATTAAAAAATAATTAAATATTACAGTCTCATGTGGCCGAACTTCGGCCACATCAGACTGCGCATGTAGCTGAGTTCCCAGAGTTCGAAAACTCAGGGAACTCGCGGCCATATGAGGCAGCTGAATTTCCCCTAATGCATTTCATTTTGATTGAGTTACAATGCCTTAAAAAATCAAAATTTGTCACAAAGTTCAAATGCTTTAGTAATCAAATAGTGCTAAGAGATCTTAAACTTAGATTGTTGTCAACACTTGTATAAATAGGAAATGAATGTCTTATATCATTTCACTATTTAGAGAGGCCTTCTAATACTTTGGAGTTTTCCATCATCTAGAATCTTGTGTATCCTAGATATCTACCCTCCTATACATTCTACTTTAAAAGTAACAATGAATGACATTTGATTAAATTTATACGAATTAAATCCCATTAAAAATAACTATTGTACTTGGTGGTTACAATCATCATTCCTTGCCAAATAATTAATTAAAGTTTTCAAATGTGATTTATAAATGCTTAAAAATAGAAATTTAATTTTTCCTTACAATTTTAACTAAAAGACTAATATCCCACAAATTTTAGCATTTATTTTTGAATTTTTCGAACCTTCTCCAAGTGGAGTTGGATCAACTATAAAAAAAAGTGGTTTTACTAGTATGCTAATGAAAAATAAAACAATGATAGGAAAATCATTCCAATAGTAAATTTAAATTTTATTTTAAAATATTACCAATTTATAAACAAAAAAAATACAAGCTAAAATATATATAATTAAAAAATAATAATAATATCATAACTGTAACTTTAAAACATTAAAATTTAACAGATTCTACAATTCAATAATTTAAAGACTATAAATTCATGAATTCACAAATTACAAATTTTAAAGTTTTACAGATGAAATTATTCCAAATTTTCAGATTACCAATCTTTGAATTTTGATCTTCTAGAATTATCTAATAGCACTCTCTTTTCTATTCTTGTAGAATTGGTTTCAAAAAATTGATTAAAGGATGATAATTAGAACATTAGTGGATTAAAGCTAGAAGAAATCAATACCAACCAAAATATATCACTATGCACAAATAGAAGTGAATTGGATCATAACTATAGGACCAATTATATAGCGTACTATTTACATAATAATAAATTTGCCAAAGCCTTTTTAACGACAAGATATACAAGTAATTCATCTTTTTTTTCCAATCAAATGTACTCAAAGGGATTTTCTTACAAAGCCTACCCCGAGAGCCTACCAACTTTTAAAGCTACAAATACATTTCAAAAATTAATTGAATTACAAGAATTTAAATTTGAATTTTTTTCAATAATTTATTAAAATAAATCTTTTCCAAAGTCTCCAAAGTGTGAAACCTTCAATAGAAAATGTCATATTCAGTAAGATCCTCTCAAGAAACATTATTGGGTATATTAACAGTAGATATAACTATATTCTCCATATCCAATGTTTGTTTGCCACCTTTTTGAAAATGGACTTTATTGAAGTTATCTTTTATCAAGAGTGAAGCAAACCTTCTATGCATATTCAATAACCATTTTCTAATGGAGAAAACAATATGTTGTAGTGGTATCTAAATCCTATCCACGCATAAGTCTTTGACATTTGAATGCACATAATCCTATTGACATTGAATCAATTATAGGAAGAATAAAAATGGTTGTTAAAAAATTATAAGGTACGAAAAAATGTGGCACAAGCAATGCTACATTTTCATCCATCAAAAAAGGCTTAGGGCAAGCATGATAGCTCAACAAAATTGAAGTTGATGATATTGAACAAGTGATGTCTAGACAAAACAAGACCACACCATTTGCTATATCCTAAAGATAATCTAAAAGAAAAATACCAAATTGATGATATTTTTTCTAAGAGAAATTAGAAGATACCAAACATAGATTTTGATAAGAAGTGAAGTGTTTTATTTATAGCCTAAACCACTATTTCTTCATTAAAATTGTTGAAGAATGACAAATTTGTCAAATTTATAATATAATTATTATCAATTATTACCATTATATTCTAAAATGTCATTTGAGTGTGATATATATATTTTGGTTTGACTGCAAATAAGTTAGTGAAAATTAACCACATGTGTAAAACATAAGAGAAGGGTAGCCATATGGCATGCTTCATAAAAAAAGGGAAATGTATGGATGTGCACTTTTCTTCTTTGAAAGTCAACATTGTCTTGTTGTTACTAACAATGTGCTTTTGTTGGCTCTTTGGTTATCGAATCCAAGTTTCCAAATCCTACTTATAATTGCATTCACAATGTACAATGGGTGAAAAGATAAGTTCTTTATACAAGTGGGGTGGGATAGTAAGTAAAACAACCCATATGGGATATGTAAAGTAATAATTGTATTCAAAGCAGAATGTCTTTAAAAACATCCACTCAATGCTTGAACACATGTCCAACGGTCAAGTTCTCATCTTCAAATTATCCCATATCCTTTATCTCACCATGGATGGACAATGGATTTCAATATAAAAATGACCTCTCCACCCTTCATTTTCACTAAATGTCAATGGAGTAATTACTCCACCTTGCCATCAAATATTCTCTTGACAGTAGATGGTAAAATTCTTGTTGAATTTGACAAATTTTCTTGATTCATTTAAAAGAAATTGTCTTAGATATTATTTAGCACTGATCTTGCCCTAAAGATATGGTATGCATTAAATGATGTCTTAGAAAATGTTTAGACATCTAAGTTGACATTGCTAAAAATAATATTAAAATTCTCAGATAATGTGAAAGTGTACTAATTAGGCATGCCACATCATTGTCATGGTAGGTGAAAAAATCCCATGTGGTGCTTAAGGTAGGTACACCCAAATGTGCCATTGACCTTAAAGCGCCATCTGCACTCTTTGTACATCTCCAAAATCAATTGTGTACCTATCAATGTGGAAGAAACGCTTTTAGAACCAAACTTTATTCCTTAATAATTTTTGCATATAGTATTAAAATGCCACGTTCTCTAGTGCATTGGAACCTCCTTTCACTTGCCAACAAGAATATGTGAAAATTTGACTAGTCTAATAATAGTAGATAGTCTCAATAGCAAAAAGTGGAGGTTTTGGGTATACCTACCTTATCTGAAGGAGATGTGCCACATAGTGAATTTTTGGCACCTTCTTAACCCATGTCTGTGTAGACATTGCACTAAAAACAAGGCATCTTTTGCCATGTCGATCTTGACAGATTTTTTTCCAAGAGTTTCTTCTAGTGCTATCATAAAAGTACATTGTTTACAATGCCAATAGTTATTAGATTGGGGGGTTCACTTAGAATGTCCATTAGAAACCCCATGCAAACAAAATTTTGGATCTTCTATATACTTTTTGAATTTTAAATTAAAATAAATAAATAAAATATGAATAGATTTTCCTGCTTTGAAATTTATGTTTTGAATTATTGATATTTTTATTTTTTAATAATAATTAGTTACAATTTTTTGAAGTAAAAAGATACACGTTATAATTGAAAAATAACTTTCACACCCCTATATTATATAAGAAAAAATTGTTTAAAAAATGAACAAAAAATTTCTAAAAACAAATCTCTATTGAAAGCTCATTTTGAGTTGAATATTGATTCAATGGTCATCTAAATGTGTTCTCTATAATTATTTGAGTTGAAAAACACGCCATTTTAGTTCATTTTCAACCTCTTCTAGAAATCATTTCATATTTTATTTGAATTGGAAATTTCGGCAATAAAAATCTATGGTTTATTAAACAATGCTCAAAATTTTAGGTTCAAATTATAGTTTATTAGAAACCACTTGCTCGCATGTGATTTGTTGTAGTAGAACTAAGTGCCCCCCCTCCCCCAAGGTTATCAACAAACTATGTTGTATAATTTGGTCATTTTAATATGGCGAGTCTCTTGGTGAGTTTATGTCCAAGTGCTTAACCATTAACCATTTGCAACATGTTTATCACTTCACTCTCTTCTTGGATAAGTAGATTTATCACATAGCTTTTAAAAAAAAATTAGTTTTTTAAATTAACAAATACACATAATTATACACAATGACATGTAAACACCCAAACACAAATACAATAGGACACCAGTAAGGTAGGAGGCTCTTAAAGCAACCCTTTAAGAGCTGATTGCATTTGAGGGGAAGCTAAATCCCTTGAAACAATTTCAGTCTGATAATTTTGGTAGGTGAAAAAATAGAATTGGCATCAAATCCAAGTCGTTTCATATTTTTTGGACCTTCATGGAATTAGTTACAAATTTTTGAAGTTGAAAGGTAGTTGTTTCTAAAAGCAACCCTAATTTAAATTGTACATTGTTGGTACATTGAAGAAAGTAATATGTACCTCTGTTTTAAAAGTTGCTTTTAGATCTAGGTTGCTTTTAGAGCCACCTACCTTACATCAAAATATATCAAAATCACCAAACCCACGAAGTTAAGCTACCCTATTGTAACCACCCAACTATTTCTTTAATTATTAGAAATAACCCCATTATACTATCTCCTTAAGCCTAATTATTTGGTATTCTTCTTCAACCCTCTAAATGTGGTTTAAGGTCTAACTACCCATTTCCTACCAAGGATCCATACTCTACCTATAGGGTGCACTATTTCGAGTTAGGCAAGGCACTAATTCCAACCAAAGTTAGAACATATTTCCAACCAAAGTTTAGAATCATTTTTTCCCTCTTTTTCAAGGTTGGAACTAATAAGGTCACGACACATGTTCTAGAGTGTGCGGAAAGTAGTGAGCAAGAAAATAGTTCTTGAATGATTGGAATTGGAAAAGTCTAGACATTGGCTATAGGTTGCAAGCATTTTTTGGCTCCTAAAAATTCATAGTAATTTCAATTTCGAGAATAAAATCATGAAAATTTTGCAATCCCATATTTTCCTATCTTTCTACATCAAAAATTTTACACCACCTCATACAGCTCATGATCTGTTACAAAAATGCTTAACCCTTAAACGATGGACTAATGACCGTGGAAATCATCCATTTTGATATCATGTGAATCATTGGTTTAAAAATAAATAAAATCCAAAAGTACTCGTTGGAAATCAAACTAATTTAGAAGACTTCTCCTTTTCACAAAAAAATTGGAGGATGAATAGTTGCACTCCTGTCCCTCATAGGAAAATTCTTTGTCATTCATTGGCCAAAAAATGTCTGCAACATTGTTTATGAGTTAACCCTTAAAACAAAGAACTGGTCACTGTGGAAATCAACTATTTTGGAACCGTGTGAATTGTTGGCTTAAAAAAATGCGAAAGCAGTCATTGGAAGTCAAACTATTGTACAAGACATTCCCTTTTCACACAAAATTTGGAGGATGAATAGTTGCACTTCTGTCCCACATGGAGAGATTCTTTTGTCATTCATCGGCCGAAAAACATCCTCCGCGTCATTTATGGGTTAAGGGATTGGCTATGGGTGGTTCGACCTTACTCCTCTACGTTTTACCAAGCCTTCCTTCTACATGGGTACATTCAGAGTGAAGTCCAAGGAATAATGTTGCCACCCTAAATACATTCACAACCCTCCAAAAATTGCCCAGAAACCAAGAAATAAGACCACCACTCCTGAGTACTCCAAAAGTGCACATGAATGTTTCTATACCCAAAAAAATACCAAAATCAAAAGTGCTCTGTACCCCCCACCCCCACCCCCACAAATAAAAATAAAAAATAAATAAAAAATAAAAAGTGCAGATTCAAGTAAAGGGATAGAATGTGATTATGACAACAGGCAAATTCAAAGGCTCCCAGAGTCCGAGAGCCAGAAGAAAATTGGAAGGCTCCATTGTAAAGACCACTGGGGACCTCCAATTTGGATAGTACCCTCGCTCAGGACGTGGGATGGGAACCAGACCTCCATAATGTCACAACCTCCTACAGGCCCCCCAATTAGCCAGTTTTTATTTTTTCTTATGAGTTTGTTATGTGATGGGCAATAATTTATACTCCCTCCCATCCTGAAATGATTGTGCATTTTGAATGTCATGTTTTTTTAAGGTTGTTTTGAGTAGGTAAAAAAAATATTTCTTTGTGGCTAATTTTATTTAGGTTGCAATGAACATATACAATGTTCTTCATTGACTCTAGTGATATAAAAATTGGGAACCTTTTTTTAATTATGCTTTTCACAATATTATCAATGAAAGTGGCTCAAAAAAATATAAAAAAAATTATGGACAATCATTTTGGGACGGAGGGAGTATTATGTTACAAGTAAAAGTGACATTAAAGAATTAAAGTAACCTTTCCTTGGGGTCAGTTCTAAAGGAAAGGAATTAGTATCAGTTTCAAATAGGAATTGTGAGTTGAAATATCTTCAAAAATTGAATATGTCTTTATGCATTTTGATTTTCAAAAGATTTTGATTTTACAAAATGTTTGGAATTAATATCGCTAGTAGTAATTGCATTGGAAATGAATTTGGAATGAATTATTGGAGTTAGAAAGGTGATCTACGATTATACATCATTCTTACGTAGCATTCCAAGATATGTCAAGAATTTCATTTTGACATGTCAGAGTTTCACAACTTTGTTAGATCACGTAACAATTATACAATACGATTTTCCTAACACATTGTATTAGAGAGGTCAAAATACGGAATTTTGTTCACATTGGTGGAACTTAGCATTGTCACATTCACATGCAAATTTCAAATACCTTGCACAAACAAAATACAGTAAGACAACCAAAATATAAGGTGGGTGCCCCAAAACTGCCACTTTTTGCTTTTGTGCCTATTTACTATTATTAGATTGGTCAAATTTTCATATTTTCTTGTTGGCACTTGAAAGGAGGTTCCTATGCATCAAAGAACGCAACATTTGAATACCATACGCGAAAGTTACGATGGAACAAAGAGTTTGGTTCTAAAACAGTTTCTCCCACAGAGGTACATAATTGATTTTGGACATGTACACATAATGAAGATGGTGGTTTAGAGTCAATGGTGCATTTTGGGGTGCCCATTTTAAATTGAGCTTCAAATTATAGAGTTTGATGAGAGAAGATGTGATATTAGAGAAGGTGATATTAAAGAGGCTTCAAATTATGGAGTTTGGTGAGAGTGGATGTGATATTAAAGGATGTGATATTAGAGAAGGTGATATTAAAGAGGTTTCTGTGAGCTAATCCAGGGACCTATTTAGATAAATCCCCACCGCCAAAGTTTATCCATCTGCCGCTCGATCGCGCCGAGGCGGGTCACCGGGTCTTCTTCTTCATTGGAAGGCAAGCTGGGGAGCAGCTCGCAGGCGATTTTGTACTTCACCTCCACCACGCGATCGTCGAATTCAATTGTGAGCTTGAATTTCTTAGCCATGGAGGCCTCCAACTCCCGAGCGCAAGCTCGTCTTGCTCGGATCGCTTCGCACATCCGGGTGCCTGAGGTAAGGCCAATTTTTCGGGCGCCTGATGTCATTGTGAGGTTTAGATTTGGTGGTTGTAGAGTGGTTTTTTTTTCGGTTATGGAGGTTGCAAGAGTCGAGCTAGGGTTTGTGACACGAATTTGGAAGGTTTTTGAGTCTGCTATGTGAATCTACAGTAACGGCAACGGTGATACATTATAATTTGTAATGGCAATTCTATTGTGAAGGCTTGGTGAAGTTGTATACGCTCAGGTAGTTTGAGTCTCAGAACTGTCGGTTCTGATGGGATTCTCTTTAGTAATGGATTTTGCAAGGAGTCGAGCTTAGGTTTCGATAGTCTGGTACTGATTTGAACGCTTTGTGACTCTGCTATGTGTGAAGCTGAGTAACTGCGACATTTCTTTTCACTCTTCGATGTCTCTTTTCCTTTTACATTCGACATATTTCTTTTCGTGAGGGATTTTTCTAGGGGATCTAGAGTGGTGCGGGATTTTATTGTGGTTGTGTGTTGTGGAATTGATTGTGATAGGTTTATTTTTGTGGTTTGTGTGTTTTGGTTTCTTGGTTGGAGAGTTTTGAATCTGAATTAATTTCGTTAAGGGACGAGATGAGGAGGTGATTTTCTTGAATTTCGCTGTCGAATTGCTTTGTTAAGGTTGTGAAGCCATGCATTATTGCATTATGGGGATGATTGCAGGAACATATCATGGCAGGGGTAGAAAGAGAGACAACTCGTGCACGAGGTGCAGCTCCAGGATTTAAAGTGGCCGTGTTGGGAGCCGCGGGCGGAATTGGGCAACCTTTATCTTTGCTCATGAAAATGCACCCTTTGGTGTCCACTCTCCACTTGTACGATGTTTTCAACACCCCCGGCGTTGTTGCTGACTTGAGTCACACCAATACCTCTGCTGTGGTACAATTTCCTCACATTGAGTCTCAATCATCTTCACCAAGCTTAAGGATACCAAAAGTGCTACTACTGATTCTCAGAAGTTTTTGCTTTTTGAATTGGAATTGCCAATTTTAACTTATTTAAAACCGAATAGGTTAGTATGAAGTCATGTATGGTTCAGTCCTTGATGCATTAGAAAAAAATTTACAAGTAAAGAGTACACAAATTATATGAATTTGGTGTATTTTTATTGCACTTTTTGGTGTACACTTGGGGTTAGTGGAGCCAATTGATTGTGTCGAGTGTTGTTGTGGAAGTTAATGTTTTTTAATTATTGGATTATTGAGGTATCATGAGTTTGATATTGTGGATATTGGTCACCTCTGAACTACCCAACCTTTGTCTTTAAGGTGCGAGGATTTCTTGGCAACGATCAACTAGGCCCTGCCTTGGACGGGATGGACCTGGTCATCATTCCTGCTGGAGTTCCACGAAAGCCAGGCATGACGAGGGATGATTTGTTTAACATCAACGCAGGCATTGTGCGTACTTTGATTGAAGGTGTAGCGAAGCATTGCCCTCGAGCTTTTATTAATATCATCAGCAACCCTGTGAACTCCACCGTCCCGGTTGCTGCGGAGGTGCTGAAGTTGGCTGGTGTGTATGACCCCAAACGTCTCTTTGGTGTCACCACTCTTGATGTCGTCCGGGCCAACACTTTCGTGGTAAGGATCCACTTGTAGACTCCATTATAAAGCATGTGTCAATAATATTTGAAAGCGTTTTTGAGGCCAACGTTGTACTTACAATATTCAATATTCTAATGATGTGCTCAATAATGCGTGCTGAATAGCTACTTAGTACAGTAGCAGAAGACAATGGCTTGAATAGTATTAGGATGTAGAAAGTTTATGTAAGGCCGATTATAACGGTCCTGAACTTTTTTCAGGCTGAGGTGATCGGTGTAGATCCTAAAGAAGTGGATGTGCCAGTCCTTGGAGGGCATGCCGGTATCACCATTCTTCCCATCTTGTCTCAGGTGAGATACTGACAAGGTCT
This sequence comes from Rhytidiadelphus loreus, assembly GCA_947034895.1. Lineage (NCBI taxonomy): Eukaryota > Viridiplantae > Streptophyta > Bryopsida > Hypnales > Hylocomiaceae > Rhytidiadelphus > Rhytidiadelphus loreus. The sequence continues at coordinate 24,267,117 of OX344765.1, read as the reverse complement.
TTTCTACTTCAACTCTGTGGCCTGTATTCTGATGCCTTATATTTTCATCTTTTCTTGGTTTTCAGCATTTTCAAAACTACTCTGAGGTCATAATCCTCACGCTCATTACATTTGTTGGAATTCAGGTAACACCCAAATTTACCTTCACAGACAAGGAAGTGGCTTATTTGACCAACCGTATCCAGAATGGAGGAACCGAGGTGGTGGAGGTAAAATTGTCAATTTATAACCGTAAATAATGATCACTTGGTCCATTTGTTTATTTGTTTTGTGTTGAGTATCGTTACGTATATTTTATGATTGAAGTCAATGAAGCATAAATGGGATTCAGTATGTTGAGTTCTGGATTGTTCATGGCTTCCAGGCTAAAGCAGGAACGGGCTCGGCAACCTTGTCCATGGTAAGCTATCAGTCAATTATCATCAATAACCTCTTGTTATTAGTGTCTTTGCTTATCAATGTAGAGATCATCTCTTTTTCGAGTATTTTAGTACTATCAATTCTGGTTTTATGGACTTCAAATGGAAGTATTTCGTAATCTTAGCTCCAGAAAAATGTTTTTTGAGCGATGTCCAACTCATCGTTTATTGAAGATTGCTTGTTGTATGTTGTTAGGCTTATGCAGCCGCTAAGTTTGCCGAATCTTGCTTACGTGCCTTACAAGGAGAGTCTGGCATCGTTGAGTGCGCTTATATTGCCTCTGAGGTAAGGCCAAGGACTCTGAGCAACCGCATTGTTTGGAAATGCAAATCTTGGAAAGTATTTTTTTCTTCTCTTAATTAAACAAATTAAAAACTTATATAACCTTGTTTACAAAGTCAGCTTTTTCACTGGTTCACTGGTTCTAGTGTACAAGGTGGTACAATTAGCATTGAACGCCATCCCTGCTGTTAGTGTCCGCAGTGTGCCCCTTTTTGCTCTGACTATATCAATGCTAAATGCAGGTGACTGAGTTGCCCTACTTCGCAACAAAGGTGAGGGTTGGGCGCCAAGGTATTGAGGAGATCTTCCCAGTCGGACCTCTGAACCTCTATGAAAGGTGAACAATTCCTTGATTCCTCTGAGATGATCTGCTGCAATGATAAATCAATTTCATCTTGATCTAGATGTGGTGTGGCTGATTGAGAATATAAGGTAGAATATAAGGTTGACGTAATTGCAACACTCAATGATCTTTACAATGGGTACGTATTGATTTTGAGAATGTACACCACCTTCTCATCAGGACTTATGTTGGTTTAGATCTTTGAACCCTTCTGATTGTGGAATACAGTTTCCAAATATGGCACTCTGATTCTTTGGAATGCAGTTGCGATTGTTAACACAAATCAATCAGAATATGGTCAGTCTAACTAGAGAGAGTGCTTTCAGTGTGGTTGCCTTAATCGTACATGAGGGTTGAAAGTAATTCTCCCCCTTGACATCCTTTGGGCTAAGGCATTGAGGGTTGGGCTCGAGACATGTTATAGTAGGAGATAATTTACTACTTGAAATTAGGGGTGTATGTTTTAAAATTACAAACACTTGCACCCACTGACTTGGGCATTGTCTTTCAGGGAGGGCTTGGAGAAGCTAAAGTCAGAGCTACATGGAAGTATTGAGAAAGGGGTTAAATTTGTTCATAGCCCACCAGCTCCTAAGAAGTCATAAATTTGCACATCCGTAAATATGGGCTTAAAGATAGCTCTAATGGCTCTCGAACTTCAGGTAACATGAAATTTGAGGTGTCATTTAGTACTGAATGTTTAAATTCTTTACAGAAATACATCAAATATACCGGTACATCAAATATATCTTTTAACTTTTAGAGTGTGGTTGTGAATATATTTTATTGATTGCTAAGTGTAACTCAAGACAATACAAGGTGAAGTACCAAGGATGAGCTGACATACTTGGCCTAAGGTAACCACACCTAAAAGAGTCTAAATGAGCATCTGAGTGTAGTTATATTATTAAATTCTCTTAGTTCTGTTGGGTCTTATTGGTAATTGAAAGAGAATCCAAGATTCTCTTGCCATGTGTTATCTTTATTTTGTGTGAATAAACTATGAATATTTAATTAGGCTTGCAATTAGGTGTGATTGCCTTGCAATAGGTTATATGTAGTGTCTTGATTAGACTCTTCATTGCAGCAAATTTTAAGTGATCTACATTGTCATTATTTCATTACTATTTCAAATCAACACCAATCTGCATCGCAACTTGTCCAGAACGTGAATACCGGACTGTCATTTCTAAGTTAGTCCATTTGCAGATGAACACCCACAGAAAGGCTCAGTACAAATGAGACTGTAAAAACGGATGACTTGTGCTGCTGTAGCAACCAGGGGTTACAATACAGAGTGTCGTGTATTACAAATTTTGGACAATGTCAGGTATTTGTTATCCTCACAGTACATGATTCACATATAAACAAAATACTACAGCCTATACATTAACTTCCCATTTCGATAGTCAGGGAACCTGTGGCAGTAAACAGACAATTACATAACGCATTTACAAGCTTCCAGAAAGTACACTCCACGGCTCAATGTTATGGCGCAATACGAGTTTTTGGTCCATGCTGAGGGAGGCATTCCAGTTTGTTGCTGTTGTGAGCAGTTTTATTGCGTCTTATGAAAAGCTGAAGAAGGATGTCTGTCAGGTTGGAGAGCCTTGTAGCCGCAAACTTGCATCTTTTTGCTCCACCGTTTCTTTTGCAGGTTCCTTACTCTGCTGGACACGAATGCACCTATCAATAACTCAAAAACTAGGCAGCTCACGTTTGATACTAAAGCGTGTTAGCTTTGATTGTACAAAAATACGTGCCTTGCAACACAAATTCACGATTGTTTCCATTAGAAACTTGGCCGAAACTATTAAATAAGAAAGGAGAGAAAACAATACAACGTACGAATATGAGTGTGATCACTGGTACTTATTTACCTTCCGGTAGTCTTCATACCAAGTAGGATTGATCTCAGCTAGAGTATCAATGTACTTTTGCATAGCTTCTTCTTGATGCATGCTTCCAAGTTTCTGCCACGCATTCCTTGCAAAATAGACGCCACCACAACAGTCCGTCCACTTCAAATTCGCAATGACAATGCGACGATGCCACAATGTACTCTACTATTTCTTTACGCTACGCTATCACACTTTGGTTGATGACCATTTCTATATAGCCAGCACTCACCATTGAGATGTTATCCAAACCCCATACATTGTTCAGAATTTCCGTAAGGACTTGATCCATCAATTAGACAAAAGCAAAACAAGTGCAGTTTTTCTGGACCGTTTCCATGTCAAAAACCAACACCCACCATGTTTAGCAGTTAGGTCATAGAACCTTCAAACTATACAATTCTAGTATCAAACATTTTGACCACTGTAGAAGTACCATTTGGCTCGAGCAGCCGGCTGGAAAGCTGATGGCTGAGAGGAGGAACAAGGGCCTTCAGTGGCTATTTTGTAGAAAGCATGCAGTTGCAACATTGCCTCGCTGGACGAGTTAACGCCAGGTAAAGCAACCATAGTGTCAGCATAAGTGGAAGCAGCCCCAAAGAGCTTCTCCAATTCGGTGCTTTCGACACCCTCCCAATCATCCGCTCCGTCCTCATCCTCGAACTCTTCGCCAACAACAACATCAGCCTCTTCTTCACTCTGGAAACAGTTATCACACTACTCAGATTTCTTCAGGTACAACAATCCTGAGCAAGCTTTGCATTAGCAGGGACAGCAGATTATCCAAGGGTCATTAACCATACACACCATGCCGATGTAGCCAATAAATGCGTATATTAATATGCAGGAATGACTTCTGACGCTAACAATGGTTCAGCTCCACGAAGGTCTCATGCAATTCGTTCCCAAATTGCACTACCGTATCTGAATCTGAAAAACTAATTTCAATATGAATAGATATTGGAGGCGATATTATATAGATATTCCTGGGCCTACACAATGTCAGAATAAACCTGAACATTACTGCAAGAATGCAATCTGGAGACTTTGCACACTTCGGTTAAAGATATCAGAGCAGCGCCTATGGCATTGATCAGCCCCCATCATTCTCCAAATTCATCAGCTCCCGGCAGTAGGTTTCGGTCAGAGCAGAATCAGTTGCTCAGTTTTTAGTGAACATACAAATATTGTTGCGAACTTGAGATGAACTAGTACATGTCAAAACTCGACGACAAAAATCTGCAATGGGTTTGACCAGCATTGTAGTACAACATTCTCTCCCAAAGAATCAAAACTGATTAAGTTGCTGAATGGTCAGGAACAGTATACCGGCAAAGTCGAGAAAAGTAAAGAAAGCATTCACCATACGAATATGTGAAGAACCACCTCAGTAATAAATACAACAACAAAATCCTTTACTGCAAACATGAGAGCAAACCCTTGGTAGAGGCTGCTTTACGTTACTGATCCTGAAGCCACAAAGCGTTCCCTTGCATCGGTCAGACACTAATCGTACCTCTGCGGATCTTCGGATCTCCCTCCTATGACATACAAGGTGTTCAGACAAGCACGCTAATACGAGATACTGGTGCGCCGCGGTCCATCTATGCCCTAGCTCTAAAGGACCCTGTACTTGCGAGAGCACGGTTTGATGATGTGCTCCCCACTCGCTCATCATGGACCGTCATCAGTCGTCTGTGACCAATCCAACAGAACCATTCAACGAAATCAAATTCGGACCATAAATCATTCAGATTAATCAAGTGCGAATGCGGAACTAGAACCCAATCATTTGGCAATCACGCTCTAGAATTCGACAAAATAGGTTGCGGCACTACGACCATACTGATTGTAAAGCTTGTCACACTTCGCAAAAACACCAAACCACTGCCACGCGGAAAATTCACAATCAAACACACAAGTGTCTTGCGGATCACGACACATGGAGAAAACGTTCAGGAAAAAGGGGTAAGTGAGAATGGCGGTAGAAAATTGAAGGTGCCAGTATGCGTACCAAGGCTTTCAAAGAGTTGTCGCCTGGTGCTTTTGATTCCGTCTTCCCGACACCTTCGGTGACATCTTCTATTTCCTTATCTTTCTTAGCTTCTACTTCCTCGTCCTTCGAAGTCTCTACATCCTTGGAATCAACTCCAGAAACAGCAGGCTCATCAGTAGTGGTCGCATCGAATTCACGAGGCCGCGAGGCCGCCGCCACATCGTCCTCCGCTTCGGAATCAGAGGAAGTGGAAGACCCGCCGTCTGCACGATCCTCCAATTCATCACCGCCATCGGCTTCGGTTTCCTCGTCAGTCCCGAGAAGAGGAGCGCTGGGTTCATCGCCAGTACCAAGTTCCGCCGGCACAAGCAGCGCATCGTCCACATCCGACCCTCGCGCCACCCGCAAATTTCCAGCCCGGAAGGAGGATATCACGGAGAAAAGCTTCACCACCATGAAGCCAAAGACGAAACCTATGATCAAGGACTGCACTCTCTCCTGCCAGTCTGCCATCGCTGCAATAATGGAATCACCAACACACAATTCCACACTCAATCCGCTTCGCTACGCTTCACCTCCAGATGTTTCAACAAGCCGACCGATCAAACCCCTTGTGCACTCCAAACTTCACAAGCAGATCTACCATGCGAGATCACTCCCCTTCTATGACCTGGCGTCCGGACCTGCCCTAATTAGCTCCCTGAGTTACCAAGCTCCAATTCTCAGCCAATCCTGCGCAAACCTCTGACCTAGCACCTAAACTTCAGTCGTACACCTTCTTTTCCGGCAGGACCTGGGCCCGTGTCTCTCAAGTTTCCTCAGTTTCAGACTCCGTCGATCCCTCACTCCTGCCAATGAAAGCTACAGTACAGTACTGTAATTTCTTAAGTTAGAGATTAACTTCAACTTTACTGCGGCACTCATAAGTAATCTTCACTGGAGCTCCACTTGTACACTCCTCAAGAGCTTGCCATGACGCAACCTGACCCAATCGAAGCAAAGCTTAAATTTAGTCGGCGATGGAACACGAATCCAGAGCTAAAGTCACGGAGATGGGAACTACATTAGGCAAGTAGGAATACTTCAAGTAGTAGAGTAAGCTGTACTATCGACTCCATAGCCATCCATAACGCCAAATACGCCACAATTTACACAAATATCTTGAAACTCGAAACTCAAGAACCGGAGGGCATAAGGCGGGTATCAGGAAGGAGTTCAATATCGATGCACAGGACGTGATGAGATCCGCTACGAACCCGGGTATTCAGAAGACCCGGTGAGGTTCTGTAGCCGGGTAGTAGGCTAGAAGTGTAAATTGCGTGACAAAGAACTTTTCTAACTTCCTGCTCTACTTTTTAATTTGATTTTCTGCTGGCAAAGCCAACCCAAAAGGAAAAAGATAAAGATAAAGTTGACAAGGACCATTCAATAATGCACCAACTCTGAAAGGAAGAAACTGAAGCTTTTTCTTTTCATTAATAAAATTAAAGGGAAGGTCCTTCCATTCTTTTTGACGAATACAAAGTCTGGCACTACTTTTTAGTTCACCTTTTGGAACCGGCGAAAAAAAAAGCTACAGAAAAAAGTATAAAACGATCGGGGCCGTTACTTTTTGCGTCTTTTTGGTCTTCGGTTCCTTTTCTGAGTCGTCCTCTTTTCCAACATTGGGCTTGCGAACACGTAGTCTAGGGTTGGGTTTGGAGCTTCGTTGCGTCAAATGCTCTGGCTATGGCATTGGCCCCTGCAATGGTCTCGGCATAGTGTAACTGGCAAGTGCCGACCAATTTCCACTCTGGTTTTGGAAACTCGTTTCGGTTGGAAAGTTTTTTTTGGAAAGTTTCGGCACAACATTTCGCTTTGCTATCCGTAGGTTTCTAGGTGGTTTTAAGATTGCTCTTTCCTGTTTAAGGTTCTTGAGAGGCGCTGTGAATTGATTCATACTCGCTCGTGTTTTTTTGGGGGTTCCCCATCGGTTGACCCTAGCGGTGGTGGTAGTTTCGTTTTCTGATGAGATTGACGATTGCAGGATGTTCTTGGCGACGGTGTTATGCGGTTTGAGTGCGGGCGGGTGTTGAGAACACCGCGAATTGGTGATTGAAGATTTTGTCGTGGGTTGCCGAGGGGTTTTTTTCTTGCTTTTGAGGTGCGGTGGCCTCTAACCCGAAGATAGGAACTATAGGAAGGAACGGGGAATTTCTAGGTGTCCTTGCAGAAGCATCCTTCATCAATTTCGGAGAGGAAATCCTGTGTCTGGTGATCATCAAAAGTATAGAGTAATGTGTGCAGACACCCCATAGAAATCGCTTACTAATGCGTACGGTTTATCTTTTTTTGTATCGGTAGCAAAGCAAACCATTCGTGATTGGAGTGGCGTTAAATGAATAGATGGAGTTGTTGCCTCGCTGTGTCACGGAAGTTAACGAAGTGTTTTTTGGAGTAGCTTTTTCGACCTGTTGATTGTGTTGTAAAGACCTGCAGCATCTTTGTTGGTTGTGAAGAACAGCCCCTGCTAGACGTGGGAGAAGCAGTCTGAGAGGAATTCTTTCACACTTGCTGATTGTTCCTCTGGAATTTGAAAATTTATGGCACGCTGCGAGCGTTTGAAGAGCTAACCTTCAACCTGCTTTGCGTGGATTGCAAGCAGCTGTCTCTTCTGCTTTTTTTATCAAGGTGAATGATGTTTGAGTATCCAAGTTACGTCTTTTGAGCATCCAACGCTTTTGGCTCGAGAGATTACTTCCCATCCAAAAGTCGTAAGGAGTGTAGCAAGTATTACTAGCAGGATCGTGCTTGACATATTGGGGGACCCTGACGTGAGGTTAGTTCAGCATCTGAACTTTTCTCTCTTCCATTGGTGAGAGGATTTTTATTTCGTTCTGTTTTCAAGCTTCCACGAAAATATTTATTTCCATCAGAAACCTCACGCGACCTACTGAGCTCTGAGTATGCTTAATAGCTTTTATGGAGACTTATTATTGATGCTAGTAATTGAAACGTTTGAGATGAAATTTGTAGTCTGAATTCTTTTTAATGCGTTCCGGTAGGCTGAATTGTGCGTCGTCCTTCTCACATTTTCAATAGTCAACAATCACAGTTTAAGCTTTAAATCTGTGGTGTTGCTACCTATCTGCAACTATCTTAGCTTTCCGTCGTGATTCTATTCTAATATGTAATAATAATAACTTCTGAGGATCCTTATGATATACGATTTTAAACATCGATGTTCTTATTATGGCGCAGGTTCTGGAGCATTCTCTTGCTCCGATCGATTTCTCGCCCGGCACGATGACGGGTCAAGTTGTAACAAATAAGGCTTTACTAGATACGCTTCTGTCGAGTTTGGACAGTGACGCAGAATTGCACGTGGAGTTCAAGTCTCCCAAAACCACGCTTCACTTCGGGGCTCCAAGTCGCTTGGACGATGCCGATACGAAGTTGGTTCTGAAGACGAAGTCCGGGGAGGAAGAAGAGATCAGGAATGTTTGTGAGAAAGCGTTGCAAAACAGTGTTGCTTCCAAATCTGTAGACTTCAAAGGTATTTTTGAAGAGCCGGGGGAGAAAATATTATGTGTAGAGGTAAGAAAGTTTCGTCATCCAGGCGATGGGAAAGTGGCACGAATTTTGGATTCGGATTTTGGATCTCAATCTGAAGGCCGCAAGAGTTGTGGGGATGTGTATGAACCAACAAGGCTGGCTGATTATATCCTACAAGCGAGCGCGAACTCGCTTCTTATATCCGGACAAGAGGATGGTCATTTCATGGATATCGAAAGTGGACAAGTCGAAAGTATGGATTACATGCGTAGACAAGAACTGACTGGCTCTGCAAACGAAGAGTTGCTTGAAACTGCACATGCTATTGTCAATATGGCTGATCTGAAACCAAACGCGCTTGTCCCTGCTGAGTATCAGGATGACGGTGTGCCAAGGAGAAGGCAGAGGGTTGCGGTGGAGCCCAAAGACCTTGTTGGGGTTCCAAAGGAATGTCCGCGGTGCAAATCCAAGTATGTCAAGTTTAAGTATTTTAACAACAAAAAGTCTACGCAGCCTCGGTATCAATGTCTGAGTTGCAAGGACTTTTTCACTCATGGGGGCAAGAAGTTAGCAACAGACTCAGCATCACCGTCTCCTGGAGGATCGGCCGTTACACCGGCGCTTGGGGAAGCAATGACTAGCTTGGTGCCTTATCAGCCACAATTGGAGAGCCGAGGAAAGGAACGGAAGCGAAAGGCCAAGGAGCCTTCAGAACTGGCAAACGTGGAAAAAATATGTCGCAAGTGCGGCTCCAAGAATACCGCCTTCAAATATCTCAACAATGGCCAGCAAGACCAGCCCAGATACAAGTGCCTAGATTGCAAGGGGATGTTTCAGTTGCACAACAAGCGTGTGCGACCCTCCAGTTCTGGTGATTTCAACAATGCTACCTTACTGTCTGATCTATCAAAGGAAACCACTTCAGTTGAGAGTGCTTCTGCTCCTCACGAGACGCTCTTGATGATCACTGGCCCCCGGAGTGCGAAGCAAACGGAGAGGAAGAGGAAGGCTATGGAACCGGAGCATCTCGTTGGGATTCTCAAGCCATGCCCGTCGTGTAAGAAGCTGAAAACAAGGTTTAAGTACTTCAACAACAAGAACTTGAATCAACCTAGGTACGAGTGTCTCGATTGTCACTGTTATTTCACTTATAAGAGTGAGTTTGATCAAGTCAGAAGGGACGCAGACGGTGGAAATCATCAAGGGGTTGGAATTTCCACCACAGCCGCAGCTGTCAATGAGGGGAACGTAGTCGAGGCCGCGGTTGGGACAGGCCAAAATGGAAGGGGCAAGGAGGTGGAAGAAAGTGTGCCTGGGAGAGATCGCACCAGACTCGATGGAGAAGGTGCCATGGACTCGGGGGATTCAAAAGCAAGAACGAAGGGTGGGAGCTCTGGAAATGATGGAATTGGCAACAATGTGAGTGTCAGGGATACAGGGGAAGTAATAAATGTGCAAGAAGGCCTCGGTCAGGTCGGAAGAGGAGAGGAAGGCAAGGATAGTGATGTCGCATTGGAGGCCATTGGTTCGAGGAGATTTCTGGATCCTCCTAGGCGGCTTCTAGATCCTGCGGAAACTCTGGCCGTTCATGACAACAGCACGGGTGTGCAGGAGCAGTAGCGACGCTGGAGTCCATACGCCAAATAGGTCTTGCCTTTCTTTTGTGTAGTTGATTCTTTGAAGACCTATTTCTCCTTCCTGGAACGAATCAATGAGTCATGGGCAGTTGTGCTATATTGACTAGGTTCATTTAGTTTATCCGGGAATCATTGGAACTTGTGTAACATCATTCACTCAATTATGTACAGGACAATCCATTTATTGGTGTTGTATATACATCAAGTCTAGATACGAAAGGACTGTGCTTCTTTCTTGTCCTATTGATCATGATGTATGAAAGTTTGTGACCTTATTTAATTTAGAGCCTTATTACAATGCTACAAAAGGTGTGTTAACTTCTGCGTTCCATTGATGTCATTCGCATTAGAAATTTAATGGTCTCGTCTACGAGTTTTCCTTGACAGTTGGAAGTTTGTGGATACCAATCATCTTTGCGCGGAAACCCTTTGCCCTGAACTCTATTCAACTTGAAGAATCATTTTCCCTTGTCTTCGCATGTTCACTTATGTTGAAAGCGGCTGATCGGATAGGATCGAGGCATCAATCTTGACTGCTGTTTCTTCTTTTAAGACTTTGTGGAGGAACATGACAGGAACGAGCACCTTCCCTGGATCCCAGAAGATCCGGGATGCACGTGCAACGGCGACGACTGGGCCAACGAACCAGCTCCGGAAATGGAGGTACCCTTGCCGTTGACCAGTTCATTGTCAATTCCATTTCCCAGTATCCTGTGAAGGCAGATGGCATTTTACAGTCTGAATGAATCTAACTTCAGGAAATCCTCCGGAGATTGAGGCTCTCTGAGTTTCATTTGATGTAGACCAGTGTACGTGTTGGGAGCAAGATGGCACAGCTTTGATTTGATTTCAAGCAAAGACGTCAGACAGAAATTTTCATTGTAGACACTCAGCACGTCTCAACTTCTCTGCAGTGCAAGTGTTTGTTGCTGTTTGACCATCAGGTTCAGCTGTGTGCCATGGACTGGGACAGGGACGCTCTCAGGGATAATCTCATTTGATGTGCTTCTGTATTGGTAGAATTGATCGAAGGGATGTAAGAAATGACCTGAGGGTATCTTTATCTAAGATTGAAGTCAATTCGTGAGTGTTGTCATCCTTCATACACTCAGCAGTTTTGTGAATTACAGGTAGCTATGGCGGTCGCAAAGGCGAGTGTACCGAGAGTGAAGCTGGGGTCACAGGGGATGGAGGTCTCGCAACAAGGGCTTGGGTGCATGGGCGTGACGGCATTCTATGGCAACCCCACACCAGAAGAAGAAGGCATCAAGCTTATCCACCACGCTGTCTCGTCTGGAGTCACCTTTTTTGACACCTCTGAAGCCTATGGACCTCATACAAACGAGATTTTCGTGGGCAAGGTATGTTTTGCGGGGCTTCTTTATGGTGGAGGAAAATTCTTTCTTCAAGTCGTCCTCTGCAGGTTGGGGACAGGAATATACTTAAGCGCATTTGTTGATTTCCGAAGTTGAGATTTTGTGAAGTTCTGTTAAAAAATGATTCCTTTCATCGACCTGTTAGGCTATCAAGGGACTGGACCGGAGCAAAATACAGATCGCTTCAAAATTTGGAGTAAGCGTGGAGAAACACGGGGCTACAGTCAAGTATTCTGTCCAAGGCACACCCGCGTATGTACGCAAAGCTTGCGAGGCGAGTCTGAAGAGATTGGGTGTGGATTACATAGATCTCTATTACCAGCATCGTATTGACGCCAATACGCCTATTGAAGACACGGTATGTCTTTTTCCATCCAACACCTGAATTCTGATGTCTGGGATATAAGGTGAAGGCACCCAAAAGCTTCCTTGTTCCTATTATTGTACCCTAGACTGCCACTAAATGTGTCTTTAGACTTTAGTTAATAGACTTTAGTTAATGTGTCCTTCAAATGCTTACCACTGATTCGCGGACGCATTTGAAGGACACATATTTAATTCTGATTCGCTAATTTTTGCAGAGTTCGATTTAGGGTCCACCTATGTGACAATTTCTGTGGTCTAGGGAGCCAGCACTTTGAAAAATCATAAAAATTACATACCACATCCAAAAAATCTTATTTCTTTTTAATATTCATGATTTTCACTTTGCTAATACTACAAAAATATCATTTTTAGGAAAAGGTGCCTCCAACTATGCTGAATTGCTTATATTGACGGTTTTGAGTGCCTTCACCTTAATTGAAATGATTTGTATTCAATGGGACAGCACAAGAAAGGAGAGTCATCAAAAGAAATGTGCAGCTCTCTGCCGTAAGATGTGACATTCCATTGCAATTTTTTCTAAAGAATATTCTTTGTCAAGGGCATTACTGAATCCTAGCAAGAGGTCATGTGCTTTGATCGTTTTAAACCAGCCATACACTCGTGATTATCTCTTCTCATTTACAATTTTGAATATATTTCCCTATTTTTAAATTCGTCTGTAGGTGGGAGCGATGAAGGAGCTTGTGGAGACTGGCAAAGTGAAGTATTTGGGCCTTTCAGAGGCCAGTGCATCAGATATAAGGCGGGCTCATGCAGTCCATCCCATCACCGCCGTGCAGCTTGAGTGGTCACTTTGGGTTCGAGATGTTGAAGATGAGATTGTTCCAACGTGCAGGTTTGGGATTTCCTCTTGCTCTTCAGAAGAGGATTCCTATGCTCGTTGCTTCTGAGTAGTAGCAACTTAAAAAGCTATTGTGTCTGAAGTTGATTGGCACCCTCTTTTGTACCGACTCAGTGAGCTTAAGTATTACAGATGTGGCTTCGTCCCAAATTTTTGTGTTTGGTTGTGAATGCAGAGAGCTCGGCATTGGGATTGTCTCCTATAGCCCCCTCGGTCGAGGCTTCTTGTGTGGCACCTTCAACCGGGAGGAGCTTGTCCAGACGGACTTTCGTATTGTAATCTCTCCACTTGCTACCTACTTTTCTCGTGTCTCATAAGTCTATGTGGCTTCGTATATACTTTCTCTAATCATATATAGTTTCCCAGCATAATTCTGCTGATCACTCACCGGAAAGCTCCTATTAACTCTTAAGCTCCCCGAAGTGAATTTTCTGGAGAGAGTACCTGTTTTGCAGTTCAAAAAGCGGTCTTCAAAGATGGCTGGTTTGTTCAGTTTTGTTAAGTCTTGGTGTAATGGGACGCAGAAAAATGCTCCACGGTTGGTAGGAGAGAATTTGAAAAACAACGAGAAGCTGCTGGAGCGGGTGAGGCAGATTGCAGAGAGGAAGGGGTGTACTATGAACCAGCTTGCGCTTGCTTGGGTACAACATCAGGGTGCTGATGTTGTTCCCATTCCTGGCACCACCAAAATTGCCAACCTGGACTCAAACATTGCTTCATTTGGAGTCCAGCTCTCAAGCGAAGAGCTGGAGGATATTGCAAACGCCTTTCCCCCAAGCGAAGTTGCTGGCGACCGAACTCTTCACATGAGTATCACATACCAACACGTTTCCACACCACCGAAGATCAAGGCGTGAGAAAACGTGCTAATACCATTTTTGCTTGTCACTGTTGTCAAAGTCATCAAGTTCACGCAACTAGTTAAGGTGATGTTTTGTGACCGGAGTGATCTTCTCTGAAGACTGGCTCATGCTCTTTGTGTGATGAACAGCTTACCTGCTCTTGTTACTTGATAAATTTTCAATCAGTTGATGGCTGCAAACGTCGGATATCCACTTTTTTAGTCGTGCCGTGCCGTGGATTCATAAGAACATGTAGGGGAGCTTTCGATTTTATGCAAGATGTATCCCACATATACTTTGCTATCAGAGTTCACCCGCCACCTAAGACTTCTACCATTGTATTGTACAGTAGTGAAGATTATTTGGTTACACACTAGTGTGTGGTCTAATGTAAAGCAATGACCGCCTGAGTAGTGAGTACATAACTGTGCAGGGTAAGCTCCTCCATTGATTAGCTTCACCAAATGTGAGACTGCTGAAACAATCATGCGCGACAAGAATCACGAGATTGTGTAAGCCCAAGATCAATTGCCTTGTATCAGAAGGATCGCAAGCTGGAGTAGAGTAGCTTATTTGCCACAAGAAACTGAAGAAATTGTTCAGTACCACTTGGCTCTCAAGTTTTGGCCTACACAAATTTTAATTACATTATATTATTCATGTAAGTGAAACTGTGTTTGGTAAGGGTCACTCTATATACATTATTTAGTGCAATTTCCGGAGTCTTTTCCATACTATTTCTTTAGTCAGGCACGCATGCTGTACTTTCAGATTTGACGTTACTCAATATCACCTCAATGAGAAACATTGGATTGTGTTCAATCCCCAGTTCAATCATCCCGAATCAAGGATCTCACAAAGATATCATAACCTGTAAGGACATGAAACACAATCACGTTCTCAATGACAGATACTCAAAAATCAAATGCATTGGTGTCATCAACCAATCCCAGAAACTTCATAACACTTGAAAGGCACGATTAGTTGATAAATCAAGATACACTCATGGTAACCTCAATTATGTATGAATGGCAATCATTTGCGTGGAAGAATTGTTAACATGTAACCTTGATTATGTATGAATGGCAATAATTGGCATGGAAGAATTGACATGTAGAGTCACTAGTGTGTCATATTTGTTCATAACTAAGGTATAACAACCCAAAAAACCATTTGTGTTAGTCATCCACCCATTACCACAGTCTTAGCTGCAACCCATTACGTCACTATGTGGATCTCTATCCACGCTTTACCAATTTTGTCCCAAAAAACTTTGAAAAATCACATTACCACAATCTTAGCTGCAATCCATTATGTCACTATGTGGGTCTCTATATTGTGTAGGTCTCTATCCACGCTTTACCAATTTTGTCCCAAAAAACTTTGAAAAATCACATTACCACAATCTTAGCAGCAATCCATTATGTCACTATCTAGGGTGACTTGCCTGTCACACTTGGTTTTCAATAAAGTGCCCCCCCCCCTTTCACAAAAATTAGGAGCCATTGGATGGAAGTGGAAAAAAAATTCCACCCCCTTCACCCAAAAATCAAGAGCCATTGGATCTAAATATGAATACGGATACAAATTAGATACAAATACAAATACAAATACAAATACAAATACGAACATGGACTCAAGTATAACTATACGAATACGAATACGAATTCAAATTCAAATATGACTATACAACTATGTATGAATGGAGATATCCCATATTGATTGGATCTCCCCACCCCTCCTAAAAACTACAAGAGAAGAGGGGGAAAGGTTGGGTGGGGGTTAAAAAAAAATTAATTTTAAAGATTTTGATTTTTAATTCACCTCCTTCCCCCCCTCATTTTTGTTTTTAAAATTTTGGGAAGGAAGAGGGGGGTGAATTAAAAATCAAAAACTTTAAAATTAATTTTTTTTTGCATGGTGCACATAGTTTCACTATGCACCATGAAGAGGCAATCACTGCCTATCACATACTATGTGGGTCTCTATCCACGCTTTACCAATTTTGTCCCAAAAAAATTTGAAAAATCACATTACTACAATCTTAGCTGCAACCCATTACATCATTGTGTGGTTTAGCTGATGGGTCTCTATCCACACTTTACCAATTTTGTCCCAAAAAAATTTGAAAAATCACAAGAAATTCATTTCTTATGGGAATGTATTGATTCTACTTGCAAATGGCACCTCTCAAACTTCTCAATCTCTGAAAACTCACAAAGAGTTGACAAATGGCCTCTCCAAAGTACCTAGATAGCAAGGTAATAGGCATGTTCACCTTACCACATGTGCACTTGATGCACAACTACGTGGAATGTAGCACTCAAGCATCCATTCAACCATACATTTGAGGGAAGATTTTTTTTAAGGAAGTTCACTTATTGCATGATTCAGTAACCTGTCCAGCTGCATGAGGAAAACAGCTTACGTACCCAAATATTTGCAGGCCACAATGGACAATGTCCTGCAGACAGAATCCTCATATTGGCCTTCTGTAATTGGGACCTTTTGGCAGAAGTCCTTACATTCAGCAGACATACAGAATGAGCCCTTTTATCTTGCATACCATATATTATAAAATATATTTAACATATAGTGTGGTGAGGGTCATTACAAACTTACTTGTCAAGTACATGTTGGAAAATGACTACGTCCCAAGATTGGACATGGAACTCACTTGTGCAAGGAAATTGTACTCTAAGTTCCTTGTACAACAAGTTTTCATTCACAGCATTCAATTTACAGAAACGGAGCAATATCTCCAATTACAAATTGCCACCACATGCTAAAAAAATGATCCAAATCACAAACCAAAAAGTGTGTTGGAAAGATAATTAAGCCTAATTGACAGATGTATTGAGCATTTACAAAAAAAAAATTGTTAAATTATATATAAATATAGTATTTTTTTTACAAACTATCTACCATCTAGTGTTACCACCATTAGCTTTGATTATGGTCTTCATACGGTAAGACATGCTAGCAAAGAGAACTTCAGTCATCTCTAGAGACACTTCTTCCCATGTCCTTTGAATGGCTTTGACTAATTCTTCTCTATTTTGCAATAGCACCACATTTTGGATGGTGTCTTTCACAATCTTTCATAGGTTTTGGATGGGGTTTAAGCGGGGGTTTAAGTCAAGAGAGTTTGTGAGCCATTAAAGTTGTCTCATGCCATGTACTTGCCTCCAACCACTTGATTCATTTGCTATGGTGCACTGGAGCGCCATCTTCCAAAAGTATAAGTATCTTTGGATGATCGTGGAGAAAGTAGAAGACACTCAATCAGCTTTCATAGACAACATCAACAAAGTCCCTATCTCTCTCTCTATTAGGTGGCATTATAACAAGTGGACATTTATTGAAATGACCAAAAAGACAACATTTGCTAAACAACCCAAAGAAAAACATTTGTGTGACTTTTGTCATATATACCTTCACTTGCCTTGAATCTTTTTTTGGTTTCAAATGAAGATTTGTCTATCCATATCACATTCTTCCGGGCATTCTTCTCATGACATGCCGTCTAGTATTAGTATTCATAGCTCTAAAGCACACCTTACTCTACCATTGAAGTTGCTTGTTACAATCAAGAACACTACTACAACGTCACATAATTTGTTTTTGTCTATAAGTGCATCTATTCACCAAAATACACACACAATGTATCCACAAGCTATGCACTAAGAGGTTGTTGGAACTCCATATATGAAACTCTAATTGACAAAAAATTGAATTGTGTCCGCGCAATGAATGTTGATATTGCCTTCACAGTATAGGAGTTACAAACACGACTTGCACAACAATCAAAGCTAGCAATTCAATTTTTCCTAGACATGTGACTTAGATTAGCATCTAGATGACACCTAGCATGTAGTTAACTAGTTCTTCAATATACAAGTGGTAGTTTTATGAAGTTTAGAATCTGAAGTGGGAAATATAATCAATCAAAGTTGCACTTCGTTTTAAATGGCAATCAAAGTTTGAAATTTTCAACGTAAACTTCTTGGTGGTCCTATACAAGGAAACTGAACTCAAATTAATTAATTCTTTTAACTAATTTTTTTATATCTCATTTAGTTTCTACTATTAGTAGAACAAAGTTTAGTTCAAAAATTCAAATGACTTCAAGGTAAATAAAATACTCCCTTCTCCTCCAAGTAGATATCAAACAAACAAATAAAGAATGATTTCTCTAAAATAATTAGTTAGTATGTTAGGCACTTCATTGAATTAATTTAACATTTTAAAGTCTGAGCAACCAGAAAAAGGTTGATATGGATGGAAACAATCCATTTGGAGGGTTTGAAGATCCTTTTTAGACAAAGTCCCCATAGCAATAGATTAAAAGTTGAGTAATGTAATGGTGTGTGACCAAAGGCTTTGGAAAAAGAATTTAGGTTATATTTGGTTACAAGTCAAGATAGCCAATTTATTGCATAGCCCCATCAAAAGAAAGATAAGATAATAGAAAAGAAGCATGAGTCTCAAAAGTTAGGAGAACACGAGTGCCATTTGAGGCCGCTGCAAACAGCTTGTATCTATAACTCTCATAGTAACATGAACAAAGGCTTCACCTTGAAGCTCCTGCCAATGGCATCTTGTACATCCTTGAAAAGAAGGGAGGAGCCTCAACAACTCCACATGTTGCTTGAGCAAGTTTTGGGGGTGGTATCGCTTCTTTGTTGAAGCCTACGCATACACTCTTTAACTATTTAAGGCAATATGGAATTTTTTAGGATGTTATCAATTTTTCCTAGAGGGTTTTAAAGAGGTTTTAGGAAGCAGTTGCTAAGTGGCAAAGGAAACTTGGTGAAGACAAATAAATCCACCACATTCTAAAGGACAATCTTATGATTCACTTGGGTGAATGAGAGTCACAATGTAGGGATGTATGTAGTGGCTACAATTGAAGTAGATGATTTATGGTAGGAGAAGATAGTGCGCATCGATTTGTAAAGAAAAGAGCAATAGGTTTAGTGGATTCACTGTACCCTTTTGAATTTGCTTGAATTTTGCAAGCTTGCAAAGATACATTGTCAGATTTGTCTACTACACTATTGTAAGACATAGAGGTGTGAATTCTAGGCAATGTATTTCTACAAGGTGACCAAATTTGCCTTCAAGTGATTGGCACCGTAGAGCAATTGCCGCAATATTACAAGATTGGACATTGTAGAAAGGACTAGTAGGATGAAAAATTAAATTGCTTGTGGGCCTCTTTCAATGTCAGTATTTGTTTTTGTGCCACTCCTTCCTAGAATTAATTGCTTGGGCAATGGGAATACTATCATTAGGTGGAATTTGGCCCATCTGGAGGGCCATGAGTTCCCGACTACAGGGAACGCGATGCGCTGCACTAGCGCAGCAGTTTGACGTGGCAGAGCGGCAACCACATCATTGGGGGAAAAAAATTACTTTTGGTTTCTCATTTCAGAAGCAATTTTTTATTTTTGTTTTTGTTTTTGTTTTTTGTTTTTTTGTTTTTTTTGGTAATACAACACCCGACACTTCCTCGTTGCATTGGGAACAGATTTGAGAACGGCCCTGAAACGGCCCTCCAGTGCAACTGAAACACATCTAATGTGAAGGGCAACAACTATGATATTTGTTTAAGAGGTTGTATGTATTTCTTTTGGATTTGACATGCAAGCAACCCAAAGGTACTTTGGATGGGATCCTAGCATTACAAGGGATTCAGCCCCTTTGGAGGGTTGTGAGTTCCCTTGGTCTGGGAACACCCCCCCAACAGTTCGTAGGTGCTGCCTGACGTGGCAAGGCGACTGCCACGTCATTTTTTTTTTTAAATCCAAAAATTCAAAAAAATAAAATTCAACTCAATCTTTCGTTTTAAAATTTTTTAAAATTAATTTAAAAAATTAAAAAATTAAAAAATATCTAACAGTGGCCGTTCCCGGGCTGTTGAGGGAACAGCGCCGGAAACACGCATGAAACGGCCCTTCCGACCCCCAAAATATCATCTAATGATACCATCAACCTCTCATTGCATATAGACATCTATCCTTGAATAAACCTCTCCAGGAAGTGGATGAGTGCTTAAATAAGAATTCAAGCATCTAGTATTATTTTTTTGCAAAACCCGACTCCTTCTACAAAGTGGAGGAAAATTATTGGGGCAGCTCAAAAAACTTCTCGAATGTTGATATTAACCAATTAACCTACACAAAATAGTGAAATTAGGTTGCCCTTTACTAATTTTTTGACATCTTATTCTATATAAATATTTACGGATACTATACGGAAATGCAATATTTTTCATCAGAAAACAAAGAATCAAAGAGTCAAAAGCGCCTCCATGCAACTCTATGTGGACAAGTAGTGAGTCCAAAGGTAACTTTTCCGGATAAGACAACCCAATTATTAAGGCAACCTAATTTCGCTATTTGGTGTAGGCTCATTGCTAGGTTATTCCAGTACAGTTCATTAAGTATCATCCCACAAGTCCTGATTTTAAGGTAGCTAACCTCATTCCAACCACTTAAGCAATTTAGTGTAGTTTCAATATGCATTGGATGAGGAGAAAAATCCCCCCTATAGAAAAATAGACTCGAGGAGGGTTCCATAAATTTTTCTTCTTTTCCCTCAAAACCAAAATAATTATGAATTTTTTTTGTAAGGATTATATTCAATCCATTCTTGTTATATAAGGCACCACATTTCCAACCATAAGCTAATTACAAAATCAACCATGCTTCAAAGTAGGTGATAATTGTGACTTCAAGTGTACATCTTTTGATCATTGTATGAATTCAATGTACACCTCCCTGACATTTGTGATGTGTGGGCTGCCACCTAACCACATGAACAAAGTAGTCTAACTAGCGAAAATAGGTCGTAGTTAGAAAGGGGTCAGCTACCTTATGTAATAAGTTACTAACTGAGTGGGAACTAATTGATGGGGGGGATTCAATTAGTTTGACAACTGGACGGGTTTCTTTCAACTGAGTGGGCCCTTTTCCCCTCTTTTGTTGAATGACCTCAACATGACAGGTAGCTCTGAGGTGAGAAATTCATCATAATTTGAGGCACCTTTTTCTAGATTTTTTTGGGTAGTATGAACAATTGAAAATCATGATTAGTTTTGTTTCAAATAAGAATACAAATGAACTTTTTGGAAAATATGGTTTTTATTTTAATAAATATTTGGAAACAAAAGTCATGCTATGCTAAGGCTCAAAATGCTCGATCAAACCCAAGTAGTGGAGGGATTCTATTTTTTTCAATTAGTTTTTTTCTGGTGAACTATTATTTTTAATTTTATTTTGTCTAATACACTCGATCATTTTTGTAGAAAGCAAAATACTCCTTCTATTATTATTGGTTGAGCTAAAGATCGAGAGAAAGAAATGGTTGGTGTTGAGTTGTACAAGTGGTTTGAAGGTTATCTTGACCTTTAACGGAGAAATAAAAACAATTCTTTTATATGCATTAATAGAAGGATTATTGTTGATTAGAAACTAAGGGTTTCTTAACCCCTCAAGGAAAATTCTTTGTTGAAGTGGCAATGGAATGGTTTAGGTGGAATACTACAAAGCCAATTTTGAACATAAGTTTCTAAATTTTTTACTCAAAGTACATGCACTAACCCTTAACCCTAGACCGCCCATGGCCGTTTTGGGTAAAAAACATCCTAGCATTTGAAGTGCTATAAATTTAAATGTGATTAAGAAAGAAATATCTTAACCGTACAATCATGTAGTACACATGTTGTATATGTCATGGATCAAATTTGAAGTCATTTGACCGTGTAGATTGCAAGATTATAATGTTTTAGTGTTGGAAAAGAATGCTGAAATTTTCTTAAAAACACATTTAGAGGCCAAATTTGATTTCTAAACCTAATCAAATGAAAAAACTTTAAAATACAAAGTGATTCAAAACCAGGATACAAACGCATTGGTGGAAAAAAAATATCATTCAATTGACTCAATGTGTTTGCAAAATGGCTTGCAAATGTCAAAAATAGGCAAGAAAAGTTGCAAAAAACACATCTAGGGCTGAACCTCCTTCTACTAAGATGCTTCTCAGTCATTCATAAATTATTGTATTGATATGAAAATTTAGACACACAAACTAGACTAGTATGCGCAACTTTTACAAAAACATTTATTGAAAATGGACATTTTATGAAGAAGATACAAGCTGCCGAAGTTCACTATAGTCCATAAATGGCCGGATTTTGAATTTTGAATTGCTCCCAAACATTCAAAACAACTTGGATTGACATGAAAATTTCACCACAATAACTAGAATTCAAGGGAAACACAACCCAACAATTTTTATTGAAATCGAACATTGGATGAAGGAGATACAAGCCTCCAAAGTTGCAGCCATGAAGTGCACTTTGGTGAAACAAATCGAGCCTGTGAACTTTGATTGGCTTCCAGAAAATCATTACCTCTTGGATTGATCTGAAAATTTTAACACACAAACTAGAATAAAAGGCGCAACTTTCCCAACAAGTTTGATTGAATTTGGACATCGGATGCAAAAGTTACAGTACTTTGAATTTAGCTTAAAACTATGTGAGGACACTTTTTGTCCTCTTCGGCGGTCTAGGGTTAAAGGACCAAGGCCTTTTTTCTGCCAGAAAACACTCAAAACTGCCACACTTATAGCAAGGAGTGAAAAAAATTGAAACATTGTTTTTTTTCATATCTAACTGTAGGATCTTACACCTAACTAGTATGAGAGTGTGTGGAAAAGATTTCAGAATTTTTGCCTGCTCAGATTGCAAGATATCTGCGTTTAAAGTGGAAAAAACAAGTTTTTCAGCACATTGCGGGACTAGATTTTTTGACTTTGAACGTTTCTAACTTAAAATTTTTGTTCTAAAGAGTTTTGAGCTTTAAATCTTTATAGTGGAGAATTGAGTTGAGATTTTAGGTAAAAAAAAAACTTAAAAAAAAAAAAAACTTTCATTCTTAAAAAAATTGTTAAGTAGAAGTAGGTATGAGATAGAAGGAAAATCTAAAATATTCATATATTTTAGATGGAATTAAAATGCACTAATCCCAACGATTGTTCTAGCAAATAAATCAGACCATGCAAAAAAAAAAGATTGAAAAATTTGAAAAATTGCATTCAGAAATGAATCCTACAATTTTTTTTTCTCAAGAAGATGCTTTAACTACCCAAAAAACAAGAATGTCCATAACTTTCTCATAACATATCCAAATGAAATGAATCAAAGCTTTCTAGATAGACAAAAATATAATCTATGAGAAAAAACAATATTAAGAAGAAAATTCAAATTTTTGTCCATTTTTTTTGGCTGCCCGAGCTGCCCGCCGTCCCCTCGTTTGAGCTTATTTGGTCATAACTATTGTTCCCGGGCACCGATTTTGAAAAAAATTATATTCCCACAAAGCTAATCAACTTTTCTACCTCCAAAAAAATATTTAAAAAATTAGGAGAAAATTTCAGCCCGTAGGTACCTGCCCGAAAACGCATATGGCCCTCGAAGGGACAATGGTCTTTTAGGGGCTAACCACCTTTGCCACCCAATTAGATTGGCCCAAGTAAAAAGTTATGTTGTCCCCCAAAACATGGATAGTTTGGGTAGTTTGGCCAACTTGTGCTAAACCTTTCATCTACTCCCCAAATTTGGCATGTATTAGAATGTAACTAACATGATATAATATACTAAAATACTTTGTAATTCTCAAATTAGTTTGGATAATTTATAAAAAAATTGTTTAGTTCAAAAATCTTACTCCAATAGGATTCTAATTTTGTTTATTCTAATGGGAAATTTAAAAATAATTTAAAAATTATAACTTTAAACACTATTATCTTGCAATTTGTGCAATCCAATATCTTGATTTTTTTTCCTACTTATTCTAAGTGTTTTATTCTAGGTTTTCACCATCACGGATTTCTAAAAATAAAATCTTCAATGCACCATAAATCATCAAAAAATGGCTCATGCATTGCTAGATTACTTGACTTCCTAGTATCACATGGTGACATAGAGAATGGTGTCCCCCTTATGTACTTATGATTTTTTCCATGCTTGTGCCTAACCACAAGGCCATTCAAAAATTTGAAAATTTGAAGACAATGAAACCCATCCAAATTCTTAAAAAATCCAAAGACAACTCCTTATCTCTCAAAGGAAAAAAGGCTTTACGATAGTGGAAGTAGCATTAGTTTATCATTAACTCCTAAAGGACTAAAGAGCCCACTTTCAATTTTTTAAGAACTTGGGTAGGCTCTATAATTGACTTCATAATTTGGAATTTTTGCATGTGAAATTTTTAGGATGGATGCTAATCATCAAAATCTACAATTGAAGCTTTGTTTAATGTCATCTTGATAATGTCATCTTAATAGTGCCATCTTAACAATATTATAAAAGTGATAAGATTTATTAATTTATTTCAATGTAAAAAGGGGAAGCTAAAAATATATTCTAAAAAAATATGAATTAATTTTACTAGGTGTATAGATTGATACCTACTCAAAAACATTTGAACCATTCAATTCTGATTAATGACTAAAATAAAGTTATGAAGAGTTTTATTTTGCTAGCAATGAAGGTAGAAACCACATAAAAATTTGCTTATTGAACTCAATTTTTCAAAAAAAGGAAGGAAAAAGGAAAAGACAACATTTTTATTATTAGAACATTCTCACCTTTGGGATTAACAATTCTCAATTTTTTGTAAAAATTATTAGTGGTTCAGTCTTTTCTTTCATTTAGTACCACCTTCTAATTTTCTTAGAGATGAATATGAAAGTTTCGTGGGTTTATTTTTTTTTACATACATTCTCAACTCATTTTTCGACCTATTGATTACAACACACAAGACAGTTTATAGGACAAACATTTTCTTTTTCCTTCTAAACATGTCAAAAAGACAAAACTTTACCTTTAGAAAGGGTTAGAAAAGCCTAAACAATGAACTTACAAATGGGGTGGAGATATTCACTCTCAATTTGGGGGAGTATGGATTTGAACAAAGTATTAAAAGATCTGAAAGTTGCTTTTGTTAAAAAATAAAAATATAGATGAAGATTTTAGCCTTGCTTTGGAGAGGTGTATTTTGAAGCCTCTAAGGTAGTATGCTGTAAAAGCGATCCCCTTCTTCAAACCGCCCCTATTTTGGGGTGAGAAATGGAGACGGGGTGCTCCTTAAATGGACCACTGTAGCAATTGAATGCATAGTGAAAAAATTATTTTTCTATTGCAAGAGCCAATCATTACTCTTGATTTCTGCACATCCATTAACAAATTGCAAGTGGACAGATTTTGGGAGACCTATGGTCACAAATAGGTGCCTATGCCCTGAATCTTTGAAAATTTATAAGTAATTCAAAAAAGCTTGGAAAAATACAAAACCACTTGTGTTAGTTTTCACATCCATTTTTCTTTCTCTGAAAAATGATCTAAAAATAACGCTGTCCATGTAACCCTATGAAAAAGGCGGACCAGCTCTTAAATGGTCGCTTTTAGAGCATACTACCTTAAACATCAGAGAATTTTAGGAGTTTCATATTGAATTTAAATTTTTTTCTTTTTTCTTTAAAATGGTCTTGTTCGTACTTCAATTGGTATTTGTATACCTTACATGAATTTCAAGGAACAGTTGACACATCACTCAAATTCATGCCACTGGGATGCATTTGGTTTGGCGTTTGCAAACCAGGTGGCACTGTGACTTATTATTACTAGACTGGGAAGCCAAGTGGGAAGAAATAAAAGTCAGTCATACCTGACTTTTATTATTGTGCCACTTGCCTCCATGGCAACCCAAAAATAATACTAAGAAATTCATTTTTTATTTGAAATTTATTTGATTTGATCAGGAACTGCTCAAGTTTTAGTGGAAATTTATGGCACCCACAGGACGGCATTTCTGGCAAAATGAACATAACTGAAACTAGACTATGAATGGCCCTGTAATGGAATTGAATGGAAAGTACACAAGCCTATTAAGGTAGCAGCAACCATAACCGTGAATTAAAGGGGTTTGGACATGATGTGTATTAATCCCTTAACGCCTTGATCTTTTTTCTAGTTTTGACAAATTTTTGCTTATATCTTTCTACAGAAACATCATTTACTGCAATTTCATGAAATGGATCAGTAAGGAAGGTTGTCTTTTCAAAATTCAAGTCTTACATTGGATGAATGAAAAGTTTGGTGGACAAAATAGCACCTTGAAGCCCTCTATTCATCGTCCAGAATATCGACATCGGAGTGCTTAAGGGTTAGTAGACATCCAACAAATTATTGGGCCATACTAGGAAGAGAAAAATAATTTTTGTGCACTTTCAAATGTATTACTTGGACACTGTAAGTATAAGTTGTGAACTTTGAAAGAGCTGATTGTAAAGGCACCTAGTATCGACACTGGGTTTGATATTCAAATGTAGTACATCCCTGTAATCACATCTATTCACTTTCCAAGATTTTTCAAGATTTGGGAAGAAACAGCTATGGGTACACTGACGATTATAGATGCACTACCCTAATTTGGAATTTAAATATCTTAGGACCAATTCCATGAGGGTCACATATTTATCAAAGGTTTGTGCTTGTTTCATGGATAAAACTCAAGTGGAATTATAATTTTCCAATTAAAATTGTAATTTTTGTAAATTTCTAAAGTGTTCTACTATAAAATTACATAAGCGTTGATAGAGTGGAGTCCTATAAACGTCCCATAAACAATCTATAACCACCTTTTTGTGTATCTATTGGCACTTAAGTCCTTCACCAATCAAGGATTGACATGTTACCCATTTTGGCATTAATTCACTAATTTTGTCATAATCTTCACGGGATTTGGATATTTTTCTCTACAGATTTGAATGTTTGAATGGATGGAACTTGGGCCAAAAGTAAGGGACGAAATTGGGCTAGTCTACCTTAGGTTGTTGTCACTAATTTCTTGATACTTCACACCATATAAATATTTATTGTTATTGTATAGTACCCTGCCAAAAAGAAGGTCATCCCTCCAATGGTAATAAATTAATGGGTGAGTGGACACAATCAATATCAAAAGTAAACTTATAAAGTTGTATGTGCCTCCACATAGATAAGTGGTGAATTATGAGGGTAAGGCAACCTAATTGTTCAATGAGCAATCTAATTTCACTATTTTGTTGTAGTGAATGACAATGATGGTTTGGAACTTGAGATAAACGTGCTTTGAAATCTCACTTTCCATTCAAAAATTTTAAATGAAATTATATCAATTAGCTAGGATCTAGTAGTTAAGAAGTAGCATGTCAATGTATAAGGTAGAACAACCTAAGTCCACCCTAATTTGCAATCTAGGTATCTTGTGCAATGTCCTTATTGTTGCCTATATTTTGCAAAGAAAGAATTGGTTAAGTGGACTAAAATATAAGTGGAATCATATTATTTTGATTGAATTATTGAAATTGATATGAATTTTCAAACATGTTTAGTGCAAAAATACAAAATCGTTAGTAGGTGAGGATCATGACCATCTTAAAAAGGTTCAAAATCAATGATCCACCACCCTAATTCTATTTGATGAATAATTTAAAAGCACGAGAAAGTTCAACATTCTAAAAGCATGTCTTTTATTGTCTAAAGTTGCAACTAAGGCCCACCTAAACCAACACTTACTAAATCACATATTTATCAACCTTAAACCATGCATTAATAGATGTGAAATTGATATCATTATCTAACAATAGCATCCAATTACTTGCCCAAAGAAAATGACTTACAAACTTTGTAGAAATGGATGGGTGATTGATTCAAATGGGAGGGGCCAATAGATGTTGGAATTAGTTGACTAACAACATTAGGTTGTTCTACCTAAAGATAAACCAACCTGCCTATAACATCCACAATGACTAGTTTGCCCAATTGGCATTGTTGATTTTTTTTAATTCCACGTAAAAAAAAAATTTAATGAGGAAAACAATTTTAAAAATAGATAAAGTATGAATTTTTTATGACTTTTTGAAATGTGTTGCCCAATTGGCATTGTTTATTTATTTTTAATTCCACATAAAAATAAAATTTAACGAGGAAAACAATTTAACCCCTAAAGGACCATTGTCCCCTCGGGGGACAAAATGGATTTCGGGCAAGTTCCTATGATCTCAATTTTCAGTGAATTTTTTTGAAACTTTCCCATAAGATAGAAAAACTTATGAGCTTTGTGGGAATATAAATTTTATTTCAATTGGTGCCCGAGATCAAAAGTTATGGCATCTTAAACATAATTTACACATCACCGGGCAGAAAAATAAATCTACAAAAATTTGAAATTAATTTTTTAATTTTTTTCTTCTTAAAGATCATATTTTTGTCTACATGTGAAGCTTTGATTCATTCCATTTGGATTAGTAATGTGAAAGTTATGAACAATCTTGATTTTCGGGCAATTTGAGCATCTTCTTGAAAAAATAACTTATAGGATTCAATTCTGAATGCAATTTTCACAATTTTTCAAAAAAAATTGTTTGACAAGGTTAACTTTTCTATTTAGAACAATCTCACCGTTGAGATTATTGTGTTTCAAACCCATTTTAGAGCTATTAAAGATTTAGTTTTTCTTTCAATCTTGGACCTACTTGTACTGAACAATTTTTTAAAGAATGAAAATCAATCATGTTTTTTATTTATTAATTTTTCTAGACTTTCAACTCAATTCTTCAACACAAATTTTTTTTAATTCAAGGTCCATGGTGTAATTTTTTTCCCCAAATGGCATTCAAAGTCATCTGAAAATGCAGGCTAGTGTTCAAAAAAACTTTCTTTTTTCAACTTTGAATGCTAATATCTTCCAATATGTACGGTCAAACTCCGTGAAATTTTGACCACATGATACTAGACTAGCAAAGTACAAGATCCTACGGTTAGATTCTAAAAAAAGTATTTATTTTGTTTTTTTGAATGAATGCAGCAAAAATGACAGTTTTGAGTAGTTTTTGACAGAAGAACGGCCCTGGTCCTTTAGGGGTTAAAAAATAAATAAAGTATGAATTTGTTATGAATTTTTGAAATGTGTTGCCCAATTGGCCTAAAGAGTCTCTCAACTACCCCCAAACTAACAATAAGTGCATCCATAATGGTCATATTACTCACCTCAAGCAATCACAATATTTCCTAACATGCCCACAACATGAAGGCCTAAAAAAGCCACTTTGTGTGATGAATGTACACTCAAAAGGTGGAAGTTCCAAATTAGGAACTTCCATCTCCATTACCATCATTCAAGACATTGATCGTGACCACTAACCCAACCTAATGTAGCCTAAATCTCATTTATTGAAAAAAGTTTGTTATGAATTGATGCAAGATTCTAATGGATCATTCCCTAAGTGTTTGTGATGGGTCTTTTGCTTCCTATAGGTTGATTTACCTTACTCCCACCGAGATTTAATTTTAGATGAAAATAACTATGGGACCGAACAAGAGCCACAAAGGTAGTAGCACTTATTTGGCTTATCAAACACAAGGGGAATTCTAAATTTGAACCTTCAAGCAAATTTGATTCCTCCTTACATGTCTTTGTATCTCAATCATTTAAATGCAAGGCAACCATTGGACCTTTATTCAACAACTATGGTCTAACATAAAAGGGATTGAGTATGATGATTGACTATGGTAAAGGTGCTTGGATGAAGGTTGCTAAGAGAAAATTGGAAATTAGTGCTCAAATTTTGAAACAATTTGACAACACTTGGCTTAGCATGAAAGTTTTGAATAGAAGGTAGAACATGCAAATTGTTTAGGGGAAAGGGCCACCTAATAGGGGTTTTATCCTTCAACCTCATAACCTTGATTAGCTTTTGATTTGTTCATTCTTTTTACACTATATTTTTTAATCTTTGGCCCTTGGTTTGTTGTGGTGTATCTCT
Source organism: Rhytidiadelphus loreus (assembly GCA_947034895.1). Classification (NCBI taxonomy): domain Eukaryota; kingdom Viridiplantae; phylum Streptophyta; class Bryopsida; order Hypnales; family Hylocomiaceae; genus Rhytidiadelphus; species Rhytidiadelphus loreus. The sequence goes on along the minus strand of OX344765.1, from coordinate 24,237,682 downwards.
TCTTTTAATCCAGTAACGTTGTTGTGAACACTAAGTGTCCAATAGAAGAGAAAGAATCTTTCCATGTAAGATATAAGTGTAGATGTTCATCCATAGAATTTTGTGCAAACGGGGAGATCTTGCACAATATTTTGACCCCAATGAGTATGTTTTTGTATTTTTGTATTTAAAAATAAATAAATGACTCACACTCTACCAAAAAGGATGATTTCCATGGTGACAGAGTCCGCGTTAAGCACTGAGTGTTGGGCGTGCCCCTCCTGTTTCAAAAAATAAAAATAAAATAAAAATGAATTGAAAAATTTGAAACTAGGGGCATGGGCTATTTGTTTTGTCATGGTGCACAACTTGCCACCGGCTTTTCAGGAATGGCAGTCTTTCATCCAACCAGTCAGTTTATCTAACAAGCATCTCATCTTAATAAGTTATTTTGGTACCCCCAATCAGTTATTTTGGTACCTCGGACCCTAACATGATCTCATGTTTTGACTCAATTTTTGAAGCATTTTTCTTTTTAATTAAGGGAACAAAATTATGCCATACTTAGAAAAAATAGGAGAGCTTGGCATGGGTAGTAAAAATAAAACAAAAATAACTACAAAATATTATAAACTCTTTTTCCATTTGTATTTAGCTTTGGTTCTTTACATATATGGTAATAAAACTAACATCTCAATCTCTCAAAAAGAAAATATTAAAAGAAAATTATCTAAAATATAAATTAGAATAAATTTTCTATCTCGTTGGCAACATGGAACATAAAAGTAGAGAAAAAATTTATGTTGAATTTGTTTGCCATTTTCACATCACTTCTCAATTTTTGGCAAACCCCATAACATTCTTGACCTTCACTTGGGGGTTCCTTTGCCTTTTTTAGCATGTGGGGTAGTCCCCCTAAAGAATTGTCAATTAGGCGGCTTAGAGACATATTCATCTTAACTTTACTCCCTTGGCATACTAGAAGGAATTTTACCTTCTTTCTAGGTAACCAAAGAAGGTTACAACCATAGGGCTAAGAATGTTATGTTACAATTAACGAAACACCTTTTGACTTATTTAATATAGGATCCAATCATAAATAGTGTGGTTTTGTCAAATATAAGGTAAATGCTATTGTTCAATTGCAATGATTGAGGATGTAATTTTCAACATTTGTATTGTAATTTTCTTATTCACAATAGGAGGCATTAGAATTTGATTTTTAAGGGGAAGATAGGTTGCTTTATCAACACACATAGGACTTCATAAGTGAAAACTTAGAAGGAAACTCTAGTGCCTCTTGTTGCCACTAACAAACAAAACACATGTAAAGAGACCAATAAAAGGGGATTTTCAAATTGTGTAAGATGCTCAAAATTCATTTCTTCCCTATAAATTCATAAGTTGGCATCCTCTAGTAACATGGGCCTATATTTTGTGAAATAAAAAATCGAAGATTAAAAAAAACTTTTTAGGTGTTATCATGTAATGTCCCTCATATTGTAATATATAATTGTTTACCTTGGAAGTCTTTGTGGATTATTAACCAGTTTGTAAACATATATTTGTTGTATATGATAATGCGATATAAAATATAATCAATGGTATATATAAAATTAAAAAATATGCAAGGAAGAACAAATATAATAAGGCACGTCGATAAAGAAAAATGTTTGTACTTTCTTCCTCTAATATGTGCTTTACACTCTTCTTATTTCTCATGCCCGTTTTTGTTTTTATAAATGATGTCTTCACCTATTGATGTTCATGATGTTATAGAATTTCTACATATATTTTTAAATTTAATACAATAACTTTTTAGTATTGACATGTGACTCGCATGTAAGAATTAACGATACTTCAAGAATATATAATTTAGTACACATAAACATTCTAGTATTGACTAAAGATAAATATCCCAAAATAATGAAATAGAATTTGGATCAGTACCTATGTAGACAATTTTGAACATATATGTTTGAAATTTAGATACAATACGAGAGCTTGTAAAACTTTCATCATTTTTGAAATTTGCTAAAATTGAATGTTATAATCAAAAGTTATGTGTCTCCAAAATTTAGGAGCAACTTGGGCTAGACTACTATGAAAGTATATGAGACACTTGCAACCTTGGTTCAATGGCTTTGGCTTTAGTACACCAAAGAGGTGACCGTTAGGGCTTTTTATTTGGACTTGTGTCTTCTTTGCTAGTTTCACTGCAAAGGGCACTTTGGAGAGGGACAAAGCCAGAGAGGTTAGATTCACTAAAAGAAAACCGTGTTAAAATCCTTGAAAACACGTCACCTTGTTTTCATTGAGTTCCCATTTTAGATCGCAATCAAAATACAAAAAAACGTTTTTTATGTGTTTTTCTGCATTTTGACTACGTTTTGAAACGGGAACTTGACGAAAACAAGGTGACATGTTTTCAAGGATTTTAACATAGTTTTCTTCTAGTGATTTTTGACAATCCAACAAAATTTTGCCTCCCAAAAGTCCTAATGACTGTGAGTTCAATCCCATGCATTGGTGGGGGCTTTATTACTATAGACCACCTAACTTTAGAGGGATCAAATGACCTTGTTGCTATATAAAGACTTGAGAATTCCTCATGGGAAGGAATATATCGTTCCTTCATAGGGTAGACTATTCCTCCTAATGGAGGCATTAAAGATGGAATTCATTATTTAGATTCATGAGGCTTACAGATAGCTAACCCATCCCTAACATATGCTTCATTCATGTCAGTCTTTTAGACCATGATTAATCTCATTCTCATAGTGTATGAAAAAATATAACTAGACTACTATTAAAATGCATGAATTTTTTAAAAGTTCAATTGTATTCATGGATCACAAGAAACTAATGGTCAAAAGTAAAGGATTTCAAAATAATTAAATTCTAGCTTATCCAATGCCTTGTCTTGTGAATATTATCCTTTATGATTTTAAAATGCAAGGACTTGAAAGTGTAGTCTATACTATTTGAGATTAACAATCTAATGAGTCAAATGAAACCCTTAATCAAATGAAGTAGATGGTCCATAATGTGATTAGTCTCTAAAAACATTTTTTAACACACATGTGCACATTGCTTTCTTTAATGTGCTAATTGCATTTGTCAATGTATCAAAGTTGAATGAACATATGAAGGGATGGAAACTCTCAAAGTCTTACATGATTCCAACTTCAAAATCCATAACTAATTCCACAAAAATCCCCCATACATGAAACAACTTGAATTAAATACAAATTTCATTTTTCTTTTAAAGAAAATTTACCAAAAAATATTTCAAGACGTCAAACTCTCCCAAATTGCAAATCAATTGATAAATGGTCACTTTAATGGACCCGCCACCTTAGTTGGCCATTATCAATCTCTGAGGATGACTACAATGTGCTATGTACCCAATTCTTGAATTCTCATGTTGTCTTTCTTATCTTCTTTCTTTCATTTCTTGAAACAAATGGACAATTTCCATTGATAAGAGGAAACAATATACAAAACCAAAGGAATCAATCCTCGATGGCGATATTTTCATTTCCTAAAACAATATTTCTGAACTATTCTTTCCCTTTCCCCCTTTTTCCTTAAAGATTTTTTTTTTTGAAACACATGGACAATTTCCATTGATAGGGGAAATCTTTAAAGAACTTTAAAATAAATAAATAAATAAACTCTCAGTTTATTCCAACATAAAACTGAGGGCAGCGCCCCGCCTCGAGAAGTCTTTCTTATCTTTTTGAGGCAAACAAAAGACAACTTTTGTGTGTAGGGCATGGCATTTGGTACAGCACTCCGTGTAGTGAAATCAAAGCCCCATGATCACCAGATACAAAAACAATGGCAAATTCACAACTGAATGCACATATTTTTCATTTTTATTTTTTCCCACTCGATTGAATTTTTTCCCCATAAGCAATTCAACAATAAATAAATCCAAATTCGGCGAAAATTAAGTCATTTCTGAAAGGAAAAAAAGAAGAAGTGACATGTGTCATCTTGTGAATGGTCTGAAACAACATAGACCCTTAAGAATCCAACGTGGAAACTCAATTTCAGCAGACCTTCACATACGGTACTCAAATTCTACACTCCCGGGCATTTGTCTTGAGACACAATTGATTGCTCTTTTTAGATGAATCTACACAATTATAGATGAAAAAAAACAATTTTTTTAATCCATACGTTGCACGTGTTTCACGCACACCCATGTAACTTACATGACAGCTTCAAGACTCTCCAGTGCAGATTGTTGTTTGCACTGGCCCGAGATTCACGAAATAAAGAACCCCAAGAATGCACATCTAATAAAACTCTTAAAAGAAATCCATGACATGGTTCCCCATTTGTTTTAATAAATAAAATAATAATAATTTTAAAATCCATGACATGGTTCCCCATTTGTTTTAATAAATAAAATAATAATAATTTTAAAATCCATGACATGGTTCCCCATTTGTTTTAATAAATAAAATAATTATTATTTTAAAATCCATGACATGGTCCCCCATTTGTTTTAATAAATAAAATAATTATTATTTTAAAATCCATGACATGGTTCACCATTTGTTTTTAATATAAGATAAAATAAAATAAAATAAATCCATAACATTGTTCTCTAGCCATGACTCACACTACGTTACGTTAGTCCACTATCAGCGCCATCAATTGGTAGCCCGTGTTCTTCAACGGGAGTTGGCCGGATTCTTTCATTTGGTCCATGCTTGACAATTCATGACCAAAAAAAAAACTTTCTCCACCACAATCACAGGAGAATTTTGTTCCATATGGGACGCTTTTCGGAGATTCGGGTTGTTGGGTTCCCAGTCCAAGAACGGGTTTTAATTTTATATATGTACCGGTACTCATCTTGTACCATACAACAATTCTTCTTTATGTTAAACCAAATGATTTGAAAAAATTTCATTGCACAAACTAATAAAAGTCACAAGCTGACGGACACGTAAGTTCATCTTCTAACGATTGCGTATGGCGGGGGACGAGGAGGACGAGGAGGTCCCGCGTGCGCCGGCGGGTGGTGTGCTTTGAATGGTGAACGGGATCAAGTGCTTGTAATTGGTGACCGCCTGACCAAGCAAGTACAAGTTTGGGATCTCCGTCCTCCGTTCTAGCGAGTTGTTAAGTTTATTGCAAAACAAAATGGCACTGACTTCCATACATTCCAATCTCGCAGATTCGCACTGTCTACAGTTTTCTTAACTTGGGCTTACCATAGAATGTGAAATTCTTGTCGAATCTCATTTGTTTGCGGGTATAAAAGAAACAAACTTAAGACGTTTTAGAGGACGGACGATGTTGTTAACTCCAACGGTGCGACACTGAATAGGGATTTTAAGGGGATCCATACTAATTAATTGACATTACACACTATATAAATAACCATCTTTGTTGAGTATGTCAATAGTTACTAAAGTATCTTAGGGTTGTAAGGTAAACTTGCCTATGACAAGTAGAATAAGTGGTTTGTCATGTTGCCATTAGCAAAAAAAATCTGATTTTTTTTTTCATACAAAGACAAATGTGAGAAATGAAGGAAACAACTAGAATTTTATTTTTTGGACAAGATATGAATTTTTTATGAATTTTTGAAGTATGATGTCTAGTTGGCCCAAAATAATTTGTAGACTACTCCAAATTAGTAGAAAAGTGTTTCCATGATGGTCATCTTGCCACCTAAAGCAATCACGACATTTTCTAACAAGGACATGACACGAAGGAATTAAAAAATAACTTTTTATGATGAGTTTACACTAAAAAGGGGTAAGTGTCCTATGACAATCACTAATAACTCCATGACCATCTCCCAAGGCATTGATTATGGCCACAAATTAGTCTCTATATATAATTTATTTATGCAAGACCTCCCATTCTACAAAATACCAAGAATGAACATTTGAACTTTTGTCTTACATAAAAAGATTTTTTATCACCCGTTGGACATTTGGCACTTGCAACGTCCTTTTAGTGTTACCCATTGTAGCATTTTGGGATTTTTTGTGAGGATAACTCTCACAAAACAATATATACTTAGAAAACAAGGTAGATTGATCAAATTTATAATTCCCATTGCAACTTCTAATCATAGGATCATCTTCCAAACTTGTACATTTGATTCAACACCAATTTTCATAATGTATTTCCTATGAGTATATGAAATCAAAATCCTTCGAGTAGTGTAAAGTATCCATTTGGGCTCATGAAATACTTCCAGGGCTACTACTCATTAGCTCTTAAACGTCGAGGAGGACGTTTGGTGTCCTCTGATGGATGACAGAGAATCTCTCCATGTCAAATAGAAGTGCAACTATTCATCTTCCAAAATTTGTGTGGAAAGGGAATGTCTCCTACAGTAGTTTGTCTTCCAATGAGGATTTTTTCATTTTTTTAAGCCAACAATTCACACGGTGATAAAACAGATGATTTCCATGGTGGCCGGACCGGCGTTCAAGGGTTAAGGAAGCTTCAAATAAACTTGTGTATTATATATATATATATGACTTTTTGATATTAGAACATTCCGTACTAGTGGTTCAATGTGATGAGCACGGTGCATCAAGGAAAGGCAATGGACATGAAGACTATTGAATGTTACCACAGATATTTTGGATCGTTCCTTTCAATTCTTTACCATTAATTTTTAGAAGTTGTCTTACTACTTATGGATCCAACACTACAGGAGTGTTAAAAAATGGGAAAATGGAAAAACAAAAATAAAATTTTAAAAACTTTTAGAAATCCTTTACTAAAATCTCCATGCGAGACTGGTACACTTTGTACTTTTTTCTGTCAAGGATGATGGCAAGGATGTCCTCCCTCCTGAACCCACAGACAATTATGGACATCCCTCCCTTATTATTATTAAGTGGCAGATCTTTTTTCTTTCACTCACGGATTAGTTAAATGTTCGACACCAGAAAAGTAAATTTGCCTCTGCCACGGCACACAGAGCTGAGCTGGCATAAATGGCAAAAACGGGGATGGGGGTCAGATGATGACTGATGAGTCAGAGTCACGTCACTTTTTGCCTTAAGTGCCAACCCAGCAAGCCAAGTGTCTCAATTGTGTTTTCTCACATATCTTCCCATGTGTTGCTGTAAGTTTTGGAGAGGTGCCCACTCAGCAGCACAGCTATTTTTCCTTCAGAGTCTTGCTGGAAGTTTTGGGGCAAAAATCTCTGCGAGTTTTTTTTTCCAGTACTGACAACACTTTTCCCAGTTCTCGTTATTATCATCCCTTGGTTTTATTTATTTATTTATTTATTGAGTGTCGGTTGTTTAACCCTTAAAGGACGAAGGGGTGACCTTGGAAATCATTCCTTTGCATTGCCATGTGAATCATGGGCTTTAGAAATAGCAAGAGCACTCATTGGAAGTCAAACTATTGTAGAAGACCTCGGTCCCCTTTTCACAACAAAATTTCGAGGATGAATCAATTGCACTCATGTCCTACTAGAAGGATTCCCTGTCATCCATTGGACATTAACTGTCCTTCTTGATGTTTTAAGGGTTAAATGTATCTCCACCGTCACTCCAAAAAATTCAACACGCCACAAGTCCTTTGAAGGACTACTAACGGGAGGAAGCAACCAAGGTCAGGCACGGCTTGCTCCCTTACTGTGACCTACGAATGAGGGGTCTCGACTCTGAAGAGAGTTGACAACAATAAGGGGTAGTCACACCTTCTCTGAAAACAAAATTGCCACGAAGAATGCGAAGTTGAGGAGAGAGAAAAGAGGAGCCAATTGGGAGTCGGAAATCATGAAGAAGGTGTGACATACCTTGAAAAATTGTCTTGAGAACAAGAGTAGAGAATGAGAGACCAACATTTGACACGGAGCGCATGATGAACGCACAGGAGGTGTGTAACATAGGATGTAGGCACAGGCCTCGTAGAAGATAATTTATTGAACCCCTAAAGGACCAAGTGTCATGTTCAATGTATGCAAGAACTCTCGGGTAGTTTCCTATAAAGTCATTTTTGGTCGGATGTTCATGAAATTTGGACACAATGTATAAACATGTATTCCCTTGGGTGAAAAACTAATTTTTTTCCTCATTGGGTGCCTGGACCAAAAGTTATGGTGCCCTAAACTTTTGGGGCAGCTCAAGCAATTTGAAAATCATTAGGGAATCTTTTGCAAAAAAGTTCATCAACTTTTGAAATTTGGCATAAATGTAACTAATAAAATATGGCATACAATCGTCCAAAAAAGACAAATCTTAGTCCTAAAATCTCATTCTAAGAGGAATCAAACTTCAATAGATGGGTTTTCAAGCCTCCGAGAGATCATTTGAGGGTTGTTCCTCTTCACTGTTCCTCTTGCAATGAAGGATGGCTAGCTATCTAGAAAAAAAATTCAATTTCTTTTTAATTCTTCAAATGCAAAAAGAAGTTGAAATAATAATAATAATAATTTTTTTCCAGAAATGCACTGGCAGCCTCTTGGCCACGTAGGATCGCTGAAGTGTCAGACCAACAGTCACGTTCCCTGGGTTCTCACAACAGTAGAACCCACGGTATCCTGAAGGCCCCCAAATCCATCTAATGTTGTAAGTTATGTTGGAGAGGTTCAAGAAAAAATATTTCTTCCAACTTCAAGTCCTATTATCTTGCAATTTGTGAAGTCAAAATTCATGAAATTTATTCTGCATATTCCAAATGTTTGTTTCTAATTTTTCACCGTCTGGATTTCAAATAAAAAATTTCCTCATTGCACAAGAGATCATCAAAAAATGACTCAAGTATTGCCAATTCACTTAACCTCTTCGCATTGCACAGTGATTGGGTGTAATCTTAACATCTCATTTGCTTCTAAATTTTTTTACAAGTGAACCTAACATAATATACTTGTGAATGGTCAAAATCCTCATTTTTATGTAGAGCAAAAATTGTACTCCAAGAGGACCCAAAGTCTGCTGATCCTATTTTAAAGGAATGAAAAAAAAGTTTTTTTTCTCACTTCAAATGTTATAATCTTTCAATCCATCCAATCAAATGGGTTGAAATTTTTTCCATAATTTGATAAAATAATTTACTTCAATTTCAAGAAATTTTAAATTTTATTTTTGAATAACATACCTAAAAAAATGCAGTTTTTGATAAATAAATTTCTCCTTGGGAAAAAACTCAGTCCTTTAGGGGTTAAATGAAAAAGTCTTCTTCATGTCCACTATTCACCTCCACGAGAGAATAATGGATGTAGTGAAGACTTCAAGCGAGAAGAATATTCTACTTATCGGAAGCCAATGGGAAGTCATAATGTCACCATTCTCTGGAGAGTGCATATGTAATGAAGAAGGTGTGACTACTCCTAATGTTTTTTTGTTTTTTTTTGGGCGATAAATTGCTTGCTCTATTAAATTTGCTCCAATCAAATTTCATCTTCTGTATTGAGGGCATTTGTTAGTGACTGTTCTAAGATTTAAGAAAAACTGATCGAGAGTTTGTCAATAGAGCCTATATAAAAAAAATTTGGGAAAAAATTTTTGGATCTCCTCTTGAACAAGGACATCACTCAACTTGGAAACTGTGAAGGAATTCACAACGTGGCTCTACCTATGCCAATGTTTGGAAAGTTTTTAGAGCTACCCTAGTAATTCGCTTCCTCTTTGTAGAACGAGTTGCCTCCTAGTAGAGTTCCCCCTTCCTCTTTCAACCCATTTCAAAACTAAACTCCAAATTTCATTATAGCAAACACGGATAATAGAGTAAGGTCTAGCTGCTACAACCAACCCTATAGCGGTACCTACTCCCACCTTTTTCCAAGCACTCCAAGCCCCTCTAAACCACGAGCACATATTGGTATTGGCTTGCAAGAGCCAACTTGTAGCAAAACGACAACCTTCATTACCCTTGAAACGGCGATCGGTGTCGACAATTGAGTATCCAACGAATGACTCATTAGGGGGACTGAGATTCGAGTCTTCTAAAAGGTCGTGAGAGTTCTTGGACTGTGGGGATTGTAGGAACAACACCCCCCAAATAAATAGTCTAACATGGTTGGGAGACCACCATGTCAAATAATAATATTTGATTATTTTTTAATTCCAAAATTCCAAAATTCCGAATAATAATTTTTTTATTACTATTATCATCACTATCATTTATGAATAACTTGCCATTGCTGCTATAGTGATTTTCACATCAAAGGAAACAACCCCGAAACAATCTTCCGGAGGTCTCCAATCTCCCCTAATGTTTCTATATGTGTCCTAATGTTCCTATAAGTGTCCTAATGTTTCTCTATTTGAGACGGACAGACTGCACACATTGGTGCATGAATTGCATCATCTTGGAGCGAGCCTCTCTACAGTAAGTTATTCCTGCCTGAGGCGGTGCTCTTCCGAGGTTAATTTGAGGTTGTCACCACTCCAAGGACGACTTCCCTTCGGAGGGACATCCCCCAACCAGCATGACAGGAAATGCCACCCCACAAGGCAGGCAGGCAGCCCCCAGGTGGTTGTCCCGTTCAGTTTGCCCTCACTCAGTCGTCTTGGGAGAGGAACTTCACTTCACTTAAACTTAGTCAGGCCAGCCAGCTATTGGGGTCCAACCCAAGCCAAGCCTGGCTTGCTTGCTTGCTTGCTTGCATCCGTCAGTTGCAGCTGCCTGCTCCCTGTCCTGTCTGTCTTTGATCGTGATCATGGGGGGGGGATGGTAGTACTATCTTAGGTTAAGTTAAGGAGTCAGTCGACCATAATGGGGAAGCCCCCACCCGGAGAACATGAAACTCATGGTCCCTCCCTTCCTCAACAACTGTAACGTAGCCTAGCCTAGCCTAGCTTAGATTAGATTTCTTCTCCACCCGGACGGACTCCGGGGGTTGCTAAATGGGGACACAAATCAAGGCGAGGCGAGGCTGAGCTGGGACGGACGAGGGAGCCAAGCTGACTGACTGACGGGCAAGCAAGCAGGCAGGCAGACAGCACAGCACCCGCAGCACCCCAGCACCCCAGCAGCCAGCCAGCCAGCGCAATTTGAAGTAAGCTTAAGGTAGCCAACCCACTGGTGTTTTTTGCAGAGCCAGATGATGATGATGATGATGGGTGGGGCTGAAGTGGGGTGTGTACAGTGGGGTACCACAGTAGGGTACCGCAGTAGGGTACCCCTTTTCTTTTTGATAAAATCGGGGCACGCAGGCCAAGGCTGATGACGACGACGACCTTCCCTTCAGTGCTCAGGCGCAGCAGGCGCAGACTGACGGAGAAGGGAAGGGTAGGGAAGGGCCGGGTATGGCCTTTCCCTCCCTGGCAGCTTCAGTTAATGGGGTCCGTTCCTTGGGTCTTTGGGCCCTGCCCGGACTGCCTGCCTGCCTGCCTGGCTGGCTACAGTTGTTGGGTGGGTTTCCCTACAGCTGGTGCCTTACCTGCAGTTGGGGGCTAGTAAGCTTACTGTAGCTTGGGAGGAGTCCATCCGTCAGGATGAAAAATTAGTTAACCCTTACTAAGTGAGTGCCTCTCTGCTCTGCTCTGCTCTGACGGACACGTCCATGTTTTGGTTTTGGACGATGAACAAACTCGGGCGGTGAAAGCCAGCCACGGCTTCAATTGCAACTGAAGCACTGTAGTTTCAGTTAGTACAACTGAATGAACTTCTCATTCATCCAATGTAGGCTACTACAGTACTTGAATGTTGAACAAACAACAATCAAAATGGCTTCTTGGCTATGATTCCTATTATTCACATTTGATTATTCCACTATTCCCTCTATCATTCCAAAAGCTCCAGGTCAGCCTCCCCATGATGCGCCTTCCAAAAGGATGATCATCAAGCGAGTCCAACAAGAGGATGACCCGAAAGAGGCCAGCGACAGCGACAGCGACGCTGCGCGAGAAGGAGACGACGGGACGGGACGGGGCGAAAGGAGTTCCGCCAAACCAAGTCCGCGGAGGTCCGTGGCAAACAGTCCCCGATCTGAACAAACCCCAAAAAACAAAAAACAAAAAAACAACAGCAACCCGCAACCCAAGACGGGAAACCCATAAAGTAAAGTTAAAAAGCATGAATAAAAATGTTGGACGGGAGGTTGGGTTTCCCGAAGGAAGTTCGAGAATTTTTTTACCTTTTCCTGTCCAGCTGCCTGCCTGGCAGATCCGTTCCCCCCCTTCCGCGCCGCAATCCCGCCATTCCAACAAAAGAAATTTCGCAATTTTGCACCCGAGACACCACCCAATCCGCCTTTCAACGGCACCAAGTAACTTACCGACCACTTGCATCCGCACGCAAAGGTCACCAGCCCGCCAGCCAGCCTGATGACGGACCAGCATCAATAATCATCGCCAGGCCCTCGTCGTCATGTAGCAACAATTCCCCCATACAACCCGCTTGACGCAATAATCCATAGAACTCGCGGGAAGCTACAATCCGTAGAATCCACGGTGATGCAACAGTTCGTAGTAGAACCCATTTGACGCAACAATCCAGAGAACCCGCTTGCTGCAACAATCCATGGAACGCTGACCGCTGGATGCAACAACTGGTAGAACGCTGGCCGTTTGATGCTACCATTTTAAGGTGCCCTTGATCCAGTGCGGCTTGATGCCACACAGCCCAGTCCCGTCGTGGTGAGGTAAAAATTCCTGCTTGCGGTGTCTGGATACTAATGATTCCGGGCTACGAATGAACAGGGACTTGACCCAATTTGTGCGTGAGTGAGTGAGTGCTTGGAACAATTCGACGACGGAGTTTCCCGGAATATCTGCCGTCACGGTGTTTTGTCTGCGTGCGTTTATGAGGCTCCAGTCGTCGTCGGCTGATCAGCTCCTGAAAGCCTCTTGATATTGGTAGCACGGTACAATAAGCGTAGTCTGTGGTGTTTTGAACCGAGAATATTTGACTCTGACTGAAGGAGTGGGTTTGTAGCTTTGGTTCGTAAGGAGGGTTTATTGGTTCCTGGCTTGTGGTCGTCCGAATTTCTAAACTTGGGCAAAGTTCGGCGGGATTCAGTTCTAGAGGTTTAGATTGTGGTTGCGACTCGGGGAAGGTGATCGATCCTGAAAGATCTTGGGGTTGTTTACAATTTTTGGAGCTCGGTGGACGACAATTGAGTCCTTTGTGCCGTTCGAGGAAACCGCAGCAACAACACGCCGTGTGAGTATCGCTGGTGTCGCTGGTTTCGCTTGGATAGAGCGCGTAGATTCTTAACTCGAAGTAGAGCTTGCGCGTAGCGTTGCCAGTCAGGCGGAATTCTCGTCGCGAAAGAGACGATGAAGAGCACGTTTTCACGTGTTTTCAAGCCAGAGTTAAGGTCTTGAAGATTGTACCAGGCAACCTGAAGTTTTGCACGAAACCTGCGGCGACTAAGTGTAAGAGAGTGAGAGAGAGAGAGAGACGTGCCATCCCGTCCGACTTATCGGCAGCGAAACTGAACGAATTCACGGGGACGTTGTCCATCGCCAGCCAGCGCAGATTTTGCCAGTTTTCTCGCTACTACGGATGCAGCAGGTGGTGGACTGCTTCGCTTGCCAGGAAAAGAAGAAGCGTTGATGGATAGCCGTCGCCATCGCCAACGTTGTCGTCATCGCTTTTGTTGAACTCTCCATCCGTCATCGCCAGGTCTCTGCGAGTCCCACTCTCACGCTCTTGCTGTTGAAGTGGGAGGGTCGTTGTAATCATGTGTCCTTCTTGCCTGTCTGTCTATTTTCCAGTCTGTGTGTCTGTCAGTGAGAGCAGAAGTGTAGCAGAAGAGGCGAACGTCGACAGCGGTGGTGGTGACGAATTCAAGGCACACAATTGGGGAATGATGCCTGCTTCCCGTTGTCCGGACTTTACTTTCTGGCGGGTCTCTGGGCCTGGGACTCGTGTACCCTAGAACTAAACGCACATGCCAGGAGTCCAGGACGGGATGCTTGCTGGAGCTTGCGCTTGCTGAGCTTGCACTTACTGAGCTTGCTTGCCCTCTGGCACCACCCCAGAACAGAAGTACACTCCTGCGAGACGTACAATTTTTTACTTGAGTGAGTGCAAGGGAACAACAAGCGGATCACCATGTTGCGAGTCTTTTCCGTTGTTGGTTGGTTTTCTGGGTTGCTCTTGCTTGCGACTTCGACGCTTGATTGTGTACAAGCCTTCAGGAACGCGAACTCGCTGTTCGCGGTTTCTTTTAGGTCAGCAAGTGAAATCGCGTTACCGTCAATCCATTTTCCGGACTAGAATTTGTGGAAACGATCGAGCGGTGTTTGCAGATTTCTTTTTGTTTGGACTAGATTGATTGCTGGGGTTGCAATCACCAAGTTCGTGGTGGGTTCTAAACCCTAGAACTGGAACTCTTGGAAATTCCTGTTGTTGTTGTTGTTGTTGTTGTTGTTGTGAGTGTTACGTGTTTGGGTAGCCCATCTTCTGGAGAGCATGCTTTTTTCATTTTGGGAGCGTTTCGTTTGACTTCGGCCTGGTTCCAATTTTGACTTCAATCGTACCCACCACGGCGTACCTTGCATGGACTACTTTTCCAAGTGTGGAAGCGAAAGTCATTGACTCAACGTGAAAAGCCGGTCTTAGTTTCCAACTAACGCAATTAGGTTTTCCTTTAGAGCAACAATTGAAACAGCCTCTGCAAGCAAGTTCCTTTTTCCCACCGAAGCTTCGTATTGACAATCTCTGACATCGAAAGAGTTCACCTTGTGCAGGGAAGACCAATTTCGGATTCCATAAGAAATGGAGAAATACGAAACCAGGTCGGTGAACTGGTCACATCCCATGAACAATTCCACCCACTTGCCCCCCAAAAGCCCCCACGGCGCTTACTCCATGTTCAACTCCACCAGCTTGTTTGAAACGCCTTCAGTGGGGGGGGTGAATCTGCCTCCTCCTCCCAGCCACCACAGGCGTAGTCCTTCGGCTGGGTACATTCCTCCACAAGCTGGTGGCCCTCAGCAAGCTTGGCTTTCAGACCGACTGGGATCCCCAGACGTCGTCCTCAAAAAATGCTCCCATCGCCGATCCTCCAGTGACTCCGTGGCGTTTGTGGACAACTCGTATCAGTACATGAATTACTTGGAGAATGTGACCGAAGAGGACGAGTTTGCCGTGTTGCAGGAACCAGCAATTCCTGCCTACAGGCCTGCACACCGAAGGGGTATTAGCGCGGATCATGGAAGGTGAGTGTTAATTTGGGTTGTGTTTTTTGTGGGTGAATTTGAAGTGGAGCTTGAGCATGGTTTGCAGGTTGAGGTTCTGTGGATGGATTTGAGTTTTGAGTTTGAGTTCGCTTTGCACGTTTGAGATTTGTGGATGGATTTGAGTTTGAGATTGAGATTGAGCATGGCTTGCAGGTTGAGGTTTTATGGACGAATTTGAGTTTGAGCTTGAACTTGCTTTGCAGGTTCAGATTTTGTGGATGAATTTGAGTTTGAGTTTGAGCTTGCTTTGCAGGTTGAGACTTTGCTTGTTTTGTTTGACAGTACGAGGTTTACAAGGGCACTAGGTATTAGCACTGTGTTGAAGTCAGCTTGTGATGATTTGTTGGCGAAAGATTAGTTGTGGATTGCATCAGAGCAGTTTGTTTGTTTTCATACATTGTGTGGTGATGTTTTTGTTGATCGCTTGTTTCCTCTGTTTGTTCTCCAGTGGTGATCCGAGTCTTCAGTATAAATTGCCTGCGACTCAGAGGTCATATTCTGAAAAGGCTTCGAGAGGGGATCATAACTTCAATAGGTGCGTTCTATTCCTGCCCCTATGGAATGAGTCAGTCGTACACTCACAGAATTTATTATGAGATACTAGGCAATTGTAGCATTAAATCATGTTCAGCCCATTTGTCAATGCTGGTGTATTTTCCAAATGACTTGAAAATGATTTCAAAGCTCTTTCTACAACCGCCTATTATCTTGAGCATATTTGGTTTCTATGTCATTCTAACCAACCCAACCATTGTTTACATGAAACGGAATCTTTTTCACGGAATGTTCCTGTTGCCACTTCTGAACCGTCGGCGTCGTTCCCTTGATTGACAGAGAGCATATTCCCAGGCTTCGTGAAAACGAGTTTCTCCAAAGACAGCAACCCAGACACGAAACCTTGGCTGCAACATCTTACACCCGAGTGGGTGTCCCCAAACCAGGATCATCCCAAGAGCTTTTACTGAAAGCCAAGAAGCACGTGACTTTAGCTATCCCGAATTCCAGAAGTGACAGTTCATTCGGAGCCCCCGGCAGAGGAGGAAAAATTCCTGCTCACTGGAGTGGTAATAGTAATAGTAGTAGTTTTAATGGTGCTACTCCCAGCTTTGAGAATCGGTCCACTGCTTCCGAAAGCAACAGTCACAGTGATGACTCCAATGACGACCTAATTGCTCGGAGTTACGAGAGGTTTGAAGGGCGGAGTGAGGAGGGGGAGGGCTGTACAAGCTCGGATCAAGTGGATCCCAAGAAAGCCAAACGGTATTGACTGCAACTCATTTGAAAAATTCCATATTTTTCTTTAAATTTTTTTAAAATTCAAAGAAATTTGGTTGAGGGTAACCACATCTGGGGGAATATTTACATGGGTTTTAGTTATTTTGGTCGATACAGTAGAATTTATGGTGGTTAACACCGCTTTTGCAAGAACTATTTTTAACTGTTAAGACGTCACAGCCAGCTCCTTGGATTAGCTTTCCAGTGTTTATTCAAAAAACTTGGTGGTGACGTTTTAGGGTTAATAAACAGGGGTAAACAATTTCATTTTTCTCCTGAAGTTTCCTTCATGTTGGCTCGTAGCTAGACCTAAAGAATTGTCGATATCTGGCGATATTTTGCCTTGGATAAGAACCAGTGCCTCAGGAAGCTCTTAGGTTGGTTGTTCATTAGGCGTCCGAAGGACTGATCCAGGTTTTCAGAGGGATTGCGCACCTCAAGACATTTTTTTATTATCAATTTGATCTTAAACGAAACCACTTTGATTCATATTTTGGGGACTCCTGTTGAATTTGTTATAAAATTTTTGAAGTTAAAAAAAATTGGGGGTGCTTGAAAATCGTGCCCTCATTTTTCACTATGGTACATTGGAAACTCCAATATGTATTCTGTGTTAGACAATGTGTTTAGAGTAGGGGCAGTTTAGCACACCCCACAACCCTAATTTCAGTTCCTCGCTTTCGATCACTCGGAAGACTTGGCTGATGGGACTTACCTTTGTTTTTTGCAGAATTCTTGCCAATAGACAATCCGCTCAAAGATCCCGAGTCAGAAAGCTGCAATACATATCGGAACTCGAAATGAACGTGAATTTGTTAGAGGTACAAAATCCATCCTACTGTGCTCAAGCAGAATCTCTGGTACTGTTGTGTGTTGAGGCGTGTTGTTCCTTTTTCATTCTAAGATGAGAATTCCTGTACTGCAGACAGAAGTCGCTTCCCTTTCGCCTAAGGTTGGATACTACGACCATGAAAGAGCACTTCTGAATGCGGAGAATACATTGCTAAAGCAGAAGCTGGTGGCACTTGCCAACACTCAACAACTGAAAGAGGGTAAGTAAACTTGTAAAAGTTCATGCAGTAGTGGAGCTTTATTAGATGCTGTATATTTCGTTGGAAGGTGTCATCAGTAGTAGAAGTATGTTTTGCGTAACATTGAAAAATCTTTAGACAGTTTGTACAAGTTGTTACCATGAACCCAAGCGATGTCACACGTTTCTGTATTGTATTTTCTTACCAAATATTATCCCAAAGCGCACAAATGCCCCAAAGTGGTCGTATCCATATGAAGGCGTTGAAATTAATCATTCAGGAAACTGCAAGGAACATAACAATATGTACCAATGTAGGGCATGATTTCTTCCTTTCTATTGGGTTTGGGGTTTGGCGAATAAGGTTTAGGGTTTAGGGTTAGGGTTTGAAACTTTGCAAAGGAAAGCCGTTGGAGATCGAGAGTAACCTTGGAGTGATTTAACCGGAGCTTTCAATTTCTTTTGCAGCTTACAATGAAACTCTCAAGACAGAGCTGCAGCGGCTGCGCCAAGTCTGCAATCAGCAGAGCCAGCCTCTGCAGCAGTACTCCCATCAACCCATACAACGACCACTTTCTCCAGATGCTTTAGAGCTTCAACTCCTCCGATTCAGTAAACTGGATCTTGGTTCCCCAATAATGCCAAAGCCCAAGTCACCCACAGCATACACGCGCACGAGCTCAAGCGGCCGGCCTTTATTGTATCCCACCACCAAAGTGATCTCCCCTACACGCTCTCCAAACAGCAACAACAGTCCCAATAGACCTTCTCCACAAAGGGTACCTCCCAGCTGCATGGCTCCCGGCGGTGTCGGCAACAAGCCCTTGGGTGGGGGGATGATGGGTGGCACTTCTTTTATGGTACAGAACTCGTAGAAATTGCATAACCACCCTTTCTTTTTTCAAATCTCTTGCGATTCAGCTTCCCATCTGGACTTGAATCTCACAACTCTGGAGGATCACCTCCGGGTGCGACCGGGTGTGCGTGTCTGTGAGCTTTTCGAGGATGGATTACAAAGCAAGCCGCGCCGAGGATGATGTGTGTTCATCTGCAGCATCTGGGGGATGATGGATGGGTGGTACTTCTTTCATGGTGCACAACTCGTGAAAAATTGCGTAAACCACCCTTTCTTTTTCCGCAATTCAGCTTCCCATCTGGACTCGAATCTCACAACTCTGGAGGGATCACCTCAACCTCCGGGTGCGACCGTGTGTGTTCTGTGAGAGCTTTTCGATGATGGATTTCAAAGCAAGCCGCGCCGAGGATGATGCGTGTTCGTCTGCAGCAGAAGAGCTTGTGTGTGGATTCCATGAATTTCTTCAGGTGGGGTTACAAATCTGTTGTTTCTCAACAAACCAACTGCAGTGTCTTATGTTACGGAGACCGTGGTTGTGTTGGTAATTTCTGTGTATTTGTAGGCTTAGTCTGCTGCATGGAACACATGTGAAGGAGCAATTGTACATGGTTTTTGTGGAAGAAAAACCTCACTGCAACCACATTGATAACGTAGACAGAGTCAGTGAGTGTGTGTTCGGCTCCCTGTCACTTACCCTGGCTAGTGGAGTGTAAATTAAACAGAAACTCTCACAGTGAAATGTAAAGAGCTCACAAGCCTGCAAAGGTTTTACTTGCTTCAGGGCTTTTTTTCTTCTTCTTGTTGATTGTCTTTGGTTCAATCAAGGATGTGGTACACTCCTGATGAATCGATGGCTTTAACAACCGGAACCTTCAATTTCAATTTTGTAGCGAATGTAATGTATACTCTGACTTTTCAAATCAGGTTGAAATTGTTTACTTGTTTCAGGCCTTTTTGTTGTAGTTGATTGTCTTTGGTTCAATCAAGGATGTGGTACACTCCTGATGAATCGATGGCTTTGACAACCGGAACCCTCAATTTCAATTTTGTAGCGAATGTAATGTATACTCTGACTTTTCAAATCAGGTTGAAAATGTTTACTGATGATGGCTTGATTGTTTGCTTTTGAGATCGAATTTTCGGTAATTTAGCAGACTTGGGGAAAGTTGGAAAGAGACAAAGGATTTGTGGGAGAGTTTGCAAACTTTTTGGATATGTTTGGCACATGATGTGGCATCGGATGTGGCTGTTATCCTCGTGGGGATGGAAGCTCTCCCTGTGGGTCAGGTACCCACTTGGCCACTTCGATCCGATTGAGTGCTCAGAGTTCTGCAAAGCCGCAAATGTGGTGCCACTATGACTTTTTGCTCTTTTGGGTTGCCTTATTTGATTTATGGGTTTTAAAATCTCAAAGTGAGTGAAATGTGATGTAAAATAGTGCAAAATATCAAACCTTTAACCCTTAAAAAGGATGCTGTGGACGTCTTTTTGTCCTATGGATGATGACTTCACCACCTAAGACTGTACGATGGAAAAAAAAGGGGTTTTCATCTTTTATTTTTTTAAAGTTGCTTGAGTATATTTTCAAAGAATAGTATTGAAAATTTCCCTCATTATGGTATTATTGACTTTTCTTAAGAAGATGTTTAATCCACAGATCACCTTTGTAGTGTATTTTGGTCATTTCTTACTATTTACTCTTGATGTGAATTTTAGCCATGAAAATGATATTTTTTAAAATTTGAGTTCAAGTATTGAAATGAAGCTTGTCAAGTGTGGTTTCTACTCCAATTGGAAAATTTGGGAATCTTGGTATTTTATAGTATTATGAACTTTGGGCCTATAACTATGGTTTGTAGATTTTCTAATTTTTGAGTGACAATAACTTAGGTTTATAAATATTTCAGTTTTTATGAGTGTATTTTGTATTTGAAATGAATTTTCTTCATTTTTTTCTTAAGGAATTCATAGTAGTTTCAAACCTTTTGAAAATGATTTAATTTTTTTACGACTTGTAGCAAACATATGAATTAGTTACAAAAAGATAAATATAAATATTTTCATTCATATCTAGTTGCAGAATGGCACCAAACAGAGTGATGGATATGGAGGATTGAAATTAGTGGTCATGGGCCCATCCTTTAACCCCCAAAAGACCCAGGGGTATTCTAGATTTGCAAAATTGTGAAGATGTATGATAAAATACAACTTAAAAGAACAATTTAACCCCTAAAGGATGAAATTGCTTTTTTTGGTCAGTATAGTGGTTTTGGGCAGTCACTACAAACGGAATTTTTTTTTTTTTCTTTAAAATTTTCACGCATGTACCCAAAGAGTAACTTTAAGGTGCAACAATTTTCATAACTTTTGACTACATGGTTAAAAAGTTATTGCATGCTTGGCGGGTAGCTTAGGAAGCTATAAAAAAAAAAAAGTTCCTTAAGAAATAAAAATATGGACTTCGTTTCTTAGATTTATATATACATAAAAAGCTTTGAATCATTCCATTTTGATTAACAAGATGAAAGTTATGACGAGTTTTAGTTTGTGGGTACTTATGAAATCTCTACTTTGAGTACATTGAAGTCCTTTATTGAACTCAATTTTCAATATTTTGAAAAAAAGATTACAAGACAAGATGTAGATTGTTTATTACAACCATTGGGATTGACATTTTTCAATTCTATAACTAAAATCCTAACAATTTAGTATTTTAAACTTCTTTTCACTTATTATTTTTTTCAAGCATGAATATGAAATATTTTTTGTTGTGTATATATATATAAATTCCCAACTTTTGTCTTCAACATATTATGGAGAGTAACGAGTTGTAGCATCTACATATTTTTGTGTAAAAAGTTTGAAAGATGAAATCTAACAATTTGGGAAGAGTAGAAAATATTTTTTTTTTCTTATATTTTTTTTTTGAAGATTTTGATTTTCTTTTTTTATTAAGTCATTTTGAAGGATCATTTTTTGAACTAATAAAGTCATTTTTTGATGCAAGATCTACAAGTTCTTTTTTAATTATAGAATATTTGCCAAGCAAAATCTTCAAAATCTATACCATACAATGTCACAGAACTAATATTATTATTAGTTTTAAATGATGGAAAAAAAAATGCATTTTTGCATGCTTTGAATGTATTTGCATTGTTCAAAATTTGAACACTTAGTCCTAAAGGAGTTAAGGCTTAGGACAAGGACGACCATATTTTTTAGTGGTTTAGAACAATTTTTATTTGTTCAATAAAGTATTTTTTGAACCAACATGTATAATGTTATTCAATCAATTTTATGACATGAATTATTTTTGCATTTAAATTGTATTTTCTACAATATGGTCCAATAAAATGATCATTTCAAATCAAGGCTTTCTTCGTCCTTAAAGGGTTAAGATTGTAGTGTTTCACTAAGTAAGAGGAGTAGGGTGCACTCTTATTTTATACTAAGGTAACTTAGGTGTGACATGTATTTAAAATTGACCCTCTAAATTTTTATGTAATCATTAGGAAAAATTTGGGTCCTACAATGAGCTACCAGTTTGAGGTGGTAGCTATGCAATAATAAGAAAAAAATGATTAAAATATATTTTTGAAATTTTTGAAATTTTGATTCCAATGTGGCACTATTAGTGTCACATTAGCACCACGTCAGATTGGCAATTTGAATTTGAATTTGAATTTTCCAAAAATTAATTAATTAATTTTTTTACTTCCCTATAATTTCATCGTGGCCGGAATTTAAACACTTCTATAACAACCTTCTTGAGGTCTCAGATTTTTTGTAATGATTGATTTTATTCCTGACAATTTTAGGGTCAAATTTTTTTAGATTTTTTTTTAGAAATTTGAAAATTTATATTTATTCATTTGGTATCCAAAAAAAGGCATGGAATCCTCTTTAATTCCCAAGTTCCCAAGTCCCTATTTCATCAAAAAACACTCAAAACTGTCATTCTATTGCAAAGAGCAAAAAACTTTACAAATTGCTTTCTTTTTTGCATATCTAACCATAAGATCTTGTACTAAACTAGTATAAGAATGTGGGGAAGAAATTTCATAAATTTTCACTTCATAGATTACTAGATATTTGTATTTAAAATGAAGAAAGTAGGTTTTTGAGCATGTTCCTTGACTTTAAATCTTCTTCAATCTTCGCAACTTACAATTTTTGCACTAAAATTTTTTATTCAAAAATATTTTATATTGAAGATTTGAGTTGAAAGTCTAAAAAAAAAAATTAAAAAACAACGTAATTTTCCTTCTTTAAAAAAATATTAAGTAGAAGTCAATACAAGATTGAAGGAAAAACTAAACTATTAATAGCTTTAAGATGGAATTGAAACACATGAACCCCAACAATGAGATTGTTCTAGCAAGCATATTTAACTTTGTGAAACTTTTTTTTTTGGAAACTATGAAAATTGATTACAAAAATGAATTCAATACTTTATTTTTTAAAGAAATTTCTATGATTCTCTACAAAATAAGAAACTCCATAATTGGCACATTACTAATCCAAATGGAATGAATCAAAAGCTTTTTATGCATATAAAATATAATCTATGAGGAAATTTTTTTTTAATCAATTTCAAGTTTTTGTGGATATTTTGAGCTTATTATTGTATAAAATTTTCCCCCAGGAACTTAGTGAAATAAAAATTATATTCTCAAATAGGCAATGTGATTTTCTATCTTAATTTATTTTTATTTAGAAAATCACATCCAAAAATTGAGTTCATATAAGTCTATTTGAAATCCATTTTGTCCCATATAGAAACAATGGGACTTTAGGAGTAAAGCTCCCTACAAGATTCAACAATTTTTTTATGGTTTAATAATAATATCTCCTTATTTGGATGATTTTAGGTGTAGTCACCTTATCCAATTTTTAGTAGTTTCAAAAAATGTTGAATTAAATAGTATAAGAAGTATAATGGCCATTTTCAAATATTCAATTGATTTTTGTCAAATATATGTAGTCATATATGTTAAATAAGTACAAATATGTGAAACAATAGTCATTGACAACAAAGCATGCTTGTAAGCAATGTAATCGCATTGAATTCTCTTCTTGATAAATTGAAGTTTTTGTTTCACCATTGCAACTCCAAGCCATAGAGAAGGATCTAAGTTTATTTTCACCTTAAAAATCCATTAGGGCTTCATTTGTTTAGTTTTGAATTTTTACACTATTTCATTCAATCTTCTTTTGGTGTTTAGATTAATAGAAGGAAAGATTTTAATGATTGTGCATTCAAATTTGGAAGCTTATAAAAAGTTAAATGCAATGAAATTTCAATTTTTTTCTCATACAATTTTAAAAGTTGGAATGAACTCATCATCAACTTCCAAACTCAATATATTTCTTCTATGTTTGAATTAATTACCCCTAGAATGCCTGAGCCAAAATGTGACTTATGGATGACAAAACAAGCTTGCAAGAAGATGCATTACAACAAGTTTTCATCCAATTTTTTTGGATGGTAAAGAAGATTCTCCTTGTGATAACACATACAAGAACGGCTTTATAAATGTGTTCAAGAATTTGCTAAGAAAAAAGAAGTGTGCTAAGGATCACAAAAAGACCCTTCTAGTGCATTTGGGCAACTCCTACTTCCTTGATCTTGGTATGAATTTGAGCCATGTAAAAGATCCTTTTGGAATTTGATCCAAATTAATGAAATGAATCTTATTGAGTCTAGTTTCTACACCAATTTGAAACATTTGAACATTTGATTGTGATTTATTCAATTTGATTGTGATTTGAACATTGGGCTTGTTATTATAGTCTCCTAATTTCTATCTATAGTATTATACAAAAATTGTTTACATGATAATAATCACTGCAAGTCTATCAAGTGTAAAAAGTTTCAAATTTTTTGAGCTAATTTTGAATTAGATACAAATTTTCTTCACTTTTTCTTCAAAAAATCATGGTAATTTGAAATCATCATCAATAAACCTGAAAATTTTATGACTTGTAAAAGATGTGTGATTTCATCTCAAAAAAAATAAAATGAATAAACTTGCAAAAAAAATTGAGACAAATTAAATGATTCTACTAATCCTAGGCTCTATCCTTGGAGGGTTATTAAATTAATCTGAAATGTTTGGAAGTATTCCATTGATTACTAAATACACTTATATATAGGAAGTCAAAGAAAAAAATACAACATGAAAACTACAGTTGGACTTAACCCTTTAGGGCCTAGGGAGCCCCAAGCAACCTCTTGAATTCTTGTAGAATCGAATTTGCATATTAAAATTTTATAATTTAATTTAAATTATTATTTTTCCACAAATAAGCATTCATATCTTCTATCTAATATGATTTTTTTAATTATTTTTGGAAAAAAAATGAAATTTTTATGACTTTTTAAAGTTTATGTCTTTGAAAAATCATAGTAATTACAAAAAAACTCACTTTACCATGTAAATTTAATTGAAAATAGAGTTCATTATATTGAACATTATGGCGAAGTTGGCATGCTCTCTTTAGTTATACACAAATAAATTCAATAGAGAAACATGTTCCACAATGCATTTGAAACTCTAAAATTTCCAACTTTGAATTGCCATAGACAAATCATCATTGCTCCAAATTTGATGGCCAATGGCTCATTGGAAGCGGAATACCCATGCCTTCATATCTCTTTCACACCTCAAGAGTAACTAAGGCCAAGAAAGTGTTCCAATTCCCAAAATTCAGTTCAAAAGAATCCAAATTGGCATGCTAGGCCCCAAAAGGGTTATACTCAAGTTAGAATAACAAATAGCCCATTGAATTTGGTACAAAAATATGCAAATTCTTAAAAAATTCAATTTTTTTTATTTTGTTCCAAAATTGCAAGCTTTAAAAATGTCATAATCAATATGTACAAACATGTTATAGTGCCTTCTTGCATACCTTCCGTACCCTTAAAAATGCTCACCCCTATGTTGCATTGACAATTACGCAAATACAACAATATTATAATTTAATCCTAAAGTGTTGATACAACAACAAAGTGGTTGATGAAAGATGAAAATTGATGAGATCAAGGCTTGTTTGACTAATTTTCTTTTGGAGAAATCTTTAAGTGTGTGCATCATTTGGTGGTAGAAAGCACAGATTTGTTGGCAGTTACTGCCATTTCATGGTGCATAGTGACAAACTGCCACTATGCACCTAAAAGAACCCTTTCTATTTTTTAAATTTAAATTTATTACCCCCACCCCCTTATTTGATTTTTTTTTTAAAATGAAAAATTTTGATTTTATCCCCCACCCCTTTATTTGATTTTTCTTTTTTTAAATTCAAAATTTTAATTTTGCCGGCCACCCCCTTCCTATTTGTAATTGTGAGGGAGGTAAAGGAGCTACAAACATCATGGGATATCCCATATCTGTACCTTGCATGTATTTGTACCCATATTTTTTTTCTGTATCCGTATCATATTCCAAATCGACAGCCCAGATCAATGTTGATTGGATGGCTTAGATTAAATCTCACAAGATCAACGGCTTGTGATTTTTTGAAAAATCAATGACAATTTCAAGGGTCAGCATTTTTTTTAAAAAACAATCAATGGTCTGTAAATTTTTTGAAAGAGGGGGGGGCAACTAATGCAAGAGGGAGGTGGCAGACATAACACCATAGATAGTCTCTCATTGAAGAACTAGAGAAGATGCTAAATCCATACATCATAAATTCCTAGTACCTCCCTCGGTACCTCCTTGCTCTTGATATGGAATTCCAACATTAAAATGATCTTTTTTGAATTTTGATACAAATAATGAAATGAAGCTAACTAAGTCTAGTTTCTAGTACAATTCTAAATTTTGAAAAATTCATAAAATTGAACATTCTACTATCATTTGAACTTTGAGCATATTACCACAATCACTTGTTCTTCTAAGTATAGTATAACAAGGAAAATTTGGATTACACTACAATGTTCTTTAGCATAATATACACATGGTGAAATTTTTAGTTTAAAGATTATTTTGAATTTACCATGAGGTTTCTTCTTCAAAAATTCACAAAAATTTCAAATTTCCAAAAAAAAATTAAAAAATGTTTATGGCTTCTACAAAAAGGAAATAATATATATTTTTTAAGGAGCTCATATTTGTCAAAGTTTTTTAACTAGGTGTAGTTTACACAAGGCTTATACTTCTTCATCTTCATCCATCTTAAGGGACCGCACACTACAATCAAAGATCACCTTTGGCAAAAAATAATCAAAATTTCAAAATCAAAATGATTTTGAATAATAACAAATCACCATGCCAAATCCAAAGAAGATTAATTATTAAAAAATTCCAAAGCCTAGAAATGATGTCAACACAATTTGTTGCCAACAAATGTTCTTTAAAAGATGGATAAAGAGGTTGTTTTTATAATGAAATCTATTTTTCATTATGAATCCTCAAAGGGTATAGGACAATTTAAAGATGAGAGCTTGACTACTCATTATCAAAATGCAAAATTGTTTTTGTTTTTGTTTTTCCTTCTTAAAACACTTGGACAATTTCTATTGATAAGAGGAAACAATAGAGAGAACCAAAGGAGTAAATTCTTGATGGCAATATTTTCATTTTCTACAACAAAGTTTTTGAACAAGTTTTTTCTACGTTTTTCTTTCTAATGCCAATGGCACAAGAGACTAGAACAAGACAACTGACCAACAAAGATTGGATTAACACACAAAAACAAATCATGAGGAACAATGTAGAAAGCCCACCTGGAAAGACTAGAAACAATGCCAACTGAGCCCCAAACTTTGGAAGACTCAGTTTTTAGGTCATCTAAAAATTGGATCTCTCACTAGAGAAGTGGGTTTGAAGCCAAATGTTATTGAATCGTCTGAGAAAGGTGCCCACTTTGTCGGGATATGAAGCGTAGAGTTTTGTGGGTTTAAGCCAAGCAACATGGCTATGATCAATAATGGCCTCCCATAAAACTTGTTCGAGCTTTGAGGTAGGGTTGTGGTTTAAACATGTCATCCAAATAACAAGCAAGAGTTGTGTTCAATGTACAACTTTAGATTTTTTTTTGACATAGTAAAATAATTTTATTTTTAAAATTTTGAATTGAGAAAAGTTGATAAATCAATCTAATTTTCATCTCCAAAAATCTATTTGAGGCTTCCAATCTCCAATCAAAATTTAGGGACAAAATTCAAAGAGGATGTTTGAAAATGTCAAAGAAAATGTCCTTCCCAATCCCTCTCTAAATTTTATCCCTACCTTTTGATAGGAGACTTGAAATCTCAAACGGGTTTTTGGAGATGAAATTTAGCTTGGTTTACCAACTTTTTCTAGTTCAAAATATCTTGAAAAAAATTATTCTACTATGCCCAAATGAGTTCTGAAGTTCTACATTAAACACAATTATTGCTTTTAACTTATATAGGTATCCCACATAGATTGTTGTAACTTGTATAAATAGATTGCCTAAACATCCTCCTACACTCACATCAATAGAGACTTTCTAATTCATGTGAAGTAGTTACTAGAAAATTAAAAAAAATTTATTTATTTTTTTAAGTTGGATCCTCTTAATTTCTACCCTAGGCAACCAAGGCTCTTATGTAATGGACTATTTAGATCTCCATTTGATAAGAGCCGTTGTCAAATGTTGAAATCTTCATTTTTAGAAGATTATCAAGTTCTAGTTACCGACTATCTTTGAAGTGGTGGGCCAACAAAGCAAAAGTGATTAATGACTATAGTAGCACTATCAAGTCCATGCCACTTGAACTACTTGTTGCCTTCGGTTATTAATCCCTCAATGCCCAAGGCACCCAAATCTGGTGTTTGCAAAACTTTGAAGTTAAATAAAACCTAACTAAATTGCTATTTTTAGTAGTTTATATTTTTGGAAAGTTCTTCTTGAAGTTAGTTTTAGCATCAAAAATTCAATCTCAAAAATAAATGATGGTGATTTTTGTATTCAAGGTTTTGTGCAACGATACCCATTGCAACCCTGGCTTCTTGTAGTGTTGAGAGCTCTTGGAAATGAACCTCAAATACACTAGATCTTGGAGAAAAAAACACATTCAAAATTCATTTAAAAAAATTATGGAGTAAATTTTAAGAAGTCATAAATTGATTGGGATTACACATGTTAGACCCTTTGACCTCATATTTTTTGGGGCACCAACTTTTTAGATTTGACTTGTGAAAAGAGAATTGAAAGACTTCACATCACTTCTAAAGTTTCAACACCCTCATGGTCAAACATTATAATCTTTCACTCTCTATAAGTGATATTGTTGTGTTTTCTTTTCCTGTGAGATCTCTAACATGTCTAGTTTGAACTTGTACGGTTACAACTTTAAAAAAATTGATACAACTTATCAAAATGTTGGCATTTTGTTCAATTTAGAGCAAATTCCAAGAAGTTCAAAATAGGACCTTGGGCATTTAGGGATTAACAGGCCCTTCCGTTACTTCCGAGAATAGCAATCAGTGAGAATACTGTTCATCAGCGGAACAGTCGTGAGCAAAGTAAGTAGAGGTCATAGTCAGAACATATGAGAAGTAAAGAGAAAAAATGTTCAAAAAACATACGAGCAAGAAAAATGATCAAAAAACATACACGATCCATGAGGCACCGAGGTCCCCCGACTGTGAATGTAACCCTCAGCTGCTTGAAACAGCTCCGCTGTGGTGGGGAGAGATGAGGAGATGAAGCGCAGGATAATTTTTGAATTTTTGAGCAACACAACTGTCTCCCCACCGTCTGCGCAGTTCGGCGCGATACAGAGAAAGACTAGCAAAACACAAAAACAACTTCTTACTGTATTACGGTACTCATCGCCCGCGCTCCATCACCTGCATAAAAAATGGCGAGGCTTTTCATTTGAGCGGGGTGCTAGAAGAGACGTTGCCAAGGAGGAACAGAGACGGCACAGACAGGGCGTGATGAGGGAGGTGCCACTGGCTAACGACGTGGAATTGCATCAAAATTTTCGGATGTCGCCCCTTGTCTTCAGGGCACTTTCGGGGTGCAACAAGGCCGCAGTTTTGGGGTCGTAGTCTCGAAGGGTCATACCAGGTGAATTAGACAAAGGAAGCCAGCTTGAGAAGGCTCCCATCACTGATAAAACTTGCTCCCCAGTGCATGTCATGGAGTAGGCATAGTAGCGGCAGCCAGCAACTGAGTCCAAAGAACTCGCATTATATATATATATATAAATACATGTGCTCTTCACCCAAAACCATGCCAAAACCATGCCAAAAATGCTTGATCATAACCCTAAAGTGCACTCAGGAATGTATAAAAAATGGGTCTTTAGGATTTGTTCCACTTGAAGCGCCAGGACAGTGTGCTTCAGCGATCCACTGCCAAAAAACGCCAACCAAGAACGGCAGTCCGTGTCTCTCCATCTTCCCGCTAAGACCGATTGACATACTTCAAGTGCACCACGGTACAGTTCTAGAGAGACGAAACCAAAGAACAGTAAAAGCAAGCCTCCTCCAATATAACAGAAGATATCTGAAAAGAAGTCCACTCACAAACCTCAAAATGTACTTTGGAGCATAGTAATCGTCAATCGTCAATTGTCAATCTTTGTTTGCGCAAAGTTCTCCAGCAACTAAAAGGTAACAGAAATAACTCACATGTACCAATTATTCCAGGATTATGTACTTTCGCGCTCCACATTCAAAAATTCCGGAACTGAGTGACGCTGATAAATTGCATTTGAGTCGCTAATGTATGCGAAGGTCTCTCAACCAGCAATAATTGGGTTTGCTAGCCGGCCTCAAGCTTAAGAAACTTGGCACCGGCAGAAATCTGCAGCGCCTAGTAAGTCTGAAGGAGTTCACTGCTTCATGAAAAGGTACAAAAAGATGCTGCCTTATCAACTTCAACAACGTCTTGACACCAATCGGGTAGACATACCGCAAGATGGCCCAACAATTTGGATTTATCAGCTTCCAGCACTTCAGTTTCTGTCAACTTGCCACTGCCTCTAAACAAATGGAACACAGCTGTTGTTAGCTCTCCTCTTTGCCGTTGTGATAAAAGAGAACCTGGTGCTTGACAACATGCTCTGTAAAGTGGCAAATAAGCGATTGCAACCTGGAGCTCCATGGGCAGTTCTTTGAAGCCCGAGTCACTGCGTCTTCTGAGGAGCATCCATGTCAAGTAATGTGCATGGCCTGCCGCGACGCCTTCTTCGAAAGCTTGTCGAGACCACTCTTCCCTCAGCCGCTTCTTGACAAGGGGGTCTGTTTTGGGCAACTCTGTCAGTATCTCTGCTTCCCTCAGAGTGGTAACAGGATCATCGAGGAAATTAGCATGCAGAGCTAAGAGAACTCCCTGTGGACCGCGAGGCGGACCTCTGAAAGTTGACGCTGCACATCTCACTGCATTCACCAAACAAACTAGGTCTCTAGGTCTTGGAAGAGCATTCATCAGGTACTGTATGGCTTCCCCTTGGCAAAAGGTTACTGCCATGTCCAGATACACATATGCAGCCTCGTAGCACTTCTCCTCCACCAAGCACTGCACTACTGGATAGAGGACATTTGATCTGGCAGCTTGATAGACAGCAAGAGTTGTAACGGAAAAACCCAACTTTCTGACGTCGCATTCCACGAGAAGAAACCTCAGCATTCTCAACGGCCAGTCCAATTTGCAGGTCGCCGAGTCACAATTTCCTCCTCCATATTGGTATGAACAATTCGAAGAATGCAGCAGAGACGTAATACATGCAGACTTTGAATGCAACACCTCTGGGTGTTTATATAGACCTCTGTACACAGCTCCATTCCTACACACTACCAAAAGTATCTCCATCATGTCCTGTACATCAGGAACAAAGCTGGAATTGCATTCTCCACTTTTGTGTTGCAAAATCTTCCGTCCTGGATATGATATAGCTCGCCTTTTCTCTTGCAATTTAGTCAACTTGGTGTACAGAGTGACGCAAACCATCAGTGAAATTTTGCCCATAAATTCAGCTGTAAGATAACGAGAACCAAGCGTTATAAGACCCTCAAGAACTTTAGTCTTGTCTTCAAACACGTGCTTATTCCAGTATCTGATAAGTGCGTCGCCACAAGTGACTTGTATAGCTGTCTGGAAGCTTCTGGCACCTGCTTTTGCCAATTCGCCAATGGCATCACCGAGAAATTCAGCTTCTTTCTTGGACTTGCAGCTCCATATCCGGGCTGCTCCAAGGAGCAGGCACCTGTCCAGCCCTTCCAAGTCGGCCATCTGTATCACATGATCGAGTAGATCCTTTCGCAGGCCCACTAGAGAACCTACAAAAGCCGCACCAATAACAAGCGAACGCGACCGGGGGAGCAATGCATCGACAATATGTCTGTGTCCAGAATAGCCAGCACAGGCTGATGCAGACGAAATATTCGTCGCACCAGCTTCAATAAGAGTATGCAGGACCTCTTCATTGCCTAAACTGGCAGCTTGAAGTAAAGCATAATTTAAGTTTCTTTCTGACACACCAGAGTTTCTCAAGAATTCAATAGGCTCCAGACGTCTTCTTCGACATGCTTCCTCACATGCCTCCACCATAGCACAGGCACGTGCCATCAGAAAATGTACATAAGAGCTGGAGCTATGTCACGAGACTGCATTCATCGCACTAAACAAGTTAGAACTTATGAGGCATTCCCCTCAAATGACGATCCTGTTTTGAACGCAAACCCTAGAATTTGACGTCAGTGTAGTCAGCACGTCACCATTGACTATCACTAAACGGTCCAATTCGTCTGCTAGAGTCTTACAGTACTATCCATAACGGTACGCTGAGAGGAGGAAGAGGGAGGACGCCCACTAATATGAAGCTCTCTAACAGACTGCGTGCTACAATAAACTTGCTAAAAACACTCATTGAAGCTTCCAGGGTTTCTGCAGTGAACAGGGGATTTAATTGTGTCCAAATTAAATATTCAGCTTACGACATCGCTCTGAATAAGTTATAATATATTCGAAACAATTATAGGAAATTCTAAGTGGATGGCTCAACGAAAAGTCATAAAATAGTATCTAAATCATGATTATTAATGGCCAACCTATATTATCGACAAATAATTGACTTAATTAGAAAAGTTAGTGATGATCAGGGTGACCAAGAGTTCACTCCAAATCTAATGCTTCGAATGAACAAGCATAATCATTTATGAGAGGAGACGCAGCTGTTTATGAAGATAAACCTCAAACTATAAAAAAAAATTATTTCAATGTGGATTTACGTTACTGCTGCCATCCCAGACATTAAGCAGTGCAGACAGCAACCGTGAACAGTACCACGTAATGAACAACATTCTGAGTGGGTATCGACAATACGATCCTCCGTTAAGACGAAGGTGAATGCGACCAAAATACCATACTCACAGGGATCCACTCGTTTACCAGAACTTCCATTTCAAACATTGCTGGCTCGCGCGGAAGAGGAAGAAATATATAAACATTGCCATATTTTTCTAAGACCAGCTGCCGCGTTTTCGTTCGCGAGACTTTTGAGTACTAGTTGAGGGGTGCCGTAAACTAACAGCGCTCCTCTATTTTAACGCTGTCTTTATTCGTGTAACAACCTATGACGTCATGGAAACGAAAGTACTAAAGAAGGAAAGGGGATGCTCCACTGAAGTTGATTTGCCCTAGTGGATTCTAATCGAGACACGTCAACCGCGCCTATCGAGGAGAGGAGATTCAATCCGTTGGCCCCGCTCTCAAAAGTAGTCTGCTGGTCTTGCTTAATGCCTAGAAACAGTTCATTGATGAATAATCTAAGGAAGAAGTTGCACTAGTTGATACGCATTGAAAACGAAAGATTAGTTACCCTCACAAATGGAGATAGAAATGAAGAACAATCAATTATCATGTTCTGCTACCGAGTCTTAACCTCGCACAATATTTAGTACAATCGGAATGTCACACCTATCAAGAATTAGCATACGACTAACGAGTCTTTAGTCTACATAGCCATTGGCATCCGTTTAATGAAATATTTGCGCTTGAATTCCACAAGCAAGTATACGATGCCTAATAGTTTGATACCCTAACCTTCTCATCCACAAGCCAAAACGCATTATACATCATGGCTTGAGCTGCAAAATCAGAAATATTACCGATACTGCTGTACTCAACACAAAACTCATGAAACTACAATAAACTTCAAAAACAAGAAGCGTCCTCCCCTTACACCGACACAAACAAAGGTATTCTTAATCACAACCTTTTCGTCGCAAACACCGACCAGCGCAACCTCATACCTGATTAAATCTCCCCTTACGACACTCTAACACCAACCGGAACTCGATGAAACAACCGCCGCCATCCACAATTGGAGCTCTTCTCTCTAGAACACGAAATGCTGACCCTCAAACCCCACAGCAAAAAACAGAAAAAACACAAACAAACGTGATACTCCACCCTTTGCCACCCGAAAAAAGTCGGATAAGATCAGGAAGGCGTTACCAGAAGGCTAAGACGACATGAAATACCGAAGTCGCACCCAGCGCCAAGCCACACCCGCCGCGCGGAGCTCCATCGCCCTCGCCCTCTTCGCCAAAACCAAGCTATGCCTGTGCTTCGTTGAGGAGAAGACCTGGAGGCCATCGAACGACCAGCGGTCAATATTACTGTCCGTTGCTCTTCACAAAATTCACTCTGTACTAATCCACCGACCTTAGGACGTTCGTTACATTGATTCTGTTGTGACTTCGTGGGCATCCGCTGGTCGCCGGATTCCTCACCGCATGAAACCGGCCCTTGCGGTGTCGGGACCTATTACCGCTCTCTTCAAACCCTCCACCGTTGTCATAAATCATAAAGTAGTCCAATGGTTTAAAGATTATTCTATTCATAGACATAGAATATCCCTTTTATTAAAAAAAATCCTAAACATACTTTATTCTATTTAAGGATTCAATTTTGCATAAATTAAGTCATTTTTGTCAAAAGTATTGAATGTCATCTTATAATTGATTTTAGAAGAAGAAAATCTTTCAACATTTGACATGGAAATCTAATTTCAGAAATTTTCTTCAACCAATGTGACCTAAAAAATTAATTTCATTACAAAAAAAGAACTTTGTGGGAATTCATATACTACAATATTATTTCAGTCCACACTAATTAAAATAGTGTAGTTTTGATATATTCCAATCATGTTAGAGATACCAATAGGCTAAATAAGTATATTGAAAACAAGGATAAATTTTGGACAAGAAAAAAAGACAAGCATAAATGTTGTGAAAAAATGGTGTGAAATTCTAGGCAAAATTGTCCAAAGGTCAATCCATCACTTCACCTACCCATGCTCTTTTGACACATAATAGACAAATATATGACTATATTTATGATTTATGACAATGATTAGAAAATGGCATGTGAATGTTTCAAATCTCATGAAATTATTTTATTATAAAATAAATACATTATTTGGTGGTTGCTTTGAAGATTGATTTTATTTTCATTGTTTTTTGTTTAGTTCAAAAATGACATTAAAGATCCAACTTGGTCTCTTTCAATGTTATTAGTTGGTGGCTTGAATTTTCTTGACATCCCTAAGTAGTGGATAATTTAAATTGTACTTGCTATACTAACATAAATAATATTAGCTCTAAATATTCCAAACATGCCTAAAGGTCCCATCTTCACATTATTGATCTTTAGACATTGGTAATATCTTAAGGAGCTAATGTTCTATGATTGTTGGTACTACAAGAGTAGTGAATATGTCAATTATAGGACGATTTCTCTATCACTTCACTTGACTAATAGCCCACTATGTATTTTGGTTCCTATTATTGCATTAATTCACATCTTGTACACTTCAAAATATTATAGAAATGACAAGGATCTCAACATTTGAGTTTGTATGGTCTAGTTCAACTATTCAATAAAGGGATGTATTCATTGAAAATAAAAGCTCAGATGTCTTTTCTACTATAATGTAGCACTATCTATCAACAACAAGAATCCTTGGAAACTTCAATTCAAGAATTTCAATAGTTTTTAATATTAAAAGGAGTCTACAATGTGTGGGAGGCAATAGGATTCAATTCTTTAAGTTTAAATATGTTAATACTAAACATTCTTGGAACTTCAAGGATTATGTCCCTTAATTCTTGTTTAATGTTAAAAACCATGAAATAAAACCTTTTCGAAACTCTTGATTCGATGCTTCTTTTTAAATCTAAAGATACTCTAGATAATATTGTCAAGTACTTTTATAGAAGATCCACTCCAAACCCTATATTCAAAAATATTATCAAAAGTTAGTGGAAAGAAAACAAAATATGCAAAAAAAGAATACTTCTAATGTACTATATATTAAAGCATTTGAATGTAAAACAAGATAGTATTGTTGGGAACAATTTATAAATTGTAGCTTCATATCATCATTTAGATTAATGATCGGTTGCATTGACTCATGGATGTGTGTGTATGATCAAAAAATTTATATATAACCATATTAACACCTAAAGTTAACTCTTAAGAGTCCTAGTGCCTACTTCATGGGTTACAAATGTCTTCAAAAGCTCAATACAAGAGTTGTAGGAAATGGATGAAGTACACCCTTTTATATGGAAAAAACAGATTTTGAATTTTAGTATGAAAGGTCAAATCTATGAAGTTATCTACATAGCATAATATAAACACCAATTGTTTTCTTATTTGAATTGAAAGAAGTACAAATTTCTATAAATAAGAAGCTTATGATTCATGTTCAAAAGAATACAAGAAACACACAAATGATAGATTCACATAATGGCACATATTCAACATTGTTGCTCATGGTTCAACATACACAATTTCATGCTCATATTTTATGTGTTAAAATTAAGGCAGATAATGTGTGCTTATGAATCTCGAAAAGAGACCAAGTACTTCCGAGCAATGTAATGAAAAAAGAATACACAGCAGACACTTCACGCCGTGTCACCTAATATTCTAAAGAGGAATACACAATAAATCGATGACACATGTTGCAGCAGATAGGAGTCTGAAATGGACACAGTAGTGCTAGGTGAAGCAA
The DNA here is from genome assembly GCA_947034895.1 of Rhytidiadelphus loreus. Classification (NCBI taxonomy): domain Eukaryota; kingdom Viridiplantae; phylum Streptophyta; class Bryopsida; order Hypnales; family Hylocomiaceae; genus Rhytidiadelphus; species Rhytidiadelphus loreus. The sequence goes on along the minus strand of OX344765.1, from coordinate 24,201,392 downwards.
TATGATTCATCATATTACATTCTGAGTTTGAAAATGAATTCATGTACCAATTCTACGAATTTACATACACATGGCTAGAAAAAATGTTTTACAGGACCGAGTCGAGTGTTTTGTGTGCAGGGGGCTGCAGTTCGTCAGTGTCACTGCTAGAAGAGTCAATTCTGATGATCAGTGGTTGCAAAACATCAGACTGGTTGTCAGTTGCACCAAGTGCGCCGGCAGCAACCAGTACTGTATCGTTCTCACCACCACTTTCTTCGATGGCAGTGCGGAGGGCATCCCTAGCTATTCGAGTTACCAGTGTAGCCAAGACAACTGCACAACCACCACAAGATCAGAAATGAAATGGTTAATGCATATGATGGTATAACGATCTGAAACATCTAGTTAATTATGACAGTTCTAAGTATCACTGTTAGCTCAGGAGAAAGACTTACTTGTGGCTATGAGACCAACCGCCAACATAATCTGTAGACAGAGATGAGCACAAACATAGGTCAGAATTATTGTGAAGGATTAAAATAGCAGCTATTTGCACGTGAAGCGTGCAAAAACCTTGCCCATGATTGCTTGTTCCCAATGAAATACCAGTATCTTGCCAATATCCATGTACCAGTATCTCCTTCAGCATGTGTGCTATTATACAACTAACAGGTTCTTTCATATGTTTGGCTCGAACTTCTTTCGTTCCTCAGTTAAGAAGGTCGACTTTTCTCAGAACACAGTTGTGTTAAACCATAATTATTTGTTTGATAGTGCCGAATTACTCACTATGCGGGCTCTTGTAAAATGAGCACCACCGTGGCTAATATCTGCGATATCCTTGATGGTCGTCCCCACGTACACGAAGGCCATTGTCATAGGCTGCATACACGGCAACGATGGAAAAGTCAGCTTTATCATCGAAAAAACAGTCACTGGAAAATTTGTTGAGGGCGATGATTCACAATTGAGAGCATCGATGTTGGGCAGTAGATGTCAATTCGTATATGGAAGCTAAAAAGCTTGAAGGAGATTTTAAAAATAACTGAATAGACAGAGAGACTTGTATTCTAGAGAGTGCAAACCGTACCGCAACGACATAGAAAGAATAAAAATTAAGATTAAAATAACACCGGTCAACTATGCACTTAATGAGTCTACCCATCGGAGAGTAAATCAAAACCCAGCTAAGTCCTGACATTGAATTCCAAACAAGGTACCTAAATCAATAGAGAGAAGAATCAGAAGACATACCATAACACCAAACCAGGTTGCCAGAATGTAACTTGTTTTACTGATAGGGGTAACTGATAGGAGATAGTTTAGTACATTGAAAGGTAGAAGTGGCACAAGCCGTAACAAAAGCACAATCTGCACGTACGAACAAACCACAACTTACATGTGAGATAATTCTAGCTCATGGGCGAGAACTTCATACGTAATTTCCAAGAGCATGCAAATACTCGCTCTATACATACCAAAACTAAACAAATACTGACAGACAAAGCATCAAAGCAGCAAGTACTGCTTCTGCAACTGCCTGAGCGTTCTGGAGCCTGCCCTAGCAAACGCAACTCCGTATCAAAAAGCTGAAAACTGGAACTGAAGGTCAATGTGTGCACGTACCTTAAAACCAGATTTACGAACAGCAACGGCAATAGCTTGAAATTGCGGATAGTCCTTAAGTTTAGAGGTCACATACGACCGTCCGACCTGTAATAACATGCTGAAACGTGAAAATAGGTTCCTTTTTAATTCCTGAAGTGCATGCGTAGAATATCTGCAAACGCTGCTACGTGTCATGTGCAGTAGGCTAGTGGTTTGCAGCACTGTGACCAACGATACGCAGACACCAGGACGACGAAAAATACTGAAATTTGTATTGTGCTCATTGCATGAGATAATAATCGACTGCCTCGACAAAGTTGAACATCTGCTAATGGATCACAATATCCAGATACCAACTTCGATATATTGTGAAGATACAAAAGTAGTTGCCACTACTTAGGAGGTCCATCATGTATCAGCGTGCGATACACTATGAGATACTGGGGTGTTGTCAATGTGTCATATTGTAAGGAAACCACAACGATTGCGTAGAAACCAAAGTGGTCTGGCGTACAAAATCTCTTTTCTGCTAGAGCAAAGGGATTGCTCACCGTTCTGCCGACTAAAAAAGCAGCGGTCGCTCCCAAGGTCGATCCAAGAGAGTCCGTAACAAAGCCAACCCCCAAGCCAAATAAATAACCTCCTCCTAGCTGCCAAATCAGAACCAGACAAGCAAGAACGAAGGGGGAATAAACTTGCAGTACCATCGCATCATCAACAGCTGTACCCAAAATCCTTCAATAAACTAGTAGCACTGGGTACCAACGGCTTGGTCACAGTGATTGTCAAAGACCAACGGAGATTATCAGGGTTAGAAGATAGTATTACTGTGAGGATTGATGCCGGAATAGCCAAGACTGAGCACGGGATATATGCAAGCGCCCTGTAAAATTGGTATGCATATATTAGAAAAAACGACATCAGATGACCTTCACTACTATGTCAAGAAAGTAAACAAAAAGTTACAAAGGACTCTGAGATTCCGAAAGCAGCTTACAAGATGACTGGACCCCACGCTCCAGCATCCTTTTGAACCCATATCAGAAATTGCTTCAAGGTCTGCATAGACATCAAATTCATTATTTGTGTAAAATGAGCTATTTCAATGGCTGTACCGGTGAAATTCATCAAGGAACACGAGACGAAAACGAACTAACGGCAAGAGACTGGAAGCACGATATCGTAAGAATAACTGCTAATTCACAGAGGCTATAATAATGGGAGGCAACTCTGAATTTAAGCCTGGCATAGCAAGAGTACTCATCACCACTTGCATAGTGAATGGTCAAGAGACTGGCCATGGAAATAGCAGGAAAATATTACCTTTTCAATAATGTGGGAAAATTGGGGCAACTGAACAGCAGCGCCAAAGATAAGAAGTAAGAAAGTGATAGTCAGTAACAACCGCCACGCTCTAGTAGACATGCCCACTCGCCACCGTCGTCCCTTCCGGCCCATGTCCAATGCTGGACGTTTCCCCGCCAGATGGGACCGGATTTTAGCCGACGTCGCCATCTTTACGACCTTCATGTACAACCCGGTTTTGTGTTTCGCATTCGCAGTTCCAAACTTTAGTGATCACCGAGTAACTACTAACATCAAATTCCCTTGCGAAAGTACGGATTCTAAAACCCTGAGAAATCCGTACTCTTAGATAATCAAACTTCCCTACAAGAGATCATCGTCCTCCGTCAGCTGCAAAATGTAGCTTCTCAAGCTCTTCCCTATCCAATTTCGACGCAACATCTGTCACGGTTCAAGACAGTCGAGGCTCGAGAAAGCGAACAATAATGCAAGGATAAAAGCTCTCCAGCTTAAAAATAACGCTTCGACCTTCAAAACCTAGCAAACCATTACTGAAGTTTCCACAAGACGGCGTTGAGATGACACCAATGTACCACCACCACCACCGTCTTGTCGGCAATCACACACGAGAAACCGTTTCCTCTAACTCTCCATCCCCTTAAGATCTTCAGTGTAAACAGTTCAAAAAATCCACTAAAAGCTCACTCAACAATTTTTAAAAACGTGCTCCGAATCAAACTCGATCAAATCCGAACTAGCCAATCTAGCCGCTACAAAGATAGCACACTCCGTGAAATACCCTCTCCCCTGTCTCCTACGACAAATAAATGCACTCCCCTACCAATTGTTGAAAACGCGGTCCAAACCCTAGAAAACCGCAACTCAACACCGTCACCACCACCGTCTCGTCGACAATTCAACACACCAGAAACTGTCCCTTCAACTCCTCTAAATCTCCCTTTCCTTAAGATCTCCAGTATGAATAGCGTCTGCGATCAAAATTTCCGGCTAAAGCTCAATCGACAATGTTTGAAATCTTGCGGCATTTGTGCAAATGCACTCGGTCTTATCCGAGAATCAGCTCGTGGAGGTTGCACACTCCGTGCAATAAGCTGTCCCTCGACACCAATGACCATGTAGAGCACTCTCTCACAATTATTGGCTCCTCCTTCCACCAAACCCTAGAAAAAGGAGAACTCAACAGAATCAAGTGCAGAAAAAATATGTGAACGTGTGAAACTGTAGATCTGCTACTTCTTCGCCGAGGTAAAGCTCCGGAAATAACACTGTCCGCGTACAAAGAGTTCAATGGAGCTCGGGATTCATCGCCCAAGCCGGGAAGCTGGGTGATTGATACAACACCGACAGCAATAACTCGCGGGGCAAAGTGACGAGGGTCCAGTGGGTTTGAAACCAATGAAAACCAAAGGCGAGGGAAGGAGGGCTCATGGCCGCCCGATCATGCTGCCCTTGGGATCGCCTTCGATCTAGCAAACACGTTCCCCACGATGTTCTCGAGAACTTTTTCTGAGGAACCGGGTTGGGTGGGCCGAGCCGAGCCAAGCCGAAGCAAACCAGACCTCCGGTATGTAATAAGAGTTGATTGCATTTTGAGGGAAGCTAAACTCCTAAAAATTGTAAGTAAATTTTTGTAGGATGAAAAATGGAATTGGCATCTAATGTGTGGGGGGGGGGGGCTTTGTGGAATTAGTTATGATTTTTTGAAGTTGAAACATTGTAGTCACTAAAAGACACCATCTCTTGAAGTGTACACTATTGGTACATTGAAGAATGCAAAATGAACCTTTGTCTTAGTGGTCGCTTTTAGAGCACCCTACCTTACTATATGTGCACCTTCAATCACCACCACTTGAATTGAATGCATTTCAAAAAAGAAGTAATTCCATTTTTTTTTAAATTGGCATAAATTAAGGGCTTGATTATATTAGATCCTAGATGTAGTTACTGGAATTTTGGCGATTTTTGGATGCCACTGGCCTCAAAATATGACAACCAAAACAACACTTTCTAAATTGATTTAGAACATCAAAATTGTTTATTTTCCACAAAAGTAGACAAGTCTAGATGTGAGCAACCTGATGTATATATGCTTTATTTTTTAATTAATTTTGAATGAAAACATTTTTAAATTAATTTTGTGTGGGAAATCTTCTACCATTCAAAAATTCTCAACTAAAAGTGGACAGCTTTATCCAACTTCAACCATTGTTCTATTGAAAACTATCGACCTTTGTTGGAAAACTCAAGGAAATCAAGGATAGAGAGAAACACTAGCTAATTACAAATGAGCTATTTTTATTTTTCAGATTTTATAATGGGAACCCTAGACATATTATTCTAGGTTGGTCTAGCTCAAATTTTCTCCCTTGACACTAAACTTAACCCTTTGTGGGGCTTTCCTTATATAATATTTTTTAAATCATCTAATTACAATTTTCATGCATACATGAAAATGAAAAAACAAGTGACAAGGAATGGTGACCAAGAGTACACTTCTCACTCATGAATATGAGTACCCCTCTATCAATTTGGATCCACTAATATACAAAGTTTCCTATGAAATGCAATATCTTGAAATCTAGATCATTTTACAAGATTGGGAATTTTTCGTGACCTTTGGCAAGGTCTTTATAGCTTTATTGCAACACTCTAAGGGTTACCAAATATTTTGTAACCTTTAGTAGTAGGGTCCTTCTAGCTTAGCAAGTTAGCAGAAGGATTGATTAAATTTCAATCCCTTTTTAATGAATACAATTTCTCTTCAAGGGGGGAAAAAGTACTAACTTAGTATACTTATGTATTCCATGAATTTTTTACATTTATAAAAAACAATCACCTTGGTATGCACATTATTTTTCATTTTTCATTGGGGGTTTTTAAGGACACAAATTATTTTTATTAATATTTTCTACACTATTCAATTATGCAACATTATACTTTTTGAAAATTTCATTACATGCCATACTTCATTATATTTTGAATTACTTTTTAATAGATTTGACTTAAGCAAAGGATATTCTATAGAAGTATTTCAAGACTCCATTTTTTTTTGTAGAGCCATGTGGCATGAAAATATTCATGTACAAAAATTATTCTTTGAAAAGACATTTTTGTAGACCCCTAATAGAAGTTCACTAGCTAATGTGGCCTTGCTTGTGCCTTGCCCAAATTTTCCATTATAAAATTCCCTTGTATAGTGGTTGTGAATCCAAGATACTAAATTAATCTTGTAAGGATATTTTAGGCCTAAAAGGTCCAATGGACAACTTTACTATAAATTGGAGAAACAAAGAATGCACCAATTAGTCTAATAATTAGAGTATTTTGGCAACTACCTTAGTTATGGAAGGGCCATGTCTTTCCAAGGTTAACCTTTAAAGGAGAAATTGGTGACTGTGAAAATCAGCCTTTTGGATACAATGAGAATCATTGGCTTAAAAAAATGCAAAAACACTCATTGGAAGTGAAACTATTGAAAAAGCCCTCCCCCTTTTATAACAAAATTTCAAGGATGAATAATTGCACTTCTGTCCTACATAGAAGAATTTTGTGTCATTCATTAGACACGAACGTGTGGCGTCATTTAAAGTTGCCAACCACATTCTGACCACTTAAGCAATTTACCATATTTCATGTATGCATTGGGTGAGGAGAAAAATCCCCCTTGTAGAGAAATAGATTTGAGGAGGGTTCAAGAAATTGTTCCCTTTTTTCCCTCAAAAATGAAATAATTATGAATTTTATTTTGTAAAGATTTCATTCAATCCATTCTCGTTATATAAGGCACCGCATTTCCAACCATAGGCTGATTACAAAATTGACCATGCTTCAAAGTAGGTGGTAATTGTGGCTTCAAATGTACATCTTTTGATCATTGTATGCATTTAATGTACACCTCCCCAACATTTGTGTGAAGTAAAATGTCACCTAACTACGTGAGCTCTCACGATTGATCGGAAACAAAGTAGTCTAACTAGCGAAAATAGGTTGTGGTCGGAAAGAGGTCGGCTACTTTATGGGTTAAGTTGATATTAGTGACTCACTCGTGAGCATGTGTAATCATGCTACGAGTCCGGCGGAATGCACGGACAATGTCCAGCAAGGATGCCACGTCGGAAACTAGCTGAGCTGGAAGGAGTGACCCGATCTGCATACTGTACCTTAAGGCCAGGTCGGTCCGGACTCCACAAAGCTCCAGCGATGGCGTGTCGCGCTCTGCTGCGCCTCGCCGTGGCGATAGCGGGCCCTCCTGTCCACTTGGCCGCCTCTCCTGCCTCCTTCCCCCAGCCTGGGCCGCTCCCGCCAGTCGCTTGATTCACCATCATCTCGTCGCTACGTTACCTTTCTTTTGAGCCATTTCTCGCCCAATATGATCCCGTGTGCTGTGAATTGAATCATACTCGCTCGTGTTTTTGAGGTTCCCCTTCGGTTGACCCTAGCGGTGGTGGTAGTTTCGTTTTCTGATGAGATTGACGAGTGCAGGATGTTCTTGGCCACGGTGTTGTGTGGATTGAGTGCGGGCGGCTGTTAAGAATAACGCGAATTGGTGGTTGAAGATTTTGTCCTGGCTTGCAGAGGATTTTTTTTCTTGCTTTTAAGGTGCGGTGACAAGATAGGAACTATAGGAAGGAACGGGGGATTTCTGGGTGCCCCTTCTTCCCGCGGACGAGTTCGCTTGGAGTTGCGTCATTGCCATGGCTTGACTTGCGGGTATGACCATTTTGTGTGTTGGGTATGCGAAGTCTGTTGTTGAGTTTGCTGGGCGATGTTTTCGGTGGAGCATTTTAATTTGTGTGATTTTTGGTGATTAGGAGGAAATTGGGAACTTCAGTTCTTAAGTTTCAGTTTGTTGCTTTCGTGCTTTGGTTATATTAGGGATTTGGAGAGCGCCGAAAGTGATATTCAGACGGCGTTCAGAACGTGAAGGACAACGTGAGGGCTGCGATACTCGTCTTTATTCTGTCTGAAGTGGTAAGCTCAGTTCGAAATTGTCTTGTACTAGACCAATTGTCTTCTGCTAGTCATGTAGGTATTTGTATTACTCGCTTGACCCGCGCGGGACACCGGGTTGGAAGTGGCTATGAGTAAGCGCATGCTGGGGAATACTCATTGATACCTTGGGAGCAAATTTTATTGTTTTTTCGAACGCCTATCTTAATATTTTGGAGCCTATTTCAGAAATTTGAATGATTTTTTTTCAAATGTCAAGATTTAATTTAGAGAATAGTATTTTTGGAAATTAATCGAAGATTTGGAATGGCTTGCTCCAAAATCTATAAGTTACTTTGCAATTGAAAATAGAATAAAATTATCTCCGCTTGGAATTGATGCACAATTGTGATTCTTTCAGCTTGCATTTTAAAAGGAAGCAGACATGGACTCCATACTAGGCTATTTTGGAGCCAAGGCAGGGGATCAGGAAAAGCCAATGGCCATTGAAAGAACTCCATCAGGCACGATGAAGTGGGTGCAGGAGCTATCTCCTCTGGCTAACCATGTGGTTGGGCGCAGCGCAAGGTGCAAATCATTCTCAAAACTTTTCTCAATGCAATTGATGATGTATTGTATTGTCGCTTGTTTCTGCATTTTATTGTGAGAGATGGATGGCATGGAGGAAGGCGTTGAAAAACCTTAACAATGGGAGACTAAAAGCAGATGTGGATTGGATTGGGCAGAATACTGTTGGTCCGTCCCGAGGATTTACGAGAGCAGTTTGATAAAGAAACGCCTGCATCAGCCAAAGGGGCAGATGATTATGCCCGTAATCTACTGGAATATTGCTCTTTCAGGGCCTTGTCTGTTTCTGCTCAAGTTGAAGATCATCTGAATGACAAAGAGTTTCGACGCTTGTCTTATGACATGATGCTGGCTTGGGAAGCTCCCGGGTCAACGAACAAGAATGTACCCAAGGTATATATTACTCTACGTGTGAAAACTAAGTGTCGCTTCGTCTATTTGTGACTAATTACGTTATGGAGGAAATACAGTTTACATGATCAGGCTGTTGTATTAAACGTGCTCGTTAGCATTTCCAGGGTTCTACTCCCATACCTACGAATGCCAAGATGAAACTGGAAAATGGGGTTTGATTCTTTTTCACGTTTCAGACACAGGAAAAGGACGTAACGATCAACGAAGCAGAAAAGGTTGCAGCAGCTTTGGGCGTTGACGACGATGACGAAGACTCAGCACTCTTTTATAATGACTTAATGCCTATGGTGGTTAGTGTTCGTTCCACGTTTTATGTAAATACATTGATCAGCTGCTCAGTCTACTCTGATTGGATATATCACGAGGTTGACTATTTTATCTTCTTCGATGCTACAGTCCGAAGGTCAGATAACTGTCAGTCACTAGGCTGTTCGTGTCTGATGACCAGTTTGCTAACCTTTTGGCAGGCCGAAGTGCAACAAACAGTCGGGTTGGAGGCATTTGCAAGGTTGGCTCCTGCAATTCCTGCCGTTGCAGACATTGTTACCGTACATCCCCAATGGGAAGCTCTCACTGCTACCACTGGAGCACGGCTCCCATTTCAACTTTACGACAGATACCTGACTGAACTTGACAAGTACGTATGACAATTTTCAGAGACATCGTTGACTTGACGTATGGGTGGTTCTTCTTTCATTATATGGATCGAAAATTGATAAAAATAGAAACGTTGACCAGGTCAATACAGTCAGTGAAGTCTCAGATTACACCGACAATATCAGAGAAGCTTCGTCTGGGGCAGAGTGAGACAGTGATAGATTTGGACGGGACATCATCTGGACAGACAGTTCTTTTGCACGAGGGTACTTCGACTTGGCCAGGTGAGGGCTCCTTAAGGGTTAATTAGGCAGTGTGTGTTGCCGAGTTGTCTAAAACTACCGAACGATTTTGTTTATGAGCGAATTTTAAGTTGACACCTCACTTCAGTATTGCAGCTTGCATCTGTGCCTTTTGTGAAGAATCCTTGATCATTTCCAGTTTTCAGCTCCAAGAGTAGAAGAGTTTTTTCTTGCAGCACTTTTTCTTGTGGCTCAGGTGAAATGTACCGAATACAAATTACTAACGTGGGCTATCAATGTTATATAGGGCGGCTGACGTTAACAAACTCTGCGCTTTACTTCGAGACCGCTGGAGTTATATCCTATGGCGAGGCCAAAAAATACGACTTGGCGTCCGATCTGAATCATGAAGTGAGCCCCGATCTGACGGGGCCTTGGGGTGCCAAGCTTTTTGACAAGGCCGTCATGTTCAAGTCGAATGAACTGTATGTGCTCTGAACCTTGAAATTAGTTATGACAGTCAAGTGCTAGAAGCAGCTTCACGATTTGAGCTTCATCACTAGCTGTACTACCTGTAAACAGAATGAAGCAAAATGCCCTCCTCCTTAGGAAGCAGCATTTGCGGGCTGCGAAAGATTTCATTATTTTCATCTTTGGTTGTCACATGAGAAATTTTTTCAATCTTATTGACTCGGTTACCGGTTGCGAAATATTATTGTGCAGGCTGGATCCCATAGCGTTTGAGTTCCCCGAAATGACGGGCCACGGTCGTCGCGACTACTGGCTGGCCCTGATCAAAGAAATCGTGACCGTGCACAGTTTCTCTCGCACATACAAGCTGGAAGGTTTGGGGAAGTCGGAAGCCCTGGCGCGGGCCGTGCTGGGCATCGCCCGATTGCGGGCTATTCGAGATACCTTCAAGGTGCTTCCTACGGGTGCGGAGTGCCTGGTGACGTTCTGCTATGGCGACATCATGCCTCATGGCGACTTGGTGATGGCCGCCCTAGCTGACAGACTTCGACACTCCGGACATGGGGAGGGGGGCGGGACTTTTCTGGATCGTCACGAAGGGAATGTCGTCTTCTCGAGCTCAGCAACTGCGTCCGTGGCGAGTCTGGGCCCCGAAATCACGCCCCATCCAACGCCTGAGCAGCAGCCGGATGCGTCTTCTCCCGTGAATGAGGTGCGGGTGGGAGGCGAGACGAAGCTGGAGAAGACGGTCATGGACTCCCGGGAAGACACCAAGAGAGTAGAAGTGGCGCAATCCACTGTGGACAGCGTCAAAGTGGAAGGGATCGGGACCAACGTGCAAGTGCTCACGGTAGGCATGGGAAACTCACTTCGACAAATTGCATGATACTTTTATTTCTTTCTTTGCCGTGATATATATGATGCAAACTGTGCTGGGGTACGTGCTGATTCATGTCGATCTCTAGCTAGCTTCAGGTGATATATACCAGTACGTGTTAATTAGGGGTTTCTTTGAGTTGTAGCTAGACCCATTGTTCAATTCCTTGATTATGCATGACTCTTTGATTATGCAGAGATTCTTTCAGTAAGTCTTTGTTCCTTTTATTTTCTGGATTGCAAGTGATGACCAGAATTTGTGGAATTTCGTGTTGCAGGAGCTTTTGAAGCCTCTGCAATTGCCTTTGCTCTGGGTGAAATCGATTTTAAACTGGGAGGATAAACTTCATTCGAGTGTAGCTGCGATTGTCGTGTTTCTCTTCATCTTCATGTAAGCCGGGTTCAACACCCACCGTGCCAACTTCTGGCTGGTGAATATATGACCCAGTACTAGAACTGTGGAGCGGTTTCAATGTAATTACTACGTACGATTTCTTCAAGAAACAGACCGGATTCTTTTGGTTGCTGGGCTGAGCTGTGTGGTGAGGTGGAATATATATATGCCCTTGCTAATTGACGATCGTTGAACTGTGCAGGGATTGGCTTTCCTATACCCCGGCCGTTCTCGTGGTCACCGCTGCCCTGTACATCTTCTACATGCGCTACATGAAGAAAAAGGAACAGGTTGGGGTTGGGGAGGTCCTCATCCCCGTGCCGGAAGGGACCAGCACTGTGGAAGCCTTGCTGGCTCTGCAGCAGGCGGTGTCGCAGGCGGAAAGCACGATCCAGGGCACCAACATCGCTCTTTTGAAGATTCGTGCGCTGCTGTTGTCAAATTATCCGGAGGTACGGTACTTTATTCTCGCTGATCGATCATTCAGCGGACGTACCTCAGTCTTTTGTTTCTACAGTACGTCTAAAGGATGGATTTTCATCTTTCAATTTTGATATCCATTCGTGCATGGTTCCTGCAATTTATCATGGTCTCATGCATGTCCTGCGGCAATAACGCTGGGGACTTCTTTCTTAGATTCGATTTGGTAGACACAGTAAAGGAAACGCTTTAGCTAGCTTAGCTTCTTCATTGCAAAGAGATGAAATCAGACAGCATATATCGTTCTACTGAAGATCAATGCAGAATATGAATACATATATATATATATATATATACATACGAATGTGAAATGCTCTAAACGTATTGTGAATTTCTGCTTGACTCGATATATGGATGCCTGGCATGATCTTGACTGAATTGTTGCAGGCTTCCAATCAAGTGGCTGCCCTCTTGGTGGCGATCGCTTTGGGTTTGGCTGTGATCCCCACCCGGTGGATCGCCTTTGTGCTCTGGGCGAATGTGTTCACCAGCGGGATGCAGTCCCAGAAGCAGAGCCCTTCGTCCAACAGTGCCTTTCACAGGAGGTTCAATGAATGGTGGTACAGTATTCCCGTGGTGCCCGTCCGCTTCCTCAAACCGGGAGAAGAAGAAAATGCGGACAAAGTAAAGTAGACCTGTTGAATTCACGATCTTCGATATAGCCCCTGCAAAGTAACCACCAGTTGACTTGTTTAGCAATAGAAGAAAAATTGATACGGAAGGCATGGCTAGTGTATGAGGGGGTGGTCTGGCCAAAGCCTTCAATGTTACTTAAGAGGTATTTCCTACCCTCGTACATATTGCACTGGACTGTTTTGACAGTAGGCTCATGGTTCTTAATTTAGCCAAAATGAATGTGAGGACACATGATGGCCAGAGTATATATCGAGGGAACAGTTCGATGAAGTTAGTAGACAGTCGTCAAGGAAGTAGTTTCACTCATGTAGAGTACAAAATTTAATTTAAAAAAGATCAAAGCAAAATATAGAGTTTCAATCTTCATGTGCAAGCTGGAAAAGAAGTTCTTGTAGCTGGAACTTGAAGTGTGTATCATTAAGGAGCTCAGTTATTGCACATACCTATAATTACTCCAGTAACTATCCCCAACACATGGACGTCATCTTTTCATTTGTTTTCCGTTTGTCTTTCATTTACCTTTCATTTTGTCTTTCATTTTGTCTTTCATTGTGGACTTCAGTTGTTTTCCATTTTGTCTTTCATTTGTTCCATTTCATTTTTGTTGGATTTTTATTTGTCTTTATTTGATTATTATTTGTTTTTCAATTTTTTTTCCATTGGCATTGAGAACTCATTTCAGTTCCATTTGGGTTTTCATTTCGTATAATTTGGGTCTCCGTCGGGATTTTATTGATTCAATTTCTCCACATTGTTTCAATTCACTTTCCTGACATTGACTAGTTATTGCGTTTCAGACATTCAGTTTTGATAACGGACCCAGTTTTGTGCTCAGGGAGTTCAGCTGCCTGTGCAAATTGAGAGAAACCGGAACTGAAGAGATGATTGAATCTGTCAGTGGCAATCTTATTAGGCTCTTCATATTCTTTCCAACAAAGTGTTAAGTTATGCAACGTAACTAAGCTTACTGGACAGTACGTAAGTACCGTGAACTAGCTGCGCCATTTTCGTTGACTGGAGGGATATTCACAGGTAAAGCTTTGGCTTTCTAACGCAGCTGATGCAGACCTAATTCTACACCAGCCGTAACTTTAGACTTTGTGCAGTTTTGTGAGGTCGCAATTTGGGGCTCTTTCAATTGCCCCAATTCATATTTTAATGCTAACAAAATTGACATTGAAAATCCAAAGCTTTGATCAGCTTGTCAATGTACTCAATTTCAAATTGTAACCCTTAACCACTTAACGCCTTAACAATAATACCATTTACCAAAATTTCATGAAATTGGGCATAAGAGAAGGTTGTCTTTTTCAAGATTCAAGTGTTACATTGGATGAATGAGAAGGTAGTTGGATGAAATAGTGTTAGTAAGCCCTTTGCTCATTGTCTAGAATATGGATGTCGGAGCGCTTAAGGGTTAAATGTTGACATGGATGTTGTTGTATGATGGATGAACAAGGATAAAAAGAATCCTTGTAATAGGATAGAAGTGCAACTATTCATCTTTGGAATTTTGTTGTGAAAAGGGGAGGTCTTCTACACAGTTTGACTTCCAATGAGTGCTTTTGCTATTTCTTAAGCTAATGATTCACATAGTAATGAAAAGAGATGATTTCCAAGGTCACCCCTTTGTCTTTTAAAGATTAAACTTTAAATGTTATTAAGATCTAACATGTTTGTATGTTAGTATTAACCAATAAGTTAATTCTTAAAGATCTAGTGGTGGAATTATATATATGACCTTATATTTTCCTCCTAGAATAAAAAATATTTACTAAAATGTGTCAAGACATAGACTATTGAATTGAAAATTGAACAACTACCGTCTTTCAAATGGAAGGCATTTTGATATCTATATCTTATCATGTTCAATATAACACTCTATATAGAGAATTTGTAGCCATTTTGAAATTTCTCAAAACATTTAAAAGGTATAATAATGATCCAAATTAGAAGTACCATATGTCTAAAGCACACAATGGTGTTCTTTGAAGTTATAAAACCATGACAATGTATATGAAATGCACAATAATTGATTGGAGATTGAAATATCAACCAATAATTAAAAATTATTAAATTTGGATTTTACACCAATGGAATTGATCATGCAACATAAAATAATTGTCGTGTATCTAGAAAAGTAACCTATGCATGCATGCAATAACATATAATTAATAGGGGAATTACATGAACAACCTCAATTTCATTGTATTGGCTTATTCCAATACTTGTTTGGGCCTATGTAGATAAGGTACACAAAAATGTGAAATATCAAAAATGTAAAATACACAAAATTCAAGTTTTGAAAAAAATGCAATTTTCTTCTTGAACAAGATGACTTAACCCTTTAACGACCAGGTTGATGACTGATCACTCAAACTGACAGATTTTCATCGATAGCAGACTCGCTATTAAGAGCAAGCCCACAATTGACTCCCCAAACACGGACGTGAAATGGCTTGGCATATCCCTCCACACCAAGAGGGGACACTTAGTGGATATTTAATCAAACTTGACATTTGGTGAATTATTTATTCAAATCAAATTGTAGATGTAATTTGAAGTTATGCGACTAATGCTAGGAAGATTTGAATTAATTAATTGTTAAATTTTTAATATATACATTTTCAAGCATGATCCCTTTGCTTGAAAATCTATGTCAAAAATTTAACATTTAATCTATGGTAAACCCAAAAGCTTTGGAAGCTTAGCTTCAAATATCATCACAATTAGATTTGAGTGTCTCATGAGGGAAGACAATCTCTCTATATACACATGGGGTGATAGGAGGAGGAACAATCCATGTGGGATAAGTCACTTGAATGAGAAGGAACTTCACTATTCATTCATGGTGAAGTTCTATTTCATTCTAAGTGACTTATCCCACATGGGTTATTCCTCCTCCTCCTACCCCATGTGTATATAGAAAGATTCTCTGCCCTAGGGGTATAGCAAGTTTGCTACCTTCTTCCTCCATTGTATTGGACACAATGGGAAAAAACACTTCAATGTGTTTGAAGTTAAAATTTTAAAAATGTTTAAACCTGAAATTTTTTAGAACTTAGGAATTTTTTAAATCATCACGACTGGATTTTAAAACTCAAAGCAATTTCTACTCTGAAGTTGGCCTCACATGGCTAGTTACCGTGTCTCCGCAGCTTGGTGGGGCTTGCTCTAATGAAATTGTGTCAGTCTGCCACTTTTTCGTAACCCGTCATCGACCTGGTCGTTAAAGGGTTAAAAAGGCCATATCTCAAAAATTTCACAAATGAAAAGTTTGCAAAACTAACTACATATTTTGAAAGTTGATGAAGGGGAAAAAGATGTATCAAAATTTGAAGTCTAAGCAATCATCCTACCATCCTTTTAAGCCATGCCAAGTACAAATTTGCACCTATAATTCCCAAAGAATATTCATCAACATCCAACAACATTGTTTTGGCTCTAAACCATTTTTCAAAATTTAAAAGTGCTTCAAATCAAGGGAACATCTTATAGATTGAAAGTGGATTAGTATTAACCCCTCAAGGCCCAAGGCCTTTTTGGATTTAAAAACATCATAGCTTTTGAAGTGCTATAAATCTAAATGTCACTGAGTTATACAGATCTTAATTGTACAATCTTGTAGTGCACATGTTGTAGATGGCATGGATAAAATTTGAAGTCATTTGACCGTATAGATTGAAAGATTATAATGTTTTAGTGTTGATAAAGGATGCTGAAATTTTCCTAAAAACACATTTGGAGGTGAAATTTGAATTCTAAACCTTCTCAAATGAAAAAACTTTGAACTACAAAGTGCTTGAAAATCAACATACGAATACATTGGTGAAAGAAAATATCATTCAATTGACTCATTGTGTCTAAAAAATGGCTTTGAAATGTCAAGAAAAGTTGCCAAAAATACATCCAAGGCTGAACCTCCTTCTACTAAAATGCCTCTCAATCACTCATTATTTCTTGGATTGATATGAAATTTTATTGACACCAACTAGACCAGTATGTGCAATTTTCCCAAAAAGAACTATTGAAAATGGAAATTGTATGAAGAAGAAATAGGCAACCAAAGTTCACTATAATGAAAACCTATTAGGGTTTTGAACTTCGAATTGCTCCCAAACATCCCAAACAACCTAGATTGATATGAAAAATTTACCACAAGAACTAGAATTCAAGGGGAACATAATGCAACAAATTTTATTGAAAAAAAAACATTGTATGAAAGAGATACAAGCCCCCAAAGTTGCAACCATCAAGTGCAATTTTGTGAACTCAAATTATACTTGTAAACTTTGATTGGATTTCAAGAAACTAGAAAAATATGCACAACTTCTTGAACAAGTTTTACTGAATTTGGACATTAGATGAAAAAGTTACATTACTTTGGATTAGACTCAAACTATGTGAGGCTACTTTTGAGCACCTTGGACGTTGAGGGGTTAAATTGGTAATAGATTAGGGAACATTTAAAACAACTTTTGGAATCTTAAAATCTCCATTTAATTTTCTTTAGTATTCTTCTCTATTTGATGTGCCTCAAAATTTACTTCCATTTGTCTCTATTTCATAACTTTTAGAATATATAATCATTTGTAAAATTAGTTAAGTGTTGACTCTACACTAGGAAAGCAAGAATTTCACCTAACCAATTAACCCTTGCCCACTTACACTAAGGTAGGAGGCTTGAATGTTGGAAGGGCAATAGTGTATTTTTTGCTTTTTAATTGTGCTCTTTAATCCCTTTGAGTAAAATATACATTCAAGTAAGGCTAAAATAAATGAAAGCATGATGTAGATCATTATGTGAGTCAAAATTATAGAAACTTCGTAAGTTTGAAATGCTCCATTCAAAGGCTGATTTTGATTAAGATTGGTCTAGTCTATGAGCACTAATAGCTACCTACACACCTCACTTTGAAAATTCATAGTTGATTCATTGTAAGTCAGAAAATTACAATTTAAATCGTCAATGAACTGTTTCTCTTTCCTCTTTCTACCAAAAATATGTGAAAAATGTTATACTCTACTGATTTTCCTGCAGATGCTCCATTTAAGAGCCTCCTACCTTACCCATGGAATATTTCTTCTTGGAATGACCTCTTATTGGCTGAATCTCACCCAAAACAATCCACAGTGAAGAAATGTTCACTTTGAAAAATCACTCAAGGCAGAGGTTTGTCCAAATCAAAAGTTTTTTTCAGCTATTGAAAGGTAACTTGATGAACTACATGAGAAAAAAATTTAAATTTAATTTAAATTTAAAAAAATATATATTTTAGGGATCCGAGCAGCCCCTGAAGTTGGGCCGCGACCATGAAATGGTTGTGTGGACCTTGAGGGACTCAATTAATTCATTGAAAATCCAAAATTTACACAACTACTTGCATACTTGCATTTTGCTTAGTAGGATTTGCAAATGTGCAAAAAAACTCCATCATTTTTCTCATGCATGCCCAGGGTGCCCCAAGAACTTTATAACGTCAGTTTTAGGTGTCTTTACCTTTGAGAAATTTGCAGTGCTGCACAGGTTTACCTTGAAGACTCGAGACACCCCCCAAAACAGAGAATTACCTCCGCAGAAAAACAACTCCGCACCTGCCATAGTGAGTATGCAGTAAACTCCACGTTGAAAGAGCTCAGGCACTTAAACTTCACACCTTCAGGACAATCTCCACACGAATAGCATACAGGTTGACAAAGCCATTGCCTTGTGGCTTGTGCTAAAGCCCTGGCAATTCAAATTCTCAAGAATGGTACAATTAATCTTTGCAGGACTGTTCTTGCGCTAGCACAGGCTGCGCAGCACGAACAAGAAATGCTGTGCACCTTGATGCTCCCACTACATGGAAGACCTTGACAATCTTCCTCTGCTGAAATTTCAGCATCTAGGGGCAACGCAACGTCACAGTGCAACTCCTCGACTCTGCAACCTCTTCCTTTCCTCTTCGAGCTGCAAACACATTCCAACGTGATTAGAGAACGTCGAGCACATAACAGCAACAATCAAAGAAGCAACATTGATATAGGTTTTCACACACAATGTGCAATGAGAGCACTAGCCACTACTATTATACTTTCAATGCTCATTTTTCAGCTACAGCTTCCATCTTCTGACAGATATTTCCAGATCTAAAAATGGACACAGCACCTACATAAATAACTGGGTAAAAACGAAACCCTCAAGCCCAAAATAACTCTTTGTTTGATGGCTATCATTAGACCTACTAATAGGAATTTCTAGATCCATAGATAACACTCAATCATGGTTAGTTCATCAGAGCGAGAAAAGATAAACTTACAACTTTGCGAACACGTTCGTTGGCAGCAGTCGCACCGCCAATGACATTCTCCGGTTTGTAGGGTTGGTTGACACAAACATCATTCATGACTAGAATGGTGGTCTTATCCCACCTACACGGTAATCTGATCATTCACACCATCCCCACATCAGGTGCTTCCAAATCACGATGAAGTAGCCTTGTGCAATCTTTAAAACCCTATGAAATATTGAGCCATTGCTATAATTCCATTCCACAGAGAAAGAACCCAAAACTCATATGATCTTCAAATGCAAACCCGAAAGCTGACACAAAAAGACGCATAAGTCGTTTGAAGTGATTACGTCTTAGAGAGAGCATCAAAAATATCTTGCGCTTCCGCAGTAACGCCAACGCCAATCCTTTCAGCCTCAGCCTCTGCTTGCCTAATCAGTAGATAATGAATCTTAAAGTTCAGCTCATACAAAATAAAGGGCACAATAAAGTCTCCAAATGCCAACAACCAGCACGCTGACATTGAAACCGGACAATTGCACTCGATTGTGAAACCTGAAAAACATGCTGAAAATTAACATGACACTACCTTCCAATATAAGATATATGAGTGGACAAGAGAAACTGCCAATTGTATCTGAACAGTCAAAACATGGACTCAAATGTCAGCAAGTAGTAGAACAAAGAGCTTACTTTATAGCAGCTTCTTCGCGGTCCCGCAAAATTTTCATATCAGGAGGAGGCGAAATTTTCAATTCATAAGCATCTTTCTGTGCTTGACCGACTAATTTTACATCCTTGATGAACGTCGTCTTTAGAAATCGTAAATTCCGACGACCACCAGCCATGTCACCTTCCTGTTCAAAAGCCGTCAAGGATAACCTCTGATGGAGAGACTAAACAGTACTTGACACAGAGTAGTAAAATTCTCTGGTGCAATGCGAGTTGACGAACTCCCACATGCATACCATACTTGACCTAATTTGTTGACAATATATATTGCACAGCCCAAGGCTTGTGCTAAGAACAAAAATATGAGAAACCTTATCATTAAAAGAAAAGGGCACTGCTATCCTCAATTGGATGATATCATATCTACACCACAATACGGATATCTGGCTCAGGCTCAAGATTCGAAATAAGCAAGAAAAGAACGGAGAGAACGCATTGATCAGTACTATGCACGAAAACGAAACGAAGAATCGAGAAATGGGAGACCGCCTGAGACCTAACTTCTACAATCACCATTCCAAACCAAACCCTCACACTGCCCTAAAAAGCCTTCGTAGTTCAAGTTTCTTGGATACCACAAACCATAGCTTCCAGTAGACAACCCCCCGAAAACAGGATACTTCCTCCAAACGCTACAACACAACGAGCTCCCTCAAAAGTAACCTGGCGCCATAATTTTCAAACTGAAAACAGCCTGACCACGAATTACTCCTAAAATTCTCAAGACTGAGAAAATCCTGGGCCAGCTCATTGATTGCTCTGACAGCCCTAAAATCAAATTCTTGGGAAGCTCCATCGGAGACACAATTAAACAACAGAATCCTAATCGAACAGGTGATCTCGATGCAAGTACAAGAATTCCCGTGCCATACGAACACACAAAACGCCACAAAACTTGGATCTCGCTCTCAAAACCCCAAGCCCGAAGAGATCATGAGCACCGACGCCTTAAAAAATATTCACGAAACTCACTCCAGCTCGGGGAGCCCTAATCCTGAACACAATTACCGTGATTCCTAATCCTAAACGGAAAGAAGAAAAGGATATGAAGAACCAAAATGTTGGTGCCTTGGTCGTAGGTCAAGACATGGCCCTCCACGGCTTCCCCGAACGTGGTCTGGATGTGCAGTTTACAACCCTCCGCAAACTCCCTTTGGCCGGCTGCACTAGCGCTACTCCCCGCACCACCTTCCATCCCTGCCGCTTGCCGCCCGTCGTCGTCGTCGTCGTCTTCGTTCTTCGTTCACGCCTTGTTCAGCTCTTCGTTCTTCGCTACTACTCGGAGCTTCTGCTCAGCGGCAGAACAGCATTTCTGGGACAGTAGTAAGACTGAAGGCTCTGCTGCGTCCACCATTCTCCATCACGCAGCGGAAGCGGAAGCGGAAGCAGGCTTCTTCGTCTCCGCCATCGCTCCAAGGTGCAAGCTCCAAGGTTCTCCACTCAAGACTGCCTGCTCGCTCCTCTGGCAGGCTCCGTCCGATGGTCGCAAGGGATTCGACTCCGCGACTGAAGGTCGGTGTATCGGCGGTCGCTGCCAGCTCGGTCAATAAAGCGGGGGACGTGGCACTGCGGGCAGACCGATGATGGGCTGGATTCGTTGGTCCAACTGGCACAGTGAGTGTTCTCTATAAGGAAAGCAATTAATTTTTTTTTGTTCACAAATGGGAAAGTGTGAGAAAGTTTTATTTTTTCAACAAAATATGAATTTGTAATGAAATTTTGAAGTTTAATGCCCAAATAGTCTATCATGTGTCACTAGATTATTCAAAATCCAATAAAAAGTACACCCAAAATGATCATCTTGTTCAACTAAAATGGCTACAACATTGAAGTTGTGATGTAGCCATGTCCTTTAGTGTTTTAATGTACCAAAAGGTGCATTTTAGATCTTATTCCATTGCCACTGTCACTTCTAACTAACTGTAGTTTGTATTGTTGTCCCTCCCCAAAAGTGCCTCTTCCACATTCCAACAATGTCTTTGAGCAACCACTTGGGATTCTAGCAAATGGGTTCAAAGCAAGACCATTTGCATCAAAGGTAATCAGTACTAAGGTTATTTGGATTAGATTCTGTCCTCACAGACATTAATTGTGGGGTCTATTTCTCCCTTGGCTTTGCCTTCAAGCGAGCCTTCAAGTTAGAATTGTATTGTATCATTTCTTTCCCATCGAATGAAATTTTGATGTGTGGCGCATGTGGACTTTATATGGACATAATGGGATCTTTTGTAGGGTGACACAAATAGTCTCATGGCATGAATAGATTAAGATACCTTACATCTAACTTAATCCTTTATTCCATGAATGACCATGGATTCACTATTTTTTATTTATCGTATTGCAAAAAGTAAAGTTCAAATGAGAACAAAATTTATACCCTTAGATTTTATCAATGACATTACATGCATTGGTTCAATATTTTATTAGACAAATGAATATCTCTATATGGATTCTTCAAAAAATTGGAAAATATGAGACTAATAAAGTGGTTGTTTGGTCTTTGAAGGGTTAATCTTTTTACATCTAAAATAATTTTTTGGATTCTTGCACACTTTTGCTAATATCTTTATATGAGTAAATTATTTCTAACAATTTCATTAAATTTCCATGATGGAAGGACACCTCTTACCCCGTGGATGTATTTAAAGAGAAATGGTCAAAAATTGCCATTTTTAATGCATTGCCTAAAATAAAAAAATAATTTTTTTTTAACTTCAATCGTACAAAAAGACTATTGCAAAAATGTGTTGAAAACATTTCATCCCATTTGACTACGTGGATTGAAAGATTATAATGTTTGAAGTAAAAAAAAACTTTTTTTCATTGTTATAAAACAAGGTTAGCAAACTTTGAGTCCTTGTGTAGTAAAATTTTTGTCTTGATGAATTTAAGTCTCTTTACAATTGAGCTCTAAATCTTATTAGGTACACATTAAAAATTTCAAAGGTAAATATGGAATCTAGCTTACTCTAAATCACCTTACAATGCAAGCCGAGGTTAGTGAACAAACAATACACTAGTTAAGTCATCTTTTGATGATTTATTGTGCAATGAAGAAATCTTTTCTATAAAATCCAAACAACGAATAGATGGAGACAAACATCTGAAATATGTGGGAAATTTTTCAAAAATTTTGACTTTATAGATTGCAAGATAATAGGACTTGAAGTTAAAAGAAATGTCTTTTTCCCAAACTGTCCTAACATAGCTAATAAAGTTTGACTCCTTTTAGAATGTGATTGATTTGACAACTAAATTTTTATTTTTTGTACAATTATATGCTATATTTTATTAGTTACATACATGCCAAATTTCAAAAGTTCATGAGGGTTTTAGCAAAAAATGCGAAAATTGCTTGAATTGACTAAATTTTTTTGGATGGCACAACTTTTGATTTGAGAATTTGATTGGAAAAAAATTATGTTCCTACTAAAAGAGTACATGTTCACACCTTGTCAGGCACCTTGTATCAAAAATTTTGTGAACATCCAACCAAATTGACTTCAATAGTAGGACCCTACCCAAGGTTTCAAGTGTTTGTTGAACGGACACTTGGTCCTTTAGGGGTTAAAATAATCAAGAATTGTTATGGATGAGTGAGAAGGTATTTGAACAAACATTAGGTTGAAGGACTCTATTTGTTATCTATAATTATATGATGTCAAAATTAATGCTCAAAGTTGAGTTTTGCCTCTGTTACTAAAACCAACCTATCTAGATTCTTGCATGAAATGTACATTCCTTGATCACGGAGGGTCTTCATTTCTAAATACATCGATAATCAAAACATTAAAAATTCATAATTCATCTGTATAGCATCCCAAAAATACATGCTAAGAGAATCATTCTATAATCTTATTTCAAATGCCAAAAAGACTCAACAAAAATTAAAACGATTTAAAAAGAAAAAATTATTTAGATGGTCAATGTCAAAAAGGGTGGACTGGAAGTTTCAGTTTTAGATTTCATTTTCATTTTTCAACTTATTTTTTTGAGTGATACCACTTTGAAAACCTGCTAAAAATACAAGTTAAATTATAAAATTGATTTGTCCTAATAGTGCACGTGACACTAATTTATCAAAGTCAGACTATTTTGAATTAGTGCAAGTTGAAACATATATATCTAATATGTGTCTATAGCTTAAATACAATAATTGAGATTATAACTTGAAATATTGGGAACAAAACTCATCAAAATGAACCAAATTTAATTTGCTTCTTTAGGAATACAAAATATACTAGAATAGTTTTTATAATTTTTAAGAGGCTTAAAATATAATTTACACTTAGATTTATAAAGTTACTATTAGTTTCATCCAATAAATTTTATTTTGAAAGGTGGTTGAAGTCAATGACAATAAATTCATTACCAACTTTGATGATTCATTTAAATAATAAAAATAGAACAAACTCTATAAATTATGAAATATGCTTATTTTAGTTGATTTACATAGAATCAAATTATACCAACTAGAAATAGACTTCAAAGATATTCTATCAAATAAAAAAATAAAAAATGTTCACCAATCTCCATTCAAATTTCAACACAAATGACTTGTTTCGACAACAAAAGCCAAGTTTGAACATCTTAGATGTCCAATCCATAAACTTGAATGTTGTAAAATGTGTGAATCACAATGAATAAAAATAGGCAATTTAGGCCACAAGATTGCCAAAGATAGAAATTCATACAAAGACACAATACATGGTTCTTTGTAACAAGAATTTGTGAGTCAATTTCCGAACACATTACATCTATAACTTGTACGATAGTCCATTATCATTGCTTTGGTAGTTGCATAAATTTTCACTTAGTTATTTGATTCACCAAGAAAATTGTATAGTAGAGCATATTAGAGGATCTTGTCCACGTTCAATTTTGGTCAACTCCTTTATGAAAAATAAAAGATACAATGCAAAAACACATAGATCAATCCATTGAATTCACCCGGGGAGATCACTGTCGATTTTTTAAAAAACAACGTGAGTTAAAAGATAGGGTCCATTTAATTCAAAGGGGGCAAATTTTATATTATATGTAGAACTACTATAGGGTTTATGAAATGCTACATATTCTATTATATATAAATTAGGTTATATAAAAATACCATATAATAATAATTTTTATTAATAAGTTAGCCTTGACAAATAAGGGCCTCTAAAATTTTTCATATTACAATGAGTTTAGATATGAATAAATAATTTTGTGTACATGATAAAGTGTATACAATCCAATAGATCTAGGGAATTATTTTGAGAGATATGTCATTGCTGTCCAGCCTGTCTAGATCAATCTGTCCATAAGTGTGCCAGTAGTGTTAGCATGCAAGAATCTATTGTTCTAAGAAAAAAAACGTTGAGCTGTTAGTGTACAGTACACTAAAGACTATAATGGAGATTTGGCCGTTAAGGAATTGTTTTAGGGTTCTGGTACCTTCACTCCCATGCGGCTAGGGTTAGTGAGGATGGCTGTCTCGCTCCTTTGCTTTGCTTCACTGCAACTAAGATTGTTAGGGTTTGCTATGAATTTTTTTGGTTGTGTTACACTGCAAGGCGGATAGTTTTTTTTGTGATTTTTTCAATCAACTCTTGCAATTTAGAGATTAAGGTTGTAAGGCAATTGCTTGGCGCTGGGGTTTCTTGTGGGCCTCAAGGTTTGGATGCTGGATGCGGCTGGATTCAAGGTTTTGCTTTGATTCAATGTTTTGCTTCAAGGTGCAGTATTGCTTCATTGGGTCCAGACTTGACTAGATTTGAAAACTCATCTGCTACTCCAAGGTTAGTTAAATTCTTATAAGAATGTTTCAATTTTTAGAACATTTTTTTAGCCTGATAGATAGTAGAATGTGTCATGAAGGCAATGTTTTATGTTAGCATATATTACCAGATAGAATGTTCAGTTGGAAACATTTTCTATATTTTTGTATCATTTGGTTGAACTTGATGTTCATGATTTGCAACCTAAATAGTCACTGGATATCGGTTTAGGGTTTAGAGCACTTGTTTATTGGACTGATAGTGTTTTAGTTTTTAGCAATATGGTTGCTGGAAATATTTCTGTTCATGCAAATATTGTACTTTTCTGGAGTTACATGTTTATTGTTATAATGTTTATGCAGGTCATAATCGTCATCTTTTTCTACCTCTATTTCCTAGAGTAACTACCATTACATCATTTGCTACTATGACCTCTTTATTGGACTTCGAGGACTAGATTTTGAGGACTTCCTTTGTTTGAACATTTAAGAGACCTCTATACTTGCTACAAGCTCTTTGAAGCTCAACGTCCTTAGTTGCCCAGGCTTTTCAACTTACAATTGCTGCAATTTTGGTATGTTTTTACAAACCTGTTTTATGCTGCAGTAGCTAATTTTCCTTCAATGTCGGGCTTTTTCTTGGTGGAGTTACAATTACAATATCCTCATGAAAGTTTCAGACCTAACAGAGGATATTATAGAGGAGGAAATTTCACAAAACAAAGTGGTAATGATAGTTATATTGGAATACAAAATTTTTCCATTTTGCTAGAAGCCCTAGATCTGAATTATGGTTTCATAAAGATCAAGGCTTTTTTTTCCACATTCAGACTAGTTCTAACATCCATCATTCCATGTTGGATTAAATAACTGTACTTGTGTGATACTAGCTCCAATATTAAGACACTAAATTGCCTATAAGGTAGGAGGCTCTAATGTTGGAGGGTCATTTAGAACCGCTCATGTAGACTCACCTGTAATGGACTTGAGGTGGTCTTCAAATGGACCTTCTACTGTCATTGAATGAATCAATAAAAAAAATATTATTTATTGTAAGAGCCAATCATTTGCTTTGCTTTCTCCATTTCTCTCTAAAAGCTGTAAGTGAACAATTTACGGAAGACCTATGGTCAAAAATAGGGACCTATGACTCATCTTGTTTGAAAATTCATAAGTAATTCAAAAATGCTTCAAAAAATACAAAACGACTTGGGTTACAATCAGAATCTATTTTTCTTTGTCTGAAAAATGAACTAAAAATAATCCCATACAAGAAACGACATGAAAAAGGCAAACCAGCCCTTAAGTGCACGCTTTAAGAGCCTCCTACCTTAGAGTCATATTTGATATTGACTGCTACTAGTGAATTGAATTGCTTATAATTAATATGCAATTACTCATGCAGGTTCCAATAGTGCTTGATCAGTACTAATAAATCATAGATTTCAGATTTGAGTATGTATGTATGTTCATTGGTCAAGATACATCACGAATTTCAGATTTCAAACTTGAGTATGTATGTATGTTCATTGGTTGAGATACATCTCAATTTCAAATTTCAGATTTGAGTATGTATGTATGTTCATTGGTTGAGATACATCTCAGATTTTAGATTTGAGTATGTATGTATGTTCATTAGTCAAGATACATCTTGAATTTCAGATTTCAGATTTGACCATGTATGTATGTTCAGTGTTAGAAATTTTGACTATTTGGGCACTCATAGATTAAAGAAGTGTTTTGCGAACTTAAATTAAATATATTCTTTAGAGGAAGATTGTCATACAACTGTGGCCTTGGCTGTGGCACATATTGACTGAATTTGAACTTAATTAATCCTAAGTTTGATTATGTATTTTTGGTACGAATTCCAGGGAGGACGATTCCCAGATGATTCCCACAATTGCATGTTTTTGCTTAATCAGAAACATGTTTCTTGCTGATTGAATATCAATTTTATGACTGACCTTTTTTGTGCAAAGCTCCCAACCATTCCATTTCTAAATCATTAAGTGCGCTCCCTTTGACTCTTCAGTTGTGATTCTTTGCATGGATATGGTAGCCGACCCATACCTGATCACCCTCCTATTCCTGGCCAATAGACTATTGTAATTCCAACCATAGGCTGTTGTAGTTTGCAAAATTCAAGGAGCAATTCTGGCACATTAGGATTGGTTGCAACGCTGTGAATATTGCAACCAGCCCGTGGTCGACTTTGCAATAGCCTACATCACCATTGTAGGTTGAAGAGAATCTTTCATTAAAAAATTCATAATAATTACATTTTTTGTAGTAAAATTCTGAAAAAATATGCAATCCTTCTAAATTCTATTTCTGTACATGAGGAAAATTTAGCACTCAGAAAACCTGTGCCCCAAATATGCGTAATTGCTTAAGTGATCAGGTATGGGTCGGCTACCATAATTGGTTACTGTAGGACATTCTCAGGGACAAACAATCCAAAAATCAGAGACGACAACTCAAAACATCAAGGGTGAACTGCGAGTGTCTAAAAAGATAGATACCTAACGCACCTCAACAAAGTATAAAAGAGCAGGACAAGCAGTCACTTATTGCCGGTATGTTGAGTAAATGACTTGGCTTCATAAATTCATCATCAATGAATATTTGTGGAAATGGTTTTTTGGATTTCTAGATTAGTTGTTACTTGTTTTGCAGCTGATTACAGACATTGCATTTTTTATCTTGCTTTATTTTAATTGTGGCAATGGCACAAGGAACAATAGTGCAAATTACTCCATAACAAAGAGTAGGCAGCAGGTAGCTTGGAGTTGGCAAGAGACAGCAAGTAGCTTAGAGCAGGCAATAGGCAATAGTTGGGCATTGGCCAGATTCATTTGCTGTAAGTGGCAACAAGAAACTTCTATATGGTAAGAAATCTTTTAGCTCTTGTGTAATGCTTTTTGCTGTTGATTATTTTTTTAAATCTAAGATTTTTTCTTCAGCATTTACAATTTTTGCACTCCAAATTAATGAGAACTAGTTAGATGCTCAAACTGATAGCATTGATGTTTCATATTATAGCTCTCTATAGTTTGTGTTATTTTGTTATCCATAATGGTTTTACAAGGGTGTGTCATTTTGGAAGTGAATGCTGTTTTGATACCTTCTGGGAATATAGCTTTGCAGATGTTAATGCAAGAGGCAATTCAATTCTTATTGGATGTGTTTAAAATTGGTGTTTCATTTGGAAGAAGTCAATGTGGTTGATTGAATTCTATAGATTTTTTAACATTGGTGGTAGGTTTGGGGTTTTAGGATTTTTGGAACTTGACTGAAACCTTAGATCTGCTTATTCCTAGTTTTTATAGCTCTTAACATTTGAACTTAACAATTTTAGCACTATGAAATAAGCCATTTTAATAATTATGAGCATTTTGTATTCTCATTAGGTATTTTTGAGAAGGAAGGACCCAAGGACTTGATAGATGTAGGAAAAGTTGGCCCCATTATTGTCCAAAAACCTTTCTTGGTCGTCCTTGGCAGCTTGCTAGTCTATAAGTTAAATTTCTATTTACTTATTATTCATCATGCTTTGCCCTCGTTTCGTCTGTCAATAGAATTATATGAGAATAGTGATTTAGTGTTGCCAGCTAAATTGTATGCAATTCTAAACTTTTGATAAGAAATGCTTAGAGCAAATTTTCCTTTCCAACTAAACTTGTTAATTTTGACCATAACATGATTTTGATGTCATTTTCTTTGTGGAATGTAGGGTTGAGAATCTTGAAGATCAAGGGCACTTTTTGAGTTAATGTCAATTGCTTGGTCTCATGATCCTCTTTTCTAAGTATTGTCATCAATTTTGTATATTTAAGGTTAATGAATATTGTTATTATTAAAGTATGGGTTGAGGTTCTTGAAATTAGATGAAAGAATCATAGGTAGGTTAAAACTTGGAAAAGTCATTAGTGTATTTTTTTATTGGATCATGAATTAGTTTTGCATGCTTAATAATTGTAATTAGGTTTTAGGATAAACATAATGGAATGTTGTATTTAGAATAGGTGTGCTGTTTTGGATATAAAATTGTACTAAGCTAGGGTTTTAATGTAAGTTATTACATGGTTAAGAAAATTTTCAGTTTGGAGTTCTAGGGTGCTCATTGTTAATGAGTGTTGAGTAATATGTGTTGAGCATTCATAATATTGTTAGAATTAGGCAAGAAAATTGTCATGAATTGTCATGTAGTTAGTTTGTTGTGTACATGTGTTGGTTGTGTTGTTGTGATTACCAAAGTGCAGATTATAGGTGGTCATTTTACTTAAGAATAAAGGCGATGGTAGCTGGATGAAGCTTCTAGGCGTTTTATCTCAAAGACTAGATGGATTGTTGTGAACATCGAAGTTGGATGGACGATATTGAAGGTGTAGTGTGACAACATTGGAGCTGGATGGAGGATATTGAAGGTGTAGTGTAATGTTGTGGACATGTTGATATGGGGCTACTTGTACATATATTTGGAAACGTTTAGAATCATCTTTTTTATGCTAGTGTTTTTTAAACACTTTTTAATTTTTTGATCCTAAATTTCTAAGCCATTCCAAATGCATGTGTACAGATTAAATATATGCTCTCCATGTTGTAGTAAAGTTCATGTTCTTGTGTGAATGTGTAGTGTTTTTTGAATGCTAATTCTTCATGTTGTTTATGTTACACTATTGGTATTGGTGCTTTTATAGTTTCAACACCATGCTTGATGCTTCTATGATGTTGCTTGTTCCCCTCTATACTAAGTTGTTGAGAATTCATGGCATAGAATTTAGAAATATCCTAAAACTAGGCTTGAATTGTTATCATCTGAAATTATTCCATAGTACTAGTAGTGCATATATAAAAAAAATTAAGTATAAGTGTAAGACATTGATTTTATATTGCATACCAAATATGTGTATGAAAAAATTGGACACATAAGTTTTATATGTAAAATAGCCCAACTATAAAAATCGCATGAATGAATTTATAAAAAATCATAGGGTATTTAAAATATGCCTTCAGTAGCTTTTTATGTAAAAATATGATCATCTAAAATACAATAATGAAGGTAAATAGCCCTACATCAAATACCCTCTTAACTCAGGTGTATACCTTAAATTACAAGGAGTGATCTCCCTGGGTGAATTCATGAAATCATTATTTGCAGCTCAAATCCAACCCTATCAACCTCCACTCCACAGTCCACTCAACTTGTCTCTGTGTGAAAGTGAAAATCTATTTGACACTGAGTATAGGATTCATACCATCGTTAGAGCCAAATGGGGTCCAATTGGGCTAGAATTGATTTTAGATCATTCAAAATTTATAGGATTCATACCATCGTTAGAGCCAAATGGGGTCCAATTGGGCTAGAATTGATTTTAGATCATTCAAAATTTATCAGGGAGTTTTTTCTCTCCTCAGAGAAGATCCGCTCTTACATACTTTAATGTTTCAACATGGCACTGAGTAAGCTAAATGAAAAGTCAGCCAATTATCAACATAAATCATGATCATACAACATAAATCTTAGTCACAATCAAATACTGCATGCAAAACACTAAAATTTGAAAATTATGACAAAAAGATTTTAACAGAGGTACTGTACCCAAGAAAGAAGAATGATCATAATCTATCCTGGAATCAACAATATTCAAATATCAAAACTATCTCAACGAGCCAACGGAATGAACACCATAGCTGCAAACCTAAATGGTACAAAAAAACTCTCGGTTGGCTAGCCCCATCCGAACATTGGATTTGTCAGGCAAAACCTTGATTTCAAAAACTCATATTACAGAGAGTCTCTAACAATCTGATCTAAACAGCCACGGGAGCTTCCTGGGGTCTCTTACTTGCCTTGATACCGCTGATAGCTGCAAAATCGGCAAAAACCAATTGCGGGTTAGTCCAAGAATGCGATACAACAGTAGAAAGTTCAGATGAGAAATTCAGAAGAGTTGAGCTCTTAGAGACTCAACCATCCATAGTGGACGATAAATCTGCTCATAAGGCCACTTCATCTAATTTGGTGATCATTTAGGAAGCTTCAAGGAAGAATGTGTTCTAAAGCAACGGCTAGAAGAAAGGATATACTATATTATAGATCGTTTGCAGTACCTAATGTTTAGTGAAGTGATAATATTTTGTTTAGTTCACGAGCTTAGGGATTAGGGAACACAAGGGAACACAAAGAACATAAAAAAGAATTGAGTGGATATAGACCTTCAGCATAATCCTTGGCACCGAAAACTGCAGACCCTGCTACAAGCGCATTAGCTCCTGCCTCGATAACCTGTCATAAGCCAACATGAACATTAATTTGGGACATCTCCAACCCTGATTGTCTCGTCTGATACACTAAATTTCTTTTGTTACAAACAAAAGGCGCAGCAAAAAGCTTGACTATTCATTCAATGCTTAAGAGCTTCACCTTGTAAGCATTCTTTGGGGTGACACCACCGTCAACCTCAATCCACGGGTTTACGCCCTGAATCACAAATGACACACCATCAGTCATGAAGAGAATAATACAGCAGATCGAAGACGTGGAGGAGACAGTACCGACAGTGGAATCCACAATTAAAGAAAACAGTCACTTACCAATTCTGCACACTTTTTCCTAAGATCACGAATCTTCTTGACTTGGGATTCGATAAAGCTCTGTCCACCAAATCCGGGGTTGACAGACATGATCAAGATCAAATCCACACCTGCTCGTCCAAATTTGAGCCTAATCAGATACATCCTTTCCTTCACAAGTCCTTTTACATTCTAACTTGACCTTAAGACGAAAGCTCCAGAGAAAGCAGGAAAGTCCCTTGAAGTTGATTAAGTTAGGGTTCATCGAGTTTTATTGTCCACCCCAAATCACACTGAATGGACCAAAAAGAAAACATTTAAAAAATGGTGACTCCAACACTAATGAGAATAAGCTGTGTGTGATGATCCTTTCATTGTAGTTATTGTTCACTGTGCTTACAATCAAGGACGTATTCAATTTGATCCAGAGAAGTTCCAGGGTTGAGTACCACTCCGGCCTTCGCTCCCAGACTCTTGATCTGCAAATTAAAAAATTAGAAATGAGATGGAAGACAAAGTACATTACTCTGTAGGCGATAACAACTCCTGTCTAGAACTAAGGGTAAGACCGAGCACAAGACCCCTTTCATATGAATAGGACCTGCAAAATAGAGGGTTCCCGCACACAGACCTGATTGATGGTACGGTGCAAGTGGATTGTTGAAGCATTCTCACAATGCACAGAAACGATATCCGCACCAGCCTTGATGAAGTCTGGTACACGGTTCTCTGGTTCAACAATCATCTAAAGCACACACAAAACAAAGTCAACGAGAGACTCTCCAACATGTTAATGATGACCTAGTAGATTCACAAAGCTATGAATGGCAAGTTAAATGTTAATCTAAGAGGACATTGGATCAATATACAGACAATGTCAAGTTACTGTGACTCAATGATATTAGTTGCAAGTACGAACCAAGTTAATGTCCCCGACACTTAACAATAGGTTTTAAGAAAATACATTACGTAAGTATGGACTTAACTTTAACTCAACATGAGGATCGCATGAATTTAACTCCTATTAATTTCGCACTGAAAAATTTGTCAATCTAATGGAATGTGATTTTGTGATATAGCATGAAGCGTCGCTGATTCATATGTAATCCAAATAGCAAATGAAGGCACCCACCAAGTGCACATCCAAAGGAAGGTCAGTAACGGGGCGAATAGCGTCCACAATGAGAGGGCCAATTGTGATGTTAGGCACGAAACGACCGTCCATCACATCGACGTGAATCCAATCACACCCAGCCTCTTCAACAGCCTTGATCTGTTACAGTACAATAACAGACAGACAAAATAAATAACTACAAATCGAAAAACCACGTCCACACTTAAAAAAATCACAGGTAATCTAAAAGAACGTCACATCGATATTGACAAACTGTTAAATTAACGTCACGTTCATGTTGACTTAAATGTTGTCAATTTGATATCAAGTTAATGCCAATGACACAGACATCACACTAGCATAAATGTTAACACCATATGCAGCACACCAACACTAAAAACTACGTGAATATAATCTCAATTAACTTGACACTAATGAATATGTAAAGGGGCGTTGGGGGCGTTGGGGCGTTTGAGGGTGTGTGTGTCGGGGAGAGTGTTCTGTGCTTTAGAATTAGTACAAACAAAAACCTAGGGTTTACGGTTGGATCCCAGAGCACACGAAACTAAAGAATTACATAACAATTTCACCATCTGTTCCATTCAGCTCCCTCTCAGTAAAACTAGAACATCAAATTCAAAACTCCATCTCCCAGAATGGAAATCACATAACCAAATTTTCAAAAGGCAATCTCACAGTACCTGCTCTCCCAACTTGGCAAAGTTGGCAGACAAAATCGAAGGCGACACAATAATATCACTCTTGGAGAATCTGTCAACACGAGAACTTGCCTCCACAACTGGCATCATCGCCCTACCACTACATCAATGTTAGGGTCAGTGTCAAAATCCAATCAAATTCAGTCAAATTTCGTCAAATTCCGTCAAGTTTCGTGAAATTTCAAACGTCAGAAGGAGGACTGGAATGCTCTTTTGGGGGAGTTCCTGGAATTTCAAGACACAATTTGCTGCAAAAGGGGGGACGAACGAACACACCTGGTGGTAGTAGCAGTGGCTTTGACAGAGCGCGTCGCCTTCTCCCCCCAGAAGCTGCTCTGCACAGCCACCGACTTCACCGCACAGCCTCCAGCCAAAGCTCCGGACATCGCCATGGTCGCCATCTGGTCACGAAAATCGCTGAGAAGAAAATCGCTGGAGAAAATAAAATGCAAAGGGAAGGGAAGGGGGTCTAACTTAGTTGAGGAATTGCAACAGAAATGCGCACGACAAACACACTCTCGACACACGAATGGGTTTGGGTGGAGCTGGGAATTGGGGAATGTGGGGAGGGGAGTGTGGAGGGGGTGTTCTGGGCCTTACAATTGGAAAGGGAAGGAGGATAAGAGAAGGAAAGCGCGCGGCATGGGAGGGCCGTGAGAACGACCTTCCGAACTCGTGGCGGAGGTGGTG
The DNA here is from genome assembly GCA_947034895.1 of Rhytidiadelphus loreus. Classification (NCBI taxonomy): domain Eukaryota; kingdom Viridiplantae; phylum Streptophyta; class Bryopsida; order Hypnales; family Hylocomiaceae; genus Rhytidiadelphus; species Rhytidiadelphus loreus. Next base: position 24,166,985 of record OX344765.1, on the reverse strand, counting down.
CCAGCCTTGGACGCGGAAGTTCGTTTGGTGGGCTCGTCCCAGTTTTGAACGATCGTTGATGAAGTTCGTCCTAGGTTCGTTCGTTCGGTCGACGTTCAAGTCGGGTTTTATCACAGCGCTTGCTTAGAGCATCCCCACCAACGTGTTCTGTATCCCCAAATTTGGGACCTCAAACTAGTCAACCTTGACTTTATAGAGATGAGACCTCGCAAGTTCTCTATATGAGCTCCAATATAGGGAATTGGACCCAACTTTTACCGAGTTCTATATAAATTTGGGGTAGAGATCTTGTTTCGAGACTGGTGCACTCAAGCTTCTGTATCCCCATCCCCATCTGAGGTCCTCTCCCTAAATTTTTAGGGATACAGAACAGATTGGTGGGGATGCTCTTAGTACGCTCATAAAAGGATGATAGACCAGCCCAATTCCGTCCCCTACTTTTGGCCCCAATTTTGCCCATTCGAACATCCAAATCTGTTTTTAAAAAAAATCTAAATTCTTTCAAGATTTTGACAAAATTAGTGCATTTAATGTTGAAATGGATAATGTGTCAATCTTTGATTGGTAGGAATTTAAGTGCCAATTATGGGGTGTTTATGGGATGTTTATGACTTCACTTTATAGTTGGTTTTGTAATTCGACAAGGCAGACCACTTTACAAATTCATAGAAATAGAAATTTTTAATGGAAAATTATAATTCCACTTGGGTTTGATTGATGAAACAAGCTCTGCAAAAATATATGCCGTCTTGGAAGATATTTAGATTCCAAATCAAGGTGGTAATAGGCTTGTCTACCTTAAAAGGTTTCAGTGAACTAGGGAAAAATTCTAGACATGATCCAATGAGAGTGGGCGACATCCAACTTTTAGCGAACTTGGAGAACTAAAAGTATAGTATTGTGATTCTCCCTATTAAGGTTTGAACCAAAGGAGAGGAGACTTTGTATAAGATGAAAATTGTTTATGAAGGATTGGAATTATCCAGAGGAAATAGTCTTCATCCAATTTAAAGACCACCTAAGAAATTTCTTGAATTTTCATCCCCAAGTTTGGATGGATTGTAAAAATTTCCCTCAACTAGATTTTTTTTTTTATAGAATTTGTATCTTGCGGGAGGGAGCTTTTAATAATACTACCAAGAAAGGTCTTTGCATGTAGGATCAAGATTGTATCCAAAGGAATTATTTTAAAGGGTACACAAAGTGAAGGGAAATTTTTAAGGGAATAATTTTCATTTGACATAAAGATGGCATGTGGAATTATTAGATATTTCATCTAAATATTGAATGGATTGTAAAATTTTCCATTTATAAGGACATTTTTTCATAATCCATTTGTGGGAGGTCTTTAAGTATTTACAAATGCTATATGTGGTGAAGTTTGAGTAGAACATTACTGTATTAAGGGAAATTGTAGGGATTGAACTGTATAGCATAGTTTTTTGTTGGCTTTGGACCTAAGTAGAAGAGGTTTTGCATTGACAAAAAGTACATATGAGGGAGTACATAGGTCTCTACTTGACAAGTAAGCCACTACTACAAGACACAACTTCTCATAGAATAGTTGCTTGGTACATTTATTTTAGATAGTGCACAAAAGTGATCTTCATTAGAGTTGTGAAGCTATGGGCATAGATGAAATACAAATGATATAGATGACAACTTATATTTTCATCCCAAAATGTATATGGTCATCTCAAAATGAGAAATACCAACCATACAAAATTTGTAGCACTCTATCCAGACATAAACCATATAAAGAAGGTTTGAATTTCTTGCCAATTTTCTATTTGTAAAAATAGATTAGTTAACATGATGAAGGTGGCCATGCATTCATTTTGGTAATTCACATTGTTTGAATATAAAGTTAGTTGTTTACATACTGTATTGGATTTGAAAAAATGCCATTCACTTGGTTTGTATGAATAGAATGGTATGTGTATACAAACATGTGTAGATTGTGTACGTAAATAGTGTAAATCTTGAGGCACTTGGAAGTGACCTTTTTTTATGTCTTGTAAGTCATTCTTTGAAAAAAAAACATTTACTATTTGTAGTAGATGAGAATAATGAGTGAGATTGTGGATGGAAGTGGTTTGTTGGTAATAAAATGTATACTAGTTGCAAGCAATGGTAGTCATTCCATAGAAGTATTGTTGCTTCAACAAATGTATGCGTTGATGCCTATAGTACATGATACACCTTTGCCTAACCTCACATGCATCATTGAATTACAATGTGTCTGACCCCCAATAGCAATACACTATCACACTATGGGCTATAAAATATATCAAGAAGTCTCATATTTTCACTAGAAAATTGAACAAATTGTATCTTGTTGTGACGCAAGTTCTACCTTATATCCAAATGGGTCCTTTGCCTAAGTATCCAAATTTAAGTTTTTGAAGATTTCAAATCCCTCTACAAATTATCTTTTATGTGTATTTCAAAATGTAAAATATTTATAGGTTAACCATGATTGATCTAGGAATCCCAATTTTAAAACAATTTCTTTAATAAATTTGACATAGAAGATTCATGATTGAGGAATATAGTGGTGACAAAAGTTTGTATTGACTTTAATCTAATTTCATGCCATATACACTTTCAATTTGATCATTATTACACTTCCTGAATGTCCGAGAAGAAAGAAATTGCTTGCATATTGTATGGGTATGGTGATATATTTGAGTATGATAAGATTCAAATATTTAAATGACATCCATATCCAAATCATTGATGTTTTTTGAAATGTTACTCCTTCCATCCCATAATGATCTTCTTATTAGACAAAATGTTATAAATTAAGGTTGAAAATTTAAAGAATTTAAATTTGTTTTTTGTTTTAAGTAGAGTGTCATGCACTCCTATTGTCCTAAAGATTTCAATATTAAATAAGTTTTTAAAATATAATTGTGACACTTAGAAAAGTGGAATTTTGGGGCCTTTTCTATAGAGCACTAGTAGCCAATCATTTTTGCATTTTCCGCAATGTGCGTTCATTTTCTTTTCTTCCTGCATATTGTCGTTCCAAGTTGGCTAGAAGCTTCACATGTGAACAATATCAAGGATGATGAGTAGATTTGCACAGTTGTGCACAACAATAATCTCAACAATAAGCTTAATCTTCGTGTACATATCTCGTAACATAATGGTCCAATGGAGAGAGAGGCTCTATATTTTTTATTTTTTATTTTTAAAAATAACAATGTAAATTAAGAAGCAAGAAAAAATTGTCAACTAAAACAGTTTAATTTAAGGAGATGGGGCTCCCCATTTTGTGTAGCCATTTTGCACATGCAGTTTCTGTGAAGGTATGAGGACTTCATTCCGCAGGCCCATCCTCCATGTCATTCCAAGAAGATCATTTTGGGACAAGAATATCATGCCAATAGGAAGATCATTTTGGGATGGAAGAAGTAAATGAATGGTCAATATATATCTTGCCCTATTATATTACACAATTTGTATTTTAAAAGTCAAATATTATTCCATAAAGAAGATTTTTCCATAGATGTATCAGGGTTAATTGGAAAAACTTTAGTCACACTTAAAAGAGAGAGAAATAATTTTTATTTTGTTTGCATACTTTACGAGTTTTTTTTTCAAGGTCCCACCATATTGTCCACTAGACAATATATGTGATACATGAACTATATACCCATGTTAGAGGGTAGAATCTATACTACATTGATTGGAGTATATTTCTAGTAGTACTTGTTGGTTGTATTATTGTGGTATTAGGGTTATATTATTGGTTGTAAAGTTTTTGTTTGAGTTGGTGTTTGTATTTGTCATGTGTATATTATAGTTGTTTATTATGTAATGGTTGTCTTGGTAACACTAAGTCTAGCATTGGGTAGATGGTTACATGCTAATGTTGTACATCAATTAGTGGAGACAGTAGTTTGGGGATGAACTTTGGTGAGAGTATTATGAATTGTTTAGTGGTGGTATTTTTTTATTTTAAGATGACTTCATGTACATGAAGAATTTGGAGAAGTTTGTACATGATTTTGAGTTTCATGGGTTTGATGAGTTTGGCCTAATGCTTGTGTGTTAGTGTAGAATCTTGTTTTGTGGTTTCAGAGATGACTTTAGAGGAGGAATTGCACTTAGAAAGGTGTGTATACATTAGTTTTTTTTCAAATGGGCTTGTTGGTGTGCACTCAATGGGGGTTCATGGTGCAAGTGACACACATACAACTTCATGGATTTACTTGGGCGTTTGGAAAGGTGGACGGTGGAGTGTTGGTTTCAACATATTATGGCATTAATTGGTTCTTTTGTTGTACATGATTTCTTCTTTCTTTATACTTAGGCCTTAAGTTTTATTTTAGTTTTGGAGCTTATTATGCATTGGAAGCATGTTTTAGTTGACACATTTTTGTATAAAGATATCATATGTAATATGACAAACAATTTTGTACCAATGATTATTATGTTTAAATTGTATTTTAAATTTTTTTCTTTTAATTTATTGTTCTATATTTGATAGTAGGTTTGTTATAGATGGAAGTGTTTGATTATTTTCAATTCTTTTATTAGCAAGGAATATTGACATAGTATATCTAATGGCAATGGAATTCATTTAAGGTAGTCTACTCTAATAATGATCGTGTTCTAAAAGCAATCATGATAGAGGTACATTTTGCTTTCTTCAATGTACCAACAATGAACATTTTAAAAAGTGGTTGCTTTTAGAGACATCCCAAACATATGAAACAACTTCGGTTTGATGCCAAGTCCATTTTTCTTCCTACCAAAATTTACTGAAAATTGTTTCAAAGAGTTTAGAGCATTTGCAATACTCCCTGCATTTGCAATACTCTCTGCAACCATTAAGGTTTTGGTGGTGTACATTCAAGGTCTTATTGGGGCCTCCAATTCCACAGCCTATGAGTTGTCCCTTATAGGAATAGTCAGTATTGTGAACATAGATTCTTTTGACGTTTGACGTTTGGATTGAAAGAATTGCATTAGGTTAATTTGTCCGAAGGAAAATCACATTGCAGATGCTCTCGGTCAATATGCCCAAAGAAAAATCACATTGCAGATGCTCTTAGCTTCCTCGGTAATGCAATCAGCTCTGAAATGGTCGCTTCGAGAGCAAACTACCTCACTGTATGTTTAATGGCAAATTTGGGAGTGTTAATTGTGTCCTGTAACTGACAATACTGATTTTATATATTTTCTACCTCATGTCATTACAATATGGGAATTCAATGTACTGTACTTTGTTCATGGGTGAGTCGCGCTCACCGCATACCATTGAAGGATTAGCATGGCGTCCGAACGAAGAGAAGTTGAAAGCACTTCATGGGTTTCTGAACTGCAACAGATTTCCTCAGAGATGGTTTTCTTTTATCTATTATATGCATGTCATCGTAGAAGGAACGTTTGACGATATCTATTAATCAGTTCCCGGCATTTCGAAAAGCGAAACACTAAATAAAGTGAGCATGGAACCAATTAAACAGAAGAGACGCAAACGATGAAACACATCAGTTACCAATGACACATCAAAGATAACGGGAAGCGGGAAGAAACAAAATAACGCAAAGAGGTTCTTGAAGCAAACACACGAGTCACAGTACATGGGCAAATTAATAAAATGGATGCTTAAAAGGAAAATCATGGAGCAACACATCCTGCAGAATCCTCTGTTCTCTCCGCAACTCTCATCCATTCTAATCGAAAAGACTGAAACCCATGTCGTCATCCGACTCCTCTTCCTTCTCGGGCTCCTTCTCTTCCTCCTTTTCAGCTGCAGGCGCCCCTGCAGACTCAGTGGCAGCAGGCGCAACTTCAGCAGCAAACTTTGAGGGGTCCTTGAGGTACTCCTTCGTCTTCTCGGCGAGAGGGAACGAGTACTCCGTCTCCACAGCAATGGCCAACAGGTTCTTGTATGAGTTGACGAAGCTGTGCGGGACAGCAGCCAAGGTCGGGTAACCCACGGCCAGAGAAAGCGCGGCCACAGTGGAGACACCAGCAGCGAACTTGTCCAAGAGATCATCCTCAGTCAGGTCCAAAACCTGCGGAGCGAACACGGAGCCGCTGTCGTAGATGTTCACCACTACAAGACCGTAGGAGAAGGGCCTGATGCCCAGCTTCGCCAACAGAGCAGCCTCGGAGGATCCCACCTTATCACCCTTCCTCACAAGCTCCACAGGGGCGATAATCTCGACGGTTCCCTTGTTAATCTTGGTGGGAATGTTAAGGACCTGGAAGAAAGAAGTCTGAGAGGGGTCCAGACCGGTGTTGCCGGGGGGGACAACCACGTCCACGGGGGCCACCAGACCCACACGGGCGGGGGCTCCCACCTTGTACTTTCCGATTTCCTCACGAACTTCCTTCAAGTCGCCCTTGGTGAAGATGAGACCAACATTACCCTGAACACAAGAACAGCCTACTTTTAATACCACTACAGAGTATCCTTCAGTTCCTTTACATGACATGATTTCAGGTGTGGCAAGTGATCAGCAAGTTTGAGACGTAATATGCCATCATTGGGGCAATCAAACCAATAGGGAAACAATACTCGTCACTTCACTCCGCCACAATCAGTTAACTCATCATTACATGAACGTCCACCAGACATGTAAAACCCTACAAGACGTGCATACGATGCAGGGCGTACTGATCCAACACATAACTCTCATAAAACAGGGCTTAACTACGTGGACAAACATGATCAGCAAGTTTGAAGCAATAATATGCCATCATAGCGGCTGTCAAACCAATAGGGAAACAAATATTCATCAGTTCACATTTGTCCACATAGAGAACCGCGAATCACTACAAGTGGTCAAACCTAAAAGCTCAAATATTTTAAAAACAACCCTATCACTGAAAAAAAACTGCATGAGAATAATAACCCTCTTATATGAGCAAGCTAAGTACGACAGGTCAAAAGTGATCAGCAAGTTTGAAGCAATAATATGCCATCATAGCGGCTGTCAAACCAATAGGGAAACAATAGCTCATCATTTCACTCTTTCCCGAACAAGAAAACCGTTTAAAAGCACCAGAAGCACCACTACAATAGGTCAAACCACTACCGAAAGATAATAACCAGAAACATACCACGAGGGCGGGGAGGAGCTGCTCATAATCCGAGTTTCCAGTCCTCTCGGCATGAAGACGAATGGAACGCTTCATCATGGTGTTCTTGCCCATGAGTACGATGGAGTCGGGCCTCAAACCCTGACGGATACCTTGCAACTGCTTAGAACCGACATTGTCCGCGGCGCAGATCAACACCTGCGTGTACTCATCCAGAAGCTCCACAAGCTTCTTGTCGTACAGGACCTTCTTCTCGGCCTTGGTTCCCTTGAAACCCATTTCGAATCAGTGGTTTACCACAAAAACAACCTCGACGCTTGCGAAAATGAAACTGTTGCCCAGCAAGGGGGGCCAAGGCGTGAGAATTCACGACAAGGCGGGCAGAGTACTGCCCTTTAACCCTAAACTCAGAGCTTCAAAACGAAGCGGAAGCGAACGGAAGCAAAGTCGCGCGGCGGCAAAGAGAGCTTCTTTGTCTAGTCCTAGGGTTTTATACCCTCAAATTAGGGTTTCGGGGTGAACCTCTGTTCACACGGGGGGAACTCATGTTCTCGATGTATTCAAGCTAAAGTTCCGGTTATTTTTAGGGTTGGAAGTTAGTCGCGTCTTTGCGTTTCTTGATTGTGTCTCTTTCCGTATTTCGTCGATTCAGTTTTTCGATGGCAATGTGATAATGGCAGCGATGACGCTCCCATCGTCCACCCCGTCCGTGGAAGGCGCGCGGGCGACGCTGCTCATTCGTCACTTGCCGGAGGGACTCCCTGCTGACACTCTCAAACGCCTTTTCTCGCACTACGGTGCCTCAGATTTTCGCTTCTGCAATTCAGGAAGGTGAAATTTGTATAATTGTTATTTTGCTTACTTTGCATTTGCAACCTCAATGTTTCGTAGCTTTCTTCACTCCTTGGGTTTCTGTCTCCAGTGAAACCTGACTCTCTTTGGAGCCTTGAAATCTTAAGTTGACTTACAATGTTTTTGTGGAGTAGGGTGAAGAATTGTGCTTTTGTGGATTATGATAATGAAGCTGCAGCTGCTCAGGCGCAATCACAAATGCACAGGTGTGATAATTATCGTGCACTTGGGCTTGAAATTGATATTCTGTCCGCTGTGTGAATCTCTTAATTATACCAAGCTGAAGGTACTGAGCGCCTTCTAGCAGTTTCATGCGTTTCTAAATGCACAAAGACATTTCGGGTTCTATATCGTTGTATCGCTAGCTGAATTCGAAATTGTGTACCAGGCTGAAATTCTTGGGTAAAATATTGAGTGTTGAGAGAGCAACCCCTGCATCAAGCAAGGATGGCTTATCTGAAGCCAATGCAATGACGACTCCTACAGAGGAAGTGACTGAAACAGCTCCTCCACCTCCACCACCTCAGTCTAACGAACCTTATCAAACAGGCAGAGTCGCATCTGGAAGGGAACCTATTGCTCCATCATTAGGGGTGGATTACCCCTTCCCTCCACAACTCGAGTATGTTCAAATCCTCTTACAGTCAGTCGTTATTGTAAGATTGAGATTCTTGGTGTCTTTGTTTAAGTTTTAGTGTGAGTATATTTTAGACTTTGTAAATAGCCTTCCAGGTTCCCGTTCAGGTTGATATCTTACTTTAGTTTTGTAGTTCGGAATATTCCATATGTTGTTCGCCTCCCTTCTTGCTCTACATATTGCTTGTTTCTTCTTTTTACCATTTTGCCTCGAATATCTGTTTCGTTCACTCTCTTGAGCTACTCGGTGATTATTCATGGGTATAGCACTGTTGCCGACACGAAGTTCTTTGTTTTGACTTGTTTGTATGGGCTACTTGTGATGCTTTGCAGGTATGCGTATCCTCATCCTGATGGAAATATTCTTACGAATATCGTGAATACTCTGATTGCAGTTCCACGGTTCTATACTCAGGTCTTTATCGTCTTCTACATTGCTATGTTATGTATGTTATACTTTTGATTGGTTTGTGAATGATTGGTTTGTGGAATCTTTTGGCATACTTCTTCTTGATGGATTTTTATGAGAGCAGACTTACGAATCTATTACTGAAGTGGGATGAGAGGAAGATAGGTGAAATCTGGTTTCAAGAAATTAGTTCCTGCTGATGAGTGCGCAGATGTTGGTGGTGAATACATTGCGATCAGGTGTTGCACCTCATGAATAAAATGAATCTTCCAGCTCCATTCCGTCCTGCCCTTCCTACACCACCATTACCACCTCCTGTACCAGCTCCTCCGGCTGAAAAGAGACTGGCGGGAGAGCTGTCCAGTGGTGAATCGGAGCTTGAGTCATCCGATGAGGTGAGCAAGAATTGTAACAGTTACAGTTCTTTAGTTATTTCTAAGCTTGTTTGTTAACCTGAGTAGACATCCGTAACAGTTCTTTGCGGGCGTTCTATGGTAACCTGACCTCGAGGTCAACAAACAATCGTGAGGGGACCATCTGATCTGGTTGAGATGTTTTGTTTTGTAAAAATTTAGTCAAATCGTAATTAGTCTATTATATTGAGCCGGTTTTGAATCTTACAGGAAGACAACCATGCTCTGGATGGGGAAATCGAGACTGATGCAGCTGACAAAGAACTGGACGTTTACAAGGCAAGAAGAAAACGAGCCAAGTTGGAAGCTGTAGTGGGTCCTGCAGTGGACAAGGGCGCTTCTCATGAAGCTGCAGGGGTCAAGTCCATCAATATAATTTCAAAAACTGCTCCCATCAAGAAGAATCAACCTGTCATGCAGGTTCGTTCGTACATTACACTCTGATAGATTATGCATTTGTCGAGATTCTGGTTGATTGTGTGTATGAGCATCTAGACAAAAGAATGTGCGTGTAGTGATTCTCATGACCAATCTCCTTTGATGTATTCTGTACCTACTTGGATTTTGGTTTTTTCCTCACCCGATGTTTATTAATCAGCGCAGCTTAACAGAGTGTTGAATTGCCTAACAGATTAAAATTTCCACGAAAGCCTCGGTTGGAGAAGGACCAACAAGAGACGGTGCTAACCAAGAAGACATGGATATTTCTAGAGAAGAAGTTGATAATCCCAAAAGAACAGCCACACGGACCGAACTACAGGCTGGCCAATTATCAGAGCCTGAGCTCCTTTCTTTGTCCATTCTGAAGGTGAGCAGGTATTTAAATTATTAGAGTAATCATCATGTTCGCCATGTGATCTTTGGAACTGGTTATCAAAATCATGAGCTCGTCTGGCAGAATGCAATGTTTTAGACTCCCATAGTGTTAATTCAGGCAGGTTGCGTTCAGTGTGTATTGAGATCATTTTATTTTCTTCAAATTGTTTGTGGATGAGGTCAATATGTGTTCTTGGGTTTGAGTATAATGGGTGTCACAGATTTTAAGAATTGTTCTTTCGAGAAATGCTATTGGGCCTAATGTTGGGGCGCACACTTATTGTATCTGTATTATATGTTATTTTGGTTCGTTGATAATATGTCGCCATTACTCATAGCCAATGTATTTGCACGTGCTCTTTCGTCCCGGTGAAGAATTACTCTGCTGGGACCCCCTCACAAGTCCTTTACATCAAGAACTTGGCAAAAGAAGTGGCACCAGAGGACCTCTTCAACGTATTTGGTAAGTCTGCCTTCTGAGTTCAGCCCCTTTAATGTCATGAAGTTCTCTATATTCTCAACACTACAATCTTGAAGTATCTTCTGGTAATCTTTGTGAGGAATATGTTTCGGTCCTTCCATGGTGTCCTTGAAGAACCCAATTTTGAGCTGCTTACTATGTGCGTGTTTTTTTCAATTTCACCTCCCTTCCAATTCATTGATTCTGGTTCATTCTGTGCTTGTTGATGTACCTCCTGTTAAAGATTTTCATGTCTGCAGGGGCTTTCTTTGCAAGTCTTGAGGAAGCGAAATCTGCTTTGAATGTGAATCTCATGCAGGTTCGTTTTGCACATCTCTTTTTGACCAAATTTTAGCTCATGCCTGTCTTGTTGTTGAGCTTGAAGTTCTGATAACTTCACATCTAATTTATGAACATTTGTGCTTGTAGGCTGTTCATGGTAATCAATTTTAGTCTGTTCTTGGTCTTAAGGGTACTGATGTCTTTGTCAAAAATGTTTCTGTCCCATTTAATAGTTTGGTAGTTCACAGTTGCTACATGCAGTTCACTTTCCTTGTCCTAATAGAGGGTTATGACTCTGTAACAGGAAGGGCGTATGCGAGGCCAAGCATTTGTTACATTTCCATCCACAGAATCTGCCCAGGATGCTATAGTAAGTGTTACACAAGCCCAGATTGTGAACTTTTATTTTTCTCTTTCTTTTGCTATAGATGTTGGGAAATCCAAATGTCCGGTTTCTCTAGGTATACATTCGTTCCCTGTTTCTGTTAGGGAGTGGAGTGGTGAGATCGAGAAGAACCTATTCACATCAAGTCCGTGTGGGAAGCATATTTAACCTACTCTGATTCGCAGGTCATGACACATGGCTTTGTTTTGAAAGGGAAGCCAATGATAGTACAATTTGGCCGAAATCGCTCTACTACCAAGAATCAGTAAGTACTGAAGTGGCCCAGACGTACTCATGGAAGATCTATCCAAGAGTTTATTCTCCAAATGCCTCTTCTCCTGCTCTTTACAAATGAAGACCTGTTTTGAGGTGGTTTTGCTGGGATTTGTTTATAGAATGACTGCTTACCATTAATTTCCACTGGAAGAGCTTTTCATGGAGGTTTCAGGCACGAACTGCATTATTTCGATCGGTTCATTTTTGAGATATGGACCAATAAGCAGGTGTGAATTCGGTGCACAATTCCGTACTTAGTTGTTTCTTCCTGCCTTTGGTGCTATATAGAACAAGTCCTTGTTAACGTTAAATTTTGCCTTGGGTAGAATTTCCTTAAAAAATTGGAATTTTCGACAGAGCTTGTGATTTGCTTTCCCCATCTATGAACACAAATACTGACCAATAATTTATAACCATTACTACATAGGTCCAAAAACCATTAATTGTAGTATTGAATGGATCTAGTCCTCTTCAATGATCATAATTACTTCGTTAAAAGTTGATTTTTGATTTAGGGTTTAGCACCGTTCAAAATTTAAAAACTTTTGGTCTCTATTTATAGGTAGATGATAAAATAAGATTTAGGGGGAGGACAAGCCGATGTGATCAGATTGTATGCAAGCGCATGCTTTGATGTCATTCCCAATAAATATATGCTGAGTTCAACCTAACTATCCCAAGGACCATTTGGTACAATGAAGAACCATATGAAGACAAAACTATATTGTGTAATATTGTGTGTTGTACACAACACAATAAGACAAAAACTACAAATATAAAGTGGGTAGAACTAATGGGAAGTGAATTGTAAGTTTGTAACATTGGTACTTTTGGTGGATGGTATAAAGTAACAGCACCCATAACCGTCAATTTAAGAGTTTTGGACATGATGTCTAATAATAGACATCCAACAAATTATTGGATCCTACTAGCAAAAAAAAAAGAATTCTCACTCACTTTAAAATGTATTTTTTGGACATTGTGAGCATGAGTTGTGAATTTTTAAAGAGCCTACTATAGATGCACCTAATACCAATACTAGGATTTGATATTTAGATGTAGTACATCCTTGTAGTCCCATCTATTTACTTCCTAGGATTTTTTGAGATTTTAGAGGTGGTGGTGGTGGGTACGGTGATGCTTAACCCTTGAATGTCGACACGGATGCTAAATGTCTGATGGATGACAAGGAATCTTTGAGTGTAGGACAAAAGTGCAACTATTCATCCTTGGAATTGGGTTTGGAAAGGAAAGATCTTCTACATTACTTTGACTTCCAATAGGTGCTTTTGCTATTTTTTTGACCAATGATTCACATGGTAATATAAAAGGATGATTTTGAGCATCACCCCTTCGACGTTCAAGAGTTAAGGTTCTAATATTGAATTTGCAATCAACCACATCTTGTAAGCTTGTTCTACCATATTGTATTAAAGTATTAGATTAAATGTAGATGAATTTAATTTTTATTGTAGGACAATTTTGCTTGTAAGGAAAATAAAAAATATTGGACTATTTTATTTGCTTTTGGAAAGTTTGATGGAGGAGGTATGATATGAAACAAAAAGTACAAGTTGAAAACAAATTCAAAAACAATCTAGAAATAGAAGTGATGGAACTATACGAAAAGCCGTATTTCATAATATTTAGTATAATCTATCTATAGTGTGGTAGAATTTTAGGAAAAAAATACTTGTTTTTAGTTTGATAAGCAATTGTGTGCCATAATTGATAAAGCCTTTGGAATTGGACATCTCGTCTAGGGCTACTTCATATGGAAGAAAGTGTCAAAAAAAAAGAGTACTTAGTAACTATATATTTCGTACTTTATTTCATTAAATCTTTTCAAAATCTTTTATTTATAATATGGCTCTAGCTTGTGAGCCCAGAAATGCAAGCCTATAAGCCTTGAGCCAAAGTTTTGTGAGCCCAAAGCTTAGGACCCCCTAAAACTAGAATCTTTATGATTCTTATTAAAATATTGAATAAATCTATTTATTTTTAGGTCAAATTACTATTCTTAGAAAATTGATAAGTAATGACTATGGAAAATATAAATACCTTATATCCATGGAAGATAATCTGGTCATATTGAACTCAAAGAACTTTAGAAAATCTTAAAGTAAGTTGTTCAATTAAATATTCCAGATATTACTTTAGCAAACACTCTACCAATCTCTACCATTTTAGAAATTTAGGTTGGGGTTTGAAGACTTTATATTCATTAATAAATCATTAGTAGAAAGTTGTAATCAAAACAATAGAAAAAAAATAGTTTTATGTTGTTCTGGGCACTTGTAGTCACAACTTCATCAATTTAATAGAATTTTGTAAAGACATTGAAAGATTTTTGTTGTTTATTAAAGCACTTCAAATTTTTTTTCCACCAAATCAACAAAAATTCAATAAATTTTATAAGTAAAAATTTATTATTTGTATGTACACATGTGAATTCAACCATGGTGTATTGGTTAAAGAATGCAGTTTCCAAAGGAGAGGTATGAGGTTCAAATCCAGTTCCAACACATATCTCGAAATTAGAGTGAGATGATTTGGTTGTCTCTTATTAAGCTAACTAGGCTAGACTATAGAGCCCTTGTGATTACTACTCTAAATTAGGATGAGAAGATTTTTTATTTTTAAATTACACATGTATTAATATATTTCAATTAGATTTCTTCCTCTAAGATTCCCTCTCTCATCAATGATAGTAGATTTTGATGTGCTTTGTTTCCATATGGAAGATTAGACTATGAGATAATTTCATAGCCTATTGATTGATTGTCATGATAGAGTTGGACATTCAAATTCTTAGGTGCAAGTGTATAAAAAACACTAGAATTTGCAATATAAGAAGCAAAGTAGGGAATTGTGAACTAGAGTGCAATGAGAAGCTAGTACACCCATATTGTTTCTTGTGAACAATTGCTAAATGTACAATAGTGTGATTAAATATTCTCCCATTGATCAATTTGCCTCTTGGAAAGAACCCCAATCTGCATTTGTACATTCTAAGACTTCAACAAGGAATTTTGTAGAGTATCCCATAGTCAAGACTTTTGTGTATGAATTTTAGAAATAAAAAATATGTTTAGAAGCATCAAGGTGAGATTGTTTAGAGCTAGCCATATAGCTGCTAACTTTGATGATTATATGGGCAATGTGTAGCCTTAGAATTGTGAGGAATATCAATTTTTCACAAGCCAACAATATCTCATAGTATCTATGTCGGGTGATTTTATTGATTATATATCTATAACCAAAGCTTGTCTTTCTAGTAGGGATATGTTAGGTATCCATTAGAAGAGATTTCAGGATTTTAAGGGCCGTTTCAGGGCCATTCCTGGCGTTGTTCCCCGGTAGTAAAAGAACGCTGCTGTCAGATTTTTATTTTTTGAAAAAAAAAAAAAAATTTGAAAAAATTTCAAGTCCTTAAACTGAGAAACAAAGTTAATTTTTTTTTTTTTTTTTTTCCCGAAAAATCTGACCTGGCCGTCTCTCGGCCAGGTCAGCACAAGCCGGGAACAGCGGATATCGGCGGTTCTCGGGGGGGGGTTCGAGTTGGGAACTCGCAGCCCTCCCCGAGAGCCAAATCACATGTCATGCAAATAGCCTATCATGCCAAACTCTTTGAAGATAGAGATAGTTCTAGTATAGTCCCTTTGATGTAGAAATTTTCTTATTAGAACTTATTCAAAGATATAATGAGATAGCGTTCAATTTTCCCTAGATTGGTCTAAGGATTGGACATGCCCAATTCCTAAATAATGGAAAAATGATTTTAGTTAGGATATTGGTTACTGGAATTATTAGTAATAAATAAGTCATCAACCTATATGATTAGGATAAGTGTTTCTCCATCTTGATGCATGTAGTATAGATTACCACGGGATTGACTTCTTTTAAGGCCTAGATTGCGTAATGTTGCATCAATGTAGTTGTACCAAGCTTTGAAATTATGTTATAGACCATACAAAGATTTCTTTAGTCAAAATACCTGTTTTTTTTTTCACTTGATGTAAATCCAAGTAGTTCTTGCATAAATATCCCAATTAAAATGTTGTACAAACATCCATGTGATGTACATTCTAGTTGTGCAAATGGTGGCCTACTTGATAATTGGAGGAAATGTTTATGTGAAGATGAAGATGGAGCCTTGCTCAAAATTGTAGGTGCAAAGTCTTATTTTTTTGGCATGTAATCTTTCTAATTTTGGTTTAATTTTGAAAATTAATTTCTATATTATTGTTCTCATATAAGTTGGTAATGACTCAAAAATCTGTGTGAAATTTTTCCATAGTGTTGTGAACCCGTAAGTTGTCACTTTGGTCATATGATTTTCTTTTTTTCCACTTCTCTTTATATTTAGTAGAGTTTATAGCCCAAAAGTCTTTAATCCTTAAAGGACAAAGAGACGACCTTGGACATCATTCCTTTTCATTATCGTGTGAATCATGGGCTTTAGAAATAGCAAAAGTACTCATTTATCATCCATTGGAATCCAAGTGTCCTCCTTGACGTTTAAGGATTAAAAGAGTGTTCAAACCATTAACCATAATTGATAGAAATTCCTACTAATTAATATGGTGATTTGTCCTTCTAGAAGCTTGGAGTGCATACACTACTTTGTTTGATTAGGTGTCTAAGAGTTTAGTTAGGTGTTTGAGAGATGATTAGGAGTCCGAGAGATAGCTAGACCTAACTATTGCAATATTCCCATTAGAGATTGAACCAAACTTGCAAGTGTAAGTGACAAAGCTTGTTTAAAACAAAAGTTAGTAGTCCACAGTAAAGAGTTCTTTCAGCCATAGATATACTTTTAGTTAGACCATTTAGAGGTCACCATTCAATTCAAGAAAACAATAGAAAGTTAAATGTTGGCTTTGCAAATAGTAATTCAAACAATTTAATCCCTCATCGCCTAAAGTCCAAACGAGGTCAAAAACAACGTTGCTTTTGAAGTGTTGTAAATTTAGATTCCGCTAAGTTATAGAAATCTTAAACGTAGAATATTGTAGTGAACATGTTGTAGATGACACAGAAAAAATTTGAAGTCATTTGACCGCATGGATTGAAAGATTATAATGTTTTAGTCTTAAAAAAAGATGCTGAAATTTTCCAAAAAACACATTTGGAGGTGAAATTCGACTTCTAAACCTACTAAAATGAAAAAACTTGAGACTATAAAGTGATTCAAAATCAACATATAAACACATTGGTGAAAAAAAATATCATTCAATTGACTCAAAAGGTCTGCAAAACAGATTTGAAATGTCAAAAAATAGCATGAGAAGTTGCAAAAAACACCATGTAAAGCTAAAACTCCTCCACTAAAAAGCATCTCAGTCATTCATTACTTTTTGGATTCATGTGAAATTTTAGCCACACAAACTAGACTAGTATGCGCAACTTTCTCAAGAGAAATGATTGAAAATGGACACTATATGAAGAAGTTACAAGCCGCCGAATTCCACTGTAATCCGAAAATGGCTGGATTTTAAATTTTGAATTGCTCCCAAACATTCAAAGAAGCTTGTATTGATATGAAAATTTTACCACAATAACTAGACTAAAAGGGGAACATAATCCAACAAATTTGATTTAAAACGAGTGTTGTATGAAGGAGATACACCCCCCCCCCAAAAGTTTCAACCATCAAATGCAGTTTGGTGGATTCAAATTGAACCTGTGAACTTTGATTGGCTCCCATTTAATTTTTAAATCTTGGATTGATCTGAAAATTTTACCACACAAACTAGAAGAGAGAGCGCAACTTTACCAACAAGTTTTATTGAATTCGGATATTGGATGCAAAAGTTACAGCACTTTGAATTATACATGAGGACACTTTTCGTCCCCTCAGGCGATGAGGGGTTAAGGGATGATGGTACTAAAGATTGACGAGAGGTGCCCTTGACATAAAAACATGTTAGGGGCTCAACAACAAAATTGGTTTGTTTAAATTTCCTTTTTTTTCATCAAAATTTAAAGGAGGTAATTAAAATTAGCCTTCTTATAAATAGTACAAAATAAGAATATGAGCCTACACTTGATGTTTATTATCTTCATAGAGGTTACCCAAAAAAATTGAATTTTCTTTATTACAGAAGATGACTTTATTGAAAGTCAACTACTCAAACCAATGATGGAAAATTCCTAGAAATTATCTAGGTTGCAATCAAATTCTACTAAAAATTAGGATAAAACATTTAGTGATAATAATTCTCCGACACATTTCAAGGCATTATAACACTAATAAGTACCTAAATTGGTGGCTTTTTTGAATTTAGATGAAATTTAAACAAGTTTGGCACGTTGACCAACGTACTAGAAGCTTGAGACATCCAAAAGAGGCAAAGAGGAGTCTTTTTCTTACTTTTGTTACCCCTCCAAACACTCCACACAAGTCAAAATATTTGAAAAGTACAAATTCTATCATTTAGGACTTTTACATTTCCTTATTTTAACAATTCATTGGACTTTTGCAAGCCCAAATGACTAGAAAATAGGAAATAGGCCTTTCAAGATAATTTAGGCCTTTTGAAGCCAATTAAGCAATTCATTTGTCAATTGGATCTTTTCTCCAAAAGCTAAGTAGGGTCCAACAATAGATTTGACTTTTTTTTTTTATAGTAATTAGTGGTAAGTGGTGGTTAATTCTAAAAAGATCTAGAGGTGAGAATGAGGAGAAGGCCTTGGGAAAAGTACAAAAGGCCCCTCTCTCCTCTCGCAAACCATTACCATTTCTTTTTATCAAATTTTTGACATTTTGTTGTTTAGTGTTTTGTGCCAATTTGATCATTTTATGCCTACTTGTGTTTCTTGAGCATTTGTTTCATTAATCTAAGTGTTTTGGAGCTCTTTTTGAAGGAAATGGGGGACCCTCTAAGTGTTGGCTTTGTGGTGTTGTGTTTGGAGTGGTTAAGTCTTCCAATCTCTTAGTTTGTTTTGGATTTTAATTCACGTACTAATCTTAGAGAAGCTCCAGCCAAATTTTGGCAAGGCTGTTAGTTGGAAATCCTTAGAGTTTGCTTTAAGTTTGAATAGGGATCTTGCACTAGCATTTTGTACAGAAAATTCCTTTCTACAAAATTTTCCCTCAAGCTTTAAATTCTAGACATATGTTTGTTAATTTTTGATGTTTGATTTAGGTTCTAAAGTCTTAGTACTAACCAAATTTTGGATTGTGTTAATTATTTCCACACTAACCCCTTCCTTCATTTGCTCTAGTAATTTATCCTTGTTCTTTGTGTTGTTTTAGTTGTTTTTCTCCTCTTTTTTGTTGTAGTTTTTGCTCGTATAGCGAGCTTTGGCTTTAAACAATTTGTTTGCTCAATCCTAAGTCTTTTTTTCTTTTTTTCTTTTTTTTTGTCTTGTTGGTATTAAATCAACTACAAAGCTTTGAACCTTATTCATGTTTAGAAGTATTCTTTAGTTATTGATTTAGAGTGGCTAGTTATTTTATTAGAAATAGAATCTAGTCAAAATCTAAAAAACATAAAAAGATAAGTTTAGTATGGAAAAATTGCAACAACAAGGGAGCCGTAAAGGTCTAGACTACAACAAGAGTCTATAAGGGCTAGGTGACTAGGTGGAGAGTTAAGGATATCCAACAATCTTTTCTAGCCCCTTCTATCAGTAGACCTCTTTGATGATAACTAATAGTTCTTGCAAATGACACAAGCCTAGGTCTTTGGAGTTTGACTAGACTTGGGTAGACAAGTTCAATTGGTCTCTAGGTTTTCACTGAACCTAGGATTTTGATGAACTCTTTGTTTAATAGGTTCTAGGATTTCAACTAGACCTCTAGATTGTGATTGGGCTTGGAGTTTTGATGAGTCTCTAGGTTTGAATTGGGGCTTTGGGATTTGAATTAAGGAATTAGGTCAAGGGATTCCTGCTACATTGCTTACAATTATATATATAACAAGAATAAAACAATATAAAGTTTACAAGTAGGCAAGAAGAGAAATAGAAATTGGAAGAAGGGAAGTGAGAATGAGTATTAGTGGAGTGGAGTACGAAAATTAGTATTGAGAGGAGGAAGGTGGAATCAAGTGTCAAATCAAACATTAATTGGGATTAGGAGGCTAATTTGATTCAAAATGAAGGTTTGACCGGAAGTATTTTTAAAGATATTCTTATTCCAACAATTGTAGTTGGCCAAATTAGATACTAGAAGTTTTATTAGATGCTTCAAAGAGCTTATGAAGTCCATGTCTTGCCATTAGTTTGATTCTTAGACATAGTTGTGGTAGAAGTCAATTCGGACAATTTAGAATATTTAGTTGTCCGAATATTTAGTTGTCCAAATATTTAGTTGTCCGAATTCTATTATTAGTGGAAAAAATAAAATTTAGTGGAAAAAATAATAGAAAACTCAATAGAATAGTATAGATAGATAACAAGATCTAGGGATTGAAGAAAACCCACCTAAAGAATAGTTTAGAGTTCCAATTTATTTTGTAACCTTTCTATTTAAGTAGCAAGCAAAAATACAATAAAATTAGCAACAATCCAAGAAGATGGATATTACAATTTGATTACAATCATGGTGCAAGAAGATGGGACCATGGTGCAAGTCATTGTCAAAACCTAAAGGAAAAGTCAATTTGATAGTTTGAATCAATAGAAAACGATGAATGAAGTCTTAAAATACTGAATAGTAGCCAAACTCCATCTGTTTGATAGGAGAGTTCAAACTTTAAGTGTCTTAATAATTAAAAAAATCATAGTAAAAACAGGATAGGAGACATAGTAAAAATATTAAAACTCAAAAAATTGTATATTAGAAGTAGATGTCTAAAGCAATAGGTAATAAGTAGGAGATCAATTAGAATCTTTTGAAAACAACCAAGGAATAATTTGAAGTTAGAATCAATTAGTAAATCTTTAGATGAAACATGAATTAATTTACACTTAGAAAATAGGTCAAAATTAAAGAAAATATCATGAAGTTTGGTCTTAGAATTAGATGAAAATAATAATTATCTAGTTAATTCAAGTAAAATTCTATATTTAGAAACTAGAATTAACTTTGGACTCAATCTCCAAATCAAAATTGAATTTAGATTAATAGATGAGTAGAAATTGATGGATGAAATTTGATAAGGTAGTTTAGAGGCAAAACTTCATCTATAAATAACTGTCAGTAAAAAAGTTTGATTAGAATGTATTTTATCATTCTAGAAAGGGCATGAGGTGCTCTATAACTTAGGACACTTTGAATCTATGCTGAATTAGCTTTTCTTTGGAGGACTAGAGTTTTGGCCCACCTTGGCCAAAACTAGCCAAAACTTCTAACGTTTGAGATTACTTTGCTTTAAGTTTACTCTTAGATCTATTAGGAGTTAGCATAAAAAACAATTCATCCATTATTTGTAAGGCACAATTAGACAACGCCTAGGTGGAGATAAAACACTCAAAAGTGTCTATTTCTTCTTGATTTTTGTGAAAGAAATAGACACTAGGATTAGATTTGACTTGTGCAAAAAGAAGATTGTTTACATCAATTTCAAGAAGTGGAAATTTCATTCACAAAAAATAGTAAGAATATCATAAAGTCATCTATAGAAATAGATGACTTTAGGATAGAGAGATCATACCCATCACATTAGGGTTGCTAGCGTGTGAGCCTGTGAGTGTGAGAGCGGAAACTTATTTTGCTGAAATTTGAGGTGAAGGACCTATGACCGTGGATTTTGGGCCTACTCAATTTAATAATTTTGAAGACAAAATATTTTAGGGTTGTAAGAAAAAGACTATTGTAAATTCAAAAAAAGAACCCAAAACAATTGTACATGAATTATTACATACCAGTGCAACGACGCTAGCGTGCGAGCATGGATCGGCGAGCGTGTGAGCGGCGAGCATGAATCCTGTGAGTATGTAGCCTTTGTGTAGAAGTTAAATATTTTTTAGGGTATTTGATTTTTTTTTAATACTAATTTTATATTTTTACATTTTTTTTAACTATTTATAAAAAAAGAGGGCCTATAACCACCTTACCTATGACCGTTTTTTTTATTAAAAAAATTATAATTTCCATTGCATTTTCTTAAGAGTTAGCTCAAACTATAGATTATATATTATGCCATCGGAATTAATTGGAGCTAGGTGGGTTTCGAACCCAGGCCACTATGTTTAAGTCTCGTGGACCTCTCGCTACAATACTCCTATTTAATGAAGAGATCACCAAGATAAAAAAAATCAACTTCAATGAACACATGGTATTATCCAAATAAAATTGATAAAGCAATCTGGAACTTACAAATACAAACATAATGATTGAATTCATCAGATTAATACAATAGAAACCGAACTACAATTGGAAAAAAGAATCTAGACAAAATTAATACTTTAAATAAAAATGAGAGTTCCTTCAATTAACTAATAATATTTTCAATCTTACAAAATATATTCATCTATCATACCGTTGAAGTACTAACACGTAGCGTCTGCCATTATTCTAACAATGTGATAATCCCCGCTTTAACCAAAACAAGCTTGAACTTGTTGAAGCTATAACTTGGTGCATGGATGAACTTGTCTTCGTTTATGTCCAAATGGTAGAAGTACAGGAAGAGGTAGTACAAATGCTTGCAATTCACATACTGTTGCCGACCTCCAATTGCTGAAACCGCCATAGAGGTAAAGTCAGGGCACGTGCACGATGGGTACATGCCCATAGTGATTCAATACACGTTCTGATTTGGTTCAGCCCCAGTTTGTAGTGTAACAATTGCTCCTAAACTAGGAAATGGTAACAATGTCACTCCCAATATCTCTCCTTTAATGTTGCCAGCACTCTCCCACTTGTTGCGTTGTTCAATTGTAGGTGCATTTGCAATTCGGCGTATGGTACGATTGTTTCGTACAATTGGATAGACATGTGAATTTCCTGGAATTGATTCATCATACACCACACTTTTGAATACTTTAGACATACCAAACAACCGTCGCGGAGACAATATAGGATACTCTTGAAGTTGAAATCCAGCATGCTGCAACAATAAGGTCTCCTCTCGTGTAAGATTTGTTCATGTTAAGATAGGCCATATTTTGGGAACCTCTCGCCAGTCTATAACCCACTTGCGTTTCTTCCTTTGACGCACCGTTCAATGTCATCTGCACAGAACCAAAAGTCTGACACTACCTCTTTCTTACTCCCGTAATCTATCTTTGAACACTACACTATTTCAACAATGAATTTCTAAACCTTGATCCCCTCCACTGGTATGAAGGGTTGCTAGTGTGCGAGCTTGTGAGCGGGAACTTTTTTTTGTAGTAAAAACAAGTTCGGACCCATGACCGTGGATTTATTACATTATAAATTTCAAGAAATATGAAGTCATTTTATTGAAGTTTAAGACACTTACAAATGTATTTTGAAGATTTTTTTTGAGACAAGCAATTATAGTCATTTTTTTTAGACATCATGATATACAAATCCAAATGAAAATAGCAAATGTCCAAGATGTAGCCATAAAACACAAATCCACTCATAATTCTAAAATCACACATTATAATTCAACTCAATAGAAATGTCAATCTCAAGAGTCTAAGTTGTAGTGGACTTTATTGCAAAACCCTCAGTTGTTGATGGCTTTGAAGTCTCTCTATCCTTGGAGGCACTACTATCTATAAGATCCAAAAAATTTAAAGCATAAGTATCTTTATGGCATTTTGGTTGAGAGTAGCCAAAGTCGGCAAATGTTGATGACATCTACTTAGCAAACATGGGAAGGTGAAATTCTTCTCCAAACTGAAGAAAAGACTTTGTGCCTTCATCATTCCATCTATTGACATCAATTCTATAAGACTACAAACATATGTTAAACAATGTTAAACTTGCAAAACTTAAAACTTGACATAAAAAAAGATACAAAAAATTGTTTGCTTATTTGTAGAATTTTGATTTATAAGCAAATTAACTTGAGAGGTGGCACGGTTGTAATGTCCAAATCTTGGAATATCACAATTGGTAGTGGTGGTTGTGTTTATGTCATGCATGATCTGCATGATCAATTCGATCTTGTCTTTGGTATCGAGAACTATATAGTTTACTGCAATAAGTCAAGACGCCTTTGTTAGATGAAGCCTAGATATATGATTCATCCATATCAATAGACAATGATTTCCGTCCACTCAAAGAACTTTGACTTCTGCAAAAAAATAGAATAGAGCACATATGAATTTAGTGGCTTTTTTAGTTGATTTGTCACTAGAAATTTTGATGTTTACATTTGTCAAAGTCATTGGTTGCAATAAACTTGCCACATCCGCAACAAAGACTATGTCATGATGCATCATTGAGGCTGAAGCTTGACCCACATTTCCTCCCTACACTTGAACAATTAAACCATCTTTGATCCACAAAAGTATCACTGAATACTAATGACCTCAAAAATTTAAATTTAAATTTGATAGCATGATGCACCACGTGCATGACGCTCCATGCCTACAACAACCCCGCTGCACCTTGCCAATTGACTCCAACATAGAATATTCCTAAATTCTTAAAAAGTGTACAAATTCTAGAGGCCTAGCAAAGGCTTGTCTAAAGTCAGTTGGATCCGACTGACCTAGGAAAAGACTTCTGTCAATGCACCCCCAAGAATTGGTAAACAATTGGTTTTTGTTTAAATTTTCATACATCCATTACATTTCATTTTCAAAAAAATATTAAACTTAAATCCAAAACTGCCAAGCTTCATACTCTTCAATCCAAGTCACAATCACTAATTTGAACTAAAATTTGAAACTAGGAATTCAAATTCCACAAGCCTTGAAGCAAAACAAAGAGGCATCTGTATTGTTTTATTCTCTCAAACACAACTTTGAGATCTACAACAAGGATAACAAACCTTAACCCAATTTCAAGAGATCTAGGAGAGATTCTTCTAAGGTCAATTGGACCAACCAACCTTGTAAAAGTCTCTACTCAACCTTTTGAAATCAAATCAAATTAAGAGAAATTAAACATGAAATGCATTATCATTAAAAACATAGGAATTCTTGCATTATTCAAAATACCCATCTTAAAACTTGGAATTAAAAAAAGACATTTCCGAATTTGCTTGTTTGTTTTTCAAATACCAAAAATGGGAGGTCCAATTGGTACATCCAAGACCTAAAAGGGATTCAACTGCGGTTTTGGAAGTGCCAAGTGATACCCTTGTTTTTGGTGCTCAAAATTTAAATTTAAATTTAATTAAATTTTAGACAAATAAAAAAATCCGGTTGATACCTTCAGAACCATTGTCAGGTCCGACAGTTTGGAGAGTACTGGTAGTACCCCCGATTTTTAAACTGATAAAAAAATTTGAAAAAAATAAAAAAAATAAAAAAATTCTCAATTTTTTTTTTCAGTACCAAAAACGGGGTGTTATCTAGCACCTCGAAATCACTATCGGACCCGATAGTGATTTCGAGGTGCTAGATAACACCCCGTTTTTGGTACTGAAAAAAAAAATTGAGAATTTTTTTATTTTTTTATAACCGAAAATAGGGGTCAGCTGATACCTCCAAAACCACCGTCGGGTCCGACATTGGTTTGGAGAAGCCTATCATGCATATTTGTAACAAAAATAATAACATTGTGAATAGATACATAAATTTATGAGCAAGTTTTTTGGCACAAAACATAAAATCTGAAATAAAAAACAATTATATTAATTTTGGATGTATTTCTCCGCAATTCAAGTTTAATTACATTGAATTACTCCAATTTTTATTTAAACACTTGAAAATTTCATTTTTGTATAGAATATATGATCTTTGAAACTTGAAATGATGTCTAAAATTTACTGAACTTTAGAATCAAACCTAGGTAAACATGTCAACAAAAAAAAACTTTGAATTCACAATGACTATGCAAAAACCAACATTTTTCTATTCTTCTTCTTCATCTTTTTCTTCTAATATCTCTTCATTCTAATCTTCTTCCTCCCCCTTCTATTCCTATTCTTTGTTCTTACTCTCCTCTTGCTTGCCTTCTTTCTTCTACTAATTTTTCTATATCCTCCAAAGCAAGAGCTTTGTATCCTCTTCATTGTGGTCTTGTTTGTCTTGTTTGTCTTCTTTCTTCAAAAAAATCCTTTGGCCCCTCCAAAACAAGAATTTCAATTCCTCCTTGTAGTCTTGTTTGTCTTCTTTCTTCTAATAATTGGAAAGTATATGGTAAAAGAAAGTCTCTAGGAAAAGGAATGCTTGTCAAGCTGGAAGTGATCAAATCAACTTTAGTTCCTTGAAGAACTGATAGGTGTACGAGACTATCATCTTTGATGTTACAATCATGTAAAGTGGCTTCTTCATTTTCAAGCCATCTTCCATTAAAAATTAGACGTTGGTGGTCTGTTGGAAGTCCAGTTGTTTCCATGAGTCTTTCTTTTAATTGTTTGATAGTTGTTGCACATGCCACTTCAATATCCAAAAATCTATGGGAAAGAGTTTTGACTAAAATTTTCATCTTGAAATAACTTATTACAATTGAAGAATTTAAAATAAGAAAGGAAATGCTTGAAGTTGTGTTTTTAATTACGACTACTAAATGAACTAGTTCAATACGTATGAGCCTTCAACCCAAAGTAGGTGAAAGTACATCTATAGCCTAGACCAAAAAGATAACTAAAAATAGGAAATGGCAATAGAAAATGAAGAAAAGGATGAAAATTGTAACCTAAATTATATACGTTTTTGTGAAAATGAGATGAATGAAAAAAGAATATAAATAGTTTAAAGATCTTCACATGTATAAATGTTATAATATATTATTAGCGCTTTATAGTTTTCCAATTTATATTCAAATGTAAGTTCTCTTTTACTTTTTTTTGCATAACTTTGCTTTTACTTTTTGTATAATTTATACTTCTAAATTTTAAAAAGTAAAATATCTAAGTTTCATGTCTTCAAATTTATATCTTATTTTATTTTGTTTGGTGTAATATTGTAGTTTCTTCATAGCACTGTTCTATATGATAATTAATTAAACTGGAAAAAAATAGTTTGGAAATTCAAAAATTAATATATTCAAATTAGAAAGTCTCAAAATATAATAATAAGTTAGATAGTCTTTCTTACAATTTTTAGATGGTTGCTACTTTCATCTAAGGTGGTCACATTTACCTAAACCCTTGTCTTGATCTCCAAATCCTAAATTCTCTACTTTGTATGTTAGGCTTTTTTTGGGTGTCAAGCTTTGTTGCTCATGAGATATATGTTTTTTTTGTAAGGGATTGTACTTTAGAAAGGTCAAAATGGCAAGGCAAAAAACTTAGCAATGTATGTTTACATTTATTGACAAAGAAGAGATGCAAGATTTTGTGAATTGAGTTGAATATCTATGAATTGAATGCGAATTGGAGTTCTATAAATTAGGCAACCCTTTTATATACATATATTTATATTTGGGAGGGAAACAAACTAGATTAGTAATTTTCTTAAAATTAGGCACCTTTTAAATTATTTATTTTCTAACCAAGGTGCTAAGAAGCTACGGTACTTCAATCTTCTAGAAGAAGGTGCATATTTTGTTCGATTAGAAAGTGCTTAGAAAGGAATGTATACAAAGCAAGTTTCATGCCATTACAACTCATGAAGCTATAAACTCCAAAATTTCAAAGATTTTTGGTATTTTTATGGGACTACTGAGGGGATGTTTAGGCTCCTTTGACCAAAGAACTTTGGAACGTTGACATTGTGAAATTTGACCACTACAATTCTCAGAAACTTCGGCATCAAGGAACTTGATTTGTACTAGAGAGATGGTGAGTTGGTTTTGAAGATTGGTTGTACAAAATTCTTGCTCAAAAAGATTTACATAAGCGGTTTTGTTTTGGGGTGGGTTAGTTTTTTTTTATATATTAATTTTGTCGTTGAAGTCCATTAAAGCTTATTGTTGGTTTTAGTGCTCGATTTTTGGGTTAGTTTTGGTAAAGTTTGGGTACTTAGTTTTGCAAACCGCTTCTTCTTAACCCTTTAAGGTCCCTACATCCAAAAAGTGGATGCGCCTTGTTCAACCTTGATTGTAACATTTTGAAATATCCATTATTGGTATGTGTTTTAAACTATGAAAATGAAGATTGACAAGTTTGAGATCTACCCCATTTAAAATAAATTCAATAAAATTGAAAAATTGAAAGGATTATTGCAATTGCAAGCTCCTAGTGTTAGAATTTATATTACATTGTAAGGTAGTGTGCTCATAAACCGTCACTTTTAGGGCTATTGGGCCTTTTTTTTTATGGTTTTCAGATGCCTAAAAATATTTTCACTTATTTTTTACTTGAAGAAAAATTGATGCAAAATCTAATATAAGTGGTTTCATATTTTTCTGAGCATTATGAATTACTTATGAATTTCCAATAAATTCTGCCATAGGCACCTGTTTGTGATCCCAGGCCTTGCAAAACCCACACACCACGTGGTTTGAAAAAAGATATGGCGTGACCAAAAAAAAGTAGTGAAGCATTGAAAAAGTAATACTTAAAGTTCCTAAATGTGACCTTTACTAAATTGAAGCCCTAAGTGCCCCAAAGGACCAATATTGTCTTCACATACTTTCAAATCCAATTCAAAGTGCTGTAATCTTTGCATCCAATTTTCAAATTAAAAAAAAACTTGTAGGAAAATTTGCACTCTCCCTTCTAGTTTGTGTGATAAAATTTTCAGATCAATCCGAGTTATACTGATTTTTTGGGAGCCAATCGAAGTTCACAAGTTCAATTTGAGTTCACCAAATTGCATTTGTTGGCTGCAGTTTTGGGGGCTTCTATCTCCTTCATTCTAAGTTTTTTTTCAGTAAAATTTGTTGGGTTGTGTTTCCCTTGAAGTCTAGTTATTGTAATAAAAATTTCATGTCAATTCAAGTTGTTTTGAATGTTTGGGAGCAATTCGAAGTTCTAAATCCCAACATTCTTCGATCACAGTGAACTTCAGCGGCTTATAACTTCTTCATACAAGGTCTATTTTCAATAATTTTTGTTAGAAAAGTTGCGCCTACTAGTCTAGTTTGTGTGGCTAAAATTTCATATCAATCCAAAAATTAATGAGTGACTAAGAATCATTTTAGTAAAAGGATGTTCAATCGTAAATATGTTTCTTGGAAAAATGAAGTGGACACCTGTCTTGTATCCACTCTTAGTTTGAAATCGACCCACCGTGGCTCTTATTACACCATATGTGAAGTATAAACCAACATCTAACAAACCTTATTAAACTCTCACATTATCAAAAGTTCATTTCAAAAACGCTTAGTGTCCGTTTCAGAGCCTCTTGTAGGGACGGTTCCAAGAAATGGGTCGCAATTCAATTAATGTATATTTTTCACAGTTCAAATTTTCTTCTTTTAGATTTTTTTTCAAATTTAAATTACAAAATTACGTTTTTAATTATAAACTTCATTTATGATACAAATCCCAAATTATTTGAATATATATTCAAATTGATATAATTTTATTTTTACTTTTTATTTTTTTAAATTTAAATTATTTTATTTTGAAATAAAATTTTATACATAAATCAGTGTGAATAGAAAATATGCTTAATCATATGTGAAAATATCAAGATTGTCTCAATCATATAACATGATAAATTTAGCTTGATAGTAAAATTAATTTTGAATGTTAACTATTGAAATTTTTTATTTTTCATTGAAAAAAGGTTAATATTTGATTTTTAAGAGATTCTCAAATGCATATTTGTACCATTAACGAGGAGGAAAGCTTGCCGATTTTACTTCATTTCTCAACTTCGAGCAAAGTTTGTTAAATTATACATATATATTTAAAATGGTCACAATGGAAAGAATAAAGTGTTTTCGTGATTTTCAATGTAGAAAATTTAAACATGCAAGTGTTGATTTGGAGTTATTTGCAATTTTTACTTATAAAAAAATTGCATTTCAACAATTGCAAGGCAAATTGTATAATGAGTTTGATAGCTCTTCATTAGAATTTAAGGTTTTTGAAAGTGCATTTTAGTGTGCTAACACAATTTTCAGTCATTCATGTCACCTCTAATCCCCCAAAACTCTTATATGCAAGTTTTCCATACACTGTGGAGGGGAAATATACTAAAAATAGGATAATTACATTTTTCTTGTTATCACTTCACAACTCCTATACAATTTCACACTCAAAATTGAACTTTACACTAGTTACACAGAAATTGGACTATACACTAATAAACAAGCCCTTTAAACATCTATACTATTAAATTTTGGAAAAAGAAAACAATTTACTGCATTGGGGATAACTACAAGTCCGTATAAGTCCATGTTCTTTTTTCGTAGGAAAACACACTTCAAAAGGCACTTAGGGATAAACCTTCAAAACTGCATTAAAAAAGTTTTAAAACAGGTAAAAGCATTTCACTGGCGTACAGCAAAATGAGCGTGAACTTTTAGATTCATCATATATGGAAACTAAGGTATGATAATTAGCTCTTCCTCAATTCTAAGATATAATTCTCCAATCATGGTCAGTTCCTGTGAGTATTCCTGTCACTACATTTCAAAATTCACAATTACTAGTGAAAAATCGTGAAACTACCAAACGACTTCGGTTGGGTTTTTCTCGACGAGGTCATCACTTTCACGTCAAAATTTCATCATATTGACCTCCGAGCTATCCGGGACAGAAGTGGCGGTTTTAGGTACGTATCTTAGTATGTATTCGATGGTAGAGTTACAGTGAGGCACTCCTTGACGATTGATACGATAAAATGAATAAACATCAAATCCAGAATTGATAAAAACAAACAAACATGGCGTACTTGAAAGACATGAGCGGGCTGTGAAAAGTGAATTTCTTTCCAAAGATCAATACATGGCCTCTGCCATGTAATGAAAACACTAAGATCACAGAAAAGTCAATCCGTGACACATCTAAGCTTAGGCAGCAGCCTTGAGAGCTTGGGTTCGCTTCTTGGCCTCCTCCACGATGGAAAGCTTGATACCCTTGCCGCGCGGTAGGGTGACCCAGGGCTTGGCACCCTGTCCGACCGTGAACACATTCCCCATACGGGTGGCGAACTGCTGCCCGGTGGCATCGGTCACGTGGATGATGTCAAAGCTTCCTTTGTGCTTCTCACGGTGCTGAATAACTCCGATACGCCCTCTGTTACGCCCTCCAGTCACCATGACAATGTTGCCAATGTCGAATTTAATGAACTCCACAACCTTGCCAGTCTCGAGGTTGATCTTCACAGTGTCGTTGGCCTTGATGAGAGGGTCTGGGTACCTGCGAAGCAGAATGAAAAGCAACGAGACTCAATCACGAAGACTCGCAGGGCAATATGCCATTTAGAGTGGTCATGAAAATAACGTCGTCCTATTATGAACACAAATAGGTTGTATTCACTACCTGATGGTGCGGCCATCGAAAGTGGTGATATGTGGAACACCCTTGTCTCCGAATTGAGCAGCCCTAACCTTGCACAGCTTGTACTGCAAGGACAATCACAGTGAAGAGAAATCAGAACCACAATAACAAGTGACGAAGTGTGCTATTCATGAAGTATTTGAATAATGAAATGAGAAAGCTCGAGAGCTACTAGAATACTAGATAAATATCGACGTGAAATGTGGTTAGAACTCAAAACATAGACAGCCAACGACGATCTTATACATTCCTTCTTTCATTAAGCTTCTGTACATACCTTAGCCTCCTCTGCGCTGATGTGGTGCAGGGTGAAACGACCCTTGTTGTCATACAACAAACGGAAGTTCTCGTTTGTCTTGGCAATGGATATCACATCTGGCATAGGGGGAGGCACGTCAGTGCTGTTTGACGTCATAGAGGGCTGAAAACAAGCATGTCTTTCCATGCTGATCAGCACTAATCAATATCTACAGAACATTTGATGAGTACAGCGGTACTACAGAGCTGATTCCTGACAATGCAAGCACAGTACGCACTGAATGACAAAACACAGATTCTTCAAATGACTCACCCATAAACCCTGCAGGGTAGCACTTGTCAGTGCGGACCTTGCCATCAATGGAGATCAGACGCTGCATGACAATGGCCACCACTTCACGGTAGGTCAATGCATACTTGAGCCTGTTCCTCAGCATCACTACCAAGGGCAAGCATTCCCTCTCCTTGTGTGGTCCGGGAGATGGCTTGGGGGCCTGTGGGTCACAATCCAAACAGATAAAAATGAATAAAAATATAACCGTCTGACACAAGTGAAACATCCCCTAGAATTGAAACCCTATAGTACGGCAGAGTACACTATTCCTGTCTTAATCCAGTCGCAGAAACACAAACCGCCCGCTTACGGCTCACAGGAAGTAATGCAAAGTCAATTCACAGCATCTAGAAGGAAATGTTTTATCATTTCGCGTGGTACAGGAAAAAAAATCACGACGATACTCGACGTGCAACACCCTTCTGCAATAGTTATTCGATTTAACAACCGACAACACAGAAATTGCACCAAAATTAGGTCAAAGGTTGAACTTACAAATGCACCGCCCAACTTGTCAAGCATCCAATGCCTGGGGGCATTGAGCCTCTTCAAATGCTTCTTCAAACCCCGAGCCTGAAAGAGAAGAATACAAAATCAATGCTCAGTACCAATAGTCAGTGCTCTAACATTACAAACGACAGCAGCTAACTCTTCAATTAATCACAACTAGAACACACGTCAACAGAAGAGCTACTTCCAAATCACAAGGCTCTTTCTCTTCACACTGCAATCCGAAACCCTAAATCCTTAAATCACACCAAAAACTATCCAAAAAACGCCAGAGCAAGAAGAAGGAACACAACAGTAGCTCCAACAAAATTGAAACGGAAACTCACCATGATTACTGCCGAAGCGCGACGCGATCAGCAGCAGAAGAACAGCAAGCACAGCTCCGGCGCGAGGCTGGCGAGCTTGAAAGAGGGTCCGAAAGAGGGCGGCTCCTTGCCCTAGTAGAACCCCGATGTGGATGAATGAAGACCGCGACGCGAGTCCCCATCAATGGATGAATGAAATCACTTCGACGCAGACTCCATGATTTCGGCCGTCGATCGAATAGTACATATCGTCGACTTCGTCGAACGAAGAGTGCATCTTTTCGGACGAAGGCGATATTTCGTCCGACGAAGTCAACTTCGTTCGTCGAGGGGTGGCCGCTCCTGGGCCACCTGTTTTGCCCGTGGCCTCCGTCTCTCTCCGCTCGTGAGTGCTGCACTTTTGTGTTTCCCTTATCCGTGTCGCGTGTTCCACTGTGAGGCCCAGAACCAAATCTGTGTTTTCCGCCTAAAAAATTCTTATTCTTCTACACGCAGATCTCCTTCAACTTCGTTCCTTTTAAAATCTCGGAGAATTTTGTGCGAATTTTGAAATTCCCGGACTGTGAAGGCGCGATGGCAACGACGATGGCCATGTCGGGAGCCGCTGTTGTCGGCGGGTGTGCAGTCTTGGGAGATCAGGTAAGGTCAATTGCGTACGAATTTTCCCAGACGAAAGTCGGATCAATGTCCTTCAATTTTCTTTCCTTAAATGTTGTGCACTGGCAGTGAGTAGAATGCCGTGATGGTCACCATTGATGAGAAGATGGTCTCTTGTGTACAAGGATTTTTGTTTCTAGTTTTGGATGGAAGAACTACAACCTAATTCCAATGTCCTTCTGGGTTTTGACAAGAAGATCAATCGGGGGTTAGTATCATAGAAGCAAACCCTAGGAAATGGTGCGAGCAGATTTTTGTTTCTTAATTTACGAGCTTTTGCGAATTTGTGAATTTTATGTACTGCAGTGTTGTCATCAATTTGGAGGAGCGATGCCGTCGCTGTCGTTACCGAATTTGAATCGTGTGGGATTTAAAGGAAGTGTGAAGCAGCAGCAGCGGGTTGTGGTGCGAGCTGGCAATGCCGAGGGACCCTTGAGACGGCCCAGTGCCCCAGGCGCTACGCCATCCATCGCCACTTCGCCTGCTCCTCCCACTCCTCCCACTTCGGAACCCTCCCCGTCGCCGTCCCCCGAGTCTAGCTCTTCGGCTCCTGCAGCGAAAGTGACGCCGTCCAAGTCCACCACCGTTAGCATCGAGTACCAGAGGCAGCGGGCCAAGGAGCTTCAGGAGTATTTCCTGGACAAGAAGTACGAAGAGCAGTTGCGGGCCGACCGTATCTTTGGGTGGACGAGGAAGAACGAGATCACCAATGGCAGGTAATGGAAATGGCTCCCTGGAATCTGAGGTGTTTGTGGATTTTGATTGCATGGTGGTTTGTGTGTCTCTTTTTCTGGAAACATAGGTCACCAAATTTAGCTGACAATGGTCGTTCTGTACTAATTGTCGTCAGTGTCATCCCTTGAACTCTCTCTTCTCGAAGCTCAGCTTGAGGTGCATATTGTGGAGTTTGATTTCACGGTGGCGTGTATCTTTTTCTCTGAAATACACTTTACCAAATTTGCAAAAAATGGTCGTTCTGTAGTCGTTGCCGACATTGTCATCCCTTAAACTCTCTCTTCCCGAAACTCAGCTTGAGGTGCGGCCTATTGTGGAGTTTGATTTCACGGTGGTGTGTATCTCTTTTTTCTGAAAATTGGTGTTAGCAAATTTAGCAGAAATAGTTTTTCTGTACTCTTTGCCGTCATTGTCATTCCTTGAACTCTCCCTTCCCGAAACTCAGCTTGAGGTGCATTTTGTGGAATTTGATTTCACGGTGATCGACTTCTCTTTTTCTGGAAGTGCAGTAGCTTAGGAGAAACGGTAATTTAACCCTCGTTATCTTCATTGGAGCTACACATTGTCATTTGTTTGGATAATGGAAATTTCAACGCTGCCTCTTATGAAGTGATTTACCTTTGTGTGAGCTCTTTCAAGGCTCTTAAAGTCGCTTGTGTTCTGTTGAATTGAATGGCTGGACTACGCCAGTTTTGTGGTAGTCTTTTTTTTATTAATTACTCGGTGCCCTTTCTGCTGCTATTTGTTGTTTAGTG
The DNA here is from genome assembly GCA_947034895.1 of Rhytidiadelphus loreus. Lineage (NCBI taxonomy): Eukaryota > Viridiplantae > Streptophyta > Bryopsida > Hypnales > Hylocomiaceae > Rhytidiadelphus > Rhytidiadelphus loreus. Next base: position 24,132,455 of record OX344765.1, on the reverse strand, counting down.
TGCTAATCTGATACTCTAGGACACACCGTGCTGGACCAATATGTCTCATGTTTTTCTGTGTTGTTGGTGCAGGTGGTCTATGTTTGGTATCGCTGTAGGATTGCTCACTGAATACGCCACAGGATCCAACTTTGTGGACCAGTTAAAAATCATAATTTCCAATTTGGGCATTGCTGAACTTGACTAAGTACCCGTAGAGTGCCACTTTTCTCGAAGAGAAATATGCAAGGGTAATGTATTTTCTTTTTATTTAGTTATGATTTTTTGTGATAAATTTTTGCTCCTTTCATACGGTTGTCCCCGCTTTCATTGGAGATACGTTAGTTGTGTTTTAATTGGGTTTCAAGTGCTCTTCTTGTGGTGATTGTGAAGATAGAGGCTGCAAGTTCATTGATACTAGTTACTACTGGTCTCTGGATTTCTTGCATGGAAGTTCAGAATTTTTCTTTGTCACTGAGTCTAATTGGAACTCCAGTTACTCCACCATAGTAACCTTTAATTAGTTAGTCCCAGCTGTGACGTTGCTTTTTAGTTTTTATAGCAGTTCCTATTTTCCGATTCTTTATTGGATAGCATTTTGTTTTTCTCGCTTGTGGTAACATAGTAGGGGTAGTCACACCTTCTTCACTTTGCACTTGGAGAATGGAGAATGAAAAGTTGGTGAGGGTTTGGAGGAGCCAATGGGAAGCCGTGGTGAGTGAAGAAGGTGTGACACCCCTAAAAGATGTGTTGAGAGTGGAGAATGAAAAAAAGTGGAGAAGCAACTTACTTAAACCTAAGACTAGACATAAAGTTGGAGGGAAATCGGCTACAACAAAGGTAAAGTGGCAATGAAAGATAAAAGTGTAGAATACAAAAGAATCTTCTTATGTGGATATATCTTTCGCACTCCCAATCTTCACCTCCGGAGGTGATGACTAGGAGTGTGGAAGATATATCCAATTAAGTATATTCTACCAACATGAAGTCAATCCTAAGTTGCCACCTTTCCATTCTCCATTCTCCAAGTGCAAAGTGAAGATGTGACTATCCTTAGTGTTGCTGAGGTGTACTTCCAAGTATTTGTGGGCTACTGACTATTTTTTTTGGAACAATCCTATACGAATATTGTACTATTGTTGGTAAGTGACATCGGTTTGAAATTGCAATACTTTTGGGTCAAATTCAATGTTTTGTTGTCGAAACTCAAATTCCACGTCATATTTCAAGAGATGACAACCAACCACAAGATGGTGTGTGTTTCTTTTTGGCAATACACTAATTAACTTGTGTTGATTCTGAATTGCATAATATTGCCAAACTTGTCCCCTCAAGATCAAGCCTTGAAATTGAAGGGCACCCTTGTCCTTCCCCATGAAGTCTAGGAGTGCAGATCCCACCAACACTAGAAGAAAATGAGGGGTTTTGCAACTATAGTATGCAACTCATTTTGTAGTTGCATAGGACGTTTGCAACTAGGTGACAATGTAGAGTCCGTAGTTGCAATGGACAAGTCGCATTAGTTGCAGTCTAGTTGCAAGGTTTTTTGTCATCCGACACCATACAAAGAACTTCATCCTTGTGTGCAACTTGTTTGCAACTTGCTTGCAACTTGTAGATTTGTAAATTTTAAAATATAAATCTCAATGATTTGTAGATTTCAAATTTTCAGATCTACCTCCTTTCTAGATTTTTGAATTTCAGAACTACTTTTTTCTTAGATTTTTGAATTTCAAATCTACCTTTTTCTAGATTTCAAAATTTCAAATCTACCCTCTTTTTAGATTTCAAAATTTCAAATCTACCCTCTTCCTAGATTTCAAAATTTCAAATCTACCCTCTTTCTAGATTTCAAAATTTCAGATCTACCTTCTTCCTAGATTTCAAAATTCAATTTCCTAGATTATAAAATTTCTTGAATTTTAATTATTTTTTAAATTCTTATATACAAAATCTACAAATTGTAGAAACCCACAAATTATAGAAATCTTAGAATTCTATCAAAAGAATTCATTACATAAGACTATAACAACTGACAAGTCTTATATGTTCAATCTAATGGTACTCTTTACAATTGATATAGGTCAATTGATATAACACAAATGGGAATGAACATTGAAAGCAACTAGGAAACAACTAGAGTGCAACTAAGAAACAACTAGCGTACAACTAGGAAACAACGATGGTCATTTTACAGTTGCATAATAGTTGCATAGGACACTAGTTGTTTCCTAGTCTTTTTTTGCAACTACAGAATGACTACTTTGCAACTAAAACAATGAATGAATGTTGTAAAACAATGACACAAAACAACTACATTAGATTTGGTGCAAATAGAGAGGAAACTAGTTGCATGACAGTTGCATAGGGCACTAGTTGCATAGTAGTTGGTTGTGCCGGACGTGTTTTTCTTCTAGTGCAAGTATCATTAACCCATAAACTAAGTGGAGGACGTTTTCTTTTTAAGAATGACAAAGAATCTCTCTATGACTATGAGAGAATCATCCTTCAAATTTTGTGTGAAAAGGGAAGGTCATCTATAGTAGTTTGACTTCCAATGAGTACTTTTGCATTATTTTAAGCCAACAATTCACACGGTTCCAAAATAGACGATTTCTATGGTGACCAGCTCGTCTTTTAAAGGTTAACTATGGGTCAACTAAGTTTAACCTTTAATCCATAAACAACACTGAGGACATTTTCTGGCCAATGAATTACAAAGAAAATCTCCATGTGAAACAAAAGTGCAACTATTCATCTTCCAAATTTTGTGTAAAAAGGAAATTTTAAGCCAACAATTCACATGGGTCCAAAATAGTTGATTTCTATAGTGACCAACTCGTCATTTAAAGGTTAAAGGATGTGGCTCCCCATGACCAAGGTATTCACTAATGCTTGAATTATTGGATTAATAGGTGCATTCTTTGTTTCTATAGTGAACAAGTTAAGTCATCTATTGACGACTTTTGGGCCTCAACGTCCTTGAAAGGTTAATTATGTACCCAAGCTTGGTTCAATATCCATTCAAAACAATGTTTTACATCTATCTATACTATTAACCCTTAAAGGATGAGTTGGTCACCAAGAAAATTATACTTTCTGGTACCATATGAATCATTTGCTTAAAATCTAAGAGTATTCATTGGAGGTCAAACTATTATGCAAGACTTCTCCTTTTCACACAAAATTTCAAAAAAGATCATCCACACTTTTGTCTTACATAGAAGGATTCTTTGTCATCCATTGGACAATAAACATCTACCAGGGTATTCAAGGATTAAACCCTAAAGGTCCATGACTATGTTTTATCAAAAAATGTCTCAAAACTCTCATTTGTAGTGCAGAGAGCTCAATGAAAAAAACACTTATGCATTGTCATTTCTAATGTGAATAGACAATTGTTTTTTTGTTTCTTTGATAACAATGGAATCTCGACTACCGCTAGGTCATTGGGGGCACACTTGTTGTTGTTGAAAAGCCCTTGTTGAGGATCTATGTACAAAAAAGAGTTTATGGTATAGTCCAACCCGCAAAGCAAAAGATATTGAATTTCCAAATTTTAATCTTGTTGGAAATTAGAAAATTGGTTGCAGATAGCCATAGGGTCATTAAGCTATAGAACACTTTAACCACTATGACATAGAACCAATACTTTTATTTTGTACTCTTATTTTTATATGTTTGTTGATATTTTATTTTTATCTTAATTTTAATTTTGAAATTTGTTTGCCAACACTTTTGCTATTTCCATATGCTAAATAATTTTATTCTTAAAAAATACAATGCAAAAATTTATAGAACGTATGACATTAAACATTAGTGCTAGAGATGATTTGTCATATTTTAAGGATTGAAAAATGGATATAAAAAGAGATTAAGGAGGGCTCAACTATCACTTTTGTAGCGACTACAAATGACATACTAATGGTTGGAGCATCAACAAAGGACATACAATTACAATATACAAAACATTGTAGTATTTATTATTCTCCATTAGAATAGGTGGCCCAATGGTGTCAAGAACTATTTGTTTTCCCATTAGTTTGCAAGGGTGTTCATCCCCACATTTTGAAAAATTGCAAAAGAATCCCTCGTAACATTGTTTACAATGTTATGTGTGCTAAAAGGGTTAACTTTAGGAACTCTACAGAAATGTAGGGAACATATAAATTATATACATGACTTCAAGGATAAATTCTAGATAAATTAAGAAAATTCTAACAACCATGTTTTGATTTTTAAACTCCAAAGCATTATAGCCAATATGCATATCTAAGATAATCTGTGAAGAGTTCTATATATCTATGAAGAATTCTATGTATTAATCTTTATGCAATACAAATGAACAATCATGGGCATTTTACTTATACTTCTACATTTGATGCTAAAATGCAATCTTGTAATTTATTTCAAGATGTCAGTGTTCTAAATAAAGTTGTGAGGTAATAAATGTATATTTTGGGATTAAATTTTCTTAATTTCTAATTTTTGTCATATTTTCTATTGTTAGATTTTTCCATTTTAGTTCTAACCCTTTTGCAAAAGCATTAGTTTTGTAATTAACAGTTTTTGGCATAAAATCCTTTCTAGACAACCTATGTATTCGGATATCATTTAAAAACTCAAATTGGCCTTTTAAAGTAAATTGAAAGTTTTTTCGAAAAAAAGTGGCGCATGAAACCTTCACTGTAATGCACACAAGATCCTCACTATCACTGCAAAGAGAACCAGTCTGCGACCAACAATAACGAATGAAGCAAAGTTGGATTGAGGACAAAGGACCATCATAATGTTTCAGGCATAATGAAAACACACCTTCCCAAGAAGAGTACTGGTATATGTCCATGTTGCAAGATATACAAAGGTAAATACAAGCAGTAAAGAAGATAGAAAAAGAATTAAGATACTGAGACTAAGGACAAGAGTGTGCTCCAATAACGAGCCCAATTCATTGATGCAAAAGAGCCCAGCGGTAAACAGTGATTCCTGCAATTAAGGCACCGAGAGGGAAGACCCTAAGGCGGAAGCACATCTACCTAATTAGGATTTATGTTCTCTACGTGCACAGCAGATGCTCTCTAAAAAGTAGCTAATGAACAAAGAGATTTCATGGCATGTAGAAGGCAGGAACCAGTTAATACATCTACAGCCATTTTTACAAAATGATAAGAGAGGTCTAACCTACAGCACAAGAGGAACTGAGAGGTTAATCTCTCCAACACTAGACGCCCATTGCACCTACGATGAGTTCAGACAAACCGATTAGGTTACCTCACCAATTTCTGAATCCTTCAAGTACAAGAGCAATTGCTATAGATTCCATGACAATATCAAATTGAGAAGGTTCAAAAGACAGGATGAGCACGGAGTTGTAAATGTTTATGTTTATGTTTATGTTAAATTCTCCATCACCACATCCACAAACACTACCAATATCATGTACAGCATAAAAATCAGAGGCTGATTCTCATTTACCATTCATCTGCAACAAAATCGAAGAGTGCAGCTCCACAACAGATCCGGTCCTAACCTATTCCCAAGTCTCAATCATTCGAAACCTGGGAGATCTTCAAATTCGGCATCCGATTCGAACAATGAAGCTGCCCTTGCTTTCGCTGCTGCAGACGGCTGATAGCGTTTCCCAGAGGCTAATTGGAAGAGGCTCTCGCTCGAAACGCCACCTTCGCGTTCCATACCTCCTGAGAAATTAGGTTTCAAGGGCATTGGGGAAGAATGTACTTGACTTGCCTGTTGTCGATTCATATTTACTGGTGTCAGAGGCTTCCGAATATTTGGAGTCTGCGGCTTGAATGAAAGGGACTGTGAGTCTTGTGCCTGACGATTGACAGAAGGAGAAACATCTTTAGCTCTAGGATACACCATCTGCGGCCTCCGAATCTCCGCTTCGTCCCTAACCTGAACCTGGCTCTCCATTTCCACACGCTCCCGCGACGCAAATTGAAGGAGTGACTGGTTCACATCGTCCTCACTTATATCCTCAAAACCAAACTGGTTCCCGACATCCAGCCTCCTTGGCAGCTCCGTCCCGAAGTCGGATTCCACAGGTCGTTGCCGCTTCTCAGGCGTCTGTCTCGGAGCATTGAATTTCCTCTTATCACGCAACATTCCCTCGCCGGACACCGCAATGGTAGGGTGTCTCCGACACAGACCTAGGGTTTTCTGTTTGGGCAAACTCGAAGGTGGCGACTTCACATCCCCTTCACTCACTCCCTCGTTCTCCTTATTCTCCCCCCCACGAAGCCCTCGGAAATACTCCCGAAGCGCAGTCCTCCGTTTGAACGGGTCGACTATCGTCGGGTACGGAGAGACGGGAGACACGATATACGACGAGACGGGATCTACAGCAGGAAACGAAGGGAGCGTACCGACCTCCACCGGCTGCGCGGAAGGAAGCATCGCACCCACGGCGTCCACGCCCGAACCTCCGAACGCGCTCATGGCGAACAAGAGTAGTGAGCGATCTACTCGAGTACAAACCTCATCGTGAATTCAAAAATGACCGCGGAAGTTTCCGCTGCAAGCGCATTCTAGCGAGCACTAAACGAAAGAGAAGCGGAGAAGAGGGAGGGAAACGAAAGAGAGCGGGGAAGCAAGCAATGGGAGGGCACGGGCGATGAGAGGGCGTCGAATGAGGTTCTTGTGGTAAAGGAAATTAGGGTTTGGCGCTGGCACAACGGTAATGGCGATAGAGAGAATTCTGATGATCGCCTCGATGACGCATCTTCTGTGGATGGCGATAGGAGAGTGACCACCAAAATCACAACGACGAAGCACTTCGGGTCTGTCCCTTCAATGCAAATGATGATTTATTTTTTTTTAAATTTGGCACACATGGCATTTTGGCCACAACAAGAAGTAAATGATGGCTTCGGGAGGACTATTATTAGTCTCCTAAAGAAAAAATCACCCCAATTTATTTTATAATCTTTTTATACTCTCACAATATTTTACAAATTTTTAAAATTGAAAACGTAAGATACCTACTCATGCCACTATACTCCCCTTCAACTTCCTTTTGTTGTCTAAAAGGACCCTTTAACTCCTCTTGAGATTTTGTTAGTAGCACTTTTGGATGAATGTGTCTTTTAGTAAGGTAGAGGGACCTAATTCTTATGAATATTATTGAAAAGAAATAACTTCAAAAAACAATTAAGCAATCCAAATGATAATATATTAAAATAGGAAAACTTTAAAATATAATTAAAATAAGTTAGGCATTCATGCAAGTCATTTTTACAATTTTTGGATGCTTACTACCACTTTCTTCCAAGGAGGACACATTCCCCTAAACCTTTGTCTTGACCATCAAACCCTAAACTTTCTATTTAGTGTCTTAGGGTTTTGTAAAGTATTAGGGCTTGGTGCATGAGAAATATGTTTTGTTTGTGAGAGATTGTGCTTTAAAATAGCAAGGCAAAATACTTTGCAATGTACACCATCAATTTTCAACCAATTTCAATTTTGAAAAGTGTTTTTGAAAGTTGAGAAGGTTAGAAAGATTGTATTAGAATTTCATAAGGATCCATAATCTATTTGGGGATGGGGAGTCAGATGATGATAAATTAGAGGCATTGAATTGTCAATGTTGGTCTATTGGAGTGATGATTGCTTATTGCACCATGCTTGTTGATGACTTCCTTTGTTGGAATCCATGTTTGTCAATTGTAGTGATGCAAGTGGCAATACAACTCATTGATAAACACCTCCAAAAAAATACGCCACTTATTGGCATTGATGTTGCTCAATTGTCTTCCAATGTTGGTATTGTAGTAATCAATGACAACTTACAAGTTGTGCAAAATGTTCCATTGGTTGCCTTTGCCATAATGGAAATCCATCATTTTCAAGTATTGTTGCAAAGTTGGGACATTAAGATAAGTGTTCTCCTTACTCAATTCAACCACAAAAAGCTTATCCTGGAGAAGGTTGTCAAACTTGTTCCTATGGATGACCAATTCACAAATGCATTTGCACCAATTTGAAGTCTAGTTCTAACTTTGGGCATTTGATGACTTTTTGCATTGGCCTCTCACCAACATTGAACAACCAAATTGTTTCGTGTGCCACATTCCCACTCACTTTAATTTGTGACCTCAATAAGATGCTTGCAAGAATTGAGCTTGTTCATTTAGTGGCCAAAGGTCCAACTCCATGAAGGTATTGGTAAACATCAATTGATGAGAATGTGGAATTCATTTGGAGTAGTGGGTGCAAATGTGCGTCAACCTATGGACATTGTCATCATGCAAAGGTGAAATATAGGTCATTAGATAGTTGACACAATGTTGATAATCCCTTGTTGACATCGATGTTGATAATCGATGTTAATGCATTATCAAGGGGTAATGTGTTGAGGCAATTAGGAGGAATGTATCTTTTTGTCCATAATTCTAAATGATTTTTCTTGAAGCTTCTTTATCACATTCGCAATTTTCACAACATTCATCAACCCCCAATGAATGAAGTGATGCACTTACAATAAGAGGTAGACTTATAATATTGTAATAAGTTGCATATTTTCATGTCTGTGGATGGAAACCAAAATAAAATGGATGAAAATGGTCATTTAGTCATTTTCAGTTGAGCTTGAATTCCAAATTTTAATCAGATGAATGTAATTATTATCTAGGAATAATGTGCTAAAGCAATTAGGAGGAATGTGTGTTTTTTGTCTTTAACTCTATATGTTTAAAAAAAATAAATCTTTATTACATTTGTAGTTTTCACAACATTCATCATCCCCCAACAAATGGTGGTGCACTTACAAGATACCCTTTCAATTTTGTAATCAGTTGCATACTTTCACCCGTAGATGGAAACCGGAATAGAATGGATGAAAATGGTTACTCATTCATTTTCGGCCGAACTTTGAATTCAAAATTTGAGTGAAGGAATATGCGCGCCATATTCAATTTGAATTCAAATCGATCGTCTAGTACGTCTTTTTCGTTGCTCGTTGTTTTTGAACCCCGCACTCATTCTTTCCCACTTGCAATTCGCAGCCACGCAGACTGATGCAACTCATACGTTTCTCGAATTTTAGAGTCCGAAAATTTCAGTGCTCCCGACGGATTCCCTGCGACATTGAATCCCCGATGCTTCAGATTTGTCTCGACGATTTCGCAATCTAGCGTTTCTGTGTACATAGTGTCAGAGTCAATACCTTTTTGGAAGAATCTTGCGCATGAGCATTTTTTTCTTGGGAGTATCTAGAGTTGTAATTTGGTTACTTCCATATTTCGATCCTAAAGATGAGTGATATCCACCCTTACAAAACACTTTGCAATGAAATTTGATTAAATTGAAATTGATTGGGTTTCAAATTTCCAGTATCCAGTTGTTTTTGATGCTCAAAAAAGACTTTGACAGTGGCCAAGAAATTTGTTCGACGGATTAATCAAGATTCGTGACTGTAAATGAGACCCGGATTTTATCTTGGTTGATTTCTCGACTTTGGATTCTCCGCTTCGACAGCTAGCTAGTCGTGCGTGGTCATGATCGATCTTGACTAATTGATGTGCTGATTTCACTTTCCTTTGCAGATTTTGTTGAGGCTTTGCCCACTCTGGGAGTCACAAGATTTCTTCTAAAGTGGACAACGACAGATCTCGATATCTTATCTCGAGTGACCACCCAGAACCGAGACGATTCACTTGCCTGTTACTGCGTGAGGTTCTGCCAAAAAACTTTATAAAGGAGTCCAGCTCATCGATCGATCTAGACCGAGGTCCGCCTGACAAATGGATATCGTCAGCAGACACCCTTTCATGCCACCAATCATCTTTCCGAGATTTTTAGAACTAAAACCTCAAAATATCCAAGCGATTTTGGAAAAACTGCCTCTCCGAGACTTTGTCCGCTTTCGCTACGGGTGCTCCAAGGCAACGAGAGCCTACACCGACTCCAGAATTCTTGAAGGAGAGCCTTTCTTCCTCCGCGAGTCTCCTCATGAATCCCAGCCCTGGTTCTATGCGTTTTCCATGCAGAAATGGATCCAAGTCCTTCTCCCGTCTTCAGTTCAATACTGGAGACCAGTGAGTGCCAGCGGTGGGCTTATTCTTTTCAGTGGAGTAGGCAGGCCCCGCGATCCACTTCTCTTAGATGAACCAAACTTTCCTCTGGCAGTCATCAACATCATCACACACCAGGGTTCTTTTATGTCTCTCGGTTTTGATTTTCTAACAGGGTCGAACGAAGACATAGGGGACGAGAGTTCGTTGGATGATGCGCACGTGGGACTGAAAGTGAACGTGGATTCCAAGACGTTCAAGGTGGTGGTGCATTGGAAGAACTCCGATTTTGTGCAAATACTCGACTCAGGTTCCAAGGAATGGTCCGTTGTGTCAGTGCCAAGGGAGCTGATAGCTTACGCAGATTCAAGCAATGAAATCATATTCTGTCGCAGTTTGATACGCTTGGATGAACATGAATCGACTGTGTTTGACCTGAGCCAGGGGACGCTGGTTGATTGCGATAGTCTGACCTTGAGGACTGGCGTGATTGCGTTCAACAATCCCAACCTACTGCCTTATGAACACACCATACGGGGATACCCTACTCTTGGAGAATCATGCCTCTATGCAGTGGACTACGATGCTGTGGATCCCATTACTTTCGTTAGCATGTACAAGAAGGAGAAAAGCCAAAACTATTGGGAACTTGTCGCAGAAGTTCCATTGAATGTGTTGTGCTACTATCTGGAGGTCGCAGAAATAAGTAATGAATTTCTACAACAGAGCCAATTGGTCATCCATGAATGTGGGAAGAACCTCTTGTTGTCAGCCACATACCGCAAAATCTGGGTTGGGATGCTGTATGACTTGAGTAAACAGCGTTGGAGTCGCCATGACGTTGTGGCTGAGAATCATGGAACGTTTTTCAATGACGGCTTGTTTTTCCAACCTCAAATTAATCTGTGTCCAGCCTCCTGAGGATCCAAGATCCCAACCAGATGCCGGTTTGGTGAGGTTCCTCAGTTCATGGCTGGGGAGAACCCTAAACCCTAAACCCACATTAGAAGTCTACCACATGGCTAGAAACATGTATTGAGCATGGCCAGTACGGCGGCAATGCTTGACGAACTTTGTAAGCCGCTTTCTAGATAGCACATTCAAATTATAGGTCTTGGAAATTTGGGCAGACCATTGACAGCCGCGCTAGATCCATGTAGCTGGAGGTATTTGTACAAAAATAATTCAACAAGTCATCTAGCACTCAATGAATATATGTCTAGCTCCAATCTACTACAGACTTGTGATGCTTGCCTTAGTTGTCGGTGGAGGAAGGTAATCAAATTGTAATTCCTGTGATTCTAAACTTTGCTTTCTAAAATCTGTTTCTTCCAGAGAACTTTTCTGTTTATAAGATGAAGATGTCCATTTACTGCAATCTATAGGATAAGTCATTGTTTTGAAGACGGAATACCTTCCAATTGCGCAGATGGCTACTCATCTTCCACATGTAATGTCCTTCAGTTTACTCTAGCTACATTCTGCAATGTCTGTTGTTGAGCTGTTGGCTTTGGTATGTGTGAGTAATACCAAATGATTGAATCGTCTTTCCATTTGAATGTTCACACAATGTCTTCAAAGCGTGTATGCAAATGTGATCACTGTCCTCTGTTCTTGAAACTGGACGTTTCAATAGGTTGACAGAAACTCACGTTCGAATTCTTCGTTGGAAGCGAATTAGTTGCAAGTTCATTGCAAGTTAATCATAACTGGTCTCATTGGTTGCTCTTGAACCAGGGTAGCTAGCACTCCCTCTGTCCAGAAATAATGGATCCATGTTTTTAAGGTTGTTTTGACAGTGTAGGTCATGAATTCACAATGCAGCCTTGCTTCAAGTGTCCAATTTTATTTAGGTTGCTATGAACACATGCAATGTTCTCCATGAACTTTGTTGATATAAAATTTGGGACATTTATGAATTACACTTTTACAATATGATCAATGAATTTGGTATCAAATGTTTTCAACAAATTAAACATGTCCCAAGCTCCCCCCAGAACCTTATTCTTTTCAATTATGTGAACATTGACAGATTCTTGTGTTAGTTCTTTTTACATGTGTATAGTACAGATTTTGACAATCTTCTATATAGTCCAAGACTCCAAGCAATGTTAAGTATGTCTGACCACGAAAACTAACTTCTTTAGAATTCATTTGAATATACACATATTTCAAGGGCAGAATGAGATTTGCTGAGGTTTTAATTACAAGTAGTAGTTTGAAATGTTGTGCCTTGCAATTCACGTGAAAGGTGGCTCAGTTCAGTAGGCAGCAACTTGTGAGAATGATGGGAAGGCAGATTGGGCACCGGATTGTCAAATTTTTCATACAGTTGATTAATTGGCAACTTGTACTCTCTTGCTGAAACTACAAAATACGGAGTAACAAGGAGGCAGATGTGTACACGGATCTCACACAATATATGAATGAATGAGATTCACAAGGCATCATATCATGACAATCAAGAGGTTTGTCGCAATTTTTTCTGAAAACGGACTTGCTTTCTCAAGTGGAGCAGTTTGCATTCAAGCGGCAGCAACACTGTAGCCCGGAGATTGATTGCCCGACATACTGTAACAGTTGCCCACGAGGTTGCCCACGTCCATAATTCTAAATGGAATGGGGAGTACGCAAAAGGATGAATTATTGCACATGTTACGATAACCCCAGATCTGAAATTTCAGACCTTACAAGGTACTAGCCTATCACCACCCATATTTGCTATCTAGGTACTTTGGAGAAGTTATTTGTGAGCTCACATAATTTTCAGAGATTGAAAAGTTTGAGAGAAAGTTATTTGCAAGTAGAATGAAGACATTCCGACAAGAAATGAATTTTCTGTTAATTTTCAAAGTTTGTTGGGCTGAAATTGGTAAAGCATGAGTGAGTAGACCCATGCTAAACTACACGTTGACGTGTCCCCACCTCCCTAAGTGCATTGTCATGATGCTAAAGGGTTGCTAAGATTGTGGTAATGGGTGGGTGACTAACCCAAATGGAAAGGTCTAGTTGATGTTGGAATTGGGTGATTGATGGCATTGGCTTATTCCACCGTAATACCGCTTCTTCACTATTTTTGTCTATAAAAGTGTGCGTGGTTACCTTATATCTCAAATTTTGTATCCTTTAATTTGGAGACTATTTATCACCTCGACAAGTTGCTTCTCAACTCCTATGTCAATGTTGACAACCATTGTGTGTAATTAATTGTGTCAAAAAATAGATGAATTCTTCTTCTTTTTCATCTACAAACACATTTTTTATTTGACAAAAGGATGTTTTCTAGATGCATCGGCTTGCAAGGATTAAGACATCACAATCTACATGGTGAAAGTGATACAAATTTGTTTCCACTCATTGTCGCTCATCGTCATAGTGGACTACGTCTATGGTTCAACCGAATTTAAAAATAAAAAAATTTAAGTTGCTCAACACACAGTAATATGGGAATTTTTTAATATAATTATTTTTATTGTGAAGAATGTAAAAAGTATCCTAGTCCTTTAGAGATTAACCCTAAAAGGACGATGAGGCCAAAAGGTGGATGATTGTTGATTTTCAAGATTATTGTAGAAATGAAGAGTACATCTATTGGTTCAAAATTGGATCATATTTAGCAAAGTTAATATAGAAAACAAAGTTAATACACAAAACAAAGTTAATACACAAAACAAAGTTAATACACAAAACAAAGTTAATACACAAAACAAAGTTAATACAAAAAACAAAGTTAATACAAAAAACAAAGTTAATACAAAAAGCAAAGTTAATACAAAAAACAAAGTTAATACAAAAAGCAAAGTTAATACAAAAAACAAAGTTAATACAAAAAACAAAGTTAATACAAAAAACAAAGTTTGGTCTTTCATTGTTTAACTTGTAAAGAACCAAGTGACTATTCAATATGTGCTAGAGATCTCGAATAATTATGTATGAGGTCAATTTGAGTTGGATGTTTAAAAAAATTTAAGACAAGGTGTGAACATGTACCCTTTGAGTGAGAGTATATATATATATATATTTTTTTTTATCAAGTTCCCACATCAAAAGTTATGTTGCTTTCAACTTTATGGGCAATCCAAACAACTTCGGGTAGCATGTGCAAACTCCTCTTCTAATTCTATAATTTGGTTGGTATGTAACTCATATGGTAGAAGGTGCAAATGTTAAAATAAACACTATCATGGGTATTATAAAAATCTCACTTTAGGAGTGAAATTTTGTTGGCCTTGTCGAGCAAGGTGAGAAAAAAAAAAAAAACTTTTAACCTTAAACATTATAATCTTTCAATCCATGTAGTCAAAGTTTTTGAAAAATTTCCACAAATTTCATTAGTAGTGTATAAATTTGTATGGTTGAATTTTAGAAAAAAAAACTTTTTTTTCCATTTTTTCTTAATGCCATCAAAAATTTGCAAATTTTCACAAATTCTCTCGGGGGGTGCACTTTGTTCTACTATAACAAACCACGTGCGAACAAGTGGTTTCTAATAAACTATAATTTCAACCTAAAATTTTGAACATTGTTTAATAATGACTATAGCTTTCTATTGCCAAAATTTCCAACTCAAATAAAATATGAAATGATTTCTAAAAGAGGTTGAAAATGAACTAAAATGACTCATGTTTTTCAACTCAAATAATTATAGAGGACACATTTAGCAGTCAACATTCAACTCAAAATGAGCTTTCAATAATGAGTTATTTTTAGGAATTTTTTGTTCATTTTTTAGACAATTTTTTCTTATATAATATAGGGGGGTGAAAGTTGTTTTTCAGTTCTACAGTGTATCTTTTTACTTCAAAAATTTGTAACTAATTATTATTAACAAATAAAAATATCAATAATTCAAAACATAAACTTTCAAAGTAGGAAAATTTATTCATTTTTTTTAATTTTGTTTTATTTAAAATTCAAAAAGTATATAGGGGGGCCAAAGTTTTGTTCGCACGTGGTTTCTAATAGACACTCTAAATGACCCCCCCGAGCAAATTCTGCCCCAAATGTGCCTTCAGTTGGTCTTTTAGGGGTTAAATATCTTCTAGAATTGCAATGACTTGCAAGATCATCTTCATGGGAAGATCCACATTAGGGAAGAAATGAGGCCTCTGAGAGACCATTTAGCCATGAATCCCCATGCTACGAACCATGACCAGCCAGTCAGATTATTTAATTATTAAATATATCTATGATATAAACTCTTAGGCTCATGAACTCATAGATTCTATGCTCATATACTAGCACTCTCCTTTACAAGGATCACAAAAATACCTTAACCCCTAAAGTCCCGTTGTCTCTACAAAGGACAAAACAAATTTTGGACATATTCTTATAGTTTCAATATTTCTTGTGATTTTTTGAAACTTTTTGAAAAGATAGGAAAACACATTATCTTTCTGAAAATATAATTTTTATTTCAATCAATGTCTGGGAGCAAAAATTACGGCACAATAAGCCCAAATTTTAATTTGGGTAGGTAGGAAAAAAACCCTATTTTTAAATTTTCTTAAATCCATTTTCCATAGATTGTATATTTATTTACATGGAAATCTTTTATTCATTCCATTTGGATTTGTTATGTGAACATTATGGACAATCTTGTTTTTAATCAATTAGAACTTTTTCTTGAAAAAATAACTCGTAGGATTCATTTCTAAATTCAATTTTCAAGATTTAAAAAAATAAAAATTTTAAATGAAGGTTAAGATCCCTTGCTAGGACAATCTCACCATTGAAATTGGTGTGATTCAATTCCATCAGAGCTATAAATAGTTGAGTTTTCTATTCAATCTTGAATCTACTTCTACTTAACATTATTTTAATGAGTGAAAATAAAGTGTTCCTTTTTTGAATGTTTTTTCTAGACTATCACTATGCAAATTTCTTGCAATTCACTCAAGTTTTCTGAAATTGCTTCTACACATTCTTATACTAGTCTGAATCCTACAATTAGATACACAAATAAACAAGTTTCAAAAACTTTTTGCTCTTTGCAATAGAATGGACAATTTTGAATGGTTTTTGAAGGAAAAAAGGCCTTCGGATTTTCCGGGGTTAAATAAAATGCCAAAAGACATTCCTTGCTCTCAAAAGCATGAACCAAGCATAGAGCCACGCATCCAAATCATTACAAAACAGGGGACCAGACGTGTTACACCAACAACAAACCAAACACTGAGATAAAACATCATCATCATGCTGTTCAGTAGTACTGTACAATAGCAGTATCCATGTGCACATAATAACTTGACAGATAAGAGAATATTTACAAACAGAACACTCACTTAACCCTGGAAGGCCGGACTGGTCACTGCGGCTTTTGGGTACCCTGTGAATCATTTGCTTTAGAAAACCCAAGAGCACTCGAGAGCACTCATTGGTGGTCAAGGTAACGATACTGTGCAAGACCTCCCCTTTTCACACAACCTTCCAAGGATGAACAACTGCAGTCTTGCATAGAAGGATCCATCGGACACTTACTTCCACGGCGGCCGTGACACGGTTCCAGTTCAAACTAAGCAGCAAACTAATTACAAGAGAACTGCAAAACTGCAAACAATTCCAATCACATGAGGCCAGGTGATAAATATTGATTAACTGCAAAGACAGACAGACACAACCACACTACTATACCAACTTGTGCCAGAAATAAGTATTGTCAAAAGTGCTGAAGTCTAAGTATGAAAAATACTAGTACAGGCGCGGACCTCTATAGAAAGGTAATTCTAACTCAAAGTCTAACATTAACGCAAAGAATTTTGCAGGACAATCCTATCGACAAGCCAACTATACACATGATTGAGCGAGAACAGTTTCATCTACATGACGCTAGCGCACTAGCAAAAGCCAAATTATCTTTCACACTAAGCTACCAAAGGATCAACAACATTAGAGAACAAACAGGCTCCAACGTCAACTGCCAAGCGAACTACCTTGTAGGATCCCCAAAGCGTTCTCCTCTCCACAGTTTTTGCCGTCCGTACGCTCTCTTGAGTTTGTAGGTGCTACGGAACAAGCAGTCTACAAAAGTTCGTCGTTGATCGTAGAGAGGCACAATATACTGAAAATTTGCTGTTCACTTATAGCTCATGTATGCGTGAGTAGCGTGGATTGATACTAAGAGACTGAATAGGTTCAGCTGCTACAGTCTACACAGCCTGAGGTTGTGAGTTGAGTTGCTTCCTGCTACCAAAGATGTTGAATCGATCCCAGGTCGCTTCGGCCTCAGTGCCGTACTCCTTAAATACATACTCATCCAGTTTCATGTTCGTTGGAATATTCCCCTCACTGTAGCAA
Organism: Rhytidiadelphus loreus; assembly: GCA_947034895.1. Lineage (NCBI taxonomy): Eukaryota > Viridiplantae > Streptophyta > Bryopsida > Hypnales > Hylocomiaceae > Rhytidiadelphus > Rhytidiadelphus loreus. The sequence goes on along the minus strand of OX344765.1, from coordinate 24,115,149 downwards.
ATGGAACACAAGCTGAACTTCTTGGTCGTTTCTTTAAACCTTGGTCCGATTATGACATAGTCACAGGCCGCACAATGGACCCCATCGTGACGCACACGGTCACCTTGTTCAAGTTTCACCAAAGTGCTCAAGATGCCAAAACCCCAGTTGGGATCATCAAACATGCCCCTGAACTCTGGATATGAAACCTGCACCTTGTCGTCCTCACCGTGCATCTCTGCCAGCTCACTTGTGCCCTGAGAGAAAGAAAACAGTTCAGCATAGAATGAGAAGATTACTATCTAGCTAAACATATCCAACAGTATCAAAACGGAGAAATCAAACTTGTCTAATTCAAAACATGCTGACGACACTACAATAGCAAGTCGGAAAAAGAAGTAGATTAAAAGAACATAGCTGTTCGTGATACTTCCAATGAGATCTGGAAATTTTACCTGAGTAGGAAGGTAGATTGCACGCAGGAATTTCATATAGTGCTTTACATCTGCATTGGGAGCAACACCCTCCTTAGGGAACGATACTCGTCTCCTGAGGATATCGAAGACCAGTCGCTTCCTCTTGTCCTCTGGACCTACACAGATAGGAGCCAGCACTGCAAAGAACATGCCAACGTCGACTCTGCCTGACCCACTTCGGTCTAGAACAGACAAGATGCGCTCGTTTATGGCTCTTACAGCACTCTGCAGCCAAAATACACCCTCAATAAGTGCTTAACCAACATAGCACTAACAGGCTGCAATAGGCATAATCCTGAAATGTGGAAGACCTTGGAATATACAGACAAGAACAACAACAGAAATTGATAACTCACCAAAAAGTGCACTAATTTACATAAAGTGAAGTGAACAACTTTACCAGGGTAGGATTAGCAGACCTGAAAGGTTTCTGGATTGAGGTTTTGGATGAGACGAGGTAAAATTTTCTCCAGTTCAGCCTTACGAACCACTTTTTCATTTTGAGAGGGTGGGGCACCAGTTTTCTCTACAGGAAGATACCCACTCTTATCTATCTCCGCTGATAATGTGTTAATGTCACAAGTGTTGAGTCTTGTGTGTTTCTGAAATTTGCGGATGTTGAGTGCGCAACCCAAATATTCCCGTGGTGTTGTGTTATTGTTTGCCTGCCTGAATCGGGTCCTATCCACTTGAACAAAGCTCGGATCTGAGGGAGTGAAGGGTCAAAAATAACAGATCAATGATATTGTTCACAGAACTTGATCATGCATTTGAACCGCAATAAATCAAGAGGCAAAGCTTGAACACGAATAGTAAGCCTGACGTATGCATCCAACAAGGGAACACAGCCAGGATGTTATAAGCCACGACGTGGGCTTTTCAACTGGTTATAAATGACCCACACATATTGAAAATGCAGGATATAGAATTTGCCGAGTCGCTTGGAACAACTTGACAGCTCTGCTGCAAAACCAAGTTTTTAATACCAGACAACATCAGCTATGAAGGGAATGCATACCATGTGTAAGGGTGCGCCGACCAGTGGCACTCTGCTCAGCACTTGCTACTACTGCGTTTAGATTCTTTGGCCGTTTCTCGCTCTGCTTCAAATGCTTGACGGCATCATAGATATCCAAGCGATTAGTCATTCTGAAAGCCTCCTTAAACGCCTTCTTAGCCTCCTCTTGCTCTCCATCTCCCAACAAGCAGACTGCGCGGTTCAGCTGCGCTCTCCAGTCACGGGGCCTTAGCTGAAGCACATTTGCATACATTTCAGCAGCCCTTTTGTACCTGCATCAAGTAGTCTTAACGAGTTAAAAAAAGTGTCACAATTACAGGTTCTCCCTATGAACCTAAAGCAGCCTGCTGATTGCATTTCCAGATTATGCTCAAGAGTTCTAACCTTTCAGAATCTTTCAATAATCCACCCAGGTTGTAGAGTGCATCCACATGGTTGGGCTTCAAATCAATAGCCTTTTGGTACTCCGAAATGGCCAGCTCATCTTCATGAACAGCATGTAGAGCTGAACCAAGGTCACAATGAGCATCTGGATAATTTGGTTCTAAAACCAATGCTTCTTCAAGACATTTTTGAGCTGCTCGGTATTCACCCAATCCAAACAGGGCACTTCCCAACAGTTTCAACGCACGATAGTGACGAGGGTTGAGTATAGCTGCCTCTCGATAATGATCACACGCACACATCAGCATACCCTCCCCCTCGAGGGCAATTCCGAGATTGACATGTACCTGGCAAAGGCACAGATGGCATCATTGAGAAAAAGTACAGGATCTCCAAAATTCCACTAAACCTCACCAAGGGAAGATAAAAATGAAACTCGACATTAAACAGTATCATTATCACCAACTTTCAGAAGCCGGGGAGGAATTAACAACTCAAGTTACTGATCATTAATTACTAAATCAGAAAATAAAACATGTGACTATGATAATATAGAACTGTCTAATCTACTTGCGCATTAGAGAAGGGTGCGACTCCCACGCAGAAAGATGGCAGGCCAGAAGAATATTTCTTTACCTGTGGAAGAATACCCTCCCACTCCTGAGCATTCTCTTCTCCTGCCTCAAGTGCCTTCTGATACGACATCCAGGCGTCCTTGTACTGACCAAGAGAATAAAGTGCATTGCCCACTAAGAAATGAGACCGCACATCCTGTGGCTTCAGCTGAACAGCCAGTCTAAAGCTGATTAGAGCTTCTTCGTGCCAGCGACGTTCAAATAAACTTTTCCCCATGGCCATGTGACCATCAAATGCCTCATCTGGAGTATGCGCTTTCCCCGCTTTCTCACGCAAATCCGTAAGTTCCTTTTTAAAAACGCCAAAATCTGCCCCCAACACTCCCTCCCCACGTGGCCCCCTAGTCCCTTCACCTTGCTCCGTGCTGTCTTCCCAGTTTGTTGAATCCAGACCATTCAATCCAGCCCCCTTCTTGTCCTCTCGCTGCTTTCGCTTACCCTCGATTTTCATGTCTTGCTTCTTCAGCGATATCTCCAAGTCCTCTAACAACTGAAAGGTATTCTCAAATTCGATTCCATTGTTTTGAGCCTTGGCCCATTCAGGAATCCTGGATATCCTCCTGCTCCCAGGGCCCGTACTTTCATTTGCAATCGATGACGGGGGTTTCGCCACTGATGCAGAAGGCTCAACGGTAGGTGATGCCTTAGGCCGAGGACTAGGTTCAGCAATAGGAGTTTCTGCAAGCAATGTAGGTGATTCTTCCACGGCTTGCTTAACAGGTGATTGTAATTGCAATCCCAGGGCATCGAAATCCCTGTCCACATCACCAGCTCCATCATCATAAGTCCGTAACAAGCCCTCAAAGCTCAAACCTTTGACCCCATCGATAAATTCGCCATAAGTTCTGAACACTTCGTCAAGAATGGCCTCGATCTGCTCTTTACTGAACTTGACCCGGGGATTGACAGCAATCACCAAGTGCGCCATTTCGTTCCTGTTAAGGTGTCCATCTTCATTTCGGTCGAATTGGTTGAAAATGCCTCGAACTTTTAAAGACCTGATACTTGTCTCCTGACCGTTTTCCATCCTTAATTTTGCTTCTGTATCAACTATTAATGATGCGTACGAGAAGAAATGGTGTGGCGTTTGAGTGCTTCAAGGACCAAATCCAAAGTTGTACCCGGTAATAACCAGAATTTCTTCCAGAGAGGATGAAGGGTCACTCGTTTGAAAAGTCAGAAAGAGAAATTTTATCAACAAACGCTTAGAAAGATAATCGTCTTGTGCACGTCCGTAGCTGTGGTCTTGTGATTGCACCCAATTAATCCTGCGCACACATACAGAAGACTATAAATACATATGGAATCATACATGTCGGAAAATCTCTAAATTGCTACTGTGTGATTCCAGAAGGCAAGTCAATGAGCCAATGAAAGCAACCATAGACAACAAACCATATGATTAACATACAGGAAAAACAAACTCCAAAAGCTCAAAATTGGAAATCCAACCTTCCACAACAGTTTTAAAACAATCGTAAGAAAGGACGTCTTCCACGCGAAATGATCGGACATCGACCCGGACAGCATGCAGGGCCTAAATAGCCTTGCACGTGAAATCTGACAATGAATAGTTTCTCGCAGTGCATTGATTACTACAATAAAGGATTGCCTGTGGTGAAAATCTTCGATAATTCGACAAGGACACAAGCACTATGAAATGAGAAAAGGAGACTAAACGACGTTAAATGGATATGACAAGTACAAAGAGAAGTACATATAGTAACGACAAAGACACCTCATGTGGAGCATCCAGTTCCAAAATAACCGAGACAAAAGTAGTTGCAATCTACAAATACTCAAACAATATAAAGGGACATGGTTGGACAAAGCAAAAGCGACCCGAACCCGTTACAAAAAGAGCTACAGTTCCGTAACCCGTTGATAAACTAAACACGCCTAACAGAAGGAACAAATTAACACTCACAATAACTCATGCGTTGTTACATAAACCAAACTTGGATCCTCTCAAGTCCTACCAAACGGCCCAGAACATGGGGGAACTAAAACACTCTCTGCAGCATGCAAGCTCTACATCTTCCAACTCAGCTGCGTCTCGTCACAAAAACGCTACAGAAAACCTCGTCAATACACGTTACTCAAGGGCTGTTGTAGTAACAAAATGTCCCGAGAAAAATCCTTCCACGCTGACAATCTCTGTAAACCTAACCTCCTCGTCACCTCCGCACGAGCAGCATGCTGCCGATATCTCGACGCATAGTGGAAAACAGAGCTTACGACCGAGTCACCCGCGCATTCGCTACAATAAAACGTGTCGAATAATAGCACACTGACGAGCAATGCAAATAATCACCTCTCTCGGTCACGTCCAACACCAACATGGTCTCGCGAATGCAACCTCCTTCTCCATTCGCTACTGACCACAACGGCATTCTTCCCCCTCCAAATGTCACTGAAAGCAAGCGAGCAGTAGAGCGAGCTCACTCCACCACTAACCCTACACAAGGGAAGGTACTACACCAAAGGAACGTCACGAAATGGAAACAGACACACACTCCCAGACGACACAGATCAATCGCCATACCTCACTCCAAGCTCTCATCAGTCCCAACGAAATGAGCTTTTCGCCCATCCCGCAACCAAAAACGGTCACAAAACGTCCAGAAATGACAGATTCGCTCACCGGAGTCTGAAAATCGTAAGCTCACGCACGCCAATCGAGACGAAATCCGCAGGCCGGGGCGAACTCCGACAGCAAAACCCGCAGAAGGGAAGGGAAAGCCCTATACCGAGGCACGACGACGGAGCATGCTGCCACAAGGACCCCTTCTCACGATTAGTTGCCTTGCCAGCTCACTAATCCCTATTCTAACCTTGATTAAATTCGGTCCTAATCGTGATTAGGCTTTTTAAACCCCTCACCCTTGATCGAGCGTGCGGTCAGCCAGCTGTGTCGGCCATGTAACCGGACACACCGGTAGCCACGAAGGCTGACTAACTGACCGATTCCAACGATTAGTTACTTGCCAGCGCACTAATCACGCCTGTAAACCTCCCAGGCAAGCCGTAAACCTAGTTCCTATGTTTGGCTCTACCGAATGTCGAGCGTGCGGCCAGCTGTGTCGGCCAAATGACCGACCGCGCCGGTGGCGTACTGGGAACGAGCACTGAGAACGTGTTGGATTACATGATTGTTCCCAGAGGACAGCCACAAAAATTCGCGCGGTGATATGTAAAGCTATTTACTGTTTAAATTTTTATTTTTAAATTCTATTCTAGGATCTGGTATTTCGGATGAGACCGACAATCCAGTACAGTACAGAGCCAATACGCAGTTTGGTAAGAGTAAATTCTCACACTACAGTAGTAAGATTTTTTTTCTAAAAATTATAATGAAATAAAAAAATCCAAATATTTTGCAGAAAGTATTGAATGCGCACTAACTTATTACTATACTGTACGTCGTTCTGGGTTCAGAAGTAGAGTAATAAGTTACCCATTGCTATTGGTCTAAATATTTTTTATCCTTTTCAATTTGATCTTGAAGATATCCAAATTCAGACTTTCTTTTGGCTCTATTGGGTGCGCAGGGAGAATTGACCCCCTCATTGCCCCGGTCAACTTAGGTTTGAAAAAAAAGCCCCCTATGTTGTGCCAATTTTTTGGTAATTCTTGCATCTCCTTCAAGTAATTTGGGGCCTCTGATTGCAAATATGAATTCAGAATTTCCAAAAAAAATTAAGCCTTGCAAATAAAAAATTCCAGGGTTTGCCCTGGAGGGGCAATGAGGGGGTCAATTCACCCTGGCCCTATTGGGTTCAGTTGAACTGGCCGTTTCTGCAATAGGTAGGAAAAGGTCAAATGGAATCCCATAGAAAGGCTCACCTGTAGTGTCGTAGAGTGCAAATAACTTTACTTTAATAAATTAATAAATCATCTCAAGGAAGGACTAGGACTAGGACTGAGTAATGACGGAGAGTTTGCTACTTTGAACGAAATCTTTTTACTTTTTCAGCCGGGTGTTTTTTACTTTTCGAACGTTGCAGTTTTGCCATTTTCAGGTGGGCAGAAAAGCCCAGAAATTATGAAATAATTCAAAATACAGGGTGTCCCACCTGCTGGCCAGGTCAGTCAGTCCCTGTGGCTGGCTGGCTGGCTGGCTGGAGGCCATTGCTAACTGAAATTGAAAAATCATAAAAATCCTTCATCATTATAGCTTACTATCAGTGCCCGCTTGTTACAATAATTGGTGCAGGCCAGAGAGGTGTACACTAGATTAGACGGATGATTTATGGATGGATGGATGTGGACTGCTCGGGACGGACGGACGGACAGAGTGCTCACGTGGGAGCTGACGGGTGCTGATGGAGCTGAGACGGACGGGCGGATGGATGGACGGACAGAGGGATGGATGGATGGATAACATTGACAATGACCAGGCAGATGGTAAACACACTGACACCAAATCGTCTGAACATGTATATATGAGCATGGTTTTGATTTTTAAATTGTCTTTCTTTAGTTGAATTCTCTTTGCAATTAAAAGAGGATTGTTGATTCAATGAGTTTTTATTTTTTGGATTATGTATGAATAAACTATAAATTTTCAATATGTTAATTATTGGTATATTTAAAATTGACCATGTACACATAGTAACGATCTTCAAGGTTGTTATATCTTGTGTTGTCCCATAACGCAGCTAGACCTGCACATTTGTAACATACAAGTTAGTATCACAAGCGTCACACTAATTTAACGCTTAGGACCTCCTATCTCTAAGTTAGTCTAGCTTTGGGGGTCTTACAATGCTCATCTATGGATTCCCAAACTTGGTGACTTGATTTTCCACTCACGTCGCCATCCTTCGTGCTTGAGGTGCGTCCCTCTACCACTTGGACTAATTCACCTACCCAATCCAAAATACCCAATTGTGGTCTTTCCTTTCACATCCTAGGGTTGTGATGGCTACCTCCGCCACCTAATTCTCATGACATGCCTCCATGTTGAAGAGTGTTATTAGCATGTTTAAAGGGTTATCATTACAAAAAATTGAAGGCGTGCAAAGGGCTGCGAGTTTCTCCATAATGCAATTAGGGAATTCTTTTTTTCCGTTTTCCACGTAGTACTACTGGTGCCACGTCAACGCCCTGACAAACTAACAATTTTTTTTAATTTTTTTTTTTATATTAAAAAATTAATTTTAATCATTTAAAATTTTAAAAACATATTTTTTTATTTTTCTGTACTTGCACTACAGGGCTACCAAAAATAAAAAATTAGAAGCCTCTTTTAGACCTCAAACTTTTCCTAATGATTTTAGGCAAGAAATATAAGATAGTTTTAGTAATGTAATCAAAATTGGTTGTAATTACTTTACATATAATTTTTCTAATGACTTTGTTGTAGATGATAAATGGTTATTTTTACATGTAATAACCACTTGAAATGTGAAAGCAATCTAACTTGATGTGTACACAATATAATGGATTGAAAAGATATTTAATGAATTCTATAATATTTGTTGTCATCTACTAATTTATATCATCATTAAGAAATTCATTAAGAAATTCATACAGTTATAAATTTTTATAAGAGATTTAGTATTGGATTTTTGAAATATAAAATGAATAAATGGATTTCGTTAATTTGTTTGGATGATTTCTATTTCTATTTTTTATATTGGCATTATTCAATTATTATAGATTATATAATTTTATTTAAAGTATCACAATACTAAACTAGGTAAACATATGAAAATTTGACAAGTTAACTTTCCGTTCAACACAATAATCCCTACACATTGAACATCAATAATTTTGGCGTATTTTGAATTAATCAATTGGTCCATACTCAAACATCATCATGTAAATGCTACTTATAATAACATCGAATCATAATTGTAGCTACATCTAAACTAAGGTTATACCATAATTTTGGTATACATTATTACTAAACTAGTTCTACCTTTTTTATGCAAATTGAAAGAATAAAAAACATTTTATTGCTTTTTGGTGTTGGAACAAATCAAAATTTTGTTTGTTCAACCCCTTGTGCAGAAATCCACATGATGAATGAAGATAGCACAAGATTAATGTTATATTCTTGAAAAGGTGGAGTCTACATTATTACCTCAAAATTACTAGCCTTGACTTTTCTATTTGTAGCCTGGGTTTGAGAATAAAGTTTATGAAGGGTCTAGATAGACTTGGAGATGAAATAAGAAAATCTAGGTAAACTAATTATTGTCATTGGTATTAGAATTTGAACATTTGGCATCATCTCTCCCCTCTTGCTACTTGCTCTTTTGTGTAGGGAGTTTTCATTGCATTTGTTGTATTCACTCTTCAATTTATTATGTTTGTTCAAACTTTATATTGCTAAAGAAACAAGAAAGGTCAGTGTAAAGATTGTATGCCCTTGTATTTAGTATTGAATATTGTTGCTTTCAAGATTTGGAATTGGGTGATTGCAAAAAACATTTGTACTATTTTGTGTCAAATTTTACATGTTGATTTGTTTTATGGCCATAATTTTTGCATTCTAGCTCCAAATGACTCAATACTTGTAATAAGGTACTCGCGACTATTATACACCTTGGCTAATCTTATGGCATTTTTCAAAAATATTTTATTGTCTAAAAATAGCCTCCAATTTTTGTCACATTTGCAAGTTTTTTTTTTTTAGTACTATTTCTAAACAAAAAAACAAATTTAGATGGTATGGTCTTTTAGTAGGCTAGAAGCTATTCTTGAAAAGAATTATAAAAAGAATTAATTATATATTTTATGAAAGTCCACAAAGTAAACTTATTTTTACTTGCATTCCGAAACATGTGAAATATTATTTTGGTGGTTGTTTTGTGAATGACTATCTCTATAGAGAAGGGGTGCAAATGACTAATTTTGATGTTTTTATTTTATTTTAAAATACTATTTTTTACATATAGAAACATCCAAGATCTGATTTTCTTGAGATTTTGCACTTTAGGTTAGAAATCTTCTTGAATTTTTAAAATGTGTGTTTGTATGCCTTTCAACTTTTGGGATTATGTTAACAATCATGTTGAAAGTATGTATAAAGAATTTCAGACCAATTGGATCTATTTGTCATCACTACCTAAAATTGTATGTAACTAAAAAAATGACCTTGAGACATAACTTTTTAATTGCAACTTAGATTCGTTTCAAATTTTCTTAGCATCAAGCTAGTAGTGAAACACAACTTTGGTAAAAATTTCAAAAGAATCGTATCTAATAAATATTGAATTGGGTAGGGTTTGGCCCAAAGTGGACATTAATGGCTTGAAATCATGCTTCAAAGCTTCAAAGATTAATTAATTATTCGACATCAATGTACTGACCTTGCCCTACTGCTACAATACAAGAACATTCCAAAATATTTCAAAATATTATGAATGGACTAAGTAGAGTGAAAAGGTTTGAAAAGGTTCCAATAAGATTCCAATTTTTTTTTTGAAGAAGTTCCTTAAAATTTTGTTGGTTTGGTGGTCATTGTACTATTCAAATCAACAAAAGTAGAAAGACATTTTTTTGGCTTTTACAAAAAGTTCAAAAATCATTGAAAATAGTCATTACATTGCTTCAAATAACAAAAAACAGTTGATTTTTTTGTTGATTTCATCATGATTTTTTGTTGATTTTCTATATGCTAGTCAAAACAAATCAGAACCTATTGTGTATACAACTCTTTCATAAAGACCTTCCAAAGGTACCAATGACGCTAATATGTGAGCCTAGAAATATGAGTCTATGAGCCTTGAGCCTAGGTGTAAGTGGACACTATACAACTATTGAAGGTGTTTATAATATACATACTTATAATATAAATACACTATAATTATGGAAGGTGCCTATAACATAGACACATATAATATAAACATTCTAAAACCATGGAAAGTGCTTTTAACATAAGTATCTACAACATACACCTATAATATATAATATCCTATAACTATAAAAGGTGCTTATAACATAGGAGCCTTATAGGTTTAAGATCCTAGACTCACATGCTAGCAACTATGTATACAACATTATTATGTTTGGACAATAATTATCACTCAATATATGTAGATTGAATGTATCTAGAGACTAGAGTTTGAATCATGGTGCAATAAGGACAACAACTACAATTTGAGGTCATTATTGCCCAACTCAACAAGAATGGAAATATGGCTATTGTTAGAACATATTTGTGCTATATTGAATAAATGTGCTCAATACAATAGAAGGGGACCCTAAGTATGGGATGTAGGGTTGCTAGCGTGTGAGCCTGTGAGCGGGATTTTTTTTTTGTAGTATAAACAAGTTGAGACCTATAACCATGGATTTAATACATTATAAATTTCAAGAAATGTGAAGTCATTTTAATGAAATTTGACGCACTTGCAAATGTATTTTGAAGATATTTTTTGCCACAAGCAAATCTAATCATTTTTGTTAGACATTATGATGCAAAACATCCAAATGAAAATAGCAAATGTCCAAGAGGTAGCCATAAAACACACAAATCCACTCATAAAGTCATAATTCTAAAATCCACACATTATAGTTTGACTCAAGAGATATGTCAATCTCAAGAGTCTAAGTCGCAGTGGACTTGGTTGTAGAACCCTCAGTTGTTGATGGCTTTGAAGTCTCTCTTCCCCTGGAGGCACTGCTATCTATAAATCTAAAATTTTCAAAACATAAGTATCTTTATGGCATTTTGGTTTAGAGCAGCCAAAGTCCACAAGTATTGATGCTATCTGCTTGACAGACATGGGAAGGTGAAAATTCTTCTCTAGATTGAAGAAAAGGCTTTGTACCTTCATCATCCCATTTATTGATGTCGATTCTATATGGCTACAAACAGATGTAAAACAATGTTAAACTTACAAAATTTAAAGTTTGACATGAAAAAAAAGGATATGAAAAATTACAACGATGCTAGTTTGTGAGCCTAAAAGCATGAGCTTAGGAGCTGTGAGTGTACATTTTGTGAGCCCAGAGCATCAATTGAAAAAAACTTGAAATTTTTGCAGCCAACAAAGAAAAAATGAAGACATTTCAAAATTTTGATTTTGATTTTTATCCCTATGACCGTGGACCTATGACCGTGGGGCCTTGTTGGCATATGTACCGTGCTTGGCTTGGCACGTTGACAGACAACAACTTTAATCCACCTCGAGGCCTATTTTTGTTCTTCTTGTGAAAATGTTTGTTCATGGTCAAGCTTTTGAAAAAATTCCAGGGGAAAACAAATATTTTGGACAATTGATAGAGGGCTCATGTAGTAAACACCATCTTGTAAAAACGAGAAATTTTTTAGAATGTTTTACCCCCCAAACCTCCAAAGGGACTTTTTAGTGCCTAAAGTTTTTTTTGGAGGTGATGGAGTTGTGACACATTCACACATTCAAAAAGAAAATTATAAAATTATAAAAAAGAAAGTGCTTTCAAAGTCCCCTCCTCCAAAATTTGCAAGAGGATTCTTGAGATGGCGAAGTCGTGGAAACAAACAAATAATAATTTTTTTTAGTTTTTAATTTTTAACTTTGAGAGTATGAAACTCCAGATTCTATAAGGAGTCCTTTGGTAATAAAATAGGGTTTTAAGGGGTTACAAAGTTGTGATAAAGGATAAATAAATAAAAATAAAAAAATTTAATTATTCTTTTTTTTAAGAGTCCCAAACCCAAAACCCCACAAGGGATTTCTTGATACTAAAAGGGATATCTTTGGGTGATTAAGTTGTAGAAAAAATACAATAAAAAAATATTTTTTTCTTTTTTCTTTTTTCTTTTTTAGTTTAAATTTTTTTGAGAGTCCTAAATTTTCAACTCCACAAGAGGTCTCTTCAAACCAAGAAGGGTTTCTTGGGGTGACAAAGTCCCAAAAAAAAACTTAAGAGAAAAAGATTTTTTTTTTTTTTCTAAATTTAATTTTAAAAGAAATGAAAGTCCCCAAACCCCAGACCTTGCCAGGGGTCTCTCGTTACCGAGAGAGGTTTTTTGAGATGACAAAGTCGCAAAAAAAAAATTTGAAAAAAAAAAAAAAAAAAAAAAAAAAAAATTATTTTTTATTTTTAATTGAAAGTCTCAAACCCCCAAATCCAGCCAAGGGTCTCTCTGTACCGAGAGGGTTTTTTGAGGTGGCAAAGTTGCCAAAAAAAATTGAAAAAAAATAAAAACTTGGTTGAAAAATCCAAACTCCAAACCTTGCTAAGGGTCTCTCTGTACCGAGAGGGTTTTGGGGGGGTGATGAAGTCGCAAAAGAAATTCAATAATTTTCAATAATTTTAAAAAATCTCTTTTTTTATTACTTTCCCCTGAGATTCCCAATCCCCAAACTCCGCAAGGGGTTTCTCGGTACCGAGAGACCCTTGACAGGGTTTGAAGTTTGGAACTTTCAACCCAAAATGAGTATTTGTTTGTTTGTTTTTAAATTTTTTGTCGCGATTTTGTTACCCTCCAAAACCCCTCTCGGTACAGAGACATCTAGTAGGGTTTGGGGTTTGGGACTTCCAACCAAAATTAAAAAATTAAAAAAAAAAAAATTTAATTTATTTCTTAATTCAACTTTGTCACCTCAAAAAAAAACTCTCGGTACAGAGAGACGCCTTGTGGGTTTGGGAGTTTGGGACTTTTACAAAAAAACAAAACAAAAACAAATCAACACTTTTTTTTTAATTTTTTAATTTTTTTGCAACTTTCAGAAGTTTGGAGTTTGGGACTTTCAACAAGAAAAATAAATAAAAAATAAAAAATAATTATTATTTAATTTGAGGGTCACAAACCCTAACACACGCAAAAGATATCTCGGTACCGAAAGGGGTACGAGGGTGCCAAAGTCGGAGAAAAATTAATTATTATATATATATTTTTTATTATTTTAAATTCTTTTTTGAGAGTGTCAAATCTGAAAGTCTCCAATAGTTCCTTCGGTACCAAGATAAGTTTGTAGAGGTAATGAAGTCAGGAAAAAATTGAAAATATTTTTGAAAAAAAATTGAAAAAAAATATATTTGAGTCCCACACTCTGAAATCCCTGAGGGATCTCTCAGTACCGAGAGGGGTTTCTAGATGTGACAAAGTCATGGAAAAGAAATTTGAAAAAATAAAAATAAAAATTTTGAGAGCTTCAAATCCAAGGGGCCACTAGATATCAAGAGGGGTTTCTAGGGTGATGGAGTTGTGAAATAATAATATTAGTATTAATAAAAATAATAGATTTTTTTTTTTTAAATTTGAATTTTTTTGAAAGTTCCAAATCCTTGACCTTTCAAAAAATCTCTTAATATATATAATATTCCTTGTTGTATTTTGTTATCAAGAATTTTCCATTTCCATAATTTTTTTCAAGATTAGCCTCCAAAACACCCTCATTCTAATCCACGGTAATAGGTCCTAATCCAAAAAATTCCCTTCCAAAAATTCTAAAATCGGAGGCTCATAGGCTCACAGCTCTTGGGCTCCTGCTCCAAGGCTCACAAAATAGCACCCCCGTGAAAAATTACTAGCTTACTTGTAGAATTTTGACTTTTAAGCAAACTTGAGAGATGCCATAGTTGTAGAATCTAGATCTTGGGATATCGCAACTCGTAGTGGCGGTCATGTTGTTGCCACAACTGAGGTGCATTTTCTCATGGGTTTAATGATGGCATGAAAAAGGTCCTTGTCTTCTTTGAATGCCACGCCCGTGCTATAACAAGCAATAATAGATAATTACACTTGAAATTAATATCATATACATTAGTTCAAAAATTCGTTTTGCAAATTAGACTTACAATCCACAGTAATTCAATTCAATAGTCACATATAGTTGCAATGCAGTCTAAAACTCTAAAGTGCATGCGAGCCTCTTCTAAGAACTCAAGACCGTGAGCAAAATTATCCACCATGACTAACTTGATCATCTTCAAGTACAACTTGGTGGACTTTTGTTTAGCTCCCAATCTCATGGCATTTGTAATGCTGAGTTTAGGGTTCCTCCTCAAATAGGGTTGTCTCATTACACTTTCATTTTGTAGCATCTATTGCAAGTGTTGCATGATTCAAGTGACTTTTCAATTAGAAAATAATATAAATTAATCAAAATACAAAATACAAAACAATAATTTGAAAAACAACAATCCTACATAATCCAAATCTCACCTAGAACATGAAAGCCATAAAAATATCAATTAGCATCGAGTGTCAAGTTTTTCTAGATGTATAGAAAACATATTTCTTCACCTCTAATGGCCTCAACATCTTTATAAACTTGGGAAATGATAGAAGGTTGTATCTTTGCACTCAGTACAATGTGTTAACCAAGTTGGTTTTTATATGGGAGTCCTCAATAGATTTGGATTTCAAATGTGGTGATGAAAAATCGTTTCATATACCTTGAATAACAAATAAATTATAGAATGAGTAAAACCCAAAATTGATTGGATGAGTTTGTAAAAGAAGTCACTCACTTGTTTATGTCATGCATGATTTGTATGATCAATTTGATTTTGTCTTTGGTTTTGAGAACAATACAATTCACTGTGCCAAGACACATTTGTCAGATGAAGCCTAGAAATATAACTCATCCATGCCAATAGACAATGATTTCCATCCCACACAAAGAACTTTGACTTCCTCAAAAAATAGAATGGAGCATGACTTCAGTAGCTTTCTTAGTTGACTTATTACTAGAAATCTTGATGTTTGCATTTGTCGAAGTCATTGGTTACGATGGACTTGCCATGTCTACAACAAAAACTATGTTATGATGCACCATTGAGGTTGAAGCTTGACCCACATCTCCTCCTTGCACTTGAACAATTGAATTTGCACAAGACAACAAGACAATGTCAACAATTGAATTCTAGAGAAGAAAAAACAAACAATTTTTTTTTACAAAGTACAAAATGAAATGCATAATTTTTAACTAAAAAATTAAAATAAATTATAAAACAAAATCTCTAAGCTATGGTTCTCATCAAATAATCTTGGTTTAGTATACAATCACTATAAAGATCATCAATAACATATGCAAAAATGTCACATTAAATGAATTTAAGAAAATCCAAGAATTAATCAATGTCAACAAAACTATCTTAGTACCACAAACTTCTCAAATTTGTCTATGACTAGAAAAAATTAGTGAATGAAACCATCCTTGGCCCACAAAAGTATCACTAAATACTAATGGCATAAAAAAAACTAAATTCAAATTCAAAAGCATGATGCACCACATGCATAATGCACCGTGCTTATAGCACCCCTGCTGCGCCTTGCCAATTAACTCCAACATTGAAAATTCCTAAATTCTTGAAAAAGGTACCAATTCTAAGGGATTTAGCAAAGGCTCATCCAAAGTTAGTCAGATCTGATTGACCTAGGAAGAGCTTTCAATGCACCCCCAAGAATCAATAACCAATTGATTTTTGTTTAAATTTTCATACACACTACAAAAAAATGGGGGTATAAATGACTTGTTCACAATGACTGCAGTGACAACAATGACTGCAAATTAGTCATTTTGTAGTCACTTTCAAGTCATTGTTGTCAGTGCAGTCATTGTGGACAAGTCATTTATACCCCCATTTTCTTGTAGTGACATCCATTACATTTCATTTTCAAAAAAATCTTAAACTTTAATCCAAAGTTACCAAGCTTCATGCTCTTCAATCCAAATCCAAATCACTAATTTGAACTAAAATTTGAAACTAGAAATTCAAATTCCACTAGCCTTGAAGCAAACCAAAGAGGCATCCAAATTATTTTATTCTCTAAACCACAACTTAAAGATCTACAATGAGGATACCAAACCTTAATCCAATTCCAAGAGGTCTAACATAGACTCTTCCAAGGTCAATTGGACCCAATTGGCCTTGCAAAAGTCTCTACTTGACTTCATGGAATCAAGTCAAATATAAGTTTTATTAAGAAATGAAACATGAAATGCATTACCACACTTACATTCATTCAAAACATAGGAATCCTTGCATTACTCAAAATACCCCTCTTAACCCCTAAAGGACCAGGGCCATTCTTTTGTCAAAAACTACTCAAAACTGCCATTTCTTCTGCATTGATCCAAGAAAGAAAAAAAAAACATTTTTTTAGAATCTAACCGTAGGTTCTTATATTTTACTAGTCAATGATTATGTGGTAAAATTTTCATGGAGTTTGACCGTACAAATTGGAAGATATTAGCATTCGAAGTTGAAAAAAGAAAGTTTTTTTGAACACTGGCCTGCAATTTCAAATGACTTTGATTGCCATTTGTAAATTTTTTTTGCACCATGGACCTTGAATTTAAATTTTTGTATGTTGAAGAATTGAGTTGGAAGTCTAAAAAAAAATTCAAAAAGACCACGCTTGATTTTCATTCTTTAAAAAATTGTTAAGTAGAAGTAGGTCCAAGATTGAAAGAAAAACTAAATCGTTAATAGCTCTAAGATGGGATTGAAACACAATAAACTCAACGGTGAGATTGTTCTAGCTAGAAAACTTAACCTTGGCAAACAAA
The DNA here is from genome assembly GCA_947034895.1 of Rhytidiadelphus loreus. Classification (NCBI taxonomy): domain Eukaryota; kingdom Viridiplantae; phylum Streptophyta; class Bryopsida; order Hypnales; family Hylocomiaceae; genus Rhytidiadelphus; species Rhytidiadelphus loreus. The sequence continues at coordinate 24,098,192 of OX344765.1, read as the reverse complement.
TATTTTTGAAAAATTGTGAAAATTGCATTCAAAATTGAACCCTATAAGTTATTTTTTCAAGAAGATGCTCAAATTGCCCGAAAAACAAGATTGTTCATAACTTTCACATTACTAATCCAAATGGAATGAATCAAAGCTTCACATGTAGAAAAAAAATATTATCTTTAAGAAGAAAAAAATTAAAAAATTAATTTCAACTTTTTGTAGATTTCTTTTTCTGCCTAGTGAAATGAAAATTATATTTAGGATGCCATAACTTTTGCTCCCGGGCACCAATTGAAATAAAATTTATATTCCCACAAAGCTAATAAGATTTATTATCTTATAAAAAAGTTTCAAAAAGTTTCACTAAATATTGAGATCATAGGAACTTGCCCGAAATTAATTTTGTCCCTCTAGTGGACAATGGACAGGTTCTTTAGGGGTTAAAACTTGGAATCAAGAAAAGACATTTCCAGGGTTTTTTTTTTTTTTTTTGCATACTAGAAGTGGGAGATCCAATTAGTACCTAGAAGACCTCAATTGAGTTTGAGTGAGGTTTATGGAGTGCCTAATTGTACCCGTTTTCAGTGCTCAAAATTGTTATTTAAAAAAAAAAAATTGACTAAAAATAGGAGATTTGACTAGTAGCTCAAAAAACCCCGTCGGGTCCAACTGAGGTTTTCGGACTACCAAGTGCTACCTTTGTTTTAAGTACATGGAAAAAAAATAAAAAAAATAAAAAAAATAAAAAAAATAAAATCTTTTTTTTTAACCTAAAATAGAGGGTCCGGTTAGTAGCTCAAAAACCTAAGTCAAGTGTAAGGTAGGAATGTTTAACCCCTAAATGCCCAAGCCTTTTTCAAGTGTGTTTTGACTATGAAAAAAGAACATGGGCTTATAGTTATCCCCATTGAAGCAAATTGATTTTTTTTTTCAAAATCTAATTGTACGGATGTTTAAAGAGCTTGCTTATTAGTATGCACACCAATTTTTAGTGCAAAATTGCAAAAGAGTTGCGAGATTATAACAAGAAAAATGTACATTTTCTATTTTTAGTATATTGCCCCTCCCTACAATGGTTCAAAAATTTGCACATAAAAGTTTTTTGGGATTGGAGGTGACATGAACAACTACAAATTGTGTTAGCACATTAAAATGCCCTTTCAAAAAACTTAATATCACTTGAAAGCTATTAAACTCATTACACAATCTACCTTACAATTGTTGAGATGTAACTTTTTTTATAAGTATAAATCACAAATAACTCGAAATCAACACTTGCTTGTTTAGATTTTCAATGGTAAAAATCATGAAAATACTTTATTCTTTCCATTGAGACCATTTTCAAGGCAAATGGATAAGTAGAAGTTTTTTATCACAAATCAAGTGAAATTGCTCAAAGTTGTAAAATGAAGTAAAATTAGCAAGCTTTACTCTTTCACTAACGGACATAAATGGCTTTAGAGACTTCTCAACAATCAAATATGTACCTTTTTTAATGAAAAATGAAAGTTTTGAATAGTTAACCCTTAAAACTGCCCTATTTTTTTAAGACATGCAAATGAATTTAACTGCCCACTACAAAATGAGCCTGAAATTTCAGATCGACCATACATAGTCGATCAGGCAATTAGAGGTTAAGTCAAGGTTGTTTGTCAATGCTAGATGGGGTGCTTGTTTTGGGTACAATGACAAACCACTACCTTTTTTCATCTCCACAAATTGTTTGTGAACAATGGTGCTATATCTTTTCATCTTCATAATCTCCTTTCTCAAAATTTGAATATTTCATTTCGCTCTGAGCTACTCTGTTTCAATGTCTTGATATAAGTCTTCACCTTTGATTGCCCTCTCTCAATTAGACTTTAGTACTAATTGACAACCATCCAACTTTCTTTCAAAATAATGTATCTTGCCTAGGACTTTTCATGCTCAATATAGCCTTTAGAAATTTCAAAAGCTTGTTAATGAATCAACAATGCAATAGTGAGCTGCAAAAAAATATTGTTAATCCATTACAGAATTCAAACAATGGAAACAATTCAAAATAACACACGTGGAAAACTAGAACAAGTAAATATGAAAACCTACCTACATTATCAATTTGAGTATTGCTTTTGCAACTTTCTAAAACTCTAGTTGGAATTGTACCACCTTATTTGCATTTTCTTTTATTCTACTAGTACGACAATCATCCATGTTAAATTTTAATCCAAGAAGCTTGTTTGTGATTTTTATACTCTACTTCTATGGCTCTATGCATTTAACTTTACTCGTGGCAATCACAAGAATCTCACTTTCAATTTCAGCAACATTTCAAACTAGATCTAAATCACTTTGCAATACCTAGTAATGAAAAAGATTCATTAGATGTTTTTGTAGGCCTCTGAGAGACCGTTTAAGGGTCATTCCCCTTCATTGTTCCTCTTGCAGTGAAGGACGGCCAGTTGTCAAAGATTTTTTTTTAAATTCTATAAATGTAAAAAGAAGTTGAAAAAAATAAAAATAAACTCTAGAAATGTGTTGGCAGCCTTTCAGCCACGTAGGTCCACTAAGGTGTCAAGCCAACAGTCACGTTCCATAGGTTCTTACACATTAAGGTAATATGCTCTAAAAGCGACCATTTAAGAGCTGGTCCACTTTCTTTGTAGGCTGAAGTGGACAAAATTATTTTTCTATCATTTTTCAAAGAAAGAAAAATGGATGTGGAACCTAACACAAGTGATTTTGTATTTTTCCAAGCATTTTTGAATTAGTTAAGATTTCAAAGAATTTGGACATAGGCACCTATTTGTGACCATAGGTCCCTAAAATCTGTCCACTTGCAACTTGTAAAGCAATGTGTGGAAATCAAAGACAATGATTGGCTCTTACAATAGAAAAACAATTTTTTTTGGGTGCATTTAATTGCTATAATGGTCCATTTAAGAATCACCCCATCTCCATTCTCTACCTAAAAATAGAGGCGGTTTGAAGGAAATGGGTGCTTTTAGAACACACTACATTACATGAGATTGGAGGGGGGGGCTGGAGGGCCGTTTCGAGCTTGTTCCCAGCTCCGTTCCCCTTAGTCTTCTCGAACTCCGGTGTCAGACTTCTTTTTTTTGAAAAAAATAAAAAAATAAAAAAATAAATTTAAGTCCTTAAAATGAGAAACAAAGTTTATTTTTTATTTTTTTATTTTTAAAACTGACCTAGTAGTCTCTCGGCCAAGTCAGCGCAGGTGGGGAACGACGGATTTCAGGTGGGTTTCGAGTTGGGAACTCGCAGCCCTCCCCAACAGCCAAAACACATGTAATGGCATTAGAGCCTGTAGTCTCCCGAAGGCCCAAAAAAACATCTAATGGTTAAAAAGATCACAAGACCTAGAGCTATTTGGCATAACCTTTGTTCCTTTTTTTTTACCATTGCTCCTATACTACAAAAGCTAATTCCGCATTGTTGGAATGTAACGTAACTTAGCTTATGACAAGCCCACTTTGAACCAGCCTAATGTAGGTGAAATTTTTTTTGTGAAGTAAATTTGAGGAGATACATGTATAGCCAAAGAATTTTTAGACCTGCATTACGTTGATCCAAAGTTGTCTTGTCATAGGTTGAGTTATCTTACAACATCTATGGTTGCCATCCAAAGTTGTTATATCTCCATTAGTGGATTTGAAAGCCAAAACACGAGTTGTTGTACTTCATAAGTTTTTTCTAAAGTGGTTGTCCAAGCTACCAATGTCTAATTAACCTTCTTCTTCTTTTCACATTTGTAATGTAGACCTTCATCAACCAAATAACAAATTTGTCATTGGTGAGGTCATTGGTAATCTACTTAGATCCATAAATTTTAGAGGATAATAGTACAACAATACAACTATATGGAAACAAAATTTGCATCGAGATTCAACAATCTACAGGTTGTGCTCAATTTGGAGCACTTTTCAAACACGTCCTCAACATTTGCATCAGTGATGAAGGCAATATTTTCAGCAAACGTAGGATTAAGTCCTCTACTACCCAATGGTGCTAGTATGTGAGCTTAGAAATGTGAGCCTACAAGCCTTGAGCCTAGGCATATAGCTACTCTTCAACTATTGGAGATGTCTATAATATACATACTTATAATATAAACATCAGAAGGTGCATATAACATAGACATCTATAATATAATTAGGCATCTATATTGTAAATATTCTATAACCATAAAAGGTGCTTATAACATAAGTACCTACAACATTGATACCTATAATATAAACATCCTATAACCATGAAAGATGCCTAAAACATAGGAGCCTACGCTTCTATATTCATGGACTTGAGATCCCTAGGCTCACATAATAGCAACCATGCTCTACTACCTATTGTAACCCCTTTCAACTTGAAAAAACTTCTTTGTTTATGCGTTGTGAAAGGCAATCTCTTCTTCACATTGATTGGGACAAATCTAAGTTGAAATGAGACACTATTATTGCAAAATGTTGGCTTCCGTCTCCAAGAACACCTTACTTTATCTCCAAGTTGAGTGTTCAATATGTCTAATATATTCAAGAGTGTGTTGTATGATGCAAATGTGTACCCATCGGTCCGAAATGCTTGAACTACATGGCAAATTGCAAATGCATCAACTACAGAATAACATAACAAATGGGAGAGTACTAGCTATGTCAAAGGAGAAATATTGGGAGTAACATTGTTGCCTTTTCTAAAACTAAGGGGGTGGTTGCAAGAAAGACCAAACAATTTTGGTAGCGTTTGATCAAAAACTGCGTTTTTTCTGCCCAGTACTAGGAGTACTACAAAATTGGCCATTTATAAAAACTTGATAGTGATTACATTTCACCAAAAACTAAAAGTTGAAACCATCATAAAAGTTTGGAGTGCTATGCACAAAGGGCCCCTATTTGCGTGCATGTTGAAGACAAAAAATTGTGATTTTTTGAATTCTCTTTGGTGGGCATATGTCCATCTAGTGTGGGAATAGGCCACAAAAAAGTCAAGTGAACATCATGTTTTTGGATACTTCACAATACTAAAAACCCCTAAACCTCAAAGTGTGATAAATTAGCTAAACTGCTAAATTGATATTTAATTATAAAATTATTTTTCATATTTTTTGAAAAATAACAAATCTTATGTTTTCTGAGTTAGCAATCTTCCATAAAAATTTCAAGTCCATTGGCTTCAATTTCCAAAAGTCAAAATGGCCAAAACCAACTCCGTCATTTCAATTGTGACGCCTCATAGGACCAGTCTTTCTTGCAATCACCCTAGGTACAATTGTTTCATTAGAAACTGGATTGACCTTAATAAAAATGTGTATAGAATTACAGTAGGTACATAATTCTCATGCACATGCTTGAACTTTACAAATATGGCAATTTTAACCATTGGAGGTTGTCAACAATACATTAATTGCAAGCACGTAAGGTAAAATAGCCTATTGTGGTCAGAATTAGGAGTTTGACCTTATATGGTTGCTAGAATTTTTCAATTTTTTCTCCACATGTAGGCAAGGGTGAGAAAGAGCAAGAGCAATTGAAATTATATTTTTCCAACAAAGTTTGAATTCACTAGGATTTTTTGAAGTGTTATGCCTGAAAGAGTCAATAGACTACCCCAAACCAGCGTGCAACGGTATCCATAATGGTCACCTTACTCTTCTAAAGCAGTCACAATATTTCCGTCGGGTACACTCAAATAGTTGGATGTTCCTAAGAGCATCCCCACGGAAGACGCAACAAATACAGCTGGCTGGTAGGGGCTTGGAGTGCAGTTTCTAGGCCCGCAGCCGGCAAGCTCCTCATGTGCCCCACGGCCAACACGCTAAGAGGTGGCTTCAAATGAATTATACAATCTAAAGAAGTTTCCTTGCTTTGAATTTTTTTAAAACAAAAATTGTATCTTTGAATCCATTGAAAACAAGTTCACCTTACTTCAAACACATTTCGAAGTTGTTCCTTGAAATTCCAATAGAGAAGTGGAGCTCTTTATACACATGGGGTGGTAGGAGGTAGAGCATCCCATGTGGGATATATTAATTTAACTTCACTTTAAGTGGTGAAGCTCCTACTAATTATAATTATCCCACATGGATTGTTCTACCTCCTACCATCGTATGTGTATATATTGAGCTTCCCACTAAATTCAAAACATGTTCATACTTCATTTATCATATTATTTTGGACTTATGTATAAATGCCTATGTGCATTTCATTTATTCTGAAATTATTAATTTCTAAATGTGATTGAATTCTTTTGAGTGCTAGTTAGGGTCTGGTACCTCAATAGATTTGGCCGTGCTTGCCGTGGGGCAGTAGGGCCCGGTCACTTTATCAAGTTTGTGCCACTTATAGTATTGTCGTTGGCATGTTCTAATGTGGTTGTTAAGTATTCCATTAGAGTTAGGTAAGACATTGATTGTGGTGCAAAATCTCATAAACTCAGAATAACCATTATGGGGTCCTTTCGTAGGTGACCGGAATAGGAGAAATGACCACAATGGGCTGTTTTACCTTATACTACCTGTAGTGGTACTTCTACAAGATGGACATCCATAAAGATGAATTCATTCATGCACCAAATTATAGCTTCAATAAAGTGAAGCCTCTTTTAGTTGAAGTAGGGATCATCACAATTTTAGAGTAGTCTTGGCCACACTTTTTTATGTACTTCTTTTGTATTTTATTAAAATTTAGTACAATTGAAATGATTTAAAGCATATGGAATGCAACAATCCTATGCATCCTTCAAATGTAAGAATGTGTTTACAAAGTTAAATATTTTTAAAGAAGAAGTTATGAATGGCTAAAACTTGTAAATAATTGTGAACTCTAATATGAAAAGGACACATGAATATATATCCATATAAGAAAAAATTATTTGGCCTCTCTTTTTTATTTCAAATGTTTTGTTTGTTTTGTTTCTATTCTTTTCCTTTTTTTCTTTTTCAATCATTATTTTCCATTTATTTATTTATTTTTTATTGCGTTCTCATTTGTTTCCTTCATTCTCCAATTTAGAAGACATAACTATTTTTAATATTGATTCCTTTACATTAATTTTTTTAATTTATTAGTCCACTATTTGTTTTCCTATTTTTTCCTATTTTTTTTGGAAAGATGCCTTTTTCCATTTATAAATATTTTTTCTTAAATAATAGTCACTCCATTAGGTTGGAATACATTTGTGAGAGGTTTATATGGTGACCGAGGTTTGAATCCTATGAGGCTCCAAATTATACTAGTGCACACGATGTCTATAATGAGCTCAAAGCAAAGTGTTAATGTAGAGTAGCATTAGTGGATGCTAGGTTATACTTATTACTGTATTTGTGAGTCATATTAGCCTAATATATTCTATTGTGTTCTCAAAATAATTTGTGAGTGCCTAAACATAAAAATTGTAGTGGTTGAATTGAATACTAAATTGTGTATCACAATATGAAGTTGTTTTCTACTAGAAATGAGAAGTGGCAATTTTGGGAAAAAAAATATTGAAATTTACGGTTATAGGATTAACAATTATAGGCCCTAAAATTTACTAAAAATAGTAAATTTCCTTCTCCATTAAAATTATTTTTTCCCAAAAAATATTTTTTGGTAATAAAATTGAATTTTTTTAATTTCAAGGCTCCCCACTCACAAGTTCCCCGCTAGAAGCTCGCACGCTAGTGTCGTTGGTATGGTATGCTAGTGATTGCAAAGAAAACTCCTTCAATTACACCAAAATGAACAAGTAACTAGTTTCCAACTTTGCTTCCTAAACCAATTATATATATATACACACACACACAAGTAGTGCAAAATGTACAACTTGTGTACATATAGATGAGCCTAAGAAATTCATATTTTATTCCTTAAAATTCAAAATATTACCCCAATTTTTTTCAAATTCATGACTTTCAACTCCAATGTTGATTTCATCCCAAAGTATGGGGAATTGCTTATAGTGCAGTTTATGAATATTCTTTACTTCTTGTTGAATTGATAGATAGAACAAAAACAAAAACAAAAAGGAACCTTGGATCTTTTAATAGAAATGATGAAGGTTAGCTCATTTTAGGGACTATTTTGCCATGATCTTTGATTTCAGAGATGGAATCCTACCTTATTCACAAAGAGTGAATGTTACTGAGCTCATTTCTTTGGTTCTACCACACATCTAGAATTACCTCTCAATCTTCCTTCTCATGAAGATATGCAATCTAGCAATCATTGATACTTATGGGGCCCTAGGATCTTGATGTGGGACCCAAAATGAACTAACTTTTAAATCATCCAACTTGAAATAAAGTTGGAGTAATTTCTCAATTTCCTCTCAAACTAAGTAGAGTTCATTTTCATAAGATTTTCATGATGCTTGTAACTTAGATGATGATTGTGGGCGCTTAATTACCCACCCTTGGTAATTAATCGGACACAACCAGGTTCTAGGGGTTAACTAAATTCTAACCTAACGGGTGACTAAGCGTAGGTCCATTGTGCCTTCCAAGCAATGGATCTTTTTTCCTAAGTTCCTAATTTCCGCAGGTGACAACGGAGTTGCCCCGATTGGCGAGGAAATAGTCCGGGCTAACCGTCCCCTAACGGTAACCTATACGGACTACTACCAAATCTATCCTAATCTATGGGAATCTAAGGCTAATTAACCCTTCCTAGTACTGAAGGAGGATGCCTAAGTTCCGTCCATGATTTCCTATGTCAATTGGATGTGCTTAATTTCTTGAGGTGGTTGGCTAACAGGACTCCTAAACTTAATGTTTCTTCTCTATCTAACCTTAACCCGTGATTCAACTTAAATTCCAACTTAAAGTAGACTCTTAATTTAACTCTTCGGGTTTAGGCTAAACCTAATTTCCACTTTGGTTTCCTAACCTAACCGGTTGTTTGCTACTCTAATTTATCTTCTAGTCTAATTAATCTTCCTCCTAATTTAATTTATCCTCTAATTTAATTTCCCTTCTAATCTAATTTGTCTTTTAATCTAATTTAATTGACCTCCTAATTTAATTTATTCCCTTATTTAATTTCCCTTCTAATCTAATTTGTCTTCTAATCTAATTTGATTGATCTTCTAATTTAATTGATTCCTTCCCCTAATTTAATTTACCTTTTAATCTAGCTTATCCTTTTTCCCCGATTTAATTTATCCTTCCTCTAATCTACTTTATCTTCTAATTTATTTGATCTCTTTCCCTAATTTAATTTATCTTTTCTTTGATCTAACTTAGCTTCTAATCTAATTTGTTTTAACTTCTAACCTATTTAGTAATCTAATTCCTATCCTATCCTAATTGGGTGCTTTTATGGTCAACTTCTATGTATAAGGTGGGTTTAGATACTCCTCGTCCTATTGATAAACTTCTATGTCTGAACTTAAGGTCCTCTCCCTAATTCCTATTTGCTAATCGAAATTAATCACTACTCAACAGAATTTAGTGTAAATAAGAAGAAAAGCATACGGAATTGGTTCACTGACTCACCTGATCGTTGTCGGCATGTGCGACGTTTTCCTCCACTCCTCCGGCCACGTACTCGTGCTCCATTGTGGACACGTATTTTTAAAAAGAACAACAAGGGTCGGGTGCCCACGGCTTAGTGTTAGAAGGGAAAACAAGTATGGAGGTTCTAGGATCCCTTTCCTTATCCTTATCTCCTTTTCTTTTGCCTAACCACTATTCCTACCAACCCTTTAATTTGGACTTACACCTTATGACGCTAACTCTTGGAAAAATCACCCATCCTCTTACGTCGTCATTGTTGGTGTCATTCTAATCCTCCCTCTAATGGTTGTAAGGAGCTCTCAAGATTTCCTACCTAATCCTATGACGCAACACTATTTATCGTCTCTCTCCTTCTCTCCCTATATCTCCCTTCCTCCTAATTTTTCTTTCATTGTGTATGGCGGCTCATTGGCACCATGGTGAGAGTGGTTGAGAGGTTCGTGCAGGTTGGGCGTGCGAACGGCGACTTCTTTTTCTCCCTCCTCCCTTGTTTTGCCCCTAGGATTGATCGGTCCCCTTGTTTTTATACCCACTAACTGGACCCCCAGTTTTTAGTCCTGTTGTGGTAGAAATCCAAAAAAAAAGGAGATTAGGGCCCCGCAGGGCATCGTCCCATATGTATTGGATTATCCAGTTGTAGTGAGGAATTTTTGGACTTCCCCCCCTCCTTGGACTCCCTCGATCCCCTGCCCAAGCACCCCTGGACTCCCCAGCCCAAGCACCCCTGGACTCCCCCGATCCCCTGCTGGCTGGCTTGCCGGTACTGTTGCCGGGCTGGCTGCCGCTGCCGGGCTTGCTCCGGTACTGGTGCTGGTGGCTGGTCTGGTGCTGGTGGCTGGCTGGTGCCGGTGGCTGGCTGGACTTTTTCTTTCTAAATCCCTCCTCTCGGGTTCCCGTATGGGAACCCACTCAACTAAAAACTAAACTGGATATTACTTCTTGCGGTCAAGGTAAAACAAAGGCTGGACTAAATGTGATGTTTTTGAAGTCAAAGCTTCGCCGTTGGGGGATGAACTGGGAGTTAACCAAGCTATCCTATGGGGGGGGGTTCTTCCGCCTTTCTACCACCTAGGGGGTATCTTGGGAGCTAAACTTTAATTTTTCCCAAGAAAATCTTGGGAACTAAACTTTGGAACTTAGACCTACCGGGGTCCAAAGCTTCGCCGTAGAATCGGTTTTAACGCCGACTTTAGGACTTGCAATGGTTTGGGGTTCAAAGCTCCGCCGTCTAGGACTCATTTTAACATACTCTTTAGGACTCAAGGGGTCACAAGGTCAAAGCTTCGCCGTCCCCCGAAGGGTGGGGTCCACACGTCAACAACAAAGAAAAAGGTTACTAGGGTTAGATCTTTCTTCCAAGGCACACGTACACACAAGATAGTAACGTTAAGAGACTTATGCACTAAAGGCCCCCCAAAGCGGCATCGCCAAGGTATGGTGGGGGGTTACTCTGGGGTTAATGCACGACACAAGATAAACTTCACCAAAAACTCTTCAAACGTGACCCAAAGATGTCCAAAAGAAGACACACAAAGTACATACGTACGAGAGGAAGGACTCCAAGGACCTTTAAAAGCTGCAAATAGAACAACAACGGGAGCCAAAAGTGCTCCAAAAACACTGTAGAGGTTTTTTGGCCTAAACGCCAAAAATTCCAAGATAACTTGGACCCATGGACCCCAAACAAGTATTGGGAGTGTTTTGGGAGAGAGAAGGGCCCCCTTTTATAGGTTTTCAAGGTCCCACTCCCCCCCTCGACGAGTAACCTCATCCATCCAGATTTTCATCCAAATTTGAGATTTTCACCTAATTTTGGGTTTTATGCTGGCCCTAACCTCTAACTTTTGGAGTTTAGCTCGGAATTGCAAATGGATTGCGCCAATGGCTTTAGAATGCCATTTTTAGCCTACAAGACCTCCTACCCCCTATTTCTATCACAAAAAACCTATCGGAAACTAGTGCCAACTAGGGCCAGTTAAAAGGGTAAAAACCTAACTTTGGGGGTTCACCTCTTTTGGCTTGGGTAACTAGCTAGGGTTGTTGGGGAGGCTCTAGGGAGTAAAAAAAGACTCCTTGATGTCATCGTTTCGACTTCGTACGCTTCCGGGACGCCGGTCAACCCCGCAAAGATCCTGCCGTAATTCTTAATTGGGGGGATGTTGTCAGTTTCGGCTGCTTCCCGCTATTGGAACACCATGAAATTTGTCGGGGCGCGTTATTAACGTAAAAGATGCTAGTTTGATTTTTAGTGAGATTTTACCGCGGCCTGGGTATTTTCCATGAATTTCCCAACGTGGCCTTTGGCAGTTGACTGCTCGGAAAAAGATCCTTTGGAGATCAGAAAAAACCGAGACTTTTTGGAGAACCTCTCATGGAGTCCCCCAAGCCACGTGCCAAGTCTTGGGCTATCCTGGCACACAGTTGGTGGCGAGGTGAAAACTGACTTCGGTTGAATCACCGGCAGTCAAGGAATCTTTCACATGTGAGGGAATCTTGGCGAATGGGTTTTGCCGTGGACACCCCGACATGTTCCAGATCCAAGAACACTATCCGGCGGCTGTGGATTCCTCCATGCAGCCTGTCTGGGACAAGTAACACTTGCAAGCTAACAATTTGGATTCCTAATGTTTCGTCGGTGGAATGGAGAAACTAGAACCTATCTTTGGAGATTTACGTGGGGACCTCTCTAACTCTCCTAAGACTAATTTAGCCTATCATGGTCACATGCACTAGGTTAGGGCTATTTTGGGTAAGTTCCCAGTAGCCCTATTGTTTTCCACTAATTACGGGTTCTAACCTATATACAAGTGGGTTTTATGGGTAATCTATGGATAAAAGGCTATTTATGACCAAATGCTATACTGGTACGTGACACCTATTTTGGTTCTACACTCTTTTTTGGGCTTTTTGTAGTACTTTATGCCTTAATTTGTAATAAACTAAAAAAAAGAAAACAATGAGTCCCAAGTGACGAATTTGGGGCTCACAATGATCTAACATTTTAATTTCAATGCTCATTTGATTATAATTGTGCAAGTGGTAGAGTCTTAGAGAGTCTAGAGTGATAGTAACAATTACTGACCAAACTAATGGTGCATAGCCAGATACGTATCTTATCTCTAAGTAGTATGGTTCTTGCAAGAGAGGAGCTAAAAGACTTTTATAAAACTTAGGTGATAGTGCACTCCAATATGAAGTCAATTCCCATTGCAAAACATCATCAATTATCTTGCAATGGTGTTGTAGTTTTTCTATGCTCAATTTCTCCAATTTCTCTTGGTCTATCGTGAGTCTTGGAGAAATTGTTGTAGATTTGTTTTAGTTTTTCTAAACTTTACTTTACACAAATGGTTCCAATTGCGGATCTTGGCAAAAATGTTATAAATTTTTTGCAATGTATTTCCTTTGTCCCACTAAAAACCTCCAAAAAAATCTCCAGCAAGGGATTAATTCTATTTTTAGTCTTTGTGTCGGTGATATATGCATTCAAATACCTATAATCCATCCCCTAGATCTCTACAAAATCTTTAGCTTAGATGTTGTCATTTTGGCATTCAAAATCCTTGTAGAAATAGCATATTTGAATGTAGCTTGCAAATGTTACTGACACCCATCCAAGTCTTGTCTTCTCAACTTTCAATGGACCATGATTTGGATATACATATTGGAAAATGAGAGAATGAGGCAAGATTGAATCTAGATCCTAATTTACTTGTACACAATTTTGAAATGGTTCATTGTGGATATCAAAACATTGTCAGGATTCCCATTGAGTGGTGCTAACTATGATATTGGTTTGGCTATCAAAACAATCATTATTTGGATACCCATTGAAGAATCCATAATTACTTAATTTTTCTTAATCATTCAACACCAGCAAATGCCTTCATAAACAGTCAAAATCAATAAACAAAGTTTTTTAGTGGGATACAAATTGTTTCTAATTTAAAGTTTTTTAGTGGGACAAAGGATGTATATCTTTGGCATAGAGCCAATGCATATCTATACTTAATCATGTAATGTTGGTGCAAACATTATGTATTTGATGTATGACAAAAAAATCCTTCCTTATAAGATAGAAGTACAAATATTCATCCTTTTAATTTTATGCAAAAAAGAGGAGTGTTGTACAATAGTTTGACCTCTAATGAATGCTTTGGGTGTTTGCATGGTTGAGTGGACCAAATGTGGTGGAAGTCCATATCCATATAACTCACTACAAGGCTAGCCAGAAAAACTTTGCATAAGGAAAGTGAACACAATAATTTGGAAAGAGACACATGATGAAGTAGGATAAACATTGGAGAAGATCCTTTTAGAACCCTGTAATGTGTTCCATCTAAAACACCTAATGACATCATCCACTCATTTTCGTATCCTAAATCTTCAAAATGCCTATGATTCAACATTTATCCAATCGTTAATGTTATTTTGAAGCCCATTTACAATTTCTCGTGACATTTAGAATTAAAATTATTTTGGAAAAATCCAATGTTTTGACTCTTTTATGGAATTTTGAAATATGATTCAATCCAACCCCTTCAAAAGTCCGTAACTACTATTTAAAGATTAATATAAAGTAAGCAATATAATTTTTAGGCACCTCAATCTACACTACAATATATAATAACTTACTAATATAATAACAAAAATGTTCTTTTTATTGAAATAAAACTCTTATAAAATGTTGTATGGGCAGTGATTGCAAGAAGACTGAACGATTTTGGTAACGTTTTGTCAAACTAATATTGTCTTTTGCTATAAATTTTAAATTTTAAATCCAATGCCAAAAATAAAAAAAACCTATTTTTAAATGATCTAATAGTAATTGTATCCCTTATTTCTTAGAAAAAAATTAAAAATCATTTTATGTTTAAAATTCAATTTTTCTAATTTGTCACACTTTTGAGATTTTTATTTTTTAAGATTGGGGAGTACCCAAATTTAATGATGTAGAGCTAAAATTTTGGTGGTCTATTTCCACACTAGTAGGGCATGTTCAGTATGAAGGGCATTAAAAAATATATTATTTTAAATCCTCCATGTTCATGCAAATAGGTAAAAAAAAAGACTCCATGGCACGCACACTTTTGAACATTGAAAACAGTTTCAAGTTAATTTGTTTCGTGAAATCTCATCACCATCAAGTCTTCAAAAATTGCCAAATTTTGATTTATTTATTTTGCTACTATTGATTTATTAAAAATCAAAACACTGAATTACCCCTATTCTACCTAGAATTCTAAATGTCCTCAAAAAGATTTATTTCACTGTTTTGATTTTTAATAAATCAATAATAGCAAAATAAATTAACTAAAATTTGGCCATTTTTGAAGACTTGATGGTGATGAGATTTCACCAAAAAAATGAACTTGAAACCATCTTCAATGTTTAGAAGTATATGCGTTATGGACCCCTTTTTTGGCCTATTTGCACAAATGTGGAGGACATAAAATAATGTATTTTCTGATGCCCTTCATATAGAACATGCCCCACTAGTGTGGAAATAGACCACCAAAATTTTAGCTCTACATCATCCAATTTTGGGTACTCCCCAATACTAAAAACAAAAAATTCAAAAGTGTAACAGATTAGATAAATTGAATTTTAAATATAAAATGATTTTTATTTTTATTTTTAAAAAACAAGGGATACAATTACAATCAAAACATTTAAAAATAGATATTTTATTTTTGATATTGGATTTAAAATTCAAAAGTTATAGCTTGGAGAAAAATCGTTTAGTCTTTCTCGCAATCAACCTATGGAGTTTTCTAAATCAAATTTGCAACTTTAAGAGTCTATAGCTCTTTAGTTTTAAAAAAAGACCATCTAAATTATTACATAGTTATCTTTGCATTCAAGTTGAGAATGTATTCTAAAATATATAGCTACAATAGTGTAGTGAATTATCTACAATGTGGCTTGCAATGCAAAGATCTTACTGAAAAAAACATTGTGACATGAAAAGTGGTTCACTCAACCATGCACACGCTCTTCTAGGGTTTTTAAGTAGATGATGCACACTATACGGAAAAAGATGATTTTCATATTAGTGACAAGTCCATCCTTATAGTGAAGGTTAAAGTTTTGCAAAATCTATTGCAATCTCAACTACATTGCATATTGTTGCACTAAAAACTACTTGAAAAACTTTAATAATTTTTTTGGCAATCCTTGCAAAAACATTGCAATCTCACCCTTCTGTGCTAAGGTAAGAAACTCTTAAATGGAGCATGTATAGGGAAATGTCGCTCTAAGGAAGAATGTGTTGAAGGTAGGGATTTCAAAATATTTTTAATAGGAAGTACACTGAAGAAGAGTTCAGTGGGTGTTTTATCAGAATTATTTGACTTCATATGAATTACTCAAAGTTTTTCTAACGAACAGCACTGTAGGTCCTTATAAATGCTTAGAAAGGGAGAACTTATGACTAAGAAGATGCCTACGAAGAGCCCAGTGAAATCCATAAAGTATTCAATCGCATGCCAAAAATTGCTCTTCTCAATCTTGAATTTGTTTTCTTCTTTCCATTAACCCCTAAACGCCCAAACATTGTTTTTTGGCATTATAACTTTTTTGGGCAGCTCACTATGAATAGAATTTTTATTTTTTTTCTTTGAAATTTTCACACAACATTTTACCAAGGTGTAGCTTTAAGGCCCAACAATTTTCATAACTTTTGACTACACAGTTCAAAAGTTATTGTATGATATGTAGTTTTGCTTGATCTTCGGGCACCCTGGGCAGAAGAAAAAACTTCTTTAAAAATCACTTTCTTTTTAAATTTAAATTTTAAATTGATTCTTTAGATTTATATCTACATGGAAAGTTTGGAATCATTCCATTTGGATCAATGAATCAAAAGTTATGAGGAATTTTAGTTTGAGGTAGTTTGTAGGTAGTTATGGAATCTCTACTCTAAAATAAACTTTGAACTCCTTTATTTAACTCAATTTTAAATATTCTTGGAAAAAAACAAAAACATTAGGTGTATATTGATTATTACAACATTACAACCATTGGGATTGGCATTTTTCAATTCCATAAATAAATGGTTAACGATTTAGTATTTTGAATCACTCTCTACTTCTTTCTACTTACTAGTTTTTTCCTATATGTTGTACAATTCCAAATGATCTAAAAAATTTCAAGCATGTAGCCAACTTGCCTTGAAGAATGAATCCAAAGAGTAACCACCATTTTGGACATTTTTTCATACTAATGTGACCTTCTGAAGTGCTGCTGCCCATGTTTTTGCAGGGACAAAAAAATGATTTTTGTTACTTCAAACGTTAATATCTTGCAATCTACATGGTGAAAAATTCTGAAATTTTTTCCAAATCTTCTCAAACTAGTTTACTACAAGATCCTACAGTTAGATGTGTCCAAAAATGTTTTTTTTCAAAAATATGGTACTTGTCCTAGAAATGACAGTTTTTCAGTGGTTTTGGTGAAAACATAGTCCAAATCATTTAGGGGTTAATGGAGCTATACACATGTGAACGCACTTTAAAACCGTGGAGCACATCTGGAAAAACAAGTAGCACTTTGTGAGCTTTCAAGTTGGCACTTGGAACTCTGAACTTATTTTTCGCGATTTTCTGTTAGTTTTTAGAATAAATATATGAAGAAACACCTAAAAATAGAGTTATTGAGAGTTTTGGTTGAAGTTCCTACCAAAATAGTGAGGAATAGCCTTAGATGCGTGAAACATGTAAAACTTTACATTTTCACTAATTTTAGGTCTTATTAAGTAAAATTAGGTAGTAAGTTAGAAATTATGAGCAAAGTAAGGATTTGAGAGTTAGCCGGTCCTAGTGTCTTGTTCATGTGATACAACATCTATAAATACACATGTAATAAACTGGCTAAAAATTAGAGTCTAGTCAGAGTTAGTCAAAATCCAATTCGAAAGAATTGGATTTGTTGTTTGCAAGTAACTTTCAAAATTTAAATTATTCATAGACCAAGATGAGGGAAATGATGATTGAAACATACAGAGAGGTACTTTTCTAGGTCAAAGCATGCCAGAAAGTCAAATAGAAGTCCAATCATTTAAAATTCCCTCATCAAGAATAATTTCCCCCCCGGGTGGAAATTATTAAGGAATTGCTAAAAATAGCATCTTTATTGGAGATTTGTTTTTTCCCTTAGTTGATGGACATCTTGTAGAAGATTGCTCAAAAGTTTCGGGATTTTACAAAACTCTACGATGACTCTATGAGAAGTCAACTACTTAAAATTGCATTTGTAAATTCCTAGAAATTACCAATGTTGCGGTAAAATCTCACTAAAAATTAGGATAGTGTTTTGTGTGCCAATAAAGAGCCCTGTCAAGTTTGAAGACATTCCGACATTCTCAAGTACCAAAATTAAGATCGATAACAAATTTTACAAGAAATTACAACTTGGCCGTAGGTTGACCGGTGTACTAGGAGCTAACGGTGTTCGAATGGAGCGATTCAAGGGTCAATTATTACTCTCACAAATATTCTAAACTACCCAAGACCAACAATTTCATCAAAAAACGCAAACTTCAAAAGTTAGATTTTTGATTTTTGTTCAGAGTTACTGTGACTCAAATTTGCGCTTTAAAATGGCTAGAGAGGTAGGGGTAAAGGGTCCTTGAGGCTAATTGGGGTCTTTTAAACGCGATGGCGCAGTTTGTTTTTAGTTTTGAGTTGTCTCTTGAAAGATAGAGAAGGTCAGCCCTTAGTTTGACTTTTTTAAGGTAATTTTGGATTAATCTAATAATCTAGGTTGATTTTGCAAATATCTTTTGTAAAATCAAAGATTGGATTTGCTCAAGATACTTGTCTTGCATAAGAAGACATCTTTTGAACTAAAAAAAAACAATTTAGAACTAACTTTAGATTAATTTGCAAAATATCTCGGTTAATTAGGTAAGTTTTCAAAATATCTTTGGGAAAATCTAATATTTGATTTGGAGAAGATTCTAAGGCCATTTAAGGCCTAGAAAGAACTTGCTTGAGGACCTTCCTTCCCATCAAACAAAGATTATTTAGAAAACGCGTTAGGTTAGTTTAGTAAAATATCTAGATTGAAAGTAAGAAAATATTTACGAACAACTTACCAGGGGGGGTCGGGAGCAAGTATATAAGGCCCTTCTTTGAGGTTGTTCGTGGCCCTCATTCTCTTATTTCATTCTTGTTGTTGCTCTTGTCGTGCTATCGACACTTGTCGGAGCACTTTTTAAGCCAAATTTTGACTATTTCTTTCTATTTCTTTGTACTTTGAAGGTCCCTTCAAAGCTTTGTTTTCTTTCTTGTTTGAATTTGGAGGCTTCAAGCCTCAAAACTTTGATATTTCAAGAAGTTGTGGGAGTAGTTCCCAAACTCTAATTGATTTTTTTGTTCTTTTGGATACTAACCAACTATTTGTATAAATTGATAACAATTTGTGAACTCAAAACTTTAAAGCGGCAAGGCTAGACTTTGCCAAAAGGTTTTGGACATCACCACGTACCAAAATTCGTTGTATAACGGGTGTTTGGTTTGACTAATTGCTAATGTTTGGTTAAACATTGTTATGTGTACCTCCTTTAAAAATTAAGTTTTTAAAATACTAGTTTGAGTCCTTGGATACCGTTATTTCCTAGGATTGCTCCCTCACGACGGAGCTTTGATTTTGGAAACCTGGAAACGGATACTTGAAACTTTAAATTGTTTGTTATTTCCTGGGGTTGCTCTCGTACAACGAGTTTTGACTTTGGAAACCTGGAAACGGGTACTTGAAACTTTAATTGTTTGCTATTTCCTGGGGTTGCTCCCGCATGGCGGAGCTTTGACTTATAACAGTCAGAATTTGCCTTTGTGAAAACACTAATTCCTGGAGTTGCAACCGCACGACGAAGCTTTAACTTACCAAATAAGAATCAACAAAATAAGATTCTTCGGAAATTTATTTAAAGTCTACATTTTGTTGATTTTTCTCTTTTCCGTATTGAATACAAAGAGGGTGTATTTGGTTTCCAAACTTGCTATTGATTACTTTGTTTCATTCAAAATTGTTTTGGTACTTCTTTCATCAAAATTGGTTGTCTTTGTTTTGTTTTTAAATTTTTTTTTAAAAATTCTTGATTTTTATTTGCGGGTGCTTAATTTTTATAATTAAAAACTTAGCATTCCAAACAATTATTAAAATTTCAGTAGGTGAGCTTAACCATCAAGTTTTTATTTTTATTTTTTCTTGTTTTTTAATATTCAGCTTCAAGTTGAAAAGGAAGTAGGAACAACCCTAAGGCAGGCACGCCGAAGCCATCGGGAACGAGGAAGCTGTCGGGAACGCTGGGATCGTCAAGAACGAGGAAGCATCAGAAACGAGGAAGCAATCGGAACGTTAGGGTCAACAGGAATGATGGGGTCGTCAGGAACGAGGAAGCCATCGGGAACTGGGGACTGAACCAGTACGGAGGCAACACGTGGCAACTGAACGGAAAGGGGCCAGACAACGGGCCAAGAGACCGGAGGAATCCAGCAGACACAGATTGCAAAGCTTCACAAGACAGAGACCGTAGAGCTCACCAGACACAGACCGCAAGCTTCACCAAGCACAGACTGTAAGCTTCTTCAAAGCACATACAGTATTGGGTATAACCTTAACTACTCAGATCCTAACAACTGAAATTCATTTAGAATTTCAAAGGTTGGCCGTTGCCTTGCCGCACCAAATTTTTTTATCTTGTTTCTTCCAACATTCTTGGCCAAATTCTCTCATTCTTTTGGGTTGTCACCAACTCTAAAACTCATTCAACTTCAAAACACAATTGAGAATGAAGTGAGGAGAGAGGAGCATAAAAGAAGATGAAGTACAAAGGAATTGGACCATGTGAAGAAATCTAGATTAAAAAATTCATTTTTTAGGAATTTTACTATTGAAGTTTGTTTTGTTATTCTTAAAATCTTTGTTGATAGTTAATTAATGAGATTCTATGTGTGTTGGATTGTTGTTTAAACATTTGTTTTATTAGGCTAATAAGCCAAATAGATAAAAACAAAAAACAACTAATATCTTTGGAATATTAAACTAAAAACTATTAAACAATTGGCAAAAGAATAATATCACTATTCATTAGAATTAGAGAATTTATAGGAATTAACTAATTTACAAGAAAAACTCTAAAACAAAATTATCATTTTCAAACTAACAAAATTGGACATTTTAGATAGGTTTTTAGAACAACAATTCAACAACAATTAATCAAAATCTCACTAGAACTTTGCAAATTCATGAAAGACAATGGAGGACTTTGGGGAGACAATTGTAATGGTATTTTGCAACGATGGATCTACAGACATCTTCGATACTGAGGTATGATTTCTAACTTTGTTTTTCTTTAATTTTGCTTTTTAATCACATTTAACATTTAGAATTCCATTTGCAACGTGAAAGTTTGAACACTACTAAAATTCTTAAAAAACTTAATTAAAATTGTGGAAGTAATAAATGGATGAATTTTGAATTAATTTGAAAAGGAAATATTAATTTCATCCAAAAGAATCTCAAAAGGAATCTAACTTAATTTAGGAATCTAGGAAATATTAGAATAATTGAGGGAAGTTAAAACCTAATTTATCCCTTTATTCTCTTTAAAATTATTGAAGGAACGAATTCCATCCAACTAAGGGGAATTTCATCCATTCATAAGTTTTCACATAGACGCACTAAATTTTTAATTTTTACTTTAGTAGAAAGGTAATTTATCACTTTCTTCATGAAAATAATAAAAAAATCCAAAAACTACTAATTTTAGAATTATAACTTAGGAATAGGATTAATAAAAACAATTAGGAATATTTTTTAAAGAATAAATAAGGATTTTTTGAGACTAGAAAAGTTTAGAGAATCTTTTGAAGATTCCAAAATCAACTTTTACTCTAAAATTACTTTGATTTTAAAGGAGTTAAGTGTGGATGAAGTTTAACTAAATTTGGATGAAAAATCTAAAAATAGATTAAAACTAGATTTTCTCTCAAAAATACATTAGTTAAATTAATTAACAAATTAACCCTCAAATCACTACAAGAGAAAGGGGTGTTTTAAGTAGTGTCCTAGACATCATGTCTTTTAAGTAAGTTTTTAAGTAAAATTTTACTAAAAAGACAATCTTTATAGTAAAATTTTACTTAAAAGATGTTACTTAAAAGACGTTACTTAAAAGATGTTACTTAAAAGACATGATGTCTAGGACACTACTTAAAACACCCCTTTCTCTTGTAGAGAAAATAAATTTATTTAGAATTCATTTGCTAGAACCTGTGTGCAATTTTTTGACTTAAGGGTGAAGTTAGAAACACTCACACACTTGTACATAGTGTATTCACTATTTAGTTTGACAACTTGTCTTCATACGTAGTGCCAGTTATAGAAGAATACCTGCAAATTTAATAAACCCATCAAACTTGCGTCATTAGCGCCCACTACTGTGCTTAAGTTACTTGCACATGACGATGAAACCGCCCACCCATAGACAGCCTGTAATGTCATTCAAAAAATAAAAAAATAAACCGTTGGAGGGTTCGTTACTGCGCCATTTTTTTTTGCGTATGTTCTTCCGCTTTGATGTCTTCCTGAAGCACAAGCAATGTAGACGGCAATGTCTATGGCCCCGACTATGATGAGCTCTCCCTACCGCTGGGATCAAGTTGGAGGCACCAATGCTTCAACAGACTGCGACGACTCTAATGAAGTCTCCCTACCACTGCGATCAAGTTGGAGGCGCTAATCCATCACCTGACTGCGGTCTTCATCGACCAACCCGAGCGCAACACTTTCTCAGTGGCACAGGTACTTCGCCTTCCTCCATCCCTTTGCTAACAATGCGTGCTTCAAGTGCTCATTTGATGTTCTCACTTTGTCTTGGATTGTACAGGTGCTCGTGAACGTCGGACACTGAGAGCAAAAGTCTTGTTTTCTCCCCAGGTATGTTCCCTTCCACTATATTCGTATGTATATGATTTTATCCAAAGTACTGAAGTTCATTGGTTTGGAGGGGGTTTGCTGTACCTAATAGAGTGGTCATTGACTGCCACAAAGGTTCAAGCCATCATTGTAAAAGAAGAGCTTCCATAATGCAGCATTGCATTGTTGTTTGAGTTCATTGCATGAAATGTAGGCTTGCGTTGCATTTATTGAATAACGCTAGTACTATGGAGCACTTGCGGCCACACTTCACGAAGAGCAAGTATACTCTTTGGATCTTCTTCTCTTATTTTTGCTCTTCTTCTCTCTATATCCAATTTTTGATTTTATTTGTAGACGAGCAGCATGAAACAATAGTATGGTGCCTTGTACCCTACAACTAAGGCATTTGCTCTTATAGCTGCATGTAGCTTGCAGGGCATTTTTTTTCAGTTTTCGTGAATGAATGAAAAGGCGACCCTTCTGTGAAGGTGCCCAAAAAATTGGCGATGACTTCGTTGCTTTATGCAATTCACCTGTGGCGATTATGGTTTATGGAGGAAGCTATTTTGGGCGAACTCTATTTTTCTTCGTGGTGTTTTATTGGCGAATTTTGGTTTAAGGGTGGGTTCTGCATGGCGAAAGTGGAGTGTCTTCTGTTGTAATTTCGGCGAATTGCAGAAGTTAGTTGTGTAGTAATTGGCGATATTTTGAATTTTCATTTCATTTTTTTCAGTTTGGGCTCTATTTTTGCCAAATGCAGTTTAATTTTGGAATCACTGCAGTCAAGTAGAAAACGTAACCTGCGCCCACCCAAACCCCCTCCGAAGCTTAAGTGAGAAAATTTCTTCAGTGAAATAATTAAACAAGAGAGCATGTAAGGATAAGAATAAGAATAAACAAATAATGGAACATTGCACAATATGAAGAGGGAAAACTATAAGAACATTGTGCAGTCACCTGCATCCACCCGCAATCTGTTGAAAAATTTGAAGTGAGGTAATGTGTTCATGTCAATCAAGTAACCAGAGAATTGAAAAAACAGAAATGACGGTGGAAAGGGAGCTTACTTGCAAACTTTAGCATACATTGACAACAGCTAATGAAAGAGAAAAAACAAACATTGAGTAATACAATTTGACGGAAAACAAATCTGGACCTGTGCCCAACCCAAACCCCCTCCGAAGCCTAAGTTAGAAACTTTGTGATAATGGCAAGATTGAACAACAAAACATAAAAACAGTTACAAGAAGAATCACCCTAGTTAACAAAAAGGCCCTATTGTTTTTTTCTGGGAGAAGAAAAGCCAGAATGCCTCACAGACAAGAACACCTTGTGAGTGCACAATCACCTGCATACACATCCAATGCACTCCGATGCCAAAGTCAATTACTGGCTTCAATGAAATACAGTAACTGCAGAATGGAATAAGGGAAATCCACTACCTACAATGCAAAGAGACCTTACCTGTAGAAGAAGCAAACATTTTTAAGGCTACTCAAAAATCAAGTAAAAAAAGCTGATAATATTCAAGTCCACTGTGAAAGGAATTCACAAAACATAAGCATGAGAGGTGCAAGATGATCCTACTTTGCACCATTGGGAGAAAAACTAAATGAGAAATAAACTACCTACCGAATGGCCTTCATGCTTCCCACTGAATTGCCCCGACTACATCAAAATTCTCCTGTATGAACTAAGAAAGAGAAGGCTCATGCATGCACTAAAGCATAAAAAACTCATGCACACATGCACTAAACTGAAGCCAAATACCTCCCCCGCCCTCCAGTAACGAACCAGTCGTCAAACACCTTTTGGTAAGGGAAGGTATCCAGTGTAAACAACCTCTGAGAGAACATCCCCACCACGACCTGCAAGTTCTCCTCCAGGTTATTGCGCAACTTCGACTTCAGAAATCCGACGCTGGAGAAGAGTCTTTCGTCCTCCACAGATCCAAGAACATGAACGACCACCATCTCTGCGAGCTTTACAAACTCACCAAAATTCTGTGTGAGGCTGTTATTGGAATCCAGGACACGCCACACCTTTGTCAATGGATTCAAATCAAAGGGTGGGAGCATGGCTACCCGTGCATTAGATTTCATGCACGTTTTGAACAACGCACGCTGGGAAATCAAAGTATCACGATCAACCAGGGGTTTAATCAAAATCTTCTTGTCGCCCTCACCCAACACCTTACCATGGCCATAGGTGTCCATCAGTGTACGCAGGTGGTTGTCAAATGTGTCCTCCGCGTTTGGTTGACACCAATACTGAGGATAAAAGATACCAAAAGCTGTCATGACGTTGTGGGCTGGAAATCGGCCGTCCAGTTCAGCCACTAGCATCTTTGCAGCACCTACCACAGATGAAAGGCAACACATTAGAATTCAAGAATAATGGAGAAAGAAAAAACAAGGATACAAGGTTATGAGCATCATACGGAACTGGAAGAAGTTGAAGCCAACTTACCGGTGCATTCCACCTTAACCTTGGCCAGGAGCGTAGCCTAGACTTCTCTGTCCACTAGAGATCCGTTGTGCTCTGCATGTATTTGCTCTCCATGACAGATAAATGACAATACAGCATAGTCATCGCGGTTTAAGTCAGTAATCCACTTAATGTGGATTTGTTCGTGACTGCAATCAAGTAAGTTTTTGAAACTCCAGAACTCATTCGTGCTATAGGCCGTTGCACTGTCCTCGTACATTCGATAGAGCGATGCTTGGCAGATTTTCACGGCAGCTATAAAATCCCCCACATACACGTCCCGTTTCTGGGCAAACTGCACAAGAGAATCGACGGCCTCAAGGAGCGGCAGGAGAGCACACATTCCGAGCAATGTGAAAGGATCCAGGAGGAGATGCAGGCATGCCTGCAAGAATCCACTTGCTTTTGTTAGGTTCCCAAATGGCAAAGAATCAAAGAAGGGAAGATTTGGCCTTTGCAACATTGTGTAACAACCACAATTCATGAAATCAATCAATCATAATTATTCGACTCATCAAAATTCAAAAAACAAATCCTAATTCTATAAGCTTCCTGTAGTAGTGCCAAAAGCTTATTGGAAATCACGTCTTTCCTACCGTCTAAACTGAAACTAGACTGAATCAGGATTTCGACAACACTGGGAGAAAGAAGATGAAGGCAACTCGGTGCGGTAACAAGAATCTACGCCAAAAAAAAACGAAATAATTAAAAAAATAGCACAGGAAAATACCTCAGTTTTGTTGTTCTCGTTTAAATCCGCAATCATCTTATAAATAAGAGTCCGATACTCAAAAAGTAACCGTCGCAAGGGCTCAATGAGGCTCACCCACCTTGTTTGAACATTTCGGAGCATTTTCAGACCTTTGGTGTCTGTCAACTCGGCCAACATTCTAAACTCCGAAAATCGTTTCAAACTCTTACAGAAATAAGCATAGGAGACTTGCAGCAACTTCTCTATATCAGAGAAGATTTGAAGTTGAGATAAAGACTTGAACGCCAAGTTACAGCGATGGGCCATGCAGTGCACGCCGATTGAAAAAGGCGCGTGCTTCTCCTTAATTTGGAGAGTGACCCCGGAACGAGACCCCTGCAGCGTGGATGCACCATCTGCACCGAAGCTCAGCAACTTCATGGCCACAGATTCGTTATCCATGGCCGCACCAGAATGCATAGCTTCCACGATCAGCTGAGTAATGTTCTCTGCGTTGGGTGCCGACTCAACTCGTTGCAATGAGATCAACAGCGGAATGCGGACCCAGTCCCGCACAATGTAGGCATGAACTGAGAGAAAGCTGTTGTTATCAACCGCAGTTACTTCGTCAACAGTAAGAGCTACATACCTCGCAGTGGCAATCAACCTTTTTGTTTCTTCGACAACCTGTCTGTACATGTATCCCGCCATGATCCCGCCAGAACGGATGCACCAATGCGCACTAGGAAGGTCAGGGACATCCAAAAGCTTATACAAAGATTGACGTGACTCAAACTCTGGCATAGGACGACCATCAGTAAGCAACTGGAACAATGTGGCAAATTGTACCCTCTTCCTCCGTGCCTCTAAACTGCTACACTGATTTAGTTGATCAAGAACCGTTGCTGCCGGCTTTGCAGCGTACAGGCGCATGTTTTTCCTGTGCTTGCAATCGGTGGCCACATAGTGATCTCCAGCCTTCACTTTGTACTTCGGCATGTCCTTCTGTGCTGTGCGTTTTCCATCATGTTTGAATAGCGTGTCGCTCTTGGGCGCCATCACACAGAGCTTTCTGTCGATCACACTATAGACTTTGCATTTCACCATGTGGAGGATTCCGTCATTTGCCATCACACCTTCCGCCCACGGTAGCTTCGCGACCCAAATGGTTTGAAATTTCCTGTGTCGATCGTATCGAGTTTGCGCTGTGGAACGTGAATTGCGAGTCTTCTTGCAGCTTGTGCCACCTTTCTTCAAAGGAGGAGACTCGAAGTCAGAGTCGGAGGAAGAGCCCTCGGACTATATAGGAACCTCCACAAATTTCGAATTATCTTTGTCGGAGGAGGATTCAGAAAGTGTGATCATCGGCGACTTACAGCTCAAAACAAAAGTATCTCTGGATCCAGACGATGAACCTGGTGTCGCAGCAGTATCCACAGAAATGGACTTGCTTCGATTCAACTGCTCGGCTTCCTTGTCGTTGGGATACTCGTCCGCAGACATTAGCTCCACGCCTGGTACTTCTGGCATGCAACCGTCGAACACAAAACAAAGCGGCTGCCCCCCGCCACTACCTCGAGAAGATTGGAAATACGATTGCACAGTCTTCTTGTGCGTTTCAGCCCTCCGCGAGTCGATGATCTTCCCCTTTCGTTTCAATTCTCGGCGGGCCACCTCCAATGCTTCTTTGGCCGCTTTCTCTGCTTTCTTCTGAGCAGTTTTTGCAGCAGAAGCTGCCTTCAGTGCTTTCGCAACTGCATCTTCGCCTCCATCGCCATGTTCAGTCGCCATTGCACGCTCGGACTCCATTGACAACAGTGAACTCTCGCAAGACCACAGAACAGACAAGCACAAAAGAAATGAAGAAACCCAATTCCGTTGCGACCCAAGCAATTCACGAAGGAAATTACAGAATGAACCGGATTTACAATGTCACAGTGGAAACATGCAGCGTGACCAAATTTCAAGGGAAACAAAGCAGCACCACAACATTCATGCAAGTACGCCTCCATTTCAAGGAATTCAAATGCAAGCAATGAGATGGCCTGATTAATGAAAATCAATCGCAAAAAAAGAGTGGCAATTACAACCTTGCATAGCTCTTCATGACGAAATCACCCTACACCCTCGCGCTTGAACTGGCAAAACCCTACAACCATGAAGTTCTTCACTGGCGAAATGATCGCTGCAGTACTCCACTACGTTGGCGAAGACAGGAATCAAAGCAGCGCATCAGGAAGAAATCTATGGCGACACCAAGTTTGCGACTGGAGAACGAAGTGGCCTTAAACCCAAATTACTGGCGATTAATCCTGCCATGATCAACGCCAAGCCGGACAGTTACTGGCGATGAAACCCTAAGTGCCAGACGAGATGGCCGCCGGCTTGGCCCCCACCTGTCCAGGTCCGCCGCCAGCGTGGCGAAACACGCGGATTTCCCCTCAATCTTTTCAAAGGCCATTTCGCCAGGTGTTTCATTTTGGTGCATTCTGGCTTATTTTCGCCAAAAAAAAATGCCCTGGTAGCTTGTCACCAAAAGCTCTAACATTTTTTATACTCCATTGTCATTATATCTTTTCTTGCTTCTAGCTAATTCAGCCCTTGCAAGTTTAGCATTAAGCTTTTCTTGTTTTTCTTGTGCCTTCATTTGCTTACTGTTCTCCTTCTCTAACAACCTTCTCTATTTTTAGCTACAGCTGCCTCTCTTTTGCATGCCACTTCCTCAAAATGTACTACATCTTCTTCTGTTAGTAGAATAGATTTCTCAAAATCTATTTGTGGCTCAATTCTTGTTGTAGCCAGGGGGGGAACTGGCACACGCGGCAGTGCTAAAAATTCATTGAAACTCTTGTTTCTCTCTTCTCTTTGCACTTTAGTTGCTCCAGCATTCACTTCTTCTCTGCTTCCTTCAGTTCTATCTTCCAGTTCTGCCAGTTCTGCATGTTGTCCACTAGAAGTGCCTTCACTTTGTCCCTCGCCACATGCCTCTTCTTCAACACCATCTACTTCAACATAATATTGTGTGCAGTTCGGAAAGTCTATAGAAACCTCATCAAATATCTCTTGCAGCTCCCACTACTCTAATTGTCTTCTTGATTTCAAACCAGTTGGGCTGCCTTCTTTACTTTTTTGACGTTGTTTTCTTGGCCCCCTCTCATAAGCCACACTAGAACGCATCTTACAATTCATGGTTGTAGCATTAAGAAGATAAACTTCGGTAGTTTTAAATCCCTTTATAATGTTTTGACTTGACAAGGCTCTCTTCAAACCATGAGACACCCATTGCGCCATGCCTCCATGTCCTCTTTTATAGGCATTTTTCTTTTATTGCCTACAGTCCACTTATCCCTATAGGCTCTAAAAGATAATTTGAAGGGCTTGAAGCATGTAACATCTAGGGGTTGTAAAGCATGGGAGGTGTGAGAAGGAAATGTGATCATGTCAACATCTTTTGCCATGGCCAATTTAATGACTTCTAGTGTGACATGTGACTTATGTCCATCCAAGATTAACAAATGCTTGTTTTGTGGAGAAAAACCATACAACTCTGAAATAGTATAAAGAAAATGTAACATCCATTCTTTGAATAAGACATTTGTCATCCAAGCCTTAGGTTGCATAGTTAGAATAACCCCCTTTTCTCCAATTTTCCTTGAGAAATTTCATGACTTCTTCTTTCTTCTAAAAATGTAGAAGTTAGGAATGTTGTGACCCTTTGCATTAATACAGGCCAAGACAAACAGACACTCTTTTTGATTTGGTGTTACTATATGAACATTTCTAGACCCTTTTTTAGTTAGAATAGCCCCTTTTTTACCAATTTTCTTTAAAAAAAATTGTGACTTGGCTTCTTTCCTCAAAAAATGTAGAAGTTAGGAATGTTGTGACCTTTTGCATTAATACACGCCAAGACAAACAACTACTCCTTTTGATTTGGTATTACTATATGAACATTTTTGGACCTTTTTCTAACTATCACATACCCTTCCCCGTCTTTGCTTGTCTGTACTCCACTCTCGTCACAATTCTATATGTGATCTGCTTCATAATGGTTCTTCTCATACAACAACAATAGGTTGTCATAGAAAGAGGCCACAGATTTAGGACATAAGTTTTTAGCACGTTTCTACTCTAGAAATTGTGCTTTTCTAATCACTAGTTCATGTGTCTTCTTCTAAAACACTTAATCCATCCAAGACCAAGCACCCCATCTTTGAATGAGGTGACTCTAGACTGAGTAAGTATGTCCACTTTCTCCCTTAGTTGCCCAATAGTTAAGGAAAATCCAATATTTTGCATCTTCAACAAGTACTCAACAAGTTCATTTTCTTCTATAGATGTAAGTACACCTTCTTTCTTCCTTTTTCTTTGAATAGTTGTACCATAAATATGGTCTTTTAGAGTTGTTGCAGGAATTCCATCGTCCCTGGCACTACCTCTCATTGTCATACCATCATCAAAATCTACAATTGACCAATTTCCATTTATTTTCATCTTATGGTGTCCTGTTGTACATTTGTTCATAGTATAAAAACATATTATAATATGTATTATTGAGTAGCTTCATGGTGACCCTATTTTGTTGAATAACTTCAAAATGACGTTTCGTGAAGGTACATGCCATCTATTTAAAAGGACGGTTTTGCTTTAGAGTATCATTGAAATCCATTAGTGATATTTGTTTTCCACTTTATAGTCAGAATGTCGAATTGGAGGGTTTTTTCAGAGTCCCAAGAGGAAGAAGCAGAATCGGACCCTGGATTTGAATTTTCATTGTCACAACTACCGGATCAACCTCTTCTACCGCTAAGTCTTGCGCCGCTGTATGAGCGTCTACAAGAAGAAGCTGGGCCTTCTCGACCGCCAAAGCAATCTCGTGTGGAGCGGCGATGGCATGGGAATCTTCAACATGACGCTTGGGCACTGGTGATTTTGTTGCAGGTTGGACGTGTAGAGCCCGACAGTCGAGATGTGACATTTGAAGGATGTTTCGAAGGTCTCAATGTCGATCAGTTTTACTGCATGATGAAGCCTATTGAAGGAAGTCGTGGTCACCATCGTTGGTTAGAAGGGCCAGTGAATCCTTTAACTAAGGAGGATCGTGTTGATTACATCGCTGCGACTATCAAGCGCATTCTCAAATTCTTGCAGATGGAGTAAAATTAGCCTTGGATTTTCTAGTTTTTTTACCTCTAATAGGCATTGGTTTGATGTTAGTACTTCAATTCATATTTGAAGTATTTTGTTGAAATTATTTTGTTTGGTTATAGTTGTAGTCTTGTAGAAGGAAAGAATAGAAATAGTTTGGACTTTGAAGTGATTTTCCTTCTAAGTTAAAGATAAAAATATAGATGTGGGGTCAAATATGAAAGCCATTAGGTGTAAGTTGGCTTTAGGAGGAAGGGCTGATGTACACTTGTTTAGGTGGAGACCAAAGGTGTTGGAAAAGGGGAGGAAAAGATGGACACTATTCATCTTCTCTCCCAATGTTGTTTTGGGAGAACCGAGTGTTTGGAAGTTCATTGTGTATTAGGTTTTTAGAATTTGGTAATGAAAATTGGAGGAGTTGTTTATCATATTGTTAGCTTTTCAAATTGTTCTTTTTTGCTTTATTTGAAGTTGTGAGTTGAGATTTGTGCTTGTTTGAGTAGAGGGAGGTCTATTGCCTTCTATGAAGAGGGACTGAGACTTTGACCAACCATAGAAAACGGACAGATTTTTTGTTCAAAATGAAACTTTGATGAAGTGTAGTAAATGTTGTTAGCTTTCTATAAAGCTATCATTCATTCAATTTGGAACATTTATAAGTGAGTTGTGAGTGTGGGAAGGTGAGATAGTCTCTTGCTTTCACCATCTATGGACCGAAACTTTGAGAGGTCATAGAAGTTGGACAGAGTTTTGGAATGACTTGAAAGCTGTAAGAGTGATAGGAAATTTTGTTAGTTTTCAGAAAAGCTATCAATCTTTTAATTTGAAGAAGAAAAGCAAAAGTTATGAGTGTGGAAGCATAGGAAGGTCGGCTCCCTTCTTTTTTGAGTGAAGTTTAGGTAGTTTAAGGGTGAAGTTGGAGTTCCTTTAGAGTTTTGAAGAGATTTTGAAGATGTGAAGGATTAAAGACTTGAAGATGAAGATTTGAAGAGCTTTGAGGGTCTCCAATAAGAGTTGTGGCTTGTGGTTCGTTTTCATTTATGTTATTCCCAACCGATTTTGGAGGCTAGTTGCAATTCAATTTCTGCATTGTAAACCTGTTGCAACCCGTGGTTATCCAATAAGCACTCCATTTCGTGTTTGTGGCAACGAAGTGGGGTTAATGGCCCACATGGTCGATCTTATTTGTTGTTCCCACCGGTGAAAGGCGCTTCCTGATCACCGTGGGTTTGAGATTTAGGAGCCATTTTTTGGACGGCCAACTCGTGGATTGGCCGTCCCGTTTTACCCGTCCGAGGCCTTGTTTCTTATCACACACCCTTACCCTTGGCCCTATAGAACCACCATAGGATAGGTCAACGGAAGATTGAAGTGAAGATCAAGCGAAGATTGAAGAAAAGATCAAGCGAGGATTGAAAAAAAGATCAAGCGAGGATTGAAAAGAAGATCAAGCGAGAATTGAAGAGAAGATCAAGTGAAGATTGAAGAAAAGATCAAGCAAAGATTGAAAAGAAGATCAAGCGAAGATTGAAGAAAAGATTAACTGAAGATTCGAGTTTTATTACTTGCCTTCCATCTAGACTCACAACCTGCAGCCAGACACCTTGTATGTTCCTAAGCGCGCTCCTCTCTACCCGACAACGGCTTGTATTTTTTTTAGCAGACTCAGGGGATTAGGGAGTGTATGAAGTTAGAGGATCCACAACTCCTTTAAGTAGACGACAAGAAGAACAACAAACCTTGTTGATGTTGTTGTCCATTCTCCCTATCTGTTGCTCCTTCCGCCGTCTTTCCTTAGCTACCTCCCATCGCAAGTCACTCCGATCCGCCCCAACCCACTGCCACATCTTACAAGTGGGCGACCTCTACATGCGAGCTTCCCTCCACGCGGATCCACCTGGTCCATCATTGTCGTAGCCTTTTTCATTGCAATTGCGGACATCCTGATTGGAGTGGTTTGCAATTTCGGGGAAGTTAAGCTGTGCATCGTGGTTTGGCGTCACGCTTCTTGCCTGCAGCAGGTGCTTTGTCATTGCAGTGGAATGTGAAACCACCGCACGCCTCCTCTGCTGCAAATGAACTTCATCGTAACTTCCATTATCTTGTTGTGGTGCTTCATTGTAGGTAGCCACTGATGGTTGTCTTCTTCCATAGAATTGCAATTGAGGCCACACTACCCTGCGTTCCTCATGTCCATGGAAAAAATGGTTGTCATTAGGTGGGAAGCGTAATTTCTCCTCTTTTTTGTAAGACTCCATTTCAGCAAACCACTCCACTTGTTGTTGTTAAGTCCAGTCGAAAAGTACTTTATTCTGCTCATTGTCTGATTCAAAGTCCTCATCATTCTTGCAGAATTTGGACTCGCTGCTTCTCCAGCTTTGTGTCCAACACCACGACCCTTCGTCTCCTTCACTCATTTCTTCACTACTATTGTTGTCACTCATAGTAGTGTATATAAAATTTTGTGAATTCTATTTTCAGAAATCAATGTCGACCAAATAGTGCAACTACTCTCTGTTTCTACAATGTTCAATGAATTTGTGGGAAAAAAGTTCTGGACTCCATGGAAGTGTACAATTTTTAGTACTACAATTTGTACACAACATCTTAGGAAGACGAGGCTCAACTAAAATGTCTTGGAACGGAGCTCTTGATTAAAATATTATTGCGGTACTTTTTTTTAATAACTTCTTCAATCATTACATGTTATTTCAGGCCTCCAAGAGACCGTTTGAGGGTTGTTTCCCTTCACTATCCCCCCCCATAGTGAAGGATAGCTAGTTGTCCCAAAAAAAATTTAAAAAAAAATTTAAATCCTTCAAATGTAAAAAGAAGTTGAAAAAAAAATCTACAAATGTACTAGAACCTCTCGGCTACATAGGACTGTTGAGGTGTCAGGCCAGCAATCACGTTCCCTGCATTCTCACAACAATAGAACCCGTTGTCCCTCGAAAACCCAAAAAAACATCTAATGATAGTGACGGCTTTTACTTCAAAAAGCATGTCTGCATACCCCAGAACTGTGCAGCAATTGTCAATTTCTGGACTGCTTCAGACTCAAGAACTAATCATTCTATGAGAGGGCTATTCTTAAACCACTCATACACTAGTAGAAAACACAAAAATTTTAACAAAATTCTGTTGATTCGGTCGCGTTGATTTGGTCACTGTTTTGTTGATTTCAACAAAAATTTGTTAATTTTGACAGATTTTTGTTGAAATCAACAAAACTGTGACCAAATCAACAGAATTCTGTCAAAATTCCAGCATTTTCTACTAGTGATAACACAACTTCATTAAATTCAGTGGCCATTGATAAAGAGATATAAGTTCACTCCATTTACTTCACTTTACTTTTTCATTAACATGATTTTGAAATCTTCCATGATCAAGAAGAAGACATTGTAGTTACGTCTTCCTCGTATTCACTACTGCAAAAGCGAGCATTTCATACCAGTACTTTAGACTGTTGTCATTCACTTCCATTTCAATAACTTTGTGCACTATTCTGCCTCTTTTCCAAGGGCGGTTCTTAATGCCCAGTCGGTTCTCGAGCCTCCTCCTATACTATTATTAATCTTGCTCTTCCATAGAAGTTCAATATTGCTACTTGCACTGGCACGTGCCTAAAATTACCCACATGTATTGTTAGCTCTCCAAGGGCTGGATCATGAACATCATATAGAGAATAATATTGCCTCAATTTAATTCTTAATCCCTAAATGATTTGGACTATATTTTCATTGAAACGGCTAAAAAATTGTCATTTCTAGGACAATTACCAAATTTTAGAAAAATCATTTTTAGATAAATGTAACTAAAGGATCTTATAGTATACTGGTTTGAGAAGATGTGAGAAAAATTCAGAAATTTCCACCATGTAGATTACAAGATATTACTATTTGAAGTGACAAAATATCTTTTTTTGCCCTTGCAAAAAACTAGGCAGTTGCACTTCACAAGGTCACATTTGTATGAAAAAATGTCCAAAATGGTGGTTATTCTTTAAACTCTTAGATCATTTGGAATTGTACAACATATAGGAAAAAAATTATCAATAGAAAGAAGTGGAGAATGATTCAAAATACAAAATTGTTAACAATTTATTTGTGGAATTGAAAAATGCCAATCCCAATGTTTGTAATGTTGTAATAAAAAATCTACACCTAGTGTTTTTATTTTTTTTCAAAAATATTTAAATTGAGTTAAATAAAAGACTTTAAAGTTTGTCTTTGAGTAGAGATTCCATAACTATCCGCAAACTACCCCATACTAAAACTCCTCATAACATTCATCTCATTAATCGAAATGGAATGATTCAAAGCTTTCCACATATAAATAAATATAGAGCACTAATTTCAAATTTTTAGTTCTTGAAAAATGATTTTTAAAGAAGTTTTTTTTGTTGCCTAGGCTATTTGCCAAGCAATGAAAACTACATATCATACAATAACTTTCTAAATATGTAGTCAAAAGTTATGAAAATTGTTGGGCTTTAAATCTATTCTTTGGGCACATGTTATGTAAAAATTTCAAAGAAAAAAAATGAAAACTTCATTTGTAGTGAATTACCCAAAATCACTATGTTGCCAAAAAACGCAATTTGGGCATTAGGGATTAAGGGACATTGCAAGCCCCACAAACATTTTGAAAGTCAAAACTTGAATTTTCATATAACTTAGTTCTTAAATTCAAATGTTCTTAAGCTTTACCAAGAAAATATAGCTCTAGTAATCTATTTTTTACTCCATTTGAATCTTTTTCAAAATTATTAAAATTGTAATTTTTGTGACACTTTGAAGATAGCATCTTAAAAGCTCAAAATTCACCTTTTTGAACTTTTTTCCATCAAATTTCACTTAGTCTAAGCCCAAAAAGTATATCAATTACACCACAATGCTTTTCACTATTATTTCCATTTTTCTTAAAAAATTCATATTATTTAAAGTATTTTTGTAATTTCTATGATTTTTACAAAGAAAATCCTTTAAAAAACATATAAAACCCATTTTGATATTTTTAATTATGAAAAAACAAGATTAAATTTGAGACATATATTATTGCACGTGAAAAATATCAAAATTTTGATATGTATGTTTTAATGTAGAAATCTAATGAAGTTTGACCAAACCTAGATATGAAATGTTCTTTAAGGGTTCAACTTTGAACTTAGGTGCTAATTCATTCATTTAGTTCATTGAACTTCATTATTTACCATTTTGAGTGGAGAAGAATTGAAGTGAGTTCAATTATTTAACAAATTGTTTTTCCATTAATCTTTTACAGAGTTTGGAGAAGGAGGATTCTTAATTCCTGAAGGACTAGGGGAAATCAAGGTTTGCAAAATTGTGAAGACATATTGTAAAATTCAACTAAAAAAGAATAATGTATGGATGATTCTCAAACAATAGTTGTAACATATGATCCATTGATAGATCATGTCCATATGGCTAGGTCAACTAGTATACAAAACAATATTTTTCAATAATATTTGAAGCAAAAAATTGATTGTATATTAAATATTTTAGATTTTCACAAGAATTTTTTTCTTCTAAGTTCAAAAATTTAAGTTATAATTATAGTAATTTTTGAAGATTTTAATTCTACTTTTTTTTATTCAAGTCATTTTTCAAAGGTCATTTTTTGAATTGGAAAAGTTACTCCTAGGCTAGACCTACCAAAACCTTTTAATCCCTAAAGGACAGCGTCCCTTCATGGGACAAATGGAATTTTGATCAAGTACCTATGGGATGAATTTTTATCATAATATTTTGAATTTTTTTTTAAAGATAGAAAAACTGATTAGCTCCATGGGAATATTATTTTTTTTTTCCAATTAGTGCTTGGGAAAAAAATTATATCCAAATAAGCTCAAAACAAGGGAGAAAGGGCAACAAAAAAGAAATTTAAAAGTTTTTTTTTTTTTTTAATTATTTTTTCTCATGATTATATATTTGTGAATATGGAAAGCTTTGATTCATTCCACTTGGATTTGTTATGAGAAAGTTACAGACAATCTTGTTTTTTGGGCAATTAGAGCATCTTGAGGAGCATCTTCTTGAAAAAATAACTTGT
The DNA here is from genome assembly GCA_947034895.1 of Rhytidiadelphus loreus. NCBI lineage: Eukaryota > Viridiplantae > Streptophyta > Bryopsida > Hypnales > Hylocomiaceae > Rhytidiadelphus > Rhytidiadelphus loreus. The sequence goes on along the minus strand of OX344765.1, from coordinate 24,061,392 downwards.
AGAATTCATTTTTGAATGCAATATTTACAATTTTGCAAAAAAAATGTTCCAAATGGTTTAGTTTGCTTTCTAGAATAATCTCGTCATTGGGATTAGTGCATTTTAATTCCATTTTAGAGATATTAATAATTTAGATTTTTCATCTATCTCATACCTACTTCTATTTAATAATTTTTTAAAGAATAAAAATTAAGTTTTTTTGAAATTATTATTTTTTCCTAGACTCTCAACTCATTTACCCACAATAAAGATTCAAAGCAAGTTTCAAATTTTTTTACTCTCTGCAATAGAAATGGCAGTTTTGAGTGTTTTTTAGCAAAAAAAATGCCTTGATCATCTAGGGTTACTTATAGAATATTTGTAAAGTGAAATATTTGAAATCCATACTATATAAATGTTAAAGAACTAATTTAAGAATCTTCAAAAGTAATGATGGAACAAAGAATGCATTTTTGTGTGCTTGGGATGTATTTGCATTCATGCATTGTTCAAAATTTGAATGCTTGGTCCTTTATTGGTTAAACTATGACTTCCTCTTAAAGAGCTTTGCTTGGGTATTGCAAGAGCTACATTCTTAACAACAAATGTTTCTCAAGCAATGTGATGGTTTCTTGTACAATTGTTCAAAGTGGGAGGTCAAATACACCACTATTTTCCAATGACATTAGGCACCCCCTATTCTCCACACTACAACAAAAGCAGTGCTTTATGACTGCAAAATATGATTGTATTGAGTCATAAAATCGAAAAATATGACTCATGCAGAAATCACTGTAGGTGATTCGGAGCATGACTGGGTCCAGTCATTACCAATGAATCGCTTTGAACATCAGTAATATTTTGAGTCATATAAGTTGAGGGGTATAATTAGCCAAATTTTGGCAACTTGGCGTATACAATGACTATCCTTGAAGGCTTTAATTTTTCTTGAGCTACCCAAGCAAATAAAAAAATCCTATGTAGCATATGACTCTGTTTAGTCATATTTTTGGCTGATGTTTTGGTTGACGTGGAATATAACTGCAATGAGTCATATTTTGGCTGACGTGGAATATGACTACAATGAATCATATTTTTTGTTGATGTGGAATATGACTATAATGAGTCATTTTTTTTGTTGATGTGAAATATAACTATGATGAGTCATTTTTTTGGTTCATGTGAATTGTGAAATGTCACTCTTGTGAATCATTTTTTTTGTTGTGTGAAAAATAACTCTCATCAGTCATATTTTTGGATGATGTGGAATATGAATATGACTTTTGTGAATCATATTCTTTACTAATGTGAAATATGACTCTTATGACTCTTGTGACTCTTGTGAGTCATATTTTTGATTGACATGGTAATTAATGTAGATGTCATTAGTAATTTTATGACTGATTGTAGTCATATTTTTGAGATGTGTAAGGTCACATTTTGACACACATAAGTATAAGCATTATATGACTATAACTAATTATATTTTGGCCAATATATTTTGTGAAATGTAACTCAAGCAAGTGATATTTTGGATAATTCAGAGTTTTGTGTATAGTTTGTGATTGGGGTGATTGAGGTCCAAAATAACAAACTACAATTACATTTTTTCATGCATTTTAAATGGACATGACACATTGCAATTATACATCAAAATGATTTAACAATTGAAAACAATACTTTATGTAGTTAAAAACACATACACATGATTTTAGAGATATACATGAGACAATCATATTAGAGAGGGAGGATGCAAGAAGGAATGCAAAGGTGAATGCAAGAAACACCAGTATTATTTTGCGTCACAATTGGAATGACGGAGTTGCCATTCGCCATATCTTTTGGGAAATGAAGTCCATGTACTTGAAAATTTTATTGGAGATGGCTAACTTGGAAGTCCTCAGATTCCTTATTTTTGAGAAATTTTGAAAAAAAATTCTTTAATTAAACTGTAATTTACCTAATTTGTTACACTTTGCGTTTTAGGGTTTTTCAGTACTGTGGAGCATCCAAAAATGATGATGTACGTCTAGGATTGTTGTGGACTATTGCCACAATAGAAGGGCATTAAAAAAAACACAATTCTTTGTCCTCAACATACATGCAAATAGGGGTCCCTTGTCCATAGTGCTCCAAACATTTATGATGGTTTCAACTTTTAGTTTTTGGTGAAATGTAATCACTATCAAATCTCTACAAATGGCCAATTTTTGTTTTTTATTTATTCATGATTTTCTAATTATTATTAATTTATACTTAATTTTATCTACTTTTTGTGACAAACTGTCATTTTTTTCAAAGAATATTATTTCAGTATTATAAAGTACTCAAAAGCACTATTGACCGTTGATTTTTCAGATCAACGGCTGAGATTGCTCCATTTTGTAGTACTACAAGTACTAGGCAGAAAAAACGTAGTTTTGGCAGAACGCTCTCTAAATCGTTTGGTGTTTCTTGCATCTACCCTACAACTCTTTTCATTGATATTTATTAGCCAACAATATAAAACATATATATCATAATGAATCATTCACAAAATCCAATAGGTCCTATATTCCATACAATAATGTGAAGATGGCTCTATTGGGTTGCAAGTAGCCTTCAACAACTTTGTTTCAATTTTTGGTGCCTGCATATACAATTAAAGAAATGAGAGGTCAATTTTTAGTGAATGAACAACAAAGCTCAACCTTCTAAGGTTTACAAAAAAATAAAATATGTAACACAAGTTTAGAGTAGGAAGAATTAAAATGGTGCTGAAGGAAAAAAAGAAGAAGTGGCAAGTGCTAAAAGATAACAACAAACAAGAGTTAAGATGCAACAAGAAATAACAACTAAGAGGCAATAAAAAACAAGTGTTAAGAGGCAACAAAAAGAAAAAAGAAGTAAGAACTAAAAAGCAATAAGAGGAAACAAAAAACAAGAACTAAGAAGAAAAAAGAGTTAAATACAAGAAGAAAAAATAAGATTTATAAACTAAAAAGCAACAAGAAGTAAGAGCTAAGATGCAACAAGAACTAAAATGCAACAAAAACCAACTAAGAAGCAAAAAACAAGTAACAATAAGTTAGAGCTAAGAGACAACAAGAAACAACTAAGAAGTAACAACAAGTAAGAGCTAAGAGATAATAAAAGGCAAAGAAGAAGAACTAAGAGAAGTGGCGGCTAGGGTTTCAAAACCCTAAAGAAATGACGGCTAGGATTTTAAAACTCTAAAATAATAGTGATTAGGTTTGAAAATTCAAAAAAAGAATTGGCTAGGATTTCAAAATTTTAAACAATGACTTATGCATATATATTTTGGATTGCCTATATTTTTCTTAGGCTATCTAAAAATAAAAAAATGTCACTCCCGTGAAAATATGACTAGAAATATGACTCAATGTTCTCCAAACATGTTCTCTACGTTCTTTATGAAATACTTTGGTGTTCCCTATGGGCGTAAAGTAAACGCTTGTGGAGTACAAGGCCCAAAAAAGACTAGCAGTTATATTTGCAATCATATTTCTCCCCAAGGTGTTGGCATTCAAGAATATGACTGTGAACAGTTGCCAGTCATCCTCAATCATATTTTTATAGTCATAAAACACTGCTTTTGTTGTAGTGCCAATCAATGGTTAGTGACTATAAATATTAATTAAAGAAGTTGTAGTTACACTCAACTTGCTAATTTGAAGGCTAAGTAATTAAGTGTTGATTGCAAGAAATAGATTGTTGTTGGAAACATGTGTCACTCAATAGCTAGAAGACTAGATCCCTCATGTTTAAGTATACTCTAAGGGTAGAAAGTCCATAAAATGCTCATTTTAAAAGTTGGAAAATAATTTGGGGAGGTTGGAATTCTTGAAATATTTGTCATTAAATTTTCATTAAAGAAGAATTGACATCTAACCCAAGTTGTTTCATATTTTTTGAAGTTTTGTAGAATTAGTTATGAATTTTTGAAATTGAAATGCAATGATTACTAAAAGCTGCCACCTCCTGAAATCCATACTTCAAGTTAGGTTGTTTTGTTTTGTTTCTATAAGGTAGATCTACTAAATCGTGCATCCTTTGATTGTGTTTTTGGTACCATTAGAAAGCCCTCTACAAGGAGGGGTGCACAAACTTTGTTTTGTGGTGTTTGGACCTACAGTGTGAAAGTTATTGAATTTCAAAGCTTTCATCAGTTAAAAAATTACTTTAACTTTTATTTTATTATATTGTGGCAATGGCACAAGGCACACCAATTTATGCTATTTTGCATATTGCTAGTGCAATGAGAAAGCAAAATGTACCTCTATGTTGCATTAAAATAGCCAACCTCTTTCTAACCATGACCTATTTTTTGTTTCCGATCACTTGTGACAACTCATGTCGTTAGGTGACAGCTCATGCAATACAAATGTCGGGGAGGTGTACATTGAATTCATACAATGATTACAATATGTACATTTGAATGATGGTCGATTTTGTAATCAACCTATGGTTGGAAATGCGTGCCCTATATAACAAGAATGGATTGAACAAAATCTTTACGAAAAAAATTCATAATTATTTTGTTTTTGAGGGGTAAAAAGGAACAATTTCTTGAACCCTCCTCAAATCTATTTCTCCACAAGGGGGATTTTTCTCCTCACCAAATGCATATTGAAACTGCGCTAAATTGCTTAAGTGGTTGGAATGAGGTTGGCTACCTTAGAGGATGCTTCTAACCCTTAAGTGCTCCGACGTCCATATTTTGGACAATGAACAGAGAGCTTGCAGGCGTTGTTTCATCCAACTACCTTCTCATTCATCCAATGTAACACTTGAATCTTGAAAAGACGACCTTCTTTTATGCCCAATTTCATGAAATTTTGGTAAATGGTATTACTGTACAAAGATATAAGCAAAAATGTGCCAAATTTTGAAAAAAGGATTGCGGCGTTAAGGGGTTAAATCCTAAGCGCTTTGTGGACCTCCTACCTTGTGTCGTTTGGAATTGCCATTTCGTCTTCTGCTCCAATAACCTTGAATAGCCCATTCTGGCACAAGACACTGCCACCGACACAATGCTCCAAATTCCAGCACAATTTTCCAGCACAGTACTTGAATCAAAGTTGAAAAAATGCCTGAACTCAAGGAGTGATCAGTGCCTGCTCCTCGAAGTGATTGTAACTCATCACGCACAGTCTGAAACTCTGAATGCGCGTCGGCGGTCAAGTCAGATTGAAACCTTTTTTTTTGGAGTACTAGATTTAACTAGATTTGCCAAGATCTAACTAGATCTCAGCTTCACCACCTTTAAATTGCAATACAATTTGTACGAAGAATTTTTTTTGCATTATGGTTTTCAATGGTGAATCTTAACATGACATTTAATAATCATGTCAGATTTCAAAAACTTGCAAGTCTCTGTATTTATGTGCAGCAGGATTTGAATTTTGTCTTGTCTGTGTGTGGCGATTGACAAGTTTTCTCTTAACTAGTTGTTGACAACCCTTGTTGAAACCGGTGAAATCTTTGGACTAGAAAATGCAATGAAACATCAAAGAAAAGATATTGATAAGGTGGGGTGTCCTCGAAGAGTAACGTACTTCTAATCACTGATCCAGATTTTCACAGGGTTGTACACCTCGAAACAATCCAAGCCTTTTCCGATGAAATTTTCTTGACAGAGTAGAAGTTGCATCTCGCTGTGATCAATGTGGTCGGTCATACCAAGATCCCATCCGGGTTTAGAAGAATTCTTACTTAGATCATTTGCTTGTGAATTGTGTGAGGTGGCCTATTGAATTCTGTAGGGACATACCAAATATAGAATTTTCTTCAATGTTTTAGGTTCTTTGGAGCAATATTTATTAACAATAAATTGCATGAAATAAACTAGGATTCATGAATATGCTTAAGAACTTAAAATAATCCAGAACAGACTTATAATCAACTTAATTCACTCCCAGCCAGGATCATGCTCGACACACCAAATCTAACGGTTTTCACGAATCTACTGCCTCTCGGAAATCTACATTTTCCAAAAATCTACCACTCCGAACGAATCTACCACAAGGCTCAAATCTACTTCACCTTCTTCCCGGGAGACCGATCCCGCAGACGTTTGTATTCTCGCAAGCCCCTTCGGTGCAATCCCAAGTGGCGCTCGTTAGATGTTCGCATTTCTCCGAGTCTTGCTTGCACACAAATTTACGCATTCATGACACAACACCGTAATTGAACCAAAATCTTGAGAAATTCTCGAGGAATTTCGACATTCAGGGTTTTGGTGCAGGCCAGAAGTAGAGACATGGCGTGAGCTTGGTGCCATTGACGTAGTGTCGATTGAGGTCGAAACACGCATCCCAGATGTTCCACTCGTACGTGAGCACGGCAGAGTCGACATTCGGCCCCATGCCTGCCCATAGATCCATGGCCACCAAGTACTTTCCATCCGAGGTGGTGTTGTAGAAGTAGCACGTCATCTCGGCGTACACGTTGTAATGCAAGTCCGGCGTCACGGTGAACGTCAGACGCGCGAACGGCATGATGGATTTCTCCGGGGTGCGACCTCCCGTGATCTCGTTCATGCAGAAGAACGTCACATTCGATTGGGATTCGCGGTAATTGTTGAACTCCACGAAGATCGGGACGTTGAATTTCACCCCGAGCAGTTGTTGCATGTTCGCAGCGGCTATGGCGAGAACCAGGAGCATCATCACCGCTGGCCTACTTCCTGCGCCTTCCATTCAGAGAGCTGAATTTGATAGTCGACGTGGTTTGTGGATGTAATTACAACGCTATCTTTGGGAGAGCAAATCCTAACGATTTGATCATCTTAGGGTTTCGAGCAATGGCTACGGCCAGGGAGATTGCGAAGATTTGGCGGAATGGGGAGACAGGCTTCGATAATGTAGAAGAGGAGTTGCGGATGTGTGTAGGTGGATGCACATACATGTGTGTGTGTCAACCAGATCGCCAAGTACCGCTTACCAGACCCTTCGAAAGTAGGTGAGACTCTATCTGATAGAATCTATGTATCCTGCACGAGTTCTGCTATGCCGCAATTGTCCCAATGGACTAGATTTGGGATATTGGTGGTGTACTGAAAGCTTGCGGTTCTGATAGAGGCTCCTTTGGCTTGCAGACACAAACGGTGGGTTGCTCTTGGTACTTGTGGATGTGCAGTTGGTATTTGGTGCTTGCAAATCTCGGGGATCAAATCTCATTGAGAAGTTTGCTTCCTGGCCAATCTTCTACTTACTCTGAGCCCGGGTTGCAGCTTTCGAAGGTTCACCAGCTGGAATTGGGCTTGTCGATGTATTGCACGAAGAATTGAAGACACAATCATCAGCGCTAGATCTGCGAAAACAATATTTCAAGAAAAACCCTGGAGTCTGCATTCACCAAGCTCTGTCTAGTTTAGAATCAAAATCAGGGTTTGGATTTACTATGAACTACATATCTGTACTGCAAGATTTTCGTGTACATCTGATTGGGATCTTGAAGGACAGGCTGACCAAGACTCCAGTTGGTGCTCAGAGATTTGATCATCTATAGCAGTACTGCTGTGGTTGACCGCATGCTTCAGTTAAGCTAATCCAGACTTCCAGATTGTATCATAGATTTGCTGAGTATTGAAGTGTTAATGAGCATTAAAGTGGAGTTTGGGTTCTGAAGGGATGGCAAGCTAATCGCTTAATCAAGAATGTGAAGCCGGCTGCTGGAAATTCTTGGTTCCCCTGGGGTACATTTCCATTTCTTTTGGTACTTCAATGAAATATCTATATTCATGGCCTCATGAACTGCTTTGGTATTGATGGGTTGGCTTGTGGTAGGTCTTGGATATGAATCATGTCGGCCAATTTGGGTTCAATAAGATCAGTTCACCAGATTTCCTTCTAAATTATTCTGGAAGGTGGAATGCATATAGCCAACAACTTGTGTATGCAAGGTCGATCTTTGGGATGATTTGATTATGGTTGAACTTTCTTGTTGTCGAAATTCTTTGTTGACATCGGTTGAGATTTTAGATAGTAACCGAAACTTATCCCTAGATATCTCTGACATATTCAGGGATTTAAAATGCATTCAACAATCTTGGAAGTTAAGGTGCTCGCATTACAGTTCTTGTCTTAATGTGCACTCTATCTTTTCTTATCTTAGATGGAGGACTTTCGCAATAATTATGCCAGAATTTGAACAAACAGAAATCCATATTCATTAGGGTGGAATATTTTTCTTCGAATGCATGCTCGTATAACTTACTAGAGGGGCACACTTGATTCCATTTCTACGTTTTGTTGCCTGTGAGAATTTATGCCGTTGATTATTGGAAGTTATAGTTGTGTTTTAGCTTGTTTCACATGTTGCACAGAGCTCTTCAAAGATGTTGGAGGTAACACTTCCATGAAGAGAGGGTGTTGGCCACAAGAAGCTGGCCTTGGGATTACTGAGGATCCAAGAGTGGATTTCAGAGAAGTTTAGACGGATGTTTTTTTTACTTTGGAAGCAAATATTTGAGGATCAATTTCGAAATCCATAAATTTGCAAAAATGGGAGGTACTTTAACCCCTAAGCGTCCAGACTCATCTCCAAAATTGACATCATAAAGTACTATTTGGAAGAATATTTTGGAATTGAGATGCAAATAGAAGTTGTGGAGTTTTGGTTTTAGATTCTATCCATATGGTTAGATTCACCAATGCTATCACTAATATTTTTCTATAAATTTTGAAAGGGAAAATTCAAAATTCCTTCAAAATTCAATTACAAGCAAAATATTACCATTTTTGAGGTAAATTTTGTTGGAAAGGATTTGAAATGAGGTTCTCTTGACATGGGATTTTTTTGGAATTTTTGTGATCTTTGAGTCTATGACCTCATTTTTGCAATTCCAAGTTTGAACTAGAGTCAACGCAAGTCAACCACTTCACATACTTCCACATTTGTGATTTTAGAAAAATATGTGCTCTAGTAAGACCAAATCCAACCCTTGGGATAGGACCACAACTTCATAAAGTATCTCTAAAAATTAGGATGACTTTCATCCAAACTGTAATGAAAAAGAAGTCTAATTTTGAATTTGTACATCGTCTAGAAATTGGATGTTGGAGCGCTATAGGGTTCCAAGCCGGCCAGGGTGAAGTGGCCCCCTCATTGCTCGTTCAAGAGTTATTGTGAAAAAAAGCCTCCTAATTTTTGCTGTGATTTTTCTAATATCTACTCCTCCCCTAGCTAATTAGGGGCCATTGATTGCAACTCTAAATTCTGAATTTGCAAATTTTATCATCTGATTGCAAATAAAAAATTCCATAGTGTTTTCTCTAGGGGTAAAACTGGGCAATGAGGGGATCAGTTCACCTTGGCCAGTTAACCCCTAAATGCCCAAGGCATGTTTTCAGCTTCCTGAAAACTGCTCTAAATTGAACAAAATGCCAACATTTTGATAAGATGTTTCAATTTTTCTGAAATTGTAACCGTACAAATTCAAACTAGACTTGTTAGAGATTGCATAGGAAAAGAAAGCACAACAATATCACTTATGAAGTGAAAGATTATAATGTTTGATTATGAGGGTGCTAAAATTGCAAAAAAGAATTGAAGTCTTTTTTGCAAGTCAAATCTAAAAATTTGACAACCAAAAAAATTTGAGGTTAACGGGCCTAACTTGAAGAACCCAAATCAGTTTACAACTTCTCAAAATTCACTCTACAAATTTTTTAAATGAATTTAGAATGTGATTTTTTCTCCAAGATCTAGTGTATTTGAGGCTCATTTCCAAGAGCTCTTAACACTATGGAAAGTCAAGATTGCACAGGGTACTTGTGCACAAAATCTCTTATAGAAAAATCATTGTCATTTATTTTCAAGATCGGACTTTTGGAGGCAAAACTAGACTTCAAGAAGAACATTAAAAAAATACAAACTACTAAAAATAACAAATTGGCTAGGATTCATTTAACTTCAAAGTTTTGCAAACACCATATTTTGGTGTGTTGGGCATTTAGGGGTTAAAGCCCCTTCATCTCTCAATTTTTTAATTGAGTCTCAAATCACAAGATTGGAGACGAGAGTTTTCAATGAGTTGACTTTCAACAATGGATAACTGGTTGAAGAATGCAAACGTGCTACACGGCAAGATCTATCCAACGATGAGTACCTCCAACAATGGAAGTGGCTCCTTGAAATCCACTTAATGAGGTTGTATCTAGTCTTTATGGATTGCAACCATGCCTTTTGTGACAGGGGCTTTGTTTTTGTCGTCTTGGAAAGACTCTCTATTGTGCCTTCTTCGACCAGTTGCTGATGATTCACTATGTCTCGTTGATGCTATTTGTGTTGTAAATTCCTGTGTAGGTTGACTGTTAACGTTAATGTGGTCTGCTTGGTCTCGTATCAATCGTCGGCACCTTCGTTTTTGCAACAATCTTGTTTGTGTGACGTACTGCTTGATTTCTCTCTGATGTGATTCAAACACAATTCCAGGGTCCTCTGTTCACTTTCATCTCTTTAAGTTGAAGCACATTCAAGTGCTGTTCTGGAACGATAGTTTTCCTAAAAATGATGAAATAGCATTGAAAAATCGTGATGTTATATGTGTGAACTACAACTGCGAAGGTCCTTGGAGTCGGTGGATTGAAGTGATCGGACGAGTTCATGGATTTTCTGTGCTCGTCGAAGACAACGTTGCAATTTGTTTGTACGGAATGCTTTGATTTCACCTACTGGTATACTTGTATTGAAGATCATACAAAAGTTATATGGAGTACATTCTTAGTTGGGTAGAGATACGTGCAATTAACTATTTAGATTGTTTTAAGAAAAATTAGACAAGATTTTTCCCATAATTCCTATGGAATCCAATGACAAATTTTGTGTCTACACTATCACAACATGCTGAACAAAAAAAATGACAAAAAGACTCTGAGATGTCTCCGGCAACAGGGCAGTTGACACAGAAAAGAACATCAAAAGAATAACATTGGGATGTTCCAACAACAGAGAGGTTGCTTCAACGTCCCAATGTTGTCCTTTTATTGTTTTATATATTGTTTTCATTACACTGTTTCAATACGCAGTTTCAGTAGTTTAGAATGAAACTACGTTCAAGGCTGAAGACTGCAATTTTGCTCACTTGAAATTCTATCTCTACACCAACAATGGCATTCTTTAAAACTCCGTACTAAAACTAGAAATTCCATACCGCAACGGGGATACCAAATCTATGAGCATTCTGAATTTTCCTTATGGAACAGTTGTCCACTATGGCGGTTTCATGCTACAACCAATTTGCAATTTCACTACAAAATTTCCTCCCACACTAGTAAAGAAGAGATTAATCTCGCCCCAACAGTGTGAGTTTCATACAAATGTAGACCTAGTCTAGCTAATCCTGGATTTTCAAACAAAGTGACGCTCAACCTGTTCAGTCGATCAAATAATTATGTCGTGACAACTCCGCAGAATTATGTTGGCTCCTCTCCTGCTTCGGCACATTTCCTCAAAGAACTTGCATCCTCAACTGATGATTTATATCAGCACGATTCCAGGGAAGCTCTTTTATTAGGTTATGAGAATAATTCACACCTTAATGTGAGGCATGTTGCTGTAAGCGAACCAAGAGTGCATAAGCACCATCGGGTTTGGCAAGGAGGCTGTTGTGAGAACCCTCCTCAATAACTGTGCCTTCTTGGAGTACTGCTATACTGTTTGCATTCCGAATGGTCGAAAGTCGGTGTGCCACTACCACAGATGTCCGACCCTGCACGGAATCATCAGCACAAGTCAGTGATAATGCTGCACGATTAACCCCGAAGAGCTCCAACGTCCATATTCGGGATGATGAACAAAGTGCTTCTGACCAATCTTTCGTCCAAACAGTTTCTCATTCACCAAAACTAATATTGGAACCTGTATAAGGAAACCTTCCTTTTTGATCCATTTGGTGGAAACAACATATTCGTACAAAGATATAAGCAAAAAGGTACAAAAGTTCCAAAAAGTATAATTCAAGTCTTACAGGGTTAACTTGGCATGAGAAGAAAACATAATTATATCAAGCTGAGAACTGACAGAGATATCTGGGAATTGGACAGGAGGTGAACGTACTTGCATGAGCCGATCTAGAGCTTCTTGAACAATCTTTTCAGACTCGGCATCAAGGGCGCTTGTGGCTTCGTCTAGCAGCAGCACAGCCGGGTCTTTCAACACAGCTCGAGCAATGGCAACTCGTTGCTTCTGACCCCCCGAGAGTTGCACTCCTCGCTCGCCCACTTGGGTGTTGTAACTATCAGGAAGTGCGCTGATGAAATTGTGCGCGTTGGCCGCCATGGCTGCTGCATGCACTTCCTGTTCAGTGGCACCCTCTCGTCCATACAAGATGTTTTCGTAGATTGTGGTCGCGAAGAGAGCTGGTTCCTGTGACACAAGCGCGATTCTCCTGCGCAAGCTCCTCAAGTTGATCATCCGAATGTCTTTCCCGTCCATGAGGATGCGTCCCGACAAAGGATCGTAGAATCTCTCCAAGAGGGCAATAACGGAGCTTTTACCGGACCCGCTAGAGCCCACCAGCGCCAGCGAACGCCCTGCCCTGACTTTGAGGTTCAAGTCCTTGAAGATCAAGGCATCTGGTCGCGTCGGGTATGCAAATGCCACATGCTTCAGTTCGATGTCCCCTTTTACAGTGTCGACGACTTCAGCGCCAGGGTCGTCGGCATTGATTGTGGTGACGCGATCGAGGACGTGGAACACCGATAACAGTGCTTGACGTCCTTTGGTCAGATCTGGTGCTAGCGAAAGCGTTTCGGCTACGGCAAATGCAGCTATGATGAGAATCATGAACACTTTGATGACGTTTGCGAATTCGGATTCACCACTCTTCACCAACATACCACCGTACCATAATCCCAATGCGTAGGAACAATACAGGAAGAGTTGTGAAACACCGTACCCAATTCCGGCAACCTGATAACAAGAGACTCTTTGTAAAATACGTAAAGAGACGCAACAATCTAAATGCACATCTGAATCTCCCCTCCAGTTTCAGATTTCTATTGAATTTGTCGATGCTTGGAGCTTCTAAACACAAAGACCCTCAAGCGCGTCTGTGAACTTAGATTGTTCCATAGAGCGTCTGGGACAATCTTCAACAGAGGGTGAAATTAGGTCTTATTTTGTTGAGCAAACGTAAACTTGGAAAGAACCTGGACAACATCAAACTTCAGTGGCATACCTGGCCACGCAGAAATCCCTTCTTCATGGGGGCCTCAAGTTCGTGTTCAAAAAGCTTGATGACTCTGTCCTCGGCATTGAAGGCAGCAATAGTGCGGATGTTGGTTACACCCTCCCCAGCCACCATGCTGGCCCGAGCTTGAGCAGACGCAACGTCTCCTGAGAACCCCCTCAGAAACATTTGCTGCACAATACACCCAATCTGGTCATCGGAAGTCGAGACAATAATAAAACGACGGAGATTGTAATCCAAAACGTGACTAATCCAACCTTGATTCACCCCCCCTGCCAAGTGACCACGCAGTTGCATACAGAGAAGTGATGGATCTGAAGTGATTACCTCCACAATTGTGGCGCATACTTGAAGCGGGAACGTGGAAAGAATAACAAAAGCCATTTTCCACTGCAGCGAAATAGAGATGGTACAAACAGTCAACATGAGGGTGAAATTTTGCACAATGATGGAAATGCGTTCACTAATGGCACCCTTCACTGTGGTGGCATCCGCTGCTAAGCGAGCAGACACTTGCGAGCTGTTGTTCTCGTCAGCATCGAACCAGCTCACCTCGTTTTCCAGCATCCCTGAATGCCCACCTCACTTGATTCAATTCAAAACCACAAAGAAACCCCAGATAAAACTGATATTTATTGAGCATGTCCACACACAGAAACTTAAAAGAAACATTCGAAAAATGAAGGTGCTCATTAGAAGTCGATGAGAGCTTACTAGCAAACATCAATTCTCGGACGCGCTTCACCAAATTCTCGCCCATGATACCGAAAAACGTGTGCTGGAAGAAGCTTCCAATCAGACCGGCGATTCCCAGGCCAACACAGAGCAATGCATACCTCTCAACCTCCCTCATCATGTGGCCTTTCCTGGGATCATAGTACTGAACCAGGACACTGCTGAGAATGAAGGCAATCCCGGGGTTCACAACCCCTTGGAGAGCGGAACCACAAACGCCCACGACGCCATAGCCCCATTCGGGCTTGTTAATCTTGAGCAACCGCCACATTGTGGCAGCTTGCGGAGGACCAGCTTCGATTCTCCTGAAAGAACCCCTGAAAGAGCCCCTGAAAGAGCTCCTCTCACCATCAGAAGAAGCATAGCTAGGCTGTCGGCTCAGTCTCCTGCTTGACCTCATCGAATGCCTGTCCGACTTGTCATGGGCAGACCTGGATCGCAACAAAGCGCTTCGCTCATCCGAACGAGAACTTTCCTGATGACGAACAAGATCGACGTAGGCACCGTTGCCGAATGCCATCAGTTTGTCGTGGTTTCCCATTTCGACAATGGTGCCATTCTGAACAACAGCAATGGCGTTTGCGTTTCGAATTGTGGAAAGCCTGTGCGCCACCACCACTGTGGTTCGCCCCACCATCGCATTGTCGAGAGCCTCTTGCACTATCTGCTCCGAGCTGGCGTCCAGAGCGCTCGTGGCCTCGTCAAGGAGCAGGATCTTAGGGTTCTTCAGATTGGCTCTGGCGATGGCTATTCTTTGCTTTTGTCCACCGGACATTTGCACGCCATGCTCACCAACCTGGACAACAAAATACGAGCGATGCAACCAAAGTTAGAGCATCACGATCTCTCTCAAGTGCAATTCTCCGATTGAATAAGAGTCCTAATTGAAACTCATGCTTTGTAAGGATGTTAGGTCATCTGGAGACTCTTTTCCGTTCGATTTTATCTAGGTTGCATGCAATGCTCTTCATTGATTCGGGTGGTATAAAATTTGGACCTTTCTGAATTTATGTTTTTCACAATATGATCAATGAAATTGGTATCAAACGTTTTCAACAACGTTGCAGACACTGATTTCGGAACGGAGGGAGTGGAAGCGAAGCAGATCAATTGTTGACGCTCAGCAGATAGTAACCTGCGTGTTGTAGCCCTCTGGAAAGAGTGAGATGAAAGAGTGTGCATTCGCCGCTGTGCAAGCTTCCTCGATCTCCTTATCAGTCGCGTCTGGCTTGCCATACAGTATATTCTCCTTGATGCTTGTGGCAAAGAGTACGGGCTCTTGATTCACGAGCCCAATTTGATCACGGAGCCACTTGAGGTCCAGTTTCTTGATGTTCACCCCATCCAAACAAACCTCCCCTGAAACACCAAAAACTCTTACAATTCAAAAACAGAATCAGGGCAACAAAACTCCATCCCTCGGGATTCTTGCGAGAGAATTCTTACCTGCGCTGGGATCGTAAAACCGCTCGATCAAAGAGATGACCGTGCTCTTCCCCGACCCAGAGCCTCCAACGAGGGCCACCGTCGTGCCTGCGGGAATGGTGAGTGAAAAATCTTGGAAGATGGACACATTGGGACGTGAGGGGTAACAGAATGCAACGTGCTTGAGCTCAATTCGCCCCTGCACAGACGCAAGATGCGTTGTTTCGAAATTCTCAATGTGCGCCGGAGGCTGCAAATCAAGCATCTGGAAAATTCGAAAGGCGGCGGCCTTCGCTTTCGCAAACGCAGTGATGTTCGGCAAGGCCTGACCCAAAGATCTACACCCGCAAGGAAAAGGGTTATTCACACGAGCATAGCAAGAAATCTCTCAAGGCTCGAACCCAGAAGAAATCCCAAATGTCCATCGATGGAAATTTTGAAGAGTTTCATAGACAATGTCCAGTGATGATAGCATAGGATACACACGGATACTCTAGGAAGGGAATGTGGACGCAAAAAGACATTTATCCAGTTTCCATTTCGAATTTTTCTCCTGTGGAAACCCTCTCCCATTGCTGGAATTGACAGGAATTTGAATTCAAATGAGGGTGGAGTGCTCACATCCCGCCAATGATGACGGCGAAGATGGTGGTGATAGCCATGCCGCCATTGGTGGCACCCTCGCGGACGAGGACCCCGCCATACCACAACAACAACGCGTGGCAAAGGTTCATAAAGAAGTACACCACGCCCATGCCAGTGCCCTTCGCCAAGGCGCTCTGGTAGCCGAGACGCAATGTCCTGCGGAGGGTACTGGCGTACCCTTGCACGGCTTTCTGCTCGCCAACAAAGGAGTAAACGGTCCTCACATTCGCAAGGATCTGCACTTGCCGCAAGTGAACACACGATCTTTGAAGAATCCATTACAACTGTGTTTTAACTAATTCTGCACTATTGTGTTAAAACAGTGCACCGGTCCCAACCTCATCGTGAGTAGGAAGTGCGTGCAGATTGCTTGTCCTAAGCAGCTGCTTGGGTCCATTTTCCTCATGAGATCAAGCATCTGTGCACGGAAAAGCGTCGCCGACCTGGCTCAGAGTTTTAATTCAGCGTTTAAATTATTATGCATTAAGAGACACCCTATCCGACTAACGGTCGTTTCTCATAACACTCTAAAAGCACATAAAATTCACCAAAAATCGACCGCGATCACCAACAGCTGTTACACAGGAGGACCTACGATCCACCCTGTTGTATATAATAGACAGTATATGTATATAATAGTCTATATATAATACTATATAATACCACCCTGTTGTAGCGGCCGGAATTTGGCCTGCCGGAGAATGTCTGGATTTAGTTGACAAACAATAATATATACTACTCTTTTATGACGTGCATTTCCTTGATTGAACAGTGATTTAGGTTCATACCTGTTCCGCGAAATTGCCCCCTTCTTCGTAAGAATCCCGGTTCTTGGAATCGTAGCTTGTGAGCAAGTAGGCGTAGACTCCGCCAGCCGAGGCCATGACGGGAATCACCGCCAGAGTGACTAACGCCAGCTTCCAAACCATGGAAAATGCGACTGCAAAGCCCGCGACGAACGTGCTCACGTAGTGAAGGAATTGTCCCATCTGCGCTACAAATGGTGGTATGTCATCACACGCGGCACGTAACGATTCCATGTGATCTCGAGAACGATGGAGTACCCCAGCAAGGGCATTTCACAGGGTAAGTAGGAGGGGTCACATGTGGGAGAATTTGACCATCACCACCTTTAAAGGATCAGGGTGGATTGACCCCCTCGCTCGGCCTTACCAGGGGTGCAAGTAAAAAAAATGCCTCCTATTTGGGGCCATTATAGGGTATACTCTTGACCTCACCTAGCAAATTTGGGGTCTCTGATCGCAAAAATGAATTCAAAATTTGCAAGAAAAATCATGTGCAAAAAATAAATAATTCCAGGGTTTGCCCGCAGGGCCGAGCGAGGGGGTCCGTTCTCCCTGGCCCTTTAAAGTGGTAAGTTCATAGTAGGTTAAGAGGTGGTAAAGACCAAAGAGGTGGTAATGGTCCAATTTTTCCCACATGCCAACCCCTCCTACTTCCCCTGTGATTAATTGTACCTATTAAGTTTACGTACCTTTTCGCTGATCGCATCTTGAATGAGGAGTGTGTCGGAGGAGATACTATTCACCACCTCGCCAGTGCGCGCATCCACGTCGAAGTAGCTGATGTCTTGCTTCAGCATAGCCTTGAGGTAAAGCACTCGGATGCGACCAGCTTGCCGCTCTCCCGTTTGCATCCACGCAGCCACCTCTGCAATCGCACACCAGAAATCAATTCCATCGCTTGCTAACCTTATAATGCATGACTTGAATCGTTCTTGTCAACTTCATCGATTTCCCGCTAGCTTCAAACTATTTGAATCACGAGCGAGGGGTACGTACGACGAGAATTGATCGTACCTGCCCATGAGGCGAAGCACATCGCGATCGAGAGGTAGACCGCGTAGAGCGCATACTGTCCAAGAAAACAGAGCATTGTCAAGCTTCCGATCTCCAACAGCAGCGTCAGATATTTCGAGTGCAGGTGGTTGATATAGGACCTACCTCGTTGACAATTTCGGCGGTCTTGCTGCGGTTACCAATATTGGCACCAAACCCGTTGACCATTCTTCCGAAGAAGTGGATAAATATCGGCATGGAGGCGCCATGCACAATAGACCCCAGCGCGCCAATCGACAACAGCAAGTAATCGAAACTATCCGCAAATGCAAGGAGCCGAAAGAGCGGCACGGAGTCGTCTTTTTTTCCCTTTCCCTTTCCACCTTTCCCCCCAATCTCATCGGCGACGCTATTGCTTGCTGGCTTGGATTCCATGACCTTGGCTAAATCCTCATGCTGCAAGCTCTCGGCGTCCACTTCCGAAAGATCAGTCTTCCGATTCCGGAGAACCTCTCGGTCGTTACCGCCCATTGTCGCTTGCATTGCTTGCTGCAGCTCAAACCTCGCAGCTCCAATCCAGCCTGTATTCCTAATCTCTTTTCAAAACCTTGCCGGAGCTATGCAAAGGAACACTCCGTACTGATCCCAGTGCAGCGTCTTCCTACGAAGATCAGTCAGGCCACAAAGTCTGTGAACGATTGTTGTGAGCAACTGCAATCGAAGACTGCGGTCACAACGACAATCGCCTAACCAGATTATGCAAATCAGTCAGTTACACCAGACATCGAAGTTCAACGCCCAAACTCTGAAATTACTCAGCTGCAACTTACTCACAATAATCGCAAGGGTCTTGTGAAATCTCAGCTATCCATCAGACTCCGCATTGAGAGTTTTCGAGCGCTTCCAGCAGATTTCAGATTCCGTAAACCTGAAATCTGCACATACAATGTTTGCCGTCGATTTTGAACATTATTCCGGTGGCGCAGATAGCGCAGAAGCAAGGAATCGGAGGACCTTTGAGGACGACTCATCAGCTGAAGTTAAGCTCTGCACGTAGCAGCTTTCGATGGAGTTTGATATTCAAATCGTGGGTAAGTTTGAATCTGCAAAATTTCATGAATTGACACTACTCCGATTGGAAACTTTGTCTAATTCATGAATTTTGGAAAAAAAACGGCTTTGAGCGCTTGAATGTTGTGATGTCGGCACGTTGAACTGGCTGCACGTTTGTAGTGTACTCTTCTTCGTGCGGCCATTACTCTTCGTTCCTCGCGATGGGGAGCGCAGAAATCGCGGAGGATTTACCGTGCAGGGCAGTCAGCGGACCCAATGGAAATGATTCGTGAGTCATGACGAGCTGACACGGGAGACAGGTTGGGTACTGGTCAGTCAGGTCTCTTTTTTCTGTGCAATTAGTGGGCCACACCTGGGGTTCAGAATTCATTGATGATGGCCACATGTCTTCTAAATGGCATTTAAAAGAAAATTCTCAGATATTTAGGTGAAATTTTGAGGGAAAAAGTAAAGAAATTTATGTATCAAACTTAATTACTTTTTAAAAAATTATGAAATTTTTTACTATTAACTCCTAAACGTCTGGATTCATCTCCAAAATTGATGATTTGAGAAAAAACATTATAAACTACAATTTGGAAGAATATTTTGGAATTGGTATACAAATGAAAGCTGTAGATTTTGATTTTTAAACTCTATCCGTACGGTTAGATCTACTAATGTTATCATCAATCTTTTTCTATAAATTTTGGAATTTTTTTTCAGAATTCCTTCTAAATTTAATTACAAGTAAAATATTATCATTTTTTGAGTAAAACTTGTTGGACTGGATTTGTAATATGGTTCTCTTCATATGGTGATTTTTTGAAATTTTTGTAACCTTTACATCTTTGACCTCATTTTTGTACATCTAGTTTTGAACTAAAGTCAATGCAAATTGACCACTTGACATACTTTCACATTTGTAATTTTAGAAATGTATATATTCTAGTAACACCAAACCCAACCAATGGATAGGACAACAACTTGATAAAGTATCACCAAAAATTAGGATGACTTTCATCCAAGCAGGAATGAGACAAAAGCAAGGATCTAAATCAGTTCATCGTCCAAAAAATGGACGTCGGAGCGCTCCAGGGTTAACCCTTAACCGCAAAGTGACAAAGAAGACAGAAAGTGTCCTCAGAGAGTTTCAAGTCTAGTTCAAAGTATTATAAATTTTGCAATCAAGGTCCAAATTCATAAGACTTGTTGGAAAAGTTGTGTTCTCCCCTTTAGTTTTTATGGTAAAATTTTGAGATCAATCCAAGATGTATTGGTTTTTTGGAAGCCAATCGAAGTTCACAACTTCAATTTGAGTTCACCAAACTACATTTTAGGGCTGCAACTTCAGGGCCTTGTATCTCCTTCATCCATTGCTTATTTTCAATAAAATTTGTTCGATTTTGTTCCTCTTGAAGTATACTTATTGTGATAAAGTTTTCATGTCAATCCAAATTGTTTTGAATGTTTGGGAGCAATTTGAAGTTCAAAATCTTGCCTTTTTTGGAGTGTAGTGAACTTTGGCGGCTTGTTTCTTCTTCATATAGAGTCCATTTTCAATAATTGTTTTTGGAAAAGTTGCGCATACTAGTCTAGTTTTTGTAGCTAAAATTTCACGTTAATCCAAGAATTAATGAGTGACTGAGAAGCATTCTAGTAGAAGGAGGTTCAATTTTAGATGTGTTTTTTGCAATTTTTCTTGTTGATTTTGACATTTCAAAGCCGTTTTGTAGACGCAATGATTCAATTGAATGAATTTTTTTTTCACCGATGTGTTTGTATACTAGTTTTGAATCTTTTTGTAGTGTTAAGTTTTTTCATTTGAGTAGGTTTAAAATCAAACTTCACCTCCAAATGTGCTTTTGGGAAAAATTCAGCATCCATTTTCAACACTAAAACATTACAATCTTGCAATCTATATGGCCAAATGACTTCAAATTTTGTACATGTCATCTACAACATGTACACTACAAGATTGTATGGCTGAGATTTGTATAACTTGAAGATATTTAGATCCATAAAGCTTCAAAGCAATGATGTTTTTGAACCCCAAAAGTGAATGTCACTTTGGGGTTAAAGGACCAAGGCCTTTTATGTGCCAAAAAATACTCAAAATTGTCATTTCTATAACAACAAGTGAAAAAATTTGAATTATTTTTTCCACATCTAATTATAAGATCTTACATCTAAGAGCATCCCCATGGCGGGGGGCCAAGGGGAGCCAACACAAAAAGTGGGCAAGCCCAAGCTTCCCTATCAACCTAAAAATCTTGACTAACCATGCTGAAATTTGGAGAAGGCCTTGCCTATTGCAATGTCTTGCTTGTGCCTCTCCAAATTGCTTGGCTGCACTTTTGACCTAGTTTCCAAGGTCTTGTGCAAATGTGGCACTACAATGTGGTGTCTGACTTCCTCAAGCGTTGTATTTGGTAAGTGAGTTTCCCTTGCACCATGGAGTAGATGAATAGCACTCCATTTGTCTGGCTCATGTAGCTACACCAAATTCCCTGTTCGGCAAGTTTGCCGTGGGAACATTCTAACTAGTATGAGAATGTGTAGAAAAAATTTCAGAAATTTTGACTGTATTGATTGCAAGATATTTCTGTTTAAAGTAGAAAAAAATTTAGCACATTGTAAGACTAGATATTTTGACTTTGAACCTATTTAAATTAAAAAAATTGCACTACACAATTTTGAGCTTTAAATCTTTGTTGCGGGGATTTGAGTTGCAAGTCTAGGGAAAAAAATTTAAAAAGCCTTAATTTTTATTCCTTAAAAGATTATTAAGTAGAAGTAGGTATGAGATAGAAGATAAATCTAAATTATTAATATCTCTAAAATGGAATTAAAACACACTAATTCCAATAGTGAGATTATTCTAAAAAGCAAAATAAGCCATGTGGAACTATTTTTTTTTTTAAATTGCAAAAATTGCATTTAGAATTAAATCCAATAAGTTATTTCTTCAAGAAGATACTCCAATTGTTAATAATTTTCTTGTACAAATCTAAATGGAATGAATAAAAACAATCTATGTAGACAAAAATATAATCAATGAAAAAAAATTAAATTAAATTAAAATTTTGAATTTGTTTTGTTACCCCTTCTCCTCTATTTTGAGCGTATTTGAGTATAATTTTTGGTCCCAAGCACCAATTTAAGAATAATTATATTCCCATGAAGTTCATCAGTTTTTCTATCTTCAAAGAAAGTTTCAAAAATCATCACAAAAATTGAAACCATAGGTATGTACCCGAAATTCCAATTGTCCCTCGAAGGAACCAAGCATTACATGTGTTTTGGCTCTCGGGGAAGGCTACGAGTTCCCAACTCGAACCCCCCCTCAGAACCGCCGAAACCCATTGTTCCCCGCCTGTGCTGACTTGGCCGAGAGACTGCCAGGTCAGTTTTTTCGGGAAAAATAATAATAATAATAATAATAATAATAATAATAATTTAATTTGTTTCTCATTTTAAGAACTTAAATTTTTTATTTATTTTTTTTTCAAAAAAATAAATCTGACAGCAACATTCTTTCACTGCCGGGGGAATAGCGCCGGGAACGGCCCTCAAACAGCCCTCAAAATCCCGAAATCTCTTCTAATGGTTGCTAGTGTGCGAGCCTGTGAGTGTGAGCCTATGACTCTATGAGCTTATAGGCCTGTGAGCATGAAAAAATATTTAGGATAAAAAGGTACAAATGACCTATGACTGTGGGTTTAGTTAAATATGATTTTTAAGAAATGTGAGTTCATTTTAAACAAATTAAAGTCACTTATAAATCTTTTTCAAAATTCTCATTGCAACAATTTATTGTATTCAATTTTGATTAACATTACGTAAAGAAAAATTAAAAAGGGACATAAATGAAGCCAAAGATGTAGCCATAAAACACACAAATCCACTCATAATGAGAATAAACACACAATACATTAATTTACTAAATATGTACATCTCATGAGTTTAAGTCATAGTAGACTCAGTCTCAAAATCCTTGTTGGTAGAAGATTCTGAAGTCTTTCTACCTTTGGATGCACTAACATCTAAGAACTCTAACACGTTCAAAGCATAAGTATCTCTACATATTTTTGTTTACAACAACCAAACTCCACAAACGCTGATGCCAACTACTCCACATGAATTGGTAGATCAAAAGACCTCTTTAGACTAAATAAAAGCCTTCATTTCTGTAGCGTTGCATTTGCCAACATCAACCCCTGATGGCTATAAAATAAATGAAAACATGTTAAAAAATCATGAAACATATATAATTGTATACTTATATTAAATTGAAATCTCAAAAAACTTACTAGGTTTGGTCTTATGAGTGAACTTGTGAACCACAATGTTCATCGTATTTGGATCTTGAGACAGTGCAAACTCTACTAACGATTATGTTGTCACTACAGTTGGATTGGTCTTCTGCATAGGTAATAAAATAGTGTCAAAGATATCCTTCTCCTCTTCTAAAGCCACAATGTGGTGTCCTATGCCACAACAAGCCGTAATTCATGCACTTATTATAAACAGCATGCAATTCATTTATTAAATGATTTATATATAAAGTAGAATTTCAATACAGAATCATTGAATTAAAAACTTACTAGTAGTTGTAGCGTAGTTGAGAACCAAATTCCCTTCAATTATTGTCCCTTTAATGAGGAACTAGAAAAACTTTGCGTCCTTATTGTACTTCAATTTTTTTATTTTTTAGTCTATTCGACTGTTATAGTGTAAATAGAATTCACATGTTGTCTTCTTTCCACTTGTAGGTCCATTAGCCTTGTGATTATTGTATAAAAATGAAAAAGGTGGATTTTAGGATTGGAAAGAGGCAATTTGATAGGATTTGAACAGAGTCAAGTAGACTTGGTAGCTCCTCGTGAAGAGTTATCTTCACAGTTTTTGGGACTATAAGTCCAAAGGTCTAATTGCTTTAGTTTTTTAGTGCATACAAGTTGTATGCCTCACTATGAGACTTGGTGCTCTTGCTTATAATATAATTTTGGCTTGAAAATTGAAAATTGTTTAATTGTTTATGCTCAAGTGAGCTTATTGTATAATTGATTTTGGTCTAATAGTTTGTAAGCACTTTGGTGTGTGTGATTGGTTTCCAGTTGCGTGGTTGCTTAGTCCATTCAACTGTGAGTTACAACCTATGGTTGTGTGAACTTGTGCTGTGACAATAGGTGGTTGTGGGCTTGGTTTGTGTCAAGTTGATTGTGAGTGAATTATTGTGGTCAAAATCTGTATGTGCAAAATTGTTAATCTAATTGATTGTGAGTGTTGTTGTAATAAGTGGGACGGCCTTGTTTGTGTGGAATTTTTGGCTATTCAACTGAGTGTTGAAGCATGTGTTTATATCCTGAAGTTATTGTCTAATTGATTATATGCTACAATTAAAATTGTTGCTTGTAAATGTGGTCCATTTGACCTTGTGTGGAGTTAGAGTGATTGAGATTTAATTGTCCATTTGTGAGTACTGTTGAGTTGCTTCATCTCGCAAGTTTGGACTGAATTGACAAAGAAGTGTTGTGAATTACAATGAGAATCTTGCCTACAAGAATTGGTCGATTAGTCATGATAGAAATCGCCAATGCTTCAATTTGTTTGTGTTTGTATAAATGTTGAAGCGTGTGTAAGCAATGGCCTTTGTGAGAATGTTTGTGGTTAAGAACTATGTCAATTGAATTTAAGTAATTTCCATGAACTCTGAGTATCACGAATCTTTCAGTCCTATATTGGTTGACTTGCCTATCAGTAATTCATTTTGAAATTACAAGTACTTAGTCCAATCGACCTTTTCCGATAATTTCAAATTGCCACCTTTGTGTGTTGTAGAGTATCTTGGCGATGCAAGTGAAGAACCAAATCTGCAAATACCAAAGTGTTTGGTGGTCGATTCAATTGCAAATTGCTGAAAGATGAACAATCAATTTTGTTGAGTAAGTAATGCTGAGTCAAATTGGGTGGTTGCACAAAGCAATTCATCCCGCAGTGTAGTGCAAGAATCAAGGCAAATCGACAACAAGTAGATTGTGCATATACATTGTGAGTGGTTAGTCTAATTGAGAAGATGAGTCAATTGAACAACATCCTGCAAAGCCAAGGGAGCCATGCAACTAGAGAAAGACGAACCGACTTAACAATGTCGCCAAAACCTAAAGCTAAGTGTTACCTTACATTTTAAGAACTTTGGAATTAATTGTCAAACTTTAATGTGGTGGAAAGTCTAATTGACTGTAATACTGTATTGCATGGTATGACTATGGATTTGTTAAAACTTGTGTTTAGACAACAATACTAAGTCAAGTATGTCGATGTAAGAAATTGGACTTATCATTTAACTTTCATTGTCAAATCACTTTGAAAATACTCTTCCATGTTAGTTTAATTAAGGTCTAATTGATAGTGGACATGTTGAATTCGACTTACGGCCATTAGACTAGCCTAATCAAATTAAAGTCAAGAAGTCAATAAAGCAAATTGACTAAATTAATCATTATGCAAATTAAGCTTGGTGGTTAGAACTCTCCAATTGGTAGACTAAAATTGTGTCAAATCTTCATACATATCTAGTGGTTGTATACTAAGTTAAAAATCACAAGAATATAGCAAGTCAACCTAGTTAAGTTGGTGGCTAGTGGACTGTATTGCAACAATTAGACAATGGGCAATAGGACAGTCATAGGTCCAATCTATTTGCCATGAGACCATAGGTTAGTAAATTGCTTATTTGACCCGCCCATCCTTGACTAAAGACCATGGTTAATTTGACCCATACAAGATGGAGCATGAGAAGTAATTGGATTGACAAAAAGAATCAAGCAAAATACCAGGAAAGAATTAATTCTTCTTTGATTAAAATATAATTGTAATAAGATAGGAATACAGACAAATTGATTGTAAATAAAATTGCCAATGAGCAATCAAAGATAAGACTGTTTAGAGGGCAAGAGAAAGAAAAGAGGTTTCACTAATAATAAATAATAAAAAATTATTGTAATTCTATGTATTATTGTTATTATTATTAAGTGGCTAGAGCATGCATAAAGACAAATTGATCTACCTATGACAAATTGACTTGAGAATTGACATGAGCCACACACTATACAATACTGTGATGCCATACATTTGTGTTTATAATATAGCATTGGTATTTGGACTGTGAAAAATTGACATTAGGTGTATTCCTTGGATTTCTTTTGGAAAACGAAACATAAAACAATATAGATAAGTATCTACAATACGAATTGAGTGACCTTAGTCACAAAACACTAGACTTATTGACCTTTCCTAAGAGAATTGACCCTTAGATTCCTTGTTTGTGGATTTTGTCAAATAAGCAAAATCTACATTACAGTCGTTCTTACGAGCCCTATGCCACAATACCTAGTCATTCATCAACATTGTATCCTTATTAGTATATTTTATCAATGTGTCATTACATTTGAGGTCCGTTTTTGCCTTCCTCATGGATTGTGCTTGATTGAAAGCAAAATCCAATTTTCCTCCTTAACTAAGGTCTTTCACCAAGAGGGTGATCTCTAACTTCAATGTTTGTAAGCATTCAATTAGAAAATACATCACAAATGTATAACAAAATACATGCTGCAAAATGCCACTCAAATCAAGAAAAAAATTATGAAATATACCATGTTTGAAGGGTCTATGCCCAAAGTCAAGCGCACACGATTATTCGATTAATGCCCAACCACTCTTTCTTTTTTATGATTGCATTCACCTCACACAAACTAGCAATGACGCCCTTTGCATTGACGCTCGATGAGTGACACACTACAATGCACCCATGGTCCTATAAATGCTTCTTTGCAAAAAAAAAAGCTTGATAAATTGCCTTGAATGTACCCTCGAATGTACCCCTTGTCAACATTCAAGGCTATATTCATTAAAATGAGACAAAATGGTCATTTTGAGAACTTAAGGCCCTTCTTTTCAAAGAGTAGTTGTTGAAGGTTAAGATAAAAAATAGGTAATTCTATCACCAATTAACCCCTAAAGGACAAAGGCCCTTTTTCTATCAAAAAACACTCAAAACTGCCATTTCTACTGAAAAGAGTAAAAAAATTTGAAATTTGATTTTTTCCCACATTTAACCGTAGGATAATACACCTTACTAGTATGAAAATCTGCGGAAAAAATTTCAAAATTTTTCACCGTACAGATTGCAAGATATCTGCGTTTAAAGTGAAAAAAATCATGTTTTCAACACATTGCAAGACTAAATTATTCGACTATGAACATTTCTTACTTGAATTTTTTGCACTACAGAGTTTTGAACTTTAAATCATTATAGTGGAGAATTGTGTTGAGAGTCTAGGAAAAAAAAAGGTTTTTAAAAAAACTTAATTTTCATTCTTAAAAAAATTATAGAATAGAAATAGATACGAGATTGAATGAAAATCTATTTTATTAACATATCTAAGATAGAATTAAAATGCACTAATTTCCATAGTGAGATTGTTCTAATAAGCAAACTAAACCATGTGGAACTTTTTTTTTTTTTAAATTGTCAAAATTGCATTCAGAAATAAATCCTACAATTTATTTTTTCAAGAAGATGCTCTAATTGTCCAAAAACCAAGATTGTCCATAACTTTCTCATAAAAAATCCAAATGAAATATATCAAATCTTTCCAGAGACAAAAATATAATCTATGAGGAAAAAAAATTTAGAAAAGAAAATTCAAATTTTTGCAATTTTTTTTTGCTGCCCGGTCTCCCTTATTTTGAGCTATATAGGCATAACTTTTGTTCCCGGGCACCTATTGGAAAAAAAATTATATTCCCACAAAGTGAATTAGTTTTTCTATCTTCAAAAAAAGTTTCAAAAAATCAGGAGAAAAATTCAGCCGTAGGTACTTGCCCAAAATCCATTTGTCCCTCGAAGGGACACTTGGTCCTTTAGGGCTTAATTGAGAGATCACAAATTAGCAATGGGTTTTCAGTTTAAAGTATAGTAAATTTTTAGAAGGCTTAGAACAATTCAACACCAAAACAATTAAGAAACGTGGATATGTGAAATGTAATCTCACATGAGTTGTCTAACAATATGTGACATTTATATAAGCGGGTCATTTTACATTAAAGAACATGAATATATTTGAGAACCCATGTGCATATGAATCTATTTATTTCACTTGTATATATACTTCACTTACTAGGAAATAAAATCTCACTAATTCTAATGATTGAATGTGTTAGTGTAAAAATGTAAAAGCTATGTATACACAAAGCACCTACCTTTGCTAAAAATTGACTTTTATAAATGAACGATTAATCTATTAATAGTAATGATCTTTCCAAAAAGAAAACACCTTTGTAAACGAGGATGACTCTGCTAACCATCATTCTTGGTGGAAGAAGTGATCTTTGTTGCCTCATTGGCTACCTTCCAAACTTTTAACTTAGCTAACCCTCTAAAGATATCCTTGCGTCGAGGAGGCTTAGGTGATCTACTTTAAATACTAGAAGTACTAAACATCCCCATCTTCATTAATTCTTTGACCTCTTTCTTCTACTTTTGTTCAAGTCGATTAATTTTGGTGTTCGAAAGAGACCTAGAACCTCAAGGAGGCGGCCTTGGTATCAATCTATTCATAGTATTTATATATGGATCAACAATTGGAGTCAATCATGTGTAATCTGACCGCCAAAAATCTTGAAGAGCTATTCTATCATGACCCTCATCTTGAGGCGTGCCTTGTGAGCTCCTAATTTGTCACTTGGACTCACAGTTTTTTTTTTTTTAGTCTGTTACAAATTAAGTCATAAAATTATACAAAAAGCCTCCAAAAGAGTATAGAACCAAAATAGGTATGTCACATGCCAATATAGCCTTTGGTTATAAATAGACTTTTATCCTTAGAACATCATCCAAACCACTTATACATAGGTTAGAACCACGGTGTGGTGGGAATCAACAAGTTTATAGGGAACCTATCCGAATAGCCTAAATCCAGTGCATGTGACCATGCTTGGCTAAATTGGTTCTAGGAGAGATAGAGAGATTCTTATATAAATCTCCAAAGATAGGTTCCAATTTTTCCATCCCATCGACAAAATATTAGGAACTCCAATTGTTAACATGCAAATGTCACTTTTTCAAGACAAGTCACATGAAAGAATCTATGGCCATTGGGAAGGAATCTGTGGCCACCACGAAAGAATCTATGGCCACCGAACGGTGCTTTAGGATTGGGAGCATGTCAAAAAGTCAACAACAAAATCCTTTCGCCAATATTTCCTCACACGTGAAAGATTCCATGACTGCCAGTAATTCAAGGAGGGTCGATTTTACCTTTCTATCAACCATGTGCAAGACTGATGCCAAACTTGGCGTACCCATGGAGAATTCTATGAGAGATTTCCTAAGAAGTTTTGTAATTTTCTGACTTGCAGAAATACCCTTTCTGGACGCTCAACCGTTTAAACTTTAAATCTATGAGCGGAAATTCGCGAGAAATTCCCGGGTTGCAATAAAACCTCACTAAAAATTGGGTTAGCTTTTTTTATGTTAATAATGCGCCTTGACAAGTTTTGAAGCATTTTGATAGCTGAAGGTGGCCGAATCGCCAAACATTCTTCCAAATATCAATTATGGAGGGATTTACCGTGGAGTTGACTGGCATCCTAGAAGCACACAAAGTTGGAACAAAGTCATCAAGGAGTCTTTTCTTACTCCTTAAATCCCTCTTAACAATCCTAGATAGTTGCCTTGGTAAGAGAAGGTAGCTTCCAAAAGTTAGAATTTTTTTATCTTTTTACTGATCCTAGTTGGTGATGTTTTGGGGTCCTGCGAGTGTTTCTAACTCCACCCTTAAGTTAGAAAGTTGCACACAGGTTTTAGCGGCATAAATTAGTAATTTGTATGGGTGAAATGTAAACGTAGTGTTCTTTGGCCTTCCAAGCAATGGACACTTTGTTTGTTATGGTGATAATTTAATTTTAACTACTTCAAAACAATCTAAATGTTAAAAGGTTCAAGATCTTGATGAGTGAGTAAAATCTATTCTAATGTAAAAATATATCTAGGTTAAAGTATAGAATGTAGTTTGCCCTTCCCAAAATGGTAAAGCAAGTTGAATTTTGATGTTCCTACTAAAAGATATTGATGGATGAAATTTGTCTCTAATTCTATTCTAAAAACTTCATCCGTTGACTAAAAATAGAAAATGAATTCTAAATAATTCTAAATTTTAGGGTTAATTTGTTAATTAATTTAATCAACGGTCTTTTGAGGGAAAGCCTAGTTTTGATCTATTTTTAGACTTTTCATCCAAATTTGGTTCAAACTTCATCCACACTTAACTCCTTTAAAGTCAAAGTAATTTAAAAGTAAAATTTGGTTTTGGAATCTTTAAAAGATTTCCTAAATGATTCTAATCTCAAAAGATTCCTTAGTTGTTCCTTAAAATTATTCCTAATTGTTTTTTTATTAATCCTATTCCTAAGTTATAATTCTAAAATTAGTAATTTTTGGATTTTTTATTATTTTTATGAAGAAAGTGATAAATTACCTTTATACCAAGGTAAAAAGTAAGAATTTAGGACGTATAGATGAAAAATTATGAATGGATGAAAATTCCCCTTAGTTGAATGGAATTCATTCCTTCAATAATTTTAAAAAGAATAAGGGAATTAATTAGGTTTTAAATTTTCCCAATTATTTTAATATTCTCTAAATTCCTAAATTAAGTTAGATTCCTATTGAGATTCTTTTGGATGAAATTACTATTTCATTAATTCAAAATTCCTCCATTTATTACTTTCACAATTTTAATTAGGGTTTTAAAGAATTTTATCAATGTTCAAACTTTTAAGTAGCCAATGAAATTCTAAATGTTAATTGAAAGTGAAATTAAAGAAAAACAAGGTTAGAAATCATACCTTAGTGTCAAAGATGTTGGTAGATCCATCGTTGCAAAATACCATCATAATTGTCTCTCCAAAATCTTCCATTGTCTTTCATGAGTTGGCAAAGTTAAAGTGAGTTTTTGATTATTGATTAATTGTTGTTGAATGGTCATTCTAAAAACCTATCTAAAAGCCCAATTTTGTTTAGTTTGGAAATAATAGTTTTGTTTTAAAGTTTATATTGTAAATTAGTTAATTCATTTAAATTCTCTAATTCTAATGAATAGTGATTATTCTTTTGCCAATTGTTTAATAGTTTTTAGTTTAATATTCCAAAGATATTAATTGTTCTTTGTTTTTATCTATTTGGTTTATTAGCCTAATAAAACAAAACTTTTAAACAACAATTTTGGCCAACTAATACAATTGGAATCCTAATTAATAACTACCAAACAACTAAATAAATAGTAAAAGGAATAAAATCTAATAACAAGACCAAATTGAATAGTAGGATTCTTTTTAAATGAATTTTTTATTCTAACATTCCCCACGTTTCCAAATTCCTTCGTATATCATGTACTTTATCCTTCTCTCTTCCCCATTTTCCTTAGTTGGTTTGTGGAAAATTAGGAGTTTGAGTTGTCAAACCGAGAGAGATATGGAGATGGAATAGAGAAATGTTCTTTAAAATTCAAAGTTTAGTTTCACTATGCAAAGATTTGAATTATGGAGCACCAAGGCCACTCTTTAGCATAGTATTTAAGGTGTTATTACGATAGTTTTAATGGTTTCAATTTGAATATAAGAAGAATTTTGTTCTAAGAAGTTTGATTGTTTTGCTTACCGATTGTTTTTTGCACTAGTCGCTGTTGCAAGCTCTAGCTGCGAGCTTAGCCTTGTAGGCTCTGGCTGTGAGTTCTCTCCTTCCACCCAAGGCCCTGTCTGCGAGCTGAGGCTGGCTCCGTGGTGGCTGCCACGTGTCGCTCACTTGTTGGCTCCCAAGGTCATTCGTTCCCCCGGCACGTTTCCTTGGTTGTTGTTCCTGTGGTTTCCGTTTTCCAACTTGTTCCCAGCTTCGTTCTCCCAACTCGTTCCCGGCTCGTAGTGACCGCCACGTGTCGCTTCCTTGTTGCTCTCCCGGTTGCCGTTCCCCTCAGCTGGTTACCAGCAGCTTGTGCTTGATCCTCGGTAGTTGGTTCCTTGCTTTGGGCTGATTGAACTGATACTGAAATTAAACTAATTTGGATGAACTGAAATTTTTAATAATTTCTTAGAAATACTTAACTATTAATAAAAAAGATGAAGCACTCCTAATTTACCAATCAAGGAAAAATTAGTTTTATGGATTTGATAACATAATCAAGATGACCACTTTTGATGAAATTAAAACAAAACAAAACAAAACAATTTAAATGAAACAACCAACCAATGGCAAGTTTGAGGACCAAATACCTCCACCACGTATACAACACGGAAAGGAGAGAAATCAACAAAGTTTGGTCTTTAAATAAGTTTCCAAAGAATCTTATTTCGTTGATTTTTTTTGGTAAGTCAAGGGTTCACCATGCGGGGGCAACCCCAGGTTTTTTTGGTTATTTAAAGGCAAATTTTAACCCTAGAAAGTCAAAGCTTTGCCATGCGGGGGCTACCCTAGACAACACGAAAGAATCAAGGATTTAGAATTTTTGAAATACCCGTTTTCAGGATTTAAAAAGTCAAAGTTCCGCCATGCGGGAGCAACCCCAAGAAATAATTGACAAATTAAAGTTTCAAGTACCCGTTTCCAAGTTTCTAAGTTTCCAAGTTTCTAAGTTTCCAAGTTTCCAAGTCAAAGCTCCGCCGTGCGGGAGCAACTCCAAAAAATAACGGTATCCAAGGACCAAACTAGTATTTCGAAAACTTAATTTTTAAAGGAGGTATACATGACATTGTTTAACGGAACATTAAAAACTAATTCTCAAAATTTCAAACAAAGTTCTAGGTTTAATCACTAAAAGAGGTACACATAACAATGTTTAACTGAACATTAGCAATTATTGAAACCAAACACCCGTTATACAACGAGTTTTGGCACGTGGTGATGCTCAAAATCTTTTGGCAAAGTCTAGCCTTGCCGCTTTAAAGTTTAAAGTTTATAAACTATTATCAATTCGCATAAATAGTTGGTTAGTATAAAAAAGAACAAGAAAATCAACTAGAGTTTGGAAACTACTCCCACAACTCTCAAAATATCACAGTTTTGGAGCTTGAAGCTTCTAAATTCAAGAAAGAAGTTAGTTAATTCAAACAACAATAGAGTTAAGTGATTTCTCTCGCCTAAACTCTTGAAAAGAAAAGTTTTTGGGCTTGAAGCCTCCAAATTCAAACAAGAAAAGAAAAGAAAGCTTTTAAAGGGGCCCTTCGGACCTTCAAAGTACAAGAGAATAGAAAGAAATAGAAGAAAAGAGCCAAAATTTGGCTTAAAAAGTACTTCGACAAGTGTCGGTAGCACGACAGAGCAACAATAAGAATGAAACAAGAGAATGAGGGCCATGAACAACCTCGAGGAAGGGCCTTATATACTTGCTCCCGACCCCCTCCGGTAAGTTGTTTGTAAATATTTTCTTACTTTCAATCTAGATATTTTGCTAAACTAACCTAACGCATTTTCTAAATAATTTTTGTTGAATGGGAAGGAAGGTTCTCAAGCAAGTTCCTTCTAGGCCCTAAATGGCCTTCGAATCTTTTCCCAAATCAAATATTAGATTTTCCAAAGATATTTTGAAAACCTACCTAATTAACCGAGATATTTTGCAAATTAATCTAAGGTTAGTTCTAAATTGTCTTTCTTTAGTCCAAAAGATGGCTTCTTACGCAAGATAAGTTTCTTGAGCAAATTCAATCTTTGATTTTACAAAAGATATTTGCAAAATCAACCTAGATTAATCCAAAATTACCTTTTAAAAGTCAAACTAAGGGCCGACGCTCTCTATCTTTTGAGGGACAACTCGAAACTGAAAACAAATTATGCTACCGCGTTTAGAAGACCCCAATTCGCTCGAAGGGCCCTCACCCCTACCTCTCCAACCGTTTTAAAGCGCAAATTTGAATCACGGTAACTCAGAACAAAAGTCAAAAATCTAACTTTTGGAGTTTGCATTTTTTGATGAAATTGTTGGTCCTGAGTGGTTTAGAATATTCATGGGAGTAAGAATTGACCCTTGAAACGCTCCATTTGGACACCGCTACCTCCTGGTACGCCGGTCAACCCGCAGCTAAGTTGTAAATTTTTGTAAAATTCGATGTCGATCCTAATTCTGGTACTTGAAAATGTCAGAATGTCTTCAAACTTGACAAGGCTCTTTATTGGAATACAAAACACTATCCTAATTTTTAGTGAGATTTTACCGCAACATTGGTAATTTCTAGGAATTTTTTAATGCAATTTTAAGTAGTTGACTTCCCATGGAGTCATCGTGGAGTTTTGTAAAATCCCAAAACTTTTGGGAAATCTTTTACAAGATGTCCATCAACTAAGGACAAAACCAAATCTCCAATAAGGATGCTATTTTTAGCAATTTCTTAATAATTTCCACCCGGGAGAAAAATTATTTTTGATACCAGGGGAATTTTGGATGATCAGGTTTCTATTTGACCTCTTGGCATGCTTTGACCTATAAAAGCACCTCTTCGTATGTTCCAATCATCATTTCTTCCATCTTGGTCTGTGAAAGATTCGAGTTCTAAAAGTTTCCTGCAAACAACAAATCTAATTCTTTCGAATTGAATTTTGACTGACTCTGACTAGGCTATAACTTTTAACCAGTTTGTTACATGTGTACCTATAGATGCTGTATCACATGAACAAGACACTAGGACTGGTTAACTTTCAAATCCTTATTTTGCTCGGAATTACTCACTTAACTACTTAATTTCAATAAAAAGACCTAAAATAGGTGAAAATGTAAAGTTTTACATGTTTCATACATTTTAAGGCCATTCCTCACTATTTTGGTAGGGACTTCTATCAAAATCCTTAATAATTGTATTTTTGTATTTTTTTTCATATTTTTGATCTAAAAACTAACTAAAAATCACAAAAAATAAGCTCAGAGTTCCAAGTGCCAATTTGAGGGCTCATAGGTCCGTGGGTCTAAGTTAGTTTGGGATTTACTTTGGTGTTTTAGGCCAAAATCTCCTCCATGGTGTTTTTTGAGCACTTTTGATCTATTGTTGTTCTATTTTGAGCTTTTGAAGGTCTTGTTGATCATTCCATCTAGTCCTTGTGTTGTGGGAACCTAGTGTGCTAAACCAAAAGTTGGTCAGGTCTTCCATGTGATTAATTTGGTGGGTTTAGATCTCTTCTTTCGTTCTTGTGGTGTTTTGTACTAACCTTAAAGATTACCCCCCATTGTACCTTGGTGATGCCGCTTTGCGGGGCCTTTAGTGCATAGTGTGGTAGTACTAATGGGGGGGGAGTGACCTTTGTAAGTGTCTTGCTGTAATACTAACATTAGCAAGGGTAGGAGTCCTTGTGGTCATTGCCAACTAACCTCAAGGGAGTTTTGTAGGCATGGTTCCCTCCCCCACGGCGGAGCATGAATCCTCCAGACTCCACAAGCCTTAGATTGTATCTTAAAACCACCTTTACAACGGAGTTTTGAACCTATGAGTATACGAAAACCTTAGATTTGGAAACCTTAGCTTTGAACCTCCCCCCAACTTAGGATCAAATTTTTGTTTCCAAAACATCTTGAAAACTAGTCAAAGTTTAGCATCCAAAAAGTAGGATTTTACTATAGCATATGGATGGGCCACAAAGTAACCTCACACCTCCCGGGTGGAGGTGGTGTTGGAATCCGTAATAGCTTAGTACGGATCCTAATAGACTAGAAGAAATTAAAATAGTACAAATTCGAAAAAAATTAGTTTAGGCACAGACTAACGGAAACAAATAAATACTTAAAACTACTTTAGACTTGATTTCGGAACCAGTACGGGAACATGACGGAACTTGACATCTAGGTGGACGGATTCAAGAGCCGGAACGCAGTCATTAATACAGTAGCTTGCGGCGCTAGACTAGGGATACGTTACGGCGTTCCATAGCCTACATTCCCGTTGTAGTGAATGTTGGGCGCAAGAATGGTATATAATCCAAGCTCCTCCTCATTTCTTGCCCTCTTTCACTTGCTTCGCATCTGGCTGATAGTAAGAGAAAGTGTGGTGAGTTAGGGTTACGACGTTAGGAGAGGTGAGACGGATGGCAGGGGTTAGTAATTGGTATACGGTCCCAGCCCGGAAAATTAGTCCGGTGATCTCGACGGATTTGTTGACTACTGCACCTGCGCCAGTTAGAGGACGATTTGAAGGTCTTGGGGTGTGCAGGTTTGCTGAAAAAACCCTGGAACGTCTAGAGTGACCAGGTCCTCCTGGGAGTTGGCAGTGGGCGCACCGAATCAATACGACTAGACCGTACAAGGGCATCCGGACTAGTGGACGGAGGAGTTGTGGGCGGAGGTTTACGGGTTCCCGAGAACCGGAAACGGATTCGCCACTCGGACAGACCAGTATCACCAGCACAAGTTCGTCAATCCGCCGCACGCGAAGGAAGGGTACGCCATCAGGGACTGCCGGGACGAGAGGCACAAGCGACTGCTGCGCTTTTTGCTTCCGATCCTGTACCCGGACAAGAATTCCCGAGTTACGGTCACGATGGCCAACACGATATTTGGGACATTCCAAGACCGGGTCGGTCACTGGGGTGGGTCATGGCGAGTGTAGTAGGGCGGTGCACCACAAACCTGGCGAAGAACAAGCCGAACCCGCTCAGCACTTATCTCCTCCACCTATACCAGCACCAGGAACTGCTAACGAAAGACGAGGCGATGGATTACGAGACCTGGTTGATCATGCTCCAGTGCAACTACTCAGATGACGAGGAGCCGGAGACATAAGAGTCTGAGAACGAGGACGGGGACGTCAAGCCGGGAGTCAAGGAAGAGAAGGTGGAGCCGGAACAGAAGCTTACATAGAGGGAGAAGGAGGAATGGGAGGAGGCATCTGCAAGCCGGAGACGGAAGTCTACGGATCCGGCAGCTAGAGGTAAACTTCCGGGTCCCTCCCTCACGCAGGATGTAAAGGAATGGGAAGGAGCACGCTTCTTCGAGTGCGGAGAAGAGTGGATCTGAACCGCGAAGATGTACCACGACAGGCTTGCGGAGATCGTACTCCGGTCCGCGGAAGTGATGCACTGCAAACCGGAAAACCTATTGGAAGTACTGAAGACACTGCCTCCCGAGTCAGAATGGAACAAGATGAGGACGGAAATCCAGAACCTAAAGACGGAATGGGAGGAGCTTAAGGGGAAGCTGAGCTGGACGGAAGGGGAGCTGCACCACTCTTAGGAGGCGACGCAGAAGGCGTACCAGGCGTTCCAGACCTTCCAAAAGTGGATGGTGAGTCCGGCCGACCTCTACCACAAGGCGGCCCTTTATGACGAAATGTAGAAGACGTCCGCGGCCCTCACCAACACAAAAATTGTCCGGGTTATGGTGGAGATGTTGGGTAGAATAGAGGCGTCCCTGAAGGAGTTCCAGTCCATGATGGCAAACATGAATCCGAACAAGCCCCTCAACTTCGGTGGTTTTCCGGAAGTCTCGGATGTCATCGCAACTTCGTCAACACAACCGCCCATCTCACCTATCAAACGGGTAGGTCAGTTTGGGTCGCTGATCAACATCGTCACCGGAGTATAGAACCCGCCACTTCAGGATTCAGGGATGCCGGTCTGGAGTAGCCTGGACGCCCGGATTGAACTCGTGCAGAATCCGGCGCGCACACATTCAGAGCAGTTCGAAGACATCGAATCTCCTCTGCCCGCACCAATGCCTACACCGGATCCGATTCCCATAGAGATCACGGAGGAGGTAGAGGTAGAGGAAGATCCGCAGTCTTTGGAGAAGGCGGACCGGACTTTGGTACACACGGACGAGACGGACTCCGACAGTCCCCCAGTCTGGAAGACGTCCATCATCACGCGGGCATCACTCCGGACACCACAAGGCAAGACTAGCACCCGCGGACAGTTAGGGTTTGACAGTAGTTCAAAGAAACCGCGTAAGGGAAAGTAGGTAGTTAGACTGGTAGTTTTTCAGTTATCATTTTGTTAGACTAGGAGTTCCGGGTCTTCATGCAAAATCCGGATTCCGGATTTTCAGGTTGTAGTTTCAGTTAACCTTATCTGCCCGGATTTTTAGAGCAGTGTAGGATTGGGCGAAGCGGTGCTTTCTGCAGGATTTCCGGCATGTAGTTTTCTTTTAAAAGGAAAGGACCGCTTGTGGTCCCTCATTCTTTTTCTTGCTATTCCTTATTTTTGAGCAGTAAATATATGTTTTGCAGTTTATTGTCTTTTTACTCATTGTCTTAGTCTCTCATGTGGGTCCTTATTTTTCTTTTTTCCTTGGGTGTTAAAGGGTGTTAGGCGCATACTTGAAGGTTTTGGCTAAAGGGTAGAGAGGTGGTAAGGAGGAGTCCAAATTCAGGGTTTCCCAAGTCTGTGAACTGTGTATTTGTCCAGGGAAGGGATTTAGAGTTGTGAAGGAAGTTGTGCGGAATCCGGAGTTGGTGGTGTGGGTGCAAGTCCGGAAGGCCAGTGAGGGAGGGTTCCGTGCGGAGATAAGCAACCGTCTTAGGAAAAACTCCACTCACCAGGAAGGTCTGCTGGCTTATGAAACAAGTTGAAGTTCTAGTATTGGACCCCGTCTTAGTTTCCGGGTAAGTTCTGTATCTGTCTTTGTAGCAAAGGAGGTTGGGTTGTATTATGAGTGACCTGCTTCTGGAGAAATCCAAAGTTGTGAGGGTGAGCCAGTCCGTACTTTGTTTTCTGACGGAAAGTTCTTTGGGTCCATGTCATTAGGAAGTTAGAGTTAAAGTGAAATACAAGGAGTGGTGCTGTCCCTACCCTTTGTAATAAGTAAGTGAGGACCCTCTGAGGGTAAAACAGAGGTAGCAAAAACCGTGTGTTTAGAGTTACAGGTCCATTGACGGATGAGATCCGGATCCGGTAGAGAGTCCGGGAAGTTATAGAATCCGGGTGGGGAGTGAGATTTGAAGTTATTCACATAGAACCGGATTAGAAGGAGTTTAGAACACCCTCTGGGGTTCCTTGGGACGATATTCCGTGTCATCTTACCACATTGTTGTGGCTAAGAGCGCTTACTACCATACTGCGCGTACGACAGGTGGTCTTTGTTTTGGGGGGGGAGGGGGGGTTGTACCGGTCCCTGCCACGGCTTAGAGCCTGGAATTACCGAGGTTCAATAAAAGGAGGGTTGTTAGTCCAGCAAAGAAGGATCAAAGTTCAATAAAAGGAGGGATTGTTGGTCCAGCAGAAAGGGATCGAAAATCCAGTAAAGAGGAGGCATTTGGGTCCAACGAGATTATTGGGTGCAACAAAGGCGGCCCAACAAAAATATCGGAGTGCAACAAGGACAGCCCAACGAGGGTATCGGGATGCAACAAGGGCAATTCCAACGAGAGTACTGGGGTGCATCAAGGGCGGCCCAACGAGGTATCGGGTGCAACAAAGGTAGCTCAATGGGGTATTGGGTGCAACAGAGGCGAGTTATGAGGGGATCGGGGTTTTGTATAAGAGAAGGCCATCTAGTCCAGCAAAGAGGGATTGGGATTCTATAAAGGGAAGGGCTAAGGGTTCAACAAAGGGGGATGGGGGTATGAGCAGAAAATGGAG
This sequence comes from Rhytidiadelphus loreus, assembly GCA_947034895.1. Taxonomy (NCBI): domain Eukaryota; kingdom Viridiplantae; phylum Streptophyta; class Bryopsida; order Hypnales; family Hylocomiaceae; genus Rhytidiadelphus; species Rhytidiadelphus loreus. The sequence continues at coordinate 24,021,947 of OX344765.1, read as the reverse complement.
GAAGGAAAGACAACCTTCCTAAACATCACAACACAACATTACAAAAGATTGGCAACTCCCCCCTAAAGAGCTGCTACTAAAAGAAGTAGGAAACTAATACCTTCACATGCTCTCCGATCAACCTCATGCCTCTCGACAAGAACCAAAAGCAATAAAGAAGAGGGGGAGGGAGGAGGCCACTAAGTAGGAGAGGAGAGGAGGGAAGGTCTTAGAAGCCATGGATGTACACGAGATTAGTCAACGTAAAAACTAGAAGGCCACACACATTAGAAATGTACGGGGATTAGGTGAACCCCTATGTGGCGTAAGGGATTGGCGTAAGAAGATAGCATAGGGAATTAGTGTAAGAAGATAGCGTAAGGGTTAGTATAAGAGCCATTGAAGGGAGGCTTAAATAGGATGGGCAATAATAGAGGATAAAGAAAAAGAAGGGAGAGAATAAAAGAAGAAGACATCTCTAAGTTTAGAGATCATTGGCCTACACTTGTGAGTAGGGGCCTAGGCCATTTTTCCAAGGAAGAGGGGGAATGGCTTCAACCTCAAGGGCCAAGGAGGACCTTGACCTACTATGGCAAACCTCTTAACATGAGGTAAAATACTAGCACCCCATATCTCCTCAACTTTGATAGTTACTAAAGGGGGTCCGAGAGTTAGAGGAGGGGAAGCCTAAGGTTAGGTCAAATTTGATGAAGGAAACTTAGAGTAGAGGCTTAGAATTTTTCAAAAATCTAAAATACGTTGAAATTAGAGACGTATTTAGCGAGATACGAATGGATGAAGTTTGAATGTCATAGTAGATGAAAGTTAGTCAAAATTCATTATTCGCAAGGAACAAGAGGATAGGATTAACAAGGAACAATTAACTTAGGATCAAAGGTCCCATTAGAAGTTAGTTAGGAAGTCTAGGCTATTGAAAATTAGTGGATGAAGTTTAGGCAACACTAGGGCTCGCTTCCTTCCATCAATATCTCTTGCTACAGAGGTCAGGAGGTTTAGCAAGATGTACTTTTGGAACAGGAAAAAGGCAATTCCCCACCCTTTCGTAGTCAAGGTGGGTAGATCTTCACTACTCTCTACAACTAATCCTGAGTTTGGAATAATGAGTTTAGTATTCCAGGGCCTCATGGCTAATTAGCATCTTTAGACACCATCTCCAATTAGGGTTAGAGAAAAGATCCATTGTTTGGAAGGCACAATGGATTGGCGCTAGACACCCATAGGAAAAAAATAAGAACAAGGACGTGGTTGTGACCAATTATTTACCAAGGGTGGATAAATAAGCGCCCACATGTCTATGCTACCTTCATGCGCAAGGTGAACATTGGGATGACTCTCCAAGCCTTACAAGAGATGAGGTGAGAGGAATTGGAAGTATCGAGTGATCATAGCATTATAGTACTCTGCTTGAGACAAATTCAATGGCATGTTGCATATGCTTGGAAAGCTTGCAAGAAGACACGTCCATGGATACAAAGAACGTGAGAATCTGAGTTGTAAGTCAAAGTTAAGAGTCCTCAAAGTTAGCAGTGTCCTGGCTGCATCTTGAGAGGATGGGACATGGGAGTTATAATTTGAGAAGATTAATTTGAGCCAAATAGGGCATGCCGCATATCATTGAAAAGATAAAGAGATAATCTTTCTAAAATGCTAAGGCTCATGAAGAGATAAAGTGTGTGCTAAGAGTTATGGGCATTCAAAGAGGGAGGAGTCCTAGAGAACTACTCTCTAGCAGATCTGGACTTTTAGAGGGCCATAACTTATTCTTGTTGGAATTGAGAAAATGAATAGTCTAAAGTAATCTAAGTAAATCTAAGATTACAAAAATTGGCTTGCATTTTGGATTTGGAGTGAGGAGATAAAAGTTATCCCAATGGAAAGATCGAAAGTCTTTTGGAGTATGGTTTTGGGGAGACAACTTAGAAATGGGTGGTCTACCAATTGGGGGAGTGTCTTGGGTGTTTCGGTAGACCTTTAGGATGGGGGGCTGCCAAATCCCGCAAAAAATACTATGAGGAGGGGTGGTTACCCTCCTCCCTCCCAAATGGTGCTATGGTGAGTTATAGTGGACACAAGTAGTGACTAGTGAGGCTGGTATGGAAGCACTTAAAGGTGAGCTTAAGGTAGTAAATGTCACTAGAGAGCGCAACATGTTTGGTGGAAAATAGGTACAGTGGAAGGCAAAGATCTGTTGCCTACAGATTTGGAGGGAAGAGAGCCGTCAATCTCTACGAGGCGTGGGATCTAATCTACATTATATGCACCAAATGGGACCTTCTTTTTACGATCCTTTTCTTTGGAATATGTATTGAGATTGTTGCTCTAGATAGGATGTTGCGTAATTATTGACAACAACAAAATTCCATCCTCAAGGCGAGGATCCATAGCATGTCCTTTGTCATTTGCATATAGTTTCCAATGTAGGGTGTCAAGGGTTTGTAGAGTTGGTGATTGTGATCGCAATTGACTTGGGGTAGAAATAGTCTTTTTCATTGGCAACGGTGAGCAAATTGGAGGCCTCAGTGGGTTGTCCACCACAGCTTCCTCCTCATTCCCCTCTAAGAAGTTGATGGCCGCTGAAGCCACATCTATGGTGGAGCCAAGAAGATAAGTCTTAGAATAAAAAGACGGCACAAAGCTTTCTCCATCCAAGTCAGACCTCTTTAAAAGCGACATATTTGATCCAAAGAACAAGCTCCTTGTCAATGGTTGCCTTTATCAAAGCAGGTGTAGAATAGATCCTCCAACTTAAAGCAATTGGAGTGAATAGGATTCTCCCACAATTATCCTTCACCCAAAAATAACTCAACATAAAAAATAAAAAAATGTTGAACAAGGACAAAAAGACAATACAATATTTCTAAAAGACTAGAATGTCAAATAATAAGGTGTAGTAATTCTTCTCTCTATAATAAATTACAATGAAACAATTGAAGTGTAAATATTGAATTCTATTTAGAAATTCACATCATTTTGATTTAGGATGTATTAATAGAAAATGTTTCATTAGAATTGTACGTAGACTTTACAAATGTAATATTACATATTAATTATGAGTTTTTTAACATTTCATTCTACTAAAGTATAGTTCAACTTTTATTCCTATAAATATGAATTTTTTTATAACTTTAACTTCATTTATTTTATAAAAGAATTTATTTTATAAAAAAAAAGGTATCTCTAAACTAAAATGAAAGTACATTGTGTCTAAATTAGACCTTTAAATTAAGCAAACTCAAATCTTCATGCTTTTGTTAAAAATAATCATTCATGGCTTTCACAAACAATTTATTACCATGGCTTTTTATATGCATCATAGATGAAAGCATCATCTCTTTCATGATAAGAAAAGAAAGGAATGATGCATAATGCTTGGCTAATCAACATCATGGCCACATGTCATCAATCAAATTGTGAGGCAAATTAATGATGAATTAATGAAAATAGAATGTTATGAATTTGATTTTGACCCGGAGGGAACACTCACGATTTTTAGAAAACTACGTGAGTTAAAAGATAGGGTTCATTTAATTCAAAAGGGGCAAATTTTATATAATTTGTAGAGCTACTATAGGGTTCATGAAATGCTAAATTCTCTAATATATATAAATTAGGGTATGTAAAAACATCATATAATAGGAATATTTATTAATAAGTTAGCCTTGACAAATAGAAGCCATGCAAATTTTTCATAATATGATGAGTATAGATGTGGACAAATAATTTCATATGGATGATCAAATGAACATATTCAAGAAAATCTACAATGAAGGGCGGTCGACTAAAATTGTACCATGGTACTTGTAGTGTATATATAGAAACAAACTAAATGTAAATGTAAGACATGAACTAAAAGTGGAAAAATTGTCACATTGTATGAATAGGAAGATTTACCTTAGTGGGTTCAACAAACTGAAAATTGTACAATATGAAGATAGAATTTATAGTTCATTTAACTCTAAGCTTTGAAGCCATATTTGTTAATCACACTCATATTGAATGAGATTTTCATGGGATAGTTTCATTAGGAATTCTAAAATGTTCAATGTTATTAACCCCTTAAGACTAGAGGGTGTTTTGGAAGAGGAAGAATCCAAAATTGCTAACTTTGATGCACTGTCTAAAATAAAAAATTATTTATAAAAAATCCAACTGTATAAAAGTGTATTATGTAGTTATAACAACGTGTAGAAACAATTTCAGCCCATTTGACCATGTGGATTGAAAGTTTACAATGTTTGAAGTGAGAAAAAAAATCTTTATTTTCATTCTTGTGAACTAGGATCAATAGACTTCAAGCCCTCTTAGAGTAAAATATTTGGTCTATACAAAAATGAAGATTTTGACTATTCATAAATATATGATGTTGGATTCACTCATGAAAAATTTGAATAAACTTGCAATGCAAAGAGGTTAAATGCATTGGCAATACACTAGTCTTTTTTTGATGATTTCTTATGCAATGAGATATTTTTTAATTTGGAATCCAAATGGTTAAAAATTAGAGACAAATATTTAGAATATTAGAAAAAAATTTCAAGAACTTTGACTTCAAATATTGCAAGATAATAGGACTTGAGGTTAGAAGAAAAGGTTTTTTCCTTGAAGCCACCCTACCATAGCTAATAAAGTTTGACTACTTTGAGAATGTGATTTGAGAACTAAATTGTTTTTGATAATTGTATGCCATATTTTATTAGTAACATAAATGCCAAATTTCAATAGTTGATGAGATTTTCTGCAAAAGAAGCCCCAAAGATGCCCAAATTGCAAGGGCTACCAAAAAAATTTAGAGTAGAAAAAAATTATATTTCCACTAAGAGGATACATGTTCACATCTTGTGTCAAAATTTTATCAACATTTGACCAAAATTGACTTCATAGGGACCTATCCAGAGTTTCAATTGTTCATTCAATGGACAATTGGCCTTTATGGGTTAAAAATTGCCATTTGAATTCAATTGATTATTGTTGGTTTCACAATGTCTACCCCATACACAGATGCAATAGATGGAAGAGAAAATTTGTGAAGAAGGGTGGGGGTGGGAGAAAATTGGACATTTAATTTTATATGTAAGATATACTCATTTAAAAACTTGCATGAATGAATTTATAAAAACTATAGGGTATCGGAAATATGCCCTTTTTAGCTTTTTATGTAAAAATACGGTCATCTTAAATGCAATAATTAAGGTAAATAGCCCCACATAAAATACCTTCTTAACTCAGGTGTATACCTTAAATTACAAGGAGTGATCCCCCTGAGGATTTTGATTCATGGCTTGGAGAAAATAGGGTTTAGGAGTTGTAAATACTTGAGACATTCACTTACAATTCATAAGTGAATAAAATCCTTAAATCCATGGTACTTTAAAAAAAAAATTATGTAACTTCAATCATATTTGCCATGACTTATGTCTTAATTTTCAAAAGTCATAGCAAATGAACAAGATTGATTCCTAAACAAAATGTAGAAGTTGCAAAGTACTTCAAGCATTAATTCATAATTCATGAGCATATGGACATAATGCATGCTATTCTTCTTCTAATTCAATACATAACTTGAAATCATAAATATCAGTCAATAATGATGTATTCTTATTTTAAATAAGTAACAAAACTCTTAGATTGAAGTTTTATAAAGTGGTATAGAAATACACATGATAAACTTGAGATCTTGGGGAGGTCACTTCCCTTTATGTTTTGTAACCACGAACGTAAATCGGGTATTTGCTTGGAGGCTATTTACCTAGTAATTATGATTTTAAAGGATCCTTTTAGTAAAAAAAAAGATACTTAACCTTGATTTTAAGCACCTTATAGGTAATTATTAATGAAAATCCAGCTTAATTTTTGGCATGCTATAGTACTTATAAATTTTATAAATTTTATTTTGTTTGATAATGAAGGATTTTAGGATGAATGTTTGGTGTGAAAACATGCAATTTACATAAAATAAATTAGAATCAAACTCAAAAGCAATATGAATCAAACAATAATTGATTAACCATGTAACCCTTAATTTCTTGAACAACCAGAATGTGGTCACTTTGGTTTTTGAAGTGTTTTTTCTATTATTAAAAATATTTAGAAGAAGATGCACTTGAAGTGATCCTTTGAGTTGGCCATCTTTCTATATGGTTAGATTTACATAACAAGCAATTGTGGTTTTTAAAAAAAATCCCAAAGCATTAGTAGTTGGATGCTTTGACAAAAAAGTCAATAGGTTGGGAGGATTTGGTCAATGAAAGCGTAGCACACAAAAGGATAATAAAACCTAGCTTGTAGATAGTGTTTTGAACCTTGAAATGCACATCTTTGATACAATTTTCACTCTTTTAATAAATTCCTTTTTTTTACATTATGGACTTCTCTTTTGATCAATCGTTTCCTATTGTTGGAATTCTCATCACATTATTATCTAATTGACATTTCATATTACACTCACTAAAATATTTAACCCCTAAAGGACCGGACTGTGTTTTTTGGTTGTATAGAAATTTTGGGCAGATACCTAGGAGCGGAGATGTTCATATTTGGGGCTGAAATTTTAATAGAATGTGGGGGCGAGGAAGATCTTTCATATGCACCAAATTTCATGACATTTGGAAATACGAGTCAAAAGTTATAGCCTAATATGTTACTTTTTTCCCCAACCGGGCAGTGCGGGCAGATCAGAAAAAATCACTTTTTTCAAAAACAAAAATTTGGAATTGATTTTCTAGAGTTCTATATACACGAAAAGCTTTGAATCATTCCATTTTGATCAATGAGTCAAAAGTTATGAGGATTTTTTGTTTGCGGGCAGTTTTGGATTTCCTACTTTAAAATAAACTTTGAAATCCTTTATCTTACCCAATTTTCAATATTTTTGGACAAAAAAAAATTGTAGGATGTAGATACATTATTACAACATTTCCACCAATGGGATTGGAAATTTTCAATTCCATATTTAAATTGTAAATAATTTAGTATTTTTAATCATTCTCTACTACTACCTACTTACTATTTTTTTCCTATATGTTGTACAATTCCAAATGATCTGAAATTTTTCAAGCATGTGGCCAACTTGTCTAGGAAAAAAAATCCAAAGAAGCATCACCATTTAGGTCATTTTTTCATAGAAATGTGAGCTTCTGAAGTGCAGCTGCCCTGCTTTTTGCAGGGTCAAAAAAATGATTTTAGTTAATTTGAATGCTTCTATCTTGCAATCCCCCCGGTGGAAATGTCTGAAATTTTTACCACATGTTTTTGATAGTATATAATACAAGATCCTACGGTTAGATATGTCAAAAAAAGTTTTTCCAAAATTTTGGTACCTGTACTAGAAATGGCAGTTTTGGAGCGTTTTTGGTGAAAGTAAAGTGACGGTCCTTTAAGGGTTAATATGAATATGTTGGCGTGTCAAGGTCATTATCTTATGTTTTATAGGCCCCAAAATTATGAAATTTGTTACTTTGAACTCCGAACTTATAAACATTCCAATTTTACAACAAGTTGTCAACTTTCTACAACATTTCACATTACTTGAAGGCAATTAGAGTAGGAAATTTTAATAATAACTATGTCAACAATCAAATCTTTTTTTACATCTCATCATATATATTTCAATTGACAATTGTAATTGACATCAAATTAGGTACATGCAACAATCAAAATGCATTATAACTAAGGGAAATTTTTGTCACAAGCATACATTACAATGTAGAACATCATGATGTTAACTAAATTTCCATGTCATTCTATAATTAAAAAATTAGTAAACTATGATTATATTCTTGAACTTCACATTGCAATAAAATAATCAATTTTAGGAATTTTTCAAAATTTTAGGATTTTTTAAAATTTCAAATTGGAGCAGAAACTAGAACTAGTAATCTTCATTTCATTAGTTGGTTCAAATTCAAAAAAGATCATTTTTATGGCTAAATTTGAGATTCCAAATAAAGAGTTGAAAGATAATAAAATACACTAAGAAAGCATCTTTGATGATTCATTTTTAACACATCTTATTGTATAAAAAGATTAATATCACTTCAATTAGAAAATTTTCACCACCATCTATTGTGGACACACTCAAGGAAGCCTGAAAAAAACTTGAATGAAAACCATCCAGTTGGTAGGAAGTGCATAGATTGTTGAACTGCCCATTGACTATTTTTTGGCTCTGGTAGTGTTGAGGAGTTATTTTCATAATTTCATCCATGTATTGTATTAATCCTTCAGTTGTCAAGCAACCACATTGTGATCACCCTAGTGTCCAAAATGAAAATAACATAAACTGTGACGAATTGGAACTCATGTTTTTAAATTTAGATTACGCCATTCATAATATACAACTATTGGAAGAAAAAAATCAGTTTAGAATTTTTTAACTATCAAAATACTTGTAAACAAAACACAAAATTAATGCTCATATTTGAGAATATAGTAAATACTTACAATTACAACTAACTTATTATATTGTATTTTTTTAAATTTGAATGCTTGTTATCTTGATTTGCTTGTTTGAATTGTGTTTTGATGTTTATGTTCTAGCAATATTCGTGTTCTCATCTTGAAGTCTTTTCAATTTTCGACATATAAAATTTTATCTTAAATTGTACATGGCTAAGTCACTTTCACTCATAAACTTCACAATAATTATGTGTGAAAGTGTATTTTTGATATGAAAGGTTGCAATAGAGAGGTGATACATCAAACATTGCTAAATTTCTTTACTTTTATTTTTTAAATTAGACCAAATTTCTATTTAACTCAAAAGTCGCTCTCATTCATAAACTTCACAATAATGATATGTGATTCTACTCTTGAATTGAAAGGTGGTAAGAGAGAGGTGATGACACTAGACATTTCTAAATCACTTTAGCTTTATTTTTGAAAATTTAACCACAGTTCTATTTAACTCAAACATCACTCTCACTCATAAACTTCACAATAATTATGTGTGAGTCTATTATTCCTGATATAAGTGGTTGCAATGGAGAGGTAATGATATCAAAAACTGATAAATCTCTTTACTTCTATTTTTGAATTTAATCAAAATTCTATTTAACTCTAAAGTCACACATCTTCAAAAATCTCATTTTTGAATGTGTATAATTCAATTCAAATACACACTATGATCTTCCAATCCTACCATTGAATGATTTTCTAATTTTAACAAAATACCCCCACTCCAATTGAGAATACAATTGTATAGTTAATTTCTACTTTAATCCTAAAATTAATTTTTTCTCTTCTTTGATTTTATTCACACTAATTTATATCTACTTTTTTTTAAATCAAGAGATTTTCCAATATCCTATTTTACATATAATGATGTTTCAAAAATTAGTATATACACTAAAGTAGATCCAAATCATTTATAAATTTTTCTTCTAATGAATAAAATGCACCCTATAGTTTAACTTACGTGGTTTTTTACTTTTCATAGAGTGACCTCCTTGTCCCTAAGCATTTATATTTTTTAATATTTTTTTTTGAAATGTTAACTTAGACATCTAGAAAAATTTTGAGACATTAATTGGTGCATATTGTATCTATAGGGCAAAATCAACAAAAAATAGTTATTTAAATTTTTTTTAAATGAACAAGAAAAATTGTTGAATTCAACAAGAATAATAAAAATCTTACCAGTTACCATCTACCACCAAGAGAATTTTTTATGGAAAAATGAAGGAATTCCTTCATTGAGAGTTAGTAAAAACCCGGGGAGATCACTTAGTGTATCTATAAGTAACCATGTGTATTAAAATGATTTTTTGCCCCCCTATATACTTTTTAATAAACTATAATTTGAACCTACAATTTTGAGCTTTGTTTAATAATGATTGTAGGTTTCTATTGCCCAAAATTCCCAATTCAAATAACATGTGAAATGATTTGTAGAATAGGTTGAAAAATGAACTAAAATAGCATGTTTTTCAACTCAAATATTTATAGAGAACACATTTAAATGACCATTGCATCGATATTCAAGAAAAATTAACTTTAAATAGAAAGTTATTTTCAAGAATTTTTTGTTCATTTTTTAGACAATTTTTTTTTCTATTAAATAGGGGTGTGAAAGTTATTTTCACCTCTACAGTGTAGTTTTTTACTTCAAAAATTTATAACTAATTATAATTAACGAATAAAATTATCAATAACTCAAAACATAAACTTCCAAAGTAGGAAAATATATTGATATTTATATCCATGATGCACATTCATCCATTTCCTTTCTTTTGCAAAACATGCCACATGGCTACTCCTTTCCTAAAAATTTTACATTTGGTTAGCCTTTTATTTTAAATTGTAGTATCTTTCACTAATTTATCCATAGTCAAAATGAGTATGCTTGCTCAAAATGAATCCAATGGCTAATGTGAACTTTTAGTATTCACGGGGATGTTTTTGAAAACATGCACTTGTTTTCTGGAACATCACAAAAAAACAAGTTCGTTCCAAATAAAGTCACTGCATTTTCCAAGAAACATGTATGTGTTACCCACAACATCACACAAAATTTAGGCTCCCTAAACCACTTTCCACCAAACATGCTGATGTTTCACAAAACATGACATATTTTTCTTTGACGACATCACAAACATGGTTTTCTTATAGTGTATTCATTTCTAGTTCTCAACTTCTTCACATTTCTCTACTCTATTGAGCATCTTATGTTTTGTTTATTTGCTCAACGTTTCAGAGCTCATTATTGCTATTATTGATTATTTCATTGTATTTGTTGTAAATGTCTTTGTTGGTTGATTGAATTTGTTGGTATTGAAAAATTGCACCAATGTAGTTGTAATCACTTTATTTCCATCAACTGTAAGTAATGAAGTGAGGTACCAGATAATTTAGGTGCTTTTCCTCTGGATTATAAAGTAGAGTCAAATTGAGTCACTATCCTTGACTCAAGGATAATTTACAAGATAGATAATTCAAATTTAATCATTACAAGGGTATGTAATTAGAAAGAATATAACTCATCAAATTAGTGCTTGTAAATTTATCCTCAATTTGAGGATAATAGGTGTCCTTTGATTTCATTCTAGAGTATAGGAAAATGCCAATTATCCTTGAGTCAAAAATAATGTATTTGATAGCTATGAGAAAGTATTGAATTATGAGAACCACATGTAATCAAGTGAGGTCTTGGAAATTTATCCTTGAGTTGAGGATAAAATGCACTCCTCCATGGCATTACAGAGTACAAAGAATCATCAATTATCTTTGACTCGAGGATAGTACATTTGATAGCTAATTCCCAGGGGGTGCACTCCCCGGTTATTTGATGTTCACGTGCGAACTAATGAAGACTCCTTTTAATTGAAAAGTCATAAATTTTATATAGTTATTCAAAGTAAAGTAGCCTCCACATAATGGACTTTTAGCTATTAAATCTAATGTTGGGTATACAAAAACACTAAAATTTGATTTGATTTATTTTTAATGGTAGCCCTGCCAAAATTCCCCTCCAAAAATTCGAACTTTCCATAGTATACTTAGAATAACTTAGTATGAATCCATGATCTGTATTCTGAAATCACAGAGCTGTAAGAGTTAATTAAGAGTTAATGGTTAGTTAAGTGTCATCTAGAATCCCATGTGCTAGCTGTAACTTACAGATTGAATGTGAATGAATGAATGAATTTAAAGGCGGCACTTTACGAAAGTTTGTTCAGTTCAATGGCGGGGGAGTAGGCAAGTGAATGTTGAATCATGCGCGCCAAATGTTGCTGTGAGTTTTCTTGCTGATCGCACCTGCGAGTTTGCTAAATGGTTTAGGGTGTTTGCTGGACATTAGGGTTTGGGTCACGGTTTCAGAGATTGCGCAGCTTCTATTTGAATTTCTATGAGTGTTCATGGTTTAGGGTTGAGAAATTGCAGATTCGTGTTCGAATTTCGTGTTTCAATTTTGGGTGGGGTTTGCAAGGTTTAGGCAGACAATTCGGTTTTAGGAATTTGGGTGGGGTCACATGGCAAACGACAAGGTGACACTACTAGAAAGGATATGACCAAAAGAACTAAAATTCAACCGAAAACTGTTGTTAGTTCAGTCATTTACGGATTGTTGTTTCGGACAAAATCTAACTGAAATCTGTTGTTTTTTCTGTTGTTTCGGACAAATAAGAAAATTAAATAATTCAATTTTTTTTTTTCAATTTTTCAATTTAAAAAATAAATAAATGCCACGTGGCACTGCCAACTAGGCAACCACGGGCACCTTGCCTTCGGGGGGATTCAAACCCCCGACCTTGGAGGTCAATTCCAAGGTTTCATCCACTAAGCCACCTTTGAATTTGCATGTCTTAATGAGTAAAAAAAATGCATTTTAATTCTTTCTAAGTAATTTTTTATGTGCTTTGTGAAGTCAGCAGACTTTAGGGCTAATTTTCACATAGTAAATTGACTTTTTCTTAAAATCTTAGAACTAAGAAAAGTTGAAAAATAAAGTTATCTTTCATCTCCAAAAATCCTTTTGTGATTTAAATTTTTTAATAAGAAGTTATGGACAAAAATCAGAGAGGGTGTTAAAAAGTGAAAAGAAAATGGCCCTCTCTGAATTTTGCCCATAACTTCTTATTGGAAAATTGAAATTGCAAACGGATTTTTGGAGATGAAAGTTAAGTTTGTTTTCCAACTTTTCTTAGTTCTAAGTTTAAGAAAAAAAGTAGATTTACTATGTGCAAATGGACCCTGAAGTCTACTGAATTTTTAAAATACCAATTTGTGAATGATTAAATTCTTTTTTTAAATAATTCCATATTTTCAGCGGACTTCAGAGTCCATTTACTCATATTAGAACACATTTTTTCACAAAACTTGTAACTAAGAAAAGTTGTAGATTTAAGCTATCTCTTACCTCCAAAAATCCGTTAGTGATTTTGATCCTCCTATCAAAAGTTATGAACAGAAATCAGAGAGGATGTTTGACAATGTTAAATAAATGTTCATAACTACCCCTCTCTGATTTTTATCTATAACTTTTGATTGGAGGATCTAAATCCCAAACGGATTTTTGGAGGTGAAAGATAGCTTGATTTTACAACTTTTTTTAGTTACAATTTTTGTGAAAAAATGTGTTCTACTATGAGAGATTGGACTCCAAAGTCTGCTGAATTGAAAAAACACTAATTTCACATGTTCAAAATTTTTTTTAATCATTATATTTAAATTCCTGAAAGATTCCATGAAGAATCTAGAAAATTCTCATAAAATTCCCGAAGATTCCCAAAGATTCCCAAAAGATTCCAGAAGATTCCAAAAAAATTCAATCAACAGAAACTTGTTGATTTGGTCATTGCACTATCCAAAACAACAGAAAGTATTTGCCATTCTGTTGTTTTTCAACAGATATGATCAAAATGATCATTGTACTACTCTAAATAACACAAATTAGTTGATTTTCTGTTCTTGTGGACATGCCTTTCTAGTAGTGTGACTTTGTGGATGTTGGAGTGCGAGTCAGTAGATCCTGAGTACTTAGGCAAGCTGGACAATGGAGGAGCTGCGACCTTGGAGGCATTGAGAAACTCGTTGGAGTCAAACGACGTGTTGGAATGGGCCTTCGAATTCTGGGACGTTGAAGACAGAAGGTGCGTCAGGAAAAGGTTGGAACGCCTCAACAGATTTGGCAAAGATGTTCACGTCATTAGGGTTGTCGAAGATGATGTTAATGGCAATAAGCGGAGGCGCCTCACTACAATCTACAGAACCTATGATTCTTCCTAGGGTTGAAGTGCAGTTGGAAGAAGGGCAGTTCCCTGATGTTGAAGGAGAAGAACTTGCTCTTCCGGCCGCAACTTCATCTGGTGTGAGTGTTTTAGGAGACTCCGACGAGGTTGTCGATAACCCTATTGACTATTGCATGCATGTCTCAAGGCATTTGTGAATGTGGTTTCGGGCTACAATTCGCAGCGCTGCATGTGGCATCTCACGACGTTAGATCCTTGGACGTCACACCTGCTGCAAAGGCCAAGTTGCTGTTGAGCCATTTCAACACCAACATGGCGGTCTTCTCCAAGTCCTGGAAGTTGGAGATTGCCATTCCTGAACGATGGCGGATGGTACCACTTTCTCATCTTCGAGTTACAGAGCTAATCCAACTCCGGGCGATTCTTCTGGGCGGATGGTCTCAGGAGATTGAAGCTTCACCGAGAGATGGGCAGGTCAACAGTTCAATGGTGTGGCTGACCCCTGCATGTCGGTGAGGTACGTATGCATTTCCATTTTCAATGTTGTTTTTCATATTTCAGAGGCTTCCCGGTGATGCTTGCATGGATTGTGTTTCCCCTTCGTTCATGGTTGCAATTTGAATCATCATGTGCAGTTGTTTTTATTGTGCAGGTGTTGACTTGATTTTGGGCTGAACCTTGCATTTCAGCCCATGTGTACATACTCAGTTTTGTGACTTTAATCATGAATGGTGTGTTATGTGTTTGTGAACACACACACCAAATTTTTTGGGACTTGAACATTCTATACAGCTTTTGTTTTGTCATGATACATTGTTTCTCCATCATTGTTTTGGTCTCCACAGTTTTGGCACAACTTTTGGTTTCATTGCTTCAAAAAATTTGGCCTACTTGCTGTGATTTCGGACTCTTCTGAATATAGTTTGATTTTGGACTCTTCAGTTTCGGTTGTGGTGTAAGAATTTTGCATGTCAAATGTTGGTATGTTTTTTGAACAAATCTAACTCAAGCATTTTTATAATGAACATAGAGTATAGAAAATTGGAGCTCCAAAAAAATTATACTAAAAGATAGGGTACATGAAATAACCCTCTTTTAGAAATTTAGGTAAATTAAGCCCCCTATAAATTCTCAAAAATCACCTACATAGCCCCTGAATAATAGGGGCTTGTTCGCAGGTGATCAATGAACCTCCTGAATAGTGCACCCCTCGTGAGCTAATTCCATTTATATATATTGAAATAATTAGTAATTAGTTGGAACAAGACTCATCGAACAATGCCATGTCCATTTTTCCTTAAGTTAATCGTAATAGGTATACTCTCCCTAATGCACAAAGAGTGCAGGTAGACATAGTTAATTATCGTTGAGTTGAGGGTCTTATGACTAATACAAATTCCAATGTATACATTTAGTAGTTTCTTATTTTATATTAAGAACAACATTTCTTTGAAAAGTACCTTGCCAATTTATCTTTGAGAGTTTGAGTCAAGGATAAAAGATGCTTTAGAAAATAGATGAAATATTCAATTATTTGCGGTTCAATGAATGTGTACACACGTACAAAAAATCTAATTACCTTACATTATTTCCAATTAAAGGATATTTTTTCTAAAATGATGAATGAATGAAATGCATGGACTCTATTGATGAAAATATGAATGACTAATATATATTAAATGTATCTAATCTCTGGACCTTTTTGAATCATGGATGTAGAGGCTACTTTCTATGTATTGTCAAGTTCATATATATTTGATTCTACTTCATGTACATCCTTGGCTTGAGATAACTATGGGCAATTCTAACTCCACCCTTGAGCTAAAACCTTAACACGCGGGTTATATCAGCTAAATGAGAAAGTAACTTGTAGAGTGAACAATAAGCGCCTTCGAAGCAATAGACACTTAAATTATGCTAATTTGTTAAATAAAAGTTACTTTGACTTACAATTCCTAATTAAGATGTTAGTGTTGAAGGTTTAAAAGATTTTTCTGAGAAATTCAATCTTAACTAAATTATTGATCATTTGAACCTATAGAATACACCTTGCCTTTTCCAAAATGGTGAAGCAATTTGAATTCTATCTTCTTATGCAAAAGTTATTCAAGTATGAATTTTGACTTCTAAACTAACCTGAAAACTTCATCCACGGATTAAAAATAGCCAATTTTATCAAAATGATTCCAAATTTTAGGATTATGGTTATGTGGCTGAACTAATTCTACGATAAAATTGGTTTTAAAGAATTTCATCCAAATTTAGAACCAAATTTCATCCATCAATTTTTTTTAATATTAGGTATTTTTGAGAATAAAATTAGATGTTGGAAATCTTCAAAAGATTCTCCACGTGATTCCAAATTTAAATAATCCTTTTGAAATTCTTAAAGATTCTTTAAACTTTATTTTCTAGGCTAATACATTCACTTTCTACTCTAAGTTATTAATTTTAAAGTTTTCAAGGTTTATATGGAAAAATAATAAATCACCTTTCCAACAAGGTAAATGATTTGGATGAAAAGTTATTAATGGATGAATTTATTGAGTGAAATTCTAATAGTTAAGTTCATCCATTAATTCTTTTTGGTTTAAAATTAGACTTCTAGTTTATTCTAAAATTCCACCTAGATGATTAGATTTCTTTTTTTGATCCCTTTGGATGAATCTTAAATTTTCATCCAAATTAACCACTAAATGTCGGAGACTAAAATTGCTCCAAAATTGCCATTGCATTTACAAGCACCAAATTTTAGATGGAAAACATTTCTGGACAAATGTGACCATAGGATCTTGTAGTAAAATAATTAGAGAAGATGTTGAAAAATTTCAGAATTTTCCACTATGTAGATTGCAAGATATTAACGTTTGAAGTGACAAAAATCCTTTTTTGGGCCTTGTGAAAATACGGGCAGCTGCACTTCACAAGGTCACATTTAAATGAAAAAATGTCCAAATTGGTGGTTACTCTTTATATTTGTTTCTCAAGTCAAGTTGGCTACATGCTTGAAATTGTACAACATATAGGAAAAAAATAGTATGTAGAAAGAATAGAGAATGATAAAAAATACAAAATTGTTAAGAATTTATTTATAGAATTGAAAAATGTCAATCCCAATGGTTGTAATGTTGTAATAAACAATATACACCTAATGTTTTTATTTTTTTCCAAAAATATTTAAAATAGAGTTAATTAAAGAACTTCAAAGTTTATTTTAGAGTAGAAATTCCATAACTACCCACAAACTAACCCAAACTAAAATTCCTCATAACTTTCATCTCATTAATCGAAATAGAATGATTCAAAGCTTACCACATATATTAAAAATCTAAAAAATCAATTTCAAATTTTTATTTTTTTTAAAAGTGATTTTCAAAGAATTTTGTTTTTTTGCCTGGGTTGCCCGCCAAACACTGAAAATTACATATCGTGCAATAACTTTTGAACCATGTAGTCAAAAGTTATGAAAATTGTTGGGCCTTAAAGCTACTCCTTATCCCCATATTGTGTGAAGTTTTCAAAGAAAAAGAAAAAGAATTCCGTTTGTAGTGAGCTGCCTAAAATTGCTATGTTGCCAAAAAACGTTGTTTGGACATTTAGGAGGTAATGTCCAAAGTTCATCCGCTTGTTTTTTCTTAAGTTTTTGGTTATTTTCTAAGTGTGAATTATTATTAGAACTTTCAAATAACAAAATATAGTTTTTCAAATTCTTATTCCTAAGTCTAAGACTCTAACTTAAATAGTTAATTTTAGTTAAAACATTCCAACAGCTAAATGAAATTAAAACAAAGTGAAGTTAAACTCACCTCTCTGATGAAATTCTCGATTGTACCATCCTTGAGGATCACCAAATGGATGGTCTCATATGGTCTGTCGATCTCCATGCCTACTAATTCATTTGACTTTCACTATTAATTCAAAGTTGTTGTAATTCCTTCTTTTTCCTTAATTTGTGAGAATTTCTTAATGTTTTGGAAATATTTTGGATAATTCCTAGTTTCTTATAAATTATTTGAATTCCAAAAACAATATTAATCCCCTAAATCTAATCAAATCCAAACAAATTGTTAATATCCAAATAATTTTTATTTTCTAATTAGTTTTGGATCATTAGTTGGTGGCTTTGTCTTTTTCTATTGTCTTTTTAGGCCTAATAAAACAAATGCCCACTACAATCCAAATCCCCCAAATTCCCTCCGGAATCTAATTAATAACTAACCAACAAAGAATAGAATAATAAAAGCATTTGGTTCAATAGTAAGATTCCCTAACAACTAGTTTTTTAATATTAATTCTCTCACATGTGAAAATTCTCTCCTAATCTAAATTCTTTTTATTCTCTTTCTCCCCTAATCCTCTCTCATTTGTTTTGTGAATTCTTAGTGAGTTGAGAGATGGAGCTATGGTAGGAATGTGAGAATGGAAAATGGTAGCAAAGGCAAGAGAATGTCAATTTTTTAGAAAAAATCAAAATTGTTGGTGTGGCAAGCAATGGCCAACCATTAGATTTCTTTAAAGAATCTTAATTTCAAGTGGAAGTGTACTTGGTTTGAATTTTGGCTTACTGAAATTTTTGAATTGAAAACTAGATAGTCAATGATCATGGATCCTGAGCCTTGGTGGAGCTTGAATCGGTTCCCTCGGGACGAAGCTTGGAGCCCAATTGGTTCCCTCGGGACCTGGCCTCTTTTGGGACTGAGCCTTGAGCCCGAACTAGCTTCCTTGGGACTAAGCTATGAGACTGTTAAAAGTAGTGGAGGCATATTCGGGCATACATTGGACTAAATTGTGTGGCAGAATCAGCTAAGTTGTGCCAAATTGGCCATAGATTTTGGTACAATATATATATTGTATATACGGGATACAATACGGGATATATCGTCATTGGGAGTCAGTTATAGGAAATGGCACCATGTACTAGAAAATGCAGAGCAAAGAAAATAATTGCACATCATTGAACAAAAGTTGTGATGAATTATTCAGATTGTATTGAATGAAGAAATCTATACAAATTGATTCAATCTGAATCTCCTACTCTTGAATGTTGCAAAATTATTCTAAAACTAAATACTACCAGGATCTTGAAGTAGCATCCTCTTGTTGGAAGACTCTGATAACACAAAAAACTACTTCAATCAAGTATGAATTGCAATAGTAGCACCAAACTCTATTCAATTTGCTAATCTTGCTATCCAAATGTGCTAAAACAACTACCAAAATCATGTGCTAAATCAACTTTGAAGAATTATTTGGAACCGTAGAACCAGAAAGCATAGAAGCTGTGGTAACTACATCAGAAATCGTTATCTGAATAGTACAGTTCATCAAATTCCTCTGAAAATTTGTGCTACCAATTGTACAAGTATTTGTCACATTATATGTAGGTCCTGCAAAAGCTCCATAATTTTGCATCATATTAGTAACGTCATTGAAGACATCATTATGCTTCCAAAAATCCTCATCACTAAAATGAGATAGTTGATTACTATCTTAATGAACAACTAGTACCTAATCGTTTGATCTTCCATCGGAATTGGTCATTGTTGCACACAACATCTGTGAAGAAATAGCTGTCGATAGCACGGCCGGTTCTGTTGGAGAAATTTCTTTCCTTGCAATTGTCAATGGCACAATCGCCGAATGACTATTACCAGATGTCGTAGCACAGGAAAGTCGAAATGCTTCTCTAAGACCGGAAAAGGCCCTAAAGTGACTCGTTTATCGTTCCCACAGAGATTTGTTACTGATTCTTAATAACCGAAAATACGGACAAGGATTACCACAACAAATCCAAACAAAACCTACTCAAATCCGGTAGGAAAACTAAACTAAACTATCCGGATCACCTCTAGATCTGAATCTAAGCTATTTCCTAACCCCTTACTCTCTACAGTCTACCTACACTGAAGACCGGAACTAGAAACCAGATAGCTAACCCAGCTTCCGGATTTCCTGTCAACGTAACCGGATTCGAGTTTAACCTCTGGACTAAGAGGGGTTTGCGTATTGTGCTTAAGGAAGGAAGTTGATTACCTACCCTCTGCGTTTTATAGTGTCATGAGTGCCACTTTCAAATAAACCAACAACAACACACACATATACTACTTAACCGACTTTCCTTCACAGCTAAACCGGAAGATTCTGGATCAGCAAGTCACGCAAGAAAACCCAGCTAAACAACCTAACAAATACTACAACGACGACCTATTGGATTAGTCTAAGATCCAGGTAGAATCCGGGACAGACGAAATGGAGAAATATCACATCTCCTTCAGTTTCCGGTTAACCGAAGAACCTATCAACCATTAAGCTTAGAGAGTTCTGGTAATTCGACGGTTGCAACTCCTAGCCTACTGGGACTGTATTCAACTAATGGAATCTGAACCGATCACGCCATTTGGGATCAAGAAAACGCCATCTCACACAGACTCACTTAAACTCCAGAATCCGGATAAACCCAACATCCGGGCACACTTCCCCTCTACCTATTCCTGCCATCCAAATGAACATACAATGACATAGTATGCCATCCAAGTACGCTCAGACACAAAAGGTGAATCAGAAAGCTCTGACTTGTATTGCACGATGCTAGGAAAGCAAGATCCGAAAATGCACACTTAACAACTAAAAATCTGAATCCTAAATAGTTTACAACCCAAGGGCTTTTACCGCCCAAGGGGATCAAAAGTAAAACCCCAAGGGAATGACACATGTCATTCTCCTTATCCTCATCATAGTTGACTTCCTATTAGCCAGCCTTTACCATAAAAAACGGATCTCAGATCCTAAAAATCCGGATCCAGGCAAGTTTAACAGAAATTCCCTACTCACCTAAAAAGCTACTTGAAAACTACTTTTCCACCCAAAACTTAGGTTTTCAGCCGCCCACCTATTGTTCTACCTAACCCTAAAATCACTTCTTCTGTCGCTTAGCTGGAGTCTTCACTGAAGTTGTAGCCCCCTTCCTTGTTGGCTATTTCCGGGCAAAACCGGAAACATTTGAAGCCCTTCGCTTCTTCGTCTTCGACTTCTGTGCCTTCAACTTGGTCTTGGTTCGTTTTGGAGCTGCTAATTTTTGGTCTGGATCGGAGTATGGCTCAGATTCTTCCCGACTCCTGGAACCGGATTCTTCCTCTTTAGATTCATCTTCTTCTTCTTCGGACTCTAACTCAATGGGTTTCTTGTGCGACTCCGATCTTCTCTTTGCTGCTTCACTTGGAGACGGGGAAACGTCCGATTTCTTACTTTCCGGGGTTTCCCGACTTCCTTCTTTGACTTTGGTCTGACCGCGAGTCTGAGATCCAGGTGTAGATACCCGATCCGCACCGGATTCTTGCATAGCACTTCCTTTCGCTGGCGTGGTAACCTCCACACTTCCCGGAGACTTTTCGGTTTTATCCCGATCCAATGGTGACATATGCCGACTATCCGATCAAGGAGGTTTGGCGGGAGTACCCTCCTTTCTTGCTGTGGTTTCCGGTTTCGATTCCGGTTTCGATTCCGGTTTCAGAGGCTGACTGCTATCTCCCACTACATCCCTCAACTGAACAAGTAATTCTTCCAGTTGCAAATGGAAGGTAACTAGAACATTAATAACTTTGTCCCCTATTTTTCCTTCCCTTCTAAAACCTTTTCATCGAAGAGCTTGGCCTTGTTTAGTATCTCAACTGGATATGCAGTAAACTCTGCAATCCGGTCGAGCATCTCCTTTGACCGGATAGAGTTTTTCCTCACCTGATCACTCTCTTGACTCCTCTCATTCAACTCCTTTTTCAAGGTGATCACCTCATCCATTAGTACATTGATTTTTGCTTTTCCGGCCCTACTCTCAACATCCTAAATGAGATTCCGGATTTGTTCCTCACATTGACTCACGGGGATGTCACCTAGCAATTTACACACCTGGACTATGGTACTTCTTTCTTTCTCATGACCCTCCCTGACCTGATTTAGGTCCTTGATGATCTTCTTAAGCGGATCACTCCCCCAGACTGGGTCTCGTTCCTCCCTTTTTGACTGTTCCGGTTTATCCTTGCCGGAATCCCCGGAAGACTCTTCCTGTCTCTCCACATTTTCTTCTTCTGAGTCTGCCTTCATATCGTGTGCTAGCCTTATTTTCCTGAACCTTATACTCACGCCTTTCTTCTACTCTCATGCAGTCATGCGCGTGGTACATGTGGTAAAGGAAAGGAGAAAGACTAGACGGCTTTGTTTTCCTTACTGCCTTACAAAGCTTTCCCACATGATCCCGCAAAACTATCCCCCAATCGACTTTCCGGTCTCCGGACAGAGCACCAAAAATCGTGTTGCCTAGAGTAATAGTTAACCAAGTACCCCTATCCGGACTAAGGATGGGGACCAGGAATTCTAACACCCTCCTTTCCCGATCATCTTTGCACTCACTCACGGTATACCCATCTTTAGGGTGAGGAGGGTTTAAAAACTTACCCACCGCATACTTGTCCGTCCTTGAAGTGGGCCCTTCTCCTCCCCTTGTGAATCCGTAAACTTCCCGCCATACCGCTTGGGTCCATTTGTTCGGAACTACTCGCATGGTCTTCTTCCACTCGTTCGACTGTGGGTGTAATACTTCCCTCACCATCACCTCGTCCTTGAAATTCCATGGTCTCTCCAGCAATCCGGTGCAGCCCAGCTGGCTCAAGTCCTCCAGCAGATCCGCTCGCAATGTTGCATCTTCCGGAATCACCAGACTGACGTGTTTCAACAATACTTTCACAGTCTCCTCTTCCTACTCACTTCCGGTCATGGTTATCTCCTTACTTCACACTACTACAATAGTTCCTCACCACGCTCACTGTTTCAACTGAAGGTGTTGAAACGGATACTATGTTGGGAAACCCCGGAAACTACTACACACGAGAAAAATAACAAACAACAACGGAGGAGGCCGGAAATGTGTATAGGAACCCTAAATGTCCTGGCTTTAAACTTTCTGATCAGGAAACCCCTAATTTCCTACCGTTTGATCCTGCCGTTCCTGCTAATTACCCGTTAATCTGACCGTTCCCTAATTGTCGGGTATCGTTGGTGGTCCTAATTAGCTTCAGCTGTCGCCCAATAGTCTAATTACCGCCTCTATTCCCGATTCCGGTCTCCGCATTGGGTTTCCCGATATCCTTGGTAATTCCGGTTCTGTCGAATACTAATTTCTTGCTTAACTACTTTATCATTTTATGATTTCCCTATCTTCCGGTTTTCAATATTATACTATGCACCTGGTTAAATCATAGGAAATTTGAATTTCCTATTGAAAAAAATAAAAAAATAACTATAATTATATAGTATCTATACGCCCAGAGTGATTTTGGGTCACGACACCAGAACTAGGAGCATGAGCTATATTGAAACCTTGGAGTTGTTTGAAGCGGTTTTCTTCAAAACTTCAACGCGGCCTCCCATGAAACATCTCCACCACTACAAGGCACTGCCGAAGCAACATTTTGAAGAGCTTTCATGATAATTACATCCAAATCCACGTCACAATGCATGTAACCTTCCTGAGAAGTATGACCTGTCATTCTCATCTCTAATTCTGGAGGCACTCCCATGGCATTCAATCGGCATATCGTTGTAACCCTTACATTCTTGTTTGAATAGTTGCCCTCATGTGCACTAGGAAGAGAAGCAACCATCATCTTTAACCACTTTTCTATCACTAGAAGAAAATTGTGTTAAAATCCTTGAAAACATGTCACCTTGTTTTTGTTAAGTTCTCGTTTCAAAACACACAAAAAACACAAAAAAAGCATTTTTCTGTGTTTTTTTGCGTTTTCACTGTGTTTTGAAACGAGAACTTAACAATAACAAGGTGACATGTTTTTAGGTTTAACACAGTTTTCTTCTAGTGTATCATCTTAACTCCTACTCTCTTTTTTGTGTACCACACTCTAGGTTCCTTGAGGTTCACATGATCAATGATAGTGCACAAAAAAAAGGATGAGGAGGTGGCTCTTTATTAGTCCATTTTGGCCAATGTGACATGTATGTCTCGAATGTTTCAACAAAATCGGGGTGATTGCAATTAACTGAGCGCCTCATCTTTTCAGGTTGGCAATGAAGTAGGTCAACTTTGTGATTCTTTGTCTTCCCCTCATCGAACCTGATATATCTACCATTGATATTATCCTTGCATACCGTAAAGTCGCAATCCAGTATGTTGTAGAGCTCAGTTTGTGCTCGAACACAAAAATTGTATATAACATAATAAGCTATTCATAACACACAACCCTTTCGGTCACTTCTACACATAATTGGAGATGCCAATAACTGTTGTCCCATTTCATATGTGAAGACTGGTGATTTTTCCTTTGCGACCTATCCCTGCTTTCACAGACCTCTTTACAGCAATTAAGCAAGATACACATATTTTTTTGAAACATGGATCATCAATGATGTAGAACTTCTCTGCCATTTTCTTTCTTTCTATAAAATCGGCCTAGGGTATAGTTTTCCATCTTTACACTATACTTCTAGCATGAACTGTGAAAGCATCTCGACAAGCTCACCAAGGTGATAGAGAAACATATCTTCAATAAGATCAATGCAGCAACGAACATTGAGCTTTCGCCAATCATTGAATCTGTTCTTCGCCCAACGCTCTATGTAGACTAATTTAAGCGGTCCACCATTTTTCAATTGTTCTACCTCTTCAATATCCAACCGCCAGAATCCTTGTCTAAATAATTTGAATTCCTTCTGTGTCTGATTGGATTCAATTGCATTCTGTACGCCATGAATCACCGATTCTTCAAGAAGAATATTCTTAGTAGTGGCACTCAAATCACAAGTGCCATTCGACAACCAATCCAGCTCATTAGCAAACTCATCGAAATCTGGAATGTCTTTGGTGACAGGATTGGGATTACTATCTAGATCAAAAATGGCATTGTCAACCTCACCAAACATATTTCCAAAATCTGTTTCATCGCAAGAAACAACAGCTATATTGGCTTGATACGCAGCAAATGCCAAATGCACGTCATCCTCTTTTTCACCGCATTGATCTTGAGTAATCAAATCGGATGAGACCAACTCCAAATCGGCATCGACAACACGAGATTTTTTCAACGAAGTTGATGTCTTGTAAAGGAGATTGGAGATATCTCCTAGGACTGCACGAGGCGAGCTCTCCAGATGTTATATTGGACGTAAAAAAAGCACAAGTTGTTTTTTCTGATATCACCTAAAATCCATCTAAAAAAATTACAAAACGCCAACTAAAACCCGGGTTTTTTATAGTGAATTGTAGGTTTGAGTAAGGTTCAACATGAACCTTTTTACCTATTTTTGGCCAAGTCAACTTTATCATGTAGGGGCAACCCCAGGTTTTCAAGTGTGACTTTTGACAAGATTTGTTAAGTATCACTAGTAGAAAGCCTTGTTTAATTGGATGTTTCTACGTCAAAGTTGACGGATTTTCTTAAGCATCCAATGTAACATCTTCATGTGTTTATGTCAACAATGACATCCAATGTAACATCTTTATGCTACATTGGATGTCATTGTTGACATAAACACATGAAGATGTTACATTGGATGCTTAAGAAAATCCGTCAACTTTGACACAAGAACATCCAATTAAACAAGGCTTTCTTCTAGTGTATGCCAAATTCTTGTTGACAGAGGCAAACCAAGTTGTAATCGTGTCTCAACAAAAATAGTATTTTGAATTTTAGTATTTAAAGGAGGTACGCATGACAATGTTTAAATCGAACTTTTAAACCCAATTTTCCAAAATTTCAATGGAAACCTTAACTTAATCACTAAAGGAGGTACCAAACGTTAGCAATTAAAAGTTCAAAACCTATTATACAACGAATCTTAAACATAAATTAGTTTAATATTCTTTTGGTAGAGTCAAGCCTCGCCGCTTTAAGAGTATTAATATTAAATGTTGATTCAAAAAACACAATAATTAGTTTTTTAAGAAACTCAAATCAATGTTAGAGTCTTGGAGGATTACCCTTCCAAAAACTATGACAAGAAATAGTGATGAGACTTAGCCTCTAACACTTTAAGAAAATGCAAATAACAATATTTTGAAGGGACCCTCTAGTCCTTCAAAGTGACAATATAAAAGTAATGGTGCTCCAACCTAGTTGGTAGTACGAAAATGAAAGCAAAGTATGCACATTAGTATGTGGGGATTGAAAAATGAGGGTACCAACAACCTTGAGGAAGGGTCTTTTATACTCATTCCAAGCCCCTCTATGGTAATTTGTCAGTGGAAATACACTTTACTTTCTACTTAGATATTTTTCTAAATTACTCTATTGTAATAGTAAAATAATCTTTGTTTAATGGCATAAATCTTTAGAATTCCCTCCATTTAGCTAGTAGATCTTTGGAAAATCAAATCCAAGATCTTATTCCAAAGATTTTTTGAAATTAACCTAATTAACGTAGATATTTTGCAAATTAATCTTAAGTTAATTCTAAATTTTCTTTCTTTAGTCCAGAATTGTCTTTTTACGCACGCAAAGAGATTTTGAGCAGATCCAATCTATGATTTTCCAAAAGATATCTATAAAATCACCATAGATTAATCACAAATTACTATAAAAAAATCAAACAAAGGGCTGACCCTCTCTATCTTTTAGGGAAAAACTCAAAATAAAATATCAATTGCACCATCACGTTCAAAAGACCCCAATTAGTCTAAAGGACCCCTTATCCCTACTTCTTCGGCCATTTTTAAGTGCAATTTTAAACAAAATTCTAAATTTTGGAGTTTGCTCTTTTTGATGAAATGTCTGGTCAAGGTGGTTTAGAGTATTTATGGGAGTAAAAATTGACCCTTGATTTTCTCCATTTGGATATTGTTAGTTCCTGGTATGCCAGTCAATCCACCGCTAGAATGTAAATTCTTGTGAAATTCGATGTCAGTCTTAATTTTAGTACTTGGGAATGTTAGAATGTCTTCAAACTTGACAAGGCTCTTTATTAGTACACTAAAATTTATTTTTAGTGAGATTTTATCACAACATTTGTAGATTCTAGGAATTTATTAATGCATTTTTAAGCGGAATTTTCCAATATTATGAAACTATGGAGTCAACGTGCAATTTTTCAATATTATGAAACTTTTGGGAGAACATCTAGGACATTTCTAGAATCTAAGTGCAAGTTCAAGCTCATGTTGCACTAATCTAAATATAATAAATTTGAATAATTTTCATTCAAGGAGGAAATCATTCGGAGGAATCTGGATGACCGGATTTCATTTTGACCTCCTGGCATGCTTTGACCTAGAAAAGTACCTCTTTGTATGCTCCAATCACCTTTTCATCCATCTTGTTTTGAAGACGGCTTGTATTCTCAAAGTTACCTGGAATATTTATAATAACAACCCAATTCTTTCTCAAATTGGATTTTGACTCAATATAACTTGTAATGTTAAACTAGACTCTATTATTTAGCCAATATGTCACATGCGTGCTTATAGATGTTGTTTTGCATGAACAAGACACTAAGACTGATTAATTCTCATATCTTCTCTTCTCTTGAAATTATTAACTATTCATTCAAACTTATCAATAAGACCTAGAATTAGTGAAAACATAAAGTTTATGTATTCCATGTTTCCAAAATCATTTCTTACTATTTTGGTAGGGACTTCTACCAAAACTCCCAATAACTCTCTTTTTATGTTTTTTTGCATTAAAATGATCTAAAAACTAACTAAAAATCGCAAAAAATAGATCTAGAGTTCCAAGTGCTAACTTGAAGGCTCACAATAATATGCACTTGAAGTTATCCATGTGTGCCTATGGAAAATCTTCAACTTGAGGATAATTTGAAGTATGATATTAAATTTTGTTATTCTTTGTGCAAAATGGATAATTTTGTGACAAACGAATTTTCACTTTCCGTCCCAACTTTGCCATTGGATATGGCAACTTGTAAAGAAATTTCAAGATTGTGTTCGATGGATTACCAAATGTATCACCTTTACAAATGAAACGGGTGTAGATGTTGAGAAGGAAATTTGCCACAACATTGATGAAGGCCTTGTTGTGAACATGGATGGAAAGCCGCTCGGTGATGACTAGGTTGCAATTCAAATTGTTGAATCTTTGTATGAGACTAAAGTTCCATTACCCAAGATCAAATGTTCGTGTACAATGCAACTATCAATTCTTTAAAAAGGCGTCCTTGAGTGGGTGTCTATGCCTACAATAGCACTTGAGAAAGGAGGAAGCCCAATAATCCTCCTAAAAAAAAATCCTACTTACTACGGAATTAATTGCAATTGTAGTTGCAAAAATATGTTACTAAAAGAACTGATTGCAACCATTTTTGTTTGGTCAAATTGAAGCCATATGGTGCCAATTTCATCTACATGGTGGAGTATACAATTACGAGTCTCGTCTACTTGACGTGCGCAAATAAATCCACCATGATAGCAATGGAAGAGATATGATCACCTTAGGTAATTTAAAAGTTTGTCACCACTACCTGGTGTGTAATTCATAGAGTATTCAAGGCTATCTATTATAAATACAAAGAAAATGTTGTCATGTTGAGAGAGTTTGCCTTGGAAAATTACGGGGATTCTGGCTGCAACTGTGAATGGTCTAGGAATGAGATTGTAGGACAAGAAAAGTAAGTGAACTTGTCACTTGCTATCCAGCCTACTAACAAGGAAGATGAAGATGAGTGAGCTTGTCACCGCAAATTCACCAACTGCCTACAAATGGCTTAAAATGAGGTTGTTAAACAACAAAACTTGTTATTGTCCGTAAATCTTTGATCTTGGTCTTCAAATTTTGTGTATGGCAGTCAAATCTTTTAGTCTTCAGTCTTCTATCTTCAAACTTCAAATCCCTCCTTTTGGCCTATCCTGTAGTGGCTCTATGAGGATTAAGGATAAATTTAGGTACTAAAAAACAAGGCCTCAGACAGATAAAACGGGACGGCCAAACCACGAGCTGGCCGTCCAAAATATTGGCTCCTAAACTTCAAACCCACGGTGACCAACAATCGTGCCTCACCAATGGAAACAACATAAAAGATCGACCATGTGGATGATCAATTCCACTTTGTCACCACAAACACAAAACGGGGATATTATTGGATATCCACATAATCCGCAACAATGTTTACAAAGCAAAATGATAACAACAAGCTTCCAAACCGGCTAGGAATAACAATAGAAAGACAACAGGCCTCCAAAACTGACTAGGAACAACAAGCCACAAGCCAAAACACGCGAGTCTTCATTCTTCATGCCTTCGAGTCTTCAAATCTTAAAAAACATAAAAGAAAATCTCCAAAAACAACTCCTATCTTGGTTGAGAACTTCAAAATAACGCCACAGATGACTCAAATTTCCAAATGCTAAGTGTAATAGCTGGCTAAGTAGAAAGCTAATACAACAAAATAACACCTCTCCAAATCTTGAATCATTCTAAACTACTGTCCAAAAATTATAGGCCTCAAAAGTTTTGGCTCCTCTTCATTGGATAGCCACAATCAAGTCATCTTTAGCCTTCTATAACTTTTGCATAACAAACTCAAATGATTCAAGAAACATTTCATTGGAAACTTACTAAAATCTTCTACAACAATTCCAAAATTCAAAGATAGAAGAGAAGTACATAAATTGTGGTGGTTGATCGAATCTCCGCTCCTCTCCATTGGGTGGTAGCAAACCCTTCTCCACTTACACACTTGTAACTTTTCACTCACAGCTCCAAATCAAGCAAATAAAGTATCTTTAGAATCGCATAAATAAGAGGAATAAATCCTATATATTCCATTCAAAAATTCTCCTTACATCAGAAGCTATGGCTTCTCAAACATTCGGGGTTTTTCCACTATAATTTTCTCACACTCAAAACACAATACACAACTTCCAACACCCAAACCCAACTTGGAGGGAGAGAGAAGATGCCTACCTACACTCTACGCC
This sequence comes from Rhytidiadelphus loreus, assembly GCA_947034895.1. Lineage (NCBI taxonomy): Eukaryota > Viridiplantae > Streptophyta > Bryopsida > Hypnales > Hylocomiaceae > Rhytidiadelphus > Rhytidiadelphus loreus. The sequence goes on along the minus strand of OX344765.1, from coordinate 23,992,328 downwards.
CCTAAGGTAGGTGGAATCAGCCTATGTACACTTCACATGGGCTTTCAAACACCCATTGGCCCTTGAAAAACACCAAAGGGTAAATTCCTATTCATCTTAAAAACCAATGAACCCCTAAGGTAAATATTAGGAGGTAAACTAATCCTTAAATCCCATCTTTCATCTCTTAACACACAAATAAAATATAAAAAACATTTGAATTAAGTACTAAACTTCAACCAAAGCTAAATGGAGGTAAAAACTAAAGTCGAAGAACACTACTCCATCTGCAAAAACTTGAGGATGCGCCTCATAGTCTTTGCCATGTAATCTGCACGTTCGACCTTTGTCAAAGGATTTACTGGCCCTTTCAACCAACGTTGATGGCCTTTGCCTTCTCTGTTTGGCCTCCTCATACAAAAATAATGATCTTTGTTCAAGCCCTCGTAATTTGTTCAAATGTCACTTCTTGAGTGCCCTACTCAACACATCTTATTTGAAGTAGAATCACCAAAGCACGAGTGTCTCTGTCAAGATTTCCATGCCAACGTTCCTCCACACAAGGTTTCTTTAGCAGACGGGAAGGTCCAGCTTTGTCTCGTGGATGGATTGGTAATGGTGAAGAAATCGCCGGCTGAAATGGTTGAATTGGAAAGAAAGTTCTAATTCCGCCTTTAGATCAGCTTTTGGATCTTGCGACTCCATAAAAACCCTCAAGTTCGACATTGCTACATTGAACTTCAAAACAAAGTATAGATTCTATAAAATTGGGAAGAGAACTCCAGAGTACTGAAATTTGTCAAAAGATTTTGTCCTTTTAACAATTCTATTAGCAACAAGCGTCAGCTTGAAGCCAATCAAAACTTCATCTTGAAGTTTCCTTCTCTAGATTCTTAGAACCTCTTAAAAACACAACAGAAATACACATTTTAAATAGTGTACAAATGTACAATACGACAACGCGGAGGTAGATAAATAGCCAGAGTACCATGATAATCTTGGCTTGAAGAAGTCCCGAATTCACACTTTGCAAACCGTGGTCACTCTACGCTTATTAGTGGAGAACAAAGGGGACCCAATGCCGCACAAATCGAGGACTTTTCAATTACACTATAAGAAATCTATGTTTTGGGCTATGTTTTACCACTAACATGTGATGTTCTATAGAACATGATGAATTCAAAGGAAATCTGGTTTGACAAGGTGAATTTTTGTGGATGTTGCGGAGAATATTGGTACATTATTGTAAATCTAAGTTGATGTTATTATTGATGCTATTGTTTTATTTGACATGACTAAAGACATGCTGATGTTTTGGAGGATGTCTAAAAAAACTTAAACTACAACATCAACAAGTAGATCCATTTTGACTATGAATAAGTTAGTAAAAATTACAATGGTTTATAGTAAAATGTTGACCACATGTGAAAAGTTTAGGGAAAGGGCAACCACATGGCATGCTTTACAAAAAAAGGAAATGGATGAATGTGCAACATGGATGAAAAGAGATGGTCTTTAGACAAAAAGGGTGATAGGAAGTGAAACAATCTATATGGGATGTGTAAATCAAGAATTGTGTTCGATGAAAAATGTCTGAAATAACATCTAGATGTCTAAAACAATGTCAAGATGTACAAAGGTTAAGTTCCGATATTCTAATTATCCCATATCTTTTGTCTTACCATGGAAGGACAATAAATATAAATATGACCTTTCTATCCTTCATTTTCATTAACTTTTAATGAAGGAATTCCTTCATTTTGCCATCAAAAATTCTCTTGATAGTAGATGGTAAGTTTTCTCTAGTCCTTATTGAATTTAACAATTTTGATTGTTCATTTATTTTATTTTTTAATTTATTATAAATAATTATTTTTTGTTGATCTTGACTTATGGGTAGAAAATGTACCAATTGATGTCTCAAAAAACATCTAATTTGACATCTCAAAAATTTGAAATCCAAAAACTAAACCAATTGCTATGTCACCAAAACCAATTGCCATGTCAAAAATCAGAGGGGTTCAAGTCATAATCCATGTCACTCATTGGATGGATGAAAAAATATCCTACATGGCATTGCCTTTCCATGTCATGCTTATGTGGCAATGACTTGTTTGACATGTGGCGCATTTTTAAGAGCTTCAAAGACTATGTTTTTTGTGACGTTAGAAAAAAAACAAAAATCTTGCATGTTTCTTGTAATTTTTGCACGTTAACTTTTTTGCTCGTCAATTATAATAGATTGTAGGAGACATCTATGCTGATCACTTACTTGTCAAATTGAATGTCCTCTCTTGGTTTTTAAGATGTAAAAAAAATTCAATTTTCTTATAGTATCATGAAAAAAAGTTCCCTCAATGGTCCTTCTGTTAGCATTTTGGTAGAGGGACAAATTGCCAGAGATTAACAATGTGAACTCATCATTTCAACTACAACATTTTTGACGAACAAATTAAGTAACATTTGGCGAGTATCTTTTCTAGAATTTGTTTCCAAAATTGAAGGCTCGTAGTGACATTTTCGCTTGTTGTGGACAATGTGATAAATTCAAGCAGTTAAGGAGTGCTTGCATTCTGAGGTCGCACAAGGACCTTTACTACATAAATTGACATTTGTCAAAAAAGTATCTTGAGAAGTTTTTTACCATAATCCATGATAAAATGGATCATTCAAAGATAGCTTTACCCCATTATTCTCACAAGAGTAAGAGAATCGATTCTTATATGAAGATGTTGGTTGTTGTAACATGCCTGTTGAGACATTCGATATGCGTACTACAAATTAGACATCTTTCGAATATATTCAAATCACATAGTAGAGGCTATTGCAAAGTAAGTTGTTGCAAGATCTTGAAATACAATTGAAGTCTTCATCATGTCAATTGTTTGCAAAGTGGGTCAAATCATTCAAGATTGTCTAAGAGCTTAGATCTATGTATAAAAAAAAATTCCACTCCCCCACAACAATTGGTGGAAGTTATAACTCTTCTTTTGACTATGACTCTACAACTCGACAATGCCTTTGGAGATAACAAGAATATGTGGGTTTTGCATTTTGCTCTCTCCTTGTACATAGAGTCATTTTCCATGAGGTATACATCAATTTCTTCATTGTTCAGATTTTTAGGACGCTAAACTTTGGTTTGTTTCTAATGTGTTTTGAAAATTAAACTTTGAGGCGAGCTGCTAAGGGTCGGTTTGGTTCTACCTTTCATTTGATTTCAACACCAAATCTAAGACTTCTTGGAACGTCTTGGGTGCAAAATTCCACTGTCTATGGATTTTTTAACACACAATCTAAGACTCTAAGGATCTCAAAGAAAGTGGAGTTTGGTTGTCCAGTGGAGACCACTTGGTTTCAAAGGACAACCAAGGATGTAAGACAAGGTACCTAGTGGCGTTGGAGGTTAGTAAATTGGTGGTTAGTAGTAGTTGTAAGGTGGTTAGCAACGGAATTCACGATCAATATGCAAAGCTAGAGGCCCCTCCAAAGCAGCATCACCAAGGTACGGTGGGAAAAAATTCTAGGAATAGTACGGAATGCTAAATTTTCCAAAGAGGAAAGGAACCACTCAAGCACAAGAAGAAAACCCTCCACCACAAAGATTCAAATACAAGCAACAAAGTAACAACAAGGTGTAGAGGGACCCTCAAGGTCCTTTACAACGCACACGCAACACAATGGCTCAAAAAGAGACCAAGAAACACCGTTTAAGTTTTTTTGGCTTCAAAAGTCAAAAGTTCCAATGCAAATTGAACCCAACGGATCCAAGTACAAGAATGAAGGTGTTTTGTATAGTAGGAAGCCTCGCCTTAAAGGCCTCTTGTTGCATTAAGCACACGAGCAATTGTCCAGGTTTTAAAAAAAATTGAATTGTTTGTTTGGGTGGGCGATAGAGTTCAAAGGCGCGCATGAGTGCCTTATATATTTTGAGTTCTGTATATATCCGTTTCTCCTCTCTGCGTTTTTCTTTGTGCTCATGTGTGTTTCTCACTCAATGTGTTGCTCTCTCTACGGCTCTCATTTTGATGCTCACTCTGTATGCTCTAGTAAGCTGTATTATTACGCTCTTTTAATTGCCGTGATCATGTTCTTCAAAAGCTACATCGCTATCTTTGTCAGGTTGATATCACGCTCTTCTAATTTACTCTGGTGTTTGTTTCACTTTGAGATGCCTATAGTGTGCAATTTGTATATGCTTAGTTTTGAAAGTATCTTTGCTATTAATGGCAATGTTGTGTATTAGTGTTGACACTGCTACATCTAACACACGTTTGTTGGTACTTTCTCAACCTATCTTTACTTGTTTGGTTAGTGTTTTGTTGATTGTGCTTTTTTTAAGACTGATGGTTCTAGATTGTTTACTGATGCTTAGGATTTCAGAGCTCAATTTTTTAACAAGAGACTTTATGGCTATTTGCATGGACATCACTATGTAATGATTGGAATTATAGAACGGTTGTGGGCATGCAAACGCCAATACAGATTAGCTTCTTACCCTTGTTGTGTTGCATGCAATAAAGATTAGTAGTTCATGCAAGAAGCCTCAAAGTTGTAGTCCAGATGTTGAGTGTATTGATCAGTCTGTCGTTTGTCCTAACCCATTTGATTTATGACCCTTCTTGAGAGTTCGTGATCATGATCACGTCATCGCAAAGCCAACATTATATGTGATTTGGGACCTCTGGAAGACCGTTTCAGGCCTCTTCCCTTCACTGTTCCTCCCGTAGTAAAGAATGGCCGGCTGCTAGGAAAAAAAGGCTTTATTGATACTTCTCTAATAGAATTAGAATAGATTCAAACTCCTTTTCAAATTTCAATATCATGGTTTAAAAATCAGATCTATTTTCTCCCTAAATAATCATTTAAGGAGATAGAATGAGATTTAAAAATCTCAAGCAACCATCTAAGCTAGTGTTGTAATGCATAATCAATAGTAGAAATGTAAAACATATCAAGTATATACAACTGCTCATAACAAATAGTGAGTAGAAGTAAATATTAATAAAGAAGTAAATAAATATCCATACTGCAAGAACTACTATTTGTTGAAGCTATTAATCAGCATATCAAACAACAACAAGGTGGCTGCAGTAGTAGACAAGGAATTTCCCAGGGAATTTTTCCAAATCGAATCCCAGTATAAAGTTTCGAGTGTGCAATAACACCCAAATTAAAGCAACTTTGAGAGAAATGCACATGAAAGCTTGAACCGAGAGAGGATCAAGCACACATGGTTTGATGACAAACAATATCTTCAACATCCTAAAGTATAGTTTTGGAGTATTTTAGAAAGATTCCCGAGAGGTGGTAATCCTCACATATACCCGTGCCAACCAAGAGGTAGTTAGTGTGCTAATAGACGTATACGAGGTGTCTTAAAATTACTACTACTTGTTATTGTAATGTCACAAGAGCAAAAATCCAAACATACACAAAAATGAACATTAAAACTGTACAAGCAAAATATAAATCTAAAGAGAAAGTTTTGCTTGAGGAAAGCCACAATACTTATGACCTATTGGCCGTTGTTTTGGAAATCCAGTATCATGTTTAACAAAGCCAACTACAAAACACTCTATAATTTTTGAAAACTCACTCCAAATGATTAAACCCCAATGGAAAGAACTAGTAAGGCATATTGCTTATAGCCTGAGAGTTCAAGGCAGATGGAGGTACCACATGCTCAATTTCAAAAAAATTGGCGAAAGCTCAAGCATGATATGGAGGCAAGGCAATCTTGATGCCATTTAGCAAGTCAGTAATATGTCATGATAAATGGCTTAACTGTTGCAGTTAAAAGCAAAGCTCCTAATTAGTTTTCAATTATTTTTGAAAAAACGGATAATTATAAGGTCAGGAGATAACTGGTGGTAATCCTGCTTGCCGTATTATGAGTAAAGGAATGGACAGGGTCTCAATGCTTGTCTATAATGACTATAGGTTTCCATTGCCAAAAATTTCCAACTCAAATAACTTATGAAATGATTTGTAGAAGAGGTTGAAAAATGAACTGAAATGGCATGTTTTTCAACTCAAATATTTATAGAGAATACATTTAGATGACCATTGCATCATTATTCAAAGATAATTAACTTTCAATAGAGAGTTATTTTTAGCAATTTTTTGTTCATTTTTTAGACAATTTTTTCTTATATAAAATAGGGGTGTGAAAGTTATTTTCAGCTCTACAGTGTATCTTTTTTCTTCAAAAATTTGTAACTAATTATAATTAACAAATAAAAATACCAATAATTCACAACACAAACTTTCAAAGTAGAAGAATATGCTCATTTTTATTTTTTTTAATTTAAATTTTAGGACATAAAATAGGGGGTCAAAAATCTTAACGCACATAGCTTCCAATGGACACTCTAAGTGAGTAAGTGATCTCTCCGGGTAGACTAACTAAGAATAACAAATATTTTATAGGGTATTTAAGCCATGTTGTCATGTTTTGTTATTGTAAAGACTATCCATGAGTGTATCTGCCATAGAGGTATATACATCTATAGAGAGTGAACTTTTAAATGAAATAATAATAATAATGAAATGGGATTATATTTCCTAACATATTATTTTTCCAAGTAGCGACAAACTTTTAGCTTTAAGAGAGAACCACTAAATTAAAGACTAAAAAAAGAATAAATAAATAAATTTTGAAAAATGAGATGGCAGCCTCTCGACCACATTGCCCACCTAGGACCGTTGCGGTATCACTGCAGCAGTGACGTTTCCTAGTTATCACAGCATTATAACTCGCGGCCTTCCGGAGGCCCAAAAAAATATTTAATGAGATAGTTGTTTCTTGCATGTTTGTTGCTATTGGCAATACATCTGAAGGCTTTGTCATTGATTGTGAGTGCATTGAGGTGGTCCTTGATGCCAAGCCTGTGAGTATTGGTAATCCACTTGGTGATCCGCAACTTGAAACTTTAAGACCTGAAGTTTCTATTCTTGCGGTTTTGTCACCTGATATTTTTGTGCCTGAGATGTTCTGATTTGGCATTCTTAGTGCGGTTTCTGTATCTGAGGTTTGTAAGCCTGAGGTGTCCCAATTTGGCATTGTCAATGCTATAGCCAATGATGTTGTTAGAGTTCACAATATTGTGATCACCAATATGGCTGTCCGTAATCATATATCTATACCTGTACATTCTATTCTAGATTATAGTGAGGCGTACTCCATCAGTGACGATGACGTGTTGGCAGCCCTTGCTAACACTAATGATCCTTCTTTTGTTCCGCTTGAGTTGCCTAAGTCCTTAGATAATGAACAAGTAACTGATACGCTTGGAGATGGTGGCTTATCACTTTGTTTTTGGAATGTGGACAAAAAGGAACTTGAAAATGTCATGAAGGGAGGCCGACGACGCAGTTCACAGTTCTAGAACTAGGCATGGAAGGCATTTGATGACTTCCAATGTTTTAAAGGCTACTCAACAGAATCCAACATCAAGGATTTGTTAGAAGCTGAGAATGTTGTTCCTTTTGTTGATATGTTGCACTTGTTTATGTTCCAAGTGGCCAAGCGCAATGGAGACTTATACCCTCTTGGGACGTATGTGTCTAATTAACCTCATGATGAATTGAACTTACTTTTGAGTATTTCAATTGTTTTTTGTTATGTATATGTCATTTTGTATTCTAATCTTTATATTCTTATTGTGATGTATAGGGTTGCTAATATGTTGCGAGCCATTGGAAGAATCATTCATGCATATTAGGAGCAACGCTACATCAAGACTTCCATGAAGCTAGCTGTGTCATTCAACATTTTAACTGACCCGAAATTTCATCATGCAAAGTTGACTGGAGATGAAGCTGTAATTCATATATGCAGTGAATGCAAGTTTGGGAAAGGAGACATTAAAAAGTGATGTACTATCTAGGACTAGGGAGAAGGAGATGTTAGATTTGAATGAAGTCTTTGTGAAGCATCCTTCTAGCTTAAACAAACGTTTTGCTTCTTTTTGCACGTGGAACTTCTTCATAAAAGGCCGGAGGGAATTGCGAGATTGTGAAAGAAACCTTTTTGAAATTTGCAGGGATGAGTACGGAGATGAGTTTTTGAGGTTTGTCTCTATAATTCTCACCTTTGATATAGATTTGTCATTGCAGTATAGTCTTCAAAGCTTAATGTCCAGTTAGGAATGGATCAGTCTCTTGCATATGAATTGATTGCATATGGATAATAGATCTTGTGGTTTAGAGACTACAATTACTTAGGTTCTCAAGGTCTTGTAAGTTTTGCCTTATGATTCTCTTTCTTCAGGTTTTCATTTGGATTATGCAAGAATTGGAAAGTGGATATCCTGCGTTATAGCTTAGAAAACTTACATAAACTTGTACAATGCTACAATGTTGATGTGATAAGTCATTCGTAGTTCATTGGCCCATTTTTGATCTAATAGATCTTTTACATCTTATGTTCTTAACTCCGAAGTCACACTTGAAATCCTCTGATATTGTTTGGTTTACATAGGGTCCTGTAGGTAGGAACACCTTTAGTGACATTAATTGCTTTTTGGCAAAAATTGTGCCCGCTTTGAAATTGAAAAGGATTACAAATAAAAGTGGCAGGGCCATCGGGATAACTCAGATGGAAGAAGCTCGTATACAAAGGAGAAGGATATGAGTGTCATGGGTCACAAGGATCTTAAATTCTACAAAAGTATAGCAAAGAGGATGTGGACTTGTCTAGTAAAGTGTTACAACATGTAATTTCTAGACAAGGGGCTTCATTCAACAATTTCTACATTGATGAAGTCAAACAAAGATCTGAGGCAAAGGTTTGTTATGCATAGTTTGTAGAGCACAATTTGTTGGAAGATTTGAGTTATTGCTTCATAGTTATATCTTGGCGTTTTTCTAACATTTCATTTCATGTTCTGTACAGGCATCCGATATTGCGAAAGCTGGCAATGATGTTGTTTTTCTTATACAAGATATCGTAGGCAATTCCAACCTTTTCAAGCTTCCTGCATGCACCAACAAGCTTAATCCAAAACTGGCCAGTGATGTGAAGACAAGGATTGTGACTCTTGAAGAAGGGAAGCAATGGTATATTTTTAGAAACAACACGAATTGCCAAATAATAAACTTGGTTATAGATGGTGGAGATTCCAAGCATACAACAACTCAAATTTTGAAGAATTTGGGGCCTGTCCCATTTCTTTCATCTTAGTTCATTGTACATTTCATTGTGATTTTACTTTCTAGCATGTTGGACAAGCTTTTCTCAACCAAATTTTGTCCCTTGTGGTTTTCTTGGTTGAGTTTTTAATATTGACTTCAGTCTTAAACTTCATGTCATTAACTTAATTGTGTTAAATGACCAAGGTGCAAGATGCACAAAAAAATTACAGGATCGTGCCAAGCACATATTATAGTTCTTGGCACGATAATCAGTGCTTGGCATGATCACGAATAAATTGTGGTACATAATCAAGCATTTTTTCTACAGCAATCGGTTACAGAGTGCTTAACGAGAGGAAGAAAGGTACCCTTTTATAATCTTCCGGGCACCCACCTCCTCTTTTTCTAACCTTGGTAATCCTATTACTTTAGATTTTCATCCTTATCTTTTAGGATGTTCATCTCTTTTAGGATTTTTACATTGGTCTTAGTCTCTAACTTTTGGAGTTCAACTCCAAATCACAAATGGATTGTGTTATTAGCTTCAAAAGTCCATTTTTATTCAAAGGGCCCCCCTACCCTTGTTTCTCTTGCAAAAAACTCATCAACAACTAGCGCCAATTGGAATCAATAAAAATTAAAAAATTAAACTTTCAGAGGTTACCTTTTTTGACAAGGGTGACTAACTAGGGTTGTCGGAAGGGACCTAAGGAGTAAAAAAAGACTCCTTGTTGACTTTGTTTTGACTCCGTGGGCTCCCGGGATGCCGGTCAACTACACGTAAATTTTGCCGAATTTGATATTTGGAGGAATGTTGGTGATTTGGACACCTCCCGCTATCAAAACACTTTGAAACTTGTTAGGGCATGTTATTAACATAAAAGAAGCTATCCTAATTTTTAATAAGATTTTAACGCAATCTGAGAATTTTCTATAAATTTCCCCTCGTGGATTTAAGTAGTTGACTGTTCGGAAAGGCATTTTTACAAGTCAGAAAATTCCGAAAATTCTTGGAGAACCTCTCATGGATTTTTCCAATATTTGTAAAAAGTCTTATATTAGGCTTGCGCACAGGTGGCAGGAAGGTAAAATTGGCCTTCCTTGATTTATCGAAAATCAGGGAATCTTTCACATGCGAGGAAATCTTGGTGAATGGATTTCACTTTTGACTTCCTAGCATGCTTCCAATCCTAGAGCACCATCCAGTGGCCATAGATTCCTCTGCTAGCCTGTCTTAAAAATGTGACTCCTACATGCTAATAATTGAGGTTTCTAATATTTTGTCAATGGGATGTGAAACCTATCTTTGGAGATTTTACATAGGGGCCTTTCTATCTCTCCTTGGACTAATTTAGCCAAGCATGGTCACATGCACTGGGTTTTAGGCTATTTTGGATAAAGTCCTTATAAGTCTGTTGATTTCCACTATTTTGTGGTTCTAACCTATGTATAAGTGGATTTTGGAGGTATTCTAGGGGATAAAAGTCTATTTATGGCCAAAGGCTCTACTAGCATGTGAGAAGCCTATTTTGGTTCTACACTCTTTTGGGGGCTTTTTGTATAGTATTATGGCTTAAATTGCAATAATCTGAAAAAAAGAAAACTATGAGTTCAAGTGACAAATTAGGAGCTCATATGGAGCTAATTTATATCTATACTTAATCCTATAATATCAATACAAATACTAAGTGTCCAATGGATGACAAAAAATCTTTTCATACAAGATAAAAGCATAGATATTTGTCCTTGAAATTTTGTGCAAAAAAGGGAGGTCTTACATAGTAATTTGACCTCTAATGAGTGCTTCTAGGTTTTTTTAAATAGATGATTTACATGTACCAAAAAAGATGATTTCTACAATGACAAGCCCATCTTTACAGTGAAAGTTGAATTATTGCAAAACCTATTGCAATCTTAAATACATTGCATATTGTTGCACTCAAAACCATTGCAAATTATTTGATAATTTCTTTGGCAGTCCTTGCAAATTGTAAAACAATTACAATCTCACCCTTCTATACTACTATCATCATGGTAGAACCACCCATTCCTAACCAAAGACCCATATCCAACATGTAGGTTACAACCATTTTCAACCAAGGTTGGAAGAGATTTCCAGCCAAAGCTTGAAATGTGTTTTTTATTCTTTTTCAAAGTTGGAAATAATAAGGTCATGACACATGTCTTGAAGTAGTGAAAAAGAAAGCAAGAAGTAGTGAGAGGAAAAATAGTTCTTGAATGATTGGAATTGAAAGACCATACATTGGATATAGGTTCAAACCAACTTTTGGCTTCCAAAATTCATGGTAATTTCAATGCAAGGCATAAAATTACCAAAAAAAAATTCAACGGACTTGTTTGGAATTTCCTATAACTGGTTTAGAAATTCTAGAGTTTGTCCCTAGCTACTAGCTTTTGCTAGTTTCTATGTTTCCATGTGTTCTAAAGTCATCATGGGAAGATCTTCAAAGAATTCCTACATGTAAAAAATCGAGTCAGTTTTTTTACAAAGATTTTTATAAACTCTCCCCAAATCCCTCGTGTGCATTCCAAATTCGTAGTCTTTACAACAAATTGGCACATCTTACATTTCAATATTGTTTCCACCTAATATTTGGTAGATTTTACAAGATGTAATTGTCCCATATCGATTGTTAAGAGTATTGTGAGGTTAGAAACATAAGACTTGTAAGTTGTCAATCATCATGTCAATGAATTCTATTCACAAAAATCTAAGATTCTAAAACTTGTATATTTAGAAACCTAAGAAATTTTATAATTTATGAGATTATATACAAATGAAATGTACATATTATTAACATTTTGAATTCTTAAAACCCAGAAAAGGGACTAGATAAAAAATTCTAAAATGTACAAAATCACAAATCAATGACATTGAAAATTCAAAGTCTACAAATTATTTGATTATGTGTAGTGAAATCTATGTTAAATTTAGATGTTAGAGGCATAAATTTACATTCTAGAATATTGAATTTCATCAATTGAGTTGATTTGGAGTTAAAGACATCTTCAAATAACATTGAAAAATGCACAAATTTCCCCCTCGATAGAATTCCATGTCTCACATTTTTCTATGATAGCCACATTCCTTGTGTGTAGAAAAAAAAGGCAAAAAAGAAAAATTTCATAGGGGATTTTTATTATAGTGCCTATAGAGGACTTTGAAAATGTTCTTTGTGATTGCAATCTCTATGATTTCTATCTTTCTACACGACAAAAAATTTACATTGCCTTATACAACTTTGGAACATTGATGGAATCACTCAAGTGATTGGCTATAGATGGTTCTATCATAATCTTTTTCTTCTATGGATCAAAGTTATTGTTTGTTCTACTGGCTCATCTACTAGTGCTTGAAATCACCCGCTTGCATTGCCACCTCCTCAAAGGATGGATCATGAACATTGTAGAGAATAATATTACCTCAATTTAAGCCTTTGATTTTAGGTGCTAGTTCATTTGTTGAACTTCTTTACTCACCATTTTGAGTAGAGAAAAATTGAAGTGATTGTCTATCTTTTGAGTAGATAGTGAGGCAAAGGTGCATTTCACATAATGCACTCCCCTCTCCATCCACTCAAAAGACCCACATTAAAAAAATTAAAATTATTACACTCCTCCTTGATTTTTGTGATTAAAATTTTTTTTTTTGAAATATTTATTACCTCTCCCCTCTCCCATTTTGTGATTAAATTTTTTTTATTGTCCTCCCCCCCCCCCTCCTATTTGAATTTGAGGGAGCACTTTACAGTTCCAAACAATATGAGATATGTGGCACTTCATGTATTTTGTATCCATATTTTTTGTATGTATCCATATCCAACTTTGTACAATATTCTAATCCCATATCTATATCTGTATCTTTTAATTTTCAAAAATCAATGATGGAGGGAGGAAAGGGGCATTTTAAACAAAATGAGATCTAACGGTTCTTGATTTTTCAAGAATGAGTGGGATTGACTACATAAAACCCTAATGGCTTGATCAGGGAGGAAACCAACCAACTTACTTTCAATTTCTATTTAGATCGACGATAGGGAGTGGTAGTTTATTTCGTTCATGTAATCAAAGGCAGGGGATTTTCTTGGAGAGGAAGAAGACACAAAACCACATGATCATGTAATTACAAGATATAATGACTTTGATTATATAATGATCCGGTTTCACATCAATTTTTTATAGAGTCTAGAGAAGGGAGATTTTTAATCCCTAAAGGACTGGGAAGAGTCCAAATCTTCAAATTTGTGACTTCTAGTGTATTATAATTTATAAATGCAACTTAAATGTACAATATATAGATGACTCCCAACTAGTAGTTGTAAAATATGATCCATTGATAGATCATAATCACATGGCTAGGTCAACACACAAACCAATATTTTTCAATAATATTTGAAGTCAAAATTTGAAAATTTCTTCTAAGATTGATTATACATTGAGTATTAATTTGCAGTTTTTACAAGAATTTCTTCCTTCTAAGTTCAAAATTTTAAGTTCTAATCATAGTGATTTTTGAAGATTTTATTTTTACTTTTTTATTCAAGTCATTTTTGAAGGATTATTTTTTGAACTAAAAAAATTACTTCTTATGGCCGGATTTACCAGTTTGCTTTAAATTATAGAATATTTGAAAAGCAAAATCTTCATAATCTATATTGTAAAAATGTTAAAGAACTAATATAAGAATCTTTAAAAATAATGACACACAAAAAAACGCATTTTTATATACTTGGGATGTATATTTGCGTTCATGTGTTGTTCAAAATTTGAACACCTAGTTCTTTAGGAACTGAACTATGACTTCTTTTTGGAAAGCTTTGCTTGGATATTACAAGAGACACACTCTCGACATTAAAGGCTTCTCAAACAATGTGATGGTTTTTTGTACAATTGTTCAAAGTAGGAGGTTCCATACACCATTATTTTGTAGTCACATTAGACAACCTCCTTTTCCATTCACTGTTTAGTGGCTATAAACATTAACTAAAGAAGTCATAGTTACACTCAACTTGCTAATTTGAAGGCTAAGTAATTAAGATAGGGTGCTTTAAAAAGCAACCTTGCTCTAATAGTGTTGTCTAATATATTCCACTATTTAGTGCACCGTCAATGTTCTAAAGATGTACATTTTAGGAGACGAACACTTTTATTAACCACTTTGTTTTCACTTGAAAAACTTGTAACTAAATTCCACAAAGGTCCCAAAATTATGAAATGACTACGGTTACATGTCAATATCATTTTTTTTTCTTTAGAAATTTATTGAAAAATATTCCCAAAAGCCAAACTACTTATAATTGCAAATCAGGCCTTATAGGGTCACTTTATGAGCACCCTATCTTATAGATTCATTAGAATAGCCTAATTGTTGTTGGAAACATGGGTCAATTAATAGAAGACCAAGTTCCAAATGTTTCCGGATCCTCTAAGGTGGGAGGTCCATAAAGTGTTGTATATTAAAGAGTTGGAAATTAATTTGGGGAGGTTAGACTTCTTAAAATAATTTGAAGTAAATTTCCTTTGAAGAAAAATTGACATCTAACCCAAGTCATTTCAAAACTTTCAAAACTTTGTGGAATTTGTTATGAATTCTTGAAATTGAAATGCAATGGTTACTAAAAGTGTCCACCTCCTCAAATGTACACTCTTTTGCACATTGTTAGTGCAATGAGAAAACCAAAATGTACCTTTGCATTAGAGGATGCGTTTGGAGGGACATACCAAAAATTCAATCTCAAAAAATTGTTGAAAAAATCACTCATCACCAAAATTAGAATTCTCATCAATGTTTTCGGTTCTCAGGAGCAATATTTATCAACAATAAATTGCATGAAATAAACCAAGATTCTGAATATGCTTAAGAACTTAAAATAATCCAGAACAGACTTATAATCAACTTAATTCACTCCCAGCCAGGATCATGCTCGAAACACCAAATCTAACGGTTTTCACGAATCTACTGCCTCTCAGAAATCTACATTTTCCAAAAATCTACCACTCCGAACGAATCTACCACAAGGCTCAAATCTACTTCACCTTCTTCCCGGGAGACCGATCCCGCAGACGTTTGTATTCTCGCAAGCCCCTTCGGCGCAATCCCAAGTGGCGCTCGTTAGATGTTCGCATTTCTCCGAGTCTTGCTTGCACACAAATTTACGCATTCATGACACGACACCGTAATTGAACCAAAATCTTGAGAAATTCTCGAGGAATTTCGACATTCAGGGTTTTGGTGCAGGCCAGAAGTAGAGACATGGCGTGAGCTTGGTGCCATTGACGTAGTGTCGATTGAGGTCGAAACACGCATCCCAGATGTTCCACTCGTACGTGAGCACGGCAGAGTCGACATTCGGCCCCATGCCTGCCCATGGATCCATGGCCACCAAGTACTTTCCATCCGAGGTGGTGTTGTAGAAGTAGCACGTCATCTCGGCGTACACGTTGTAATGCAAGTCCGGCGTCACGGTGAACGTCAGACGCGCGAACGGCATGATGGATTTCTCCGGGGTGCGACCTCCCGTGATCTCGTTCATGCAGAAGAACGTCACATTCGATTGGGATTCGCGGTAATTGTTGAACTCCACGAAGATCGGGACGTTGAATTTCACCCCGAGCAGTTGTTGCATGTTCGCAGCGGCTATGGCGAGAACCAGGAGCATCATCACCGCTGGCCTACTTCCTGCGCCTTCCATTCAGAGAGCTGAATTTGATAGTCGACGTGGTTTGTGGATGTAATTACAACGCTATCTTTGGGAGAGCAAATCCTGACGATTTGATCTTAGGGTTTTGAGCAATGGCTACGGGCAGGGAGATTGCGAAGATTTGGCGGAATGGGGAGACAGGCTTCGATAATGTAGAAGAGGAGTTGCGGATGTGTGTAGGTGGATGCACATACATGTGTGTGTGTCAACCAGATCGCCAAGTACCGCTTACCAGACCCTTCGAAAGTAGGTGAGACTCTATCTGATAGAATCTATGTATCCTGCACGAGTTCTGCTATGCCGCAATTGTCCTAATGGACTAGATTTGGGATATTGATGGTGTACTGAAAGCTTGCGGTTCTGATAGAGGCTCCTTTGACTTGCAGACACAAACGGTGGGTTGCTCTTGGTACTTGTGGATGTGCAGTTGGTATTTGGTGCTTGCAAATCTCGGGGATCAAATCTCATTGAGAAGTTTGCTTCCTGGCCAATCTTCCACTTACTCTGAGCCCGGGTTGCAGCTTTCGAAGGTTCACCCGCTGGAATTGGGCTTGTCGATGTATTGCACGAAGAATTGAAGACATAATCATCGACGCTTGTTCTGCGAAAACAATATTTCAAGAAAACCTCTGGAGTCTGCATTCACCGAGCTCTGTCTAGTTTAGAATCAAAATCAGGGTTTGGATTTACATGCAGGGCTTTAATTCCTACATTTTATTGCCTATTTATTGTTCATTTCTTTGGACTCTCAACAAAGTATGACCACTCAATCCCATGGTCATAGTGTAAAGTGGCCTTTATATCTAAGGTGGACCAACCCATCACCGTTTGCTTACTATTTGGCCCCAATTCCGTTCATTGCCCCATCCAAATTTGTATAGGAAATATTCTAAACCATTTAAAATTTTGACTAATGAGTCAACATAGGCTAACGAGTCAATCTTTGATTGGTAGATACTTAAGTACTAATGGATTCATAAAAGGAAGGTTATGGGTTGTTGATAGGGCATTTATGACTCTAGCCTCTAAGGGCGGTTTTGTAATTTCAGGCTGATTACTTGAAAATTCACAGTAATTATAGTTTTAATCGAAAAATTATAAATTCCACTTGTGTTTGAATTGTGAAACAAGGGCATGATTACTTCGAAAATTCATAGTAATTATAGTTTTAATTGGAAAATCATTATTCCACTTGTGTTTGAATTGTGAAACAAGGGCACACCATTGGAAAATATGTGCCCCTATTCAAATTGGCTCAAAGATACTCAAATTGCAAGTCAAAGAGTTGATAAGCAATTCTAACATAGTAGAACTATAACTATGTGGTAATAGACTTATGATAATGAAAACCTCTAGAAAATATGTGCCCCTATTAGAATTGGCTCAAAAATACTCAAATTGTAAATCAGGGTGGTGATAGGCAGTTCTAACATAGTAGAACTATAACTATGTGGTAATAGAGACTTATGATTATGAAAAGTAGCAAGGTCAAAAATTATTGAGCCCCGTGTTAAAATCAATAATAGCGTGTTAAAGCACATATCATGGGAATTACCATTTCATGTTTAATAAAAAACAGTGGAATTGTCCTCCATGGCGGCTTCGTGCTACAGCCAATTTGCAATTTCACTACAAAATTTCCTCCCACTAGTAAAGAAGAGATTAATCTCGCCCCAACAGTGTGAGTTTCATACAAATGTAGACCTAGTCTAGCTAATCCTGGATTTTCAAACAAAGTGACGCTCAACCTGTTCAGTCGATCAAAGAATTATGTCGCAACAACACCGCAGATTTATGTTGACTCCTCTCGTGCTTCGGCACATTTCCTCAAAGAACTTGCATCCTCAACTGATGATTTATATCAGCACGATTCCAGGGAAGCTCTTTTATTAGGTTATGAGAATAATTCACACCTTAATGTGAGGCATGTTGCTGTAAGCGAACCAAGAGTGCATAAGCACCATCGGGTTTGGCAAGGAGGCTGTTGTGAGAACCCTCCTCAATAACTGTGCCTTCTTGGAGTACTGCTATACTGTTTGCATTCCGAATGGTCGAAAGTCGGTGTGCCACTACCACAGATGTCCGACCCTGCACGGAATCATCAGCACAAGTCAGTGATAATGCTGCACGATTAACCCGAAGAGCTCCAAAACGTCCATATTCTGGATGATGAACAAAGTGCTTCTGACCAATCTTTCGTCCAAACAGTTTCTCATTCACCAAAACTAATATTGGAACCTGTATAAGGAAACCTTCCTTTTTGATCCATTTGGTGGAAACAACATATTCGTACAAAGATATAAGCAAAAAGGTACAAAAGTTCCAAAAAGTATAATTCAAGTCTTACAGGGTTAACTTGGCATGAGAAGAAAACATAATTATATCAAGCTGAGAACTGACAGAGATATCTGGGAATTGGACAGGAGGTGAACGTACTTGCATGAGCCGATCTAGAGCTTCTTGAACAATCTTTTCAGACTCGGCATCAAGGGCGCTTGTGGCTTCGTCTAGCAGCAGCACAGCCGGGTCTTTCAACACAGCTCGAGCAATGGCAACTCGTTGCTTCTGACCCCCCGAGAGTTGCACTCCTCGCTCGCCCACTTGGGTGTTGTAACTATCAGGAAGTGCGCTGATGAAATTGTGCGCGTTGGCCGCCATGGCTGCTGCATGCACTTCCTGTTCAGTGGCACCCTCTCGTCCATACAAGATGTTTTCGTAGATTGTGGTCGCGAAGAGAGCTGGTTCCTGTGACACAAGCGCGATTCTCCTGCGCAAGCTCCTCAAGTTGATCATCCGAATGTCTTTCCCGTCCATGAGGATGCGTCCCGACAAAGGATCGTAGAATCTCTCCAAGAGGGTAATAACGGAGCTTTTACCGGACCCGCTAGAGCCCACCAGCGCCAGCGAACGCCCTGCCCTGACTTTGAGGTTCAAGTCCTTGAAGATCAAGGCATCTGGTCGCGTCGGGTATGCAAATGCCACATGCTTCAGTTCGATGTCCCCTTTTACAGTGTCGACGACTTCAGCGCCAGGGTCGTCGGCATTGATTGTGGTGACGCGATCGAGGACGTGGAACACCGATAACAGTGCTTGACGTCCTTTGGTCAGATCTGGTGCTAGCGAAAGCGTTTCGGCTACGGCAAATGCAGCTATGATGAGAATCATGAACACTTTGATGACGTTTGCGAATTCGGATTCACCACTCTTCACCAACATACCACCGTACCATAATCCCAATGCGTAGGAACAATACAGGAAGAGTTGTGAAACACCGTACCCAATTCCGGCAACCTGATAACAAGAGACTCTTTGTAAAATACGTAAAGAGACGCAACAATCTAAATGCACATCTGAATCTCCCCTCCAGTTTCAGATTTCTATTGAATTTGTCGATGCTTGGAGCTTCTAAACACAAAGACCCTCAAGCGCGTCTGTGAACTTAGATTGTTCCATAGAGCGTCTGGGACAATCTTCAACAGAGGGTGAAATTAGGTCTTATTTTGTTGAGCAAACGTAAACTTGGAAAGAACCTGGACAACATCAAACTTCAGTGGCATACCTGGCCACGCAGAAATCCCTTCTTCATGGGGGCCTCAAGTTCGTGTTCAAAAAGCTTGATGACTCTGTCCTCGGCATTGAAGGCAGCAATAGTGCGGATGTTGGTTACACCCTCCCCAGCCACCATGCTGGCCCGAGCTTGAGCAGACGCAACGTCTCCTGAGAACCCCCTCAGAAACATTTGCTGCACAATACACCCAATCTGGTCATCGGAAGTCGAGACAATAATAAAACGACGGAGATTGTAATCCAAAACGTGACTAATCCAACCTTGATTCACCCCCCCTGCCAAGTGACCACGCAGTTGCATACAGAGAAGTGATGGATCTGAAGTGATTACCTCCACAATTGTGGCGCATACTTGAAGCGGGAACGTGGAAAGAATAACAAAAGCCATTTTCCACTGCAGCGAAATAGAGATGGTACAAACAGTCAACATGAGGGTGAAATTTTGCACAATGATGGAAATGCGTTCACTAATGGCACCCTTCACTGTGGTGGCATCCGCTGCTAAGCGAGCAGACACTTGCGAGCTGTTGTTCTCGTCAGCATCGAACCAGCTCACCTCGTTTTCCAGCATCCCTGAATGCCCACCTCACTTGATTCAATTCAAAACCACAAAGAAACCCCAGATAAAACTGATATTTATTGAGCATGTCCACACACAGAAACTTAAAAGAAACATTCGAAAAATGAAGGTGCTCATTAGAAGTCGATGAGAGCTTACTAGCAAACATCAATTCTCGGACGCGCTTCACCAAATTCTCGCCCATGATACCGAAAAACGTGTGCTGGAAGAAGCTTCCAATCAGACCGGCGATTCCCAGGCCAACACAGAGCAATGCATACCTCTCAACCTCCCTCATCATGTGGCCTTTCCTGGGATCATAGTACTGAACCAGGACACTGCTGAGAATGAAGGCAATCCCGGGGTTCACAACCCCTTGGAGAGCGGAACCACAAACGCCCACGACGCCATAGCCCCATTCGGGCTTGTTAATCTTGAGCAACCGCCACATTGTGGCAGCTTGCGGAGGACCAGCTTCGATTCTCCTGAAAGAACCCCTGAAAGAGCCCCTGAAAGAGCTCCTCTCACCATCAGAAGAAGCATAGCTAGGCTGTCGGCTCAGTCTCCTGCTTGACCTCATCGAATGCCTGTCCGACTTGTCATGGGCAGACCTGGATCGCAACAAAGCGCTTCGCTCATCCGAACGAGAACTTTCCTGATGACGAACAAGATCGACGTAGGCACCGTTGCCGAATGCCATCAGTTTGTCGTGGTTTCCCATTTCGACAATGGTGCCATTCTGAACAACAGCAATGGCGTTTGCGTTTCGAATTGTGGAAAGCCTGTGCGCCACCACCACTGTGGTTCGCCCCACCATCGCATTGTCGAGAGCCTCTTGCACTATCTGCTCCGAGCTGGCGTCCAGAGCGCTCGTGGCCTCGTCAAGGAGCAGGATCTTAGGGTTCTTCAGATTGGCTCTGGCGATGGCTATTCTTTGCTTTTGTCCACCGGACATTTGCACGCCATGCTCACCAACCTGGACAACAAAATACGAGCGATGCAGCCAAAGTTAGAGCATCACGATCTCTCTCAAGTGCAATTCTCCGATTGAATAAGAGTCCTAATTGAAACTCATGCTTTGTAAGGATGTTAGGTCATCTGGAGACTCTTTTCCGTTCGGTTTTATCTAGGTTGCATGCAATGCTCTTCATTGATTCGGGTGGTATAAAATTTGGACCTTTCTGAATTTATGTTTTTCACAATATGATCAATGAAATTGGTATCAAACGTTTTCAACAACGTTGCAGACACTGATTTCGGAACGGAGGGAGTGGAAGCGAAGCAGATCAATTGTTGACGCTCAGCAGATAGTAACCTGCGTGTTGTAGCCCTCTGGAAAGAGTGAGATGAAAGAGTGTGCATTCGCCGCTGTGCAAGCTTCCTCGATCTCCTTATCAGTCGCGTCTGGCTTGCCATACAGTATATTCTCCTTGATGCTTGTGGCAAAGAGTACGGGCTCTTGATTCACGAGCCCAATTTGATCACGGAGCCACTTGAGGTCCAGTTTCTTGATGTTCACCCCATCCAAACAAACTTCCCCTGAAACACCAAAAACTCTTACAATTCAAAAACAGAATCAGGGCAACAAAACTCCATCCCTCGGGATTCTTGCGAGAGAATTCTTACCTGCGCTGGGATCGTAAAACCGCTCGATCAAAGAGATGACCGTGCTCTTCCCCGACCCAGAGCCTCCAACGAGGGCCACCGTCGTGCCTGCGGGAATGGTGAGTGAAAAATCTTGGAAGATGGACACATTGGGACGTGAGGGGTAACAGAATGCAACGTGCTTGAGCTCAATTCGCCCCTGCACAGACGCAAGATGCGTCGTTTCGGAATTCTCAATGTGCGCCGGAGGCTGCAAATCAAGCATCTGGAAAATTCGAAAGGCGGCGGCCTTCGCTTTCGCAAACGCAGTGATGTTCGGCAAGGCCTGACCCAAAGATCTACACCCGCAAGAAAAAGGGTTATTCACACGAGCATAGCAAGAAATCTCTCAAGGCTCGAATCCAGAAGAAATCCCAAATGTCCATCGATGGAAATTTTGAAGAGTTTCATAGACAATGTCCAGTGATGATAGCATAGGATACACACGGATACTCTAGGAAGGGAATGTGGACGCAAAAAGACATTTGTCCAGTTTCCATTTCGAATTTTTCTCCTGTGGAAACCCTCTCCCATTGCTGGAATTGACAGGAATTTGAATTCAAATGAGGGTGGAGTGCTCACATCCCGCCAATGATGACGGCGAAGATGGTGGTGATAGCCATGCCGCCATTGGTGGCACCCTCGCGGACGAGGACCCCGCCATACCACAACAACAACGCGTGGCAAAGGTTCATAAAGAAGTACACCACGCCCATGCCAGTGCCCTTCGCCAAGGCGCTCTGGTAGCCGAGACGCAATGTCCTGCGGAGGGTACTGGCGTACCCTTGCACGGCTTTCTGCTCGCCAACAAAGGAGTAAACGGTCCTCACATTCGCAAGGATCTGCACTTGCCGCAAGTGAACGCATGATCTTTGAGAATCCATTACAACTGTGTTTTAACTAATTCTGCACTATTGTGTTAAAACAGTGCACCGGTCCCAACCTCATCGTGAGTAGGAAGTGCGTGCAGATTGCTTGTCCTAAGCAGCTGCTTGGGTCCATTTTCCTCATGAGATCAAGCATCTGTGCACGGAAAAGCGTCGCCGACCTGGCTCAGAGTTTTAATTCAGCGTTTAAATTATTATGCATTAAGAGACACCCTATCCGACTAACGGTCGTTTCTCATAACACTCTAAAAGCACATAAAATTCACCAAAAATCGACCGCGATCACCAACAGCTGTTACACAGGAGGACCTACGATCCACCCTGTTGTATATAATAGACAGTATATGTATATAATAGTCTATATATAATACTATATAATACCACCCTGTTGTAGCGGCCGGAATTTGGCCTGCCGGAGAATGTCTGGATTTAGTTGACAAACAATAATATATACTACTCTTTTATGACGTGCATTTCCTTGATTGAACAGTGATTTAGGTTCATACCTGTTCCGCGAAATTGCCCCCTTCTTCGTAAGAATCCCGGTTCTTGGAATCGTAGCTTGTGAGCAAGTAGGCGTAGACTCCGCCAGCCGAGGCCATGACGGGAATCACCGCCAGAGTGACTAACGCCAGCTTCCAAACCATGGAAAATGCGACTGCAAAGCCCGCGACGAACGTGCTCACGTAGTGAAGGAATTGTCCCATCTGCGCTACAAATGGTGGTATGTCATCACACGCGGCACGTAACGATTCCATGTGATCTCGAGAACGATGGAGTACCCCAGCAAGGGCATTTCACGGGGGAAATAGGAGGTGTCACATGTGGGAAAAATTTGACCATTATCACCTTCAAAGTGGTAAGTTCATAGTAGGTTAAGAGGTGGTTAGGAGGTGGTAATGGTCCAATTTTTCCCACATGCCAACCCCTCCTACTTCCCCTGTGATTAATTGTACCTATTAAGTTTACGTACCTTTTCGCTGATCGCATCTTGAATGAGGAGTGTGTCGGAGGAGATACTATTCACCACCTCGCCAGTGCGCGCATCCACGTCGAAGTAGCTGATGTCTTGCTTCAGCATAGCCTTGAGGTAAAGCACTCGGATGCGACCAGCTTGCCGCTCTCCCGTTTGCATCCACGCAGCCACCTCTGCAATCGCACACCAGAAATCAATTCCATCGCTTGCTAACCTTATAATGCATGACTTGCATCGTTCTTGTCAACTTCATCGATTTCCCGCTAGCTTCAAACTATTTGAATCACGAGCGAGGGGTACGCACGACGAGAATTGATCGTACCTGCCCATGAGGCGAAGCACACCGCGATCCCGAGGTAGACCATGTAGAGCGCATACTGTCCAAGAAAACAGAGCATTGTCAAGCTTCCGATCTCCAACAGCAGCGTCAGATATTTCGAGTGCAGGTGGTTGATATAGGACCTACCTCGTTGACAATTTCGGCGGTCTTGCTGCGATTACCAATATTGGCACCAAACCCGTTGATCATGCTTCCGAAGAAGTGGATAAATATCGGCATGGAGGCGCCATGCACAATAGACCCCAGCGCGCCAATCGACAACAGCAAGTAATCGAAACTATCCGCAAATGCAAGGAGCCGAAAGAGCGGCACGGAGCCTTCACACGAGTCGTCTTTTTTTCCCTTTCCCTTTCCACCTTTCCCCCCAATCTCATCGGCGACGCCATTGCTTGCTGGCTTGGATTCCATGACCTTGGCTAAATCCTCATGCTGCAAGCTCTCGGCGTCCACTACCGAAAGATCAGTCTTCCGATTCCGGAGAACCTCTCGGTTGTTACCGCTCATCGTCGCTTGCATTGCTTGCTGCAGCTCAAACCTCGCAGCTCCAATCCAGCCTGTATTCCTAATCTCTTTTCAAAACCTTGCCGGAGCTATGCAAAGGAACACTCCGTACTGATCCCAGTGCAGCGTCTTCCTACGAAGATCAGTCAGGCCACAAAGTCTGTGAACGATTGTTGCGAGCAACTGCAATCGAAGACTGCGGTCACAACGACAATCGCCTAACCAGATTATCCAAATCAGTCAGTTACACCAGACATCGAAGTTCAACGCCCAAACTCTGAAATTACTCAGCTGCAACTTACTCACAATAATCGCAAGGGTCTTGTGAAATCTCAGCTATCCATCAGACTCCGCATTGAGAGTTTTCGAGCGCTTCCAGCAGATTTCAGATTCCGTAAACCTGAAATCTGCACATACAATGTTTGCCGTCGATTTTGAACATTATTCCGGTGGCGCAGATAGCGCAGAAGCAAGGAATCAGAGGACCTTTGAGGACGACTCATCAGCTGAAGTTAAGCTCTGCACGTAGCAGCTTTCGATGGAGTTTGATATTCAAATCGTGGGTAAGTTTGAATCTGCAAAATTTCATGAATTGACACTACTCCGATTGGAAACTGTGTCTAATTCATGAATTTTGGAAAAGGAAACGGCCTTGAGCGCTTGAATGTTGTGATGTCGGCACTTGAACTGCCTGCACGTTTGTACTTTACTATTCTTCATGCGGCCATTACTCTTCGTTCCTGGCGATGGGGAGCGCGGAAATCGCGGAGAGTTTACCGTGCAGGACAGTTCAGCGGACCCAATGGAAATGATTCGTGAGTCATGACGAGCTGACACGGGAGACAGGTTGGGTACTGGTCAGTCAGGTCTCTTTTCTCTTTGCAATTAGTGGGTCACACCTGGGGTTCAGAATTCATTGATGTTGGGCACATGTCTTCTAAATGGCGTTAAAAGTAAATTCTCAGATATTTAGGTGAAATTTTGAAGGAAAAAGTGAAGAAGATTATGTATCAAACGTAAATACACGTTTAGAAAATCTGAAATTTTCACTTCTAAGAGGCATTTATTATGCTATAGAACACCATGGTGTCGACTAATTTTTTGAGTTATTCTCTAATAAGGGAAATTAACAATTAAAATTGCAATTAGAATTAGAATTTTGAAATTAGGATAAAAATTAGGTTTCATAAGAACCATTTTTTTCAATTGTGCTTGAATTCAAAAAAGATTCATTTTATGGCTAAAATTCAAATCAAGAGCAAGAAGCTAGAAATTACTACAATGCATTTGTAGATTAAAGGTCTTGAACCACTAAGGTACATCATCAAAGCTTGGTGTCAACAGTTTATATTGGTACTAGCTTAGTGTTTATATTGGCATTTGAGATCAATTTATGATCTATAGCTTGATCTATAGTTTGATCTATATGCTCCAAACCTCCTTTTCTACTACTATAGTTTGATCTATGAATTCAACTTATTCATTTTAGAAAGTTAATAGTGTCTTGATTCACAAATTTCCAACACCATTTACTACAAATGAGTTTGAACAACAAGCTAAAAAGAATAATTGCCTTTTGTTGTCAACAAGGCTCATGAAGTCACCTAGCAAATACAAATTAGTCTTTGTATTGATCTTTATAAGGCTACATATAGGGCTATTGCAACGATTTTAAATTCAAATTTTCAAAGTAATGTAATCTATAATTCTAATAGGTGGGAAACAAATATTTACATTCAAAAATATTTGGACTATAGATGAAACATCATCTTTTCATCTAGATTTGGATCCAAATATCCAAATGTAATGCTCAAAGGGATCACTTAGAGTGTCAATTAGAAACCACGTGCAAACAAAACTTTGAACCCACTATATACTTTTTGAATTTTAAATAAAACAAAATTTAAAAAAACATGAATAGATTTTCCTACTTTGAAAGTTTATGTTTTGAATTATTGATAGTTTTATTTTTTAATAATAATTAGTTACAAATTTTTGAAGTAAAAAGATACAGCATAGAACTGAAAAATAACTTTCACACCCTTATATTATATGAGAAAAAATTGTATTAAAAATGAGAAAAAAATTCCTAAAAATAACTCTCTATTGAAAGCTCATTTTGAGTTGATTATTGATTCAATGGTCATCTAAATGTGTTTTCTATAATTATTTGAGTTGAAAAACTTGCCATTTTAGTTTATTTTCAATCTCTTCTAGAAATCATTTCATATTTTATTTTATTTGAAAATTCGTTAATAGAAACCTGTAGTCATTATTAAACAATGATCAAAATTTTAGATTGAAATTATAGTTTATTAGAAACCACTTGTTTGCACGTAGTTGTAGTAGAACTAAGTGTACCCCCGAGATGTAATGGTATAATCATCGTAGTACTTTGAATATTTTTAGGTATATCCTATCAATTTCATCCATTCAAAATTGAATAAAATCTAACAAAATATTTTAATTTTTTCATAGAGCTGACACTAAGTGAAAAAATACACACAAATAAATTATGTATTCTTGTAACTTCGAACAAGTTCAAAAAGCAACTAATTGCAAGTTCATCTACCTAAATAAATATGAATTAATTTTGCACCTATCTCTTCATAGAATATTTAGTACAATGTTCTATAGAATTTTTTTAATTGAAAGTATAAATCCCTATTCAGACAATTTTAGGATGCCACTACTTGTATATCTTCATAAAGGAGTTAGACTAGACATAACAAATGTTTTCTTCACCTCCAAATGTTTTGGACCGTGTTTTCACCAAAAACACTCTAAAACTATCATTTTTATAATAAGCACCAAATTTTAGAAAAAAAACATTTTTAGAGACATGTAACCAAAGGATCTTGTATTATGCTAGTTTGAAAAGATGTGGACAAATTTTCAGAATTTTTTGACATGTAGATTGCAATATATTAGTGTTTGAAGTGACAAAAATCAATTTTTTGGCCCTACAATACAACAGGAAACTGCACTTTACAAGGTCACATTTGTATGAGAAAATGTCCAAAATGGTGGTGATTCTTTGGATTCATTCTTCAAGGCAACTTGACTACATGCTTGAAAATTTTCAAATCATTTGGAAATGTACAACATATAGGGAAAAAATAGTAAATAGAAAGAAATAGGTAATGATTCAAAATACTAAACTATTAACAACTTATTTATGAAATTGAAAAATGACAATCCCAATGGTTGTAATTCTAAAATAAAAAATCTACACCTAACATTTTTATTTTTTTCCAAAAATATTGAAAATTGAGTTAAATAAAGGACTTCAAACTTTATTTTAGAGTTGAGATTCGATAACTATCTTCAAACTACCTAGAAACTAAAACTCCTCATAACTTTCATATCATTAATCAAAATGGAATGATTCAAAGTTTTCCACATATATATAAATCAAAAGAACCAATTTCAAATATTTATTTCTTAAAAAAGTGATTTTCAAAAAAACTTTTTAGTTACTCAGGCTATCCATAAGTGACAAAAATTACATATCATATAATAATTTTTTAACCATGTAGTAAAAAATTATGAAAATTGTTGGTTTTTAAATCCACTCCTTGAGCACATGTTGTGTGAAAATTTCAAAGAAAAAAAAGAAAAAATTACATTTGTAGTGAGCTATCCAAAATTGCTATGTTGCCAAAAAAAGCATTTTGGGTGTTTAGAGGTTAAGAATGATGGCGCCCCAACATGCTAATAGCTTTCAACATATGTTTCATTTTTTGATTTGCCTACATAAGCTAAAAGCACCAAAAAACATCAAATAAGCAATTCAACAGAGTTGGAGGCACTTTTTCCAAGGAAAAACTTGTATGCAATAAGACATGTAATTACTTTGAATTTTCAAAGTGGAAGCTCCTAGGGTTACTAAAAAATGTCACATAGCTTGGTCATAAAACTAAAATCTAATGAATCAACAATTCACTAATCATTGTTAAGTATAGGGACAATTTAATTGCACTTTGAGGGACACTTCTAATAGAAGTCGACTTGTCATGAATGTGCACATGGGTGGTTTTGGGTGTATTCACCTTATGTACTCAAATGAAAAATGAAACATGTGTTGAAAGCAATAGTAGCATGTCAAGTACCTTTTGAACTTTAAAACCATTGCCTTCCATGATTGCTATCTCTTTTTGAAAGGATAAATTTAAATTAGTGTGGACTATGGCCCCTTGTGACAATTGTCTCAATATTTCCTACATTTTGAGTGAGAATTTTATTTGCTCTCAAAGTGGAGTTGACCCTTTTAATCGTTTAACCTCTAAAAGACCAAGCTGCATTTTTTGGCAACATAACAATCTTGGGCAACTCACTACAAATGGAATTTTTATTTATTTATTTAAAATTTTCACACAACATGGTGACAAGTTTTTTCTATAAGGTCCAACAATTTTCATAACTTTTGACTACATGGTTAAGAAGTTATTATATGATATGTAGTTTTTTTTCCCTAGCTAAGCAATTTGGGCACTTATGAGAAAAACACTTTTCTTAGAGGAAAAAAAATTTGAAATTAGTTTTCTAGATTTATATATACCTAGAAAGCTTTAAATCTTTCCATTTTGATTAATGAGATGAAAGCTATAAAGAGTTTTAGTTTGCAAGGAGTTATGGATTCTCTACTCTAAAATAAACTTTGAAGTGTATTATTTAATAGAATTTTCAATATTTTTCAAAAAAATAAAATCATAGGATGTGGATTGCTTATTACAACATTACAACCATTGAGATTGGCATTTTTGAATTCCATAACTAAATTCTTAAGAATTTCATATTTTGAACCATTATCTACTTCTTTTACTTACTATTTTTTTCTTATATGTTGTACAATTCCAAATGATCTGAAATTTTTCAAGCAAATAGCCAATTTGCATTGAAGAATGAATACAAAGAAGCACCACCATTTTGGATATTTTTACATACAAATGTGACCTTGTGAAGTGAAGCTATCCAGTTTTACGTAAGGCTAAAAAGAAAGGGGTTGACTTTGTCACTTCAAATGCTTATATCTTGCTATCTACACAATGGAGATTTCTGAAAAAATTTCCACATCTTCTCAAACTACCATACTACAAGATCCTACATTTACATGTGTCCAAAAATGTATTTTTTCTATAATTTGGTACTGGTACTAAAAATGTTTGTTTTGGAGTGTTTTTGATGAAAACATAGACAAAGAACTTTAGGGGTTGAAAAACAAATTGAATGTTCATTCTAGAAAGGGCGTGACATGCTTTAATTACTAGCAGCTAGGATCCATTTATTGCATGAGACTATAACCTTAAAAAGATGGAAATCAAGAAGACACCTATAAAATTTGGCATTTATTGTAGAATACAGGTATGGCTTAAGGTCCATTTGCATTGAGTGCTAAGCGCTAGCTAGGACCATTGACACTTAACCTTTAAAGGACGGACTAGTGATTGTGGAAATCATCCCTTCAGTTACCGTGTGAATCATTTGCTTACAAAATTGCAAAAACACTCATTAGAAGGCATCAAACTACTATAGAAGACCTCCCCTTTTCACAACAAAATTTAGAGGATGAATAGTTGTGCATTTGTCTTAGTAGAAGAATTCTCTATCATCCTTCGGACGCCAAATATCTTTATTGACGTTTAAAGGTTAACATTTATTTTGGACATGTTCACACAAGGGGGCACTTTTAGCTCCCGAATGTACATGGAGTGGTACATAACAATGTTCTTTGCTTTGAAGGTATTGCGAGATTTGCACTAAAATCACGGCATGGAGCTGTACTTAAGATAGCAACACCCATAAGCATTATTGTATCCATAACCACCACCTCTAAAATATTGGGAAATATTGGGAAGTAAATAAATGTGATTACAAGGATGTACTACATCTGAATATCAAACCCTATTGTTGGTATTAGGTGCATCTATAGTGAGCTCTTTAAAAATTCACAACTTATATTCACATTGTCCAAAAAATACATTTGAAAGTGCATTGAAATCCTTTTTCTCTTGCTAGTAGGATCTAATAATTTGTTGTATGTGTATCTATTAATAGACATCATGTCCCAAACCCTTAAATTGATGGTTATGGGTGTTGCTACCTTACATAATAATGAAACCAAGCTGAAGTGAAGATGCCTGAGACATACATGCGCTCTTTGTAGTGGCCCTTTTTAACTAGCAAAGACTGGTCAGGCGAAAAATAAGAACGCATATCTAAATGCTCCCGCAATATGTAATGGAGTTTTCCTCTGAAAAGTTGGTGCACCAGTTTGGAAAGTGTGAAATGGGTTACTTTACCAACAAAGGGCCATATTACATGTTCCCTTAACACCTCAATCTTTTTTCTAATTTTGGCACATTTTTGCTTATAACTTTCTATAGAAATATCATTTTTTGCAATTTAATGAAATTGATTATTAACCCCTAAAGGACCAAGGCCTTTTTTCTGTCAGAAATCACTCAAAACTGCCATACCTATAGCAAGGAGTAAAAAAAATTGAGACGTTTTTTTTTCCATATCTAACCATAGTATCTTACACCTAACTAGTACAAGAGTGTGTCGAAAAAATTTCAGAATTTTTGACCGCTCAAATTGCAAGATATCTGCGTTTAAAGTAGAAAAAACAAGTTTTTCAGCACATTGTGGGACTAGATTTTTTGACTTTGAACATTTTTAACTTAAAATTTTTTGCACTATAGAGTTTTGAGCTTTAAATCTTTATAGTGGAGAATTGAGTTGAGAGTCTAGGTAAAAAAAAATCCCAAAAAAATTAATTATCATTCTTAAAGAAATTGTTAAGTAGAAGTAGGTATGAGATAGAAGGAAAATCTAAAATCTTCATATATTTTAGATGGAATTAAAATGCTCTAATCCCAATGGTGAGATTGTTCTAGCAAGTAAATCAGACCATGCAAAAAAAATTTGAAAAATTTGAAAATTTTCATTCCGAAATGAATCCTACAAGTTATTTTTTTCAAGAAGAAGCTATAACTGCCCGAAAAACAAGAATGTCCATAACTTTCTCATAACATATCCAAATGAAATGAATCAAATCTTTCCAAATAAACAAATATAGAATCTATGAGAAAAATTAATATTAAAAAGAAAATTCAAATTTTTGTCCATTTTTTTTGGCTGCCCGAGCTGTCCGCCGTCTCCTCATTTGAGCTTATTTGGTCATAACTATTGTTTCCAGGTACCAATTTTGAAAAAAAATTAAATTCCCACGAAACTAATCAACTTTTGTACCTCCAAAAAAAAATTCAAAAAATTAGGAGAAAATTTCAGCCCGTAGGTACCTACCCAAAACGCATTTGTCCCGTGAAGGGACAATGGTCCTTTAGGGGTTAAGGAAGGTCGTCTTTATAAGATTCAAGTGTTATGTTGGATGAATGAAAAGTTAGTTGGAAAAAATAGCAGTTGCAATACTGGGAATACTGTCATATTGTCTACACTAGTGCAGTTGCAATACTGGGAATCAATAATTCAAAATAGGGCATGGACCAAAAGGTCAACTTCCACCAAAAGCTGTGAAATAATAAGCTTACTGAAAGCTGTGAATACAGTATGGAACTATCCTAAAATTACTGAAGCTCATCATCATACCGGTGGCTCACATGGCAGTCAGTATGAGTGAGTGTACTACAGGTAAGGTAATTTTCCACCCCCAATTTACTGCAGGTCTTTTCCACTTGATACTGAAAATATAATGCACTCATTCATAATGATGATACTGTACAAAGGTCCGCAGGATTAAAAATAAATAAATAAATGAACTGGATAATATTTTGAGAGCAGGACATACCGTTGCGAACCCATGAGGCTGGGGTTACTTTTGCATCTTTGAAAAAGGAGACACCCATCAACCAATCCCACAATCTTTGGATTAATTGGAATGAAAATCTTTTTCAGGCATTTGGGGAGACATATACCTGCCTACCTTGGGAATGATCATTGCCTGGTTATACAATGTTATGGAAGGATTATAGTAGTTTTTTTTCTATTAGATAGAGAAGTAATTCCAATGACTATTGGGCTAGCATGAATTACATAACGTTGTATAACTAGGCAACAGTCCTTCCCCATGTTGGGAGGGTATTATGCTTTGCTAGATACCTTGGACGGACTTGTTAGTTAATTCAAGGATTGAGGTTAGTTGAGGAGTCATATTACACAATTTTGTTCATTGTAGAGGAGTTCCCTTTTCAAGGATGCAAAACTAACGGACCCATGCCTCATTGGTAAATGACATTTTATTAAGAGTTTGTTCATCTAAGGTCCTACAATACTTCTTGAGAGAAGTAATGAGTGACTCTAAGACTACATACTCTTGTTAGAGGGGAAACTCTATACTACACTAGGCCTAATAAGCAATAAGGTGGATATCCCCCCAATAAGCCACTTTTTGCTATTGTGCCTAGTTACTATTATTAGTCTAATAAAAATTTCATATTTTCTTGTTGGCAAGTGAAAGGAGGTTCCAACGCACCAAAGAATTAAACATTTGGATATTGTAAGCAAAAGGGTCAAAGTTTTTTAGGTAGATGTTCTAAATTTGTTTCTTCAATATACATACATATTGATTTTGGAGATGTGCATGGAGAGATGATAGCGGTTTTAGGCTAGGTGTGATTTTGGGTGTATCCACCTTAACCCCTAAAGGACCAACATGCGTTTTTTGGCAACAAAGAATTTTTGGCCAAGTAATTGTGACTAGAAATTTGCATATTTTAGGCTGAAATTTCAATAGAAGGCGGGGACAAGGAATATCTTTCATATGCACTAAATTTCATGACCTTTGGAAATATGAGTCAAAAGTTATGGCCTAATATGTTATTTTTATCCATGGCCATACAATTTAGGCAAATAAATAAAAATCACTTTTTTCAAAAACATAAATTTGGATTTGGTTTTCTAAAGCTTTGAATCATTCTATTTTGATCAATGAGTCAAAAGTTATGAGGAGGATAAGTTTGTGGGCAGTTATGGAATCTCTACTCTAAAATAAACTTTGATGTCCTTTATCTTACTCAATTTTAGATATTTTTTGGACAAAATAAAATCATAGGGGGTAGATTGTTTATTACAACCTTGCAACCATTGGAATTGGCAATTTTCAATTCTATAACTAAATTCTTAACAATTTTATATTTTGAATCATTCTCTACTTCTTTCTACTTACTATTTTTTCCCCTATATGTTGTACAATTCCAAATGATGTGAAATTTTTTAAGCATGTAGCCAACTTGTCTAGGAAAAAGAATCCAAAGAAGCAACACCAATTTGGACATTTTTTCATAGAAAAGTGAGCTTGTGAAGTGCAGCTGCCATGTTTTTTGCAGTGCCCAAAAAATGATTTTAGTGAATTTGAATGCTTACATCTTGCAATCCATGAGGTAGAAATTTCTAAAGTTTTTTCTACATCTTTTCCAACCAACATACTACAAGATTCTATGGTTTTTTGTGTCCAAAAATGTATTTTAGTGAATTTGAATGCTTACATCTTGCAATCCATGAGGTGGAAATTTCTAAAGTTTTTTCTACATCTTTTCTAACTAGCATACTACAAGATTCTATGTTTTTTTGTGTCCAAAAATGTATTTTTTTCTAATAGAGCTAATAAAGTTTGACTCCATTTAGAATGTGATTTGAGAACTAAATTTTTTTTGACAATTGTATGTCATATTTTATTAGTTTCATAAATGCCAAATTTCAATTGTTGATGAGAGTTCTTGCAAAAGATGTGTAGATAGACTAGTTGGATTTGTTTTTAAATTTTTTATTTTTTGTGTGGATATTTTTGTGTTTATTGAGAGTGATTGGTATGCTTTTTATAGTATTTGTGTTCCAATTTGTTTTTTTTGTATATATTTTTATTAAATTGGAGTGACTTTTTGAGTAAATTTTTGAAATTGTTAAATTCAATTAGGAGTGTTGGGTTGCAATTTAGTCCAAGTAGGTGAGTTTGGTTAGGTAGTTAGTAAATCAAGTAGGTTGGTTGTAAGGGCCAGTAGTTTAGTCAAGTAGGAGTTCAGTGAGTCTTGTGATTCCAAATAGTGCATGTCCAAGTTGGTAGTTGAGCAACTGTTGGGAGAGTATATAGTCATCCTTTCCAATTGGAAATGGACCCACTTGGAAAAAGCTAGTGCGAGTCCTGGCCAGGGGAGCCCTATAGTGTAGTTTTTTTTTTGTCTTTGTGTGTGTGTCCGAGTGGGATGAATTTGTGTGTATGGAGTGTCTTGTGTCCTAGTTGGAGATGTGTTGATTGAAGATCAGTTAGAAATGGAAAAAGTTCGAGTTGGATTGGATGGTGAAGATGGTTACCTATGAGATTCATGAAATCAAAATATTGTCACCAAGTTAGAAGTGTTTGAGATGAAGCTTAAGTAATTGTGGCTGTGATGGCTGTGTAGATTTGAAGATTAGTTGTAGTTAAATTTTGAGATCATATTGATGAACAATTAGAATGAGATGACAAATTGAGTTAACATTGAACATTTGTATAAGGGTGATTTTAATTACCAATTAGGATTTAATAGAAAAAATATTTTGAATCAATTGATGTATTGGATATAAGAATGTGAATGAGTTCAATTGGAGATATGTTGTAATTGTTATGTGTGTTTCTAGTTTGGATGTTCAATGCATTGCTGTGTATAAATTTGAATCAAGTTGGTGGTGTGTAATGTAGTTGTACTTTAAGTGGCTACTAATTTTTCTAATTGGGTCATGGTTTTCTATTTTTGGATTGTATACCTATTTTAGGAATTGGTCCATTTAGCATAGATTCCTACTTGACCATCTCCCTTTGAACGAACTTATTTTACTAATTAATAGGGTAGTTTCCAAATAGGTCATTATCCTTCTTCAACAAGATGCCCTAAAGATGCCCAAATTGCAAAGACTGCCCAAAAATATAGTGTGGAAAAAAATTATATTCCCACTACATGGTACATGTTAACATCTTGTGTCAAAATTTCCTAAACATCTAACCAAAATTGACTTCATAAGAATCTACTTGGATTTTCAATTGTTCGTTCTATAGGGGTTAAAAATATGCTTTTTTTAGGGGTTAAAAATATTGTATAGTCAATGGCACTTGAATTCAATTGATTGTTGTTGGTTTCATGATGTATATTCTATCTGTAGTAGAGGAAAGGAAAAATTTGTGAAGAAGGGTGGGGGCAAAAAGAATTGAACATTTAAATTTTATGTATAAGATAGTCCCACCTTAAATATTGCATGAATGAATTTGCAAAAATTGTTGGATATTGAAAATATGCTTTTTTTAGCTTTTTATGTAAAAATATGGTCATCTTAAATGCAATAACTAAGGTAAATAGCCCCACATCAAATACCCTCTTAACTCACGTGTATACCTTAAATTACAAGGAGTGATCTCCCTAGGAATTAACAACAACTTCAATACAAGTAGTACAAAAACTCAAAGACATGAAATACAAGAGCAAACTTTGAAGGGACTCCAATGTCCTACAAAAAAAGCTTTGAAAAATAGCAACAATGGAGTTGAAATGCTTTTAAAACACACAAATTTGGCAACTTGACTCGCAATGACAAAAAAATCCAACTAAATGGACCTAAAATATAACAAGAGGTTCAAAAATGAACTAATTAAGGGGTGATTTGAGAGGAGAATGAATGTCCTTACATACACTTTGAAGGGCACCCACCTCCTCTCATTTCTACACGGTAAACTTATCACTTAAGGTTTTCATTCTAATTTAATAAGTTTTGACTTTCTATATTGGTAAAAATTTGAACTTTTGGAGATTAACTCCAAATCACAAATGGATTGCGCCATTGACTCTAGAATTCCATTTTCAAGCGAAGGTAATTCCCCACCCTTTTTTCCTATGCCCCAAATGCAAAGAATTCTAGCACCAACTTAAAATCAAAATGGGTTAAGTCACAACTTACTACCCAATGACTACATGAAACACGTTCAAGTCAAGAGCACCAAGTCAAGATTGCTCTAGTACTCCTCTAATGCTAGTAGGTTCTCTTCCATTGACAATTCTATAGCTCTTACTAGATTAACCGTCTTTAATGGAAGTGGTAGCCTTTGAGGAGCAATCAGACTTGCGCTCTCCATTGTAATACTAATGAAGGCATCCGTTGTATCTACCACCTCTCACTATGCTCTTGCCTCTTTGTGCTGTACAACTTTCCAACTAGGTCTCTCTTCAATATCTCAAAAGAAAACTTGTGTGGCTTGGCTAGAAAAAATGAAGGGCTCTACCACGCTATGCAATTTGTAATAGAAGTTCACCATGACAAACCTAGAGTTGTCTTTTGTATAAGTGGGATTCTTGTGATTGTCTTGAGTCTCCACCTACTATAATGTAAATCTTGTCTATTTATCAAAATCACAAGGCAACTAGAGGTAATTTCCAATGGAAAGGTCAATAAGTCTAACGTATTGTGACTAAGGTCACTTGTTTTACAGGTTGGATACTTATCTACTTGATTTTGTAACTTGTTTTGGAAATCTAAACAAAAGGGTCCACACTCAAGTCAAATCATCTCAGTCCATTACCAATGCTAGTATAATAGACAAAATGAATGTGGTCACAGTACTTTACTAGTGGTTGGCTCTTTGTCAAATTGT
Source organism: Rhytidiadelphus loreus (assembly GCA_947034895.1). Classification (NCBI taxonomy): domain Eukaryota; kingdom Viridiplantae; phylum Streptophyta; class Bryopsida; order Hypnales; family Hylocomiaceae; genus Rhytidiadelphus; species Rhytidiadelphus loreus. The sequence continues at coordinate 23,955,381 of OX344765.1, read as the reverse complement.
CATTGTGGTTGGTCAATTTGTCTTATGCATGCTCTAACCACTTACTCAAATGGCCAAGTTATATATTTGAAGTACAAATAAACTTTTAGGGACAATTTTATTAATTATTGTTTCCTCTTTTTGTTCCCTTCTAACTAGGCGGTTTTATATTTACTGGCCTAATTTCCAATTTAACATGCTCAAATCAAATCTATATTGCTATTTAATTTTGCCATATGCAAGGTTTGAGAAGTTTAGACTTCTTTCTTGTTTTAGTCGATTTATCTTTAATCAGCCATGCTTTCGCTTTCGCTTTTAAGTCGATTAATCTCCAACTTTCAAGCGCTCGAAATCAGTCCACTTATCTCAGCATTGTTCTTCGTACCAAGTGGCTTGGTCGAATAGACTCTAAACCAAGCAATCAGACTTCATGTCTACTTGCTATGTAACTTATCAATTGGTCTGGCTATGAAATCCAACTTAACTTAACTTGAGTTTTACCAGCTTACACCATGTCTAATTGATACGGCTTTTATTGCGAATGGAATGCAAATTAAATTATTTGCCAATGCAACTCATACAATATTTGACATGATCAATTTAACATACTCAATCTCTAATTAATTTCACAATACTATTTGCACACATGCTCAAATAATTAGACTTAATTAATCTCAAGAATTAACCTTGGCTGAATTGTAACATCTGCACAATCAATTAGTTATGTATATTCGACCACAACCATATGTCAATTTGTTAATCAGAACGGTGGAATCGTTAGCACAAGTTCACAACAAGCAATGATTATTCGATTCAGTTGATAATTAGACTACTGGTCATATTTTTCCAATCCATATGCCAATGACAATTCGTAATACATGACTTATTCTAAACCTATTGGATCATTCAATTAATTCAATAATGGTATGTTGAATTATTTCCATTGTCTGGACAATTCAACCACTTCTCTCTTAATCACAGGCTCTTAAGTAGATTAGTTCTTTTTCAACAATTAGACAAATTGTTTACTTCAACAACTTGCTAATTTTTACATGGTCTATTCAACTCATTTGTTGCTTACTTCACAAATCAACTTGTCCAACAACAAACAATTTTCTAATTAAGATTATTAATGTACTCACATAATGTTAGCGGGCTGATTTTTATTTATACATTATCAATTTGACTTAAGCATACTTGTGTTGTAAATCAACAATTTAGAGGATCGTCTTTACTTACTAATTTGAATGATTGAGCTTGCAAATACTCACATGGTGATTCATCTTTCAAATTCACTTGACCGGCCCTGAGTCGATTTGATTTCCGGTTGGTTACAACTTCTCCAGCAGTCGATTTGAACAACAAGTTTATTAACTTGTATTTAATAGCAAGTTGACCCAACTGGCCAATTGAATTTCAACTAGACTAGTTTCACAATGTTTACTTCACTCAGTGATGGTTCATTTATCAATAGATTAGTTTTTTTTAACAATTTAATTCACATAAGGATGCATATGACAATTTGACTACTTGCAAATTGTATCACTCGGCATATACTATTTTCAAGATCAGTCATGCAATCTTGCTGATTCAAATACTTCGCAATTTGACCATCCCGGTCATAAACCAACAATTAGTTAATTTGACATACACTTGCTCATACTAACTCCATAACAACTTGACAAAAAGTTGTCGATTAGAAACTGTGACTTTGCTGTGAATTCCATACAGACCACTACACTTAACTTAGTCGACTTGACCACATACAATGCTCAACCACGACTCACAGACAATTAACTCACAACAATTAACGATTTGACATTGGTACTTCTTACAAGCATATGCATACACAAGCAAATAGATAGTCAATTACACTTTGCAAATTGACTCACACAACAATACAACTTACACAAGGAATTTCACCATTTGTGAATTCCTGACAATTAGACACACTTACTCACAACTTGTGAGCTTACACAAATTGATAGTAATATATTTTATATTAAATTTGACGAATTATACAAAGCTTGAGAGTTTAAAAGCTAGTGCTAGCTCTACTTCACGCTAGAGAGAGAGAGATCAACTAGACATTTGGACTTATAGTCCCAAAAAGACCATTTGAAAGGTGGCATCTATTCAAATTGAAATTCACGACTATCTACTTGCCTTGCTTCAAATCCTAGTCTATTAGCTCTATTCATGTCTAATTTCTACCAATAAGCCTTTCACATACAATATCCGTCTAATTGACATGCTATAATGGGAAATAGACTCTTTACTTACTGCATTCACATATACAAAGGCAAGTAAACCAAAAAAATTCAAAAATTAATACTACACCTACTCACACCTCAATAAAATGATTTCAAAGTTATCTTGTTGTTGGAGTTTACTGTGAGCCTTGTAATTGTCACCGGGCCTTGGATTTTTTTTTTTTCGCTTTATGCTCATTTTTATGAGTATTTCTAGTCAAAAGGTACTAAAAAGTGTATTAACATCATGTTTGGTAGAACTGTAGAAGTCCCTACTAATACGGTGTTTTAGGTCCGAAAAGTCCGGAATTGTTCTAAACTCTTCATTTTCATAAACTTTATGTCTTAATAGGTGTTTAAGGGGTCATTTGTGAGTTTGTAATAGAAATGAGCCTTGATGGCCAAACATTAAAAATACATAAAATAGAATGTTAGAGGGATTTAACCATAGCAAGAGCACTTGACATCCTTGGAACAAAGATTTAGGGTTTCTATAGGTACTTAGAGTCTGAAAATCTTGTTAAGAGTTCATGGGAAGCATGACCCAAATTGCAGAAGTTGCCATCATGTATAATATTGCAGGTAAAATTTGCGAATTCAAATTGCAGGCGATCGAGGAGTGAAGAAAGGTGTTTCTAACTAAAAAACATGTCAAGAGCGTAATGGTGAAGTCAAATTGCTAAGATTCCCTATTATGGGAATGATTCCTCCTCGAAGGAATTAAAATCAGGAAGTAGGAATTTCCATCTTCTTATTATTAGTGTCAAGTTCCAATGAGAACTTGCACATAGCTTTAAAGGACCTCTTAGGAGTTCTCCAAAAAAATTCGTATTTTTCTAGATTGCAGAAGATGACTCCATGAAAAATCAACTATGGTTATCGGCATTGGAAATTTCATAGAAATTATCCAAGTAGCAATAAAATCCCACTAAAAATCAGGATATTATTTTATAGCATAAATAAACGCCCAACCAAATTTCATGACATTCCAACACTAACAAGTACCTCAACCGACAACAAAAGCTATTTTTGAAAGAATTTACAAAATGATGACGGTTTGACCGGTGAACTTGGGACATATGGTGTCCAATTAAAGTCAAATTGAACTCTTTTTATACTTTCTTGAACCTTCCAGGCTAGTCAAAACTTTGAGAAAATGAAAACTTCAACATATGGATTTTTGACTTTTTTCACTACTTTGCTAAATGCTAGTTTTTACTTGCAAAATCACTTGGAAGTAGGGGGTCAGACATCTTCTAGACTAACTTGGATCTTCTAAAGACAATGGCACAATTAATTTGGCATTTGTAGATTTTCTCCAAAAGTTATAATAATCACAACATTAGTAGTAGAATCTGAATTTAGTTCATTTTTATTTACTTAGGAGTAGGTATAGGTAATTAGAGAGGAAATTTGGGCCTTGGATGAGTATAAAAGGCCCCCTCCTCCTCTCTCTTTGCACCCTTTTTCATTTCGTACCCTTTTTATTTTGTAAGCTTTGGCCAAACGCAACCACGTTGTTGGAATTTTGGCAATTTGCTAAAAACCTTGTTTGAATTGCATTTTGGAGCATTTTTTGCTCTTTGGTTCTAAGCTCTAGTGTGTTTGAGCTCATTTCAAAGGACGTTGGAGTCCCTTTGAAACGCCTACTAACCATTACATTTTTGAGTAATAATTTGAAGTATTTGATTCACTTTGAGTCTTTGGTACTAATCTTGGGGATATTCAAACCAAATTCTGGCTTTGCCGTTAGTTTGAATACCTTAGTACTTGTTTGGTTGTGTTTTAAGGCTGGGTTTTTTCTTACTAACCATCACACACAAGCTTATTATATGGGATTTTCCATCTTTTGGTGAAAATCCCCTACAAGCCTTGTTGCTAACAATTTGCATGTTTGTTGTGGTTCTTTTAAGTGTCTTGTATACTAACAAAACATTCCATTGAGCTTCTTGTGTGGGATTTCCTACCTTTGGTTTGTGAAAATCCCCCTAAAGCCTTGACGTAGGAATACGTGGTCCTATAGTATTATTTTTGGTCATTTGGAGAGATCTTGGGTTGGATCCAAGACTCTTGATTTCATACATGTAACGGAACTCTTGCAAAATTGTTCCAGAATTTGAGGCTAAACCCTCTAATAATGCGAAGCTATTGCCCTATGTGTTCTTCTTTTTATGTTTTTTTAACTAACCTTTTCAAAATTCTTCTAGAAATCGGGGCCTAATTCCCCCGTATGACGAAGCTTTGCATTTAGGTAGAATTTTCTTATTAGTTTTTGTTGAAAGGGTCCCCAATAGAAGATCCAAGTTGTTTTGATTTTAATCCCAAGGTCGGAAATTAAATTGCCAAAAAGTGGTGAGCAATGGCCAATGAAGTTTTCCATAGAAAAAATTAGATTTTAGAAGACTAGTTAGCCTAGCCCAACCTAGCCAACAATCAAACAAGGCCAAGCAGCCAAGGTCGGCCAATAAGCCAGGCTAGGCAACAGCCAGGTTGTCCAGAAGGTCGGTACAAAGATTGCTTAATTGACCGGTTGCTAAACTGATGTTCATTAGTATCATCATTAACATCATCTAATTTAAACCAAAATAATAAAAAGAGGAGGATACCTATAGGGTCCCCATTTCTGTATTTAAAAAATAAATTATTTCCAAATATTGGAAATACAAGTTCAAAAACTAAGCACTTATTTTATACACTAAGAACTCATCCCAAATTTTTAGAGCTTTTCTTTCACAGATTGAGAGTTAAGATTTCAAACACTGAGAGCTTTTATTTAAACACTAAAAGTTTTCCTTTTCTAACTACACTAATAATGTTAATTAGCGTTTATAACACTAATTACAAACTTGAACACTAAATGTCAATTGAATCAATAATGTGTACACACTAAATCTCAACTTGAACTCTAATTGCCATTACTCATGATGTTTTACACCTTCCAAATTTTACAAAGTTGATATTTAGTGTTTATTGAGAGTACCACTCTTTTCCAATTTCAAAGAAAAAGAACCACAGTTATAGACTTTGGCACAAAAATCATGAAACAATGAAAAATACATTTTCAAAAAGCCAACCAGGGAGAGAGAGCAATGGAAGGCAGAGCAAGGAGCAGGGAGGCGCGGAGGAAGGGAGGCGCAGAGGGAGGAGGGAGGGAGGGAGGCGAGGGAGGAGGGAGGAGGCGAAAGGACAAGGGAAACACTAAATGTAAAGTGGTTGGAAATTGGTGCTCAAGGGTAAACACTGTAGACTATACTAATCTTCACTAAATACTAATTAACATTATTAGTGTACTGAGATGGGAGAGTGACTGAGAGCCCAAAGTGATTGAGAGCTACAGTGAGAGTGTAAAGTGAGGGCTGAAAATTCAAAAATCAAAGCCACATAGTGATTGAGAAGCCCAAAGTGAGTAAGGAGAGTGTAATTTTAGATTTAAAAGTCAACTCAAGACTCAAGGTTGACCGTACTTGGGAGTGAGTGGAGAGGTCTTGGGCATGTCCAGGGAGTAAAATCTCAAAGAATTCAAGCATAATTTTGCATTTTAGGGGTTATAGGGTTGAGTTAAGCCTTACAAGAATTTGTTGTTGAAGTCATACTATAAGTTGACATATTTTCTCAATTAAGTCCCTCCAATTGTGCTCATACTCGACAAGCCATAGCTTCGTATTGGGAAGAAAATTTGCAACTCCAAGGCAACAATCCACAAAACAACAACCAAGTGAAGGAGACAAGTGATGAAGTAGGAGACTTAAGAGAAGAAAGAATATTTAATTGCACGTGCAAATTCCATTAGAAAATATTTGCCATCAAACAAGGTTGGATTTTTCTTATAGGACAAATAGAAAAAACAAAATGAAGGAATAGTTGACCTTAGGAAGATTCTAGAATTAGTTATTCATTAGAAAAAGTCAAACAAGCTTTGTCCTAAGTCTTTGTTTGATTTCAAAATACTTAGCCAAATATTTAGTGTTAGATTTGATAGGATTTGATTTCCAAAAAATATCTACAAAAGAAAATAAAAAAATTAGAAAGAAATAGGAAAATAAAAAAATAAAAAAATAAAAAGTATTAGGAAGAAAAGAAAAGAAACCCTTTAGAAAGAAGAAGTTTGGAGATTCTTCAAACCATTACAAACCTCACCAAAAACCAATATCAAAACACCAAACATTGAAGATGGAGTTGGAGATTGTCATAGACAATTTGGTGGCGTTGCGCAACAACGATGGCTTCAACACTAAGGTTAGTAATTGATGTTTTAACCCAAAATTCTTGCAATTTTATTAGAGCTATTAAGTTAGGAATTAACATTTGAATTAAAAAATAGGAATAGAATTACTTATAGGAAATTAAAAAAATTAAAGAAGAAGTTTAAGTGGTTATTAAATTATCCTAGTAGTTAGGTAAATTTTTACCACCATAATTCAAGGAACTTACTAAAATCTACTCTTGGATTAAAAGTAGTAGTGAAAGTGGATTAAAAAGTAGAAAGTCAACTTTTAGGATTTTTTTAGGAATTATTTAAGAATACTGAAATCTAAGGTAAAAGTAGAAGTAATTTTGAAATTCAAGTTAAAAAAGAATTACAAAGAATTATTATAAACTGGTTAATGGTAAAAAAATTCACCGTAAATAACATTTACCAAGAAGGACAAAAGTAAGAAGTTTTATCTTTGAAAAAGAAGTTAAGTAAAACGTTAAAAGATTAAACCAATTAACCCTCAAAAGTAGAAGTAAAATTCTAATTTATTCAATTAGTAAGAGAAAGTTAAGGATTTACCAAGTAGATTAAAGAAATTCACATGGGATAAATTAGGGATAAAATCTTGAAGAGAATATTTTCATGATTTAAAAATTAAATTTATCTTTAAAATTGGCTAAAAATTAAAAGACTCAGAGTAGATTGAATTTTTCAACAAAAGTAGAGTAGGTTTGGATGAAAGTCAATTAGAGCTGACCAAATCAAGTCAAAAACAGAATTTAGATAGAAAATAAAAAATAGAAAATAATCCAAAAAGCAAAAGCAAATTTCGATAGTTAGAACTCTAGAAATCAACACATGAAGTTTTAGAAGGTAGTTTAGTGTCAAACTTCATCCACGAATATCTTTTAGATACTTTCAACTTCTTTATCATTTTGGAAAGGGTAAAATAAACCCTACAACTTTGGCTTTTTAACTTTTCCGCTTGACTAACCCCATTGCCCCTGAGTTTTTTAGTTGTTGTAGCCAAAACCTGGTCTTAGGTATTAATGTGGTGTAATTTGATTAATCATTGCCAATAGGAAGGTTAGGTAGGAACAAACAACAAAAGATCCATTTCTTGGAAGGGGTAATTGGATTATACGTTGTTAGACACCCATTAGAAATTACTACAACAGATTAACTAAGAACCCGGTTGTATATACTTTATTCTAAGGGTAGAAATAAAGCACCCACACTCACCAATTGTGTCATTGTTTCATTCTCCACTCAGAAGTGGCTACTAAACATAGTAGTGCGTACATACGGTATGGCTCTTTGTGATGACTTCTTGTTGAGGAGCAAACAATCCATGTTCTCCAAATTTGCTAAGTCCACCTCTGAATCTCACATAGTACTATTAATCCAATTTGCCAATGCAAGAGTTTGGAAATTTGCTAGTTTTTTGGTTCACTTTTTGTACCTACAAATAAGTCTTTTGAGATGGAATCCTTGGACCAAGCAAACCAATATCAAAGTCAATTAGAGCCGATACAACCAAGGTGGGTGCAACCCAATGGTAGACATTAGATGGGATTCAGGGGGGCTGGAGGGCCGTTTCAGGCCCCTTCCCCCGGCCCTCATCGAACACGGGTGTCAGTTTTTTGTTTTTTTCAAAAAAAATAAAATAATAAAATAAATTTTAAAGTTCTTAAAATGAAAAACAAATTTAATTTAATTTAATTTTTTTTTTCGAAGAAAAGGACGTGGGAGTCATTCTGCCAAGTCAGCAGTGCCTGGGAACGGCCTGTTTCGGCAGTTTCGGCCAAATTCGGGGTTGGGAACTCACAACCCTCCCCGGTAGGGAAAACCCATCTAATGCTTCAGAATGACTCCAACTTAGTGGCCTTCAAGTCGCATTATAGTAATTTACTCTGAAAATGACTAAGATATCACTCCACACATTTTCTACACTACTACGCAATTGGACATGAGCACAACTTCCCTAAACATTGCGGTGTACATAGTCCTTAAATTCTCTACAACAACACATGAAATGTAGAGGTCACAAAGAGATAATTGCTACGCATGCAAATCCTATATACTTGCAACACTCAACAACATATATTGGTGCCGTATGTCATAGAACTCAGAACTCATCACTTAAAGCCTTTCTAATACTCTTCATGTGCCAATTTCTAATCTCTTTAAAAAAGTTGTCTATAACTTTTGATTTGGGGCTCAAAATCTATAATGGATTTTTAGAGATGAAAGTGAGATTGATTTTCCAACTTTTATTGGTTCAAAGTTTTTTGAAAAAAGTTAATCTATTATGCCTCAATGAGGTTTGAAATATTATTTATAACACAATCCTACATTTTATATATCCCACATGGTATGTCTTGCCTCCTACTACCCTACTTCTATAAATGGCTTTTCATTTCATCTCTTTATAATAACACACTAAGTGACTTTGAAGCCATGTGACACATATGTCAAATATGATGTTTGGTATATTGTATATGGTACCTTATGTATGGTGTATTGTTGTGGAATTTTGAATGTACTCATATGTGACTACAAAATGACTACTCTTTATTCAATTGTCATTACATTCCTTTTAGCATAGATCATTGCAAACTGAAAATTATAGGAAAATGACTTTTCATGTCTTTAGATAGCAACCTAAACCCTAAATGTACGTTACTTTAAAATGACTACAAAATGACTTGCTATGTGTTAATCCATCTAGATGGCGCAAAGATTCCACCACATTTTCTAAATGACTTTATAATGGCTTACACATGACTTTGACGTAGATGTCCACGTCAACAACACTAAAACTGTATTGCAAATGCAAAATGACTGCATAATTGGTTGATATGGACATCCACGTCAACAAGAATTCCTTTGAAAATGGGAAGCTACCTAGCATTTTTTGAAAATTTGCTCGTCCACCTCATCAACCACGTAGACCCACTCATCTTTTTTTTATCCAAGTTAAAAGTGAATGGTAATAATACAATCACAGTCATTTAAAGAATGACTTGTCCATTGTAACTCCAAGGCCCTAAGTCATTTTTATGTCATTGTTGTCTGAAATGATTGTTGTGTAGTCATTTTTGCAATCATTTATATCCCCTAGCTTCTTGTAGTGGATGGATAGATGTGCCATCTTCCATGAGCAATCTTTGTAGAATTTTATCTATAAAATGAAGCAATTCACCATTGTAGACCACTTTCACACAATCCTTAGCTAAATGTTGATTTTTAGGCATAAAGACAAGTTCTAACTTTTTCCTTCCATCAAGTGTGCTCCAAATCATCAAAGAAGTCTGTCCACTTTTGAAAGTAGGAACTATACAACTTGATGAATAGCACTTATATATAGTTCTCCAAATATGAATTTGTCTAAAAAAATTTCCAACTTCAAAGGGAGATTCATTTGTCCAAACAATACACTCCCACTTTTCTGCACTCCATCTACATTAGTTCTAAGCAAAAGTCAATCACTAAGACATGTAGCAAGGTGTCAAGAAAGGGTTTTTTTTACTGCAATTTGATTGAAAATGTCACTTCTATGTGAGGTTCTTCAAATAGTATTTCTACTCATTTGCATAGGACATATATTGGTAATCTTGAAAGCGACGAGCGACGATGAATTTTTGAATACAACACAATAGTACGAACATCTCTATCACTAAGCTTCTTAGCGTGACTTCCACCTCAAGGTTTACTTTTGTAAGTTGCATCTTCTCTTAATTTCTTCACTAACCTCTAAATTGTCATAACAAAAACTTTGACAATGGTTGCAATGTGAACTTATGAAGTGTGTGCTTCACTCAAACCTATAATGCAAGTACAAATTTCATCTGAAATTGCCATCATCTACTCTCTTTCACAATACAAATTAGATCCTCAAATCTAAGTAACCAACCCTCATGCACTCATTCATCACCCAATCCTTCAATTCATCACAAATCACTCTCTATAATACTCAATTGAAAATGCAAGCATTGAGATTTATAGGAGAAAGCTTCTTGAGTTCATGCGTGTATGATACACAGTTTATAAGCAAGTAGATTCTTCTAGATGCGACAACTACACACATCTAGATTTATTTGTTACTATTTTCTTTAGAAGCATTTATATTTAAGGATTGTGTTAGACGGATAATTTCAATACAAAAGCATGAGGTGTCAAAGATATTGCAACATTTTCAATATGTCCTAGGTGAATGCAAGAAACACCGGTACTATTTTGTGTCACAATTGGAATGACGGAGTTGCCATTTGCCATATCTTTTGGGAAATGAAGTCCATGTACTTGAAATTTTTATTGGAGATGGCTAACTTGGAAGTCCTCAGATTCCTTATTTTTGAGAAATTTTGAAAAAAAATCCTTTAATTAAATTGTAATTTACCTAATTTGTCACACTTTATGTTTTAGGGTTTTTTAGTATTGTGGAGCATCCCAAAATGATGATGTACGTCTAGGATTGTTGTGGACTATTGCCACAATAGAAGGGCACGTGCCCACCAAAGGGCATTCAAAAAAACACTATTCTTTGTCCTCAACATGCATGCAAATAGGGGTCCCTTGCCCATAGCACTCCAAACATTTATGATGGTTTCAACTTTTAGTTTTTGGTAAAATGTAATCACTATCAAGTTTGTACAAATGGCCAATTTTTAGTTTTTTTTATTCATGATTTTCTAATTATTATTAATTTATACTTAATTTTATCTATTTTTTGTGACAAATTGTCATTTTTTTCAAAGAGTACTATTTCAAAATTATTAAGTACTCAAAAGTACTATTGGTTGTTGATTTTTTGGATCAACGGCTGAGATTGCTCCGTTTTTTAGTACTGCAAGTACTAGGCAAAAAAACCCACAGTTTTGGCAAAACGCTCCCTAAATCGTTCGGTGTTTCTTGCATCTACCCTCCTTAAAATTGTTTCTTATAGTTACACATGTCAATAGATTTTGAATATCTTTCTTTGTATTCGTCTTTTGGCCTTGAAAATTGGCACAAAAGTTGTCAATATGGAGATGATCTTGTGGCAAAATGTTCATGGTAAAATAACTATTTTTTAGCCCTAGGGAGGGTGTCAAAGTTAACAATAGTGAAATGGTATCCTCGATTGTTTTTGACAACAACATATGTTGGTAGATTTTGAATATCTTTTTTTATGTGAATCTTTTGGGCTTGAAATTTTTCACACATGTAATGAACATAGATATGTTCTCATGTCTAAATTTCATGGGCAAAAAAATTAAATTTCAATCCTTGGTCCGAGGTTGTCAAAGTTAGCAATTGTGAAATTATTCTTGTAGCTATACATGTTGGTAGATTTCAAATGTCTTATTTTGTGTAAATTTTTTGGCCTTCAAATGTGTCACGCATATTATTAACGTAAAGGTGATTTTGTGCCAAAATTTTCATGGTCAAAGAACAATTTTTCAGCCCTCAGGAGGGTGTCAAGGTTGGCAACAATGAAAGTTCTTTCCTTAGGACTGCAAATACGTCATTTTGATTGGTACCCTACTATACACCTCCCCAACATTTGTGCTATTTGGGTTGTCACCTACACCACAATTGATCAAAAACATGACAACCTGACTAAGATAGGAACACCCAATGGCATTAGTGGATCCAAAACTTAAATGTAGGTGGACTATAAATGACTCATTTTTGTGGACCACAATGATAAGCTATCTATGTTGTACTTACATTTAAGTTGTAGAATCATTCCCTATGACACCACTACGTACATTGACAACCATTGGATGCTTGTACCTGATCGGAAAGAGGTCAACTATTTAACCCACTCTATTACTAAGAGTAATTGCAGTTGTCACCCAGGTATGCAGGTGAGCGAGCTTGCTTCATTTTCCTCACAATTTGTGACGCGTGGATAGTTAGGTACTGATGAGTGTGGAAACTCCAGGCCAAAGGAAGGCAGTCCTTCTCACTGCTACTGAATGTTATGTAAAACTGACCGACCTTGTACTCATCAGGGACGCAGGGGCCCTGCCCTTTTCTGTATAAATTGAAATCAATTAGGATGTTTCCAATAAGCAATCATTTCCACTGAGTGCAAGCCAGGCCGCATACCATATACAGACCAGCCCTTTCAAGTTTTTTGTTTCCTTAGACACAAATATGACATCCTTCAATGGAAATTGTCCATGTGTTTCAAAATTTCAAAATTTCAAAATTTCAAAAAAAAAATATGACATCCTTTTCACTGCAAGACAGAGTAAAAATTCAACCATCCCAGCCGAAGTGACTGCCTGAGTGGCTGGCAAGCAAGAGAGACAAAGAAAGACAAAAAGAGAGTTACCGGTAATAAGCGTCCTGCAGCTCTCGGTGGACTTGAAAAAACAAACCCCACCTCCATCTCGAATCAGTCCGTTGGCAATTGTCTTCAACAATGGTCCCATTCTGGCACAGGCCCTCTGGAAGGACGCCGACCTATGACCAAACTCATCACACATTCCAACCTAATCTGATTTTTGGACCAACAAGTGCATTCTTTTTTCTTTTTCTTTTTTTTGTGTTTTTTTTGACAAATGAAACAGACCAATAAGTGCATTCTTCATTTCCTACTTTGATGCCTCTTTGGAGCCTCTGCTTTCTTCTTACAAAATTGATGATGATTGTCAGGTATGGGGACACAAATGTCAAACTCTGATCTGACAGATATGAAAAAGAGGATGCTTATTAGCTCCATATCAATGACAACTGCCAGGGTGGATATAAGTTAAACGTAATCCAGGCTTTAAGTTAGGTTTGATGATCTCTTGTATTTCAGTTTGGTAGGGGGCACTGTCCTACAGTACTCTACCTGTGAAACTCAGTCAGGTCTAACATTAGTCCAGATGTGAAGCAAGACAAGCCATAAATTCCCCACCTGACTTCATCAATTAGACTCTAAGGCACCTGGGTCGCCTGCATGTTGGTCACTATATTTAACTTCACACATTGATGGGATGCATTTTTAGAAACTAAGGAACAGGGAGATATTGAGTGTGAATTTATAATTATCAAATGCCGAGTGCCAATGAAATGAGATGAAATGAGATCTTAATGTAAGTTAAACAGAGCCTCAGTTAGTCAGTTAGTCAGTTAGTCATCAGAGACTGCCCATTCAGTCTACATTAAGTTGTGGAGGAGGGAGGCAGGAAGGCGGGTAAACAATAAGCCTTGGATATGGAGAAGACATGTTTCTACTTTTCAAAATCTTGTCCTTTGCCCTTTTTTCTTTTTCTTTGGTTCTGTGACCCCCCCGCCAGGGATCAGGGTGGATTGACCCCCTCGCTCGTCCTTACCAGGGGTGCATGTAAAAAAAAGGCCCCCTATTTTGGGCTGTTCTAGGATATACTCTCGACCTCCCTAGACTAATTTGGGGTCTCTGATTGCAAAAATGAATTAAAATTTTGCAAAAAAAATCATGTGCGGAAAATAAATAATTTCAGGGTTTGCCCGCAGGGCCGAGCGAGGGGGTCAGTTCTCCCTGGCCCCCGCCAGGCCACCTGTGGCTGGCGGTTTGTATTTTTTACCCCTCGCAATGGAATTTATTTCGTTTGGGTCAAAAAAAATAAAAAAATCTTGTCCTTTGTTAGTGTTGGGATGTCTTTGTTTGTTAACCCGTAAGGTGGTATGCTTTGAAAGCAACCATTTAACCCCAAAGCGACCCTACAACTTCCTGAACTTCTGAGCTATGTCGGAGAAGCTTACAGATTTGGAATTTTCATAATTAGTAATATGACTTTGTTGAAAATGTAACCGTTTTGATTGCTAGTTGACTCGGGTAGGGTCACAAGTCAAATTTTTGAATCCCCAAATTACGAATAAAAGTGAGTCGGATTGACGAGATTGTCTCGAGTCACAGGTGTTGCAGGACGTTTTTGGCCGAGGTTCGGGGCACTTCAATGGGTGCTATTGGCAGAATACTTATTGGATTGACATGCCACTTTCTGTAGAGGAGAGCTGCTGAGATCACACAATTGAAGGCGGAAAAAAATATGCGGCTTAGACCAGCCCCACGTTGCACAGGAAGGCCAAACTTTGGGGTGTTTGGCAGTGCAATTTTGTGCATACAACGATCTTGTATTTATTGAAAAAAATGGGGAATAAAAGATGATGATCCGAGCGGTGGACACTTGAAGGCTACGCTTAGGAAGTCACATAAAAAATTTCTTTCAAATCGTATGGTGCATTCAACTGCCACCTTATTCTCAGAGAAAGTGGGGAGGCAACCCGATGAAGTGTAGGGTGGACTCGCCGGGAATAGACGTGGCGGATAAATAAAACGCGGGACGGGATGACCTGTTGCATACGGATGGTGGCAGGGTGGAGTGGGGAGTGTCCAACAAAGCAAAAGGACAAACCGTCTTCCACCCACTTTGTCGCGTTCACTAGGCGTGCCACTGAGGGCTTCAAACCGTGCAACGACGAAAATCAACAATTTTGCCAAATTGCGAGCCAATGAAGTGCTTCGGACTTGCAAGTAGGCTTTCAAAGTACAATTACAACATCTTGCAGGTACAATTGCCAGTAATTGTCTTACAAATTGAAAGGTCCATTGAGAATTTTGTTTTGCAAATTGAAAAAGTATCAAGAGGTTCTTCTCCGTGCACAAGTCCAAATATCTACCAAAATTGCCGAATTTCTATCAAAAAATCTACCAAAGTCCAATTGAAATCAACTGCCGAAAGGCTACCAACATTAACTGCCACGAAACTAACAAAATCAATTGCTCCCGTAGCTATCAAAATTGAAAGGACCTGCAACTTGAAGGACCTACAGAGATGCTAACCACGCTAAATATTGTAGAGTTTCTACATCAAAATTGCCATCAAGATGGCTTGCGTTGTCATTTAGAGGAACGGGTGCCACGGTTGTGCATGAAATGCAACCATGAAGCTCCCAAAGTGAACCTGCAAAAAAATGTCACTTCAAAACTTGAGCAGCATACTTCGAAATGGTGTGGACTTTCAAGTAGCATGACCCTTCGCACATGTAAGCGTCTCTACACCCTGGGCAAATCCGAATTTGTTTCCGGCCACAAATGACGCACTTTGCACGAAGCTTTGCATGTTTGGCAGAGTAGTGAAGTCCATGGTCAGTACGGTTGAATGATGCACTTGTGCGCCCAGGCTGCACATGAGGGTCACACAACCAATTGGCCACTGCATAGTGAAATTCGACTCGAGACATAATCCGCTTCTGTCTCGTGGAGTGAACATGGGCCTTGTATAAAACGTAAGCGTTTCCAAGACTAGTATCAAGAACAAATAGCAGCAAGCGGTGCCACCACTTGTGAGACCGAAGTTGCGCACTACACTCCATGCGGCATTGATCTACTACATCCACACCGCGCATCATTTCTTGGTACTCCAGGAGAATTGGAGATGTGTGGTACTTCTCACGGCCCTTGCCCCTAGTCCATCTGTAGCACAAGATTCCCTCTGCTACCGGGTCCACTGATGTGCTCAACAAGTACACTGGAATGCGATCGAACCATACAACAGCAGCCATACAACGAGAGCGGTGCATTTGAACAATCAATCCACCACGTTCACCAGCTACTCCTGCATACGGAGCTAGATTGGGAGGCATCCCAACTCGATTAGGTTTAACCGTGCCGGTTGCAAGGAAACCTTGCTTCCACAACTCGTCGAAGAGTTGAGGAGATGTGAAAAATCGATCTGTGACCACTACATGTCCCAGGCCTTTCAAGTCTGATACCAATGCCTTCACTACTTTTAATCCAAGGTTCTTCTCAGGGCGCGGACCCTTTCGTCCAGTGTAGACTTGCAAGTCATATACATATCTAGACTTACTATTTGCTAAACACCAAACTTTGATACCATATTTTACTGGTTTATCGAGCATATATTATTTAATCGCACATCTTCTACCACGATAGGGTATCATGATCTCATCTACACAAATGTGACGCTCGCAATTGTATAGTTCCTTGCAAGTCTGTACAAAAGACTCAAGTAACCATCGGATCTTGGCTACTTTATCGTAATTCTCATTAGTATTGTCCGAAACTAAAGCAGAATTATCTACAAGGTGTATGTTCCGGCAAATCATTTCAAAGCGAGCCCTACGCATAGCTGCTTTTATAAGAGGACATCCAAAAAAATTGCGACGGTCCCAATATAACCTGTTCTTTGGTAGCTTCTTCAATCCCATGAAAATACAAATTCCTAGCCAGCAACGAATTTCAATTGGTGACACATCTTTCCAGTTCGGGCCACCGTTGGATTTAGCCGGGTTACTACACCTCGGTTGTTTGGCATACTGGTTGGTTTGGTCACAGATCCTTTTTAAGATATCTGATGACCAATATGGTTCAAAAAAATCATGAATAGGTATTGGACGACGACTTGGGCGACGGATAGGCCTAGGGGTAGGTCCAACAAATGGAAATCGATTCGGGAGAAGTTTAGTGTCCAGCTCCTTCCAATGTTGTGGAGCATAGCGGTGCTCAAAGGGTAACGAGTCAAAGTCTAAATCAGGGGCACCAATGACACTATCTTCTACAACCTCCGGCTCACTACCATCATTGGACAAGGCCCAGTCGGAATTACCTGAGTCGGAATTTCCTTGGCCGTCGCTAAAGTTAGCCTCCCAGTCGGGGTCAGTTTCTGCTTCGTCACTTTCGTCCCCTCCAGCTCCAAGATATTGAGGTAGCTCCAGCGTGTATGTATTGTCTTGGGTTTGTATAGGAACCTCATTGGTGCCACCTTTGACTCCAACCCATACACTAAGCTTGTCCCCTTCTCGAAGCGGTTGACATTTAGCTTTTTCAATTGCTTGTGTCCCGATCACACCACCGAAGTCCACCTTGTACATAGTTGCCAAAGTGATGGCATGTTGAAACTCTCTTGTCACCTCACCAACCAACATGTTTTCGGCCCCAACAATAGGGCTCAATCCTAGAACAGGACGAGGCACCCTGACATGAGTGACAAGTGATCCTTCACTCATGTGTACTTCTGCTAAGAGGGCACCCTCATTGCCTCCAATGTGCATACATCCCCCTCCATCGCTACAAAAATTGTACCAATCAAGGCTGTCACGAGCACTCCGGGAACCACCATCTATAGAAGGGCGTTTTCCTTCACGAATGATTCAAAGCCGCTCTGCACTCTCGCAACCAGATCCAGGTGTCTCTTTGCAATCGAGGAGTGTGACCATAGTTTCTTCTCCTTGTGTGCCGTCAAGCACATTTTGTTCTTCAATTGTCTCATCTACAACTAATCTGTCTAGTCCATGCTGGTTGTCTTGCATTCGGAAAACCACATTTGTAGATACAGTTTGCCTCAAACGTCGAGGCAATTGTTGCCTCTCCACCTCCATTGCCAGTTGAAACCAATCTGATTCAATCCCATTGTCTTGGAGAAGTGGAACTACGGATTTCAATCTTCTCCCCTTCTTGCCTTTCTTTGCATTGTGTCCTTTCCCGCCTCGCCCTACCGGTCCACCTTCTTGTGAATTTTGAACACCATTTCCACCCCCCTTCAAATTGTTGCCCCTTCCCCTACCACACCCTCTTCGACCTCCGCAACTGTCACCTTTGGGATTTCTACAAGGCGGGGGATTCCCCTCTCCCCCTTGTGCTCCCATGATTGCTTCGTCTACCCCTTTTGCTCCATCTGTCATGGCTCCCATCACTTGCGTTATGACTTGGATGCTGGTCTTCTGATTGCTTGCGAGCAAATTCCCTTGTCCGTCGGTGGTGAGCACTGCGTCCTGTGGATTCATCACTTTCCTCAGACTTTGAATGCCGGTGATGCCTACCTCCGTTGTGGGTGCCAGACCTAACGGAGCCAATTTTGCCAATTTTCGGCGATTTGTGGGCGGTTGAGGTACCGGTGATGAAGCACTCCTCGGACTTATTGTTCCCGCCCCCATCGGAGACACGGGTGGCTGATTTATTCCCTCCCCTCCCAAATCTCTGCTTCCAATTGTTGTCGTCGTGGTGCGTTTTTGCTCCCGTCGCCTCACGCGTTGCTTGCATGCCGGGGATCGGATTAGAAGCCTGTCTTGCACTGCCTGACGGGCGGCCTCCTTCGTTGACACTGGATTGCTCATTTTGGTCGGGCCAAATTTCTCTCGCTACACTAAAAAGCTCGTCAGGAAAATCGCGTCTCTTCTTCCACCCTAAGATAAAAGCCACGTTACTGTAAAACAAAATTCTAAAGTGACGTGCCTTCAGCACCTCCGGCAATTTGAGTATCTTCTCGCACCGAGGGAGCGCAAGTAAATGCCGATTGTCCATGCAATTAAGCACCCTTTGCCTTTGATCCTCAGTTGCTTCAATCTCTCTGAGCCAAGACTCAATGACCCGCACTTGCGCAAATTGGCAAACTTGGTTGAATGCTAAATTCGCCATCCTGTTTGCACCACAAATCCAGTAGAAGTACAAGTGTAGTTGCAGAATGGCGAGGATTACAAGAAGTGGGCACAAATAAAAAAAACAAAAAGAAACATGTCACCTACCCCACTACCAAACTTCATAAACCTCAAGCAATCACAATTGTGCGCCGGATTGTGACTGAGTTGCCTTTGCCTGCAATTCCTGGCAATTGTCGCCATCTCAAGGACTTCTAAACGGCTCCCTCCAAAATTCCACTTGCAACTTTGAGTTGTACGTGTGCGAATCCAAAGCTAAAGCACAGCGACTGCTCGCAATCTCCCCCTCTAAACCCTAAACCCTTTGTCCTCGCCACAAATATATTGTTTCTAAATTCCTCGCTTTGAGTGAGCAAGCGAAGAGTACGCGCGAATTAGGTCTTTTGTGGCGGGAATGACTATGTCCCCAAGGACGGACTCTTGTCCTGCAACGGTCTTTTGCCGGGTCGCCCTAAGCCACCCGTCCTTGCTCATCCGAGGTGGCAGAGCTCCTTTCTCCCAAGTTTCAGAACCTAGCTTCAGTTATTGGAGTGTAGCAAATGAAGGACACGTCAATCCTTGACCATACAAATTAGACCTCCTTCAGCACCTAAACCTCTATAATTGCGTAGTTAAAAAAAAATTCCAATTCAATACACATTCTGATCTATTTAGCTTTGGAAAAAAACAGAGGACACATTGTGTCCCCAGGGTCGCTTTGGGGTTAACCCTGAAACATCAGAACTCATCCCAGGCATGCAACGAGCCCTTAAAAGTGAATATATTTGCAAGCAGTATAGGAGGGGGTTGCAGAATCGCTCAGTCATTTACATTCACCCCTACAAATGCAGTCACCCCTACAAATGCTGTGAAAATTGTGCAGAAGCAGTTTTGTGTGATTGTAGACTTTCTATGTTGAGAACCGCCCATCCAAAAGTGGTTCATTCTAGAATAATTTTAGGGTGGAAAAGGTGATTGTAGTGTATAGTATTTAGTAATGAATGAATGATACACTAGAAGTGAAGTGTAGTAAATGAGATGCAGTAATTTTAAATTGCAAGTTCGAACTAGTAAGGTGGAAGCACCCAAAACCATCAGTTTAAGGAATTCAGCATACTTGGAGGCACCATTTCAAGAAATTAATATTTTCGTGGTGTTAGCGAGAGAAAATCATGAATTTTCAAAAAAAAGAAAAGATTTCTCGGACTTGGCATGTATTTTCTATGAATTTTCAAAAAAAAGAAAAGATTTTTCGGACTTGGCATGGATTTTCTATGAATTTTCAAAGTTGCAGTCCCCTAAACCATTGGAACCGTCCCGTAGGTGGACCCAAATATGAATTTTGACAAATTCAGCACTTACCCAATCACAGTGAAGAGAGGAAAAAACTTTATGACACATGTCAAGGACCATTCAATAAAAGTCTAGGGACGGTTTATTGTCCATCTAGGAACAAAGATTAGATACATGTGCAGTATTGGGTGCATGATTTAGAGAGCACCATGAACACTTTAACTTTCATTTGATCCATTTAGTGTTTTCACCTTAAACTGAATTAAGATGTGTTTTGCATGATTTAGAGAGCGTTGTGAACACTTTAAGTTGTCATTTGATCCATTCACTGTTGTTTTTATATTCTTTACAGCTGCAGTCTATGAGCGTAATGAACAACTGATGCACTTTTCCCTTACAAAAATAACCAAAATTTCTTTTTTACTACGAATTTTCTGGAAAAACAATGGAATAATAGCTCCTCTTCTTTCTCTAGCCATGAAAAAAAATTACATACTTTCGGTTTCACTGGCTTCTCCAAACAAGCCTATATTTCCTTACATGTACCATTACTGAGCCTTCTACCTTGTATATTGAAATTGTTGAGGTGCATGGACAAAGTAACAGTAGAATCTCTTAGTTTAGTGTCACAACTATCGACTGCTGCAAGAAAGTAGAAAAAAACAGTAGTTCCTGTGCAGATCATAAGCTTTGACCACCGGCATTCGAAGTTGACCCTTACGGGCAGGTGCTCCAATCTATATCTATATATCTATATATCTATATATCTATATCTATCTATATATGAAGTGATTGTGGACTACTAGGAGCTCCAAAAATTATGACAAAAATTGCAGTGTGTAGGATATGATGTTGAGAATGGCACTACAACTTTTTTTGCTCATGCTTTTGCCATGACTTTGAAAATATGTAGCTTGCAATGCAGAGGCCTCTGAAGAGAGACTAAGCAGATGTGATTTCTATAGAGCTTACCGTGCCCCCTTCACCTGGACCGTTCATGGTTCATGAATATACGGACACATTCCTAGCATGCCCACATCGACCAAAGCTAGCACCTAATTCACAATAATGTTATAAAACAAAATTGATGATGTCATTGTCCTCAAAGCTTCTGTCATGCTTAGTCTTCAAGGCTCCATTGGAAATCTCACATTCCACTAATGAAGAATTCAATCTACATTCCCAATTTTACTTGTAGTACATTAGACTATTGCAACTGCCATGCTTCTCTTGGTGGCACGTGGCTCAGTGTAAGTTGTTTCTCCCCCACGTTTTGTACATCACTCTAGAGAATGTATGAAGCTCTTATAGACACATTTTAGAACTATGAGTCCCAACAAAAAAAATTTAATTTAAAAGGAAACCACTGAGGAATGCCCCATGACTACTGCCCCATTCTAAGTTCTGGGCCTGGCATGATCAAATTTTCCCAATATTTTGATACTTCACTACTTGAATTTTTCTCTACCAGTTGCGCTCATCAATAGTGTCGCCATCAAATCGAATGCAAGCAGAATTCATACCTCAACCCAGGGAAAATTAGATGAACAATATCTAGTAATTCTCTGTCCTCTGTGCTTCTCAGATTCTGTACGTCGTCCTATTTTTGGACTTTGGAGTGGTTCTGGGTTAAGGGCTGGTACCCCTTTTTCATAGGTTTTCAGGGACAAAATTATTTTCAGATCATTTTTCAGAGAAATAAAAATAGATGTGGAACTTAACACAAGTGGTTTTGTATTTTTTCAAGAATTTTTGAATTATTTACAAATTTTCAAAGATTTGGAACATAGACATCTATTTGTGACCATAGGTCTCCCCAAATATGTCCACTTGCAACTTGTAAAGAGATGTGCGGAAATCAAAGACAATGATTGGCTCTCGTAATAGAAAAAAAAAATTTCCTCAATTCATTCAATTGCTAAAGTGGTCCATTAACCTTAGACCGCCCAAGAGGACAAAAAGTGTCCTCACATAGTTTTAAGTTAAATTCAAAGTACTGTAACTTTTGCATCCGATGTCCAAATTCAATAAAACTTGTTGAGAAAGTTTTGCCTTTTCTTCTAGTTTGTGTGTTAAATATTTCAGATCAATCCAAGAGGTAATGATTTTCTGGAAGCCAATCAAAGTTCACAGGCTCAATTTGATTCACCAAAGTGCACTTCATGGCTGCAACTTCAGGGGCTTGTATCTCCTTCATCCAATGTTCGATTTCAATAAAATTTGTTGGGTTGTGTTTCCCTTGAATTCTAGTTATTGTGGTGAAATTTTCATGTCAATCCCAGTTGTTTTGAATGTTTGGGAGCAATTCGAAATTCAAAATCCCGCCATTTATGGACTATAGTGAACTTTGGCGGCTTGTATCTTCTTCATAAAATGTCCGTTTTCAATAAAAAAAATTGTAAAAGTTGCGCATACTAGTCTAGTTTGTGTGGCTAAATTTTCATATCAATACAAGAATTTATGAATGAATGAGAAGCATTTTAGTAGAAGGAGGTTCAACCCTAGATGTGTTTTTTGCAACTTTTCTTGCCTATTTTTGACAGTTGCAAGCCATTTTGCAAACACATTGAGTCAATTGAATGATATTTTTTTTCACCAATGTGTTCATATCCTGGTTTTGAATCACTTTGTAGTTTAAAGTTTTTTCATTTCATTAGGTTTAGAAATCAAATTTGGCCTCTAATTAAATGTGTTTTTAGGAAAATTTCAGCATTCTTTTTCAACACTAAAACATTATAATCTTGCAATCTACACGGTCAAATGACTTCAAATTTGATCCATGACATCTACAACATGTGTACTACATGATTGTACGGTTAAGATCCTAATTACTTAGTCACATTTAGATTTATAGCACTTCAAAAGCTAGGACAATTTTTTACCAAAAACGGCCATGGGCAGTCTAGGGTTAAAGGATCACCTCATCTCCATTCTATATCTAAAAGTAGAGGCAATTTGAGGAGAGGAGTACTTTCAGAGCATACTACCTTAAATGCCCAAGCCTTTTGAAGTATGGTTTTTCTATGAAAAAAGGTCATGGGCTTATAGTTATCCCCAATGAAGATATTTTTTTTTCAAAATTTAACTGTGTAGATGCTTAAAGAGCTCACTTGTTGGTGTGTATTCTAATTTTGAGTGTGAAATTGCATAGGAGTTGTGAGATTATAATAAGAGAAATGTAATTTTTCTAATTTTAGTATGTTGATCCTCCCCACAATGTTTGAGAAATTTGCATATAAGAGTTTTGAGGGGATTCAAGGTCATATGAAAAAATAAAAACTGCATTAGCACACTAAAATACATTTTCAAAAACCTTAAGTTCAAATGAATAGCTATCAAACTCATTACATGATCCACCTTGCAATTGTTGAAATGCAATTTTTTTAATAAGTAGGAATCACAAATAACTCCAAATCAACACTTGTTTGTTAAAATTTTCAATGGTGAAAATCACAAAAACACTTTACTCTTTCCATTAGGGCCATTTTCAAAGCAATTGGATAAGTACAATTTTTTAGATCTCAAATCAAGTGAAATTAGCAAACTTTGCTCAAAGCCAAGAAATGAAGTAAAATTGGCAAGCTCTACTCTTCACTAATATTACATATATGCATTTGAGGACCTCCCAAAAATCAAGTATTTACCTTTTTTAGTGAAAAATGAAAGCTTCTAATAGTTCACCTTCAAAATTATGCATAATTTTTTTTTTAAGAACAATCAAAGGAATTTAACTGCCTACACCAAAACAAGCCTAAAATTTTGGATCAATTATATATAGTCAATTGGGCAATTAGGGGTTAAGATAGACCATGGAGTGGGTTGAACACTCTTGAATAATGAGATCTAACTATTATATAAAGTAGATCAATTTATTATAGTGAGTCATCTAATTTTGACATCTACTAGACCCTATCATTTGTACAATAGACATCATCCTATTTTTGCAGAGTGTGTAACTCATTTGGGGGGACAAACAATTGGATACTACGGTAGACAAGCCTATTACCACCTTAATTAGCAATCTAAATATCTTGGGGCAAACTCCAAGACATTAGGGAAGGTTTCAAGTACTCAGAAGATTTTTTCAAGGTTGTTTCCATTGTTGGAAACCAGCCATGTACAATCAAAATATAATAATATTTAAAAAAAATCAATAAATTAAAAAGAAAATCAAAATCAAAATTTTAAAAAAATAATTTTTTTTATAAATAATAATATTTGACATGGCCATCTCTTGGCCAGGTTAGATCAGTGTTCCCTAAGTTCTTACAGTCGGAAAACGCAATAAAACGCAATAAAACCAAGAAATCTCTTCTAATGAGGGGCACATATTTTTCAAAAGTGTGCATTTGTTTCAAGAATCAAACCCAACTACAATTATAATTTTCTAATTAAAATTGTGATTTTGTAAATTTCCAATGTGGTCTGTCCTAAAATTACACAAGTACTCATAGAATGGAGTCATAAACTTCCTATAAACAATTCTTAACCACCTTTTCATGTATCTAATGGCACTCAAGCATTCACCAATGGATCTAACCACATCCAAATGTACCAATACCATTACTTTGCTAGAACTAGGTCCAGATTCCTTTTCTAAACTTTTAAAGCTCTAAATTACAATGATGTTGTCATTTTTAAAATAAATTTATGGATGAATAGTATTGCAATACATCCCTTTAATAAGCTATAGAAAAAATTTCATAAGGAAATCCTCAAAAGGTTGTAAATCACCGGCTATAAGGCTAAATTTAGTGTCCATATTACAAAATAGCACTTTAAAAGGATATTTTTATCCAAATTTTTTATACTTCTCAAGAATACAATTATTAGTAAGAATTTTTAGTGATTAAATATTGGACACAAAATATTGTAATTTTTTAATTAATTAATTGATTTATTCTAAAAAAAATTTAGACATTTAATTCCAAAGATAGCTTATATAGGACCCTTGAAGTGAATAATATATACATATTTTTGTTCTAACACAATCATCATTTGGATTATTTTTATATTAAAAAAGACATTCACATGTTTTTACTTCATGAATATTATAGAAATTGAAAAAGTATTCAAACTGTAACAAAAGAGTATTTTTTTACTCTATCATATGAATGTAAAAATATATATATATATATTTAAACATGCTTTTTTTAGATTCAATCACATTATTATTCATTAGAAATTAGATCCTTTTTCTACTATTTGAACTTAACACATTGACATCTGAACTATAATAAAGTATTTTTTATTTTTTGATGAATAAAAACAAGTTAGGCTCGATATAACTTGAAGTACTAGTCAAAAAGGACTAAACTACCTATAATTAATAGATTAACTTGTAGTGTAAGATTACTCAGGAAACAAAACCCAAGAATCCCCTAGTGGTGGTTTTTTATTTGGAGAAAGGTCAAATACTCTATTGTATTGTATCTAAGGTCACTTTTATGTAGGAAAATCACTCTCTTCTTGTAAATGAATAATGAAATCCCCTTAACTATGTATTTGTGTGGTATAGATATATTTTTTGTCCTAAACTATACTAATATCAGTCCATTACCTATAATCATAAATCTAAGACATACGGTCTCTGTCTTGCACTAGAATTTCTATGTCAAATAGTCATGGATATGTCAAATAATCTTGGCTCCTTGTTCTATTGACTTAATCAAGACTACATATATATTTATATTTAAGCACATTCATACATTTACAAACTCCTTAATTATTTCTTCTTGCTTTAGTGAAATGTCAATTGGTCCAGTATATTTCTTACTAGCCTAATTGCTATAATGCAGGTATGTAAATATTACAACCAATAAGGTCAATTTGTCTCAATATGCAAAATATGCAAAAGTTTAATTTTATTTCTTTTTAATTAAGTTCATGTCAAATAGACACATTAGCTTTCTTTCTCCACGCTCCATCGACAAGTCAATTGGGCCAATTCCCATAGATTACATTTACAATTCAACAAAATAGCTATTGGGTCAATTAGTCGTGCTATTCTAAATACACGCTAAGTCCAATAATCACAATATCGCCATGTTCTTAATTCACTTTGTCAATTGGACCACATTCTTTCCTAAGCATTGTTTACTTTGGCCAATTTGTCAAAATCCAGCATAGAATCACAACAAGAGATACACAAAGATTCTGATTAGTACAAACAATCTTACTCCATGTCTCCATTTGCACAACACTTGTCACTAATTGTCAATTTGTCCTTAATTCTGTTACAATTTCTTTGACAAGTTGACTAATACTCAATGTTCTAACCTTTTAACATGCCAATTAACAATTAATCCAACAAATTATTCTTTAAAGTTCTTCACTCATAAACTTCATACATAATTTTGGGAACTTCTTGTTATGTCAATTAGACTTAATATATTTGATTGTTCTTTGTCTAATTGACTAATAATTTCTAAGAAACAATCATACCCTGGTTTTTACATCTTGATCTAATTCTCTCATTGAACATTTGACTACAATGACAACCTTGAAACTTACAGTCAATTAGACTGAGACTATAACTAAAGAACTTTGCCAAATCTTGGCCTTCTGTTATAGTTTTAATTATGGACTATTCAACTTTCCAATTAATTTCCTTCACTCATATTTGACTTAAAGAAACTCATTGATGCTATCTCAGCAAAGACAAGCAAACATTCAAACATAATCAGTTTTATGCAAATGACTAATAGTCTGATATTCAAGAATAACATTGTCAATCATTGACTTATTATATTGGACACAGCTAACGCCAATCACTAGCATAATTTGACCACTTGAGTAAGGTGGGTACACCCAAAACCGTCACTTTTTACTACTGAGCCTAGTTGCTATTATGAAACTGGTCAAATTTTCACATATTCATTTTGGCAAGTGAAAGGAGGTTCCAATGCACCAAAGAACGCCACATTTGGATATTGTATGCAAAAGTTATTAAGGGTCAAAGTTTGTTTCTGAAAGCGCTCCATTCAAATAGGTACATAACTGAAATTCGAAATGTACAAACCTTCTAGATGGCGCTTTAAGGTCAAGTGCCATTTAACAGCATACTACCTTAATACACCAACTTAACAACGCAAAATAAGCCCAACACAAGTATAACTTCAATTTACTAATAGTTAGACCCAAACAGTAAAAGAGGTACTTTGAGACTAATCAATTTGTTCTTTCAAAACACTTGTCGAATGGGATTATAATAGGTGTGGGGACGTTGATCTTGAACCTTTTTAATCCTTTATTAAAGGACATTTCATGTGCAATCTTGTTCACACTTCATT
Organism: Rhytidiadelphus loreus; assembly: GCA_947034895.1. NCBI lineage: Eukaryota > Viridiplantae > Streptophyta > Bryopsida > Hypnales > Hylocomiaceae > Rhytidiadelphus > Rhytidiadelphus loreus. Next base: position 23,927,971 of record OX344765.1, on the reverse strand, counting down.
AGTTTTCTACATTAAAACACACATTTCAAATTTTTCATATTTCTTTAGTATGTAGTAGTGTAGTAATCTAATAGAAAAAACTGAAATAATAGTGACAAACATTATAGTGTAATTGATGTACTCATTGAGTGTACACCTAAAGAAATTTGATAGAAAAGTGGTATATTTTGAGCTTTGAAGATGCTATTTCAAAACTATCACAAAAACTATAATTTTGAAAATTTTGAAAAAAATTAAAATAGAATAAAAGTAAATTATTGGAGATACATTTTTATAGTTAAGCTTATAGTAGAAAATGCAGGAATTTTGACAGAATTATGTTGATTTGGTTGCATTGTCCCGGTCACTGTTTTATTGATTTCAACAGAAATTTGTTAATTTTTTTACAGATTTTTTTATTGAAATCAACATAATAGTGATTGAGACAACGCAAACAAATCAACCAAATTTTGTTAGAATTCTTGCATTTTCTATAAGTATTATAATTAAAAACATTTCAAATCAATAACTATGTGAAAATTCAAGTTTTGACTTTCAAAATGCCAATGGGGATTGCAATTTTCTTTAAGATGGTTAGGAACTCCTTACTAATGGATTTATATTTTTGCACCAAACAAGTTTGAAAATTCATATCAATTTCATATCTTATCAAATTAATATGATTCCACTCTTATTTGAGTCCACTCAACTAATTCTTTCTCTAAAACATACAAGCAACAATAAACACATTGCACAAGATACCAAGATTACCAATGTGAGTGATATTAGGCTAGTCAACCTTAGTTATGTTCATAAAAGTGAAATTAGAGCCTTATTATAGAAATAACATCCCTTGTCAATCTAGAGGTTTACCATCTTATTTCTCTTAATCCCTAAATTAAAGTCTTTTAGGTTTAGAGGCCCAAACCTACTTCAAAACACTAGTCTCAAAAGAAATTGCAAAGCTAAAATCTTCATCTATATTTAATTTTTAACAAATCCAACTATAAGATCCTTGAATTAATTTGTTAGAGTACATCTTCCTAAAATTTCAGAATAAAAAACCTTACCAATTGCAAGATCATGATGCTCGGATTTCAAAAAGAAGTATTTTCAACTCTTCCCAAATGGTTAGGTTTAATCTTTCAAACATTTTACCCCAAAATATGTAGATCCTACAACTTGCAATTCTCTATAATATGTTGAAAAAATAAGTTGGGAATACATGTAATTTTTTAAAATAAATAAAATTCATATTCATGCTTGAAAAAATAGTGAGTAGAAAGATGTAGAGAATTATTCAAAATACTAAATTGTTAAGAATTTAGTTATGGGATTGAAAAATGCCAATTCCAATAGTTATAATGTTTTAATAAAAATCTAAATCCTAATATTTTATTTTTTTCAAAAAATATTTAAAATTAAATTAAATAAAGGATTTCAAAGTTTATATTAGAGTAGAGATTCCATAAGTGACTGCAATAAAAAAATCCTCATAACTTTCATCTCATTGATCAAAATGGGATGATTCCAAGTTTTCTACGTGTAGAGAGAGAGAAATATAGAAAACCAATTTCAAACTTTTGTTTCTTGAAAAATTGATATTTTTTCAACTACCCAAACTATGTTTTTGAGGAAATAACTACATAGCATACAATAACTTTTTAACACTACAACAAAAGCAGTGTTTTAAGGCTGCAAAAATATGACTGAGGATGATTGGCAACTACTCACAGTCATATTCTTGAATGCCAACACCTTGGGGTTGCAAATATGACTGCTAGTCTTTTGAGGGCCTTGTACTTCACAAGCATATACTATACACCCATTGGGAACACCAAAGTATTTTATAGAGAATGTAGATCATAACATGTTTGGGAAACGTTAAATCATACTTCTAGTCATATTTTCATGGGAGTGACATTTTTTATTTTTGGGTAGCCCAAGAAAAATATGGGCAATCCAAAAAAAATATGGACAAGTCATTGTTTAAAATTTTGAAATCCTAGCCATTTTTTTTTTGGATTTTCAAACCTAATCACCACTTTTTTAGAGTTTTGAAACCCTAGCCATTATTTCATTAGGATTTTGAAACCCTAGCCACCACTATTCTTAGTTCTTATTTGTTAGTACTTCATAGTTGTTGCTTCTTGTTGTCTCTTAGCTCTAACTTGTTACTTGTTGTTTTTTGCTTCTTAATTGTTTATTTTTGTTGCATTTCAATTCTTGTTGCTTTTTAGTTTATGAATCTTGTTTCTTCTTCTTGTATTTTAACTCTTTCTTCTTTTTAGTTCTTGCTTTTTGTTTCCTCTTATTGCTTTTTAGTTTTTACTTCTTGTTTCTTTTTGTTGCCTCTTAACACTTGTTTCTTATTGCTTCTTAGTTGTTATTTCTTATTGCATCTTAACTCTTGTTTGTTGTTATCTTTTAGCACTTGCTACTTTTTTCTTCTTCTTTCCTTCATCACCAATGCATTTTTATTCTTCCTATTTTGTTGAAGAAGGATAATAACCAAATTGGAGATTATCCTATTTAGTACAATAAGTTTGTTCTAAGGGAGACGATCAAGTAGAAAATCAATGCTAATGGAACTAGTACCTAAAATTGGTAATACAATCTCCAAATAGAAGACTATGACCTAATTTGGAAAATCGATAATCATTCAATCTACAACAACATTGCATATATAATTTACTCACACATAGTTTGACTAACACCATCATACTCCATTCTCAAATAATTCCATAATACACATGTGCACATTAAATCATTCATCAAATCATACACAACAAAGACATCCAATTCAGCTTGAATGTGTTTCTTGTTTCCGAATTGGTGAATACATCACCGTTTAACATTTATCATAGTTTAATCTCACACAAACTTATACTTTGTTATCTTCACTCCGAATAGTATTCTAGAATTATTTACTCAGTCACCATCACAACAACTAACTCTCCACTAGTAGAAAATGCAGGAATTTTGACAGAATTCTGTTGATTTGGTCACGTTGTCTCGGTCATTGTTATGTTGATTCCAATAGAAATTTGTTGAAAATTACAAATTTCTGTTGAAATCAACAGAACAGTGACTGAAACAATGTGACCAAATCAATAGAATTCTGTCAAAATTCCTGTGTTTTCTACTAGTGCTCCAACTTGTACTTCATAGATTTAACTTTCTACTCAAATTAGGAACTTCCACAACATCTCACATATTCTCGTTATCACTCATTAACACCAATTCATTCTTCATAAATTTCACTCCTAATCAAACACACTCTTGGATTTCATCTCTCCAAAGTGAATCAACTGCAAATTCCTTACTTAGCCACACACATAACATCACACATCCAATTAGGGACTCAATAGCTCAATCAACACACTCAAATTCACATTCATAGACACACAATCAAATTAAAACAAATTATGGAGCATAATTTGGCTGGGACTTGCAGTAGACACTCTTTGACACTGGGTCCCTTCCAAATTGAAAGAGACAACCTAATAGGGACCCAATAGCGGTTACCAAACCGCTCAAACTTCAAATTTAATCGCAAAAGAAACTACCAAATTGGAACCACAAAACATAACTTCCATTAGACTCCAATTAGGACACAAATACCCTTATCCTCCGACTTGGAATACTACTGCATCACTCCAACTTGGAAACTTACTCAATTAGTACTTAACTTCCAACTCGACTCACTCCAAACACAATTTGACACGACAACAATGTACTCCTATTTGGACTAGGTATTTTAAAAATTAACTCCACAAATCACATTCCAAATTGATAAAAAACATACACAAAAACACCAAGTTGAAATACAAACACACCAACAAAATACAAATTACACACAAAAACTTCAAAAATACCCACATAAAAGTAAACAATTAAGTCCAAACAGTCTATTTACATACTCTAAACTTGTGTTACATTTTTTTTTTGTAAACCTTAGAAGGTTGAGCTTTGTTGTTCATTCACTATAAATTGACCTCTCATTTCTTTAATTGTATATCCAGGCACCAAAAGTTGAAACAAAGTTGTTGGAGGCTACTTGCAACCCAATAGAGCCATCTTCACATTATTGTATCGAATACCGGACCTGTTGGATTTTGTGAATGGTTCATTGTGATATATATGTTTTATATTGTTGGCTAATAAAGAGTTGCATTCCTTCTTGCATCCTCCCTCTCTAATATGATTGTCTCATGTATATCTCTAAAATCATGTGTATGTGTTTTTAACTACTTGAAGTGTTTTTTCAATTGTTAAATCATTTTGATGTATAATTGCAATGTATCATGTCCATCTAAAATGCATAAAAAATATAATTGTAATTTGTAATTAAAGCTATTTTGGACCTCAATCATCCCAATCACAAACTACACAAAATTTTTAAAAACATGACTTTCAATTATCCAAAATATCATTTGCTTGAATACATTTCACAAAATATAATTAGTTATAGTCATATAATGCTCATACTTATGTGTGTCGAAATGTAACCTTACACATCCCAAAATATGACTACAATCAATCATAAAATTTCTAATGACATCTACATTAATTACCATGTCAATTAAAAATATGACTCACAAGAGTTATATTTCTCATTAGTAAAGAATATAATTCACAAGAGTCATATTCATATTCCACATCATCCAAAAATATGACTCATGAGAGTTATTTTTTACATAGCACAAAATATGACTCACAAGAATGATATTCCACAATTCACATCAACAAAAAAAATGACTCATCATAGTCATATTCCACATCAACAAAAAATATGACTCATTGTAGTCATATTCCACGTCAGCCAAAATACAACTCATCACAGTCATATTCCACGTCAACCAAAACATGACTCACCATATTCATGTTCCACATCAACCAAAAACATACTAAATGGAATCATATGCCACGTAGCATTTTTTTCTTTGCTCGGGTAGCTCAAGAAAAAGTCAAGCCCCCAAGGATAGTCAACGTATACGCCACGTTGGCAAAATATGGCTAATTATACCCTCCAACCCATATGACTCAAAATATGATTGATGTCCAAAGCGACTCGTCAGTAATGAATAGATCCAATCATGCTCCGAATCATCTACAATGATTTTTGCGTGAGTCATGTTTTCCAATTTTATGACTCACTGCAGTTATATTTTGTAGTAATAAAACATTGCTTTTGTTGTAGTGATAACTATGTAGTCAAAAGTTATGAAAATTGTTGCGCCTTAAAGATATTCCTTATCCACATGTTGTGTGAGAATTTTCAAAGAAAAAAATGAAAGCTTTGTTTTTAGTGAGTTGCCTAAAATTCTATGTTGTCAAAAAAATGTTTCCTTCATGGGGTTACGAAGGTTCTATTTTTACATAACCTAATTAACTTCTATGACCAATTGTTTGATTTGGAAGGATAAAAACATACAGACAAAGGTTAGGTACCAACTCTCATCTAAGGCAAATGATTCCATTGTCTACAAAAAATCTAAGAGAAGGCAATAACACTTGAAAGTGTAATTTCTCGACAAAGTATGGATTAGTATGAATTTTTAGGATGTATTGTCTAAATAGCCCAAATTAGTCCCCTGACACCCCCAAAATCAACATATAGTCACAATTTGTGATAGTCTTATACCTAAAAGGCCCTATTGTGGTCACTAACTAACTTCATTGTTATCATTCAATGCTTTGATTGTGCCACTATTTATCCCATATAAGGTAAACCAGCCTATGACAAGCAGATTGCTTGGTTTGCCTTGTTGACATTTTTGAAATTTTGAAATTTTTTTCTTCATATAAAGGCAAACATGAAAAATTGGTAGAACAATTGAAATTTTTTTTTTTTGATAAAGTATGAATTTGTTATAGATTTTTGAAGTGAATTGGCCAGATGGCTCAAAACAGTCTGTAGACTATTCCACAACCATCAAAAACTATACCCATGGTGGTCATCAAACCACCTAATGCAGTTACAATATTTTCTAACATGGTTGAAATATTTTCTAACATGGACATGACGTAAAGGAATAAAAAAAAGTTAGTTCATGTAATGAATTACACTAGAAAAAGACGAGTTCCTAAAATAGTCTCTAACATCTCCATCACCATCATACAAAACATTGATTTCAGCCATCAACCTACCTAATAAAGTTTTGCTTACATTAATTAGAAAAAACCTGGCACAGATTGATGGAAAACTGTAATGGGTCATCTTATAGATGTCTGTATTAGGCACTTGGCCTATCATAGGCTGGTTTACCTTAGTTCAAATTTCCACTACAACAACGGCAGTGTTTTATGACAGCAAAAATATGACTGAGGATGATTGGTGAGTACTTGCAGTCATATTCTTCAAGGTCAATATCTTGGGGAGAAATATGACTGCAAAATATGACTGCCAGTCGTTTTTGGGCCTTGTTCTTCATGGGCGTATATTATACGTTTGTTGGGAACACCAAAGTATTTCATAGGGAACGGTAGGGAACTTGTTTGAGAACATTGAGTTATATTATTAGTCATATTTTCATGGTAGTAACATTTTTTTGTTTTTGGGCAACCTAAGAAAAACATTGGCAATCCAAAAAAATATAAACAAGTCATTGTTTAAAATTTTGAAACCTAATCACCACTTTTTAAGGGTTTTGAAACCCTAGCCACCACTTTTTAGGGTTTTGAAATCCTAGCCGTCATTTTTTTAGGGTTTTGAAATCCTAGCCACTACTTCTTTTGACTCTTCTTCCTTACCTTTTGTTGTCTCTTGTCTCTTGTCTCTTTAAGTTCACTCTTGTTTCTTAGTTGTTGTCTCTTGTCTCTTTGAATTCACTCTTGTTTCTTAGTTGTTGTCTCTTGTCTCTTTGAGTTCACTCTTGTTTCTTAGTTCTTGTGTTTTGTTGCATCTTGAATGCACTCTTGTTTTTTAGTTGTTGTCTTTTGTTGCATCTTGAGTTACTCTTACTTCTTAGAGTTGTTGTTTTTTGTTGCATCTTCACTCTTGTTTCTTGTTTTTTTCTTCTTGCATCTTAATTCTTTCTTCTTCTTCTTTCTTCTTTCTTACTTTTTGTTCTCTCTTTTTGTTTCTTGTTTCTTTTTGTTGCATCTTAACTCTTTGTTGTTGTTTCTTGTTACTTCTTAGTAGTTGCTCATTGTTTCTTGTGCATCTTAACTTGTATTTGTTGTTATCTTTTAGCACTTGCTGGCTTTTTTCTTCTTGTTCCTTGCATTACCATTGTTTCTCTTTTTACCCTAAATTTGTATTACATATTTTCTAATGTTGTAAACTTTTGAAGATTGAGCTTTGTTGTATGTTCATTAAAAATTAACCTCCTATTTCTTTAATTGTATATGCAGGCAACAAAATTGGAACAAAGTCGTTGAAGGCTACTTGCAACTCACTTCATATTATTATAAGAAATATAGTCTCTATTGACTTGTGTAAATAATTCATTGTGATATACATATTTTGTATTTGTGACTAATAAATTATAAATGTCATTGAAAGGAGTCACATTCTTTCTTACATATTCCCTCTCCAATATAATTGTTTCTTGCATATCTTTAAAATCATACGTATTTGTTTTTAACTACATGAAATATTTGATTCACTTGTTAAATTATTTTAATGTATGATTGCAAATATGCTTAGGTATCCTACAACCATTGTATGATTTGTTCAATTCATAGTTCAAAATACATATCAATAAAAAAATAACTACTTGTAGTTACAAAATGATTATAATAATTTCTAAAAAATGATTAGGTGCTCTCAATATGACTGAAAAATATGACTGAGAAGAGTCGTTTTACAAATCATCAAAAAATATGACTCATCGTAGTCATATTCCATATGACTGCAAAATATGACTCACCGCAGTCATATTCCACATGACTGCAAAATATGACTCACCATAGTCATATTCCACATGACTGCAAAATATGACTCACCGTAGTCATATTCCACGTCATCAAAAAATATAACTCAACACAATTATATTCCACATCATCAAAAATTATGACTCAACGCAATCATATTCTACAAAATATGACTGACTACAGTCATATTCCACGTCATCAAAAAATATGACTCAACTCAATCATATTCCACAAAAATATGACTGAGCAGTCATATTCCACGTCATCAAAAAATATGACTCAACGCAGTCATATTCCACAAAATATGACTGAGCAATCATATTCCACATCATCAAAAAATATGACTCAACGCAATCATATTCCATATAGGATTTTTTCATTTACCCGGGCAGCTCAAGAAAAAGTCAAAGAAAGTCAAAATATACACCTTGTTGGCATACTATGGCTAATTATGGGTATTTATACCCCTCAATTTATATGACTACCAATATGACTGATGTCTGAAGCGATTGCTTCTAAACGATTGCTGCAGTCATATTCCGAGTCATGTACAGTGATTTCTGCGCCAGTCATATTTTTTGATTTTACGACTGACTACAGTCGTATTTTGCAGTCATAAAACACTGCTTTTGTTGTAGTATTCATTTAAAGAAGGATGGATTTAAGAATTTAATACATGATTGTAATGGAGTCATTTAATAGGAGTTTACAATGGACAAAGTGTCTTGAATGGACTCATCCACCTTAAACCTAAAGGACCCAATGTTTGTTCAATAGACTTGGGTAGGGTTGTGAGCCTCCAATTCATCACTTAGGATTCAAATTTTCTATTTTTTTTCTATTATTCATCTCATTGTTGTTTTTATTAGGTCAAAACCCCTCCAAAATGTGTTAAACCATAATAGGTGAAGTGCATACCAAAGTGGTATTTTGTCCATAAAATCTCAAAGTGTTTAGAATACTCAAAATTCATGCTTGTATATAGGTTAGACGCCTTTAAGTCGTAAAAGTCTATTTTAATAGAACACCTCATAAACACTTTGTAAATACCATTTCAAACTACAACTAGCATCCAACCCTAGGAGTGCATGTAACATTTAAGTCTAAAGTAGGGGTGAATTCCCTTTAGTCTTAGATATACTTGTGAGGGACACAAACCCAAGTTGTAAGTCATTCTAGAACTTACCCAAGTAGAAATCAAATTGTTATCCTTACAAAGGAAAAAAATACATGCATGTCAAAGAAAAGAGCACTTAAAGGCTATGGAAGGTGTTTGTAGAGTAAAAACACAGCTGGAGTCCAATGGTGTAGTCAGTTTGTCAAGATGCTTCTCCAATCAAAAAATTATTGTACCACATAATTTTATAGAAGGTAATAACTTATAAACCTTCTTGAAACAAATATAGAGTAATAATATAAGCTGCACTAAGTGTATAAGATCCTCTAGAGGGCAATCATTGAGTTTGGGATTATTCTGAATAGTAGAAGTGTGAATTTTGGAAGGTCAACCACTTAAATCCTAACGGCCTAAGTTGCATTTGTTTTGGCAACGTAGCAATTTTGGACAACTCACTACAAATGGAATTTTTTTTTCTTTGAAATTTTCACACAACATGTGCCTAAGGAATAGCTTTAAAGTGCAAAAAAATTCATAGCTTTTGAGTACATGGTTAAAAATTTATTGCATGATATATAATTTTTAATGCTTTGCGGGCAACTTGGGTAGCTCAAAAAAACCACTTTTTTTAATGAATAAAAATTTGAACTTGGTTATCAAGATTTATGTATATGTGAAAAGCTTTTGATCATTCCATTTTTATTAAGAAGATGAAATTTATGAGGCACTTTAGTTTGCGGGCACTTATAGAATCTCTAGATCTACTTTGAAATAAATTTTGAAGTCCTTTATTCAACTCAATTTTTAATATTTAGAAAATAGAATAAAATCATTGGATGTAGATTGTTTATTACAATATTACAATTGGAATTTTTCAATTCCACAACTAAATTCTTAGCAATTTAGTATTTTAAATCATACTCTATCTCTTTCTACATACTATTTTTTTCAAGCATGAATATGCAATACTTTTTGTTGAAATTATATATATATATATATATATATATATATATATATATATATATATATATATATATATATATCTCCAACTTATGTCTTCAACATATTGTAGAGAGTAACAAATTGTAGGATCTACACACTTTTGCATAAAAAATTGAAAGATGAAATCTAACCATTTGGGAAGAGTTAAAAATACTTCCTTTTGAAATCCAGGCAACAAGATCTTACAATTCGCAAGGTTTCTTATTCTAAAATTTTAGGAGGGTATACTTTTACAATTTAACTAAAGGATTCTATGGTTGTATTTGTTAAAAACCAAATAAGGATGAAGATTTTAGCCTTGCTATGGGCTTACGTACTTTAAAACACCCTCTATCCTTTAAGGATTAAATTAGCCTTGATAAATTCTTAGAAAATACCTAGATTGCAGAGACTTTCTAATAAAAAAGAGAATATCATATTTGTGATAATGACGTGCTCTGACAAGTTTCAAGGCATTCCAACACCAGTAAGTATCCAAACCAGCTACTACTTCAAATTTAGAGTTATTTTAAGCAAATTTGAGGCATTGAACAGAGCCTTGGAAGCTTATGACATCCACACAAAGTCAAACACCACAAGAGAAGGGGTGTTTTAACCCCTAAAGGACCATTTTTCCATTGAGAGACAAATGAGATTTCAAGTAGGAACCTACAGGCTGAATTTTTGTCATAATTTTCTTAAACTTTTTTTGAAGATAGAAAAAATGATTAGCTACGTAGAAATATAATTTTTTTTTCAATCAGTGCCCATGGACAAAAGTTATGCCCAAATAAGCTCAAAATAAGGGAAAAGGGGCAACAAAAAAAACTACAAAATTCAAATTTTGAATTCTAGAATCTAGATATATTTTTCTCATAGATTATATTTTTGTCTACATGGAAAGCTTTGATTCATTCCATTTGGATTTGTTATAAGAAAGTTAAGGACAATCTTGTTTTTTTGGGAATTAAAACATCTTCTTGATAAAATAACTTGTAAGATTCATTTTTGAATGCAATTTTTGCAATTTTTCAAAAAGAAAGTTCTACATGGTTTAGTTTGCTTCTTAGAACAATCTCACCATTGGAATCAGTGTGTTTTAATTCCATTTTAGAGATATTAATAATTTAGATCTTCTTTTTATCTCATATCTACTTCTACTTAATAATTTTTTATAGAATAAAAAGTAAGTTTTTTTGAAATTTTTCTTTTCCCCTAGACTCTCAACTCAATTCCCCACAAAAATAAATTTAAGCTCAAAACTTTGTAGAGCAAAAACTTTAATTTAAGAAGGTTCAAAGTCAAATAATGTAGTCCCACAATGTGCTGAAAAACTTGCTTTTTTCACCTTAAATGTAGATATCTTGCAATCTGGGAGGTCCAAATTTCTCAATTTTTTTTTTCCTCTTTATTATAAAAAAATGGCAGTTATGATTGTTTTTTGTTAAAAGAAAAAGCCTTCGTCCTTTAGGGGTTCAATCAAACCCACATGCCATAAGCTTACATCCAAGTTAAGAAAAGGAGGAAAAGAGGGAGATGAAGTTTTGTGAGGACATGTTCAAGGCCGAGAAAGTACATTGTTGAAGGTTGGGGAGGTCTGGACTTGGTATCCAGGGAAGCAAGTTGTGTTGAGTAGAAGGGTTAGTTTGAGAGATTATTTCAACTGTGAAGTTTTGTGCCACCCAAATCCTCTTCATCTTCTAAAATAGCTAAAGCTCAAGTGCCAAGAATTCTATTCAAAACCAAATCATGAGAGAAGAAGAACTAAGGAGACACTAAAATCAAAGAATGCAAGTACGGAAGTGTGATTTGGTAGGTGGGTAGGGACGTTTAAGTGAAAGAAGGGAAGGAGGAAGAAGTGTTAGGAAGTTTAGAATAATATCTTAAATCCAATTTAGGCTTTAGAATAGAGACACTAGTATAGAACAAGTTAGATTCCTAAAACAAAAATCCCAACATCATCAAGCATTTTAGATCTTAAAAAATTGGTAGGAAGCTATAGAGAAATTGTAGGGGAAAAGAAGAAGAGACGGAAATAAAATAAAATAAATATAGAAAGAGAAAGAGAAAAGAATTACAATTAGAATATAGAGTGAATGTATGTTGGTTCAAGTAGTGTTTATCATATAAGCGGTATGAAAAACATTTTTAAATTTTTTTGGAAAAGGGAAATCAACAAAATGAAGCCTGAAACACTACTTGAACCAACATACATTCAAGTAAACAACAACGAGACCGTGATGGAGGTTGACGCCAAGGTATAACCATTATTTTTATTTTATTTTATTTTATTTCAAATGCAATTAAGGATTTAAATATGCAAGTCAGACCTTAAAGAAGATTTCAAAACATAAAATCAGAATTTAATCTTAGTAGCTAATTTTCATAGATTTTTAGATACATATTAAACTCAAAAATTAGATAAAAACTAAAGAAATTATGCTTAGACAAAGAATATGAATACAAGTGAATGAATATTTAGAAAATTCATCCAAAGAAATTTAAAAAATATTAGAATCTAGAGTAGAATCAAAAGTTAAAACAAAATTAAAAGTTAGTTTTGGAATTTGAATCAAGATAATTTAGTGGATGAAGTTTAACCCCTAAAGGACCAGCCTACAATTTTTGGATGTATAGAATTTTTGGGCAAGGTATTGTAAACAAATATTTTGCATATTTTAGGCTGAAATTTCAATAGAAAGTAGGAGTGAGGGATATCTTTCATATGCACCAAATTTTATGACATTTAGAAATATGAGTCAAAATTTATAGCCTAATATGTTATTTTTTCCATGGTTGTATAGTCCAGGCAAATTTTTAAAAATCACTTTTTTCAGAAATAAAAATTTGAAATTGGTATAATAGAGTTATATATACATGGAAAGCTTTGAATCATTCCATTTTGATCAATGAGTCAAAAGTTATGAGGAGATTTAGTTTGTGGACAATTATGGAATCTCTACTCTAAAATAAACTTTTAAGTCCTTTATCTTATTCAGTTTTCAATATTTTTTGAACAAAATAAAATCATAGGATGTAGATTGATTATTACAACATTGCAAACATTGGAATTGTCATTTTTCAATTCCATAAATAAATTCTTAACAATTTTTTATTTTGAATCATTATGTACTTCTTTCTACTTACTATTTTTTTCCTATATGTTGTACAATAAATTTCAAATGATGTGAAATTTTTTAAGCATGTAGCAAACTTGTCTAGGAAAAAGAATCCAAAGAAGCACCCCCATTTTGGACATTTTTGCAAGAGCCAAAACATGATTTCAATGAATTTGAATGCTTATATCTTCCATCCATGTGGTGGAAATTTTTGAAATTTTTTCTTCATCTTTTCTAACTAGCTTTCTACAAGATCCTAAGATTACTTGTGTCCAAAAATGTTTTTTCTCTTCTAAACTTTAGTACTTTTACTAGAAATGGCAATTTTGGAGTGTTTTTGGTGAAAACATAGTCAAAGAACTGAAGGGATTAAAGCACCAATTAGCAATTAAACTTCATTTGTGCATAACTTTCTCTAGAAAAATTCAAAATCTAAGTGCTTTATCTTTTTTTTAATGTTCATTTTAATACTTTGAACTACAAATATTCAAAAAAATAGTAAATAGACATAGAAATCCAAAGTAGTAAATAACAAATAGGAGATTAAACTAAATTGTTTTAAAGACAATCAAGGAAAAAGATAAAAATGGGATCATGTGGAGATTGTTCTAATAGTTCTGGGACTAATTTGAAATTCAAAAATACATCAATATTGAAGGAGATAGCTTAGGATGAAGTATAGTCATGGATTTGGATGAGGTTTTTAGTGGTTAGAAAAAAATTTGAGTAAAACTTTAGATTTAAAAACTATAATTAGTGTAAAATTCAACCTTGAAAACCAAAATTAGTTTGTATTGATAATTTGAGAGATATTGATGGATGAAGTTTTCTAGTCCAATTGAGGGCCAAAATTTCATCTACCTATAACTTTTGCTATTAGTGTCCAAATTTTAAGTTTTTTTTATCATTTAGGAATAGATAGCACATAATCCAAAAGGTATAATAACTTTAAAATATATATATTTAAGACAATTTCACTTCAAAAGTCCAGAGTTTTTGGCTTAAATTGGCCCGAACACCTAAAATTGCTAACTTTTGCAATTCACAACCATTTTTGTTGAAATTTGGACCATTAGGTCTTCTAGGTAGAAAATACTTGTCTATTTCTTGAAAGGCCAATTTGACTATGTTTAAACACCCACTTAGGAATTAATAACAAAAAAAAAAAAAAAAAATTTGGTTGTGCTCATCTTCTCTCAAAGGTGGAAGGCAAACACTCACAGATAGAAGAGAAACTACTACTTGGAGTTGTTTTGTTGGTCCTAAATAGCAATCAAAAAACAAATCTTACCAATTTGCAATGTCACAAAGTACAGTAGGTAGATCATTTTGGGTCAAAAAATTAAGGCCAAGAAGAAGATCATTTGGAGACAGAGGGAGTATTAAATTTAAACTAAGAAAATGAAGCTTCATAAGTTTTGTTTTCACTCCATCTTAAAAATTGAAAGAATTATTGATATTGCAAGGTCTATGTGATAGAATCCAAATTACACTATATTCATGTATTTCATTTGTATTTTCTTCTTTTCAAATGTTTTTAAAATTTAATTTGCAAAATCATGTTTCTCATTCTAACTTCCATTTGCGGTTATAATTTCAAATTATTTTTATCAAATATTAAAATTGATATAATTTTACTTTAGTTTTTAACTTTAAAAAATCACAATAATTTGATTTTTGCATTAGAAATTCTAAAAAAATCAACAACAGTAGGAAATACATTCTTTCACAATTGAAATTGATCAAAAATTCATAAATGAAAGGTTAGATTTAGCTTGATAGTAATAGTAACATTTTTTTTTATATCTAAATCTTGTTTATGTCTATTTTTAGCTACAAAGGCTATTACATTGGCAATTTTTCACAAACAAATCAAATTTTTTCACAATGATAGTCAATCCATTATATCACTTACTAAGAATATAAGATTGGTATTTGAACACAATTTAAAAGTTGAATTTTGGCCCAAACATGATGTTTGACCATTTCGCAATGGATTTCATTTGCTAGGAGTTAATTAAAAGGCTATCATTGATAATTGTGGTTTATCACGATTAGGTGTATATATCTTAATTAATTCCTTATGGACTAGATGTTTAAATTTTGAACAATTGATGAATGCAAATATAATCCAAGTACACAAGAATGCATTTTTAATTCATCAATTTTTTTGAAGATTTTTGTTTTCTAACTTTAACATTTGCATGGTATAAATTTTAAAGACTTCACTTTGCAAATATTCTATAATTCAAAGGATACTTGTAGATCTTGCCTCAATAAGTAATTTTTTGGTTTTAAAAATAACCCTTCAAAAATAACTTGAATAAAAAATTTAAATTTAAATTTTTTAAAATCACTATGATTAGAACTTGATATTTTGAACATAATTTTTTTTGGTGAAAATCACAAATATTCAATTTACAATTGATTTTAAAAAGAAAATTTTAATTTTTAGTATTAAATTTAATTGAAAAATATAGTTTTGTGTACTAGTTGATCTAACTATATGGATATGATTTGTGAATCATATTTTATAACTATTATTTGAGAATCATCATTAAATTAGTATTCTAAGTTTTATTTTATAATACATCTTCACACTTTTGGAAATTTGGACTACCCCATGGTCTTTTATCCCTCAGTTCCTATTGTCCACTTAGTGGACCAAATTGATTTTGGGTGGACTCCTATGGTCTCAATTTTCATTGTGATTTAAATAAACCTTTTTGGAAGATAGAAAAACACATTAGCGTTCTATGAATATAATTTTTATTTCTATCGGTGCTCAAAAGCAAACGTTTTGCCAGTTTAAGCCCAAAACAAGATTTGTCAAGCAACACAAAAAATCACAGAAAATTAAACTAAAATTTTCAAAATTATTGTTTCTCATAGAAAATACTCTTGTCTACATGGAAAGGTTTGATTCATTCTATTTAGACTGGTGATGAGAAAGTTATGGACAATCTTGTTTTTCTGGCAATCTAAACATCTTCTTGAAAAAGTAACTTATAGGATTCATTTTTTAATGCATTTTTCACAATTCTTCAAAAAACAAGTTCCACAATGTTTAGTTTGCTTTCTAGAGCAATCTTAACATTGGGATTATTGTGTTTCAATTCCATCTTAGAGTGCTCTATCAATGATTTATTTTTTCCTTCAATATCGTACCTACTTCTACTTAACAATTTCTTAAAGATTAAAAATCAAATGTATTTATTTTGATTCTTATTTTTAGATTTTCAACTCAACTTTTCAACATAATTTTTTAAAATTTAGAAATGGTAATGCAAAAGTTTTAACCCTTAAGCGCTCCGATGTCCATATTCTAGACGATGAACAAAGAGCTTCCAGGCGTTGTTTCATCCAACTACCTTCTCATTCATCCTATGTAACACTTGAATCTTGAAAAGACAACCTTCTTTTATGCCCAATTTCATGAAATTTTGATAAATGGTATTACTGTATAGAAATATAAGCAAAAATGTGCCAAAATTTGAAAAAGGATTGAGGCGTTAAGGGGTTAAGCTAAGAAGGTTCAAACCTAAAAACTTAGGCAAATAAAGTATAAACCCCCCTAGTTTTCTTCACTTCAAATGCAAGTGTCTTACAATCTACATAGTCAAAGTTTCTGAAATTTCTTCTAAACATTTTTATACTAATCTAGTGAAAGATCCTATGCTTAGATATGCAAGAAAAAAAAAACTTGAACTAAAGTTTTTGCACTTTGCAATAGAAATGGCAGTTTTGGGTGGAATTTGATGTAAAAAAGGCCTTGGGACTTTAAGAGCTAAGGAGTAAAACAAACATCTTGCCAACAAAAATCCCTAAGTATCCTTTATAGGACTAGACCACTTTTCAACTAAGGTCCTACTTAAAGTTTATCACACATAACTTTTGTCAATGCAAAACCTCAAGATGATAGTCACAATGATGAACTAAGGTATGTAGACCCATTTGTAGATCCTTTGGTCATTGTACATATTTAGATTGATTGGTTTCACCAATTTTTATTTATTGCAATAGAGCAATAAATTCAAGATTTTTTCACATGTATTTTGATCAACTCATTTTTCATAAAAAAAACATATATCATAAGCGAACAAAGCAAAAACATATAGCTTCCCATTGTTGTCCCTCATGGAAACTATTATTGTCCTTTTGAATTCTATAATTGAGGTTCTTTGGATTCCCTACACAGTTGCAGTGGTAATCCAAAAGCATCCTTTCAAATAGTAGAATAATAAAGGAAGTCAACCTTTTTCCATGTTTCTAAACGGCATCAAGGTGTTTGTGGAAGTTATGAAACAATAACCAAATTCAACACAATTCCACTCTCCCTTTCAACTCCAATTTGACTTCTTGTATAGTTTTAATTAGACATTAGAATGCAAAGAAGGTGCAATTGGGCTCCAACAATAGGACACCATTTTTTTTATACATTCCTTACTGTCAATGTTGCTTTCTTCCGTCTTGATGTAAGCGAGAGCTTGTGCAGAAGCCATCATGCAACTTGCTTCCCCTCCCCTTCAGTACTTGAACACCATGTAACTTAATTGTGTTCCATATATAATGTCAATGCAGGAGAATTTCGCCATCATGACATGTTTCAAATGGTTAAGGAGAGGTAGATAAAGACTAATAAAGTAATAATGCTCACTGCTTGACTTGTGCAAATTTTCAACAGGGGGGGTATGTAGTAGAAATTTCATTGGTCTGGCAGTGAGAAAAATCTAAGAGAAGTCTCTACTATGTTACTATCAGCTAGTAATAACTTAGTGAGTGTGGATATGTTTAACATAATCTAAGTGCATGAGACTTTTGCAGTTGTGGCATATCTTAATTGGTTAAGCAATCAAAAAAGTCAAACGACTCAACTCTCCTACATTGACATTATGTCCGGTAATTGCAAAGTAAACCAAATCATCAAAAATAATTGTCTTCAAGTACCAATAATCATGGTTTGCTAGGTTCTAACTGGTGATTATTTTTGATAACTTGGGCTGCTTTGCAATTACCTGGTCCATTTCCAACACCGACTGTACAACTTGCCGCTTGGCCATGGCGCCTAAACTCACCGACCTGCATGCAACAGACACGATATTTCTGCACTCCACCTCAACCAGAACTTCCTGCGCTCCATCGCTCTCCCAAGTTTCTTACAGTATTCGTCACAGCAAGTCAGTCGCATAGTCTCAAACCCTAAACCCCAATCCCTTTCAAGGACGAATGTGGATTTGGATCAAATTCAGAGCTCATCGACACAATAGCCGTTGCATCCCTTAAAATATCAGGATAGATATCACTCTGTGTTCATCTCCAAATTCGATATGTACCTACGTGGTGGAAGAAAAGATTTTAGAACCTCTACCCAAAAAACTTTGACCTTTCATAACTTTGTGTGTCATAATTTTGGCACATATTGGCACACAGTATCCAAATATCGCATTCTTTGGCATGGTGCGTTTTGGCATGGTGCGTTGGAACCTCCTTCCACTTGCCAACAAGAAATATGAAAATTTGATCAGTCTAACTTAAAAATAATAACTAGACATGCACAGTAGCAAAAAGAGACGGTTTGGGGTACCATAAATACCTTACAGTCAGTGTTGCTTCACTACTGTAAGCGAGAGCTTGTGCAGAAGCCAACAACTTGCTTCCCTTCCCCTTCAGTACCTGAACACCATGTAACTTCACCGTGTCCATAAATTTCCAACAACGACTGCACACATTTGTCACTTGGCCACGGCGCCTGAACTCACCGACCTGCTTGCAACCACGATGTTTCTGCACTCCACCTCAACTAAAACTTCCTGCGCTCCTCCGCTCTCCAATTATCCATTAACTTACAATACTCGACGTGGGAACCAAGTGAGTCGCATGTAATAGGTAGTCTCCAAACATACCCAATCGATCACCATCCCCTTTCAAGGACGAATGTGGATTTGGATCAAATACAGAGCTCATCGACCATCAAGCTAGCTGTGCTCGATCCAACTTGCTCAAGTAGGATCAATCAAATAAGTGTCTACAAGTCCTTTCCAAATACCCGTTTCGATCGACCGAATTACTGAGTGAGCATAGCAAGAACCCTTTGGAGATCGCACTTGCTGATCGTCATGGCAATGGGGTGCGTGAACTGGGTTCTCAAGGCCTGAAGGTGCGTCCCTCACTTCAATTGGAACGTAACTCTTCTTTCAACGGATTCATTCTACGGATTCTCGGATCTAGACATGTCCGAGGGAATTTGGGTGCTTAATTTGAAACGTGTTGATAAATTTAGGAAAATCGCAGTGTGAGGAAGGGTCGGTACGGTATTAATTGGGTTGGGTGACCTCGTGCTGGATGTATGGTAACATTCACTGAACACGGTGAATTACACTGCAAAATTGTGCACCAGTTGTGCACTTTGCTGTGCTTTTCATATTCGGATTTTACCCCGGATATTGCCAACAATTTTCAGAATAGTTGGGCAATTTTCCCTTCTCCATCATACATCAATGTGCGGGATGATAGCAAATGTATTTGGCGTGCATTGTATGCAAGGTGCCTCACATCAATTACAGACTTTATTCGCACATCAGTTATAGAATTACAAGTAGTTGTTCTTGTAGGACCAACTAGGACCAATTATTCCTCTTTAGGCAAGATAGAATAACTATGTGCGATTTGCAGAAGAAGGGAAGCACTTTTTAGAATGAGAGTCTGGATGCTCATCACTAATTAATTAAATCACAAGCTCTACACGATTCTTGAACCTCCTTTCCTGTGAAAGGTTAAGGACTCAATCGTTGACAGTTTTTGTACGAAGTTCCAAATCAGTTAACCCGACGCAGGATTTGGTAACCATTTGAAACTTGGGGTGTAGAATTCTTCTATACCTGACAATCAATTTGATGAAGCCGTTGATATCTGAGTGGGTGAGATGGTTTGCAGGTTTCAACGTTGGGGCTGGGATGCATGGGCTTGTCAGCATTTTATGGCACAGCTCTTGAGGATAAAGACGGCGTGGCCCTCCTTCACCATGCTTTCAGCAAGGGCGTCACTTTTTTTGACACTTCCAATGCATATAGCCCATACACCAACGAGAAACTGCTTGGACTGGTACAGTACTAACGGATCCACTGTCCCGCTCTCATCAATTCCATTAATTTGACTTGATTCTGGGAGCCATAAATTGTGAAATTCATCTGTTCGAAGCTCTAAGAATTAGGACTGGTGTAGATTTCTGTTTCTAAACGTGGAATTTCGTCAATTTAGCAAAATTACCTTTTCGAAATAGTCCGGTGTCCAAACGGGCCTGTGTCTTTATAGTAGAGTATATGGGGTTTTCTTCATTTTGGAGAAGGAGCCAGTTGTTTCTTTAATACTCATGTGATACTCGTGTGATACTTGGTGATATCTACATGAAAAGTAGGGGTTACCTAGGTAAAATTTGGCTACTAGTCTTAAAATATGGCAGTAATCTAGCTATTTTGACCCCCCAAAATGAAAATTTATTTTACAAAAAATAGCCAACTTCTTTTGACTGTAGCCACATGGCAAAAAATCATATATAACTGAAAAATCCAACTTTAACTAATTATGGACAAGTCCATAGTCCATAATTAATATCGCATTTGTAGTTGAATGATGAAAATATAATGTATATATAGTCCAAATATAGACTTTTGAGTTAAAATGGATCAAAATCATCATTTTGGATCAAATAAAAAAAATAGACAAGTATTGGCTACTTACAAAATGTCCATAGTTACATGTCCATGTCCAAAATGTCAATTACAAAGAATGTCCATACTTTGTGGATTTGTCCATAATTAGTTAAATAGGGTTTTTGTGATTAATAAGGGCTAGTCAAAGTTTTTGAAATTCTTTCCACATATTCTCATACTAGTCTAGTTTAAGATCCTATGGTTGGATATGTAAAAGAAACAAATGTTTAAATTTTTTGTTGTTTGCATTGAAAATGGCAATTTTGAGTATTTTTGGGCAAAAAATGGCCTTTACTTGGGATTGTAGGGGTTAACAAGACACTAGTCATTAGAATGCAAAAAGAAGGCACAATTGGGCCCCCATTATAGGATGTCATTTTGCACATAAAATGGGCCCTTCAAATGTGCCATTGATCCAAAACCACCATCATCACTTTACCAAAATTAATATGTACCTTTGTAGATGAAACAATTTTAAAACCTCTAAAAAAACTTTTGAGCCTTCATAACTTTTGTATGCAAGTATCCAAATGTCACATTCTTTAATTGATGCGTTGAAACTTCCTTTCACTTTCCAATAAGAAAACATGAAAATTTGACTAGTCTAATAATAATAAATATACATAGTAGCAAAAAATTGCATTTTGGGACGTATCCACCTTACATACCTTCGAGCATACCTTCCTACCGCAAGTCAAAGCTTGTTTGGAAGCCAAAAACTTGCTTCCACTTATCCTTCCACTACACAAAATAGTGAAATTAGGTTGCTCCATTTTAATTTCACTACCCTTCCAAAAAGAATGACACCCCTCTACTGGCAATAATAGATGAGTCAACATAGAAATATCGAATGTAAACTCAAAGAGTCACATGCACCTCCACATGGCTACAATGAACCGCCCCCCTTGCTCATCCCTCGAAGTCATTCCAAGGGTGCATGTAAAATAAAAGATCCCCTATTTTGTGCTTGATTATTTTATCTTCTACACCTCTCATAGCTAATTTGGAGACTCTGATTTGCAAATATGAATTCCAAATTTGCAAATTTTAACATGCATGGCAAATTACCATTAGAAAAAAATGAGGCCTCTAGAAGGCTGCTCCGGAGTGACCAAACAAAGTTGGGTGATTGCAAAAAAGACTGAACGATTTTGGTAGTGTTTGGTCAAAAACTGCGTTTTTTCTGCCTAGTACCCCTAGTACTAGGAGTACTACAAAATGGAGCAATCTCAGTCGTTGATTTGAAAAATCAACGTCCAATAGTACTTTTGAGTACTTTATAATAATGAAACAGTACTACTTAAAAAAAATGACAGTTTGTCATAGAAAGTAGATAAAATTAAGCATAAATTAATAAAAATTAGAAAATCATGAATAAATAAAAACTAAAAATTGGTCATTCATAAAGACTTGATGGTGATTACATTTCACCAAAAACTAGAAGTTGAAACCATCATGAAAGTTTGGAGTGCTATGCACAAGGGACCCCTATTTGCATGCATATTGAGAACAAAGAATTGTGTTTTTTTTAATTCCCTTTGGTGGGCATATGCCCATCTAATGTGGGAATAGGCCACTAAAAAGTCAAGTGAACATCATGTTTTTTGAATACTTCACATTATAAAAAAACCCTAAACCGCAAAGTGTGACAAATTAGCTAAATTGATATTTAATTATAAAATTATTTTTCAATTTTTTTGAGTTAGCAATCTTCCATATAAATTTCAAGTCCATTGGCTTCAATTTCCAAAAGTTACGGCCAAAACCAACTCCGTCACTTCAATTGTAACGCCTCATAGGACCGATCTTTCTTGCAATCACCCAGCTATTGTAAGTATTGTTTTAAAAGTAGTCCCTAGCCAGAATTTTGTTGTAGAGAAAAGTCAGCTTGGGTGAATATCATCGGAGTAGTTAGCCCCGGTGACTAAAATAAATTTATTTATTTTCGATTTTCTTTTTTTGGGACTAAATTTTATTTTTATTTTTTTTGAGAGAAAAAAAAATGTAAAACTAGTTTCCTATGCCACTGGCAGCATTGAAAACTGCAAGTTTGAAGTGGGTGATTTTAGGGGGGAAAAATTTGCCAAAAAAAAGATGGGAGGGTAGTTCAACTGTTGAAAAAGATGGGAGGGCAGCTGTTGAAAAAAAGATGGGAGGGTAGTTCAACTGTTGAAAAAGATGGGAGGGCAGCTGTTGAAAAAAAGATGGGAGGGTAGTTCAGCTAATGAAAATTTCAGCATTTTTCCTCAAGGATGAACAACAAGTTGGTTCACCCCAACCATCCACATGGAGTCTTGGACAAGTGGAGGTAACTTTTTTGGATAAGGCAACATAATTTTTAATTATTAACCCCTAAACGTCCAAACAACATTTTTTTTGGCAACAATATTGTAATTTTGGGCAACTCACTACAAATAGAGTTTTTACTTTTTTTCTTTGAAAATTTCACAAAATATGGAGACAAGGAGTAGCTTTAAGGCCTGACAATTTTTATAACTTTTGACTACATGGTTCAAAAGTTATTGCATGATATGTAATTTTCAATGTTCCGCGGGTAGCCTCGGCAAAAAAAAAACTTCTTTGAAAATCACTTTTAAAAAAAATTTAAATTTAAAACTGATTCTCTAGATCCTTATATATGTGGTAAGCTTTGAATCATTCCATTTTGATTAATGAGTCAAAAGTTATGAGGAATTTTAGTTTGGGTTAGTTTGTGGGTGGTTATGGAATCTCTACCCTAAAATAAACTTTGAGGTCCTTTATTTAACTCAATTTTAAATATTTTTGGAAAAAAAATAAAAATATTAGGTGTATATTGTTTATTACAACATTACAACCATTGGGATTGACATTTTTCAATTCTATAAATAAATTGTTAACAATTTAGTATTTTTAATCATTCTCTACTTCTTTCTAGTTACTATTTTTTCCTATATGTTGTACAATTCCAAATGATCTAAATTTTTTCAAGCGTGTAGCCAACTTGACTTGAAGAATGAATCCAAAGAGTAACCACCATTTTGGACATTTTTTCATACAAAAGTGACCTTGTGAAGTGTAGCTGCTTGTATTTTCACAAGGCCCTCAAAAGGATTTTTGTCACTTCAAAAGTTAATATCTTGCAATATACACGGTGGAAAATTCTGAAATTTTTTCACATCTTTTCTAACTATTTTACTACAAGATTCTACAGTTACATTTGTCCATAAATGTTTTTCATCTAAAATTTGGTGCTTGTAAATGCAAGGGCAATTTTGGAGCAGTTTTGGTGAAAACATAGTCTTTGATGTTTAGAGGTTAAGGTGGAAGCACCTAAAAACGTCAATATAAGCAATTCAGCACAATTGGAGACACATTTTTCTAAAAATGATATTTTTGATAGTATTAGCAAGTGAAAATCATGAATATTCAAAAAAAAAAATTAGATTTTTCGGATGTGGTATGTAATTTCTATGATTTTTCAAAATGTCAGTTGTCTAGACTACCAAAATTGTTATATAGGTGGACCGTAAACCAAAGTCTGCAAAAATTAGTAATTAGCAAATCAGAGTTAAGTATGTGTCCTTCAAATGCGTCAGCAAATTAGAAATAAGCATTTGAAGGACACATTAACTAAAGTCTAGGAACACATTAAGAGGCAGTTTAAGATATGCGAATACGTACAGGGACGCTTTTGGGTGCCTTCACCTTAACCCTTAAAGGACCATCAC
This sequence comes from Rhytidiadelphus loreus, assembly GCA_947034895.1. Classification (NCBI taxonomy): domain Eukaryota; kingdom Viridiplantae; phylum Streptophyta; class Bryopsida; order Hypnales; family Hylocomiaceae; genus Rhytidiadelphus; species Rhytidiadelphus loreus. Next base: position 23,903,475 of record OX344765.1, on the reverse strand, counting down.
TATACTTTCACCAAAACTGCTCCAAAACTGCCATTTCTAGTACAAGTACCAAAATTTTGAAAAAGAACTTTTTTTGACATATCTAACTGTAGGATCTTGTATTATATAGTATCAAAAACATGTGGTAAAAATTTCAGACATTTTCACCGGGTGGATTGCAAGATATAAGCATTCAAATTAACTAAAATCATTTTTTTGACCCTGCGAAAAGCAGGGCAGCTGCATTTCACAAGCTCACATTTCTATGAAAAAATGACCTAAATGGTGGTGCTTCTTTGGATTTGTTTTCCTAGACAAGTTGGTCACATGCTTGAAAAATTTCAGATCATTTGAAATAGTACAACATATAGGAAAAAAATAGTAATTAGGTAGTAGTAGAGAATGATTAAAAATACTAAATTATTTACAATTTAAATATGGAATTGAAAATTTCCAATCCCAATGGTCAAAATGTTGTAATAATGTATCTACATCCTAAGATTTTATTTTTGTCCAAAAATATTGAAAATTGGGTAAGATAAAGGATTTCAAAGTTTATTTTACAATAGGAAATCCAAAACTGCCCGCAAACAAAAAATCCTCATAACTTTTGACTCATTGATCAAAATGGAATGATTCGAAGCTTTTCGTCTATATAAAACTCTAAAAAATCAATTTCAAATTTTTGTTTCTGAAAAAAGTGATTTTTTCTGATCTGCCGGAACTGCCCAGTTGGAAAAAAAGTAACATATTAGGCTATAACTTTTGACTCGTATTTCCAAATGTCATGAAATTTGGTGCATATGAAAGATATTCCTTGTCCCCACATTCTATTAAAATTTAAGCCCCAAATATGATAATCTCCGCTTGTAGGTACCTGCCCAAAATTTCTATACAGCCAAAAAACACAATTTGGTCCTTTAGGGGTTAAAGCAACCTGATTTCACTAAGGGAGAAATCCCATTCCTGACCAGTTAAGCAATTCCACATCTCTATAGGTTGGGTTTTGTCAATGAAGAAATTTTTCAATGTGCAGAAATAGACATTAGAGAAAAAATGAAGCCTCCGGAGGGCTGCTCCAAAGTGACCAAATAAGGCTATTGTTTTCTAAGTAGTCCTTGGTTGGAATCTAGCTGTAGAGGAAAGTTAGTTTGGGTGAATATCACCAAAGCAGTCAACCCTGGCAGTGGGCGATTTTAGAGGGGGGGAGAAAAACTTTGCCAAAAAAAAAAGATGGGAGGGTAGTTCAGTTGTTGTTGGAACAACCCTCCGGAGCCCTCATTTTTTCTCTATTGGTTTGGAAGGTTTCCATAATTTTCCAGATTTTTATTCCTCAAAAAATAGTTACTATGAATTTTCGAGTGGAAGATTCCATCCCTCCCACTAAGGTCATATAGGCCTTCCTAAATTCAACCAAGGATTGGTTGCAAAATTCACAAGGGTTGGTTGCAATATTGGGAGTCTTGTAGAACAATCACAATGTGCCACAACTGCACAGGGAACTGTGCTGTAATTAATCATTGTTCCTCTCTTCCTGTGCACAAAGAGAGTGACCTACATTGCCAGAATGGGGAGTGATCTGGAATGCGATTTCTCATTCCAGATTGCATTCCAGATCACCCCCCATTTTGACAATGCTTATTTCTTGTCCGGTACCTGAACAACATGTAAGTTACCTGTGTCCATACATTTCCGACGCCGACTGCACACTTGCCACTCACGTGAACCATAACGCCTGAACATCCTTTGCAGCGACGCCCCCGCTAGAGGCGGAGCTGACGGCGTTTAGGGTTAGGGTTTCGATCGGATAACTCACAATCAGGCAGACATAGCTCACATTCGACCACTGTTGTGTGAAGGAATAGTCCAGCTGATATCTTTCTGAAGTAACTAGTTAGTGGAAGCCATGGCGGGTTGTCAGTTGAAACACGTGAAATTGAAAGGACAGGAGGAAGCCCTTAATGCAGAGCAGGACACACGGACAAGGGAGGACGTCCTCGCACGCGTCACGAAAAGTCAGAAGCAGGCGATCCTGGATCTAAACGTAGCAGACAGCAGCACGCCAGTATGTAGCGCCGCACAAACTACGCACGAAGGAGATAGCAGCCAACAAAACGGTATTGTCAGCACATCACCACCTCAGGTACCAAGCACTGTAGCGGTAGATGTAGGACAGATCAGTCCAATGGAGCGTCTCATTGTAGAGTTCACAGAGGAAGAAAGAAGCATCATACAATCACACAGAGATGCGGCCAAGGAAGTCACAGTCATAGGGCAAGTCATAGGCAGATCACCTGCATTTAGGGACATTAATGCTTGGGCAAGAGAGACCTTACACAACTCACTAGAAAGCGTTGTACTCCTTGGCAATGGGTACTTCGAGGCCACATTTACAACAAGTGCAGGGAGCTTACATGCCCTCGACGGCAAATACTACATGGGAGTGAACGAGGTCATCCTTGCACGGTGGTCGCCACTATTCTCCCCTGAGATTGCAGAGACCACAGCGGAACTAAGGTACCCCATTTGGGTACAAATACAGGGTCTTGGGAAGCACATGAGGAATGCAACATGCCTCCCTATCCTAGCAGCTAAACTTGGAACAGTCCTAAAAGTCGAGACTTTAGAATCATACAGGGCGAAGACGGCAGGCTATCGCATCAAGATTCTCAGGAAAAACATCCACGACCTCCCAACCTCCATTGTCATCCCAGGGGAGGGGCCAGGAGAAACGACTGAACATGGTTTGCTCTTCAGCGGCTTGCCAGATCAATGCCGTAGATGCAGAAAATTTGGACATGTCGCCAAGCATTGCCCTAAACCAAAGATCCCACGAGAAGGATGGAAGTACCAGAGCACACCAACAGTTCAAAACCAGCAAGGAGGGAGTGCAGCAGTTGAAGGAGAAGGGCAACAAGAAGCAGCTGTCCAACACAATACGACTACACCGGATAGCCACCCCCTTTACAGAAGCAGCTTCAGATCTCGCCACACACACCAACAACAGCAGGCAAGCTAGGGGAGGACACTCTCACTACATTTGGGGTACCTACGTGCGGCGGTGGAAAAAGTAATTCATGTAATTCACCTTGAATAAACTATAATTTCATTCTAAAATTTTGAGCTTTGTTTAACAATGACTAAAGGTTTCTATTGACAAAAAATTCAATTCCAAATAACATAAGATATATTGTCTAGAAAGGGTTGAAAAATGAACTAAAATGGCATGTTCTCCAACTAAAATATTTATAGAGCTCACATGAAGATGACTATTGCATCAATATTCAACCAAAATAAACTTTCAATAGAAAGCTATTCTATATTATTTTTTTTTCATTTTTCAAATTTTTTTTCTTATATAATATAGAAGTGTGAAAGTTATTTTCAGCTTTACAGTGTATCTTTTTTCTTCAAAAATTTATAACTAATTACTATTAGCACAAAAAAATACCAATAATTCAAAACATAAACTTATAAAGTAGTAAAATCTATCCATAATTTTTTTTTTGAAAAAGAAATTAAATTTTAAGGTGTATTACTTGTTTTACTTTTTCCGCCGCACGTAGTTTGCTAAAACATAGGGAGTGTCCTCCCCGGGCAGGCAAGCACGCCAGCACCAACATCACCAAAGATACTCCCCCCGGCACAAAAGCCAACAGACAAGCACACAAGACAGGGAGGAATCCCGATGAAGCAGAGGACAGAAGAACCACAGCAGAGACTACAAGGAGCAAAAGGGGGGCAACAATGGATCATCAAAGGAGATACTAACAAGGCTAGACGCACCCCATCACCACCAAGAAGGTTGGAGGCAAGAGACTCAAGTGTACAACTTGGCAAAGCATCAAAGTTCCAAACTGTGCAACAAAACAGCAACGACTCTGATCCCATCTCCTCATGGATCCCATCGACTGAGAAGCATCATGAGAAGCACATACAGGAGGATAGGGTGGACTTGACCAAAGAAGTGCAATCAGCAAATGCGAATCAAGCATAGGGAAGCCAACCACCCCACTCAGGCAAGGATCACGAAACGTTCACGCCACCAAAAGGCTCGTATGCCAGTGTAGTACAACGATTGGGGGACGACACGCGGGGAGACAGCAAGCAGAATGAAGGAAATGGCACGGAGGACGGTGACGGCAAGGAAGAGTCTCAAGACCCATTCACTCCCACACAGGAACACTACATTGAGGACGAGGGATCACCAATGCCGCTCCACAATGCAGCTGGCCTACCGGATCTGCAAGTATACCACTCGGTCAATTATTCCCAATGTGAAAGCCAATACCATGGTCAAGCATCTAATGAAGACCTATTACCCAACACTTCGGAAGAGGCAGGACCAACAGACGCAGGACCACTAGGAGAGGAGGTCAACAGTTATGTATGGCAACACATCAAACCCAAGCGCAAGAAGAAATCTAATCAACTAGGAAGGGCCATAGAACCCCCACATCCAATCCAAGAGGCAGGATATCATCAACGGACACTACCAGCGATATTTTTTGAAGCCTTAGCAATACACATACCAAACCCAGCCAAGCCTTGGAGTTGCCGAGTAGTCCCGATATACGTGAGAAAAGTACCCTCGCCCAGACAGAGGACTGGTCACTTCACCACGTACTACTTAGCCGATGTTGCAGCCAAACAGAGGAGGGCCATAAAACTCCTGACGTTAACCCACGACGCCACCATAACCTCCTGGAAAACGGAACAAGCACAAGATCACATATTAAACCAAACAGCGGAAGCCATGAGATCAGTTATGCTACACGACATCAAATATAGCCCCCTCAGGCGATGGGAGGATGCTTGCTGGTATTACACATGGTCCCTCCAACAAGAATGCTGCATATTTTTTCCCTACATCGAAATCAAGCACGATGACATCCGAGTCCAGCGCCCAACAAACTACGCATGGTTAAGGCTGCCAAGTTACCTGGAGCAAATGACAGAGAACACGAACAAGGGAGCCATTCAACACCTCACTGTAGACGGGACATTCCTATCCGAACTGCTCAAAGAAGGGACAATGGAACCAGCAGCCTCACCAAGCAAACATACTAGCAAGAAGCAAAAAAACCACTCCATTCCCATTCACACAGAGATTGATGAGGATGCAGCAAACAACCCAGATACAAGGACTGAACGGGCGCAAGGCCAGTTCACCGAAGTTCTCAATTTCAGCCAATGATAGTACCCCTCACGTGTCTCACATATAACGTCCGAAGCCTCGGCCAAGGACAGCAAGGAGCTCAGAAAAGGAGGGATCTACGCACATTCATCAACCAATCAGCACTGAAGCCGGAAATATTCCTCCTCCAAGAGCTGCACATGGACATCCGAGATTGCATGGCGCACACATCACAGCTGCGATTCAAAGGAAGACGCGAATTCTGGAATGAATCGACATACTCAGCCAACACAGGTAAATACAAAGGAGGTACCGCAATTCTTATAGCTGAAAGACTCATTCCTTTCATAGAAGAGCATGGAGTAATGATAGGAAGCAAAGCTCAATTCATTACTTTTAGATTCACCCCCACAGTGAAAATAGGAATTGTCAACCTATACGGCTACAATCAGCCCCTGGCAAGGGCAAGAATGTGGCATACACTTTCAAACTTTGACCTCCCCCAAGCCGATTGGCTTTGGGGAGGGGATTGGAACATGGTCGAAGTCGACACAGATAGGTCGACAGCATACACAGGGACGGCAATGACAAGATCGGAGCGGGCTTCATGGAGCGGAATGCTAATGATCCACGGACTTAGGGACATATACCACTCAGACGACTTCACCAAAGCAACGCCAAAACATTTCACCTGGCAAGGGAAACATGGAGGCAACCACATTTTATCTAGAATAGACAGATTCTATGGTAGCCAAGGGATACACGACCTAGGGGGCAACTCAGGCGCTTGGCCTACGATAGCAGGCATTTCAGACCACGCGGCGGTTCACTGTCAAATTAACAAAGTAATGAAGATACCCAAGGCCAAAGCAACTTTCCACACCCACCTCCTCAGCACACCAGAAGGGCAAACAACACTCAAAGACACGTGGATCCAAGGTCTGTCCGCAAGACCTACAACCACCTGGTCAGATAGAATTGGAAGGGCCGTTAGTAACACCCTGAAATGTAGTGATTTGTCCAAAAAACAAGACACAGCAGACAGGAAAGCAAAATACAAAGACCAATTCAAAGCCTTGGAAATGGCGGAGACGGCGCTACAACAAGATTGGACAGACGAACAAGCCAGGATTAACCTCAGTCAAGCCCAACAAACATTGCACCAACTACGTATGGACAAGCAGGACAGGTGGAAAAATGAAATAGACATCAAATGGAACACAGTTAGGGATACATGTTCTAGAGAATTCTTCGAATTCACCTCCAAACACAAACCTCGAAACCACATTAAAGAGCTCAACATCGACGGAGCTAACACCAAGGACCCCGAGCAGATTAGAAGAGCGATGATGTCGTACTACACCAACCTGTACACGAAGGATGAAGAGGTTGATGCAGACGTGATTGCTCGAGAAAGATGTCTACGAAGTGTCCCTGCCATCATCACGAACGAGCAAAACAATCAGTTAACTCGAGAAGCAACACCGGAAGAGGTCCAGCAAGCAACGATGGAGCTTCCAACGCACAAGGCACCTGGCGAGGACCGCTTGCCTACCGAGTTCTTCCAAAATCTAGTCGACCTAACCACCCCCGCCCTCACAGAATTGGCAAATGAGATTAGAATCACAGGCCACCTCAACCCTAGTCTCAAAAGGGGAAAGATTATACTCATTCCCAAGAAGGGCAGCCTTCACACCATATCCAACTACAGGTCCATAACCCTACTTAACACTTCCTACAAGATTCAGGCGAAGATTTTAGCAGCTAGACTCAAGACGATCCTCCCTGACATTATCAGACCGTCTCAAACCGGATTTGTACCAGGGCGCAACATTCTAGATAATATCTTTGCGGTGGAGGAATCTATGGAATGGGCGGTAGAGTCGAAACAAGACCTTGTCCTAATGCTGCTGGACTATGAAAAGGCATTTGACAGGGTAAGCTGGACATTCCTTCAAGCGGTAATGAAAAAAATGGGATTTGATGACGTATTTATTAGATGGACCGCAGCCCTATACCAAGAGTCGGAATCAGCTGTAACGGTGAACGGCGAGGCAAGCAAACCATTTACCCTTGGTCGGGCGGTGAGGCAAGGCTGCCCACTCGCGCCCTACCTTTACCTCCTAGTAGCGGACGTGCTAGGTCACATGCTCCAGGACCCAATCCACGGAGTGCAGGGTCTCAAGCTCCCAAATGGAGATATCAGCATGGAGGCGTTGTTTGCGGACGACACATCCCTTTCTCTCATAGGAACAAAGGAAAATCTGGACAAAGCGATGAAAGTCCTAAATCTATATTGCTCAGCTTCGGGAAGCAAAATCAATTGGAACAAGACCTACCTTATCTGGGCCTCACTATCAGTAAGAACTTGGAGCTGGGGAGACACACTGGGAGCGAACTGGTTGGCACAAGGAGAGCATTGCAGATACTTGGGAGTGCCAATGGGATTCAGGATACCCCAACACGTCCGCAATGAAAAGGTACTTACCCTAATCAGAGACTCTCTCATTTATTGGAGCACGAAGGCATTATCACAGGCAGGAAGACTACTGGTCTCAAACCAAGTCATCCTCGCGTCAATATGGTTCTTGGCCTCGATGGCAGATGTAGGCCTCAAAACGCTCAAAATAGCTCACGGACTAGTTAGAGACTTCCTTTGGTCTGGGAAAAAGGAGGGACGTACTAGAGCCAGGGTGGCCTGGGACGCAGCGGTGGCGCCATACACACTCGGAGGGATTTAAATAATCGACCCCATCGCGCAAACGCAGGCACTCCTCACCAAATTCTTGATCCGAGGCCTTCAAACAGGAGAAGGAACGTGGAGGATTCTCCTACAACACAGAATGGACACAATCAAACCGGCAAGCGACAAACAATGGGCACAAGGGAGAAATTGGTTAATGATACTAACCAGAATCAAGAAAACAGGATCGACTCTGTGGGGGGCGATATGGCAGGCATGGTGTTCTGTTCGCACAGGGGTCATTCAAATAGAACCAACCACGAGCGAAGACATCTTAAGACAACCGCTATTCGGGAACCCGTGGATCGCAGACACTAATGGCAAACCACTTGGGCTAGAACAAGGCAACAGGTTTGTTAATTGGGCGGCGAAAGGGCTACTACTAGTACGGCACATTTGGGACCCGCAGCGAAACGATTGGAAGTCAGCACGCGACCTCCTACAAACAACCAAATCATGGAAGACCAATCAGCTTCGCACGCAAATGATCGGCAGCATCCCCAAAAACCCTAATCAGGCACAACCACCGGGAGTAGGACACTGGATATCAAGGAGCAATGACGACGACCTACAGGAGATCTATCACATAGTCCAAACACATGGAGAGGGACTAACAGTGGACAGATACGACAGACTCCACCAAGCCCCAACGTTCCAGCGACACGAATCAAGCCCTACAGAAATCCCACACCACCCGCATCACCCCATTCGAGTCTAGCACACAAGGCGCAACCTAACTATCGAATTCAACCCCGCTCACCCTATCCCACCCCACACCAAGATTGAGCTGCATCAACCATGTAGAGTAGAAGAGATAACCTGGGATCCCGGCGAATGGCGATGGAAGCAATTGAATGAACTCCCAGAGACCCACCTTTTTAACTATACGGCAAAAAGGGGATACAGAACAGGAATACAACAACGAATCCGGCCAACGAAGTTCGACATCAAACTCCAAGCCCAAGGACACACGGTTGAGAAGAGGAAACAAATATACAATAGAATGTGGCATCCTTGGCTACCAAAGAAAGTTAGTACCTTCTTATGGCTCCTTCATATAGAAGGTCTTCCTTTGGGATCCTGGTTGCAGCCTATGAACATCAAAGGATCCTGCAAACTATGCTCCTTGGCCCCAACAGAAACAGCCAGGCACGCTTTCATTGAATGTGCAGAGGTCCAACAGGCATGGCTGCAATACAACGCTCTCAGAAGCCATCACAGCCTCACACCGCTCCTACTCACACCGGCCGACATCCTTGAAGGGACGGCACTCACGAAGGACGACCTACACATACGCACATTCAGCACCTCCTGCAAGGTAACACAAGAGACCCTTTGGGACCTACTTCGATGCTTATTGTTACGACAAATTTGGTGTCAAAGATGCAACAAAAACATGAGAAACGACGCATTTCACCTGGGCACGGCGATGCACGCGGCATGGCGCACAGCAGTTCAAATCGGAGTGGCAGCTTGGCGAACAACTAGGAGATCACCGCAACAGACCCCACAGAGAACAGAAGCATTCTACACGACATGGACGACCACCACAGCTTTCTGCACCATAGGGGATTCCGGCAACCCTAATTGAAACTTCATTCCTAGTGACGTATTTCTCCCCCAAACTCTCGCAACCAGACACACAGGAGGCACAAGACTTACTGTTCCCACCATCGACTTGACCCCAACAACAGCACCCTCCTCCACCATCGAGGAGAGCGATGGCAGCCCTCTCAATTCCCGAAGCGAACGATCACCTGAGTTGGCGGACGGACCCACGGACTTGGAGTTCGACATCGACAACGGCATTGACCTCACGGGACCAAGCCACGACTGGAGCGAGGATTCCCTCAACGAATCAGACGAAGATTCAGATGAAGAACCCAACCCTAACTCACTATCGCTGTCACGAAGGCGCAACGAAGCCTCCCAACAGGCTGACGCAATCCTACGGCAAATCCTGCACGACATCGACATGGATGACAACAGGGATATCATCTCCAGGAGACGAGAAACCATTAGGCAAGAAGACAACACTCCTTGCCAGAATCCGAGCAGAATCGACCTGAACACTGCCCCAGAGGTTACTCAGGCTCACCTAATAGTGAACTCCACTCAGAACCCCATTTAGGTTATAGACTCAGACATGCAGGAGACTTTTGAAGACATTTACTCCTTTCTTATTAGGCCATAGCTTCCTTCGTTCTTGCCTCAGGTTTCGCCGCGTGTGAGGCCCTAGGTGCTCTCCTGCCTCCGGGTGTTCTCTGTATCGGGCCTTGTTCATCCTTGGCCTTCGGGCTGTTTTTTTTCCTCATGTTGTTTCACTCCTGCCCTCGGGCTTGCCCACTCTCTCTGGTTCCTCCCCCTGCCCTCGGGTGTGTTTTTCTGCCTTCGGGTGTGTTCTCTGCCCTCGGGCGCTTATTTATAAAGATCCACCCTTTTATGGGTTTTCTCTCCATAACGCCTGAACTCACTGGCTTGCAGTCATGATAAGTACTGACGTTATATCTGCACCCCACCCCACCTCCACCAAAACTTCCTGCGCTCCGGCCTTCGCTCTCCCAAGTTTCCGTTAATTTAACAGTACTGGACGAGGGAACCAAGCTAGTCAAGTCAGTCACATTTAAGTAAGGTAGGTTGCTCTAAAAGCGACACTTTAAGGGCTGTTGGGCCTTTTTATAGGTTTCAGATGCGCAAAAATATTTTTCCTTTATTTTTCACTTGAAGAGGAATTGATGCGGAATCTAACCCAAGTGGTTTCATATTTTTTGGAGCTATTGTGAATTAGTTTTGAGTTTTCAAAGAATTCTGCCATAGGGACCTATTTGTGACTTCTAGCCCTTGCAAAACCCACTCTGAAATGGTCTGAAAAAAGATACAGCTTTACCAAAAACAAGCATTGAGGCATGCAAAAATTAATAGATAAGGTTCCTAAATGTGACTTTTACAAAAACTTGAATGGAAGCTTGAGTTAATTATTATTTCAGATTTTTTAGCATATGTAGGAAGGTAGTTGGGCCGCCGATTCTCAATTTGAAAAAAATTAATGAACGCCTATCCACTTAATTAGAAATGAACCTACAATGCCTCTTAAATCAACCTTTAAAGAAGTATAAACCATCCATTGGAGAAGAATGAACTAAATCTTTCTCTTCTCTGACATAATCAGTAATCCATAATGTATCCATTTTTCAGCCACCTAGAGGACGGTTTGAAGAAGAGGGTTGGTTTTAAAGCACACTACCATAGTCTCAGTTCATCCCGGCCCAGTCGATCACCTTTCCCTTACACTGGGAACTCTGAACCGTACAGCCCCCTGGGCTAAACAGTCTCGGGGGCTAAAACCAACTCCTTTTTCCCTAAGCTACACCCGAGTGGGCTTCCCATGAGCTTCCCGGTACCCCTTTTTGGGCTTCCTAACTGGCGATGTGGACTAAATAGTAAAAAGGCTAAGAAGTGGCGAGACCGTGCAGAATGAATGTGGGTTGAATAATTTAGAAACATACTAGTGCTTCACATACTTAGTTGAACTGAAAAGCTTTTAGTCATATGTGTACTACATGTCATAAAATCTTCAAATTTTTTTTGGAAATTTATTAAAATTCCACAAAATTTCTTAAGGGAAAAGTAAAGAAAATTAATATATTTTAATCATAATTTATAATATGTTGAAGAAATATAAAAATTCATAATATGTTGAAGAAATAACTTGGAAGTACATATAATTTTTTTTGTATGTAAACATTATAATCATCCTTAGGAAAAATAATAAGTACAAAAATGTAGAGAATGATTTGAAATACTAAATTCATACATGTTTATTTCTGGAATGAGAAAAATACCAAGCCCAATGGTTGTAATGTTGTTATAAACAATCAACAGCCTTTTATTTTTATAATTTTTTTATAATTTGAAAGTTCAATGAAATGAAGGACTTCATAGTTTTTTTAAGGTGGAGATTCCATCATTGCTCGCAAACTAGAATTCTTCCAAATCAATATCAAACTTTTGGTTTTGAAAACATTGGTTCCTCCTTAGTACTTTGCTTGGGTTGAACAAGAATCTCCATATTCTGCCATACCTTTTTAACAATGTAGTCAAAAGTTACAAAAATTGTTGTATTTTTTAGCTACTGAACTACATATTATGTGAAAATTTCAAAGTAAAAAATCAAAAATTTCTTTTATGGTGAGCTAAACAAAATTTCTATGTTGCCAATAAAATCATTGTTTAGTCCTTTAGGGACTAAATGCACTGCCCACATTTAAAGTTAAAAATTATTTTTATTAAATTGTTACTATATGGAACTTTAGTCCACTATTATAGAAATGTATGGATTTAGGGTAGACCATTTAACCTCGTGTATTGAAAGATTAAGATGCTTGAAGTCAATCTTGTACTATTTTTCATTCTTACTATACAAGGTCAACATACTTGAGCTTTGTTGAAGTATATTTTTTCCTCTTTATGAATTAGCAACCTTGCACCATTGAATTATAAATTTTGCTAGGTTTGTATATGCATACAAAATTTATAAAAAAAAACATGAATTCTAGCTTAACCTACAATGTATATGACTTTGCAATCCAAGAAAATAATGAGTCACTAGGAAGAAGTGAGCCTAACCGTTTCCAACAATTTTTTTACCATTTCCTGTAAAATGAGTACATTTTTTAGATGAAATTAAAAAATTTAAAAGATAAGCAATTTCGGAAAATTTTAAAAATTTGGAATACATTAGAAACATTGAAATACCTTTGAAGCCACATTTTTTTATGATAATAGTGTTTGTAGTGTGAAGAAAATATTTTTTCACTATCTCATTTGGCAAAGTTAGGAGAGTATATTATTTCTAGAATGATATTTTTGTACAAAATTGTAGATTTCTTCAATAAAATCACATACTCAATCAAATTCATATTTATACAAATGATGAATTCAAAAGAACATGAACATGATTGAATTGTTGAAATACCTTGGAATCATTCAAGCAAGAGAACTTTTGGTTCAAATACAAGATTCATTCTTTTTGGAATACCCAATTACCCATGAATTGGCTACGTGTACAATTTTGTATCAAATTTCTTAAAGCATCCACTACAAATTCACTTGATACATGACCTTGTATAATTTTCAATTTATGTATTGAAGATTCACTTAATACGATGAAATCTACAAAAAAAGGTATTAAACTAGATGATTCCAATAATTATAGTAGTAGCCAATAGGTCGGGCAATAGGTCCACTCTTCATTTTGAATTAGCTTTGCTTGGGGCCTTCTAATATTTTCGATTTTGAATTGCAAATGAATTGCAAAAATAAACCTTCAAATTATAATTTTCAAATTAAAAATAAAATATGAATCCTACCAAATAAATGTAATCTATGCATGTTAAAAATCTTTCCATGTATATAAATGCAATTTTTGTAATTCATCAAACATTTTGTAACACATCTTTCATATGTGAAAAATCACTTGGATTTCAAAAGGTTAAAACACAAAAGCAAAAAAGATTTCCGTTTATAGTTGATTCACGGAAATTAACATTTTAGAAAATGTTGGCTTGAAGGTGCCAAAAGTTTAGGCTACCTAAAAAGTGTCATCATACAAGTATAACTTTCAATCCACATTTCATTAAAAACATTTAGCTGCACAAGAATTCTATTTCAATTGGTGCCTACTTTAAAAATAATAATACTATGAAGAGCCTACACTTGAACTTGTTTAGCTATTCCAAAAAATCACAAAATTTTTCATTTTTTAATTCAAATATTATACTTTTGTCCTCCTTTTATTTGTACTAGTGTTGAAAAAGTTATGGACAATCTTGTTTCTTGAAAAATAGTATAAATTATAAGAATTCAAGTTCTATTTTTTTTTTGGGATAGCCCCTTTAGTTCCTTTTGGAACTCATGGTGGCATAAATTACAATAATCTTCTATTCCTATGCCTTGTGCTCGGCCTTGTGTCATTGCCACATCCAAAATAAATGTAAGAATTATTTTTTAATTTGTAAAAACTTTGAAATTCAATATTTTTATACATGAAGGAATGCAAGGCCTTTGTTGCAGTGTGGGAGGTTGCATTTTTAAAATCATATTGAAGGAATATTGTTCAATTTGAAGTCTTCCAATCTTCCTTTCTCATGTCAATCCTTCCAAATTGGTCACCCAAAACTTTTGCGGTTAAAGGGCTTAACATGCATAACTTGAGTCAAAAGATTTTATCTTTCCATATACAACTCTATAAAAAAATTTAAATCAATTTCTAATGCAAAAAACTCTTCAACATCCGATGTATTTGAGGCTCATTTTCCAGAAGCCCTTGATACTATAAAATCAAGATTTGCAATGAACATCCTTGCACAAAATATTGAATAGAATAATTAGAATCTTTCATTTTCAAAATCAAATTTTTCTTTATAAGTCTAGTATTCAGAAATAATTATTTTTTAATTGGAAACTACTACAAATAGTAACTTGCTTAGATTTTATCTTACTTCAAAGTATTGAATCAACCAGAATTTGGTGCTTTGGGCATTCCGTGGTTAATATGAAAGACGCAGACATTTATGTTCCCTGCATATCTATAGAATTAATTTTTAAGAGCTCAACAATGGTTTACAAATAAATAATTTAGAAAATAATGAAAATTGATTTTAATAATTTTTTCCACTTCATGAATTACCATCCATTCACCATTGAATTATAAATTTTGCTAGATCAATATACTCATGCAAAATTTTAAAAGAAAATATGGATTTCAGCTTAACCTACAATGTATATGTCTTTGCAATCCAAGCAAAAAATGTGTCACCACAAAGAAATCTACCTAACCGTTTCTAAATGCTTTCAATCATTACTTGTGAATTGAGTGTGTGCATTAGTTGAAATTAAAATGGTTAAAAGGTAAAAACTTCTAGAAAAAATTAAACATTTGAAGTATGTTGGTTTATGGTTAGAGAACTTTGAAGCCACATATTTTATGATAATGGTGTTCATTTTGTAAAGAAAATATTTTCTTAAAACCTTCCTCAACAAAGTTGAGACAGTTTGACTACTTCTATAATGATATTTTCTTACAAAATTGGAGATTTTTTCAATAAAATCACACACTAAATCATGTTAATATTCATGCAAATGAATCATTCAAAAGAAAATGAAGATGCCAAAATTGTTGAAATATCCGGGGTTCAATCATTCAAAATAACCTCTAAACCAAGCATTTGATTGATTCTTCTTAGAATACCTATGAACTAGGTAAGTGTCTAATTTTGTAACAAATTTTGGAAAAGCATCCATTACAAATTCACTTCACTTCATACATGCCCCCTCATACTGTTTCATTTATGTCTTGGAGATTCATTCACATAGATGAAATTTACAAAAAATATATTACACTACATGATCCAATAATTATAGCAGTAGCCAATAGGTGACTTCTTCATTTCTAATCTTCTTTGCTTTGGAGCCTCTACTATTTATTGATTTTGTATTTCAAATGAATTTCAAAAGAAATCCTTCAAATTGTACTTTATACTTTTTACAAATATATGAAGACTAGCTAGCTTACCAATTTTATGTGATCTACACAAGTTCACTACCTTGCCATGTGTATGAATTCCATTTTTATTATTCTTCAAGCATTTTATAACACATTTTTGATTTGCATGCATCATTTGGACTTCAAAAGGTTGGGAAACAAAAGTTAAAAATATAATTTCAATTTATAAAAATTAAACATGATTGGTTAACACCCTAGAAAATGTTGGTTTAAGGAGTACTGAAAGTTTAGGCTACCACAAATTTGTCATTAGGATAGTATAACTTTCAATCCTCATTTAAGTAATGTTGGACTTTTTATACAATTATAGACTACACAACGGACACTTGTGGAAAACAAAAGTTCTCTTCAGTACATAGGTCAAGAAATACATAATTCTCAAGCCATACTAGTAGGTCCTTACATGTTTATTAATTTGTCTCGTTTCCTAAGGTCTTGCACTTCATATGCTATATTTTTGTTTCTACCTTGTTTGGAATTTTTTATGCACATAAATTTGTGCATAATGCAATATATAGGTCTAATGCATGTGTCGTCAAATTTAACAAACAAATCATTCTTGATTAAATTCATACCAGTGATTGGATCCACCTTATCTATCTGTAATCCATTTACTATTTCTAGATAATGTTGGATATAGTCTGCTGAAAAATATACTTCTATGTGCCGATTATGCTCATGACTAAATATTTTTCTTATTCTACCTTTGTATGGGGTTCCATGTACTTCATCATTCACCACAATCACATCATCACCAATTTTATATATAATTCTTCCTGACATACATCTTTTATGAAGAAGTAGTAGTGGTACTACAAGAAAAGGGGGGGGGGGGTCGGTGACTGCGAAAAATGACTCCGTGGCAATTGCTAGAAGTCATTTTTTTGGTGAATGACTTCTGAATGACTGCAACCGGCGTAGTCGTGAAACTGTCATTGTCATTGAGCTAAAATCTACGTAAATACAACATATAGTATCACAATCTTTTTCTTTTTAAGTGAGAAAGATGGTTAAAGATGGATGAAGAAGATTGAGGTTCACAGAGTGCTTCACGGAGCCTACGTGGCTAGTCATTCAGTAGTCAATTCTAAGTTGCGACGGACCCATGGAAAATTTGACATGGATGGCCCTTTGTCCGTTTCAAATCAGTTGACGTGAACCCGGACAAATTTGACATGGAGTGACATGTCAGCTGTCTGCTTGGTCACTCTATGCAAGTTGCAAAAGAGTCATGCCACAGTTGAGGCTTAGTCGCAAGTGGTAATTCTGTAGTCATTTTGAAGTGATGAAAGAGTCACGTTGTAGTTTAGGCTTAGTCGCAAGCGGTAATTTAGTAGTCATTTTGAAGTTGTGTTCCAATCACAATAGAGTGCGGGGAGGAAATTTAGGGAGGGCATTAGTGCTTTTTGCAATCGTTTGGCAATATGATTTTGGTTGTGCATTGGGCTTATTTTTTGAGTGGTTAAGGCTGTGCAATCATTTAGTACTTTGCCTAACTCCTTTGATGGTCACAAAGGCTTAGGATAGTTTTAAGCAAACATGAATGTCTAAATCACAGAAGGGATAGTCAACCATCTTCCTCACTTATAATGACCGTACTCATTGAACCTGCATATTGCATTATGGACACGTAATGGACACAGACAAGACTTAGCACTTACTCATCAAGCAAACCATTCCCCTTAACAATAAGAATGTCAAAAATAGATTTTTGCAATTTTACCAAAAAAGAGCAATCCAAAAGCTCTCCGCACTTACATCCACGTATCTTGCAGTTTTACCTGCTACATACGCTAGCATTATCCCTCTCGCAAACTCATTTGCGAAAAACAAAAATGCCGCTTGAAATGCTAAACTTCACGTATCTATTGTGCCACATTGCGCACGCCCCCTTTACGTCTTCAATTAATTCCTGCTCTGCATCAAGTGCATGGCACATTAGCGGTAGCCCTTGTTGCATGATCTCAACAACGGCCACCTTCATCCAGGCATCCAGAATGTCTTGGAAGTAGAATTTGTGTTTACTAGACACTCCACTAATCGTGCCCTTCACCACTTTCTGCTTCACAGCTTGGAAATTGAATAGGAGCACTTCATTGCCCATCTTGAACAGCAACAACAATGCATTAGTGACTCCTATATAGACACAATTACTATTGTAATAAAAGCACATAGGTAAGGACGTCCAGGTCTTCAGGGGATCCCATTCACTTTTGAGCGATAGCAATAGATTTTGACAATGACTTCTATCCTGAACCACTTGTATGTTCCTATAATGACAATACAACAAGAAAATGACTTGCCTTTCATGTGCCCCCCACATTTGGAAACCACATAGCGACCACAAAACACCTCTTACCTTGATGGCCTCACAATGTACCACCATATGGTTTACGTAATGGCCAAGGTGAAACGCCACAACCGCAATATACAAATGAAAGTGGAGGAGGACTTACATTCATCGGTAGATGCAGCCTTTTACAATGCCAATAGCCATCCTTTGTCACTTTTACTTCACCCGTGGGCTCTTTACAACTCCAACTTTACTAAAATGTAACTTTGTTATGACTTCTGCACACATGTGACTCGCATAGCACTTTTGTGTTACTGTGACTCAACTCCTGCATAACTTCTATTGTGCAACCAGCTTCTCTTCTTCAAGATAGCCAAACAAAGCAATAAAATAGCATGTACTATGCATCATTTAGATTTAGAGCAACACCTTCTTTGCCCACGAATCCCACTTCTTCTCTATTGCAATCGTTGCCTTTTCCCTTTTGTCTCACATCAGTTGCTTTTCCTGCACAAATACAGTGTAGTAGTCAAATATTCTACTAAATTGAAGGTAAGGGGACCTGTTGAAATGGAGGCCAATGGACCAAAATGTCATCGCCGAAGGACAAAGTGAGCTCATCTTGGGTTGCCAATTGCTTTTGAGCAAGTTTCTTCACTTTTGCATTTGCTGGCACCTCATCATTCTCAAGCGCGGACTTAGACCCAGAGGGGCTTCCACTGCCAGCACCCTTCAAACTAGTCATAAACTTCTTGAACAAGTCCTAGAGGTCCTCCATTTCTATCGACTACTTTGACGCCGTGTAGTTGAATTGGTTTAAGGTCTTCTCCATGTCCCTCTTCCACCTTACCATGGTCGAGAATGTTATAAATTCACTTGCTCCTGCACTTATTGTCCATGCAACATGGGCAACAACAATGGAAGTCAACGACCTTCTGCACTATCACTGTATTGTTTGTGTAGATGTGCCGCATAGATAAAAAAAACAATTGCAATATTCACCTATGGATGGAGAACGACTCTTTCAAATTGCGTCCGACCTCCCTATGGACTCCAAGGTGACTCATTCATGGCTTAGACGTGACTGCATCAGGACTCTATTACTAATGTGGCACTAATATGCGACTCCAGAACAACTATGAGGCGACTCCATGCACACTGAGTTCAGAATGAGTTGTCATTCAATTTTGCTTCACTTCAAAAAGTAGACTAGTCCACCAGAAGAATTTTCCAATGCACATGACGCTGCACTTCCTTCAAAACGTTAGTAGTAAACACTCACAGTCCACGCACAATATTGGGGCATGCAAACTACCAAATGATTCCATTACAAGCAAAAGTAGTCTCCAATTGAAATGAACAAGACACACATGACTAGATCATGTCCCACTAAAACATTAGAATAAGACGAAGATGCGTACATGCTGCCAAGACACTACTGTCCCTGAATTTCACACACTATACATATTGAAGCCACATTCCTTTGTATTTACTGATCCTGCCATTGTGTCCACTGGATTGTTGTCACAACACTTCTTTGGACACGTTGTCTTCATTGGAGTCTACAAAAGCATTCTCTGCCATGGACATGCAAACAATGATTTAGCACTAAACCCTAACTTCTTGGCTTTTGCTTCTGCAAATGTAGCCTTGTAGTTCACGGGCTCTCACTTACCTAGTTAACCCTAAATCCTACCCTTGCCGACATGCAGAGAAGACATTGTGGTGTAGTTTAGAAACAACCATGAAGAAGACAAGCACATACAAAATAGTTTTAAAAAATCCTAATTTCAAAGTGAAGGAGCAAGACACCAAATTACCTACTGCAACTACTTATGTAGCGGCCTGCTACTGCACATGGGTACAAGCTAGCTATGGCTAAATTGAACATACTTGCTATGATGGTCTCTTCATTGGACTCTGTGGCCTTGGAGGATGAATCCTTGTGGTTGCTCATCTCGTCTGCAAAATGCACATACCTACGTGCAGTGTTCCACGGCTTTGCTAAGTTGTCCCCCTCACGTACTCCAAGGCCCCAATGAGGTTGCCTAAGATTCTTTGATTGTCCCTTCGCTCCGTCGATCTCCTCTACGGTCTTCTTCTCGGCAGCAATATCTCTGCAACGTATAAGAAGGGGAGAGATAACAAAGGCCAATCACATCTCCAGATCGATGGCAACCAATTCCATTGCTACAACTAGTGTTCAAAGACGCGCACTAGCTATGGGATTCAAAGTAGCAAACAAGAGAGAAAAAAACGGCGATCATGGAGGGAGTCACGAAACTTAGGGTTTCAGCAGTTCCCTCGATCTTAGGGTCTATGTGTCCCTTTCCCACTCATGGACGACACGCTTCCCTAGAAGAACTGTAGTTAATGTATTTCAACTTGAGGGCAAACGATGTGACTTTTCAACAACGTTGACACAACTTCTAAAACCCTAACATGGAAATCTGCACCACTTGAGAAAATAAAGATTGTGTATAGAAAGCTAATTGCATGGTTGTTATATCAGACGATGGAAACGAGAAGGAAACTAAACTAAATGGTCTACTACACACCAACTCCACAAAGTTCCATCAGTGCATGAACTTCCTTTACGTTCTGGTCTCGCCATACTTCATATTCACTCTTTTTGAAAAGAAAGACCCCAATTTCTATTTATCGTGCCATGCAAGTCAAAATTTCTAGAACTAGTCTACGCACTATAGTGACAAATGAGTCATTCTCAAGTCATGTTCAATTACAAAATATGACTGCAATTTTCCAAGCCTGAACCGAACAGACCGTGAATGTTCCGAGGCAAGCAGACACCGTTTTTCATCCATTGTTCGTCTCTTAGCACCGAATGCGACTATACGACGACTAGACCGACGTAAAAAAAATTGGCCCGGTGCAATTACAGAGGTTAGAGTCACCTCGCAGTTAGTGTGGAAATTGAATAAATGACTTTGCAGTCACGTACCCCCCCCCCCTTTCTTGTAGTGTGGTGGATGAGATGTTCCCAATCCATCAAAACGATGCCGCAAATAAGATGAAATTATAGGAGATGCTTCTACATGCTTGTTTTTATAATTGTTGATAATGATTCCCTTTTGTTTTGAAGAAGTGACACATGCACAATCCTGAGGTGCTTGCATCAATGACTGCAATATTTCCAATGCTCTCCTTTTTGAACTCATATGTAAACAACAATTACTATGCCATGCTGGGCATGGAAAATTAGTTTCGTGGTTTTGACCCGTACCTTCTGGAAACATCATTACATCATGTACTTGGGACAATGCTCTTTCAGTGCTTTCCAATCCATCACTTTCAACTTGAATGCAAATTTTTACTTTTGAAACAACCTACGGGAACAATACTTTATAAATGTTGCTTCAACTGATTTGTGATTTGTCTTGATGTTTTGATACTTTTGAACCTCTCGCTCAAATGGAAAGCAACAATAGACATCTGAGTGCCCAAACCGCCTCACATCTTCTAGAATGTAACTAGCTCCTACTGCATGTTCTAGTGGCCTTAATTCCATTTGGACCATCAAGTGCTTCTGAATGTACGCGCCATTTTTGAAAAAGTAGTTGAACAATATGTAGGTAATCTTGTGTCCATCATTTGCTTCTAGTGCGAATAAATAAGTAATATCCAATGTCTACAAGGAGACGACCTACAAGACAACACTCTTTAGAGAGTTTGCCATCTAACTTGTTCATTATGATGGGTAGCATCCACATAACAAAATGTTGATATTCTTCGGCGGTATATCTTCCATGGTCATTAATGGGGTCATAAGGCCATTGCCCTTGTCTTAGTTTGAATGTACGAGCCTCAGTCACAAAATTACAACATGATATAATCATCTGCAATATAGCACGTTTGTTTTCATATCCTTCAATCTCCTCAAATAACTTCATGGTATAGTTTTTGAATAAGTTTAGGCCAGCAATGTGCATTACATAAAAGACCAAGTCATGTGACAAGTCAAATTCATAAAGATGATACAACCACCATAATTTGGAATCACCTGATATTCCTGACTCCATACTATGTTGTGTTCTTGCCTCTATATTATTCTTCAATGTTCACCAACGTCGAACACTTGCATGAAGTTTTGACGCACTTTGTCTTAGAGGTGGATGCTGCACTTGCATTGCATTGTTTCTATAAACATACCGTCCATCTGCATTAAGTGTAGAATCCATTTTGCATCTCCTACATCCAGATTTCCCTGAAGATTTCAAATTGGAGATTTTACATTGGGCCGGATGATCACCGGTGAGTAACATCAATATAGCCCTTATCGTTGGGGTTCTTGAGTTTGGAAGAATGTTACTAATACGTTGACTTGAATAATTGTATTGACAATTCATAACTTGCATAAACAAACTCTCAAGTTCTTCAACAAATGGCTGAATGAAAGTGGAAATATTTTGTTTCATTCGTTCCACAATATAGGACTCATGACCTCCTAACGGTATGAATAATATAGGGAGTAGGGATACATGAGATGAAGTTCCCGCATTCAAAACACTAATTTCCATAGCCCAACAACCTCTTTGCTTCTTCCCCGAGACGTTGAATCCATCCCAATGTGCTCCTAAAGCTATGTTACAAGGATCTCCATTTTCCAAAACTTTCGGTACTTCTATAATTCTTTTACACTTTCAACAAATGAAATTATAATATCCACTTTCATTATTCCATCCAGAAAGTAGTTCATTGCATTTTTTTGGAAATTCACGGTATAACATCCAACATCTATCATTTGGACATGATATTGGTAATTCCCATTGGCTTTGTGGATTCCAGAAATTAGAGTACTCTCTAACCTTTTCGCCATCCCAAAATTGTAAATTTTTTTTAGGAGTTTCATTTGTTATCAACCATCTCCGTTGATTCCTCCACATTGTTAACATTTCATAGCACAAGGTTTTAGATTCCATGACAGATGCCAATTGCTTTGTGATTGGCAAATAATCAAATGCAATCATTTGAAGTCTTGTTTTTCCACAATGGATACAACGTACAATACAATTTACGTACGTACGTTTGTCACTTGGAGGAAGACATGAACATAGTATGAATATGCTACCATCATATGTATCTTCTTCTGTTGGAGGTAAAATTAGAGGCTCATGAATATAGTCCTTGGTGCCCAAACACATCCGCCATCATTTTGGCTCGACAAGACCCCATCTTCTATACAAACTAATCAAACGTTTGAAAAATGACAGTGTTGAAGAGGGACCTTCAAGACTGCCCGTCCAATTTGGAGGCATCTTCCTTAAAAGCGCCCCAAGTCCATCTTTATACAAAACCACATGTGTTATGTTTTCAAAGCATACTATCTATAAAAAAGATGCAACCAGTTCAAGTTGCAATTACACCCATTCCACCCTTTGTAAAAATCCTTAGGCATTGATCTTGCATCACGGATACTCTGGTCTACATGTATGTGTATGGAATATGGTTACAAAAAAATATGTACAAAAAACAGACAAAAATTGCATTAACCCATATCGATTGTTCTTCTCATTGATTCTAGCAAAATACAAGAAGGGGGAGGTAATCAAATTAAAAAAATAGTTTGAATTAATCACTAAGGGGTGGATTATTCAGTGATTACCGTGAGTGACTATCCACTCAACGGATAGGGTACAGTGTATCACAAGGGTCATACTACCTTACTATCACCTCCACCCAGTGACCAACCATATTCTTGTATTTGGGTGGGAAGACTATCCTTCCAAAATCAAAGAAGTTTTGTAGTCAGTTGCAAGGGGTGCTATTCAAATTAAAGCAAGCTTAGTGGCTATATCTCCACCGAAGACCATTGACATGTAAAGTTGTAATCCAAAGTTTCCGTGACATGTATAGTCGAGATCTACAACTTCTGTAACGTGTACAGCTGCGATTTGATTCAAAGATGCTCCCTTCCAAGCCTGCTCTTGTACTATATGTATTACGGTTGCACTAAGTGGGTTCTTCTTATTTGCGCTTAGTTCAGAATTGCTTAGTTTAGAGTTGCTTAGTGTACCGTGGCCCTCAGCTCCCGTGATACAAATCTCTTGCGACCTCAGGCTCTTGCAACCCTAGGCTCCCGCGACCCCAAGCTCCTGCAACCCAAATCCGCTTCAATCCAAAACTGTTTAAACAAGGTAACAATTATTTCTCATCGAACACTTTTCCTTCTACACTTTGTGTTCTTGTTGCTTAATATGTCAAGCTAGGTTATGTAAATTTTTTGTGGGTGGAATTAATTAGTAGGGTTGCAACGTGAAGCTCTTTAGAATTGATGTGTGTTTTGGAGTTATACTGAAATGTTGGTTGGTTTGTGGATGGGTTGAGAATTGATTGTACTGAAAGGTTTTTGTGGGTGGAGTTTGTGATGGTTATTGTAGACGAGTAGTGAGTAGTTGTTGATGGTGTTTTAATATGGTTCATGGCTTGTTTGAATAATGAAAATTTAAAAATTGAATATTGTTAGAATTTTATGGTTATATTTGTTAGTATGCATTCATGGTAGAATCCTTTTGAATTTGTACTTTTCATAACACGATTGACATGTCTTACAATTAAAACCCTTCATGTTTTATTCCAACAATGATTTGGCAATTTTTGTAGGAGGTTTTTTGAACATGGCAAGAGGACGTTTTTGTTCAAGATGTGGTTTTTCATTTCCAAATGAATTAGCTAATTTTTGTCAACAATGTGGAATGTCTAGAGATGAGTGTCCAGTGAGTTTGGAGAGAGATAATGAGGCACAACAAAATGAAGATGCACCAATTAATAATGTGATAGATTTTAGAGGTCCTCCTCACATAGAATCTCTACCTGAAAACCCTACCCTAAAGTCATCATTTTATAATACAATTTTCAATCCTCCGGCTTTTAAAAATAGGAGGAAGGACAAGGTGTATGGCAAATTAGCACTACACAAGTTTTGGGATATCGTACATAATAATCTTAAAGATAACAGTAAGCAAATTAAAAAATGGATTACAGAAGGTCAAGACAATGGGGTTCTTCCTCAAGGCACCTTTACTTTAAAAGATATAGGAGTGAAGGAAGCTTTAAACAAAATAATAGATGATAACATCAATGGTTTACAAGAATTAAAATTCAAAGATAGAGGTGAGGCTTATAAAGTGACAAAAGATAATATTTATTTACAAACAAATAAACATTTGAAGTATAGAAGGCAAAAAGAGAGACGGCTACAAAGAAGGACGACGGATGAAGTACCGGAGGCATCCCATAATGCTAGAACGCAAGATGTTGGAACACATTGATCCCAAGAAGATCCAATGTGGTTTCTAGAAGGGCCATTGGATGAAGGTGCCATTCAAGGTTCTCAATGTGAGGATGTTGATCCCTTGTCACAGGGGCAAGACACAGTTGAAGGCCAAAGAGAGGAAAATGACATTTATGAAGATGATGTCATGATGAGACATTAGTTATGAAGAATATGGAGTTAAATGATATTGATGAAATGTATTCACAATTAGATGCGTTCATGGTTGAAAAGAATGCAACCCAGAACCCTAAGCCTTTTCCTATATATAAAATTTTGAAGCAATTAAATTTTCAAAAGAGATTGGAATTGGTGGCTACTTTTATTTGCCATCAAGGACTTCAATGGGAGACATCAAATGGAGTTCAAAGTCTCTCAAAAGTTGTGGCAGGATAAGGGAGACCTTCTATTCCGAATTTCTTGGATTTTGGACAAGGAGCTCCTCCAGAAGTTTAGCACTTGGAGAAGGGTTTTAAAAAAAAAATTCAAGCGAGGGGACACAACCGAATCGGAAGGCGCACGTTATTGCACAATGTAGGACAAGAATTGTGGAATTTTCTCTAGCTTCAGTTGTGACTCTCCTTCTCGGCAATGCAGCTTGCAGCCACTTGATGCAAGAATTGACGCCGTCCTTAAGTGATGCGCCTTGGAGTCTCATGTCGTTGTGGACTCGAATGTTGGTTTTTCGAGTTACTCTGCACTTATTGAGATTCTTGCGCTGCTGCGAGCAATCTCTTCTTTCGTCTGTTATATGCTTCATCACTGTAGATCATTTCTAGTCTCGGATTGTTGTGATGCTCGCCACGGTGCCATGTTGAATCCTTTTAATTTGCAGCTGCGTTGTTTCTTGTCAGCTTGGAAATTTCATTTGGATCTTAAATTTCATAATCTTTTGTCTCTTCTGCCCAAGAATTGCGTCATATTTGGGGTTCTTTTTAGTCCATACACAATCGAAACCACTGAAATTTGGTGCTTCATACGTCCTAGGTTGATACCAAAGGAGGATGCCTATGCCCAATAGTCTTTCCTAACCTTGCATCTTGGCTCTTTTGTTTGGTGAGTGACATCCACTGCTCTCCTACCACCCCAAACCCTAAATTAGTCATCCGTTGATGTGGTTTTCAATTTCACACCAACACAATTAGAATCAACAAATTCTAAAATTCAGTGTTGCAATGCTAGGGTTTAGGGTTTAGATGTACTCTAATTTTTGAATTGCAAGAAAAGTGCAGAGGGATTGTTGTCATGGCCAGCGAATGCACTTGTCGCTCAAGAAGAAACTATGGTTGATGAGAAGAATGTCGTTGATGAAGTTGAACTTAAGACTTTTCTTAAAGCAAAAAGAGGTTGGAGCAAGAGGCGCAAGGCAAGGCAACAAAGCAGAAAGGGCAGTTACCTAGAAAGAGCTTTTTCAAGGCCTAGAGGCATAGTAATCCTCTCAGTGATTGCCAATTTGCCGTGTATATCTTGTCCACTGTCAACTATAAATGCTATCAATTTCTCAATACTTTTGTAGTGGTTATTATTGCGTTGGCCAAGTAGTTTGTTGAATTGCATTTCTTGAAGAAATTTCTCTGTTGTACCTGACGTATGTTTTCTTTTCAAATTTTTTCTTTTCGATCGTTTTTGAAAGTTGGTTTCATGATGCTGCGTTCTGCTGGCAGGCCTACAATGTCCAATGAATTTGATTGGTGATAGAGCTTTCTTGAGTTTTTCTCCAAAGAAGTGTCAAGTGAGGGAATGTTCTCCTAATTTTTCAAGTGATATGTTGATGGAGGAGGTTTAGCTGAGCAACAAGTTGCTCTTCTTCACTTTCAGTAGGACAATTTGCAGTATCTCAACAAAGAGGTATGCCTGTCAAAGATTTCAACCCTTTCTTCAGGCAGACGACTTACATGATGTGTTCTTTTCGCAGATTCTTTGGCTACAAGGAGTCTTGAGCAAGTATGAGAAAATATAAGATGGTAGTATTCCACAGGTGCAAATGTACACTATGGAGGGTATCAGTGAATAGACCTTAGTGATCATACTTTGTTTAACTCCGAATTGATATAGTTTATATTTTAGTAATAAGCTTTCCTTCAATTGTATAGGTTGATTTGGTGCACTTGCTATATGCAAGAGAGCAAGAACTATGTGCCATAATAGATGAGGTATCATAAACAGCTTCGTCTCCTCTCATTAAATTATTATGCTTGTTCATTCGAAGCATTAGATTTGGAGTGGACTCTTGGTCATCGTGAATTCGTGATTATCACTAACTTTTCTAATTAAGTCAATTAGTTGTAGATAATATAGGTTGGCCATTAATAATCATGATTTAGATACTATTTTATGAATTTTCGTTGAGCCACCCACTTAGAATTTCCTACGATTGTTTCGAATATATTATAACTTATTCAGAGCAATGTCGTAAGCTGAATATTTAATTTGGACACAATTAAATCCCCTGTTCAGTGCAGAAACCTTGGAAGCTTCAATGAGTGTTTTTAGCAAGTTTATTGTAGACCATTACCTTCATGTAATGGTTCTTTAAAGCTTTAAGAGATTTAGAGAGTTGTTGCTTTGCTAGACTTGGGCTGATTCAATTCTTTTAAGTTCCAAGGTAGAGCTATTGTTGGGATGTGAAAGTCATCGCCATTAGTTTGTCCTTGCTTCAATGCCTTGAGCAGTATACTGTGTCTGTCTGATTTTGACCTTGATATTGTTTCAGAAGTCGAAGGCTCTTTTCTTTTCCAAGCCGTACACAAATGCCTTTTTCTATTGAAGACTCACGAAGGCAAATGCAAAAGAGAACGTGATCAAAAGTTGGAGACAAAATGGGATCATTTTTTCCACATCCCAAAGGCTGAGTTGTTACAGAATTACTTTTTCTCTGTGTTTTTGTGCAGAGATTCCATTCTTCTACTCGGTAAAAAGAGGAAGCTCTTCTATGATGGAACACATGAGATTGGTGATGACTTGGATCACACTGACAACAAACTCATGCTCATGTTGGACATGTCCACAAAAACATGGACTGAAGTCACCGAGGTAAATAGCGTAAGTATTCTGTGAGCAACGAAATCTCAAATCAAAGCTCACTCTTGAACAACTTTTTGATGCAGCGCCGTCATGAGTCCAGGGTGTTTTGCCTGTCTTGAAGAGTTTTGCAATTCACATGGTTCCCATGTGTTTTGATGATTGGTGTTCCCGTTTTGATGCCGTGTGTTTCGACATCCATCATTTGAATGCAACCTTTTGATTCCTACTAGTGATCAATACTTTTGCGCTTTGGATTTCCTTGTAACGATTGGTATTGTTAGCTCCTTATCTTTGTTGTGTTTATTCTTGCAGAGTGAGCCCTAGAGAAAAATAAAATCCAACCTGAATGGAAGTGAGGACAAGAAGGACTTGCGTGGTAGTGTATTGGATGTGTCCTTCGTTATGTACACTACTTATATAGTGGTTAAAACAACAACCTTCGAGTGTACTGCGGTACTAAAAATGTAATACCCTTTATAATATGACGCATTTAGTATGCAGTTCATCATTCTCAATGGTTTTAATGTTTTTCATCAAGTGCCTTGTTCTTCAAAAGTTCATTCATTGTAGTGGGATTTTATCCAAATTCGAAAAAAATTTAATCTAATTATACAATGAACTTCATCCAATTGATTGTCAAAATTCATCCAAAATATCAAAAAAACATCCACATTTCTAATCGCCAAAATCAAATTTACCCCTGGCTACTATTACTCATAGCTGGGGATAATCTTTGAATGTAACCCTGGCGGTTGGTACAAAAAGGGGGCTATAATTTTTAGCCCCCACCCTTTTATGAGTAGTGCTAGAGGGGGCTAGAACTGGGGCTAGAGCACCCCAGTTTAGTAAGGGCTAAATGCTCCAGAGTTCCCAGTGTTACACGGACGAATGTACGTGGATTCGGATCAAATTCAGAGCTCATTGACCATCAAGTGCTCAATCTAACTTGCATTGCTCAAGTAGGATCAATCAAGTGTCTACAAGTTCTTGCCAGATCCCCCTTTCGATCGACTGAATTAGTAAGTTAGCATAGCAAGAGACTTTTGGAGATTATCGAAGGGGTATATACAGTATACAGTATACTGTAGATCGATCATGGTGATGAGGATGCGTGAACTGGGTTCTCGAGGCTTGAAGGTGCGTCCCTCACTTCAAGTGGAACGTAACTCTCCTTTCAATGGATTCATTCAATCCGGGGAAGAGAAATGGATTGATTTGCAGGTAGTACACTTCTGTCATTTATTACTGTCAGGAGTGAAAAAGGGGAGAGTTTGAAGAGATGGGGTCTGGTTTCTGGTGGTAATAATGAGTCTGGACATGTCCAACGGTTTAGGGTACGTTGGAATGTTGGAATTTGGGTGCTCTGAAATGTGTTCATTGAGGAATATTGCAGTGTGGGGAAGGGTCAGTACGGTATTGGGTTGGGTGACCTCCTGCTGGATGTATGGTAAAGGAGACCACCCCTTTCCTATCAGCCTCCCATTCCCGCAGCTTAGACTGCTTCATTTCTGATCAGCAAAACTGTAGGTGACAACTCACGTACTATAGGGCCCACGGGAGAGACACAAATGTCTCGGAGGTGTACATTGAGAGCATACAATGATCACAACATGTACATTGATAGCCTTACATCAATTTTGTAACCATCCTATGGTTGAAAATAGGTTTGCCTACATATTGGGAATGGGACAAATAAAATTTTGACAAAAAGAATTCATAGTAATTTTGTTTTTGAGGAAAAAAAAATTTTAAATTATAAAATCCTATTGAAATGTATTTCTCTACATGGGAAAAATTTCCCTTCAACTTCCCACAAGCTGCAGATAGGCTGAATTGCTTAAGTGATCGGAAATGGGTGATACACCTTAACATTCACTGGACACTGTTGATTACACTTCAAAACTGGACACGGTTGATTACACTTCAAAATTGTGCACCAGTTGTGCACTTTGCTGTGCTTTTCATATTCAGATTTTACCCCGGATATTGCCAACAATTTTCAGAACTTACAGTTTGACAATTTTCCCTTCTCTATCATACAACAATTATGTGCGGGATGATAGCAAATTTATTTGGCGTGCATTGTATGGAAGGTGCCTCACATCAATTACAGACTTTATTTGCTCATCAATTTTAGAATTACAAGTAGATGTTCTTATATGGACCAACTAGGACCAACTATTCCTCTTTACGATGTGTGGTGTGTGATGTGCCGCAGAAGGGAAGCAGTTTTTATACGGAAAGTTTGTATGTTCATCACTAATTCAATCACTAGATATAAGTTCCACGATTCTTAAACCTAGTGAAAGGTTAACCCCTCATTGCTTAAGGCCTATTTGAGTTCAAAAACATCATTGCTTTTGAAGTGTTACAATTCAAAATGTCAATAAGTTATAGAAATCTCAACCGTACAATCTTGTAGAGTATTAGTTGACTTGAATCAAATTTGAAGTCATTTGACCGTGTAGATTGCAAGACTATAATGTTTTAGTGTTGGAAAAGGATGTTAAAATTTTTCTAGAAACACATTTGGAGGTAAAATTTGATTTCTAAACCTATTCAAATGGAAAAAATTTAAACTACAAAGTAATTCAAAACCAGCATACAAACACATTGGTGAGAAAACTTATCATGGAATTGACTCATTGTGTTTGCAAAATGGCTTTTAAATGCCAAAAAAATAATAGGAAAAGTTGCAAAAAACACATCTAAGGTTGAACCTCCTACTAAAATGTTTCTTAGTCACTCGTTCCTTCTTAGATTGATATGAAATTTTTAGATACATAAACTAAAGTAGTATATGCATCTTTTCCAAAAAATTTATTGGAAACTGACATTCCCTGAAGAAGAAACAAGCCGTCAAAATTCATTGTAATCCAAAAATGTTTGAATTTTGAACTTTGAATTGCTCCCAAACATTCAAAACAACTTGGATTGACATGAAAACTTTACCACAATAACTAGACTTCAAGGGTAACATAACACAATTTTTTTATTTATTGAAAACAAACATTTTATAAAGGAGATACAAGCCTCCAAAGTTCCAGCCATCAAATACAGTTTGGTGAACTCAAATTGAACCTGTGAACTTCAATTGGCTTCCAAAAAATCAATATATTTTGGATTGATCTGAAAATTTTACCACATAAACTAAAAGAGAGAGTTCAAAATTTTCAACAAGTTTTATTGAATTTGGACATCAGATGCAAAAGTTACAACACTTTGAATTGGACTTAAAACTATGTGAGGACATTTTTGGTCCCCTTCGGCAATGAGGAGTTAAAGACTTAATTGTTGACAGTTTTGTACAAAGTTTCAAACCAATTATCCCCTAGAAGACCAAAACAAAGTTTTTGGCAACATAATAATTTTGAGCAGCTCATTAAGAGTGAAAATTTCACTATATTTTTTGGATGTGGGGACGAGGAGTACCTTGTCATTCCATCCAATTCTTTTACAATTGAATTTGTCCATAAGGAGTTATAGGGAAAAATGTTGTTTTTGAAGAGGCAATACGGGGAGAGTTATCTACATTAGAGGGAAAATTTGCATTATAATGCTTGGAGGAGCTTGAACAAACTCTTGCCTATGGTCCAAATTGTCAGTGTAAAAGTAGGTGGTGGTAGTTAGGAGTAATTGCCCAGTTAATTTTAGAAAATTTGGCATTTAATTATAAAAAAATCATAATACTTTGCAACCATCTCAAATAGCTTTAACCCCTAAAGTCCCAAGGCCATTTTTCTGCCAAAATCACTCAAAACTATTACTTTTGCTATGTTCACCTATGAAATGAATTTTTAAAATATTTTTTAGAATCTAACCATATGATCTTGTTCTACATTTATTTTAAATTATATGACAACAAATTTGTGATTTTTGACCGTATAGATTGAAAGATATTAGCATTCAAAGTGGAAGAAAAAAATTCTTTCAAGAAGTTGCTATAATTGCCCGCAAAACAAGAAACTCCATAACTTTTACATCACTAATCTAAATGTCATGAATCAAAGCTTTCCATTTAGAAGAAATTATAATATACAAGAAAAAAAATATGAAAATTTTTATATCAATTTTTGGTGGATTTTTTTTGCTGCCCGGTCTCCCCCATTTTGAGGTTATTGTGGCATAACTTTTGCTCCCGGGCACCAATTGGAATAAAAATTATATTATTGAAAATCTCATAAGTTTATCTATCTTATGATAAAGTTTCAAAAAAATTCAGTAAAAATTCAGATGATAAGAGCCTTCCCGAAATCCATTTTGTCTCCCATAGGGACAATGGGACTTTAGGGGTTAAAAGCTACTTATACAATGTGTCTAGGGATGAAAAGGCAAGCTCTTTATACAAAAGGGGTGATAGGAGGTAAAAAATTTCAATCTGAGATATATAAATTAGAATCAATAGGAGCTCAACCACTCATAGTTAAACAAAATTAAAGTACGGATTGTATTCAAAGTAGAATTTCATACCTCACTTTGGCATAGTACAATAAAAAAATTCATATAACTTTGATACAAAAAAAGTTGGGAAATCAAGCTAACTTTCATCATTAAAAATCCATTTGAGATTTAAAGTCTCCAATCAAAAGTTATGGACAAAGTTCAGAGACGGTTTGGAAGGGACATTTTCTTTGACATTTTCAAACATCTTCTTTGAATTTTTTCCATAACTTTTTCTTGGAAGTTCTAAATCACAAATGGTTTTTTGAAGATGAAATTTAACTTGATATGTCAACTTTTTTAATTCAAAATTTTGGAAAATTTTATTCTACTATGTCAAAATGAGGTCTAAAATTCTACATTGAATACAATTCCTACTTTTTACTTATTTAACTAAGTATGAAAGGTTGTACTCCTACTAATTATAATTTATATATCCCGCGTGAATTATTTTATCTCCTACTACTTGAGCCCTTGTATAAAAAACTCATCTTTTCATCTATAGACACATCAAATAAATGGCTTTTGAAACTTTGTGAGAAAGTTGCCAAGTGTTTGATTTCTTCAAATATAATGTGGAATTCTCTAAAACTATATTTCATATAATAGGGGTGCATCTTGAAAATAAAAAAGAATGTGATCTATGTCAGTGATGTATGATAAGGTGAGTGTAGCTAACCTTAACCCAACTTCCTCCCAAGCCCATAGGCCCAAGTATCCTTCACTTCAACTTGGTTATACATTGATCATGCTTGATATTTTAGGGGATTTCTTTCCTTCCCTAGGACTAGTTGAAACCTAGAACTTTGCACCCTTCACATTTTGAAGAGATTATTGTATGTGTAAGCCAAAGATTGTTTAAAAAAAAGAGATTTGAATGAGAATTTTCTTGTAGCTAGTTCCTTATTGGAATTTTTTGGTACATGTTCCCCAATTTGAAATGTTATGATTTTTTTGAACATGTATCCAACTCTTTTACAAAAAGAAATAAAAAAAATTCTAAACAAAAAAGTGGAATTAACTTGTGCAAAAGTCTCCCCAAATCAAACCTACCTAGAATTTGAATCCCCCCCCAAAAATATTTTTTTAACTTCAATCACTATAATCTTGCAATCTATGTGGTCAAAACCACCCCTTTTTTTGCAACATAATAAAGTAGTCTACTACTAGATCTTATAGTAAGGTGCAACAAGATTTCATTTGTCATTTTCATTAGGCCTTTGCCATCAAAACTGTCCATTTTGAATGTTTTTTGTGAAACATAGTAAAAAAACTTTGGGGGTTAACCCAATGTAGGATTTGGTAATCATTTGAAACTTAGGGTGTAGAATTCTTCTAAGAATTTGATGTAACTTAGCCGTTGAATATCTAAGTAGGTGAGATGGTTTGCAGGTTTCAACATTGGGGGGCTGGGATGCATGGGTTTGACAGCATTTTATGGCACAGCTCTTGAGGAAAAAGATGGCGTGGCCCTCATCCACCATGCTTTCAGCAAGTGAGTCACTTTTTTCGATACTTCAAACATAAGTTAATTAAGATATATGGTCCATACACCAACGAGAAACTGCTTGGACTAGTAAGTTTTCAGTACTAATGGATTCACTGTCCAGCTCTTGCCAATTCCATTAATTTGACTTCATTCTGGGAGCCATAAACAGTGTCATTCATCTGTTCAAAGCTCTAAGTTAAGAATTAGGATTTGTATAGATTTCTGTTTCTAAGCGTGGGATTTCGTCAATTTAGCAAAATTACCGTTTGGAAATAGTCCAGTGTTCAAACTGGCCTGCATCTCTTTAGTAACTTACTCCATAGTAGACTATGTGAGGGCCTTCTTGTTTAGAACTTTTTTTTATGTTTAGGACAAAGACTTGCCGCATAAGTTACTTCATTGATTCTCCCGAGGTGAAATTTGGAACCATTTAAAATATGCTATTCTCAATGTGAAACTTGGTTTTCAATCAGCTTTTTCACAATGAAACTGGTGTGGTGCCATACGTTTCAAACCACATCCTAGGAGCTTTGACTGGTTAATTTTGACTGACAATTGATTCCATTCACACTAATGACGGAAACATCTTCACATTTAGAAAGATGAAAATATCAACACTATGATTGAAGATTGAGGTTGAAGAACATATAATAGTTTTTTCCTCTATCAAGACAATGATAACCTCTTTGGTGCAATTGTACCATTGTTGAACTCAACCATATTACAATATATACAAATTTTGCATGTTATTTAATTTAATTTTAATTTTTGGAAAGGTTGTGAAGACTTTACCTTGTGACAAAATTCAAATAGTAACGAAGTTTGATGTTGGCTTCCAAGATGCTCGCCAAGATGGCTATTTCACTAAGCTCCAAATCTGAGGTGACTTGAAGTATGTGAGGGAGGCTTGCTATGGTAGTTTGGAATGCCTAGGTGTCGACTATATCGATCTCTACTTCCAACACCAAGTTCATCCCATAGTGCCCATTGAAGTCATAGTATTCATTTGTTTTGAGTTCACTTCTTAGCATTTCAAGAAACACAATCTACATAGATGATGGAATTTGAATGTCTCATCTGCTAATCTAAAGAGTGTTGTAACCTATAATTCTTCTTTTCATTATAAGCCCTTTAGTTAGTTAGATCAACCCAAACAATACAAATTCAAAGCCCCCCCTTCTAGATGTAGATTGACTCAATAATTCTCTTGGATCCTCCCAACTTTAAAGCACTACCTAGTCCATAATGCATCATTCATTCTCTTAAAGACATGAACTTGTTGAATCATGTTCATGAAGAGGTTCTAAGAGAATACCACAATGCTAAAGAAGGACAAGATTATTGGATACCAATATGCTCTCCAAATCAAATTGTTGGGTTCGACCTTAGTCTACAAAATTGGGCTTCAATGAGCTTATGATTCCTATGATTTGTTACAAGGTTGGAGCATTGAAAGATGGAGTAGAAGAAGGGAAAGTCAAGTACATTGGGCTCTTGGAGGCGAGTGCCAACACCATCAGACGTGCACATATTGTGCATCTCATCACTGCAATGCAAATTGAGTGGTCTCTTTGGGCTGGTGACATTGAAGAGGATATCATCTCACTTTGTAGGTAATATATCCTAAATCTGGACTACTCTTCAAGTTTTAAATTTTGAGACATCTTAACACATAAGTTCTCAAACTATATATAGTAAGATCATATTCAAAAAATCATATCAAATAATTGTAACCCCTTTAGAATATCTATAGAGTACCATTGATTACATATTGATCATTCTTTCTTCTTTCAATCGATAAACTACGGTGACAATTCTTTTTGAAGTGTTCCCAATGATTATAAATTGGTCGAAGTGCACTTTACCAGATATTCAGTGGACAGTTGAACATTTAGGGGAGTACGTCATTGATTTTAGCAACTCGCCATTTTTCTTGGATTTTCTCAATTTAGTTGTTGTCATTTGCGTCATTGATGTGGAGCTGCAGTTTTGTCTTCCTAATAAATCACTCATAATCAAAGGTGTGGTTCCAAATTTATGTTGCTATCCCTGTTTCTTACATTCCACATTCTGTTAAATTGCAGAGAATTGGGGATTGGGATTGTGCCATATAGTCCACTTGGACGAGGCTTCTTCTCTGCAAAATCACTGGCGGAGAAATTTTCGGAGACAGACGTCAGGCGTGTAAGTTGAATCTATCTGTATTACGGTACTGTAGTTCAGATGACCATTCGACGTCAAAACTTTTGAAACTTCATTGAAAGGCTAGCCCGAAGGTACACGCATCTGGTTCTGACTGACGTTGAAAAGGTTAATTCAGCAAGCCTACGACAATTTCAACATGAATTCACAACTGACTGAACTTTGGTTGATATTATTCAATGCATTCAACTAAATACACTGAAACGATGATTGTCGCTTTACTGAACTTCCCTTGTCAACATGATCAATATGAAATTATGAAATTTATTAGATGAATACTTTGTGATTGAATGTGAGAACATGAAGTTTAAACTGTGACGTTTTGCACAATTGAGAGGCCAAAAACTGGTCCCTCGGGGTTTCACTTAGCCGAAAGAAGTGATAGTGAAGCATGTGTTGGCTTGAGATTTGCCTTCAGAAAATGTATCCAAGGTTCCAAGGAGAGAATGTGGAGAAGAACAAGATACTCTATGAGCGAGTTGCAGCGCTGGCAGAGAAACACAAATGCACTCCCAGACAACTAGCTCTAGCTTGGGTTTTGCACCAGGGAGACGACGTTGTACCCATCCCAGGTTGGATTCCAGTTTTTGGAGATTTGAAATTGTTCATGATCCCTTAGTGTGCAAAACAAAAACTTGAAATCCAATTTGAAAGCTAACAATTTCACTATATTTTAGTAACTTCCAGAGCATATTTCCCTGATTCAAACCTTCTGAACGTGGTTTCTTCTTTTTATTGATTCATAGATTCTGTTACCTTAAATTCTTTGAAACTTCCAAGAGAATTTATTTCAACACTTGTTGTCATGGAAGCAACCATGATAAGGCTTTTTTCTTTTCTTTTCTAAATTGTTGCGGATTCAGCTGTGACTATTCGTAGTTGAAACTAAGTTGTATGAATTAGAATGTGGATATGAACTTGAGAAAGATGGATAAGCTAATTCCAAAAGTATACCTTGCATTAATTAATAAATCTAGATAGCAATTAGAGATGTACAGTATGTTCAATACTAGGACACTGGAAGTAGTGCACACATTTGGGAAAGTTACCAATTGAACTTTGACTTCGTATAACTTTTGCATATGGTATTCAAATGCTATTCTTGGACTTCATCTTCAATTCTGAGGACGGGTTTCCCTGGCGTTTCAGGTACCTCCAAGATTCCCAATTTGGATGAGAATGTCCGTGCTGTGTTTGTGAAGCTGACTCCGGAGGAGTTAAAGGAAGTTGCAGCTGCAGTGCCACAAGATGAAATTGCAGGAGGTCGATACAATGCCGGACCGGAACAGTACTCTTGGAATCAAGTAACAACTCCCGCCCA
Organism: Rhytidiadelphus loreus; assembly: GCA_947034895.1. Taxonomy (NCBI): domain Eukaryota; kingdom Viridiplantae; phylum Streptophyta; class Bryopsida; order Hypnales; family Hylocomiaceae; genus Rhytidiadelphus; species Rhytidiadelphus loreus. The sequence goes on along the minus strand of OX344765.1, from coordinate 23,865,992 downwards.
TTGAGTTTGTATGTTGCACCACATGCCCAAGGTTAAGAAAGTTGTCGACAGAAAAAGTAGCTTGGTGGCTTCGACAGTTTTGTTGGTTTGAAAAGCATTGAAACTTGGTGACTTGGGTTTAGAGATCCAGAGGAAGCAGAGTTGGAAGACATGTGTAAAGACATGCTCAAGGTGGGAACATTGTGACACTCTAAAATTATGTGCAAGAGCGATTTTTTGCTACAAGAAATAACATTCTTCGGCAATGTGAATAACAACTAATGTCTTTTTATATCAAATGCAAACTGATGAGTCACGATTTAATTCAGTTGGTCAAGTTTTCATTCACCTAGTTTTTCTGTCACTAGTGCTTGCCAAATGACCTAATGACTCATCCAAACATTTTCTTAACCTTGGAAGGATGCCAACCTACAACTAAGGTATTCATTCAAAAATTATCCGATTTTGGAATCAAGAGGTGCATTCTTCATTTTCTACAGTGATTTGAAAAGTCATACAAAAAATGATCTAGTTTTTGAACCAAGAGTTGCATTCTTCATTTTCTACAGTGAATTGAAAAGTTATACATCAGCCGCTTTTCAGTATCAATGTCCTCACAAGGTTAAGAAAGCCTTGTTAGTAGCTTGTTGAACACTTTTTGGTGTTGTTACATATTGTAATAGGCCCCACCGTAGTAGTTCCTAATTATTCTTGTTTATCCTAAAAATTCATTGAATTGTTGATGGCTACAATTGAGATCACCTAGAAGCATTCATTGAACACATTGAGCCCTCTACAGTGTTAGAACACATGGTATTTAATTAAGTGAACAATTGTTAGTGGGGAGTTATATGGTTTCTAAGATTTTCCTTTTTTCCAATGTTGCTCAACCTACAATTCATCGGTTGTGCAAGATTGGACGACTAGAGATGCTCTCATATGAAAGTGTAAACATCATGAAAATTGATGAAAGCAATTTCGATTCCAAAAAACTTGAAATTTATTTCCAATTCCGACTCTTCATGCAAGTCCACTCTCCTTACTATACACTACATTTTCAAAAACCCACTCACAATGGGTGAAATAACATGACAGAGGGATGACACGATTGGCAAGGCAACAAACGTGATGCCGTCGACAGTCCCGGGAGAGATTCCAAGTAAAGTTGCATTGTTGCCACCTCCGAGGATTTGGGATGCCACAACTGCCTTGGCAAGGGGCAGCACAAAAAAAAATGAAAAAGATTTCATTCGTTTTGTTTGTTTGTTTGTTTTCTGAAAGAAAATATTATATTTTTGTCTACATGTGAAGCTTTTATTCATTCTAAGGTAAACCTACCTATGACAAGTAGTATGAGTGGTTTGTCTTGTTTCTATTAGCAAAAAGTTTCAGGGTTTTTTTCTATACAAAGACAAATGTGAGAATTGAAGGAAGCAATTGCAATTTTATTTTTTGGACAAAGTATAGATTTGTTATGAATTTTTGAAGTGTGCTACCTAATTGGCCCAAAGAGTCTCTAGACTACCCAAATTAGCAAAAAGTGTTTTCATAATGGTCATCTTACCACCTAAAGCAGTTACAACATTTTCTAACATGGCTATAAGATTTCCTAACATGGCCATGACATGAAGGAATAAAAAAGTAACTTTTCATGACAAGTTTATACTAGAAAAGTTTAAGTGTCCTATGATGGTCACTAATAACTCTATGACCATCTCCCAAGGTATTGATTATGGTCACAAATCAATCTAATGTCTAATGTAGTCTTTATCCCATTTATTATTATTTTTTTAAATTGTTGGCAATTGATAGAAGACTATAATGGGTAGTTTTTTAGGTACTTGTCATCGGTGGTTTGCTTGTCATAGGTAGGTTTACCTTATTTGGACTAGTGATGAGAAAAAAAAACCTTGGGACTTTAAGAATTAAACTCATGCCACATACAGTTTAATACCTACAACTTCTAAGGAATGTATCATGCTCATCAACATCTACCAACATTGTTTTGGCTTTAGATTTATTTTTAGAATGGAAGTGCTTCAAATCAAGCAGTCAAAAGTCTTATAAATTGAGAAGATATTAGTAATAAATTGGTGGTAGATTAGTGGTGGATTTAAAGCAACTTCTAGAGCTTTCTAACACTGATTGTAAATAATTGTTTCTAATTTTTTTTATTACTAGTTTTCTTTATGTGATATGCCTCAAAATTTAACACTTTTTGTCTCTCTTCCACAACTTTTATAATTTGATCAAGGATTGACTTTGCAATGAAGGATTTTAGTGAATAATGAATCTTTTTGTCCACGTCAATATTATAGTTATGTCTATGAAAGTAAAATTAGTACCTTGTTTAAGAAATAACATTGCTTGTCATTTTAGGGATTTAATATGTTATTTTTATTAACTTACTCCTAAAAGCCAATTGTTTATTGAACAAACTGAGGAACAAACAATTGAAAATTTGGATAGGTTCCTATGAAGTCAATTTTGGTTGGATGTTCACAAAATTTTGACACAAGGTGTAAACTTGTATCCCCTTAAAGAAAATATCTTTTTTTCTGATTGGATGCCCAGATAAAAAATTATGCTACCTTAAACTTTTTTTAGCTTGGTCAATTTGGGCATCTTTTGCTAAAATCCTTGTCGACTTTTGACATTTGACATGTGCGTAACTAATAATATATAGCACACAATTTTCCAAAAGAAAACAAACTTTAGTTCTCAAATTATATCATAGAAGAGATTTCAGGATTTTAAGGGCCGTTTCAGGGCCGTTCCCGGCGCTGTTCCCCCCGTAGTAAAAGAACATCGTTGTCAGATTTATTTATTTTTGAAAAAAATAAAAAAATAAAAAAATAAATTTTAAGTCCTTAAACTGAGAAACAAAGTTAGATTTTTTTTTTTTTTTTTTTTTTTCCGAAAAATCTGACATGGCTGTCTCTCGGCCAGGTCAGCAGAGGCCGGGAACAGCGGATATCGGCAGTTCTCGGGGGGGGGGGGTCGAGTTGGGAACTCGCAGCCCTCCCCGAGAGCCAAATCACATGTAATGTCTAAGAGGATTCAAACTTTGTTAGCTATGTTAGGTCAATTTTAGAAAAAAAAACATTTTTTTTAACTTCAAGCCCTATTATCTTGCAATTTACGAAGTCAAAGTTCTTGAATTTTTTTCCAGATATTCCAATTGTTTGTCTCTCACTTTTCACCATTTGAATTTCAAATAAAAATTTCCTAATTGCACAAGAAATCATTAAAAAAAGACAAGTGTATCGCCAATTCACTTAATCTCCTTGCATTATTGGGGGATTTAGAGTAAGTTAGATATTTCAGTTGCATCTGAAATTTGCATAAATGAATCTTACAAGATATAATTAGAAATGGTGAAAATGCTAATTTTTGTATAGAGCAAAAACAATCAGCCAAAGAGGCTCAAAGTCTGTTACTTTTTTATTTAGGAATGAAAAACAGTTTTTTTTTCTCACTTTAAATGTTATAATCTTTTACATAAACTAATCAATTTCTACCACCAATCATTTGATTTGGAAAGACAAAAATATATAGACAAAGGTCAAGCACCAACTTTCATCAAAGGTAGATGATTCTATTTCAAACAAATATAAAAATAGTGTACTTGAAAGTATAATCTTTTGATAAAGTGTGGATTGGTATAAATTTTTAGGATGTATTGTCCAAATAGTCTAAATTGGTCCATAGATGCCCCCAAATCAACATATGTTCATCTATAGTGGTCATGCATTTCACCTAAATTAGTCACAATATTTTTCTAATATACATTGACACATTAAAATAATCACATCTTGTGATGGTTACATACCTAGAAAAGGTATATGTTCCTATTGTCCATTATTGTCATTCAATGCTTTGCTTGTGCCTACCATTAAATGAAATTTAGCTGGAGTACAAGGGTATGAAATCCCTGAGTTCCTAGACTATGGAAAATTGGCCACAACAATGTGCGGATGTAGTTGAGAGGTTGCCACATCAAAAAAAATGTTTAAAAAAATATTTATTAATATTTATTAATATTTATTAAATAATTTAAATGATTTTAAAATTTGAACAAATGTAGCTAGTAAGTTTAGCATGAGGAACCAACTTGAAACGGCCCTCCATGGTGGCTAAAAAACATTCAATGTATTCATCCTATTGTAGCCCAAATTGACATTCAATTCTTTCACAATCCCAATCAAGCATATCAAATTTCAATTTCAAAAAAACAAAACTCCATTTTAGGTGAATTTTTTCATTTAATTTTTATGGGCTTACATGATAATTCATTGAAAAACATTGGTGATGGATTTTTAAAATTTGATTGCAAAGACATGTAGAAAACATCCATATGCACATCTTTCCTTCAACAAGCATCTCCAAAAAAGTTTCACAATTCCTTCTATAGAGAATTCAATGTTAGGGTGACAATATCCTAATTTTGAAAAATAGATATATTTTTATTGTAATTAGATTTTGGCAAGATAACTATACCATCATGCTCAAATGTACAAAACTAGTTGCAATGCAATGGGCAAATAGCAAAATCTAGTTAAAATATAAAGATATCTATTTTACAAAGTTTGGTCACATTGAATTCTTCTTCTAAAGTTTATATTTTTGTTACTTAAAGAGTTGTTTAATATGGATGTTTCCTATAAATCTCTACAATTGAATTAAAAAAATTCATCACCTATTGTTTTCAATAAAATATTATATAAAACTATGAAAATTGACTTTCAAAATTCATCCAAAATGAAATTTTTCTTTTTTTGAGATTGAAGTTTGATACGCTTGATTGGGATTGTGTAAGAATTGAATGTTAATTATGCAAGACAAAAAAAAAATTGAATGGCAAAATTGATCTAATCATATGGAAATGATCTATGGATCATATTTTACAACTATTATTTGAGAGTCATCATTAAATTAGTATTTTAAATTTCATTCTGTAATACATCTTCAAAATTTTGGAAATTTGGACTATCCCATGGTCCTTAATCCCTAAAGTCTCGTTGTCCACTTGATCATGGGACAAATGGATTTTAGGTAGGCTCCTATATATGGTTTCAATTTTCATTGTGATTTTTTGAAGCATTTTTTGAAGATAGGAAAACACATTAACTTTCTAAGAATATATATTTTTTATTTCAATTGTTGCCTAAAAGCAAAAGTTTTGCCACCCTAAGTCTAAAATAGCTAGGGGTTATTAGGCAAAAAAAATCCAAAATCACCAAAAGTCAAAATAATTTTTTAAGATTTTATTTCTCATAGAAAATACTCTTGTTTTTATGGAGTGATTTGTTTCATTTTATTTGGACTAGTGATGAAAAAGGTATGGACAATATACTTGTTTTTCTAGCAATCTAAACATCTACTTGAAAAAACAACTTATAGGATTTATTTTAGAGTTTTAATTTGTACAATTTCTCAAAACTAGAATCTATAGGATTTAATTCACTTTCTAGGACAATCTCACTATTGGGATTATTGTATTTCAATTTTGTACCTACTCCTACTCAACAATTTTTTAAAGAATGAAAATCAAGTGTATCTATTCTAAATTTTTTTCCTAAACTTCCAACTCAATTCTTCAATATAATTTTTTCTTAAATTCAGCATTGGCAGTGCAAAATTTTTAAGCTAAGAAGGTTCAAAGCCTTAACCCCTAAATGATTTGGACTATATTTTCACCCAAAACGCTTCAAAACTGCCATTTCTATTACAAATACCAAATTTTAGAAAAAAATTCATTTTTAGATATATATGTAACCATAGGATCTTGTAGTGCACTGGCTTGAGAAGATGTGAAAAAAATTTCAAAAAATTTCCACCATGTAGATTGCAAGATATTAACATTTGAAGTGATAGAAATCTTTATTGGGGCCCTACAAAAAATTGGACAGTTGCACTTCACAAGGTCATGTCATTTGTACGAAGAAATGTCCAAAATGGTGGTTACTCTTTGACTCCTTCAAGGCAATTTGGCTACATGCTTGAAAATTTTCAGATCATTTGGAATTGTACAACATATAGGAAAAAATAATAAGTAGAAAGAAGTAGAGAATGATTCAAAATACTAAATTGTTAACAATTTATTTATGGAATTGAAAAATGTCAATCCCAATGGTTGTAATGTTGTGATAAAAAATATACGACTATTGTTTCTATCTTTTTCTAAAAATATTTAAAATTGAGTTAAATAAAGGACTTCAAAGTTTGTCTTAGACTAGAGATTTCATAACTACATGCAAATTAAACAAAAACTACCCCAAACTAAAACTCCTCATAACTTTCTTCTCATTAATCAAAATGGAATGATTTGAAACTTTCTACGTATACATAAATCTAGAGAGCCAATTTCAAATTTTTATTTCTTAAAAAAGTGATTTTCAAAGAAGTTTTTTTTGGTGCCTGGATTGCCCGCCAAGCAATGAAAACTACACATCATGCAATTATGTTTTAACCATGTAGACAAAAAGTTATGAACAGTGTTGTGCTTTAAAGCTATTCCTTGGGCACATGTTGTGTGAAAATTTCAAAGAAAAAAAATAAAAACTTCATTCATAGTGAGCTGCCCAAAATTGCTATGTTGCCAAAAAAATATAGTTTGGGCATTTAGGGGTTAAAATCTAGGCAAATAAAATGCACGGAAAATGATTTTCTTCACTTCAAACACAAATATCTTCCAATTCATAGAATCAAAGTTTCTCAAATTCCTTCCATACATTTTTATACTAGTCTAGTGGAAAACCCTACTATTAGATATGTGAGAAAACAATTTCTAAATTTTTTTGCACTTTGTAATAGAAATGATAGTTTTGAGTGAAGCTTAATTAATAAAAGGCGTTGGGACTTTCGGGTTAAAGTTTTAAACAAGCACCTAGCCTACAAGAATCCCTAAATATCCTTTGTAGTGCTAGTCTACTTTTCAACCAAGGTTTTATTCAAAGTTCATCATATATAGCTTCCACCAATTAAAAGAAGCTTGAATCTAGAGTTAATAGTGATGAATTAAGGTATGTAGATCCATAGTAGACCCTTTAGTCATTGTAGGGTGTAGAGTGTTTGGTTTTCCAATTTTTTTGGTTGCAATAAAGCAATAAATTCAAGATTTTTTCACATGTATTTTAATCAACTCATTTTTCAAAAACACATACATTATAAGTGGTCAAAGGAAAAACATATAGCTTCCCATTGTTATTCTTTAGGGGGGCTATTCTTGTCTTTTGCGATTCTATTGTGGTTCTTTGGACTCCCTACACGGTTGCAATGGTAATGAAGGAACCGTGTCTCTAAAGTAGATGAAGGTGTTGGTGGAAGTTATCTAACAATAACTATTCAACTCAATTTCACCCCTTTCAACTCCAATTTGACTTGGTCCTTGAACAATTTTAATTAAACAATAGAATGCAAAGAAGGCGCAATTGGATTCCAACAATAGGGTGCCATTTGGAATATAAGGTGGATCCTCCAAATGTGCCATTGAACGAAAACTACCATCATCACTATGTGTACATCTCCAAAATCAATATGTATTTGTGTAGAAGAAACAATTTAAAAAAACCTCTATGAGAAGGACTTTGATCCTTCATAACTTTTGCACATGGTATTCAAATGTCATATTCTTTGGTGTTAGGACCTCCTTTCACTTGCAAATAAGAAAATATGGAAATTTTTGACCAATCTAATAATAAAAATAACATCTAGGCACAAAAGTGATGACGGACTTTTGGAGTGCCCACCTTATAGTTTGTGCAAAAGCCAACAACTTGCTTCCCCTTCTCTTTCCATTTCAGTAAGGTAGTATGCTCTAAAAGCGCCTATCTTCATCAAATGAGATCGGGGGGGCTTGAAGGCTGTTTTAGGCCTATTCCCAGCTCTATTCTTCCAGGCCTCATCAAACGCTAATGTCAGAATTTTTTTTTTCAAAAAAATAAAAAAATAAAAAAATAAAAAAATTCTTAAAATAAAAACAAGTATAATTTTTTTTTAAAATTTTGAAAAGAAAGTGACCTGGCAGTCGCTGTGCTACGTCAACGCGGCTCATGAACTGCAGTTTCGGCCAGTTTTGGTCCGTTCCCAGATTGGGAACTCACAACTCTCCAAAGTAGGAAAAAAAACATCTAATGCTTCAAACCGCCCCTATTTTTAGGTGGAGAATGGAGATGGGGTGATCCTTAAATGGATCACTTTAGCAATTGAATGCATGGAGGAAAAAATAATTTTCTATTGCAAGAGCCAATCACTATCTTTGATTTCCACACATCTCTTTACAAGTTGCAAGTGGACGGATTTTGAGAGACCTATGGTGAAAAATAGGTGCCTATGCCTCAAATCTTTGAAAATTTACAAGTAATTCAAAATTTCTTGGAAAAACACAAAACCACTTGTATTAGGTTCCACATCTATTTTTCTTTCTCTGAAAAACGATTTAAAAATAATCTTGTCCACATAAGCCTATGGAAAAGGTGGACCAGCCCATAAATGGTCACTTTTAGAACATAAGGTAGTATGCTGTTAAATGGCACCTGACCTTGAAGCGCCATCTAGAAGGTTTGTACATTTCGAATTTCAGTTATGTACCTATTTGGATGGAGCGCTTTCAGAAACGAACTTTGACCCTTAATAACTTTTGCATACAATATCCAAATGTGGCATTCTTTGGTGCTTTGGAACCTCCTTTCACTTGCCAACATGAATATGTGAAAATTTGACCAGTTTCATAATAGCAACTAGGCTCAGTAGTAAAAAGTGACGGTTTTGGGTGTACCCACCTTACTACAGTATGTAACTTCACTGTGTAACTTCACTTCCACTTCCGACAACGATTGCCAGTTGGCCATGGCGCCTGACTGAACTCACAACTCGCAGGCCATGGCACCTGCAACCACAATATTTCTGCACCCCACCTCCACCAAAACTTCCTGCGCTCCTTCGCTCTCCCAATATTCCATTAATTTAACAGAACTGGACGTAGCAGTCGCATTTAAGTAGCCTAAATTCATCCCCAACCTAAGGTAAGAGGCTCAGAAATGGACCATCTAACAAGAAATGAAGGTCTGTACACAAATGTAAGAACTAAAAAAATATGGGGATAATTTTCATAGGAAGGCAAATTACAGACTGTAGGAGGCCTTATTTTTCCAGAATTTTGTACCTTGGTTTCAATTACTTATGATTTTATGAAGTGAAGGTGCACTAGGGAGGCAAAGTTGCTCAGAGGGTGCATGAATAATAGCACCTGATGAAGCTATGAACCAACCAAGTTAGTCCAAGACTTGTTTAACAACATGCTGAAAATGGTGGAAGTCATAGTGAATGATCATGCATGTGAATTCAAAATCAGCCCATGCACATAGCCAACAAAGAGCACCATTTTTCTAGAAAAAAGTTGTACAGATTTGAACATTCATTGGCTACTGCTAATAAAACTTTAATGCATTCTTTTTTGTGCATTCATTCTGTCTTATTATAACTCAAAAATTACTTAAGGTGTAAAATGAAATGTCACAGTCTTATATTTCACTGCCTCAGTATTCTTGAACCATGCACATATAAGCCTCATTTACCACCATTCACAGATTGCTCTATATTAAGAACTATGTGCATGATTTTAAATACCTTTCTATAGGCGATTCTTAATGCCCGAACTGTTTTCGAGCCCTCTCCTATATTTGTCACCTATTTGTCACCATAGGTCTCCCAATCGCCTTCCACCTCAACCAAAACTTCCCGCGCTCCTTCGTCCTCCCAGGTTTCCATTGACTGACAATACTAGACTTGGGAATCAAGTCAAAGTCGCATTTAAGTACTCCGTAGTTTCAATTCATCCCCAATCAATCGCCTTCCGTCCCCTTTCAAGGACGAATGTGGATTTGGATTAAATTCAGAGCTCATCGACCATAGTATATCAAGTGCTCCATCTAACTTACTCAAGTAGGATCAATCAAGTGTTTAGAAGTCCGTTTCAAATTCGATCAAGTGAGTTACTAAGTTTACTTAGCACAGCAAGAGCCCTTTGGGGATCGAAGGGATAGCACTTGCAGATCGATCATGGCGACGGGGGTGCGTGAACTGGGTTCTCAAGGCTTGAAGGTGCGTCCCTTACTTCAATTGGAACTCTTTTTTCAACGGATTCATTCTATCCGGGGAAGAGAAATGGATTGATTCGCAGCTAGTGCACTTCTGTCATTTATTATAGGAGTGAAAATGGGAAGAGTTTGAAGAGATGGGCTGGTTTCTGGTGGTAATAAGAAGTCTGGACATGTCCGAGCTAGGGTTTAGGGTGCGTTGGAATGCTGGAATTTGGGTGCTCTGAAACGTGTTGATTGGAGAAAATCGCAGTGTGGGGAAGGGTCGGTACGGTATTGGGTTGGGTGACCTCCTGCTGGATGTGCGGTAACATTCACTGGACACTGTTGATTCTACACTTCAAAATTGTGCACCAATTGTGCACTCTGCTGTGCTTTTCATGTTCTGATTTCCCCCCGGATATTACCAACAATTTTCAGAATAGTTTGGCAATTTTCCCTTCTCCATCATACATCAATTATGTGCGGGATGATAGCAAATGAATTTGGCATGCATTGTATGGAAGGTGCCTCACATCAATTACAGACTTTATTCGCACATCAGTTATAGAATTACAAGTAGTTGTTCTTGTATGACCAACTAGGACCAACTATTCCTCTTTAGGCAAGATAGAATAACCATGTGCGATTTGGAAGCACTTTTTAGAATGAGAGTTTGGATGCTCATCACTAATCAAATCACCAGCTCTACATGATTCTTGAACCTCCTTTCCTGTGAAAGGTTAAGTACTCAATCTTTGACAGTTTTTGTACGAAGTTCCAAATCAGTTAACCCGACGCAGGATTTGGTAACCATTTGAAACTTGGGGTGTAGAATTCTTCTATTCCTGGCAATTTGATGAGGCTGTTATATCTGAGTGGGTGAGATGGTTAAATGGTTTGCAGGTTTCAACGTTGGGGCTGGGATGCATGGGCTTGTCAGCATTTTATGGCACAGCTCTGGAGGATAAAGACGGTGTGTCCCTCCTTCACCATGCTTTCAGCAAGGGCGTCACTTTTTTTGACACTTCCAACGCATATGGTCCATACACCAACGAGAAACTGCTTGGACTGGTACAGTACTAACGGATTCACTGTCCCGCTCTCGCCAACTCCGTTAATTTGACTTGATTCTGGGAGCCATAAACTGTGACATTCAACTGCTCAAAGCTCTAAGAATTAGGACTGGTGTAGATATCTGTTTCTAATCGTGGAATTTCGTCAATTTAGCAAAATTTCCTATTTCGAAATAATCCGGTGTCCGAACGGGCCTGTGTCGTTTTAGTAGTAGGCTATGTGGGGACCTTCTTTTTTCCAACCTTCATTTTAATGTATAAGATAAAGATTTGCCGCATTCTTCATTGATTCTCGTGAGGTGAAATTTAGAACCATCTGAATTATGCTATTCTCAATCTGAAAATTGCTTTTCAATCAGCTTTTTCACAATGAAACTGGTGTGGTGTCATATTTTTCAAACCACATCCTGGAAACTTATATCTAGATGGAGGGGGAGTCTTTGATTGATTGACTGATGATTGATTCCATTGTGGTACATTCACACAAATGAGGGACATTTAGAAGGATGAAAATACCAACACTAGGATTGAACATTGAGGGTGAAGGAGGTACAATTGATTTTTCCACTATCAAGACAATGATAACCTCTTTGGTGTGAATGTACCATTGTTGAATTCAAGCACATACAATATTCAAAGATTTTGCATGTGAAGTGAACACTATAAGGTTTGTGTATATATTAATAGGGTTTGAAGAGTTTACCTCGGGACAAAGTCCAAATAGCAACGAAGTTTGGCATTTGCTTCCAAGATGGTGACGTCACCAAGGTCCAGATCCGAGGCGACCCGAAGCATGTGAAGGAGTCTTGCCATGATAGTTTGGAGCGCTTGGGCGTTGACTACATTGATCTCTACTACCAGCACCGAGTTGACCCCACAGTGCCCATTGAAGTCACGGTATTCATTTGTTTTGAGCTCACTTCTTGGCATTTCAAGAAACACAATCTTCATAGATGAAGGAATTTTAATGTCTCATTGCTTAATCTAGATAGTCTTGTTATCTATAATTCTTCTCCTTGTTATAAGTCCTTAGGTCAACTAAAACAATACAAACTTAGAGGCCCCTCTCCAAATTTTGAAGATTGACTTGATAATGCTCTTGAAGCTTCCCAACTTTCAAGCAATACTTAGTCCATATTGCTTCTCTTATATACATTAACTTCAATTGTTGAGATTCTTTGTTTTATGTATAGTAAGTCTCTTTGTTTCTATATAGATTCTAAAAATTAAATGTTTGATAAATTATGAGATATTACAATACTCTCTAAATCCAATCCTTGGGTTCAACCTGAGTCTACAAAATTGGACTTCATTGAGCTTACGATTCCTATGATTTGTTGCAAGGTTGAAGCATTGAAAGAGCTAGTAGAAGAAGGGAAAGTCAAGTACATTGGGCTCTCGGAGGCGAGTGCTGACACCATTAGACGCGCACATGCTGTACATCCCATCAGTGCAGTGCAGATTGAGTGGTCTCTTTGGACTCGTGACATTGAAGAGGAGATCATCCCCGTTTGCAGGTAATATATCCTACATCTAGACCACCCATCAATTTTTAAATTTTGAGACATCTTAACACATAAGTTCTCAAACTAAAGATAGTAAGATCAGTCTTCCTAAATCATTCATGATCTATGGTTCCAAATTTATGTTGCTATCCTGTTTCTTACATTCCACATTCTGTTAAATTGCAGAGAATTGGGGATTGGGATTGTGCCATATAGTCCACTTGGACGAGGCTTCTTCTCTGCAAAATCACTGGAGGAGAAATTTTCGGAGACAGACGTCAGGCGTGTAAGTTGAATCTATCTGTATTAAATCATTGGATCACTTGTTAGTACGTAGTATGAGACTGATCCCTTCGACGTCAAAGTTTGAAAATACACTGAAAAGCTAACCCCAAGGTCTGGCTGTGATGTTTAGAAAGTTAATTCAGCAAGCCTCCGACAATTTCTACATTGATTCATAAGTGTAAACTTTGGCTGATATTATTCCTTGCATTCAGCTAAATATACTGAAACGATGATTGTCCTTTCGAACTTCCCTTGTCAACATGATCAATATATTATGAAATTCATTAGAAAATACTTTGTGATCGAATGTGAGAACATGAAGTTTAAACTTTGTGACTTTTTGCACAGTTGAGACGCCCAAAACTGGTCCCTCGGGGCTTCACTTCAGCGAAGGAAGTGATAGTGAAGCATGTGTTGGCTTGTGATTTGCCTTCAGAAAATGCATCCAAGGTTCCAAGCAGAGAATATGGAGAAGAACAAGGTACTCTATGAGCGAGTTGCAGCGCTGGCAGAGAAACACAAATGCACTCCCGGACAACTAGCTCTAGCTTGGGTTTTGCACCAGGGAGACGACGTTGTACCCATCCCAGGTTGAATTTCAGTTTTTGGAGATTTGAAATTGTTCATGATCCCTTAGTGTGCAAAACAAAAACTTGAAAATCCAATTTGAAAGCTAACAATTTCACTATATTTTAGTAACTTCCAGAGCATATTTCCCTGATCCAAACCTTCTGAACGTGATTTCTTCTTTCTATTGATTGATAGAATGTGTTACCTTCAACTCTTTGAAACTTCCGAGACAATTTATTTCAACACTTGTCATGGAAGCAACAATGATTAGGCTTTTTTCTTTTCTAAATTGTTGCGGATTCAGCTGTGACTATTCGTAGTTGAAACTAAGTTGTATGAATTAGAATGTGGATATGAACTTGAGAAAGATGGATAAGCTAATTCCGAAAGTATACCTTGCATTAATTAATAAATTTAGATAGTAATTGGAGATGTTCCGTGACGAATGTTCAATACTAGGACACTGAAAGTAGTGCACACATTTGGGAAAGTTACCAATTGAACTTTGACTTCGTATAACTTTTGCATATGGTATTCAAATGCTATTCTTGGACTTCATCTTCAATTCTGAGGACGGGTTTCCCTGGCGTTTCAGGTACCTCCAAGATTCCCAATTTGGATGAGAATGTCGGTGCTGTGTTTGTGAAGCTGACTCCGGAGGAGCTGAAGGAAGTTGCAGCTGCAGTGCCACAAGACGAAATTGCAGGAAGTCGATACACGGCCGGAATGGTCCAGTACTCTTGGAGTCAAGTAACAACTCCCCCATTGAGTTCGTATGCTGCATCACATGCCCAAGGTTAAGAAAGTTGTCGACAGAAAAAGTAGCTCGGTGGCTTTGGCAGTGTTTTTGGGTTTGAAAAGCATTGAAACTTAGTGACTTGGGTTTAGAGATCCAGTGGAAGCAGAGTTGGAAGAGTACGTACTGCCCAAGGTGTGACACTCTAGAATTGTGTGCAAGAGCGGCTTTTTGCTACAAGAAATAACGTTTTTTGGCAATGTGAATAACAACTAATGTCTTTTTATATCAAATGCAAACTGACACGATTTCATCTATCATGTTTTCATCCACCTAGTTTTTTTGTCACTTGTGTTTTCTAAACCCTAATGACATCCAAACACTTTCTTAACCTTGGTAGGATGCCAACCTATGACTAAGGTAGTCACTCAAAAATGATCTGATTTTTGAACCAATAGCCTGTGCATTCTTCATTTCTATAGCGATTTGAAAAGTCATTCATCAACCACTTTTTAGCCTCAAAGTTGTAGCTTGATGAAAACTTTTTGTTGTTGTTATCTATTGCAATATACTCTATCCTAGTAATTATTGAATACTCTTGTGTATTGTGAAAGTACATTGAATTGTTGATGGCTACAATTGAAATCAACCAAGAAGCATTCATTGAACACATTGAATCTTCCACAATATTAGAACATGGCTTAGTTTTCTTTTTGCTTATTTGACGTGTGTAAGAGAATATTTTGATAAGATCATGCATTTAGTTTGCATTTTCCATCAAAAAATGATGGAGCTCACTTACTTGCTATAATTTAATTTATAGCTTTCCTTGATATTCAATTTGTGCATGAAGACGATGTTTAAAATTTAAGCTCTCTTCTAGCATTTTGAAAAAACAAACAAACTTTCGTATCAACCATGACTTGGGGGGTTGGTAGCTTCAAATGTAAACAAAAAAATTTAAATAAAAAAGTTCAATCTCCACTCCACTATTTAGTTTTGATTCCTTCTATGGTAGGCACATCCATTTCTAAATGCATCTCCAAAAGCATGCCCTAAAAAATCTTGCAAATAAGTAGATACTCAATTCAAGACGTAGATGCACTTACATCAAAATTTGGGCATGGTTTTAGAAATGTACTCAATAGAAAATGTTCTTAATAGGGTGGACTTTCATGTACCAGAATTGGTCAAACTTTGAAGAAAGGACAAAAGGTTTTCCAAAATTCTATATGGAATTGTGCAATATTTGCAAAAGGATTATTGGAATAGTTGTCATGATAGGAAAAGGCCAATGAAAAGTGAAGAAAACAAAATTACAACTTCTGAAAATCTACTTGAACATTTGAATTGTATACAGTTTGACAAAAAGACCAAGCTATTCCTAAAATGTAATTTCTCCCTATTCTAAGCGTCTCCAAGGGGCTGGAGAACAAGTTGCAGGCTAGGATACTGATGGCCCGGAGTGATTTTTGTGAGAGAAATTGTACCCCAATAACATTGGATTTGCTCCTACATTCTTCCAGCTTGCCTTTTAGCGTTTATAGCTTCCCAAATCCATTAATTTTGCTAGGATTGTTGAAGGATACACCAAATATATATATCGCATCCAATCATTGTTGGCTATGACATTTGGATTTTACCATTCAAAGTGGTGGATGACGCTGGAAGAGGAGCGACTAATATGGAGTTGCACACATGGTATTTAATCAAGCAAACCAATGTGGGAATTTACAATTTCTCAATGTCTTCTTTTTGGTGTTGCTCAGCTTGCAATTCATTGGTGGTGCATGACCGGATGACAACTAAGATGCTCTCACATGAAAGTGTAAACATCGTAGAAATCCCAGAAAGCAATTCCGATTCTGGAAAACTTGAAATTTGTTTTCCAATTCTTCCAATTCTGACTCTGCACGGAAGCCGTTCACCTTAATTACTCTATATTATCCAAAACCCACTCACTCACAGCAGATGGGATAACGTGACGGAGGGATGAGACGATTGGCCACGCAGCGAACCTGACGCCGTCGACAGTCCCCGGAGAGATCCCGAGCAGAGTCGCATCATTATTGCCACCCCCGGCGACGCCGCGGCCGTGCTGGCTGGCAGTCGCCGCAACCTCCATCAGATTCCATGCAGCCTTGGCGCAGCAATAGATTGGAGGGCTCGCATTGCAAGAGATTAAGTTATTGGTGCAATCACCTCAAGCTAAGTAAGCGAGGAAATGGTCCTGGCCATGGCCATGACACTGGGTGGGACCTGCTGCTACATACCCACTCCCACAGAAATTCCAGCTACAGGAGCAGCAGCATCATCACAATCGCCAACCACCAGCACCACCATGCGTTTCACGGCGGGCGCGCTCCCATTGCCGTCGCCATGTCGTTCACCACACATCAACAATTCGTTGTCGTCAAGGTGCAGAGTTTTACCCGTCGTCACAGTAGCTTCCAGCATACTCTGGGGAAGCAGCAGCAGCAGCAGCAGTAGTGTTAGTGAGAGGAATAGTGGTGGTGTGATTACGCGCGGGAGGTGGTATAATTATTGTGGGGCGCGTTTTTGGGGCCGTGAAGGTAGGGTCAGTGGTGGGATTTCTTGCTTCTTTGGAGAGGCAAGAACGACGAGGAGTCGGAGTAGGAGTGGTAGTTCCTTGGGGAGGTCCGCGAGATTGCTGAGTTTAAGTGGTGACGAGATGGATTGCGCAATGCCGCACTTGATGGACACGGCGCCGTTTCGAGGTGTGTGTCAGGCGCCGTCGCTTCGGATGCGCGACGCGCGTGACGTTAGTGTGCCCATGGCGTTTTTTGGGTTTGGCAAGAACAAACTCCCCGAAGTTGTGCAGGTGCGTTTCTGTGCATTTCTCTTTCAAAGCGCAAAGTGCAAGTAGCAAAATGTACAATGAATGAATGATTACAGGGTTGTAAGTCCTGCATTTCTGTTTCAAGCGTGGGGTGGGGTTTGCGTGGATTTTAGTATCTATGCATTGGAATGTGGCGTTTCATGAGGTTCTTGAGTAGGTGGGGTTGATGAAAGAATCGGGTACAGTATTGCTCGTGATTGTCTACATTGTTTGCTGTTGTAGGGATTTGGGAATGAATCGTCCAATTTCATGCTCTTGCTTTACTGGGTGGTTGAATTGTTCTGTTTCGCAAACTGGCAAGGGGTTGGAGTGAGTGATGCCCAGTGTATGACCAATGCATTGAATGTACCCGAGGTTCACATTTCAGGGTGGGTGGGGGTGAGGGGTGCCCTAAGGATTCGGCATAGGATTTTTTTCGTGAATGTTGATCTTCATTTTCTGTGGTTTCGAAAAGATTGTGGGACATCGTATTCTTGATTATTCTTCAAGTTCAAGTTCTACAAGGATTCTCGCATTTACACAATCGTCGGAGTTCTCTGTTTCGTAAATTGCCAATGGGTTAGAATGCGCACCCAGTGTCTGTTTTATTAGGAGAATGCACCAGTGGTGAACATTTCAAGGAGTGGTGTTCCGTTCTCTAAGCAGCACAAATCCCCTGAATCCTAGAATCTCGTCCCAGAAATACTACCCTTGTCTAGAGGTTGAGACCTGTCTTTGAATTACCTCCTCTTGCGGAACAGAGAATTCGCAATCTTGACACCTCTTAAAAAGTAGGTGCCTTTCATCATAAGAATCGAGTGCCAAAATCTTTGCAAAGTGCCGAAATCTAGTGTCAGAGCAGTGGCCTTCTAGTGTAAAATTTCACCGTTTCCATCTATTTTGAGCCCCATGCAATTCTGAGCCCCTTGGAAATCTAAGTTGGAAGTCTAAGATTCCAGCGTCGTGCTCCAGAAATGCTACGATTTCAATTTGCGTTTGAGAATTGCCTTTCCTTGTGGAACAGAAGCTTGACACCTCTATTATGTCTTTGTGGTTGCAGGCAGGAGACCCAGTGCTGCATGAGCCGACAGAAGAAGTGAAAAAGGAAGACATTGGGAGCGCACGCATTGAGAAGACCATCAATGACATGGTGGATGTCATGCGTGCCGGCCCTGGCGTGGGTCTGGCTGCTCCTCAGATTGGTGTTCCTTTACAGGTTGGCAACTCGCCAAGTGGAAAAATTAAAATTAAAAAACAATAAAAAATAATCGTGGTGGCTCACATACCCGCGCTCTTGTGCCTTTTTGCTTTATTGTTTGTGAATGTCTTGAGTTCGAACATTGTCGCCCTTATTGGCACAGATGCTGATGCCTGTTGTAGAATGTGTGAATGTAGATTATTGTATTGGAGGACACGAAGGAGCTCATGAGTTACACCTCCTCTGAGGAATGTGAAGCCCAGCAGAGAGTACCCTTCGATCTTATGGTAAATACCATGCGTGTTTTTTTGGTTAATTTAGGGGATGTTAGAGTTAGCAAAATTTACTGCAAGATTGAACCGTTTCTTTCCATTTTCGATTCTAAGCACGATTATCTTGTCCCCAAAATTCTCAAAAGTGTCGTGTAGAGATTTCAAATTGTGGCGCTTGGGAAATGCCTCTTCGTGCGGAACAGAAGCTCGCACCCTACCGTTGTTCTCGTTAGTGAATTTATTAGAGTGTGCCACGTCAGAGGTTCCTTCCAGCAGTTAATTATAGTAGTCCTACCATACTATTGGAAATTTCTTGGACCAAGGGGGAAAAGTAGATAAGCACAAATCGGTGACGTAGATAACCTCATGCATTGCACTTTTTAAATAGCACCAATTGTGGGTCCCTAAACCTGGATTTCTCTAATGGCCTAGCTCACTTATCCACTCGCAACATTCTATGATATTCTATTATTTTAGGTCTCTTGTAGGCATGCCCGGGGTATTCTCAAGTTTCAGTGGAGCTGGCTGGAAATAGAAAGGGTCCTCATAGAATGTTTTACAGAAGATTAGTGTTTAAACTTTCACTGACTCGAAGTTGATGGGCAGGTGATCATCAACCCAAGACTGGAAAAGAAGGAAAGTGGTGGCACCGCGTTTTTCTTCGAAGGCTGCCTCAGGTTGAACTTCATGACTGGAAAATCTGATTTTGAGCCCCAGGATCTTGTCTCAAAGTACTAGAGATTTCCGTCTGGACCACGATAATTCTAAGTTTGTGGTCCCCATAACTTCAAAATCTTCATACTCCGAAGACATCCTCATGTCTTTGAAATTATTTCAGCTTGCATTACAACTGAACACCATTGAATCCTATCCAACAGTAATTGCAACAAAATGTGTAGCTCCCTCATAGATCCTTCAAATTGTGTTTCGTAAATTGCGTTTTTGAACCCCGCCACCGTGTATTTAGTTTCTTCCCTTTGGGTGCAGTGTTGGCGGTCATCGAGCCCTGGTACAACGGCACTTGGAGGTGGAAGTGACAGGCCTGGGCAGAGATGGGCAGCCTGTGCGCTTCACAGCTACCGGATGGAAGGCTCGAATATTACAACATGAGTATGACCACTTGCAGGGTCTTTTGTACGTGGACCAAATGGTGAAGCGGACCTTCCGAACCACTGACAATCTCAGGCTTCCGTTGCCTTCAGGATGCCCCCGCCCTGGTGTTTGCTTAAGCCCTTCTACATGTACATAACCCTCTCCTTTTGCTTTCATCTTCGCGTGGCACATTGCGGAGGGTCTTCAAGGTTTGGTAGTCCTAATTTAGTTTGGACGAGAGGGTTGTGCCCAATAATTGTCTCAGGTCTTTGGCCCTCGACTGGTTATCTAGTACATAATTCTTTTCCTAGAATTTCTTCCCTCTCCGAGTCTCCGCAGCAGGTAGTCTCGTAGCTGTAGCTTCTGCTTGATACTTTCACTCTTGCTGTACTGTACAGTACATGGAATTGCTGTTAGCATTGTGTGAAATAGGCCTCCGGTCAAATTGTAGAGACTATCGAAGAAGTTGAAGAGTAGCATTTATTAGCTTTTAGGATGTAGCATCATCTGGGACTCTCTTTAGACAGTTTTAGTGTGAAACTGGAAGAGTCACCAGGGCAGGGACACCTGACGTGCAATTAGTGTGATGCAGCGGTACTACTGATGTATATCACAATAATACACTCTGGAAAATTGGCGGTCTTTTTCATTCAGCGGTTGGTGTGTGAACTGTCCACATATTGTTGATGTACTGTAAACCTCCAGCTGTATGTTCTTCAATCGCAATTGATTATAAGCCAACCTTACCTAAAAGCGACACTTTATTCATGTTAGCAACAAAAGAGGATTCCCATGCACCAAAGAATACCAGATAATTTGGTTAATTCTAGGTGTACTTATCTTAGAAGACCTTGTATCACTATTCTTAATCAGAACAGTGTCCCTATTCCATGCCAACTTTCAAGCAAGAATGTTCTTGTAGGGACTTTGCTCGAAGTTAATCTCGAAGTATCCCGCAGCGAATTGTTCATGGTGACCAAAGGAAGAGAGAGCACTACAGAAGGAATGTTATGCAAATTTCAGATGATATTTGACTCCATGCAATCCATGATAATTTTAGTCTGACACGGTCTACTGTTGAACTATCATTGTTCCTCTTTTTGTATGACAACATGACTCGCCCCTTCATCAAGCCCCTTAACAATCTTCCGTTTTCTCTTCCTAGTTGTACCACCTTCTCAATGCTAGTTTCTCTTGAGCGATTAACTTGGTTGCGTTTTCAAGATTTGACAATAACAAAATATTTCTCCTTTTGACATTGAGTTGGGAACATCTAACAACTGGCCCGGCTGAGTACACGATGAGGTGATACACATTCTCAATAAGTACTCATTGTGCACGATTTTAGAGTGTTGCAATTAGGTATCACTACCATAGCACAGATTCGTATATCTGTAATATCACCCTTGAAGAACTTCGAGGCTAGTCAGTTCCATTTCAAATTTCGCGAGAAAACATATACAAAATTTGTCAACAGACTCTGGTCAAAATGATCAGACCTAATAGATTGTCTAATCTGTAAAATCTGTTGTCAAGAGGTATGTTAGCTCCAACGGTAGAGTGCTCCAAAAAAACAGATTGAATTCTGCAGATCCTGTACGGGGCAACAGAAGGTAGAAAGACAATAGTCTCTGTCTACTGACGAAACTCCTACTGTAGTAACAAAATTTGTGACGATTTCTTACGCTCTCTCCTACACTCAACAGTCATGATCAGTAACATGAGTGGCCTTAATCAGCTAGTGCTGTCCTTCCCATTCAAAATAGAATTGCTGCAGAAATGTCAACATGAACTCATGTCGTTGTATCGCTCTTTTCTTGCCAGCCTGCACAAAACGTGTACAGGAGTGGGTCAACAATCTTTCTCAAACATCACCCTTCCACTAGCATACCAACATAACATAGAAGAAATAAGTAAAGTAAATAATTAAAGTAAACACATCCCTCTGATTACCTCAGATTTCATAAGGTCTTTCAGCTTGAGCAGCTTCTCAGCAAAATGGTTGATTGTTGTTGGATGTGCATCACCACTTGTATATTCAGACTTAGTGATATCCGTGCGTGGCACTTGTGCAGGATCATGCATCTTGCGATTTCGGCTTCCCCCATAAGTAAAAGCTCTCGCAATCCCTGCAAAACAAGCAATTGTAGGAAGTGATGAATAGCACCCTTTTTGCTCCCAGCTAAATGGAAGCTAAAGATGCGGTTCTATTGCCAGTCATCGCCATGCAAAGCATACAATTCTTGGATGGAAATCGCAAATACCTTGGACTAACTGCTAATTTAATGACTAATATTCTTTCTTTGGCTCTAATCCTCTCACAACTTGAGTTGAAGAATGAAAGCTGGTAATCAGTTAACTATTATAAGCAAGTATAGTTACTGCCAATCACAGAGCAGCTATAGTGAAAAGAGTGGGCGGTCAAAGGAACTGTAGAATGTTATGCACACAATCAACTCTAATTGATGTAACACAGACGCCTGGATTCTTTTCTAAATGAAGTCCATGTAGAATTATGGAGGCTGTGGTCTTATCTTACCAATTGCACCAATTGCATCGAGGCGGTCTGCATCTTGCACCACGGCAAACTCCGGTGAGATTGGGCCATTTTCAGCTCGTTCCAGCTCCTCTTTGAACCCTAGTCACAAGTTCCAAAAGCCCAGTGGCAATTGATGAATACAACTTCAATTACTAGATTTCATAGAGAAGGGACTTGCTAACAACTGAAAGCAGGCGACACTTGTGTTGATTAATTGATGTTATGGTATTCATAATCCACTTCGTAAAAAGAAAAAAGAGGCTAAAATGCTAACAAGTAGAGCAAATACCCAAGGTAGTAACAATCTTCAAAACAGTCTCCACAGTGTTCGACTCCACATTGTGTTGCTTCAAAAAGCTCTCCACAGTACTACCCTCATTTCTACCACTGCATTGCAAAGCACACCTGTGTAAGCAACAACTGAAGTTTGTAGCAATCAAATGCAGGTTTGTCTTCCAAGACAAACACCCAGTCACACAGACAGACAAGATGTCTAATACGTTCAACAAGATGTCTAAGGAACGCCCTCGTCTGCGAAACAAGTATACTCGTAGAATATTCTCGAAATATCTAAAAAAATAGGAATATATTCTTGACGTTTATGGAAATATGTTGAAATGTTCCACAATTTTTGAACAAGGTTGTCTGATACCTGTCAAATAAGACACCAGATATCAGACGTCGAACATGACGTTACTGTAAACCAAACCTGTCTATAAAGACAACCCTAGCGAAATGCAATTACATGCGGAGTGTTTCAGAAACAAAGCTAAGCCTTTTCGGTCGCTCAAGCAAATACACTAATATTCCTCCGCCAATTTCTGATCATTACCAAGGACAGTCGGTCATAAAAGACTCCAGGAATAAAACACGTGACGCACATCATCTGCAAATGTACAAAATACAAAAATTGCTGAAATGTTGATTCAATTCACCTGGCAGCGTATTTATGATCATCTGCAAACAATCGACGCCCCAATGTAAGAAATAAGGTAAACTAGCATAATCAACAAATTCTACGCCTCTTGCTAACACTCCCCCACAATCGTAAGTTGGAGTGATGTTCAGATGACACACAGTCTATGTTCTCTGGAGAGAACGTCCCAGACGTCTACATTTCAAGAGGATGTGTCACCCAAACAGCACCCCCACCCCACCCACCCCAACTCATAAACCCTAGAATAAGAAACGTGGAGACGCGGAAAGAAATAGGTCAAATCCTACCAATGTCATGAAGAAGAGCTGCGAGCTCCACCTGCAACAAACCCCACACAACAACACATCACGAACAAGCACACAGAAACTCACAAAGCTCGCTCACCCTAATACTCAGAAAATTGTGTTGTATGGGAGTCAATAAAAAAATTTAGACTTACGGTGAGGAAACTGGAGAGACGAAGACCTTCCTCGCAAGCAAGCGACAAGGCAAGGTCGCGAACACGAAGCGCATGGAAAGGGTCGTGGGAAGAGTCCCAAGCGCCCATCACTTTCTGCACAAGCTCTTCCGCTGCCACAATCACCGCTGGCTTATATCTCTGTCGTCCTGGTGCTAATCCCACCATCTTCTCGCCCTCCATCCCTGTTTTGGTAGTACTCCTATCACCCCTGTTTTTTAACGCTCTCTCAAGCCCTACCACCAACTCCTCCGGTATCTTCAGCGGTGTTAATTGCTCCGCATCCTTGCAAGCGTCTACCAAACTAACATTCTCCACCAAACTAGCATTCTTCACCAAACTAGCATTCTCTCTCTCCATATTCGCGCATCTGGGTGGTTCATCCCTCTCGCTGACCTTCGTCGGCAGCAGAATCAAAGGGTCGCGTTTTCGGTACACCCAGGGGGGCGTGACCTTGAATTCCAGGGTTCCTGTAAACGGCGGCAACGTGGGAAGCTCATTCGGGGTTTTCCGCCTCTTTGACGAACCCTCCATAGCCACATCACTCACACAGAGCCAGCAGCAGCACTAAATGGACTACAGAAGCAGAGGAAATGGACTACAGAAGCAAGAGAAAGAGATCAACTCGGACGTGAGCCTTCGAAACATACTGATGTTATATGGTGCCAATTCCTTGCCTGGAGGGAGCTTCCTGAACAAAAAGTGCAGGTACATAAAATTACTTGAAGGAGTAGACTCTTACGACTTCCACTTTGTTTGATGTGATGTATGTAGAATCTCCTGCAGAATATGCTGCACGAGATCCACTTTCTAAGGGAATCTTCGACTTCTTTCTGCGTCACGTCTTCTCACGTTGCTGTCGCGGTCTTCTTCTCGCAGTGAAATTCTGATCACAAGCTTAGCATGACTAGCACCGAGGAGTACGAAAGACTCATGGAATATGGCACGAACTGGACCTCATGTTTCAGTTTCACAAGCGAATGATCTGTGCATGAGATTCAGAGAACGCTCAGCAGTACGGTAGTGCAAATTGCCAGGACTAGCCTATGACAGGCGGAATGACTGGTTTGCCGTGCTGGCATTGTTGAATTTTTTTATTTTAAAATTCCATACAAAGAAAAATGTGAGAAATAGGGAGAGTAATTGAAATTTTAATTCTTTGATAAAATATGAATTTGTTATGAATTTTTAAAGTGTATTGCCCAATTAGTCCAAAAGAGTCTCTAAACTATCCCCAAACCAACAAATAGTGTATCCATAATGATCATCTTACTCACCTAAAGCAATCACAATATTTCGTAACACAATCACAACATAAAGGTCTAAAAAAGTCACTTTTTGTGATGAATTTACACTCAAAAGGTGAAAGTTCCTATTGTAATCACTAATCACTCCATCACCATCACCAAAGACATTGATTGTGACCACTAACTCAACCTTATGCAGCTCAAATCTCATTTATTGAAAAAAATCTGTCATGGGTTGATGCAAGACTATAATGAGTCATTCCCTAAGTGTCTATCACTGGTGGTATGCATGTCATAGGCTAGTTTACCTTAATGTGTAGTCACCGAATTGAGTTGTGCTCAATGGAGATGTCAGCCAGGGAAGAAGCTCTCACTGGACAATAAGTAAAATTGCTGGAAATTTGAATCTCACTGGATCTTGGCCTTTGTACGCAAACCAATATAAAGATCATCTGCATCAGAGTCCTACCAATGCATCGTAGGAATACTCAGAGCTTTTGATGTTACAAAAGGGGTGAATTATCTGATAGTAGCCCTATCTTGTAGAGCAGACTGACTGCCAAAGAGTCGTGTATTATTACTAAGCGTCCTCCATGTTAGCGTCGTGGTCAGCTTCTCCATTTGATTCTCCATGAGTAGGTTCCTCAGGAATAGGCGCTGCTCGGGTAATGCACTCAATCAAAGACAAGTCACCTTTGCTTACTGCTTCATCAACTGGTGTTCTATCATATCTGCATACAAGCAAGGCTTGTCTGTCAAGTGAAAAATATGGAACGAACTCACATAAAGTACATGAATCTGAATAATCTAGTGCAGAGTACTACTACTTGTGTGAATAATGTTTCAAAGACTGAATACATAAGCAGACAAGCTAAAATAGAATGTCTACTTTGGCAGTTAGCAGGCAATTGTCGTAACTAGGAAAGTATAATCCTATTGTTAGAAAATGTAGGATTGTCTCTATTATTACATTTTGATATATTCCTTGAAACTTCCTAAATGATTTAATTCAACTCCTAAAGATATGGAAGCGGCCATTTAGGCACTTAGAGATTGACTGCTCTGATAATTGACCGAGTACTATTGAAACCTCCACCACCAAGTAAAAAATTCCTTCCACAAGTGATTAAGTTATGGTCATGAGAGAATCGTACTATAAGCTCAGTAAAGTATTAAATCGTACCTATTGACTGCGGAAACACTTGCTCCTACCGAAATAAGAAACTCTACAACCTGCAAAATGTTTCCCAGCATTAGTATGCTACAGTTTGGAAAAGCAGATTCTATATCTGGAGGTCTTCAAAACCCCATCACATAACGCACTGAAGACATCAAATAGGAGACTGTTTAGCCTATCATGAACTAAAACCTAGGGCACTAGGTTTTTACTATTCCTGAACCATTTCTAACATTCAAGTAGCTGCAAACTTGCTTGCAATCGCGACAGCACTTACAGGTTTGTGTGCGTTAAGAACTGCATAATGGAGAGGGGTGTTTTGCTCGAAGTTGCACATGTTAACATTCTGCAACAATCAACACAGCTCACGTTGTTTCGGTGTGTATAATGAATAAGAATTAATTAAATTATGATTGTAAAAATCCGCTCATGAAACTGCCCCTATATAAAATAGATACATGAGTAGTGAAAAAACAATTGTTCTCATTGCTGACTACAAAGCCGAAAACAGTTCAAAGCCCGTCGCCTACCCTCTGACCCTGGCCTACGAAAGGACTACACACAGAACACTGTCTCATTCTAAGCTCCATGACTTGTGATGAATGGAAGATACTTACGGCCCCGTGCTCAACCAAACATTTCACGACATCAAGGTGTCCATTTGCTGAACCCATATGAAGAGCTGCCAGAGTCCCCGTAACATATAAGATTCCTCACAGTAGTCAGCCACAATATGGGTCAAACTAGTAACAAATGCAGGACTAAATCAACGTACATGATAACAGTGCATTTTCTACTTAACCCCTTAATGCCATGCAAGACATATAAGTCTCATTCATCACATTCACCCATGATTTCATCCATTAGGAGTATTCTTAGACGGTATATTCGGTATTGCTAGACTTAGAAGTTAGAACCAAGATGACTCTCAAACGGTTCTACTTACAGCTCCAATAAATGTATGTTCTCTTGAAATATGACAAATCCAAAACCCTGAGTATGTCGATCATTTTTCTTTGCTCCTAAAATTATTATATACAGAAAATTGTAAGACTCTGAACACACTAATAATAAAATTTGCAGACTTATTATATCTTGTGATTAATGATTAGCCTATCATTATAGAAAATATACCTCTGATAAACAGTTTGAGATAAATACTTCTAAATCAATTTGACTACGATCTATGACGATTACCCATGGATAAAATCTTATCACCATGCTTAGCATCATATTTATTGATATCAACTGCAAAAAAGTTGCGGAAGTCATATTTTAAAGCACATCTAAGGCACATCCAAGAACTGGTAAGCCTGTACGGGTAAAGTGAGTCATTGTTCTTACATACCAGTTCGGCCTTGAGTATCTTGGGAACTTACAGTCGTCCCCTGTGCAAGACAGCACTGGACATCTTCCAAATCTCCATATCTTGCAGCCTGAAGAATCCCAGATTTACGACTCAAAACGTTATGAAATCCTCAAAACTAGAGTATCTCTTTCAAATCTTACGATGCAAATCAGATATTTGAAGTAGCAACTGCTCCCCTGAATAAAATAATCTATATGAATGATTCAGCCGAAGAGAATTCCAGCAATTTAAATCCAATCAAGGGCATAGCCCAACATCTCTCTCCGTTAAGCAACAGATTCTGGTGCTCATTCGTCCAATTTATCACATGAGCATACTGCCACTTACTCACAGTAACAGTACAGCTAGTGTGCCTAGAGCGTCTCTCATCTGCATGAAGACCGCTTTCCAGATGCTTCCAACATAATAATTGGTCCCAGTCAAGCTGATAAACGCGGAGCTGAAGTATTCATACAATAATTTCCAATAACAACTGCCGCACCTCACAATTGAAGGCGAATACGGTCATTCAAAACACCATTGACAGTGAAATATTGATCTTATATTCTAAACCACTTAATTAGACTGCACATCGTGACTCTCAAACTAAAACCCTAATTCGGACCCTGCATTGCAACATAACATTCTCGAGTCGTATACAGCTTGTACTCTTTCCATGATAGTACATATTGAAAAAGTGCCACACTTTTGAAGCAAGCTATTTGATTCCCGGGCATGCAATCACTGCAAATGAACTCATATACCGACCAAGGATGTATGAAAGGAAATAAATAATTCTAACGTGAGCGACACTTGCCTTTGTAAACATAACATGACCTCAAAATTGTGCTCAATTAGGATCTGAAGTACTTTCCAAGGGTGTTCAGGCAGCTCCTCGAGAATGTAATGAAGATTTGCCCAAAATCCAACACGAACAAATATCTTGTAAATCCAACAGGGTGTTCAGACCTAGATGTCGACACGACCGGAATAAGGAAGATACTGATTCTCATGTGAGAAATGATCATTTCCATATTTACATCTTTTGAATGGATTGTGAAGTAAAACCTAACCACAAACTCCATAGTCAATGAAAAATGTAGAGGAGATTCATACAGTACTATACAAACGCACATGAAAATTCTGTGGAAGCAGCTCATTTGAACATCCGGACTCAACCGGCAGCATTATAATGGCTGCAATAGAACGCGAATCTCGCCTGGAGCAAATCAGTTAATTCGGTCATTCATAACAACCAGCAGTGAAATATTGATCTTATACTCTTGAGCACTTAATTAGACTGCACATTGTGATTCTCAAACTAAAACCCTGAAACCCAAACCCTAATCCGTCCCTGCATTGTAAGTTTACCTCAATATCAAACGAGAACTATGATCTTGTGAGATAAAGTAAACCCCACGTACTGAACATTGGAGAATACCGATTCTCAGGTGAGAAATCGAAAATTTCAAGATTCACATCTTCTGAGCATTCAGATTTTGCGAATGAAAACGTAATCACAACTCCATAGTTGATAACAATAATGTAAAGTACAATTCAGAGAGTATTATAAAGAACAATATGAATAAATTCTCAAAAGGGAGATCAGTTACAGATTTACACTAAAGAAAGTAGCAATTTAGTGTCGAAATTGAACACAAATCTGGCTTGCCTGGAGCAAATCGCCGACTGGGGGCGGAGTCCGGGGTTGATCTGGTGCAGGATCCTCGGGGTGAATCGGAACTGCCATCTTCTTCCTAATTTTCTTTCTTCTAGTAATTGAACAAGTAGCAAAGCAAAGCTGCAATTTGACAGATTACAATGGCATGAGAGCTAAGAGAATGCGCGAAAGTGAGAGGAGCTACAAATCCGCTGCAAAACCCTAATTTTATTGAGCTTGTCGAAAGAAAACAGAGGTGGATATTACCCGGGTATCAGATCAATTGAGGAACCTGTAAGCGAGAGGTTCTGTCCCTGTGACATTTTTAAATCACCACTTTTTGTATTGTGAACAATTTCTTTTATTCCATGTGGGTCTTTAGGTCGGAACTAGTTTAGCCAATTTTTGAATGATCTTTGGGATTTTTGGATTGACATATATAGTGTCCACTTAGCAACCATGGGAGGCCTTTGAGTCACCTCAACTAAAATGAAATGAAGCCAAGATGAAAATGGTGGAACGAAGTCACGACAAAATTGGTAAAATGAAGCAAAAATAGAAATGGTGGAATGAAGTCAAGACAAAAATATTAGAATTTCAAATTTGTAAGACTAATTGACTTATTTGCAATACTTCAACCCTTGAAGGACCAAGGCCTTTTTTCTATGAAAAAACGCTCAAGATTGCCATTTCTATAACAAAGAATAAGAAAATTTTGAATTTTTTTGTTTGCACATCTAACTATAGGATCTTACACTCAACTAGTATGAAAATGTTTAGAAAAAATTTCATAAATTTTGACCTTACAGATTGCAAGCTATCTATGTTTAAAGTGGAAAAAACAAGTTTTTCAACACATTGCGGGACTAGATTATTTGACTTTGAACCTTCTTAACTTTAATTTTTTGCACTACAGAGTTTTGAGCTTTAATTCTTTATGGTGGAGAATTGAGTTG
Source organism: Rhytidiadelphus loreus (assembly GCA_947034895.1). Taxonomy (NCBI): domain Eukaryota; kingdom Viridiplantae; phylum Streptophyta; class Bryopsida; order Hypnales; family Hylocomiaceae; genus Rhytidiadelphus; species Rhytidiadelphus loreus. The sequence goes on along the minus strand of OX344765.1, from coordinate 23,836,040 downwards.
AGGGTCTAGTAAAAAAAATAAAAATAAGAATAAATTTAATTTTTATTCTTTAAAAATTTGTTAAGAAGTAGGTACAAGATAGAAGAAAAATCTAAATTATTAATATCTCTAAGATGGAATTAAAATGCACTAATCCCAATGGCAAGATTGTTCTAGCAAGAAAACTAAACAATGTGGAATTATTTTCTTGAAAAATTGTAAAAATTGCATTAAAAAATGAATTCTACTAAAGTTATTTTTTCAAGAAGTTGCTCTAATTGCACATAACTTTCTAATAACAAATCCAAATGGAATGAATAAAAACTTTACATATAAAAAAACTTATATAATCTATGAGGGAAAATAAATTTTAATTCAAATTTTTGAAATTTTATTTTGTTGCCTCCTCTCCCTTGTTTTGAGCTCATTTGGACATGACTTTTGTTCTTGGGAACTGATTGGGAAAAAAATTATATTTTCATGAAGCAAATCAATTTTTCTATCTTCAAAAAAAGTTTCAAAACATAAGGACAAAAATTAAGACCATAGATAACTGCCTAAAATCCCATTTGTCTCCCGAAGGGACAATGGTCCTTTAGGGGTTAATTGAGATTGTCACATTTTATTGTACTTGTCACATTTCAAAAGTAGATGAAGAACTTTGCAAAAGATGCCCAAATTACTTGAAATGCTCAAATTCTTTTAGATAGTATAACTTTTGATTCAAGCATCCAATTTGAATTTTTTCTATAATCTCACAAAAGGGATGAATGTGTCTAATATCTTGTGTTCAATTTTCATCCATTCATTTTTGACTTCCTCATTACCTACTTCAACTCTAATTGGCCCTTAATTGGACATTAGGTCCTTTAAGGGTACACTAGAAGAGCTGCAAGTTCCAAATAACACTATCCATTATACTCCTAAAAGATCCAAATATTCTGAAATAGATACTCTCAAACCCACCACATTTTGCTTCTGGATGATTGTAAGAAAGACCAAATAATTTTGGTAGAGTTTTGTCAAACTAGTTTTGTCTTTTGCTATAACTTTTGAATTTTTAAATCCAATGCCATTTATTTCTATATATTTTTGATGTATTTCTAAGAAAATCTATTTCTAAATGTTTGTAATTGTATTCCTTATTTTATTTTTAAACTTAAAAATCAGTTTATATTTAAAATTCAATTTCTCTAAATTCTCACACTTTCGGCGTTTTTTGTTTTTAGTATTGAGGAGTACCCAAATTAAATGATGTAGAGCTAAACTCTTGGTGATCTATTTCCACACTAGTGGGGCTTGTTCTATACGAAAGGCATCAATAAATACATTATATTATGTTCATCACATTTGTGTCGAAATAGGCCAAAAAAGGTACTCCATGGCGCATACACTTTTGAACATTGAAGATGGTTTCAAGTTCATTTTTTTGGTGAAATCTCATCACCTTCAAGTCCTCACAAATGGAATTTAATTTTTAATTTTTTGATTTTGTTATTATTGATTTATTAAAATCAAAACGTTGAAATACGCCTTTTCTAGGACATTTAGAATTGAAGGTAGAGTAAGGGGATTTCAACGTTTTGATTTTAATAAATCAATAATAGAAAAATCAAAAAACTAAAAATTAAATTCCATTTGTGAGGACTTGATGGTGATGAGATTTCACCAAAAAAATGAACTTGAAACCATCTTCAATGCAGGGTTGTCATACTGGACGGGTCGGAGTAATCGGACGAGACGAACGGATGGACGGACGAGACGGACAAGACGGACACCTTTCATTTTTGAAATTTTCCAACACTGAAATCAAGACACAGATGTTTTCGTCAAGGTGGGGACGCAACAGTTTAATCCGAATTTTTGTAGAATTTTTGTACTTCATTTACGAATTCTTGCTTTCATACTAGGAAGAAAAACATTCTCTGCTGCCATCTTTGATGCCCTACCTAAGGCTGAAAAATTGTTATTTTAACACTAATTTTTTTGTTATAAAATGATCTCTTTGCGATTAATATGTTGTACCAAATTTCAAGGCCAAAAGATTTACACATAAAAAGATATTCACAATCTACCAACATATGTACTTGTGTAGTTCAGAGAAACAATTTCAATGCTACCAACTCCCAAAAATTGAGAAATTAGAATTTGGCCATGAAAATTGTAGCATGAGATTATGTCTTTGTTGATAACATTTGTATCAAATTTAAAGTTCAAAGGATTTGTCCATAAAAAGATATTCAAAATCTACCAACAGACAAATGTATTTGAGACTTGAGATAAACAACTTCAGTGGTGCCCACTTTGACACCTTCCGAGGGACACAAATTTTTTTTTTATATCATGAAATTTTTGTCATGAGATCACCTCTATGTTGATAATATGTGTGCATAACTTCAAGCTCTAAAGATTTTCCTAGAAAAAGATATTTGAAATCTACCAACATGTGTGGGTGTGAAATAATTTCTAGGAACTACCTCTGTTGGTAGATTTCCAGTATCTTTTTATAGGCAAATCCTTTGAACTTCAAATTTGAGCCACATATTATCAACACAGACATGATCTCATGCTAAAAAAGTCATGGCCGAATTTTGATTTCTCAATTTCTAGGAGTTGGTACTTGGTAGCATTGAAATTGTTTATCTGAACCACACAAGTTCACATGTTGGTAGATTGTAAATATCTTTTTATGTGTAAATCTTCTAGCCTTGAAATTTATCACACATGTTATTAGCAAAGAGATCATTTTGTGAAAAAAATTCCTTGGTTAAATAACAATTTTTCAGTCCTTGGGAAGGCATCAAAGATGAGAGTAGTGAATGTTTTTTTCTATGTGAATGCAAGGATAGTAATAAATTAAGTACACCTTACTTACAACATTCAAACTATTCAATATAACTACACTCATGAGTGTCACCTACATGCATGGCAAATGCGATAATTCTACAAACACAATTGGAAACTTTATTATTTTAGATAACCAAAAACATTTTTATATTTCAAGCGTTGTTCAATACAATAACAAGTTCACAACACAATGAATATACTACTCTCAAGATACGCCTCCTCTTCTACTGGTTATCTAAGACTCTCCTTCTTGTTCTTGTAGATCTTCATTACTTCATGTTTCAATTGGTGCAACTGTCTTGAATTCATCATGAATGAAGGTCTACAGAATACAAATGCTGTCAGGTGCCCCTCAATTGTTGAAACGACTTGATCTGCGAACTTCTTGTGTACTCGGATCTGATAATGCAGCATCTCGAATGACCACATCATCATCTGCTGGTACCTCATCACAATCAAGGTCGTCTTTATCATCACCAACTTCACCGGTTCCACGTTCATCTTCTCCATCATCACTGTCTGTGGTCCACTGGTTTTCCACTTCCGAGCTCTCATTTCGAAGCTCCACAACTATTTGACCATGCCTATGACTGCGTTTAAACCTCTTGTGTCGTTGAGCTCTAGGGTCCTCCGCGTCAGAATTAATAATGGGGCCTTCTTGTACTCGAGGAACGACATACGCTAGAGTGGATAAAGTTGGTCATGGGACATCACTAGTAGAAAGCCTTGTTTAATTAGATGTTCTTGCATCAAAGTTGACGGATTTTCTTAAGCATCCAATGTAGCATCTTCATGTGTTTATGTCAACAATGACATCCAATGTAGCATAAAGATGTTATATTGGATGTCATTGTTGACATAAACACATGAAGATGTTACATTGGATGCTTAAGAAAATCCATCAACTTTGATGCAAGAACATCTAATTAAACAAGGCTTTCTTCTAGTGCATACATATTCAAAAATGGCTCTATCACCACGTTCGGGTCTCAGACCCCAATTCCTAAGAGAGGGCGTTTAGGGGGCCTCAACACTAGTAGGAACCTATGTTTTTCTTGACGGACTTTTCTAGACATCCACATGTTTTCATGTTAATAGTGATGTCAAATAAAACATCAAGATGTTTCATTTGATGTCATTGTTAATATGAAAACATGTGGATGTCTAGAAAAATTTGTCTAGAAAAACATGGGTTTCTACTAGTGCAATGACAACGCTTTGTTATTGTTTTGTCCACCTCTAATATCGCGGCCTCCAATCGTTGCACGACCTCTTGCTCTTCCACGGACGAAAGTCCTTCCACGTCCTTGTTGATACTCACCCATAGTGTGGTGAATTGTGGGTTGAAGGGCGGTACAATGTCTACCACCAGTTGTAACATTTGAAATGCTTTGAGGCATCATTGCAACATTTTCCACTGAGCCTAGCACTTCTTCGGAAGGTCAACGAGGAGCACTCGAAGTTGCGGGAGATGAAGGGTTAGAAATAATAGTATGCAGTGCAACCGGTGGTGGTATATGGGCTTCGTCTTCAAGCGGGTCAGTAAACACAAAAACATCATTGTGCTCTAAATATTCAGGATCAAAACGCGTTCTTCCCACTGTATGAAACTCCACAATATTTCTTGTGATTGGTCGTGCCATTCTTGTATTTCCAATGTTCTAGCCATGGCGTCCTCCAACAATTCTGTTGCTATCGCAGCCCCCCATTGTGAGCCCTCAAGTTGGCACTTCAAACTCTGAACTTATTTTTCGCGATTTTTAGTTAGTTTTTAGATAAAATATATGAAAAAACATATAAAAATACAGTTATTGAGGGTTTTGGTAGAAGTCCCTACCAAAGTGGTGTGTAATGGCTTTAAATGCGTGGAACATGTAAAATCTTGCATTTCCACTAAATTTGAGTCTTATTAGTAAAATTAGGTAGTTAAATCAGTAATTCCGAGCGAAGTGAGAATTTGAGAGTTAGCCAGTCCTAGTGTCTTATTCATGTGATACAACAACTATAAATATACATGTATCAAACTACTTAAAAGTTAGAGTCTAGTCAGAGTCAGTCCAAATCCAATTCGAAAGAGTTAGATTTGTTGTTTGTAGGTAATTTTGAGAAATACATTCATTCACAGACCAAGATGGAGGAAATGATGATTGGAACATACAAAAGGTGCTTTTCTAGGTCAAAGCGTGCCAGGAGATCAAATAGAAACCCGATCATCCAAGATTCCCTCCGTATCGAGAATAATTTCCTCCCCGGGTGGAAATTATTAAGGAATTGCTAAAAATAGCATCCTTATTGGAGATTTGGTTTTGGCCTTAGTTGATGGACATTTTGTAGAAGATTGCCCAAAAGTTTCGGGATTTTACAAAACTCCACGATGACTCCATGGGAAGTCAACCGCTTAAAATTGCATTCGTAAATTCCTAGAAATTATCAATGTTGCGATAAAATCTCACTAAAAATTAGAATAGTATTTTGTATGCCAATAAAGAGCCTTGTCAAGTTTGAAGACATTCCGACATTCCGACACTCCCAAGTACCAAAATTAGGACCGACAGCAAATTTTATAAGAATTTACAACTTGACGGCGATTTGACCGGCATACTAGGAGCTAACGGTGTCCGAATGGAGCGTTTCAAGGGTCAATTCTTACTCCCTACAAATATTCTAAACCACCTAGGACCGACAGTTTCATCAAAAAACACAAACTCCAAAAGTTAGATGTTTGATTTTTGTTTTGAGTTACCGTGACTCAAATTTGCCCTTTAAAACGGCTGAAGAGGTAGGAATAAAAGGTCCATCAGACTAATTGGGGTCTTCTGAATGCGATGGTGCAGTTTGTTTTCAGTTTTGAGTTGTCCCTCAAAAGATAGAGAGGGTCAGCCCTTAGTTTGACTTTTAAAAGGTAATTTTGGATTAATCTAGGTTGATTTTGCAAATATCTTTTGTAAAATCGAAGATTGGATTTGCTCAAGATACTTGTCTTGCATAAGAAGCCATCTTTTGGACTAAAAAAAGACAATTTAGAACTAACCTTAGATTAATTTGCAAAATATCTCGGTTAATTAGGTAGGTTTTCAAAATATCTTTGGGAAAATCTAATATTTGATTTGGGAAAAGATTCTAAGGCCATTTATAGCCTAGAAGAAACTTGCTTTATAACCTTCCTTCCCATTAAACAAAGATTATTTAGAAAACGCGTTTAGATAGTTTAGATAGATTGAAAGTAAGAAAATATTTACGAACAACTTACCGGGGGGGAGATCGGGAGCGAGTATATAAGGCCCTTCCTTGAGGTTGTTCGTGGCCCTCATTCTCTTGTTTCATTCTTATTGTTGCTCTTGTCGTGCTACCGACATTTGTCGGAGCACTTTTTAAGCCAAGTTTTGGCTATTTTCTTCTATTCTCTTGTACTTTGAAGGTCCGGAGGGCCCCTTCAAAGCTTTCTTTTCTTTTTTTGTTTGAATTTAGAGGCTTCAAGACTCAAAACTTTGCTTTTCAAGAGTTTAGGTGGAGGAAATCCCCTAACTCTATTGTTGTTCGAGTTAACTAACTTCTTTCTTGAATTTGGAGGCTTCAAGCCCCAAAACTTTGATATTTTGAGAATTGTGGGAATAGTTCGTAACCTCTCTAGAGTTGATTTTCTTGTTTTTTTGGATACTAATCAATTATTTGTACGAATTGGAATAGTTTGTGAACTTAAAATTTTAAAGCGGCAAAGCTAGACTTTGCCAAAAGGTTTTGAGTATCACCACGTGCCAAAACTCGTTGTATAACAGGTGTTTGGTTTGATTAATTGCTAATGTTTAGTTAAACACTGTCATGTGTACCTCCTTTAGTGATTAAACTTAGAACTTTGTTTGAATTTTCGGAATTAGTTTTTAATGTTCGGTTAAACATTGTCATGTGTACTTCCTTTAAGAATTAAGTTTTCAAAATACTAGTTTGGGTCCTTGGATAGTAGTTATTCTTGGGGTTGCTCTCGCACGGTGGAGCTTTGACTTTAAAACCTAGAAACGGGTACTTGAAACTTAAATTTGTCTGTGATTTCTTAGGGTTGCTCTTGCACGGTGGAGCTTTAATTTTGAAACCTAAAAACAAGTACTTGAAACTTAAATTTGTCTGTGATTTCCTGAGGTTGCTCCCGCACGGTGGAGCTTTGACTTTTAAAATTCTGGAAACGGGTGTTTAAAAATTCTAAACCCTTGATCTATTCGTGTTGCCTGGGGTAGCCCCCACATGGCGAAGTGTGGGCGCTTACTTACCCACCCTTGGTAAATCGGCGAACACAACCAGGTTCTAATCCTATAGTAGTTTCCTACTCTAATGGGTGTCTAAGCGTCAATCCATTGTGCCTTCCAAGCAATGGATCTTTTTTGCTAACTCTCTAATCATGATTCTGTAATCATGGTTCTAAATGACTCTTATGTTGACTATCTTGCTATGTTATGTTTTGTGTTTCCTATTTCTAAAGTTTATTCTATTGTCCTAATGGTGAGAGATCATCTCATGCCATTTCTAAAAACCTAAGACTCGTTCAAATTGGACTCTCTAATCACCCGCTATGAGCGGATGAAGTATTGGCCGCTTTGCTATCAAACTTCATCTATGGTTTTCTATGGGCTTCTCATTCCAATTGGGCAAAATTCGACCTACGGTCCTGACTCTATCGGTTCTAACTAAATCCTAAGTGTCAACTTGGTTGGATGAAATCTCCACGGTTTCATCCGTTATGGGTCCTAAACTTCATCCGTCAATATCTCAAGCATTTTAACTCCAATTCCTACGTGTCTTATGTTTCTGGAAACCTCTCGGGATCTACTCTAAGCCTATTTATTCTAATCTGACCTGACTTGGACCTAGTGACATCTATCTCTCGGCCTACCTATGGCCTTGGCCCCGCCTAGGAAGTGGAGGAATAGTTAGTAGTTTACCCTGGCGTGGAAGTCCATGCCCAAGCTTGTTACATCCTGTGAGCTTCCAATTCGTCACTTGGGACTCATGATTTTCTTTTTTTCAATTTTTGCAAAATTAAATTAGGTTTTAGGTACAAAAAGCCCAAAAAAGAGTGGAAAGCCAAAATGAGTATGTCACATACCAATGCGGTATATGGGCATAAATTGAGTGTTTTGGCTTAGTTAGTTCATAAACCCGCTTGTACATAGGTTGAAAACCGGAAAATAGGGCAAATTGTACATATTGAGTGATATTGCCTATAATAGCCTAATCTACCCTGCTTGTGACAAACTATGTCCAATTTGGTCCGAGGGAACCTAGGTGAGAATCCTAAAGTTGATTCCCAAAGAGAGGTTTCAGTTCCAAATCGTTTATCCAATTTAGTAAAACCCCCAATTGTTAGCTTGCTGGTGTTACAAATTCAAGACGGGCCAGTAGAAAGAATCTATGGCCAAGGGATGGTGTTTTGGGGTCTATACCATGTTAGGAGCTCAACGGTGAAGTCGATTCACCAAGATTCTTCTTTATGTGAAAAATTCCCTAGACATCGATAATTCTAAGAGATGGCATACTTCGAATCTCCTATGACCATTGTGCAAAGTAAGAATATGAGCTTGCACATGGGTTGTGGAATTCCATGAGAGGTTCCACAAAAATTCTCGATTTTTTTTTATCAACAAAAATCTTTTTCCGAGCAGTCAACCGCTCAAAACCTACGATGGGAAATTCCTAGAAATTACCCAAATTGCAGTAAAATCTCACTAAAAATTAGGGTAGCTTGTTTTATGTTAATAAGATGCTCCAACAAGTTTCAAGACATTCTGATAGCCAGAAGTACCCGAACTTGCAAGATTCCTCTAAGACCGGCAAATTTAAAGATTACCGTGGAGTTGACCGGCATTTCGGGAGCATACAAAATCAGAATGAGGTCGAAGTTAGGTCTTTTCTTACTCCCTTACACCTAATAAAGAGCCTAGGCCACTTACTTTTCATAGAAAAGTCAAACTCCAAAAGTTGGATTTTTACCCTTTTGGGTTGTGAAGTTGGCGTTAGGATTCGTTGAGTTTTTAATGATAGAAAAGGGGGAGATGGGTACCCTTAGACTAAAAATGGCCTTCTGAAGTCAATGGAGCAATCTGTTTGTAATTTGGAGTTAATCTCCAAAAGTTAGAGTGTAGGACCAGCGTAGAAAGTCAAAATTGGTAAATTAGGATGAAAATCCTAAATGATAAGATTACCATGAGAAAATTAGAGGAGGTGAGTGCCCTTGGGAGAGTATAAAAGGGCACTCATTCTCCTCTCTTCTCACCCCTTGTAGCCATTTTTTGGTTTTGAAAACACGTTGATCCATTTGTGTGGACTTTTTGGCCATTTAGTGCCAAAGTTGCAAACGTGTGTGTTTTTGGAGCATCTTAAGCTTCATTGTTGTTGTTTTTCAAGCTCTCTTTGAAGGACGTTGGGTTCCCTTCAAAGTTAGCCTTTGTATGCACTTGTTGCAAGTTTGTTTACTAATTAGAGTGGATTTTTGTTAAGTTTTGTGGTTTGTTGTAATAATCCTAGAATTTCTTCCACCATAAGTCTGGCTATGCTGTTGTGGAAGACTTCTAAGTGTTTGTGCTGAGTTATTGTGCTAATCCTAGATCCTCCTCCACCATAAGTCTGGCTATGCCGTTGTGGAGGACTTCTAGTGTATGTTTTTTTTTTCTTGAAGTATCTAACCTTCTAAGTGGAAAATTCCTTAATTGAGAAATTCCCTAGAGCTTATTGTGGATGTACTAAATTGTTGTAAACATTCTTAAACTAACAAGTGTTTGTACTAACCTCCTTGCTCTAATCAACTTTGAATCAAGTTTACTTTGTTGAAATTGTCTTGTATACTCGTGGTGTTGTCAAAACTGGCGAAGCCTTGGCTTTGCTTGTTTAGAGTTCTATAGGAGTTTGGTGATGTTATAAAATCACAGCGAAGCTTTGGCCTTAGGCATTAGAATTGTTTTTAGCACTTTTAGCAAAATCTCAAAACAGGGCGGAGCTTGAACATATAGTATTTTGGGTGTCTATAGAATTTAGAGTATTATCTAGAGTACGGCAAAGCTTTGAATTTGTTCATATAGAATAGTTATAGAAGTATTGGTATTTGATAGAAAAAACGACAAAGCTTTGGCTTTGCCACGTTTGAATTGTTGTCACGTTGACTAAACTCTAGCAAATTGCTTTCAAAAACTCGAGCCTAAATCCCCAAGACGGCGAAGCTTTGCTCTTGGTCCTAATTTTCGTCTTTATTTTTTGTTTAAAGGGTCCCCATACGAAAACCCTGTGTGTGTGACTAAACAACGGCCTTAAAATTTAGTTTAAAAGTAAAAAATTGGCAACAACTTCCAAAGCCTAAGGTCCCAATAAGAGCCAGCAGTCAACCACAGGGCCAAAGTAACTATAATTGAATTCCCACAGAGAGATTAGGTACAACCAGAGAGATTAGGTACAACAAGAAAGAAATTTCAAAGGAGAGCTTAGATATCTAGAGAGTTGGACCCATCTAGATCTTGGAAATTTTGAAATTCTCTTAGTCAACTAGCTTGACCAGAATTCAAAGTGCTTGAATCTCTAGACAGGGAGGTTGCGACCATCCAGAGCTTCAAAATCTGAAATTCTCTCAGTAGAACTCAAAGTGCTTGAATATCCAGACAGGGAGGTTGTGACCCATCCAGTGTTTGGAAAATCTGAAATTTTCTCAGTCAACTAGCTTTGATTATAGCTCAAAGTGCTTGAGTCTCTATGTAGAAGTGTCGTTCAAAAATTTGCCATAAAATAGGAAAGGACAAAACATAGAATGGAAAGAAGAGGCAAGAAAAATCATTAAAAACAACAGCCCCATAGCAATAGCGCACTTTTCGGTGTCCCTCACAAAACCCCTCCAACCTCTCGCATCTTCCTAACACTAATTAAAAACAAAAAATAATGAAGAGATAGGAGAGATAGAGAATTAGTAATAGATTAGAATAGAATTAGGACTATAGAAATACGGGGTCCAATAGAATTGAGACATGAAGGGTGGACCATGTGAAAGGTCGCAAGGTGTCAATTAGGCAAGAAAAGAATGGAAAAGTAGTGGTTAGGAAGTCAAGAGCTTCCTAAAGTCAACCATTAGGCAAGTATAATATAAAATTCCAAATAGTAGAAAAGGAAAGGAAGAAGTTGAGAAAATAGAACTGAGACTTGTATTTAACACCTTTTTTAAGCCGTGGGCAAAATTATCAAAGGACTGAGGAAGATGGCAAACAATAAAGATATCGAGGGAGTACACTACAACCTTCACAATGACATTAACCCCGAGGTATGAATTTGAGTTCTTGAATTTCCTTTTTAACTTTCAAAAGTAGTATTTAGACATAGGAACCGAATTAGAGGATCAAGTCAGTCAGATTAGAATATTTCAATTCCAAAGTTTTAGAGTATGATCTTAAATCTTAGGTCCATATCTTTCTAAAAAGGTATCATACGACTAATTTGGATCAAAATTGAAGAAATTATGAATGGATGAAAAATAGGTAAGAATTTGGGTGACACACAGTAGAAATCATCCAAATGACTTGAAATTAAAACCATAAATATAAAATAGTAACTTAAGCCAGTAGGTCAAATTTCAGAATTAATTGAATTAGGGAAGTATTTTAAAACACTGGATGAAGTTTTCAGGGTCCTTTTAGGACCAAACTTCATCCGCTCATAACCTTGGCTAGGAAGGTTGGATTTCGATGAATTTTATGTTTTTAGAAATGGCATGAGATTTCCTACAAACTTAAGTAGTTAAATTTAGAATGTAATTACTTATACTTAGAAACCACCGTGACCTTAGCTTTGAACCAATTAAAGGAATAACCTTAGTTAAATAAAGACTAAACTTCTTTTGACACAAGTAGGAACATGTAGGAATTTAAAGAAAGAGTTCATTGTTTGGAAGGCACAATGGATGACGCTTAGACACCCCTAGCAAAACAAGTGAAAATAAACAAGAACCTGTTGTGAATTTATTTACCATGGGGGGGGGTAAAAAACACTCACACATCCCCCCCTCCCTCCATGGCGAGCGGTGAAGGGCAACCTCCTCCTCCAAGCTAGCGAGAGCGGCTCTTGATCCTTGTACCCGAAAGATGAACCGTCCTCCTTGAAGGAATTTCTTTTACCTTCTCTCCTTGTTTCTCCTCAACCCGCATGCCCCATTAAAGGGGGTTGGTGGGGTCGTACTTCACTTGTTTTAGAAAGTCAAAGTGCCGGTTAACTACCACTTATGCCCGGAGAAAATACCGTGCGCGTAAGTTTATCCTAATGGTGGGAGGGATTCCCCCCTTATCTCTACTATGGTCCTTCCCTCCTATCTAAGCCTTCACCACCTCCTTTTCTTCTTTCATTTGAAGGTGGTTGCTTGTGGTTGTTTTGTAGGAAGTGGTGGTGTTGCTATGGCGTTGGCGTGATTCCTTGGTCTTGACTAGCTTCTTAGTTACTTTATACGTGTAGGTGAGCTCTTGTATTGTCTTTTCTATCCTACACCTCCACTCTTGTTTTCCTATCTCCTCGTTAGTCTTTTTTCTCAGCCTATTCTATTTTTCTAGTTTAGGGCTGCCTAATTTGGAGAGCTAAAACCCAACCCCGCGAGCTGAGACCCCTCCCCTAGTAGTTGAAACCCAACCCCGTGAGTTGAGACCCCTCCCCTGGCAGCTGAACCCAACCCCGCGAGCTGAGACCCCTCCTCTGGCAGCTGAACCCAACCCCGCGAGCTGGACCCCTCCCCCGACTGTTGGACCCCTCCCCAGCGATTGGACCCCCTCCCCGTGGACTGAAACCCTGACCCGGCAGACTGAAACCCCACCCCGCGAGTTGGACCCCTCCCGGCGACTGAACCCAATCCCGCGAGCTGGAACCCTCCCCCAACTGGGACCCTGACCCGGCAGATTGAAACTCCAACCCCGTGTGCTGAGACCCCCTCTCCGGCGACTGGACCCTTCCCCGTGCACTGAAACCCCAACCCCGTGACTGAACCTCCTTCCCCGACTGCTGAGACCACTAGTAGAAAATTATGTCCAAATCAACAGAAAATCATCAAAAACTTGTTGATTTGAGTACTGCATTGACCGTTTTAACATTTTTTTGTTGATTTGAGCCCAAGTTAACACAATGGTTAACAAATTTTTGTTGATTTGAACAGAAGTTAACAAAATGGTTTAACAAATTTTTGTTCATGTGAATAGTACAACAACCAAATCAACATGTTTTTGTTCAATATTTTAGGGTTGTTTGGGGGTTGTTTGGGGTTGTTTTAGGGTTGTTTTGGGGGTTGTTTTGGGGTTGTTTTAAGGTTGTTTGGGGGTGGTTTTTGGTTTTTTGGTTTTTTGGGGGGGGTTGTTGTTTAGGGGTTGTTTGGGAGGGTTGTTTGGGGGGGTTGTTTGGGGTTGTTTGGGGGGGTTGTTTGGGGGTTGATTTAGGGGGTTGATTTGGAAGTTGTTTAGGGGATGTTTGGAGATTGTTTGGGGGGTTGTTTGGGGTTGATTTGAGGGTTGTTTGGGGGGTTGATTTGGGGTTGTTTTGAGGTTTGTTTTGGAGTTGTTTTTGAGATGATTTGAGGAGGTTTGGAGGGGTGTGGGCGCTTAATTATCCACCCTTGGTAATTAATCGGACACAACCAGGTTCTAGGGGTTAACTAAATTCTAACCTAACGGGTGACTAAACGTCGGTCCATTGTGCCTTCCAAGCAATGGATCTTCTTTTCTAAGTTCCTAGTTTTCGCGGGTGACAATGGAGTTGTCCCCAATTGGCGAGGGAATAGTTCAGGCTAACCGTCCCCTAACGGCAACCTATGCGAACTACCACCGAATCTATCCTAATCTATGGGAATCTGAGGCTAATTGACCTCCCCTAGGACTGAGGAGGGATTACCTAAGTCCCTTCCATGGTTTCCTGAGTTGATTGGGTCTCTTCCTAATCTACGTTATCTTTTTCCCTAATTTAATTTTCTAATTTAATTTATCTAATTTACTTCCTAATTTAATCTTCTAATTTAATTTATCTAATTTATCTTCTAATTTAAATGATCTAATTTATCTTCTATTTTAAATTATCTAGTTTATCTTCTAATTTAAATGATCTAATTTATCTTCTAATTTAAATTATCTAATTTATCTTCTAATTTAAATGATCTAATTTATCTTCTAATCTAAATGATCTAATTTATCTTCTAATCTAAATGATCTAATTTATCTTCTAATTTAAATTATCTTTTTTCCTAATTTATTTTCTAATCTAATTTATCTTCTTGGTTGAGTTCTGACCTTAACGGCTACTAATTCCTAGTCCTATTGATAAACTTCTAGGTCTAAACTTAAAGCCCCCCCTTACTTCCTATCTACTAGTCGGAATTAATCACTAATTAACAGAGGTTAGCGTAAATTCAAGGAAAAGCGCAGGGGGGTAGTTTATCGACCCACCTGATCGTTGTTTGTATGCGCGACCTTCGCCTCCATGCCTCCGGCCGCGTGCTCGTATTCCATGGTAGACACGTATTTTGATCGGTCAAATGCCTATGGCTTAGTCTTTTGCGAGGTAGTACACTCTAACGACCCTTAATAGTCCCTTTCCTTTTCTTTGTCTCCTCCTCTTTTACTTCCACACTATTCCTACCAAACTCTTAATGGAGCCTTACACTATGACGCTAATTTCTTGCGAGCCTAACTACCCTCTTACGTTGTCATGTCCCGCGTCATTTTCATCCTTCCTCTAATGGTTGGAAAGGCCCTTTTGGGGATTCCCTTACGCCCCTAAGCCTACTTTACTATTGATCTTCTCTCTCCTTTCTCCCCTACTTAGTCATGTTCCTCTCTAACCTCGCTCCATTGTTTGTTTTGTCTTGTTGGAGGGATGTGAGAGCGTTCGGTTGCATGTGCAGGTCGGGCGTGCGAACGGCGACTTCTTTTCCTCCCCCCTCCCTTTGCTTGCTCTTGGGATTGATAAGCTTTTATTTTGTACCCTCTAACTGGACCCCCAGTTCTCAGTCCTGTCGGGGTAAAAATCCAAAAAAAAAGGAAATTGGGGCCCCACAGGGCATCATCCCGTTTGGTCTGGAGCAACCAGTTCGTGAGAGCAACCAACTTGTGAGAGCAACCAGCTGTGAGAGCAACCAGCTGCTGTATCGGCACTAGATTGCTGCTGTACCGGCCTGTTGTATCGGCCGCTGGCCCGGCTTGCTGTACCGGCCGCTGGACTGGCAGGCTGGTTGGGCTGGTTGGGCTGGCTGGGCTCAAAATTCCTCACCCTCGGGTTCCCGTATGGGAACCCACTTACACAAAATTAAACTGGATGTCGTTCGTCTAGGGTCAAAGTCAAAGCTTCGCCGTGGGGGTTAAACTTGGATTTTGTGACTCTTAATCCCGCTACCTCGGGACAAGGAGGGCTGCTACTTCCCTACAACCTAGGACAATTCTTGGGGGCTAAACTTTAGCTTTTCCCAAGAAGATCTTGGGAACTAAACTTTGGAGCCAAAAAATGTATGGGGTGCAAAGCTTTGCCGTCAAATTGGTTTTGACACCAACTCTAAGACTTGGGATGCCCCTGGGTCCAAAGCTTCGCTGTCTAAGGCCTGTTTTGACACACACTCTAAGACTAGGGTAGTTTATAGGTTCAAAGCTTCGCCGCCTTAAGGGCAGTGGGGCCCACACACAAACAACACGGAAGGTTGACTACGGTTAGGACTGAATTACAAGGCAATCGTGTCCGCAAAGTAAGCATAAACAAGGCTCGACTTACATACTAAAGGCCCCCCAAAGCGGCATCGCCAAGGTATGGTGGGGGGTGACTTTAGGATTAGTACAAGGTACAATGAGGACACGCAAGCGTAAGTGAAACCCACTCAACCCACAACAAGGTACAAGGTAAGGTAGAAGGGCCCAAGGGGACCTTTGAAAGCTTGAAATAGAACAACAACGGAAGCCAAAAGTGCTCCAAAAACACCGTAGAGGTTTTTTGGCTTGAAACGCCAAAAATTCCAAGATAGCTTGGACCCACGGACCCAAAACAAGTATTGGGGGTGTTTTGGGAGAGAGAAGGGCCCCCTTTTATAGGTTTCCAAGGGCCCACTCCCCCCCTCGACGAGTAACCTCATCCATCCGGATTTTCATCCAACTTTGAGATTTTCACCTAATCTTGGGTTTTACGCTGGTCCTAGTTTCTAACTTTTGGAGTTTATCTCGGAATTGCAAATGGATTGCGCCAATGGCTTCAGAATGCCATTTTTAGCCTAAGGGACCCCCTACCCCCTATTTCTATCACAAAAAACCCCTCGGAAACTAGTGCCAACTGGAGCCAATTAAAAGGGTAAAAACATAACTTTTGGGGTTTACCTCTTTTGGCTTGGGTAACTAGCTAGGGTTGTTGGGGAAGCTCTAGGGAGTAAGAAAAGGCTCCTTGATGTCCTCGTTCCGACTTCGTACGCTCCCGGGAC
This sequence comes from Rhytidiadelphus loreus, assembly GCA_947034895.1. Classification (NCBI taxonomy): domain Eukaryota; kingdom Viridiplantae; phylum Streptophyta; class Bryopsida; order Hypnales; family Hylocomiaceae; genus Rhytidiadelphus; species Rhytidiadelphus loreus. Next base: position 23,819,776 of record OX344765.1, on the reverse strand, counting down.
GCCGGTCAACCCCGCAAAGATCCTGCCGTATATATTAATTGGGGGGATGTTGTCAGTTTCGGCTGCTTCCCGCTATTGGAACTCCATGAATTTTGTCGGGGCGTGTTATTAACATAAAAGATGCTAGTCTAATTTTTAGTGAGATTTTACCGCGGCCTGGGTATTTTCTATGAATTTCCCAACGTGGCCTTTGGCGGTTGACTGCTCGGAAAAAGATCCTTTGGAGATCAGAAAAACCAAGACTTTTTGGGGAACCTCTCATGGAGTCCCCCAAGCCACGTGCCAAGTCTTAGGCTATTCTGGCACATAGTTGGTGGCGAGGTGAAAACTGACTTCGGTTGAATCACCGGCAGTCAAGGAATCTTTCACATGTGAGGGAATCTTGGCTAATGGGTTTTGCCGTGGATGTCCCAACATGCTCCAGATCCGAGAACACCATCCGGCGGCTGTGGATTCCTCCATGCGGCCTGTCTGGGACAAGTGACACCTGCAAGCTAACAAATTGGATTCCTAATGTTTCGTCGGTGGAATGGGGAAACTAGAACCTATCTTTGGAGATTTACGTGGGGACCTCCCTTACTCTCCTAAGACTTAATTTAGCCTATCCTGGTCACATGCACTAGGTTTTGGGCTATTTTGGGTAAGTTCCCAATAGCCCTATTGTTTCCTACTAATTACGGTTTCTAACCTATATACAAGTGGGCTTTATGGGTAATCTAGGGGTAAAAGGCTATTTATGACCAAATGCTATACTGGTATGTGACATACCTATTTTGGTTCTACACTCTTTTTTGGGCTTTTTGTACTACTTTATGCCTTAATTTGTAATAAACTAAAAAAAAGAAAACAATGAGTCCCAAGTGACGAATTTGGGGCTCACAAGGGGGGGGGAGGATTTGGGTTTTTTAAGGGTTGTTTTGGGGTTGTTTTGGGATTGTTTCTAGAATGTTTTTGAAATCTTTAAGAATTTTTCAAAAATTATGATTTAGAGTTCAAATTGTATTTTATTTTCAATTATATTTTGAAGTTAATTGAAGTTCAAATTAAATTCATATTGTAATTCAACTTTGATTGTATCAAGGTTTTCAACATATGAAAGGCCCATAATTGCTTCTAAATATTAGTCTTCAAAGTAAGGCTGAAATCTTCATTCATGTTTATTTTTTCAATAGATTTAACTAGATGATCTAACTTGTACTTATTTTGACCTATTTTTCCCTCTTGAAATTGTAAAATAAAAAACTTCACCAATTGCAACATCATGATGCTTGGATTTTAAAAAAATAGTGTTTCATTCATCCCAAATGATTAAATTTTATTTTTCCAAAATTTTATTCAAAAAATTAAGGTATATATCTATTCTACAATTTACAATTTTCCATCATATGCTAAAAAAATATGTTAGAGGATCTATATTAAAAATTGCAACAAAAAATATTTTATATTCATGCTTGGAGAAAATAATAAGTGGATATAAATAGAGATTGATTTACAACATTCAATGAAAAGAATTCTAGTAATGAAACTGAAGATTTTCAAACCTAATGGTTGTAATGTACTAATGTACATGTTGTAGTTAACAATTTGCATCCTATTTTTGAAATTAAAAAATATATATTTGAAATTGCATTCAATAAAGAAATTTAAAATTTACTGTAGAGTAGAAATTCTACTTTAAATTGGAAATTGAAATTCTTCATGAGTTTCACCTCCCTAATCTATATAGAACAATCCAAAAATTCTCACATGATTAATATTTTAGAAAACCAATTTGAAATTCCTATTTATTTGAAAAATACATTCAAATCTACTTGGCTAACATGCATACATATTTAGAAAATCTATACATCATACAATAACTTTCTCATGATGTAATCAAAAGTTATAAAAATTGTGAGTCCTTCAAACTATCCCTTCACCACATGTTGTGTAAAAATTTTAAAGGAAAGAAAAGGGAATTCAATTTCTAAATACATGAACAAAAACACTAGAAATATTGTCAAAAAATTCTACTTTGTTCTTTAGAGGTTTAAATTTAAATTAAAAAATTTCTGACCCCTAAAGGACCATTTTGCCCTCGGTGGACAAAATGGATTTTGGGCAAGTTTGTATGATCTAATTTTTAGTTAAACTTTTTGAAACTTCCTCATAACATAGAAAAACTTATTAGCTTCGTGGTAATATAAATTTTATTTCAATTGGTGCTCGGGAGCAAAAGTTATGGCATCTTAATCATAAATTTCACGGCACTGGGCAAAAAAAGAAATCTACAAAAATTTGAAATTAATTTTTTAATTTTTTCCTTCTTGAAAATCATATTTTTGTCTACATGTGAAGCTTTTATTCATTCCATTTGATTAGTACTGTGAAAGTTACAAACAATCTTGTTTTTTGGGCAATTTGAGCATCTTCTTAAAAAAATAACTTATTGAATGCAATTTTAAATGCAATTCTCACAATTTTTCAAAAAAAAATGTTTACCAACTTTAAATTTCCTATTTAGAACAATCTCACCATTGATATTATTGTATTTCAATTCCATTTTAGAGCTATTAACGCTTTAGTTTTTCTTTCAATTTTGAACTTGCTTCTACTTAATAATTTAAAAAAAAATGAAAATCAAGTGTGTTTTAAAAAAAATAAAATTTAATTCTAAACTTTCAACACAATTCTTGAAAACAATTTTTTTTAAATATTTAAATTCTAGGTGAGCAATTTCCAAATTCTAATTTAGAGCTATTCAAATTGTATGTTCTACATTACAAAAAACTTAAATATGAATTGTGTCCAAATCACCTCCTAGTAAAATGTTTGCCAAATATTTAAAATACATTTAATTGAATTGAAGTTCTTAACACTAAAATTTCATGTGGAAAATTTTTAAACCACCAAGTTTGACATTGTATTAGCAATAGGAATATTTTCTATTAACTACTTAATTCACAATTCAGTCTTATTTCAATTCAGCAGACTTTGGAGGCTGTTTTTGCATAGTACAGTATTTTTTTTCAAAAAACTTCAAACTAGTAAAAGTTGTAGAATCAAGTTAAGTTTCATCTCCAACAATCAGTTTGTGGTTTCAATTCTCCAATTAAAAGTTATCAACAAAATTCAGAGAGGGTTTGGAATGAAATTTCTTTTTGATATTTACAAACACTCTCTCTGAATTTTGCCCATAACTTTTTATTGAAGACTCAAAATCACAAACTGATTGTTGGAGATCAAACTTAACTTGATTCTCCAACTTTTACTAGTTTGAAGTTTTTTGAAAACAAATACTATACTATACAAAAACAGCCTCCAAAGTCTGCTGAATTGAACAAAAAATTACCAAAAATTGAAAACCGAAATAAATAACTATTTTTTTCCCTCTATGTACATGTAGCTTACACATGGTGCAATGGATAAGACCTTGTACCCCTAGCCATGGGGTGCAAGGTTCAAACCCCATTGCACCCTACTTGCATGGGGTTCCACCTAGGCGGTTGCCCTTGTGGCGGTGCCACCCGGGTGCTGCCCGTGTTGCAATTTAAAAAAAAACATTTTTTTTCTCTTAAAATTAAAAAATTAAAAAAAAATCAACAAATTTTTGTTGAAAATTATATCCAATTCAACAAGTTTTAGTTGGAATTTTTGTCCAAATCAATAAGTTTTAGTTGGAATTTTGTCCAAATCAACAAAAACTTGTTGATTTTTGTCCACATTAGTACGTCCAAATCAACACAAACTATTTTGTCCAAATCAACACTTTTTTGTGAAGTTGGACGCTGAATTTTCTACTGGTTGACCCCCTCCCTAGCAACTGGACCCCTTCCCGTGGATTGAACCCCTTTCCCCGGCGATTGAGACCCTGACTCGGGATTGACCCCCCTTCCCCGACTGCTGGACCCTCTCCCTGTGGACTGAACCCCCTTCCCCGGCGACTAAGACCCTGACCCGGCAGCTGAACCCCGACCCCGTGGATTGGACCTCCTTTTTGGTTTGGAATTATCAAAGAGCAATGGCTATTACTAAATTGTGACAATAGATAGACTCTTCTAGACTTGAGTGACTGTTTTGGACGCTAAACTTTGAATAGTTCCCAAATGTTTTGGAAACTAAACTTTGGAACTAACCAAGGAGGAGGTGCAAGGCTTCGCCGTCAATTTGGTTTTAACTCCAAATTTAGGACTGCCGTTCCCTAGTGGTTCAAAGCTCTGCCAAATGGTGAACGTTTAACACACAATTTAGGATTGAACTTGGAAAGGTGGGGTTTGGTTGCCCCGAGGGGAATTACTACACTCTTTTCCAAACACAAACGGAAAAGACTTGGGGTAATGCAAAATAAGAAACTTAGTTAGTAATGGAAGTATGAGACACGTAGTTAGTAAAAGGAAGGTTAGTATAACATGAAAGACATAAAACTAGAGGCCCTCCAAAGCGGCATCGCCAAAGTATGGTGGAGGGGGGCTCTAGGGTTAGTATGAGATACGCAAGAAGGACGATTGAAGACACTTGGATAGAAGTAAGGCCTTCAAAGAACACGCAAGAGTTTACAAAAGCAAAAAGGAAGGACCCCCCACGGACCTTCAACACTAACAATGGAACAACAACAAAAAGGAGCAAAGTGCTTCAAAAACACTGTGGGGAGTTTTGTCAAACACCAAAACATAAAAAGAAGTCGGACCCACGGACCCAAAACAAGTATTGGGGGTGTTTTGGGAGGGAGAAGGGCCCCCTTTTATAGGTTTCCAAGGGCCCACTCCCCCCCTCGACTAGTAATCTCATCCATCCAGGTTTTCATCCGTCTTTGAGATTTTCACCTAATTTTGGATTTTACGTTGGTCCTAACTTCTAACTTTTGGAGTTTAACTCGGAATTGCAAATGGATTGCGCCAATGGCTTCAAAAGGCCATTTTTAGCCAAAGGATCTCTATCCCCTATTTGTATCGCGAAAAATCCATCGGAAACTAGTGCCAACTAGAGTCAATTAAAAGGGTAAAAACCTAATTTTTGGGGTTTACCTCTTCTGGACTGGATAACTAGCTAGGGTTGTTGGGTAGGCTCTAGGGAGTAAGAAAAGACTCCTTGATGTCTTCGTTCCGACTTTGTACGCTCCCGAGATGCTGGTCAACCCTGCAAAGATCTTACCGTAATTCTTAATCGGGGGAATGTTGTTGATTTCGGCTGCCTCCCGCTATTGGAACACCATGAAATTTGTCAAGGCACGTTATTAACATAAAAGATGCTAGTCTAATTTTTAGTGAGATTTTACCGCGGCCTGGGCATTTTATACGAATTTCCCGTCGTGGCCTTCGGTGGTTGACTACTCGGAAAAAGATCCTTTGGAGATCAGAAAAAACCGAGACTTTTTGGGGAACCTCTCATGGAGTCCCCCAAGCCACGTTCCAAGTCTAGGGCTAATCTAGCACACAGTTGGTGGCGAGGTGAAACTGACTTCGGCTGAATCACCAACAATTAGGGAATCTTTCACACTTGAGAGAATCTAGGCGAACAGATTTCGTTGTGGATACCTTGACATGTTCTAGATCCAAGAACACTATCCGGAAGCTATGGATTCCTCCATGTGGCCTGTCTTGGACAAGTAACACCTGCAAACTAATAATTTGGATTCCTAACGTTTCATCGATGGAATGGGGAAACTAGAACCTATCTTTGGAGATTTATGTGGGGATCTCCCTAACTCTCCTAAGACCAATTTAGCCTAGCATGGTCACATGCATTGGATTTGGACTATTTTAGATAAGTTCCCGGTAGTCCTATTGTTTCCCACTATTTACGAGTTCTAACTTATATACAAGTGGGGGTTGTGGGTAATCTATGGATAAAAGGCTATTTATGACCAAATACTATACTGATACATGACATACCTATTTTGGTTCTACACTCTTTTTTGGGCTTTTCGTAGTACTTTAGGCCTTAATTTGTAATAAACTAAAAAAAAGAAAACTATGAGTTCCAAGTGGCAAATTTGGGGCTCACACGAAGCTTTGGCTTTTAGAGTTAAATTTACCTCTAAAAGACCATTTAAACTTGGATTTACCCCCGCAAAGCGAAGCTTTGATTTGAACAATAAGAATCAATGGAATAATATTCTTTTGAAACTTATTTAAAGTCTAGGATCCCTTGAATTATTTTTCTTCCGCTTGTGCAAGTTGTGGAGGTATTTGGTCTCCCAAACTTTTCGTTTGTTTCTTTATTAGATTTTTATTTTTTATCTTTATTTTGGAAATTTACAAAAATTAAGTCAACATAGTTGTTTGTTGTGTCTTTTATTTCCATTGAAGCCATAAAGAATTATTTCCTATATTGTTGTTTTCTTTTCTTTGTTAGTTATTATTTCTAAATCGTATTGGACTTTAGAATAACCAAAATCAAGTTGTAAGGAAGATTCAGACCTGCCCGAAAGGAACTTGACTAGCCCAAAAGAAATCAGTTCGGAAGGAACCAGAACGGGGTCTGGACTGGAGCTGACGGGGTTGGGGCCAGGACTAACGGGGTCGAGGCAACAGATTGAAGATGGAGAGAAACGGCAGCAGCCAACCAGGGCGCGACACGTGGCGAGAAGACGAACAAAAAAAGGGTGATGAGGAGTGGGGGTCTTGAGTGAGGATCTCCACCAACCCGACAGTGACACGTGTTGGCACCAACAGGTGAGTTTGGAAAACAAGCAGTTGGCCCAGAGTTGGAAAACGAGCAATGGTCCAGAGTGTTGGAAAACGAGCAGTGGTCCAGAGTTTGGAAACGAGCAGTTGGTCTAGAGTTTGGAAACGATTAGTGGGTGGAGTTTAAAAAGAAAACCATTCCAGCATCTGTAATCAGAGGTTAGGATTGATAAGTTGATAATTTGAATACTCTAATCAACAAGGTCTATTTGAAAAAAACATACACATGTGCTTGACATCTAAGCAACAAATCTTCAATTTTCATCTCTCTCACAATCTCACCCATCTTACACTTAAACTCCAAAACATGAAAATGAAGAGAAGGGGTTGAGGAAGAAGAAGAAGAAAAGGAGGAATTAAACCACGTGAGAGAATTCGAGTATTAAAAATCATTAAAGAAAAGAATCCTACTATTCACCTTGGCTTGTTGTTAGATTTTATTCTATTTCCTATTTATTTAGTTGTTTGGTAGTTATTAATTAGGATTCCAATTGTATTAGTTGGCCAAAATTTGTTGTTTAGAGTTTTGTTTTATTAGGTTAATAAGCCAAATAGATAAAAACAAAAAACAACTAATATCTTTGGAATATTAAACTAAAAACTATTAAACAATTGGCAAGGGAATAATCACTATTCATTAGAATTAGAGAATTTAAATGAATTAACTAATTTACAATAAAAATCCTAAAACATAACTATTATCAAAACTAACAAATTGGACTTTTTAGATAGTTTTTTAGGATGACAATTCAACAACAATTAATCAAGAACTCACTAGAATTTTGCAATTTCATGAAAGACAATGGAAGACTTCGTGGATACAATTATAATGGTGTTTTGCGACGATGGATCCACCGACATCTTCGACACTGAGGTATGATTTCTAAACTTGTTTTTTCCTTTAAATTTGCTTTTCATTTAAATCACAATTAACACTTAGAATCTCAATTGATACGTGACAGTTTGAACATTGTTAAAATTCTTAAAAAACCCTGATTAAAATTGTAAAAGTAATAAATTGACGAATTTTGAATTAATTTGGAAGGAAATAGTAATTTCATCTAAAAGGAATTTCAAAAAGAATCTAACTTAAATTAGGAACTTAAGGAATATTAGAATAATTGGGAAAAGTTAAGACCTAATTTATTCCCTTATTCTCTTGAAAATTACTAAAGAAACGAATTCCATCCAACTAAGGAAAATTTTCATCCATTCAAAAGTTTTCACCTAAAAGTCCTAATTTCTTACTTTTTACCTTGGTAGAAAGGTAATTTATCACTTTCTTCATAAAAATAATAAAGAACCCCAAAACTACTCATTTTAGAATTATAACTAAAAATTAAGATAATAAAGGAACAATTAGGAAAATCTTTAAAGAATAATTAAAGAATCTTTTGAAATTAGAATCGTTTAGGGAATCTTTTAGAGATTCCAAAACCAACTTTTACTTTAAAATTACTTTGATTTTAAAGGAGTTAAGTATGAATGAAGTTTGACCCAAATTTGGATGAAAAGTCTAAAAATAGGTCAAAACTAGGTTTACTCTCAAGAATCCATTAGTTAAATTAATTAGTAAATTAATCCTAAAATTTAGATTTATTTAGAATTCAATTGCTATTTTTAGTTGACGGATGAAGTTTTTAGAATAAAATTGGGGACGAATTTCATCCATCAATATCTTTTAATAGGAACATCAGAATCCAACTTGCTTTACCATTTCGGAAAGGGCAAAGTGCATTTTTCACTTTAACATAGATAGATTTTTATATTAGATTAGATTTTTATCACTCATCAAAGTCTTGAACCTTTAACATTTAGATTGTTTTGAAGCAGTTAAAATTCAATTACCACCATAACAAACAAAGTGTCCATTGTTTGGAAGGCCAAAGAACACTAAGTTTACAATTCACCCAATTGAACCATTAACTTATGCCGCTAGAACCTGTGTGCAACTTTCTGACTTAAGGGTGGAATTAGAAACACTCACACCCACTCCTCTGGGCCCCCTATTGTCATCACGATCGCAAACGGATCCTTCAGGATTCTGAGTTGCATTGTTTCTCAGATTCTCACTGCCATTTCCATTTTCCCCTTCGTTTTCCGAAGGGAGGTTGTCGTCATTGTTCCAGATAACATTATCATCATTGGCGTCCACCGTGGCTGGGTAATCACTCTCGGAAGACGATGACAAAGGTTGCACTTCAGAAACAACTACATTTACATCGCCAATGGGTGTAGGAGAGGATCGGCTCCCCAAGGGCCCCAACGACCAGGGAGGACTTCCTCTTCCACTTCATGACCATCTCCGTAGTAATTTTTAGCTTCTACAAGGTAATCGGCCCGCGCCCTCAACAACTCTGGATTTGGTCGGTATTCTCGGAGTGCTCGGTTAGCTTCCACATCAACCTCTTCCTCTTCCTCAGCTACCATCACGTCAAATTCACGATTGCGTTCAGCCACTGGAACGAGGCCAAGGGCATTTGGATCAGAATCCTCCGAGAGGATATTAGCATTATACCAACAAACAGGATCGGCCCCTGGTCTTTGCTGAAATACACGGCTATTGGTATAAATATATACCAATGACTCAGCCTTCTCAGGGGCTAACCGATTCCGAACCTTGTTGTGGACAAAGGAATACATACTTCAATTCCTTTCACATGAACATACTGAATACGTTAATGACAAGATACAAATGGCAATCTTAGATAGTGCTCGATCTCCAACCCTGTGCCACCAATCCACCATTGGTGAAGAAGCATCTGTATCGCTTGGATGTCAAATGTCTCTACTGCTTTGTATGGCCCTGTGCCCTCCTCGAATTCTGTTAATTCCGCCAACACGTTGTTAAACTCCACACCCACTACATTTTTCATTTTGCAGATGACTTGATACAATGCACGGAGGGCAACTCCATCAGCCCTAAGCACCACGTTATCCAAGAGATACAGATTCAGAAGGGCCTTAGCATAGTGAACATCCGTAAACACCATGTCCCACCTGGATGTGAAAGACTCCTCCATGGTGGTGGCTATGTCATTTCGTACGTTGAAGGGTGGCCCTCTTAAAGAAAACACATGGGCTCTTAAATTGTGCATTACGAGCCACGCCCAACCCATAGCTGGTTCTCGGCCATCAAATATGCGCAATGCCTTCAACACGTCTTCAGTCATGTGCACGTAATTTGCACATTGTTGCCAGAAGGCAGAAGCCCACATCTTCGATAGTTGACACCACATTACGTGAAGCTGTAGCTGCTTGCTCCGCATTTTGTCTATCTCGTAGACCATCAAAGTAATTTTGAACGTGCGCATGGTCTTTTAACCGCAGCAGTACTCCGCGAAGTTTCTCCAATCGGTGCAACATGAGAAAATTACAAGCAAAGCGAGTTTTGTTGGGCACTACTAATTGAAGGGTCGGACTCAACTCCCGGAAAACCGACATAGTCGTGTGATGGTTCCAAATGTATTGGTACAATCTTCTTGCCCTCTGAATTAAATCTTTGAATTCTGGTACTTTGGTCCAATCTTCCAACATGAGATCCAAGGCATGTGCCATGCACCCTTGCTTGAAAATGTGCGGATAAGTGCGAACGATATCATCCAATGCTCCAAGCATATTTGCTGCATTATCCGTACAAACCTGCGTCATGTGCTTTGAAACCACTGTCTCAATGAATACCTTCATCTGGTCCACTATATAGCGCATGGACTTCTTTTGCCCGGTGGTGTCAATGGCCCCCCAAAATACATCACCGGTAGGGCACGACATCATCACATTCATTAGGGGCCTCCGGTTCACGTCATCCCATCCATCAGTGCATATTGTCACCTCGTAATGTTTCACTGCAAAACCAACTTTAGTTTCAATTTGCTTCTCGATCTGCAACCTCTTGGGTTCAATCAATTTCGTCTTGAACTGATGGTAAGAAGGTAGACTGTATTCAAACCTTGCCACTGAGGTTGCCCTCACAGCCTCAATAAAGGCTGGATTTCTTGCCACATTAAATGGCATGTTTGCCTCGTAAAAAAACGATGCCCACTTATCATTCAACTCCTTCCTCTTCGCAATGTTAAAAGCATCCTTCATACGTTGTTGAAGTAATGACCTAGATCTTGTGGAATTTGATACAACAAGACTTTGGGACCTTTATACTGCATCATTTCCTTCAGGGAGAGTAACCCCTTCAGCTTGGGTGTCACCTGAGCCCCCTCCTGTCACTTTGTTTTGAAAGGATTGGCTTGGAGTTTCTCTTGATGGACCAGTGGGAATTGATTCTCCTTCATACATGTCCTCGGGCCTCAATCGTTGAGGGACAAAGTTTGCACAATTTGCAAATTGGTGGCGCATAGTTCGCGGCGCAATACGACAAATTGACCTCTCCAACTTCACGCCATATCCAAAGTGAGCAAAAGCACGCTCGCGTTTATAGTTGAATGTTGCATTGCAAAATATACAACTCACTTACTCCCGTTCTCAGAGAAATTATACCACGGTTCCCATTCTTTTGTTTGCTTTCGTTGACTTCCCATTGTGTTCACGACGAATGCAAACGTTTTCTTGGAAGAGGTAGAATTGTAGAAAAGGCTATCACACCAAATGAAAAGGATAAAATAGTAGTTAGCGCCAATCAACTACTTGAACTGACTTTTACATCACCTCAGCAGCAAACTAGGGCCATTTGTCACCTAAGTAGACTCCCAAGGAGCTCAAAGTGAATTGAAGTCCAAGATGATGAGGCCAAGATGACAAATGTAAAGAAGCCAAGCTGACAAGGTTGGCTTTATACCCTGGGAGTGCAAGGGCGCGGACCTCTTCTGCAAAGGCAGGGATGTTAAGGAAGGGCAGTTTTAGTCTAACGGGGCTCAGATAGCAAGGCGCGAATGTCACACAATTCCTAAACGTCCCCGCCCCGGCATGTTTGCATCCCCGCTCAGCGCGACGCGTTCCTGGACGGCAGGGCGCGGAGGTCCCACGATAGACTTTGGTATGAATTTAGTTGTGGGATTCTTCCTTCCCATAGAGAGAGGAGAACCAATTAATGTAGTCAGCCTTTAATATGAGTACGGGAAATATCTTCAAGTCAATGGCTGCATTAAGAGGTCCAACTACTTTTTGAGTTCAAAGACAACGTATTGAAGCATGTCACTCCCTTCTTGAGGCCAAACTTCAAGTTCTTGCCTTCATCAAGTACTTGAAAAGTAGGACCCATGTAAAGTTGGAAACCCAAAAAAAAATAGAAAATGAAATTGAACTTCCAAACAAGAAGGACAAAATTTGAATAACTAAAATCCCAAAGGATTTCGAGTCCTAATGAAAGTCAAGGTACCTATTTGTTTAAATTCGAGTTCAAGGGTTTATATTTTATTCTTCTAAAGAAAATATATTTGTGATTTTGGATTTGAAGTTTACTAATCAAACCATTACCAACGTATACTTCTCAAGCTTTTGGTTTAAGTCTTCATTTTTTAAATACAAAGCTACAAGGTTTTGGATTTAAATCAAATACAAATTATAATGCTTTAAAATATGCTTGAAGGAGTTTTCTCTGGGAAAAAAGGCTGCAAGGATTTAGATCTCAAAGACTTTAACAAAAAATTCTTGTAATGGGTAAAATAGAAGAGGTGGGTATTGAAATGAAATACTAATTAAGTGATTTTTTAATTCAAGGGCAATGGTTTATTTAATTATTTTGGATATGGGGATAGCAAAGCAGTTTGGGTCTTTGGGAATGAAATGAAGCAATACCCAAATTGTTTATGATTTCAAATATTCAATCATTAGACTCCACCCTTTAATTTGTGTAATGGGATCCTAGAACTCTAAACTCTAAAGTCTAGGACTTAGGAGGGGTGGGTATTGAAATGAAATACTAGTTAAGTGATTTTTTAATTCAAAGGCAACGGTTTATTTAATTATTTTGGGCATGGAATCCTCAAACCCTTAGAAGGGGTTCAAATTTGGCTTGGAGGGCGTTCAAAATTGACTTGGAGGGAGTTCAAGGAGGGAGTTGAAGACTTGTTTTAAAATTGGAATTCTAAGGGGACATCCGCGCCCAAACATCCACACTCTAGCAGGACGTCCGCGCCCCGGCGTCCCCGCCCTGACCAGGGTTGTCCCTGTCACGTCTTGTCCGTCCGTCAGGATGTCCGGACGGACGTCAGGATTCAACCCCGGTGTCCGTCAGGATGAAATCTGGACAAGAACCGTTCACAGAGGATGAAAACTACGGAAATGGATGGACGTTCTTTGTCGACGGGTGCGCCAGACGAGCGAGCTTCCGTCGACGAGCACAGAACGGGCGGGATTTAGAGTATCTGGACGGTTTGGATGGACGGGTATGTGGACGGAAAACTGGACGGGTATCTGGATGGGCGGGATTTAGGGTATGTGGACGGAAAACTGGACGGGTATCTGGACGGGCGGGATTTAGGGTATCTGGACGGTTTGGATGGACGGGTATGTGGACGGAAAACTGGACAGGCGGGTGGACGGGAGGGTGGGCGGTTGTGTGGACGGGTATCTGGACGGGCGGGATGGACGGGTATGTGGACGGAAAACTAGACGGACATGTGGACGGAAGGGTGGGCGGTTGTGTGGACGGGTATCTGGACGGGCGGGATGGACGGGTATTTGGACGGAAAACTGGACGGGTGGGTGGACGGGCATCTGGACAGGTAAGTGGACGGTTCTCTGGACGGGCATGTGGACGGAAGGGTGGGCGGTTGTGTGGACGGGTATCTGGACGGGCGGGATGGACGGGTATTTGGACGGAAAACTGGACGGGCGGGTGGACGGGCATGTGGACGGTTCTCTGGACGGGCATGTGGACGGGCATCTGGACGGGTAAGTGGACGGTTCTGTGGACGAGTAACTAGACGGTTCTGTGGACGGAAAAATAGACGGGCATCTGGACGGGTGGGATTGGATTTTTTGCCTAAATGCCCGAAGCACCCAAATTTGGTGTTGGCAAAACTTTGAAGTTAAATAAAACCTAACCAAATTGCTATTTTTAGTAGTATCCAAGTTGCTATTTTTAGGAAGTTCTTCTTGAAGTCTAGTTTTAGCATCAATAGTCTATTCTTAAAAATAAATGATAGTGATTTATCGTTTCAAGACTTTGTGCAAGGGTACCCATTGCAATCTTGACTTCTTGTAGCATTGAGAGCTTTTGGAAATTTGCCTCGAAAACACAACAAGATCTTGGAGAAAACATCACATTCAATTTTTTTTTTTAATTAAAAAAAAAATATGGAGTATACTTTTAAAAGCCATAAATTGTTTGGGGTTATACATGTTAGGCAATTTAACCTCATATTTTTTGGGTCTAAATTATTTTAAATTTTACTTGTGAAAACTGAAAAGAGGATTGGAAAACTTCACATCATTTTTGTAGTTTTAACACCCTCATGTTCAAACATTATAATCTTTTACTCTATAAGTGATATTGTTGTGTTTTAGCAACCTATGAGATTGCTAACATGTCTTGTTTGAATTTATACGGTTACAATTTTTTGCAAATTGATACACCTAGTCTCCTAATAAAAAATGTTGACATTTTGTTCAATAATGCCATAATGCCATTTGAGAAAAAATGGAAAATGTTAAATACTTTAATTTGTAAACTTTGGATTTAAAAAAAAATGAGGGAGTAGTCAATCATGTGTCCAACTAAAAAAAGATTCAAACTAATAGAAAAGAAGTTACAACTTACAAAACGTGAATTATTTAGGGTTTAATTCTAAAGACTTAAAGGAGATTTCATCAAATATGAAGCAATAGAGATTTTTGTTTATTATTTTAGGCTTTGGTAAAGAATTTCCATTGTTTTTATTTCTTAGACCCTAAAGTAACATACTCTCATTGTCCTTGCTGCAAGGGACAAAATGGATTTTTGATAGGCGCCCATGATCTAATTTTTTACTCAAACTTTTGAAAACTTTTTCATAAGAATGATAAAATAGAATTATAGAATGATAGATAAACTTATGAGTTTATTCATAATACAATTTCTATTCCAATCGGTGCCTAGGAGCAAGGGGTTAGGGATATGCCACAAGAACAGAATAACCTCAAACAGGGGAGATCGGGACACTGGGCGGTCCAGGACTCCGGGTAGACAAAAAAATCCACAAAAAAATGAAATACAAATTTGTATATTTTTTTCTAGTTGCATTATATTTTCTTTTAAATGGGAGGCTTTCATTCATCCCATTTGGATTAGGAATGGAAAAGTTATGGATTTTCTATGGAGCGGGCAATCCTAGCCACTTCTTTAAATAGATTTGGAGCTTTCACTTCGAATGCTAATAACTTTCAATCCATACGGTCAAACATCACAAATTTATTATCACGTCATCTAAGACAAGTGCAGAACAAGATCCTTTGGTTTGATTCAAAAAAAATTTGGAAAATTTAATTCATAGGTGAACATAGCAAAAGGGGTGGTTTAGGGTGGTTTGGGCCAAAAAATGGACTTCGGACTTTAGGGCAACACCCAAAATAAAGATAGAACACTCTTTTACCTACCATCTAAGCATACAAGCTTCTTCTATACTATTACAAAAAGGTACAATAGATTACAAAAATAGACAAAGGCGAAGCAACAATACACAAGGTGGAAAGAAAACGATAAATGCACATACTTTATAAATCCGCTGAAGTACATAGAAAACTAATAAAGGCTTTATATAATTACAAATGTTCGCTTTGTACAACTTCCGGTATTTAATTCTATACATCTATCTAGTTATACACAATCTAGTCCAAAACTATCTATTCTACTTCTTCGATTACAACGCCGTGTGCTATGCTGTTTCGCAAAAATTGTTGCAATTCTCGTCACGATTGCAAAGTCGTCAAAAGCTTAAATGCGTCGATGTCGTATCTATTATGTAAGTGGGAATAAATGGCACTCAAGAGAACTGGCTCATGGAAGGTATTGTCTTCAATGTACGTCATTTGTTCCTCAAAACTCAGTTTACCCTCAAATCTGACTGGCGCGCCTTGAGAGTTAAACATGATGCGCTGTGGATGTGGCGCACGCACAAAAATGGAGCGGTCTTGGTCCCAATGTCCACCCGCAATCTGACCAAAATATAGTCGACGCCCTGGATCACCCTCTCCAAACACCCTCCTGATCACCTCTGTCACTTGGGCGTCACTCTGCCAATGTATCTCAGCGACCGTTCCTGTCGGGAGGTGTCGGTTGTCATGGCCCCACTTCCAAAGCCATGTCACGTCCGAACCCCAATGTACTCTATTACCGAGGCCCGGTAAATTTTCTTCATTGTATTCGTAATGTGCAGGCATGTGGTCTTGAAGGCCAAACGTTTTGTACAGTCGTGCATGAAATGGAGCTCTACATTGCGCACATCTCTTTCTGGTGACCATGTGAGGAATGAGACACCCGGGGTGGTATAGATGGCCACATGTACCAAGATTCCATCTATCTTCTGGGCCAAACGGTTCTTGGCAAATTATACATGTTGTTCCATCTTGTACAAAAGCTGGAACGGACGGCCACACTATTGGTGTAATGCCATCGCGGTTGGGTGGCCCGTACCGTTGGCGCTCGATATTGTATTGGAATTCCAAGTCTGCACGGGCATTCCAATCAATGCTTGAATTCTCGGCGAACACTGGCAAATCGTCGGTGAACATTTCTTCCACCCGAGGCCACGAGGTCAAGCCAAAATAACGTTGACCGCCATCATTGAATTCCGCAGCCACTCTCCTCACTTCACGCTGCATTTGCTCAGCCTCATTTAGCGCCATGCTGCATGTCAACTTCATGTTGCACATTTGAAGCAACATCTGTTCCTTCTGAGGATTGTGGACCAACCGCATGTTTTGAGCACTCATTGCGGTCATGGTCTGTTCCATGTCAGTTCGAGCTGCAGTCAACACCGCCACATCTGCCTCAGCGTTGTTGGCACGGAGTTCCAAAGCACGCATGGCGCTTGTTAATTCTTCCATGCTTGTGCGAGTACTTCCAACCTCTGCTTCAGCCCGCTCAACACGTGCACGCATAATATCCAACGTGGCACTTTCTGCACTTGGAAAAATGGCCCGTGGTCGTACCACAAACTCAGGTGTTGTGCTCGGGCCTACTCTGTCTTCGTCTGCCCCGTATGTAGCACGTTCCACTACAACATCGAGTGGTGGAACTGAGTCTGTGCTGAACTACCTGTTGCGCTCTACAAGCTCTGCTTCACGTGCGATGAGGCGCACATTTTCATCTACAAGGGCCCGCATCCTTGCACTTTGAACTTCAAACTCTGCTGCATGAAGTCGTAGCGCTTCTTCTTTTTCCGCTTGCAGTGTTTGTACTAATTGGCGCAAGCGAATTAGTTCTTCATTGTCAGCTTGGGCTCCACCAATCACATTTTGTTGGTGGACATTTGCACCGCTACTCTGACCAACTTCTACTTCCATCAACTCCGTCCTTGGCTGTTCCACGGGTGGAACCACATCCATTTGCACATTTTGAATACCAACCAATGGCACGGCAGGAATTGGTGCATTGTCCAGTGGCACGGCAGGATTTGTTGGAATGTGGCGAGTTCTATTTGGAAACTTGTTATCCCGCTGTCTGCCCAAAAAGCTTCTCCAATCCACATCCTTGCCAAGAAAAACCTCCGCATATGCCATTTGGCACAATGAAAGTGTCCCGTCCTTCTTCGATCTTGAACCCCAAAGTGCCAATGACACTTCAATCATCCTCTTCTTGAAGTGCGGATGGGTGCACTGGTCAACATTCACCACGCCAGATTTCACGTGCACCTCGTACCGGTCGTGTGGCCAATGGCGGTTGATGTGGGCCCAATCTATAAACCGCCGACATGTCGCTCTTGTCCATGGTGATTCTGCCTCCAACCACCCAGGGTTTGCCATAATCGCTGGGGCATTAAGTGTGCCCCAATCCAAAGTTGCTCTATTTCCTCTCTTCTTTCTACCGCTTCCCTCACCTCCAGGTCCCGAACCTCTTGCTACATCCTCTGCATCCATTCTTGATACCTATACAATGACACACACGATACTGTATGCGAATACAATGACAATTTGCTTTGCCTTCTGTTGCGTGAAGGCAACTGAAATGTGGCAAAACAATGTCAAATGTATAACACTTCCCCTCAAATTGCAATGCAAAGCTTTCTCAAGCTAGGACAGTGCAACTCAAAAGAGGAAGCAAGGGCAAATGTGAAAAAAATGTCACTTATACCCCCCAATTACCGACCCGGTTAGCAAGGGTAATTAACACCTAATCAGCCCGTCCCCCCCAAATCCAGACCGTCCAGGGCGGGGACGGCCCTGGAATGGACGGCCGATCCGTCCACGGACGTCCGGCCTCGGGTCGGAACGCCGTCAACGGGTTCGGGGCGCCGTCTCCAGGTTCGGAGAATGATTACACCACCGCCCGAGAGTTCGACGGACGGCCTTTCCGTCCTCTAGACGGGCTACCCGTCCCCTCGACGGCCTGGATGTGGGAGGGGACGGGCTTTCCGTCCCTTGGACGGCTTGCCCATCCCCTCGATGGCCTGGATGTGGGAGGGGACGGGCATTCCGTCCCCTAGACGGCCTGCCCGTCCCCTCGACAGCCTGAATGTGGGAGGGGACGGGCTTTCCGTCCCCTGGACGGCCTGCCCGTCCCCTCGATGGCCTGGATCTAGTCCTGGACGGCCTTTCCATCCCCTCGACGGCCTGCCCGTCTCTTCGACGGAAAGCCCGTCCAAGAGGACGGTCTGCCCGTATCCTCGACGGCCTGTCCCTGGTCGGGAACGACCTGCCCATCCTCGCGACGGCCTGTTCATGGTCTGGGACGGCCTTTCCGTCCTCTGGACGGCCCTTCACAATATATATATATATATATTTTTTTAAATTGGTTTAGGGTGGAAGTTTTGACAAAATCACGTTAAATAGAAAAGTAATTTTCAGATTTTCAATTTTTCACCATGTATATATATATCACAAGGGCAATGACATTAGAATTCATCATAGTGTAAACTTAATTTCCATTTCACGATATATTTGTTTTGTACTCAATGTAGTAGACATTAAAAACACATTCGAAGTTCAAATCGCAATAATGAAATTTCAATTTAGGGTTGTGTTGGGGGATTTTACATAAAATAGGAACTAGAGAAAAGGACCTTTTGTTTGATAGTTAGACTCAAACTCCCAAAATATCAATTTTGGGGAGAAATCTTAGATTTAGAGTAAGGAGCAACAACTTCCTAAAATACACTAAAGGAGCATATTTTTATTTTTTTATTTTTTCTAAACTCGGAATTACTTGGAGGCAAATATTGGAAAGACTACAAAATCAATTGGATACACTTTGTAACTCAACATGGCAGGTCCCAAGAAAATGAAATGAACGCTTCCAACTTCTTTCCATGTCATTGAAGTGATTGAACTGCCATTAAATTGGCACTAAATGATGCCGTTGGGTGTTCAGAGGTTGAAGTTTATTGTAAATATCTTGCAATCTACAATTCTACATAGGTCAAGTTTGTGAAATTTCTTCCGATCAATTGAACACTAGTCTTGTACTCTAGTGTGAGATCCTACATACTACAAGCAAAGGTGCACCTTAGAGGCCTAAACACATTCATTTCTTTTTTAATTCTTTGCTATAGAAAATTAGAAATGGCAATTTATTCAGATTTAGGATGGAAAAGACTCAAAAGAGGCCTTGGGACTTCAGTCAGTTTAGTGGCTAACATACGATACTACATAAGCAATTAATAAACAATCCATAAGAAAAACTATAGTAATTCACCGCTAGTTGCATTATAATTTAGAAGCCATAAAAAAAATATAGACACCACAAAAATGTCAAGTTCATGTACTCAATGTTGCATTTTGATTTTGAGAATAAAAATAAAAGGCAAATGCCATATGTTATTATGTTATTGTTTTAGAGTTTCCCTTTGTGTGGAAGACTACATGGAACATTAGAATCCATTCGTCCTTTTTTTTTCCTTTATCTTACGGACTTACACCAATCCTCTCTTATTTGTCATAGTTACCTAAACTTGAACATCAAATTCTCTTAAAATTGCAACAACGTTTAAGCAACCCGGGTGGGTGGGAGGGACATCCTCATGACAAGGCCTTTCCTAAGCTTTTTATAAAAAATCCCAGACTAAACAATGTAGTAAAGTACATAAAATAGCTTATCAAGATAGAAAACATCACATCTTTGGCTATTTGAAATTTCAAAACATCCCATCACCAAATCACAACTTCTTTTAGACAAAAGCAATCTATAAGATAGGTCATATCAGGATCAATTTCTTTTAAACAGAATCAAGATCCATAATAGTACATGTTCCAATTGAGTACAATGTCAAATCACTATAGACTAATTTTCTACTACATATGCCAGAAACTAAATCCTATAGCCCATAGGACATAGCACCCAAAACATCCCATCAGTGTAACCAAAAACTTTGGATGGAACAATTTTGCAAATTGGTGAATTACTCCAAGAGGCTGTGAACCTCACCTGCACCCAAGCAATCCAACGAACACAAAGTTAGTTAGAAAACGTATGTCAGGTGTCTTTAGCTCACAGCAGTGTGTTATAGCAATCACAAGAAGAGAAAACACCCTGCAAAATCTCAATCAATTCACACAAGAGAATGGAACACACATCAAAGTCTTACAAATTGCAGATCATCATCAATCATATATAGCAAAAGGACAGAGGACCTGAGAGGATGCCATCTGTGCTTGCTTTCTCTCCACACACCACAAGTCCACAACTTTCTCTAAATCCAATGCAAACAGCAAGTTACACCCAAGAGTGAGAGGGCTTATCCATGGTGGAGGCCATCTATATATACTATAAGTTTCAAGTTAGGGCACAGTGCCATCATAACCAACGAAACACTAGCCTCTAAAAAATGAGAGGGAAATAACAACTGGATTCAAATTAGTTCATTTATGCTAGAAGTTATTCCCTTGGAGAATTAAAATACCCACTACCATGACTACGTAACTGGCCATCATGGACTGGTATTATTAACTAATTAGTGTCTTTGGTATGGTGAGAATTGCTCAAAACCATGGCCAATAGTGACTTAGAAGGGACAAATTAGGCCACCTAACTTTGTACCATATCTACAAACCAATTTCAAATCATAGTCTGATTTACCTAATGATTGAATTTTGGTACCACTTTCTACATGTCATCCCTACATAATTTAGAGAACAAGTATGTGGTGTTATAGCTTCCTCCAATATAACTAGGATATGTATATTTTCACTCAAGGCTATGTAATAGAATTTTTAACTTCCAACAATTCTAATCTAGAGGATAAGAAAAGGGAGGGTGGGAGGGATTTATAAAACACTTAACTTGGATGGGTAATTACCATATTTTAACATCCAAGTTTGCTGTTTATAAATAAATAGTTCTAAGACTAGAAAAACTATTTATAAAAAACCATGAATGTACAATGGTCAAGTTTTTAGCAAAATATATAAAGGGGACTTTTACTGTTCACCTTTACTTTGCCAAAAATTGAAATGCAACTAGACTAGGGTTTTAGGGTTTAGGGTTTAGGGTGTACGGTATAGGCCTATAGGATTTACTTCAAAACCTAGGTTGGACCGGAAACTACGAAACATGTCCTTCATTTCAGTAGTTGGCATTACAAGTGCAAAACTCAATCAAGATGTAGTCTTTGAAGTTTGAATTGGAAAAAAATAGATTAATGATTTAAATTCAAAGTTTTAGAAAGCATATTGAAGACACCAAAAAATGGCATAACAATATCTGTAAAAGGTAAAACATTCTTAAGTATAGATGTATAGGGCTACATTTTTTTTATATAATGTATGAATGGAAAGAAGAAACAATGTTTTACATGAATCAATGATATGCATATGACATATGTTGTTTAGGAGGTCTTTCACTTATTTGATAATTAACCATTTTAGAGTATTAATCTTACTACCTTTAACTAGAGCATTTAGAGGGTTGTTTTTGTCTTGGTCTTTGTATATTTGATCCGTTCTCAGTAAGTTATTGAATGTTTGTACGATTGAGACTTTGAATTGAGTATACTAGTATAGACAGGGTTTAAAATTCAACAAAATACTAAATTGTCAGGTGCACTTACATGCAAGGAAGGATGGAATCAAAATACAATAATTCCAAAGGTGAAATTGTTCTACGTATAATTGATAAAATTCATTTGAATTCAAATTTGAGCCCTACAGATTATAAATTATTTTAAGGGATTGCGAGATTCTGAGGTTTTGGGAATAAAAACATTGCCCAATGCCAACGACTTTCGTGAAAATGGGTGCAATTAGAATCAATAGAATGAATCAAATGTTAACATGAACATCCAAATAGAACATTAAAAGACCGACATTAAGAAGTTTTCAATTTGACCTTCTATGATTTTTTTCTATGTATCTCCCATTATTTACGTGCAACAAAATAGAATTCCATTCTAAATGAGCAGTAAACCTCGTTTTCAGCATTTGAATGTCATCCCTGATATTTATTTGTCCTCTAATTGAAACAAATAAATACATTAAGTTAGCACTCCTAAACTACCCGCCCCCGTAGACTAATGCCCGATTGAGAGGAAGGACACTTGTCCTGACAAGTCCAAGAGTGCCGAACCACATAAATGAAAAATTCGTGGAACAAGGATTAGAAATGAATTCCACTTGTTTCGAACGTCCCGCTCGACGACCTTCCCGCCCTCTCGATGGCCTTCCCGTCCTCTAGACGGCCTTTCCGTCCTCTCGACGGCCTTTCCGTCTCTCGAGAATCTTCCTGTCCTCTCGACGACCTTGCCGTCTCTCGAAAGTCTTCCTGTCCTCTGGACGCCCTGGGTTTAGGCTGGACAGTCTCAGCTCCTGCATGGCCGTCCGTCCTCTCGACGGCTAGTCCGCGGGCTGGACGGCTTGTCCCCCTGGACGGCCTTCCCGTCCTCTCGACGGCCCTGGACGCCTTGTCCGTCCTCTCGACGGCCTTTCCGTCGACGTAAAATGGGTATATAAAGACTGTTTTTAGGGTACTTTCGCCACAGTCTCTCCTGCTCTGACGGTGCTCTCTTGTCTTGGATTGGTTGCAGTCCTTGCTTGCGAGCGCGGTTGCTAGGTAGAGGCTAGTTTGAGGAATAAGGGGGGCGGTTTTTCACTTTGTGGAAGCCGAATTCCTAATTCTTATCATTTTGATTATTTGTTACTTGTTACTCTCACGATGGCTGGTCGAGATTTCTCAAAGAGAAAAGTTGATGATTGGTACACAGGTATTGGAAATGCACCGATGATGGACCCAGATGCAGAATCACCAGAGCCCGTTTCAGAGGCCGTAGTTGCAGAAGGGTCCGTAGCTACAGAAGGGGCCACAGCTGCTGGAGGGGCGGAGAGTCTTCGAAGGGGAAAAAAACAACACGAAGGAGGCACAAGGCTACAAATCTGGAGAAGTGGCCAAGCAAGGGTGCAACGCGAAAATTGCATGAAGTGGCGTTGGATTTTTTTGAGCAGTATTCGATTTCGCAGTTGAACACAACATACGTCTCGCGTAGATTACAGGGAGTGGATGTCATAAAACAAAAGTTCCACCACATGTTTTGGACAACAATGAGCGCGGATGAGTGGCATGAAGACCGCACGAAAGAATGCTTCGATCATTGGTTGGAGTCACAAGTGCAAACGTGTATCTTCAACCTTGCCCAAGTTGCGGAAAAAATAAAAGGCTTTCAGAAGAGTGTAGTGCCCAGACAACAAGCATTGAATTTGTTGCACAAGAAGGTGTATTGGTGGCATGAAGCAATGCGTGGACTGTCTTCAAACAACATCCGTTCCGCTCCGTGGTTTCAACGAAGTCAAAATTTGGCCTTTGGTCAACAAGCTACAGGAGGAGTGGTTTTTCTTGAACGCGGAGTGGTGGTGGTTCCTTTGTCTGGCCATAGCAAACAAGGGGGGCATGGGAGGGTGCGCAAAGTATGTGTTCAAAATTCAAAACATATTCCGGAGAATATGGAATTAGCTGGGAAGTTAGCTTTGTGCGTGGATGAATTGAAGAAGTCCAGGGAGAAGTTGTCCATCGAGGCATTGGTATGTCCATGCGAGCATCTAGGGGTCATCAAATTCTTTGCTATAAATGATATGACCATGGAGTGTTATTCGCAGTGGTGGAATGGCGGTACTCTCGGCGCCATGTTTACACTGGATGAGAAGAACCGAGATCTAGATGAAATTGGAGAGGTGGCTTACGATGCAACTCCACAAACAATGCAAGCCATGAAACGACTCATGGCATATAGACGCAAGCGCACTGAACTTGCGTGGGCAATGATTTGCATTGTGGATGCAGTGCAACAATGCTCTGTATTGCACAACGACATCACACTGGAGAACATTATGCTTCATTTTCCGAATGATGATGGCAGAACCGTGTGGATTAGTCTATGTGATTGGGGAATGGGTAGCCGCATCAACAAAGAAACCCCTTCTCTTTACCAATTCAATTGTCCAAGGAAGTTGCAGACAACTCGAGCGCAACGTTGGTGGGTGGCTCCTGAGTTGATGTACTTGACTGGAGAGACAGGAACTTCATCATCTCCTACTCGCAAGGTTAAGCCACCGTGTGTTAGTATACACACAAATGGATACTCCATAGGCAAATTGGCTATGAAGGTATGGAAAAAAGATCGCGGAAATCTAGAGATGATTCCGGACCATACGGCATTTGGTGCATTTCAAACCATGTTGGGTGAATTGTGCAAGGTGGAGCCACTACAACGACGCTCGGTGACATACGTCGTGCAACGTCTAAGTGGTGCTCCAACGTTTTGGACACCACCTGTGGATTGCTATCGCGAGGCTCGCAAAGAACAAGACCTTCAAGAAGAGCAGGCGCGCAATGAAGATTAGATAATAGTGTATTACCATATAGTTGCAAAGTTAGTGTTTACTTAGCACATGCGGTTATTATAATGTAGGCTTGAGGATATACGTAGCAATGTAGCACACTTTGTGGCTTCAATGCATTTTGTACTCATTTTGGTTTATATAAAGATATAAAAGTATTTTACCTAAACATTGAGTTGTAAAGAACTTATTGTCTTTCCTAACTTTATCATTTAAATTGAGTTTAAACAAAAATCTTATATCTTTAGTACTAAAACTCTGAATTGTATATCATTGCAAGAAATTCCAATTAGTTTTGTGCACAATTGTAATTGTCATCATTTTTGTTGCACTTCGTGCCATAAATAAGTAAAAATAGAATAAACAACTCACGAGATTCTAAATTTTTAGTTTTTTACAAGAGGTACAAATATCAATAGAGATTTCTAGTCGAACCAATTTTCAATTGGTTATTTTAGTTTTCACACCCGAAACTAATAAACAACCACAAAGAAGGGCTTGAAGTCAAATTTCACTATCAAACCAAATTTATATTTTTATTGAAAATCAGCATAATATTTTAATATTTCTCCCCACTCGTAAGAATTTATTTTAAATTTATTTTATTTTTTTCAGAAAATTTAATGGAAAAATGAATTTATTGTGATTTTATAAAGTAATAAAGCTAAACGTGGAAATCAAATTTTATCAATTAGAATATGTATCAGAATAACCAGAAACTCTTATCATAAAGTCATAAACGAATGAATGAATGAAAAACATAGTTTTAGAATTTTAATTTAAATTAAATTTGAAAAAAAGAAAACATACATGAAAAAAACACCAGACTGTCAGACTGTGTTATTTGGATTTTAACACATGGAGTTTTCAATTGCAATAACTCTTTCAAATTTTGACCTCGATTCTTTCGTATTCACAAAAAAAAATTCAAAAACAATAGTACTCCAAACTCCAGAGGCCTAATTTTCCATAAATCGTAGTGAAAGTTAATTTGAAATTGCAAAGCCCGCATTCAGAAAACTAGTTCTTCCAAGTTTGAATGCTAATATCTTTCAATCTATTCGGTCAAACTTCATGAAATTTTTTCCACGTGATAAAAAACATGTGAAGTACAAGATCTTATGGTTAGATGTTGTAAAAAACATTTTTTTCCACATGTTGAGGCAAATGCAAGAGAAAAAACAGTTTTGCGTCCCTTTTTGTGTAATGACTTTGGGACTTTAGGGGTAAATAGTTCCATGAGAATGAAAGGAACCTGAGTCATATTTCATATTAATGCTGATTTCAATATGCAAGGTATTGAGCCTCTAAAAAATTTGCATTTGAAAATGTGAAGACCCTATTGTCTTTTCAAAAACATTCAACGTCTTCCATGCCTAAGAATGCGCACAGAAGTATTTGCATTTGCTTCTTGTACTATTGGTTCATTACCACCAATTTCTTCGAGTGGACCTTGTCGAGGCACCGGCCCCCTGTAATCACTATCTCCTGGAACCTCACCATCTTCACCTATAGTACCACCGATGGATGCACCATCATCATTGGAATGATTGGATGGTGCACTATCACTTTCGCTGGAGGCCTCAGAATTGCGGTTTCGTTGTGGTCAAGCTATAGAAGACAACGTCCAAAGAGGTCGTTGGCCCGTTGCGTCCATAATGCCATCTGTATTGGGCCCTCCCGTTTGAACTTCTCTTAAAAATGGTTGGGAAGCCGCTTCTTCCCTCCTCAGCCTTCTACGTGCTCTAGTATTCACACGTTCACTGGTAGTACCTTGTGGTCGGGGACGCTTCCCTCAATTATTGGCATGTACAGGTGGCCGCAATGAATTCGTATTTCTAGTCACACGTTGTGACACCATACCAGCCAATCGTGTACCTACCAACGAAGTTGGTTCGTGTGGACGAACTTCGGAACTAGACGGCCTTGATGAACTTTGGATTTGTAGATTTTCCAATACTGGCATCTGCCGTTGTGCAACCGAGACTCGATTTGGAGGGGGCATATGTGCTTCTCCACCTTGAGGGGGCCCTTCTCTACGAGTGGTCCTCATGGGCAAGGATGGTGGTATTACTACTTCTTCTTCACGTCCTCTTCCAACGTCAACCCCATCTCTGTCTATTGTGGCATCAATTTGTACATCCATAGGGTCTGGACTTAGTGGTCTCGGTGCCACAACGTCCTCATTTGTATTGCCCCCACTTGGCCCAGCATTCCACGTTTGTGGCATTCGTGGTGGACTTCCTTGATGTCCCTCGGAGTCATTGTCGTTATTATCCCCCTCTTCAAAGTCAAATACGGATGCATCAATTAGAGGACGCACTCCTCCCGCCCCACGAAATCTATCAAACAGTGGCTCATCATCGTCATTGGAACTATCATCTGAATCGTCATCATCTAGATCAGAGCGAACTGAACCATGGTCTAGACCATCAGATTCATCTGTCATGGAATCCTTTGACATCATGTTTTCAGTGTACCACCTTGTCGGATTTGCTGCAGCCCTTTCTCTTAGAGTCTTGGAATTGGTATAAATGTAAACCAATTCCTTAGCACGCTCAGATGTCAATCTATTGCGTGATTTGTTGTGGACAAACGAATACATGCTCCAATTGCGTTCACATGACGATGCAGAACACACTTGTGCGAGGATCTTTTTGGCAATCGGTGCAAGTGTACGAGCACCGGCTCCGAGAAGGTCCCACCATTCGTGAGGCTGCAAATTCAAGGTGTTTACATCAGGGAGTCCACTGAAAATGCCTCGCCGATCTCTAAATGCTTGGTACTCAGACAAAGCTGATGCAAATGCTTGATCTCCAACCGCCAATTTGCGCAAAACTCTCAATATGCCTTCTCTTGCCTCATCATCATCCATTAGCAAGACCTCGTCAAGTAAAAAGGGATTCAATAGAGCCCCGGCGTAATGCAAATCCGTCCTGAGCATGTCCCAACGCTTGTAGAAATCATCGATGGCGGAAATTGCATACCGTGGCTCTAATGAAAATGGTGGATCCCTCAAAGATAAAACATGCTTTTCCACCTTTTTCATCACAAGCCATGCCTTGTCCAAGCACGGGTGCTTTCCATCAAACTCTCGAAGAGCCATCAACACGGGCTCCACTATGTGCACAAAGTTTAAACATCTCCTCCAAAATTCATCCGTTCGCACATATCGTCGCACATCATTAGATTTTCTTTGCTTTTGACTGGATGCCAATCTCCGCGTGTACTCATTCCACTGCGGATCGTGGACTGTCGATTCTACCGCTTCCCTCACCTCCACCAAACGTTCGATCATGAGGAACATGGTTGCAAAGCGTGTTTGAACGGGATTTTTCAAAACGTGATTAGGAGAATGTCGTCGAAAGATTGCAAGTGGCATGTGATGCGTTCGAATGTATTTCACAATTGACTTGGCTTTCTTGACCATACTTGTAATCCAATCTTGTTTTCCCCAATCTTCAAGTAGAAGGTCAAGTGCATGTGCTGAACACCCTTGAAAATATATGTGTGGAAATCTACGAATTAATAGAGCGCCAGCGGCCAACATGTTTGCTGCATTGTTTGTACAAACTTGTACCACGTTTTGTGCCCCTACCTTGTCAATGTAATCACCCATGCAATTAGCCACGTAAGTAGCATCTTTGCATTCGCCTGTTGTGTCTATCGATCCAAAAAATACCTCTCCACTTGTACATGCCAACATGACATTCATCAATGGTCGATGTGTCACATTATCCCATCCATCAGAGCATATTGTAACGCCATACTTGTGGATTGGTGCCCTTGTCTTCTCTGCTACAATTGCTGCCACTTCATCTTTTGTAGATTTTATGAGCTTTGTACGAAGTGCATGGTACGCTGGAGGTTTGTAGCCAACTCTCGATTCCGATGTTGATTTCACTGCATCCAGAAAAGCAGGATGCCTCACTACATTGAATGGTATATTGGCTTCATAGAAAAACTTAGCCCACTTCTTGTCTAGTACTTGCTTGTTTGATGCGTTCATTCCATCTTGTACAAACAATTGCCTCATCGATCGATTGTGGGTCAAATTAGGAATGGGCGCCTCCGATGATCGTACTTGAGAGCTTTGCCCCCCAGTGTTTTCTCCTTCATCATTTCCTGAGATTGAAGCATCAGGTTGTTGCTCGCCACGTACTACACTTGGTAGTATCGTTGATGGTGATATCACTTCCACGTCGCGTCCAAGTCCATGCGAAGTGTCCGTAGGTATATGTCCTCCACAATTCCAAAACATTACCTTCACGGTTGCATTGACTTTAATGCATGCTTTCACTCCCTGGACGGTGTCATTTCGTCTGTATCCCAAATGGAAAAGCAACCGATCCTTTCGATAGCTTAGCAAAGTTTCGCAAAACTTGCAAGCAACTTTTCCATCTGGCCATAGTGTGTACCAAGGTTCCCACTGTGATCTTCCTCCACCCATTGCTCTTATCTGTCCTCCTCTACCTGCCCCTGCACCAAAAAAAAGATTAGTATTATGTTTGAAATGTGATGTGGCAACAACACTTGTTGCTCTCACAACAAGTGCCACCACAACACACTCTTCTTGGACTTCGCTCTACCGCAATGGTTGTACTCCAACCAAGTCATGAAAGGCAAAATCAGCAAGGGAAAGTAATCTTGAATAGGCGGAAGTCCTTAATATACACCTTGAAGCCCTCCCTAAAACCCTAAAGCCTAAAACCAACTAGACAGATTGACGACTGATGGGGTGGACCCTAAACCCGCAGCCCCGCACCCTAAACCATCCAAGCGGCGACTGTCCCGTCCAGCGATATTCCGGTCCAGGGGACAGGACGGATTCCCGTCCTGTGGACGGTTTCCCGTTCAGAGGACGGATTCGCGTCCAAGGGACGGATTACCGTCCTGGAGACGAGAATTCCGTCCAAGAGACGACCTCTTCGTCCAGAGACGGGCTCTCCGTCTAGGGGACGGATGGGCTCTCCGTCCAAGAGACGGATGTCCATTCGGCGACGGGTTGTGACGCGTCAGGACGCATCATGACATCCGGACGTAAAAAGCCAACATCACGTCCGGATAGACAACCCTGGCCCTAACGGGACGTCCACACCTTGACGTCCATACGTCCATGCCCTGACCCTCGGATGCAAGAACTCCCTCCACCAACAACAGGGGGGAGTGAAATTGACCTTCAGATTTGAAATTGGCATGGGATTCTTCCTTCCCATGGAGAGAGGGAAAGTGGGAAACCAATTAATGTAGTCAGCCATTAATTTGAGCTTGGGGAATTTTTTGAAGTCAATGGCTGTATTAAGAGGTCCAACCACTTTTTGAGTTGAAAGAGAATTTGTGGAAGGATGTGTCTCCTTTCATGTATTGCCTTTGGCCTTCTTCGCTTCTCCAAGGACTTAAGAAATAGTCCCCACACCCAAAAAATGAGATTTCTAGAAAATTAAAACTAACTTGACACACTTTCAAGAAAACAAATATAATTAGATGCTAGAAGTTTTAGGATTTGGAACGGAAAACAAGGTACTCATTTTTGAAAATTCAAGTTGAATACTTAAAGGATGAATTTTAGAGTTCTCCAAATAGAAACTAAAAGGGTTTGGAGTTCCAAAAAAAATGGAACACAAGTTATATTTTGTAGAGTTCTAATATTTCTCAATTATTTTTTATAATTGGATCTACAAGGGTTTTGAATTCACATCATTAACGTATTACAATGTATTCAAATGTAGTTTAAGGGTTATTTTTGAAAATAGAGTCTACAAGGATTTGGAAAGGAAACAAAATTTTGAAAGCAAGTTAAAGCCTTAAAGGCTTTGGTCTTATTACTAGATGCTAAAAGGGTTTGGGTTTCAAATCAAAGAGAAGTTATGTTTTGTTTAGTTATGCTTGAAGGCTTTATGGTATTTGGTAAATTGTTGCTGCAATTATTTAAAATTCAAATCAAATACAAATTAAATGTTATGCGCTTGTACTTCAGGGGCTTCTGTAATCAGGGTTGGGTAAGCATGTTCAAAGATAGAATGGAAAATCTTCAGTTTAATTCACAAGGTCAATATTTGTAATTAGCAATGACAAGTTATATTTTTTGTAATTGGAGGATAAAAATTGTGCAGGGGTTTAAGGGTTCTCATCAATTTAAATTTTAAAGTTACTTGTTTTTTGGATTCTAGTTCAAACGTTCAATGCTTCATTTTGGTAACAAGAGTCTAATTATGTTTGGATTTAGGAATAGAAATGAAATACCTCTTCTTTTATTTTTTATTTTAGGTTCTTTTCCCAAAACAAACTTAACAAAATAGATACTAGAATTGTTTTGGAATAAAATCAAATAGAATTTTTTTTCTTTTCGGATTCAAGTTAAATGGTTCCTTTGATAAATGCAATCTAGGCATCTACTTATGTTTGGAATTCAAGTAAAGTACAATCGATTTTGCACTTGCATAAAAGTTCAAAGTTTTGGCCTTTGGGGGTTTGGTAATAGGAATATAGGATAATACATCAAGTTTTCAACCTCTAAATTCCTACTACAATTTAAGTTCACCATGAGCAATGGAACTCTTGAGTCTTGAGCACTAATTTTAATTTACATAGCCCATCATGCTCATGTGCGTTGTTGTACATCTTACCATAGTACCACCTCATATGCATATAAATATATAATGAACTCCCATTTCTACTCTCAAATGCAAAACATGATGATACATTATTTTTAAATTTTTCTTAGAGATTGTACGTAATTGAATTTTTTTTCCATATCTAGCCATAGGATATTATATTAGACTAGTATAGAAATGTTTGGATGAAATTTAAGAAAATTTGAGGAAGTATGGAAATTGGGGGTATTCAATGATAACAATTTAAGAAAATTTGAGTAAGTATGGAATGTATTTGAATTTTTTTATAGAAGCGTACAAAAAAAATCCTACTATATTTAGGATAGTAGGATGTGTGTAATTAATTATAACAAATATTGACTGTTGAAATTTTAGCTTATAACAATTTCGGATGATGAATGGTGGAGGCAAAAAATGGTGGTTATTCTATGAATTCATTCTTCATGGCAAGTTGGCTAAATGTGTACATGCTTCAAAATTTTAGAACAATACAACTTTCCCAAAACAATCCCACCCTACATTCTTAATTTAAACTTTACACTTTACAGGCTTACAACACAAATTATGGATTACTCTAATATATATTTTGTAATTCATATAATTTTATTTTCACCTTTACCTTTAAGAAATCAGAATACTTTTACTTTTATTCCTAAATTCTTGTAAAAACACAAAATAAGAAGAAAAATTATTTTTGTACTAGCAAAATGTATATAAATTTTGTATATCAATTACATAAAAGGATTCATTTGGTTTCAACTTCAAGTTCAGGGTGGAATTCGACTTTAAGTTGTTTGATGTGGCTGTTTTTTGTGTAAAAAATAAAATAAGCAATTGGAATTTTTTCTTGTTCACCTCCATTACTACTTGCACCTCCCCCCAAAATTTCAAATTAACCCGTAAAGTCCCATTGTCCTCTGAGGGGACACTTTAGAATTTGGGTAGGTTCCTATGGGCTGAAATTTTACCCTAATCTTGCGAAACTTTTTTTGAAGATAGAAAATCTAATAAGCTTTGTGGGAATATAATTTTTATTTCAATTGATGCCCGGAAGCAAAAGTTATACCACAAAAAGCCTAGAACTGAATTCGGCGAGCAATAGAAGAAATTGAATTTTCAGAATGCAATTTGCAAATTTTTGGTTTTTTAAAAGGTTATGTTTGCTTGCTAGAACAATCTCACCATTGGGATTATTGTATTTCAATCCCATCTAAGAGCTATTAATTGTTTAGTTTTTCTTTCAATTTTGAATGTGCTTCTACTTGACAATTTCTTGAAGTATGAAAATGAAGTTTTTATTTTTTGAATTTTTTTTCATAGACTCCCAACTCAATTCTTCAACATAATAAATTTTTAATTCAAATTTCATAGTACACATTTTTTCCACAAATAGCAATCAAAGTCATCTAAAATTGCAGTCTAGTGTTGAAGAAAACTTGTTTTTTCAACTTTGAATGCTCATATAGTCATATCTCTCAATCTGTACGGTCAAACTTCATGAAATTTTAACCAGATAATTTCAAGCAAGTAAATTTCAAGATCCTACGGTTCAGTTTCAAAAATAGAATTTTTTTGGAATCTTGGACAAACGTAGTAGAAATCGCAGTTTTAATTGTTTTTTGACAGAAAAAATGGCCTTAGGGGGGTAATTGAATTGTTTTTCTCTTTTTCCTCATATATGATTATATGCTGATTTTCTGCAACAAAAAGTTAGAAATTATAACAATTGGGAACGTTTGCAAACAAAATTGCAATTTCTGTAAATAATATAGAATTCAAAGTTTTAAGTAGTAAAAATACTTGATTGTTATTCAAGTTGAAATAAGAAGTTTTACCATTTTTGGATGGATCAAGTCATTCAAAGATTAATGTATCCCTTCATACATTAACATTAATATATTTATAACGAAATATACATTATTGTTAATATCTATTTATACACATACAATAATATTAATACATATATATTAAGATGAATATATACCTTCATACACTCAAAATCTCAAATGCACTTATTCTTAGGCCATGAGTACATTATTATATCCACATATCACACATGTCATATCATGCAAAGGAATTCAACAATTGAATATATGTATTTCATATGCATCATGTAGTACAAAAATTGAAAAGTATACAACCCTTTTTCCACGATAAAATATGCATATCCACGAGTCTTTGTCTAATATTGTTTGTAGTACCGAACTACCAAAGTAGCAATTCTATAAGCCTCGGTAATGATAAGTGCCAAAGTCTATAACTGTATATACAAAACATGCTTTTCTAAATAATAATTACTAGTTTACCTAAAAAATGCACTCAATCGATATTCATTGGACTGTTTGCAGTGCCACTAGGTCCAACCTCATCGTTGTGTGCGTCATGTTGCATTGGTTATGAGGGCCATTCTAGAAGAAGACGGACCATCGAGGAGAACTCGGTTTGCGGTTCGTAGACTTCAACTAGGCTCCAACGAAGAGGTTGAAGTCTACAAACCGCAGACCGAGTTCTCCTCGCTGGTCCGTCTTCTTCTAGAATGGCCCTCATGATTTGTGATTGCTTGACACTCTCCAGAGCTCGGCGTGTATCCGGACTATGTTGTTCAAGCAAAAAATCCAACCCTTTGTTTTTGAAAGTTTCCCTCCACTCAGATTCCGATAATTGAGCAAGCTTCGCAGGGTCGGGCATATCAGGGTCCTCCCCAATACGAACCCCCTTGTTATTGATGACACGAACTCCATCAATGCCCCATAATCATCGCCTAGGGTGAGGTCCAAATTGAAACTTCAGTCCAACCTCGTCCCAATGTCCATTGAAGCATTGAAAAAAAAAATTCCGTTGTCCTTGGCTATGCTTGTTTTTCATTGAAATTAAATGGTGGCAGACTTGGACAATTTGATCGGAGTCAGTCTCCCAACCACATTCAGCAGCGACCTATGTTTTGTCCAACGACATCATTTGCAATTTCTAACTCTATACCAAGTCTATTCCCCACATTCTACGGTGATCTGGGGCATTCGTGGCATTGCATTTCCAATGTGGTGGCATGTATGGGACCAAGCCAAACAACTCGTACAAGTGCTCGTGGAAGGGAGCCTTGCACATTGCGCACCGACGACGGACAATCATGAAACTAATGAGGCAAAATGGGTGGTATACATGGTTGCACGTGCCCAACTGCATTCCACCTTCTGGGCCAAATGGATTCATACAAATGGGACATGTGGTCCCATCGTGTACAAAACTTGAAGGATTTGGCCACTCCAATAACGGGTTGCTTTTGTAGTTGACCTTCGACCCAAGTTGGATTTTGAAATCCCAATTGTGTTTGGACCAATCAATGATTGTTTTTCTACCATCAGGCTTGATGATTGCCATGTTGGGACTGAAAAGATCATCCACAAGGGCCCATGAAGTCAAGCCAAACACCTTTTCTTGATTGTGCTCACTATAGTAGTGGTTCAGTTTCTTGAACTCTGCTATTAGTTGTCGTGTCTTGTCAACGGTGAACACGCATGCCAACTTCCACTAGTAGTACTACTCCACCAAGGCATGCAAACAACGTTGTAATGTTTGATTTTCGCCTCGCAAGTTGTTGAGCTCAGAGTTGTTGTCCATAACCATGCCCCGAACTTTAGTCTGCATTGGTAAGTTACCGGTGGAAATTACTTTGGGAAAGGCCAATGAATCTTCTTGTGTAGACATGGCAGCATCACCTAGAGCATTTTGAACCGGAATTTGAGAATCCTGAGGAGTTCCTTGTGCATGTCCGCATGGATCCTGACCTTCGTTCATCATTTGTGCTGCTTGTAGAGCTTGCCAAAGCTCCTCTATGTCACGTGCTTGTTCAGCAATTACTCTGTCCTTGCGCGTGATTTCTTCTCGTAACTTGCCCACATCTTCATATAGAGAATGCAGTTCATCACCTCTGTCTTGTAACTGCACTCTCAAGCTTTGTATGGTGCTTACAGTTGCCATGACATCAACAACTCTAAGAGTTGGTTCATCAAGTGCTTGGAATTGTGCCTTAGCAACTCCAACTATTGATTCAGCGGGGCCCTAGAACTATACACGAATATTCTGTTTTAGAAGTTGTTCACGAGGTGCACGTTGCGCCCTCCTCTTTTGTGCACGTTGTTATCCTCTAGGGCTTAATTCCACCACAGCATGAGATCCATCAGAGTTGTCGTAGTACAGGGTAAGTAAATTCCCTATTATGCTCACAAAAACCACTTTAAAGCATAACAAAGTGACTCTAAAGATCGAACCCACGAGATTCTGTGAAGTGTTTAAAGTCTATTAGGAATTTAAAGGACGATAGTCAGTTTCTTCAAGGATTTCCCTAATCAAATGTAGCGCTTCTTAATCCGGAAACCCTTCTTACTTCAGCATAGCATATCCGGAACCGTTATTCCCCTGTTACTGACTACAATCCGGATACCTTCGTATCAACACCACCAAAAACCACCCGGACTTTTCTAAATAACTTCGGATTCCTTCCTTTAAGACCGGACTCTCTCCTCTTACTGATATCCGTCTTCTTTACTATTTACCGGTTTAATTTAACCTTTGTTGACTCATCAGAGGGATCTGCCAATTTGATTTACTAGAGTGGTCGGCTAGCCAGACCTTCTGGACTTTTTAAAGTGATGGAAGAGTTCACTCTACTCTACTCGATCTCTTATCTAACTAGAGTCCGGTTTGGTTTCTCACAATGATCGGAAAGTGAATCTGGCTAGAGGTCACACAAAGACCCTCCGTATGACCCTTATCATATTACAATGACCTTGACTTTTCTTCAACCCGTATGAAGCTAAGGTGACCACAAGTGTATCTGCTCGTACCAGTAGAATCCGGTACCTTTTCCGTTTACTTTCTAAGTTAATGAGACCTCTCAAGGATCAAACGCTAACCAGATCTCCCACCCGGTCGCTCTAGCACAGTCAGGAAATCCCTCCCTAATTGCCTAGCTTAACAATGGCTATCTCATCCGGAATACAAGATCCAAATCCCACTAAGGTGCAATGACTCACTCCTAGCACTTACAACCTTTGCACACAACTACAGATCAAAGAACACCAAGGGGAAGAAGAATTCTCTCTAAGTCCGCTCACCAGCAATCAATTCCTTATTCACTCACCCGGCCAAAGCATGGGAAGGCAAAAGAATAATAGAAAATGCACAGTACACAAACAATTTGGTGGAAATTCGCTTCACTGTCTCCATTGAGAGACATGTTTACACTATAAGAAACCCGTGTTTTCTGTGGTGTTATGAAGAAATGGGTCATGTTTTCATTGACATCAATGCATTACAAATTTTGAGCCTATGGGAGGCAGATTTTTGCTAATGTTAGAAAAGACATGGAGATGTTAGAGCAAAAACATATGGATGACACAAGGGACGTGTATGTTTTTTTGAACATCAAATAAAACATGGTGACGTTTATTAGAACATTCCAAAAAACATGGAAGTGCCACGTCAACTAGGGTTTTGGAATTCACTTGGGTAAATTTTTATAAGTTATTGTAGGCTAATGTAAAATGCTGACCGGATGTGAAAAAAATTGGGAAAGGGTAGCCATGTGGCATGCTTTGAAAAGAAAAGAAAATGGATGGATGTATACTATGGATGAAAAAATAATCTCTTTATACAAGTGGAGCAGTAGGAAGTAAAACAAACCATATGGGATATGTAAATTAAAATTTTTGTTCAAAATTGAATGTCTAAATAAACATCCATATGTTTAAAACAACCTCTAGATGTCGGAAATAACATGTAGATGTCAAAAAAAATGTCCTCATGTCTGAAACAACATCCACACACAATGTTGTCAAGTTCTCATTTGTGAATTATCCCATATCTTTTGTCACGGATGGACAACGAATTTCAGTATAAAAGAGACCTCTCCACCCTCCATTTTTACTAAATGCCAATGAAATAATTACTTGACTTTGCCATTAAAGATTCTTTTGATGGTAGATAGTAAATTCTTGGTGAATTTGACAATTTCACTTGTTCATTTCTTTTGGAATTTAAAAATAATAATTATTTCATGTAATTAAATTATTGTTATTTTTATATATTTTTATATAATTTTTTAAAGATAATTATTTCATACAATTAATACCATTTGTGATTTTCAGTGAGCCATATCATGTGCTGTATTGTCATGATGATTTTTTTATTAATAAAAAAGGACATTGCCCAAACAAAAAAAGATGATGTGGCAGCCACGTGGCATCTACGTGGCAAGCTTTTGGAGGGTGAAAACACAAGGTATCAACAACCGTTTTCATGAAACATGCAAACATTAGAACACGTTATAGTAGATTTCAACCGTTTGTGGAAACACCGCCTACAACAAATTTTAGGTGACATTAGAGTTGACATACCTTTAATTGAAAAAAACATACTTTTACATCTTTAAAAACACCATAGAAAACATAGGTTTCTTCTAGTGTTATATACAAAGTTTGAGTTCATACAAAATGGGGGGAAAAGTCCTAAGAAATCGGCACTGTTTCCGGCCGAGATTATAGGATCTAATCCTCCCGAATTTCTCACTATAAAATTGTACCTAACAAAATTGTCCTAAAAATATACATTCTATCTTCTAAAAATTCCTAAGGCCCACCACTATCTGGTGTAGTCTGCTCAGTAATTTTACTAATGCTGCCTTCCTTCTCTCCCCCTTCCGGAATACGTTCCGGAACTAGAGTACATG
Source organism: Rhytidiadelphus loreus (assembly GCA_947034895.1). Classification (NCBI taxonomy): domain Eukaryota; kingdom Viridiplantae; phylum Streptophyta; class Bryopsida; order Hypnales; family Hylocomiaceae; genus Rhytidiadelphus; species Rhytidiadelphus loreus. The sequence goes on along the minus strand of OX344765.1, from coordinate 23,781,860 downwards.
GTTCTTTGTCTTCTGTTGGTGGTGCAGGTGTAGGGGCCTTGTGATTGGATCCTGGAGATCCGGGCTTTGGTACCTCCTGCACATCTGAATCCCCACATAGACTTGGAAAGGAAATTCCGGACAAGGAAACCGGATGATGTAGATGAAGCCTTTTACTACTGTCATCTATCACCTTGGTTGCCTTCTGGAATTCCTCTAGCAAAGACTCCATTTGGCTGGCAAACTCCGCTAGTATCCGTGCTATTCTCCCTTTGGAGATTTTCTTTGTGCATGCTTTCGTCAAACAGTTTTGCCTTGGCCATGGCGTCTCCGGACGCCGCCACTACGGAGGTCATCGTGTTGATAGCCTTCCGGGTGTCCTCCTGCAGGTTCCGGGCAGCTCTCACTTCCTCCATGCTGACTTCCCGGTCCCTCTTCAAGAGTTGGATCTCGCCTCTCAGCTTGATCATCAACTCATCCATTTCTCGGAGGGTAATGGTCTGCTTCAGAAACCTCTCCTCCTTCTCCCGGTCCTCTTGTCTGGCGATGCCTGGACAGTTTTTGCAAACTGATTTGGAGCGCCCACTTGCAGCTCCCGGATCACTTCTTCGTTTTTGAACCCCCAGGGTTTCCCGTGAAGCCCTTCACAGCCCATAGCCGTCAGGTCGTCAATCAACTCCGCCCTTTCCCAATCGGTCTTGGGTTCTACCGGCGCCACCCCTCTCAACTTTACTTCTCCCTGAGGCGCATTTGGTTTAGTGGCGGCACCACTGCGTTTAGGCATCCGTCCTCACTTCTACCTCTACCTCACGCTCTCTCTTCTAGCCGCACGTCTCGTATCCCACCCAAAACCCAATCTAATGTTTTGCGCCTACAACTCAATCCGCGGGCCTTCCTCCAGTTCAGCGCCTCCTCAAATTTCACAGCGCCTAAGTGGGAAAGAACTCCAACAACACACACAAAGAGAAAACAAAATGCCTAAGAGTTGGAGAGAGAGAGAGAGAGAGCTGAAAAATCTGAGAGCTAGGACGCCTAAGTGAAAATGAGCTCTCAAACCCTAAGTCAGGGTTTATATACCCCGAAAACTAGTCCGGATTGCCCTTCCGGTTTCCGGCCTTCTGACCCTCCGGTATTCCGGTACTCTGGTCTTAGTCTGGAACTAGAATACTTTCCAACTTCCATTCCGATTCCGGATGGTAGTTGGTTTACTCTCCTAATTATCCTAAGTCTAAACAATTTCCTAATCTTTACACACTTTCGGCTTAATTCCTCTTGGATTAGAATCTAAAATCTTGATTCCTTGAAAAAAATTCAAAATTCCGGTTGCGACAAGAGTAATTGTCTGTAGTAGAGTCCGCCGTCTCATATGTGTCAGGCGGCTCAATACGTGTGTTGATTTTGCCTAGCCCTCCTTTGAGATATCTCATAAACCCCCTTGGAATCATTCCATTTGCTGGTATTGGTATCTTGATACCATCTGCTATCGTTGACGTGCCCTTCAAGGTGGACCAATCCACCTGCTTGTTCAATCTCACCTCCGCATGTACACCTCGTGCAATGAAAAGGTGAATTTCATTCCTTTTCACAATGGATTTTTTGTATAGCACTTAGTATACTTTGATGCATCGTTGTTTAAAGGCCTCATCAATGCAGTGTTTCAAATTCGCTCTATGAAATTGGCAATGGTAGTTGTGTTGCTCTTCAGGGAAAGCCTTGTCAATGTGGCACCATTCGATGTAATTGATGCAAGTTTCGAAACTCCACGGTTCTGACACGTCATTCCAGTCCTTAAATGCCAGTTTTTTTGGGGTTTGAAGTACATGTAACCTCTTCCGATGTTTGTTACCCTGCCTTAGTCGGGTCTTCTCTCGTTCAGCTTTGTTGATTCTCGATGGTGTTGCCATCGTGAATTTTTTTGGCAAAAACTTGTATACTGTAAAGGGCCTTGCACAACGCCAACGACTAGCTCAATGAAGAAGTGGAGGATTTGGAATACGCAGGGAGGAGACTTATGGGGCGGGGATGGCCTTTCATAGTCCTCAAATTTGCCTGTCAGGGCAGGGACGTGAAATCGTGAATGGGCCAGGGCGGATACGTGACCAGGTAGGGCGGAGACGTAATTGGGCCAGGGCGGGAACGCGTACAAGCCGGGGCGGGGACGGGCCAGGGCGGAAACGCATCGCGTCGGGTCGGAGACGATTCGCGCCGGGTCGAGAACGCGTCGGGCCGGGGCGGGAATGCGTCGAGGCGGGGCAGGGACTATAAATCCCTTTTGCTCCCTCATTTTTTCTTTGCCAAGTCTACGCCCTACGCCTCACACCTTTGTTTGCGCAAGCAACCTTTGGAAGTGAGTTTGGTGGGTGATTGGGCTTGGCCCACATATAGCACCTGGTTTTGTTTTTTCTCCGAAACTTTGGTGGTTCTGAAATATTGTACAATGGCAGGACAAGGGAGTAGATCATCGGGTCACCGCTCAGTGTTTGAAGACTTGGATGCAATTTTTGAGGTGGTGCCTAGAGCTACAAATGTATCAGGGGATTCAGGGTCATCCAATCCCTCATCATCTAGTAGGTCGAAGCGTAAAAATCAACCCAATCCTGACATGCCCCCTCACGAATATGTGCTCGAGGCTAGAGCAATAATTGTCATTATTTACGTGTGACGAAGTGTACAAATGATGTGCAGAGAATACGTGAATTTCAACGAAGAAGGGTACCACAAGTTGAATGTTGAAGTGCGGCAAGAGTTGGAGACCAAATTTAGAGCATCCGAGCAATTCAACAACTATCAAGATTACTGGTTGCACTCTGAGTGGTTGGATAAATAAGTGTCGCAGCTGACCACCAATATTGTGGCGAATTGGTGTTATCACACGAAGAAGAAAGATGATGGTAGTGATTGGGACACATATGACAAGGAATTTTCTTCGAGATTGGTCCAAATTCAGAAGTTCTCCCAACAGTTTTATTCCTCGCGTAGAAAGAAACAAGCACCATGGAAAGCGACGCTTGAAGACCAATACAAGCTCATTGTGTGAGCGGAACATTCACGTGGTTGGAAAGTTGCGTGAAAGTGAATCCCATGCCGAATCAAACTATGACTGGATCATATGGGACTGTGAGGAAGGTGGTGCTCACGAGACTATAAAGCATTCCCAGTTGGATTTGCTTCGCCGGGAAGACTTTGAAGACCTCGAATGAAAAGGAGAAGCGCCAAGCTATTGTAAGCGAGGCGGAGGGATGTCTAGTGATACATCCTAGTATCCTAAGACTTGCGTACATCCATCCAAAAACAATGGAAGGCTACATGCTATGGTGGAATGGAGGGTCTTTGATTTCTTTCTTGGTCAAGTACAACTCAAAAGTGTCTGAGTGGATCGTTGGATGTGGATGACATCACGAGACAACATGATGTAGGGTTGACGCAGGAAGAACTCGGTTGGGTTGCAACTTATCGCCGAAACCGCGTGAATTTGGCTCTATCACTACTTGTCATAGTGGAAAAATGCCACGAAAACACGGTATTCGTTATTTTGGGAGTTTTCCTATCTCCCAATTTATGTCGGTTTGCGATGATCTGAATCACAGATTGGGAAACTGGAATTTTTGAATGGCCATAACTTACTCAAATTTTGTCCAAACTCGGCATATGAGGTGTTTTTTGACATCTACAGATTCCGTAGATGTCAAAAAACACCTCATATGCCCAATTTGGACAAAATTTGAGTAAGTTATGGCCATTTGAAAATTCCAGTTTTCCAATCTGTGGTGCAATTCAGCTCGAATCGAGCTGAACTGCATACTCCCAAAATCATGGAATTCTCCCAAAATAACGAATATCGTGTTCGAAGTACAATATTTACACAATGACATTACTCCATCCAAAGTTTTGCTCCATTTTGATGAATGGAAAGAGAACACAATGTACATTGGGATTTGCGATTGGGGGCTTTCTGGTCAAGTTGTAGAGAAGAAGCCATCAAGGTATGGTTATCGAACCATGGAGGAGCTCCAATAGGAGAAAAAACAACGAAAACATGCAGCCCCTGAATTGTTCTACATGTATGGAGAGAAGGGGTCAGAGACCTCACTTGAAGTCATGCAAAAAAAACACTTCTACTCTATGACTACTGATGCATATGCAACTAAATGGATAGCATATCAAATTTAGAAAGAAGAGTGGGATCCAAAGTATTTTACGACCAAAAACCCAGAGCAGTATCAGCATTTGAGGATTCAACTACTGAGCCTCCAGAAAATAGATGTAGGCGAGAGGGCATCTGTGCTTGATGTTCTAAACACTTTGAGGAAGGCACCTCACTATTGGACTATGCCTGATTGTTGTTATCGTACATAGTATATTGTTTTTACTTTTTGAGCTCTAGTATGTGATAGTTTTATAGGTAGACCACACATTTTTGGTTAGAAGAGCATCAAGCATGTGTATTTTACGGTTGCTACACATTTCATACATAAAGATACGGACATATGGTGAAAATTTTGTAATATGCAATTTGGTCTTTCTTCCATCATGACAGTTGTATGATTTCTGTGAATTTATGAATGTGTAGTAAACAAAGTAGCAAACAACTAATTATATTTGAAATTGATTTTCTAGAGTTTGATATACAGAAAAAGCTTAGAATCATTCCGTTTTGATCAATGAGTCAAAAATTATGAGGATTTTTTGTTTGCAGGCAGTTTTGGATTTCCTACTCTAAAATAAATTTTGACATCCTTTATCTTATCCAATTTTTAATATTTTTGGACAAAAATAAAATTATAGGATGTAGATACATTATTACAATATTTCGACCATTGGGATTGAAAATTTTCAATTCCATATTTAAATTGTAAATAATTTAGTATTTTTAATCATTCTCTAGTACTACCTACTTACTATTTTTTTCCTATATGTTATACTATTCCAAATGACCTGAAATTTTTCAAGCATGTGGCCAACTTGTCTAGGAAAACAAATCCAAAGAAGCTACACCATTTAGGTAATTTTTTCATAGAAATGTGAGCTTGTGAAGTGCAGCTGCCCTGCTTTTTGTTTTAGTTAATTATTGATTAATGATTTTAGTTAATTTGAAATTTTGAATGCTTATATCTTGCAATCCACCGGGTGGAAATGTCTGAAATTTTTACCACATGTTTTTGATACTATATAATACAACATCCTATGGTTAGATATGTCAAAAAAAGTTCTTAATCGAAATTTTGGTAGTTGTACTAGAAATGGTAGTTTTGGAGAGTTTTTGGTGAAAACATAGTGACGGTCCTTTAACGGTTAAAAAAAGTCAACTTAGTGTTGACCACATCGGACGGGCAAGACCTCTATTGGACGGGCAAATCGGACGTCCATCCGGTATGAGAACCCTAGATCCCTTACTTGAGGCTCCCGATATCATTGAATGTCAATTATTGCCTCATCAATGGTGGAATCGTGTGGGGGGCAATGCTCTTCCAAAATTTGCAAAGCGAATTCTCGGTTTGACGTGCTCCGCATCTTCGTGTGAGAGGAATCGGAGCATGTATTCCTTTGTGCACAATAAAGTGCGAAACCACTTGGCCATGACAAAGGTAGAGACATTGGTGTATATCTACGCGTACAACAAACTTGAACGTTAGAAACGTGGATGTCGTACGCGCAGTCTAGGCGTAGGTATCTTTAACACCACAAAAGCGTTAAGATGACACGAGTTATCGTCCCAGGGAATTCCAGATGTTGTCGCGGTAGATAAGTATCTGGAACTACGGATCTACCCGGAAATGACAATCCGCAATAGGATCCGGCACAACACAAACACCAAGTTCCGGAAATACTGTATTCCGGAATCTAATCCGGATCCACCTTGATCCGGATTTTCTACTCTCACTATCCGTCACACCGGTTTTGGGTACCTCTGTTTTACCCTCAGAGGGTCCTCACTTGCTCTTTCCGAGGGGTGGGGAACATCACCACTCAAGTAACACACGTATCAACTCCTAAACAACAAACAACTATCCGTCCTCAAAGTTCTCAGTCCGGTAAGGAGGGAAAGATGGTCCCTCTCACAACATCCCGGGTGGCCACCCGGAAGGTAGGTCACGCAGAGTTACCCCCACACCCGCCCTTACTACAACGACACTCAGCTATTTTCCGGATCAAGCTTTCACCTACTCTTGAGGTTGGCAGACCTTCTGGTGGTTTGGGAATATTCCACTAGGCGGTTGCCGACTTCCGCACGGGACTACTCTCGAGTTCCCGAACTAGCTCCCTGACCACTACCGGATCCCACCGGATCACCGTTCCAGCGATTTAAAGGCACCACGCACAGCTCCTCACTTGTAAACTAGACTCAATCCGCAAAACAACCACGGATAGTTGGAATCTGGAACTAAAGGACTTACTTCCTAGCTGTCGACCGTTCTTGAGGTTGGCAGACCTTCCGATGGTTTGGGAATGTTCCACTTGGCGGCTGCTGACTTCCGCACGAAACTACTCATGAGTTCCGGATTAGCTCCCTGACCACTACCGGATCCCACCGGATCACCGTTCCAGCGATTTAAAGGCACCACGCGCAGCTCCTCAAGTTCAATCTAAACTATTCTGCAAGACACCTTCAGTCGGATCCGGATAACAACCAATCCGGATTCCTACCTTGCACACTCTCCCGGATACACCCACACACAAGTAATCAAGACGCGATACGCAAGATAATGATTCCCAAGGTGTTTATTCTTGGGTGCTCAGATTGAATGACACAAAATGGAATGACAGGCCACAAACCGGCCCGCCCTTAAAAACCAAAACAACACAACAAAAACGGTCCAAAGAAAAAGCGGCCAACGGCCAGCTAAAAATCCGGACAACGGCCAAGTGACCATTCCGGGAAAAATGGAAAGCCGTTAACTTCCTAGAAATCCGGAACTACTTAGCATTCCGGATCAGCGGGTCCCACATCCGGAAAACCCGCGATGAAGACAAAACACTAAAACTAACAATCCAACTACGCAACCTAGTCATTTACCCTTCCGCGCCTTCTTCGCTGACGTTCCGCCCTTTGAAATCCGGGTCGGCGCCTTCGGCCGGATCTGCTTCGTCGGGGTGGACTTGGTTGCGGATCGGGTCCTTGGCGGACTCGGATCCGTCTCCGCATACTCCGACTCGGAAGACGAATTCGTCACTGCCTCCTCTTCCTCCGACTCGAGAACCTCCACCGGATCGCTGCTGTTCTTCCGCCTGGTAGCCTTCTTCTTCTCCAGGTCAATGAACTCAATCGGGGTCGACGGTGACGGCCACGGAGGAGTCTCCTGCTGCATGTGGGTGAACTCCTCCGGATGGGTCCAAGCCGGATTCTGAATCCCAACCGGATCCTCCGTCATTGCCGTCACGTCTACAGCGGGATCCTGAATAGGTGGGAAGAGGTTCACTGAGGTAGTCCGGGGCGTTAGAACCGGATCCGGAATCCTCCTCCCATCCGTAATATCCTTCTGCTCCGAGGATCTTCCGGATTGCTGGGCCGACGATCGTTCTCCCAAGTTCAACTGAGTTGTCTCCGAGAACTCACCTCCGGGACTTTCAGGAAACTCCTCCAATCCGCTGAGTGGATCGAAATGGCCCACCAAGTGCCGCATTTCCTTCAATGCGACCTCAATCCGCGCCTCGAACTCTACCAATATCTTCACAACCTTGGTTCCGGAAATGTGGCCCTCCCGGGTCATCTGGTTGTTCCAAATTCCAGATCTGGTGATGATATCCGCTGGCGGGTCGATGAGATCTCTTAGCTTCCGGACCAGCTCCGTCGCATCCGTCGCTCGTTTGTTGGCGGTGTGCATCTCCCTTTCCGCCCACGTTGCGTGGTTTTGAAGATGGTCGCATTCCGCCTCTACTGCTCGAATCCGTCCCTCCAACAGGCGGATCATCTCCGGATCCGGTCTGCTCTTGATCGCCTCCACGATCTCCGTCTCGTCTGCTACCTTCAATGCCGTGCAGACTTTCTGGATCAGGGTTGCCATCCGGTCGTTGGCAGTCTTCTGACTCCGCAGCCAGGAGATCGTCGACTCGAAGATATCCAGTTCCGGATCAGTGTTCCGGGATGGAACAAGATCCGGAAGCTGGTTCTTCCCTCTTGAATCCGGGTCCATGCTTTTCCGGCGTGAGTCGTGCCTCTCCGGTGAGTCATGCTCCAGTTTCGGCTTTACGTCCTCTTCCAGCTCCTCATCCGTCGGATCCGAATCCGGAGGCAGTCCGTATCGGAGTAGGCTATCTCCCTGCCGGTAGATGATATCTTCCGGACTACTGAGTACCTTCTGCTTGTGATACAAGTGTAGGAGGTACGGACTGATGGGACTGGATTTCTTTCCCACCAGGTTTCCGGAAAGCTTATCTACTATGGACTGGATGATGAGCCCCCAGCTAACTGGTCTAGGGGCCGGTTTTCCCCTTTCCCCTAAGGTTCCGAATACCGTGTTTGCCAGCGTTACTGTAATCCGGCTGGGCTTTTCCGGATACAGGATGGGTCTCAGAAACTCTAAGAGTCTCTGGTCCCTAGAGTTCCGGCAGTCGGATGTAGTGTATCCCTCCTTCGGATCCGCCGGGTTCCGGAATCTATCCACAGCGAATTTCTCTGTCCGCCCGACCCATCCGGATCCTCTAGAGGACGCGAAATAGACTCCGGCCCATATCTCTACTGTCCAGGACTTTGGACGACCTCTAACGGTTAGGTGGTACTGATTCGGAGCGCCATAGACTAACTCGTCTATCATCTCCTCGCTCCGGATGCTCCAGGGTCTTTTCAGAAACCCCAGACACCCCATATCCGTCAGGTCATCCTCTAGTTGGTGGTGGTGTTCCGGATTCTCAGGGATTTCCGGATTGATCATCCGGGCCGTGATCCCTGACTTCCGTACACTGGGCCCTGCCATAACTACTGCCATACTCTATCCTCACTTCCGACTCACTTCCGCTAAGTTTCCGCTAAGTGTCCGTTAAGTTTCCGTCACCTGATCCGCTAAGTTTCCGCTAATCTTCCGTTCTACTTTCCGGTGCGATCGGCACCGGCCTCCCCTTCTCTCCTTAACGCGTTCCTATCTCACCACACTTTCACTCACTAAGCGCCATCGCGATAATCACGCGGAGAAAGAGGGAGAATGAAGAAAACAGCGAGGGTTAAGTAGCTTTTCGGCCTGGCGTTCCCGCAAGTTCCCTAGCCGGACTAGGCTCTAGGGCCTACTCGGCCGGAACTTTCCGGTTTCCGGATTAGGGTTAGGGTTTCCGGATAGGATTTCCGGATCCGACTGTAACCCTAATTACAGTTTAAGGTTTTCCGTAAAGCCTCTAATTCCTATTTCTGGTTTTAGGCTTCCTATTCCCTACCCATTACAGAAATTTTGAAAATTTCTACTCTATATAATTACTATTGTCTATTATTTCTGTTAACGTAGATAATGCGTACTCCCACAGTGGACACAACCCAACCATTTTTTACAACCAGATGCTTGCAGATGGAGATGATGAGGATGAGCGTGATGGGCCTTTGTCTTCAGGGGAAGAAGACAATGTTGTTCCAGATTTTATGAAAGAACGCCAGAACCGTAAGGATGAAGAGGATCGGTTGCGCAACAATCCTTGGAATGCAATGGTTTGGCCACCACCTAGTTTTCCACGACCAATATACGGGAATACATTTGACTTTAGTGACGATGGGTATGTTTCTTCTGGAAATTCACTTGTACGCAGTCCACCGCAGAACGTCGTGCACACTATGGATGCAATTTTGCCGACACATGCATCACAAGGGAGGGAAAGCACCTCCAACAACAAGAACGAAGGCATACCTATTCCCATGGCATCCGTAGAGCAAAAAGCTAGATCTCCAATATCAACTAGTTTGCCTCCGAATATGGCCCGCAATTTAAGAAGCACTGCACAAGTTCCAATGAGAAGCGAACATGAAGAAGAGGCCATTGAAGTCAATGAAGTTGTACATGAGGGAATACCAAATCCCGTTGTATTGAACACATTTACCCTCGAAACAACTGTTACTACAGATGATGATGATGTGCTATTAGCATATGTTATGAATCGAAGTCGGAATGTGCCGTTGAATCTAGAGACGACTATAAATGTGGCAACAGTGAGGAGGTCTATCCCAACCCTTCCAACAAGGCCACCGGTGCATGGAGGTGCTCTACGAACGATTGATGAAGAGGTTCACGGCTCAGCTCCACAACCCACTCAACTTTCAATTCATTCGTGTCTGGCCCTGGCGAATCATCATTAGGAATCCAGGGGCGCAACAGTAGAGGCCAGAAAAGGCGTATTAGGAGGGTTGACGAAAGGGGACCTTGAAACCCTAAACAATCCACTCAAATTGTCCAACGGTGTACCATTGGAGCGGGATGTTCCACCCAAAATGTTAGACAATCAAGTAGAAGAGGGCGACACCCTACATCCAACATGGATGGAACTACGGATGCTTTGAGGCTCACGAAACGACTTGTGCAAACTGAAGGCTTACGTGGTATAGATACAAAAGTTCAAAATCTGAACTCAGAGGTAGAGCATGAGGTACATATCGAAGTAGTAACAAGGGAAGATGATGAAATCAAGAGCTCGAGCAACAATAGGAGCAAAGAAGAGTTACAAAGATACAAACCCTAATGCTGATGAGATGCCGAGCGATTCCACATTCATGCTTGGTGACTAGAATACTAGAGAGTAGAGAAATAGACAATAATTATAGTTATAAGGTTTTAGCTTATATGTTTGGTAGCGAATCTTTGTAATTCAAGCTTTGAGCCTTCATCCTGATGTGTAAGGATTTTGTAGTGCTTCATCAAGCATATGAGCATATTAGAGTGAGGGATAGACTACCAGTTTTAAAATATATGTTGAGTTCTAATTGATAGGCAGTTAGGTGATGACTGCAACGAGGTTATAAAAGTGCGATGCAAATACGACTACATTTGAAGTCCACCTCAAAGCAATATCGATGACTTATCAATATAATTGTTGTTGATATTATTATTGTGGCTTTATATTGGATGAATTTTTGGAATTAGAGAAGTTCTGTCTAATTTACATTTCATAGGCTCTATTATTTGCACTTGTAAATTGTAAACCCCAATATAACGTAACACCTAATTCTACGCTTATAGAATTTCTTTGTGATGTGTTACTTCAAAGACTGAATATGCCAAACTGAAATCCTAAACTGAACCTGCACCCGAGGTTGCCCTCTCCCCTCATTTGAGGTCGCCCTGTAACCCGCGATTGCCGTCTGCTGCTCCGAGACGCAGTCACCCTGGAACCCGAAGTTGCCCCTACTTCTTCGACCCGCGGTCGCCCTCAGTACCCAAAGTCACGGGCGTCCCTAATCCCGAAGTCGCCCTAGCGCCTCTGACCCGCAGTTGCCCCTTCACCCATAGTCGCCTTCAACCCTAAACCCGCAGTTGCCTCTATTTTTTCCACCCAATGTCGCCTCTAAACCCAAAGTCGCCCCTTCACCTGAAGTTGCCTTCAACCCAAAACCTGCAGTCGCCTCAGATTTTCCACCCAAGGTCGCCCAAGGCAAACTTGCATGCGCCCACACCCGCAGTCACCCACGCTGGCTGTCCACATCAATTCCAAAGCCCTGCCACGTAGGCAAAATCTATTTACCGTGGAATAAAAAAATTTACCCCTACACGACGCAATGTCAAGTAAACTCGACACTTGGTGACACGCGACACGTGACGTCATACACGACGCCTAAATCCAAAAATATGTCAAACAAGACAACCCTGTTCTTGAATGATTGGAATTGGAAGACTTTAGACATTGGCTACTAGTGAAGTGCACTTTTTGGTTGCCAAAGCCTCAAAATGATGAAATCCTAATTGTTTACCCCTTAAACGTTTGAGACTATGTTTTCACCAAAACTTTTTCAAGTCAAGTTGGCTACATGCTTGAAATATTTTAGATCATTTGAAATTGTACAACATATAGGAAAAAAATAATAAGTAGAAAAAAATAGAGAATGATTAAAAATACTAAATTGTTAAAAATTTATTTATAGAATTGAAAAATGCCAATCCTAATGGTTGTAATATTGTAATAAACAATGTACACCTTTTTCTTTTCTTTTTTTTCCAAAAATATTTAAAATTGAGTTAAATAAAGGACTTCAAAGTTTATTTTAGAATAGAGATTCTATAACTATCTACAAACTAATCCAAACTAAAATTCTTCATAACTTTCATCTCATTAATCAAAATGGAATGATTCAAAACTTACCACATATATAAAAATCTAGAGAATCAATTTCAAAATTTTATTTTATTTAAAAGTGATTTTCAAAGAAGTTTTTTTTTTCTACCCGGTCTGTCCGATTTGCCCGCTGAACACTCAAAATTACATATCATGCAATAACTTTTGAACCATGTAGTCAAAAGTTATGAAAATTATTGGGCCTTAACCCTAGAGCGCTCCGACATCCAATTTCTAGACAATGTATAGATTCAAGATTAGACTTCTTTCTCATTACAGCTTGGATGAAAGTCATCCTAATTTTTAGAGATACTTTATGAAGTTGTGGTCCTATCCAAGGGTTGGATTTGGTATTACTAGAGCACATATTTTTCTAAAATTACAAATGTGGAAGTATGTGAAGTGGTTGACTTGCGGGTGATTGCAAGAAACACTTGTCCTATTTTTTGTCCCCTTGACCTTAGACTGGTGGTTTTTTGCTCATAACTTTTGCATTGTGTGTCCATCTTTTATGAAATTTGAAATGAAGGTACATGTGATAGTTTTGAATGTTGAATAATATTTTGGGTTTTTTTAAAATTATTTTACTATTTTTAAACTGCCCCCAATTGGATGTCTACCTTGGCCATTTGGGGGGTTTGTAGTACTATTTTTTTATCCAAAAATAAGAATTTGAAGCTCAAAATTGGTATTCAAGGACTTATACTAAAGTTACACAATCTCACAAAAAAAAATTCTAAAAATAGTAAACTGTCCACCCTCCACATGTGCTCAAAGAGCACTACCTTTGCGCAAGTGTAGAGAACACAATTTTATTTTTCCAATAGTGAAAATTGGTGAAAAGGAGTATCTATAAGTTAGAAAAAATGGATTTTTTTTATAGAATTTATAGAATTTTTTTTTCTATTTTTTAAGAATTAAATTCCAAACTGTCTATTTTCTTCCATTTTTCAACCCTCTTTGACCGTGCATAACTCTTAGAGATAAAAAATTTTAGGTCTGAATTTTTGCACATATCATTTTATTAATGCTTTACACATTATCCATATTTTTTTTTATTTAAAAAAAAAATTATTCCAAAATCCACAAATAGGAGTGAAATTGCCGTTTTGAACGAAAATCAGCAAGTGTTTCTTGCAATTGACCTTGCGTTGATTCTAGTTTAAACTTGGAATTGTAAAAATGAGGTCATAGACTCAAAGAGCACAAAAATTTCAAAAAAAATCCATGTCAAGAGAACCTCATTTCAAATCCTTTCCAACAAAATTTACCTCAAAAATGATAATATTTTGCTTGTAATTGAATTTTGAAGGAATTTTGAATTTTCCCTTTCAAAATTCCTAGAAAAATATTGGTGATAGCATTGGTGAATCTAACCATATGGATAGAATCTAAAACTAAAACTCTACAACTTCTATTTGCCTCTCAATTCCAAAATATTCTTCCATTTAGTACTTTATGATGATTTTTCCAAAACTATCAATTTCAGAGATGAGTCTGGATGCTTAGGGGTTAAAGCTACTCCTCATCCCCATATTGTGTGAAATTTTCAAAGAAAAACAAGAAAAACTTTGTTTGTAGTGAGTTGCCTAAAATCGTTATGTTGCAAAAAACATTGTTTGGACATTTAGGGGTTAATAAGCATTGCATAATAATAATGCTAGTTCAAAACCATCATATGGACAATTTCATTAAAATGGTGCCATTGTGTTTCTTTGGTAGTTTTTATGGTTTAGACTCGGTGGTCTAAAATGCACAACTATCCTTGATGTCTGAAATCTATTCCTTTCTTCAATATATGAAATCTACATCCATCATAGATGTCATTTTCACAATTCAAAATGCACGGTCTAAAATCTATATTAGTCCTAGATTTTTAAAATCTATAAAAGTTGAAGATTTCTAAAATCTATATTTGTCTTAGATGACACTTTTATAATTCAAACCGGATAGTTTGAAAATGGCACATTGAATACCGCCATTTTAATGAAATTGCCCATTCATGCATAAAGAACATTTTGGAGGTAGTTTGGAGAAGGAGGACATTTCTTGTAAAATTTAATATCTCTTTGAGTTTAGAGGGTATTTGAATAAGGTATAATTCAAATAAGTATAATTTTATAGTACCTACTATTGTCCAATTTTTTAATTGAATTCAATAGAATCCATTAGGAATAGAATGGCCATTGAGAAGCCCTCAAGCATTTGACAAACAAAGCTATATTATAAAGGCTATGTGACCTATGAGTATTACAAGTACAATTTATATGACACATTTATGACTCTATCTTGTATCAATTTCTCAAAGCTAGTTAAAACCTTCTATTCTATTAAATTGTTCTATATACCAATTGGTTTAATAAAAAAGCTTGTAAAGCTAGTGCACACCATGATGAATGTTGGTGAGGACCATTATATTACACATAGTAACCATAGTTACATTAGTACATTAGTACAAGTACTACTAAACTAAGTAGATTGTCTAATTCAACCAACTAGAATAAGTACTTTTTGTACTATTAATGCAAATTAAATAAAAGTGCATTGTCAAATTGGGAGTATTGTACACATTCTCTTAGCTAATGGATGTGACTCACTTAAAACTTGACATCATTACAAGGGTGAATGGAGATAGGGAAAAAAATTCTCCATTTTCTTGAGAAGTATATTTTAATGAGCTAGGTTGGGCAATTCTTTAGAGGACTCTTTGGAGGTCTATTCTTTAAACTATGAAAATGAAGTTTGACAAAATCTCTTTCTACTTCATCTTGAAATTTTGAAAAATTGAAAGAATTATTGCAATTACAAGTTCCATGTATTAGAATCCAAATTACACAATATGTTGTGTTTTTCATTCATAATTTTTCTTCTTTCAATGGATTTAAGAATATAAATTATAATATTAAGTTTTTCATTCTAACCTTCATCTATAAAAAAATTCTAGAATATTCTAGAATATATATTATAATTGATATAATTTTATTTCTACATTTAACTTTAAAAAATCACAATAATTTGACTTTTCCATCAATATTTTAATTAAAATCAACATAATTAGAATTTTTTTTTTCCACTAGCAAAAAAATAAAAAAATAAAAAAATTCTATACATCAATTAAATAAATTGATAAATTTAGTTTGACAATTAAATTTGACTTCAAGGTTTTTGATGTGCCTATTTTGGGTAAAAAATAAATAAAAGAACCAATTCAGAAATTTTCACATTAATCTCCATTACTACTTGTACCTCTTAAGAAAGTCTCAAATAATTTGAATTATTTTTTTCTATTTTTACTTACTAATTTTCAATTTTTGCAATGAAAATGATAACAAATTAACAATTACAATTTTTCTCAAAACAAATTGAAATTTCTCATAGTGATATACAATTTGCAGTTTCAAATTTCAAATAATAAAAATATAGATTGATATTCAAACACAATCTAATAAGCTACGTTGAGCTCAGACTCGATGTTTGAGCAGTTCGCAATGAATCTCGCCCTTAACGGGTTACCAATGTCGCTACGGCTCCTTTTTGCTCCGCAGAAGAGTTAAGCTTTCACGAAGTCAAAACTGTGACTTGTGACAGTTCACGTGGCTTGCTAGCTCCTCAATCATTGCGAGGAGCAAAAAAACAGATTACAATATTTCACAGGACCCGAACTTTTGTGCAGAGAGACAAGATATGATGATAGTCTGGAAGGCCAATTTGCGTCCTACGCATGTTGAATACGCTTGTCAGGAATCGGATGATTGATGCAGGTGGAGGATCTCTAGCTGGGCCTGGCCGACTTCAATTCGTGGTCAAGAAGACAAACAGGAATCCGAAAGAACGTACGAAATTGATGATCACACCGTGCGCATGTATTGCGCAGCAACTTTTCTAGCTTATTCTCTTCCATAAAGAAAAAGCTAGATCGATCACAATATTTCACATAAAATCAATATCACTCAGTGTACAAAGTGCCATCACCCAAAACCTTTACATATTCTAGCTTATTGGATTCATCATATCCCTGGGCGGATCTAAAGGATGGAACTCGAAGAGTCTGACAAAATTGAGAATAGCGTGTCCGGCGGAATGAGTGACTATCACGAATGTACAGTAAATCTCGAACCAAAACCTTGATGGACGAGATCCCAAGGACTCCACAGAGTGCACCAGCTCTTAAACTTGGGCCAAAACTGCAATAGAGACAATGTTATGCAGCTGTCAAACTATGGCACTTAATTTCCTGCAGCAAGAAACCAACTAAACAACTTCAGATGTCCAAATTTCAAATCCAATCCTCAAATTATCAACGTACCACCACATTACCGATCACCAACGCCAGCTCCAAAGCTTCTTGAACGCTCTCTAGTACACGAGATTCTAGCTACCCATCGAGGATACGGGAACAGACGGAAAGATGTTTCAACCAAATCCCTAAGTGAAAAGAGCCATGAATCGAATCAAAAGGACGTCGAGCTCCCACAAAACATTCGATCTTTAGCAGATCAGGACCCAAATTCAGTACAAATCTTATTTACGATTCAGCAACTGGGCAGACCAACGAAGAGAAAATTCTGGAGAAGAGTAAAGACCGCCCTTCAGTAGTCCGATCCAATTGCTTAAGAATGTTACGCATCAGCAGGATTATTCTGCTAGAAGCGGCACGCTAGGTCCGAAGTCGTAGAGGATTCTTGCTCGACCAAAAGTGATGTTCAGCAGCGGTGGCCTCCCCGTTTGCACCATTGTCACCACAACATCCTTCACGTTGTTCTTTCCGATCTGCACCAGCTTGGGTCCGATGGCCACGCGCCACACGCGCTTGGGGTTGGAAGTCGCCTGGCCGGCGGTCGGTATGTAGTTGAACTCCCCTGCGAACTCGGGACACATGGGTCCGTCGGCGGCAACTGCTTGTGGGAAGAAGAAATAAGTCTTCCATTTAGTGTTCGCCGTGATGTTGGGGAGGTGGATGCCGGACAGCTCCAGAATCTCCGTGCCGTTGGTGAGACGGACCTCGGGGCGTTTGAGACGGAACGTGATCGGGGTTAGGCCCAGCACTTGGGAAGTTTTGTGCTTGGTCGTGCTGCTGATGAGAGCTTCGGTGGCAGATTGGTTGAGGGGATTGCAGAGGGGGATGGTGTTCTCTTGCCCAGGGGGGACGCCGTTTGTCGCCCACGGCGTCGGTATGTCTTCGTAACTGTACCTGCAGGTGGAAAATGCGAGGATGGAATCGAATGATAAGAGGTGCTTTTACGGTGAAAGTACACTGACAGGAAGCTCATCGCAAATGCAAGATGACAGAGTTCAAACACCATAGGACTGCATGTCGTGACTGTAAGATTTAAGGCCCACACCACTGGTTGCTGCAGATGCAAGGAGTAAAACTGTGCTGTAACAGAGCTAGACACCAACATAAGAAATTTGACATGAACCCATGGAAATTAGGTGGTGGTTCGTTCTATCTGACTCTTTGAGTTCCATGAAAATCGATCAGCACTTTTCTTGCGTTTGTGTCAAATTTCATATGCTGGATGTTAGATCTACGGCAAAACTGCTCACATTGTGTAATTGCAGTAATGATGACCAAGGGGCTAAAGTAACTGCACTTTAAACCTGATTAGCCAGTCTCTGCAAAGTTAATTAAGATCGAAGCGCTAAACCGCAGATAGCCGCACAAGAAGCCTACTGAGTCCTGAATTACAAAGAATTCTATGGTATGGAGGAAGTTTGAAACCTTGCGTGACTTATAGAATATTGATAGCACTTACATACGGTCGATGAAGAAGTTCGTTACACTCTAGACGTACACCGAGCTTAAATAATATACATTCAAGATAGCAATAAATTCGGGTGATCGAGGGATGATTCATGGTATTCAATTTCCGTAAGTACCTGAGAAGATCAATGTCGAGCACCTGCTGGACGCTCATCTTAACCAGATTCGCGTTCTCGTCGTAGAACGTGAACATCGAGTCATTAAACGCTCGGTCCATTGGCCTGGTTCTCACCCCCCCCGGCAGCCCTTGCCACAACGTCCACACCCGATCGATATTGCCGTGATGCGCATAAAACACTGGATCAAACGCAGATCTTCCAAGTATCTGCATATCACCCCCCACCCACCCATGCACAGGCCCATGCGGGGTAACTTCCAAAAGCCCAGGCCCTGTACCCTCAATATCCCCAAAGTAGTACGGCAACCCGTAGAACAACTCCGGCGTGGGCGCCCCAGTCACCAACTGCGAGTATTGCAACCGATCATTCTGCTGTCTCCGAAACGCCGCCGTCTTGTTCGTATGCGCGCACACACCACTTCTCGTATCCATGTCAATCAAATTCTCAGGAGTGGTGCAGTTGCTGCTGCGGTTGCGGTTCCAGAGGGATGAGCTTCGGTTGTAGTAAATCGCAGGGAAGGAATTCGGAAGAGGATCAAGTTCCTGGGAGTTGTCCCACGCCCAGAACGGCAAGGCGAAGCTGTTGTCCTCGACCATTTGGGCGAGGATGCGTTCGTGCCAAAACAGGAACATGCGGTGCCAGGGGAGGAAGAACCAGCCATCGTGAATCTCTAAGGCATACTGGTGTCCAGGGAAGTGGAGCGCGTTGTCGCAGTACAGGCAGTGCAAATTCATCTGGTTGAGAAGTGAGCGCGGGTCGGAGTCGGGGAGGGCACGGATCATCGCGTACGCGCGCTCCAGGCGCGAGACTTCGAATGGCGTGAGCAGGTGCACTGGGCGGCGGATGCGCCATGGCTGGGTGTTAATCGTGTCAAGCTTGAATTCACGGATGCCTGGGGTGCCTGTGTAAGGGGTGGGCATGCAGCAGCGCTCGACACTGTTGCACTGTGTGGGGATGTCAGCGGCAGGAATAGGCCCTCCGTTTCGCAAGTGCGCTTCGGATGTCCATACCACGAGGGTCATGGACAGAACTGCCCAAAGCATGGAATTCCTCATGACTGACAGGAAGTGAGTTAGCGCCTTGCGCACCTGCGCTTGCTGCCCCGGCCGGGATTCACTACTACAACAGTAAGATCTTGGTCACGGAGCAACCCCCGAAACGTTGCGTGATAATAAGTTACACTGGGAGGAAACGGGGTTTGGTCTACGATCAGTTGTTGCTGAAATAGTAACGCAGGCTACGCTTTAACACTTAAGCGCTCCGACGTCCATATTGTGGACGATGGACAGAGGGCTTGCAGGCGTTGTTTCATCCAACTACCTTCTCATTCATCCAATGTAACACTTGAATCTTGAAAAGCTGACCTTCTTTTATGCCCAATTTCATGAAATTTTGGTAAATGGTATTACTGTACAAAGATATAAGCAAAAATGTATCAAAATTTGAAAAAGGATTGAGGTGTTAAGGGGTTAATCTAGCTTGGGAGCGTCGCGTTCTAATACTTGGATTTGGCCATGTAAGGTGTCGTTGTTACTTAACTATTGTGTAAGTAGGTCAGCAAATTTGAAGGCTCTTTTATTAATCCCTTACCGCTCCAATGTCCATGATGAACATAGAAGTTTCAAGGGCTTTTATTTACCACAAAACTTCTCATTTATCCCCAAATCAATGCTTGGCTTTCAAAAAACCACACTTACAATATGATTAGTATAATGAAATTGAGGTAAAAAAAATTATATTTATAAAGATATAAGTAAAAATATGCAAAAATTAAAAAAGGAACTTAGGCTCTAAGGGTTAATTTTTTTACTCTTTAATTTTATTGTTACTAGTATCCAATATTTAAGCCCTACAATTACCTTCCGGTTTGTAGATAGCATAAGTATGTAAAAAATCAAGAAAGGATTCAAACACTTAAATAAGGATTAACCCCTTAACGCCTCAATCCTTTTTCAAAATTTGGCACATTTTTGCTTATATCTTTATACAGTAATACCATTTACCAAAATTTCATGAAATTGGGCATAAAAGGAGCTAGGTTGTCTTTTCAAGATTCAAGTGTTACATTGGATGAATGAGAAGGTAGTTGGATGAAACAACGCCTACAAGCCCTCTGTTCATCGTCCCACAATATGGACATCAAAGCGCTTAAGGGTTAAGTAGATTGTTTTTGTATCCATTTGCTTTGAAAGCACTTATAGTGTAAAAATGGAAAAGAATCAAAGTTGGATGTAGCACCATCAATTCATATAATTATGCTAAGTATACTTGCAGAGTGACTGTGAAATTGGATCAGTTATAATAACGCTTTTCTGTTATAAGTAGGACTATTCTTCTTCAGTAACGTGCTTAACTTAATTTTCTTTGGTCTCCTTCTAGTTCAACCAGACCACCAAATATTTTGAATGAATTGGAGTGTTTACATTCTTTGCTTTGAGGGACATCAATTAAGGAAGAAGAAACCATTGGACCCAAGTAACGTATTGCTGTACAAAATCTCATATCAAAGTTGGCAACTTGGCAAAGCCTTCAGCATTACAAATTAAAGTTCCGTAACTCACTGGGATTGTTGGCTTCTAGATATGTATTACAACGCATACCAAAATGATGTTAGAAAGCCGTGAGTTTGCCACCTTAAGTTTGCGCTTCTAACAGACCTTTAGGTTGCATACTTCTAGTACTCCACCCATTGCCTAAATTGACTCACAAAATGAAAATTAGAGAAGCATACTGAAACTTCGAGCAGCGCACAATCGGCTCGCAAGGGGGCTGGTATCGATGGCTGCAATATTATGACTGATGGAACATTTACAAGAACACGCTGATGCTGCTGTTGTTCTTGATCAAGTCCCGCGGTAATGCGGCAGTGCTTATGGCGTCCACAGCTTTGCTTTGTGTCCGTGATCAACATTATCACCTGTTGGGGTGTACAATGTTAAACCCTAAGCACCTCAAATGCTCCAATGGGCATCACATTTAAATACACTGCTTTTGCGTGACTCCTGTAGAGACTTTCTTTTGTTCACTTTCATTTACGGAGTACTTTTTTGACCAACATTTGCTATGCTCATCATATGACTTCATTGTGAACTTCTAACAGTTAAGTGGACAGCCATATATCTTACTTCAGCCAAGTTCGAATGAGAAGCGATGAAGTTTCAAACATGCATAGTTTGTGGTATCAGAAATTTTATGATGTCTTTCAAAGGTTTATAGCTATGCACAGTGACTATATATATCGCAAAAGTCCCTTCCTGCTGATTATCATTTTGGCATTAATCCATCAGTTAATTGAAGCACCATTTTAGAATGCTTAAAAGAATAAAATTGAAAAAAATACGAAAAATTACTAACAAACATTGAATGGCAGTGAAATAATGCCAGACTTTAGTATCAACCTCATCAATCAATTGAAGCATCGCAAAAATAGCCGATAATCAATGCGGAGGGACTTTGGGTTGACTAAGTAGGGGTCGAGAAGTGTAGACCTTCAGATATTCGCTTGGAATTTTTGTACTACCGAAGCCACACTTGAATTCAAACCCAAATAAAATAAAATTCCTTTCAAACCAACGGGATTCTGCATTGAATGGAACTGTATATCAGGCCATAAGATTCTTGAGCCTGCTACAGTTATCCAGTCCACAGAGGCACCATTTGAGATGGCACAGATACACCATTGAATTCCCGTATTCTAGCTGCCTTCACCTGCCATAAGGTTTCCATCCTGTAATAGGATAAAAACTTGGTATGGGAAATTCAAGGATATAATGACTTACTGGTTGAGCAAAGAAGGGCTCCACTTTCTCTTGATCGAATGTGAAGATGTTCAGATAGTCTTCTCTTGGGTGGTAGTATTCGATCAAAAAAGACTCGGTGATTTTGGAGGCTGTTGCCAAGTTGCTAGTATCACTCCTTGTGGACGGGACAATCTTGGCCATCGAAAACCTCGTCAATCAGTACGTACCATGACAGCCTTCTTCACGTTTGTCGTTGATGCAAGGTACCTGTAAGATAAACACATTCAATTAATGGCACGATTCTAAGCGCCAGAAATTGTGACAATTGTGTCTAATGGAATCGCAAGTTTGTGAACAATTTCAAGGATGTTGAGGATCATGCATGTCTGACTCAGTGTTGATTCATAAAAATTGACTTACCACAATCTCATACGAGGATCGTAGATGCCGCAGTCTGCTTCATCCTGCATATAACATTGTACTATTCTTCCATTACAGGTGTTCTTATGCACAGAAAACTAGAAGAAACAATCACCTGTGCCACCATCGCTCAAACCTTTGTTTCAATCTATTGCAAAATACCATCAGCAGCACTTTGAATTTTTTTTCAGCACTGATAAAATTATTACCATTCCTGGAAAGATCCGAAAGATGCCATCAACGGAGTCGAAATACAACCGAAAGAAATTGCTGTTGTTCGAATGTTTTTGAAACAAACTGTCCAAGTTCCTCTAAGCACAAATTTCTCGAAGTTGTCTCGGAGTAATGTAGTCGGTCGCAGCGTAGACTCCTGGCACTGTCATCAAGATTGCGAATCACAATGATTATATGAAACTTGCCATTGACTGCATAGTATACCCCCACAACAACTTTTTAAAAGGTTTAACAAATTTCAAATCGTGTTAAGTGATTTGACGCATCTTGTAACTACTGATAATGGAGTCGAGAAAAAGAGTTTAAGCTTCATATAGTCTACATCTTCTGATTTATGAGGAACATAGTGATAAGTATGTAAAATTATATTAAAGACAAGTGTTTCCCATTCACCGCACATCCACTGCACAAAGTACTTTTCACTTGCCAAAAGAATCGAAGTTGGTCAAATGATATACTTTCTTGTAATGCAATGCAACGATTGATGACCATTTCACTACAAGCCCATCGAGGACACAAACTGGGTTAGATTCCAGGCTCGCTTGATTCGTAAGCAACCCCACTCATTGTTTGAACTCTCTAAGTATGGTATAAAGCGTAAGATGCACTACAGTTTCTACATCAAGAGTATGGGAACTCGGCAATACATATCGGTGTACATGCTGTCACTATCGTAGGGCAAGCCTAAGCAATCTTGTGACGCACTTTGTTCAATGAACTCATCAGCATGTTCTGGAAAAGGCATGTAGTAAGTGCGGCAATGGAAAATGGATTAAAAGCAGGAATTCGAAGGAGCATCAACAGGGAAAGACTTGGGACAACAAAGACTTGGGGGAGAACTGCATGCAAGTGATCTTTGAATTTGGCTAAAGTAACATAACATTGTTAACCAGTCTAAACCCTTCCCCCTTTGGAGGGATAACTCAGTTATAATTTGTAGAGAATCATTGAATCACCAGTTTCAACAACATAAGAATTCTGCTCAGACAAGTAATTTGGATGATTTCAGGTGTACTTACTTTATCAAAAGTCATTTCCAATGAGTACAGGTCGTAAAGAAAATATCTGAAGCCAAACTCTCGTGAGCAGCGAATGCATCGTGCTGGAACACAATATCATCTACTAGTCGTAAATAACCACATTCACAACACTTCAACTCAGAATTCTCTCTATCCTTGACATTGTCTGTACTTGGGCAAGAAACACAATGCCTCTAACATGGACACACCCTGCTCCCAATTATGCATATCCTAACTAGTCGCATATCCACTACCTGAACGAAACTACACTGAATAGTGAAATTAGGTTGCCCCACACTAATTTCTCATATCTAACACTTTTAGAGATGTTCAACTATAGTCTGGGGCAACCTAATTTCACTATTTAGTGTAATTCATGTCCAATCCTTCACAATGGCTAGCACACGGAATATCAGAAACAGGTTCGGTTCATAGAACTACATGTTAACAAAATTGCAATATGGAGCAACTGACATACCAGTCAGTATCCATACAACGGGGCGTCCAGTGTCCAGCACTGCAACATTGATGGAACCGTCAAAATTAAAGTTTCAGTAATTTTCTCGAGCATCAGTTTCGTGGTCTTAGAGATCTATTTATGAATGAGAACCTATGTGAACTACAAGCCATTTACAGCTTCCTATAGAACTGAAGTAACTCTGCTGAAACTATTTGTGCCAAAACAGGAACTTTCTAAATTGCTAGCTTCGAGCTTCACAGTGAACAACGACCCTGTTGAGCACAGGCTTAGAATACATGTTTGTGAGCAAGGCTTCTCTTGACATACTAGTGAGACTAACATTGGAATCTACTAAGGTAAACAAGCTGATACAACCGCTGCAGTCACCTATGATATCCTTACAATATGCAGTGACGCACCGGCTCATAAAATTTAATATCAGCTGGTAATGCTGAAAGCTCATGGTCGTCGAGCCTTCGCTGCAACAAATACAGCAGGCCAGAGAATTCGCTGCACTGTTTGCTTCATGCTATTCATTATCCGCGCTCCTTAAACTCTTAATATCTCTTCCATCCAGTGTATTGAACTCTGACATTGCCCTAGAGTGCTTAAGCTCGTCTCTTACTCAGACGCCATGAATTTGGCTCATGGTACCGATCATAAAGAGGTTCGATTCGCTCTTGCCGTTTCCTCTTGCTCATTTTTGTGGGATCAGCAACCTTGAAGAAACGTGGAGCCAATTCAACCAACCATTTCGGGTCCATCAAAGTCACTTCCCGCATGTACTCCTTTGTGGTCATGACCAACTCATGGTAGATAACCCAGTCAGGTTGCCTCTGAAATAAAGCACTACTTGGATGAATATAAACCGGTTGGTTCTCTACCAGAGTCCGGTAGCCCTCTTGGGGGTCCTTCCGTGCAGCATGGAAGAAAAAGCCCGCTGCTATTGCTTTTCTTATCCTTGTAAAGTTCCTGCCCGCACTCACCACGTCCAACTTGTACCTGTCCATGATTGTAAGAAGCTGTTTCCGCACATCTTGTGCCCTCCTCAATGACCGAGACTGCACAAAGTTCTCAAAACACCAAGGACCTGAAAAGTTCTTCGCCTTCCAAGCTTCATACACTGCCAACAGTGTCAAATGATCACCCTCTACTTGGAAAAACTTGGCTCTCTTCTGATCAGCCTGCGCTTGTTTCTCTCGTGGTCTGTAAAAAATATTCTGAGCTTGCAACATGGAAATTATGGTCAGGATCTCGTCACTGCAACCCAAGTCTACACTGGCAAGAAGCATCTTAGAAAGAGGCGGCTCCAGAGGAAATTCTGCCATCTTCCTTCCGAGTTTCGTCAGAAGTCCCTCCTCATCCAGAGCTCCAAGACTGTACAGCTGTTCCATCGCAGAGATAAGTGCTTGAGGCGGAGGGGGATCCATGAAATCAAATGATAGGAGATCATTGATTCCCATTGCTTTCATTGTCAGGGTCGTCAAACCCAGATTAACCCTTTGAATTTCTGGCACTGTTGTAGGCAGCATCTCATTCCGATATGCGCTTTCAGTGTACAATCGGTAGCACTTGCCAGGTCCTGTCCTTCCAGCACGTCCAGCTCGTTGCCTTGCAGAGGCCTGTGATATGGGAGTGATCACCAAGGAGTCTAAGCCTAGCTTCGGGTTGTAAACATTCTGCTTCGCAAATCCAGGATCCACGACATAGTAGATTCCATCAATGGTGAGAGAAGCCTCAGCGATGTTCGTTGCAACGACAACCTTTCTTGTACCTGGTGGTGGTGCCTCGAAGATCCTTGTTTGCATTTCACTCGGCAAAGCACTGTAAACTGGAAGAATAATGAGTTCCGGAACATTGGGCCCCAGACCCTTCATCCGCTCAAACAGAATTTGGCATGCAGTATCAATCTCTTCTTGCCCTGTCAAAAAGATAAGAACATCCCCTTCAGGCTCTGTAAGGTGAATCTGCATGACAGTAATCAGAGCAGCATCCAAGTAATCAGTCTCTGGCATCTTCGTGTACAATATTTCCACAGGATAAGTTCTTCCAGGAATGGTAAAAATGGGGCAGTCGAAAAAGTATCTCGAAAACTTTTCCGCGTCCAGCGTTGCAGAGGTGACGATGAGCCTCAGATCAGGCCTGCGTTTGACAAGCCCTTTCAAAAGCCCAAACAAGACATCTGTGTGGATGGTACGCTCATGAGCTTCATCAAGCATAACGACCGAATACGAAGCACACATCTCGTCGATCAGAATCTCCCGCAACAGCATGCCGTCTGTCATATATTTGATCACCGTCTCAGGTCCAGTACAATCCTCAAACCGGATGGCATACCCTACCTCCTCCCCAAGTCGACATCCGAACTCTTCCGCTACTCTCTTCGCCACAGACATAGCAGCGACTCGCCTGGGTTGCGTGCAGCCTATCTTCCCCCTGGTAGTATACCCAGCTTCCGCGAGGTACTGCGTCATCTGCGTTGTTTTCCCCGAACCTGTCTCTCCAATCACCACCAACACTTGATTATCATTCACAGCCTTGATGAGTTCATTCTTGAGTTTATATATAGGCAAACTCTGTCTCTGTTCCTGAATCGAAAGCTTGGACCGCTGCCCGAACGTTGGAGCCTTCCCAAAGGCGTCCTTCTTCCACTCCGGCATATCGTAGGCCGACAGACCCACTCCCCTCAGCTCCTGGGCGAGATGTCGCTCACCAGTCTCTGGCATGGGATCCTCCCAGGGCCTATTCAAATCCTTCGGTATAGAATCCAGCATCGTCCGTTGTTGCTGCTCTCTCAACTCTCGTCGCTCTTTCGCAAGCGCCGACTGCGTCATGGCAGCTCTCTGCAACGACCCATCAGGGTTCTTCACAATCTTCACCGGCGACACATCAACCGAATACCTTGTTTGACCGCGAAGAAAAGCCGGTTCATCTTCATTCAGCTCAATCTCGAGCTCCTCCTCCGCCCCTTCATCATGATACAACATTCCTCCCCCATCGTCATCATACATCGGATAATCCTTGACCCCCAATACACCTGACGCAATCAGCTGCTTGGCCTCCCACCGCTCAGGAGAACTCATCCTCTTCATTGGCCTCCTGGTCGACGTGTTCTCATCTTCTTCGACAATCGTAATCCCCGAAAGTCCCTTCCGCATTTCAGGAGCCAGGCTAGAGCTAGACGGATTCGCACGGAAATTCTCTTCCTCAGCAGTGATCCGTTTCATAGGAAGCAAATCCTCTCCAGTCTTTTGATCCACATCTCGCATACTAAGACTAATCTTCTTTTCACTTACAGACAGCACTTTCACCCACACTTCTTGGTCCCGCTCCACAGCATCCTTGGCATTCACAACACGCCGCGACGCGATATTATGCACGTGAACCAAACCCTCTTTCCGATCCCTAACCCCTAACAACTGCACAAAGCAACCGTAGTCCATGATCCGGGAGACTCTGCCTCGGTATATCCCATAAAGCTCCGGCTCGTCCGCCATCGGAACCCTAACAACTCCTCGATCTCCATCCTCGATATCATCCTCCCTACCTCTCCCTCGACCACTTTCATACCTGCCATTCCCTCGTCGCCCGTCTACATCCCTGCCCCCGCGCTCGGAAACCTTAACCTGCTCCTTCAATCGTGTCTCCCTCTCCCTATCATCATCGCGGTCATAACCTCTCCCCCGGTGCCGACCGCCATCCCTCTCGTTTCTCCTTCCGTCATCCCTCTCGTCTCTCCTTCCGCCATCCCTCTCGTCTCTCCTTCCGCCATCCCTCTCTTTCTCTTTCTCCCGCCCACCATCTCGAACCCTATCACCCTCTCGAACCCTAAAATCACCACTTCTGTCTCTGTCCCCCCTCCGATTCTCTCTGACATCATCATCACCACCCACCCGGCCCTCGGAAACCCTAACCCCGATGCCATCGGCCGCGAGCTCGTCCTCCAACTCCCGCACGCGCTGCTTGCTGTCCGGCACAGCCAACCCCGGAAAGGCACTCCGCTTTAAGTCCTTATTGTCCCCGCCTAACCCCTTGCTCAACTTGTCCCGGCTCACCGGCGGCAAAATGGCGTGAATGATCGTCAACAACGTCTTGACGAAATACTCTGGCATCTCCGCATCGTTGGCTTTCAAAACCTTCCCGAACTCCTGTTGCGTCTCGCATTTCTGCGCCAAGTCGATGATAAACTCCGCCAAGATTTTGTCGCTGCACCCGATGTGCGCCTCCAACTCTGTGCACACCTTGGACACCAGCGACAGATACTCCAACTTCTTCAACCCCTCCATCGCTAAACCTAAACCCTAACCCCGATGGACATTGTCCTCCTGCGAAAATGCGATGAGACTGGAGTTCAGGAAACGGCGAAAAGTTCCTGCAGGAAAGCAATGGTGTTCTGAATCTTTCTTCTTCTCTGGTGCTCACAATGCAAAATGCGGAAATTTAGTTTTGCTTCTGTCTGCTATGCTATACTTGCTTTGTTTAGCTTTTACTTTTGATTTAACTTTAACTTTTATGCACGGGAGAGCTTTCCATTACTACGTGTTATATGTTGAGCATGGGATCAAGTTACATTAATTTATCGTGTTCAAAAAATTAATTATGCAGAAATGAAAAATGCAGGAAATTAGCACTTCGTGCAATATCAATTGGAGAGACAAATTCACGGATATAGGAGTATGGATATTAAAGTAGAAGTATGTTGATAATTATAAAAAATAAAAAATAAAAAATAAAAAAATAAAAAGGTAATTTTTGCTTCTACCTACTATGCACACTATACTTGTTTTTTTCACTTTTGATTTATTTTCTTGATTTTGATTTTATATTATTTGACTTTTATTTTGTATTTAAATTTTGATTTTATATATGGGAGTGCTTTAGATTACTACTTGTACTATGTCAAGCATGGGGTCAAGTTTCATTAGTTTATCGTATTAGAGGACGAAAAAACTAATTAGTGACTCTTAGAAAACTAATATATTTCCTTACAATCAATAAAAAGCTTCAAAAATTACTAGTACTTAAAATTTAATATTGTAGAAATATACTTGAAATCCTTAAAAAAAATTAGAACTTTAAAATCTTTTGAGTTTTAAAATCAAAATGAAAGTGAATCTAAAAAATATACTAGTAATATTTTGCACAAAATTTAAAATATTGTAATTTGAAAAATTAGTATAACATGTTAATAAAATAAATCAATATAATGATAATTATGTTTGTGATTGGATTGATTTCAAAGAAATAGAATGAACATCATATCACATTATTTTAGGGGAAAAGAGTTGGAAAAAAAGTATAATGAGATTCATTTGGTGAAAGAGCATGGCTTATAAATAAGTTATATTTGTGATAGGAGCATGAAGTCTTTTTACACGTCCAACAAAATTTGCCTAATACTTGTCATTTTAACTTAGATTCAAATACTGGATTAGTGGCCACTTACGCATCACTTTTTCTAAATTAAAGAAAAAATTGCATTTAAGATCATATTCATATTCTAGTTTCAGAATTAAAGACCTACAATGATGAAATTTCTTGGTATAAAGTAGGTGGCTCAAAAAGCGACACTTTAAGGTCTCTTAGGACTTTTTGAAGTGTTTCATAGGCACAAAAATATTTTCCCTTATTTTTCACTTGGAGAAGAATTGATGCAAAATCTAACACAAGTGGTTTCATGTTTTTCGGAGCATTTATGAATTACTTATGAATTTTCAAAGAATTCTGCCATAGGCACCTATTTGTGATCCTAGGCCTTGCAAAACTTACACACACGCGGTCTGAAAAAAGATATGGCGTGACCAAAAACAAGTAGTGAAGCATTGAAAAAAGTAATACTTAAGGTTCTTAAACTGAAGCCCTAAACGTCCCAAGGAATCAATATTGTCTTCACATACTTTCAAGTCCAATTCAAAGTGCTATAACTTTTGCATCCAATTTCCAAATTCAATAAAACTTGTTGGAAATTTTGCATTCTCTTTTCTAGTTTGTGTGATAAAATTTTCAGATCAATCCGAGTTATATTGATTTTTTGTGAGCCAATTGAAGTTCACAAGTTCAATTTGAGTTCACCAAACTGCATTTGCTGGCTACAGCTTTGGGGGCTTCTATTTCCTTCATTCTAAGTTTGTTTTCAATAAAATTTGTTGGATTATGTTCCCCTTGAAGTCTAGTTATTGTGGTAAAATTTTCATGTCGATTCAAGTTGTTTTGAATGTTTGGGAGCAATTCGAAGTTCCAATTCCCGACATTCTTCAATCACAGTGAACTTTGGCGGCTTATAACTTCTTCATACAAGGTCCATTTTCAATATTTTTTGTTGGAAAAGTTGCACCTACTAGTCTAGTTTGTGTGGCTAAAATTTCATATCAATACAAAAATTAATGAGTGACTGAGAATCATTTTAGTAAAAGTATGTTCAGCCGTAAATGTGTTTCTTGCAAAAATGAACTCTTAGTTCGAAATCAACCCACCCTAGTTCTTATTACACCATATGTGAAGTATAAACTAACATCTAACAAACCCTATTAAGCTCTCACATTATCAAAAGTTCATTTTAGAATCGCTTAGTGTCCATTTCAAAGCCTCTTGTAGGGACAGTTCCAAGAAGTGGGTCGCAATTCGAGCCACCTACTTTAAATATCCTAAGAAAATGAGCCACTTGTGAAAATTAAGATAATTGATCCATGACCTATAATACCTTGATTTTTTCAATTAGGCATGGGACACTAAATGATCAAAGTCACACTATTTGTATATATTAATTAAAATGATATGATCATCAATATAGGTATATTGTAATAATATCCCCAAAACAAAATTCATAGCAACATTTATTATGTAGGAGATAGTAATTTGGGACCTCACTAAATAGTAGTTGCAAGAAAGACCAAACGATTTTAGTAGCATTCTGCCCTGACTGCAATTTTTTGCATACAATACTATTAGTACTAAAGTACTATGAAATAGAACAATCTCAGTCGTTGATCTAAAAAATTGACGACTAATAGTACTTTTGACTACTTATAAATACTGAAAAAGTACTATTTAAAAAAAAAATTATCATAGAAAATAGATACAACTAGGTATAAATTAATAATAATTAAAAAATCATGAACAAACCCTTCTAAAAATTGGCCATTTGTATAGACTTGATAGTGATCACATTTCAACAAAAAATAGAAGCCAAAACCATCTTGAATGAATGGAATGTTGTGCGCAATGGACCCCTATTCACACGCATGTGGAGGACAAAAAATAGTCTTTTTTTTAAATTTCCTTTGTTAGGCATGTGCTTATTTAGTGTACAAATAGCCTTCAAAAATTTCACGTGTACATCATCATTTTCGGATACTCTATAGTACTAAAAAACTCTAAAACACAAAGTGTAACAAATTAGCTAAATTGAATTTTAATCATGGAATGTTTTTTCAAATTTTTCAAAAAATAAGGAATCGCAAAATTAGCCATCTCCAATAAAAATTTCAAGTACATCAGCTTCATTTTCCAAAAGTTATAGCCAATGGTAAGTCTATCACTCCAATTGTGACAAAAAAATAGGACGGTCTTTCTTGCAATCACCTTTAAAGCCACTTCACACTTATGGCCAAGGTGACGAGGCCGTGGTTTTCCAAAAGTTTGTTCTCTCGACCCTTCACACTAGAAGGCACAAGTCCGAAAGGCCATCACCCTCCAACTACCTACATAACAATAAATTGCTTACATGGCGACGAACTCTCAAAGGAAATTTGGGTTGGCTAGAAATGGATGCCCAAACTATGGCCAAGAGGCCATCGACTTATGACAAGATCTCAACCATTAGATTGGTAGGTGGGAGTTCATTACTAAAAATTTGGACTTTGAGTTTGGCCTTTGGAGGCTTCACACTATGGCCATTCAAGTTGTGGGAATTCATTGCCAAGGGTTTGGACTTTGGACTTGGCCCTTTGGAGGCTTTACACTATGACTATCCAAAGACTCCAATTTCTATTATTTATTACCTATTTTATTGCCCATTTCTTTGGACTCTCAACAAAGTTTGGCCACTCAATCCCATAGCCTCTCAACTTGGATGGCCATAGTGTGAAGTGGCCCTAAGAGAATCTAAAATCCCCTTTTGACTACCAACAAGCCCTTGCTAAAAACATTTTCTATATTAATGGGAAGGCTTAGATGAAGCTCTAGGAGGTGGAATAAAGGGCCACTTGTGGTCTTGGGCATATACTAAATGCCTACAAAATGACAACCTCACACTCAACAATTAATTGACCAATGGTGCTCCTTGAAAATGCCCTCCAAAATCTATTTTTCAATCATCCCAAACTACACTTTGAAAAGGGCTCCAAAACTAAAATGCTAGGAGTACACCAAACTCTACTTATAGTTTGAAATTGATTTTTTAAATGCTATTTTTAGCCTTATTCTAGAACATTTTGTCCAAAAAGAAGATCATTTTGGGAATGAGGTAGTACTCCATACTAGTTAAGCAATGGCTAACTTCCAATCCTAATTATCTTCAATATAAAGGAATGATCAAAATTATCTTGGTACAACACACAATTAACTCAATTTGTTCTTCTTGCGGTTGCCTTGTTATTGAACTTAATCCCTAATCATCGAGGAGGATGTTTGGCGTCTAATGGATGATAGGGAATCCTTGTAGTAGGGCAAAAATGCAACTATTCATCCTCGGAATTTAGTTGTGAAAAGGGGAGGTCTTCTATAATAGTTTGACTTCCAATAGGTGCTTTTGCTATTTCTAAGCCAATGATTCAAATGGTAATGAAAAGGGATGATTTCCAAGGCACTAGAAGGAACTCGCGTCAAAGTTGATGGATTTTGTTAGATATACAATATAACAATCATTGTTTTTATGTCAACAATGATGTCCACTGTAACATCTTCATGTTATAGTGAACGTCATTGTTGACATAAGAACAAGGGTTGTTACATGGGATGTCTAACAAAATCTATCAACTTTGACATAAGAATACAAAAGAAAACATGGGATCGATCCTTCTAGCACTAGTAGAAAACGCAGGAAATTTGACAGAATTTTGTTGATTTGGTCGCGTTGTCTTGGTCACTGTTCTGTTGATTTCAACATAAATCTGTAATTTTCAAAAGATTTCTATTGGAATCAACAAAATAGTGACTGGGACAAAACAACCAAATCAACAGAATTCTGTCAATTTTTTTGCGTTTTCTATTAGGGTAGTGAGGTCATCTTTCGTCCTTTAAGGGTTAATCTGTGTGCAAGACTATGACAATTTGCCAAGTTTACAAATTACTAGTGACAACATTCACGAGGTTGTTAACTTAGTCTTTGACTACTCTTAGTCTTGAGATATGGATGGAATCACTTTTTGTGTTACATTGTTAGGTACAACAACAAATTGCTTGAAGCTCCATCGGGAAAAATCAAAAATTGAAACAATACTATTGCAATATTGTTGCAATACAGACTAGATTACTTAATAGTCTAATATTGTTGCAAATTGCAACATTATTGCTTATAGTTAAATATTGTAGTATTGATGCAATCTTGTAAAGGTATTAAAATTTGAATAAAAACAAGATATTTTCAATGATAATATTTATATTATATTCAAGTTATAGATTGATTTGTTGTAGTCTACATTTGACACTTGTAGTTGTGTTGTTAGTGATATTTTTCAATATTGCAACAATACTACAAGAGATCTAAATGTTATAGAAGTGAACATTTTGATAGTCTCAAATGTCTTGCTGTTATAGATTGAAAATATTTTCATACGTACAAAAGGGCTACATTTGTCTATTTTGAAATGTCTAAATGTAGTCACTACAAGAGAAACTGTGTATTATTTGACAAAATTCTGTAAATTGTGCTATAGATTAGGAGACCCTGTTTTGAACACTTTTTTGACAGAATTCTGTCAATTCTGCTGTCAATTTGGACAAAGATACATGTCAACAAGTCTTCCTCTCACTCCTTTACTACCATGGATTTTTTAATTTCCACGTCACTTAATCCCAAAAAATATTTTTCAAGAATTTAATAAAATACTTGAAATAATGGCTAGAAAAAAAATTGGATGAAATTTTATCAGATGAATGATAAGTTTTTAGATGAAATGTTTTTGGATGATTTAAATTTCAAATTTTTCTTTATGAACTTTCCAGAATGTTGACCAAAACACATCAAGAATATGGAGTTAATTTTTTTACTAAATTTTTTTTCTTGCATGAATCATTTGTATTTTGTGAAATGGACCGGGAAAAAAATCTCCTTATATACACACATGGAGGTAGGAGGTCGACCAACCCAGATGGGATATGTGAATTTTTGAAGTTGAGAGCTCATAGTGAAGTTAGAAATCCGTAATTTTGTAATAAAACTAAGATTTTAGACCTCATTTGAGTATAGTAGAATGTATTTTTTTAAGAACTTTGAACTAAGAATAATTAGAATATAAATTGAAGTTTCAAGTTCAAAAATAATTTTGACATTTCAAGTTTTCAATCAAAAGTTATAGGCAGATTTCAAAGAGGAAGTTTGAAAAAATATAATAATAACAATTTCAAACACCTCTTTGAAATTTCATAACTTTTGATTGGAAACTTGAAATGTCAAAAGAATTTTTGGATGCAAAACTTGAGTTGATTTTTTAACTAATATTAGCTCAATTATTTTTGAAAAAACACATTATTCTATGCCTAAATGAGGTCTGAAGTCCTACTTTCAACACAATTCCTATTTCTAACTTAATGTGTTAGAGGTTTAATTTTCAAATCACATACATGACCAATTTTGGCAACAATTGAACAAATTAACAAGGTTGTGAACAAAAATCAACATTCTAGGTGAAAGTATACTTGAAACAGCAATGCAATTGAAGATGCCGAAAGAACAACAATATACAGCCCAACAATGATGACTTCCAAGATAAAAGCCGAGATGATTAGCTGAGTTTGTTTGAATGCAAAAGTGGCATGGCGTTGATCCAACACTTGTTGCCTTCAACTATGAATCAATCCCCTAAAACAAAATGATGCAAAGTTTTTGGGAATTTCAAGTACTTAACCCCTAAAGGACCAAGACCATTTTCTGTCAAAAGCCACTGAAAACTGCCCCTACTGATGCGTTCATCAAGTTTTTCAACAAAATGTTATTTTTATAAATCTAACCGTAGGATATTTTAGTAAACTTGTAGAAGAATAAGTGGTAAAAATTTCGTCATATTTGACCGTACGGATTGAAAGATATAGGCATTTGAAGTGAAAGTTTTTGTTTTTTTTCACTGTGCCCGACAACTTCAGCTGCCTTTGACCATTGATTGCGGTAACTTTTTCCACTATGGGTGCTGAATTTAAAAATTTATCATATTCTAAATCATGTTAGGCATGTCTCAAAAAAATTTCAAGGAAAAAAAAGACATGGAACACATCCAAATAAATCTTGCAATGCAACAATGTCGGAAAGTTCACAATGCCTCACATAAATTTTTGAGCAAGTTTTCCACCATATAATTTTGAAACTCAAAAATCCAAATGGTGGATTGAAAGATATAGTGTGACTTTACAATCTCCAAAAAGAAAATTTAGAAAAAAACAAAAACTCTATTTCTTATGGAATTTAGAAGCAAAATGTGAAGAAATTATGGATTATGGCTTCGGGCATGGCATGGAAAAAGGGTTGAGGGATGTTCCCGATATATTCCCACTATGTTCCCGGTATATTCCAATCATTAGGAACTGTAAATTACAAAGAACCCATATTCCCCTCTCCCTCACGTTCCCTTCTTCCCTCCCCGTTCCCCTCCCTCTCCCCATTCTCCTCCCTATCCCCGATACCCTCCTTGTTTCTCTTCCCTTTCCCTCCCTACTCCCTATTTCTCTCTCCCCTCCCTATTTCCCTCCCCTTTCCCCTTTCCCCTCCCCCAGCTCCTGCACTTTTTTAGCAACCTCTTCGCTCCCTAGCCCTCCTTAGCCTGTTCCTTCAAAAATTAGGCTTGCCTCCCGCTGCCCTTCACTTGTGCACCTCCTTGCCCCTCACAACGTGTCCTTCATCAAATTTTAGAAAGTCAATTGTGCCCGTGCTGCCCCCGATGTGTAAATTGTACAAGATTTGCGATAACTTTTGAATGACAAAACGAATTTCCATGAATTTTTTTTCCCACGTTGTCCTTACAAAACTCTATCTTTTAAAAAAAATTCAATTAATTTGAAAAATAATAATAATAATAATAATAATAGCCTACCTGATTTTCATTTTGTCCCCTGAGGGGACTTTGGTCCTTTAGGGGTTAAATGAAATACAAAATGTGACTTACCATTTTGTGCCTCTTGTGGCATTTGTGATACTTACGATGGAAATTGCCGTTGACTTGGAAGCGGACATGGCACTCAATAAGGGTGCGGTCAATGCCTTGCTCACCTCGAACTCTCTCCTCCTTCATTATCCATATGCATGATGGGCATGGCAGGTTGTTGGTTCATCACTAGCAATCCTTTTTGTGCACAAAGGCAAGGAGAGAATATTCTAGAACTCCTCCTGCAACTCTTCTTTTGTAATGTTGTCCTTGATGCTACTCATCACCAGCAATCTACAACACACTACAATGTCAACAAAGAATCATTTAATTATTGAAAGAAGCACAATGATCCACTAACCATTTTCCTCATACACAATTATTTACTGAACATCAGTAGGAAAACTAACCACTACAGAGCAATGCCATTCGTGGGAAGTTGAATGCAACTTGTCCTTCAAAAAAAATGAGCCTCTGACTATTTGAAGAAGAAGGAGAAAAAAAGAACTTGCCGCCTTAGTTGACAGCCCTATTCTGGCGCTAAATGCCGCCTTTGGAACTCCACAATGGTTATTGAGCAATGAGCTGGGGAGTACCTTTTGAGGTGGGCCGGGTGCAAACCCTACTTTTTCTGATGTAAGGCAAGAGGTCTACTAAAGAAATGGACCATGTATGGGCTAGAATTTAATTTTGCAGTGGTGGAACATCTTCAAATATTTTCAATAAATTTTCCTTGAAAGACAAGGGGAATTGATATTTAGTTATAAAATTTTGAAGTAGAAATGGCATAGGGCTTTAAAATCTCCCATTTACTAAAATACACATTGTTTATACATTGTTGTTTATGAAAAAGCAACATGTACAAATAGTGTACAATTAAGTAGGTGGGCCATTTTAGAGCCTCTTCAAATAAGTAGTTGTAGCAAAGACAAATGCCGGCTACAACAAAAGCAGTGTTTTATGATTGTAAAATATAACTGCAGTGAGTCGTAAAATCAAAAAATATGAATCACGCAGAAATCACTGTAGATGACTTGGAATATGACTGACTGTAGTCGTTTAGAAGCAGTCGCTTCACACATCAGTCATATTGGCAGTCATATAAGTTGAAGGGTATAAATAGCCATAATTAGCCATTGTATGCCAACAAGGCGTATATTTTGACTATCTTTAACTTTTTCTTGAGCTGCCCAGATAAATGAAAAAATCCTACATGGAATATGACTACGTTGAGTCATATTTTTTGATGACGTGGAATATAACTGAGGTGAGTCATATTTTTTGATGACATGGAATATGATTGCGGTGAGTAACAGTTGAGGACAAAGAAAAGAATTTCATAATTTAAAGGTCAAAGTTTATCACAACTAACCAAATCTCCTAAAACATGTGAATTAGATATTTGAAAATTGTACAAAACATCTTCAATACTCACAATGAGTCCTAAGCAAGTAACTTAGCTAATGAAATTGGACCAACAAAGGTCAATTCCTATTTATTTTGGAATTAGAAGATAAAACAATAAAAAAAATAGAGAAAAAAATTTAAAAGTGTCCAATGCGAGCTCCCACAAATTGGCATAGAGGTGTCTTCTATAGTTCTAAATATACGTGTAAATTTTCCAAGGAGTAGTCCCTCTTAGTCAAAAGTTGTGGGCAATTTGGTTAGTTGTGACTAATGCCCATTTTTGCATTAGTCACAATCATTAGTCACAAGTATCCAAATCTCCTAAAATATGTGAATTAGGTATTTAATCTCCTAAAACATGTGAATTATTGTATAATATGTAGTTTTTAATCCCTAGGCGGGCATTTGAACTAATGAAATTACTTTCTAAGAAAAAAATTGAAATTGCTAATGAAGATTTGTATATACATGAAAACCTTTTAATAATTCTATTTTGATCGATGAGATGAAAGTTATGAGTAATTTTAGTTTGGGGGCAATTATGAATCATTTTCTATTTCTTTCTACTTACATTATTTTTCTAGGAGTTGTACAATTCCAAATGATCTGGAATTTTTCAAGCATGTAGACAACTTGCCTTCAAGATTGAATTCAAAGAAGCATTGTGGACATGGACACTTTTGCATAAGAAAATGAGTCCTTGTGAAGTCCAACTGCCCAATTTTTTGTGTAGTGAAACAAAAAAGGATTTTTGTCCATGTCAATGTAAATATGTTGCAATCCATATGGTGAAAATTTCTGAATCTTTTTCCACACCTTCATAAACCAACTTACTACAAAATCCTAAAGTTACATGTGTCCAAAATTATTATTGTTTCTAAAATGTGAGACTTGTATAGGAAATGGCACTACTGGAGAGTTTTTGGTGAAATCATAGTCAAAAATGTTTAGAGGTTAAATACAAATATTGAAATTTTGTAATTATAATGTAGTAAATTAAAGGTCATTGATATGGTGAATCAAATATGAAAATTTGGCAACCATGTAAGAATATCAATCTCTTTTTTAACAATAAAAAATTAAAAAATTAGAAGTTTGAAGTACATAATTGAAATTAGTCTCTAGGGATGAAACTTTAAATATTGGTGTATAAATTGGTGTATAAAAGAAGTATGAGTTACATGGAAAATTATGAATTTAGTCTATTTGAGAATTTGATTTTGAAGCAATATAATTGCAGTTTTGAAACAATTCAATAATAATACAATAGTGAATTCGAAAGTTAAATAATAACAATATTATTTAGTTGGATTCAAATCAAAATTTTAATAATGAAAGTGCATTGCTTGCAAGCCAGTTTTTATACTAAAACAATTATACAACAATATAACAATGTCTTATACCAAAAGAAATAGCAACAATATTGCAACAGACTTGAATCATTTAAGAATTGTTGCAATGTTGAAACAGTAATACTAGTACATTGTCTCAATTGCAATTCAAAACTAAAAAAAACTAAAAAAACAATAATAAGTAAAAAATAAGTCAATACTGAAAAAATATTGAAAAAATTAAACCTAGCTTTAAATTCAGTATTGATGGGATTGACAAACTAGTGTTGTACGAATGAAAGTTCGATATTGTCTAAATTTCTAGGTGACAATTTTGTCTTGAATTTATTAGAAAGTATTAGATGTCTAGACTAGTTAGCTATAGGGGTTAAACAAATCATTTGATATAGAACTTCCATAGGGATTAAGTCGAGGGTCTGCTAACATAAGTTTCTTTAGTCAATACAACTTCAATATTTTTGCAAGACTTTTCCAAAAGCAATACTGAAACAGAAGATAACGCATCAATATTGAATTTTGTTTGAAACAGTCCTGCATTTGTACTACGAACAATTGCCACTGCATTGTTGCAATATTGTTGCAAATGTTTTCATTTTCCTAATGTCGACTTAATCCCTATAGAAGTTCTATATCAATTTGTTTAACCCCTGTAGCTAACTAGTCTAGACATCTAATACTTTCTAATGAATTCAAGACAAAATTGTCACCCAAAAATTTAGACAATATCGAACTTTCATTTGTACAACACTAGTTCACCAACCCCAAAGTATTAAGAACCAGTTCCAAAAACCCCAAACGACAACTAAATTATATATCAACAATCAATCATAAACAATTTCTCAACACATCTTTCCATCATAGATTAACACTCCCAGTTGCTCCACAAACCAAGCTGCCTTTTTTCCTC
The DNA here is from genome assembly GCA_947034895.1 of Rhytidiadelphus loreus. Classification (NCBI taxonomy): domain Eukaryota; kingdom Viridiplantae; phylum Streptophyta; class Bryopsida; order Hypnales; family Hylocomiaceae; genus Rhytidiadelphus; species Rhytidiadelphus loreus. The sequence goes on along the minus strand of OX344765.1, from coordinate 23,741,929 downwards.
GCTCACCCCAGCATCTGGTTCATCACAAATTACAGATCAAGTCAAATAGTTGATGTTATGTACCTCCTATTATTTGTAACTTCAAATAACAATGGAAGCACAATAAAGATACAAATAGACTTATTAACATAATGTTTCACAAGAACTCAAACCACCGGACCATAGAGAGAGATCAATCCTCATCAAAGAGAGAGAGCCTCCTTACCCCCGAGCTCTATCTTATATATCGAATAAAGACTAGGTCTTTATTTCTATCTTTAGCTTTCTATTCTTGATTCTATCTAGAACCATCCACTAAAGTAATAGTCTTAGTTATACTTAAAAGTATTCTAAGTATCCATTCCTATCTCATCTAATCTTGATCTTCTACTTGAAGTTGTCTAACTCCAAGTTCCACTTCACAAATCCATCATATGGAGATGTCTATCCATTGAGTTGCCAAATTCCAGTGCATAAATCCATCACTGAGATATGTCTATCTCTAATCAATTTCTGCTTATCGACTAATTCATATTACATCATGAATTAGTTATCCATCATCGCATTCATCCATCTCTAGTCAACATGACTAGTCATCAATCATCCATCTCTGGTCAACATGACCAATCATCAATCATCCATCTCTGGTCAACATGACCAATCATCAATCATCTATCTTTCAATGCATTCATCCATCAGAGATTGTGACAAGGATTATAACAGTTGAGCATAGGTATCCACAAAGAATTTATTTGCCCATAATGATTCTAATCGCCTAAAATTTAATGCACAACTATACTTGTCCAGCTCATTTTAACTCTACCATGCATGTTCATACATGATAAACTCAACCACTTCCGCACTTAATTTCACAGAGTCGATCACATTGTGCGCTCACAGACAAGTTGTTGCTCACGCACTCAGTTCCAAGATGACACAGTTACATCTCAAATTAAACACGTACACTCATACAATTTGTTGTTGAATAACACCTAAACAGAAATCTAAACATTGAGTGAAATAGATGCAAGTGCCAAATCAACCAAAGTAGTTCATTTTCAGCACACTCAAACATCAAACACAGAATCCACCGGACAATTTGTTGTAACACACACACGTACACACACCACGCCAATCCAATCTCTGGATGAATTCCATCTCAAATACAATTTACCAACAATAGATTTTGCTTTCAAAACAACAAGTCAACTAGTCCAAGACCGCTCATAAAATAGAAAGGGTTTAGAAAAACATTGAAGCACAAGACAACTTGTTAAAAGACGAATTGTATTGCAATATTGAAGTAGTTCACCTTTATACAGATGGACAACAAAAACAACTTGACACACGAAAGAAAATACCAAGAGAGTGAGAGCGTGAGTTGACAATTTGCCTACCTATATCCAACAACAAGACAATTGTTCAAGCTCAAAGATCACTATGGCAATTTGTTACTCTTTCAATCCAACCCATTGGCAACGTTCTATATCCTTTCAAAATGTCAATTAGCCCATATTACTATGATAATGTGCAATCAACTTGCCAATTAGTCATACTATAATCCTATGACATACGTTCAATATAAGATTCAAAGAAGATTGAATAGCCAAGTAGTTGATAGCCATCCCTATAGGCTACGTACAAACTTCATAACAAACAACAAGTTTAGTTTTGCACCTTGGGGAACAATGAAGACTTGAGTGAGGAGTTTGTCCTTATCAATAATGTACAAGTGGTCATTTTTCCAAATAACGCTACTATATTGTCAATCTTTGTTGCTTCTATACTCAATACTTTTGTGAAGTTATAATTGTGGAATTTCTCCTCTGCAATTGTGATACCTTAAAAAGTCAGCTTCTCCCTTGGAACTGAGGATTTGGTCACACTGAGCAACAAAGGTTCAACCGAGATCACTATGAGATCAAAATAAGAATGTTAGACTTCTAGGTGTTAGCTCCACATCTGTAGGCAAACTAGAGATTGGATTTTGCAATCTCTAACCATGGACAAGAGATTATGGGACGAGAATTGAGGCCTCCAATTCCTACAAAGCCAAGTTAGGAAAGAATGCATAGGGCTACTTTAGATTTCACACATTGAGTCAACCACTCCTACATGGGGCTATACACACCTTGATTGGCGCAAAAAACATGTCTTATTTGTGTAACCTCGTTTTGTTCAATGTTGACTCTATTCAAGACAAGTAACAAGAATGAGAATGAAGAGGTGGGAGTTACATGGTGTCTATGTAACATGCTAAATATATTTGAGAGAACAAGGTTTCAAGCTTCTTCTTCTTTGAGATCGATCAAACACTAAATTGTTACGTCAAATGCATCACAACGCGTCATGAATGCAATGGATTATATTCAACTTGTTAAACTCACCCCTTGTAGCACTATGATTTTGACACGAGTTTTAAGGTTGCTGATTAGAACTGTGCAACCTTAAGTGATCCTTACTACCTCAGCCTCTAAGTATGTTGATCAACAACTGAATGCAGGAAGGGAGGGTTCACCTAACTTACAGGCAAGTTGGAGAAGCTCCTCAGATAAGGTTTTCGGCAGGACAACCACAAGGAAATTTTTCTGGTTTCCTACATTATCAATGTAGTAAAATCAAGGAAAACACCACTTTCGAAAGTGTGAGCATGTAGAGATTTGGAATCGCTATGTAGAATTTCAGTCATTTTAGTACATTACATAGTAAACAACCCAATTTACTACTTTCTAGCATACATTCCTATTATGCATGATTGTAGTAAAATACATAACATAGGAAACAACCCAGTTTTACTACTTTCTTGCTCACATGACTATTATGCATGATCATAGTGAAATACAGAATATGGCAAACACCTCATTTTTACTACTTCCTCACACATACGACATAATTCTCCATGATAGGGAAATACATGACATGGTAAACAATACATTTTGATCACTTTCTCACATATGCATTATAAGTATGCATAGTAGAGAAGTGTTTTCTTTATTATTAGCAACACATAATTATGGAAATCATTATAATTTAGAATGTTATGAGAAGGTGCTTTTTGAAAGATGTTTGAATAGTTAGATAGTCATTACCCTCTTGAAATGAAAGTGATTGGAAAACCATATATTACAAATGAAAAATTGGCTTTAATTGAAAAAATGTATGTGTAATTTTTCATTGGATTTAATATTTGTAAAATAAGTATTTGCAAGGATGTAGTGGTTATTTTTTGAAGATTGAAGCATCTCAGGTGTAACTTTTGAAGCTTTAACCCCTCAATTAAGATGACACAATGTGTCTTTTTAAAAAAAAATTATGTCAATTTCTCGAGAGGGTGCAACAAATGTCAATATTTTGTGAACTAAGATTTTGTAGAAATACAAGTTGATATACTTTTTTCCTTTTTGAATTTTGAATGTGAGAAGTAATTGAAAATTCATTTAAGACAAGTAGCCAAGAATGTAGTCTAGTAGGGAAAAGTAGCAAATATAATGTTTTTCCTTCAAAAGAGTAGTGGAGAGAGAAAAAATTTATATTTCTTGAATGTTTTTATTCTTTAATGTACACAGAATGTTTAAAAAAATAAGATTTCAATTTTTAACAATTTCAGAAATAAAAGGTTCAATCTAGTGTAATTAACACAAAATAATGAGAATGACTTCTAATTTTTTGAAGATGTTCCAAATAATATGGCAATAGTATGAGTTGTTAAACACAAGGAGATTTGTTTGCTTTCCTACGTTATCAATGTAGTAAAATCATGGAAAACACCACTTCTCAAAATGTTAATATGTGGAGATTTGGAATTGCTATGTAGAATTTCAATCAATTTACTACATAACATAGTAAACAACACATTTTTACTACTTTCTCACACACATTTGGAAAAAAATGTGATTTTACCATGTAGTTTTTTGTTGAGGACATTATCCCATAAGGATTGTCGGTGTTGAGACTCCGGTGGAGTATAAGATGCAAGCTTCCCACATAGTTGCATCGCAGCTTTTGCCTCCATGTGGAATGTGCAAAGTGTTGTACTGTGGGGTACATTGTACACTACAATGTTATACAACATACAACAATGTATCCTTTGTATTGTTACGAAAGGAAGAAAATGGTGTATTGGTACTAATATTTCTCATAAATAATTGGTCCATGAAAGACTACACTCTACTTTCCTTGTTTCAGTTTACTACATTTTCATTTCACTGCATTTTTTATTCACTGCAGTTCGTACCTTACTACATTCTTTGTTTACTACATTCTCAATTCACTACATTTTCCATTTCCTACGTTCCCAATTTACTACATTTTCCATTCACTACATTTGTCATTTTACTACTTTCGAAATGTAGAGATGGTAGTGCATTCACTACATTCTGTCTTTTACTACTTTAGTCTTAAGTACATAGGAAAATAGGTAGTAAAATGCCCTGTTTTCCTAGGTAGTAAAACGAAATAATCTCCCTGTGAACGAACTTCCCAACTCCTGTAGCTTCCTTTCTCCAAGGATGAAATTATGGGTGCAAGATAATACAGACTGCCATCTCAGCTAGCTAGCTCCTGAAGGAACCATCTAGTTGCAATTGAATCTCGTTTCAAGCCGCAAGGAAATCCAACTGAAAGGATTCATGCATTGTCAGTTGCCGGCGAACGATTTTGTATCCCTTCAGCTAGCGTCATGAGACGTCCTCGTGCCGATTGTTTTCGCATCAATGAAAGCAGCGTCCTTTGTACCGCACCTGCTGATTTAGAGTGAATTGTGACATACTTTGAGCTTCTGAGGGACTCGACTTTCAACGTGTGAGAAATTAGCAAATTTGATTCTTGAGCAAACAATAGGTAAAGTTATAAGAGTGAGATTGTTACTACTTGGAAATAACATTCAGGGTTTCTGCTCGCTGTTAGGTTGTTGGTGCAACATTCTTCTTGGATCGCACTTAGGGTTTGCTGAAGTTTCAGATTGATATTTTTAGAGTGATTGTCAAATGGTGGAATGACAAGCTACAAACTGAAGGGCAAAGACAAGCTTTGCAAAGAGTTGAGTGGCAATAGAAGTGTCACCCATCTACATTGTGAGCTCTCCAAGGGATGGACTGTGAGCATGGTAGAGAATAATATTTCCTTAGTTTAAGCTTTTGAAGTCAAGTGGTAGATAGTTCGTTCATCAAGTTTGTTGAACTTCTTCACTCACCCTTTTGAGAGGAGAACAATTGAAGCGAGTTCAGTTATCCAACAATTCGTTTCAATCTTTTATGGAGTTTGGAGATGTAACTCCCCCTCTGAGAAATCTGCTAGGGTAGTACAAGTACCACACTCTCCTGACATCAAATGTTTCTCATGTAATGTCGGATGGTTTCTTGTACATTCTTTCAAAGTGGTAGGTCTAAAGAAACCACTATTTTCTAGTGACAATAGACAACCCCCTTTTTTCATTACAAATGGTTAGTAGCTATTGACATTAACTAAGGAAGCCATAGTTACACTTGCTTACCTAGAACATACTTAAGGTAGGAGGTCCATGAAGTGCTCATGCTTTAAAAGTGTCCACCTCTTGAAGTGTACAATATTGTACACTTTCTTTGGGACATTGTTTCAGCAATGTATAAATAACAAACATTTTAGGAGGTGAACACTCTAGTGACCATTTTGTTTCAATTTCAAATATTTAAAACTAATTTCATGAAGCTCCAAAAAAATATGAAACGACTTTGGAGCTTCTTCTTTTGCAAGCCATCGTTGCATCATCTTGAGGAAATAACTTATAGGTTTTCTTTTTGAGCTCAATTTTTACAATTCAAAGGAAATTATTCCACAAGGTTCATTTTAATTGCTAGAACAATCTCACCAATGGAATTAGTGTATTTCAATTCCATCTTAAAGTCATTAACAATTTAGATTCTCATTCTTTCTTGTACCTACTTCTATTTAACAATTTTTTAATGAGTGAAAATTAAGTGTTTTTTTGTTGAATACTTTTTCCTAGATTCTCAACTCAATTCTTCAACATAAAAATTTAGAAAATCAAAATCAATAGTGTAAAAATTTTAGGTTAAGAAGGTTTAAAAGCCAAAAAATCTAGTCGAGCAAGGTGTAAAAGAAAACTTGTTTTCTTGACTTTAAATGCAAATATCTTGCAATTTGCGTAGTCGAAGTTTTAGAAAAAAAATTCCAAGCATTTTTATACTAGATTTGTACCAGATCCTACAGTTAGATATGTAAAAGAAAACAAGTTTTAAAGTTTTTTGCTCTTTGTAATAGAAATGGCAGTTTTGAGTGGTTTTTGATGGAATAAAAGGCCTTGGGACTTTAGGAGTTAAACATCCTCTTCTTTAGAAAAGTCAACAATAACGAAATGAGGGAATGTGCAATACTAATCACTGGAAATGCATTCAAGAAACTCCCACCAAAAAATTGGATGGAAAAAAAAATGCTTTTTTTCAATCCTACAGTCCCACGTGAAGTCATCCCGAGGAAAAACAAAACGTCCACAGCGTCCTTTATAGGCGTTAAAGTCCATTCGCAAATCACTACTAGAGTTTTCAGCAAGTGAATCTAGTCTAAAAGTCATGTGTAAATTCTTTCATAACACCCTTTCAGATAGCATTAGCAACACTAAAAATCATTCACAAAAACTGACTCTTGTACATTCTTACATTTAATCTTATCCTTTTCCAATCCCATTATCTTGCAAAGTCAACTAAATTTGGACTTCAGTCTGATGTCATTGAATTCAAGAGATGGTTTCCCCAAGTCTTATCTAAAACATGACTGTGCCTAGAAACACCGTCGTAGTGTCCACCAAACCCAAGAAGAAAAAACAAAGGAGCTGCACAAAAGGGAAGGGAGGTGCAGTCAAACAAACAAGCGCTCGTTCAGTTGCTGTCTTTGACTGCGAAACAAGAACAGATTGCACTCAACATGAAGTGTTCAATTCCTCCGAACACAACAATATTTTTACCTTACAACAGATCTGTTACACCAACATTTTACAACACGATCTGTTACGTCGCTTTCTTCAGCTTGCCAGTCTCGCCAGCCCCATTTTGTAACGGTTTCCTCCGCTTTTCCAAGCTTTATGGAACAGTCAGTACGATATTGCAGCAAACCAACCGTGGAGTTCACGCATCAGACATGAGTCACGTCAAGAGAATGGCAAGGTGTGCCTAGCTATGAACTTCACAATTCCAAAACACACATACACACTCTCATCAGACAACCTGCATTGAGAAGCTTTGTGCTCTTTTTTATTCGCAGTTACAAAAATAGTAATGATTAATAATAATAATATTACTAGGCTTATAAGAGTTTGGTTGATAAAAAATCCGCGCTACAATCTCGTAGCCCGAAAATTTTCTTGACGTGGGACCAATATACACAAAAATGTCCACACCCCACAATAATGTAATGTACAGCTCTACCGTAATGAGCATACATAAATGGTTAGTACGGGTCACTTCGTCATCGTCATCGTCATCATCCTCTCAAGAGGAGAAAAGGTGCAACCACAAAAACAATCGGGGCTCTCACTACCTCTAACAAATTTTTAGGCTATGGCTGGCGACAGCTGCTCCTCCTCTCTTGTACGGAGAAGACGCGACATTCCTTCTCTACACTCGCTCTAAATCCTCAGTCACTCTACTTGGCATCTGTGTCATCCAGAAGGTGGAGATTGTAGCAGCAGCGGCAGCAGCAGCCGCACAAATCCCCTTTCCCAAGGACGGTTTTCTGTGTGAAAGGTGGGTTGGAAAGAGGGTTGAAAACAAACATAACATACCATCGGCATGTGTTTCAAGGGTGGTTTATTATCACAAACCCCATGTACGTATGATTTTTAAAGCTTCTTTTAAGGATCATCCTCCTTCTTGTAGAGAGGAACACCGCTCACGTCTTCTCCGTCGAATCCGGCCACCTGTGTCAAGCCCCCATGGCTCCTTGGTATATATGGTGATTACTGGTATATGCACGCACGGCATTTGCAAACTGCTTCTTTTCTATAGACCCTGCACTCTTCTGCATCACCCACAAATTTCAATCAATACATTGCAAAATACTCGAGTAAAATCAAAACCTGATCAAACACAACACACGCACCACTAAAACTCCACAGTTTACGACACCGAGTGTCATCATATCCACTACAACTAAAACTACCCAATAAGTCCCATTAACACTAAAACTCCATAAAACAAAACTGACTAGAAACCACAAGATAATGTGTAAGCAGAGCCACCAGCAAGCAAGCACCACAATGTGCTACAAAATACTACTACCAATCCCATTCTAACACCCCCAAAAGCAAAAAAAGCAAGAGCGAGAACACCCTAGATACCTTATTCGGACTTCGACTTTCTTCTCCATTCTTCACACTATCCCCACTGTCACTATTCTCCACACTCGAATTCTCCCCAGCACTGGCTCTTTCCTCCTCCTTTTCTTCTTCTTGTTCTTCTTCTTCGTCTCCTTCTCTCAACCTCTTCTCCACCAAGAGCTGCCTCATAATCGACCCTTCCTCCAACTCCGGATGATGATGCCAATAGCTTCCCAGAAACGTCTTCGCCCCGTCCAAGCTCGGGAAGTACGGCGGCTCGAAGTAAATCTGCGACAAGGCATCTGCAGCCGACACGGGATCCATGGCGTCCTTGGGATTCGTTACCAGCGTGGCTTTGTACTCTCCGCTGCCCATGACGGAGACGACGAGCTGTTGGTAGGCGAAGTAGAACTGGCGGACGGCGGCTTCCACGGCTTGGAAGGCTTGAAGCAGGTGGATGGTGGACGAGTGGTGGAACGAAGGGTGGGTGTGGGTGCGTGTGCCGTGGGTGTGGAGGAGGTCAAGGATGGCTTCTTGTAAGCGGGGGCCACCTTTCGGGTCGGGGTTGACGCCGACGACCTTGGGGACCAGGTGACGGAGCTCCTTGCAGGCTTTGGTCACGTGGCGGAGGCGGGTGGAGCGGAGGCAGTAGGCGCCTGGAAGGACAACAACAGGACAGAAATGGAGATCAGTAAGAAGGATCCAGAAATGGATGTATGATGAAAAGAAAAAGAAAGATCCACAAATTGATATGGTCAGAAGGAACGATTCACGAATTGATGGGAGAAACAACACTCCACAAGTTTATGTCAGAAACAACACTCCACACAATGGTATCAGAAATAACTATCTCCAAACTGATATCAGAGATCTGGGCGGGTGATAGTCATGGCTCTCAGAAACTGGGAAGTACTGTGGGTTTCGGATCGGAAATGAAGTCTAAGCTGATGTAGACCGACAGAAGTGGAAACCGAGTGATGAAGCTCTCGTGGAGCGTAAACATTATGCACCTAGAGCATACCCGCGAATTTCTGTCGGGAACTCGCTCTGCTAGGGCGGTCTTCCCCATCAGAAACACCCATGGGTTTCTGATAGGAGATGAAAGTCGGTCTACATCAGCTTAGTCAGACATGGACAAGACTGATAAAGCAACACGAACCCAGAGTGCTGTCAGCTATGGCGTACAATAATCATGCCCATCAGAAACTGGTCAGGTCTTTAGGTTCCCAATAGGAGATGAAAGTCGGGCTATATCTGTTTAGTCAGAAACGGAAACCGAGAGATACAGGAACATGAATTCAAAAGCTCCATGGATAGAGAAGAGATCAAATGGAGCATGGTACTGCATACATGAACCAATAAGTGTCCGTGTCGCTACAAGTGTCTGCTTCCATATCTATAAGAGTGCAGATTATACATTCAGAAACGAAAGCAACAAAATGTATCAGCAGAACGAAATCATGTCTAATCTTTTTGAAATAGAAAAAAAATGTTACTTCTTTTTGGAAGTTACTGCAATCAACCATAAGCTTCGAAAGTGGGGTTTCCAATTATTAGTTTAGCCGCTTAGGGACGGAATAAAACATTCGGTAAGCATAAGGGTTGTGTCCCTACCTCCACCGATGTGTTCCGTGCTGACCGCCGTCCCGTCCTGCGAAATCGCCAGCTCCTCCTTCAAGCGCATGAAATCGTCCGGATCCATGATTTGCAACAAGTCCAGAGTGGAGATCAAGAGCTTCCAGACACGCTCCACCACCCAGCAGCTCTTGGCCGCCACATCGCAGTTGCCCATCTTCACATTCTCCTCCACTGTTCGAAGCAAGCCCGACGCCACCTCCAACCACGCCTCAAACATTTGGTGCGTAGTGGAGAGCGTGTGGTCCTCCGGGTGACCAGGAATCGATTGACGACACGCGTACACCTGCAGAAACATCACCCAAATTAAAGCCTGATAGCAACAACTCTGTGAACCACGCAAATCACGCAACTGGTAACACTCTAGAAGAATTTTGGTCCATCACGAGAGTTCCTTCGGAACTCTAGGAAAAAAGATGTGAGTAAGCAAGGTACACGTCTAATGTCAATGGATTCATTGTGAAAGACCGAATTTCTACGAGTAACATTGGAGGTTATGTAAACCCTATAAAGCTCGCACATCACGCAGCTGGGAAGCGTTAAACACAGGAGTCCTCACTTACTGAACTCGTGCACTGCAATTAAAGAACTAAGCCTTAGACGCAAAGGGACAAGTTTAGTTTCTAAGGACCTAAAGGACCATATATTCTACCCGAGAAATTGCGAATTGCATCAAACCTAGAAACTTCTCAAATCTTGCACCTGATAAGCATCAATCATTGGAGAATAGTGGTAACCGGAAACCTAGCAAATGTCGAATGGAATCTCTATTCTAACCTTGGTAATCTATAAGAGCTCCTTAGAAATCAGAACTGTGCTTTACATCTAAAAACGAACTAAACCTTAGGCACTAAACAATACTGCAATTTCAAACTACCCGTTGGAAGGCCCCAAAACGTCTACTTGAGAAAATTGTAGAATAGAGAATGGAGGAAGCGACATGGAAGAGACAGAGGAAGAGGAGCACAAGCAAACACCACGTAAATCATTGGAGAACAGTGGTGATCGGGAACCTCCCCTGCCAGATGTCTGTAGCAGATGCAGAATCGAATATCCATTCTAACCTTGGTAATCTCTGTCTATCGGGCCCTTCGAAAGAAGAACTCTGCTTCACATCTAAAACGAACTGAATCGTAGTCCCTACAGAATTTCCGAGTACCCATTTGAAGCATACGAAATGGAGGAAGCTCTAGAATGGAAGAGAGAGAAGAGAAAGAGCAGCAGCAGCACTTGTTGCATCCCTCCAATACGTACCTCAAGAGGTTGGCAAATAAGATCATACTCCAACACGGGCTTCCCTGCCAAGTTCGGCTCCCCCAGTCCTAATGTAAACGGCGCTCTTGCCATCTTCCCTTCAATCGCAAACTGCAGCCTCCCACTCAACGCCTGCGCTGTCCGCCACGACGCCAGTCTCGGCAACAAACTCTCCTTACTCAACCTGCTCACCACCGCCTTCTCCCCCGACTTATGCCACACCACGTAACTGTGCGCCGTTGCCGTCGCCGTCGGGGCCTCCTCGTCTCCTTCCACAATACACGAAATAATCTCCAACTGCGAGCTTGCGAGACTCTCCAGACGACGCACCCATTCCTCCCTGTCCATGTAAGGGCGAGTGTCGCAGAGAACGCTTGAGATCGAGCGAAATAGAAGCTCCAGACTGTGAAGCGCAGGCTTGACAATGGGTTCGTTGCGCCAGGTTGTAGTCCTTGTTTGCCAGAGAGTTGTGAGTTCGGGGAGGTGGAGATAGAGCTCGTAAGCTTCGACTTGGGAAGGGGAAGGTTGGACTAAGGCTTCCATGTCGCAGTTGGCGAGGGAGACGGAAACTGGCAGCCCAGGGAAGAGCGCCCGCGAACGAACGTCGTTGGGGTGAGTGAAATCCATGGGTGGTCGATGCTCCATGAATGTTAACAAAGTCCAAGAAGAACAGAAGGTTTCGGATGTGGGATCCAAGTGGGGGTGGAGGAGACCAGTGGGGATGAAGCTCTTGACGGAGAGGAACAGCAAAACGCGAACATCTCCTGGTGGAAACTGGGACGCAGTTTAGTGCTTAGGCGAGGAATCACGCCGGGTTTGGATTGTTGTGACGAGCTGTAGTGGTGATGGCGATGATTGTCGAAGGGAGAAGTTTGAAACGTTCAAATTTGCATGAAATTTGAAACGGGCGCCGGCGGCGGCGGAGGTGGATGTTGTCGCGCGCGGAGTTTCTTCGACCTCCGACGGAATCTCGTCCTGTGTAGCACCGACGCGCTGGGACCTTGTTTCGTAATTTGGTGGCGACGGTCGGGGATTCCTTCGTTTGTGCGAGGACAACAGGCGACTGTACCTGCGAGATTGTTCAAAAGAGTCAAGCAGTTGTTGCACCAAACATGGGACGAAATCATAAGGCTAGAGGGAAACACCAACAAGCCTTGAACGTGCAACTGCAAGAGAAACTCTTCTATGGAACAGCAGCTATGGCGAAATCGGAACTACTCGGATTTTCACTCCGACGCTTGCATGTAATTAATCCCGAACAATCTTCCCCAGATTCTGACCAATCTGATAAAACAGAAGATCGGCAAGCTTGCTGTTCCAATCTTGTCAAACCCTGTTCTCTCAAAACTCTCTCCCCGCGGTAACTGGTTAACTAAAAGCTCTTGTTTCGGCAAGTGCACACACCGTGGACATGGTAACTAAGCTTCTTAATACACTCCCTTTGAAACTTGGTCGCTATCAAGCTATTTGAAAAAATGACTTCGACCGACCGACCGCAACGAACCCCAAACAAAAAAAATCTCCGTTTTCTCGCAGTTCCAGATCAAGTAGACAACGCTCCAAACAAGTGTAACCCAAACTACCAAAACCCTGCCCCAGTCACAACGAATTAAAATCCCACAGCAACCCCATGTATGCAAAGGCTCAAGAGTAGTACAGGTAATATCAACCTCCGCTTTCAAAGTTTCCCAAACAAAACTCCAACCCCTTGCACCGGATTGCTTCCAACACTGGAATCTTGTGATGTATGTGTCTACGCTTACATAAACACTCTGTCCCAGATCACAAACTCTCACTTGGAAACTGGATTGCTCTCACTCTCTCTATCTCTTTAGCTTGCGGTGATGTAGTGCTGTAGGCGCGTGTTCTAGTGCTGAATGATGATTCAAAGCAAGTGTATATCCAAATCCCTGTCAACTCTCAACTACCCAACCTCCAAATCCGCTCCCGGCCCTTCCTGCGCACTTGCCGGTCCTTTATCAGTATTCTAATGGCGTTTCCGCCGCGTCAGCACCCATGCCTGGCAAAGTCAAATGAATCCACGCCTGCGCTGGCAACGCAAGCCTTCGGATTGTGTGTGGGTCAAAAATTTTATTAAAAATAAATTAATAAATAGCCTCAGGGATTTGGGATTCCTCATCCGCAGGCAACAAGGACGGAACCCTCCAGTAACCAACTTGTACAATCGTCACCACCACAAAAAAACTTATAATATTCTTCATCAGCACAGTTTCCTTCCATCTCTCTTCTTCTTCGTTTTTTCGCTTTTCTTTTTTTGAATTCTGTTGTTGGAGATTGTTCTCCACCGGCAACTGATGAATGTAATAAGTTACTGGAAGCTCCTAAAAAGTGATGAAACTCCAAGCTTCCTGGATTGACCCGATAGCGCCTCCAAAAGCGTGTGCAAGATTTGAGGATAGACATGAGCGTTCCTTATTTCAGACGCCGGCGAGGGGGAGCGGAGAGATCTTCGCTACCCGTAGATTTCTCCGGTCGCTTCTGTAACGGCTGCGTTTGGTGGCGGTTGGTAGATTCTCGGTGGGATTCTAGGAGGGGTGTAGATTTTGGATGGGAGATGTCGGTTTGGTGTGGATATTTGATGAGTTGGAAGTCTAGTCAGGTTAGTGGTGGGGGTGGGGGTTAACTGGTTGTTTAGTACTGTAGCTTGGAACACTCTAGCTAAAGATTTAATTATGTCGTGTCGTGTCATGTCCACAGCTCTCACTGTTTCTTTTCCGGTTGGTTTAGTGTGTCACTGCAGTAAACATGATCCATGTGCATTTAATGCTGAAATTATCCTACCAATATTACATGTGAAGGAGATACAAAGGGGGGCTTTTTAGGTGTGGAAAATGAATAAATAATTAGGAAATGACTTAGTCTTGTGGACCCTGGGGATAAATGCAGGGAAAAAAATAGTCTAATAATTACTCCCTTCGTTTGGAAATAAATTTGGGGTTTTCTAGAAATGGCTAGATTAGTGCGTGAGTAGCTCCTATATTCAAAGGATTGCATACTTAGTCTAGCTTCTACTAAACCCTACTAGGTGTGAAAGAGTGGAAGTCAATAGTGAAGCAACGCGTGTCAAAAACAAACAATGAAATCAACAATTTTTTTCCCTTTTTCGAATTGCTCTAGTGGTATTACTTTTTTATCATTCTCCAAGCAACATTGGTGCGGTCATGTCCATTGACATCCTCTATATTCAATTCCGACAATGTCATATGATCCAAGTCTAGGAAATTCTCAACAAGAGATTTATTAGTAGCAATTTTTGTACAATTGTAGGTTGAATTATTTGCCTTCGGTTGGTTAGAAGTTGCACTTTGATTCCCTTTGTAGGGATCAAATTGCTATATAGTCTTTGGAGCGTGGTATTTGTAAATTCTTTAGCTTCAAGGTGTTTGAACTAGCTTCAATTGTTGTCTAACAATTTGTGGAGAGCCAATTTCAAATTTAATTTGGGACTATTATATTTAGAATCCCTAAATTTATTTTGAGATGGAGGGAGTATATTTGTAATATGTTACTAGTATAGCCATGTCCCCTTGCTATAGTCAAAATAAAAGGTAAAAGTGATTTTCTAATTTTCTAATTTATAAAAACTTTGAAATTCAATACCATAGGTCCAAATGTCACAAAACAACCCCTATGCACTCCACCTTGTAGGGAGCTTCTAAGAATGCAACCAAGGGACACACAAATATCTCACCATAACAAACAAACAAACTCAAAACAAATAGACAATCTCATTTAAGGTATAGAACTGTTGGTTAACTTTGTAATTTTCAACTTCTCTGAAGAAATTTAGGGTACAAGATCCCAAATGTAAATTCAGATTTTATGATTTGTAGGAAACAAAACAAGAATAGTTTTCAAAATATGGATGAAAAAATGTTTATTATTTGAAAGTGAATACATTCAATCATAGAAAAAAGTGACACCATCCAATTTGGTAGCAATTTAGTAATGTCATACTCTATTAAGAAAGAATACAAGTAGAGATTGGAAATTGTCAAGACAATTTAATACTAAAACCATGTTTAATTCTTCATTGGCTCAACACTACATGGGAGGAGGTTTTGTAATTACATAAGCTATTTAGAGGAAGTTTGAATAGATGTCTTACTCAAAAAGCAAGTTGATTTTATAGGAACATAGATTCTCTTAAGTGGAGCTGCTTGTTCTAAATATTTTAGGTGTACTTATTAGAAGTATCATAATTTCATAGACTTCTCTAACAAAGCTCCAACTCGTCCACAAATTTGTTACTAGTGTTTTTGAGTGGATAGTCAATCAATTTGCTAAAACCTCAATTAACTCAAAGTCAAGTATCCTTGTTCTATTTATTTTTATTTTTTTGAAGTATCATCTTAGGTTGTTATCAAATGACATGGGATAATTTGCACATGTACCTATACTTGTATCCATATAAAATACTTGTCCACATCTGTACAAGTATATGTATCTATATATATCCTCATCCATTCATGTGCATATATTTGTATCCACATTTGTACCTATACACAATAGGCTTGCATTGTTTGACCCCTCATTTCCATTTAATTTTTCCCCCATCCACCACCCTAACTTCTTAGTAACTTGTGGATGGTGTTTTTGAGTGGATAAGGCCAATTTTTGTTCAAAGTACATATCATATTGTCCATTGTTTTGAACAACCCAAATCATGCACAAAACTATCTTCAACACCTTGCATACATCTCCAAAATTAACATGTACACATGTGGAACACATGATTTTAGAACCTCAACAAAAAAAACTTTAACCCTTCCTAACTTTTGCATACGGTATCCAAATGTTGCGTTCATTGGCGCGTTCAAAACTCCTTTCACTTTCCAACAAGGAAATCAATAAAAAAAAAATTGACCACTCTAATAATTATAATAACAACTAGGCACAGTGGCAAAAAAAAAAGTGGCATTTTCTCAGGTACCTGCCTTTGTTACTGATGCGATTTGAACATGCTCCAGACATACTCAGTAGTATGCACACAACTCAAAAGCCACTGATTCTCGCTACCATTTGGGGGAGCTTCCAACAAACAGTGTCTGAACTCTGAAGCAAAAGACCCTGATTTGTGAGCTGTGGTGGGCATCACTGGATAGATAGATAGATAGAGTTTGATGCTTCTGCAGACAGAATAGCGTATTCCAGGGCCTTTTTATAATCTATCAAATGAGGACGGAGTGCCATCCAAGGCATCATCTGATCATTGTCTGAGTTTCCAAAACTCTGGTCGACTGTAGAACTACTGTACTAATACAGTATACCCCCTTTTTATTTAATGATCAAGGATTTACTGTGTAATTCTAATTTTGGAAGAAAAAAAAAAGCAACAGTTCTTGATCAACAGAATTTCATGCCAAACTGACCCACTCCAAGCACTAATGTTATTGTATGTTTGCGGATGTAAAAAAAATCCAGTGGAATTCGTCACGGGTGGTGCTATTGTACAACCGCTTTGGATATTCCAGAACATAGCTTATAATTAACTACAACAATTGGATGATTACGAGTACTACTTTGTGAACGTGTCAATCCGAGGTTTGTAACTTGGCGTGCATGGCAATGGGAAGGCTTGAGTGAGTGAGTGAAATGGGCGATGTGTGCAGTGTCTGAAATTCCTCCTCTTTGCTTGATTTCATTTCACAGACAAAAAAAAATTAGAAAATAACGAAGCGAAAAAGAACTAGAACTCAGTAATATTTAAAAACGAGAGCATATTTGATCAGCTAGTTTGTGGTACTTCTTTTTGTCCCAATCAAATTTTATGCTGTTTTTAAAAGAGGAAATTCAAATAAAATGGTATAGCAGCTAAAATGGTATAGATGCTAAGCAATGAGGAAGGGACCTTTTGCATCTTTGAAAAGGGGACTCCCGTAGTGAACAAAATTATCTTATATGACTCCTCTACCAATCCCAATCTTTGCATTAACTGATGAAACCCTCCCAGCACCTAGAGGGCATAAGGTAAACTACCCCCCATCACAGACAGAATAAGAGTAGGCCCATTGTGGGCAAAATTGTAATGTGGTGTACATTCAAATTCTAAAATGTACACCACTATCATAATTCAACCCACAATGGAGTTGCTCCCATTTTATCCATAATGGGGTAGTTTACCTTAATAACTTCCTAGCATTGGAAGGACCATTCCCTGGTTATACAATGTTATTATCTCACTACATTATCTACCATATTAATTGTCACAAGATGTCAAAAGCATTTCAATATGTTTTTTTGTTAATTTGTATCTAATTTATAGTTGGATACATATATATGATAGAATTAACGTATTAAATTATTATATATTATCATGTACAAAATCTCCTTGAAGTTGTCAATGGAACCCCAAAGAAATTCATGGTTATTGAAAGGCACATTTTGATGGGTTGTATTGTATAAAATACAATTCATTTGAAGTCAAATTTATATCACTGCAATCAGTGAAGAAAATTTCATGTCTTGGTCTAAATATACATAAAATTTGAATAAAAAATAAAACTCCATTTGACATATGGAATAGTACTAAAATTGAATTAAGCCCACTAAGTACATAGTTGTCCTTCAATTGGGAAGAAAAGTGTTATTGGTCCTTCTAAATTTTCTCCAAGTGCTCAATCCTATTATGTCAAGAAATGACCCTTCAAATGTAAGTTTAGATAGCATTATCCCACATTCTACTTGTGAGAGGTTAGTTAAATATTTGTTGGACACACTCAATGTCAAAGGATATAGATGCTCTAAGTTGCAAGGCACTTAAAATATAGATGTGACATTCCATATTTCAATTTCATATCAATTTCAATGTGCAAATGTATATTAGTAGATGCTCTACTTGGAAACATGCAATCTACAATTCCTATTATATTGTAGTTGTAGGGCTAGGTCAATTTAAAATAGTTCTAAAAATAGATGCCAAAATTTTAGGAAATTTATTTTTTCAAAAGAAACAAAAGTTTTGTATGTTGGAAAAATGATTATTGAAAAAAAAACTTTAATTCTTAGCATCTACTGAACCTTATTTTCCAAAGAAAATTACATATTCGTCAAAGAAGTGTTTGACTTTAGCCTACACTTACAATAACTACTTGTAGTTATAGTAAGTACCCGCTATGACCAAATCCTTAATTCACACTAACCCCAACAAAGCATTGGAGTTAATGTAAACATGCATGTCACCAAGCAAATTTACTATCTAGGTACCTTAGTAAAGCTATTTTGTCAACTCACGTTTTTTCCAGAGATTGAGAAGTTTGAAAGAAGCCATTTGCAAGTAGAATCAAGTCCTCCCCACAAGAAATGGATTTTTTGGTGATTCTTCAAAGTTTGTTGAGCGAGACTAAAGGGACACTTACAAGTTGTATGCGTGGGCAAAAATGGCACTACATTCCAACCAAACAACCCACCTACTAGCATGTAAACAAATCCTAGTGCATTACTCAAAGAGCAATTGATACCAAGCCATTGCCAAAATTAGTAGCCGCCATACATGTCTACCAATATCGGTAAAGCCTTTTGATTGGAAAGAGGAGATTTTTTTGGATATCCAACTTATATGTCCTTGTAAATCACCAATGCGCACCCAATCCCTTACATTAAAGTACAAATTGGGTGGGTCGGTAGTTATTTCCTTCCTGGATCTTGGCAAATGCACTGTTGTACGCACTATCCACCCACCCAACATGTAAACATGCCCTAAATTATTGAAGCATGGATAGACACATGCTAAACCACAAGTTGACATGTCCCCTCCCCAAGTGCATTGCCACGATGCTGCAAGATTGCTAACTAGTATGAAATACTTCCTTTTGTTTTTGAATAATTCTAGTGTTTCCTTTTTATAAAACACACAAAAAACCCCCTCATATTATTCAAAAGTAGAAGGATTAAATAAGATGTGATAATGGATAGGTGGCTGACACAAATGGGAGGGTTTCACTACGTGTCTGAACTGAACTGGATGACTGACGGCATTAGGTTGTTCTAAATTATATCTCCCTCTTGTATAAAAAAACACGGTATCCTCTGTCACCGTGATCCGTGATCCCTGATTGGAGCTCCTGTTGCGACAGGAAATTGCGACAGGAAATTGCATCATCGGGTGTTGACGAGTCACAAGGTCCACCTGTGCTCCCTAATGTATGAAATGATCAGGGGGAGCTTTGGCACGTGGGCCAGCACCCGGAAGTCACCTTATTTACATACTCAGACGATGGCTCATCAGATGTCCCGGGCAACCAAACATGCTCCACTCTTTAGCTGAAGTGTGAAACCAAAACCAAAAGCCAAGCCACAAGCCGCGTGTTTCTCAAAAGTGAGCCACTGGGTCCAACGCACTTTCACTGTCAAAGCAAAGGACTCCGTCTCCCAAGAGACTGACTGACTTCATTATCATTATCTTGACCTAAACTACACAAGCACACAATTTTTTTTTTGTAGACTTGGAAAGAGCAAGCGAGCGACAGTTTTTGGATAACTAAAAGCAAGTGAGCGAGCAGGCGGGCAGAATCCAACCCGTTCTTGGATATTGTTCGGAGAATCCAGAATTGACTGGCAGATTCCAAGTGGGTTTGGGTCCACGGGTATCTGCTCAGATTGCTATGTATTCTACACCACGGGGGTCTGCATGTGTTGGGGGCATTTAAAAAAATTACATTCATTATTCTCACATTGCAAGTTTGGGGAGATGTAAGGTAACAGGCTCAGAAACCGCCCATCTAAGGGCTGAAACTGAATTTCGAGAAGGTGAAACACCTTGAAATATATGTGAGCATATTTTCCTTGAAAGATAAGTAGAATTTTCACCTAACCCAAGTCGTTTCATATTTTTCAGAGCGATGAGGAATTAGTTATCAAATTTTGAAATCAAAAGGGCACAATGCTCTTAAACCGTGCCCTACTGAAATGTTCACCACTTGTACATAACTGAAGCCAATGAAAAGAAACATGTACAACCCATGTAGATTCAAAATAGGGCACGGTTTTAAAGCCTGAACGGTTTTCGAGCCTGTTACCTTATAGAGAGTGATGATGATAATTTTTAGGTAGGATGCGATTTTGGATGTACCCACCTTACACTGCCATTGTGGACAGACTATCAAGTTCATCAAGGCAAAGGTGAATAATTATTTAAAGTGGAGAAATCCAAATATCCAATTCACCTTGACACTGAGATTTTTCTTTTTCTAATCACCAATTCCTAAAAAGCAATTTGAAGATATTCAACAATAGTGTGTTGGATTCAATGTAGCTTTGAAATTGAATCTACATTTGGATATAAATTTCATTCCAATCCTTATACACTTCGAGATAGTGTTTGCTTGCTTTGAACTCAACTGTCAAGATAGACTTTAATGATGTGAAATACCTTGTAGTAGACACAAGTATCTCTTTTGAACTCATTGTCATTGTGACAAACTGTTATAGTGAGCTCAAAACTCATTTAATAAATTTTTCTTCTTCTTCTTTATCCTACCCCACCCCAAAATATTTTAAATTAAAAATTTTAAATTAATTTTTTTCCTGAACCTCTTTGTAATTTTCAAAATTAGGTTCTTTCACAATCACTATGGGATATCTGTTTCCCAAGTACATATCCGTATCCGTATCATATCTGTACCGCATCTATTTTTATACATGTATCCGTATCAAAGTGTGTATCTGTATTCGTATCCGAGTTTTTTTTGAGATCAACGGTTGGGGGGGTTGTAATTTTTTTTCTAAAAAATCAACGGCTCTCGTTTTTTGGAAGGAAGGGGGATTGTTAATTAATGGCCAAGTGGTTGGTTCACTCTTTTCAGTACATTGTTATGCTGGATTCCTTTATAAGAGTAAAAAAATACAGCTTAGTTTAATTAAGATGCTTGGGTAGGTTATAATTAGCTTTACTTGACTTATTGTTAGTTTATTCAACCCACTTGGATTTTTTTAAAGATTTTCATAATTTTATTTAACCCTGAAAAGACCAAGGATATTTTTTTGCAAAAAAACACTCAAAATTGTCATTTCTATAGCAAAGAGTAAAATAAAATTGTAAATTATTATTTTTGCACATCTAATTGTATGATCTTACACCTAACTAGCATAATAATGTATGGAAAAAATTTCAAATTTTTTGACTATACAGATTGCAAAATATTTGCACTTAAAGTGAGATAAATAAGTTTTTTCAGAACATTGTGGGACTACATTCTTTGACTTTGAACCATTTTAACTTTAATTTTTTGCACTACAAATTTTTGAGATTTAATTCTTCGACATGGAAAATTGAGTTGAAGGTATAGGAATTTTTTTTTACAAAAGGACTTAATTTTTATTCTTCAAAAAAATGTTAAGTAGAAGTAGGTACAAGATAGAAAGAAAAAACTAATTATTAATATCTCCAAGATGAAATTCAAATGCACTAATTCCAATGGTGAGATTGTTCTAGCATGCAAACTAAACCATGTGGAACTTTTTTTATTGAAAAATTGTAAAAATTGCATTCAAAAATGAATCCTACAAGTTATATTTTCAAGAAGATGTTCTAATTGCCCCCAAAACAAGATTGTCCATAACTTTCACATAACAAATCCAAATAGAATGAATCAAAGCTTTCCATGCAAACAAAAATAAAACTTGTAAGCAATTTTTTATTTATTGAAATTCAAAATTTTATTTTTATTTTTTGCTACCCCTCTTCCCTAATTTTGAGCTTATTTGGGAATAATTTTTGTTCTTGTGCACTAATTGAAAAAATAATAATATTCCCACAAAGCTAATCAATTTTTCTATCTTCAAAAAAAGTTTTGAGAAAATCATGATAAAAATTGAAACTGTGAATACTTGCCTGAAATCCCATTTGTCCCCTGAAGGAACATTGGTCCTCTATGGATAAATCGAGTTGAACTTTATTTCAACTCTTGTGGTCATTGATTTCAAGTTCTTTTCAAATTCTATTTTGGAAAACATTTTTCAACAAACTTGCTAGTTGTCTACGATATTAGTACAATTGTTGCAACATTGGCAATAACACTATATTGAACATGAAAACATGAAAACATTTTGTGACATAGTGCGCTTAGTATAATAAATTCACCTTTGTGCAAGATAATATTGCTTTTGAAGTTAAAAGAATTTTTTTTTCCAAAACAACACTCATGTAGCTAACAAAGTTTGACTTAGAATGTGATTTGATAACTAAAATTTGTTTTTTTAAAGCAATTGTATGCCATATTTTACTAGTTGCATACATGTCAAATTTCAAAAAATTGATGAGGGTCTCAACAAACGATGCCAAATTGCTTGAATTTACACTTTTTTAAAACAACATAACTTTTGATCAAAGTACCCGGTCAAAGAAAAATTATATTCCGAATAAGGAGGTACATGTTCAAACCTAGTGTCAAAATTTCGTGAACATTTGACCAAAATTGAGTTCATGGGAACTTATTCAAATTTTCAATTGTCCTTTTAGTGAACAACTATCCTTTCGGGATTAACCTATGTGCATTGTAGGGTGATTTAGAGTAAGTTAGACTCTATATCTACTTCTAAATTATTTTATGAGTAAACCTAACATCATATGCTTATGAATGGTGAGAATTTTCATTTTCAAGTAGAGCAAAAATTTTATTCCAAAAGGACTCAAAATTTGATGATCTTGTTTCACATGAATGGAAAAAAATTGTTTCTCATACTTCAAACATTATAATCTTTCAATCCACATAGTCAAACAAGCTGAATTTTTCCCACAAATCACTTTACATGTACAATACACTTCTATACGGTTGGAATTCAAAAAAATAATTAAATTTTTTTATTTTGGACAATGCATTGAAAATTAGCCAATTTTGAACTTTTCCTCTTCCAAAACACCTTCCATCTGTCATTTAGGAGGTGTAAATAAACAATTGATATAACTTATTGCAGCATCAAAAAAAAAAAAACTGCACACCGAAAATCAGATAAAAATCATCCACTCTTCAACATGCACATGCAAAGCTTGTTTGACTACCCAAAGGACACAAAACGCGTCCTCAGTGTCCTTCTACGTTAATCATGTCAATGCCACCACATCCCTTCATATCTTTCCCAGAAACATATCTCTCTTCAAAGTGTCCCCACAACTCTGTCATCAGGTTCAAGTTTGAATCAATAAGTATTCGGGGCATTTTTTTTGGGCACAAATAAAGGACTACTTGGGGCGTTTTCATTTGCTGCCTGAGTGTGTTTTTTCACAGTTCTGAATCTTTCATCCCAGCCATTCAGTTGCAGTCAAAAAATGAGAGGCTGGGCTAGCTAGGGCACAGAAATCAAGTAAGCTTCATGCACATGCACTCCCATGCAGTAAGGCAGGTACCCCAAACCGCCACTTTTTGCTACTGTGGCTAGTTGCTTTTATTAGATTTGCCAATTTTTCATTGATTTTCTCGTTGGGAAGTGAAAGAAGGTTTCGACGTACCAAAGAACGTGACATTTGGATACCAAACGTAAAAGTTAAGAAGGATTGGAGTTTATTGTTTAGTCGATGTTCTAAAATCGTTTCTTCCACATAGGTACATATTGGTTTTGGAAACGTATCATGAATGTCAATGGTGGTTTTGGGTTAGTGGCACATTTGGAGTGCTCACCTTAGTAGTAAGGGCATGTTTACATCCAAAACTTGTAGGTTGGAGCTAGAAATCATAAAAAAAAGGCCAAAATTTGAAAGAGAGAGAACAAAATATTACACATATTTAGATGTAGGGGACAGGGTTGACGACAAGAAGTTCTATGACTATGGGATAAATCTGAAAAAGACTTCTATGGATAATTTTACTTCAAAAATTCAGTTCAAGTATACAATGGGTTGTGACTCAACTCGTTTGGTTTACACCAAATGTTAGGGCCACTACCTACTTATAAATCCCTTATTTCAAGCATGATACCCCACTTACAATGGTCTCATTCCTTGAACAAGATACCACTCAAGCGTATGTTTTTTTGGTGTAAGCAGGCCCTAAGTATGAAGCTCCATGCTTTTTATTAAAAGCAAGTGAGGACTTCATGGAGGACACTCGGTAGAGAAATTGATTTTCACTTATTAATATTCACTGGAACTGGGGGAAAAAAAATTCAGATTCAATGATGACCCTTTCTTTAGAGAGGATAAGGTAGTATCAAAGGGTAACTTAATCACCAAGTTCATAACTTCGAGGAGCTTTTTTTTAAACTTAAAAAAAAACTTTTTTTGGAACTTTTCTTTTCCTTCAAAAAGTGAAAAGATTTCTGATAAACCCATGCAAATGATCACGAGTATCCAGACCGACCCAGTCCAGCCAGTCTAGTGTTTTTTAATTCTTAAAAATGAAAAATCAGTGAAAAATCTATTAATTAACTTAAACGCCACACACCGGACCAGGCCAGAGAGTATTGACCACTACAGAAAACACTGGAATTTTTTATTTGCCACCCATAATAAAATTTGCAAATTTTGAATTCATATTTGCAATCAAAGTTCCTAAGCTTGCGCAGGATGCTGAACCTGCCCGTCCCACGAAGTATGACGTGTAGAGTGAAAACGTAGGAATTTTAACCTGGGGAAAAACACTTGAATTTTTTATTTTTCTCACAAGATTTCTTTTGCAATCAGAGACCATTAGGGAAAGGTTTAGAACATATCCTAAAACCAACACAAAATAGGGGTCTTTTTTTTAATTTGCTTTTATCCCAAAGAACACAAAATCCACCTTGCTAGTTCGACTTCATGGGACGGGTTTACGATCCTGCCTAAATTATAGCTAGCACATGTAAAAAACATAGAGTTAATAAAGCATGTAAACCACTCCCAGAAAACTACCTGTTCATTTTTTGGGAGACTTCTGTAGTGTAATGCCCGATTGTGCGGATTTTCCTATGTAATCGGGCATTACGGATTTTTCATCTAACTTTGATTTCTCATCCCCAATTTTCATCCTTTTTTGCTTGTGATTTACGTCGGGCAATGGCTCCTCATTGTCAGGTGTTTTGGGAAATAATAGGCCTCCTCGTCGGGCTCCCTCCTCCTTGTGGGCCCGTTATTTCCCAAAACACCCTCCTCCTTGGGCATTGCCCTATACAAAATACTGTTCTTCTCTTTTTCTCTTTTTTTACAATTACCCCGCAGAACACAAAATTCACCCGGGCCGGAATATCTTCATAACTTACCTTATCCGACAGCCGTGAATCTCAGTCGTCCGTCCGTCAGTCCCCCTTCCAACTTTTTCGTTTTCTTTTTCTTAATTTTTTTTCAAAAAGAGTTTGGATTGGCAGCTACAGAGCTTTCGACACGTGGTTGACGGCAGAAGGACCCCATAGCCAGGGGATGGGATGGGATGGGCTGAGCTGGCAGGCTAGCTAAACTTAGCTACCTTAGGCAGCTACAGTAGTGTGAAGGTCGCCCGTCTTTTATTATTATAGTAAGTTACGGGCTTTTGGGTTTGCTGCTGCAGCATTGCGGCGGCTCAACGGCGGCGATTACAGCGTCCCATTGGAGCCTCGTCTTGAATGCAGCTCACTACAGTACGGTACGAATAAATATCTGTCTGTCTCTCTGCCTGTCTGACGCCAGCGCTGCTGTAGCTGTAGCTGTTCCGTCGGTTGCTCTGGATAATATGGGTCCCAGTAATGTTTTACAATTTTAATTTACAATTTAATTTAATTTAATATAATAGTTTTTTAGTTTTTTAGTTTTTAATTTATTTTCTTGCAACTATACTTATTAATGACTGAAAGGGAACTCACTGGGGACAGAAGGAAGTGGGGAACCCAGTCCAGTATAAAGTTAATAAGTTATTGTTTCTTATTACTCCCGAGAGCACGTTTTGGGTGTACTATTATGATATCATACTGTCTGTAACCTTAGAAGAAGAGGAAAAAAGAAGAAGAAGAAGGGGAAAAGAAAAAGAAAAGACTCCGTCGTCGTTGAGAAAAGTCTGGCCTGGCACTATGTATGATAGGCAGCTGTTGTTAATAAGTTCATGGTGTCACCAAAGTCCACACTCCACGGTGAGAAGAAGGAGAAGGAGAAGGCATGTCTGTACAGTAACTTAGTAAGGTAGTATGCTCTAAAAGCGACTATTTAAGAGCTGGTCCGCCTTTTTCATAGGGTTACATGGACAGCGTTATTTTTAAATCATTTTTCAGAGAAAGAAAAATGGATGTGAAAACTAACACAAGTGGTTTTGTATTTTTCCAAGCTTTTTTGAATTACTTATAAATTTTCAAAGATTCAGGGCATAGGCACCTATTTGTGACCATAGGTCTCCCAAAATCTGTCCACTTGCAATTTGTTAACGGATGAGCAGAAATCAAGAGTAATGATTGGCTCTTGCAATAGAAAAATAATTTTTTCACTATGCATTCAATTGCTACAGTGGTCCATTTAAGGAGCACCCAGTCTCCATTTCTCACCCCAAAATAGGGGCGGTTTGAAGAAGGGGATCGCTTTTATAGCATACTACCTTAGTACTGGACAATGTGGACTGGATGGATGTGATTTTCAGAACTTACTGGAACTTGACTATTGGGAATTTGGGACGAAGAAGAGGAGGACTGGAGGAGGAAACAAGGCATGTATGGAAGAGGGTATTAAGGGGACCAAGAAATTAAAGGGACTTATCATGGAAAAGTATACATGCTCGAAACATGATGTACAGTCCCCTGACACTTCAGTAACTTCTGACGTGCAACAAAGGTAGATATCTATTTATATGGTGTGCAGTGTCGATTAATTAGTTGATGGGTCCCCTTGGAACCCCTATTTATTCAATGTAGAAGGAGCCGACCCATACTTGATCACTTAAGCGATTACGCATATTTGGAGCACAGGTTTTTTGAGTGCTAAATTTTCCTCATGTACAAAAATAGAACTTGAAAGGATTGCATATTTTTCTAGAATTTTATTACAAAAAATGTAATTATTATGAATTTTTTAGTGAAAGATTATCTTCAACCTACAATGGTGATGTAGGCTATTGCAAAGTCGACCAATATTCACAGCGTTGCAACCAATCATATTGTGCCAGAATTGCTCCTCAAACTTTGCAAATTACAACAGCCTATGGTTGGGATTACAAGAGTCTATTGGTCAGGAATAGGAGGGTGATTAGGTATGGGTCGGCTACCATAGAAGGCTCAAGAATGGCACATCGAAGGAGAAAGAAGCAGATGTGTGGGAGAAAGTAGCCGGCCCACAATTTCCTATTTTCTTTTTTGGTAGATGGAGAAATGGAAACGAAACGAACTGCCATTTAAATTGTAATGTTCTGACTTAAGGTAGTATGCTCTAAAAGCGACCGTTTAAGGGTTGGTCTGCCTTTTTCATAGGCTTTCATGGACGAAAATATTTTTCAATCATTTTTCAGAGAAAGAAAAATAGATGTGGAACCTAACATAAGTGGTTTTGTATTTTTCCAATCATTTTTGAATTACTTCTAAATTTTCAAAGATTCACGGCATAGGTACCTATTTGTGACCATAGGTCTCCCAAAATTTGTCCACTTGCAACTTGTAAAGAGATGTGTGGAAATCAAAGGCAATGATTGGCTCTTGCAATCAAAAAATTAATTTTTCCTCCATGCAGTCAATTGCTACAATGGTCCACTTAAGGATCACTCCATCTTCATTCTCCGCACCAAAATAGGGGTGGCCTAAAGAAGGTGGGTGCTTTTAGAGCATACTACCTAAGAATGAATGAGATACAATTTTTCAAAGTGAAGAGTCCGTCATAGGTCACTGTTGATGGTTGTAGACTTCAACAATACAATCCTGGAAAAGATGAATAGGATGTTTAGTATGCTCATGAAAGCTTCATGATGTGTGAATGTAGTGTCCAAAATTGAGCAAGAGATATATGTGACCCTAAAATTATTATTTACAATTTTTTTCTTACTATCTTTTTGAAATTTGTATTCATGATTAAATGATGCATTCATGATTCATACAGGACACATATTAGTGGTCCCAAAGCACTACTCACTGCCCTAAAATCATTCACTTAGAGTCACATTTTCCTACCTCAAAAAATGGAATCCATTTGAGCAACCACATGCACTCATTATGGACTTGTTCTAGGGTCCATTGTAAATGCCCACATTGTTTAAGGACCTCCTCCTATAGTTAACCCCTACAATTTACAACATGTTTCAACAATGTTAGGTGTTTTGGCTCAAAGTAGGAGGTCCATAAAGCGACCATCTAAGAGCTGAAACCTAAATTTGGGGAGGTGAAACTTCTTGAAAAAATTTCAATTTCAATTTTCCTTGAAAGATAAATGGAATTGGCATCTAATCCAAGTTGTTTTATATTTTTTGGAGCTTTGTGGAATTAGTTAAAAAAATTTGAAGTTGAAATGGCATAGGGGTCTAAAATCGCCCACTTCCTCAAATGTAAATTGTTTGTACATTGCTAGTACTATGAAAAAGCAACATGTACAAATAGTGTACATTCAAGGAGGTGGGCGATTTTAGAATTGGAGTGCTTTCAAAACCTCCTTAGAGGGAGAAGCCGCCCAAATCAACAATGTACCCAATTGCGATCAATGAATTTGTAGGCACAATAGTCATTATAGAACTTAAATCTAGGTAGCTTATTGTTTGTTGACGAAAATGATCAATTGTCTATCGTCTACCTAGATTTATGTTCTATAATAACTACCATGTATAGAAATTATTGCAATTGGTTTGGGGTGCTTCTCCTCTTATGTCTAATTGAGTGATGGTAGGGGGGGTAGTTTTCTCTAGCTAGGGAATAGAAACAATGAAAATTGCACTATTTTTTTTTTTATAATTCTTTTTATCAAGTTTGAAATTAGTAAAAATCAAGAAAATGCAGATTACTTGTAGATCGACTTTTTCTTGATGTATAGGCAAACCTATTTCCAAGAAGTGTTAAACTAAAAATTGGTCTTAGTGACTTCATTATGTGTCAATGTGTTATTCGTCACACAAGAATGAAGTTGCTAGACCACATAATATTTCCCTCTTTCACAAAAATAGGTCCCCCTATCTTGCACAAAATGGGGCCATGTGTCGAAAACAAGTCATATACTTTAACCCTTGAAAGGTCCTTGAGGTCCCTCTATATGACCCATATTTAGCCTTATAATTCTTCAATTGTGGTTTAATAGATGAATTATGATACATTTTTATTTGTATACATACTATCATGATCATTAATCATTAGATGAGATTTCAGGATTTTAAGGGCCGTTTCGGGGCCGTTCCCGGCGCTGTTCCCCCGGCAGTCAAAGAACGCCACTGACAGATTTTTTTTTTTTGAAAAAAATAAAAAAATAAAAAAATAAAAATTTAAGTCCTTAAACTGAGAAACAAAGTTAATTTTTTTTTTTTTTTTTTTTTTTCGAAAAATCTGACCTGGCCGTCTCTCGGCCAGGTCAGCACAGGCCGGGAACAGAGGATATCGGCGGTTCTCGGGGGGGGTTCGAGTTGGGAACTCACAGCCCTCCCCGAGAGCCAAATCACATGTAATGTTACTTTGTCCTGAAAAGTATTTGGTCAATGTTTTTCTAATCAAATACCACTCAATTCATAATATAATATATTGCCGCAAAAGGCTTTCAAACCTTTCAAGGGTTAAAGGATTTGGAAGACTAATAGAATCCTCATAATGTTTAGAAACCAAGAACAGACAAGGTAAAAAAAATTTATCGCATTTTGGCACAAACCAACATCATTCTGGTACATACTAAGAAAGTGTGAATAAAGATTGCACAACAAATTGTTCAATTTTTGGAGAAAAATAAAAGTGTGTTCCTTTTATTTTAGCCTTTAACTTGGCTGTTTTTATATGGATTTTTTTTAATGCAATGGTTCTTCCATTGCCAAAAATATAGAAAAAATTAAAAAAATTAAAAAATTAAAAAAAATCACTCCATGCAAGCGAGTTTGAAGGGCATTCCAATCCTTTGTCAAGGAATCAGCTTAAGTGTCACCATCAAAGAATGAACTAAGGGGACCTTTGCACAAGGACGTCACTGTTTTCACAAGGCTGCAGCAGACTTTGGGTACAACATCCCTCTGCATTCACATTGACAATCTCGGTTTGGGTTTAGGTTGACGCCATCGTAGAAACATTTTAAGTTACAAGCAAAGCACACATCCACAATCAATCAACAAAAGTGATGAGAGTGTGCATCACTTAACCCCTGAGCGCCCAAAACATGGCCTCTCCATTTTTGAAAGATGCCCTTGTTTGACTCTTATAATCTTTTCAATGGTACGGTCAAAGGACGCGTCCCTCTCCATGTATCTTTAGACATGTCTCTACTATCAATCGGTATGGTCAATTAGTGTGGAGTTTTTTTTTAAGTGATAATTTAATTGGAATGAGTATAGAAAGGTTTGGATTTTTGTGAACATGGGCTGGGCGCTCAAGGGTTAAGGGAGTCGACCCCTTTTTGACCAACCAACCATTTTTGCTACTTATGCTAGTATGTTTCCGATCAGTTGTGATTTAGGTGATAGCTCACGCAAAGTAGGAATAGCACAAATGTTGGGTAGATGTACATTGAAAGCATACAATGATTACAAGGCATACATCGGAAGTCACAATTATCACTTACATTGAAGTATTGTCAATTTTGCAATCATTATGTGGTTGGAAATAAGATGACCTATATAACAAGAATAGGTTGAAGGGAATCTTCACAAAGAAATTAATGGTAATTTTATTTATGAGGAAAAGAATGTAAAATAAAAATATGAAATCCTTGTTAAATCTATTTCTCTAAACAAATAAATGTTTCCCCTCACCATACCCATACAACAGATATGCTGAATTGCTTAACCCTTGAAGGACAAACATGTAACCTTGGAAATCATCCCTTTTCATTACCGTGTGAATCATTCGCTTAAGAAATAGAAAAAGCACTCATTGGAAGTCAAACTATTGTAGAAGACCTCCCCCTTTTCTTTTTTTGGACACAAGCGTGTTAAAGAAACACACTACAAGGATTTTCCGTTAGGAGGAGAGGCTGATTTCATGCTAGGTAAAGAATTTGCTGCCACCAGGTATCAAACCCGCAACCACGCCATTCAGTTTGGGTACCTCACCACCATCACCCGATAGTTTAGGGTCATCTCGGACCGAGACCTCCCCTTTTTAATAACAAAATTTCAAGGATTAATAGTTGCATTGACTTTTGTCCTACTAGAAGGATTCCCTATCATCCATCGGATGCCAAACATCTGTGTCGATATTTCAGGGTTAAGTGATCGGAAAGAGGTTGTCTACCTTATGATACACATTCATGTGATGAAAAAATCCAGAGAGTTTTTTTTTTTTTTACAGAAGTAAAGGAACCTTTACTGGATGAAAATAAGAACAAGAACCCAGCCGAAAGCAGCCTCGACAGGGCAAGTGACACAAGCTGGAGAGAGTTTTTGAAGTTGCCTCCAACAAGTGGTGCCTCCTCATGTAGACAGTATAAGGTAGTGTGCTCATAAACCGCCCCTCTTCTTCAGATCGTCCCGTAGATAGTTGTAAAATGGATGCAAGGTGATCCTTGAATGGACCTCTTTGCTTTGTTAATGAATTCAAGAAGAATTGTTTTTTTTATTGTAAGAGCCAATCATTGGCTCTGGTTTCTGCACATTTCTTTATAAGTCACAAGGGGACAGATTTTGGGACACCTATGGTCACAAATAGGTGTCTATGACCTGGATCTTTGAAAATTTATAAGTAATTCAAAAATGCTTGGAAAAATACAAAACCACTTGTGTTGGCTTTCGTATCTATTGTTCTTTCTCTGAAAAATGATCTAAAAATCATTTTGTCCCTGGAAACCTGTGAAAAAGGCGAATCAGCCCTTAAAGTGATGGGTTATGAGCACACTACCTTATTGCTAAAAAATTTGAGTGGTTTGGATGTAATTTGATGTACTGTACATGATTTTGTGAAAATTGAAGAGATATAAAAAAAATTGTGTTTTTTTACAACACTATTGCATCACAAATTTTTTAGCCGTCACTACAACAACATTGCACACTCAAATATATGTGTCTTTGTATACAAGAACTCAACTTCTACTTAACCCTAGAAGGACGTGGGGGATGACCCTAGAAATTGTATATTGTGAAACTGTGAGAATCGAGGAGAAATTCAAAAATACTCATTGGAAGTCAAGCTACTATTGATGTTCTTCACTTTTCACAAAAAATTCCAAGGATGAATAGTTGCTATTATGTCTTGCATAAGAGAATTCCTTCTCATTCATCGGACAGTAAGTGTTTGCGGCATCTTTCATGGGTTATCAACATCCTTTAGGTAGGCAAAGTCACATGAATAAAGAAGATTTTGGATGGGAAATGGAAAGAAGATTTCATTGCAAAAAGGAGAGTGCAACAAATTTGAATTTGTCTTCTACAGGTTGTGATTGGCCCTAAAATTTTGAGGTCTATTCATTGCTCAAAATAGGGGCACCTTTTGCAGTGCGCACATGTGTAGAGTGCACCCCACTTGCTAATTAATCATACTAAAGATTGAACATACCACAAACTGAAAGCAATAGATTTAAAATTTGGGCGGATGGATAAACAATCTTTTAAAAGTAAGGTAGAAGAGCCCATTTTACATAAAAGTTTGGACAAGCCCATTCGCAGACAAATCTCTTTTTGTGATGTTCATATGCAATTTGAAATGGACATCACAACAAGAAATTTGCCCACAATATGCTTGTCAAACTCGTGTTTGGAATAGATTCTTATATGTTTGTGTCTAGGGTATGTATACCAAAAATCGTCATTAAAAAGGTAAAAGAATGCATTAAAGTGTCAATTTGGGGGGTACATACCTTGTCATAAACAATTTGCCACTTGATACTTACGATTTATGACATTAACCATAAGGTATGCAATAAGATTTCATTCATCATTTTGGAGGGGGGGGGGTCTTTGCCATCAAAATGGCCCATTTTGAGTGTTTTTTGGTGAAATATAGTCAAAGAACTTTAGGAGATAATGACAACTACCGACGTTGCCAAAGACAAAACTTCTATTTTATTTATGAAAATGCTACTTGAGGGGTTAAATTTTGGAAATCTCTAGCATTGTGAGAATATTTTATTGCAGCTCTTCTGGTGGTTGCTTTGTTAGATTTCTTGTTGATGGCTAGTCTAGCCTTTAAAGGACATTTCATTTCTAGGCTTGGTCAAACTTCATTAAATTTCTACATTAAAACATACATTTCCAAAATTTGATATTTTTCTCAAGTAGAAATATATGTCTAAAATTTGATCTCATTTTTCCATAATTAAAAATACAAAAATGAATTTTTATATGAATTTTTGAAGAAAATTATTTATAAAATGATAGCAATTGCATTTTTTTTAAATAGTATGAAATTTTCAATTAAAAGAAAAATAATACTGAAAAATATCATGGTGTAATTGATATAATCCTCAAGCTCACACCAAGAGAAATTCAATAGAAAAAGTTCAAAACGTGGTGTATTTTGAGCTTTCAAAATGCTTGCTTCAAAGTGTCACAAAAATTACAATCGTAACAATTCTAAAAAGAAATATAAATGGAGTAGAAAATGGATTATTGGAGTTATATTTTCTTAGTTAAGCCTAAAAACATTTAAAACTGATAATGATGTAAAAATTCAAGTTTTGATTTTCAAAATGTCAATGGGGCTTACAATGTCCTGTAACCTTTAAATGCGTGGATGGTGACTCTAGAAATCATCCAACTCGGTTTTGTATGACATCATCTACTTTTTAAAAAAAAGTGCTCATCGTAGATTTGTGAGTCAAACTATTGTTCTCCCCTTTTGCACAAAATTTTCAAGGATGAACATTTGTACTCAGTTTGTCCTTGTATAGAGAGATTTTTTTTCATTCGTCGGCCAAAAACATCCGCAACGTCATTTAAGGGTTAACCCCTAAAGGACCAAAGTCCCCTCGGGGGACAAAATGGAAATCGGGTAGGCTATCACTACTATAATTTTTATTCAGATTAATTGAATTTTTTTTTAAAGATAGAGTTTTGTAAGGACAATGCGGGAATTTTTTTTTCATGGAAATTGGTTTTGTCGTTCAAAAGTTATTGCAAATCTTGTGTAATTTACACATCGGGGGCAGCATGGGCACAATTGACTTTCTAAAATTTGATGAAGGGCACACTGTGAGGGGCAAGGAGGTGCACGGGTGAGGGGCAACGGGAGGTAGGCCAAGGGGAATGGGAAAAGGGGAGGGGAACAAGGAAAGGGGAGGGGAACAAGGAAAGGGGAGGGAAACAGGGAAAGGGGAAAGGAACGGGGAAAGGGGAGAGAGAAACATGCAGGAAAGAGAGGGAGGGAGTGGGAACGGGGAGGGAAGAGGGGAACGTGGGGGAGAACTACGGGGTGGGAGGAATAGAGAGGTGAAGCATGCTAGGGAGTACAGCTACAATGGATGGCTATGCCGATGAAGTAGATTTTTTGGAAGCATGCCAAAATTCAAGAACAAAGAAGAATGAAAATGAAAATGTAAAATGACATCATAATATGCCTTCCAAGTATGTGGGGACGCTTTGGAAGTCATCCTTCACACAATGCACGCACCACATACTTCGGAAGCATGCCAAAATTCCTAAACAAAGAAGGATGAAAATAAAAATAAAAATGACGTCATAATGCTTACTCTAATGTATGCCTTCCAAGTATGTGGGGACGCTTTGGAAGTCATCCTTCACACAATGCACACACCACATACTTGGGAAGCATGCCAAAATTCCTAAAGCAAACTTAGTATAAACAAATATATAAAGACAAAGACTTCCTGTAAATATAAAGATGAAGACTTCATGTGAATATAAAATGAAACTATGTAAATATAAAATGAACATATATATATAATTCATGTGTGTGTATATAAATAAACTAAGTGATAAAACTTTTACTTTGTTATTTTTGGATGTAGAGCCTAAAATTAGTTTACAATTCATATCTAGAACAAGTAGATTCTATTATTCTACACGTGTTCTCTAAAAATCCAAGTGTAAAAAATTGAAGATCCTAACTACTAATAATTGCAAGAAAATTTATTTTGAAGACAATTGTGGTTCCCATTGTTTAGGTGCAAAGATGCATTATGTAAATGTGTTCAATAAGATAATAATAATTTTTACCTTTTTTATAAACCAAAATTACTTTTTCACTTGAATTATTTAATTGTTTATTTACCTATATAATAATTATTTATTTGTTTCATTTGTGATTAGAGGGTAGGGGGTTAGAAAATATTGGCAGGCGTACTGAAGATGTGGCCAGCATGTGATGGCAGGGTTGGGTGTCATTGAAGGTGACCCCTCCCCCACGACCCCGGGTCCACGTAGTTAGAGTTAACTTACAGTTCCTAATGATTGGAACATACCGGGAACATAGTGGGAACATATCGGGACACACCCCAACCCTTTTCTCATGCCATGCCCGAAGCCATAATCCATAATTTCTTCACATTTTGTTTCTAAATTCCATAAGAAATAGAGTTTCTGTTTTTTTCCAAGTTTTCTTTTTGGAGATTGTAAGGGCACACTATATCTTTCAATCCACCATTTGGATTTTTGAGTTTCAAAATTATGTGGTGGAGAACTTACTCGAAAATTTATGTGAGGCATTGTGAACTTTCCGACATTGTTGCATTGCAAGATTTATTTGGATGTGTTCCATGTCTTTTTTTTCCTTGAATTTTTTTGGAGACATGCCTAACATGATTCAGAATATGATAAATTTTTAAATTCAGCACCCATAGTGGAAAAAGTTACCACAATCAATGGTCAAAGGCAGCTGAAGTTGTCGGGCACAGTGAAAAAAAACAAAAACTTTCACTTCAAATGCCTATATCTTTCAATCCGTACGGTCAAATGTGACGAAATTTTTACCACTTCTTCTTCTACAAGTTTAGTAAAAGATCCTACGATTAGATTTGTAAAAATAACATTTTGTTGAAAAATTTGATGAACGCAGCAATAGGGGCAGTTTTCAGTGGCTTTTGACAGAAAATGGTCTTGGTCCTTTAGGGGTTAAGGTAAGAGGTCCATAAAGCGCTTAGGCTCTAAAATCGCCCACCTCTTGAAATGTACACTATTCATACATGTTTTTTTTCCATAGAATCAGCAATGTACACTACTTGTACATTTCAGGAGGTGGGCAATTTTAGAGCCCATTGCATTTGAACTTCAAAAATTCATAACTAAGGTAGGAGGCTCTAATGTTGGAGGGTCATTTAAACCGCTCATGTAGGCTCACCTGTAATGGACTTGAGGTGGTCTTCAAATGAACCTTTTACTGTCATTGAATGGATCAATAAAAAAAATGTTATTTATTGTAAGAGCCAATCATTTGCTTTGCTTTCTCCATTTCTCTCTAAAAGCTATAAGTGAACGATTTATGGAAGACCTATGGTCAGAAATAGGGCCCTATGACTCATCTTGTTTGAAAATTCATAAGTAATTCAAAAATGCTTCAAAAAATACAAAACGACTTGAGTTACATTCAAAATCTATTTTTCTTTGTCTGAAAAATGAACTAAAAATAATCCCATACAAGAAACGACATGAAAAAGGCAAACCAGCCCTTAAGTGCACGCTTTCAGAGCCTCCTACCTTAACTCTAGAAAGCTTCAAAACATATGAAACAACTTGGATTAGATGCCAATTCCACTTGTCTTTCAAGGATAATCTACTGAAAAATATTTCAAGAAGTTTCAGCTCCCCCAAAATCAGTTCCAGCTCTTAAATGGTCGATTTATGGACCTGTTACCTTAGTATGTGGCAGCTTGGAGTTGAAACTGTTTATCTTGGAAGGTGTTAAGCTACATTTAGGAAGTACTTACCAGTTGATTTTAGTTTTGGACTTGGAGAAAAATTTGCACAAAGTCGGTTGCCTAAACTCCGTCCAAGTTGTTCCTAGCGGAATTAAACCTGGTATGTATTTCAGATTCCTTTGCTTTTGAGCTTCCATATTTCTCCTAGAGTCTCCCATCCCATATCTACATGTTCATTTACAAATGCTATAAAAGATTTTTCTCACTTGGTGTTGTAGAGTATTGTTAGTGATGGTCTTAAAAACAAATTTAGATCTAACTTTGGACTGCGAACATCACCCCTAACACCAAGTGCAAACATAGCTTTAAGTGGGGTTTAATTTTGATATGGTTTTCCTTGTCAATTTTTATTGCATGCTCTATGAATTTTTTGTGGACACATTTCTACTTGAGCATGGACAGTAATTAAAGTAATGTTATGTTGATCTTCCTCAATAGGGCACAATATTTTTCTCGAAAGATTTGTAAACTTTCATTTAGACCAAAGCTTCAAATACTCAAAGGGAACCCCAACAGTCAATGCTCATAACTCCATACTTCAAGGTGGGTACCCCCCAAACCACCAATTTTTTCTTTTGTGCCTAGTTACTATTATCACACTAGTCAAGTTTTCATATTTTCTTATTGGCACTTGAAAGGAGGTTCCAACGCACCAAAGAATGTGACATTTGGACACCATATGCAAAAGTTGTGAAGGAATAAAGTTTGGTTCTAAAATCATTTTTTCCACATAGGTACATAATTGATTTTGGAGATGTACAGTCGGGTAGCATATACATACTAATTTTTTTTCATTCATGCCAACTTGCTACCAACTTTGACACCCTCCAGAAGGCTCAAAAATCGAGTTTTTTTCATGATTTTTTTTTCAAGTGCATCCCTATGTTAACAACATCTATGCCAAATTTCAAGGCCAAAAGATTCACCAAAAAAAAGTTATTGAAAGTCTACCAACATGTGTAGTTGTAGACTTTTAGTTCTCCCAACTTTGCCACCTTCTCAAGGATTGAAAACTTTTTCTTTTGCCATGAAATTTTTGTTATGAGATCACCTCTACATTGATAATATGTGTGCCAAATTTCAAGTTCAAAATATTTACCCCCCAAAAGATATATGATATGTACTAACATGTGTTTTTGTAAGGGAGAGTTTCACTATTGCCAACTTTGACACCCTCCCAAGGATTGAATTTTTTTGTTTTTGCCATAAACTTTTTACAAAAAGATTGAATCTATGTTGATAACATGTACGCCAAATTTCAAGTTCAAAAGATTTACAAAAAAAAAGATATTTGAAATCTACCAATATGTTTATGGAAGTTGGCAATAGTGAAATTGTCCCTTTCAATGACACATGTTGGTAGATTTCGAATATCTTTTTTTGTGTAAATCTTTTGACCTTGAAATTTAGATAAAATTTTATTAGCATAGAGTTGATCTCATGAAAAAAAATTCATGGGAAAAGAAAAAAAATTCACTCCTAGGGAGGGTGTCAAAGTTGGCAATAGTGAATGTTTTTTCACATCTACACGCATTGGCAGAACTCAAATATCTTTTTTTTGTAAGTCTTTTAGCCTTGAAATTTTTCACAGATGTTATTTACACATATATTCTCTTGGTAAAAACAATTCATGGAAAAAAAATTAATTTTTGAGCCCTCGGGAGGGTGCCAACGTTGGCAGCAGTGATATGTTTTGTAAAGTTTTTGAAAAAGTTCATAACTTTATGGTACCCGACTGTACAGTAGGGTCCCAATCAAAATGGAGTTTTTGAAATTGTAGTGAAGGAAATTTCAATGCTACTGACTTTAACAGCCTCTCGAGAGCTAAAAAATTGGTATTTTACCATTAAATTTTTTCCACAATATCATCTTTATGTTAATAACACTTGTAGAAAATTTCAAGGCTAAAATGTTTACCAAAAAATACATATTCTAATCCTACCAACATGTATAGTTGTGAGAATGACTTTCTACATCCGTGTCAAACTTTACCCCAAAAATGACACTATCCCAAGGGCTGAATTTTTTCCCCTCACAACTACACATATTGGTAGAATTAGCATATCTTTTTTTGTGTAAATCTTTTGACCTTGAAATTGTGCACATATGTTATTGACATAGAGATGACTTGACAATAAATATTTCATGGTAAACAAGCAATTTTTCAACCCTTGGAATATTGTCGAAGTTGATAGTAGTGAAATTATTTCTCACAATTACACATGTTGGGAGATATTGAATATCTATTTTTGTGGGGGTCTTTTGGAATTTAAAATTTTCACACATGTAATCAACATATAGATGGTCCTATGCCAAAATTTTCATGAGAAAAGAAAAAAAATTCAGTCCTTGGAAAGGTGTCAAAGTTGGAAGTAGTGAAAAGTACCCAAATTTTTCTAATGGCTACTAGTTGGGTCCAATAATCTTACAAACTACTACATAAGCCATTCAATTCTTTTTTAATAATATAGAATATAATTGGAATTTTTCATCTTCAATAATCAACATTCAATTCTTATGCAATTTTAATTAAATTACAATTTCAAAAAAATAGAACTCCATTTGGGGTGAATGGTTTCATTTAATATGAATGGTTTTACATGATTATTGATTGAAAAACATTGGCGATGAATTTTTTTAATTGAAATTGCATAGATGTGTAGGAAAATTTCATACACATCTTTCTTCAATATGCATTTCCAATTTTTTTTCCAAAATTCCCTCTATAGAGATTTCAATGTTGGAGTCACAATACAGAAATTTTGTAAGATAGACATCTCTTTATTTGTAAATAGATTTTGCTATTTGACCTTCACCAAGACCTTCACATTGCAACTAGTTTATACATTTGAGCATGATGATACAATTACTTTGCCCATATCTAGTTAAAATATAGAGATATCTATTGTACAAAATTTGGACATTGTCACCCTAACATTGGAATCTCTACAGATGGAATTATGGATTTTTTTAGATTGTATAAGAATTGAATATTAATTATGCACAATGAAAATGAGAATTATATTATATATTATGAAGAATAAAATTGAATGGCACAATAGGAATTTTGAAAGATTATTGGAACCAATTGCACAACATCTAAATCCACCCAATCCAACGATGCAACACAAAATTGTAACAGTTTGAATGTGGTGGTTTTAAACTAATAAATCATTTGCAAGTAGACAACACATGTAGATAACAAATAGGCCATAAGGAAATGTAGGGAGCCATCAAATAGATCAAACTTCTATATCACCAAACTTTACATTTTAGGGGGGGGTAAGTGACATTCCAAGTTTTCTCTCATAGAATCCACATGTGAAAAAACCAAAGCTACTATTTCTTCCTTCAACTTTCAATTCTAATGCCTACTAATGTCATTGTTTGTTCCTTATAGAAGAGAAAAAAAATTGACTCAATCAAAGCACTAACATTCTTTTAATCTTATTTCATTTAAATGACTAATGAACATTGATAAGAAGGTTAGGGAAGTCAAATGCAATCAAGGTAATCACACCTTAATTATCAATCCTTTTTTTTTTCTCCACACTTTTTATTAAAATGTTACTATTTTTTGAAGGTAAAAGAGAAGAAGGATCTTGGTAACAAAGGGCATGAGGAGCCATATAGTTGAAGAGAAAAAAGTGACGGGACTCTTTTAGATAACCAGGTCCTAGGGGGGTGATGAAAATCTTTCCTAGTGCTTGCATGGGATGTTATGAGGGTGGCAACCTTCAAGCAAATTTGGTGTGCAAAAAACCATATAATCCCTCAACTGGAGTCTTTTAAGGATTTACAAGTTTGGCATCTGGCATGGGAGGATGTCATTATTGTAAGGATGGTGTCAAGGAGCCTCATCTTCAAATACTTTGATTCATACAACAAGGAGCTTGGTTAGAGGACTTTAGTGTGACTTGGTACTTTAGGGAGGTAGTTCACTCATGTACCTTCCATCTCTCCAAATGGAAGTTAGCCCCCACTCTCACTAGTAATCTCACTCAATTTACTTGGAACCTTGGCTAAGTGCCCCTCGTGTTTTGACCTTTTTGCAATTTTATTTGATGGTTACTTTTCTTCAAAAAGAAAAAAAGATGAGAAGACAAGAAGTTCTAATGTGGTTCCTAAGTCACTCCATTTCCACTGCTCAATTTTTATTTATTTTTACACAAGTAAAAGGAACCCTTTAATGTAAAAGAATATAAAGTACGAGACCAACTACAAGCAACCTGAGCCGGGAGTGAGAGATAACAAGAATAAGGATAAAACACAACAAAGCGCCACAACAGGGCGGCTCCGCCGTTGTATATAGGAGAGGGCTCGAAAACAGTTCAGGCATTTTGAACCGCTCAGTAGGGGGCTCTGAAATGGATCCTTGATATTAGTAAAATGGACTTGTGGTTACTTCAAAGTATGAGAAAGTTTGGTTTACAGTCCTCAGATGGACGGTTTTAAAGTCACAATGGGTTCATTCCTAATCATGTAGATAGTTGTTTTTAATTTTCATTCAAAATAATATTTTGTAGTCCAGCTACCTTCTTATTAATGTCAAAAAAATCTGAAATAATGTTTTATTCAAGCATTCATTTCAGATTTAGAAACGGTCGCTTTTAGAGACCATCTTCCCCACTTTTTATACGTTAAAATGTTAGTTTTTGAACAAAGTCTGATTTTTTTCCAAACTAAGTATGAGCAGATTTTCAAGGCCTACCAATCACAATTAGGACCCTATGCCACTTTCCATTTGAAAATTCATAAGTAATTTATAAAAGCTCCAAAAATTACGAAACCACTTGTGTTAGATTCCCCATCTTCTTCTCTTTGCCTGAAAAATGAATAAAAGATACTTACATCTAAAAAACTATATGAAAAAGGTTGACCAGGTCTTAAATGAGCGGTTTCTGAGCCTGTTACCTTAGTGGCGCACAATCGCTCAAAACTTTGATTATGAGTTCTCCCATTTTGACCCAAATCACATTTATTCAAGAATGATGACTCTAAATTGAATGCATGCCCCCTATAGACCCATTCTAACTTGTCGGGAATGGACAATATATTTAGAATGGGCTGATTTCCTACCTTACTAAAAGACTCCCATGATTGGACCCATTCAAAAATGTCGGGGAATGTACAATATGTTTAGAATGGGCTGATTTCCTATCTTTCTAAACACTCCCCTGCTTGGGCCCATTTTTACTTGTCGGGAATGGACAATATGTCTAGAATGGGATG
Organism: Rhytidiadelphus loreus; assembly: GCA_947034895.1. NCBI lineage: Eukaryota > Viridiplantae > Streptophyta > Bryopsida > Hypnales > Hylocomiaceae > Rhytidiadelphus > Rhytidiadelphus loreus. Next base: position 23,699,672 of record OX344765.1, on the reverse strand, counting down.
ATTTCCTACCTTACTAAAACACTCCCATGATTGGGCCCATTCTAACCTGTTGGGAATGGACAATATGTCTACAATGGGCTGATTTCCTACCTTACTAAAACACTCCCATGCTCGGGCCCATTCTTAGCTGTAGGGAATGGACAATGTGTCTAGAGAATGGGTTGATTTCCTACCTCACTATTAAGAAAAAACACTCCCCTGCTGAGGCCCATGAGCATACCCGCTTGACTGAGTTTCTGCAGCGGACACCCACACCCTGTTGAAATTGTTGACTCCGCGACCATGCCATACTTTATTTTATTTTTTAAAATTGCCAAGCCACGTATGCACAATTGGCTATGAGACAAAACAAAACAGAACACGCGGATTGAGAAGACTATCTTGCACAAGGGAAACATAACTTTAAACAAAGACCTTTTTCTTTTTCTTTTTTCTTCTTCTAGGATCTACCAATTAGTGATGAGAGTCGACCACATGCCACCTCATAATACAAATGTGCTGAGTTGGGCTCCCAAGGTTCAGTACAGGACTCCAATCCATGCAATATTTATCCATCAAAAGTCTCACTTCCTCCATCGAAAAGTCTCACCTGATTCATCAAAAGTAAGATTGTATAGTAAAGGTCGTGTGGACCTAATCATTAGAGTTTGTCAAAAGTGGATGAGGTTGACATGTTCGACGATGCAACCTCAAATATGAGTGGCACAAACTACGTCAAAAGGCCTTCAAACTGCCAATGCCTCGCATTAAGTACGACTGATATCAGAGGACTGGTTATTATCCAACCCAGGCAACTGAAGTACATGAGATTATTATTAAGAAAAAAATTGAAAATTGGATACTAATTAATGGGTCCATAGGATGTGTCAAATTATTTTCCTCCAAGCTAGTTTCTAGGCTATCCCCCGGACGCGGTCAGCGCCATTGATGACTGCAGCTGCAAGTTGCTTCATCAGTTTGCAACTTCACAAACTCAACAAAAACTTACCGTAGCATCTTCTTTTTCACAACGAGAATCTCTCACATTTCATAATGTTATTAACTTCTTGGTGTGTGTGTGCTTCTGCTTCTCCCCCAAGAAAGAAAGAAAGAGTCCCTAGTGTTGCAACTTCCAAAAACTTACCATAGCCATCTTCTTTTGCACAACAAGAATTTCTTGCATTTCAATGATTGTCTTCATATTGGGATCCAAGGAGGGATTAAGGTGTCTCAAATTGAGTTCGGAAGGAGGCCAATCTACCAGAGTTAAGCTTATTAGTTTCCTGCACATGCTTGAGTCAGTTGGTCCAAGTCAAATTTTCTTGCATTTCAGTAACAATAAAAAGGAGAAAATGAGAGTCAAAGTGAGCCAGGGTCAGTGACTGACGTTAACTTCATTAAGTGACAGAAGTCCTGATGTGTTATTAGCGATGATGCTACCTGCCGATTTGCCTGGTTTGCAGCTGCAGTTGCAGGTATAAATAATAAGTCCTGCCAATGCATGTCATTGCTTACCTGGAATGATAGTATGAGACCCAAAAGCAAACCGGCCTACAACCGGCCTGATGAGAAGTGGGCAGGCACAGTCACGCTGCAGAGGATCGGGGCGGGGGGTGGGTGGGTCTTGGCAGATTTCAGTTGCACACAAAGTGGAAGTTAACTTACTGGGCTGACAATGGGGGGCAGTGACAGAGTCTCTGCAAGGTTGAGCATCTCCACCGATCCACGGCATGGAGAACGGTACATAACTACTAAGGCCATCGATGGTAGATGGTTCTAATTCAGACCCTCTTCTTCAAACTGTCCCATAGGTGGCTTCAAAAGCAATAGTCAGTGGATGTGAGTTGGAATGCTCATAAGTAATTCATAAATGCTCTGAAAAATACAAACCCACTTGTGTGTTAGATTTTGCACCTATTTTTCTTCAAGTGAAAAATAAGTGAAGATATTTTCAAGCATCTGAAAACCATCAAAAAGGCCCAACAACTCTTAAAGTGACGGTTTATGAACACACTACCTTACCGTACCCATTTCCTAACCACCAGGGATCCATACCCAACTTATTGGGTGCAGCTAAGTTATTTTCAAACAAAGCTGAAACAAATTTTCAACCAAAGTTTGGAATGTGATTTTTTTTCCTCCTTTTCAAGGTTGGAATTAATAAGTTCATGATGTATGTCCCAAAGTAGTGAGTGGGAAAGTAGTTTTTGTATGATCGGAATTGGAAGAGTCTCTACGTTGGGTATGGATTTAGACCAACTTTTGGCTTACAAAACTCATAGTGATTTCAGTTCAAGGCATAAAATTACCCCCCAAAATTGCAATTCCCATGATTTCTATCTTCCTCCGTGGCAGAAAATATACATTGCCTTACACTACTCCCAAAACCATTAGATGGGATTTAGTCCTTTGGGAGGGACGTTTCAGGTTGGTTCATGTTGCTCGGAACCAACTTGTGCTATCAAGAAAAAAAAAATTAAAAATTAAAATGATAATAATTAAAATAATAATTAAATAATAAAATTTTAATGCTTGCTGACATGGCTGTCTCTCGACCATGTCAATAGGCTACGTGGCAAAGATGAGAATGCATAAAAACTCAAAGCTGAATTTCATCCAATGATGTATGGAATTGCTTAACCTATAAAGGCTCAAGGCCTTTTTTTCTGCCAAAAAACACTCAAAACTGCCATTTCTATAGCAAAGAGTAAAAATATTTGAATTTTTTTTTTTGCACATCTACCCGTAGGATCTTACATCTAACTAGTATGAGAATGTGTGAGAAAAATTCACAAATTTTGATTGGATAGACTACAAGATATCTGCCTTTAAAGTGAAAAAAATAAGGTTTTCAACACATTGCGAGAGTAGATTATTTCACTCAGAACTTTCTTAAATTAAACGTTTTCCACTACTAAGTTTTGAACTTTAAATATTTGTTGTGGAGAATTGAGTTGAGAGTCTAGGGAAAAAAACATTCAAAAAACTTAGTTTTTATTCTTTGAAAAATTATTAAGTAGAAGTAGGTATGAGGTAGAAGGAAAATCTAAATTATTAATATCTCTAAAATGAAATTAAAATGCACTAAACCCAATGGTGAGATTTTACTAAGGAGCAAACCAAACTAAATTGTAAAAAATGCATTAAAAAATGAATCCTACAAGTTATTTTTTCAAGAAGATGCTCTAATTGTCCGAAAAGCAAGATTGTCCATAATTTTCTTATAACAAATCCAATTGGAATAAATCAAAGCTTTTCATGTAGATGAAAATATAATTTGTGAGAGAAAAAAATTCAAAAAAAGAATTGAAATTTTGAATGTTTTTTTTGTTGCCCCCTCTCCCTTGTTTTGATCTTATTTGGGTATAACTTTTCTTCCCGGGCACTAATTGAAAAAAAATTATATTCCCATTAAGCTAATCAGTTTTTCTATCTTCAAAATTTAAAAAAAAAATTCAGCCCGTAGGTACCTACTTGAAATCCCATTTGTCCCCTAAAGGAACAATAGTCCTTTAGGGGTTAAGTGGTTGACTATAGGTGGTTCTACCATAACATGCAACATCTACATTTGAACCCAAAAATGTAATTTTTTCCTAAATATTGATTATTGTATATATATACACACACACACACACCATAGCTTCTTCTTAGCTCAATTGAAGTATAAATAATAAAAAAGGTGCCTAAATTTTTTGGAAATTATTGACCTAGTTTGTCCCCCCCCCCCACACTCTTCTTCAATAACTATAAACATACAATGCAAAGTTTTATGCCTTGCCATTTTGACCATTCTAAAACACAATCTCTCACAAACAAAACATACCTCTCACACTCAACAAACCTTGATACTTAACAAAGCTTTAATACACAAGATACAAAGTCTAGGGTTTGGAGGTCAAGACAAGAGTCTACAAGTAGGTGAATGCAACACTCTTATATGAAAGTCATAGCAACCATCCTAAAATATTAAGAAGAACTTAGATGAATGCCTAACTTATTTGAATTACATTTTAAAACTATCTGATTTTAATATATTATTTTTTTACATGCTAGTTATATTTTATAGACTATTTTTTAAACTTTAATTAATTATTAAGCAAAAAGTTGCCGAAGTTACTGGGAAGTTATGGTATTCAACAATAGTAACCACATTCATTTGTAATTTTTGATGATAAAAGGTGTGCATACTTCACTGCTTGTAGATAAATAAAGTAAATAAATCCAACTAATTGTGATGTTTAAACTTTGAAAAATAAGTCCTAGTAGTCCTTTCCAAAAGAAAAATTTATCTTTCAATATTTTTACAAAAAAATACATGTAACTCACAAAAGTGATTCCATGTTTGAGACATTTGTATTCTAAAAGCTATAAGGTAGGAGGCTCGAATTTTCCATGGTCATTTAGAATTGACCCTACAAAAGGGGCAAAATTGCAAAAAGCGTGCACATGGTTTGGAAAAAATGTAACCCTTTTTGCAATCAGCAAATGGTAGTGCAACAACTTCATTTTATGACAACTACAACTTTAGAATTGTGATTGTCATAAGTGGAATTGGTCTCTCCTATTGTATACTTTAGATAGAGCATTAAAAAACTATAAACTTTGTCAAGTACTATGGATTGTCAATTACAATGGTTAGTACATTAAATGACAATGCCTTGTGGATCATTTTCTTATAGCTATGAAATTGAAGACATTCATTTCGGAATAACAAGGTTTAAATGGCAAAATGACACCTGCTCATTTTTTAATTCATTTAGGTGTGCTTTTAAATGCCATGGCCGCCACATTCAAAAACTTTGGTGCACAACATAATACACAAAGAATAGCCACCATTAAGTATAGTAAAATTATGTCCCATGACACAGCAGTTGGGCTTCCCCTATGAAAGAAAAACCATGAAACATTTGTGGCATTAGTGAAGTTTGTATTGACCTAAGTAGCTCAACTTGCACAAATCAACAGCTTTAGATGAACTAAGACATCGCAAATCATTCTTGCATACACATTTCAATTTCAGAGTGAGGTTCTTGTAACAATCATGAGTGACGACAGTGTTTCAGAAGATAGAAGCGAGACAAAAGACAACATTTGGTAGAAACAAAGGTGATGGGGCAGCTGTTTGTCAGATTATGTTGAAGATGAAGATGACTGCAACAATGATCAGAATGTGACACTTTTTTGAATGGGCCAATCGTGAGGTAGAAAGACATGCAATACTGAAGATGGAACGACAAGGGTTTGCAGATGACTATGGCAAATATACTAGGGAGCCGTCCTCAACAAAAAAAGATCCAGTGTGTGGAGGAGGTTCGCGATAGTAAAGTGCAGGTAGTAGTAGCCCATGCTATAGGTGGACTATAGTGGAGTACCCAACATCAACGGTCAAGCCTCAAAACGGACTCCTTCCGCAACGATGACAACCAACCACTATTAACTTCGATGCAACAACAAATCCACGAGCCATGGCAGGGACAAGAGGCAATAAACGAGGGCGTTGTCTTCCCCGACCTAGACAGCAGCTTCAGTGGAGGAGGTGGTCCACCTACTTCACCCACTGTTGTAGGTATGAGTTCTCAAAGAAGTCCCTTGTTTCCCCCCTGTACACGAGCTCTTAGGTCGAAATGTAGAATGAAAATGAATGGAAATTGAACTTCTCATCAACTTCAAAGTGCCATAGTAGATGTTGATGATGGTGAGACTATAAGAAGTGCTGCTTGAAAGAATGGAATTTCTCAGTCTAGTTTAAGAGGCCATATCTATGGGACAACAATCCAAAGAAAGAGGGGTAGAAAAGGCATTTTAACAGATGAAGAGGAAAATGAATTAGTGGACTACTTTTGAAGATGCAGAACTTGGGGTTCCCCTTGACAATTGGCCAACTCAAAGAAAAAGTCGGAATCCTCACTCAAGCCAGAGTGATGCCCTTCAAAGACGGAGTTCTAGGGACTAGTTGGGTAAAAATTTTTAGGAGAAGACATCCAGAATTGACCTTGTAAAAATCACAAGCCTTGGAACAGAAAAGAAGAAGGTGTTTGTGTCCAAACACTGTGGCATTATTTTATGACAATTTGCAAAAGTTATACAACACTCACAACTACAAAACCCATCAACTTTGGAATTGCGACGAAACTGGGGCACAAGCTGGGAAGGATGGAGGCAACTATGTCATTGCCAAGAGGGGGTGTCAAACAATATAGAAGGTTACCCCTAACCAACGGGAATGGTTGTCGGTCCTATCATGCATCAACGCCAATGGAGATTGTCTTTCTAATTTCTACATTTTTAAAGGCAAAAGGAGAAGAAGGAATTTTCTGAAGAAAGCAGGGGAACAAGGAGTTGTTATGGCTATGCAACCAAAGGCGTGGATGACGCATTGTTTATTCAGAGCATGGATAAACCATTTTGTCACTACTCTATCCACTTTGTATGGCCTTTCTCCATCCCAAAGGCATTTGCTTATTTTGGATGGCAATAGTTCACGTGTGACTCTAGAAGTCATAAAACTAGCCATGTCTAGAGGTTCGGATTTAGTGACACTCACATTTCACACTTTGCATACTCTTCAGCCATTGGATGTTACTTGTTTTAAACCCTTCAAACTATCATTTCGTGCCTATCGAGATGCGTAGACTTTAAGGCATAAATGGCAGTTGCCTACAAAAGAAGATCTAGCCTAGTGGGTATCCCATGCTTTGAAGAGAGCTTTGAGTACTCAGAACATTACTAAAGGATTTAAAACGACTAGTATTTTTCCGATGAATGCAAGAGCCATGGATTCCAAAATGACACCAAGCACAGCATACATGAAGGGACAGGGAGGATCAACTACAGCTAGTGAAGAAAAAGGCTAGCAAAACAGCAGCCATTCGAGTTGGAATAGTGGGAGATACAAGAAATCTACGAGGAGGTATCCAACGCTTTACCGAACTATCAACAGTATTACGTTCACATCGATGGTGACGAGCAACCAACGAATGCGGAGGATAGTGCTACCGATATGTCCAATGAAACTGATAGCGAAGCTAATGAGGATGATGCTGACACAAGCAGACCAAGTTTTACAAATTCACTAGCTCTTCCTACCATACAATTGCCACGCACATCAAAACCACGTACGGAACTGCAGATTGATTATCAGAATTTAATTCTATTAACTAAAGAAGAGCATGTGCAAGCGCTAGAACATGTCGCATTTCAAAAGGAGAAAGTTGTCAAAGAAAAAGCACAAAAGCTCTTAGAAAAAGAAGCAATGAAAGAACAAAAAACAATAGAAAAGAAAGAGAAGTTGGCTGCCAAACAAATACGGGTAGAACTAGCAGAGTCAAGGAGAAAATACAAGAAGCCGTGGAGCTTGAAGAACATGCAAGCACTAGGTGATAAACTGCACGCAACAATCAAAGAGAACGCTCCAATTGTTGGCTATAGAGCTCCTTATTGTGGTGTTATTCCGGAGGTGTGCAAGAAAAATCAAAAAGTGGCATTGGAAAGGAGATGAGCAAAGAAGAAGGGTCAAGATACAAGCTACTTACCTCCTTTACAAGAAGTGAGGCAATCGATAGGTACAAGCAACGTCTATTTGATTTTCGTTGGCATGAACATGTATCAGTCTTCTAATATGTTGTATCAAAGTCCACTATTGGAGACAGCATTGGCAACACCTACGACACACAACAGAGCGCCACAGAGTCAGTTCGGAATGCAAGCATGTGCCTAGAATAAGCAACGGTGATGGAAAACAACAGTACACAGAAGAAACAAAAGGGAAAGCAATAGTATGAGATGGAAGCGACATGAGCAAAATGTATGACTAGCAAACTTGACATCATTTGACTAATGGAGCAGAGAAGAAGACCAATGTTGACAAGGCAATTGGAAAAGGCGGTAGTAATCTGTATGCACAAGGAAGAAGCAGAAATGAGATGAATGGGATCTTTGCAGGATAGAAAATATTCTGGCCGGAAAGAATAAGAGACAACTGATACCAATTTTCATCTTAGTGTTAGGACGTAGTATACTATAGGACACATTTGTGGCACAAAGGGGAGTATCATGACCGTTGTTAGTAATGTGTGAAGGAATATGACAAGTATTGAAAGGAGGAGGATGAAGTAAGCTAGGAAGAAGGCGCACAATTTGTGAAGGAGGAGTGCAAGCTGTGAAAGAGGCCTGCAAGCAACAATGGAGGACGCAACAAGAAGAATGTGGCTCTGGGTACAACAATAGAAACTGCAACAAAAAAACCCTTGGCAAAACGAACAACTGAAGACGAGTAGTGCAGTGGCCGAAGCTCCTGCATCGGATGGAGTGTACGGTGGTGGCAAGACAACTGCAAACAACAACAAGAAAACGATGACACAGAAAAATCCGCAACACTTGGGCACAGCGAAGGATGAGCAGTGCAATGGCGGAGCTAGTGCGTCAAAGAAGCATGCGGTGGAGGCGGGAGAGATGCAAAAAACCCGACGACAACACCTAGGCGCAACAAAGGTCAGGCAGTACAATGGCAGAGCTCTTGCATCAAACAGAGCATGCAATGGAGGCGGGAGAGTTGTTGCTGCAAAAAAACGACGACCTGGGCGCAGGTGGCAGAGCTCCTACATCGAATGGAGCGTGTGGGTGGAAGTGGGAGAATTGCCTGCGATGGAGGCAAGGACTGAAGGGTTGTGATGGAGGTGGAATTGGAATAAAGATAGGGACTACAAAACTGTGACAAAAGAGGCATTGTGGTGGAGGCTACAACAAAGGAGGCACTGCGGCAAAGGAAGGACTATGTAGGAAAAGAACAATGGAGGAGCTCCTTCGTTAAGGGACAACCAACAAACAAAGAGAGGTCAGTTAGGGTTTCGACATCCTCTTATTGCTTTAAGGATATGGCACAATGAACTCAGGAAACGACCACATTCATAGAATTGCAAAGGAGAGGCCAAGTAATGAATGGCGCCAAAAGAAGCATTGCTGGAAGATGCAAAAGGCTCAACTACTGTCACCAACGGCTTAGTGTCAACAGAAGCGGACATGCTTCAAACTTTGGCCAAGAAGGCACGAAACCCTACACTATTTTGAACTTTGAAATCTACCATTTTTGAACTCCATAGGGGCACAATAACAACACCTTTGGCAAGCTTTTGTATGTTGTACAATGTCATTTAATAGCAACAGAGATTAATAGTAGGCCTAGCAGTACAGACTCCCTACAACACATGTCCTCGGATGCTTTTTGTAAATAAAGTGTTTGCGTTTATGACTGTACTGATACTTCCAAAGCCACTTTTTCATCACTTATTGGACCCCATTCTTCTATTCAAAGACATGTATGACTCAATCAATGTTGCACCCTATGAACAGATACAATGCCCTACAACCATATCACTTTGAAATTTTGTCTTTATTTCAATTTCACTTTGAAAATTTCGAAAAATTCCTCGATCATGCCTTCCTTACTATTCCGTCAACCCAAAAATTTCCAACACTATAAGCGCCACACAACTCTCCACAGGTGTCTCCTTTTCCTTAAGTGAGCAATTCGAGAGCCTCCTACCTTATTTCAAGAGCAAGTGAAGAAAATTTATAAAACTGAAAATCCCGAAGTTGTAGTACACTGCAATGATAATTCAAAAGTTTATGAATGTTACAAATTGCAATCCATTAGAATCAATACAAACCTCTTTCAAAAACAAACTTTAAAATTATTTATTCAATATTGCAAAAGTAGTTATATATTTGAGCATGTCTTTGTATATAGTACATGACCCACCTTCACTAAAATGTTCAAATGTGATCTTTTAGACCTTTGAGATTAATTTAGAACTTGAAAAATGCATTTGGTGCTTCAATGAATGCAATTTGAATTTTTAAAAATTAAATCAAAGGTATAGGACCTTGGTAGAAATCTTAAAGAACCAATAGGTTGCGATGTAAACCACATTTTTATTGAAAATTGCAACGCTTTTGGTGTAAATAACATTTTAACTTTTAAAGACTCAAGAGTCATCTTGAGTGATATTTGAAGGTTCAGGTAGGTTCCCATGATCTAAATTTTTGATGTAGTTTTTTGAAAGTTTTCTTGAAGATAGAGCAAATAATAATAGCTTTTGAGGAATATGATTTTTGTTACAATCAATGCCTAAGAGCAAAAATCATGCCACCTTAAGGTCAAAATGGAGTTCACTAGGTAGTACCAAAAAAATCACAAAGCTCAAAATAAATTTCTTACAATTTTCATTCTCATAGGAAATACTTTTGTCTACTTGAAAAGATTTGATTCATTCCATTTGGACTAGTGATAAGAAAGTTATGGAGAGTATTTTTTTTTGGACAATCATAGCATCTTTTTCAAAAAATAACTTGTGGGATTGGTTTTTGGACTCAATTTTCACAATTTTTCAAAAGAATGTTCCACATGGTTCACCCTTCATTTAGTGCGGTATTCACTACAAGGAAATGGGGGTAATGTAACCATAGAAGAATGATTGCTTGTCCGAACGACTTGAATATGACTCATGTTCCCTAATTGCACCAAGGATTTGGGGTTGTCATTGTTAGAGTCAATTCAGAGTCACATTCGCGACTACAGGATGACAACTTAGCGGCACGGAGTTTTCATCCACAGTTTTACATCCAGAACGTGCTGTCTTTATCTAGTCCCGCAATGTGCTGAAAAACTTGTTTTTTCCACTTTAAATGCAAATATCTTGCAATCTATGCGGTCAAAAATTCTGAAATTTTTTCCACACTTTTAAATACTAGTTGGGTGTAAGATCCTACGGTTAGATGTCAAAGAAAAACATTTTAAATTCTTTTTTACTCTTTGCTACAGAAATGGCAGTTTTCAGTGTTTCTTTGGTAGAAAAAAGGCCTTGCTCCTATAGGGGTTAAAATGATGCACTCTTGGAGACTTATTTTTCTTTTGATTTTTTTCTCTATTTACTAATGATTTTTTCAAAACAAACTAAAAAAATAAAGTTAGATTGACAATGCAAAGGCCAAAAACTAAAATTTAGATGACATTTAGCATCTCTAAAAGATAGAAAAATAATTTTTGGTTCTAATTTTTATAGAACTAGGTTGATAACTTTTACAATGTCTATGTTTCATCCATTGGTTTTTGTTCACAACATTGTTAAACTTCCAATTTAGACTTAATCAATTTCGTTGTCAAGGCCATAGTCAAAAGTGAGTAAACTATGTGATTGTATTTTGACTACAATTTACTCTAAGGTGACTACATAATGACTTCCGTGTCACTACTCTACTATTTTGATTGTAATTTACTCTAACACAACTACATAATGACTTCCACATCACTATTCTACTATTGCATCAACATTTTACAAATCCCACATGGTTTGTCTTGTCTTCTACCACCCCACTTGTATAAAAGGTTTGTTATTTGAATTCTTTGAATTCACACACTAAATGGCTTGAAAATCCATTTGATGCATATGCAAAATATAGTGTATTATGTATCATGTATTTGTGTATGATGTATGAATCATGCATATGGTATATGATGTATGAATCATGTATTTGTATATGATGTATGGTGTTCGGTATATGGTCTACTCATTTTACACATTTCACCACAACCCGAAAATAATCTTAAAATCTTTTAAATATTAGAAAATAATATTCATATTTCCTAGATTTTAGAATACAATCCTAGATTTCAGAAGAAAAATATTTAAATTTCCTAGATTTCAGAATATAATCCAAGATTTCAAAAAATAATATTCACATTTCCTAGATTTTAGAATACAATCCTAGATTTCAGAAGAAAAATATTCACATTTCCTAGATTTCATAATATAATCCTAGATTTCAAAAAATAATATTTACATTTTCTAGATTTTAGAATACAATCCTAGATTTGAGAAGAAAAATATTCACATTTCCTAGATTTCAGAATATAATCCTAGATTTCAAAAAATAATATTCAAATTTCCTAGATTTCAAAATATAATCCTAGATTTCAGAAAATGATTAAAAAAAAGGGTCATTTGTGATTACGGGATGACTTTAGAATGATTGTCCACGTGGCAACATAGGAGTCATTTCCTTAAACTTCTTTTTTCTTTACCACTTTGGAAGTTTCATCCAAAATCTCATTCAAGCTCACAATGGATGGTGATAATACTATGGCAGTCATTTATAAAAATGACTAGTCCACTATGACTCTAGGGGCCAAAATCACAGTGTAGTCATTTTTGTCCACAATGACTCCTATGCAATCATTCTTTGCAGTCATTTATACATTGTTTTTCTTGTAGTGATTTGAGGCTCAAAATTGGTTCAAAATACTCATTCCCAACACAAAGCTAATATCTTCATCTATATTTATTTTCCAACAATTCCAACTATAGGACATGAATTTTGTGAACTTTTTCATTTACATTCTTACAAAATTTCATAATGTATATCCCAAGTTTGAGGTGCCTTGACTTCCAAAAGTAGGGGTGTCTAGTCCTTCCCAAAGGTGAGGTTTTGTCTTCCAACATTTTTAGGAAAAAGAATGTATGTCCCATAACTTGTGCATTCTAGTCAATACATTAGAAAATGGTTTGAGAGTACATGAAAAAAAAATTACACATAAACTTTGTATTCATCATTAAAAAAATTATAAAGTGGAAGTTGTACTTCATGAATGAAAAAAACTAAATTGCTAATAACTTTTACAAATTAAACATCAAGAATTGTCAATATAAATGGTGATAATATTCTAGTAAACAATAAATATCCCTTTTTTTTTATTTGAAAGTTTTGAAAATTGACTACAAAGAACAACTTTAATTACATATTTTTCATCCTTCATAGACTACAAAATGAAACTCTTCATAACTTCATCTCATTATTTGGTTCAAATGCTTTTGAGTCGGTATCAATCTATACAATTATAAAAATATCAATTGATGATTTTAAGAATATATTTTTAGCTATTTGTTTTGACATTGACGAGGATGTTGAAATGAAAAAATCTTATAACTTTTGCAATATTTATTAGAATGACATAAAACAAAGCTTCAAACATATGTGGATTGTGATGATTAGTATATAGTTCATCCAAAAAAACTTATGCAAAAATTCCAAATTATGAAGTCAATATAGACTATTAAGGTTCTTATAAAATCTAAAGTGTGTTCTTTAGTTAATTAGGAGTAATGTTTGTTTTTTCTAAAATTTTCAATCTTATTGTTGGAAATAGTGTAATTCACTTCCTTCCTAGAGCTATATACAACTTAGATTTTCATTTTATCTCATATCTACTTCTATATAATAATTTTATATAGAATGAAAATCAAGTTTTTTTTTTTGAATTTTGTTCTTAGATTCTCAATTCAATTCTTCAATTTAAAAATGTTGAAAATCAAAATTTGTAGTGCCAAAATTTTAAGTAGATTCAAAGTCTTGTAATCTAATCATGTAAGGTGAAAAATCCTCTTTTTACTTAATTTAAATAAAAATATCTTGCAATCGACTATATCAAAGTTTTTGAAATTTCTTCCACATCTTTATTTCAAAATTTTATGAACTTCTTTTGTTGCCCACCTTGTTGACATTTGAGCTTCTTGTGGTACAATATTTGCTCATGAGTGTTAATTGAAATAAAAAATTATATTCCCCCAAAGCAAATAAGTTTTTCTCTCTTATAAAAAAGTTTAAATAAGTTTCACCAGAAAATTTGTTCATTGGAACCTACCCAAAATCATTTTTTTCCTTGTAGGAAAATGGGACTTTAGGAGTTAAGGAAATACAAATAATTAAACAAATATTTCTTTTACCATCAAAGTTTCACTAAACACCATTAATGTTCAAAATTGATGCTGCTACCCTAATATATCACATCCTTTTTAATGATCTTCAATTTATCTTGTACATCCATTAAAAAATGTCTCAAATAATATAGCAACTTAGTTAGTCCTTCAAAGCAAGAATACATATTTGAAAATTTCCACATGTTTGCTAATATCTTTGAACAAGTACATTATTTACTTCAAGTCATCAAATTGGTCATAAAAGAAGGTTGCCTTTTACAAATTCAAATACTACTTTAGATCATAATGAAAAGTCATTGAACGGAAGTTAGTTTTCAAACACTTTTTTTATCATTCAAATTATGGGCTTTGGAGCGCTTTGGGGGTAATATTGAGACCAATAGTGCCAAATAAGGTAGGAGTGCCATTGCATTAGTTGTTGTAGTTGCCTAATGGAGATGCCTTGCCCACGGTGGAGTAACTCTTACGCTCCAAACACCCAATTCTCCAATTGTCCGTTTTGCATCATCTACTAAGTATCCTAGAAGGAACAGAGAGCTCTAGCAAAAGAGCCACTGCATCTCCAAAAACCACCACTACCTCTTTAGAACATTGAACCTATGGGAATTGAAGAGTACTTTGATGGGAGTTGAATCATCGTTTGCTTTAAGGGTGTATGTTGTTTTTAGGGTTGTCCAAAGGCATAACTAGGTATCCTACACCCTTAACTTTGAAAATTCATAAAAGATTATCTGAGTGTCAGAAAAATACAAAATGACTTGGGTTGGGTTTCTCTCGAGGAAGCTAACAATTTCACATTGAAAATTTCATCAATCTGACCCACCACCCAAGCTCTCCAGGGCAACGAAAAGTGTTGGATTTTTTTGGATTTACGAATGTAGACCTTCTCCATTATGACACCCTGAGAGTCTGTTATGGCAGACTGACACTGACTTATGCCTGAGAGTTTCTGACTGAGGATGTAATGATAAATGGAAGCATGTTCTTTTCCGAACCTCTTTCATTTGTGAGATGGAGGGGCAACTCAGGCTTCTTCTTTTCATTTTTTATGAAGTGTCAAAGTGGTGATATAAAATGTTATAGTGGTGCTTCAAATTTCAACATTCATCCACATATTGGACAGAAAATATGGCGTATTCGAACATATCACATGTTCATAATTCTATTTCCATCCACAATTTGGCAATTCCATCCAAGATTTCTTTTTAACTCAAAGTTTTTCTTTTTCTTTTTTTTCTTTTTTTTCTTTCTTTCAGTGCAATGTGGCACCAGAAAGTTAAAAAACAAAAACAAAAACAAAAAACTGGTCAGCACCACTCCCGTTCAGGCTGATCTTGAATGGTCACTAACTTAAGTTAATTTGATCCATGGAAAAAAATCCCATTGGACTTGAAGTAACTGAAGCCTGATGACTGACTGAGATACAATTGTACACAGGCAGGAATAAGATTCACCATCCAGATTGTACTACTGTACTGAGTGCTTTTCTTTTCTTTTTTCTTTTTTTTAAAATTTTTTACAATTGAAAAGGAATTTACGTCATTGCGAGAAGAACATAACATAAGCATTAAGCACCAGTAGGAATATTCCCCATTACACAGCAAAATGGCCCACGTTATATGCTCCTTGGCAGTATAGGATTTTTCGTCCACATTATGACATGATTTCTCCCGAGTTGTGTAGTGCCTAACCCAATGCGAGGCCCCTCCCAAAGGCCTCCCACTATTCTTAACCCTTAATAAACATGGAAGAGGACGATTGGCGTCTGATGGATGACAGGGAATCCTTGTAGTAAGATAGAAGTGCAACTATTCATCCTTGAAATTTTGTTGTGAAAAGGGGAGGTCTTCTATTAATAGTAGTTTGACTTCCAATGAGTGTTTTTGTTATTTCTTAAGGATGATTCACACGGTAGCGAAAAGTGATGATTTCCAAGGCCACCCTTTCGTCCTTTAAGAGTTAACCAACTTAGAGCTTGTTTCCATCAATTGGGGAGCTAGAGCTGCAGGAATCAAAGGGGAGCTAGAAGCAGTCCAGACATCCAGTCGTTTCCATGGAGCTTGCCTGGATGATATGTCAGTCGCCCATTTTCAGCTCACTACGGTGCAATTGATATGCAATGTGCATAGATTTTGCGTAGTGCTTCACTTTGTTTTTTCATTCAAACAACCCCTCCAGGCTTCCATCCAGGCCCTTCAGCTCCGCAAAACCGAAATTCAAAGGCTGGACGCAAAGGAAAGGAAAGCGTCTGGAGGGTCCGGATTCAGAGCTCCAGTAAGCTCATGGAAACGTGCTCTTATTGAGAGCCTAGTTGCCATTATCCGACTGGAGCTCCAATCACTACTGTACAGTAAGTTAGAGGGGGTCCACCCAACCGATTGAACCTGAAGACCTGAAGGCCAAGAAGGAGCTTTCCATTACGACTCGAGGTGTAGATTTGGGAGGTGGCTTCATCCTATAGCCGTAACTTGTAATCTGGGAATTTATTGGTTTGTTTGAAATAGCCTCCTCCACTGGACCCTCCAGCCGATCAGGGTGGATTGACCCCCTCGCTCGGCCTTACTAGGGGTGCATGTAGAAAAAAAGCCCCTTGTTTTGGGCCGTTCTAGGATATATTCTTGACCTTCCGAATCTAATTTGGGGTCTCTGATCTCAAAAATGAAATAAAATTTTGCAAAAAAATTCATGTGAGGAAAATAATAATTCCAGGGTTTGCCCGCAGGGCCGAGCGAGGGGGTCAGTTCACCCTGGCCCTCCAGCCCCTAGCTCTGCGTTTCCACTTAACACGGACCAGAGTCTGGAGGTCTGGCTGGACAAACCAGCGCTGAATGAAGGTGATTGTTCCAATGGAGAGCGCCTGGACCTCCAGGTTCGGGAGGTTCGGCAGGTTCGGGAGCCCAATGGCAACCGGCCCTTTACCTGCCAGTCCCAGGTGGCGTGTCAGGGAGCCCACCAACCCTTGGAGCTTACTGTAGCTTAAGCCGCGTCAGTCAGTCCGAGTGAGGTTTGGGCCTGAACGAGTCCGTCCGTCGGGTCCAGATTCATTCAGCCAGCCAGCCAGCCAGGGCCCAGGGTCCACATTCAGGGCCCCTTTAGGAATCTGAATCTGGCACTGCACTGGAAGGAGCCGAAGAGTGTGCACTCCACGAGCCCCGGACTGACAAAGATCATGGAAAGAAGAACCGAAGAAGAAGATAAGGTAAGGTAAGCTTTAAGTACTATACAGGAGGGACTGAGTTGGTGGGGGTGGATTGACCCCCGCTTGGCCTTACCAGGGGTGCATGTAAAAAAAAAGCCCACCATTTTGGGTCGTTCTAGGGTACTCTTGACCTCAGTTGTCTCTGATCGCAAAAATGAATTGAAAATTTGCAAAAAAATTCATGCGTGGGAAATAAAAAATTCCAGGGTTGGCCTGTAGGGCCGAGCGAGGGGGTCAGTTCACCCTGGCCACTGAGTTGGTGGAGATGGGGGGGGACAGTAAAATTACTACTGGAATAAGGTAAGAAAACTGGAACTGGAACTGTACAGTGCAGGGGTGGGTGGGTGGGTGCGAGTGCACATGGACGGGAATTCAACATTTCCAAAATTTATCATGGGTGGAAAAATTAAAAATTTCAGCATTTTTCCCACGGAGCAAAAACAGAGACCAAAAGACAACTTCATATGTTTTTTCTACCTTCATTGCCCACAAAATAAAAACTTGTACCTCATTATTTGAAATTCAATGGTTTGAATGTTTTTGAACAAGTATCCATCTATAAAATCCCCCCAAAAGCAATTAATATATTTTTTAGAATATATTTTTTTGCTTCTCAATTTAACATTGAAATATTTAAAAAAACTTCAAACTTTTGCAATATTCATCGGAATGACATGAAACAAAGCTTCACATGTAGATTATGATGAGTGGCATCCATTCTAGAAAATTCATCCAAAAATTCCAAAATATAAAGTCAATGACAGCTTGTTTGCGTCCTCAAAAAGCCCAAAGTATTCTCCTTGGTTCTTTGGGGGTTAATTTCAAGGTAGACTAAGTGAGCAAGGGTACTAGATTCTAACCCTTGGCCCTTGATACACTTGCTTGATTGGGTCCTTCAAAGGCCATATTCAGGGCCAATTATCTGGAAACACGGTATGGATGTTCTAACCGACAACTGGTTCATTCCATTAATCTTTAAGAATTCTCATTGGTCCACTAGATAAATTATAAATGATTTCAAGAGCTTTATGCAAGAGCTAAGCTTACTTGAAATAAACAAATTGTAGCAAAGTACATTGAGAGAAAAAAAAATTTATATCATTATTCATCAACAATGTACCTAGCACAGTCTTTAATTTGATGCTTTATGGTTTTTGTACAAGGCTCTCAATTAGTTCATGTAGGGAGGGGGGGGGGGGGAATAAACTTGCAAAAAATGAAGATTTAAAGTCTAAAATCTTCTTAAGCCGTAATTTATTTTGCCCACAAAGCTCCAAATCTATATTCTCGTCTTTACTAAAGACTTTGAGGGATTAAGCCACTTTGCAAAAACAACACATTGAACCAGTATAGACAAACCCACTTCCCTAAAAAAGATTGATCAATGACCCCAAAATTAGCTAAATTGTCCCACCTTAGGTTTTGCAAACCTTCAAATTCAATCTCTTTTGAAGGACTCTAAGGCCTTGCAATTATTTTCATTTGTAATAATTTTTATTTTAGTCTTGTATAAACATAAGATCATTGTGTCAGGTTGGTTGTTTCCCAAAGTTGAAGGATTTAAGAACTTAGTATGGGACAATTGACTAGCTTTAAATACTTCAGTACTTATGTGTTCCAAATACAGTCATGAAGATTACATAAACTCCTTCGTTATTTAACTCAACTCTATTTAGATTACATCAACTCCAATGTCTATAGGATTAGACATCTCTAATTAAATGGATATTATTAGCCAATTTTGGGGAGAATTATACAAATTCATAATTCATAATTTTTAGCAGTAGTCCATAGTAGTTTAAATATAAATCAATGCAATGTGGCTTCTACACTAATGTCATTCTATCAAAAATAGTAAGACTTTCATTCAAGTTCCATCCACTTTCATCCACTCCCATCAATGTCATCTACTTTCTTTTCAAATTCATTCAACTTTCATTCATTTCCATTGGTGTGATCCAATTTCCTCTTTGAATTTCCTCTACATGTTTGCACTTTTTAGATTTTACTCATCCCTAATGAATACAATTAACTTGAGAGAACATCTTCCAATATTCAAACTCTTGTACTAATTGAATTCTCTTGACTACTTCCACGTACCTTAAGTCTAAAAGGACCAAATGACATTTGTGGCAGCTAGTAACAAACAATCATTTATTTTTTCTCTTTGAAATTTTCACACAACATGTTCCCAAGGAGTAGCTTAATCTCTAAAGGACCAACATACTTTTGTTGGCAACATAGAAAATTTGGACAAATATATGTGACTGGAGGTTTCGATATTTTAGGCTGAAATTTTAATAGAAGATAGGGACAAGGAATATATTTCATATGCACTAAATTGCATGACATTTGAAAATATGAGTCAAAAGCTATGGCCTCATATGTTCCTTTTTTTTTTGTAAATTGGCAGTCCCTTCAAATCAGAAAAATCATTTTTTTCATAAACAAAAACTTCAAATTGGTTTTTAAAGTTATATATATGTGGAAAGCTTTAATCGTTCCATTTTGATCAATGAGTCAAAAGTTATGAGGAGTTTTAGTTTGCAAGCAATTATGGAATCTCTATTCTAAAATAAACTTTAAAGTCCTTTATCTTACTCAATTTTCAATATTTAAAAAAATAAAAATAATCATAGCATGTAGATTGTTTATTGTAACATTGCAACCATTGGTTCAATTCCATAATTCAATTCTTAATGATTTTGTATTTTGAATCATTCTCTTCTACTTACTATTTTTTTCCTATACGTTGTTCGCTTCCAAATGATGTGAAAATTTTAAAGCATGTAGCCAACTTGTCTAGGAAAAAGAATCCAAAGAAGCACCACCATTTTGGACATTTTTTATTATAGAAAAGTGAGCTTGTGAAGCGCAGCTGCCCTATTTTTTCTAACCAGTGTACTACAAGATCCTATGGTTACTTGTGTCTAAAAATGTTTTTTTTATTATCTAAAGTTGGTACTTGTACTAGAAAAGGCAGTTTTATAGTGTTTTTGGTGAAGACCTAGTCAAGGAACTTAAGGGTTTAAAGACGCAACAATTTTCATAACTTTTAATTGGTTAAAAATTTATTGTATTATATGTAATTTTCATTATTTGATAGGCAACATGGTCAACTCAAAAGAATTCTTTAAAAATCACTTTTGAAAAAAATTAAAAATTGAAATTTGGTTTTCTAAATCTGTATATACATGGAAAGCTTTGAATCATTCCATTTTTATTAATGAGATGAAAGTTACGAGGAGTTTTAATTTGTGGGTAGTTATAGAATCTCTACACTATGATAAACTTTGAAGTCCTTTATTTCACTCAATTTTAAATTTATTTTTAAAAACAACAACAAAATTGGATGTAGATTTATATTACAACATTACAAACATTGGAATTGGCATTTATCAATTCCATAACTAAATTCTTAACAATTTAGTATTTTAAATCATATTCTACTTTTTTCTACTTACTATTTTTTTCAAATGTGAACATGAAATTTTTTTTTTTTGAAATCTTTTATATGTATTTCCAACTTATTTCTTCATCATATTATGGAGAGTAACAAGTTGTAGGATCTACACATTTTTTTGTAAAAAGTTTGAAAGATGAAATCTAACCATTTGGGAAGAGTTGAAAATGCTTTTTTTTCCAAATTCAAGTGACTTGATTTTGCAATTGGTAAGGTTTCTTACTTTGAAATTTTAGGAGGGTGTACTCTAATAAGTTAACTAAATTATTCTAAGTTTGAATTTGTTAAATTAATAAATATAGATGAAGATTTTAGCCTCGCTTTGGATTCGAGTACTTTGAAACAATTTTGGGCCTAAAAACACCAAAAACCTTTAGGTGTTAAGGTGGTAGAATCAACAACTTCTTCCTTCCCCTCCCTTCCTTTTCTTTCTTTTTCTTACTTTCCAACCTTACAATTGAAGTTCTCACTCAAATCATTACGTCAATTCCTCAATTCCCGTTGACTTCATCCAAGAGCCTCTTCATCCAATACTTCCCACAAAAAGTAGAGAAAAATGAGTCTACCATGAATTGAACCCAAGTGAAGCACAATCCCAATTGAGGATTGACCCTTGATTGCCCCCATATTTTTACTCCTACAGAAAACACTATAATTTTTAATTTGCCACATATGATAAAATTTGAAAATTTGGAATTCATGTTTGCAATCACAAGTTTGAAAGTTGCATATATATATATATATATATATATATATATATATATATATATATATATATATATATATATATATATATAATTTATGTCGCACAAAATAGGAGGCATTTTTTACATATACCCTCGGATGGAACAATCCTCTGTGGCTGTAAAGCATCCATATTGTCAAGTCCAATTTTCAAAGCAAATTTGTCACCATTCCATTTGATAGTCAAAAAAACGTTTTAACTCATAACGCAAACCCTCTTTCTACACCTTTAGATTTGCGAAAAATATAGAATGTGAACGTTTGTGATGAACTTAGACTTGACATTAGAGATAGTTACAGCTTCTTCACTTTGCACTTGGAAAATGGAGAATGAGAAGTTGGTGAGGGTTTGGAGGAGGCAATGGGAAGCCATGGTGAGTGAAGAAGGTGTAACACCCCTAAAAGATGTGTTGAGAGTGGAGAATGAAAAAAGCGGAGAAGCAACTCACCTAAACCTAAGCATCAGAGAAATTATAGGGTCTCTAGAGGGCTGCCTCGTGGTGATAAACCAAGCTATTTCGAGCTTGGTCTGTCACCCCCAAAAGTGAAGGTGAATATCTCAAAATCTACCAGTTTTTGTAATTTTTGTAATTTTTGTAATTTTTTTTCAGCCTAGATATTTTATTTGTTTTGTTTTTGTTTTTTATAGTCTATTTTTTATTCATTAATTTCAATTTCTACATTGCTGCCACTGTAGATTCAAGCGGGTGGAAATAGGGGGAAAACGATTTTTTTTGCAAAAAAAATCAAATTTCAAAACCTTGCAAGGCTGCAGAGCAGCGCTCTTGAGACCACAAATTTCCTCTAATGATTAGACGTAAAATTGGAGGGAAATTGGCAACAATAAAAGTAAAGCGGCAATGAAAGGTAAAAGTATAGAGCACAAAGGAATCTTCTTATGTGGATATATCTTCCGCACTCCCAATCTTCACCTCCGGAGGTGAAGACTAGGAGTGCGGAAGATATATCCAACTAAGTATATTCTACCAACATAAAACCAACCCCAAGCCGCCACTTCTCCATTCTCCATTCTCCAAGTGCCAAGTTAAGAGGGTGTGACTACTCCTATTATATCCGATAATAATGCTCTCGAGCCTCCCCACTCTCAACCGTTATCTAATCCATACTGATTTAGGGCCTCTTTACATGTATCAGTCATCGGGGAACTTTCACAACGGGTGCTACAGTGAAAAATAGACATTGCACTTTCATGTGGACCCGGTGGGTGGGGACGGAGACAACAAAAAGTTTCCACGTCCCTTGTCTCCACCAAGTCTCCACCAATGAGGTTGTCCACTGGTATCGGTGAAACTTCACCTCCTCCTCTCCCGCTTGCCCACCCTAGCAAGACCATGGGTGGAGACGCTTTTGTCTTCTTGCTTGAATTAGAGGAAAGTTTGCCCACCCGGTGAGCATGTAAGCTCGCCCTTAGTAACTTACTATAAGCTAAGCTTATTATTATAAACTCGAGTAGAGTGGTTGTCCACAACAAAGCCAACAATAGCTTCCTGGAGTATGATTGTGAATGAAAAGCCGCTCATAATCTGAACTTTTTTCTCTCCAAATGTCTGACCTTTCATCTCATGGTTCTTTTTAATAATAGTTTGTCCCCTGAACGTAGAAAATCGTTGCGGAGGAAAGTCGGCGTGAATCATGTTGTCGGATAATGTTGGCTAGGTCATCATCTTGTCGACACCCCTTGTCGTTTTGTCTAGTGAGTAGTGACTAGTGACTCTAGTTTTTCAAGTTTCGGAAACTGGTCTGGCTGGTCTTCATTATGATGAGAGGAGGCTTCTGGAGTCTGGACTCTTTCTGACTAATGGATGGGCGTTATTGATTTCCGCGAGGGACTTGTGGAGGGGGGCGGGGAAATTTCTCTCCGGGTCGTGTTATTGACCACGGATGATAAAATTTGGAAAATTTGAATTCGTATTTGAAATTATTGTAGGACCCTAACAGTTAAGGTGAGGGAGACATGGGATATGAAAATTAAGGTGAAAACACTCAAAAACATCAAAATATTAAGCAATTTTGTATATAAGGAGGCACCTTTTTCAAGAATTTTTTTTGGAAGTATTAGCAATTGGAAATCATGAATTTTCAAAAATAAAATTGGAGTTTCTGGATAAAACATGTAATTACTATGGATTTTCACTGAATTAGAAGCCTGGAAATGGATACACAAATGGTTTGGGATATTTTCAACTTCACCATGAAATATTGTAGAGGACTAATAGTGTTTAATGAATTATTTTCCTAGAATATGTAGAAATGAAGAATGCACCTATTTATACTTGAATTTGGTAATTTTAGACTAACTACTTTGGTGATAGGGCCTCATATGGGGAATTTTGTTAAAATGTTAGTCATTTTGCAACTTTGGCATTTTTATAGCTTAGATTGCGTGGTCTAAAATCTATACCTATCTTAGCCACACAGTGTGAAAATGGCATATGGAATATTACTCATTTTAACGAAATTCCCCATGCATCTTTCTAGATTTAACTACTCCTCATTAGAGGGCAAACTTTAACATTACTTGCTATGCAATGGGAAAAAATACTTTCTTACTTCCTAACATGACTTGTTAGAAACATATTTCTTCCTCCTTTATGTCCACTTTTGTACAATATATGGATAGAGAGAATCAAGATGTAGGGTTTGGGCTAGACCTCATTTCGTATAAATTGTGAACCTCAAGTGCAATTATTTCAATTTTTTCACCTTGGGTGGATATATGTAAAAAAAAATCCTCGTATTTTGTAGTTGGCTAATTTTGTATTTTCATGTTATCTTTATTCTTTCAAAGTTTTTGATTTCATATATGACTTCAAACTTTTAAATTTTTTTCATCTATAGTGAATTATAAGTATATAAGTTTTCCCCCAAGGATAATTTGGAGTTGGGTCCGTAAGACCATATGATGTTTTAACCTTTAAAGGTCTAGTGGAAACCATATATATGGTTATATTTTATCCTTGGAATACATATACTTGCTTAAATACGGGTAGACATACACTATGGGTTGAAAGTTTAACAAATAAAATCTTTCATTTGGAGGCTAATTTATTATCTAAACCTCATCATGTTCAAAAACATCATTGTACATGTACAATATGTGTTTGTATTGCAACCCAAATTGAGCTTCTTAAATATTTAAGGATTTAATTGGATTGGTTTTAGTTGTGAATCAAGTGTAAAAAACAATTAGTAAGAATGATCATACTAAAATATTTTTCAACAATGTTAGATGTTTCCCCTAATCACTACCACAAGGCAAAATTATATTCATTCATGGTTAGGGTTGAAAATCCAAGTCAAGCCCGTAGAAAAAACTAACATTTAAAAGTTGATGCAATGAAGATGAGAAAAAAGGTAACAACCTTGAGGAGGATTTTGAGAAAGATAAACAATTGTGATAGTCTTATAAAAAGAGAGGGATAAAAAAGTTTATTTATAGGCCACATCATTTATATATTAAAAGATTGTGATACAAAATGACACCTTAGTTTCATTGTTTAATGTTCTTGGAGACAAATTACTACTCAAGTTAATTCAAAGGTTATACTCAAGACTAAGAATCACTTACAATTAATTATTGGTCTTGAGTATAACCTTTGATTTACTCAACCTTCATTTAAATGAACCTCTTGAAAATAAACACTAAGGGGGGGGGGGGAATGTAGCTTCAATTTTTGAAAACATTCATTAAAAGAAGGCACAAGGTAAAAGGTAAAACTCAATCTTTTATAACTCCTTAGAATACCAACATCTAGTAGGTGGATGATGAACGCTTTCAAGAACATGCTACAAGAACTATATAAAGTACAACTAAGTATGCTCAAAAGTTCAATTTTGTTTATAATTTTTCATCAATTCAACTAGCTTGATTATTGTGCAAGGCTCTAAATGAGTTCACATACTAGATGGCTCTTGGGAATCCCCACACTTCTCTCATAAAGTGAAATCCTTACAGGCCTTACTCCATGAGGTGGAATTTTTCCTATGCTTTCTACAGTATTATGTGACTCTCCCTACAGAGTAGGATTGAATTGTATTCGTTTTTGCTTATATCCCACTATCCATTTCAAAGAAACAATAAATGTGTTTATGCAGGGATGGGGAAAAAGGAAGACTTGCAACAATGAAGATTTAATGTTTGAATTCTTTCCAAATCATACCTTTTTTTTGCCTTAGCAACATGAGATTTGCATTCCTTCTAGCAAGTTAGCTTGGACTTAAGGTGGGCACCCAATTTGACCCTAATCCACCATCTTCACTTTGTATACATCTCCAAAATCAATTATGTACCTATGTGGAAGGTATGCTATTTTAGAACCAAACTTTGTTCTTTCATAATTTTTGCATACATTACCCAAATGTCACATTCTTTGGTGCCTTGGACCCCCCTATCAAGTGCCAACAAGGAAGTATGAAAATTTGACTAGTCTAATAATAGTAAATAGGCACAATCTAAGCAAAATGTGGTAGTTTTGGTAGTACGCACCTTAAGACTTTGTTTGTTCAAGGCACCCCAATCCTGTAGGCCTTTTAGGCAAAAGAAATCAAAGTCAATACAATAAGTTATCTTTGCAATGAAATTCCTTTTCATTTGTGTCAAAAAAAGAAGTCAATACAATAATGGTAAGAATAAGCTCCTAATGTATATGCGGATGCTATTAGGCGTAGTTAGAGCATCCTAAAAACACTGCAACAATACATGCAATTTGTATTCCCATCCCCTTCTCTTTTCACTGTCGCTTTTTCCGTCTCAGGCGCCTGAATGCAAAGATGGTATTTGGAACCCTGCACAGCTCTACAAAACAGTATAGTGGCAAGAGGATTCTAAGATTTTGGGGAGCAACTATTAGACCATTGCTTTGTTGGCAAAGTTCTTTCCCCTTTAAGAGGAATCATCGCCATTATAAGTATTGACTAAGAAGTGCAAAGGAGTTTGGAGGGTACAACAAAAGATCAATTTTTGCCGTGTTGGAGCCGAGAAGTGCTGAGTCCGTGACGTGGGAGGTGTACGAGGTAGCATTAGAGCATCCCCACCAGTGTCTTCCCTATCTTTATCTCCGTAGGGATGAAGGGGAGCATAGATGGAGATAGGGAAGACAAGTTCATACTAGTAGTTCCCTGCTAAATGGAAGGGAGAAGTCAAAAGGAAACTATAGAAATAGTAATAAGGCCAAATGAATAGTACTCCCTCAAATCAATGAAGCACCACTCATGTTGGAAAGGTGAAAAGTGGTTTAGGGATTACTCCACTTGAGTTCCCTATCCATCATCCCATTTGGGGAATTTGGACCTCCCTCCCTAAAATTTTTTAGGGATAGGGAATGTTGGTGGGGGAGTTTTCTTCCCGATCCGGATGAAAATCATTCGGATAGGGATAGGGAAGCCATTGGTGGGGATGCTCTTAGGGCAGGTTTTTGTTCCTTTTTTTCTGTAACCCACCCACGTAGAACTTGCCGTTGCGGTGCTTCCACAGAGGATGCTCTTCTCACGGTATCAGTTTTCATCCATTTATGACCAATCTCAAGTTCCACTTAATGCAACTGAACCGAAAGCAACTTCAGTTGGACTTCAGTTAATGTTTCTTCTCTGTTTGAAATTGATTTTGGAACCAAGATTTTGGTGTCGTTGCACTTAAGCTTTCGTTCAGTTAATGTGGCTCCACCCACAGCCAGAAGCTACAGTGTACTGAAAGTTTCAATGATGCTCCTCCCAAGCCACCAACGTTGAATGGAGTATCCTATCAAAGATTTTCAACAGATAACTTCGACAATCAATCGTCTCTTACAATGAATCTGAGTAGTAGATTTCCCCATTGATGTAAAAACCATTAAAAAACTTAAAAAAAACTAAAAAAAAACTAAAACATGCAAGGATTGTGAGTCAGCGTTCCGGATATTTTCTGGAGCTTTTTTTTTACCAGCTATCTACATTAAGTTGGTTCCCCATATTGAACCGGTTTTTGAAGTACCCAAGTCTGGTTTTTTTCTCTATTTTTTTTACTCTGAATTGAATAGAAATTGGATTAGATTTTTTCAACGGTTTTTGTCCGATGTTTTCAAATTGCAACCGTGTTTTTTTTCTTCCCGATTCCAACAGCTGACAGTGAGTGAACTAACCAGCTGCTGTTCTCCCCGAACATTGTTGAGAGTCTCTTTTCAACAAATTGATGATCAACAATCTGAAGCGGGAGGCTTTGAAAGTAAGTTTAAGTTAGCGCGACGGGTGGAGCCATCACGCATGTTGCATAAGGTATTCATTGCTGATGTTTGGTGAGGAAGATTTGTAACTGAAACCAACTGAAACAGTCATCACTCGACATCACCAAGTCTCCAACCAACCTCCCCAGAGTTGTGCGAAGGCTGCTATCCTACTCACTCCATTGTAACGTACTCCCGATCAGTACTTCGGATTTGGCCTTATCTTATGTTGGGTGCCAGTCACAGCCCTACACATGGGCACACACTTGGATGTTCAGTAAATGATGGGCAGCCAAGAAGGACTAGTATAATTTACAAAGCCACGTCGCTAGTTGTTGTTTTTCCAAGTATTCTACAAGATCATGTGCACTTCAATTCATCAGTACTTAATGTAATCGAATGACTTCATCATTTCTCTGAGTTTTTTCTTGATCTAAGCCTTTTGAAACTCGTCAAAGGGCGGATTAATTGCACGATGAAGAGGTTCAATTGTGCGCTCTGGGGTCATACTCTAGACTACCTGCATGAAGTCTGTATCAGTTGATTACAGACAACTTTCTTTAGTGACCGTAAACCCTTGAAACATTAATAACTCAGGTATTCAGAACGTGTAAAGGCTCGATGGGGCGGTCAATAGGAAATCGTATATGGAAGGTAGGGCTCTTTAATTCAGGTATTCAGAACTTGACTTGTGTGTGTGTTGCGCAATTGGATGTGTACACAAGAAGCGAGAGATTCTCACGATGTATATTACAGCACGTGCAAGATTTTTTTTACAAAAGAGTGGTTACAACTAAGTGCGACTGCTAATGCTTGCAACTGTTAGAAATTGTATAAATTGATTTTACATCAATTATGTGAGACAGTGACCTAAAAACACAGCTCAAAAAGAACTCGTAAATCATGCTTCAATTGACCAGCGAGTCCTCTCTCTGTTTACTGGGTATCCTCCATGCACTGACTGGAATGCATCTACCGACATGGCGAAATTCAACAAATTGGCAATTACAGGAAACGTGCCATTGTTGTTTGAACATACACCCAATTGACTTTCGATCTAATCCATGCCATTTTCTGTCTGAAACTTTTGGAACACGGAAATGCACCTATAACTTAACGAATATGAGATTCAAATACTGTAGTCATCACGTTCCATAGACTTGTGTGAAGAAAAGTTGCCACGCTGCATGAAATATCAAATTACCGACTCATCAAATATGGCCTCTGTCACGTGTACATGAACTTTTTAGAAATGTAGTCCTAACCTGTCATCGAGGACCGACGAATACTAACTTACAATTGGGGCAAGGATTTAAAGGCTGTGTATGTGATTGGGAGCTTCAAATTCTCTCCCGAACAGAGTTCAAACATATTCTTGAATGAGAGATTGGCGACTCAATTGGGCACGCAACTTGCACACAAACAAATCCAAGTTTACAATCTTTATGTTAAACTTAAACTTAAGCAAGAGGCCCAAATTGAGCTTTGCTGTTTTACCATTTTTAAGTAGCTCATGCAGGGACTTTTCTTTAGTTTCATTTTATTTATTAATTGACCAACACGTGCAATGTTCTTCATTTATAATGCTGGTGGTATAAAGTTTCGCTCCCCCCTGAAATATTGATGATGTCAGTTTGATCAATTGGAATTGATCATTATTAAACTCCAAGTACCCTTAAAGCTTGAGGAGTTGACCTGTAAGTGGAGATGCACCTATCTTCATAGTTAGTCTTTAGGAGCCGGTCATACTCTACACTAAGCAATTCAAGTTTCGCTATACACATAAAAAGAGCTCCTTATTGCAACTCATTTCCATTTTTCTGTCAGCGTTTGCCTTTGAACATTCCCATATCCTGGAAACATGGCTGTGCTTGTGCTGGAAGAAACGAGAGTCGGCATGTTTAGACCCACTATTCTCACACCATAATATTCAACATTTAGCACATTACATGGAACCCACTTTGTCTTACCAATTTGAAGAAATTTGTATAATTGAATTTGGAGTTGGCGACCAGTTTCCAATTCAACAAAATTCATGCTCAATGATTTGGTCCTGCATTGAATTAGCTCAAGTGTTTTGATTTATTTGTGCAAGTTTTAGTGCAAATTTCACCTCCTGGTTCGCATTGGAGCCGTAGACACGTATCGGTCTGTCAATCTCGACAGAAATTCTTGAAACACTGACAGTTTGGGCACATTAGGTAGTTTGATGGACGTATGAATTGAACTGGAGGTTCCTGAAAACAGCACATTTTGTTAAGTCGCTTCTCAAATCCAACGCTTTCCCTTTATCGAGGTCATTGCAACAATTGGAGGTGTCGCAACAGAACATTATCACATACTGCAAAAGAATCGATATAAATGAACTCAATCTGTCCTAGTACAATCCCTTGTGAGCTTCCCATTTTTGACTGAGAAATTCATCAACTTCCCAAAATGGTCATTTACTTTGCATTGGTGTAGGCTCACAAAATTGACACATTCCCAAAAGGGCTCTAATCTAGGAATTGGAGCAATTGGAGATGCCAATGGTTAGAGACTCTCATCTGAAATTTTCAAATCAATGCTTGTGCGAGATTTCAGCAGTTGGGCACCTAAAACCTTCATCTGAAGCTCATGCATGCCGCTGGACTTTCAATGCTTGAAAGTCGCAATTTTCAGAGCTTGGATGTCGCAATTTTTCAGCGCTTGGATGTCGCATTAATCATTCAAATGAAATTTCTTGAAAAGAATGCAGATGAGGTTTCAAGATCCACCTTCAAAATCTGCACAAGGTGGTGATATTCATCCTTTGTGAATGCATCCACCAGATCCAGTGAAACACTCGTCATTCAAATTACTTGCTGCCTTCTCCAGTTCCTGTAATTTCAATCTGTGCAACTCTTTTAGTGCTCGTCACGCTTCTAAACTTTGTTAATTTGACATGCGCCAAAATACCATGCAACAAGCTCTTCGTTTCTCACAGTCCTTTTGGATTAGTCTAAAATTTGAAAACCTACAAAAGTCAATTTCTCTTAACTTCAAATACTTGTTTGATAGATTTGTAGCTAATGACAGATAGAGACAAATATTTTTTGCTTCTTTCTTTGTTTCTCTTGGGAACAATCAACATGGTTGAATAGTAATATTGGCTTTATTGAGTACTGAATGCAACCATTCTGGATTTGATGCACCTTGCTCATAAAAGCAACTGTAGTCCAATGACTTAAGGTGGGCACCTCCAAATGCACCACTGACCCAAAACCACCACAATCACTCTTTGTACATGTCCGAAATCAATATGTAGAAATGATTTCAGAACCTCTACCAAAAAATCCTTTGACCCTTCATAACTTTTTGCATACGATATCTAAATTTGCGTTCTTTGGTGCATTGGAACCTCCTCTCACTTGCCAACAAGAAAACCAATGAAAATTTGATCAGTCTAATATTAACAATGATTAGGCACAGTAGCAGAAAGCGGCAGTTTTGAAAGTGCCTACCTTATGCAGAGTGCTCGTGTGTTTTGAGTTACATGAAGCAGTTGACTGTTTTGTGGGATCTGTAGGTATCATTCTAAGCTTATAGTTGTTATCAACACAGTTTTCCAATGCACGTATTGTCTGCATCAATCATTCAGTTCCAACCCATCTCTCTGTCAAGATCCGATGCAAAGGTGGAACAAAAACATTCAAGCTTGTTGCATCTGGGATTTGTTTTGTTATTGTTTGCATTGGGATTAAAAGTTTGCAGCACCAACTGCATTATGTGAAAGGATTTTATGCTCGTATTGAAATGTTGACACCTTCAGGCAGAGTGTTGTAGTGTTGTGAATAACTTAATTGACGTTGAAAATGTCTCAGTCCAGACATTAAAAGAAATCTCACACATTCCAACTGATGTTTTGTGTTAAATCTAACACAATGGGGTTGGAAATAATACGTTTTACATATTTATTGTGACTAAGAAGAGCTTAGCCTGAGGTCTGGCAAAACTTCCATCTTGTCTATTTTGGAGAATGAATTCCTTTGTTTGCTCCACAAGTGCCAATAGATGGAATATTTGGTAATATTCAAGAATATAGCTATAGTGTTTGGGATATATGAGCATTTTATAAGAGAATGTCTCATTACGTGTTTTGGGGGCCTTTGGAAGACTGTGAGTCCCCAACAATTCCCAAATTGTGAGAATGTCATTGTAGCAGCAGTCCAGCATGGCAGAGAGATTGCTATGTCAAATAATATTAATTAATTATTTTTAGAATATTTTATTATTATTAAATAATCTAATTGTCCAGACATGGTTCACAACATGGGGAACTAGGCCGAAACAATCTCTTAGAGGCCTCAAAAAACACGTAATGAGTATACTAGACAAACATCCAACACAACACATTTCGACACATATCATATATGACCAGCATGGCTCAAAACTTGTCCGACAAGACATACTAGGCTAGACAATATGTCAAAGTAAAAATAGTCTCCATGATTGCTCATCCAATGAACAATTAGTAGAAGAAAAAGTAGTTTTGGCAAAGCTGCTACCATTGACCTCGGGGGGGTCATTTAGAGTGTCCATTAGAACCCACGTGCAAACAAAACTTTGGACCCCCTATATACTTTTTGAATTTTAAATAAAACAAAATTTTAAAAATATGAATAGATTTTCCTACTTTGAAAGTTTATGTTTTGAATTATTGATATTTTTATTTGTTAATAATAATTAGTTACAAATTTTTGAAGTAAAAAGATACACTGTAAAACTGAAAAATAACTTTCACACCCCTATGTTATATAAGAAAAAATTGTCTAAAAAATGAACAAAAAATTTCTAAAAATAACTCATTATTGAAAGCTTATTTTGAGTTGAATATTGACTCAATGGTCATCTAAATGTGACACTGTCCTCTATAATTATTTGAGTTGAAAAACATGCCATTTTAGTTCATTTTCAACCTCTTCTAGAAATCATTTCATATTTTATTTGAGTTGGAAATTTTGGCAATAGAAAGCTATAGTCATTATTAAACAATGTTCAAAATTTTAGGTTGAAATTATAGTTTATTAGAAACCACTTGTTCGCACATGGTTTGTTATAGTAGAACTAAGTGCACCCCCCGAGCCGTTGACAAAATTTTGATTTTTTTGCCATGCCAAAGAGAATACTTTAGATGGTTTAAGCATTAATTGTGCACTTTTCATGCCCCAAACGCCAAAGTGGAATCAATGATTTGGCATAGGTACATCCATTATCAACTTTGTCTAAATAGCCAAACCTATAGTGGAAAAGGGAGGTATGAAAAATTGTCAATAAAAGAAGCCATGGGGAGAAGTCATTAAACAAGAGTTGTTGTGAGAATCTAGCATTTGGTTTTTCATTGTATTCTCTTGACAATGAACATGTGTGCACTTGATTTATGGATGATCATATTGTCAATTATTGGTGTTTAACCCCTAAAGGATCAAGAGTCTCCTGGAGGGACTCTTAATTCGGAGTTCAAGCAAGTTCCTATGCCCTCAATTTTTGTTGAATTTTCTTGAAACTTTCTCACAAGATACAAAAAAGTTATTAGCTTTGTGAGAATATAATTTTTATTTCAATCGGTGCTTGATAGCAAAAGCTATGTCATTTTATATATAATTTTCACATTATTGGGCACAAAAACAAATCTACAAAAATTTGAAATAAAATAATTTTTTTAACTTATAGATGTTATTTTTGTCTACATGTGAAGCTTTTATTCATTCCATTTGGGTTAGTGATGTGAAAGTTATAAACAATCTTGTTTTGGGGGCGATCTTGAAAAAAATAACTTATAGGATTCATTTCTAAATGCAATTTTTACAATTTTTCAAAAAAAATTGTTTGACAAGGTTAAGTTTGCTTGCTAAAACAATCTCACTATTGGAATTATTGTGTTTCAATCCCATCTTAGAGCTAATAACGATTTAGTTTTCTTTTCAATCTTGAGCCTACTTTTATTTAATAATTTTTTAAAGAATGATAATCAAGTGTGTGTTTTCTGAATTTTTTTTCCTATTCTTTCTACTCAATTCTCCAACATGAATATTTGAAAATTCAAAGTCTATAGTGCAAATATTTTCCACAAATGATCTTCAAATTCATCTAAAATTGCATGCTAGCATTCAAATTTTTTTTTTCCAACTTTGAATGCTAATATCTTTTAATCTTAGCACTCAGTATTCATGAAAATTATAACAAATGATTTCAAACAAATAAAGTGCAAGATCCTACGGTTAGATTCTAAAAAATTCATATTTTTGTTTTCTTAGATAAATGAAGCAAAAATGACAATTTTGAATAGTTTTTGACAAAAAAATGGCGTTGGTTCTTTAGGGATTAAATTCATTTTTATTGGATTATGTTGAAATTTTCCTTTTAGTAATATTGTTGACTTTTCTACATAAGGAGATTTTTAATCCACCAATCACTTGGTAGTGTATTTTGGCCACTTTTAGCTTTTTATTCTTGATTTGAATTTAAGCTATAAAAATTTTTGTTTTTTGAATTTGATTAAGTAGGAAATAACACAATACCTCAACTTACAACATGATATTCTATATTCTAATATACACCTACGGTGAAAGTTTCAAAGTTTCAAAGTTTGATATTTGGTATAAAGTTTCAAAATTTTATCTTAATTTCAAATACTTACAATAAATTTGAAACTTTTATGACTTGTGGAATTTATCATGTCAACTCATCTCTTAAAAATTAAATAAACAAAATTTCATTCATGTGTACTTGTAAAATGGGAGTACATAGAGGAAAGATGTTTGAATAAGTGGTTATAGAGACTTGTCTTTTCAAGGTTAACCTTGCTTTGATACCAATTATGATACGTGTTTTTTAGATGAATTTAGGTCCCCTTTTGTAAGACAAAAATGCCAATTTTTCATCCATTATGGGAAGTTGCTTGAACACATTTGCAGTGAATGGTGTTGAAAATTCCCTCATTATTATTTTTATTTGCTTTTATACTACATAAAATTTTTAATCCACATACCATCTAAAGTGTATTTTTGCCACCTCCAGCTCCTTGCTCTTGATGTTAATTTAATCCATAAGAATCATATTTCTTGAATTTGAGCTCCATTAATGAAATGAATTTTTTCAAGCCTAATTTCTATTCCTTTTTTTTAATTCCTAAAACTGAATTTTTATTTTTATTTCAACCATAGACCAATAAGCACATTTACTCATTGCATGATTACCAAAAAATATGGAAATTTGGTTTATTTGATTATTTTTTTACAATATTACATACAATTGTGAAGAAGATTTCAAATTTCTTCAACTAAATAATGTTGTACTTGATATAAGTTATTTTTACTTATTCTTGAAAATTCTACCTTAATTTCAAATTTATACAATTGAAAACATATGTTTTTATGATATATATATTAAATAATATATTTTAATTTAATTTCATCTTTGAAAAAATAAAATAAAATGTTCATTCATAAATAGTCATATGAAATGGGAAAATATAGACCAAACAACAAACTATTAAGCCTTTGAAGGGTTTTATTTCAATTGTCCAATGTCAAAATTTGAGTTTTCTTAAATCTATTCAAAGTACTTTTGGATGTCCTCATAGTGGAAAAAATATAGTCCAAAGCATTGCCGATTTTCCTACAAGACCCCAATGAATTTTTATTGTTTTCTTAGTGAAAGCACAAACCCCACCCTAGAATACGAGTAGATCAAAGAAAATCATCCAATTTTGATCATTCATCCTCCACTCTTCCACAACATCACCTAAAAATAGTACCAAATTCATTCAAATATAGACGAATCTCATATTTTTTTTAGAGCTGATTTTGACAATTCTATCCACTTTTCTTTTTCTTTTTTTAGTGTTGTGGGAGTGAGCTCAAAAAATGAGGTAAGATTTTGACGATTATTTGCCAACACAAATTTCATTTCATTGGGTGACCCCAAAAGGGATAATGTGAGAGGGTTCTCAGGGTCTTGTACATGACGCATATCCTGACCGCCCTGAGAACGGAGAGGAAGCTGCACCTGAAGGGACGTAATCTCGGCAGGATTTGCCAACTAGACTTGATGATGAGTGACTGGACAGTCATCACTTGCCACGTCAGACTTGGAGGGGTCAACGACTGTATCCAATTGTATGAGTTGGCACCCCCCAAAGTTGGCCAAATCACAATCTTATAGTGTTTCTCTCCTATACCCTTAGAAGGACATTGTAGACACTAAGTGTTTGATGGATGACGTAGAATCCTTTTAGGATTAAGACAGAAGTGTAGATGTTTATCCTTGGAACTTTTGTGTAAAAATGGGAGGTCGTGCACAATAGTTTGACCTCCAATGAGTGCTCTTGTTGTTTTTTAAGCAAATGATTCACATGGTATCAAAATGAATGATTTCCATGATGACCAACTTTGCGTTCCAAGTTTAACCCCTAAAGGACCAAACACCGTTTTTTGGCAACATAGCAATTTTGGGCAACTCACTACATATAGAAATTTTATTTTATTTCTTTGAAAATTTCACACAATGTGTGCCTGAGGAGTAGCTTTAAGGCACAAAAAATTCCGTAATTTTTTACTACATGCATCAAAAGTTATTGCATGATATGTAATTTTCAGTGTTTGACGAGTGGCCTAAGCAACCTAATTAAAATCTTTAAAAATCACTTTGAAAAAAATTAAAAATTTGAAATTGGTTTTCTAGATTTATATATACGTGAAATGCTTTGAATCATTCCATGTTGACTTATGAGATGAAAGTTATGAGGTGTTCTAGTTTGCGGGTAGTTATAGATTCCCTACTTGAAAATAAACTTTGGAGTCCTTTATTTAACTCTATTTTTTATATTTTTTGAAAAAAATAAAAAATATAGGATTTAGATTGTTTATTACTACATTACCACTGTTGGGATTGGAATATTTCAATTTTATAATCAAATTCTTAACAATTTAGTGTTTTGAATCACTTTGTACTTCTTTCTACTTACTATTTTTTTCCTATACGTTGTGCATTTCCAAATGATCTAAAAAATTTCAAGCATGGAGCCAACTTGACTTGAGGAATGAATCCAAAGAGCAACCACCATTTTGGACGTTTTTTCATACAAATGTGACCTTGTGAAGTGCAACTACCCATGTTTTCACAAGGCAAAAAAAAGGATTTTTGTCACTTCAAAAGTTAATATCTTGCAATCTACACATTGAAAAATTCTGAAAAAAATTCCACATCTTTTCAAACTATTTTACTACAAGATCCTATAGTTTCATGTGTCCAAAAATGTTTTTCATCTAAAATTTGGTGCTTGTAAATGCAAGGGCAGTTTAGGAGCATTTTTGGTGAAAACATAGTCTCTGACCTTTAGGAGGTAAACTATGTCCAAGGGCTAGCTTAAAATGTTTGTGCTTACTACATGTACTTGTTGGGCCCAAGTGGTCTTTGGTTAGATTTCTACAGTTATATTTGTAGCTTAAGCACAATCATTCGGTTTGAAGGGGGAAACAAAATCTACCACTGGTGAGGACTATTGCCTTTGGAGTAAATGTTAGTTTGTTACTTTTTGCTATGACCAAAATGCCACATGTGCCACAAAAAAATCCACCAACCATTCTATTTTTTTTTGGAAACCTATATTTTATCAGACCAAACATTCTATTCAATTCATTGCATTCTTGAACCTGTTGAAAGACCATTCTCTTAGAATACAATCATGCATACATTTATATGGAGCAATTATTATGATGGAGAATAGATAGTGAAAGTGACATTTGTTTGATGTTTGTTCTTGATCAAGGCTTTGCACAAACAAATGCTACATGTGTGATAGTTTGAATAGGACCTTACTCCAAAAAACAACTAATGCTTCAAAGACAAAAACTCTCTTGACCCTAGAAGGATGAAATCTATCACCAAGGTACTTTGCCAAAAATGATATGATTTTTGGACCAATAGGTGCATTCTTCATATTCACAATGATTTTGGAAAGTCATTTATTGACCACTTCTTAGTTGCACTGCCCTTACAAGGTTAATATTTGTTGTTTTACAATCAATTTCATTTCATTTGCCTTGCCCTCTCCCAAAAGATGATGAAAGTATAATAAATGATTGGAGTTACTTCTCTCTTCTTTCTCTCTTGAAATAATCCATGACAAAGATAACGGCCAATTTCATTAAAATGGCGGTATTCCACGTGCCATTTTTCAAGCCGTGTAGTCTAATTGCCAAATTGCCATCTAGGACTAGTATAGATTTTAGAAATCAAGGAGTGATATAGATTTCAAACCAAATGGCCTAAAAAATTTAAGACTTTTATAGATTTTATATATCTAGGACTAATGTAGATTTCAAACATCTAGGAAAGATATAGATTTTAGACCATTTTAGACTGCAAGGTCTGAACTCTTGAAAGTGCTAAACTAACGAAATACCACCATTTTAACAAAATTGACCATAACTACAGTAGAATGTATCCCAATAACCCCTAAATGCCCAAACTATGTTTTTTGGCATAGGGATTTTGGGCAACTCACTACAAATGGAGTTTTATTTTTTTTCTTTGAAATTTTCACACAACATGTGAACAACAAGTAGCTTTAAGGTCCAACAATTTTCATAACTTTCGACTACATGGTTAAGAAGTTGTGTATGATATGTAGTTTTCATTGCTCGATAGGCAACCCGAGCAATAAAAAGACTTCTTTAAAAATCACTTTTTTACAAAATAAAAATTTGAAATTTTTCTCCATATATATGTAAGTGTGAAAAGTTTTGAATCATTCTATTTTGATTAATGAGATGAAGTTATGAAGAGTTTAAGTTTGGGGTAGTTTGCGGGTAGTTATGGAATCTCTACTCTAAGACAAACTTTGAAGTCCTTTATTTAAGTCAATTTTAAATATTTTTGGTAAAAAATTAAAACATCAGGTGTAGATTTTTTATTACAGCATTACAACCATTGGAATTTGCATTTTTCAATTTCATAAATAAGATATTAACAATTTAGTATTTTGAATCTTTCTCTACTTCTTTCTACTTATTATATATTTTTTCCTATATGTTGTACATGTTGTGTGAAATTTCAACAACCCTCCCCCCCAAGAATTCAATTTGTAGTAAGCTGCCCAAAATTGCTATGTTGTCAGAAAAACGTAGTTTGGTTCTTTAGGGGTTAAATTACCTAATTTCCAACATTGCCGTGATGTCGATTGTTTACTAGTGATAAGATAGGCATCTTACTATATCTATGTTGATTCCAAATAGAAAGGTGGTTAGGCTTGTTGAGTAGTAGAAGAAGGTTTGGGACTACATGATTCATTGGAAGAAATATAGGGCATTTATACCATATTGTTTGTAGCTTCCTATGGGTACTTAAAGGTGGCTTCTTTCATCTAGTTATCTTATTATCTTAAGATCATTTTATATCTTTTATTTTGAAAAAATATATTTATTATTAAATATTGTAGTGGTAGGGTTACTTTTATTTTTTATATTCTTGTAAGAGTTGTTTCTATTTTATGTGTTCTCAAATTGTGAGAATTATACTTCGAGCTTGAGAGTTTACAATAGGCCAAACTTGAGTGGATTTCAAGTACTATTGTTTTTGATAAGCATCAAGGGTTGAGTTTGAACATTAGGGTTGTTGGTGAAAGAGAGTTATAAAGTGATAGTGGTGTATTAAACATTCACTACAACCAAAAGCCTTGTGTTTTTCTAGATCAACCACAAACTTCACAACAACATGATCTTGTTGAAAATCAAAAGAATAAACTAGATTCTTGACTTGTGCATTCATTGATAAACTATGAATCTTCAAAGTACTGAAAATAGCTCCTTGGGCTCTCATAATTTGAGGTAGTACATTTTAGGCATGAATTCATAGTTTGGGGATTGGGATTTAGAAAAGTGTCACAATTAGGTGCAGTTACCTTAGGAGACAATGGAGGAGAACTTAGCTAAAGTCAAAAGGTCTCTTCACGTGCAATGAAGATTCCTCTACGAGCTCAGAACTCTGTTGAAGAATGTTACGAAAGACGACGTCTTGACGTAAAGAGATCCTCTTGGGAATTCTCAAATTCCTCACAGCCGGAAGGATTGGCGACCAAGTGGCACCGCAGTAGGAAGGAGAACGTCAATCTTCGCGGATAAATTCCTACACCCAGATGAGAAAACTTACAGTAGTGAGATTATTATAACACTTCGATTTTCTGCTTTCATTCCTTCATTCTTCGTCTCCATCTTTCATCTTCAGATTTGTCTGTCACTCTTCCAAAGCACAGCAGTTGAATTCTCGGAAGCGGCATCTCCACCTTTGTGGTTGAAGAAAAAAAAAATGGAGTCTTTGAGCGACCCCAGCAGCTCGTTTCTTGCGGAGTTTCGGAAGTCTTGCGGTACGCCAGTGATGCTGTTGCGTCACACTGCTCAAGCTATGGCGGAGGAGATGCAACAAGGACTGGAGCATCCGGGACAGCGAAGGCTCAAAATGCTGCCCACGTATCTCGAATGCTTGCCTTCAGGGTGCGTGTTTTGATCAACTCGGAGAATTGGAGATTTTTGAAGGGGTACATCACATTGGGGAACGTGGCTTGTTTAGAGAACTAATTTTGTAGGGTTCGAATTTTTGCGGGGGTAATGTTCGAGAGCAGTGGTGACGGTTTTCTTAAAAAAATTCTGTTGGGAATAGCGCAGTGGTGGATATCTTGCTAGAGGAATTCAAACCTTGGCGGAATTCAAACCACAAAATTTGCCAGGGTTTGAGTTTTCTTGTGTTTGACATTTCAGAACAGTGTTGTGACGATCCAAGCATATTTTTTATGTGTCGGGAACAGCATATTGGTGAACATCTTGCTCGTGGAATTAGCTTTGAATGTTTCGAATTGTTGTGTGTGTAATATTCTATAGCAGTGTTGACGGTCCTCCATTTTCTTTTGGTCGGGAACAGCACACCGGTAGCCATCTTTCTAGTGAAATTCAAACCCTGGCAAATTCAGACCCGAAAATTTGCCAGGGTTTGAATTTTCTTGTGTTCAACATTCCAGAGCAGTTTTGACAATCCACCCTTTTTCTGTAATTTTTTCGCGATTGGCTGTAACTACAACAGTTGGTTGAGTACCAACAGTTTCGATTTCAAAGATGAGAAGGGAGAGGATCTGTGTTGGAGAAAAGTGGCAAAGAATTGAAGCATCTTGGATGTTTTGAGTTTTTCTTGAATTGGCAGTTGGGGTGTTTGTAGCTTCTTTCAGGAATGTTGTGTGCTACCGGTAATGCTTTAGATTTACATCAATTTGCAGCTCTAGAATTCCAAATGTTACAAGGGTGAGGAGTTCCAAATGTTAGTTTTTATTTTATCTTTTAATTTATGTATTCATTTATCTTGTTTTTTAGCATCATTTTCATCTCCTTATCTGACCTTTTGAGAAACTCCCCTTCTTTTTTTAATATTGTAGTAGATGTATTAGCGTTTATACCCAGAAGATGCACTGATTGTGTCTTCTGGGTACATAGGTAGTAGCCAAGGTATTAGTGTTTGCCTTCATTATTTTATCAAGTCATTAGTTTTTTTCATCTCTCCGAAGTAAAGTTTATCCAAAGTAGAATTTTGCTTTCATTTTCCAATATTTTTTTTTGTGTGTTTTTTCCTTCTACACTTGGATGCTTACGAATTCTTGGATGAAAATGAAGGAATGAAAAAGGACTCTATTATGCAGTGGACTTGGGGGGTACCAACTTCCGAGTGTTGCGATTACAATTGGATGGGAAAGATGGGCGTATCTTGAAGCAAGAGTCGGAGCAAGTTCGCATTCCTCATGAAGTAATGACAGGAAGCAGCAAGGTAATTTTTATATTAATTTTCTCCAACTTTCATTATGATATTTTGGCTTACATTGAATCTATACAAGTTTGTTAGACACAAGGAAATAATCACAAATATTCAAAATAGACTCCT
Organism: Rhytidiadelphus loreus; assembly: GCA_947034895.1. NCBI lineage: Eukaryota > Viridiplantae > Streptophyta > Bryopsida > Hypnales > Hylocomiaceae > Rhytidiadelphus > Rhytidiadelphus loreus. The sequence continues at coordinate 23,658,356 of OX344765.1, read as the reverse complement.
TGGATCTGACCTTGTAAAGATTAATGTGTATTTAGAGATAAGGTAAGTGAGTCCGTTGTGGATAAAATAATATCAAGGGTGTGCATTTCAAAACTTGAATGTACACCACCATTACAGTCTTGCCCACAATAGGCTTACTCCCATTTTGCCCACAATGGCCTCACTTTCCTTAAGTCAAGTTTAGTTTTGAAGGGACAAAATTGGGTTCAACTTCCAAATTGGGTCATGGCTTGGGCTAAAAAAACTTGCATCTGTTTGGTGTAGTATTCTTCTTGGGCTCAATTCAAAATTTTGTCTTGTTTAGGGATCTCTTTAGGATTATGTTCAAAGGAAAGAAAATTGAGCCAAGATTAAGTCTTGACTAATAGGAGTACTCGATTCTTTCTTGGAATTTTTTTGAGTCATTGTCTTAAAGCATCCTCTAATATTTGGTTTAGAACAATAAGTGAATAATATGTACCATTGATTGTTTGTTCTTCACTGAAGTTGGTTAGAAGAGTTGATGTAGATCTTACTATTATTAGACTTTGAACATCTTTTAGTGTATACAAGTCCATGAGTAGTAACTTTATTAACCTAGGTGGGGTGTCTTTAGTAAAGATAGTGTAGTTGAGATATGTGTAGCTTGTTGGTCTCTATTACTTAAAAGTTTAGAGTTTGATGACTATCAAATATTCTTCCTTTAGCCTTTTAATTGTGGTAATATTTTGACTTGCTTGATAATATTGTAGATAGACATGTTTTTGCTTTTGTGCATTTATTAGATATTTTTCAACAAAGATAGAATGGGTTTATTGAGTATTATGAGATTGATGGTTTACAGGGGCTTTTTGACTTCCTTGCCAAGACCATTATACAATTTGTATCCAAAGAAGTGGTCCTTGGATTTGAGTGTTTGAACCTAAATCAACGTCGCGACGTAGGCTTCACATTCTCATTTCCTGTTATTCAAACCAAAGTGAACCAAGGTGAAGTCCTTGCATGGACTAAAGGTTTTAAAATCACCGATGGGGTAAGTATGTTCTCAAACTCAAATGACCTCCAACTTTCAAAATTTAAAGAAATTCAATTGTTAGCTACAATGTTTTACAAAGGTATTGAGAATGTTTTAAAAAATTTGATTTATCCAATTGATATTCATTGAGGAATCTTCGAAGAAGATTGTGTAATACATTATTGGAAAGAAGAAAGCATGCTCTATCTTAAGCAATGGCATAGATATTTTGGAAAGAGTTGCTATTATTTATTTGTTTTTTTGAAATTTTAATTTTAATATTTCTAGTTCAAACATTTTGGGATTTAATTACATTTCCATTTCAACATGCCCTCAATGGGGATTGTAATGAATGCAGGTTGGTGAAGATGTGGTGCAACAATTACAGACCGCTCTTGCGGAACTCGGCTCCGAGAATACAAAAGTAGTATGTTTGGTATGTATCTTACTATTGATTTTTTTGTAAATTGGACCTAATATTTTTTAGCTCTTTTAAGTGGTTCATATGGGGGTTTATTTTGTTCAACCTTATTATTTCTTCATTGATTCTGGTGATATAAATTTGATCCCATTTAAAATATACTATATCAATCAAATTGGTCATTTTCAAACCATAAATCCTTGATCCTATTTCAGATTAATGATCTTTGGGGATTATGTTAATTTTTTTTCTTCTTGTGATAAATCCATTGCTTAGTACTAAAAAAATGATTTTTTTGGGAAGTCTAAAGGCATCAATTATTTTTACGGTTTTCTTGCCTTCCAGAGAATAAGTGTCCAAAAATTGAGCCTCATATTTATTTCTAGTAGGTTTGAGTAGGTCATATGAGGAATTTCCTTTTTGTGTAGCTAGATTTACATGTGGACAAATACTTAATGTAATGTTCTTCATCGATTCTAGTGATATGATAAAATCGAATTATGCTTTTCACAAAAATGACCAATAAAATTGATGTCAAACATTCAAACAACATTATAGATATGTGTTTTCCAAGTGGAGGGAGTAAGGTAACTCAACCCATGGCAGATTGGTAGTCAAAATCCTCCTTTTGATGTACATGTGTGGTGTGAAATGTACATCACAAGAAGAATTTTTGCCAACAATTGGCTTAATTTCCAAACTTTGTGATGCAGGTGAACGACACCGTAGGGACGTTAGCTCAATGTAGATATTGGTACCAGGATGCCATGGTGGGTGTCATTTTGGGCACTGGAACAAATGCCTGCTACGTGGAGCGTGCTGATGCCGTGCCTTGCTGGAAAAGTCCTACGAATGCAGACTTGACGGTAAATAATCCTTTGGCCCACATTATGATAAGGTAGTCCGCTGTTAAAGCAACCTTGTAAGAGCTGATTGCATTTGGGGGAAGCTAAACACCTTGAAACAGTTTTCAATAAATTTTCATAGGAAGGAAAATGGAATTGGAATCTAACCCAAGTCGTTTTGTATTTTTTGTATTTTTGTGGAATTAGTTACAAATTTTTGAAGTTGAAATGCAGTGGTCACTATAAGCACCTCCTCTTTGAAATGTATATTGTTGGTACATTGAAGAAAGCAAAATGTACCTCTATGTTAGTGGTTCTCTTTTAGAGTAGGGTGGCTTTTAGAGCACCCTACTGTGATCTAGTTTAGTAAGAAGTTTCCAAAATTGATTCAAAATCATGACAATCATTAAAGGTATGGCAAAGGCACCTTGGATTGAATTGTCAATATAATAAGTGTCTTTTGTGTGTCTACATTGTGAAAAATTTGTTCAACTAGATCAACTAAATTGTAGTGAAAAATGTTGTGAGTAGAATCTAAATTTTCTACTATTTGAAGAATGTTTTATAAACTTTCAAAAGCAACATGCTATTGACTCCTTACAATGGGTCATAGACTCAATAGGAACAATACATTTGGAACCTTGAAGAAAAAAAATCAATACATGAATAATGGCACTACCATTATATTGAAGTTGTTACGATGATGTTTATATTGAATATAAGTTTATAAGATTGATGAATTAATTTGTTTGATTTTGAGGTGAGGGAAAGAACATCCTTGACTTTTATATTGAACTATTGAAGTTGAAGATTGACGTGGAATGCTTTGACTTTGGATGTTAATAGGTCGTTAATGTTGAATGGGGCAATTTCTTCTCGGAAAATCTTCCTCGAACATTTGCTGACGAGGGTCTAGACAAGGACAGTTTGAATCCTGGCCGACAGGTAAGCTCTAAATTGTAGAAGAAGTTTTCGCAAAAGTTTCGTTAATAAATGAACTATTATAAGACCTTCTCAAGGTCTTGGAACATGCATTCATAACATTTTAAATTTAACCAATGAAGCTAGGGAGTATTTGGTGAACAAAGTAGATGAGCTAGTAGTAGAAGGAAGAAGGTCCTTTGAGAATCAAGCTACAATGTGAGGGCATGATTCCAAAGGCCCATATGAACATCAACGTAGTGCCATGTGGTCTTTTGAACTATGCCCTCGCAATGTAGCTTGATTCTCTAGGACATCCTTCCTACTATTGCTAGCACATCTATTTTGTTCACCAAATACTCCCCAATTGCATTGGTTAATAATGTTACAAGTGCATCCTTGAGAACCTCCTTTCTATTAGTGTAGGTGTGATTTATCACGTTTTTTTTGCTTAAAGTTGAGAGTGGCAAATGCAAAATATTCCACATAGTGCCATATGGTCTTTGGAACCATGCTCTCGCAATGTAGCTTGATTCTCTAGGACATCCTTCCTACTATTGCTAGCACATCTATTTTGTTCACCAAATACTCCCCAATTGCATTGGTTAATAATGTTACAAGTGCATCCTTGAGAACCTCCTTTCTACTAGTGTAGGTGTGATTTGTTGTTCTCTTTTTTGCTTGAAGTTTTGAGTGGCAAACGCAAAATACTCCACTTCTTGCTCACCATTTCTATTGGTAACTTTTTGATTTGCTTGACAATGTCGTGTACTTGTCTTTGAGGTAGTAATATATCGCACATGATTGAGAATTGTAGTGTTTTGTTCTTGCGAAGAGAACTTGAAACCTCCTCTTCGGAAGGAAGGGTAATCCCCAAAAGTGGATCATGTTGTAGGAATTCGAGAAAATGATTGGCGGTATGTACATGGGCGAAATTGTGCGCCGTGTCCTGCTCAAGATGGCTCAAGTGACAGGCCTGTTTGGCCCGGAAGTTCCCGAAAGACTAACAAAGCCTTTCTCTCTCCTGTATGTTCATACTGAAACCACTCCATTCTTGTTGGTATGAGGTCCAGATTTTCAAGATAAGTGGACAAAGACATTCAGCCAAGTCGTACTTTACAGCAATTGCTAATTGAAGGCCAACTGAATGTATGAAGAGATGAGTTCTTATAAGGATCAATAAAGTAGGTGGTTTTCGTGTTTGTACCTTGGTGCGGTAGCAGAATATAATATCGTCGATTTGATTAAATGGGCACAATTTTGGGGTGCCAAAACTTGTGACATTCCTCTGCACAGATCTAGATTTTAAGTTTTAGTTTGCTCACGGTGAAAAATGCCATGATAGTCTTCGAAGTCCGCCAGTTTAACAAAATTGACTTTTATTTATGTGTCCCTGAGATTAGTTCTCTACTGAAAATGAACTGCGGGTGTGTTCCGTAACTGCAATTTTTTTTGTGCATGACAGTCAACCTTCTTGATCTGCAGGACTCCTCACATGTCAACAATGCACGGTGATGATTCGCCTGACTTGCAAGTTGTAGGATCTGTAATTGCAGAAGCCATTGGGGTAAGTCAAGTTCTCCGCTCCTCAAAATTGCAGAAACAGTATGTTTGAAATAAGTGGGAGATTTATTATAACTTTTGGTTATCTTCGGATGACGAATGTTTGATATGATTTTTTAAAAGTGATCTTACTGTCTTTAGTTCAAGTTCCTGGGGTTAATTCTGCCTACATTTTGAACTCCTATGAATCTTGGCGTGACCTCAATGGATTATGAAAGTCTTCAAGAGCTTATTCATTGTGGGGAGCTTACGGTTGGGAACTTTGCTGAAAATATATTTTTTGTTTATTTTTCAGCGATGTGATAAGCGTGGTCCCTCAGTGTTTCATGATTTTTGTGCAAGGCTCTGAATTAGTTCATGTAGGGACAGGAAGAGAAGCAAAAAAACTTGCAAAAATGAAGATGTTATGTTTAGATTTTTCTCAATACATAGTTTTATTTTGCCTACAAAGCTTCTACATTCCGCTCCCTGCCAGACTCGTATGGGTTTATACAACCTAAGTGACTTGGGTCTTCCTGTGCAGGTCAAGGACACAACGCTAGCGACACGGAAAGCTGTGCATGACGTTTGCGATATCGTGGCCGAGCGCGGGGCTCGACTCGCAGCTGCAGGAATTGTGGGCATCCTGAAGAAAATCAACCGATGTGGAGACTTGATGAACAGTTGCCTCACCACGCAATCTCTCACCGACGTGAAGAAAACGGTGGTGGCCATTGATGGGAGTCTGTACGAGAAGTACACCAAGTTTCGGAATTACATGGAAGTGGCCATGATGGAGATGCTGGGGGACGATTATGCCGACAATGTCACCACCGTGCTTTCCAAAGATGGCTCTGGAGTTGGAGCGGCGCTTTTGGCTGCTGCCATTTCCACGGATCTGAAATTGGGGGAAGTAGGAGTGACGAAGTGATCGGGAATCAGGTATCAGTCAGGACATCCATACTTTCGTAGGTTTTATTAGAGTGGGTTTTGTTATTAGAATTGCTTCTTTTGCTTAGATTTTTTGTTGGGGTCTTGAGAGAGGAAGAAGTCTAATGCACTAAAATAGTTATTACTTGAATGTTAATTGCATAAGTTATGAGTTGTAGAACTTTGAAGTAGAGTTAGAGTTCCAAACATGAGTTTAGATTACCCTTGAACGATGAGTATTAGGTTCCAGTAGCAGGGATTAGTGTAACTAACATGGATTTGTTGGTTGTCAATCATAACATTCTAAACTTGTGTAGCATGGGTCCTTGGACAGGGTTGAAGCACCCAAGAATGAAAGAGTCGTTCGTTCTTACTGTGAATCAAGAGAATGTGACCACCTCATCCGTTTGAAGACTTTTTCTTCTTCTTCTTGAATATCTAGAGTCTTTCCTAGATCCCCGAGGTTTCTTTTAAGGTTAATTGGGAGCCTCTCAGATTGGTTAAGAATGTTATGGATTACAGAATCACGCTTGGATTGCCATTCATGCGATGTGAAACTGAGGTTACAGTTTCATGGCGGATTACGGACTCTCGTTTTCCTCGTGAGGTTGACGGCACTTGACATGTTCTGTACTTTTCAATTGTAAACTATTTTATTTGTGATTTCATCGGGTTTTCAGGTCCCTCGTAATTGAGGCTCTACTTTACAAAGGAATTGCGTTGAACTCTCAAGAATGCATTATTACAGTACTTCATAATGTGCTACCAAAGAACCACATGACATTCATGAACAGCGCTGCAAGACCCCTTCCTTTATTCTGAGTTTTTTTTGTTTTAATCCTCGTATTTCATTAATTCAAGCCTCTGTGACAAAAGGAATGGAAAGGAGCCAATGGCCCAACTTCAAGTTTTTCCTACCCGAAGGAGGGGGGGGACATGGCAAGCGTCCAAATAGATACATAGCCAACATGAAGGGTGAAATCAAAACGGTGCAATCCTGTTGAGTGGAGATGCCCTTAGGAATAAATTTACTTACGGCTTTGGATTAGATCCTCTTTGCTGGCGTCACTCCTAACATCAAGATGAAACATACTTTATATAGTTCAAAAACCATCACAACTACTTACTGGGCCTTTGTCATATTGGTTATCAATAAAGTGGTCCATACAAATAAAGAAGAGAACACAAGTGAAAACTCAAAACACCCGAAAGTACTCCCAGGTTCATAATTGCTAGGACTTGCCATAATGGAGAATCCTTTTGAGCACCCTCTGAATGGGCACGAAAAAAATCCATAACCCCTCCAGCCAGTCTTCACATGTGAGAGTATGTCAGTACATTTTACTTCACTTGATTTGCTTCAATTTAGCTTGAAATTGCACTAAATATCTCTTAATTGACACTGTTCTAAACAAGTGGCGTGCCACTGCTATTCAACAATGTTATGTATGTGTGTCAAGAAAGAAAAGAAATGGAGTTTCTGGTGCTAATTACATTGAGACTCCCTGAACTACTGTTTCTACACAAGCAGGTGAAGGAAACACCCAATAGATAGCCATGCACAATTCCAACTCTTAACAAAGATCGAATACAGCACATTCTGGTATGTTTGGCTCCTCATGGGTAAATAAATCAAATTAATAAGGCTAACCAGGACTAGTTTCAAAATACAGAACTGAGTTATAGTCCAGCCAGACTTGCAGTGCTGAAACTGGCAAACATGACGATTACATGCTCACGATGCTCAAACCTCTTCTTTAAGAGAACAATGTACCTGAATAAGTATACAATGAATAACGTCACGCTATGCAGCTTATTCAGTACTTGTTTCACCGAATAAATGAAACTAGATACGGAAACTGATTAATAGCCAGTGGTCTAAATTGTAGACACGATTAGAAGGCAACAAGAATAGGCCTAGACTAAACCTCTTATTCTCTACATTGAGGAACTCTATGCCAAAGAATGTGAAAGAATCTCATTCTGTAATCTAAAAATTGCAAAACGGAAGCTCGCAAGCCAGGTTGCACAAGATTCTGCATACTAATTTCCAATGTCGGCAAAGAAAACTATGTCTTTGCTTACAAGATGGAAACTGACATAATACCGTCAGAAGGAGACTGCCATGAGCGTATCAAAATTAGGAAAGCATTGACCGTTTCACTATCAGCTATCAGCAACCTAATCCAAAGCAGCCTTGGCTTGACGGTATACAGAGGAAATACCTTCTAACACACTAAATGATCCTGTGGAAGGTACCCGTTCAGAAAATGGTCTGCCACCTTCTTGTGAGGTAGTCGGATTTGCTGTCGTCATCACCTTGAACAAGAGACCCTCAACAACCTCCCTCCCTCCTAAAAGAGCAGCTCCAAAAGTTTTGATGCCGCTTGACCCTTCATTGCTGTTGTGCCAATCAGCAGTCGGAAAGGTAGGGTTTCCAAACCGAGCGTGGGGAACAGCAGAATTCGGGTCTTTCAGCCTCGGAGCAGGATCCCTTTTGGGGAAATTCACTCTCTCACTGACATCCAGTGTCTCATCACTGCATAACTCACCCCTTGCACGCCTCCTGATAGGTTTTACCTTACTCAGCGAATCACCTTCCCTAACTAAATTTTTGCCAGACTTCAGAAGACGGCTGGACTGTGCCAATTTAGAACTCTGAACTGACCAACAGGAATCTAGCAAGTTATTACATGATTCTCGTACGTAACCACAACGATTAGGCTTGAAATCCATGGTGGAGTATTTTCGAGAGTCCGAGGCGTTTGGAGGCCGGCACATAGGCAAAAAGCCTTCATCATCAATGTCGCTCTCATTGCTAGAAGAAATAGTAGTCATTTCTACATCTTCTCTCCCACTTCCCGGCGCAGAAGGTAGGCCATAATAATCTCTCAGCAGCTCCATTGTCGATGTGTCTTGTGTGTTATCCGCCGTCTTGTGCGTCCCATTGCTTGAAACCTTGAAGTCCTGGCTGCCAACACGGTGCAGGTCAGAACTGGCTGTGAAATTCTCACGTCTGCACCACAGGGTTAACATCATTAGCTCCAACCAGGGTGCCAAACCATCCGACTCTTTACTTTGACCAATTCGTAACATAATGCAGCCGGCTCCTGTAAGATGTCTCTTTCAAAATCATAATATGGAAACTAAGCACCTGACTGTAAGGTATACCAAGGACACGCTACAATATGCTATCCTCTCTCGCAACCTTCACTCTGCATTAAGTGTCCAAAGAGGAAATGGAGAATAAACTAACTTGAACTGAGTAGGGCCTGAAGGAGGATGTCTGCCCGGTGTCGGTATTCGTAATGTTTTAAGAGCAAACATTTGCAAATCTGTGGTAAGCCCATTAAAACGCTTGACATCTGCAACCTGCAATTCGGAGCCCCAAAGAGGCGCACATTTGTAAATAACGATGACTGACATTAATGAGACCGATAACAATGCACAACAGAACCTGGCTGTCCTCACAACTACTTGGCAACAGGACACTCCTGTGTGCTTGTTAGAGATTTAGTACAGAGCCCTTCCCGAGAAAACACACAACAAATCAAATTGTGTAAATCTTTACAACAATACTACCAGTCATTTTGAAGTTCCAAGCATTTACCTCAATGCCGTATTTGATAGCAACGCCAGCAAGAGTATCAAGCTTTGTAACAGTGTGGTCGATGTATCCTACGCTGCCAGAGGTGCTGGCTTCACCTGAGGGATCCGCCAATACTTTAGAAGAGGGCATTTCAGCCCTCTTCCAGTATTTTCCAGTTATCTGATCTGGAGAAGAATACTCATTACCAGGATAACAAGAAAATTGGCCGCGTCCACCTTGCCCCATACACCTTCGTCAGCGAGAACTGACGCCAATAATTCAAATCATGCACTCGCCTCGGCTACCCCCTTTTCACTTGTCGAAAAGTAAAAGCTACGCGCCCTTCGAATTCTCGCAACAGTCACTACCCCTTCAAAATGAAACGGATTCGTCTCCAAATGACAATAATCATACAGACCTACAACACAACGGACAAATCAATCCAATGCGCAATTCTCTACTCTTGGAGCTCCTCCAATTGGTCTTTAGGGTTTCACGAAAACTAAAATCCTCGCGAGTCGCGACCATTCCAAGACTGCGAAGCGAAACCACGACAGAGTGCTCGCACTCTGCACCACCGCGTACCAATATTCCCCCACTAACACCAACCGACCAAATTTAAACAATAACTGCTAAAAACCTTTTTCAATAAGACGCGCATTCCCTAATTCCAGCAACCCTCGGCCAACTGAACTGCTCTTCCAGAACTCCACTAGTAACGCCAACGGCAAGACCTCCAGAGCCTCCAGATCACTCAAACAACGAGTTCAAATTCAGCCTAACAACGCGCAAGAAGCATCCTCGCCACAACACTATTTTTGCATCAAATCGGATGCCTGGATACTGAATGAATACACCATCCTCTGCACCTTGTGGCGGTGGAAATCCACAAATAACTTACAATTAAAAACGCGAACTGCGGAGAATCACAAGCTGCTGCAGTTGATGAAGAAATCGGTAGAAAAAATCTTGCTCAACATTATTGAGGTTTCTATTTCGGGCTTCTCCTTTCTTGACCTAGCTCCACATCGTTGCCGCGTAGTCGCCCACCGAAAAAAGTCAATCATGGAGCTCGGACGAACGTCGTTCTCAATTTCTCATCCATTAGTCCCCATTTTCATCCTTAAATCGCTATTTTCATTCATTAAGCTAATTCCGAATGTCGTCGTTTTCATTCAACCAGAAGCTCCAAGGGGAAGCAGGCTTGCTCCCTTCCCTTCATGTCAATTTCCTTCACCTAAGGTGGAAACACCCAAAACTGTCAAAATAAGCAATTCAGCATAGTTGGAGACACCTTTTCCTAAAAGTGATATTTTTCTAGTATTAACAAGTGAAAATCATGAATATTAAAAAAAAATAGATTTTTTGGACGAGGTATGTAATTTTTATGATTTTTTAAAGTGCCAAATCCCTAGACCATTGATATTGTCACATAGGTGGCCCCTAAACCAAAATCTGCAAAAATCAGAAGTTAGAAAATCATAGTTATGTATGTGTCATTCAAATACGTCAGAGCATCAAAGGTAAGCATTTGAAGGACACATTAACTAAAATGTAGGGACACATTAAGAGGCAATTTGAGGTACAGGAATAGGTACATGGATGCTTTTGGGTGCCTTCATCTTACACAATCATCGGAAAAAAAAGGGTGGTATTCATATGTACTCACTTATCAAGACCTAAATAATAATAAAATTTTCTTAAGATTTAAGAGTCTTTCTAGAAAGGTGTGAAAGAAAAGTGAAATAAGAATTATTGACTTCTTATTTTAGTTTATAAAAGGTATAGAAGAACACTTTGAAAAAAATTGGCAAGTTTCCCCCCCCCCCCCCATTCGTCACAACACACGCATTTTGTGAGTACTCCTTATCAAAAAAATGATGGGTTCAAAGGATCAAAGTTGCCATGTCCTACCCTTGAAAAAATGTTGGAATGTTGCTTATATTTGAAAAAACTCTAAATGTTTGGGAGGATTAACCTTCATAACTTTGAAGGCTAGTGGCAATGTTGACATCAATGGCATTCAAGAACAAAGAGTTTGTAAACACGATATGTATAGTATAGTGAACACTATTGTTGTTGAAAAAACATTGCTCTTTACTTAAATGTAGTGATCATGTTGTAAGGAGTTTGTCCATGGCACTTAGCATTCTGTTTTTGACTAGAAGTAGTGTTTGCATGCATGTAACCAATAACGTGTTTGATCTTCAAAATGGTGCATTGATATCATCAATGATGAGATTGTTTTTGCTTTAGCAAGCTATAAGACTTGCCATGGGTTTCAAAGTTAAAATAGCAAGTTGCACAAATGGGGCACACAAGTGATTCACTTTCCAAATCTTGAACATGGTGTTTTGCCTTAATGGACTTTTGATGAACTACCACAAATGCTCCAAGAACACACTTCTATATTAATTGTGTTTAGAATTGGAATTGCTTTGTTGAGTTTTATGAAACTTTCACTTGTATATGAGTAGGCCAAAACTACATTTCAAGAGTAGCTTTGCCTTATTGTTAAACTAAAATCAACTAGAAAGTTTATGTCCAATGTTTTCTAGAAGTCAAAAACTTGCCTCCCTACCTTTCACGGACTAACCTTAAAAATTTTGCAACAATTTTGATCTTGTCCACTTGCAACAAATCCACATAGAATTTTTTTTTTTTTCTTTACACAAGGTTGGATTGATTCTAGGTCCATGAGTCCACCCTAAGAGTGTAAGACCCACAGAACTTTTAAGGTAACATGCTCGAAAACCGTTCAGGCTTTAAAACTGTGCCCTATTTTGAATATGCACGGGTTGTACATGTTTCTTTTCATTGGCTTCAGTTATGTACAAGTGGTGAACATTTTCAGTTAGGGCACGGTTTAAGAGCACTGTGCCCTTTTGACTTCAAAATTTGATAACTAATTCCTCGTAGCTCTGAAAAATATGAAGCGACTTGGGTTGGGTGAAATTTTTACTTATCTTTCAAGGAAAATATGCTCACATATATTTCAAGGTGTTTCACCTTCTCGAAATTCAGTTTCAGCCCTTAGATGGGCGGTTTCTGAGCCTGTTACCTTATCACGTGCTTTCAGACAAGTGAAAGTCGTCCAATCACATGTGGACACACCAGACATTCTCAGAATATGACATTAGCGATAAATAACTCATCATTGTGATAATAAATAAGTAATTAGGTAGCTCTCCATATCACTAACTCACGGAAATTAAGTCACGACGCCACAGAGATTGCGTACTTAGTGTTTAGGGTTTGCGTTCCTCACACTTGGGACCCCCCCGATCGATTGCTCCGAGTTGCAGAACAAATTGAAGCTTTGGAAAATGGGAAGAGCGGTTCCCAAGTCGTGGGCTCGTGGCCATATGTCCGTCCAAACAGAACAGAAAGCGTGATTTCCTTGTGGCTACTCCTCATTGGCCCTACGGAAATCCGCTCGCTTCAGAAAGACACAAAGATCACTCCACGCAAGGCTCAATCGAAGCCGTTACTGCGGGAAAGACAGTTGATGTGAGCCGTGGGTGTAGAAAGAAATGGCAACCGAAGAAGGTGTGCTCGGAGACTGACTGACGGGCATCTCGCATGCAGCCAAAGAATAATACTGTCCGATGCTTGCTGGAGAGATCGTCAGTCTCGGTGCAATTTGTGTGCTGCAGGTGTGAGTTTTGTACAGGATCGGCAGGATCGGTAGGATCGGTAGGATCGGAATTGGAGAGCGCGATCGTCGAGCGCGATCGTCGTGCCAGGTTGGAAATTGTGAGTTCTCTTGCAGAGTAGGTTTTCATGATTCTTGGTCAATTTTGAGGAAAATTTGTGTTTGGGGCTCTTGCTAAGAAGTATGGTGCGAGGTTTTGAAATTGCAAGGGCGTTGTGAATGGTTTTCGAAGTCTGTATAATTATTAAATTTCGGAATTGACCACTGTCGTAAAGCTGTGAAGGTTTGAATTTGAAGCGGCAGTTTCTGTTGCAACTGAGAACATGGTGGTTTGTGTCAACTTTGCGAGTTCAAGTGATTGGTCTGCACTAGGGTTGTGTCTTGGGCAGGTAGGGTATTAGCGGAATTAACTAAGAGGCTCCAGGGGGGCCTCATGTATTTGTTTTTTATAAGCAGTTTTGAGCAGGTTGTATGGGGACGTTATTTTGTTCAATTTTCTTTATTTTTTTACCAACTCTTGCAATGTCTTTCACTGATTCTGGTGATCAATAAAACTTGGCCCCGTCGGAAATGTACTTTTCACAGTATGATCAATCGAATTAGTCATTTAAAACCATGAATCGTCGGTCTTTTTAGGGGTTAGGCTGCTTGTTTTTTGACACCGTTTTCTGGACGAGAAGTGTCTTCAGAAGACTTTTGGAGGATTGAAGGCAAATCATTCAGACATCAGAGGTTGTGACGATCAAAGCTTTCTCTCTCAGCAATTGAAGAAGAGGAGGACAATAATAACTCTCTGCGCTTTTTTTGTTGGAAGATTATGTGAGTTCAAGTGGGAGGGCTAGTGATGAGTGAAAGCCATAGCCATAGCCATGGCAGTCATCCTGTTGCAGGGACGAACAATTCCTTCTCCAGCCACTAGTTCCTCGTCGATATACGGTAGCCTTTCTTCTTCGCTATTTGAGACTCAGCTTCTGCGGGATTCCGAACACAATAGGGACCCGTCCGTCGTCACCAGGCGAAGTTCTTTGAAGCTCTATCGAGCAGCGGCTATTCCTCAGGGGTCATTTGGGGAGCAGCATAGGTCCAGTCCGGATGTGGGAGGAAGAGCAGGGCCGGAGCTCAATTCTCTGAAGCAGCCCAAGCATGCACCTACGTCATTGGAATCCACATTAGGCCAATCTTCGGTGTGGAACATTTTGTCTCCTCCTTCACATGCACCGCCGATCTCATTCCTCTCACAGGAGCTCCAAGACGATGCGTTACTGAGCGACAGTGACGATGAGGACGCCATCCGCAGATCCTCCTTCACTGTGGTGCTTACCATTTGCACTGCATTGCAGTTGCTGTACATCACAGATGCTGTTCGACTCTGGGTGGCTCGGTTGCGGCTTCGATACTTTGATTCACCGTTCACGTATTCCAGTATTGCTACGAAATTGGGAAGGATTGGGATCTTCTGGGACATTGAAAACTGCCCTATTCCAGGAGGTCTGGATGCGCAGATAGTGGTGAAGCAGATGCACAGGGTGGGAACTTCTTTTGGAACAATTCAATGCCTTCGTGCATATGGCAAGCTGGAGTATCTTACTCGGCAGGTTGGTCTCTGTTGCAACCATCCGATCCAATTTGTGTGTCGCGTTAGGGTTATGAAGATCAATTATTTAAGAAAGTCAATTTGTTTGTTTTGGTGTCACGATTTGATGTCACAAGTCATGAGGCCTAAGGAATGCCCTCAACAAGGAGGGATGCATTGTCTTAGTTTCATGATGTTTGAACTTATGGGGCTATGAGTTATTGAATCTCTAATTACTGTCCTCTTCATGCATGATAAAAAACGAGGAATATAGCAAAACAGTTGAACATCGTGGATAGCCGTGCGCATAAGTGACCACTGTAGTTGCGCTCATCAGCAATTACTTTATGAGTTAAGTTCGGTAGGAATGTCAATCTGATAGCTGGTCAGTTGGTTACAGGCACCTAGTTTACTGGACATGGGGGTCGAACTGTGTCCCGTGCCCGATGGAAAAGAATCTGCCGACAAGGCTATAATTATGGACGCCCTACTGTTTGGATACGACCATAAGCCATGTCCCGACACTCCGTCAGTTCAGAAAGATGCATCCACAGGGAACGGAATTGTGCTTGTTACAGGAGACAGAGGGTTCTGTGCTTTGCTGCGGGAGCTTAGTAACAGGCACATCACCACCGTGGTCATTGGGAATGGCCATCAGAGAATCCCTCCGATTTTGGCTCAGGCAGCAGATTATAGCATTCAATGGGATGAAATGATGGAAACTCCGGACTTTCGAAGCAGTTGCTATGGCCACCAGAACGGCAGCTTCACGGAGAAAGTTAGTATCATGGAGGAAGATCATTTCGAGATTGGAGGCTGGGATGCATCAAGTTCATGTAACGTTCTTCTCAAATACGAGTCCCGAGGTAAGCACCAAAATTTATCGCCATTCTCAAGCTCCACGTTAAGAAAACTTTAGCTAAACATTTAGTCTTTTATTTCTCCTGGTCTTACACTTTATCGTGCATTTGTGCGCTTGGGCAAACTATGGCAGATGAACAGATACCATCTAGCTGTGACAACTCCCATATCGTAGAAGGATGTGAAGATGTGGAGACCCTGGATTTAAGTCCTGACAAAGGACTTGCAGGCAGCCTCCCGTATGGAGAGGTATGAACTACCAATCAAGTCGACGTAGAAGCTATCCCCTTGTCTGTTTTGCAATATTTTCCTCGTGTTCCTTACTGTCTGCTTCTTGAACTGCAAGCCCTCTCTGATCAAGTGTTATCTGGCTCATCCAGAGAAGGAAGGGCAGGAATGCTAGTTTCACAGATGAAGAAGCCTTGAGCAACTTTGATAGCTTTTCTCGGAATGGGCACTCCAAAAATGTGTGTGATAAATGTAAAGAATTGGAGATGGGAATATGTACAGAGGAAGCCGCTAGTTCCGAGAGTAGTCCAGTCGTTCCAAATTCCACTTCTTGTGGCAAGGCAGGAGATTCTCGGAGACAGCCAGTTGACGTCGACTACAGTAACTACATTGGGCCAAAGGTCGTCCCTCCTGTGGGAGGCAGGGTTAGGATTTTGCGACATCTGCGATGTGAGGTAGCCTATGTTGTTGACAAGTACTGCAAAGGGAAACCCAAGGCGGTCATGACATTTGAGCAGTTCGAATTGCTATACGAACTCGAAATGGGGCATCCTTTGGTTACCTCACACTATGGGTTTGCGAATCTCAAGAGCATCCTGCAGTCGATGCCGGACTTGCTTTCCTTGCGCAATGTTTCCTTCGATGCTGCTGATTGGAGAATTTTTCCTTACGTCAAGGTAAACTTTCCCTGAAAATGACACTCCGCCCTAATCTTTGAAATGTTCCACTTAGATTGTGGATGGGAAATATTTAAGGAACCTTGTCGGTTGATGAACCTCGTTGATATTAGGAGCGATTGTTTGACTGTACCCATCTGTTTTGCAGAGTGGAGCTGATCGTAAATCCCGAGTTAACTTCAGCAGGCAAGATTTGCGATGCATTTTGTACAAAATTCTTCACTCTTACTGGCCGCACGGTGTCCCTAAAGACCACATAAGTGCAGAGCATTGCAAGCTGACTGGTCGACCATTGGTACTTGTAGCATATGAATACTGGAGGCTGACTGACATGATTCAAAGCATGGCAGACATGCTGTATGTAGATGAGAAGAACAAGCAGATTTATCTAGTAGACACTGCTTCAGAACCGAAGGGTCTCAGTGAAAGGGAACTGAATAGGTGGAATTAGGTTGTGCAAGTCTCTGTCATTCTTCATTCAAAATCTGTCCACAAGTAAGACATTTACATTTCATTGTATGGACTTCAAGAAACGATCTGAAAGATTCTGTATGATTTAGAGACTCCCTTCCCCGTGGCTTTGAGTTGTTTCCATTATTAGAATGAATTTTTCTTTTTCTTTTTCCTTTTTTTTGGGGGGGGGAGTCTTCTTCCCACTTTCCAATGCTGGAATTATGTTAGCATTATTTGAATATTGTATTATTGAAGCCCCAATCATGAGTTGAGACTACCCTCCAACCACATGTGTGTTGCATCTATGACATACCAGTATCTAACAAAAATCTGTAACTCTTATATTAAGAAAATTGCACCTAATTGTGACATGTTTCTGAAAACCAATTCCTATAGATTCTTGTTTAATCTTTAAAGGATGGATTGGTGACTGTAGAAATCATCCCTTTGGATATTGTGGGAATCATTGGCTTAAAAATAATGCAAAAGCACTAATTGGAAGTCAAACTATTGTAGAAGACCTCTCCTTTTCACAACAAAATTTTGAGGATGAATACAATTTAATTTTTGTCTTACACCAAAGGATTCTTTATCATTCATCATACTCAAAACGTTTGCAACATCCTTTATGGGTTGAAATGCATAGCTTCTATTCATGAGAGCTCAATGTCTATTTTGGATAGCCACTTATTTAGGATTTTTTGAAAATTTGTAATTTATTCATATGATGTCCAAATTTTTTTTTCCAAGAACACCTTGAATCCCTTAAAAACTGCCAATAAGACCCAAAAATGCTTTGTGCATTGTTATAGGTTTATAGAGCTAACCTTGAGTGTAGTTAAGTTATAACACCTTTTGCCTATCGTCTTTTTGTATTGCATTCAATTTGTGGTCTATATGGTCCAGAGTCTACTTGGTGAAATGAAAAATAGAATCTATTACATAAAGAAAGTACAAGTAAGCCTAAGTAAGAAGTATTTTACTCCTTAAATTTTGTTTACAATTTAATAATAGGAACCATACTCAAACCCTTGTTTGGATGATTTTAGGTGCTATTAAGGTAAGAGGTTCTAAAATAGTTTAGGCTCTAATACCATTCTTTAATATAAAAGTACGTATTGCATCATTAATCCAATAAGGACATTTAGGGCTAAAAAATTTGATGAATGACTTTCAAGGAAACTCTAGAAATGAAGAATGTACCTTTTCATCGTAGAATTTGATCCTTTTTGGTTGATTTCCTTGGTCATAGAGTTTCATCTTTCCAAAGTTAAATGCATAGTACCTTAAAAATTATAATTAAACCCTAATTTCATATGAGAAGAATATCTTTCAAATTTTGACCTTCTAAGACTAACTCTTCAAAACTAACATATTAAATTATTATTTTTTTCAATTTCAATCAACATGCCAAGTTCGACTTTCAAAATTTTTGTTTTATATAATAATTGGTTAGAAAATTTTAGTGATGAATATTTTAAATATGATTGTGAAAATATGGAAAAAATATTTATATGAGTGCACATTATTCTTGTTGAAAAACTCCACCTTACCAAGGGCAAGCATATATCTACAAATAATTCAATGCCATCTACACTTTGTGTTTTCCTCACAACATTGGAATTCATTTTAGCTTTGGAAATCCTTGTTTTCACTAAGACACATCTCTTCAAAACAACTAGATTAAACAAAGGTGCTTACTATTAGACCAAGACTTCAAAGCAAATCTAAGGCACCTTCGTTTAATCTAGTTGTAGATTTGCAACACACCATTACATCCACCTATTTAAAATATAGTTAGAGCCTATCGTGGCATAAAGGGTGCACATTTCATGCTCTCATCTTCTTTGTTATTTTTGAAAATATCTAATGAGTAGAAGATCTAATGTGTGGTTAGAATGTTTGGGTAGGTCAACATGAACACTATTGCACTAATACTTGCATATTATCCAATGAACACAAGCAAAAAGTGACTCCATCCAAATACTAGAATTATAAATATATAGAGAGTTCCTATGTTAGGTTTCTGGAAGACCATTACAAATGTCAAGCTCAATTCTACAAGTTGGCTAATGAAATGTCATAATATGTATATATAGTAATGATTACAAAGAGGAAATTAGAAGAGGCAAGGTGAAAGAGCAAGGTCAAATCCTGATATGTCTAAAATTAAAAAAATAAGGAACATGTAGATATTGACCTACCTTAAATGCAATTAGTTGTAGATAGTTATAATCCCAATATAAATAATAATCTTGCATGGTCTTTTTCATAAGTTTTTTTTTCCATAGTATGCAAGGTATAGTGGTCTTTTCTAATATATATATTTAATATTAAAAAATAAAATTATATATTTTTTATTTTTTATTTTTTATTTTTTATTTTTTATTTTTATTTATTTATTTATTTTTATACTTGCACTGCGGGGCTATCAAAAATAACAAATTGGAAGCCTTTTGCAGGCCTCAAATTTTTCCTAATGGTGGAAGAGCATAATTTAACTACTTCTATATATCTTTAATGAATATATAGTAAGGTGGTCAAATCTTCTAACTTCGATTTTATAATTATTAAGAGATCAAAGTGAGGAAATTAAAGAAATTTTAAATATGTCTATATTACCAATATAGTGCACTAGTATTATATACTAGATATACCTATTGTGTACTTGTGTACTTACCAAGAATCATATTAATTAATATTAAGGATTGTGACTATTTTGAAAGCGTATCATGCAAAAGTATTTAAAAGGGTAACTTGATCACTTCATACATGTTAGTTAGAGAAACATTGAGTTTGGATTTACATTCTCTACAACATTTGTGTTTGTTCCTATTTGGCACTTAATTAGATGTTTTATGATCAATCCATGTACTATTAGCTATGTTAGCAATTGTACTTTTACAAATCAAGAATAAATAAATTCCTTTCAATTTGTATTGATTACCAATTTTATAACTCTCTCAATCATCCAATTTAGGACAAATTTGGATTTTCTCTCACAGTTTAAAATTTATTGTCAATTCTTTACAATTATTTTGACTTGACTTCATATTTTGACTCTAATCTTTGGTTCCAAACTTTGTTATGTTAATCTTTTTCTTAGACTTTTCCAACTTAGGATTTCATTTTTTCAATCTTGGTCTTTTGCACTTCAACTTACTACTAGTATGTTTTTATTGTTTTTTCAAATTTTGCATGGAGATTGTTTTAATTTGACTATTTTTAAAACTCAATCATTTCCATTCAACACTTTACTTATATAACATTAGTTTGATCATTTCAACAACATATGCATTCACTCTTCAATCTATTTCATTGGTACCAATTTGAACTTGGCAACTACAAACACAATAGCTAATTGCCAGTATAGATACTCAACATGTATACTCAAAATTCCCTTATGTACATATAAACATTCATTTTTGTAATCAATTGCAGATTTAGATTTATAATATCATCATACATGCCATTCAAACACTAGAGATAATTTTTTTGTTTGATGTCTATATGCCTTTTTGATGTGATTTGTTATTGTAGAATATGTTCATAGGTATTGGTATTTGAAGGGGTTAAATAAACATAGAAACATCTAATATAAAAGACTATTGGATAGATACACCGTGGTAGATATAGGGGACTAACTAACATAGTATCTGTCTTCATCCAGAATGTAAAGAATTCTTTTACAATTCTCTAGAGACCATATGTCAAACTATGTACCTTCCTTCTGTTTTTTAGCACATAGCATATAGTTTTGTGACTAGAGGTGCTAATATGTGAGTCTAGCATTAGACGAGGAAATTTACATTTGCAAATGATCATGAACACATATTGTAGGTGTTTCTATTATAAAAACCTTCCATGATTATAAAAGGCAAATTTGTACTTGTTATTAGAGGGGATTTGAGGGCATTAGAAGACTGTAAGTTCCCAAGATGTTTCTGCAAGTCTGCATTTGTTGGTGTTTGGGACATTGCTAAGCAATGTTAGTATAAATTAATTAAAAATGCAAGACGATACAAAGAATTAATTAACAATCCATTGAGTCAATTACTTGTTTGTCATTTGACCATCTTACTTACCATCAAGAAATATTTTAATGAAGGAATGAATTCATTGAGATTTTGTGAGAATGAAGTGTGGAAGAGGGTTCATTAAAAATGCATTGTCTATTAGGAATCCTCAAAGATATGGGATAGTTTGAAGTTGAGAATTTGACTGCTCATTGTCAAAACATAAGAATTTTGTTCAAAGTCAAATTTCAAACTTCATTTAGACATAGTAGAATATTTTTTTTCAAAAAAAATTGGAACTAAGAAAAGTTGAGAAATAAATTTGAGTTTCATTTCCAAAATCCTATTTGTAACTTTGAGCCTCCATAAGAATTCATGGACAAAATTCAAAGAAGATGTTTTAAAATGTCCCTTCCAATCCCTCTCTGAATTTTGTCCATAACTTTTGATTGAAGACTCTAAATTACAAAAAGGATTTTGGAGATGAAACTTAAATTTATCTACCAACTTTCCTTAGTTCAAAGGTTTTTGAAAAAAGTTATTCTACTATGCCTAAATGAGGTCTGAAATTCAACTTCAAACAAAATTTCTGCATTTGAGTTAATTGTAAGCGGTTGAGCTCCTACTAATCCTAATTCATATATCCCACATGGGTTGTTTTACCTACTACTACTCCATTTGTATAAAAATCTTGTCTTCTCTCCTCAACAAACTCACAATGAAAAGCTTTTGAATCTATGTGTTATAGTTTTTGAAATTGCCTATTGTGTTTGAATGTAAAGCCAATTTTTGATAAGTAAAATTTAAGAATAGTGTGGCAACCTTTGGTCATCATCTCACCAATCATCAACAACCTTGAGATGCGCTCATGAGCTTTCCACGAAGAATCAAATAAGTGGGAACTTTTGGAATTTGTGAGGAGAGTAGGGATGGGAACTAGACTGAAACGGCCCCCAGATGCCTCAAATCTCCTCTAATGATTGCAAGTGATTGGTATTGGATAATTGTTATATTATTTTATTTTAATTGTATGTGAGTAATTATTTATGAGTGCCAATGAGTGGCTTGTGAGTACTATTTTCTATTGATTGACAATTGAAAGGATGAGGGATTTATCCATTTGAAGTTGTTTTGTGATAGAGTAGATAGTATTAGCTTGTGATTGATGATTTTAACCCCTAAAGGACTAAGCCATTTTCTGGGTCCAAAATCATTGAAAACTGCCATTCCTGCTGCAATCATTCACGAAGTTTTGAAAATGTTTTTTTTGAAAATGTAACCATAAGATCTTGAAGTGAACTTCTATGAGAGGGTGTGGTAAAAATTTTGTGAGGTTTCACCGTACGGATAGAGAGATATTTGCATTCAAAGTTATTTTTTTATCTTTCACTGTGCCCTAGAATTTGAGATGCCTTTGACCGCCTCATGCTCAATTTTTTTGCACTACACAGCATAAAGCTAAATTTTTTTCTTATAGGTATTGAAGTAAGGCATATGCATACCAATTTTCAAAGCAATACAACACACCTAACACCTCCAAAAAAATCTTGCAATGCCGCAATGTTCCCAGAAATTGACAATGCACTAGGTCATCTTCGAATTCAATTTTCCCACCACATACTTTGAGATATTGAAAATCCAAATGGTGGATAGAAAGACATACTTATATTTCACAAGTAGGAATTTTTTTTTTAAATTATGAAAATCTGAGATTTCTATGACCTTCTGAAGTTTGCAGCTACCTGCAAAGAAGTTTACAGACTGGGCAGCACTTGTAGAAAGGGACATAAGATGTCCCAATGCCCAACCCCCAACGTCAAAGCCCAACTTTCCAAGACCCGGGTTTCCACTTTGAACCTGTTGCCCTCCCCTCTCTTGTCCTCTTGCCCACTTGTGCTACCCCTGCACAGTCAAATACATATTCCCCTGCCCCCAACTGCCCAACGAACAACTTTTGGCGAAAAAATGGCCATAACTTCTACAAAACAACTTGGATTTCTATAAAAAAATTTATATACGCGAAGCTCGTGACTAACTGCACGCACTCAAAAAGTTTCAGGAAATCAGGCCGCAAAACCAACTTGAATGAGTCTGACCAAAATCCCAAAAGTCCCCCGAGGGGACTTTGGTCCTTAAGGGGTTAAGGTGAATTTTGTTAATTACATGAAGCAAAATACCTTGCATTTAATTGTGAAAGAGAATTTGGGCTATTAAACTATGAGAATATGTCCAATATTTTTTGGGGGTGGTTGTGGTAGTAGCTAGCAATTCACAAAGTAAATTTGAAAATATGAGGTCTTTACATGGATGATTTGTATAGGCATTTTTAAGATTTTAAAGCCAATCAATGCACTTCTAAGCATGCACTTTGCAATTTCAAATTTTTAGTCTACTTTGTGATGTATAAAGAAAATAAAGAACAAATTCAAAGGGAATGTTGGAAAGACAATAGAAAGTGAGCAAAGTAAGTGAAATTTTTCTAAACTTCGAATTCAAAAATTAAGTGTTGTATAGCAATTGTTGGCAATTATATTTAATTTTGGTAGTGCAAATGAGATCAATTTGCCAACTAGTGTGATTTTTGATCCAAGTCAAAATGCACGGAGTTAGTTTTAGTAGTTTGGAAGTTGCTAAGTTGTCTTTCTTTATGACATCTAGATGTATAAGACTTTGAAACCCAATCACTCATAGAAAGTTGAATCTAGGAGAAAATTTGGTATAGTCATCCATTGGCTTGCAATTCAATGAAGCTTGGAGGAACTAGTGCAAATAAAAATGCACCGGGATACAACTACCTTGATGCACTTTTGCAATGCTATAGCATTCAAGAAATGTTGGTAATACGGTTGGAAATGAGCCAAAAAGGCTTGTCATAGTGACTCCCAATTACATCATTCACTTGAGTCATGTTGTCTTGCGACTCCTCGTAAATCTTGATGTACAAGTTATCAATCTATCTGCCTTCTAAAAAAGTGGAAAGAAAAAATATTCTCTTTTCAAATGAACCAACTGATAAGCTGAAGGTGGAAGATGAATAAAGTTATATTCATAATAATGATAATACAATGATAGAGAACACTTTTATATCTAGTAATATAAGGAGCTACATGTGTGAACTAAGACGATGAAAGGTTAAAATACTACAAGAGGTTTACATTTAGAAAAGTGATCCATAGTACAAGATAAGAGACAACTTTAAATACTATATGAAGACGTATATATGGTATACATCTCTTTAGAAGGGGTGTCACATTATAAATAATTTTGTTGTAACTACTAACAACACGTATATGTAACACTTTGATATAACACTCTCCCTTCACTTTATAAGTTAGTAAGGTCTAACTAGCAAGGTGCATGCATTTGTAAATCTAAAAGTTGCAATTAGAGACCTTGAGGAACGTTGACAAAGGTGCAAACAGCTAGAAGACTTGAGGTACATATGAACTCCCCCTAGCATCAAGTTAGGTGAACACTAGAGCTCCTCATGTCAGCAATTTGTAAATCTTGTAGTTTGGTCTGGATTTGTAACTCAGTTGATGTAAGTCTAGTGTTTGATTTTTTGTAGTGATTTTGTATTTAAGAATGTTGACCCACATTTGAGAGGTGGGTGTATAGGCTAGGTTGAAGAGCTCATTTGCAACTTGCTCACGGAGAAAATGATATTGCATGTTGATGTACTTAGAGCGATCGTGAAAGCATGGATTTTTGGTCAAAACTATACACGAGTACATGACTACTTGTTGCAAAATAGAATGTTGGAGAGGGCTCTGTAGAGAATATTGGAGCTCACACATGAGTGTTTGAAGCCACAATAATTCCTTAGTAGCTATAGCTATATATTTGGCTTCTATGGACAAAAGAGCAACAACTAGTTGTTTATGGCTTTGCAAGAAAATAATACGCGAAGAATGAAGGAGAAAAATATAGCCAAAGGTAGAACGCCAAGTATCAGGGTCTCTTGCCCAGTCAACATCACTCCTAGCTTGTCGAATTATAAAGTGTAGATGGTTGGAAATTAGCACTATGACAAGTAAGACAAGAATTTAAATAGTAGAGAATTCTTCTAATGCCAAGACAATGGATTGGAGTTGGGTTGATCATAAATAGAGCCAAATGATTGATAGGAAAAGTGATGTCCCATTGTATATAGGTAATAACTAATAAGGTACTGCAGGGTACCAAAAGCTTATTTGTAAGGCACAACAACTATAGTTGCAGTTTTGTCTTCAATGAGACTTTCACTTTGTTCTTGAGAGTAGTAGATCTCAACTTTGAGAGGTGTACTAATAGAATGAGAGTCAAACATTTTTAATTTGGTCAAGATATTGGCAATATATTTGCTTAGGATAATGTTAGAGTCTTGGTGGATCTATCATGGCAAATTTGAATGCCAATAATATATTCAATCTTGTTATTAACTTATTATTGGTTATAGAAAAGCGTTGTGAAAACAAGGCTTTGTTAATAGATAAATATTGAAGATCATTGGAAATTAGAACAAGGTTGTCTATATTTAAGTTGAGTAAAATGATGAAAGATTTAGATCTTTTGATATAGACATTGGAGTCTATAAACCTTGATTTAGTAGGAAAGTATCAAAAAGTTTGTACCCTATGCATGAAGTCCATAAAGAGACTTAAAAAGACGAAATACTTTATGTTTTGTGCCTAGATGGATATATCCTTCAGGTTGAGAAATGAAATTTTTTTCTCATAAAATGCCATTAAGAAAGGTACTAGTGACATCCATTTGATGGATGTGGTAATCGTATAAGGTGGCAAAAACCAATACAAGTTGTAAGGATGTCATTTTAATGACATGTGAGAATGTTTTAGAGTAGTTGATTCTCTCTTCTTGAAAAACCCTTGAGCTACAAAGTGAGCTTTGTAGCAAGCTAAAGAGCCATCAGACTTGTATTTACGACAAAAGCGCCATTTATTGCTAATAAACAAACACTAGTAGAAAAACAATGACCACCATAACAAAAATCAAGAAAAAAGTGTTGATATCATTTGTATCCTTGGTTGCGTTGTCTTGGACAATACTTAACAAATACTATTGCCCATTTTGTTATGGCAGACAAGTCAAAAAAATAAAATAATAATTCATTAATAAATTTGCTCAATAAATAGACGTCACATAGCAAACCAAAAATCGTCCCTATAGAGAATGCCACATAGGCAAAACTGCCATGTAAAGAGGAGAATTAAATTAATTTTTAATCTTTAATTAGAAAGATGGGGTTTAAGGGTTTAGGGTTACAAGAGTATTCTTAGGGATATGGCCATTTTTGGGGTGGATTTTATTGCACCAACCCCCCCATTAGCAGGCCTTACAAATCCATAAATGCATTCTAGAACCCTAATTTTGTCACCGTTTGTGAGATATAGCAACTTTGACTTTAGGATCTTCAGGTTTGACTTGGCTATTGCGGATTCCATTTGAAGAATTTCAAAGTGAGAGTTACGGTTTTGGAAGGGGCTATTCGAGGGCTTTCCAAAAAGGTCTTGTTTGACTAAAAATAGAAACTTTGATTTTGGGCCCTATATGGAGGATTGGGGGAAGTTTGACTTTTGTATATGTGTTGTTATTTCATTTTGGATGGAACAAAGTTGAAGTTCTTCTTCATGAGATGGTAGGATGACATGGAATTTTGTCATTGGACTTTGTATGGATGAGTTATGGATGGAAGAAGTTTTGTTTTTGAAACTTCATCCATCATTTGTCGCTATTTGGAGAATCCGATGATAAAGTGTAGGACCATTTTGAAAAGGATTTTCAAGCATCTACAAGGTGGTATATTCACCTTTGGCCAAAAATAGATATTTACCGCGATCAAAACACGAGGGTCTCCATTTGAGCTTTTGCATGAAGAAGAGCATTTATAATTGGATTGGATGATGATGTAGGTCTTCTTTACCGGGTTCCAAGATGATGTGACACTTTTGGATTGGACATCATATGGATGAGTTTTAGGCGGATGAAGTTTGGTTTTTGAAACTTCATCCATCCATTTCCACCCCTTCAACAATCGGATGATAAAGATGAAGACACTTTTGGAAAACCACTTCAAGCATCTATACAATGGTGCAATTTTTTGGCTAAAAATAGACTTTTAATGGGGTCAAAAGACAAGGGGTCTATGTTTGGGCCTCTATACAAAGAAGGGCAATTGATTTTCAGTTGGACGATGACGTAGGCCTTGCTCTTAGGATTCCAAGATGATGTGGCACTTTCGGATTGGACATCATATGGATGAGTTATAGGTGGATGAAGTTGCGGTTTTAGGGTTTGTAGGGTTTAGGGTTTAGGGAGGGTTGTTGCGTGGTTGGATTGGGTTAGCATAGTGGGTGTTTGGTTATTTGGAATGGTGTATTTTCGATATATTTTTTTGGAGGGTTTGGGGATTTGGGTGAGTGTATACATGGTGCGTGGTGTGCATGTGGAAGCGTATTGGATGGAAGGGCGTATGTGTATGTGGTCGGTGTGTGGTGTGGCGTGGATTTAGGGTGGGTGTTTGGTGTGATGTGGTTGTTGTGGATAGGTTTGATTTGTATTGGTTTGTGGGTTTGTGGATTTTTTTGGAAGTTTTGTGTAGGTGTTTGTAGGGTTTAGAGTTGCAGTTTTAGGGTTTGTAGGGTTTAGGGTTCAGGGAGGGTTGTTGCGTGGTTGGATTGGGTTAGTATAGCAGGTGTTTGGTTATTTGGAATGGCGTATTTTTGATATATTTTTTTGGAGGGTTTGGGGGTTTGGGTGAATATATGCATGGTGCATGGTGTGCGTGTGGAAGCGTATTGGATGGAAGGGCGTATGTCTATGTGGGCGTTGTGTGGTGTGGCGCGGATTTAGGGTGGGTGTTTGGTGTGATGTGGTTGTTGTGGATGGGTTTGATTTGTATTGGGTTGTGTTTTTTTTTTTTTTTTGAGGTTTCGTGTGGGTGTTTGTAGGGTTTAGGCACTATAAGAAACCCGTGTTTTTTTTGACACGCAAATTTTGCATACTTATGTTTAAAGTGATGTCCATCCACGTCCAATCAGACATCCAAATTTTTGCGTTCATTAAGACATGGAAAAAACATCAAAAATCTGCCCAAACATCACATGTCCAGGGCTTGATGTCAAAAAAAACATTGGTCAATGGGATTCTGAAATTGTGCCATCTGTCATGCCATGTGAGCGCGGGAAGCCAAGTCGGATTTTTTTTTCATCTATTACCCATGAGTGACGTGTCATGTCGACGTGGCTTATTTTTTGGGTGTGACGTAGCATTGTTTTGGGGCCTGAAAATAGGTCTAGAAGGAATGCTACTATGTCATAAATGATGACCACGCAGACATTATGTCATCTTCTAGGATGTTTGTGAAGACATCTCAATAGACATTCTATATCCGCAATGACGTCATGTTGTCATTCTAGACGTTGTTCTCGTCACGTACATTGTGAAGAGAGACGTCTACTTTGATTTTCATTGTACCAAATGCGACATGTCCATGACTTTTGTGTTGTCCCTATGGATGTTGTTTGTGACATGGGGCATAGCTCTAAAAGCAATAGCGTGCACTGTACAAAACACCTACAACTGGCTTTGGACGTTTCCGCCTGCATCCCTACAAAGTAAACTAGATACAACAATGTCTCCATGAGCATTTCCTACACTGTTTCATCAACATCAGAGAAAACATAGAATGTCCGAAACAATATAGCTGATGTACAAAATAATATCAGATTTGACATTCATGTGTTAAGCAAAGTAGTTTATTATCCAACATGATGTCTACAAAAACAATCATATGTCTTACATAATGTACATGTCCATATCATGATGCCCTCTATATAAACACTATATAAGATTCCGTACATAATATTCTATACTTGTACCATACTATATACACCATACATAACATAAAATACATACATACATAATATAAAACATATACATACATGATATATAATATATAATACATACATACATGATACATAATATAAAATACATACATACATTATATATATAGAAATAGTTTACTATACATAATACACAATATTTGATAGTTAGATCAAAATAAAGGCTTTAAACGCACCTTATTGTGATTAGAGGGAGGGAAGAAGACAAGATATTTATACAAGAAAGGTGGTGGGAAGAATAACAAACGGTATGGGATATTAAAAATGTAGTCATGATAGAGGATGAAAAGAGGCGATACTGACATCGGTGCTGATGTTATTGTTAGACATGACGTTTGTAGCCAATGTCTTTGTAGGCATTCTTTTGTTTAATACAACATCTAATAAGGTAAGGCATGTACGTGGATTTTTCTACTTCTGACACGTTTTACCTTTCATTTTGCAAGATCTCCTAGAACAACACATGCTAGATGTCATGCATTGTGAGAAAAATTTATGCAAAAAATATTTTGAAGACGTTGCTTTCAATGAACGATAGCTAAATAATTGTGTGGATGCTAGGAATCTAGGAATTTGTGAGAAAATCAGGTTGCAGGCACCAAGGCAATGCAATGATGATTTCCACATGCCACATGCACCTTACATCCTGACCACGCAAGAACAAGCTGAGTTTATAGCCATAGTGTGCAACATACGCAATTACGCACCCTCACAAACTATATCAGTGCAATTCACAAACGCGATAGGGATGACAAACTACAAAACATGTAAACACATGACTACCACGTACTCATGCAATAAATAAGACACACCAAAATCAATTGCCTTAGAAGTGTTTATTTTATTTCCATTAGTACTAGGTCATGCAAATTTCACAATTGATAGAATGTACAGGCCCATGGCAAAGGTGGTGCTTCTGATGTTTGTATGTCTCCATCGCCTTTGTTTTTTTTTGTAAAATGAATGTAGTGTCTCCCTACAATTGCGCGTATCATACGCCCTTCTTCAAAGCACAAATTTTTACTGATTTTTAAGTATACCATATATAGTTTGTTGTGAAAGTGCTCGTAGAGATGGGACATGCTGTCAAGGACATCAGTAACGACATTGCATTGGCTTGCAATTGATAGTACCGTCTTCTTTGGTGGTAGTGCAATCATATGCCAAGATTTGGCATACACAAGAGTGTCCTATGAAAGACCTTCAGAGGCAGCCAATGCCATTTGCGCAGTGACAAATATCTTTGTCAATGTCTAAGTGCATTTGGAAATGTCTATGTGAACATCAAGATGGATAGTTAACTAATGCTCTTGCATCTGTTTTGTTGTAGATTCTATTGGTGGTGGTTTGAAACATTTTGGATGACAATATGTAGTTGGCTATCAAAAAAATCAGGAGAGTATTCCAAAGACTTTGTGACAAGGAAGTGAAGGAGACAGAGAAGGACACTGTCATGCAGAATGTCTACATGAGAAGGAGTTTCCTAGGTACGACTTTCTTGAACATTATGACACATTTGCCGGTGCATCTCGTAAAGTAGTTATTTTTTTGTGACCCATTGCATTGTTGGTACATGAAGACATTAAAGGACTATATTTGTACCTGTGCACACCCAAAAGGTAGCATAGCTGAGGGATCTTTTGCACAGAGTACATGAAAGATTATGAAAGAACCATTAAACGAGTGTAAGATGCTGAAGAAGACGCCATCACAAACGATGATGTGATTCATTCCAAGGTGCCTCAACCGCAAAGAATGTTAGATGAAGTGCGCAAGCATGCACATGCATTTGTTATCGACAACGCACCATGCTTGGAAACTTAGAGACAGTGAGTAACATGGAACTGTCTTCAATGTCCACTATAAGAAGTCACAAAACTTGCATGCATATTTTTGCATTTTTTCTTGAATACACTACCAATGAAAGTACTATGCACCATTCTTGATGGATGTTATGTAAATGATCGGAACTTTTAATTTTCATTGTGTGGGGAGTACATCAAAGACTTGAGGACCCAAAGGTGGAAGTAGTGGAAGTCTTTTCGTCAGCAATTTAGGTGTTCGCATCCAAGAAGACATGTCTGGTATCCAACAAAGCTAAGTGACTTCCCACCTTTTATGGAGTGGGCGACATCTACTCTGACACAAGTTGAATGTTTTGGACGTCACGTCAAACAAAATGTTGTTTAGTACACGCAACCCCCACAGCGAGATGCAACATTACACTGTCAAATGTATTGTCCCAGGAAGCATTTTTGCATCTGCAACTTTTAGAGAAGCTTGGTCACACAAGACTCAACTATAGTAGCAAGTTTTTTCCATCAACTTCAATGGGCCTTCACAACGGGAGGCCTTTGGAAGCCACGCAGGAGTATATGTGATACATTGAAGAAATACTAGTTCTAGATTATGAAAACCATTGTGCCACAATGCTCTTATGTGATTGGGTAAGGGGAACACGTGATGCGCAACAACCAAGCATAGAGAGAGATCGATATGGCTTCAGCATTGTAAACTTCAATCACATAGATGGGTGGGTCCATGTTGATTCATTTGCCTTTTCTTTGCATTGCCAACAGTTTTTCTTCTCAAATGATCCAAATTGTCCTAGGTGGAAGGTGGTGTGCCACACAAATGTTAGGGGTAGACGTACAATGCGACGCAACGTTGACGTCATGCCAAAGATGCTTGTAGTGCGCAACGATGACGACTTTGTGGCACTGCAACTAATAGCAAGAGAAGCAGACCAAATATGGCATCTAAGGGAAGACGTGGAGGACTTGCTTGACATGTTTGATGACAATGTCATGTCAGAGGATGAAGGATACCACTGTCCGGACTACCTCCAACATGTGATTGAGGCATCAGAAGGACATCTATGACGACATCTAGCTGGAAGATGTAGCGCACTGTCAACCATGATGTCTATTATGGTCTTTGGTGTCCAATTTGGAGGATGAATACTGTAAGTCCTTTGATTAACTATTGTTAGGCATCCATTCTCTGTAGGAATACCTGACATGCAAGCGCCATCTCGAGCGCCGTCGTTCAACTAAGTATGCGACTTCTCTTGTCCTCAATGTTTAAATGCATGTTTAATAAAATATTTGTTGCATTCTTAGTCCTCGCGCACCACATGCATTCTTTTGTTTTCTCGCAATGATTTTGTAGGAAGTACACGCATTTTAATACATTAATGTGGAATATTGGAAATGAGCAATTTCTATTTGTTTGTTTGAATTGAATGGTGCATGTCGTTCATTAAATTAGCTTGAACTTAGTCTAAAGGTACAATACTACAATGCTTGAAGTGCTCACCATGTGTTAGATAGAAATGAAACGAAGAAGACGGTTGTGCATTCCAAAGCAGCCTTAATAAGATAATGTAAACGGATAATGTCATTGTTAGGAAGTACTCCCCTATTTGGTCACTTTGTTGTTCAGGTTGCTCACTCTTCAGTAGACTAGTAGAACACATGAATGCCCCCATAACATTGCTGTGCTAAAAGACAATGATGTCAAAATGAAACCAACGTATCTAAAGACATTCACATGTTACTGTCAACATCAGCATGAGCATTGTAGTGCTTGCCAAGAAGTCCCTAACTAAGTCAGACATCTCAAGCGGCATCCATATGAACACGCATATGTCATCTGAGACATCTAAAAAGATGTCATGACGTTTCAGTAGGCAGTTTGAGGTTTTTGAAAACATGAAGGTTAACATTGTAGTACTTGTACAAAAGTCTTCAAGAATGTGAAGACATTGTAGTTGACATCTAGACTGACATTGAGATGTCCTTTGAGACATCTAAACAAGCGTCACAACGTCTCAACAAATATTGTCAGGAGGAACAGGAAAGACATTAAGCTCAATGCTTCAAAATCTGTGCTAACGTGGCCGGGCCACGTTAGTCAAAAAAATTGTCACGTTAGCAAATTTTCTTCGACCTCGCTACATCATCTGCCACGTCAGCATGTCTAGAATTTTTCAAGACCGGGCACTGCCCAGCCCTCCCTTTTTTCATGGTGGGCAAACATTTTAATTAAACAAAAACAAAAACTTAAAATTACAATCGATGAAAAAAGGTCAATGATGCTAATGTGTCAATTCCGATTTTTACGGATACTATTGCGGACATGCTCATGTCCGCAAGAATGTCAGAAGAAAGGGGTACATTAGTGGAAACAAGAAACTGTTATCACCTAAATTTTGACCTGTCCGCTGTAACAACCACTCAGATCTGCTGGAAATGGCAAACCATCTTCCAGACACGAAGATGTTTCCTTGGACATAGTGTGTCCAACCTCAGACACTCTACTTTGCGGGCCCGCTGTAAAAAAAACACGGGTTTCTTATAGTGAGGGTTGCGGTTTTAGGGTTTAGGGTTTAGGGAGGGTTGTTGCGTGGTTGGATTGGGTTAGCATAGTGGGTGTTTGGTTATTTGGAATGGCGTATTTTTTATATATTTTTTTGGAGGGTTTGGGGATTTGGGTGAGTGTACGCATGGTGCATGGTGTGCGTGTGGAAGCGTATTGGATGGAAGGGCGTATGTGTATGTGGTCGGTGTGTGGTGTGGCGTGGATTTAGGGTTTAGGGATTTAGGGTTTACAGTTGTGCGGGGTACACAACCTTCTATGCGCCTTATTGATTTTGGCTTTGCGGAACGCAGCCGCAATTGGAGATTGCAACAAGCGGAATTGAAGAAGTTGGACTCTGTCTTGAATGATGTAATGGGAGTTGTAGGGGGGAACAGGTTTGGTTTAAGTTACCCTCATGAGTAGCTTTGTTTAGTGTAATATGATCACCTGCAGAAGCCTCTCCGATGAGTGAGAACTCATCGTTGTCTGTCAGTGAACTCGGCATGTAAAGGGCAAGTAGACATGCGAGAACTCATCGTTTTCTGTCACTGGACTCGGCATGTAAAGGGCAAGTAGCGTTGAATACCAGGTCCTTATTTTGTGGAATAGAATGTGATGGGCAAAATGAAAAGAGTGGAAGAGTGTCAATATTATCCTCTTCCTCCTGGTTTCAAGTTGTCACCATTGGTCGTCCGTCGGATTCTCCTTAGGTTTTAAACCGATTCTCTTTTTAAACATTGCTACTTACCCTACTGCTTTTCCGTCATGTATTTTTTGGTCATCTGTCATTTATTGTTGGATTTGAGTGCGCTCTTGTGTTTGATTTTTCCTTGTTTTCTGCATCATGCCGGTGGTCCGCTTCGTTGTTTTTCTTTGTTTGGTTATGTTTTTGCTACAGTCTTCTACAACATTGTTTTGCTACGATGAGTTTCTGCTCAGTTAGAGACCTGCTTCGCTGTTAGTTTGCTGGGTCTGTTTCTAAGCGTTTTTTGGACGCGTGTTTGCTACATCGTACAGTGATTTTGTTGTATTGGAGTGATTGTTGTTGCTTTGCTGATATGAAAGGATGGGTGGCATCTTCATAAGGATGACCGTTTGTTTTTGCTTCATCTATTGTGTTACGTGTGTGGAGTTGTCTCTAGAAACTGTGTCAACTTTGTATTTCATAATATATTATAAATAACAAGGTTACAACTAAAATGAGAAGACATGTACCAAAGGCAGAAGCTTTATCATATAGTAGAAAACTCAATCAAAAATTTGCATTGAATTCAATATTAAAAAAAACTCTCTTTCCAATAACAAGGTGTATTTTGAACACATGAAGATGTGATTGCTTAGGATTTTTGGATCATCTGCAACTCGATGGAATTAGTTTGGATTTAGGGTCAAATGCTTTCCCTCAATTCCCTGACTATGTATCAAATTACAAGTTTTCCTGCCCAAGTTGCGCATCAATCCTAGATAGGTTGTACATGGTCATTTTCACAGGGTCTTTGTTGCATGTTGTAGAGCAGTCAAGTTCACACATCAGATCGAATTCTTCGGTGAGCAATAATACTCACACCTACCCTAGAGTTTAGGGTGCCGGAGAAGTACAGAGTCTAGTTCATCACGTGGCGGGATGAGAAAGATGGCACGGGAGTTCCACGAGTCCGTCTTCCCTATAGTGCCTCACGATGTGTTGGCAAGAATCATGTGGCCTCGCATAGCAGCTCCTTTGTGGGATTTACGTGGGAGCACTCCAATGAGAGAGGTACATTTGTCAGTGTACAGCATGTATGCAATGCGGTACGTCAACTACAAATGGCTGGTCGTATTTAACTCTTGTTTAGAGGGTGTTGCTCTGAGAGCCTGCTTAACTTTTGCTTGGCGATTTCATCGTGGTGATCCCATGCAATATGTGTATGTGCACCTGTGATCTATGATTCTACTTCTTGGACACTCCACTTGTATCACGGTGGAGCACGACCGGACAGTGCTTGGTGACATTGGTACGCTCTCGAATTGCAAGTTGTATGAGCTGGTGCGGCTCCTCCAAAGAGCCAGGCATGACGTGAATTATTTTGCTTTGTTCAATCTTTCAAGTCCAAGCTTTGGGTTCTATAACTCCCCACCGCATGCAGTTAGTTTGTTGTAGCCTACATCAGGAAAATGAAAACATTTGCAAAAGTATTGCAACAATGCGGTGGCAATTGCAACTGTTCGCAGTACAAAAGCATAATTGTTTCAAACAGAATTCAATATTGACACATTATCTTCTGTTGTAGTATTGCTTTTTGAAAGGTCTTGGAAAAAGATTGAAGTTGAATTGAAGAAAGAAATTTATGTTAGCAAACCTGTTGCAATATTCACTATAAGAAAACAGTGTTTTTGGAGATTTGGAGATTTAGACATTCGCACATCTCTGCTGACGTTTTTCTACGTCTGCAAGGACGTCTAAAAAATCGTGTCCCGCACAGACGTGCCAAAAACATCGAAAATCTGGCTGGACATCACAAAATTTCCACTAGACATCACAAAAAACATGGGTCAACCTGGGCCTGAAAGGTCGCCATGTAGTTGCCACCTAAGAACCACGCATGCACGGGAAGCCATGTAGGATTTTTTTTCATCCATTCCCATCCATGACGTGGCATCTGAGGTGGCATCTGACATTGCATTTAGTAAGGATGATGTGACATGCCACGTCAACGCATTTTCTTGTTGTTTAAGAAACAAAATTAAATTGAAAAACAATATTAAATTTCTTAAAATGTCTAGACGTTTTGAAAGACATCAACTTAGACATCTAGACGTTTTCTAAGACATCAACTTAAAAGTCTAGACGTTTTCTAAGACGTCATTGTAGATGTCTAGACATTTATTGAGACGTCAACTTAAACATCTAGATGTTGTGGGATGTCATTGTAGATGTCCTAATTTCACCATAAATATTTTTTGCAACGTCCAATATGATTTAGAAGAACAAAATGATGTCACTTTTGACATTTATGTGGTCAAATGTGCTATTTGGCATAATGTCAATATGGACAATTACACAAGTCCTACATAATGCACATCCAAATTTCATAATATACAATACAACATTTCATATATAATACACCATACATAATATACCATATACAATACATAATATGCCATACAAAATACACTGTATTAAGAATTATATCATATGACTCCAAATGTATTTCAAAAATGTCCAATACAACATGTCATACATAGTACACCATATACAATATAAAATACACCATACAAAATATGCCAAACAAATACACCATATTTGGATATTATAGTACATGACTTAAAAGCCACTTGATGTGATTATATAGAGAAGAGAAGACAACCTCTTTATACAAGAGGGATGGTGGAAAGTTAGACAAACAATATGGGATATGGAAAACACAAGAATTGTTACAAGTAGAAATGCAGACTGCATTTAAAAGTCTAGACATTTTCTGAGACGTCATGGAAAACATCAAAAGTACATGTTGATGTCTCCTATGATGTTGGTATCAACACTAATATATAAGTAGATGTCATAGGTAGTTGTCTTTACAAACTTAGACACCGATCAAAAAGCATCAATGTAGACATTTGTAGTTCTCATATATGGTGTTAAGGCATTGCATACAATTGTTTAGACCAGTGCTCTAAATGATACCAAGCAATATATCATGCAAGGAATACATCTTGACAAAGGCCTAGAGATGGAAGGGATGTGGAGTTTTTTTGTCTATAGTCAAGGCTCTTGCAACCACAAAGAGTTGTTTGTTATCCACCCTAAATAAAATTCTTACCTTTTGCAAAGTGGTTGACATTTGTGAGAAAGAAAATTGAACATTTTGGAAAGTTGTGTGCCGAACAGAGGTTAAGAGTAATGGAAGGCACTATACTCTATCCAATCCATCCTGAACATGGTTCAATTGCAAAATGATAGGGACTTCGATGGACTACAACCAATGCAAGAAGTTGAGGATCCAATGTAGCATCCCATAGATGAAAAAAGAGCCTACTTTGTCACTGTAGGTGACAACGCAATTCTTGAGGTTGAAGCTTAACCCTTGAAGGACCAAGGTCTTTTTCTAGCCAAAAAACAATCAAAAGTGCCATATCTGTAGCAAAGAGTGAAAAAAAATGAAAATTGTTTTCTTTTTCATATCTAACCGTAGGATCTTACATCTAACTAGTATGAGGGTGAGTGGAAAAAAATTTAGAATTTTTGACTGCACAAATTGCAAGATATCTGAGTTTAAAGTGAAAAAAATAAGTTTTCAGCACTTTGCAGGACTAGATTTTCTTACTTTGAACATTTTTAACTTAAAACTTTTGCACTACAGAGTTTTGAGCTTTAAATCTTTATGGTGGAGAATTGAGTTGAGAGTCTAGGGGAAAAAAATTCAAAAAAACTTAAGTATCATTTTAAAAAAAATTGTTAAATAGAAATAGGTACAAGATAGAAGGAAAATCTAAAATATTAATATATTTTAGATGGAATAAAAATGCACTAATCTTAATGGTGGGATTGTTCTAGAAAGTAAATCAGATCATGTGAGAAAAAATTGAAAAAAAAAAAATTGCATTAAAAAATGAATCCTACAAGTTATTTTTTTCAAGAAGATGCTCTAACTGCCTAAAAAACAAGAATGTCCATAACTTGCTCATAACAAATCCAAATGAAATGAATCAAATCTTTCTAGATAGACAAAAATATAATCTATGAGAAAAAAATATTTTAAAAAAATTCAAATTTTTATCTATTTTTTTTTGCTGCCTGGACTACCTATCCCCTCGTTTGAGTTTATTTGGTCATAACTTTTGTTCCCGGGCACCAATTGTGAAAAAAATTATATTCCCACAAAGCTTATCAATTTCTCCATCTCCAAAAGAAGTTTAAAAAAATCACAACAAAATTTCAGCTCATAGGTACCTGCCCAAAAACACATTTGTCCCCCAAGGAGACAATGGTCCTTTAGGGGTTAATACGTCCATGTTCTTTGTATATATGTGTGATAGCTTGCAAATGTCATGTAGAACATCTAAAGGATAGGGCAGCTTGTCTACTTCTATGTCTCCTACAAAAAACTGTTGTCTTGAAAACATTCATTGGGTGACAAAAGTAATAATTGTGGATGTTGGGTGTAATGTGTATGTGACATCATCTGAACAGGAAAGGTTCACTATAAGAAACCTCCATTTTTTTGAACGTTAGCAACAAACAAGGATGTTTTTCAAAACAAGAGCACAAAGATGGGATTACAGCCATAGGAGGTAGAATTGAGTTCGATGTTTCAAAAAACATTTGCATGTCACAAGTGGAACAAATTGATGTCTTGTGCAACGGTATTGTTCTAAAAGACATCAAGAAAAACATAGTTGTGTTTTGTACAACGTCCAAGAAAACACATAAATGCCACGTTGGCAAGAGCTTTTGATTTAACTTCGGTTAAATTAGAGAAAGTTACTATGAATTGAGGTAAAACCCTGACCAAATATAAAATGCAGAGGAAGGTCAACCATTAGACAAGTTTTTTTTCTAAATTAAAAAAAATTAAAAAAATTAAAAAAGTGCTAAGTGATGTGGCATTTGATTTACTTTTTATTTTTTATTTTCATTTGGCTTGGGTGCATCCCAACTCCATGATAATAAAAAATAAATCATAGTATAAACTAAACTTGGCAAACTTCACTTCACTTAAATGGACTCAAATTCGAAAAATATCAAAAAATATGGCATCCAGCAAGGATGAGGTGGCATGCCACATCAGCACACTTAGACACCATTCAAAAAGTTTAACAGTGTTGTTTTCAACATCAATTGAGATATTTGATGTTTTTTGCAATATCAACTAAGATGTCAAGTTTCACAGTTTTGTATAATTTTGAAAAATTACATATTCCATATAGTTTGTCATGCCTCCTATAACCCTACTTGTATAAATAGTATGTCTTTTCATGTCTATTTACGCACAATAATTGGCTTTTAAGTCATGTGACATAAATACCAAATATTGTGTATGGTGTATTGTGTATAATGTATTTTGTACAATGTACAATGTATTTTGTATGGGCTATTTTTTATGGTGTATGTCAAAGTTGATGTTGCAAAATGTTTCAATGTCAAAGTTGACATCTCAAAAAATGTGTCAAAAGACATCTGAATAGATGTCGCCAAAAATAGTATCAAATTTTTTGTTGATGTCTAAGTTGATGTTATTCAAAACAACATTAATCTTCTCAGACAATGTCACGTCAGTTGCCACGTCAGCATTTTTCATGTCCACGTCATTGAATTTTCATGTCATATACCACGTCACATGCCACATTAGCTTTTTTTCCCTAAACTACCTGCCTATCATCTTTTTTTTCCACCTTGGGCAATTGTGTTCTTCTAGACTACAGTAATTTCTACTAATTTACCCACAATTAAAATGAACTAGGGATGCTGACGTGGCAATGATTGTTTTCTTGGACAATCTTTGAAACATCATTATGTCAGCAGTCATGTCTTTAACGGCATAGTTGTTTTTGCTAGCACCTACATGCTATGACCATAATTTTCCTCTATTTTCTACAACATCCACATAAACGTACACTTTCATTGCATCTGTCTAGTAAATATCTCAATGTTCATGTGGACATAGTATGTCTAGCCAAAGACATGCTACGTTTTGAGTTCGACATCCAAAAAAACACAGTTTTCTTATAGTGATTAAAACTAGGTTTAATTTTTTCAATACCGTTTGATTTTTTCCTTATTATTGTTTTTTAGTTCTTTTTAATTCTTAATTGCAATTGAGACAATGTTCTAGCATTATTGTTTCAACATTGCAATAGTTTCTAAATGATTCAAGTCTGTTGCAGTACTGTTGCTATTTCTTTTGGTGTTAAACATCGTTATATTATTGTGGAATTGTTTTGGTGAAAAAATTGACTTGCAAGCAATGCACTTATATTATTAATATTTTGATTTGAATCCAACTAGAAATTGTACTGTTATGATTTAATCTTCAAAATTACTACATTATTGTTATTGAACTGTTTCAGAACTGCAATTATATTGCTTCAAAACCAAATGTTCAAATAGACTAAATTCATAATTTTTCATGTACCTCATATTTCTTTTAAACACCAATATTTAAAGTTTCATCCCTAGAGACTAATTTCAATTATGTGCTTTGAACTTCAAATCTTTTAATTTTTTATGGTTAAAAAAGAGATTGATATTCTTACATGGTTGCCAAATTTTCATATTTGATTCACTATATCAATGACATTTAATTTTCTACATTATAATTACAAAATTTCACTATTTGTATTTAACCCCTAACCATTTTGACTATATTTTCACCAAAATCTCTCCAACAATGCCATTTCTTATACAAGTTCCACATTTTTTTTTAAATAATAATTTTGGCTATATTAACTTGGCTAAAGAATAATTAAAGAATAATTTTGGCTAAATAATAATTTTGGCTATATTTACTTTGGATGCTTGAAATCTAGAATGCAAGCTTGATATTTGGCTTTGGTGAAGGACTTTGTGAGAATATTTGCCTACATTTAAGAGGTGGAGGTATATACTAGTGAAAACAACTTATTGGTGACTTGTTCTCTAGAAAATGACATCATATGTTGATGTATTTAGACCTATCATGGAATCATGGGTCTTTGGTTAAGTCAATACAAAACTAGTTGTTGCAATATAATGTATTGGAAAGTCAAAATAGATAATCCAACTCATAAATAATGGTTTAGAATCATATTAGTTCCTTGGTTGTTGTAGCAACCTTAATATACTCTACTTCTATAGAAGAGAGTGCAACAATAGATTGCTTGCAACTTTGCCAAGAGAGACTACAAAAAGAGTCCTTGAGAAAGATGTACCCAAACATAGAATGTCAAGAGTTGAGATCATTGACCCAATTTGCATGACTCCATCCAACAAAGTGATGAACCCTTGATCCTTAGAAAGGAGAAAAAGGTTGAAGCAATATATGTGAATCCCGTGGACATGGTACCTTTCAAATATCTTATTACTCATTTAACTCCTAGCCAATGAAGAAGAACAAGATCAACTATGAATTCGGCTAAGTGGTTAACTAGGAAGTCAAGGTTCCACTTATTGTATGTGACAAAGTATTGTAAGTTGCCAATGACTAGTAAATAAGGGACTTTAACCATGACTTGAACTTCATTTGGTGTAAGTTTGGCACTTTGATAATGAAGGTATCAAAACCTAGATTCAATTGGAGTGCTCACTGTCTAGATGGCAATTGAGTATGTTATATTTATTTAAAAGTCTAGAGATATACTTGACTTGTGATAAAATAAGGATCTTAGTAGCATAATCGTGGTTGATTTGAATGCCAAGTATGTATTCAATTTCATCATTATCAGTCATGGAGAAATGATTTGGTTAAACAAGGCTTTATTGGTTGACAAAA
This sequence comes from Rhytidiadelphus loreus, assembly GCA_947034895.1. Classification (NCBI taxonomy): domain Eukaryota; kingdom Viridiplantae; phylum Streptophyta; class Bryopsida; order Hypnales; family Hylocomiaceae; genus Rhytidiadelphus; species Rhytidiadelphus loreus. Next base: position 23,616,938 of record OX344765.1, on the reverse strand, counting down.
ATTAAAGATCATTTGAAACAAGAACAAGGTCATCAACTTATAAGCCAAGGTAAATGATGAAGGATTTGTATCACTTGATATATACATCAGTATCACTCTTGCATTTTAGATAGCTATGTGAAAAGAGAAAGGTGTTGAATAATTCATACCATACACACATACATAGTGCTTGATTAAGTCTATTAAAGGAATTTAAGTAAGCGACACACTTTATTTTCTTCAAATGATTTGATGTAGCCTTCAAGTTGTAAAATAAATATTTTTTCTTTTAAAAAATATTTGAGAAAGGCCATGATAACATCCATTTGGTAGGTGTGATAGTCATAGATAGTGGCAAGAGCCTAATAAAAGCCCTAAAGAGGTCATTTTGATCATGGAAAAAAAAAATTTGGAACAATCAATTCTTTCTTGTTGAGAGAAACCTTGAGCTACAAATCAAATGAATCAAGCTTTGTAGCAAGACAAAATGCCATCAATATTGAATTTACATCAAAAGAATCATATAATACTAATGATTTAGCAATTAGTCGAGAGAGTCAATAAGTTCCCAAGTGTTATTTTAAACTAAAGAATTATATTCATTGTCCATGTCAATTTTTCAATGAGAGGAATCATTGCCAATGAGAACTTCTTAGATTGTTCAAAATAGATTCAACAAATTGTGCTAGAAAAGCAAAGGCAAAGGAATAGTTGAATCATGATACTTGATAGAAGTCTACGTATCTTTGGTGTGCCTTTGAGGTGAAGGATTTGGTGATTAGGATTGTCTTAAGTAAAAGAGGGTGAGCTATTTGGTGTAATATCTAATCTAGGTGGCTACTATGGTTCATTAAGTGGTTATTGAGGTTGATTTTGAGATTGTTGTTGGTCTAAATGTTAAGCTTGAGGTGAATTAAGGACTTCATAAAAACCATCAAAGTCCTAGTCTAATATGAGTGAGAGTGTGAGATCTAATGAAGTACTTGTGGACAAACCACCTAGCAATAAATGATCTTATGAGAAGACAACATCTCTACTTGTAAAGATTTGGTGAGCATTAGGATTATATAACCTATAGCCATTAATTCCTATTGGGGAACCATAGCCTATAAAGAGGTATTTATTGGTTTGGAATTAAGTTTCTTTTGCTTTTCATCTAGAATTTTAGCATAAGTTGAGCATCTAAAGATGCAAAGATTACTTAGGTCATGCTTAAGTCTTATCCATAATCCATTGAATCTTTCATAAGGTGTAATATTTAGTAATACTAAGGTATAAGAACTATTTTTATAAGTAATATTTTGTAAGTAGCTATAGACATGCTCCCCATAGGATTGATTTTTCTTTTGTGTCAATTCTTCTAATTTTGGGTTAAAGTTAGTTTTTAACTTATTTAGTGAATCAATGTTGAAATGTGATTTTGAGCCTCCAATCAAAAGTTATGGCCAAAATTCAAAGAAGATGTTTAACAATGTCAAAGAACATGTCATTTCCAATCCTTCTTTGAAATTTGTCCATAACTTTTGATTGGAGACTTGAAATCTCAAATGGATTTTTGGAGATGAAATTTAGCTTGATTTTACACATTAATTTAGTCCAACTTTTTTTGAAAAAAGTTATTTTACTATGCCTAAATGAGGTCTGAAGTTCTACTTTGAAAACAATTCCTGCTTTTGACTTAACTATGAGCAATTGAACTCCTATTAATCCTAATTTACATGTCCCATATGGGTTGTTTTACCTCCTACCATCCCACTTGTATAAATATCTTCTCTTCTAATCTTTGCCCAAACCAAATCCAATGACTTTTTAAGTTAATTGGTGAATGTTTCGAAACTTGCTTGAATATAATATTGAATTTTTTATAATTAAATTCTAAAGAGCCAAATCTACTTTGGCAACTTCAATTAATTGTTTTGCATTCAATATGCCGACCCAGTCCTGTAGCTATAGTACTCGGATTTTGAGCCACCCCATACGTTGACAATCATCTGACACCCCAACATAAAGTGAGCAGCAATAGGGAAAAAATTAATGGAAGTGCAAAATAAAATGTAATCTTCAGGGTCTTGTACTCATTGCCTTCACACACGTGCAAGTCACAACCCAAATTGGTTACATTTTTTTTGTTTATTTGGAGAGTGATGAAGAGATCTAAATTGTAGAAAACATTTGAATGATTAATCAAATTGGATTATACTAATGGTGTTTATTTATGTTTGAGGAGAACAAGTGATTGCAATTGTTTGTTGTGTATTGTTTTATACTTGGTCAAGTAACACCATTGTCACTACTCAGTAGTTAGTAAGTGAGTATGTGTAGATCATTGCAAGATTTGCAACATTAAGGCAACAACACCTAATCGTAACCCCTATTTAAAACCAACCCCTACAAATTGTCAAATTCTTGTCTGAAATATACAACCTTTGTACATGAGAGTCTAGTACAGTCACATTTGGGTACACCTATTTTCAGCACTGTCTTTGAAAAATTCATAGATTATTAACCCTAGAACGTCTGGATCCATCTCCAGAATTGGCTACTTGGGAAAAATCATTATAAAGTACTATTTGGAAGAATATTTTGGACTTGATATACAAAGAAAAGTTGTAGATTATGAATTTTAGATTCCATCTGTGTGGTTAGATTCACCTATGCTACCATCAGTATTTTTTTATAAATTTTGAAAAGAAAAATTCAGAATATCTTCTAAATTCAATTACAAGCAAACTATCATCATTTTTTGAGTAAAACTTTTTGGAATGGATTCCAAATGAGGTTCTCTTCATATGGTGATTTTTTGAAATTTTTGTGTTCTTCAAATCTATGACCTCAGTTTTGCAAACCCAATTTTGAACTAAAATCAATGCAATTTTTGGCTTGATAAACTTTCACATTTATAATTTTAGAAAAATATGAACTCTAGCAACACCAAATCCAACCATTAAATAGGACAAAAACTTGATGAAGTATCACCACAAATTAGACGACTTTCATCCAAACTGTAATGAGAAAGAAAACTAAATTTCAGTCTGTACATCGTCCAAAAAATGGACGTCGGAGCGCTCCAGGGTTAATCCGGTGTCCAAAAAATGCAGTCTAAGAGAATCTACAAATCCCCTTTTTGGACTACCACCAAGACTCCCTCCCATCCATAAAACCTTTTTCAAACATAATAATGGGAACCCTGCTGACGGAATTGCTTATTCCGGACGCTTATTCCCACCCAAAACAGAAAGACTGCAAGCCTGCAGCTCTCCTCGCCAGGCAGCAGCGAACGAAGCCAGCCCGACGTCGCCTGAAAAACAGCGCCGTTGTCGATCCCATTGTCGCATTCAATTCTCCAAAGCTTTTGTTTTTTGGACCCAGCGAGAAGACCTCACTACGCTCCAAAGCTTTCGATGAGCTCCAGGAACTTCGTTATGGCGCCCCACGAGTCAACGAGATGACAGGGCCGCAAGGCCATGTGACATGTGCGCCCCGTCCCCAACGCAGCCCCAGATGGGCCAGATGAGTGGCCAGCAGATGACCAGTTCCCTGCAGTTCAGTCTTTTATTTTTGTATTTTTTTTTGGAGCAAATGAATTTAAGAAGATTTCATTGCTTGCAGAGTTGCAGCTCAGTCCGCTTTCGCAGCTACAGTAGCTAGGGCAGGCCGGCGTCAGTAAGTCTTTCTTTGTATCCGCCGCATTTACGACGCACACGCCTCTGACATGTGCACCGGGAAGATGATCATGAGGTAACTATCAAGCTTCGATCGACCAGCGCAGACTTATAATTCACAGGCTAGCTAGCTAGATAACTTATCTTAGCTGCACTCATCCCGTGCCTAGCTAGCTAGATAGCTCGATCGATGCATCCACATTCCTCATCATCGAGTCATTTATGACAGTCCCATGTTCTAGTCACTTGGGTTCCGTAGTGAAACCAATGAACATTCCTTTCGTTTGTGTCAGAAACCCCTTTAAAAAAATCAGTGAACATGCAAGGAATAAAATAGTGGTTTCAGTTAATACTAACTCTGGAAACTAGGCACGTCCATTTCGTTAATATGGCACAGTCCACTCCTGTGTCACTTTCAGGCGGCCTGAAAAGCAGAGCTCTTTGAAGATTTTGTTTACAATTTTTAGCGCCGAAATCGCCTCGAATTTAAATGCATTGATGTTCTGGAAGCCAGCCTTTACAGTGTCAATGTCTAATTTTCGTGAGTTTATGAGTTTATCCCTATTTAACAATATTGAAGTATGGGTTGTTTGGTTGTTTCGGTTTGGCCCATATAGATAGCCCAATTGGAGATGTTCAACGCAACTCCAAATGGACACTGTAACGGTAGTAATAATTAAAATGATTATGAAATCAATTAAGATTAGCGTGCACATAACCATTATTCAATATATTCCATTGTTCAACTATTCCAACAGAAGTGAAAAGAGATATAGTAAGTTGAAATAACCAGTTGTCGTGCCCTGGAGAATTAAATGAATATGATTCCGCTAATTACGAATTCAATGATGACTCAACTAATGTGGGTATCACCTTCCATAGAGTAGTGATGGGGTGGACAATCGAATTTAGATCGACTTTAATATGGTTTCCAAATGGAACTGAATACGTCGGCAAATGTGATTTAATTAGTAGCATGCACCAGTTGAGCACTTGAGCTTGAGCAAGCTAGGTGCAGCTATTGTCAGCATCGAGCGATACCCAAATAACTGCAGAGATCTAATAACTTACATTCCATCTTCAGGACCTTGCCAGTCTGAGCCCCGCATGTGCGTCTCACTAGATTTCTCGTGAAGACTTCCTCACTGGTGCAGACACAATGTACTTTTGAATCTCCAATCTCTGACAGGTTTTCGGTGCTCCGTCAGGCCGAGTCCATGCTCGCCTTCTCTCCAGTACTACAAAATAAATGACGTTGCTGCTGATAGATATCCTTCTCTAACTAGCTGAGGACCTTGACAACTCTAATTCTCTAACTTAGCACTTCGAGACTTTCTGAGATTCCATTGAATTGCATTGAGAAATTTCACTGCACGGAGAAAATTGAGCATGGGGAGAGCACCATGTGGTAGGGAGCCTGAGCAGGTGGCGCTAAGGAGAGGGCCGTGGACTCCGGATGAGGATCGCAAATTGGTGGCCTACATTCAACAGCACGGCCATGGGAGTTGGAGAGCTCTCCCCAAGAATGCAGGTACGCACCAATTCTTCGAAGACTGAGGCCTTTTGAGCAAGACCTTCACAGCACTTTGTAGTTTCTAAGAATCTAAGCTGTGGCATATTCGACTGAATAAGTAGCTAGATTGATCGAAATGCAGAGTGTGTGTTTTGGTAATGTATTGATGATTTGCAGATGTTTGCAGGTTTGTTGAGGTGTGGCAAGAGCTGTAGATTGAGATGGACAAACTACTTACGACCCGACATCAAGCGTGGTCGATTCTCCGAAGCCGAAGACCAGATGATCGTTCACGTGCACTCTATCCTTGGAAACAGGTTCCATCCCATCTCCATTCTCCAACCACCTTTATAAAGTCTGCTTAACACTGAGTAGCCAAATGGCATATACGTTTCAGAGGTCCACACTGTGACCCTCACCTCTGAAGACGTACAGATCTGAGTTTTCACTGAAACGCTTCAAATTCTCTGAAATCCAAGATTTGAACGAGGTTTTGAGCACTAATGACATGCACTCGGTGCTGTGTAGATGGTCGACCATAGCAGCGCATTTACCCGGAAGAACAGACAACGAGATCAAGAATTACTGGAACACGCATCTGAAGAAACGATTGTTGCACTTAGGAATCGACCCTGTGACACACAAACCCTGCAACAGAAGCACAGATCCGCAAGCTCAAGTAGACAGAATTCACAGTGCGTATCCCGGATTGGTTTCATCCAAGGTCCAGAGCCACACATCGCAATGGGACAGGGTACGCATGGAAACCGAGGCTCGTCTCTGCAACACAAGCTCCTATTACAAGCCCACCAGTGACCAACTACTCGTCCCACATGAGTCGTCGTCGCCCATTGTTGCAGAACCTTCAAGGCATTCCAATTTGCATCCTGCTGATTTGTTTACGAGATCTTGCCATTTCTGGAGTTCAGGGCAGCCTGCGGAGTCCAGCTCCAGTCAAGATGAGAATCACCATAGCTCGGGTTCCAGTATTAGTAGCGCCAAGCTTCTCAACCCCATGTCTCCCACTTCGATCCTCTCGGAGCCTCTGTGGGACTGTCATCCGGAGTCGAATCTCTGGCAGCTGCAAGCCAATCAAGCGAACATGGGGAACATGGTCCCTATCCAGAGCCTGACTGCAACTACTTCGTACATGCAAGCGTCGGATGGCTACGGCGAAGCAGATCAGCGTCAGCTTCTGGTTAATGAGTGTTGTCCCATTTTTTATGATGGAGCTGAGGGATTTTCACAGTGCAATTTGGAGACTAATAGAGGAACGAGTGGTGGGGGACGACGTACTGACCCTGTCGTCTCATGCAGGATGTAACCGTCTATTCTTTGTGAATAGCTGCGTATTGGTTACTGTTTACAGAGTATACGCTCGAATTCCTCTCTCTGATTTCTTGGAAGAGAATCATCTTAAAAAAAAAGGTCAAATAGTTTGAATGTGAAACAAGTGTGCAATCGTCAATGATAGTGTATGGCAAGTGTGCAAAACAGTCCAGATGTCCAGAATCGAATGTCGACGATCATTCAAGAGAGTTTCAGATTCTAGAGGTTTGAGTGTAATTTTAGATGCCAGGAGGTGGTTTGCAGACATGATTTCTCTTGAAATCAGTTGTGGCACGCTGCTCAGGTCCTTCGTGAAGTTCGTTGCAGGTGATGTAGCGTAGTACCTCGGTTATGCATGTAACATGTAATGAGCTGGTTTGCTCTGATTCACTGTATCAGTGTCATGGTTTTCAAATATGATTGTTTTTGAGAATGAATGTTATACTTCGTCGGATATTTGACAATGAATGTGTTGCGTTATCGAGGATCACTGTTACGTTCAAAAGCGGGTTAGTTTCTTTGAAGAAAAAATAGAATGAGTATGAATTGAATAGTGGAGCTTGCGACAGAGTGCTGCATGAGTGCCAAGTATGAAATGTTTGGGTTGCTGATAGCTACACTCTTCATACTATTTAGTGTTGCTTCTCAAATAGTAGTGATACTCTTACATACATGGGGTACACTAAATTGAGCTTTTATCGTCAATTACTATAGATTGTACTTCACCCCAGGTTTATGAACCCATACATTGTAAACACCATAAATGACACAAAGACCACATTATAGAGGTAATTGTAATACTATTCAAAGGAAATAGAAAAACTCAATCATTAAATAGTGTGGATTCTTTAAATCATGGACTCATAGTAACAATACTAAATGAAATTATCTCCAATATTGTAATGGTAAATATTTAATCCCTACAGTCCTAAGGCTATTTCTTGGTCAAAAAACACTCAAAATTGTCATTTATGGTGCATTCAATCTGAAATTCAATCACGCAAACATAAAAATGTTTTTTTTTGGTTGAAATCCAACCATAGGATCTTGAACTAAACATGTATGAGACCATGCGGAAAAAATTTCATGCAATTTTGCTATATAGATTGGAAGATATTTGTTGTAGAAGTTTTCAAAAAAGAAAATTTGATCCTAAGTCTCAAGAATTTCAAATGCCTTTGATTTGCCATTATTTTATGCAATTTTTTTACAGTATGGATTTTGAATTCAAAAATCCATCTTATTGAAGACCATCTTGGGTATACTTCCACCAATGAAATTTCAAGGCTAACATGGGACACATGCAATAAAATCCTACAAATGAATGTCAAGATGTACTTAGAAGTCATAATAGACTGCATCTTTTGTAATAAAAAAAAATTCCTAACATGCATAGCTTGTCAAAACAAGAATCCAAATGGTAAATTTAAATTTAAGAGATTTAGGAATCCTTGACAAGTTCCAAAAAAATTTAAGAAAAAATCAAAAACTCCAAAATGTCAATTTTCTATAGTAAATAGAGTAGTAACGCCTTCACCCTAGTGACTAAAACATTTAGACAAGCTTGCAAAGTAAGCATAAAAATTACCTCACAATATAAATGCCTACTTATAGCATACGTTTGTAGAAAATATGAAAGCACCTCTTGAACCAACACATAAAATTTATTATCAAAAGTAGGGCATTATATTTTTGACCCAGGTCAATGGACTAATGGAGATAATCCATGGTAGCAAACCATGTAAAGGATTTAGACATTAGTAAATGCTAGATAACAAACACATCTATAACAATGTCCTTTGCAATATTGGTTTTTTTTTTGCCTTTGTCAATTCTCTACTAGTATTTTACACAACTCAATCTCAAATTGTAAATATGTTATTGGATATCATGGAGGATTGCTTCATTTGCACTTGTTCGTATAAATTATATATATGTTTATGATATTTGTGTCCATGAGGAAAAAGAAACCCGGTGCCACCAATTGTAGGATTGGTCTAACAAGTATATGATGCTTGTAGTTGGTCTTCTACATCCAAGCCCAACATGTATGTTGTATATTTGAGGTGCATAGGAGATATCTTAATGTTCTTTCAATTTGAATTAGTGCGGTGTGAAACCAATGCCATGGAAAATTCCTATGGAAATTGAATTAGGACCACATGTGTGGAAATAATTAGGATTGTTTTCTTGTCCTTCTAGAAAATACTATTCAATCATTTGCAAAGGCTCATCAAATGTGCCAATCTAAAGTGCCTTGTTCATTTCATATAAAGACCTTGGTGTTTTTCAAAACATCTAAAAGGGTGGATGCAAGAAACAGCGAACGATTTAGGGAACATTCTGCCAAAACTGCGTTTTTTCCGCCCAGTACTCGTAGTACTACAAAACGGAGCAATCTTAGCCGTTGATCCAAAAAATCAACAGCCAATAGTACTTTTGAGCAATTAATAATACTGAAATAGTACTCTTTGAAAAAAATGACAGTTTGTCACAAAAAGTAGATAAAATTAAGTATAAATTAATAATAATTAGAAAATCATGAATAAAAAAAACTAAAAATTGGCCATTTGTAGAGACTTGATATTGATTACATTTCACCAAAAACTAAAAGTTGAAACCATCATAGATGTATGGAGCGCTATGGGCAAGGGACCCCTATTTGCATGCATGCTGAGGACAAAGAATTGTGTTTCTTTGAATGCCCTTTGGTGGGCACATGCCCTTCTATTGTGGCAATAGCCCACAACAATCCTAGACGTACATCATCATTTTTGGATGCTCCATAGTACTAAAAAACCCCAAAACGCAAAGTGTGACAAATTAGGTAAATTACAATTTAATTAAAGGATTTTTTTTCAAAATTTCTCAAAAATAAGGAATCTGAAGACTTCTAAGTTAGCCATCTCCGATAAAAAATTTCAAGTACATGGACTTCATTTCCCAAAAGATATGGCGAATGGCAACTTTGTCATTCCAATTGTGACGCCAAATAGCACCAGTGTTTCTTGCATTCATCCAAAAGGCTTACCCAATTTGACTATATGGTGCTAGTCATATAGTTTAGGCTATCCAAGAGATCATTGAATAAAGCAATGCTAGAAAAAAAGTTATCTATAATTATTACATGTCCCTTGACCCACTTTGTTATATACTTATATCTTGGCCTCAATTTATCTCTCATACCGTGATGGATCAATAACATGCAAGCATTTAGTGATCATTTGAAATTAGTTTTATAACTTGAAAGTAGCAATAGTTAGGCAAGGAAAAATTGACCCTTTTTTGTGCCAAAATGATTTCATGATTTCATGTTGGTCTGTCGCTTCATGCTCATGTATGAAATTATAACTTCAATTTTACTATGATAAAAAATTCCAAGTGCTAGCCACCAATCCACCTTACATTATGCTATTTGTATTCATTGTTATTGTGTACTGGTTCATACTCAAAAACAATGTCCCGTAGAATCTACAATGGCCAAAATAATTCAAATAAAATTTTGAAAGAAGAAAATTGACATCTATCATAATTTGAAATCAAGGTACCCAAAAAATGTTGTAGTTCTCAATCATTATTTCTCTTGATAAGTCCCTATATATGTATTTTACACTATATACATCTCCATCAAATCCATCACCATCACCCCCTCTTCGTCATCATCATTGAATTCCAATTCAACATTTTCAATTTCCAACTCACTTCTACTATCACTTCTTTATGACAAATTTCCTAATTTAAAGAATTCAACATAGATACCACAAACTACGAGCTCAAATCAATCCCTCAAAATCTTTTTAGAATACAAATTTGAATTTAAGTTGCTATAGAGAATTTTTAGTGGTTTTTAGAACTATTTTACAATTCAAATTTGTATTAAAGTCAAAGAAGTTAGAGTAGGATGAAGTTTTAATCGGCCCTAAAAGATCAAACTGTGTTTTTTGGCAACATAGAAATTTTGGGTAGATACATGTGACTAGAGATTTTCATGTTTTTGGTCCAAATTTTAATAAAAGGTGTGGACAAGGAATATCTTTCATGAGCACTAAATTTCATAACATTTGGAAATATTAGTCAAAAGTTATGACCAAATATGTAGATTATTTCTCAACTTGAGCAGTTTGGGCAGATTTGAAGAAATCACTTTTTTCAAAAACATAAATTTGAAATTGATTTTCTAGATTTATATATATACATTGAAAGCTCTAAATCATTCCATTTTGATCAATGAGTCAAAAGTTATGAGGTATTTTAGTTTGCAGACAGTTATGGATTTCCTACTCTAAAATGAACTTTGAAATCCTTTATTTAACTCAATTTTCAATAAATTTGGAATTTAAAAAAAGAAAAAAGGTGTAGATTTTTTATTATAACATTGCAGTCATTGGAATTGTCATTTTTCAATTCCATAAATAAATTGTTAACAATTTAATATTTTTAATCATTCTCTACATCTTTCTACAATTCCAAATGATCTGAAATTTTCAATCATATATCCAACTTGCCTTTAAGAATGAATCCAAAGAAGCACAATTATTTTGAACATTTTTTCATACAAATGTGACCTTATGAAGTGCAGCTGCCCGATTTTTTACAAGGCCAAAAAAAGGATTTATGTCACTTCAAACGCTAATATCTTGCAATCTACTTGGTGAAAAATTTTGAAATTTTTTCCACGTCTTCTCAACCTAGCTTACTACACGATACTACAATTATATGTGTCCAAAAATGATATTTTTCAAAATTTTGGTACTTATATTAGAAATGGCAGTTTTTTAACGTTTTTGGTAATAACATAGTTAAGGAACTTTAGGGGTTAAAATGCTGATTAGCAATCAAACTTTATCCATCCATAATTTTCATTAGGCAAGTCCAAATTCTATGTGTCTTACCAGTTTGGATAGGTGATTTTTGGACCTACAAGAAACAAACTTTAAAATTAGCTAACTAATAGAAGAAAATTAGAGCCTTAAGAATGAAATAGATAGCGATCTAGAATCTTTTGAAGACAACCAAGTAAAAATTAGAATTTATAATCACTTAGAAAAAGTTTGGAGGATTTCAAATGTAGTTAACAATTTGAAAACCAAATTAAACTCAAGAAGATAATAAAGGATGAAGTTTTGTATAGAAATTGGATGAAAGTAGAGACTTTCTGGCATCCATTTGGAGTCAAACTTAGAACTGAGTAAATAGATTTAACTTAAAGCTCATATTTCATCTCACACCAAACTTCAGCACAAATCAAGCAATCCCAACAACTCTCAAGGTTTTAGCAACTTTCTTCAAAACAACCTACAAGTTACAACTTTTGTTTGTTTTCCTTCAAACGAGTTGCAAACTAAAGCTTACATGGTCAATTTCATAAAAATGGCGGTATTCTACATGCCATTTTAATGGAATATCTTCTACAAATGGAGAATAAGTGTGCCACGATAGGGTCATACATGTGCCAATTTTATGCCTAGCACATTCAAATCACTCCTAGTTTACGCATTTCCACTCCCCTCGGACAATCTTTCCATTGTTTTCATTCTTTCAGTGGTTTCATTTTGTGCCATTTTAATGGAATACCGCCATTTTAACAAAATTGACCATTTACACTCAAGCACTCATGTCAAACACTTACTAGACTCTTTCTAAGCTCTCAAAAGGAAAATTTCCTTAGTTCTAAATTCAAAGCTTTGTTGTCACAAAGGTTTTAATGATGAAGACTAGTGGAAAAGAAAAAAACTTTGAAATACATAAGATGCTACAAGCAAAATCAAAGTTTTGTTGCGTTTTTGGAAAACAAGACGAATACTAAACAAAATTGAAAGGGACAAATTAGTGTGGATTAGTACAAACACTTAAAACACAAGGAAATAACCACAAATGTAAGACAAATACCCTGAACCTTTAGGAGATTTCACAATAAATAGAATTCTCACCTAAAGATGGAGTTTGGGACAAGATAATAGACTAGAGTATCTCACAAGTCACAAACAACCTCGCCAAATACAATGGGATGGTTTGTAGGATTAGTACCAAAACAAAATCTACGTAAACTAAAGGATTATAACCAATAGCATCACAAAAATTTGATTAGAACGTCTCTAGGATTAGTATCAAATGGTTAGGCAAAACAAAACATTTAAAACAAGAAAAGAGAATATGCTTTGAAGGGACCTCAACATCCTCCAAAGCAAGCTCTAAAAATAATAACAAATGAGTACAATGGCTCTAAAAATACCAAATTGAAAGAAGCTAGTTGATCAGTTAACCACACTTCACTAACATGGGCCTAAGTGGACAAATAACACAAATAAGGGATGTTTTGAGAGGGAGAAAAAAATTCTTATATACATTTTCCACAGGCACACCTCCCTCTCTTCTACCTAGTTGTAATCCTATTTTTTAAGATTTTCATCCAAATTTTAGAATTTTCAACTTCTACAATAATCTAATACTCTAACTTTTGGAGAAAGACTCCAAATCACAAATGGATTGTGCCATTGGGTTCAGAAGGCCATTTTGAGTGAAAATTAATCCCCTCCCCTTTTTCCATCTTGAAATAGTCACCAAAAGATAGCACCAACTTAAATTTTTTAAAACGAGGTAAAAATCCAACTATTAAGTCTACCTTTTCTAAAGAAAGTAACTAGCTTAGGCTCTCTAGAAGGTGTAAGTGAGTGAAAAAATGACCCCACTTTGGCCTCATTCCAACTTTGTATGCTCCTAGAACGCCAATCAACTCCACGATTAATCTATCGATTTGCCGAAATTGAAGAATCTTGCCGGTTTGAGTACTTTTGGATGTCGAATTGCCTTGAAACTTGTTAGAATGTGTTATTAGCATAAAAGAACCTATATTAATTTTTAGTGAGATTTTATGCAAACCTGTATAATTCTAGAAATTTTCCATTGTTGATTTGAGTAATTGATCATCTAGAAGAGGACCCTCTAAAAGTCAAAAGATTCTCAAAATTTTCATGGAACCTCTCATGGAATTTTCTAAAATACGTAAAGGCTCATATTAAACCCTTTACATTCAAAGAAGGAGAATAAAATTCCTCTATCTCCTTTAATTATCAATGGCTAAAGAATCTTTTATATAAAAAAGAATCTTAGCAAACCAATTTTGCCATTGGATTTTTGGAATGATTCCAACCATAGAATACCTCATGATCATCATATATATAGATAGAAAGAGAGAGAACCAATTTCAAATTTTAATTTCTTAAAAAAGAGATTTTTAAATAAGTTTTTTTTACCTATATTTATTCATTAACAAATCCAACCGTATGATCCTTTAGTTAACTTGTTGGAGTACACCCTCCTAAAATTTTAAAATAAGAAACCTTGCCAATTGCAAGATTGGAATGATTGGATTTCAATAAGAAGTATTTTAACTTTTTCCGTATGATTAGATTTCATCTTTCAAACTTTTTATCCAAATACAAATAGATCCTACAACTTGCAACTCTCCATAATATGTTGAAGAAAACAAGTTGGAAATACATATAAAAGATTTCAACAAGAAATATTTCATATTCATGCTTGAAAAAAAATAATAAGCAGAAAGACATAGTGTATGATTTAAGTTAAGAATCTAGTTATGATATTGAAAAATGTCAATTCCAATGGTTGTAATGTTGTAATAAACAATCTACATCCTATGATTTTATTTTCTTCAAAAGAAATTAAAAATTAAGTTAAATAAAGAACTTCAAAGTTTATTTTAGTGTAGAGATTCCATAATTATCCACAAACTAACACTCCTCGTAACTTTCATCTCATTAATCAAAATGGAATGATTCAAAGCTTTTAATGTACATAGAAATCTAGATAAAAAAATTCAAAAAAAAAATTCTTAGAAAAAAGTGATTTTTTTAATTGCCCGGGCTATATGAGGAGCAATGGAAACTACATATTATACAATAACTCTTTAAGCATGTAGTCAAAAGTTATGAAAATTGTTGCACCTTAAAGATGCTCCTCGACTATATATTGTAAAAATTTCAAAGAAAAAAATGATATTCCATTCATAATGAATGACCAAAAATGCCAAAAAAAACAATCTTTTGGTCCTTTAGGGGTTAAGGTGGGTACATCCAAACTTGCACCCTACCTAAAACTACCATCATTGCTATGTGTACATCTCTAGATTCAATATGTACATATGTTGAAGAAAAAACATTTAGAACATCTACCAAGAAATACTTTAACCTTTCATAACTTTTGCATATCATATCCGAATGTTACATTCTTTGGTGCATTGGAACCTCTTTTTACTTGCCAACAAGAAAATATGACAATTTGACCAATCTAATAATAATAACTAGGCACAATAGCAAAAAGTGGCGGTTTGGGGGTACCCACCTTAGGGTCATTTTACACCCAGAGGTTGGGCCAATTTGTTGTGTAAGAGGCCCAAAATAGTCCCACTTGTAATTGGACAAAAGATTGAAATTAGTCCAAACTCCTTTCCACCAAGCATAGGGGCCAATTTGGTGGGGAAATTTTTAATTCAAAAAGACATGATCTAACATTGCTTGAGCTCAATGAATTGGGTGCACTAAGAATGGAAAGCCAATTCTTGACTAGCCTTGGGGCCCATATTAGATTTCAATAAATAAATATTATAAAATATTATTTTTTCAACAAATTAGATCCATTGGATTTTGTAGAAATTTGAACAGTTCTTTTGGTTTCATCTTCACTTCATCCTCATCTCTTCTCTTCATCTCTCTCTATTCTTCTTGTAGAATGTTTCTTACTAAATTCTTGTGGACATGTTGAATTGTTGTTGTTTCTAGGGATTTTTTTCAAGGATGGAGGGAAGAAAAATTTCCCTCCATCTTCAAATGTGCTTCCCCCAAAGATTGAGCTAGTAATTTTTTGTGTTCGTATAGTTTGCAAAGCATGTTTTTACCCTAGCCTCATGTCCTTTCTTGTTTCAACAACCTCTACACTCAAATCTTCATCATGTCCATTAAGGTAAATCAGCCTATGATAGGCAAGCTGTCTAATGCGGTCACCTAGAAAACCATGCATTAGAATCTCACATCAACCCATGACAAAAAAATTATAATAAATGGGACTAGGATTGCATTAGGCTAAATTTTGGCCATAATCAATGCCTTGGGAGATGGTCATGGAGTTATTAGTGATTGTCATAGGACACTTACACCTTTCTAGAGTAAACTTGTTATAAAAAGTTATTTCTTTATTCCTTCATGTCATGTCTATGTTAGGAAATCTTGTAGCCATGATAGAAAATGTTGTGACTGCTTTAGGTGGCAAGATGACCATTATGGAAACACTTTTCTGCTGATTTGGGATAGTCTACAGACTCTTTTGGACCAACCGGATAGCATAGAACAAACCATTTATTCTAACCTATTCGAGGTAGGTTTACCTTAGATGTGTTTTGGCTTGCCAAGAGGGCCTTTTTAGTCATATTTTTGTTGCTAGGAACCAACCAATGTTTAAGACATTTGCTAGTGTGGCAATCTCTCAACCATGTCAACGAGCTGCATGGTAGAGATCCCAAAGTTTGGGAACGATGGAAAACGCAAAGAAACTTGCAACCCTTAACAAAAGTTGAAACCCATTCAATGGTATATTGCTTAAAGAAAACAAAGGCCTCTAGTGGGCCACTTTGCAGTGACATCCTTAAGGATTTCCACGTAAGGTCAAAACACCCATTACCGTTCTGCAGTCCAATTCCATCAAGTAGACCAGCCCAATTCCATCACCAACTTTGGCCCCAATTCCACCTAAAATCCCCTCCAATTCCCTTCCTTTTATGACAAAATCAGAGAATTCTATGACAGAATCAGGGATTTTTATGACAACAAGGGTTACATGTCACTCCATTAATAGAGAATATCTAGTACTTGATTAGGCGGTAATGGGTTGTTTATGGGACAATTTTGACCCCACTCTATAAATGGTTTTGTAATTTCAAGACTGACCACTTCAAAAATTCACAGAAATTACAATTTTAATGGGAAAATTATAATTTCACTTGGGTTTGATCCGTGAAACAAAAACACACCTCTGAAAAATATGTGCCCTTCTTGAAATTAACCCCAAAATAGTCAGATTGCAAATCAGGGGGGTGATAGGTAATTCTACCTTAATCACTTACCCTATAGAATCTTACTTACATGAAGTTCGCCTTGTTTGACTTTTGCAAAGTATGTCAGGACTTAATAATGAAGGTACATCAGAAGTAGTTTTAATAGTCAGGTGCTTCAAAGTACAAGGTGTTTAATTGACAAATTAAATGGCATTTGAAGTTAATTACTGACAACATTAGAACACTCTAATGTATTCAACAACTAGTTTCAAAATCCACTTAATTTTGAGTATTCTAATATGAGAAGAGAAGTTATTTATACAAGTGGAGTAGTTGTAGGTAAAACAATTCATGTGGGATATATAAATTAGGGTTAATAGGAGCTCAACCGTTCATAGTTAAGTTAAAAGCAGGAATTGTGTTTAAAGTAGAATTTCAGACCTCGTTTAGGCATAGTAGAATAAAAAATTTCAAAAACAATTCAACTAAGTTAATGTGGAAAATCAAGCCAAATTTCATTTCCGAAAAACCGTTTAAGATTTTGAGACTCCATCTAAAAGTTATGGACAAATTTAGAGAGGAGTTGGAAGGGACATTTTCTTTGATACACTCTCTAAATTTTGTCCATAACTTTTTATTGCAGGCTCTAAACCTCAAATGGAGTTTTGGAGATGAAATTTAACTTGATTTTCCACATTAACTTAGTTGAATTTTTTTTGAAAAAAGTTATTCTACTATGCTAAAATGAGGTCTCAAATTCTACTTTAAGCACAATTTCTATGGTTTGACAATGACCGGTCAAGCTCTCATCTTCAAATTATCCCATATCCTTTGAAGATTTATAATGAACAATTGATTTCATTATAAAACCAACTTCTTCACCCTCCTTTCACACCAAACGGAAATGAAGTAAATGTTTCATGATGCCATCGAAAAAATCTTGATGGTACATGGTAAATAGACTATTTGGGGCTTTTTTTCCCCCAATGAAGTCCTTAGTTAGAGTACAATGTGTTTAATAAGCAATATTAAGTTGTGCTAGACTTAGAATACACTTTCAGAGTTGGATTTTGAGCCACCTCATACATTAACAATCATTTGACATCCCAACATAAAATAAGGAGCAATATGGGAAAAATTAATGCTTTAGGAAAATAAAATATAATCTTGGGCTCCTTTTAGGGCTCTAGAGCAGCCTTTTGGAGGTTCCATTTTTTCTCTAAGGCTTCTGTATAATTTACCAAAGTCTCTTCAATCATTACAAATATATATAATTTTGAATTTTGAAAAAAAATATATTAAAAAAATTAAAAAATTAATTTTTATTTTTCCTATATCCAACCTTGTTTTGGCCTAATTTTTTTTGTAATGGACTTCAATTTGGATATTCCTGCTTCAATCTCGTCCATTTTAAGGTATCTTCACATTTCCTTTGTAACTTGTGTAGCTACCATAAGAATATTTGCATTTTCTAACTATCCTACGTGATTTGTAATTTCCATTTGGATAGTTTTCTCTCCCTCCTTTGCCCATTCATCATCAAACTTGTCTTGGTGTTTTATACACAAGTTGTGAAGGCAAATGCATGTGGTAACTAGATTTGGTACATGTTGGAGAGGCATATCAATTCTCTTCAAAATACTCCTCCACCTTCCATTTAATATAACAAAGGCTCTCTCTACATCCATTCTTATAGACAATTGAATAAAACTCAAGTGCGCCTTTCCTTTAGGTAATCCATCTTTTTCACCTTTGAAAGGAGAATAAAACCATAGTCTCATTGGATGAGCAATGTCACCCGTAAGTTTGTAAAGTAATAGTTCAACTTTCATCACTCTCTTCCCAATATTTGAATTTTGAAACAAAGTCTAGTCATGGCAACACTCGGCCCATTAAAATCATAATCCCATGACCTCCATTTGCTATCCACTACACCTCGAAGTAGAGCTAAATAAAAACATTTTTTACAATAATATGAAGTAGGATCTATAGGAAGAACAATGATAAGTATATCACTTCCATCAACCACTCCAATCACATAAAGTAATCCCCTTAGCTCTTTAAACTCAACTACAATTCTCCTCATAATAACTACAAATTGTTTTTTGATCAATCACCAATGGTTTTAAATGCTTTCAACTTCTACATGAAACTCCCTAACAATGATATATACAATACTTTTATGAATTCCATAAGTTTTTGCACAACTATAGTAAACTTGCCAATCACCGCACGGACAAAATTCAAACCCTTTTTCACATAAATATAGAGATTTATATGTTTTGAAATTTGGTGTGATTATTAAATGTCATGATTAGATTCACCTTCAACAAACGAAATGCAAAAAGATTTCTTCGTACAAATTTTATTGCAATTAAAAGGTGATGAAGTTGAAAACTAATTAAAAATTTCTTGCACCCCTTGACCGCACGGTGTGCGGTCATTGGACGGTGATACAAAATTATGCTTCCATCCCAAGTGAATTGGTAGTTGCATTGTGTGGTTGGTGCGCGGTTGGTGTGTGGTAATTGGCAACTATTGTTGTGTGGTTATTGGATGTGTGCGGTGAATGGCAAGTTTACTCTACATGATGAATTACCAATACTAAGTCTATTAAAAGAAAAAAAAATCCAATTTCTAAGAAGAATGGTTGATCTAAATGTAATATCCAACTAACTTAATGATAGAGATAAAACATTGTATATGCAGATAATCGCAAGTTTTAGGAAATAACCTTGTATATTGCTTGAATAATTGAATCAAGTAACATCCAAATAACCTCTATTTGCAAAAAGAGTACTCCAATCATACCTCCAAATGTTCCATTTCCAATGAGAAGCACCACTTTTTCCAACCATCACAACAAAAAAAACATCGTCATGGCATCATAATGTTGAGGCAAAGCAAGTTTTTGCAAAATTGCAACAACCACCGCAACATGTCGCACGGCCATGAAGCACACAAGAGCCACCAAGACCTTTTGTCTATGTTCATCCATCTTGTTCAAATGGTAATCATGAAAAGAGATTGAGAAAAGGAGAGGGGCTGAAATTTTCTAGGTTTTATTGAATTGGCCTCGCTTCTTGCCCTCAAGGCCTTCACATATGGGAGAATTGACCCTAGTTATAATCTTATTCTAATGAGTAGTTGAGGACTAGCTTAAGTCTAAAAAGGGCTGAAATTTTGTGCAATTAGACTCAAAAGGAATTGGCTTAGCTTTTAAGGTATAGGAGGAAGTTCTAAAAGTGCTCAGGCTCTAAAATGACCCACCTCCTTAAATGTACACTATTTGTACATGCTACTTTTCATAGCCTTCACCAATATACAGATAATGTACATTTAAGGGGGTGAGCCATTTAAGAGCCCTATTCCATTTCAACTTCAAAATTTCATAACTAATTCCAGAACGCTCCAAAAAATATGAAACGACTTGGGTCAGATTTCAATTCCACTTCTCTTTCAAGCAAAAATTGAGTGAAAAAATATTTTTGAAGATGTTTCACCTCCCCAAAATTCAGTTCCAGCCCTTCGATGGTCCACGTGTAAACTTAAGGCGTGTCCTCAGCGTCTGATTTGTTGTCAACTTCCACTTTGCTGTGCTGCTGCCTTTCCTGCGTCCTGGCACTTGCAGCCATGAGTCAGTCCTGCAGTCCTGGTGAGACTACTAAAGCCCCAGCCCCAGCTTTATTCTCGTTGCTGGGGAGCATATGCAGCAGGGGTTACATGGGCCTCATGTGAAACAAATCAATCCATCCACTTGGGGAAAAGAAACAATCCAAACCAGACGGACAGTCAGACAGTCAGACAGACAGAGCGAGCGAGCTTCCAAAGCTGCCAACCTGCCAAAGAAAAAAAAGAAAAAGCAGAGCATGTTGAGCATGATGATGTCATTGTGGACAGACACACAGACACAGAGTGATGAGTCAGGAACTGGAAGCGCCTCACCTTAAGTCAGGGATGGGACGGAAGGGAATCATTCATGCTGCTGCTGCTCAGACTTTCAGACTTTCAGACTTTGGAGTTTGGGCCTTTGGGGTGATGAAAAGCTGGGAAGAAAAAGAGAGAGAGAGAGAGAGAGAATGCGAAGTGCAGGAAGGAGTGAGATTTGGAAGATTGCATTTCAGCCCACTCACTGAGGGAGTAAGGTAGGAGGTCCTAAAATGGAGTGGGTTCTAAAACCGATCAGGCTCTAGAGGTACATTTTGCACTTTCCAATGTACAAGAGGTGTGCATTTGAGGAGGTGGTCGGTTTTAGAGCCCACAAAAATGCACTTTTCTGCAACTTCAGAAATTCATAACTAATTCTACAAAGCTTCAAAAAATATGTAACAACTTGGGTTAGATGCCAATTTCTTGTGCCTTTCAAGGAAAATTTACTGAAAAATATTTTAAGAAGTTCTACCTCCCCAAAAGTCAGCTTCAGCTCTTAGATGAGCGGTTTATGGACCTCCTACCTTAGAGTAAGCTTCAGGATGCTCACAACTGAACTGAAGCAGAGACAGACATTGTTGTCAGGACAACCGACGTCATGGGTTGCACTTTGAGTATCATTCACGTACAATTCTGTGTGCCATGTGTTGCCATTCACAAACAATTCTGTGTGCGCAAGTTAAGTTATGATAGAAGGAATTTTACACTGGAGCAAAACGCTGTCAAAAAAGGGATTGAAAAACAGTGCACAGGATAGGAAACTGGACAGATGTATGATAAAAGCCAGGCCATGGATCTTGAGAGACTAACTAATGCACAGGATTGTGCTGAGGAAAAAAAAAGAAAAAAGAAAAAAAGAAAAAAGAAAAACTTTTCCATTCACTGCCCAAATTGATAATAACTTACTTGCATGTGAGGATTCACTGTAAGCTTACTTGAGAACCACGCAGCAAATGGTGCATCTAAGGTGGAAGCACCCAAAACCGTCAGTTTAAGGAATTCAGCATACATGGAGGCACCATTTCAAGAAATTGATATTTTCGTGGTGTTAGCGAGAGAAAATCATGAATTTTCATTAAAAAAAAAAGATTTTTTTGGACTTGGCATTTATTTTCTATGAATTTTCAAAGTTGCAGTCCCCTAGACCACTGGAACCATCCTGTAGGTGGACCCAAATCTGAATTCTAACAAATTCAGCACTTACCCAATTACAGTGAAGAGAAGAGAGAACTTTATGACACCTGTCAACGACCATTGAATAAAAGTCTAGGGACAATTTATTGTCCATCTAGGAACAAAGATTAGGTACAAGTGCGGTATTGGATGTTTCCACCTTAAAGGCTAGGGCTCGAACTAAATTTTGGGGAGGTGAAATATCTTGAAATATTTTTTCAGTAAATTTTCCTTGAAAGACAAGTGGAATTGATATGCAATCCAAGTGGTTTCATAATTTTTTGGAGCTTTGTGGAATTAGTTATAAAATTTTAAAGTTGAAATGGCTAGGGCTCTAAAATAGCTCACCTCCTAAAATGTATATTGTCTATACATTGCTAAACGAAGGCTATGAAAAAGAAACATGTAAAATTAGTGTACATTTAAGGAGGTGGGCCATTTTAGAGCCTGAGTGCTTTTAGAACCTCCTACCTTATAGGAATGAATTGTTGGTCGGTTGAAATGATCACGTAATGAGGGAATGTATGAATCAACTATTGATGGTGGAACTTCAATTTGAGCACTTCAACACGACTCTCAAACAACCTTGATACATTAGATCCAAGGAAACCTTAATGCATTAGTCCAATAATCTTGGACAATTGAAAATAGGGAACGAATGTGGAAAATTTCCAGATTTTTTGAGCATCAAGTACATTGGATATGAATTGTTTCACTTTTTCTTCATAAATTCATGGTGATTTCAACCTTTACAAACAAAAAACCCAAAATTTTCATGACCAATAGAAGACATGTAATGACATCATGAACAATAAAATTTAAAAATCACATTTACAGGAACTTACAAATGAAGTTTATAAAAGTAGTAGTAGGTTTGTCTTTTTAGGGTTATAAGTGTGTAGACTGGAAGTAGCTTGGCAAATGTGAACCCATTATGGTGGACTTTGGTGGTGTATGTTGACCAATAACCAACAATACAAAAACTTCAAAGATCCGGACCCCATTGGTTGATTTTAAAACCTTTCAACTCTCATGTTATATTTTTTTAATTTCAAAATTTTCCGGCCTTTGTTTCATAGATAACTGAATCCCAAAGTTTTCATTGGTATCTTCTAAATCTTTTGAACTCTTTCAATTGAAAAGACATTGTGGGCTTCAATCTTAGTGTTGGAAATTCCAAATTCTATTATTTTCATCTTTGCTTCATTCCACCATTTTTGTCTTGGCTTCAAAATCACCCTATGATCGCAAAGAAGATCCTATATATGTCAATACATAAATTCCAAAGGTCACTTCAAAAATCAAGCTATATTAGTTCCTTCCTAAAGGTCATTCCTAGAATAATTTTTGGCCTTGAGATGGTCAATTGATCTTATCTTTAGCATCCATTTGTGTTTCCTCATTGCAAAATACTACCTCAATAATGGATTAGACCATATTCAAATAGAGGCATTCAAGGATAAAAAATAAATAAAAATAAGTAATTTTTAAGCAATTTTAAGTGAGACCACCATTCTTGCTAACTCATATTCACATAGTCAACAAGTCTCTTTTAGTACTAAAAGGTCTTTGAGGGTCTTTTCATTGAAAGCACTTGCATTAAGGAGATTGTTGGTATAAAGCATTTTTACACTTTGAGCATTTCAACCTGCAACAACAAAAATCACAAAATATACAATACAAAAAAACAAAAGACAAAAGGTTTGAATAATTTTTTAAAGAATTTACAATAGTTATTTGTTCTTGAGAAGTGGATCAAGGGGCACATACTTTATTTATTTTCACATGAAATCTTCAAGAAAAAACATAGTAGAAGCTATCCATGCACAAATTCTATACATGACATGTCAATCAATACTATTAATAGAGAGCAACTATAAGGTCCCAAAAATAATTTCATTGGTATTATTGTAAAGCCCAAGGCACTAATTATCCTCCATTTGCAATTTAGAAGCTATCACTATAGTAAAGACCATCCTAGACCATCCATGAGGATTATATATTAATAATTGATGTTATACACTAGTATCAAAGATTGTTGACATAGATGCATTGCTTGAACACTTCATAGAAGTATAGTTATGGGATTGGGGTTCTGGGAATCACAACCTAGCCTTGGATTAGGTAAGTTCCAACATGGAGTTGGAACTGCACGTGTTGGAATAGGATTGTGAGGATCAGAATTTGGCCTTGGATTAGGCAAATTCCAACACGGAATAGGAACTATGCGTGCTAAAATGGGATTGTGGGGGGCACAATCTAGGGGAGGACACTCTCACTACATTTGGGGTACCCACGTGCGGCGGTGGAAAAAGTAAAACATGTAATTCACCTTGAATAAACTATAATTTCATTCTAAAATTTTGAGCTTTGTTTAACAATGACTAAAGGTTTCTATTGACAAAAAATTCAATTCCAAATAACATAAGATATATTGTCTAGAAAGGGTTGAAAAATGAACTAAAATGGCATGTTCTCCAACTAAAATATTTATAGAGTTCACATGAAGATGACTATTGCATCAATATTCAACCAAAATAAACTTTCAATAGAAAGCTATTCTATATAATTTTTTTTTCATTTTTCAAAATTTTTTTCTTATATAATATAGAGGTGTGAAAGTTATTTTCAGCTTTACAGTGTATCTTTTTTCTTCAAAAATTTATAACTAATTACTATTAGCACAAAAAAATACCAATAATTCAAAACATAAACTTCTAAAGTAGTAAAATCTATCCATAATTTTTTTTTTGAAAAAGAAATTAAATTTTAAGGTGTATTACTTGTTTTACTTTTTCCGCCGCACGTAGGTTGCTAAAACATAGGGAGTGTCCTCCCCGGGGGCACAATCTGGTGCAAATTCCAACAAGGAGTTGGAATGAGGCATTTAATGTTACTTGAAAATGGAGTTGCAATTTAAAGATTGTAACATTTTCAACATGTTCTTTACAAATTTGTTTTTATCTAATTTTAAACAATAGAAATTGGTAATCCTAGTGATGAGTTTTAGTAATGAGGTCTTGGTAAGAATTTTTTTGGAT
Source organism: Rhytidiadelphus loreus (assembly GCA_947034895.1). Classification (NCBI taxonomy): domain Eukaryota; kingdom Viridiplantae; phylum Streptophyta; class Bryopsida; order Hypnales; family Hylocomiaceae; genus Rhytidiadelphus; species Rhytidiadelphus loreus. The sequence continues at coordinate 23,592,245 of OX344765.1, read as the reverse complement.
TCTTCAATTGATGATAATGCTATAACTTTTTATCAACACAAACAAACATCTTTATATTGTTTAAAAATTAAACAAGGACTTCAATGCTCTCTAGTGCTACTTGTAAATCCTGTTGAAGGTTTTGGGGCCTTGTTTTTGGATCAAGAGACCTTGGCAATGAGGATTTTCACATAAATATTAGAGCCTCAAAGCATTAGATTTCTATTGGTAATCAATTTTTCATTGATATTTTTCAACTATTCATATGTGATTCTACTTAAAATACAATTTAAAAGAAAAACATAGACAAGCAATTTTGAAAAGTAATTTGCATCCATGAAGTGATGATTTTCTACTTTTAGAATGACACAATAAAATATACGCATAATAGTGTTTAACACTATAATTTAAACATAAGGAAAAATTTCAAATTTTTTGAGGATCAATTGCATTTTATATGAATTGTTTCACTTTTTATTTTAAAACTCATAATAATTTCACATTTTTACAACTAATAAAAGACATATAATCACATCTCTAAGAAATTTATACAATAATTACATTCATAGGTACCTACAAAATAAAGTTTGAAAAATAATTATACACTTGTACTTTAAGGATTTAAAGTCTCTTAAATTCACTTGACATGAAAAAATAGTGTTCCATCCAAAATTCAATTTAATTATGTAAAATTTGGTATAAAATACAATGTAGGAATTTAATCCCTAAAGTCTCAAGGTCTTTGGAAGGTTCACAAACCACTCTAAATTGTTATTTCTATTGCATTGAGTTTTTAAAAATATTAATGAAAACTTTGGGTATTGAACCATAGGATCTTACTCTAAACTTGTACAAGAACTTGTGATAAAAAATTTATAAAGTTTTGTCAATATAAATTAGGAGATAATAGTATTTAAAGTGACAAAAATCCTTTTGGAAGGACATTGCTACACTAGATTATAAGAATTTGAATCCTCTTAACTTCGATTTCTTGCACTCTCGGGGGGTGCACTTAGTTCTACTATAACAAACCACGTGCAAACAAGTTGTTTCTAATAAACTATAATTTCAATCTAAAATTTTGAACATTGTTTAATAATGACTATAGCTTTCTATTGCCAAAATTTCCAACTCAAATAAAATATGAAATGATTTCTTGAAGAGGTTGAAAATGAACTAAAATGGCATGTTTTTCAACTCAAATAATTACAGAGGACACATTTAGATGACCATTGAGTCAGTATTCAACTCAAAATGAGCTTTCAATAATGAGTTATTTTTAGGAATTTTTTGTTCATTTTTTAGACAATTTTTTCTTATATAATATAGGGGTGTGAAAGTTATTTTTCAGTTCTATAGTGTATCTTTTTACTTCAAAAATTTGTAACTAATTATTATTAACAAATAAAAATATCAATAATTCAAAATATAAACTTTCAAAGTAGAAAAATCTATTCATATATATATATATATATATATATATATATATATAATATTATTTTTATTTTTATTTAAAATTTAAAATTTTAAATAAAATTGAAATTTTTAATTCAAAAAGTATATAGGGGGTCCAAAGTTTTGTTCACACGTGGTTTCTAATGGACACTCTAAATGACCCCCCTGAGTTTGCACTATAGATTTTGATTAAAAAAAATTAATGTTGAAGGGTGAAGTTGAAAGTCTTAGAAAACAAATCATCAAAATAAACTTGATTTTCATGCTTTAAAGAATTGTTAAGTAGAAGTAAGTTAGAGGCAAAAAGAATATTTAAATCATTAAAAATTCTAAGATGGAATAAAAACACCAAAATCCCCATGGTGAAATTGTTCTAGAAAACAAACTAAATCTTGAAAAGCTCTTTTTTTGGAAAAAATAGTGAAAATTTAGTTAAAAAATAAAGTCAATATGCAGTTTTTTCACAAAGATGGTCTCCATGACTGCAAAATAAATATTCTATAATTTTCTTGTAACTTATCCAAATGGAATGAATAAATGATTTACCAGTAGAAAAATATGTTATATAAAAATTAATAATTAATAAAAATTATTTTGAATTTTTATAATTTTTTGGTGCTATTTGGACTTGATTATATTAGATTTTGTAGATAACTTTTGCTCTCAAAGACATATTGAAACAAAAGTTATATTTGTTGAAAGCTAATCTATTTTTCTATCTTGAAAAAATGTTTAAAAAAATCAAACTAAAAATTGAGATCATATAAGCCTACACAAATATTTATTTGTTCTCTAAAGGGACTTTGGAACTTTAGGGTTTAAAAAAGGGTCCCATTTCTATTAATCCCAAAGGACTAAACAGACTATTTTGATTTAATTGAGAACTTGGGTAGGCTCTATTTTAAAAAATTGCATAATGAATGGATTCTTATCATTCTAATATGTATAAAGGTCTTTATTTTACTTCATTCTAATCAATATTGCAAAAGTTTTTAAAGTCTTTTTGCAAATACTAAAAACATTTTTTATTCCCTACAGTACTAAAGCCTTTTTTTCATCTAAAGCCACTCAAATTGTCATTTTTATTGCAAAATTAAAAATTAATTAATTAATTAAATATCCAACTATAGGATCTTGTACTAGACTAGTATAAAAATATCTAGAAGAAATTCTCAAAAACTTTGACTACCTAAATTGAAACACAATAATTCCAATAGTGAGATTGTTCATAGAAAGCAAATTCAACCTTGTAGAACTTCTTTTTTTAAATTGTAGAAATTGAGTTAAAAAACAAATCCAATATATTATTTTCTCAAGAAGATGCAATAGCTATCATCAAACAAAAAGCTTTATAACTTTCATATCATACTCAATTAGCATCATGAACCCAAATAATGTGCCCAAATATTAATAATGATTGTCTTAAATGGTCTTAGATAACAAAATTAAGAAGAAAGTATACTAGAATCTATATTTATGTATAGATAATCAATCTGAAAATTGTACTTATATTGCAAATATACCAACCAAAAAAGGATAGAAAGACATTATTGTATTGGCTATATGCTTCATATTTTTGGGTTGTGTTTAGGCACCCAAACTATCAATTATGAAGGTTAGGTGTAGGTACCAATTTAAGTTTTCTATTTGAATAGTTTTTAAATATATGAGTTATGAATCTCTTGAATTTTTTGTAAAACTCAATAATTTCACACTTCTTGAGTTGCCTCAAAATTTTCAAATTGATTACATTAGTTTTTATGGCCAAAAATCCTTAAAAGGTTGGAATATAGTTCCTTTCTCTTAATTAATGTCATTCCACCACATAGATCTAGTTTGTCCATGTAGATTTTTAATCATTTGATTAATCAATTTAGCATCATTAAAATTAATTTGCCTTGTAGATGTAAAGTGACATTGTCCAAATGTTGTGTGATTATGTCTAGAATAGCACGGGGCCTTTGTTGTAAAAATGCTTTGTGTAGAATTTCTTTGTACCTTTAAGGCCTATATAATCCCAAACCCATTCCCAAATTTTCTCTTACCCAAATTTCAATTCTATAATTCTTATGATAGTTTAAAATCTAATATACTAAGCTTAGACCTAGCCAAATTTATGGACTTTTCAAATGATTTGAAACTTTGTTACTATGTAGATCAACTTGCTAAATTCTCATATAAAATTTCAATTTGATCCAATATATTGTCCAACCTTGGTGGACATTTCACCACTATTGTCTTTTTCTATTACCAAGTTAACATAAAAATTGACATTGTTAGCTTTTATATCATAGTCTAACTCATGGACAATCTCTTCAAATGGTTTGAAACTTTTTACAATGTACATAAATTTATCAAATACTCATGTATATACAAAATTTGACACCAATCCAAGATACAATTCAACTTTGATGGACATATTTCCACTATTGACTTCATGTCAAGACACGACCTCAATATTTAGATTGTATTTTGTTCATAACTTGGTGCCATAGTAGATCAATTTGCCAAAAATTTAGATCTAAAATATTACCTTGATTTAGCACTTGATCTAAACACAAACCTAAAACTTCTTACATCAAGGAACATTTCTTTAATAATAATACATCTACCCTAAGTGCATCCTACATCTTAAACTCACTAAGAGCCAAGACAGAGTCAAGGGATCAATCCTTACTTCTAAGTAACCAACCCAACTCTAAAAAGCTAGCTGTTAGTTAACCCTAATACCCCCTTAACTCTAACAACTACTAACCAATCGGTTGTCAACCAATAATTAACAAGACTTCTTAACACTATGCACATACTTTAATATAAGAAGATGCCAACTTCAACTAGTAGACGGCCCAAATTACAATAATATATCCATGTATAAGCAAATGTATATGTTTGTTTAAGTTTTTTTATTTTTATTTTCATAAAAAAAATCTAGACTTTTCTTTGTCTCTTTCTCTATTTGTTGATGGCATTTTTAATGTGAGAAATATATAGAAAGAGACATTGAGCAAAATAGAAAAAATTGTATATATGATTGGTATTTGTTAGTCCTAACTCTTCACACTATAAACAATTATCAATTTTGTTTTTATATGCAACATTTGTAAGCTTTGGTTGTGACACTATAACATGGTTCTATGTGTATATATATTCCATAAAAAAATAACGTGATTGCAATGATCTTTGCAAATCTATCATTACGTAATGGCAATTGAAGTTGCCAAAATGATGAGTGAAGTTTCATTTTGTTTTTTTGTTTGTTTTTGTGTAACTCTTAAATCACATTAAAAACTAAAGGTTTAAAAAACCATTAGAAAGTTTGCAAACTTTGTATAGGATGCAATACAAAACATTATTATTAAATCTTTAATGAACTTGTTTTCTTTTCAATATTATAATCATTTATATTAAAATAAATCCTTATAAGTCAACATAGTTAGAGAAACTAATAGACAATGTGGGACTTGTGGGCAATGACCCAACCAATTATTGATTCATTGGTTGAATTAGATTAACTTTGTCTCAAAATCAGTCCATCCAACCTTCTATAAATTCTCCTTGGATGACGGGATAATCTCATGTTGAGTAAAAAAATATAAAAAAGTAATATGACTGATGCAAGTTATTGGCTTGGAGGTAGTTCACATTTTTTTAAGTAAGAAAAATTCAATGGAATATTCATTGTTCAAGCACTTTGATGCTTTGAACTGGAGATTCAATTATGTAATTTTACTATTCATAATTTCCCAAGGAACCTTATATTAACTATTTTTTTGTTTTTATGATTTTTGAGGATGTATATCCTTTCCTAAGTTAGTGATGAAAAGTTTTGAAAGAACTTTGCTTTACTGTGGAACAATGAAAACTTTTTCATCACTAATTAAGACTTATAAATAGTGATTTCACACCTAATTATCTTTTTTTAAATCCAAGAAATTCCAAGCTACGGAATTTTGTTGATTACAAAACTTTGTATTTTCAAAAGGTTTTCTACATTTCTTCATGTATATCAATTTGGAAGGACTCTAATTATTAGAGAAAAAATGAGGCCTTCGGAGGGTTGCTCTAGCTGAACTATTCTCCCATCTTTCTTTTTTGGCAAAAAAAGTTTTTTTCCCCTTATAATCACCCACTTCAAACCTGCAGTTTTCAATGCTGCTAGTAGCACAGGAACCCAGTTTTACATTTTTTTTTCCTCAAAAAAAAAATTAGTTGTAGAAAAAACAACTAAGAAAAACTAAAAAAAACTAAAAAAAATTCTTAGTCGCTAGGGCCGACTACTCCGGCGATATTCACCCAAGTTAACTTTCCTTTGCAGCTAGATTCCGGCCAGGGACTACTTTGAAAACAATAGCCTTGTTTAGTCACTCTGGAGCAACCCTCTAGAAGCCTCATTTTTTCTCTAATGTTTGTATCTTAGGAAAGAAGATGATATTTTCTACACTGAATAGGGGTATTAAAGGGACCAAAAAATTGAAGGGATTTATTGTGGAAAACTGTAGATGTTTGAAACATGATGTATACAACCCCCGAACACTTCAGTAACTAATGACGTACAACAACGGTAGATATTTATATAGTGTGTAATGTCAATTAATTAGTATGGGTCCCTTTTAAACCCCTATTTAATGTAAATGATTGAGGATCCCCCTTAAACAAATAAAATCCAAATCCAAATTTTTTAGTTGAATATCAACTATGAGCACATTCTAACTTGTACTATGAGCACATTCTAGGTTTATTTGGTCTCATCTTTGGTCAAGCTGTGTCTTATAGTAACATTGATAATTACTCATTTACAATAAGAATATGGCCACAGGTACACTAAATAAGCCCACTCTAATGTTTCTGAATGGAACTGAGTGTGCAGTTAATGCTACAAACTGCCCAAAGACAATCTTCAGAATGGAAAAGAATTGCATTTTGGAGGGGGTTGACAACTCCATCAAAATTACTTTTCCTCCTATAGTTCATTGGATTAGCAATGATGAAGATTCTTATTATTTTTGCACATTAAGACACGTGCTATCACTTTATAGTCAAAGACAATCTTCTCCAAGTAGTACGAACAAGTCATCTAAAATTTTGATCTTCTATTTTCCTGGAATTATCAAATAAGTTCCACCTAAGCATCTAAAAAAGCATAAAACCTTTCTAGAACCATTGCCTTTGTTGAATGATAATAAGCCTAGGTGACCAACTCAGCAGCTTTGGTACATAACGAACCATAATTAGCTGGAGTCGGATTATTTTGAAACTGCAGCATCAAGAAACACTTATGACTAGGAGCTTCCCTCGCCCGGTACTTTGACATAAAAGGAGTACTGTAGCTTAGTTCTCTCTCTCTCTATCAGTTTGCAATATTGCATCTGCTTTGATAGCTAAGTGCGTGCTCTGCCACTTAGTGTGTGGTAGAGAGAGTGACCTTTGTATGTCAGGTATATTACGTTTAATATATGCTGTCCGGTTAGCTGTCTCAGTTCCTGTGCATTATTGTCGCACCTTAGTATTTTTGCTGAGTTTTGTTATTTCCAACAGCCTTGTTATACAATGTATTGTTTGTGGAAAAAAAGCGGCTAGCTTAAAATGAGCCAAGTGGAAATGGGGAAAAAAACTCATCGCACTTTGCAAACAATGGACCTCCCAGTGAAAAAATCTCTAAAATTTCTATTTGGAGTAAAAAATTGAGAAAATAACCCGATGAGGTACTTGAAGAAACAATTTAATATGCATACCTTAAGTTTAGGTTGTACATTTGTTTGTTTTGTTTTGTTTATTACAATGAGATCTCCAAAACCGCATGTCCCCCAGTCACGTTCTCGGTACTATTAGAAAGCTCTTTGCAAGGAGGGGTGCACGGGCTTTGTTTTTTTGACGTTTGAACCTATAGTTTGAAGGATATTGAATTTCAAATTTTTTTATGAATTAGAAAATTAGGAAACTATTACTTTGACTTGACTTTGACTGTGGCAACTGCACAGGGCACACTAGTAGGAATTGAAATTAAAGGAATTGAAAGAAAATAGCTGGTAAAACTCACAAAATATCCCAATCACTGATACAATGTAGATTAATTTTCATTTCTTACATTATAAATTTGGCACATACTTTTACCGCCCGCATGGCCGCATCAGTCCTGTGACTCCCGTCCCAGCAGTCTCACTACAGTAGCTAGATTTTTTGAAATTTTTGAACCCAGCCGGCACTACCACTCCGGCAGTGCAGTGAAGAGAGAATGTTCTTGAGCCATCCAAAGGAACCTCCTGTAGCTCCTGTAGCTAGCTTGGCAATCATCTGCAGCACTCACTCATTCTTTCATTAATTGATGGTTGTCGATGCCCCAAGCTAATTTCAGTTGCACTTTTGAACCCCGAATTCCAGATCCCCAAATTCGTCATAAACATGCAAGCTCGTCTCCTTCGAGAATCGAGAACATGGAATCCCCCTCGTTTTCTTGAAAAGCGTCAGACCCTTTATTAGGGGTACTCGAAATGCATCGATTTGATTAGCTCCAGGAACCAGTCTTGGGGCGATGGACGCAGCCCATGCCGCTCTCTTCCTGTAATAAGTTATTCCCTAATCCCTTCCCCCCTTAATAATCAAGACTCAAGCACGTCTAGGAGAAGCTAATCTATCACTAATCACAGTCCACACACTCCACAGTTTTCCATCTTTAGCCCCAGCTAGCATAAGTCAAAAACTCACTTTCATTCGGCAGTATTTTATGATTTCTGATCATTTCATACACAGTCATACAGATGTGCGTGGTTGGATTCATCGCCGGGTATTCGGTTCCACTTTGAATGAACGAACGAGTGGTTCCTGAAAAAGCTGCAGCAACTCCTCCGCACGGCCAATGGCTTCGATGCGCCTGCCCTCGCAATCCTAAAGTTGGGGACACACTCTATTACCGGAAGGGAAGCCCCCTCGCTTCAGTTCGTCTTATTATTAATTTGTAGTTTCATTTTTTTCTTAATTTTGGAACACCAGTCGTATTATGCCAGGCTTCGGAAGCTCCAGAACATAATCCATGAATTGGGCCGACTGCAAAGGCTTGCGGCAATGCGGCTTGCCCCACTTCATCGCATTTGTCATTCACGATTGGACGGAGTCTCAAAATACAGCGCGGCCGTCGTCAGGCTACAGTGGAAGGAATACACAATATTGACAAATTTACATGGGAGAGAAATGGGCTTCTGGGCACAGCTAAGGCGGCTGAGAATCCCATTGTTTGCTCCGGAATTGGTCCTCAAAGACAATACTTTAATAGTCTGTGATGACTATCAATAGTTCGAATGGAGGGAAAGTACAGCACTTCGCAAAAGTGCAGGTCCCGTCGCGAATCCTTTACTGGAGTTCCCAGGATTAACATTTATAAATTCGCAATGGCGGGGCATGTAATCTTCTAGAGATCATCAAACAATCCTGCATCAAAAAGCAACCAATCACTGCTTGACAGGATTATCTCATGCAACTTTGACAACCCTATTAGAGAATGTCATATATTAATATCCTGGAATTAACCAAGATGAAGGCATGATTATGATTCTGCGACTTGCTTCTTAACATGCAGGTAGAGATCGAGACCGCAATCGAGAATTGTTATCACCACCAATCAAGAACTTGTCCTTTTTTTCTGGCCTAGCTAGCCCTGGTTAAGGTCATGACAATTCTCTATTTTTTATTTTTTCTAATTTTATTATTTGACACAAAATGAACTTTAGGTTCTAGCTTCCGTCAATTGCAACGGGGAAAAGTATTTGAATCCCGACCAGGACATTATTTTCGTCAGCAGTTTGTGCGGATGATGGAGAATTGACAGTGAGATATTCAGAACTGCGAAGATGCTCAAAAACTTGTACCAACTCACTACGCTAATAATGATATTTTGAGTACCAAGGAGTGGAAGGACATGAAAGCTCGATGATGAGCCTGCTGCTGCAGGCGCCTCAAGTGGCCTGTTCTAGCGTGAGATAGCTCTGATCTCTTGGTACTTCGTGAAGTTCACACTCATTAACCCCCATGTGCTAGTAAAATTTAATTAGAAAAAAAAGTTCATACTAAGTAATAGAAACTCCTCCAGAAACTCTCTCCTTGCGACCAGGACATTATTTTCGTATGCAGTTTGTGCAGATGATTGAGAATGTCTTTTTGTTCCTCTCACCTTGCATCATTATCACAGATTCATGTGGAGAATTTGTTCTTCTTCCCACTAGTGGGAAGTAGGGTGGGTACCTCCCAAACTGACACTTTTTGCTAATTATGCACCTAATTACTATTACTAAACTAGTCAAATTTTCATCTATTTTTGTTGGATTGTGAAAGGAGGTTCCAATGCACCAAAAAATGCTAAATTTGGATATCGTATGCAAAAGTTATGAAGGATCAAAGTTTATTTAGATGTTCTATAATCGTTTCTTCAATATACGTGCATATTGATTTTGGATATGTACATAGAGATGATGGTGGTTTTAGGCAAGGTGCAATGTTAGGTGTATCTATCTTAGTGGGAGAAAAAGGCTAGGAATTTGAACCAAAAGATTGAACTTTAGTAATTATGACTTGTGGCTTTTCAAGAAAGAAAACCAATAAAGGATTAGGACTTATCATGTGAGAAAAATTAGGAGGGAGCAAAGGAGCCGCAAGGAGAGAGCAACAAATAGACATTCTCAAATCTTGAATATTCTCAAAACGCAACCCTTCCCCTTGCATTTTGAAAAAATCTCAAACTTCAATATTCATGATTACTTGTATAGGCAATTTCGTTAAAATGGCGGTATTCCATTAAAATGGCACAAAATGAAACCACTGAAAGAATGAAAACAATGGAAAGATTGTCTGAGGGGAGTGAAAATGCATGAACTAGGAGTGATTTGAATGTGCTAGGCATAAAATTGGCACATGTATGATCCTATCGTGGCACACTTATTCTCCATTTGTAGAAGATATTCCATTAAAATGGCATGCGGAATACCGCCATTTTAATGAAATTGACCATTTGTGTGGCTATCAAATGTGAGAAAATTGTTCGAATACCCCTATTGTCCTATATATTCCATTATTTTCCTTCAATCTTCTTCAATGCAATGAATATTAGTTGGATGAAGTACATCATCATCCACACGGTGGCATTGACTTGAGGGGTTGAGTGAGCAATGGCAGTGGCGATCAGGAGCAAGTGGGGTGAGTGACTTCGGATGAAGATAAGCCGGGTAAATAACTCCCTATAGTCAGACTCCACTGCAACACCACATATTGTCCCCATTAATTAAGAACTCAAACTTCAATTTGAGAAAAAAAGGGGGGCGTCTAGATTGCAAGACTAGCTTCCAAGTTGAGGTTAGGACGCGTCTCTGACAAGGATCGATTGATAATAATATCCCTCAAGCTTAATCTCCCAATTAGCTACCGCTGATCCGACAACTAGCCTCCCAAGTTGCAAAAACCATTTTTTATAATTGTTTTTGGGGTGCACAAATGAAAAAATAAAGAGCCTTTTTCATCTGAATCATCAATGATTGTCGATAAGTGCTGCAGTACGTGACATGTGAATGGGTGACAAGGGCGGTGACTGATGTGCAGAAAAACCAAGCTCATCTTCTTATCACTGATGATTGTGATGAATCCCCGCCAAACTGGCATCTGGAGCTTACAAGAGGGTTCACATGTACTCCCAGAATTACAGAATGATGAACATCGTGAACTCAAGGAGTAAACTCTGTGTCACTACAGCATGTACAATACTTGATAGCAAAAAAAAACATCCCCACGCACTGGAACATGCATGAAGAGCCAGTTTCGTAACTTTTGTCAGATCGGAATGATGTTTCTCAAAAAGACCAAAAAAAAAATGGTGTTACACAAAGGAGCATTCAAGTCCCTAGTCAATTTCTTGGGAAATGTCAACCCCAGAAAATAAAAATCTCCAACTCTCAACTATCTACAAAACTTGGTTTTTTCACAATCGCCCATGCCATCGCAGCTCTCCAATTTGGTGTTTTCACCATGGTCGCCGTCACTCACTGGGCTGCATCTCTTCGATCAGTGGGACGCAATAGTAGTAGCCAACAATCGACAACACTAATAATTCTAATAATCTCCAACAGTACTACTCTACCTGGCCTAGATTCAAGAATATTCAACGATATCGTTACACCAAAGAATCAAACTGGATGGGAATGCCATTCGCCATGTCCATAACTGGATTCACGCCATTGAAACTCCACCCCGCGTCCGCCATTGTCACTTGCTGCCGCGACCAAAACGACTCTTGAGGAAACACCAGCTCCTGCGCCTGAACGTCGAAGTTACCGATGCAAGGACTATCCGTGTACGAGCCGGAAGAATCATGGTCATGTAATGTACTGGTGGGCGAGAATTGGCTCTCACTACTGTCACCGCAACACATCCCTGCAAACCTAAAAGACGACTGACTATCAGTCTCCAGAGCAAAACTGGTATCAAAGTCTCGGCATTGTAATAACCGCTCGGTGATCCCTGCCGACGTGGGAAACATGGGTAGACAGACTTGGGCACGGGGATCATACTGTGGCGACACAGTACCAGATGCAGTATCCGAGCTCAAATCAGGAACTTCAATGGGGGAGCCATAAGTGGAGAATATTGTCGGCAAGGTTCGCCCTTGCAACGACGACTCCCAGTCTTGCAGAAACGTCTGGAAGTTGACTGGTGTGGATTTGTCAAGCTCCACTAAACCGAAGCTCGGTCGAAGCGTTTCCGCGATTTGCGCCTTCCAGGAGCTCATGAAAGTTGTGGATGCTGCGCCTTGGTTTGGAGGTTCGCGCACTAACTCCGAGCTTGTGGACTGGCCAGAGAGTCGAGCTTCAGCTTCAGCACGAAAGGAGTCCCATTGTGACATGTGCGTAAGGTTGGAGGACACCACGGGACGTAGACCGGGAATGATGCTGTCTAGTACCAGCTGCTCCGCTTCGGTGGACTTGTGTGTCACGGGGTCGATGCCCATTTGGACCAAACGCTTCTTCAGGTGTGTGTTCCAGTAGTTTTTTATCTCGTTGTCTGTGCGGCGAGGCAGGTGGCTTGCTATGGCGGACCATCTACAACAACACGGGTTCCAAGCAGTAAGTAAAACCGACATCGCGCGTAGACTAATTCAGAAGGTGGGACATACATATGTACGTCGAAAGTAGTTAATTGCATGCATTTCATGGTTCGAGATCGATTCTTGAGAGCTGGGATCGTCCAGTAGCTAGTACCTGTTGCCGAGAATTGCATGGAGGTGAACTATCATCTGTTCCTCGTCTTGTGAGAATCGACCTCGCTTGATATCAGGCCGCAAGTAGTTTGTCCACCGCAATCGACAACTCTTCCCACATCGCTGAAGACCTGAAACCAGACCAGATAGTATAGTGAGCTTCATATTCAGTTCTAAACACACTAACATTGGACCCCCTGCAATTGAATTCACGTTTCCCACATCTGCAACTAACGTAACTACGTCCTTCTACCTAGCAACACCACAGAAAGGTTCACAGGAGATTCGACACGTACCAGCATTGAGAGGCAGCAAACGCCAGCTCCCGTGACCGTGCTTCTGAACATAAGCCACCAGCTTGTGATCTTCATCGGGTGTCCAGGGCCCCTTCTTCAGCCCATCTCCTTTCTCATCCACTCCACACGGAGCTCGAGCCATCTCTCCCGATCCAAACCGGGCACCAAACTGTATCAACAAAACTCAAGCTAGCTAGATCGATCGACTCCACCGCTAATCAAATAAAAAGTCCTGCACTTGAAATGACCACTCCACTAACTTGCAGACACCTCAACAAGCTTGCACAGATAGAAGCTAGTTAGTAAAGGGACCCAAGTGGGAAACCAAGGAGGGACACAGGCAGGGACCTAAGTACAAGCAAAGAAGTAATCCAAAGAGGTTGATCGGTACGACTCGATCAGGTTCTGCAGCGCGCGTGAGAAGGACTGCGATGGTGGCCGTGATGGTGTTGTGATTTGGAAAGGGTCTGGCTGTTTCCTGGAATATAAGGAATGTGGTGCGATCTAGACAAAGGAAATTACGGAACTACTGTACCATCCCCGGCAAGCGCAGAGCACACCTGAAAGAGAGAGGAAAGAACTTCCGAAGAACGGGAGCAGAAAGTGAGGTCTGGTTTTTACTTGCGGACCGTACCCCACCCGGACGTATACGACTGGGTTTATTTGGTACTCCCTCATTCCCCAAATATGTATTAGATAACTAATTAGGCACATTAGTGGCAAATAGGTTATTGTACATAATCAATTGAATGTATGGGCAATTTGGTTAAAATGGCGGTATTCCACACGCCATTTTAATGGAATATCTTCTACAAATGGAGAATAAGTGTGCCACAATAGGGTCATACATGTGCCAATTTTATGCCTAGCACGATCAAACCATTCCTAGTTCACGCATTTCCACTCCCCTCGAACAATCTTTCCATTGTTTTCATTTTGTGCCATTTCAATGGATCGATATCACTACTAGAATATGGGGGAGTTTGCATCACCTCAAACGTTGTAAGCTACACTAGAAAAGTGAACACAATGGGGTCATCAAACATTGCTCTAAGCATCACTGTGAACATTACTCAGGTAGAGTAACGTTTTGGTACATGCATTTAGCAACGTTTTCAGTTAGAAAAAACAATGTTTGACAATGGAAGTGTATATGCAATTTCTAAGCAACGTCTAAGCAATGTTTAAGCAATGTTTAATGAGAGGAGATCCAAGTACTATGTTCCCAATGGAGTTCTCCATCTTCATTGTTGTTCCTATGTTCATTCTTTGTTGAGGACATAATCCCATAAGCTTTGTCCTTGATGAGACTCCCATGAAGTATAAATGGGCTTACCTCTTCAGTCTCTTACATTGGAAATACAAGGTCCACATTCTGTATTGTACATTGTATTGTAAAATATAATATATATAATGTTCATTATAAGGGGGGGTCTGCAATGTTTGGTTGCTCCATTTCAGACAGTACCACAGACGTTGCTACCAAACATTGCAGACCCCCCCTTATTCTAGTAGTGGGAATACCGCCATTTTAACGAAATTGACCATATGTACATTTTCAATCACAAGTTTTGATCTTTGTGATCCAAGAGTGTAGGAAGCAAGTTGAAAGGAAAGAAGGTTACGAGTTGTAATTTGTACTAGCAATGGTAACTGGTTGTCAATGGGACAGTGCCACAATAGCATTAAAAAGTCAACAACTGATTATGATAAGTGTCCACACTTTTGTTGAAAAACATTTGATACCAATGTCATTGACCATGTTATGAAAAGCATATGTATTCCAAGAGGGTTCAAATTTTTTATCACAAGAATCAATGGTGAACCTTCCATGTGTTGATTAAAACTTCATTAAATGAAATTGGACCTCAGAGGGTGCACTACAAAGGAAGTTCATGGGTGAGGAGTGACCAAATTTTGACACCCCTATATTTATATCCTAATATTTTATTTATTTTCTAAAAATAGATATGAATAGATTTTCCTACTTTGAAAGTTTATGTTCTAAATTATTGGTATTTTTTATGTTAATAATAATTAGTTACAAATTTTGAAGAAAAAGATACATTGTAAAGCTAAAAATAACTTTCACACCCCTATATTATATAAGGAAAAAAAATTGGAAAATGAAAAAGAAATTCTATAAAATAGCTTTCTATTGAAATTTTATTTTGGCTAAATATTGATACAATCACTATAAGAAACCCGTGTTTTCTGTGGTGTTATGAAGAAATGGGTCATGTTTTCATTGACATCAATGCATTACAAATTCTGAGCCTATGGGAGGCAAATTTTTGCAAATGTTAGAAAAGACATGGAGATGTTAGAGCAAAAACATATGGATGACACAAGAGACGTGTATGTTTTTTTGAACATCAAATAAAACATGGTGACGTTTATCAAAACATTCCAAAAAACATGGAAGTGCCATGTCAACTAGGATTTTGGAATTCACTTGGATAAATTTTTATAAGTTATTGTAGGCTAATGTAAAATGCTGACTGGATATGAAAAAAATTGGGAAAGGGTAGCCATGTGGCATGCTTTGAAAAGAAAAGAAAATGAATGGATGTATACTATGGATGAAAAAAGAATCTCTTTATACAAGTGGAGCAGTAGGAAGTAAGACAAACCATATGGGATATATAAAGTAAAAATTTTGTTCAAAATTGAATGTCTAAATAAACATCCATATGTTTAAAACAACCTCCAGATGTCGGAAATAACATGCAGATGTAAAAAAAAACGTCCTCATGTCTGAAACAACATCCACACACAATGTTGTCAAGTTCTCATTTGTGAATTATCCCATATCTTTTGTCGTGGATGGACAACGAATTTCAGTATAAAAGAGACCTCTCCACCCTCCATTTTTACTACATGCCTATGAAATAATTACTTGACTTTGCCATTAAAGATTCTTTTGATGGTAGATAGTAAATTCTTGGTGAATTTGACAATTTCACTTGTTCATTCTTTTGGAATTTAAAAATAATAATTATTTCATGTAATTAAATTATTATTATTTTTATATAATTTTATATAAAAAAATTTATATAATTATTTCATACAATTAATACCATTTGTGATTTTCAGTGAGCCACGTCATGTGCTGTATTGTCATGATGATTTTTTTATTAATAAAAAAGGACATTGCCCAAACAAAAAAAGATGATGTGGCAGCCATGTGGCATCTACGTGGCAAGCTTTTGGAGGGTGAAAACACAAGGTATCAACAACCGTTTTCATGAAACATGCAGACATTAGAGCACGTTATAATAGATTTCAACCGTTTGTGGAAACACCGCTTACAACGGATTTTAGGTGACATTAGAGTTGACATACCTTTAATTGAAAAAAACATACTTTTACATCTTTAAAAACACCATAGAAAACACAGGTTTCTTCTAGTGAATAGTCATCTTCATGTGATATAAATATTTTAGTTAAAAAACATGCCATTTTAGTTCATTTTTCAATCCTATCTAGACAATATATCACATGTTATTTAGGATTGAATTTTTTGGCAATAGAGACCTATAGACAGTATTAAACAAAGCTCAAAATTGTAGGTTGAAATTATAGTTTATTAGAAAGTAACTAGGAAAAGTAGAAATGGATTTTTAGGGCTCGGTTGCTCCTCACCTATGAACTTCCTTTGTAGTGCACCCCCCGAGAATTGGACATTAAAAAGTCTCTTCCCCACCTACTCGGAACAACTTTAATTCCTAAATGCCCAAATGGTCAATTTCATTAAAATGGCGGTATTCCGCATGCCATTTTAATGGAATATCTTCTACAAATGGAGAATAAGTGTGCCACGATAGGATCATACATGTGCCAATTTTATGCCTAGCACATTCAAATCACTCCTAGTTCACGCATTTCTACTCCCCTTGGACAATCTTTCCATTGTTTTCATTCTTGTAGTGGTTTCATATTGTACCATTTTAATGGAATACCGCCATTTTAACGAAATTGACCATCCAAGGCTTGTTTTGAGCTTCTTGGAATTTGCTCTAAATTGAACAAAATGCCAACATTTTGATAAGTTGTATCAATTTTTTTTTAATTGTAATCGTACAAATTCAAAATAGACCTATTAGAGGTCTTATAGGAAAAGAAAACATAACAATATCACTTGTGGAGTGAAAAATTATAATGTTTGACCATGAGGGTGTTAAAATTACAAAAGTGATGAAAAGTCTTTCAATCCTCTTTTCACAAATCAAATCTAAAAAGTTGGTAACCAAAAAAATATGAGGTTAAAGGGCCTAAACATGTATAACTCCAACCAATTTATGGCTTCTCAAAATCTACTCCATCATTTTTTTGAATGAATTTTGAATGTGACTTTTTCTCCAAGATCTAGTGACTGTATTTGAGGCTCATTTCCAAGAGCTCTCAACACTATAGGAAGTCAAGATTGCAATGGGTACCCTTGCACAAAATCTTGAATAGAAAAATCACTATCATTTATTTTCAAGATCGAATTTTTGATGCTAAAACTAGACTTCAAGAAGAACTTTACAAAAATAGAAACTGCTAAAAATAGAAACTTAGTTAGGTTTTATTTAACTTCAAAGTTTTGCAAACACCAAATTTAGGTGCCTCAAGTATTTAGGGGTTAAGAAATGATCAATTATGAAGTCCAAACAAGACATGTATTTCACAACCAAGCCAAAGTACTTCTTTTCTACAATGACAATGAAGTCATTCTTGTTTAGACTTCTTCATTTATTGATTCTAGTGTGATTGTACTATTCTATTTGTTTTCAACAGAATGAAATGGTCCCATTTGTTTCCAAAACAAAATAAAGTAAAACAAATCATTTTCAAATGGTTTTAATCATTTTTGAAAAAATCTAAAACTTTTCAATAATCCACACAAGACTACGAGGACTAAATGATTGTGTTCTACGAAAGACTTTCAAAGAAACTGTCAAAATGAAATAGACATATACAGGTTTATTCATTTAGGAATCCCATAATTTTTGGCTAACTACCTCTATGACAGGACCATGTTTTCCAATAAGTTCCAAGGTGCAAGGAAGTACAAGGCAACAAGAACAAAGAACAAAAACTAATTGGGATCCCAACTTTGAGAGGTGAGATTGGAAACCAAAATAGGAGCTCATTGGTGTGACATCCAAACAAGGAATGTCACACACACATATAAAATTGGTGTGACATCCACCCATAAAACACTTCAATGCCCTAAAGCAAGGAGAATAATTCCACACCATTAGCAGCTTTGCATTTGCCATAACAAATCATTTTTATTTGCATAAATAAATGAGAAAGAGAAAGAACTAAAAAAAAGGGCATATAATCTTGTCTTTGTAGACTTTAGTTGTGGTGACCATTTCTTCCTTGACTCCACCTATGGTAAGCCATCCCATTCCGTTCACTACTTAATTCCATCATCCTACTTTTGACCCCAATTATGTCCAAAAACTCATTCAAATCCATTAAGTTCTTGACAAAATCATTGCATTTAGTGCATTAATGGATAGATGCATGGATGAGTGAATCAAAAGCAACACTCATGGCCTCACTAAAAGTCACTAAAACTAAAGGCTTTTTTTTATTTGAAGACTACTACATTGGAAATAAATAGAAAAAAAATTCAAAGTGAAGTACAACCCACATTAATCTTCTAAAATAAAACACAATAGAAAAAATATATAATGATAATAATGATTATTTATCCCAAAAAAATGTCCTCCAAAATTGACCTTCATTTCAACTACTAGAAAGTCTCTAACTCTATATTAAGAGAAGTTTTTATAATGTAGAAAGCATTTCACTCAAGGGAAAACTTTGGAGCACTCATGACAAAGTTACTAGAAAGCATTTAAATATATCTATATTCTTAAGAAAGTCCATATGTAATCTTTTGTTCAACTAAGACAAGTCCATTATATTACACTTTTAAAGTCCCATACTCCTATTAAAAATTAAAATTTCTCATAATCAAGTTGTTAAGTACTTGGAACAAAAAAATTGTGAAAAGACATGACCATATGTGGCCTAGAGCCTTTATAATGCTAACATTTTCTATGTGACTAGTTTATTGAGACACTCATCCATGCATCTACCTTAGTAATGCCAACCAAGGGGAATGTGTCCATCTTTTAATGGTGAAATACTTAAATACCATTGGTACATGGAAGAGCAAAACTTGTGGGTTGTTTTTAGAATGTTCATGGCTCCATTCTACGAGCAGTTATATAATTTCAAGGCAAACCACTTTAGAAATTCACAAATATTATAATTTTTATCAAAAATTTGTAATTCCACTTGGAATTGATTCATGAAACAAGCACACACACCCCTCTAAAAAGTATGCCCCCCAGTCTTGAAGTTGGCCCCAATATATATTTAGATTGCTAATCAACGTGGTAATAGGCATGTCTATCCTTAGTTCACTATTTTCTTTTGTGGTGAATTTTTTCTACTCTCACAAGTTTGAGCTTGTCAAACTCCTTTCCTTCCAAAATTGCTCCAAAATTGCACCAGTGTTGAGAAGGCTTTGTAACAGTTTACTGTTCCAAAGAAACGCTGGTGGATTGTGTCATTTTTCTTCGATAAAGTTCATTTTATTTTATTTTCCTTTCTTCTTGAAACACATGGACAATTTCCATTGATAGGGGAAAAGTAAGTTAATAAGTTTGAATAAAATTTCCATGTGCGCCCATAAAACAAACGGAAAGAGTTCGGGCCATATATCCTAGTAACTGAAATGGGAGGTGGACGTCATTAATTAAACAGATGGTCGAGGTCAACTGCCGGCAGACTGACGGAAGCTCCTGGCACCAGCCATGCCAGCATCTGCGCCGTCGGTGTCAATCATGGGTGGCCGCGGTTTCCGGTCTCATCCAAAGCCCGCGCTTGTAGGCCCCGCTGCCCCGCTTCTGCTACGCTTCCCCTACTTCCCCCCCCGGCCTTTTTGCTTTTCCTTGGCTTTTCCTTTGGCTTTTCCTTTGGCTTTTTCCTGGACTTTTTTCTAAGCTTGGTGTTTCACATGGGTTGGAACTGAATCTGGGCGCACTTCCTCTTCCCTTCCTGGGAGGGCCCGTGGTGGGGCCCTTGGAAACATGGCTGCAGCATTCAATGCTGCGAAAAGGTCGGGAGGGGAACTTAACAACACTCACTTGGAGTGGATAATATAAACTTTTGTGACGGAGCCTTTCATTTTAGGTGAGGTGAGGTCAAAACAAATGGATAATTCTTATCTTTTCTTCTTGCAATAAAGGTCTCTTTTATTTGTGTAAAAAAAAATTAAATTAAATTAAAAAATGGATAATTAAATAATACACTCTTTTAATTCTTAAACGACAAGCTAGTCATCATGGAAATTGGTTGTTTTAGAACTGTATAAATTGTTGGCTTAAAAAAATTGAAAAAACACTCATCAGAAGACAATCTACTGTAGAAGATGTTCCATTTCCACACAAAATTTGGAGGATGAATAGTTGCACTTGTGTCCTACATGGAGAGATTCTTTGTCATTCATCGTTTCGAAAACGTCCTCAACGTTGTTTACAGGTTAAGGTGGAGACACCTAAAAACTTCAAAATAAGCAATTTTGCATGGTTGGAGGCACCTTTTTCTAGGAAAAATATTTTTGTAGTGTTAGCAATTGAAAATCATGAATTTTCAAGAAATAAAATAACTTTTTTGGATGAGACATGTAATTGCTATGAATTTTTCAAAGTAGAACTTCCTAGGCCAGTGAAACTATTACATAGCTTGGTCCTAAAAACAAAATTTAGATAAATCAGTAATTAAACAATCACAATTTAAGTATGAAAAAAGTTTAATGATACTTTGGGGAATACAATTTGATGGACGTCTATTTATTAGGTGTGGGTGTAGGGATGGTTTTGGGTCTTTTCACCTTAATGCCCATTATTCTACCCATATATCAAAGAGAACTGGCTTGGTTTATCCTTGGAAAAATGTATATTTTATTTAGTTTTTTAATTTTTGGTACAAATTGAAACTTTACTTCAATGATAAAAATGAAAACAAAGACCAATGTCACCAGGACAAATCCAAGATAGTCTAACAACAAACCAACATTAATAAAAACATAGTGGGTGGGAGTGAACCTAGCACTACAAGAGAAAGGGGTGTTTTAAGTAGTGTCCTAGACATCACGTCTTTTAAGTAATGTCTTTTAAGTAATGTCTTTTAAGTAATGTCTTTTAAGTAATGTCTTTTAAGTAAGGTTTTAAGTAAAATTTTACTAAAAAGACTTAAAAGACATTACTTAAAAGACGTGATGTCTAGGACACTACTTAAAACACCCCTTTCTCTTGTAGTGTAGGAGCTCATAAAATGAGAAAATTTGTTCCGTGAGACTAGTAGCAACTAATCGTGCTTACCATTATCAAATATAATTTTTTTTAATTAAATTTTATTGGCAAGTCAAAAAAAGAATTCTAAATCACTTTTCCATGTGTTATTTGGACACTATATGCAAAAGTTATAAAATTTCAAAGTTGTTTGTTTGTAAACATACTTAAAGTTGACATTCTAGAAGCTTTTCTATATTATCATATTTCCATTGAGTACATTTTTTGTTATAAATATTTAGATATTAGTGTGGTTTTTTATTCCAAGTGTAGTGTTGCATTATGAGCAATGGTAATTACACATCACATACCTTATTTAGTCTTTTGGTATCCTCTAACAATGTTTCATTGACCAAAATGGACTTTTGCATTTTTGGATTGGATATAGTAACTTTGAATTTTGATTAATTATTTGGTGTTTGAGTCTTAACTCTTGATCATCATTCTCTCTTTTTCAAGCTTTGTTTTGTGTGATAGTGATGAGTATTGCAAATGTTATAACTATTTTTTTCATTTGGAGTGCAAACTTAAGTAGCTTGAGAAGAAAAGAATATGTTATACTTTAATTAGAAAGAAAGAAATGGGTTCAATTTTATAGGTGTATATGTACATAGGAAGCTTAAATCATTCTATTTTGATTGGCGGAATGACTTATTAATGATTTGTTATGACCAATTTCATTTTAAGGGTAATCACTGCATTCTTTTCTCAAAAATAATATTAGAAGTTCATTTTTCAACTCAATTATTTATATTCTTTGGAGTGTTTTTTAGAAAATTTGTCATAAACTATCATTTTTTAGTGCATTGACCAAAATTGAAAATATATATTTTAAACTTCAACCATACAAACATGTAGTAGACTATTATGAAAATGTGTGGAAAAAATTCCAACCCATTTGATTGTATGGATTGAAAGATTGTAATATTTGAAATTAGGAAAAAAACTTCTTTCACTAACAAAAAAATGTTCCTAGGGAACCAAGCTACAATGCAAGAGCATGATTCTAAAACTCCATTGCCAAAGCACTAACTTGGTGCCCTAATGGCCTTTAAAACCATACTCTCGCATTGTATCTTGGTCCCTAAGATGACCTCTACTAGTATTTTCAATCTTACGAAAAGGGATCAACATACTTCAAGTCTCCTAGAATAAATTTTTTTCTCTACACAAAATTGAGCCTCTACACCATCAAATACTAAATCTTGTTAAGCACACTCATGCAAAATTTCAAAAGCAAATAAGGGGGCTACCTTACTCTAAATCATCCTGCCTTACAAGAAGGTCAAGTAAATTAAGAATATACTAGTCATTTTTTGATGTTTTTTTATTGTGTACATAGAGGAAATCTTTTGTTTGTAATCCAAATAAAAAAAATTAGAAATAAACATTTGAATTTTGCAAAAAAAAAACTCAAGAGTTTTGAGATTGCAAATTCCAAAGTAATAGCATTTGTAATTAGATGAAAATGTTTTTTTTTCAAACTTTTCCAGTTGGGTAAATAGAGTTTGGACTCCTCTTAGAATGAGATTTTTGTACTAAAAGTAGTTTTGTTTTGAAAATTACATATAATATCATATTAATTACAATATATATCAAATTTCAAAAGTAGATGAAGAATTTTGCAAAAGATGCCCCAATTGCCCTAATTGTGTGGATTTGTTTGGGCAACATATCTTTTGATCCAAGCATTGAGTGGTGCTATTATATGAGCCTAAAAGCATGAGCCCATGAGCTAGAAGACTATACACCTATGTTATAGGTATCTATATTATAGAAACCTTCCATGATTATAGTGTAACTACCAATATTTTCATCTTTATATTATAAGCATCTTCAATAGTTGTAGGATATCTACTCATACATATGCTCAAGGCTCACATGCTTTTATTTTCATGCTCACACACTAGCATCATTGTCCAAGCATCCACTTGGAATTTTTTTGCATTTCTATAAAGGGGGTGAATGTCTCCATCTTGTGTCAATTTTTCAAAAACATCCGTTTATTTTTTTACTTCAGCATCATCAACCCAAATTCCAATTGTCCCTTGAATAAACATTTGGTCTTTCTATCATGTAGGAGTTAAATAAAATTGTATTCTCAAATTATTTCTTCAATATGAATTTTTTCCTCTTCGATTGTAGGATATAAATACTTTTTTAATAAAAAAATTGTAAAATGAAACTTCCCCTTTTGAATGGACTAATGTATCTTGATTTTAAATTCAAGCCCATAATCTTGTAATCAAATGCAATTTTTACTCTAAAGTTTTAGAAGATGTATTTTAACAAGTTAACTAAAAGATCTTATGCTTGGATCTACCAAATCAATCATTAAGATAAAGAATTTAGCATTGTTTGAAGACATGTTGTCTTAAAAACATTTTATGGCTTGAAACAACCAAAGAATTTTAGGGGTTATTGTATATTTCTTTGATCTATTCTAGCTAATACTAGCCTTTGATTGCAAGTACAAATTTAAATTTTCCAAATTTTAGAATTGGTGGTAAATAATAAGTTCCAACAAATTTACTTAGGTTGAACAAAATAAAAGACAATGAGGGGGTCCATTCCTGCCATTGAGAACTAACATCCTCATTGCCCTACTTATAGATAAATGTAAGTATTTGCTCCCTATTTTGTACTCCGTCTGTCCCAAAATGATCTTCCTATTTGACAAAATATTCCAGATTAAGGCTAAAAATAACTTTTTTAAGACCCATTTCGCATGGTAGGTAGAGTTTAGTATACTCTTAGTGTTCTGCAAACATTGACTTTAGAAGCCTTTTTCAAAGTGCAGTTTTAATTATTGAAAAGTAGAATTTTTTGGGCATTTTTAAATAGCACCAATGGGCATTTAGTTGTTGAGTGTGGTTATAATTTTATGGGCATTTAGAATAAGCCAAAGCCCATGTGTGGACCTCAATATTGACTCCAAAAGTTTATTCTCCTTCAATTAGACAACACTCAAAGAGATGCAATAAATAAAATTGAACAATGCTGATTGACCCCTTTAATCATTTCATGTGTCTTTTGATTGATGATTGAAAGGATGGAAGGGGAGCTATTCCTCAAAATTGTTTTGTTGATCTTAGAGAGCAATCGAAAATTGAATTTGACCAATTTGCAACATCACAAATGCAATAGGAAGATCATTTTGGGACAAAAAATTAGAGCCAACAAGAAGATCATTATGGGACGGAGGGAGTATTGTTTAATTTTGTGTTTTTTGACTTTTTTTTCCTAGTTAAGGATCTTCAAATCTTCAAATGTATTTAATTAAAACAGTATCAAATAATTTGTCACTGTTTTAATTATTTGATGTCACCAACGTGTGATGTCATTGTTTTAATTCAGACTTCTCTTTTTGTAATTAGTTTGAAAGGGTGGTTATGCCAGGTGGCAGTGTCAAATTGGACTAGTTGACAAAGTTTTTGTAATTGAGAAGAGTAGATGACTGTTTGTGGATTGAAGTAGTGGTTACATTTTGGGTGACTAGTATTACAAATTTCCTCATTATGGTATTATTGACTTTTCTAAAAAGAAAGATACTTAATCCAATGATCATCCTTGTTCGGCAAGGGGTAAAAAAATGTGTGATTTTAATTTATACCATTCAAATAATTTTGTATGATGTGAAATAGAATTAATATTTTTGGCATGCATATCAATTGTACTAAATTTCAATTTCAAAAAAACAAAACTCCATTTTTTCGTGAATTTTTGAGCTGATTTAAAACATGATAATTTATTGAAAACTAATGGTGATGAATTTTCAAATTTTGATCACAAAGATATGTAGGAAACATCTATATGCACATTTTTCCTTCTCAAAAAAATCTCAAAAAAGATTCAATATTCAAACTGAAAACAGTTCAATGTTGGGATGTGACATGCCCAAAATTTTGTAAAATGAATTATTATTTATCATAACTAAATTTTGCTATTTGAACCTCATACTACAACTATCGGTAGTCTTGTGCCTTGTCCAAGTATAATGTTATAATTTGTGAGACAAAATTCTGTTACAATATGTGACGCATCTCATATTTTTATTGATCTTGAAATCATGCATCTTTTTGTCCCCCCATTGTCAATAGTGTATTTTGACCATTTCTTGTTTTTATTCTTGATGTGAATTTTAGCCATAAAAAAGTATTTTTTGAATTTGATTCCAACTAATGAAATGAAGTCTATCAAATGCAATTTCTATTCCAATTAGAAATTTTGAAAAATTTGTAAATTTCAATATTTTATAGCATTATGAACTTTGGACCTATAACCATAGTTTGTTGATTTTTTAATTTTAGAGTGACATGGTAACTTTCATTGGCTTATACCATGATTTTATACACTATAGTATACATCTATTGTGAAATTTTCAGATTTTTCAAGTATATTTTGTATTTGATACAAATCTTCTTAATTTTTTACTTAAAAATTTATGATAACTTCAAATTTTTCCAAAAAAAATTGAAATTTTATGACTTCTAGTAGACATGGGATTTCATTTTTGAAAATTAAATATGAAATTTTTCATTCATATCTAGTTGCAAAATGGCAACAAATATAGTGATAGATAATGAGGCTTGAAATGAGTGGTCATGACGCTTGTCTTTCTAGTATTAAACTCATCATGACGAAGGTTATCACCCAAATACTCTATTATTGGACCAATAGGGGCATTCTTTGTTTCTACAATTAACAATGAAATCATCCATTAGACCTTTTAGGTTGACAACGTTCTAATGGGGTTAATTTGTTTTACATGAAGTTGATTTTGATACATTCCAAAGGATATTAAACACAATGGGAGTATGTGACCTAATCACCTTTGAGTCAACCTCTGAGACTTTGAGGAATAGATTGATGAATCCATTGAATCCACAGTTGCTATTATGTGAGCCTAGAAATGTGAGCCCATGAGCATAGGCTCCTATGTTATAAGCACCTTCCATAGGTATAGGATGCTTATATTATAGGTGTCTATGTTGTAGGCACCTTTTATAGTTATAGGATGTTTAAATTATAAGTATGTTTGTTACAGACATCTCCAATAGTTGTAGAGTACCTATGTGCCTAGGCTCAAGGCTCGTAGACTCACATTTCTAGGCTCACATACTAGCACCATTGCATTGAAACTAGTTCTATAGAAGATAAAATGGTATACTATATTGGTGGTCTAAGGGTTGGTGTACACTAAAGTACTCCATAATAACCCACTTTGTTAGATGTGACCATTGCCCATCTTCTTCAAACTACCCCTATTTTGGAGTAGAGAATGGAAATGGGGTGATCCTTATATGGACCACTTTAGCAATTGAATGCTTAGAGGAATTTTTTTTCTATTATAAGAACAAATCATTGTCTTTGATTTTTGCACATCTCTTTACAAGTTGCAAGTGGAAATTTTTTGGAAGACCTATGGTAACAAATAGGTGCCTGTGCCCCGAATCTTTGAAAATTTACAAATAATTCAAAAATCATTGGAAAAATACAAAACCACTTATGTTAGGTTCTGCACCTATTTTTCTTTCTCTGAAAAATGATCTAAAAATAATTTTGTCCATGTAAGCCTATGAAAAAGGCAGACCAGCCCTTAAATGGTCCCTTTTAGAGTATATTGCCTTACCTTAGTCCAATCTTGGTGAAAACCGACCCAAGGTCATGCTGAAGATGTCAAAGAAGCTAGTGCCTCTATCAATCAACTATTGTTGTTGCTGGCCAAAATTTGACTCAAAATGGCATAGGCCTTGGCCAAAGTGTAAACCCAACTTGAACCATGCCTATCTCTCCACCAATCAGGCAATCATTGCAGCTTTGATAATTCTAGAGGGCCTTGGTGTAAACCGACCCTAAAGTCATGCTAAAGGTGTCAAAGAAGTGCCTCAATCAATCAGCTGTTGTTGCTGGCCAAAGTTTGACGCAATAGTTTCTCGACCAATTGATGGTTTGATGTGATGGCTACCTTGGCAGGCTTGCAAATTATTTAGCCAAGATGTACAAAAACGGATCATCATTGGTTGTCAATTATGAAATAATCAAGGACGGATTATTCAGTACCTCATCCAAAATTATTTGCGATAGTCCAGTCCTGGTGAAGAGCTCAGACAGTAGCCATAGTCCACAATAGATGATAGAAATGAAGTTGTGGTGGGTCAACTTAGTGGCAGTTTTTTTTTTTATTAGATAGTCACACCATGTGCTGATTTAAAGTTGATTTGTAAAATTAATTAATAAAAATTCAAAGTGGAACACATGGCACTAAGTTTTGGTGGTCAAAATAATTAATTTTTTCAAAATTCTCCCAAATTGGGCATGGTGACATGGTGTTTACTTAGTGTTATTCATGTTCTAGTTGGTTATTTGGATGTGAACCAATAGTTAGTTGGATGAATGATGGATGAATGAGTTGGTAGGTAGGGTTAGTGAGAAGTTAAGGTTAGAGTTAGTTGCCAAGGATTAGGAACTCTTTGAGAATATTTAAGGGTGGGATTGCTGCCCATTGAGGCTTTTGGACTTTAGGAGGGTGTGGGCAAAGTTTGATGGGTAGTGAGTGTGAGGATTGCATTTTGTGCAATGGCTTCCTTTATTTATGAAGAAGGCAATTATTGACATTGGGTATTTTGGCTATTGTGTACTATTTGTGTTTCCATTCGAGTTGAGATTGAGGATTTGTTTTTACCAAGATACACTACTAACACAAGAAATTTGGGAGTTAATTATGATTTATGAAATTTGGTGAGCACATGGATTACCTCTTTGTTAGTATTCTATAACAAATTCATGAATTTTGGACTTAATTTCAATTAGTTATGGACAAAATAGAAACATGGAGAGAAGTTGTGAAGTTGGAGTAGTAATTTATAAGTGAATTGGGGTAATTTTGTTACTACATACAAATAGTAGCTTTGAATGATTTGAACTTTTTTATATAGGTTTTCCACAATATATGTAAAGGAAGGCCGAAAATTAAGATTGTTTGAAAATAGGGTTTTGAAGTTATGGAAGTTCAAGGTTGACAATATTAAATTGTATGTCTATGTGGTAGAAGGAAAATTTAGATAGGAAAAGAAAGTTTGGGATATATGTAGAGATAATTAGTTGCAAAAAAAAGAAAATACTTCGAGACACCTCAAATAAATTCACTACCACAACAAAGGCCACTTTGTGCCATTTTGAATCTACTCACAAACTTTACAACAATGTTTGAAAGGGGATTTTAGATTATCTTAGAATGCATTTTTGGGACTATGTATGGATAAATTATGAATTTTTGAAGTGCTGAAAATAGGTATATCTAAATCAACATATGTATCTCATATATGGAGGTTCTACATTTTAGGTAAGAAAATAGATGGGATAGTTTTGCAAACAATCCACAAATATTAGTTGTTATCTTAAATGAATGCAATTCATTTGTTTCTCTTCTTGAGCTTTTGATTCACATGGTCACTTTCTTGGACTTCAATACAATTAGAGGATCATCCATGATATTTTGTTGCTTTCTTGTGTGCAAGTCATTAACGATTGGTGTTAAAGTAGAAATAAATGTTTTTGTCTACCCTCTAATGTTGTGAAGTAGGGTTTTATTAAAGTGTTCCAAATATGACCTTAAACCATCCTTGTGGGATGTCTCCAACTTTTCACATGGCACAATACAATTGCAAAGTAATAGAGTCCTTCAGTGAATGATTTTGTGTCTTTTAAAGGTGCTTTAAACATTCTCATATAGAACACTTTAAAAAAAAATTGTTTTTTTTGAAACACATGGACAATTTCCATTTATAGAGAAAACAATACAGAGGACCAAGGGAACAAGTCCCTAGCGGAAAAAAAATTTGTAATTTTCAAATGCTAAAACAAGGCAATAAGGAATGGGCTAGGCGGCCACCACAACCGACTCGCTAGGGAAGCCCCGCCCCTGCCATGAACGCATGGAGGGCTACCAGTTAGGGCCGGTCTCCATTGCACAATCGGACGTCCAAGAGCTGGCCCCCCCGGACCTCCAGGTCGGAGGCGTTGGACCCCTCCGGGTGGTCTCCATTGCACCTGGAGGCAGGGACAGAAAAAACAATTTTTTTTCACTGAGGCAGACATGGAGGCATCGGTGAGGGCGCTGCGCGTGAGACAGTGGGGACTAAGTGGATTAATTGTAAAATTAGGGGGGTCCAGGGGAGGGTCCGGCCCCTCCAGCCCTGCTCGGCCGGAATGCACGGGCTAGAGCCTGGACCTCCAGGCCAGTGGCTTTTGCAATGGAGCCTTCCTAGACCCCTCTGATCTTAGAGGTCCAGGAGGCAATGGAGACTGCTCCTTAGTTGAAGCTCCCCATCTTGGGAATGGCGAGCTGAACACTTTAAAGTTTCATCCAATCTTGACAATGAGAATTCACACAAAATATACCCAAACCCGTTTATTTGTAGAAAATTTACAATTTTCATTTAATTACAAGTAAAAAATAACCATGGATTGTAATTTTGACTCTATATATGCACATTACATGATGAAAATGGTTTTACATCTTTCTACCTTAGTAGGTTGCTATTTTACATTTTGGTTGTTCCACTTTGTAAGGGAAGTTGTCCCTAGTGATGCCCAACCAAAAATTAATGAAGGTTGTCATTTTAACAACCAAAATTATTAGAGTTTGTTCTTTCTAGGCCAATATTAGTATTCATTGTTGTCTTAGCAAAGCTAGGTTGCAACTATTTGTCTAGTAGGCGTCCAGGTCGATTAGACCTAAGTTTTAACCTTTTAGGCACATTTACGACTTTTACCTTATAGTAATTGTTTTAGTGCTTAGCCCATTCAAAGTGTTATTTTGTATGATTGGTTTTGTTGCCCATCACCACTTGACTGAAGGCAATGGAGCATTACCTCGTACATGAGATTTTAGAGGGGATGGTTCTTTACTTGAGTGCAAGGTAATTGTAAGGGCATATGTGACTGAGGATATTAAATTACACATACAATTCCCATATTTGAAATGATTGAATTCTTCTAAGTTATTTAGTCCCATTTGCTTCCATAATGATCCAATCTATACCTTAAATTAGATTGTTTGTTTGTTTTGTTTACAATTCACTTCTTGCGTCCTTGAAAAGGAGCTTCCAATAGTGAATTCTTTTGTCTTATATTGCTCTTTAGTCAACTCCAATCCTTGCATTAACTAATAAGTTCCTCACATGCATCTAGAGAGGCATAATACTGGCCTTCCGAGTATAGGAAGGACCATTGCCCAATGTTTACTCTTGATGTGAATTTTAGCCATAAATTAAAAAATAAATAAAATTGAGTCCAACTAATGAAATGAGACTTAAATGTATTTCCTACTCCAATTTGGAAATTTTGAAAAATTCATAAATTTCAATATTTTATAGCAATATAAATTCTAATTTTAAAGTGACACAGTAACTTTGGTTTATACCATGATGTCATACACTATAATATACATATATAGTGAAAATTTCAGATTTTTTGTGTATATTTTGTATTTGATATGAATTTCTTCATTTTTTTTTCTCTTAAAGTATTCACAGTAATTTCAAATATTTCCCCCTGCTCCCCCCCCCCAAAAAAAAAAAAAAACTTGAAAATCTTATGAATTGTACCAGACATATGACTTCATCTCTGGAAAAAAAATATATAATTTTTTTTTTTCATTCATATCTAGTAGCAAAATGGCAATAGGGGGCCTCGCGCCCTCCGCCCAGTCGCCCGTGACTTTCACAAGCAAAATGGCAGCAACTAGATAAGGTAGTGTGCTCATAAACCGTCAGTTTACCAGCTGTTGGGTCATTTTGATGGTTTTCAGATGCCTAAAAATATTTTCACTTATTTTTCACTTGAAGAGAAGTTGATGCGGGATGCAACCCAAGTGGTTTCATATTTTTCTGAGCATTTATGAATTACTTATGAATTTCCAAACAATTCTGCCATAGGCACCTATTTGTGATCCTAGGCCTTGCAAAACCCACACACGTGCGGTCTGAAAAAAGATATGGTGTGACCAAAAACAAGCAATGAAGCATTGAACAAGTAATATTTAAGGTTCCTAAATGTGACCTTTACTAAACTGAAGCCAAGAAACCAATATTGTCTTCACATACTTTCAAGTCCAATTCAAAGTGCTCTAACTTTTGCATCCAATTTCCAAATTCAATAAAAGTTGTTGTAAAATTTGCGCTCTCTCTTCTAGTTTGTGAGATAAAATTTTCAGATCAATCTGAGTTATACTGATTTTTTGGGAGCCAATCGAAGTTCACAAGTTCAATTTAAGTTCACCAAACTACATTTGTTGGCTGCAGCTTCGGGGGCTTCCATCTCCTTCATTCTAAGTTTGTTTTCAGTAAAATTTGTTGGGTTATGTTCCCCTTGAGGTCTAGTTATTGTGGTAAAATTTTCATGTCAATTCAAGTTGTTTTGAATGTTTGGGAGCAATTCGAAGTTCTAAATCCCGACATTCTTCGATCACAGTGAACTTCGGCGGCTTATAACTTCTTCACACAAGGTCCGTTTTCAATATTTTTTGTTGGAAAAGTTGAGCCTAATAGTCTAGTTTGTGTGGCTAAAATTTCATATCAATCCAAGAATTAATGAGTGACTGAGAATCATTTTAGTGAAAGGATGTTCAGCCATAAATTTGTTTCTTGCAAAAATGAAGCGAACACATGTCTTGTATCCACTCTCAGTTCAAAATCGACCCACCCTGGCTCTTATTACACCATATGTAAAGTATAAACCAACATCTAACAAACCTTATTAAGCTCTCACATTATCAAAAAACCATTTCAAAACTGCTTAGTGTCCATTTCAGAATTGCTTAGTGTCGATTTCAGAGCCTCCTATAGGGACGGTTCCAAGAAGCGGGTCGCAATTCGAGTCACCTACCTTAATGGTTAATAAAACTTCGACAAGTGGTGCACAATTCAATCTTCTAGAAGATTCAATCGTTAATTTGTTGAATTGTATGTCAACGAACGAAGCTCAAACGTATTAGTGTGCATAGGTTATTTCATAGCCGCAGATGGTCTACCACCCACAGAACGAAGGAACTGAGATTCACATTCTTAAATACTAAAACTAAAAATCGAAACACCGTGAAATAAAGCTTACGTCCCAGGCAATGAATTCACAAATGTAATCACCAAGGCTTGGATGCCCAAACATTCAAGAAAAAACTAACCATAAATGTCATTCTAGATTAGCTGTAGATACATACCACCACAGCTTGTGTTATTTCCATCACAATTGCAGTCGAACCCTTGCTTAAATTTCACTTTTTTGACAATTTTATCTATTTTCTATTATACTTGACCACAAAGACACTTTGAAAATCAATTCAATATTTAAAATCCAACACGTTCAAATCTTGAGAAACCACCTCCGTGCTCTTCCCCTTCTCGAGGGCTTTATTACAACACCAATAGCTGTGTTCTTGGGGATCTATGGCAGTATCTCAAAGCAAACAAACCGCTAGAAAACTAGACAAGAACTCCAAAATAATACATACGGTAAACCTGAACATACAGTAAACAACTGACTTACAAACATATTCATAAATCGCAAGGTACACTCTAATCAATAGATCTCAGGAAACCATTCACAGGAGTGCAACATGCTTCGCAGATCAAAGTCCATCGCCAGTCCCGTTACTCCTCAAGCAGCAACTGAAAAAGAAAATTCCCTCCATTAGTTAGTTCACAAAACCACATCATATCAAAGTCCATGAGATAGAAAAGCAAGGACAATTCTGATGTAGTAAAGAGTCCAGCCACTAGTGTAGTCCTGCAAAACACACCCTCAATCTGGAAACCTTCCTTTATGATGCCTAAAACAACCCCAACGTGATTCTCGACGAAATACTGGCTTTTTGGAAACTTTCCATTCAAAATTTTCCTATTTCAAGAAAATAATCTCCAAAAAATATTGGCATTTCGAAATGTAATACGATTTGTCCGATAGTGATAAAGAACTCTGGATTCATCCACAGTGATAAAATATTGATATCAACAGATTTGGCTCTTGTGTCCAAAGTGATATCTCCACAACGCTATACATCTCCCAATGAAAGCAAACTCCTATATGTGTTTTAAAGGCTCAAAGTGATGTCAACAGCATTCTCTCCTTTATAAACAGAACTCATACTCAGCTATACAATGCAAACAATTGCAACTGGATCAAAGCCATCAAGGAATCATTCAAGGGACCTGGGCACTTGGACCCAAAGTGATCTTTCCACAACTCTAAACATCTCCCAATGAAACCAAACTCCTACGCATGTTAAAGTCTTAAAGTGATGCACATTAGTATCCTTTCCTTTAGAACCAAAAATCAAACTCAGCAATAATTGCAAACAATTGCAACTGGATAAAGACATCGGGGAAATCATCAGGAAACCATAAGGGACCTAAGTGGTATCGAATTGACTACCAAAAAGTGAGGATATCCTCAAACAGTCAAATGAGAAGATGATGTCAAGAATGAAGACACAAAACATATAAAAAAGTGTGAATATATATAAGAAGGGAGTAACAGAGTATGTATATCTCTGCCAAGTGAAGGTTCACCCACCTTCTTTGGGCTTGAATTCGTGCAACTTCTTAAAGTTTTCCCATGGCTTCACCCACACCTGCGCCTCGTATTGACTGGGCTTACTCGCCTCCTCCGCCTCGATTACCAAATGGTACATGGTTCCCTGCACCACCTGCGTGTGGGCAGAGATCACCTTGGAAAACGACAACTTCTTTGCCGGCGCATCTTGTACGCTATTCTGTAGAAACACCACACAAAATACCATAACAATCAATAAGACGATCCGAAAACTCAAGACCAATTTGAATTGAAGCTTCTTCAATGTGTCAAAACAAAAGAATAAAGAAGATCAATTTGGGACACACACACAAGTTGTACACTGTGTCTACCGACAATTTCCATTCCCAAGAGACGGACGATCTGATTGATCTCTGAATAACGTATTACGAGAAAGGATCACAGAAGAACCCTACAAAGGCAAATTCACGCTTCCCAGACCCTAAATTCAAACCCCTGAAATCAATCCCCAAAACTCCAAACCCGTAAAAATTCAAAACAAGAAACCCCTCCCAAATCAAACCAAGCCAATTATGATCTTATTTGAACAAACCAATATATTGCAACAATATCTCATTGCCATTTAAAGCACGTTCTTTCAACAGCAATACATACACCATAACCAATTGCTGATCAACTCAACATATCCCCCATAATCTTCACATCACATAAACCACCATAATCGCGCAACCCCAATTTACCTGATTGCTATTGTTGTGCTCAGACACGGCGAACTTCGCCAACTCATCGATCTCCAGACTGTTGGAGTTCAGATCCACAGGCTTCTTTCCTCCGCACAACGCCATGATGACCGAAAGAAAGGCTAAAGAATTCTCACACTCAGAACAACACAGCACGTCTTCGCAAATACTGATAAAATCACTCGAAATCTCTCGAAATCTCTCAACAAAAAATGCGTTCTTATAGTTATGAAGGCTTCCTCTCAACAAGCTTGAAGGTGGGGTTCAATGGGTCGGTGGGAAGGGCTGGAAGAAGGACAAGGGGCTTGATGCTCGTTTGATTCTGCCGTGTCGGTCAGGTCATCGCCGTGGATGCCACGGGAACCACGGGAACTGTGTTCTCGAAGTTCGGGAACCGCGTGCTCGGTCCGCGGTCACTGTTATCGGACCCTGTTATCGGTCCCTGACTCCCTGTTATCGGTCTGAGCAGGTCAGTCATTCTTTAATATCACCAGATTTTGATGCATTTTCTTGGGCCACATGCTTATCATAACATTTTCTACTGTCATCCATGCAAACAAGGTGTCTTGGGGGGATAATGGCGTTGAGGCACGTGTTGCTTGTGGGTTCTACTTGTTGACTTTGGATGAAAGAGAAAAAGGTTTTGCATTGATAAAAGCTGCTATATGTAAATATGTGATGTAGTTTGAGGTGATCATATTTGAAAAGGTCATGCTTGCACTAAGGTAACTACACCTAAAATTGTCTTAACCCATAAACGCTATAGACTATATTTTCACCAAAACTACTCCTAAATTGTTCTTGCATTTACAAGCACTAAATTTTAGATGAAAAACATTTTTGGACACATGTATCCATAAGATCTTGTGGAATTTTTTTTAGAATTTTTCACCCTATAGATTGCAAGATATTAACGTTTGAAGTGACAAAGACCCTTTTGGGGGCCCTATGAAAATACAGGCAGCTGCACTTCACAAGGTCACATTTTTGTGAAAAAATGTCGAAAATAGTGGTTACTCTTTGGATTCATTCCTCAAGCCAAGTTGGCTACATGCTTGAAATTTTTTAGATCATTTGGAATTGTACAACATATAGAAAAAAAAATAGTAAGTAGAAAGAAGTAGAGAATGATTAAAAATACTAAATTATTAACAATTTATTTATAGAATTGAAAAATGCCAATCCCAATGGTTGTGATGTTATAATAAACAATATACACCTTGTTTTTTTATTTTTTTCCAAAAATATCTAAAATTGAGTTAAATAAAGGACTTCAAAGTTTATTTTAGAGTAGAGATTCCATAACTACCCACAAACTAAACCAAACTAAAATTCCTTGTAATTTTCATCTCATTAACCCATAAACATTGATACGGACGTTTGGCGTCCAATGAATGACAAAGGAATCTCATGTACAGGACAGAGATACAACTATTCATCCTTGATTTTGGGGGTGGAAAGGAGAAATCTTCTATGGTGCTTTGATTTCCAATGAGTGGTTTTGAAATTTAGTATACCAATGATTCCCACGGTATCAAAACGTATGATTTCCACGGTCACCCGTCCGTCCTTTAAGGGTTAATCAAAATGGAATGATTCAAAGCTTACCACATATATAAAAATCAAGAGAATCAATTTCAAATTATAATTTTTTTTAAAGTGATTTTCGAAGAAGTTTTTTTTCTTGCTTGGGCTGCCCGCCAAAAACTGAAAATTACATATCATGCAATAACTTTTGAAGCATGTAGTCAAAGTTATGAAAATTGTTGGGCCTTAAAGCTACTACTTGGGCACACATTGTGTGAAATTTTCAAAGAAAAAAAATAAAAATTCCGTCTATAGTAAGCTACCCCAAATCACTATATTGCCAAAAAATGTTGTTTGGACGTTTAGGGGTTAATAAGCTTTGTGGCATAACTAATATGCTCTAGAAAATGAATAACGATTTTTGCACAATGTTGAAGGACTATAAATCAAAATGCAAGTGGTTCCATGATTGTTGGAAGCAATGCAAATTAGTTACAAATTTTCAAAGATGCAAGGTGTAGGAGGTTATAAGTGTCATGTAGGTGATGCCAAAATTCATTTGATGCACATCAAGAAATGACACTAGTAGTACCAAAACATGTCATAAAAAAGAAGTTATAATTAAAGAAATTATAACTAAAGAAAGTGTACCTAAAATTAACCATTTGTAAGATTACTACCTCTACAATACTATAAGTAGAGTCATTCATTACCAAAATGACCCTCAATTCTACCTTACACATTAGATGATATTTGGGGCCTCCGGGAGACCGTTTTAGGCATGTTCCCTTCATTGTTCCCTCCATAGTGAAGGAACGGTCCGTTGTTAAAAAAAAAGGTTAATTTTGGTACAACCCAAGATTTGGGCACTTATCTAATTTCATCTTGATAAATACTCTTTCTTACTAGAGCTAACAAGGACTCCAATATGAATCTCACCCATTTCTACTCCAACCGTTTTAGCAGTTTATACTCTAGATAAGCTACAACATGATGTGTCATTGCTTTGAACATGCTAGTCTAATGTTTTCTCTTGATTCAAAGGTAAGCTATGCATGGTACTTTCATAGGTTGTCACAACTAGCAATATTTATTCATCATGTTGTATGTCTATGCATCACTTAGTCATGTATACACAAGACAAATATAGATAGAGATAGACAAAGGTAGCCTAAAAACACAATATTTGATATAAACATGTAATAGAGTCTTTTCACAATCATTGTAAATTAGAGAGGCTCTAAAGCATTCATAGAAAAATTAGAGTTTTTTGCATTAGTCTTGAGTCCAACATTTCTTGAAGAGGTTTGGGGCCTCACCTATACC
Organism: Rhytidiadelphus loreus; assembly: GCA_947034895.1. Taxonomy (NCBI): domain Eukaryota; kingdom Viridiplantae; phylum Streptophyta; class Bryopsida; order Hypnales; family Hylocomiaceae; genus Rhytidiadelphus; species Rhytidiadelphus loreus. The sequence goes on along the minus strand of OX344765.1, from coordinate 23,554,777 downwards.
CGTCCCAACAACCACACAAAAAAGTAAGGTTAGTGAGGATACACCATATGTCTTAAGCTCCAAAACGCGTATTGTAGTCTTTACAAGGAAAAAATATTACACAACAAAGTATATGCAAAAAAACTTCATTCAACACATCAAAAGAACCTGATTATTACTAAAATGGGTGGAAGCTATGAGTATTGCACAATTATTAAGCGCTCAAAGTAGCTGGTAAGAATTAACAGTAACTCAAAGTATCACCACCACAACTCATAGCCTCTATTTTTAATCCACAACAAAAAGTATACTCCAAGAAGAATGTTATATATATCACTTAGTAAAGCTTTATGCTAAGCTAGGTACTACAATTGGCTTATAGTTAAGGTAGTGTGAACGTCTTTTGTTATTGTGAGTTAAGATATGTCAGGATGTCAAGGCCCTCACCATAACTCCATCTCTTGTAAATCCAAGGTACATGTAAGTATAAGTTCACCTAATTTTCTTAATTTGTACTAGGGTAATTGAGGCTGCGGAGCCATTAAACATCACCATCAGTCAAATTTAAATGTCAATTAGTAAGTAAGATTACTAATTGATTTGGTATGTGATTTTGTGAATTAAATCCTCGAATAAATCATTGCATTTATTAGTTTAACCAGGTGTCCTACATAGGTCATTCGTCCATTTTTCAAAAAATCAAGATTTAAGAAGTAAAGATTTTTGACGATGTGTCAAAGATTGCTATGGAGCTTAAAACTTCTGCTGCATATGATAGTATTGCTCAGAACCAAGGCTATTTGTATTTAGTTTTGGTATCTTATATAATCCAACTATTATAAAAAAAAAGTCAAATGGATGCTCATCCATTATCTTGTTTATCAAATGAAGAAATAAATGGTGAAAAACTCAGATGAAAAGATATACCCATCTACCTTGAGAGAAAAGGCAGATGGATATATCTTTCTTCATCCCAGGATCATAAGAGAATCAGATGACTGTAAATGAGGCCCATAATTCATTCAAAAAAATACAGTAAGAAAAAGCATTTTCTGGTGAGAACATGTAAATATAAGCTCTTGTAATATTGCATGGATTAGGTGTGATTAATGCTGAACTGAATAGCTGTGATTAATGCTTTTAGTCCTCAAAAAAATGGGGGATAAAAGTAATTCTCAAGCATTTTCTAATGAGTGTAGCAATGTATTTTTTTTAAAACTTCATTCCCAAGGTTATCTATCATCATATGGCTATTTGGGGGCTTAAAGACTCCCTAAACATTATTTGCCATAGTGCTTATGTGTGATTTCTTATTCTTGTACAGAGATAAAATCACATGTCGAGCATCAAAGTGCTTAAAAATGAGAGCTAGAAAAAAAAGATAAATTAAATTAAATTAAATTCTTTAAATGCAAAAAAAAATTGATTTTTTTTTTAGAAATGAGGTGGCAGCCTCTCAGCCACGTAGGACCGTTGCGATGTCACTGCAGAAGTCACGTTTCCTGGTTATCACAACATTATAACTTGCGGTCTCCCAGAGGCCTCAAATCTCATGTAATGCTTGTTCTTTTAATGCTCACTATTTTTGGTATCCTCCCTACGCAATTTTCTTCAAAAGTAGGGGGCAACATTTACAAGGGGGCAATTTTGGATGTGGTTATCTCAATGGTACATGGTAAATGTTTGAGATTAGAAATCAATGTAATTGTAGGTGGAGGTTGTACGGGTATGCAATGCAAAAGGTACTTCTATTTTGGGCAATGAATAGGCCTTGGAATTCTAGGGCCCAACACAAATCTTACAGACAACCACAATGTACACATCCAAAGAAAATCTTGCCTTAGATCAATTAATTGTACTAAAATAATTTTTCTAGTGCCTTTGCAAACATTGTTTTGTAAAGAATAGTTTGGGGTCAATTGCATATATGAATTTGCACAAATTTTTAAGTGAGAATTTGTTCATGAAAATGGAATGTTGTAGTATAATCAAAGCTATCATTTATTGGGTGGACAAATCAAATTGAGAATTGATTGGAGTTAGTATGAAGAGTTGGGATCCATAAATATAGAAAACATACATGATTTTCTTCCTAATTTGCTTAGTGCCATTGCATTTTGATTTTTTACTCATAAATAATGCTATTAAAATATATTGAGAATATAGGAAGATTGCAAAGGGCTTGTTTAAATGGAAAAAAAAATTATGTCCCAATTGTTACACATTGTTTTGCATGAATGCATGCATATTTTTGTATGTGCACAAGGCAATTGTATGTTTATTTCTTTAGGAGTTTAGGTTAAAAAAACTAAATTTGTAGAATTATTTCAATTGCTTTTGACCATTTATTGTAAAGAAAAGTTTTGATTTGTCAAATAATTTTATAACGGGAAATTTAAAGAAGAAAATGTAATCATATTGGATATCATCAAGAAATTTTTGTTTGTCACAAAATATTGTATAATGAATATATAATTATGTTTTAAAATTATTTGTAAAACTAATTTTGGAGATCTACACCATTCAAGTCATACTCAACTAGTTTGAAAAATTACGAAAAATTTAGATGGATGTAAAATGCATCTTTTAGAGACCAAGGGACATTTTGTATCTTTTCCAATGTCAAAAAAATAGACTTCAAAGCATTTAGGGTTAAATAGTTGTGATTTTTCTAGGGTTCTAAAAAACAAACTTGATTGTTCATTTTCAAAAGACTTCATATTCAAATCCATATATTCAATTCAATATTAACTAATGCCCAAATATTTTAGTCATTGAAGTTCTTAAGAATTAAAGATAAGTCATTCTTTATTTTTGAAGTAAAGAAATAAAAATAAAAATAGACCATTTTAAAAACTTATAGAAATTATTTGATACATTTCAATCCTCAAAATTAATTTTATATTATATCTAGATTGTGAGCAAGGAGTTTGTGATATTATATTGTGGCTGTTACAGCCACTTTTGAGTGCATAGGCATAGTGACACTTTTGTCACTATGCACTCAAAATTTTAATTAATTAATTTTAAACTCCCCTCCAAATCCCCCCATCCCGGGTTTAAAAAAAAATTTAATTAAAATTAATTTCTTAATTTTTCATTCCCCCCTCCTCCTACTTGTAATTTTTTGAATGAAGTTAACATGACAAACAATATGGGACAATGAAAATCTCATATCCCGTATTCGTATATCGTATATTGTATCCGTATTGTACAATATTCTAATATCAAGTATCTATGTCCGTATTTTGGTACCAAATCCGTATCCGTATTATGATTCTCATTCTGTATTCATATTTGGATGGATGGCTTAAATTCAATCTCAAAGATTAATGGCTTAAGAAAATTTGAGAAATCAACGACATTCTAGAGGAGGAAGCATTTAAAAAAAATCAACAACCTATTCATTTTTGGGAGAGGGGGGGCAACTAATGGCAAAGCAGATGAGTGACTGCTTCTTTTGGGTGCATAGTGAGCAAGGAGTTTTGGATGGTTGTAAGCAACAACATTAATATATTTTGCCATGTCTCATGGAGAATTGTTCTTTGTCCATTATTAGTGAGTAGTGCTCCTTGCAGTTGCTTGCCTATTTAATACGCATACAAAATGTAGAAAAAAAAATACTATTTTTGAAAAGTATCTACTTGAAATTTATAAAATAAATATAAAACTATAGGCCACAATTTCAAATTTCAATAAAAAAAAATCAGATTTTCAATATTTTAATTCTAAAATAATTTTCAATTTAAATCTAAAAAATCCTTTGTTCTTAAGCCATTTGCTTTTATATGAGGTAGTTGTCATTTCCATCTCCTTGCAAACTAGACATTGTTTTTTTAGATTGAAGCAAACTTTCAGCCTAAGAGGATGATGGATGTTCTTGGTTATACTAATGTCTTATTCATCTTTGACAAATAAATATATATTATTTGTTACATAGTGAATTATTGTTATTGGTTTGTAATTTTCCACCCAATTTATTTATCATATAAAATAACATTGATCAAATAAGCAATTGAGCATGGTTATTCTTATTAGACTATCTAAGTTTTGTTGGATTTTATTATAAGTCAATAGAGAATTTCAAATTCACTTAGTATGCATTTTAAAATATTTTGTAAAAAATTATGAATTTTCAAAGTATTAACAACACTTAAAACAAAGATTGTATTTTAGGCAAAATATCATATGGGTTGGCTTAGAAATGGGTCACAATTAGGCGTAGTTATCTTATTGCAATTAGAAGTGTAGCTAGAAAAAATTTAAAGTCATACAACATGTTGCATATTTTTTTGAATCTTCAAATATAAATACTAATTACTTTTATTAGATTTGAAAACTCAAAAGAAAAAAAATTACCAAGACTTTAAAATTTTAATGTTATTTTTAACTTATGTTTTGAAAATCCATTTTTATTCAAAAATAAATAAATAAATAAATATTATATTATATAATGCCTAGATTGCCCTATGTCATTGCCACAACTCTAGTGCAATTAACCTATTTTCAATCTCTTTATTGTAGCCAATACAATTATTTTTATAGTGAATGCAATATCTCCATTATATAATTTGTGTATGTTATATTCCATTTATTATATATTACATGAAATGAAAAAGAAATCACAATCTCACCCATCTCATTTTCATTTGAATAATTCTTTTATCATTTGTTCTTATTAAACCCTAATGACCTCTGGAAATCTTCTCAATGAAATCTTACACCTTGATGAAACCTTTACTATGTGGTTATATTACATTGCAACAATCTCCCTTTTAGTATAAGATAAGAGACCCTATTTGCATCACAATTGAAAATCTATTGTACCAATATTTGCGCAATTATGTATCAATAGTGTACATTTAAAACTTTCAAATGTACTCTACTAAAATATAGAGTTCATGAAGTGAAGCAAATAATCACATAGCACAAATAGGATCTTCTTCCTTAATTAAGGTAACTCAGCCTATGACAGGCCAAGTTTGGAGCAGCCTAATGTAGCCCATAAATTCTTTAGATGTAAGTTACATGTGTCTTGTGAAATGAACTTCACAAAAACTTTTTGGCCTGCAATAGGTTGCTCCAAACTTGGCCTGTCATAGGTTGAGTTACGTTAATTTGATAATGAAAAAACATCTGAAACCTTCAAGTCCTCGAGAACCGTATTCGCTAGATATGAAGGGAACTCAGGGACACAGACTCGGGAACAACACTAAACCCTGAACCTCACTCACACTGGAAGCTTATCCGACCACTTCGCTTCTCGGTACAAATTTCGGAATCATTTCTGTTCAGAATTTGGCATTCTCTTTAGCAATGGCGTCGTTTCACTTTAGTCAATTGAGATTTCACTCAATCCGACCTTTCTATTGAGCTTCGTTTCATCAATTTTGTTGCAGCTCTTACGCCTCCTCACATCGGCAATTAGCTATTTTGTCTCCGAGTTTGCATTTTTCTTGGCGAATTTCACAGTTTACAAGACCTCATCTCGCACGCACTGGAATACTTGATGGACGCCGCCACTCAATTCGTACTCTTTTTGCAATCGTCTTCATGCTCTGGCATTGCGGTGATCACGCCGCAGTAGCTTACGATGGCGTCGTCCCTGCTGCACGCCCTGGCTCCCACTTCTATCTTCACGCGAGTAGAGAGATTTATCGAGTTTCCAGTTCGAAATGCGAAGCAGAGACAATTTAGGTGCGCTCAAGGTGAAGATTGGGAAGATAGTGTTAGGGTTACTGCTGAGCGTCGGCAAAGCTTGAGGAAGGATGCATTATCAACAATACCTAAATCTAATCCTAATCTAGTAGAGAATTCTAGCAAACAAGGCGCGAAGAGTGATTCCTTGATTGAAGATGAGAATTCTGTCTCGAAAGTGACAGGAAAGAGCAGAGGAGAGATTTTCTTGGAGAGAGCAATGGGAACACAGGAATCAAATGCAACAGCGAGAGCGCAGGTTTTGCCAGAAGTGACTCGGAATGTCAGGAAGGAGCGGAAGCAGAAAAGGGAGAAGTTGGCGACGTTTGTTGCAAGACAAGCCGAGCCTTGCTGCTATGGATGTGGAGCAGTTTTGCAATCCGCAGCTGTGGAAGCGCCGGGGTTCTTGCCTCTCGCTACTTTTGAAGTTGTATGTTTCTGTATCATTGGCCATTTGGTGCTAGTCGGGAATGTGTTGCATTCGTTCGAAATTTCTTATATTCTAGTGTGTGGGCATGTATCTTGTCTGTTTTTCAAGTGAATTTGAACGAACTTCATTGGAATTTAGTGAAATTATGTATTGCTGTGAGGTTCATGAGGTTTAGGGTTTAGGATGCTGAACTATCGTCTTTTTCATGATGATGTGATCACTACGGTACGTTACCTTGAACTATGCAAACAAGGATCTGACTTATATGCTCATGGAGAATTGATTCTAATTTGTTTGGGTGGTTTCGAAGTGCAAATGGAACCTACCACAAGTCATTTCGTAATTTGGAGTTGTGTTGACTTGCTGATGAATTTTGAGAGTCACTTTGCTTATTCTGTTTTTCCTAGTTTCCTTAAAGCCTTGCATGAGAAAGTGAAAACCAAGGCACTTTTGACGAGTAAAATCTTAGCGTGTGGCATTTTTCATTGGTATAAGGTTGCTACTTGAATTGCATTGAGTGAAACTACAGATGTAGGGTTCAAGGAACTTGGGGCATGTATATTATTCACTGAAGTGCAGGGGTTTATAACTTGTGCGTGGTGAATAATATATCGAAAGAGCCAGGGGTTTGGTTCCTTGTTAACCATAACATTAATGGATCCCTCATCTTGTCTGTACATTTTCGCAGAAAAAGAAGCACCATCAACTAAAGACTGTCCTTTGCGGCAGATGTGTATTGCTTAGTCAAGGTGCGATGATCCCTGCTGTAAGCGGGAATGGCGGTTACGGTGAGGGAAAAGGATTTGTTTCGGCGGATGAGTTGCGGGCTCAGCTTACTCACCTGCGATATGAAAAGGCTCTTATTGTGAAGCTGGTAAGAAGCCCTTTCAACTGTTTGAATCATTCTCTTGGTATCCGTTTGGAGCATGTCAACAAATTCAATCAATATCTGAATGATCGGATATCGAATATCTCATCTCCCTTTTGGTATGCCTGCAGCATTTTGCAAAACATGTTCCTGCTCCTAAATCATTCTTACGCTCCAATGCTCGATGCAATGTCGCTATTGCATTTTCAAATGTGAATTGGAATACGAGTTTGTAGGTTTTCGATATGGGTAGTTCAATTAAAACTCATTAGGTGATCACTCTTTGCAGGTTGACATTGTTGACTTCAATGGGAGCTTTCTAACTCGAGTTCGTGATCTTGTTGGTTCAAACCCAATAATTCTGGTTGTGACCAAGGTACACCATGATGCTTGCTAAATTAGAAGTTCACCAGTGGGATGTTATTTCCGTCTTTTTTATGGTCCGTGTCACAACACATATTGGGCAGGGAATATTAGCTTCATCTCATTCTTTCTCTTTGGGAACACCTTTTGTACATATCACTTGATATGGATCACTCGCTGTTGGGTGTATGAAGGTAGATCTGCTGCCCAAAGGTACTGACATGGCTGCAGTTGGAGACTGGGTCCTAAGAGCTACTCTTGCGAAAAAGCTCAAGTATGTCATATCTCGTTCATCCCTTTCTCGAGATGCGAATTAGCGTGCAGTATTCTCTTTGATTTTGCAGGAGTCAAACTATGATCTGATCTTGATTTGATGTTCTGTGAGTGTAAGTGATTACCATCTTCTGTTTTTCCCCGGCACATTCCAACAAGGACAATTTTTCCAGGTGAATAATGATTGTGCAAGTCCACTTTTGATCTCCTCACAAAAAATTTCTCAGCCCTGTAAGGAGTCTTCTCAAAGAATCTTTGTGTGTGGTTTGTTTTCCCGCAGTGTCATCAGTGTACACCTAACCAGTGCAAAAGCTGTAACTGGAATCTCTGGGTTTTCCGCCGTAATGCAACGACAACGACAGGTGAATCTTGTTTTTCCTTCGGTTTGCTACTTCTGTTCTATTGGTTCAACTCTTGGTGGAATTTGAGTTCTTTTAATTGCTTCACAAATCTTGACTTTTCGGTTTGTGACAGCTTTTCGGAGATGTGTTCTTGAACGCACAGGTAGGCATGTTCCCTTTCTTGAAGAGACTAATTTTTCCTCTCTAACAGCTCCTTTGGTATGCTATACAGGGTCGGGATGTTTATGTTCTGGTAAGTGAACCCTTCTTGCAGACATTTTGGATTATAGTGTTTGCAGCTTATTTCGTTTGCGTTATTTTATGTGGCCTTTAATGGTTGTGCGTTATGATGTAAGATCTGTACAAGATGACTATCTCACTGTGATGGCTCGCAAACTTAAGCGCACGTGTATGTGTTGCGTTCTTTCTAATTATCTGGAGCTAATGTCTTGAATTGCAATGTTCAGGGTTCAGCTAATGTTGGCAAGTCCGCCTTTATAAGTTCTTTGCTACGTATGTATTTTCCTAAGCTGTTTCAAACTAGATTGCCAGTATGCAAAATTAGAGCGTTTTTGTATGAAATCGGCAAGATATGCAAACCCCACACTCTTTTGAATCCATCGTATTAATGTTTTGCATCAGCATATTATATTCGATCGTTATTGCATGAGTTTTGTTTGAAGATCGGTCTTGCTTATGAGGTGTAGGAGAGTCTAATAGCCTCATTATCGCTTGTCTTCTTAGAATGAGTGTTGTCTGCTGTGTAGCATTGTCAAAAATCGGTTCACTTGCCTAATAGATCTCATTTTGCAGGGGACATGAGCGAACGTGACCCAATTGCGGCAGCTGCGCAGAGGTTCAGGCCTATCCAATCCGCCATGCCTGGCACTACTCTTGGACCTATTCAAATAGATGCATTCTCTGGAGGAGGGGTACTTACTGACTTCTTCATTTTTTTTTCTGTCTCTTTCTTTCTGCTTGCACTTGCTGACCGTTTTGCACTTGCTGACGTGCTGACCCGTGACTTGCCCTTTTGACCCGTATGGAACATTTGTCTATTGCATCCATCTTCTTTTGAAGGGTTGATGAAGTTTTGGTGTTGCATTAGAGACCCCTTTTTGAAGCAAAGACTGGTACTTGCAGAGCCTATACGACACGCCTGGAGTGCATCTTCACCATCGTATGGCAGCAGCAGTTAGTCCAGAGGATTTACCTCTTCTTGCACCCCGAAAGCGATTGACTGGAAGAGTCATTTCTACTCCAAATTCTTCCAGTAGTCTCGTCGGGCAGTCTTTATTTTGGGGAGGCATTGCTCGGCTTGACATTCTAGAGGTGAGCTGGTGTCATATTGAACTCAAATAACTGGAAATGAGTTGCGAAGCATCGTGGTAGAAATGTTGGGTGCTGCCGTTTTTCAGTCCTAGCCGCTTATTGTATGTGTCTTCATTATCTTTTTGACCGTGTGCAGTAGCGCTTCTTGTTGTCCACTGATAATTCGTGCTCTCGCAGGCTCCTGCAAACGTAGCGTTTACATTCTATGGACCTAATTCGATACCAGTTATTCGGACACTTACATCACAAGCTGATTTTCTGTATGAGGTATTCTAACTCCACTCTACCGTCCTCATTTAAACCTACGAAATTGGACCACTTTACGTTCTTCCATCCATGGATCTCCAGACTAGTCGTGGAGAGCGGTGAATCCAGAACCCGATGTACAACAATCCACACCATGAATATTGTGTAGGTTCTGGAAATGCATGACTTATTGGATGCGGCTGTGGAAATTGCAGAAAGAATTAGGCGTTGGACTATTCCCACCGGGAGGAGAAAGAGGCAAGAGCTGGCCTGGTCTGACCAATCAACAAGATGTTCGATTTGTCATAGATAGTCACAAAAGGTAAGTCGCTTTTTTTTGTCACCAAAGTCCTTGTCCTTGGTTAGAAGACCTGCGATCTTTGACTGCTCTTTTGCTTACTCTTATTGATAACCGCAAGGAGTGAACCATCTTCGAGATTGGTTGGATGAAATGATTATGATGTACGAAGTCCAGGATCTTATTTTCCATCAAATCATGTTCTTTGTGCTTTATTTGCTACCGGGTGATTCAGAAGGTCGTTTCTGGCTCGTAACACTAAACGATAATCACTTTGTAATGTTCTACAGACCTGCAGGCGATCTTACCATCTCAGGACTTGGTTGGATTACTGTTGGATTAGTCTATAATGAAGACGAGATAGGATATGTTAATGCCGTTGTGAGGTTGAGAGTTCACACGCCGAAAGCAGTGGAGACTTTCATGAGGCCTTCGATGCCAGTAGGAGTGAACGCCGCTGAGTGGTACGAGTACATGGAGGTGGAGGTCGATGAATTGGAGGCATCCAGACCTAGCGTTGTGTATTAAAATTGTTGACACCGAAGCGTGTCCAAGAGAACTGGAGGCATTCATACTGTCAATGTCAAACAAATAGAGACTAGCGAGCTCTACCTATCTCAATTACATTATTCCCAAAGCCCCCTTTCCTTCATGGGCTACTAATGTTATGATTGGTTGGGATTCCCTTGAATCTCATACAGAAATTGAATTTTTGTACAAAAGAGATGAAATGGTAAGGCCTGGATAGTGTTGTTACTATCTTCAAATGCTGAGCAACCTATGAGGAGTAAGTTGGGATGAGCTACTTTTGAGAGTGATTAACTGATAGCCATGACTGCAAGTGAGGTCTAAATTTCTGGTGGCACATATGCAAGTTGCGGTTGAGTTCAGGTGTTGGAAGTTGAAGGTATTTCCATATTTTGCAAAAGTTGGAAGAACTCAAAGTTCAATGGATGAATCTTCTAAATCTTCAAAGAGTGCACTAATAAAACTTGAAAATATTTATTGTAGAAAGTTCAACACTAGGACATTGAAATTAGAGTACACACTTTGGGGTCGCTTGGTTTTAGCTCATCCTATCTTACCTCACTTGAAGATAATGTCATATAGAGACTCCACAAGAAGGTCATTCCATGTGTCAATAGGCCCTGGCAAACACCAATGAAGACAATCTTTTTGACTACCTTCAAGTGTTGCATCTCCTTGTTTGTCATGTCTAGCTCGGTATCCATTTGGGTGTCCATCTCCTCGAATTTGTGCAATATTGGTGATATCCAACATCTTCATTTGTTTCATAGCTACTGCACCAAGCTCCTCTACACCAAACACCAAAGTGTCAATAATCTCTAACACTTGTCTATGGCCCCAACCCATTGAATTAAAGTCACCACTTTTTAATTATTTGAATGAGATATGATTAGCTTATATAACTACAATAGCGGCATGCATCATCTTCACAACGATACTCTATTTTTTGCTTTATAGCAACAAAGATGCATCTTATTCATAAGTAAAAAATCCAACAATCAACCAAAATTGTTGCAAAAGGAAAAAGTAGTGTACCCTTTGTGGTTATGCTCTTGGAAAAAGGAACAACATTGTACCATGACAATTTCCACACATTTTTGTCAAACTGAAGTTTAATTGAGTGCCATATGAATTTTCTTTATTTGAGTCATGTACTCCTATTTCAAAACAAAATCCTTGGCACTCCTACAGTTTCCCACTATAAACCACAAATTTATTTTGAGACGTAGGGAATATTAATTAGTGTCAAAGTTGTTGTAATACTATATAAATACAATTTGGGAGCATCACCAATTGAACTTAAAGACTTTTTGAGTTGCCCATGGAAACATCAAATCTATACCTGTCATAGATTTTTGAGCATTGACCACTTGAACAATCCATGCATGCTCAGATGCACGAATCCTTTAACACTCTAAATCATTACGTGAATTCAAAGAATACAAGCTTGAATCCTTAAAGGAGAGGTTGGTGGCCATGGAAATCATCCCTTTGGAGAGTGTGAATCATTGGCTCAAAAAAAATCCAAGACCACACATTGGAAGTCAAACGATATGCAAGACCTCTTCTTTTCACAAAAACTCTAAAAATGAACATCTGCACTTTTATGCTACATAGAAAGAAAGATTCTTTGTCATTCATCGACCAAAAAATGGTCACAACATTGTTTAACCCATAAATGACGCAGAAGACATTTTTCGGCCAATGAATGACAAAGAATCTCTCCTTGCAGGGACAAAAATGCAACTATTCATCCTCTGAAATTTGTGTGGAAAGGGAAGATCATCTACAATAGTTTGTCTTCCAATGAGTACTTTTTCATTTTTCTTAAGCCAACAATTCACACGGTGACAAAACAGATGATTTCCACGGCGATCGGCCCGGCATTCAAGGGTAAAGTGAAAGATGCAAGGAAGAGGAACCGGACGGGTGCTCACTTGTGACATTCTTAAATTGTTCGACCTGAACATTGTACATCCACTCGGCCAAGGAGCTGATGGGCACACCCCCGGGAACAGTGCGAGGACATGCTCCGCCCTTGTCCCAATCTCCCCCTTCAAAATGGTCCGGGGCAAAGGATCGGTACACCGTGGTGCCATGAAATCCCGGGATGGACAAGCTCCCCTTGAGAATGTGGGCCATGGCCATGCCGTAGGGCTCAGCAAACCCGGTTTCCTTGAAGCAGGCTGGCCATGCATGGCATCCGATGGGTTTGCGCTTCTGGAAATACATGGCTCTCTTGTACCACCACTGACCTGGAAAGAAAAATATAGAAAATTAGGAACTTAAATTAACCCTTAAAAGGATGGATGGGTGACTGTGGAAATCATCCTTTTGGTTACTGTGTCAATCATTTGTTAAAAAAATTACAAAAGTATTCATTGGAAGTCAAATTACTATAGAAGACTCCTCCCTTTTTCACAATAAAATTTTGAAGATGAATAATTTTACTTTTGTCCTACTAGAAAGATTCTGTCATATATTAGACGTCAAACGTCCTCTTCGATGTTTAAGGGATAACCCTCGAATGTCAAGGTGGTTGCCGTAAAAATCATTCTTTTCGGTACCCGTGTGATTGAATCATTTGCTTTTAAAAAAAAGTGCACTCATTGGAGGTCAAACTATTGTGCAAGACCTCAAATCTTGCTCTTAATTATCTATTATATATTGGGACTTGTTTTATTGTTCACCCATAGAAGTTGTTTGTTTATTGTTGTGATCAAAAGAGCAAAATTACTTAGGAAACAAAGTTGAGATGAGCTTGGGGCCCTTTTAATGTTTATTTACTAATTGAAAGAAAAAAATCTCATTTCTTGTTTTACAGCTCACCATGTATGATTTTATGCAATTGAGCACATCAACTACTTCAATTTGGACTCATATCAGCAACAAGCCAAGTGCAACTGGTCATGATAGTCGACATTGTTAATGACTAAGGTAGGAGGTCCATAAACCGTCCCTTTTAGGGTTTTAAAAATAAATAAATAATGAAGTGCCAAAGTGGCGATATAAAATGTTATAGTGGTGCTTCAAATTTCAACATTCATCCACACATTGGATAGAATTGAAAACTCCACATTAGTATATATCACATGTGCATAATTTTGTTTTCATCCACAATCTGGTGATTTCATCCAAGGATTTTTTTTTTTTGCTTTGAAGTTTTCTAGCGAAAACTTCAGGAATTATGATTTGTTGCCATTTTTTAGCCAAATTGTTTTTTTCTAGTGCAATCTGGCACTATAATAATGCCAAAAAAAAGCCTTGGTCCCTCTGAGTCTACCCATCTCATCAATGACTTGGGACACATGTAGAGCCTGGCTAGTTTATGGACCTCCTTCCTTCTCCTTTGCATGGCAGAGTTGCACAATTTTGCACTGGCAAGAGAGAACAAATCAGCCGAGACGGTGAGTTGCAGGCTGACCTGTGGAGATTTGTAGAATGTCAGCCCCAGCGGCTGCTTTCGTCCAAACTTCGTCAAGCTCATCGAGATAGATGTGCGTTACAGAATGATCTGTAGTGTTGTCAGGCCATGTGGTAGACTTCTCCTCAAAGCGCACCAAATACGGTGCCCAGTGTATCCTTAGTGTAACATTGAACGATTGAAATAGGTAGATATGGTTTCGGTCGTCCTGTGAATGGTACGTGTCTTTGGGTTCCTCCACCTGCATTAATTTGGCATAACAGTTTTTTAAGGCTAGTGGGTATGGAGAATCCAGAGGAGGAATTGAATCCATAGAAGAAAAACCACGAAATGAAATTAAACGTACATTCTTGAGGTCATATGACCTAATTACAGAGTATTTGGGGAGTTCGATTGTGTAGTACCTGTGCGAGAATGCAAAGCAGAGACTGGAATTGGTTTCGGGCGATGGAGTCACCTGCAAAAACAAGAGCCCGGTTGCGCATAGCAGCCAGGAAAGCTGAAGCATTAACCCGAGGCACCTCGCATTGGTCCGGTTTCCATTTCCAGTACAGGTATCCAAGATCAGGGCGCCCGTTCTTCTCGCAGTTCTGGAATTCTTGAATGAACCGGCAAGTGCTGCTGTTGTACATTGGGAGGCGAGCATCGGGGATCCACTTCCCTTGCTTCACATTACATTCTCCACCTGCAATCCGCAAGCTTTTTCAGAAACAGCGGTCTATCCCAATGTTGTGTATGGCAAGAAACTAGGGCTTGGTGTGCATCACGGGAACAAGAACATTCGAAGAACTGAAGCTGTTGCTCCTTGTTGCAGAACTGTGTAGAGAATTTTTAGAATTTTTTAGAATGAAACCTCACATGCAATACAACTAATGAAACATAGTTACATTGAAGCGTCTTGCGCACCCCCTGATTAGTGTCGTACTCTACTGAAATAGTACAATTTGTAGCATACTTGTTTGCTTTTGTTGCTTTTTATCTGTTAGTGTATTTGCCTAAATTGAGTACCGTAGCTGAACAACAGGTTCACCGCATTTGATGCAAATAATAAATATCTTTCGGAAAATTGAGTTCACCACCCATTGTTACACAAGTTCATTTCAAAGGTAGGAATTCCCTCAAAATAAGACCACCCATACTAGAAACGGAAATTTTGCAGAGGTTCTTCTAATGGGTTGAGACCTAGTTCATCAGGCATTTGAGACCAAGAATGCAAGACCGAGAATTTTTCTTGAGAGGTGTACAGGAGCTTGCCAACCTAACCATTTTATATGTTTCAAGAGAAGAATGAAATAGTGATGGATTTATAATTTTAAGAAAAATCAAAATCTACTGTGAATCCTAATGCAACCCAATTAATAAAATGCTGTGAGATTTCAACCATTAGAAGTCTGCAAATCTGAGGTATAATTCTTGGCTGCAGATGGTGGCGTTGATTCCTCGGGCGCAGGAGAGCGCAATCCTCCTTCTACGGTGCTATTTTCGAAGCTCTCCTTCAACAAAGTGCTGTTGTTGACAGAAGAGTTGCTCACAGCTGATGAGGATGCGCCCTCGAAGTAGCTGGAGCTTGACACATTTGTTCCACTCACAAGATCTGATGATGTGTTCGTGAAATTTGTGAGATCCTCAGGCTGCTGTGCAAAAATTCAGAAGTCAGAAATGCAAGCTCAAAACCCCGCTACAGAGAGAATATGCGAGAATTTGGTTCCCTCATCAAAGTAAATTCATGTGAATGGTGGTGCCACATTGGACACAAAACATTCGTAATTGCTGCGCCTTGTGATAATGGTAGCATTGTTTGAGAGAAAAAGTGTCACTGTCATGCATAACATTGCCACTGTTGAGAAGAGGAATTATGAGAGAAATGGTGTCACTAGTTCAGAAACAACGACATTGAATGTCTGATTGCACGGCTAGAATTCAACATTTATATGATTGCGACATTATGAATTCACCACTTTTCACAGGTCAATGTCAAAATCAAGGGTGATGGATTCAAAGGACCAATTCAAGCACATTTATCGTTTAACGTTTGAGAAATTTCACCTAACTTTCAACTAAACAATTTATCAAAGGTTGAAACAAATGATCTAAACCTCCACTGAACGAATCGAAGGTAGAAATAAAAAAGAGGGCCATACCGTGAGAGGATTTTCAGAGCGATTATCTGGAGTCTCAAAGAAACTATCGTTCCCCCAAAACACATCCGAATCGGTGAAGAACAAGTATATAACTGTGAAAAGGAGGACGGCTACAAACAATGCAACACAAGTCAATCTCCTCTGCAGACTTCGGATTTCAGGTTGCAAGTGAGTCTTCCCCTCGCCCACCTCCACACAAACATTCACACCATATTGCTGTGACAGGAACCCCATGACGGGAACCCTATTCAGGAAGGTAGTCGGATAAATCTTTAGCTAGTATACGGCATTGTAGCATTGCCTCTGAATGAAAATCTACCATAAAACCTGCACACAAGAGTTACAACAAATTAGCTCTCCAGACAGACTGAATCAATGAATTCCTTGGGAGATAGTCAAATGAACCTTGCGTAGAACTCTGGGCATGTTCCAT
The DNA here is from genome assembly GCA_947034895.1 of Rhytidiadelphus loreus. Classification (NCBI taxonomy): domain Eukaryota; kingdom Viridiplantae; phylum Streptophyta; class Bryopsida; order Hypnales; family Hylocomiaceae; genus Rhytidiadelphus; species Rhytidiadelphus loreus. The sequence goes on along the minus strand of OX344765.1, from coordinate 23,538,424 downwards.
GTCTTTGACAGACAGCCAAACTAATATCGATCCAAAGGCCAGACAAATATGAATCTAACCTCTCTAACTTTCGGTCCTTCTGATACCAATTCCGCAACTGAAAATCAATCGATTCAGGATCTATACGCACCTCTGAATCTTGACGTTTCATTGCTTGCAGCTAGCTTCTAAGTCTAGGCTCTACAAAATCAAGGGAAGAGTGAAGGTGGGTGATGGCATACCGAGAAGAAAAAAAGAGTGAAAGCTGCAATCAAGCATTCAGCGCTTGGCTGCAAGCATGATTGAACTAATAAGACTGAGCCAGTTGCCCATTCCATTCCATTCCATTATTACAACAGTCAATAGAACTCTTAATTTTCTATTTGTTTTTTAACAATGAAAAAGAAAATAATTTCATTGCAAAGTCAATGAAACTATTTAGCACCTCCGTCTCATGCAAGTCGTCATTCGGGTATTTCTGGCAAAATTCTGAGGCAAAAGGTGGTTCTGTAGTCAAACCTCTTCAACGCTGGAACGTCGAGGAAGTAAATTAAAAACTCGCCGGGCGTTGTCAATGATTTCAAATCAACAGTGAGTGATGTGTTTTCTTTTTTTCATCCTCGTTTTTGGTATTGTTGGAAACTTGGAATGTGTCTGCAACAGATAGTTAAGAACATTATTGAGCTAGTCTGATTGTTCCCAAGAGTAGGCTATAGATTCAACAAAAAGGGTTTCCAGGTCTCCAAATTTTGGGAAATGGTTGTTGGTTGCAGGGAGATTTGGTAGGAGTTAGAATAACAAAACCATTTGTAAGCCGTAATATGACTCCATTATGACACCATTAATTCATTATTACTTAATGTTAACCCTTAAATGACACTGCGGACATTTTCCAACCAATGAATGACAAAAAGAATCTTTCTATATAGGACAAATGTGCAATTGTTTATCTTTGGGTTTTTGTGCAAAAAGGGGAGATTATGAACAGTAGTTTGACCTCCGATGAGCACTTTTGGTTTTTTTAAAGTAGATGATGTCATACAGAACCAAACAAGATGATTTCCACAAAGACTAGCTAGACTTGTTGATTGCCTTACAATGTGTTTTGGCAACTTCTAACTTCTTGGTATTCATATGAGTTTTTTAGTCATTGAAAATGATATTTATTGGATTTGACCTCTAGTAACAAATAAATGCTTAGGCAAGGTACAACATCTATTCCAAATTGAATTCTTGAAAATTTTGGAAATTTTATATTTTATTGCTATATGAATCTTAGGCCACTTATTGCTAACAAATGATTTCTAATTATAGAATGAAATGGAAATTTGCTTTATACTATTGACAATGTTCTTACTATTGAAGAAATGCCTATATAAGGAATATCTAGATAGAAGAAATTTCAAATATTTTGAGGTTACTTTGTATTTGATATGAAATTTCTTCACTTATTCTTCAATAATTCACAATAATTTCAAACCTTGTACAAAAAGATTAAAAAATTATAATTTAGAAATCTGATTTCATCTTTGAAATATAACAAATTGATTTCCACTTTTGTATAGGGCAATTGGAAGAAATACTTCTACAAAGTGCTAATTTTTCGTCACATGTTGTGTGATGATTTGTTTTTAGACCATAACTTTTGCATTATGACTCCAAAAGACTTAAGATTCACATGTGAGGTATTCATGACTATTATATACCTTGATTAATTTTTTTCTATTTTTCAAAAAAAAATTACTATCTGATAATAGCCTTCAAATGATTTTTAGAAGAGGTTGAAAATGAATTAAAATGGCATGTTTTTCAGAGATTCTGCACTTTTATAGTTCTCCTACTTACAATTTTTTTTATGCTTTATCTTCCCAAGGTGTAATCTTCTTAAAGGTGTATACATTCACCATATTTAAAAAAAATTGGTTTCCTAAAATAATCCAAAAAAAATCACAAGTGCTATCAAAACACAACAAAATCTGTAAGTGTTTCTTGCAATCACCCTACAGTGGAAAATTAGTGCATACAAAGCAAAGGATGTTGAATTTGACTAGTCAGATACTTTGCATATCAAATTTAAGATTTAGCACTGGGGAACAGAAAATGCATGTATTAGGTGTACAGATGATGAATTCACATATGTGGAAACTAACTCTTATAGATCCAAATAATATTCAGAAAAACATGTAACATGAGTTTTAGAGGAGAGAAATATAAGTATTTCTTATCCCTAGATTTGTATCCCTAGAAAATGAGCGAACCTAGTCCAGGTTCTTGCTAGGCTGTATGGCCCCTCTGAGCCTCGCTCGTCAAGGTTTCACAATTGCAAAGAGTTCAGTTTCCTCTGTGCCAGAAACCAGAAACATTACAAGTGCATCCAAGCTAGTCTGTACACCCTAAACCCTAAACTTGAAGGAACTGTTTGGCATGCTTGTATTAGAGATTATAAAAGATTATTTCACGTGTTTCAGAAAATGTAAGTCCTCCAGTAGAGTGATCAATCCAGTTTCTCAAGAGGCCAGACATTATCTTGACGAACATCTCAGGATTACCAGGGCACATTGGAAACACTCAAATCTCAATCTTTGTGCAGCTAGCTAGTACAGCATCGGTATTAGAGAAAGGTTGACGGTAGGCATATGATTAATTCCAGGTAACAAGTTGGACATAGTATTGGATAATGCTCCTGAAAATCTTGCCTTGCAAATACAAGATGAAGTTTTTTTGCCTTTCCGATGCTGGCATCAGAGAACCGTACAGTCCTCAGGTAACCTCAATGCTACCGCACCCAGCTTCAAAAGGTCATGAATCAAGAGAACTCAAGATTTAACTGAAGGTACTCTCCAGGAACAAATACTCGAAGGGAACAAATACATCCTAATGCTCATGCAAACTGTCTCCTCATTGGATACCTCCAACAACGAACTTGCCTTCCTGCACCGAGTAACAGGCACAAGGACAGCTCAGCTGTCTTTCCAGGGACACACAGGCAAGCTAGAGCCAAAATAGCATGAAGTTAAGGGATAAACAGAACTTTTACAACTAAACATAACCTCCCCACCACTTGAGGAAGACAATTTGCAAATGGTACACCAGTTTAGAATGAGATACCAGTTCGGTTATAATGTGTGACAAGTTAGCTTTAGTCAATGATAGTGTGACAAGTGAGTAGGAAATTTCAGAATGTCATTCTAGAGAGGGTCATAATAAGACGGTCTGAAAAAAATTCGGAACATCTAGGCATCAAAAAATAAATCAAATACTCATGTGAGGTCCGGTCGTTGGGACTAGGAGTAGGACACTTGGACAATGCCAATACGTGACTGCCTCCCAGGCCAATTCCCATTTTTTTTCGTTTTGTATTTTTCGTTCCTGAGAGACTTTACGTTATGCACTATCGAAATGATAAAGTACTCCCCAACACTGATTGACCTGAAGAAAAGACTACTTCGAAATTTGGAGGAGGATCCAAGACTAAGCTAGAATGCCTGAACTGAGCAACTTCATTTGGTTAACTTGAACGAATTTTTACAAAACGAGCGGTACCTGTAATTAAGGTGGTTTCATTTGTAACCAGTTGTCGGTGGCCATGTCGAAGAGCTCTTGAATCTGCAGCAACTCGTAATCCGCCGCCTCCAGCTCCCTCTGCAGCTCCTGGCCAAACGCTTCATTCTCAGCCTGCAGCTCTGCAATTCGCTTGGCTTGCGCTTCCTCGCCTCCTTGAATGTCTGGCAAGGCAGACACTAAGGCGTCAAAGCGCTGAACAGCCTGCACAAAAGCTGTCGCCATCTCCTTCGGCTGCTCCAGGGGCTCCGTGGACACCCCGGCGGGTTTCGGGAAGTCCGGAGCTAATTGGGATGGAGGGGCATCTCTCTGAATGGTGCCGGCTGCGTTGAATGCTATGTACGCAATGGCACTCGCATGTTCTTGCAGCTGAGCTATGATGTCCATTCTTACTGTTTTACAGGGATCGCCCCAATATACCAAATCTCCTGAAAAGACGATACACGAGGTCAAAGCAACGGACGTACAGAGCTTTGTGAGACGCATCCGAAGGGAAATTACGTCTAGAATAATAACATGAGAGATGATAAAGGCTGTAAGATAAATTCTGTATCCCAATACCTATTGTAAAATTCTTCCGACCACAAACCCTAATTTTCTCCTGCGAAAAAACAAAACCAGAGCGTCGCTTCCAATTGCTGCCCTGGAGCTCAGTTCTTCATGGACACTAATCACCCTGATGAAGACGCATCACGGACCACATATTTGGCGATCCACTGACCGGAGCTCATACCGTGCCCGTCTTCACAACTCAGAATGGACTCTCCATTTCTGGCCTAGTGACTGAGCTCCTGGCGCTGAAAAAACATCAGACGACTGCCGAATGGTAGTAAATCCGCAGCGTCGAAGAACTAGAGTAACGATCACTCGTCATGAAAATTTCCAAGACAAGCTATGACATCGACGGAAATTCAATCGACAATCTTGGAATGCTTACTAGTGCGTTCGAAGACAAACCCTAAAGCATAAACAAGCAGCTCAGGAGAGGCTCGATCACTGGGACTCCACTGAAGTAGGAGGTCCATAAAGCGCCCATTTAGCCCCTAAGCGTCCAGACTCATCTCCGAAATTGACAATTTAGGAAAAATCATCATAAAGTACTATTTGGAAGAATATTTTGGATTTGAGATGCAAATAGAAGTTGTAGAGTTTTAGTTTTAGATTCTATCCATACGGTTAGATTCACCAATGCTATCACCGATATTTTTCTATAAATTTTGAAAGGGAAAATTCAAAATTCCTTCAAAATTCAATTACAAGCAAAATATTATCATTTTTTTGGTAAAATTTTTTGGAAAGGATTTGAAATGAGTTTCTTTTGACATGGAATTTTTTTGGAATTTTTGTGATCTTTGAGTCTATGACCTCATTTTTGCAAATCCAAGTTTGAACTAGAGTCAATGCAAGTCAATCACTTGACATACTTTCACATTTGTAATTTTAGAAAAATATGTGCTCTAATAACACCAAATCCAACCCTTGGATAGGACCACAACTTCATAAAGTATCTCTAAAAATTAGGATGACTTTCATCCAAGCTGTAATGAGAAAGAAGTCTAATTTTGAATCTGTACATCGTCTAGAAATTGGATGTTGGAGCACTCCAAAGTTAAGAGTGGAAATTAATTTGGAGAGGTTAACTCTTAAAGGATGAAGGGGTGACCTTGGAAATCCCTTTTCATTACTGTGTGAATCATCGGCTTAAGGAATAACAAAAGCACTCATTGAAAGTCAAACTATTGTAGAAGACTTCTTTTTTTCACAACAAATTTCTGAGGATGAATCAATTGCACTCATATCCTACGACAAGGATTTGTTGTCATCCACAGATACCAAACGTTCTCCTTGACGTTTAAGGGTTAAACTTCTTCAAATATTTTTAAGTAGAATTTTCTTGAAAGACAAATGGAATTGGCATCTAGTCCAAGTCATTTCATATTTTTTGGAAATTTTTTAAATTAGTTATGAATTTTTGAAGTTGAAATTCTATGGTCACTAAAAGTGTCCACCCTCTTGAAATGTACACTATTTGTACATTGTTGATGCAATGAGAAAGTGAAAATTATAAATAGTGTATATTTCAGAGGATGGACACCTTTAGAGTGTGAGCACTTTATGGACCTCCTACCTTACCATATATGAGTACTACACTAGTAATGAAATTTAGTGTTTGTAACACTAATGATTACAAACTCTAACACTAAATGCCAATAATGCCGCTAATACTAGATTTCAACTAAATTTTCAACAAAAAAACTAATTAGGACCAATGATTTAGTGGTTTGTGATTCTTACATATTTTTCGAAGTAGAAATTTGGAATAGAAACTTTTAGTACTACAATAATAATGAAATTTAGCATTATCGTACTTATAGTGTTACTTATATTATCCTTTAATTCACTCTAATTCCCAATTGGTTGACAATTAATGTTTATGTTAGCAACTAATTTAGTGGTCCTAATTTAGTTGACCATGATTGGAACTTTCAAAATATCCATTATTGGTATGTGTTTTAAACTAAGAAAATGAAGCTTAACACGTTTACACTATAAGAAACCCATGTTTTTTGTGACGAGCCCTGATTTTTTCTGACGCATTTTTTTTTATGTCTAAGTTGACATTTAGCTGTTTTTATGTTTTTCATGACATCCAAATGATCTAATGAACATCATTAAAAACATAAAAACAGCTAAATGTTAACTTGGACATCAAAAAAAATGCATCAGAAAAAATCAGGGCTCGTCACAAAAAACATGGGTTTCTTATAGTGTTAAGTTCTATCACATTTTAGAATTTTGAAAAAATTGAAAGAATTATTGCGATTGCAAGCTCCAGGTGTCAAAATTCACATTTCATCATATTGTGTGTTTTTCATTCGAATTTTTTTCTTATAAATTTAAAAAAAAAATTAAATTAAAAAAATTATGATTTTCATTCTAATCCTCATTTATGTTAAAAATTCCAAATTATTAGATATCCAATTTCTTCAAAAAATGGGCAACTTCAAGCCTATAGGAAAAAAAGAGGGTAAATGTGTTTATTATAAAATAATTATATTCTACTTGATATGATTTTATTTCCATCTTTTACTTTAAGAAATTATAATTATTTTATTTTTTCATAAAAATTTATAAGAAAATCAGTGTCGATAGAAAATTCACTTTTTCACACATGAAAATATCCGAAGATTCTATAATAGGATAAATTTAGCTTGATAGTGAAATTTGACTTGAAGGTCATTAGAGCTACGTACATGATAGAGGGTGAGGGCTAGTCCCAACCTCAAACGGAGAAGGGTGGGCCTCTACCCCCGATGCTCCACCTCATCCCCGAGGTCACTACAGCAGCAGGCGTGTCCAACTGTTTGTCTCAAAAATTATAAGTATGACAATTTTTTATAAAACAAAGTGAAAATTTTCATAATGATTGATAGTTCATAATCTCATGTAATAAAAATGCAAGATTAATATTTGAATACAATTTAAAAGAGAAAATTTAGTTTAGACATGATGTTTGACTATTTTGCAATAGATATATTCTTTTAGCTGTTAAATTCACAACACCTAAATGTATCCAAATAAAAGTTTGAGCATGAATTCTATTATTAAATTCTAAAGGACCAAGGGTGGTTCAACTTTGCTCTTGTTTTCTTAACTAGATCTTGTAACAAGCATCATTTTTCATTTGTGTGGAATTATTTTGATGCTCACTGCTATTGGAATGAAAAAAGACTTATGTAGCTTTCCTAAGAAAAAAAATTTGACAAAATTGCACAATTTTTGAGAAAATGCCACCATTGACAAGATTGATGAAAGATGCTTGATTAGCTAGTACTTATTTCATATGCTGAAATCAAATTGTTAAAATTGGAATGCTCAAAAGTGCTCCAAAAACTCTAATTTTTTCCAAGGGTACTTATCATCATGATATTATTGAGTAATTATTTTCAAATCCTTTTGAGTTGTGGCAAATGTGGTGGCTTTATGGTCTTTCAAAGGTTAACTATAAAAACTTTTGTTGAGTCTTGTCAATAGTTGAAAGAGGATTCTAGATTCTCTTAAAGTAGATTTTTTGACTCCATATCAATAAACTTTGAATTTTCAAAGTGTAGAAAATAGGTATCCCTAAAATCACCCCTAGGCACTCATAAGTGAAGGTTGTAGGTACATTTTAGGCAAAATCTAGATGGCCAGTTTTGCAAACAAATCATAATTAAGTGATGTTACCTTAATCTTGAAAGGACAAGTCTATGACCATGTTTTTAAATGTAAAAGTTTCTCTTCCTATATGTTTCCATTTTGCAACTATATATGAATAAAATTCTCCAAAAGGTTAGACAATTCAATAGGAATAATGCTCAATTTCTTATTCAAATGCAATTAGGTATGGTTACTTTAATTTGAATACAGTAGATTCAACTCAAATCATCTTAGACAACTGCTATAAAGAATTAGGAAACTACTCAAAACCACTAATGCATAAGATGGTTTTTCAGGCCTCTGAGAGACCGTTTGAAGGTTGTTCCCCTTCACTGTTTCCCCCATTGTATAGGACGGCTAACTGTTAGAAAAAAAAATTCAAAAAATTCAAAAAAAAATTCTTCAAATGCAAAAAGTAGTTGAAAAAAATAAAAAAATAAAAAAAAATTCAGAAATGCGTTGAGGTGTCAGGCTAGTAGTCACGTTTCCTGGGTTCTCATAGCAGTAAAACCTTCGGTCTTCTAGAGGCCCAAAAAACCATCCAATGTATTCCTGCCCCACGTATCGATGATGAATCAAACTTTGAAGTTGTTCGTGTTTAATCCTAAGAGAAAATGGAATACATGATATTATATTATCAAAAGGATAATATAATTAAGGCTTAATCCCTCAAACACACAAGTCCTAATGTCATGTAATATTAGCATGTGGTGACTATATATATACAATCTAATGGTGCACACAATTATATTGGTGATCCTATATTGCTTCCATTGACTACCAAGTGTTACAAAAAATAAGGGAATCAACATAATTTTTCTAGTTCTTATTTGTATTTCAATTTTTAAGAGACTATTTCTATGTAAAAAATATCCCTCCATTTTTATGGGAATATGGTCACCCATATGTCACTTTTAGTTTCTCAACATGCCATTTTTGTGACATGTCTTCTAGAAAAATGTGGCCATGTCGAGTGAGTGTGTGGTAAGGCCTTCCAACTTCAAGAGTGCTCTTTTGTATACTTTTTAAACAAATTAGGAGGTCAACAATTCTAATCTCTTTCCTTCTTAGCGTCTTCCTTGTAAAGCTCTTGAAATTTAAAGAATCTTGAGAGCACTTCTATTTTTATTTAATTTTATTGAGTGAACACATAGAAATAGCCCACCCAGTTTTTTCTATGATAGTATGGATAGATCAAGTTTCCATGCTACAAGGAAAATGACGGGGACAAGCTTACATATGGACGTACTCTAATTGAGCCCTTCTCCAAGTCTACCCAATTTTTGAAATTACACTAAATGAATTTAATAAAAAGGATTGGATAAAAATGATGGTGGAGTAGATGTAAAATACTATCAATATCATGTAATTTTGTTTTTTCTTTGATCAAGAAAGGAATGCCATTGGTATTCTTTGTTTTGAACTACATAATAATATCTTTTACTATTATTTGGAAACAATTATCAATTATTTAATATTCACTTTTGTAGACATCCATAGTTAGTTGATAGTATATAATCGAAATAATATTCAATTGGCAATAATGAGAAAATTATACTAGTTTGTATAAAGAAGAACTCACTGCCTCATTTTTTAAGTTGACAAATTGAATACCAAAAGCTCGCTTTTTTTCCTTTTGATTTTGGATGTCTGTCAACATTTTGCATAGTAAAAAATTGACCTTACAAATGAAATGGCCAAATATTGTTAATCCAACTTGAAGTTCGTTTGGCATTATAAATAGACTACTCTATATAGTAGCAAAAGAACAACAACAAAGGTTTACAAGTCTTTCCTTTTTTAGTTGCACTTGCTTGGATATTTAAATGTCTGCAATGGAAAGCCATGCCTATTTCTATTTTCATAACACTATTGCATTAAAGATAATGAAATATGGAAAAGTAAATCCCTCAAATCATAACGTTGGGCCTGAATGAACTACACTAATGATGATGTCTAAGCTATTGTCAATGATTCAATGCCATAAATAGAATACCATAATATCTAAAACCTGCTCTAAGACAAATTGGACTTAGTTACCAATTTAAAAGAGTTGACCCCTTTCCAACCAACTAATTTTACTAGTCAGGTAGGAGCAACACAAATGTTGGGGAGGTGTACATTGAAAGTATACAATGATTTTAACATCTACATTGGAAGCCACAATTAACACTTACATTAAAGCATTGTCGATTTTGTAATCAGCCTATGGTTGGAAATAGGGTGACCTATATAACAAGAATAGGTTGAACAAAATCTTCATGAAAAAAATTCACGATAATTTTGTTTTTGCCAAAAAAAAATGTAAAAAAATATGAAATCCTTCTTAAATCTATTTTTCTTAACAAGGAAAATTTTCCCCTCACCATACCCATACAACAAATAATCATGCTAAATTGTTTAACCTTTGACCCCTCATTGCCCAAGGTTCATTTGAGTTCAAAAACATCATTGATTTTGAGGTGTTATAGATGTAAATGTCGCTAAGTTATAGAGATCTCAACCATACAATCTTGTAGTGTGCACGTTGTAGATGGTGTAAATCAAATTTGGGGTCATTTGACCATATAGATTGAGAGATTATAATGTTTTAGAGTTGAAAAAAGATGCTGAAAATTTCCTAAAAACACCTTTGGAGGTGAAATTCGATTTCTAAACCTATTCAAATGAAAAAACTTGAAACTACAAAGTGATTCAAAAACAAAAGACAAACACTTTGATGGGAAAAAAAAATCATTCAATTGACTCATTGCGTTTGCAAAATTGTATTGAAATGTCAAAAAACTGTAAAAAAAGTAGCAAATTAAAACACATCTATGGCTAAACCTACCTCTACTAAAATGCTTCTCAGTCAATCATAACTTCTTGGATTGATATGAAAATTTTACCACAAGAACTAGACTAGTATGCGCAACTTTTCCAACAAAAATTATTGAAAACAAACCCTGTCTGAAGAAGTTATAAGCCACCGAAGTTCACTGTAATGCAAAAATATCTGGATTTGGAACTTCGAATTGCTCCCAAGCATTCAAAACAACTTGGATTGACTTGAAAATTTTACCACAATAACTAGACTTCAAGGGTAACAAAACCCAACAAATTTTATTGAAAAAAAACATTGGATGAAGGAGATAGAAGCCCCAAAGTTTCAACCTTCAAGTGTAATTTGGTGAATTCAAATTGAACCTATGAACTTCGATTGGATTGATCTGAAAATTGTACCACATAAACTAGAAGAGAGAGCACAACTTTACCAACAAGTTTTTATCACTATAAGAAACCCACATTTTTTGTGACGAGCCCTGATTTTTTCTGACGGATTTTTTTTGATGTCTAAGTTGACATTTAACTTTTTTTATGTTTTTCATGACATCTAATTGATCTAATGAACATAATTAAAAACGTAAAAACAGCTAAATGTCAACTTAGACATCAAAAAAAATCCGTCAGAAAAAATCAGGGCTCGTCACAAAAAACGTGGGTTTCTTATAGTGTATTGAATTTGGACATCAGATGCAAAAGTTACAACACTTGGAATTTTCTGTGAGGACACTTTTTATCCCCTCCAACAATGAGGGGTTAAACAACGAGGACGTTTGGCATCCTTTCGTTGTGAGGAGGGGAAATCTTCTAAAGTAGTTTGACTTCCAATGAGTGCTTTTGCTATTTCTAAAACCCATGATTCATGTTGAGAATATAAAACGAAACAAAAATCAAAGACACTCAAAGTACACTTAAAAGAATACATTAACTTCATAAGTGTTTGAAGTATATACAATAGAAGAATAGGAGAGAGACAATGAATAGTTGTCTTCTCCTATTCGTCAAAGAAGATTCCCATTAATCTTCATGACACGTGTCACTCACCATTATGGTGAGCGTTCACATTAGAAACTACGTTTCTTAACACTCCTCCTCGCTTAGCATAATATGAGTAAAATATTATAAAATAATAATCTAATATAAACTAGCCGATGGTATGTATAAAATCAATCAAAAACCAGTCGTTGTCGCCAAGTCGTGGACTTGGTCGGCTGGTTTCGTAAGTCGGTGGTCAACCGATCGGTCCGAGGTTTGATACTCGTCGGCCTCGTCGACTGATCTGGGAAACTCACGGCTTGGCATTGCTAGTGAGGCAGGAATAAACAGCCGACCCGCTACCCTACCCCTGAGCTGTGATGTGACAAGATGTAGGGCACCCCAAGATGGTTAACAAGCTCCAGCATTGATCGTAAACCGTGGTTCTCACCACGACCCCCACCTTTTGTATGTAATTTCCGTAATCTCGTGAGTTTACGGTTGCTGCTTCATTAAAACCTTATCTGGGAAAACCTTGATTATAATCAAGGACAAAACCACAGATGAAGGAAAAAGAGTACAGCACCTTTATTAATCCATTCTCATAGTAAAACCCAATGGGAAAAAACTATGGAACGATATCAAAAGGTTTACAAATTTTCATAAAGAAAACTTATTGAATCTCTTGCTCTAAAATATTAAGTCGCCGCATACCAATGCCATGAATAAGTCGACGATGAATAGATAATGGAAGAGCCTTAGTGAAGAGATCAGTAAGATTATCAACTGATGACACTTTCTTGATTTCCAGGGCCTTGTTAGCACTAGTAGAAGCCCTGGTTTTTGTAGACGTTACAGTGAAACATGATTGTTTTTTAAAACAAGAAGTAGAATTTCAGATTTCAGCTGAGGGAGCCAGAATTCACTGTGATGTAGTGCAAAACGTGTGCATGTCAGAGGGAAAACATGGCCATGTTCAAGAAAATGTCTATGCCACAGAGGACGTCTGGTTGAACAGAGATGCGTTTCAGTGGATGTCCTGCGACATTCGATGGTGCCACGCTGGCATGTAACTTCAGTTCAGCGTAGTTAAGTAAAAAAAAAGTAACTTCCGGCTAAGGTAAAAGTCTGCCCAGCTTTCGAAAGCACAGGAGACGGGCAACTTTTGGGCTTTCTCTTAAAAAAGATTCCTATGGATGAATGAAATTGTTGACTATATGACATATTTCATTTTGGACTTCCAAAATGTAGAATATACCATGCACTACCCGTTCATAATTTGTATACTGCTCTTAAGCATATATGACTATCATGATTTTTTTCCCCTCTGTCCTATATGTTGGGATAGAATTAATGAACCCCAGTAGAAAGTCCTTTGTTCTAGGACGGAGAAAATGACATTTCCTAAACTCCAAGAACAGTTGGAGAAATTTGACTTCGTTGACTTCCGCTTAGTTCATGACACTTAAGGAAGACCTTATACCTGTATTGTGGTACTCATTTCTATGCTGAATGTGTAGCGACATTCAATTATATTGTCCTCCTTGTTTCAGATGTTCGTAGAGAATTGGTATCGCTCTAATTGTTGTCCATGAATTTGGTTTGTCTTGGAGGGGAGAAAGAAGAACATTTTTTATGCCGGTTTTTTCCTTTTCCTTTTTTCCTTTAGGATACTACCGGTTACATATGTACATTGTTGTATATTATCAATTTGTTCTTGGATAGTTTAGGAGTGTGCTTGCAATGATGGAAATACAATGTAATGCAATTAAGCCCTAAAGGACCATTGTCCCCTCAGGGGACAAAATGGATTTCGGGCAAGTTCCTATGATCTCAATTTTCAGTGAATTTTTTGGAAACTTTCCCATAAGATAGGAAAACTTATGAGTTTTGTGGGAATATAAATTTTATTTCAATTGGTGCCCGAGAGCAAAAGTTATGGCATCTTAAACATAATTTACACGTCACCGGGCAGAAAAATAAATCTACAAAAATTTGAAATTAATTTTTTAATTTTCTTCTTCTTAAAGATCATATTTTTGTCTACATGTGAAGCTTTGATTCATTCCATTTGGATTAGTAATGTGAAAGTTATAAACAATCTTGTTTTTCGGGCAATTTGAGCATCTACTTGAAAAAATAACTTATAGGATTCAATTCTGAATGCAATTTTCACAGTTTTTCAAAAACTGTTGTTTGACAAGGTTAACTTTTCTATTTAGAACAATCTCACCGTTCAGATTATTGTGTTTGAATCCCATTTTACAGCTATTAAAGATTTAGTTTTTCTTTCAATGTCGGACCTACTTGTATTGAACAATTTTTTAAAGAATGAAAATCAATCATGTTTTTTTTTATTTTTATTTTCTAGACTTTCAACTCAATTCTTCAACACAAATTTTTTTAAATTCAAGGTCCATGGTGTAATTTTTTCCCCCAAATGGCATTCAAAGTCATCTGAAATTGCAGGCTAGAGTTCAAAAAAACTTTCATTTTTGAACTTCGAATGCTCATATCTTCCAATCTGTACGATGAAACTCCATGAAATTTTTTCCACATGATACTACACTAGTAAAGTACAAGATCCTATGGTTAGATTCTAAAAATTTTTTTTTTTTTTTTGGGATGAATGCAGCAAAAATGGCAGTTCAGAGTAGTTCTTGACAGAAGAACGGCCCTGGTCCTTTAGGGGTTAAGGAATGCCACCTCATCGTTTTTGAATAAAAAAGCACATACCACATTCTCTTGCCTTTTTTCTCCAAGTTGGAGATCTGAATGTAGGGTACACTTCAATTGTCGTGTATGCTTCTTGAATAATTTGTTTCACATTGTTTGCGTTCTTCTGAAGAATACAATGTTCTAAGTTATTGTCACTTACATGTACATGTTCGGTGTTATGGAAATCTATTACAACTTAGAACTATTGCACTGTACATTATGTATGTGATGTTGCTCTGTTCCAAGTGCAAAAATTTGTGTTCGTCACTGATAGTCTTGGGTTAGTGGAAAACCCCCTTCAAGGATTGCATGTTCACTCCTCCTGACTTATATTCTACTAATTGCACATTACACCGTTACAAGAACATCACACTATAAGCATTGTGAAGACCTAGATAGTTGACGACATGTGTCTTGTACATGTCTGAATTCGTTACAAAACTGAAGGGCACAACAAGGTTCATGAACACAGTGAAACTATAATTAATCCCTTATTTTGGGGATGGGCATCAATGATTTTGAAATTCATGTACAATAGAAGTATAAAAGCTGTTTCATGAAAAAATAACTATTTTTTTCCATTGTGCACGTCTTCGTAGTTGTTTGCATTTCAGTCTTTCTATTGGTGACCATAAATCAATATTTTCTTGTGAACACAGGAGTTGTAATTTTTGGTATAACATCATACCGATCGATGTTATCGCACTATTAGTGGCCACCACTTGCAATTACTGCGGCTCACTTATTCGCATCCCTCTGTATCCCATCTACAGTAATGACATCCACATGTACAGTATCAACAAACAGCACATGCTCTTCTTTAGTACATAAATGATTACGTATATAGTAGTATTGATTGAATAGTTTCATGCACTCATTCGTTGAAGGCACACGTCAAAATGAGCATGGAAGATTAAGCCATTGCATGTTCTTGGAAATTCAGTACATGCATTGTGCACGGCGTTGCAAGCATGTTGTACACATGTACAATGACGTGCATTGCAGAGCATCGCTTCTGGTAAAATGTGCTTCAACATACGTTGATATAAAATGGGGAAAAACGGAACAGTTATATTTATGCTCTACACAATATACATTTGAACGTGCTTGTTTGTTGTCCTTCCTAGTCATATATTTGATTGTCTTCTTCAGCACCAGTATCAGGTAGTACTGTAATGTACTGGCCGCCTACTACAGCTGCTTGTCTTATAGGCTCAGCTTTCCACATTCTTGGTTGCAGGCCCACAAAATCGTCATCGTTGCCTAAATGGATGACGTTCGGAGTGGATAGCACATATTGCACTTCTCCACGCCTACCTCTGACTTCAGTCCTACAAATAATCTTCCAACCTTGTCTATGTAGGTCGTCCGAAAAGAACACTTGTTGGCAATGTAGTGGAAATGCGAAGGAGTCTGCATGCACGTTGCCGTCCATGTGGTTGAAGTTTGCCATGCTAAAGCCATAATGATCTCGTTGAATGGTTGGGTATCGAATGTCACGGCTTGCCTTCACCCAATCACATAGAAGGACTGTTGTGCAATGATTTCGGTAATCCAATTCCAATATCTCCTCTATATATCCCACGTAGTCATCAGTGCACTCAGTCGGCAAGCCATTCACAAGACCCCAATGTAGTTGCTGTGTAAAAGTTGCTGCTACACATGAGTCTCTCGTCACAAGGGCATCTTCGGAACTTCAGACTCGTAAATGCATTCCGAAAGCGTGCATGTGCCTATGCGAAATTGCATACCTCTCTGGTGGTTGTGCGTACTGCGCTATGTCCGCATCCACGTACTCACCTGCACGC
This sequence comes from Rhytidiadelphus loreus, assembly GCA_947034895.1. NCBI lineage: Eukaryota > Viridiplantae > Streptophyta > Bryopsida > Hypnales > Hylocomiaceae > Rhytidiadelphus > Rhytidiadelphus loreus. Next base: position 23,522,360 of record OX344765.1, on the reverse strand, counting down.
AATGCAGTCTTCAGTGTTGAACGCAACCAATCCGCAAAACATGGCAAGTCTCTCAATTCAGGCGGGTACTTGATGCCATGTGTAGCACGAGGTCGACGTGAATGTCGACGAAATGTTTCCCGTGCAGCCCATCTTTGTCCCTTCGCTTCTATGTATTTCCTACAATTGCATTGAGCAACAATGAATCATTATCCCAAACATGACATTCATATCCATCAATGTGTACATCTGTTTTTTCTAACATTCGGTATAACCACATTTTTCACACGAGTGCATGAATTGTTACCTACAGTAACATGTCTTCTCAAAAGATTGACAAGCATGCTATATTGTACATTACGTTTTCTTATTGGAAGTCACACGTGTACTAGAACTTGTTATTGCTAAAGGACTGCAAAACACTGTTGCATTTCTAGAAATTCAAGAATGCTATTCTTGCACATGAGAGCATGAATCTTCTGAAAGAAGCACTCACTACCGGAAAGGTTCCAATGTTGCTGCATTGTCAAGAACAAAAGCATGTGCATATTGGCGCTCCTTGTCTGTCAACTTGCGTTGCCTCCTCTCATTCGAACACAACACCTCATCATTCATGTTTGCATCTTCCATGCAATCCCACACGCGGTGTGTTGTTCCCCTATATTGCTTCAAATACTCCGTACAGAATCCGAGTGCATCCTCCATTCGGTAACCCTCTGCAATGCTTCCCTCAGGATGTGCTAATGTGCGGACGTGGTCCTTCAGTGTCTTCATGTAACGCTCAATAGGATACATCCAACGACAATGAACATGGCCGCATATGAATAGCTGTTGTACAAGATGCACTGGCAAATGTGATATAATGTTCATGAATGTCGGGGGAAACTCTTTCTCCAACATACATGTCGCTGTGACCACATTCCTCAACAATTCCTCTTGTTCCGACTGATGTACCTCTTTTTCACATAGTTTTTGGAAAACTCTGCATATTCTAATGATTGCCAAGCGAACATTCTCGTCCAACACGTTCCAAATTGCCACTGGAAGTATCTACAGAAAACATACAAACATACAATAAAAGTTTCATATTATATATCATAGTGTGTACTAAAAGAAGAACTGAGCAATGACAAATTTGTTGTTTGTATGGAAGTTCCATTCCGCATGTATGTTACTATGAAGTTCTATGTGCATGCTTCTTCATGTTATACGAAATGAGCTTCCTCTTGCAAGACGTCCTTGAACATGTCCACACATGAAACCAAGTTCACTATACCATGTTCGCTTAACTAATTTCTAGAAATATGCATACTATTCAAGACATGAAGAAATACACCTACAACAAATGACTTGTTACAAATGCAAATATGTTCCTATGAAGCACATTTTGCAGACAACGTTTCTGTACCTGTTGCATGAGTACATGGTAGTCGTGAGTTTTCATGTATTGCAATTTCCCGTCTTTCAAGCGCTTGTGAATGGAACCCACGTAGTTCGTTGGTGTGCGGATATTGGAAATGATCTGCACAAATTCTCTGCGCTCCTGTGGATTCAGTATGTAAGGTGCTGCAGGCATGTAGAACTCATCTTGTTCTCACCTTCCAGGTTGGAGCCAAATTTCTTCACGAACTTGCAAGTCTTCTGCATCTTGTCGACTTCCCGCGCTATCATTCATACCCATAATAGTCTTCAAAATGTTTTCACACAAATTCTTCTCGCAATGCATGACCTCCAAAATGTGCGGTACTAAAAGATTCTGTGTCACAAACCATGTAACGTGCATTACATACAACATACTGTCATTCATGCAGACGTTGCACAAGCAAATGCATGAGCTTCGTAGGTACTCTTCCCTAACTTCCTTCATCATATGCTCAAGACATATTTCTATGCACATGAAAATGCATTGCTGTTACATCATCGTGCTCTTCCATTCATACAATGCAAGTGTTGTTTCTCATGCTCTGTCATAGAAAGGAACTAAACAACACATGCTAAGTTTATGAGTCACATGGATTGAGTGGACACAATGTATACTATAAAGGTTCTACATATAAATATTCACTAAAAATGCAAGGCATCACACCGTAACACTTATGAAATTATACAATAAAACATACCTGCCAATACGGTAGTTCAAATAATGCCGGTAGTAATTTCACGCCTGTGACATGCACGGGATCATCTTTTGCATTCTCCTTTCCACCTAAGTCAAGGTAGGATTGTCTCCATGCAGCATATTTGATCACATCCAAGCCTGACATGATCGCAGGTTCACAACGATGCTCCACTTTGCCATTGAACCTTCTGTTGCGCCGGTATGGATGATGTCGTGGTAAATACCGTCGCATACCACCGTAGACCACCTTTGATCCTCGACAACGGCGGTTTGCTACAACATCACCAGTTTTGGCCATTCGTGAATCTGTCTCTGGTCCACAAGACACACAACCCTTGTAACCCTTACAACAAACGCCAGCAATTAGTCCGTAAGCAGGAAAATCCGATATCGTCCACATCAGAACTGCACGTAGTAGAAAACGTCGTGAACCCTCCGGTTGTGTGAAATCTAGTGCTGGTACTCCATCCCAAAGCTCATTCAACTCTTTCAATAGTGGTTGTATGAAAACATCTATGTTTTTTGATGTCGGAGAATGCTTGCCAGAGATGAGGATGCATAGTGAAATGAAGAACTTCTTGGTTACAAACCACGGCTCGAAGTTGTATATGAGAATGAGCACTGGCCAAGTCGACCAATTCGTATTGCTCAATTTAAAAGGGTTGACACCGTCCAATGCTAATGCAAGACGCATATTCCTCTTCTCTGCACCAAAGTTGCCAAACGCAACATCTTCATCTATGTGCTTCCATGTAGGACTGTCAACTACTGACCTCATGATGCCGTCATCACTAACATGCTTCATGTACCCGGTCAGCATGCCTGCTATTTCTGTTGATCGCCACATGCGCTTCAATCGAGGTATCAAAGGAAAGTGTCGAATGACCTTCGCTGGAATCGTATGGCTTCCTTCCAACCATCGTGACTTCTGACAATGCGGACAGCTATCCAATACTGTGTGTTCACCATCGTACAAAACACATCCATCAGGACATGCATGTATATTATGGTAGTTCAAACCCAATTGTCGAATTGTCTTCCACACTGCATAATGACTACCGGGCAGCTTGTTGCCAACGGGTAACAGGTCTTCCGACAAGTAATGCAGCAATTCATCAGTGAATTTGTTGCTGACACGGAAGACATTACACATGTTCATTATCACAACGATAGCAGAAACGACACTTGTCTTTGCGCCCGCATACAACGGTGTTGTTGCTTACTCGTACAAATCCTCAAGGCCATCACTCTCTGTGTCGTCATTGTCTTGCACATTATCAATTGGCAACGTCTCCCTGTGTAGAGCATCTCCTCGGTCGAGGGCCTCCATAACTTGCCTTTGTACGTCGTGGTACTCGTCCAGCACAGGGTCTTCATCAACAGAGGAACCACCCCCCTCAACGTCCAGAACATCGTCAACTACATCAGCATCGTGAATATCGAAGTTGTTGTCTTCTTCCACAACATCGTCATCATATGCTACATCTTCAACCCAAATGCCATGCGGAGGGTATCCCTCAGGTGGATCTCTCCCAATCATAGACTTTGTTAGAAATGGATCGCGTCCAACGGACACATGATGTTTGCGTATCATGGCAATGCTTTTTCGTAAACCCCCATGGCAGTCTTGGCAAGGACATAGAAACGCATGCACGTTCTGCTCCGTGGCCACTCGTAGCTTAGTTTGCAAAATGAGGTCGCCTGCTGGGATGTGTCGCAGTGTGCGACCATCGTTGGCAATGCGCACTCTTGTTGCGCGCTTCCGCAATTCTGGCATCTTGATTTAAGTTCCTCTGTACATGAACTCCTTCACATGTCATCGTTGTCAAAACATGATGAAGGTATGGTAGACAGAAACAATGCACGTACTACTGGACACAATTCAAATGATTGTCAAAATGCATGTGCTCAACTCACTGTACAGACATGATTATTCACATTCTGTGAATACACTGAATGAAGTCACTTCGTAGATGCAATATGGGTACCTACCTCTTCATACATTCATATGCTGTGTACGTTGCGCGAGCTACTGCAAGCAATCATTTCAATGTCTCCCTTTGCATGTACTGCACGACATAGGCAAGACAAACGTTGTCAATGGGTTTCACAATTCCACAAAGATGCTATATGTGTAGCACATGCTAAGTTCATTCTCTTCACAACGATAGTCAATTTTGTTGTATGCAGAGTATTGGCTCTTTTATGTCGTAGAACATGTACGTGCCATAAGGCAAATGACATTTTATGTCCAAAGAAAAAGAAGTCTGTTTGAGAAAACGTTGTTTCACTTACTTCTAACTACAATGATGATGTACCTATGATCTTTCCAGCACAATTTTGTCACGTTCTTATAATACCACCGTTGGCATTCACGCTTATTGGCTACTGTCACTCGTTGCATTATTACTAATAAGGCAAGAATACAATCACTCTTTACTAGTCAACACTTTCACTGTGTCTTAGCTGAAATATAGTTACAACAAAACTTTGAAGTTCCCTTCTTTCAGTACTTCTCTTTACAAGCAGCAAATCCCAGCAATTGCACTTGCTGTGTAAACTGAGGCTTACATTTGTATTTTTTCATTTTCAGTGAAGAAAAAAATTCCTCTTCCTGTCACATACTCACATTGCAAAAGCTTGTAACATTGACTGTCGTGAAAACTATAACGGTTGCTTGGCCCACTTGTCTCATCATGTGGTATGTACAGGAAGAAATGGAAGGACTACATGAATTGTTTGTACGCACGTGCAGTATCGTACATTGAAACGGGACATGTGACTGCTCGGTAGCTCAAAGTAACATGTGTGCAGCACGGTGCTCACTATAAGTGTCGAACACTAGAATGATGTCTCATCCTTGTTCTAACATGCTTCATTGATTAAATTGGCAATGAACATTCACGCTACACTATTGAAATGCAAGTGCAGCGTAACTATCTCTCATTCTAGTATGTCCTGAATCTCTAATGCTTGTTGTACAACTGAGGACTCAATGGTGATTTACTGTTGTTTCTACTATACAAGAACTTCATTAACTGGACTGCATTATACACACATGTCGCAATTCAACAAGCACGAAAATGCAAAGGTCAGCGGACAAACCATTTTATGACAAATTCAGCTCCAATATGAACCCACTTTGCTCCTCTTGTATTAACAGTTCTGCTACAACAGCTAGCGTTTACACATGGTCATGGACTTCGTATGCAGCGCAAGGCCTTGGTGTGCACAGTATATAGTTACATACAATGTGACGAAGTCAAGCAGTCTAGAAAGGAAGTGAATTGCTTTTGCAGTGGCTCTCTGTCGGAGGGTGCTTTTAGAACTACTGACATGCTAAAGGCCAAGTGGACATTGGAAATTTATCGAAGTTACTGTCCATGGCATGATGCTTCTTGCACCTCCATTACAGTCTATTACATTCACATTTGAAAGAGTGTTACAGGAGGTCCACTATACTATGCAGTATGCAACTTCAGACGTCTGCAGTCTTCGGTATCCATGTCTGAAGATATGGCCCTGTCCACCTTCAAATTCATTTGGACATTGCTTGTCACTTATATAATGATAGCACTAACGTCCACATTGTAAAGGCCTATGTAGAAAAAAGACCGGACATCAAATTATGTGGCTTAAAAACAAGCATGTCTACAACATAGCACATGTCACAAAGTGAAGCTGCTATGAAGTGGACCTATTGCACTGTACTTCTGGCATTGCCAAGAAAACTTGCTCATACAACCAATTGTCCAAGTCAAGCTCCCATTGGTCAAAGGGGTAGCACCCCTCATAGAACCATGATATGCAGTACATGTTCTGCTTGTAAACGTCATTGATGGTGTTTTCCATGAAGTCCATTCCGCCTAGAATGCCACGCTCAAAGTAATACATGTGCATACTGTACTGGGAAACTAAGTCCTCCAGGTACGCGTTGAACTCATCCTCTGTATCTGATGGACAGTATGTGTCATCGGCATTTGAATTGTCCTCCACGCTATTAATTTCCAACGCCTCGTCATTGTGTACTACGTGTGGTCCCCTTGACATATCTTGCACACTAGCTGCGGAAGTCATCTCCTCTACAGAAGTCTCCACATACCCCAAAACACTGTCATCGACATATGAACATGGCCACAGACGTGAGGTATGGCATTGCATACAGTAGAAGCACGTTCGGAGTGATGTGCTAGTCGACGTCTTATAGAACATGTGAAATTTCATGGCATTCTGGACGTCCATCATAACAGCACAACACGTGATGAACCATTTGACGTGCAGCGTGCACCGGGACCAATCCAAGCAGGTGTCCTACAAGGTACATGGAAAACATCAATGCAGAAGAAGACTTCTTTCTGTAATTTTGTATTGCTTCATGGTTGTGCACAGCATAGCCTATGCTTATGCCATGAACATGTGCAATACGTGGTTGCTGTATAATAGCACTTTCGGCTTACTGCTGCGCGAACCCAATGAGACATGCTCTCACAAAGTAGCAAATGATAACATAATGAAGTCTACAAGGTAGTAGGCCTATCATGTAATACTAAAAAAATTTATGACAGACTGTACAAATCGTCAGCGCTGTCACTGCATTGCACGTCGCTAAGCGAACGGATAGCAGCACGTTCATGTGGTTGAGGGAACATTCCATGAAACGTCCACCGAAACACAATGCAAAACGTCCTCGACGACTGTGCTGTCCCGAATTTCGAAAGTCGTCTCCATTCCACGTGTGCATGGCTTCCCATAGTCATGGAACAAGGAAAGGTGGACATATTTCTGTCCATAGTGTAGCACAACGGAAGTGGCGAGCCTACTTTTCCCTACTAGATTGCATACACTTCGATATGGCGAGGAAATCAACTGTACAGCATCATAACACGGTAGCAATTCCTGAGGTAGACGTACCTTTCTCGGCGGGCCCTGATTTTCACGTGACGGATGCAGCTCTTCGTGTGTTCGAGAACTTCGTGCAAACAATTGCATTTTCCACGTCCAATGCAAGTGTAGTGGCGAGCACCGCTCCTGTTCGGAAGGCTTCAAATTGCATAGAAATTTGTGACTTGGCGATCAAAGGACACGCCTCACCGACTTCATTGTTGCCTCCCTGCGCCGCCAAACTTGCATGTAGGGTAAGTACTTCCCAGAAATCCTAGCACGCTGTCTAAATTTTGTTTTAAAGCTTTCAATTATATGGAAAAATGGCATTACTCAGTAGAAATCGTGTAGCGCAAGGATTAATGCTTCCATGCACTACTGTCCCATTAATTTTGTTTACTGCGCCATAGCCCACAATGTTGAGGCATGCACGGCAATAGGCGCCGCGGTCATAGGACGTTCGTCAATGTAGGCTTCTCCGTGGCATGTGCTCATATATACATTGTTTGTCCCTAATGTTTCTCAGAACACTAGTCTTCATTCCCTTCGTGTTGTTTGAGTGTCATACTGTGATTTACCTTCGTACAGGACGTTGCATGCAGAAGTACAGAAGACTTCTCTTCAATTCCTATTCAATTTGTTCTATACTACAGAAGGTGATCCCTTTTTTGGCTTGTGGGGTGCTGCAATTTTGGTATGGCAGTCTCCCCGTGCGGGAAGCCCGAATTGTTGTTTTCGTAGGATTTGCTACGCATTTCAAATGCGCTTCTGTTTTTCTGAACTTCAGTTGTTGCAATTGTCGTAGGCTTACAATGCACTGCATCATGCATGACAGTGCACGTAGCATTCTTTCATACAAGAATGGTTAGCCAAATATGTAGTTTTTGGTGAATTGTGTCGTCCGTCTGCTGCGAGCTGCTATGCACTTCCTGCTAAGTATGTTAGTACACACATTGCTATACACCTTCAGTGCCCATAGCATTGTTTTGTGCCTATCACAAGTATGGCATATTTTTGTATAACTAGCAGTTACACATCAACGATTTGTACTCCTAAAGTCCCAATGAAGTTGGAGTTGTGCTAGACAAGCATGAAGTGCTTCCGTCAGTCGTCACAATATGCGCTTCTGTACTTTTTTATGTGCCAATTGAAGGGACGGTGGCATCATACACAATATGGTCTAAACAGTGGAACTGCGTGTTCTGTGTAGGTTGTCCCTGGAAAGCTGGTGACATTGTCGTGTGCACAAATGAACATGGGACCCCGTCGTGCCAGTACTATGAAACACAGTGCACTTCCATCCCAAGCATATGTGCAAGCTATTAATGAAGGAGATGACGACTTTCAGCAACAATCGTAGGAGAAGAACATGCGTCTTGTAGGCGAGGTGCGGAGCAAGTGCTTGAATGACAAGCGACCGATCACCAATTCGTAAGGGAAGGGGAAGTCGCACGCATCTCCGTTGATAGGACGACCGAAGAAGCGGAAGGCGTTGGCTGCCGAGGACCGACCATCCTCAGAAGAAGACCGTCCTTCTATGCGGAGGCAACAATTTCACACCATAGCCATTGAGGACAGGTGAGGCTCATCTGTTTCTTTTAGACATTGCGTGTTCTCTATGCTTTTGTCACTGTGCTTCTCATCTGAGACGTCCTACTTGTTTTCAGGGATTTCCGATTTCCTTTTAGTTTGTTCCTCTGAACATAGGGAGTGTGTCAAATTAGTGGACATGCCATTGAATACGATATGTATCAGCTTTTACCCATATGATGATGTCGTCGTAGACGTCTACTACATTGGAGGTGACGTCTTCGTGGACCTCCACTACGTTGGAGGTGACGTCTTTGTGGACGTCCACTACGTTGGAGGTGACGTCTTTGTGGATGTCCACTACGTTGGAGGTGACGTCGTCTTGGACGTCCTCTACGTTGGAGGTGACATCGCTGTGAACATAGCAAATGTAGACGTGCACGTTCACATTAACGTCGATCGTGATGGTCTGCATGTCCGTGTTTGCTTACCACAGGCCACAATGTTTGCCAATTCAGGGAGAAAACTATTTCAGTGGGTTCATGTTCTGCGTACATAGCCTTCAAGTGCAGGCATGTGCCCATTGGGAAAGAGTAACGCTTCTTTTTAACCATATAATGTATGTATGCAGCGTGCCGTCTGAGAGCGTACAAGAAAGTGATGAAGAACAGGAGGACACAACTAACGATGAGGAGAAGGCGGAGGTGCCCGTGCACCGACTTGTGGACATGGCTGGTAAGGTCATTAGAAAACCCATCATGGTGGATGACATTGGGTTCCCACATGGAAAAATGATGAAGACACTACGAGAGGACGTTAGATTGTTTGCTGCCGACTTGGATGTGACAATGGGTTGGGACCAACAAGACAAAGGCGATCGCAGGCGCTTCTATGAAAGACTATATGAAGGTATGACCTCAAGCCTGAAATGTGGGGCACAGTACAGTACAACAATCGTGCAAGTTAGTAACAATGGAATGCGGTTATAGTGCTGGGTGTCTGCAACGCGACTTCTATGAGAAACAGTGATGACCGACACTTGCATTGCTTTGTCTTGTTAATGAACTCTGCGATACAAGGTGGCCACTTTATCTTTAGCGCAGACGTTGCACCAAAAGAAGCTTGCATTCCAAAGGAAGTAATAGCACACTCAATTTGCATATGCTAATAGCTGCAATTTTGCTTTCAGAGTGGCGTCTCGTCGGGCCATGTGCAAAAATCAATGACCATTGGCTTGGACCGCTGATCACGAAGGCCTTAATTCATGCGCGGTGGAAAATAAATCAACTTATTGATGCAGGTAAGAAAAGACCTGCTGATGTAGACGTTGAGCAGTGGAATGTACTCTGTGCAAAGCGAAAAACAGAGGAATCTAAGCAGATATCGGAGCACATGCGCTCCATTTCGAAGAATAAAGGCTCTAAAGTTACACAACTGCAAAGTATTGAAAGAGACATGCTCGTACAATTGGTGAGTTCATATCCGCAATTTCTATCATGTAGTACAGTAAATGATGTTTGAACTGCGGTTCAGAAAATGTGTATGTTTGCAATGACGTTCAAGAAAGCACATTCCATACCTAGAACCCAGAAAATACGCTTCTAGCAACACATTTCATAGCATTTCTGTATTGGATGCAGACTCTAGCGAAGAAGCGACCTCCTCTTCCCGCGGAGGTTGAGGCAGCGGTTGCAATGGAGTTCACTCGACAGGAAGAGGAGAAGCGAAAAGGACCCGTCGATACCACAACGGACATAGAAGAAGTGCACAGACGCTTGAATGGCATGGAGCAGTCCATGGCGCTTCACCAATCGAAGGTGGATGCATCGCAGCAGCGCTTAGAGGCCTTGCTCATGGACATGTTAAACAGTCGTCCTAGCAATGCAGTCAGCGATGTACCAGAGGTGTGTCATCCTACATTGCCAGAGAACAACGACGATGGGCTAGTTGTTTCTAAAGACTGCACGGCCTTCACCACCGCTAAAATGAACGCCTTGCTGGAGAGTGCCGGTGACGAGGATGCGCAGAACTGCACCACCATTGGAGACGCCACGACGAAGACTGCGGCTGACCCAATGCACCTCGTGGTCATGACTGCATTGACGGAGTCCACCAAAGCGGCGCCGACGCTGCCTCAGAAGTCTATCCATGAATCCATAGAATCTGTGGATGTGTCTGTGGACGAAAATGTTAACAACAATGTCGCCGCAAACGTCGATGTATACGCACTACCTGAAGAGATGACGATTGTGAATAACGGGAGCATGCCAGTCCCCACCGAAGAGAATGCAATGTTGACCACTGTAAGTTCTTGCATCCTTTGAAATTATGCAGCATTTCGTTTGAGGATAAATGCACATAGAAACGTTACTATGAAGCAACCGTGCCATGTTTGTATTTTATTGTTGTCATTCACATGCATTGGTACGTCCAAAAACTGGGAACAAGCAAGTACAACACATTGCATGGAACGTGCTCATTGACAGTGAATGTGGAGGGGGGGCTCTGCTTTTCCATCGTGCAATAACAGTTTGTCACATGATTTCTATGTTTTCTTCTGGAATTGAGAAAAGAAGGCCGTCAAGAGCTTGTAGTGCATAACCTGCGCTTTTCACTTTCACAGTAGCGAATGTCTTCATGCATATGGCATTGTGAACGTCTTATAATGACGTAGGAAACCCATCTGTAAATACACACTAACTTCCAACAAATTGTCTTCAATGTCCTTGTCGACATGTAGGATAACCCTACAAGGCGAGGCATAGGTGATGTGCCTGTGCAGGCAAGTCGTACAAGCAGGACTCAATCTAAAGGGGTGGCTACAAAGGTAAACACTACATTCAAGACTCCGAAGGCCACTGTGTTGAAAAGGGTTGATGCCCCGCCTAAGGTAGTTGATACATAGGCCTTCTTGTTCTTGCAGTCTTCTTTGTTTTCTCGTGTGTTCCCTGCAGTGCAGCTCAACACACCTGCATGTCGCTAGAGCTTATTGCGTACTACAAGTGACCCTTAGCTGTCATTGAAGTGAAGCACCTAACCTGAATGTCGTCAATTATTCCTTGTGCAATTCCAGACTGTTTTGGCTAAGAAAGGGGAAGCATCAAAGAAGAAATGAAGCATGGCACTTTCAGTGTCGACGAGTCTGCAGCACTTGGATGCAAGCGCATTTGACGAAGTGCCGATCAAGTTGTGGACAGTTGAGGATGGTGCTTCTGTTGCATCAAAGACAATGGTTATCGGTTGTAGTATGTATATAAAGTTTTGTGCAACTGCGAAGTTGCTACATATGAAGGACATAGCGATATATGTGAGTTACAAAGGCAGAAAATTAGGAACTGTAAATAGGGGCATCCGCTGAACAGTAGTGGTGTGCATCAATTCTGTTAGTTTAGGCGGTAGGATTCATGTCCTACATACTAACGTACATGACGTTGACCACATTGACAACGACTTCCATGGTACATTGTCTACTCTATTTTGTCTTTTGCTTTCATGAAATCGTACATTTGTTTTGTAATGACAACGGAATATTAATAGACCCATCACTAGTGCAAGTGCCTTTGTTATAGGTTTCCTTGTTGAAACATATAGCGTTCTTTTTGTTGGAAGTTCAAATGTTCATTCTGTAGTGAAACATGTCTATTAGGATTGTTTGTTTCCATAGCGTCTGATGTCGACTACTGTTCACGTACAAACTACGCTGGGAGTGTAAAATTGTGCATTGTACGGACCACGCTTTATTTACTCTATCTTTGACTCTTTGTATGTGCTGCAAGTTCATAGTTCCATTACATGGCTTGCATCCACCTTTTCTGTGCCCTCATGCGTTTCATGTACTTGCATTCAGGAGAACTAAGTATGAGGACGTTTACATGTTGGTAAGCCTACAGCAAGGGAGATGACGTACAGTTTCCAACGAAACATTGTTTGGGATAGCAGTCCATCACTGTGGTCCGCATTGGTGTGCATGATGTATGTTGGTGAGTACTTTTCTGGCAAGCTTGGCAAAACAAGAAGTCTGTGTTCTTGTCCATCTTCCGTAGCCTCTATGGTGCACTTTAGCAATACAGTCCAGAAGAAAGGAATTAGCATTCCACAATGGAAGGACTGTTTAGCACTTTCCAAAAGCATAGATGATGTTGTTGTCTTTCTTCTTACTGACTGCATGATACTCTGTCCACTCATGCGTGTAGACAAAGTGCCATTGCCCTTCTTCTAAGGTAATGAACGTTGTGTACTGGTTTCGTTTGTGCCAAACGGAAATGAGACGTTCAATTATGAAGTGAACATTGCTCATTTCAATGTTCTGCTTGTGCAGAGAGAACTCTAGCATGTCGAGGGATTTAGTTCTGTAGAGTGCATGTCCAACAATGGAGTAATCACATTCCCTGAAATGACTTTGTACTTCATTGTGTTTTCCAGTGTATTGAAGTGCATTCAAGTACTAATGCCACTCATTTACTACTAGAAGAGATTTAATGTAGTAATGTAGTATGTAGTAGATGTTTTCTTGGGTTTACAAAGTATCTAGTGCTTTACCAAGAATGAAGTGTGCGGCTTTTTGCACAGGTGAAGCCCATATAAGTGTGCTTGTTGCATGTGCTTGTAGCTTGTGCTTGGAAGGTGACCTTTTCTAATTAGGAGCGGACACATACGAAGACCGTGCTCTCATCATGGAAGGACCTTACTATTGGCAATTGAAGCAACACTTGGAAGGAAATGTGACAGACTGCTCTGTGAACTTGCAATACTTGCCCTTATACAAGTGGTAAATCCTACAAACGGTACACATTCCACTGGAAGACAAATAGCGATAGCACAGTGTGTTGTACAGGAGCAGAAAGACCATACATGTTCATTAAATGAAATTTCGACATTCATTGAAATTAATTGTACATGTACAGTATGAAGAGGCTACTAACTATTGTCACTGTCTATAGTGTACAGTATGAGCACTGCGGGGGAAAAAACATATGACAACAAGTGAGGTGTTACAAAGCACTTGCTCTGACGTGTTGAAGTACTGTGTATACATGCCAGTTAATGCAATGAATGTATGTGCGCAAAGACATTTCTAGTCTTTCACAGGAGTTGTCCAATACTCCAATGATAATGACGTAAAACAAACATCTTCCATTTTGCAGAGCAAGGTACGATTTACCAATCTTTCAGGAGGAACTCATGAATGTTGTAGGTCTGTTCTACACAATAGTTAGGAGGCCCATGAGCTTAGTTTGTGTCTTCTGTACATTCACTATGTAGGGATTGCTCTGTAAAAACTGCGTACATAGTCATAGGAGTGAAGAGGCAGCATTTCTGTGGTCTTTTAAATTGGCATGTCTAGCACCTTGGACGTACAGTAGCTGCCTTAAAAAGGTTGGTGACAGCTTCTGTAAATCGGTTGTTGGCAGAAATTCCTTCGCCGAGTTTTGTCACATTTGCCTTGCAGTCAAACATAGCTTCTGTACATGCAAGAACAACAATACAGGACTAGACCAGAAAGTGCCTATTGCTGTACTATTGGAGGACAACAATGCAGACTGCTTCAGACAATGGTGTAGTCCTACGTTTGATGCATGACAATGACAGAGAACAACCTCTTCAATGCATGTTTCTTCCGACTGTATGTTTCCAAGGTCTATTACCTGTACATGTTTTAGATCGTCAGTTCCAACAGCAGCGTCATGGTCATGATATTTCAGTTCTGCATGCTAGATTGCAACGCCTGTAGTTGGTCCATCACCAATGTCTATTAGTGAGTACATCAACGTGCGCTTCCAGAGGAATTCACATTGGTGGAAGACCTTCGTGTGCCGAACCTGGTGCCTGCCTACAGAGGAGGCAGTATGACGTGCAAGGATTCCGAATGTGAGTGATTTGTATGGGAGGATGCCTGACGTACAAAATGTGGAAGTACTTTGTAGGGGAAGGACCTTCATAAATGACAAAGTGAAATGAACGAATGTGTACCTTTGATCAAATTGTGTGGTATAGTAGAAGTGTCATATTGTCATCATCCGCCTTCAAGTCAGGAACTCCAACTGATTGGAATGTACTAAAATACCTGAAGTCATGACACAGAGGAGGTGCCCTACAAATATTTATGCATGTCTGCACTGAACAACTTGTAGAGCATGTTGTAGGTCTTATGAATTACCAAATGGAACAGTTGTGCTGTTCCTATGTTGAGGTATCATGGTCACGGTCAGCATGTTAGAGGACATCACCTTCCAACCGCGTTTTCTGCAAGGGACGAATCACGACTTCAACATGTGCCCACTGCTAACTGCTTCTATGCGTCGATGTGTTACAGACATGGTGGGCGCTACTTATTGTAATAGTGGTCCATGGCCTTTTTATTGAATATTCTTTTCTATGCCGTGAACATTAGTTCAACGAAGTCAGAAAGTACGTTGAGCACTGGGCAATCACCAGTAGTTTCAAACCTTCTGTGCATATATCTTACAGTATAGTGAACTTGAATGGAAAAGTATTGTTTTGATAAGAACTACCGTTTCATTTGCTTTGACTGGGGGGTGCTAATGGTAGTCTATTGATACAGTTGTAGTTCCATAATATCGAAGTTCATACGTACACATCATTACCAATGTCGGATACGTGCATCGTCGTTGCTTTGCAGAACGACGACATATGATACAAGAAGAGCTATGTGTAGGCTATTATGGCTTCATTGAACGACATTTGAAGACTTCCTCTACAACGACTACTCGGCCATGCAGGTACGCACATCACATTCTTCAGGGAAGTACATACTACGTAGCGCAAGGTTCAGGTTTTGAACTAGTGACACTAGGAAAGAAAAAGTCATCGTAGTTGTTCAATTCTTCCTAACGTTTTGCATTGTACTTAGGACTTCTCTTGAAGAACATACCGTACATGATGGAACATGTCTGTCTGTTAAGCTGAATTGAAGTTGTATTCACTTGGACGCACTATCAATACACTTCTGTTATGCTGTTCTTTTAATGAAAATGTCAGAATTCATTTCAGTTTGTATTTGCATGTTTGGTATGCAATGGACACAGTTTCCCATAATCATATGAACATCGAGTTCCTTGTCTTTCCGTTCGTTTGTGTTTGACATTGTTTTTGAACTACAGTAGACACTAACATTTGTTTTCATTATGTATATATGCAGAATGCGCAAGTACTGTCAGGTGTCTGCTTGCCTATCTTTTTTTTGGATGCAAACTTCTGACTACGGAGACTTCTTAAGGTGCTTTCTGCAAGTGAATATGTTCTTTGACGTTGCCATCATTAACTATTGGGCTTGTTCACAAGACGTCCATTTTATGACCTGCATTTTCACTTCAGTTTTCGAGCAGAAATGCCAAACACATTAAAGTGATTCAATGAACAGAAGTGCTTCACAAATTCATGTCAGTGCATTATAGTGTCACATCGCAAGAATAGAGGAGAAGGTGATAGTTTGCGCCTCCAACAAGTAGGCATCTCCGAAGTTAGCAGAAATTGTACAGGCTGTTGCATAGAAAATTCCAATGTAAGTACAACATCACATGCATGATTGACAAGAATGCTACATTACTACACAGATATGTGCATTGCTTGCTTCCACTGTGATGACAATGCATAAGAAAGGTTTTCAACATTGTTGAAGAGTAATTGGTGACTATAGTACAAGTTCAACTACATGAACGTAGTCCCTTTTTTGGATGATTATCTATACACATGACATCCATAATATTCACGTCCAAGAGGCTTGCTATAGGAAAGCATGCAAAATGTGTGCAGGCGTATAAATATGTGAGGTTCATATAGTTTCTGCTGACGACATGCTGTATCAACGTCGCTGGCAGTTGACATAGTATTCAGGCGTTGCCGCATATGAATGTTGAGAACAGGTGGCATTGTACATGGCGATACAACTTCTTTCAGTGACCATCGTCGTCAGCATGCACACGTGCAGTGAGCTGCTCCTAACGAAGTACATGTTGAAGTTCCTGCGCTTCATTTCTTCGTACTTCTATAAGCTGTTTTAATGCTATTTACTTTGGATGTGCAGATTTATCATGCTGGAACTCCAATGCCGATGTATAACATGTACTACACATTCATCACTGTTGAGAAGTCTGGTAGCAAATATTTGTTGTAATATCAGTTCAGTTGATTATCTACCTATATACGACACGTAACATCTATGACAGTTCTGTTGTTTGGATGTGGAGCATTGAAGACATGTACATGTCCAACACCTGCACTTGCACACAAACTCTATGAAGTGCAGCACTACATGTGAGATGCATGTTGGTGCATGCCACCCTTTGAGCCTGGTAATGCAGGTTCAAAAACTGTGCACTTCTTCTACTTCAACGAACAGCTTCATCACCTTTTTTATTTTAGCGTTGTCATTCCTTGAAGTGTCTGTTACTGCATCTTTCAATAGGCTTTCTTGTACTACATGCAGGTCTGCCTAAATGATCATACTACATAACTACAATGCAGTAACTAAAAGCGCATCGTCATGTCCTCAAGTAGCATTAACTCGTAAAGGGCCATGATGGGCAAGCAAAGTTGTCATCCCTTGTAAAGGAAAGTGACTTAGTAAGCAACATGTTAGGAATGTTGCAATTCCAATTGTGAGCAAAGTAATTTGACTATTGCTGTCAGTACTATGGGATGTGCAGGTTTGGACTACAATGACAGGAACAACGACTTCAAGCACTGTATGCAATGACGTTCTGGAAGCGTGAAGTACTTGCAATGAATGCGGATGCTCTATTATCATTGCTCACATGAACGCTGGCAACATGAGATTGTTCATTCTGAAGTGTGCTTCTACTACCAACAAATCCATGTACTTGGTTGTACGTGACAACCTCATTCAACGATGTAGCAGATCATGTGCACTTGCATACTAAGCTCGCAGTGCTCTTCATCGGAGGTATTTCAACATTGTATGACATAAACATGTAGTCATGACGACCTACTTTTCTGTTCAGCACGCAAATGGGGGGACAAGGTATGCTTTTGAAGTTGTAATTTTACAAACTGTAGTATCAGCCATTGTGTAGAGATGCAATGTAATGCAATAAATTTTGTCATTTGTGTGAACAAATCGTCTGTTTGTGGTGCTTCCACATACTACCGACCATATTCCCAAGACATAGATTGTAAGTCATGATTGACGAGGTCACCAAGTTTTAAGTCACAGAGTGCACTTCCTTTTCATGGGACTAGTACTGTGATGAACATGTCAGCATTTGAACTATGTCGTCTATATGTTTGGTATAAAAGCTTCTTGTAAAAAGTGCAACGCAGCTACACATGTATCGCAATGAAGTACTAATGTCAGCATTGAACACGGTATACCAACTATTTCCTAGGCATGTCTTCAAACATGTACTGCTGAAATTGTGGCGGAACATGCCGTCTGTGCTTGTGAATGCTATTTCATGACTGCGAACTCCGCTGTCTACATTGACTCACACATCAATTGTTGCACAATGCAACACTTCGTCGAACATAGCTTCAAACGTACCAAACGGCTTATTGCTATGTTTCTATGTTGTATGCAACACAACTAAGGCGAAGCTGAACAGGCATACAACTTAGCAGTACTGTCAATAATGACATCCTCTAAAAGGATGTTGAATCCCTTATTCGACATTCAGTATCACATCACCGATGTTTTTTCAGACGTTACACATGTTCCATTGAACATCTGAGAGGACACGCCTCATAACCGACAACCATTACTGGAAACGAACTTCATGTTTTTGCTGACGTTGATTGAAACAACTTCATGTCATATCGAACGTCCTACTGCACATTTTGTTTTCAACCAAAGCACATCACAGACTGTTGACTACGTAAGCCACGTCGGATTTTTAAAAAGTCACGTCATTAAAAAATTATATTTCCACGTCATCAATGGGCTGTGCTAAAAAATGTCAACGTGGCACTACATGCCGACATGGTGCTCACTTGGTCGACACTTGTCGTGCATTTTGCCACAGAATTAACCATGTTCACTGTCACGTTCTAATGAAAACATAGGACGTTCTTGAGGAATTCCATGTGTTTTTTACTTGTCAGTTTTGACGAATTTTCCTAGACATTCGCAGTAGACATGTTTGACGACTACCTCAACATCTGCCTGTGTTTTTATGCTCGTCCTGAAAAACGGAAGTTTCTTCTAGTGTAGTAATCAAATCATGTGTAAAACTGAAATACTTCGGATCAATATGTTTTGTTCGGTCACCTTTAACAAAACCTACTTGCATTTGTGCAACACAAGCACTGTTGTCTTCATATAAGACAGTTGGAGAATCATCATATGACAATCCACAATTTGTTAGAATAAACTTGTCAATTGATCGTAGCCAAATACACTCTCGAGATGCTTCATGTAAAATGATAATTTCTGCATGGTTAGAAGATGTAGTAGTAATGGTTTGCTTCACTGATTTCCAAGAAATTGCAGCTCCATGTCGTAAGAAAACATAACCCGTTTGTGATTTGGATGTTGCTGGATCATATCTATATCCAGCATCAGTATATCCAACCAATGTTGGATCCGCAGATCGAGTGTAATGAAGTCCCAAATCTTCAGTTCCTTTCAAGTAACGGAAAAGATGTTTGATTCCATTCCAATGGCGAAGTGTCGGCCGAGAACTATGCCTTGCAAGGACACTAACTGCAAATGCAATATCAGGCCTTATGGATGTAGCCAAATACAAGAGTGCTTCGACCGCTGCGAGGTATGGATATTGTTCACCCAATGTTTCCTCCTCCTCCTCACAAGGGCGATACGGATCATCATCTTTGATACTTCAACCAACCATAGGTGTAGACAAAGGATAAGCATCAATCATATTGAATCTTTTAAGGATTCGATTGGTATAAGTAGATTGAGATAGAAAAATGTTGCCATCTTGCATATGTAGAACTTGTAAACCAATGCAAAAAGAGGTTTTGCCAAGTAATTTCATTTCAAACTCGCGAATAAGAAGCTGAGTAGCAGCAGCACATGCAGATTTGGTACCCACAAGGTTCAAATCATCAACGTAGACAGCAATAATTACAAATCCATTTGTGTCTCTTTTGATAAAGAGACATGGAAGTAATGCATCATTTATGAAATGATGTTCAATAAGAAATTGTCGCAGTCGTTGATACCACATACGTCCAGACTGTATAAGACCATATAATGCGCGTTGTAATTTCACGCCACGATGTTTGCCAGAGATAGGTGGATTTGGGCTGGTGGTTTCAAGACCAGGAGGAATTTTCATATAAATATTTGCATGAAGTGAGCCATAAAGATAGGCTGTAACAACATCCATAAGGTACATCTCAAGAATGGCATGAACTGCCATTCTGAGAAGATATCGGAAGGTAATAGTATCTATAATTGGTGAATACGTGATATCGTAATCAATGCCAAATTTTTGTGTAAATCCTTGAGCAACAAGACGAACTTTGTAGCAAATAATCTGACCTTTGTCATTTCGTTTGCGTACAAAAACAAGTTTGTATTCAAGAGGTCGTGAGTTAAGATTATTCACGATAGGTCCAAAGACTTGTCTCTTGCGCAAAGATTCATACTCCTCCTCAATAGCAGCTTTCTACTTGAGCCAATCAGAGCGATTCATCGCTTCTTCAATAGTACGTGGCTCGGGATCATCTTTCTCGCAAGAAAGATGTTCTACAATCATAGAAATGAAATTTTCATCCATGTCAATACTTGCTCTATCCCATATGTGGCCAGTACCACAGTACATTATAGATAATTCTGTATTCAAGTGAGATACATCTTCTTTAGAAGTAGATGAATGAATAAAATCGGAAGTAGTTGCTATAGATAGAGAAGGATTAGCAACATCAGAGATTGTCTTGCGTTTGCGTGGTTGTTTATCTGGTCCACGAGTCCGTTTGCTCAAAGATTGAGGAGTAGAAATAGTTGTAATATCTGGTACAATAACTCGAGCAAGAAGATTTCGGGCTTCATTCAATGGAGTTTTTGTAATTCGTGGCGCATCATTAAAACCATCAGGAGTTTGATCTGCAATCTTTTGCAAATGCAAAATTTTGACAACTTCAGTTTCAAACAAGGATGATCGTGGATCAGGATTTGATGTAAGTATTTGAGGTGCTTGAAATGTAATACCAAAAGAAGTCTCTGGAATAAATGCTCCTCCTCTTAAAGATAGAAATACGTCTTCTTCAAACCGACAGTTGGCGAAACGCGCACGAAGTAATGTACCGGTTGAAGGATTAATGTATCGAATAATATTGGGAGAGTCAAATCCAACATAGATGCCTTCTTGGCGATGAGCACCAATAGTACGACGTTGAGGTTCCGCAATTGGAACCCAAACACGGCATCCGAATACTCGCAAATGAGATACATTCGAAATTCGTCCTGAAAGAAGTTCTTGTGATGAAGCGATCTCTACAGATGAAGGACGAAGTCGAATCAAAGTTGCAGCATGTAGAACTGCATGTCCCCACATGTATGCGGGCAAATTTGCATGTAAAAGCAAAGGCCTCGTAATAAGTTGAATTCGCTTGATGAAAGACTCCGCCAATCCATTTTGAGCATGTTTATACGGAACGGAATATATCAGATCAATTCCAATAGCAATACAATAATCTTCGAAAGATTTGGATCGAAATTCTTGAGCATTATCCATCCGAAGCGTTTTGATTGATAATCAGGAAAATGAGCCTTGAACCGGATAAGCATAGAAAGTAAGTTGGCAAAAGCCAAATTTCTAGTTGATAGTAAGGAGACATGAGATTGTCTGCCTGATGCATCAACCATAACCAAAAAATATCGAAATGGTCCAGACATGGGTGTTATAGGACCACAAATATCACCATGCAATCTCGAAAGCATTGGTGGTAATTCACTGGGCAACTTCCATAGAGATGGTCTGGCAATTAATTTGCCTTGTACACATGCTTGACATAGTGTCATTGAATTTACATCAGCGGGCTGTAAATCATGACCAAGAACACATGGAAGAATTTTCCGAAATAAAGTGGAGCCTGGATGACCAAGTCTTCCATGCCACAGTGAAATTTTATTATCTTTAGAAGATAAAGCAAAACTAGATACAGATGGTGGTCGGATTGGAATCCGATACAAGCCACTAGCCGTAGTAAAGGCTGTTTCCACTACTTTATTATTTTGTACAAAAACCAGAGCCTCTCGTCTATCTAGATTTCTGGTCGAGAGGTGAAAACCATTGGTGCGGATATCTCAATAGCTGATCAGGCTTCGAGGCGCAGAGGGAGAAAACATAGCACGCATGCATGTTATGGTGGTGCCCTCAGGCAAAATCACCTTTGCTGGTCCCTCCTGGAAACGAAACACATTCGATTCAGCCATAGTTATTAAATTTCTGGTTTACCAAGTTGAAAGATTATCAACATCAAAAAATTGTTTATGTTGCAAAATAGTATGCGTGGTTGCAGAGTCAAGGAGCGCATCACAAGACTCACCAGTGGAGGTATCCTCAGCAACATGTGTTTCAAAATCTTCAGTTCCATACGGGTCCATAGACGCATCCATGATATGAATTTCACGACCCTGAGCTCGAAGTTTCTTGTTTTCTTGGAACATCTTGACAAAATAGTCTGATGTACGGCAAACATTGGCCAAATGGCCAACTCTACCACATTTGTGGCAAGTACGCGTCTCTGATGGACGCTTACCATGGTTTTGAGAAGAAGAATTGTTATTCTTCTTGTGCACATGACTCTGACCATAACCATTGGACTGTTTATGACGATGTTTCTTAAACTTTTGTGACTTAGGTTTGAAATGAGAAACCTTGACAGCATGAGCCTCTGGTACTGTAGTCCCAATAGGGTAGGCTTCTGCATTGCGCAGAAGGATCTCGTTTTGCTTTTCAGCAAGAAGTAATAGAGACATGAGATCTGAGTGATTTTCAAATTTCATGTTTCTATACTACTGGGCAAGTACAGCAGAAACCGGTGGAAATATTGAGAGAGTTTTTTCAATCATTTCTTGTTCGGTAATGGATTGACCACACAATCGTAATTGTGATATGATGCGGTACAATTCATTGTTAAAAGCAACAAGTGTTGGAAAATCCAACACTCGTAAATGCGTCCAATCGTGGAGAGCTCTAGGAAGGAACATCATTTTCTGATGGTCAAAACGAGACTTGAGCTTTTGCCAAAGCTCATCTGGTTTTTCTATCTCTAAATATTAATGTTGTAATGCAGGAACAACATGGCGACGAAGCAAAAGTAAAGCTTTCCAGGAAGTGGAAGCGGAAACTGTGGTAGCAGGAATAGTAGAACCTGAAGGAATAGTGGAACCTGTGATAGTAGGAGCAGTGACACTTACATTAGGAATAGTGTCAAAATTAATAGCATCTGATAGTCCCTCGACAAATATATGTGCTTTGACCGTCCTCGCCCATAATAGATAATTGCTGCCGTCAGCTGCCAATTGTGTAAAAAGAAGAGGTTGAAGCCTTGGTGGCTCAATAATAGTAGCAGCCACCGGAATAGTCGTAGATGTAGCAACCGAAGAAGTTGAAGTAGTCATAATGTAGAATGAAAATAACTTTGGGGAGAAATTAGGGTTTGAGAAAAAAAAAATAGGCTTGAGTAGAAAATTAGGGTTTTGGAAAAAATTAGGGTTTGGGGAAAAATTAGGGTTTTGGAAAAAATTAGGGTTTAAATAGGAAATTAGGGTTTGAATAGGAAGATAAAGATAAAGATGAAATTGGAGATAAAGATAAAGATAAAATAAAAATAAAGATAAAAAATTAAAAATTAAAAATAAATAAAAGATAAACTAGTAAATAGTAAATAATAAATAGTAAGTGGTAAGTAGTAAGTAGTAAAATGAAGATAAAGATCAAAATAAGGGAAAAAGATAAAGAACGAGATTAAGATAAAGAAAATATAAAAATATAAAAATATAAATAATATATATGAAAAGTCTAAAATAAATTTAATTTAATTTAAATTTTTTTTTAAAATCTTGGGGTTTGGAGAGACAACCAAGAGACTTTGAGGTGAAGGGGTGGAAGTGAAGGAAGAAGAGATTTAGAAACTTGAAGGAAAAAAAGAGAAAGAGAAAATAAAAATGAACTCCAAAGGGCACTTGGTCGGGAGGGGGCCTGGGATGAAGGGGCCTTGGGCGAAGAGAGCCAGGCAGGGAGCTGGGTCGAAGGAGCCAAGCACAGTGAGCGGGGGTGGAGAGGCCTTGGCAGGGAGCAGAACGGTGAGCGGAGGGAGCAGAGGGAGCAGAGGGAGCAGAGGCTGGAAGTGTGCGGGGAAGAGGGAGAATGAGCTGGGCGGAGGAAGAGTCAGGCTGGGCGGAGAGGAAGCCAAGCTAAAGCGGGGGGGACCAGGGCGGAGGCAACACAGGGGATTTCAAGGAGACAGAGGGCTTGCAGTACAGGGAGTGCAAAGCCTGGGGAAAGCAGAAATGAGAGATGGGGGAGTTTGCAAAAGACCTCTTCCTAAAACTAAAAACTAAATTGAAAAACTTATACGAAAATCGGAAGAACGAAAGTGCGGAGAGCGTGCTGATAACGTGTTGAGAATATAAAACGAAACAAAAATCAAATACACTCAAAGTACACTTAAAAGAATACATTAACTTCATAAGTGTTTGAAGTATATACAATAGAAGAATAGGAGAAAGACAATGAATAGTTGTCGTCTCCTATTTGTCAAAGAAGATTCCCATTAATCTTCATGACACGTCTCACTCACCATTATGGTGAGCGTTCACATTAGAAACTACGTTTCTTAACAATTCACATGGTAACGGAAAGGGGTTGTGTACCTTAAAAGCCCGTTTAAAATGCAAGGCAAGCTAGCAGATATTAAATGATATAGCACTCTCTACTGGATATCTTTCATACCAATGATAGATGTCGTGCTACCGCGGCCAGCACGATCACTTTAGTTATCCCTTGGCCTGAGGTGACCAATTACAAAACCATGGTGGAGTCACTCCACCACAAAATTTATCACAATTGCACCGCTCGCGTTTCACTCAACCTCTCCATCTCTCAACACCTTGAAGCAAGATGACCAAAAGAAAAACAGTAATTACTTGGAGTCTATGTCCACAACATGCTTGCTGTCTACTTTTCTAAGGAATCATGGTTCAAGCCCTCCTCAGATCCATCCTTGCCAATGTCTGAATTCACGCAAGACTTGGGAGCAATGTCTGCCAGCAAGGTCACAACATCCCGCATGGACGGTCGTCTCACAGGCATGAAACTAGTGCACAAAATGCCGATTCGCAAGAGTGCAATCATGTCTTCCTGGGAGCTTCTCTCACAGTTCGGGTCCAAGATCTCGCACACACCTTCTGGAGTTTGCACCTTCTCGGTAACCCAGTGCACGAGGTTGGTTCCAGCTTCTCCGTATATGCTTGGGTCGATTGCACGTTTCCCAGTCACCAACTCCAACAGCACAACGCCAAAGCTGTAGATATCGATTTTCTCATTCACTCGGGTACTGAAGCTGTACTCTGCAATTGTCGTCCCCATCACAAGGAATTCAGTCAGACTTGCGGGATAAAAGGAAAGCACCAACTGAGTGACGACAGCGACACTACTTCAATTCCATGCGCGCACTAGTCAAACAGAGATCAATTGAGACCAAAGCACATCACCTGGGGCCATGTAGCCCAGAGAGCCAGCAATTGTGGACAAGGTATGCGATGCTGCAGTTTCAACAATCTTGGCTATGCCAAAATCCGTTAGGTACGCCTCATGATCCAAGTCCAGCAGAATGTTGTTGGACTTGATGTCTCGATGTAAGATTTGGGGTGTGCACTCGTGGTGCAAAAATTGAAGTCCCTGCCATCATACCGAACACCCAATTCTACATTGTCAAACCGAAACGATATGGAAACACAATTCGTCAACCAGAATGATTTTCATATTTCAGTAGGTCACCATGTTCAAGAGAGGCGTTTCAATTGTAAATTCAAGGGCACAAAGCACTAAAAACTTGGACTTGTAAAAGATCAGAGCGGTTCTAACGAGCGTCTAGAACTCTAGAAGTGACACTTCCTGGAAATCTTGCTCTTTCGGAGAACATGGCGATCAAGAGAGGTAAACTTCGAGTTTCTAAGAGTGTGGGACGAACCATCGCTGCTCCCACAGCAATCTTGTACCGAATTTCCCACGGAGGTGTCTCTGCCCTGGTGCCGTGCAAGACATCTCCCAAGCTGCCCTTGGGCATATATTCGTACACCAGCAGGTTGCAGTCCGAATTCGTACAGCAGCACAAAAGCTTCACAATGTGTTGGTGGTGGAGCCTTGCGAGCGTCCTCACCTGAGCAGGGTCCCAACGAAACATCAGAATCCGGGCTCCAAAATCTAGGATCCACAGCTACAACAAGTGCATTGGAGAGAATCAGTGAACCGGTGCAAACCTCAGTTTCGAAGCCATGGTCCTTGCTACTCTCCTCTTTTGTCACATTCCACAGTTTCTTGACAGCCACCGTCTCGCCGTTGTTGAGCGTCACCTTGTACACTTTCCCTGAACCGCCAGCTCCGATCACATTCTCTTCATCCAAGGCTGTCACCTCATGGTCACGAAAGACCTTGTCCGTAAACGACGTCAACGTCCACATGTCTTCGTCTGCAACCATGTCTACATCTTTACTGGAGTTGCTCTTGCATCTCCTAAAAACCACAAACAGCACCACAAACAGCACAACGGCCACAGCACCGAAGACCCCCACGACTACAATCCATGCCTGTTTTCCGTCACCTGGAGATGCCAAGGCCACGGCAGATGAATTGGCGGCACAGGAGCCCTCCACACACAAGTGCGGATTTCCAGTGAAGTTCACCGTCACAAACGTCGCACCATTTCCCTCCATTGGGATGATACCCGACAAGTTGTTAAAGGCTACATTCAACATCTGCAAATTCAGCATGTTGAACAAGCCTATAGGGATGGTTCCTGTGAGGTTGTTCTCCGAGACATCCAGAACGCTGAGTTTGTTGAGATGGGTCAGCTCGTCAGGAATGGCGCCGTCGAAATGGTTCTCAGAAAGGTCCAGTTGAAACAGCTCAGAGCACTTGCCCAGGCTGGAAGGAATGGCGCCATTGAACGAATTAGCACCCAATACAAGCTGTGTCAAGCTCGACAAGTTTCCCAGCAGGGGAGGGAGGGTGCCGTTGAATCCATTGGAGTTGGCCACGAACTTGACCAAGCTGGTCTGTCCAATCCCTGCAGGAATGGGGCCCGAAAACTGATTGTCTTGGACAAACAAGATGGAGAGAGACTTTGCGTTTCCGATGCTGGCGTCCATACATCCGTTCAAACGGTTCCCACTCAATTGCATCCTCACCAAATTGGCTCCTCCCCACAAGCTCGCTGGCACGGGTCCCTCAAGTTGGTTGCCATCTAATCGCAATACGCCCAAGTTTGTACAATTGCCATATGTCTCAGGAATCATACCAGTTAGTTTGCATTGATATATTCCAAGATATTGCAAACTCACATTGTTGTTCCAACAAAGATATGGAGGCAAAGGACCTTCAAAGAGATTGTGCCCCAAGTCCACCATCTGAAGCAAAGTATTCTTCCCAAGATCATATGGGATTTCACCAGTCAATTGGTTTTGTTGGAGAGAAAGTATTGATAACTGTTCCCAATTTGCAATTTCAGGAGGAATCAGTCCACTTAAATGATTTAGACCTAGATCGAGATACATGAGAAGCGACAAGCTCCCAAAACTGGGTGGAATTTGTCCACTAAGATTATTTTCGTTCAAGACGAGGCGTGTGAGAAGCGTCAGATTTCCCAAACTGGCCGGAATCTCTCCACTGAAGTTATTGCTCCCAATGTCAAGCCAAGTCAAGCTGCCCCTCAGATTTGCAAGGCCTGCCAAGTCTCCACTCAATCCATTTTGGAAAGCAAGGAGAGACCAAAGCCTTTTGCACTCCAACAGAGATGGTGGAAGAGGCCCCGTCAACTGATTTGTAAAAAGCCACAATACCGTCAAGTTCGGCAAGCTTCCAAACATGTCTGGAATGTGGCCGCTGAACGAGTTGTTGGCGAGATTGAGTTCTTCCAGATGCATCAGATTCTCAAAAGAGGGAATGCGACCCATGATGTGGCACCTCTGAAGTTCGAGAGTCCTCAACTTTGTCAACGTCAATAGCCTTGTCGGAAATAGAGATGGTGGGAAATTCACGCCGTGCAGGCGAAGATCCTCCAGGCCCTCCCATAAGCTCACATTCGGCCATGACACCATGTCCATGACGTCCAAGTCTGACCCTAACCACAGAACTTTCAGGTGTGGAATGGTGAAGAAGCCCAACGGCAGTGAACCATTCCAGTTGTTGTTTGACAGAGCCAATTCCTCAAGCTTCGTCAGTGAAAGAACGGAGTCTGGCATCTGGCCTTCAAAGTAGTTAAATGGAAGACGCAGAACTCGCAGCTCCTGGAGCTTGTCAAATCTGTTCTCCACGGTGCCCTCAAAGTAACTATCTGTTAAGTCAAGCACTTGCAGATGCTGGAGTTTAGGAAAGTCTTCTGGAAATCTCCCGCCGATGAGGGTATAACTCAGGTTCAGGTACACCAACTTGGAGCAGTTCACGATGTCTTCAGGGAAATCTCCGCTCAAACTTGTGTTTCCCACGTTCAAGGTTGTAAGGTTCACAAACTTTGCTGCAGGCCAACACGCACTATATCAGCAAAGGTAAGGGCACTATTCCCAAGTCACTATCCCTCAGTTCACATTATGACAGCAACTTTAGACACACAGGGACAGTAATTCAACAGGGTCACTCAAGAGGATTCAGACGCTAACCGAAGGTGAGGGCGTGGATATCCCCAGCGAGGTTGCAAAATGGGAGAGGGGAGAAGTCTAGCACTGATACGGAACCCTGTGTACATTGCACACCGTTCCAGAAACAAGGACTGGTGTCCGAGGCATTCCAGTTGCTCATACTGTCGTCTACATCCACCAGGTAATCTTGCTTCCAGTTCAGCAGCAACTGCCCTTCTTCATTTAGCGAGAGGACACATTGCAACTGCATGATTGTGCACGCAGTGGCCCATAGAAGATAAACCCACCATGGTCCAAGCACACCAAAATTCCCCGGCTCCATTTCTGGTTCAAATCGACGTACTATCCCGCCACAACATGGGAAAATCCAAAAGCTCCAACCAAACCGATATCTCAGATCGTAACTCAAAGCATCTGATCTTTTACAACACTGTCACACACGTCTTCAACTGTAGCCTCAAAACGTTTCAAAAGTTGGTGCTCTGCATCTCTCCTCTCGTCCTCTGCATCGAACTTCAAGTTCTTCTTTTCCCTTCCAGATCCCCCCCCCAAAAAACTTTATGAGCAAGCCAGCGATTTTTACAAACACAAGTAATTAAGGTAGACGACACTGACGCCATAAGGGAACTGATCCTATCTCCTATTCGGACCACTGTTAGGAATAGCAGCTCATCTATTCAGACACTCGGTTGCATGACCTTCAATTAGCAAGATCCAAGTTGGGTATATTCATGACTTGGCTAATATCGTCTATGGCCTTTGAAATTTGAATGGAAATGGGTTTGTCTACTGCCCCTCGATCAGCTTCAAGAGCGGTCTACAACCTCCTACTTCGAAAGACTGAGTAAGAAATCGTCATACATTGATTCGACCTGAGGAGAGCTTGGCTTCTGTACCCAAAGTGTCCTCTTCACAGCTCAATATATACTGATCGAGCTCCCCATGAAAGAACTTTCTTCGATGCATGTGCGACTTGAAGTGCTGCAACTTGTACCCTCTACCTAACACAAATCCCACACTCTGGACTTGCTGTTCAGGTCTCCCCTTCTCTAGTTGCTGCGACAAGTGGAAATACTTCTGCAATGCACCCGCTTCGATCGCCAAGCAGTCCTCTCCATTGGTGTTGAAGATGACTGTTCGCAACTAAAGATCAACATCCGACAAACTTCTTATAAATAAAACAACAACGTAACACAAGTCAAACCTTCTACAGATGCACTTCTCCTAAGTCAACCACGGAAGCGCTGCGGTTGCAAGATACCTTCCAGTGCGGGATTGATTCTCATTACGGTCAACGCAGATTCTTGCTCGGCGAGTTTCAAGTGCTCGTCACACTCATCTTGAAGTTACTAAACTGATAACAATCCACCTTGCGAGCGTATTCTGCGCGAGATGCTGGAAGAACCAAGCATCGCCACTGCGTTGGTGGCCAATATTCGATGCAAGCCTCCAATTAAATTGTTGAGACTTGAGAGAGTTATGTAACCACGGGAGGTCAAGATTAGGACCGTCAATCAACTTTTGACCAAGGAGATTCGCCATTTCGGTCGTCGACTCCACCTCTCCTAACCTCCTCCAACTGCTTGGCTGCCAGCGCCACTTGAGCTCCGAATTTGCAATTTCGAGACCGTAGGGGCCAACGTGAACGAATCCCATCCAGGACCAGTCGGTCGAAAGCTTCACAGGGGATCCAGCTTTCACTCCACTCCAGACCGTACGTGCAACCGCGAATTCGGGAAACGACCGAAAGAGGACAAGCTTCTTCGTCCGCTTCTTCGTCCGCTTCCTCTTCCTTTGACTGGCGGCAACCATGACTGTAAACTTAGAAAACTTCGAAGCGCCTCGAAGACTCTGCGACCACAGCGAAGTACGTTAGATCAATCTTCAATCCAGTCAGAGACATCCGTGACCATAGCCACAGTCGCACCCGGGTTTTCATTTTCATTTTCGGGTGCCTCCTAGGATCTGCTCAAGGCTACCATTTACGGCGAATTTCATGTTGTATTTCCGTTAGGTTGGGTAGCTAAATCGCAGTTATACGCTTTGAGCTGGAGTCAACAAATTGTCGAAATCTGGCGAGAAATAGCAAAGAAAAGAGTCTCTGTGCAACCTGCAAGACGCATCTATGAGTTTCAACCGTCCATGAGCCATGAATGACGCGAGACCTTGACTCGAACTACTTTAGGGTTCCAAGTCGGTACTCCGCAGTCCGCACCTTGTATATGCTTGATGTTTGTGGGCGGAAGGTGGCGAGAATGAGGTGCGCGGATCTTCTCATGGCCGAGGCGATCGGTTTCGGATCGGACGCTGCTCCTCCCACCTGCGATGCCGCCTCAGCTCGTCCATCTTGGGTCTGTTTCAGCGCTTAAAGACCCGCCACAGTTCACAACATGAGCAGCAATTGCGTACACATCCAAAAATGCGGTTCAGCCGTCTCTTGAAACTGGTGGCATTGATGGAAGAGGAACAGTCCAGCAGAGATGCAATCGATCGGCAGCAGCCAGTTCGGAATTCTGTGCTCGCTTGGTAAGCATCCACCGATCCATCGACACAGACAGACAGCTTCGATTCGAAACTGAACCTCAAGCTGGAGCTCAGGAGCTCCCGGCCATTTGCAAAGCGGAACTGCTCTGGTCATGTTTTCCGAACCTGCTGAGAATGAATGGCACCAGCATGATCTGCAGCAATGCCATTCTCCAAAGTAACACAACGGCGATTCTCTTCACCAAGAAAAATTAGATCTTGGGGGAAGAGAATGACATCTTTGAAACAACTAAGCTTGCTTAACCCCTAAACGTCTGGATTCATCTCTAAAATTGACAATTTGAGAAAAATCATTATAAACTACAATTTGGAAGAATATTTTGGAATCGGTGTACAAATGAAAGCTGTAGATTATGATTTTTAAATTCTATACATACGGTTAGATCTACTAATGCTATCACCAATATTTTTCTATAAATTTTGAAAAGAAAATTTCAGAATTCCTTCTAAATTCAATTACAAGTAAAATATTATCATTTTTTGAGTAAAACTTGTTGGAATGGATCTAAAATAAGGTTCTCTTCATATGGTGTTTTTTTGAAATTTTTGTGACCTTTACATCTTTGACCTCATTTTTGCACATCTAGTTTTGAACTAAAGTCAATGCAAATTGACCACTTGACATACTTTCACATTTGTAATTTTAGAAATGTATATATTCTAGTAACACCAAATCCAACCGATGGATAGGACAACAACTTGATAAAGTACCACCAAAAATTAGGATGACTTTCATCCAATCAGGAATGAGACAGAAACAAGGATCTGAATCTCTTCATCATCCAAAAAATGGACGTCGGAGCGCTCCAAGGTTAAACATCAACAAACGACTATTTTCACTACACTAACCCCTTGGGAATGGCCAAGGGTGAACCGACCCCTCGCTTGGCCCTGCGGGCAAACCCTGAAATTTTTTATTTCCCACACATGAATTTTTTTTGCAAATTATTAATTCATTTTTGCGATCAGACCCCAAATTAGTTAAGAGAGGTCAAGAGTATATCCTAGAATGGCCCAAAATAGGGGGCTTTTTTCTTACATGCACCACTGGTAAGGCCGAGCGAGGGGGTCAATCCACTCTGATCTTGGGAATCCAATGTGTACACCAATAAAATCCTCATTTTTGTATGGATTGAATATGATTTTGCATCTGTATATACAATCCTCATGCTACAATATGAAGTTATACTTAAGGTAAACCAGCCTATGACAAGCCAAGTGCCTAATACAGACATCTATAAGATGACCCATTACAGTTTTCCATCAATCTATGCCCAGTTTTTTTCTAATTAATGTAAGCAAAACTTCATTAGGTAGGTTGATGGCTGAAATCAATGTTTTGTATGATGGTGATGGAGATGTTAGAGATTGTTTTAGGAACTTGTCCCTTTCTAGTGTAATTCATTACATGAACTAACTTTTTTTTATTCCTTTATGTCATGTCCATGTTAGAAAATATTTCAACCATATTAGGAAATATTGTAACTGCATTGGGTGGTTTGATGACCACCATGGGTATAGTTTTTGATGGTTGTGGGATAGTCTACAGACTGTTTTGAGCCATCTGGCCGGTTCACTTCAAAAATCTGTAACAAATTCATACTTTGTCAAAAAAATAAAATTTCAATTGTTCTACCAATTTTTCATGTTTGCCTTTATATGAAGAAAAAAAATTCAAAATTTCAAATATGTCAACAAGGCAAACCAGACAATTTGCTTGTCATAGGTTGGTTTACCTCATGTGTAGTTAGTACATTAACATAATAACATAAATATATATGACAAAAAATTGACAAACACATATGATAATAACATGATTAAGACATATTGTCAAATTTGGTATCATATCATTGTTGTCATATCATATTAAATCACCTACAATTCAAAAAAATGTACTAAATACAATCTTTACAAACTAATATCTCAAATTCAAATGATTGATTGCAATGAAAATAATTGTTTTGTTTGTTAATATAGATAAAAAAATGATTTGTATTAATTGTGTATTAGGACAAATGTCTTCAAATCTATTCAAAGTAAAAGCAATAGGCATTCAAATTGCAACCTATAGATTATCTATGACAACAAATGAAATCTCAAGTCTTTGATTCATCAAGAATCTTCAAATTCCATTCAAATTAATATTATCTACATTTTTTTTTATATATAAATTTTTTGAAGCACATGTATGTCAACTTTTTACAATACAATGGAGGTGGGTCTTAAATGATGTACAACAACATGCAATAAAATATTCAAATCATTGTGGCTCAAAAAAAAACATACTTTGATGGTTTTGAAAGTGATTGATCCTTAAACGCCTCAATCCTTTTTCAAAATTTTAGCACATTTTTGCTTATATCTTTGTATAGAAATATCATATACCACAATTTCATGAAATTGGTCATTAAAGAAGGTTGTCTTTTCAACAATCAAGTATTACATTGGATGAATGAGAAGTTAGTTGGACTAAATAGTGTTTGCAAGCTCTCCATCCTTGTTCAGATTATGGACATAGGAGCACTTAAGGGTTTAGAACCTTGCCTCAACAACTGAGGCTATAGGGGGAGCTTTGGAATCATTTACTTCCAAACCATAATTGATTTTGGCTTCAAGTTTTTAGGATTTTAGTACACAAACAATACTACAACATTCATGTTTGCTCATTTGGATTTTGTTCACTCATTTTCAACGTATGGTGCATAGAGTGAAATTGAACAAAGCCGAGAGCAAAGCATAATCATTCAATTTTTACAGTCATTGTATATTGTTTTCTTCCTTTGTTTTTCTTGTAAGATTTATCAAATATCCTACAAATATGGAAGCAATTATTTCAATAATCAAGGCCATTGTTATTGAACAATTCTTAAATAGCTTATATGATTAAGGTTTTGAATTTGTAGAAGTCTTAATAAGTGTATAGTAAGGAATTTTTTTTTTCATTTTTTTAGGTATTGCAAAAAGAAATCTTAATCAAAGTGATGAAGCTATTTATCTCTATAGACATGAGGGAAGCATTTAATATGTAGGTGAAAAATACTTAATGTTACAAAATTGTGTATCCAAAAAATAGTGATATCATCCAAAGACGTTGTAGCAATTTTATAATTTCATCCACCTATAAAGAAAAATATATTGCTAAATGTTCCCTCAAAAAAAAATTTAGTATTTCATTTGAGAAAATGTTTACTAAAGCTTGTGAAGAATCTAAACATAAGATTTTCATTTTTGCAAGTTTATCACTTTTTCCCATTGGCCTTTATGTGAATTGATTCATAACCTCATAGAAAAGTCACAAAGCACGTGGTTACCAAGCTTGTCACATCACAAAAGAATAAACAAAAAATTATTTATTCAACATATTTGGATGTATTTCATCTATTTCATATAGCTCCCATACTACCGACAATCTTTAAAATGTTCATCATCCATTCAATGAATGGAGACTCTTTCAAGATTTAATTTTGAGATATGGGTCCTAACCACTAATACAGAGGTACATTTTGCTTTCTTCAATGTACTAAGAATGTACAATGGGATATAATTCATTTACAAATTTTAGAATCCTCTTGAGAATAGGAGAACTTTGGGAGGCCTAGTGGGAGGCCCTTATGTGCTAAAAAATGAACAAAATTTTGAATTTCAAATAGTGTTGGAATCACACTAAAGTCTATTTTATCATCATAACAAATACACATATGTAATTGAAAATCATAGAAAGAGTTTGATGTTTTCTATACACTACGTACTATCTAGTGTTGCCAACATTTGTGAAAATTACAACTTGTATTCAATGATACATATAAGAAATGAACTTTCACAATTGCTTTGGAGATACTTATTCCCATACCACTTGAATCGCTTGTATGATTTCTTGCTTGTTCTTCACCCAAATGCAAAAAATCTTTGACTATCCTCCAAAGGTTCTCTATGAAATGGTAGATGGTGTATAAAAGGAATCCAAATTGTTGTATGATTTTAAATTATTCATTTTTCACTTGTTATGAAGTTTAAGTGTACTTCATTGTAATTCCAATGCAATTTGCAATTTCAAAATTGGTTCCTTTTCTAGCACGCTAGAGCTTTCTAAAGTTGCTACACTTTCCGGTAAAAACTGCCGTTGAAAAATTTGAAAATGAATTGTATCCCACCGTACATTTCAAGGTGGTTGCTTTTAGTGACCATAGCATTTCAACTTCAAAATTTTGTAACTAATTCCACGAAGATCCAAAAAATATGACACAACTTGGATTAGATGCCAATTCCATTTTTCTTCCTACAAAAATTTACTGAAAATTGTTTTATCTTCCCCCACAATGCAATCAGCTCTTAAAAGGTCGCTTTAAGATGGGAACGCAATCCCACGCCGCCCCGGAGTGGGAACGGACCGAGTTTAACAAACTGTGAACGACTGATAACCGTCGGAGTCTCGGAGAAGCTTAAGCCAGACGTGGACGGCGAAATTCCGTCGATTGAGCAAGTCGATCGACGGCGCCTGGTGAGGGCACGGTGATTGGGCGAGACAGAGAGTTCGCAGAAGAGGCACATCCAGACGGCCGCCGCGGATTGCCAGAGCACAAGCGACCTCTGAAGCTTTTCCTACTGTAGAGTACCGTCAGTAAAGTTTTCTAATTATAACGATGAAATTGCTCGCGGCAAGCGAGCTCTTTCCCCTCTTCTCCAAGGGGCTTTCATTCTGTCTACGCTCACAGTCTCATGATCAATCTGCACATCAGCTTGCCTCCCATTACTGCCGATTCTGTCAATCAAATTTCTGCCAGAATCGCATTACTTTCGATTGTTTTGCTCATGAACAACCTTGCATTAGGTAACTAAGTTATGGCGTTTGTTTCCCACATGGCATTGATTTCATACTTGCTGATGAGAAATTGAAAAATCATTCACCTTAAGCTCTGCATCGAGGCTTCCGACTCCGACTCCATTAGGCAGTCTCGGCTCATCCTGGCGTTGATAGAAAAATAAACTAACCGAGACCGATTGAGAGGCGCGGCATGCGCGCATGATGCTGCCACTTAATTTCGTAGGCCGAGATCGATGTTTGCAAAAATGACATGAGTGTGTAAATTAATAGGAGTTGATTGGAGGTTGGAGAGATCCATGTCAGAAGAGGGAGTGGCACAATTGAAGAGCGCATATATGCACAGTCATGGAGGTAGGTTAATGACAGAAGCAGCAATGTCGATGTGAAGAAATAACAATCATATATCAGTTGGCTATTAATATTGCAAAAGTGCGCCGGTTCACGAAGGGATACTATACTGCAGGCGTCCTCAGGCTGACCGTCGGTATGTGGAATACTTCAACTCGGGGGTCATGAACCATGCATCCGTGTGCGCCTGGCTGCTTTCTTTTCAATATTTCATCCAACGCTGTTGAATGCACATAAATAACGGTTACAATTGTGAAGAGTGGATAAATCGAGTGTACTTGGAAACACTTTGCTCGCTGATTGATCAAACCTAAGACTGAGAACTTGAATGGTTGCTCTTGGTTCCTAAAACCATGGGATAAGCATGGCCTCAAATATTTTCTGGCCAGCGGAGTCCATCCTGATGACTTCGCAAGGGTTTAGAAAAGGCTGAAAGAAATATGTTTTCGGACGGTGAGTCCGGAACGCCCTTCTATCTTTCTTTGATTCATAAGTAGCAACCCTGGGAAAACTTTGAGATCGAATATGAATATTGAACACGTAAATAATTTTAAATTCTTACGTATATTCTGTGTCGTGACTCGTGAGGCCAGATCGACTCTCGACATTGTTCTTTGTACGCACAGTCGGTTATTCTGTTTTTGGCAATGTCCTTAAAATGGGTTTTGATAAATATATACCAGCAGCTTGAGTTCTTGGAATCAGCCTTTCGAAACTGCCCGAAGGCAGGAAAAACGATTGAATGATCTTACGAAGTACACTCCAAGCTTCTATTTGTCACCGTGGATACAGTACGTTTAAGAATGAGCAAACGGTGTAGTTGAACCGTTTATCCTCTTAGTTTGTGTGCCGCAGTTTCTTGGAATTAATTCTTGAGGGATGCTCATTCTGAATAAACAGACGGGTCAATTGTGTCATCATAATTACATTTCAATACCGAAGTGAGAGTTTACACTGTTAGCAATTTTCGGCGTCAAACACTGACAATTAATGTGAGCGAGAGAAACAATCTTGAAGATTTACAACCCTAAGCCTAAACCAGTGAAGATAACACGATTAGGCTTCGTCATCTCGCTCGAGCAGCATGTCAATCTGTATTTAGTTTGAGTCTTTCATGCCTGCGATGTAATTGTTATTTGTTCAGTCGATTACAGTTCTGAAATTTATTTATATTTGAACTGGCAGCGTGTCCATTTGTTCTGTGAAGATTGGAGGCCGTAAATGGTATCAATTGATCGACTTCGCCTGCCGGTCATAGTGAGGGTAAATTGAAGATGGTCCAGCCAAGATTAAGTTCCGGCACTTCAAAGTATTGGTTGAGAGCAAGGAGTGGCAATAGGGCTGGAGGAAAAATCTTCGTCTCAGTGGATTCCCTCTACAGCATCTTCAAAGAAAATCATGTCAGGTCGACGCCGAAGAAGGAAGAGGCACCCGCTGCCGCCATCGCCATCACCACTTCAAGTAGCCGAAATATGCAAGTAGCTTCTCCGACTATGCCTACTATCCGGAAAAGTGCACGTCTCTTCGAAAAACGTGCGGCGTTATTAAATTGCCCCCTTGGAAGTCCACAATACTGGCTCCGAACGAGGTCGAGAAAGAACAAGCGATCACTCTTGGTTTCGGTGAAGTCTCTCTACCCTTCAGGTGAGCAATACTTTTACAGCTTGCACCTCTGTTTTCCAAAAGCATAACTCGAATATCGATTTTCAATCGTCGTGCTTCGGAATCCGAGAATTAGATCAATTTAGCATATGTGAGTGAGGGTAAAGTATTAGATCAGAGAATACCCGTGACACATTTTGAACCTCCTATACCAGAACAAGAGGGAAGCAAGGAAGATGAAAAGGACTTCAAGACTTGCAGTGGCTGCTGCCAACAAGCGCCGCAAAGAAGGAAAAGCGCTCGTTTATATGAAAAGCGAGCTGCCTCACTAATGAGTTGTCGAACTGGAAGGCCTGCCAGAGTTCGGCGCAAAGTCTCAAAATTCAAGAGGAAGAAAAAAAACATATGCTGGTTATACAAAGGCACGCCGTGGATGGGAGGCTGCTATAACTCTAAAATGCTTGCTGATGAACGGATTAAAGGACTGAGAATGAATTGTGATTCTGGATGCAAAGGTATAAGATAGCCTCAGATTTTGTACCGGTACATAGGGAACTCTCAGTGCAGCGTGTTTCTCCAGTGATATCAGTGAAGCTTTATGATCTGAGTTTATAAGGAATGCCTCGACAAAGCTGATCTATTCTGTGGTTAAATTACTGTGGCAGATTTTGGTAGCGACGTCGCCAGTCCCTCTGGTAAGCGATTCCACGATCCCGCATATCGCCCTGTCTTGCAGCGGCTCACTGAGCGTGGAGAAGAAGATTTGCTGCAGAGCATTCTTGAGAAGCTTCCACCTGCCAATCTTCTTCAAGCTGCTCGAGTGCGTGCGCACTCCCCACTTCTCTGAATTTTCCTTCAAGTGAAGAACTTACATGGCGTGAATCCAAGCGACAATGTGGACACATGGATATGAATTCTAATTAATGCTAGTACGGTGCTATTTTGCAGGTATGTAGATCATGGGCAAGACTCTGCGAGTCAGCTTTCAGGGAAGAATGCCACCGGAAAGGATGGTCGTTGCCCCGTCTTCCTCGTGGTGCTACTCCAGCCTTCCCGGTAAGTAATCATAAAGTTCACAACACAATTCCACTACACGGTTTTCGAACCCAACTTACGAAATGTGGAGAAATCACTAGCCCTTCATGCTAGCAAGTTGAAACTAAAGTTAATATCACTCCTAAATCAATCACGATCTTGCTGCATTTTTTCGAATGTTTCCATAGCCTCCACACCATATGCCCAAAGCGATACCTATCATTCATATACTTATGAATTTAATTCATGTTGAACATGCAGTGGAGGTCCCTGTACTACAGACATGCATGCCGAGCTTGCGGCAAGGTGGGAGAGTTTTTCGTGAGGAAGACTCTCAACGGCAATTTTCAGTTTCTTTTGTGCGGTGGCTGCATACGCCTCCCAGATGTGCGCAACAGGTTGGTGCAGTACTCCATCGACCTCTACGGCGTCACTGGCAAGCTCTTGGCTCCCAACATTTCTGCGAGGGGAGCCAGCTAATTAAGTGAGCTCCTAACCATCGCCGTCATCCCCTGCCACAACCACCCCAATCGGCACCATTTCCATCACTAGAAATTCCCTGTCGGTTTAATTTTCACAAAACTTGGCACCAGCCCTTCCTCACAGATTTTGCAAGAATTTTGCAAGGATTTTCCATTCCACTCCATTCGACAATCCCACAAGTGTACAGTACGTAGGTGTCCATTGTGATTGACTGAGAGGTGGTCCAAGGTTTCATTACACAATTGCAAATACCAGAAATTTTGTAGTTCCGTTTCAAGAGTGAATGCGACCACGCATCCGGCCTTGATTCATCTCCTCTGCTTCATTTGATTGTGTGAGTGAACAATCTGAAGGACCAATTGAATGTCTCTTGATGTTTCTTTTTACAGGTTGTTGATATCTTGTTTTATCATTGCTACACTGGTGACGAAATGATCACACAGACAGGGTTTGTTTTTTGAGCGACTTTTCGCTAGAAAGCGATGAATTTTTTTTGCAGGGATTATTTTGGCGAAATATTCTTGATTTCACAGTTGATGAAATCTCAAAATACTATCAAATCTTGGAACGATATCACTCTATTTTGGATGAATAAATAAAAATTCATCCATTTATTGTTGGTTTTGGGCATTTCCATGGATGTAAATAGCTTCCTCACTACAATGAAGATTGTTTTTTGCACTACCTATAATAAATGGAAAAAAAAATGCACAAAGCCTAGAAAGCGCACTTGATGTTGTTATGATAACTTAATCCATGACTGTTTGTCACATTGAGTTTGAGACCTACAAAAGGTATGTCAGAAATTAACCCTTGAAGGTGCAGGGTTGTTTTGGTCAGAGCAAGAATATAAATAGAATCCTTAGCAATTGTGGGATTATTGTGAAGATAGAGGAGTTAAAGTGGAAAAAAAATAACGTACCAAATTGAGGTGCGGGGTTGTTTTGGTCAGAGCAAGAATATAAATAGAATCTTTAGCAATCGTGGGATTATTGTGAGGATAGAAGAGTTGAAGTGAAAAAAATTAACCATACCAAATTGATGAATGAGTGAGAGACAATGGGTGTGTAAATTGAGGTGCGGGGTTGTTTTGGTCAGAGCAAAAATATAAATAGATTCTTTAGCAATCGTGGGATTACTGTGAGGATAGAAGAGTTGAGGTGAAAAAAAGTAACCATACCAAATTGATGAATGAGTGACAGACAATGGGTGTGCAAAAAATGAGGACAATCCAACATCGATAATGCAAAAATTTAAAGTTTCCTAATAGTGTATACAATGTTGTTGACATTGACATATGAAAAATGTGCAAATACAAGGACCTATAGCACATTCTAGCAACCTCATAAAAGATTCACTTCAAGTACCTTTGAATTTGGTAGACAATGCTTTCATGATTCATATAGAGCAATCAACACTGAAAAATACACCTCTCATGTTAGTTTAAAATACATGCTTAATATGAGAAACACTTGATATTGGCTTATACAAAATCTTCTACTCAATATTGTCACAAGCTCAATTGTATTTCTTTCGTGATTGATTGACACTTACATAGGGATAGTTGAAGCCAAAGTCTACAACAAAAGATAGAAGGACTAAAAAAAAGCACATTGTTGACCATTGTACATGAAAGTATTGAAAACATTGCTATACACAATGTTATATAAGTCGTATTTCTTTATAGTGCTCTTTTTTCCAAAAAGCACCTATCCATCTCTACCATCTTTTTGTTTGCTTTTTCAAAAAAAACTCGCCACTGTTGTTCAAGATGTAGAAGGAAAACATCTTTTGTAATTCTTTCCTGATATTTCTATGTATAGTATATGAAGATTGACAAACATAGTCATGTATATATAAACCCCAATATAAACACACATAATTGTTGCATGCAATTTTATTTTCTAAATTAGATTGCTCCAATTCATTATCTATCAAAAAAATAGGAACCTCCATTTCCTAACTCACTTCCAATTCCTTTCACATTATGAGTTATTTTCGTTTTTATCATTCTAGAAACTAGTTTGTGGTTCCCTAGGCCTTAACCCCTCAAGGCCCAAAAACTTTTAGATGATGGAGATTTTTAATGAATTTCCCACTTTGATTATTTTTTTGCACACAAATGTGCTTCAAATTTTTAATTTTAACCATACAAAAGTAAAGACTAATTTGTCTAATATGCATAGAATTAATTGTGTAAAATTTGGACCATTGGATTTTTAGATTGTAATGATTTTGGATGATCAACTTTATAGGCAAAAAATATAAAAAATTGTGGAAGAAAAATTGTAAGAAGATGAATAATGCTTTTTCTACACACAAAAAAAAAAAAAATTGTATTGGAATCTAAGGCAAATGTAGTATTCTTTTAATTTAAAAAATTGATAAATAAAAAATTCTCTCAAATTTATATACATTTTCAAATAGAAGGATTAGAAAGCCAAAACTAACCAAATAGTGGATCCTACAAAATTAAAAAAAAATTATATGTGCATTAATTTTGAAATTTAACAATTGATATTATTACAATATTTTTTGGATCATCTTCAAAAAAATTAGAATTATTCTAATTATTCTTAATAACACTACTTAGTTGTATTCTTAATAACACTAGAATTGAGCCTTTCATTTTTTAAATTGCTAAAAATACAAATTTGAAAAAAAATCTCCACACCAAGTTTGTTTGCATAGAGTAAAGACTAGAAATGTCCAAGAAAATGTTTGTTTTCAATCCCCATTATTCCTTTCATTGGAAAAACATTATATTTGCTCCCATTTTCTATAAGACAATATTTCCTAAATAAATTTTTAAATAGTTCTCACATTCAAATCTTGAAAAATGAAAAATGCAACAAGTATATAAACTTGTTACTCTACTAGATCCTAGTTTACAAAATATTGAGATTTGTTTTACCCTACCGAGAATTTGTCAATGTGTCATTTTGGTCCTTGAAGAGTTAAAGGGTTAAGGTTTTACAAAAAAAATGAGTCTTAACCATGTAACTTTAGTTATCATAGTTTGTGAAATCTTGCTTGGATGCAATATGTTTGATTTTATTAGGGGAGACACAATAGTTGGTTTTAGTTCAACAAACTCATTGAACTTTGTTCTCCACTCAAAATGATAAATACAAATGTTCAACAAGTTCAATGAACCAATTGTGGCATAGGCAAGCAAAAGAAGGAAAATTAATTAAATAAATAATTTAAAAAAATACTTAGATATCAGTTAATTATTAGTATATCATGTATCATCGTCGCATATCCATTCACTTAATCCATCTTCTAAGTCATTTCAGAATTTTGTTTTTGTAACGATTAAACTATTTTGAAATTTGAGATTAAGTATAGATTGTTTTTAAATCCTACCGAAACACCTTTGTACGTCTTTCATTTTTAGGACTTTTTAATGTGTCCTAATTAAAGGATCTTCATTGTGTTTTTCATGAATTAATACAAATGTACAAAATAATCATAGTCTAAGTGCTAAACATAGATCTTCATCTCTCATGAAAAAGGTTTTATATTTTAGAAAAGAATTTGTAAGGTAGTATACTCTAAAAGCGACCATATAAGGGCTGGTCCACCTTTTTCATAGGTTTTATCGACAAAAATATTCTTAGATCATTTTTCAGAGAAAGAAAAGTAGATGTAGAACTTAACGCATATGGTTTTGTATTTTTCCAAGCATTTTTGAATTATTTACAAATTTTCAAAGATTTAGAGCATAGACACCTATTTGTAACTATAGGTCTCCCCGAATCCGTCCACTTGCAACTTGTAAAGAGATGTGTGGAAATCAAAGACAATGATAGCCTCTTGCAATAGAAAAACTATTTTACCTCGATTCATTTGATTGCTAAGATTGTCCATTTAGGGATCACTTCATCTCCATTCTCTAGCTAAAAATAGGAGCCATGTGAAGGAGGGGCACCTTTAGAGCACAATACCTTATAGGTTGGTTTCAAAACAAGTCACAACAAGGTGTAGTAAGTGACCTTGATTTTTTCTTAGAACTTTCAAATATCATATGCATTATATTGTATATATAGGAAGTTTTTGGC
This sequence comes from Rhytidiadelphus loreus, assembly GCA_947034895.1. Lineage (NCBI taxonomy): Eukaryota > Viridiplantae > Streptophyta > Bryopsida > Hypnales > Hylocomiaceae > Rhytidiadelphus > Rhytidiadelphus loreus. Next base: position 23,479,149 of record OX344765.1, on the reverse strand, counting down.
TTCTAAGAGGCTTTGAAATTTTTTAATTGCATTCAACCTTGGACCTTACGCAAATTTCTCCACAGTAGTTAAGTTCTCAATATCTTAATCTTTATTAGCTATTTGAAAGTTTTTAAAATTATTTATTTATATAAAAATTTTATAGAATTTTGAGGTAGAAAACATGCATGTTTCGTATCTCGGTATACATATGTCTTCAATGTATGACTAAAATGATTGAATGTGAAAATATATCTCATATCCAAAAGTAAAATGCTACTTTGTCAACGTGTCCATTAATTGATGTTCTTTCTTGTAAAATAAATTAGATTGAATGGGTAGAAAATAGTATTGTTGATTTCATGACTATACATAAACATGAATTTATAGGACATAATAATACTTTTCCATTACCAAATTAAAGTAGTGTCACTTGTAAACAAGTGAAATTTTTGGTAGCCATGAATTTGTGTTAGTAATGTTTGAAATATTAGTATTGTTATAGCTAACGTCATTGATTGCACAATAATCATCTACAAATGATCTAAACTAGTAGTTCAACCGTTCACTTGCAACATTTCCAACAACATTTCATATGTAAGAACCATAAGGTTTATCTTAGTTTGCCAAAAATGATTTTTTAAACTCAAGAATGTTTCCTGATTTTGATGTAAATGTATGAGGATGTATATATAACCATCCAAATGGATGAAATCGTAACAAGTTGTGACACCATAGACTTATAGAATATATAAGATGTATAAGGGTGTTTGTATGCATCTAATATATTCTACATCTTCCCCAAACTCTTAGATGGAAGAATCAAATACAAAGCATTACAAATGGAATTACAATTTTCCGGCAAAACCGAGATTTAGTACAGATTTCTGAAAAAAATTAGATACTAGAATATAAAAGGGTCAATAGGTGGGGTTATAAGCGTATCCAATATTTTTGAGAATATTCCCTAGCGTCCTTGTACACGTACTTACACCTATATGGATTCATGGAGTTGTGTATCAAAATTTTAAGAAGAAATTGCCTACATGTCAATGTATTAATCGTAATTGTATTCGTAGAGGGTATAGAAAAGTGCAAATATAGGTAAGGTAGGCATATTGATTACTGATCTAAAACTCCTATCTATAATGGTCCAACATTTTAGTTCCTAAGTAGTGATAGGGATGTAGTTAGGTTGAGGGTCCTTAATGGGTAGGTATATTTTATGCAACATTATTGGATGGAAAATTGGATTCGGTAGGTCCACCTTAAACCCTCAACGCCCAAGGGGCTCAAAAACAGCCTCACATAGTTTGAGTCCAATTCAAAGTAATGTAACTTTTGCATCTAATGTCCAAATTCAATAAAACTTGTTGAAAAAGTTGTGCATACTTTTCTAGTTTATGTGATAAGATTTTCAGATCAATTCAAGATGTATTAGTTTCTTGAAATCCAATCGAAGTTCACAAGTATAATTTGAGTTCACAAAACTGCACTTGATGGCTGCAACTTTGGGGGCTTGTATCTCCTTCATATAGTGTTTTTTTTTCAATAAGATTTGTTGGATTATGTTCCACTTGAAGTCTAATTCTTGTGGTAAAATTTTCATATCAATCTAGGTTGTTTTGAATGTTTGGGAGCAATTCGAAGTTCAAAACCCTAATAGTTTTTCATTATAGTGAACTTTGGCGGCCTATTTCTTCTTCATACAATGGCCGTTTTCAATAATTCTTTTTGGGAAAGTTGCACATACTAGTCTAGTTTGTGTCAATAAAATTTAATATCAATCCAAGAAATAATGAGTGACCAAGAGGCATTTTAGTAGAAGGAGGTTCAACCTTGGATGTAATTTTTGGCAACTTTTCTTGACATTTCAAAGCCATTTTGTAGACACAATGAGTCAATTGAATAATATTTTTTTTCACCAATGTATTTGTATGCTGATTTTCAAGCACTTTGTAGTTTAAAGTTTTTCCATTTGAGAAGGTTTAGAATTGAAATTTCACCTCCAAATGTGTTTAAAAAAAAAATTCAACATCCTTTTTCAACAGTAAAACATTATAATCTTTCAATCTACATGGTCAAATGACTTCAAATTTGATCCATGACATCTTCAAGATGTGCACTACAAGATTGTACGGTTAAGATTTGTATGACTTAGTGACATTTAGATTTATAGAACTTCAAAAGCTATGATGTTTTTAAATCCAAAAAGGCTTGGGGCCTTGAGGGGTTAAGGCCTCTTTACACTATTTCCCAAGTCACATTGAATTCTCAAATTCTAATTGGTGGAAAATTGAAAATTGGATCTTTAGACTTCATCCTACATCCCAAGTCCCAAATTGGGATTGTTTTGGCACCAAGAAAATAGAGCTTGAAAGCCAAATTGGGTTTAGCAAAAGTAGAGACCCAACTGAGCCTCCAAATTTCAACTATCGTTATGAATACAAAATTAGGTAAAAAGAAACCCACCACAAGAACCACCTTGAATGACTTTAAATTTTGCCCATATTTGTCCAAAACAAATTTGATGCTAATAGTGCCCTCTAAACAAGGTTTTACTTTTTGACCCATTTTTTAAGGCAGTTTTTTGTTGGAAAATATTATACAAGAGACAAGTTGGGACTTTGGCCTTCACATTATAAAGTCCCAAGTCCCATTTGATATTTTTTTATAATTCACCTTCTGCAACCCAAGGAAGTTGGGACTCGAGACATAGTGTGAAGCACCCACCTTAGTTGACGAAATATGCATAGTTGGTCAAACTTTCCAATTTGATTCAAAATCTCTTATCCCAAATTCAAATAGGGGTTCATAATGCACTCACTTACAACAACCGATTGCATTGTGAAGACTGTTGAGCAGCTCAACTTCGAAGTGGGTCATATTAAGCTTATTAGTGTGTATGCCAACTCAAGTCCCTACTTAAATAAGATAAGTTAATACCCATTAATAACCTAACTAACTTTGCCATCAATAGGAAGTGAAAACCCCATGGTCGAAGCCTGATGAGAACGTAAAGCCCCATGGCAACAGATCGAAGAACATCAATGCAAACCATATTTTGAAATGAATTTAAGTTACAACTGAAAGGTAGGGAGTGTTTCCAACTAATTGCTACAACTCACTTGCTGATTTACTCATTATGACCTGCGCCTGAGACGATTAATAAACTCGGAGGAGGAGTCAGTTGAGCTTCAACGTAATTCCGAAGCTGGACACAACTCTAACTTCATTTTCTGGTTCAAAAAAATGCTCAAGCTTACAGCTTAGCTGTCGAAATTCTTCACTACGGTATGAGAGAACTGAATTCACTACAGCGCTCAGTAGCCAGGGCTCCACTCATACTCTGGAAGTCTCATAAACTGAAAGCTTAACTTAAAAACTTGAGTTAACTTCGTGAGCTTCAATCACTTGGTAATGTCTGAGTGTTGATGGAAATTGAAGGTGGTTCTGACAGACTCAGAGGAGTTGCGGAAGGTAAGTAAGCTACTCCCGGTAGTAGTTGTTGATGCAATAATCATAACAATAATACTGTAATCCAGTGCTGGAGAATTAACTGAAGCTTAGTATGCAATTCAAAAATTTCCTCTCTGACTTTCTCTCTCACAGGTCCCGGACATCCAATGTTAGAGCATCTCCACCAGTGAGTTCCGTATCCCTAAAGGTTTAGGAAGAAGAAGATCTCAAATGCAAATAGAGATATAGAACAGAGACTCCACCAATCTTTTTCCGGAATTTGTATCTCTAAAATATACAAATATATGTAAAACTCTGTCCCAATTCTGTATTTAGAGGCTCATATAGAGAATTTGTGAGGTCTCATTCCTATACAATCGAGCTTGGGACATCAATAGCAGTAAATAAATAGAGATACGGAATAGCTAGTGGGGATGCTCTTAGCGGGTGGAATTGGGGGGGAAAAAATAGTTGCAATTTGAAAATTCAGGAAAAAAATCTGGTGAAGAAATCTCTACAAATTTTATCTAGAGTCAAAATAAAGTGGAAAAAACATGGATTTGGTACTTGAAAGAACAGTTTCAATATGGGATTTAAAAGGAAAATAGCTAGTAAGACTCAAAAAGTATCTCGAATATTGCGAGGAATGTTGGTCATACCAATTGGAATATTAAAATAAATAATTCCTCTATTAAAATAATCCATGTATACCTATCTTCAATTCCAATCCTCCATTCTAAAGTGGAGTGGGGATTACATTTGATTGGAATTTTTTTATTTCCTTACTAAAAAGGTGGTTTGCGTACTAATCACCTCGTGTCAAAAATTCATAAACATTCATACCAAATCAACTTGATAGAAACCCACCCAATCATTTAGTTGTTTGTTCAACATACAATTTTCCTTTGGGGGTATGATATGTCCCTTTGATATGAATGCATCCATACACATGCATGAAAATAAATTTATAGAAATGTATGTGGTATTTTATGATTTGTACTAGGTGTATGAAAATTTGATTATGGAGCATCAAAGCAGTGACCTAGTGATGTGTATTTGCTAGAGCAGTGAATGCTAATGTCATTCCAAAAATATATCAGTGTATGTGTTGCTTCTTTATCATCTAAAATTGAATGATCCTTTGAAAATCCTACTTCTCCAACAAATCCTAGGTATATTTGAAACTTCTTAGCTTTCAATGTTTATTCTTACACACGCAAGGAAATCATCAACCTAATTGTGATTACATTACTAAAAATTTGCACATCTAAATTCTTACTGAACATATGTACTGTACACATGCCATTGAAGAAACACTTGCAATAAACAATCAACTCACCACGTAGATTGAATTGTCTTCTTGAATAAGAAAAAATGTTTGATAAATACATAAATAAGAAGCACATTGAACTATTTAGTAATGGACAATTTTTTTTTTTTTTTTTTCATAATAGCTACAAACCTATATGAACTCAAATTGAGAAAGGTCACAATTTTTTCACAAAATCTTAATTTTCTAGTTGTACCTAGGAGCTAGCTCCATCATGTAAGTATTCAACATTTTCAAAATAGTAAGATTTTAAGAGTACCCACAAACCACAAAATTAATGCTAAATCATATGTGACTGGTCATTGACTTGTATATGATACCTATAATTAGTGTATAAATTTTTTATAGTTTATTCATGTAGTGATTAAAAAAATAATGTACGCTAAAAACAACCTAAACCGTTTTCAATTGCCAACAAAATCCAACAAAAACTACCTAAGACCGAGCTCACGGATAATGCTAATACCGACGGTTTTAGGTGTACCTCCCCAAGCGTGTTCTTCTTGTAACCCAAGCCGAAGCCCTTGCATTCCGTCTTGCACCGTTGATACTTTGATTACGGTATAATTCCGGAAATTTGCAGCAGGAATTGCAGCAGGAACTGCAGCAGCATTGAAGACGATGAAGAGAGTCTGCGGAGTACGATATGAATGGCGAACAATGAAGGCCTGGCAGAGATACATCGATCGATCGGTCCATTTTCAAACTCCATCATTAAATGGCGCTGCAGCCCGCCTTGATGTCTCATCTTTACTCTCTCCGGCGCCGGCGCCTTTTCTATTCCCAAGTGTCACCATCATCGTCTCCGCCCCAGCCTGTTCACTGCTTGGCTCTATGCGTGTCACTCTTTCCCGCTATGTCGGCTCCGCTCCTGCATTCTTTCATGTGCTTCACTGCTTGCTCTTCATCTTCCTGTCTTTTTTTCTTTCATTTTGAATGACTATGATTCTTGACAGCGTCTCGGGATTTAGATCGATTGTGCGGGCGGTAGGCTGTGTCCCTTTGGTTTGTGATTCGTGAAGCTCGGTGACGCACTTCTTAGTGTCCATGAAAGGTGTAACAGAGGTGAGATTGCGCGAGTTGACAATGGCGAGGACATTGTGAGAGAGTATGCTGTGAGGATAGGTTTGGTGAAGGACAGCTTCGCTGTAGTTGTTGAATTTTGGCCTGTTGTGAGAGATAACAGTTGATTTTTACCGTTGTTCGACCTGACGGTTTCGCAGACTCTCACGCTTCCAATTGTTGATTCTGTGACTCTGCAACTGCACTGCTCTGTCGTTGGCCTGTGGTCTCGAGGAGTTTCAGCGTTTCGACGAGTGCAATTGCAGAGATTTTGGTGGCCGTTGCCTGTGCTTATTGTACGCATTAGCTTGGCTGTGTTAGGTCTGTGTGAGGAGGAGGCGCTGTTCGATCGGTAGGTGGCTAAGGAGCTGACCGATTGTGCGGTCGGAGATGCTCAGTGAAGTTGCAGCGTGTGTACACGCTCTGACTCAACCTGACCTGGTCGCACGAGTGAGCTGCAAACCGAGCTGTGAACGTCTATCTTCAAGGAATATTTCACCAGCCGGCCTTGCTGTGCATGCGCTTTTCTCCAATTTCTCCTGGTGGACAGGGGGAGTTGATTCCCAGTGATCCACAATTTGCATTGCTTGCTATAAGCTATTCGTATAAATTGAATTGCGTAGCGAAATCTAGACGCAATCTAGGCGACCTCTATAGCGAATATGTTTATGTTCTCGAGTGCAATTGAGAAGTGTTGGACCACTTCTTAATGCTCTGAATTGCACGGACCATTGCAAATTGCTCCGCATCACCGAAGAGTTAGTTCCCGAAGCTAGTGACGCGCGGAGGTGCCTCACGATGGAATCCCCGTCAGAGTTCTACCACAAAATTGAAGTTGTGTACCTGCTTAACCAGGGGACCGGGCAAGCTGACCATCCGCACTTGATACAAGTGCAATATCCCTCGCACCAGCAATCCCCGACGCTGAGAGGTATGCGTGGCCTCGATATTTTTCAGAAGTCATTACTAATTTGAACAAGCTGCATCTCCTTTTTTCGACGCTCCTATGTGGCAGTGTTCTCAGAATCCTACTGTGTCTCTTAAATCGAACTCAATTGAATTGTAGAGGTTAAAGAATCGCACATAATCTTGTTGAAAAATTGACTTGTTAATCAATGTGCGACTGGACAGATGTGAAATCACGTTTGACCGCGCTTCGAGGAAGAGGCATGCCTGATTCGTATGCTTGGTCTTACAAAAGGTAATGTCGCATGCAAATTAGTTTTTGTCAGGAGTGACGGTCGGTCTTCCGTTCTGATTGTATTTTGATATCTGTACCAGGAGTCATGTAGAGCAACTTGGAGTTACCTGTCTTAGAAATGTGTCTAGCAGCTCGTCACTGTGAAAGTTAACGAGCACAAGTAATCGCTCGCATGAACGGGGTTGGCAGACATTCCGCTCTACATTGAATCTGCTTTGTGTTCGTTTGATTCTCGTAGCTGAGGCATTCTGGAGATGCAAGTACCTTTAGTAACCTATGTTTACAACTTTCATAGTTTACTCAGAATATTCTTCAATGTGAGGACTGAATCAGGTGCCCTTGGTGGCTAATCTTACAGGAGCTACAAAGGAACCTTTATCTGGTGTGATGTGTTCGACGATGACGTTATTCTTCCTCTCGGCGAAAGCGGGGAATATGTTCTCAAAGCTCTGGAGGTTTTTGACACCTCTCAAGGTACGTACGTAAAACGAAAAACTTCGTAAAGAACTTTGGTTACACTGGATTCGATTGGTTTGCGCACTGTAATGCAGGTGATAAAGCTTTCAGATCACAATCGTTTGCAAGCGATCTCACCACAGATATCATCCGGAGAGCGAGATAAATGATTCCCCAGACACTCGCGACTTGTCGCTTGGTTGGGGTCTGAGGTGCGAAAAGTTAACACACCATTGCCTGCATCTCACGCAGACGCCATAGACCGAGACGCAAACGTGGAATCGAACCAACCGTACCAAGAGGCGATTCATTCGGTGACGAGGAACTTGACAACTGTCTCTGGAGGTGCCGTAAAAGCATCGAAACAGGAAATATCAAAAGCTGATGGAGTGCTTGGCAATGTACGCTGTACAACTTCCCACATCTGCTCTGAATCAAAACTTAAATCTATTGGCAGCTCTGCTCAAACACGCATCGAAATGAAGACGTGGGCCAATGAACACACTGATGCCTGCAGTACTGGGACGTCCACAGTTGCTTCCGAAGATATCGTTGAGAATAAGCGATGCCTTGATAAATTCAGACGAAGTGAGTCATCAACAAGCGCAAGCGGCACGAACAGTAGTACAGGGACCCAGACTGAGCCTTGCGCCATTTCTGATGATAATTCTGATATATCGTCATTCGAAATTAAGGGGCAATTCGAGGTGAAGGAGTTGCCGTCAGGCCCGTTTATGCGATCGAATGACAATGGTGAAGCTTCAATGCGTACGATTCCGTCGTCAGAGATCTTCAGAAAGGGACCCGTGAAGAGTAGAACATGGGCTGTAAAGGAAGAGGATCTTTCTGCACCAGTCAATGTGAGAACCTCTAGGTGTAGTGATGAATTCTATGAAAGGGGTTCCATGGCGAGTGCGGTACGAGATATCCCACCTAGTCCAGTATCCCGGCCTTGTTTTCCAGGGCATCCATTGATGTTCATGCTCAAGAAAGCTGCCAGGTTTCATCGTTCACAGTTGTGCAGGAGAGTCGAAGTAGTAGAAACGTTCCGAGCTCTGCCCCTTGAAGAACCGAGTTCTTCTCGATACACTTCGAAGAGCAGACATGGAAAAGTGTCCAGAAGAGTAGCCCAAAAACCTCACTTTAGCAAAATCGTGACCCTTAAGTCGAGGGCTCAGAGGAACAGAATGTCTTCTGAAGAACCAGAGAGAGAGACTAGAAACCTTTCTGAATTTTTGGAGACGAGAAAGAGCAGATCTTTCTCGGAGAGGAATACCAACGACGGTTCTAGGGGAACTGGATCTACACGACACATTCGATCTGATACTAAGGATACCTACGGCAATGCCCGGTGCAGAGAAGTGGTCGGTTCTAAAGCTGTTGTCTTACCGGAACGAGTTCCGAAAAAGGATGAGAATGTTATGTCCGATAAGAAAAGTCTGGTGAATCCGGAATTGAAGAGTTTCAAGATGGTTTCCAAATCTGCTGTGCGGCAGACTTCAAAGCCTGGCGTTGATCCGTCCACCTCTCGATTCAATCCTGCGCCTGCTCGAGGTCTTCAGCTCCCCACGGTTTCCAGGGCCCAAGAGAGCACAAGAGAGAGAGCTCTTAATCAACACCGATCTCACGTCGCAGGCTTCGTGGACATACCGTCAAGGGACGAGAGCTCCATTGTCGTGTAAATTGCTCTCTCCCGTACAATGTCTACCCAATTTTGTGTTCTATCAGAAATGTCTTGAATTATAGTATCTGAAGTGTTCGTGCTTGCGGGATGAAGTCAACTAATGGATCTTTAGGCATATTTCATCCTTAATGATGATTTTCGAAAGTGGTTGATGTCTTTGGCTGTTGACAGTGAGGATTCTGCTTTGAAACCCCAAGATCTCAAATCGCTAAAAGTCCCAAGAAATGTCAGCAAGAATTGCTACTTCAGCCTCCCAATACCAGGTGCAGAGAAGAAAACGTCCGACTTAAAAGTCCATCCCTCGAGAGAAAGTTCTGTATTCGGCTCTGCAGCTTTACTCACTGACAACATGCAAGCGATCAAGATGGTGAACCCAAAACATGAGGTTCAGGCGGCTCCCGAGACTGAAACAAGCTGCACTGAAGGTGGATCGCTATGGCACAAGAATTCGCCACCGAAGTACAGGGGTTACAAGGCCGCTAAAGGAGAAAGGTACACGGTTTACTTTTCTGTAATGTCATGATTTCCGTTCTTTCGTAACTACTGCGACTATGAGATATATGAGAGCCTGTGGACACTATCATTCGTACAACCAATTGTAACTCATGAAGAAACATTAGAACCCTTAACAACTCTTCAGTCTAGCAGTCCAGCGTTGATACTTCATATGTTAGATTGCCTTCTTATATCCCTTCCAGTACTTGGGTCTCAAAACGTACGAAAACCATGCGCATTGCAGGCCAGGTCCACCAGCTTTGAAGGAGCTGCATTGGGAGGGTGTGCCACATGAGGCAGTTGTCCACAGTCATCCCTCTATTGATTTGGTTCTTCATGAGTGCCTGTGAGTGCCTCAACCTCGAAATTATTGTTTTGAATGCCGAGTGCATTGCCCTGATATACAAATACCTGTGAATTTCGTATCAGCTTCAAGGAATTTTTTCGTTTTTTCATACTTGTTTAATCTTGACATGGTTGCTAGGGGTTCTAAACTGTTAAGGGAGTGGTAAGTGTCCATGCAGTCGATGCGGGAGGACATTCAAACCGGAGTCGCTGAAAGTGCACCTGCGGAGCTGTCACGTCGTAAACAAACCCAAGCAGTCGGTTGTTTCCAGAAGGAGAGTATCCCTGTAAAGAGCACCGCCAGGTCTTGACATCCACACTTTTCAGCACAAGTACGACTTAGACATCGCACAAACTCAGGAGATATGGAGGGAATCAGACAGGATACCATCTTGCGTCAACGAATATTTTGGTTGCTGCCCGTGAGAATGACTCAACTGTCAAAACGTTCTGACTGTAATTCATGACCTAGTTTAGAAATATATAATGCCGATTATTACCGAAGATTTCCCCTCTGGCAGGTTTATCATTTTTGTCTTGGGAGTTCAAAGACACTTCCTTGGTACATATATTTCATAATCACTTCCTGGTTTTGCTTCAATCTGGCGCCAGGGGAATTCTCAATATGTTGTTTCAATCCATACCGTGATGCTCAATTCTTGCGTTCTTAGCTAGAAATAAAACTGTAAACAATAGACAAACTAAGTTACCAGAGTCTGTTTGCTATGATTGGCATTGCTCATCTTTCAGCTAGTGAAAACTAAACCGTATATTAACTTGAAGTTTTACGGTACTAATCTTACACCTGATTCGTGACTTTCTTCTTGTTGTGGGGATGAAGTGTGTACCTCCTGAGCAAGAACAGCTAGAATGTGGTAACTTCGCAAATTAACTCTTTCTGAATCCATTGATATAAAGCACGCACTGCAATCCTTTTTCACAACTCATCGAGCTTGCAATTCTCAACGAATATGCCATCTTGATTGATCCAGTCGGCACCCTCGAAAACGTACAGAAAAATGGATGTTCCAAATGAATGTACCCTTCACCCTCCAAAGGAACACATCGCTTAACCAACATAACTGTCATTCTTATATGAACTATTTCGCTCTCCAAAGCGAATGGGTTATTGCAAGGTGGGATCAGCTGTTTCTGACAATCCCCTTGTGTACTGAAATGTTTGCCCTAATAAATCTGTTTACTAGACGAACTAGACTGAGTTATCCATGTAGAGATATCATTCAAGCCTCATTTAATGTCAAAGGAGTAATTCTTCCCTCTTCTAATTCGGAGTCCACATCGCATTCCAATTTTTATGTGATTTCTGTCATTCCTCCAAAATAACAAACCTATGATTGCATGCAACCTCATTGCATCTAGTTGTCTTGTCTGTAAAATGAAGATTTCGTAATGTCTTTTTAGAGTTAAAGACCCATGACAATCACTTGTTGGATGAGGTGAGTTATGTTCTTTTCCAAGTGGGGGGTTCCTTTAGCCATATGAAACCTTTAATCTTAAATCTTGGATTGACCATGAATGACCAAGATCCAACTATTCAACCATTGAAGTTATGTGTAATAATGTAAAAGTAGAGTCTCATTAGGGGTAGTCACACCTTCTTCACTTGGCACTTAGAGAATGGAGAATGGAAACGTGGCGGCTTGGGGTTGTTCATGTTCATAGAATATACTTAGTTGGATATATCTTCCACACTCCTAGTCTTCACCTCCGGAGGTGAAGATTGGGAGTGTGGAAGATATATCCAACTAAGTATATTCCTTTCTATGCCCTACACTTTTGTCTTTCCATGTCGTTTTTACCTTTGTTGTTGCCGATTTCCCTCCAACTTTATGTCTAATCTTGCATTTAGGTAAATGAATCCTCCACTTTTTTCATTCTCCATTCTCAACACATCTTTTAGGGGTGTCACACCTTCATTCACCGTGGCTTCCCATTGGCTCCTCCAAACCCTCACCAACTTCTCATCTTTCATTCTCCAAGTGCCAAGTGAAGAAGTTGTGACTACCCCTATTATGAAAAATAACATCCTTTGCCATTCCCTTGGCTCAACACATCAATTCTCATATAACAAATCTTTACTCTTAATTTAGCTAGTGTGGCCCATGATAATTCAAACAAGCAACTACACTACGAAGGGCTCAATCCATGTAGCATTGGGTTGTTTTCGTAGCTGGTGGATGGCATCCGGATCGTAGCTTTCAGTCGATGCAGTGAGCGAATTTAATGAAATAGAAACTTGAAAAGTCCAATCCAAGGCAAGCACTGTGCAGATGGTGGTCAGTCAAGCAGATGCCCCAATCTGGTCCGGAGTCAAACACATCAGTTCGACGAAGCTCCGTCCAGCTCAGATTCCTGGACTTGTCTCCGCGAAGCAGGCGTCGCCCGCTCGGCGCCTAATAACGCCCACAACTGATCTCTGTTGTGCCCCAACACAGCCACTTTCTGCATCTTATTTAATTTCACTGTTTCTCGGCGCGCTTTGCACAAGCCATGCAGATTCCCACACTGTTTCCCCACAAATTCAGTACCCGTTCCAGCAATCCGTGAACTCGTTCTAATTTCGCCTGTTGCTGCATTTCTAAGGTTGTTTGTGTTTGTTTTCTTCGATCGGCAATTCGGCATTGCAAAGAGCATGGGGTCGTTTAGGGCCGAAGAGTATGTGAGGTTGTTGTCTCTATTGATGAAGAGGGTGGAGGAGGGATGGAAAATGGAGTCGATACCTTTCGAGAGTCAGGACGTACTGTAATTCAGGCCAAAATCGTTTCCTTGAACGTCGAAATCTGTGATTTGCAATTTAGATTCTGAATGCAAGGGAGAAGTTGTATCTGTTCTTTGACGAGCTGAAAATGAGAGTATCATGGTTGACTGAAAACTTGAACTTCACAATATGTTTGGCTGAAGAAATTCTTGACAAAGTTGAGGGACTTGTTTCTGTGAAGAAATTCTGGACGAAGTTGAGACTTGGACTTGAAATTATGTTTGGCTCAAGGAATTCTGGACAGAGGTGAGAGACTTGAGAGGCTTGGACTCCGATCACGTAATGTTTGGTACAGAGTTGAGAGACTTGGACTTCGATCATATTCTGTTTACCTGAACGAATTCTGGACAGAGTTGAGAGACTTGGACTTCACATGATGTTTGGTTGAAGGAATTCTTGCAAAAGTTGAGAAACACCGTGAACTTCACACTGTGCTTGGCAGAAGGAATTCCTGACACAGAGTTGAGAGACTTGGTCATCACTTTGTGTTTGACTGAAGGAGTTTTTGACAGAGTTTACAGGCTTGAGTAATGATGTCCTTGCATTAGTGCCCAAGGTTTGGAAAAAATACTCTTGGATACCAATGGCGTACAGGAATTTTACAATTCTAGCGTTGCTTACCTTCGCCGTGGTGGCTCCGTGCGCGTCGTCTCAATCGATCCCCGCGGACGTGCAATGCTTGCTCGATTTCAAGCGCTCCGTGACGGACCCTGGCAACAATTTAGCAACCTGGAAGGAAAGCGACATGGCGAATGTTTGTTTCTGGGACGGCGTGCAGTGTTTCGGTAACCTGGAGCTTCCCGTCTACCGCTTGCTCTTGTCCCGTTTCGGTCTCTCCAGCTCGTGGCCCACGGCGCTTGCCAAGTGCACCGGCCTGCAGACCATCGACTTGTCTCATAATTCCTTCACAGGTCCGATTCCCATGAACATGAGCGTCGACTTCCCCAACTTGGTCACCCTCACGCTCCACCACAATAGCTTCAACGGCTTAATCCCTGCCAGTCTCGGCGACTGCAAGTACCTGAACGATCTCTTGCTGAATGACAATAGCTTCTCGGGGGAGATTCCAGCGCACCTAGCTGAAGCACCTCGTCTCTCTAGCCTGGACTTGTCGAACAACCAGCTTTCAGGTGTCATTCCAAGTGCGTTCGCCGCGTTCCTTCCTGGAACAAATATTCCGAAATTCAATGATTCATCCTTCGGTGGAAATCTCTACCTCTGCGGTGCGCCCCTCCCCAACCCTTGTCGCAAATTGCCCAAGAAGGGCATCTCCAAAACAGGGGCCATCGTGGGCGGCATCGTCAGTGGCGTGGTGGCGTTTCTCACCTTACTCGCGTTAGGGTTTTGGTGGTACCTCCGTCGCTCACGGTCGAAAGCGAAGATAGTTCAAGCCACTTCCGCGAGACGACGAAAACCATCGCGAGCGAAGGTTTCCTTCACGAAGGACACCAAATGGCTAAAACGGATTCGTGACCCGAGCACCATCACTGTCGCCATGTTCGACAACCCAACCTCGAGGATCGGCTTCAAGGAGCTCATGCAAGGGACGAACAACTTCAGCAGCGAGAATGTGATTTCCACAAACTCAACTGGGACGTTGTACAAGGCGACATTTAACGATGGGTCCTCGGTGGCAATCAGGCGGTTGCGTGTAAGCTCGCATAACGATAAAGCCTTTTGTACTGAGATGGAAGCGCTTGGAAACCTCAAGCATCGAAATCTTGTGCCGTTGCTTGGGTATTGCGTGGCCGCGGGCGAGCGATTGCTCGTGTATCAGCACATGCCCGCGGGGTCGCTGTGGGAGCGTTTGCATTGTGGGTTTGAGAAGCTGCCGTGGGCAGATCGCGTGAAAGTTGCGACGGGGGCTGCGAGGGGGTTGGCGTTTTTGCACCATAGCTGCAATCCGCGCGTGCTGCACAGGAACGTGAACGCCAAGGCCATCCTGCTCGAGGACGACAACGAGCCGCGCATCACCGACTTCGGACTCGCGAGGCTCACCAATCCGCATGACACGCATGTAAGCTAACGTCTTGAATTTTCTATCGAAAACATTTTCCTGATTTTTTTTTCCCCCATCCGTATGCCAACAGCCGCAGCGAGAAGTAGGCAGAAGTAACAGACTAACCAAGTCCTGGCATTTACTCCAAGGGTGACACCCTGCCAGTGGCGGCGAGGGGTTTTGTTCCCCCATCAAACTAAATGAGGTTAGGCTACGGATGGGCAAGTTTATTTCCTTAAAATGTTGATATGAAATCAAAATATTAGGTGAATTGTCAAGCAATAGTTAAGAAAATGAAAGCAATATTTTAGTGCAAGTGAAAAGAATATGAATCAATAATCGAATTATATCAATGAAAAAACAATAAATAAAAGAGAGTTAACAAACAATTGATGGAACGGGCGTGATGAGCGCAGGTGAGCACGTTTTTCGATAGCGACTACGGCGACGTCGGCTACGTGGCGCCGGAGATCGCGCACACCTTCCGGGCCACCATGAAAGCCGACATCTACAGCTTCGGCGTGGTGCTATTGGAGCTCGTGACGGGCCAAAAGGCCACCGACGTCACACCCATTGTCGGCAGCAAGGACTTTCGAGGGAATCTGGTGCAATACGTGACGGGCTTACCACAGGCCATGCAGGCGGTGGATCCATCGATGAAAGACCGTCCCACCGACAGCACCACCGACAGCGCGGTCGATGATGAGATTCTTCAGATTCTCAAAGTGGCGGTGTCGTGTGTGTCGGCCGAGCCCAAGGAGCGTCCGAGCATGTTCGAAGTGTATCAGCTGTTCAGGGCCATTGGGCAGAAGTATAATTATACTTCGCCGTATGATGATTTGCCCACATTGTGCGAGGAGGAAACGCATGTCGATGTTCATGAAACCATTCATGTCCAAGTTCAGTTCGACGAATGACCAGCTGCTTGGCGTTTGGGTTCAGGTAGGAAGCCCTGTAACCCTCAGGCAACTTGAAGGTTGCAGTTGGAGCTATTTTCATATTCAATTGAACTCTAGACTTTAACTTAATATTGGGTTCTCTTTAGTGGAGGTTCCTTACAAGCAAAAGTTATAACAATGTTTTTTTTGTTTCTTGATTTGACAGATTTTCATTTATTGTCTCCAGATTGAAGAGGAGGAAGCTTTGCATACACAAAAGTTACATGTGAGGAAGTTTGAGTAGGACCTTACTCGAAAAGTAAGCTAGTGCTATCAAATCAACGGCTGTCCTAGCATATGCTGCTTGTTTCTTTATGATGGATTAAGATCAAATGACGGAAATGCGTGTTTCTACCAAAGTTCACTACATGCTGCACTGCAAGTATGAGGTTAATTGATATTTGCAATGCCCGGAGGTGACCTGATTTGAAGAGGCAGCTTGTCTCTTATTTTGGTTCAATCTTAAGCTGGAGTTCAACTTCTTTGGAGGCAATGTAGACATACATGTTTCTTGAACAAGATGGACTGAAAGGCCACCGGTGTAAAAAATTCAATATCTCAATCAGGTAGCGGCATACCGTAAGAAGAACCGGTGATCATCATTGTAAAGATGAAATGTTTATTTGTTTGGATTAAAATTTGTACGACTCTGATCGTAACCTCCTAAAACCTGTTGCTACACTCGTTCTCCTACATACAAAATTTAGCAAAAGAGCGTAGGAGTGAGAGCGTAGGAGTGAGACAATGCTGCCAGTTCCTATGAGCACTTTGGCAAGCAGCTGCGCATTCCAGAGTCGAAACACTACCTACATTTCAATCCGACATATAATCTACACATAGCTTTTACCATTTAGAATCTACTTGATACTGGAGGAATCAACAAGGTTTTCAGTTTTAAAACCTGCAGTTGTACACTCTTGTAATCAGAGATTATGAAAGACCATAATGTACAATCCTGGAATAACAAAAGTGCTAATGTTACAAGTGAAAAATGCTAAGCGCACTCTCTGAAAATAGAAAAAAGAAAAAAGAAAAATAATGTTTTAGCTCCGAAGTAGGAAGAGCTCAAATAAATTTATGCAACAATGAACGGCGTGGACGAGCTTGTCGCCTTGCATCTGAAGCACTCTCCTCCTTCTCAAGAAAAAATCCACCCTTGTTGTAGAGCTTGACGGCAGCATCATTTGTGGCCACGACATGGACGTACAAACTGGTAATTCCTGAAACATTTACCCAGAAAGGACTCGGTTAGATCAAGCAGTGGGCCCATTATCTGTCACCATGGGGAGAAAAAGTAGAAAAAAAAATATCCCTGAGTCAAGGATCAAAATATCCCTAAAAAAGAGCGTAAATCACAGGAGCAAAGTGGGAATCGTGGTCAAGCATACCCCATAGCTGAGCAATCTTTTGAGCCTGCTGTAGGAGAGCCACACCGATGCCCCGCTGCCGCATAAGAGGCGCCACGCATACATTTGAGAGGTATCCTCTTCCACGATCTGCATTGAGACCCTGCATTGCGATTGCCCACGTTGTTTATGAGAAGCCTAAATCTCGACAGTAGGTTAAGTTTGGGTTCTCATACGTCGGCGCTCGGTATTCCCCTTCCAACACTACATTCGCATCATAAAAGAAAGAAAAATACCACCAAATTAATTGAAATTTTCGGGACAGGAGTAGTATAGTGCAGCAGGTTGCCGTTCTATAAGGTATCGAAGGTGACGAAGTTCAGCCCAAAGTACAGAGGACCCAACTGTACTTCTAAAAATCAAAGGTCAATGAGATCAAACCCTTTTCTCAAACCCTAAGTTGGACAGCCTACACAGCCTAGCAGGCATTCAAGCTTTATCAAAAACCCTACTTGCTTCACTCGATAGGGTTAGTGCTTTATGAGGTCTTCAAGGAGCACCTTGAAGCTAGAATCAGAGACCTACAACTGCGGAAGTTTTCAGAGCATCTGGTCAGGAGGAAGAAACCCTATGTATGCTGGATTCCCTCCTGCAGGTCCTCTAAAGTACAAATTAGCCAACACTACGTATTGTTGTAAGCTTCTCTATGGCATGTTGCAACAGTAGACCTTAGCAAAGACAGGACTTATATCACGAACCGAAAAGCAGTGCAATGACCTCATCTGACATCTTTTCCGAAAATTCTGATACTCTGCAATCAGGTGGTCAACAAAAATCTGAGCTCACCTCGGGTTTATTCCCCACGATTTCTCCAGGCAGAACTTTCCCTTGATTCAAATCAAGAGATCCTACTAGCACGTGCTCCTCGCCATTTACAAACGTCACCTGCTCAGCGAGCACTCACTCTTAGCCCACCCAGCGAGCACACGAAACCCCAGGTAGAGGATTCTCTTTCCCTTTTATGAATTTTGACCAATATGTACGAGTATGCTTTTGTTCGGAGATCACTCAAAAGATCACAATGAAGTGATCACTTTCGGTACAACAAGAGCCAAACTCTTTTGCTATCAAATGTTTCACTCAGTGTATGATGAATTCATATGCGATCTACCAAAGTGCGAGGTTGTAAACCACTATTGAAGGTGCAGTAAACAACCCCGATTCAAAAAAAAGATCAGTGGAAATAGAAATTTAGCCAAGTCACTTGCTAACTGAAGGTCAACCAAGCGTTGACTGGAAGAGATGAGTTGCTATTGGTAACAAGGGTCAGCAATAGGAGACGGGATCAGGTCCCTAACGGTTTCAGTAGATCATCAACCGTACTTTGCAATTTAAAGCATTCAAACGAAACAAGGACAATCAATCCATGCAGGGAATTTGCAGCAGGGAGGTATTCGCACCTTCAATGCAGGATGGAGATCCACGATCGATCGATCATCAAGGCAGGCAAGGGGATAGAGCGCCAGAGAGCACACAATGCGCTTATAGCCTTGCTCCAGTCCAGCCACTTTAGATGTGAGCGCCGAGAACTCGTCGTCAGTCTTCATCTTGCGATGCAACTACGCAAATTCACAAGCCACACCAACCAAAAATCAGGCCAGAGTCCCAAACCCTGCCCCCGAGTACCACAAGGTAACCACAATTTCAAGGCAACCCGAATTTCGTTACCTTGAGCGCTTCTTCCGTGCGTCCTTCGGGGTACGTATAGAACGAGAGCGCACGCAAATAGGCCGCGGCTCTAATTACATCCGGCGACCGTCCTTCATGGAACACCAATCCCTCCTTCACGCATTGCAGGACGCTCGTCTCAAAACCAATTCCATCAATCCCGACTTTCTCAACAGAAACCTCGCAAGGCGCCGCGCAAGCTATAATCCTCACCCCTACTCGCACCGGGGGGATTCTCCTAACAGAAACAGGCTTCACAAACCCTAGTTTACTCGTCCGAGCAGAAACGACAACCAATCCCACAGGGGTGGTGGACAACAAGCTGGGAATCGCCATCGCACCACCTCGGACCGTCAAAACTTTAAGAAAACCAATCGTCACCTCACCATCGACAAATTTCTGGCGACATCGATCTGGCACTAAACCCTATTACCCAAAATCAATCTCGCACCTACAATTTCCAATTATCATAAAGCACACACAATGCTGGTTCCTTCTGATCACTTCGCACGCAATTCGGGATACAAACTTACGAAATTCGCATCATATACAAAAGCGAAAAGGGCCAAACTCTGCATTAGGGAGAATCAACGGCGCGATGAATGATTGATTGATTTAGGTGATTAGTAGCTGCTGGTAGGGTTACTCCGTTGCATGTGGTCAACTTGCTGATCTCTTATCCATAAAAGGTGTCCTCCCCACCTTTCGATGTGCTCTTCTTGTGACTTGAGGTTGACAATGCTATGACTTTAGCGGAATCGGTCGATCGCAAGATGCTTCGAAATGTTAACTTGTTGTGGAAACTCGTCGTTCGTGATGTAGAAACACGAAACAAATGTGCTGATCAAGCAATTCTCCGATCGGAAAGCTCACTGGTCACGGTGACTGAAACCCTAAACCCTGGAAACATCTAATTTTGATCCCTTTCTAAAAGTTGATCCCTTTATATTATTGTCTAAAATATACTGGTATTTTAATTTTAGATTCAATATTTTTGTAAACTTTATTAATAGAATCGGCTCATTTTGAAGTGATACTATTGTAGGGTTTTTTCTTTTTTTTTCTTTTTTTGTTTATAGTTTGTTGTTCAATTGATTTTAAATACAACACATTACTGAATTTTTAGTTTATTGTGCTAATTCCTTAATCCCTAAGAATCCTAGCATTCACTAGGTGGATTACAAATGATTTCAAGAGCTTCCTAGAGGAGGTACATGAAAAGGATAAAATACATTTGAGTTGTTGGCATGGTCACTTAATGCTTCATGATTTTTATACAAGGCTCTTAATTTGTTCATATAGAGATAGGAAGAAATAAAAAATTCACAAATAAAATATAGCATCCGGATTTACAAATTATGTACTAAAATATGGCAAGACATACACCATGGGATTGGTAATACAACAATAGCGTCTTTCATTTGAATGTGGCTTTCAAATCAAACCTTTATTATACTCAAATACGACACTACACATTTAGAACATGTGACCATTTTGTAGCTTTTGAGACATGTGTAGGGTGCAATAATGATCCAAATTGGAAGTGCATGTGTCATTTGATCCAGCTCAATATGAATACAAACTTTTGTTATTAGTACATATCTCAATTCATGCACCTTCTATGTCAAATATACCAAAAACCACATTGCATTTAAAATTGAACTTCCAAGACCCCAATTTTGACTACCCAAATGACTCGTTTTGCTTTTAAATGAAACTAAAAAAATAAAACTTCCCTAGTTTAGTTTCTATTTTGCTTGAATTTTTTTTTTAAATCCTTAAATTGAATACATGATTGTAGTTGGTGTCTCTAATCATCTTTCTAAATATATAATGACACGGAATCTTGATTTATACCATTATATTTTAGATTATAATGTACACTTATGCTAAAATTTCAAGATTTTAAAAGTTCATTTTCTATTTAATATGAATTTCCATTACTCTTTTAAAATATGACTTATAGAAGACACATGCTTTTATCTCTAGAAAAAAAATTCATCTTTATATATTGAAGAAATAGAGTATATAGAGTGAAAGTTTTTGAAGTTTAACTCTATAGTCACAAGTCCATCCTTTTAGGTTTAAACTTCTTCACACGTAGTTTTGTCATTACAAGCCTCTTCCTTTGGTCTAGAGCCAATAAAAGTCAACTAAGTTAGACTATATGACACAAGTTTGGGATTTTTTCATTGACTTTCAATGGTGGAACAATATGATATATCCATGTTGCTTGATGCAAGTCTATTGTAGATTTCCTAGCTGGATTGAAATTTTTGGATTTGGGGGTATTTTGAGAGTGTTATAACTTGGTTTTATTAGCCCAGTTGTTAGTTTGTGTACGAATTTGGTAGTTTTGGGGTGCTATGTGACCAAATTGGGAGTTGTTTTTACTACGTTCTTATTAGGGAGTTTAGTGGAATGATGTGGCAGTCTTGCCAAATAGGAGGATAATCACTAGAAGAAACCCTTGTTTTCTGTGTTGTTTTAAACGATGTGAAAGTGCGTTATTTTGAATTGAAAGCATGTCACCTAAAATCCGTCAAAGGCAACATTTTTATGAAGGGCTAAAATCTTCTAAAACGTGCATTGATGTCTACATGTTTGATGAAAATGGCTGCAAATACCTTGTGTTTGCACCCTCCAATCCACCACATTGATGTCACAGTAGCCACGCCATTTTTTTTCGTTCGGGCAATGTTCATTTGAAAAAAAAAATAACCACTTTGAAAATGTGGTTTGTCATATGATTCCACGAAAATACGTGTCATTAATGGCATTAAATTATTTAGAATTAAAATTACTTAATTATACAAAATAATTACTTAAAAAAGCCAAAGAAAAAAAATCAAAAAAACTTCTAAAATTCAAAAACAATTTATGACCTACCATTTAAAGAACTTCCGATGGAGAAGCCAAGTAGTTACATCATTGGTGCTTGTGAAAATGAGGGGAAGAAGGGTCCCTTTTATACCGAAATTCATTATCTGTCCATGACAAAGGATATGGGATAATTCAAAATTGAAAACTTGACCACATAACATGCGGATGTTTTTTCAAACATTCAATTTTGAACAAAAAATTTGTTTTACATATCCCATACGGGTTGCCTTACTTCCTACCAACCCACTAGTATAAAACTTAAAAAACCAAGGCTTCTTTACTTCAAATAAACACCCAAAATGCCATCTTCACAGAAAAGAGTAAAAAAGAATCTTAATTGTTTCTTTTGCACATCTAATTTTATTAATCTTACACCTGATTAGTATGAGAATGTGTTGAAAAAATTTCAAAAATTTGGCCGCATACATTGCAAGATATTAACGTTTAAAGTGAAAAAAACAAAATTTCAGCACATTACGGGACTAGATTATTTGACTTTGAACCTCCTTAAATTAATATTTTTGCAATACAGAGTTTTGAGCTTCAATTCTTTATTGTGGGGAATTGAGTTGAGAGTCTAGGAAAAAAAGGGACTTCAAAAAAACTTAATTTGTATTCCTTAAGAAATTATTAAGTAGAAATAGGTATGAGATAGAAGGAAAATCTAAATTATTAATATCCTTAAAATGGAATTATAATGCAATGATCCCAATGGTGAGATTATTTTAGCAAGAAAATTAAACCATGTGGAACTTTTTTTTTTGAACAATTGTAAAAATTGCATTCAAAAATGATTCCTGCAAGTTATTTGTTCAAGAAGATGCTCTAATTGCCCAAAAAACAAGATTGTCCATAACTTTCTCAAAACAAATCTTTCCATGTAGAAAAAAACATAATCTATGAGAGAGAAAAAAAATTAATTTTAATTTTCAAATTTTTGTTTGTTGCCCTCCATCCCCTATTTTGAGCTTATTTGGGCATAACTTTTGTTCTTGAGCACCGGTTGAAAAAAAAATTACATTCCCATGAAGCCAATCAGGTTTTTTATCTTCAAAAAAAGTTTCAAAAAATAATGACAAAAATTCAGCCCATAGGTACTTGCCCAAAATTCCATTTGTTCCCAATGGTCCTTTAGGGGATAAGGAGCTCATTGTTTCATTTATAATGTACCTCCATCTATTTTCTTTTTTATTCAAAGTATGCCATATGACTACCGGTCCTCTATTTTTTTTATCATCTAGTTTGTGTTTTATCTCATTCCACTATAACTTACAGAAATTTATTCAAATGAATCTAAAACTTCTAGTTGATGTAGCACTTCTATATTTTTTAAGATGTTTTAATAAACATGACGATGTTTTATTTGATGTCCGGAAAAACATACACAACCCTTGTGTCATCCACCTATTTTTGCTTTGACATCCCCACGTCTTCCCCAACAGTAGTAAAAATTTGCCTCCCATAGGCTCAAAATTTGTGACACATTGATGTCAATGAAAACATGGCCCATTTTTTTGTAACACCACAGAAAACACAGGTTTCTTATAGTGAATGTTGCCTGGTTGGAGTAGGACAATTGCTAGTGCCAACTTGGAGTTTTAATTGTTTGAAGTGGTAGTCAATTATTAGGAAGAGCAGTTCCAAATTGGTAGTGTTGTGGAGTTCCTTTGGGGTGGTAATCGCTGTTTTTGCTTCCTATTAGGTGCTCGTTTTCCAAATTTTATTCACCCATTGTTGAGATGTTTAGTGTGAGTCTTAGTCTCAAGTCAGTTGTGTATTTTTCTTATTTTTTTGTGTATGTGAGATGTTGTGTGTAGAAGATGAAGATGAGTAGTGATGGTAGTACGGCTATGTGTGTATGAGAGAGTAGTGATGGAATTTCAAGGTTACAAATTAGTGGATGAGTGTGTGAAGTGCTTATGTGAAGATTGAAAGCTATGGGAATTCTAAACACCAATTGTGTGAGATGTGATGAGGATGACAAACTATTGTAGTGAACTCTTAATTCTATAAACAATGATTTTATCACCAACTTGGTTAATATAGGCCTAATAAAAAATTATATACCAAGTTAATTGCAGTGTGTATGAAGTATGATCGGGATTTAAGTTGTGTGTATGTGTAGTTGCTTGATTCAAGTGGAGTGAGTCTGAACCAAATTGGAAATCCTTGTTTGAGTTTGTGATTTTTCAAGTCAAAGTATTGCGTAAGTGATTTATTCAAAGTTGTGAACCCAATTAGAGTTTGGAAAGCGTTACAAGGATGTTTGTTGTCACAGTCCAAATTGGAGATAGAAAGACTGCATGTTGAATGATTTAGAATGAGCATGTAAGTGGATATTATGGTAGGATATGGTGTTTTTCCAATTTGGACAAATGTGAGGAGAAAATTGTTGTAATTAGAAAGTGTGCTCAACCAAATAGTTTAGTGTCTGTGGTCCAAGTCTATGAATATTAGTTGTGTGTTGATGCTTGCTTTGAAGGATGATCCAATGTGAATATATATCTTAAATATTTCACGGAATTGAAAGTAATTAGTTTCTATGTCGATTGTATCAATTGGAAAAGTTGTAAATTTCAATTAAGTTAATTTGCAAGTGTTTTCAATTTGGTGAGTGGTTATTTTTAAGTGAGAATTAATGTCTACCACTGGTGTGTGCATAGTGCTTGGGTGTATGATTTCTAAACAAATTGGGAGGTGCTTGTGCCAATTAATGGCAATAGTCAAATTAAGAATTATAAAGTATGAATGATGTATGTTATGTTATTTCAAGTTGGTTTGAATTGAAAGTGAATATCATGTGTCACAATTTTTTGCTTTTCTTAGTAATTAGAAATGAAGAAGTCAATTCCTAATTGGGAGAAGAGAATATGTTTAAATGACGAATAAGGTTGAAGTTAGAAAAATTAGTCTCAAGTTGGAGAGTAAAAAGTGTCAATTCTATTGTTTAAATTATGCAAAGCCATGCTCTGAAGTAGAAGATAAACATATCAAGTTGGTGGAGCAAGACTCCATGGTTTCCAAACCAAGAGACAAGATCAAGTTCGCAAGTGATCCAATTCTATTCAATGGTACAAGCATTGTAGCTGAGCAGATAAGCTAGTCGATAGTGGTCCAAACTGGAAGTCGAAGTGCCACAAATAAACAAATTTGCATGAAGACTTTCCATTTGAAGAAAGCTAGAGGTTTTAAAGATTTGAAGAAAGATTGATTGGGAGTTACTTAATCTTTGTAGCCATTAATAGTAGAGTGGGAGAATTTTGCAGTTAGAAATTTAGAATTCCATGTAAGGAAAACACATTTGCAAAAATCAAGGAACAAATTCTTCATTTTCTTTGGTTGCAATGACCAATTAGGAATTTATTTGGAAGCATCCCTATTGAAAAGCCTCCCTAGAACAAATTATAAACTATTTGTTTGATTTTTTAAATTGGATCCAAGCTTATCTACACCCATGCATGTACAATCATGAACAAAGAAATCCACAATGTATTGTTGCCTTAGCACGTGCCTTAAACAATTTCATTGCTCCACTTTAGAAAATACCTATATGTAAGTAGGAGCTCAAATGTTGTTCTCCACAAAATATTTAGTATTTTTTTATAATATTTTTAGAAATATATTATTAAGTTGGAACATCGGTCTTTTCTTGTTTTTTTATTTTTTTATTTTTTAAATATTAAATTTTATATAAGAAATTTTTGTGTTTGTTTTACATACTCTTATATTCTTTAAAAAAATAAGCATTTTATCTTGATGTTACTTTCACATTTAATTGTTCCAATGTTTTTGAGTTGACTTAGACTTAAGCCTAGAACAACCATGAGATTGTCTTGGGCCAAGCTACCAATTGCTTTAGTTTAAAAACAGGTATTGTAATGTGCTTAATTCTTGTAGTTAATGTAGTTTGAAATACTTGTAGTTAACTTGCCTTTGATGTAGTTAATTGGAACTCCTAGTTTTTGGTAGGGACTTCTAAAATTGTAAGGAAGACTCAAGATAGAGGCAAAGTTTGTGCTACTTTACAAAGCTCTAAATAAAAAAATTTGTTGCCAACTCTCTATTGGGTCTAAATTATTAGGGTAGAATTGCCTATGGCTCGAAAAATTCCATTGAAGAGTCTAATAGAAGGCCTAGTAGCCATGTTCTAAGGAAACTATGTAGGGGCATAAACACATTGCTATAAGTCATTTTGTCCATAACAATTATATATATATATATATATATATATATATATATATATATATATATATATATATATATATATATATATATATATATATATATATGAAAGTCAAAACTCAAGTGGATCATTAGTATGAATGAAGGCATATGCTAGGTCTTTAGATCAAATCCATAGAGGAGTATATTCTACTCTATTGAACCAATTTTTTGGGTGCAAAATAAGTTTGTTTAGGCCTAAGACAAATGGTTATAAAACAAACTTGACCCATATGTGCAATTTTATAGCTAGGAATTGCAAGAATAACACTAAAACCTCTATTTAGGAAGAAGAAAATTCAAGGTAATTAGAATGCATGTAATTATGCCTTGTTATTGTTATTAAAATCCAATTACAATCTAGAATGAGTATTAAAATAAGAACAAAAATGAGGGCAATACCTTATGAATATTATGACAATTCTACAAGGTGCTATATCTACCCCCTTTAAGTGCACAACTAACCAAATTAGGTGTATCTTAGGTTCTTATGAATAGAAGCTTCACATTTTTGGCAAAAACTTGTACTATTTTGTATATTTTATTATTGAGTCCCAATTAGGTGCAATTATCTTATGACCTTTAAAGTAGACACATGTTAAATTTTTCCCATTGAAATTTCTACAATATCAAATATACTTATCTCTTGAAGGTTCACAACTATGTTTCATCCCAAAACATTTCAAAATTGTCATTTCTTGTGCAAAGAGTTATACTGAATAAAATACTATTTTTTCATATTCAAGTATAAGATCTTGCACAATACATGTATGAGAATGTGTAGAAAAAATTTCATACACTTTGACCATGTAGATCGTAAGATTTAAGTTTTCAAAGTGAAAAAAATCCACCTTGTATAATTATGATTTTAGACTTTAAATCTCCTTAACTTAATTTTGTACTACAAAATTTTGAGGTATAAATCTTTATAGTAAAGAATCAAGTTGAAGATCTAGGAAATAATTTTCAATTTTTTATCATTCTTAAGAAAATTGTTGAGTAGAGGTAGGTATAAGATGGAAGGAAAAACTATATAGTTAACAATTCTAAAATTGAACTGAAATATGTCAATTCTAATGGTCAAATTTTTGTATTAAATAACTTAACCCCTACAAATGTTCTAGTTCTAAGAAAATTTCAAAATTGAGTTTGGACATGAAATCTATACATTATTTTTTAAGAAAATTTCCTAATTGTTGCAATCCAACGCATTTCATAACTTTTACATCACTTATTCAAATGGAATGAATTAAAGATTTTTAGAAAGGCATAAATAATAAATATAATAATAATTTTACTTTTTGTAGTTTTTTTCTACTACTCAGAGTCAAACATCTTGAGCTTATGAGGGCAAAACTTTTTCTTCCAAGTACCAAATGAAATAATAATGATATTCTCATAAATATAGCAAGCTCCCTAAACTCCAATTTTTTTTTTTTGTAAAGTTTGACATCATAGGAACGTGCCTTGAATCCTAAAATAACCATTCTAAAACTATGAACCTTTAGGCCAGGTTAACAAGCCATGTGGAAAGAAACTTGTACTATAACATGCGGTTTAATATAAAGCAATAGGATAAGAAGAAACAAGTGCAAATCAAACATTGGTTGGAATATTAAGATAAAGACATCTATTACCATTTGTTTAAGTAGGTGTGTGTAGATGGAGTAAAAATCACAATTAGTTGTTATTTTTGCCATGTAGACAAATGAAAATCAATAATAATAAAATAAACAAAATTTGGAAATTTGGAAAGAGTTTTTATTTTATTATGAATTTTCAGAAGTCAAGACTCAAAGAAACTTCAAAGTGTGAATTGGTGCATGTTTGAAGCATCTTTAGTAAGACTCTAAACCATTTACTAAAAGTTTGTTACTTTACAATCATTAAAGGCCATTTATAAAGTAGGAACCATTTAAAGTGAATGGTTTGAGCTCATATTGGTGACACTTCAATGGACACCTATTTGTCAAAAATGGGAGGGCAAATGGTAAACGATATAACTATTGTAACTAAAAAAGGCTTGCATTGTTAGTGGTTACATATAATCAGTGGTGTGTGTGAACACGAGGTCTTTAGATCCAAACTATAGTCAAGTACGTCATCAACACAAGACAAGAATAAAGTACCAAGTGTGTAGGATATATTTTTTTGTTGCAAACTAATGGGTACTTCACTATACCTTGTAATTGATATATACATACATCAAAACTTTTATTATGGGGGCTATTTGGCTATTATTTTGCAATAGATATGTTCCTATTTTTTTCTACTTCTACTTTTTGCCCATTTTCCTACACCCTATGGTAGTTAAAATTGAAATTTGAGACATTTAAACAAGTCACTATTGTAATTCAAAAATTTACATCCAATTTTAGGATTGATCAATACAACATGTATACTCTAACTATTGTTGAACACAACCTACACAAACATTACGTATATGAACATCATATATATCAAACAATTCATACAAACAAATTATATTTGTATATGAATTATACATGTACAATAGAAGAAAAAACCACAAAATCTAAAATCCTCACAAGTAGTATCATTACATGTGTTTTGGCTCTCGAGGAGGGCTGCGAGTTCCCAACTCGCCCCCCCCCCGAGAACCGCCGAAACCCGCTATTCCCCGCCTGTGTTGACCTGGCCAAGAGACGGCTAGGTCAATTTTTTGAAAAAATAAAAATAAAAAAATAAAAAATTTAACTTTGTTTCTCATTTTAAGGACTTAAATTTTTATTTTTTTATTTTTATTTTTTTCAAAAAAATAAAATTTGACAACGGTGTTCTTTCATTGTCGAGGGAACAACGCCGGGAACGGCCCTCAAATGGCCCTCAAAATCCCGAAATTCCTTCTAATGTATATTGGCTAAGCTTGACTTATACATTTACAAATGCAATGGTTTAGGTCCTAAAATCTTACAAAACATACTAGCAAGGTATAGTACAATGATACAAATATGAGTTGGAGCAAATGAATAGATAACAACCCAAAATGAGATATTATTCATAATTTTGTCTATTTGTAGATAGAAAATGGAAGCTCCTCGTGCATGTTCCTTTCTTTTGTTTTAGACTACTTCTTATATAGATCTACAAATTATACACTATGGATCATTACAATGTATTGTATAGTAGTTTTAATACAATATGCTTCTAAGAAGTGATGCTACAATAACTTGAATATTTAAAATTACTAGCTCCAACATTTAAAATTTATAGTAGGTCTCATGTTGTTTCTAAAATAATTGCTAGTGAAGTACTTGGGGTTGTGAGACAAGACAATTTGTAGAATAGGAAAAATCACTTAGACTACTTGATTTGTTCCTAAATAGTTTGATGGTAGAAGCTTAACACAATGTAAAGTGGACAATTTGGAGAGTCATATGCTAGCTTTTGAGGTATCAATTAGAAAAAGTTGATTTAAGTTGTTCATTTAAGTTGATGTTCAAGCAATAAAATTACCAAATTTTTAGCAAACCCCATCATTTCTATCTCTACACCTCAAGAAATATTTGCTTTGCCTTGCACTACTCCAAATCATGTCCACAATTGCTTATTTGTGGACACAATTATGGGTGGCTCTACTATAAGGTAATAATAAGCTCTAAAATCGCATAGGCATTACATGTGTTTTGGCTCTCATGGAGGGTTGCGAGTTCCCAACTCGACCCCCCCCCGAGAACCGCTGATATCCGTTGTTCCCGGCCTGTGCTGACCTGGCCGAGAGACAGCCAGGTCAGATTTTTCGGAAAATAAAAATAAAATTTTTACTTTGTTTCTCATTTTAAGGACTTAAATTTTTATTTTTATTTTTATTTTTTTTCAAAAAAAAATAAATCTGACAGCGGCGTTCTTTTACTGCCGGGGGAACAGCGTCAGGAACGGCCCCAAAACGGCCCTTAAAATCCTGAAATCTCTTCTAATGCTCTAAATTGCCCACAACTTCAACATGTGTGTACAATAGCCCTTAACAATGTACAAACAATGTACATTTTAGGAGGTGGGCAATTTCAAAACCCAATGCCATTTCAACTTCAAAATTTTATAACTAATTCCACAAAGCTCCAAAAAATATGAAACGACTTGGGTTAGATGCCAATTCCACTTGTCTTTCAAGAAAGATTTACTGAAAATTATTTCAAGAAGCTTCGCCTCCCCAAAATTCAGTTTCAGCTCTTATTTAGGTGGGCGATTTCTGGACCTGTTACCTTAGTCTATTTTCAGAACTTAGGTCTATTCAAAGCCAGCGAGATTCGGTTTGGAGCTGGAGGCAGGTGTCATGTACGCCTGTGTCCTCATATGAGCAAGGCTCTTAAAAAGAAGAGCTCCTCAGACCTCCGTCCTCACTGTTGAATCTTCTGCACAGATTTTTTTAATTGCAGAACCTCGACAACAGCAGCCATGCATTGGCAAGCTCTGCTCTGCAACTGTCAACACAATTCCTTGACATGCAACTTAACCCTTAAAAGAGGTTGGGTTTTTCTATACCAGTGTGGTTTGAGTGGTATTTAGAAGGGCCACTGTGTACAGAATGAGTTTCCTACTAAAAGGAAATGGCTTTTTGAGCCATGATTTTTGCAAGTGCGAGTTGGTAGATTGTGCAACACACTGGTGTTGTAAGAACATGGTTTCTCAATGCCATTAATTTCTGAAAAATCCCCAACTGCAAAGAGCTTCATTAGTATATTTTTGAAGGGTACAAGACACGATGAGGATAGAAGGACTGCTGGGAACAGCCCCGCAGCAGCCTGCAGCTGTTGCCTGCAATGACAGAAAGATTGCCATGTCATTTTTTTTTTCAAATTTTTTTTTAAATTTCAAATTTTTTTTTTTTTTTTTTTTTAGCAACTCTTCAATTCCAAATCTACACCCAAATTCACCAACCCAAATCCATGAATATTAACCCCTCACCACCCAAGGCCGTTTTGGGTTAAAAACATCACTACTTTTGAAGTGATATAGATCTAAATGTCACTAAGCTATAGAGATCTAAACCATACAATTTTGTAGTGTACATGTTGTAAATGATGTTTATCAAATTTGACCGCATAGATTGCAAGATTATAATGTTTTAGTGTTGAAAAAGAATGCTGAAATTTTCCTAAAAACACATTTAGAGGCGAAATTTGATTTCTAAACTTAATCAAATGAAAAAACTTTAAACTATAAAGTGATTCAAAACTAGCATATAAACACATTGGTGAAAAAAAGTAGCATTCAATTGACTCAATGTGTTTGCAAAATAGCTTGCAAATGTCAAAAAATAGGCAAGAAAAGTTGCAGAAAACACAGACAAGGCTGAACCTCCTTCTACTAAAATGCTTCTCAGTCATTCATAACTTATTGGATTGATATGAAATTTTAGACACACAAACTAGACTGGTATGCGCAACTTTCCCAATAACTTTTATTGGAATCGAACACTTTATGAGGAAGATACAAGCCGCCGAAGTTCACTATAGTCCAAGAATGGCGGGATTTTGAATTTCGAATTGCTCCCAAACATTCAAAACAATTTGGATTGTCATGAAATTTTTACCACAATAACTAGGCTTCAAGGGTAATATAACCCAACAAATTTTATTGAAATCGAACATTGGATGAAGGAGATATAAGCCCCCGAAGTTACAGCCATGAATTGCACTTTGGTGAATCAAATTGAACCTGTGAACTTCGATTGGCTTCCAAAAAATCATTACCTCTTGGATTGATCTGAAAATTTTACCAAACAAACTAAAGGAGAAGGTGCAAATTTTCCAACAAGTTTTATTTGATTTGGATATCGAATGCAAAAGTTACAGTACTTTGAATTGGACCTGAAATTTTGTGAGGACACTTTTGGGCCCCTTGGGCAGTGAGGTGTTAAATTTGGAATGCCAGCTCAAAAGATCTCAGGTTCATTCACTGCCTCAGGGAGTCAAGGAATACAGTGACAGAATGTAGAGTCTGACACCCTTGCATGAGTATGAAATAGAACAAGTGAAGGCTTTCATGCTGGAATACATATAATGCACCACTTGCACATGCAGAAAATCTATAGAATGACTCAGAATAATTTCTAAAAAATCTTGAAAAATTCTTTGAGACCATGCTCAAGTATTGTCCAACCCATAATTCTGAAATACCCCCATCTTCACTCATTAAATCCCCGAATACAGCAAACGTAGGCCATTGCTGGCTCAAACCTCTTTTAAGGGTTAAGTTATCACAAGGACGACGTCAAGGCATGGATCACCTTCCAAGTTTTAAATTAGGGGTCTAAGGTAGTGTGCTCAAAAACCGTCCCTTTAAGGCCTGATCAGTCATTTTGATGGTCCTGGTATGTAGAAAATAATTTTCCGTTAATTTTGAGGGAAGGAGAAACTACAACGGAATCAAACAAAAGTGTTGCCATATTTTTCGGAGCTTCCATGAATTAGTTATGCCTTTCCATAGAAAACTGTCGTAGGTACCTATTCATGATCGTAGGTGTTGAAAAAGGCAGACACACATAATCTGAAAAAAGATAGTGCTTTACCAAGAAATAACAGTGCAACGTGCATGAAGTACTGAACTAGGTTCTTTAATGCGCCAACTATGCAAGTTAAACGCACCCTATGCTGCAATTGAAGCGCTAATGGGCGAGCGGTTTCGTAGTCAGGTTGAGAGAGCCAAGCTGGCCTGGAATCAGTACTGAACCAAGCAGTTGTAAAGTCGAAATGGACTGCAGTTGTCATAGAAAGCGACAACTGTGGTTTTAAAAGCGATCATGTGCTCGAATTCAAGAATCCGATCATTTCAAAAATTGGCGCCCTCCAGAGAAGCGGATCTCCATTCGCGTGGATGGATGTCTGGAGATGCACATCGTGCATCCACATATGACCGTTGCGTTCAAAGCTGTGCACAAAAGTAGACGTCGTGAGCTCATACAACCATCTTTCGACTTCGATTCAGGTAAGTTACTGTAACCCTCCAACGATGAAGCTCCTGTAATCCTCCACTTGACAAGGTCCTTGCTGCACATGTGTTCAAAGTGTTCGTCCTGCACTTCTAGAATTGATCGATTATGCCTTGTCGGAGGAGGAGCGTCGGTCCTGCAGCTTCGGTTGGCCTTCAGAATATTCACGTCCTTGCTGGAAGTGATCGATCGATCATGCTTTGTTGATGAAGAGTCCTGACCGTCGAAGGAGTGCTCGCTGTGGGAGAATTGCTGTCGAAGAAGAGTTGCACGTCGGAGGAGTGCTCGCTGTGGTTTAGATGTGTTGTCGGAGGAGTGCTCGTTGCCGGAGGAGCTCTTCAGTCACTGGGACTACCGGACCAGTCGCCTGCCCTGCAGTGATCGTCATCACTGGGCCTTTGTCTCGAACAGGCCTGTTCGAAGGAACCCAGTCCCGATCCATGGCTTCAGCGCTTGCACGGGATTAACGGGGTGTGCTTTTTTTGAATCTCAACCAATAGCATAGAAGAAATGTAACGAAGAGGGCTACGGTATGTTGTTGGAGAAGTGTTGTTGGAGGAGTGCTGCTCGCATGTTGGAGAAGTGCTATCGGAAGAGTGCTCGCTGCTGGAGGACGTTGGAGGAGTACTGCACGTTGGCCGTGCGATCGTCGATCTGTATGTTGTCGGAGAAGTGCTGCACGTTGAAGTTTCTTCATCTAGCTCGCCATCGTCATGTGCAAAATTTCTTCATCTAGCTTGCTCCTAGGTATGTTGCTGATATTTTATCTCCGTTCATATGCTCTTTCAGGTAGTTTTCATGTTGCAATATCAGCATGTTGTGCTATCTGCAGCTACAGGAGGTCGAAATGCAGTGGCCGCTTGGAGCTGTGGCTGAAACTCAACATTGGCACCGCAGGAGCACATGTATTTCTTCCTCTCCCTTCCGCTTCTTCCATTTCCTAGATGTAGTGCTTGTTTCTAAACATTTGTTCTGTAATGCCTTGCTGTATGTAGATGTGTGCTGAAGCTTCATCGTCACAACAGCGGTCCTCCCAAAACCGGCATTGCAACAATGGCGGTACTACTTTTTTCTTTTTTCTATTTGTTTTGAACTTCCATGTTTGTTTGAAAGAACATCTCCTGCCGCTCCTTGTTCACTCGTACTGAAGCTCCATTGTCACACTGATCGCATTTGGACAGTTTGTAGACATGAACGCCCTTCAAGTTGGAAGTACAACACCTAAGGTAACATCTTCCCATTTCTTTTCTTTTCTACTTATAACTTTATTCCCACAGATACTTCATTTGTACCTAATATACTAATTTACTTGGCAGTGTCAAAACCTTCAATGGAGCCCTTGGATGACCATTGATTGCCGTGGAGGGATGCTTGCAGATGCAAATGAGATATTTGAAAATCCAGTATACTGTGGCCAATGTTGATTGAAATATGAGACATTTGTATGAACACCTAGCCATGGCTTTGGAACCTGAAGCAATGGAGGTAAGTGCAATGTACTTTCTCCCCTCTTCTTGGCTTGTCGTCTTGCTATGGCTCTCCTTTGATTTTCTTTACAAATAGGAGGTGGGAAGCCACAGTATGGTGATTTCCATGTCTGCATGCTTGTGTTTGCTTTGATTAAAGCATGAAGATTTTCACCATATAATGCCACAGCCTTGGCAGACCATGCTTCCTTGTGAAGCTTCTTTGACCTCATAATAGACTGCCTTTCCAACTTTGTTGCATCCTTCTCTCTTCTTTCAGCATCTTTTTTCACTCTGTTCAATGCCATATCTGATCGCTTCTTCTCCTTTTCCTGTGCAGCCACCTCCTTTCGGTTGGCAATTTCCTCCAATGAGGCCAAGTAATCACCCTGCGTCATCCAAATGGATTTGGAGTAATCAATATAAGGTTCTCCATGCTTTGGTGTTTTCTTGACTATGGGTAATACTATCTTCGGCAGTTGGAAAAAATTGTCTTGGCCATGGCAAGGTATTTCTTCATGACTAGACTCTTCTCCACTCTCTCCTTCACTGCTTGTATCAATATTTGCATTGTCAGTTGTGACATCGACATAGTATTGGGCACATTCTGGTAGGGAAGTAGTGTCTTCATCATAAATCTCTTGGAGTTGCCATTCTTGCAGACCTGGATTGTGGACGTCGGGGAAGGAATCTGCGTCCTCTGCATCCTCACTATTGAAAGTGCTCTTTTCACCCTCCCTTGTGAATGTTAAACTTGGTCCCATTTTGTTGTCCATAGCTGAAGCATTTAGAGGATAAATACCAGTACATTGAAAACCTTTGATGATATTTGCCTTAGTGAGAGCTCTCCTGAGAGCAAAAGACACCCATGCAGCTAGGTCTTCTTTTGCTGGAACTTTGCCAACATGCTCCATAGTCCATTTGTCACGATATGCCCTGAAAGCTACTTTGAACGGTTTAAAGCAAGTAACGTCTAGAGGCTGTAGGGCATGGGATGTATGACTAGGGAATGTCAATAGATCTAAACCACTTAGCATTGCTATTTTGACCACCTCCAAAGTCACATGAGAAGTATGCCCGTCTAGAATAAGGAGATGGCGGTTGGTAGGTGACATGTTGTACATATCTTCAACATTTTTTATAAAATGAATGATCCACTCTTTGAACAGCAAGTGTGTCATCCAGGCCTTGGCTTGCATTGTCATAGTTGCATTTGGATCACCTGTTTTGTAGTGATAATTGTACTTTCTCCTTTTTCCTTTGAAGATGAAGAAATTTGGGAGTGTTTCACCTCTAGCATTGATGCATGCAAGAACTGAAAGCCATTCTCTTTGATCTGGAACTATCTT
Source organism: Rhytidiadelphus loreus (assembly GCA_947034895.1). Classification (NCBI taxonomy): domain Eukaryota; kingdom Viridiplantae; phylum Streptophyta; class Bryopsida; order Hypnales; family Hylocomiaceae; genus Rhytidiadelphus; species Rhytidiadelphus loreus. The sequence goes on along the minus strand of OX344765.1, from coordinate 23,443,480 downwards.
ATAAACATTTCTCACCCCTCTTTTAGCTATGACGAATCCCCCTCCATCCTTGCCTGCTTGTGCACCAGACTCATCACAGTTCCAAACTTGATGAGTTCCATATGCATGTTTGACATATAAAGAAGATAGGTTGTCATAAAAAGATTTGACATTCTGTGGGCATAAGGCTTTAGCTCGATTCTGTTCTAGTGGTTGTGCCTTTCTCAATGTGAGCTCTGGATGTCTATTCATGAAACTTCGAACCCATCCACGTCCTGGAATACCGTCTTTGAACGGTGTAACTTTTGTTTGTGTGAACTCATGGACTTTCGCCCGAAGTTGTCCTATGTGGAGGGGAAAACCATGGTTCTGCATGTCTAGGAGATAGTTCACTATTTTTGTTTCTTCTTCATCTGTAAGCACTCCTATTTTGCCTCTTCTCCTAGACAAAGTAGTCCCAAAAACATGTCCTCTGAAAGTGCTGATGGGGATACCATGATTTCTTGCTGCACTCTTCAAAGATATACCGTCATCGACATCTGCGAGAGCCTCCTCTAATTGTGCCTGTGTCCAATTGCCATTTTTTTTGGGTTTTTTTCTAACTCTTTTTTTAATTGAAGGAGGAGGGATCTGAGGTACCTCCACAGTTTCTTCATCCGCATCACTGTCCCAAGCGCGTCGTTCAGTTCGCCGTGCTACTCCGCCCAGCTTGTTGAAGTTTGCTGCATTGTTGTGTTCGCCTAGCTTTCTGCAATCTGCTGCATTGCTATCTCCGCCCAGCTTGTTGGAGTTTGCTGTATTGTTGTCTCCGCCCAGCTTCTTGTAGTCTGTTGCATTGCTGTCGATGAACTGCACCTCCGTTTCCCGTATTGATGTTGTACCAGTCTGCTGCATGAAGCCCTTTTCATCTGGCCAGGTAAGTATCGCTTCTTCTAAACCGCCGCTGTACTGCCCAGTGTCGAAGTACTGCCCATCATCGAAGGTAGTGTTTGTGTCTTCTTTTCTTTTCTGTTGGACTGTTTGTTGCTCCGTGCTTGTGTTTGGACTGATCCAGTCGCCATTCTCGGTCACTTTTAAAGCTATGGGTTTCGCTATTGTCCTTTTGGCATCAGTGGCTGCACTTCCTACGACCCTCCGATGTCGATCAAGCTTGTAAGAAGTGTCGTGTAGCATGTCCTCATTGCGCTCATTCACTGCATCTAGCTGTTGGTTCTCTTCAACTTTGTCGTTGAGCACTCCTTGGACTGTCCAGTCAAAGCCATCGGGAATGTCATCGTCATCAAACTCTTCTTTAACACTCAAGTCTGGTTCGATGTAGTCTTCTTGACTTGATCCCCAACTTCGAGGGGGTACATATTCGCTAGTGGTGTTGTTGCTATTGTTGCCAGAGTCCTCTTCAAAGTCTTCTGCAAAGTCATCCATGAGCATACCCTACAAAAAGTGACAAAAAAATCCGTCCCCATACCATCAATAATTGTCTGCATGAAATTGCTTGTAATAATCGACAGAACTTGACTTGCATGAATTCTAATAGCTCTAATACTTGCAATTAGTAAGTTAGAAACTTGAAGTGCAAGTGGACAAACTAACCTTTCAAATCAAGTGAAATGCTCCCAATGCTTCAGCCTAAATTGCTAGAATGTACGATGTTGCAAATCCTTACAAGTTTACCAAATTGAAACTGAAGTTGAAGGTTTTCCTTATCATCAAGAAGTTCCAAATGAGTCTATCACTTCCCACATTTCAATTCCCACCAGAGGAGGTTGCTCTAATTTATTGCATAATTCTGTATAAAGATTCTTTAATGTGAAAATGGGCTCATGGAGTGCTAAAAGCCGTCATTTTCCTTGTTAATAATCGTTGGGTAGTGCTCATTAAAGCAAACTTTATTTCAATGAGTCAGTCCCATAGTGCACTCAATCAAATTTTCAGATTTTTTAACATCCATATGATGGTTGTTCACCTACCAAATATCATTTTTGAAAATTCTATGCATACGTGGCCATTGGCATTGAAATTGGCCATCTATAGCTCTTATTCCATCCATTGTGGAAGTTGGAAACAATCGTTGAGAAAGTTGAAAGCAACCTGACATCAGCAGTAGTGTATTCACAGACCACCATGTAACCATTTTAGGACTATTTACTGTCCATTACAAAGCTTAAAGTAGGGACTGTTTGAAGAAGAGGGTTGCAATTACAGCCACCTACCTTACACACTGTCCTACTTAACTCATAAACTTTTTCTGTTTAGTTGACAGCGCAGAAAACGTGTCAGCAGGTGACAAGAGCCAATTCTGAGTCATCTATCTTAAGTTAATCTTTCTTTGCAGCCACAGGAGACAAGGCAAGTACTGTACACACGGGAATCAATATTCTAACAAGCGTTGGGAGGATAAAAAACGGTGTCGTAAGTGGAGTTTGCGGGAGTGGAGAATTAATTATCAGTAGTTTCTAATACGTCATCACTTCAAAATTGGCAGGTACTGACAGAAATCAAAACATGGCAAACCTGCCTGATTTTCTCACAATCTTTTCTAACCTACTGTAGAATCTTTTTGAGCCTCAAAAAAACAGTTCTTATACCAACATACCCCATCCATCTCTGGCCAGAGATTGGACCGGTAAATTGTGCACTCACTCTCAAGTTTGTACCAAAACAGGTCTATACGAAATCAGTCCAATGCACAATTGGACCATGTACACAGGCCATAGCTTACAGCTTTACATGCACAATCCCTAGCCTGTGTCATCACTGTCATCTCCAGAAGGTTATGGCCAGGGCTACGAGAAGCAGTGAATTCAGCAGCTGGGTTGAAGAGAATCCCATGGTACCGCTATTTGTTACAGCTGTTGCTGAAGTACTGCAAAACGGACGGACAAATCACTGTGTAAGAGTAGCAAAAATGCAATGGTGGCACGGCATCCTACATGGCAACAACCAGATATATATTTTTGAATCAGCTAGTGTTGGTCGAGAATAAGTTTCAGAAAATTGTAGCTAAGTTAACGTGAAGTGTGACCTCAAAAAAATAATGTACGCACGCCACCTGTAGGGTAAGCCACTCCATTGAGCTTCACCATTGTGCACGAGGGCGTGGTGAAGCCACTCAATGGAGTGACTAAAGGTCGCTTCACACTGAGGTTCAAGCCAAGAAAAAAAAACATTCTGAGTACTCATTAGTTGGACTGTTTTTAAGCTATTTGCCAACGCCGGGACTGCTCAGAAAGATTTTTGTTTTCTTGGCTTGGTCCGAAGTATGAAGCGGTCCTTATTCTACGTAAAGAACTGAGGAAATTGCCGATTGCTTACACAGGTTTCAACTGCATGTGATGGCTTATGCTCCAGCTTACATTCTGTGAAAATAGCATTCTGTTTGCAACTAAAAAGTGACATAGATTCCAACAAATGTTGAACACTTGCACAAGATAACAAACCACCCCTACACACACACAAGTCTGGATACACATGTAGTGAAGTAGACAACGGCAGAATTGTACCTGGCTGGATATATACAAGAACCGTAGCCTGCACACAACAAGCCCACAACCGAAGTGAGGTCGAAGCCACCCAAGAGAATGACCAAAGACATAGATTTTACCCAACTGCAGAAACAGAATGAGGGGATAGATTCATGGGGTTAAGCCAAAAATTCACGAGAATCACCAGTCCAGGTGAGAGACATTCCTAAAGCTACCAAGTTACAATTGGCAGGGTTCATGTTAAAACCTCCCTTTCCCAAAAGGCATAATTGAAATTGGCAAGGTTTATGTTAGAAGCTATCTTACTAAAATGGCGTTGCAATTGACAGGGTTTATCTCAGGATTTATCTTAGAAACTACCATAATTGAATGGCATTGCAATAGGCAAGGTTCAGGGTTGGAATTCTACTAGTTTGAATGGTTCCTACTGAATTGCAGGACCAACACAGAAACTTACTTGGGTCCGAGGAAACGACTCGAGCCGACCCCTGAAAGTTGCAGGCTGAGGTCGGATCGGTACTGTTTACATAAAACTCGTTCATAGCGTAAGAAGCATGAGAGTATCGAGTATCAGGAAGGTAGCACGTTCCATTGGTTTGAATGGCTGCGCAGTCGACTTTCCCCACACCACAGGCGAAGTCTATGGATGTTTGCAACACGGTCTCCGAAATTCCCTAGAAACAAAAGAATTCACAAACCAGCACACAAACAATCAGTTGCTCATATAACATACTCTGCAAACACAAACTCTGAAAACACAAACTCTGAAAACACAAACTTCTGAAAACACAAACTCTTTAAGCCACAAACTTCTGAAAACACAAACTCTGGAGCTTACAACATTGATGTAAACCCAAGGTCGACTGATGTGATTTCTGCATTCCTTACCAATTTGGCAATGCACCAGGTTCGTTGTCCCCCAGTCGAGGAATTGCTTCCCGCCGTGAGATTCACCGCATACAAGGGCGTCGAGTCATTGTTAAACATCCCGAAGTTCCGTTGCGACGCTGGTCCCACATTCAGATTCTCATTATAAATCTCATACAGATACGTATTGACATCAACCCCGGGCCTTCCCGGCGTCCCCACTTTCGCCCCAATGTGCTTCACCAAGTTCGCGTTGTACATCTCCGCATTCCCCACCGAAGCCCCCACCTCATCTGCTTCCCCAGCAGTCGGCCACCCGCTCTCACCCACGTAAAGCGCGAGCTCCGAGTGATTCGCTTTCGCCAAGGCCGAGTACACCGCGTCCACTTGCGCGTCGAACAAATTCGTGTATGAGAGGTTCGTGCTCGTGTCGAGCACGCCGTTACTTGTGTTGAAAAGGGCGTAGTCCAAGGAAATTGCATTCGGTTGCGCGGCGTAGGCTTTCCATGGGTACACGTTCACCATAAACGGGGAAGATGTTTGTGACAAAAACGCTAGTAACGCTGGGACTTCGCTGTAAGAAGAGTTGAATTCTCCAGAAGATGGGACGTAGGACTGTGAGAGTAAGTCCATGGAGCACGGCGACGAGATTTTGATGCTCTGCAGGTTGTTGGCCACAAGCGCGGCGTAGAGGTTGCTCATGGCTGGGACGAGTGAGGAAGAAGCTGTTGGAAAGCCTGTGAGAACCTCGTTGCCGACGCCGATGGCGATGATGTCTGTGGAGTTTAGAAATGGTAGGACCTTGGTGGTCACCCAAGTGGAAGCCGAGGTGTTGGAAGTGGCGAGATCCAGAAGCTCGCTGTTGAGGATGCCCACGATGAGCTGGATGTTGGAGGTTTGGAAGGCGCTCAGGGTAGTGGGGTCTGTGTCGTAGAGACGCACTTGGGAAATGCCGAGCGATTGAAGAAGTTGCACGGTTTGTGTTGGGGCGGGGAGGTTGTCACCGTTGCGACCGTAATTGAATCCGACGTAAGCTCCTGCAGACGCAAAGAAAGATGGAGTCCGTAAGCTCATGCACACGAATTTTGCATGAACTCGAATTGTTCGTTGCAACAAGGAATTGATTGAACCGTTTGTGGAAGGTTACTTGGGAGCGAGGAGTACCTGTGGTGGAGACGAAGAAGACCAGGTATAGAGCAAGCTGCCAGGCGCAGCCATGCCTGACTCTCACCATGAAGGAGGACTTTCGAACTTGCGAGGATTGCAGGTGAGCAGAATTGGTTGATCACCACTTGAACGTGCACCTCTCTACGTACTCGCAAAAGTCAGATGCGATCCGTGAGAAAAAGAAAACTCTCCATGGTTAGGTCACACTCGTCTAATATTACACACTGACGACGAGCACGCAACTCGTGCAGCTAGAAATGGCACTCAATTCGTTCTGATGGGAATCACTTTCCATGTATCAGTATTGATCACACAATGAAGAGTAACGATGATAATTTCCAGCATCAACTACGAGCAGCATGACGCAAACAGCGGCGCTAGCTACTAACGGCTAATCGAGCACACACACACAGAGAGAGAGAGAGAGAGAGAGAGCTGAAACACACAAAAACTTCGCATGACAGGATTACCTGACTACAAATCTTGAGAAGAGAGAAATGATCCACTACAGCGACAAGGAAAAAAAAAGCACCCCAGCTGGCCATGGACACCCACGAGTACGTACAAACTCTCACCAGCTTCAGAAACTCACACGCGTGAGATCGAACCGACTTGCACCAATTCAGTAACCAACCAACCAACCAGCCAACCCAATTAACCAATCAACCAACCTCTGTGCTCCTGGGAATCAGGATCTGGCAACGGCAGCCTCGCTCCCTTCAGATCGATCTTCGTCCGATTCTCCACCCAAGCTCAAGTTGCCGGCCTTCAATCCACCAATCTCCAATTCAACCGAGCTTAAGCTCAAACTTGATCGAAATTAAAACTACAGAACATCTACAAAATTCCACAGGAGGGGACCGAGATTTGAGATAATCAATGGATCGGATCCCTCCCGACTGGTGTGATTTACTGCAACAGGGAAGAGAAAACTCCAGCCCTCGATCGGTTGCCAGTGGACACGTAGTACGTAGCTCCAGATTCTCCAGATTCCAGACTCGTACATACGTACTACTCTGAAACCGAATGACTGCGGGTGGCAACCAGGGAGCTAGACCAAGCTTAGCTACGTAGAAAGAAATGGATTTGCATCGGGAGACAACGACAATGTTTTGTAAGGTATGTGATCAATGAAGCGCCATTGATGGAATCTAAACTAAATGGTGAACGGGAGGGACGTAATGAAAGTGAAGATTGAAGGAGAAGGAGTGAAGGACCGTTGCGTTTTGGGTGCCAGGAAGTGGGAGACACTGTCAGAAAAACGGTATTGTGTCGACGATGTGATGTGACGCACTGGAGTCCGGAGGGGATGCATTGGAAGCAGGAGTGTAAGTTTTGAACTTTCAGCGGCCTCAGATTCAACCGGTTTGTTGTGTAAAGGTAGGTCCGTACTGAAAGCGACCATTTAAGAGCTGGAAATTAATTTGTGTGTGTGTGGTAAAATTCTCGAAGAAATGCTTTTCAGTAAATTTTTCTTAGAAGACGAATGGAATTGGCAGCTAACCCAAGTCGTTTCATATTTTTTGGAGCTTTGTGGAATTAGTTATGAATTTTTGAAGTTGAAATGCAGTGGTCACTGAAAGTGTCCACCTCCTGAAAATGTACACTATTTTGTACATTGTTGGTGAAATGAGATGCTTTTAGAGCGTGAGTGCTTTACAGACCTCAACTACCTTACCTACCCTTTAGAAAATTTTAAATTTTAAGGTCTCAAGCCCAATTTGGGATGCAATATGGGTGTTCTTTGTATTTGACATACTTAAGAGGTGAGTAAGATAATTGAGGTATACAATAGTGACGAAAGTTTGTATTCATGTTGATATGAGTGCAATGACACCCGGGGCTCCCAATGTGGATTAGTGTTGCACTTTGTACATGTCTTGGAAGTCGGGCTAGCTATAAAATGGTTGTGTATTTTGTGTGTATGGTGATGAATTTGAACATGATAAGGTTTAGATGCATGTTAAAGTGATTCAAACAAAAGATTCTAAGTGTTAAATTGTGAATTCAATAGTATATGTCTTGTCATACTTTAGTATGTGATTTGTATTCTAAGAGTCAAGTATGTTTATTTATTGTATATATGGTTTGCTACAAACCTTTAAGTGTCAACCCTAAAAGAGTGCAAACTATCACCAAGGTAGTCAACAAAAAATTGTTAGATTCTTGGATGAATAGGTGTGTTCTCATTTTTTGTTGTTTCCCTAAAAGTCATTCATTGACACTTTTAGTCCTTAGCATCTATACTAGGTTTTATAACGCTCAAGTATTTTTTGAAATTTTGTACATTTTTACCTATATCTTTATATGATTATATTGCTTATCTCTATTTCGTCAAAGTAGTCATAGAGGGAGGTGGTTTAAAAAAGATTCAACCATCACTTGGGATGAATGAAAAATTATTTGAACAAAGCATCAATCTGGGCATTATGTTCACCATCCAAAATATAGACTTCATACCGGGTAAAACTATGAGGGTATATGCACCTTGAATTACCACTTGAAATGAATTAATGTATTATGTCTTTAGATGTTTTTTCAGTTGCACTGGAAGGCCGTTTCAGGCCCGTTCTCGAATCTATTCCCAATGAGCGAGGAAGCGTCGGGTGCTGAATTACCAAAAAAAAATTCTTCTGAAATGAAAAAATAAATAAATAAATAAATTCTTCCCAATGATGTGGCAGTTGCTTGGCCACGTCAAACTACTGCGCTGGGGCAGCGCAACGCATTCCCTGCAGTCGAGAACTCATGGCCTTCCAGATGGGCCAAATCCCATCTAATGATTTATGTATGTTTCCAATTGTAATTTTGGATGTGTATACCTTCACCTTATATGGTTTGGAAAGCCCAATTTTGAATGCAACATGGAGATTTATGTATATTTGACCACATTGGAGTTGTTTTGGACCTTAAGAGGATAATTTCTACATGGAGCGTATCATTACATCATTCAATAATGAATAATTGGCATTGCCACTATTATGGAGTCATTAAGACTTAATTTTAGTTGATTTTGTTGATTCAATGTGTACCAAGTTTCTAATCAACTATTTGCTAGTTTCTTATTCATAACCTCCCAAAATCAAATTTTCTAACCTTGAAAACTTGTTGGCTAAAATTTTTAGCTACTAAATTGGATTTGCAAAGTCTTTTACTTCTTTCTTTTCACTATCCCTTCAAAAACACCAACCCACCTTACTCAATAAAAACACATGCTAAAAGAAATTTTAAACCCTTAAAAATATATATATACATACAAATACAAATATGATTTATATAAGTATGAATACAAATACAATCACAAATACAAACACGAGTGCAAATTTTTTATAATCCCATTTTGTATGTTGAAATGAAGATTCCATAAACATGTTTTAAAGTCCTAAAAATTTCAGATATGAGAGATTCCCAAAATTATGTGTATGAAAAATTCTATAAATGAAATTAACCTTGAAAATTTTGATCACCAACCATGATTTGACAAATAGCCTCTTTAAAATATTTTTCTACTTTAGTGGTATATTTCACTGAGTGGACAGTCAAGCCTTTAAAAACTCAAATACACTTCAAAATAATCATCGTATTTGAATCATGGAATAGCATTTTGTATAATGGCTAAAAGCACGGTTATACCTAGCTTTAGAAAAGATGGGTCAAATATTATAATCAATAAAATAACTCTATTATAGTGTCATTGAAGCAACCCTTCTTTTATTGTCATGTGAGAAATTCCATAGATGTGATTTTTTTTTTTAAATCATGTGTATTTTTCTATTGGATGTTCACTAGTGTGATATTTTTTATGACACATTCATGGATTCTACAACCTTGTTGGGCCAATTTGGTTTTAATTAAATCAATGTTGTTGCACTTCACCACTTCATATTATGAAATGTGTTTTCTCTTTTTTATGATGACTTGGGATTTTGAATCAAATCCAAGTCTACAACTTGGTTTTCAAGATTAATCCCAAGGCCAATATAATGATGACCATTGGATACAAATGTTTGGAATAATGAAGAATGTTTTAGTGTCTTATCTTCATTTGACTTACTTTGTCCAAATATAGTAAAAAAGGACAAGAAGTATTGTTTGTCAATTTCTATTCACATAAGTATGGGATGCACACTCTTCAAGGCAACTCATGGTGCAAGTTTGTTTGTATGTAGCAAAATGTTTGTTGTAGGCAAGAGTACAATCTCATTGATTTGGGGGGACATGATGTGTGCCATCAACGATTTCTTGAGACATGAATTGACTTGGCCAATAAGGTAGAAACTACTTAATACTCAAGTTGCTTTTATTGGCTTTGTGTCTTGTTTATTGTTATTGGAGCTATCAATGGCACCTATGTTTCGATTTCAAAGGCAAAAATGGTTACTAAGCAAAAATGGTTACTATAACAAAAAGCTATATAGAAGTCGTTGTGTGGTGGATAATGCTTTTGGAATTATGAAGTAATATTTTCAAGAACTTTTGGTGAAGTCCAAGCTTTGCATAGCATTTTTGCCAAACAACATTATGTGTTGCACTATTTTAGACAATCTACTTCTATAACAATCATATGAGAAAGTTGAGAAATTTCTATGAGTTCTTTGATATGAACATTTGGAGGGAAAATGACAATGTGGGAGGTAAAGCTAAGGTGATGGTGTTGCAAAAGAGATTATTGTAGAAAGTGGTCATAGTAGGTATAAGCAAATGCAACTTGGACTCTATTGGCTCAACAACATATGCCATTATGCAATTTGAAGTGGCCACTTCAATGCAATCTCATTTTATATATGGTGCTTCTATTCATTTGTCATGTATTATTGCGGCACTTCTATTAGACACAATGGAAGACACAATTACATTTTGGTCTTTGTTAAATTATTGTTTCATTGTATAGCATGAATTATTCTTGCACTCCTCTCCATCTTTGTAGTAATATTGTCCTAAGGTGGCAAAAAAAAATATTATATTATTTTTTGGAGGTAGTATAATCAAGGTACATCAGCCCCAAACGGAAAAATTTCAATTTCTATAGAGATGGAAATAAACTTGTCCTAACTACTTGAAAATTGTTACTATAGGGGGATTGAGGCTTTGAGTTGCTTCTACAAATGTCATTAAGTATTGGCATTTGCATGAAGGATATGGTTTCAACTAGCATATTCTATATTTATTTCAGTAGTTTCAAGTAGGGTTGTCGTCTATGGCACTGAGGTCATGTGAAATGATACATTCAAAATCCTACTCTATATAGAGGATAGTTGGACTAGGTAGCTCACAAACCACTCTGTGCTTAAGAATGGCTAAACATACATTTTCTTTTGTAATTACTGATTTGTCATGAAATTGTTGGTCCTTGTCCCTTTGGTATATGTCATTTGTTCACTAAACAATTTTATCTGAACTTCTATTTTATTACATTCCAACTTTCAAGTTGGCCTTTGCCATGTTTCTCATCTAAGAGGCCATTACCTCACCACTAACTTTGGTGGTCTCAATGATGAGATCGTGCCTTGATATTGATAAGCTTTTGCATTTAAAGGCTATATTGTCAGACCTCTTCTTCAAAGCAAATTTGGAGTTGACTATCACTATTGATGATATAAAGGATCACATATGGAAACAAACTATTCATGGATTTTAGATTGTTGCATGGCATGGCAATTAATCATGGTGCCATAAAAAAGACTTTGTTCTTATTATGATAAAGAAACATAAAAAAATATTCTCCCTTTCTAATTCCTCAACTATATTGTTGTTGTTTGATCCATCTTGGTATTATTGACTTTGGTATTGCCAATCATCCTCTACCATCAAGTTACGAATGTGTTTGCTTCAATAAGTACCATGATCTATTAGGAGAGTCAATTTGGTCCACAATCTTTTTTGGTATCTTTGGATGACTCAATTTTGCAACTACTGTTGTAGACTAGAAGTGACGGGGAGAAACTCTTCTACAGTGTGTTGGGGGCATCGGTCAGATTTGTGGAAAGATAGCCAATACAATGTTTCTTGTAGTAGGTGCAAGTCATGAATGTAGACTTTAATAAACAATAAGAGGACATACATCTCATTGAGGCATTCGAGCCCATACTTGTGTTGTGCATGTCAATGTCACACACTTATGCAATATTGCAGAACGAAGAGGACATCAACATGCAAACATAAAATTTAGTTTTTGGTTATGGAAATGAAGTTTGACTTTCACAAATGTAGAGAAACACTATCATGGTCATAGTTGACTTGAAGTATGATAGTGAAGAAATGACTTGCAATAGGAAGTGTTGTTGGTCAAACTAGTTTTCTAAAGGTCATTACATTGTGGAGGTTTTCAAATGATATCTCAAAATTGCAACATATACCTATAATCCGAGTGAAATAGTACATCAATATAGTGTAGAAGGATGATTGTCAGATACACAACTAAAATACTAAACTAAAGCAAAAGTCATGAAATGTATTTCAGATCATTGTAGGTTTTGCAAAACCACAAAGTGGTTGAGATGGAGCACAAGTGATTGTGGAAATTGGGACCAATAGTCACTCTTAACCCCTAAAGTCCCATTGTTCCTATGGGGGATATAATGGATTTTGGGCAGGCTCCTATGATCTCAATTTTTACTAATCTTTTTTGAAACTTTCTCATAAGATAGGTAAACTTATGAGCTTTCTGGAAATATAAATTTTATTCCAATAGATGCTTGGGAGCAAAAGTTATGCTACAATAACCTCAAAATGGGGGAGATCAGGCAACAAAAAAAATCCACAAAAAATTGAAATAAATTTTTTTAATATTTTTTTCTTGTAGATTATATTTTCTTCTAAATGGGAAGCTTTGATTCATTCCATTTGGATTAGTGATGTGAAAGTTATGGAGTTTCTTGTTTTGCTGGCAATCATAGAACCTTCTTGAAAGAGTTTTTTTCTTCGACTTTGAATGCGAATATCTTTCAATCTATATAGTCAAACATCACAAAATTTTTATCGCATGATTTAAGACAAGTTCAAAACAAGATCCTACAATTAGATTCTAAACAATATTTAAAAAATTTATTTCATAGGTGAACATAGCAAAAGTGGTAGTTTTGAGTGGTTTTGGCAAAAAAATGGCCTTGGGACGGCTTTAGGGGTTAAAAGACCAAGTGGTGTACTTTGATTCTTATTTTGAAATTTGTCTTGTCAATTATTAGTTGCACATTAAGATTTCTTCAAAAAATACTCACTTCTAGACTTCAAAAGTGATCTTTACAAATGTGATTGTAGTAACCTTAGAGGTGTGTATTAGCGAAGAGCATTGTTTTATTCCTCAAATCAACCGAACTGTTGAATTTATTGTTACTTAAAAGCTAACCCTTATCTTGAACTTCTTTGTAAAGTAGAAGGTTTTCAATTACTAACTACTACTTTTATTAAGCACCAACAAAGCTTTTAGGTAGGATTGACATTTTCCAACGACTGCTTGTGTAAACAATAGTAGATAAACCTTTTGAAAGACTGCTAGAAAGACAAGCCCTGAGATCAAGTGTGAACATACCTTAAAAAATTTAGACAAAAAACAAGTTTAATTTATTTTCATTGCCTACTACAAGGTCCTAAAAACAAGTAGTTTTATGCTAGAATTTCAAAACTTCCTAGCTCAATTTTAGCATGGCTCTAAATTTAATGGTGGTATTTACTCTATGTTCTTCTTGGAATTGATTTATTAACTATTCGGTACGTTTGGATGTAGACTTAAACTTGAAGCAATCTTTGAATATAGACTAGTATTTGAGCAAATATGAATTTGAAGTATAAAAGTGACTAGAGTTTGAGTGAGTACAAGTTTGGAGAGAATAAAATTTTTCTAGTATGGATATTTATAACAAATTTCTAAATTTTTTATTCAAAGAGTAATTACTTTCAACAGTTTTACCACTTCAATCTCTTCTCAAATAAGAAAATTTGCAGAATAGGTTTATAAAAGAAATATCACCATTTCAAACATTTGATACGCAAGTTTATGTTGAAATCTAACATACCTAAATATGTAGATGTTGAAACCAAACACACTCATAAACCACCATTAGAAAATTTTACATAAATTTGCAAGTTAACTTTTGTGTCTTCTACAATTTGCACTTGCTACTTCAACATTTCCAAATCATGTATACCAATCTTAAATTATTCATCCAAATTTTTAGTAGTGATCAATGATTTGGAATGCTTGAATATATGAAGGTCAAATTCAAGTCAGATCTCTAAATCAGATTTTGAAATGTCTAAGTCAACCTAAACCAATCGCAAGGTGGCATGCAACACTTTGAACAAGCAGCTACACTATAGTTGGCTTTGTTTGTGTAGCATTGGCTCACTTTTTGAATAAGGTATTTGCGAGGGTACTTGCTCAAGCTTCCTCTCATGCAACTTCCAAAGTAGCGGACCTCATTCTAACCACTTAAGCAATTTAGTATGGTTCTAGTATGCATTTGGTGAGGAGAAAAATCCCCCTGGTAAAGAAATAGATTTGAAGAGGTCTCCAAAAATTATTTCTTCTTTTCCCCCCAAAACAAAGTATTTATGAATTTTTTTCGTAAAGATTCCTTTCGATCCATTATTGTTATATAGGACACCGCATTTCCAACCATAGGCTGATTACAAAATTGATCATGCTTCAAAGTAGGTGATAATTGTGGCTTCAAATGTACATCTTATGATCATTGTATAAACTCAATGTACACCTCCCCGACATTTGTATTGCATGAGTTGTAACCTAACCATGTGAGCTGTCACGAGTGATCGGAAACAAAGCAGTCTAAGTAGCAAAAATAGGTTGAAGTTGGCTACCTTACCAATGCAAAGCCTCCTCCCTTGCGATCCACATCCAATAAAATTACTTAATTTATGCCAAATATGACCTTCCAAAGGGGACCTTACCTTTACACACGGCTAGTGTAAACCGAACTGACCACCCTTGAATGAATATGACTTGGCACTCGGTAATGTCAGGTGTCCGTCTAGTCGAATTGATTACCAGCAAGCCACGTCACCTCCCTCCCATCCTAGAAAAGGGCTTGCGTGGCAGCAAAGGGCACCTCGGTGATGCATTTCGGGACGCGTGTCGCCAACCCTCGCACTCTGCTCTTCCCACCGTCTATAGCCCGTAACCACGCGGTTCCCACGTTCTCAAAGAGGAAACGACAGCAATGCTCTAGGAACATGAGTCCGTGATCATATGTACGAAATCCGTACATGTGACCGGATGACCGGTTGTGCCCGGCGTCACAATGAGAACAAGAGGAACAGGCTTTGGAGGAGTGGCACCCACTTCTTATGACTGGCAATTAACGTCGCGAACTGGTAACCATTTTGTAGGAGAAAATCCGCGGTCGAGCGCCTGTGAAGAGAGTTCTAGGTTTTGGTTGTTTGGTGTTTGCAGCGGCGTTGGATTTGGTGCAGTGAAGCGGAAGTTGTAGGGTTTGGAAGGAGTGTTGCTTGGGGTTTGGAGCTATGGCGCTTGAATGGGCTGCGTTAGGGGCCGTCACGGCGGCCGAGGCGATGATACTCTTGCTTCTCACGATGCCCGGATTGGGAGGTATGCGAAAAGGTTTGATTTCGGTGGCCAGGACCGCGCTCCAGCCGTTGCTCGCCGTGGTTCCGTTGGCGCTTTTCTTGGCGCTGGAGATCTACTGGAAGTACGAGCACTTGACAGTGTGCGAGGGCCCGCAGTGTGGTCCCATGGAGAGAGATCGTGCGTCCAAGTCGGTGATGAAGAGCCAGCGGAACGCGATTCTTGTCGCCGGAGCTTTGCTGTTGTACTGGACCTTGTACCGCGTCACCGCCATGATGGTGAAGATGGAGCAGCTGAGCGCGCAGTTGAAGAAGATCAAGTCCTCAGATTAGAGGCTGACCAAATTTGCTTCTGCTCGAATTTAGTTTCTTTGGTGCCCATGTATTTGATATACATAGGGTTTCTATCACCAGTTGAAGGTCCGACGCAAATTAGATGACTTGCTTTCAGTTTTTTGTGGAGGTGCTGTAGGCCAATGTATAGATGGAAATACTGTCCATTTTGATCTCTTTTGGAAAGATATTTGTAAGCCTAATTTTGCCCATCTCTATTGTCCTGATGTTTTGGTCTTTTCTGTTCTTATTTCTCTTTTTGAGTCTTTGAGTGAATGAATAGTTAGCAGTGCTTAGGTGTATTGCTGAGAGTCATACTATACTATACTCTGAAGATCATTATGGTCCATGGCTGACATTTGAGCTTCACTTCTTAGACTTCCAAATTTTGTTGTGCCATCTTTTTCCAAATTTTTGTTTTCGATGATGTCCATGACTTGTTCTGGCATAGTGTGACACTTCACTGAGGTTGCTGAATATGTGGGTGCGTCTGCTGGTATGCTGTAATCTGCATGTTCTGTAGGATGTTTTCTGACGAGGTTGTGGTGAAAAGGAACTCATGCAAGGGATGATGACCATGACCCATTGTCGTCCCTTGTCGTTGCACACATTTAGCTTGATCGGATTCACAAATTCTTTTTCCATCGGAACGACAAACCAGAGATTTTTCACAGATTCTTTCACATGTATTGATGAGGTTTAAGCTTCCCATTTTTGCCCATTTTTGCCCTAGGGGACTATGCATGGTGGTGTTCCTTGAAGTTATGAAACTGTGACTCTTCAACTCAACACTCTTCCTTGAAACTATGAAACTAAAACTTTTCAACGCAATTTCACATTGAAGTTGTCACACTCTTCCTTGAAATTATGAAACTAAAACTTTTCAACCCAATTTTACATCGAAGTTGTTACTATTTTTACTTCAAGAGAGTGTAATTGGCCAAGAGTAGTCAGGGATTAATTATCTGGGGTGTAGTTTTCAAGTGATGTGGAAATAGAAATGTATTTGTAACATTTGTTTGATAGAGTAGCAAGAGTATAAAGATGTGTAATTTGTCATGAACTTGTATAGTCTTCTAATCTCATCACTATCAATATGCAACACCTATATTTAGACCAAAAAACAATACAAAAACTTTAATTATTGATGACACAAAATTTACATACTAGAACATAAGAGCCTAAAAAGGCTTCGTAATGAGTTTCAGTACACCTTCAATTAATATTTTAAAGGTTCATAACTTATTCATGTAGTGTTTCAAATAATGTATAGTGGGAGGCCTCCCCTCAAGGGCTTCCCGTCATGTGAAGGCCTTGCCTCGAAGGTGAGGGCGGGAGCCTGAGCCTGAGGGGGGAGACCCTCACATGACGAGAAGCTCGAGGGGGGAGGACTCCCGCTGCGTT
This sequence comes from Rhytidiadelphus loreus, assembly GCA_947034895.1. Taxonomy (NCBI): domain Eukaryota; kingdom Viridiplantae; phylum Streptophyta; class Bryopsida; order Hypnales; family Hylocomiaceae; genus Rhytidiadelphus; species Rhytidiadelphus loreus. Next base: position 23,426,708 of record OX344765.1, on the reverse strand, counting down.
AAGCACGCAGCAGCCGGTTGAATTATAGTGCTTGGCATGATATTTTAAAATTATAGTGCATGGTACCGTAACCAGTGCCAAGCTTCATAATCAGGTCTTTGTGGCCTATAATGCAAAGTATTTTCTACAGGGACCTGGCTCCAGAGTACTTAACGTATACTAATTGAGTGTGGTAAAGTCCTCTTTTGCTTGCCAATAAAATCCAATAAAATAATACTCCCTCTGTCCCAAAATGATCTTCCTGTTTGACAAAATGTTCCAAATTAAGGCTAAAAATAACTTTTTTAAAACCCATTTTGCATGGTAGGTAGAGTTTAGTATACTCTTAGTGTCCTACAAACATTGACTTTAGAAGCCTTTTTCAAAGTGCAGTTTTAAATTATTGAAAAGTAAAAAAATTTGGGCATTTTTAAATAGCATGAGTGGGCATTTAGTTGTTGAGTGTGAGGTTATAATTTTATAGGCATTTAGAATAAGCCAAAGCCCATGTATAGACTTCAATATTGACTCCAAAAGTTTCTTCTCCTTCAATTAGACAATACTCAAAGAGATGCAAAAAATAAAATTGAACAATGTTGATTGACCCCTTGAATCATTTCATGTGTTTTTTGATTGATGATTGAATGGATGGAGGGGGAGCTATTCCTCAAAATTGTTTTGTTGATCCTAAAGAGCAATCGAAAATTGAATCTGACCAATTTGTAACATCACAAATGCAATAGGAAGATCATTTTGGGACAAAAAATTAGAGACAACAAGAAGATCATTATGGGACGGAGGGAGTATATGTTTATATGGGTAAATATACTCAATTTTCTATTACTGTCAATTATGGGTCAAGTTGTGGGTGTTCTTACTTTAAGCTCGTAGCACCTTAAATTGTCAATATAAGAATTTTAATGTACTACATGTCCAGGCAAGAAAGTGAAGATTTTCTTTAACAATTTTAGCAAACTATAGTGAAAGATCTTGCAAGAAGAACTTGAATTTTTTGTTGCTCAAAGAATATATTATAAACTTTTAAAGAAACATGTTGTAGGCTTCTACAATGGATCATAGACTCAATAGAAAAAATACATTTGGAATCTTGATGCAACAAAGAGTGATGCATGAATAATAGTAGCCCAAAACAACCTCTTTGATAATCTATTCAAGTTCTTCAATAAGAGATGGATGCTTTCACATGTGGATTTGGTTTGCTAAAAGATAAATAATATGAGTTTGTTTTAGGTACTTGACCACTTAAGGTGCCACAAACTATATTTTTTTAATGCTCTAAAGATTTTATAAACTCACCAATATTTTAACTCCTAGCCATTCTTTTCAATTTTTATTATTCTTTGGGTGGCTTGAAGAATTTGGTTGAATCTACCAATTCTAGAAAATTTGACACATTATTTATGTTCTTTTAGTGCTACAATGCAATTTTTGGTGATCACCATAAATTTTTTTATTAAAATTTGGTTAAATGATTTCTTTGTGGCCAAAGAAAATTTGGTCATAGAAGTGATGTTGATTTTGCCTTAATTAGGTCAAATAAATTATGCCTTGAGAAAAATTTAAACATAAGACCTTTGTTTTTGCACTTTATTGTTGCTTCCCATCCCTACAAGAATTGATTTAGAACCTTATACAAAAGTCATGAAGCACCAAGTGATCATACTATTCACATTTTCAAAGAATAGACAACATTTTTTTTCAATATAATCAAATGAATTTCATCCATTTCAAGTAGCATCTATATTAAACTCTTGAAAACATTCATATTTCACCCACTAGATGTCAACTCTCTTAGTAGTTTAAATTTCTATAGTTATGAAGCTAGACTCAAAATTTATCAATATTTTAGTTCAAGAAAAGGTGGATGACCCTGAATGTCTAAATGGCCACAAAGAAGTACATCCATATCACTAGGCTTGAAATGAATCATAATTAAGGGGGCTTCAATGACAATAGCAAAGTACAAATAAGGTAACTACAACTATTATGGACTTGGTAGATAAGTTATAAACAATAACAAAAAATATGAACCTACTGAGTCATTTTAGTCACAAAGGAAGTATTTACCTACAATTGTTTTCTAAAACTTGACAATTGATTTAACATATTCTCAATGTAGACAATTTTGAGTTCTTTGATTGCCTTGAGATTTCAAAACACTCACATAAGAAATTACAATATTGAAACTCTAATATTATAGTTCTTTGCCACTATCTTCATATTTAATTCTATTAGGAACATATTTAAAGTCCAAAATCAAATTATTTACAATATTGAAATTCCAATTTTATAGTTCTTTGCCACTATCTTCATACTTAATTCTATTAGGAACATATTTAAAGTCCAAAATCAAATTATTTAACTGTACCATTGACAATCTTTACTTAGCTCTTTTTACCCAATCACAACTTGCCACAATAACAATACACATTTACATTGAAATTATGATAGTTTATAGATAATTTGCTTACTATTGACAATCTTTACTTAGCTCTTTTTACCCAATCACAACTTGCCACAATAACAATACACATTTACATTGAAATTATGATAGTTTATAGATAATTTGCTTACTATTATTCTATTGCTTGAATAGGAGCCAACTTTGTCTTGAAATCTGCTCATCTAACCTTCAATAAAATTTGCTTAAAGTTGGGATAATCTACCATTGGTTGAAAAAATGTAGGAAATTGTAAAACCTTGCATTTTCAAAACACTCTTTGCATTTGTGAATGGATCTAAGCTTGGAATCATTTAAAATTTGGTGTCAAGCGGATGAAATTTCCTTTCGGGTTAGGGATTGTCTATCGTCATTTATAGTACACAACAACCTCCCAACTTTGAAATACCATAAGAAATCACACATATTGATGATCAAAGCATGCTCGTATTCAAACATACACACCACAGCTCTTCACCATCTCCCCCAAACACAATCCTTCATGTATCAAAGTGCTTAAAATGACACAAAGAGAACCTTACCTTGACTTTCAGTGCCTACAACACCAAGCAGTAAGACAGGTGTCTTAGTATACAGAAAATTAGCAAACCGTATCGTTATTAACTCCCAGTAAAGCAACATATTTCCAATATCATCACTATCTGTCAGGTCCAGGGATTGACTACATTCCTGGCATATGTGAGTAGAAACCAAATCTAGCATATTCTAGCATAGAGCACGCAGCAGAATCGCAAGTGAGCACGTAATACAGAACTCAGAAATACGTGAATTTACAAACTGGACTTGGGGAGTGGCATTTGAATAGCCGTGCGGGCGACCACAAACTTTTTGTTGTGAGTGATGGCAGCCACATGAAGGTCGTGCTTCTGGTAAATTTTGAAGTTCTCTTCGTCTGGAAAATCTACCACAAGCCCCACATCCGCATTGCCAGCACCGATACCTGCAATTCAAAAGATAGGAAAGGTTACGAATGCTCACAACATTTTTGGTCAACACTTGGTTCGGTTGCTAATGCTCACACTCCTGTTACGAAGAGCAACTCATCTCTTCCAACCAACAATTGGTTGGACTTCAATTAGCAAGTCACAAGGCAAATAATGTCTATAGTCACTCAATTTTGAATGGAAATCGGCTATCTCCAACCTCCCACTTTGAGTCATTAATTGCATAAGAAATTATGATATGGATTGATAAAACACTTTGATCTCAAAGAGAGTTTGGTTCTCGTTGTACCGAAAGTGATCAATCCAGTGAGCTCTATTTGAGCGATAATTCGATGAAAGCACTCTTACATAATGGCTGAAGTGATGAAAACAGTATCCACTACCTTACATACAACGGCATAAAATTGCACAAAGAAATATAACAATCACGAAAGAGTGAAGGAGAGTTGCAAAAACCTAGATCAGAGTTGATGTCGAAGTTGATCCAGGAGACGTGCTTGCCTTTGACAATCTCCTTGGCCATGTCGGACAACGTCTTCACCACCTCGGGTACATTCTCCTTCTTCTCCACGGTGAGCAACACAATGTGCCGCAATGGACCCTTGGTACTGCCCTCTGCCATCGAATTTGTGCTGATGAACTACAGAAAAATCTGGTTTAGGGCTCCAGAAATTGCAAGATTGATGATCAACACAAAGGCATGCTCAATGACGGCTCTCAATTCAAGGTAAGGTTCCCAAAATCTTGAAAAAAGAGAGTAGAAATTGCTCAGCAACCAGCTCAGAGAGTGCAGTTGAATAAGAACTCAAGAACATGAAGTGAATGGCTAAGATAGGTCATCCTATAATCTTGACCCATCATCGTCGCCAAAAATACAAATTCGTGATCCTATAATCTTGAGGAATGGGTTCAACAATGGATTCAAATTGATTAGGAAGACATAAACCACCTAAACATCTGTTGAAGTGTCGATATCAGATCATCTACCATATATACAAGGTTGAAAGTGCACAACTTTTGCATAAGGAATCCAAACAATACATTATTTGGTCTGCTGGAATCTTCTTTCATTTGCTGAAAAGAACAAGTAAAAATCTAAAAACTATCCTCTTCGCCAGAAATGGCGATTTGGGTGTTCGTAATTTACCAATTCTCTTCGTAATTCTTCAATCAAGCACAAGAACCGGACTCCCATAAACAAGTGTAACAATGACCTAGACTCAAACACTTACCGTCTGTTTCCAAGCGTGCAATTGAACTTGTTTTCGCGTCGAATTCCACCAGATGCGGGGTCCCAAGAGGAGTGTGAAGAGTACTGTAGTGAGGGTACCAAGAACACAGAGATTGAAAGATGGCGTTTCAAGTATCGAGGCGCAAGAAGAGAGAGACTACGATTACACTGAAATTACTTCCTTGAAGATGCGGAGCAGCGACGAACGCGAGCGATTTTTCATCCGTTTGAGTTCTCCCTGGAACTCCGCTAAACAAGTACGAAGTACATAACGTAGCTTCCTAGCAGCTTGGACAGCTTTCTGCCTAATAATTAATTAATGTGCAAAAAATAATTACACTAAGTAACTCAAAAATAATATATTCAGATTGGGCAATTTTAAAATATAATTAAAATAAGTAAGGCATTCATTCTAGTTGTTCTTACAATTTTTGGATGTTTTTTGTTAGTTTCATCAAGGTGGATGCATTTACCTAAGTCCTTGTCTCGACTTCCAAATCCTACTCTCTACCTTGTATGTTGGAGTTTTGCTAGTGTCACGGTTTTTTGCTTGACTGTGAGAAATATGTTTTGTTTGTGAAAGATTATTGGAGAGATTATGCTTTGGAACAATCAAAATGGAGAGGCAAAAAACTTTGCAATGTATAATTATAGTTATTGACAAAAAAAGGAATGGAAGATTGTATGGAGCAAGTTGAATTTCTATGAATTAGGCAATCTTTTAATAGTAGCAAAAACTATTCCAAAATTATATACTCCGTATATATTTGTGAAGAAAAACTAGGTGAATAATTTCTTGACCAAGCTCCTAAGAAGCTATGGCATTGCTTCATCAATGTACCAATTATATTCACCAATCTTAATCACTAAGAGTCTTGTTGTTGACTAGATGGATTACGAATGTATTCAAAGCTTATTGTTGGAGCTACAAACAAATGAAGTACATTTAATATGCTAAAAAAAGAGATTTTTGTCTATTCTTCAATAAAGTGGTCTTACACTAAGGTAAACCAGTATATGACAGACAAAATGGATGCATTAGATGTTTTTTTCCTACATTAGAGGGTTGTGACATTCCAATCTGGGAACTAGCTGAAACTGGATAGACTGCACTTCATGAGTTGCGCTGACATGACATAGCCACATAGGGACTGCCACATCACTTTTTTTGGAAAAAAATTAATTTAAACTTTGTTTTTCATTTTAAGAATTTTTCATTTTTTTTAAAATTCATTTTTTTTTTTGACATCGGTGTTCAATGAGGCTTGGAGGAACGGCTGGGAACAAGCTTGAAACGACCCTCTAGCCCCCCGATCTCATCTAATGATTTACCTTGTTCACATTTTTGAAAAAAATTAATTTTTTTTTCATATGTAGACAAACATGATAAATGCAGAGAGCAGTTGAAATTTTTTTTTTTTGAAAAATGATCAATTTGTTATGAATTTTTGAAGTGTGTTGCCCAATTGGCCCAAAACAATCTTTAGACTACTCCAATATTACCACAGAGTGTACCCATAATGGTCATTTGACCACCTAAAGCAGTTTCAAATTTTCTAACATATCACAATATTTTCTAACATGGCCACGACATATAGGAAAAAAAAAGTTGGTTCTTGTAATGAATTTACACTAGAAAGGTAGAAAGTCCTAATGTAGTCACTAATAACTCCATCATCATCACCTAAGGCATTGATTTCAACCACTAACTAACCTATTGAAGTCTTAATTTCATTTATTAGCAAAAATCTACCATAAATTGATGTAAAACTGTAACGGGTGTTTTTCTAGGTGTTTGCATTGGGCAATTGGCCTATCATGGGCTAGTTTACTTTATAATCAATGATGTCACTTCATGATTTTTCATGATAGCTCTAAATTAGTTCAAGTATAGATAGGAAGACAAGAAAAACATGAAAATGAAGATCTTATAATCAAGGTCTCTTCAATTCATAATTTATTTTGCTTGAAAACCTCCAAGTCTACATTTTTTGAGCCATAAAAAATGGATCTAAAACAAATTTGTACCTCAAGTGGCTCAAAAAAAACTTTTGATCCCCTCTTTGTGCAAGGATTGCTCAATTTCAGAAGAAAACAACTCAATGTGATTAGAGTACACACAATCATGCCTTGATGCCATTCCTAAAAAGAAGTTAACCCTTGAACGTCGAAGGGGTGATGCTCAAAATCATCCTTTTGTATTACCGTGTGAATCATTGGTGTCCATGTCGACGTTAAGGGAATAAGAATCCAATTGCAATCTAGAGAACCGAGGACCAAATTCCATGACTTTTAGGATGTCTATTTTTTTCATGATATGAATTTTCCTCAATTTTTCTTCAGAAATCCATCATAATGAAAAATCTTCATAAAAAATTCAGAAATTAATTCACAAATAGGAGGCATGTGAAAAAGAAAAGAAGATATTTCCAATTAGTTTTAGTGGCCAAATGGGGCTCACATCTTGGTTACAGGCCCGTCTTCTCAGGGTTGAATACCTTGCAATCAGCAAAGAAAATTCTTCGTTTTGATGAATGTCGCCTTTGTCTTTCCAATTTCCTGTTTAAAAACTACAAGCAAACTGCCGTACTGGTCACGAAAAGAATACAGAATGATCTTCAAAGTACTAGTAAGACTTGGCAAAAATGGCGACCTCAGAAGCCGGATTTCCTGAGTAGAAACAGATGCTGTTATGCTGCGGTTGCTCAAAGGGGAAGCACCTGATGGTAGCTCCGGTTTCCTCCTTGACCCGAGCTTCGTCTTCATCACTTGCTGCCCAGGGCCCTCTCGCCCACTTCCCTTCTTGGACAGCTGCTTTCAATTCTTCATAGGAGCCAACATCCACAATGTTGCTGTCCCGAAACGCAGTCGCCCTTGCCAACAAACTTTCTTGTACTTCTTCCAGTCTCTTCTGAATGAACTCCACCAAAGAGCCTTCGTCCATCGAAACTCCAAACTGCTTCCCATCTTTCCCGGGCACATCCCTCCTTGCAACCACCACTACATTCTCTGCCACATCACGAGGACCTATCTCGATCCGAATCGGCACGCCTTTCATTTCCCAGAAGTTGTACTTCCATCCAGGAGTTTTTTGCTCCGCAGCATCCAACTTTACACGCACACCAGCAGCCTTAAGTATGCGCTCTGTTTTCTCAGCCGCTACCATCACGTCTGCCTTCTGTTCTTCCTTCTTCCAGATTGGGACCACCACAACTTGGATAGGAGCCACTCTTGGCGGAAAGAGAAGCCCCGTGTCGTCACCATGAGTCATTATGATGCCTCCTACCATCCGGGTGCTCATACCCCAGGAGGTTTGCCACACGTACTGAAGGTCATTATTTTCATCTGTGTACTGAGTACTAAATGCCTTGGCAAAGTTTTGACCTAGGTTATGGCTAGTCCCTGCTTGTAAAGCCTTACGATCGCCCATCATGGCCTCGATTGTGTACGTGATGGCAGCACCAGCAAACGTTTCGGCTCGCGATTTACGACCAACAACAACTGGAATGGCAGCTTGTGTGTATGCAAATTCTCGATAGACCTCAATCATTCTTAGTGCCTCCTCCTCTGCCTCTTCCGCGGAGATATGGGCTGTGTGCCCTTCTTGCCAAAGAAACTCTAGTGTTCGTACAAATGGTCGGGTTCTCATTTCCCATCTGCACACATTTGCTAACATCATCTCAGGAGGCTATTCACATGAACAACAGAAAAGCCTCTGCGTTCCATCCCTGATTTCAGGTCCAAGTTTTCATACATAGAGAGTAATGAAGAGGGACAAAGGAACAACCCAGTGAAAAGGCAAAATTATACTGACAGCAATAGTGGAAGACAGATAGGAAACGCTTACCTGTGCACATTGGCCCATTGATTGATCAAAAGAGGAAGGTCTCGATAGCTTTGGATCCACTGAGCAAACATATGGTTCACAATTGTTTCACTTGTCGGGCGAACAACTAATCTCTCTTCAAGCTCTTTGCCTCCGCCAATTGTGACTAATGCAAGCTCGGGACTAAAACCTTCCACATGGCTAGCCTCCTTCTCAATGAAAGAGTATGGAATAAGCTGAAGCAAAACAAGTCGGAGTGAGCCCAGAATCAGAAAAAACAGACCGATACGTTTCCTGCTTTAGGGGCACGACAGAAAGTTCCTTCCAGATACTCAGAAAGATTGAGAGCTCGCTCATCCACTGGTGGCAACTGCTCAAACTTCAAACTTACTACTTTGCGCCATAAGACTATCAATCATGGATTTCTCTCTACCATATGTATACGAGATTACAAACTGAAACCTCCGTGAGAAAAATCTGCTCCATTTCATTCCAACCACGAAAATTCCCGTACCTGGGGGAAATACATGTTGGAGTGACCAGTCTCCTTAAACCTTGCATCCAACCAACTCTGAATGAACTCCCAGATGGCGTATCCATAAGGGCGGATCACCATTGTGCCTCGTACAGGTCCATAGTCCGCTAGTTCCGCAGCATCAATTACATCCAAGTACCATTTACTAAAGTCTCGGCTCCGTGGGGTTACTTTAAGGTTCTTCTCCTTGTTTTTATTGGTTTCTAACTTTGCTTTCGCTTTGGCTTTCGGAACCTGAATTGCAGCAGAGCCATCTTCCCGTTCTTGAGTATCTACAACGGTTGCTCGAATATGGGTGGTGAGAGGTCGAAATGCAATAGAAACTCCATTTCTTCGAGTCAGTCCTGCAGCAACTTGAAACATCACAACGTGGTATAAGGTAGAGGATACCAAAACCTGATCCAGTGTCCTATATTGATACCTGTAACCAAAAACAACTCATCTAGTCATACCCCGGTTGGCCTATGATAGATTTGACTAAATGCCCATGGCCACTCATCTTTGAATGGAAATGGAGTTGTCTGCTGTCACATATAGTGATCTGCAACCTCCCACTTTAGATTATTGCACAAGAAATTCATACATTGAGTGAAATGTTTTTATGTCAAGATAGTAAAGCTCTTGTACGTGAACTCTCCAGAGCTTTATTACTGATCTCCAAATAAAAGCACTCTCCTACATATTGGTTGACATGCTTAAAGTGACGGAAAGTGCATCCTCTACCTGGGACGCTTCTATCAGCAAAAATGTCACCACCTCGGCAGTGGCATCTCATGCAACAAGCGGTTTAAATACCAACTAAACGAACATCCAAGCTACAAAACTGTTTCTGTGGACTAACCAGGCGCTCGGAATTTTCCGCCGATGCGCTCCAAACGCAGCTTACATCCTCGGGTAACTCCAATGGTAGCCCTCATGTTACATAGCAGCAAACCGCACTCCATGACCATGGCCATCGCGCCCTCCCTCTATCCTCTCCCACTTTCCCCATTAGAGTTCATGAACACATAATGGAGTCCATTTGAAATATATCAAAAACAAATCGATTATAGCAAACAAAACAAAGGCACAATCCAACTCCAAGATCTTTGAAGTTCTCTTTTTAAATTAGGAATGCTCATTATAAAATTTGAGGAGTTCGAACCCTGGAACAACCAATTTGACTATGGAAATGACGCCAACAATGGGCATCACGTTCGAATACATTGTTAAACTGAAGTCATGGCCTTGCAAGTCTTTACCCTGAAAGACAACACAGCAAACAACGTTAGCAATTCAACGGAACATGCCTATGAACTAGCTGTTTCAACAATCAAACCATTGTGCATACGACAAGTGACAATAAGGAGCAAAACTGTCAAGCTTACTTGGAAGGGTACGTGAAGTATCCAACTCTAGTTGCTTTCCTCAGGAGCTTGGATTGGCTTGCTGATTGATCTTTGCATTTCTTGTCTTCTCGGTAATTGTGTCACACAAAGAAATCTGTATTTCACCAACGAAATGGAGGGACTTAATAACAGGGGCAAACTCGAGCTTAGGATGGGGTACACGAGTAGCATAATACTTGAGGGTAATGTAGCAGAAGTAAAGCGAGGAAAAACAGCAACACATTATATCCCACTTCAGGACTCCAATAAACAGCTGCTACAAACGCAATAAGTCGAACACGAGAAGAATCGACCACAACTTCAATCACTCCCAAGACAGCAGAGCACACAGAGCACCAGAGTCAACTAGTTATACCCATCCAATCTTGTAACTAAAAACAATGTCAACAAGAAAATTCAGCATCACGAATAATGACTACCCTTTCTGTTCACAATCCTGTATCTTGTATGTGATGAGACATTGAGCTGTGCATAATTGCATTGTGCGTTGTGCAGTTATTGCCGTCAAAGCCTTCGACCTTCTCCTGTCCGCATATTGGCTCACTGCTTGTTGCTGCTTTGTACCCCTGTTTGCTTGGGTGGAGCCTATGATCACGAAAAATTCAAATTCACATGACAGCCCCCAAATGACGCCCAAAGTGTGTATCGAAGAGAAAAGACAAGTAGAAGCTTACACGTTTGCATTGTTTCAATCTTAAATTGCCTCCTACACAAGGTTTAGAAAAGCGTTGAGATTCGGTACCCTGGAGCAACCAGAAAGACGACGAAGCACCCCAACTCCAAGCCGTTGATCCCCAACCACGGCACCACACTCCCCACAGGATCGTCTTGAGCTCCTTCGAGAGGCTGCAATATTTTACATTACTGCGAAGAGAGATTTTACCAGTACACGCGTGTGAGCCCAATTTCAATGACTAACTCTGCAAAAGACGAAATCAGAAGCGAGGTTGCAAATTGCCATACCTGCATCAAGCTCGTGGAGATTTGCTAGCGGAAAATGGTGATCGGAGCAGTCACTCGGCGCTACTGTAAACCAAGAAAGCGACTCAAAAACCCTGAAGAAAAAGAACGTGAAGAAATCCGCGCGAAAACCCTATCAGACCCCAACGCGAGACGTAAGTTAGACAGTTTTCCGTTCGATGTAACTGGAGGGTCCGGTAGAAATCGCTAAGGCTACTTAACTAACTGGCGCAAGCTAGTTATTGCGTAGATAACGCCGCTTGGATGATTGGCTTTCATCATTTGGCGTGGGCAGGACCTTAAACAACGTACAAGGATGCCAACCCTAGACATACAAAATGGTCCCACTTTGCAAGAAAACGGGCATGAACTCACAGTCCACAAGATTTCTCTCCCATTGCTTTAAAGTCGACGCTCTCGTAATTTTCCAAACCTAAATCACGCACCGTCAAAACTCGCACCTTCGGCAGAGATTCAACAAAAACAGCAGCCAGAGATTATAGCACGGCCAAACCTATGTCTCCAAGAAAACAATTTAAAAAAAGTATCAAATCGATCTGATAATGGTAATAATCTCCTTCCTTCTGCATAATAAAAACGCTCAAGAAAATAACACGATAAAACCTCAAAGATTTTTTTTTTAAAACAACTTACAACGATGCCAATCCCAGACATAAAAACCGGTTCCAAGTCGCAAGAAAACCGGCATATAATCAAGCTCACAAACTGGGTGGACGTCCAGTTTGTTTGTTTTGTTAAGTTATTGCATTTTTGTTTTTCTATTCCACCGCTAGTTTTAATTTTACCGCTATGTTAGCGATTCCCCGGCAGGCAGTCGTCAGTGTCTGCTGGTGTACTTTTCACGAAATGAGAGTGCCCACTAGCTTTGTACGCAGCGTAATCTCCATTATTATAGATCAAGATGTGAGTTGTAAGTAGCTAAATTGGATTGCAAGGCCTTACTTGTGAATGCCAAGAAATCCATCTGTATGTTGGATAGCAACAACCTCAGGAGGTGGATTACAGATTCTCTCACTTTTCCCACCTCATCTAGTCCCTTTACACATTGCAAATGTACATCTTTCTATAGATCTGCATCATAGCAACCTCAAATTATAAGGATAGAATATCATTGCAAAGATATACCATCCTTAAAACTTTACACTAAAACATACGCACTGACACAAAAATTGAAACTCGTAGTACCAAAATTTAGTCCAATATCACAGTTCCATAAATCTCTACAAACAGTTTCTACAATAAGTTCCAGAGAAAGGTATATACAAACAATCATAGACAATGTGCTTTGTCTGAGAGTCGCCAAGGCTTAGAAGAGAAAAATCAAAAGGACAACATATTTTGTAATGCCTTGTTTCTTGACGCAGGTTTCTAACAGAGTCACTCATGCACCTACACTGAAGCATTGAGTCTTTTCCAGAGCTTCAATAATACGAACTAAAGGAAGTCCACACTAGCCAAACAGTCCTCTCTTGACTATCTGATACTAACCACAATCGAAAAACAATGAAATTCACAGCAACTCTAAGAATTCAAAATTTTGAGTAAGCTAGGGCAGTGCGAAACAAGAAACTACAATAGAATTCAGTACAATCAGCAACACGCACATTGAGCATGAGATGAAATTCTACACATGAACAGAAGAAATCTAAAATATCTCAATTGTTCAAACTAACTCATCAGTCACAACTACAAAACTATCACTACACCACAGAATTTGCAAGGAGCAGTCCGTTCGCATTTTAAACAATAGTCAGACTTACCCAGTAAATAAGGAAAAAAAAGAGCCATTCGTATCCGTAAACTCAAAAATCAAAGGAACCTTAGAAAGAGGAAGTAATGGAACGAAAAACTACGTCGCGATTCGCGACATACACGTTTCAGGAAGCGAAAAATCCACAAAACTCCCTTCATTCTTAGAATTAAAACTCAATTACAATGAAGCTGGAAAAAAATCTTGAAATGAAGAGACTTGAGGGCACAATTTAACTTACATTCTAGAAGCACAAACAGTTCACCATTGCTCTCCAGGGTGAAGCTCTCAAACCCAAAGCCCCACTACCAAAGACTCTGGTGAAGGCTAAGCCCTAAAAAATGGGCGAGAGGAAGTGATTCCTGATCTTACCCGCAGAATCTTGCGGTCCTCAACCGGGTACGAAATATACACAAGATATGCCCGGATTGGGTTGGGTAGGGTCCATATGCGATACCCGGATTAGACCAGGTTTCAGGGTGGAGGGAGAACCATGAAGTCACCTTGACGTACCACACAAATTTATCGTATTAGTGTGTGTGACACTATTTTAAATTACCATAGGTTGGCATATTATTGTGTTTCACCAATTTTCAAAAAATAAAATTTTGAAATGAAATTAATTTTGGACCCTCACTCGTAAAGACAAATCAACATAGTCTAGCCAAAGCTCAAGGTCTTCCATTGGGTTAAAGATATGTAAAAGATGTCAAAAGACCACCAAGACTTCTTTATTCCGTCAAAGTCCAAATTATTTTTTGAATTTTTTCATATTATTGTTTATATCCTTTAAAGTCACCGCAACTGATATTATGAACAAATTGTCCTAATTCTCTCTTCACAAGTGTTATTTTCTACGATGCACATTCAATCAACATTGCATTCTTATGCAATTTCAAATAATTATGCCAAATTTCACTTTTCAAAAACAGAAATTCCATTATTTATGATCCAAAAAATTCATTTATTATTGTTGCTTTCTTTGATAATTGATAAGAAAATTTTGGCAATAAATTTTTAAATTTTGATTGAACCCTTCATACATAAATAGCAACAAATCAAACATAATTTTTTAGGAGATATCTCAAAAAAATTGCAATATATACCCTATATGCAATTAGTGGTATTATGTTTTCTACTGAATTTTTTCAAAATATAAATTTTTTAACTTATTAATTTTAATTAAATTTTTGGAAGAAAATGCATTATTTTGTTCAAATGCTCAAAATTAATCATTGAGTGGAAGTTGATATCCTAAATCAAATTGCAATCAAAATATTTTTTTATTTGATAAAATGTATATAGACATATTATCGAATTACAAAAGGGGTTAAATAAATATCAAAGCCAAGGTATTGTAGATGGAAGTAATTTCTATCATTGAAATAAGTAACAATTGTTCAAATATTAAGACCAAAGAGAAAGACACTCATACACACACTAATATGCCTGAACAAAGTAGAAACTCAAATTCAAGAAAGAAGGATAAGTACATATATATAGATGAATCAAGCTAATGGATGAATGATTGAGGTGGATGAATAGAGAAGAATTGTTAACACTTCCTACATCAAGATACAGCTACAACCTAGTTATTGTATAATCCTTCTAAACTATTAATATAGATAGAGTTAAAGGAGAGAGTGAAGTCGAGGATCTAGTAGAAATCGTTATAAGTTGTATATTACACTTGCGGCATTAATCTTCAGTCATGACAATGGTAAGGGCATTTGCTTTTCTTCAAGAGAGTTTTTTTCTTGAAATATTTGAAGTTGTTAGTTTTTGCTCACAAGTGGAATTGTCACTTTGGAATTCAAAATGATTTAGTTTGCGCTAATTTTGGTGATACTCCAACATGTGTTGAATCAATGTCTTGATGCTTTGTTGTCAAATTATTATACATTTTGGTGTCATGTCTTGCAAGTTGAATTACAACCATTGCCAACATTACCAGGGGTTCAAACTGAGGATTACACTTCAATGCTAGTTGTCAGAGTACACAAGTATTATACAATATGGTGAGGTTTCCGACTTGGACTCTATCTTAGTTGGGTGGATTGTAAAAAGGAAGTTAAGGGATTCAACAAAGTTGAATATAGGAGTTTCCTTTCTCTAAGTGATGCTAAATGCTAAACACAAGATTTAAATTTTTTTTAGAGACCTAAGGCTCAATACTTCCATTTCGTCTCTGAGCTTCATAAATCATTGCTTGCTCAGGGGTTTGGTCATGAGTTGGAATATAAAGGGTCTCCACTATCCTTGCCATAACATTTTTCCAAATAAATTGTAGCTAGAGTTCAATATGTTTTAATTGCTCGTGATATGCTAGATTTCTAGCAACTTTGAGTATACTTTGATTATTGCAGAATAATGTTATAGGGTTTGGTGTGATATCATTCATCTTAGAGAATAAAGTTTGTAACTATATAGCTACCATGATTCCATCTATAAATGCCTTTGCCTTTGCATCTATTGATGAAATAGCAACCATATTTTATTTTTTTGATAACCATGATATAGGTTCTCCAACTTATTTAAAAATTCATCTAGTGATTGATTTTTTTTCTATTTTTCAATTATCCAATCTACATCAATGTAGCCAATCATTGAAAGATTATGATATTTTTGTAAAAAATATCAAAGTCAAGGGATCCCCTAATGTGCCATAAAATATGATTGGCAACTTCCATATAAGGTATTTCTAGAATCATGCATGAAGCAACTCAATACTCCCATAGCATACAAGATTTTTGGCTTTGTGGTAATTAGATAGATGAGCATGCTAACTAATTGCTAGAATTTTCTAATATCTACTTATGACAAATCTTCTTTTGGGCTAAGATTCAATCCTTTTACTATCAGAATTGAAGCTAGTGCACAAACTTCCATATTAAACTCTTTGAGAATTTGAATTTGAATTTGCATATGCTCTTTGGAAGAGAAAAATATCACATCTTGATCTCATAAATTCAACTCCTAGGTAATAGCAAATTATACCTAGATCTACCATATCAAAGTGATGCATAAGCTTTTCTCTTCGGTTGTAAATGCTTTGGATATCTGATCCAATTAACAACACGTCATCAACATAAAAAATAATAATTATAATCCCATTGGTATTTGTGATATAGAATAGACTATAATTGACTTTTGTATGGGTCAATCCATGTTCCGCTAAAAACCTTTTATCTTTTCAAACCATGTTCAAGGTGCTTGCCGTAGTCCATATACAAATTTCCTAAGCTTGTAAATTTTATTTGTTGTTGAAGAGGTACAGAATCCTTTGGGAACTTCTATATAAACAACATCCTTTAGATCGCCGTTAGAAACATTGTGATAATGTCAAGATGGATAAGTACCCAATCATTGCTTGCAGCTAAAGCTACAACCATTCTAACAATTTTCTACTTAGCTATAGGGACAAAAACTTTGTTGAAATTTCCTTGCTACTAGTTGAGCTTTGAGTTTGGAAGGTCTACCATTTGCTCCTATTTTGGTTTTGTATATCCATCTAGTAGTTAAAGGTTCTATACCATGTAGCGGATCACAAAGATTCCAAGTTTGATTTTTTAACAATGAATCTCATTCCAATTGCATCACTTGTCTCCATCCCCAATGTTTGTTCTCTTCACTGAAGTTGAGTGGTTCTACTAGTTTGTTGATAACCTACAAAAAACAATCACTATCTATTGGTTCAATGAGTTTAATGTATTCTATAGGTTGTGAATATGATGATTGCAAATATGATGGTTCTACAATGGAAGGATCTAAGGAATAAGCATAGCTATCTTTTAATCCAATAGATGGTTGTCTAGTATAAGATGATTGCATGCGGTGAGTTGGAGCTAACCACTATTGACCTGGCTCATCTATCACTATAAGAAAATTGTGTTTTAAATGATGTTTAATAGAACAATTGATGTTTAAGTTGACAGATTTTAAATGATGTCAAATCTAACAAAGTAGTTCTCTTATTTTTATGTCAACAATGATGTCTAATGTAACATCAAGATATTACATTGGATGTCATTGTTGACATAAAAACAAGGGTTGTTAGATTCAATGTCACCTAAAATTTGTCAACTTAGACATCGAAAAACTTTGGTTTCTTATAGTATATATGAGCTAGCAACTATTGAATAGGCTCATTATTTTGTACAAAAATAGGCTTTGGCTTTTGAAATGTTAGGTTGTCTGTAACTAGTGGATCAAGTCGATACTGTGACTTTGATAGGTTTATTTTTGGCATTGTAATGAATTGAGGGCAACTATTAGTTAAGGAGTTTTGAAGGTACAAAGATTGATATATGTCTAGGTTGAACTATAGGCTTTATTAATACTCTTGACTCATCAAATTTAACATTACAAGATAAGATTAGTTTTCTGTCATCAGGCATCTAAATTTTAAAGCCTTTTGTCAATTCATCATACCCTATAAATAAACCAATTTTGACTTTTGCTTCCAACTTGTCTCTATAATTTTTCAATTCACACATGTACTTTAGATCCGAAGGTTCCTAAAAAAAATCAAGTATTTTTCCAAAGAAATGCTAGTTTTGTGACACCTGTTGATTGGCTATTATTGGCAAGCAATTAATAAGAAATGCAATTATGTTAACTGCCTTTGTCCATAAAAATCTTGGTGTAGATGCTAATATAGTCATTCTTCTTGCCATTTCAAATAGTTTTCAATTTTCTCTTTCAACAACTCTATTATGTTGTACTATGTCAACATTAGTGAGTTGTCACTTGATTACTACATCTACAAATAACTCTATAAATTCCTAGGGATAAATTTGAGAAATTCACCACCTCATTCAATTTGGATTTCTCATACACATTGCTTTGATCATATTTTTGAATATTCTGAATTTCTCAAATGCTTCCAACTTTTGATGTAAAAATCTAATCCAAATATAGCGATTAAAATCATCAATGATAACCAAAAAAAGTTTGGTCTATTGAGCAACATTAGTGGAAGAAGTCCATTTCAAGAGGTGTTGACGTTTTCATAAGGTTGTGGTTGAGAAAGCTCTCACTAGTTTTTTTTCCATGCTTGACATTGATTACAAATTTCACTATAAATGGAAAAATACAAAAAAATTGTTGCCATGTCTTTTGCCAATAATTGATGAAGTTAATCATACCTTGTATGGCCTAGTTTGTGGTACTAGAGACATGCCTTGACAATCTTAGTCTAAGCTAGATTTGCCATTACATCTAAATTTAAAGTTTAAAGTTGATGTTATCCGTTCTGTCTACTACGTAATCCTTCAGATACTATTTTCTTGTATCTATGGCTATAAAAGAAATACTTTTGATTGTCAAAGTACGCTACTATATCTTTATCACTTAGTGATCCAATAGACAATAAAATGTTCCTCAAACCAAATACGTACAAAACATCAAGAATATTTTTTATTTCTCCATTCGGCAGCATAAAGTGTAGAATTTCTTTGCTTGTGATTTGGTGGCTTTGTCCACCAACAATTTTAACACTATTGCTACATTGATCTATGCTAGAAAAATTGTTGCTATCTTTGCTAATGGCCAACATATTGTGTTGCTCATGAATCAGCTAATCAAGATACTAACTAGGGTAAGAGTCATGAAGATCAAGAGATGAAATGGTTGCCTCAAACATCTCATAATTTTCATTATCTAGTTGTTCTTCATTTTTAATTACCTCATAAGTTTCTAGACTACCCCAAGATGCTTCTCTTTGAACAATATTTGTTGAAAACTACTTGATGTCGAGCTTGACTGGTTTATCAACTTCAAATTTATGAATGTCTACTAAATGTTATAGGCACATGTCTTCAACATGTCCAAATCAACTACAATAAAAACACTTGATCTATCGATTCTAAAAATTTCTAAAAGAGATTGAATTACCTTGAAATCCTTGTGATCGACTAAATTGGCCTCCGTGAGTACGATGTTGTCCATTGTATCAAAACTATGGTGCTCCTCAAAAATACAATACCTCTATACCGACAACAGTCTTGTTCACAGTTTTAGATTGCCAATGACTCTCCTCCAATATAATAATGGTTTGTAGTTGATCGAGAATTGAGAACCGACTTGCATTGATATAATTTTGTATAAAATAATTGTACTTGTCAAATAAGGCCTTCATGACGATTTGAACCAAATTTGTATTGTCAATCTTCAATTTATTCACAAACGATTGGGCCAAGTTGTATCAAAATTGGAAAAAATAAACTTCTATTGCCAAATTTTGAAAGAAAGATATAAGTGAGGTATTTTTTCAATTTTAATTTTTGACTGTAATTATCGACTTCAAAGGACCCATACAAAAAATTCCACAATAGTCTGAGTTTGTAGTACTCAGTGAGTTGTACTAGGAAATGATGGCTTTACCAACATGCTCATGATGTATATAAGACGCTCTACTTTTTCTTCTACTAGCTCTTCGGATTCTTTATGATTTGCAGGGGTAGGGTTGATGAGGCACTTAGTGTTAAGGATAGAAGCAACCAAAGTTCTTTTTCGCTATACGTGTGATTATATATTTCCACAAGTGGAAATTTGATGATCTAATTAGATTTACTTCATCCAAAACTATGTTATTTCTCGACATGGTTTTAGATTACATAATGATGTTGTGCTGGATAAACTCATGAGCTATTGTAAATATAATAATATTCACACAATGCTAAGTAGACACACTTTGCCAAGTAGACATACACACAAGTAAAAAAAAAAAGAATTCACACAAAAGATTCAAATAATTCTTCACATTGCTCTAATACCATGTTCAAATACTAAGACCAAAGAAAAAGACATTTATTCATACACTAATATGCTTGAACAAGGTAGTAACTTGGATTCAAGAAAGAAGGACAAATACATAAATATATATATAGAGAGAGAAAGAGAGATGAATCAAGCTTATAGATGAATTGAGGTGGATGAATAGAGAACTATTAACAATAGTGTTACATGTAAAAGTGACATTAATCCTTAAGGTTCAAAGTCTTGATACAGATTTTTAAGTTTTTAAGTTACTTCCCACGATGTCAAATTTTCTAAGGATTTTTAAGACTTTTTACAGAGGTCTACTAATGTATTAGTTTTCTAAGGATATTGTACTCCATATTGTATTCTATTCACTAGACCTTCAAAAAAGAAGATATACAACTATAAATTCAAAATGGGGGCATTCTAGGCATCATTAAGAAAAAAATAATGAATCAATTTTCTTAAAACAAATAAATGTTTATTTTGTAGGCTACATCAATGTCTTCAAGCACAAATTTGATTCATTCAATGCTCATTGGCAAGGTGAAAAATATGAAGACTTTGTTTTAACTTTTTAGGGCAATTTGTTACCTTATAGAAAAATTAACATATAATGTTTGTTATTTAATCCCTAAAGTCCCAAATGTTCCCCTAAAGAAACACTTGAAATTTTTTGTTAGGCTCTTATGATCTCAATTTTTTATTCGTTTTTAAAACTTTTTTGAAGATAGGAATACATTATCTTTTTAGAAATATAATTTTTATTTCAATTGGTGTCTAGGAGCAAAAGTTATGTCACCCTAAGTTCAAAAAACAATTGGTCGGGCAATACAAAAAATCACAAAAATTCAAAATTATATTTCTTATGAAAAAATACGTTTGCCTACTTATAAATCTTTGATTCATTCCATTTGGACTAGTGATGAGTAAGTTATGGAGAATCTTATTTTTCAAGCACTTGTAGCATCTTCTTCAAAAAATAACTTATAGGGTTCATTTTTTAACTCATTTTTCACAATTTTAATAAAGGAGTTCCACATGGTTTAGTTTTCTTGCTAGAACAATCTCACCATTAGAATTAATATATTTCAATTCCACCTTATAACTGTAATTAATGATTTATTTATTCTTTTTATTTCATACCTACATCTACATAACAATTTTTTTTAAATGAATACCAAGTTTTTTGTTTTTGTTTTGTTTTTATTTGACCCTCAACTCAATTCGTCAATATAAAAAAGTAGAAATTCAAAATCATCATTGTAAATTTTTTAAGTTAAAGCAATTCAAAACCAAAAAGTCTAGTAGAACAAGGTGTCAAAAAAAATAAAAAAATCTAAATGAAAATATCTTGCAATCTACACACTCAAAGTTTTTGAAGTTTCATCCACACATTTTTATACCACTCTAGCACAAGATCCTACAATTAGATATCGAGAAAAAACAATTTTAAAACTTCAATGCTTTTTGCAGTAGACTAAATGGTAGTTTTTAGTGGATTTTGATGAAAAAAGGCCTTGGACTTTAGGGGTTAATTCAATTTTTAAAAATTTTAAAATAGATAGGTGAATTTGGTTTAGATTACTTGCAACAAATGTTGCTTCCATTGAAATCAACATTTTCATTTCTATATTGGATTTATTGGCAATTTTGTTTTTCATTTTGTCCCATAGCTCTTTTTACTTAATGATTTTTCAAAGGATGAAATTAAAATTTTTATTAAATAAAAATAACATTTGAGGGTCTTACCTAAATACAATTGTACAAATTAATAAGAAAAATACAAGTCTCTACAGTACAAAAATATTAAACCATGAGAATTCAAAGTCATTTGACCACATTTGAAAAAATTTCAATTCTTCACTTCAAACACTATAATCTTGCAATCATTTAAGATAATGTTATTGAAAAATTTGCTACTCATTTTTATAGTAGTATAAGGCAAGATCCTACAATTTGATACCAAGACTAATTTTTTTTCTCTTTTTTGATCTGTGTATTAGAAATGGCCATTTAAAATGGTTTTGGTGAAAGAAGCACTTGAGGTTGCAAGTGTTAAGAAGTTGGTCTCAAGTCATTGTTAATTTTTTGCAATAAATGTTGATTGTTACACCTTTCTTTTGGAATTTCAACCCCAAATTTTATTTAAAGGTCTTCATAGTTTGGGGCCAAAGTAGACATCATTGCATATAAATACAACTCTATGTATATGACTATATCAAGTTCATGGATTACACATGTTTAGTCCCATTTAAGACCGTGAATATTTTCTTTCATCAAAAGATGTGGGAACATACAAAAGTCCCAATATATATTTTAAGAAGATCCTTCTAATTTTGGAATACTCATTCATTGGAATGTTTTTGAACCTTTAGAGTTCCTTTCATTGGATGTTAAAATTTTAAGTAGTTTTTGACATAGTTAGGAATTTTATTTATTTATTTTAAAAATAGCATAAATCTAGAAAATTGATTAAAAGTTCTTGAAATTCTTTGGCCATCAAAATCACAAATTTGTGACCCGTAATTCCATTCAACTTTAAAATTAAAAAGTTCAAAAGCGAGTTTTTTTATTGGTCAAATTGACATCTTTATTTTAAATTTGTATCTACAATGATACAACTATATAAAAATGACTAGTTTTTTTTGGTGTCCATATGCATATAATTTTCAAATGATATATTTGAAAAATTGGAAAATTGGAAGATAAAATATGATAGTAATAATTATAACTTTGACCTTAGAGTTTCTATGATTAAAGAGTGTTATTATTAGAAATAGTATGAGTCAAACTTAGCCAATATAATATATACTACTTGAGTTTTTTTTGGTTTTCGTGTTTTTTTCACCTATCGTACATGAATGATTCATTTGTATGGATTGGTTGATACATGATGTCTATACATTTGTGTAGGTTGTGTTCAAATGTATTTAGAGTGTATATGATGTACTTAATCAACTTAAAACCGTGTATAATTTTTGAATTACAATAGGGACATGTTTAAATGCCTCAAATTTCAGTTTCAACTACTATAGGGTATAGGAAAATGGGCAAAAAGTTGAAGTAGAAAAAAATATTTGCATATTTATTGTGAAATAATAGCTAAATAGCCTCCCAAATAAAAAATTTCAACACACATATATAAAAATTACAAGGTATAGTGAAGTACTCAGGGTCTTTTGCTATCTTTTTTCAAGTATAGACACTATGGAATAGTGGACTAGGGACAATAAGAACGTAGAACCTTGTTGTGACTAAAAAAATCTTAAGTCATCTTTTTATGCTCATTGTTGCTGTATGGAATTATGGATTAAGATAATTAAATCTAAAATCACTTTAACAAGCATTGGGATGTGATAACTATTGTTGAATTGTCTTATATTAAATGTTGTTGGAAATTGAAAAAAGATCTAATATATATTTTTTCGTACTTATCTTATTGATAGTGTAAAGTAAACATTGAACAAAATAAATAAAAGATCATTTTTTCACCAAGCAAAAGTACTTCTTTTTGTTATCTCAAGTTTGAATCATGTCCTAAATTTCAAAACCTAGCAAGGCTCTATTTCTTGTTCCTACTTCCACTTTACTTTAACCCCTAAAATTCTTCAAATTCTTCTAAAGCTTTTCAAATCTTTGGATAGGACATTACAAAGAAATTATTGACTCGGATTCTTTTTTGAATTTTTATTGGAACTATAGGGTTGTAACAACACCTACTCAAAAAAATTTAGAAAAGTGTTTGACTATTGAAGTTATGCTAGTCAAAAGGTGGTGAGCAACTTGGGCAACAAAAATTGTTGTCTACAAGGCAAGAGCATGTGCAATGTAGGGAGGGGTTTGGAGTAGAGCAGGCTTAGGGATAGTAAGTTAAGTCAATAGTTCTTTGAGTAGGTGGGGTCTTAGAAAGTGGGTCTTTGTGTCAAGGGGTCTTGGAGGGTTGGACTTATGGCTTGAGGATTTTGGTCTATGCTAAATAGACCTCCACTCTAGCAACTATAAGGAGGCAAATCGGACTAAGTTGCCGGTTGCCTTCAAGGCAAAAATACTAATGCAAATAACCAAATTCATTGAAGTTAATGTATAGAACCATTAGAGAAAATTTAGGACTTCAAAAAGATCGCCAAACTCTGAACCAACACCCCCAAAATTTCAAATAAAAATTTAATATTTTTTTTCAGAAAAATATATTAATTTTTTATTTGGACTATTGGTCCAACTTTGGTGTCCCTATAGAGACTCCAATTTTTCTAATGCATACGATGAGAATACCTGTGATGATTTGGCACAATATTCAAAATCAAACCATGCAATATAAATTGGAGCTAGCTTCACATTACGAAATTAGAGTGTGCCACAAATATGTCATATAAAT
Organism: Rhytidiadelphus loreus; assembly: GCA_947034895.1. Taxonomy (NCBI): domain Eukaryota; kingdom Viridiplantae; phylum Streptophyta; class Bryopsida; order Hypnales; family Hylocomiaceae; genus Rhytidiadelphus; species Rhytidiadelphus loreus. Next base: position 23,402,452 of record OX344765.1, on the reverse strand, counting down.
CTTTTTTGAAGGTACAATTTAATACAAAATCATTTCAATTGCATAACTTTGAGGTGGTCAATTACATTTAGGAACACAAAATCCAACTTCATCAATGTGCATGATTGTCATTCTTCCTAATCTACCTTGTAAGAATTGCAAAGATCTTTGTCAACCAAAACATGCAAAAGATGGTGACTACTCTACTTCATTGTATCTTCCTAATTGTAACTAAAATTATGAATTCTTCACATACATCTCTCATCCACTTGTAATTGACATTTGATACTCTTTTCTACTTAGCATTTCTACAACATTGATAAGACATAAAGTTTTGTAGCCATGACAACCACAAGTGAGTGCGCACTTAGGGCCACTTCACACTATGGACATCCAAGTCGAGAGGCCATCGGCCAAACTTTGTTGAGAGTCCAAAGAAATGAGCAATAAATAGGCAATAAATTATAGGAATTAGAGCCTTTGGTCGGCCATAGTGTGAAGCCTCTAAAGGCCAAGCCCAAAGTCCCAACCCTTGGCAATGAACTCCCACGGCCTCTCAACTTGGACAACCACATTGTAAAGCATCCAAAGGCCAAGCCTAAAGTCCAAACTCTTAGTAATGAACTCCCACCTATCAATCTAATCATGGTTGAGATCTTGTTATAAATTGATGACCTTTTGGCCACAGTTTGGGCATCCATTTCTAGTTGATCTAAACTTCTTTTGAGAGTTCGTCACTATGTAGGCAATTTATTGTCGTGTAGGTAGTTGGAGGGTGATGGCCTTCGGACTTGTGCCTTTTAGTATGAAGGGTCAAGAGGCCAAACTTTTGGTTTTTTGAAATTGATTGGTAGAAACCCACAATCTCCTTACTTTTGCCATAGGGTGAAGTGGCCCTTATAAGATCTAGTAAAGAAGTAGTATAATAGGTGATCCATATCTCTCAAATGTCACATGAGATCTAACATTGGAGTGAGGAGCTTGGTGCTTCTATCTAGTTGTTGTCAAAGAAGGAAAAAGACACTTGCTCTACTTTGAAGAGAGATGCTTCCAATGAGGCATGCACTAAAATGGAAAGGAAAAGGAATAAGAATTTATCTTGAATAGTTGAATTTCTTACATACCCTTACACTTCTTTTGCAAAATCACTTAATAATTTCAAATTTTCAATACAAGATTGTAAAATGTTCAATTCAAGTAAGCTTTCCAAAGTGAGGAAATTGCAAGTTCAAGCTTTTTATTTAATTTATCCAATTTTTTAAATGCATTATATAGCCATGCTTGCTTTTTAGAGGCCCTTCATAGCAATGCACATTTACACATTCCAAGAGGCTTTAAAAATCACATATTTGAGTCAAAGGTTTCTTTGTCAAGCTCCACAATTGGCAATTCCAATTCTAGTTCTATTAATGTTCACTCTAGTATTCACTACAAGTGAGTTGGCATTCTGGATGAAGACCTTTGATCCTAATTTGTTACAAAGTCTTCCTAATCATGATGTTGAATACATTGATAGTCAAGAGTTTGACATTGTAGCTAGAGATTCAAGTTGTGAAGAACTTTCTACGGAAAACTTTGATGAATAAGATTATAGCAAAGATGAGACAAAAAATTTAGAGTAGTTATAGTGGCCTCTAGAATGTTTGCATGAAATATAATCTAATAAGAAAAATCATAAGAAAAAATCACAAATATTGGGCCAAATTGGAGAAAGAGAAAGGTAGATAGTTGATGCCGAAGGCATCAAGGCACTATCCACAAGGGTAGTTTCAACACTAGTCTCTTGGAGCAAGAAGCGAGAGTAGATAGGGTTTTCACTTGCCTACCTATAGAGGCTCAAATAGCATTGGAACAAGCTTTGGTAGAGATGGTAGGCCTAGCTAAAGCAACTTCCTAGCTACCCTTGCCTAGTCATTGCACCAATAGGATAGTGTAAGTAATTGGAAAGGACTTCACAACCAACTGTTTGGCCAAAAGACAAGGCATGCGGGCAATTCTAAGGAGCATCAACCTATCCCTCCATTTTTATGTATTGAAAACACAAATATGGCCTATGTTACTACTGAGACCAAAGACAATATTGGGGGTTTCATAATTTTTTCCTACAAGAGAACAAAGCCATTTTGATATCATTTGTGTGGAGCATATTCTTGATGGCCAAGAGAGTATTGGGGTTTTATTGGGGGGCCAATACAACAATGGTAACATTATGGAAGTTTAGAGTCCTAGTGGCAATGATTATGAATTGCCACTTCAAGTCATCTTCAATGATGAATTTTGTGGAGAGGCACCTTGCAATTGTAGTTTACCACATAGATGTCGTAGGAGAATATTAATATGGCTTCTTATATTAGACAATAGAAGTGAAAGTTTTGTTGCAAAGTACAAAAGTGATATAAGAGAAGAAAATGACGATGTTGATGATGGTAGTTTTGATGCACCGATAGTATAAAGCATTGTTACCAAAATTCCACTTGCACTCAAAACTATATGTGATATATACTAGAAAATGTGGAATTCATTACTTTTGGGGGACTTAGTTTATTTTGGAACCGACTTCCTAATATTGTAATGCAACTTTTTGAGAAATTATGGCCGTTGCAATTTTGTAGAATATATCGATTCATTGTTATGCTAAACATACTCATTCATATGCAAATTCTATATATGGGTGGACTAAAGTGAAATTGAAGATGGCATGGTTTTAAGCTTGAAGCCTTTCTTTATTGTGTTATTGTACATGGGCATGAAACGCCAGCCAAACTAGAAAAGTCATTGACACAAGGTGGGTTTTATTTTCCACTGCCCAATGATTTCAAAAATTATGACTAGGGATTGCTTTCAAGCATTGATTAATTGCTTGCACTTTACAAATTGGGTGAATTATATGCATGACTAGAATTTGCTTAGATATAATATAATGAATTAACTTAGGTGGTTGCTAAAATCAATTAGAGATAGTTGCAAAAGGGCATGACATGTAGGAAATTTCACTACAATGGACTAGATGATGATTTAATTAATATAATGGATCACAATGTTGTTCATCTCAATATTACATGCCTCTAGAAACAAAGAATTGGGTGGGGGGGAGGAGTTGAAAATGTGGTATTTAGAGGATGCAAAATCGAAGTTTTATTTCAAACTTTGAGGTGTATTGTGGGAAGACCCAAATTGTAGAAGACAATGCACTAGTTGGGACAAGAGAAAAACACATGGCTCATAATGTTGTTTTGAATTTATTAGATATTGGGTTTAATAGAAAAGTTCATGTAATTATTATAGATAATTATTTTACTTCTATAGGACTTTGGGGGGATTTATTAGATAGAGGGATCTATACCAAAAGAAAGATTGCATTCTAACCAAATAGGTACTCCATCAACGTTGAAAAATACTTGGGCATTCAACAAAAGTGCCCAAAGGACCATGTAGTAGAGAATGCACAAATCTTGGCATATGAGTGTTGCTATGTGGAAAGGGAAGAGGTTAGTGTTAATTCTTTCTTCACATATGAAGCCAATTCAATATCTAGTAGAATTTTCAATTCTAAACATTCCATGGCAAAACGGTGCACTTCAAGAGAACATCCAAATGTTACCATTCACCATGAGTACACCCCGATACATGTATGGTATTGATGTAGTAGACCAATTGAGGGCATCATATTGCTCAAAAAATTGTTTGTAGAAATGGTGGCACCAAGTTTTTTTATTCCTACTTGACATGAGCATTGTGAATATGTTCATCATATATGCAAACAAGTGCAAGAATGGAGAAGCACCACGCCAATGCCAAAAAACACATTAGATGGGATTTCAAGCCTCCAAGAGCTTATGAGTTCCCGGCTCTGAAATTTGTCTTGACTGCGTTGGGAATGCTGCCAACTACACAGTCCGATGTAGTTGAGACTAGACCATGTCATTTAAAATAAAATATAAAATAAAAATAAAAAGCTTTTTTTTCATTTTTTTTGTATTTTAGAAATTTTAATTTTAATTTAATTTTAAATTTAAAAAAAAAAGTTGATCACATCATGTTCTTTTACTACCGTGGAAACAGGCTTGAAACGGGTTGTTTTTGCCCTCAAATTCCCTCTCATGCTTGTCCTTTATTTTGTCCCTTTGGCCTTAGATGGGTGGTTTCTTGCCTATAACTTTTGCATTGTATCTTTGTTTAAAATGAAATTTGAAATGAAGGTATATGTGGTAGTTGTAGACAATGAGAATTTTTTCACTTTTAAAAATTTAGTTTACTATTGGGATACAAGGTCTTCTACTATCAATATCCCAATTTGAAGGTCTAAAAATAATAAAGTATCCACCTTGCATATGAACTTAAAGTGCACTACCTTTGTCTAAGTATAGATAACACAATTTTTTTTCCCAAAGATGCAAATGGTTGAGAAAGAACACCTTTGAGTTAAGAAAAATGGCCGATTTTAGTTGATTTTGTTCATTTTCCTCTAATTTCTAAAAATAAAAATGTCTACAATCTAATTTTTAAGACACCGTGGTCATTGTCCATGGTCTAGAACTGCATAGTAATATGTAGTACTATATAGCAATTTGTAGTATTGTATAGTGATGCTCGGCAAAGTTCAATTCTATAATTGGGATCCAATAATTGTTCAAATGTTTACACTTCAAGGTCTCATCAAAGTCATTTGATGACACAAGGCATGTCTTTAAGGAATTTGCAAAAAAATAGACAAAACATACCAATTTTGAAATGTTCTAAATAATACACATAGTATTGGTAGCAATGACAACACTATTCACAGAATTTAGGCTTTTTGAAACAAAAATATAAAGTGTTTCTTGCAATGATCCTCAAATAGAATTATGTGCAACTCTTATACAATAACACTTCCATAAGGTAATAGCCTTGGGATTGGAGGAGAATATTAGACTAAAGAGATTATTCCTTAAAAAGGGGCTACGATGTTTGAAGATTTTTTTAGTGGATTGCAATTTTATGGCTCTTTTGGACTTCAAATTTTCATTCATCAAAGCAACATTTGGATTCCAAATTCAAAGAAAGTTTTTTTTTTTTTTTTTTTTTCTTTTTTTGTACATCTTCAATGTGTCCAAATTGAGATTGAAGGAATAATATCACTTTAGAGAGGTTTTTGGCATCTAGAAGTTCACTTTATAAAAGTTCTATAAAAGTTAATGTACCAAAAGAATACATCAAAGCAACAAAGAAGTACTTTAGATCAACGTGGAAGAAATGAATATTGCTTTCCATCAACTTCTATGGCCCAAAGCCTATGCAAAGTGTGCAAAAATGGCGTGACAAGGCCTAAGACATTTTTCCGGAATTGTGGAAACAAATACACGTGCTTTAAAAAGGGATATTTGGGAAGATATCATGACAACCTTAGAACTAACAAGGATGCAAGTACACTTTTTGTCTTGGATTCCAATGTTCAATCTTTTTCCTTTTACAACATTATTTGGAAGATTTTGGAATTCATCACTTTAGCCTTAAACAAATTTTTTGTGCCTTCATTTTCCTACCTTTATGTTATGATGACCTACATAAGAAGACAATGTCATTGACCTAGAAAGGGGCTATAGTAGCCAAGCCATTTCCAACCTATAGATCACTCTAGTTTTGTGAAATTGTAGTGCAATTTGAGAAGCAGCTGTAGCACATTATTGCAACCAACTTTTAGTCGATTTTGCAATCAACCTATGGTCAGAAATAGAGAGATCTATATCACCATTGTAGATCAAAGAGAATCTTCTACTAAAAAATTCATAATAATTACGTTTTGTGTAATAAAGTTCTAGAAAAATATAGTGATTGACAAAATTGAGTACAATTTTGAAATGTTTTCATTCAAACAACTATACCATAAGCATCAATGGACAAAGTCCAAAAGTAGATATACAAAAGTTGTAATGTGTGACATACTACACGCTACCATGGAAGCTTGAAGAAAAAATTAGTTGTAATTTGAAAGAAAATCAAGTTCAAAGTTAGCCATGTTAAAAATTTAGTTTTGTTCAATATTATGATTTGGAATTATTTTATCTTTTGCCAATTTTTTCTTAAAACTCCAAAAGAACTTTTTGTGCCTTGGCATGCTGGTATACATCATTTCAAATTGTTGTACACAAAAATTGAAGGAAATTGACATTTATAGAATTTAAAATAATAACAGTTTAACAAACATGCAAATGATGTTGGTTCTCACAATACTTGAATTTTTTTTTGGATTGAGAGCATGGAATAGCATTAGCCATTGCAGAGAGAGTATGGGTTGTAATATGGACCATTGTTACATCTTAATGTCCTTGCATTTAAAATATTTGTTGAATTGGGCAATGCATTCACTTTATATTTCACAGCCATATAGTGCATTTTTAATTTCAATATTTTTGTTGAAAGACTAGAATTCATGATGCACATAACAATTGGTTAGTTGATCATGTAGTCAATGACGCTAAAATTCTAAAACCACATAGGCAAAATACAATACTTCAAAATTGTATTGTTGAATATGCTGAAAAAATATTTATTTTTAAATTCAGGTCTGCAAAACTAAAATTGGCAGTCACAAGCTTTTTACCAAAACATAGTCAAAGAACTTTAAAGGTTAATCTTTTGATCTCTAGTATTCCAACTCAAAACCTTCTTTTTGTCCATATGATGTAGAATATCTACACAAAAGATGCTACTAGGATAAGATGGGCACGGCAAGCATTATAAAGTATAATTCATATTATTTGATTGGAATTTTTTTTTTCTTCTCGTCAACAATTACAAGGAGAGTTTGACACAATTATAAATACTTGATTCAAACATTTGATGCAAAAGTAATAATGATTATAAGGTTTATTAGTAAATGACCTAACTAAACCAAAGATGATAATGTTGTATACATTTTCAAACTTAATATGCATCCTAGAAAAAGGCACATTGCAAAAATCTTATAAACATGGTGCAAAGAAATATAGGGTCCATTTAAATAAATATAAAACATAAAAAATAGGCTACTTATAAAGAGAAGTATTTCCAAATTAGTCTCCAAAATTTTGGTGTAAAGAATATTTTAGAAATATTATAAAAATGTTTTTGGGGGTACAACAAATTTATAGTATTATATTCCTAGAATATGTGCTACTTCATAATCCCAATCAAATGCCTTTTGTACACATTGAAGTTATTGATTTCACACTAAGTGCTTCTAAGGGGCAGTTTTGATTTATTATTATTTTTTTGAAGTGCCAAAGTGGCGATATTAACCCCGGAAGGACCAAATGGCGTTTATTTCAACAACATAGCAATTTTAGTCAATTCACTACAAATGGAATTTTTATTTTTCTTCTTTGACATTTTCACACAACATGGGCCCAATAATTTTCATAACTTTTGACTACATGGTTAAGAAGTTATATTATGATATGCAATTTTCATTGCTTGGGAGGCAATCCAGGCAGCTAAAAGAACTTTTTTAAAGATCATTTTTTTAAAATAAATTTTTAAAATTGGTTCTCTAGATTTATATATACTTGAAAAGATTTTAATCATTCCATTTTGATTAGTAAGATGAAAGTTATGAGGAATTTTAGTTGTGGGCAATTTGCGAGTAGTTATGGAATCTCTACTCTAAAATAAACTTTGAAGTCCTTTATTTACCTCAATTTTCAATATTTTTGGAAAAAAAATAGAAGCATTAGGTGTAGATAGCTTAAAACAACATTACAACATATTGAGATTGGAATTTTTCAATTCCAAATTTTTTTGTTAACAATTTTGTATTTTGAATCATTTTCTGTTTCTTTCTACTTACTATTTTTTTTCCTATATGTTGTTCAAATCCAAATGATCTAAGAATTTTCAAGCATGTAGAAAACTTGCCTTGAAGAATTAATCTAAAGAATTACAACCATTGGGGACATTTTTTCATACAAATGTGACCTTGTGAAGTGCATTGTTTTTGGCAGGGTCAAAAAAGGATTTTTGTCACATCAAATGCTAATATCTTGCAAAAACACGTTGGAAAATTCTGAATTTTTTTTCGCATCTTCTCAAATCCAATGTAATACAAGATTCTGCAGTTACATGTGTCATAAAATGTTTTTTTCTAAAATTTGGTACTTGTACAAGATATGGTAGTTTTGGAGCATTTTTGGTGAAAACATAGTAAAAAACCTTTAGGAGTTAAATGCTATAGCGGTGCTCCAAATTTCCATAGTCATCCACATATTGAATGGAAAATATCAAATAGTGCATATCACATATCTATAATTTTGTTTTCATCTACAATCTGGCGATTTCATCCAAGATTTATTTTTTATTTGAAGTTTTTTAGCAATTTTCTGCCTTTTCAATACCATTTTGTTCCAAGGATTTGGTACTATCCCCATTACTTTGGTGCAAATGGCCAAAAAATTGCCAAAAAACCTTGCTTCTATGTTTACATCCATCAAAGATTGTTTTGATGTCCAATTGTCCATCTAACCATTTTACCTCAAAAGGTCTTGGAAGCCCATATTAGTTTATTTTTCAATTTTTGGGCAATCCATTGTAATAATTCTTAAACAGTTTTATATAGTATTTAGAGGAACTTATGTCATATTTGGGCTTTCTAGCGCATTAATGGACATCAAGACAAAAAAAATACAGTTTTTTTTTATCTTGTCCAACTTGTTTGTATTGAGAATAAAAAGATAAAATTGGACATAACTTTGTAATCAGTAGTCCAAATTCTATGAAATTTGTCTTGCATTGAAGACAATCCTAATGTGCATCTCTGTGCAAAATTCCAACCATAGGTTCAAAAATTGAGATCGCAATTGCTTGCCCAAAATTGATTAAAGTCCAAAAAATATCCCTTGGTCATTTAGGGATTAATCCTTTAAGGACTATTAATATTCAAATTTTAAACAATGGATGAACACAAAAATATTCCAAGCACACAATAGTGCACTTTTTCATCCATTGATTTTTTTGAAGCTTCTTGTATTAGTTCTTTAATACTTGTATGGTATAGATTCCAAAGACTTTGATTTGAAAACATTCTATTATTTAATAGGTATCAATAGCTTAATTTGGTCTTAAAAATAACCTTTCTAGTTCAAAAAATGACCCTTCAAAAATGACTTGAATAAAAAAGTAAAAGAAAAATCTTCAAAAATCACTATGATTAGATCTTAACATTTTGAACTAAAGGATAATAATTCTTGTGAAAATCACAAATATTCAATAAACAATCAATTATAGAAGGGATTTTCATTTCTAAGCTTCAAATTTTATTGAAAAATATTAGTTTGTGTACTAGTAGATCTAAGCACATGGGTGTGATCCATGGATTATATTTTACAATTATATTTTTAGAATCATCATTATATTATTATTGTGGGTTGTATTTTATAATACGTCTTTGCAATTTTAGAAATCTAGACTACCCTCTAATCCTTAAAGGCATTAGATGAGATTTGAAGCCAAGGGAAAGCCGTTTTAAATCTATTCCCCAAGCTATGAACTGATCAAAATATTAAAAAATTATATTAAAAAATATTAAGTAATTAATTAAATATCATTATTTGTCATGGCACAATTACGGTCACATCAAATGGTTGATTTGGTGAAGTTCCCATTGTTCTCAACTATCTCAAAACTCCCAGAAACTTGTGATCTTGTTTTTACTCCAAAAATCATCTAATGGATAAGGACTAGACATTCAAATTTCAAGCAAAGAATAAATACAAGCGTGTTCCATAACTCTAAAAACTTGATTATTCATCTATCCAAACATTTGTAGGTTCTTGTGTTGGTTCTCTAAAATTATACATAATAGATCAATATTCAAATTAGAGTCCTTTCATAAGCCGGTTATAAATATTCTTGTTTTTCACATCGAAGATCATTCCTTACTCCTTAGTGCTACTAACAAGTAACAATGACTAAAGCCAATACTTGTTGAAATGGTTGATGCTCCTACAACTGCGAAATTCAATGCTTAGAATTCAAAATTTTGGAGTAGCCACTAATTTAGTTGTACTAATTTTGATCCAATTTTTTAGTAGTGACACTAATTTTGGGATCTCACTAACAAGCATTAGAGAAAATCTAACCCCTTTGGAGGGTTGTTTGACTTTCGACAAATGTGCAAATCTAGGGAGGACAATTTTAGTCCATATTCCTACATGGCACACTAAGTGGGCCAAAATTAATATATTTTTTAAATTTTTAAATTTTAAATTAATTAATTTTTGTACAATTTCACATTTTCATACAATCTATCAACCATGCATAGGGGCCAAATTTCTTCTATTGATAGTCAGTGCACTAGATTGCAACTTAAAGATACACATCCCCTATTGAAAGCATTCACAATGAAATGCATCCCATTTGACAAAGCTTGAAACCCACGAAGTTATATTTGTGGGGTGTCTTTTTTTTGAGGGGATAGTGAGAGATCACTACCCACTCACTTAAGAAGTAAGTGAATTAATAACCGCCATACCTGTATTTTCTCTGAACATCCTAGATTACAATTGATATAGGATTAACAACTATATTCCATATCCCATATTTGTACCTATACCCAAATGTTGTACCATATCGGTAATCTGTATAACAATCATCTATATTCCATATATCATACCTGTATGTATTCCATATATTGTCCCCACATCAAAGCCTTTTTTTGTGTGTATGCGCAAATCAGGTGTTTTATTCAATTATTTTTTATTGGCAGGGTGGTTAATTAATTGATAAAATCTGATGTATTTTTCTTTTCAGGGGATAGAACAACTAAGTCACTTTGGAATACCATCCGTCCTTAGTTTCAAAAAATATATATACATGAACAAAGTGCAAGGAACCACAAGCTAAAGATGCGGCAGAAAATGCTGTATAATAGTGTAACAGTCTAGTAGACTACTAATGTAATGCCAGAATTCAAGAAACAAAACTATTTCAATCAATCAGGCAGGCCAAAGTAACAGATTAATTAGCTCCTTTTAATTCCGATTTTATGATTTCAGAGTATTAATTGATGTGCTACTTGCAGTGCAGTACCTTCGTCTGTAGAAGGTTGCCAAAATTAAAATTTATCCCTGAAAACTAACCACCATGCACTTCTGCATATATTTGAATTGAAATTGTGTGAATTGCACTTCGGTCGAATACCCACCCAGCACCGCGTTTTTTCTGGAAGAGAAACTGCAACTAGCTCTTCTTTCTCTGTGGCTGAGTTTCTTCCTCACAAAGAATATTAACAATTATCAAGCACTCTGCCAGTAACTTAGGCCCAACTCCAAATCCCTGCTATCCCTGCTCTAAGTTCCACACTGACCAATTTGAGACCTTGATCAGCTACAGCAGTTGTCTTGAACTACAGGAGCAAAGAAGCACGCCCAAGACCTGGTGCTCAACACCGAAGTTAATGCTCATTCAATCAAACACGTTGTGAATACTACATATGACCACCCAAGTCGGGAGTTGCTTGAAGAATGGATATCCACTTGATTTTATTAGCTTTATCCAATGGAACAAAATGACAAGAAATTCTGAAAGCCGCTAGCTAACAAACTATTTGCGATGGGAAAAAAACGAAGTCGCTTTTTCCCACAACGAAGGTACAGTAATGTCCTTGAATGAGTATAACGGGCGACCTCCTAAGTGCTGGCTCTGCCTCATCTACCTAAGCAAGTATGAAAACGAACCAGTGTATTTGAAATTCCTCCCTCTGAAACAAATACAGTATACAGGTAACAAAAGTGGGAGCTATGTTGAGTACTTGACAAGCAATGTTGCATCAATTGTTCAAGTGAGGTACAAATCAATGACTAAGCACAGTGGTGTCCTTACGGGCCCAGCTTCTCGTTTTGGAGAACGGCCGGACTTTCTAAAATACGGTTCTATCCAGGTTGTAGTAACATGAACTATCATGACAATTATAAGAACAATGCCGGCGGTTGATCGCTGTAATCTACACAACCCTCTTTCAGGGCTCGACAAATAAAAAAACATAAATTCCCTACCACTACCGTCCGCGTTTCACTCGACAACGAAAAAGTGCCAATCGCTACAGTAAATTGAATGACTCTACACAACCCCCCTGAATCAAAGAAAAACCCATCCCAGAGCTATATCCATGTGTGACCGCAGATCCAAGTATACCGTACCTTCACAGGGAAACCTCGAAAAATTCACAGCCCCTTTCCGGAATTCACAACCCAGATCACAGCAAACGAATTCATCTCCCCCTATGCTCTCAAAGCTCGGTTGCGAATACCTCTGGATCCATTGCCACACCTCAAACGCTATACAACCCTCAATGTGGATTTCAACAAGTCTTGAACATGTTGTCTTATTCCCATCGAGACCTAAACTAAGGATTCCCTCCTCCGAGAAGTACAAAATCGCGTTTCACAGGTTACTCCGGTTGACGGTGAAGAAACCAAGGTGGTGTCGGGCAGGCACGTACAACTGTGATGAAGCCCAGGGTAGGTTGTAGGCGATCCGTGGAGTATGGGTAAGAAGAACGGGTTTTAGAATGTTGCGGGGCCAGGTTTGACCCCCATCCGCCGCCCCTGGATGCCAGTCGCCACTTTTGAAAGGTCCTACACAGTACAAAGCTCCATACCACCTGGATTCGCTATCTGAAGTTCGTTGGTACCCTCGACTTCAATATAATAGGCATACATCGAACTTTCGCTTGTTCCTCCGATTGGAACTATTATAGACAGAGTTGAATATTGTGATCATCTCCGAACAAGGATTTCTCTAGCAGATTTGTTGAGCTGACAAGCTTCTGGAGCACAGTATCGCCCACCTGAACCTTGTTCAACATATTCTTTCCACCACTCAGCTCCCTATGAAGAACAAACATCATGAACGAACGACATCAAGATTGAATCTAAGATCTATGTGATGGATGCCGGCTTGCCAATCCATTCTATCTGGTGCTGATTAGGTCGGGATCCAGAAGAATCTCCAGAAATGTGTAGTTCAACACTTATTGGTTGGAAGCCTCACGATCTAAACCTTCACCGCCTTGGTCAGAGGAATCATGCTCAGGCTTTTGCTGTTGCTGTTGTTGTCGTTCGTGCTGCTGCGCTGACTGTTGAAGGAAGTCCGATTGTTCCGTGGTTCCACTTTCCTGGCGCAAGATTGGAGCCTGAATCGGAGAACAATGTCTCTTAATGCCTGTTTGGACTTCTGCAGAGTCCTCCTGTTGACGATGCCACGCATGGTGAGCTTGCTCTGGTGAGTCCTGAAGTTCTGCATGTGCAAGGCTCAGAGATGTGTTATTCACGTCCGCCGGTCCTTTCGCTTGATCCGAGCATCCTTGTGGGTAGTCCTGGTGTCTCGCAGTTTCGCGTTTCCGTTTTTCCAAAACCATAGGGCTTGACCGACTTGAGTTAGAATCCAATGCGGAGGCCACACTCTCAGTGCTCGATCTTGCTTTGGGATCCTCTCTTTCCATCATCGAAATGGCTGTGCTTTTGAGTGGCGAGGAGCCCTCGTGACCACTGGAGCTACTGGTACTAGCATGTAAGCTGGTCCGTATTGGAGCCCGACCATGCTCAGGTGACAGGTGTTCTTCCTGCTGCTTGTGTTGCAAGGATTTGAAAGCACTCAGCTGTTGACCCTGATTCCCAAGTCGAAAAGAAAAAAATTCTCCCGGGGGTATGGCTGACAGAGATGCTGACCGCGGAAGACTCCCACCATTATGTGCGGACGACAGATTTCCCGGTGAGGACGCATACACGTCATCTAATAATCTTGAGGGTAATGTACGAGTAGCAAAGTTAGGGATTGACTGCAAATGGGACATTTGAGAAGCAAGAGGAGCAGCTCGTTCCAAGTCAACTCCAAACAGTCTTGTTCCGCTGCTAGTACTGGGAGCTTCTTCGGTTTGTGATGATGTGCTGCTACTGGAGGCAACAAGAGACCGTTCATGGATGAGGCCTCCATCTGTGTCTCTTGATTGCCGCAGTGCCCTATGTTCAATACCCGCAATGAAATTTTCTGTAGATGCGTGACATTTCAACGGCGAAGAGTGTAAGCCAAGGTTGAGACTGGCGGCGACCATGCTTGCTGTAACCGCATCTGGAATATTTCCCGAATTACCAGATCCTAAAGACGCACCTAGAGCTGACTGCATCATTTGACTGTAGATGTTTCCATATAGCAGCGTCTTCTCCATGCTTGGCTGGATGTTAGAGGAAATCCCTGGGACTTGGGGAGCAGAAAAATTGAATGGCTGCCACATCGAAGTGCTGAAGGGGCCGCCTGAGCCCTTCGATGGTGCGAAGGAGTTGTTGCACTGTCCTGTCCATGCACTTCGAAACGTGGGTCTATCAGACGTGGAAGTCCCTCCTGGAATCATCTGTTTTCGACGGAAGTCAATGTAAAGTTCTTGACTCGAACCTCGCTCAAATGACACTATATCACCAGCATCGAGTTTCTTCTCCTTGACAAATCTGCTCCAGCCCTTGGTGAGCACGTAACTTTGGCTACTGTTCCAATACGAGTAACGGAATCGCCAATGTTTTCCCGAGACGTCCTCAAATGAGAGCGTTTGTCCTGGTGAATTTGCGGATAGATCAAGAGGAAAGCAACGCTCGGCATGTTGTTTTGGAATTACAAGCCTGTTCAGCTTACCAACGTCACTAGGAGTGACTGCCTTGTCAAATAAATGTTCTCGTGTCGGCGCGCTCTCCTTTGGCGCACTTCGGCCACTCGGCAGGTTTGGTGGTAGGCACATTGAAGTATCAACAGGGGATGCGCTCGACCGCAGGCCAAAAGATCCGACTGAAAGTCCAGTGGCAGGAGTAGATGATCTGCAAATGTCAAGAGCTCGACGTCGCGCACTGACTGCGCTCGCAGCTGCATCCATATTGAATACCTTCTTACATTGATCAAGCTCTTCGTCATACGTGTGGCGCCTCAGCATCTCCACAATCTGCTCTTTGCTGAAATTTCGCAGGAACTCGGATTCATAGTCATTGTCCTGGACTGGACGGAAATTTGTCATTGCATCACGCCCTCGAAACTTGATGGCAGCCCTATCATACGCCCGTGCAGCTTCCTCTTCCGTGTTGAAGGTTCCCAACCAGATACGTTGATGCTTCTCGTATATCTGTGCCCCCCATCGTCCATTTGATTGGGGCACCACCCCTCGGAATTGGGAAGATGGCAACTTGCTATTGTTCTGCTCTCGGCCACGATCGTCACCGTAATCCGAGTCGCCAGAACCTGAAAAGCTGGGGCCACTGTGTGTTCGTTCTATGCTACCCCTTTGTCCGGGAACCTCCCAAGCACCTGAACCTGAATAGGCACTCGGACCACTGTTTGTTCGTTCTAGCCCACCTCTTCGTCCAACATCCCATTGGCCCGATGGCCAATGTTTCAAATCTGCTCCTCGTTGATACTCTGCCTCCAATCTGGAACCTGTTCCATGCATCGGCCAAGGCTGAGCTCAGTTCAAGATCGAAGTCGACTAGTCACAGAGATCATTGAGCTCTAGATCTGGTCAAGATCGACTCAGACCTCGAGCAAATCTGAGCCCTCTTTCAAATTGCACAAAATCTAGCAACGTACCGTTCCAATGATCCAATGTTCCCTTAAACACAGGGTCCTTTCCCTCTTCAGAATGTGCCATTTTCATTTGTCATGGGTCCCTTTTCCCTGATGTTTACAAGTCCCATTGGTGCAAATACCTGGGAAATATTTGCACCTGTAGAATTCCAGCAAATACCAAGGAAAGGATGCCCAAGAGTGTCCATGCCAATATGGAAATCCAAGATTTTCTCCCTGCAAAACTTAAGGAAAGTAGTCCTTGAAGAACAGTTAAAGATGGCCGTCTTACCTAAAAGATGCAACGGTTGGCTTCCCTCTCCGAAACTGCTTGTGTTCGAGGGAGGATATCCTCGGTGCTCGTCAACAGCAACCCTAAAATAGTTCTCGTTTCCTGCGACAGTCCCCGATGAGTGAGGCATTGAGAAGTCGTGTACCTCAGAACTACCATGCAAGCGCCTCCTGTCGTGATCATCATAGCGAAACAAACTAGCGGCTGCATGAATAGGAAACTTGGTGGCAGCTGCTGTTTCTGCGATACCCAGCATAGCCGTTTTCTCCTCCACAGAGTAAAATTCTGGGATTGGGGAGACTGGATTGGGTCTTCTAATTACTGAAACGGCGGGGCAGGTTTCTGCTTCTTCCGGCCCTCCACTTGGACTTCCCACAATCTTAGAGCTGGAGACATCGCTATCTGACGAAGTGGCTGCGGATTCGAAGTTGTTCAATCGTAAAGTAACGTCCGGCCCATGACAAGGCTCGCTGGACAAGCGAGACACGGGTTTGGACCACATGCCGACCACCTTCTCATCCTGCGGTCAGAAGAAAATGAAATCGACGTAAGTCACATTCTGTTCAGTATTAACATGTGGCCAACGGCATAGGCGGAAGCAGTCGTATTGTTGCCTTCCGATTCATTAACGAAAAGCCAATGCCAATGCCGTCTGTGATGATAAAACTATTCTGTGAAGCACATAGAATCACTCATGTGATCGACGGAAATTCGCAAAACCCGTCTCGGTTTCTGTGCCTTCTCTAAAGACAAGATATTTCCTAATCTATGACTCTATCCGGACAATCATGCAGTTGAGACCGGGATAAGCTCTTAAAATGCAATATGTAATTGTAAAGAGCAGATGAGCACAGCTTGAAATCTCACCTTGGTATTCAAACACATCCCTATGCGTTGGTTCGATAAGACGGCAACTGGACATGGTGATCCCCAGTGACTCCGGTTCCGAAGGCGTGATCTACGTTAATCTCCAGTCTATGACGCAACTTCTTCGTATTCCAATTGAGAAGTACGCCAGAACCGGTTGATCTGCGTATAAAAGAAGGCGGTCTGAGAACACACCGTAAACTAGAGAATTCGATATCACACTTCGATGTGCGGTGCACTATTTCAAAAGTAGTATAATCATGAGATATCATTCCCGGAAAGAATAGGGGACAATTCAGCCCGCAAATGTAATGAGGAGAGAACTCAAGAATAAACTACTTCCTATCATCTGACTCTCAAACCCTAGCTAGCACTACAACCAGCGTCAATGAAGGTGAGAATATCATCAGAAACAGTGTCAAGAACTTTAGCAATATCAGTTTTCAAGTCTCTCAAAACCGACCAGTAATAGAATGCTTAGTCCTACAGCGAGGTGTTACTTGATACGCAGGCTGAAATAATATATATGTTTGATTCCTTTAATAAAAGGAGTTGATGCACTATTCCCAGTCAGCAGGAGAGGTTCTACTGAACTTTCCAATTCAAAAAGGTAAAGATCAACTTTGCTCTAGTGACTGATCACTAGCAACTATTCACTGTACATTCTTAACTGTCATATCTGCAGTTCCATTTCAACAGAACTTCCAGGGAATGCCAATGCAGGCTGTGTGAGTTATCCTTCTACTTCTCATCTACAGATCACTCAGGCAGTTAACCAGACTTGAAGTTCCACAGACGGCTAGAAGATTCCTAAAGCGACTGTTCGAAATGCAGTCAGAACATCTTGCCCTTTGAATTTCGAGGTTCAGAGATCAGGTGTTTGCCGGTTTAGAAGCTCTGTCCTTAGTAGCACGAAGTGCAAGCACAAGCAACAAAGTTTAAGAGGAGAGAGCTGCTGCTTCTGGCTTGCATGACATAACGTCGAGTGACGACTACAGTAGACAGTTCATCGTCTTACACTAAACTGGAGGCTAACGAGCTGCGAACGATTTCTTCTGCTATCACAATCAGATTCTCATTGCTAGCCCCTTCAACAAAACTGAGGAAAAAACGAATACAATAACCACATCCACGGGAGTGATACGTTTCAAACCGCACCGACACTCGAGAAAACCAAGGCCCTGACTGAGCCATATCATCTAGTTCCTACGTCGCAGCTGCCTAATATGCTTCTCTCCACCTACAAGAACCTACGAATTGTGGATATAGAAATCGAGCGGTAAACAAAGATTTCCGCCAGCAGCGTCAATCACTTCAACGCTAACTAACTAGTGCAGCCAGAATCTGGCATCGGTCAACATATACCAGTGACCTGCTACAGTGGATGAGTTTGAACCGCACTCGCAGGCGTCCATCAGAAACGCAACACGGCCTGCAATTACCGGATCCCGCCTCAATGCTGGATCTTACATACCCGCGAGCGAAACAGAACAGACTCCAATCTCGCATCCTCACTTTAAGCAACCTCAATGCAGGACGTTCACCTTCTAAAAACCGACACGCACACACTCAAAACAACAACAAAGAAACGCACGCAACAGCAAGTCACACACAATGTTAACCCGCCAATCCCCGAGATCACTCCAACCATTCACGAAATTGGCATTACCTGCCGCAGCGTCATCTGCTGTTCATTACATACACTCTCGCTCGTTCGCTCGCGCTTTTTCTCTCTCTCTCTCTCTCTCGCGTTACCAATCCTCCTCCCTAACCATCCACTCCAGCCTTCCCCCTCCCTCAGGCGTCGCCGTTCCACGCTCATCCACCACGTGAGATTCCCCACGGCTAGCTAGCTAGCGCATCCACTGATCCCCTCCGCACCGCCACCGCTACCAATGCTCAGGCCTTCGCATCACTCTACACGACGACCAGGCTCAGTCAAAGCCGCTTTGCGTTCCAGACCCTCTCCAACTGCTCCCCTGTAGCCACAGTATTCAGTACTCCACGGAAGGGGAAGCAAGCCCAGCCAACGCCAAGCCAAGCCAAGGCCCAGCAGCCCAGGCAAGCGAAGCTCACAAGCCCAAGGCGAAAGGAAGCAGCAGCGCAGGGCCCCTCCAGCAGCTGATTTTGCACCAGGCAAGGGGAAAGCCCGCTTGCTTCCTTCGCATCCAGCCAAGAGGGTCGTAGCAGCAGAGAGTACAATGCAGAGAGCACGTGACTAGTAAGTTAGGAAGGCACTAGTAAGTCGCCAGAGTGGCGTCAGGCAGCATAATGAAGGCCAGGTAGCGGGAGGCGGAAGGGAAAGGGAAAGCGGGCGACGGAACACGGAAGGGGGAGGAAAACGGGGGCCATTTCTCCATTTGTTTTTTTTCCCCTTTAAATTTATGACCCCCGCCTAATACGTCCCTGTCCGAATCTACACCATCCGATCGAGGAGAATCCAAGGGCGGACAGCGTCGACGGAGAAGGACCTGCGTCTACCGACGGCGGGCTGTCAGTGCCGCAGGGGGCGGGCGCTCGGGCGAGAACCACGCCTGGAATTTATTGTTTCGGGGCTTGTATTTTCGGAGAAAAAGGGGACCCCTCACCCCCCACCCCCACCCGGGCTACCCGGGCTACTCCTCCTCTCATTTAGTCCCTGTCAGAAATTGTGACGCGGGGGTGACATAAGGCCCAGGCATTCTTAACCCCCTGAGATTATGAACCCAATTCCAGCATTCCCCAAATAGGAGGTGTGACCTCTATAATCGAACTAGTGCCGCATTTTTTTTTATTATGGAGCATGTGGGATGTGGTAACTTAACCCCCCACATGTTTTGGGATTTTTTCTTTCGTTTATTTCATGGGAAACTAAATAGGGTTGAGTTGGAGGAGGGGGCCCGGACCAAAAGGGGCCAACCCATGCTAGAGTTTGAGTTTCGCAGTGTGGAATAAAGCCAGGGAATCAAGGGGGAACTGTATTGGAGGTAAGGGGTATTTGGGAAGAGCATGGGGCATTTTTTTTAAGGATTCTACGCCTTTTGAGGGGATGGGGTACCGTGTGTGACACCGAAGTCAATGGGGACGGACACGTGGCTTTTCTGTGTAGTCGAAGAAGCTCCTTCTCTTTTGATGAGTTACTTATTATTACAATGATTAGTGAGGCCAGGGAGGATTCAGTTGCCCCTGTTATTGCCCCCAGTCAAGGGTAAATTAAAAAAAATTGACCCTATTTTGTGCTGCTTAAATTTTGTATTTCTTCACCTCTCCTTCCTTTAGAAATGTCAATTATTGAGTTTGGAAGAAAGGGTTAGTGAAAACTTTCGAATATAATAGTGAGTTTTGGAAAACTGTAGAAACAAATAATGCACATGTTCATCCAAAAATCAAATAAATTTTGATTTACTACCTTGGTGATAGGACCTTTTCTCCCAAGAATAATGTCAATTTACTCAAAGACCTTGTGAAGATTCTTTACAATTGATAATCACCCCCTAAGTGCTCAACTACTAGTTACCTAATAGATAATGAATGTCCTAAAAAGTGAATTTACTCCAATTAGTATTTATTGAGGGTCGAAGCTTCAAAGTAAATCATGTAATGATTCTACATGAATTACTCGATGATACAATAGAATTACCTAATATCCCCCATTTTTATCAAATAGGTGTCACCAATGGCCTCAAACCATTCACTTCAAATGGCTTCTACTTCATAAATGGCACATCAAAGTTATAAAGAAAAAAACTCTTAGTGAATGGTCTATCTCAAGTCACTTCAACATGTGCATCTAATTAATACTTTGAAATTTTCTTCCACTTTTGACTTTGAAAATTTCAAAGAAAAAAGCCTCCAAAAATCATTTTTTTAATATCAATGATTCCCATTTGTTTATAGGGCAAAAAATAAACACCTTATTGTGATTTTGACTCTATCTATACATACACAATTAAATGAACATAAATGGATATTCTTACAATATACTTTAGACATATGGGAGGAATTTGCATTACTTATGATGAATTTTTTGAAAGTAATCTTTATTATTGAACATGAAGTTTTCATTCGGCACTTAGGTGCTAAAATTGAATCTCTGCATCAAATTCTCAAAGATCCATGTCACCTCACACCATTCACAAGATGACATATGGCACTTTTTTTTCTTACAAAAGTGATTTAATTTATGCCAAATCCAACCTTCAAGTAGATTTGATTTTTGGTAAAGCACTCAAGGGTTAAATTATTGTGTCCTATGTTGAGAATTATGAATTTTTTGAAAGTAATCTTTACTACTATACGAGAAGGTCTTGTTTGGCACTTAGATGCCAAAATTGAATTTCAGCATCAAATTCTCAGGCATCTACGTCCCCTCACACCATTCACAAGATGACATGTGGCACTTTTTTTTTTAAATTACGAAAATGACTTAATTTATGCCAAATCTAGCCTTCAAGTAGAGTTTATTTTTGGTCTTGCACTCAAGGGTTAAGTTACTGTGCCCTGAGTTGAGAATTCTCCCTGGTTACCTTAGTGGCCGCTGGACTCGGAATCTGGTGCCAAGCCTCCATCATCCAGTCGTCACCTCTCCGAAATTTGCGTTACCGAAGGCACATAAGGTTCGTGTGGGCACTAAACTTTAGGGAGGTTTAACTTAACCAAGGTTTAGGTTTAACTTAACTGGTGTTTGAATCCCCCTCCCCGCCCCCTTGCCTGACTGCCTGGGCACTGTTCTCCATGAGTCTGCAGACATGCAGTGTCTAAATCCAGCTAGACAGACATAGTGAATCGGTACAGAGCACCAATGGAAGCTTAATTCATGTTTCATGTGGAGGCAAGTGGCTGCTGCAGAGATTGATGGATGGGGGGAATACCCTTAATTAGGAAAAGAATTTTTCATCCACGCGCCACTCGTGGATGAATGTACCTCCACTCCAGGGTCTGACCATTTAAGCAATTTAGTGTAGTCCCAGTATGCATTTGGTGAGAAATAGATTTGAAGAGGGTTCCAAAAAAAATTCCTTTTTTTTTCCTCAAAAAAAATAAAATTATGTATTTTTTTTGTAAAGATTCCTTTCAATCCATTTTTGTTGTATAGGGCACTGCATTTCCAACCATAGGCTTCTTATAAAATCGACTATGCTTCAAAGTAGGTGATAATTGTCGCTTCAAATGTACATTTTGTGATCATTGTATGAATTCAATGTACACCTCCCCAACATTTGTGTTGCGTGAGGTGTCACATAACCATGTGAGCTGTCACAAGTGATTGGAAACAAAGCCATCTAACTAGCAAAAATAGGCCAATGGGCAGAAAGAGGTTGGCTACCTTACTAATACCCTCTTCCCAATTGGTGAAATGTATTGGCCTATCAACCTATGGCTCAACTCCGTTTTTGTTCATCCACTTGCTCTGGATTGTAAACACTATTTTCAAGTTAAATAATTCAAGAACCTCAAAAAAATTGGCCCCTGAAAGTCCCCCCTTGTGGTAAATAGTGGTGAATTACATTTTAGATGAATGTGAGTATAATTGGTGTGAGAATTTCCAATGATATAAAAATACAAGATAGATGAATGGTGATGAAAGTTGAATGAAAAAAGGATGACGATAATGCTTCTTGAAATAGTGTGAAAATAGCATTAGACCACAATTTAGTTAATATATTGATTTTATTTAAAATACTACAAACTTCCATATCAGTGTGCCTCGTAAATTTCATGTCACTCCCACGTTACTGCAAGCTCCTCAAGCTAATTCAATTAGCATTAGAGTTCGAATAGTGTGAGCCCCATCCATCACCTTGATAGAATGAAAATTTGGAAGAAAAGTGGCAATCTTATTAGGATGAGCATTCGGATGAAATCTATAGATGAAGGTGGATCGAAATTGGGTGAAATAAATAACACTATTTGAAAGAATATGAAAATAGTGTATCCCAGTGATATTTTATTTGATCTAAAACGAAAATAGTGTATCCCAATAATATTGATTTTGTCTGAAATACAGTGAACTACCATATACTCCGTATTAACTTAGTGTGCCTCCCAAATTAGTGCAAGGGCTGTTCCTGTTGCTGTTTCTGCTTCTGCAGGCGCACTAATTGAATTGAATTGAATTGACTTGAGCCGGCCGGCCAAGTGAGTGTCCTCGAATGTCAACCAGGGAGCCCTGAATGATTCACTCCTCCACCTATTTCCGTTCCGGAATGGGGTGACAATATTCTATCTTGTGGGTACCGAATTTAACTTACACCGTTTCAGTTCCGTCAGTTGGCCTTGGGAAAAAGAAAGAAAGCCAGCCAGCCAGGGGAGCCAGTGGATGAATCCTACCTTGATTGCAGCTGCCTGCCCTGAGTGAGGGCCAGGGAGAACTGACCCCCTCGCTTGGCCCTGCGGGCAAACCCTGGAATTATTTATTTTTTACACATGATTTTTTTTGCAAATTTTGAATTCATTTCTGCGATCAGAGACCCCGAATTAGCTAGGTGAGGTCAAGATTGTACCCTAGAATGGCCCAAAATAGGGGGCATTTTTTTTACTTGCACCCCTGGTAAGGACGAGCGAGGGGGTCAATCCACCCTGATCTGAGTGAGAGTGTGTCAGAGGCAGGCAATTTAGTTCGTTAAATAAATATACTCGGGGCTATCAGAATCAACAGGTAATTGGACTTATTGGAGGTTTCCGGCTCAGTCGGACGGGAACGGAACGGAACGGCACGTAAGGGAACGTAAGGGAACGTAAGGGGAAGGCAAGGAAGGGAAGGCCCCACTCACTGGGGAAAGAAACGGCCTGCCTGCCCTTTGCTCTTGGGCAGAGTGAGGGGGAGCATCCCGTCAGTGCAAAAAGATGTTCAGCTCTGCCATGGGAGTCAGATGGAAGTGACGGAACCGCTCATTGCAGTTCCGGACCCCTGTTTTTCTTTAAAAGAAAAACATAGAATTATTATTTAACTCTCCATCATGATCAAAGTCATATTCATCTTGAAATAAGAAATTGGCGTGTTGTGTGTGGGAGTCAGAAAATTGGAATTTCCATGTTTCTCACACGCAAAATTGTAAGGTTTTCAGTTGGTATTACACGTTCATGTCCATGGGATATGGGATTAGGGAGAGATTACATTTGAAGAGTAGTTTGGCCTTGTTTGTCAATCCAAAAGCATCCAAAAGTTGGAATCCTATAGATCAAAAATTTCATGAGCCTCCTCCACGATTTTTGCCAGCCGACAATTTTGACTCTCCTCTTGCAACTATTGCACCTTCTACACAATATAGTGAATTTTCTTTTGTCTTTTTCTAAACGGTTGGGTCGATTCACGGTGCATCAAAGTCCATAACATTGTTAATATAACCAAATAGGGTCCTCTTTATACCAGGAAGATATTATATCTCCCTAGGTGACTGAAAGAGACATACTTCCAGTTAATTCGAGGATTGGGGTTGGCCAAGGAGCCATGAATAAGACCACCATTTTGTACAGTACAAGGGTCCCCTTTTCAAGGATGCAAAACCGACCCACCCTGCCTCATCTGTAAACAATGAGTTTGTGTCTGCCCTAATAAGTGTCAAGGCGTTTGAAATCAAGGACACCCCAAAATAGAAATAGAAAGGCTGAGCCAGTGGGTCACAAACTAGGGGCAACTTTTTACATTAATCTTGGAAGGCCCTCCCTCCCCTCCCCTCCTCCGTGGCCTGCTGCAAGGCCTGCACTGCATGGCATGTGAGTGCCAGCCAGCCCAACGTGTGGATGTACAGGACGTCTAATTAAATGGTAACACTATTTGCACGTCCCCTCCGTCCGTCAGGTGCCTGCGGAACCTGCGGTAATAAGAATGGGACTAATCTAAATATAATGGGGAGTCTATCATAAGCTTAAATCCGTCTGAGTCAGGGGGTAACTAGAATGGTCCAAAAATATCTTTAAATAATAGCCCTCAACCCTACTTGGGGCTAGGAGCCACCCCAAGGGGGGAGGGGATGAATGAGCTTGCCTGGTACTCCGTCGATGAATTCCATCCATCCATCCATCCATCCTTTAGGGCTCCCTCAGGCTTCTCAGCTCCGTCACTTGCGTTGGTCAGGAATATGTCAAAACTTTTTGGCTATTGCAGTAATTGGTAGAATGTCTTGAGAAAAACTAGAAAAAGGTCAGTTACATACCGCCGTATCAGGCCTGGGTTGACGTTTGACCTGGATTTGTGTAGATTTTATTTTTTTTGAAAGAGAGAGAAAAAGGCAAGTTCCAATTCAAGATTAAAAGTAGAATTTTCATGCCCGCCTAAAATGTGCCTGCACAAGCCCAATTCCTATAGAAAATAACTTCCTATAGAAAATGTTTTTTGTTTTTGTTTTTTTTAGGTTTGAGGGTTTCCCTCGTTTATTCCAAAAAAATATTTAAAAATTTTAAAAAAAGAATCAGGTTTCATAATGAAGCATAGGGTGCTGAAACATCGTATTGCTCTATGACATTGCTTTCTCTAATTTTATAATTCTTTGGGGCCTCATTGAAATTAAATGTTACTTCAAAGGCAATAGAATGTAGAAATGAACACAATCCCAACCGGGGAGAGTGACATGCGCCAACTCTACTGATGGATTATGAGGACCAGTTTTAATCTAAGTAACCACTAAGGTAACTACACCTAAAATCACACACAAAAAAAAATTCAGCACGGTTCCCATTGTTATATTGAATTTTTTGTGGGGTCTTGTTGGTAGTCAAGAATGTATTCTAGATTCTTTTAGAATACATTTTTTGAACACTACATGAATAAACTATAAATTTTCAAAGTCCTAAAAATAGATATTTTAAAAATCGATAATAACCTCTCATGAATAGTGGGAGTACATTTTAGGAAAAATCTATAGTGGTTGGTTTTAGAAAGTGGTCAAAATTAAGTGTAGTTATTTGAAAGCATCTTTAGAGGACAAATAAACTTGGTTTGTTTTCACTTGTAGTCAAAATTTACTAACACAATTTAATGTTAGGTGGCAGGATTCCTTGTCATCTTGTTTTAAAGGCATCTTCCCATGCAATGAGTTCATACTATGTAAAACCAGTCTAAATTTCTCAAATAAAATTTGTAATAAGATTAGTTCAATAGTTGATTCCAAGCCATTTCCACCTTCAAGTATTTATATAGTTTATGTTTATTTGTAAAAATCCACTACATTGAACAAACTTACAATGTTTTGGAGGCAGACTTATAAAAGCTTGTGGAGAGTGTAGATAGTAAGTTGAATAGTTGACCAAAATTAATTGGATAAGAAAGTGCTAGTGACATTGAACAAGAAAACACACTCTAATCTTCTCCACATGTAGTCGAGCATGTAGTGTGTATATTTTGATTACCAAAAGTTCACAAAGATTTTCCTTGTACTCAAATAATCCTAAATTGTAATTGCAATGAGTCAATGAATTCAATTGAAATGCATGCCTCATTAGAATTTGTATGCATAATCAATTCACCATTTTAACTTCTATGATTGAGTAATTGAATGTTTTGGCTTCAAAAATCAAGTCTTCTAATTGTTGAATGATGTGGTCAACAACATGCAAACCATTGGGTAAGGTAATTCAAATGTC
Organism: Rhytidiadelphus loreus; assembly: GCA_947034895.1. Lineage (NCBI taxonomy): Eukaryota > Viridiplantae > Streptophyta > Bryopsida > Hypnales > Hylocomiaceae > Rhytidiadelphus > Rhytidiadelphus loreus. Next base: position 23,376,204 of record OX344765.1, on the reverse strand, counting down.
AATGGACTTATGTAGTAAAACACATAGGCACTACATGGGCACCACATAGGCACATGGAATTGGATACAAATGGGTAGATGTTGGATGTGAACAAAAAGACATGGGCAAAAATAGATTGGAGTTGGATGCCAATTATAACTGCCTAATATCCATTCTAACTATGATTGTGGCTTTATGTACATGGTTTTTTTATCTGCATGTATGTCCTTTTTTTCTATACCTTGGTCTTCCCATTCACACCTTAGCCATTCCCATTGACACTTGGTGATTCCATTTGTATCCCAGTCTTTCTCATTCTCATCCATATCTTCTTGTTTGTGCCTTGGTCCTTTGTTAGTGCCTAATTTCCATTGCAAAAAAACAGATAAAAAATTCATTGATATTTCATGTTGTAACAATAAAATATGACAACTAAAGAAAAAACATCCCAAATCCTAGCCCTAAGTCTAAAAAATATTGATTTGTCTATCTCCTTTGTTTTTGTCTAGCGATCCAAACTTTCTTTGATGTAACAACCTTGAATCTCACAAATGGTAAACATTTTGAGTTTGAAACATTTTGTGCATATTCAATGTCAAGTTCAAATTAAAATCTAATAGTTATAATTTTCATAATTTACCAAAAGAATTATCAGTTCAAATTTTTAACCCAATATTGAGTTCGTGACCATTTTTAGCATTTAAGGGCTCAAATGCAAAGTAACATCAAGAAACATGGGTCAAATGATAGGTTTAGGCCTTTAGGGGAATCAAAGACTTTTGGTCATATGAAAATCAAAACTTCAAATTTAACCTATTTTCAGTCAACAAATTTTTCACAAAATGAGAAAAATAATAACGATACCTCTAGTACTAACATGAATGAAGAGTCTAATGCTGTTAAGTAAATTCGCTATATTACTTGCAACGAGGTTCCACACTCCTGACCCCTACAAACTACATAATGAAATTGATACACCTTTGATTATAAGAATGGGCAATTTCGTTAAAATGGCGGTATTCCATTGGCATTTGTACATGAAGGAACGGAAACTGAGGTGTTCAAAGGCACCTATTCATCTCATATCAAGCATTGATTGTGTCCCATGCGTGCTCAAATCACCACTCGTTTACGTATGGCATTGTCTCCACCATTTTCTTCCGCAAGATCTCATGCCCTAGTTGGTCCCCTGAACCGCCATTTTAATGGAATACCGCCATTTTAACAAAATTGCCCATAAGAGCTCTAAGTTGATTTAAAAATTCATTGTTGTTCATAATGTTTAAAAGTTACGTGCTAAAGAACAATGAACCCTCTTTAAATGATCAACAGCACCCCAATCATGCCATAATAAAAGTAAAAATACAAGAATACTAAATATTACTAATAGCAACCATGTGCAGATGCTTATTCAAAATTTAATAACTTTCAGATGAAGTCACCTTCGTTCAATAGAGACACGTACCTTGGTACAATTTGAGCCCTCTGCAACACATTCAACGCAACGCAGGGTTTTTATAAACGAACATGTACCATTGATCCAATTAAACACGAATGCGGAACCGGGTCCGCTTAAGATAGTTTCCCCCCAAACCCAAGCAGCAGAGTTCGTTTACTTGTACACGCATTGATTGCCAGTCCTCTGGATGCTGAATAGACTGATTGCTGCCTTAGATGGTCTCCTGGGGCCAAAGAACTTAATGCAGACCTTGACAGGCACGTCGTGCAAATCCCATCGCTATTGCGCTGGATCATGCTCCACCCCACCCCCCACCCCCCTGTTGCAATCCACGCCAGCTTCTAGAATGGGAGGAGCTGAAGCTGGAAGGAAGGCCGGGTCCCTCCCTATACATGGAGACATATGAAATCAGGCCGGAAGCAAGTACCACGGACACCGTCCAATTTCGCGTTTCACTGAACGGAATTAAATCAGATCCATTCAACATCTAAGGAATATGTCCATGGTCGATCGACCTTCATTGCTTTCCGATCCTCGCTAGCTGGTCTTAACATTCGTTTTTATTAAATTTTAGAGGTATTAGTAGTAGTATTTGTGGTGTAATTATGTCGATGAATTTCAGGTTGATTAGAGAGGTTCCGTAATCCTGTCGGGAATTGAAGCTAACAGGCCATAAGTTCACTGCATTTGGTGGAAGGGGGGACGTCGTCCTCGCACCAGCAACGAAACGAGAGTTGGATATGGCAGGACTGCAGGAGCTGAGGGGTCTGACGGATGCAAGTACAGTACAGCGAGTCAGGCAGGACCATGATTTTTTCCAATTTAATGTTTTTAAGTTTGATTCTTTTCTTTTTCTTTTCTTTCCATTTCTTCTCTTCCAGGAGGTTTGCGTCGTGGTGATTGATATTACTTGCATTGGTGATGAGCCCTCTTCTCTACCATCCCCATCAGTACAACCTTCAACAACAACAACAACAGCCCTGGCCAGGCTTCGTCGCCTCCCGCCCGGCCGCCCGGGACCCCACTGCCTGCTCCATGATTGGAGTGCTCAGAGCCCTAGCACATGCCTTCGCTGCTGGCGCTTACCCACCGCCCCAAGCTATGACCTCATCTTCTAGCTAACCGCTCCCTTTGCTTCCGTTCCTCTTCCAGACTTTGGAAAATTGATCAATCCTCATCTACCTTAATTTATGGATTCAGATTTGTATATTTCATCGAAAAGTCGATCAGTCAGAAGCTCGAGGAGAGTGCATGGGTGCACCATGTTCGGACCGAGACGCCCCTGCTCCTGGCCCCTGGTCTGCTGATCGAATTGAACTGGGTAGCTGATCGATGCATGCTAGCTGCTGCTGCTGCTGCTGCAGGGGTAGCAGTAGCAGTAGCAGCAAGCAGGTGCAGTAGTACTGAGGCTGGGTTTACTTGAGTGTGTGATGTTCAATGATTTTTCATAAAAAAGGCAGCTCTGATCTGCAGCTGCGAGATAGACATTCGTCCAGTTATAATCACGTTATCAGTCCGCTCGAGCAGTCCAATCATGGAGCGGCCAGGCGCCAGTGGGGGCGACATGATTGGAGTGGGCAGAGATGCACATGCCAGCAGCAGCAGCAGGCCGATTATTTCATTCCCGCTGAAGTAACGTTTAATCTCCACTTATACAAATGCGTCTCTCATATATATTCCAGTACCATCTATCATCTCTGACACAGGCATTGCTGGAGGCTAGGGCCCGCCGCATGCAGATGTACTACTATCTACCCGAATTCTCGATCGGAATATTAGTGCATTTCCGATCTGGCCTCTCTTTAAATTCAAGCATATATCTCTCAAAGGAATAAAACGAGCCACTGGTAGTTGCAGGCAGCAAGTACAGCAGCCTGATCAGTGGCGACATCTCGAGAGCTGGGGTAAAAAATTCGCAAAAGCTGGAAAGGGGGGAAATGGACATGATCAGACTGAGGCTGGGATGTGCAGAAGTTACTGCAGGGGAGGCATGAATAGGGAGGGAAGCGTACCTCTCACTCTAGCTGGCCGCCACTTGATTCTAACTGGAACAGCAAGCTTGAATACTCCATTGCACCAGCTTATATGCGAATTGGTGAAGTTGGTGGGGATGCGAGCCTCCGCTGACACATTATTATGACACGGTGTATGTAAGAAGATACTTGAGGACTCCCTTGCTTGCTTGTTAGCTAGCTAGCTGCAGCCTAGACTGCGGCAAGTGCTGCACCAGCAATGGAGCCCTCCCTGCTAATTCCAAATCATAATCCAACACCGACCTGGTAAGCCATCATGGTGTCTCAAGTGCTCAGACAGACAGACAGACACCTGGACGGTTTAGTAATTCTAGAAGCTTTCCACTAGGTTCGGTCTTAGTTACAACCCGGGATCGGATCGATCGAGTTTCGAAACCCCAAAAGCAATTCAAACCGTGAGCGCAATCGCACTGACAATTAAGCTGGCGTCGACGTCGACAATCCAAACGACCCAGGCGCTCTGTAGCTTAGCTAGCTTGCTAGCGTCAGTCCAGTTTCCTGTCAGAGATGATTGAATGGTGTGTGCCCTAGTCAAATCAGCATACGGAGCAAGCGAGGTCCTCCATCGATGGACGGCCGCGTGGACGAAATTAGACGACCCCGGCGATCGATTATATTGCATTGGAGGTATTGCTTGGAATTCGATCCTTGACCTCCCGTCCTGCCTTGAATTGATTGACGTTACCCACGGGTAGGTACTTAATTGATTTGTACGCACTGAGTCCTCTGGTGGAACTCGACATTATTGAGGGGAGAAAGACAACACCAGCGATGGCTGGTCCGGCCAGTGGTGTGCATGGCAAAGCTAGCTGGTGGCTACCATTCATTCATTCGATCGATCGAGCACCTTCAATTCAATTCCAGATGATTCATACTCTCGCTTGCTCTCTGACACATTCCACGACTTATGAATCTCGCATGCAGTGAGTCGGCCGCAAATTTTCACACAAAAGCAATCTCACTAACTAAGCAACAAGTTTCCGCAAATCCTCGCTCCGTCGTCGACGTCGCCGCAAACTATTAAACCTGCGGCGGAGTCCGTCACCATGCACGACGCGGGCGAACCGGAGTCGAACTAGTAGCTCCCGATCATGCATCCATCTGTTTTGAAGCCGAATCATCCGTTTCTTCCGACGCTCTTCATCCGTTTCGGTTTTCGGTTTTATTGGTACGTTGCGCCGGGTGGTTCATGATTTCAGCAGCTTGCACTCTTTCCGTGCTTGCTAACTGCCTGTTAGTCTAAGCTTATTAATTAGCACGGATTCTGATTCATTGTGTGTGTTTTTTTGTTCGGAGCAGAGCGAAGTACCTGATCGAGCCCTGAGGAAAGGAGGGCCCCTGCCTGGGGCCCTGCCTGAACCTTCTCTTGATCAGGTCTATCAAAATTCCCTGACAGTACTTAGCAGTTACATCCTGCGACAGACATTCATGCAGGCTGGCACTCCCTTTGACAGCAATAAAAGGCATTTGGGCGCAGACTTGGTCAGTCCTTTTGTCACAATGATGCCAGCGGCAGATACTAACTTTCAGCATTGCATGCACTGCACTGCTGCTGCAGGGCAAGGAAGATAAGACTCGCATGGAGAAGCCGAATTATGGTTTGAGATCAGATGAATGACTGCTATATTAGCTGATTTCCAGCACATGAAATAGGCGGAAAACTACTCCTTCCTTCCAAAAAAATAAGTGTCCGCAGTTTTGTTGAAAACTTTTGATACGAATTTCACTGTTGATCATAGTGAGAAAAAGTCAAAAATTTAGAAGGGTCCAAATTTTATATCAACATAATTAATGAATGAAGAACATTGTATGAATTTGAACATTGCAACTTATGAAAGAAAAATGCCTCCATATGACCTACTCAAAGCAACTATTAAAGAAAATGTGGGGTACAATTAGGACTCTTCTTTGGGGACAAAGGGAGGAATATATAATTAATGAGATTGTTGTAGGAATTACTACTTTGATATCATATGTAGCACTTTTCATACATTGTTCCTTGCATTGTCCTTTCTATACTTGCTTACTATAACAACTACTTGCACATCCAAGATAGTTGGTTAATCTTTGAAATTCTTAGTATTGCAATGATCAATCTTACCCCTAGGAGCCAATTAACTTGTGGTTTGGTGCTCAAAAGCCCAACTAACATTTATCCTTTAAGTGCTAGATATATATTTTTGTACAAATTTCTATTAGATTTTGTCCAAAAGAATGCGTCCAAAATGACAGAAATTTCAGATTTTCTACTAGTGGATGGGCAATTTCGTTAAAATGGCGGTATTGTATGTGCCAATTTCAAACCACCCGGTATGAATTGTGAAAGTGACATCTAGAATAGGTATAGATTTGAGAGATCTTCAATTTATATAGATTTAAAAAAATTTAGGACAAGTATAGATTTCAAACCACACGGTCTGCAGTATAAAAATGACACCTAATAGATTTCAGACATTTAGTAAGGATATAGATTTCAAGCATCTAGAATAGTTGTACATTTCAAAACGCTCCATCTCAACCATAAATATTGCCAAAGTAGTGGAATGGCACCATTTTAACGAAATTGCCCATCTAGTTACTCATTTTGTGCACAAAGGCACTTGACTAGCTACCAAGGACGTTGCACATGGGAAATAACCCAACCCTATTTGCTACTAGCCCAACTCTAGGGTACTCTTCATTTGTAAGTTTGGTCACTTTTTCTAAGTTTGGGTGCACCTTCCATCCAAACTCCATTATGAGTCGTGTGATCTTTCTAGAACACCCTTACACACTTAAGGAGAACCATTGGCTTGGTTCTCCTCAGGGTAAAAGTAAAAATAATGTCTTTATTTATTATCTAGATAGTGCGGGTGGTTACATGTTTTCTCTAGCAAAGGAAAAAAATAGCATTTTAGTTATTAGTAGGAAAAAAAATGAACAACTCTTTCTATTGAAAAAACTAGTCAAGTTCCTGCTCCTGGTCTGGGCTTGCAGTTGTTTCACATTCTTTTAATTTCTTTAGAATTTTTCTCACTTGTACAAACAATTTATAAAAATATAAAAAAACATGAAATAGTCTTTTGTTTTCTGTTTGATAATAAATAAGTTGTGGATGTAAAAGTGCATGAATGAAAAGTTTGGAATTTAAAGTTTTGTGAGTTATAAATGTGGCTGGCCGTTTGAGTGGCATTGTGATCATTGTTGGACTTCAGTGACACACTAGTGGTTTGTTGCTTTTTTGGTGTTTTTTCTGGGGATGGAAAGGAAGAGTGTTCATTGCCATTGACACACAAGTTCCGTTCTTGGATGAATCTTGGAACTGAAAATTAAATGCCCCAGAGGTTGAGTTACTGTTGACTTCCTTTCTTTTAAGGTGGGCACCCTCCAAAACGTCACTTTTGGCTACTGTGCCTTGTGCCTAGTTACTATTATTCGATCAGCCAAATTTTGATGTTTTCATGTTGGCAAGTGAAAGGAGGTTCCAACGCACCCAAAAATGCAACATTTGGATACTGTATGCAAAAGTTAGGAAGGGTCAAACTTTTTCATGATAGAGATTCTGAAATTGTTTCTTCAACTCAGGTACGTATTGATTTTGACAGAGTGATGATGGTGATTTTAGGCACGGTGCAATTTTGAGTGTACCCACCTTACTTTTGATGTTACATATTTGGCGACCTCCAAATTCCAATTTCATGTTTCAAATGAATGCAAAGCTTCTAAATCAATTTTTAAGTTGCCTTTGAAACAATGAAAACATCTCATGTGTCAAGAAGAATAAATACAACCCCTAAAAGGCCAAAGGTTCAAATTCTAAACAAATGAAAGCAAGCATGTCCTAGGTACACAACTTTTTTTTCATCCATCTAAATATTTGTAGATTATTTTTATAGTTATCTTTCATTTATACTATATAAATTTTTACAACTTCATCTTGCAAATCTTTTATAGTTTCAAAGGAACAAGTGTAAGCAATGGGTATTTTTGTACTACGATGAAGTGTTTGGGACAATGCACTCTGTTGCAATAAATGTAAAGGTTGCAAAAAGATGGACAATACGTCAAGTCATTTTTCTAAATATTCAAAGTAGGCTAAGTGATCTTTTAATTTCAAATTTTCAAATTAATCCACACAAACAAGGTTCAAGTTTTCTTTATTAAAAATAAATGAATTTCTTTTACTTTACTAGAATCAAAGATATAAAAAAAGTTGCATTGCTTTGTTGATGTAATCTAAACACTAAATATGCATTAAAAATTATACTTTAGTCATTGCAAATATAGTAAATTTTTGTTTTATGCATGAGTGACATGCCAAAAATGTAATCAAATGATCAAGAATAAAACCTCAAAGGAAACTATAATTTTTTCTTTCAAAAGGACATGTATAGGGCCATGCTAAGTTCGTTAAAATAATGAAGTGGATTGAATTGGAGCAAAAGTCTAAAAATCATAGAAGTTTAAAAGTTGATAAAATTAAAACCTTGTGATAGCAAAATCACTACACCATAGCTTGAAAACATCCCAAACTCAAACTATTTTTTTCAATTAAAAAATAGCCCTTCAAAACAACTTCTAAAAATAAATAAAATAAAAATCTTAATAAATTACTATAGTTAGAACTTAAAATTTTTGAATTCAAAGAAGAAACTTTTTTGTGAATATTTCAAATATTCAATCTACAATCAATTTTAGAAAGAATTTTCAATTATTGGTTTCAAATTTTATTGAAAAATATTGGTTAGTATAGCAATCAATAAATATGATTTGTAGATCATATTTTACAACTTTTCTTTGAATTGATCATTAAATTATTATTTTAAATCGCATTTTATAATGCATTTCTATATTTTTGGAGATTTGGCCTACCCCTTGTCCTTAAGGAGAAAAGAAACAACTTCTTTGGTCTTAAAATGTTCTCAAAATTAAATTCTAGCCATTGTACTTGGATTTCATAGTACAATGCTCAAAAACTTCAAGTAAGATGATCACTCGTTATTAACCCTATCTAAATTTCACCCCTTCAAATGTAAATATGAATACTAAGGCATAATAAACTATTAGTTCAAGAAGTTCAAAAAAGAAATAATTGTACACGTACATGGCATTCTATGGATCCCATCATTCTATGAGCTAATTATATTTTCTTGAACATGTACTATACTTGATTTATAGGTGACCATTATTATTACGGGGTGACGGGAGTCCAAGAATGTAGTTTTGTAAACACAGAAGATAGTCAAATATCAATATTTTCTTATTATGAACTTCATAAGAGAATTTTTTTTTGTTTTTGGACCAAAGTTTTATACTTTCACTTTAGCTTGACTTTTCTTCTATTTGCTACAAAACACACTTAATTTTTTAATCCAAACTCTAGATAATGGATCATATTTATTGCAATGTTTGAAAATTACAGGGGTGAAAAATCCAATTTAACATTCATGACCTAAAAAGGATACCCCAAAGGATACCCATATAAAATAGAGAAAAAATAAACAATAAAATAAACATTTTTGACACAACTTTTATAAAAATAATATTCTTGAAATACACGCAATCAATTATTTCAACCATTCTAACAATTTACAAAAGTCATCAACACATCAAGAGAATTAGTGATCTCATATATTCAATTATAAATAAAAATTTCAATCCAATTTAGATTTTGGATTTCAAAATAACTTGGTTTTGGGTTTAGCTTTAGATGGCTTGGTGCCACATTATGTATAGGGCAATGCCCATAAAAGAGGGAATTGTGTAGAAGAATGTGTCGATGAGGAAAGTGAACCCGATAAGGAGATACACGTTCTATGCAATTCTTGACAACAAGGGGTATTGCCCAACATAAAACACCCTCTAGAAAGTGTGGGAAATGAAAGAGATGATAAAGATTCCTTGGATGAAGAAAAAAAATTCCAAATGAAGAATTTATAATACCCAATTATGTGGGTGGAACTCCTTAATGCCTTGATTACGCAAAATAACTTACCAACAAATGAATGGGGATGGGGAATTTTCAGGTGGGGGTCACATTTAACGATGGACACTTTAGAATTGTAAGTAGAAATAATCAAATATTGTCTAAATGACTTGTCCATTCAACAAGTGGGATTAGGAAATTTAGAAGTTTATTTTTGTATGAGTGTAAATAAACACTTTCAAAGTTTTGATAAAAGAAAAAATTTAGCATGCATATATACATGTTAGGAATAAGATCCTACAATCAAATATTGTATGTAGTCTATAATTAGCTTGACCCTATAAACAAACTCTGATATGTAGGAGTTATTAGTACTTGTATACATTCAAAAAAATTATTCTTAGTTTCAATAGTTTTTTGTACATTGGATAGAAACCATTCTTATAATAAACAATTCTCGAAAATACAAATTATTAAATAATAATATAGTTTGTTTTTTTCATACATAGAAATAGAATATTTTTAAAATTTAAAGTCTTCCAATGGATAATTTAATAAATTACTCTTGTGGATATAATTGAGTTAGTGGAAGGTGATCCTAGAATAACACAAACCTATCACAAAGTTACTTAGCCCCCCAAATTGAAATTCTTGGATGAATAGGTGCATTCTTCATCTCTTCAATTTTTTAGAAAGTCATTTGTAGGACAATTTTAGTCCTTGATGTTGTTGTAGGGTTAAACTATAATGAGTGTTACAATGCAATGATACCATTTTACAGAGGTACTTGTAATTCTTAAATTATCTATGATTATAAACTCAAGTCTTAGACACATATTGTCATCAATGTGGTACACTAGACAGTTTAATTTTTTAATATTATCTTTTAAAAAGAACAAACCACAAGTTTTCAAATTTTCATAAATGTAACTTTGTGACAACAAAATCATTATAGATAGGATTTGAAAACTCCCCTATAGATAGGATTAAAGTATTTTTGTGGTAAAAAATCATCTCATGCATAAGATGAAAATTGCTCCTATAGATATAAAATTTCACTTTGGAAAAAAAAAATACAAAATCAACACTTGTCTAAATAAAATAAAATAAAAATGGATGTACATATAAACTTACAAGTAAAATAACAAAGTTTCTATAATATTTTTATAATAAATGTTCGTCACTTTAATGGTTTAATTGTATGAATACAATTGGTGAATCACAATTTACAACTTTCCCTTGAAAGTCATCATTTCAATTTTTTTTTCTATAATGTACTTTACAAGTTCACATCTTCACATTTTTGGAAAATTGGACCACCATTTGACCTTCAAAGGATTAACTCAAATATTTTTTTTATAGATAGCTTGACTATAAGCCAATGTGTTTGGCTTATGGCAATTAAGAGTATTCCCACATTGGATACAAATGTATAAAAGTTAAAAAAACTTCTTAATGTATAGATTTTAAAAATAAATTTGAATAGTAATCTATATTTTCAATACAATACTATGTACCAATGTCCAACATGATATCAAGCTACAATTATTTATTCTATTAGTGCATTGTCATGTTGTGTTATAATATATAGAATAAAAAGTGATTAGATTGTGATATGCAATAAATTTTGTAAAATAAAATATAAAAAATAGATTTTTTTAGTAATGAAGTAGGAGGAAAATAGTTTTTTAGAAGGGCCATGGTAATGATCACGAATCTTGGTAGGCTTATTCCATGTTGTCACAAGCTTAGGAATTACGTAGCACTGGTTAGCTATTATTTTCTTGCCTCCCTAGTAGTGCCAAGTTATGGGCCCACAAGTTGTTCAATAAGCCATTGAGAATCAAACTTGGCTCAGCTCTATAAGGTAAACCACCCTATGACAGACAAATCTCCTATGACAGGCTCCTAGAGAACTACCCATAACAGTTTTAAATCAACCCATGACAAACTTTTTCCAATAAATGGGGTTAAAATTGCATTTGATTAATTTGTGGCCATAATCAAAGCCTTGGGAAATGGTCATGAAGTTATTGGTAACTGTCTTAGGACACTTACCCATTTTCAGTGTAAACTGGTAGTAAAAAGTTATTTTGTAATTCTTTCATGTCATGTTCATATTAGGAAATCTTGGAGCCATGTTAGAAAATGTTTTGACTGCATTAGGTGGTTAGATGACCATCATGGAAACACTTTTCTGCTAATTTGGGGTAATCTACAGACTCTTTAAAGCCAATTGCACAACAGACTTCAAAAATTCATAAAAAAATTATTTTTTGTCCAAAAAATAAAATTTCACTTGCTCTTTGCACTCCTCATGTTTATCTTCATAGAGAATTTTTTTAAATTTTTTTCAAAAATGTGAACATGGCAAACCAGCCATTCTGCCTGTCATAGGCTGGTTTACCTTAATACTTGGGATTTTACCCAACTAGTTATTGTGACTTGAGGACCAAGTTCTTATGCCCAAACCTTTTATTCCACTTAATTTCCCTATTTTCTCTTCCTTCGTCTTTCCTCTATGTTTTTTCTATTTTCTCTTTTGTTAAATTTTTGACTATAAATTTTCTTCCACCAAAATTCAAAGGTGGGCTGAAATTAGAAAAGAAGTGAAAATAAGAAGATACAAGAAAAGACCAGATGGAATAGTGCAAAAAGCATCAAGTATATAGGTACAAAGGTGAGTAGGATGGATAAGAGGAGGTTGCAAGAGTATGGGAGGTAGTGTGATGTGCATGTGGGCCATAAAGGTAAGGAAATAAGCAACTAGGGTGGGTCTCAAAGGTTGAGAGAGGTTTTTTTAGTAAGATTTTGGAGAAGTGTTCTATGTGAAATAAGTAATTAAAAAAAAATTGAAGTCTTGATTCGTGAAGGAATTATGAAGTGATGAAGTGGAGAGGGTCAAAAGACCTTGGTAGTGGAAAGCAAGATCTTTGAAGATATGGTTCTCAACCAATATTGGGGATATGGCAATGAGATTTTGAGGGTAGCACTTTGCCAATACTATACAAAGGTTGTGTAAAAATATTGAAATCACAGGGCTTTAAACTAGGAGATATGAGGAGAAATGTAACCGAGGGTTGAAAGCAATATAAATGCAATATTTTGGTACACATGTTTTGATTGATTATGGAAGTTAGGAGAGTTTTCTTCAAGCAAATTTTTTGAAGAAGCATTACATGTAAGTCAAGGAATGTGTAAACAAATTTTGGAATCCAAAATTGTATTGGAGAAGTTATGGAGCAACAAAGTAGCAACGGTTGAAATAACCATAGCAACGAGGAACATGGACTTTGAAGGCATGGATCTTGGTGGCTATTGTAGCTATAGTACTAAGATTTTGAGCACCTTTTTAAGCCTCTATCTAAATTTTGTGTTTGTAGAACCTCTAGAAGAGAAGTTTTAAGATAATAAACAACTAAAGGGGTGAAGGTAGTATAGTGACATAGTTTGTGATAGGATTTTAGTACTTTGGGATGGTAACAATTAAAGTTTGAAGTAAAATAAATTTGTAAAAACTTATTCTTGATCCATTAATTGCTAAAAAAGACCCTAAATTTCCTAAAGCAAATATCACCTCGACATCATGTAATTTATTAAAGTCGCACTATTTTAAATTAGTGCAAGTTGAAATATTACTGGTTTGTACAAATTTGCTAAAACAAATGTAGTGACACTAATGAAGTGGTTTGGTTGGTGACACATGTAGTAAAAATTTACTTGATCTTAGGGCAAAAGAATGGTTCAATTTGAATTGTTAATCATGAAATGTCTAAGTCTAAAACGGGTCTAAATCATGTAATCAAACTCAAAGATTTTCCACTCTACATGCTCTATTTTTTATTGAATGTGAATAGAGTAATTTATTTTTGTTTTATAGAGATGGAGTCATGTATCTTCTACAAGTTGTAAAATTTTCATATTATTTTGTAAAATTTTATTTATCATGAATTTTTGAAGAAAAAACAATTAAAAAATTCATATTGAATATGAAATAAGCTAAATTTATCTAAAAATTTCAATTGTAGGTGTATATTATAGTTTAGAGCATCATGCTATTATCTAGATTTCCATGTCATTCTATAATTAGAAATTCAATAGATCGTGATAATAGACCATAAATTCAAATGACTATGAAATATTAAATTTTGAAATTTATCCAAATTTTGAAATTGTAGTGGAAATTAGACTTAATAATTTGTATTTCATTAGTTCAGTTCAAATTCAAAAATGATAGTTTCAAAGGCTAAAATATACAAGAAAGACATCTTTTATGATATGTGGATTTAGCATCTTCTTTTCTAGAAAATATTGTAGTTGTCCAATTATTTTATAGCATCTTTTGAGTGTGTATGCACCACTTAGAGAAATATTGTCTTTCTCTGGATACTTGAAATTGTGAGTTCTACAATTCAAAAATTCAAAGAATTTGGCTCAAAGTGTCTATGATCCTTTCCACATTCACTATGTCCTATAATTTTGCCAGGTTAATCCAAATTAGAAAGAATGCAAGACCTAGAAGTACAATCATTCTACACAATATCATCTTTGTCATATACAAGTCAGAGGACTCAACAAATTTAGGTGTATATGGTGTTTTTGCTTTTTTATTATTATTTGTATTTACTTATTTATTTACTTATTTTTTCTTAAAAGTTTTTTAAGAGTGTAGGTAGAAGATTTCAAGTAGAATAGTCTAGGGGGTGGTTCATCCACACACACTATTTGTAGCCATGTCGACACCACATCTACTTAAAAAAGCTTCCATACATATAGCTAAAGAAATACCCCCATATTTTTTAAGTACATAGGATCTAAGTCTAGGGGGTATCTTTTTGAACCATAGGGTCTTATACTAAACTTGTAGAAGAATATATGGTAAAATCTTTGTGAATTTCAACCACTTAGATTGGAAGATATTAGCATTTGAAGTGACAAAAACACTTTCAATTGGAAGAAATACTGTTACTCTAGATTATAAGATCAAATCCTCTTAACTTCAGTCTTTTACTTTGTAAGTTTTGTTTAAAAAAATTGTATTGAAGAATTTAATTGAGGGTCTTGAAAAAAAAACTTTAAGAAAAAAATATTTTTTCATCATTTATAAAATTATTAAGTAGAAATAGGTTAGAGATGAAAAGAAAAACTAAATCATTAATAGTCCTAAGATGGAATTCAAATATGCATTATTCTAACAAACAAACTAAGCCCTATGGAACCAATTACTTTTTGAAAATTTATAAAAATTGAGTTAAAAAACAAATCCAATACATAATTTTTTCACAAAGATACTCTAAATTCTTTAGGGAATTTGGGATTGCAAGGATTACCCCCTAAAAGACCAACTTGTTGATTTTGGCAACATAGCAATTTGGGGCAAGTACATATGAATAGAGATTTTACTTTCTAAGTCCCAAATTTTTCCCCAAGGTTTGGACAAGGAGTATCTTCCATATGCACTAAATTTTATTGAATTTGATTCTACGAATAAAAAGTTATGATGGAATATACTGTTTATCTCTCAACTGGGGTAGCACAGGTAGGGACATTTGCACTACAACAAAGAATTCCAATAAGTGCCCATAACAACATGGGTAGGGCAAAGGGCAAGCTTTATGAACACGTCATGGCTAGGTACTTTCTTGGATTTGGTTTGACACACTATAGTGGAACTAAATGCACTTTCTGTCACAAAATGGAAATGCAGTTTAATCCCAAAGTGACAAAGAGGACAGAAAGTGTCCTCACACAGTTTAAGGTCCAGTTCAAAGTGCTGTAATTTTTGCATATAAGGTCCAAATTCAATAAAACTTGTTGGGAATGTTGCATTCTCCCCTCTAGTTTGCATGGTAAAATTTTCAGATCAATCCAAGATCTATTGATTTTTTGGAAGCCAATCGAAGTTCACAACTTCAATTTGAGTTCTCCAAACTGCATTTCTAGGGCTGTAACTTTGGGGCCTTGTACCTCCTTCATCCATTGCTCATTTTCAATAAAGTTTGTTGGGTTTTGTTTCCCTTGAAGTATAGTTATTGTGGTAAAGTTTTCATGTCAATCCAAGTTGTTTTGAATGTTTGGGACCAATTTGAAGTTCAAAATCCTGCCATTTTGGGAGTATAGTGAACTTTGGCGGCTTGTTTCTTCTTCATTGAAAGTTTATTTTCAATAATTCTTTTTGGAAAAGTTGTGTATACTAGTCTAGTTTGTGTGGCTAAAATTTCATGTTAATCCAAGAATTAATGAGTGATTGAGAAGCATTCTAGTAGAAGGAGGTTCACCTTTAGATGTGTTTTCTGCAATTTTTCTTGTTGATTTTTGACATTTCAAAGCCATTTTGTAGACATAATGAGTCAATTGAATGAATTTTTTTTCCACCAATGTTTTAGTATACTAGTTTTGAATCATTTTGTACTGTAAAGTTTTTACATTTGAGTAGGTTTAGAAATCAAATTTCACCTCCAAATGTGTTTTTGGGAAAATTTCAGCATCCATTTTCAACACTAAAACATTATGATCTTGCAATCTAAGTGGCCAAATGACTTCAAATTTTCTACATGTCCTCTACAACATGTACACTACAAGATTGTACGGTTGAGATTTGTATAACTTGAAGACATTTAGATCCATAAAGCTTCAAAAGCAATGATCTTTTTGAATTCCAGAAATTGAATGTCACTTTGGGGTTAAGCAATTAAGTTCATGGACAATTGAAATAGACAATATAACTTCCACAAAGAAGTTCATACTCACATGGCAATTTGGTGGTCTACATATGAAGATTTGTAAGGCATGAAAGGACAAAGAAGTACCAAAAAAACAAGCATCTCTATTCAAGACAACTTACAAATGAATAATGCAATGAAAGAAAGACATCTTTCTAGTAATACATTGCAAGGCTCCTACTTCTTCATCACAAATTGAAGTTAAGCATGAACACTCATTTTGAAGAGAGAATCTCACACTCCCACAATACATGCATGAATGGGTCTTCCGACATTCACTGTAGTTATGTTGAGTCTCAAACTTTTGTCTCCGCTGATCAATTTGATAACTCCCTTTGCGTGTTGATAGAGCCTGATGTGGAAGCACCTTGTTTGGAGAGGGCTTGCATTGAGCTGCCTATGGTATGCCTTCTTTTGCAATTTCCAACTGAAATTTTAGGACTTTTGGAGCGTGTAATATACCATTCGAAAGGTCTTTAAAATACCTTTCCAATGGTATATCTCACACCTTGAAATTATTAATATTGCAGTCAGAAATTGCAAAAGAGGTTGATTGTGCGCGTAGTGCGCCTGCACAAAATTGTGGCAAAACAAACCGCACTCGATTTTGAGTGCGGTTTTTCTTACCATGTTTTATTATAGTGAAGTGGTTGGATAGGAGTGGCTCCATAGAGGTCCCCCACCCCATCACTACAGTTGCTGACCTCTTCCAAGGTATCAGCTACAGTAACTACTAATTTAGCATGGAATTAATTCCTTCCAAGCATCCATAGTTGTGTCGCTCCTCAACATTGATCACCTGAATTCTTTGCTACTTTGTAAAGGAACTACAAAGTGGCCAACTCATCCAACCTCAACAAACTACAGACACTACTTTTACAGACAAGCAGCTCATGCATTAGGATGGCGAGAGAGACAACAATTTCACACTAACATTCATTCCTTCATCAAAGACAACAGTTGGCCAAATCTTGCTTCCACATCAATCACAATAGAGGTCAAACGAGATGCCGAGACTACCGTACTTTCTAAAGGCCAAATGGGTACATTGAATTTGATGCTCTTTTTTGTGCATATTCTGTAACACTGAAATCACTGATGGCTTTAGTTGGAGCTATATAGCTATGTTGAGGGATGCTAAAATGCTCCCACTTTTTTGGCCGTCAAGGGATGCTAAAACTACTCCCCATTTTTTTTGCGGTTTTAGAAATGATGTTCAAAGTAGTAGCAATTAGAAATACCTACACATCAAAATTGCTATAGATCAACAAGCATGGATATTCTCATAGCTACAGTTATCAATGTTGCCAAACTACACTCACTCCTCTAAAACTAAGTCAGGCAGAACAACTGTGAATATTAGACTATGTTGCGGATGCAATTACAAATTGATTTGGTAAAGCAGTTGTTTTTGAGATGAGCTTTAGGGTGGGTTCTGGGTTTCATTTAGGTGAGTTTGTTCTAGAAAATTGAAAGTAGATATAGACGGGACAAACAGACATACAATGAGCAAGTGGAAACATACTAGCTCCCGAGAAACATTTTTTTAGTTGTATAGTTCATTGTTGATGCATAAGTTCAAGAAACTTTGTCGTACAAAATTAATCATTCAATCAATTGGTCATTATTTCATCTTCAGGTGTTTATGCCCTTGTCATTTTGAAATCGATGTATGGAGCTGCAAACAAAGAGTTCATGAGATAGACTTGCATTGACCTTTTGTTTGGGCAATTTCTTGTAGGTCGCAAGCAATGACAAGCCACCCGCCGAAGTGCCTACATCCACGCAAATGGATTGCATGCTCCCAATCCTCATGAATGGAGCCAGAGTCCGAACCCGTTCAATGCTCTTTAAGATTATAGTGACGACTCTGAAGATCTAGACGTGGCTCATGAGGGAGGAAGTACAAGGACAAACCCTATCAATGGACAACTACAGTCAACAACGCTCGTAGGATACAACTTTGTTTTTTTTTAACAAAGAAATGACTTCATCAATGACTTCACTGAAATGCAGATAGGCATCACCAAAGATGAGTTCATTGTTTCACAAGAGAAAAATTTACTTAGTCGAGGCCATGACTCTAGCTGCGGTGAGTTCACTGACTTTGATTTCGATGACTCTGATGACCCAAACAATGCTTGGGACTGACCTCCTGAGCTACGTCACTCCTTCCAATCACTACATCGACGCCACTCGTTTCTTTATCAATAGGAGTAGGAGCATCAACAACATCTTCAACTTAGGTGGACAAATGGCAAAGGGGAGCAACTTGACCTTTGCAGGGAGTCAAGGCGCGGAGAAACAATAAGAGAAGGTAGCTAGCATAGCATTGTCAAGACGGGCGGGCAGTGACAAGGAATCCCAAGCAGGGACAGGGAGGGAGGTAGGGATGTGGAAGAGGCCGGGGGACTATCAGAGACCCTTTGTTGCCCAGTGATGAACAACAGAGGGAGTCCACTATTGTTAGGGGGCCGGTAGTGGGAGAGGCAAGTCACCAAAGAAGGTGCAATCCTTCCAGGGAACTTAAGAAATTTCACCCCCCTTCCCTGCAGAAAATTTTATGCTTGTTATTGCATGTGGAAAATGAAATTAGACATGACCCAAATAGTAGTAGTGACGATGGAGATCCCGATAATCCAAATGGTATCAAATACATTTTTAGAGATTCAACGTGGTCACGATCTAATAATACCTACTCTCCTAAGATTTGTGAATTTTTGGGCACGCCATGCCTAAAGAAAAATTTCCATAGGATGCCTACATTCATAGCATTGTTAACTCTATTTTGGCCATATGGTCTTCTACGAAAGATTGTGATTGACACAAACCGGTATGAGACGTCGCCAGATGAGCATGGAAATGCACCTTGTGGACCTACATGGGAGCTTTTGACCGTGGCGGATTTGAAAGCATATTTGACAACATCAATGTTCATCGGATTGAAAAGACAACCAAATATGAAGACCTATTAGGTGAAAAAAGGTTCTTTCTTCCATTGTCCTCGAATTTCTCAAATTTTGACTTGTACTAGATTCCAAGTAATTACAAGATGTCTTTGTGTGTCAAATCCGGCTACATATGTGACAGAGAGAGAACTAGTAGGCTATGACAAAATGGATCAAGTTTGTTGGCTAGTGAATAATGTGAAGGACAATTTCAAACAAAATTGGACATTAGGAAAATTCCTCACAATAGATGAGATGATAATTAGTTACAAAGGGTCCTATTGTCCTGCAAGGCAATACATGCCAAAGAAGCTCCAGAAATGGGGCATCAAGGTGTGGTGCCTAGTAGACTCCACGTCGAAGTATGTATAATTTTGACATTTATTGTGGGGCCAACCCTAATATAGGAGTAGACAAGGTGCTAGTGGTAGTTTGTGGAAAACCTCGGTTAGCTCACAATGAGCTTATGCAAGGCCTTGAGGGAAAGGGTCATGTTCTTGTGACTGATAATTTCTTCTCAAGCATAAGCTTGTTTATAGAGTTGGCCACCCTTGACATTTATGCCACGGGGCCAATATGATGTAATTGTATTGGTTTGCCATTGGAGTTGAAGACAGTGAAAGATTGGAACAACTCTCCACAATGAACATTGCAGTGGAAAATGCATGAGAGTAGGGGAATATCTTGTGTCCTTTGGAAGGATAGGAAGGCTATGCTTCTAATTTCCACACATGCCTTGCCAATTTGGTTTCCATGTGTCCTGATTCCTACTGTGCCTTGAAGGGATGGACAATAAAAAATTCCATTCCTACTTCTGCACTACACTTGGAATATACAACGCACATGAGGGGGGTGGATGTCACAGATCAGTTGAGGCATCATATTCATGTCAGACTAAATCACACAAGTGGTAGCACCGTATGTTTTCATTTTTGTAGACACAACGGTGGTGAATATATACATTTTGTACAAAGGCATTTTGCTACAAAGTGATTGTGGTAAAAATCCAATGACACACTTACAATTTAAAGCAAACTTGTATGAAGCTTTATTACAAAATTGGGAGGGGTGTATAGTGGATTTTGAGGAAGAGGATCATAGGAGGCACTTGCCCATGTTGAGTTGCATATGCTGCCCTTGTTTTCTTTGTAGTGATCCATCTTGTAGGTTTTATTGTTGTGCACACAATAGAACATATTTTTGTCTAAACCGTGGTTGTTTTGAAGAGTTTCACTATGGGCCAAAGAATTGTAGAGGTGAAGCCCGTCAACACTGGGCAACCATGTGAAGGTTTGTTATTTTTAGGCCCTTCTTGTGTTTTGTTGAAGTGTTTACTTATTTTGTTCTCATGACTTCCTTTACCAAATTTTCTTGCTATTGTTTACATTGGTCTACAAAGTTTCTTGACATTTCAAATAGGCCATTATTTACATTTGTTTGGGCCTTCCTTCCATATCTTGTAGGCATGTCTTTTAAAAATAAAAAAAATCCTTTTTTATATATTTTTTCCAAAGTTTTTTTCAATCTTTTTTTCCTATCTTTCTATTTTTTTGCTTTCTTCCTTTCTATTACTTGGGGCCTTCCTTCTATATCTTATGCCCACCTCTTTCCATTTTTTTTTGTTTCTTACATTTTTATTTTATATTATTTTCAATCTTTTTTCCCATCTTTACATTTTTTTGCTTACTTCCTTTACATTTTTTTCCACTATTTCTGGTAGTAATTATAACATACCAAAAAAAAATCTTTGTGCTAAAGGCCCAAGACAATCCTTATGCAAATGGACTAAGAGTATTTCAAATAGAGTGTCAAAAATTGGATTGACCACAGGAGAAAGGTCACCAGGGTTGAATCTAGTAGACATGGTTGGAATAGAGGCTGGTGGAAGAGCCTGTGAATTGGGGCCAAGGGATAGCACAGCCTAGATGGAGGAAAGGAATTTGGCATACAAGAGAGGGACTTGGGCGGGTTGGAGAGGGACCTGAGGCGTGGAGAATAGGAATCTGAAGAGAGGGCCAGCTAGTAAGGCGCTAGCAGAAGACAAGTGCCGCCTGCTAGGTTGTTGCACCTCTGGTCCACTACCTACCATGGCAAGCAGGTTGGATGCCTTGAAGGTTGGACCACATTCCAGCCCATTGCCAACCTTAGTAGACAGGAAGCCCGCCTAGGGGGGTGGACAATGAAGTCAATAGCCCTACAAAAAAACAGGCTTGAGGTCTTCTCATCTTCTCGGCATTTTGATCGTGAGAACCCTTTTTTGCCTTGCCCTACAAGAAAGTAGCTTAGAGAACTCAATCTGCTTTAAAAATTGACAAGATTTTACAATTTTTAGTTGCCAAATTTTTCTTGTGATAGTGGACACAACAGTGGAGGTGATAACTGTTTAGTTTGTAAAAATGTGTTTTTCTGAAGAAGATATGGAATTCTCAAAATTTGCTCTTCTATGCCTACTTTTGAAAACATGTTTGCACATTTCAATTTTTGGGTATATGTTCTACAATTTGACACTACTTGATATTTTGGAAGCATGTACCTTATTTATAATGGAAAAAGAATCCAAAGTTGCACAAGTCAATGGACCATGACTAGGGGTCAATAAGTGCACACAAAGTGCAGCTGCCCGGATTTTTGAAGCCCCTGAAAAAAAGTTTTCATCACCCTAAACACTAATTTTTTCCAACCCATGTAGTCAAACCTTTTGGAAAAAATATGATATTTTCTTGAACCACCCTAGTACAAGATCCTAAGGTTAGATATAGTTGAAATTAACCCCTAAAGGACCATTGTCCCCTCAAGGGACAAAATGGATTTTGAGCAGGTTCCTATGATCTCACTTTTTAGTGAAACTTTTTGAAACTTTCTCATAAGATAGGAAAACTTATTAGCTTTGTGGGAATATAAATTTTATTTCAATTGGTGCCCAGGAGCAAAAGTTATGGCATCTTAAACATAATTTCCACGTCACCGGGCAAAAAAAAATATCTATTAAAATTTGAAATTAATTTTTTAATTTTTTTCTTCTTAAAGATAATATTTTTGTCTACATGTGAAGCTTTGATTCATTCCATTTGGATTCGTAATGTGAAAGTTATGAACAATCTTGTTTTTCAGGCAATTTGAGCATCTTCTTAAAAAAATAACTTATAGGATTCAATTTTGAATGCAATTTTCACAATTTTTCAAAAAAAATTGTTTGACAAGGTTAAGTTTTCTATTTAGAACAATCTCATGATTGAGATTATTGTATTTCAATCCCATTTTATAGCTACTAACGATTTAGTTTTTCTTTCAATCTTGGACCTACTTCTACTTAACAATTCCTTAAAGAATGAAAATCAATCGTGTTTTAAAAAAAAAAATTCTAGACTTTCAACTCAATTTTTCAACACAAAGAATTTTAAATTCAAGGTCCATGGTAAATTTTTTTTCCACAAATGGCATTCAAAGTCATTTGAAATTGCAAGCTAGTGTTTAAAAATACTTTCTTTTTTCAACTTTGAATGCTAATATCTTCCAATCTGTATGATCAAACTCCATGAAATTCTTACCATATTATCTTTGACTAGTAAAGTACAAGATCCTATGGTTAGATTCAAAAAAAAGTATTTTTTTTGCTTTTTTAGATGAATGGAGCAGAAATGACAGTTTTGAGTAGTTTTTGACAGAAGAATGGCCTTGGTCCTTTAGGGGTTAAAATAAAATTAAAATCCTTGCAATACAAATGGCAATTTTGGAGCAATTTTAGTGAAAACATAGTGAAGGAACTTTAGGAGTTAAGTATTCTTGTGGATAAAAGTTATTCCATGCATAGAATAAAAATTATTCTTACACAAAAGAATTTGTCTTAGAAAATTTGAATTGTTGTTTTTTGAATAACAAATTTTTTAATTTTTAATACAAAATGTTCAAAAGTCCTTTACAATTGATGTTATCAATGTTCTTCTTCCTGTTGGAAAGCTCTTCACAAAGAAAGGTGCACAAACTTTGTTTTGTGGCATTTGGACCTACGGTGTGAAAGCTATGAAATTTCAAAGTTCTTATGAATTCAAAAATTGAATTAAATTATCTTTTATTTTGGAAAAATCATAAATTTCACGTCGCATGTCTAAATGCTATGAAATAAAGATAGAGCTTTCTATTCATATCAAGAATGCAACCTCTCACACTCCATCAAAGCCCTTGCACTCTTTCATACATGAGACTTTCTATTCGGGGAGAAATAAGTAAATAAATTATTTTTATTTTTATTTTCATTGTAACAATGGCACAAAGCACACAACCAACGTAACCCTTGAACGTTGACACAGACGCAAAACGTCCAATGGATGACAAGGAATCTTTTAGTATAGGATGAGAGTGCAACTATTCATCCTTAGAATTGGGTTTGGAAAGGGAAGATCTTCTACAATACTTTGACTTCCAATAGGTGTTTTTCCTATTTCTTTGACCAATGGTTCACACGGTAATACAAAAAGATGACTTTGAGCATCACCCCTTCGATGTTCAAGGGTGAAAAACAATAAATCAATATTTTTAGGAATTACTCGGTGATAATTTTTTATAAAAAATATTCTCATAAATAGATGTTATGGAGTACAATTTTTGGAATATTGATATCAACCAGTTAAAGGCATGATAGAAGTTAACAACCAAGAGACAAAGAGAAAAAAGTAATTGAGGCAAAGAAGCATGAAAGGTTATTCTAAACCTCAAAGGTCTCTAGTTATATATGGAATGAGGAATGAGTGTCATTTTCTCACTAAGGGCTTCAATGTTATTTATACTATTGTCAATGCTGCCTTATTGTTTGAAATTATAAAACTTTCAAATATGTGAAGTTGTGAATTTCTAAATTTAAAAAAATTCAAATTATAAAAATGAATATTGTAGTAATAAAATTGCATATTTTTTTAGTTGTGAATTGTAGTGTATCCAAAGCAAGATTTAAATTCTATCTATATTTATTTGTTAAATAGTCCAACCATAGGATCCTTTAGTTAACTTATTAGAGTACACCCTCCTAAAATTTCAGAATAAGAAATCTTACCAATTGCCAGATCATGATGCTTGAATTTCAAAAATAAGTATTTCCAACTCTTTTGAAGTGGTTAGGTTTCATCCTTCAATCTTTTAACCAAAAATGTGTAAGTCCTACAACTTGCATCTCTCCATAAGTTGAAGAAATAAGTTGAAAATACATAGAAAAAAATTCAACAAAAAATATTCATTCTTGAAAAAAATAGTAAGTACGAAAAAGTAAAATATGATTAAAAATACTAAATTGTGAAGAATTTAGTCAAATAGAATTGAAATTTTTCAAAGATTGTAATATTGTAGTAACTGATCTACACTGTCTATTTTCATTTTTTCCAAAATATTGAAAACTGATTTTTAAAATGGTCTTCAAAATTTATTTTTGAGTTGAAAGTTCATAATTGACTGCAAACTAAAAATCCTAATAACTTTCATCTTATTAATCAAAGTAGAATGATTTAAAGCTTTCCAAGCATATATATAAATCTAAAAATCAAGTTCATATTTTTATTTTTATTAAAAGTGATTTTCTAAATTGCCTTGGCTACCTGTGTTGAGAAAGAAACTACATATTATATTATACAATGAAATTTTAATTATGTTGTAAAAGGTTATGAAAATTGTTGCACCTTGAAGGTACCCCTTGACTACATATTGTTGTAAATTTTTTGAAGGAATAAACATATATTTTGTTCATAAATGGATGATCGATAACTCTATGTTACTAAAAATGCTACTTAGTCCTTTAGGGGTTAATTTGTAAATTGAAAAATTTGAAAAATTTGTAGTTTGCCAATTTGAGAACTTGAAAATCTACAAAGTTGATGTTCATTAAATTTTTTATCATTAAATTTTTGAATTCAAATTATTAATATCAAAATGAAATAGTTTTCACTATTGAATATTTTATATTTAATTTAGCTTCTTGTAATACCAAAAATCATTGCAAACATGTTAAATAATGCTACACAAATGTAACAATAAGGATTTACGTATAAGGATTAATGTTGTTCTTACATTAGGGCTCCATTGCTCTCTTTGCTAAAATTATGATCAATTTATTAATTATAATTATGAAATTTTAAATTTTAAAGAATTTTAATCTCAAAATCTACAAATTCATGAATTTTTAATTATCAAAACTTCTAAATTTCTAAATTTGAAGTTTACACCTTTAAGTTTACTCTCAACTTTGAATGATTCAATTTGAATGTTTGAATGCAAATTAATTCACTTTGTTAAAATTTTAAGAATATTTTGTTGATTTTGAAGTAAGTTAAAATAAAACAATCTTTGTAACAAAAAAATTCATTTGCCAAATGATTGGCAATACAAATAGTATCATTCTATGAAATTGGACTACCTTGAGTAATTTTTTCAAAAAAAGTTGTATAGAAGCAAATTTTTTTTTTCTATTTCACGCATTTGCAAAATCACATTTGCAAGCTCTTAATAAATAATAGGATAAGGGAGTGTTGAACATGACCCTACTTGACTATTTTGGATTTTGTCAATGGGCCCTTTCATGTGTCCTTTCATCCATAATACTTTAAAATTTTTGCCTTTTGAACTTTTTGCTTCTATCTAAAATACAACAAAGGTCACCAATCTCTTTCCAAATATGCAAAATTGTCTAAGAACGTGTGAAAAGTTCAACATTTCTACATTCAAAATTCTTCAAAGGGATGTCACTACTTATACAACAAGTAACAAAATTCTAGTTAATAGTATTTACTTCAAAATCTATTGTAAACTAAGGTAAATAATCCTTTTAAAGTTAATAACTGTTACCTTAGTCCATTTTTCTAAAAGTTATTTGTAATGCTAGTAGATTGATATACAAAAAATTTGAACAACAAAGGCTATTTCATTTCAATTCACTCAAAATTTTAGCAAAATTTAAATATAATACGTTGTAACAAATTTACTAAAGTGAACTAATAATTTATCTAATTTTAAATTTGAATCATTACAAATTTAAATGTATAAACTAGAATTTAAAAATTATAGTTTTGAAAATTTAGAAGTTTGAAATTTGAAACTACAAGTTTTTTCAAATAGTAAATAGAATATACTTGATAGAAAACCTTTTTTTATTTTAAAATTAAAATTATACCATGTTTTCATATTTGAAATAATAAAAATTTAATAAGATAAGAGATTTAAGAATTTACAAATTTGCAAACTAGCATTCTTAAAACTTATTAACTTACAAATTAACAAATTGAAGTTCTATAAATAATTCTAATGATGACCTCTAGTTCAAAACTGGTTTAGCCAATTTTTGGTGTGACACTTGTGACCATGCTCATGACCATGTGGTGCCTTCAAGGCACTACAACTAAAATGGTGAAATGAAGTCAAGACAAAAATGGTGGAATGAAGCCAAGACAAAAATGATAGAATGATGTCAAAATAAAAATAATAGAATTTCAAAGTCACAAAACTATAATTGAAGCTCATAGTATCTTTTCAATTGAAAGAGTTCAAAAGGTTTTGAGGGAATCAATGAGAACCTTCGGGGTTTGATTAATTTACAAAGCTAAGAATGAAAAAATTTGAATTAAAAAAAAGTCAAAATGGATAAATGATAGATCTTAAAATAATTTTTAAATTTTTTTAAACTTCTAGGATATTTGCATGCTACGATACACAAGTTTTTTTTGTCACAATGCACTAAAGTGCAATGTTTTATAAACTTGCAAAATGTCCATAGTAAATGCACATTGAATTTGAGGAGGAAGAAAATTTGAGAGAAGAAGGGCCACGTAGGCTACTTGACCACCCTCCAAAAAAATTAAAGAAACATCTTTGAGTTTTTTAAATTGGAAAATCTACAACAAATGAGTGCTTTATGATGGTGCATCATACACACTAAATTTAGAGATCTCATTGAAAAATATTGTGACAATTTTCTATTTTTGTGACATAATTTTTACAATTGATATAATTGTATCTTTCAAGTTTATACAAATTTAGTATTTTTTTGGAATTCTTATATTCAATTTTAAAATTCAAATCTTAAAATAGATTTTAAAGGATTAGAAAGCATATATATAAATATATGTAACAATATTTATTATATGCAAGTTGTGAGGGTAGATGTGTCTTTGAATTTTTTGTTGAAGGTCATAAAGTATTTGTAGATGTTGAATGCAAATATTACAATTTTGAAGCAAAACTAGTGCAAATTGAGCATTCTATGCACTCCGAGTGCAATATGGGACTTATCGATTGTTGTATGTAATTCCCCTATACTTATTGAGTATCAATGTGAAAGATTTGTAAATGTTGCATATTATATTATTGTTTTATACAATATGAAAGTAAAAATATGTTTATTCACTTTGAATTTAGAATTATATATAAATAAATCTCATTCTTTATTAGATTGATCTTTAGAGTTTTAGACTTTCTTAATTCTTTTTCTATCTATGCACAAATCTAGTGTTCTTTCTCTTATTGTAGGCCTCAAAGTTTGCTTTGTTGTGGAACTATGAAATTTTGTAATTGCTTGGCCAATGTTTGTTACTATGGAAAACCTTGAAAAACATAATTTCTACACAATAGGTTTTACATCATTTTTTCTCATAAAACAAAAGATGTTAAATTTCAAAGGATTTTTGCTTCTAATATTAGAAAATTAGAAAATAAAAAATCCTTAGTAATCATATCAAGCATTTCTTGAAAAAAATAGACATTTGAAAAGTTTTCAATTAGATTTACAGTATACTAAATACAATGTTCAAGGTTAGCATCCTTTGCCAAATAATTACTTAAAGTTAGTGAATGTGATTTGGTAGATGCTTAAAATAGAAAGATTTATTTTTTCATAATGAATTTATAAAAATAATAATATATCATAAAAATTTCCAAAAAATGTTATTTTTTT
Organism: Rhytidiadelphus loreus; assembly: GCA_947034895.1. NCBI lineage: Eukaryota > Viridiplantae > Streptophyta > Bryopsida > Hypnales > Hylocomiaceae > Rhytidiadelphus > Rhytidiadelphus loreus. The sequence continues at coordinate 23,348,232 of OX344765.1, read as the reverse complement.
GTAACTACTCATTATAATAATTGATTTTTGTCATGTAAGAAAAAAAAATTCTTAAAACTTTTCAACCTTTTCTTAGAAAGAAGATAAATGACTTTAATTTATAATTGATTTCATCATATGCAATTCAAAAAATAGGAAAAAATAGGAAAAAATAGCTTCATAAAAAAAATTCAACTATACACTAGAAAGAAGATATGGTCTATATTGTTGTGAGGCTCATCTTATAGTCAAGCCTCAATACAATAGTAGGATTGGTATTAACCTATTAAGTGGGGGATATCCAATTTGAACTGTTTTTATTACTAAGATTAGAAAAATAATCAACACTTACTACACTTTGTTAGAGATGCAGGTGCTTAAAATGTAGTTGGAAGATTCTAGAATGAAGTGTTTTCAACATTTGAAATTTTGAAATTTTTGGTTTCACTAGAAAGTAAATATTCATTTCTATATGTCTTGTCCAAAACACATTCAAAAAATGAAAAAAAATAGCTAAGAGAGATTTATCACAAGTTGAGTAGTTGTTTTTGTAGTACAAACAAAGAGCAGAGCAATCTATACATTCATGTAGATGCTTGTTTAATAAGTGCATCTAGAATCTCAAAAATAATGGAGGCACCAACGTATCTAGTGCATTGTTGAAAGATAATTGGAAATGCATATTGAAATTTTCATTAACTTCCAAATAACCTTTGGAGGATAAGACATTGAATTTCAAATATTTTTTGGTCATCAAAGATAATAAAAATCAAAAGAATACCTAAAGTATAGGATAGATGACATCTTATTGATACCATAGAGAAGTTAGGATTGTAAGTGGAGTTTCATAAGTTTTGAATTTAACCCCTAAATACCCGCGGCACCAAATTTTGGTGTTGACAATACTTTGAAGTTAAATAAAACCTAACAAAATCACTATTCTTAGTCATTTATATTTTTGAAAAATTCTTTTTGAAGTCTAATTTTAGCATCAAAAATCTAATTCTGAAAATAATTGATTATGATTTTTCTATTCAAGATTTTGTGCAAGGGTGTCCACTTTCCATAGTATTGAAGCATTAGATGTTTTTTCTATGTTGTGGAGGGCTATGAGTTCCCTGCCTTTGGAAACAGTCAAAATTGGGTTTGCACAGCGAGCTGACGTGGTCGAGAGGCGACCACGTCGGAAAAAATGAATATTTTTTTTTCTATTTTTTTTTCATTTCAAGAGTAAATTTTTTTTTTTTTTTTTTTAAATTTTTTTTATCGGGAACGCATGTTCCCTGAAACTGCCCTCCCGACCCCCCAGAAAACATCTAATGGCTCTTGGAAATGAGCTCAAATACACTAGATCTTGGAGAAAAAATCACATTAGAAATTCCTTTACAAAAATTGTAGAGTAGATTTTGAGAAGCCATAAATTGATTGGGGTTATGCATGTTAGTCCCTTTATCCTCATATTTTTTTGGTGATCAACTTTTTAGATTTGACACGTGAAAGGAAAATTGAAAGACTTCAAATCACTTTCACAATTTTAACACCCTCACGATCAAACATTCTAATCTTTCAACCCATGAGTGATATTGTTGTGTTTTCTTATCCTATGTGATCTCTAACATGTCTAGTTTGAATTTGAATGGTTACAACTAAAAAAAATTGATAAAAATGATTGAAATGTTGACTTTTTGTTCAAATTAGAACAAATTCCTAAAAGCTCAATAAAAGCCTTGGATATTTAGGGGTTGAGAATAAAAAATCTCAATACATATAAAACTTCTATATTTTTTTTACTTACAAAAACAATGAGAATGATCAAATTGGTGAACGTGGAAAACAAAGGGAATGCAAAGGATGAAAAACAATCAGGGACACTCTTTTCGCACTTCAAAGCTTCAAATCCTTTATAATGAGGTTAAAGGCCTTGAAGGAAGGAAAATACATATTTATATTAATCATGAAACAATTGAGCACAAGAACATTGAAGTTAAAACAATTTTGTCTTAAAAATTATTTTTTCAAAATAAGGGTTTTAATTTAGTTTTCATATTTGTAGTGATAACAACGGTCACTCTAATACAATATGAAGACAAGTGCTTTCTTTTTTTTAGTTTACATATAGTAGCATAATTGATTTCTCCAACCATGAGGCAACAAAAAGGTTATTTTTGTGATTACAAAGCCCTTGGAGACAATGTACTTGCATTGAAACTTTCAAATATCCAAATTACACAAGGCAAGATAATGACATTCAAATAACTTTTATCATTGAAAAATATATGAATTGGAAGGTTTTACCAAAAAATACAATTTGTTAGGAAATTTGGCAAAAATTAGATTGTAGGACAAATGGAAGTGTCATTAGTACAATAAAAAAGCCTTAAAGAGATAACATAAAATTTCAGGGTTGCTAGCGTGCGAGCCTGTGAGTATGAGCCTGTGAGCCTGTGAGTGGGAATTTTTTTTGTAGTATAAACAAGTTGGGACCTATGATTGTGGGTTTATTACATTATAAATTTTAGGAAATGTGAAGTCATTTTAATGAAATTTGACGCACTTGCAAAGGTATTTTTTGCCACAAGTAAATGCAGTCATTTTTTATAGACATCATGATGCAAAAAATCCAAATGAAATAGCAAATGTCCAAGATGTAGCCATAAAACACACAAATACACTCATAATTCTAAAATCCACGCATTATAGTTTGGCTCAAGAGATATGTCAATCTCAAGAGTCTAAATCATGGTGGTTTTGGTTATAAAACCTTCAATTGTTGATGGCTTTAAAGTCTCTCTATCCTTCGAGGCACTACCATCTATAAATCCAAAATTTTCAAAGCATAAGTATCTTTATGGCATTTTGGTTTAGAGCAGCCAAAGTCTGCAAATGCTGATGCCATCTGCTCGACAAACACGGGAAGATGAAAATTCTTCTCTAGAGTGAAGAAAAGACTTTGTGCCTTCATCATCTCATCTATTGATGTCAATTTTATATGGCTACAAATAGATGTAAAACAATGTTAAGCTTACAAAACTTAAAACTTGACATGAAAAAAAAGGGATACGAAAAATTGCTAGCTTACTGGCAAAATTTTGACTTCTAAGCTAACTTGAGAGGTGCCATAGTCATAATGTCTAGATCTTGGGATATTGCAATGGGTAGTGGCGGTCATGTTATTGCTACAATCGAGGTGCATTTCCTCATGGGTTTGACGATGGCGTGAAAAAGATCCTTGTCCTCCTCTAATGCCACAATGTGGTAGCCTATACTATAACAAACAATAATAGAGACACTAGAAATTAATATCATATACATTAGTTCAAAGATTCACTTTACAAATTAGACTTAGAATCCATAGTAATTCAATTCAATAGTCACCTATAGTTGTGATGCGATCTAAAACTCTAAAGTGTGTGCGAGCCTCTTCTAAAAATTCAAGACCGTGAGCAGAGTTCCCTCCATGATTAACTTGATCATCTTCAAGTACAACTTGGTGGACTTTTGCTTAGCTCTCAATCTTATGGCATTTGCAATGATGAGTTTAGGATTCCTCTTCAAACGGGATTGTCTCATTACACTTTCATTTTGTAGCATCTGTTGCAAGTACAATTTGTTGTTGCACGATTCAAGTGACTTTTCAATTAAAAAATAATATAAATTAATCAAACCACAAAATACAAAATAATAATTTGAAAAACAACAATCATATATAATCCAAATCTCACTTGGAACATGAAAGTCATAAAAATATCAATTGACATAAAGTGTCAAGTTTTTCTAGATGTATAGAAAACATATTTCACTTCACCTCTAATGGCCTCAACATCTTTATAAACTTGGACAAGGATAGAAGGTTGTACCTTTGCACTCAATACAATATGTGAATCAAGTTGGTCTTTTTATGGGAGTCCTCAATGGATTTGGATTTCAAATTTGGTGATGAAAATCTTTTCATATATCTTGAATAACAAATAAATTGTAGAATGAATAAAACCCAAAATTGATTGGATGGGTTTGCAAAAGAAGTCACTCACTGGTTTATGCCATGCATGACCTGCATGATCAATTCAATCTTGTCTTTGGTATTGAGAACAATGTAATTTGTTGTAATGTGCCAGAACATCTTTGTTGAATGAAGTCTAGAAACATGACTCATCTACGCCAATAGACAATGATTTCCGTTCCACACAAAGAACTTTGACTTCCTCAAAAAATAGAATGGAGCATGACCTCAGTAGCTTTCTTAGTTGACTTGTTACTAGATATCTCAATGTTTGCATTTGTCGAAGTCATTGTTATGATGGACTTGCCACATTTGCAACAAGAATTATGTTATGATGCACCTTTGAGGTTGAAGCTTAACCCACATCTCCTCCCTGCACTTGAACAACTGAATCTACACGAGACAACAAGACAATGTTAACAATTGAACTTTAAACAAGAAAAACAAAAATTTTACAAAGCACAAAATGAAATGTAAAATTCTTAACAAAAAAATTATAAAAAATTATAAAACAAAATCTCTAAACTATGGTCATCATCAAATAATCTTTGTAGCCCAAAAAAAAGATTTGAAAAAAAAAAAAAATCTTTTTTTTTGGAGGGAGGGGATCAAAAATAGAGGGTTTGGCTGGTAGCTCGAAAACCTCAGTTGGATCCAACTGGGGTTTTCGAGCTACTTGGTGGTACCCCCGTTTTTGGTAAAAAGATTTTTTTTTTTTTTTTTTTTTTGACCGAAAATAGGGGTCCAGCTGATAGCTCGAAAACCTCAGTTGGACCCAACTGGGGTTTTCGAGCTACCTGGTGGTAAAGTAGTGTGCTCATAAACCGTCACTTTAAGGGCTGATTCACCTTTTTCACAGGTTTCCAGGGACAAAATGATTTTTAGATCATTTTTCAGAGAAAGAAAAATAGATGCAGAACCCAACACAAGTAGTTTCATATTTTTCCAATCATTTTTGAAATACTTATAAATTTTCAAAGATCCAGGTCATAGGCACCTATTTGTGACCATAGGTGTCCCAAAATCTGTCCCCTTGTGACTTATAAAGAAATGTGCAAAAATCACAGCCAATGATTGGCTCTTACAATAAAAAAAAATTCTTCTTGAATTCATTAACAGAGCAAAGAGGTCCATTCAAAGATCACCTTGCATCCATTCTACAGCTACCTACAGGACGATCTGAAGAAGAGGGGCGGTTTATGAGCACACTACCTTACCCCAGTTTTTGGTACCAAAAAAAAATTTGAAAAAATAAAAATAAAAAAAATTATTTTTTATTTTTTATTTTTTGACCAAAAATAGGGGGTCCGACTGATAGCTCGAAAACCTCAGTCGAACCCGACTGGGGTTTTTGAGCTACCTAGTGGTATCCCAGTTTTGGGTACTCAAAAGAAAAAATTTGAAAAAAAAAATATTATTATTATTATTTTGTTTGTTTGACCAAAAATAGGGGGTCTGGCTATTAGCTCGAAAACCTCAATCGGGTGTAAGGTAGTAGTGTTTAAATCAAGGTTGTTTGTCAATGCTGGATGGGGTGTTTGTTTTGGGTACAATGACAAACTTTGACCTTTTTTCATCTCCATAGATTGTTTGTGAACAATAGTCCTACATCTTTTACTCTCCCTTCCCAAAATTTGAATATTTCATTCGAGTCTGAGCTATTGTATTTCAATGTCTTGATATAAGTCTACACCTTTGATTGCCCTCTCTCAATTAGACTTGAGTATTGAATTACAACCATCTAACTTTCTTTCAAGATAATGTATGTTGCCTCTGACTTTTCATACTCAACATAGCCTTTACAAATTCAAATAGCTTGTTCATGAATTAGCAATGCAATAGTGAGTTGCAAGAAAATATTGTTAACCATTACAGAATTCAAACAATGGAAACAATCCAAATTAACACACGATGAAAACTAGAACAAGTAAATATGAAAACCTACCTGCATCATCTATTCGAGTATTGGCTTTGCAACTTTCTAAAACTCTAGTTGGAGTTGTACTACCTTCTTTGCATTTTCTTTTATTGTATTAGTAGGACTATCATCCATGTTAAATTTTAATTTAAGAAGCTTATTTGTGATTTTTATACTCTACTTCTATAGTTCCATGCATTTAACTTTACTTGTGGCAATCACAAGAATCTCACTTTCAAGTTCAGCAGCATTCCAAACTAGATCTAAATCACTTTGCAATACCTAGTAAAGAAAAAGGTTGTTAAAAAAATCACAAGACCTAGCACTGCTTGGCATAACCTTTATTCCCTCTTTTATTACCATTGCTCCCATACTACAAAAGCTAACTCCGCAACGTTGAGATGTAAGGTAACTTAGCCTTTGACAGGCCAACTTTGAACCAACCTAATGTAGGTGAAAAAATTCTTGTGAAGTAAATTTTAGAAGATACATGTATAGCTAAAGAATTTTTGGACCTACATTAAGTTGATCTAAAGTTGGCTTGTCATAAGTTGAGTTATCTTACAACGATTATGGTTGCCACCCAAAGTTGTTATATCCCCATTAGTTGTTACACTTGATAAGTTTTTTTAAAGTGGTTGTCCAAGCTATCAATGTCTATTTAACCTTCTTCTTTTCACATTTGTAATGTAGCCCTTCACCAACCAAACAACAAATTTGTCATTGGTAACCTACTTAAATCCATAAATTTTAGAGTATAACAATACAAGACTATATGGAAACAAAATTTGCATCAAGATTCAACAATTTACAGGTTGTGCTCAATTTGGAGCACTTTCTAAACACGTCCTCAACATTTGCGTCGGTGATGAAGGCAATATTTTCAACAAACATAAGATTAAGTCCTCTACTATCCAATGGTGCTAGTATGTGAGCCTACAAGCCTTGAGTCTAGACACATAGGTACTCTACAACTATTGAAGATGTTTATAATATACATACTTATAATATAAACATCCTATAACTATGGTCAAGAAGGTGCTCGTATAATAGACACCTACAATATAATTAGGCACCTATTATGTAAATATCCTATAACCATAAAAGGTGCTTATAACATAGGTACCTACAACATTGACACCTATAATATAAACATCCTATAACTATGAAAGGTGTCTAATACAGAGGAGCCTAGGCTTCTATATTCATGGACTCGAGATCCCTAGGCTCACATAATAGCAATTGAATGTGCTCTACTACCTATTAGAACCCCCTTTTTTCTTAAGAAAACTTCTTTATCTATGCGTTGTGAAAGGCAATCTCTTCTTTACATTGATTGGAACAAACCTGAATTGAGATGAGGAATATTGTTGCAACATGTTGGCTTCCGTCTGCAAGAACACCTTACTTTGTCTCCACGTCAAGTGTTCAATATGTTTAATACATTCAAGAGTATATTGTATGATCAACCACCTCTACATGATGCAAATGTGTATCTAACAGTTCGAAACAATTGAACGATATGGCAAATTGCAAATGCACCAACTACAAAACAACATAACAAGTAGAAGAGTGTTGACTATGTCAAAGGAGAAATATTGGGAGTAACATTGTTGCCTTTCTCAGGACTAGGTACAATTGTATTACTAGAAATTGGATTTGACCTTAATAAAAATGTGCACTGAATTACATGAGGTACATAATCCTCATGCACATGCTTGAACTTTACAAACATGGCAATTTTAGCCATTGGAGGTTGTCAAAAATACATTAATTGCAAGCACTTATACTACATGTACTCGTACTTTTGCAAGATGGACATCTATAAAGATAAATTCATTCATGCACCAAATTATAGCTTCAATGAGGTGAAGCTTCTTTTAGTTAAAGTAGAAATCATCAGAATTTTAGAATACACAAAAGATGATATTTAGTGTTGAGTGACATTTAGTGTTTTTACCCCCCTACTAGCGACAACACTAAATCTGAACTTGTCCACAATTAGTGTTAGACTTGAATGCGCTGCCTTCTCCTTCCCTGGAATTGCTTGGGTTCTCAACTTCATTGCGTTGCCACCTTCTTCCCTGGCTTCTTCCCCACGCTTGTCTTTGTTGCGTTTTGCGAAGCTCTCCTGTCTTGCATTTGCTGCCCTTGCTGTTGCGAGTGTGCTGCTGCGATCTATTGGGCTACTGCGATTGTGCTTCCCCTTGCTGCTGCGAGTGTGCTGCTGCGATCTATCGGGGCTACTGCGATTGTGCTGCCCCTTGCTACTGCGAGTGTGTTGCCCTTACTGTTGCGATCTATCGGGCTTTTTTGTGGGGGGGGTTATAGTTCGCCGTTCCCGCCCACCCGGCACATTTCAAATTTGCCGCCTTTGCTTGCTGCCCATCCTCGCGTTGGTCCACCGCTCCGTTCACGCATCTGCTCCTCCACAGCTCCGTTTTCAGGTCCTCGCATCTTCTCACCAACAGGTCCATTTCAGGTATTAGCGACACCATTGCAATCGTCTTGTTGTCCTCTACATTATATCATTTTTTATTTTTTATTTTTTTGGTCGACATTTTTTGATTTTTTTCACGTTGTGGCTCAGACTCATGGCGGAAATCCCTTGACGTCTCCAACAAGTTTCCACCATTGCCACACGAAAGCGGATCATCACATGGATGGTGCAAGACAAATCAGCCCATGGTCTCCCCGGTCTCTACAACCGCACCATCCACGCTTTCCCCGAGCATTTTCGAGGTCAACGAAGCTCCAATTTGGTGCGTGCAACGCGTTGGTGGGCACTCCGTGATCGATATTGCAACGAAGGAGAAGAACCCCAAGGGCTTCCCCCCCTTTATGCACCCGCAGCCGATCTAGAGGACAAAAACAACTCCGTACAAAGGCAACACCTAGTCGTGGTCACAAACGCTCCGAATGGGTACAGTGGCTCTACCCGCTCTTACTTGATGCATTCGAGCATTTCAAAAAAACTGGTGTGAAATTCTCTTCCCGTTTGCTAATTGAGTTAGCAAAAACAATCCTAGTGGACCCTACAGCCCCTTATACAGCCCTATCTAGAGATCCTAAGGACAATGTTTTATTGCTTGAAAAAATGACCCACTGTTGGATCCAGCAATTCATGCATATCCAAAACATTGTCCTCTTATCTCAAAGCGGTCGTCTCACTTGCAGTCCTGAAAAAGAACAAGAAATTGAGATGCAAGTTGCATATCATCTAGGAGTCTGAAATCGAGGATTTCAGGATGGCACCTTTGATGAAAATCTAATGGAGAATATAGACAAAACCAATTTTGTTCTAAACATGGACAACGGTAGAACATTAGGCTTCCATGGTGATACAACAGTCAAATATGCCGAGGTAGTATCGGGTGGAGATTCAATGACAATGGTCATTAGAATCTCAGGGGGGCGTCGATCCATGATCGAAACTCCTATGTTGATATTTACAAATCTGAATAGCAGTTATCCAATTCGAGGATTGAATGACAACATCCCAGGGGTATGTTATCGTATGGGTCCTAAAGGGTGGATGGATCACACTCTATTTTCAAATTATTTTGTAGAACCACGAGCCTTCCAATCTGATGTCCATGGCCGCTCAAAATTTATTTGGGTAGATAATTGTACCGGTCACAACATGACCCCAAGACTTAGCACTATTTTGGAAGCCAAAAATGCCATCTTGAAATACTTGCCACCTTGTTCGACCCACCTTTGCCAACCAGCAGACACGTTCATTATTTCTAAGGTGAAAGATGCATGGACCAAAAGATGGGAGGCAAAGAAAACAGACTTAATAGCATCGAATGCTTGGCAGAATACACCTCGAGCGGATAGTGGCTGGTTAGGGAAACTCTCAAATCCAGGTAAGAGGTTTTTCTTACAGTTAGCTGCTGATTCTGTTGAAGATGTCAACCGGAAACTTGATTGTGACAATATCAGCTATGCTAGAAAAGCCATGATCAGATGTGGTATGTCTTTAGCTCTAGATGGCAGTTGGAGTGTGGAGCAACTTTTCCCACATTTGCAGGAGATAGTAGGAAAGTATGGGCAGATTTTTCTAGGGCAACATGTGCCTCCGAGAATCTGAAATTTGTACTTCCATGATTTTCAGAAATTACAATGTACATTCCATCTTCTTTATGTTATAAACCACTCTTTCATTGATAATGCTTGTTGTATACTTTTAATTAATCACTTCTAACTTCCTACGCTTTTAATGTCATTGTTTTGCATGTATTTCCTGAATTTTCTAAATTCACAAACACTAAATTCAAACATGTAACTTTCTGGCAAGTCTCTCAAATCACCGTAGTTCACATTTAGTGTTTGAATTGACATTTAATGTTACTTACTTTCATAGGGTAATTGGCTTTTAGTGTATGCCTTCGTATTTAGTGTACAAGACACTAAATATCATCTTTAGTGTAGTCTTGGCCATATTTTTTTATGTACTTCTTTTATATTGTATTAAAATTTAGTACGACTGAAATTATTTAAAGTGTATAGAATGCAACAATCCTATGCATCCTTGAAATGTAAGAGTGTGTTTACAAAGTTAAATATTCTTAAAGAAGAAGTTATGTAGTCCTAAAACCTGTAATTGTGAACCCTAATTTGAAAAAGATATGTGAATGTATATCCATTTAAAAAAATTTATTTGGTCCCTCTTTTTTATTTCAAATGTTTTGGTTGTTTTGTTTCTATTCTTTTCCTTTTATTCCTTTTTCAATTATTATTTTTCATTTTTTTTTCATTTTTTTCATTTTTTCTTTATTGTGCTCTCATTTTTTTCCTTCATTGTCCAATTTAGGAGACATAATTATTTTTAATATTGATTTCCTTACAATCCATTGTTTAGTCATTACTTTTTTATTTATTAGTCTATTATTTGTTTTCCAATTTTTTTCTATTTTTGGGAAATATGCTTTTTTTCATTTATATATATTTTTTCTTAAGTATTGATCAATACATTAGATTGGAATACATTTGTGAGAAGTTCATGAGACTTGAGTGTCATGGCTGAGGTTTGAATCCTATGAGGCCCCAAATTATACTGGTGTATACAATGTCTATAGTGAGCTCCAAGCAAAGCGTTGATGTAGAGTAGCATTAGTGGATGCTAGGTTATACTTATTATTGTGTTTGTAAGTCACATTAGCCTAATATATTCTATTGTGTTCTTGAAATAATTTATAAGTGCCTCGACATAAAAATTGTAGTGGTTGAATTGAATATTGAATTGTATACTACAATATGAAGTTGTTTTCTACTCGAAATGAGTAGTGACAATTTTTGGAAAAAAAATTGAAATTCATGGTTATAGAAATAACGGTCATAGGTCCTAAAATTTACTAAAAATAGTATATTTTCTTCTCCATTAAAATTATTTTAAAAAAAAAAATACTTTTTGGTAAAAAAGTTGAAATTTCTTTATTTCAAGGCTCCCCGCTCACAAGCTTCCCGCTCCCATTCACAAGCTCGCACGCTAGCGTCGTTGCGTAAAATTTGTAGTTTCATGTGATTTAAATACAATGGGGGTAGAAAATACATATCAAATTGTAGAAGTATTTTCTCGATTAAAAATTTTGATTTAAAGAAAAAACATATACAAAATTTAGCCTAAGTTGAGCCATTATAGCAAATAAAAACAACATATGTACACCAATAAACAATGCTAACAACTAAAAAACTAATAGGAATTCTAAGGATTGTTAAATAAAACATTTAAAGTTCATGAAGTCTATGAATTCCATGACATTCTTGAATAATTCTTTGTAAAGTAGCCCACAATGGGCAAGCTTCAATTCAAAATTTTCTACAATGAAAAAGAGACAGTCTATTCATGGAAAACAAAGGATCTTCCATTTTGAAGCTCTACAATGTTATATTTGGATTGTCAATGTTTGAATGTGATATTGATTTGGGACTTAAGATTATAAGAACCAAAGAATGTGTTGAAAATTGAATGAGTTGTGTACTTAAAGAATTATAAATTGAATGTGGTATACATAAGGGTATGATAAAGATGAAAAGTGTATATTTTACTATCTAGACAAATTTTGTATAATGTAGAACACAATTTGCATTTGTTGTCATGTAAAACTAACATTGCATTCTTATACAATTTCAATCAAACAAACCAAATTTCAATTTCAAAAATCCAAAATTTTATTTGGTTGAATTTTTAAAGTTAAATTTCATATTTTTTCATTGTAATTTGATATTATAATGTTGCATAATCAAATTTTGTGAAGTATACACTTGTGTATTGTATACAATGGCATACTAGTTGCATATATAATAGCAAGAGATAGGGGAAACTTGTGCATGACGAATCACAAGAATGCTTGTTGTGCTTTAGGATTTCATTGTAAAGATCAAATGAAACAGTTTGATGATATTTCTTTAGGATGAAAAATATGATTTTTTTTGTAATAGGAGTCATGAAAGGGTTGTGACAATGCTTACTTAATATAATAGAAATCCTTACAATTGGACCAATAATATACTAACTAATATTTATCAATAAATTTGAAACCAAAAACTCAAAATTCCTCCTAATTGATTGTGGATTGAATATTAGTGATTTCAAAAGATCATTTTTCTTTTTAGTTAGAATGCTAAGGTCTAATTATGGTGATTTGAAAAGATTCTTATAATACTTATTTTTTGAAGTTGTTTTTGAATGGTCATTTTTTGAAATTAAATTAACCTACCTCTTGAGGTGAATCATGAATTTTATCTTTGAATTAACAAAAGTCAACTAATTTTGTACCATAATTCAATTGAGTATGTTTTTATTGCTATGTATTAGTAGTATACATTTTAAATTTCTAAATGTGCATTGATTGTATATAGTGGCACAAATAGGCCTCAATAAAATTGTAGCACAGTTATAATGGATTTTCTAATAGAAGATTTCAAAAGAAGATTTTTTTTAATTTAAATTTTCTATAAAAGAATGACGGTTTTGTTAAAAAAAACAAGCAACTACTTTATGAGAGGTTATGTCTATGGAGCACTAGAAATATGGAAAGTATAATGATGAGTAAAGAACATGGAATTGTTCATTTTTCTTTTCATCCTTTAAATGAGTTTGGTTTGTAAGTAAAGTACTACTCAAACTTCTTCACAATAGCTTTTGTTGATGCAAAGTCTCCTCCTTTTTAATTCAAAGCTAACAAAGAGGGAACAAAACAATAAGTTAGCCTTCTATCATGGAAGTGTTGGACTTCAAAAGAAAAAATAAGGTTTCATTTGGAAGAATAGAGATTTTCTTGATTAGAATACTTCATTCATGCACCAAGTGTCTATAAGTTTAATAATCTACATCGTACAAATGTTTGAGAACTAATCCAAGATTTTACAAACATTAGAATGCCAATTGGATGAAAAAATCAAACTTATGTGTATAGATGGTAAATAGATTCCAAATTGCCTTTATCCCAAATTGCAACCCCTAATTCTAATTGTGCCATATTCCATCCTAATGTAGTGGGAATTGTAAAGGGTTTGCATTATGACAACTTTATTAGTGTAGGACTGAAGTTGAAAGGTTTGGATATGTATTGAATACCAATAGTCACCATTTTTTGAATACAACAAATACCACCATTTGGTTTCTACACGTGGAAAAAGGTTCAATCATTATTCTACAAGCTTGAGGGACACTTTTTGATTACCATTGTAATTGTGTAGGGAATCAATGGACCCACATTAGAATCCAAATGGATGATAATAGCCCCCCCTAGGAACTGACTAAAATACATGTGAAAAAATCTCCTTTTTGCCATTCTACTACAATTTTTTCTTTGCTAATCCAATAAGTCTCAATATGTGCAACAACAAGATACGACAATCAATCATCCTACAATCCTAGCTACAACATAAAGTGGATACATCCAAAACCACACCTTGCCTAAAACCGCCATCATTACTTTGTCTACATCTCCAAAACCAATATGTACCTATGTTGTTGAAGAAACAATTTCAAAACCTCCGTCTAACCAAAAAAAACTTTGACCCTCCATAATTTTTGCATACAGTATCCAAATGCCACATTCTTTGGTGCATTAAGGTAGGAGGTTCATAAATTGCTCATTTAAGCCTACCTACCTCATCAATGACTGGAATAGATATTTCAAGGAGCATGTCACTCAACCCTAGATAGGAGATGCATTTAGAACCCAGTCAATTTAAGGACCTCCTACCTTAGAACCTCCTTTCACTTGCCAACAAGAAGGATCAATGAAAATTGAATCAGTCTAATAATAGTAATAACTACGCACAGTAAGGTAGTCGGTTCATAAACCGACCATCTAAGCACTGTAACTGAATTTTGGGCAGGTCAAACTGCTCAAAATGTTTTTGAAAAACTTTTCCTTGAAAGAGAAGAAGAATTGGCATCTAACCCAAGTTGTTTCATATTTTTTGGATCATTTTTGAATTAGTTATGAATTTTCAAACGAGATGTGTTGTAGGTCCCTATTTGTGATCCTAGGTCTTTCATAAAGTGTTCACTGCGACTTCTAAACAGAAATGGGAAAAGAAAGGAAACTGATTGGCTCTTGCAATAATAAATAGTATTTTTCTTGATTCATTTAATGACAATGAAGGTCAATTCAAGAACCACCTCCAGCCCATTCCAGTAACATTTATAGGGGCGGTTCTAAATGCCCGAACGGAGTTCGAGCCTCCTACCTTAGCCAAACCTGGCAGTTTTGCCAGGTACCCACCAATCTTATTGTTTTCCTTCCTTGTTCCAGTTTTTTTTTAAATGATTTTAAATGATTTTCTTTCTTTTTAACACATGGACCTTGTTGGCTTGTTCTCCTGCCAGTCCTCATTCAAGGACTGAACATTCAAAGGATAGTAAGTCAACCTGACTCCCAAACTCTTCTCCACACAAATTTAAAAAAAAGAGAAGGGGGTTCCAAAAAAAAAAAAAAAAAAAAAAAGAGAAGGGGGGGGGCCAAAATCAGACTGAAACCTGAGTGTTCCTTGTATGACACAAACTTAAAATAATAATCTATTACTAAACAGTTGTGACTGCCAAAGGCGGGAGCAGAAATCTGAATCCCCCTTTCAGTTTTGTCAACAAAGGAAAGACAGACATTTTCTGAGTGAGGACGGACACCCCAGCTACGTTATGGCAAGAAAAAATCGGTGACATAGGGCATCTTCATGACAGAGGGGGGTCCCGGGGTGCGGTGGGGTGGGGTGTCTGGGAGGGTCCGGGAGAAAAGGGGAAGGGGGGCCCTGCAGGCAGGCAGGCACATGCAAAAGAGGGCTCCCTTTCAGAATTCTCCATGTGTGTGCTCCATGATGATGCCAGTGAGTCCTTTTGAAAATTCCTTTGAAAAATGCAATCAGTTGGTCCCCGTTTGGACAGATGACAGCGGCTCAAAAAAAAAAACATTTGGAAAACAACCCAAGAACATGCCTGCATGCCTCACTCCTGTGCACATTTGACTAGTTGGCAGACAAGCTTAAAAGTTAAGTTAATCTTACATAATTTAATTGAGATTGAGATTGAGATTGACGGACTTTTTCAGTTCCCATTATTTGGACTAAAATTAGATGATCATTCTACCTTTGTTTTTTTTTCAATATTATAGTGGTTTGTACTAATAATTATTAATGATCGGAAGCAGCGGGATTGAACCTGTCGGCGTTGAATCTGGTATCTTAGATGGTATCAGTTGCACATGGTATTATGGTACCTTATCGTAACTAAGTTAGAATGAAATGCATTTGAACTTGTGATTTTAGTTTGTATTTGTATTTAGTAGTTTGGGGTCTTGAATTTGCAGGCTTTGACTAGAAGGGGGAGGCAAACAAACAGAAGGGGAGACAACTTTGCACTGACAGAAGCTACTAAGGAGCAACATCTGAGGGGCAGCTTTACACCTAAGACGTCAGGCAGTTTGTTGTGGAAGAGGCCTGAAATCCTCACTTGTGATTGGACAAAAGGCTGAAATCGGTCCAAACGCCTCTCACACCTAGAGGCCGGGTCAATTTGGTGGAATGAATTTTTTTTATTCATAGAAGGAGTATGATTTGACATGGCCCGAGCTTGATGACTTGGGTGCACCAAAAATAGAAGGCCAATTCTTAACCTTGGTGCCAATGCCAGATTTTAAATTAAATAATCCAAAAATGCTCCAAAATTGTCATTTTTAGTACAAGTACCAAATTTTTGGAAGAGAAAACATTTTTGGACATGTGCTACCGTAGGATCTTGTAGTATACTGAATTGAGAAGATGTGGAAAAAAAATTCAGAAATTTCCACAGTGGAGATTGCAAGATGTTAGTATTTGAAGTAATAGAAATCCTTTAGGGTCCGCTTGCAAAAACCACAACAGTTGCACTTCACAAGCCAGGTCACATTTGTATGAAAAAATGACCATGTTGTTGGTGCTTCTTTGGATTCATTCTTCAAGGCAAGTTGGCTACATGCTTGAAAAAATTCAAATAATTTGGAATTGTACAACATATAGGAAAAAAAAAAAGTAAGTAGAAAGAAATAGAAAATGATTCAAAATACTAAATTGTTATCAATTTATTTATGGAATTGAAAAATGCCAATCCCAAAGGTTGTAATGTTGTAATTTTTATTTTTTCCAAAAATATTGAAATTTGAGTTAAATAAGGGACTTCAAAGTTTGTCTTAGAGTACATATTCTTAACCTCTAAAGGACAATTGTCTATTGAATAGACAATTGAAAATCTAGGTAGGTACCTATAAAGTCAATTTTGGTCAAATGTTTACGAAATTTTGACACAAGGTGTGAACATGTACCCCCTTAGTGGGAATTTAATTTCTTTTTATTAGGTGCCTAGATCTAAAGTTATACTACCTTGATTTCTTTTGACAATTTGGATAACTTTAGGCAACTTTTGCAAAACTTCTCTTTTACTTCTGAAATTTGGTAGGTATGTAACTTACAAATGTCAAAAGAAAAAACCCATTTGTAGTGTAAGAATCTCACTCTAGGAGGAGTCAAAGGTTGTTGGCCTTGTTGGACAAGGGCAAAAAAAAAAATTCTTCTAACTTCAAACATTATAATCTTTCAATCCATGCAGTCAATTTTTTTGAAATTTTTTCCACACATTTCTAGAGTTTTCTAGTAAAGATTTATACAATTGAATTTTGAAAAAAAAATCTTTTTTTTCATTTTTTTTCTCACTGCCCTAAAAAGTGGCAGTTTTTCACAATTCCGCCCAAAATATGTCTCTGGCCTTTAGTCCATAACTACCCACAAACTAGAACTCCTCATAACTTTCATCTCATTAATCAAAACAGAATTATTCAAAGCTTTCCAAGTATAAATAAATCTTAAGAACCAATTTCAAATTTTTGTTTCTTAAAAAACAAAATAAAATTCCATTTGTAGTGAGTTGCCCATAATTGCTATGTTGCCAAAAAAAACACAATTTAGTGCTTTAGGGGTCAAAAAAGCTTTTTATGTAAATTTTTTTTTTCAACAAAGCAATTTGTTGGATTTTATGTAATCAGCCTTAAGGGAAATTGACTCAGCCTCTAGATGTAAAGTGGCCCTGAAAAGAGAGAGAGGGGTTGAGATTTTCTAAGTTTTATTGCATTGGCCTAACTTCTTGGCCTCAAGGTCTTTACATATGGGAGAGTTGCCCCCATTATAATCTTATTCTAGTTGAAGATGGCCTTAAGCCTCAGAGGAGCTAAAATTTTCTACAACCAACCTGAAAGAGAATTGTCCTGGCGTCTAGGTATAAAGCAACCTTAAGTTGCAGCAAGCTATGATTCTATTTATTGCAATTCAATGACACAAGGTGTACTTGATGGAAGTACAATTTTATTTATTTTTCAATCAGGTGCCAATTAGTAGGAGTACAATTTGTAGAGTTAAATTTTCTGAATTTCTTCCACGCATTCCCACGATACTAGTTTGGTACAAATTTATATGGCTAAATTTTGAAAATTATTTCTTTTTCATTTATTTCTCATTGCCCTAATAATTCTTGCCCTAAAAATTGACAATTTTTGACAATTTTTGCCCAAAATGTACCCTAGTTCTATAAAGGTTAAATTTCAATTTTGCAAAGTGCAAAAATTTTACATCTAGAGGAATAATTGTCTTATTAAACAATTGGGTAATGTTGAACAAAATACGTACATCCAGTTTTAAACTCTAATATCTTGTAGTTCTTGCAGTCAATGTATTTGAAATGTTTTTTTTTGCATGTTTTCATAAGTACAATTATAGTCTAAGGCAAGATCTAATATCCAAAAGTTAGAAAGAAGAATTTGTTTTTGTTTCATTTTGATTTTCTCTCTTTATATTAGAAATGACAATTTTGAGTACACGATACAAAAAATTATATTTCAACCTTTCAATATTTTATAGTACTTTAAGATGGAAATAAAAATGCTTTAAATACAACAATGTTCATGGGGTTTAGAACCTTGTAATATTTTGACTATTATTTTGACAATTTTTCTTGAAGAAATCAATGAGATTCTGTCATATTTAATACGAACAAAAGTTTAAAAAAATTTAAGATGACAAATTTAGACCTAAAATAAGAATTAGTCAATTATTTTTAGAAGCCAACTTCAAGTTCATGCCTCACCTACATGTCAAAACACTTAGAGCAACTCTATCGGGGCATAGAGTACTAACTTTATAAGGAGTTTGCCATGGCCGGGCTTCTTCCTCAATTCCACTAGTTGACCAATTCAAGTTTTTCAATGCAAGTCTTTCTAAATTTTAATTACCACACTTGAAGTTGTAGGGCCCCGCACGTTTGACCTTGCCTTACATTTGACGTGAAGAAACTTGAAAAGAGCTCCTAGTTTTGGAGCCCCGACCCCTTTTGTAGAGAACATACAATCTCCCTAAAAAATTCAATGTAAAGAAGGAGAACTTGGGTGGCCATGTCATCCACTCATTAAGTTGTCTACCTTGGATCTCAAATTTTGCTACTACACAAGAACAAGTTTTATAACTTCCAATGGGGCTCGGTTTCTAGGTGGGTCTAGGTAGATAGGGTCAGTACGGGAATTCCGCTTCCAACTGTTCATTTTCCTATGACCTAGTGGAGATGCTCTTAACTGCTTCTCTAATGCCGCACTCTCAAATGGCACACTTCCCTATATATTGTCAAAATCTATCATGATGTGTCCATGTATATTGCGTCTAAAAGATGCCTATTCATTTATCCCTCAATACAGTGATGTTAGATTGAGAAGAGGGTCAATCATCTTGTAAGGTAGACTAGCCCATTTCTATCGCACCAACTATCTAGTTCCAACATCCTACTTTTGGTCCCAATTCCGCCACAAAACTCATCTAAATCTGTTCATTTTCTAACAAAATTGGTGCATTAATGCCAACAAGGGGCAATACATCAATTCCTTATTGGTAAATACTCAAGTGCTATTAGATACATGGAAAGGTGGTTATAGGTTGTTTTTGGGACATTTATGACTCTACTCTATGGGCCATTTTGTAATTTCAAAGCATACCACTTCAAAAATTTAAAAAATTTACAACATTCATCGAACAATTAGAATTCCACTTTGGTTTGATTTGTAAAACAAGCGTACACCTTCAAAAACACATGTTCCCCCTCTTGGAGTCGGTCGCGGTGAATTGACCCCCCTTGCTCGTCCCCCCAAGTCAATCCAAGGGGTGCAAGTAAGAAAAAGACCCCCTATTTTGTGCCCAGAAAATGTATACTCTACATCTCTCCTTGCTAATTTGGGGCCTCTGATTGCAAATATGAATTCAAAAATTGCAAATTTTATCATGCGTGGAAAATAACAAATTTCAGGGTTTCCCTTTGGGGACGAGCGAGGGGTCAGTTCACCCCAGTCTTGGAGTGGAATGGCCCCAAGATATTTAGATTGCCAAATCTAGGTGACAATAATAGTCTCGTCTACCTTACGTCCATTGCACTTGGTCCTCTAGCCAGACAACTGCTTGACTCGGTCGCCGTTCGGCCAAAGTCGTCTCCCAAAGGAAAGACCTACTAATTAATAACAACGGCTACTAACAATCGCGCGCGCAATTCTGCAGATCCGCAAAAACACGCAGGCTACTCTCACTCCTCCTACGAACTAAGCTATTACAGACTCACTGGCCTGGATCCAAGTAGCAGCAACATAGAAGCTTGCAGCAGCAGTAGAAGCTTACAAATTCTTGCGCAAAACAATGAAAACAAATTCCTTCACCTGCCAAACTTCCTGACTCCAACTTGTGCACCAGTAAGTTGATGTCTCCATGTCTCCCGCGGTTTCTGTTTTGTATGGACAGGATCCAAAACCATCAGTAAACTTAACCTAATATGAATGTACTTACTCACTCAACTTTTGTCTGTCTGTCTGGGAGAAGGAACAAAGCAGAATCCAATTCTCGAGAGAAAAAGTTTTCAAGTTGGACGAAGTTTAGGGTATCGTTTTTTAAGGAGTATTTTACGACTTAAAATTTTAGGTTTTTTTGTTTTGTTTGTGGGGTATTGGTCATGTTCAAAGTGATGCACCTGTAAGAGTGTGATCAACTGTTTGCAGACTTCTGATGTGGTGTGGCCGACAACAAGTGCAGTTGCAGCACTAGCTAAAGCTTCAACTTAGGTCTGTTTCTGTAGATGATTTGATTGATTCATAAAATTTCTGACATGAACCGCAAAGCTTACGCGCGCTCAGAAGAAAAAATAGTCTCGTCAAATCAGTGGCCGTGATATGATGCCTTGGATTAGATCGGCCCCATTTTGCAGTTCAGTTCAGTTCAGTTCAGGTAGTAGAGATGGGTTGCACTGTTTTTAAAAAATAATAGTACTGAGGGCACAACAATTATTTTAGTCAGTGGTACTGCTGTTGTTTGAGAGGAAAATAAATTTATTAGCTAATTGGAATTGTATTTCAATCTGCAGAAAGTAAAATGTAAGGTAGGTACCCCCAGAACGTCACTAATTGCTACTGTGCCTGATTATTATTAATAGATTCTTCAAATTTTCATATTTACTTATTGGCAAGTGGAAAGGAGGTTCCAATGCATCAAAGAATGTAACATTTGGATACTGTATGCAAAAGTTAGGAAGGAACAAAGTTTGGTTCTAAAAGCGAATCTTCCATAGAGGTACATAATTGATTTTGGAGATGTACACATTTAGGGGGGGCCCACCATATTACAAAGGAGATGACTTTGGTATGGCTTCATAGGATAGATAACTCAATTGGTGTATTTGATTCCTAAGTACCCAAGCCTTTTCAAGTGTATTTTTCTTGTGGAAAAAGAGCATCGGCTTATAGCTATCCCCAATGAAGCAAATTCCTTTTTTTTTCAAAATCTAACTAAAAAGATGTTTAAAGAGTTTGCTTATTAGTGAGTATACCAACTTTGAATGTGAAATTGTGTAGTAGTTGTGAGATTATAACAAGAGAAATGTATGTATCATATTTTTAGTATGTTGTCCCTCCCCACAATGTTTGAGAAATTGGCATATAAGCGTTTTTGGAGATTGGAGGTGAGATGAATAACTAAAAATAGTGTTAGCATACTAAAATGCATTTCCAAAAACCTTAAGTTCAAATGAAGAGCTATCAAACTCATTACACAATCCACCTTGCAATTGTTGAAATGCAATTTTTTTATAAGTATAAATTGCAATAACTCCAAATCAACTCTTAGATATTTAAATTTTCAATGGTGAAAATCATGAAAACACTTACTCTTTCAATTGGGACCATTTTCAAAGTAAGCAAATAAAACTGATTTTTTAGATTTCAAATTAAGTGAAATTGGCAAACTTTGCTCAAATCTTGGAAATCAAGTTACAACTGGCAAGCTTTATCCTTCCACTAATGGTACATATATGCCTTTGAGGACCTTTCAAAAATCAGATCTTTTATTTTTTCAGTGAAAAGTAAAAGCTTCTAACAATTAACCTTCAATATTGTCCGTAAATGTTTTTTAGAACGGTCAAAGGAATTTAACTACTCCTACACAAACAATCTTGAATTTTGGAGCAACTATATATGGTTGCTCAAGCAATTAGAGGTTAACTCCTAAAGGATCACCCATAGTATGTTTCAAATTAAACCATCATTTCCAAATGTATTGGATATAAATGATATAAAATAAATAAAATAAAAAAATGACAAATGAAATTCATCTTTACCAAACTATACTAGATTACTATAGGAATATGTGGAAAAACTTCCAAAACTTTGACCATGCATAGATTGCAAGATTACAACATTTGAATTTAGAAGGAAACTTGACCCTAGCCTTCACCGATAGTGTCAACAATCTTTGACATCTCTTGGAAAGTGATTTTTGACACTACAAGTAAGGAGATTGTACAATTGTATAATATATTTATATCAAGTTGGTTATATACTAGTTGAATTACAAAAATTGAAAAAGAATTTTGCACTTGTTGCTCAAGTTGCCTACTTTGCCCAAACAACATAAATTTTGATCTAGAGACCTATTCAAAAAAAACTTAGAACTCATGACTGTTCAAAATATAGCAAATAATATAAAGTTTGTAAAGTTTCAATACTTGCAATTTTTCAAATGAAGAATCAACATTGAATTCAAAGCTACCATTGATCATTTAATGCCCCTTAGGCATCATATCTATTTACACCATGTAAAGTCTTGTAAAATCTATGTTGAAAGAATTGAAATATGATTTTACGCTCATAATTATACAAAATATATTATAGAATGTAGGAACTTAATATGGTAATGTAGTCATATATAATAGTATCAAAATACAAAATATAGATATACAAGATAAAGAATTCTTCAAAAAATGATCTTTGGGACAATCAAAAGATGAAGCATCAAAGATTCTACATCAAATCATAACTTTCAAAAGTTGGTTTCATAAAATGTCTCCATAAGGCATAGTTGCACCTTAGTTTGCAATATTTTTTCTAATTTTTTCTTCAATTTGTCAATTAACCTCTAGTTGGATGTACTGCATGTAGGTGTTCACTTTGACCTTATCTTTTTGGAACTCAAATGCTCTCCTTTCACACCCCTTCGAAGTGTAATCCTCTTACTCTTCTTCATATTTCCAATGAGATTCTATACCATGTGTGAAAATTATTGAATCTTTTTTTATCGTTTCCACACCCGTGCTACATCCTTTTTTACATTTATATTAGACCTCTTCATCATTTACATCAACCCACCTTTTTAGCATTTTTTGGATTTTTTAAGATTTTTATATAGATTGCTTGGAAGGTCTTTTCAATGTTATCCTCAATGAACCAAGGTAGTAAATCCAACAATTTCTATCAAAATTATTGGGCATTAGGATGAGAGTGCGTTGAAATATACTACACCTATCTTTTCAACATGCATGTCACATCCTTTCTACATTTGTGATACACCTATTTACGTCAATGCAACCTCTTTTTCACATCTCTATCACATCTTTTTCTATTATTCAAGAGGTCATGTGCATGAGGTTGAGATGACACATACTGTACTCAATCCTATTTCAATTTTTTAAACTCTTATAAGGTAAGATATTTGAGGTGCAGGTGGTAGATATGGAATCGAGGTCCAATTTATATTTTTGAAATTGCATTACCTAAAGTCAAAAATAGATAGGATCCCAATACAAAATGATTGTGTGGTGAACTACCAGTATACTAGGCTTGTTTTTTTCACATCTTTTCTACATTTGTGTCACATCTTCTACACATGTGTGATACACCTATTCACATCAATTCCACCTTTTTCACATCTTTTTCACATGCCTCTATTTAACATCTTTGCTACATTTTTCACAACTGAGATGTTATATGTTAGGACTACTAGGTCAAAATGACATATGCAATCTTACTTCAAATTTTTTTCCAATGTTTACAAGGTGAGATATCCAAGATGTAGGTAGTAGGTGGTAAATATAGAAGTTAGGTTTGCTTCACATCATATCTATGACATTGCATGTCCCTACTTCAAATAGTGTGGGTGCATGCAAACAAATCCTTTGAACGTGCTTTTTACATCTTTTCAACATCCACGTCACATCCTTTTTGCACTTGTGATACACCTATCCACATACATCCCACATCTTTTTCACTTACATGCCACATGTCTCTACTTGATGTCTTTGTGCCATTTTGTTTACATCTTTGTTACATCTTTTTCTATTCTTAAAAAGTCTAGTGTACGAGATAGAGATAACATAAATACCCAATCCAATCCTTACAAGATAAGATACCAAAGGTGCAAGTGGTAAATATGGAAGTCAAGTCCACTTTACATTGTATTTGTGACATTATATGATCCTACTTCAAAAATGAAAAGGATGGACGCATGCAAACAAATCCTTTGGACAATTTTGGATAAGGATGCCTAGCTTAACTCTTTGACTCCAGTTGTGTCCATAGTTTATGTCACAACCAAGTAGCCTAAATTTTTAGATATGCAACTTCCTTTGACTAGCTCTAACACTTATTTTTTAAACTTTCCCTCTACAAGGGACTATTTTTTTTTCAAATCAACAACCTTGATATGATGCCTTGGATTAGATTGTCCCATTTGCATTTCACTATGGTACCAGTCTAAAGTTCCAATCCAAACACTCCATTTCTTTGGGCTCCAACCCAAAGTCTTTTGGTGTAAGGTAGTATGCTCTAAAAGCGCCCACCTTCTTCAAAGCGCTCCTATTTTGGGGTGAAGAATGGAGACCTATTTTAGCAATTAAATGCATTGAGAAAAAATTATTTTTCTATTGCAATAGCCAATCATTGCCTTTGATTTCTGCAAATTTATTTACAAATTGCAAGTGGACAGATTTTGGGAAACCTATGGTTACAAATTGGTGCCTATGCCTTGAATCTTTGAAAATTTATAAGTAATTCAAAAATGCTTGGAAAAATACAAAACCACTTGTGTTAATTTTCACATCCATTTCTCTTTCTCTGAAAAATGGTCTAAAAATAATTTTGTCCATGTAAGCCTATGAAAAAGGCGGGCCAGCTCTTAAATGGTTGTTATTAGAGCATACTACCTTAACCCCTGAGCGCCCAAGGGGCCAAAATATGGCCTCTCCATTTTTGAAAGATGTCCTTGTTTGACTCTTATAATCTTTTCAATGGTACAGTCAAAGGACGCGTCCCTCTCCATGTATCTTTGGACATGTCTCTACTATCAATCGGCACGGTCAATTAGTGTAGATCTTTTTTAGGTGATAGTTTAATTGGAATGAGTATAGAAAGGTTTGGATTTTTGTAAACATGGGCTGGACGCTCAGGGGTTAAAAGAGGCCCTCAGTTCAGGTAGTAGAGATCGGTTACACTGATTTTAAAATACTAGTACCGAGGGTGCAACAATTATTTAGTTGTCACAACTGTTGTTTTTGAGAAAAATAAATATATGAGCTAATTGGAATTATATTTTAATCTGCAGAAAGTAAAATATAGTACAAATGAGATGACTTTTGTAGATTAGTGTAGCATGCCTTGATGGGATTAGATAAATCAGTGTATTTTTAACTACTAAAGGACCACCTGGAGTATGTTTCATATTAACCCCTGAGCACCCAACCCATGTTCACAAAAATCCAAACATCTCTATACTCATTCCAATTAAACTATCACCTAAAAAAAGATCTACACTAATTGACCGTACCGATTGATAGTAGAGACATGTCCAAAGATACATGGAGAGGGATGCGTCCTTTGACCGTACCATTGAAAAGATTATAAGAGTCAAACAAGGACATCTTTCAAAAATGGAGAGGCCATATTTTGGCCCCTTGGGCGCTTAGGGGTTAAGCAGATTCAAGTGCATTCAGTACATATGTCATGAAATGAAAAAAAATAAAAAATAAAAAATTTGTTTGAAATTTGATTGTTCGAAATTGTAGGGGCCGGTTTATACTAGCTCTGGGGCCGGATGGAAGGCCAATCCAAATTTGCCTTCAATCCAACCCAAATTCACCACTCCGGCCCTAGACAATAGGGGTAGTCATACCTTCTTCACTTGGCACTTGAAGAATGGAGAATGAGAAGTTGGGGAGGGTTTGGAGGAGCCAATGGGAAGCCATGGTGGGTGAAGGTGTGACACTCCTAAAAGATGTATTTAGAGTGAAGAATGAAAAAATGGAGAATCCATTTACCTAAAAGTAAACAATGAAGTGAAACTAGAATGACGAAGGGAAAAGTGCCGGTTCACAAAGGAAAAAGGAGAGCATAAAGGAATATACTTAAGTACATATATCTTCCGCACTCCCACTCTTCACCTCCAGAGGTGAAGAGTGGGAGTGCGGAAGATATACGTACTTAAGTATATTCTCTCTTGAATGGACAAGTTCAACCGAATCCCAAACCGCCACGTACGTGTTCTCCATTCTTCAACTCCAGAGTGAAGAAGGTGTGACTACCCCTAATGTAAAGTGTTGAGGACAAATTTTGGGGCCGAATTTCCAATTCATCACTCCGGCCCTAGTTAATGTAAAGTATTGAGGCCCGATTTTAGGACCAAATTTTCAATTAATGTCCTCTTATATTTTCTTAGTGCTCAATTAAAAATGATCTCACATGCATCTTTTCCTATTTTTCCTATTTCAAAAATAAAAGAAGGAGTGTTTTTAATTTTTTAATTTTTTTCTATTTTTTCTATTTCAAAAATAGATGAGAGAATTTTTTTACTTTTTTTGAACCCTTTTCCTTTCTCTTCCTATTTTCTCTATTTGGAAAGAAAGAGGAAGTTCTTTGACTTCTTTTGAACATTTTCCTTTCTCTTGATGTTGAAACTAGAGTCATAGCTCCATAATAATTGTCATTTATTTTCGTGAGAATTTTAAGAATTTCAATAAATAAATAATTTTGGTCTTGTCATTGTAGGGGGTTGAAAATAATCACACAACAAAACACACAATTTGAGAAAGCATTTCTTTTTATCTCTTTTTTAAAATCTATATTTTTAATTTTATTTCAAAGAAAAGTATGAAGTTTTTTATTATGAGAAATCTAATGAATTCAATGATAAATGTAAATCAAGTTTTACAGTACATGTTATTTCTAGTAACATAATCTTTCTTTATTATATTCTTTTTTCAATAATTTGTCATTAGAATTGATAAAAACACACATATCTTACATATGTTAGAGTTCGTGGCATAACTTCAACAATGACTTCCATTTATATATTGTGTTTGATAAGAAATGTACCAAAAAATTGTACCAAAAAAACATTGTTCTTAACCAAATAGACATCTCATGTTTAGACAAGCAAAACAAGAAATGTACCAATTTATTATTATTATTAAGCTTGTACCAAATAAGCATCTCATGTTCAAAACAATCATACAAAACATTATGTACATAACAAGAAATAAACATCATATTCTTTGACATATAAGCTAAGCGTAAGATCCTACAATTCATTACTCAAAACATTCATTTTTTCATCATTTTGGGTCAATGCAATAGAAATGGAAATACCTATAGAAACATCTATTGACTTTGATGGCTTGTAAAGTAACTTTCTTGGGGTAAGGCAACCTAATTATTTCAAGCAACCTAATTTCAATATTAAGTGTACATGGACTAGTATATGTGGTCATTTTTGAAACAAATAAAAACAATGAATGCAAATCCAATAAAATTGGTAATTTTTTTTGCATAATTCACAAGTACTTTCCAAATGAAGAAAATCACAATTGGTATTATTTTTTCCAAAATTCAGCAATATTTCCAAAGGCAAAAAACACAATTGGTAATTTTTTTGCAAAATTCACCAATACTTTCCAAAGACAAAAAATAGAATCTAGGGGAGGACACTCTCACTACATTTGGGGTACCCATGTGTGGCGGAGTGATTTTTTTAACCCCTATTTACTTTTGAATAAACTATAATTTCATCCTAAAATTTTGAGCTTTTTTTAACAATGACTAAAGGTTTCTATTGACAAAAATTTCAATTCCAAATAACATAAGATATATTGTCTAGAAAGGGTTGAAAAATGAACTAAAATGGCATGTTCACTAACTAAAATATTTATAGAGCTCACATGAAGATGACTATTGCATCAATATTCAACTAAAATAAACTTTCAATAGAAAGCTATTCTATAGAATTTTTTTTTCATTTTTCAAATTTTTTTTCTTATATAATATAGAGGTGTGAAAGTTATTTTTAGCTTTACAGTGTATCTTTTTTCTTAAAATTTTTATAACTAATTACTATTAGCATAAAAAAATATAAATAATTTAAAACATAAACTTTTAAAGTAGTAAAATCTATCCATAATTTCTTTTTGAAAAAAAAATTAAATTTACCGATGTATTACTTGTATTACTTTTTCCATCCCACATGGGTTGCTAAAACGTGGGGAGTGTCCTCCCCGGGAAAAAAATTGGTAATTTTTTTGCAAAATTCACCAATACTTTCCAAAGACAAAAAACACTATTGGTACAAGTTTTGCAAAAAATTCACCACGTCACTTTTCTAAAAATAAATATAAAAGCATCTACTAAATTAAGCTATGCCACTACACTGTTGTGCCAATGGGATTTTATGGTCCACAACACATTGCAATCATAGATGCTGTGGTGGAAACAATACCCAGCTGAAATTAATCAACCCCAGTGCTTCCAGAATATATATAAGGGCAACATAGATTGAAAGAAGTTTCTTGAGCTTACAATTAATAAGCATGTACCAAAACATAAAAAAGACCTTGCATTGGTAGACGGTGGAGATTTGTACAATCCAATGGAGGAGCCCAATCTGACCCCAATCCAGTCCTAGATGGGAAATTGGACCATCCAAAACCTCGTCCCGATTGCTTCCTTGGGGTTGGATGGTTTGGCGCCAAACCCATGCCACCTAAGGCAACACATAGGATGAGTGGTGTTTCCAATTTGGCCTTAGTATAAAGCTCATGGGCCAGATTAGAAAAATAAAGTGATCCTATTGATTCAAACTTGGAAAGCTCTAGCTAGCCTTCAATCTGGCCCTAAGTATAAACCGGCCCTATTAAGATTACTCTCGGAATACATGAAAAACAATTCCAATAATTTGACCATGTAGATTGCAAGACAGGGCTGCTATTCTGTAAGCTTGTAAGCGTGCACTAGAAGGAACCTGTGTTTTTTTTGACGGAATTTTTCTAGATATCCATATGTTTTCATGTTAACAGTGATGTCAAATAAAACATTGAGATGTTTCATTTGACGTCACTGTTAATATGAAAAACATGTGGATGTTTAAAAAAATCTGTCTTGAAAAACATGGGTTTCTATTAGTGGTGAGCTTGTGAGCTTGTAAGCTTGTAAGTATATAATTTTTTAGAGATTCCATCTAAAAAATTTTGGTCAAAATTTTTTTAGTAACTATTACCATGAATCTATTACCGTGGTCCCTTAAACAACCTTGGTGTGCTACTTATTAGACTTTGTTAAATTTTAAGAAGAAGAAAAATTGGTTATTAATTAAGATTTGTTTGAAATCAACCAAAATTGTTCCATTGAGATTATAATCACTCCTCTCTTGTTGCTTGGGTCCCCTTGATGCTAAGGAAAGCCCCCATGCAATAGGAAATAAAATAAAATAAAAATAAAAAAATTTGTAAATTTTTTTTTCTTGCTGCAAAGGAACTCCCCTCGGTGTCGAGGGGACCCAAGCAACAAGAAGGGAGTGATTAACCAAATGACCATTTGATTAATAAATAGAAGAGTTGGACCCTTGGAGGTCCTATAAGAAGGCAATGATCAAGTATTCAACAATTTGGTGTAATTGAGCTCATTCCTTAAAAAAATAATCCTTATCAACCAAATATTTTCTTCCAAAATCTTAACAAGTCCAATTACCAACACATCAAGGTAGAAGTGTAGGTACCTCTTGTCGGCCTTGAGAGGACCCATGCTACTACAAGATAATAGTTTTTATTAACAATTTTTTTTCTAAAATCTAAACAAGTTCAATAACAATGCATCAAAAGAAAATTATTGGTATTTTCCTATTAGCCCTGAGAGGAATCACACTACTATAGGAAAGT
Organism: Rhytidiadelphus loreus; assembly: GCA_947034895.1. NCBI lineage: Eukaryota > Viridiplantae > Streptophyta > Bryopsida > Hypnales > Hylocomiaceae > Rhytidiadelphus > Rhytidiadelphus loreus. Next base: position 23,318,310 of record OX344765.1, on the reverse strand, counting down.
GATCGACTAATATTCTATACAAACTTATTTCCATCTCCATTCATCTTTCACATCAATTAAGTTCATCATTTTCAAAATACATACTTCTAATATTTTAGACAACATTGAAAATTATAATTTTCATGTGAATTCTACATAACCACGGAAATAGGTCCGTAGTAATAGGTACTAAAATTTACTAAAAATAGTAAATTTTGGCCAAAATTTTTAGATGAAGTCTATTGTTATTTTGTTAGAAATATTATTAAGTTTTCTTGTGCTTCTTCAAATTTCTAAGCTCAACGCTCACATAATCCCTGCTCAACGCTCATAGGCTCAATCATACTCATAGGCTCACAAAATAGCACCGTTGGATTGCAAGATTACAGTGTTTGAATTTAAATGGGGAAAAAATATGTTTTTTTATTGACATGGTCAACAATCTTTGACATCTTTTGGAAAGTATTTTTGGCACTACAAGTAGGGATATTTTGCAATTGCTCCATACATCTACATCTATATATCAAAATTGGTTGGTTATATACTAGTTGAATTTCAAAATTAGAAAAGGGATTTTGCACTTGTTGCTCACAATTACCTACTTTGTAAACAAACAACATAAATATTGATCCAAAGACCTATTAAAAAAAACTTAAAATTGATGTTCAAAATATAGCAAATAATTGAAAGTTTGTAAAGTTTCAATACTTGCAATTTTTCAAATGCATAATCAACAATGAATTCAAAGTTACTATTGATTGTTTAATGTCCATGGGTATCATATCTATATAGACCATGTATATTCTTGGAAAATCCTTCTAGAGAATTGAAATATGATCCTATACTCATATACAAAATATATTATCAGAAATGTAGATACTTAACCCCTAAAGCACCAAACTACTACATTTTTTCTGGCAACATAGTGATTTGGGGCAACTCGCTACAAACGGAATTCTTCTTTTTTTTCTTTGAAATTTTTACACAAAATGTGCATGAAGAGCACCTTTAAGATGCAACACTTTTTATAACTTTTGAATACATGGTTAAAAAGTTATTGCATGATATGTAGTTTTTAATTCTCGGTGGGCGACTAAGAAAAATTACTTGAATTTAAAAAAAAAAATTAGAACTTACTTTCTTAGATTTATATATATGAGGAAAGATTTAAATCATTCCATTTTGATTAACAATATGAAAGTTATGAGGAGTTCTAGTTTGCGGGTAGTTATGTATTTTCTACTCTAAAATAAACTTTGAAGTCCTTTATTTAAAGCAATTTTCAATATTTTTGAAAAAAAATTAAAATCATAGGATGTAGATTTTTTATTACAACATTACAACCATTGAGATTGGAATTTTTCAATTCCATAACTAAATTCTCAACAATTTAGTATCTTGATTCATTCTCTACTTTTTTCTACTTACAATTTTTTTCCTATATGTTGTACAATTCCAAATGATCTAAATTTTTTCAACCATATAGCCAACTTGGCTTGAAGAATGAATCCAAAGAATTACCACAATTTTGGACATTTTTTCATACAAATGTGACCTTGTGAAGTGTAGCCGCCCGTTTTTTTGCAAGCCCCTAGAAGGATTTTTGTCACTTCAAATGCTAATATCTTGCAATCTCTATGGTGGAAATTTCTGAAATATTTTCCACATCTTTTCAAGCCAATGTAATACAAGATCCTACGGTTTTATGTGTCCAAAAATGTTCTTTTTTCTAAAATTTAGTACTTGTACTAGAAATTGCAGTTTTAGAGCATTTTTGGTGAAAATTTAATCCTAAACCTTTAGGAGTTAATATGAGAATGCAATCAATTATAATAGTATCAAAATACAAAACATAGAAAGAAAAGATAGAAAATTCTTGCAAAAATCATAGGGTGAAGCATCATAGACTCTACACCAAGTGTTGGTTTTAAAAGTTTTAAAAGTTGGTTTTACAAAATGTTTCCATAGGGCACATTTACATCTTAGTTTGCATTATTTTTTTCATAATTTTTTCTTCAATTTATCACTTAACCTCTTGTTGGATGTGTTGTATATAGGTGTTGACTTTGACCTTATCTTTTTGGAACTCAAATGCTCTCTTTTTACACCCGTTTGAAGTGTAAGCTCGTAACTCTTCTTCTTTCCAATTTCACATCCATACTAAACCTCTTTATCATTGAACTCGACCCACATTTTTTCACGTTTCTTTTTCATTTTTTGGATTTTCTAAGTTTTTCATGTAAATTGCTCAGAAGGTCTTTTTGATGTTATTCTCAATGGACCATATAGTATATCCAACAACTACTATCAAAGTTGTTGGACGTTAGATTGAGGATGTGTTGAGAATATAGTACACTTGACTTTTTACATCTTTTCACATCTATGCTACACCTATTGACATCAATCCCACTTCTTTTTCAAATCCATGTACACGTCTCTAACTACCTGACATCTTTGCAAAAAAAAAATTCACATCTAAGCTGTCACATCTTTTTTATTTTTAAAAGGTCTGATTCTACTTGAAGTTTTTGCCACATTTTTTAACATCTCTGTCACATCTCTTTTTATTCTTAAAAAGTCATGTGCAGAAGGTCAAGATGACGCATATCATACCCAATCCTATAATGTAAGATATTTTAGGTGCAAGTGGTAAATATGGAAGTTAAGTCCACTTTACATTATATCTATGACACAGCATGATATTACTTTCAAAAATGGATAGGATCAACTAAAGTCAAAATAGATAAGGTCCCAATATGGAATGACAGTATAGTGAACTATACTGGACTTTGACTTTTCACGTCTTTTCTACATTTGTGTCACATCTTCTTCACATGTGTGATACACCTATTCACATCAATTCCACCTCTTTTTCAAATCCCTGCACACGTCTCTACCTCCCTGACATCTTTGCAAAAGAAATTCACATCTAAGCTGTCACGTCTTTTTTTATTTTTAAGAAGTTAGGTGTAGGAGGTTGAGATGCCCAACTCAACTCTTTGACTCCAATTATATCCACAGTTTATGTCACAACCAAGTAGCCTATTTTTTCAAATATGCACCTTTCCTATCAATGACTAGCTCTAACACTTATTTCTTAAACTTTCCCTCTACAATTAAAGGATTGTTTTTCCCCCCAACCTATGCCTCATGTACACATCTAACACTATTAGAAACATGGTCTATCAATGTAGACTAAGCTTCAACACCCACACTTGGTCTAACTCATCATTGGTTAGAAGCTAAAAAAATAATTAACCTTGCAAAGAACACAACAGTCTAAAAGTGTCCAATAGATGATAAAGAATCCTTCTATGTAAAACACAAGCCGGTGTAGACATTCATCCTTGTATGAATTTTGTATGAAAAAGGGAGGTCTTGCACAATAGTTTGACCTCCTATGAACACTCTTTTTCTCCTCTCAGTCTTCTTCTTTTTCCTCTTCTTCTTTTTTTATTTTTTTCAAGTACGAAATGATTCACACAATTCCCAAAGGAAGATTTCCACGGTGACCAACCCGGCGTGCATTCCGGCACTCAGGGTTGGAATTAATTTGGTCAACTTTCATTGACTTTGTTTGTTCGAGCTCCACTTCATGCATCGCAAGCAACCCAATGTGAACATGGACTCTTGGAAACTCCACGGTGCATTAATTTCAAGGCATCATGGTGCTCCAATATTATTAAAATCCCAATTGCCCAAACGTCCGGCCTACAGTGGCACGACGTCGGAAGTCTTCTCTCAGTGCAGCTTTGCAAGTAGCGCAACTGAATGTTTTTGGATTGCATGTTGGATTCAGTGTTGTTGCACACGTTGTGTTTTTCTGGGATTCATTTCATAGCTAGCTTGGTAATTAAGCTTCAATATCACAGCCGTAGTGTGTCTGTCAGTTGAAGCTGTTTTGTAAGTTGTGCATGTCCTAGCTTCACAGTTTGAGTAGTTTGAGTCACCTGTACGTGGGAGCTGCATTGCATTGCATTGTGTGCTGTGCAGTGCAGTGCATTGCATCAGTGTGGCGGAGATTGTGGTGAGCCAGGCGTTGAACAATTCTACGGAGTAAGTTATCAGCTTTCATTTATAACTTGAACGAGATCGATCGATCATCGATCATCGATCAGTTGGTTGTACGTTGGTTTCCAAGTACTCCGTCACCTGCTGTCACTATTGCTAACTTATTTTGTGTTTTTTGTTTTGGGTGTTTTTGAAGGTAATGAATGAGACTCTGGCCAGGAGGGTTGCGTCATGATCGAGGCTCCTGTATGCCAATAGTGGTTTCTGTTGTTTGTTTTTTCATCTCGTAATAATTATTTATCCGAGATGTTTGTATTGTCAAATGTGGCACAGGAGTTCGATCGATCTAGTGATTTCAAAATGGTTGATAATTACGACTGTAACGGACGGACGGACTGACTGTACGTTGAATGGAAATGGAAGCGGAGACTTGCAGCAAGCCTTGGTGGTTGCATGATTCACTGTCTGCTCTCCAACAAAGTGCGGGCTTTTCTTGAGGTCTGCGTGACTACTGCTGCTCATGCAATCAAACTTCCCCCAAAGTTTGATTTGAATGCAATTATACAATTTCTAGAAATTTTGCAACAGAATTTGCTACCAATTTCAGCAACAGGCTTTGGGCTACGTTTGGGAGCCAACTCTTTTCCTGATCACCCACATTTTGGCACCCACAGGGTGGTGTGTTTCTGTTCAGGTACCAGATGAGTAAGTGATTAGGAATGGCGCGTTGTGATTGGGCTACATGACTCTCGATTTTGCAACCAACCCTTGGCCAAAAATAGGATGACCTATTTGACCAGAAACGGGATGAACAGAATCTTTGACACCTAGAAAGCTCATGGTGATTTTGTTTTGGGAAATGGAATTGTGAAAATTATGAAATCCTTTTGAATTTTATTTCTACGCACAGGGAAATTATTCCACTCATGACAACATACTTGCACTCTGGATATGCTCAATTGCTTAAGTAGTTGGAAATGGATTGGCTCCCCTAGTGACATTCAAACCCAAAGAAGAATGTGGGGTGTCCAAGAGTCCAACCAACTTGGTTGGTTTGGATCATTGCAACCCAAGTGGAGTGCAAACATTGGATGTGGAGATGTTTTGTATACTAAATGTCTATTTTACAAAAAGAAGTAGAGTAACTCTGGTCGTATGACTAGTGTGAATGAAGAGTCTGTTGGAGATAGGTCTATTTTATACAAACTAAGCTAAAACTACATAATACCACCATCTACCCAATTCTGTCACCTACATGATCCTCCCAATTGTATCAATGGCCTATGTATTACCGCAATCTTTACAACTCTTTATCATGATGGCAAAGCACTTGGGTAGTGGACACATTAGCCTATGCTTGAACAAGGATTTGCTCATGCTTCAAAAAGGGTCTATTCACAATCAGTTAACATTTCAACTTTGAAAAATCACTAAAAATTTAACTTCTTATCGGAATGTCTTCATTCTTTTTACAATTGACTTCTTTCAAACTTTTCAATCTTTGAAAAATATGGGAGTTGACAAATAGCTTCTCCGAAGTACCTAGATAGAAAATCTGTGTGGTAAAGGGCAATTCTACCTTAATGTAGGACAATTTAGATTCACGCCTTTCAGTTGCTAAGGAAAAATGCATGTGTGGTGTGCGTTTTTTTACTGCATCCCCCACTGTCAAAGCTTTACTTTTATTATTTTTCTTTTTCTTTGATTGAGGACTACTTCCAAACTAATCAAGTTTACATGCTAAGGTAGGAGGTCCATAAGTGGACCATCTAAGGGCTAGATTTGAATTTTAGGGAGGTGAAACACCTTGAAATATTTTTCAATAAATTTTCCTTGAAAGACAAGGAGAATTGACATCTAACCCAAGTCGTTTCATATTTTTTGAGGCTTCATGGAATTAGTTATGAAAATTTAAAGTTAAAACACCATAGGGCTTTTGATAGAGCTCTAAAAGCGACCACCCCTTGAAATGTACACCATTGGTTCATTTTGATAAATTGAAGAAAGTAGAATGTACCTCTGAGGCACGTTCCATTCAAAATGCCCGATCCAAATTTGAGCCTCCTACCTTAGTGCTCATGCTATTCTGGGACAAAATTTCCATGTAAAGACTATGATATCTCTAATTGGGCTATTATTTGTGAGGATTTCAACATACCATATGGTATTGTACATCACGTGGGAGTGGAAACTATTGTGTAATAGGCTAAAATGCCGAAATGGAATTTCCACATCAAATTTTGATAAATCACATCACCTCATACCAATTACTAGATGTCATTTGGCACTTTTTTTGTAACAAAAATTACTTAATTTATGTCAAATTTGATTCACATAGGGTACAATGTAGTTGTATCTCTTTGACTACATTAATAATTCCTAAAGTGGTAGAGTTTGGGGCAAGGCTTTTTTTTGGACTTTTTGGTGCTAGATTGCACCAGAAAAAATAATCTAGCTAAAAAATGGCAGAAAAATGCCCAGAAAAAATGAATGATTTTGCCAAAAAAATTCAAAATAAAAAAATTATTGGATGAAATCGTTAGATTTTGAATGAAAACCAAATTATAGACATGTGATATGTGCTAATCTGATATTTTCTATCCAAAATGTCGATGAATGTTGAAATTTGGAGCACTACTATAACATTTTATATCGCCACTTTGACACTTCTTAGAAAATGGAAAAAAAAAGTCTTGGTCTAGGAGATTTTGGAACCAACAAAATCTATTATCAACTTAGACTTTAGAATAACGGTATATAAATCTGAAACCAACAAAATCTATCATTGACCTAGATTGCAATTGAAGAGCAATTGAATGTTTGGTACGTTGATTATTAGTGTTTGAAATACTATGTGTAATCCAAATTTCAAAAATTGTATAGATGTATTATAAAATACAACTTGAAATAGTAATTTAATGATGATTTTTGAACAATAGTTTGTAAAGTATGATTCATAAATAATATTACCTCATGGTTAGATCAACTAATATACAAACCAGTATTTTTCAATAAAATTTGAAGTCAAAAATTGAAAATTCCTTCTAAATTTGAATGCTACATTTAACTACTTCTGGACTTTTGAAAGTCTAGAATTAACATCAGGAGATAATCAATAGGAGATAATCATCTGGAGATCTCCAGATGCATCAAGAGATCTATACAAACATCAAGAGATCTATACAAACATTGAGAGATAATCATCAAGAGACCTTGAAGTGCATTGTCCAGAATTCACTTAAAAGTCTAGAAGTAGTGAAATGTGGCATTTGATTGTAGATTGAATATTTGTGATTTTTACAAGATTTTTTTTCTTGAAGTTCAAAATGTTAATTTCTAATTATAGAATTTTTGAAAATTTTACTTTTACTATGTTTAGATTATGTTTGCATTCATCTATTGTTCAAAATTTGAACACCTTGTATTTAGGAGGTAAGATGGAAATTAAAGTGAAGGACCTCAAAACTAGAGGCAAGCAACATAGTGATTTTGGTGTAACTTGTAAATCACCATGTCCTATCAATATTTCTACACTTGCTCATTGAAATTTGAGTTGGCATGTCACTTGTTACCACAAATCATAACTATGTCTTATTTTCACTAGTGAGTCTTTGTATAGAATTGATCATTTGTTCTAACAAAAATTAGGGTGAATCCCTTGATGGAGCAAGATGTGATTTCCAAAAGTGTATCCAAATCATAGGAAGAATTAAGTGGCAAACATGCATATTTAATTTGTTGACTTCTAATTAAATCAACAAATTAGGAAGCAAGTGACACTACTTATAATAAAATGATTATATGAAAGTGATTCTCATTTGGATTTTTTTTTTTTTTTTTTTGAACAAATGGGAAACCCACTGCATTAAAAAGAGAACCAAAAACAACCAAGCCAACAAGAGGTTGGACAATGAAGAGAGAAAGAGCACCAGGGGAAACTGACAAAGCAAAACTAGAAGGAGCATTGCTGAGGGCCCTCTTTGTTCCAGATAATACTATCGTTAAACTTTCTGGCTAACATAGGAGAATGAATCCAAGTTTTCTAGAAATTCGAATGGGCCGCCTCAGCCCGGGTGGGATTGGAACAAGTGATGAGCTTGGTACGATGATGGGCAACACAACCCGCATCAAGAAGAGTGTCCCACAACGCTTTTTGTGTGACCCCCCTCGGCCAAGTTTCGTGCATGAAAACCTTGCGGTTCCGTGCAATCCAAATGAGCCACAGTGATGACCCTTGAAGTAGGGTCCAGATATTGCGTAAGTGAGCAAAACGCCGGGGTAGCGCAGCTCCGAAGACGCATTGGGTGAAGGAAAATCTGTTGTACGGGCCCGAGGCCGAGGCAATGAAAAGCCGATGGATGATGGACTAGGCGTATTCCTAGATCTCTTGAGCTTGATCGCAAAAATAAAAGTGATGGTTCGGTGTCTCGGCGAGATCTTTGTGACAGCAGTTACTTGTGATGTCAATGTTGGGGTTGATCCGGGCCCTCCAGGAGTGAACCGCAATTGCCTTGTGCCATACCAACCACATGAATGCCGCTTCCTTCTAGGATCGGGACTTGTGCCAGAGGTCTTTCCAATCCGGAAGATAGGTGTTGGGAAGATAGTTGGTCCACTTGGAAGGGATGGATCTTTTGAGCTGGTGATTTTTGTTGAAGAGGTTCCTGCCTAATGGTGTTGAATAAGACATGAGAGGGGAACCTGACGCCCAAATCCATCTGCCAAGGTTGAACTGGAGTGATTGAGATTCCCCATAATAAAGTAAGGTGTGTGTGCCGCCTCGGCTCCTGTTGACTTCAATGACTCGAATCCGACGAACAAAACCGGTGTGGCTTACTGCCTCAGTTAGTGGAGGATTGAGGATGAGCTGTCGAGAGGATGTGCCAATAACCATAGTCGTAGTATCGGCCGGTACAGAGAATCTACAAACTGATGATGGGTTGAGTCGGAGTTGTAGGCCCTTGGTTTTCTATGCCCAAACAGGGGCTTCGTTCGCAACATTGGCGAAAAGACCCACCCCACTGTCCATCTTACACTATGTCATATTGTCTACTAAGATAGACCAGCCACTCATGAGGAATGTGTGAGATAAGGTACCTCCATTTCCCGAGCTCATCCTCCTTAAGCTTGAATGTCTGTGATAAGTCCTTCCAGTTTCTGAAATCTTGTTTGTCTTGATCCCAGAGGTCTGCTATGATCCTGAGACCCTCTAGTGCTAGTTTTCTGGCTCGGGTAGCTATGAAGTGGAAGTTAGATCCGATATAATTCGTCGACCACCACAGACTGGCTGTCAGGACTTCTACTGCTTTGGTGGGAGGAACTAGTTCGATAAATTTGGCAATTTTCTGCCAGGCTGACATAATCCTATTCCAGGCTCGGGATCCACGAGAAACGGATGGAGATTTGAGCATGAGCCATGAATGCGATGGAAACCAATATTTAGATTTCGGACTTGGCTTCATTTTATGAATTCAATATCTCAGGAGGATCTTAAGATTGGATATCCTTGGTTCGATTGCGAAGAGAACCCATTTAGCAAGTAGGGCTGTGAGAGATACCTCAAGGTTGAGGAGATGAAGTCCCCCTGTTGTTTTGGGGAGGCAACAGTCTTCCCAATTGACCCGAGTTCTTGTAGTATGCTCTGATCCACTCCAGAGGAAGTTACGGAGGCTCCCCTGAGCTCGAAGAAGAGCGTGAATCGACCCGCTCCAAATGGCGATGAAATAATATAATGTAGACAGTAAGACCGCATTGATCACTGTGACTCTGCATGCTAAAGAAAGTCGCTGGGTGGTCCAATACATTAGTTTTTTGGTTATCTTTTCCTGGAGAAATCCATCGATGTCAGAGGTATCTAAGGTAACTCTGAAAGGGGCTCCGAGGAGTTCGGATATAGAGCCGGGAGGAGCCTATGTAAGGTTGAATTGCTCCGTCCAGACTGGTCACGTTGTTTTGGAAAACCAGTATCCAACGCTTTTAACCCAGTTGATGACGAGCCTCGTTGCCGTTCCAAATTTTTCCAGGAGGTTGATAGTGTTGCGTAAAACTACTTCTGTGCCCGCTATGGACATGCCCGTGTCATCTGCGTATTGTGAGACTAACTAGTGTAACTCGCTATCTAGTAATCTAATACCCTGAATCCTTCCCAGACGTTGTTCCTTAGCTGCGGCCATGTTGAGAGATTCTCCGACTATTAAAAAGAGGTATGGAGCTAATGGACACCCTTGCCTCATACCGTGGAGGATTGGGAAAGTTTCTGTAGCTTTACCATTCACGAGCACTGATGCAGAGGCGTCTTGTAAGAGCATCCTGACTAGTTTTGCAAAGGAGTCCGGGATACCAATATTCCGCATTGCCTGAAAGAGGAAGTCCCATGCAACTACATTGTATGCTTTAGTGAAATCTAGTTTAAGAAAAATGAGGTCTTTGTCAGATTCCTTCGCCCAGTTTACTGTTTCGTATTGTAGCAAAATATTCGCCAGTATGTGTCTAGACGGGAGAAAGGCGGATTGTTCTGGACTAATGACGTCCTGTAGGAGACTCTGTAATCTAGTCTGTAGGGCTTTTGCAAGGATCTTGTACGTTGTCGGGTAGAGAGGCCTTGCCTTGGGAAAACGCGAGATTCTTGGCTGCAACTAGAAATGGCTCAAAATACAGAAGATCCCAAAATCAAATATACCCATAATTAAACCTCATAATTTGCCTCATAATCATGCTCATATAACCCCATCATGAACCATAAAGATCAAATAAAATATCACATGTTTATACAAAGTGGTATAAGTTGTGCATAAAGCGCACAAAGTCCTCCAAAAGTGTACTTGACACTAATATGAGTGCCAAATCTTCTTCAAAAGTTCAAATTGAGAGTATGATATCTCTCTGGAAAGCTAACACAAAGAACTATAACAAATCCAAATTTAAACTCAAAACCTCATACTGTACGACTTTTATAGCCAGTCAAAGTTTACTCTCTTCAACTCAAAGGTAGCTCACTACTACTTCACTTCCAAGGCTATAACTCTCACATACTAACTTCAAACTGACCATATAATATCTCATTGGAAAGGTAACACAAATATATACAACACTTAAAAGTTTCACTCAAAAATAAGGTATTGTCCGACTTTTATATTCGATCCAAGTTCACCCTCTCTAATTCAAAAGACAGCTCTTCACTACTTCATCTTCAAGCCCATAACTTTTGCATCCTAACTCCAAACTAAGAGAATGATAGCTTTTTGGAAAGCTAACAACTCAATAAACAACCATGACAAATCTAAAAAGCAAAAACTTCACAATCAGATAGATACTAGCCCTCAAAAATTCTGCCCTCAAACTTCATGACAAATTTCCTTCTCTCACTCCATCAAGCATAACTTTCCCACAAAAACTCCAATTTGAGAGAGTGATAGGTTTTCGGAATCATCAAAACAAGATGAACATCCTCCCAAAATTTCATAGCCAAACTCCCCATGTAAGAAGTGCTATTCGTCTCCAAACACACGGCTCTCCAAAACTAACTTGGAGGTGGAAGAAGAAGAGCCTCCACCTCATCCACCACCTCATCCGCCACCTCAACCTCCATGCCATCCACCTAAGCAAGTGGATTTTGGCCTCTAAAACGTCACACGGAATATCTTTCATCCATTGGCCATCCCTTTGTCTCCATAACTCTATCCTTATCCCTTACTTGGACTTCTAATCTATTTAAAATTAAACAAAAGGTAAAACAAGCTTCACCTTTCATTTTTAACAATTCTAACCAAACAAAATAAAGCTTCAAAACATCTCTAAGTACAAGAATATAAGAACTAAGATTAAGTAGTTGTCTAACAGAGGTAAAAAAAATTAAAGTTTAAGAGGATCATCACTCCAAATGTCTCTTGAAACTTCAATGGAAAAAAACCCTCCGCTTTGACACACAATTATGGATTTCATATAATGTACACATATATGACGTGACAACATTACATTCAATGATGTAATTGGGCGCCAGTTAGAAAGATCATTTTGCTCTCCTGACTTGAAAATGAGGACTATGGTTCCAGAGGTCATACCAGGGGGAAGTCTGCCCTGGGCAACTGCTGTGAGTATCATGGCGGTGAAGTCGTCCCCCAACATGTTCCAAAACTGACAGAAGAACTCTACTGTAATGCCGTCTGGTCCCGGACTTCTGCCTTTCGCGAGTTGGGTGAATGCCGTATGTAATTCGTCTTTGGTGAGGGGCTTTTCTAGCGTTTGGCGCATACTGAGAGAGAATTTGTCAATGACGCAGGTTAAGATATCGTCTCTGGCTGCTATAACGTTTGGATTAGAAGGGGGTTGAGCGTAGAGTCGTGTGTAGAAGTCTGTGCAGACTTTTTTGATTCCATGACGATCCTGATAGATAACTCCTTCTGCATCCTTGAGTTTGGTGATAGCAGTCGTACCGGGGGATTCTTTGACGGCTTTGAAAAACTCTGCCGACATGCGGTCCCTGAACAGCCTCCATCTAGCTCTGGATCTAGCTTTCTATCCTTCGATCTTCCTGGATTCTATAGATTCTAGTTTGGATCGCATTGTGTTGACCTCTTCCTGAAGCTGTGTGGACTGCGGGGCAAGCTGGAGGTCTTTGGTCTTGATATCTAATGCTTGACAGAGCGACATTTCGGCTTCCCTATTGAGGAGGGCATGCTAAATGCAATAGCCGCGGTAAAATCTTGTAACTCTCTTCAGTCTGGAGAAGAAAGATATGTGATGCGGGGTGTGGGCCCAAATTGCTCGGATGGCTGAATCGGCTTCATGTAAATAGTTCAAGGACATCACCCATTGGCTGGGGTGGTCTTGATGTTTCTCTAGTTCGATGATAAGGGATTTGGGACAGTGATCGGAGCATGTGTGATCGGCATTGATCCTATATTCTATGATTTTTCGAGAATTTGGGGCTGCGTTAGGGAATATATAGCAACGATCCAATCTGGCCATGATTCTTTCCTTGCCACATCTAGCATTGTCCCAGGAGTACTTGAGGGTAGGTGAGGTAAGCAGGTATTCAGAAACCTGCATCGTATCCTTCAGTCCGTTGAATAAGAGTCTCTCAGGCGCTGGTATGGTTCTACCCAATGCGCTGGATTTGTCGCTACGGCATTCTACCATGTTGAAATCTCCAATCATGATCCATCTACAGGTCTGTGGTAGTTCGCGGCACATGGTTTCCCATAGGATGCGTCGGGGGTGAGGTTCATGAGGCGCGTATACGTTGGAAAAGCCGATATCACCACCTGGAATGCGTGAGAGAATAAACCATTGGACCTTACCCCCAAATATGGATCCGGAAAGAGTGACGAGGTTTGCGTATCTAGGGGCAATCAATGAGGCTACACCCCCTTTGCCTGCATTGTTATCATTGGTTGTGTATTTAGGTTCAGCGTCCGTAATGAACGTGGTAGCTTGTTTCCAGAGGGATCTACTAAGTTGGGTTGCTCCAGATCCTCGCAGTTTATGTTCTTGTAGGAATAGTATATCTACTGGGTGTCTTCTGATATAGTGTCTAAGGTTTTTGATGGCCTTTGGATCATTCAGGCCTTGCACATTCTAAGATAGGATTTTTACCTTCATGGGTTCTCTGGGTTAGGGGATTTCCTAGCGCCCCTGACGCGGTCGTGGGAGGTGGTGGACTCTGTCATCTTATATCCCCATGATTCTAAGTCGGGGGCTGTGGATCTTGAGGCAGTTGTCGTTTGTGTGGGATGAGTCCTTGATGTCTTCAGTTGTTTCACATTTGCCTTGATCTTGCGGATTGATGTGTCGCCACTATAAGAAGGCTCTAAAGTGGAGGCCTCGGTTGCCAGCCATTGTGGCATTGAGCCTGTGATGTGGTTGAAAACCCTGAGGGCCAGGGATGTACCGCTATCTGACCCTGGGGAACTGGGGCGGGATTGCTTTCTATTGTTTGGGAGGTTTAGCTGCGCATCTACAAAAAGGTCGCTATCGGTCAGGGCAAAGATTGTTTCAAGTATAGAGTTAGAGCTAGTGTGGTTGGCAATGTTTATGTCGCTATGAGTTCTACGTATTGGTCTTGGCTTGGGGAGTTCGCTAGAACTAGGAGTACATACTGTGTTCTTGTTAGTTGATCTAGGAAGAAAGGGGCTTGAGGTGGCGCCTGAGCTATCTCCCCCAATTTGACGAATAAAATTGAAGGGCGGAGGGTGACTGTAGGTGTGGATATGTATGTTCTTTTGTGGCTGGTCAGGAGGGCCTTGGGAGCTGGGGGGTGATCGGTAAGTTGGATGGGTTCCATCGGGCCTGGTGTGAGTGGAAGTGAAGGTAGGGAAATCTAAGTCCTGGTTTAGCATTCCTAAGTCATGGTGATCGGTGCTGAAGTGGGGGGGTTGATGTGCCTCACGGTGCGCTTCAGAGATGTGCATAGGGTGGTAGCTGGACTTCAATCTTCAAGGACGATGGGGAAGGAAGCTGTACTGTCGGGGGTTGATGGCTTGTGCCGGGTAAGGGAGTATGGGTTTCGGGATGCTGGATCTTCTCCATAGCTATGTGTTGCCTGAGATCATCATATATAGCGTCCTCTATTTCTCCTTTGGATTCTCTTGGGCTGGTTTTCCTACTCTCATGTTCATCTCTGCTACGTTCGAAGGAGACTCTTCTAGCCCAGTAGTGGCTTGAGCTAGCTGGTGTTGCAGGTCTGTGGGGGGTTCTCCTTCTTTCTTTATATTGAACTTGTGTAAAGCCGTCTACATCTGGGATGGGGGGGGAGGGTTGGTATGGTTTAGTTTGGGTGTAACTATGTCTATTATATCGTCTAGATTTGGGAGTCTTGGATCGAGATGAAGTGACGAGATGTAGGTTGTGTCTTCGGTGTTGCTCCAGCATTGGGAAGCCCCTAGCTAGGAACTCACCATCGGGGTCTTACTTGGTTGGAGGATTGACTGTTTGTGGATTCGTTGTGGTGAGCGGGCATATGCTGAAGTGGTGAAATGGAGCCCGACAAAAGGTGCAGCTCAGCCGAGGGTCTTCATACGAAATTTGAATTTCCATATGACCGTTTAGGCCTTGCTCTACTAGGATCGTTTGTGTCCAGCCTTGATCTAAATTTAACGCTACGCAAAAACGATGACGGTGTAAGGCCGGGTCAGGTGTGTCTTCAGCTAGTAAGTGACCTAGAAGACCAACTATAGATTTGGAACAAGGGATGTATTCCAGAGGCAAGTTGTCCAAGGTTAACCAGTAAGGATGAGTGACTCCTAAGGGGAAAGATGGGTTGAAGTACTGGTACCAGTAATGGTATGCTGCTTCCCCGCTCTGAAATCTATGTAGGCGGAGATTTATGGCTCTCTAAACTGCATGTCTATTGTCTAGTTTTATATATCAAAACCCGTTTCCTGCCGTCTTGTGGAGGATGATACGGTGCGGAGATAAGACTTTTCCTAGATCATCAATCCAATCTAGTGTAGCGGAACCATCTAGTGAGCCACCCACAAAGCTAGCTATGATAACGTGATTTTGAATATGTCTGATCTCTTGCTGTAAAGCGTGAAAATCAATGACAGAGGGTGGAAGTACCTTGTGGGTTTGGATGAGTAATCCTGCCCAGTTATGAAACGTGGAGGCCGGGAGGGTCTTTCCGTCTGTAGCTGCAAATGGGTTAAGCCTGCGCTCGGAGGGGAGTGAGTCTTCCTTCCCGTGATGTTGCTGATGTGGCGAGAGTCTGTCTGGGCAGTAGTTGTTGGGGGCGACCGAGTGTGAGTATTGATTCTCTGTGAAGTTTGGTTGATGAAGATTTGACGTTGCAGCCGGGGCACCAATATGTTGACTAGGCCTTCCTTGCGTCTGGGCGATGAAGTTAGGGTGATGCAGGTTCGACGTCGTGGCCGCGGTGCGAGAATGCTGACTGATCCTTCCTTGCGGCTGACCTCCAAATCTGACACTGTTGGGGTTAAAGGCTCTGCCCACGTTTCTAGCGTGTTGACAGTGTAGCTCCAGGAACTGGTTTGTTGTAGTACGTCCGCTCCTTCTGACTACGTCACTATAAGACTCCATAGCTAAACCACGATAAACAAGTATATCTGAGTTTGACTACTACAAAAACTAATTCTAATGGAGCCTTCTAAACTTTTAGGGTTCGAGTGGGGACAGTCAAAAGAACTAACAACACAGATCTGAGCGGCTCATTTACATTGAGACCACCAACCACAAAATCCCTGTTTTACACAGATCTGTACGATTAGTAAGTCTCCTTCGGAAGCAACGATGTTCTTGAACAACAAAAAGATCCACAGAGTGTTGGCGCTGAAGCGCCGTCTGCAATTACCATCGCCATTCCAACCAAAATCGAAACTCCTCATTTGGATTTTCACTCTTAGTAGAATCATAGGCTAATAGCCATTAAGACTTCAAAATAAATCATTAATTTTCAAAATAATTCACCTATGGTTGGATCTTCTTGTATTTATTGTATTGTTTGGTCATAGTAACATTCAACACAAATATGTACGAACAAAGACTTAGAAGTCTTGTTATTCAAGGTATCTTATTTAGTGTTTACATTCATTATTGCTTTTAGATGCTACTACCTTAAAATGGATTCCTCCACGTGTTTGCAATAATCAATAAATTCTTATATTAATTAACTATTATTGCTAAAACTTTATAATAAATATACCAGTTTTTTAAATTTTGTTTTTGTTTTTTAGATATCTATTCTAAATGTACTTGTATTCCAAAAAAATTGAATATCATCTCTATATTAAATAAATTCTCTATGATTCTAGTTGCCTATATTCTTTGGATGAATTAATAGGATTCTTATTGAGCCCTCAACTATATGTTTTTTGACTAAAGTATGAGCATACATATTATTATGAATCATAATATATATGTTTAAATGCTATAATATTTGAATGATGTCAAACTTTTTTTCTTAGTAATAAAAAATATTAACTATTCAATGAAAACTTATTTTCTAAAGAAGAAGCAAACTAAAGTGTATCAATGTTGGCAAATCCAAATGTATTTACAAGTACTTATAATACAATTCTTTTTGAAATTATCATTTTGCCTCTCTTTCTTTTCCACTTTAAATTAAATTAGGCTAGAACAAATGTTTCAATTCCAAATATTTAGATGGTTTTAGATTTATATTGTAAAAAATGATCATAAAAAATGATCATAAAAAAAGTTCACATTTATTTACAATAACATCTTAAAGTAGTCCACAAATGCAGTTTTAGTCCTATATTCAAAATTTTCATTCTCATCTTAAGTTTATAGCTATGGAAAGCAGAAAAACCAACTTTTAGCCCTTCTCAAACATTAATAGTAGTATGCATTCAAAAAATTTAAGGTGTTAAATTTCATCAAATACAATAGATTAGAAGTTTCAAATGGAAGGAGGTCTAATTGAAAAATACATTTTATAGTTTACATTAAAATCATACAAACTCATTAAAATAGTGTTCTATACCCTAATACCAATTAATATTCAAAATTTCACTTGAAACTACTTCTTCAAACTAATAAATTTATGTATTTATTTATTTATTTTCTCTTTTTGAACTTTGACATACAACATTTTCACATTAAAGTATTCATTTGAGAGAATTAAAAAAATTGACTTGCAAGTTTTAGGTTGAAAGTATCGTTGGATGATATACAAATTTACAATTCCATCATCTAAGTGGTAAGACATTGACATTGAGTGGTCCAAAATCATCTCTAAATTTGATCATTTGCTTTTGATATATATTTTGAATATCCATATTGTGTTTCTCCTCCCTATGTTCATTGCATCTATGGTCTTGTAGAAATTAGTGATTTTAGTCTAGTTAATATTCAACCTCATCTCAAATGCTCAAATTTTTCAACAAATTATTAAAAGACAACACCAATGATTGTTGGTAGGATACTCTATACTACATTCTAAAATATCTACACTATATACACTTCACACTATATTCACTTCAAAGTATAGTGCGGGGCAACTTGTTGGCAATAATTGTTGTACAATTGTCTTCAATACGTAAAGGAATTTGGTATTTTTAGGCGCAAAACTACTTCAAAATACTCAAATCCAAAGCAAGACTAAAATTTTCATCTATATTTATTCATTAGTAAATTCAATCATAGGATCCTTTAGTTAACTTATTAGAGTATATCCTCCTAAAATTTGAGAATAAGAAACCTTACCAATTGCAAGATTATGACACTAAGATTTCAAAAAAAAAAGTATTTTCAACTCTTCCTAAATGGTTAGGTTTCATCTTTCAAACTTTTTACACAAAAATGTGTAGATCCTATGATTTGTTACTCTCCATAATATTTGCAGAAATAAGTTGGGTATACATTTACAAATTTTCAACCAAAAATATTTCATATTCATGCTTGAAAAAAATAGTAAGTAGAAAGAAGTAGAGTATGATTCAAAATGCTAAATTGTTAAGAATTTAGTTATGGAATTGAAAAATGCCAATCCTAATGGTTGTAATACTATAATAAAAAATCTAGATCCTATGATTTTATTTTATAAATATTGAAAATTGAGTTAAATAAAGAACTTCAAAATTTATTTTAATTGCCATAATTGCCTATAACCTATAACTCCTCATAACTTTCAACTTGTCAATCAAAATGGAATGATTCAAAGCTTTCAATGTATATACAAATCTAAGAAACAAAGTTCAAATTTTAATTTTTTAAAAAGGTTAGTTTTAAAAGTTGCTCGGGGAGCATTGAAAACTACATATCATACAATATTTTTAACCATGTAGTCAAAAGTTATGAAAATTGTTTTCCTTAGAGCCACTTCTCAACCACATGTTGAGTATAAATTTCACAAAAAAATGAAAAATGAATTCGTAGTGAGCTACCTAAAATTGCTATGTGGCCAAAAAATGCAACTTGGTCTTTTAGGGGTTAAACCTACCATAATTGGAAAAGAGCAAAAAATATTATCCTTGCAAAGAATTCAAAGTATGTAAATGAAAAAAACTTTTTACTTATGTATTTACATAAAAACTTGATTCTATGTATTGTTAATTCATAAATGAAAGCAAACAAATTCAATTACATGATGTGTTATGTGTAGTTACTCAGTTAAAATATACACCAATTGATTAAAAAATGAAGAAAGAAAAACTAATTGCTATAAATCCAATCACTACTTGATCCAAATTACTACTTGAATGAATTTTGAAGATTTTTTTTTTAAATTACTATAATTTCACAACTTTAGGTAGACTACTCTCACTACACTTTTTTCTCTATCACTCAAATGTAATATACATCTCTTCCAAAACACTAGTATTCTAAAAATATTTCAAAATAGAGTGACTTTGTATTCTTCCACTCAATGGTGGAGTACCAATGAACAATCATCCATGTAGATATAAGCACATAAAAGAATCTTGTACTTCATTTAAGAATCATAAAATTTATTGGCTATCTACCAAAGTAGACAAGGCTTTGCATTAACAAAAGATATTGTGAGTTAGTTTGAGTAGAATGGTACACAAAAAGCAAGCAAGGGTTATATGGACAAAGCTTCTCATCCTTGTTTTGAATGAGGACATATTCAAATATTAGTCATATTCAAGTAGAAGCTATGACTAATATTTGAATTGTTCATGATTGGATATGCCAATGATATGTCAAAAAAATTGTAATTTGGTAGAACTACACTAAATATTATATTTAGTGTCACCTACACTAATTGATTTAAAAATTCTATAAATTTTTATTCTTGATAAATATTTTGACCAACTACATTTGTAGAAGTCTCTTTGAATAGTATTGATATTTATGGTCTTGATCTAGACACCTGATTGAAAAAATATATAAATACAACATGGCAATATATGTTCACAACTCCTACTAAAATTTTATAAAGATTCATTCAAAATTGACTTCTTCGGAACCTCCTTGAATTTTCAATTGAATGGTTGTTCAATTCAGGAGTCCTTTGGGGGGGTTTATTGATTAATAAATTTTGCATTTTAGTGAAAAAATCTTGTCAGAGTATGATTTGATTCTCCAATAAAACTTCCATGATTGCATATAATGATCTATTTGAATTTTATAAATCTCCAAATTTCATGAAGATGAAATAGAAAGTTAAAATTTATTGGAAATAGGATTTTAACCCGAGAAGGTTGGACTAGTCATTGTGGAAATCATCCTTTTTTAATATCGTATGAATCATTTGATTATAAACTACTATGTAGGACCTCCCCTTTTTACACAAAATTTTGAAGATAGACATATACACTTTTGTCCTACACACAAGGATTCCTTGTCATCCATCAGACACTTAGTGACCATGTATGGAATACAATTTGCCCACTAGCATTTTAAGGTACGGGAAAACATCTATACTTGACTTTAGGAAGTTCAATTTTTGGGAATTTCAAATGTAGCCCATTTGCACGCCAGTTTCGGGTAGCAATATCGCAATTCCATATGCCAGGCAATTATTGACACAAGATCAGGGTGGATTGACCCCCTTGCTCGGCCTTACCAGGGTGCAAGTAAAAAAAATGCCCCCTATTTTGGACCGTTCTAGGGGATACTCTTGACCTCTCTTGACTAATTGGGGGTCTCTAATCACAAAAATGAATTCAAAATTTGCAAAAAAATTCATGTGCAGAAAATAAATAATTCCAGGGTTTGCCCGCAGGGCCGGGCGAGGGGGTCAGTTCTCCCTGGCTTTGACACAAGGGGTGGGTACTTCTTTTTGCTATTATGATCTTCCTTTCTCTTGACATTGGCTTCCGCTCCACTCCACTCAGATCTAAGCTTATGTCTCTCAACCAGAATCAAAACCAAAAAACTAAAACGCAACCCAGGAGCGGAACCTAAATTAAAAAACCCAAAAGTCAGAACTCAAATTCGGAACCCAAACTCAAAACCTGAATTAACTTACGAACCCAAAATCAGAACCGGAATTTGGAATCTCAAATCAGTTGAGTCAGAACCCCAAATCAGGGGAAGTTCGAGTAGAAGACGTACTTTTGACGTGATTGTGTCGATTTGCAGGTTCTCCGAGGGTCCCAATGCTTTCTCTGCAGACGACTGTTTCATTGTTTCTTGTACATGTGAACTTGACTAGCCATCATGAACCCAACACCAGGGCACTCTTGGGCCCATCGTGACCTGGGTCACCATTCTACTCCAAGGTTGGAATCGCGAGTTCAAATTGGATGCAAAATGGATGTATGTCTGAGAGTTTGCGGTGCTTCCGAGCAAGCTCCACCTTCGCTGCCTCATCTTCCGCTATTCCCGAGCGGGCACGGCTGTGTTTTTCTCTGGGTTGACCTCTGAAACCCTAAAACCATCTGCCCAGACAAACGTGCAAGGGAAAACGGTAAACTAGCGGGCGCCCGCGATCAGCGATTTCGAGGTCTGATTGTGGGCGCTGCACCAGAAATTCTCAGAAATCGAACAGCTGAAGTCAAGTCGCTGCATTTCCGCACCTTATATTCCATAGCCACGGCGTCCTTCTAGGGTTACATAGATCCAAACTTTCCAGTTACACGTAATGAGACAGA
This sequence comes from Rhytidiadelphus loreus, assembly GCA_947034895.1. NCBI lineage: Eukaryota > Viridiplantae > Streptophyta > Bryopsida > Hypnales > Hylocomiaceae > Rhytidiadelphus > Rhytidiadelphus loreus. Next base: position 23,296,783 of record OX344765.1, on the reverse strand, counting down.
GTACTTGATCAGTTTAATAAGAAGGTATGATTTTCAATGAAACAATGATTTCTAGCTCACAATCTATATAACTTCATTGCACAAATCATCACCAAATTGTTCTTATATTCCGTATGTTGTGACAAACAATGACGGGCCTATATTGTGAATCGAGCCCTGGTAGAGCTGGTCCAGATGATCACCTCAAGACTCTTGAACACGTAAAAGATGAACATAAAAACGTAAAAGATGAACACGAGAATCATTATAACAGAGCAATGAAAATAACCAAATTACGGAAACAAATATCGCAAATTCTTCAAAATCGGAATAGCACATTGATAAAAAATTGCAATTCAAAGCATCAGCAAATTCCAAAAGATCTCTCTTCAAAATGCAACGCAGTTGAATTAGACACATGCGAAATCAGCCATGCACTTATCACCCGATAACAGCATCTCATACTGAAAAAAAAGACCACACTCAAAGTTTCTAATGAACTTAAAATTTACTACTCGCCTGCACAGAGGCGAACGAGGAAATATCGGCAAATAAATTCAGTCCTGGGTGATGACTGTCAAAGAACAGCCAAAGCATCCCCCTCCTTCCAAATGCATACCAATTTGAAAGGAAATGGTATACAAGAGGGTCCAGGCAGCTAAAAAACATAAAACCACACAATTCTCAAGTTATATGGTCCAGGGAAGTGGTAAAACAGGTATATTGACAACATTGATCATGCTACAACAGTGAAAAAAGATACGGTCTAAGCTACAGAGAATGAGTTCCACGCTGTCTCCATGATCTTCTTCACGCCCTTGAACCATCTCTTGTCACCGGCCTGAGCCTTGAACAAGTACAGTTTGCCACCCTTCACTGTGGCAGCGAATAAGTGATGCTTGCCTCCTTCAGTTCCATCAGCACTACGGGTGAGCACGCTGAGCTTGTAGTAGGGTCTGCCGTTTGCCGTCACTGCAGCGGCATCCATGATCGAAGCCGTGGAAACGGCGTTGGTCAAGAATCCTCCCTCGGACTGAGTCTTTCCAGAGTAGCTCTGCTTCCCGAGAAGGAACGAAACCTGCACATGTTCACCGCAATTAAAACAATCAAATTAAGATGTGATCGAGGTAGTATGTAAACCAAATTCATTTTAAGTGACTATAGCCATATCCATAAATGTCAATTACCATGGCTGCTTCGACGCTAATGTAAAAAAAGTGGCAGCGCCATCGATTGTCACATGTGAAAAAAGTTAGCATGCCACAAAATTAGACAGACTGAGTGTTGAGATTCCAATGGAAAACATTACAGCGATCAAGGATGTTGAAAATGCAGCCTACCTCCTCCATGAACTTCTCTGGTGACCCGTAATCGGTGATAGAACCCTTGGCAGCCGGGGTGATGGACACGCACAAATTCGTGGCGGGATCGAAGTTATCCTCGTATCTCAACACGGTGCCGGGAAACTCCTTCTCCTTGCTCGGGTTCCACTTGGAGGGAATTTCAACGGAGAAGCCATCGCCAGCGAAAGGTGTGTACCCCGACTGCTGCTTGGGAGTACCGAATACGTTAGCTGCCACACGCGATCCCATCAATATCATCACAAACACCTCTTAACATACATAAAGCTTCATAAAACTTCAAAAACAAAATTAAACAACTGCCAACAGATCAATAAAACTAGTAAAATAATTCATAGTACAACAACGCAACAGTCTTCAAAAACTAAAATCACGCAAAACACCAGCCTCAATCAAACGACGCATAACCGATCGTCACTAAAAAAATTCGGCACAAAAATCAGCCGTACAGTAATACAATTCTCAGAACAACCATAAGTTGTTTTCAAACCGATCCATGATCGAATTCCAATGCACTCACCGCTTTCGCCATAAGCAGCATTGGCAGGCGCAGTCTTAACACCAGCCGCGACCGCGCCAGCAACCAAAGCCAGCGCCACACGACGACTCACCGCCTCGCTCTCGGATCCCGACGCCGATGCGCGCACGGCGAAGCACTGGCGAGCAGCCACCGAGGCGACGCGGGGCTTGGCGGAGACGGCGACGCCATTGAGACCGCTCTTAGAGGAGGCCAAGGAGGATAGCCCGGACGACACAGTAGCAGCTGCGGTGCACGCCATCGCCAAATCAATTGGAAGTTCGCTTTTGTTGGTGCAGTAGCTGTAAGCAGCGATGGTTCAGAGCATTGAGAAACGCACTGAGAGGAGTGTGAAGAAGCACTGAAGAAGAAGTGAAGGCGGCGATGGCGATCGGGATCGGGATCGGGATTGATCGGGATCGGCTATGGCGAAGCTCAATGGCTGCTCGCCATATCCACTGCGTTATCCGCGGGAAGATGCTTTCCGGCATGATGATTGGTGGCTTGGAACTTTGGCCCACATGGTCTGGATTGCTGCAAAGCACGTCAGCCACACTCCCAACGAAAAACATCCATGAATCGATGGATGAGAGAAAGCTTTCGTTCAGTTCTGGCTACTGTATGCAGTTTTCTTTCTCTCTCTCCTTCCGTTCTTTCTCGTTCTCGTGCTCTGTCTTTTTCGCTCTTCGGTTCTCTTTCTTTTACTCTCCTTCCGCTCCTTCTCGTTCTCTTGCTGTCTTTTCGCTCTTCGGTTCTCTTTCTTTCTCTCTCCTTCCGTCCTTTCTCGTTCTCTTTCTCTGTCTTTTTCGCTCTTTGGTTCTCTTTCTCTCACTCTCATTAATTTAAGGTCAAATTTGGCATAAATTAATTCATTTCTGTAAAAGAAAAAAAGTGTCATGTGTCATCTTGTGAATGGGGTGTGGTGATGTGGACCCTTGAGAATCTGATATGAAAATTCAATTTCAGCACTTGTCTGCTGAATTAGGCCTTTATATACGGTAACTTCAATCTGTCATTCTTTTTTTTTTTTTTTTTACCATGGCTACTTGAAGAATTAAAGGTTTTCAATCAAATTTAGATAAAGTTTGAACAAGTTGTTGTAGAAGCTACACACTATCCATGAAATAAATTATCAAAAGTATTTACATCAATTAATTTTTTTCAAAAATGTAATAAAATTTATTTGTAAAAAAAAGGTTTGAACGTGAGTTAAAAAAATTCAAGATTCTTTAGTAATTGGAATTAAAATTCTTTAAGAATTTTGTGGTAAGAATTTCACAAATTTTGAAATTTTATTGAATGAAATATTGTTGACAAAAATATGACCTTAAATAGTTACATCTTTTATAATTTTCTCCCAAAATTTCCAAAATAATTGTGCAAAATTTGAAAGCATATATAATATTTATATATTGTTTTTCATGATGTTTTGGAGATTTTTGGAGTGAATTATGGAAAACATAACTAGTTAGGATTATATTTAAATAAAAAATACTTCACTCAATAAATTTTAAATTTAAAAAAAAATTCTTATTACAAAACTCTAAAAGTAATTCTAATTCCACCTAAATCAAGAATCTTGAATAAAATTTACTTGTATTAAAAGATTTTTCACCAATAAATCTGATTAAATTTTAAAAAATAAAAAATTGGTTTAAAATTTTTGAAAATTGATTTTATATATACAATTGTATTACTTGTACATCTTTATGTCCAAAATTTGTTGAAAAAACTAATTCCTCAATTTGGCAATTTTTATAAGTGTATAAACACTTATGAGAGCTATGACATTGTTTAGAGAATTACACTAGTTGATTTTTCTTTCTTCATTGCTTGTTTTTTTTCTTACTCATAACATTGTTATTAGAAAAAAAATTCAGCTACATTAGATGGGTTTTTAGGCCTCCAAGAAACTATTTAAGGGTAGTGAAGGACAGCCACTTGTTTAGAAACAAAATTTCAATTTTTTATTTTTTTATTTTTTTTATTTTTAATTCTTTAAATGCAAAAAGAAGTTGAAAGAAAAATTCCGAAAATGAACTAGGTAGCCTCTCGGCCGCGTAAGACCGGTTAGACCGATGAGGTGTCAAGCCAGTAGTCACGTTCCTTGGGTTCTCATAGCAATAGAACCCGCAATCTCCCAGAGGCCCCAAAATCTATCTAATGTTTGGAGGGTCGTTTGATTACATTCAAGTAAGCAAATGGAGAAAGAATCAACCCAAATCTTGTCACAAAGAATCTTGCTTGTATGCCTTGTTAGATTAACAATTGAATTTTTTTTTTTTTTTTTTTTTTAATTTTATTTCATTGTATTTGCATATAGCCCAAAAGTCAAACAACCCTCCACAAGTCCCAAATTTTCTTTAATGCTAAACACAAATGATACCTCTTCCCAAGGATTGAGGTATATTTTTTCCTTATATCCTTTGTTTGTTGGTCATTAGTTTAACCCCTAAAGGACCAAATGACCGTTAAACATTAGGGGAGATTTCAACTACTTGAGAGATTGTTTCAAAGTTATTTCCATTATTGAGAACCAATCCTCTACATTCAGAATATAATAATATTAAAAAATTAATTAATTAATTAATTAATTTAAAAAAAAATATATATATATATAACTTTTAATTTTAAAAAAATATTTTTTTTTATAAAAAATATATTAAAAAATAATATCTGATGTGGCCATCTCCTAGCCACGTCAAATCAGCGTTCCCACAGCGTTTCCGCACTTCCCGTAGTCCAGAAACCCACAGTCTCTTAAAACGCAAAAATCCCTTCTAACGTATAATGGGTGATTTCAGGTAGGTGCCTATGAAGTCATTTTTTAACAAATGCTCTTCAAATTTTGACACAAGTTGAGAACATGTATCCCCTTAGTGGGAATATTATTTTTTTTTAAATTGGGTGCCTAGATTAGACATTAGATGGGTTTTCCCTACCAGAGAGGGCTGTGAGTTCCCAGCCCCGAATTTGGCCGAAATTGCCGAAACAGGCCGTTCCCAGGCACTGCTGACCTGGCAGAATGACTGCCACGTCCTTTTTTTCCAAAAAAAAATTAAATTTTTTTTTAACTTTGTTTCTCATTTTAAGAACTTTAAAATTTTTTTATTTTTTTATTTTTTTTGAAAAAAAAAAAAATTGACACCCGCGTTCGATGGGGGCCGGGGGAACGGAGCTAGGAACGGGCCTGAAACGGCCCTCCAGCCCCCCCGAATCCCATCTAATGAGTAATGTTCCCTTGAACTTTTTGAACGGCTTTTGGCAACATGTGCAAAACTCTTTCGCTACTTTTGAAATTTGGCAATTATGTAACTTACATGATATAAGATGCAAATGTAAAAAAACAAACCATGTGTAGTGTAAAAATCTCATTCCAAGAGGACTTAAAGTGTGTTGGTTCTGTCGGTATGGTTGAAAAAGATTTTTTTCTTCTGACTTCAAATGTTATAATCTTTCATTCCATGCGATTAAAGTTTTTGAAATTTTTTTAACAGACATTGCTAGAGTAGTCTATTACAAATTTATATGGTTGAATTTTGAAAAAAAACTATTTTTTTCATTTTTTTCTCATAGCCCTAGAAAGTGGAAATTTTTCATAATTACTGCCCAAAATGTCACTCGGTCTTTTAGGGGTTAATTGAAGGATGTTCATTGAATGTAACCATTGTTAGGAAGTGTTGTAGCCAATGTGAGGGAAGTTGCCTATGATTTGCAAATCCTTTATAATTTAAAGGGTCATGAGGCCAAATGACAAAAATGATGAAATGAAGTCATGACATGGTCATGGAATCATGATGCCACGTGACAATAGCCATAAAATGAAGCCAAATAAGTGCAACCATGACTATTGCTTCATACAATTTGTGTGTCCCTTCACCTACATTATCCACAATTGTAATATTTTAATAAAAATGTAATAAATACAATAAAAAATATAATTTTGAATTTTGAAAGTTGAAAAGTTATTTTAGGCCTAAATTTATTTATATTTAAAAAAAATTGTATTATATTTTATTATTTCCAATGATAAGAGTAAGAATTTTTTATTTGTTAGGGTTTAGGTAATCACTAAATGGTCAATTTTGTTAAAATGGCAGTATTCCAATTAAAATGGCACAAAATGAAACGACTGAAAGAATGAAAACAATGGAAAGATTGTCCGAGGTGAGTGGAAATGTGTGAACTAGGAGTGATTTGAATGTGCTAGGCATAAAATTGGCACATGTATGACCCTATTGTGGCACACTTATTCTCCATTTGTAGAAGATATTCCATTAAAATGGCATGCAAAATACCACCATTTTAACGAAATTGACAATCTAACTAATTATAGATGAGAATATTTGTCATTTTTCCTACTTGTGTATTGTCTTTAGTCCTAACCATGGCAAAAACACGCTCCAAATTAGGTGTTGTATATAGCAAATCAAAGCCAAAATCCATACGCCCAAAAGCAATTGCAACTTGGCTATAAAGGTGACTTTAGGATTTGGTAATTAGACTATAGAATGTAATGTTTACAACTGATTTTAAAGTTTAGGTATATCAAGTGTGTCTCTATAATTGTGTGCTTGCTAATTCTCCCTTTCGATCCATTTTTCTACCCACTTTCTACCCACTACGATACATGTTCATGCTTCCTTGCTCTTGCCATGTAATTAATATGGCTTATCTTTTGTTCAGGTCAAGGCTTTTTTTTTGGCAAAATTTTGCCAGCTTTGACAGAGTCTAACAGCTTTGGTTTTGACCTTCAAAAAATTGGCTTGCACAATGAGGCTAACATGGAGATCTTAGTTAAAAAAACACACCTGGTTTGGGTATATTGTTTAGTTGGAGTCCAACTAAGTTCTTTGCAAAGTTATGGTTGGTTGTTTTAAAGTACTTGATTAAATAAGTGGTTACTTGACTTTCATCGTTGCAAATTTAAATGGCTTTAATCTATGTCATCTCTATGATGAGGGTGCATGTGCAAAAGTGCATTGGCAGCAAGAGGTTCACACCATTCTCCAAGGCTGGTCTTGATGATCATTCTTGCCAGGTTTCCATATCCATAAGAAAGCTACACTTTGGAATTTTTTGTTGGCAAAGATTGCAAAGCTTAAAACAAGGCCTTCAAAATTTCAATGGATATCGTTGATAGTGCAAAGAACAACAAAGCCCTAGTTTATAATTGATTTTAGAAGGAATTTTCAATATTAGATTTAATATATCATTTAAAAATATTAAATAGTGTAGCACTTTATCTAGCCATATGGATATGATTTCTACATCATCAATTTTACAAATTTTAGTTTGACAATTATTGTTTTAAATTATTCTTCTAAGTTGTACTTCATAATACATTTGTATAGTTTTAGAAATTTGGACTATTGACAAGTCTTTTAAGGGATTAAAAACTTACCAAAAAATTAGCAACTTGGAATGAAGTGGAAAAGTGGATGGAGTTGAACAATGGATGAGTCATACGAGAGGCATAAAGATTTAACCCCTAAAGTTCTTTGACTACATTTTCACCAAAAATGCTCCCAAATTGCCATTTTTAATACAAATACCAAATTTTAAAAAAAAACATTTTGGACACATGAAAATATTAACATTTGAATTGACAAAAGTCCTTGGTGCTTCTTTGGATTCATTCTTCAAGGCAAGTTGGCTACACACTTGAAATATTTTGGATCATTTGGAATTGTGTAACATATAGGAAAAAAATATTAAGCAGAAAGACATAGAAAATGATTTAAAATATGAAAATGTTAAGAATTTAGTTATAAAATTGATAAATGCCAATCCCAATGGTTGTAATGTTGTAATAAAAAATTTACATATTATGATTTTATTTCATTTCAAAAATATTGGAAATTAAATAAGATTAAAAACTTCAAAGTTTATTTTAGAGTAGAGAATCCATAACTGGTTGCAAGCTAAAATCCCTCATAACTTTCATCTCATTAATCAAAATGGAATGATTCAAATCTCTCGACATATATATATAGAAAAAGAAATTTAATTTTTGTTTTTCAAAAAAGTGATTTTTTCTTATCTACCTCAATTATTGGGTCTAGAAAAAAAAACTACATATCATACAATAACTTTTTAAGCTATGCAATCAAAAGTTATGACAATTGTTGGGCCTTTATGAAGAAAAAACTCATTCACATGTTATGTGAAAATTTCAAGGAAAAAAAATAAAAATTTAATTTGTATTGAGCTACCCAAAAAACCTGTAGTTTGGTCCTTTAGGGGTTAATTTTGAAATTAAAAGGCTGCAAAAAATAGCCATATTTATTTAATTTGTACAATTAATAAAATTAGTAATGCTTCTATTCTATACTTCATTCAACTAGTACATTAAAATTTTAAATTTTAAATCTATATACATATTGATTTGTGTCATTACCAACTTGCAAAATATATTCATCAATCTACAAATTTGTATATTAGTATTTTTTTAAATAATAGTTTGTAGGTTCATAATTAATAATTAATATCTCTTTGAATAAATCCTATAATAATCAATTCAAGACTAAATTTCATTAGATGTTTACAATGAAAATGATCATAGCTTCAACAAATAGTTTTTCCTCAACACAATTTTCCAATGGCTCAATGAAGCCAATTGCTAAATAAGGAGACACATTTTTTTGTCCTAATACATAGGATCCCATTTGAGACCCTTGATTTGATAGGGATGAACAAGACCAAACCATTGAAAGGCCTTCTATCATAACGTCAAAGTACAACGTTACTATAGAAATATTATCCTTCAAAACTCGTGCAACTTCCTATATTATTTCTTATTATAAAGTTATACTTTTACAATACCTAATCCATAAGCATTCATTCGACAAGCTAAGTTTAATTGCATAAAGACTAAATGTTCAAATTTCAAATAATGGATGAATATAAACACATCCCAAGTAAAATCAATCAACCCAATGCCATCACTCAATCAATTCCGCCATCTATTAAACCTTCCCAATTGCTCCAATCCCCTTCCCATTTCCATATCCTACATGTTGAATGTTTATTTTAACCATTTTTAGTGTTCCTACCTTAGGTCATTGGTTTTGAACCTTTTTAAGATGATCATGACCCCCACCTACTAATGGTTTTATATTTTTGGCTTGAAAATTCATATTAATTCAAGTTCTTATCAAATTAATACTCCGTATGATTCCACTAATATTTCAATCAATTCAACTAATTCTTTCTCTGAAAAATACAAGCAACAATCAACACATACCACAAGATACCCAAATTGCAAATCTAGATGGTTATAGGCTTATAGGTTGTTCTACCTTTTCACAAAAATGTCTTCAAACTCAAGAGTGTCAAGGTTGTTCTACCTTTTCACAAAAATGTCTTCAAACTCAAGAGTGTCAATGTTAGTAGAACTTCGAGTAATTTTTCAATTCAGAAAATGACCCTTGAAAAATTACTTGAATAAAAAAATAAAATTAGAATCTTGAAAAGTAACTTTGATTAGAACATAACATTTTGAACTTCAAGAAAAAAAATTACTAGGAAAATCACAAATATTCAATCTACAATTGATTTTAAAAGGACTTTTCAATTTTGGACTTCAAATTTGTTTGAAAACTATTCATTCATGTACTAGTAGATCCAAACACATGGATCTCATCTACAGATCATATTTCACAATTATATTTTGACAATCATCATTATATATTCTTTGAAGTTGCATTTTATAATACATCTTCACACTTTTGGAACTCTGGACTACCCCTTGGGTCCTCAAGAGGGGTTAATACATGGGAAACCATCCTAGACTAAGTTAAAACCCTGGTGGAGCATAAAGTGAATATTCTGTTTAAAAAAAGCTGAGAAAACACTTCTGAGTAAGTTGGCACTGCCGCTTGCCATATATTAATTGTTTACCTGAATCAGGTGGATAACACCTCAAGACTACCTTAAACCAAGTCACACTCGATCAGGTCTTCTGAGAGGAAAAGAAAAAACGCGCAACGTACAGAAACTCTACATACCTTCATATTGGAGGAAGGTACACTATTCGAAGTAGAATTTTTCAGCAGCCACTGCATATGGCAACGAGTCACACAGTAATGTACAATACTGTAACTGTAGTCCTCGAAGTTCTACCAACACTGACACTCCTAAGTCAGGTTTGAAACTTCTCACTGGCAATAAAGATAAACTTCAACAGGATCTCTCAACTTTTACTCTTACAATGACCAATACCAAAGTCATCTTCCACAAGCTCTCGGTACCCACAACCATCTACAGAAACACCAGAATACAGATGAGGTGCATAACTTTCGGGAGAGAAAATCATCTAAACAAGAGACAGTCGAACTTCCCCTATGCAAAGTTCGTCCCTACACACACCATCATACTCGGCTTACTGAGTGAGACTCAGCCACAGTACAAGGCAAGAGGGTGAGAAGGGAACAAATCTACCTCCAATAATGAACAGGTAGGTAAACACTTCCTTCGCCCACAGTAACAAAGCACCTTCGTGGCACGCAGAGGGGCAGAGGGGCGGATAGAGCACCAAATCGACGAAGCGATTGGCCATGACAACAACCTAAAACAGGAGCCACAATGTCATGATTTGAATTCATCATACTAGTTTGTGCGATGAATCCGGCTGCTCTTGTTTTAGCCTGGAGGCACCAAAGCTAGATCCATGTAGGAAAGGTTCTCTACTTTGCGGTAAGGACCTTGGATCATTGAAACTGGGATGGGCAATAGAAGCCGCAAGGCTGATTGCAGTGGCAGCCGCAGGAGGTCCCTGTTGTTCTCTGGCCCCCGATGCCCGGGGACCCAGTCCCACACTCATTCCTAACTCCACATCCCCAGAATCCCTGTCCCTGTTGTCTTCCGGAGCTTGCCCGAAGTTATGGTTCCCATAGCTAATTCCTTGGTCTTGCAAAGATTTAGCTGTTGGAGCGACTGGTGCAAGAGCCTGCATTGCCACTTCATGTCCAATATTACGAGCAGCAGGAACATCATGATTATGCTTCCCTTCATAGGTAGTAATCACTGCTTTGGGGTCATTCGAGGCTCTCTCCACATGTTTCCGAACTGGGCAACCAAGATTTGTGCACTTGTAGTAGCTCCTACAAATCACAATACCACAAAACGTCAAAATGTCAAGACTTGATACAGTTTACGATCTCCAATTCAGGTCCATAAAATCACTTCTAAATAAAGAGTCTCATTTGGGCATTCTAAGACTGTTCACACCTTCCACACAAACAAAACTAAACAAATGTGAGGAATACGAACATGCAAAACCACACACTAACAAGAGCAATACTCTAGAGTACACTTGAAAGGTTAAGATCGACAACACAATTCTAGTTCAGTTGTGATGAAAGACTAATCGTGTGATTTACTCAAATTGATAAGATCAAAAAATAATATGCAAACATTAAACCAGACCTTCCCCAGGTGAGCACGACTCTGATATGAGGTTAGCACTAGCGATATCAAAGTGTCCACCACTAGGGTACCTGCCTTGTGATTACCGGCAGTAGAGAACAAAGCATACCCTAAATTATAAAAAGCAAATAATGTGAGCACAGCACAAATTATCGTTAAATTGGAACTCGAGAAAAAAAACATTTAGACTGGGAGCTTACCGAGGATGAGGGTTCCCTTTCACCACTTTCTGACCATATTTGCGCCAGCGGTAACCATCATCCAAAATATCAACATCACTTGTAGTTTGCACAACTACCCGAGGTTCTCGAATCATTCTTGGAGGCGGTATTGGATCCTTTGACTTCTTATCTTTTTTCCTGAACCCAAAAGAGAAGAAAAAAGAAAAAAGAAAAAACTTGTAAATCAATTGCCCGGATTGACCATAATTCCAAGTTAAACTGTAAGATCTGGAGAAGTGCAAAACAGAATTTAGAACAGTTACCTGCGCTTAGAGTCAGGCTCATCGTCATCACCATCCTCAGTCGACTGTTTGCTTCCGGTACCTCCCTCTTCATCACTAGTCGATGGAGATGATGGATCAGCGGCAGATCCCGCACGCCCTTTCGCCAAATCTGAACTGTCACGCTCTGCATTTCCACCTTCGTTTTTTACCAGAGAGGCAAATCCAGCTCCTGGAACAACTAATACATAAAGGTTAAGTCTTCGTACAAAAAGAAACCGCTCGTATCGATGAACAGACAAAAATTCAATTTGAACCTTAAGTAATCAACTGAAAATAGAAACACCACTTTGAAAACTTTTTGAAATAATAGTCCAATACAGTTACTTCAAAAAACTACTTCTACCGTTAAAAAAAGCAGGACATGATTCTTCATTCTATTGATACATTCTGTTTCCTTCCTTGAAATGATATACTTTTAAATCCTATAGATATAAGGCAGCCACTATTGGCCACTTAGAGGTTTGGGGATCTCAAGATAGAGAACCCTTCGCTTCAGACACAGATACCCCATATCTTCATCACAAAAGTCTGCGAGTGCATTGTGTCTAGAGACTTTAGCAGAGATTCATTATAAAAGGCTGGAGTCCATTAGACACTACGCATGAAATTCACATAGCTTTGGGTTATGGAGATTCCTCACCTGAACTGTCGGATATGAGATGAGCTCCACTCAAAGACAACCGCCTAGTGGGTTGAGGCTTCGGGTGATTATGATCACCCTTGTAAACAATCTCGGTCACCTGCCCATCATGTGAACGCTCTACTTTTTTCTTCATAGGACAGTTCACATGTGTGCACTTGTAGTAACTTCGTGGGAATTCGCTACCTTTAACTTGCTTCTGCCCATATTTTCGCCAATTGTAGCCGTCCTCCGATGGTCGATCCGCAAACGTCGGCACAGCAGGAGCCTGCTGGTCAGATCCTTGAGAACCCTGAGAAGCCGTCGGTTGTGGATCAGCAGCACCTGCTGTCTGCACAGGGGCGCGAGCTTGCAAAGGCTGAATATCGGAGAAATTCACAGGAACCGCTACTGGAGCTGCTTTGGAAGGAGGTTGCGATAAAAGGGGTGGGGCTGGCGGCAGAGCTGCTCCAGACGAGGCCGCAGGCTGCTGCTGCGGAGCGGGGGCTTCGTTCAATTGAGAGAGAGTGTGCGCCTGATGATGGGACATCCCACCAAAGGCCGACTGCATTGACCTGGTCAAGTTAGTGACGAATAAAGTTGACGAATAACTGTCTCAATGTGAGAGTAGCCGAAACAAATCAGCAGCCGCCAACTTTCAACCCTCATCACCGCCACACGAAAGAATACATAGAAATGGTAAAAAAATAACCGTAATGACGTTCCCCACGACCAATTACCCCTAGGGTTGAGAAATAAATTGCCCAGAAAGAATTTTTCATATTTTATCACATTCTTGCAGAATATATATACACTAGAAGCAAGTAACAGAAGTCCAATCTTGACCAGTGGGTGATGACAACAGGAAGGGATAATATTACATAACGATTTATCATTTGACATAAAAGACCCGACTGCAGAAATGTCAGTGCAAACCAGCTTACTGACCATGCCTGCCGATGGCGGTAGTGGTGGGCGTGGAACTGAATGTACGAACGGCTTGAACACAAACGACGACTGCTCGGTGATCCGCTCCTTGGAAGCCTCGCCCACTTTGGCTACCGGTCTCGAGAGTGCGCCATTGAAAAAGGGACCGATTGGAAACGTCCCCGTTGTAGGAGATGGCTCTGACTGTATGCATCCATCAGTATATCAAAAAACGGGCTCCGCAAGGGCGGCGTCACGAATAACAAAGCGTGCAACGAAGCAATTGTGACGCTGAGAAGGGGAAAGAAAAACCCTGCGATTTAGGTACCTGAGAGGTGGACAAGAGCAAGGGCGAGGAATCGAACAGAGTGGTGGGACTGAGTCCCGGTGGGATGGTGAGATAACCTCCTTGCCGAGGGATAGGAATACGCGAAGGCGGCATGGCCTTGAAACGAACCGAGTTGGGCGGTCTCGGAGGACCTCCTCCTCCCCCGTCGGGAGGGGGTTTGTTGCTCGCTGCTTGAGCTCCGCGAGCTGCGAGCCGCTCGGCAAAGCTGCCCCCTGCAGCTCCCGGCGAGGAGCTTCGGCCATCCCCCCCCGCGTCACTGCTACTGCCGAGGCCGGCCCCATTCGTTGTCCCCGACTCCATCGACGACGCCTTGTGATCGCCCCCCGTCGTGGATCCCCCGCCCACGTCGTCGACGCTATCCGAGGTCGGCGAGTTGATGGCTCCGGCCAACAAATGCGAGAACGATCGATTCTCCTCTACTCCGCCCTCCTGGTCCGCCAAGAACCCCGACACCATCGCCGACATGGGACTCTCCAGTGGCTTAAATCCTACCCCCGGGGGATCTCCCGTCGTCGCGACGGCCATCGTCGGCTGCGGTCTCGACGGCATCGGCTTGCGCAACACTCCATTCCCGCCTCCCGAGTCGGCTCCACTCTGCTCCCCTTCCATCGCACAGCATCGATAGTCCAAAAATCCAATCCCTAAACCCTAAAAAACTCCCCCTTCCCTTCAACTCACCTCACGCTTCCAGCACCATCACCACTACCTACTCTGCTAACACCATTACCTCTCTCCTCAAAGAAGCTCGGGATCTTTCTGCGACAGATCCCTTCCCATGCCATGCCATAAAAATCGAGACGCCTCTGCACTTCAAAAAAACCCACCAGCTGCCTTTCACTGCAGCTTGAGATGCTTAAACTTCACACCATAACCATCGCTTAATAAGTTACACAAAATGAAATCACTCGCCACCCTTCAATCCGGCAACCACCGCCACAGCAGCTGCTACGAAAAAAACAAAAATTCACTCCAACGCGAACGGCGTGTCCACTCGATCCGAAGCAATAAATTCGAGAATAATCCTTGATTCGTAAACACAGCGTATCCTCATAGCACCACAAAATCAGCGGAAGATCCAGAAGCGCCCAAACCAAGGGCCGAAATGAGTGCCGAAAACGGGAAAGAAAAGACAGAAATTCTTGTCCAACCGAAATTGGACTGCAAACAGATCATTGGAATCCTCGAAACCTAAAAATTTCGAATCGAAATGGCCAAGACAAGCCAACAATTTCCGCCCGTCCTTTCTGCGTGGAGTCTCTCCCCCGGCTCTACCACTGTTGCAGGCCTGGTCTGCGGCGTCGGAAGGCCCAAAGTACTTTCTGCGAGGACCGCAGAGATTTCATTCGTCGATGACGCTGTAGTTCATCCATATCGGACACGCATCCTCCACGATTCTCATCGTCACCCGATGTGCCGCAGGAACTTTCATCCCGAAGTTCATCCTTCGGTTTTCACGTTCATCCCACACCGTGCGTTAACTAGCTCCTCCAGCTACCTCTCATCCATTTCGAGTACCTCATCCATCGTGGTTTCATCTCCCGGGGCTCGGGACACAAGCCCCTATTGTTGGCTTCATGTCCCCAATATGCACTTCTATACGGGATTGGGGACATGAAACCAGGTTTCAAATCGAGGTTTGTTATAGGTTAACAAAAATTAAAATTGGATACCCACATGTTCTTTTTTTAATGGACGACTTGGTTTTCTGATGACAAGTGTAGTGAAACAAAAAAATTACCATTTTTCCCTTGAATTGTTTCATAAGTTATTTCTACTTTAGGGACATGGAAACCAACTCCAAGACTGAACCATTGGTAAGGTACAAACAAGTTTTGAGGCAATCGAAGCAGGTACTCAGAGGAAAGGAGTTTAACTTTATTTGGAAAGTGAGGGTACTTTACTTTCTCAGGTGGATGCAGAGGTCTCATACTTGCAAATTTATGTTTGTACTGTTGCAATTTCAGTTTCAAGCTTTACATAAAAGCAAAGTTGCTGTGAGAAAAAGCCCATCAACACGCGAAATGCCCTCCTGCTCGCTCAGAGTGCATTAAATGGGAGGAAAAAGTACACATGCACTTCATTGACCTTGCAAACAGAACAGATTCTAAAAATTCTACACTTCAAAAATTTGAATATTCGGCGATGGGCATGCTATTGTCGCTGAAAAACAACCATAGCCGGCTGTTCCATGAGTTTGAGTCCCTCGTCAGGAAGTTCAGGGCATGTGAATATGGTGCATTGAAAACACTAAAACGATAATAGTTTGGTACCAACCTGTGATTGGAAAAATGACATTGAAATGGCCTCTTCAGTCAAAAGGCATCAAACTAATCTGGTTCAATTTTTTTGATGCAAGGTTCTACTCAAAGTTTCAACCTTGTAGATCGAACAAACAATGTCCCCGAGATAACACATGCTTTTTCATTTGGCACTCGCCTTATAGGGTGGAGTTTTTCCTTGCTCTTCTGCTCAAACTTCCTTACATATAGCTTTTGTCAATATAAAAAAGGCTCCAGGCTACTTTGGTTTGGAACCTCTAAAGAAACTAGTACACCTAAAACCGACCTTTTAAGCTTTGTATAAGCTCATGCCCCTATGAACAAACAAGAGGGGAAAAAATGACAATTTTTCTTTTGGCACTTGCAAGAGCCTTATAAAGCAAAATGTAGGTGGTTGTGTAAATTTTTGAAGCATGGTGAATTTGTGCTAAATATTGATTGTAACAAATTAAAAGTGTAACCTAGGTGAATCCAAAATTGATTTGATGGATCAATGTTTCCTAGTATACAAAAATTGTCCAAGCAAAAGGTTAAAAGAGAAAGAATCTTCTAGATAGCAATTTCATGAATGTTTAGAAGAACAGGTTTTGACCAACATTGAAAGTCACCCCTACTGTACCAAGAATAGACCCATTCATTATCTCAAATGATCCCATGACTATGTTCCCATCACCTAGGTGAATCCAAGATTGACATGATGGATCTATGTTTCATCGTATACGAAAATTGTCCAAGCAAAAGGTTAAAAGAGAAAGAATCTTCTAGATAGCAATTTCATGATTGTTTGGAAAAATAGGTTTTAACCAAGGTTAAAGCACACCCTCTATTGTACTGAGAATGGACCTATTCATTATCTCAAATGATCCCATGACTTTGTCCCCATCAACTAAGTGAATCCAAGATTGATTTGATGGATCAATGTTTCCTAGTATAGAAAAATTATCCAAGCAAAAGGTTAAAAGTGAAAGAATCTTCTAGATAGCAAGTTCATGACTATTTTGAAAAAACAGGTTTTGACCAACATTGAAAGCCACCCCTACTGTACCAAAAATAGACCCATTCATTATCTCTGAAATTATTGTGAATGTGACTTCTCAAAAATGACAAACTTGAGGCCAAAATGTCCTTGTCTGTGCATGGGAACTAAACCATCAAGGAGATACAACCTTGTGACAATCGATGTTGACCGTTGGATGGGCCATCCGAGTTTAGGTCATCTTCTTCTTTTAGAGTGCACAGCTAGATTCCAAGTTGTCTTACTTGCTCCGTCACCAACACAGTTCCTTCCCTTGTCGTTGTCTCACAGTCTTTGTTTGTGGCATCTTTGTGGTAGGTGCAATTTTATTGCTCTTGTCCTTGTCTCACCAATTTTGTGGCATCTTTGTGGTAGGTGCAACTTTGTCGCAACGTGGGGGTGGAGCTCGTAGGTTGATTTGTTTGGATGCCCCCCAAATGCAACACTTTATTTGGTGTTTGGGGTGTTTAGGATTTGAGTTTTTCTTTAGCTTTGAATGTTTGAGGCTTGTGTGTTTGGATGATTGTGCAACAACTTGTGTGGTGTTTGGTGTATCTAGAATTTGAATTTTTCTTGGGTTTTGAGTTTTTTTTAAGCTTTGAAGGTTTTTGTGTTTAGATGATTCTACAATAGATGAGTTTTTGTTCTCATCCACGTTGAGAGGCAACATTCATAATGCATTACTTGTAGTTGGAAGGGTTCCATTAGAAGAGATTTCAATGTTCTAGGAGATTGTGAATTCTAAAACTGTGGGAACTCTAGGAATGTTCTAGGAATTCTACTATGACGTGGTTAAGTGACCGCCATGCCATATATAATTAATTAATTTTTAATTTTTATATTTTTAATTATATATATTTATATATTTTTTAAATTAAAAGTTAATTTTTAATTTTTAATTTTTTAATATTATTATATTCTGACTGTACTGGGCTAATTCTCAACAATGGAAACAACCCTGAAATAGTTTCCAAAGGACCTAAAATCTCCCCTAATAGAGTCACTTGGGATGAACATGTTAGATTGTTTATCAATGCTAAATCTTCCAAGATGTGTGTATCTTGAATGTTTTGGAGATCCCTAAGAAGGGAGGTCCACTCATTAGATGAGATTCAGCCCTTGTTAAGGACTACGAGTTCTCTCTGCGTTCCCCTGTGTTTTGATCTCTACCACACAGTCTGCTGATGTGGTCAAGAGACTTCCACGTCAATAGGCATTAAAAAATTATTTAAAAAATTTTAAATTTTTTAATAATTTTTTAATAATTTTTTTTCCAAACATTGTAGGTTGGTTCTCAACATCGAGAAACAACCTGAAACAACCCTCCCAACAAGCCAAAAAAACATGTAATGAAATCTAATAGAAATATTATTAGGAAGGATTGTCTCTATCATGCCAGCTTGTCACAACTCTTTGATGGATTAATGCATTGATAGATGAAAGAATTTATGATGATTGTGTCATAACCTTCATGTTATGACTTTTGATGGATGATTTAATTCTTGATGAAATATGCACTAGTGGAAAAATAGAGATAGATATTTCTAGATAGTGGATTTGTGCAATGGAGTTAAACAACTCCAGTTGTATGACAAGAGCACTAGAGTGTCTAGAGATATATATCTACAAATGATGGATTTAAGTAGTGGAATTAGACAACTCCACTTCGATGACTAGTGCACTAAAGTTAAATACAAGTTTGACTGTTGGAACTTAGAGTTAGATAACTTCAAGTAGAAAGATTAAAATTTAAATACAAGATGATTTGGATAAGATATGATTGGAGAAGTATAACTAGGACTTTTACTTTAGTGGATGATTCTTGATAGCACAAAGGATAGAAAGCAAAAGGTAGAAAAAAAGTCCTAGTCTTTCTTAACCCCTAAAGGACCATTGTCCCCTCGGGGGACAAAATGGATTTCGGGCAAGTTCCTAAGATCTCAATATTTAGTGAAACCTTTTGAAACTTTCTCAAACAATAGGAAAACTTATTAGTTTTGTGGGAATATAAATTTTATTTCAATTGGTGCCTAGAAGAAAAAGTTATAGCATCTCAAACATAATTTTCACATCAACGGGTAGAAAAAGAAATCTACAAAAATTTGAAATTAATTTTTTAGTTTTTCTCTTCTTAAAGATCATATTTTTGTCTACATGTGAAGCTTTGATTCATTCCATTTGGATTAGTAATGTAAAAGTTATGACCAATCTTGTTTTTCGGGCAATTTAAGCATCTTCTTGAATAAACAACTTATAGGGTTCAATTTTGAATGCAATTTTCACAATTTTTCAATAAAAATTGTTTGATAAGGTTAAATTTTTTAATTAGAACAATCTCACTTTTGAGATTATTATATTTCATTCCCATTTTAGAGCTATTAACAATTTAGTTTTTCTTTCAATCTTGGACCTACTTCTACTTAACAATTTTTTAAAGAATGAAAATCAAGCGTGTGTTTTTTTAATTTTTTTTCTAGACTTTCAACTCAATTTTTCAACACAAAAAATTTAAACTCAAGGTCAATGGTTGCAAAAAAATTCCGCAAATGGCATTCAAAGTCATCTGAAATTGCAAGCCCATGTTCAAAAAAACTTTCTTTTTTCAACTTTGAATGCTAATATCTTACAATCTATACCGTCAAACTCCATGAAATTTTTATTACATGATCCTCTACTAGTAGAATACAAGATCTTATGGTTAGATTCTAAAAACAATATTTTTTTTGGATGAATGCAGCAGAAATGGCAGTTTTGAGTAGTTTTTGATAGAAGAATGGTCCTAGTCCTTTACGGTTAAGAACTAAGAGTCTTTTATTGATAGTTTCATTGGAGATGGATCTTTCACTATGGTCGGGGTGGTTTGAGCTCCTTGTTTTTATTAATAAGTATATTTTGTGTTATTATTTAGAATCTATTGTTGGAAGTATGTAATAGTCTTCCTGTTCACTCTCAAATGGTGTGATGGTAAGGTACATTGGCCACGTGCGGTGAAGTTAGTATTGGAGCCTCATTGCCACTTTACTAATACCATTAGAGCTTTTTTATACTTTCTAGTGCCAAATTGCACTAGAAATAAATAATTTGGCTAAAAAATGATGACAAACCATGATGATTTTTGCCAAAAAATTTCAAATTAAAAAAAATCTTGGATGAAATTGCCAAATTGTAGATGAAAATATAATTATGGATATGTGATATATGATAGTGCGATATTTTCTATCCAATATGTAAATGAATGTTGAAATTTGTATAACATTTTATATTGCCATTTTGGCACATCATAAAAAATAAAATAAAAGCCCTGGTTACCATGGAGTACTTGTGTACTTCTCCTTGATACTAGTTGGATTGTGTCCTATTCCACACTAGTCTATGGGGTGAGCCAATATGAGTCTTGAAATGAAATTGGTTGGGTCTAGTAGAGAGTCCAGTATCGTTAAAGGACAATTAGCACTGATGGGATGTAGTGCCGCCACTAAATGCTTGGATATCAATGGTGGTTTCACTCTATGTCATCAAGTGATATGCCTCGTATCTTGTGGGAATTAAATAATAGAAGTCATAGGGAATGGGGCCTTGTGACTACAATTGGAACTTAATATTATAAGTGCATGACATGTATATTGTAAAAAGATCATGACCAAGGCTTTTATTTTGGCTTTTCAATGCCAAATTGCACAAGAAAAATTAATTTGGCTACAAAATGGCTACAAATTGTAAAAAAAAATCCAAAAAAAATTTTGAATTTGAAAAAAAAATTGGATGAAATCACCATATTGTGGATGAAAATATAATTATGGACATGTTATATGTGCTAATGTGGTATTTTCTATCCAATATATGGATGAATGTTGAAATTTGAAGCATCATTATAACATTTTATATTGCCACTTTGGCACTTCATTAAAAATGAAAAAAACATCTTGATTGGGACTTTTGGTGTCACTAAATACAAAAGCATTTGGGGGGAACTTGGAAAGGTAAGTGTCACCAAGGGGCGTGACATAATCTATAGATCACATTTTATCATATTTTATCATCATCTTTTAAAACCGTATTTAAATCATATTTTATATTCATATAATGTTTTCAGTACAATTATGTTTGAATATCATATTTAAAACTTTTGTTTGATTCAAGTTATCATTAAATTATTCTTTTGAATTATGTTATATATTATGTCTTCACCATTTTGGAAATTTTGACTACTTCCTAGTCCTTAAAGGGTTAAACTAACTCCAATCTATTTTTTTTTATTTACTTTCATCCTAAAGCTAGTATTGTTTAATTTTTTGAAATCAAGTTTTCCCAAAGCACTATTTTTCTATATAGCATTACTTTTGAACACATCTAACAAGGAGTTTGAATTCTTAAATGGA
Organism: Rhytidiadelphus loreus; assembly: GCA_947034895.1. NCBI lineage: Eukaryota > Viridiplantae > Streptophyta > Bryopsida > Hypnales > Hylocomiaceae > Rhytidiadelphus > Rhytidiadelphus loreus. Next base: position 23,275,424 of record OX344765.1, on the reverse strand, counting down.
GATTTATTGTTGTCACACTATTTACTATTATATTATTGTCAAAAAGGTAGTGCCCTACATCCTACGGATGATGAAAAAAATAGGGTTGAGTTGTATGAGAGGCATGAAGGTTTATTTCAAACTTAAACGGCCATAAAACAAACCAGTGTGCGATGTGCCTTTGCCACAACCAAAATAAAAGTAAAAATAATTTTTAAATTTTTTAAATTTTTTTAATATCTCATTTAATATCATTTATGCACAAAGGAGTTCAAGGGCTTTGTTTTGTGGGGTTTGGACATGCAATGTCAAATTTATGATTTTATCAAAATAAAAGATAATTTAATTTAATTTTTTTAATTTATAAAAACTTTGAAATTCAATAACTTTCACATTGTAGGTCCAAACACCATGAAACTAAGTCCATGCACCACTCTACGTAAAGAGCTTTCCAACGATACCAATAAGGCAAGAGTGCCGCCAAAAGAGTCATAGTTTCTTAGATCCCAATATATCAAACAAACAAAATAAAACAAACAACTTAACTTAAGGTGTCGTGTTGTGCTTTGTACAACCAAAATGAAAGTAAAAGTGATTTTTTAATTCATAAAAACTTTGAAACTCAATATGTTATGTGAGGCCTTTGAGAGATTGTTTGCTCATGGTTCCCCATGCTGTGAACCATGGCCGAACAGTCAAGTTATTTAATGAAAAAATATTATTATTATTTAAAAACATTTTTAAAAATATTATTATTTTTATCTTTTTATGGAGTCTGATGCGGCAATCTCTTAGCCATGTCAAACTGTTGGTTCTACAACGTCCTCATAGTCCGAGAACATCCTAGAACTCACAGTCTCTCAATGGGCTCAATGTAATAAACAAACAAACAACCTAACTTAATGGATGAATTCTTTGTGATTTTTGTCACATTTTCATCTCCGTGGATTTTCATTAGTTTACATTTACTAAACCCCAATGACATCCTATAATTTTTCAATGAAACCTTTTTGGTATCGTTGCATTGTAATGGTGTCCGTCTTAGTAGATAATATATTTAACTATGTAATCAATTGAAATATTCTTTACAAACTTTTTTCTTAATTTTTTTTATATTAACAATAATTTAAATAAAACCTTGGAGAAGTTAGGCTAACTCAAACACCATACTTTGTGGTTATGGCCGACATTCCTTGTTAAAATATGAATTAAAATTGCCATAATTATGTGATTGGATAATTGCTTGAAAATAGAAAGATTTATTTTTTTTGCCAAGAAATTATGTAAAAGAAAATCCCACAATTTTTGGCATTTGTTTTTTAAAATATATTTTGCCATGATAGTCTCATTAAATTTACAAGTGCAAGACCCTTACATATTATTTATATATATAAGTTTCTAGAAATCAATTACAATTTTGTTCAGTCCTTTTGAAACTATGGCAAGAAAAAGAAAGAAATATCCCCTTCTGTCTTAATTTTTTTGAAATAGATGTAATTCTAGTAGAAAAATGCAAGTAGTACATTTCATACTAAGTCGAGTAGTCCTTACAAGTTCAGGAATTCATCCCCTCATTAAGTTAATTCACTGTGACAAGTGACAACCCTGTGGATCGACTGAAAAAGGCCAAAATATACGAATGACAGACAGATGATAAACTGTGGATGAGAACGCAAGGATGTGGACGTAGATGTGGATCCATCAGACATGGGGAAGGGCGCCAGGGAGAGGAGACAGGAACCTCGGAGAGATGAGTTGCGAGCGTGGAGCTTGGCGATGGTGGTTAGGGTTTCATCGACAGGTGCCTGGCGTGAATTGATTGCGAGGAAGGGCGTCGCATTGCCTGGCACTCCATCGCATCGTGGAGCCGAATTTTTCCTGCTTCCACCGACTTCAATATTGTCGCATTTCGTCATGTGGGAAGGCAAATAGGTCGCGTGGAAGCAAAAACTTTACGCTTGGGGTTAGGTGCGAGCCTTGGAAGCTTTGCGGGTGGAATTCAGAGCAGTGTTTGTGGCAAAAGAATTTAATTGAGGTTAGCCCGTATTTATTTCTTTTCTTATTTTATTTTTTGAGTTTTTTGGATGATAGGGTGTGGCGCCCTTGCGCTTCCAGTGTTTTGAGAAGAGTGGGCGGGGTTTGGCGCCGAGTTTGGTCGCGAGTGACTGTCTGTTTTGTGCGATTAGAACATTTTTTCTCCCGCCTGTTGGCTGTTAGGGCCGGGAAGTGCAGATAGGTGCCAGAGTGCGAGTTCGTGGTTTAGAGGCACGAGAGCCCATGCAATGGTTGGAGTTGTTTGTGTGAGTAAAACAGGTGCCACTTTGGAGAAGCATCCATCAGGTTTGGGTGATTCCCTGCGGTGGTTAAACGTGAGGACTAGGAATCACGGTTAGGGTTTTTGGAGTTCGAAGAGTTGTGAGGTGTGTACCTTGGCAATTCTTTTGCAGATGTGACCCTAGGCTATGGCGAAAAAGAAAGGAGGAGCCGGGAGGGTTGCCAAAGCAGGGGGCGCTGCAGCCGGTGTTTCTGCCGACGCTCCACCGCCCCGGGAGTTTAACCAAGGAGACCTCGTGTTGGCAAAAGTGAAGGGTTGGCCAGCGTGGCCTGCGCAGGTACGTCGCAATCGACACGTGAGATGGCATTGTTGGACTTTTGAAGCGAGGCTTCAATGAATTTTGAGCAGTAATTTTATTTTCCCGAAGCAGCAAGCCTTTCTGAGGAATTGGCTGTTGAATTGGCTTGTACCAAACCCCGTTTCTTGTTTCAATCGCTCGGAACACCATCTTTGCAGTCCCGGTCATTAAAGCAATACTCACGGTTGCGATAGCTTGTGTCGAAGGATCGCGATGTAGATTTCCTGGAAGCTTGGTTCTGCAATCGGACTTAATTAGGTTCGGACAGACCTCCTCTCGAAGCTTTTGTCTTGCTGGCGTAGAAGTAGATAAACCAACCTAACCTACTTCGAGCGAGTGTTTGAGGTTCTGCCCTATTAGACAGCGATCCTCACTAGGAGAAGTTTTGACGCTTCTTTGCACTTCCAACATAATCTCTAGAGGAGAGATGGTTTCATGGAGAACAAAGCGTGATAGACGGACTTACAAGCTTGCTTGCGAGATTTATCTGAGATTAATTGTGGTTCCTGTGATTTTTCTTATGCCCACTTTTGAAAGACAATGTTGTAGAATGAAATTCGAAATGAAAACCTATGGTACATGATGTCGTCAAATGGCTAAGCTCCCCGCTGTACGCGTTCATTGTTTTATCTAAGGGAGTTAACAGTGCAGCCTGGACGTGGTGGTTCTCCATTGCCCCCCTCCCCCCTCCCCCTGTGATAGTTTTATTACCTGACTTTATTTTTTTGTATCACCTTGGCAGGTTGAGAGATTGGAGACGGAAGGGAAATACGTCGGAAAGTATTACGTCACATACTTTGGGCCAGGACAGCAAATGTAAGTGTTCCATCTGTTTTTGTATTGCATGATAGCACTTACTCAGCCGTTGAAGTGGTGCTAAATTGTGTTCGTGTCATGACAGTGGTTGGTGCACACCAGCTGAGCTTTCTGATTTTGATGCGGATCAGAAAGAAGCGTCCCGTCAGAGGTCGAAGAGGAAGGTCGATAAGAAGTTCAATTGCGCCTTGGATGAAATTTGTGCCGTGCAAGATGAGCGGGCAGGAATTACCCACAAAGATTCTGCAGACGAGAACGCGGACGTGGCCGAAGATGACGCGCCTCGGGACAGTGGCTTGGACGGCCAAGAGGATGACACTGCGAAGGAGGGAGATGTTATTAGCGATGTAAAGCATGACGACCCTTATCTTACGCAAGTCGTCACATTGAACCAGCAGGACGATTCCGTTCCTTTCAATGATGCAAATCCTGAAGAGGACGTTGAAGACGATGACGCTGAGAAGGATTGGAATGAGAAACCCGAATACAATGGTAGCGATCTGCAGTCGGGAAGAAGTTCAGAAGGACGAGGGCAACAACAACAAGCTAGTCTCGATGATGTCGTAGGGGAAGGGTTAAAGTCGTTTGCAGAGGGCGAAGAGGCTGATTCGGAGGCAAACGTAGGAACGAGGCGTGCTTTTAGGAACGCCTTGAAGAAACTCAACGAGACGGCTGAGAAAGATCCCGAGTCGAAAACGGAGATTCCAGAAAGCGAAGGTCATGTACTGACTTACCAGTATGGGAGGAAGAAGAATCGAAACAAGAACAATAATATTAAGGATGAACCGCCGTTTGCAAATGGCGCAGGTGCGATTGCTGGCCAAGAAGTCGTTCAAGACTCAGCTCCTTCGCATGCCGAAACTAGCGATTTTCAGAAGAAGATGAAACCTAAAGTTGGTAGACCGTCCAAAGCAAGTCTACAAGGTAAGATGGGAGGCCGGGACAGCAAGCCGAATTTGCAACCGATCCGGAGGCCAAATGCTGGGGATAAGGATCTGAAGTCAGATAAAGGGAACGGGGGAAGCAAGCACGATGGTAGTGGGAAATTCTTCAAAGATCCTTCCAAGAATGGGCATATTAAGAAAGGACCTTATTCTAAGAAGAAGGATATGTTCAACTCCAGCGTCAAGGAAAGTGTTTTGGCTGGAGAGAAACGTGAACTGAAGTTGGAGGACAAGAAGGATGTCAAGAGAGTGTCGTCAGAGGCGGACAGATTCAAGAAAGGGGTAAAGAAGTCGCAAATATCGAGCAAGGGTTTCGAGGTGGGCTGTCAACTTGGGATTTTTTGTGATTCTTTGCTTCTAATTGTAATGCTTGTGCATTGAGTTGGGTTCATTTTGCTCGCCCTGATGGAGATATTTGTAGCCTGAATCACTGTATTCATTGGCTCGATGGGATCTCTCATATTATTTTAATCAATATGGATCTCGATTGAGACATAATAGTGTCTCGATTGAGGCATAAGATGTTTGTTTTTTATGCATGTCAAGAGAATTCGGACGCCCTTGTTAGGGTTGCCTTAAACTTCGCCTGCAATGTTCGAACCTGTGGAATGCTTAATCTGTACAAGTATCCATCGACGACGACACGTTTAGAACCTAATTGACGTTGATTAAGATGGCATTGTGGAAGCGATTGTGACGGCAGGAGAGGTTTAAATAGGGGTAATTGAAGAATTGAGTATTTGTGCTTTAGCAGGAAGGGAAAAAACATTCAGCTGCACTCAAGCTACGGGATGATCATGTGAAGAGTAATCTTGATGAAGTCGAGAAGAAAGTTTCAACTCCGTCTTTGCTTTTTCTTGGAGGATCTAAAAGCAAAGGTGACCCCAAAGGAGAGAGTTCTCTAAAGCGGAAACGGTTTCCTGATGGAGAGGGTGAAGGGAAGGAAGAGAATACGTCTGTGGAAAGGGAGAGAGGTAATGCAGGGACCAGTCCGAAAACCGATGTAGACGAGAAACACCTTCCCTTATCAAAGAGGCCTAAGATGCTCGCCTCAGAAGACAAGTTGTCGGAGGGAAAGCAGAAACACGTGTCCGTTGGTCGTTCAGGTTTGGACGGTGGCAATGTGGAGAAGTATTCACCCAGAGATGGAAAGTCCAGAGAAAGGGGGACTAGTCTGCCCCCTAAGGCAGACAAGGACAGGATGAGGAAAGCTGCACTGGATGGCGAGGCTGCCCTTCCTCCTTCAAAAAGACGAAATCGGGCTTTCGCAGCAATGACTGCTTGTGAAGCGGAAGCCGCGACCGCCAGTGCAGCGGAATCTAGGGAGCAGCCTGAAAACGGAGTGTCCTATAACCAAGCGGGCATTAATGTTACTGCCACTTCTTCCTCTGAGACTCTGAAGAAAGAGGGTACAGCTGTGTGTGGGTTGCTGACTGTTGGCACGGCGAGTCCGTTGAAGAATGCCACCGTCATGCCTGACATTTCCAAGTCTACGGATGGAGGGCATAAATCCCTGAAAGTAGGAAGCGGACATGATAATGCTGGTGGCCAGGAGAGGATAGAGAGCAGAAAACATCTACCCGTTAAAGACCCTCAGGCAACGGATTCGCCAAGTAAACACAGTGGCAGCGAGGACCCCAGAGAATTGAAGCGAGCATCCAAGAGGGGTCCTCATGGGAAATCTGATGCAGAAGGTTTGGTCACGAAAGGTTTTGCAAGTCCTGTTCCCACGAAATCAAGCTTGGAAGGTGGGACGGAGAAACGTAAAGGACACTTGACTGGTTCTGAAAGTGGGAAACTGAGTACACCTACAGCTGAAGCGTTTCCATCCCTTGCGAAGCCAGTTTTGGAGGACTCAATCATAAAGAACGCGTGAGTATTTCTACGTATCTTCTTTTTGCTGATACATGTGGTCAGTGGCTGCTAATTGTGCGCTGTGCGATGATTACCTATCCGTAAATAATGTGTTTTGTTGTTACTATTTGAATTTGGGAAATGAGCGAGGTTCTTCACCTAGCATGCATATGTTGACGAATTTATCCTCCTGGTGACGATAGCTTTGATGTAATGTATGGACCGTTGCGTCCTGTACTGATCACGGCTCTTTGTTAATCTAATTAGGGTTGCGCTTGCCAATGAGAAGAGGAATGCGCTAAAGAGGGAGGGAGATTCATCTGCCTCAATGAAGGTCCTTATTGCCGCTGCTCAGGCTAAGCAAAGGGCTCGACAATATTCTACAGGTAAGGCTAATTCAATTTTCTCTGCATTTAATTTTTGGGTGAAGGTTGTCCGCTTCAAGTCTTGGGGTTAGTTTTGCACCTTCGAGGGTGCATCGTCTGTTGGCCGTTCAATTTAACTGAGACATTTTTGAACTCGTGCAGGTGGATCTGGGTCGTTGGGTTTTGCAGAATTTGACAAAGTAACGAACAGCATGGTTTGCAGCCCTTCTCCTTCACAGAGAAGAGGCAGTTCAAGACTCACGTCACCAATTCAACATGGTCAGGCGGTGGTCATGGATCTGCATGATCGACATGCTGGATGGAATTCTAGTGTTGACGAGAGGTCAGGGGTTTTATCAGCAGAGCCAACAATTGACACGGAAGCCACTATTGCCCGGGATACATTTGTGGGTATGCTGGAGACAGTTTCGCGCACAAAGGACAGCATTGGACGCACAACCCGGCAGGCTATGGATTGTGCGAAGCATGGAATCGCTGAGCAGGTCAGTTTCAGGGTAGCGGTTTTGTGGTGTGTTTGGTCCCGGTAACTTGCCTTGATGAGATTGTGAAGTTCGAATTTAAAGGGTAACTGATAATTCAATCGTATCAGCATTTCAGCGGGGCACAGCTTATCTCTGTAGCTTGATGTTGATTCATCATCATACATGATATTTAGATGGTGAGCGTTTTTCTTTATGCGCTGATGAAAGAGCTGTCTTTCAGGCTTACCAAATGTGACATACATTTTGTAGATCGTTGAAATCATTGTGCGGAAATTGGAGAATGAGCCAAGCTTTCATCGGCGGGTAGACTTCTGGTTTCTCCTAGATTCGGTGACTCAAGTTGCTCATACACAGAAAGGTGAGGTTCTATGTGATTGTGCTTTTTCCTTGTGCGGAGCAAGATCTAGTACTGCCAAGTAATTCCTCTGTTGCGTCAAGGATTGTTTTTTTTTGGATCCTCATTTCCTCACCTGGAGATTCCGATTATTTGTGAGGTGCCCGCTTGGTTTGGTTCTTTACTTTACCTCTTTTCAGATAATGTAAGGCGCATGCATGGTGCACTTATTGTATGTATTTTTTTTTTATCGATGGGCCGGTTTGCTATGCTTCGAATATGCTTAAGAACGCTCGAGCATTTGTAACGGCAGTAATATATTTCTTGTGGTGCTTTTGGACCCATCAGTCTTGGCGTACCTTCCAATTGTGCAAGATTCTCTTCCGCGGATACTGAATGCAGCTGCTCCACCGGGAGGTGTTGCTCGTGAGAACAGAAAACAATGCCTTAAGGTAAGGTGGTGTTTACCATGACATGCTTTTATATGTGATTTGTCTCTTCTTAGTTTCGGTATTCTATTATGCTCTCCTTCTACTTGAAGGTCATTAGTCAGGTCTTGTGTATGGATGTTGTACACTTTGAGAGATCATTTTTACGCTGTCGAATTGTAATAACAATATTCTTGAGCATTCACAGTTCAGCATTTTTGTTGTCACGCTTCTGTATATGTCTCCTCTCCATGTTTACTCTGTAGTCTGTATTGATTGCTCTATTGCGAGGTCACAGCTGTTTGCTGAATACAATCCTTACTGAACTAACAGATAGTCCTTGTGTAGGTGCTGAACTTGTGGCTCGAAAGAAAGGTGATGCCGGAGTCAATTTTGCGTCATTTTATGAATGAAATAGAGTCGCACAATGATGACAAGGGGTTGCCTGGAGGTGGTCACCGCCGGCTTTCTCGATATGAGCGTGGAGTGGACGATCCCGTGAGGGATATGGATGGCATGTTAGTTGACGAGTATGGAAGGTAATGGTCCATTTGTATTTCTTATTCCTAGAATGAGCTCATTGGTGTCTTTTTCTGAGAGCTCTTACTCAATCAGCCAAAATCGTTATGTGAGTGAGCTGATGTTTGAATGTTCACGTTGATTTGCGAACCCCTGTTAGTATTTTGTATTTGAACTGTCAGTGCGTGGAACCGCATGCCAGTGATCGTGTGTTTGGGGGTCTATGGTCAGAGGTTGTGCCAGTGCATAAGACAAAATGTTTATCTAACTTTGAATAACAATGCGTCCTCCCTAATCTGCAATTTTTTTGCTCAGGTCAGTTGCAATATGTTGACTTAGGGTATGGCACTTTACTTATGGTCTCGCTTTGGGAGTGCAATGATTTTTTAATATTGGACTTTTGCTCTGCAGCAATGCATCCTTGAATCTACCAGACGGATTTTCTATCATTCCTCAATTGTACGAGGATGATGAGGAAGAGGGCAGTGAAGACGGCGACAAGAAATTAGAAACTCAGTCTTTAAATACTATCAACACAACCCGTTCAACTGAAGCAGAGGACGCTTCTGAGAAGTTCCGTACTGTTTTAGAAGACGTGGACGGTGAACTTGAGATGGAGGACGTCTCGCCAACCGCGGATTCGGAGCTTTTAGCTAACAAGGAGCGTGAACGACTTTTAGCTGATCATTTTACCGAGGAGGCTCAGTCAAACCCTACCCAGCCCCCTCTGCCATTGGAACCTCCCCCGTCTGTTCCATCTCCCCCGCCTCTACCAGCAGACCCGCCTCCTTCCCCTCCTCCACCGCCCCGATCCCCGCCTCCGCCGTTGACTACCTCACAATCAAAATATCCCAAGGCGGGGATTGCCATCATGCAGAATTCAACTCGCTCTCAGGAGAGTAATCACCAGCAGAGCGATTCACCGTCGACACCGTCTGCTTATTCAGGTCATCAGGGTCAAGGAAACCTTGGACTTTCTCAAGTAAGTCATCTAGCACTTTGTTTGCACATATTTTCATACCTGACTCTATTTGATTCAAGTCATTGGTTCGCAGCCTTTTGAGGCTTCATCTAATAAACAAACACCTGCTCGTATTTAATCTCAGGGAGGCTCCAGATCAAACGCATATCCGACTGGTTCAATGAGCCAATTAGCCATGCCGTTGGAATCTCCACTTCCTCCACCTCCTTCTCAACATAGCAGTCCAGGATTCGCCCAAGGTGCTTCCACCGGAACACGTCTTCCACCCCCGCCGCCTCTCCCTCCTGCATTTCGTCCGCAACGGGTGTGGCCTGACACTTTAGCCTCCCCAGCCGGAGATTCTGACAATTCTCCCCGATTACCCAGAGTTGGAGAGGAGCAAGTTCGTCAAGGTCTTCAAGAGGTCTCTGGTGGCGAACGAGTTGGGGGAGAGTTGCCTAGTGCGCAACAAGATGTTGGACCCGCACATAGTGGAGGTTGTACAAGCTCTGGACCTCCAGAAGGTGCATTCGATCTCCTTCTATGTCCTACAATACTGCCCTGCCTTGTCTGCCTCCGTGTGTTACATCTACAATGCCAAAGTTTATTTATTTTAATATTCTTGGATGTGTACAGGGGCAAAACCAGGAGATCCACCATCAGCAGGTGCCATGTCTGGTTATTCTTCAAATCATCCGCTTTATTTGAACCAAGACCAAATATATAGAATGAATTCTGGTGTTCGACCTGGACCAGGTGCACAGTTTCAGTATGGACCCCCAGTGATGCAGCCCCCGATGCGGGGTCGACCATTTGGGGGACACTTTAGTCCACATGCACAATATCAAGGATCTGCCATGAATCCTCCAGGTATACCCTGATTGACTGTTACATTTGTGAACTACACATGTGCTTCAATCAGTGAATTGCTGAACTGGATTTACATTTATATTTTCTGTACGTTGGTCATGGGTTGTATTCATGCGTCCTATTTTATCAGTGTAGTGGCATCTTTTTAAGGAGGTATGCATATGCTGTGAAAGGTTGCAAGATTCTCTGTTGTGCTCTACAGAAACTTGGATTATGCTTGCCTGAGAGCTCTGTTTGGAGTTGTGATTTAATTGATTTCTGCTGGTGTGTCCAGGTAGTCAGGGCCCGATGCAGATGCTTGCCTTCAGACCTGGGGGTCCTTCCCACAGTTCGTGGAGGCCAGCCTAATTTATTGGTGGCGATCAACAGGTAGAATTCGCCTCATTTACTGCAGTCTAGGTGTGCTTTTCAGCGGCTTCTGGACCTCATTAGTGTGGTTGATGAACCCTGAGCAGCCGCTGGGGTGGACCCCTGTGAAGCAGATCTGAAAAGATGTGGTGTGGAACTGTCTATTCATTGATGTATACTATCTTCTGGCAGGTGCATGCCTGGGATTTTCATGCAATTACTGGATGGCTGGCTATGAATGATGAACCCGGAGTATAGTGAGATTTTGGGTTCTAGTTGCCTAAGATTGTTAAGCCTCGGAGGAATCGTAGGAGTCTTGGAGCTCTGGCGATGAGGTGATCACTTCGTTGGAGAGGAAATGTTTCGGGTGGAGTAGTATATGAAGGTACTTTATTGAATGTTTAGGATGAAACCAGCGTTAGAGTAGGCTGGGCATCGTTTGTACATTCTCTTCTTTCCATTTCATGCCTGCTGATTGCAGATGTTAGCACCGTAGATTTTGTATCTGTATGGAAGAGGTTTTGGCATCTTGTCTCACAACCTGATGCTGTTGAACTATTTTCACATCTTGCAGGCTTTTGGTATGGCTTCGGGTGTTTTCGCACGACAGCTTTCGTTCTGGATTCCATGAAAGTCGTTTTGCTTGTATAGTAGTGGAATCTGAATGAACTGAATGGGCTGGAATTCAGTACTTCTGATGTTGTGTTATAAATATGCATTTACCGCCAATTCTCCCGCTTGCAGATTGTAAATACCAATTTTAAGGAGAGATTATGGTTTTCTTTTGCTTATTTTAAGGAGGTTTGTCGTTGATTATGATTGCACATAGGGATCGGCAATCTCTGAATCGTGATGCTCTTGAAGGGTAATGAATCGTGGTGATTGTTTTTACTGTGACTTTCGGCAAAGGCAGTTGATTCATCATTTTGAGGATAATGGAATTTTGATCAGTGAAACTTCCTCACCGAAAGCTCCTTCCAAATCAGTAAACTAAACTATTTTGTTTATTATTACTCACTATCATGACCTTCAAAGGTCGTTGTACAGTTCGGTCCAATAATTTTACAAACTGGCTATTGTGCCATTCAAAGAATCTTGCATATTGTAATTAGATTCTGTTATTTGATCCTTTCATTTTCACTAATTTTGCACATTGAGCATAATGGTACAACTAATTTGTCAAAATTTAGTTAAAATATAGAGATTTCTATTTTACAAAATTTGGGCATTGTCACCCCAACATTCAAATTTCTATAGAAAGAGTTTTGAAATGCTTTTGGAGATGCTTGATGAATGTAAGATGTGCATATGGATGTTTCTTTCATATATATGCAATTGAATTTTAAAAATTCATTATCCATGTTTTTCAATCAATTATCATGTAAAACTACAATCATTAAATGAAACAATTCACCAAAAATAAAATATTTCTTCTTTGAAATTAAAATTTGATATGCTTCATCATGATTGTGTAAGAATTGAATGTAAATTATGCAAGATAAAATATTCCGATTGTATTTTATTCTATGCAAAAAAAATTGAACGACATAGCAAGCAATTTGTAAGATTATTGAACTTGATTGTATAATGCACTACATGAAAATACAATTAGGTTCCTTAAAGTTCCACATGAATATTGTCTAATCTTTCATTATAGATATCCTTAAGGCCTACTTCAAACTATTAGGAGTTGCAATTGTTTTTGCTTATGCTGCATTTTTCTATTAGATTAGAGAATCATCATTGCCTCTTGTGCCTTAATACTAGTAGCAAATGAAACTCTCCACATCATTCCTTCATGGATGAAAAGTAATGCTAGGTGTTTTTGATTGGCAACAAGTCTTTACTAGGAGAATTTGCTTAGAAGCCCCTGAAATTTGGGCTCTATTATAAAACATTCTTGTCTTATCTCATGAGATGATGTAGCATGCAATAAAATGTGTTGTCATGGTTTAGTTAAAAGCATGAGCATGATGGATATATTTCTGAAGTGTTTCAGGGCTTTTGTGTTTCCTAAGTAGTTGAGCACAGGTTTGGTTTTACTGATCATTAGATTTGTAGGAGGCAATAGTAAGAAACATATTGTGAGCTAAAGCTTTTGCCATTGTTAGAATGAAGCAAATGTATTGACGATGACGTCTACAAGAACATCCAAGTAAGCACAACAAGGTAGTAGGGATTGTTGTGACTTTGGCCACAAAATTCGTGGAAGGAAGTGTTAGAACAGTGGAAGTGCAAAAACAAATTGCAATCGGCAGTTCTTACTACGGAGGATGCTAAAAAATATCTGTGAATATTCTATTAAAAATAGAAGATGTTAAAGTGCTATTTAGTTTAAAGTTGAATAAGGAAATTCTACATCAACATTTAGGGGTGGATAGGTGGGCTTTTTTATTATGAAATTCATTGTTGGTTATGAACCCTCAAAGAATATGAGATAACTTGAAGATTGAGCTCCTACTACTTCCTAACCCTTAAATATATCCTACATGGATTACTTTACCTCCTACCATCCAATTTGTAAAAATACCTTGTCTTTCTCTACTTCATGTGCACCCAAGCAAATTAGTGTTGGATTTGTGTGACGCACTTTTTGAATTAATTTAGTATGATGTTGAATTACCAAAATTTAAATTTTAAATTGTTGACCGTGCCTCTCACCTACGGTTTGGCAACGTGATTGACTTTTAATGGTTTCAAGACACTCTCGCACACTCATTCAAAACTTGCAAACTCGATCTGGCTAAGGCATAAGACAGATGGAATGGGACATGGGCAGGGAAGACGGAATGGTCTAGACAGGAGACTTGGAGGGCCTCCCAACGGGCAAAAGCTAATGGTCCAACCCCGCAAGCCTGGCCGGTCGGGCCCCACTGCATATCCCCCTATTAACTCGAGGGAGGTAATTAATGTCTTCCATGATCTTTAAGTCAAATGCAACTATCAAGCTAAATTTATCCTTTTATATAACTTATATATAAAATTTTGATATTTTTTACTTTTGAAAAAATTATTTTTATGTATTGTTGTTGATTTTTTCAGAAATTTTGATAGAAAAAATCATATTATTGTAATCTCTCAAAGTAAAAGACAAAATTAAAATTACATCACATATAATATGTATTAGAATAATTTGAAATTTTTACCATAAATGTAGTGAAGAAGAAATTTTTTATTTTGTAATTAAATTTTTTTAAACCGTTTATAAAGAAAAAAAATACAAATGAACTACACACAATATTGTGTAATTTAGATTTCAACATATAAAGCTTGCATTTGCACAAATTCTTTGAATTTTGAAAAAAATTTAAAATGGAATCAAAACAAAACTTGTCAAGCTTCATTTTTGTAGTTTAAATCTTCATTAATTTTGTATTTTTACTGTAAATGGTAGGGTACAAGATAAACTTATACAATAATTAAAAATTTTGAGAATCATTCAAAAAGAACATAATACAAATGAACTACACACAATATTAATATGTAATTTGAATTTTTGCATATAGGACTTGCAATTGCAAGAATTTTATTTTATTTTCAAAAAAATACAAAATTTCCAAAACAAAACTTGTTAAGTTTCATTTTCTTAGTTTAAATCAAATATAAAAAATTGTTATTTTGAAAGTTCCAATGAAGGGGCTAATTGACAAAGTGGAGTACACAAGTGGGAACTTCAGAGAACACGGGAACGCCGAATGGGACTTGTCCGTCGAGGTGTTGTGTCGTGGCGGGTCCCCGTCAACGATGCGAGTTAGGGTTTGGGACAGTTGTATTCATTATTCGATTCCTGAAGGCGAGGAATGTGGACTGGTTCTATTGCGATTGCGTTTAGGATACGAGAGTGAATTTCTTTTTTGGAGGAAAATCTTCTGTTCTTTCTTTCAAATCATCAAGCGATTTCAATTTGCTCATTCCTGGAATTCTGAAAGCTGGAAGTCCCCTCGCCACTAACTACCCGACTCGAAATCGAAGCCGATTCGCCATCGCCTGAAGGACGTTTTAGATTTCGAGGAAGCGTGAGCGTCTTCGTTGCATTCTCGAGGTAAAATAGTTCATACTTCAAACAGTTCTTTTGTTGTCGCTCGCTTCTAAAAAGGGCAATGGTTAGTATGGGGTTGCTTTCTGAACCAGGCAACAGAGTGTCTGTATGAAATTATGCATGAATTTCTTCTTAATCTGGAACGGCGAGTATAACACCCTGGAAACCAGAGGTGACGTAACCAATTTTTGCACTTAAATTTCAAATTGCGATTCCGTGACCAAGTATTATGAGGGATATCTTGTGGGAAAGCCACTGACTGGAAATGGATTTTGAATTTGCTGTAATACGTCTCTTAACTTGAAGTATTGAGATCAAGAAAGCAAGGAATCATAGGTGTGCAGCAAATATGACAAGCACAATGCATCGAGGAGTTATTTTTGTTTTTTTTCCCATTTTCTTGCGCATTTCTGGGTCAAATCGTGGGAGTGATGTCTTACAGGGAAACCACTGAAAACGTAATACTCCTGATTATTCGAAGTATTGAGATCACCTTGAAGTTTGTTGCCGAGGGTTTCAAATAGTCTTTTTAATGTGGTATTCGGCTTTAAGCAATGGGGGCGGCGATGCTGGATGGCAACAGGTTTTTTATAGAGCAAAAGGCGAGGACGAGATTAGCCGAGATTGGCGTGTGGGGTTTAAGCACCTCGTAATCGTTGGTAATCACTGAATGTGCCTTCGCCATGACTGAAATTCGACCTACAGAAGACATGGAGACGGGAACAGCAAATGGGGATGCTACCTTTGACGACCACATGCACGGAGCTGGCAAACCGACGGACGAGCAGAAAAGGGCAAGGGCTCGGAGAATTGAGGAGGCTGCCTCCCAGAGACCTCGAAAAGAGGGAGTAATATTCACTGATTTGCCAGACGCGTGCGTATGTTTGATTGTATCCTATCTGAGTCCCAAAGATGTGGCTAGAGGCGCGTGTGTCTGCTTAGGTTTTCGAGATACGTTGAACTCTGATTCAGTGTGGGATCAGTTTGTTCCCAAATCGGCCTTGAAGGTGGTAGGTCCAAATGATGAGCTGAAAGCTGCAACGAAGAAGAAGATTTTCTCGTTCCTGTGCAAGCCATTTCTTCTCCGAGAGACTCTGGTATGAAATTTTTTCTTTATGACTAGAATTTGTTTGTGCAGTAAATGCTGAATGTTTGTCGATTCAGAAGTGAGCTCCGTGAATCATTCAAAATAGAGAAGTCTGACTTCAGGGATGACTTCGTTTAACGTGTCTTTGGCCTTTAGTGTCGTCTCATTTATGCTTGTTAGAAAATTTACAACTTTTCTGTTGCTTTTTGTTTTTTAAACTGTGATGGATTCACTTTAAGAGAACACCGCCGAATGCGCAAGATTACTTCTATTACACAGTGCTATCTTGTGTGGTCATGCCAAAGTGGGTCGCTTATATCACTAAAGGTAAACTGTTAACATTCGTTGCAGGCCTACTGGCTAGATCAAGGCACAGGAGGGGAATGCTACAGTGTGGCAGCCAAGGGCCTCCGAGTTGTTTGGGGCGACGACAATAGATGTTGGGAATGGTCTCCTGGCCCAGGTGCAAGGTATGTTTTCTTTCTATGGAAATGCTCATTGGAGGTTTATATAAATGAGCATCGCAATCCTCTCATATAATTATCATCCTTGGCTACGGTTTGCACCAAGAGCTGTTTGTGAGTGTGCCCGGTTTTCAAGCAATTTTCCTCCTGGAAAATTTCCTAAGAAAAGTAGATTCAGCTTATATGTGAGTACCTGCATTCAATTCAATTGTGTTGCAGACCTCAAAAAGTGTAATGACTGATCATGTGAAATCACCACTGCTGATTATTAGCCTGAAGTTGATACCAAATAATGAGATGTTATGTATCGTGATAAGAAATTCTCTCCATTGCCAAACATGATAAAAAATTTCATATATCTTTGTTAAGTAAAATTTGGAAGCATTTAACTTACAAATTTACTGACAATATAATGACTATTTCTAATTCATGAAGTTTAGTATGTGAGGCTAAAATTAAGGCTATTAACATTTACATGGTAAAAGTACACAAGATTTATTTGCTCTGAAACAAAGGGGAGGAGGCTTTGCATCGACTCTAAGCTATTCTAAGGAAGTTTTAGCAGCTACCTTACTCAGAAAACGAGCCAGTGCTACAGGAACAGAGTCTCTTGAGTGTAGCTACTTGTTATTAATCTGTTCATTAAGAAAAGAATCTATTTATTTAATGATTAAAGTGGAAAATAGATACGCTTTGGGTTGTGGGTTTTCTATAATTCAAAAGAGCGTGCACAAGTGTCAGCGCATTCTAGAATCTGGCAAGAACTCACATCATGTGATTAGTTGTAAACTCTTGAAATTTGCTGTGGAATTTGAATTTTGGCAACCAAGTATTGGATCTGACCCGTGATTACGGTGCAATGCAGGTGGCCTGAGGTGGCATGCTTGCGCGAAGTGTGCTGGTTCCACACATCCGGAAGTATGAAATGTGAACTGTCCCCAGGGGACTACACTTTATCATGGCGCATTCAATACCAAAATCAGAGTTTCAGTGTATATGGTTGGTCCCAAGTGCCAACAGAATTCAGTGTGTCAACCACAGATGGATCTCAAAAAGCAACATCCCATCGCTACTTGACCAATATTACAATTCAGCAAAGCGTACTTGGTGACCTGACCCCCGTCCGGCTGGTTGATGACAGGTGGTTAGAGTTTGACGCGGGCGAAATAACTGTCTTAGATGAGGACAAAGTCACGTCATTGGAATTTTCAATGGTGGAAACTGAGAGTGGAGATTGGAAGAGTGGGATAAGTCTGGACGGTGTTGTGCTGCGTCCTTCTTCTTTAACGAGGATCACAGGACGGTATCTGAGCCTGGAAGAGCTTGGGCAGAATTCTCCTCAGAATGAGCAGGAACCTCCGGTTGAACGCCGTCCAGTCGGCTTACAGAATTTTAGAGGTCGATTTGGGGTGAGAGGTCCTATCAGGGGAGTCCCCAGAAGAAGATGGGGAGTAAGGCCTGTTCTGCCCAACCCACCACCACAGTTTGATGCTGGTGAGAAGTGAATGTAGCATAATGAAATTTTCATTGTCCAAGTGAAGTGATACGTATCCAACTCGTAAGTTTCCTCGTGGTTACTTCCATTATGTATAGGAGATGCAATTAAAATAGAAAGAAGAAATCATACCCCAGGTTTTAATGAATAGAAATATGTTTTGGCAGTTACAATGGCCTTCTAAATTACATTTTATTTTAGCTTGGTTACTTTGGGGCTAATAGACAAGGATGACTTAATCGTGACAGTTTATCATTTGTAAGTGCGAGATAGAGTGGTGTTGAGAGCATCTCATTAGCACAAATACACATCCCTCAATCTTTTGGCGTGTGCTGTTGTAAATTCAAACAGCATTCTCTTACATTATTGATTTTCCAGGATTTAGGCTTGGAGTGTCCTCCTTGAAGGAAGTTGCATTCAGAGGACTAAATTTGGTTGACCACGTTTCAATTGTGGGATACAATTTTGCATCGCTTTATGCATTTTGACAAATGTAGGAGTGATTTTGGTTGGATCAGTACAGTGTTGTGGAGAGATGTTTGTAGGTGAGGTCAATTTGAAGAGCCATTTCCTTGATTTTTCTCTCTTTATCATGATTTGAAGTGTCTATTTTTCTATGTATTAGCTTTGTTTCTAATAGGCTCTATTTT
This sequence comes from Rhytidiadelphus loreus, assembly GCA_947034895.1. Classification (NCBI taxonomy): domain Eukaryota; kingdom Viridiplantae; phylum Streptophyta; class Bryopsida; order Hypnales; family Hylocomiaceae; genus Rhytidiadelphus; species Rhytidiadelphus loreus. The sequence continues at coordinate 23,257,135 of OX344765.1, read as the reverse complement.
GGTTGTTCCAAGTTCAAGTCCCAATTTTATTGTTTCTATTTAAGAAAATTCTTTATGCACTTTTAATGACACTAGTAACAAGTTCTAATTTTACACCAAACAAAAGATAGTAATATATTGAGTGAATTATAGTTCCAAGTGACATTTGAGAATGCAATTTCTTACAATAAACTTGGTTTGAGAATGGTATGTGAATAATTGTTATTTGACTAAGATATGTTTTTCTAAACCACAATTAGAAAAGTTAAGTTAAGTTACTCTACTTTGCCACTATAATTTTTTGTCAATAGTGATTTTTGTTGATTTGAATTGTATCAAAGGAAATAGAATAAGTTCCACTTCTAAAAATTGGGATTTGAAGTTGGGATTTGACATTGTATCCATAGTGCCTATTTTGTGGGTTACTTTGGAAATAAATAAATAATATAACATTAGTAATCAATAAATGTTTGGTGAACAAAGTAGGTGGACTAAATGAAGCTAGAAATGAACTTACATATGTTTGTGATTGTGTGTAATATTATTAACCCCTAAAGTCCCATTGTCCCTTCAATTTGGAATTTGGGCAAGTTCCTATGGGCTGAAATTTTACCCTAATTTTTTGAAACTTTTTTTGAAAATAGAAAATCTGATAAGCTTTGTGGAAATATAATTTTTATTTCAATCAATGCCCGGAAGCAAAAGTTATACCACAAAAAGTCTAAAATTGAACTCAGTTTTTGTCTACATCTGAAGCTTTGATTCATTCCATTTTGATTAGTGATGTGAAAGTTATAAACAATCTTATTTTTTGGGCAATCTAGGCATCTTTCTTAAAAAAAAACCTTATAGGATTCATTTCAGAATGCAATTTTCAATTTTTTTCAAATATTTTTTTTTGAAAAGGTTAAGTTCGCTTGCTAAAACAATCTCACCGTTGGGATTATTGTATTTCAATCCCATCTAAGAGCTATTAACAATTTAGTTTTTCTCTCAATCTTGGACCTACTTCTTCTTCTACAATTTTTTGAAGTATGAAAATCAAGTTTTATTTTTTGAAATTTTTTTCCTAGACTCCCAACTCAATTCTTAAATTTTTAATTCAAATTTCATAGTGCAAATTTTTTCCACAAATAGCAATTAAAGTCATCTAAAATTGCAGTCTAGTGTTCAAAAAAACTTATTTTTTCAACTTTGAATGGTCATATCTCTCAATCTGTATGGTCAAACTTCATGAAATTTTTACCACACAATATCAAACAAGTAAAGTTCAAGATCCTACGGTTCAATTCCAAAAAAAATTGTTTTTGTTTTTTTAGACAAACGCAGTAGAAATGGCAGTTTTGAGTGTTTTTTGACAAAAAAATGGCCTTGGGACTTTAGGGGTTAATCAATGAAAGTGGAATGTCTTTGGTGAACAAAATAGATGTATTCTTTTTCTTTTCTTCCTAAAACATTATTACCATTGATTTTTTAAACTCATATTAAACTTGATATTAGTGTTCAAAATAAATCATTTTTTTACATTTGATTCAAATTTAGAAAGTAAAGTCTAATCCATTTCTAATCCATTTCTAATCCATTTTAATAAAATAAAAATAAAAATAAAATTTGATGGATTATTTCAATTGCAAAATTTGTGTTGTAGAATCCAAATCACTAGATATTGATTTTTCTCCATTCACATTTTCTATTTTTAAATGTTATGAAATTTAAATACAAGTCATTTTCCTAATTTAAACCTCTACTTTTGGAATAAATGGTCAAATAAATTATCAGAACAGTTTTTTTTGTACTAAAAGTTCTCACAAAATCTACATATTGATTCATAGTTAAAAAATCACAAAATGAAAAATATAATTTTTTAATTATTCAACTATATAAATGGTCAATTTCATTAAAATGGCGGTATTCCACATGCCATTTTAATGGAATATCTTCTACAAATGGAGAATAAGTGTGCCACAATAGGATCATACATGTACCAATTTTATGCCTAGCACATTCAAATCACTCCTAGTTCATGCATTTCCACTCTCCTCGGACAATCTTTCCATTCTTTTCATTCTTTCAGTGGTTTCATTTTGTGACATTTTAATGGAATACCTCCATTTTAACGAAATTGACCATCTAAGCTTATCATGATAGTGGAAAATTGACAATTCTACTTGAAAGTTGTGTTTATGAGTGTTTAGAGTAGAAAGAAATTACTTTAATTTTTTTAACACTATTGGTTATCATTTATTGTACCTTTAGAGGAACTTTCAAATGCATTGATTTGTTTTTGGTTATATTTGCTAATGTATTTTCATTTTTCATTATCAAAATTGTAAAAATTGAATTTTTTTCACAAAACTAATTGAAATTTTTCATATTGATAGAGAATAGCTAATTTTGCATTCAAAAAATATAGTGCTTAATCTTGTATACAATTTCAAAGGTCAAATCGAGTTTGGAAATGATGTTCCACTATGTGGTTACAAAACTTCTTCTTTTCTTTAGGAATCATGGCTAATGGTCTCACAATTGCAAAATATTTTTTCATTAGGTATGTACTAAGGGAATCCATTTCATTATATAAAATTCCAATCTTACTTACCTAGAGGTGTTGGTAATTGTAGGCCTGGGAAAGTTGTTGCATTTGACTATTACGAGTGAAGAAAATGAACAACTTGGACCATTATTGGGGAGATCAAACCTAGAAGTAAATTGCCTAAGCCTTTGTAGGTTTGGGGGTTGAAGGAGAGGGACTTTATATTGAAAAAAGCTACATCTCTAGTAAATGTGAGGAAGTTTGAATATGACATTAGGAAAAGTTTGAGGCTTGAATAAGACTGCCAGTTTTTGATTTTGGCAACCCCACAATGCAAGTACAGAAGAAGAAGAAAATAATAATAATAATAATAATATTAAAAAAATATTAAAAATTGTTACTAGTTTGACGTGGTGTTGATGTGGCACCTAGTGCCACGTTAGATCCGGAAAACGAGAAGAAGAAAATCTCCTAATTGCACCCCAAGGGGAATTTGCAGCCTTTTGAAGGCCTAAATTTTTTTGTAATGATCTTACTCAAAGAGCAAGGCAATGCTACAAAGACTCTTGTAGTGTAGCTCCCCATTGAATTTGTATAATACATGATTTGTAGATAGGAAATTTAGCATTAGGAAGAAGTATTGATATGTAAATTGATATCTAAGAAGATCTACTACTAGTATAACGGAATCCAATGAAATGTCCAAACTACACATTCAAAATGACGCTCTGGATATGAACTAGTCAAAGCAAATATTGAATTAGATACACCAATAATCAACATTGAAAATTTATAAATTATTCATATATTTTCAACAATTTTCATAGTAAACTACTTTGAAAATTTGGAATCTTCTTTCAATTGATTATGTGGATTTTAGTACATCCATCAAACGTCACTAGTAATTCATTTCATCCATCAAATTATAATGTATTTTTAATTTTTTAATATTTGTATCTCAAACCTCTTTTGTATAAATATTTTGAAATTCAAAAAGTGAAATCCTGTTTTATTTTACATATCAACCTTTCTAGCTCAAAAGATACCCGTAAAGAAAAGCTTTCTTGATAATGATAATAATTAAACATAAGATTCTCAATATCAAGAATATTATTTGTATCGACTTTCTCTACCTAAAGAATGAAGGACATCCCTTTTATGATAGAGGGTGGGGTTTAACTTGATGTGCCCAAAGATCATTCCCTATGATATTATTGGCTAATCATGTGGCCACGATACTACATTCAGGAGAAGGCAAACATATACCATCAAAACAAAGTTAAGTCCTGAATGCCCGAGGCACCAAATTCTAGTGATGACAATACTTTGAAATTAATAAAACTTTACCAAGTTGTTATTTTTAGTAGTTTATATTTTTGAAAAATTCTTTGTAAAGTCTAGTTTTAACATCAAAATTTTGATTTTAAAAATGAATTATTCTGATTTTTCTACTAAAGATTTTGTGCAAGGGTGTCCATTGCAAATCTTGATTTTTTAGTGTTGAGGACTTTTGGAAGTGAGCCTCAAATACACTACATCTTGGAGAAAAAATTGCATTATAAATTCATTTAAATTTTTTGTAGAGTAGATTTTGAAAAGTCACAAATTGATTGGAGTTAAGAATATTATGCCCTTTAACCTCATATGGTTTGGGTGACCAATATTTTACATTTGACATACATGTGGAAAGAGGATTGAAAGACTTCAAATCACTTTCACAATTTTAACACCTTCATGATCAAACATTATAATCTTCCAATCCATAAGTGATATTGTTGTGTTTTCTTTTTCCATATGGTCTCTAACATGTCTATTTTGAATTTCTACGGTTACAATTCAAAAAAATTGATAAAACTTATTAATATTTTGGATTTTTGTTGAATTTAAAGCAAAGTCTAAGAAACTCAAAAAAGGCCTTGGGCATTTAGGGGTTAAGAAACTTTCTTGGAGCAATGGGGTTACAAATGAGAGACTCTAGAGACATTAGATGTCATTCAATAAGCTATGTGATAATGGAACAAGGTCTCTATGAGGATACAAATCAAAAACTATAAATTTTTGTTGGCATAGTATGCAAAGAAATTTATTTTCTAAAATAGAGAGAATAATTGATGGAGAAGATGATTGCAACTTGTGGCATACTGTTTTCCACTGCAAATGCTTATTCAACATGACCTTCAATGCATGATGTTGATTTGCCTTTTCGGCTAATGTTACATAATCAACATTTGTGTAATATTCCACAACATTTCATAACAATTTGTGACATTCTAAAACCTCTTTTATTTTGTATATGACAAAAAAAATTTGGCATTTATTGTAATTGTATAAAGTATGCATTGGTAGAATCCTTTTTAAATTCCTGCTTTTAGAAGAAATCTAGATAAAAGTTTACAATCCTACTATATAAAATAGAAGAGTATGTGATGAATAGGTTGTATATAGAAAATGATCATGATCTATTGTGTGCAATTAGAAAAAAAAAATGTGATTAAAGTAATCAATTAAATAAATCTTGTCTATAATATATAAAAAAACATGAAATACAATGTTTCAACATTCACAATAGTTGCAAAGAGAAAAAGGCAAGATTGAGGCGTTTTGGATGATGAACATATGGTGGTAATGCTCCTAAATTGAAAAGAATCCCATGCAAATGCATAAATTGCACTCTTGATTGCACTAAGAAATATAATTATCATATAAGAAACAATTGGATTTAGGATATACAAAATATTTTTATTGAAAATGCTTGACATCTATAAATGTGCTAGTGTGCCCTTTTGTTGTTGCTACAACTAAAATAAAAGTGAAAGTAATTTCTTAATTTTTTAATTTTTAAAAACTTTTATATACAAAAGAGTGCAGCCATGTAAGGACTTTGTTGCAATGGGAGAGGTTGTGTTTTTGATACAAATAGAAAGCTCAATGCACTAAAGAGTGCAAGGGCTTTGTTTTGTGGCGTTTGGACATGCGATGTGAAATCTACAATTTTTCCAAAATAAAAAGATCAATTTTCTAATTTAAAATATTAAAAAATCCATAACTTTTACACTATAGGTCCAAATGCCACAAAACAAAGCCCATACACCCCTCCTCGATGAGGGCTTTTCCTTGGTACCAAGAATGTGACCGGGAGACGCATAGTCCAAGAAACCTCAACATAAAAAACAAAACAAAACAAAACAAATAGTCTTACTTAAGTATGGATGGATGGATAGGTTGCAATTACCACATCAAGATTAAACAAACAAGAAATTGTCATAAAATTCACCTACCATACCAAAACTTTGGTTATACACAAAACTTTATTGTAGAGAGGCAACACCATATTTCTTTTTGGGTCTTCTCCTTTCACTTCTAAAGCAAGCCAAATAAACATTCTTTTGTCTCAATATGCTTCAAAATTCAACTTGCTCGTTGTTCACACTACAAGTGCCCACATGACTCATACATCTTGCATCTTTTTCACTTCTTTCTATTTGTATGACATTTGTATTTCCCAGTTTGTATTTTTACCAGTCAGGTCCACTCAAAAAATTAGGGACCACCCAATCAGACTCTGGTCTCGTGGGGCAAAACGGGATAAGCATGTATGTTTTGGGCACCAAAAGAATGCAATAAGAAATTTTGAAGTCCTTGTGATAGATGTACCCCAAATCACCCCAAGGGTCTCATGTTCAGGTATTGTACATTTTCAGGCAAGAATTTGCAAGGGAAACTAAGAATTGTAACCTTCTCTTCATTATGTTTGTGATTTCTATATAAATATAGCAGATCTAATTTTATCACAACCAGAAGGGAGTGTGGTTACCTTAATGCAATTAGTGGAACTGTGACATCATTGGACGTCTGGAACTTCTTAGTTAGTGAGGCGTGAAATAATAACACATCCAGAATCAAAGCCTGGTGGGCTTCAATCTAGATTCAGCTACAAGCTAGAAGAATGGGGAGTGTACCGGCAGAGAAATGGAACTAAAGATGGTGCCAAGGTATTTACTTACTCAATCAGGTGCTTGTACTTGCACCATCCTATCACTGCAAAATATAAGATGACACAGATGGCTGCCGACCCGCAAACCACTCCCAGAAAGTGCGACGTTCCGCCAAGATCAAAAAGAGGAATGTGGATGTTCATTCCAAACACCCCCGTCACCACGATGAAGGCACTGATGACCAGAGTGGCTGTTGTAAGCATCACTCCCATCTGCAGAAGGTGGTTTTGCTTGTCATCCAGCATGATATTGATGTAATCCTCCGTATCGTCCACGTACTCTCGAAGCTGCATAAGATGTGGAAGGTAATTAGATTAAAAAAAACTGTCAAATTTGCAACTTTGAGGTCAGTGAAAACATTTACAGGGTTGATAAGTAACAGTTGACAACGAAGTGAACTGTCTACAAACACGGTGGAGCCCTACGTTTCTCCAAATTCAACTAAAGGATACCAACTCAGAGAGAGAAGGAAGAGTAGGCATAGAAAACAGGGTATGAGTAAAATTAGACTGTTTCAAAGAAGCTCAGACAACATGAAGCCATGTTTCCCATGAACCAGGAGGTCTTGAGTGATATGGTCAGTGATGGTATGGAGGCTTCTCATGAACCATGGGAAAGATTCTGGTTGATGACATTAAAAAATTCTTGAAACAGACCAATTTCACTGGAAACCCTGTAAGAGCCTTACCGTTGATAACTTGTTGAGCGTGCCATCAACCTGAACAAAATAGGCTTCCAGGAGCATTTCAAGCTCCTCCACGTCCAAAGGTTTGGCAGAGACAGTACTGGTGGAGCTGGTGCTCCTGCTGCTTCGAGTTCGTCCACCGCCCAAACTCTCTGGGCCTCCATCCCTACCAAGCAAACCGAGTGATGCAGTGAGTTCGTGTTTCTTGGGTAGAGTGTCATACGGGGTTGCACATAATAGAAACGACACATAAATAAATGAACATACAAACCTATCTTCCTCTCCATCTGAAACTTGTCCACCGTCGGATTGAAGTGTTGCATCCTCCAGGTTGAAAGAGGGTACATGAACATCGGCACTGGGTGATCCAAACCCTGGACCAGGGGAGGAGGGCGAGACTGATGACTCCTGCTGTGCTAGCAATTTGTCCGTCAAGTACATCTCTGCCATATCACCGTCATCGTCTAATAGTTGCTCGATTTCGTCCCTTACCTAGAGGAAATAAGATAAGCATGAGATTAACAAGAATAGCTTCAAGTAAAGCCGATCGTTCAGATTGGACAGCCAGAATGATAGGAAAACAATGAAACGAAAAAATCAGACGTCGTAAACTAAGAAGTAAATGTATGAAACAATAAGTACCTTCTGAACTCGACCAGAGATGGCAACCAAGCGACTCTTAATTTGGCGCACGCGCTCCAAGTTCAAAGTACTGATTTTTGAGGTAAGCTCATCCAAAGCGGGATAGGCTTCTTTTTCCAAATCCAACGCCTGCATTCCAGAATCCCAGGTTATTATATGCATTTTTGCACTGACGAGCATTTGCATGTTCAATTCTTAGTAATATGTGAAAGTAAAATTGTAGAGCAGTGCTGACTGCCCCACATACCCCTTTCCATTGTTTTCATTATGGTTGGCAATAAGTACAGTTGCCTATAATAATTCGCTGAGCACCAACGCTTTCATTCTTGAACTCAAGATGTGACAATGTGACAGGATTTGTGACAAAGAAAGAAGATGCCAGAGAATTGGAGCATCATGGATACCCCCTTTCTTGCTTGAAGTGTCAATAAGGCCTACGGTGTTCGCAGCTTCCAAGAATGTTATGAATGTCCACATTTTCAGAGGCAAACCCCTAAACGGAAACTTTCACAGGTGGACATGGCCGCTGCAGTAGACAAGCTACCACACATACGATACAAATCTGTTGACAGAAGACGATAAGGGGGACGATATATATATAAAAAAAAAGAAAAAGAAAAGAGTATTTTAAAAGTGTGTTGAGAGGAAAAGACTAGCAAAGAAAGTGGTGGAGTCGCCAATACCTCATTATCAAGGGAACTGCAAGCAGCCTCTAAACAGGCCTCCAATGCCCGAAACTCAAAAGGCAATATATTAGGGCCACCTCTCGTTCGTCCAGGACTTTCGGGATCTTCCTTAAACCCTGTTTGCAACTGAGATATGTTGGGAAAAGTACTTGCAACTGCGGTTGTGCCGTTCTGTGCTTCAGGCCTGGATGCCTCCAACATCGCCTCTATGGTTGCTTCATGAGATGATAATCTTGACCCCAATGGCTCCATGGGCGACTGCGAGTTGAATTTGGGATGCCCATCTCCTTCATAGTCGCTCAGTCCACCGCCTCCATCCTCATTATGAACCTTGACCAAGCACCATGACATGCATGTTAGAAAACCATAAATTCCTAACTAAGATTCGATAGCAGAACATTGACATCCGAAGTGGTAAAATGAGATGCTGGTCCTCCAAATGCTTCACAGCAAAAGCAATTGGAATGCAACGACTATGAAATAGTAAAACACAAATGATTAAGTATATGATTAACCCCTCAAGGACCAAGGATTCATGGATATTAAACAATCAGTTCAATGATCATCTCACCAATGCTCACATTGTGAAAATAATAGAATTCAAATGGGGCTAAATCACAAATCGCTAGAATAATTGCTGAGAGAATAAGTCAAATTGAACAAAGGAGATGACTTTCATAAAACATGAGACGCAATTTGGGGCTAAGGACAAAACACCAACCTCTTGACCCAGGGCGTTGATATGCAAAGGGAGGCGCCGTTGCAGGTCCTGCACAAAGGAAGCCACCAACTCCTCTTTGGAATTGAGCAACAGTACCTCCTGCGCTGTGATGATGGCTTTGATGTGCTCCAAATTCACCACAATCGCATGCTCTCGCCCCAGAATGGTGGACGGGTACGACAACTGTGGGTCCAGGATGCGCAAGTCGCGAGCCGGAAGACAAGCGCGCCGCATGATGGCGTGCTTCCCAGCCTCCACCACCTGCTCTTCCATTGATCAACACACACAATTGATATAATTGATATATCACTTGAGCCCCTCAAGAACCAGGGATTCATGATTTTAGAATGACCACAGGGAGAACCCCCCCTAAAAAAACCTCTAGACCAAGGGCATAAAAACACAAACAATCAAGTAGACGATGAGGAAGATGATCGACCAAGAATCCATGGTTTTTTACGACCAGTTCAATTCACCATATAGTGCGAATACTAGAATTCAAATAGGGTTAAATCAAACATCACTAGAATCCGTGAAGAACACTGCCCGAGTTCCCGAAAGAATAAACCAAAACTGGACAAAAGCAGCTCCCCATCCGACCTACTAATATTTTGAAAACCAAGGTCCAATTTAAGCTTCTTAGGCATTGAAACACAAACAATTAAGCAGGCGATGAGGAAGACGACAAACCAAGAATCCATGGTACTTTTAAAAATGACCAGTTCAATTGACCCCCATATTGTGCGAATAATAGAATTCAAATAGGGTTCAATCATACCTCACTAGAATCAGCGAAGAACATTGCATGAATTGCCAACAAAAGAAAAATCAAAACTGGACAAAAGCAACTCCCCATGGATACACAACCTACTAAAAAATTTCAAAAAACAATTACGCTTCTTGAGCTTCCTGAACTTCTTCCGGGGTTAGCGCAAAATTATCACTCCCTCCTCTCCCCGGAAAAACCCTACGACAAAACCTCCAAGCGCACAATTCCGAGAGAGAGAGAGAGAGATTGCGAAAATTAAATGCACCTGCGAGGAGCCCTTCACGTCGATGAGCAGCCATGATCGCACGCCCATGCCTTTCTTCACGCGCAAGCCCAGCACATGACGCTCCTTCTCCCGCTCCTCCTCCACCACGCCATGTTTCCCCATTCCCCCTCGCCCTGCCCTCATGATGGATTAACTGCACTCACTTACTTAACAAACTAACTAAACTCTCTCCACAACAAAAGCCGACTTCCATCGCCGAGTTTCAAAGCTGCCGATCGCCGAATTCCGAAGCGGAAGACGCCAGTTATGAAAGTTCTTGCACGCCGATCAAACCTTGGAATCTTCACAACCCAAATTCTACTCTAGGGTAAGCTTACTGTGAGAGCGTGATGGCCATGTGGTTGTGGAAATCACCACGGCTGGAGACATCGGAGATGCAAGTAAATCACGATGGGGAAGGAATATGGAGGACTCAGGCAGGCAGGCTAAAGGGAGGGCGGGTAGATTTTTTCAGAATCGTAGATGTTGGGATTGGTAGAGTTCGAAGTTGGTAGATCTTTGTCGAAGATTTCTAGGCGAAATGCGGATGTGAGATTGAGAAGGGCTGGTACATTCCAGTTGTGTATGGGAGGGTTTGATTGTGACCCAGTGGAATGGGCTGGACGTCGAGTAAAGGGCAAGAAAGCGTGAGCGACGGACGAGATTTCACCCCAAACCGGCACTTTTTGCTACTGTGCCTATTAGAATGGTCAAATTTTCATATTTTTTTTATTGGCAAGTGAAAGGAGGTTCCAACGCACCAAAGAACATGACATTTGGATCCCGTATGCAAAAGTTATGAAGGAACAAAGTTTGGTTCTAAAAAAGTTTTTTCTACATATTAGGTACATAATTAATTTTGGAGATGTACATAGAGTGAAGATGGTGGTTTAGGATCAATGGTACATTTTGGGGGCCTACCTTTAGTTAGTAAATGTTGCATTCATGATTGTACCAAGTAAGGGTGTTGTTTTCAACACTTTTTGACATTTTTTGTATTCTTTATTGTTACAATTTACAAATATGTTTAATTATTGGGCCTTGTCCCTTGGGAAGGGCTTCTATTATCTTGAGGTCCAAAATTAACCTTAAAGCATCCCTTGCACATCATACAAGAAGATTTGCACCCTTCAAAGTGGCGGGCCCATGCAAATAGGAGCACCTTTCAACTCATATCTACCACGATATTCTTCACAATAGCAACAACCCTGCAAAATTTAGAATTCCAACAAGATTGATTTGGTAACTAGCAATATCAATCTAAAAGAATACAAGCATATTTCTATGCTTCTTTGCAATTTGTGGTGATTAGAAGTGCACATAATATTGTTTAAGCATCAATCATCAATTTTATTTTGTGGCATTTTATTGACAATCTTAAAACTTGAAAGTTGCTTCTCCTTTTGTTCTATGCCTAGCCATTTTCTTTTTTCTACCTTAGTAGCAAAGCAGATTAAATGCATGAGTATTGAAGATCTATTGCAATATTAATTGTTGTACCCATTGTTGTTTTGAATTTTTTTCAACCTTTCTAAACATGTTTCCAGAATGGAGAGGTCGTGTGGTGGTTTTGCCATTAATTTTTGGAGGGTAACAAATTAAAGTTGAAGAAGAAGAATGCAAACAAAACACCTTTTTGTCTGCAATATAGTGCATTTTTGTTTTTTATAACTATAACATGTATATTTTAATTTCCAAAAAATGCCATACACCAAATGAATATATTAAATTATTTGAAATGAATTTTTTGGGACAAGGATCCTCATATTGTGTTCAAAATTTTGCTTTCATTAGAGTGTCAAAAAATCTATAGAAAAAACACTTTTATTTGATAGTGGATTTGGAAGCATTTTGGAATTATTGTGGTGATTACTATCAAACAATTTAGAAGAACAATAGAATGCATTTGACAACAACAATTTTAAGGTAAGAAAGAGGAGCCTAAGAGGATTAGGGACCAATGGAAGTAACTTGAAATTCTTCTATCAAATTCAATGTGGAGGCACTTCATGCAAACACTTGGATAGTTTTTTATAAAAAAGACTAGATAGTTTACTCATGACTTTAGTGTGGTCACTCAATCTCACTTTGTATTAATTCTAATGCAATTTTAACCCCTAAAGTACATTTTTAGGATTGTTTAATGAAAAAAACATTTTTTCATCCACTTTTTTTTACAAGGGAGTTACTTGAATGCATATTAGGGAATAATATTGTATATTCCTTCATTATGGTCATTATGGATTTTTTTAAAGAAAAAGATGCTTAATCTACAGATCACCTTAATTGTGTATGTTGGTCAATTCTTGCTCTTTACTCTTGATGTGAATTTTAGCCATAAAAGTGATATTTTTTGAATTTGAGACCAATGAATGAAATGAAATTTATCAAGTTTAGTTTCCACTCCAATAGGAAAAATTTGAAAAAATCTTAAAATTCAAGGTTTTATTGCAATTTGAACTTTAGGCCTATAATCACAGTTTGTTGATTTTCTAATTTTAGAATGGCATAGTAACTTTGTCTTATACCATGATGTTCTACACTACAAAATACAACTAAATATGCTTAAAATTGTACGGAGTAGATTTTTTGAACATATTTTATACTATGTATTTGATATCAATTTTCTTCACTTTTTCCTTAAAAAATTCATGGTGATTTCAAATTTCCACAAAACAATCTAAAATTTTAAACACTTACAGAAGACAAAAGACATGAGATTTCTTCTCTGAAAAATGAATATAAAAATTTCATTCATATTTAGTTGCAAAATGGAGAGAAGAATTATAAAGCTTGAAAAATAACCATTGCAAGGTTAAACTACACTAAAATTGGTAAATAGTGTTGGGTGATAATTAGTGTTGTTCCTTGTTTTTTATATTCCAACTTCTATATTTTGTTCCCATCTAACACTAAATGCACTCTCATAAAAATGTTGAAATGACCAAATTTTTCTATAGGGCTAAAATAGTGTTAGAATGGATAAATAATATTCTAACACTAACCTTGCAAATCACAATTAGTGTTGTCTTTCACAATTAGTGTAGCCAACACTATTTACCAATTTTAGTGTAATGAGAGGTTTTAGCCCGACGTACACACCGTTTCCATTCCCTACGAGTGACGGTACACAATTCCAATTTCCATTCACATTGGGAGGCAGAACGCAACCCCATTTCTATTCAAAATCAGTAGCTAAGACATTTTTAGCAAAGGTGCTACTGTACCAAGTCCAACCCAGTGTGAATAGATTAGCTGCTGCTGTTGTTGTTGTATGTACTCGGCCCACAAGAGTTTGAGTATTCTCTAACTTAAAATCTAAAGTGTCAAAAGCTGATCAAAGCTTCCTGGTGAGCAACTGACTGCTCCCTTTTCGCTAGCAGAGGATCAGCAACCAAGCACTGTCACCCTGCAAAACAGATCAGATGTCCATAACGATGCCACAGAGAGTCGAGGCATGAGTACCACCTTCAGAGTCTGACACACTGGGTACCGTATAAGTACTGACGTTCACCGACTTTCCTCGGTGAATACGCAATAAAGTTTGCATCTTTCCTTGCTACGTAATTGGAATGAGGAGTACGCTTACAGCGCATGCTCTCATCTGATGCGATCCTGCAGATCTGCAAGGAAACTTGAAGCGATGGATGAGAACTTCGTTGCAGTTTCTCCAGCCATGTTTTTTAACGCTGAAATATCCTGTGAGGCCTGGACCACCATATAGCTTCGATTAGCCTCCTGCTTTTTCAGTCCATTACGAAAAACAAAAAAGTTCATACCTCAAATCCTAGATGTCAGATCCAAGTAGAAAAGTTCCAGAAGCTTGACAACACTTTGGACATACTCGCGCAAACTATTGTGCATTACGTACCTGGAATGTCAACTTAGACATGAGCTCACTTGCCGTAACATCCAAGGAAGAACCACCAGGTGAACGAACTTCGTCACGATCAAAATACGCAGCACTTGATATGGATGACGAATTCTACGAAAGAAATGATCATTTAATCAACGGCCCGAAAATATAACGACCACTTCAAATCAGCAAAAATCTGCCCAGCAGGAATGATAGAATTCACATAGCAAATAAACTTACAGCAAATTTCTCCAGACGCCCAGCATTTCCTATGTCGCTGATTTTATCCTGATCTCCAAAATATTGTGCAGAGGATATAGATTTCGCATTGGCAAATTTCTTCTGTGCCTCATGACTGTCTTCATGCTACAATCACGAACCATCTTTATCCGTGAGAAATATAAGGAAAATAAGTACTCACAGGAAAGCCATAAACACAAATGCGTACATGGGTCTTTCATGTAAGCGATAATGCAACAGGGAGGATATCTATCAATCAGTTAAATTGCCATGTCAAAAATTCGGCACGCTAATTCACAACGGTCCCTACCTGCGGTAGCAAAAATTGAAAATGAAAGCATACCTGTGTCTTAGCACGACCATTTTTGAAAGAGGATTTGATCGGGGATCCTCCAAAATCTGAGAAGAAATCTGAGTTTGTTGACGGGGCAGCCACATGGCTAGGACTGGAGATTTTTTTATCATAATCATTGCTTGATGGTATATCATCCATGTACAGAAAGCGGGATGACCGTGGGGCTGACGGAATGTTCACGCCAGGTAAAGGGGCTGAAGCTGCTGCTGGTTCAGGCAGTACCTCAGCCGGTTTCTGATCATACAGGTCTTCACTAGGCTGCAAGAACCACAACACCATTGAGAACCTCATGCACACGAATTCCTCAGTCAGCTGAAAGCTTGCAAACGGACAATCTTCACTCCTGTCAGCCTGAGACTGTGTGTGTATGTACCTTGGTAGTGAGTCTCTTTACACCAAGACCGCTAGATTTGGTTGCAATTTTCTTCGCTCCAAGTGTCGAAGTTGGCTTCCTTGATGTTAAGCTACTTGACCGAGCACTGAGAGTTGGAGTGGGTCTGGGGACAGGCTTAACTGCAGGCGGGGGTGCAGGAGTAGAGCCAGCAACGTCTTTCAATTGCTGATCTGCAGTAGACGAGTCCTCAGGTTTGGTTGAGGGAGTCTCATTTAGTGATTTCTGAGAGACGCTACTGGCCGCAGCAGTCACACTCTTAGCCACTTCCTTAGCTAGGAGTTGGCGATAGAGGTCAGCTGCCCTTGAAGTATACTTGGCTTCAATGCGACCACCATCCGTCCATCCATGCTGTTTAAAGAACGCGAGTGCCCGACCATTTCCACCCAAACTCATCAACCTCAATTGATCTTGGTTCCAACTGTCCAATGTAGTTGACCTGATTCATTCACCCCAACATCCCGACGAAAAGGTAAGCTCCCACTTTTAAATGATCACATAAGTCATTTACTACAAACCTCGTCGCACAGGTGGAGAACTATATGACCCAAGGTCGTGTACATGTACGAGTATTAATTGATTAAGTCACCTCACGATTGTGCGAATAGAATCTAAAATCAGAGTAAATAAAAAGGATGTATGTCCCACCGACACCCTCTGCATATGCAGTATTCAATAGTATGGTGCCATTAACAATAGACAGCTACCAGCATGAATCGATTACATATGAAAATCACCTGACAAAGCTGATGTGAACACCGAGACTCCGGTGAAGAGCTGAACAGTCGAGGCATATTAATACTCCATATGTCACAGACGCCCAAATGGGATTCTTGGAATTGCAGTCAAAACACATCTGCATCAAACTATTCTCTTGTCATACAAGTTGTAGGGTACCAGCCGTATTACACAACCAACCCTATAAGTTAATACCTGCATCGAAGAGACTGTCCTCCAATGTATCATTGTTTTACTGAATTCACAAATGCAAGAAATTTACGCAACCTATACATTGTACTCAGTTGCTACGAATCATCTAGAGGACTGAAAGAAAGTGCTAGCTTCAGCAATTCACATACGGATAGATTGATCCGTAAAGATTCAAGTCATGTCACCGCCATATGATTTGATACAGGACGGTCTAAGACGGTCTACACTTGCAGTAAAAGATCAATATTTGACGTTCCAAGAACCTTTCTGCACCGTTGACCTAACGATTTGATTGAGGCAGATCTCTCGTACACAAGTCATAGAATTGCGTAGCGCTACGAATACTCTATCCATTGAAAATGCTATAAAGCATAGAAACTGGTACAGAATGTAGGACTTGAACGAACGATGTTGCCTGAAGATGTGGGACAGATTACGTAGCTGGAAGATTGTGGAGCAGAAGGTTGTATGAATTCCAGCTACGTAATTCATCATTTTTTAATGGTTTTTGAAAGACAGGAAAATCTGGAGCACCAAGAAGCGCAGAGAAGCGCAAAATAACTGCCGCAATTTGAGGTAGCAAACCCCCAAAGCACCCATTGACCAGATATTCAGCTGGTGTAGCAGATTTTCGAACA
The DNA here is from genome assembly GCA_947034895.1 of Rhytidiadelphus loreus. Taxonomy (NCBI): domain Eukaryota; kingdom Viridiplantae; phylum Streptophyta; class Bryopsida; order Hypnales; family Hylocomiaceae; genus Rhytidiadelphus; species Rhytidiadelphus loreus. Next base: position 23,240,450 of record OX344765.1, on the reverse strand, counting down.
CGTACGAATAAAACTTTGACTCTACGGAAATTTTGCATATAGAATTGAATTTAACACCTTTATTCGTGCGTTGGAATCTGCTTTCATTTTCCAACAACAGCCCACCAAAAAATCGACCATTCCAATAATGTAAATTATGCTCAACAGTTAAAAAATGGCGATTTCTGATGTCTCTACCTGCTAACTACGGATCGATGGAATCTGAACTGGTGAAAATTGACGCAGGAGAAAAGTACCAATACATCTACCAAAACAAAATCCTCGTTCCAAATCAAAAAATCAAGAAGCAAAGCCCGTACCTTGTTTTCGGCCTTAGCCTTCATTTTCCGAAACAGCACATCGCGATCCAGCGCGTCCTCGGACGCCATACTGCAGTGCGATCAGTCCACGTGCCAACCCAAAACCCACTGCCCTAACGCAAGCCGACAAGTACTCCTCACTTCCGACCCAACCCTGCTTCCTCAGACTCAAATTACGAAAGGTAGAGTTCCAAAACGGGGTTCAATCCGCTGTTCAACACCACAACGTCGACAATTTCCAGAAGTAGAGAGACAAAATCACACTGCACTAAACCCTCGCCCTTCCCCGCCGTCACAGCCTTTTCAATCCACAAATTGAGCAATGAAGGGGTCCAAATTTAGCAGGTTTTCGGTAGTACCATCAATTTTGCAACACAGAGACAAGACAAGGAAAGAAGAAATTGAGAAGTCGCCTCAAAATCCAAAGGACCTGATAATCCACAGCCCAACAGCCGAAAACCTCGATTAATTGTGTTCGTGTCAATTGCTTCCCTGCGGTGTGCGCACACACGAAAACGTACAGGACTGAACTGCGCAAAGAAGGGGACTGGGGAGGTTCAAAAGACTCCGTTCACACTGGAGACGAAGTCGTGCCACGTTCCTCGACCTGCCAGCGCACTCGGGAGGCCCAACTAACCCGTCCGTTCTTCACAATTACTAATATTAGTGTGGGGGATAATTTAGTGTCACCTAAAATATCAGGTCAATACAAAATTTTATATATCCTTTGGAGTGAATACGATTTCTTCAATGAGTATGTCACCAAACTTGGAAAAAAAATTTATATAGCCTTTGGAGTGAATACGATTTCTTCAATGAGTTCACACAAGTCACACACACCCAAAGCATTCCATGTTCAAACTTTCAGAATTAGAGGAATGGTTTGGAGAGTTACAAAGTGAAATTTGCTGATTCTTCTCATTGTCAAATTTTTGTTATAATCTTTAGTTACTTGAATTTTGCATTGGTGACTTCTACACTAGAAAAAAAATTCCAAAATTTTCAAAGGTTGTCAAAATTTGAATGAAGTTTCGTAAGTTTTAATAATACTATGGATAAATGCATGAGAAAAATATGGATGATTTTATTTGACCCACTCACATTCCATGATGCATATTGAGTTACCAATTAATTTTTCCAAGTTTGGTGACATACTCCGTAAAAAATCTATTTCTATTGTGACTCCCCTTAAAAGAATACTATTTGGAGGTTAATTGTTGATCCTTAAAGGATGAAGGAATGACCTTGGAAATCATTCCTTTCCATTACCCTGTGAACACATGGGTTTTAGAAATAGCAAAAGCACTCATTGGAAGTCAAACTAATGTAGAAGCCCTCCCCTTTCCACAACAAAATTCCAAGGATGAATAGTTGCACTTCTGTCCTACTACAAGGATTTCCTATCATTCATTGGACACCAAATGTCCTCCTTGACATTTAACCCATAAACGCCATGGCGAACGTTTTTTAGCCGATGAATGACAAAGAATCTCTCTGTGTAGGATAGAAATGCAACTATTCATCTTCCAAAATTTGTGTGGAATGGGAAGATCATCTACAGTAGTTTGTCTACCAATGAATATTTTTCCATTTTTTTAAGCCAACAATTCATATGGTGACAAAACAGATGATTTCCACGGTGACTAGCCCGACATTCAAGGGTTAAAGGTTAAACGACACCAAAATTTTTTATTGTCTAATGGATGACAAGAGAATCTTTTTGTGTAGGACATAAGTGCCAATCTTCATCTAAATTTTTTCTAAAAAAGGGGAGATTTTGCACACTAGTTAGACCTTCAATGAGTGCTCTTGATTTTTTTTTCTTAGCAAATGATTCACATGGTACCCAGAAAGCCAAAGGATGATTCCCACGGTGAGCAGCCCGTCCGTGAAGGGTTATAAAATAGGCTGCCCTAAAGGAATTTTTTGGAGTCGTCCCGACCCTTGCAGTAGGGTGCTGCGATGTGCTTCTCCCCTGACGGACCCAAGCTCGGTAGTAAGTTAGAAAAGCGAAAAGCGGAAAGCCGGGAGCCAATCTCCGGCGGGTCTTCAAGATGACGATGCGATCCACAGCCTTGTCGCAATGGCAGCGATCCATCCCTTCCTTCGATCCGCTCAAGCTTCAATGGCCATCCGTTTCATGTCTTTCTGCAAACTTCGGATTGCGACAGTCGCTTTTCTTGGAGCAGAGGTTTGCCGGCGTGGCTAACGAATTGTCGCTTGGACGAAGAAGCCACACCACTTAACGCTTGTATGCTCGCTCCGTTACGAGTCGGTGGTGGCCATGGAGATTTCGTCTCTTCGTCTATCCATGGCCAATGCGCAGCTGTCACTGGCTTCCTCTCGGTATCGCAGCAGCTTCTGTGCGGTGGAATCTGTGCGTGGACTTCCGCGGTTGAAGCTGCGTTCGACTACTCCTTCTGCCGTGTTCGCGAAATTGGATTCCAGCGAAGGTTGCACGGGGAATGGAGGGAATTGGAGGCGGGAATTTGGAGGTGGAATGGATTCCAGAGTTCCAGAGACGAGTGTACTGCGTCGGAGAGCGCCTGCTGGTGAGGGGAGAGCGAGCGATGGTGTTCGCGCTGGAAAGGACGTTGGGAGTACTGTCGATGTGAGTGCGAGCCACGGTGTCTTGGTCACGGTACGTTTCTTGTGATCAAACGTTTTCTTTTGAGTAGCGCGTAATCAAGAGTTTGTTTAGTTGCGCCTATTTCTCGCAAATTGTGATGAGTTCTTGGCAATGCTTGGAGATTTATACTGAATTTTTATCATATAGAAATTTTGGAATGACACCGATCTCAGTTTTAGGTCACTCGTAAAACTTAGAAGTATGCCTCAAGATAGATGGAGGCGTTACGAGTGTAGATAAGGCTGTGTCAGTATTCTATGGAATTTCATTTCAGTGGAGGGCTACTCATTTGGGAATAGTCGTTGAGGTGAAGGTGTTGAAAGCAAGATCACGAATCTGTATGCACCTCTCAGATTCAGAATTGAGACATCGTAGGAAGGTGACACTTGGATGGCCGCGAGTGTTAGAAAGTGCAGTCGGCGTGGTCGCCGACAAATAGGAAGTGATGTAGGAAGGGTCAAATCTTGACACATCCTTTTTGCGGATGCGCATTGTAAATTTAAGTTCTGGATTCTCTTAGACGGAAGGAATCAAATTTGTTTAGGGAATTGCTTACGTAATGTATGTGTAGACGCGTCTCCATCCAATTGCACACTACTGGTTTGGATCTTTAGACATGTCTATCGGAACTTTCTTGCGATGAGAGTGAGGATATTGCACCTCGTAGGCCGTGAAGGTGTCCATGGAAGATGTCCTCATCACTGTTGAAATTTAGGTGAAGAATCGTCTCTCGGCATTTTTCACAAAGACAGAGTGGCCAGGGTTTGCAATGTCTGTGCCAGATTTGTGCGTATTTCCGACCACAACATTGGGGGTGTCGTGATAGGGTTATGTGAAGACGAGATGACTGTTCACCATCTGCTATTACTTTCTGAGACCTACTGAAATCAACGCTCCTTTGTTCAAAAGCATATTTTGAAAGGTCAAACTTTCAGGATCCTTCTATATCGATACAAACAACAGGCAGATTGAATCAGAGCTGAAACTCTCTGAACTTGCTGGAAAGAGGGGGAATGAACTGAGGGCTGTAGGTCTTTCTAAAAATCTTATAGGCCATTATAAGTACTTGGTTTTTTTGAATTGTCCGCAAGTACTTAAATAGCAAAACATCACAAGACCATCTCTGCTTTGTGTCGAGGTACAGTTTTAAGCACAAATAGGAATGATTACGTCTCAAGGACTTTGAGTTGCTTGGTGTGCAGGCCAAGGAGTCGTTGCACCTGGCTGTTTCTCTAGGATCATTTATTATTCTTGACAGGTACCTGAAGAACGTGTTCTTGGAAAATGCTATTCGATTCCCCAGTGCGCTTTTTGGAATGTTGTCCTTGTTCGTCATGCTATCAACGATAAGCGCCATCAACATTGGTATTGCTACTTCTCTGCTCCTACCCGGTGCTCTCTGGTCTTTCTCGCGAGTTGCGATTGTTGAGCACGCTGGCTTCCAGTAGTGCCCTTCTTGATCATTGCTGGTGCCTTTTTTTCCGGTACCTAGATTTGCACCATTAATGCAGGCTTGAAGATATTGATGTCTGCACGTGCTGACCACTTCTGCAGATGCTGCGAGTAAAGTGGAGTCATTCTTCTCGCCGGCCATACTGTTCATCCAGCGCTGGTTGCCTCTTTTCTATGTCCCGTCCTTGGTAGTGGTACCCATCGCTGTCAAGGGCATCCCTGCAGACGTAGGAGCCAAAATTGGAGCTATTCTGTGTACAAATCCGAACCTTTGTTCCTGCGTTTTTGAGAAACTGTAACGAAAGCGCTGTTGAGTGATTAAGTCAATTATTTCGATTCGATGCTCTGACCAATTTGAATTTCACTCAATAAACTCCACAGTGACTCGACCTCCAAAGACTGAGTCGCTGAAGTCTCTTTGTTTGAACAATATGTTGCAGTGGGAGGATGGATGGCCACCTTGCTTGTAGCCGGCTTCACTGCAGTGAAGGTGCGAAAGATGGTGAACACGGAGCTCCTCCCAGCAGATCCAGTGCCTAAAGCCGCTCCCTTTACATCTATAGAGACGTTCTCCTGGATTGCCGCAATGTTGCTCTTCTTTGGCGTGGCTGTGCGTTATCCCACTGCTTTGGGGCCGGAGGCCACCACTACTGCTCCGTTCCTTCTCGCAGCCACAGTTGTTGGATACTTGGTTGGTACCAGGTAATTCTTTATTGCTTCCTATACATAGGCTTCCTGTTTGCACCAATTTCAATGTCGAACGAAAACTTGATCATTGTAGTAAATCGGCGGTGAGCAGCGAATATTCACGTGAAAGATGCAATTACAGTATTGTAAGCAAGTGATATTGATATGCTTGTACTAGAGCCTGTACCTGTGCACTGGGGATGTTACTGCTCTGCGGCGGATTTGAAGGTTCCAGTCCTCCAACTAATATGTGCGAAACTTGAATTTAAGCAGTTTGCCATCTGGAGTAAAGAAGGTATTCCATCCGATTATCACATGTGCTCTTACAGCTGATCTTGGTGTTTACGCATTGGGTGTTGCGACAGGCAAAGGATTTGAAGCTACTCTGAGTGAGTGCTATCTTCATCAAATTCTCCTATTATCTCAATGTTAGAAATTAGTAGAGCATATGTGGTTAATATATTTTGGGGCATTTGATTTGGATACACATCGTAATGACTTCTTTAACCGTAAGAGTAATTCTGATGCTTTTCTCTTTTATGTATATGGATGTTTACAGAATGCAGAATGAGTGTTTCTGACAGGGAATAAAACATTGTGCAGGAGGCTATCTTACCAAGAGTGCAGGAAGTCCAGGGGCTGGTGATATGCTGATGGGCTTCCTGGGCTCAGTTATCCTGTCATTTGCATTCTCCATGTATCGGCAGCGGAAGGTAGGCACGCTGTGAAAGTTGTAACAAGGACAGCATTGTTGTCTTTTCATTCATGTGGCACATGTTAAAATGTATCTAATCACAGAATTGAGGTACTTGCTGCAGGTAATCCAGCGGCATGCAGCAGAAATTCTTACAGCAGTAGTGGTATCATCAATTTTCTCCTTGTACTCAACGGCAGTCTTGGGTCGCCTTTTAGGAATAGGTCGCGCTCTGACATGTGCGATTATTCCTCGCTGCGTTACCGTGGCTTTGGCCCTTCCCATTGCCAGCCTACTCGAAGGTCAGTAGTATATCACGATGTCGTTTTCTGCTCGAAAGCTGTGAATGGCACATTTCCTTTGATAGCGAGGTTGTCTTGATAAATTTCATGTTATCCATCTTTATGTAACTACCACTGCTCACTTAGGTTTGATCGTTAAATGACTGCATGGAATAGGAAATAATGCTTCAATTACGGCGGCTGCGGTGGTGATTACGGGACTTATTGGGGCAAACTTCGCTCAAGTCGTGATGGATAAGTTTGGGTTAAAGGATCCAATAGCACGAGGCATGGCAACCTCTGCTAGGTATGATCATCCATGTCTTGCATGTACCTCATCTTTATCGTCCACGTTATGCTAGACTGTGCTGGGTTGGGAATCGATTACTACTTCATGCATGCTCTGGTATGAGGTTGGGAAGCTCACTTCATATTAGGTTCTCATATAGAACCGTTGCTTTTGTGCTCATTGTGAGGGGACCTTAGGCCCAAAGTGAATTACCTTAGCAAAAATGTTCTGGGGTAGAACAGCCTGTTCTACAGCCAATCCCTCTTTATTACTCCAAGTATGGTCTATAGAATTAGGTGCATAAATGTTCTCACATTGGATCTATTTTGGAATGCAGTGCACATGGATTGGGAACGGCAGCTCTGGCAGGGAAAGAACCAGAGGCACTGCCATACTGTGCAATTGCGTATGCCATCACTGGGATTGTTAGCACTCTTTTGTGTACAATTCCTCCAGTGCGAACGTCGCTGCTCATGATAGCAGGAGCTGCTTGACGTCTTCTAAGTCGGCTGGATCCACGGTCAACATCCTTGCTTGTATCTAGGAGATACTGGAATGCGTTGAATTAGTTTCTGTACGATACGTTCAGTTAGAAGAAATCAATTATAATTTGTATCATGACTGGAGCTTGTCGAAGTTGAGAGGGAGGATCCACTGTGCCCGATCAGTTGTAGGTAGAACTGTGCACGTCATAGGGGGTATTTCGAGATCTTTTGTTCACAAGTGCTCAAAGAAATACTTCTCACATGCAAAGGTATCATCCCCAAAGTGCTCTCAACTAGTGCATGGGAGATCAGAATTGTAACAGTGCGTATTCGTATTTATAGTTCGAGAATCACCAGTGTTTAACACTTCTTTGTTACACACCTTCTTTCACTGATAACGACAACTTGCTTGAAATGAAACTGAAAATAGCTTTTGCTATGCTTCAGGTGCTGACTGGGGTATAAGTTACCCATATTAGTCAGGTGATAAAATCGTGTGGCGACTTGCCGGTGTGGTGCTTGTGAATCCGTCCGACCTTTTTCTGAATCTGCGGTTCCTCGTTCTTTCCGACGTCATGCAGTCAACCTTCGAGGTGCTTGTGCGTGGTCAGCAAGCGTCTTGTTTCATGTCCGGGATTTTCACGTCTCCTGAACCCACACGTGGCATTATGGGGATAAGTGCCAGGTGGCAGAAAACTTAGGTGCCACTTCATTCCTGCCACTTGCCCGAAGTTCAGTGATCGCCTCTTTGGTTGGCAATTGAACAAAATCGGATCATATCCCGGCATGACAATTGAAGGCCAGCTTTGGAATATTGTACACGTCCAGGTTGCTCTCTTCGTAAACCCCACCTCTTCAGTATTCACTCAACGATTTGCGAACACAGTAGTCGCTTTCGGAACCTTGAATTTGTGAGAGAGAGTTACCAATTTCCATTCTGGGATCGTCGGTTTTGTTTTCGAGAAGTCGTTTGGTGTTGTTGGTGATTTTGAGGAACTCGTAGCCATGGCCGACGAAGCGAGCAAGAGGAGCGAGGCGGCGTCCGCCAAGGCGCAGCAGGGGACGGACGCGGCGTTGGAGACGATCGCGCAGTACCGCGGGGCTGCACAGGAACAGGGTATGTCAGCGTTGCGAGGCGCCCAGGATCGGTACCAGTCGGCCAAAGACACGACCGCTAAGAAGACCGGTGACACGGCCGATGTGGCTGGCCAGAAGAAGAACACCATTGCGGTAGGAATTCTTTTCACTCCCTAGGGTTTCCATTTCGCCATTTCCCCCCGGTGCTCTCTCTTTCTCTCGCTCGCTTGAAGCGCTTCTCTTTAGGTCACTCATAGCATCCTGACGAGTTCCTGTGTTTTGAAACCCTATCTATTCAGTCGACCCTCTCCCAGTACACCCAGGCCGCGATGGATAAGCTTCAGCAGATGAAGATCGGCACGCAACAAGCGTCGGAGCAAGCGTTGAATAAGGCCGGGGAGCAAACTGAGAGCACCAAGACGGGCGCCGCCCAAGCGGCGGACACCACAGCGCAGAAGACTCAAACCGCCTCCGACGCGGCCGTCGCGAAGAAGGACCAGGCCGCGGGCAGCGCGGCTTCCGCAGCGCAGACTGCGAAGGACACCGTGATGGGATACGCGAGCGCGGCCGGGCAGAAAACGGGGGAGGCCTGGCAAGGAGCGAAGCAGAGAGCGGGCCAAGCTGCGGGTCTGGTGCAACAAAAGACCAACCAAGCTCAAGGAACCGCCGCTGAAAAGACCAACCAAGCCCAGGGAACTACAGCTGAGAAGACCGAGGACGTGAAGGCCAAATCTGCTGACGCTGCGACAACTGCAATCGACACAACCAAGGAGTCGGCCGGGAACGTCCAAGCGACTGCGGGGTCGTGGCTGGGAGGATTGAAACAGAAAGCCACGGAGCTGCTGGGAGCCACCCAACAGAAGGGTAACGAAACTAGCCAGGCCGCGTCCCAGACTGTGGACGCCGCGAAGGAGAAGGCTGGGACCACCAGGGATGCGTCTCAGGAGAAAGCTGCAGCTGCGAAAGGTACCTCACAGGACACTGCGGCTTCGCTTCAAGTCACTGCCGAGGAAAAGTCCGAGGAAGCCAAGCATAAGGGAGGCGAGATGCAAGCGCGAATTGCGTCCACCTGGGAGGCCATCAAAGGCAAAACTGCACAGACATTGGGCGGGGCGCAAACTAAAGCTTCCGAGTCGCGGGATGCCGCCGCAGGGGCGACGACGGATGCATCCCAGGGAGTCAAGAAGACGGGCGGTGACGCCGAGGCGAAGACAGCTGCAGCTTGGGATTCTATCAAGCAGAAAACAGCGCAATCCACCGAAGATGTTCAAGCTTAAGTAAGGTGGGCTTATTTAAAGTCGCCACTTTTTGCACCATCAACCATATAATGCATTAATTTCTCCATTGACCAGACAGTTGAACTTTGATTTGTGGGAATTGTGTAAACACTTAATCTGAAGACATTCGACATCTTGCAAGTGATGTTGGCTAAACACAGACGAAGTGTGCTAAATTTTAGATGAAACCAGGGTATAGATTGACGTTGGTAAAGGCTCAAAGTTCCCCTGTATGGCGACTGGAACCTCTCCCTTGCTGTATGGTCAATGGAGACTACATTATTAGTATTATTATCGAACTTGTATTTCTTCTTGTTAGCTAATGAACGAGGATTTCAATACATCGGAGACTCATATTTGGGAACTCGATGCAGTAGTTATGAGAGGACAAAGTTTGATGTTCTAAAATCTCTTCCGTGACAACAGGTACATGTTCATTACGGGGATATACACCAGCTGAAAATTTGTTGAAGTGACGGTTTCAGGTGTTTTGGTCGCACTACATCCGCAGACGCAACTTCTGATACCAAATCTGATGATTTCCTGGCGTTAATTTGGAGCATCTATCGGTACATTGTATACTTGATATTGTTGATGCTTCATACTGTGAGAGTTTCTTTAGTTTGTAGAATGTAATTAGCGGCTGTCTGGATGTTGAGTGATGGTTCATCGTCTGTGCAGCTCCGTGTGCAATTACTACCTTGCAATTGTAAATTGAGCTTGTGTGAGGTTATGGTAGACAGATCAATGCATCAATGATTGGTGATGTATTATAAAAGTAGCAAGTTTTGTTCTTGTAACTGACCTTTCGGGCTGCATCCGGGAGTTGCAGCTGTAAACCTAGCATTGTAATTAATTTTTGAAGGTGCAGTATATGCTTCTTTATACAATTGGTTAAATATTGATTGTTTGCAGTTTCATTGACGATGTGCATGACAATTTACAATTATTGAACTTCAATGTTTTGCCAATCACTGGCAAAATATACAAATTCCAGTCATTGGAGATGTAGAGTATTTAAGATTGTTAAAAGACTATTTACTAAATTGGAGGTGATCATGACTGCAGTACGTAAAAAGGGATTGTACAAGTTGAATGTGCCCTGCAGAGCTCGTGAAACTTACCAGCGCTATTGTCCATTCGGTCAGAGTTCTCCTCACCGCCAGAAGGGATGTACGGTTAGACTAACGTAAAACGTAGTACCGATGAGCTCTCTTGGTCTGCCGGGTTGCGTTGCGGCAGAAGCAATCGGCAGTCTAGATTTGGAGGCAAAGGTTGCACTGGAAGTGAAAGCATACGCTGTGACCTAATTCTGCCCCAACTCTCTGCACCTTTGGACTTACTTTCACGGCATGTGTATGGTACCCTCTGTTTTCACCTGGATGAATACATGTCTCTGGTTATCTAGGCGTTATATGCAGCAGTGTCTGATTGACATAGAATATGACTGTCAAGCCACGATCTTTTTTTGTCTATGCCTTCTCACGTAGAGTAACTCTTGAAATTTGTGTTAAACTCTGAAGATGCGAGGCCAAGTTTCTTTGATATGTGCCATCAGCGTTCTACGAGTAGCAACTCCACATGATCGATGCAGAGGACACTATCGCTACCTCCAGTAGATGTTTGATGGATCCCCTTGGAAAATAGCTATACAGTAGTATCGTAAGCTTGTCAACAAATTCCACAGATGTTTTGTTGATATGTGTTGCAGTCACTTTCTCTTCCTGCGTCACTTCAGTTGCAACTCCTTCTGTAGGCTTATTATTCGTGTGGTTCCAACCTCCTTTTGAACATTCCTTATAGAAATTAGTCTTTTGGCTTCGTGGTCAAGAATCCTTACGTGTTGTTGCCTCTCTTTCTTTTTGACAACAGATTCCACTTTGACATTACGTTTGCACGAGTGTCCAATTCTCAATATTCAGATTTTCCACTTGCTTGTCTTGTGCTTCATCTTGTGCTTCCATTGCATTTTTTAACCCCTAAAAGTCCCATTGTCCCTACAGGGGACAAAATGGTTTTTGGGCAAGCTCCTATGGTCTCATTTTTTTATTGAAACTTTCTCGTAAGATAGATAATCTTATAAGATTTTTGGGAATATAATTTTTATTCCAATCAGTGCTCAAGAGCTAAAGTTATGCCACAATTACTTCAAAATGGGGGAGATAGGGTAGCAAAAAAAAACTAGCAAAAAAAATCTAGAAAAAATTGAAATAAAAATTGAAATATTTGAAATATTTTTTTCTTGTAGATTATATTTTCTTCTAAATGGGAAGCTTTTATTCATTCCATTTGGATTAGTGATGTGAAAGTTATGGAGTTTCTTGTTTTGCAAGCAATCATAGCAACTTCTTTAAAGAATTTTTTTTCTTTCACTTTGAATGCTAATATCTTTCAACTTATATGGTCAAACATCACAAAATTTTTATCACATGATCTAAGACAAGTGTAGAACAAGATCCTACGGTCAGATTCTAAAAAATCTTTAAAAAATTTATTTCATAGGTGAACATAGCAAAAGTGGTACTTTTGAGCGGTTTTGGTAGAAAAATGGCCTTGGGACTTTAGGGGTTAAAAGCACAGATATTTTGGCCCTTTCCAATTTTTGTTATATATTCCAATATCCTTTCATCTTTTGAAGTAGAATATACACTCACAAACCAAGGTTGCTAAAGTATGAGCAGGGAGCAATGAGCGGTGAGCATTGAGCGACGAGCAATGAGCGGTGAACAGTGGACATTTTTAAAAAATCTTGTGAAAAATTTTAAACTTTTCACCGTGAGATGCCAATATCCATTATTTAGGATAGACACTTATAGCTATAAATGAGTTTGAAGAAGATGAATGGGGATGAATGGGGATGAATGAATTTGGATAAAAAAATTTAGTTGACTTTGTTGGATGAAATACATCCATTGTTCATTTCATTGGATGATGGATGTCTATTGAATGGGATTTAAAACTCAATTGTTTATGGTAAAGATTGATGTTCAAGTACCTTAAATCAAAGGTAGAGAGGTTGCCAAAGGACCTTCCCTTTGTTAATTTGGGAGGTTATTTAAACCGTGATTAAAATTTTAAAAATTTAAAATTATTTTCTTCAAAAGAAAATTTGTATTTTCAAAAAAAATCTTTAAAAAAAATTAAAAAAAACATTCAATAGATAGCTCCTTGAATCAAAGGAGCGATTTCTTGTTGCTATCTTTTTTGAGAGAAAATTTGAACTACCTTAAAAAAATTAAAATTAAAATTAAAATTAAAAAAACATCTAGTTTTTTTATCAATTTAAAAAAAATTAATATTTTTTATATTAGGGCTCCTCGGAATAAAGAGAAGGCTCCTCGGTGTGAAGAAAAGGCTCCTCGGATTCCGAGGAGCTCTTGGTGCAAAGAGAAGGCAACAAGAAATTGCTCCTCGGATCCGAGGAGCAATTTACTCACTAAAAAAAATTCAAATTTTCTTTTTTTTATCAAAATGAATAAAAAAATTCTTTTGAAAAAAATTCTTTTGAATTTAAAGAAGAAAAAAAATCACAATGGAAATAACCCTCCAAATTAGTAGCAAGGTTCCTTTCAAGTTGCGAATTGAAATGAACCTTGCGTAGCTTCAAAGTTCAAAATAGTAAGATGAGTTTTGACATCAAGAATCCTAAAAGTTTTTTTTCTATTTTTTTAAAATAAAAAATTGCACTCAATTTTTTTGGACATGTATTGCAATATACAAGTAAAACATTTATTGGATGGATGAAGTTCATTCATTCATTAGATGTATGGTTGAGCTTCTTTTTATTGTAGGAGTTGCTTGACTTTCATTCATGCCCCTTTAAATGCAACATTTGATTGTATAATTGATTATTTAAAATAAAAAAATTGAATTCAAAAAAAATAAAAAATCTATTTTTGTTTTTTGAAATTACTATTTTTGGATTTGACAACCCTATTTATTACTCTAACATATCTATTTTTAATAAAAATATTTGCAAGGAGCATTCAAATTCAATTGTTCATCGCTCCTTGTTCACACTCTAGCGTCACTGCCTTCTATGGCACTAGGACCTTTTACAAAAAATCCTCCATCCTTAAAAGGACAACCAAAAAATTTAAAGAGAGATTCTTTAAGCACCAAAGGAGGTTCCTAGGATTCTAAAGACTCCCATGGCACCCAAAGACCTTGAAAATGAACCAGAGTCTCTCAAACACCCTCAAAGAGAGTCTCTTGGTACCGAAAAATGACTCTTCATATTCCAAGAGTTTTTTATGTCAGCAAGAGTCATCTAATGACATCTCCTAAAAAATCTCCTTGGATCCAAGGTTTGGAGTCTTCTATGGTACCAAAGGTCTATCCAATGATATACGAAAAAAATTAAAAGAGAGGCCTTTGGCACAAAAAAAAGGCTCTTCAAATTCGAAGAACCTTCCTTGGGTTCTTGGTAAAGTTCTTTACCACCAAGGAAAGGCTCCTCGGATCCAAGGAGTCATCCTTAGGTTTGGAGGAGTCTATTTTGGAGAGCCTTTTAGCAATAAAGAAGAGCTCCTCAAATATGGAGATCTTTTTTTGGAAGAGCCCTTTTGGGGTTCTTTTGAAGCCTTCTTTGGGCTAAGAGGTACCTTCTATAGGATCCAATGAATCATATTTGGGTTCCAAAGAGCCTTTTGTTGGTTCAGAGGGACCTTTACAAAGATTCCAAAGCCTTTAAATGACTCCCCTCCCCTCAAAGGCATAGAGATCACTAGGACCAAAAATTACTTCTTGGATCCAAAAAGCCTCTTCTAGCACCAAAAGTCTATCTAATGATATATCCCATAAATTAAGAGAGAGTCAATGGTATTAAAAAATGACTTTTTGAATTCAAAATCTAGAACCTTCTCTAGCACCAAGAGTCTATCTCATGACAAATGGAAAAAAATTAAAGAAGTCTTTGGCACCAAAGAAAGGCTTCTTGATCTATGTAGTCATTTAGGGTCCCTTACAACCTTCATTGAAAAAGCTCTTAGGAAACAAGAAACGGCTCCTTGGAATTCAAGGAGTTGTCCTCATGTTCCAAAGAGCTTTCCATGGAAGAACTGAATGGCAGCAAGGAAAGCCTCTTCGGATCCAAAGAGCCTTTAGGGGTCCTTTAGAGCCTTCATTGGGAGAGCCTGTGGGAACAAAGTAGGGCTTTTCAAAATCCAAGGAGCCTTCTTTGGAAGAGCCCTTTAGTATCAAAAAAAGGCTCCTTGGATTCGAAGAGCCCTCTCGAGTTCTTTAGAGCCTTTATTAGGAAAGCCCTTGGGAACCAATGGAAGCCTTCTTAGAATCTGAGGAGCCTTTCTTGGCATTCAAGGAGCCTTATTTCAAAGAGCCTATTAGCACCCAAAAAAGGCTCCTCGGATTCAAGGAGTCTATTGGGATTCTTTAGAGCCTAAATTAGAAGAGCCTTTAGGAACCAAAAGAAGGCTCTTTGGATTCCAAAGAACCTTCCTTGGGTTCCAAGAAGCCTCCTTTGGTTTTTGAGGAGCCTTCCTTGGTTTCCAAGGAGCCTCCCTTGCAAAAAAAATCTTTGGCACCAAAAATAAGCTCCTTAGAACTAAGAAGCTTTCATTTGGTTTCGAAGAATCTCCCTTGGTTTTTGAGGAGCCACCTAACTCTTTGACACCAACAATAGGCTCCTCAAATTTGAGAAGCCTCCCTTATAAGAACTCTTTGACACCAACAATAGGCCACTCCTCAAATTCGAGGAGCTTTTTTGTCTTTGAAAGACTTCATTTAAAGAGCTTTTGGGAACCAAAAGAAGGCTCCTCGGAATCAAGGAGCCTCTCTTGCAAGAATCCTTTGGCACCAAAAATAGGCTCTTCAAAATCAACCAACATTTTTTGTCTTTGAAATCCTTCATTGAAAGAGCCTTTGGGAACCAAGAGAAGGCTCCTCAGAATCGAGGAGCCTTCCTTGGGTTTTGAAAAACCTCCCTTGATTTTTAAGGAGCCTCCCTTGCAAAGAACCCTTGGCACCAAAAATAGGCTCCTTGAAACCGAGGAGCCTTCCAAAGGTTCTAAGGAGCCTCCCTATAAAAACTCTTTGGCACCAAAAATAGACTCCTTGGAATCAAAGAGCCTTCCTTGGGTTCTTGTAAGAACTCTTTGGCACCAAGAATAGGCTCCTCGGAACCAAGGAGCCTTTTTTGTCCTTGAAAGCCTTCATTGAAAGAGTGTTGGGGAACCAAAAGAGGGCTCCTCGGAATCGAGGAGCCTTCCTTGGGTTCCGAGGAGCCTCCCTTGAGTTCCGAAGAGCCTCCCTTGAGTTCCGAAGAGCCTGTCTTGTAAGAACCCTTTTACACCAAAAATAGGCTCCTCGGAACCAAGGAGCCTTCATTACTAGAAAATGGTGTCCAAATCAACAAAAAATTAACAATTTTTTGTTGATTGGCATACAATATTGGCCATTTTAACAATTCTTTGTTGATTGAGATAGTACAACATCCAAATCAATAAAAAAGTTAGCACTTTTTTGTTCATTTTGGCAAGCTCCTTATACAAATGGGGTGATAGAAGGTAGAACAAAGCATATGGGATATGTGAACCACTCATAGTCTTAATTCACATATCCCATATGGTTTGTTCTACTTTCTACTACCCCACTTGTATAAAGAGCTTGCTTTCTCTTCTCTTCAATCACCAAAGTTACCTCTCTTCTATCATCAAATTAATATAAACTTATCTTTTTCTTTCTTATTGAAGTTTCAAAATTAATTTAATTCTCTTGTCTACATGGCAATTTTTGCCTATGTAGCATTCTCTGCTGGATTGATTTTTGGTTTGCCATGTGGCGGCCATTTTTTGAGCACATTTATAAATCAATTATTATTTTCTTTTTTTGACTTGATCACCTTAACAAAATGGACAACCGTTTTTTGTTAAGTACTATCCAAGACAACGCAACCGAGGATACAAACGACATCAACACTTTTTTGTTGATTTCTTGTTATGGTAGTCACTATTTTTCTACTAGTGCTTCCTTGCAAGAATCCTTTGGCATCAAAAATAGGCTCCTTGAATTCAAGGAGCCCTTTTTGTCCTTGAAAGTCTTCATTAAAAAAGCCTTTGGGAACTAAAAGAAGGCTCTTCAGAATCGAGGAGCCTTCTTTGAGTTCCAAAGAGCCTCCCTTGGGAGAATTCTTTGGCACTAAGAAAAGGCTCTTCGAATTCAAGGAGCCTTATGGGTCCTTTAGAGTCTTCATTGGAGAGCCCTTGAAAACTGAAGGAAGGCTCCTTAAAATCCAAAGAGCCTTCCTTAAAGGAGCCCTTTGGCACCAAAAAAAGTCTCCTTAAATTCAAGGAGCCTTTTGGAGTTCCTTAAAGCCTTTATTGGGAGAGCCCTTTGGCACCATGAATGGGCTCTTGGAAATTCAAAGAGAGTTCCTTGGGTTCTAAGGAGTATTCTTTAGAAGAACCCTTTGACAACAAGGAAAGATTCCTAGGATCCAAGGAGCCCTTAGAGGTGCCTTAGAGTCTTCATTGGAGGAGCCTTGGGAACCAAAGGAAGGATCCTTAGAATCTAAAAAGCCTTCCTTGAGATTTAAGGAGCCTTATCTAGAAGAGTCCTTTGCATCCAAAAAAGGATTTTGGATTTGAGGAGTCTATTGAGATTTTTTAGAGCCTTAATTGGATGAGCCCTTGGAAATCTGAGGGATCCTCCAAATCCAAAGAACTTTTTTGGAAGAGCCCTTAGGTTCTAAGGAATTTTTTTGGGAGAGCCTTTTGGCAACAAGGAAGGGCTCCTTGGATCTAAGGAGAAATCCTTGTGAGAGGTCTTCTGCACAAAGGAAGATTAAGATTTCTATGGATACAAAGATCATTCGTTGGGTTTATTGGAGCCTTCCTTAGGAAAGTCATTGTGGTACCAAAGAGGGACTTCTCATATCCGAGGAATCTTCCTTAGATTCTTAAGGAGCCTTCTATGGCATCTAGAATCTATATAATATGGCACCTAGACTCTATATAATAACATACGAAAGAAAATTATAAGAGAACCTTTTGATACTAAGAAATTGCTCCTCTAATATGATGAGCTTTCTGTGACACCAAGAGTCTATGTAATGCCATACCAAAAAGAAAAGAGAAAGCCCTTTGGCACCAAGGAAGGGCTTTTTGACACTCATGAGAGCTCTAGAGAGCCTTTTCTTAGCTTGAAGGGACCTTCACAAACCACAATGAATTAGAGATTTTCAAATAATCTTTTTTATAAATAAAAAGAGGGTCCTTTAGCACAAAAAATTGTCTCTTTAGATCCGAGGAGTCATATGATGAATTTTTTTTATTTTGTAAATATTTGAAAAAAAAATTTAATCACAATTCTTATAATCCATGAAATTAACAAGAAGAGGGTCTTTGGCACCAAGAAATGACTCCTCCCATCTGAGAAGCCATCTATTGCATAAAAAAAATTAATTTAAAAGAAAAATTGAATTTAAAACCAAAATTGCAATTTTATAAACTCTTCAAATTAATAGAGGGAAGGTCTTTTTGCACCTAAAATTGACTCCTTATATTTGAGGAGCCATCTACTATTTAGTAGTAGTCTAGATCTAGTAGCCCTATTCCGACCCTATTCTTCCCCTAATGATATTTGTCTAACAATTCATAGTCAAGACACATGTGTTTAGAGTTGGTTAAATAATGGTCAATTGGAGTAGGTGACATAGGCCTTATTGGACTAATTAGTTCAAAGTGGGAGTAGTATTTGGCACCCTAAGGATGACTCAAATCATTTGTAAAATTGTAAACATAAAAAGAATACATACAAAAAGACAAATGTGTGGACAATGGTAATATAATTTGTGCATTCCATGTGCATGAGAGTCATAAAAAATGAATGGAGAGAACCATAGGATTCTAAAGCATGTATTGCAATGTGTAAATAAGGCCTTTTCTAGATGGATGATGAATGGATGACATGGATGAAAGTAATCCATACATCATCCCTCTGGTAGTACCTTTTTTGTTGCAAGAGAGGCTAGACTATTATTCTTGGACTTACCAACAATATTTGAAAGCTAAATCAATTGCCTTAAAATAAAGGTTTTGTAACAACAAATTGATTTAAAAAAATTCTATTTGTAATAATTTATATTTTAGTAATTTTGACATCATTATTTTTGGATTTGACATCACTATTTATGACTCTAATATGTCTATTTTTAATTAACAAAAGTCTTATTGAGTGCTCAGATTTAAATGTTTGTCGCTCAACACTCATTGCTTGTTGTTCCTCGCTCTAGCATTGTTGTCCAATGATTTACATATTCATAGAATAATTAATAAACCAACATCTTCAATAAAGTAAAAGTTAGGTTCCAAAGAGTCTCATCGTAAGAACAAAAAAACTAACTCCAATATATAGAGGGAAGCCTGAGGCTCATGAGGAGGTGGTGGAAAAAAAATTTGGTCTATAAAGTTAATGTTCTTCGATGAAAGGTTTTGAAATCACAAAAAGAAATTAATGAATTGTTGTAGAATTGATTGTTATATTTCTCTAGATGAACCTTAACAATATTATTTGGTTCCAAGGACCTCTAAACCACAATCAAACTATAATATAGGATTAGTTGTTACATTTTTCTAAATGAACCTTGAAGATTCTATTCGGTTCCGAGGAGCATTAAACCAGCTTCAAAATAGTTAACAAAGTTCTGTGGTCAACAATGCAAATCTTAATGATTTTTGTAAATTTTTGTTTTTGAAAATAAATATTCAAAAAATTACACTCCATTTTCTAGGACATCTACTATAATGTGAAAATCAAGCCTTTCTTGGATGGATGATGAATGGATGATGAATGGATGATGAATGGATGACATGGATGAAGTTCATTTGTACATGGATGAATGAATGTCCCTTCATGCAACATTTGATTTCAACATTGGTTATTTTAAATTAAAAAATTCCAAATTTTTTTGCAATTTTTTCTATTTTGGATTTTTGACATTTCTATTTTGGGGTCTAACAATACTATTTATTACTCTAATATGTCTATTTTTAGTAAAAATCCTCGCAATGAATGCTCAAATCCAATCACTCATCGCTCAATGCTCAACGCTCGTTGCTTCCCGCTCACACTCTAGCGTCGTTGCTCACAAACTCTCAACCATTCAACAAAAGATGTCAATTTTAGACACTTGCAACTTCATTCTTTCAAACATTAAAGGCTTGTTTTTGTAAGAGTCAAAATGAAGAGACAATTCATGTTTTCAACACATACTTTCACCCAATCTCTACTTAGTCTTTAGAGTTTGCCCTTCTTTATTCACAAACATGATTTCAAAGTCTCTCAAATTTCTCAAACACAATTATTATGTGTGATAGACTCTCTTGCACATTATGAATTCCTCGGCAATGGTGCCAAAATGTAGAAAAGTTTTTCTCATGATTCATAATCCCACGAATGTTGATTGATGAAGAATCAAAAGGTCAAGGTTTTATGGATTAATATCTTTTCTTAAAAAAATTCATATTTTTTCTAATATTTTTTAAATCTATATTATTTATGTCAATTTCATCAAATTCATCATATAAAAAGTATGGTTTTTTAAAAGTCAAGCATTGGTGTGGGTGGATGAATGAGAAGTGTTGATTTTAACCACAAAACTTCCCTGCTTTTCACAATAAAATTCCAGGGATGAATAGTTGCACTTTTGACCTACTATAAGGATTCTTTGTCTTTCGTCGGACGCCAAACGTCCTCCTTGACATTTAAGGGTTAAGGTCACTAACAATATAACACTTCAACAAATTCCAATTTCTTGTCACTCCTGTCCTCTTCTTTCCCATAGAGGAAAAAATGAACACAAATTAAGCAAGTTCTATACACAGATATGTAACTGCAATGTGCAAATTTAAATTTCCATGCATGAACTACACGCACTTATTCATCTACAAACCTCATTAAAAAACAAAATTTTCACTTGAAAAATCAAATTACATCTACTTCTATGTGATCACCCTTTTGCAATGTCTTCACAGCTTCATTGGACAAGTAATTTTAATGGAAAAATAAATATAGATGTAATGAAGGTTTGCCTTTGCGGAAGCAAGCCCAACATGCGCATCACATTCATGTTCCTCTCCACATTCTTATTCCGCAATCTCTCATACAAATTGCAATCATACTTGGATTCCATTCTCTCTAAGTCTAGTCAGTTTCCAACGCGATAATAAATACTCGTCACCTTCTGCAAATTTTTCATCACCATCAACATCTATCAAGCTTCCTAACATATTCTCTATGACACACACTAATAGACAATGAAGACACAATTCTCTACCTAAAATGCTTTGAATTGATACAAACTTCAACAACATCCATGACTGACGGAAGAAAGCTGAAAAGACTATGATACTCCTTTCCTGTTGACCAAAGTACATTTCTAATCTGTCCATCCAACGGAACACCTTCTCCGGTGTGACATTGTCATAGACTGTGGACCCACTTCCGAAAAAACTAAAACTAAATTCATAAAAGCATCGGCTTATTTGTCTAACAATGTACATGTCCAACTATTTGAAGTAAAATAATAATAATGAGAAGGAATAAAAGATATTAAAAAAGAAGATTCCTGGATACATGGGGAACACCAAAATAAACTCCTTCCATGGGCAACTAAAGTCAATACTAAGAACGGTGGTTCGCCTTCAAGTACACGAATGACCTAACACTTTTTCTAGGTCTTACACACAAGAACTTCTAAGGGATACCCTTGTTCATATAATTGCAATCATAGAGGATACTAGTGGTAGCATGGACGTCAGATTTTCAATTTTGTTGAAGATGCTTAATGCGCTTGAGCGATCGTGCACCAACAAAAGGTTATTAGGAAGTTACAAATGCCCATGTATTCATTGCAAAGGAGGTGGACATCTTATTCTTCGTTCAACAATTGAGATTCACTTGCGCAGACACGGAAGAGATTCAACACTGATACACTCCATGCTCGTAAGTTTATGAATCCTTCATTTTGTATTGACTTGTTTTCCTTAAGCTCTCATCCTTCTCATGCATGTACGTTGTCTTTTGAGGAAAAACCTTGAACCTCATTTTAAGTGAAGCAAATTACTAGAACATACATGCTTGTACATTGTCTTTTAAGAGAAAACTCTAAACCTAATTTTCAATGAAGTAAAGTACTAGAACTTGCAAGGTCTATATATTGTCTTCTGAGAAAACCCTAAATCTAATTTTCATTGAAGCAAATTACTAGTACTAGTGCAATGCGAATGAACTTAGGTATTGGAAACATGTGCACAATGTCACCAACTAATTCTTATGTTCACAAAACTGAAAGATGTCATTCTTCTTTAATTTCATCTTTTACTCTTCATAATTTGATTATAAATTAACATTGGTTCATATGATCCCACTGAATTGTGACAACTTTGGAAAGCCATGTTCTTTCATGTCATTGTAGTCTAAGTCATCTCTTCGGCAGAACATGCATTTATGGATTTCTTTGTTTCCATTTGAAACAATGGTTTACAAACACAAAGAGAACCACATGCTCATTATTCAACTGTTGTAGGTATCCAAAATGCAGAGTGTGCGTTTTCAAGTCTACGTACCTTTTAGATATTCAATGTTATTGGCAATAGCATTCCATGCTTGTAATGTTTATAGTAGTAAAGGAATGTGTGCATGACAAACAATAAGGCCAAGGAATCTTACTTTTTTGCATTATTAAAAAATAATAGTAAAAACACTCTTTTAATATTGTATGAAGGTGCTATGAAGAAAATATTCTAGATCTTGCAATGAAAAAAAATTCTACATACACCTTGCACCAGCACATCCTACAACTAGTATCAATACATTGTAGAGAGAGTGAATGATGGATTCTATTAGGTATTCTCTTTGAGCCTGATTGATATATTACGTAGTATTTGAATTCTCTAGGAAATTTTTATGCCACACTAAGGATAGACATGTCTTCTGTAAAATTCCCTTAAATCTGCTTATAGTAGTATGTGGACAAGCACATGCATTGGAAACCTCAAGGCTTCATGTGATCATAATATCTTTATAGAAAATATAGTACATTGTAAGCATAAATTAAAAGTATTGAGAGTTTGTTGTATTCCACAATGACTTGCTTCCGGGTTCCCCTTGTAATGAGGATTATCATGGTACATTGCATTACAGAACAACCCTCTACAAATCTGCCAGAACATGCGTAATTGCACTTTCGTAATTCAGAGTTGCATGACAAGATTCTATTTTCAGTTCATGCCTACAACTAATAAGATAGGTCAATACAAATTATTTTATCTATAGATGTTTTCTTATTATTATTCCCCAATAACTGCTATCATTCATTAAGTTTCAAGATTTAGACGTTTTGATATTTGTATATTAAGAATTTTGCCATTTCTTTTTAGTTTGAGAGGTGCGAACATTCATATATTTTTATATTCAAAATTCAATGAAGGACAACTAGTCCTTCCAATTCAAATTTTTCTTTTCCAAAGACATCTTTCATTTGAAAGAATTTCAAAGACTAAAGCTTCACATAGTAATGAATTCTATACAAAAACAGAAAGTTCCATCTACTTTCAGTGACAATGGTGGACCATTTATATTTATGAAAAATCAATTGTTGAATGTAGTATGACTTACGCCTTGTACTATATATCAATGTTTGACATGAATGCAATGACGATTAATTCAATTATGCCATTTTAGTTGTTTCTTTTTAGGCATCATACATATGGATTGAGACTATGAAAATTTCACTTCTTATAGCCGGAAGATGCAGATGCTGAGGACCTCCATTTTTCCGAACTAGAACAATCACAAACTCCTGACGATGCACACAATGAAGTTCTAGTGCAAGAAGACTTTGACTAGAGATTTGACTTTGAAAGGCTCACATTAGAATGGTTTCAACGAGTTGATGAAAGGAAAAAACTTTTTTCTTGCAATGCCGAAGTTGATGAAGACAATAAAGATGGTACGACAGAGGTGATTGGGGATTCTACAGATCTAGAGATGGAAGAGTGGCTAACCCACAATCAGGTACCTCTATATCACGGTTCAAAAATATATGCATTGGCGTTTGTTTTGGTGCTCCTCAACTTAGCACATTTGCATAATGTGAGCAATTCCTTCATGGACGAATTGTTCTCGTTCCTGAGATTGGATGTACTTCCCTTCTCGAATGGATTACCACAGAATTGTCACGAAGCACGACGATATATTGATCGGTTAGGATTGTCATTTTCTAGCATTCATGCCTGCAAGAATGGATGTGTTCTTTTTTGGAAAAATAGAGCTGGCTTGACCGAATGCCCTCATTGTAAATCCTCCAGATATGTTGTTGGAAGCACATCCATTCCCGTTAAAGTTCTGAGGCATTTTCCTTTAATTCCCAGACTACTTAGAATGTTTCATTGCCGTGACATAGCTTCCCTCATGAAATGGCATAAAACCAATGCATCAACAGATGGAAACATGTGGTCCGTACTTGACAGTCTCGCTTGGAAAGAGGTTAAAAACATTGACAATGTTTTTTTTGAAGAGGATAGGAATGTGAAGCTTGGCTTAGCTTTGGATGGCATGAACCCATTTGCTTACAAGTCAACTAAACATTCAATGTGGCCAGTTTTCCTTTTAAGTTATAACTTGCATGGATGGATGGTAACTAAACTGTTCTTTATGATGCTATCACTTTTGATACCTAGAAAAGAGTCTGTGAAGTCTACAAATGTAGATGTTTACCTAGAACCTCTTGTGGACGAGTTGCTATTGTTGTAGGATGGGGTCCCAGTAGTGGACATGTCCAACAATACACAAAAAAGTGCATTCAAGCTACGAGGGATGCTTTTGTGGACCATTCACGATTATCCCACATACGGATTAATTTCTGGATGTGCCACGAAGGGCTACCGAGGACGTCCCATTTGTGGTCCAAATGTGGATTCCAGATTTTCCAAAAGTTTGAAGAAAAATATATTCCAAGGTCATCGTCGTTATTTGGCAGCAAATCATTCTCTAAGATTCATGACTAAACCCTTCAATGGGAAAAAAGAGCATTGTTCGAAGCCATCAAGAGTATCTAGTGTCCAGCATCGTAGGAGGGGTGAAGCACGACAAAGGTAGTTAGACGCAAGTGGACATGCTGGCAGTGAAAACAACCCTTTGAAAAGAAATGGCGTCAATCGTCATTCACTACTATTCACCTTGCCATATTGGGACGTAAGTCACCCCATAATTTCTCTTGGTAGTCCACATTGTATGATTTCATATCTTATGAAATTATTTTGGCATATCACAGTTTAATTTGAATTGCTAACATCAAGAATTGTGATAACTTAGTTGCACTTATCATTGCCAGTATTTTTTATACACGGATGAACCTTTGTTCCTCTAATGTTAGTGTATCTTGTTGTACACTTAATGTATGCAAAAACTTCTCATTAGGCATGTATTAGATGTAATGCACTGTGAGAAGAACATTGCAAAGAACGTTGTTACTACATTGCTTGCAATGAAGGATGGAGCTGCAGTCCAAAATGACATTAAGGAGTCCGGTTGCAAGAGATCGTTGCACATACAAAAGGCAAAGCCACCACAGATAGGATTTCATATTCCTAGAGCACCTTATGTTTTGTTAGCCGAAAATAAAAGGAAGCTCATACAAAGACTACGGAACTTGAAAACTCCGACTGGATATATGTCTAATTTGAAGTCAAGCATTGATGAGGACGGAACACTACATGGCTTGAACAGCCATAACTACCATGTACTTCTTGAGCACATCCTTCCTGTTTGCCTTCATGGATTGTTGCCGCACCGAGTTATGAAAGCTGTTTTACAATTGAGTAACATTTTCAAGAAAATTTGTTCAAAGGTCCTACATTCATCATAAATGAACTCTATAAATGAAGAAGTTGCCATAGCCCTGTGTTCCTTAGAAAGAGAGTTTCCTCCTTTTTTTTTTGATCCAATGTCACATTTGCCAGTGCACTTAGTGGAATAGTTGCATTTGTGTGGCCATATTCATAATTGTTGGATGTACCCTCTAGAGAGATATATGAAGTACATGAAGTCTTACGTTCGTAACAAGGCACGACCGAAAGGGTGTATGGCAATTGGGACCGCTATGGAAGTTGGCCTTGGTCTATCTACGGAATACATTTTGGAGTGTGAATCTACAAAAGAAAGAGTTTGGGATGCTGAGGAAGAAATAGGAGATAGTGGTGAGCTTGCGAGCTATGCACACAAGATGCGCATTATTTCCACTGAAGAGAGGGACTGGGCACATTCCTATGTGTTGTCTAACTCCAATTGCCTAGATGAACTCAAACAGTGCGTTTCTTATTAACAATAAATTTATTACTTATTGTATTTGTTTCATAGGCTCTAGTTCTAAAGATTTGTACATGTCATGGTTGTTATCGTACTAGGACGTGAAAGCCTTCCTTTGGAACATTTGAGTATAACATGTTCACATTTGAGGAAATGTACGATTTTAATGATGCAGTGGCTGCCATGCAGAACTCATAAGCACTTGTGCTCTGAGGTTACAAATGCCAGAGCCTTATATAGATGTGGAGTGCATCCAAGACTAAGATGGCGAATGAATTATCTAGCAGAAATGAATGTCGTACCTGATTTCCCTGAGTGGTTAAAGAATCAGGTGGAAGCGGGGAATGGGACTTTTGAGGACGATGTGGTCGACCTTGCCATGCCTCCTAGTGTGAGAACAAAGTCCTTCAAAGCCATGAAAGTTTATGGGAAACACTTTCGTGTGTGTAGCGTTGATTTGAATAAGGTGACATCGGACTGTGGACTCACCGTCACTTGTGAAACACTTTAATGAAGTAGAGTCAGTGATACAAACTACATTTTAGATGAAGTAACTTATTTTGGAAAAATAATGGAAATTTTGGAGCTCGACTATGGACGACTGAAGCCAATACTCATGTTGTGCGACTGGGTGGCGTCCATTTCGAGAGGAGAAACTACATGTTTGAAAAAAGACAAGTACGGTTTCACTTTGGTTAAATTGAATAGACTAATGCATAGGTCAGTGAATTCTTTTGTTTTTCCAGTGCAAGTGTCGTAAATAATTTTTTTGAATTGCGACGACGGATGGACAAGGGTATCACAAGACAATAACTTAGACAGCATTGCTTCCCTGCTGTAGAGTTTTGATGGATATTTAGAGTAACCAATTTCTGAATGTGAATTAGAAGGCAATCCTGAAGATGGTCAGGAATGTAGTGAGACTTGGGGCCAAAAGCTAACAGAGGAAGACTTCTTGGATTCGGATGGAGAGTTAGAAGTACCGGATGATATTGAAGCGGAAAGCTCCGAAGACGACACACTCCTTGAATTTGGCCTATATGAATAGTAAGAATGCCAGGAATGGAAATTATCGGTTATTTGCTAGGAATGTTTTTTTAAGTTGTGTACAAAAATAAATATTATGAAGTTCATATGACCATTGTATTTGCCAATTAGTTTACATATTGTAGTTCTTCACCCAATTTAATGGAATTTATCAAAAATCCATTGCATCCGTTTAATTTCCACGTACAATGCTCAGGGTTGGTTATACTATGTGTGAGGTGTTTCAGGTGTGATTCTGTGAATTGACACACAAGCATTACAAGAAAGTGTGATTACTATTTCTTTGTCCTGCTTTTATTTTTTTGTGAAATACTGATGATGAAGTGCAGAACAAATGTGCATGAAAAGTTTTGAGCACTGGTATTGCATTCTCTTAGAAGTGCAAGTATAGTTAGGAATGGGAGAGACAGACTTCATTGTAGTTGGAAGAGGCTACAAAAATTGTTGGTGACAGTTCTTTATAATGACAAATCATTCTGAGATTCTTTGCAATAAAGTCTTATTCCATGCTGAAACCGATCTTTGTATACCTTATGATAAATCTAGAGTCCGCATTTAATGCTATGGCTGTTTTGTTTTGTTTTTTTTGGAACAAATGAAACGGAATTTCATTGCAGAAATAAAATTACAAACACCAGCCACAGGTGCCCTGGTGGGATAGATACAGACTCAGGACTAAAGACCGGACAGACGGAAGGACATCAGCTCCACGGCCAGCACAGCACGTGGCGGTCGACGACGGAGACGGGAGCCCACCGAAATGCTATGGCTGTTTGATTTTATAATTTTGTTTCTACAAATATGTGTAGCAATTGGACATGAGTTTGTCAGTGTTGACAATGACTAACGCAACAAGTTTGCTTGTAACAAGCATTGAACCCCCAAATGCCCCTGTGATTTCTAGTCCAGGCATATGGCAGAAAAGAACCTTACAAATTTGGAATTTCAGAATTTAGTGGCCAGATGTTTTGGAGTATGGAACTATAGTGATTGGAAGTAAGGTAATAGGTTAATAAATCGATCATTTAAGAGCTGGAACTGATTTTGGGGGAAGTGAAATTTCTTGAAATAATTTTTAGTAAATTATCTTTGAAAGACAAGTGGAATTGGCATCTAACCCAAGTTGTTTCATATGTTTTGGAGCTTTCTGGAATTAGTTATGAATTTTTGAAGTTCAAATGCAGTGGGCTCTAAAATCGCCCACCTCCTGAAATGTAAAGTATTTGTACATTCCTAATATGATGAAAAAGCAACATGTACAAATAGTGTACATTTCAAGAGGTGGGCAATTTTAACCCCTAAAGGACCGGACTGTGTTTTTTGGCTGTATAGAAATTTTGGACAGGTACCTACGAGCAAAGATTTTCATATTTGGGGCTGAAATTTTAATAGAATGTGGGGGCAAGGAAGATCTTTCATATGCACCAAATTTAATGACATTTGGAATTACGAGTCAAAAGTTATAGCCTAATATGCTACTTTTTTTTCCAACCGGGCAGTTCGGGCAGATCAGAAAAAATCACTTTTTTCAGAAACAAAAATTTGGAATTGATTTTCTAGAGTTTTATATACACAAAAAGCTTTGAATCATTCCATTTTGATCAAAGAGCCAAAAGTTATGAGGATTTTTTGTTTGCGGGCAGTTTTGGATTTCCTACTCTAAAATAAACTTTGAAATCCTTTATCTTACCCAATTTTCAATATTTTTGGACAAAAATAAAATCGTAGGATGTACATACATTATTACAATATTTCGACCATTGGGATTGGAAATTTTCAATTCCATATTTAAATTGTAAATAATTTAGTATTTTTAATCATTCTCTACATTAGATGGGATTTGGGGGGGCTAGAGGGCCGTTTCAGGCCCGTTCCCAGCTCTATTCCCCCGGCCCCCATCGAACGCGGGTGTCAGTTGTTTTGTTTTTTCAAAAAAATTTAAAAAAAATTAAAAAATTAAAGTTCTTAAAATGAAAAACAAAGTTAAATTTTTTTTTTTTTTTTTTTTTGATAAAAAGGACGTGGCAGTCGTTCTGCCAGGTCAGTAGTGCCTGTGAACGGCCTATTTCGGCAGTTTCAGCCAAATTCGGGGTTGGGAACTCACAGCCCTCCCCGGTAGGGAAACCCCATCTAATGCTACTACCTACTTACTGTTTTTTTCCTATATGTTGTACTATTCCAAATGATTTGAAAATTTTCAAGCATGTGTCCAACTTGTCTAGGAAAACAAATCCAAAGAAGCACCACCATTTAGGTCATTTTTTCATAGAAATGTGAGCTTGTGAAGTGCAGCTGCCCTGCTTTTTGCAGGGTCAAAAAAATGATTTTAGTTAATTTGAATGCTTATATCTTGCAATCCACCTGGTGGAAATGTCTGAAATTTTTACCACATGTTTTTTATACTATATAATACAAGATCCTACGGTTAGATATGTCAAAAAAAGTTTTTTTTTCAAAATTTTGGTACTTGTACTAGAAATGGCAGTTTTGGAGCGTTTTTGGTGAAAGTATAGAGACGGTCCTTTAAGGGTTAAAGCATGAGCTCTTTATGGACTTGTTACCTTAGGGTTTGTAATTTTTTATTTACAAAATTTGTATCAAAAAGTAGATCAGATTTGCCTTAGATTATGTCAATTTAGCCGTATGTTCCTCGGGAAAAAAAATCACTAAGTGCACTAACATGTATTTTTTAGGGTTAGTGCACTTAGTGACACATATGTGAATGACTGTAGGTGGTGACAATGAAAATGATTGTAACAAGACATCAGGAAAGTACCCTCCATTGCAACAATATTGTTTCAAATTGTTCACAATAGAGTATTGAAAGTATACTGTGTCAAAACTGCGAATAGTATGCAATAATACTATTTCAATGGGAGGATTACATTTGCACCTAAACTATAGTAAACTTGCCAATTACCACACGGACAAAATTCAAATCCTTCTCCACATAAATATAGATATTTACATGTTTTGAAATTTGGTGTGATTATTAAATGTCATGATTAGATTCACCTTCAACAAACGAAATGCAAAAAGATTTCTTCTTACAAATTTTATTGCAATTAAAAGGCAATGAAGTTGAAATCTAATTAAAAATTCCTTGCACCCCTTGACCACACAATGTGTGGTCATTGGGTGGTGATACAAAATTATGCTTTCATCCCAAATGAATTGATAGTTGCATTGTACGGTTGTCGTGCGGTAATTGGCAACTATTGTTGTTTGGTTATTGGATGTGTGCGGTGAATGGCAAGTTTACTCTATATTGTTGCAGTACTACAAAAATATACTTTCAATACTCTATTGTGAACAATTTGAAACAATACTGAAACAATGGGGGGCTTTTTCCCGATACAAGTGATTGCAATTTGCAAGCACTTGCCAATGAACAGAACATGATTGTTAGCAAAGCATTAGAAGAGATTTCGGGCCAGGGGAAGGCCGTTTCAGGCCTGTTCCCCTGGCTGTGAACCAAACGTACGTAGTCAGATAAAATAATAATTAAAAATTAAATAATTAATTTTAAACATTATTAAAAAAATTAAATTATAAAAAAATTAAATTAAATATTACAGTCTGATGTGGCCGAACTTCGGCCACATCAGAATGTGCATGTGACTGAGTTCCTTGCGTTAGAAAACTCAAGGAACTCACGGCCATGTGAAGCAGCTGAATTTCCCCTAATGTATCATCTATTCTGTCATGATTTTCATACACTAATGTCGCTAAATAATCTAGAATGTCAAGATGAAACATAGGCGAAGGTCATGTGAACTGAATAGCCAATGAGAAGGAAGCAGGAATTTACTTGCTCTGACAATCCCATAATTTATGAAGAATTCTACACCTACCATTTAGCTTTCTACTGTTTTAGGGGATGAGTACAACCGTTGTTGACCAAAAATGACGTTTTTCCCTGCTTCTCTTGACCGATGAGAACTCATGTACTAAATGTACTCATTTTCTCTATAGAACTTGACCTTCCATGAATTAAAATCGCTTTTCAGCAATTTTTTACTTATATCCCTTCCTGAAAACACCCACATTTCTTGTGGTGTATGCAAATGCTTGTATTACATATAATTGTATACCTTGGTGTTTCAAACTATGAATGCATTTAAAAACAAAACTCAAGAATTTTTTCTTACATAATTGAATGTTCCACCCTTAACTTTTGCATAGTGTCACATAATAATTCATACCCTCAACTGTAGAAACATTGGAAACAATAACGAATAAATTAGTGAGGTCCACATGTGTAGTACATTTAAATTATCACATGTAGACTACAAGTTCAAAACATTTATTACATGCGGAGTTCATGAACAAATTAAATTTCAACCACCATTTAAAAAAAAAAAAATTTAAACATTATGTCCTAAAATCATAAACAAAGTTCTCTACCTTGTAGAGCCCACAAAACTTAATGTCTTGAAATTGACATGTATAAAAATTAAAAAAAATTGGTAAAAATTTGTAGTGGGTCATTGAGAGTACAAGGTAAAACCGTCAAAGCTATGTTGCATAGCGTACCAATTTATTTGTGAGCACATGTAAGTTTTAAAGTTTATAATTTCTAGAGTATAGGGTATAGGGTTTAGGGTTTACCATTGAAAAGGTTAGTTAAATGTGGGGAAGAAAATTGATAGTCTCGAGGGGTCACTTAGAGTATCCATTAGAAACCACGTGCAAACAAAACTTTGGACCCCTATATACTTTTTTAATTTTAAATAAAACAAAATTAAAAAAATATGAATAGATTTTTTTACTTTGAAAGTTTAGGTTTTGAATTATTGATATTTTTATTTGTTAATAATAATTAGTTACTAATTTTTTAAGTAAAAAGATACACTATAGAATAGGAAAAAAAATTTCACACCCCTATATTATATAAGGAAAAAATTGTCTAAAAAATGAAAAAATAATTCCTAAAAATAATTCTCTATTGAAAGCTCATTTTGAGTTGAATAGTGATTCAATGGTCATCTAAATGTGTTCTTTATAATTATTTGAGTTGAAAAACATGCCATTTTAGTTCATTTTCAACCTCTTCTAGAAATCATTTCATATTTTATTTGAGTTGAAAATTTTGGCAATAGAAACCTATAGTCATTATTAAACAATGGTCAAAATTTTAGATTGAAATTATAATTTATTAGAAACCACTTATTTGCACTTGATTTGTTGTAGTAGAACTAAGTGCACCTCTTGAGTTGATAGTACCCTTTCACACATTGGATGCTTTCTACATTGAATGCTAGTCTTTGCCAATGAATCGAAGACTTTAAGAATCCAATGCTTCAATAATAATTACATAGCTAGAGGATGGCATGTGTATACGACATTGGCGGTTGGATAGGTACACATCCATGAAGCAGACGGTTTAGATAGTTGGCGAAGCTGACGCCAAAGTCCATGCCCGTCGCCAAAGCGAAGGCCAAGGTTCATGTCCAATGACTAAGAAATCCACATTTTTTTGTTGTGTTTTATGACTAACATGTGATGTCTGACAGAACATGATGATGTCAAAAGGAAATCTAGCATGACAAGTTAGATTTTTGTGGATGTTGCGGAGAACATTGGCGCGTTATTGTAAATCTAAATTGATATTATCATTGATGCTAATGTTTTATTTGACATGACCGAAGACATGCTGAT
The DNA here is from genome assembly GCA_947034895.1 of Rhytidiadelphus loreus. Classification (NCBI taxonomy): domain Eukaryota; kingdom Viridiplantae; phylum Streptophyta; class Bryopsida; order Hypnales; family Hylocomiaceae; genus Rhytidiadelphus; species Rhytidiadelphus loreus. The sequence goes on along the minus strand of OX344765.1, from coordinate 23,208,246 downwards.
GTTTTGGAGGATGTCCAAAAAAACTTAAACTGCCATGTCAACAAGTAGCCAAGTAGATCCATTTTGACTACAAGTAATTAAGTTAGTAAAAATTACTATGGTTTATAGTAAAATGTTGACCATGTGTGAAAAATTTAGAGGAAAGGTAGCCATAAGGCGTGCTTTGCAAAAAAAGAAAAATGGATGGATGTGTTGCATGGATGGAAAGAGATAGTCTTTATACAAAAAGCATGGTAGTAAGTGGAACAATCTATATGGGATATGTAAAGCAAGAATTGTGTTTAATGAAAAATGTCTAAAACAAAATGATCTAGATGTCTAAACAATGCTGAGATGTTCAAAAAACATCCAAATGTCTAAATCAACATCTAGATGTTTGAAACAACGTCAAGATGTACAATGGTCAAGTTTTCATATTTTAATTATCCCATATCTTTTGTCTCACTATGGACGGAAAATAAATATAAATATAAGCTCCTTATCCCTCATTCTCATCACTAGAAGAAAACTGCATTTTACTTGTCAAATCTGCGTTTTGAGTGACAAAAACTGCATTCTGTTCAATAGAAAAGTATCATATGGATTTTGTTGAGTTCTCCCTTTGTAATGCAAAAATCTGCGTTCCAATGGTTCAATACAGAATTTAACAAATGAAATGCAGATTTTTGACAAGTAGAACACATAATTTTGTATTAGAATGCAAATTTTGTGCTAAAAAGAGAGACCTCAACAAAATCAAGATGATACTTTTCTATTGAGTACAACACAGTTTCTGTCAAGTAAAACACAGTTTCTTCTAGTTTTCTTCTAGTGCATTAACTTTTAATGAAGGGATTCCTTCATTTTGCCATCAAAAATCCTCTTGGTGGTAGATGGTAAGTTTTCTTTAGTTCTTGTTGAATTCAACAATTTTGCTTGTTCATTTATTTTATTTTTTAATTTATTTTAAATAATTATTTTTTGTTGATCTTGCTTTATGGGTAGAAAATGCACCAATTGATGTTTCAAAAAACGTCTAATTTGATGTCTCAAAAATCCAAAACCCAAAACCAATTACCACATCAAAAATCAAAAGGGGTTTAAGTCACAATCCACATCACTCATTGGATGGATGAAAAAATATCCTAAGTGGCACTGCTTGCCCATGTCATGCTTATGTGTCAGTGACTTGTCTGACACATGGCGCATTTTGGAAAGCTTCAAAGACTATGTTTTCTGCAACATTAGAAAAAAAAACCTAAAATCTTGCATGTTTCTTGTGATTTTTGCTCGTTTTTTGCTCGTCAATTATAACGTATTTTAGGAGACATCTATACTAATCACTTACTTATCAAATTGAACGTCCTCCCTTATTTTTTAAGACGTCAATTTTTTATTTATTTTCTTATAGTGAATCAGATGGCCACAAAATGGACGGGTGGCTGTCACCAAAGTGGATGGCGCAACAAACAACATGTCTTAGGCCGGTCCAGGGCTCAACTTGTCTTAGATTTGGTTACAGATGGGTATATGGTCAGATGGCCTCTTCATTTGAGCTCACTTCTTTTCTCCACACCTGCCAAGTCGGATGTAATGCTATTGCTTCTTGTGCCGGTTGCTCCTACTTGGTGGAGAGAAAGGGTCCTTCAGCTTTCATTATGGCATCCCTATAACAAATTCACTCCTACACATATATTTCAATTGCAAGAATTTTCTTAATTTGAATTGCTTTTATATTCAAAGTATCAACCACGGTTGATTGGCTGTTGAATGTGGTGGGGGTACTAGTGGGATGATTTTAGGAGGTCCTAAACCAAAAAAGGTAAAAGTGAGGCTGTACTATGAGATTTTAGATGATCCTAACATCAAAGCGGAGGCTGATTGGAAGACATAGGAGGCAGAATATTGGAGTTCTAAAATGTAGAGGTAATTTGTCAAAATATACCACATTGACAAGTTGTGGCCTCGGAATTCTCACGCGACCCACACCAAATATTTTGTTTGTAAGTCATGGACTTGCAACGATAAGCATTTTGTTCATCGATTGAAAGAGGTGTGGAAGGCCCTTTTGGGAACAAGGCAAGGACTAAGGGGTACATAGATTACAACATAGCATCTATGGTGTATGCAAAATTCATATTGTCCCAAAAGGTGGATTGTAGCACGTTTTCAACGACAATGTAGTTCCCACTTTAACTTCAAAGCAATCAAAAGAATATTCTTGATTTGTACAACTTTGAGGCACAACCAACTGAACCAAGAACAATATTAAAAATATTACAACACCTACAACAAAGGTCTCAAAGGTCATAGGTGATGCAATTATACAGTTGGGTTCCATGAACCCACTAATGAAAGTGTGCAATGCCTTTTGGGGAGGTGTGATTCGAAAGGTGTTTTTTTCTCCTTAGACATGTTTGATACCCACGCCAATTCATATACTGATCATGGGTGAGCAAAGCATTGGTTCAAACAAGCACGACCATTGTGAAAGAATGTGTTGCCCCTTTTTCGTCACGAGAGGACATCGTTGAGGAATAAGTTGCAAGGGCCAATGTTACAATTGAATGTCTTATAGATATTGTAAGTAGTACTTTAAATTGTTTTTATATTAAAAATAAAACACCTAGGGTAGAGTTCAAAGTTCAAACGCTAGAAGGTAAGTTTACATCAAATCGGAATCTAAAAATTACACCTAAAAGATCAAATTGCAAGATTGTAAATGTCTAATTCTTTTATTGCATATCAATATGCTATGGTATAGAACCGTTTATCACATCGCAAGAATCTCTAAACTTGTAGCTTTTCTCTAGTTCAACTTTTTCTAACTGGCTCTAACTCTGATGAATAATATCCAACATACAACTTTCAAATCCAATTGATCTAACTTCTTTAATAATCAACAACAAATCATAGCACCAAATTTTTCCAATCGCCTTTCTACAACAACGACTCAAGGGGTGCACTTAGTTCTACTACAACAAACCAAGTGCAAATAAGTGGTTTCTAATAAATTATAATTTCAATCTAAAATTTTGACCATTGTTTAATAATGACTATAGGTTTCTATTGCCAAAATTTTCAACTCAAATAAAATATGAAATGATTTCTAGAAGAGGTTGAAAATGAACTAAAATGGCATGTTTTTCAACTCAAATAATTATAAAGAACACATTTAGATGACCATTGAATCACTATTCAACTCAAAATGAGCTTTCAATAGAGAATTATTTTTAGGAATTATTTTTTCATTTTTTAGACAATTTTTTCCTTATATAATATAGGGGTGTGAATTTTTTTTTCCTATTCTATAGTGTTTCTTTTTACTTAAAAAATTAGTAGCTAATTATTATTAATAAATAAAAATATCAATAATTCAAAACATAAACTTTCAAAGTAGAAAGATATATTCATATTTTTTAACTTTGTTTTATTTAAAATTCAAAAAGTATATATATAGAAGGTCCAAAGTTTTGTTCGCACATGGTTTCTAATGAACACTCTAAGTGACCTCCCGAGAACAGCGAGCTCCTTAATATACTCCAATAATTATGTTTTTCTCATGCTCTCATTCATATTTCCAATTGACTCCATTCTCCCAATCACATATTTTCATACATCAATCATACTTTAACTCCAATTGTTACACTTACAATTTTCACTTCAATTTCACCATCTGAATTCTCACACAAGCACTCTCCTCAATCCCGGGGAGATCACTTAGAGTGTCCATTTAGAACCTACGTGCATTAAGATTTTGGACCCCCTATCTTATATCCTAAAATTTAAATAAAAGGAAGAAAAGAAAATATCAATATATTTTCCTACTTTGGAAGTTTATGCTTTGAATTATCGATAATTTTATTCGTTAATTATAATTAATTATAAATTTTTGAAGTAAAAAACTACACTGTAGAGGTGAAAATAACTTTCACACCCCTATTTTATATAAGAAAAAATTGTCTAAAAAATGAACAAAAAATTCTTGAAAATAACTTTCTATTTAAAGTTCATTTTTCTTGAATATTGATGCAATGATAATTTAAATGTGTTCTCTATAAATATTTGAGTTGAAAAACATGCTATTTTAGTTCATTTTTCAACCTATTCTACAAATCATTTCACATGTTATTTGAATTGGAAATTTTTGGCAATAGAAACCTAGAATCATTATTGAACAAAGCTCAAAATTGTAGGTTCAAATTATAGTTTATTAAAAAGTATATAGGGGGGCAAAAAATCACTTTAACACACATGGTTACTTATAGATATACTAAGTGATCTCCCCGGATCCTCAATGCACTCTCGATCCAATTAATTTCTCCTATTGGTATTTATATCCAATATCACATCTACAACAATTTCCAACAATTGGTTTTCTCCACAACGATCATTCACAAATCAATTTACTCCAATCAAACACACAAACATTACATACACACACAATTGGCAAGCATTAACTATATTATTAAAACAAAGCAAATACAACAAATCACAATTGTTTTACTTCCAATATAGAAAGGAGTCCCTACTCGCCAAGGTCAACTTAATCACAATTGCAAATTCAAAAAGACTAAGTACTTACAATTTGATAGGAGTTTTAACTACCAATGGCCATTTAAAATCTTTTAAATCACATTCACCTAAAATCCAATCCCAATTGGTAATTGCCACTAGTAAGCCTTTGAATTACTATACTGATTGACAAAATCTACAAATAAACATGAAAACAACCAATTGGTTAAATTGCATTAAGACTACAGACATTGATGCTTTAGATAGTTTGAAATATGTTCCTCCAAATCTTGATTCACCAACACAACATAGCCCAATATTGAGTCTAATCATTAAAGTGCATCCATCAAGAACAAATGTACAGCAACCTGACAACGTGGCGATTAACTCCACTATTGATGGTAGTGAGATTGTATGCAAGTATATGCACTTGTCAGCTTTAAGCAAGTTAGATCAAGACTTTATTGGTCAAATGTTGAATCCCGAGCATCTAGAAAACATGCTAAAGTGAAGAAAAGGTGAACATGAGAACAAGCCCGAGTGCTCTATGGCAACCGAATTATGCCACATGGGGCAACAAAAATAGATATGTTTTTTGTTTTTGGTCTCTATTTGTGACAAGAAAGATCTTTCATGTAGTATATGTAAACTTTAAGATCATGGGCTATACGTATGACAACATTGATGTGTTGTTTGGAAGATGGAGCATGCTATTGAAGAAGGAGAATTTCTCGACAATCCCTACTCTTGTAAAGTCCTTCATGGATGTGTAATCCATTCCCACTATCCTTCACCTTATAGAAGAGGTGCCTAATTTCAAGGGATTCATTGCAAGATCATTTGTGGACAATGATGAGACCCTTGTTGGGTATACCAAGCCACAACAAGTCGCTTTCTACTTAGATTCAATGGGGTGTTTACACCAGAAGAAGTTAGTGTTTATTTGAATGTTTTAGACGTCAAAGTTGATGGATTTTGCTAGACATCTTTTGTAACAACTTGTGTTTTTATGTCAACAATGACATCTAATGTAACGTCAAGATGTTACATTAGATGTCAATGTTGACATAAAAACACAAGTTGTTACAAAGGATGTCTAGCAAAATCCATCAACTTTTTTTTAAAACATGGACTTCTTCTAGTGTCAGTAATGAAGTACAAGGTGTTTAATGCCCCCCCACATCTAATGTGCTCACTTCTGAACATTGAAGATAGTTTTGACTTCACTTTTTTGGTAAAATCTCATCACCATCAAGTTTTCACAAATTGCTAATTTTTTGTTTTTTGTTCATTATTTTCTATTTGTTATTAATTTATACCGTGTTGTATCTATTTTTTCTTGTGACAAACTGTCTTTTCTTTGAAATAGTATTTTCTCAATATTTGAAAGTAATCCTGGTGTTTACAACAATACTTTCAGTTGTCAATTTTTTGGATCAATGGCTAAGATTGTGTTTCATAATACTACTAGTATTGAATGCAAAAATTGTAGTTTTGGCAAAATGCTACAAAAACCAGTCGGACTTTCTTGTAACCACCAATAACTAGATAATTAGAAGGTTACACAACAAGAACACAACAATCCTAATAACTCTCTCAATATTCTATGGTAGGTAGAAAGATACATAAATGGTGTTTTAGTAGCATGGCGGATAAAGAAGATACCTTCAACAAGCTTTCCAATGGTCAGTTGTGGAGTTTCATCCTTACTTCAATACATTTGGCTTTCTCAATTTCAATACTAAATATACCATACTAATTATCAAAAGTAAAAGAACCATCTTTCATGAGATGATAAAAAAAGTATTAACCTCAATGAGACCACAAGATTGAATTTCAATAACTTTTTAGAGAATTGGTAGTAAGTTGGAGTAGTGATGTATGTGAAATCCAACATTCAAGCTTCAAACGGGTTTCATATGAGGAGTGGGTTATCGAGATGCACCTTGAGCTTCAAAGCTTTATCACATGAGTAGCATAGATACCTTTGATAAAAAGAATTCCAAATCTACTAGCCACTAGTTCTCCAATTGCTCACACGTCTACCGTACCTTACTAGCAATTTCAATAGAAAATAATAATAATTCTTGTCTATTTAAAAAATTATTATTCCCTTATCTTTCCTAATATTTGGAAATAGTAATTGATTGAGGAGGAATCACAATATCCTTTTCTTAGAACATGTACTAGCCATTTATAGGAATCCTAATTCAATATTCTATGCATTCTACATATTAGATAACCTTTTATCTTCTCGGAAACCATTAAATGAAGTATTTGAACCTTGCCAAATGCCTATACCTTGTTCAATATTGAATAGTACTCTAAATAGGACAAATTAAATTTTAGTCTTGTCTAACCTTATATTTGAACTTGCATTAAATAGTAGGCACCTAGGTGTTTAAGTTGTTAGTAAAATATAGTATCTTGGTTGTAATTGAAAAAAATTGAAGTGTTCTACACCTTTTGATAAAATATTAGGCTAGAAGATTTAAAAGTGACACACTCAACTCAATCAAATAAAGAGTCAATTCATTATACAATACATTAAAATACTACAATGTCATGTGGATTCAAGTAACCATACTAAGTCGACCAATCAAGGACAAAAGATTCATGATTTCAAGATGAGGGATCATCCCATGTACTATAAAAGATTATATGATGTAAGACAAAAAAATCCTCTATATGGGTGATTGCAAGAAACACTTGTCCTATTTCTTGTCCCTTTGCCTTTAAAAATTGGCTTTTTGCTCATAACTCTTGCGTTGTTTGTCCATTTGGCATGAAATTTGGAATGAAGGTAGATGCTAAAGTTACAGACCTTGAGTAATTTAAAAAAAAATTTAAAAATCAATTTACTATTTTTAATCTGCCCCCGATTGGGTGTCTACCTTGGCCATTTTGGAGGTTTTTAGACCTGTTTGACTCAAAAATGCGAATTTGAAGCCACAAATTGGACATGTTGGAGGTCTACTAACACTAAAAGGGCTGACGTTGAGTTTTTATGAAAATAGCATCATGTCAATTGCACACATGGGGTCAAAGTGACCTTCCTTTGCGCGAAAGCTATGAAGAGGGAAAAATTTTCCTTCATGAATTTTTTAGTGTAATGCAAGCGCAATCTTCACTAGCAAAATGGGTTTTTTTATGGAATTTTTTTGAATTTTTTTTGAATTCTTAAAAATGAAAATCTCTACAGACCCCTTTTCTGCTATTTTCTGCTCTCAGTGGCTTCTGGAGTACTTCCTAGTAGTCCGTAGTACTGCATAGTACAACATAGTACTAAATCAACGGTGTAGATTTGCAGTCACCTTCAATCAACGGTGCAGATTTGTCGGGGCGCTTCTAAAACGTAGTATTAGTAGTATTGCATAGTACTGTCAGTCCTATGGCCAAAAAACGCAATTTTGAATGAAAAACGTGAAGTGTTTCTTGCAACTACCCATATGACCTACTAAACTTTGCCAGAAATAATAGGCTCAATTTGAGACTCACACTACTTCAAGAGTAAGATATGGACAAAAAGATATACCTTGTCCAAATACCTTCATCTCCATGTTAGTCTCATTCAACTACTTGTATTGGACACAACTTCAATACCCTTGTCCTATGGCCTATATCTATGTGTCTTTGGCACACCCATGCCAAGTCATTGCTTCTGTCTAAATGCTGAACTCTCTGCAAACCAAAGACGTCACTTTGAAGGTCTTTCCCAACCAAAAAGTTCACAAGCCATTGTTCAGCTACCTTCTTCTTCTCTAAATCTTTGAAGTAATTCTTCAACTTCATAAGATTAATTTGCTCAATAGGAGTGCCTTCTGGTCCTAATAGATTTGAGGAAATGTTGGGAATTACAAATGCAACATCTTTTAGGAGCAAATGCTCCAAGTTAGGTACCATGGAACCAAGACTAGCCCCAACATTTGCACTTACTTTCATCAACATGGTGATAATCCTCAACCCCCAAATCACATACGGACGAAGACCTTGCAATGTCTTGCTCTTCAAATGCAATGCCATACCATTTTGATCATCCACTACGTGAATGTCTCCCATGTATTTGCACGTCAAATGCAACCACACCGACTTCAATCCAGGTACCAAATTACTAATCAACCATTGAGATGTTTCTAAATCCTTTGTAGTAACATACACATAGCATGGCACTTGGCATTGCAACAAGTTCATTGAATGGTCAATCAATCGATTCACACTCTTTGAAACCTCTTCCAATTATACTTCCCATTGCATGCCACTTACAGCCTCCTTCATGTGCTTGTTGATTCTCTCTACAATGCTATCATCTACTTTGCCCATATCTTTTGTTAACTTTTTGTATAGACCTTCCAAGGAAGTGAATTGCAACTCTTCTTTAGGCCATGTCTTCTTCAATGAGACCATTTCCTTGAAAGGTCTATATATCCAAGGAAGTAAATTCCATTTCTTCTTACTCAAGACTAAATCTTGATCTTGTTCTTGCATCAAGACAATTGTGAGCTCTACCATATTCACTATGCACTTGTTTACAATTTCTTCATTCCATACAACATCTCCCAATAACTTATGAGCTTCATCTCCATAATGATCGAGCCAATGATGAATATACCCCTCAAAATTCTCTTTGGAAAAAACATTTTCTATCAACACTTTCTTGACGATAACTCGATTCCTTTGGTCATGGCATAGTCAAAGGTATTCCACACACTCAGGTTTTAGTATGCTTTGCAAAAGTGTAACACCTTGACATCCAAAAGTTGGTGAGGCACACAATCTTTGAATGGGTTTCATCGATCACTTCTTCTTTTACAAATTGCAAAGTCTTCACAGAGGTTTTCAAGGATTGTACCATGATGTCAATGAATCCATCAACAAAGTTGCCAAAGGGGAGATCTCCATTGTGCTCTACTAGTACTTGCATGCCATCCTCTATAAAGGCCACCATATTCTTCTCCAAGTGAAAAGTAGAATTTGATCCAAACTTCCTTTCTAGAACAACCTACAACAAAAACATATATGTCAAAAACTAAGATACTAAATGAGTATCTTTAAGATAAAGAAATATGTACAAAATGCCAAAATGGCCTTAGAGAACCACTAGAGTTGAGAATGTTCTAGGACATCTAACTAATTTGTTTTTTTGAATCATAAATCTCAAATAGTGCACTACTTTATTCATAATAAGGCTCAAATTGAATACATCACTCAACATCATTAACTTGAGTTGTATAGCATTAAGCAAACAAAATTAAAAAGAGTTGATTTATATAACTATAGTACCAATGAAAAAATATTCATACCTCTAAGCGAGGAATAAATCCAAAGGTGAGAAATGTTCGTTCTAAATCCTCACATTGAGGTCAACGACCGATATATGCTATTGATCCAATTGATGAAGATTGGGTAACATTCCAATTAATTTGCGTTGACCTTGGTGGGCAAGACCACCCTCATCCCTCAATGTTGTTGGAATGAATATTGACTTCTCTTGCTCCTCAATATTCTAAGCAAAATGTTCTGCAAAATAAACATTCATTTTTTTCAATATACAAATGAAGTCATCAACTTGCACACATTGTGACATGTCGACCCTCTTCTTAATAACACCATTTTTATCCTTGAAAGAATTTTCCAACACAGACACAAGCTTGTCTCTCTCCATGAAATCCTTCTCATCTATTACTAGCTCTATCGTGTGTGGATCAAGACACTCGTACTCAATACTAAAAATGGCACCTATAATTCTTGTACCAAACCAATTTGGATCCACCACAAGGACCTCAAGATCTTCAAAATACATGATGTAGCCTCCTTCATTCAAAGATGAAGCTACTGTCTTACAAATATCTTTTGCAAGATCAAGATGGGGTATTGCCTACTTCAACCAAGGTATCTTTGGACAATATATGTGCACAAAGTCCTTCCACTTGATAATTGTTTGGCAAGGATGATCTCCTTTTCATTTTGAGATTTCACCTTTTATTTTAAGACAACCTACAAAGATATTGGATACTTTTGTAAGTATTGCTTCAACCTCATTGGCCACAAATTCAACAAGTGGCTCAACTGTTTGAATGGAATTGCTATTCACAAAATACTCCATGGAAGAAAAGTGAAAAGAATCACCAAATTTGAGCTTTATGGACTTTAACAAGTCTTCAACATGTCTTCCAACATTCATGGACTTAGGTAGAATGTCGACATGAGTGAAGACAATAAAAACATGAAGCTTAAAAATACTAAAATGTCGTTTTAATTCAAGTAACCATGCTAAATAAACTAATTAAGGATAAAGGATTAATGGTTTCAAGACAAGGGATTTAATCAATCACCAAAAGATCATTCCATGCACAAATAAAAGAATATATGAACTGAGACAAAAAAAACCCCTCCATATAACCTACTAAACTTCAAAGAAATAATAGGCTTGATTTGAGACTCAAAAATAAATACCTTGTCCAAAGATCTTCATCTTAAGTTGGTCTCATTGGAACACTTGTATTGGACATAGCTCCAATATTCTTGTCCTACGTCCTTCATCTATGTGTCTTTGACACAACCATGCCAAGTCATTGCTTCTGTTTAGATACCGAACTCTCTGCAAACCAAATTCCTTTAGAAGGTCTATCCCAACCAAAAAGTTCACAAGCCATTGTTCAGCTACTTTTTTCTCTGAATCTTTGAAGTAATTTTTCAACTTCATAAGATTAACTTGCTCAATAGGAGTGCCTTCCGGTCCAAACAAATCTGAGGAAATGTTGGGAATTATAGACACAACACCTTTCAAAAGTGACCTCTCCAAATCAGGTACCATAGAACCAAGACCAGCCCCAACATTTGCACTCACTTTCATCAACATGGTGATAATCCTCAACCCCCAAATCACATAAGGACGAAGACCTTGCAACGTCTTGCTTTCCAAACGCAACGCCACACCATTTTGATCATCCACCGTGTGAATGTCTCCTTTGTGTTCACACATCAAATGTAGTTGTACTGATTTCAATCCAGGTACCAAACTACTAATCAACCACTCAGATGTTCCCAAATCCTTTGTAGTAATATACACATAACGTGGCACTTGACATTGCAACAATTGCATTGAATGTTCAATCAATCGATTCATACTCTTCGAAACTTCTTCCAATACTTCTCGTCGCATGCCACATACAGTCTCTTCTGTGTATTTATTGACCCTGTCCACAATGCTATCACCCACTTTGCCCATATCTTCTATCAATTTCTTGTAGAGAGCTTCCAAGGAAGTGAATTGCAACTCTTCTTTAGACCCAATCTCTTCCGTTGTAATTGAGACCATATCCTGATCTTGTTCTTGCATCAAGACAAATGTGAGCTCCACCATATTCGCTATGCGCTTGTTTACAATCTCTTCATTCCAAACAACATCTCCCAATAACTTGCAAGCTTCATCTCCATGATGATCAGGCCAATGATGAATATACCCCTCAAAATCCTCTTTAGAAAGAACATTTTCTATCAACACTTTCTCGTTGATAGTTTGGTCCCTTCTATCATTACATAGCCAAAGGTGTTCTACACACTCGGGCCTTAGTATGCTTTGTGAAAGTGTAACACCTTGACATCCAAAAGTTGGTGAAGCACACAACCTTTGAATGGGCTTCATCACTTCTTCTTTTGCAAATTGCAAAGTCTTTATGGAGGTCTTTAAAGATTGCACCATGATGTCAATGAAGCCATCGACAAAGTTGTCAGAGGGGAGATCTCCACTGTGCTCTACTAGCACTTGCATGCCATCTTCCGTAAACGCTACCATATTCTTCTCTAATCGAAAAGTGGATTTTGATCCAAATTTCCTTTCCAAAACAACCTACAAGAAGAAATATGTATGTTGGAAATTTAAAACCAAAATTAGTATCTTTTTGATAAAAGAATTTGTATTGGATGACCTCAAAAAACCACTAGGCTTGAGAAGATTATTAAACTTCAAACTAACTTGATTTCTTGAATCATAAATCTCAAATAGTACACTACTTTACTCATTACAAGGCTCAAATCAAACATATCATTCTATATCATGAACTTGAGTAAAAATGTTATCTAAAGAAAATTCAAAAACAATATATATTTATATCCTTGTAGTGCCAATGAAAGAATGATTGTACCTGTAAACGAGGGAAAAATCCAGGGGTGAGAAATGTTCGCTCTAAATCCTCACATTGAAGTCGACGGCCAATGTATGTCATTGATCCAGTTGATGAAGATCCAATGACATTCCAATTTAATTTGCGTCTTCCTTGATGGGCAAGACCGCCTTCATCCCTCAATGTTGCTGGAATGAATATAGACTTCTTTTGCTTCTTGATATTTTGAGTAGAATGCTCTTCAAAACAAACATTCATTTCTTTCATCACACAAATCAAGTCATCAATATCTACACATTGTGTCATGTGGACAACCTTCTTAAAAATGCCCTTCTTTTCTTTGAAGGAATTGTCCAAAACGGACAAAAGCTTGTTTCTCTCCATATAACCCTTCTCATTTGTCACTGGCTCCATTGTATGAGGATCAAGACATTTGTGGTCAATACTAAAAATTGAACCTATAATTTTTGTACCAAACCAATTTGGATCCACCACAATGACATCAAGATCTTCAAAATACATAATGTATCCTCCTTCATTCAAAGATGAAGCTATTGTCTTACAAACATCTTGTACAAGATCTGAATCTAGGGAAGCAATAGCTTTTTCAAATAGGGGTAACTTTGAGCACATATGCACAAAGTCCTTCCACTTGATAATTGTTTGACAAGGATGATCTCCTTTCCATTTTGTGATGTCATCCCTCATTTCAAGACAAGCCCCAAAGATATTGGGTACTTTTGTAAGCACTATTTCAACCTCTTTCACCATAGATTCAACAACCGGCTTAACCGTTTGAGTGGATTTGTTGACAAAATACGCCATGGAAGAAAATTGAAAAGAATCACAAAATTTTTGCTTTAGAGATGTTAACAAGTCCTCAACATGTCTTCCAACATTCATGGACTTGGGCAAAACGTCGACATGAGTGAAGACAATAAGGACATGAAGCTTGAGGTTTCTTGAAGTCCTTGTGTTGGATGAAAGAAAACGCAACCAATATTGAAGCTCCAATTCAATGGCCTCAGTACTCTTTGCATTTGCACATTTTGCTCCATATTTGATTGTTGCCATAGAGCAAACCAAGATGAATAAACTTGCACTTCCATTGTCACTAAGGTTGGGAATTACAAGATCATGATAGGCATGGTATTCATCTTGTCCACCCATGTCCCAAATGGAAAGTTCAACAGCTCCAGCATAAGCTGTTACCACTTCAACTCCAATGGTTCGTTTGGAGACACGTCTTGAAGGAATTTTCACCCTCCTAGAGAGGCTATATAGGAGATGAGATAGTTTGGACTTTTCATGAAGAATGTATTTCATTTTCTTTCGTAAAGTTGTTTTTCCTACAATTTGGCAATCCATGAACATCAATTGTAATAAAAACATATTTCATGAAATCACAAATAAATGAAATAATATGATATGATACACATTCAAACTTTAAAAGTTAAATACTTTTTATAGTTTACCCTAAAGAACCTTCAATAGGAAAAACCTCATGATTATACATATGCAAATCCCTATAGGATTCACAATATAGGACTATTTATTAAATAGAGATATTTTGATGACCTTTTTAATCTATAACTAGAAGTCACCTAGTTGATGACAATTGCACCATTTCAAGTTGATTCACAAATGTTTCAAGTTCCATGGTCAATTTTTTCTTATAGAATCCTCTATTAAATGCCAATTCAAAGATGTCAATTTCTTAATAATTTGGTCACTACAATAACAAGCCTTTAGGCTTCTTAGTGGATTTTGGTTTTGATGTGTACAAAATTAATGAACATCAAAATACAACACATCATTCTACCATTGTTAGTGATTAAAAATTATTCTTATAAAACATTGAGAAAAATAGCATGGAGCAACCTAAAAGCCTCAACTAAACTCACTGCAACATACAAAAGGTAAGGTAATAACACCAAATTGTGACCGGTTTACAAAACTCACACATCTAGATTCTTGCTTGAAATTTGCAACTTAAGCCTAAGGTTGACAATAGGTACACCAATTCAGCACTTTGAAATTCATAGATTATTTAAACAAAGTTTGAAAAATGCATTTTAAGAATATCTAGAATCTCCTTACAACTACTAGCAAGATCCAAGGAAATTTTTATCAAATCAAAACAAGAATTGTACTCAAAACCCTAACTTAGACACATTTAGGTGTTGTTACCTTCACAACGAATACCATGGAATAAACGTCACCCATACATTCATTTATAGTCACATGTAATTATAATATTTTTTTGTATTAAAGAGGTAGACAAAGGAAATTATAGAAGATCTTTTAGGAAAAGATGTATGAATACACATACTCAAATTGGATTTACAATGGCAAAAAGGGCATTTTAGAAAGATATCATACCTGCTTCAGGAAAACCGCACAAAAATACTCTGCAAGATGTAGGCCGTACAAAAAAATCACCATGACTCCCTTCATTGTAATATTTCTTCTTTAATGCACTTTGAATGTGCACATCATATTTAGGATTTTCAAGGCCCGTTCCTTGAACATCCACTGTACTAAAGCCATTGCCATGGTCATTTCGAAATTTTATCAACTTCAATAACTTGGCGAAAACCTCTTCTCTAGAAAATTCCTTGTACCGAACCGTAGCTGTACAATCTAATTCCCCAAGATCAACCCCAAGGATTACATTTCTTATAAATTGGTTCACTTCTAATGCATATAGAACCTTGACAATGTCTTCAACTGAACTCACAAAATCTGGAATTTGTATTGTAGTTAGAGTTTTGTTTCTCTCTAACATATTTATAAACACCTCTATCAAAGGTTTGTGTTCCTTGTTGACAATATGTTTGCCAACAGGCATAGTATTCATGACAAATTTCTCGTTGACATAATAATTGTCAAGCATAGTATTCATGAATATTGCTCTCAACCTAGTGTTAGATTGATATCCAGTTGAATCTTCTGTAAGTGAAGCTAGAAACAATTTTAAAGCTTCTATTACAAAATCTCCATCATTAAAGGTCAAGTGGAGTAACTGCAGAGTCTTATTGGATGAAATTGCCTCCATAAAGCGTACGATACTAATATCTCCCGCACCAGGAATCCACAATTTAAGACCAACCAATGAAGAATTTGTACTCAACATTTCTTCCATGGGCCTCATCCAATTTAAGCCATCCTGCATTACAATTTCAAACATAAACAAGAACTCAATTACAAATTCCCTTGAACTAATGGCTTATTACTATAAAATATTAGTCATTTACTTCAATGTCATTAATATAAATGTAAATTATACATTCACTAATAAAAGATTCACAAATGATTCATAAAAACCTTAGAGCTCATATATATTTAGGTGCACATACCTCAAAAGAGTTTGGAAAGTACCATAACTCTAAATACTCAAGGGATGTATTGCCTTGTAGCTCTTTCATCAATGTCGTCCATATCAAGTGTGCATGAATTGTAATATTCGAGTAAATTGAAAATTTGAGAAACTCAGAGTCAACTCTCAAGTGTTTGAAATGGGAATTTTGGCAAAATTGATGAATGAGCTTGAGCTGATCTTCCACATTAAGTGCATCTCCTGAGCACTTATTCACCTCACCATCATACCCTTGTCCAACATGAAAAGAAATTTCATCCAAGCCAGTCGGAGCATAAAATATGAAAGCATGCCCATCATCATACCCTTGACGAGGGAAAACCGAATCACAATCCACAAGTTGGTGTTCCATACGCTATAGTCGTACAATGAGATAAATATAGTTGAATCTGAATTCAATACAAACAATAAAGTCTCTTTTCAATCCAAAAAATGTTTAATTAACTTGCTACTTGACTAATGGAAACCTCATGACAATCAACTGACAAGTGCACAAATAGTGCTTGGAATATGGAATAGTCTTGCTTCTTGGATAGTTATCAATCATGAGTACCAAAAATTAATTCAAAGACTAAAAATAACAAAAACATTTAATTGATAATAGAATTGGAATCCCTAATTAAAAGTCTAGCAACTCCTTAGCTCCACAATATTCAGTTTGTATACAAATCCACATAATGTCCAATTTTCATCATTTTATAATCAAATTGGAAGGTATAACTATAACCAATAACACTAGCATAGGTGCAAAAAGTGTAGCCACTACCAATTAACTATATCCATGTATCATGGATGGAAATTATACAAAGACACTAATATAGATGTTATAATTTAAAACAAGGTTAACATGGTAACCTACAACTATCATAACATCAAGATCAACACTATCCATTATATTCAATTCTCCATGCTAGCATTAATCTCTCTCTACATATAAATAAATAAATAAATCTAGACTTAGTCAACTTTTCATTCAATTATTATGGATTTGAAGGTAAAAAATGACCAAGGTCTTTCTTGATTGCAAAAAGAAAGACCATAAGAAAAGTTACTCACATTCATCAACAACCACAAAAAAAGGAGTAAATGCTAAAAACAATGTCTAGTAAAGTATCCAAATAGGGAAGCAAATGACCATGACATCATAACAACATGACGTGGTATGAAAAACAAGATCCTATATAGCTACTTTAACATTTCAACAATCATGTAGGAAATCAAGAATGAAATATAAGACAATACATATGAACGAGGTTTAGAGATCACACACCTACACCAAGCAAAGGAGAATGATGCCCTTCCCACTTTCCGTAATCACCTCTTCTACAATTGCACTAGATGCTGAATTGAAATAGGCTGAATTCCAACCACAAGCTCTTTCATATGCAAAGAAGAATCACTCACCTGAAGAAGAAAGGTCACTACAAAATTTCAACATGAAGACATGATCCTATTGACTTCATGGAAACACAATACTAACATAGTGGAAAAGACCTTGTCTTCTAATGTAGCTCCGCTAAGACATAATTGGAAAGTAGAGCTCCTAAACATCAATCAAAAGAGCAATTTGACTAAGGTATTTGTTGGATATAGTTCAACTATTTAGGCCCCATGAACATTTGCAAGCAACTCTATCCATGATGCCTATGTTGAGAAGAGGACCTTACACTATCACTCCATATCTTTGGTACTAATACAACAAGATCTCTAAATCTCAACCAAAGTTTAGAGGACTATTGAGGTAGATACCACATCCGCATGGAGCTTGAAAATAAACCATCTCAACCCTATGCAAAACCCCAAGCCGCCTTCCTGAATGTCAAAGTGTGGTCAAGTTAAAATGGCAATATGGGGACTTGTTCAACAAAGAATGCTACTACACCAAAACCAACTATCCTCCATTAGCCTTGTCTAACTTGATCTAACTAAAGGTCCCAAATTCATAGCAGGATGGCAAACTCAAACACAAACTAAACAATGATGAACAAATGTTACCCTTCAATTTGGCTTGATTAAAATTAAGACAACTCAACAATAACAAACAATCACAGGAGCATGTTCCAACTTTTCAAACTCAATTGATAGAAAAGAGCACAAAAACTAAGATCTAAATCTAAATGGTATTCAAGCATTTAAACACAAAGCAGCTCCTAAGACACTATTCCAAATTAAACAACCACCACAACAAAAAAATAGTGGTTTAGTACCAAAATAAATTGCTACAAAGTTAACATAAAAGTATCATAAACACTTAGTTAAGAGTGCCTTTCTTTTCAGAATCAAGAGAATGAAAGTAACACTTCAAGATCGCATAAGCCAAAGAAGTGGCTTTATGAATGGTCAAGCAAGCTAAAATACAGGGTTTTGTTTCAAAAGAAAGACATATATGTAGTGTGTTTGGGAGCAAAACTAACAAATTGAGCTTCCCAAAGTCTATTTTCTACAAATTATTTTGTATTGTTACAAGTTACCACTTCATATACACAATGAGAATATATGCCTTTGGAAAAAAATTGAATTCCCTAAAGCACATTTTGTATCTGATATGAATTATCTCCAATAATTCTTGGTAAGTTCAAATCTTCACAAGAAATTATGAAATTACTGACTTACAGAAGACGAGTGATTTCATCTCGGACATCTGAAAATAAAAACTACATTCAGATAGTGGCAGAATAGAGCCTATAGAAAGAGTTCATCTAAAAGTTTCGTCCAAAAGTTTCAAATCCAAGTTTCGTTCCAAGTAGTAAGCATGAAGACCACAGGAAATCTTGCAACCCGCCACTATGCTAGATCAGATATCAGAAACATCACCAAGTATGATCTCAGACAGCATGACTCTCAGTGAAGCAACATAATTGCAAAAGAACGAACTGAAACGGACACGGAAATGAAAAGCATTCCAGAGCCTGACCCCATAAATCCATGTTGATGCAATTCTGTAGAACATTGGCAAAGTTCATGCATCGCCGATGAGCCGCTCCCCTCTACCGCGCAAGTGTGAAGTGCACCTTCAGAACATGCCTGGCAATGAAGACCTGCTTTATTGACAGAACACATGATCTAAATTATATGATTTTCAAAGTGCCACGTCATCTACACGGATGCAAAATCATTCTTCCTTCTTTCCCTCTTGTAAAGTGGAAGCACCCAAAATCGTCAATATAAGCGATTCAGCATAGTTGGAGACACCTTTTCCTAAAAATGATATTTTTCTAGTATTAGCAAGTGAAAATATGAATATTCCAAAAAAAAATTAGATTTTTTGGATGTGGTATGTAATTTCTATGATTTTTCAAAGTGCCAGCTCCCTAGACCACTGAAACTATCACATAGATGGACCCTAAACCAAAATCTGCAAAAATCAATAGTTAGCAAATCACAGTTAAGTATGTGTCCTTTAAATGCGTCAGTGAATCAGAGGTAAACATTTGAAGGACACATTAACTAAAATTTAGGGACACATTAAGAGGCACACAGCAGACAGTTTAAGGTACACGGACGCTTTTGGGTGCCTTCACCTTACACTTGATCAAATTCCAACCACAAACTTACCCCAAACAGATGCTACAAATGCAATCTCAAGCGTGCAAACAGAATAGGGGTATTATTACCAAACAAGCGCCACTAGCATTCAATCACAAACTCCAAAAAGTGATTCCAAGATTCCTAAGCTCGACGAATTCCGTGGGTTAATCAAGAGTATTGATGACAACGAAGAGACCACCCTACTTACCTAGAAGAAGAAGAGCACCGCGCTGACAGTGTTGTCTTTAAGGGTTTCAACTATTGCAAACCCCAAGTATGTACCAAGTCGAAGCTGAATGGGCCCTTGTAAAGATCAGTTCACAGCACAAAAGAACGGCCGGAAAACACAGTTCCAATAAATGCCAAGACGAAATCAATCATGCGAGGCACTCCTGCCCTGAACATTGCTCTACCTTCACGAACCCTTGCTGCAAAAAAAAGGCCCAGAACTTGGAGCTTCGCGATGCGCCGAAGACGCGTTCAAGGGGTGCCGGGAAAGGGGGCGGAGATGAACACGACGATGAGCACAACGTGAAACGAGGCTTTCAGTTGGCACGCACATCCGAATCTGTCCTCACAAAGTAAAAGAGTTTCTTTAACCCAAGGCCTTTTGGGGTTTCTGTAATCAGTTTCCAGGAAATCAGTTCCATAATCTCTCATCCAAAAGTTCATCCGTAACTTTTAACCTCAAATTTCATCCACGAAATTTCATCCACGAGTTCCATTCTCAAATTTCATCCATGTGTTTAATTCCCAATTTCATTCTCAATTTCATCCTCAAATTTCATCCTCAATTTCATCCTCAAATTTCATCCTCAATTTCATCCTCAAATTTCATCCTCAATTTCATCCTCAAATGTCATTCTCAATTTCATCCACAGTTTCTCATCGCAAAATGAAGACAAGAAAACATCACTGTGCATAATCGCAGAAAATATGACTCTCCTCTCAGTGAGGCTGCATAATTGAAGAAGAATGAACATCGCAGTTTGTGTAGGTGAAAAGCATCCCAAGTCTTACCTCAAAAACCGCGATGAAGCTAGTCTATAGTAAGTTTGCAAAGTTCATGCGGTTTAGGCGACGCTCCCTAAACAGGCCCAGCTCCTCAACGTAACATCAGCGCGCCAGTGTGAATGGGGCCCTTTGAACCAGTCCTGCCAGTGAAGAGCTGGATTTTTCAAACAACACAGAAGGTAATTACGTCATTCTCAAAGTACACTGACTTGACCTGATAGTGTGTGTGACTAATTTTCCAAAGTCACACTATGTGGAATTAGTGCAGATTCACATGTTATAATATTGTTCCAATTTTCACAGAAATAAATTTGGTGGTGACACTAGTTTTCTACAGTAGGTAATGCTAATTTCCCCCTCACTAATAACACAATTAAAATCACGATAAGAAGAACACCACAAAAATAACAAATTAGGGGGTTGACAAACTAGAAACAGAATCAGCGTGTAACGCCGAATGTGGGCCGTAGCAGTCTCTGAAAACGAAGATATTTGCACGCAGATATCTGAAGCTCAGAATCAGCTCAGAATTTTCAAGAAATCAGAGATTGGGTACTGGATCCATTGACACACGAAGACCTACATCCTACATTACCCATGCCACACACTGCTAAGACAATGGAAATCAGCACAATCAAAACTACACATAGTGCCCTTGTTCTAGGGTATCCACCAAAACTGTTCACTCGTGGCGAGTGCGCTCGAAGTCCATCTAAATTCACACACAGCCAACCTGGAACACCACCACTCTGCAGTTCAAGATCTATATGTTGATTACCAAAGCCCTCCAACTGTTCTCTTCCTTTTCGAGGTTTAGATTTACCTGGAAAGTCGTCGTGGCCGAGATTGCCTGCCTAGGCGGGAGGCTAGGACATGCAATCTTTTCTTTAGCCGAAAATCAAGATGCACTCATGTGGCGAATCATGGAATCCTGCTCCGAGAAACGAGTAGACTGAAACACCCAAATACTGGCATGGACAAAGCAGAATACCTCGTCAGTCTCCTGGTATGCATACAATTTCTTCCCTCATTCTCTCTCCCAGACCTAAATGTCTCATTTCATCCTACCAAGGCCCACCAACACAAGCAGACTCCGTCACGGTCTCATGGATCCACTTGCACCGACACACAACAGACCGCAAAAGAACCCCACCCTAACCGAATCTCTTCTCTTCTCAGATGTTCGGTGAACTTCTATTGACCGACAGAACGTAATCTATGCACCACAGACGCAATCACAAGCGTGCAAATGCGAGAAAGGCGTTGCTAAAAACTAATACCACTACCGTTCACTCTCAAACATTCGTTCCAGGCTTCTAAGCTTGAGGAAATCTGTGGCGTAATCAAAAGTACTGAATGCAGCGGAGAAGCGAGGTTAATTACCTCGAACCAGAAGCGCACCACGCAAACCGTATCGTCGGCAAGGGTTTCAACGCATGGACACCCCAAGTCACAGCTGAATGGGCACTTCAAAAGATCGGTTCACAGTACAAAAGAACGGCCGGAAAACGCAGTCTCAAGAAATGGCAAGACAAAGTCCATCTAGCGGAGGAAAGCTTCGCACGTTGGCCAACTGGGCGAAGACGTGTCCCGCGATCTCAGTACCCAATACCACCAGAATTTGAATGAAAACTTCCAAGGATGAAAATATGACGGATGAAATTGTGACACACTCTTAGGTGTATCTGATATATTGGATATTTGAAACTCCTCCAACATAAAATCAGCTTGGTTATGCAACATCATGATAAGATTGGCTTATCAAATTCGTCTTCAAAACGGGCAACTTTGAAGTTATTCCTACTCCAATGCTACACCACTAACCTAATGCTCAACTGAACATCGGCCTTACATTAGATCAAAATGAAATTAAGGATAGAACCCCTGCTAGCAACCTCTGGTGAACATGTGAAAGCTTGTGCTCTAAAGTGAAAAAATTTGAACACTATTCAAGAATTCTATCCAAGACAAGATTACCGTGTGCCTCCATAAGGTCAGGGTGATGCACCTTAACAAACTGGGGATGGCTTCTTGGGAAGCTTTTAACCCCTAAAGGACCAAGGCCATTTTTTAGTCAAAAACTACTCAAAACTGCCATTTCTGCTGCATTCATCCAAAACAACAGAAAACAATATTTTTTTTAGAATTTAACCGTAGGATCTTGTACCAATTCGAAGTTCAAAATCTTGCCATTTTTGGAGTATAGTGAACTTTGGCGGCTTGTTTCTTCTTCATACAAAGTTTTTTTTCAATAATTCTTTTTGGAAAAGTTGCATATACTAGTCTAGTTTGTGTGGCTAAAATTTCATGTTAATCCAAGAATTAATAAGTGACTGAGAAGCATTCTAGTAGAAGGAGGTTCACCTTTAGATGTGTTTTTTGCAATTTTTCTTGTTGATTTTTGACATTTCAAAGCCGTTTTGTGGACACAATGAGTCAATTGAATGAATTTTTTTTCCCACCAATGTGTTTGTATACTAGTTTTGAATCATTTTGTAGTGTAAAGTTTTTACATTTGAGTAGGTTTAGAAATCAAATTTCACCTCAAAATGTGTTTTTGGGAAAATTTCAGCATCCATTTTCAACACTAAAACATTATGATCTTGGAATCTATATGGCCAAATGACTTCAAATTTTCTACATGTCCTCTACAACATGTACACTACAAGATTGTACGGTTGAGATTTGTATAACTTGAAGACATTTAGATCCATAAAGCTTCAAAAGCAATGATGTTTTTGAACCCCAGAAATTGAATGTCACTTTGGGGTTAACCCTTAAGCATTCCGACATCCATATTCTGGACGATGAACAGAGGGCTTTAAGGTGCTATTTTGTCCAACTAACTTTTCATTAATCCAATGTAACTTGAATCTTGAAAAGACAACCTTCCTTAATGATCATTTTCATGAAATTGCAGTAAATGATATTTCATGAAATTGCAGTAAATGATATTTCATGAAATTACAGTATATAAGCAAAAATGTAGTCTTCATTAAGCATGGAATACATTACAGGCTCCATTGGTCATACATGTGAGCTTTGAATGGTGCGATGTGTTAAAATAAAAATCTATTGACATTTAGTTTTTGGCAATTTATTTTTTGCTCAACTTGAAGATGGTGAAATTTTCTAGACATTTAGAGGAAAAAGTTCAAATTCACTTTCATGGTGAATGGAACCTTTCCCTTACTTTTATGGTGAATGGAGAGTTTACATTAGTTTTTAAGGTTATTTCCTCTGTTAAGAATATTTTTTGAGATTGTGATTGCTAGTTTTAGTGTCTAAAATCTTTGATGAAGTTTTAGTTGCAGTGGTTTGCAACAAACTAATGGTCTGGTCTCTCCAAATCTTGCTCAGGTTCGAAGTGAAGTATACCAAGGTGGCAGGTCCTCACACGGGAGTGATGGGTGTATTGTTCATGAAATTTGCTGAGGAAACTGAGATCATCACCACCCCTGTTGCTGCATTTCATGGCAACCGGAAGATTTTGAACTGAGTTGTGGCGAGAGTGAAAGATGGTTTGTGCATTCGTTTTGTGAATACTGGGTGTGTTGTTTGTTTGAAGAGCGTGTCATGATTTTGATAGAGGTTTGAGTACTAATTTCTAGTTTATATTTACAACACTTATAGTTGCTAGATTATGAGTTTGAGTTAATTGTGAAACATCTGGGTAGATTCTGTAAACCAGATTTCTGCTTGTAGAAAGTATTTGCAGTGGACGTTATTGTCATTCGTGTCAATGCTGAAGTGGTGTTGATGGTATTTATTGCTTATTGGTGTGAAGATTAAATTGTTGCTTACATTGGTTATACTTCATACATAGAATGGAGTGATATGTTTTATAGGTGATTGTCATTAGTACTAATAGTGGAGCTTTGCAACACTAAATGTTGTGCAATAAGTTTGAGCCAACAGTGAATGTGGGACATTGTGAGATGGATTTCAACTTTGAAATTATTTTTTTCTTTTTCTTTCAAAGAATAAAAAACAAACAATATGCCGCATTGTTTTATGATTCTGTATACCAGAACATGCTTGTAAGAAATATTTGCAGAGATAGTGAGTGTGAAGAATTTGTGTATTTAATCAAATTGAAAAAATGCTATTTAAAAAATTGTGAATTAATACTGTAGTGGCAAGTATTCTTATCTGTCGGTGGAAGTAAGGTAGGAGGCTCTAATGTTGGAGGGTCATTTAAACTGCTTATGTAGGCTCACCTGTTATGGACTTGAGGTGGTCTTCAAATGGACCTTTTACTGTCATTGAATGGATCAATAAAAAAAAATGTTATTTATTGTAAGAGCCAATCATTTGCTTTGCTTTCTCCATTTCTCTCTAAAAGCTGTAAGTGAACGATTTATGGAAGACCTATGGTCAGAAATAGGGCCCTATGACTCATCTTGTTTGAAAATTCATAAGTAATTCAAAAATGCTTCAAAAAATACAAAACGACTTGAGTTACAATAAGAATCTATTTTTCTTTGTCTGAAAAATGAACTAAAAATAATCCCATACAAAAAATGACATGAAAAAGGCGAACCAGCCCTTAAGTGCACGCTTTCAGAGCCTCCTACCTTATTGGTTGTTAAATTCTGGAAGCTTTCTTTGAAAATGAAGATGATAAGGAAAGCAAAGATTATTGTCACGATATTGTGCCAACGATTTTTGGGGGGAACAACAATTGTGAAATGCCCAGATTAAGTTTCAAACTATTTTGTTTCACCCATTTACCAATCCCATCTACTCACATAAAAAATCAAAGCCTCTCATTTGTGGGTAGTATATTTTCTTTTAATAATCCTCAAATCTCAATCATAGAAGATTCAAAAGGTGTCAATTTGTAGGTAACATCTCATATAACTAAGACCAAGTGGAATTGGAGTGGTATTTAAAAACAAATTGTTTATCCTCAAAATAACTTACATCAATATACATAAGAAGCTCAAGGTAGACAATTACTAACAACTAGTGAAATTCTTACAAGTCTATCCTCAATGAATTGATTACATACATAAACAACTTGTCCTTGAGCCACCATATTCACATACAAGTGATTAGCTAAATGCAAACACAACTACTTAACTTAATAATATTTATTACAATTAAAAGAATTCACAAGTACAAATTGTCAATTAGTTTTTACTAACACTTGTCGTCAATGTCCCTTTCACAAAATCAAAATGCAATATTTAAATCCAATTGCACAAACAAAAGAAATTGCAAGTTCATTTAAAAAAATTATAATAAATAATTATAACTCCTTCAAAAAGTACATATAACAAAATTTTAAAAATGTGTGTTTATTTATATCATTGATTCATTTTTAAGAATCTTTGTATTTTCCATTGATATATTTTCATTTGGTTTTTAATACAATCTTCTATATTATTTGAAAAATCCTATTTGACTATCTTTAAATGTTCATATGTCTACAATTACAAATTACAATTATAATAGACAATAGAAATTAATTCTTGAGAATTATAGATCACAACACAACACTTTTCATGCATGTCTCATTTTAATTATTATTTTTTAATTTAGAAATTAGGAACTAGATTTTTTTTTACATAGTTTTTAGATTTTGTATGAATAAGCTATAAATTTTTGAATTACTAAAAATAGATGTATTAAAAAATTAATCTAGGCTCTTACATAGAAAGGTAATACATTTTAGGCAAGAATCTTTAGGGTATGATTTTAGAAAAGAATTACAATTGGGCGCAAGTTCCTTAAGAATAGAGAATGAAAATGAATATACCACTATTGACCTAAATAAAAGCAATTGAGTAGTGACAATTAAGTACAAAGAAAACCTTTCTTAAATCATGCAATCTAGATAAAAGATGGATTGACCTTCAATTTAGGAAGCATGATCCATTATCGTTGTGTCTTTTGAGCACATTGTGTCAAAAGATGATATGCCAATTATGTAATTCACTTTTGAAATGAATGAATGAATTGTTCTTGTAAAATACATTTTGTACCTCCTAAATACTTATATTTTTTTAGAAGCTACTATAATTGCAATGAATATGGGATATCAACACAATATCCCATATCAATACCCTCGTATGTACATTGTACCATATTAATATATTGTAAACCATATATCCTTGTGCATTCTGGATATTTGTATTTATTCCATACATCATATCCAATATATTGTATTTAGTATATCATATTCCATATCATAACCCCTAACCTCAATAGCCAAGACCATTTTTTAAGATGGCACAATCAATGGCTACATTTTTTTGACTAATGTAGATCAACGGCATTGAAGAGGGGCACATTTTTTCTCACTTGGATCAAAAGTTGTGACTTTTCCACCTAGAAGGGGTGCTAATGGTCTTGGGCGGGGTGTTTTCATCTTCTTGCCACATTGTTGCCTTTTTGGTTGTTGCAAATATTTAGGCTTGTTGGATTTTAAAAAAATTCTTAGTAATAGATTGACAAATTAGAAAAATTACACATGAATTTTGGTAATTTTATTTTGGAAAAAAATAGAATGATAGGTGGTCAAAGCAAAAAAACATACTCCCTCTGTCCCACTAAAAAACTCCAAATCAAGCACAATTCTTGTCCCACTAAAAAGCTCCATTTATTGATTTTGACCATTGAATAAGAATTGACCGTGTTGAATGACCTTGTAGGAACAAGTCAAGCAATTAGAGAGCATTCCTCTCCTAGCAAGCTTGGCCTTGCCTATATGAGACACCTTGTATTTGTTGCTTCTTCAAACAATAGTGTTGATGATGGGTTTGGTAATCACTTGGGCACTATGAAGATTTGTTCATTAAGTGGGCTAGGTTTACTTATTGTGGATATTTAGGTTGAGGTAGATATTTCTAGAATCCCATTGTTGACACCAACCCTTTAAACCATCAAGAATGACAAGTCAACAACATTTAAGAACTGAGCTCAAATATGATACTTTCCACATGGATTTTGGGTGCTTAAACGACGGTGACTAAGTTGAAGATTTTGAGTAGATTTAAGGGACAGGTTATTGGTTTTGGAATGCATGTATCAGTAGCACAAAGACTAAAAATATAGTTTCTAGAATTTTTTAGTGGGATAGAGGGAGTATAATTTTCCACTATTGTCCTTAGGATGTAATAATTTTCATCCATTTGGATCTTAATGGGGCTCTCTCAATTCCCTGCATAGATGCAATGGAACGCAATTGGATACATTAAGTGAATGAGTATGGGTACTAAAGGACAATGTAACAATCAAAGGCCTCAAAAGTTTAGAAGCCATTTAGTTCAAGCAAACAAGTTTCAAAGGGGAAAAGGGGGAGCTAATATGGTTAAAAGGAATATGATAAAACTACATGTACCTATTTAATGGATTCATTTTAATCATTGTGTTAGTTATAGTAGCCTACTTGTCTTCTAGGTAGTGCAACTACAAAGTGTTAGGAGTAACTTGCAATTTAGTGCTTTGAATCTTCAAAGCTCGACCCCAAACACAAATCTTCTCATAGAAATACAAGAATAAGAGAGAGACCGCTCAAAGTAGCACAATCATCCTTTAACAAAACTAGGACTCATAACTAGGACTTATAACCAATTGCTCTATATACTTAGCAAATGTCACTTTTTAATTCACCAAGGAAAAGAAGGATATATGGTTTAGCCAAGCTACATTGATTTGTCTTAAGAGTGAAGGTGGATGGGGGAGATTAGCATTATCTTAGTGTCACCACAAAATTTTATTTTTGTGGAAATTGGTACAATGCAATATTATTTCAATATGCAATAATTTAAAACAGTGTGACTTTGCAATAAGTTAATTTCACATGCACTACTAGGACAAATTAGTGTACTTATTAAGGACCTTCTACTAAACCAAAAAATGAGATCTCCATGCACGCCAACCTATTATAACTGAAAATTATCTCTCAATCCTTTCAAATGCCACAGCTTCAAATGTTTCTCAACCAAATGCACTTCCAATGCACTCTCACATGTATTCACATCTTCAATAAGAAAACAAGACATTGAAAGAATACCATGGGTCTTTTTCATTTTTAATGAAGTGCCAAAGTGGTAATATTAAATTTTTATAATAGTGCTTCAAATTTCAACACTCATCCACATATTGGATAGAAAATATCACATTAGCACATATCACATGTTCATAATTATGTTTCATCCACAATTTGGCAATTTCACCTAAGATATTTTTTTAATTTGAAGTTTTCTGGCTTAAAACTTCCTATCTTTTTTGCCATTTTTTAGTCAATTTTTTTTTCCAGGTGCAATCTAGCACTATAAAGCCCCCAAAGCCCTGAAGAACACGCAATGAAAGTGTAGTCAAAAGTATGTCATTAGAGAGATGGACTTCACCAGCTCAAAAGAAAAACAAGAATTTTCGATTAGGAAGTTGTTCTTACTTGGGAAAGAAATATAGCTAGCGGAACGCACATATGATTTATAGCTCTATTTGGTAGACTTGAACGACCAAGAGCTGCACTATAATCCCACAAGTCAATAAGAGTGGAAATCCATAGGAGACTAGATTACAAGATCATCAAATTTGAGCTTCAAAGATTAACTGCTCTTTATTCTGGGGGGTCACTTAAAGTGTCCATTAGAAACCACGTGCAAACAAAACTTTAGACCCCCTATATACTTTTTGAATTTTAAATAAAAACAAAATTAAAAAATATGAATAGATTTTACTACTTTGAAAGTTTATGTTTTGAATTATTGATATTTTTATTTGTTAATAATAATTAGTTACAAATTTTTGAAGTAAAAAGATACATTGTAGAACTGAAAACTAACTTTTACACCTCTATATTATATAAGAAAAATTTGTCTAAAAAATGAACAAATTTTTTCTAAAAATAACTCTCTATTGAAAGCTCATTTTGATTTGAATATTGATTCAATGGTCATCTAAATGTGTTCTTTATAATTATTTGAGTTGAAAAACATGCCATTTTTATTCATTTTCAACCTCTTCTAGAAATCATTTCATATTTTATTTGAGTTGGAAATTTTGGCAATAGAAACCTATAGTCATTATTAAACAATGCTCAAAATTTTAGGTTGAAATTATAGTTTATTAGAAACCACTTGTTTGCACAAGGTTTGTTATAGTAGAACTAAGTGCACCCCCGAGTCTTTATTGAAGTTCATTTGCTTAGAAGCTTGGAATAGTAACAAATACTACAACAAAAATCCATTTTTCAGCTCAAGTTTATATGAAAGAAATGATAAATTCTTACCTTTTTATTTAAAAATACTATGAGTACCAATAAGGTAGGAGGTTCATAAAGCAACCAAGCTATAAAAGCATTCTTTAACACATAATTTGAAGTGAATATATCCAAAATTGCACCTTTTTTAAAACCACTATTATTACTCTATCACTAGAAGAAAAACACGTCCGGCACAACCAACTACTATGCAACTAGTGCCCTATGCAACTGTCATGCAACTAGTTTCCTCTCTATTTGCACCAAATCTAATGTAGTTGTTTTGTGTCATTGTTTTACAACATTCATTCATTGTTTTAGTTGCAAAGTAGTCATTTTGTAGTTGCAAAAAAAGATTAGGAAACAACTAGTGTCCTATGCAACTATTATGCAACTGTAAAATGACCATAGTTGTTTCCTAGTTGTACGCTAGTTGTTTCTTAGTTGCACTCTAGTTGTTTCCTAGTTGCTTTCAAAGTTCATTCCCATTCGTGTTATATCAATTGACCCATATCAATTGTAAAGAGTACCATTAGATTGAACATATAAGACTTGTAAGTTGTTATAGTCTTATGTAATGAATTCTTTTGATAGAATTCTAAGATTTCTATAATTTGTGGGTTTCTACAATTTGTAGATTTTGTATATAAGAATTTAAAAAATAATTAAAATTCAAGAAATTTTATAATCTAGGAAATTGAATTTTGAAATCTAGGAAGAAGGTAGATATGAAATTTTGAAATCTAGGAAGAGGGTAGATTTGAAATTTTGAAATCTAGAAGAAGGTAGATTTGAAATTCAAAAATCTAAGAAAAAGGTAGTTCTGAAATTCTAAAATCTTGAAAGGAGGTAGATCTGAAAATTTGAAATCTACAAATCATTGAGATTTATATTTTAAAATTTACAAATCTACAAGTTGCAAACAAGTTGCACACAAGGATGAAGTTCTTTGTATGGTGTCAGATGACAAAAAACCTTGCAACTAGACTGCAACTAATGCGACTTGTCCACTGCAACTACGGACTCTACATTGTCACCTAGTTGCAAACGTCCTATGCAACTACAAAATGAGTTGCATATTGTAGTTGCAAAACCCCTCATTTTCTTCTAGTGTATGTACATCTCCAAAATTAATATGTATGTGTGTTGAAAAAATGATTTTAGAACATCTACCCAAAATAATTTTGACCGGGCTTCATAACTTTTACATACGGTATTCAAATGTTGTATTTTGTATTGCAACAAGTTGTAAAAGCATTTTCTAAGATATAATGTATACACATTTCTTTCATCAATGTACCAACAATGAACATGTCATAGAATGAACACTTTCAAAGGCTATTCTGATCACAATTTCTAAATTCATAACTAATTTCACAAAGATCCAAAAACTATGAAACGACTTAGATGAAATGCCAATTCCATTTATTTTTCAAGGACAATCTACTGAAAAATGTTTTAATCCCTAAAGTTCCAAAGTCCCCTCAAGGTCTTGGGATTTTGGATAGACTTGTGTAACCTCAATTTTTGACATAATTTCTTGAAACTTTATCTGAAAATAAGCGGAAATCGCATTAGCTTTGGAGGAATATAATCTATATTTCAATTGGTGTCTGGAAGCAAAATTTATGCTACCCCAAGTCCAAAAGATATTCATTGGAAATTTAGGCAAAACAAAAATATCACAAAAAATTGAATTTAAAAAAAAAAAATAGATTTTTTATTAAAGATGACATTTTTGTCTACATGTGAAGCTTTGATTCATTCCATTTGGACTAGTCATGTGAAATTTACAAAACATTTTATTTTATGGAAAATCATTGCATCATTATGAGAAAAGAACTTATGGGATTTGTTTTTGAACTCAATTTCACAATTTTTTTAGAAAATAAAGTTCCACATAATTGACTTTGCTTTCTAGAACAATCTTGTTGTTGGGATTAGTGTATTTCAATTCCATCCTAGAACTATCAATGATTTAGTTTTTCCTTCTATTTTGTATTTTGTATTTATTTCTATTTAACAATCTTTTTAAGAACAAAAATCAAGTTTGTGTTTTTTGAATTTTTTTTCTTCTCCTCTCAACTCAATTCTTGAGCATAAAAACCTAGAAATTTAAAATAAATATTGTAATTTTTTTTTAAGTTGAGAAGATTCAAAGCCAAAAAATCTAGTTGAGTAAGGGGAAACAAAACTAGTTTTTTTTTACTTTAAATGCAAATATCTTGCAATATACGAAGTGATTTGAACTTTAACATAAATTTTGAGGTGTTGAACTCATTTATATGTATAGCTAACATTAGTGTGAATTGATGATCGGTCTTCAAAGCTACAATTTTTGACAAGTACAGATTTTAAAATAGTTGTTGTTTAGAATATAACAGCATTGAAAGTAAAACGTTTAGAAGAATTTAACCTCTCAATCCTTCAACCAGTAAGAATAAGAACATTTAAAGAAAAATATGATTGCTCATGGGATAACAATCATCATCATGTGTGTTCAATTTTTCATGCTTGAACTAAAAATGAGCTCAGGATGTCATGTAGCTCAAAGTATGCATTTTTTCAGGAGACATGGTAGGAACATTCCATTATTAATACTAAAAAGTGAATACAATGTAAAGACAAAACTTTTAAAAAGTAAGAGAATTCACTACCACTACTTTTGAGTGTTTTTTGAATAATCTACATTATTAATATTTTATTAGAGTAAATTATGAAAGCTGTTTGAAGTTTGAAGAAGGTAGGTCTCATTATGGTGCATACTTGTACAATGAATTTGAGCCAACAATGAGTATGCTACATCATTGTAAGATGGATTTCATCATTGAAATGAATTTATTCTTTGTCTTTTAAAGAATAAAGAATAAAAATAGGTCTCATTGTTTTATGATTCAATATACCCAAATGTGCTTGGAGGAAATATTTGTAGTCATTGTGAATGTAAAATGATGAAGAATTTATGTATTTAATGAAATTGAAAAACTATCATTTAAGAAATTGTAAATTAATACTATAGTGGCAAGTATTCTTAATTGTTGGTGGAATTGTTGCTTGTTCAATTCTAAAAGCCTCCTTTGAAAATGAAGATGATAGAAAAAATACAAATTTTTGTCACAACATTGTGCCAATACTTTTTGTTTGGAACAATGACTATCAAGTACCTTGACTATGTTGGCTAATATTTGGAGGGACAAGTCTAAACAAGCTTGCACAAGCAAAACACGTTAGATGGGGTGCTATATCCCCCTCCCAAGAGTTGTCCCAATAATTGCCCATCCATCCACTAGATGATGAAATCTTGTTGTGAGAAGTGCATTTCATTTTATTATAATTTCTTAAGAATAAATTATCTTTAGTTCAAGCAACGAGAGGTTAAATACTTTGGATGATGGCTGTTGTGAGAAGTGCAATTCTAATTTTTTTTTAAATATTCTTATTATTTTTAGTCCAAGCACTGAGAGATTAAATACTCAAAACTTCAGTTTCAGTGCTATCATATTCTAAACAAAAAAAACAATACAAAGCCTATGTTCCTTAGAACCTCTTTCCCTTGCCAATAACCCCCCCTCAAAAAAAATTTGTTTAACAATGGTACCTATACCCAATGGTAGGATTAATTAGAAGTATGCATAATTTACACTTCACTTATCCAATTGCATTTTTTTCCAACAAAAATATGTGTAATTACCTAGTATTGCCCCTCTCATAACTACATCCCTTATCGTTGGCTATCCAACATTTTACTTCACAATATTAGAATTGGTGACACAATTGGAAAGGGACAATAATGACTATGTGTACCTCACCACCCATGAGCATAGGATTATTGTCTAAGCATTCTGAAGTCTATATTTTGGATGATGGAACATAATATTTTAGGATAATGATTCATCCAAACAACTTTTCATTCATCTGAAATAAGGTTTAAATTTTCTACAACCAACTTCATGAAATTCATGTGCATACTATACTTTTACAAAGATATAAAAAAAATATACATACAATTCTTTTTTAAAAATTGTACCTTCAAGGGCAAAAGGATGTCAAGCCTCGTTAAAAAAATGGCAATTCCATTTGTGAACTAGACCATCCACCCGTCTCATTTAAAATGACAATATCCACATCACCCATCCGTCCGTCCAGTACATTAATCCATTCATCTCATCCAATTTTTCATCCATCCATCCCCCAGGTACAGAATGATGTGTATTGCGGTGAAGCACAAACGAAGGAGTTCTGAGCAGAGCGTCATCGCCAGCCATCTCTCCCGCATCTCTAGATCCTTCACGCCATTGCACCGCCAGTGCAACTTGCGGCATGTAACTCGAATTCCTCCCCTTCAAATTCTCAAATTTCTGCTCAATCGCACCAAAATTTCGTTTTCGAAAGAACAGATTTGCTCTGGAGCGGACAAGATTTGCCGAATTTCACTTGGAACGCATTCCAAAGGTAATCGTCTCTCCGTTTGGAAGTCAGTAATGTTCTTAGTTTTCGGTGAAAGGAAATTTGTGGAGGAGCACAAACTTTACTTTGCGATGACCGGAACAGAGGATTAAATTTCGAATGGTGGAATAATTTTGAATTATTGCGTCTCAATTTCGCTTTTCCATCTCTTTGCTGCCCTACGTATTGTACGTTAAGAAATTTATACGCAATTTGTTACGACAAAGACTATCTATTGCGGTCCACTGTATACCGTGAAGTCTTAAGTTAGGGACACCCTATTTCGCTACTTTGCTGTTGTGCATAGTTCGTATTTTTATTATGAGTCCCTAAATTTTTTTACATGTTCTTGTTGGCGACTGAGACTGGATTCCAACGCTCCAAAAAAACTTCATTGGATACTGTATATAAAAGCTAATGAGGAGTACAAGTTTTATTAGTAGATGTTCTGAAATCGCCACTTGAATCAGATGTTGAGGTGATGTACATCCTTTTAATAAATGTGTACCTGGTGCTTAAGATTTTAGGGTGGCGCTTTAGATCTTGAGTTCCACTGCCTTAGTTGTTAGTATGAGTGATTGTTTCAGGTAGTAATGATTTTCCATTTTCCTGGATGCCATCGGATATTGTGAAATTTAAGTTTGAGCTATGTGATTTTTAGAAGCAAAGTTAGTTTGAACGCCTTTGGGGTGAGTGTTTCTTCGCAAGATCGAGGATTTTTGGTTAGGTCTTGCACAGTTCTAATTGTGTACAATTGTCCAATTAATTGACCGTTTGGGGGATGTCATTCTATACTAGGTAATGGAATCAGCAAGTATGGAGCGAGCTCAGTTTCGATTGCAGCAGCTGGCTGCCCACCTTCATCCTGATGAAGGGTCTATGTCTATCATGGTATGACTTGGTTTTACATTTGTCATTTCCTCTTAACCCCTACATGCTCAACCATGGTTGTTGTAAAAATTTCACTTTATCCTTTTCATATTTGATGTTCTTTGAGGAATTTTTAAGAAAGATTGTGTAATTAGTCGATGGAAAGAAGCAATAATGCTCTACATGAATCAATGGAATAGATATTTTGGAGGAGTTATTAAAAGTTGATTTTACTACTTTTAGGGCAAGCACTTGGGTGTCGCGTTTGATGCTTTCAACCACTGGTTTTATCAATAAGCGTCCCCAAGTTCACATTATGGATGATGAACAAAGTACTCCTGGATAATGTTTCGACCTAATCACTTCTCGTTTATCCAAGTAATACTTGAATCTTTAAGAAACAAACTTCCTTTATGACCTATTTCATGGAATTGAGATAAAGAATATATCCGAACAAAAATATAAGAAAAAATGTGCTAAAATTCTAAAAGAGTTAAAAGGTTAGAGTTCGACAAGCTCTCACAGGTGGTCATAGTGTAATTGACTCTACAGCCATGCATGGGTGGTGTTCGGAGGCATTCGCGGCTTGATTATGCCCGAGCTGCCTTGAATGATGCACGATTTATGCGACCTGCACAGGACACAAAGGTACTGTTCAATTTCTTCATAGTAGTTCTCAATATGAGTCTTTTATTTCCTGTTACATGCTGGAGAAATGACTGTCTTGTGTATTATAGAGGATCCAGAGGGGGAAAAAAAGTATACTTGGTGTTATCTCCGCCCTTGGATATGATCCCGGCTTCACGTGTTTTCTGAAAACCCTGCAGGGCGGCTTGATTTCATTGACCAATGGTTTTCGTAAATACACTCGGGTCGTCTATACTCCAGTTAGGGCATTGTCATCTTCCATAACCTATAGAAAACTGGGTCTCCATGGCAGGCCCTCTTTACTACATAAACTTCCCGTTCACTTTACGCAACTACATTGTTCATCAGAGACCCCCCACCGGCATTGGTTAATAATATTGTGTGGCAAATAGTTTTAAAGGGTTCCGTATCTCATATGCTATATTGACTTGCCGCTTAGAAATAAATTCGAAGGATTGTCTTAGTTTGGGGTGGGTACTTTACCGACGCATGTTTGGACTTTGAACAGGGAAGCCCTACCGAAGAAGTCAAGCAGTCGGTCCCTCAATCTAGAAGCCCTCAAGACAACGAGAAGAGCGCAGACCTTGTTTGCCCTCCGTTGTTCAGCAAGCCCTCAGCGCAGCAAGTGGCACCGCCAGTTTCAGAGCCTTTGTTTTCTCGTAGCAGCTCACTGTCACCGCAAGAGGTAGAAAAGGAGAAAGAGGCGGCTGCCCTCGCTTGGGCTGCTGCTGAAGAGCAGCCCAGTCATCCTGAAACAGAAAGCATTGGCAAAGGTAATCTTTCTGAAGCATTCATTTGATCCCGTTGCAGGCTTACTCGTGGGAGATTATGCGTCCAGATTAAACGTGAGGCTTATGGGTCCTTACACATTTGATTCTACAGGTTATGAGTGGTTTCCTCGCATGGATGTCGTGGAGTCAGGCTCTGCGTATGTTGTGACTGTCGAACTCCCGGGTGTCAATGTGGATGGCATCTGTTGTGAGGTCACCTCTGACAGGTAATGGATGTGGACAGACACTGATTCTTCTCTGCAGACAATCTATGTGAAACTTATTTTGCAATTGAGCTTAGACAACCAATACGTAACCTCTACTTGCCCAAATGACCAGATGTGTCTGCTTGCATATCGTCAGGAATTGAAATAAAGTATTCTGGACTCTTCAAGGAAGCGTAACAATGTATACCAATTGAAAGAAGAAGTCCTGTCATACATTTTTAGCAATGAATCATGTTTTGGAAGTTCAGATTTTGGACTGTTAGCTTCCAAAATGGTACTTTTAGTGTTTGAATTGGCCACTTAGGGGTTACGTGGGTAACATTTGACAATCTTCAGAAACGAGGAAATTTTAGTTTCCTAATACGAGAAATGAGATCTTGTTTAGAGGCATTGTTGATAGCTGATGAGAAATTTTTCTGAGGGAGATGTGCGGGGTTTTGCTCAGGATGAACTTAACGTATACTTTTTTATGCTATTTGAGCAGCTTGGTAATATCAGGCAATCGGATTACAGATTGGTGGAAAAACAACGGTGACAGTCATAGTAACGGAAATGGCAATGGGAATGGAAGCGTTTATCATCGACGAGATCTTGCACAAGGTCCATACCGAGCTGTATGGCGTTTGCCTAAGAATGCAGATGTTGGCGCTATAGCTGCAGAATTCATGTACGTTGAATGTCTCGTGTCTTTGCCATGATGCAATAGCTAAAAAAGTTTTCTTAAAGTAAAAAAAGTTACAGCTGATTTCTCTTTTAACCCTGAATGGATGAGACCTATCACCAAGGTACTTTCCAAAAACGATCTGATTTTTGAACCAATAGGTGCATTTTTCACTTTTACAGTGGTCTGGAAAGTCACCCATCGGTCACCTTTTGGCTTCAGCATTTCTGTTTGTTTCACTTTTCTGAGCGATACACTGGATGATTTGGGTGCAGTGAAGGCTTTTTACGGGTGGTAGTACCAAAGACTCGAATTGTACGCTACGTATGAAGGATTGGCAGGGCATTGGAAGTTTTGTGACTTTGTAAAAAGGGGTACGTGAAACTGGCCATGCAGAGCTTGAGGATAGATCCGTAAATATGCAAATGGAGACAACCTTGATATCTCATGTTGAGAATGCTCTGTTGTAACATCTTAGCTAATGAGATTTTCAAGTTGTATTACTTTGTATCGAAGTGCTTGATTCATCTATTCATCTATTCAAATGGCATCAAAAGGACAGAGCCTATTACCATGTGAACAACCTCAATATCCTTGCTTTGTATGCTCCATTTTCCCACTATGTATGATTGGAAATTATTTTATTTTATTTTCCAGTAACGAAATCACATATTTTCTATGTCTTCAAAATTTTCAAATCTTTTTTTTTGTAAATTGAAAATGACTTTGATTTTTTCAAGTAAGAGTGAAGAACATTCATATCAAATATAATATACCGGTATGCTTGAAAATTCTGAAATTTTCACTATAGGTGTATATTATAGTATGGAACATCACAAAGTAATCCAAAATTTCATGTCATTTTATAATTAAAAAATTAGTATACTGTGGTCATAGGTCCAAAGTTCAAATAGTTTAATCTTGCAATTTTTCCAAAATTGCAAGTTATAGTAGAAAATATACTTAGTTAACTTTATATCATTAGTTGAGCTCAAATTTGGCTGAAATTCAAGTTTAGAGCATGGAGGTACAAATTGCCAATATACATTGAAAAAGCATCTTTTGTGATTTGTTTCTTAGCATCTTCTTTTGTAAAGAAGTCAATAATATCTCAATGAAGGAATTTCGACCCATCATTTAGTGCAAACACATCCAAAGAACCCTAGAAAATTTGGAAAAAAAATGCAATTTTTCATCTTATTTTGCTCATTTGAAATCATTGAAGTGCCTCATTTTGGTTCCATGTTCTTATAAGAGTTAATTACATGTTCTTGTAAGTTCAACAATTCACTGGAACTAATCACTGGAACTAATCACTTGAAATAGTCAACTTTGTATTAGTTGCAACCCAAATTTGAAATAGTCAACTTTGCATTAGTTGCAACCCAAAACCATGGTCTGAAATAGTTTTTTTAGCATGGACTACTATTAACCCCTAAAGGACCATTGTCCCCTTGGGGGACAAAATGGATTTCGAACAAGTTCCTATGATCTCAATTTTTAGTGAATTTTTTTGAAACTTTTTCATAAGATAGGAAAACTTATGAGCTTTGTGAGAATATAAATTTTATTTCAATTGGTGCCCGGGAGCAAAAGTTATGGCATCTTAAACATAATTTTCACGTCACCGGGCAGAAAAATAAATCTACAAAAATTTGAAATTAATTTTTTAATTTTTTTCTTCTTAAAGATAATATTTTTGTCTACATGTGAAGCTTTTATTCATTCCATTTGGATTAGTAATGTGAAAGTTATGAACAATCTTGTTTTTCGGGCAATTTGAGCATCTTCTTGAAAAAATAACTTATAGGATTCAATTCTGAATGCAATTTTCACAATTTTTCAACAAAAATTGTTTGACAAGGTTAAGTTTTCTATTTAGAACAATCTCACGGTTGAGATTATTGTGTTTCAATCCCATTTTAGAACTATTAACAATTTATTTTTTCTTTCAATCTTGGACCTACTTTTACTGAACAATTTTTTAAAGAATGAAAATCAATCGTGTTTTTTTTTTTTTTTAAATTCTAGATTTTTAACTCAATTCTTCAACACAAAAAGTTTTAAATTCAAGGTCCATGGTGTAAATTTTTTCCACAAATGACATTCAAAGTCATCTGAAATTGCAGGCTAGCGTTCAAAAAAACTTTCTTTTTTCAACTTTGAATGCTAATACTTCCAATCTGTACGGTCAAACTCCATGAAAATTTTACCACATGATACTAGACTAGTAAAGTACAAGATCCTACGGTTAGATTCTAAAAAAAGTTTTTTTTTGTATTTTTGGATGAATGCAGCAAAAATGGCAGTTTTGAGTAGTTTTTGACAGAAGAACGGCCCTGGTCCTTTAGGGGTTAAGGTAGTATGCTCTAAAAGCGTCCATACCCATCATGATACAAAGGTACATTTTGCTTTCTTCAATGTACCAACAGTGTACCTTTTAGAGGGTGGTCGCTTTTTGTACCTTCTAGGGGGTGGTCACTATACACCTTTTAGAGGGTGGTCGCATTTTGTACCTTTTAGGGGGTGGTCGCTTTTAGTGACTGTTGCGTTTCAACTTCAAAAACTTGTAACTAATTTCCTTGAAGGTTCAAAAAATATGAAACGACTTGGGTTAGATGCCAATTCTTTTTTTCTTCCTATGAAAATTTAGCTTCCTTGAAAACACAATTAGCTCTTAAATGGTCACTTAGTGATTTTATTTTACTGTATACCCTCCCTCTCTACCTTCATTTTACCAATAACAAAAGTCGACGCTATGAAAATGCACGATTCCATGCCCTTCATGTTCACAATGTACCCAAAAGAGTGAGCAAGGGTATTAGTTGCCCCCCTCCTTTCTCAAATTTTTTTAAGACCGTTGATTTCTTTTTTAAATGCTTACCTTCGAAATCATTGTCGATTTCTCAAAAAAATTTACGCCATTGATCTTTGAGATTTAATTTGAGTCATCCATCCAAATACGAATATGGATACGATATATGGATACGAATCAAAGTACGGTTACGAATACAGTACTTGATAATGGAATACAATACATGTGTGTACAAATATGAATACATGTACATATATAGATATGGTATATTGTATACAAATTTCATTGTCCCATATTGTTTGCCATTGTATACTTGTTCAAAAAATTACAAATAAGGAGAGAGGGGGACAAAAAATTCAGAAATTAATTTTAATTAATAATTTTTCTAAAACTGGGGGATTTGGGAGGGAGTCAAAAAGTTTTTTGATTAATTAATTTTTTTTGAGCTCATTGTGACAATCAACTCAAAAGAAATAACTACATAGCAATCATGGAAATTAATGTTTTCAATTAAATGAACTTGTTACCTAGACCTGAAAGGCTTAAGCAAAGTCATACTCTGTTCTCTCTCCTTATTGGAAAGGTTGGTATTGAACACATAAGATAACTACACTTAAAATCACATGAATAAGCTCTATGGCATAACCAATATGCATTAGAAAATGAACAATTTTTGCACATTGGTGAAGGACTATGAATCAAAATGCAAGCGGTTCCATAATTTTTGGACACATTGTGAATTAGTTACAAATTTTCAAAGATGCAAAGTGTAAGGTGCTAAAAGTGTCATATATGTAGGTGATGCCAAAATGTATTTGATGCACATGAAGAATGACATTGAAGAAGAAGTTAAAGCAACAGAAAATGTATACAAAACTGTCCACTTCTAAGATTGCCGTACTATTAATAGTAATTAGGATATCCAAAACAAAACTGTCCACTTCTAAGATTGCCGTACTATCAAAATTCACTTTACATTTGTCCTTGTCGTGTGCTTTGTTTTGGATATCCTCCTTATTCAATTTCCCTTCAAAAATAGGGATTGATTTTGAAGACTTGTCCATTTTAGGTGTAGTTACCTTGGTCCGAAAGATGATGTCGTACTTGTGTATCTACAATGAATGTCATTGGTGTCTGCAACATTCATACTTCATCCACAATGTGCTTGAATTTCAATATGAATGCGATTCACAAATAATCCATTGCTCATCCCAATGCATAGACCTTTGGTTGCCCAAACCTTCTACTTCTTTGACAACAAATACGGTAACTCCCAATTGGATGCATGCAAGATCTGGCATTAGAGAATGCTACCATATGAGCGTGGAGTGTAGAGCTTAGGTTTGGTAAGCCTAAAACTTTTTTCAAAGGTTATTCTTTGAAACATAGGTATCCTTGGAAGGTGTAAGTAGGGACCCTATAACCATTGAAGATATATAACCTATAACATAGGGCACCTTATATACCTATATCATAGGTATCTTATAACCACCAATCTACACTCCCGCTCTATGTTTATATATTAGCTTTGCTCGAGAATATTTGAATATGTACATAGAACACTTGAAAATGTTGTACATGAAAGTCTAGTGTGTTAAACAAATGCCCAATAGGACACCATTCATTGAATGTCCCATACAATCAACATAGATCAAAATTTGTCTAAAGAAATGACCTTGGCATAACCTCATTGAATAAGAGCGGCAAAGTTCTAAATTAGTCTTTTTTTCCAATTTTAGAATAATAAATCTTTGGGAGATTTTGATTTGAGTTTAGTAAGAGATTGAGCTCAAGGAACATTGGCATGTTGAGTTGGTGGAATACTAAATAGAGCTCACAAGGTGATTGCGGCAATGCTAGGAGGATCATGTACAAGGTATACAATTTTTGTATTCTTCGCTTTAGTCTTCTATGAGTTGCACACACCTCTATATGGCTTACTTCATGCTTGTACAATGACAATAGATGACTATTGGTTTATTTATATCTATTGGTAGTAACATAGAGGCAAAGAGGTGTATACTAACCTTTAATAAACTTATGATCCATGGGACTTGTTCTTCATATCCATCCATCAAGGAAGGATTGCTCTCGAGGTACTAATTTATATTGAAACCTAATTCTCTACAATCTAACAAATGTTTGTGGTCTTTTTTGTCTTGCCAAGCAATTAAAGATTCAAGTTCTAGTCCTTGCAAAGTTCGTTAATATTTAGGGATACTAGAGTTCATATTTAGAGGTTTTACAATTTAGGATTCAAATTGACTACATGGACTACAAAAAAATGGTGAATAAAATGACTTCAATAAACGACTACAAAGAAGTCATTGTGATCACCTTGACTGTAAAACGACTTGAGGTTCCTACAATTGTTGTAGTCAAGTCATTTATGTAAACGACTGCGTTTGTATTATTACCATCCATTTCTACCTTGGATGTAGGAGTGGATGAAAAAGAAAGAAAAAATGAGTAAAAAAGAAGGAATAAAGAAAGAAGGAAGTTGACTAGACATAATGGAAGTAATTCAGGAGTCATTCTGCAATCATTGTGCAATGGCAATGGACCCCTTTTAAATCTGACATGGACATCTACGTTAGCAATCAATTTATTTTCTAAAATCTCTAAAATTTGAATATTATTTTTTGAAATCTAGGATTATATCCTAAAATCTAGGAAATTTGAATATTATTTTTTGAAATCTAGGATTATATCCTAAAATCTAGGAAATTTGAATATTATAATTTGAAATCTAGGATTATAATCTAAAATCTAGAAAATTTTGAATATTATTTTTTGAAATCTAAAAAAATTGAAGATTATTTTTAAGATGTGGTAAAATGTGCAAAATGAGTACAACATATACCATATATAATACACCATATACAAATATATAATATACAATACACCATATACAAATATATAATACACAATACACTATATTTTGCATATGTCAAATGGTTTCTTAAGCCACTTAGTGTGTGAATACGAAGAGCTCAAATGACAAGCCTTTTATACAAGTGGGTGGTAGGAGGCAAGACAAACGATATAGGATTTGTAAAATTCTAATGCAATAGTAAAGTAATAACACAAAAGTCATTATGTAGTCACCTTAGAGGAAATCGCAGTCAAAATGTTGCACAGTTTACTTACTTTTGACT
Source organism: Rhytidiadelphus loreus (assembly GCA_947034895.1). NCBI lineage: Eukaryota > Viridiplantae > Streptophyta > Bryopsida > Hypnales > Hylocomiaceae > Rhytidiadelphus > Rhytidiadelphus loreus. The sequence goes on along the minus strand of OX344765.1, from coordinate 23,164,896 downwards.
ATGGCCTCTACAATGGAATTGATTAAGTCCACATTGGAAGTTTAACAATGTTGTGAACAAAAACTAATGGATGAAACATAGACATTGTAAAAGTTTTCAACCTAGTTCCATAAAAATTGGAATGAAAAATTGTTTTTCTATCTCTTAGAGTTGCTAAGTATCATCTAAAATTTAGTTTTTGGCCTTTGCATTGTCAATCTAACTTTATTTTTTCAGTTTGTTTTAAAAAAAAAATTAGTAAATAGAGAGAAAAATCAAAAGAGGAATAAGTCGAATAAGAGAAATAAGTCTTTAAGAGTGCATTATTTTAATTAAAATGGAAAATAATAAGAAAAATTTACAAAAAAGTAGAGTAGATTGTAAATTATTAAGAAGATTAAAATACATTAAAACAATAATGAAGGAAAAGGAAAATTTGCAAAAATGAATAAGATTGACAAAAGAAAGAAAGACAAAATTACAATAGTCCAAAATGGTAACTATTCAACAAAAATGTGCCAAAGGTGACCTCATATTAGAGTATGAAATGTGACCAATGAGCTTTTTGAGTCCAATTTTATATTCAATGTAGCAAACTTCTAGTAAGATGTCATGATTGTGATATATTACAATAGTCTTATTCACCTAGAATCCTCAAAATCAAGCATTTGGAATATCAAACAATTTTATTTTAATATTTTTTTAATGTGACTTGTGTTTAGTTGTGAATTGTATAAAATGATTCATTTTTAACACTAAAAAATTTAATAAATTGTGCATTATAATGCTTGCAAATGTCAAAATTAAGCAATTTTTACCAATAGGTTCAATAAATCCAAAAATAATAAAAATTCCAAGAAAAATTCATTAAGAATATACATCTTAATCTCATTTATATGCAAGATTTTTTTTTTAAGGTTATTATTTTTTAAAAGATAAACAAAGAGTAGAGAAATTAGAAAGATAAAAGATCTTCAAAGAAATGAAGACGACAAGAGAAAAGAATAAATAAATAAAATAAAATTACAAGAAGTAAAAATTGGAAAATAATAAAAATAAACATAAAAAATAATAAAATATTGAAAAGAGATTAATTATTATTATTATTTAAAGTAAGTTGAAGAAAATTACAATTCATGAAATAGATGAGAGAAGTAAAAAGAAGAAGAGGATGTAAAAGAAGAAAATGAATAGGAAGAGAAAAAAAGATTAAACAATTTTTTTAAACAATACAACATCATCTCTAAGTTGCATCCATTAATAATCAAGGAAGTACATGACAATACCCTTTCAAATTCTGTTTTGTTGAGTTTTCTATTTCAAAAAGGTGTAGTGACAATTCACTCATTTCGTAGTCGCGCTATAGTGAAACCCTTTTTGGAAGGAAATTTGCCTTTCAGCCATGTCTTTCTTTCTGCCAATTTTTTTTTTCCAATATGAAGTTGTAACTTTCCAAAATTGAGCTGTTGGGATTCTTGGAGTCATTTTCTAGTCACATTGAAGTCACTTTCTAGTTGCATTGGAGTGACGAGAAGTCATATATTATGACTATGTTGCAGTCTATACAAGTCAATGACGTTGTGAACGAAATATAGTAGATGAAACTTTCCTCTCGTGGACTTTTTGTCTTACAGTCGCACTCTCCACTGCAAAATGATTCCGCTACTATAATTCTCATAGTGCTGGTGCAATTAGGGAGCTCGAGTCATTCTTAAGTCATTTTGGTCAAGCAATCATTCTTTGTAGCCACATTTCTGCCCATTTTCTTGTAGTGATGTATAGTTTATTAGTATTTGTGCATATGCACATGAATTTGGCTATATTGAAGAGTCTCAAAAGGTGGTCAAATAAATCTGGTATAAATTGTGATGATACCTAATCTAGGTGCTAAGCTATTTTATAATGATTGCAGATAAAGGTAACAAGTAGGTGTTTACCAAATTGAATGGAAAATTATTGGTTGCTTACAAGCATTCTTTCTTAAATACCCTAGTATTGTTGTTGTTAAAATTATAAGCTTAGACCTCTCAATGAATACATTCATCTTAGCCTAGTGGTCCAAGGCAGCCTCTTATTTTCTTCATGGTATCAAAGCGAGGTTCAAAGCCAAAGTGAAGCATAGTACTCCTCTAGATAGTTGAGCATTGCTCCTAAAGGTAAAAAAGAACAAAAAGATGGAAGAAAGTTTAAGCATAGCTTTCAAGAAGAGAGATAAATTGAAAAGGTCCTCAAACTACTATGTCTAGGCCCTCAAAATGAGGGCCATATTGAGAGCCAAGGGACATTGGGGAGTCACTGAGACTGAATAGATTTCCACCATGTTAACTACAACAGTAGATGGTGATCACTAACTAAAGCACAATTTAGGAGGAAGAAAGTGTTAGCATGTCAACTATTGTTATTGTCAGTCTCTAATGACCTAGTTAATCTCATTGCGGAACATTCCGATTCTGCGCTAGTCTGGTTGAAGGATCAATTTAACTCTAGAGATTAATCCCAAATTTTGACTCTAATAGGACAATTACAGTCACTAAAGATGAGTGAGGGTAGTTTAGTGGAAGAATACATGAAAAAACAAGGGAACTAAGAAATTGCATAAGTAGCATGGGAGAGAGACTATCTGATAGAAACATCAACCAGATAGTGTTAAACGGACTTCTAAGATTGTATGAGAGCACTATTCAAACGCTCATACACTTGGACTTCAACATGACATTTGAAAAATTAAATGCTAGTTTGCTTTCAAAATTACACAGACAACTCAACCGCACCCAACAACTTTGCGATGAGGAAGCGCTGGCTATGAGCTTTCAATACAAGGCAGTTGTATCATGATTAAGTTGTGGACGCGGAGAAGATCGTTGGCCGCATGCAATTAGAGGACAAGGACGGGGTTTCCTAGGACATAGCTACTTCGGATCACGCCTATTGCCAGTATGTTACAACTGCCTCAAGCCATGACATCTTGCTAGGGACTACAAACTGCCTCACAACCCACACATCAAAGAATCTAAGACTACAAGACATGCAAACTCAATCAAAATTCTTAATCCATAACTAAATTATGAATACTATGATTCTTATTACTATTGGGGTAATGGTCCTTGGTACCTTAACAATGGAGCGATGGGCCACATCAAACATCCAAAAATTAGATCATCCTCACAGCTCCTCCGATGTAGAGATTAGCAAAATCAAAACTAGAGAAGGGAAGGTGCATCCTGTGAAAGGATCTAGCTCCACAATTGTACAGACCAAAATTGGAGCAATAAAGTTAAAGACTATTCACTATATGCCTAGTATGAAGAAAAATTTGTTATCAATAGGAATTGTTGCTAATTTTGGCAATAAGGTTGTATTTTCCAATAAACAGTGTTGGGTTATCGATAATCAAGGTTATACAATAGCTATTGGCCAAAGGCCGAACCATGCCAATGGACTCTATGCCTTCCAACAACCAAAGCTTCTACTTTCATTGGCACTCACAGCAGATCATGGTGACCTGGAAAAACTATGGCACCACCGCCTTAGTCACTTAAGCTACGTTGGAGTCAACTTCTTTAAAATGGAAAAAGTTCAAGGTCTACCGAAGATCAAACAGGAGAAGCGTGTTTGCTCCTACTACCTAGCAGAATGACAACATAGGGAATACTTTCTTCATAAGTCAAGAACTAGATCAAGCCAATAAGGCCAAAGAATTCACTATGACCTTATGGGCCCAATGCAACAGCCTTCTTTTGGAGACTCTAGATATGCATTGATATTTACAAATGGCTTCTCCCGTAAGAGTTGGGTTTATTTCCTAAGAAATAAAAGCAAGACAACTACCAAGTTCCTTGAGTTCAAATGTCAAATCGAAGGTGAGACATGACATAGGATCCAGGTACTTTGCTTGAATCGCAGAGGAGAGTATACGTCCAACAAATTTGGAGAAATATGCAAGAACTATGGAATACAACATGAACTCACACAAGCTTACACTCTACAACAAAATAGAGTCTTAGAAAGGAGAAACCGCACCATTATGGAAAGAGCCAGAAGTATCTCTCATGATTGCAACCTTTTTGTTTTCATGTGGACAAAGGTAGTATTGCATGCAACCTTCCTGGTGAATCGGAGTCCAACTCGAGCAAACCACGAAGAAACTCCTGAAGAATATTATATATAGGTATGATTCCTAACGTTGCCAACCTCTAAATCTTTAGCTGCATCATCCATGTTCACATACCAAGAGAGGATCGTAGGAAGTTAGATAGCAAGTCAATTAAGTGTCTCTTCCTGAATTTTGATAAGAAAATTAAGGCTTGTTGACTGTTTGATTGCACTAGATAAAAGGTCCTAATCAATCGAGATGTCGTATTTGATGAATAAGTAGTAGACTATCAGTTTCTGGAATCCACCAAACCAACCCCAAATACCCTTGTATTTCACGATGTTGATCAAATAACAAACAATGATCTGCATGGAAAAATATTGATCCCACAAACTCAGTACCCGAGCATACATTGACAATCTTGGACCCACCTAATATAATAAATATAACATCAAACTTCGTACCCGACAACGAGACAAAACTCCACACCAGCTTTGTCGACGATCTAGATCAACCCGACAACGAGATAGCACCTCACATTAACTCCATCAAAGACAGATAAACTCAAACCTGTAGTCAAAACCTGTTAGTTCAACAACTCGCAGCCCTACCAGAGTCCCACTTCTCGCAAACAGACTCACAGGACCGCAGGCTTGTTGCTAGTCGACATAGAACTCCATCAATAAGGATGAAGGACTTCTGGACTCTAATCTCCAAAGTGTTGGAGGATCCCTTGGACTTCAAGACAAATAGTCAAGAAAAGGAGAAGAGGACAACAATTGAAAGCAAAGTCCAAAGAACAAGACTTGGAACATCATTGATCAACTTACAAATCAAAATTCAATAACAATCAAGTAGATATTCAAAACGAAGAGGAACTTAGAGGGCAAAATCAACAAATTCAAGGCTCAGCTTATAGCAAAAGGATTTCAGCAGAAGGAAAGAATCAACTACCACAAAGTCTTTGCACCAGTTGTACAATGGTCCACCATGCTTGCCATTTAATCCCTTGCAACAAAACACGACTGGCTTTTGTTTCAGATGGACATCATTACAACCTTTTTGAATGGGAATATTAGTAAAGAAACCTTGATGGACATCTTAGAAGGTTTTCTTCAGGCAGGGGCCCCCACAAAAATATGCAAAATAAATAGGGCACTCTACGGTCTCAAATAGTCACCTAAAGCATGGTATAACTGCATTAATCTATGGCTTCAAGACCAAGGATTGACCTGAAGCAAAAGCGACCCCAACCTCTACTTCAACAAGAAAAGTGGAAAACTAATGATCCTACTTCTCTACGTGGATGACCTTCTAATCACTAGCGATGATCAAGGCGAAATTGCAGACCTGAAAAAGAAGCTCCAGATAGAATTCAAGATGACAAATTTTGAAGAAGCTAGCAATTACCTAGGCGTCAAAATTCATCAAACTAGCTAGGGCATCTTCATCAACCAACAAGCCTATATAATGAAACTCCTAGAGAAATTTGGCCTTAGGAAATGCAATCCCACTAAACTTCCGATGGACCCTAAGGCATAACTTCAAGAACATGGGGACAAAAAAGATAGATCTCGAAGTATACAAATCCTTAGTAGGAAGTCTACTTTATCTCTTTCACACACATCTAGACATATGCTACTCCGTCAACAATATCTCACGCTACATGAAAAGAACTTGAGGTTGCAAATTTTAATGTAGCCAAGCGCATACTTTGGTACCTGAGCGGCACAACCAACCATGGTCTACTTCTATTTTCCAACAATAGTAGTGACCTTCACTCCTACGCCGAAGCAGACTCGAGCAAGGACAATGATACACAACAATCAATATCAAGTATTCTGCATCAAATTGGCAACTTAAGCATTGGATAGAATAGCAAGATGCAACCCATTATTTCCCTATCCACCACCAAGAAAAGTACAAAGCCCTTACTGATGCAATCAAAGACATTGTACATCTACGAAGATTATTCCAAAAATTGGAATTCAATATGGATAGCCCAACCTCACTTCTTAGTGACAATCAATCATGCATAAGATTGGTAGAAAATCCTATTTTATATGCTAGAACCAAACACATAGAAATACAACACCATTTTATATGTGAAACTACTAATGCAGAAGAGATACACGTAGGATACATACCAACCAAAATCCAATTAGTTGACTTTCTCACAAAACCTTTACTTCTCAAGAGCTTCACAAAAAATATACACCAAGTAGACATAGTTCCTAAGCTCGAAACCTAGCTCAAGATTGCCTAGTCTAAAGTCTACCAATTATCTAACCAGAGCACTTTGTTATCTTGTGTTTGAAATCTTGAGCCCTAGAGTTCCTTCGTGTCACTTGGTTGTCCTACCACTCCTCTGGTCTATCCAACAGTTGTCTCCAACAAGCCTCCATATCTGTCTTACAACAAACCTCTCGTAAATTCACACCCTCTGAAATCCTAACTCCCTCGCCGTGAGTCTTGGCCACAGATACGCTTGCAAATCCGACCCTTGTTCCCTCTTCATCGCGTTGAGTCAATAGCCAAATCAAAACACAAATGTCTTGCAGTCTATCACACACACACTGAACTGCCATTGCCACAAGCCACAAGCCCATCAAGATCATTTGAACTTGCATCCAAAACTCATCCCATCAATCCCTATAAATTCCAACCCTAAACTCTCTTAAGTTCAGCAAGGCAAGGATATACCACCGCTTACTAGAGACATCTGATTGATGGATCCTCAACATCACTATAAGAAACCAAAATTTATTGATGTCAAAAGGAACGGATTTTAGGTGACATTGAAAAAAACAAATTCATGTTTTTATGTCAACAATGATGTCTAATATAACATCAATGGACATCATTGTTGACATAAAAACATGAATTTGTTTTTTTGATGTCACCTACTCACCTCGGATGTCACCTAAAATCCGTTCCTTTTGATGTCAATTCATCACCTAAAACAAGGTTTTCTTATAGTGCATGCACGCACAGCATCCACAAGCAAATCAAGAAAGTTTGACATAGTTAGCTAGTTCAACCTACGCCAACGACAAGAGGTCTATTGAACAAGTGAGGGTGTTAAAATTATACTCTCAGACCTCTCAGTGAACACATGCATCTTAGCCTAGTGGTCATCCAATTAACGGTAGTACTACTGCATCCAACTAGGTCTATAACGGAAAACTCTAGTATTGTACAAATTAGGCTTAGTAGACCATATTTAGTCTTAATGGTTAGTAGTAGTAGGCTCCTCAGTAAATCTTGTATAAATCTACTCCATTCTTGTTAATCAATAGATCAATTGAATATATTCTATTGTGTGTATCTAGAGAAGCCTCTTATTTTCTTCGGTCGTATTATGAGGTAGTTGTATATGATGGATAAATAAAATTCGTGCCTTAGATAAACTATGGAATATTCCTTCAATTGAATACATCTTGTTTTATGCGACATTTAACTACTTCTAGACTTTGGAATTTGGAAAGTCCAAAATTAGTAATGGTTATTGGAAGAAAAAAAAACTTGTCATTAGGAGATAATGCAAAACATCCAAAGATCTAGGCAAAACATGGAGAGACCTACGCAAAACATTAGGAAACCTTTACAAACATCAAGGAAATCCCTGATGTTATTATATGTAGATCTCTAGATGTTTTGTCCAAAATTCATTGAATAGTCCAGAAGTAGTTAAATGTGGCATATTTTAGAGATTTTTCTATTAATAAGATTTTTCCATATTCATTTGTAAATACTTGTGCTAGGTTGATGAGAATGACTAGTTATGGTTAACATTATGTTCATAGAGGTCAAGCTATGAGGTGTGCAAAGGTACTCTATTTGAATTCAGGTTTATGCAATGTTAGTACAACAAACTTGACTATATTGTGTTTGGTTGGTTATAGATTGGAAGTTTCTCTTAATCAAATCTGGGCGATGATTCTCCTCCTTTTGTGTATATAAGTTGCTCAATGGTATTGGTTCTCCTATATTTGTTATTTTATTAGCTTACTTAATTATTATTGCCAAATGCAGTCACTCTAAATTTTTGCAATTTTGACTAAATGTTTTTGGCAATGAGAAACAAGTGTAGATAGCACATCTTTGTATAAACAAGTGGTTAAACAGAAATAATTTTTCAAAGCATTTACAGTGGTTAGTAATTGAGTTGACTAATTGTCATAAGGAGACTTAGATTGTAGGTTTAGTGGAAAGAAGAATTGTCATAGGGGATAGTTAGAGAAATAGTTATTCTCTTTGTGGTGATATATTTTGTGTGAGAATTTTTTCCACCTCCACTTTCTCAGTTTTCTTTTTTAGTGTCAAATTGCCTTCTATTTGTAAACTCCTTCATATGAATAGATTTTGTCTTTAACATAGTGTCTCATGTGATCATTTATGATTATTGTATTTCTTGAGTGTTGGTTAGGTGTTGATCTAGTGATTGGATTGGTGTTGATTTACTATGTGACAAATTGTCTTAGTGTTTCTTGGATTGTGATGCTACATGTGTGTTCTTCTATTGGTTTGTATTTATATCTTGTAGTGTGCGTAGTCTGAGTTCCTTACAAATTGTCTTTCAAATCCCTATTGGGTTCTTGATTGTCTTTTCTGGTGTAAATTTGTGTAGATGCAAGATTGAGTTAAATAGGGAATGAATGCTATTACGGTGGAATAAAATTGCATGTGTGTGGGTTTTGTGGTAAATTTCATTGATGGTGATAATTTCATTGTGGTCGTATCTAGGAAGTTGTTTGTGACAAGTGGTTTCATTGTTAATAGAGTTGTGATAGTTTTTGATGAACTGTGAAATTTGGGTCTTCATTAAGTTGGTGACTTAATTAACTTCATGTATGCAACATGTAAACAAATTGTTAGTGGATTTCATTGTTGTGAGTGTAGAAAGTGAAGAGCGTTAAAATGTGACCAAGTGCAACCAGAGTTTGGAATTTGGTAAAGATCATTAGCAAATAGTATCATTAGACAGGATTTACCGTCTTTACAAGACTTTAAGTTCACTACAGTTCACTGCAATTCCCAAATTGCAAGAATGTGGTGCACTACTAGAGTTTGACATGGCAAGAGCACTACCATGTCATATAATATTAAAAAAATTATTATTATTTTTAATTTTTAATTTAATTTAATTTATCTTCATCTTTATTTTTTATTTTTTAATAATTTTCTATATTCTAATTGTTCATAAGGCAAGGAATAGGCCTAAAATGACCCTTTGTTACTTTAATTTAAAATCTCATCTAATGGTATGCCTAAAATGAATTTGGTGCAAAAATGTGTGTATAGAACCTGAAACTTGAAGATGCAACAAGAAATTTGGAGAAATAGCCAACCAATTTGTATAACAATTCATCCCAAGGATTTTGCTCCCGGTCTTTGCGTGTAACTTGGGAAGCAACTCCTACCTATTTGCCTCATCCAATTTCTCTATATAATGTAAATTTTGGTATGTTGATTTGTGTATGTGTAGGACAAATTGTTGTGATTATGGTAGAAGTACCTATTCCTGATAACTTAAGCATTTCAGCCAATGCGATATGGAAAATTTGTTGATAACTTAAGCATTTCAGCTAGTGCGATATGGGAAATTTGTTGAGAAACTCAGCTCAATGTGTGCAAATATAAGGATGAGGAAAATTGAAAAAAAAAAATCTTTTTGCCAAGAATGAATATTTTATTCAATATAAATGTGAATTTTTTAGTAGTACCCATTCCAGTTTCATAGACTCACCTATTTTGGTTAGCTTTGGCACTTCTCTCTAAGCAAAGAGGGAGGAGAGATGAATGGATAAGAAGATACAAACAAAAATTCTTTCTCAATGAGCAATGCATACAACTATTGTCCACAATAGGTCAGCCTAAAGCCCTAAAAAGCCATGACATGCATGGGGGCTATCTAAAATAGGTACTTCTACCTTAGTGGGTAAGTAGGGTAAAAACAACTTGTGGTCATGGAGTTAAACTATGGATAGTTATAATTGTTATTGAGTAGTAATTTGGCAATTGAAAAGATGAATTGTAAATTTGTATAAAATCTATAAATGTAGAATTCTTATGTGTGCATGAATAATCAATTGTGTTTTATGAAATTAATACTCTTCAAGGAGCTTATATACACACGCTCATGCCCTACATTTCAATTGGAGACAATTTGTTGTAGAAGACGGGGAATGATTTCTTTGAGCATCCTAATTAGTAATTTGGCTAATTAAGTAGTCATTGAGACAATTTGTCAATGGTAAAGTATAGCACCAATAATTAAAGAATTGTATACCCAAATATATACTTAAATATATAGCTATATCTATAATTATATTTTTATACATTCACTTTCATGAGGGCTTGCATGAGTCTAGGTCTAGACTCTAGAGCATGCATGTCAACAAATTGTGGTTTATCCTAGATGATCTGTCAAATGAGCCCCTACTAGATAGGATTGGAACAACACTCATGCATCTATAACATCGGTAATGGACTGGCCAAAAAATTCACATCTCTAGAAATAAGAGAATAGACTAATTGCTATCTGGAAAATTATATGGTAATTGTGTATAAACTCCATTTTATCCTAAATTGCAAGTGACTTTCGCCACAACATGTTAGACTATTTGACCATTCCCTCAATTAGAATCCCTATATTACAATCTTGGGTGTTTTGCAAGTTTGACAAAATCTAGACTATACTAAGGCATTAACTAAATAAGTCATCATCTTCAATTGAAAATTAGTATTAGAACCATTTTAGATGTTAATAATGTACTTTTACATTTTTTAAATGTAGAAGAAAAAAATAGGTGAAAAACAATTAGGCATATAAAGATCCCTTAGTTTTTTTCTAGCTTAGATTTTATTTTATTTTTTATTTTATTTTATTATTTTTCATAATAAAACCTTCTATGATTCTCAACATCCAAAGACTCATTTGCTAGGCCTTAGGATAATGATGTCGTGACCTAAGTCGAGCTAGAGGGCATTAGAATATTTCTTTCTTTCCAATATTTCTCTTGCAAACCTTTAGCCCCATTAGAAGAGAATGAAGTCATAAAAGGGTTGTTTTAGGGTTGTTCCCAAGCTATGAATTAGTACACTTTTGGTCAAAATATTTAAAAAATTAATTAATCAATTTTATAAATAAAATAAAAAAATAAAAACTTTTTTAAATAATATTTTAAAATGAAATAAATAATATTATCTAATGTGGCAGTGTCCATGCCACATGGGTAGTCTAGATGTGCTCCAAATATTTAACCACAATGAAGCTCCTGACTTTGGAAATGTGTAGAGAATTTGCTACCCTCCCAAAGCTTCATTTTCTTTCTAATGCTACCTCTCACTTACTTCTAGCCCTACCTATTGTTTACATCCCTCAATTTATATTTTGTGCAATTATAGATCATATATTTATGATGACAGTGAAGCTTGATTTAGAAGTAATAGAAGTTAGTGAAGTCTACTTAGTACTTTGTATGTCTTGCCTGTTCATCATCATTAATTGATCCATTATCTATTCCATTATTTCCTTGGATAGTTGGATGGCACACTATGGATGTTATGCAAAGTATACATATTGCTAGGAATGAATCTACATCAACATGCAATGTGTATGGCATCGATTTAGGAAACACTTTCAAATAGTCCTTTGATACGAATTGACTTCTCACCATAAAGTCATCTTATTGGAAATGTTTACAACTCAAAGTAAAGCACATCACTTCAAACCTTGGTATAGCACCACAAGACTTGCTTTCCAAACACTTAAGGTTTTGTGTGCAAAGCCACTTGATGCCTTTGTAAACTTTACACATTCTATTTGTATTTTGGAGATTCAACAGCACAAATTCATGACTCATGTCACACTAAGTAAACCTTTGCATATGTGACAAATATACCTTTAGCACATGAGACTATAGAAATCAAAGTACCTCTTCTTGAAATGCAACACTTGAAGAAACTACACTCATCACATTAGGGAAATGAAATATTTAGAAAATGGCTCTATTGTATTGATGATGATAAAATATGGTAGGAATGATGATGGTGGCTATATTGGCTTAGATTGTAAATGTTTTTATGTAGTGATTCCACTTGTGAGTAGTGTGAGAGTAGATTTTCTACCACAAATTGTCTAAACATTAGGCATTTAGGGAACCCCAAGAGTATTTAGTAACAAATCACCTCGAAGATTGGGGAGACTTGCTAGGGCTAGGAAGATGGATTTAGATCTCTCTTTTACTCCTAGCACAATTTTTTTTTGTAGGGTGATTGCAAAAAAGGCTAGTACTATTTTGCATCATAATTGGGGTGATAGAGTTTCCATCAACTATAACTTTTGGAAAATGAAACCAATGTACTACTTGAAATTTTTATTGGAGATAGCTAACTTAGAAGTCATGAGATTCGTTGTTTTTCAAAAAAATTGAAAAAACATTCTATAATTAAAATCCAATTTAGCTAATTTGTCACACTTTGCATTTTAGGGTTTTTTAGTACTATAGGTTATCCAAAAATTATGATGTACACTTGAAATTTTTGTAGAATATTCCCACACTAGATGAACACATGCCTACCAATGGAAATTTAAAAAAACACTATTTTTTGTCTTCCATGTGCATGCAAATAGGGGTCTATTGTGCACAACATTCCAAACATTCAAGATGGTTTCAACTTCTATGTTTTGGTGAAATGTGACCACTATCAAGTCTTTACAAGTGGCCAATTTTCAAAGGGGTTTTGTTCATGATTTTCTAATTATTATTAATTGATACCTAATTGTATGTATTTTTTGTGACAAATTGTCTTTTTTCAAATAGCACTTTTCCAGTATTTTCAAGTTGTCAAAAATACTATTAGCCATCAATTTTTGAGGTCAATGGCTCAGATTGTTTTGTTTCATAATATTGTAGTACTTATAGTATTGAGTGTAGAAAACTACAATTTTGGTAGAATGCTACCAAAATCATTTATTTTTTCTTACAACCACCCAATAGGGGGGTAGTTTTTTAGCCCTATATTTACCACGTTAGCGTAGAACTAAAAGAACTTTGGTTTGCCCTTCCTTTAAGATGATGATAGTGGGATCAATTGTTGCCTTTTAAATAGATGAAATAGTTGAATGTGGACAAATGAATTCTAGCACTTTTGATAGATGAAACATTTGAATGTAGATGAATGAATTTTTGCACTTTAGATGGATGAACTCATTTTTAGGTGAATGAATTATTAAACTTTTGATGAATGGATGAGCATATGACTTCCATTCATGAAGAGCTTAAAATATTTTAAAATGGCTTCCATTCATAAAACTCTTGATGAATAGAAGCCATTTTAAAATATTGCAATGAATTATTGCAATTTGCTAGCTCTATGTATTGGAGTCAAAATTAGTGCATCCATTCATTGAAAGTTTGAATCGCATATTAAAAATATGGATATTTTGAAAAATTGAAATCATTTTTTTTAACTAAAATCAAATACTGAAAATGGCAAAAAAATATAAGTCTTTAGATGCAAAATGTATTTGGATTTAATACCTAAATTTTTTTTTCCGCATGTTACTTGTATGCATTTTAATACCTTATGATGGACAACCTATACAAACTTTTGGTCGCCGGCGACGTATAGGAGCAATTCCATCTACACGGACTCCTTCAAGTTTTCTACTCATACCATAATATGGATCTTTTATTATTGACACCTTCCCATGATGGGTTTGCAAAATGGTAGTTCTTCTATGATATTGTGCCATGCGTTGGAGCCAATTCTAAGTTATGTAGTAAGTTTGATACTAGTTAGACAAGTCTTTTTGAGCTTGCAATAAAATTAATTAAAATACTAATCAATATAGTTATTCATATTAACATTTTAAAATAAAAAAACAAGATGAGTAAAATATTCATTCAATTCACATGATCATGTTTACAAAAACATTAAACAAGTATTTTTTACATCAAATGTTTCTAATGTATTTGTTTTTATTTTATTAATTTAATTTGTATTTATAAAATTGGATGAATGTTTGATAATATATTGATCATTAACGTAACATAAATTTGAAATATTGATTCAAAAATTTATTTATCAAACCAAGTGAAAATTGTAAGAAGCAGATGTATGTGGTTTTATAACCAAATCACTAATATTTTACCTATATAGAAACAATATGCCTAAAATTTTCAAAGAAAATATTATAATTTTAATTTTCATCCTTTGACTCAAGAATTTTTTTTAAATTGATTAGTTTGTTTACAAATTTTTAAGCTCCAAAATCGTTTTCCTTATATTTTTAGCTTTGAAAATATATAAATATAATAAGCACAATATGAAAATGACTTGCAATTTATTCAAATCTTTTAGCAATAAGACTTATAAGAGTACTTTCTTACTTGAATTGGTAGAAAATACTTAAGATCATCTCTTAGTTCATCTTCAATATAATATCGATCTGAAAAATAGATTTGTCGAATGCGGCAATTGGCATTTACTTTCACACGCAATGTTTCAATATATTTAGTACCATATATGTATTTTGTGAATTCATCAAGATTGAATTGAATCATATTCCAACCTTCTTCAAACCGCAATGGCAATGTATTTACAAATGGTGTTGATCGTATTTTATTCTACAAAAAATTTGAATTAAAATTTTCAAAAAACCTTATTAGACATGTAAATTACTTAAAAAATAAAAGTAGTGAGATTTTTATTGATAGCTTCTTTATAATTTGATTTTTTTCAAAACATAAAATAAATAAATTAGGATTATTAAAAAAAAAAATTTATCGTTATTACCTTTGAATATTTTTACTCTAACATTCTTATTGGGAAATTTTAAGAGAAACTTACAATTGTATTTGTAAATTGAAATGTGCGTTTCAAATTCTTATCATCTAGTACTTGAACTTCAAATTGGTAGAAAAATCTCATATTCTTTACTATCATAGTGAAAAATGGCAAACTAATTGCCAAAACTTCTTTTGGATCACAAGGACATGTTATATAATTAGTATGCATGTCTCCTCTTATTTCGAGTACATTAGACAATATATCATCATCAATTAATATTTCAACATGCCCCCCACCAATTTTTGGTGCTGAAACATATTCAAATTATCACCATAAGTTCATAACTAAAACTAGACTATTATCTTGCAAAACAAAAAGCCGCACAAAAAAAATCATTGGTTGTTAAAAATTATTTGATAAAAAATGCAAGCATCAAATTTCTAAATCAGGATTATCATTTTGGTATTGAATGTTTTTTATTTTCTAAATTTTTGTTTATTAAAATAAACTGGATATTTTAGGATTTTCCAAAATTGTATTTTTGCATTAAAAACATTGTATAATTAAAATCCTATATGTCTAAGCAAATTTGAATTTTGCTAATCCAATCCCAAGGTTACAATAGTAAGAAAATCAATACACTAACAATTAGCAATATTATATTTCAACAATGTGTATTATAATCTCCATTTTTCCAATGAAGTTAAACATAAAAAACAACTTCAAATATTACAATTTTTCTAGACTTAAACCAATGCTAACTAAGACTCTTTAAATTGAATCCATCCAAACATTGTAATTTTTTCAAAATTAGTTTGTTCTCATTTATTGAAAGTAGTAAATTTATAAACAAATTTGTGACTACTAACAATGAAAGTGACCCCTAAAAACTTAATACAAATATTTCCTTCTAGATAAAAACTTTGCAATATACATTTAAATTGTGAATCTAAAAAGTCATGAAATTTATATTTTTAAGGTAATTTTGTATAGCATACAAGGTTTAATGATATTTTTTTGCCATGAAAGATTTTTTATACATGAGACTCAAGGTGTTCAATTTGAATTTAGATTCTAAAATTTAAAATGCCTTTTAGTCTTTAAGTACATTTTTTATGCACTTTAATTTGGTGGTAGTATCCAAGAATTGTTATTACTTCAATATGAAACAATGAATGTAATAGAGCTTAGATTTTTTTTGAATTTCCCTAATGATAATATTTAAACTTTTAAAATATGCTTCTAAAATTTTCTTTGCAATGAAAAATAAAAATTGCAAATACTATCTATTTCTTTACTAATCATGATAACAAAATAGTGTAACATTATTTTTTAACTCAGATTGATTTTAGTAAATCATTTTAATCTACTCTAGAATTTAATAGCATCCTAAGAAATATAAAAAATGGTCTTGGTTTTTGCTTTAAGAATTTTTCATAATTTTACCAATAATTTTTTTGATAAAAATCATCATACCTTTTATATCCCATATTTCCAAAGCCTTATCCCTATAACACAATTACATCTTAGAAGTCTTGACACAAGTGACCTAATTGTTTTTGATAATTTTATAATGTTATTAACCATTTATAAAATTTACAATCCAAGAATAGAAATATTTACAATGGATATATACTAAAAAATTGGCAAATATTATAATGTAGAGGTAAGGTTTTATTTTCTTGGTTTGACAAACATTATATATGTATGAAAAAAAAATGAAAACTCAAAAAATAGTTATGTACAACATTACAAACCAATCCATCCAAATTCAAAATTTATTTAACATCAAAATTATTATTCTTACCCTAAAATGCTGTAGAATATTGAGATAAAGTCGGTTTGAAATTCATTTCGAAACATATTTGAAGTTTGAAATATACTATTGATTAGATTTGATTAATTCAAGTGAAAATTGGGTTAATTCAAGTAGAGTTTGAAATACACTATTGACTAGATTTGATTAATTTCAATTTTTAAAATTAATTTAAATAGAATTTTGATGAATTTAAGTAGAATTTAAAATATACTATTGACTAGATTTGGTAAATTTAAATAGAGCTTTTCAACTAATAAGTTTGTGTCATATTTTAATACTTACAAAATAATTATATTGGTTACATTTATTTTAAAAAAAATTGTTAAATCATAAATTTTGAAAATTTTGAGACTCACACTTATCAATTTTAGAATAAAATTAGTTTTCAAATTGAACTTTATCCAATAGATTTCACAATTTATGTACAATAATCTATAAAAGTGCAATTACGTCTAAATGGTCTAATCATTTCAAATTACACCAAATTTGAACATTCAATCAACTAAAAATTATTTTAAGATAATATTAAAGTATAATCATGACAAGATTGATTATTGGCTAAAGGAGTCTTTGATAGATGTGTCCTTTTGAGTCCCTTATAGACTTGTATAATCAACTTAATTTTAAATTGAGCTTATAATCTTCTCTATTTGCAACAAATCTTAATGAAGAACCAAAACTAATCTAATTGATCTTCCACTCGTGAATGTGAGGGTGTTTGACTTGGAGATCTGCCAACGACTTGTATTCTTTCTCCGATGTCATAGCACGTATTGCATCCCAGGCATTTTGAACATACTGGCATCCAGTACCGGGTACATTTCATTTGCAATACAAAATTTGAAATTATTATGGTCAAGCCATTTATGCAAACTCACCGCATGTAACAATAATTTTCAACCTTATCATAATCAAAAAAATTGCATAAAAACTTTGTTCACTCTTTTGAAAGGTGTACTGATGAAGATATTTTTCTAAATCTTACAATTTTACCATTCTTGACTTTTGAATGTAATAAAGTTTACTAATAGCTCAAGTAGAAGGAACCCAAATCCTAATTGATTGAAATCTAACAAAGTTTTATCAATTATTATTAAAAGCTTCTATTTATAGCATTTAATAAATGAATGTCTTTATAATAAAGCCTTAACTTCAATTTTGTTAGTTCTTTGTTACTACTGGATTTTGATATCTATGGTATATTATGTAGCCATTTTTCTTTGTATTTGCATTTTTCTTTGTACAACTTATATTAATTTGGAAATGATTGATACTACTACATGAGCTTGACAATTATCATAATACCATTCAACTCTAACATTTAATGCATCTTTCTTGGCATCTTTGTTATGATTGAATTTTTACAATACAAGAATCAAACAATTTTTTTTTCTTATTTAATGATAAGTTGGAATTTAACTGTTATGAAAAATATACATGCCTGCGCATGTGTACTATTAAAGAAATTATTGAATATAGTTATAGTGAGCACTATGATCCTTCTAGTTAATCTCTTTACATTTGCAATGGTGTAAGCATAAAACTTTAGTAACTTAGAGTAAATACAAAAAAATATAAGAACTAAGGTAAAAAGAAATAATTGAACATCGAGGTTTTGACAAGAACAAAGAGATACTTAGTGGTTTAGGATAATTTATTTAATTTTGCATTCTATGTATTGTTTTTATTCATATTTATAAGAATATTGAAAAGAATTGACTTTAAAAGTCATTTAAAAAAAAATTTAAGCCAAATTTTCAATGATTTGCATAGAATTGAGTAATTGAATTGTATGCATTTGAAGTTGCAAAAAATCTAGTTTTCTTTACTTCAAACGCAAATATCTTGCAATTTAAACAGTCAACATTTCTAAAATTTCCTCTACACGTTTTCATACTAGTCTAATGCAAGATTCTATGGTTAGATATGAGGGAAAAGAAACTCTAAAGTTTTTGCATTTTGAAATAAATATGACAGTTTTTGAGTGGAATTTGATTATAAAAAAGGCTTTGGAATTGTAGGATTAATACTATGTTCTTTGATTACATTGTCTTACTTAAGTGTAATTTCATATTGTAGTATTCAAATTATACATTTATTCCAATATTAAATAAATATTTAATAGAATTTTATATAGTATATATATATATTCTTGAGGATCCTTGAAGGGTTAAAACCTAAAGGCCAATTGTTTGTTGAAATTTGGTTAGGTTTGTATAAGGTCAATTTTGGTTGGATGTTCATGAAATTATGATACAAGGTGTGAAAGTGTAAATCCTTGGTGGGAATGTAACTTTTTTTCCGATTGGATTCCTATATGAAAAATTATGCTACCCCAAATTTAGTCTAGGCAATTTGGACATCTTTTGAGTATCTTTTGCTGAAACCTGCATATACTTTTGAAATTTGGCATGTATGTAACTAATAAGATATGGCATACAATTGTCCTCCTAAACCAAATTTTTATTCTCAGATTACATTCTAAAAGGAGTCAAACTTTGTTAGCTATGCTAGGGTGGTTTCGAGAAAAAAACATATTCTTCTAACTTCAAGCCCTATTATTTTGCAATTTGTGAAGTCAACATTATTGAAAATTTTCCCACATATTCCAAATGGTTGTCTACAACTTTTCACCATTTGGATTTCAAATAAAAAGTTTCTTCATTGCATTGAAAAAATCATCAAAAAATGACTCGCTAGTGCATTGCAAGTTCACTTAACTTTCTTACATTTAAAGTAAGTAAGATGTCTCAATTGTATTTGAAATTTTGCATGAATGAGCCTAACATCATATACTTATGAACGGTGAAAATCCTCATTTCTGGTTTAGAGCAAAAATATTCAACCAAGGGGGACTTGAAGTTTGCTAATCCTATTTCACAAGAATGATAAAAAGTTTTTTTCTCACTTCAAAAGTTACAATCTTTCAATCCTTGTGGTCAAATGGTGTGAATAATAATTTGCGCACATTGCCTTACTTGTTTGATACACTTTTGTATGGTTGGAATTTTTTAAAAAGAAATTAATTTTTAGATTTCTGGATAATGCCATTCATTCTCAACAGGTTCGGAAAACATGACCAGAGCAGCTCCGCTTTGCAAATGCGAGCTCGTGAGCTCCAGCTTCGAGTGAGGTCCCGTTTCGAAGCTGTCTGTCTGTCTGTCTGTCTGTCTGTCTGTGTAGATGGATGTGGATGCTTATCAAACGAAGACAGAATTCTGAATCGATTGCGACATTGCTGGACTGTTCCTCTTCCATCAACGCCACCAGTTTCAATTGCAAGAGATGGCCGAACCGCATTCTTGCCTGTCTACGCAATTCCTGCTCAGGATGTGGACCATGGCGGACGTTCAATTGCAAGAGCTGAAGCAGACCCAAGATGGACGAGCTGCATGAGGTGGTATCGGAGGTACGGTGAGAGGAGCAGCGTCCGATCCGACACCGATCGCCTCGGGCATGAGAGGAGCCGCGCGCACCTCATTTTGGTCGGCGATATATCCTCCGCCCGCAATCATCAGGCATATGCAAGGTGTGGGGTACTAATCGACTTGGAAGCCCTTAAGTAGTTCGAGTGAAGGTCTCGCGTGATTTATGGCTCATGGACGGTTGAAACTCATAGATGCGTTTTGCAGGTTGCACAGAGACCCGACTATATATTTCTCGCCAAATTTCGACGATTTGTTCGCTCCAGCTAAAAGAATATAACTGTATTAATTGAAGCTACGAAAAGTAACAGAAATACTACATGAAATTCGCCGTAATCGGTAGCCTTGAGCAGATCCTTGAAGACACCCGAGCGAGCGAGCAACCGAAAATGAAAATGAAAACCCGGGTGCGATTGTGGATATGGTCACGAATGTCTCTGACTGGATTGAAGAGAGATCTAACGTACTTCGCTGTGGTCGCAGGCTCTTCGAGAGGCTTCGAAGTTTTCAAAGTTTATGTACAGGCTTACTGCACAGCAGCCCATGGTTGCCGCCAGCCAAAGGAGGAAGAATTGAAGCGGACGAAGAAGCCTGACCTCTGTCTATCGTTTCCCGAATTCGCGGTTGCACGTACGGTGGAGAATGAGAGGGAAAGCGGGATCCCCTGTGAAGCTTTCGACCGATTGGTCATGGACGGGATTCGCTCACGCTGAACCCCAGCGGTCTCGAAATTGCAAGCTCGGAGCTCAAATTAAAGTGGCGCTGGCAGCCAAGCAGTTGGAGCCTTGGAGGAGGGTACGTGAGGACTTGGGAGGTGGAGTCCGCGACCGAAATGGTGAATCTCCTTGGTCAAAAGTTGACTGACGGTGCAAATCCTGACCTCCCGTGGTTATATAACTCTCTCTCAACAATTTAATTGGAGACTTGAACCGAATATTTGCAGTGGCGATCGATGCTTGGTTCTTCCAGCATCTCGCGCAGAAGTCGCTCGAAAGGTGGAGTAATACCACTTTAGTAACTTACAGATCACTGTGACGAGCATTTGATTTTGAAATTCGCTGACAGAGCACGAATCTGCGTTGACCGTCATGAGAATCGACCGGAGTGGTAGGTATCCTGGGAAGGTATCTTGCAACAGCATCGCTTCCGTAGTTGACTTAGACGAAGTGCATCTGTAGAAGGTTTGACTTGTGTTAAGTTGTTGTTTTATTTATAAGGAGTTCATTTGTCGGATCTCCAGTTGCGAGCACTCATCCTCAACGCCAATGGAGAGGACTGCTTGGCGATCGATTCGGGTGCATTGACCACTTGTCGCAGCAAGTAGAGAAGAGGAGACCTGGACAGCAAGTCCAGGGTGTGGGATTTGTGTTAGGTAGAGGGTACAAGTTGCAGCACTTCAAGCACTTTCACACATGCATGGAAGAAAGTTCTTTCATGGGGAGCTCGATCAGTATTGAGCTGTGAAGAGGACACTTTGGGTACAGAAGCCAAGCTCTCCTCAGGTCGAATCAATGTATGACGATTTCTTACTCCGTCTTTCGAAGTAGGAGGTTGTAGACCGCTCTTGAAGCTGATCGAGGGGCAGTAGACAAACCCATTTCCATTCAAATTTCAAAGGCCATAGACGATATTAGCCAAGTCATGAACATACCCAACTTGCATCTTGCTAATTGAAGACCATGCAACCGAGTGTCTGAATAGATGAGTTGCTATTCATAACAGTTGTCAGAATAGGAGATAGGATCAGGTCACTTATGGCTTCGATCAGTGTCGTCTACCTCACGTGTTTGTGGCAATCGCTGCCTTGCTCATAAAGTTCTTTTGGGGGGATCTGGAAGGGAAAAGAAGAACTTGAAGTTCGATGCAGAGAACGAGAGGAGAGATGCAGAGCGCAAGCTTTTGAAACGTTTTGAGTCTACAGTTGAAGACGTGTGTGACAGTGTTGTAAAAGATCAGATGCTTTGAGTTACGATCTGAGATATCAATTTGGTTGGAGCTTTTGGATTCCCATGTTGTGGCGGGATAGTAAGTCGACTTGAACCAGAGATGAAGACGGGGAATTTTGGTGTGCTTGGACCATGGCGGGTTTATCTTCTATGGGCCACTGCGTGCACAATCATGCAGTTGCAATGTGTCCTCTCGCTAAATGAAGAAGGGCAGTTGCTACTGAACTGGAAGCAAGATTACCTGGTGGAAGTAGACGACAGTATGAGCAACTGGAATGCCTCGGACACCAGTCCTTGTTTCTGGAACGGTGTGCAATGTACACAGGGTTCCGTATCAGTGCTAGACTTCTCCCCTATCGCATTTTGCAACGTGGCTGGGGATATCCACGCCCTCACCTTCGGTTAGCGTCTGAATCCTCTTGAGTGACCCTGTTGAATTACTGTTGAATTACTGTCCCTGTGTGTCTAAAGTTGACACCACAATGTGAACTGATGAGGTATAGTGACTTGGGAATAGTGCCCTTACCTTTGCTGATATAGTGCGTGTTGGCCTGCAGCAAAGTTTGTGAACCTTACAACCTTGAACGTGGGAAACACAAGTTTGAGCGGAAATTTCCCTGAAGACATCGTGAACTGCTCCAAGTTGGTGTACCTGAACCTGAGTTATACCCTCATCGGCGGGAGATTTCCAGAAGACTTTCCTAAACTCCAGCATCTGCAAGTGCTTGACTTAACAGATAGTTACTTTGAGGGCACCGTGGAGAACAGATTTGACAAGCTCCAGGAGCTGCGAGTTCTGCGTCTTCCATTTAACTACTTTGAAGGCCAGATGCCAGACTCCATTCTTTCGCTGACGAAGCTTGAGGAATTGGCTCTGTCAAACAACAACTGGAATGGTTCACTGCCGTTGGGCTTCTTCACCATTCCAGACCTGAAAGTTCTGTGGTTAGGGTCAGACTTGGACGTCATGGACATGGTGCCATGGCCGAATGTGAGCTTATGGGAGGGCCTGGAGGATCTTCGCCTGCACGGCGTGAATTTCCCACCATCTCTATTTCCGACAAGGCTATTGACGTTGACAAAGTTGAGGACTCTCGAACTTCAGAGGTGCCACATCATGGGTCCCATTCCCTCTTTTGAGAATCTGATGCATCTGGAAGAACTCAATCTAGCCAACAACTCGTTCAGCGGCCACATTCCAGACATGTTTGGAAGCTTGCCCAACTTGACGGTATTGTGGCTTTTTACAAATCAGTTGACGGGGCCTCTTCCACCCTCTCTATTGGAGTGCAAAAGGCTTTGATCTCTCCTTGCTTTCGAAAATGGATTGAGTGGAGACTTGGCAGGCCTTGCAAATTTGAAGGGCAGCTTGACTTGGCTTGACATTGGGGCCAACAACTTTAGTGGAGAAATTCCGTCTAGTTTGGGAAATTTGACGCTTCTCGTACGTCTCACCTTGAACGGAAATAATCTTAGTGGACAAATTCCACCCAGTTTTGGGAGTCTATCGCTTCTCATGTATCTTGATCTAGGTCTAAATCGTTTAAGTGGACCAATTCCTCCTGAAATTGCAAACTGGACACAATTATCAACACTGTCTCTCCAACAAAACCAATTGACTGGTGAAATCCCATATGATCTTGGGAAGAATACTTTGCTTCTGTCGGTGGACCTGGGGCACAATCTCTTTGAAGGTCCCTTGCCTCCATATCTTTGTTGGAACAGCAATGTGAGTTTGCAATATCTTGGAATATATCAATGCAAACTAACTGGTATGATTCCTGAGACATATGGCAATTGTACAAACTTGGGCGTATTGCGATTAGATGGCAACCAACTTGAGGGACCTGTGCCAGCGAGCTTGTGGGGAGGAGCCAATTTGGTGAGGATGCAATTGAGTGGGAACCGTTTGAACGGAAGTATGGACGCCGGCATCGGAAACGCAAAGTCTCTCTCCATCTTGTTTGTCCAAGACAATCAGTTTTCGGGGCCCATTCCTGCAGGGATTGGACAGACCAGCTTGGTCAAGTTCGTGGCCAACTCCAACGGATTCAACGGCACCCTCCCTCCCCTGCTGGGAAACTTGTCGAGCTTGACACAGCTTGTATTGGGTGCTAATTCGTTCAATGGAGCCATTCCTTCCAGCCTGGGCAAGTGCTCTGAGCTGTTTCAACTGGACCTTTCTGAGAACCATTTCGACGGCGCCATTCCCGACGAGCTGACCCATCTCAACAAACTCAGCGTTCTGGATGTCTCGGAGAACAACCTCACAGGAACCATCCCTAGAGGCTTGTTCAACATGGTGAATTTGCAGATTTTGAATGTAGCCTTTAACAACTTGTCGGGTGTCATCCCAATGGAGGAAAATGGTGCGACGTTTGTGACGGTGAACTTCACTGGAAATCCGCACTTGTGTGTGGAGGGCTCCTGTGCCGCCAATTCATCTCCCGTGGCCTTGGCATCTCCAGGTGACGGAAAACAGGCATGGATTGTAGTCGTGGGGGTCTTCGGTGCTGTGGCCGTTGTGCTGTTTGTGGTGCTGTTTGTGGTTTTTAGGAGATGCAAGAGCAACTCCAGTAAAGATGTAGACATGGTTGCAGACGAAGACATGTGGACGTTGACGTCGTTTACGGACAAGGTCTTTCGTGACCATGAGGTGACAGCCCTGGATGAAGAGAATGTGATCGGAGCTGGCGGTTCAGGGAAAGTGTACAAGGTGACACTCAACAACGGCGAGACGGTGGCTGTCAAGAAACTGTGGAATGTGACGAAAGAGGAGAGTAGCAAGGACCATGGCTTCGAAACTGAGGTTTGCACCGGTTCACTGATTCTCTCCAATGCACTTGTTGTAGCTGTGGATCTAGATTTTGCAGCCCGGATTCTGATGTTTCGTTGGGACCCTGCTCAGGTGAGGACGCTCGCCAGTCTCCACCACCAGCACATTGTGAAGCTTTTGTGCTGCTGTACGAATTCGGACTGCAACCTGCTGGTGTACGAATATATGCCCAAGGGCAGCTTGGGAGATGTCTTGCACGGCACCAGGGCAGAGACACCCCCGTGGGAAATTCGGTACAAGATTGCTGTGGGAGCAGCGATGGTTCGTCCCCCACTCTTAGAAACTCGAAGTTTACCTCTCTTGATCGCCATGTTCTCCGAAAGAGCAAGATTTCCAGGAAGTGTCATTTCTAGAGCTCTAGATGCTCGTTAGAACCGCTCTGATCTTTTACAAGTCCAAGATTTTAGTGCTTTGTGTCCTTGAATTTACAATTGAAACGCCTCTCTTGAACATGGTGACCTACTAAAATATGAAAATCATTCTGGTTGACGAATTGTCGTTTCGGTTTGACAATGTAGAATTGGGTGTTCGGTATGATGGCAGGGACTTCAATTTTTGCACCACGAGTGCACACCCCAAATCTTACATCGAGACATCAAGTCCAACAACATTCTGCTGGACTTGGATCACGAGGCGTATCTAACGGATTTTGGCATAGCCAAGATTGTTGAAACTGCAGCATCGCATACCTTGTCCACAGTTGCTGGCTCTCTGGGCTACATGGCCCCAGGTGATGTGTTTTGGTCTCAATTGATCTCTGTTTGACTAGCTAGTGCGCGCATGGAATTGAAGTAGTGTCGCTGTCGCCACTCAGTTGGTGCTTTCCTTTTATCCCGCAAGTCTGACTGAATTCCTTGTGATTGGGACGACAATTGCAGAGTACAGCTTCAGTACCCGAGTGAATGAGAAAATCGATATCTACAGCTTTGGCGTTGTGCTGTTGGAGTTGGTGACTGGGAAACGTGCAATCGACCCAAGCATATACGGAGAAGCTGGAACCAACCTCGTGCACTGGGTTACCGAGAAGGTGCAAACTCCAGAAGGTGTGTACGAGATCTTGGACCCGAACTGTGAGAGAAGCTCCCAGGAAGACATGATTGCAGTCTTGCGAATCGGCATTTTGTGCACTAGTTTCATGCCTGCGAGACGACCGTCCATGCAGGATGTTGTGACCTTGCTGGCAGGCATTGCTCCCGAGTCTTGTGTGAATTCAGACATTGGCAAAGATGGATCTGAGGAGGGCTTGAACCATGATTCCTTAGAAAAGTGAGAGCTTGGGCATGTTGTGAGGTGATTGCAAGAAACACTTTTCAGCCAAGGTCAAGCGGGATAAGTAATCGTACCGCTGTTGCGGTAGCACGACACCTATCCTCCATATAAAGCTAGTGGGAATATTGCTTTTTCTGCTTACGGAAGTTTAAATTCTGAATCCATGTAGTACTCCCTTTGTCCCATAATACTAGTCCCTTTTCAATTTTTCATTCTCCCAAATTACTTGTCCTTTATAGCAATTTGTTTCATACCTAACTTTGACTAGGGTTGAAGGTGTTTTCTTTTGTTTTTGACATTAACTCAAGAAATGAAGCAAAATTTACAAGAATTCTAGTTTATTATCCTTTTTCCAAGTCAAAAAAATTCTAAAAATTGAATTTTTATGGCAATTTGAAGATGAGTGACTGGGTCAAAGATTGGAAGACATTGAATTTTTCATTGAATCTATTGAATTGCACATTGTTCTTGTGCAAGATCTAAACTCATGGAGAGGGCAAGCACTAAAAGAAAACTATATTTTAGGTGATGTTTAATACAACAATCTATTGAATTGCACGTTGTTCTTGTGCAAGATCTAAACTCATGGAGAGGGCAAGCATTAAAAAAAAACTATATTTTAGGTGATGTTTAATACAACAATCGATGTTTAAATTGACAGATTTTAGGTGACAGTGACCCTAAAATTTGTCAACTTAAACATAAAAAAACTCTTTACTGAAGGTAGTGGCTCAAAAAGTCTCCTATATAAAGCATTAGAGCAAAGTTTGGGTCTCCACATGCGGACATGCCTAACTTGCTTTCTGTAATATCAG
Organism: Rhytidiadelphus loreus; assembly: GCA_947034895.1. Taxonomy (NCBI): domain Eukaryota; kingdom Viridiplantae; phylum Streptophyta; class Bryopsida; order Hypnales; family Hylocomiaceae; genus Rhytidiadelphus; species Rhytidiadelphus loreus. Next base: position 23,137,914 of record OX344765.1, on the reverse strand, counting down.
GCCAGAAAATCCCTGGAATTGCCACCTTGCACGTTGCCAACATGGAGTCTAAGCTGATGACATCAGATTTGACAGGGTATGCCTCCAATTAGAGGAAAGTATTTGGTATCATAAAATAAAGGTGTACCCAACGTACCATGTCCTCCATTCAGATTTAAAAAAGCATTTGGTTGAGGATGTACTGATGCAGGATTTGTCCCGCAACCGGACAAGTAGTGGAGCCGCCGGAGTGTTAGCCGTTGATGTGATGGCTTTGAGAATTGGGTGGGAATTTCAAATTGGCACGACTCTAGCCTCCTAGCACGAAATGGGTCCAAACTCCAGAAAGTGCTACAAATGTGTGTCAATGGATATTGTTGGAGAAACTATGTGTGAATTGTAGTGGTGGCATGCATGAACTGGTAGTTCATGCTGTGGGAATTGGAAAAGTGTGTTGTGGAGTGATGTGTTGTGAATAGGGTGATCAGTGAAGAATGGAAAACCGTAGACCTCGTTCGGAAGTAGCGGCAGTGACGCTCCACAACACTCACAATGACCAAGGGGAATGGATTCCCACAAGATACGAGAGACTGTCATGGGTGAGGTTAAATCCAAAGTGTAGGGGAACTTGGGCGCGAGAGTCTCGCCGGCATGGAGGTGACAGCATGAGAGGATCTTACAAAGGTCAAATCGTGGACTTCAGGTTCAAGGTTGATGCCCGCAAGACTGTTTCCAACAAGCCAGAACTGGAGGCGGTGTTGGTGAGACATGCGTACCACAGGCATCAAGTGCTACTAGATCCGGAAATTCGCCACGACCGGGTTCCATGCAACTGTAACACTCCATTGCAACTTTGCCTAAACCGTGAATGAGTTCCAATTTCTTTCCAACATGATGTAGTTCTAGCTTTTCATAGTTGTTAATTTTCTGTGGTGTGTTTTCTGTTGGAAACAGTTTTGTACCAATCCTTTTTTGAGGATTGGGTGGAGCCAGATTCTATACTTGGAGTAATTGTTGTTGTCCACAGCGATGTTGGTGAAGCCAACCGCAATGGGCGTTCCTACACCGACTTACTTGAGAATGGTATCTTTTTTTCTAACCTGGTCTATGTTCCACCTACCCCGGGGGTTCTATACGGATCAGTTGAGCCATTGATGGTGCCAGCATTCGATGACCCAAGCTAGCCCCTCCCGGACATGCATACCAGTGAAGCTTTCAGAGCCAAGTTCTGTGCAGATTTTCAATCTGTAACCAAAGCCACTACTGGGAGTCGCATGGGGCATCTCCAGTGGTTTGTTCCCCTGCACGTTTTTGTTGATCTGTTTGCCCCAGATGGCAACACCATGAGACGGACATCCACCCTCTATGTTCTCAACAACCCCTCTGAAGAACTGTTCACGAGCCTCATGGATCCAGGTTGGCATCAGAAAATCGTCTTGGGTAAGGATATTGTTAGGTGCACTATTTCACTACACACTGTAACCTTCAGGTGCGTTACTCGTAGCATGTTGCCATTGCTCTGTTGCCACTGCCCTGTTGTTAGTGCTATATATGTCATTTTGCTGTTGTGGTGTTTCCAACGCATCACTATTGCCCTTCTTGAATTAGGGGTTGCTCTAATATGTGTTGTGTGCCACAGGTACCATGTAGGGCGATCAATGTTGTATACAAACTTCAAGTACGGAAGAGAGCGTTTGGGACAAGATGGGGTCAGGTGGCAACATATTGACCAAGTGCGGGAGGAGGAAATGGTGGTTCTGCCTTGTTTGTTTCAAGGTGTGACGGTAGCAAGGTTTGAAGTGGGTAGAATATGGCCGTTGTCATACATTCGACGAGAGGTTTCATCACCTTGGGCAATGTGGCGCCAGAGGACTTTCATTTCAGGATCAAGCAAGATGGGTTTACCGATATCAATGTCAACCCCAGGCATGAAAGTGTCAACACGGTAGCACAAGTCCTACCGCCCTGGACTTTCGAGATAGTAGATATTAGCACCTAGTTAGGACAACCCTTGATAAATAGTCCAATATGTGTTGCTTGATTTAGGTAGAAACAATTTGATTTCGGGTGAAAAGGAAATAGCATTAGAAATTGGGTGTTCCCAACAGCCATGACAAGAACTACTATAAGGTTGAATTTTGTGAGTGTGGACATTGTTTCCAACAGATAATGCAAAGCCTATTTTCTACCACGAGTGGTTCTAAACTGAGTTTGCACTTGGTGTGAAGGGTGTCAAAGCTGTGAAAAAAGTCAAATACTCAAGATGCCAAAATGAACAGTTTTCATTACTCAAAATGTTCATGAAATCATCACTAAACTGTACACAAAGTGCTAAGCTTGCCCTATCCAAGCTCAATCAGATGGCATCAATGACTGCATCTAGATCGCAAGAAGCTGAAGCACCCGAAATTGAATGCCCACTACCGGAATGACTAGGCTCGACTTCAGGATCTTCTCCTGACTCGAGGACAACTTCCAGTGAAGCTGCTTCTGCTTTCGGTGCCTCCGTTAGCACCATCTGCTGTTTGAATTGCTCCAAAGTCGTTGTCTCCTCACTCTCTTCCTCGACTGTACAAGTTGCTGGAGATGGTAGTTTCGCCACCTTCTTGTCATCTTGCAGTACCTTCCTCCTTTCTTCCTTCTTCTTCCTCTCTTCCTTGTGTTTAGATAACTTTTGGTCATCTGAACGCGCCTTCCTCCTTTCTTCCTTCTTCCGCTCGTCCACAAGTTTATTTGCTGTTGTAAACAGAACACATGTCAGTTCCAAAGCTACAGTCACAACGCGACTCCTACTTATCCAAGTACAATAGCAAGGTGCGCTAGTGTGCTAATTAATAGATCTTGCAACTACTTTGTGGCAAACATCCACTCATAGAATCCCAATTCTGACTTTGGGACGTACTGTGAGTGGCCAACGTTGCAATGGCTGCAGCAACAGCTTCTGTGTAAATGCTCCCACAACGTCGATTAGCAAGAAGAGGAAATGGTAGAATAGATTCATAAGCAGTCATTGGAGGTACGCGGGAGGTTGACTTACCAGCGAGGGGTGAAGGACCCATAATGTGGACCTCATGCTTTGAGGATTTGGAAACTGGTGTACCTTCAGCAGGCCTACTAGCTTCCCTCTTCCTCACCAAAAAAGTTGACGACTGTTGCATAGACTTTCCTTTATCCTTGAGAATAGGGTTTACCTTTGGTGTTTCTAACGCGTCAAACCCCCACGATTCCAACCACTGAGAATCACCCATTTTCTTGCACCCAGGACAAGCCCGACATCCTGAAAGCAGTTCTGGCCACAAGCACCACGGGTGAAACAAACAGCCGCAAGAATATGGTACTAAACTGTTGGAAACAAACAAGAGCTTGCACACGGCACACGGTGCGTCCAGTTTAATCTGTGGCGAAACACCCAATTCCGAACACTTGTTCCCCATTGGCTTCTTTGGCTTGATGGAGTATTGAGCTGCTCTCTCAGTGGCTACTTTCTTCTGTAATTCTTCTACCGCACGTTCAGAAGTTATGTAACTGTCATTCTCTTTCGCCAAGCATCTCGACAGTGATGCCGTGGTTTCTTGGGCAGACTCCAACTTGTCATTGTTTGCGTCAATGTCCTTGCTGATCTGCCGTTGCTCTTTGTCTATACGCGCCTTCTCCTCCAACTTCCCAGCTTTAGCAAGGTCTTTGCTCTTTCTGCACAACTCGTCCTTCAAGGAATTAAGCCGCTCATCTTCTGTTTCGTAGCCCCGACAAGCGACTTCCATTTTCTTGCAACTGTCCTTCAATTGAACAAGTGACTTCTCCTTACTACGGAGTTCAATGCACTTCTTCTTCATCTCCACAAGCAAGTCATCCACCTTATCAGCGCCCGTATCCCGACGCCGACCGTGCTCAACTCCATCGTGCTCAAGGAAATATTGGCAACACTCCTTTATGATGCCTGCGAACTGCTGCTTCAATGCTGGAGGGCCCAACTTCAGCGGATTGTTGTGCGCATGGTTTTGTCGTTCCTCCGTCACCTTTGCTGCTACCGCTGCCCAATTCACCTTGTTCTTGTGCCCATTGTCTTCATGGTAGAAGATACATGCGCGTAGGAACGTCTGGCTGAACACTTTGTTGTCAGGGGAATCGCCGTATACTCGTTGGTACATCTTCAAGTACGCTTCCCGGGCTTGAAGGTCCCTACACCTTTCCAACAAGAACCTCGTTTTATTGGCGCCCTCCCCACAAGGCCAATCGTCCTCGTACATGGATGCTGGCACCATGCCCTCCGTCACCTCTTTCGGCGAGCACCCTTCCTTGCAGAGTCCTACCACCCTATGGAAAAAATCCTCGTCATAAACTGCCTTTGATCTCCCTAACAAACACGGTGCCAACAAAACTAGTTTCTCTCTCAATTCTGTGGGAATCCCCTCTAAATCAAACGGCGCTTCCCAAGACAAGTCATTTGGCACAGGCTCTTTGACAGGAGCTTCCAATTTCCTTGGAGACTCCCGTTCCTCCGCTTTAAGAGCGGCTTTGCCTTTGACAAGGCTTTTTGAACGACTTGCTCCTTTGGTACTAGCCATGTTCGGAGCAGACTACAAAACCGTAAACAAACAAAATGTGGTACAAGAGACAGCTCGGGTGATGAAAACAAACGGTAGATGAAGGTTTAGGCTGGTAGAGAAGAAGGAGGTGATTAGGGCATGTTGATGGCAACGCCTAACAAAGCCACCAGTAGTCCTGACAGCAAGGATTACTTGTAATGTCAATTCATTGGAAGGGGTAAGTTTAAGTACATGGCGTGCGAACATGACTGCCACTTCCCCTGATGGGTACGGGAAGGCTGCAATGTCACAGTGGATGGTGACAGTTGGACAATGGCAATTAAGGGTCTAGTTTAGGGTTTAGGCCATTATAATAAACAATTCCACATAATAGTAGGAGGTAATTTAAACTGTATTGATGTTGTTAAGGGCACTGTGTTGATTTGAAACTGATGATTACAATGACACGTTGCTAGCATGAGAGAAATTGGGCCTGAGATAAATGAATCCTCAGTTCAAGACTAAAAATGATGTGATGCCAGTAAATGTGATTTGAGGCGGCCCATGTGATTCATTCATTGTTGGCCTCAACTTCATGATCACCATACCTTTGTGCAAGAAACTCAATCTGAGGCAACTTGTGCAAACCATTCTCGCTCCATTGCTCGGACTTCTTCTTCTAGTTTGGGCTTACCACTTGCTGCAAAATTGGAGAGGACGGGGGTTTGTTGCGAATCCACAACATGGGGAGATACCCCGCTCGTTCTTGCGCTGCCAACAGGAAGAACTTGCAGGATTGAGGAACGTCCTCCGAGAGTACTGGAGACTGCCCAGCCGATTTGGTCGAGGTACCTCTATTTAGCCCGGTTAGTTTGGGCGGACAAGGTTGCGCTTTTGATGAATTCGAGGAGCCAATTCCGTTGGATGGAATTCCTGAAGAACTCAAGCAGCAGCTACTCTCTGTTGCCCCAGTTCTAGCAGGTCGTGATGGTGTATACGACGCACGTTTCTTCACCGTTGTTGTTGGCCTATGCCCCCGCGGCGTTCAAGTGGACCAGGTCTTGCAGATGATAGTAGTTACGGACGATGAGATCTTGCTAAACTGGAAGACACGGGCAGATCCATATCGCTTTCCAATTAACTTGTATGTTGACAACGACCAGAAAGCACAGTTCTGTGAACAGCATAGGCTCGTTTATGGAGGGCAGTCGTGCAACAATGCATTTTCTTTGAGGTTCTTACATGCTTGCTTTGCTACGTTTGTGCACAAAGTTGAGATTGACTGGGTGGCAAAGGCAATCAAGAGGCGCAACACTCGAATGGATCAGAGGAAGCACAATCGCCATAGATTGGGTCTTGTGGCAATCAGAGAGCAACTTGCCACCTTGTGCGCCATTGTCAACAGTTACACATCTACTACCGGTGGCAACAAAATCTCCAAGAAAAAGACCCTCAAAGTTTCTTCAACAGTAGCAAGAGCGGAATCAGAGTTGCGCGAATTGGTCCAGCTTCGTGACCAAGCATCAAGTGGCCTCGATACCCTCTTGCAGGCATTGGCGGACTCAAAGGAGGCACTTCATACCTGCGTGAAAGAACAAGAAGAATTGCATGCGCGGTACATGAAAATGGAAGCGGAATTTTTGTTCAAACGCAAAGCCGGCTCTGCGTTGTCAAGTTTGAAGTTGGTGGAGGGACGAGATATGTTGGAGAAACTGATCACAATGGCGGATACACAAGAAAAGGCAGAAGAAAGAATACGATCCATTGAAGTTGACCAGTTGCGTTTGTTGCGCAGGACTGTTGAGTACTCCAATGCGGTTGTTCAGGAAGCCGAGGAGAAATTACAGCGCCTTAAGAAGAACTCTTTGGTGTTGCGTCCACGGGCTCCATTTGTGTACCCAACAGGCAAGTCTATCCCTGCCATGTGGCGAACAGAATCCAAGCTTTGTGCGGGCTGTGCGAAACACGGTTTTGTAGCTCGTGCTGTGATCATTGCTTCTTGCGGTTGTCAATTTCACCCAATGTGCATTGCCACGTTGATGGCTGAGCATAAACACAATTGCCCACGCTGCGACGAAGAGTTCAGTGGTGCTTGGATGGCGCAGTTTGGGTATCCTCTTACAACCCGAATGAAGGAGGACGTTTCCAACATGACAACCAGGTTGGAGGAGGACGCTACTACAAACTTAGGTGAGTTCATTTGAATAAAAACAGGGCGTTAATTTCCTTTGCTATTCATTACTTTAAATCCTAAACATTCAATAAATGTCTTGCAGCCAATAAGTCAGTTCAGGAAGGACCAGTCCCCAATGGCAGTAAAGATGTGCAGATGGGAGAGAATAGCACTTTGCCGGGTAGTGAAGGGACGTTTCCAGCAATGTCATTGCCGGACCTGCAGAACGTGGACTTGACCCTAAACCTAGGAAGCCGAGCTCATCTCCAGGGCTACTGTGTTTTGCTATATCTGTGAATTCACCAAATGCTGCCAACTTCCGCCCCAGTCTAGATGTCGCTTCAACCTCCCGAAGTGCCCCATCTCAGAGCCCCTCCACCCCTGTGCTAGCACGTACATGCGAATTCAATGTTTCAATTGGAGAGGACGGGGGGATTTCCATCAACAGGACCCCTTCAACAAGGTCTTGAACTGTGCAATAGGCATAATTGGATAAATGTGTGCAAATAGACTAGTTATATCGTAATTCACATATAGAAATTGACTTTCATACTCATTTTCAACATGCACATGTAGTTACTAATGACTGGGTTCCAATTTTTGTTCATGTACAGTTGGGAACATGTGAGGTCTTCAATTAAATAATATTTCAAATTTACTATGAAAGCCACATCTGTAGCTTGTTCTAGGTTGCTCATACATAGCTTCTCAACTTATATGCTGATCTGAAGTACGTCTACCAGGCTAGCCATGACCTTAAATAGTCTCAAAATTAGGTCGTTGTTCTTCAGATCTCTCATCGTTGCCTTCAGTCGTCCTACCATCAATTCTCCCAATGTCAATGTTTGCCACATCAATGACACTGTCTTCCACACCCTCTTGTCTAACTTCTCTCACCCAAGCTCTGCCGACTCGTACTCTATCTTCCCTCCACCTCCTAGCTGCATCCATCGCATTTGAAGTGTCATAGGCTATCTTCTTCTTGAGCGTCGATGCTACCATGTTAGCTTCACTTGTTGACCCTTGGTTGCATACGTCCTGCACTCGTACTTGCTTTGCAAACCTGTGTTGTATGTTTCTGTACCAATGTTGGTATTGCTGAACGATGGCACTTGTTCTATCTTTAGTGCCGCCATGTTGAGTGTGGTGCTGATTCGCAGACTTAGCTGCATGATGTGATTTCTCCATACCTTGGTTGTTCCAAACAGCTAGGCTCCCGTATGTTTCCACATACCAAGGACCATGCCGCACTAGGTTATGCTGCGAAGACCCCAGAAAAATATATTATTCACACATCGAAACAACATCCAAATCCAATACACCCTGAACACGGTAATTGGCCGAGCCTAATTGGCTGTTAGTCGTTTTGGTAGCAATATGAGGGATGTTGGCGACAGGTTCCTCTAAACTTACCATATAATAAGTGACATGTTCTTCTCCAAAGCACTTCACATAAAGGCGCCCCCAACTCTCAATTTTTCCCTTAAAAGTGTTGATTTGCTCTTGATCCAAAGAAAGGCCCACCAAATATGGCAATACTGTTTCTAGCGCTTGCCACATTTCCACCCTATCCAAATATTGTGTACCTTGATCCAAGGTGTTGTTTTCTGAACGCAAGACGTCCTTCCATACACGATCTTGCCCTAACCAAGTCGATGGTTGAAACATCTTAGTTGTAGTAACGCCACTAAGGGAGGGCTTGATGGGGATACTGTTGGAAACACCACTAAGCGTTGTGTCTTTCATTATGCGTACATTGCCACCGTGAAGCCTTGCTGCTGACAACGTCTTCTCCATATTTTGTATGGCAACTTCTTGACGTGCTTCATTCTCCATATTCCAGATGAACATGAAGTGCAGGTGAAGAATCTTCTCCATCATCCTCGTTAAGGCATGCAATGTGCAAATATGTACCCTTTCAAGTGATATCGGCAGAATAGGTTTCCAACGCGGTTCACCATCAGTGGAGAGTGGTTTAGGGAGGACGTTACCAACGAATAGCCCTCCATGCCATCTATGTTTTCTTCTCCTAGCCTCCGACGTAGCACTTGCCACTGTTCCCACCACTGATTTGGCCTGTTGTTGGTTACAATAGATGCAGGAATGAAGGGCATTGGCACCATGTTTAAGACCGTAAAGACATTTGATTGTCTTCATATCTGCAGACAAATGCCACTCTACTTTGAAGTTTCCAACACCTTCAACACATAGCAACTGGCCCCCATCTTGTGCTTTGATAAGTTCCGGGAATTGCGTTTGTTGGAACACCCACTGGAGGACTTCATTTGACTCCTTCGCAACCTCAAAGCATGCAATGGGCCATATTTTGGTTTCAGATTGAACCGAAAAATACCTGTCATCAGTCTTCTGTATACTGGTGTCCAAAGCACGATTCATAAGGGTCAAACTAACCCTTTCGAACTTCCTCCCATGCAAAATCTCTGCTTCGTCCATCTTCAACACGAAAACCAACGGCTTGTCTCCAACTTCTGCACCCGTTTCCAGCATTGCACGTTTTAGTATAGGACATGAAGTAGACCAGTGAATAAGAGCAGATAACACGTCCATCATCCTCTCATAGAAGTTGGAAACATAATGAAGTACTGACCTTCGGGGGTGAAACCGTATAGCTTTACCATAGTTCTCTGTACAACTTCAATGTCAACAAACAAAGAGTTCTTTGATGACAAAACAACTCGGGTTATCTCTTTCTTCTTCTTCCTTCCTTTGGCATTGGGCACTGCAACTGGCGCCACAATCTCCAATGTGCTGTCGATGTGGTAATATTCACCCACAAGATCCTTCAGCTTTCCATTCATTCTTGTTCGCAACAGAGTGACCTGATAAACATATTGCATTGTTTCAGAGAACCCAACCCTAAACCCTAACCAACAATATGCACAGAATTGCAGCACCATCTAAAGATATTGCACCGTGCATGAGAACCCAAACCCTTAACTCCCTAACCCGCATGCATATCCTATAGATAGATAAACCGTAGCATGTTTCCAACACGATGTAGGTGTGACTTTTGGAATGGAGTGAGTAATACCTTGTGCGGATTTGGTAGAAATGTAGGCTTCAATCGCTTATCCACAAGCTGCACGTGCCCTTTGATTGATTTGTAGATTTCGCCATACCCTCTCTGAGACACTCCCGTCATGTCACATGCTGCTAGTATTGCTTCTGTTCCCAACTCCATCCCAATTTTATCGAAATAGTAGTTGGTCATTCTGGTAGCCGCGAAACTGCTCCTTGGATTTGACACCAAGGCCAATGTCTCTCCTTGAGACAAATAAACTCCTAAACCCTGACCTGTCCCGTCTTATAAATCCTTGTCGCCACACAGCCGCTTCCTCCCTTTCGAAACCTTGTTTTCCGCGTTGATAGAGTGAACGGCAGACTGTTGCAACAAGCTCCGAATCTTCGCTATGCGTGCTCTTGCGGCGCCACCAGTCTTTGCTAGTTCAGAGAGACCTTTCGATGCACCTAGTGGAGTAGTGCCACTAGTCGTGCCATTTTCCTCTGAAACTGCAACACCGACTTTCTTGCTTCTTTGAGATCATATTGTACTCGCTGCAACTCTTCATCCGCAGCTTCACGTCCTTGCTGTTGTGCTGTTCGAATGTTGTTGCTATAAGCCTCCTCGTTCTTCTCCAAGTCTCGTTGGAGACATGCACATCTAGACCTCAACGCGTCACATTTGGTCTTCAATAGATTGATCTCTATGTGGCTATCTGCAAGCAGTTCCTGTGAACGCACCGCCTCTTGGTTGTTAGCAACGTCCAGGTCGCGCTTCAGCATTGCGATTGAATTCTGCAAGCACACTGTTTTTCTAAACCAATCAGCATGTGCTTGTTTTAAGGCACTCGTTGCATCGCTGGTGCTAATCAAGTGTTTGGTGTATCCTAAGAGGCCTGAATCACCGTGACAAACAAATTCTAAGTAACTCTTCAATGTTTGGAACTGTGGTGGCTTCCTAGTCACCGGATCTGTTGGGTACAGATTGCCATCCAACCATAAATCTATATTCGTGGCTCCAGATTCTCTCAAGGATGGAAATTCTGAGCGAGAGAGTTGTTGATCAATTCGAACCCCCTTCTTCACTATAGGCACAAATCTACTATGAAGAGCTACAGATGCTGTATACGAAGTATTGTTGCCCTTGTTCGTAACATCTTCAAGTGCCATCGCTTCGAACAAGATCTTTCCCAGCCTAAAACCACATCTAAATTCCTACAAGGTTACTACTTGTCAACAACTATGGGAACATGGATGAGCCAACTCATTTGGCGGGAGTCAATTCTAATGGCCTGTACGATGTGGAGTCGCATGAGCATCTCCACATTGACATTCTCCCCCAAGTTCCCACGCTCCTCAACTAGATTGTACACCACAAGTACAATAATTGGAAATACTGGCTTCCAAATCTCAACCCCTAAACTCGGACTACCCTAAAACTTTTTTCCAAATGGTACTCATCGACTATAGTAAAATAATAGTCAAAGAATATTAAAAAATGTGTTGTCTTCATTGCTTCAAGTGCTAGGTTGCCAACAGGGCCACTGTTTGTACAAAGTGAAGGTGCACGGCCATTGCCAAGTAGGATGAGCTTGAGTGCTTCGGTGACAACTGGATATGTACCGCACAGGGCTCATTGGTGCACAGGTTTGATGGAAACGCTTAGAATCGACTATATAATTGTAATTACCCCTTTTCCAAATAGCAAAAAATTAATTTCCAAGCAAAAAGTACCGGCCATCCAGAGACCCGAATTTTGTTCTAATGCTTATGCATGGCACTTTGTATCTATTGCAATTTGCTATTTCTTTTTTTTTATCTTTCCTTGATTGTAATTAACAACCATGTTTACTTGTATTGTATTTGAGAAGATGCATTGCACATTGACTTTAAACACATTAGATTGCAACATGCTTGAAAAATTTATTGCCAAATCTTTAATACTCCTATTACTACAATTAAGGATTAGTATTATGGGATGGAAGGAGTGTGTTGTTTTGAACCTAGTAACCCTTGTTAATCATTGTAACATACTTCTAATTGTTTTGAATGTGCATCAATGATGTTGGGCTATTCCTAAGGTTGTCTTTTTGCACTATAATAAAAGTAGGCAACATAGATTCCTTCCTTTTTCTTTTTTTTAAAGTTAAATATGAACTTTTATGCAATAGCATTCTCAAAAGAACACATACTTTGTCATTGTCATTTCATCGTCCACAAAATGACATTTATGGCATTTATGGCATTTATAGTAGACTCTTTACAAAAGTACTTTATTAACACTTTAACCTCTAAGTGTCCCAAGGATTCAAAAGTGTCCTCACATAGTCTAAAAGTCCAATTTGAAGCGATGTAACTTTTGGATCCAATTTCCAAATTCAATCAAACTTGTATTGAAAATTTTATCTCTTTTCTAGCTAGTGTGGTAAAATTTTCAAATCAATTCAAGATGTACAATTTTTTGGGAAGCCATTCAAAATTCATAGTTTTAATTTGAGTTCACCGAGCTACATTTTGATGGGTACAACTTCGGGGGCTTGTATCTCCTTCATATAATGTTCTTTTATAATAAAATTTGCTGGAATATGTTCCCCTTGAAGTCTAGTTATTGTGGTAAAAGTTTTGTGTCAATCTAAACATTTTTGGATTACAATGAACTTCAACAACTTGTTACTTCTTCATACCAAGTCTATTTCTACTAAAAATAATTTTGAGAAAGTTGCGCATACTAATCTCATTTGAATGACTATAAAGCATTTTAGTAGGAGGTTCAACTTTATATGTGTGTTTTTTGTAACTTTCTTGGCTATTTTTTGACATTTCAAAGCCATTTTATAGACACAATCAACCAATTGAATGATATTTTTTTTCAACAATGTATTTACATGCTAGTTCTAAAGCACTTTATAGCTTAATGTTTTTTCATTTGTGTAGGTTTAGAAATCAAATTTCACCCCAAACATGTTGCTAGGAAAATTTCAGCATCCCTTTTCAACACTAGAACATTATAATTTTACAATATATTACAATATATGTGGCCAAATGACTCCAAATTATAGAGTAGATTTTGAAAAGTTATAAATTCATGGGGATTATACATGTTAGGCCCTTTAACCTCATATATTTTTGGTCACCAACTTTTTAGATTTGACTTGTGAAAAAAAGATTGAAAGACTTCACATCACTTTTGTAGTTTTAAAACCCCATGGTCAAACATTATAATCTTTCACTCCAAAGTGATATTGTTGTGTTTTCTTTTTTTACAAGATCTCTAACATATTTAGTTTGAATTTGCACGATCATAATTCAAAAAAATTAATAAAACTTAACAAAATGTTGGCATTTTGTTTATTTTAGAAAAAATTCTAAGAAGCTCAAAACATATAATATCCATTATTTTTTTTTCCTATTATGCTTTATTTAGCATTTTCTTTAAGTACCTCTGTAGTTAATGAAGGACCTAATTGCAACACATTTCATTTTCTAACACATAAAAAACATGGTCCTAAATGAACAATTCTATAACTCAAAACCACAAGTTTTAAAAAAGAACCTCTAACATTTTAGACATTTCATACTTCAAGGATGTCCACTCAAGGTGAATCTAGTGTTAAATATAGGCTACCTCAACATATAAAAACTTATATTAATATGAGGTCGTTTAATCATGTTGTCTTATTAGATAATATTACAAACTTTAACAATTGTAACTATGTAACCAAATCTATTTCATTACATTCATAAGTATTAGGCATAGGTGGCAATTTCAATAAGGTATGAACAACTAAAACTATCCATTAAAGTTCACCACCCATTTTTCACAACCAATCTTAAATAGACAATGATCACTATGGCAAGGAGAAATTACAATGTGACTTGAACTCAAGATGATCACATTGAAATACCTATGAAAAGCTATACATGATTAGTATGCAAAACAATTTTGGCACTAAAAGTGTTCTGTCACATGGAGACACATATTGCATTCTTTTAAGTACCAATATTGAACATGAGACATTTTCAGAGACTTGTGTGATTCAAAATTCAAAATTCAAAATTAATTCCTCAACAATCATAACATGAAGACTTTAAACATGAAACAGCTTGCAATAGATTCAGTTTCTATTTTTCTCTCAAGAATATTTTACTGGAAAATACTTCAGGAAGTTGAACACTCCCAGAAATTGAAATCAGCTCTTAAATGGTTGCTCTATGAATCTCCTACCTTTTACACAAACTTTTCATTGAAATGAACAATTTACAAGCTCAAGATTCTTAGTATATCTAGAGTGAATGCTTTTGTAATATTTTGGGACACCGGAACAAACCCACGGCAAACTGTTTGTAGCCTGAAGACCTTAGTTGACAGGACCAACACTATGCGATGGTTAACAACAGGCCTGCAGGACAAAACATAGAACGTACATCGGACACAAATTGACTTGTTTGTAGATTAAGGAACCCTGTGCTGCTGGCCCAAAGTCTTCCTTGCATGTCGCCACCACGAATCCCCATGTGCCACACTAGAGAATCCCTGAAGCACAGAGTCATCAACACGAGCTAGAAAGTGTCTTGAAGGATTTGACCCATGAAGTCAGAACATGTAAAAAAAACAATAAAATAGTCAACATTAGAAAAATTACAGCTAAAATCACGTTGGGTAATCACAACACCAGATGACAATAGAAGAGCAGAGAAGAAACACATGAACTACCATAACATAATAGATAAAGTAGGGTTAACCAGTTTCCATGCCACTCAGAGTTGATAAAATATTCCCAAACCATCTTTAGCAACTGGAAAACTTTGGGTAAAAGAGATCCTTCTCCAGAGCTTGTGCTTGAGGTCTGTTGAAATACCTGCTGCAGCTGTCAAATGCAGCATGAACTGATCGCTAGCTCGCACTTACCCCCAGCTAGTCAAGAACATAAACACGCCGAGCTGTCCCCCATGAGTAAACAGGGTGCTTCTTGCTGGGATGAGGGGCTGCTACAGTATGTGCACATGCATGCACATCCGATTAGTAAATGGAGTGCTCCATCCTCGTACACAAAAGCAATGGCGAAATACAGAGATCCAAAATGTCCTAGAGACTGGTGGATTCGTATCAATGCCTCCAAAATACAGTAATACAATGAGAGCCGATCTCTAGACAATAAATGCTTGTACGGTGTCACTGTCATGAACTACATAGAAGTAGCACACAACGGCATGTTTATGTGTGAAGTACAATTATAAGTAAAGAGAGATAAAATTCACCAAGTCTACTATTGCATCTATATAATTTTATGATTTCTTGTTACTTTAAACCTACCACAATGCATTTCCAAGCAGTTCCAATTTGACTATATATCTACGAGTCCACAAATTCCTACTAAGCACCCATTCTAGCGCTCCATTAACACTGAACGTGAGTCCAGGAACCGACCGTAAAATTGTCGACAGAGCCCATCCAATTCAGCTTGTAGCAAGAACTCCTCTCCCCATGTTCCTTGTTCTGTGTCAGGCTGTTTCTGCCAATTGAAGCTGCTGAAAATCAGTCCGTCCAAAACAGCAACATTTATGGAGATGAAACAAAGGTACAGCTGAAAATCTTAAACCGCTAGCCATCAGTACAGGAGCCTATGCTATGATTATGAAACAGCATGCATGCATGCCGCGCCTTACTTGAACAGAAGAAACAAAGTTCTTCTACTAATGCATAATCCACAGAATAGTTCCCATGAGATTCTTCTCAAACATTTTGCCGACGATGGTGTTGATGCCGATCATTCTCTCTGGCCAGTTGAAACTCCCGCTCTGTAGAAAAAGTCAACAGAACGAAGAACTCAGTGTGATTTATGGTCTATAAAACCACATAATTTACGTAAGTTGGTGAAAACCACCAGGAAAAGAAAAGAAAAAAGTCCTCGAGTAGCTGTTGACCATTTGCAAATTAGAACGTCATCTTCTGAATCAAAAACTGAAATCACACTGCAGTACGGCTGATCAGCATTAAATGCATCAACTCCTCACCTCGAGAAATTGCGCTATGCCGAATCTTCTCCCCGTGACCTGAAAATGTACGAAAGTGTAAATGCAGGTTAGAATAAACGCTCAGAATGCACAAACTTTAGATTAGTTTGTACTTCGCAGTAAACGTATCACCCATATATGCACAGACCTTCCAGGGCAGGATTAATATTAGCCACAGAAACAGTATATCAATATTCCCTACCAGAACAGCTGTTGAACGGCCTCACAATATCTATGTAGACAGGTAGCCTTGAAAGCATCATGGAACACATCAGCATTTACAATATGCCTGCAAAGCGTGCATATGGAGCGCTTGCACGGATAGCAAAGGCCATTCAACAGCTGCTGGTCGGCAGAAAAAACTGTCAGGCACATATCACAAACCTAATATCAACTTCTGAACAACGTTGCAAGAATTATAACTCGAATTATAATGTCCGACACGTTAATCACTACTGAACGCTGATGACAAAAACAAAATAGAAGCTCGTGAGATTTGACATGCATGACAGCAGGCCCACATGAAGAATTCCGAATATTAGCAACAGCAACCGCTAAAACAGACAAAGCTTACAATTACAACTGTATTTACATCTGTCGTAAGCAAACTTATTGACGAAGTAATTAAACATTTGTAGAACGCACCAAAGGCCCACAGTTCTACCCAAAATACAATTTGATCCAAAGAAGGATTGCGACCTCATTTCTTCAAAATGTCACGAAATTGGTCTAGGGAATTCACCTGTGTCCCTGCCTCTTTCCTTCCGGCGGTAGTCCCTGTCCTTCGCGTTTTCTCGATCTTCACGTTCTCGTTCCTTGTCTCTCCTATCCCTGTCGCGATTCCTACCTCGTGCCCTTTCTCGTTCAGCATCGTGACCCCGCCCACTGCCACGAGATTCATGGGGCCTTTGTCTGTACATGTCCTTATCCCTAGTCTTATCCCCTGCTTCACCTTCCCTATGATGGACAGTTTTTTCCTTTCCTACACCAGGGTCATCCCTCAACTCACCATTAGCATTTGAGTTTTGGACTTCGTCAATATCATGACTCCTATCCTTAATTGCTGTAGATTTCAAGTTATCTACAGGCGTTTTCAAAGCTGGTTCCTTCTGTGTGGCAGCATCTGAACTTGTTGTGGTCGGTACCTGCTCAGAAGTGGATCCATTCACCATAGTCTTGATCAATCGTTCCTGAAACACATAGGCCCACCTTAGAAGGATAGCTTTGAGGTAGAAACCAGTATTGCAATGTAGCCAAGACTATGGGCAAATACAAGATAGTAAAAGTTAGACGAGGATGAACATACCTGTCCTTCAGTAGGAATATCCCACGCTTTGCTGGTCAACACAAATGACTTGCTGTCCCTTTCGACTTCAACATAATGCCCTTTCGGTTGTGTGTATAACTCTGCAAGGACCTTACAGACTGCTTCAATGTCACTCCATTTGGCATCAAACACTTCCCACCACCTGTCAGGCAATGGTACTTGAAACTTCCGAGCTGCGGCATAAACAACTCCACAAGCAACAACTTCGCTCTTGAAGCGCACGCAGAGTGTGGTGCGTAAGCTGCATCAAACGAAACAAGGTGCATCAGCTCTTGCATGAACAACTCAAGTGATACAGCTTCGTGACACCGTCTCAAAGCATGATCCTATGCTGCAACACACAGAACACATAAATTATCAGCCCTGACAATGATGACCAAGAGCAATAACTGGAACTCAAACCCACTGATCAACTAGGAACTATTACAAATGTAAACATAACAAACGTTACGAACTCATCAAATGCAATTATTACATAGTGTCGCAACGAAACACTAAAGATATTCGACAGGAACCATGCACAGGGCTGCGAACATTGCTGTAGCTTTCATGTACCTGTCATTCGCAAGGCTCCACGCCACTTGCATCAGGTCTGAAGGAGCATCAAGCACCATCAAATAGCTTATGATGAACTTGTGAGGATGCTCTACGTGACAGATAAATCCCATCTCCTTCAGAAGGTGTCGCTCTGTCCTAATCAAGTCGGTCTTCATTTCCTCAAACTTCTGCAGTTTCAAGGTCACCGTTAATACCAACAAAGTCAAGCCCGACCTGTAAAGTAGCAAAAATTAAGTTTGAGGCAGCGAAGGTGAGGATACGAAAGGATTGAAGGATTACCTGTGATGCTATCTCCAAGAACTCAAGGGGGAGGTTTCCCCGTCTCTGCTCCATACGATTGAACACTTGCAACACTTCATGAATTTTCCGAGGGCTTTCTTCAAGTTTAGCTGCTAGCCATACACAACTGGCTGCCACCCTCTGCAATTACAAACTCCAGTAAGATAGGCCGAAAGAATATTCAATATGCAGTTACACTCCATACTCAGAAGCTCTCAGTGTTATAGCTCACTCATATCCACTAGAACAGATATACACATTCAACCAAATATTATATTTACTGGCGGCTTCTCCAATCTAACCTAAGTAAGCAATTGTAATTATACAACCACGTCAAACAGCGATCATGAGAAAACAAAACACCTGAAATGACGACAACTATTGTTCAAGCTCATCCATTTTGCAACACCTAAACGAGAGCATCAAATTCCAGGAAAAACTCCGAATCATCTGTTTTGAACCCAAATTGACTGAAAAAAGGACCACTCACCTTCACGAAGAATCGTGCGAAGGACTTTTTGCAATAAAATCGATGAAATAGAACCTGGCCCGTCGCCATCACTGCTTGAGGCCTGCATGTAAATGATTACGAAAATCAGTTCCAGAACCTGTTGCTGATTACAAGGAGAAAAAAATGCTTCTGCACTCCTAGCATGAACCAGAACGCGTCTACGTCATCAACGAAACCCTAAAAAGATGAAACCCGATGAAACCCTAAAGACTGGCCGCTGCACCGAAAGAAAGAAAATAAGGACATGAGCATGCTTCAAATTCATTCAAAAAAATATTCCAATGCAAGGAGAAGTGCGAGCACGTACAATCCCAAGAGGATGCCGCTCTCCTGTACGAGGTCACAGCCAAACCGACGCAGGGTGGACTCCGTCTTCTCATCAATGCCATCTTTCCGCGACGGCGAGTTCGCAAGCTGCTCCTCCGTCACATAAAAGGTGTCGAGAGCAGTATAGATCATTTATGCGACGGCGGCAGACCCAATCCGGAGCCCCAAAATCGTCCAAAAACCCTGGCTGCCGCTACAAGACCATGAAAAACGCTCTCCACGAAACCCCCGCAACTAAGTTATGTGATGCCGGAATCAAAATACACCCGATAGAGTGCAAGCGAGAAGAGATGCGCAACCACACACGACTGAAGAGAGCTACAAAAACGGGAACAACGTGGAAGCGGCAGCACAAATCTCCGGATACTAACCGGAAGGTGCACGCGGAGAATGGCAATAATAAGCTTCGTCTACCACCCACACTACTTCTGTATTTAGTGTATTTCCTGGACACCTTGACCTCGTAAAGTAAAGTCTTATTAATGATCGAACAGTGGGGAACGGATGAATTTCATTCGACTTTGGGGGAAAACCCTCTCACGAATAGTCAGGAATGGATGAGTTTCATTTGTCTTTTTGCGTGACTAGTACTTTAGGACGAATGGATTTCATCCTCATTTTTCTTTTTCTTTTTCTTTTTTGAAACATACAGCTTTCAAGGGTTGTAGTTGGCCTAACACGACACAACTAAGGCAACACCATGGATATCTCCACATCTTTATTTTTTTGAAAGGGCTCACCAATACGAAGTTGTACTGAAAAATAATTGGACTAAGTTAGGTTAACTCCTAAATGATGTTAGAAGTTAAAATTGGCCTATAGCTTACAATACAAAAAAATCTACATACTCAATTGTTTGGATGTTAAAAAAATTATCTTAAATGCTGGCATATTTGGAAAGTCACCAATTTGTCTCCTTACTGATTGTGCAACAAAAAATCCAAAAAAGAATTAAATTCCAAGTTTCTGACCAACAAGAAGAGTCCCATTTATTGCAAGTTGTAGTCATTCACAATAATGTAATAGCTCAAAAGCTACCATATCATGACCAATTTAGTGATAATTCCTTGTTTCTAAAAAAATAAATTAATAGAATATAGTTTTGTATTTCATGTGAACGTTATCAAAACAATACATAGGTTTAAACTCAATACTTTAATGCCTAGGCAATTGAGTATGTAGATTTTTTTATTGCAAACTGTCGGCCAATTCTAACATCGTATAGGGAATAGATTACCTATCCTTCGGGGCATGGCATTTTTCCTTGGAAAGACCTTACCTTGGTGCAAGCTTAATTAATCATATATAAAGACGTTGAAGTCAAAAAGTGGTCAATGAATGACTTCCCAAATCATTATAGAAATAAAAACATGCGCCTATTGGTCCAAAAATCCGATCATTTTTTAGTGACTATCTTAGTCATAGATTGGCGTCCTTCTAGAATTAAGGTTGGATTAAGGATACTAGTAGGAATTGATCAATAAAAGTTGTAGGTTTGAATAAGTCCAACAAGTCAATTATGGCTATCCATTGGGTGACTTATAAACTATTTTATTTTATTTTATTTAGCTTTTTGCAAAATAATTTAGGTAATTAATGAGAAATTGAAAAAAAAAATCCATTCAACTCTTCTAAAACAATTCCAGTGCATAGAGAGGAATGGAATCAATGGATTACTTTCATTTGGCTTTAATGAAATCCTTAGCTATTAATGCATATTAAGATATTTCATCCAATTTATTCTATATGTGCATTATGGAAGGAAGAGGGGAACTACTAAATAAAGTAATATAATTTTCCAACCAAATGAAGTGATTGTAGTTTCAAAAAATAATATTTAAATGGAGTGAAAACAAAAACATAATTGAAAGAAACACACATGAACATTAAAAAGTCATGTTGATTCAAACTACTCAATTTGTACAATATATAGCACTAATGTGTTATTTCATGTCATGTTAGTCTTACTTCTTTTGCGTATGTGCCCTCATATGTGCCACATCCTATTTTGAATTTTTATGTGGATAATGATATGGCATTGTAGAATGTCTTTTGGAAAAAAAATTGTAAATGCAAGTGCAATAATGATAATTTCAAAAAAAATTTAAAACAAACTTGAAATCTACATTTTGAGGGATTTTGACAATGTAAAAGATTGTAAAATGTATCATTATGTATTGGCATCTTTATAATCATGTAGAAATTTGCAAATTTGAAGAATTTGAAATCAATGAAGAATATTCATTCTAAATCTAAATCTATGATGTATTTGAATTTTTATAAATTTTTGAAACTATAAAACTCTTAATCTATGAAGCTTTAAATCTACAAATTTTTAAATCTATGAAAGATTAGATTCATAATCAAACTTCCAATCTAAATAACACAAGTTTCGTAAAAATATAATAAACTTAGAAAGATACAACATAAAACTATGAGTTTAAAACCAACATCATGTTCAAATTGAAATGGTAGAGGATTTACAATTGTGTATGTATATACAATGTATTTGTAAGTGCATTTGAAAGGATGGAAAGATTAGCACATTGAAGCAAATAGAGCGTAAGAAAATCACTTTGTAAATTCAAAATTGATGCAAAAAAGAAGTTTCCTTGGAATTGCATACTTCATTACATATTTGAATACTCCAAGGGATTAATATTTATATAATTTGTTGCCTCTACATGATGCACATACACAAAATAAATTTGAAGTGATAAAAAAGAAAAGAAAGATTGCTAGCAAAACTTATACAATTCATTATAAAAACACAAAAATCTACTAAAATATTGAATCAATTAGGGAAAAAAATCAAAGTGCTTATTAAAGATAAATTAACATGAAGAATGAAATCTAACATAGAGGTGGCATAGACAATCTACCAACAAAATTGTAATGAAACACCAATGTAATTTTCACACAATTGTATTGAAACATCAAAATTACAAGTGACAACTCCTAGTATGTGATTGTAGTGGACAATGGCATAAGAATAAAATTTATCAACAGATCCTACAAAATCGTGGTAAAACATTTTACCAATAATCACAAAACTTTGTTGAAACCTTGAACCAAAAGCAACATAATCATATTGTCTGTAACCTTAAGTCAAAAAACCCAAAGAAAGAAAAGTTGAGACTAAGAGAAAAAAAACTCCAGAAATCTATCACCAAAACTTTAAAGCCCTAATAAACCATTGAGTATAAAACTACAATACTTTGTTGAAACATTAAAAGAAGACTTCATTACAAAAAATCTAAACCTTGAAGAAGGCCATTAGAAAGCTGTTTGATTTTAGGCCACGATGCAAGTATAGGGAAATAAAATAATGATTTTTAAATTTTTTTAATATTTTCTTTTGGAAATTTAAAAAATAATAATAATGATAATTTTTGAATTGTGAAAGTTAGTAGTTGATGAGAGACAAGAGTAGGTAGGTGAAGTCATAGATGTAAATCTTCTAATTAGAGCCTACCATGTGGAATATGAGTATACAAATTTTTGCTACCTTATCTTTACATGCACTAAATCATCCAAATATCTCTTTTTCAATTGCCTCAAAAAACCTATGTCACATCTTGCTAAGTTAACTAAGGTTTTTACGGGTAGAACGAGACACATCAACAACCAAGTCATCAAGTGCAAAGGGGATTGTGATGCCCATATAACTTTGCTAATCAAACTTTTGTTGCTTTTCGGAATTAGAAGAGTTAATTTTTGAATTTGCCAAATTAACACACTAATGGATTGCTTTCTTGTTGATTAGTGGTCCCTATTTCTTACAATTAAGCATCTCAAAAATTTCATCTACTTTTCTATGTACAACTTGTCTATATAATTTAGAATTTTAAACTATTTTTCATCAAATTAACATTTGACAATCAAAATGACAATTTTTACTTTTAATCCTTGTTAAAACTAAAGGTATTTCTCTTGACTTTTTATTCTACTTCAAGTTCCAAAAACAATCCTTTATTGAATATTACATTGCATGTTGAACTTAAAAAATTGTAACTAAACCATATTTTTAAATATTGATTATAATGGAAGGAGATTTATAGTGTGACATTCAATAAATAAATAAATAAATAAATAAATAAATAAATAAATATATATATATATTTAATGCTTCATACACATTTATACATATAAAGATTTGTTGCCCTTCTAATTAGGTTGCCTCAATTCAACAAAGAAGTAAACAATGAAAATTAAGTTTCCAATATCTACATGTAGGTTACATAAAAGAAACTTTAAAGTACCGTATTCATCACTTTTTGGATTACATAAACTAACTTACAGCAGTGTCAAATATCGAGAAAATACCCAAAGAGTTCCAAAGGGTGACCATGGAGTTCGCGTAAGAAGGGAACGCAGGGGACTGTGGGTCTACAACAGAAAACCCTAACGCTGAGCTCAATCTCTTTGAGCCTTCTCCGTCTCGTCGTCGTCTCCATCACCTGCGCCTGCCTCCTGTGCGATTTCACCAGCCTCGGACGCTTCCAACGCGACCATGCAGAACGAGGAAGGAGATAACGTCGATCTTTACATTCCCAGGAAGTGGTACGCTTCGAGTTCATCTTTTCCGTGTCCCTTGAAGTTCTGTCTGGCGTGAGCGGGCTTTTGTCGAAGCCTTTTCTTGCAAGAGCGCCCTTGGGACTTTAATGCTTTGTGTTCTCGTCCTCTATAGCATATTTGAGGTTGTGAGAAACAATGTTAACGTACTTCGCATATAGTAGACCACGTTGACATCTCTAGATTTCAAGATTAGTATGTTTCTCTTCAGAATTTGTGTTTAGAAAATTCGTTTTTCTCCTCTCGAAACTTGTGTTTGGTACAGGTGGAGATTGCACACGCAGACGTCTGTAATGTTACCTTCTCTAATATCACATCCTCAGTTCTTTCTCGGAACCGTAAGGAACGAAGTAATCTCACTATCACACTGTGTCACGTTCCAAATATTTGCTTACAAATGCATTCTTCCTTCTAGCGCACTATGAGACTTGTGCCTCACTTTTGGGAGAGAAACATTGATTTAAAATTACTTGTGCGTTTCAGTTCTTCAACCAATAGGTTGATTACATCCAAGGATGTTGCCTCAGTTCAGTTGAACGTCGGTCACGTTGATGAGAATGGCGTTTACACAGGACAATTCACCACATTTGCCTTGTGCGGATTTGTCCGAGCTCAGGTCTGTTTTTCGACACAGTTGTCTCCACTATCTACCCTTGTCTCTGTGCATGTGAATTGCATACATGTTTTTCCTTACTTGGGTCTGGTACTGATATTATCAGGGATTACTTCCTGCGGGTTATTGCTTTGATCTTTTTACTTGGACGCCACATTGCGTGTATACTGTTTTACAGAGGAACTGTATTCTTTTTTAAAGTTCCACCGACTAAATTCGAAGAATGGACGTTTATAATGCAGGGAGATGCTGACAGCGCTCTTGACAGGCTGTGGGCCAAGAAGAAAGCTGAACTTGGACAGTAACTGTAATTTTGTAGCTGAGTAGGGCGAAGCGCATAGAAGTGTCACTCATGTGATATTTAGATAACAGTTTTCTGGTTATCCTATGAAGATCAAACATTCTGCAAGGGAGTCTCTTTGGCAGATGACCTGCAATGTTTTTGTGACGTTATTCATGATATCACACTTGATGACTTATCTGTGGTGTGGTTGCTCGACTTGCGAGATAGTGCAATGGTTTTTATGAGTCAATCTGTGTGTTCGACTCGTACAATTGTGCAGATCCATCTTACAGCCCCTTATAACTACTCATTTCAGATTACTCAGGTTCGTTTGTCAACTGACGTACATGTCGTACAATGGACTGTCGGTACCGCCCAAGTTGACGTACCATGAGAGTTGGACTCGTGCGGTAACGCTGGAGCTCAGAGCGTCAACTTGCTACGGGCTGTGTGAATAGTGGATTTATAACGAATTGCACTTGGACTAACCTAGTCGATGTGCAAGCGGAGAGTAGTCTCGCATGTTCCCAGAATCTCCGCAAGAATAACTGAGTTTCTGCATTGTGAAATGTTTTATGAACGCCAACAGAAGCATCAAATCGAAGTATTTTGCTGAGGACGTAAATTTTTCCAATGCACCTCTTCAGTGGCTCTATTTCGTTGCTGGATCTTACCGCGAGCCATTCGTTAAGTTCTCATTAACTCGTTTTTAAGTTTCCCATAATTTTGCATCAAGGCATATCTTTTCTCGAAAAGAAAGCATGCTATGTTACTGGTCTTCAAACAGTAGAGAGGTAGCCCAATTTTGGAATAAATTGTATTTGGAAAGAATATTTAGCAATTTGAAGTAATCAGCGTCATGCAGTTTGAAAACGGTTTTAACTGGGAGCTGGGTCAGGGGTCAGGGTTTCCGTCTCAAATCAACTAGAATTTGGCGTCTGGTTAGTACCGGTACACCCAAATATCCTTATTACGGTAGTATCACAATCTGGTTAATTTCTCCCCTCGTTTACACACGATTGAACAATTTGAACATGTCATGTCCTGAACACGTGTGACAGGAGTTCAGAGCCTGTCACCTAAAAGAGTTCTACGTCGAAGTTTACTCTGGGGCAGCTTCACAGATCACAAACCAAATACTGTAGAGCGAAAGCTCATCAAGAATGTCCTAGAAAAGGTTCCCATGGGGCTGAGATCACTGCAGCAGTGTCACAATTTCTCCAGGAAAACTGACAAGCTAAGGAGCAGCAACTCGTTGTTGTAATTTGTTCTTCCTTTTGTATGTGAAGGGGCTTCGCGCCTCCCTCCAGTCGCATTGGCTTTCACAGCTAAGGAGCAGCAGAGTTCTGATTCAATACACGCTATGTTTCTGAGCAAGGCTCACGAGCAACTTGGTGAACTCACCAGATCGTTGCAGAAAGTTGAAGTGGCTACCCTCAAGCTCAATAACCTCTTTGAACGGCCCATAACGACTGGAGAGGTACTCTTGGCCTTCAGGCGTGAAGGTGTGATCGTTCGAGTACTTGATATACACTGACGGTACCTGCCCATACCTTTCCTTCGTGTATGTTATTGACGTTGCCAGCATTTGGTATGGGTAGGGCCTCACCAGCTTTGACGCCAACACAACGATTTCCTGCACACGTTGAATTCAGCTAGATTTGTCAGTTATCAAGAGCATGAAGGTAAATTTCATTTCAATTCATGTGGCTAGTTTCCGATTGTGAAAATGAGATTCACAAGCATTTTTCTTTGATAACCAGGAGTGGCATTGATTTCAGTTTAGCACAATTGTAAATGCAATGCCACGTAAACTGAAATCTGTCGATTCAATGGAAATGTCATAATTGGATTAATGTGTTAAGATGTGGTACCTCTGAATCGAAGTCATTGAAAAAGATATGTTTCAATGCGGAAGCGGGGTAGTAGAAGGACGTGGGGGGGTTCTCAACTCCGTTTTTGAAGTGAAACGCAAGTACCTTGGAACTCGGTGCCGTATCATCCGTCATCTGCAGGTCAGAATAGTTCAGATTAGTTTTACTAGGTTAACTCATGAATTGATGGCTAATGGGCGCGATCATAAATCATCCTAAGTTGCAACCAGTTTCATACACAATTGAAAAGGTCAGGTATTGTCGGTTTCAAGGTTCGTAAGACTGACATACAATTTGATAAAGACCGGCGTCGTCTGTCAGGGGAACTCCACTTGCAGACAACACTGCTGCTACGAAGACCGCCAAACTAATTTTATCAGGAAACCTCTCCATGAGTTGCGCCAAGGCGAACCCTGCCATGCTGTGCCCAACCAGCACCACCTGCTTCCATTGAACCCACAAGCCCACCAACAAGCATAAGGATTAGACAACCTCTAGAACCCGAGGGCTTGCGAAGGTTTTAGGACATGATCTACAGTTGCATTCTTGCGTCAAGACTTTTCAAGAGTATAAATTTTTGGTTTCGTAAGAGAGCTTCCATTTTTACAGCCTTCTTCCTCTCCACCAATGATACCTTGGCAAACCTGTGTTCACCGGTGAACTTAGTATCATGGTGCGGGCATCTCCATTTTAATAACGGAAACCAATTGAAATCAATTCTGCGCCTTCCAACATCTGTTATGTGGGAATCACATACAAAAGTTGTGAAATGGCTCAGCTTCAGTCAGATGGTGCTCCATTGGAGTGGAGGTTTCTGTACCTTCTCCTTCACTGGCAGGGATTCCAAGAACTCTAGCGCAGGTTGGTGGTACTCGTCGAAAGTGGCGATGGCGTCCGGGTCGGCAGGGTGCACACCCGCGCCCGCCATGTCCATGGCCGTCACCTTGTAGCCCGCCTTCCGAAGTTCGGCTTCCACGGGGAACCACGCCCACGCTCCGTAACAACCCCCGTGCAGCAGCACAAATTCATACTCGCGCTGCGTCGCCGCCATCACCACCGATATTTCTGAAAATCTTCTTGGAACAATCGTTAAAGCTTTTCCAGTACTACAGAATTAGGACGCCTGCAAAGGAGATCATGGATTGCAATCCTGTTAGCTTGCGCCGATTGTGATGGTAGATCTCAGTTCAGCGCAAAGCGCGAAGCTGATCTGCAAAAGTTTAAAGCAGGCAGGCAAAAAAATTCAGGTGGAGTGAGAATTTGGGTAGCTTCTTTGTATAGGGGAAAGGGTATACCTCAAATTGCTCGTAACTATCCTCCAGTACTACTGAATCTAGATGCCTACAGTTCAGATCATGAATGACTATCGTGTTAGTTCACTCCCCTCCAGTACTACAGAATTTAGATGCCTGCACTCAGATCATGAATGACAGTCGTGTTAGTTAGCTCCGATTGATCAATGCAAGCGAAATCTGAGATCAGAGAAAGCGAGAAGAGGATCTGCTAAGGTTTCAAGCAGGCAATGAAGAAAGTTCAGTGGGAGTCTGCTTGCATTTGAGATCATATATAAATGGCTAGAGCTCGTATTGGTTAACTCTGATTGGAATGGCGGATCTAAGATCAGCGCAAGCGAGAAGATGAACGTCTAAAAGGTTCAAGCCGGCAGTCAAGAAAAATTCAGCTGGATTGAGAATTTGGGTCCGAAGCTTCTTTGTATAAATTTGGGGATGACAGCTGAGAAAGAGCTGTTCATGGAAAAAAGAGTGTACGGAAATTGCTTACGACATTTCCATGCGGAACTGTTGCTCGCCAAGTCAAAGGTTGCCCCGCGCCGAACGTAGCAGTCGAATGCATCTCTCAAGCAGCAGTGCCGTGAGCTTAACCCCTTAACGCCTTCAGTTGATCCTTTTTATCCTTTTTCGAAATTTGGCACATTTTTCTTAGATCTTTGTACAGAAATATCATTTACTGCAATTTCATGAAACTGGTCATCAAGGAAGGTTGTCTTTTCAAGATTCAAGTGTTACATTGCATGAATGAGAAGTTAGTTGGACTAAGTAAACAGGCAGCGCCTCCAAGTCCTCTGTTCATCGTCCAGAATATGGACACCGGGTTAAAGAAAGGTATTGGATGGTGCTAGTCGTTTGCGTCGTTGTCCTGTAGGTTTTCGTCGCAGTGCTATAGGTTTCCGTCGCCATCCTTTGGGTTTAGGTCGCCCTGCAGCAGGACGAAGTCGACGTCGTCGGATGAGGTCGGGGTGCATACAGTATAGTATTCCATATCCTTCATCTTCATCTCTGCCTTGCGTCGCCAAATGCCAAGGGCCCCGCACCTCACAATCGCAGGCATGGGCCCTCTTCCTCTCTTGCAACCAATTGAGCACTAATTGCGGGCTGTGATTGCAGAGAATCTCGTTCAAATCACTGGGAACCCTGTCCCATTCACTTCCCAGTGAATGGTACAAAAAAGGTAGTGAATGTGGGGTGAAAACCTACCAAATAGCCTTCCTAAAAAAGAACTTCGTAGAAATTTTCGCTCAATTTCATTCCAATTTCGTTGAATTTCGTCGAGTTCGTATCAGGTTGTCATTGCTTGAGCAGCAATCATTCTGTTGGATCTCGAGCGACGCATTCAAATGTCAGATTTTATGTTAATTCAACTTCTTGACACTCGATTCTTCCCTGCGTATGGTTTCGTATAGATCTTGATTGGTGTCGGTACCTGGATTGGCGGAGAGGATTTGGGGTTGCTTCGTTTCTCCGTTTCTGCAATTTTAGTGGCGATCGTGTCATCACTTTATGAAGAATTGGGATCAAGGCGTATGAGTAGTAATCTCTGCAGTAAGGTCCGGGCTGGCAGCTATGTTTCGATTTGAATATCGAATTGAATTGATTTGTTTGTTAAAGCTGTTGTGGCCACTGACGTTGAATTTCGTGGGGTAGGACTCTGGTAGGAAATATGATTGTTGGGGTTTTTTATGGTGATGTGATAACGCACCTTTCGTCTGTGTTTGCAGTCATTCTTTGATTCGTTCGTTTCGTGCTGACGGCCCGTCGAGGGAGTTTAGGTTTAGATTCTTCGTGAGGACCGTCTTCTATGTGAGATTTCTATGATATGAATATTCTGTTTCATTTAAATCTCGTTTAGAGTTTACTGGATTCGAATACGCTGGTCGGGTGTTCGTTCGTGATTTGAGCGTCTCCAATTTGTTGAAATTTCTGGAGGTATGAGTCTGTGGATCTTCAATGTCCAAGTCCCTGGTTCGACGTGAAGAAATTAATACGTCAAATTCGCACCATGTTGTCACAAGAGTTGGAGAGTTAGAAACGTGAAGAAGGTGATGCCGCGTTTGACAGATTGGAAGGATCGTTAGTTGCTGCTGCGACCCTGGCACCAGCACTGCGGCAAGCCTTTGCTGGCGTTCGAAGCTTTCCACACCAGCAACGCAAGATTTATTCACATTTTTCTGCAACTCTTCAAGCAAGCTCTCTCTCTCTCTAAGGTAGAGGGGCCTAATTGTGACACATACCTAATTGCGACAGTCTCATATCTTGCTCAGTTGAGTACATATTGATTTTGAGAATGTACACCACCTCAATATGTGAATTCGTGTCAATTTTAGGTCATCAACCAATGATATTTTGCACATAATACATTCTCTGGTGCGTCGGAACCCTCTTTGATTTGCTAACAAGAATATTTGAAAATCTGCCCCTAGTGATAGTAATCATGTTCAATGCTTCAAGTGTCAGAGTCAGGCGTGGGTACCTTTAGGTTGTCTCCAAGCAATTGAGCATGGCTCCATTGTCTCCATGCTGATGAGAATGTTATATGTGATTGAATGCAACATATGTCGAGTGGTCGGATGCCAAGCAATAAGGATCTGGTGCGCTCTCTGCAAAAGGATGGGAGGATTACGTCGCAGAAGGCGGCAAATGCCATGGAGCAGATTGATCGAGCCTTGTTCGTTCCACCAGGGGAGCCTCCTTACATGGACCACCCGTTGCCCATAGGCTACAATGCGACCATCTCGGCCCCGCATATGCACGCAATTTGTCTTGAGCTTCTCAAAGACCACCTGCAACCTGGAATGCACGTCCTTGACGTCGGAGCAGGTATCCAATTTGCAAATACACTCAACCCTATCTATTGCCACATTCTGTAATTGCACATTCCCTCTTTATGACAGAATCTACCATGTTGTGTACAGCACATGCATGAGAATGCTGATAAAAGCTCAGCAGTTTCATTAGCGAGGGTTGAGTGTAATTGTTCAAATTACAGTAGTTCAAATTATGCTGCGGTTTCTGATCCAACCGTAACACTTGGTAGCTGTGAAACGACCTTGGCGGTGTCATTTTCCTCCCTTTCCTCTTTAACCTGGACAGTGCAGGCACGGGATACTTGACAGCAATCTTTGCTCTCATGGTTGGAGACAAGGGCCGTTCCATTGGAGTGGAACACATTCCTGAGCTCACAGCTAAAGCTGTTGAAAATGTACAGAAGAGCGATGCTGCACGGTTACTCAATACCGACTGCTTGTCATTACATACCGGAGGTTAGTTAGCTCATCGCCTCTTATATCCTTAATGCATCAGATTTCGTGATCAAGGTAGAGGATACTTTTTTAGTCCAACTTTAAGCATTTTAAGCAACATGTAGGAGTGTGCTATCATTGGGAGATCACTCAATAGAGTCATTGGCGAGAACACTTTGGGTATAAGAGCCAAACCCTCTTCAGATCAAATTGTTTTACCACTCAATGTATCAGATGATTTCATTCAAAGTGGGAGGTTGTAGACCACTGTTGAATGGGCAGTAGACAACCCCATTTCCATTCAAAGCTGATTAGCCATCGATACTATTATCCAAGTCATGATTTCTTGCACCGAATTTGCTAATTGAAGACCTACCAAGTGTTGTTTGAAAGAGATGAGTTGCTGTTTGTAACAGGGGTCAGTGAATTGGAGACGAGTTCCTAGCGGTTGTAGTATCTTCTATCTTAGCATCGTTATTCTACTGAATTTGTCCCATGGTCATGAAAACCAATAAATGACTGAAAGTGTTCGTGCTGGAATTTACAGACGGCAGAGATGGATTCCCAGAGCACGCACCTTATGACGCTATTCACGTCGGAGCAGCAGCGCCAACAATTCCACCTGCACTGACCGATCAGTTGAAACCGGGAGGGCGACTGGTCATCCCTGTAGGTGACTTGTTCCAGGAGCTTATGGTGATCGATAAAGACGCCAATGGGGAGCTGAAGAAGAGCGAGTACCTCCCTGTTCGTTACGTTCCTCTGACGGACCGCCAGTCCCAGCTTGACAAGCGGTTGTAGCGTCTAAACCAGGAAAAAATTGTCGGTACATATCATGTAGAGTATGCGAAAACCTTGTGCAGATTGTGCCACATAGATAGTTCGTGTTTAGCCGAATTGTCAGTTTTTTAGCTAATGTCGGCTTCTGGACTAATGGCTAACCAATAACTCAGTTGGTGCTTTAGAGTTACACTGTTTACTACTGATAAAACAACCGAAATATTGACGAGGTGAGAAGGGACAACCTGGCAGTTACCTGGCATATCTAATTGCTTGAGAACCTGTGGTAATCCAGCCTTCCTCACCTGAGGTATTATCACTGTTTGCAGTAACCTCGGTGGGATGTTGGCTCCCTAGTCAGTCTCAGACTCCCTAACTCAGACTGAAACGGTGTTTGGGAGTTGAAATTCGGCACCTGTAAGAGCACAACTGTTGTCTTTAATCAAGACAAAAACGATCTTTTGCATATTTCTCTCACGCATAAAATTAAAATGCATGTTTCAAATCTGAATTCTGTTCACTGTTTCTATTCGTGAGTTTCACGCATCGTTGATCAGGTGAGAGTATTCGCTCATCGGAAGTTCTGGAGGCCAATCACCCACCCGAGGAATATTGAAAAGTATTGTGTGATGCAAGAAAATTAGAGGGAAAGGAAGACCATGTTCAATTATTGTTAATTAAACAACCTCAAGAAATATTGTTGATAAAACAAACTCATCACAAAATGATTACTCTGAGTTGCACATCATGAAGCATGTTCGCATTTTTGGAAATTTGGACTACCTAAGGGTCTTGCAGGGGTTAAAGGTTCATGTGCTCAATTTAATAAATTATCGAGAGGGAAAGCAGGGCGTTGTGAGTAGCGCCAGTAGCACTGCGTCTCGTGCATCGTCATGTTCAGTCTGGCACTCCAGAACAGGTTTCCCCGGTTGACGGCTAACGCGTTGGAGAGTTTTTCGCAGCAGCTCGATGTCTTTCCCTTTATTCTTCAGCTCCGTCTCCGTGACCAGCAACGCAAGGGGGTTGTTCGGATGACTGAGGGAACCAAACCTCGCGATGCTGGACTTGGCTCGAGGCTTCTCCTCTTTACCATCCTTCTTCATTGCAGTTTTGGCAGACTTCGTCATAGCCGAGTACAGAGGTAGCCTAGTTTTTCCTAAACTCGGTGACGGGGATCCAGACATTAAAGAATGTCTAGAGCATGTCCAGTCAAATTTGAACCCGATTGTTGATTCAAGGAAGAATCCAGGCATCCAAGATGCTTGGATCCTTTGGCAAATCTTGAGTTCAAGAATCAAAGCACTGGTACGTAACCAATGATTAAAAGTGAGAAGTTACTAGCAACCACGGCGCAATTGCAGTGAAAAAGGTGGGTAGTGCTCAAGTATGTTAAGTATGCTTTGGAAATATGTACTTGAAGTTCTTTCAGTATCGCATTCAAGCGCTCCACATTTCTATTGGCTTCTGAAAATCCATTCAGTAAGTCAAGTATTTCTGCACCATGCGATACGCGGCAAAAGCATGCTCCTTGTCCAATTCGCAAGATAGCTAGCCGTGTCCAAAACTTTCACAAATTTATGAAGTACTTGCTTGCCCAACAGATGCCCCCTTATGACTCGTACTCACAAATGGAATGGCACTAACTTCGTTGTCTCCGACAGAGGAGAGGCTTGGTAAGATCAAGTTCCATTTTATTAAGTACCAGAAACAAGCTCCATAACGACTTAAAACGACTTTTCATTTGAAGACTGAAATCAGGATTACCTTTGATGCTTGATTTCAGTCTTCTTTGGTAAAGCTTCACGATTGATTTCACGATGCCTGTCCGTTACATACTGGTTTTGTAAGATCTGGCCATTTGCCAACCTCATTCTCTTCGATGATCTGAGTCAACTTCGCAGTGAAATTGTTCTTCACAATCTCTTGTTCATGGACTGTACCCAACAACTGAAGTTTTTCAGTGTAATCGCATTAGCCGCTACCGCCGCCTTCAACTTCTTCTCCACAATCTTTACATCTCGCATATCCAGGAGATTATCGACCTGGCTGGTGCAACAACACATGCGGTTGACTGTAAGAAAAGAATTTCTAATGAGCACGGACATCAATGAGTAATAATTGACTAAACACAAATTAATTCACGGACTACACACCTGAAATGATGAAGCACAACCAACTACCTGTTGACATTCAATGTCGCCAACATCAATGTTTGCAAAGCCTTTTAATCTCATCCGCCACGGGTTTGTTTCTCCTTCTTCAACTGTATCAGAAGAGCACTTCAGAATTGCTTGCCGCGTAGAGAACATAGAAGTAGACACACTGGTACAATAAAAGTTGAATTTTTCATTTGCTTGTGCTTGTGATTAGCATGATGGAATTTAAAGAAGATTCATATTCAAGTGTCAACAAGGGCTGCAACTCCTGATGGTAGAACCACAAAATGCTGGAAAACGGATTTTTGTTAGACCATTTCTATAAACTTAGGTGAAAGTAAAAAAAGCCTAGATTTGATCTTTTTGTACCAGACATAGTTGAATTCGGAAATTATCTTGAGCTCTGCACATTGGCATTCAATTCCACAAATATCAATCATACTAATCTTCCGGAAACCAGTCAATCCTATCGTTTCTAATTGGAAAATCAAGTCAACTTTAGACGAACTAAAACGTTGCAACTAGTGTTGAAACTGACTGTTTTTTTCACTTCAATTACCAAAAGAAAATTTTAAATCAGATAGATCTTCGAATTTGTCTAGCAGTAACCTGATCTATTATTGCTTGAGACTTCTGGATAATGGTTTTCTCGTAGGAAATTTCCACAAAAACAGTCTCCATCGATGTCGCTAGGTCTACAAGATCCTTGGAATACTTTCACAACGTTTGCTCAACTTCTTCATCATTAATCATCAATTCCACATCTAGACTCATCTAGTGGTATCATCCTGGAATAGAGAATGCTAGAAATTGGACACACAAGTATTTATGAAAATCCAAATTGTAAAAGCCCAAATTGAATGCTTGCTTTGAACTTTTGATTCAACGTAGAGCATTTTGCTTCCACTTCTGCAACTCTCTTGGCTGCTGTTGCTTCTACACCTTCCAATTCCTTCTACATTTTCTGAAAATGCAGATCGTAAGCTTTCTGCCTGTCGTCCATGATTCCCTTCACCCTCTTCATTTCCTTCTGTAGTTTTGACCTCAGGGCGTGTGTCCTGTCGGTCTCTTTGATTATCTGCCACAAATGTTCAACGAGAAACAGATACAGTAAGTGTTAAAAAGACCCTCGCACTAATCAATTAAGAAGATTCAACCTAATTTAAGAAGGAAACATCATGAACTGACCTTCTTCTATATTCATCATCCATGTCTTTCAAGGTGGCTTCTTGGCTCTCAAGTAGCGACGCTTTGTATGGAAACTTGCTTTTTGTTTTCTGCCACCAAAATATGCTTTTCAAGAAGGCGAAGTTGGAGATCGAACTCGTTCATCTTCTGCACGTGGAGTTCCTCCAATTCTCGCATTTCAATCAACCAATCTTGCTCCTTCATGTGCTCTCTATACAACATCTTGTCATGTTCCTTTATGCATTCTCCCACTATAAGAAACCAGGATGTCAAATCAAGATGTTACATTGAACGTCATTGTTGACATAAAAACAAGGGTTGTTAAATTCAACTTAGACATCGATTGTTATATTGAACATCATCTAAAACACAATTTTCTTAATAGTGTCCTGTCAAATTCCTGAAGGTTCGTCAATTCATGAGAAAACGCATCATCTAAGAATGAAGAAATATATAAGGCTCATATGTATTCTAACTCAATAAAATCTATCAACAAGATATGAATGCAGTTTAGTAATGTCATCAAAAGAATTTGGAGGTTTTTAGTGGGACGGGGGGGGGGTTAAATTTTTAGCAAATCTGACCATAACGAAGGGTATTATGCAATATTCATTAGAATTGTTAGTGTAACCAAATTTTGGAACCATCTCAAAAAAAAAATTGGATTCCTTTTAAAATTTTGAGTGGAAGTTGGTTTATCAACTACAAAAACATTTTACAATATCAAAGTATCACTTTGTCTAGTTCTAGTCACTCCTCTGTGGAAGTTGTTGAAATTTTGTCTTGCACACCAAAGAGATCAAAACAAGAGTTAAAGTTACAATAGGATGAAATAGAAGACTCATGCATATAATTCAAATATAAAAATAAAAGATAAATACTAATACTAATACTAGATTGGCTGAGAATTTTTTTGCATCAAATCACTTTGATGATCACAAATATACAAGCCCTCCGATCCTCCAAAAGGCCCACCATTGGTGTAGGATGTATTAAATGGTAAATTTAACATTTTGCTTTGACAAGTTGGATTATTTTTTAGTCACATAATATTGTTTAATACAAGTTCCAACCTATAACTATATGACATATTAAAAATGTCATAGGGTTATAGGGTCATCTTTTTGTAATATAAATATTTTGTGTTGAATTTATCTATGTAATTTGAAATTTTTCTTTCAAAATATTCTATGTGGTAAAATAACCCATTGTAGTCAAAAGACCCATAATGGACACCTAGGGAATGACCTCATCATAGAGGGTTTCAATAAGTGGATTTTGGGTCATAATCAATGTCTTAGATGACAATAATGGAGTGACTAGTGATCTCATTAAGAACTTCCAACTTTTCAATATAAATTTATTGTAGGAAATTACTTTTTTAGGCTTCTACATTAGGAAATATTGTGATTGCCTTAGGTGAGTAAGATCAAATCCTATATTTTTATTGGTTTTGGGGTAGTCTAGGAACTCTTTTGACCATGACAAGTAGCACGCTTCAAAAATTCATAACAAATTTGTACTTTGTCAAAAAAATATAGTTTCAATTGCTCTTGCCATTTCCCACATTTCTCTTTTATGTGTGTGTAGGGGGGGATTTTAAAATCAAGCAATGACATGAGGACAAATTCCTAGTTTTAATTGCAATAAGTTGTTTTTACCATACTTCCATCTATCAAAAAGAAAGAAATTAGAGCATAATCTTTTTTTACTAATTTAAACCCATTTTATATTAGAGGTAGATTGTACAATATGTATTTTAAAGGTTTTAAAATTTTTGGAGCTTCTCCAAGTGATTTCCTCCTTCCATCAAAATTGACCAATTTTTCTTCAATGGTCATCCATTTCATCCTTTCAATTGTAGCAAATACAATCAATTTCAAACTTATAGTATCTACAATGTGTACTTAGCATATAAGTCTTGTAACAACAAATGGTAGGCCATTCCTCGTGGCCTACATAGTGCCAGTTTTTTCTTTGAACAAATTGACCCAATGCAAAGTCAATAATCCATACGTCAAACTGATTTTTTGTATTATAAAAAGAAATAAATAAAAGAATCTACATTAAAAAAAGACTTTTCATGGAAACAAAGGAAGGTTGAATTGATTAGCACACATACCAATGCTTGGAAAGTATTGGCAATAATGACTATTCCTACAAGAAGCCAACTCACAAGTCCTTCACATTTTGCAAATGAACCAGTTGGAGGCCCCAATAATGAAGCACAAATTTAAATAGAAATTTGTGTACACTTGGTAGAGTTTCAATATTGTCTGGGATACTAGATCATGCATTGCAAATGCTTTAATGAATATCAATAAGGGAAAAGAAATTCAAAAAAAATATTTTGAATTTTTGAATTTTTTTTTTGTTGCCCCTCGTCCCTTGTTTTGAGCTTATTTGGACATAACTTTTGTTCATAGGCACCAATTGAAAAAAATATTATATTCCCACAAAGCTTATTAGCTTTTCTATCTTCAAAAAATGTTTCAAAATATCAGGGTAAAATTTCAGCCCACAGGTACTTGCCCAAAATCCCATTTGTCCCCCAAAGGGACAATGGACCTTTAGGGGTTAAAACAAACCACTAGCAATTTTAATTCTATGACTTCTCAACATGCACTACAAACACAATAATCTCAAGATAATTTAGTAAATACCAAGGTTCACTAAAACCTTTCAAACATAAGCTTTGAATGGACTACATTCAACAAGAGGTCATGAGGTTTTAACATAGGAGATTACAATTCCAACAATGTCCTCATTCCAACATTGGACAATGAGTGCATGTTACGAGAATGTACTGTTTGTTTCTGGTCATAACTTTGAAACCTCATAACCTTTGAAGTATCCACATAGAACATAGGTGCATTGAAATTCCCTCCTAACAAGAATCAACGAATATTTGATTAGCCTAGTGATAAGAATTATGCTCTCTAATGCAAAACTGTTGGTTTTAGATTCTCCTACCTTACAAGCCCAACGTATTGCCCTAATCCACCCCAAACATAGAGCAGCTGAAACTACTGGCACCGGTACATGCAAGATGCTCACTCTTTGATGCAAGCGGGATGAGCCAAAGATGCCTGAGCAGCGCGAGTTGCATCACCAGACTTGGAGACACCACTTGAAGGTACCAATGCTAAGCCCAGATATTTATTAGATGCTACTTCCTGCTCATGACATAGATGCTTCAAAAGTTTGTTTGACGAAAAGTTTAAACCCGACACAGCAAAAACTGGGTGAAATAGAAGGCATGTGCATACCAAATGCTTGCAAATCTTGCAGCTCAACTAATGCTAAGGATACATGCCAGAGAAAGAGCTACCACTGTTATGAGCAGGAACATTTTCCCTGCTCAGAAGATAGCTCGCTTCTGCTCTGGAAGCTCCTCCTAAATAAAATTACCTGTTTTCAGAGTTTTGGATTTCTTAGACTCTCCAAGCTCAACAGAAACATACGCCACTCGTTTCTTCTTGCTTTTGACCACTAACTTGTCTTCATTACTCCCCCAGTTCTCTAACTCAGCCTTCCAGCTCTCTAATTCAGCTCTCACATCTGATTTCAAATCCTGCGCCAACTTATGCTTACTCGAAGAGATATCTGCTTCCCTACTTGAGCAGGGTGTGGAAACTGCCTCTCGATGATCACCAGTCATCTCTGCGCTAAAGCTCTGCGTTATCTCCTGAATACCTGAGGAGACCTCTGATTCCATGGCAGCGCCGAGTGTTGAAATTGGAACACCAGCCGCTTCTACGTCGTCCTCTTCTCCGAGGAGCTCAAATTGAGGGCCTTCCAAGATAAAGCTTTCCTCTCGCTCATAAAGGGCAGGTTTCAATACTCCAATGCTCTGAACCGAGGTGGACCGGTCTTCTATGAACCAACCGACATCAGGAAGCTTTTCTGCATCTGATAGAGAGGACGGCAATGGGATAAGCTCTTGAGGTGGCGGAGGAGGAGGAGCTTTCTCTAAGAATACCAGCTTCACACCATCCCACCTGCATTCTAAGAAGAGAGGAACATCTGTCTGAACAGATGGAATTTCCAACTTCTTCACGGAGGCTGACACCAAGTTGAAAGCTGCGATCACCTCATAAAGAGCTTTGATTAGTATCATACGAAAGCGGGCAAGCAATGCCAGTACGGTGAGGGCGAACGGCATGAAGAAAGCTTGGCTCAAGAGTCCCTCAATCGCCAAGCCCGCATTCAAAATAGGATCTGCCATCATCTGTAATAGCCGAGAAGCTCCTAGCAACCGTCGCTGGACAGTTAAAATCATTTGTTCCTTGGATTGCAAGTCATGACCCAGGCTGTTTAAGACAGCTTTCGGGGGGAGAGTCTTCTGCTTCGAGAAAGAGACGCAATGAGGTAGTGCCTCGACAACCTCTTTGAGTGGAAACGATTCAAGTAGAAGTAAATCTCGCCGCACTTGCAGCAAACGACGGAAGTAAACCGTTCTCCGGTGTTGGTTTTGGTTCTTGTACATGATTCTTTGAAAAATAGCATTATCTTCCCAGACTTGGGTAAAGAGACCCCTCAATCGGTTCTGAATAGATTTCGCCTCTTCCTCCACCTTCTTGCTGTCGAAGGTTTCCTCTGCGAATTGTTTTAGGCAAGTGGGTGGACGCGGGATAAAGGCAGGTAGCCCACCTTTCCCAGATTTCTTCCCCATGTTCACTCCTCACCTTCTCTTCTGTTTCATTGAATATTGACGAAAGATTTTTAAAGCGTTTGCTTCCCAGAACCCTAAATCATGAAAGGCTGAGCTTCGTTGTACCTGAAAGCCTGCACCCAGCCTCCGATAAGGTTGAAAGCCATGAACTATGCAATATAAACACCCAGAAAATCGCTGTCCCTCTTGAGATGCAATATCCGACGTCTAGGACCCTGCTGAAACATAAAACCTAAGAATCCCAAGAAAAGTATTAACAAAATTGGATCCTACCAAGAACCTACTTACCTCCTGTTCCCGAAAAATAGTCCCAGAGACGCCACACAGAAAACCCGCTTGGAAACCCTCAAGGCCTGATGTAAACGCCAGAGAGAACTGTAAGCCCTACAGCCCCAGGTAATGAAAGTTCGAAGGCCCAGAAGTATGTCAAAATCCAGAGACTGAGCGATAACAGCTGAACTGCGGACAGCCAGAGCCGCTAGATCACTCAATTTTTTATACCAATTGTAGGTCTTGCTTCCCAAGAAACTCAGTGATTGATGGTCATACACGGGGGCTCCCTGGAGTATTCACCTTGACGTAGCCCTTCGGGAGCCCTACGAAGACCACCAAGCCCTTGATGCCAGCTCGATCGCACTAAACCCTAAAAGCTCCACCACGCCAGATATCAGCAAAAATCACCCTCAAAGAATTCACAGAGATGACTTTTGATAGCCCTCAACAAGTTCACAGGAAAAATTGGATAGCCGCTGTTCAAAGAGGCTTCAAAACCATCGGAATTATCACCAACCTGTCCCCATAAAAGCACAAGCCTGTGCTAAGGCTCAGTGCAAGCGCTCTAAGTAGACAGTATCAACCAAGATACACTAACAAACCGGTTCTTAGATGCGGACACTACTGCCATATTCATCAATTCTTCAAATCGAAAGCCAACCCTCTTGCAGTTGATCACACCAAAACCATGGGCTGAAACATACTGGCTTGCAGCATAGCAGTATTTCGCATCAGCTATGCTCCAGTGCAGTTATACATTACAGGCTCCATTGCTATCCCACCACTACACGGTTCCATAAACCCTAATTCTCGTGCCACCCAAAATGATAGAAGAGTAGGCACACGACCACCGCAAAACTCAAGCTTTGAAAAACGTTTTCAAACAAGTTCCTTAATAATTCAAGTCCCCCTTCCTCCTCTCTAATCCAACCCAACCTCGCAACCACTTAGCAACAAAAGGGCAGTCGTCACGATTCAAGCTCGGGAAACGCACCTGCAAGAAGCGGAAGAAGAAGAAGAATCACGATCGCCGGCGTCCACAAGAAGCAGATCAAGAATAGTTGCAACCCCTGTTGCACCACGATCCAGCACCACGAACGAACTCATAAAAGATTCAGCTCCCGATTGAACCTAAACCACGAAGGTACCACAAAACTCCTTACCCACGACCTACAGAACTAACAGAAGCATCATCACCCATGCGCAGAAGGGGAATGGATTCATGGAGTTTTAGGCCCAGTTTATACTATGCACAGTGAAATCGAGAGTAGCGCAATTGTCGTGTTCACTTACAATTAGTACTCACTGATCAAAGTGTCGCACTGCAAAACTTCGCGTTTCGTCGATCAAGCCCACGAGAAATGCAGTGTCAGCATCCCTCATGAACCCTAGCTCTTATTGCAAAATCATCACCACCTCATCGACCACCAATTGGTTCCTCCTTTTGCAAAGTACAGCGGTAGACAAAAGCACAGAAAACTCCCTAAACCCTAAAACCCTAGAGGTTCATCCAAATCCAACGATTCAAGTACGGATTCCTTGCATAACCTCTTCAAAGACCGATAGCAGTTGTTTCTCTCCAAATGCTTAAGCCCATGACGCCCTCTTGCGCAATTTATGGTCCCTCAACAGTAGCCCAGTCCGAAATGTGACAACTTTGTTGGACAACGTCACAGATACTGAGAAATTTTCATTCCAGAAATTCCGAATTGTGAGCAGAATTACAAATTTCTTGGCTAGGCATGGATTCAGTAACGCCGCGCTCTGGACTCAAGAATCGAAATTCTGAAGAATTCTTCTTTCCTTCCTTCTCTCACGACGACACCTTAAACCCTGACT
The DNA here is from genome assembly GCA_947034895.1 of Rhytidiadelphus loreus. Taxonomy (NCBI): domain Eukaryota; kingdom Viridiplantae; phylum Streptophyta; class Bryopsida; order Hypnales; family Hylocomiaceae; genus Rhytidiadelphus; species Rhytidiadelphus loreus. The sequence goes on along the minus strand of OX344765.1, from coordinate 23,096,405 downwards.
CCGAAAACCCTGTTTTAGGGCTTGGTCCAGTAGGGTTTGGGCTCCAAGGTGAAAACTACACTTTTTTAAGTATGGTAATCTTCGTAGTAGAATTGTTTCACGCCTAATTATGCTACTAAGTGATTTAAAAATGCTATAGGCTTTACTCTTGATGAATGTTTTTACCAATATTTTTATAGAAATCTCCCTCTTTAAAAAGTATATATATATATATATATATGTGCTCTTGATAAAAAAAATCTTCATCAAAAAGTAAAAAAAGTAAAAATTTATAGCATTTCCAAATCAATTGGAGTAGTGTGGTTATACTAAATTTCATTATTAGTGTACCTATTGACCGTGGTTTACATACAATTCAATCTAATTTAATATGTATTATAGTTAGTTAATTATTGATTTTAAATTTCATGTAAGAGTATTATAATAACCTTGATACACCAATAATCAAGTTTAGTGTTTGCAATACTAATTACAAACTTTAATACTAACGTATCTACTATTACCAATACTAATTAAGTGTCAACATGAAGACTAATTGTCAACTAAATTTAGGTAGATAGATGTCTATATTATAGAAACCTTTCAAAGTTATAGTGTAACTATATTATAGATAACTATATTATAGGTGTTTATGATATAAACACCTTCAATGATTGTAAGATATTTACTCATATATATGAAGGTTCACATGCTTGCATTAGCATCATTGACTAAATTAGTATCCAAGATAAACACTAATTGTCAACTAAATGAAAATTAGGGTGAATTACTTGATGAGATAAGTAATAGTGTAATACTATAGGTATCATACCACTAAATTTCATTATTAATGTAGTTGGATTGAATTGTTCCTATAGGATTCATGTTTAGCTACTTTTGTTCCCTGTAATTAGCATGAATAAAATTAGGAAGTTTTACAAAAAATTATCTAGTTTCTTTACTTTCATTTATTTAAAAGAAATTAAAACCAATGTATATTTTTGATTCAATGAGATCAAATTTTGGTTCATATCCATCTTCTTCTAAAGGTTGGCTTTTTTTAGATAATGTTTGTTTGTATGTTTGTGATCACATAGACAATCTTGAGTGAAACTACTCTCTTAAGAGATTAGAATTAGTACCTATTCTATACAAATTGATACAGAATCGTAACCTCTTGTTAGACTTTTAACAACAATTGCTTAGAAGCAAAACCCTAAAACCCATAAAGAAAGAGTTTAGTAAAAAAAAGGGAGAACATACCAAGGGTCTTAATCATGTGATTCTAGTCAGATTTGGTAGAGTAGCAGTCATGCTACATGTATATCAATTGTCAAACCATGGTTGCCAACCTTACAATTGATTGCAAAGCTCTAAATGTGTAGCAATGGTAAAGCAATTGAGTACATTTGAAAGAAAATTTGACATCTTTCTCATCAATTTTTTAGCCACCTTATTTTCCAACGTTGACTCTTAAACATCAACACAAACATTTGGCATCCAATGGATGACAAGGAATCCTTCAAAGACAATAGGTCAATAGGACAAAAGTGCAACTATTCATCTTTAAAATTTTGTTGTGAAAAGGGGAAGTCTTCTATAGTAGTTTGACTTACAATGAGTGTTTTTGCTATTTCTTAAGCCAATGATTTACATAGTAATGAAAAGAGATGATTTCCAAGGTCACCCGTTTGTCTTTTAGGGGTTAACTCCATCCATAAGTTGTAATTCATCTATAATCTATTCATTAACTACAAGCCCAACACCAACAATCTCCCAAGTTCCATGTTGATGACACCTTGACGTATTATGAGAGAAGAAACTCCAACTTTTTTTTGTGAGACACTAATATTTTTGTTTAGTCTTGAGGATTCAAACAAGTGACATCAATTGCCCCCTAGCATGCAAGGCCAACTCCAAATTACCAACTTCAAGACCTTATTACCTACCCCCTAAGAGACCATGAAGCCAAAATTTGACCTCTTAAAGTAGTAAAATGTCAATTTTAGGACAAGCTTCTGTAGCATATTGGACTTAGGTGTCAATTATAAAATTTGGGGCACAATAAGTACATTAATTTAGGGTTTTCTTGAAAAAATATAGATATTGATGAACAATTTCTAAAAGGTCTTCAAGGACCATATTCAAGTATTTGGCCATGTGCAGGAAAAATATGATATCCTCTTTTAGAACTTCATAAGCTCTACAATTCAAGTTGAATTTCCAATTAAATGTCCATGTGTAATTGTGATTGTCTTTGTTTCCATTTGTCCAAACAAAACCCTAAATCTTGAACTCACTTCTAAAATGAAGGTGTACTAACTAGTGAGATTTTAAGGTAGGTCATTGGCATCTCTGGAAAAAGTTTGGATATGGCTTATGTATGATTTTATCATTATCTTGAAGCTAAAAAATGACAAACTTTGAACAATTGAGTATTGTACCACAATTTGTAGTCTTCTCCAAATATGAGAATGCATATCACAATAATTCCCTATTCTTCTTCCAATACATTTTTTTGAATACATTGGTGGAGTTAATTGTATACATTATTTTTTCTTGATTTCTATTTGCATTTTCTTATACCTTTAGGGGTCAAATTGGCATGCCAGTTCCTCAAGTAAGGAAGAAAATAAAATGATTCACAAAGCCGGAAAGAAAATCCTTGTTTAACCTTGAACGCCTCGATCCTTTTTCAAAATTTGGCACAATTTTGCTCATATCTTTGGACAAAAATATCATTTATAGTTATTTCATGAAATTAGTAATCTATTTAAAGAAGGTTGTCTTTTCAGCATTAAAGTATTACATTAGATGAATGAGAAGTTAGTTGAACTAAATAGTGTCTGCAAGACCTCCGTTCATCGTCTAGAATATGGATATCAAAGTGCTTAAGAATTTATTAGTGTACAATATTATGGATGAGATGCAATTTGCATATTAATCTACGAATTTACCAATATAATAAGCTAATGTAAATGTCAATTCAAAATGCAACTCAAAATGTCCCCAATTTTATGGAATTGATGTTTACCCCCGTGATATTATAGAGAATGAATCTATCTCACAAATTGATCAAATCTTAGGAACCTGTGAAGAAAAGAAAAAGAAGAGAGTCTTACCTTACAATTAAGATTCTCCCAACTCATAGCATCCCTTAGAAAACCACGTTTTTAGTCTGGGTCTATAATAATGAAATTAAAAGTTTCCATACACTATACAAGTGAACTTTGAACCTTTCCCTACAACAATCTTGAAACTTACACCATCTAAAATTTTGCATATTTATCTAGTGTTAAGCTATAAAACAATAGCAAAAAAATAAATGTTAATAGATCAAGTATTTTCACAATTTAGCACAATTCAAAGCTCACATGTATGGTCAATGAAGCCTCTAATGAGCCTATATGGTTAATGGAGCCTCTACTTTGGTTGCAATATTTAAACCCTAATTTTCCAAGCAAGCACATTTTAGGCTTCAGATTTTGTATTTTTGGAAAATTAGGGGTTATCCTTATCCTAGCAACTCTATGCACCTTTTTGACCTTGGGGGTCTCTATACGTGAAGGTTTGTACATCACATGCAGCCATAGTTTTTATTTTGGGGGGTATTTTGATGGCCATGAACAATTAAATGGTCCCTATTATTACCTAATTTCCTAATTCATGGTATTTTATGCCCTCCTACAATTAATTAGAATTCTAAAGGAGGGAAAATTTTCAACACCCTTAATTTATTATAAGAAAAAAATAAGTAAAGTGAAAAAGACAATCAAAAAGATTAAAGGCAAAAATAAGGGCAAAAACACAACGCATGAACTACAAACACAACATTCACTTAACACAATTTGAAGCACTTAATATATGTTGTTGCCTTTTTTCTACTATAAAGCATACAACACATGAGAATCTTTGAATCTTTAACCAAAATAAACAAAGAAGGGCCACAAAATAGAACAAAGATGTAAACAACACACATGAACTAGAAATTGACAACATTCATGTTTAAGAGAAGGGCAATGTGTAGATGATTTGAAAGTTGTGCCACCACAAACACTCATTGTAGACCAATACACATGAAGCTTAATCCGGAATTCAAACCCTAAACCCTCACCTTAAGGCAAACAACACCCTATACACCTTGAAGTTTCTACAAATCCCTATGAAATAAAGCCCTCACAACATACCTTGTACACCACAAATTCTAGGTACAAACATTGACTATAAATAGTAGCAGTAAAGTCTAAATTAGAACACGTGAATTTAACAAGAGAAACTCACCATAAACCCTAAACTTTAAAAGTGATGGCATGCATAGACACCACATTAAGACCATCCTTTAGGAAGTAAAAAAGTGAAGTTGGTGATGCCACAACAAGAAACAAGATTCAAAGCATGCAAGTGAAGCACCCAAAGTGAAGCAGGAAACAACATTTAAAGCACCCAAAGTGTCTCCAATAGTATAGAATAGAGGACCAAACTATAAAGCTGAGTAGAAATAGAAAATATTCATTTCATCAAAATGTTACACAATTTTTCATCCAACCAAGTCATAAATCCTACAAATTGACTCCTCCTACAATAAATTCCTAGAATCCATATTTTTAAGACTATCTTGGAGAAAAAAATTCAAATGTGAGGTATTCTTGAATTTATATGTGTATCTTACTTACAATTGAGTGTACATTAATTTGTACTCAGAATATTATCTCAAAAAAAAATTAGTTTTTTAATACCATCAATGAATTAATACCTCCCTATATTATGCCACACATTAATTTGTTAAAAAAATCTAAGTGATCTCTTAGACCTTTTGGAAACCTCCAGAACAAGGTTTACCCTACTTAATCCCTAAAAGCCCAAGGCCTGTTTTAACAAAATACCAACATTTTGATAAGTTGTATTAATTTATTTGGAATTGTAACCATAGAAATTCAAACTACACATGTTAGAGATCTCTTAGGAAAAGAAAACACAACAATAACACTTATGGATGAAAGATTATAATGTTTAACCATGAGGGTGTAAAATTGCAAAAGTGATGTGAAGTCTTCCAATCCTCTTTTCACAAGTCAAATCTAAAAAGTTGGTGACCAAAAAAATATGAGGTTAAAAGGGCCTGACATGTATAACCCCATCAATTTATGGCTTGAGTTCCCAATATCTACTTCATAATTTTTTTTAATGAATTTTGAATGTGATTTTTTCTCCAAGATCTAGTGTATTTGAGGCTCATTTCCAAGAGCTCTCAACACTACCAGAAGCCAAGATTGCAATGGGTACCCTTGCACAAAATCTTAAATTGAAAAATCACTATCATTTATTTTCAAGATTGGATTTTTGATGCTAAAACTAGACTTCAAGAAGAACTTTCCAAAAACAAAAACTACAAAAAAATAGCAACTTGGGTTGGGATATTTTTAACTTCAAAGTTTTGCAAACACCAGACTTGGGTGCCTCGGGCATTTAGGGGTTAAAGTCAGACTAAATCATTCAAAATCAGGCAAACACGTGATCATAGAAGATGCCGACCTCAAAATACATCTGCAAGCAAACGTGCAAAGAAACTAAGGTAGGAGGCTCGAACTCTGACTGGGCATTTTGAACCGAACAGGACACACAGGTACATTTTGCTTTTTTCAAATTACCAAAATGTACAAACCATGTACATTCTAGGAGGTGGTCGCTTTTGGAGCCCTATGGCTTTTCAGCTTCAAAATTTCATAACTAATTCCACGGAGCTCCAAAAAATATGAAACAACTTGTGCCACATGCCATTTCTTCTTGTCTTTCAAGGAAAATTTTCTGAAAAATATTTCAAGATGTTTACCTCCCCAAAATTCAGGTTCAGCGCTTAGATGGTCGCTTTATGGACCTCCTACCTTACTGAACTATCAGACCGAAAGAAACAGGATCGAAAACAACCGAAGTGGCCGATGTGGCCAAGACTGAAAATGGATCGATCGACATTCCACAGGCATCAATGGCGGCAGAGTGCTGGCTCCACGATCGATGGCACTCCTGCACCTCCGTCACTCTCCGATTCAGCTCCTTCACCTCGCTCCCATGAGCCTGGCGCTCTTCGCAACCCCAAAAATCTAACTAGCTTACTTCCCAGACGAGATTTTCTACTCGTGGAAGGTGCAGTACGTGATTCTCACACACAAGGAGATTATTTGCTTTTCTATGTAGCAAAACACCACATTTTACTACCTCTTTTACCATCTATTTAACACTGAAGTAGCAAAAGACACAAACTACTAAAAGCACTACCATCTCAACATTGTGAAAGTAGTAAACCAATAAATGTAGTAATGGGAACTGCAGTGAAATGAAAATGTAGTAAACTGAAACATGGAAAGTAGAGTGTAGTCTTTCATGGACCAATTATTTATGAGAAATATTAATATCAATACACCATTTTGTTCCTTTCATAACAATACAAAGTAAACGTTACTGTATGTTGTATCACATTGTAGTGTACAATGTACCCCATAATACAACATGGAAGCAATAGCTGCGATGCAATTATATGGGAAGCTTGCCTCTTATACTCCACCGGAGTCTCAACACGGACAATCCTTATGGGATAATGTCCTCAACGAAAAACTACATGGTAAAATCACATTTTTTTTCAAATGTGTGAGAGAAAGTAGTAAAAATGTGTTGTTTACTATGTTATGTAGTAAATTGATTGAAATTCTACATAGCAATTCCAAATCTCCACATATTAACATTTTGAGAAGTGGTGTTTTCCATGATTTTACTACATTGATAACGTAGGAAAGCAAACAAATCTCCTTGTGACAAGCAGGGAATGAAATTTCCAAATCAAAAATCAGAAACCGGCTGTAAATGAGCTCATGAATTAGCTCCAGGCCACTGGGTCCGTCAGATGATGCTCTTGAAATACTTTCTATGGATTTCGGCATTGGGTCGATCAAATCACTTCAAATATTCACAACGTACGTACAGATTCATGCTTTCTGAGAAAAGCATGAGTCCACTTCGATCCACTTCCTTTTTTTTACGTATCCTAAGTGACAGTGAACTTCACTGGAAATCCGTACTTCTACTTGCCTTGGCATCTCCAGGTGACGGAAAACAAGGCCTGGATTGTCGTCGATCAACACCCCACTGAACTCTTTAATGCCCAAATTCTTTTATGAATTTTACTTATTTTTGTACAAATATATTATTGACCTTCAATGTGCATCAATTGTAAAAGAAAGAGGATTTTACAGATTCATGTTTGAATTTGGATGAAAGAAAAGTGATTTAGAAGAAACAAAATCCCAATCACATTGTTCATCATCCAAATTATGGACTTCAAGAAGCTTAAGTAAGGCTGGTTAAGCCTCATGAGTCTCCAACCTAAAGTCTAATTATAATCATAAGTCTGCTATCACAAGTTTAATAACAAAGACCACCTTCTAAAAGTCTAGTACCCAAAAGTTTGTGATAAAGTCACCAAATCATCATCTACGAAAAGAGGGAAGTGGAGGCAATGCCCCAAGACATAAGCAAGAACCCAATGAAGTGAAAGGGCACAGAAAAAGGGGCTGCACGGGAATGCCCCCCCGGGGTGGACATTGGGGTAGGAGCTGGGGTAGGGGTAGGGGCCCCGTGGCCATGCCCATGTGGCAAATGGGGATGTGTCTCTCCACCTGGAAGTTGGGGAACAATGCTAGTCATTGGAGATGGTAGTTCGGGAGTTTTCGCCGGGGATGGAGATGAAGATGGTGACGATGAATTTGTTGCATTTGGGCTATTGATCGTGGCCTTCAATTTCATGCCACCTTGGTCACAATGCCCTAAAAACCCGCAAATGTAGTAGTGTGTGCCCGGCTTTGGAAGCGTGATGATGTCATTTCCAGTTTCATATTCAGCAATTGGACTCACGCCGTTGCATGCTGCGTAGTTCACCTCCGTCACCTCTTGCACATTGTGTGCACTTGGCAAGTACTTGAACACTGGGCATGTAGTATCACAACAAGAATAAGTTAGTCAAAACATTTTCCACATTGAACTAAATGACTAGAAGTAGTAGTTGTCAAACACTTAACCATTAATTGCCTCCATTGCCCAAATGGCCCAAAGTGAATACTTCTAAGTCTATAAGAATTTGAAATAGATCAATTACAAAGCTTCAAAGAAAGTAACAAAATGTATTAATAAAGAAAAGTGTTCATATCCTAATACATGATATTTTGGGCCTATAGAGATACATTCTAAAAGTAGTACTCATTTTCAAGGTGTAGTCTCTTTCAAGGTGGATATTCTAATTGACGCTTGAACTTGGACACTCAGGGATTAGGCTAACAAGAGACCAATAATCTATAATTACATATATGAGCTATATTGTTCACCAAATACACCCCATCTTTGTGGCATACATTCAAGTCCTGAAATGTACACCGCTAATGTAATTTTGTTTGGAATGGGCTCACTTACCTTAATCATGTTACGACTTTGACATTCTTAACAAAAAAACAAACGAATATTAGTTCAAGTATATTACCAGTACAATCCCTCTTTGAAACTAGTTCTTTTTTCTCTATAAACATACACGGGCTCTTTCAAAAAACAAACTAAAAAGTAAAAAGTAAATGGGAAAAGTAGTAGAAGAAGAAGAACGTACCAAGCTTATCACCGGGGCTGAACTTGAGTCCAGAAGCCCAATCTGAGTAGTAAGAAGAGGTGGGAGCAAAGTCCCAGCCTGTTGCATTTCCCACGGTGTACTCTGTCGCCATGGCTGCTGGCAACACTGCTGTTAATAGTATCAGCAGGGCTCTCATTGTCATTGCCGGATTATCATCAATGTCCACTTTTCTTTTGCCCCGCCCCATCTTACGTTAGCAGCTTCCTGTCACTGGATTCGGCCTGTGTTGCAAGTTCTCAAATTCAATTCCCTGGTCACCACTGACAAGTGAAAGAAGCAGCCGTCACTTTGAAGTGTCACAAATGGAAGGTCATGTTCAAATGCAGCAACAACAAATAAGTTCGAAAAACTTCCTTCGAAGTGGACTGAGGCTTTAATTCTTTCATGGAACTCAAGAGAATTTGAACATTCATGTAACTGAATCCACTTTGATTCATATTTGAAATCTACAGTAGCACTCTGGCATCAAAGATGAGTCCATATCGTTAAATCAAGAGGGCTTATACAAACAGACCGATTACTTGTTTCTTCAAGAAATCCAGCCGCGGCCTCGCTACACTCCACTCAACTGAAAACAATACTTTATCTATCAACGCATACGACATGTATATATGCCCCCAGAATCACCACTTGAAATGAAATCAATGCATTTTCCTTACATTGACATTGAAGCTATTTAAGAGCACTGCAATGAACAGGCAGATATATAGAATTAAATCGACGAGTTCAGCTTGTAATTTACCTACATGGGTACATGAATTATCATCAGTGTTCACAAATGTGGCTAAACTTCTACCAAGACTAAGTGATTGCTACTGGAAATGTGAATCACAGTGAGTGTTATCTTTGATTCTTTAGCGCATGCATTCAGCAAAAGTTTCCAGCAACTTGAGCTAGTTCAATGAAAATCGCATTTGGGTTGGAACCACTGATTCTAATCGAAGAAGAATCAAGATGCACGTACAAAATCACGTCAAAGCTGAAACTTAAGGGAAAAGATCGAGAGAAAATACCAATCACAGCTGAAGCTCTCTTTGTGCAGAAGCGGAGGAAGCTCTGTCGTCTGTGTCTGTCTGTGTCTGTCTGTGGACGGTTACACTCGCTCCCACTCACTCAGGCCGTTAATAAACGCCGTCCTTCACTTCTTGGAACCATTTTCTTGGAACTATTTTCGCCCATTTAAAGGGCTTTTATTTTAGTGCACAAGTGGAATGATCAAGTTATTTGCATCCATGATTGTGGATGAATTCTGTAGCATATGGATGAAATATAATTCCTTAACATTTAAAGGATGCGGCCCCCATGACCACGGTAGTCACCAAAAAGCTTGGATTATTGGACCAATAGGTGCATTTTGTTTTTCTTATAGTGACTAGTCAAGTCAACCATTGGCCACTTTTTGGCCTTGGTATCTTTAACCCCTCAAGGCTGCATGCTTTCCAGAGTGGTTTTGTGCTATGAAGCGCAATTTCGAATTTTGATTTTTCTACGGGTCCCTTTTGCATACCTAAAATTTCATTTGAAAATCCGAGAAGGCAGTTTTTGCCTCCTCCGGCCCTGAGGGGTTAAGGGTTAAGATAAACTTGAAAACATCTTTTGCGTGAAGAATATTGTAGGAGAAATGAGAGTTTTGTATCGTCCTATGTCAAAATGTTAGCTTATGCATTGGGATCTTCAAATTGAAGAAGAAGAAAAAGGGTGCAATTGGTAAGCTTCATTTTAGAACATTGGCATATCCCATTATTGTGTGTCAAAATGTTAGCTTATGCATTGGGATCTTCAAATTGAAGAAGAAGAAAAAGGGTGCAATTGGTAAGCTTCATTTTAGAACATTGGCATATCCCATTATTGTGTGTCAAAATGTTAGCTTATGCATTGGGATCTTCAAATTGAAGAAGAAGAAAAAGGGTGCAATTGGTAAGCTTCATTTTAGAACATTGGCATATCCCATTATTGTGTGTGTATGTGTGAGACACTAATTTATCAAAGTTACACTATTGGAATTCATATTTTTAAATTAGGGTAGATTGAAGTATTATTGAAATAAAACTTAAGAACATCTTTTGTGTGAAGAACATTGTAGGGGAAATGAAAGTTTTGTACCATCCTATGTCAAAATGTCTATTGGAATCTTCAAATTGAAAAAAAGAAAAAGGGTGCAATTGGTAAGCTTCATTTTAGGACGTTGGTGTATTCCATCAGTGTGTGTGTGTGTGACACTAAGTTATCAAAGTTACATGATTGGAATTCATATATTTAAATTAGGGTAGATTGAAGTATTATTGAAATGAATTTAATTTGTAGTGAGATCTGTTTTGCACCCTAACCTTGTGAATAGGATAAATTAGTTTAGCTAAATTCAAAGTCAAGAGAGATTTAAATTTTGATGCCTAAAGCTGAAATCAAAAGCAAGAAATTAGAAATTATGTATCAATGTTGTAAACATCTTAATTTGTAGAGAAATTAATAATGCCACTAAGAGAGGGATTTTTCAGTACAATGTTGTATAGACACAATGAAAAATTCTCAAAAAGAAGATGGAACAATAATTATAGTTCTCCATCATAGTTTGCAAGTCTAAAATCATTCATAAGCTATTTTTTAGCTACGAGGCCTTGCAAGATTAAACATTAAAACGAAAATTATCATTAAGAAAAAAATATATGGACATCCAAATTTGACACATAAAATCATAAGTGATAAGTAAATATTTACTTTAGACAACTACCTAAACTTTGTTCAAATGTTCACTTAACCCCCAAAGGACTAAGGAATCCACTTTGGAATTTTTGAAAACTTGGGCAAGCTCTATTGACTTCATAATTTGCAATTTTGGTATTGAATTTTTAGAATGAATGCTAATCATTCTAATCTACTTGTGAAACAAAGTTTCACATCCTCTTGATAAATATTGCAATAGTTAGAAGGGCTTTTTCAATTCAATGTCAAACATATATTCTAAAAAAAGATAAATGATCTTTTTTAGATTGTATATATTGATATCTATTTAAAATTAAAACATTTGAACTATTCAATTCCAATTAATGAGGTAAAAGCTATAAGGCAATGAAAAGTAGAAAAAACATATAGAATGTCCTTTGCACTCAATTTTGAAAATTAAAAAAGAAAAAAAAAAAGACACCTATTGTTTACTAGAGCAGTCTCACCATTGGGGTTAACAATTCTCAATTTCTTGTAAAAGTTATTAGTGGTTTAGTTTTTTCTTTCACTCAATACTACCTTCTACTTTATAATATTTTTAAAGATGAATGTAAATTTATTTTTTGGTTAAATCTTTTTACATATATTCTCAACCCATTTTTCAACATATTGACTAAAATGCATAAGTTATAGGACATAATTTTTTTTCTAAAAATGTTGAAAGACTTAATTTCACCTTTGGAAAGGGCTAGAAAGGTCTATGTTTTGAAGTTTAGACATTGAGTTTGCAATTGGTGGGGATCTTGGTGGGGATATTCACTCTAAAATGAACCAAATGAACCCATGGTTGGATTTCTTGAAAAATAAATATAAATGGAGATTTCAACTTTGCTTTGAGGACAAGTATTTCAAAGCCAGTTTGAACCTCTAATCATGAAAAAAAATTAGGGGTTAAGATAATTTATCAATGTAGATTTTGCACATAGTATTCAAATAAGTATTATATTCAACACTAAAGGTGACAATTCTAGGTGTCACTATCTTAATCTCCAAACAATTGGCCTATCACTATGCTCGTAAACCATGCAATCAAGTATATTTTGATTAGATGAATATGTTCATTCATCATTATTTTATTCTTATTGTTGAAAGTGATTCATCAAACTTTTTTTTATCTTTGACATACTTGCAAGTTAGTCCATGACACCCAAAAGTGTTTTTTGAAGCGTTTATAACTAAATAGAAATATAGAATTGGTTAAAAATCTATCAAAATTTGAAGTTGGTTTGCAAGTGGGGGGCACCAATTCTTTGTATATACAACTAATTCTTTATATATACACAATGTCATGGAGAAGTCCAATCCTGAAAATTACATTGCAAGTGGAAGTTATTAGGTTTTATACATAACCATGACCATGTTTAGAAGTCTTGGTATAATTATTGTGAGGCAGAAATAATTGATGAAAGATGTTTCTAGATAAATGGTTATTTAATATTTGGTGAAGCCAATCATGGCCAAAATGGCTTTTTTTATGCAGTGATTCTATTATAAAATTATTGCATTTCATATGGTGGATAATGGTCATTTTTTAAACACAAAAGCCTAATCCCATTCTCTTTGATTAGTATGTCATATTTGACCATCAGTTATGAGGGGAAAAAAAGAAGTTGCAAGTGATTCACACAACATTTTCTTTCCCGGAAAAACATGCCTGTGACCTAAATGGTCCATAAAATTGTGATACAATCAAGGGTATGGTGAGAAGAATCAATAAATACTTGAATGATTCTACTGTTTCCGAAGCAGAAACCAAGAATTACAAAGTGGTGAGTCGCCAAAACAAATGCACGAAGGCCTCGGCATAATTAAATGCGAAGTGAGCGTGATAGACTCGGGCTAAACCAATGATCTCCCAGGCTAAATACAGTATGTTTCCAATTGTATTAAACTGGGATAGTTTAGGACCAAAACATAAGCAGTAACAGTGTAATTACTTCTGGTTAAGGTCGATTTGTTGGACCAGGGATCGGAAAACAAGTGTTCAATCTAAAAAGAAAGAGTCATTAATGTACAAATTCGCAGTTACCTCAACGAAATCAGCTGACTATTGATTACTGATTCACTTGCCAGACATAGATATACTAATCGTGATGGCTGAACTTCGAACACGTGAACCTTGAATCCATTTCTGCAGCACATGAGAGCCTTAAATATTATCCTCGTCCTTACAGAAGCACAAGCCTCCCATTGCGCAGACCTGAACATGGAAGAGCATTGACATACCCAAAGTTGTTAACGCAGGTACTGGAGAAAAGATGGTATTTTGCTCAACAGAAGAATCACAGCGCATTCTCTCCAGTTATACCATACACTTGTCAAAGTTGGTACACTCCTGGGGATCTCCCTCCAGAGTGGTAGTTGCAACTAGTACAAATAGCCTCCTCTACATTGTCTACAGGACATACTTGGCTAACGGGTTAGAAAAAATACCCTCAAAATTCATACAGAAGTTTTTGCAAAATAAATGCTAATCATCTCCTAATCGTGTCAACGATCGAGAGGAAGTGGCTAAAATGAATGATGTGGATTAGTATATCACAAAGAATCTACAGCACTTCTATGTGTCCACAAGTACTTACCATAGTCGGGCATATTGATGTCTCGTCCGTTCATTTCAGATTTTTCTACAATATTGACTTCAGAGTCTCCCGCATACAAATGACACAAACACCGAGCAACCGAGAGTCAGCTGTTGTTCCTGCAAAGCAACCCTCGAAGTGAGAGGCAGAAAAAGGAGATATGGCTCCACTATTTCGAAGGCATGGTAACTAGACGTCTTGACAAAACACGATTGAGTCCTTCTGCATGCAATGGGAAAATCGATATTGCTGGATAACGTACTTTTGTTGCGCGCACGCATGGACTCACTCTTGGAATCATGAAACTGTCTTCACAAATATTATTGAGATTTACAATGGACACTGTCTCTCTTAAGGATTAACAGTCAAACCCTTGAAAAAAGCTAGCCTTGACGGCTTTGAATCTAAACGTACCTCACAAAATTTACAAATTGCTCGAGGTTGAAAACTGGGACCTCGATTCAACATCCTTGAGCATCTGTACCACCTGCTGCATTGTCGGTCTTCGAACGGGATCCTCAGCTGTACACATGTTGGCGATAAGCAGCACCGATAGCATGGCATTTTTCGAAGGCCCATTGGCCAAAACAGGATCTAGAGCCTCGGGACCATTGCCCTCCTTGATCATCTGTCTTACACACCCAACGAGATTTCCGCCCTGAATATTATCAAATTCTTTGCCAGTTGGCTCCTTGCCTGTCAGAAGCTCCAAGAGGATCACCCCATAACTGTACACATCACCACGAGTTGTGGCCCTCCAGCAGTGCCCATATTCTGGGGGGATGTATCCGAAGGTACCGGCAATAGCAGTGCTCACATGCGTTTCGTAAGCACTGATCAATCTCGCCAGTCCGAAATCCGCAACCTTGGGCTCAAAATCCTCATCCAGCAATATGTTGCTTGCTTTGATGTCTCTGTGAATAATATGAGGAATGAATCCATGATGCAGGAATGCAATTCCCCTTGCCGACCCCATTGCAATCTTAAAGCGTTTGCTCCAGTCCAAAACTTCCAGTGCGTCAGCTCTATTCCGTAGCCAGATATCTAGACTTCCATTCATCATGTAATCGTATACTAGCAACTTTTCCTCAGCAAAAGAGCAGTATCCTAAGAGAGGAACCAGGTTTTGATGCTTCACTTTTCCCAAGGTTTCCATCTCTGCCAAGAACTCTCGGTCTCCTTGGGTGGTAGAAGCTCCCAGTTTCTTTATGGCCACTACTCTTCCATCAGATAGAACTGCCTTGTATACGGTACCAAACCCGCCATCTCCTATGATCTTCGTTTTGCAAAAGTTGTTAGTGGCATGTAGTATGTCAGCCAACGTGAGACGCGCCATCAAAGGCCTCTCAAACATCGCAATGTTGATGCTCAGGGGCTCTTTGAACTTGCTCATGGTCGTACAAGTATCAGTATCTGAAATCATATTCAACTTTACCTTCTCAGCATCCCTTGGTACTCCATTACGTCGTCGCCGTCGTCTTGACCGGCAACACCGCAACATGAAACAGGCGAAACTCAGAACGATAATTGTGCATCCAACTACAATGCCCATGATCTCTCCCCTACTGATATTTCTGCCAGCACCTTCGGATGTAGGTGCACACCATCTTCTCACTACCTCCCCGCAAAGCCTTGCATTCCCAAGGACTGAGGATGGATTGAGTCTCTTGCAAATTCCACTGTTGGGAATGCGCCCAGTAATCCTGTTGTTGGATATGTTGAGGAACAAAAGAGACTTGAAGTCGCACAAACTCGCAGGAAATTCACCTTGCAGGTCATTGTTCGAAAGGTCAACGTGCTCAAGCTTCTTGAGGCTCCCGAATTCACTAGGAATTCTGCCAGAGAAGTGATTATTGCTAAGATCCAGAAATGATAGTTCAGTGAAGTTGCCGACAGAAGAAGGGATACCACCGGTGAATAGATTGTTTCTCACATTAAGAGCTTGAAACTGATGCCACATGACGCTTGCGGACAAGACACCGCTGATGCTTCCATTGAACCGATTACCCCCCAAGTCCAAATCAACCATGGAAACCATACTAGCCATGGATTTTGGAACTTCACCAAATAGGCGGTTGTTGCTGACATCCAAGTGAGAAAGTTGAGTCAGGTTTCCAATACCTGGGGACAACGACCCTGTCAATTGATTTCCTGTAAGGTTAAGCTTCACCAGGCTGCTAATGTATCCGAACGTCAAGGGTATGGTCCCCGTCAGATGATTGTAGGCCAGGTTGAGACCTTGAAGCTTACGTGACTCGCCAAATTCATTTGGGATGGTGCCAGTCAAATTATTACATGAAGCATCGAATGATGTTAAATTTGAAAGCTTGGCGAGTTCACGGGGCAGAGAACCTGTGAAGTGGTTTCCAGCCAGAATGAGGTCAACCAGTACCGCACAGTCACCAAGTTGAGGAGGAATCGGACCGCTAAGATCGTTCCAAGAGAGATCCAACTTTCCGTGATGCTGCAGAAAACTTGAAGTAGGAATAGAGACCACCTGGAAATCAGTGCAAATTTCAATGGGGATTTGCCCTGTAAGAAGGTTATGAGAAAGTCCCAAGTACTCTAGGTTGACGAGTGCCCCTATCTGGGAGGGGATTCGTCCTGTGAGGGAATTGTTTCCAAGATTCAGGGTGGTCAATTGCACACAGTTGCAAAGCCCAGCCGGGATTGCCCCACTGAAGTTATTGCCTTGTGCAGAAAAGAAAGAGAGATTCGTCAGATTTCCGATCTCCTCAGGGATAGGGCCTTCAAACTGGTTATTGTCCAAGACCAGATATTGCAATAATGAACTCTTGCCGATAGATGGTGACAAACCTCCATTAAGATTATTACTCCCCAGTTGCAGTTCAAGCAAGGTCCCTGAGCTCCACAAAGAATCTGGTATGGCTCCTGAAAATTGATTCGCCCCTATTGCAAACATAACCAATCCAGGAAGATTATCAAGGTACGAAGGAAGCGGACCAGACAACCGGTTGGAAGTGAGGTCTATCTGTGTGAGGCTTGTACAACGTCGAAAGGTATCAATGATATTGCCCGTCAGCATGTTGCCCCCGAGAGTGATAACTTCAAGATTAACCGCGTTGCAAATCTCAGGTGGGATGGATCCGGTGATCCGATTATCTTCAAGCCCCAAAGTCCTGAGGCTCAAACAGTTCCCTATCTCCGGTGGAATGACGCCACTAAGCTGGTTCACGGAAAGGGTAAGACTCGAAAGATTTTGCAGCTTGCCAATCCATGATGGCACTGGTCCTGTCAGCTCATTTTTGTCGAGAGAAATGGAAACTAAATTTGTCAAGGTGGCCAGCTCATCAGGAATCGGACCCACAAGGGTGTTGAATGCAAGGTTCAGTACCTGCATGAATGAGCAGTGTTAATCTTCACCTCTCCAGATTGACAATGACTCGAGGTCTCCTTCAGCTCTTGCAATGGAAGATTAAATTATTGAGAATTGGCATGACTTAAACCAACAAATACATCAGTGCAGCCGGAACCGCTACCGACTCCTGCTGTGCCTTGTTTCAGTTTCTTGTTAAATAATAATTGCGATGGAAAAAGAACAAGGAAATTGAGTTGCTTTCGATTTCACAGCTTCGATTTCAAGAACAGTGCACCTTTATGACATCTACATTTGTCTCAAACAAGAAAAAAATTCTTTAAGCTTCCAGTTAGTTTCCCATGGCCATATCATGGACTTGGTAAGCATACTGACCTGAAGGTTGACGCACTGGCCAAGAGAAGAAGGGATAGAACCATTAATATGCGTACTTGGAAGATTTAAAGTTACCAGATTCTTCAGGTTTCCTATGGAAGCAGGAATAGTACCCGTGAAGAGATTACCACCAAGATCAAGGTTCACGAGTTTAGTGCATTGAGTGATTTCCTCTGGAATAGGTCCTGAAAGTTGCAATTCTCGGAGGGACAGTGTGGTCAAGTTCACAAGGTTAAAGATCGCTTTAGGGATGGTGCCTATCAAATCATCGTTACTTCCAAGTACCAGCTCCTCCAGGGATGTCAAAGTCCACAGCTGGTTAGGAATCTCCCCAGAAAGAGAGTTGTTGCTCAAGTCCAAGCGTTTGACTCTCTTCATGGCGGCCAACAAGGGAGAGAGATCTCCAGTTAATTGGTTGCCACTTGCATCAATAATACTGAGGCTGGACATTGTATGAAGTGTGGGTAGCTTGCCAGACAGACCATTGCCATTCAAACGCAAATCCTCCATGTTGACCAATGTACCCAGCTGAGAAGGAATCGGCCCGTTGAAAGAGTTGAAACTGAGGTCCAGCCGTTTCAGGTTCACAAGACTGCCTATCTCTCCGGGCATAGACCCTGAGAAGGAGTTGAAACTGAGGACAAGTGACTGCACATTAATCAATCGCCCAATCTCTCTGGGAAGCATCCCGGAAAACGCGTTGTTGCTAACATCAACGTTCAGTAGCTTGGAAAGGTTGTAGAAAACCAACGGGATCGCTCCAGATAGTTGGTTCGCACTCAAATCCAGGTATTGAAGACTGGTCAAGTTACCAATCTGAGGGGGAAGAGCTCCAGAGAGTCCATTACTGCTGAGGTCAAGCACTTCCAACTGAACCAATGTGAAAAGCTCCTGAACAATCGGTCCTTGAAGACCATGGCGAAGAGCGACCATCATGACTTGGGAAACATTGTTGCAAGTAATTCCAGTCCACATACATGGGTCTTTGTCCACGGCAAGCCAATTCGAAAGAGGATCAGCACCTTGCCACTTGAGCCCGTTCTTAAGTGCCAACAATGCTGTGCCCTCAGAATTCAAGGCCAGAGCAGGACGGAAAATATTATTCAAGGCTACTACTTGCAGCAACCCAAGCAGAACAAGGGTGAAGATACTCATGACTGGACAATATAGAAAGCAAGCGAATGACCAGCAATATATTCCGTTCCTTCCGGCCAGTGAGCTGAGTCACGAACCCCTCGCACTCCCTCAGCAATTATCTGTCGCTGTTTTCATACACACCACCAACGAGCTCCCTTGTATCTGCACCTACAACAAATTGAGCAGATTTAATAAAGACTCCCGCAATTCTTGGAGTCGTGCTATCAGTTACAATTGCTATTAGTGCTATGAGGTTTCACTCACAGTGCACGTGGACAAAGTGCCTGATTAGTTCGGAGGAAGCGCCAGGGTACTAATCAAGAGCGCGGATTCGGATGTTGCATTTCAACGTTTCTCCTATCGACTGCAATCTAATCAGCAAAACTTGCAAACTCGCTATCAGACAGTACTAATCGTCGAAACTAGTAGGAGTGATAAATTGCATTCTTTGAAAAAGATATTACCGGAGTAATAATTTTGATATCGCCCGAACTAACAAGAGGAAATAAAATCAATGGCAACTCTATCAATGCAACTCCTCAATTTGACCGGGTTGACAATGTAGCAAGCAGCATAAAAGGGCCCAAGCAATCGAAACTTACAAGCCTAGAAGATGTAACAATGCAGGTTGAATTTCGCCTGTGTTTGGATGTATATATACTTGCACCTCAGTAGCTCCCGTAAGTAATGAACCTGCATTCTTCTTGCACGTGATCGGCAACGTTCCAAGAATTCAAAAATACGAGAGCTCGCTGATAATCCTGTCTCTCACGGCATGAATGTCGCGCTTTGCAAAGAAGACTACTAAATCCAGCGAACCTTCATGACAGTCGCTGCCAGCTTGGGGGTTTAGCACTGTAACGGTTGAGTTTCTTCAGTACTCCGGTCAATGTTTTGTACTCTTCAAGAAACACAGTCGGCGTGCAGCGCCACGGACATGTCCGAGGTAGATCGCTCCATTTCACACCAAAGAAACTGAGCAAGCACTTGGTCCTCAAAGTACTTGAAATCTGACACCCGACAGAGACTCTCAGCGATTGTCTCTAAATAAAATATGCCCTGAAACCTCCCCTACGTGCGTACATGCCCGCTCTTGAATGAACTCCGTTAGAAAGAAGAGTAACACATGCAGCGTGATCTTTCAGAAACCAAGAACACTTGCATCAGTCTTAGCCATAGCTCCCCACACGGCCAACACGAGAAAACAGAGGCTCGTCTCAAGTACTCCCTCGTACGACACGTGAGGCGTACTTCTTCGCATGTGTCGGCAAGTAATGCATTCCATGGTAACTCAGCATCCTCCTCAATCTCCCTCTCCAGTAAAAATTTCTACTCTCCCTAACAACAAGCTCCGCCTCCTAGCTGGAACCTTCAAATTTCCAACCACTCCGTCACAAACCTAAAAAACCGCAAATGACACGCATTCAATAACGCCTCCATTCTATTCTCTTCTCAAGAGCATCCAATGTATATCCAGTGACGACACCAGAACGTACATTCAAACTATTTCAAAACAAAATTTTCTTTAAGGCTCTCTCTCCCTCGATCGGTCAAAGCAGAGAACAGGAAATTAAAATGAGAATGATCACATGTCCTAACAAGCTGGAAGCGAATGATGAGAGCATACTCATGAGGTACCATCAATGGATGATGCTGCAGCTAGCTGCTATTGGTCACACGCCAACGGTTAAGTTCCAAGGGAATGAAGGTTTGACGCTACAGTAGTTTGCTCTGACTGTTCAGGGTTTGCTGCGACAAGGGCATGCAGGCATGCAGCTGGAGGCTAGGGCTCATGAGTAAGTTAAGTTAGTGGGAGGTACGGGAAGCTTTGAATGCGGGCTTCACGATATCATGGCAATAGCTCGCTGCAGGCAGGCAGACACGCAGTCAGAAAGCTAAGCAAGCAACTTGAAGCTCGGAATTCAGCAGTCGGGCTCTTCTTCGGGGCTGCATATGGCGCTCTGGTACCCTCCGGGTCTCTACCGGGTTTCAAGGCTGCCGTTGGGTGGGGCGTCAGGGTCTCTGCCTGTGTATGATCTAGTTCTCAATCCGCTCGGCGTTCCCCAGCTCAAATGGGCGTGATTTTATGGAATTAGGAAAAGGCGGACATCTCAGTAAGTGAATGTCCATTTCAGTGGGGGGGATCATTTTGGAGACTAATTCTTCAATACTCATGTGATAATTGGTGATATCTACATCAAAACTAGATGATACTTAGGTAAAATTTGGTTATTGGTCTTAAAATGCAACATTAATCTGGCTATTTTGACCAAAGAAAATGAAAATTTCCTTCACAAAAAAACATCTTTTGAAATGTAGCCAAATGGCAAAAATCATGCTTAAAAAAGCATTGGTCCAATTTGTCTACAATGTTTTCGTTGACATCATCAATTAAAATAATGGTAGTGCACTTTTATGAGAGTAGAGGGAAAACAAATCACTAGAATAGAAGTGATGTGATAGTTGGAACGCAAAATGAATTTATGTGACTCTTTGAATACTAAGAAATGAAGTGATGTGATTGTTTGAACACTAACAAACTAAACAGAAAGGAAGTGACGTGGTAGTTTGGATGCAATAAATAAGTGAATTGATCAATGGTATGGTCTTTACAACATTAAAGGGGAGGAATATTGATTATTCCTAGTGTATATGTGGAGTATGATTGATAGAGACATTTTATGATATTGGTGAAGTAGATTGATGAAGATCAACAATTATTTACATGGTACATTCAAAGAAAAAGTCAAAGAAGTTAGTAATTGTTTTCTCTCTTTTGTGTTTTTTCATTTTCTTGTTATATTAAAGTTTGTTCTTATTACTTCCTAAGTGCCCAAATAGTCAAAATTGGGCATTGGATTGTATCATCTAAGAAGCTTTAGAAAGGTGTACCCATACATAGAACTAACTCTATATTTTAGAACCATTGAAAGTATGTATTGTAAATTACAATCATCAATTATTACCATCAAGAAGGGACTTTTTATTTTTAATTTGGATACTTGAAATTTGAACAAACTACTCTACTTTGTGTCCCTACTTTTTTTTATCTAACTTCATGATATGATGATGGATAATAACATTTTGTTCATTTCAAGGCAATTTTAAGAAAATTTATATAAATTTAAAACTAATGATTTCATAATGAATATAATTAATAATTAGCATTGTATTGAAAGATGCGCACCTAGGGAAAGTCATAAGTTGTTGTATAGATAAAATACCATGAATGATCATTTGAAAAAGAAACTTCAAGACTATTTTGTAACATCACTTCATTGTAAAGTTTTATAATTTATAAAGATGTAATGCTTTGAGAAGTTATGATACTTCAAAATTGTCTATACAATTTTTTTGAAAAACATCTACTACAAATTGGTAAATTCATTTTCGATAAATTTGCTTTCTTTTTTCAACATCTAATATATTGAAAAAAATCCTCCTAATAAAAAAATATATAATATATTTCATAGCTCAAGATATATTTCACCAAAGTTACATGACTCATCAAATAAAAAAGAAGATAAAGACTCCTTCATACAAAAAGTTAAATTGAATTTGAATACTTTGATCTTAGCGTTTCACCTCTAATCCCTTCCCTTACATAATAAAGTAATCAAAATATACCTTTGTAGTTTTATTTACTATTTTGACTAAGAATAGATTCCACAAGACATTCTTTAATTAAGATAGTGCAATGATTCAATTAAAATAATTGAAATGCTATCCATTCCCAAAACTAACCACAAGCTACTAAGAAGCAAAGGATAATTTGAGATAGAAACAAAATGAGGATGAAGGGTCCACCTAGGCAAATTTTTGTCATATTTTAATACAAATGTAGATACAGTTTTGGACACGCATATATACAAATACAAATGTAAGTATAGAAATGGATATTGATGTTAATTATCTCATATCTTTTGGTAATAGCTTCATTTGACACTACATTGAAATGATTATTTAGTGTGGATGAATAATTAGTCATCTAGTAAATTGGTGTGGTTCACACTAAAGATTATATCATCCTAAATAACCCCTAAAGTTCCTCAACTATATTTTCACCCAAAACACTCCTAAACTACCATTTCTATTACAAGTACCAACCTTTAGGAAAAAATACATCTTTGGACACGTGTAACTATAGAATCTTGTAGTATGCTAGTTTGAAAAGATGTGGAAAAATCTCAGAAATTTCCACCATGTAGATTGCAAGATATTAGTGTTTGAATTGACAAAAATTAGGGGGGTTTGCAAAAAATAGGGTAGTTGCATTTCACAAGGTCACATTTGTATGAAAAGATGTCCATGTTGTTGGTGCTTCTTTGGATTCTTTCTTCAAGGCAAGTTGGCTACATGTTTGAGATCATTTGGAATTTTGCAACATATAGAATAAAAATAGTAAGTAGAAAGAAGTAGAGAATAAATAGAAATTATACTAAATTCTTAAGAATTTAGTTATGGAATTGAAAAATGCCGATCCCAATGGTTGTAATGATGTGATTAACAATCTACAACCTATGATTTTATTTTCTTCCCAAAATATTGAAAATTGAGTTAAATCAAGGACTTCAAAGTTTATTTTAGAATAGAGGATCTATAACTCTCCACAAACTAAAACTCCTCATAATTCTCATCTCATTAATCAAAATGGAATGATTCAAAGCTTTCCATGTATATATAAACCTAGAAAACCAATTTCAAATTTTGTTTGTGAATAAAGTCATTTTTTTAAGATCTACTAGAACTAACTGAGAAAAAAACCCATATCGTACAATAACTTTTTAGCTATGTACTCAAAAGTTATAAACATTGTTGTGCCTTAAAGAAATGAAAATTCCATTCGTCATTAGGAAAATTTTTAGGCCTAAACAAGGTTGTAAGCTTGGAAAAGCAACGGTGCAATTATAGGAGAAAAAAAATTATATTTTTATTTGGAAGCCAACATGGCACTATCATTGCCACATTAGCGACATGTCAGATGGACAATTTTTAAAATATATTTTTCATTTTTTTAATTATATTTTTTGAAAAAATATATATTTATTATTTTTATTATTCTGTATTTGCATTGTAGGGGGGGCTAAAAATCAGAACTTAATAGCCTTCTACATGCCTCAAAATTCTTGTAGTGAGTGACTTGCTCCAAATCACTATATTGCCAAAAAACGCAATTTGGTCCTTTAGGAGTTAAATAATATCTTCCACAACAATTAACATCAATGCCAAATAAACTTGATGAATAATTAAAGTGTTTTAAGTTTTTTTATTGTGATGTATAATAGTGGGGACACAAGAAAAATAAAATTGGTTGTACTAAATAACAATTTCAATATAGGATTTGAATCCTTGAACTTTAAAAAAGAAATTAAAAAAATTAGACAAAGTTACTCAGCTTCGAGTTTGTTGTTGAGGCTTTAGGACATTGAGTGTATTCATTACATTGTTTTAATTAACAAGTTTGTAAGACGACAACTATGGTATACTTTGTGTTTAGGGCTGAAACATAATATTTCTAAAAACACATGACAAAATTATTGGGATACTATTTTTCAAAAAGAATGGTATGAAAAAAAAAATATGTTAAATCATATTTGTCAACTTTTTAACCATGTAGTCAAAAGTTATAAAAATTGTTGGACCTTCAAAGTTACTCCTCAAGCACATATTGTGTGAAAATTTCAAAGAAAAAAAAAAAAAAAACTTAATTCATAGTGAGCTACCCCAAATCACTACGTTGCTAAAAAAATACAGTTTAAGGTAGGAGGCTCAAACTTGGATTGGGCATTTTGAATGGAACATGCCTTAGGGGTACATTCTACTTTCTTCAATTTATCAAAATGTACCAATGTTGTACATTTCAGGGGGTGGTTGCTTTTAGAGCCCTATGGTGTTTTGACTTCAAAATTTCATAACTAATTCCATGAAGCTTCAAAAAATACAAAACAACTTGGTTTAAATGTCAATTTTCCTTGTCTTTCAAGGAAAATTTATAGAAAAATATTTCAAGGTGTTTTACCTTCCTAAAATCCAGTTCCAGCCCTTAGATCATGGTCCACTTATGGACCTCCTACCAGTGCTTCGGGGGGTAATTTGGATAGGGAGTCCACCTTGACCACTAAGTACAATAAGGTAGTATGCTATTAAATGGCACCTGACGTTAAAGTGCCATCTAGAAGGTTTGTACATTTTGAATTTTAGTTATGTACCTATTGGGATGGAGTGCTTTCAGAAATGAACTTTGACCCTTAATAACTTTTGCATACAATATCCAAATGTGGCGTTCTTTGGTGTGTTGGAACCTCCTTTCATTTGCCAACATAAATATGTGAAAATTTGACCAGTTTCATAATAGCAACTAGGCTCAGTAGTAAAATGTGATGGTTTGGGGTGTACCCACCTTAATAGAGATGAATTCTATTCTTCCAAAAGTGAAGCACCCAAACAAACCAAAATATTATTTGTTCTATAATTGGGATACGGTGACCATATTCATCCATATGGTGACACTAATTAAATATTAAAACAATACTTGTAACTTACATCGGCCTGCCTGGAAGATAACTTAAAGTACACTTATACTCAAAGATCAGTCCTGTCACTCTGAGACAGTCCCTTTGAATTTTGAGGTTACAGCTTACAACCCAACATGAGGTATCAATTAATTAGAAATATTATCACACACTTGTAACAGCTCGTATGGCATGTGTGTTAACTTAATAATAAGAACCCTCAGACAATACCTGTCTGCTGGTGCTTCTTTTTTTGTACAATTACCATGCTTCTGCCATTGGAAAAAATCAAAGCCAAAAAGGACACATACAATTTGGGTGAAAAATATGATGATTGTAAAATAGATGCCAAAACTCTATTGTTTTTTGTTTTTTTCAAAAAAGCGTGAAGAGAAGAAAGAATCTTATAGACTTCTAGTATTCTTGATTTGGAATATTCCTATTAATATTTCCTTTTATCTTTTAGAGAGGGATGTGGTAACCTACTTACATTTTCAATAGAGTGCAAAAAGGTGCAATAATTGAAATCCCTTGACCCCTTCTGCCATTCAAATTTTGAACAACAGATGAATGCAAACATGTCCGAAACACATAGATTTTGTGTTTTCCATCCAATGATCTAAGTGCTTGTAGATTCTTGGGGTTAGTTTTCTTACATGTGTACAATATAGATTCTCAAAACTTTTCCTTACAAATAATACGTAGTTCAAAAGGGTCAAACATGTTTAATCCCTAGAGGATTGGGTGTTCAAATTTTGAACAATAGATGAATGCAAATACATCCCAAGCACATGAATGTTTTTTTTTTTTCATCCATCATTTTTTCCAAAGATACATGTGTTGGTTATATAACATTTGCATGGTTTAGATTTGAATAATAGGTAGCGGTAGGTTTGGCATTTAGAAAGTAGGCTTTTTAGTTTGGAAAATGACTCTTCAAAAATTACTCAAATAAAAAAAAAAATCTTCAAAGATCACTATGATTAGAATTTAACATTTTAAACTTCAAGGTAAAAAATTCTTGTGAAAATCACAAATATTCAATCTACAATTGGTATTAGAAGGAATTTTCAATTTTTGACTTCAAATTTTATTAAAAAATATTGGTTTGTGTACTATTTGATCAAATTGTAAGGATATGATCTATGAATCAAATTTTACAACTATTGTTGGAGAGTCATCATTAAATTATTCTTATAAGTTGTATTTATAATACATCTTCACAATTTTGGAAATTTGGGTTATCCATTAGAGAAATTCTCAGCGTTCCGGAGGGCTGTTACAGAGCAACTGAAAGGACCCCAAGATTACATTTAACTTCGCTTAATGATTTGTTTTTCCCCTATAGTTGATCACCGGAAGTTGCGATATCCAACGACTATCAATGGTTCAAAATTCAAGTATAGGTAGTTAAATAATCAAGGTTCAGGTGTTGTGAATTAAGCAAATTCAATGACATTAAGCAAATGAAGTGAATATAAAGCTAGTTGCCAAAAAAATTAGAAAACTTTGACATTTTCCAACTAGCTTCTAAAGCCAGTAAATTTAGGGTGTTTAATGATGAGAAGAGAATATATTTATGTACATATGGGGTGGTGGGAGGTAGAACAATCCATGTGGGATATGTAGTTTAGAATTTGTAGTTTTTCAACCGCTCATAGTTAAGTTGAAAGTAGGAATTGTGTTAAAACTAGAATTTTAAACCCCATTTAGGCATAGTAAAATGAATTTTTTCAAAAACCTTTGAACTAAACAAAGTTAAAAAATCAAACTAGTTTTCATGTACAAAAATCCATTTGATGTTTAGAGCCTTCAATAAAAAGTTATGGACAAGGTTCTAAAAAGGGGTTGATTTTCTTTGACATTTTCAAAAACCTTCTCCAAATTTTGCCCATAACTTTTTATTGGAGTCTCTAAACTTCAAAAGGATTTTTGGAAATGAAAACTAAATTTATTCTCCAACTTTATTTAGTTCAAAGGTTTTTGATAAAAATTATTCTACTATGCCTAAACGAGGTCTGAAATTCTAGTTTTAACACTATTCTTATTTTAAACTTAACTATGAGCGGTTGAAAAACTACAAATTCTAAACTACATATCCCACATGGGTTGTTCTACCTCCTACCACCCCATAAATACATAAAAATATTCTCTTCTCATCATTAAACATCCTAAACTAAATGACTTAAAAAGCTAGTTGGAAAATGTAAGAGTTTTTTAATTTTTTTGGCAACTAGCTTGAAAATTTACTTCATTTTGCTTAATTTCATTGAATTTGCTTAATTTCCCAATTAATCACCTCGTATATTCACGTGGCTGATTATTAAACAAACTTCTACTACACTTCCATTAAACAAACTTTTACCACACTTCCATTATTGGAGTTCTAACATCTTTCATGATATTCACCCATTCTGACAATGCACTACGACTATATGCCCCTACTAATTATTATGCAATTAATAGACTGGTTTGGTCACTATAGAGCAGCCCCGTGGAAGGCTGAGAATTTCTCTAATGCATGGTCCTTAAGGAGTTAAGTACAAAAAATATATATTTTTTGTTAAAAAATGATCCCTTCAAAATGACTTTAATGAATAAATAAAATGAAATTCTTTAAATTCACAATAATTAAAACTTAATGTTTTGAACTTATGAAGACTATACGTATTCAATCTATACTAAATTTTAGAAGGAATTTTCAATTCCCGATTTCAAATATTATTGAAAGACATTGATTAGTTTAACGGTAGGTATAACTATATGAATATGATCTATGGATCACATTTTACAATATATTTTTTTGAGGCCTAGTTAACACCCAATTGAAAAGTTTAGGGACCAAATTTTTGAAATTTTTGATTGGCTGAAATTACGGAGTCTTTGGAAATGGATTTACACCATAAAATGCCTAATGACATGGAGAATACTTTTTTTCTATGTGGCAACAAAAGTCCTCAAATTTTGAGCCTCTTGAAATTATAGACATACCAACTTCAAGAACTAAAGTGGATTTCACTACTATTGAATGGGTTCATATTGAAAAGCGCTAGAAGCTAAGAATTTTTAAAAAAATTTAAATTTTTTTGTCCTACTTATGAGCTGCACTATTTTAGAAACATGTTAAAAAAAAATTTGGTGGTTCATTTCATGTCTTCTTGGTGGTTTGTCCTAATCCAATGGTCATGACCTCTAAGGAAGCGGACTTCTTGATGGCTATCAAAGGGGCCTAGAGATGGAGACTTCTCAATTTTTTGGCCCCTTGTTTTTAGTGTAATCACACTTAAGTTGCATTTTATAATACATCTTCACAATTTTGAAAATTTTGAATACCCTTTGGTCCTTGACCCTTTGAAAAATGATGGTTAAATATTTGACACTCTCACTCACTTTGTATAAGATAGGTACCCCCCAAATAGCCCTTTATCTAAAACCGCCATCATCACTATGTGTACATCTTCCAAATCAATATATACCTTAGTCTCTAAAAGAACGATTTTAAAACATTTATAAAAAAAAATAAAACCCTTTTGATTTTTGGAAACTAAAATTTGGTATGCTTGATTAGGATTGTGTAAGAATTGAATGTTAATTATGCAAGACAAAAAATGCCAATTGTATTTTATATTACAAAAAAACAATTGAATGGCGCAATAGGGTGTCTAGAGCATTCTTATTGGATATTGTACAAACATTCAAACACTACTAACCCAAATTCATCCACTAAGGTTATCAATAGAAGTATAACTAAGGTATGTACACGTATAATCGACACTACCAAAAATGCAATGCCTACATTTTAATCAAACAATATCATAAATGAAGTTAGTGAACCTAGATATTGATGATAGATGTACACAACAAAGTTGTGAAAGTCCATGAGAGCCTAGTGTTGATTTTTGGTACACCTAGAGACAATACTTTGATAATCCGTAGCTTCCTCATGTAATGACGAAGGTTAGTGAGTTGGAATCCTTTTTCAGCTCCCAATAAGATATAATAAAAGAAAATTTAATGATAGTAACTATGCTCAATTATAATTAGGTACCATTGTAGACATACACGTGTCAATGTAAACTAGAAGGGTTACTTCGAAAGCGCTCTACAAGGACTAATTGCTTAAGGTAAGCCCCCCTAAATGTGCCACCAACCCAAAATTGCCATCATCACTCTGGGTACAACTCCATAATCAATATGTACCTAGTATGTGGAAGAAACGATTTCAGAACCTCCACCAAAACAAAACTTTGACCCTTCATAACTTTTGCATACGGTATCGAAATGCTGCGTTCTTTGGTGCGTTGGAACCTCCTTTCACTTGCCAACAACAAAAATCAATTAAACTTTGACCAGCCTAAATATAGAAACTAGGCGCACAGTACCAAAAAGTGTTGGCGGGTTTTGGGGGTGCCCAAAACCTTGGTCCAAATGATCTGATTTGAAGATCCTATCATGATCCTCCTCAAATCCAAATCAGCTGTAGTGCCGGACAGCTGGAGTATTGGACACTCAGGTAGTCAGTCAGTCAACAATAGAGATTGACTCGGCGATTCTGTAAAAGGACACTTTATTGTCTTTGTTGGTGGTATGATCAGTAACAGTTCTCCAACAAAGTAATAAGCTTAAGGCCTAAAGATTTTGTAACTCTTCCGGTCAGTTTCAAATCTAAGCAAGAAGATGATTCGATCTATAAACGCAGAAGATGATTGTGTAAACGCAGATTCAAGATGATTCTATAAACGCAGAAGATGATTCTGAAAACGAATTGAAGAAGATGATTCTGTAAACGAATTGAAGAAGACGATTCTGTAAACACAGATGATGGTTCTGTAAATGTTTGCTTTCATTGATGAGAAGGATGTCTTCCTCATCACATCAAGTACCCTGTCGATCTGCATTGACAGAAGAGGATGTTAAATGGCTCTCAGGCTATTAATCCGGTCGGTGCTTGAAGCTGATCGATCGAATTCATGTTACCAACAGAACATTTAGCGCCAATGTACGTCCTAATGTGTACACTTGATAGCGATCGGGCATCCATAGCAGTTCAAAGAGACTGACTGACTGAAGATGTTTAATTTGTTCATGAAAACGTACACCACTGACTGACAACTGCATTTTTGATTCCATCAATAATATTTTGGAATCATCATTGTCACACGAAATAAGTGCAAGCTGTAGTACTGCTGCTGTATGTAACTTAAAGAGTGAGCTAGCTGCTGCGAAGACTAAAATCTGGTTTGACTGTCAGTGGGAGTTTTCTCAAAAACCTCATGAAAATGTTTTCAATCAACTCTGGCATCTGAGTGCTGCCACCGACATGGAATGAAGAATGGGAGATTTTTTTCAGGGGGATTTCCTGACTGCAGATGCATGCAATAGTCGGTGCATGTGTGAGTGACCACATCTGACAATCATCTGCAAACTAAAGCAACAAAACAAATGATGCACTCAGACACTTCGAACCAAAGTACGTGAAGGAAAAGTTTCAATTTGGTGGTGTTCAAATGTTTCTAGAAGTTAATTAAATTGCATAAGTTAATTAAATTGCATAGACAGTACATGTGGGATACAAGATGAACCGAGACTCCAATCTCTCAAAAAGTGAATTGAAGTTGGTCTCTTTTCTCTTCTTTTTCACAAAACTGATCACAAAATTATCATTAGGTACTACATGTAAAACCAATACTGAAGGAATTGTCTTGGTTTCAGTTCGGGCATTGTTGGTATTTGGCAATTGAAAGACCGAGGATTTCAAATTCTTGGAGCATGTATTTCATGGACACCCTATGAACAAATTGTGAATTTTCGAAGTGCTTATCATAAGTGTCGGTACCGAACATACATGAACGCTACGCTCTTGTGTTCAAGAAACTGGTTGCATTTTGCCTTGCCGGATTGTTCAAACTGATGTACTGCCACAAAAAGGAAAGGCACAGCAACCCGAAGGTGAAGGTGCAAGCAATTGTTCAATCTGCAGATTCTTATCAAACTCAACTGATCAACATCTACTCTCACGAAATTGCATCAAACAGCACCGTTCATCCGCACACACAAATCTCATACAGATCCCATAGTTACCACAATATATGAAGCAACTAAAGCAAGTACTCCCAATTGCAACCAATTCACGCTCCACATGAGAATCCAGGACCCATAATCAACACTTCGGAAATTTGAAATGTATTCTTATACTGTAGCCAAGGATTAGGTTTGACAGAAAATTATCCCAAGAAAGTGAACCTTCGGAGATTCTTATTTAAAATGTACCCATCCTCCACACCAGAATGTCGCAGAAAATCAATACTTTAAACAGTCGTAATTCATTCACATAGTGTCCAAATAATACACGCTAAGCTATGCTGGAATCGTCTTTCAATTGATTGCCAATCTTTTTTGAAAGGAAATTCAATAATAGAAACCATGCGTATTTGAATACTTTCAGCTGTACATGTACCTCAGTCTAAACGATTGAGAAGGCGGTGATAGGGGACGTGAGTTTCATCATCCCAAAGCCAAGAGCTACTGGGAGATCTTCACAGAACGCAAATGCTGTCCACGGTCTTGGGAGCAGTTGTTGTTTGGAACAGAGGAATCTTCAATGTAATAGTGTTGTTTTTCTTGCTTTTGTTGTTGCTGTTGTTGTAGCAGCAGGTCATCCGGATCGAGTTCTTTCTGCAACTGCTCCATGTGATGCTCCATGCTGTCGATGCGATGCTCCAGCTTGTTCATGCCCAGCTCAATCTTGTCCAAGTTGTGCTCGAACTTCACCATGCGCACTTGCAGTCCCTTGAGCGCGCCGAAGATGGTGGCGAATTCGTCCGCATTGAAGTTGTCGTCGAACACGGGGACGGACAGTCGCAGGTCGCGCAGCAGCACGGCGTAGCGCATCGGGATGGAGATCGTTTGTGGACTGGGGAACTGGCCGCTGCCCATTTGGAGGAATTAGGGGTTTGGGGAGGTCGCAATTGGGATAAATTTTGGGTTAAGAATTCTCAGTCGGCCATGGCGAGGGATCAGGAAATGGATTGAAGGTCAGATTAGTACGGGATGCAATGAAAATGAGGAATTTCGCGCAAGTGGCACCGTAATTAGGCTATTTTAGAAGTGTTACTAATTTTTCGCTCTGTATAGTAGGTAATTGAACTTACAGAAGTTATTATGGTCTAGTTGGTTAACGGACAACGAGACGTGATCCTATCTTTTTCGCTATCTTCACTTGTTCAGAGCCTGGAAATTTCGAATAAGTATATTGGTAGCAGATTAGCTTACTTAGATTTTGGTAGCTTTCTCAGTCGATGATGGCGGAATTGAATTGTCAAGTAATGGCTACTGATTCGAGGTCTGATTCTATCGAGTATGGGATACAATTGAAGTGGAGGAGTTTCTCTGGTGTGATTTGTCCATTTCGAGATGGTTCTGATTTTTCGCTCTGTTTAGCAGGTAACTGATCTTTCAAGAGTCTTAGTGGTGCACTTCGTTATCGGACATCGAGACTTAGCCCTATCTTCTCGTAATCTATCTTTACTTGTCCAGAGCCCTCAAATCTCAAATAATAAGGACTGAAACTCTTCATGTTGCTGCGAAAGGAAATGAAACTGCAAAATATTTGCTCTCATAACGTCGTCGTCTCGAACATTGATGCGCATTGCGACTTGGCTTGTGCATATTCTGCTCTGCTGCACGAGTCTCATGTAATTAGAAGAATTCTTTGCAGCGATGGGGAATTATGGGAGCGAAGGGAGCTGTAGAGGGGAACATGTCCTGAAGGCAGGAAAGGGAGGTTCCGTTATGCCATGACCGTTATCATCACTGCGGCTGCGGTTCGGTGATCTTCGTCGACTCTGCCATGGCTCTGCTCTCTACCAAGCCCACCAGGCACCCCGCCTCCCCGATCCGCCTTCCCGCCATCGACCACAGAGGTACTAAGTTTTCTCTTGCGTGTGGCATGTCTGGTTGATGATACCTGTATACCTGAATGAAATACTGATATGAGCACACGGCCAGGTCCAGAGGCGCTCACAGTGGAACATCTGTGGAAGCAAAATCTGGAGAAAATCCAAGATGCGAGACCGTCCTTCTGCCGGTACTTCCTTTGTCACCACGACTATCCAACCTATATGCAAGAGAGGTATACCGGTATTGAAAGACAGTCCTCTGTTGAAAATATTGTGTTTTAATTCTAATTGCCCAAATGACTAAAAGCGGTTGCTTCCACATCTATGGGAGTTGAAATCAATCGTTTTGGAAGTTTCAAGGAAGCTAACAAAATGTACCAATCTAAAGAAGAAATCATACCGACTTTTTCGAATGATAGTAACATGTTTTGAAAGGTGCTTGAATCGACTAGAGTCGACTATTAGCTTCCCAAAGTGGACTTGGTATTTTCAGCTGTGGGCACTTCGTGGTAAATTGCGAGAGCCTAATGTGGATTTTGCCGCAATGTGGTGCAGATACTCCGCGACATTTTCTCCGTCGTCGTTTGTTGATAGAGAGTCATCTCCATCTACACGTAAGTTAGTCTTGGCTCTATCTCGTCTGACTTGAATCATGCACCTGATTTGCAGCAATCAATTGAATGCGAAGTCTTGCAAATGCGGACCACTGCCTTCAGAAATCACTGTCGATGGGAATTTCGATCAGTCAACTCTTCCGTACTTGTTCCTGAAGCTTACTGATCTGGCAATATTGCCTCCTTTTTTTTGAACGCTATTTTCTAACCTTGAAACAGATGTAGGGGGGAACTTGAACTTTTGTAGGGTCTCCTCAGAGATTAATGCCAGCTAACAACAGCAACAGCAACAACAACATTAGCACCACCACCACCAATATGGCCCTGAGGTCTCCTTCTAAAAACACGTAAGTTGAGAATTTGCTGCCGTCAGGCATGAATTCTGTGGTTCATGAGGACTTTTGCAACGGACGGTGTCAATCCCGTGCATTAGGGTTAGCGTTCGCATATTGAACTTTAATGCAATGCCTATGAACTTTGGAGTGAGTTTTTAAAACGTCTCCACTGAAGGCGGGTACAATTTCTATGAACACTTGTCTTGCAGAATCAGATTCCGGTGTTTTTGGAAGACGACTGTGATTGCTGAAGTCTTGAAGAATCGAGGATGGGTTGAGACAGAGAGGTACATTGAACAATACATCTGGTTTTCTTTCAGACGATTGAATTCCCCTAATGCCCGCTCCTGTCTGTGCTCGAAATGTCAGTGGGTTTTTGAGTCAAGATGGGGTAAGCTGCATTATGCTTTGTCAGATTTTGCAGTTTGATGCTTCTTCATCCTGTCAACTGCATTCTGTTAATTTGTTCTAGTCGTGGATGTTGCTAACATCGGAGAGTGCAGCGAGTTGGATTGGGATTTTTTCTGGTCAGATGTTGGATGGATGTATGAGTTCTTCGATCATATCCACCTTGCAGATCATCAGGTGAGCATCTAACTTTGTCCCTGGTGACTTAATCACATACAATAGAAGGGCATTGATGCTGCGTATTGCATTCCTGAATCCTACATGATTGATAAAAGCATTTCTGATTTTGCACATTGTTTGCCTGCATACGTGGAATACCGGTACCAGAGATTCAACCACTTTCGAAATTACTACGAGGTATCAATCTGTCTCCTTTGAAGGATCTTGCTCTTCGACTTCTAGGCGTCACATATTGTTTCATCTGTAATAACTTACGCTGAGGTTTCAATTGCTACTTGTGTAACCTCATGGGTTAATGACTTATTGGAGACTCGTGCCGACACAGTTGACAAGGAAAGACCTATTGATTAAGAACCTGAAGCGTATGAAAAAGACTTTGGAGCGTGATGGTCAACTTGTCGAAGCAGGAAAGTATGTGCCATTCTAAAGTTGTTCTCTGGAGAGGAACATTTAGCAGATTGCAATGACGGCGTAACTGATTATCTCCATGCATCGCCATGCTATGAACAATTCCTCTTGATTTTGCACATCTTCCGAATTGCCTAACCGTATCTCCATCATCAATTCGCAGGTACAACTTCTTTCCGCAGACCTATGCGTTGCCTGCCGAGTATGGCCTCTTCGTTGAAGAATTTAAGAGAACATCACCTGTATGTCACTGTTTTCATGAGCATTACAGCAGAAATGGAGGTTCTTGTCAATCTTCATTCTATTAATTGGTACATTTTCATGTATTTAGTGGCCTGGGAATATTGAGGTGTCTCTTCACCCCTCGAAGTATGATTGCTTACCTTTCTCATGCTGTGATTCTAGACTCAGAGCCTTACAAAGTTGCCAAAGGGATCTCGAAGTTTACAGGAAGTTGTAAGTGTCATCTCACAGTTCGGCAAATTGTTACTTTTTGAATTAGTATTAAATGGATACTGAAAGGACTGATATACCAGCACTTTGATTGACAATGAAATTACCTTCTTAGTGTCTCGTTTCTTCCATTTCAGGGTGTGTGGATAATGAAACCGGTGGGAAAAGCAAGGGGTCGGGGTATATTCCTCTTCACGAGGCTGAATCAGATCAGTGAATGGAAAAAGGACCATCGCTGGAAAATCGAGAATCCTCAAGTAAGAGAATTCAAACGAGTATAAAAATTCGATTCACCTTTCTGTGATCTGTGAAAGGTCTTGCCAAAATATTCGTTTACTTATTTCCTAGAATTTGATTATTGTAAGGCCCAGAAAGTGAAATTTCATGAATGAAACAGCACACAAATGAACTAATTCTCATGGGCTGTCTGTTATGTGAGTGGAGGGTTTAGGTGGAGAATTACATTGTGCAGCGGTACATTGACAACCCCTATTTAATAGGTGGAAAGAAATTTGATCTTCGTCTCTACGTGGTTATTCTTTCATATGCTCCACTCAAGGTATTTATTCAAATTTTCAAACTTGTATTTTACTTGATGAAGAGGGGAACATACTCTACTTCTGGTTTGGATTTGGAATTGTGGATCGCTCTTTAGGGTCTGCTACTGTCGATCCCGTGTACCGTATGCATCTCTTACTGCTGTAAGTCGATTTGTGTCAGGCGTATGTGTACAGATCTGGATTTGCACGATTTACGATTGCACACTTCAGCATAAAGAAGGAAGACATTGTCAACAACTTGGTGCATCTTACAAATTTCTCCATCCAGAAGCACGCTCCCACCTTCAAATCTAAGACGGGCACCAAATGGTTAGCGAAGTACACGCACCACCGTCGTGACAGTTTTGTGCTCTAACAGCAACCCGTAATGCCCTGCATTGGGGGTTGCATCATTTAAATAATAGACTACCTTATCGAAGTACATGCTTGATTTGATGTTGATTAATTGAGAATGAATAAGTGACGTTGTCATTCAATCAGGTCCCTACACAGCCTTAAAATGCACATGATATCGAAGCATGGAGAACAGGATGTAAATGGGCTCTTTCATAACATCCACATGCTTATCTTGCGGTCTTTACTGGCAGTTCAGAACGTCATCATTCAGGACAAGCATTGTTTTGAGCTTTACGGTTACGATATTCTTGTGGATGATACATTGAAACCTTGGCTTCTGGAGGTAAATTCTCAGGGAATTTCTTCAAAACTTTCAGATACGCAAAAGGTTCTTTCTATTTTCGGTACTGCTGCATTGTCTTAGACTCAGCACCTAGAGGAATACCAATTCAAATGTCGCTAATTGATGGTCATTTGTACCAGCCACTTGCATGCGAGCCTCTAAATCTTCGATATGTACTTGCAGGTGAATGCGTCTCCAAGTTTGGCTGCTGATACCCCTATAGACCATGAGCTCAAGTTTGGAATGCTTGATGATGTGCTCACCCTTGTCGATATGGAGCACAAATTACCACCTCAAAGCTTTAACC
This sequence comes from Rhytidiadelphus loreus, assembly GCA_947034895.1. NCBI lineage: Eukaryota > Viridiplantae > Streptophyta > Bryopsida > Hypnales > Hylocomiaceae > Rhytidiadelphus > Rhytidiadelphus loreus. The sequence continues at coordinate 23,059,258 of OX344765.1, read as the reverse complement.
AGGTGCAATCACAAGCGTTCCGTGTAACACGGCAGTAATCCCTAATTCTGAAATTATATCTACACTGGTCTGAGAGGGAAAGCCTAACCACATATGGTCTTGTGACACTCAGGTGGGAGGATTTGATCTGCTAATAGATCAATCAGTTCCTTCAAGCATCAAACCTCCTCAGCAATCCCACCTCATAGGCTGCTACAATGACCGATTGAAAAACTTGAAGCAGTTGAAGAAGGCAAGCCAAAATGCCGGTTGAGGCATGAAGTTGTATGTCAGGTGTGTCCTTCAAGCAACTTCAGTGATCTTAAATTGCAAGATTTTCAATTTTTGGAGATAACCAATCCATTCAGGAATGAATCCTGCATGAAACTTTCTGAATAAACTCTGCGTATATACAAAAACTGCTGCCGTCATCATCTTTAGTAGCAGACAAGGAAGTCATTGCTTAAGTACTTGAGGTTAAGACGACGTTGATCAAGTACAAGTGCCTTCTATTCCCAATTAGAGAGAAAAATGACCAACCAATTACATTGTCCTACTCACATCGTTCTATACCAGACTTTGCGGCCTCCCCTTTTGTCTCTTGGAAAATTGGGACCCTGCCAGGTGAAGACACAGTGGCCTCCTTTTCTCTTGGAAAGTTAGGACCCCGTCAATTGACAACCTCTTGGGGTCGCTTGATTCTCATGCGTGAGACCACACTTGCGCTTACTGGTCACAGGGTGATGGCCAAGGCTTGCGGCTCCAACAATGTTCTTCAAGTGGAATCCTATGGAAGGATATTGAGGTAGTGAGAAAGTTTGCACGTTATAGAAGTATTATGGGACTACGCCGTAAGATCATCAGGAAGGTTCTCTTGGTTGGATCCCATAATTTTCCCTCCTACATCAGGGAAAGTGTTGTGGCCTGGCAAATTTGTGATGTTACCGTTGATTTCAATCTGCAAAGGATAACGAATGAGGTGACCTGCCATGTCGGTCACCTCCGGAGCAGCATATTGTTGCCAGTTCCTTTCTGCCAAGTCGTTCACTCTTCGGACGCAATCCAATCTCTCAGGTTCCTCGAAACTAGGTTCCAAAGGTCCCAAATGCTCTGCCCACAACGACATTCGATATCCAAATACCTGCACAGTGTTCCAGGTATTGATTCACACCTATGCTGAGTATATTCCATGCGCATGATAGCTGAACTACGTTTGCTTCTATCGTTTAATCTCCACAAACCTTTTCTTTTTCTTTCCATTAATCTCTCGTCTCTCATGAAACACACAGAATCGTTCAAAAATATTTTCGCAGCATGAGCTTGAATAGTTTCGAAAATAAGGTAGGCAACCGCATAATTGCCATTGAGTCAAACTTGTAGACCACCTAATCATCTGTCCAAGTGTCGGTATTGGGCAATCTACCAATATGACTTTGAACTTTCACATCTTTTGCATATGATATCCAAATAACGTAATGTTTGCTGCATTAGAATCTTTCTTTCATTTGCAAACAAGAACAGGAACTACGCTCACCGCTAACAGTGGTGATTGTGCGTGTGCCGACCTTACTGATTGAGAACTGGAAACCTATTTGAAATTGCGTATTCAGAGAGGTGGAAGAAATCAAGCACCTGACCACGGGGACGGTTCTGTCTGGCCACCCAAGTGTGGTGTGGTTGGAACCCGCCCATAGCGATTTCGGTGTCCCTCGAGCCATCCATGGACCGTTGGTTTATGTTGGCTGAACCCGAGATAACATATTCATCGTCCACAATCATTCCTTTGGAGTGCACGTAGATCATCATCCGTCTGTTTCTTTGGGACTTCCCCTGCGATACATTACAAAGGATTTCCATCGACAATGAATCAGTTGGAGAAAAGAGGATCATCTAGTGGCCTCTCATCGTCACAACACGCATGTACAGGTATTGTATGAAACATGAAAATCAAACAAGTAATTGAACATTTGTGATTTTCACAAGATTTGAAATTTTTTAGAGCAAGTTAATACAATTGGTGCAACCATCAATTGTAACACTATATTGTACAAATTTGAGAGTTATGCAAATTTATGAGTTGCACTAACATGGTAGTTCATAATATATTGGTCAATTCAATAGTGGTTGGAGTTACTTCTCTCTATAATACATTAGAAAAACATGAAATAATGTGGTGTAAACTATTTTAACACTTTCTCAAATCATATGAGTGTAATCCATCTTTCATTCACATTCACCTAACTTCATCCACTTTCAATTGCATTCATCTAATTTTCATCTAATGTATGTACTAATTAGACCACATTCATCCAAGATTCATTCAAATTATTGTGAAAAGGTTTTGCAATAATCAAAATTTCACACTAACTAAATCAATTTGTTAGTAGTTTGAAATGCAAGATGTTGATTACAATGAATTGAAAAGAAATATCTAGATAAGAGATTGCTATGAACTCACCTGTTTTGAATTATAATCAGGTGGGTTACGAGGCTTAGGCTCTCCGTGTGGTTTGGTCTCTCTTTTTCCTAGGCAGTAAAAATTCAAGTAGTCCGTTGGGTGTTGATGTGAAAGTCCACAATCTCTTAGCGTATTGGCCACCAAACTATACATCATCCTCATTGTTTGTGTCTAATCTCACCCCATTCCCATGTCCCGTGTTAGAATTCTTTTCCAAATCATCAATAACAAATATGCAAATATGTCATTGCTTCCCAAATCCTTGAATTGAAGTGCACTAGATAACCCTTGGACACAATTATGATAAAGGAGAAGGTTAGATTCAATGCTTCATGTTGTAGATGCTATAGAATTGAGCTCTGTTAAGGTTGTGTTCCTACAACTAGTATAGTGATGAACTCAAAGTATTGATTAGCAACAAATTGATATGAGGGATTTGAAGAAACAAAATCACACCTGAAAGTACAAAATCTCTTGAACGGGAGCACTATCGGGGACACCTTCAGGCCACATAGGAATCACAATGTACACTGCAAAACGTTGGCCCTCTCTAATCTTGCTACAAATCTTCAAAGTAAGTTCCATTGGAATAAGATGGTTGGCACCTACATAGCACAAATCACAACATGGTACCTTGAGATGGCCAACATAATAGAAATCACCAAATTCAAAGTAGTAAGTACCAACTACTATTGATTTCTTGCTCTCTTTCCAACTTAATTTGAAATTTCAAACCTACATAAACCAAATTCTTGAACCTTGAAAACCTCCTTGTTAAATCAATACAAGCCATTGACATATACATAGAATATTTTGCCTCTTTTTCAATTACCCTTGGGAACAATCAACCTACGGTGGGTACACCCAAAATCACACCCTCCCTAAAACCACCATCATCACTTTGTGTACATCTCCCAAACCAATACATACATATGTTGAAGAAACAATTTTAGAACATCTACCAAAGAAAACTTTGTTCCTTCCTAACTTTTGCATACGGTATCCAAATGCTGCATTCTTTGGTGCATTAGAACCTCCTTTCACTTGCCAACAAGAAAACCAATGAAACTTTGATCAGTCTAATAATAGTAAGTAGGCACAGTAGCAAAGTAAAAAGTAGCAATTGCATTTGTCAAAGGGGCCATTCGAAACACATTATTTTACCTGCAGTCTTGTAGTCTGGCCAGTTGTAAGAGGATCCCAGAAAATATTGGTTCTCAATGTAAATAAAATGCTGCGCGGAGCGAATAGCTTTCACATAAGCCATGTGGATACTCATGTCTATGGCCACACTCTTTCCCCACACAAGATGCTGCATTGATTTCCACCCAATGGCAAGTCTTTGTTTCAGTGCGCACAAAAAACGAGTAGAGTAGAATATTCTATTGATGTAAAATTTTGACAAGTGGGAGGTGCAATATTGATCCAAATTGGGAGTCTAAACATGAATACAATTTTTGGCACTACTGAGGGCACTACAATCAATACCTCAATTCATGAACCTTCTATTTCTAATACACCAAAAAACAAAACAAAACCATGTTGCGTCTAAAATTGGGCTTCCCGTACCTAAGGAAAAAAAAGGAGGTGATTCTAATTATAATGCTCAGGAACAGAAACCAAGATCCCTCTCTAATAATACACACACCAAAAATCCTTTTGTGAAGTATACTGCAAAAGTACACTCCTTCTCTAATTGCACTGCCTTAGGGACAAATGGGTTCCAGTTGCACAAGGCTCACAAATCCCTTTGTGACATATGTGAATGAACTTGAACTTCTCTAATTGCACTGCCTTAAGAGACAAATGGACTTCCGTCAAATATGTTTCTTGGAGGAGTGCAATTAGAGAGGGTTAAGTGTCTTGTGTCAAAGTACACTCAATCCTCTCTAATTGCACTGGCTTGAGGGACAAATGGGCTCCTACATCAGATGTATTCATGACTTGACACGAGGAGATTTATCATATGGTGTGCAAATCAGGAGAGCTTCTCAAGATATACTGGAAATGTGCAATTAGAGAGGGCAGAATGTAGAAATATTAAGGCAAAAGTCAGCAAGATGTGTTTAAATACCTGTTTTATAACCTCCTCATAAGAAGTTGGAAATCCCTTGACTGAGCCACTATCAATGGACCTGAATATCTGCAAGAATACAATTGATGCTGGCCAATTCAGTGCCACATGTCTTGCACAACCAAGGGAAAGTGACAAAACAAAAAATTTAGAATTTATCTCACGAGGTTCCCAAAATAAATGAAAAAAAAAATCCCTACCCATGACCCTTAACCCATGACCCTTAACCTTGGAAGGATGCTTGACCAAGGTAGTCACCAAAATACTCCAATTATTGGACTAATAGGTAGGTTCATCCAATGTTTCTACAATTTAAACCTACAACGTCAAGTTGGTCATCGTGAAAATCATCCTTTTCGGATACAGAGTGAATCGTATACTTGAAAAAAACCCAAGAGCACTCATCAAAGGTTCAAACTATTGTGTAAGACCTCCCCCTTCCTACACAAAAATTTCCAAAGATGAACGTCTACACTTCTTGTCTCACATACATAGAAGGATCATTCTATGTCATCCATTAGTGGACACTTTTTAGGCCACATGTGTCATTACAAGGTTAACAATGAAATCATCCATCAAACCTTTTAGATCCACAACATCCTTTTTAAAGTTTCAAAGTTTTACGGGATTCGAGACCCACCTGCACTTGCCACGTGTCGGCATCGTGGTCGTTTGCGACGACAAGGGCAGGGTCTCCACTTGGAGGGGCTCTATTGGAAGGACCCAAGAGTCGGTCCCTTCTGTTCATGTCCAGCAGCTCATCGTCGTGCAGTTTGGTGGCTTTGTTCCAGCGCTGCTCAAAGTTGGTGAGCACATCATACGCAGCGTGGCCTTCAATTTTGCAGTGCCAGTCATGCCAAGGTTGCCTTGGACCGCCACTATCAAGTGCATACTGTTTTCACAACCACACTAAACAAAATTAAAAAACAAAAAAAACTTGTAAAGGAAAACTAAAGCAATGTGCTCTCAATACACAAGTGTTTAGATATCAATTTGAAACGCACATGTAATCAACTTGAGCCTATATTCTTGGGTCTTCAACAATGTTTTTGGGACATCATGTACACAGATGTTATGCAGTACAAAAATCCACACTTGTATGCATTAACTGGAGTCTTCCAATGAAGTGTCTCATCATTCTTAAAGAATACTGTAGTGATCTGCAAGTGTTGGGAGGTTTTGGGAAAGGTTGTAGGATGTATAATGCTAAGTTGTATTCTTGAATCAAATAAATGTGTTCTCAAGTGTACTTTACGATTTTAGATTGGCTTCTAATTTGTAGCATTATGATGCTAGAACTAACTTGACAAACCTTGCATTCAGCACTTGATATATGTATGGGTTGATCTTGTTCTTTTTTCTTTTTGAAAACCTCTAAAAACAAATTCTTGAGTGTTTGAGAATTCCCAAAATGGATTAGCGTGTGTGTGTAAGAGCAACTTATGTAGGCATGTAGGAGAAAGGGGAAAACGCACCGGCCATGACTTATTGCGAAAATCATCCTTATGCTCTTGTTCCAATGAGGCAAAGAGAGTGTGGGAAGGCGTGTCCCAACGACCACCGGTTAGATCTAGACCGCCTATAAAACTTGTCACGGTCCTCCTTTCAATGGGCCCACTATCAACTATTGTCATCTTTTGATGATGCGAGTACAAAGTTCCCACGACCTGCAAGCACACAAACCGACCTTTTTTTTGTTAATGTACTAGATACCAAATCGAGCTATGGAAAAGCCCTTTTTTAGTTATTGGGCATGACCCTCTCTTGCACACTACATCAAGACCTTTCAAATCTTGAAAACCTGCTTGAAAACCTCAAGAAGCAACTGAAAAAAGGGATTATCAATCTAAACCACCCTCACGCATCCAATCACCCTATGCCATGTGGCAATGAAAGTGACAATTTATGAATTCTAATGGAAGCGCATGTGAGGATAGCAAGTGTTAACGATGATGCCCAAATACCAAAGTAAATGAAAGAGAGTCCATTGGGGTAGTTCAACTAACTACACCACACCATCTAAATCATAAGTAGCAAGTTCTAGCCTTGGTGCTTAAAGACTAATGTGTATTTGTTAGAGTCTACTATAGATAATTCCACTAACTACCCATGTGAACACAAATAGCAAATTCTACCCTTGCTACCTAAAGACCAACATGAATGAAGAGTCTATTGAGGTAGTTCTACTAACTACGCAATATACAGAATGATAACAATCGCCATCCTCAGTGCCAACAAACCAACATGAATAAAAGATTCTATTGAAGGTAGTTCTACTAACAACGCCAAACAGACACGCTCTATGACACAATCTTGTATTCTATAACAAGTAGTCTCTACTTAAGTTTATGTATTCCATAATTTATGACAAATGGAGAGATTCAAGACAAATGGAGAAATTCCAATGAAGACAAAAGGAGAATTTGAAAACAACGGGTGGAAAAAAGCACCTGCTGCCGGAACCAACTCATCTTCGAGGCACCATATCGTGGAGCCAGAACACACCGCACACCCGAGCCATTGAAATACTTCTTCGTTTCTTCGTCATGCGTATTCATCACACCATTCTGAATTTACAGCAGAAAAAAAGAAAAAGAAAAAAAGGTTTCAATGCCAATTTCTTCATTACACATCAGGTTAAAGCTAATCTCATGAGAGGGGAAGATTTCAACAAAGAAATTGTCTTCATTACTACTTCTCCTTGGCTTGTGAAAATTTCTTTCACACAATGCAGATTGCAATTAGCTTTCAAAAGTGTAATATACATAAGCATTGACTTTGGGGTAGGTTGCTAGCTTGCAGTCTTAGGATGGTATGTAAGTCCAAACATAGGGGGTGTCATTTATGTTCGCCAACTAAAAATTTAAAAACTGTGCAAGTAAAATAGAGATTTCGAAACCACATCAAAGAATCTTCTTCAAATTTTTCATGTATATTCTAGAATATTTCCATTTCAAGCATGTTACTTATAACCTCTTAACCTCTTAACCTCTTAAGAAAGTACGACATTCAGATAGATTTGGATGATGACTATTCCAGAGTTGGGACAAGCTTACCGTCTTAACCAGGGTAACATCGTGGGAGGTTTTGTCATCCCAGATCATCAACAGGACCCGGACGCCTTGGCTGGCCTTCAACTTGAGAAGCTCCCCCAAAGTCAAGTTGCCACCGGCTGGTACCGGCCGCTGGAAATCTCGGATCAACTTCACCTTGTCATACACAGACCAACCAGCAATGTAAACCAGGTGCTGTGCGTCATGAATGGCAGTGCACAAGTCTTCCCAACATCTCCGCGGCTCGTACATCTTGCCTCCCTCCAGACGAATCCGCGGACGAAATCCGTCGTACAGGTGCACGTCCTGATACAGAGTGAGACGACAACCCTTCCTGCAAGGGAAATACGTGAAAGGCACTGCATGCGAATCCGCGGCGGTCGTGCCTGGCCTCGGATTGTACACTGCATTCTGCTCCACTGGAACGTAGCTTGCTTGCAGTTGCAGCTGAGCAATGTGCTTGGTTTGCCGGCCTTGCGGGTCCAACACATCGAACCAGCCGCTGACCACACCGCCATTCAGCACCTGCAACACCAAGGATATCAAGTTTTCAACAATGCACATAACATTCTTGAAGTACTTGGTTGGTGTCCTGGCTTCTACGATTGCACAATAGGTGGCATTGTTCCATGTACAGTGCCACGAGATTTATGTGAGGATTTTCAATTCAATTGAAGTCTAAGATGCAAGAGATGAGCTGGTCCAAGATTTTTAGGGAGGATTGGTGAAGCAAAGGGGACTTGTTAGTACTACTCGAGTATGTTATGCAAGTTGTGATCGATCTGCACCACTGTGATGAAGCTATGGTAGGATGGGCAAAAACCATGGGTGCGCCTAAAAGTGTGAAATTGGGGCACGGAATTGAACTTTGAATTCTGGTAACTATTGCAACAACATCCAAACGTCATTCGTAGACTACAGCTGAGCTCAACCACCACCATTTGCATTTGCATGTCCGACTAATCAAACCTCAATGGCTCACAAATCATAGCTGTCGGTAAAATTTGCTCGGACATAACTCATCCAAAAGAAACGTTGGTTATGTTTTCGACTGACCTGCTCCACGGGGATTTTGACCTCACCAATATGTTGCGTCCCAAGCATGTCCTGGTCCTTGACAGTGAACACAACATAGTGCACGAAATGCGCCACAGGGATGGAGAAGTGCTCTTTCCACTCTGGATTGATGCTGTTGCTCACCACCCGGGTGCGTGCCACTCGAGCCTCCGCCAGGACGACAGTCACGTACGGGTCGCTCGTGATGCGCACGTTGGGCGCATTCAGCTTGTTCTTGTTCTTGGCTTTCTGGAGGATGGAGAGCCCTGAGGCAAAATCCGAGAGCTTTTGCGAGAACACGTCCATGTTCGGCAACCGTACTGCTGCGAAGATCGTCACCTCCAACGTCCCGTGGAGCAAAGTGCCTTCGGCTCGCGGTGAATTCCGGAATGAGGGCGAGGCAGGGATCATGCCTGTCCCGTTATTAGCCCGGGGATCCAAACTTGGATCAACTACAGCAACAGCAACAATTGTCAACAACAGGAGAAAGTACCAGTTGGGTCGACAAGATTAAGACTAAGACTAGAAAACGGAGCTGAATACTTCCGTTCTCTATTTTGAAGGCTTTGTCACACTAATCAAGGGCATTTTAGTTGATACCTTTGAAAATTCAAATCTGCTTTGCTTCTAATCCAAAATAAAATTCAAAATTGCACACAAGGCAGTTGTTCACTTTCTCCATGTTACATAAAATCAATGTCTCATGTCGCCAAGGTTTGATAGAGTATCAAAGTGTAGCCATGTATTATGGCAACAGGTAACCTTATTTACATACAAAACTGTAAAGAACGAAGAGCATAGCTAACTTGAGTGAGCCGGGACAAGAAAACTTCGTACCTGGGTTACTACTACTATACGGAGCTGAAATGGAAGGGTAGAGTTGCGGTTGTGGATTCATGTAATCAGAACTGCTACGAGAATAAGCAGGTGAAGGTCCTCCACCAGAAGCTGGGCTTTGAGGGTATGAAAATTCGGAATTACTCCGAGTGAAGGGCGGAGGTGTTGAATCCGAGCGAGAATAGGGTCTCCCAGCTGCAACCCCAAGCAGTGTCAGGGAGAGAGTCAATTTTGAGCCAAACCAACCCATATCCATGTCTTTTCAATAGTAGTATTCAAATTCGTAATAATATGTTTTGATTATACTCCATTGCACCTCGAATCAACCAAACCATGCATACAGGAGAAATAAACTCAGAGTTCTACAAGGAAGTGTGCAAAAGTTGCAAGAGGAGAATCAGAATTGTTGACCAACAGAATTTTCAGAGGAGGCTCGTGAAAAAAGCAGAAGAGGCAAGTTTCCAACTTCCGAGAACTTATTTCTAGCATTGGAATTAGCATTGGAATTGAACATTGGGGTTGCTTTTAGTTTGACAACAAGGTCAGGATACTCTTAACATGTTTTGTCCTACTCACACAGAAAGTATTATAAAAATCAGCTACAGTGCAGACTTCCATGTGCAAAAAAGACAAAAGATTTTCCCAAATCTACATGGAAGGGTGCAATATTTACAAGAGGTGAATCAAAATTGTTGGCTGGCATAGTTCTGGGGAGGCTCATGAAATAGCAAGTTTGGGGAAGAAGTAAGTTTCCAACTTTCAGAAAGCTCAGTTTAGCATAGGACTTGAACTTTTCGGTTGCTTTCAGTTTGCCAACAAGACACAGATACTCCTCAAACAACTTAGTTTCTCCCTAATCCCATAGAAGTGAAAGCATCGTGAAACTCAACTCAACATCGGCAATTCTGACTCTCGAAAACTTAGAAGTTCATTTCCATGGAAAATCGCTCTAAGAATTGCGTAAGGAATCACCACCTGAAATTCAACCCAGACATGAAAAAACGAAGACGAGAATGGGAGCATTGCTTACCCGGCATGCTTTGCGCGCGGAACCGATCATCTCCGCCATAGCTACCCAAATTCGGATTCTGCAGAGCAGGTGTCAAGCTCCCTGCATACCCCGACGTCGAGCTCGGCGGGTACGCAGTGGGATCTGCAACTTGGTTGTAAGGCACAGGCGCAGGCACTGAAGCTTCAAATCCGCCATAGCCACTCGCTCCTGGAGGTGCCTGGGGCGGAGCTCCATACGAAGGGTACCCTGAAAGATACGGAGCGTACGAATTCGAATGCTCTGACGGAGGTGGAGGTGTCACATACGGAGACGGAGAGCCTGGCCATGGCGGGTAGTATCCCGGCGACTGGGGGGGAGTTTCCTGAATTTGAGGGTACAAGGAAGAAGAGTTGTTGTTGTAGGGTTGAGAAGTAGGTGGATATGGCGGATAGGGGGCTTCATATTCGGGATATGAAGGGGCGCTTGGTGCAGGAAAAGGATCGGGGTAGTACGAAGGCGTGTTGGAGTACTGCGGCACTCCAAAGCGATAATCTTCTACGTAGGATGGGGATGGGGATGGGGATGGGGATGAGGATTCTGTTGCCCAGCGGCCCAAACCCCACAGCCCGCCATCTTGGCTTGACGACATTCAAATTAGCTCTCTCGGCTATGGCTGCTCTTCTGTCGAGATCACACGGTCGTTTTATGATTCTCTGCTGCTCCGCCCTCTCTCCGGTCCATCTTGAAGGCCGAATTCCTGCCATGGTGCACCAAACCCTAGATTGCAGTTCCCTGAAGCGATGATTCTGAACAGAACGAAGGTGGTGTCGTAGTTTCGGGATGTACCAACAATTCGTGTAGGAAACAAGAAACTAAGTAAGACTCCGAATTGAGAGTCTTTGTACCGAACATTGATAAGGTCTCAAGATGCAAGAGTTTTGGCAACGTTGACAGGTCAAGGAGACAGGAGGTAACGTACCTTCGATCGAGAGTTTGCAAGCTTGCAAGCAATCACCGCCAACAGAAGGTCCAAATTAGTTGGCAGAATCGCAACAAGACCACTGATTGATTGATCTCTCTCTCTCAAATTCGTGCTTCAACAATTAACCAAACTTCACCAATTGCGTCAATAGGCTGGCGCCCGAATTCCAACGCGGATCAACCACCTTAACATACGACTAAATTCGTCACTCCCTACTCTCCACCTAAGTCCAACGTCGCCAACTTATGGATTAATAACACTCCAGCTAGCTACCATATGTTAGAAAAAACAAAGGAAGGGGCAGAATCGAAGAAGTTGGATTCTAGCTAGGGAAATGATCTCTAGAGCTGAATTGCGGCTTGACCATGCATGCTGCTGCTGCTTCGGCACCTACCTGGAATGAATCAGAAAAGCCCCGGGCTGACTGAGCTGGAATGGTGCTTGCTGCTTCAGAACCGCCTTGAGAATTACGTCAACAACAGTATGAATGCTGGTAATAATAAAGCTAAGCTTTACCACCCCACAGACTGACCAGTTCAACTGATTCTCCTGTTTGCTTCGACAGACTGACGTACTTCTGATTCTTGTAGAGTGCAGGACTGTAACAACATCGTAAGAAAACTCAGAATTTACGAAGTCATTACAGTAGTCCGTAACAGTGTTGCGCTAAAACAGCTAAATTTAGCCAAATTTCCAGCAACCGACGATGATTGCCGGCTGCAAAAACTGTGAATTCATCAGTTGAATGCGAATTTTTACGACATTTTAGCGTTTGATCGTGTTTGGGACCACACTGACAGGTCAGTAAGTTTGAAAGTTCCGAGTGATGATTCAAGGAACTGTTGATGAGAATTTTCTTTTTTTATGATAAGTTGTGAGAGTGGCATTTCGTAAGGATGGCGCAGTGGGTTCAACTCTTTCGTGACAGGGCAAATATCTTCTGACACTCGTCGCTTGTACAGAGCTTTACAGTACTTTGCATGACTCTGGGTCCTGTTGCTTGATTCACAACCTACTTAACTTAAGGAAAACCAGCTTATGACAGGCAGAATGACTGGATTGCCCTGTTGGCATTGTTGAAAAAAATTTAATTGTTTTTCATGTAAGGATAAATTTGAGAAATGGGGAGCTACAGCAATTGAATTTTATTTTTTTGAAAAATTATGGATTTGTTATATGAATTTTTGAAGTATGGTATCCAATTGGTCCAAAAGAATCTCTAGATTACCCCAAATCAACAAAAAGTGTACCCATCATGATTATGTTACTCATCTAAAGTAGTCACAATATTTCTTGATATAATCATAACATGAAAGCCTAAAAATATCAGTGCTTCTGATGAATTTACATTCAAAAGGTGGAAGTTCCTATTGTAGTTACTAGTCATTCCTTCACCATCATTCAAGACATTGATTGTGGCTACTAACTCAACCTAATGTAGCCCAAATCTCATTTATTGGGAAAAGTTTATCATGGATTGATGCAAAACTTTAATGGATCGTTCTTTATGTATTTGTAATGGATCTTTTGTCTATCAAGGGTGGTTTACCTTGTCTTGATAATTTGTTTACACAGTTTGCCAACTTTTTTTTTAGCACAAATCTCAATTACTAGAAAAAGTCTATAATGGGTTGATGCAAGACTTTAATGGGTCATTTCCTATACGGGTCCCTACATAGGTATTTGTAATGGGTCTTTTGCTTGACTTACCTTATTTTGATTATTTATTTATATGGATTGACAACTCTCTTTCAATTGGAGGCATTGTGCTTATTTACAAGTTCTTGTCAAGTGCTCGGTCAAGTGGTTATTTGGTAGTAAGGTAGGAGCCATCATGTATATGCCACAGGACTATTTGCACCTTGATTTGGCTACTATGTACTAGTAGAGATCATTTGAAGTTGGAAATATACACCATTGATACATGGTAATACAAATAGGTTTTTATATTTTAGACAGATATAGTTTTGAACATTTGGAATTTATATAAATGATGGATATTTTATTTTCAGGTAAAAATAAGGTACAAATCTTGGTTCAGTACTACTTTTGAAAGTTATGAGAAAGACCTCAAAAGATGTTAATTTGTACATGTGAAAAGTAATTGAGAAAAAACACTATTTGGGGGGACACAATGCTTACAATATTACCAATCTATATCCAATTTTTACCTTCCGATTTCATTAAGACAATTAAAAGATTTACAAAAGTAGATTTCAAATATTCAACATTCAACATAAGATGAGATATACCTTGTCTAAAGGGCTATTGCGGTCTAACATGGCCAAATAACTACTACATCAAATAATATTAAAAAATATTTTTTAGATATTTTTTATTTTTATTATTAAATAAATAAATAAATCTGACCAGTAGTGGCTAGTAATTAAAACAAAAGAATCTCATTTAAAGTTGTTAGTTTTGGACCAATTAGTATTTAAATGTCTTACGCTTTTAGAGCTTTAAGTAGATGGAGCGCTTTTTCCAAGCTCTTTACCTTGCTTGGAACCTTTCATCTTTTTATAAATTCTCCAAGTTTTTTAGCTATTAAGTTTCTTTGTTTTATATATAAGATTTGGCTTATAAATTAGGTTGAACTTATATACCATAAAAGCATCATCAATGATTCACTTCATAAGTCACAGTGACAACATTTGTGTCTTGTAGACTCTGTAAAGACCTTTCAAATAACCCCAATGGATATTCAACAACAACAATATTCTTGTCATCTTTGTCATTTGTCTCCTCCTAGATGGTAAATTTGCAATAGTTGCAAGAGCAAATGTTGTGCCCTCTAATCCTCTCTCTATCTTGCCAATCAATTTTAAATGGTCATGACCAAGTCAATTTGTACCAACTATAGTCTAATTTAAAGATAAAACAAAAATAGCTAAAGCATCATTTTGGTAAATACATTGCTAAGGCTATAAAATTGTCCATCTTAGATAGTATAGGGTTGAGAAAATGTAGTGGCCATTCGGTTAGCTCAACTAGCACATGGGTGAAATCAAAGAGACTTCAAGCATACCTGTAAATGTAGAGTAGTGTAGTAGTTTGATAAAGAACCATTGACATGTGTGAACTATAATACTATAGTGGGTACTATAGTAGTCATAGTGACCTATAAGCACTATCAATAGCATATCTTCAGCCTTTCACTTCTTTAGAATGAGTTCCATTGTAAAATTTCTTAAATTCTTCAAAGTTTCAATTATGGACTATAGTAAATAGAAATGGGCAATTGATACTACTAATATGACTTGAACTTCACTAAATGATGAGGATCAACAAGCGGGGTTTATTACCTCTATTTGTGAAGAAGACAACCCCGACGCGATTACATAACATGCAATTATTCCTTTTTGTTATTCCAAAAAAAAGACAAGTTGATTCGAAATTCAAAATGCAATCTAAAATTACAAACAAACTAAAAACCAAAGAAAGATGACTTTCAAGCATTTGAGGCCTTGAGAAGATTGTTTCAAGGTTGTTCCCCTTGCTACGAACTAGTGCAACATTATTAGAATATTAAATAATTAAGAAAATCCAATAATAATCATTTTTTAAATATTAAAAAATAACAATAATATTATCTGTAGTGGCAGGGGCTCGGTCACGTCAGACTGTTGATGTGGCTAAATTTCCAAGTTTCTCACAGTCATGGAACTTGAGGGAACTCGCAATCTTGTTTATGCCTCAAAAACCTTCTAATGACTTTTAGGATGACTCTATTGTTTTCTAGTTTCTAAGAGTATTTTTCTTTTCAAGCTCCTTCAAAAAGTTCCAACAAACTTTTGGATGACCATGACACATTGACACATGAAACCTCACATTCATAAATTTTGTCTATATAATTGATCTTGAAGTCTACATTAAAAAATAATTGAAGTTGTCCTTCATTGTTGTCTTTCTTGAATTTACACCAAGATCATCCATTATTGTTTTCATTGTCGTCTTTCTTGAATTTACACCAAGATCATCCATTATTGTTTTCAGTGTGCTATTCACACACGAGGTTCAAACTCCTTTTGATATGCATTATATATTCTTATCCAACAAGACAATGTCACAGTTGTTATTTTTAGCTTGTCATCATCATCTTTGGTTTATTTTCAAAAGTAAAAATGGGCCATTATATCCCTTTGTACCATAGTCAATATTTTGAATTCACTTCTATTTAAGTCAATGATAAATAACTACTAACTTCCAAAGAGAACATTCTTTGTTTAACTTGGATGTTTGGGAAAAAAACCAATATTCTTTCTGGCATTTGAACTTCAAGCTCCAACAAGAAAGTGCAAGCACAGAGTCCATGTTAAGAAAGCACTCTAGCATTAGTCGCATCTTGTCTACTTCGACTTACCAACTATTTGTAGGGCTCTGTAGCATAGTCCATGTCTTTGCAAAAAATGGTGATCAATGAGACACACCCATGCCATTAGGGTACTATGTAGGATTACCATTTGGATCACATTGAGCGGTATCTTAACCCTTAAAGGACAAAGTGGTGACCTTAGAAATCATCCCTTTTCCATTACTATGTGAATCATTGTCTTTACAAATAGCAAAAGCACTCATTGAAAGTCAAACTACTATAGAAGACCTTTCTTTTTCACAACAAAATTCTAAAGATGAATAGTTACACTTCTGTCTTACTACAAAGATTCTCAAACGTCCTCCTCGATGTTTAACGGTTAAACATTATTTCTTTTCTCTAAGAATCCTTCATTGAAGGAGATCCAACTAGTCCTTTTTTGGGGGGCAAAATGGAGCCGGAAAGCACCATTTCATAGTAAAAATACTTTTTTCGCCAAAAAAAGTAATCTTGTTTTACCAAAAAAGTTTCAATCCAATTTAAAATATGGATGAAATTGTCAAATTTGGATGAAAAAGTGTATGAATTTGACTGAAGAGTGCTTTATGGTACAAAAGATGGATGTACAAAGAAAAAAAATGCTTCACCAAATTTTAAGTGATCACCATCCTGGCACTTTTTCAAAAACCAAAAAGAAAGGGCTGGATCCAACCATCGAGGTCCTATCCAGTAACTTGAAAGTAAAGCCTCTTTCTAGAAATAACATCCATCAACACTCCTGTTGGGTCAAAGAACTGCCCTGAAGCTTTTATTACACCTGGGTAAGTAAACAAGTGATCTTCGCATGCATAGGCTTGAGAATGCAAGCTTGGCCTCTATTTTGTGAATGTGAAGGTAACCCACCATGAACACTGATTCAAACAAGAATACACTCATACGGAAGTTCATGTCATTTTCAATGGAAGCACAGCCAGTTTCTCCAATGCACAGTGGAGAACCAGAAATCTGCATTCAAATAGCAAGGCACAGAGAATGACCTTGTTGGTCCCGCTACTCGCAAGAGGATATCAATGGTTCAATTCAGATGCTGATCAAATCGCATTCAGACATTGACTTGGTTAACCAACGATTCACGAAAGTTGCGTGGTGAAAACTGTTTCAACATCCAGGCAACTTCAGATCGAAGGAGGATTCCCTTCAGATTCACAAGCAAAGCTAAAATCTCTGCAAGCAACACATCAGAACCTAAGCCCCAGGCACAGGCACAGCCTCCGCGGCTGCAACCTCTGCGTCATCTCCTACTGGCCTCTCAATCTTGGCACCCACTTCCTCGCTGTAGTCTCCATGGACCTGAA
Organism: Rhytidiadelphus loreus; assembly: GCA_947034895.1. Lineage (NCBI taxonomy): Eukaryota > Viridiplantae > Streptophyta > Bryopsida > Hypnales > Hylocomiaceae > Rhytidiadelphus > Rhytidiadelphus loreus. The sequence continues at coordinate 23,042,158 of OX344765.1, read as the reverse complement.
AATATATTGCAGGTGTTCAGGTCAACGACAATACTAGGGCTAACTTGCGTTTCAATGACTAAACTGCTGGTCATAAGATGATTCCTTCAGTATAGAAGCTAGGTAAAAAACGTGATCAACTTGCACATGCGTGTTTAGAATGACAGATATATTTAATGACACAGGAACATAACGTACCTCCATCAATTTCATGAGGTCGAACTTGGGAGCCTTGAGGATCTTCACTTTCCTGATGAAAGTGCTCTGGAGAGGGTAGATGCCCTGCGTGGCCTTCTCGATCTCCTTCCCAATCACCTCGGGGATGAACTTCGCCACCAACTCCTTGAGGTCGCAACTCTGGGCTTCACGCGCCATGATCTCTCGCATCTTGCGCCGAATCTGTAGTTCAAAATTGAGAAATTTAAATGCTACAGAAACAGTAACGCACGTTCGAATGGCGTGTTTAAGGAGGTTCATCATCAATCCAAGAGGTCCAACCAACTAACTAAATTCCTGAAAATCTGCCCTTCTCCCAATTAGTAGCATGACAAGAATGAGGAAGACTTTGAATACTTAATCCACTCTAGTAGTGCAGGATTAGGGCTTAGGGTTTTAGAAAGGATTTACTTCTCCGGAAAGTACAGCTTCGGTTCTCAAGATACACAATAAGAGAACACAAGATTGGTTAAAACCTGACGAATCTGGCTCGACTGGGCATAGCAAGTCTTCTTAATCTGGTTCGGCCTCTTCTTCGTGAACGCAATGCAGAACATCCGAATCTGGAAGTTGTCGGTAGTCTTCACATCCACATGAGCCTCGATCAAACTCTGCCACTTGCGCACCAGAGACCGCAGCTTGTCGGTCGTGAAGTCCATGCCCTGCACTCACGCAACAAAGCATAAGATTCTCCGCATCGAAATTGTGCCTACAGAGCCGAGATAAACCCTAATTTTCTCTTCCGGTACACGTACCCAGAAGTTGGTGAGGACATTCTTGCCCTGCACATCCTCAGCCCTGAGCTTGACCTTGCGGAAAGCCTGGTCCTCATCCTGCTGCAAGTCGGCCAGCGAGACCTCGAACACCCGCCCCTTCAATCCATCGGAAGCAATCTGTTGAGCCACCCAAAACGTTTTAAACCCCTTGTCAAATCCCAATTCAAGCGCCCAGCCCTACTCACAGTCGACAATCTGAGCTTCACGAAAGCTGTAGCAAGGGACAACACTGACGTACCTTGGTTCCCTGCGTCCTGGTGACGAGAGTCTTGCCCAACGACCTCTGCGTGAAGGTGGTGGGAGCCTTGATGTCATACCAATCTTTCTTGGAGAAAGGATCGACACTGCACAGCATTCAAAAACCTCATGTCAGAAAACGCAAATACAAATTGGGCAAAGGAACGCGGGCAGAAACACAGATTCGTGACGAAGGAAGGCGTGAATTACATTTTCTTCTTCCCGCCCTTCTTCCCTTTGGAGATACGCTTGTTCTTCCCCACCGCCATGGCTGCAGCACCCAATGCCGGCCAGAGAAAGATTCTCGGCAAGCAATGAGCAATTGAAAAGAGAATTCAATTCCCCAAGTGCTGTGCTTTACTCGTCCCTGAAAACCCTAAACCCTACTTCCGGGACCTATTCACACTGCAGGTACAACACTTTACTTTCTCAGTCAAAGGAGACGACAGTCATGACATCAATCCAGATTAGGTCTTGAACTTCAGAGTCCATACCATCGCTACACAGAAATCCTGTGCGGCATCTCAATTCGTGTCCTTGGCTTGTGAGTGAGTACGATTCTCCCTGTCCAGAGCTCGAGTGGCTGTTCTACGAAGTTAGGGTTTAGGGTTTCAGGTCAGGGTTTGAGCAATTTGAGTTGTGTTGATTTCACCCCAAAGCATTGGTTTTAGTGATAGTGATGGCGAACAAGGGTGCGAAGAAGCGGAAGGACGAGAACGAAAAGCACATGCTCTTTCTACGCAACTTGATTCTCATCTCCAACACGATTTATGTTCTCTTGAGATTCGGCCTTCGTTTCCGCAGCCTCTGGTGGTTCCACGGCGTCATGTTCCTCTTCACATCCGTGATTTACAAGCTGGTGTACGACCAGCTGGCGAGCATGGCGAAGCCGGTGGTGGATGAAACCACTGGCGAAATCGTGGACGGCGGGTTCGACATGAACTCCGGAGGGCTGTGTAGCTACATGCACGATTTGCTCTACATCACCAGCTTTCTGCAAGTCACCTCCATCTTGTCCGACAAGTTCTGGTGGTTGTATCTCGTCATCCCGGGCTTCGGGATCTACAAGGCCTGGCCTTTTGTGTACGAGAATTTCTTGAAACCTGCCCCGCCGGAAGGTCCCATGGACGAGAGAGAGCGGAAGAGACTTGAGAAAGCGGAGCGGAAGGCGAATCGCCCCAAGTTTGGTAAAATGAGGAGATGAAACCATGTTGCTTCCATTGCTGGATGTTCATGTATTATTGGGCTGGTGCATATGTTTTAATGACACGTTTTTTGGTGCAACGGTTTACAGTTTATGGAGGACTTGATTTCAGCTGTGCACTTGTGTATTCCTTACGGTCTCTGGACGTTTGTGCTTCAATGTATATGAGATATTGGGCTGGTGCATATGTTTTAATGACATGTTTTTGGTTCAAAGGTTTACAGTTTGTGGAGGACGTGATTTCGGTTGTGCATTTGTGTTTTCCTTCGATCTCAGGATGTTTCGGTGCTTCAGTAGTTCAGTGTATGAGATATTGAGCTGGTGCATTTGTTGTATTGACATGGTTTTGATGCAAAGGTTTTACAGTTTGTGGAGGCCTTGATTTCGGTTGTGCACTTGTGTTTTCCTTCGGTCTCAGGATGTTTGTGTTTCAGTGTTTGAGAGCTTCTGTATGAAAATCAGTCTGTAGGTCTCTTGTTCGATGCAGAAAAGACGTTGCGTTGCGTGTCTTTGATTCGTGTTGTCCTGGGTATGAATTGATACAATCTACGTTGCTATTAGCTGAAGCCTTTAGAGACTGGTATGTGCTTGTCAACAGAACTATATTGAATTGTACGCAGTTTCCCACACATCGTGTGTCTTATCTCTGTTCCACTGCAAGGTACGATTTGAAAGCATTCTTCTGTGATGCATTTTCTTGTGTTGCTTTCTCTTAATTGCTCGCTGTGTCCCTAGATGTGGAATTGTGTTGAGAAGATTTGGTTTTCTCTCTCTGAATTCTCTCCAATTTGACGCTGTGATTTGAATTCTCTTCAATTTTCAACACTGTGGTTTACGGCACATTGACCATGGTTTGCCCCGGTGTTTGACCATCTTCAAATATCCTATAATGCTTGTGATGTTCCGTTGCAAATGTTTAAATGCTCATGTGCACGTGGGTAACAACATAGGAGCCAGTGTTTGTTTTTTCATTTTCCATATTAAATGTGGCGATATTAAATGTTACGGTGGTGCTCCAAGTTTCAACATTGATTCACGTATTGGATAGAAAATGTGATACTAAGTATCTATAATTCTATTTTCATTCACAATGTGGCAATTTCATCCAAGATTTTTCTTGAACTTCAAGGTTTTTTGGCGATTTCATCCAAAATTTTACTAAAAATTTCCTATAGCTTGGTGCTAGGTCAAAAAACTTGGTGCAATTTTGCACCAAATCGTTAAAAACACATTGATAGGAGCCTTGCGCTTTGGAGTGCTTTATTAACATGCCTTCCTAAGACATCTATATGTGGAAAAAAGAAGCTTTGTACTCTACTAAACTAGATCATTTCCATCTAGAAATAGTTTTCTCATTCAAACTTTTGCTTTCTCTTTTTGCTAGATTTTGAAATTCCTCTTTGGTGGCAACAACAAAATCCATTATATAGCCATTTTGGGATAGAAAATATTATTCATCTACAAATTTGTACTTTATGCATTCAAATTTGATTATTTTGATATATATTTTAACAATTATATCATCCATCATTTGGCACAAGATTCATGTTTTGGACCCAAAATGAGTTTTGAAAAAAATCACTCCAAAATTTCACCTTTAGGTAAAATTCGGTTGATAAAAACTTACTAGTTTTACCCTTCTTCTTCATTGTCATTCATAATGAGGTTTTTCAGTTTCTCCTTCTAAAAATTAAATATTTTCCATTGTTGTGAATGTATCCAAAGGAAAAAAAGGATCTAGTACTTTGAAGAAAGAAGAATCATGATTTGCACAATATGATAATGTAAGTTGTAAAGTAGGAATCATGAGGTTTGGCACACCTTCTTGAATGTGAAAACTTCATTGAAGAAATCCCTCTATTTCAACCTTTAATGCCAAGATTCTTCCCTTAATATGTGAAGTTTTATAACCTTTGTGAATATTATCAAAACCTTTGAGGATTAATGTGGATGTGTTTTGTAATCAAAGTCTTTGAAAAATAGTGTGGATGTGATATGAGTTGTAGATTTTGAATTATGAATCACATCTATATGGTTAGATTTACAATTGCTATTACCAATATTTATAAATATGATTTGAATCTTAAAATTTAAATTTCATCTTGTAATCAATTACATCCTAAATATTGAAAATTTAACTTTTGCAACATTGAAGCAGACTATTAGCATCCAATGAATGATTTTGAATGATTTTTATACAAACTAGTATACTTTCATCCATGGATAAACCTTATTTTGTGGAGCATTTTCTTTCTTTGATCCTAAAGGGTTTAGAATTAAATTTACTTAACCCTATAAGGATGTAGAGGCTTCTATATCCAATAGAAATTAAAAATGCACCTATTGGTCTAAAAATCTCATAACATTTGATCTACTACTTTGTCGATAAGCCAACGTCCTTCCAAGTTTACCCCTAAAAAACATTTTGTGTCCAAGCTTGGTCAAATTTCATTAGATTTCTACATTTAAACATACATTTCAAATTTTGATATTTTAAACATGTAGTAATATATGTCTAAAATTTAATCTCATTTTTTTCATAATTGAGAACATCAAATTGAATGTTATGTGAATTTTTAAAGAAATTTATTTGTAAAAATACAGTAATTATAAAATTGCTTAAAATAGTATGAAATTAAAACACAATTGGAAATGATAGTGAAAAAAATAAGGTATAATTGATATACTCCTTGAGCTTACACCAAAAGAAATTCAATAGAAAAAGTTCAAAAGTCATATATTTTGAACTTTCAAGACACCATCTTCAAAGTGTCACAAAACCACAATTTAAAATATTTTGAGGAAAAATTAAAATGTAATTAAAAATATATACAATTAGATCTATATTTTAATAGGTAAGCTTAAAAACATTTAAAATAAAAAAACTATTTGAAAATTCTAATTTTGACTTTTAAAATGCCCATAGGGCTTACAATGTTCTTTGGGGGTTAATTTTGTAATGTTCTTGAGGACACTAATTCAAATGTCCGATGGATGACAAAGAATCCCTCTATGTAAGACATAAGTGCACATGTTCATCCTTGGAATTTTATGTGGAGAAGAGAGGTCTCAACCAATAGTTTGACTTCCAATGAGTGCTCTTCGATTTTTTAAAGCAAATGATTCACATGGTACCAAAAGGATGATTTCCATTGTGACCAACCTTGCATTACAAAGTTTATCCTAGGAAGATGCAATAGTATTTCCAAGGTAATCAACTAAAATCTAAGAGATTCTTGGATGAGTAGATGCATGATTTCATTGTTTCTACAATTTGCTTGAAAGTCATACATTGGATACTTTTAGGGTAGGATGAATTACCCTCCTTATTGCCCCTCACACTTAGATAGAAGGGGGATGATTGGATGAATGGAGGTTCTACAATTTCAATTGTTTTCATGTAGTTGATGGTTGTTTGGCTAGGGTTGAATTCCATTTTGGTTGTTTAGTGCACTTCCGCGCTACCCAAATCCATCTGCCTCAATACTCAATTTTTTTGAAGTTGCCAAGCTACTCAACTTTGTTCATGGATCATGGGTCACAAAAAGTCCAAACCTGCCCTTGCTCATATGTGTTAATTTCTCTTTGCTTATTGTCTTTCTCTCAAAATTTATTATTTTTGAGATTGATATAGTACACACTACAAGATTGTAATAAGAACAACAAGGCGATTTGAATTTGGTATGGCCGATGCAAGTTTTTTGGTGTGTCAAGAAGCTAACTCCTCATGTAATGTTTCACATTGATTGTGAGCTTAGTGAAGTGAATTCATTTGGACTAGCTATCATATTGTCAACAATGTAACTGAAGCAACTCCTAGCCTCGCACCTAAGCTTACTTGCTAAAATTCAATCTCTATTAAAAGAACTGAAGTGGAGCAAGAGCTTAATATATAAAGTCTTAATCCTTGCAAGATATGCTTGATGAATAAGTGCTTTAGTGATGACTTGTTCAATACCAAAAACTCATGTTGCAAGCTCTATATGGAACTTTGTTTATTAGCAACCTTGTTGCTATGGCTACAACTATGGCAGGATCTGGTGTAATATTGAACTTTATATTAAAGATTAGAAAACCTTGTGAGACAATTTCATTGATCATGACAAAAAAATTTGACACATAGATGTATTTGTGCATGGTGGAGGTTTTCCATAATCGAATTTCATCAATATCCAACCATTTCAATAGGTCTTGCGCCAAATAATTCAATCTTTGTTTCAACTTTGTTGTCTTCTAGAAAGATTCAAAGCCCTTGGGGCCTTGAATTGTTGCAACACTATAGGTTGCCAAGCTCCTTGCAGTTGCTCTCATTCTGTTGAAATCTAGTCTAACCTTCTTCATTTGGTTGTTCTAGCTCATTATGCTAAAATCTAGTCTAATCTTCTTCATTTGATTCTATGTGACAATATATTTCTACAAAAGAGGCAAACTTGATGTTCGAAATTTAACAACAACAAGCCAAAAAGGCAATGTAACTTCAATCCAAGTACTCTACATGAACGACAAAAAATGATCTGCAAAGAAGGGTGAGGAGAAGCACGAAAGGGAAGGGCAAAAAGAAGTGCAAATATTTGAATGAACCTCTTTGTGCTAGGGCAAATGGATTTGGGGAAACGGTGTAGGGTGAAGAGGTGATTTTTATAATGAAATCCATTGTTCCTTATGAACTGTCCCTCAAAAGATATGAGATAATTTGAAGATTGAGCTCCTACTAATCCTAACCATTAATATATTTCACAAGGATTACTTTACCTCCTACCATCCAATTTGTATAAACATCTTGTCTTCCTCTACTTCACACCAGGGTGTTTTTTTTGGGCGAAATTTCGCCAGACTGTCAAAAATCTGACCTCTCTGGCTTCATCCCTCCAAAAATTGGCCTTTGTAGTGAAGCCAGCACAGGGACACATGTCCAAAAAAAAAACCCTACTTCACACACATCCAAGCAAGTTATTGTTAGATTTGTGTGACGCACTTCTTGGATTAACTTTAGTATGAAGTTGAATTACCAAAATTTAAATTTTGAAGTGTTCATCGTGCCATTCATCTACAGTGTTGCAACGTGTTTGACTTTTGATGGTTTCAAGACACACTATAAGAAACCCATGTTTTTTGTGACGAGCCCTGATTTTTTCTGACGCATTTTTTTTTATATCTAAGTTGACATTTAGCTGTTTTTATGTTTTTCATGACATCCAAATGATCTAATGAACATCATTAAAAACATAAAAACAGCTAAATGTCAACTTAGACATCAAAAAAAATGCGTCAAAAAAATCAGGGCTCGTCACAAAAAACATGGGTTTCTTATAGTGACACTCTCGTGACAAACTCAGAACTAAATGAGGTGATTTGGCTAAAGCAGAGGACGGATGGAATGGAGCCAGACAAGGAGGACGGAATGCAATTTGGGCAAGAGACTCGGAGGACCACCCCGATAGGGCAAAAGCTAGTGGGCCAGACCCACAAGCTTGGCCAATCGGGCCCCACTGCATATCCCTTATTTACTTGAGGGGGGTACTTAATGTACTAGAGAGCGGGCAAGACCCGGCGCATTCTGCCATGCAAGCGGTTGCAAGTTGAGCCCAACAGGGTGAGACCTTTAACCCCTAAAGTCCCATTGTCCCTGCGAGGGACAAAATGGATTTTGGGCAAGCTCCTATGATCTCAATTTTTATAGAATTTTTTTGAAACTTTCTTATAAGATAGATAAACTTATGAGCTTTTCGGGAATGTAATTTTTATTCCAATTGGTGCCCAGAAGCAAAAGTTATGCCACAATAACCTCAAAATGGGGGAGACCGGGCAACAAAAAAAATTCACAAAAAATTCAAATAAAAATTCAAATAAAAATTTTAATATTTTTTTTCTTGTAGATTATATTTTCTTCTAAATGGAAAGCTTTAATTCATTCCATTTGGATTAGTGATGTGAAAGTTATGGAGAGTCTTGTTTTGCGGGCAATCATAGCAATTTCTTGAAAGAATTTTTTTTTCCTTCCACTTTGAATGCTAATATCTTTCCATCTACGCGGTCAAACATTACAAAAAATTTATCTCATGATCTAAGGCAAATTTAGAACAAGATCCTACGGTTAGATTCTAAAAAATATTTTAAAAAATATATTATTTCATAAGTGAATGTAGCAAAAGTGGTAGTTTTGAGTGGTTTTGATAGAAAAATGGCCTTGGGACTTTAGGGAATAATTGCGCACGTGGCAAAATGCGCGTGGTCATGCACGCTCTAGTGTTAAAAGCTGTACAGGCTGGCATTCAGATGGCAGAATTGGTTCTTTGTTACCTTTCTGCTGATTCTGCACCCTAAGCAGAACGTAAAAATGGCAGAATAAGTATGTACTGCTTTTAAAGTCTCCCGAAAACTATGAATATTGGCTATTTTGGCTCAAATGTCTCCTCTGACCAGCAAACCAGTCCTCGTCAGAAACGCCGCGTTTGCACTTTTTTTCCGCCGTTGCCTGAAATGCGGTGCCCAACACAAAAAGAAATTTAAATTTAAATTTAAAATACACGTCGAAATACGACGACATTCCAGTGAATCCTCTGAATCAGCAGTCAACCTAACTGTCACCGACTGCGACTAAATTTTCGACGCGCATCGCTGTGATTTACGGATCCTCCCGCTTGCACTAGCTATGCATGATACTTAACCACCATCGCCGAGACTTTCACAGCAAAATTCTTTCAGTTCAATCCCACTTTCAAGCACCAGCAACAATTCTAGCTTCTCCCGGCGATCACATGTTGACTCCCCAGCCCTTGGATTAATTGGCAACCAATAGCTTCATTGACACTTACAGCGAATGCGCGAAAGCAATTCATTTCTGAGCAAATTACTACTCGAGAACCATTCCAAGCCAGTGTGACAAGTTTGAAGAAATTTGGACTAGTTTGAAGACGTTTGCAAGAGATCGAAAAAATTTGCACTAGATTCGAAGAAATTTGAGAGAGGTTTATAGAAATTTGCAACAGTTTGAAGAAATTTGCTGCAGGTCGAATAATGTTGTTACAGGTTTGAAGGAATTTTCAGGAGGTTGAATTGACAGGAATAGAGTTCTCTACATCACAGCAATCGATTGAGATTGGGTTGCGCGATGGGAATGCAACGAGAACTTGAGATCACCGTCCTGTCCGCGACGAAATTGAAGGGGCGCTATTACATCGGCACGACTAAACCCTCTTACGCTGTCCTGTGGATCGACTCGCACTCCAAGGCTCCCACACATATTGCAAAACCCGGTGCCACGGGGGTCAACACCTCCTGGAACTCCGTGATTAGGATGCTTTGCAGAGAGTCTCTGTTCGGGACTGCGGCCAAGGCCAAGCTCGTCATTGAGGTTTTCGACCATTTCAAGGTGCCAGGAAAGGCGAGTGTGTTGCTCTCCGAATTGAAATCGAATCTGGTGGGGGGGAGCTCCACCGGGGAGTCGTCTTGGAGTGAGCCAAAGCGCATGACGTTGGACATTCGAAAGTTGCGGGCCGGGAGTTACCAAAGGGAGAAGGTGATTGGGAGTGTGGACATTCAAGTGAGGGTGGGGAGAGAGGCTGCGAATCGAATTGCGGACGACCGGGAGGTGGGGACTGTGATCTACTACAAGGGATTGCCAATCCAGGTAAGGCAACTAAATTTCAATTACATTTGGGAACTTTTAGTTTCCAGAAGCGTTTCAGTAGGGTTTAGATTCCTCGGAGAGAAGTAAATTTGGGGACAATTGTTGGACATTTGAACTGTGATCTGGCAAGTTTTCCGATCGCAGAAGCTGTTGATTGCCTGGACAAGCGCGAAATCTTGAACAATTGTTGGACATTTGAACTGTAAATTGGCAAGTGGTTTAGGATTTAGATTGTTTGGACAGGTGCAAATGTTTCGACAATTGTTGGACATTTGAACTGTAAATTGGCAAGTGGTTTAGGGTTTAGATTGCTTGGACAAGTGCAAATTTCTGGAGACATTTGAGCTGAGAATTGGCGATTGAATGGAGAGTTCCTGACGTATACCGTGGTCATGATGAATCAGCTGGAGGGAGACGAGTTCGTGCCTCGGGATTTTCAGAGTTTCGAAGAGAAATCCCCAGCGCCATTGATTCGAAAGGCGGAGACAGAAGCAGGAGAGGTTCCCGTGTATTACCAGCACGCGTGTGTGGAGAAGCCCAAGACCGTGTGGAGAGGGATCAACGACCAGCCAGGGAACGGAAGGATGGGGGTCCTTGCCTTGGGAGTTTTCATTTAACCCCTTAATGCGGCGTTTAATTTAATTTAATTTAGGCAAATTTTCACTAAAATCTTACAATGATTTTGTGTAAGATTTTGGTTGGTGGTTACCATTACACTAGAAAAAAATAGAGGTAAAATCTAGGTGAAATTGTTGTAGACACTACCAAGTGATATAAGAATCATCAATTTTTGGATGAAGTTTATTATTTGGGGTACATGAGAACTTCTATAAAGGGACTAGTTTGATATATTACATTAAAGAGGGTTATTACATTAGTGAGGGTCATTTGCATTCATGCCAATGTTTGTATGTGAGCCAAACTAGGATTGGCAATCAATATTACTTTAGAGATGTTTGTTTCTTCAAAAAATGTTGTTTATCAGAAGATTTATTGTAGTACAATATTATGAATCATATTATTATATTATAAAAATACAATAATATTATAAAATTGACACCCTAAGTATCTAATCCCTCAATCCCACTAAAAAACTCCAAATGGTTTAGGGTTTGTACCACTAAAAATGTTTCATTTATTGATTTTGATCGTTGAGTGAGCAATCTAGAATTCAAATCATGTTTGTATCCACTCCACCTTTTGTTTCACATCAATTTCTCAACAATCAATGATCAAAATCAATAAATGAAACCTTTTTAGTAGTACAAATCCTAAACTAATTTGGAGTTTTTTAGTAGAGCTAAGGGAATACTTAATATTGTAAATTTTAATATAGACTATATCAATTTATTAGAGACCAATTATTCACCCGTACTAAAGAACCATTTTGGTGTAGTACCATCAACTAACAAAAGATCTATTTTTACACATTCTCTCACATTTTGGATATTTCCAAGTCTACATCAATGTTAACAACAATGGCCGTGCTTTTTTATTTTATTTTTGGTGAAAACAAATTTACAGAAAGTTTAGTAATATTTTGATTAATAAATTTACTTTTCTAAATTTTTCATCCATAACATTGTATAACTATACAACAAACCTCCAAATGTTGAGAGAAGGTATTATGCCTCCTTAGATATGTAGGAGGGATGTATTAATTAATCAATACAAAAGGGCTTCCTGTTTTATTGGTAAACAATATTATGTCATAAGGTTAAGGCTAGCTAGCTTCTATGTGGTGTAGTTGGCAAATTTTTGTGAATAATTATTTAAAATTAGAAAGGCAAATTTGGCAATTCATTTTTTTTATTGATAAGTAATTTTGTAATTATTAAATAGTTTTTCTTAACTTTAGCAACTAGTCAAATAATCTTGGAATTGAAGTTGAATGGTTTTCTTCATTGCATAGGTAAGTCATCACCATAGTTTTCAACAAATTTATTACTTTTCATAATGTCCTTGTTTTGATTTAAAGTTAGAGGATTGAATTTGTATTCCATATTGTTTACTACATGTCCCATGAACAAGATGTATAAGTATCTTTTCCAGCATTTTCACTTTCTATAAGTTTAATTTTCTTTGGATTCGGCAAGTGGCATAGTAATTTCCAAAACCATTCAACTTCAAAAAAATTGATTATTTTTTATTGAAGGTGACCTCAGGCTCCAGTAGTAGTATGTAGTGGACAAATGTCTAAAAACAAATGTTTTTTCTAACTTGCCAATAGTTGAGGGGGCATATTGCACAATGGTGTAAAAATAAAAGTTAGACAAGACCTTAGGCCTAATTTGCACCAAGGCCCAAGAACCATCACTTACTACACATTAATTTAAAAGTGTCCTGTGCATGTTTACTTGGGTCAGTCATCTACAATTCTTCAAAGAACTCAGTCATATGTGGCGGAAGGGGACACTTTTAAGTACTGTTACATTCCATATTAGCGAGATAGAAGCAATGTCAAAGGATCCTTGGAGATAAGTTAACGTGAATACTCTTAGAAAGTGGAGTATCATGAGTAACAGGTTTACGGTTCAGGCTGAGGTGTTACATTCTACTCTTGACACAGTAACTATATGAAAGACCGGTTTCACAAACATGAGGCCTCCATTTCTTAATACTATCGAGGAATTCCGAAATAAACTACCAGGATGTCAGCTACACTAAGCGAAAACCCCAATACGGCGCTAACTAAGCTAGACGAATATCAGTGAATCATGTCCCGTGGACCAGGTGCGACAGTGTGGGAAGGAGCCATTAGATTGTTGAAATACTTGAAGAACAGGAACACCCAGTCTTTCATGTCAAGATTGATGTCAGCACCATATTCCTTAACAACAAACTTCACAAGAAGTGTTTGCAGTCAGCGCTGACTAATTCAAATCTCTATGTTCAGCGAAGATAAGAGATAAAAACAAATTGGGCTACTACACACTTCCATTGACGTAGTCTCAAAATTCACGCTCTCATAAATCTGGAAAGAAAGACACAAAAGCTGAGTATCCATACATCCGTAGAGATTGTGAACGAAGGAGTGCGACCCGTCAATCATATTTCCATCAAAACCGCATCCACGTGAACTGATAGCCAGGAAGAGGCATGGGCAAGAAACAAGATTCATTATGCAGAAATCTAAGAAGTGTAACTGATGGGTGCCAAAGTTTCTTGCAGAGAGCTGAGCTGCTCCTCGACACGTTTCGTGGCCTTGAGACGGAGCTGAATGAGCTGCTTCTTGCGCTCGTAAAATACCTTGGACTTGGCCTTCCTCTTCTCCTCCAACTCCTGCAAACCAGAAGAAAACATTAACAGACGACCTGACAACTGTAACAAACGACACTTGGCAAAATGATCTAAACCGTGATGGATCAAGCTCCATCTATCCAAAGAAATTGTTCATTACCAAAAACAGAAGCGGGTGCCAATCGCCAAAATATGTAGATCGAGGTCAGAACTGATGCCTGCCAGGAGTTTACAACAATGAAAACAAAAGTACCTTGATGGTGTCGTAATGGTGCCATCCAACCTCCTCGGACAGACGACCCAACAAACAGAACTTATGTCCAGGTTGAAGCCTCAATACCCTGCAGTGGAAATCGGTGATTAAAATAAGAAAAAAAATCATAATGCCACATGGCATAAAAAAATTTGAAACTAATAATGTTCACAAAAAGAAAATTCAGTCGGAGACATCCTTGCAAGTGATAACCTAATATAGAAAAGAGGACATTCTACTACACAAATGACTCTGCACCAAATATTTTTCTGGGACAGTGCAAATATCGTCCCCAGTGACTCACTTGAGAGCATCTGGAATAACCATTCTCTTGATCTTGTCATAAGGTGTTGGGACTCCTTCGAACGCCTTCAAACGCTCAAGGGCAGCAGCTCCCCTCTTGGTCTTGTGTGGGATCATTCTGAAACAAAATCGCACAATACAATCAGGACTCATAAGACACTAGGGAGTGTGCATGACTCTAGTTCAAGATGAAAAGCCCGTATAATATCAGATCGGTTTATAACAGCAAGCGGTGGATAACCTTGCAAAGGACTGCACCGATTGAGATCGCCGTAAGACGTTACATTAAAAGTGCGTATTATGAACCCCAAAACAGTGTTATCCCACCACGAGCAGACAGCACGACCGGTGAATGTAACTCCTTTCGACATATGTCTATGACTGGAAAAAAACCCAGCGAACCCTAACTTTGTACCAACGTCTAAAGTCAACGCCAACGGGGGGTCTCAATTACTGAACAAGCAAGTCCCATTCAAATAGTTCTGATGGTAAAATCCGAGAGACAACAGCTGTTCGATATGTCCTGATACCTCAGATATCCATCAGGCACATCAACAACCTACTCTAAACCTAAATTTTAGTTAAGAAACAGCATGCCCCATGAGTGAAAGGAATGTAACTTACAAGTGCTTAAACCCTAAAAGCCGATCTTTTACAAAACCCTAGCTCCACAAAACCACGATCACAACCCCCACAACCCTACCCGATTGCCAACTACAAGAAAAGCTTCCTAGGCTTACCCACGGATGGTCCTCCACAAGATACGAGCAGGAGCGCGAAAGTGGATGGGTCCCTTGCTAGGCTTGGTGTTCATCCTCTTCCTCAAGAACCTCAAGTATTTCATCTTCTGCCTAACGAGGCCCCCGGACAAGCAGATCTCCTCGCAACGGACAACAACCTGATTCGAAACAAACAATCGACGACATTAAATTGAATTCACGGCATCGAACGCAAGAGCAGAAACATGAGAAGAGAATCACACACGTACCACTTTCTGGCCATTGAGAAGCTCCTTGGCGAGGATGGAAGCCAAGCGGCCGAGCATGTGGTGGCGGGCGTCGACCACGACGACCTTGGCGCAGAGGCCTGAACCGGACACCATGGCTGCTGGCGACGGAGCTACGACGCACGGCGAGAGCTGCGAGCAGGGCGAGGGGAGCTCCGCACAGCAAAAGGGAGTACTCTGAAGGGCAGCCGCCCCCTTGAACGTCCCCCAAACCCTAATTACCGAACCTCTACCCGGTACTGAGCCGAACCTGTTTCCGAGTCTGCTTCGGTGTCTGTCTGACCCGAAATTGTTATGGAGTTGATGGATACCGTTCTGTAGTCCATCGTCAGTGCAGGCCTCGGCATTCTCCCTTCTAAGTTACCGGCTCATTTCAACTTCAATTTCAAGGGGCTCTATCACAATCTCTTTTAGGGAAAATTATGAAACTTAAAACCGAGTTGAGTGAGTTGCATTTCTCTTAACCCTTAAATGCTCAGCACTTAGCATACGGTTTTCAAATTACTGAGTACAATACCATATGCCTAGCAATAACGATAATGAATTGAATGCACAAATTTCCACCCATTAACTATTGATTGATTCTACGATTTTGAGCTTTTATCCCACATTCCAAGGTTGATTAGATTTAATAAAAGTCCAAATGAGTAAATGAAGGAATGAGCCATCTATTCAAAATTGGCCAATTCAAACCATGGTATAGAAACTACATTAATCTTACTACACAATTAATGAACAACTAAAAAGCTGAACAATGAATTTCATAAAGACCAAACATACTATATGGTACCATAAATTGTAGGCCATTTTAGACTGCTCTAGGCATTTAAGGGTTAAGGTAGTGGGACTAAAAAAAGTGTCACTTTTGGATAATGTTACTTTACCAAATTCATTTCAACTTCAATTTCAAGGGACTTTGTCACATTCCTTTTTTCGTTGTTGGTAAATAGATAGTAGACCAACTACAAGTCATCTTATTTATAGTATAAGACAAGATTCCATCGTGGGTGTAATTAATTTGTACATTAGTTGGATAGACTTCTTTTTCTCTTCTTCCAAGGAACCCAATCACATTGTGACTTTCAAATTGTCGAGCCCATGTAGTGGCCTAATTGAAGATGCTTTAGCTTCAAGCTTGCTATATTAATAATTATTTTCAATATCACTCAACGATTTTTTTGAGTACAAATGGTTTATAGGGCTAGATTGAAGATGCTTTTAGGTCTTCTCCACAAGTGTGGCAAATAAAGTATCCATCCACAATTTTGGAATGAAAAATACACAATTAATGTTTGAACTCACAAAAAGATTCTATTTGGCACAAATATAAAATAAAATTCCATAATTGGCAATTTTGTCAAATACTATTTTTTCTTCTATAAAATTACATCACTAAAAGAAATAATGCAAACTCCTTTTGTTTTTGAAATCATTAAAAGACTTGTGATTGGTTAAAAATGAACCTCTAATTGTTCTTGCATCCAAAAACTTAATACACCGAAGAAACTTGATTGTAAGTTTCAAAACTCAAAAATAAAGCCTTACAATTTTTTTTTCTACCCCATTCTAATTTATCTTTTAATTTCTAAATATTCAATACATTATTGTAATTACAAACTCCGTGGGCTAAAACCCAAATTACACAATATTTAGATTTTTTTCTTCTTATTTTCATAATAACAATGATTTTAAACTTAAATTATAAAATATTCTCTTTCATTTTGACCTTCATATTTGGTAGAAATCCAAAATAAATTTAAACTTCATTATAACTGATACATTTTTACTAACCTAGTATCTTGATGAAATGAGTTTTTACCACATGGGTGAAGATGTATTAGGTAGCAAAATATTCAGCTCAAAATAATTCAAAAAATTAAACTAAATTTATTTTGGAAAATATGTGTGTAATGATTGTAAGAAAATCACAACTTTTTATTTATAAAAATTGCATATATTTTGGTATTTGAATCCATCACTTTCAGATTTCCACTTCTCTTGGTATCTAAAGACCATTTTCCCACTTCCTTTGGCAAATCTATCAAGTTTGGACACTTATTCAAATTGATAATGGTAAAAGATTGGTTGCCCCTTTTATGAAGATTCTAATATACATGTATATGAATATTAACAATTGAAGAAATTATATTAAGGGTGCCAAATCTTATTTTTATTTTTTAATTAAATAAAAGTATTCATTATCTTTAATTATCTTTAACGACTTATCTTTAATCTATTTCACATTAATATTTGTGACTATTGATACAAACTATCTTCATCTAATAATTTGTATAAAACTTTATTAATTGTATATTCAACTCACATTATTTACATTTCAATTCTTTACAAGGTGTCATACCAATAAAATGGTATATTTAGAAACTATATTTTAGCACTTTGGATACATTGTTCTTAAAACTTGACTTTTTCATTAACCCATAAACGGTATCATGGATGTTTTGTGTCCAATGAATGACAAAGAATCCTTTTGTGCAATTATTCATCTTCCAAATTTTGTTGTGAAAAGGGGAGGTCTTCTACAATAGTTTCTACAATAGTTTGACAATATCTAAAGGGATGATTTCTACAATCATCAATCTATCCTTTAATCCTTAAACGTCAAGGAAGATGTTTGGCATCCAATGGATGACAACAAATCCTTGTAAAAGGACATAAATGCAACTATTCATCCTTAAAATTTTGTTGTGAAAAGGAAAGGTCTTCTATAGTAGTTTGACTTCCAATGAGTGCTTTTGCTATTTCTAAAGACCATGACTCACATAGTAATGAAAGGGGATGATTTCCAAGGTCACCCCTTTGTCCTTTAAGGGTTAAAGAAGATTTTCAATTTACACTTGATACCAAACCAAGAAAATAAAAAATTATGGTTTTGTACTAGTGCTCAAAATTTTTACTTACTTGATTTGGCCCCCAAGTGTAAAACAACACTAAGAAAACCAAGTTTTGAAGTAAAACATTCTTACACATATGAGCAATTTCAGAAGTTCAAAAGGTGCACAACTAACACAAGAATTCAGAACACTTGAATGGACAAAAAAAACTTAACTCTTGATCCCCAAAAGTCAAATTACAATCTGTTCATGTTCATGAGCCTTCTAAGGGTTAACATTCGCTCAACAAATCAGCTGCCAACCAACGCAAATCCCTCCTGCCTAAACTCTAACGTTTAATTCCTCAGATGTCTACCAAATGGAGTCCTGTAAAATAGAATGGCAACACCAATGGAGCCCTGTATAAGAGAATGACAACACCACTGGACACTAAAGAGTTTATTTAACCCCTGATATTAATCTGCAAAACAAAATTTCTGGCGCATGGTTTTGTAGAGAAAGAAGTCTGATCCTCCGATTGTCGAAGCTACGCGATGGGATTCCTCACAATTCCTGCTGGAGGCGAGGGCACAGACGGTCGATCTTGCTGTGACTTCATTTCACCTTCGGTAGCAGCAGTACTATTGTTCCCGTCTTCGTCATTACTGTACTTAACAAAGGCTGCAGGATTGGCAGTCATACAAGTCTGCATTGCAATGAACGGCTTTATGCAGTCTGAGCCCTGCACAGACAGATTCAACCCACGCAATGTTTAAGAGAGTCTGGGAAAAGCTTGAAGGTCAGAGAGTAGATAGACTGACACAGTAGATAGAGAGTGCAAAAGAAACAAGATCGCCAGAGATCTAATTTAAAACAGGTTAGCGCCTGATTCCATTTTTGGATTTTAACACATTTTTGTGTATATCTTTGTGTTATTACCTCAATTTCATCAAGAGTAGCTTTAGATGAACGACAAGATATTTGGACGAAACAGTAACCTGAAGCACACTGATCATCTTCCAGAATATGTCGGAGCGCTTAGGGGTTATGTAAGGCTAGGAGAATTGGCTTTACATGGAGAATCAGCCTTACTAATATCAAAATTCTAGAAGCAGACACGGAGTGCATATAATGCTTTTACTTTCTGAAAGGCCCAAAACGGATGTAAGCAAATGCGGGTATTTGCAATCAGGCAGTCTGTAGCTCTGAGAGTCATTACAATCCAGGCCTACATGTGCGCAGAAAAAATGGAGGAAACTCGGGTTTAGAGCTGTGAAGCCATACCTGTTCTGCAGCTGTACTTGTGAGAAAGCAATAAAAGGCTTCACTGAATTGTGAGCCACAAGGGCCATCACGAAGTTCAGCCACACAGTCACATTCCAACGCTTTTCGAGCCCTTTCTTCACGCGAAAGCTGTTCCCATCCACAGACACACCAATGTTAGATTGCACATATCAGTCTGACATGGAGGCTCCAGAGTGTTAAAAGTGGCGAGCAGCAGATTCCATCAAAAAGTTCATCACTGTGAAAATGCCTCGTGATCTTGAACCCCAAAAATTTCACACCGTCATGGACCAAATTGATAGGCAGCACTTACGTATTGGAGAGAAGGCTAAGCTACGGACCTCTGTATAGCCATCAGCCTCCACCGACGCCATCGTTGCCTCTGCGTTGAGCAAGACACATCCACGCATTCTCAGTCAGTACCCTAATTTCTGCATGGTGTAAGCAGTTGTCATAAAAACTGCACGCCAACACTAGCAAAATCTCACAACATCGTAATTTCATGCACACTTTGTAGACTGCAAGAAACGGCAGCGTGTGTAACCCTAACCTAACAGCAGGACCGTCACTGATCTTCAGACATTCACCCATCACATGCCCTAATTGCAGCAAAATCCATACTCTCCCTGCTACTGATCCTTCCCTAAGTTCCTTCCACATTAGGTCTCCAAAACCGAAAGAAAACATAACACCAAACCACACTACTACAAAAGATTCACTCCTCAGCAATCTCGCTCAATCTGCTAAACCCTAAACAGACCTGCAGCCAGACTGTCCAAAGATTTGGGAGGCGCCCCAGGGCCGCGCTCCTCTTTGTAATCGTCGTCGCCATCGCTGGCCACCGACACGCCCATCTTGCCGCTCCTCCAAACCTTTCTTCCTTCTTGTTCAGTGACTTCTCTTCACAGTTCCACCAGTTCTATATGTGTGTATCATGGATGATACACATACGATACACCGACGAATACCCTGTCTCATCCGGCTACGTTCGTCGATATTGACGAACTTCATCGTCTCTTCTCGCAGTCTCCGTGCCGAATTGCAGCCAAATTGTTGGTATAAGGCTACTTATCAACGTGCCCAGTGTTCGATTTTGCGGAATTTTTGGCATTGGGAATCGTTGGAAGATTTTTAGGTAGAGTCCGCGCCATGTAAATTTAGAGCTTAGCGGGGTTGTACGAGCTTGTGTCATCCTTTAGTTGATGAAAGTGGATTTGGCGATGTTGCAAGAATCTTTACAGAAAGAGAGACATGTATGCTGAGAGAATTCTGTGGTGGCGCGTGTTTGAAGAATTGGGACGTTGTTGTCTCGAGAATTGCATGATGGCGGGTGTTTGAAGAATCGGTACTTTGGTGTTGACAGAATTGTGTCATGGCGGGGGTGTAAAGAATCGGTACGAGGTTGCTGAGAGAATTCTTGAATCGTCATGGATCCCGGGGACGATGCAGCGTCGTCCCTACAGGAGTCCATGATCATCATGTCGATCGAGGGTTACGAAAAACTGCGAGACGAGGAGCGCGTGTGGGCGAGTCTGCAGAGGCCGCTGTGTATGGCTGTGGTGGTGGTGGTGTGGACCGCCGTGGTGGTTTCCATAATGATCATGGTGGACGTCGTGTTCGCCGTGAGTGGCGACGCCTTTCCGTTCTGTCAGACCAGGCGTCTGCCGTCGTACCATCTGGGCGTCGGGGGTGGGCATCGCGTGTACAGCGAGGAAGGAGCGGTGGATGCGTTCTGGCTCGTCGTGTTTCTTCCGTCCTCCATCGTTTTCGTCTTCTCCGCCATCTACCTCTTCGCCGGTGCGCCTTCGTTGCCATTCCGTTACTATGAACGTCGCCATTTGATGAATTAGGGTTTGGGGTCAGCTGTCTGTGATTGTCTTTGAATTTTGAGTTCCACAATGTCATTTGCTTGCAGGAGATAGCACACGTTTTGGTGATTCCTTCTCTTATTCAAAATATTTTGTTCGAAAAATGGCACAAAAGCTTGCTGAACCAAAGTAAAAAATAATCTCCGTACATGAGCTGATTCTTGGTAGTAATTGGGATGATAGACCGTGTGGTTTTGGCGTAAGTTAGAGAAGATTGTCCAACACCAGTGAAAAAGTGTTTTTTGGTGGCACTCATGAATTGGTTTCCACCGGTTTTAGGTATGAGCAACATAAGACCATTCTTGAAATCAGCTCCTCATACTTTGGGTAGCAAGAGAGAATCGGGATTCAATGACGTTACTTTCTTTTGACACACTTTTACTCACATGTTGCGTTAAACATTTGAAGGCAAATTTGAATCATTGTGGTTCTAAAGTTGTATATGCCACATAGATCTAAAGTGGTCAAATCTGTTCTATGGTCCTAAAGTTGCAAAGTGCTGGGGGCTCATGAATGTTGACATTCCTAGTTCTTTCATTGCTTTAGTCATTGATCTTTTTGTCTTAATTGCTACAGTGGAAAGTGTGCAAGCTCGACCCTACTCATGAATGTAATGTAGTTTGCAAAGCTGAAATGTAACAAAGAGTAGCCTGCGAGGTAGCAATGGAACCTACTTCTTACATCACTTGTTGCATGTCTTGCAGGGATCTCAGTGGTCTACGTAGCTCCGGAAAGGCATAGCTGCCTGAAGGTTGTGGAGAACGACCGTTGTGCAGCAAGGCGGGGTGCGTGAAACTCATCAATCCAGGAATTTACATAACTTAAACATATATATATATATATATATATATATATATGCAGTGTTGACTGTAAGAATCTACTATCGTTAACTCAATTGTGTATGTTTTCATAGAGAGAAAAAACATAGCAACCTCAATAAAGAAAATAACGTGATGATTTGTTTTCTTTGTGGACTTTCAGGTAGTGTGCGTTGTCTTTCAACGCTCAATTTATCCTTCATGACAATGTTTGCTTTCCTTTCCGTTACCTTGGGCCGCTTCACTTTGAGACTGGGAACTTCGTGTTCTGTTGCGCTCTTCTGGTGTTATGAAGTTGCATGCTGGGGCCTCATCTTTCTTTTGGGAGCCACAGCTTTCTTTTTGTGGAGAAAAGCTGCGCTGATCATAGACGCGGGTGAATATTATGATATCCATCATGAAAGGGGCGTGGAGCTGCTGGAAGCTATTGCCATCATGCCGGACATGGAACGGCGTGTAATCTCAACACAATAATACGAGACTTTAAGGTAAGGCACCCAACATTCTTCTGTCCCAGACTTCTTCTGTTGAGCATAGTTCTTATGGTTAGGTTGGTCAAATTTATATATACCTTATATGCTTTTGTTGGCAAATGATGTAGGATTCCAGCACACGAAAGAATTTGTTATTTGACTACCATATGCAAGAGTATATTGCATCGAAGTTTTATTGGTCGCTGTTCTGAAATTGCCTCTTCTTCGACTCTAGGTACATATTGATGAAGGGGGGGTTCACCAGCTGAATGAATGGCGTTTTTCAGGGTCCCTACCTTACATTTGCTCTTCAGGATGGTCTCCCTGATTGTATGACTTCCCTAAAGCAGAGAAGCATGCTGACAGAAACTCGATGCTTGGGCAGGATAACCCACCCTTCCAAATGCTTCCTTAAATGACATTCAATCCTGAGACAAATCCTGAGACTAATCGTTTCACATCTTCAAGGTTAGCCTTTCTCTGGACGCTGACTTAATTGTGAAAATTATAATTGTGTAGGGGATTTTAGTGTCAAATTTATGATCTACTGTCTCCCAGCAACCTTGCTATGAATCTTTTATGATTCATGTTTTACGCTGCCAGTAAATATTCACACCCTTGGCAACTCTGCAGGAAGATGAGAGCTGAAAATAGTCGGCTCAATTTGTAAGTACCTATATTTTGATCACTTACAGTGGTCGTTCATTGCAACAGTGCCAGGATTACCGGTATTAGGAATGCTCTGAAAATGCAAAATGTTTTGTAGTTTCTTACATTTTTGGAAAGCAAAGGTTGACTGATCGTCCTTCAAGAAGGCTTTAGAGAAAGTTTGGTGGATTAATTTCAAGATAAAGACAACCGCAATCCATCAATGGAACAAAGGCGGGCAAGAAGACATTTTATCTTCGAGACTGGAATAGCTGGATCTTTCACACTCAACTTCCAAATTTTGCACTACTTCTTCTTGCTTTGTAGAATTGAATTTTGAGTTAATTTTTTAAGTGTTGTGTCTTATACAAACTTTACTTTCTAATTGTGTTTTGGCCTCTAGATTTTCAATGTAGAATTGTGGAGTTGTAATGAATTAGCACAAACTTTCTGTACAGAATATTATTTTGTTCATAGAATTTTGCAACTTCAAACAATCTAATATTTTGATCTCCTAGTTCAAGCCGATTATTTTAGATCTAGTCTGGAATCGACCCAAGTTGTGGATCTCATGGTTTTCAGAGAGTACCTATGTAATTACAAGAAGCCTTCAATTTGTGCAAAAAGAATTCACAAATGGCACTGAATGCCATATGAAATTATCGGGTAGGACCTAAAAAAAACTTTTACCTTGACTTCAAATTCAAATATCTTTCAATATGTATAACCAAAGTTCACAAAAAATTTAGTACATGACCTAGTACTAATGAAGTATAAGATCTTACAATTACATTCTAGAGAATACACATTTTCTCCATTTTGGGTGATCGAACAAGAAATGATAGGTTTGAGACCTTGGGACTTTAAGGGATAATGGTAGATGAAAGAACAATAGTGCCATCATAAAAATTGACCTTTAAGTTCTTGGGTCCATTTCCAATTATATCCAAACTATTAGATGTGGTGTATTGCCTTAAATTACAAAGAACACTCCACATCCACGATGTTTTCCACATTTTCCTCTTTGAGAGATATTGGCAAGACATAATTACAAGTCAACATCAAAAACCTCTTGCACCAATTGTGACCCCCAAAACAGATATCAAATGGGAAATCCATGAAGTTTTAGATTCCTAACTATTTGGTTGTTGGAAAAAATTCCAATATTTCATTTTTTGGGAAGGTTATGGACTAGAGGAAAATTCCTAGGAACCAATTTTTTGAGGAATTAAAGACCTTGGGACTTAAGGGTTAATGGTGACTTGATGAAAGAGGCTAGATGGAAGGGGAGTGGAAGAGATTTTTCCATTGGAATTACCCATTAGAGGACACTAATGGAAACTATCTTCTTCTCTATAACACAAACAACAAAATGCCAAATGAAGAAAAGTTTATTTTTTTGCAATAATTTATTTTCTAAAGAAAACCATTCTCTTTTCCATAACATAAACAACAAAATGAAAAATGAAAAAAAAGTTGTTTTTAGCAATATTTTCTTTTCTACTCATCTTAGACAAATAATCCTAAAATACTTGTATTGTCAAGAAGCTAACAATGAATGAATCATTTTTCTTAAAACTTAGAAATGAAAAATGCATCTATTCATCTTGGAGTTGGTAAATTTTTTTCCCACTTTGTTGATAAACCTCGTCCTTCCAAGGTTAACTCATGTTCAACCTTGTTCAAATAATCTTAAAACATATAGTCACCAGGCTAGTCACATCAATGTAAAATACAGAAATGCTCCCTCATCCCAAAATGATCTTCGCATTGTGGCAGTTTTGGTAGAATCATGCTGGCGCAATTCATTCTAAAAGAAGTTATGAGCAGAGCAGCTCCGCTTTGGATATGTGAGTTCTTGAGCTGGAGTTTTAATGTGCAATTTCGAAGGTGTCTGTGTCGATTGGCGTGGTTGCTTAGCAAACGAGGATGTATAAAATAGCAGTCAAACGATTGCGTGATTGCTGTCCAGTTTCTCCTCCATCAATGACAGTTTTAATTTCAAGAAATTGAAAGAGCCGCATTCTTGCATGTATGATTTACACAAGTGCTGCTGCTCGAGGATGCAAGTGGGACTGTTGCAGGTCTTCCAGAGCGTAAACAGAACAGGGGTTGACGAGCTGAGGTTGGAGACGCAGAGTTCGCCATCAATCGCCTCTGCCATGAAAGGAGTCACGCACCGCATTCTGGTCGGGGATCGTCACCACCTTCCGCCCACAATGAGGCTATATATTCGAGGTGTGGATTACCGACTTTGAAACCCTAATTAGTACGAGCACATGTATTGCGTGATCCATTGTTCATGAGCGGTTTTATTTCATGGATTTCTCTTTCAATTTGCATAGATATATAATGTTTTTGGCTAAGTATCGCCACATTGCGACAATTCTTAGGTCCAGCTACAAGCGCATAAGAAATTTAAGGTAGACAATACTCAAAACTTTAGAGATTTTTTTTGGTACTAGAAACTGTATTGTAACTACAGAAATAACAAAAACATTACATGAAAATCGCCACAATTGGTAGCCTCAACCAAATTCTTGGAGCGAAAACCAGTTACCCAGCGAAAAAATGGAACTGAAAATGAAAACCCTGTTATTCCTGTGGCTAATGGTCGTAGATGTCTCTTTCAGGTTGCAGAGAAAACCTTCTATACTTGGCGGTGGTCGTAGCCCTTGGAGCGAAGGATGGAACCACTGCGCTGTCGACGGATTGGCCATGGATGGGATTCGCTCACCCTGCTCCCCACGATCCCGAAATTGCGAACTCGGAGCCAAAGTGGCACTGGCAGCCAAGCAGGTGGCGGAGCTGTGGGTGGGACCAAAATGGTGAATCTTCTCGGTCAAAAGGTGACCTACTGTAGCGATGCTGATCGCCCGTGATTTTATTTCTCTCTGCAATTTAATTGGAGACTTGCATCGAATATTGCATACAGTAGTTTCCACCAGCGCAGTGGCGATGCTGGGTTGTTCCAGCATCTCGTGCAGCATACGCTCGCAAGGTGGATTATCGTCAGTTTAGTAACTTCCAGATCACTATGACGAGCATTCAGTTTGAATTTCGCTGAGCGCGAATCTGCGTTTGACCATATTGAGAATCGATCGGCATGCACTCGAAGGTATCCGGGGGAGATATCGTGGTCTTGCAGTTCTACTATACTGTGGTTGACTTGGGCGAAGTGCATCTGTAGTCATTTTGACTTGTGTTGTTGTTATTGCCGTTTTAATTA
This sequence comes from Rhytidiadelphus loreus, assembly GCA_947034895.1. NCBI lineage: Eukaryota > Viridiplantae > Streptophyta > Bryopsida > Hypnales > Hylocomiaceae > Rhytidiadelphus > Rhytidiadelphus loreus. Next base: position 23,016,163 of record OX344765.1, on the reverse strand, counting down.
TAAAAGTGCTCTTGTTAATCTCCAGTTGCTAGCACTCGTTGTCGACGCCAATGGAGCGGACTCTTTGGCGATCGAAGCGGGTGCATTGTCAGCAAGTAGAGAAGGAGAGATCGAAGTCCTGGATTTGGGATCCATGCAACTGCGGTAGAGTATACAATTTCCGGCATACCAAGCATTTTAACACACTCGGGCTGTGGAGAGGACAATTCGGGTACAAGGGTCAAACTCTCCTAAGGTCGAATTTCCTCAATTAATGTAGGATGATTTCTTAATCAATCATTCAAAGTGGGCGGTTATCAATTGACCAGTTTTCAAGGGACTGCGCGTCTGTACCCACCCCATTTCCATTCAATGACCAGTGGTCACAGATGGTGTTGGCCAAGTCATGATTACAACCAACTTGCTTAATGAGGGCCATGCAACCGAGTGTCTGAATAGATGAGATGTCGTTGATAACAGTGGTCATTAATGGACGAAGGATCATCTCTAACGGTGTTAGTATCCTCTACCTTGTGTTTGTGACAATCTGGTCCTTGCATTTGCAGTACTCTCTCTGGGATCTGGTAGGGACAGGAACTTGATATTCGATGCAGATAACGCGAAAAGAGATGAAGAGTGAAATCTCGTGATGCTTTTTGAGTGCGCTGTGCTACAATTGCACTTGTTTGCGACAATATTGTAACATATCAGATACATTGAGGTACATCTACGAATGAATTCCATTGAAAGATTCTGTTATTGCATTTTGGCAGCGGGTTAGTAATCAGATTTGAGCATTGGCAGAGATGGAAAAGAAGAATTTAGATTTCCTACGACTCTGGAGGGTTTATCTTCTATGGGTCACTGCGTGCACAATCATGCAGTTGCGATGTGTCCTATCGCTAAATGAAGAAGGGAAGTTACTGCTGAATTGGAAGCAAGATTACCTGGAGGATGTCGACGACAGTTTGAGCAACTGGAATGCCTCGGACACCAGTCCTTGTTTTTGGAATGGTGTGCAATGTACACAGGCTTCCGTATCAGTGCTAGACTTCTCCCCTCTCCCTTTTTGCAACCTGGTTGGGGATATCCACGCCCTCACTCCTTGTAAGTGGCTTCGCCCCGTCGTGGATTTGTTATTTCAGATCGTGTGTCTTTGATTTCAAAGTGGTGCATTGAATAGGCGGCATTGTTACTTGGAACTTGGGTGAGGTTAGCTTAATTGACGTTGAGTGTGTTGGCATGCAGCAAAGTTTGTGAACCTTACAACCTTGAATGTAGGAAACACGAGTTTGAGCGGAAATTTCCCTGAAGACATCGTGAACTGCTCCAAGTTGGTGTACCTCAACTTGAGCTGGACCTTCATCGGCGGGAATTTACCAGAAGACCTTTCTAAACTCCAGCATCTGCAAGTGCTGGACCTAACGGCTGACTACTTCGAAGGCACCGTGGAGGACAGATTTGACGAGCTCCAGGAGCTGCGAGTTCTGCGTCTTCCATGGAACTACTTTGAAGGCCAGATGCCAGAGTCCATTCTTTCACTGACGAAGCTTGAGGAATTGGCTCTGTCACATAACAACTGGAATGGTACACTGCCATTGGGCTTTTTCACCATTCCAAACCTGAAAGTTCTATGGTTAGGCTCAGACTTGGACGTCCTAGACATGGTGCCATGGCCAAATGTGAGCTTATGGGAGGGTCTGGAGGATCTTCGCCTACATGGCGTGAATTTCCCACCATCTCTATTTCCGACAAGGCTATTGACGTTGACAAAGTTGAAGACTCTCAATCTTGAGAGGTGCCACATCATGGGTCCCATTCCCTCTTTTGAGAATCTCATGCATCTAGAAGAACTTAATCTGTCCAACAACTCGCTCAGCGGCCACATTCCAGATATGTTTGGAAGCTTGCCGAACTTGACAGTATTGTGGCTTTTTTCAAATCAGCTGACGGGGCCTCTTCCACCCTCTCTGTTGGAGTGCAAAAGGCTTAGCGTAGTCCTTGCTTTCGAAAATGGATTGAGTGGAGACTTGGCAGGCCTTGCAAATCTGAGGGGCAGCTTGACTTGGCTTGACATTGCGAGCAATAACTTCAGTGGAGAGATTCCGGACAGTCTGGGAAATCTGACACTTCTCACTCGCCTCACCTTGAACGGAAATAATCTGAGTGGACAAATTCCACCCAATTTTGGGAGCCTGTCGCTTCTCATGTATCTCGATCTAGGTCAAAATCATTTAGGTGGACCTATTCCTCCTGAAATTGCCAACTGGACACAGTTATCAACACTTTATCTCCAACAAAACCAATTGACTGGTGAAATCCCATATGATCTTGGAAAAAATACATTGCTTCAAACGGTGGACTTGGGGCACAATCTCTTTGAAGGTCCCTTGCCTCCATATCTTTGTTGGAACAACAATGTGAGTTTGCAATATCTTGGAATATATCAATGCCAACTAACTGGTATGATTCCTGAGACATATGGCAATTGTACAAACTTGGGCGTATTGCGATTAGATGGCAACCAGCTTGAGGGACCTGTGCCAGCAAGCTTGTGGGGAGGAGCCAATTTGGTGAGGATGCAGTTGAGTGGGAACCGTTTGAACGGAAGTATGGACGCCAACATCGGAAATGCAAAGTCTCTCTCCATCTTGTTTGTCCAAGACAATCAGTTTTCGGGCCCCATTCCTGCAGGGATTGGACAGACCAGCTTGGTCAAGTTCCAGGCGAACTCCAATGGATTCAACGGCACCCTCCCTCCCCTGCTGGGAAACTTGTCGAGCTTGACACAGCTTATATTGGGTGCTAATTCGTTCAGTGGTACCATTCCTTCCAGCCTGGGCAATTGCTCTGAGCTGTTTCAACTGGACCTTTCTGGTAATCATCTCGACGGCGCCATTCCCGACGAGCTGACCAACCTCAACAAACTCAGCGTTCTGGATGTCTCGGAGAACGACCTCACAGGAACCATCCCTATAGGCTTGTTCAACATGTTGAATTTGCAGATTTTGAATGTAGCCTTTAACAACTTGTCGGGTGTCATCCCAATGGAGGGAAATGGTGAGACGTTTGTGACGGTGAACTTCACTGGAAATCCGCACTTGTGTTTGGAGGGCTCCTGTGTCACCAATTCATCTCCCGTGGCCTTGGCATCTCCAGGTGACGGAAAACAGGCATGGATTGTAGTCGTGGGGATCTTCGGTGCTGTGGCCGTTGTGCTGTTTGTGGTGCTGGTTCTGGTCTTTAGGAGATGCAAGAGCAACTCCAGTAAAGATGTAGACATGGTTGCAGACGAAGACATGTGGACGTTGACGTCGTTTACGGACAAGGTCTTTCGTGACCATGAGGTGACAGCCCTGGATGAAGAGAATGTGATCGGAGCTGGCGGTTCAGGGAAAGTGTATAAGGTGACACTCAACAACGGCGAGACGGTGGCTGTCAAGAAACTGTGGAATGTGACGAAAGAGGAGAGTAGCAAGGACCATGGCTTCGAAACTGAGGTTTGCACCGGTTCACTGATTCTCTCCAATGCACTTGTTGTAGCTGTGGATCTAGATTTTACAGTCCGGATTCTGATGTTTCGTTGGGACCCTGCTCAGGTGAGGACGCTCGCCAGTCTCCACCACCAGCACATTGTGAAACTTTTGTGCTGCTGTACGAATCGGGACTGCAAAATGCTGGTGTACGAATACATGCCCCAAGGCAGCTTGGGAGATATCTTGCACGGTAGCAAGGCGGAGACGCTCGCGTGGGAAATGCGGTACAAGATTGCTGTGGGAGCAGCCATGGTGCGTCTTTTAGTCTTAGGAACTCGAAGGTCACCTCTCAGTGTCGCCATTTTCTTTAGAATGGCATGATTTTTTGAATTTCTAGACGCTCCTTTGGATGCTGTGATCTGTTCCAGTCCTAATTTTTTGAGGTTTATGTCCTTGAGTTTTGCAATTCAAGTCCCGCTCTTGAACATGGGATTTGAATGAAATGAATTTGTAGTTGACATCTCATGTTTCCAAATCGTTTAGGGTGTGACGATGTAGAATTGGTTGTTCGGTGTGTTGTCAGGGACTCGAATTTTTGCACCACGACTGCGCACCCCAAATCTTACATCGAGACATCAAGTCCAACAACATTCTTCTGGACTTGGACTATGACGCGTACTTGACTGATTTTGGCATCGCCAAGCTTGTTGAAACTGCAGCATCGCATACGTTGTCCACAATTGCTGGCTCGCTGGGCTACATGGCTCCAGGTGATTTGCTTTCGTCTGAATTGATCGCTGCTGCTGAGTTCATGGAATCAGTGGAGCTCTCTCACGATTTGGTGGTTTACTTTGTATCCCCGAGTGTCACATATTGGTATTCCTTGTTTGTACGATAATCTTTGCAGAGTACAGCTTCAGTGCCCGAGTAAATGAGAAAATCGATGTCTACAGCTTTGGCGTCGTGCTTTTGGAGTTGGTGACTGGGAAACGTGCGATTGACCCAACAATATATGGAGAGGGTGGAACCAACCTCGTGCAGTGGGTTAACGAGAAGGTGCAAACTCCAGAGGGTGTGTACGAGATCTTGGACTCGAGCTGTGAGAGAAGCTCCCAGGAAGACATGATTTCACTCTTGCGAATTGGCATGTTGTGCACTAGTTTCGTGCCCGCAAGACGTCCGTCAATGCGCGATGTTGTGGCTTTGCTGGCGGACATTGCTCCGAAGTCTAGTGTGAACTCTGACGTTGGCAAATATGGATCTGAAGAGGGCTGCCACGATTCTTTACAATACTGATACACGAGCACGTTCTGTACATATTATAGAGCTAACTGCGTATCTTTGGGTTCTCTGACTTGCTTCATGCTGATGTGAGTTGGATAGATTCGATGAGACACAGGTGGTGCAATTGTGATAACTTTTGTGCTGGAGTGTTTGCACTTAGATTTGTATCCTGTTACCAGAACTCGAGGGTTTACTGATGAGTAGCTACGCTTGCACGACACCTATCCTGTGTGACAACACTTATCTTCTCGCGTGCCAGGTCTGTTAACTTTGCCCGAAGCAGGTACCTGGTCCAATTCCACTAGACTGCGGGCTGCAGAAACAGGTAGATTTATATTGGCTTTTCGTACCTTGCAAGCATTAAATTTTTGGGGGTGGTTGATATCCTTGCTTACAGGAACTAGAGGTTGAACCCTGTATGCATGTTTGTGGCTTTGATTTAACCGCAGTCATTGTAGCATACTTCTGTGCGTGTGTGCGACTCGTCAATCGATCTTCTAAGTTCTAATGAATGTATGCAGCCAATTCAAGTAAACTTTTTTGGCTGATTGTTGCTAAAATCTGGACTCAATAAAGAGCGGAATATTTTCTCTCAAATTCAATAGTTTTATATGAATGAATTTTGAAATACCGGTATATTGTAAAACATGGGTGAGTTTTCTACAGGTCAAATGATAAGGTGGACGAAAGTGCGAAACTGGATGATTGTATTCAAATTTCCGTAGCTATGGCTACCATGTGCTTCGATTAATCACATCAAAATCAAAATTCATACAGAAATTGCTAGCGAACGTTGATCAATTGTCGTCGGTTGGGAGACGCAGATCTGAGTTGGTGTTTACAGTTTTGAGAGCGAGACTAGGAGATGATTAAAGCTCTGTATTCAACCATACCAATACCATAAATAGTGTATGCAGTCAGTCTACATTTTACTGCATAGATGGACGATGATTAGGGAGTTTGTATATCCATTTCATATCATTGATTCCGACGGATTTGGAACACACAGCTTGTGGGTGGTACTCAAAAACACGATGATGGATGGGCACCCAGCTTCAAAAGAGCAGGAGTACATCTTTGTATTCAATTTGGCAACTTCAACGAGGCACAAACTATGAGTTCCTCATTGCTGCCTAATAGCTAAAAGGGCATGAGCGTCCACCAAAGTGCATATTAAATAATCAAAAGATTGCTCTTTCCGAGCAAGAGTACGAATCGTTTTAAATTACACTGGTCAAAACTACACAGAACGCCAATGGCATTCCTTTCTTGCCCATAAGAATAAATCTAAATTACACTACGTCGCTCTCATCATTAGTACTCAGTTAAAATTATTGCTACAATAGCTTGATTAATTTCACAAACTTGGGCTCCAACTAGGACCTGGAGGCTGGAGCATATGGAACTCGACGAAACCTCATATCCATGCCAATCCTAAAGCTCTAAAGGGCTCTTAATTAACTAGGAATTGCACAGCTTTGAGAACCCAACCCCCATCTAAGCACTCAAAACTCCTAATTGACACTTTTTCAGCACGTCGAAAGTCACACGCTGGCAGACTAAAATTTGCTAAAGTACACAACATTCCTGAGTATCGCTGGGAAGATCCTTTTGCTACAATAGCCCTTCCCAAAAAATCTAAAAGAGAAGAGCTCTCATCACTTACACCTAAGACTTCAATTGATCTGATAGTCTTCCCATAATGATCCCCTAAATCTGTAGATGGACTATTTCCACCTACATCACCTCTATTACTTCAAGATGAGTAATGAATGAATGAATGAATGAGGCTTTTGTAAAAACCACTGACTGTCATTCTACACAAGGCGGGTCCACCTTGATAAAGAATTTGATCCATTGACACTGCCGAAAGAATTGGAACACAGACTAAGCTACGAAATTGACGTTTCAATATAAATTATACAGTGCCACTATGCTCCAACCTTAACCCAAACGGCAGAGCCAGGCGTGCCTGCGTTCACCACTGAGCACAAGTAGTAGCCCGCGGGTGCAATGACAGAGCTGGGGGGCGCTATTGCATTTACGGAATACAACAAGCTCCCCGGAGTGGGGTTGATCACCAGCACGGGTGTGTCGACCTTGAGCACCAGCAAGCGCTGGTTCATGGAAAACGTGTGCGTCGTGAATGGCGGCGCGTACAGACGCACAGAAGGCGTCACTGGCGCTTGCGCAACCTGCATTCATACACAACCATTCTTTTGTTAGGCTCAGTATCGACAGATTTCACAGGAGAACAATCCAATATGCAAATTGGACGATTGTCCTGTTGTGTCCAAATTCATAACATTCATCACATTCTTGAACTTCAAGGCAGGAAATCCTTTGCTTTCCATGAATCAATCAAGGCTCCTTTCACCATAGAACATCTTGCCTATGCATTGTGAGCCACTGTATCAGAATTATATTCTTGTTACAGTGATACTTTACAAGGAACCCTCTGCCTTCCCATTCAAGAACAATATTTCCACCTATTACTTCAAGATGAGTAATCAGAAATACTTTATCAGATGATTTTGATTGCACGAAGAACGGGGGGAAAGCGTGTGGCAAACATTCCAAACAGAGAAAATCAGTGGCGCAAATTTCCTCTGTTGGAAATGCTGTTGGAAATACTGTAAACCAGGAATGGCACGCAATCCGGGAAGTAGAGATAATCTCTCACCAAAGAATTCCGAAAAGTCCATATCTTTCCATGATGCAATTTCATCACTTGAGTGTGGAATTTCAGGCTCTATTTCATACGCGTTCAGACTCTGAAATAGCAGACTTGCACGATGGAATTGAGTCTATGGTCTTTTGGGATTTCTTTAGCGGTACAGAGGATCAAAATGCGATTATTTAGCCAGATTCTAATTGATAAAACTTTATTATAAAACACGATCATTTGAAGCGTAGATATCTGTAAAACAACAGCATAACGCATAGCCTGCTCCATACACGTGCCCGGATTTCGAATTCTTCGGTAATCGCCCCCATCACAAATAACTATTACGTATTAAGAAAACTGGAGCATCACATCTATTCCTAGTGAGATTGCAGCAACAAGGAGAGAACTTGATGTGTTGGTGTACAATCAGTAGTCAAATCTACAACTTCCCCCATCTAGATTTTTCCAAATCCGGCACCAAATTCAGTAAAGTAGAGACTCTATTAACCACACACTACATTAGATGCTCCATAGACCGTACAGGGGAACTTCGACTTGTGTTAAGTATGTAAACTCGATCTGACTCTATTGACATTTAGTTTTCTGTAATTGATTTTTAGCTTAACACACAATTTACGTGCAGAAGTGTAGTTGACACAAATTTCTACATTGTTCAAACAAAGGCTCAAAGTTGAATGGACCCTTGCTATATGCTGAATGGAGACTTTACATTCATTCGCCACCCTCGCAAAGCACAAGAACTGGGAAGTCAGAGATCGAAACACTGACCTGGAACGACACCTTGAAGCTCTGATTATAATTCACGCCCGCTGGTGCCGCCATAATCTTCGGCCTCCGCATATCATACGCCTTGTTCAGATAAAACGGCGAGTATTTCTCGATCCGAAGCTCCGTCGGAAACACCGGCGGCGCCGTCTTGAAGTCATATCCCGTATTCGTATTACTCCCCGCCACAAAAATCTTCTGGTCCGGCAACACAAGCGCCGTGGAATGGTACACCCTCGGGATAGTCGTATTTGTCCACGTAAAAAATCGGTTCCTGGCTGGATCATACGTCACAGGCGTCAACACTGGGTCCAATGCATCTTTCCACCCCGCTGAGCCTCTGCCGGCGCCGTTAATAATCAAAACCTCCCCGTGCGCTAGCAACAACATATCCCCCATCACTCTCGGCATAGGCATGTTCGTCATGGTCCACACGGGAGTCGCTGCCGTGATCACCATCCTTCCACAAGACTGCAGCGCCACGTCGTAGATCCCCTTCCCAGCATTCTGAAACGCGTTCACATTGCATCCCCCGCAGATGAGAACCTCCGCGGCTTTGTATCCATCCGCAGCCGATAACGGTAACAACACTGCGGATCCCGACGCTGGGTAGTTTCGAGGCCCATCTGCAATCTTGGGGTACTTCTTTACAACCACGTTACGCTTGTAATCAAACAAGATCGAGTCTTGGTTAGCGAAGATGAAGAGATTGCCATCAGTGTTGAGGAAGACAAACGGATACAAGTTGTGTTCGGAACCTGGCGTGTTGGTATCTTTCAGGAACTGGAACTGGTACTCGCCTTCGTTGGCTGCTCTCGGGACAAACTCATAGCTAAAGGCGCGCCGTCCGCCGACAACAATGACGCGATTATCCGGAAGAATGTGATTCGAAGCGTACCAGCGACTAGACACGAGCGCGTTCGCGGCGTCGGGAAACTCGTGCCAGTCATCGGTGGGTTTGGGTCCGATGGTGCGGATGACGTGGGATCCATCGCTCCATCCGCCAGTGGAGAGGAAGGATCCGTTGGCTTTCTGCGCGCCGGAGCTGCACCAGGTGTCGGAGAAGATTTTGAGCGCGGAGACGGTGCTACTGGCGAGGTCGAGAACGGCGGAGTGGGCGGTACAGTCGTGTTTGAGGCGGAGGTCGCTGGGGTTGTCGCGGCAGTAGCCGTCGGGGTAAGTGAGATTCGAGGCTCCGAAGTTGGTTCTGTCATAGAAAACGACTCTGTTTGTGTACATGAGGGTTGCGGACATTGCTGAGACGCCGGCGTTCACAATCACGAGCTCCCAGGTGTCCACTGTCCCGGCGTCTACCCATTGTCCTGCTAGCAGTACCGCCACCATCACCGCGCACCAGCATTCTCTCATCCTTATGCACAACCTCATCGCCAACAATCCAGAAACTCGCAGATTGATCTAGAACTTCCAGAGCTAGATACACTAGTTAACGGGACACTTCCTGATCTCCTTTCCGGGAAACTTGTGTATCAGGAGTTTCCCGATTAATTATTTGCACTCGAAACCGGGACAAGCAGGGGAGAGCTAGCAGCAAACAATAAAAACAGTGGCATGCACAAATTTTCCCCGATGGCAACAGTACCGTGAATCAAACCGCAAATTGCAAGCCGGGTACCAGAGACATATAGTCTCCCTCACTGCGCTTCTGACTCCGTAGCCTACATCGATCATCCCTACAGTCACGAACTCACAATATCGATCCAGTGCGGATCTACAGTAGATATCTAAGTTTCAGTGTCCTGTACACATCGATCGATCTGCAACACGTACAGCTAGCGGTCCATGAAGTTCACCTTCAACACCTTCATTCGAATTCCTGCAGGTCTGAATAACTGAACATCACGCTGTGTTGTAGTACAGACTGAACTCCTGCAGTAATGTTAATCTGATGCTGCAGTACACTTGCGAAGTACGAGTACTAGACCTGAGAATGCCGAATGCGCGTTCTAGCTTGCATCCCGTAAGTTGCGACTTAAGGTGCGAGTCTTGAGAAGGAGTGAAGGGGGATTAAAGTGAACCGTGATGGAGATCAATCGATGAGGGTATGGATTGGAGGCAACTTGGGACCGAGGTTCATGTGGCTACTAGCTAGTAAACTGATCGAGAGGCGCGTCACGAACACTGTGCTAGCTAGCTCCCAGGTTGGCAATCGGCTCTGTAAAGAGAAAGTGGAGGGAGCGCTAATTATAAAGTTCAACGCATTAATCGCTCCATGGATTCTACTGATACTACTGATACTATAAATGATACTACCATTATAGTAATAAGCCATGCTTTTACCTATTTTTGATGCATACGAAAGGCAGGTTCCAGGTGCTGGATGGTTTCCATCTTTAGTTCAGTGAACTCAGTCTTTTCAGTTGGGATTAGCATCGCCCTTTCTTTTGGTGTGAAACGTGTTTCATTGGAGGTAAGAAAGAAGCAAGTGTGTCTGTGTGTGTGACTTTGGGAAATCTCACCTTCTATTCTGAAGAACTCCTTTCCTGTAATAACTGAAGGTAGTGGCATCTGCAATCGACAGGAGTCACAGGACAAGCGTTCCACAGTTTCTAAAGTAAAATGTTGTTTATGTTGAGAATAGGAAACGAAACAAAACTACAAAGCAGTGTTCGGGAAATTTTTGGAGTTCCTCCAGCCTATTTCCTCCTTCCACGAAAATTAACCGGGTATTTTTCAATGGGCACCGGTTGCATCCTTTGAATCACAAGAAGTACCGGTTTATTTCCTCCAATTTCAATTTTTCACCGGCTAATTTCCTCCAAATTGAAATTGATATTGGCTAAATTGCAAAATTCCTATAATACATAGAAAATCAAGTTGAAAACAAAGTACTAATGAATATTACATCCTTAGCAGGAATTGAACCTGACAAAGCCCTTCACCATTAGAAGGCCAAGGATCCTCCCAACCCATGCAATATGGAGTTGAGGATGGTCATGAAAAGGTTGCAAAAATCAAATGAGTTTTTAGGAGGTACCAACTTCTCCTTCTTCATATGTTTCTTTTGTTGCCCCGGCGAGGTATTGCTCTAGATTTGCATACAAATGACGAAACTTAGAGGAATTCTTCCACAAGACAATGGCTTCCTCTATAATATTGTTATAGTCTTTGTCAGGTCCTTCCAAGGCCAATCACATGACACTATCCAAATTGGATGTTGTCATACGATTTCGGAGTTTCTGCTTGATGTTATTTTGCATTAAAAATGCCTTTTTACATGTCGCAATACTCACACACTAACACTTAGCAATTTCAGCAAAGGTTAGTAGATTAGGATACTTCAATTTCAAAGATGAACTCCAACTAATTGAAGCCCATATATCTCCAAAAGTTTTGTCTATCCACTCCATACTTCCTTGCAACTTGAAAGCAAAAAACTCTTGCTTACAAGCTGTTGCATCTACCAAGGGAAGAAAAGTTCTTCTTCCTTTGTTTTTTTATTGCTCATACTGTTGCAAAAGCAAATCAAGTTCTACAATTCCCCATGATGCCAAACCAATTTGTCTATGAGACATGTAAACGGGGTTAAAAACTTTGAAAACATCAATCACATCATTGTTTTCAAATCGAACTTCCAAAGCCAAATAAACTGCTTCTGCATAACATTTTTGAAATGTTAGGGCAACCTCGAGGTTAGCACTTGTAGGATCCCTAGTCATTTCAACACTCTGAAATTTAGATTCCCTAATTTCACTAGACAAGCGACAGAGGTAACCACCTAGGAGGCCAAATTCCGGGAGGATATGAAAACCTATAGTAGGATTAAACGTATCTTGATTTAAATCACAAGAATCAAGAAGGAAACACATTCTAATACTTGCAATCTTTGTTTTCACAATAGAGCCAATAATGGAAATATCAACAAGTTTAGATTGAAAAATCTTGGACAATTTCGAAAGCATTTGTAGAATATTAGCCAAAAAGTATAGAACATAAATGAATTTGAAGTCACACAATTTGGTGAATAAGTCAGGAATGTTAGCATCATCATTCGAAGAATTATCACGTAAATAAATGAGGATGGATTCTAAAGAATCACACAACGTGGTCACTACTTGCCACCTCGATAGCCAACGTATTTAATGGTACCTTTTAAGGGTTTTCTGAGCATCATTTAATTCACTTTGAAGGGTTTGTAAGGCAGATTTTATTTTGGATGAATTTTTAAAGTGAGCAGCCAAAGCATTTAACATGGAATCTACTGTAGTAGACATTTCTTTACAACCTTCATTTTTTAAGGCCTCTAGGGCAACTAGATTAGTTCTATGAGCTACACAATGATTGGAAGTGAAGAACAGATTCACCTTTTTCAATCTTGCTGCTACATCGGTATTTTTTCCAACCATGGTATGAGCTCCATCTGATCCAAATCCAACACAGTTATTGAGATTTAGACTCCATGTCTTCGTAGCAGCCACAAGAGTGTCAAATATAATTTTAGAATCCTTTTTTCCACCTTCAATCCACAATAAACCCAAGAATGCAGTGATAGGAAGACTAGCCTCTAAAAAAGTAGCAAAAACTACAAGGTACCCTTTTAAAGAAATATCAGTAGATTTGTCAATCATCAAGCTAAATTTTTTTGAATCCCTCACCCTCTTTAGAACTTTCTTTTGAACAACAGAAGAAAGCCTAAACACCATTTCAACACATGATTTCTCATCATAATAAAAAATTTCGGTGATGGGAGCTTGACAAGAAAGAAGAAGATGACATAAACTTGGAAATTTGTGGGAAGGTAGACTTTCCTTCCCCATAAAATATGCAGCCTTAAAGAGGGTTACCATTGCTTCATTACAACTACGGTTTGCAGTTGCAACAGTCTTTTGCAAAGCTTTTTGCCCCCCATGTTTTGCCCAAGCTAGTTTCTGGTGTTCTACAGTTTTATTATGGTCTTGCAATGCCGAAATCTTAATGTTTGTGAACCCCTCAGTTGCATATGCAAATTTACCTCCACCTTCCTTAAAAATCTTACAAAAAACCCTCCTCAAATCACAATTGAACTCCATCCAATCATCCAATGCATACTAAGAATCTTTCCACTCTAAATTTGTTTTTTCAATGTCATTAGATTCTTTGTGAGGAGGTGTGATGGGTGGTAAAGAATTAGATTCACGCACATCTCCACTAGATCCAACCTTCAAGAACATATCTCTCATGCTCTTTTGCCGTTTAGCCATGAAGCAAAACTTAGAAGCACAAAAAAAAAAGGTTAGAAATACTTCTTTGAGGCTTGTAGAAGTTCAAAAGAGTTGTACTCTTGTGATACTTGAGGTAGATCAACACTAGTATTATCAATATATATAATCGCTTAGCAGCAAGACTCGACCTTTAGCAGTAATATATTCCAAGTCTCTAGCACAAATAATATTTCAACGACATGTCCAAGCTCACAGTCCTCCAAACACCAACACATCAGCAGTTCAGCACAATAGTAACAGTACGGAAGCACGACAGTAGGGTATCAAATAGCGATTTCACGTGGACACTAGGTAGGGTGGACTTTGGAGACTGTATTCACTAAAAGAATGGACGTCTGGATTACTAGAGCACAAGAGGAGACTTAGTAAGTCAGTACTCAGTAGAGAAGAGGGGGTCCAAGAAAAATGCAAGAATGCACTAGTGTGGGAGCCAAGGACAAAGTGAGTGAGGGTCTAAGGGATCCCTTTGGCAACGGACTCGTGCTTGCAGTCGGGTTCGGGAATCGGGAATTTCGGGACATGGGGCACTTGGCCACTAGGGATGCCGGTTGTAGCAGTGGGCTGGGCCGTTGGCCAAGTAGGAGCCGCTCAACTACGAGCTAGCGCCCAAGCTTGTGGAAGCGGGACAGGCGGAGATTGGAGAGTGGCTTGAGTAATGGAGTAAGTGAGTAACCATGCAGCTCTCCAGAAGGCAAGCGCGCCACTGCAAACTTCGATAGCAACGAGGGGCGGGTGCATTAAAAAAATTCTCTTAAGCAAGGTTAATAGTCGGTAGTCCTCACTTTTTGGCCCGGGTATTAGCCATCATCTCAAAAAAGACCTTTGGCAAACAATATTGATACAATATTGTTCTAACATGATTGTTGATTTAATGTTGATAAAAAAAATACTCATGTACATTGGAGAAGTGTTAACTCTTATGTAGCACTAGGTTATTGATTCAATGGCCTTGTTCAAATATTGACATGTCACTATTTGAAACAATTATTGATACAATGTGGAAGTGGCTTTATCACATATAGATTGATCTAATGATGGAATCATAAAACTGTTAAAATAATCTCAAAGTTTCATGTCAATGCTTTTACAAATTTTTTGATACAAGATTGTTGTAACACTAGTAGAAAATCCTGCCCAATCTATTGTTTTGGTCACGTTGATCACCAACAAATTTTTGTTGATCAACAGAAATTTATTGATGATCAACGCGACCAAAACAACAAATTGGGCAAGATTTTCTACTAGTGTAATGTTGTAACAACTTGATTATTCAAATACATTGATGGTGAAAGTTGTTAGGTTATTGAATCAATGTCAATCCAATTCTACATTAACACGAGTTCAATGACATATTAATATCATGGCATTATTGTGGTTGTATATAATGTTGATTTTTGGAATTCTAAATCAATGTTGAAACAATATCATGTTAGAAGATGCACCAATGCTATTCAAGCACTTGGATCAATAACAATCTACTATAATTTTAGTAAACTTGAGTTCAACAACATAATGGTATAATTGAAATTATTTATAATTTAGTATTGTTTTGGTAGCTTTTAACAATGTTGAAACATTATGTTACGACATGCATCAATATTTTCCCCCGTATTTTCTAAGCATACAAAAGTAGATGCTTAATGAAAATAGTAGATCATATAAAAACCAAAATCTTAGAACTTCCATTTATTAACAAAATATCGGTCAACATCACAAAGCTAGTCTCCAAAATGTGGAATAACCTGTACAACTTTCAAAATCTTTTGAATGTCAACTAAAAAGTACTTAGACAATTGAATTTGCCTCCTAGTAGTTTCACTCATGCCCAGGTTTTGAGGTAATGACCAAGAAATTTCTGTGCATTGTGTGATGGTGCTCAATATGTTTGAGTCCAATACATAATATAGATGCACAAATGCAAGATCTAAGGTCACCTTTGTGTACCCATGCTCTGTCTTTTGCTGACAATTAGCACAATGAAGGAAGAGACGAACCTCTACATAACAAGTATAAGGGAAATGTTCAAGATCTTCCATCTGCAATGCAACATTGCTAAACCATGGGCCTCCATGAAAGTCATATGTGGCTCTTGCATACACAACGACGCTAGAGTGTGAGCGGGGAGCAACGAGCGTTGAGCATTGAGCGATGAGCGATTGGATTTGAGCATTCATTGCAATGATTTTTACTAAAAATAGACATATTAGGGTAATAAATAGTATTGTCAGACCCCAATATAGAAATGTCAGAAATCCAAAATAGAAAAAATTGCAAAAGAAATTTGGAATTTTTTAATTTAAAATAATCAATGTTGAAATCAAATGTTGTATGAAGGGACATCCATTCATCCATGTACAAATGAACTTCATCCATGTCATCCATTCATCATCCATCCAAGAAAGGCTTGATTTTCACATTATAGTAGATGTCCAAGAAAATAGAGTGTAATTTTTTGAATATTTATTTTCAAAAACAAAAATTTACAAAAATCATTAGGATTTGCATTGTTGACCACAAAACTTTGTTAACTATTTTGAGGCTAGTTTAATGCTCCTCGGAACCGAATAGCATCTTCAAGGTTCATTTAGAAAAATATAACAACTAATCCTATATTGTAGTTTAATTGTGGTTTAGGGGTCATTGGAACCAAATAATACTATTAAGGTTCATCTGGAGAAATATAACAATCAATTCTACAATGGTTCATTAATTTCTTTTTGTGATTTCAAAACCTTTCATTGAAGAACATTGACTTTATAGACCAATTTTTTTTCCACCACCTCCTCATGAACCTCAAGCTTTCCTCCATATATTGGGGTTAGCTTTTTTGTTCTTACAGTGAGACTCTTTGGAACCTGACTTTTCCTTTATTGAAGATGTTGGTTTATTAATTATTCTGAGAATATGTACATCCTTGGACAATGATGCTAGAGCGAGGAACAACAAGCAATGAGTGTTGAGCGACAAGCATTTAAATTTGAGCACTCAATAAGATTTTTGTTAATTAAAAATAGACATGTTAGAGTGATAAATAGTGATGTCAAATCCAAAAGTAGTAATGTCAAAATTACTAAAATATAAATTATTACAAATAGAATTTTAAAAAATCAATTTGTTTTTACAAAACCTTTATTTTAAGGCAGTTGATTTAGCTTTCAAATGTTGTAGGTAAGTCCAAGAATAATACTCTAGCCTCTCTTGCAACAAAAAAGGTACTACCAGAGGGATGATGTATGAATTAGTTTCATCCATATCATCATCCACCTAGGAAAGGCCTTATTTACACATTGCAATACATGCTCTAGAATCCTATGATTATCTCCATCTATTTTTTTTATAACTCCCATGCACATGGAATGCACAAATTATATTACCATTGTCCACACATTTGTCTTTTTGTATGTATTCTTTTGATGTTTACAATTTTACAAATGATTTGAGTCATCCTTAGGGTGCCAAATACCACTCCCACTTTGAACTAATTAGTCCAATAAGGCCTATGTCACCTACTCCAATTGACCATTATTTAACCAACTCTAAACACATGTGTCTTGACTATAAATTGTTAGATAGATATCATTAGGGGAAGAATAGGGTCGGAATAGGGCTACTAGATCTAGACTACTACTAAATAGTAGATGGCTCCTCAAATATAAGGAGTCAATTTTAGGTGCAAAAAAACCTTCCTTCTATTAATTTGAAGAGTATATAGAATTGCAATTTTGGTTTTAAATTCAATTTTTTCTTAAAATTAAACTTTTTTTATGCAATAGATGGCTTCTCAGATGGGAGGAGTCATTTCTTGGTGCCAAAGACCCTCTTCTTGTTAATTTCGTGGATTATAAGAATTGTGATTAAATTTTTTTTTCAAATATTTAAAAAATAAAAAAAAAATCATCATACAACTCTTAGGATCTAAAAGACAATTTTTGGTGCTAAAGGACCCTCTTTTTATTTATAGAAAAGATTATTTGAAAATCTCTAATTCATTGTGATTTGTGAGGGTCCCTTCAAGCTAAGGAAAGGCTCTCTAGAGCTCTCATGAGTGTCAAAAAGCCCTTCCTTGGTGCCAAAGGGCTTTCTCTTTTCTTTTTGGTATGGCATTACATAGAGTCTTGGTGTCACAAAAAGCTCATCATATCTTGAGGAGCAGTTTCTTAGTATCAAAGGTTTCTCTTATAATTTTCTTTGGTATGTCATTATATAGACTCTAGGTGCCATAGAAGGCTCCTCAAGAATCCAAGGAAGATTCCTCGGATATGAAAAGTCACTCTTTGGTACCACAATGACTTTCTAAGGAAGGCTTCAATAAACCCAACGAATGATCTTTGTATCCATAGAAATCTTAACCTTCTTTTGTGCAGAAGACTTTTCACAAGGATTTCTCCTTAGATCCAAGGAGCCCTTCCTTGTTGCCAAAAGGCTCTCCCAAAAAAGACTCTGACTCCCCCAAAGGCTCCTTAGTATCCAAAGGCTCTTCCAAAGAAGGCTCTTTGGATTTGGAGGATCCCTCCCTTGGTTCCAAGGGCTCATTCAATTAAGGCTCTAAAGAACCTCAATAGATTCCTCAAATCCAAAATCCTTTTTGGAATGCCAAAGGGCTCTTCTAGGTAAGGCTCCTTAAATCTCAAGGAAGGCTTTTCAAATTCTAAGGATCCCTCCTTTGGTTCCCAAGGCTCCTCCAATGAAGACTCTAAGGCACCTCTAAAGGCTTCTTGGATCCAAGGAGCCTTTCCTTGGTGTCAAAGGGTTCTTCTAAAGAATACTCTTTAGAACCCAAGGAACTCTCCAAGAGCCCATTCTTGGTGCCAAAGGGCTCTTTCAATAAAGGCTTTAAGGAACTCCAAAAGGCTCTTTGAATTTAAAAAGACTTTCTTTGGTGCCAAAGGGCTCCTCAAGGAAGGCTCTTTGGAACCCAAGGAAGGCTCTTTGGATTTTAAGGAGCCCTCCTTCGATTTTCAAGGGCTCCCAATGAAGACTCTAAAGGACCCATAAGGCTCCTTGAATTCAAAGAGCCTTTTCTTAGTGCCAAAGAATTCTTCCAAGGGAGGCTCTTTGAAACTCAAAGAAGGCTCCTTGGTTTCGAGGAGCCTACCAAGGAAGGCTCTTCGAAAACCAAGGGAGGCTCCTCGGAACCCAAAGAAGGCTCCTCAATTCCGAGGAGCCTTCTTTCAATTCCTAAAAGGCTTTTTTAATGAAAGCTTTCAAGGACAAAAAGGGCTCCTTGAATTCGAGAAGCCTATTTTTGGTGCCAAAGGATTCTTGCAAGGAAGCACTAGTAGAAAAATAGTGACTACTATAAAAAATTGTTAATTTTTTGTTGATTTGGACATCATTTTCTAGTAGTGAAGGCTCCTCGGTTCCAAGGAGCCTATTTTTGGTGTAAAAAGGTTCTTGCAAGAAAGACTCTTCGGAATCCAAGGGAGGCTCCTCGGAACCCAAAGAAGGCTCCTCGATTCCGAGGAGCCTTCTTTTGGTTCCTAAAACTCTCTCAATGAAGGCTTTCAAGGACAAAAAAGGCTCCTTGGTTCCGAGGAGCCTATTCTTGGTGCCAAAGAGTTCTTACAAGAACTCAAGGAAGGCTTCTCGATTCCAAGGAGCCTATTTTTGGTGCCAAAGAGTTTTTATAGGGAGGCTCTTCAAAACCTTAGGAAGGCTCCTTAGTTTCGAGGAGACTATTTTTGGTGTCAAAGGGTTCTTGCAAGGGAGGCTCCTTGAAAATCAAGGGAGGTTTCCCAAAACCCAAGGAAGGCTCCTCGATTCTGAGGAGCCTTCTCTCGGTTCACAAAGGCTCTTTCAATAAAGGATTTCAAGGACAAAAAATGTTGGTTGATTTTGAGGAGCCTATTTTTGGTGTCAAAGGGTTCTTGCAAGAGAGACTCCTTGATTCCGAGGAGCCTTCTTTTGGTTCCCAAAAGCTTTTTGAATGACGGCTTTCAAGGACAAAAAAGGCTCCTCGAATTTGAGAAGTGGCCTATTGTTGGTGTCAAAGAGTTCTTATAAGGGAGGCTTCTCGAATTTGAAGAGCCTATTGTTGGTGTCAAAGAGTTCTTGTAAAGGAGGCTCCTCAAAAACCAAGGGAGACTCTTTGGAACTAAATGAAAGCTTCTCGGTTCCGAAGAGCCTATTTTTGGTGCTAGAGATTTTTTGTAAAGGAGACTTCTTGGAACCCAAGGAAGGTTCCTTGGAATCCGAAAAGCCTCCGAAAAGCCTTCTTTTGGTTCCTAAAAGCTCTTCCAATTTAGGCTCTAAGAAATCCCAATAGGCTCCTTGAATCCGAGGAGCCTTTTTTTGGTGCTAATGGGCTCTTTGAAATAAGGCTCCTTGAATGCCAAGAAAGTCTCCTTAGATTCTAAGAAGGCTTCCATTGGTTTCCAAGGGTTGTTCTAATAAAGGCTCTAAAGAACTTGAGAGGGCTCTTCGAATCCAAGGAGCTTTTTTTGATACTAAAGGGCTCTTCTAAAGAAGGCTCCTTGGATTTCAAAAAGCCCTACCTTGTTCCCATGGGCTCTCCCAATGAAGGCTCTAAAGGACCCCTAAAGGCTCCTTGTATCCGAGGAGGCTTTCCTTGTTGCCATTCGGTTCTTCCATGGAAGGTTCTTTGGAACATGAAGACGGCTCCTCGAATTCCAAGGAGCCATTTCTTATTTCCTAAGAGTTTTTCAATGAAGGTTGTAAGGGACTCTAAATGGCTACACAGATCAAGGAGCCTTTCTTTGGTGCCAAAGACTTTCTTAATTTTTTTCCATTTGTCATTAGATAGACTCTTGGTGCCAAAGAAGGCTCTAAACTTTGAATTCAAAAAGTCATTTTTTAATACCATTGAATCTCCCTTAAATTATTGGGTATATCATTAGATAGACTTTTGGTGCTAGAAGAGGTTTCTTGGATCCAAGAAGTAATTTTTTGGTCCCAGTGGACTCAATGCCTTTGAGGGGAGGGGAGTCATTTGAAGGCTTTGGGATCTTTATAAAGGTCCCTTTGAACCAACAAAAGGCTCTTTGGAACCCAAATATGATTAATTGGATCCTATAGAAGGTACCTCTTAGCCCAAAGGAAGGCTTCAAAAGAACCCAAGAAGGGCTCTTCAAATATAATGAGCCATTCTTTTTTGCCAAAGGGCTCTTCCAAGGAAGAATCTTCATATTTGAGGAGCCCTTCCTTATTGCTAAAGGGCTCTCCAAAGATAGACTCCTCCAAACCTAAGGATGACTCCTTGGATCAGAAGAGCCCTTCCTTGGTGGTAAAGAACTTTACCAAGAACCCAAGAAAGGTTCTTTGAATTTGAAGAGCCTTTTTTTTTGCCAAAGGCCTATCTTTTAATTTTTTTGGTATATCATTGGATAGACCTTTTGTACCGTAGAAGACTCCAAACCTTGGATCCAAAGAGCTTTTTTAGGAGAAGTGACTCTCCATTCATTTGGGAGATGTCATTAGATAGACTCTTGCTGACATAAAAAACTCTTGGAATATGAAGAGTCATTTTTTGGTACCAAGAGACTGTCTTGTTTTTGAAGGTGTTTGAGAGACTCTGGTTCATTTTTAAGGTCTTTTGGTGCCATGGGAGGGTCATTAGGATCCTAGGAACCTCTTTTGGTGCTTAAAGAATCTCTCTTTAAATTTTTGTAAAGGGTTCCTAGTGGTTTTAGGGTTTTAGGGTTTAGATAGTTTAAAGATGGAGTTTTTTTTGTAAAGGGTTTCTAGTGCCATAGAAGGCAACAACGCTAGAGTGTGAATGGAGAGCGATGAGCAATTGAATTTGAATGCTCCTTGCAAATATTTTTACTAAAAATAGATATATTAGAGTCTCAGTTAGAGTAATAAATAGGGTTGTCAAATCCAAAAATAGTAATTTCAAAAAACAAAAATAGATTTTTTATTTTTTTGAATTCAATTTTTTTATTTTAAATAATCAATTATACAATCAAATGTTGCATTTAAAGGGGCATGAATGAAAGTCAAGCAACTCCTGCAATAAAAAGAAGTCCAACCATACATATAATGAATGAATGAACTTCATCCATCCAAGAAATGTTTTACTTGTATATTGCAATATATGTCAAAAAAATTAAGTGCAATTTTTTATTTTAAAAAAATAGAAAAAAATAAATTTAGGATTCTTGACGTCAAAACTCATCTTACTATTTTGAACTTTGAAGCTACACAAGGTTCATTTCAATTGGCAACTTGAAAGGAACCTTGTCTACTAATTTGGAGGGTTATTTCCAATGAGATTTTTTTTCTTCTTTAAATTCAAAAGAATTTTTTTATTCATTTTGATAAAGAAAAAAAGGAAATTCAAAAATTTTCAAAAAAAAAATTTCAAAATTTTTTTAGTGAATAAATTGCTCCTCGGATCCGAGGAGCAATTTCTTATTGCCTTCTTTTTGCACCAAGAGCTCTTCGGAATCTGAGGAGCCTTCTCTTCACACCGAAGAGTCTTCTCTTCATTCCAAAGAGCCCTAATATAATTTTTTTAATTTTTAAATTGATAAAAAAATTGGATGTTTTTTTAATTTAAATTTAAATTTAAATTTTTTTAAGGTAGTTCAAATTTTCTCTCAAAGAAGATAGCAACAAGAAATCGCTCCTCTGATTTAAGGAGCCATCTATTGAATGTTTTTTTTAATTCTTTTTTTAAGATTTTTTTTGAAAATAAAAATTTTCTTTTGAAGAAAATAATTTTAAATATTTTTTCATTTTAATCACAGTTTAAATAACCTCCCAAATTAATAAAGGGAGGATCCTTTGGCAACCTCTCTACCTTTGATTTAAGGTACTTGAACATCAATCTTTACCTTAAACAATTGAGTTTTAAATCCCATTCAATAGACATCCATCATCCAATGAAATGAACAATGGATGTATTTCATCCAACAAAGTCAACTACAAATTTTTTATCCAAATTCATTCATCTCCATTCATCCCCATTCATCCTCTTCAAACTCATTTATAGCCATAAGTGTTTATCCTAAATAATGGATATAGGCATCTCATGGTGAAAAGTTTAAATTTTTCACAAGATTTTTTAAAAATGGCCACTGTTCACCGCTCATCGCTCATCGCTCAATGCTCAACGCTCGTCGCTCCCTGCTCATACTTTAGCAACCCTGTTGCATACATAGCCCAATCGCCATAGTCATCTCTTGGTCCAGGAGGAATTGCCACTGCCTTGATCATGCCAAACACCTATAAATAAATTCATAAGATACTTCAATAAAAAAAATTCGATTCACTTTGATGAAGGTCCAAGTAAAAAAGACAAAAATATCACAATTAGTCAATTATAGCACCACATAATTCCTATACAAAATTCACAATTCGATGTAGTTCAATAACGTCATGATTACCTCTCCAATGCACACATCATGTGCCACTTCATATGCACGTAAAGCCTCATATAAGTGCTCACGGACCTCTGATTGTGCTTTCACCAAATCTTGTACAAGTGTAGGTACAATTGCTACTGAATATCCTCTTTTTCTACTAATTTTTCTTCAAGGTACCAATTTCTATCCCTCATCTCCATTCCTACTTTCATCAACTAAATTATCCACTCACATGTGCATGAAGAGGTTAGTTTGTCGTTTCTTAAGTTGATCTCAAAGTTAGGGTGATTCATTTGCTATGGATGTGCATGAACTTTTAACAAATTTAGATTGTATGCAGCAAGTATGGAGGATCGAGACATACAGAAAAAACAATTGCAGAGTGAAGACTCGCAAATCTGTAGTTGGCTAGTACTACAAACATGAGGTTGAAGGATTCAGTGTTTGGAGAAGGCTTGCGATCCCTGAAGAAGGTTCCAGAGCCTCTGAACCTCCGGTCTAGGTTCGGCATGGAGGTTCGGCGAATCAAGTGAGAAGACCCTTGGTATTGAATTTTCAAGTTGCATTCCAGTTGTGGTTCAAGTTGCATTCCAGTTGTGTGACAATTCTATTGCGTGACAAGTTGCGTTCAAGGTGAGACATGTGCTGTAGTGATCTTCTTTTTGTGTCAATACTCTATTTGTCTTCTTGAAAGCTCCTCAGTGAAGATTGGTAAAAGGTTCAGTTGATTTCAAACAATGCAAGACAGATCTATGTGAAGATTGAAAGAATAAAGATCCATAACTCTAATTCTAAACTAGTTCACATTTGTTCACATTATGATTCACATCTGTTTACAACTGGTTTACATTCTGAGTTGTTTATTGTTTGTAGTCCTTGTCTCACTTGAAGCAATGATCTTACTTTGTACAGGGGCAAGTTTGTATGACATAAGGACTTGGAGTAGAGCCTATTGCATGTGAGCATGCAACTCTTTATCATTTGTTTTATTTTGACAATTTGTTGCACTTGAAGTCTGTAATTGGAAAGATTGTTTGTTAATTCCGAAATTCAAGTGCTTACTTACGTATGATGGTTGAGTTTCCTTAACCTGTATCCATTGTATTCTTCATTGTATTCTTCATTGTATTGAATTTGTGCAAAATTTAACAACACCTTCCATGATTTTAACGTGCTCAAAAGTCCCATCCAATTACTGTGTGGATCATTGTTTTTAACATGATATTGTTTGCATTGTTGAACACCTAGTCAATGCCTAGCCAACAAGAGTCTAGACGACTGGGTGCCTTAAAGGCGCAGTTTAAAACTCCTATCCACAAAGGACGACATCCAAGCATCATTGCATCTCATAGAAGCTAGTCTAGTAGAGAACCAACCATTCCTAAAGGAGCAGAAGCTGATGTCACAAGAATTGCTAGTACCCTTGTGGACCAGATTGAACAACAGGAGAGGACATCTACTGTTCTTCACAACCATCAACAAGGTAAGGAATACTTTAGTGTTCCTATGGATGCAGTCCAAAAAAGGTACTACGTGAAACTCATAAAGGACAACGAGCTACTTTGCCAGCAACTACTCTCTACCACAAGAGCATTGGAAATTTTGATGGAAAAATGTAAGGACATCGTACCTTATTGCAATCCAACAAAAGTGAAGGTATAATCCTCGATCCCTGTAAAACTATATGTATTTGTTGTCGGTATTGGATTCTACGTTTGTGTTCTACTTTTGATTTTATCTTCTTAACTACAGGTTTCACTAGAATCGCATAAACAGTTAGACGTTTTTCTCTCATGCATTTTTTAAGAAAGAAATCTCCAATACTTTGCATCGCTAGTACTTGATTGAAACTTGCAGGTCACATGCAATTTGAAAGAGGAAGTGACTCAAGTGAGAAAATGTTCCAACATTTGGTTTTGTCATTAGTATAACTCTCTTTTAGTAGAATCTTCTTTCTTTCAACCTTGATTCCTGGATTTTTGAACTCATTCAACGTCTATATTTTTATACTAAAACTATTGAAGCTATTGTCTTTTCAGATCAAGCAAACTGAAGTTGTGAGCAAACTCCTTCTTGGAAGATTCTCAAATTCTACAATGTATCCTTCTAATGAGGTTCTTTTTGAGGCCATGATGATCTCCTTTGACATTGAGGAGAATGATTTGGCAAAGGTTGAGTTCTTGAAAGCCTGGGGACCTCTAGGGCCAGGTGGTGGCCTATCAAAAATGGTTAACAAGAATGTGAAGGATCGCAGAACCAGCTTGATCTGAGATGCCAAAATGGAGCTTTACAGGAAGTTAGGCTATCCTAAGCTAAAGAAGAATGCTTTTCATCAAGAATTTCAACAATGGTTTGATGAACTTGAGAGCCATTGTGAAGGTATGTATGAACAAAAGTGAAATGGAGTTTGTTCGTATTAGGTACAAAACTTTTTATTTATTGAACTTGTTCCATTTTTTTATTTTTTTATTAAATTGCTCAGTTTCTACCAACCCTGTTGTTGGCGTCCTATACAACATCTTGTTGCCCTAGAGTCTCTTTTTTCTTCATTCTTTAGCCATATTCAACTGACACCAACCACATCCAAACATTTGAGCAAATTGGTAGGATCTCATTGAAGGCTTGGTCACACAGACAAAGCAAAACCGTCCGACTATCTTATCCCAATGCCCACTAAAATTGGGCTGCAATCCCAGGGATGCACTCAACAGCCAATTTTTGCTCACTTGGGCTTAGGGTTTAGGATCGTGCTTCTGTCTCTCATTGCACATATTCAACTCGATATTGACTTCCCAATTTGTTCGAGTTTTGTTCCACTCCTAGGGAAGTTTATTAGCAAGCAGTTTTTTGGCATGTGTAGGGGTGATCTAGTATTGCGTTGGAGGTAGGGAGGGCTCAAATGTAGCCCAGCAGTAATAAGTCCACCAGAATTGTCACCGGATGAGTGATGACGGTGGTGACAGTGGGTTTTTCCTGCACTAGTGCAACTACGGCCGAACTTCAACTTTAGTTTTTAGACTAAAGAATTTAGGACTCTCTTAAACTACGATTTGTATTGAGTTGTTGTTACTTAATTTGTGTTTTGTTTTGAAGGTAACAAATGGAGGATTCAAACGCATGAGTTTAGCTTCACAGATCCTTTGGGAAGTGATGTAGTGTATGGTGCAATTGCACGTGCAATGACTGGAGAGTACTATGATTTGCATGGCATTGTTGAAATCACAAAAGAACAGGGTGGATTCTTCTTGTGCGCAGTGAGTTTTTGCATGCATGACACATTTTTATTGTATTTTTGAGGCCTTCTCTATCATATTTTGTAAGCTTAGTTTAGTTTAGCAAGTGGAGATAGAGCTTTTAGTGCATGCTTACATATCAAATTATTTTGGACACTACTAACAATTTCTAGTTATGTATTTGTCTTTAGCTGGAGATAGCAATCCTGGGGAAGACATTTAATCCCCTGGACATGTCTACTGCGAGGTCACAAATGAAGGTAGCCGAAGAAAAACTAATCGAAGAATCCTCAAGCATGAGGAGAATTCGCTTAGTTGACAAGATTGTAGTTGATGACCTTGAATTTGATGATTGAGCACTGCTACGTTGAAGAAAAGGAGTCAAGAATTGTTAGCACAGTTAGCACTGGCAGTTAGCACAATTGCAAGCTACAACATGACAAGTTACCCATTGAAAGAACAATGATTTTTTTTTGCTATAATGACTATGAGAGTACTCATAGGAAGCTTGAATGCATAGATTTTACCACATTGTGATATTTTGTGATATATTTGGCCACAAAGGTGTCTGATTCCAGATGAATGATTTTTAATATTGGCATTAAGGTAAAAGGTACCAATTGTGTTACTATTAAGCATGTATTTTAATCAATATGTTTCATTGGGAGTTCAAGGGATGGTGGATAACCTCAATGAATCTCAAGATTTTTTTAAGTTCATATCTTCATATTCATATCTTGAGCGGTAGATATTAACTTTTGAAGTGTCCAGTGTCCAAGACCATTTCAAAGCTTGACATTGTTTCAATGTTTCAATAATTGGCATTAGAATATCCAATCAATAGATGATGTTGCATTGACATGTATCCATATAAGATTGTATCACTACTTTTGATGTGGTATTGTTTCAATGATAGAACAAGAAAAGATTAGATAACATTGAATGTGGCATTGTTTCAATATTGGAACAAACAAATATTGAATAATATTATTCCATAGCTCATTTACAATGTTGAAACATTAAAAATTGACATAGTACCAACAAAACACTGGAATAGTAATTGTTATGTAATGTTGATATGTTTTGTAATGTTTCAACATTATTATGATATTGCACCCTACTAATGTTTCAATACCCTTGTCACAACATTGACTCAACTTTAGATCAATGGCATGGGAACTTTGAGATGATAGAATGTTGACCTAAGGCAATTAAAATCCATGAAGTACCCACACAAATCGGCAAAATATCCTCCAATTTTTTAAGCCCACCAATTGATTTCCACCACTTCAAAATTCCTCTTGGATTTGCATCCTTTGCTTTCAAAATGCAACCGATTTTTTTCCCAAATCCACCGGCTAACTTTGCACTAGCCGGCGGGTTTTTTTTATCATTGCTACAAAGTATCATATATAAACCAAACTGTGCAAGAAGAAAAAAGTGAACTATTAACCATGAAGGTATCAAATATATATACAAGGGAGAGAAGGTGAAATCCTTCTTTCCTGTTGGTTGAAGGGATTTTAATATAATCCCTAGGTTTTAGTAGAATTAAAGTAAACTTCAATGGAGAGCATATTAATAGAAGAAATCTCTTAACATTCCTCCTTACTTGATATAAAATTATTAAATTGAATTATATGCAATGTCCTATGGGTAATTACAAGAAAGACTAAATGATTTTGGTAGTGTTTTGCCATATTGGTTTTGTCTTATGTTCTAAATTTTTAAATTTTAAATCAAATGTCAAAATTTTAAAATATATTTTTAAATTTCTTGATTCTAATCGTAATCTTCATTTTTCAAAAAAAATCTAAAAATAATTTTATATTTAAAATTCAATTTCTCTAATTTGTCACACTTTCAAGTTTTTTTGTTCGTAGTATTGAGGAATACCCAAATTTAATACACTAGAGCTAAAATTTTGGTGGTCTTCTCCCACACTAGTAGGGCACGTTCCATATGAAGGGCATTAAAAAATACATTATTTTATGTCCTCCACGTTTGTCCAAATAGGCCAAAAGGGGGGTTTCATGGTGCACACACTTTTGAACATTGAAGATGGTTTTAAATTCATTTTTTTGGTTAAATCTCATTACCATCAAGTCCTCACAAGACACAAATGGCCAATTTTTATTTATTTATTTTTATTTATTTCATTATAATTGATTTATAAAAAATCAAAACGTTGAAATATCCCTATTCTACCTACAATTCTAAATGTCTTAGAAAAGCATATATCAACGTTTTGATTTTTAATAAATTAATAATAGCAAAATAAAAAAATAAAAAAAGATTGGTCATTTGTGAGGACTTGATGGTGATGAGATTTAACCCAAAAAATGAACTTAAAACCATCTTCAATGTTCAAAAGTGTGCACACCACTCGGCACACCATGCAGCCTTTTTTTTGGCCTATTTGCACAAACATGGAGGACATAAAATAAAGTATTTTTTGATGCCCTTCATATGGAACATGCCCTACTAGTGTAGAAATAGACCACCAAAATTTTAGCTCTAGTATATTAAATTTGGGTACTCCTTGGTCCAAAAAATAAATAAAAACTAAAAGTGTGACAAACTAGAGAAATTGAATTTTAAATATAAATTTATTTATTTATTTTTAAAAATAAGGGTTACAATTAGAATCAAAATATCTAGAAATAGATATATTTTAATTTTTGGCATTGGATTTAAAATTCAAAAGTTATAGATTGGATAAAAATTAGTTTGATAAAACACTACCAAAATCATTTGGGGTTTCTTGCAATCACCCCTACGTGCTATTGCCCATAATTTTGCAAGATATACAATTGTTGCTTCATTAAAACCTTATCTGGGAAAACCTTGATTATAATCAAGGATAAAATTACAAATTAAGGAAAAAGAGTACAACACCTTTATCAATTCATTTTCATGGCAAAACTCATTGGGAAAAAACCATGGAAGAATATCAAAGGGTTCTACGATAATAACAAAATCTATTCATTTTCTTGTTCCAAAGTATTGAGTTGTTGCATTCCAATGTCAATATGCCATGAATAAGTCAGCAATGAATAGATAATGGAAGAGCTATAGTGAAGAGATCCATAAGATTCTTTGTTGATATAACTTTCTTGATTTCAAATGCTTGCTCTATAATCAAGTCATGGATATTAATAGTTGAAATATTTTGGAGCAATATGTTTAATTCAATCACCCTTAACAAAATACACTTGCATTTGTACAACACAAGCACTATTGTCTTTATATAAGATAGTTGGAGAATCATCATATGGTAATCCACAATTTGTTTGAATGAACTCATCAATTGATCTCAACTAGGTGCATTCCCGAGATGCTTCATGCAAAGCAATTATTTTTGCATGATTAAATGATGTTGCAATTATTGTTTGCTTTTCCGATTTCCAAGATATTGCAGCTCCATGTCGTAACATTACAACAACAACAGTGTTTTATAACTACAAAAATATGACTAAGGATGACTGGCAACTACTCGTAGTCATATTCTTGGAGGTCAATACCTTGAGGAGAAATATGACTGTAAAATATGATTGCCAGTCGTTTTTGGATCTTGTACTTCACGGGCATATATTATACGTCCGTTGGGAACACCAAAGTATTTCATAGGGAACGGTAGGGAACTCGTTTAAGAACATTGAATTATATTATTGGTCATATTTTTATAGTAGTAACATTTTTTTGTTTTCGGGCAACTTTAAAAAAAACATGGGCAATCTAAAAAAATATAGACAAGCCATTGTTTAAAATTTTGAAACCTAATCACCACTTTTTAAGGATTTTGGAACCCTAACCACCACTTTTTAGGGTTTTGAAACCCTAGCCGTCATTTTTTAGGGTTTTGAAACCCTAGCCACCACTTTTTAGGGTTTTAAAACCCTAGCCGTCATTTTTTTAGAGTTTTAAAACCCTAACCACTATTTCTTTTTACTCTTCTTCCTTACCTTTTGTTGTCTCTTGTCTCTTGTTTCTTAGAGTTCACTCTTGTTTCTTAGTTGTTGTGTTTTGTTGCATTTTGAGTTCATTCTTGTTTCTTAATTGTTGTGTTTTGTTGCATTTTGAGTTACTTTTTGTTTCTTAGTTGTTGTGTTTTGTTGCATCTTGAGTTCACTCTTGTTTCTTAGTTGTTGTGTTTTGTTGTATCTTGAATTCACTTTTGCTTCTTAGTTGTTGTCTTTTGTTGCATCTTGAGTTACTCTTACTTCTTAGAGTTGTTGTCTTTTGTTGCATTTTCACTCTTGCTTCTTGTTTTTTTCTTCTTGCATCTTAATTTTTTTTTTTTTCTTTCTTCTTTCTTACTTTTTGTTCTCTCTTTTTGTTTCTTATTTCTTTTTGTCGCATCTTAATTTTTTGTTGTTGTTTCTTGTTACCTCTTAGTAGTTGCTCCTTATTGTTTCTTGTGCATCTTAACTTGTATTTGTTGTTATCTTTTAGCACTTTTTGCCTTTTTTCTTCTTATTCCTTGCATCACCATTGTTTTTCTTCTTACCCTAAATTTGTATTACATATTTTCTATTGTTGTAAACTTTTGAAGATTGAGCTTTGTTGTATATTCATTAAAAATTAACCTCCTATTTCTTTAATTGTATATGCAAGCAACAAAATTGGAACAAAGTCGTTGGAGGCTACTTGCAACTCACTTCATATTATTGTAAGAAATATAGTCTCTATTGACTTGTGTAAATAATTCATTGTGATATACATATTTTGTATTTGTGACTAATAAATTACAAATGTCATTGAAAGGAGTCACATTCCTTCTTATATATTCCCTCTCCAATATAATTGTTTCTTGTATATCTTTAAAATCATATGTATTTGTTTTTAACTACATGAAATCTTTTATTCAATTGTTAAATCATTTTAATGTATGATTGCAAATATGCTTAGGTATCCTACAACCGTTGTATGATTTGTTCAATTCATAGTTCAAAATACATATCAATAAAAAAATGACTACTTGGAGTCACAAAATGATTATAATAATTTTCAAAAAATGACTAGGTGCTCTCAATATGACTGAAAAATATGACTGAGAAGAGTCGTTTTACAAATCATTAAAAAATATAGCTCACCGCAGTCATATTTTACATGACTGCAAAATATGACTCACCGCAGTCATATTCCACATGACTGCAAAATATGACTCACCGCAGTCATATTCCACATGATTGCAAAATATAACTAACCACAGTCATATTCCATGTCATCAAAAAATATGACTCAATGCAGTCATATTTCACGTCATCAAAAAATATGATTCAACGCAGTCATATTCTACAAAATATGACTGACTTTAGTCATATTCCACGTCATCAAAAAATATGACTCACCGCAGTCATATTCCACATGACTGCAAAATATGACTCACCGTAGTCATATTCCACATGATTGCAAAATATAACTAACCACAGTCATATTCCATGTCATCAAAAAATATGACTCAATGCAGTCATATTTCACGTCATCAAAAAATATGATTCAACGCAGTCATATTCTACAAAATATGACTGACCTTAGTCATATTCCATGTCATCAAAAAATATGACTCAACGCAATCATATTCCACAAAATATAACTAACCACAGTCATATATCACGTCATCAAAAAATATGACTCAACGCAGTCATATTCCACAAAATATGACTGACCACAGTCATATTCCACGTCATCAAAAAATATGACTCAACGCAGTCATATTCCACGTAGGATTTTTTCATTTACCCGGGCAGCTCAAAAAAAGTCAAAGAAAGTCAAAATATACGCCTTGTTGGCATATTATGGCTAATTATGGGTATTTATACCCCTCAACTTATATGACTGCCAATATGATTGATGTCTGAAGCAACTGCTTCTAAACGACTGCTGCAGTCATATTCCGAGTCATTTATAGTGATTTCTGCGCCAATCATATTTTTTTATTTTATGACTGACTACAGTCGTTTTTTGCAGTCTTAAAATACTGCTTTTGTTGTAGTGTAAGAAAACATAACATGTTTGAAACTTGGATGTTGTAGGATCAGATTTGTAGCCAGTATCATCATATCCAACCATTTTGGAATCTGCTAATCAAGAATAAGGTAATCCCAAGTCTTCAGTGCCTTTCACATAAAGAAGAAGGTGTTTAATGCCATTCCAATGTCGTAATGTGGGACGAGTACTATGCCTTGCAAGGAAATTGATTGCAAATACAATATCAAGACGTGTAGATTTAGACAAATATAAAAGTGCTCCAATTGCAATGAAGTATAGATATTGTTCACCCAATAATTCCTCCTCTTCCTTGCAAGGGCGATAAGGATCATCTTTTTTCTTGTTACGACCAACCATAGGTGTAGATAGTGAAAATGGATCTGCCATATTGAATCTTTTCAAGATCTAGTTGATATAAGCCATTTGTGAAAGAAAAATGCTACCATCTTTCAAGTGAAGAACTTGTAAGCCAATACAAAAGGTAGTAAGGTAAACCAGCCCATGACAGGCAAACCACCCATGACAGACACCTACTGACCCCCCCCATTACAGTCATTTATCAATCTATGAGAGACTTTTTCTGAAAAATGGGGTTAAGACTGCATTGGGCTGATTTGTAGTTGTTATAAAAGCCTTGGGGTACAGTCATGAAGTTATTAGTAACTGTCATGGACACTTATACCAATCTAGTCTAAATTGGTAGTAAAAAATAGTTTTTTTATTTCTTAATGTCATGTCCATGTTAGAAAGTCTTGTAGCCATCTTAGAAAATGCTATGACTGTTTTAGGAGGGAAGATGACCATCATGGAAACACTTTTTTGCTGATTTGGGGTAGTCTACAGACTGTTTTCAGCTTACTGGACAGCACACTTCAAAAATTCACAAAAAATTCATATTTTGTCCAAAAATTAAAATTTCAGTTGCTTTCTTCATTTCTCACATGTGTCTTTGTATGAAAAAAAAATTGAATATTCTTGCTAATGGCAACAGACCACATCAGGCAATCTGCCTGTCATAGGCTGGTTTACCTTATTTTCAAGCAGCTTCATTTCAAATTCACAAACAAAGCGTTCAGTGGCTACAATACATGTAGATTCGGTGCCCACAAGGTTCAAGTCATCAACATAAACTATAATGATTACAAATCCATATTTGTCTTGTTTGATAAAGAGACATGGGAGCAATGAATCATTTATAAAGTGATGCTTAATGAGATAGTCCCATAATTGTTAATACCACATGCGTCTAGATTGTTTTAAACCTTATAATGCCCATTGTAATTTAACACCACCATGTTTGCTTGGAATGGAAACAAATTGATTAGTCGTCTCAAAACCAAGTGGAACTTTTATATAAATATTGGCATGAAGAGAGCCATGTAGATCAGTAGTGACTACATCCATAAGACACATCTTAAGTATGGTATGCACTTTTTCATTGCGTTTGTGTACAAATATCATCTTGTATTCAAGAAGTCAAGAAGAAAGATTATCCACAATCTGTCCAAAGACTTGTCTCGTGTGCAAAAAAGCATACTCCTCCTCGATATCAACTTTCCATTTTAAACAATCAAGGTGATGCATTGCTTGTTCAACAGTATGTGGTTCATGATCATCTTTCTCACAAGAAAGATTTTTATCATACAAATAAGCGATTTATCAATTTCAATTGTTCCTCTATCCCATATATCACATGTATCGCAATACATTATAGATATCTTTGTATTCAACTTGGACTTGTTTTGTTCATGAACAAGAACTACTTCCTCAAGATTTGTAGTGATATTAGGCATGGATGGAGAGTTTGATTTGATTGATACCAAATAAATAGTGAGCCTTGAAATGGATCAACATTAAAAGTAATTTGGAAAATGCCAAATTTCTTGTTGATAATAGTGAAACATGTGATTGTTTGCCTGATGCATCAATCAAAATCAAGAAATAATGGAATGGTCTAGACATAGGATTTATTGGACTACAAATATCACCATGTGTCCATGTAGCCTTGAAAGCATTAGTGGTAATTCATGAGGAAGCTTCCATAAAGATGGTTTGACTATATATTTGTCTTGCATGCATGCTTGGCATAGTGCCATTGAATTGGCATGTGCAAGTTGCAAATTATACCCAACAATACAAAGAATAATTTTTTGAAATGAAGTAGAGTCTAGATGGCTTAATCTCCTATGCCAAAGAGAAATTATATTATCTTTGTAAGATAAAGCAAAATTAGATACAACGGGTGGTCGGATTGGAATCTGATACAAACCACTAGCCGCAACAAAAGTTGTGTCTACAACTTTATTATTTTTAACAAAAAATAGACTCTCACCTATCTAGAATTTTGGTCGAGAGATGAAAACTATTGGTGTGTATATTTCAATAGTTGATCAGACTTCAAAGCGAAGAGAGACAAAACATAGCACACATGCATGTAATGGTGGTGCCCTCAAGCAACATCACCTTAGCTGGTCCCTCCTAAAAACGAAACACATTTGATCCAACCATAGTTATTAAATTTCTAGTTTGTCAAGATGAAAGATTGTTTTCATCCCCAAAAAATATATATCCCTCAGGATTGCAAATACTTGTAAGATGGCCTACTTTGCCACATTTGTGACAAGAACACTTCTCTGACAAACACTTAGCATTGTTGTTAGTTAAAGTGTTAGTCCTCCTTTGAGTAGGTTGGCTATTGCGGCTATGGTTACCTGAGCGCTTAAAATGATTTTTTCTATGTTTTTGTACCTTAGGTTTAGCATCAAAAACCTTGGTAGCATGAGTTTCAGGAACTATTGTTCTAAAAAAACGTGCTTTTGCATTGCGTAAGACCAAAAACAAAAGACATAGAGGTGTTCATTTTGTTTTTCAGCAAAAAGCAATTGAGACATTAGATCTGAGTGATTATCAAATTTCATATTCCTATACTGTTGTGCAAATAAAGCAGACACCGGTGGAAATGTTGAAAGAGTTTTTTCAATAATATCCTCCTCAGTAATGACCTTACTACACAATCTAAGTTGTGATGTGAAGGAAGTACAAGCCATAAATAATAATTTATTTCCTTAAGTTATTTTAATCATTATTGAAAGAAAGCAAAAGCAAAAGCAATGCTTTGTAAGACATGGTGGTGAAATCTTATAGTTGGAGGCTACTCATGAGGCTTGTCAAATGTAACTCTTAAGATAACTGCTCCGCAAATACGTGCGCTTTCGCAATTTTTGCCCAGACTAAATAATTGCTCCCATTTGTTGTCAATTGTGGAACAAAAGAAGATGAAGTCTTGGTGACTCCATATGAGTAGTAGCCACCAGAATTGCCATAGATGTTGATGTGCTCATGATGGAAAAAAAAATTAATATAAGAAGTAGGAAAATTAAATCTAAATTAGAAGCAAAAATTCCAATCTTAAAAAAAAAAAATTTAAAAAATACCGATTATCTCTCTTAAAACAAAAAAAAATGAATGCAAAGCTTACGATACAAATGATCAAAGAGCATGTTGATAACGTGTTGAGAATAGGTAATGAAACAAAACTACAAAGTATTATATATAAACCAAACTATGCAAGAAGAAAAGAATGAACTATTAACCATGGAGGTATCAAATATATACAAGGGAGAGAAGGTGAAATCCTTCTCTTCTATTGGTCCAAGGGATTCTAATATAATCCCTAGGTTCTAGTAGATTTAATGTAAACTACAGTGGAGAGCATTTTAATAGAAGATATTTCTTAACAATTTCACTAGAATCAAAATTTTATATTGCTCACAAAAAATGCTGTAATTTTTTTCAATTTATTCAATATTTTACAATCGGTCAAGACTTAATTTGAAATTTTGAACCTTATAATTTTTGTTCAAAATCTAATTTTTTTAAAGATTATAATTCCATGGGTGTTAATTATAACCTTCTAGAGTTTAACCCTCAACCAAGATACCCAATCCGAAAGGTTAGGTTCTTAAAGAATGTTTTAGAAAAGTCCTTTAGCACTCAACTATATGTGAACTTCCTTGGTATCATTCTCTTTGTTTTCACAAGATGCATCTATCAATCTAAGTTTTGAGTTTTGAATAACAATTTCAACTTGTAGCTTTTGTAATTTGCATTCGAAAATTTGATTAAAAATTTGGATAGTGGCTTTGAAGTTGCTCATGGCCTTAAGGAGAGCAGAAGCTCATCATTAATTGGCCATTCAAACATGCTACATGATGCCCATTCAAGAAAGATTCTAAAATCCAAGTTTAATTTAATAGCCCGAAATCATGTTTGTCCCCCAAAGGAACAATGGTCCTTTAGGGGTTAAGTATTCACCAATAAATGATTGAACACATTACAACTAAACCCTTGTAGGCATTAATGCATCAATTTTGTTAGAAAAATGAATGGATTTGACTGAATTTTGTGGTGGAATTGGGGCCAAAAGTAAGATGACAAAAATAGGTAGTTGGCTAGAATGTGGTGGTCTACCTCAATCAGTTTTGTGGATTTTGTAATTCTAAGTCAATCCATTCACAAATTTTCAATTTTTTTAATCAATCATCATTTGGAAATTCTAGTTGTAGAAATGAGTGCACAATAAAGATTTCAAGTTTGTAATGCTTGTAGAATCTAGGGATATACAAACATTTGTATACTAAAAATTAATAGAATACAATTTGGATATGATTTTATAGATTGATTACATACTTACTATTACTATTAAATTAACAAAGATATAAGGTTCATAGTCATTGGCCATTTTCACTACTTATTTTTTCAACCTATTTTCCTTCCATAATTAATATGGAATCACTATTGTTTCTTTTAAAATTTATCATAATCTTAAAAGGAATAGAAGTTCATTTGGGTCTTTTGCAATTTTTTGGACAAACCATTTCATAGTCAAAAATATAAAAGTAAATTAAAAGGAAGATGTGTGTCATGTTATTAATTATTATCTTTGTACTACACTAATTTGTGTCCAATTTTACTAAGGAGTTGTGGAATTATGAAGTGAAATGTATTATGAGTCTCAACTATGGAAAATTAAAAGGGAGACAATGTACCTAATTATTTTAAGTATATTGCTTTAAATTTTAAAAGTTACATACTTCACTAATAGTAAAACATATACCTTTGTGACTTTGAAAAAAAATTACTCCATGACTTTGCACATGATTGTGTAGTTCATTTTCTAAAATATTTATAGCAAGATGCATGTATCTCACAATTTGTACAAGTTAATGACGTTCCTTGAAGTTTAGTTGAGAATATGAATTCAAATGGAAGAAATCAAAATTCAAATATAGAGAGATCTTATTGTTGCTTAACTTGTTTCTTATAAAAACAATAAATCTATATTGGAGATAACTCTGTTACTACTAATCTTGCATTTATGTGCAAAACTCCAATTGTAGAATAAAAAAATTGGGATCCCAAATTGAAGGGGTAGTCTAAATTTCTAAAATTGTGAAGGTATCATTAGGGGATATTTCAACTATTTAAGAGACTATTTCAGAGTTGTTCCCATTGCTAGGAACCAGCACTATACAGTCAAAATATAATAATATAAAAAATATTTAAAAAATTAAAAAAAACTTTAAAAAACTTAAATAATTTATTTTTAAATCAATTAATTTTTTATATAAAATATATTAAAAAGTTATATCTGACGTGGCCATCTCCTGGCCAAGTCAGATCAGTGTTCCCATGGCGTTCCCACAACGTTCTCGCAGTTCCCGCACTCCGGGAACTCACAGTCTCTTAACCCCTAAAGTACCAAAGTCCCCTCGGGGGACACTTGGGATTTCGAGCAGGCTCGTGTGACTTCAAATTTTGACTTGATTTTTTATAACTTTTTTTGAAGATAGTAAATCACATCAGCTTTCTAAAAATACAATTTTTTTTCCAATTGATGCCCCAAAGCAAAAGTTATGCCGCCCAAAGTTTTAAAAGCAGTTCGCTGGGCAGAAATTAAAAAAATATATATATATATTTTTCTTAATTTTTAATTTTTTTTTGAAAGATTATATTTTTGTCTACATTCGAATCTTTGATTCATTCTATTTGGACTAATAATGAGAAAGTTATGGACAATCTCATTTTTCGAGCAATCTACTCATCTTCAGAAAAAAAAACTTTTAGAATTCATTTCTGAATGCAATTTTTAGTTTTTTTCAATTTTTTTTTTTAAAGTTTTCTTGCAAGAAGAATCTCACAATTGGGATTATGATGTTTCAATTCCATCTTAGAGCTATTAACGATTTAGTGTTTTGTTCAATCTCGGACCTACTTCTACTTGACAATTTTTTAATGAATGAAAATCAAGGGGTTTTTTTCTGAATTTTTTTTCCTCAACTCTCAACTCAAATGTTCAATGGTAAAAAATTTAACTTTATGAACTGTAGTGCAAAAAAAATCTACAAATTGTGGTCAAAGTCATCTGAAATTGCAGGCCAGCATTCAAAAAAAGTTCTTTTTCTGACTTCAAATGCTAATATTTTCGAATCCGTCCGGTCAAACTTCATGAAATTTTACCACATGATACAAGACAAGTTAAGTACAAGATCCTACGGTTAGATTCTTAAAAAAAAGTTTTTTTTTTGGTTTCTTGGGTGATCACAACAGAAATGACAGTTTTCAGTGGTTTTGGAGCCAGAAAATGCCTTGATATATTAGGGGTTAAAATGCATAAATCTCCCCTAATGATTATAAAATGAAACTTAGAATAATAATTTAATGATGAATCTTGAATGCCTTACAAATGTTAAAGAACTAAGACAAAAATCCTTAAAAATAAATTGATTGATGAAAAGATGCACACATTGGAATGTATTTGTATTCATCCTTTGTTCTAAATGTCTATAAAGGATTCAAGACTCCAATACCCTCAATGCTTTGGGATGAATGGTTAATGAAATTGACCCTATTTTAATTGGCTACTATG
Source organism: Rhytidiadelphus loreus (assembly GCA_947034895.1). Taxonomy (NCBI): domain Eukaryota; kingdom Viridiplantae; phylum Streptophyta; class Bryopsida; order Hypnales; family Hylocomiaceae; genus Rhytidiadelphus; species Rhytidiadelphus loreus. Next base: position 22,977,267 of record OX344765.1, on the reverse strand, counting down.
CACATAAAAGAGTGTTGAAATTGTTTGATTAACCTTCAAAGCTTCATTGTCCGAGGTTCAATAGTTCTTTTCAATAGGCCCTTAATATTATTACATTTATATTGTCAATTTTTGTTAAATTGGCATCAATTTTGACCGCCAAAAGTTGAAATATTCATATCCACAAAGCTCTAAAAACTTGAATTGATATAGATTTATATTTTTTGTTGAGTGCGCATGAAAGTGTTAAAGTTGTAAAATTACGCCAATTCAACTCCTAGGGGCTCAAGTGCCTCCTTGAAGGACACTTGAAGTTTTGGGCAGATTCTTTATTAAAGAACAATAATCAAGTTTATTTTTTTGAATATCTTTTCGTACATTCTCAACTCAATTATTCAGCATAAAAAGATTTAAATCAAAATACGTAGGGCAAAAATTTTAAGTTAAGAAGATTCAAAGTCTTATAATCTATTCACAAAAGGTGCAATAAAACCTTGTTGTTTTATTCACTCTTTAAATGCAAATATTTTGCAATCTAAGGGGTCAAAGTTTGAAAAATAGTTTGTACTCCACATTTATATACTAGGGTTGTTACAAGAAACACTTGTCCTTTTTTTATCCCTTGACCTTGGACACTTGGTTTTTTGCTCATAAATTTTGCGTTATATGTCCATATTCTATGAAATTTGAAATGAAGGTACATGTAGTAGTTGTAGACATTAAGTGATTTTTTTCTAATTAAAAAAAAATATTTTACTATTTTTAAATGCCTACCTCGGCCATTTGGAGGGGGGAGTACTATTCCCAACCCAAAAATGTGAATTTAAAGGTCAAAATTGGGATATAAGGACTTCTACAAAAGTCATATAGCCTATGAAGAGATTTTCTAAAAATAGTAAAGTGTCTTCCTTCCACAAGTGCTCAAAGTGCACTACCTTTGCAATTGTGCCTTGACTTGTGCAAATGCAAATGGTTGAGAAGAAACATCTTCAAGTTAAGGAAAAATGTTTTTTTTAGTTTATTTTTTGAATTTTTTTTTACTATTTTATAAAAATCAAATTCCAAAGTATCTATTTTCTTGCATTTTCCATCATTCTTTCTTTGTGCATAACTTTTATAGATAACTTTTTCAGACTTGAATTTTCACACATATACTATTTTGAATGCTTTTTAAATTATACATACTTTATTTCATTTAAAATAAAATTATTCCAAAATTCACAATACTCCAATAATCATGCCGTTTTGAAGGTCTTAAGAAAAATGGAAATTGTAGTGATAAAACATCATAATATAATTGGTGTACTCTTTGAGCTCACTCCAAGAGAAATTCAATAGAAAATGTCCAAAAGTGGTGTATTTTGAGCTTTCAAGATACTATCTTCAAAGTATCACAAAAATTATAATTTTAATAATTTTGAAAAAAAATTATATAGAATAAAAAGTAGATGATTTAAAAAACTCAAAATCGCCTTTTTTTATATGAACAACACTAGTGGGGAAGAGCATTCCCTATCCCTATACTTGTTCCTTCTTCGTCCACATGGAGATAGGGACTGAAGAATTGGTGGGATGCACACTCCCCTAAATAATTCATCCCAACTCGTTAATATCACATTGTTGGGGGATATTAAGGGTGTGATATTATCAAGTTGAGAAGCCGTTGACAATTGGGATTTGGGGACACCCACCTGGGCGGGAATGGAAGGCAATCGGCAGGCAGCCCAAGAATAGCTACATTCATACAGCCTGGCTCATTCTTTACTGGGACCCCAAATAGAGGTTACAACCCACTTTTGTCCTAAAGGACCTGCAGCCAAAAATATTATTTTAAAAATTTTCTATTTTCTAATTTTTTTTTTACACAAATGAAAATTAGTATTCAGTCATTGCATAAAAACCCTGCTCTAATAATGATATTTAGTGTTTGTAACATGAATTATGAACTCTACCACTAAATTTCAACTCTACTATTACAATTAGTCTACCCACACTAAATGTTAACATGAACACGGTTTGTCAAGTCTATAATTGTAATTTTTAGTAGTGTTCATGTTGACATGTAATCATGCACTAAATGTCAAGAATACCGCTAATGTTACCAACAATAAATGTCAACCTAAACACTATTTTGTCAATTAACCCCTAAAGGACCAAGGCCTTTTTTTTGTCAAAAAAACACTCAAAAGCAAGGGGTAAAAGAAATTGAATTTTTTTTTTCCATATCTAACCATAGGATCTTACACCTAAGGTAAACCAGCCTATAACAGGCAGATTGCCTGGTTTGCCTTGTTGACATATTTGAAATTTTGAATTTTTTTCATTAGGGGAGATTTCAGCTAGTTGGGAGACTGTTTCAGGGCTGTTCCCATTGCTGGGAACCAGTCCTGTACAGTCAGAATATAATAATTTTAAATTTTAAATTTTAAATTTTAAAATTTTAAAATTTTAAAAATATATATTAAATTTTTAATAAAAAAATTTTTAAATTTTTAAAAATATATATATTTTTTATAAAAAATATATTAAAAAATATATTAAAAAATATATTAAAAAATAATATCTGACGTGGCCGTCTCCTGGCCACGTCAGATCAGTGTTCCCACAGCGTTCCCACAGTTCCCATAGTCCGGGAACTCACAGTCTTCTAAAACGCAGGAATCTCTTCTAATGTTCATATAAAGGCAAATATGAAAAATTGATAGAAGAATTGAAATTTTATTTTTTTGACAAAGTATGAATTTGTTACAGATTTTTGAAGTGAACTGGCTAAATGGCTCAAAACAGTCTCTAGACTATTCCACAACCATCAAAAACTGTACCCATGGTGGTCATCAAACCACCCAATGCAGTTACAATATTTCCTAACATGGTTGAAATATTTTCTAACATGGACATGACATAAGGTAGGAATACCATAAATGGCAACCTCCCTCCTAATGGTACAATAGGGTGTTCTAAAACCAACAATAGCTAGCTTTGATGTTGATTTGAAAAGATTCAATTTGCTAAAATTTGATTGGCTTAGACTTTATTGGGAACAAGTTCCAAGGGAAACTGTTTTAGGTGAAGCTATGAGACGGGAATGGGGTCTGTATGAGAAATCCACATTTATATTCAATAAAATATTCATTTTTGAAGATTTTTATTTTTTATTTTTTTCATTCTTCCTCATCTTTATTTGTGCACACATTGAGCTGAATTTCTCAATGAATTTCCCATATCTTATAGGCTAAAATGCTTATTTTAACCGTTTATGGTATTCCTACCTTAAAGGAATAAAAAAAGTTAGTTCATGTAATGAATTACACTAGAAAGGGACGAGTTCCTAAAACAGTCTCTAATATCTCCATCACCATCATACAAAACATTGATTTCAGCCATCAACCTACCTAATGAAGTTTTGCTTGCATTAATTAGAAAAAACCTGGCACAGATTGATGGAAAACTGTGATGGGTCATCTTATAGATGTCTGTATTAGGCACTTGTCCTCTCATGGGTTGGTTTACCTTAACTAGTATGAGAGTGTGTGGAAAAAATTTCAAAATTTTTGACCGCTCAGATTGCAAGATATCTGCGTTTAAAGTGGAAAAAACAAGTTTTTCAGGACATTACGGAACTAGATTTTTTGACTTTGAACATTTTTAACTTAAAATTTTTGCACTACAGAATTTTGAGCTTTAAATCTTTATAGTAGAAAATTGAGTTGAGAGTCTAGGTAAAAAAAAATAAAAATTTAAAATAATAATCATTCTTAAGAAAATTGTTAAGTAGAAGTAGGTATGAGATAGAAGGAAAATCTAAAATATTCATATATTTTAGGTGGAATTAAAATGCACTAATTCCAATGGTGAGATTGTTCTAGCAAGTAAATCAGACCATGGCAAAAAATTAAAAATTAAAATTTTTGAAAAATTGCATTCATAAATGAATCCTACAAGTTATTTCTTTCAAGAAAATGCTCTAACTGCCCAAAAAACAAGAATGTCCATAACTTTCTCACAACATATCCAAATGAAATGAATCAAAGCTTTCTAGATAGAAAAAATTATAATGTGTGAGAAAAAATAATATTTAAAACAAAATTCAAATTTTTGTCCATTTTTTTTTGGCTGCCCGCGCTGCTTGCCGTCCCCTCGTTTAAGCTCATTTGGTCATAACTATTGTTCCCAGGCACCGCTTGTGAAAAAAATTGTATTCCTACGAAGCTAATTAACTTTTCCACCTCTAAAAAAAATTCAAAAAATTAGGAGAAAATTTCAGCCTATAGGTACCTGCCCAAAAACGCATTTGTCCCCCGAAGGGACAATGGTCCTTTGGGGTTAAATGAGAATTAGAGTGAATTAGGTGAAATGGGAAGGAACACCAAATGTAATACAAGTACATGACACTAAATACCATTATTAGTGTATTCAAATTAATTCAATTAGTACATGACACTAGTTACAATACAATACATGAGGGCTATATGATTGTATCTAACATTGGGTTGCCTATGTTGAATTTCAATTGTCATATTTTATACAGCCCATGTGACCCTAAATCAATCACAAGATGGTTTATGTTATTTTTTGACATAAAGTAATTAATTTATACCAAATCTTACACTCAATTAGGATAGTGTGTTTCATATTGATTAAATTCACTTTAATTCCAACTCACAAGAGGACCAAAGTTGATTGGATGATTAGCTTGAATATGACCCAAAACGTGGGCTTGTAGAAATAAGACTAGGTTTCTAGTGAGAATTATAGCTTGCTATTGCTAAGACATCAACACCTAAAGGAGATGCTTTCTTTAGTCCCACTATCTCAAGGGGTAGATGACCAAAAACATTTGATGAGGTTATTGAAAAACTCAAGAAAAATGCAACCTAAGAGGTTTTGTAATTATTCAACATTTAAGTAATTTTACAAATTTTCAAAGTTGAAAACATAAAGTAGCCTATAATGAACACTAGACTCACCTTGAATGGACACCACCCTTGAAGCACAAATCTCTCAACTTTCATTGGTTGCTTCAAAGAACTCCTCACTTCTCATTGGTTGCCTCTTGAAAATTTGCTCGATTGCTATGAGTCTTAGAAATATTCATTCAAGACCAATTTATAGTGGAGACATGTATATCAATACATGATTGATGTAAATATGTGTACACATGTATATATGAATTAAATACCACACATAATTGGTATGGGAATTTTATATTTAGTTAGATTGAACCTCAATGGAACACTAGCATGTAGTAGATAATTTGTAATTATCCTAAACTATAATCTATACATCAAGTGATCAAACCAAATACCTTTATATACTTTTTTGGGTGGAATCTCATTTTCATCAAGTTACTAACCTGTAAACATACATTCATACCAAAAAGAGAAATGAAAAACTTATGAGGTTAAGATTTCAAATTCAATTGTACTATTTGAATCAAGGAAGAAAAAACTTCACTCTATTCTAAATATCAAATATGGTGCATGACATAGTGGATGGATTATATATTAATCCTTAAAGAAGATTTGAGGTCATTGCTACCATCTGAAATTTTGCCCTGATTTTTTGAAACTTTTTTTGAAGATAGAAAAGTTGATAAGCTTCGTGGGAATGTAAATTTTTTTCATTCAAGGCATGGGAACAAAAGTTATGTCCAAATAAACTCAAAATAAGGGACAAGGGGCAAGAAAAAAAATTCAAAATTTTGAATTTTTTTTTTTGAATTTTTTTTCCTTATAGATTATATTTTTCTCTACATGTAAAGCTTTGATTCATTCCATTTGAATTTATTATGAGAAAGTTATGGACAATTTTGTTTTTTGGGCAGTTTTAGCATCTTCTTGAAAAAATAATTTGTAGGATTCTATTTTTAATTCAATTTTTCCAAAAAGAAATTCCGCATGGTTTAACATTCTTGTTAGAACAATCTTACCATTGGGGTTAGTGCATTTTTATTCCATCCAAAAGATATTAATATTTTAGATTTTTCTTTTATCTCAAACCTACTTAACAATTTTTTTGAGAATGAAAATTAGTTTTTTTTTTTCTAGACTCTCAACTCAATTCTTCATTGTAAAGATTTAAAGCTCAAAACTTTGTAGTCCAAAAAATTTAAGTTAAAAATGTTCAATTTTATAATTTCAGGACAAACCACTTCAGAAATTCACAGAAATCACAATTTTCATTGGAAAATTATAATTCTACTTGAGTTTGTTTCGTGAAACAAGCACACACCTATGAAAAATATGTGCCCACTTGGAATTGGCCCCAAGATATTCAGATTGGGATAATATGCTTGTCTATGTTAATGTAGAATTGGTTGCAATGTAACGTACATAGACTGAGTAAGGTAGAAGGCTCTGTAATGGTGCATGTAAGGAAAGATAGGCCTGTTTGGAGAAGCCAATGAAACCAAAAGTATGTAATTTTTTTTCATGGCTAGAGAAAGAAGAGAAGCTGTTATTCCAATTTTTTTCAGAATTTTCGCAATGAAAATGAAATTTTGGTGATTTTTATAAGACAAAAGTGCATCAATCGCTCGTTACGCACATATAATGTATCTATAAAGAATATAAAAACACCAGTGAATGGATCAAATGACAACTCAAAGTATTAATGGCGCTCTCTAAATCATGCAAAACAAATCTAAAGGTAGGAGGCTCAGAAATGGTTCATCAAAGGGCTGATCTCCCTTTTTCATGTATTTTTTTAAATGGAAATATTTTTAGATCATTTTTCAGACAAAGAAAAATAGAAGAGGAATCTAACCCAAGTGGTTTCATATTTTTTGAAGCATTTTTGAATTACTTATAGATTTTAAAAGGAGTTGTGTCATAGGTCCCTATTTATGCCCCTAGGTCTTCCATAAATTGTCTTCTAAAGAAAAATACAAAAGTAAAAAGAATGGATTGGCTCTTACAATTAATAATGCTTTTTTTCTTGATTCATTCAATGACTATGGAGGTCAATTTATGAACTACAGTTTGTCCATTTCAGAGCCACTTATAGGGTCCATTCTTAATGCCTGCTCCATTTCAGAGCCTTCTACCTTAATTCAATTTAAGGTGGAAACACTGAATGGATCAAATGACAACTTAAAATGTTCATAGCGCTCTCTAAATCATGCAAAACACATCTTAATTCACTTTAAGGTGGAAACACCCAATACCGCACCTGTACCTAATTTTTGTTCTTAGATGGACAATAAACTGTCCCTAGACTTTTATTGAATGGTCCTTGACATGTGTCATAAAGTTTTATCCTCTCTTCACTGTGATCGGGTAAGTGCTGAATTTATCAGAATTCAGATTTGGGTCCACCTACAGGACAGTTCTAATGGTCTAGGAGGCTGCAACTTTGAAAATTCATAGGAAATACATGCCAAGTCCAAAAAATCTTTTTTTTTTTGAAAATTCATGATTTTCTCTTGCTAACACCACAAACATATTAATTTCTTGAAATGGTGCCTCCAAGTAAGGTAGAACTACCTATCACCCCCCTGATTTGCAATCTGACTATTTTGGGGTTAATTTCAAGAAGGGCACATATTTTTCAGAGGTGTGTTTTTGTTTCACGAATCAAACCCAAGTGGAATTATAATTTTCCCATTAAAATTGTAATTTCTGTGAATTTTTGAAGTGGTCAGTCCTGAAATTACAAAACCATTTATAGAGTGGGGTCAAAATTGTCCCATAAACAACCCATTACCGCCTAATCAAGTACTAGATATTTTCTATTAATGGAGTGACACGTAACCCTTGTTGTCATAAAAATCCCTGATTCTGTCATAAAATTCTCTGATTTTGTCATAAAAGGAAGGGAATTGGAGGAGATTTTAGGCGGAATTGGGGCCAAAGTTGGTGACGGAATTGGGTTGGTCTACTGATGGAATTGGTGTGCAGAACGGTAATGGGTGTTTTGACCTTATGTTGAATTCCAGCTTACAATTAAAAATTACCGTATCTCATTAACTATGGTAGCCGACCCATACCTGATCACTTAAGCAATTACGCATATTTGGGGCACAGGTTTTCTGAGTGCTAAATTTTCCTCATGTACAAAAATAGAATTTGGAAGGATTGCATATTTTTCCAGAATTTTATTACAAAAAATGTAATTATTATGAATTTTTTAATGAAAGATTCTCTTCAACCTACAATGGTGATGTAGGCTATTGCAAAGTCGACCACGGGCTGGTTGCAATATTCACAGCGTTGCAACCAATCCTAATGTGCCAGAATTGCTCCTTGAACTTTGCAAACTACAACAGCCTATGGTTGGAATTACAACAGTCTATTGGCCAGGAATAGGAGGGTGATCAGGTATGGGTCGGCTACCATACACTTCACTTCCAGCGTGAGGTACATCATCATTCATTCATTACTAAATACTATACACTACAATCACCTTTTCCACCCTAAAATTATTCTAGAATGAACCACTTTGGATGGGCGGTTCTCAACATAAAAAGTCTACAATCACACAAAAATACTTCTCCACGATTTTATGGGCGACTGTAAATGACTGAGCGATTCTGCAGTCCCCTCCTATAAGTTAATGTGTTGAAACATCACCGAGTGCATCAACAATGAAAGTGTGAAGGTGAAGGTTTCCACATCACTCATGAGATGAAGGAACAGTGGGCAGTAAGTTAAGTTGTAAAGCCGCAACTCTCAATTAAAGTTCCCATCAAATCATCTTCACAACAAGCAGTCAAGCAACAAACATATTCATTGCTCATGAAACAAAAGTGCTTTAAATTGTCTGCATATGACAGCAACATAAGTTGACTCCTGTGAAGGGAGCACAATTCATATGACGGATGCTGTGGCATGTGAACTCAACCACAATTAAAGTTCACAGCGTCAGTGTAAACTTAACAGTACTTGAACAGTGACAACTCAGTGCTACAGGGACCTCTAAGGTAGCTGACCTCATTCCGACCATTTAAGCAATTTAGTGTAGTTCCAGTATGTATTTGGTGAGGAGAAAAATCCCCCATGTAGAGAAATAGATTTGAAGCAGGTTCCAGAATTTTTTCCTTTTTTCCTTTCAAAAACAAAATAATAATGATTTTTTTTAATTACAAAATAATTATGAACTCTAAACGTAGATAGCAAATTTTCAGGGTAATAGGCATCTTTACCTAATAGGCATCTTCACCTAAAAAATGGGCTCAACACCTCATTAGGGAAAGCAACGATATATGTACTTTCAACATACTTGTAGGCCCCCTATAACCCCTTCACGGAAAAGATTGCCTCATTTAACTTCTAAAGGACCAAAGAGCCCACTTTGGACTTTTTGAGAATTCAAGAAGGTTCTACTGGCTTCATAATTTGGAATCTTTGCATGAACTTTTAGGATGGGTGCTACTCATCATAATCTACATGTGAAGCTTTGTTTCATGTCATTTTGATAAATATTGCAAAAGTTAGAAGGGGTTTTCAATTTTAATGTCAAAACGGGCAACAAAAAATAAATTCTAAAAAATTATTAATTATTTTTGGGGTATTTCATAGATTGATACCTACTAAAAAACATTTGAATCATTCAATTCCAAATAATGAGGTAGAAGTTATAGGGAGTTTTATATTGTAGACAATGAAAGTGGGAAGAATATATAAAGTCTTCTTTTGCTTTCAATTTTGAAAAAATAAAAATAAAGGATATTAATTTTTTACTAGAACATTCTTAACATTGGGATTAATAATTCTCAAATTCTTCCAAAAGTTATTAGCATGTTAGTTTTATCTTTCATTTAGTAACATCTTCTACTTTATAATTTTTTTTAAATGGATATGAAATTTTTTTGGATTAAATTTCTTTTCATATTTTTTCGAACCATTTTCCAACATATTGACAGAATGCACAAGTTATAGAACATGTTTTTTTTCTATAAATGTTGAAAGACAAAACTTCACCTTTAGGAAGGGCTAGAAAAGCCTACATTTTGAATAGTTTAGGTACATTGAACTTGCAATCAATAGAGATATTCATTCTAAAATTTTGGAACAATGTACTTGAACAAATTGATTAACCCTTGAACGTTGAGGCGGACGTTTTGTGTCCGATGGATGACAAGGAATCAAACTATATAGGACAAAAGTGCAACTATTCATCCTCTAAATTTGTTTTGGAAAGGGAAGATCTTCTACAGTAGTTTGACTTCCAATGACTACTTTTGCAATTCTGGAGGTCAATGATTCACACGGTAACAGAAAAGGAAGATTTCGAGGGTCCCCCCTTCGACGTTTAAGGGTTAAAGGATCCTATGGTTGGATTTGTTGAAAAATAAATATTGATGAAGATTTTGACCTTGCTTTGGGGATGAGTATTTTGAAGCAGTTTTGGGCCTCTAAACATGAAAGAATTTGAGGGGTTAATTAGAGATCACTTTCACATCATTTTCGTCACAGTTTTTGTCACAAGAATCCAGTATTGCAGCAGATCAGCTTTCAATTTCTGGCCGCCCATGTCTATTTGCAAACTGAGAGCCTTTATATTGCTTTCCCTGGGAAGATGTTTTTTCAAGGCCTGAACATTAGATAGAACACCAAAATATGAAGCAGATGGCAATTGCCCTAAAACTTGAACTGTCCCTGAATGACAGAGGTTCTGCAATCATTACAGAACCACATTGGCAGTCTCTGCTTCAAGATAAGAGTTGCGATAACCAAAACATGAACAAACATAAAGTGAAAATCATGAAAGATCGGTGTAACTTTCAGATTGAACACATTCAATGTCTTCATTTAGAAGTCAGATCGATGGTCTGATACAATGTCAATTGGAATTCCTTTAAAATGAGATTTCTAATTTGTGAAAAAAAGAAGAAAACCTGCCCTCAGATCCAGTGTAGTAGCAGAAGTGGGGTGACATACTAACTTCTAGACCGACTTGGTGTCACAGATGACCTGTGAAAGGACTAAGAAAATATAAATATCATTGCATCCTGTGACTGATGAATTTCATGCTAGGCTTTGTAATAATGACTTCGGCTAGCAGGACTTTCTAATCAAAGACCAGCAATTGGATGAACAATGATTGGAAAATCAAGCAAGAGCATAGAAATGCAGGAGTAGCGAATTCTACAACTCAATGATGCCCAGGCCAACCAGGAAGTTAAGGCAAAATCCAGGAGCCATGCAAATTGCCTGTCAAAGTTCAAATCTGGGCTGGCTGTTGAAGCTTGCCGTTGTGAGTCGGATAGAAGCTATCGATATCAAGGGTCTCTACAATATAAGCTGCTTTCTCCAGATAAGAAGAGTGACCTTTCACTATCTCCGTCACATCCACCTGCATACAACAGATTTCATCGATTTAAGGAAACCACCCCACATGACTTTCCATAAAATTCCCAGAAGATAATAAAACTGACAGACGGAATCACAGGAATTAACGATTTCATCTACTAACTGGTTCAAAGAGAGGGTTACAGCTGAACTGCAGCATAAGCAGACGTGCCACGAATTCAGGATTAAGAGGTCATAGAGGAAGTGCTGCCATGGTGCACGAAATGAATCTAGGTTAGCAACAGCACCACAATTACAGATAAATTCTTATCACATACATTTTCAATACCAGGCACGTCCACCGCTTGAAGACCTGCCAGTCCTTGTGAGAGAAAACTGCCAATATGTAACCACAGCAGTAATGAGTATAGTGATCAACAAGGATCGGGCTACTGTGTGCAGATGTAAAACATCGTTTCCACTAATAAGTCACTGATAGAAGAAAATAAAATGTAGCCAGTTTCTTGTTCTCGGTGTCAACTTCAAGCATTGCATTGCTAAAGTCGTTAAGAATAATAGGGTAGCCGACTGTTCCCTCAAGAAATCACAACTTGTAAAAAAACTGAGATTGAAACCTAATACATACATCAGAAATAGGAAAAATTGGCCACTCTCTATCAACAAAAACCATGGTTTATTGCTTGTAAAGAACAAAACTCACTTAGCTCTGTATACCACACCAAGCATCCAGTCGTTGGTAGAATAACCATTTATGAACCGTCCTGCAACAACCTGTTACCAAATCTACCACGTGAGGAGTTGTATACCAGTACCGTGCTTCCAATAGTATGGGCGCCTTTAGTCTAACGAAGGAAGGTACTAACATTATACATAACCTCGTACTTAACCTTGCAATGCAAGTGAATTATGGTACGGCGTAACAGATGACAACTATGCAGAGATACACCGGTAAATGGCACATGAGCTGCATATTACCGAGTAACAGAACTCTAAAGATTGGATCACAAGAAAAGTCATGATTATGTGAAAATAAAAAATAAACATCAGTTTGGACATGAAATCCTGGAAAACATTAGAAAATCGAGAACTGCAATAATGTACCTGCCGCACTGTCCCCCACTTAGCTTTATTGAGGATGAGAGGAGCTCCAAGTAGCACCACTCGCTCAATAATTCCACCTATTTATTCCCAATTAAGTCAAACATGCATCAGAAAATTGAAACGGGAAAACTACCTATCATGGCAGTTTCTACGAGGCCAGTATTTGCCCATCTGTCAACTCCTATTTGGATTAGTAAAGCAAGTATTCAATTCACCAAAACACAAAGCTACATATTACCCAATCTACGTCAAGATGCAAGTAGTAGAATACCATTGTTTCCCAGCTTTGCCAGTTCTTCCAAGCATGAAAATATAACCCGGGCACCTAATGAAAATCCCATAAGAGTCACCGGTCTGCACAGAAAAATATCACCCAAAATTGTCTGATATGATCACCGCCAAATAAAATCTGAATCTACAAACTCATAAGTCGCCGATAAAGCGTAACCACTATGAAAGACCAACGTTTACAGCTCAGCAATTGTAAAGAACGAAGTAAAAAATAAACAAGACAAGAATACTCTTGCAGAACTAGAACAGGGAGGTTCTGCTCACCTGTTTCCTTGAGCACCTTTCAACAGAACCTTTGCCAATATTTTTCCAACTTTATCAGACCTACAAAACCAAATCACCTTCAGCCATTGATATTAAAGCTGCGATGATTGAAGATGTCACATTGAAACGATGGACCAGAGAAGAGAAAATTATATCGGTGGATTGGAAAGCGTCTCCTCAAATGGTCAAGGATCTAACCTGTCAATAGCAATTGTCCACTTGCTGTCAATGAAATCAGTGGCACTAAGCAAAGTGGCAGGCCATGCTAAAGCAGCAACGAGACCGCCAAGAACGGTGTACATTGCTCCCCGTGACATTAGCTGAAGCGTCACATCTAGTAAGTCACAATTCCGTTAGATCTTTTACAGTACCACAAGTAAAAATAATAGAACAGCATGCCGACCTGGATGAACAAGACAAATTACAAATCGACTAGTCATTATACTCCAGATCTACGAAAAGATAGAAACAAGATTCGACCTGGGCAGAAAATGGTAAAGTCTCCACGGCGACCATCATGTCAATGTGCTTCTCGTCATGGTGCCACTTAGACCAGAAATATAAATAGTATTAAATATGTTCATATTAGGATATGTTGCCAATCGTATGGTATTCATAAATGTGATTAGCACTTACACATAGACTTGCATTCTGTTTCGGGTCCGTTTCCACTAATGACACGTTCTGATGGGGTTACTTTACTAGCTTCTCTAAGAACCAAAGTCAGAAATGAAATAGTGAGTCAAAATAGTTGAATACGAGCAAAGTATTACTTACTGGAGGTGAGCCAGTCTTGAATGGCTGTACTGACTGCCAGAACATGTTCAGACTCCCACTGAAGAGCATATCTATAACACCTCCCCAAGTGACATACAATCAGAAATCAACCCCAGAATTCGTTGTCTACGCAAGCATTGCATGCAGATACTGTTGCTTCACATGAAAGGGTGAAAATAAAAACCGTACTTTTCAGACAGGTAAAAGCAAATTATATAGCAAGGACTAAAGTGTCAAAGAGCAGAGCAGTAAAACAATCTCCGGGATTGGTACAGTACATAGAAATAAGAACACAGAACAATTGAAAAATATTAAAAATAGAATTTGCATGGCAAGAGGAGAACCTTTCTAAGTCTGCATCCGGTCCTTCCCATGGTTCAATAAAATCATAGAGATCAAAAGCAATACCAGAAACGAGAATCGCAACAGCCAGCCTCTGTAAAACAGATTCAAAAAGTACAGAATAGGTGAAACTATCCAGGTTCGTGCATCTCATGGCAACAGTTGTAAATTTCCCAAGTATGCAAGAAATAACCAACTGGGCAAAACAAACGCACCCCCTGTTGATGGTTCTCTCCAATTGGCTCAAACTGAAATTCTTCAATCCCACCAGTTCTTCTGGCCATCTTAAAACCAGTCAAACCAGCTCCAGCAGCTGTGATAGAAGGAAACAACTTATTCAGATCACATATACTATTTAAACCCCACATCTGCTGGGACTGCCTCAATGAGTGCTTCACTACGAAACGTTCATATATTATTAAGGCTAATTTTGTTCTCAAGTCACTTGCACAGTGCTGGGTGAACTGTGAACTCAGAAATTCGAGCGTTTCTTGTGAGAGCTCAGAAAGATAACCTTCTAGATATCAGGTTGGTTAATTGGTAGTACCTCCAAAGGAAGCTGCAACCGCCACGGAACCCATTGTGGTACCCGCCATCGCAGCAGCTGCTGCAAGTCCACCGGCTCCAAGTACAGGCACTGCTGTTCCAACAGCTGCCATACCTGCTGCTATTGCCGGAGCTGCCAGCCCTGATGGAAAACGAACAAACTTTCAAATATAGAACACAGGGAAACCCGATTGTACAACAAGCTACTGCTGAAAAATCCCTCCGGAGTTATACAGGCAGCAAAGACACCAAAATTAAATTCCGGAGAGTAGTGGTCACTAATAAACAGTAGGAATCAGTTGTTCCAAAGATAACAAATATTCCATGCCATAAGGTGGAGGGACCAAGAACGAAAGGTAGTTGAACCGATGGCAATATCTGCAGAAAAGAAAGACCAGAAGCAGCGAAGAAAGGCTACATGCCACACCATGATAATCCTTACATTAAAACCCAGACATAATTTATTTGGTCGCATTTACCTCCAGTGATGGCCAAAAGTAATCCTCCAGTAACAGCTGCCCCACCAATTAAACTTCCTCTTTTCAGTCTCTGCCACCTGCTCTTTGCTACTTCCTCATCGTCATGATGGTTTTGTTCTCTTTCTTTTTGAGCGGCCATGGCCATATAAGCCACCATTAGCTCCAAGTTTACCTGAAATCACTTCATCCGTAAATATAGGTATATTCTAAATAGAGTGCTCCTGAACGCTCGGGAGCTAAGAGACCGACAAATATGCAACAACAAGAGGTTAACCGCACTTAGGGCTTATCACAAACAAACAAGACAAATATTTTCTTTGATAGAATTATTAAAGGGAATCACACGGGCCTCATACAGAAATGGAAATACAGGGATCCCAACGTGATCCCAACGTGAATTACTATTGTATAGTGTACATAATAGCGTCACTAAAACTGACTAGTTGACACTTTTCTCTCACATGGTCAATCCAAGTTCATGTCTGAGTTGCGAAGACGACAATGAGAGCTAAGATGAATAAACATGGGAAGAAAATGTACACACCACTTTGCTCCATTCAATGTCAAGCCAGAGAGCAAGCAAGCGTAGAGCTACACGTTGGCGTGCATCGTACCCATACTTCGTAGCCTTCACTCCTTTGCCATTAGGAGTGTCGGAAACACACGCCACAAGCAGCTCGTGCATCACGGCAATCTTCCGTTGCTTCGTCTTAACCTCAGCTTCACTAAACCTGCTACTGTACTCCAATTCCTGTACTCTGTTCTTCTCCTTGGCACCCTTCATCGATGAATCTGATATAGCAAGCAAGCAGAACCAGGAGACGAACGGGAACATCACATCAAATACATTGAATTAATTCAGTAGCATCTCTAAATACCTACAAGAAGAACCCACCAAAAGAGCAGGATCATTGCACAAAAGAATAAGATCGCCATTTCAATCCTCAAGAAACTTGACTATCAAAAGGTAAATGCTCCAGAAACAGAGAAGAACAGGATAGAGGGGGGAATATGCACATTCAATATGATTTACATACAGAGTGGCTGCACCAGCCCTTACAAAACCAAACAAAGGAAGGCAACATTACAGAGATAAAGAATTTCAGTACCTCCACGGCGGGCATCTCCAAATGCATCAACAATTTCAGCAATTTCAGCATTTTCCATTGTCCGTTGAACTCCATTGCTTGATGAAGCGTTGCTCTCTTCTTCTGACAGCAATCTCAAGTACTGTAATGCATTTTCTTGATTAGGAAATTTCCGAACAATACGTCGTAAAGCACTATTTAAACCAGCACATTGACCAGTTACATGCTAAGTACAAAGGGTTAAATCACAAACAGGATAGCGACCTGAAAAGTAGAACCAAATCAAAGACAGACAAAATTGAAGTGCTTACTGCTCCAATTTGATGCTTTCCATCAGGAGACATAGACGTTATCTCGAGGCCAACCCATGCCTTCTCATCTACTTGTAAGAACCTGTGTCGTCCAAAGATGCAGTCAGATTCCAAGAATTATATAAACCATAATCAAGAAACCTAGGCATCAACCACTATACATGTGTTCAGTAAACTGCCTACTTAATATTCATGAAATATGAAGTGTGATTTGTGACGCTTCCGAGGCCTGTTGTTCCTTTTAATTCTTCGAAAGATGGATCTCTTCGACAGACACAAATACGTCGTCTTGACAATTTGAAGAGGATGAGAGAACCCAATGATTCCAGAAGTACTCTCAAGTCTAAAGACACTTACCATATGCATCATTTTCACTTCAAGTACGAATCTATTGTAGTCAAAGAATAGAAGACGATACTGTCCGCCAATTAAAAACAGATAAAATCATGTGACATGAAACTTGAATCACCAATGGTAAGAAGCACGAAGGATAATAAACCTGAAAACGTGTCGCAACAATCCATAATCTGGAGCGCTCCATGAAGTCGTATCCTCGTCGAAAAGAGAATTCCCAGACTGTCGATCGTCCAAATCAGTATTCCGTGCGAGTTCGAAGGCGGTAAGCTGCTGAATTTGAGATTGGCTCAAGGCTAGGGCGAATAGCCCACCAGCAGCGTATCGATGCACACTACTGAGGTCCGCCATTGCTAATCTTTCCAGCAGTCAACTCCTAAATCCTCCTTCAACATTACAAATCTGTTGATGCATAAGTCATGCTCAGAACTTATAAAGAAGCAAATGGCATGCTCTAGACAGACAGCACTTTGGTTAAGGTGTGTAGCAAATTAGGGTTATTTTACTGTCGGTGACAACATTTACTCGAGCTCTCTACTGGTAGAGCGCGCGAAAGATTCCTACGGAAGTTCGCAAATCCGAGGCTGACTTGTAAGTGAAGAACCTCCATGTATACAAACAATCAACCATAGTAGAATGCCCGACAATTAGAGAAGCAATCAGTCCTACACCACGACCTCTTTGAAGTGTCATTTCTGGACCACTGTCTGGACTCTAAATTATGGTAATGCCTTCAGTCCTATCAAGAAAGCTAAACAATCTATCAAGAACTGCGTCATGCAAAGATCTTTGCCCAGGGTTTATCCATGATCACTCACTTCGGAATATTTAATGCCCTTATAAATTAGCGAGGCTCTTCCAACCAGTGTCCACTAGTGCAAAAATTTCCAACACCTTGACAATTCACCAGGAGTCTACTATCCACCAGAACAAGAAGACGAGACCAATTCCGGCTAGAATGAATCAATTGAAGGCATCTCTCAGTTGAACGGCAATCGCAAAATACTCTACACACACTTCATGTTCAGATACAAAAATGCAACTCAATAATCGATGAGAAAATTCAAAGAAGAGCTTCGCCATGCCTTAATTACTACACTCTGTCCCTTGCAGATGCGCTCAAGTCCTCAAAATCCTTGGCGCGAAGTCGTCCACCATCTCCTAGTCCATGTCTGCTTCAATTCCCTTAAATTAGGTTTCAAACTCAACGAATAATAATCACAAAACAAGATCGAACTAAACTTACTTGCACACACGATAGACATGAAGCTTCAAAAACGAAACTACACTATAAATTTCCCTAAATCACCTAATTCGCCTATGAAAGAAAGAAATCGTTTGATCTTCCGTTCACTTCGTGGAGGTTTCCGGTTTGCAAACCTCAACTAACGACTGAAGACCTCCGCGTTCAGTTCCCTAAAGTCTCCCACAGAGGATGCTTCCGCGGTTCCGCCATCTCAAGATCGTCGGTCGCTTCCAGAAGTTGACGGAATCCTAATAATAAGTATCAGGGCGACAATCAAATTTGTGTGGAGCTTCCAAAAGCATCAGCAACTAAAGGAAAGAGTTCCTGTATCCAACTAAAAAAAAATTCAAAATTATCGGAAAATTTAAAGTCTCTCTCAAATGTACTCTACTTTCTGCTGCGCCATAACTAAGCTACTGTAGTGAATGTCACGATGAAGATATTGAGGAAAGCAGAAGCAGCTTTTGTACGTGCTTTGCAGTTTCCTCTTCCAACGAATCCTGGTTCCATGTACTTCGCAATCTTCTGGAGTAAGACCTAATTTTCGAGGAAGCAGCTGAAACATCGAAGAAGACAAAAACTCCGCGGCAAATACTTAAGAAATAATGGTGCAAATTCTACAAACTGTACCTGACCCTATTCCTGCCTCTTTACTAGTTGTGACATTCTATGAGCAATGTTGGGGGAGAATTGCCGGCTACTTCATTGTTAGCTAGTGGAATTGGGAAAAAAATCGGTTCAAATTTGAAACATTGGAAAAAAATTGGTGAAAAAAGTCTATAAATTTTCTATTTAGAGCAAAAGATAGATAGAAAGAAAGAAAGAAAAAATTTAGTATTTGAAAAAATGGTTCAATATGGTAATTGAAGGAAAATAACTAGTGTAACTCAAAAAATATCGTGAACATTGTCTATGAATCTATGGAAGGTCCCATTATGGCTATCTTCGGAGTCCATATGTGTCACTTTTGAATAAATGAACTCATGGGCAATTGGGCATTGTTGAGTACTTGAGGTATGCAACAGGTGGGAATAGGGTCTTGTACCTCTTGGGTGTAAAATTATCAATGACTATGGCCAATTGGCCTTGTTGGGGGCTCAATGTTGTGGCCATTATAGGTAAATAAGGTGACTATTGTGGGTTGGTACTTTTTGTTGGTTTGGGATGACCTAGTAGCAATTATAAACTATTGGACAATATACTTCAAAAATTCAAAATAAATTCATACTATTTTGGGGGGTATTTCTTTCTTTCACACTTTGTGCATTTGTGAAGAAAAAATAAATTTTGCATCAACAACAGCAAGAAGAGGGATTAGGAATTGTGTCAAAATTAGGTTTGATTACCTTATTACTCAAAGTTAATTCAATTAGTGTGTGAATTTGAATAGTTTGAGATTCTTTGTACTAATTGGATGAGTTTGGAATGTATGTGTTCTAATCATAAATTAACATTTGGACAAAAGATGGATGATAGAATCAAGAGAGTTGGATGACAATTGCATGACAATTGCATTATACTTTGTATAAGATAGTATGAAAATAGTATAGACCATATCACATTGATTTTATTAAAATATTAAACTACCTCATTAGTGGGCCTCTCAACTTAGAGTATTTCTAAATTAGTGCAAGTTAGTGTTATTATTATGGGACCCACTTATTGAATCAAATGAAAAGGTAAAAATATTGAATCATTGATAAGTCAAAACATTTTCCACAAATGTCTATAGGTACAAATAGCTCTTTAATTCTTTATTTGATGCTAAATTTTTATCAATTATTCTCTTCACCAAGTCTACATCTATAAATTAACTAACTCTTAGTTTACTAAATTGTGGGTTGTTTTAGAATTATAAATTTAGAAGACAATCTTGCAAACTTTGGAAAATTGGAGTATGTAAGCAAATATCAAACCTTTACCACATCAAATAAACAATCTTTTTTAAATTTCCTACACAATTTACCCCCCAAATGATTAAGGGGTGTTTTTCAAGAAAAATTGTCAAAAAATAACCATTTTTTAGTACATTGGACAAAGTTGAAAATAAAACCTTTTTTTTGGGTAAAAAAGTGTAGTAGACTATGATGACAAAGTGTGGAAAAAACTCAGTCCATTTGACCACATGGACTCAAAGATTATAATCTTTGAAGTTAACATAACAAACTTCTTTTTATTCTTGCAAAATAAGGTGAGCAAACTTCAAGCCATCTTGGAATAAAAATTTGCATTACACAATTTTGAACCTCTACAACATTGAGTATCACATCTTGTTAAGTTATGTACAGTCATGCAAAATTTCAAAAGCAAATAAGGGGGTTACCTTACTCTAAATCATCTTACAATACAAAGAAGTCAAGTAAAGTTGTAAACTAGCAATACACTAGTCATTTTATAATGATTTCTTGTGCATCGAGGAAATCTTTAGTTTAAAATCCAAATGGTGAAAGCTTAGGGACAAACATTCAAAATATGTCAAATTTTTTTAAAGAATTTTGAGATTTCAAGATATTAGTGTTTGTAATTAGACAAAAATGTTTTTTTCAAACTTACTTGGTAGGGTAGTAGATTTTTTACTCCTTTTAGAATGAGATTTTTGTGGTAGGAGCTTTTTTGGAAAATTGCATATTTGTATCATGCTAGTTAGGTACATGCCAAATTTCAAAGTAGATGAGAAATTTATCAAAAGATGCCTAAATTGTCCAAATTGCCTAGATTTTGGGGGGCAATATAACTTTTGATCCAGGCATCCAATTGGATTTTTTTGACATTCCTATGAAGGGAGAGAATGTCTTTATCTTTTGTCAAAGTTTTAGAAACATCTGTTCATTTTTAATTCATGATCACCTACCTAAATTTCCTTTGTCCCTTGAATGGACATTTGATCTATTAAGGGTGAAGGTTGGATTAAAAAAATTAATTACAAAAAGAATATTTTCTTTACTACCCGACTTAAAATTGAAAACATGTTTCACCTCATAATTCTACAATTGCTTAGTCAAATTAGGCACAAATTAATGTACTCAAAAACTAGTAACATGCCATATACTCTCTTCAAAATAGTTTTAAGAAATAAAATTTTCTAACTTTATTAAAGAAAATGCCCCAAATGGGCTTCTAGTAGAGGTTAAAAAAGTGGTATGATATTTTTTTAACCCCTAAGGAACCAAGTGTTTGTTGAACAACCAATTGGAAATTTGGATAGGTTTAATATAGAATCAATTTTAAAGTGACCTTTTTGAGATTTTTACACAAGGTGGGGACATGTAATCCCTTCAGAGGAAGATAATTCTTTTGCCAATTAGGTACTTGGATCAAAAAAGTTGTTGCTTGAAGTTTTGGGACAAGGTAGGTAGCATGTGCAAAATTCTTCCCATAGCTCTAAAATTTGGCAAGTATGTTGATAATAAGATATAAAATGCATCTATAAAAAAAATCCATATATAGTGCAAAAATTTCACTCTAGGAGCAGTTAAAGTTTGGTGACCTTATTTGGTTAGGTTGAAAAAAACTTTTTCTATTAACTTTGCACACTATTAAAGTTTCTAAGAAGTTTTCCACACATTCCCATAGTAAACCAATAAAAATTTTGCACAATTGATTTTTTTTCTCTAAATTTATCATTTTTTTTGCATTCTCCTAAAATCTAGCAATTTTAGGCAATTTATGCCTAAAATGTGCCTTGGTCTTGTAGGAGTTAAGAACCATCTTCATCACATTCTCAAGATTCTTTGCTAGACTTAATGAAATTTTAATATTTGGATCTTGTGTTTTTAATTGAAACCTATATTTTTTATTTTGATTTTAAAATCTTGGCTATGTGATTGTTTGTGTTGTCCATTCCACTTTACTTATTGTTCTATCTTTTCTTTCCAATCATTCTAACTATGCGTCCAAGAGATGCAACACACCTATGTGTGCATGGCCCCTGTATTTATGATAAGTTCTAGAAATCCAACACCATTGATATAAGTTGAAAAAAATCAAGCCCCCATCCCATGCCATCAATCATAATTTTTGGAAAAAATTGTCAGTGTACATTAGCACTATTGATCTACAAAGTGACCGTTCAAATGTTTTCTATATAAAAGTAGAGCAAAAGAAGATTCAATGTCAATCTCTATTGCATTCTGAACCTTGGAGTGTTGTTGATGAGGCACCGAGTTTTACAAAATTGGGAGCCATTGATCCTTCTTTGGTGGAAGATCAATACCATCCATTCGGTGCCTTGTTAGAGTTTGGTACTTTGAGTCACCTTTCGGTTTGTATTGTGGTTCTGCTTGGGTTTGTTTGCAGAGTTTGTTGTTTTATATTAATTGTGCTTGGTATCAACCTCCATTGCCCCTACACAACATTGCAAACCACACCTTGTTTCGTTTTGTGAGAAATTAATACGAGATGTGAGATTGTGAACTATGATGCAACATAACTATGAGTTGAGATTGAAATATTGAGATATTTAAGGTTTGAAGGATTGAGAGATTGGCTTGGTGCATGTATTGGAATGTGAGTAATTGGGCATCATTAATTGAATTTCTTCTCATAATTTTTTTTTAATGCATGACTTGGATTAATTATCATATTTCTACAAGGTGCTTGACAGTGAAGGCTTGTCACTAGGCTGTTGTAGTGCTCGACAGTACGAGGAGACAAAAATTGATGACCCTTCCGCTCCGTAGAAGAAAGTTGATAAATTTGATGAGGTTCTTTGAAGTGTTGTAGATTGGCTCACCTCCCTTGTAGAGTCTCTTCCTACGAAGTCCACGATTCAAGACACGTTGTGCATGAGTTTGTTCTTTTGCTATAGAAATTGGTTTGTA
Source organism: Rhytidiadelphus loreus (assembly GCA_947034895.1). Taxonomy (NCBI): domain Eukaryota; kingdom Viridiplantae; phylum Streptophyta; class Bryopsida; order Hypnales; family Hylocomiaceae; genus Rhytidiadelphus; species Rhytidiadelphus loreus. The sequence continues at coordinate 22,954,417 of OX344765.1, read as the reverse complement.
AAATGTAGGGTATCTTTGTGCAGTTAAGAAGTCTGATTCACCCAACCTAAGGAATTCCAACCTTTGTAGATTCTTTTGCAATAGTTTTACACTAACTGAATTTGTGGTTCCATTGATTATCCTGGCCTCCAATTTGGAATATATTCAAGTCATTGTAGTCCACATTGTATTGCGGTTTGTCATGTTGGACTCATGGTTTGATCTTATTAAAGTTTTATATTATCTCATAGATTTTATGCTAAGCTAGAGTAGATTTCAATGTGTTTTAATACTAAATATAACTTTGTCATGTTCAATATTTGCTCTTTTCTATGCATATTGTAGATATGCCTATTGTTTTCTAGGTACTTATTGATGTCATATGCTCATTTTTGGAATGTTTTTTCTATCATTGGATTGCTATTAGAACTACATCATGTTTTTTTCTTAGGCTTCAACATTCATGTAGTACGAGGGTTGTCTTGTTTGACATATTTTTGAGTTTTGGCGTCGTGTATGACATCTGACGTCGCATGTCGCGTGTCACTAAGTGTTGAGTTTACTAAACATGTTGTCGAGTAGGGCCATTTTCACAGCCAAAAAAACTTTGAAATGTCACTATAATTATGAACCTGAATTTAAAATGTTATGTGTATTTATTAAATTGAGAGACTTTATAGAAATGAGACCTGAATATGTTAATATCGTAAACAAAAGAGGATTTTTTTAAAAGTCAACTTGACGTTTGGTCAACTTGACATCTCGAGGGCTCTATTAGATGTCGTGTGACGTCTTGGTGTCACAGTGTCGTAGTGTACAACCCTGTGTAGTACCAACGGCAACAACAATACCAAATTTTTTTTTTCTTCTTTGAGTCTATGAAAAATCAACCACGTTGGATGGGAACACTGATCATAATTAAATGAAAGCATCAATTCACAAAGGGAAAGGTGTGGACACTAAAAATTAAGCAGATTCCGCAATATTTAACCATGGTTTATAATTTTCCAACACTACTATACAATTTCAAGTTGCTACACTTGAAAGAAAGAAACTAAATCATGTTGAAAATGTAGCCAAAATTTTTACATTGAAGTGAACATCAAAAAATATTCTTGCCTTGAAAAAACCTCCAAGAAGAAAACCTCCTCTTCAGCTCAAGGATTTCAATGTGAGTGTTACCATTTTAGTGGATAATTTTGACATCGCCTTTGAAAAAAATGAATGAATTCATTGAAAAGGAGTGCATTTCTAGACTTTGTTCAATCAAAAGAGGTGGTGTTCTTTTGAGGATAGACATGCAAATGGTACAGGGGCTTTCGACTTCCTCAATGTCCATGGTTAGTAAGCACATCAAAATATATCTTCAATAGGATGATCATCACAATGCCCTAATGGACTACCCAATTCTCATGAAAAAAATCCACAATATTAGGTAGCATGTACATTCATTGGAATGTTGGGCTACTGTGTGAATTAGGTCAATTATTGGTATTCTTGTTTGGATTGTCTTTGTAGGTTTGTGAGTTTTTGTTGGTTTTTAATATCCATTTTTTTGTACTTCTTCATGAACTTATTCCACAATAGCGAAGGCAAGCTAGAGGTCAACTCAAAGTATCCTTAGTACTTTCTAAGTATTATGGAACTTTGTAAGGTATTGCCAATGCCAACTCTAGAATTGAGGTTGTTTTGATGAATGATATAGACTTACTAATAAATAAAATCTAGATTATAAGCTTCATAATGGTAACATGTGTATTGTAATGCCCACCATTTTGAAGTTAATTGACCTTGCTTATAATTTGCAGTTAAGTGTACACTATCTGATATAGAAGTTATGTATACTTAAAGATATTTTCTATTGTATATGGATGTGTTATTATTGTATTAGAACTTTAGATCTTTCTTTTTTATCATTGTTCTCTAGTCACTAAGGCTGTAAGATCTACATTGGTAGGTGGGAAATACAAGGAAAGCTATGGCAATTGCCTATGAACGAGAATGTGATAATTTTGGAGAAAGTCGTATGTGCTTTGTCCAATCAACTGCGTTGTACTATTCTTTGCACCTAGTCTAGGACTATTAGGCAAGTTATTTAACTAGTTGGTTTTGGTCACCTGCTTTGTGTTTCTACCAATTAGCGTTGAGAAATGCAATGGTATAGTTACTAGGTCACATGAATCACTAAGTATGCAATAATTATACACATGGTCAAGTCTCCTATGAAGGTAATATTCCCTTTTTTTAAAATTTTGCTTATTGAATGTTTTATAGCAACACACACTTTGCTTGATTCATTCATACATTAGCCATGTCATCACGTGTTAATGTTGTGTCTCCTTGTTTATGTACAAAATTCCATAGAATACATATCCAAGAAGATTATCCTTCTTGCCAAGAAGAAGCTTGCAAAGCTAGAAACCATGAAGGTCTTTACTTATTAGCATTTTGGTGAAATGTCATCATTGAGATGTAAAAGAAGGCACTGCTTTTGTGGCTCTTAAGCACATGCAAGTGGTTTGCATACTTTAGATAGAGAAAGTTTTAGCATGCCTTAATGTCTAAAATTTTGATTAGGAGACAATGCTCTATCACTTCAATTATCAATTTATATGCATAAACCCTCTATACAAAGGGAGGAAGAAGGTGATGAACCTTTGGTTTTCAAGATTTTAGATACTACATTCAAAAAGTTGAAGAGTTGGATCAAGTTTAAAATAGACTAAGAGAAAATAAAGGAACACTTTCTTTTTAATATTGTCACAACTAGCCTCTTCAAATTTAACAAGACTTGTTTGGTTTGATATATGCTCATCTTGTAATTGATTAATTGTCTCTATATCTTGTCGTGAGAATTAGTATCTAAAACTCAATACACAATCACCTTGGTTGTCTTAGTGAGATAGGTCTAGATTATGTATCGTAATGTTTTTCTTCTTTGAATCCATTGCATGATATATTATGTGATATTGCACTGATACTTGATACTTCTTTTCAACCAACTCATGGTTTTCTAAGTTTGGCAGTTGTGTATTTGCAGGTTTGAAATTTAAGAGGTTGCAAAGTCCACTATATGCCAACATCCAACGATTCAACAATATGTTGTTATTAATGTAGATATAAAAGATATCTACATTAGTAACAACATATTGTTATTTTTATATTGGTAGGTGAAAGATACTTGAAATGTTTATTCAGGTTTGAAATAATGGTTGACTTTTTATGATGTTAAGGGAATCTAGCTTTCTTGTTTTAGTTTGTTTATTTTGAAAACTATGAAATTCTCTAATAAGTCACATTTTCTATAAATAATAGCATATGTAGAGAACTATCTAACTACTACATGTCACATTGCTAAGAAAGTTTGCCTTTGTTTCTAATTCTAATGAGTATGATTGACTATCATTGAAGTAATCCTAAATTCAAGTTTAGAATAGAGCTTTGTAGTTCTTTTGACTATTTGCTTTCTATTCAATATTGAAATAGAGTTAATGGTCCAAGGTTCCACTTTGGTTTTGCTTTTGAAACTCTAAAGAGCTTTACGCTATATTTTAATAGGTCGTTTACAAGTTCAAGCATTTGGATTCCATTTTGCTAAATGCTTCTTCCTTAGATGAATGTGTTATATTGACGATTATATCTTACAAAAGACAAAGCTCTTGCGCTAGCTACTATAATGGAGTGAGAATAATTTTGAAACAATTAGAAAGTTTCACTGACAACCATGTAAACGTTGACGTATGTGGTTTTTATAAGTTGCAATTCAAGTAAAGTTTAAATAGAGAAGGTAATTAGCGTCTAGTCATAGCCTCATTCATAGTGTTGTAGATGAATTGAATGTAGCTCAAACCCACATGTACAATTTTAACGTAAACAAGTGATCTTGTGAGGCTACTAATCTACATAGTTGGAGACCACTATTGTTGTAGGAATTGCATGTTAGATACTACTCATTGAAATTTGCTGAAGAGTGAAGGACATAGCTAGAAGAGTTATGTAGTACAAGATAAATAGAAGTGAGGCACTAATGACTTGTACATATATACTTGTTAATGAATTCACTTGTAGTGCTTGCACTTATGATGTTTTTGTAAACAAAATCAAGGAAAATTCTCATTTCAGTTATTCAAAAGGTGAGAAATGATGTTTATATAAGACTAACATAGAAATGAGAGCTAAAAAGTTACCTTCAGCCCATGAATGGATTGCTATAGTAAGCAACATATTGTTCTCAAGGCTTGAGAATCTCTAATGGAAGAAGTATAAAACTTGTATCTAAGTCTCTTCTTTTTTTAGCACACCTTTGTACTATTGCTCTCCTCTCATTCTCCTTGCATAGTTGCATGTAGATAGAGAGAATTTACAATAAGGTGATTTTAGTGGTCTCCTTATGCAATTTTTTTTATAAGTGCATGTAGTTTGTACCATAGGTTGCAATACTTATAGCTAACCACACTTCTTTATATTACCTCTTAAACTTCATCAGAGATTGTTTTGCCAACTTTACATCCTATTTGTCTTTTTCCTCCTTTGCTTTCTTGAATTTGTTGGCTTCCATCTCTAACCTTCTTCTCTCCTTTTGTATAGCTTATTCCTTTCATTTTGCAATCTGTTCCAAAAATTGCAGGTATTCATCTTAATCATCAAAATAGATTTGGAATAATCTATGAAGTGCTCAATGTTTTTTGATGTTTTCTTCATTTTGAGCAACTTTGTCCTTGACAACTCAAAGAAATTTCCTTCATAAAGATTTCCCCCCCCCTCAACACCAAGGTTTTCTTCACTTTTTTCTTCACTCATTCCTTTACTTCCTTTTTCAACTTCCACATAATACTGGTTGCATTCATGTAGCAAAGAAGTGTCTTCATTTTGGATCTCTTGAATTTTCTATTCTTTTAAGTCTCCACTGTGAACTTTATGGTAGCCAACATCAATGAATGTCTTTTGTGCACTCTAGTATCTTGCTTTATCATTTCTTTGAAAAATTAGACTTTGTTCAAATTTGTCATCTATGGCTCTAGTATTTAGTCATTTAAGTAGATAAATACATGTTGTCTTGAATTCTTTTGTAATATTCTTTTTAATGAGGTCTCTCTTTAGTTCATAAAAAATTCAAGTTGCAAAGGCTTTTAGCTAGTGTCTTTACCACATGGTTCAGGGGTCACTTATCTCTATTGGCTTTTAAGGTAACCTTAAATCAAGTCGCATCTAATTGTTGTAGTACATGAGAAGTGTGACTTGAGAAAGTTAAGAGGTTTAAATCACTTAGCATACCAATCTATACTACTTTTAATGTCACATGAGGAGTGTGACCATTTAAGATGAAGAGGTGTCTATTAGTAGGAGAGATGTTATATTTATTTTTAATATTCATGATGAAATGTTTGATTCATTTTTTAATATGAAGTGTGTCATTCAAGCTTTCGATTGCATGGACACGGTTGCATCTTTTTGTCCGGTTTTGCATAGGTAGTTGTATTTCTTTCTTTTATCTTTAAAGATGAAGAAGTTAGGGAGTTTTTCTTCATTAGCCAATATTGATGCATGTTAATACAAAGAGCCATTCCCTTTTACTGGGAACTACTTTTTTAATTTCCAAATCCCTCTCTTTATTACAACATAATTACCTCCATTGTTTTTATTTTAAGCACTAGATTCATTATAATCTATATTTGGTGTGGTCCATATGCATATTTTTCTTATAGATTTGACAAACTTTGGTAGAAAAATTGTATGTTCTTTAAACATAAAGCTTTTGCTTTGTTTTGCTCTAAATGCTAATGACTATTTGAAAGACAACTTTGGATTCCATTGAGGAAGTACCTAACTCATCTTAGTCCAAGAACACCATCCGTAAATGGTGTCACTTTAGTTTGAATAAATTCATACACTTTGGCCCATATATAGTGGATAACCTCTATTTTACATTTCAAGTAAGTAATTCAATAAAGCTCTCTCTTCTTCATGCATCTTTTAAGATTATTTTCTTCCCCCTTTTCTTTACGATTATTATTCAATAGACATATTCTTTTTAAGTAGTACAAGGAATACTATTATTCCTTGTTCATGTTTTAATAGAGATTCCATCATCAAAATTCTTGAAAGCCTCACCCGGGGAGATCACTTAGTATATTTATAATATACTACGTGTGTTAACGTGATTTTTTGAATCCCTATATACTTTTTGATAAACTATAATTTCAACCTATAATTTTGAACTTAGTTTAACAATGACTATAGGTTTCCATTGCCGAAAATTCCCAACTCAAATAACTTATGAAATGATTTGTAGAAGAGGTTGAAAAATGAATTGAAATGGCATGTTTTTCAACTCAAATATTTATAGAGAATATATTTAGATGACCATTGCATCATTATTCAAGGATGATTAATTTTCAATAGAGAATTATTTTTAGCAATTTTTTGTTCATTTTTTAGACAATTTTTTCTTATATAAAATAGGGGTGTGAAAGTTATTTTCAGCTCTACAGCGTATCTTTTTTCTTCAAAAATTTGTAACTAATTATAATTAACAAATAAAAATACCAATAATTCACAACATAAACTTTCAAAGTAGAGGAATTTGCTCATATTCTTTTCTTTTCTTTTTATTTAAATTTTAGGACATAAAATAGGGGGTCAAAAATCTTAACGCACGTAGTTTCCAATAGACACTCTAAGTGATCTCCCTGGGAAGCCTCATCTGATTGCTCTTGTATTCAATTGCCATTTTTCGTTTCTTCAAATTGATATTAGAATTTGTAGGAAAAAGGTGGTTGATTTATCTTAACAACAACTATGTTGTGATGTGAATGCTCAATGTCTTTACTTTGGTTTACATATGAATTCTCCTCGTGTTGCTTTTGAAGCTCAAGTATGGTTTTCAAATTGAGAAAGCTCACGCTTGTTCTTTTGTTTTTGTACATGTTAGCATTGCTTGGAATGTTGTTTGTATTGGAGTATGTTCTTTGTTGTTGTCGTTGAAGAATATGTTGAAGCATTGGATATTTTGATTGTTGAAGGACTTGGTGGCTCTGCTCCACTAGATTAAGCTCTAAATGGTCACTTTATTTTGTTGATTTCCTATCTTTATTGCCCTTTTTGAAACTGGTGTAGTATCTCTTGTTCAACTGCATTTTCTTCTATTTTTGACCAATCAAAGGATTTGGATTTGTCATTGTTATCTTTGAACTCCTCTTCCTTGATGTTCACAAATTCAACAAAGTCTTCTTGGTTGAACCATCAACTATAGGGCTTCTTGTACTCATTGTTGTCATTGCTATCACAGTATCATTCCCCCTACTTCCGTCAAAGTTTGTGCTAGAATCCTCCATTGTCTTTGTAGATTTAACAATGCAACTTAGAATGTGGTCTTATTTTTATGTCTTCAAGAACAAGCAATAGACACTATACCCAATAAGTTTGCACCTTTGCTTCTTTTGCACTATGTACTTTCTACAACCCTATTAACATTAGTAGGAACTCATCTCCAGGCCCAAGGAATATTCTAAAAAACCTATTGAACCTTGTCAATTGCAATATTTTCAATTATTTTAGAAAAATATTGAGCAACATTCTCGGCAACATTTGAGACTCAATATATTGTAACCATTTGCTTGCATTAGGTGTTCACTTGAAATTCTAATTCAATATGTTCTAAATTGCTTTTGATCACACATTCACACCAAAAGACATAAATCAACACCAATTGCATTAAAAGAGCTTTGAGACAAAGGGAAGACCATTTCAGGCATGTTCCCTTTGCTATGAACGAAGGGTATACAGTCAAAATATTAAATAATAAAAATGAATATTTTTTTAAATAAACATATTAATTTTTAAAAATAATTAAATATTATTATCTGATGTGGCCCAACTTCAGCCATGCTAGACTACACATGTAGCTGAGTTCCCACAGTCTAGAAACTCATCCTTTTCTAAAGGAGTTGAATTTCTCCTAATGTAAAAGATTCTTTCATAAAGAGACCATATTTTCAACAAAACTATGAACCCTCGAGGCATTACAAAAGGAAAGACTAATGTTCTATTGTGATCTAATATACACCAATTGTTATGAGAAATTAAAATTTGAACTTTGAAGTGCATTCTAACCACTTGGCTTCGCTCTAAAGGAGAAAGACTGTGATAATAAGACTACATATATAGAGAATTAGTAATATGTGGATTATGGATTGTTTGTCATCTTTTTTATTGCATTGTTTGCATGTTCAAAAGTTGAAATTCATTTGCAAGCAATTTTAACGTTTCAAGTTATTGAATGCTTAGGATTCTAACAAGGTTGAAAAGGGCACAATAGCTACCTTGTCATGTGGCCCCTAGATTCTATAAACTCAATGTAGACTAATGAAATTTCATTAGTTGATCATATTCTTTTTTAGCATTAAATGGACAGATGGTGTATAGTCCTAAATGTTTTCTTTCATTTTTAAGTCTAAACCATTTTTGTATCAATTTAATTTCACAAATTTTGCATTCTTCATAATAAAGTAGTTGGCTTGCCAACTTTCAGTATAAATACATGAATGTCCACTTGTCACTATATTTTTACCATCTTTATTTCAACCTTAAAGCAATATTTGACAGATTTTAATGTGCTCCCACTTTATCCTCACTCCATTCATTCTCAGTCATATATCGATTTTAGGACCACCTTCACGAATGTCCATATCGTCAGCTTGTTGCTTATTCTCTAATGATGTCTTCCTTGTAAGACTATTGTGTGGCGTTAACTTTTGTGTGCAATACCAATAATGCATGAAATGTTCATATGTCTTCGCAAACTTTGTGCCTCACATTTTGTTCATGCCAAAATTTCATAATAGGAATATCATGGTGTTTGTTGTAATGTAAGGAATCTTAGTTGCGAAATGAGAAGATTGCAAATGCATTAAAGGGGATTTGGAGCAAGGGGAGGGCCATTTCAGGCATGTTCCCCACTTCCCCTTGTTGTTCCTAATGCAATGTGAGAATAGTGCGCTGTCAAAAATTTGAAAAAAAGAATTAAATTAAATTAATTTCTTAAAATGGAAAAAATAAATGAAAAATAAATTCATTAAATTTTTATTTATTGTTTGATGTGGCAGAAGTTCGGCCACGTCAAACTGTTGCAGTGCCTTTGCATTCCTACAATTTGAAAATGTAGGGGAACCCACAACCCTCCACCGGCTCCACAGGGGTTGAATCCCTTCTAATGTAGCTATTTTTGAGTACATGGTCAACCATCACACTTAAAAAGACCACATCAACAGCAAGTAAGCTAAAAAAATTTCAACATTGTGCAATGTTGAGTGTTTATTTTCTGATTACTAAATCTTCGTCTACAATGCAATGTCATGAATGTTTGTATGAGATTAGGCAACAATGTGAGGTGACATCACAATGTTGAAAGTGAAACATCATTTATGGCCTACGGTTTCAAGTCCCTGTCACTCATTTACAATTCCATTTGCAATTCTCATCATTACATGATTTTTTAGCCCATTGAGAGATTGTGAGTTCCTCGACGTTCCTGGACTATGGAAACATCGTAGAACCAACAATTCAACGTGGCGAAGAGATTGCCACGTCAAATTGCATAAATCATTTAAATTTTTTTAATTAATTAATTAATTTTTTAATTATTAAATAATCTCACTGTCCAACCATGGTTCACAGCATGGGGAACCATGGCCAGATAGTCTCTTGGAGGCCTCATATATCATCTAATGCATTTGCATTTCGTAGTGGTACAAATAAATTGTCGAAGTATTGTCGAAATTTTTAGAACGCTTGTTGTTTTGGAAAATTTTGCCTCTTCCATATGGACGTCTATTTTCTGGAGAGTTTTTTCACTACCACCTTTTTTTTTTTTCATGATAGTCTCCTTCCCTTTCTCATTTTGCATTGTTGATTGTGTTTTTAGTGAATTTAAAGTTATTGCTTGAAGGAATGGCATAGTGTCTTGAGGTTTATAAAAATAAATTCTCTCTTCCTATTGTTGGCATTTTTTATTTAAGATTCAAAGTTGGTCTTCTTCTTTAGACCTACCCTTCATCCTCAATGGTCAACATATAATTGGCATTGGCATTTGATGTTTTATGAATGTGTTGAGGATTCAAAAATTGTAGGAAACACTACTCCGCCATGACCATGAATTTCTTCATTGACCTTGTGGATTTTACATCACTAGCTTTAAGTCACTTTCTCCTACTTCCTCTTACAAACCTACTTCTAAATTTTTCAACTATAGATGATTGTAAAGAGGAAAGTGGAGATGAATTCCTGAAGGTTATCAACTCACATGCACTATAAGAAAATGAGGGTATAAATGACTTATCCACAATGATTGCATTGACAACAATGACTTCAAAGTGATTACAAAATGACTAATTTGCAATCATTGTTGTTGGTGCAGTCATTGTGGACAAGTCATTTATACCCCCATTTTCTTGTGGTGATGAATCCACTGTAGCCACAGAGATTATGACTTAGATTGCGCTGTTAACTTTTCCTTATGCAATGTCTTCATATTTTTGGATGAAGACCTCAGGTACTCAATAAAGCCCATGTTTAGCACATGGTTTTTGAATATTTTGCCCAATTAGTACAATGATCACCTTAAGGTGAAGATATTTAAGATGACAAAATTAGTCGTATTTTCCTTGGCGAAACTCTTGAAGCCCCTGTTCAAAAAGAATACAAAGTACCGCTTTGTTATTCCCATGTTAGTGCGGATAGCTTGTAGTTTTTTTAAACTCACTTATAGTGCTAGTTTGTTGATTTGTAGTGAGATGTTTATTATAGGAAGGAGTACAGTGTGCATGGTTCTTCAGCCACTGTTGGTTTTTCCCTTAGGTCTTCTCCTAGGCTTCTTTTCTTTGGTAGGCTGGCCTAAACAGGGATCTCCAGTTTTTTTCTGCGGCCTTCCCTTTCTTTTCATTTCAGGGAAAGACTAGACTTCACCCTCTAAGAGCGGGCCTAATTTTTTCGAAGTCCGTTTACTCTTTGCAGCTCCAACAACAAGCACCTTCGGTCTCTCTTTCAGTAGCAACAAAAATGTCACTGCTTTGACGTTTCCACTGTGGTCTTGGGGACCATATTAGCAGTGATACCTATACTTAGAAATAACGCATCCATAAGAACAACAACGAAATACTCTAGGGAAAACAACGCACCAACACATGGGATTCTTAGTTCACTTACCGCGTGACCTCCTTTGGGGTACTACTAGTAGCGTAGACACTACCGCATGTTTTTTCTGGCTGCGTGCGTATCTTGACATATTTGGACAGGGCAACCCCGCCCCCAGTCTCCATCCCGCGAATGAAGTTTTCCGTTCTAGTAGTGAGAATCAAACATTGCTCCACAACAATTGCGCGGGTTTTTTTGGTGTCCGGTAATGGCCAAGGCCGATAAGTCTCCCGAAGCTCCCAAAGCAGATTTCCCTTGCATATAAGCCCTGCTGGCAGATGCTGAACCTTAGCTTCTATTTGCTGCAGGTGTGCCAAGAATTGACCTTTATACAAGTCAACCCAGGGCACCGGCGACAATGTTGGAAGATCGGTTGCCGAGTCCACTGTCGTTTTGGAATTTCAGCTAGCTTCCATTGCGAGCCTGCACTTCTAAACCACCTAAACCGCAGGAAAGCCCTAAATTTAAATGAGGATAAACTGATAGAGATGCAATAGTATGCAAGGAAAGACGACGGTAGTGCGGGCAAATCAACTACAAACCGAGCAACTGCAAACGGCATCAGCAACAACCTTCGAAGGAACGCAAACTAAACATTGGCAGGCAATCGTTGGGTAAACGGCGACTGAACCCTAAACCACATGCTAAACTGTCCTCAATTAAGGGAACGTTACATTCCTAAACCCTAAACCCTACACCGAGAAAAACGCGCCAAAATACTGCAGTCTCATTTTTAAATGAAGCCACGCCCAACACTGTTGGAGCCTTTTTTTTAACCGATGGGCGTTGTCATCACTTTTCATTGCACTGCATGCACATTCATCATGCATGGGGTATGGAGCATGTGGGCGCAAGCGAGCAAAATAGTGGCAGCAGGACACTGGAAACTTTTTTGGATAGGCACCCACGAGCAAAGGAACCGTTGGTTGGTGTTGTCAGACTGCGACGCATAAACCCATACTACTGGGCCTGTTGCAGTTATATTGTGCAGTATGAGGCAGTCCAATAAATAGCCGCTTTCTCAAGAGTGAGAAATAGCCATAATGCACGCTATTAACGATGTCTTATACTTCAAAATTTTGTGGTTCACGGGTGAGAAGCTATGTGAAACTAAGACAGGTTTCAAGGAATTATGTAGTCTATTGAGAGTATTTAGAGGCATTGATGATACACATGTATCAATTTCTAAACCCAAGTATGGAGAAAATGAATACTTTCACTTCAAGTAGGAGGGGGGGTACTTTGAATTGTCAAGCCATCGTTGATAGTACAAAATACTTTTCTAGATTGTACTTGAGCATACGTAGGTCTACCGATGACTCTTGTATGTTGCATAGATCATGTCTATATGAAAAAGCAATGCAAAATAACTTCTAGGATAGTAAAACGTGTTTTGACAACTTCAATCTTTATTTGTTGAGGGAATCCAACTCCCTCCTCATGCCCTAGCTCATGGTTTCGCGCCTAACCCGTGGCAACCAACTTGTGGCAAAGGCGTTGTTCAACAGCAAAATGAGGAGAGGTCACGGTATAGTGAAGAATGCATTTGACATGTTGAAACAAACTTTTTGAGAACTCTTGTAAAGTCCAACTTTGATGTGGCCTTACTGCCCAATGTTATCATTGTTTGTACAATGCTACACAGTATTTTGTTTAACTAGTCTCATGACAATGTAAAGAGACTACTACAAGTTTAAAAAATGGAGGGATTAGATGGTGAGGTAGTGTATGATGACGCTTCAACTTTATAAGTTGTGAATAATGTTGAAGACAAATTGAGGTAGCTACTAGAGGTAGGCAATCAACACCAATTCAAGATCTTCTTTACTCTACTGAGGAATGTTAAAATATGAAGTACATAGGTGAGTTACAAAATTTGTAACTTTTCATAAGCAATGTACTTGAATTTGTATTTATGAATTCACTATGTCATACATGGAAAAAATAATGTTGTACTTATGAAAAAACCATTGAAAAAAAATTCATTAATGACTTTCACACATGCATGTGCAGATACAACATTCACTATTGTAGCTCTATTGTGGCTCTATTGTGGTATTTTTAGTAGCACTAGTGTGCTTGGATGTAGGGTGAAGGACTATGGTCTTTTGAGGTGCCCATGCCTCTTACAAGTCAATGTCAGAAGGGCATTACAAAAAATTTGAAGCTTGAATAAGGCCACAAAACAACATGCAACAAGTGCAATTACATTTAAAAAGTTATTAAATAAATTAAATAATTTTTTAAGGACTTGACGTTGTACTAGTAGTGCCACATCAGTTTGGTGATTTCAAAACTATATTTGAAATTTTTTTATTTGAAATTTTTATTTTTAAAATTATTTTCCATGTATTTGCACTAGGGTTTGAAAGTTAAACAACCTTGTTTTGGCTTTAGATTTTTTATGATGGTCGCTTGCAGCTTCACCACCAGCAAAAAAATTTGAAAGGCGCATTCTTGTATAGTTGTACTTAAGACAAATGATAGATTTGCAAGGCTCTTGACGACTTCATTTTATTTTTGTATTATTAGCCTTGTATTCTCATTTGCAACGCATGCATTTTCATAAAGGTGCCAATCTCTCAACTTTTTAGTATTCTATCTTCTTTGTGAATAGCTTCAATTACACATCAAATTTTTATCTCTTCAAATCTTTGTTTGCTTATACCATGTCTCACATTTATCCAACTATGATGTCTTCATTAGCTTTTGGTTGGACAAGTGTACTTAACGCACTACAGTGTAGTCTAGCCTACATTAGAGATTGAAATTAAATGTGTTGTTAGAGCTCACTAGTAGGGGTGTCACTCTAATTGATAAACCTTTTTTTGTTCTTAAACTTCCAATTTCAATGGGGGGTGCTGAAAGAGGCATGAAATGGCACTCTGACATTGCTTTTCAAAGCATGAGGTGAAGAGGTCTTAATTGTGTTATCCTCTATCCATGCGCAATAGTAGCAAAGTCCATGGGGTCTTCAATTTTAGACTCTTTGTTACAATACTTCTCACAATTTATACTCTAGGCTCTAGGGACATTGTAATTTCTATCTTTGATGGATAGCAAGTCTCTTATGCAAGATAGTTGCATGCTTAAGCAATTACTAAGCCACCATCCACCTAATTCTGTCACCTACAAGATCCTCCCAATTGTATCAACGGCCCATCTATTACCACAATCTTTACAACTCTTTATCATGATGGCAATGCACTTGGGGAGCGAACACATCAACCCACACTTTAACAAGGATTTGCTCATACTTCAATAAGGGTCTATTCACAATTTAACATTTCAGCTTTGAAAAATCACAAAAAATTCACTACTTGTTAGAATGCCTTCATTCTTTTTGCAATTGATTGCTCTCAAACTTTTCAATCTTTGAAAAATATGAGAGCTAACAAATTGCTTATCCAAAATACCTAAATCAAAAATCTATGTAGTAATAGGCAATTCACACCTCATGTTGCAAACAATTGACCATTATTCTTATCCTCTACCAAGTTGGCATCCAACTAAACTTAGCATCAACAAGTGTGCTCATCAATATACTTTCCCTTCTCAAATCACCTAAAACCGTCACCCTTAAGGCCAAGTCTAAACATAGCATAAGACTTAAGAAAAATTGAAGATCATTGTAAGTATTCAAAACTGCTTTCTATGGAGAATGTTTTATTCTATGAAGTTTTTTAGAGAGATGAACTCCAACCAGTTAACTACATATGGTTGGCATACATAAAAAGTGACACATAAACTAAAGGGGCTTTCGCACCTGGCGTTAAGGAGTTTTAACTATGCAAATAGAGAAGGGCCTCGATGAATTGACCTCTGACCCTCTGGCTTGCTTAGGGGCCCATGCCCGTTGATGCGTCTTACTTGGGGTCTACCGTTCTTTTGCAAGGTCAAATCTGATTAGAGCAGTCCATTCTTTAACCCTTGAACGTCGAGGCGTATGTTTTGAGTCCGATGGATGACAAGGAATCAAACTGTATAGGACAGAAGTGCAACTATTCATCCTCTAAATTTGTTTTGGAAAAGGAAGATCTTCTACAGTAGTTTGACTTCCAATGACTAATTTTGCAATTCTGGAGGTCAATGATTCACACGGTAATAGAAAAGGAAGATTTCGAGGGTACCCCTTGGACGTTTAAGGGTTAAGAATACTTTGCTTCCATACATAAATTGGAAAAAAAAAAAACGTGTCTTGTGTAAGAAACATGAAAAGTAGAAAGTGCTAATTCACCAATTTTTTTTAAAAGTAAAGCAAACTTTACTAGGTTCAATGCAAATTGATGAACAAGTATTTCCAAGGTTCCTTGTACTTCAAGAGTAATGGGAAGCTTGTTATATTTACAAAGGTGGTAGGAGGTAGAGCAACCCATGTGGGATATGTAAATTAGAAGGAGGAGGAGCTCCACCACTAGTAGTTAAGTCTAAAGTAGCAATTGTGTTAAAACTGGGATTTCAGACCCCATTTAGGCATAGAAAAACATTTTTTTTTTAAACTTTTAACTAAATAAAGTTGGAAAATCAATATATCTTTCATCTCCAAAAATCCGTTTGAGATTTCGATACTCCAATCAAAAGTTATGGACAAGTTTTAGAGAGGGATTCGAAAAAGAAACTTCTTTGACATTTTTAAGTACCTTCTCAAAAAAAAAAATATCACCAAAAATTTCATCTTCTATAATTTAGTATCACATTTTAGAAATACAATGCTCTAAAGAAATAAGTCTCAAGAAAGGCATTTGGATATTTTGTAATGTATTCAAATTGAATCAATCATTGGAACTTTTTGGATTTGGCACATGTATTTTCATGAGGATGCAAGCAACTAGAAATTATTTTGAAATGTAAAAATCTAAAATTTTGTAATTAAGATTTTTTTTGGTAAGTGCTTAGAAGTGGTAATTTAATGCTTTAAAGACAACAAATTCATATGTAAGTGTAAATGCCTTAATTTATAACCATTTTGATTTATTACACCAGAAATATTGAAAGCCCCCAATACACTAGAAGAAAATGAGGGGTTTTGCAACTACAGTATGCAACTCATTTTGTAGTTGCATAGGACGTTTGCAACTAGGTGACAATGTAGAGTCCGTAGTTGCAGTGGACAAGTGGCATTAGTTGCAGTTTAGTTGCAAGGTTTTTTGTCATCCGACACCATACAAAGAACTTCATCCTTGTGTGCAACTTGTAGATTTGTAAATTTTAAAATATAAATCTCAATGATTTGTAGATTTCAAATTTTCAGATCTACCTCCTTTCTAGATTTTTGAATTTCAGAACTACCTTTTTCTTAGATTTTTGAATTTCAAATCTACCTTTTTCTAGATTTCAAAATTTCAAATCTACCCTCTTCTTAGATTTCAAAATTTCAGATCTTCCTTCTTCCTAGATTTCAAAATTCAATTTCCTAGATTATAAAATTTCTTGAATTTTAATTATTTTTTAAATTCTTATATACAAAATCTACAAATTGTAGAAACCCACAAATCATAGAAATTTTAGAATTCTATCAAAAGAATTCATTACATAAGACTATAACAACTTACAAGTCTTATATGTTCAATCTAATGGTACTCTTTACAATTGATATGGGTCAATTGATATAACACGAATGGGAATGAACTTTGAAAGCAACTAGGAAACAACTAGAGTGCAACTAAGAAACAACTAGCGTACAACTAGGAAACAACTATGGTCATTTTACAGTTGCATAATAGTTGCATAGGACACTAGTTGTTTCCTAGTCTTTTTTTGCAACTACAGAATGACTAATTTGCAACTAAAACAATGAATGAATGTTGTAAAACAATGACACAAAACAACTACATTAGATTTGGTGCAAATAGAGAGGAAACTAGTTGCATGACAGTTGCATAGGGCACTAGTTGCATAGTAGTTGGTTGTGCCGGACGTGTTTTTCTTCTAGTGATATTAAAAAAATTATATCCTTGCATGTTTACTTTTATTGTTTTGGAATTTCATTATGTTGAATTTCGAAGCTATAAAAAATAAATACACCTTCTGAAAGTGTGGATCTATAAAGAGGTTGATCTATGTTGAATGATTGTTTGCGTAAGGTTTAGAATTAATTGTATAAAAGCTACATGGGAGTATTTTGCTAAATAAAAATGCTTGGAATATGTATGGGAATTCAAAGTACAATTGTACATTGAACCTCAATTCTGTGGAGACCAAAATGCCACTTTAGGTTTCATGATTTTTTTGTAAATTGAAAGATTTTGATTTCAAAAAAATGATAGACCCCAAGTAAGACGCATCAACAGGCATGGGCCCCAAACAAGCCAGAGTTAAAACTCCTTAACGCTAGGTGCGAAAGCCCCTTTAGCTTCTTCAACAATTTTTCCAAGCAGTTGGGTACCGGTTTTCAAAGTTGAGATCACTGACAACAACAACAATCTTCATACTTAATTTATGACTACAGTAGATCGAGACTAACTTTCCTGTCGCTGCCACCGGAAACTTTTCTGGTTTGAATTTAATTACTAGAACTGAAATGAGAGAGAAAGCATCTGATTTCGCTCCCGCAATTACTCTGAAACCGAGATTTCTCAGTGAGTTGTGGAAACAAACTTCTGTGGGATGACAGGTACCGCCAGATCTCAAACAGACTGTCTTTCAAATTCGTGGTAAAACACTATTCGGTAGACAAATCGTCAACTCATTCATCATTAACAAATTAACGTAGCTGCTACACAAAAATATAGTACACCTGAAATCTACCTTGGTACCACAACTCCACCCTTAAATATTTTATGAAGATTTTAAAGACTATGACCATAAAAAACTTAAAAAAACTTTTTTCAATACAAGTACATCCAATGGAATAAAAACAAAAAAAGAAGTGATAACCGCACATCTCTGGTTGAAATACAGCGTCGATGAATCAGAGAAAGTACCACGGGCACTTGTATTCCAGTATTCCAGTAAACACCATCCAAGTACAAATTAATCAACACCTTCGTAAGTCTCATCTCCAATTGGAAATAAGTAGAGTCTTGAGCTAGATACTGAGCTCAATTTTTTGGCTGAGCTGGTTGTTGCGAGCGGTTACCGTTGTCTCTCATGTGGGTTTGCTGAATTTAAGGCCCTTCAAACACTCTTGGAATTTGAGATTGGCTTCTAAATTACAGTGTCAGCAAAAAAAAAACTTCCGTCTAGACGAAAATCGATAAGCACCCAAGTCTTCATTTTCGTGGAGCTGACAGTCACAAACTAGAAAATATATACAAACTAATTAGACATTACAGGTTAACTTGGAATTGATACACATCACTTTTATATATATATATATATATATATAGTTTCAAACTGTGGATGCAAAGAAAGTGTACGAAAACAAAACAAAAACAATCCCAGGACCGGCGTGATTTACGACTGTTCCTAATTAAGGTTATGTAAAGATCATTACCTCCTATACGGTAGAGCTTCACGTAATCTCTCTATTGAGTATTGGTGTTGCGTGATCTGCATAGTTGGGGCAGCAGGAATGTGCAAGAGGGCGACACAGAATCAGCAGACAAACACAGCCTTGATCGATGGCAAAGTCCAGCGATCTCTCTGCGAGTCTGCTACTTAATGCTATGAAATCAACACAATGAAGCAACAAGGATGGATCATTCAGTGTTCAGGAAATTTTTTGGAGCAATCAATGTGGAAAAGACCTTCACCTTCACCAAAATTCAAAAGAGTACCATATAAAGTGAAATGAAAAGGTTCCAATCTTTGTATGAATTGGAATAAAATATTAAAAAAATGAATAGTTCAATGAGTGCAAAAGAGAGAAATCAATTTCAAGAAAAGAAACAAAATTTGGACAACCCAAAACTATGATCGAATAGCAAAGAAGAGACATTGGAGTTTCAATGTATAGATCTTTGACATCCATTGGCCAAATAAAAATGTGAATCCCAATCATGATTGAATACACTACGAAATCTCAACCAAATGCCAGAAGAGATTTTTCAACTCATGATTGATCATGATTGATTTTTGTGGATGTAAAGGGCTTATACTTGAAGCTCTAAAGTAGGGCCTTCTTGCCCTTTACAATTTTTGATTGTTGAAACTTTGTTCTAATTTTTTCAAAATTTTCTCTAGCCTTATTATTGAACAAGGCCATTTCAGAATGTTGTACTCTTCATGGTCATCAATTTTGTACAAGTGAAGCAATTTAGGACAATGCGTCAAGTTGATGACTATTGCAAAGCATTGTTCTTGTCAATCCTTAGCCCTAATAGCCAAGCCCTTTGCCCCTATGTTAATACCTACCTTCTCAAATTGCTACCTTGCCCACTTCATCTAGGTATCTTGTCCCACCTGGATGTTAGCCACTAATTATTATCTCATGGTAATTTATGAGTTTCTGAGTTTTAAAATACCCTTCAATTTTTTTATTTTTTTGGGGGGGGGCACCGGTTGATTTCTAACCCCTCCAAATTCTTTCCGGTCTAAACCCTTTGTTTTCTAAACGCAACCCTTTCAACTAAGGTAGGAGGCTCAAACTTGGATTGGGCATTTTCAATGGAACATGCCTCAAAGGTACATTCTACTTTCTTCAATTTATCAAAATGAACCAATGGTTTACATTTCAAGAGGTGGTCGCTTTTAGAGCCCTAATATGTTTTGACTTTAAAATTTCATAACTAATTTCATGAAGGTTCAAAAAATATGAAACAACTTGAGTTAGATGTCAATTCTCCTTGTCTTTCAAGGAAAATTTATTGAAAAATATTTCAAAGTGTTTCACCTCCCTAAAATTCAGTTCCAGTCCTTACATGGTCCACTTATGGACCTCCTACCTTAGCTGCCGGTTTTTCCCGGCCATTGGTAATATTTTTAGTCTACTTCAATGTGATGATGGTATCTTTGAATTGAGTGACGATGCTTTCAGAAGGCGATGGACAACAGCATTGGATACGTCCTTCGCCAAATTCTGAGAACATAATTACACAAAATAAATTGCTGGAGTAGCACCCCTCATAGCACTAGGGTTGCAGTCCTTTGAGATAGAAATTCAGTTATTCAGTTAGTTTTTGAACTAATACCCAAATCGCAACAATTTACCCCAAATCGTGATCTTTGGCTTCTAACAAAAATGGGGATGCTGAGAAGATGATAAATGTACTGAATGAGACAAGCAGAACAGTATTCTCTGAGCATATGTAATATTCTGACCTTACGAATGCAACACTTCAAATCCCGATCGCACGTGGAAACGATGTAGCATTTGTTCTGCACAATGACCATGACAAGGTCGTTAACGCCAAAAGTAGTAGAATACGAGCTGTGCAATGAAAACTTGCAGGAGATTGAACTTCATCATAAATCTACTATGGCGAATAGTCAACAAGTCTATCCCAGAGAAAGAGTGCCGCAATTTTGCAGCGTTCCGTTGTTCTCACAAAAATACAAAGCAAACTAGTAGGGTGAGAAAATGTCTCACTCGAGTAACACGCTCTGCAATGCACTCATCAGTGTATGCACCCTTGTCAGTGCAAGGTAAGGTCTCGAATCGTGGATCCTAAGCAACCCTGCTAATCATTTCCATAAAAATATTTCACAATACAAACTATTCTGTACTTCGGAACAACAAGGACAAAGTCTATCCCCTCACAAATCACTGGACAGAAATACAGAAAATTACAATTACAACATCAGCAACCAGACAGGAGAAGTAATTATTCGCAATTTGTAAGGTCAACCTAGTTTTTGTCATTGGATACTATTGCTTCTTCTGATAAGCTTCTTCTGAACAAAAGAAGTTACTAAACATTTGCATTCCAAAGAATCTGCGTCTAAGTGAGAAAAACAAGAATAATGAACCAGGAGACACATTTACTACACCAAACGGAAGTGAAAATACCTCGATGAAACTCGGTACTTCTGACCAAATTTCTCTAGCACAGTCAATACACAATCTGTGATACAAGGAATACCTGTTGCCCTCCAAAAGAGCTCAGATCCATGGATTCAGTCAATTAGAAAACTTGATGAAATACCCCACTTAAGTTGGTTTCCACGAATAATAATCCCTTTGCCCCAACAAAGTGGCACAAGTCGGCATGTGATCAGTTGAACCCCTTGGAAGATGACGTGGAAATCGAATAAAATGTGTCAAAAGGCCAAAAAATATCCAAACCTAACAATACGAAATTGCTACACTTCTATTGACAGGGATCTAACAAACCTATTGCGACAGCAAGTTACTCACATTTAGCATACAAACAGTCCAACATCGCCTTCTCCAAGTCCAACTGCAAACCAGTAACAACACATTCAAATTCAGAATCTGAATTCTAATACTAAATTCGTTTCAATTAAGAAAAGAAACAAAAAGTACCATTAACTCTTAAGATTCCAGCTTCGCGTCACTGTCTCACAGTTATACAACTTTCCACACCCAAGAAAGGGCGTCCATGAAAAAAAACTGCAATGTTACCAAAAGCTGGTAAAACACTCTAAATTCATGCCTTGTTATGAATAGAGAAGTTGATAAAAAAAATTGGTATCCACCAGAACCTGGCACGGTGGCCCAAGTGCAGAGTTGTGTTTGAAGAAAAGCGCTGCTGAAATGTTGGGTCTGCATCCCCAAACCCGGTAACCAATTGAAGCCTCGTTCTAAATCACTCCATAATCACCCTTCCTCAATTGTGATTAACGTCCAAACTCAATTAAGAGATTTAGAAATAGAAGGACATCTGTACGAATTGACCAATTGCGAAGGCCGTGTATGGAGTACCTATTACTAAACAAAAAATTGGAATTGTTAAGAGTTTGAAATTGCGAACATACACATTTCTCGAAAGCTTTTCAATGCTGAGATCCCTTCCCTGTGGATTCAAAACGTCATCCTTGTACCTGCGCACACAGATATGCAGACAATCAAAGCCGCAAAATTAAAACTCTATTGATAATGCATACTTCCAAACCCCCGAACTCTAATTCTTTATCGAATTCAGTGAGAGGTCCTTGGATCTTCCATTACTTAAATCTGGAAACTGACTCACTTTTTAATTGCTTTTGGCGCAAGCATTCGCTTCTTGAGCGAACTCCCGAAACTTATTAAGCATCCTTCGTCACGTCTGGTTCCCTAACCTCCGACTCTCAACTTCCACACTTTCTGAATACTAAGGCAGACTTGTACTTAATAATGCCTCTGACAATTTAAATTGTGAAGCACTGGTGTATTCACGGCGAACCAAGAAATTGAAGAACCCGCTGCAAGATAGCAAAGAGACAGAGATGAAAAAAGAATGGATCATGTAGGGTTTAGGGTTTTGCGGATCAGTGATCCCAGAAGTACTGTAGTTTATGGAATTTAGTGCAATATGTTACCTTCAAGACAAAAAAAAAAGGCATCAACTTTGGCTACCTTGAGAGTGAGTAGTATTAAAAAAAATAAAAAATAAAGGATTTTGCAAGTTATAAAGGATTATTGGGAGTACAATTATACAAAATTGACTAAATAGATGCTAATTCCAATGTGGGGGACATTGCAAATTGGCTATCAAATCGTATTGGTTGTTGTAGTCATGGCTAAAATTTAATTTTTTCAAAGATTTTTTCCAATGTACATTTAGCTATTGAAAATTTTAAGTAGCAATGGAGCAAATTTTAGCCAATTTTGTGAACGTTGTTGGGAATGAATATAAGCAACAATAAATTATAGAATGGATGAATGTCTTTTTGAATCAACTGAACTTAGAGTAGCCCAATAACATCTATTAAAGGGCGGGGCCCCTATGTGAAGGTCAAATTCAACAAAAATTAAGTCTTTTTGTAAAAAAAAGTGCCACAAGGCACCTTGTGAATGGTATGAGGTGATGTGGTCCTCTCAAAATCTGATGTGGAAATTCAATTTCAGCATTGGAGTGCCGAATCATACCTTCATATACAGTATACATAACATTGTTTACCAATATGGCAAGGATCACTTTTGCATCCTAGAAAAGGGAATCCTGCAATTAACAAAATTGTCTTATGACTCCTTAGCCAACTCCAATCCTTGCATTAACCCATTAAGGACCAGTCGACCACTTTCTAGTCGACTTTGGTACTTTTTGTCTCCTACAATTTGTAGAACATTTGATTTTCAAAAACTTAAAGAGGAACACATTTAAAGTGTCTTCATATGCTCTTAACAAAACCAATTTCAAGAAAATGTGTGCAAAAATGAGTGAGTTGTGCTTGTTCAAACTTAAAATAGCTTGACCTTTCATATTGGGATTTTCAATGAAAAATGCATATTTATTTCAAAAGACGACTATTTATGTGTGAAGGAATTAGTTGAAAGGTTTTGGGTCAATTTCCGTACAATTTACGCAAATTTATGCCCAATTGTAGCAAACCCTAGTTTTGCACTAGTGCAAATGGTTGTTTATGGCACATTAATCTTTGAAGAGTTATTACAAAGATGTGAACCGTTGGATCACTTTCATTTTTTGTGTGGTTCAAGAACCTATCCCATGGAATTCATCCAATCTAAAATTACATTTATCAAGAGGGCTCAAAATGGCACTTTTTTGGAATTGTATACAAAAATTACACCTGCCCCTCAAATCAACCACGGACGTTAATGGGTTAAATGATAATTCATTCTCACGCATCTAAAAAGGTAAAATACCTTCCTAGCATGGAGAGAACACTAGTAGAAAAACAATGACCATCATAACAAAAAATCAACAAAAAAGTGTTGATGTTGTTTGTATCCTCGGTCTCGTTGTCTTGGATAGTACTTAACAAAAAATTGTTGTCCATTTTGTTGTGGTGGTCTAGTCAAAAAAATAAAATAATAATTCATTTATAAATTTGCTCAATAAATGGCCATTACATGGCAAACCAAAAATCATCCCTATAGACAATGCCACATAGGCAAAAACTGCCATGTAAATAGGATAATTAAATTAATTTTTATACTTGAATTAAAAAGAAGAAGGCAAACTTATTTTAAGCTGGTGATAGAAGAGAGGTAACTTCAATGATAGAAGAGAGAAAAAGGCAACCTCTTTATACAAATGGGGGGGGGGGTAGATGGTAGAAAAAAATATATGAGATATGTGAATGAAGACTATGAGTGGTTCACATATCCCATATGGTTTGTTCTACCTTCTACCACCCCATTTGTATAAAGAGCTTGTGTAAAGTATCGATATCAATAAAAAAAGTGTTAACTTTTTTGTTGATTTGGACATTGTACTACTTGAATCAACAAAAATTAAGTGACCATTTTGTTGACTTGTACCAAATCAACAAAAAATTGTTAAAACGGTCAATGCATTATGCCAATCAACAAAAACTTGTTAATTTTTTGTTAACTTGGACACCATTTTCTAGTAGTGAAAGACCATAGCCTTGTTCTTCAATGTTACGAGTAACCTTTTATCAAGGAGAGTTGAGAATAAACCCATGTGAAGATAATATTTTCCAACTTTGTGGTTGAGGGTACTTTGACAAAAAAAAAAAGGAAAAAAAAAACTTTCAAAAAATGAATAAAGAACAAAATGATTCCACTCTCCTTAAAAATCCTTCCAACATCTACTTATTTTGAAAACAATGATCCCATTAATACAAGTCATAACCTTCAAGAGCTTAACCTCTAAATGCTCTGTCAAACTTTTTTTGAGCTTTTTTGAGTTTACTATATAAAACTAAACAAAAAGCCCATGTTTTTATTAGTTTTATCAAAAAAAATTAAAATTGTAATTGAATGAATTCAAACTAAACATACTATAAATTTTAAAGGCAAAGAAAACATAGCAATATCAATTATGGATTTAAAGGTTATATTTAATCAAGAGGGTGTTAAAACTATGAAAGTGATTTGAAGACTCTCAATTCACTTTTTCTACATGACCTTTTGTACGTAGATGAAAGTTACATATGAAAGATGTGTTGTAAAGTGTAATATGGAGGAATTATTTAGCTATAATTTTCAAACAAAGCTATAAACAATCATTCATAGATCAAATTTATACGATTACAGTTCTTTTATATTTGCCAAAAAACATTTTAAAAATTAAACCAAAAATTCAAATTTTTTTCTCCAATTGATTGTAAATCGATTACTAATAAATTTTAGAAGAATTTTGTTGTTGTGATTTTAACCTTAAATTCTATTCAACAAATTCTTTACCACCATTCAATTGGGAGTAGCCTTTTTAATGAGTTTTTAAAATTAAAAAACAAAGTAGATTTGGTAGTCTTTCTATTTTATATTTTGAACTAAGATTGCTATAGTCATAAGTTTGTATGAAAAAAATAGCACAATAAAAATATTTAATATCTACCTAGGATTAGAAACTTTGTTATTTAGAGAAAGCATTCATGTTTTTGTATTGTATCTTTTGAATTCTTTTACACATCAATTGAAGATATACTTTGGCAAATTATAGGAAGTTTCAAATGCTAAAAGTAAAAATTGTGTTTGTAGTTAATTTCAAATCAATTCTCTAAAATTGACTGTGAAACAAATCTTAAAATATTATTATGATGTGACCACATAGATAATCTCTAATCTTGGTATAATCTTTAAAAATAATTATGCAACATTAGATGAGTTTCTGCTGTTGTATAAGGCTGCAAGTTTCCCTGCGTTTCCAAGCTCTGGGAATGCCGCCATGCAAATTGCTGATGTAATTGAAAGTCTACTACATTGACAAATATTAAAAAAAAAATTATGATATATTTTTATAATATTTAAAAAATTAATTAATTAATTTTCAGACAATAGTGGCTTGTTCCCAGTAACATGAACCAGCCTGAAACGACCCTCTCCAAGGGTTGAATCCCATATAATGATTAAATCTTTTGATGCATTTTTGTTTTGTCCCCAAACCCTAAATCCTTAACGGTTAAAATATAAATTCTATCTAACTTGATTCATTTTAACTTTTTACGTTATTTATTTTATTGAAGTCACTTTCGAGTGTTCATTCTTTAAATTAGAAAAATCATGTTTTTTGAGATGAAATGCAGTTGTGTACATTCCATGAATTGTAGAAGCTTTGCAAAGATGATATTAAATTTTTATTGATCACGCCTCAATTGAAATATTTAGATATGCTAGTGAATTTTCATTGCATATGAAGTGAAGATGTTAAAGCGTAATGACCCTTTTTGTAACCTCATTGATGATTATTCTAATGATAATACCATACCCGATGGTTAGATTCGGCAAAACAAAATTTCTAAAAATAAATGTTAGAAATTTAGAGTTATTATTTTTTCAAAGAAATTACATGGATTTATTTATTTTTAGGCATTTCTTGAATCATATGTGCCAACTTTAATTAATTATTTGGCGGAGAATGTTGAACCTAAGTACCTAACCACCAAGTGCAATAAGCAAACCTTGATCCCTCTTGGATATGTAGATCAACCCATTAGAATTTTGAGCCCCAAATCTTAGAAAATAATCACTTTTGAATCAAGATTTTGGATGGTGGTAAATATTTTTAAGTGGAGTAATTGTATGACGCTAATCTCACCCTTATATAAAACACATACATAATGTTTCCAAGTCAAATTCTTCATCAATTTTGAGACCAATGTGATTAAAGTATTATCATTTCTTTTTTTGCACTACAAGCCTATAGGAGTTTTTCAACTTTATAATTCAACTCGAATATTTTAGTTTGATATACAAGCTTAATTTGAAATTTAGCACACCAAAAATTAGAACTTGAGCTTGTTTTGTAAAATACTTTACACCTCACATTGCCATGATCTTGTCTCAAAATTCATTAACAAATTTACTAAACAACTATTCTAGATGCTTTTTCATAGTAGATATTGATTTGGCATATTTTCTTACTACAAGTTGGATTCTTCTTCAAATTACTTGTTCAATAAATTTCTAATGTTTAGAATTGTAAAATGTTTTGTCTTTTGTTTTAGTATTAACTTGTAAAGAACAAGAGGTGTTTGCAAGAAAAATTTGTTAATTTTTTTGTATTTTCAAATGGGACACAAATGAAAGAACTTCATTGTGGGCAAAAAATAAGTTTTTAGAAGAGGTTAGAAAGATGATTGAGCATTTAAAGTAAGCACATCCAATTGTGACACCTTTTGTTCTCTAACACTTAAAAAAAATGGATTAAAACCTTTAAGGACCAGAGAGTAATCCAAAATTTTCTAAAATTGTGAAGACATAATATAAAATAAAAATTTAATGATGACTTTCAAACAATAGTAGTAAAATATAATCTATATAGTTTACATTGAAAAAGTCTTGGTTTTGGATAGATGCAAGAAACACCGAACGATTTAGGGAGCATTCTGCCAAAACTGCGTTTTTTCTGCCCAATACTAGGAGTACTACAGAACGGAGCAATCTCAGCCATTGATCCGAAAAATCAACGGCCAATAGTACTTTTGAGTACTTAATAATACTAAAACAATACTATTTGAAAAAAACAATAGTTTGTCACAAAAAATAGATAAAATTAAGTATAAATTAATAATAATTAGAAAATCATGAATTAAAAAAAACTAAAAATTGACCATTTGTAAAGACTTGATAGTGATTACATTTCACCAAAAAACAAAAGTTGAAACCATCATGAATGTTTGGAGCGTTATGGGCAAGGGACCCCTATTTGCATGCATGTTGAAGACAAAGAATTGTGTTTTTTTGAATGCCCTTTGGTGGGCACATGCCCTTCTATTGTGGCAATAGCACACAACAATCCTAGACGTACATCATCATTTTTGGATACTCCACAATACTAAAAAACCCTAAAATGCAAAGTATGACAAATTAGGTAAATTATAATTTAATTAAAGGATTTTAAAGTACATGGACTTCATTTCCCAAAAGATATGGCGAATGGCAACTCCGATATTCCAATTATGACGTAAAATAGTATTGGTGTTTCTTACATTCACCCTTTTGTTTGTCTATTTTTTGTTCCTTGTGAAAGCTAGCAATAACAAGTTGCGAGACAAGTTGTGAGTGGATTGAAGACTCCTCGCATACTATAGCTAACCTTATAACTTGATGTTGGATGTTATGGATGTAGGTGGGCCCACTATGTCTTATAGTATTTTTGACAAATTTCAAAAACTTCAATACAATACTCTCTTGCTTTATTAAAATACAAGTTTAAGTTGTTCAATACTTAGAGTGAGAAGATGGTGATACGCTTTTGCAAACTTGGGATGATTTAATTCCTACTTGGATATATTTTGGACACACTAGTATAATGTTTTGCTAGCAATGATTTACGAATGTAGCAAAGCTTTTGTTTGAGCAAAAAATTACATATGTCTTGTTTAGACCAAATCTCTCATTCTTAAAGCTTACAATTGATATGGATACAAGTTAGGTGTAAATCTATTATGATCTAAGTTTTGAACTCAATAACGATAGACAAGATCACATTAGTGCTTGTTCTAAGGATGTTCTAGAAAAATGATTTTAATTTTTTTATTAAATCATATAATATTTTCATGAGCCAAACAGATTTTACAAGAAACAAGCATATTACAAAAATTGATTGCACGCACAATGACATTATACATCAATGATATTGATAATTTTTCATATTTCAAAAATTAAAAAATAGGTATTAACGAAGATTGAAGAAGGGATTTGTAGTGATTCCAAATGATATAAGGTAAGAGGTTCATGAAGCACTATACAAGATCCCTTTAATGCATAGATGGTCAATTTCGTTAAAATGGCGGTATTCCACATGCCATTTTAATGGAATATCTTCTACAAATGGAGAATAAGTGTGCCACGATAGGGTCATACATGTGCCAATTTTATGCCTAGCACATTCAAATCACTCCTAGTTCACGCATTTCCACTCCCCTCAGACAATCTTTCCATTGTTTTCATTCTTTCAGTGGTTTCATTTTGTGCCATTTTAATGGAATACGCCATTTTAACGAAATTGACCATATAGTCACATTTTGCTTTCTAATTGCACCCACATTGTATAAATATTGTACATTTCAAGAGGTGGACACTTTTAATGACCACCACAATTCAGCTTCAAAAATTCATAACTAGTTCTATGAAGCTCCCAAAATATGAAACAACTTCGGTTAGATGCCAATTCCATTTGTCTTTCAAGGAAAATTTACTGAAAAACATTTCAAAGAGTCTAAACCTCCCCAAATTAATTTTCAGCTCTTAGCCTCTTAAATGGACACTTCATAAACCTCCTAAGGTAGGATCACTGATTCATGACCGAAGACCCATACCCAACCTTTAGGGTGTAGTTATTTCCAACCAAAGCTTGGAATGTGTTTTTTTCTCCTTTTCAAGGTTGGGACTTACTAGTAAGGTCATGATACATGTTCCAAAATAGTGAGCAAGAAAGGAGTTCTTGAATGATTGGAATTGGATGACTCTAAACATTAAACATGGGTCTGGACTTCTGTCATCCAAAATTCATACTAATTTCAGTTCAAGCGATAAAATTACCAATTTTTTTGCAATCTCCGTCATTTCTATCATTGCACCTCCAAAAATATTTGCTTCACTTTGCTTTGCACTACTCTTGATCATGTCCAAAAATGCTTACAATCAAACTTCCCTTACTGCATAGAAATGGTAGAAAGCAATTCTTAGCTACATGCACATAGAGAAGCTCAAGTGCCAAAGGCCAATTATTTAAACATGCTCATGTTATACAATAATTGTGTTCAATTGGTTGCTCATCTAAGAAAATCAGTGATGTTCAATATAATCAGCTCCATTGTTGGTTTGTGCAGTAGACTCTATGCACATAAAGACTATGCAAATAAAAAAACTACAATTACTTATGCAAGTAGAGAATTTGCATTATGAGGGTTTTCACTGTAATTGACTAAGGTAAACCAGCCTATGACAGGCCAAGTGCCTAATACAGACATCTATAAGATCTCTCATTACAGTTTTCCATCAATCTGTGCTAGGTTTTTTCTAATTAATGTAAGCAAAACTTTATTAGGTAGGTTGATGGCTGAAATCAATGTTTTGTATGATGGTGATGGAGATGTTAGAGACTGTTTTAGGAACTTGTCTCTTTCTAGTGTATTTCATTATATGAACTAACTTTTTTTATTCCTTTCTGTCATGTTCATGTTAGAAAATATTTCAACCATGTTAGGAAATATTGTAACTGCATTGGGTGGTTTGATGACCACCATGGGTATAGTTTTTGATGGTTGTGGGATAGTCTACAGACTGTTTTGAGTCATCTGGCTAGTTCACTTCAAAAATCTGTAACAAATTAATACTTTGTCTAAAAAATAAAATTTCAATTGTTCTACCAATTTTTCATGTTTGCCTTTATATGAAAAAAAAATTTCAAAATTTCAAATATGTCAACAAGGCAAACCAGGCAATCTGCCTGTCATAGGCTGGTTTACCTTAGTTATAGGCGCCTTCATTATACTGCCTTATTACCTTACATGATTTTTGTTTGTTTGTTTGACACAAATGAATATTACCTTACATGATCATTGTGCCAACGGCACAGGGGATTGCTAATAATTCTCAATAGAGAGAAGAAAGAATGCTCTACTTATTATTAAGTGAATGCTTCGTTTTAATTGTGTGTTTACTATGATGTCATTTAGTTCGAGCACTTGGGCTAAACTTTCGCCCTATTTAATTCCTTGCTGACTTCTCAAACTCTGAACTGCCGCATTCAGTTGCTGACTTTGAAACTGCCGCTTTTGCTACAGTAGAATATTCCGGATCTCATTCACACCACAGTCCCCCAGACAGCAAGTCAGCAACTGCACAACAGACGAAATGTTCAATTCAGGAGCACAGTATAATAAGCTTCATAAGCTTCCTTTGATGTCGGATTCATGTATTAAGTCCACCCCACACGCTTAACTGAACTTAATTGAACTTAATTCGCTACAAATCAGTTGCCGGAAACTTCCTGTAGCAAGCTCATCTATCTCACTAATTAAGCGCTTGGCTGCATCTACCTGTCTCTTCCTTCCAAGTCAGCGCCCAATTTTAGCCCTCTTGCACATCGTGAGAATAAAATTTATAAAAATATAATACTAAATTTTACACCACTAGATCTGCTGTGCCGCCCATGCGGGATGATCGATTGGTATCACTTGTAACTTGTACAAAAATCCCGTCTTCCTTTGGAACTCTCCGGGTTTGGGCTTTCGCAGGGGATGCCTCACTTGCTTTAGTATTTTGTTTCGTCAATGCAATGAGGCTCAAGTCTCGTTTGTGAATAAATTAAAGAAAAGAAAGAAATTAAAGAGAAAAATCTCATCCGTCCTGGGCAAAATGCATACAACATCAACTGGATGCGTCATGGCGAGGTGATCGCGCTCAGGGCTCCACGAAATTGAATGTTCCCAGACAGGGAGTGAGTTCGTAGACCTCGCTTGCAAATTGGGCCTTCCTATGCTAGTGGATGGTGCAAAGTCGGGGAGCAAGCAATCATTAGCTGGATTTCATAGCAAGTGGGGAGCGGAAAGCTCCATAATTCCAGCCGAAACAGTGAAAGAATTGAATCCGGGTTTCGGTAAATAGCAACCTGAAGTGCATGGATCGAACCAAGGCTACATGCATGCTCCGAATTGTAAGATCGAGCCCTCTCCGATGGGAACGAAACACCCAAAAAGAAAGGGTCACTAGCTGTACTTCAATATCAACAACAACAACAAAAAAAGTCGAGCAAAAAGTGTCCGGAGGCACAGGAACAGTCCTAGAAAATCAGAAAAGAAAAGGCTGCAACTTGGGCTTGGGCGAGTAGTACAGTACTGTCCAGTGCTAGCGTTCGCCACTCAGGTACATGAACCAGACGTTACAAATGACTTTAGACTATGAGTTTGAGGGTCCGTTGCCAAGTACCAACAAAAGCGCACGAAGTCGTGGGCCAATGACACTTTCTTTTTTCTGGCTTTTAGTCTCAAGGGTAGTATTGAATTGGGTTTGAATTCTCATACTGTACCACGGGAGCGCAAACCAAGGCGGATGACAAGTGAGATTCTTTCTGCTCGAGACGAGAGTTGTCTTATCTATGGATATATAGCTTACGATAGCGTGTCGAGGATGTCGGAAACCAGCATGATGTGATGAACTTGAGGCCCAAAGTGCACCTGGCACGTCCAGCTCCTTGCCACCTGGCTTGGCTGGAGTTGCAGAATTGGACGGAGCTACCCTGGCTGACTGCTGCTACAGTTGTCTGTACCCAACACCCAATCGAAAGCATGAGTTGAGTTCGTTTCCAAAGTCAATCTGTCACTACCCTGAAATAGCACACAAAGCTTAACTTACTTGTGGAAAAAGAAAAGACGAGAGGAGCCGTTATTTTTATAGAGAGCGTGCAGGAATTGGAGTGTAGAAATTGATTGCGCAGGGCGCCGCCATGGATGACGGGCAAGCGACGAACCCACCCACCCCCGCCCAGAGGCGCCGCGGGCTCCCGGTCCGGCATCTCTGCAGGCGTGCGAAAGTGATGAGCCGGGCGTGGCACGACGAGACTTCACTGTAACGGGTGCCCCCTGAAATTGGAAGTGGGAGGGAATATTCGCCGGAAAAGAGGCGGAGTGGAGATCGGGTAGAGATAGCCCATGGCCCACGCACTTCTTGTAGTGCTGCATCTCCCCATTGGCAACATTTGCTAACACTGGGACTCTTCAATCCACCATGAAATTTCACCACGACATTCAAATGGATTGGAATCACTGAATGCGGGTCCATCCCCTCTTCAGAAATTTCTGTCTTCCATTCCTGGTGTACATTGAATTGTACAGTGCGGGAATGGAAGCATCATGGTGGGTGAGATCACAGGGTAGCGAAGGCGCACGGATGTGAAGATGCAGTACTCCAAGATGTAAGTGAGCGACAGAGCTGATAAGGAACGCCAAAATCTTCAAATCTTCGAACCTTTGAACAAATCGTCAAATCTGGACAATGTCACTACTTCAGACAGCTTCATCGTCGAATCCGTTCTACCCTTGAAAGAACCAAATTCGAAATTCAGAGACACGCATTCAATCTCGAAGACTGAATTCGTTCAGATTGGATTCGGGTATAATTCCACGGCCTCATTCATGACCTCTCAATGCATTCTACCCGACCCACATTCTCGTAACATACCGACGATTGCATTGGAATCTAACCTAAGATACTCTATAGGAAAAAACACGTAATTCCCAAACGAAGAATTCTACAAAGGAACAAACCAAAATAATACAAAACACGATCACGTATACCGGTAGCAAATCCAGTGATCAGACAAGTGATGATCAAGTGATCAAACAAGTTATCACCTAGGCTTCGGACCAGTCCTACCAGCCCGAGAGACAGAGAACTTCGTAACCACGGACGTGAATCTCAACATTGACTCCCAAGAATCGAATCGAATCGATCTTCAGAATGCACCCATTCTTCGAATGAGGAGAGCCTTACACTCACACACCAAGGGCGGACTAGCCACACCAGTGCAAGAGAACGAGAGCTTCGTAACTACGGACGTGAATCTCAACATTGACTGCTGAGAATCGAATCGAATCAACTCGATCTTCAGAATGCACCATTCTTTGAATGAGGAAAACTACACTTCCTCACCCCAGGACTCCTAGTTCTACTCCAGGGAGCGAAGACGACTTGCGGGTGTACAACTGAGAGGTACACCCTCAGAGGCACTGAAAATGGTTGTGCAAGAAGTGAGTGCAAGGAGCCCGCCACATTGGCAGCTACTTATTGCATGGCGAAGGCGGCGAGCCAGGCAGGCAGGCAGCGAAGGGGACTGAAGTTGGGGAACGGCGGGGAGAGCACGCACGGCAACGCCAATAACTGGTCACCCCACCCACGTACCCGCTCGCCCGCCCGCACGCCGTGACGGGATCCACGGGGACGAGGCGTTCCCAACGAAGGTAATACAGTAACTTAACGGGGATTCAAAACCCCGGGCAGGGCAATAAAAGCGCTTGCTGCTGCAGCAATCGCCCGTCGTGCAACGAGTAGGTGTACCTAGCTAGCTAAGGGCCGAAATGGGGCCTAGGTTAAGATCATCCTGGAGATAGTGCAAACACGGAGTGGGGCGATCCCATCATCATCACAACACCAGGCAGGGGAGCGGGGACTAGCTAGAACGCTGCATATGTACCTGGACTGAACAGATCTAGTGTAGTGTAAGTGGAGTTAAGGGATGCCCACCCACTCGCCACACCATGCAGGCAGGAGAACGAGGAGGACTAGCTACGTTAGAACTCTGGCATATGTACCTGGACTGTACAGATCTAGAGTTGTATTGTAGTTTAGTGTAGTTTAGTGTAAGTGTAGTGTAGTTTATGCCCACTCCCTCCCCGCCTTCAATTGAGTTATGCGCCACGGCACTGTTGAACGTCCAGGTGGGCAGCAGGTTGTTGGGTTGCAGGTTGCAGGCAGGCCATGCAGCAACAGCAACAGGAGACGGGAGCTCCAGCCTGGACTTGAAAGTGTGCACGTTTCGACATTGCCCGTCAGGGAGGGCATCTACTAATTAAGCTTGCTGCCATTAGCCGGCTGAGTGGCTGACTTCCGAGTTTGCCTCCCCCTGCGACCGAAATAGCTTGCCAAGCATTGCACTCCTGTACGTTCCAGTCGCCACTGGCTGCGGCTCAGCCGCTCAGGGGGAGTCGCGAGAACGCCCGGGGCCCGCATCGTCGAGTGCTTGCTTTTTATATCAAACGCCCGACCTGCAGTGATTCTTTCGCTGGCTAATATAACCAGCAGAAACTCCCCCCCTTGCCCTGAAAAATTGAATTTTTAAAATTTTACTGCTCCGCCTCGTGAAGAAGACCCAGGAACCAAACGGACACCGAACCATTCCAGTTTCCAACTTGGCGAATTTCACCCGAGAGCATCCTCAATCCAGTACTCTAAATTAAAGAGTCAGACCCCGGCAAAATGGAGGAGAATAATTTAACATAGCCTCGTTTAGAGGGACCTCCAAGTTCACACGGCATTTGGCGAGTCTGTACAGCCCGGCATTAGACGGATTCTTCTGCTTGTTTGCAACCCATGATGGAATTTTGTCATATATTTGAAATAAGATCATAATCGTGATTGTTCAGTACAAGAAAACAAGGCCCAAATCAAGGCGTCTGAACCAACCGAATCAACACATATAGAGAGTGTGATTGGGTCCCGGTAACTTGAATTTGAAGGTGGGGATGAACCTGTACTTTGAAGGGTAGAGTGTAGAGGCCCTCCACTGAGGATGCTCTTCTTAAACTGACCAACGTTTTTTTTACCTCTGAAATGGATCCATATCCTAGTTCTCAAAGGCATACCCGGGAACCTGGAAGACCTAAAAACTGCCTTGCCCAGGTCTCCCATTTAATTAGAAAGTCTGTCTTGGGGTTCTCACGAGTGCTCGCTTGATGTGTCAGGGCTTCCCTTGTCAGAACTTTCGCCACAAAGGTCGAAACTGGGAACTGGATCATATCCCGCCTCTTAATAAAGCCCCAGTGACAGACGAGTCGGGACTAGTCCTTTAACTAAACTTGCAACTACCGGAAGCGTCTCCCTCAACAGACAGAAACTGACTGACGACTCACGTGGTTTTCGCGGCGGTAGAGTAGCGCCCCTGGGTGCTTCGCAGGCGTGATTGAAGCATGCATTATCAATGTTGGTGTTATTATTAATATATCATGTATTATGTATGATGATGATGACTCCTCACTAGTCACTCCCCACAAGGGAAGTGAGTGACTGGAAGTGAAGTGAAGTGAACCCACGAGTCTGGGTTCCAGGAGTAACTTCGTAGTAAAAGAATTGAAAACTTTCTTTAACTTATTACTGTCCAATGCCAGTCCACGACGCCTGTAGCCTGCCTGCCTGCCTGCCTCCTGCTGCTGCGGCAGCAGCTGCTCAACAAGCTCTTCAGTCTCTTCAATTACTTACTTCCATGCGACTCCGACGTGCCTGCCTGTTAAGAAGAAAGAAAAAGTGCGAGTAACTCTCACGTATTCGGGGAAGGCGTGGTTTGTTACCTGAATGATGAGCTTGCGCATGTTTGGAGCTGGATCGAATCGACTGATCTCTAGCTCAGACGTCACGCTGGAATTGAAGGGAGGCCTTTATCAGCAGGCTAGGCTAGGCTAGGCTAGGGGGAGACGTGACCAGATCAGAATATGATAATATAAATGGTGACCAAAACTCTTGTTTCGTACATTGATGCGACGCTGTGAATGCGCGTATGAATGAACACCAACAGTCATGTATCAACAAAAATTGTAAAGAAAGCAGTGAGAGTTTGGGGAGATGTATCAGTGATGTCGACGGGACTAATTTCAAAGCATGGTTTCAGTTAGTCTTCCGTCACCGCCATAGCCTTCGCCTTTGTTTTGCTTCGAGATACAAGTTGGATCTTTCGATGTACAGTACAATCCACTTCAGAGCGAGCTTCAGAGCAGATCTACTGTTGGGAATGTAACTGTGCAGACGTGATCTGCACCATGTGCCTGTCCGGTAGAACATCCCCACCAAGCCACCAAGGGTACTCCGTATACGTATCTGGATGGATGTATTTCATCTGGATAGGGAAGAAAACCCACCACCACCAAGGTCTTGCACACCCTACTCAAAGGTCAAATTCAGCAGAAATTAAGTCATTTGGAAAAAAAAGTGACACGTGTCATCTTGTGAATGGTCTAAAGTGACGTGGACCTTTGAGAGTCTAACATGGAAACTCAATTTCAGCACCTGAATTAGAGCCTCACGTATAGTATGTGAAAATTTAGGGGAGTCAAGGGCCCAATCATCGGTATAGGGCCTTATTTATATAGAAATCAAATCACCTTTTGTACATTGAGCATTCCCTATCTCCATATTTGCTCTCCTTCATCCAAACAAGGAGGAATTGGTGGGGATGCTCTTAGAAAGCATTCAAATCAAGGATTTCAGTATCTTTATTTTAATTGTTTAGCTTATTCAATTAAACCCTATAGGAGTAAAAGACAATTTGTCCTTGAAATAGACAAGTAGGAATTCAAACACGTAACTAGGAAGTCAATTTTGAATGAACCTCTTTGGAATTTTTACATGAGTTGTGTCCCAAAAGTTATTTTCATAATAAGCTCAAGTTGTTAAAATACTACAATCTCAAATTTAAAATTGTATTATACGTATTTTTGTAATAAAAAAAAATTGGTATAAACTTTGCTAAATTTAACCAACTTATAAGTTATAAAGGACTAGATGAGTAGACGTTGATATTTCAAACAATGGATGATATTCTAAGTGCATGGAATATTTGTTTTTATTCCATCCATCTAAATACATTGGTAGGTTTTGTGTTAGTTCTTTTACATTTTTATGGTATAGATTTTTAACAACTTTCATTTGGAAATCTTCTATAGTTTAAGGGGCATATATAAGTCTAACTTCAAAAACAATCTTTTTCAGTTTAAAAAAATGATCCTTTCAAAACAACTTCATGGAACAAGTAAATAAAATCTTTAAAAATCACTAGAACTAGAACTTAAAATTTTGAACTCCATAAAATATATATATTCTAAAAATTACAAATATCAATCTTCAATCAAGTTTAGAAAGAATCTTCAAATTTAGGTTTAGGATTTTATCGAGAACTGTTATTAGTTAGTGTAGCAATTGATCTAATTGTTTGGGTATGACTTATGGATCATCTTGTAGGGTGGGCAATTTAGGTAGCTTGTGCTAAACTATCCTCTATCACTTCTAAAAGCTAGCAACTATATTTGTGACTATCATGATATAGTATATTGTGAGTATAATTATAGCAAAAAATTTGCATTGGGCATTCTAATTGAAAATGAAATCTTTGTCAAATTTCAAGATTGATAAACTAGATGTTCATCTTGAAATGTTCAAATGATATCACTAGTAGAAAATCAGGCCCAATCTATTGTTTTGGTCACATTGATCATCAACAAAAATTTGTTGATGATCAACACGACCAAAACAACAGATTGGGCCTGATTTTCTACTAGTGTATGAAAAAATGCATATTGATGTACACATATATATATATACCCTGATATTTTTGTATATACATGAAATCATATATACCTACATTTTGAAGAGGGGCTAGGTTTTTCTATGTCCCCCATTCATTTCTAAAATCAAGGGCATTGGTTGACAACTTTGAATGCATAGTACAATGCAAATGTCAAAAAAAACTATTTTTGATTAAAAAATCTTAGTCTAAGAGGAGTCAATGTTTGTTGAATTTGGTGGGCAAGGTAGAAAAATACCTTCTTAATTTAATTTCAAACACTCAAAATCTTGAAATGTATGCAATTGATGAAAGTTTTTGAAATTTTTCCATGCATTTCCATAATAGTGTAGTACATTTTAACTCCATTGTTATGTGACATTCGTATTTTGGATGATGAACATAGTGCTTCAAGCCAATGTTTTGTTTAAATATCTCTTCATTCATCCAAAGCAATTCTAGAATTTTTAAAAGATGTTCATTTTTTATGATTGATTTGATGAAATTGATGAAAATAAAAGTAAAAATGTACAAAAACACAAATAAGGTTACTCATTTGAAAGGAATAATAAACATGATTATGATCAATGGTGATTGCAATAAACGCATTCCTTCTAATTTTGTTAAATGATTTATAATAACACATATTTTGATAAATATTGAAGGAATGGATGGACTCAAATTCTCATGTAAAGTAGAAGGAGTTTTGAAATGATTGAGAATACAATGAATGAATTACCAAAACAAAGAAGAATAAGGCCCTCTAGAATGTTTGCCAAACATTGTCAATATGAGTATCAAGAGCTTAGAATAGTTTTCTGGGAACAAGAATTAGTAATCTTCTAGTGAAACTTAGAGTAAAGTGTCTTCATATTTCCATATAGGTATACAATAATTGACTTATCTTTTAGAGGATCTTTTGAAGTTGTAAAATTCAAGTTGACTTCATAGAGTATAATTCTTGCCTAAAAATTAACTATGGAACTCGCTATGGAATCTACAATGATGCTTTGGCATCTCTTTCAAGAAATAAATATCCAAATTAATTTTGAGTTTAGTCTAACAAAATACAAACATCAAAATATCTTAGATAAAGAAAAGCTAAATTTTTTATTGGAGCATTTTTTTCTCATTCATTTGATTGTACTAAATCCAAACAGACCTAGTCTTTTATCATTATAGCCATTAATACATTGCATTTTTTTTATATTGCAACAATGGCTACAATGCACATGAATTTCTTCTAAATCCAAGCACCATCTAGAAAATTGCCCAAAATCTTTAAATGAAATAAAAAATCAATTTGTTAAGAATGTTTGCAAATTTTACTTACCATCATCATTTAATTCACAAAATATTATACAACTATTCCCAAACAAAAATTGGCCATGAATTAGAGATAGAAAGATTAGACGGTAACAAGTAATGGCAATAAAAACTCTATTATGACTTGCCATACATTCCAAGCCTAAGCATTTTTCAAGCACAACTTTGGTTCAAAGTAGTGAAAATTTAATGAAGGTGGCAAGAACAATTCTAGAGTATTGGTTATAGTATAGTAAAGATTATTGATATTTGAAACTTTCATACTTGCAATTTTTTAAGGGCCAAAGTGCTATTGAAAGCTAGTTGTTAGAAATTAGAAGTTGAAGTTTTGGACGGATGATTCTCTAGTAGAACATGAGCTATTACTTAAAAACTATAAAAAAATAGATAATTCTATGTGACATAAAAGTCTTCGAGGTGCATGTGTTTGTGCTTCCATTTTGGAATATGGAAAGAAAAATTTGATGGCAATTAGATGTGGCACTCTTCACTGGTTTTTTTTTTTACAATTTACCATTATTTTTTGTATTCCTTCAAAATTTTCCTATTCTTTACATATCTAAACTTCATAATATCTATTATGTTGAGATTTTGTACTTTCTTAGTTCACCTATTTCAAAATTATTATACCTCTAATCTCCATAGAATTTCATTTTTTAAAGGATCTAAATATTTTTCATATTATATATTATATATTTTTTGTCTATCATTAAGATATTGTAGAAGAACATCATCTACATTGTAGCAAAATGTAAAAAGTAGTATTAGTGTTTCTTGTAATCATCATGACTCCAAATTAATAGATAGAAAGACCATGGTGTGAGTTCAACAAAAATCAAACAACCCAAGAACTAGAGATGGTGCACTTCAAATACTATGGGCTTAGGTTACCACATCTATTTGTTACATTTTTACTAAACAATTCCATCTAGATTTTTATTTGAATTGTGCAACATCTATGCAAGAGAATCCAAGGTTGTTTGGAGACATACCTAAGTTCATCACTTTGAGAATTCATAATTTATTCATATGAATTTTTTTTTTTTTAATTCTAAGAAAAACTAAAATTTCCTTTCAGCTTCTAGTTTTTTTACCTCTCTTTTCACTTGGAGGTCTCTTTTGCTCCATTAGAAAGCAAAAGCTCCTAACTTTCCAACTTCCTAGTCAACTGATGACTCTCGACAACTTCTTCAGTGGCTAATGACACTAGCACTGTAATTTCCTAGTGAGCCAATGATTCTCCACAAATTACTCCTCTAAAGGCCAATTGTTCATTGTATGGACAATTGAAGATCCAAGTTGATTCTTATGAAGTCAATTTTGGTTGAATGTTTATGAAATTTTGATACAAGGTGTAAACATCTTTCCCCTCAATAGGAAAATAATTTTGATTCTAATTGAGTATCCAAATCAAAAGTCATATAGCCCTAAACTTTCTTGACAACTCAGACAATTTGGGCATCTTCATGATATCCTTTGTAAAATGGCTTATCAATTTTTTGAAATTTGACATGTAAATAACTAATAAAATATGGCATAAAATTTTTTCCAAAGAAAAAAAATTCTAGTTCTCAAATCACATTCTAAGAGGAGTCAAACTTTGTTAGCTATGTTAGGGCAGGTTCAAGAAATAATAATTTCTTCTAACTTCAAGCCCTATTATCATGCAATCTATGACGTAAAAGTTCTTGAAATTTTTCCCCACATACTCCAAATGTTTGATATTATAAAAAAATGACTAGTCTATTGCTAATTCACTTAACCTCTTTGCATTGCAAGGCAATTTAGAATAAGATAAACTCTATATTTTTTTCTATATTTTTCCAAGAGCAAATCTAACATCATATACTGATGAATGGTCAAAATCCTCGTGTTTGTGTAAAGCAAAAATTTTGTCCCAAGAGGGCTCAAAGTCTGCTGCCCCTATTTCACGGGAATGAAAATAGAAAAAGTTTTTTTTTTCCTCACTTCATACATTCAATAACCTATCAATCCATGTAGTCAAATGAGCTGAAATTTTTTTCCGCATAATTCCTTATTTCTTTACTGCACTTTTGTACGGTTGGATTTCAATTTTTTAAAAGCAACAAAAAAAATGAAAAAAATGACTTTTGGACAATGCATCGAAATTTGGCAGTTTTGAACTTTTCCTCAGCTCTCGGGCTTAAACTAAATTCACTTCCAAAGATCTAGGGGGAGGATTATCCCAATCTTCAGGCTGGTTAACACTATGTTATGCATTAATTTTCCTGTTTGTTTTAAATTAAAAAAAATTTAAGTTATTTTCCCCCTACCATTGAAAGCTCCGTCCTTGCCTTGCACGAAGCCAGCTCGGATGATTCCCTTTCTTTCACCTGACCCGGCATGCTGACTTGGCATGGATTAAGTTAATAAAAAGACCCCTTCCCTGAGGCCCCAGAACCTTCTGAAGAAATTAAATTAAACTAAGCTAAACTTTAAATTTAAATTTAAATTTAAATTAGTGTTACACGTGTGAAGGAAAGGCAAGCGTGCGTGGCAAGTAGGGGGACTGAATTAATGGCTCTCAGTGCTCTCTCTCGTGCAATTAGCAATTATGCGGGACTTTGCCGACGTGGCCTGCTGTGTCGACGTGCGTCATCACTAACTTAAGGGGAAGGGAAGGTGGGTGAGAAAAAGAGAGATGATCAATATGATGCACACCTTCGCCATTAAGTTAACTGAAGCTAAGTGAGTAAGTAACTGCGGTAAGGTAATTAAATAACTTTGAAAGGGGGATCCAAAATTAAGAAAAATAGAAGTAAAAAAAAAAATTTAAAGGCTTTTAAGGACTACTCTACCTGGCTAGTACGTGAGGGTCAGATTCCCACAGGAATTCAAAGTAAAGTATCATATTTATAAAAAAAGTTCAAACGAAAAAGAAAATTCTGTCTCCATATCTGAGTGGGTTTGGGGGAAGGTGTGAAAAGGCACCCAAACCCGTCAAAATATAAGTTAGACCAATTTAGCTGATTTCAGCATAGTTTGGGAAAAGGCACCTTTTTCTAGGAAAAAAACAAATATTTTTGTACTATTAATTACCCTACGTGAAGGTCAGACTCAGCATAAATTAAGTCATTCTTGTAAGAAATAAGTGCCACATGTCATCTTCTAAAAGGTGTGAAGTGACGTGGACCCATGAAAACATGACATGGAATTTCAATTTTGACACTTGAGTATCAAAGCAAACCTTCACGTACAATAGTTGAATTTAAAATCATGAATTTAAAATTAAATTAAAAAAAATTGGATAAGACATGTAATTATTATAAAATTTCAAAGAAGAACTTCATAGGCCATTCAAACCGTCACACAACTTGGTTATTATACTAAAATCTAGAGAATTAATAATCAACTAATCATAGTTAAGTATGGAAATGGTTTGATTACACAATAGAAATCTACTTGTCATAAATGGGTACATGAAGATGGTTTTGGGTGTTTTCACCTTAAGTGAAATGTCCAAATTGATGTTGCAAAAGGATTTCATCTAGATTTGGTTGTTGAATTCTCTAAACATTTCAAACTTTTGTAAGAGATTACAAAATAAAAACATTTTAAAGTCAAACTCTAGAATGATCATTTGTTATAACTTTGAAGGAATTACTTATGGAAGTGACAACCATGTAGCATACTTAGTGCAAGCAATGAGAAGTTAGATTACAAAAACTAAACTACTAAGGTATGAGATGTTATTTGTGCCATGGCTACTATGATCTCTCTTAGTAGTGCAAGTGACACTCATTTATCAAAGCCTCATTATTTTAAATTATTGTATGCTAAAATATTATTGTGTTATACCAATTTGTGAAAAATAATTTTTTGTAGTAACACTAATTTTGAAGGTGATACTAATATTTCCCCTTACTATTATGACAAATCAATGTCGTTTTATCATTTTGAAGCCATTGTGTGGTAATACAATACATTTGAAATTTAAAATGTATATGATTGATATATATTTGCACAATTAGAGTGGCTTCTAAATTGTAGCACAAATAGAGGCTCTTGTTGTAGAGAATCTGAAGAAAGAGGCTTTGACAACAAAAAAAAAATTTCAAAATTAGATGTGCTCAATTCCTAACACATGATTTGTTGTTTGTTGGAATCCTTTCTCTCCATTATAATAGCTTCAATTAGGCCTATACGTGGTTTTTTTTCAAAATGAAGTAATTTAACAAATTCAAAAATGTTACATGTCATATTCAATGTCATTGAAGATATTATATAGTTTTATATATATATTAAAAAAAAATTATAATCAAATTCAATTGTATCACATCCTTTCTATTGTGCAAAACTTAGGAGGTAGATGTGTATAGTTGATGTATCCACACCATCAACATCACTCTCAAATGCAATGAAAATTTACATATAAATGTGATAAAATTGACCATGTTAGTCAAGCTCAAAGAATTATTATCCGATAATTATAAAATAGAATTAAAACTTTAAAATACTAAAATATCAATATATTGTATCAATAAAAGAGTTTGAATCATTCATATTATATTATTTAATAATATTAATAATTAAAATTTACAATAATGTTTATCATTGTATCATTGTATTTTTATATTATTATTTTTATTTATTAAATACTTAAATTTGGAATATAAAAATCTTTTGCATTTTCAGCCTCCAAATTGCAAAAATAACTTCTTCTAGATCCAGATTTTTGAATTGAAAAATTTGTAAAAAATGTCAATTATCATTAGAGAAATTTTGGACTCTCTAAAGAGCTACTAATGTTTGACAAGAGAGTCTATTTCTAGAGCCCTA
The DNA here is from genome assembly GCA_947034895.1 of Rhytidiadelphus loreus. Lineage (NCBI taxonomy): Eukaryota > Viridiplantae > Streptophyta > Bryopsida > Hypnales > Hylocomiaceae > Rhytidiadelphus > Rhytidiadelphus loreus. The sequence goes on along the minus strand of OX344765.1, from coordinate 22,910,153 downwards.
CCGAGCTACTAAAAGAACCGAATCTTTGACAAAAAAAGATATTCACCTTATGAGAAAATTAGGATTGACAAACATTATATCTCCATAATTTCCTATTCTGTTTTGTATTTTGCAGTTGTCAAAGGAGGGTATTTGTGATGCCTCTTCCATTTAAATAGTAATACTTATGAATCAATGCTCTAATACTTGGGTATACTAATGAGGAGCAACAATAGGGAAATTTTTTCTACATGGCCAAAATAAATGTAATTTTGGGGTCCCTTGTGGCACTTCTTAGTAGCCTTTTAGAGAGTCCAGATTTTCTCTATCAAATTGTAGGATCTTAATTTCACTTTCATATGGAACACACAATAAAAAATCAATATGAATTTTTTTGACATTTGAGAGACTTATATAATCAAAATTAAAGTTTGTTTTCTATAGTGTCTTTGTAGATGTATCTCAACTTCAAAGTCAAGAAAAATTAGAATATGTAGAATTCAATTTAGATAATTTAATATGATGTAGATGCAAGGGTTGAAAATTACCATACCAAAATAGTAGGACTTGAATTCACTTTGTGGATGACTTATATACCTTACATTACCACATTCCTATGTGAAGAGGAAATCATGGAGAAATCTTTGTAAATTTACCAAAATTACAAAAAAAGATTTATTCTAGGATCTTTGGGATGACCTCAAAAATTCAATTTCTATAATTTATGAAGGGCTAATGAAGTATTGCCACAAAACATTTTGGAGGACAATTGAGGCCATGGCACTTTGATTGCTTATTAAGAGCAATGGCAGAAAGAATAGGGCATTAGAGAAAATCTGGGGTCTAAAGAATGCTGCTTTGGAGTCCTTAAGGGCCCCTGAAATTTGGGTTTTTTTTGGAAAAAAAATCGTTTTCTTCCTATTTTTGCCCACCTGAATCTACAGTGGCAGTAATGCAAAAATTGAAATTAATGAATAAAAATTTGATTAAATTTTTTTTTTCAGGCTGAAATTTTTTTTTTTAAATTAAAAAAAAATCGCAAAATTGGCAGATTTTGATATATTCACCTTAGTTGACACCAAAGGTGCGGCACTTTTCGGGGTGACAAACCAAGCTCAAAATAGCTTGGTCTGTTTCCATGAGGCAACCTTTTAGAGACTCCAGAATTTCTCTAATGGTTTTGGGCCATAAAAATTGCATCTAAAATTTTTTATTTTGTTCTTTTTCTCTTACTTTAAATTTCTTTAATACAACTTTAGGAATCCAAAATTCATGTTACGTTTAGGAATTACAATGGATATAGTTAGAATATTCAAGAAACTTTTGTACTTACAAAATTTACTTTTTTGAAAATCCAAGTACTTCATGTTTACATATTATAAAATTTTGCAAAACAATAAGACAACCACCTGAAAAATGACTATACACCCTACACAAACTAATATTATTTTTAACACGCTTAAATGCATACAATACTGAAGGCTAAGAAGCAATAGTAAGTAGAATGATTTTTGAAACCTTTCTTGAAACTTGAAGGGTGTCTTCACTTTGACCAAGATGAATGATGGAACCAATTTTTAGCATAAGAACAATGGCCGACAAAAAATGAGAGGATGAAAAGAAAATCCATAAGAGGCGCAATGTCATAGAATTCCTAGAATAATGAAAAATGATGCAATGACATAAACCAAGATGGAAATAGGAGAATTCTAGTTGGCATGCCATAAATCTTTGAATTGGTGAGAAAAAAAAATTGAAAACAATAATCCCCAAGCAAAAATCTAATAGTCTACTATGATTTTAGCAAGGAGAACAAAATCCTATAATAGAACTCATGCAATGGTCGAAATGGCCAAAAACTATATTTTTATTAAATTTTTTTGAAAATCATTTTTTGAAAATTAATTGTTTGAAGAAAAAACCAAACCTTGAAAACCTCATTTTATGTATCTCTTGGACCTCTTATTAACTATTAAAAATAAAAATTTGCCATTTTCAAGGCAAAAGTTTGCCACTTTGCCAAGTTTTGAGCCTGTCAAACTATCCTCCCAAAAGATGCGTCCTACCCTGGTTTGTATTAGTGCTACCCTATAAAAAAAATGCTTAACTTGCTTATCACTGTTGATTTTACAAAAAATCACAAGGCATTGATCTTGTGAGATTTAATCTAAGTCATCCGAATCTGAAATCCGAATACAAAATCCGAATCCAAACTCTGGATACAAATACGAGCATTGTGCAATATTGGATATGAATATGAATACGGGATACGGATATGAATATGAGTTATGGGAATTGTCCCATATTGTTTGTCAATACATTGGTTTCTGAAAATTATAAGAGGAAGGGGGGAAGGGTATGAAAAATTTTAAATATAAAAATTAAAGTTTTTGTTTGGGGGGTACCTCACTACCCTCTCAAAAGATGGCATTATGTCCCTCATTTTTGGAGCTAAATGATTCTAAATGATTTGTAGTATTTGGAATGTCCTCATAGTAGTATCCCTTTGGGTTATTTGGATCTCTAGGAACAAAACCGTGATTGCTCAAGAACATTGGCCAGAGGCCAATGTTTGTAATGCCCTTTGGGATGCCTTGTTAGACACAACTCATGTGGCCATGTTTAAGGCCCGCCAAGATGCTCATAGAAGCCCCTAACAAACATGTAGCATATGGTCCAAGTTTGACACCATTTGGCTTCAATCCCCGGTGATTGCTGCTAGAGTTGGTGACACCATCATCTCGAACACGCATGGACCTATTCCTTGTATTTTTGAGTAGTCTCTTTCTTGTTCTCTCTTTCTTCACCCTATGGGCTTGATTGCTCTATATCTTTGTTTTGCAATGGAATTTCCATTTGTTTCAAAACAAAAAAAACAAAAAAAACAAAAACACTGTCCCTCCAGAATTGCGCCAGCGCTGTGAAGGCATGTGTCAGGTCCCATTCAAAAACAACAACGCTGTGCACTCAGCAGTCCTCACTTCAGCCCAGTCCAGAACCAGTCCCCCAAAATGAATGAATAAATCAATTTTAAAAAAACAAACCCAGGTGCATTTGAGCTTGTACCTAGTGATTCAAAAAATTCAATTTAAAAAAAACATCGAGAGTTGTAATTAAACGTACCTGAGCGATAGATAAGGGAATTCAGGATGCCATACCGTTTGGCTGTCAGTGTTTTCACATTCTTCACAACAGATGCCGATCGACTGACGACATCCCACGACATGGCGCCTCTATTTTTACTCCGTCGCGTCTCCAACTCGAACTGAAATGCACCCGATGATTCCTAGCCGTGAGAGAATCACGCCACTTGCTCCCCAATGTGGCCATCACTCATCCCTTTGCTACAGAACAATTGAAGACGACGAGCCAGAGATTAGCAAAACCGAGTTCCGGAGTTATTAGTGGGGGGGGTTCCGTGGGGGGTTTTAAAAAAGGACCCCCCACGTACCGAGAGTTTCCTCCCACTCAAGCTAATCAGGTTCGAAATAGAAAAAAGAAAAAAGAGTCAAGCACCATCGATCGATCGTTCTCGGAACGGACCACTGATCACGTACTCGATCAGGCGCCAATGCAAGTGATCGATCGATCGATCGATGAGGCCGGACGGACACCCGGCGCCAAGTCCAGGCGGGGATCCATCCGTCCGTCGTCATGTCTTGGGGCTGGGCTGGTTGCAACAGTGGCAACAGTACGTAGAGTAGGAGTTCAGGTTTGGTGCACTGCACGACGCCGTTGAGGAACATGAAGAGAGAATCTTGACATTCTGTAAATATGTCCAAAGCTTGGCATATGTGAGAGTCGGAAATAGCAACAGCAGCAGCAGCTGCTGTGCTGCTGCAGCAGGCGAGGCGAGGCGAGGCGGCCAGGACGCTATTCTCAGATTCCTGTCAGAGAAGGACTGCCAGGGGGAGAAAGTCATGCGACGGAGCTTGCGCACCCAACGGCGGCCCCCGAAGCTTATCGGATGGTTCCTGGTTGGTTCAGAATCAAAACACAAACACAAACAGAAGAATGAAACAACTGACGGACCGATCTACCTGGAGGAGGAGCTGAACCCAACCCAAGTTCTCGACCTGAGTTGAAGAGGTGAACCCTTGGTAGATTTAACCCTTGGTAGATTTAATCCTTAGAGGACATTTTTGTTCCTTAGGGGGTAGCCCGAGAAATCTGAACAGACATTTCGTTAAAATGGCGGTAATCATATGCCCTTTTTTCATTCAATTTCTAGGTCTAGTGTAGATTTCAGACTACTCGGCCTGAAATCTAGGAGAGATATACATTTCAAATTTCAAGGTCTGAACCTAAAAGTGCCAAGTTTGTGTGAAATATTTTGCCATTTTAACGAAATATTTGTTTCTCCTTGAGTCGTTTTAGATGGGGCAAGTGATCTACTAGATGGCAATTTCAGATAGGGTTTGTAACGAGTTCCGCTCTCAACTCAAACTGCCTTGACCTATGATCAAGAACACTATCCCCTCCACCGGTCAAAACCTCGCAAAAAGAGAACTGCATTCGATAGATGTCTATGGGGAGGAGGAGAAAACTAATGCAACAATTTTTGAAAAGTGAGGTTCCTATTATTATTTAGATAGAAGGCCCAAGGGGCATAAAATGTCCTTCAAGGGCTAACCTTGGAAGGTTAATTAGGATGCTTAAGCCAAAAAGTAGGTGATGGATGATTTTTAAGATTATTGTAGAAATGAAGAATGCACCTATTTGTCCATAAAAATTAGATCTTTATTGGTAAAATACCTTGGTGATAGGTTTTGTCTTTTCAATGTTAAATATCATTGACTTCCTCATGACTTCCATATATAATGGTGTGATATGCAATAGTAATTAGGACAACAATAATTGTCACTAATAGTGTACAAATACAATTATTATTAGGGAGAGTTAAGGTAGGGAAATTACCGCAAACTCTATCTCCAAATTTGGAAATGAATAGTAAATACCAAGAGCTCTAGAATATGGATCACTCTCTTTAGCAAGCTTGTTGACAAGTTTGTATCCTAACTTTAATTAGAACAAGTAAAACCCTTTTGGAATTTGCTGAAGGTCTCTATAGTATTGTGACTATTCTTATTGTTTAACATAAATTATTTATACTAGATCTTATTGGCAAGTGAAAGAAGATTGCAATTCACTTTAGTATACATTACTTGGATATTGTATTATTATCCCCTAAAGTCCCATTGTCCCTACGAGGGACAAAATGGATTTCGGGTAGGCTCCTATGATCTCAATTTTTACTGAATTTTTTTGAAACTTTATCATAAGATAGATAAACTTATGAGCTTTCTGGGAATATAATTTTATTCCAATCGATACCCAGGAGAAAAAATTTCAATATTTTTTTTCTTGTAGATTATATGTTTCTTCTAAATATGAAACTTTGATTCATTCCATTTGGATTAGTGAAGTGAAAGTTATGGAGTTTCTTGTTTTGTGGGCAATCATAGCAACTTCTTGAAAGAATTTTTTTTCTTTCACCTTGAATGCTAATATCTTCCAATCTATACGGTCAAACATCGTAAATTTTTTATCACCTAATCTAAGACAAGTGTAGAACAAGATCCTACGGTTAGATTCTAAAAATTATTTTAAATTTTTATTTCATAGGTTATCATAGCAAAAGTGGTAGTTTTTGAGTGGTTTTGGCAAAAAAATGGCCTTGGGACTTTAGGGGTTAAGTTATGAATTTTAAAATTATTGTCACTATGAATATCAAAATCACAATTAGACTCACTTGTTGATCCTCCATGTTTTTGTTTTGACACAAACAAACAAGTTCATTGTAGAGAAGAAAAATACAAGCCCCAACCAATAAACAACCAAGGGCAAATACAAACATAGATACAAACCAAGGACAATAGACTTTACGGATCAAACATGACATTAGGGCTTGGCCCCCATGTTTTGACTTGTATAATCAATATCTAGGTTTTAGGCTTATCATGTAATCTACAGAGGAGTTGCATTTGGGATAGTGGTGATTGTGCACATCCCTCCTCATAGAGCTTCCATATCCTTATTCACCAAACTTGGCACACTCAAATTTCTGTTTAATTTTGAAGAGCCCCCAATTTCCTTGTCCTTCACCTCCCTCACCAAATAAAACCTATAAATAGTTGAGTGACCACTCATAAAATAGAATAAGGGATAAAACAACTGAACTTAGGATGACCAGTGATTTCAAGGGCCATTCCCTTGACACTGTGGGATTGAGTGACAAGAGAATATTGTGAGGGCCCATAACACTTTTCATCCACATTGGAAGTGTGTCAGACCCCTACTGTAGTGCGTAAGGGTGGCCATGCTCTCAACCCTAGTATTCCTGAAGTTAGTATTCCTGAAGTTGACGAAGTTCAAAGTCTCGGAATCCACAGTGCATTTTCGATATCTTGGCTACTACGTTATTGGATTCTGTGACGGACAAACTAAGAGTGTTTAATGAAATAGTATTGGGGCATAGTTACGCATCCTGAATACTTATATAACTGACCTGGATTCGGACGCTGGCATGGTCCTCGAATAGTCTTTCTCAAAATAATCAATAATTTGTACTCTCATATTCCGAAGTTGACGCATTTGTACGTGCATACGTGCAGTGATGCGGAGACGATTGATTCCATTCAGGTACTAGGAGGTCGAAAGACTACCTCAAAGTCGCAAACATGTGTTGATTGTTGACCGAATCTAATAATACCTTAATATATTGGAAATCAAATGGTTGAGGTAAGGTACTTGACCCGAGAAACTTCCTGACTCCATGCCGATCTGTAAAACTTTCGCATCATATTCTGGTGCACTCCTCATTCATGAATTTGAAATATCCTCTGCTATGCTAGGCGCAAGAAAAAAAAAGTCAATTCCTGCACGCTGGCTGGTCCTTTTTCTGAAAGCATGTTTCCATAAAAAGCTTCTCCTCATAGGCAGAGAAAGCCCTTACACAAGGACCACTCCTGAGTACGGTAATATATAGACTCGCAATCAAGATGTGAGCAAATTTGCATTCTCATCACACCGAACTTAACAGAACATTAACAAGATAAAAAATTGAAAGTCGGATTCGAGCTATGAGATCGAATACAATGGTTATAGCCGTGCGTGTTCGCTAATGATTTACAGGCGAACTGCGACGCATAATTCCTTCGCATGCACAGCAACTCGATTGTGTATCCCCTAACTTTGGTTTCTTCTCTCACTGACTACATTTCTATGTCAAGTCCAGTAGATTTGGGAACACTAACTGTCCAACAATAAGGACATCCGACCTAAGTAAAAAGCAGCCCTTCTATTCGCCATACAAGTTAAATGGGTTTGATCTTGAAGTTCAGACCAATAAGGGAGAAAACGAAGCATTTCAAATCCTGCAAAATAGCAGTCACACAAACGGCATTAGAAAACAAAAACAGGCCACCAGAAATTCTACACATAACCAACAGCCTACACAAACTATGATTACATCTACAGGGGTTCTAACAGAATAAATCTGTAGCAAAGCCTTCGCAAAACCACCGAGAGTTTGTAACTTTGCTACGATACAGTGACCCACCGAAGAGATCCTCGTGCTAATCTTAGAAAATGTTCCAAATAAGATACCTGGACGAGATAATAAAAAATTCGAAGACCCTCAGGATCCTTGCTGCTCTGTACATCAAGTAGAGAACCGATCTTCGACGTAGTGAATGAGATGTGCTCGTTCCCCATCACAATCTCCAGCTCTTGTCTTCCAATTCTATCAGGTTCTGGCCAATTGTTGTCATCTTCTTTCAATATCTGAAAGTCCCACGACATACAAATCAGTCATCGGTGTTACCACCAAAAAGCACCAAGAATTCATCCATTTAAAAGAAAATTCGATTAATCATATTATGAAACATGTAATTCAGATGGGGCCAAATCAGCTGTCACCGGAATCAATTGAAAACATTGCATGGGGAAGTCAGAAAATACCATATGACCTACTCGAAACTGCTCAAAAAAACATGAGGCTAAACGGGCATCTTGGTTTTTAGAGGGGGGGGGGATAAGCACTGAACAGAACCGTTTCCTATAACATTACGGTAGTACCTAAACGATTCAAAACTGAACAACCCTAAAGACCGAGATTTTAAAAACCAAAGTCAACAAGAAACACTACGCAAGGTAAATTCAATCAGTGCAAGACGCACTCATTGTTTTAAATCGCATTTTTCTAAGAAATATTTTCCAATATTTTATGCCTTTATGACTGCAAGGCAAAGGAGATACTCCCTTCAGCTCTCAGTAGCCGCTAAACAAGTATAAGTGAAATGATTTCTGGGAGAAAAATACGATATAAAACAATCAGTGTACCCTACACTAATCAAATGAACTTGTGCATTAGATTAATACATACCTTAGGAAATTTATAATACCAAAAACTTAATGTAATAAAAAATGACCTAACCCTAAATAGAAATCAACCCTGAAGGGAAAGGCCTACGCGGTAAATACAAATCACAAACCGAACTTGCTCCGCTCCGTAGGGTTTATGATTTACGAGGATCCAATAACCTACTAACCAGCCCACGCGATCGAAATCGCACTTTCCATAATTCTTCCTCACAAACTCGAACAAGTACGTGTCCCATGCCATGAACCCTAATTCGAATACGCAACCCTTAATGCGCTAAGAATCATTACAAACGTCTAATCAGACGAAAAAAACGACAGCGTGGAGACATGAATACACACACACATACCTCGCTATCAGTGATGATTCGGCGGCACTCTTTCAGTGAGGCCTGAGTGAGGAAGACCTCCTTTCGGATCATGGTGTCGTTCTTGTAGTTGGAATTGTTGGCATAGCGGAGCTTGCCATCGGGACGAAACTCAAACTCCAGAAACTCATGGCCGAATTTCCCCTTGTGACCCACGTAGTAGCGGACGTAAAACTCCTCTTCAGTAGTGGCGGGAACGGCCGCCATCGCTGCCCTGTCCACGGCAAAATTCTACACACAGCGTTAGCCTTGGTTTTCAATAGCACAAACCAAGTTTCTAATGACGGGAGAGACGAACTGAAGACGGAGACCCAGTTTCATCCGATCAGTGAGTAGATTTCATTCATCCGTCGAAAACTATATTTTTCTGATTATTAGAGGTATTTGAAAAGTCTGTAAGTTTGGGGACGGTTAACCCTTGAAGGACACAACCCCCATGACTAAGGTAGTCATCAAAATGCTCTAATTATTGAATCAATTGGTGCATTCTTTGTTTCTAATGTGAAGTCATCCATCGGAAGTTTTTTGACTTGAGTGTCATTTAAGGGTTAAATGACAATTTGGAGGAATGCTTTAAGGAAAGTCTATTGTGCAAGAGTAGGTGCAAGAATAGTATTGGGTTGGTTTTCACCTTGAAGGAGTGTCTATGGGGCATGGATGACAAATCTTTCTATGTCTTGGTGAGTGAATTTACAAACTGAAAAAAACAATGATTCATTTTCTATTCTTTGACTACAAATTAGTCCACCACTTCCACCATGGATCTAAGCTTGTTGACTAGAATCAAATCCAATGACAAGCATTGCCAGTGATTGATGGTGGAATCATGAAAAGTTGCCAACAACACTCCATTCATTGTCATCAAGTGAAAGAAAGAAGGTGGTTGTAGAATGTAGAGGCACTCAAGAATATGCATCAAGAAATCCTTGAGATTTTATGATGTTGTACCATTTCTTGCATACACAGGCCACACTCGAAAGAAGGAAAGTAAAGGAAGCCATGCCAATACCAATTTCATGATCCCATCCAACAATTCATTCCACAATCCATTTTGAAGTTTTTTGAATAGTTCTTTTGGTTCTTTAAAGAAAGCCATAATTTCATGTAAAAGCTCATGGAAGAGTTAGATTAATTAAAAAAGAGTTGTTGTAAATATGTTGGTTATTGACTTCAACTAAGTTTTTTTGCCATATAAAAGCAATTTCAATTGTTTTGAACTAGCTAGAATAATTGAAACACAAATTGTTGACTTGACAAGAGATTTAGCCTACTTATCAATGTAGTGAAGAGATATTGTGAGCTTATCGATTTGTATATAACTAAAAAAGGAACAAGTGGGTCTTACAAGATTATCACCAAGAATGAGTGCACATTCAATTTATATTTCAAATTAGCGACATACGACACCAGACAAGGCAAGAAGAAAATGATCCAATTATTTTACCAACTATTGTCAAGAATGATGTTTAAAGGAAAACATTCTATTCAAGGTCAATTAAATTGATTGATTGTTTATGTAATTAATATGGAACTCTCTCAACTACAAAAGATTTTCTATAGTGTTTGAGGTAGCTAAGCCATAATAGTATTGACACAAATTATAGAGAGTTTGTGAGATTGTTAAAAAGATAAAGATATCGATTTTCACATCTTAAGAATAAGCTAATGTTATGCACATCTATGTCTTAATGAAACTACTCAACAAAAGATGATATTTGAAGTAATGAATATATAGGAAAAAAACTAGAATTGATGAAACTAAATCTAAAGAAGTCTTCATCTAATTGATTCCATTGAGATAGAGAGCCTTGGACCATTTGTGCTTCCCTCATAGTCCTACAATTGCAAAAGGTAATGCTTGCTTTACTTAACCTAGACATCTCAAGGATGGATTTCAAGTTGTTAGCAAAAACCTCACTGAGTTGCTATTCGGACAACTTCTTGGGCCAATCCACATAGAGACTTTGTGTGTGTCACTTTCATGCACAAAAACCTTGCTCCCTTTTTCTTTTCCAAGTTAACTTTAGAGCATCTTCAATGTCTTCAATTGTACCTATACTAAATCCATATTGATTCAATTTTTTTGACAAAATAGAAGCAAAAAAGGAGTTGAAAATCCAAAAGCTATTAATAGCAAAATGGTCAACATTACAAAAATTCATAATAAAACAATTAAAGTTACAAAACAACACTTACTAGACCCCACAAAGAATATAAAGACATTAATAGTTTTCCATAATACTATATATAGATTTCTTTTAGAAGACGTTTTCCCTTGAAGTTTGGAAAAAAGTTTAAAATTTTGTCTTCCAAAATAAATTTTGGAATTAGTTTTTGGACATCTAAGGTCTCAGATATCTTATAATCCATATATACACAGTTTTAGGGTTGATTAGTATAACATGAACACTCTAACTATTATTGAATACAACCTATATAAATAGTACATATACAAACATCATATAATGAACAAATAACAACCTAAAATGAGATGTTGCTCATTAATTCATCTATTTACAAATAGAAAATGTAAGCTCCTCATGCGGTTTCTTCCTCTTACTTTTAGACTATCTTTTGGGTAGATTTACAAATAATGTACTATGAACCATTACTATATATTGTATAGTAGTTATAATACAATATGCTTCAAAAATTTGATGCTATAGTAACTTAAATATTTTTTAAATTATTAACTTCGACATTTCAAATGTACCCTATAGTAGGTCTCATGTTGTTTCTAAAGTAACCGCTAATGATGTACCTAGGTTCAAGGGATTTGTGATTTGGTGTCCAACACTTTATTTTTTTAGCAACAATATATATAATGTAAAATGCTATACAATAAAAATTAAAACAAATGCTAAATCATTTCAATATAATAAAAATGATTAATATGTTGCATCTTTTGAGTTTATTGTGAAGAAATGTCAATTTCCAACCAAAATGTTGTGGATTTTTAAAAAGGGATCCACATGGCAACATTCCATTAAATTTTGTTGTTAATTTTTCCAAATGGGATATTCAAACTATCACCAAATGATCCACCTCGTCTCCCACTTAGTCAGCCCTTGTATTTCTGGCAGACAATTTTACCACCATTCAATGTGGGTTATTTCATTTGTACATCTTCATATCTATATCTTGTATTCCATATATGTATCTGAAGTATGCATATGTGTCGTATATTCCATATCTATAGTCTATATACGTATATGTATCTGACAACCACGATCATTTTCGATCAACGGTGGATGTTTTTTGAAGATCAATAATATTGGAGAAGGGAAATTTTTTTTTCTTAAGAGAGATCAATAGCTCTTGATTTTTTTGGAGAGGGGGGAAACAAATGTTTGCATCTTTTGGGTACATTGTATACTTACAAATTTAATAAATTTAAAATTTTTAAGTTTAATTTTTTTAAATATATAATTTTGACAATTCAAATTATAACCAATAATTTTTTAACTTTAATTTATAAATGTATATATATTTTAAATTTTGTTGAAATTCATGAATTTATAAAATAAAAAAGTTTCAATCTTTCAATACTTTTAAATTTTAAATTTTCAAAAGATTAATCTTCAAGAATTTTATATTGGTCACAATTGCAAGCAATGAAAGCAACAAAGTCCTAAATCTAAATATGAAATGTCACAAAACCTTCTATCAATACAATAAGGTTATTTTTTGTGGCCTTTCAAATTCAAGATGATCCTTCAAATTAATATTATTGATTTAGTAAATTTAAAAAATTATAGAAATAATTAACATATTTCAATTAAATAAAAAATAAAAAATATAATATTTATAAATTTATAGATTCACAAAGCTATAAAGTTCTAAATTTTAAATTTAAGAAAAAATATTTTGTAAAAATTGAAGAAATTGATTTCAAAATTTTAAACTACGCAAGTATTAATTAGAGGTCACTAATAGGAGTATTGAAAGAATATTTAAGCCTAAAGGATGAAAAAACACTAACCTTCATTTTATGCAAAAGATGAAGAAAATTGGTTATTTTTATCCAATAATGCTTCATAAGGCAAAAAACTTTAATGAATGGCTTTTATAATTCTTATTGAAACAAAGAATGCACCTATTCATCTAGTTATTGAATCACTTTTGATTGACTACCTTTGTGATTGATTCACACTAAAATTGTATTTAGTAAAAATATTATATAGATAATTTTGCAAATGACTATATTTGTAAATATACTTACAAAAAATGTTATGGCCAAATCCACTTTTTTTTATAACATGTGCATCAATGACAAAATTACTAAGCATAACTAAATATAATACTTAAGAATGGTATCAATACTTATACTCCCTCTGTTCCAAAATGATCTTCTTGTTCGACAAAATGTTCTAGATTAAGGCTAAAAATAGCTTTTTAAAGACCCATTTCGCATGGTAGGTAGAGTTTAGTATATTCTTAGTGTCCTGCAAACATTGACTTTAGAAGCCTTTTTCAAAGTGCAGTTTTTAATTATTGAAAAGTAGAATTTTTGGGGCATTTTTAAATAGCACTAGTGGGCATTTAGTTGTTGAGTGTGAGGTTATAATTTTATGGGCATTTAGAATAAGCCAAAGCCTATGTGTGGACCTCAATATTGACTCCAAAAGTTTCTTCTCCTTCAATTAGACAATACTCAGAGAGATGCAAAAAATAAAATTGAACAATGTTGATTGACCCCTTGAATCATTTCATGTGTCTTTTGATTGATGATTGAATGGATGGAGGGGGATCTATTCCTCAAAATTGTTTTGTTGATCCTAGAGAGCAATCGAAAATTGAATATGACCAATTTGCAACATCACAAATGCAATAGGAAGATCATTTTGGGACAAAATATCAGAGCCAACAAGAAGATCATTATGGGACGGACGGAGTAATATTTAACATTTAGTGTCTATGATATTGTCTATGATACTATATACAAATTTTTTGTGTACATTGATATGTCCTAATAATGAGTGTGACACCAAATATACTCTATTTTAAATTATTGTAATTGAAAGATTATTTGATTGTTTCAATTCTATACAAACAAAATTTTCTAGTAACACTAATTTTTCCCTTGATAATTGAAAAATAGCTAATTGCAACACTTTCTAGTTTCTCATATTACACCTAAAAATGACCTTGAATGAATACTTTCATGATTGAAAACCACCTCAATGTTTCAAAAGCAACCAATGAGAGGTGAGGAGAAGTGTGGGTTTTAAAAGCTTAGTCTATGCAAACCTTGTTTCTACTAGTGCAATGAAAGTTGAGACATTTTGTGCTTCAAGGGTGACCATTTAAAGTGAGTCTAGTGTTATGTATTGACTATTGGCTGAGTTCCTAACTTTGAAAATTTGTAAAATATTACCAGAACATTAGAAAATTACAAAATCTCTTGGGTTGCATTTCTCTTGAGTTCACTAATAATCTCATTATTTTTTTTTGTTTCATTCGATCTTTGAAAACAAAAAAAATATCGCTTTTAGGTGCTATTACCTTATTAGGAGACAGCAAGCTCCGTCCGTCCGACGACGGTCGAACGCTCCGTCGCCTCGGAGTCACCGTCGCCACGACGGTTTCCGTCCATAATTCGTCGTCTTCTCCAGAACTCCAGCTACGGCTCTAAACCCAGTGACCCCCTCAACGATTGAGGATTTGCGAGAGCTTCTTCCCGGAGATTCGATATCGTACCAACTTACAGCTACGTAATTGCAGTAGCAGCATCACCATGGCATTGATTTGAATGCATTTGAAATTAGTTTCTGTGTTTGGTGAATCTCTCTCTTTGAATTTAGGTTTTCTAGGGTAAAACTTGGTGCCATTCGAGGAGTTTGTGCAATCGATTCGCAGCCATGGCGGTCGCAATGCGTTCGCGCATTACTCTTCTTCGTCGATTGACCTCAATCTCACAATTTTCCCAGCAGCAGATGATTGCATCTTCCAATTCAGTAAACTGGGACACAGCTGCGCCCACTTTGTTGACGCGGTCGCGTTCTAGTGCGGAGCGTAAGTATCACAGCGAACCAGAGGTATCGCTCGCTTCCTCGAGTCAGGAGTCTGCAGCTGCGTTCGCTGGAGAGTACGCAATGCGGAGTGAGCCGAGAAACGACTGGAGGCGAGAAGAGATTCAATCCATCTACGAGTCGCCATTGATGGATCTTCTGCTCTATGGGGTATGATTTTCCATTTGCATTGTCGTCGTCGTCTTTGGGAACGAGATTTTATGGAGTTTCATTAGTTTCGCAATGCAATTGCTTGGTTTCTGACAGAAGCTGGGCTTCAATTATTTGTCAGGCGCAAGTGCACAAGAGCACGCATAAATGGCGAGAAGTGCAGCAGTGTACATTGCTGTCGATCAAGACGGGCGGGTGCTCCGAAGACTGCTCCTACTGTCCTCAGTCATCCCGCTACGACACGGGTGTCCAAGCTCAAAAGCTGCTCTCTGAAGACATCGTTCTGGAAGCTGCGAAAAAGGTACGCAGCAGCTTCGTTCTCACCATAGCCGGTCCCATCTACATGAGTATGAGGTCGGTTGCTGACCATGTGACGTTCTTTTCTTGTCATTAGGCCAAGGAAGCAGGGAGCTCTAGGTTTTGCATGGGTGCTGCTTGGAGAGACACAGTTGGCAGGAAAACCAACTTCAATCAGATCCTCGACTACGTCAAGGAGATTCGGTAATGGCCGCCCACCTCTACTCTCTTAGAATTTGCTTGAAATTATCCTTCAACTGTTTGCCTACGAGCTTGAGCGTGAGAATTCAATGTGAAATTGACTGTCTCATGCTGCCCCTGTTTTTCCTTGTGCTGCAGGGGTATGGGTATGGAGGTCTGCTGCACGTTGGGTATGTTGGAACAGAAGCAAGCCGAGCAACTCAAGACTGCGGGCCTTACTGCTTACAACCACAACTTGGACACGTCCCGAGAATATTATCCCAATGTCATCACCACTCGATCTTATGATGAGCGACTCAAAACTCTCGCCCTGGTTCGGGACGCTGGGATTAGCGTATGCTCAGGTGCCATATCCAGAATCTCTTCCCCGTGTCCATTCCTCCTTCGCTGAGAGTTCAGAGCCTGAGGCTCACTGTTAAACTGAAAGTGTATTTGGTTTTGCTTTGCTCGTTCTTCTGCTGGTGATATTCATCTGTTGATTTGCGAACGTGTCTGTTTCGGTATCTTATGTGTGCAGGAGGTATCATAGGACTCGGTGAAGCTGAAGAGGATCGTGTAGGTCTGCTTCACACTTTAGCGACCTTGCCAGAGCACCCTGAAAGTGTTCCTATTAACGCGCTCCTTGCAGTGAAGGGTACCCCGCTCCAGAATCAAAAGGTTGTATGAGAATCTCTCTATTGTTGTTTTGGTTATGTTTCCGTCACAATTAATATCACTATTCTCGTTTGACATCAGTCAATTGCTGCAGCTTTGGGAAGATTAAGCTTGGTGGTTCCTTTCCTTGACTGTATCGTTCCCATGACGTAGTTTTAACCAATTTCCGTGGTCTGCCACAGCCAGTGGAAGTCTGGGAGATGGTACGCATGATTGCTACCGCTCGCATTGTCATGCCGAGAGCCATGGTGCGGTTGTCAGCTGGACGTGTGCGTTTCTCTCAGCCAGAGCAGGTACTTTCCCACGTTATCTATCATTGTTATTCTTGAATGTTAAATTTTTGACATTCGATTCTCTACTTTTGAATTCGTCTAGCTTATTTACCATGTGGCTGTTGGGTTGCCTTTGTGAAGGCATTGTGCTTTATGGCAGGAGCCAATTCAATCTTCACCGGGGAGAAGTTGTTGACAACACCAAATAATGATAAAGATGCAGACCGACAGATGTTTGAGACGCTTGGTCTCATCCCAAAGCCTCCCAACTTCAATCAAGGACATTCTTACTCTGAGGAGGCAGCCGTCGCTGCGTAAGAACCGTTTCCGTGCTTTACAAAACACATTTCTAGAAGCAATTCATGCAGCTTCATAGGGCGAGTTTGGCGAACGATCCCAATAATATTGATCCCATTTATAATACTTTTTCCCAGTTTAAAGCAGGTCCATAGAGGCTAGTCATTCTATTAGGCACCTTCTTCACTTGGAGCTTTAGAAATTTCGGATCTTGGCTTTGACCGGTGGACTACAAGGTAATTGACATTGTGCATTTTTCCACAATATTGTACCGTTTGTACTATCTTGTTTCTGGAGCGCATGACCTTCTCTTCCTTTCTCCCATGGTTTCCAGAGGCATCCAATCTCGCTCAGATCATCAAGTGCAGAGACTTTTGCGATATTTTTGACTTCATCTTCAGTCTATATCCTTACTAGATGGGGAGACTCAGTACCTGCAAAGGTATCTTTTAAGGTGCCACTGTCCACCTCTATTGATATTCCTAGTCGTTTGCTACACCAGATTCTTGGGGTGGCTTATTCAAGTCTGTCTTTCCAAAAGCTTAACTTTAGTATTGGACAAGAGCTTATGATGGACTAGGTGATGTGAAAGTGGAGCTCTCATTTTGAGAAATAATTCTGAGAAATAACAGGCTGAGCCATGTGGGAGTGGTGAGGGATGTTATTTCTCATAACGAGGCTTTGCTTTTGCATCACTTAACTTAATACAACCTCAAAGTTGGATGGTTGGATCTTGGTCAACCATCCTCAATGAAGGGTTAGAAGAAGGGCATCATAATTCTAATGCAACCCCACCTTATAGAAAAGAATATGTCTCTCTTCATGCAATGAGAGTTGCCCATTTGTCTTGAAATAGCTTCCATTGAGGTTATGTTTGTGCATAATCTGAAATCCAACATTCATCCATATATCAATCAAATTCAAAAATTTCATATGCCATGATGCCATGAGTTTGGAAAATTCATTTATACATCATCCAAAACTCAAATTCATCAAGTCTTCCCATTTTCATCTATATTCATCCAAAATTGAAATTCCGTCCAATGTTTTGATACTTCATCAAACAAATTCTTACACAATCCAAATTTCATCCAATGTTTTCCAATTTCATACTTATTTAAAAATACATCTACAAAACCCATGTCTGTAATTAATGGATGCAACTTTTGTTTAACCCTTAAATGTCGAAGAGGACATTTGGTGTCCTATGGATGATAGGAAATCCTTGTAATAGGACAAAAGTGCAACTATTCATCCTTGAAATTTTGTTGTGAAAAGGGAAGGTCTTCTATACTAGTTTGACTTCCAATGAGTGCTTTTGCTATTTCTAAAGCCCATAATTCACACGGTAATGGAAAAGAATGATTTCCAAGGTCACCCTTTCATCCTTTAAGGGTTAAATTGGGCTTCCAAACTCTAGCCATTCAACAAGGAAGCAATAGTTGGACAGCCCTTCCTATTAGAACGTGCCGTACCTAGTTGATGGGGCATTGTGTTGACCCGGGTGGTTAAAATTTATCCAACTTCAAGAGGAATAGGCGCATTCTTCATTTCTAAGTTTAAAAAAATAGTCATCACCCATTGTGAGCTTTTTGATAATCCAGGTGTTTTAGGTTTAATGTCTAGTTGAGTAGAAAAGAAAAAATTGCAAAAAATAACTTTTTATTATTGTTGTTTGTGTTATACTTAGAAATGAAAGAGTTTCCATTAGCATCCTCTAATGGGTACTTCAAAAGGAAAATGTGTACCCTTTTTCCTCTCACTACCCTTTTTCATTGACATTAAACAAAGAAAAAACAAAAAGCCTTAAGCTATTTAGATTCAACAAAAGAAATCCAACCACCCAACCATTGAAGACATACTTTCTCCATCCCATAATACAAGTCCCTTTGGGATTTTTCATTTATGCTAAATTTCGTGTCCCCTTTAGCATTGGACTTCTAACTAGATTTTAGGATTGAAGATGATTTCTTTTGTTTTTGATATCAACCAACGAAATGAAGCACAAGAAGTCTAGTTTATTATCAACTTCACAAGTCAAAAGAATTTTTTTCAATGAATTTTTTATAGCAATTTGAAGTTGAATGGGTCATAGACCAAAAGACATTGAACTTTTCATTGAATCTATGGAATTCCAAGCCATTCTTGTGCAGATCTAAACACATGAAGAGGGCAACTGAAGGTGGTTGCACAAGAATTCTTCCTTTCCTATGAAACCTATCCTTATTTAACTTCATTCACTTTGCATCTATTACAACCTCCTACATTTTGATTTTTTCTTGATTGCAATTAAGAGCCATTTGTTTTACACTTGGAAGGACACATTGTATATACTATAGAATCATAGTTTAATCATGACATTCATTAAAGTTTAACCCTACTTGCCCAAAGCACCATAGTTGGGTGTCCACTAAACTTTCAAGTTTTATAAAATCTTACCAAAACATTATTTTTGGTAGTTTTTAAATCAATAGAATAACTTTTAAATTCTATTTTAAAAATAAAAATTTTGATTTTGAAAAAAATTAGTCACAATTTTTCTATTCAAGATTTTTGCAAGGCCATCCATTGCAAATGTTGTTTTTTAGTGTTAAAGGCTTATGTAGATCATGTGTTACATTGAATCTTGAGGGGAAAATCCACAGGAAAATCACACTCAAAATTCATTTAAAAAAAATTTAGAGTAAATTTAGAGAAGTTGGAAATCAATTATGGTTATGCAAATTATGTCCTTTAGCCTCATGTTTTTTCCATGACCTTAATTTTGGATTTGACATGTAAAAAGTGGATTGAGAGATTTCAAATCACTTTTACAATTTTAAAACCTTCTTGATCAAATAATATAATCTTTCAATTCATATATGATATTGTTGTGTTTTCTTTTCCTATATAATCCATAACACATCTAATTTGAATTCATATGGTTACAATTTTTAAGACATTGATTAAACTAATCAAAAGTAGTTTTTTTTGTTTAGTTTTGAGCAAACACTAAGAAGCTAAAAAAAGGCCGTGGACATTTAGGGGTTGAAATTTGTTGCCAAATCCTTAATACTTTCATTACTATAAAAGAAAAGACTAGTATTATAGGACGGATTGAGTAATTGATAGTACAAGACTAATTAAATGAATCTGAAAAATTCAAAATCCAATTATAGTAAATAAATCCAATTATGAAATATTCAAATAATATAAATATAATATTCAAATAATAATATTTTGTTCAAAATAAAAAATGTTTTATTATACTATACTATATATTATATTATTATTAAAATACATTATAATATTATTCTATAATATAATAAATTAAATATCCTAAACGACTCTTAAAATATAGAGATGTTAGTTGTGCAAAATATACAATTGCATACATGAATGTACAAAACAATTTGAGATATATTATGTTGTTGAACTTGAAAAATTCATGTTGTAATCATCCAAATTCTAAAATTCACTAAAATAAATTCTAAAATTGCTTGATTATAGGTGCTTCTACCTAATATCTATTATATCAAGTATGTAGTAGTGTACCTATCACGACTCCTCTCACAAAATTTGTCACGTTTTCATCCTAGAGAAATATCATCCAATTATTTCATCTAATGTTCATGATAAAACCTAGAACATATGAGTGGGCGTTCTCCCTCACCATGAGCGTGATGATTCATTGCAATTGGAAGTTGCTATCATAGAGTTTATCAGCCTTTGTATTTTGGTAATCTCAAATGAGACCTCGATTGTAACCTCGCTGTTTCCGCGCGCTATCTTCAGTGTCTGCTTCACTTCACCAACCTCTTGTTCTTTGGCACTCAGATTCTTGTTGCTCTCTCGATCGCCTTCATTCCACAGTTATCCGGTCTCATCACTTACCTCCGTCGCCATCCCGCCGCTCCCGCTACTTTTCTTCAGCAGAATTATATTTCACCTTGAGTTCTTTCATGTGCACCTGCGTTCAGCGTCTTCAGGCATTGCTTCCTTCCGCGGAGTTTCAATCTGTTTCAGGAGCAACTTTCAGGCCTCCATTGTAAGGTAATTGATGAATTTCCATCGCTCTATTTGTAGTCTTTTTTGTATGCGTTGAGTGTAGGCAGTAAGTATTATTAAGGCCGATAGCCGTCTAGGAATTAGTAATTAAGTCTTGGAAGTGATTTGCTCTGTCGCTTAATTGATTTTCCCTTTGCGTGGAAGAAATGCTTTCAAGATCTTAGCCAGTCATTTCGTGTTTTTCTTATTCTGTTAGAAATGGTGAATTTGCGGTGTTCAATACAGTCTTGACTGAGGCCGTGAGTACGTGTTAGCATTTGATTAGAGTCTGGGACAAGAAGCTGAGAATCTTCCGCCAACGATTAGCATTGAGTCTAGGAAATGGTGACTACTGAACAAAGAAGCGAGTAATAATCCCCTGGAACTTGAAGGAAAATCAAGAGTGACCATCAGTCTTTCATTAGTTGAAGGCAGCGCGCTTGTGTTCAAGATAGCAGAAGCAATGTTCCTATTCGCACGTTCTTTTTGGCTTGTCTCCACACCTGCGCACAGATTGCAAGCCTTCTTGTATCTCTTATAGTTTTCTCCGGTTAAAATGCGTGCTTGCAATCCCTTGCGTAGGGGGCCTGCTAATTTCCAACCGTCCAGGGATGCTTCCTTGCACGAACTGCTGTGACTGCGCTTCTTGAACTTATTT
Source organism: Rhytidiadelphus loreus (assembly GCA_947034895.1). Lineage (NCBI taxonomy): Eukaryota > Viridiplantae > Streptophyta > Bryopsida > Hypnales > Hylocomiaceae > Rhytidiadelphus > Rhytidiadelphus loreus. The sequence continues at coordinate 22,888,837 of OX344765.1, read as the reverse complement.
TAAAACACCAGACTCAATCATAAGATATGAATTGATGAATAATTTTACCTGCTGTTCATTAGGTGCTCCCAGAGCGTAAACCGAACTCTGAAAATACACTGTCGGTTGATTGAAAAGTTCGACGAGCAACTATGGAGCCTTCACAGAGAGTTGAGACAAGAGTCGCTGTACTTAAGTTGATTCTTCTTGGGATGCTTCTCCGCTGCGAGAATGCGTGCACAGTGGCGGCTGCTTCGACGAAAGAGGAATTCGAAATCAGTGGTGCGGCAGGAAAGTATAATGCTAACCATGCACCCGTGATATCACATCAGGGTCAGAGTCAGATGCACCAGGGCGTCGTCCGGGCATTGCGAATAGGGACGAAGTATAGTACATTCGCAGCATTGCTGGACAACATGACAGAGTCGGTCATTCGTCCGGGAATAACAGTCTTCGCGCCCTGCAACAAAGCTCTCTCCGACTTTCAAAAGACGAAGACAGAAGAACGCCTGCAGGACGTTATAAGATTTCATATCATTACAGTTCCTATGCCTTTCTCAAACCTCCTCCGTCTCGAAGTGGGAAGTCGACTGACGACTGACGTTTCAAACCGTACGATTCAGGTCACGAATATAACTGCAAGTGCTTACGAAGTGGACGATGCAGTGATCGTCGACCCTGACCTTTACACGGATGCCACCATTGCAGTACATGGAATTAATGCTGTATTCAATACCTCGAAAATCTCCGCAGAGCCGACAGTGGAAGACCCGCCGAGAGTCTTTGATATTAGTCCAAACGTATCTATTCCGACGCCTGTTAGCCATGGTTTCAAAATTCCAATTCAGGCGAAGGATGTCTCGGTATACCAAATTCTTATGTCTTTTACTGTCCTGTTTTTTCTGAAGCTTACCTTCTGGGTACTTTGATCATACCCTAGATGACTCTCGATCGTCACTGTCACCACATTCTGTTCCTTGCAGAACTCCAGTACCAGATTCACGGACAGTCCACATTTTAGTTGAGCCCTCCTGCTATATAGCCTAACGATTACGTCGTTCTGACCGCAGCCCAAGTGTGTAGAGAACCAAGGAATTTTTGACGCCCTGCTCAAGAGTTTTAGCACTCGCAGACAGATTGCATTGGGTCCTCGTCTTACTTAGCTTGCATTTCGCTGTTGCTGCTCTTTGCTTTTTTAGTACACATATTTGAACTTGAGAGGTATCCGATCATGTTTTTACGAATTTGATAGTTCAAATCTTGAACCGAGTTGCCCTTCAGATACTTGTATATTGGTCTTTGATTAAAACTGTCGATCACTTTTCTTATACTCGCAGAGCTCTTTTCGTAGCCTTACGTAAGACATTAAATAAGTTAGGATAATTTACTCGAGGACGCCCAGGTACAACTATTTCACACCACCTGTAAGCAGGTAAGCTTTCTCCTATATAGTCCTATTCCTAACACTTGTAAGAGGTACCCCTATTCTCAGAAATGCGCACATGATCAATTTTGTGTGAAATGTAGAAAATCTGAAGTTCTATGATTTAGATATTATATGTACTTGTGTACGTGATCACATGTGCTGGTGTGCGGTGCCATATACAACGAAACTTCAAGAAATTCATTAGAACTTTGAATCGTAATTTCTTTTTTTGGAAATTCGTGATATCTGTTTCTATCAAATTCGCCCAGAAGTATGCTAATTTTCTCAAAATTGAGGAAATAGATGCATCGATCTCTGAGCAAACATCCATGTATTCGGAATTGGCCAAACTTGCACAAATGAGACGAAAGAAAGTCCGAAATTCGGAGTGAATGATATATTAACATCTGTTAAAATAGAACCCTAATTGACGGGAGGCATGGATTTCGGCCACATCCATCGAGGGGAGGGCGAGTTTTTCAAATTCCAGAAAACTATTTTCCACATTAAATTTGAACTCTTTTGATTGCTTCTAGTTGGACAACAAGGCAAGGCTACTCCTAGAATGTAGATTCAACAGTCATGTACATAAGCTTGTTGAAATTGAAGGGGAATTGTTTTTATTGAAGGATGCCAATTTTGTCACATGGGTGTTCAATTTTGTGCAAAAAGGAGGGATATGTCTAGTTTCCTTAGTAGGTGTAATGGCATTGCTCATGTAGTTGTTTTGGATTCTTGCTAGTTCTTATAGCATAATGTTTGAATTTCCTTTGAATGTAAAATTTGAAAATAAATAAACATTAGAGAAAGTCTGGGGTCTCAAGAGGGCTGCTCTGCAGTCCTTACGGGACCCTGAAATTTGATTTTTTTTTGCCAAAAAAATTGTTTCCCCCCTATTTCTGCCGCCTGAATTTGCAGTGGCAGCAACGCAGAAATCAAAATTAATGAATAAAAAATTGACTAAAAAATAAATAAATAAAATTCCAGGCTGAAAAATTAATTAATTTTTAAATTTAAAAAAAAAAAATTGCATAAACTAGCAAATTTTGAGATATTCACCTTGACTGATACAAAAAATGCGGCACTTTTCAGGGTGATAGACCAAGCTCAAAATAGCTTGGTCTATCACTACGAGGCAACCCTCTAGAGACCCCAAACTCATTTCTCTAATGGGTGTCTTAAATTTCCAAACCACCTTTCTTCTAAATACTAATAGGGTCTTGAACCATATGAAAAGTCTATATAAGTGAAAGGTGCCTAAAATCCCTTCAACCACAAATAATATCCACAATTAATTACTTCAATCATGCACTTGCATCCCATAATAATACAAGGAGTGAACTTCTTGGGCTCCAAGAATTGTATTGCACATTGACAAAGTATGCTTATTAGTCATTTTCACTCAATTAATTGAAACACATAATCCACAAACATGTTTTTATGATTGTAGCAGAGCTTAAAATATTCTATCCTTGCTCAAATGAAAGTATCATGAATATAACATTCATTATCATGCATTGTCACTACCTTGGCTTTAGAGTAGATGGTGTAGAATATTGAACACCCAATAGCCTTCATGCCTACTTGCATTCTATTTAGAGTAGATGGTGTACAATATTCCACATCCAACAACCTTCTTGACCATTGTTGACTTTCCTGTGCTCATCACATTCAACCTCAACTTGTCCACTTAGCTACTAATGAAGTATTGTTGAATGTGGAATATTCCATACCATCTATAGTAGAACCAAGGCATTGATAGTACATGCTATTGAATGTTATGAGGTGGTTGGTAACAATAATCTAAAATGTAGTCATTTGCCACCTTGGTCCAAATGACTCATTGAAAAAAAATTGTTTACATTGATTTTCAAACCACTTACAAGGAAAATTTTAGTCATATCTTGATATGTGTCGATGTTTGCTTGGTAGAGAGCATTGAAGCCATTGATGGCCCATGCCGGTTAATAGAGTCTAAGATTCATTCCACAAATCACACATTAGAAGAAATATTAGCCCTCCAGAGGGCTGCTCCGGAATGACAAGCCAAGCTATTTCAGAGCTCGGCTTGTCACTTCCAAAACTGTCCCGTAGTGAGCAATCAACTTGGCTGACTACTTGCCAAAACAGTAAGTAATCGCCATAATTTTTTTTTTAATTTTTTAATTAAAAATTTTTTTTTTTACATTTTTTTTAAGATTAATTTTTTTTTTTTAATTTATTCGTAAATTTTGGTTCTTGCGCCACTGTCACTATAGCTGCAGCTGGGCCGAAATAGGGGAAAAAACGAATTTTTGAGCAAAAAAAAGTAAATTTCAAGGTACCTCAGAGGGCTATGGAGCAACCCTCTGGAGGCCTGAAATTTTCTCTAATATTTGGGACCAAACAACAAAGAACATTGAAAGTATTTTATTTTTCATTGATATAATACATGAATATTTTTTAATCTTCCTCAATGAATATTAATTGGATGAAGTATATTTATCACAAACATTCATCATCCATTCACTAAATGGTTCAACATTCAAGAATTAATCCCTAAAAGATGCTGCAGACATTTTTTGTCCTTTGGATGACATCACCTAAGATTGGAAGATGAAAAAAATGTTTTATTTTCTCATCTAATTTTTTTGAGATTTCTTGAGCATATTTTAGTGAATATTATTTGCAAATTCCCTCATTAGAATATTATTGACTTTTCTAAAGAAGAAGATTCTTTAGCCATAGATCACTCTTGTTAGTACCGGTAGTGTATTTTGTCCATTTCTTGTTATTTACTTTTGATGTGAATTTTAGTCATACAAATGAGTTTTTAAGAATTTGAATTCAAAAAATGAAATGAAGATTATAAAGTTTTATTAGTTCCTATTCCATCTTGAGAATTTTCAAGAATTTATAAATTTCAATATTTTATTGCAATATGATCTTTGGACCTATAACAATGGTTTTGTTGATTGTCTAATTTTTGAATGACACAGTAACTTTTGTTTATACAATGATGCTATACACCATAATATACATCTATGGTGAAATTTTCATATATTTTGAATGTATTTTATATTTGATTTTAATATTTTTCATTTTTTTCATATGAAATTCAAATTTTTTCCAAAAATTATTTTACTTGAAATAGACATATGACTTCAATACTTCATCTTTGAAAATTAAGTAGCAAAAAATTTCATTCATATGTAGTTGCAAAATAGTAGCAAACAAAGAGATGGGTAATGAGGCATTAGAGGAGTTTTGGGGTTCGGGAGGGCCGTTTCAGGCCTGTTCCCCCGACCCTGTCTCGCTGGCAGATCGCGGGAACAAGCGCTGTCAAATTTTTTTTTTTAAAATTTTACGTTTGAAATGCAAAAAAAAACAGATTTTTTTTTTTTTTTTTTGGTGGGTGACGTGGCAGTCTCCAATCCACGTCACCCAGGCCAGGGAACGGCTGCCGCTGCTGTTCCCCCGCTGCTGGCAGCCAGGGGAACACACAGCCCTCCCCGACCCCGAAAACTCCTCTAATGCTTGAAATTAGTGTCATGGATTCTTCTTTTTTAGAGTTAATATATTTTTTGTCTTAAAATAGGGCAACAAAATGCTTACAAACTAGCCAAGCACCCTAAAATTATCTTCTATTTTCAATGCATAAATTATTTTTAATATTTGGTTGTGATTTGTAGAAATAAGGTTCCATACAAGTGGAATGACGTTTTCAATTTACACTCCTAATCTTTAGTATAAGATTGAAGTTGTTCTACAAGTAATTATAATCTTCAAAAAGCAATATTATTAAGATAATTATTCATAAATTACATTTCATATATAGTTAACGTGAACATGACTAATTTCTTGCAATATTCCCAATGTAACTTGAATAGTTTAATGTTAATATTCACTTCCTTTCAAATATTATTCTAAAGTTAGAATTACTTTCCTAAGGCATTTGTAGGCCATAGCACTTTGGTCCCTAATATAGTATTATTGTGTATTTTTGACAAGAAATTTGATTTCTAAGCCATTAAAAAAAATCTAGAATGAAACTATTACAAAATTTCAAAAAAAAACTACATATAAATTAATAAACAATTTGAAGTTTTAATTTTTTTAAACAATTTGTCTTGAAGCTTCTTGTTTGATGTACTTAGATCAAACCATGGTAAATTATTGACATGAGTGTCAATGATGAATAAATTCCCTTTCTAGTTTATTTGCTTTTGTATAACCTCTAAAGTCCAAGGCCATTTTTTCGTCAATAACAATTCAAAACTGTTGTTTTCAACCCAAAGAGAATTTTTTTCAAACATTTGTTTCTTTAGCATATATACCATAGGATCTTGCAATAAAACTAGTATGAGAATGTTTGGAAGAAATTTCAAAAACTTTGACTATATAAATTACATGATATAAGCATTTAAAGTGAAGACAATAAGTTTTTACTACTTAGATTATGAGGCTTTGAATCTTACTTCAAAAAATTTATACTATAGATTTTGATTTCAATTTTTTTATGTTGAAGAATTAAATTGAGAGTTTAGGAAAAAAATTGAAAAAATTCTCTTGATTTTCATTCCTTAAGAAAAATGTTATGTTGAAGTAGAAACAACATAAAAGGAAAAATAAATTGTGAATAGCTCTAAGATGGAATTGAAACACAATAATCTCAATGGAGAGATTGTTTTAGAATGCAAACTAAACCACATGGTATTTTTTTTTTTAACTATGAAAATTGATTTAAAAAAATGGATCTAATACATTATTTTCTCAAAAAATTACTAAGGTTACCTACAAAATAGGATGCTCCATAACATTCACATCACTTATTCAAATAGAGTGAATTAAATCTTTCCACATAGACAAAAATATAATCTAAATGTTTTTTTACAATTCAATTTTAATTATTTATTTTTTGTTTTTCACCTTCATATGTTTGGATGACATAACTTTTGCTCCCAAACAATGATTGAAATGAATATTATATTCACAAAAAACTAACTGATTTCCTATCTTGAAAAAAACATTCAAAACATCATGCTAGAAATTGAGATCACACAAATGTGCCCAAAGGAACTCGTGGGGGTCATATCACTTTATATTGCTAATAAAAGGTGTTATAAATTAGATGTGCAAATGCACACAAATGCCTAAAGGCAAATCAACACAATAGTAGGGCATAAATGACAACCATTCAATATACTAGTCCAACTTCCTTCCAATAGTCAATACATGGCCACTTAAGCTATCCTAAGGCTAAAATCAGATTTCATATGGAATAAATATGCACCTATTATACTATATAGTCTCCAAAGGACCATTAACCCCTAAACATTCCAATGTTCATATGACCATGGTTGAGTACTTCAATTTTGTGCAAATGACTTCTCATTCATCCCAAACAATGTTTGATTCTTCAAAAAATTCTCTATGATTGATTTGATGAAATTGAGGTAAATATTATACTTGTGCAAATATATAAGCCAAATTATGCAAAAAATAAATTAAAGAATTTGGGCATTTAAACATTAAGGCCTTAAACCCTAAGTGCTCAAACATTCATTGCGTGGATGATAAATGTTATGAAAAATGCACTTCATCCAATTAGTATTCATTGAGGGAGCTTAAAAAACAATCATGTAATGCATCAATGGAAAGAAGAAAGAATACTTATCATGAATTAGTGATATAATGTTGAAGGAATTTTAATATTTATTATACATTTCAAAAGCAATCTTACTATTTTTAGTTGAAAGACTTATGTTTAGTTCAAACGTTAATAATGGGCAATGTCCAAAGAAGACGCTGAGTTGGCACGGACGTGGACAAAGTAAAGCCATGACATGGCAAGTGTGAACGGGTCGATGAATTAGGGTTTTGAGCTGCGGCTATGAGACACAGCCTGATTGTTTCAGACTCTCTTTTCAGACGAACCATCGCTTAGCAGCAGCTCCCCGGGAGCTCACGAGCTTGACCTGCAGCCATGGCCGTCGGCAAGAACAAACGCATTTCCAAGGGCAAAAAGGGCGGCAAGAAAAAAATGTACGACATTCCCACACCCCTTTGAACCTGGGAGTATCTGCTTCAAATGAGCTCACGCAATTTCCATTTTAGGGTTTCTGAATTCCATCGTCATTTGCTGATGCTGGTTTGCGGAATTGCAGTGTCGACCCTTTCTCGAAGAAGGACTGGTATGACATTAAGGCTCCCACCGCCTTCACGCAGAGGTCGTTGGGCAAGACGCTTGTCACCAGGACTCAAGGAACGAAGGTTAGTCTGTTTAGGGTTTAGGTTCTACTGAGAGTTTTTTGTATATGGGGTTGAGGGAGAAAAATTCTCACTTGGTGATATTCTGCGTCATTTGACGCGAGTGTGGTGGTTTTGGGTTGGTGTAACAGATTGCGTCCGATGGTTTGAAGGGACGGGTGTTCGAGGTCTCTCTGGCTGACTTGCAACAGGATGAGGACCAGGCTTTCCGCAAGATCAAGCTCAGGGCTGAGGATGTGCAGGGCAAGAATGTCCTCACCAACTTCTGGGTACGTACACCGGAAGAGAAATCTAGGGTTTAGCGGTCGTGGGATTTATGGGACGGTTCTGTAGGCGCAATTTCGATGCGGGGAGTCTTAAGCTGTGCTGCGTGGGTGCAGGGCATGGACTTCACGACCGACAAGCTGCGGTCTCTGGTGCGCAAGTGGCAGAGTTTGATCGAGGCGCATGTGGATGTGAAGACCACCGACAACTTCCAGATTCGCATGTTCTGCATTGCGTTCACGAAGAAAAGGCCGAACCAGATCAAGAAGACTTGCTATGCCCAGTCGAGCCAGATTCGTCAGGTTTGAACCAACCCTGTATTCTCTTCGTGCATATCTTGAGAACCGAAACTGTGCATTTTATCGGGGATGTAAATCCCAACTAAACCCTAAACCCTAATCTTGCACCACTTGAATAGATTAAGAACTCAAAGTCTTCTGGATTCAGTGCTTGCTATAATTTTCATCGGGAGAAGGGCAGATGTTCTAGTGAGTTGGTTGGAACCTCTTGCTTTGATGATGGACCTCGTTGTACACGCCATACGAACGTACTATGCCGTTGCTGTTGCATGTAACTTCTCACTTTTGAACTACAGATTCGGCGCAAGATGCGAGAGATCATGGTGCGTGAAGGCCAGAGTTGCGACTTGAAGGAGTTGGTGGCGAAGTTCATTCCCGAGGTGATTGGGAAGGAGATCGAGAAGGCCACGCAGGGCATCTACCCTCTCCAGAGCACTTTCATCCGGAAAGTGAAAATCCTCAAGGCTCCCAAGTTTGACCTCATGAAGTTGATGGAGGTTAGTTCCTAGTTATTGTATCCTAAGTTTTGTTCTTGAGCGCTTTGAAGGCTCTTTGCACTTGCATTAGTTGGTTGTGTGCAAGGTGCTGGTCGTGGATGCTTGTATTTACTAGAGTTGCTACTCCGTCGCGCGTGAAATTTCACGACGGGCGACTGTATATCTGATTGCGTCCGTGTTATCTCGATCATTTTTGGTTGGCAGGTTCATGGGGACTACAGCGAGGAAGTTGGTGCCAAGATTGAGAGGCCTGCTGGAGATGACGCAGAGGTTGCGCCTGCGGATGCTGTGCCGGTGCCTGGGGCTTAGATTCGGATCTTTTATTTGTGGAGTATGCCACTCTGCTTGTGAATTTGAAGGGAGTTATCCTTTAATTTGAAGCTCACTGGAAGTTGATACGATTTTATGTCTTGGGGTGGGTGCCACGTTAACTGAAGTGGGTGGTTATGAATTGAGAATTTGTCCTTCGTGTTCTCCTGTGAATTGTATTTCAAAATGACAATCTTAGGCACATTACCGCTTTGTGATGCAATCTTTTTACTATTTCAAGTATAATGCAAGGAATAATTAAATTATATCTATCAATAATTGAGTAATAACAGAAATATTCAGGTAAGGTAACTACACCTACATGTGTCTGAGCAAGCAATTCAGCATGGTTCTAACTATTATATTGAAAAAGTTTTGTGGAGTCTTGTTGGTAGTCAAAAGGGAGATTTCTAGGTTCTCTTTGAATACATCTTTTGAACATTGTATGAATAAACTATGAATTTTGAAAGTATTGGAAATAGGTGTTTCTAAAATCAACCTTAGACTCATGAATAGTGTGAATACATTTTAGGCAAGAATCGGTACAGGTTGGTTTTAGAAATGAGTCACAATTATGTGGTGTTACCTTAAAGGTTCACTTTGCTCAATTTCTCAAATGACACTATTGTATTTTTAAAATAGACAATATTGATTAGAAAATATATTGGAATGAAAGCCTCTATAGGTTCAAGAGTTCTTGTTATTCTTTGTCAGCAAGTAGATAGGGGTGTCTATATTGTTGAATAAAATGTTACCTTCTATTGAAGGAATCTATCCTTGATAGAAATGACAAGATTTTCAAGTGCATCCAAACAATGTCACTACAGCATTGTACAGTACACCCATAGGTTCCAAGTACAACATTCATTTTTAGATATCTAGTTTTCTTTAACCTTGAAAGGATGAGACTTATCACTAAGGTATTTTGTCAAAAATGATTTGATTTTTGGACCAATACAGTAGGTGCATACTTCATTTTTACAAAGTTTGATTCCTTATTATTCTTGATTGACTTTATGTTTACCTTTTCTAAAAACTTCAACATTCATTTGTCTACTTTACAAAGGCACACATCCAAAATATGTAGTATTTTGTCAGATAAATGATATGCTCAATCACAGTGTTCATTAGAGATATTTGAAAAGTTACAATATCATGATTTACAATATCATGATTTACAACTCATATTGAGCACATCCTGCTCCTTTGGTTTGCATTTAAATTATTCTTCAACTTCGTTCTTCTTTGAATTAACAGCTGAAATTCACATAATCTGTAAGAATTTGTCCTATTAATGAGTGCGACACAAATTTCGTCACATTATTTACAAAATAGAGAAACTAATGTCATCTGAAATATTATAATTGATTTCCTCAAACACAATCGCCACTTTTCAGATACCTCAAAATTATTTCAAAATAGTGTCAACAGATCCTTTACATGATTGTACACTCTGCTACCCTGCTCAATCCTAATTACACACTCCCATCATCTTTCCAACCCAAAAAACTATCCCAAAAAATTCTGCATCCAAAATTCAGATGCTTACACACAACTGAAGCATTCTCATGAAACATTCTCAAGAGGAGGAATCAGAGTTTCAAACAGGAGAATTCCCATCTCTAGGGCACTGCTGACGTTGCCTAACATGGTCGATTTTCGGCGCTTCCAACGCACCTTGCACGCAATTCCAAGTCAAGTCATGCGAGGGAGGCAAGTATTTTGCAAATAGTCTCGGAACTTTCAGTCTTGCAGTGGAGTCTCCAGTTCGGACACACTCCCACATTGGGAAAACGTGGGTTGTGGGTTTTTAGAGGTTTTAGGTTTAGGTTTTAGGGTTGCTAAACCCTAAACCCTGCCTTGCTTGCCCACATACTGGTGCACGGAGTCCATGCGCCGTTGATGAGTGTTGCGGTGGTTGGTGACAAGCCAGAGCGCCGTGAGAAAGGTTAAGAAGATGGACAGCAGGAGCGTGAAGATCCAGAGGTGGCGAAGAGCGGATTTCAGAGGTTGGCACCTCTCATTCACAAACTTGCTGAATGTGTCCGTCACAAAGGAGCAGTTAGCCAGTTTGCTCAGCTTGGGGATGGTGTCCAGCATGCTCTGCGCTCCTGCCATTGAAACACCAAGCCCCATAGTGTGAGAAAATAATAGTGTTCACATAAACAAGTTCCAAATTAGTTAGCCATGATGGACCACGAGTAGAAAGGAGGCTCAAGAGCACAAAGCTAGAGTGTTAGGGCCTGGTTTTCAAGACTCATACGCCATCAACTTAACGTCCATATGCACCTTGGGAACCATGCTCTTGCATTGTAGATAGGACTCATGGACCTCTCTTGATAAGTTGATAAGAGGTGCGAAGTTTGAAGAGTAGATAAGATGTTACAACTCTATTTCACACTAAGAAAACTCTATCTTATCGCATTTTTATGCAACTTTTTTGTTCCTTACCAGATCATGATCGAGACTGTATGGAGTGGGTGTCAAACTAGCTACGTTCATTCGCGAGGATTTGGAGAGAGATGTAATATTAGAGACGCAGATAGTCAAGAAGTCTGGGTGTAAGCACTTCCACGAGATTTCAATGATTCAGAACAAGGTGTGATTTTGTGATGACAGCAGAGAGATCTACCTTCTGAGAATTCGTAGAGAGTTGCATTATTGTCAGCACTCACGAAACGGGCGTCTTTGAGACAGTCAAACGTTGACATGTTCGCCATGCACACATAAGGCGCGAGGACCTGCAGTGAAGCAATAGAAAGAATTTAGAATAATGAAACAGAATAGCACTACATTTTTGAAGAACGAATTCGACATCAGGGATGTCCTCAGCTTAGCAATTTGGTGGCATGTTCTTAAATCTGATTCAATGCAATTCTCCTTTCCTCGAAGTACTAATCCCCTCATAGAGTCTTAGAACGCAATTTTGAAAATAGACTTCTTTTGCAAGTCAGCTCTGACATCTTCATTGAACGAGGAGCGGGAATAGAGTCAATTTTATTAAATTGGTACCCGAAATATACATCTATACGAGTCTAGTTTTTTGAGCTTTGTGCAGATGAATGTCACGATTATTGGTGTCCAGAATCGTATCACTTTTAACGAAACTGACAATCCATTTAGAGTTGGATGAACAAACTTACTTCCGGAAGATCACTGATTGGCAGTGTCCCTGTTGGACAAGTCGCATTGTAGGCATAATCTGGCGGGCCACCAATAGGGTCACACAAACTGAGAAGCGAACCATTTCCTGTCCCCAGAAAGTTATTGAGCCTCTGGATGTTGACCACTGTAGAATTGGCCTGTCATCAAGGTAAAATATACTGTAAGGTACTGACACTCTGACGTACAGATGAGAAGAAACCAATTGCATCAACACAAGCACAAGCTACATCTTTAGTGAAATTAGAGGAGCTTGTTGTGTATAGCTTGTTATCTTTAACCGAACCCTCTCCAATCACTTTTAACGCGACACGGCACAGGACTATTGGGAAAAAAATGGGGGTGGTTTAGAGACATAGTTCCATCCTTCATTATCTTTTTAAGAGAGCTGTGAATCTCCAAGATTTGACAAAATCTTGATCAAGTTTGTGGTGATTCTGTTTGATGAATTAGATTGCATGAGAGAATTATGTCCGATAAGCCTAACTCACCACTCCACAACTTGACCAATTATCTCATACGTAGCATAACTTAGATGCTTTGTTGCTGCACCAAAATGGTTATTTTAGTGTGGTCTAAACTATTTATCACAAGGACATCCTATTCAACACCAGTTGCAGTTTGTGGTGTTGTAGCATTCGTGGTGTGCAGTAGTGGGCGTCGTTGTTAGATTGCGCATCATCCTAATTCTCATGTCGGATTATTACCCATCCATCCATACTAATTAAATAACCAGTTCGGTATTAGAAGTGAAAGTTGCATTTGAGAGTTGTATTTGCCCAAACCTGTTCAATGATGTTGCCGGTGCCTTTCCGAACTTCTTGCAGCGCAGCGTTGGAAGTGTTGGAGTCCACACATGGCAGAAAATTGTCCAAGGTGGTGTTGACAGGGGACACCAGGAACTCGTTCAGCGCCTGGCATGTGTCTGATGCAGTACTGCAACGTCCAGTTGTAAAAAATGTCAGTCTAACAGAAAATCCAGCAGTAACTGAACCCAGACACATGCTGCAGGCTTTGCAGAGAACCAAGTTCGATAGAGGTGCTCAACTGCTCATGGCCCATGCTCCATTGTAAATTAGTGACGATTCTAAATGTGCATTCCTTATATGCATTTCCCTGCGAGTCTTGCATTACCCTTACCCTCTGAACCTCACCATTTGTCACCAGTTAAAACTTTTCTTTAATAGTAGGTGATTTTTGGACAAATGTCTTATTTCAAGCATAGGCTGGATTTGGCGAAACTTTCAGCTTCCCAAAAACTTTCAAAAAAACAGAAGGAAGAGGCGGTGGTCGAGAGGAAATAAGAGTAACTCTGGTTTGGGGATAGTTCGAAGAGGAAATAACTTACTTGCTGAGTGCAAACATTAGGCCGAACAGCAGCCAAGTGCAGGCAGTCAAGATCCAAGCCAGCACGATCACCCTGATAAGAGATAGACTGAGATATTATACAAGGTGATAGTAATTCAAGAGGTCTAGGTGGGTCACAAGAGAATGATCCATGAGAATTTGAATTTCTCTAAATAGGTTGCTTATCAAATTAGCAACAGGGATAGAATGTCACAACTTACGGGAAGAAAAGTCGTCTCAATCGCATGAAGGACGCAACTGCAGAGAATCCAGTTGGAGAAACGTCATCAAGCATACCGAGAAACCAAAAGAGATACTACGATTTTAACCCCACGTATCCTACAAATTTCTGAAGATTTTAACTCCTAAATGTTCCAAAGTTCGTTTTCTAGGTGAAGAGGAGAGTGCTTTGGGGGTGATGTTTCGTTCAAAGAACTCCTCATTCCTTGAAAGTACTGCTTGAAAAGGAGAACCCTCTTCCTCTATGATTGACTGCTTTGATGGAACTAACGTCATATGAGACAAACATGAAAATTTCGGAAGTAAGTTTAGTTCTTGCAATACCCAATTCGAGCTCTCCAATGAGCACTATAAAGTGATCGGTTATATTGCTTAAATTGCAACTTAAATTGTAACCAACACAGAAGACTACAACATAAAAAAAAACGAAAAGAAGAAGGAAGCATACCTAATCCGATGACAATGAGAAAGAGAGCCAACGATAAGATTAGAATTATCGCAATTTCCCTGCAGGCCACGGTGAACACAAAACCATCACCTTAAACGCATTGGAACTTCAAGTATAAAATCCCATGAACTTGCAGTGAAATTGCAGAGATTTCACGAGATGTGGAAGAGATGTCACTAGTAGAAGAAAAGTCATATGCAATAAATGTAACTTCAAGCATAAAATTCCATAAACCTACAGTGCGATTACAGAAATTTCATTACTAGAAGAAAAGCCAAATCCAATAATACTCTTTTCCAGCTTATCAATGGTCTTGCAATCGTTGCAGGAACGGTAATAAAATGGTGACAAAAAAGAATAGATAAGCCGTGTGATTGACAGACTTACACATCATTGAGGAGTCGGTTGAACTTGCGCACATTGTGGTCGATTTTGGCCGTGACGAGCCCGGCTTGCTCATTGAGCTTCGCATCAGTGGAATTCAACGCCTCCCATCCCGGAATGTGATATTTCTCAATCTTATCTTCCACTCGCCCCAGTGCCGCCGTCACCGAGTGGATCGTATCCGTTACCAGCGTGGCCGCCTCCACCACCGTCGTCTTCACCTTGCTGGTTTGGGAGAAGGCTCGGTGGTTCAGCACGAACAGAGCTATCACGCAACCTCTGCATTTCCAACACACAACCCATGATCACAATCACTCTTACGTGCAAATGGCATTACCCCGCTTGAAAACTTAACCCGAGGTGAACCCAGAGCAAATCAAAGCGCCGCATACTCTTACAGGCGACGACACTTAAGGTACAGGTTCCACTAACCGTACAGTCTACTAGTGGCTCCATTGACCGTACAAGTCAGCTTTGATCTGTGCTAAGTGTGAAAATACTTGATCTCTTGAAATATAGTTTATTTTGCAATTGATTTCTAGCCTGACACAAAATAAATGTGCAAAATTTAAGATGGGTGCAAGTTTCTAGACTGCTGTAGGAGAAGGTTCAAAGTTCATCTGTATGGTGAAAGGAACCTATCCCTTACTGTATGGTGAATGGAGACTTTACGTTAGTTCACAAGCTCTCGCTTGTTCAAAATATGTGCCAAAGAAGGCGCCGCGGATTCAATTTCGTGTAACTGAGGTGCGCAACCTCGGGAATGTTATGTCCACAAGCTGGTGAATGGACTTCACAAAAGTTGACAAGTTCTCGCTTGTTCAAAATTGTGCAAAATAAGGCGTCACGGATTCTGTAAGTCAGGTGCGCAATCTCTGAAATTTTATGTCCACAAGCTGCGTACTCAAACTCACACCCAGAAGGAAAAATGTGGCACTTACATGGCGAAGAGCGAGAGCAGTAGCACGAGGAGGCGCGGGATTAAGTAGAAATTCGACGAGTGATGCTCCCTGGGCACGCTCTTCCCGCGCCGGCAGCACGCCAGAAGCGCCAGAAGCAGACCTAATAGCAGCCATGCCCCCCCGATGGCGTACCCGTACACGCCCGTAAAAACCACCGACTGGAAAAGCAGCAAACGTAGGTTCATGTCAGCTCACAGCCATAGCCAGCGAAGCCCAAATGCCCTGGATAGCCATAGCCGGTTCGAAGCAAGAGAACACACATCCCACTTACCGCCCAGTAATGTTTGCTCGTCACGTCGAAGCCCCCGCGGTAATGACGGAACTTGTTGGTGGGATCGCGTCGGTCGCCCTTCACAGCCAAAGGCTTGCTTGTGAAAAGCTCACTCACCGCCAGCTGCCGTCGATGCTCCTCATACTCATATCCTGTTGCACACAAGTCTAGTACTCTCAGAAAACACACAATCGGGATACAAAAGTCTTGGCGTTGCATATCGGAACTGCAGTTTATGAATCATTTCAGAATTGGTAGTGAAAATTAGCTAGCATGAATCCACAGGTTAGCACCTGCACCACGAATCTCGTCATAACTGCCGAAAGCTGCTCTGCTCTGGACACTCAAAGCTCTCTCTGTCAACCCAAAAGCTCCCACTTGAGGGGACGCTGCAGCCGTCGCCGCTAACACCACCACTACCACTGTCGCCACAATCATAACTTCACTGCGCCACCCCATCGCTACCGCCACTCTCCTTCACACTGCACCCGTCAATCTAACATTCAACAAGCTAGCTAGCTGGCAATCACCGGTGATCGATAACCCACAGTATTAATCAGGCATTCTACCTCCAGTGTTCGAACTAAGAACTAATTCTCACACCCCATGCATCGAAAGCTCCCAACTGCCATGCTGGTTTCGCAAACCCGGAGACGACGATCCATCACGACCTCCATGCAAGACCATCATAAACAATATCTCCACTTGTAATCAACCCATGGATATGGTGTCAGTGCGCCGATCAAGAGCTCCCCTCTACGTACGTGTGAGCCGGTTGTTCCATCAAAGCGGCCATTACGTCGTCAGCGTCGCGTCTAATGGATCGATCAGCTCGCATGATTGGCAGTAGTTTGGGAAATTCTCGGGGCGTGTGCACGTTTGAACTGCTTGATGTCTCGCTTGGCTTTGGCTTTGGCTTTGGCTTGGCTTGGCTTGGATTGTTGACGTTGAAGAAGTCACGCGCGACGGTGGAGTGGCTGGATTCGCTGCTCAAGGCCAAAGTGCAGGCTTTGGGAGTTTGGATGTTGCAGGTGGGAAAAGCTGCAGCCGGATCGATGTGGGGGCAACGTGGCGACTCAACGGTGGCACCGGTGAATGGGGAGGGGCCCGCTGAGAGTCGAGCAGAAAAATCGCTCGTCTGCACAGCTGCCAAGTGGACTGCAACGAAAACCGGGGAAGGCAGGCGTGACCTGGCTGGCGTGACAACGCGGATGCGGACGGGACGGTCGCATCCAAATGGGGCTAAATTTAGCAGTTTTATTGCCATTAACTGATTTCTGGCACGAGAAACATGGCTTCGGCCGTTACTTCTTTCTAATGTGCCTGGAATAAACTTCCGGTTCCAAAAAAAATTATATTTGAATTTAGATACAGTTTATATATGTAATACCATACTGTGATATTTTGTACTTTTCGCAGTTTTGTTGCTTAGAAGGGACTTCAGTTACTTATAAGAATCTTATTTGCTTAGAAGCACAACATAGCACAACATAACACAACATCATCCTCGGCATGCTAGTTTCGTAATCCGATCCATTGCTGAAGATTCAAACCTTGAGAAACTGAATCGAATTCGTGACTGATGAAGTTTTCAGTGTTTTAAGAAGAAAAAATTAACAAAAGCGGCGGGGAGACCATCACTACAGTACAGTACTGTTCTTCCGTACAAGTTTTCAGTAGTATCACATGTTTTGAGACTAGGCTACTGTAGAGGAAAATCTGCCTCCCTGCTTTGCTAAATTAAGCCACTTTTGTGAACAGGGGTCCTCGGAATCCACGCCGCGGATTCATGATTCATGATTCATGGTGCCGTTGCGTTCTACGAAACTCAGGCGTCGGTGGACACGTCGCCATGAATGGTCGGTGCAGCAAAGAGCATTCTTCAATTTTCATATTCGGGTGATGAAGCTATGAGTGTGAATTCAAAGGCATGGATGAAACATGCAGAAAGTACATTTTAGAAATTTTTCTCATGTACAGAATTTGGAAGGATTGCATATTTTTTCAGAATTTTATTACAAAAAATGTAATTATTATGAATTTTTGCAATATTTTTTGTGACGCCTGTCGAGTTCAATTCTAGGCTTTTTGTGGTATAACTTTTGCTTCCGGGCACCAATTGGAATAAAAATTATATTCTGACAAAGCTTATCAGTTTTTCTATCTTCAAAAAAAGTTTCAAAAAATTAGGGTAAAATTTCAACCCATAGGAACCTACCCGAATTCCAAATTTGGCACATTAGGGGTTAAACCCACCGAATGCTCCTATCTTTTCACAAGATCGTATGAGTGTGTAGTTATGCTTCAGCCATAAAGATACCACTAGATTGAACACCATTTTGACATTTTGTACAAATCAATTGAAATTCCAATTGTAGATAATCATACAAAAAAAAATATTAATAGAAATTATATTTTGAAACAAAATTTCCAAAGAAACTTGCTTGTTAATCAATTTGAAGAGATCTATAAATATACTCAGACTTTGACTATATTGATCATTTCTAGTCTTCATGCATGTAAACGTCTTGTCTTTGATACAAAGATCAAAAAGATTGAAAAAAGTCATATTTTATAGCACATCTTAGTATTGTTGCGTACCACCTTAGAGAGCAATGGGGACCTTAGGAATGACTCCCCAAGCCTTGCAAGAAACTAGGATAGATAAATGAAGAGTCCCTAGTAAACATGCCATCGTAACACTCTAGTTGGGATGCAAAGGGTGGTGTGCTACACATGATTGGAAAGATGATGAGAATGCATGTCCATAGGACCAAAGAAAGTGAGGATCCAAATTGTAAGTCAAAAGTTATGGTTCCTCAAAGTTGGTAGTGTCCAAGCTAAAATTCCTAAAAATCTAAGGTGTGGAAGTAGGATTTCCAAAGGAATCTCTTCTTTCAAATAGGGCTACATGTTGTTGGTTCCAAAGGATTCTAGAATGTTAAGGTTTATGAGTTAGAAGTTATGAGAAAACAAAGAAGGTAGAGTTCAAAAAAACTACATCTCTTGAGGGACTTAGATCTTTGGAGGGCCATAACTTGCTTGATTCTTCTTTTAATCTATAGAAAGAGTAGGTCATGAAAATGGTCTTATACTTTGGAGTTAGAATTGAAAACTAAAAGTTATCCTTGGTGAACTAGAAGAAGTAAGTGTCACTAAGTGGTACAACAATACCCCTTGGACATTTAGGGATCAAGGAGCGAAGTCCATGCAAAAAAATTGATGTAACTTTTAAGCATGTACATAACCAAACTTTATTAAAACCAATTTTGATGGTGAAAAGTGATCCCATCAAAACTTGTTAGGTGTTATGGTCTCCAATTGTAAGTTTACTTCACTTTCAATTGATTGATTGAGAAAATTATTTTTTGGCCATTACATATGAATAAAAGAGCATTTCGCAAGCCTTTGTTTTACAATTTTGATTTACTCAAATCTCATGAATATTACCTTTTTTTCTTACATAACATTCTTTGTTTGTCTCATTATTATTCGATGTACAAAACTTCTAAATAATGCCATAGTGATTTGATGGCATACGAGGTAGGGTTTGGAGAGAATTTGGGTTCAATTGACCATAGGCTTCTTCTTGAGAACTTCACCCAACCTTGACTTCAAATTGGCTAATTTATTGTTTGTTATCTTTAATTTTGACAATCCAAAAAACTTTATTTTCTACCCTTAGTGTACTTAATTTCCCCTTCATTTCAATTACAACTAGCTACAATTCCAACCATTTTCAATTAATCCAATTGACTTTGAGATTTGTTTCCAACTAACCGGATTTACAATAATATGTCAACAAATATATAGCAAAGCCTTGTCCCCTTGTGTATTGAACTAATAAGGTTTCTATATTCATGGTATGAATTGAACTTGAACTAGCCCACTAACTAATTAATGTCTATAAAATCTACTACTTTTCTATCTTGCCCTAGTCTAGTCATCTTCCACATAAAATTAAAAAATGATGACATGATAGAAGAGAAACCTATTTTATTGTCTTACATATATAATGCAAAGATCAAATAAATCAAGTATGAAGGTCAAAATCAAAATCATTAGCCCCACCTTCAAATTTGAGATGTTCTAAAAGACACTCCTTCTGTATGTAAATAATAACAATGCTTTTTTTGTTAAATACAAAAAAAACATTGGTACTATTTAGGAAGAGAAAGAGTATTTCTATGGATGTGAAAACAATCACCTAAACTTAGTGGAACTTCTCCACAAACCCATGCCTTCTTGCAAAATGTAACCAAGACTCTCACGAGGACCTTCCATTGCAATATACATAATAGATTCCAAGTGTTTGGTTTGCAATCTATTGCAAACCCTTGTTTTGATGCATAATAAAAAAAAAGGCACATTCACATTGGTTTGTACTTACTCATTGCACACTCACTATATTTGCAAGAATACAAAGGTTATCATACTTCCTCGGCGAAATTGGTTCCAACTCACTATCAACCACAAGTCATTGAAGCTTCTTTTGCACCATTTTGAAAATGCATGCACCTTAAATGAAAAGAATTCCTTCCATAACATTCAGTAGCCTTTAAACAGGATGCCTTTTCTTCTCTGGAGGCCTCATCCACAAAAAACATCCACATGGGGAATTAAAGTAAGCTTCAATATCAAGTACTAGGATCGTGTCAGTACATCTATAGTGTGTTCTTTTCTATTTGCTAAATCTTGGATCAAACAAACAAATCAACAAAGACATGTTAAAATAGTTTGCAAAAAATCTTAAGAATCCTTTGACAAAAAGCACCAATGGCATCTAACCTTTTACCATAAAAAAAAATCTTAATGGCCCAATGAAGGATTTGCTTCAATGATATTTGTGAGAATGAGGATTGGAGGTGTCATTTTTATATTGAAATCAATTTTCCACCATGAATCCTCAAAGGGTATGGGATAATTTGAAAATGAGAGCTTGATTGCTCATTGTCAAAATGTCAAAATTATGCTTGATGAAGAATTTCACACCTCATTTATTCATGGTGTAATAGTTTTTTTCAAAAAAACTTTCAACTAATAAGAGGTGAGAAATCAAGTTAAATTTCATATCCAAAAATCCATTTGAGATTTCAAGCCTCCAATAAAAATTTATGGACAAAATTTTGAGAGGATGTTTGAAAATGTCAAAGAAAAATGCCCCTTTCAACCCCTCTCTGAAATTTGTCCATAACTTTTAATTGGAGACTCTAAATCTCAAACGGCTTTTTAGATATGAAATTTAATTTGATTTCTCACCATTTTTTAATTCAAATTTTTAAAAAATAAAAATATTCTACAATGACTAAATGAGGTCTGAAATTCTTCTTCAAACACAATTTCTACTTTTGACTTTACTATGAGCGGTTAAAAAACTACTAATTCTAATTTACATATCCCACATAGATTGTTCTACCATCTACCACCCCATGTGGATATAAAGAGATTTTTTTATCAAATTTAGAACTCAAGGAAAGAATAGCTTTTAGATCTATGTGAGATAATTCAAATATCAAGGATATTGACCTTAGTAATTTTATTGCCACTGTTTGTTTAGTGAAGTTGCTATAGTTTGTTTACAGTTTAGCTTTCCATTTAGTTCACATCATGGGAAGATCCAGCTCTTTGTGGTCGTCAGATGCACAAACAAAGTTTTTAATGTATTTTTGACCCACTGCCTGGTACATTCTGACAAATATCGACACATATTCTTTAGCTACTGATGGTGTAGAATATTCCACACCATTCCGTCAGAGGGAGGATAGGCGTCAGTGCTGTTAGGAGGTAGGAAGGTAGACGTCAGTGCTGCGTCAGGTAGGAATTCATAAATTGCCCATTTAAGAGCTGAAACTTGAATTTGGGGGAGGTCAAGCTTCTTGATATGTTTTTCAGTAAATTTTCCTTGAAAGACAAGTGGAATTGGCATCGAACCCAAGACATTTCATATTTTTTGGAGCTTCGTAGAATTAGTTATGAAATTTTGAAGTTGAAATAGAATAGGGCTCTAAAATCATCCACCTCTTCAAATGTACCCTTTTTGTACATTGTCAAAGGCTACAAAAAAGAAACATGTGTAAATAGTGTACATTCGAGGACGTGGGCAATTTTAGAGCCTATGCGCATTAGAAACTCCTACCTTACTTACCAAATGGACCATAAATCTTTAGAATCTCCAACTCTCCAACATCCCAATTAGCCATACAAACTTGTCTAGAAGACATCTCAATGAAATTAAACATCTTTAACCCTTAACCCCTCATTCCCGAAGGGTACGAAAAGTGTCTTCACATAGTTTCAAGTCCAATTCAATGTGCTGTAACTTTGCATCCAAAGTCTGAATTCAATAAAACTTGTTGGAATTTTTTTGCTCACTCTTAAAGTTTACATAGTAAAATTTTCAGATCAATCCAAGTTGCTTTGATTTCCTGGAAGCCAATCGAAGTTTGCAAGTTCAATTTGGGTTTACCAAACTGCATTTGAAGGCTGCAACTTTGAAGGCTTGTATCTCCTTCATCCAATGTTATTTTTCAATAAAATTTGTTTGGTTATGTTCCCCTTGAAGTCTAGTTATTGTGATAAAGTTTTCATATCAATCCAAGTTGTTTTGAATGTTAGGGAGCAATTTGAAGTTCAAAATCCCGACATTTTTGGATTACACTGCACTTCGATGGCTTCTTTTTTCTTTGCACAATGTCAATTTTCAGTAGTTTTTTTGTAAAAGATGCCGTTACTAGTCTAGTTTATGTGGCTAAAATTTCATTTCAATCCAAGAAGTAATGAGTGATTGAGAAGCATTTTAGTAGGAGGTTCAACATCAAAGGTGTTTTTGCAACTTTTCTTGCTATTTTTTTGACATTTCAAAGCCATTTTGCAAAAATAATTGAGTCAATTCCATGATATATTCTTTCACTAATGGTTTGTATGCTAGTTTTGAATCACTTTACAGTTTAAAGTTTTTCCATTTGATTAGGTTTTGAAATCAAATTTCACCTCCAAATGTGTTTATAGGAAAATTTCAGCATCCTTTTTCAACACTAAAACATTAGTCTTGCAATCTACGTAGTCAAATGACTCCAAATTTGATTCACATCATCTACAACATGTACTCTACAAGTTTGTATAGTTGAGATTTCTATACCTTAGTGACATTTTGAACTATAACACTTCAAAAGCAATGATTTTTTTGAACTCAAATTAGCCTTAGGCAATGAAAAATTAACAGTACATTGCAAGGTAATTTCAAAAAAGACCCTAGTACTATTTTGCATCAAATTCAAAATGATGGAGTTGTCATCTACTATAATTTTGAAATATTAGTTTGATGAGCTTGAATTTTCTTTTATTGGATATGGCTGGCTTGATTTTTGTCATATTCCTTATTTTTTAGAAATTAAAAAATCATTTTATATTTGAAAGTCAATTTTGCTAATATGTCACAGTTTGAGGTTTAGGGGGGGTTAGTACTAGGGAGTATCCAAAATCAATGATCTAGATTTGAAATTTTTGTGGTCTATTTTCATAATAGGTGGACATGTGCCTATCAAGGGGTATCAAAAATACATTATTTTATGTCCTCCATGTCTGTGCAAATAGGGCACCCTAATGTGTGCACTTTTAAACATTGAAGATGGTTTGACTTCATTCTTTTGGTGAAATTTGATGACCATCCAATCTCACAAATTACCAATTTTTAGTGGTGTGTGTTCATAATTTTCTTTTTATTATTAACCCCTAAAGGACCAAGGCCTTTATTTTGCCAAAATTCTCTCAAAACTGCCATTTCTATATCAAAGAGTAAGAAAATTATATTTTTTGCACTTTTAACCGTAGGATTTTACACCTTACTAGTATGAAAATGTGTATAAAAAGTTTCAGAATTTTTGACTGCATAGATTGCAAGATATCTACGTTTATAGTATAAAAAAACAAGCTTTTCAACACATTGCGGGACTAGATTATTTGACTTTGACCCTTCTCAACTTAAATTTTTTGTACTACACAGTGTTGAGCTTTAAATCTCTATAGTAGAGAATTGAGTTGAGGGTCTAGAAAAAAAAAAATTAAAAAAATAAATAAATTTATTCTTTAAAAAATTGTTAAGTAGAAGCAGGTACTATATAGAAGGAAAATCTAAATTATTAATATCTCAAAGATGGAATTAAAATGTACTAATCTCAATTATGAGATTTTTCTTGAAAGTGAACTAAACCATGTGGAACTATTCTTTTTTTCAAATTGTAAAAATTGCATTTAGAAATGAATCTTACAAGTTATTTTTTCAAAAAGATGCTCTAATTGCCTGAAAAACAAGATTGACCATAATTTTCTCATAACAAATCCAAATGGAATGAATCAAAGCTCTCCATATAGACAAAAATATAATCTACGAGGAAAAAACAATCAAATTTAAATTCAAATTTTTGAATTTTTTTTGTTGCCCCTTCCTCCCCCCTCTCTCTTGTTTTTAGCTTATTTGGGCATAACTTTTGTTCTTGGGCATTGATTGAAAAAATATATATTCCCTGAAGATAATCAATTTTTCTATCTTCAAAAAAAGTTTTAAAAAATCAAGACAAATATTTAGCCTGAAGATACCTATCTGAAATCCTACTTGTCCTTTGAAAGGACAAATGATCCTTTAGGGGTTAATTTATAGCTAGTTGTATCTATTTTCTTTGACAAATTGTCTTTTACTTCACATAGTACTATTTTGATATTTTTCCTCCAGATTGTTCCGCTACAAAGTACTCATAGTACCCAACTATCTTAGTATTTGAAATCCATTTTTCAACAAAACGCTACATAAAATGGTTAGTCTTTCTTGCAACTATGTTACAAACATTTTTGTTTGACGTTTCACCACACCTAAGTTTGTAGGATGGAAAAAAATTTCATCTAATTTTTTGCTTGAATACATTTTTAGTGAATAGTATTGCAAATTCCGTCATTATGGTAATATTAATTTTTCTAAACAAGAAGATGCTCAATCCACATATCACCCTTATTGCGTATTTTGGCCATTTATTGCTATTTATTCTTGATATGAATTTTAGCCATTAAAATGGTATTTTTTTATTGTGAATTTAACCAATGAAATGAAGCTTATCAAGTGCAGTTTCTATTCCAATTATAAATTTTTAAAACTTTGAAAATTTCAATATTTTATAGCAATATGAACTTTGGGCCTATAACCATGGTTTATTGATTTTCTAATTTTAGAGTGAAATGGTAACTTTGGTTATATTACAATGTTATATGCACAATATGCATATGCAGTGAAACTTTCAAAAAAATTGAGTATATTAGTCTATATTTGATATAAGTTTTTTTCATTTTTTTCTTAAGAAATTCATGGTAATTTCAAATTTTCTCCCCAAAATTTGAAAATTCTTTGAATTGTATTAGACATATGACTTCATCTCAAAAAAATATAAAATAATTCATTTAGATCTAGTTGCAAAAGGGCAACAAACAAAGTAATAGCTAAGAAGTATAAGCCACACGTGTACTTAACCCCTAAAGTTCTTTCATGTTTAGAGGTCTAAAACTTCTTCAAAATACTAGTCTCAAAAGCAAAGCTAAAATCTTCATCTATATTTATTTTTTAACAAATCCAACTAGAAGATCTTTTAGTTAATTTGTTAGATTATAACCTTCTAAATTTCAAAATAAAAAACCTTACCAATTGCAAGATCATGATGCTCAGGTTCCAAAAAAGAATATTTTCAATTCTTTCCAAATGATTAGATTTCATCTTTCAAACATTTTACCCAAAAATGTGTAGATCCGACAATTTGCAACTTTCCATAATATGTTGAAGAAATAAATTGGAAACTCATATTATTATTATTTTCTTAAATAACATATTCATGCTTGAAAAAATTGTAAGTAGAAAAAAGTTGAGAAAGATTCAAAATACTAAATTGTTAAGAATTTAATTATGGAATTAAAAATTCCAATACTAATGGTTGTAATGTTGTAATAAACGATCTACATCCTATGATTTTATTTTTTTCAAAAAATATTAAAAATTGAATTAAATAAAAGACTTCAAAGCTTAGGGTAGAGACCCTATATAACTAAACACAAAGAAAAACTCCTCATAAATTTCATCTCATTAATCAGAATGTAATGATTAAAAGCTTTGCATGTATATATAAATCTAGAAACCTAATTTCAAATTTTTATTTCTTGAAAATGTGATTTTCTTGAGCTATTCAAGTTGAGAAAAACACACATATCATGCAATAACTTTTTAATTATGTAGTCAAAGGTTACAAATTTTGTCATGCCTTAAAGTTACTCTTCACCCACATTTTGTGTGAAAATTTCAAAGAAAAAAAATAAAAATTCCATTTGTAGTGAGCTACCAAAAATCACCATGCCACTGAAAATCGTAGTTTAGACGTATAGGGGTTAAAAGTCTATAGCCTTGTGTAAATTGAACTATCATTAGCAGCATCACCATCTTCATGTTCAACTTTAGAGAAATAACTGAAAAAAACTCTCTAGTATATCACACAATGTTGTCCCTAATTGCCACATAGACAATCAACTTATTAATTTTATGATATTTTTTCCAAGGACTTTTGAGCATAAATTATTTTCTTGTAACTTCCTAAGATGTGACTTGGCCTTCCTACATTTGAAAAAATGAGGAGTAGTATCATTGAGCAACTTATCAATGAGATTAGGCAAGGCTTTACATGAACCACAAAGGTTACATGAACCACAAAGGTAGGTACCCCAAACCACCACATTTTGGTATTGTGCATAGTTATTATTATTATTAGACTTGTCAAATTTTCATATTTTCTTGTTCCCAAGTGAAAGGAGGTTCCAACACATTAAAGAATGCGACATTTGGATACCATATGCAAAAGTTATGTAGGACAAAAGATTTTTTGATAGAGGTTCCAAAACCATTTCTTCCACATAGGTAGATATTGATTTTGGAGATGTATATTGAGTGATGATGGTTGTTTGGGGTCACTGGTGCATTGGGAGGAGGCACCTTACTTATACCATCAAGCACAAAGAAGATTGGTCCTTGTGGGAATATAATGAATACTAAACTTCAACCTAATCACCTACTTAGACATCAAAATGTTGGTAGTTGTTGATCTTGAGATTCATCCCACGGACATTTGCATGGTACAATGCACTAATTTTTTTGTCACAATATACTACCTTTCATTCCATTTTAGTATTTTCAAATTTTCAAAATGTCACGCAT
The DNA here is from genome assembly GCA_947034895.1 of Rhytidiadelphus loreus. Taxonomy (NCBI): domain Eukaryota; kingdom Viridiplantae; phylum Streptophyta; class Bryopsida; order Hypnales; family Hylocomiaceae; genus Rhytidiadelphus; species Rhytidiadelphus loreus. The sequence continues at coordinate 22,861,764 of OX344765.1, read as the reverse complement.
CAAATTGAGGTTTAATATCTTGACAAAGAATTCTTTACAAAGATAGAACATCTTATCAATTATTTGAGTATTGTCATTGTTCAGTCAAAGCATTATTAAATGAGAGGTTTCAAAATTCTATGTCTTCAACATAATTTCTTTTGAAAAATTAAAAATTCAATCTACTATTTATTTATATATAAGTAAAAAACTTATTCTTTTGAAAATTTCAATAATACAATGCCAAATATTTTTTAAATGGTTTGAAAATCAAAATTCTGTCAGAATTGCCCAAAATGCACTTTGAGTGCTTAAGAGTGTACAAAGAACTTGTCTAGGATCTACTTGCAACCACCCCCATCCTTGGCCACTTCACCTTGTTCAAGAGCCACTACAACCCTTGTTTTCTAAATTTGTGACTCCATGTACAGTAGCTTTGGTTCCTCCAAACTTTAAGAAGAATATGTTTCATGAATACTAGATTCTTAAAGCATAGTTTTGCATGTCACACAAATCATTAAAAAAAAAATCAAATTATACTATTTTATTTACGTATGCCTATTCACACCTTTCCTTCAACTATTCAAAAATTCTCACCCAAGGTAAAAGAAAACTCAATCAACCCCAAACCAAATCAAACTCCAATCCAACCCAATCCTCATGATTTGATTTGGAACAATCAACTACACAATTTGTGCAATGTTTTAATCCCTAAAGGCGAGAGACTATGTTTTCACCAAAAACGCTTCAAAACTGCCATTTTTTGATATAAGAACCAAACTATACATGAAAAACATTTCTGGACACATGTACCTGTAGAATGTTGTAGTAAAATAGTTGGAAAAGATGTGAAAAAAATTTCAGAAATTTCCACCTTGTAGATTGCAAGATATTAACATTTGAAGTGACAAAAATCATTTTTTTGGCCCTGTGAAAAATGCAAAAAGCTGCACTTTACATTTGTATGAAAAAATGTCCAAAATGGTGGTTACTCTTTGGATTCATTCCTCAAGTCAAGTTGGCTACATGCTAGAGAAATTTTAGATCATTTAGAATTGCACAACATATAGAAAAAAAATAACAAGTAGAAAGAAGTACAAAGTGATTCAAAACACTAACTTGTTAAGAATTTAATTATAAAACTTAAAAATTCCAATCCCAACGGTGGTAATGTAGTAATAAACAATCTACATCATATATTTTTATTTTTTTCAAAAAACATAAGAAAATTGAGTTAAATAAAACACTCCAAAGTTTATTTTTGAGTAGGGAATCCATAACTACCCGCATATTGGAACACCTTATAACTTTCATCTTGTAAATCAAAATGGAATGATTCAAAGCTTTCTACATATATATATATATATATATATATATATATATATATATATATATATATATATATATATATATATATATATATATATATATATATATATATATATATATATATATATATATATATATATATATATATATATATATATATAAATATATATATATATATATATATATATATATATATACATCTAGAAAACCAATTTCAAATATTTATTTTTGAAAAAAGTGATTTAAAAAAAAACTTGGACTGCTCATCGACTATTGAAAATTACATATCATGCAATAACTTTTGAACCATGTAGTCAAAAGTTTTGAAAATTGTTGGGTCTTAAAGCCACTTGCAGGGTACATGTTGTGTGGAAATTTCAGCAAAAAATAAATAAAAACTCCATTTGTAGTGAGCTGCCAAAAATTGCTATGTTGCCAAAAAAACCCATAGTTCTTAACCTTTAGGGGTTAAATTAGATAAGTATTTACTTTTGATGAAAAAAAAGTAGAGCCATGACAAAATAAATTTGATGAATTTGCCCCAAATAGACTTAGTATTAAATGTACAATGAGTTTTGAAAAAAAATATAACCAAAGTAAAATGTGGAAAATAAGTTAATGTTAAAAATAATTTCTTCATTGCAATGCACACCCTCAGAAAAAAATTATCATCAAATTTCAGAATTCCTTAAAAACTTTATAATTTTATGTTTGCATGATATTTTGAATCTTTTTGTTTATTGAAACTAGTAAAAAATTTAAGAATGATAGGACAACAATCAACAACTCTAGTAGGATATACGGTTGCAAATCAATCGTATGTAAAAATTTAACCCTTAAAATTGTATAGAAAAAGAAGTCAACATTGTGCTTTCTACAACACAAAGAAATGACTACTAGAGCTTTGTATTGTTGCACACAACCATCAATGATTGTGTTGCAAGGAAAAGATATCAATTTTTATTTTCATTAAAAAAGATTCCATTGGTGTTGACAAAAGAAGAGACATTGCAAACAAATTAAGGCACCAAATTTTACTTTCTATTTTTCTTTTTGATGTCGTTGTCGTTGTCGTTGTCGTTGTCATTGCCATTGACCAAAGCTTCATATTTCAATCTAGGTAAACCTTCTCTAATATATATATCATTGACAAAAAATTTGAAAAATATTTTGTAATCAAGTGCAAATCTTGTAGACTCACTTTCAAAACCTCCACTTTTTAGTTCCTAACTTTGAAGTAAAAATTGTACTATAACATAATTTATTGAGGTTGAAATCTACTAAAGGATTGTTTATAAATTTAGGATTTCATTTATGAAAAGTATGTAAACATTACACTAGGAGTAGATTAGACCTATGAAAGTTAGATAATCAACATTCTACATTAGTTTTATTAGCCTAAAATTACATATTAAATATTTTATATGTTACTTTATTTTTTGAATTGTGAATTAAAGTTTTTTAATGCCTTTTGTGAAGCAATATCTTTCTTGGCACTAGCTTTCAATTCTTGAATAATTTGATACTCTGATTCAAGTGGTTGTCACCCTAATTTTTGGTTTTGTCAAGCAAATCCTTGTAGTTTGATGTAGACAACTATTAAATGTAGTAGATTTGACATATCATAATTCCAAAAATAAATGTCAAAATTTTTGGAAAATGATTTTTTGTATGGTAAAAGAAGAAAATTTTCAAATGAAAAACAAAATGTTATTTGCCTAATTGAGTTTTTTTTAGGAAAATATTTAATTTAAGATATAAGAATAGAATATAGTAGTAATCTGATGGTTAGTGTTGGCAAAAAAGATTTCTAAAATTAAATGACAAAATCTTTGGGATTTTTATAAAAATTGTATGGAAAAAAAAAAAATTTTTAGGCATTTGCAAAATCACATTTGCCAATTTTAAATAAATATTTAGTATGGAAATGTTGAACCTAACCACTAGGCTTAAATTTACAATAGTTTGACTCTTGTTTTGAGTTTTTCAAATAATTGAAAAAGTTCATGAAATGTTGTAAAACAATTTGTCTAATTTATTGAAAAACCATGCACTTTTGCATTTTAATTACCTTTTTAATAAGCCTTGAACACTCAAGTGATGATCCTTTTATCCGTGTAAACTTAAACTTAAACTTCACTCAAGTTTAAATGAAGTAAAAGTTTGCATGGATAAAAGTTTATGTTTAAGTTTGAAGTTTAAGTTTGATTCTTGTTTTGAATGAAGTTTAAGTTTGCATGGATAAAAGTTTAAGTTTAAGTTTGAAGTTTAAGTTTGACTCTTGTTTGAATGAAGTTTAAGTTTGCATGGATAAAAGTTTAAGTTTAAGTTTGAAGTTTAAGTTTGACTCTTGTTTTGAATGAAATTTAAGTTTGCATGGATAAAAGTTTAAGTTTAAGTTTGAAGTTTAAGTTTAAGTTTGCACGGATAAAAGTTTAAGTTTAAGTTTGCATGGATAAAAGTTTTCGGTTTAAGTTTTCGGTTTAAGTTTAAGTTTGCATGGATAAAAGTTTTCGGTTTAAGTTTGAAGTTTAAGTTTAAGTTTGCATGGATAAAAGTTTTCGGTTTAAGTTTGAAGTTTAAGTTTAAGTTTGCATGGATAAAAGTTTTCGGTTTAAGTTTTCGGTTTAAGTTTAAGTTTGCATGGATAAAAGTTTTCGGTTTAAGTTTGAAGTTTAAGTTTAAGTTTGCACGGATAAAAGTTTTAGGTTTAAGTTTGAAGTTTAAGTTTGCACGGATAAAAGTTTGCACGGATAAAAGTTTAAGTTTAAGTTTTATCCATGCAAACTTAAACTTTTATCTGTGCAAACTTAAACTTCATTCAAAAACAATTGTCTAATGTAGCTATTTTCACCTAATTTCCCTTCAACAGAACTAAAGAACCTTGAATCTCACAACAATTTCAATCTTGGAGAGATTATAAGATTGATCCAAATCAAAATTGAAGAAAATTTCCTCAAAAGCAAGGCATTTAATCCCTAAGCATCTTAAAGTCCTAATGAATAGATGACTATTTCTCCAAAAACAATGCCATGAATTTTTGAATGACAACCTTTTTTCTTGACCATATTGATAAAATCAAAGATGATATTCAAAAATGACCAATACATCAAAATTATAATATAAGTAGAAATAAGCCAAAATTCAAAAACGAATTTGGACATCAAAGGAGTAATTAAAGGTTATTATTTACTACATAGGTTAATTCAATCACTATGTCAAACTAATTTCATAATTATACAAATTTTTAAGGTGCACTAATATAGTAATTTACAATATTTTCATACAATCTTAACCCTTGAACGTCGACTCGGACACCAAATGTCCAATGGATGACAAGGAATCTTTGAGTGTAGGATGAAAGTGCAACTATTCATCCTTGGATTTGGGTTTGGAAAAGAAAGATCTTCTACATTGTTTTGACTTCCAATGCTTTTGCTATGTTTTTTTTACCAATGATTCACAAGGTAATACAAAAGGATGATTTTGAACATCACCCCTACTACAATTTCATCTAAATTTCATCCATTTATCTATTGTCATCAAACTTTCATCCAAAGGTCTACAAAAATTAGATTAAAATTCATCAAAAATGAGTCTAACGTAGTACAAAGGAATTTACACTATTCAAACTCTTACTCTAATTGAATTGACTTGTGTAAACTAATTTTTCCTAATAGTCAATGGAAATGGGATTAGTGTCACCTACATATTTAATCTTTAAAGGACATTTTAGGCCCCTTGGGCCTTCTATCCAAAGAATAACAAGAATTGTGGAAGCTAATGTGAACATCTCTTTAAAAAAATTGTCACATTTTTCTCCTCTCTATAGGCATTGAATGCAATTTTCTTTTCATAAAGTTCTAATCATGGGTCAAGGCAGTTGTTTGCTAAAAGTGCCTAAGCAAGGGCCATTTAATTGAAAGTAAAGTTGTTCACTAATACCATCTAAAATCATTGTAACAAATCATTGTGACAAATTCCTTGGGTTGCCCTCTAAGGAATGAAAATATCCTTTTAAAAATTAATGTCTATATAAAATTTCATTTTTTGTAGAAAATTGTAGAAATTAGTACAAGGCAATCATACTTCACCCTTCACTTCATCCTACACTACAAGTAAGTTTGCACTTGGTATTAGAAGTTAGTATTGCTTGTAAAGTAACTCTTGATCAAAATTTGTTCCTTAGACCCTTGCAAACATCAAAAGAAGGATATCTCATGTATAGAGACCAAAGTGAACGAATTGTTTATAGGAGATAGTTCTACTACCTATGTCATAAAGACAAAGGTAGTAAGTGCTACCATTGGTGCCTTCTTTCAAAGGTACACTCTAAGACACAAACAAGTATCTAGAAATCAGTAACTAATAGCTGATGGGTTTTAGTTTTGAATTTCTTTGAGCAGTCACATTGCTAACACCCAAGTGCAAACATACCCTAATTCAAAATAGTGTGAGTTCGGTAGATTAAGTGTCACACGATTAGGACAAATCACTGTGGTGTTCCAGTTCACACCCCTGCACGGAAGTGCGTGTACAGCACCAAGAAGGAGAGCACTCTGAGGTACAGTACAGATATTTCCAGGGATGTGTGTCCTTGTCGAACAGTGTACAGAAGAAAGGAGAGCACAGTACAACTGTAGAGAAAAAGGCCGGGTGGGTCACACCAGCCAGGTTTTGTAGAAGAGATGGTACACACCGTCCAGGACGCCAGGTCATACACGTTTCCCACTTCAGGCAGGCTGGACGGATTCCGCCAAAGGTAAAGTAAAGTAAAGTAAGAGCAGACGCTGGCAAATTTTTACCTAGCAAGAAAAAACAAAGCCGGTCCCACTGTGGGAGACTGGTTGGCGGAAAACCTGGACTGGTGCTCTGACGAAGCTCCCATCAGCTTTGAACGAACTCGGGCAGCACCTGAATCAAGGAGAAATCGAGATATCAAGTGCTCTCATCACAGCATCCAACTCAAGAAGCATAAGTGTTTCAATGCGAGTGAGTTTTCATACAACTCAGCGAACATTCGGAACTGAAGCCTAGAATTCTTTTTTATCTGTGGAACCCACACTGCAACCATTGCACTCGAGCCTGTGAACAATAGGCAATCGATGGATGCAAAATGAAACCAACACTTGAAACAATGCAGTGTCAACTCACAGCCAGTAAATAGACAGTGTGCAGAACACGCGGGGGAGATCTAAAACCCTGTGCTCATGTCTCCTGAATTCACTATCACCATTTACAAACTTTGGGTCTACCAGAAGAAGGTCCTTGTGAACCTCGAGTTCCTGGTTTATGAAACCATTGAGACCATTTAATCGCCACAGAGAGACGTAAAAGAAAATGCTCTAATCTCCAATAAAGGAATCACCTGTCGATCTCCTGGGCATTCGTAGAAACGAGAGCGGGATGGAAGAGTAGTAGAGGCTGAAAGTGTCTCCTTCCAGTAAGTGCAGCCGCAGTTCAGCATTACAGTTTGCGCCACTGCCTGGAAATAAAATGAAACAAGACTGTAGGACGTATGTCGAGTCCAATCTTGAACCAGGTTAAAATTGAATCAAAGGAAATAGACGTGGGCTAAAGAGGCCATCTTCAGAACCGGAATTACATCCCACTAGAAATAGGCATGTAGTTCAGACGCACCCACAATGAGAATTGACTAGGTGGGCAGGGTGAGAGATATGGGCCACCAGTTGACAGAGGAGGAACAAAAAGGACCGTCACCTTAAACCCTCAATGCCCAAATACTTAGCCGAGAGAGGCTACTTCCATGTCTATAGGATTTGAATTAAAATCATTTAAGAAGCTTGAAGGAAGGTAAAAAGGAGTACCAATAGAAAGAGGAAATCGTAGCCTACATTTTGGAACCATAAAAAATCAATGATTTGGAAGTTACTATAATCAACCAATAACTTCCAAAGTGGACATTCTGCTTTAGCTTTTGACACTTCAGGATTACTTAAATTACAAATGGAGCTACTGCCAAATTGAATCGCTCTTCATCCTCGACGACAACGCAAAGTCACAGGCAACTCATTTCACCCTCGTATTCTAGCCAAGGAAGCAAAGTATATCACTGCAATCTTACCAGTCAAGTCCAAACAAGAGGTCCGCACTACACCCTATCCATCATCCACAATCTGCAAAAAATCCAAGAAAATCACTTTTGCGATTTCTGGAACCGAATGGACTAAATATCCCCTTGGACTGTAATCACTTGACTTATTAGTAAAATATCATCATCAGTCCGGTGTGGGCACCCGATACAGAAGAACAAAATAATAAAAAGCATAGGTCTTATCTTAGAAGACCCTACACCTGTTTAGTTGATATTACATGACAATTCCAAATAACCTAATTACTCTCTCTCTCTCTCTCTACCAAAGGCAAGCAAATTGATTTTCACCTACAGAAGTGGGTCCCTTTAGCTTGTGCGCTACTACAAATCCCACCAGGTTGTAACCCTAATCGTGATCCACCACCAAGTCAACAATAGCTGAAGTACTTACAGTTGAGGCAGGAGGTGGGTCGGGCCATATGCTCTAGTTCTTCAGCACTGGGCAAGACGTAGATTGGGTAAGCCGAGCTCGGCGTACAGCAGAACGAATGCAAATTCGCATCAAAGCCTTGGCTAAACGGGTGCACCTTGTCCGGGAGCGACCTGAGATAGATGATCCGCCGTCGCCGCGTCAATTCATACGTGGTTTGGTTGGTCACGGCCAAGAAGGAATGGAAGAGAAATAGGGTTATGAGGAAGCACTCGGTGGTAATGAGCGCCAGAATCACCAGCAACACCACAGACTCCTCCGGCAACGACGAAGTGCCGATACTTCTCCCAAAGGCGGTGATATACCAAACAATCGTCCACATAACGAGCGCGGTCTCGTAACAGATGTACCACCAGAATTTACGGTGGTTGCTCTGCCCCACACACGTCCCCAGCCACACGCAGTGGTGGTCGAACCGCAGCACGCACTTGTCGCAGTCGTGACAGTGCTTGGTGCGCAATGGCTGCCAGCAGTGGCAGTACAGGCATCTCCCACCAACGTTTCCGCCACTCGACAACGAGGAGCTGTTGGTAGCGCGCACCAGGTGACGACCATCGCCCCCCTCGCGCTTCACATTCGCCGAGTTTAGCAACAAAGGGCTCGCCTCGGAATATCCTCCCCCGGCTTTCCCATTTGTTGCAAACCGTGACGACGACTGCGAGCAGAGTGCGGAATGTCCGGCGACTTCGGGAAACGAACCATAGTATGACGAGCTCCGACCTGCTTCAGCTGCTACCAACGAAGATTGCGACGACGCCCACGCACTTCTAGTATTACTAGCCCCATCCAAAGCAGACTTTGCCCGCGCTTCATACCCAGGGTCTTTCCGCAAAACTTCTTCCAAGTACCCGGGGTTGGATCCTGCAGTGCAGCAGTACTGAATCACTACCACAACCAACAAAAGGTAGTAACCCCATGCCCACCATGAATACGCCATCGTGTGCCTGTACAAATCCGAGTCCAAAAACAACAACCCGCCCACGCCCACCGCGTGCACCAACACCCACATCACCCGCACCCCCCATCCGAATTGCCACGCGCTCGGCATTGCCAATTGGCCTGCCAACACAATCCTCGTCACAAAAACTCGAATTCCTTCCCCCTCGCCTCGCTTCGTTACTTCCGAATCTTCATCTCTAACCTCTCGACACTCCCCTGAATTTTCCAACTTAGGGTTTCAAAGCCTAATCTCTCGGATCCTCACGCAATCCACCTATTGGAAACCAACCCAAGTCAGGATTCAAACACAAAAGCACGCCACTCGGGATCATATTCCGTTGCGCGTGCAACCAAAAAAGTAGGGTTGGGGGGGAAGCTCGATGGGGATTCTATCTGGCAAGAAAGCAAAGAGAGGGAACCAGTGTAACTATAATTTGAGGGGAAATGAATTGCGAGCTGTCTTTGACAGACAGCAGGATGCTACCCGAGTTGCAGATCTGACGACAACGACGAGGATGAAGCGATCCACGCAAGTGGTGGCTACAAGGGAAGCCGAAGGCAGAGCGCGGGGGACGAAGCCCGCTGTGCACTCAACTCTCGCCAGGGGGATGAGCCTATCAGCGTGGTCGCACCTACGACCGTGGTACCGAGCTACAGTGGAACAATCTCCTGCATGTTATTACTCTGATATTCACTGTCAGTGATGAATATTGTACTCCGTACTTTACTACCGGTAGCAGCAGCGTTCCCAGAATGCTTTTAGGGTATTTCGCTAGAAAGCTATTACTGTGCCTGAGCGGGGGTATTACCGCAAACATATGTGGGAGTGATAAAAACCATGGAATAAATTGCTTTGAAAATGGTAGTGTTTTGTCTATTTTTTTGACTTGTGGTAGAAGGCAACTTGCGACAAGGACCAAAATTTTGTACATGTCTTAAAAAAGAGTTTGCTAATTTCTCTGAATTTAATCTTCTGAAATTGTTAAACGGGGGCAGATTTTGTTGAAAGAATGCTATTTTTTCCTATTGTATACAGAAGTTTAAATAGAAACTGTGATTTATGAGGAAGTAAAATTGGAACCCAAATGCCATAACAAGCATGCAGTGAAGCAAGAAACTTCACATAAACTCAAACATACAAAACTTAAAACACACACTCAACATACACTCAAACATGGACTGTAGCATACACTCAAACATAGACTCAAACATAAACTCAAACATAAACTCAAACATGGACTCAAACATCAAAAGCCACACATACACAAAAGATTTCATAGTCACTAATTGGAGATTTGAACCCCACTTGCATAATGCAAGACTGCCCATAATTGCAGTATTAGTGGCTTGCACACACAAACACATACAAAACACACACACAACAAACACACAGAAAACATTAAAGAAATCCACACTCATGCGCTCTTGCTTGTACAAGAAGATGCTTGTGAGCGCCCTCCCGCCTGTAGCCAGCCTCCAAAAACGTCCACTTCAAAGAAAGAACAACTTTGAGTCCAAAGCCAGCGAAATCTGATGAAAACTAAGGTATTTGAAGGGGAGGATACTGGAAAGCAGGAAAGATCAGACATCTCCATGGCGACCAATTTTCATAGCGTTTTTCTAAGACTCAATGGCAGCCTTGTAGGGAAAGTTTTCCAATGAATAGTACTTCTGCCCATACATTCGCACCACCAAAGGCAGGTGCTTGCCCAGCCTATTGAGCTGGCAAGACTTCAAAAACTTTAACGTTGAAAAACAATGTTCATCCTCCACGGACCCTAGGACCAAGCACATGCCAATTTCAGTGACCTTAAAGTACTCTAAAATCAGTTTTTTCAAGTGCCGTGATCCAAAAAGGGTATGCCATAGCTCAATTACCGGATTGGCACGACCAGCACTTGCACAAGCACCATCACAGTTAGCCTTCATAGTTAATTTAAACAAGCCTTGTTGATTGTCAAGATTCGAGCTAGAGAGCATCTCAGAGGCGGTGTAAGATGTTTCCCCCTCATGCAATGGCAATACTGCATTCACGAATTTGGAGTGAGAATAAAACCGCTTGAGCACATTCAAATGGTGAGAGAAACTCTCTTCAGCCCCCGGTTGCTTCCAATATTGCGGATACACTATACCGAAAGCGTCCAGCAAATCCTGCTGCGGGAAGCGCCGGTCTAGTTCATCAGACAATGACTGGGCCATTTTTGCCAGACCGCACATTGCACTAAGGTTAGTGAAGCCAATTACGGTTCACAACCAAAGCACAACAACAAGACCATCCTAAACCACAAAAAAAGCAAAGGAAGACCATAGGCAAACCACAACAACAACAAAGCAAAAATATGGACCAAGACTAGAAATTGAACCCTGTCCTATACCGAAGCCTATCCTGCATTGTACTACTATTGGAGCTTGCGAAACCAGCTTTAAGGAAAAAAATTTAGAACCAAAAAAAAAAAAAAAAAACACATTTTAATCAAAATTAGAAGCACAAAAAGGAAAGCAAAGACATGTAAAACAGAAATCAGATGCAAGAAGATGGAAAGCAAACAAAAGACAAAAAAAGGAAAAAAATGTAAGTGAGTGCGTTGACTTGCAAACTGCCGCTGAATGTTGGCTTGTGTGCGCTCAAAATCAGTCACAAACAGGTGTCCCCCTATTTCTTAGCAATGGCAGCGGGCAAAGACTTTAGTGATTCCGAAGTTCAAGACCAAGTATGAAACCTGTTGTCCCTCCATTTGCCTCCACTCCATTGGTATCTCATTACAAGTGAGTGAAATGAGTTCTTGGTACGGTTTGAACTTAGGCGTCAAATAAGTTGAGCTCTCATCCACAAACATCTTTGCCAAATTGGCTTGGCAAATCTTGATGGATTGGAGAAAGTCACAGATAAAAATATCTCTGGATTGTGACAACTTGATGAGGAAGTGAACAATGTTCAAGAGCAGAATGAAACAGGCCAGAGAAAGAAGAACCTCGATATCAGAAAGGTAATCGAAGTTTGTAGCTGCAATAGAGTGGCCTTTTTGACCAACAACGGCCATATCAACGCCCATCTTTACAAGAAGTGTCTTGTATTCCGCCATTAAACGTTGGGCAGGACTACGCCTGGAAATCCACCTCGTTTCCACGTTTTGGACCATCTTCCGTCCCTTAGTTTCCATCAGATCTACAAGCTTTTGAAGCTCAGTGTGTCTCTTGTGAGAACATCAGAAGTAAGAATACAATGATTGGCAAAGAGCCTCCAAGCGGGACACTATAGGGTAGTTGGACAACGTCTCAACCACAAGGTTGATGCGATGTGAGGCACAACTGGCCCCGAGACAATATGGTGTTCACTTTTCACGGATTTGCGTAGAAACGCCAATTTTTGGACCCTGGAAGGTGCTCCCACCATCTGCCCTGAATGACACCAACTTCTCTACAATGTCCTCGCGAGAGAGGCCACCCTTTGCAACCAAAGCTTGCATTATAACATTAGTAAGATGATTGGCAGTGCCACAGTCAAACACGCATGAAAGATGAAGAAGATGAGGGACCCTCTCCCATCCATCAACTGCATACACATGCACTCCAATCTAGGAGGTGTTGTCCACTGTAGTCACCTCGTCCACGCTGATGGAGACAAAGCGTGCATTTTGAACTACAACTTTCAAACACTAGAAGAAAAACACGTTCGGCACAACCAACTACTATGCAACTAGTGCCCTATGCAACTGTCATGCAACTAGTTTCCTCTCTATTTACACCAAATCTAATGTAGTTGTTTTGTGTCATTGTTTTACAACATTCATTCATTGTTTTAGTTGCAAAGTAGTCATTTTGTAGTTGCAAAAAAAGACTAGGAAACAACTAGTGTCCTATGCAACTATTATGCAACTGTAAAATGACCATAGTTGTTTCCTAGTTGTACGCTAGTTGTTTCTTAGTTGCACTCTAGTTGTTTCCTAGTTGCTTTCAAAGTTCATTCCCATTCGTGTTATATCAATTGACCCATATCAATTGTAAAGAGTACCATTAGATTGAACATATAAGACTTGTAAGTTGTTATAGTCTTAATGTAATGAATTCTTTTGATAGAATTCTAAGATTTCTATAATTTGTGGGTTTCTACAATTTGTAGATTTTGTATATAAGAATTTAAAAAATAATTAAAATTCAAGAAATTTTATAATCTAGGAAATTGAATTTTGAAATCTAGGAAGAAGGTAGATCTGAAATTTTGAAATCTAGGAAGAGGGTAGATTTGAAAATTTGAAATCTAGAAAAAGGTAGATTTGAAATTCAAAAATCTAAGAAAAAGGTAGTTCTGAAATTCAAAAATCTAGAAAGGAGGTAGATCTGAAAATTTGAAATCTACAAATCATTGAGATTTATATTTTAAAATTTACAAATCTACAAGTTGCAAACAAGTTGCAAACAAGTTGCAAACAAGTTGCACACAAGGATGAAGTTCTTTGTATGGTGTCGGATGACAAAAAACCTTACAACTAGACTGCAACTAATGCGACTTGTCCACTGCAACTACGGACTCTACATTGTCACCTAGTTGCAAACGTCCTATGCAACTACAAAATGAGTTGCATACTGTAGTTGCAAAACCCCTCATTTTCTTCTAGTGAAAGCAGCCAAAATACAAGAATGAAGGTGCTCCGCCATCTCCCATCCAGACATCTCAGACCAGTGCTTTTTAGGCACATTCTTTACCTTCAAATGCCTCAGCAAATAATGCTCACGCTCGTAGTCACACATAGGGCGGCCAGAATTCAAAACTTGAAAGAGAGAAGAAAATTGAACTTCCTTTCTATGCACTTCGCCATTGAAGCCAGCTAACAACTGGTCTGCCACACTGCCTCCAAGACGTCGCCCCGCCCACAGTTTAGTAAATTGCAAGTGCTTGCAGTCACATTTCACAAATGTGTCTCCCTTCTTCAAATTTGAGAAAGGATCTCCATCAAGCTTGCAAGTCCTCTTGCCTTCATGTTTCTCAAGGTTATTAGCTTTTGGAACCATCACCTTACGTCGACCACTCACAACGCTGCAGGTCTTGCATATCACCCTCATGAGATTGCCTGTTGCGTCGAATTCTGCTTCAACCCACGTGAATTTGCAAGCCCACACCTCCTGCCAACAACGCGTGACGGTGCTTGGGGCCACTTTTCTTCTCTTCCGTTTTGGCTTCTCCGGACTGGCAAATTCAAGGTCCGACCGCTCCTCAGACATCACTGTAGCTTCAGATAGTGAAGGAAAACAGGGCATCACAGAAAGGGAATCATCAAGGCGCGTCTCCAACACCCGCGTCACGACATCATCCAACAACATGCTCACTGGAGCCTTCGCTGCGCCAACAGGAAGGTACTTTTCTAAATCATGTGAGTTACGAGAAGTACCAAATGTGCGGACGCGGAAGTTCTTGGGCAGCTTCAACTTCGGCGCCATTGCAGCACCCGAGCCCTACACAACAAAAGACAAGAAGAGAAGATAGAACCTGAAGTAGCAAAATAAAAACAAGTATAAAACCAAATTGAAGCAGCGCGCGAAGAGAGAACCACAAAAGTGATTCATGGAAGCGAGTGCAGGAAGCAAAGCAAATGACCTTGAACACCGCAGCAGCCCCCTAAAATGCCCCCTAGTGAGGCAGTGATTCCACTCAATGACACTCAGCCACTCACCCCCAATGGCCCAAAACTTAAGAATGCAAGAAATGAAAAATCGGGCACTCCAGCACGACGCCGCGCCACAATGCCAGCCGCCCAAAGCCCAAAACCTTGAAATTTTAATTTGTAATCAAGAGCGGGACTGCAAGAGTCTCCAACTCTCCATTTCCAAATTGGCGTGAATGAGCAAGAAATCCAAAACGACAACGTCTCGCAATTGTCACAAATCACAACATTCAAGAAGTAGCAGCGATCCGCCTAGAGTGCCAGACTGCCAAAGCACCTCCAATTTTGGAGTTCCAAACTGGGGATTTCCAAGTTTCCAACATTAAAAGCAAAACCGCCTACTAGGAGAATCAATTTACCGTTCAAAACACATTCAATGCCAAAACAATGATTGCAGAACACAAGAAGCAGCAATAATTGCAGAACAAGGACCAAAATTGAGTGCTAAACCCCAAGGCGTGAAGGAGAAGACAGCTCGCGAAAACTTGAGGAGCAAAGGAGAAGACAGCACACGAAGAGGAGACATCATGCGAAATTGACGGCCACGATCTAGCCGCCAAAGCTAAGATCGAAAGGCCCAGGTAAGGTACTCGCTAATCCTATTTCCGTATGGTCCTAAACCTGCTAATCCTGTTTCCGCATGGTAGGGGATGAATGTGAAACTACAGGGGGATGAAGACAAATTTTGGCAACCGGCTCCTAAAAAAGCGGGAAAACTTGCTCAAAATTTCTTTTTTATGGGTGAATGCAAGAAACACCGGTACTATTTGGCGTCACAATTGGAATGACGGAAATGCAATTTGTCATATCTTTTGGGAAATGAAGTCCATGTACTTGAAATTTTTATTGGAGATGGCTAACTTGGAAGTCCTCAGATTCCTTACTTTTGAGAAATTTTGAAAAAAAATCCTTTAATTAAATTGTAATTTACCTAATTTGTCACACTTTGCGTTTTAGGGGTTTTTAGTACTGTAGAGCATCCAAAAATGATGATGTACGTCTAGGATTGTTGTGGGCTATTGCCACAATAGAAGGGCATGTGCCTACCAAAGGGCATTAAAAAAAACACAATTCTTTGTCTTCAACATGCATGCAAATAGGGGTCCCTTGCCCATAGCGCTCCTAATATTTATGATGGTTTCAATTTTTAGTTTTTGGTGAAATGTAATCACTATCAAGTCTCTACAAATGGCCAATTTTTAATTTATTTTTATTCATGATTTTCTAATTATTATTAATTTATACTTAATTTTATCTACTTTTTGTGACAAACTGTCATTTTTTTTAAGTAGTATTGTTTTAGTATTGTAAAGTACTCAAAAGTACTATTGGCCGTTGATTTTTCGGATCAACGATTGAGATTGCTCCGTTTTGCAGTACTAGCAGTACTTGTAGTACTGGGCAGAAAAAACGCAGTTTTGGCAAAACGCTCCCTAAATCGTTCGGTGTTTCTTGCATCTACCCTTATGCAAATTTTTTCAAAGCAAGTTTAGCACGACAATTTTTTTGGTAGAACTGGAGCGAAATTTAGCCACTTTAGGGATCACTGGGTAGCAGCTTCGGTAGTCAAATAAATTATTTTTCTTGAGAATGTTGTTACGTGTCAAGATGTGATTGAATGGAACCTCTAAAAAATATATATGTGGCACAAAAATAAATAAATTCTAGGCAAGTGAAGTGCTTAAGTGGCTAATCACCTACGGTATATTTGAGGTACAAATCTAATTAAATAATCTACAACACAAGAGAAAATATATTTTTTCTTGTCTTGATGTTCTTATTGTACTTTCTAGACATGTAAAGAATAAAGATACATTAGCTCTCATTTTGATTTTAGAAATGACTAGAGTTATTTTCAACTTTTTCCTTAAACAATTGATGTTATATTTTTATCTTGAACACGTATCACTTCATGATAGACAACTAATGAAGCTCTACAAGTTGCACATCTTTTGACAACAATCTATGCAAGTGTTGACAATGAGGGAAGGACAAGATGAGTCACAATGGAGCACAAGTACTTAATTTGTTGAGTACTCTATCTTGGTGTTTTTCTTGCTTGCGTGGTCATGTTCAACCTCGTTCTTTCTCTATGGTCTCACCTACAACCATGGTTTTGGATCAAATATCCTATTGACATTAGTCAATGTAAAAAAAAAACTGGTATCAAATTTGAAAATCATAGATAAATTTATTGCGATTATATTTTTGGCTACTCATTAACTCTAAAATTTCTAAAAATATTAGTATTTTTTCCAAAATTAGAACATTTGAAGATGATTTTTTGTACACCTTGAATTTTAACAACCAACTAATTAAGACATACAAGTGTTGAAACCAACTTTGGATACAATATCAACCTTAAAGGGCCTGGAAAAAAAAAAAAAAAAAAAAAGCTCATGCATGTAAAGCTAATAGCTTGATCTATTTGTGAGATAATAGAAAATGAAACCTCATACAACTAATCTTGGTGCCAAGTTTGTCATTTGCAAGAATAATTTTTAGAAAATAATATAGAGTACTATTTTAGTTTCATTGGTAATTTTGCATAATTTGAGACTTAAAGGACTTGAAGATTAATATTAAATATCTTATAGGTAACATAGTGTCATTATAAAAATAACTCATAAAATCTTATATGAAAATTATATGCACTCCAAATATAAATATATCCCATTTATAGAATAAACATACTTGCTTTTGGATGATGCAACTTTGAGACTTAATAAAGTTACAAACTAATGAAAATAGTGTTCAATAGTGTTCAACAATCTCATGCAAAATCAATCCTAATACGATGATGATGATTATAGCAAGAAAATTCCTTAGTGATAGCAAAAGTACAAGCATATACTAAAGAACCTCAAGTTTTGGGACATTTTGTTAACTACATCCTAATGATAATTCTTGTATACCAATTACATTATGCCTTTAGTAGATATTTGATGTATTCTTCAAAAGTCATCATTTTCATCAAGTTAGTATTTCCAATCCTAGTAGACTAAGAGTATATTAAAAATAGTGATTCGACAAGATTGTAATTGACTTCAAACTTATTTCAATAACAAAATTGGTGCCTTGGGTATTTATAGGTTCATAGGACTTTAGCAATAGACATTTTTTCCATGCACCACTATAACAAAAGTTGGTAAAAAAGAACCGCACTCAAAATTGAGTGCGGTTCTTTTAACCACCATTCTGCATAGGCCCTAAACGGCTACAAAATCTTCTTTTTGGATTTCTGAACTCAATTTTTTGAATTTCTGGGCGTACAATACATTGTTGAAAAGGTATTTTCAAGATCTTTCCAACGGTGTATTATACGCCCAGAAATTTAAAAAATTGAGTTCAGAAATCCAAAAAGAAGATTCTGTAGTCATTTAGGGCCTGCGCAGAATAGTGGTTAAAAGAACCGCACTCAATTTTGAGTGCGGTTCTTTTTTACCAACTTTTGTTATAGTGCACCTACCTTAAGATAGGAGATTTTTATTTCTATTCACTATTAGATAAGTTACAAAAATCAAATCATATGTAATATACAATGTATTATGAATTCCCATGCACCAATCTTAAAGGTCAAGATCATTTTTTTGTCTAGTCACAATAAGACAAGATTAACAAAATAGAATCACCATATATGTGTACAATGTACTATTACAAACATCTCTTATGTTTACTTTTAAAGTTACATCTCTTATACAATTTATAATATATTGTTAATTCAATCTCAATCCATGCACCAACCTAAGAGATCATAGTCATTTTTCCTCTGGGCACCACTAGGTACACTAAAAGAAAAACGTGTCCGCCGCAACCGGTATCCGACGACTACCTTGCGACTAAGTGTCCTATATAACTACATTGTGACTGTAATCCTCTCTATTTGCACCAACTTCAACGTGTACGTTGTTGTAGTTGCAGAGTAGTAGTAGAATGAAGTGCAAGATTATAGAACCGTAACAGAGTAGTTATTTAGAATTAATGTGAGGTATTCTACATTGAGTATTCATTAGAGTTGTTGATGTGGGCAACTTTACGTTCTGTGGAGTCCACTTTGCCAAAGACCAATCGCATGTTACGTTTTTATTTCATTATAAATTCTATAGATAACAACTAGAGTTCAACTAGAAAACAACTAGAGTTTGACTAGAAAATAACTACAATGGCAACTATAAATCAATTGGAAGACAACTAGAAAACAACTAGAAAACAATTAGAATTCAACTAAGATACAACTACAAAACAACTACAAGAAGACTACTCATACAACTAGAAAACAACTACACTACAACTAGAAAATAACTATAACACATCTAGAAAATGACTACTAATGGCAACTAGAAAATGATTGGAAAACCAATACAGAACGATTATAGTACGACTGAGAATCGACTACAAAACAACAAGAATTTGACTACAAAACAACTATAGTTGGAATTGTTAGTCGAATTGTTATGGAACCGGGAGTTTAGCAACTACAACATTGCTTTTCTAGACAATTGTAGATGCAAGTTTACAATGAGTTGTTTTGTTGCATGAGATGCAATGTGTTATATCCCTACATCAAGCTTGTTCCGATTCAAAGCCACACTACCAAATAATGGCTACCTTGTTTTATAGTAATATTTATTTATAGTCTATTATAGTCTATTTGATTTTTAATTACCTCTTTCTTTCATAAAATGACAGAATATTACATACAACTATACATGAAGTGTGTTTGAACTTAGGAACAGTGCAAAGGTAGTTTAGCAATAAAATGGTATTTCAGTTGAAAAGGTTTCAATATCTTGTAGATGCTAAGAGACTGTCTTCTGCAGATAACTCTATGGCTCTGACCAAACATGGAATAGTAGGAAGAGGAGGCACATCCTCTGGAGTAGTTAAACCAGAAGCTTGAATAGTGGTGCTCACAAACACATCTAATGTGTCTACAAATTCTCACCAAGCATGAGCTTCTTTATGCAATACTACTTTCTAACCTTCCTTCTTCACATTATCAAAAAAAAATACTTGGGTAGCTTGGCTTGAAAATATAAAAGAATCAAACTTCCTACGCATTTTGTGGTGGAAGTGTATTACAAGGAAACCAGCCTCATCTCTAATGTATGTAGGATTTCTTTGATTGTCTATTTTCTTCACCCATTTACATCACATCAATATCACATAGGTGCTAAGAGATCCATAATCTAGTTTCAATATATCTTTCAACACTCCGACATAGTGCACTGACACCTCCCATAGATTAGGGTTTGGAATATGGAATATAGATGCAACACTATAATCATACTTTTGTAGTTGCTTGGAGGCATCGTCATCCACTCTGAAATGGTTTCCATCTCTAAAATACTACTTTGAAACCTTCATCACCTAAGGTCTCTTTGAATTGAAAAGAATACAATCTTATAGTTTATATGTTGTAGATGACATGAATCAAATTTGGCCTTATTGATTGCAACATTATAATGTTTTAGTCTTGAAAAAAGATGCTGAAATTTTCTTAGCAACACATTTGGAGGTGAATTTCAATTTCTAAACCTACTCAAATGAATTTTTTTTACTACAAAGTGATTCACTAGCACTATATAAAGACATTGGTGAAAGAAAAAATTATTGAATTGATTCATTGTGTTTGCAAAATGGGTTTGAAACGTCAAGAATATAGCAAGAAAATTTACAAAAAACACATCTAAGGCTGAACCTCTTTCTACTAAAATGCTTCTCAGTCACTCATAACTTTTTGGATTGATATGAAATATTAGCCACATGAACTAGACTAGGCTTTTCCAATTTTTTATATTAGAAACGGACACTATTTGAAGAAGAACCAAGCCACCAAAGTTCATTGTAATCCAAAAATGTCAAGATTTTGGACTTCCAATTGCTCCCAAACATTCAAAACAACTTGGATTGACATGAAAATTCTACTACAATAACTAGGAGTGAAGGAGAATATAACCCAATTTTTTTTAATAGAAAACAAACATTATATAAAGGAGATACAAGCCCCCAAAGTTGCAGCCATGAAGTACAGTTTGGTAAACTCAAATTGAAGTTGTGAACTTTGATTGGCTTCCAAGAAATCAGTTTATCTTGGATTGATCTAAAAAATTTACCACATAAACTAGAAGAAAGAGCGCAAATTTTCCAACAAGTCTTATTGAATTTGGAACTTGGGTGCAAATGTTACAAAACCTTGAATTGAACTTGAAACTATGTGGGATTAACACAAACTAAACATTTGACATGTCCCATATCATTTGCCATGCCACCTACCACCCCACTCCTATAAAACCTTAGTTTCTCATTACATCTTTAGTGGCTTTTCAAGCCATGATTAATATATATTGAATATGGTGTATTGCATTTTGTGTATGTTGTATAATGTTTGGAGTATTGTATAATTTGTGGTGTGATGTTTGGATGTACAATGCATGGTGTACTAATTGTGATGTTATGTATGAATACAATGTTCTCTCCCATAATGTGCATACCGTTGTACCTCTTCAATTTCGGCACCCATTGTCAAATATTTAATAAAATTTCAATTTTTGACTTTGGCAGGAAATAATTAATTATTGCAATTTTCATCATTCTAAATAAGGTAAATCAGTGAGGTAAACTCCCATTGAGGTCAGAATTTGGAGTTTGCCCTCATGCCATTATTGAAATTTTCAAATTTTTTTCTACACAAAGATAAGTGTGAGAAATAAAGAGAGCAATTGAAATTTTAATTTTCAGATAAAGAGTGAATTAGTAATGTATTTCTGAAGTGATCTTCCCAACATGGTGTGTAGGCTGCCCCATAACCAATAAAAAGTAAACCCAATATGCTCGTCTTCACCACCTAATGTGGTGATAATAATCTCTAATGTAGAATGCCATGAAAAGTCACTTCTGACAATGATTTTGAGCATCCCCACAACAAGGCACCAAAAGGAGTTAACACGGAGAGTGGGCTTTCTAACCATGGGGCAAACTTGTAATTAATACATTATCAATTAAAATTGAGTTTTAGAGAAGAATAAGAGTCCATTATATACACATGAGGTAGTAGGATGTAGAACAACCCATGTGGAATAATGTAAATTAGAATTAGTAGGAACTCAACCGCTCATAGTTAAGTCAAAAGTAGGTTTTGTTTTTCAATAGAATTTCAAACCTCATTTAGGCATAGTAGAAAAAAAAAGTTCAAAACACTTTAAACTAAGAGAAGTTGGTAAATGAAGACAATTTTAATCTCCCAAAATTCATTTAAGATTTAGAATCTCCGATCAAAAGTTATAGACAAATTTGAGAGAGGGGTTGGAAGGGAATTATTTTTTACTATTTCAAACTTCCTCTCTCAAATTTGTCCATATATTTTGATTGGAGGTTTTAAATCTCAAACGGATTTTTGGAAATGAAAGTTGTCTTCATTTACCAATTTTTCTTA
Source organism: Rhytidiadelphus loreus (assembly GCA_947034895.1). Lineage (NCBI taxonomy): Eukaryota > Viridiplantae > Streptophyta > Bryopsida > Hypnales > Hylocomiaceae > Rhytidiadelphus > Rhytidiadelphus loreus. Next base: position 22,839,877 of record OX344765.1, on the reverse strand, counting down.
GTTCAAAGAGTTTTGAAAGAAAAAAAATTCTACCATCCCTAAATGAAGTTTGAAATTCTATTGAAAAACAAAACCTACTTTTGACTTAACTATGAGCGGTTAAGCTCCTACTAATTCTAATTTACATTATCCCACATGGGTTGCTCTACATCCTACCACTTCATATGTATATAAATATAATCTCTACTCAATTCTAATCTCAAGTTAAGATGGAGATATTTTTTAACAAATGAGAGATGGTTGGTGGATTTAATTCTCTTATTTAACTGAAAGTAGTTTTTTTGCCCTGTTTGGCAAGTCCGCTATGGGAATGCTCTTACACTGGAAAATGAGTCACTAATCACTCCATGAGTGTCGGGTTAGATATTGATTGTGGTTTGATAAAACCATCAAAGGGTCATGAGGTGTCCACTATGGGTGATTTGACCAATATGGTTGTTTTACCATACTACATTATCAAAATTCTTAGCATGTATCTCCCAAAGCAATTCATTTATATTAGAGAGATTGAGAAAGACATGCTCTTTATACAAATTGTATGGTAAGAGGTAAAACAACCCATGTGGGATATATAAATAGTTAGGATTAGTAGGAGCTCAATCACTTATAGTGAAGTTAAGAATAGGAAATGTGTTCAAAGTAAAAATTTAGACCTCATTTATGCATAGTAAAGTAATTTTTTTTCAAAAAATTTGAACTAAGTTAATGTGGAAAATGAAGCTATCTTTCATCTCCAAAAATCCTTTTGAGATTTTGATCTACCAATCAAAAGTTATGGACAACTTTTAGGGAGGAGTTGAAAGGAAGATTTTCTTTGACATTTTCAAACAACCCCTTTGAATTTTGTCTATAACTTTTGTTTGAAGGCTCATAATCACAAACGGATTTTTGAAGATGAAAGTTAAATTTATTTCCCAATTTTTCCTAGTTCTAAGTTTTTTTGAAAAATGAGGCCTAAAATTCTACTTTGAACACAATTACTACTTTTTGACAATGAGAGATCAAGCTCTCATCTTCAAAATATCCCATATCCTTTGAGGATTCATGAGAATGAATGAATCATTATTAAAAAAAACTTCCCGTCAATCATTCTCACTTAGTTCCAATGATGAAGTTTTATGTTGATTCCATTAATAAATTTCAATGATGGTGGATGATCTTTGTACCTTCTAACTAACATTGGATATTTTCTTTTTTTAAAAGAGCTTGGTCATTTAATTATTGATGATTTTGGCGTAATTCCTAAACTGTAGATTTTCACATATTTCCATTTATTTCGGCAATCAACGTTGTAAAGTTTCAAGATTTTCGGCAATTATCATTATAATTTTCTGAAATTATGATATATTTAAAAATAATTAATTTTTGCTGAAATTGAAGAATAAATTTGAAATGCTTAGAAGTTGAAAATTCATTAAGATGCATGAATTGCAAATTAGTTGCACAAATGATTCATCAAGATGCATATGAGTTGTAATGTAGTTACAAATAAGTTACACATATGATCTATATGAATGAAATCAATTGTAATGAAGTTGCAAACAAGTTGCACGTTTCAACCATCACAAATCACAAATAAGTTGTAATGTAGTTACAAATAAGTTACACATATGATCTATATGAATGAAATCAATTGTAATGAAGTTGCAAACAAGTTGCACGTTTCAACCATCACAAATCACAAATAAGTTGTAATGCAGTTACAAACAAGTTGCACACATGATCCACACAAGTCACAAAGAAGTTGTATACAACCCATTAAATAATCACAAAAGTCACATACATATCATTACCTAGTCATAGAGCAGTTGATAAGAAGTGGACCACATATTGTCAATGAGTCACAAACTAGTGATGACTAAGTTGCCCCGAAGTTGCACATATACCAAATCTTGTTGCAAAGTAGTCAAAGTCAAGTTGAAATGAAGTTGTACACCAATTGCATCCAAATCACAATGAAATCACAAAAGAGTTGCAAGTTATTCACAAGTCACAAATGAGTCAGAAACATTTATGCACTAGTCGCCATGAAGAGTCGCCATGAAGTTGCAAAGAAGTGAATTGCACCACCAACCTCTTGCCATAGTGAAAACTAAGTAAGCAACCATGTCATAAAGCACATCGATGAAGTTCCAAGTAAGCAACTGAATGAGAAATTAAATCGTTTTGCCTTGCAACTACGATACAACTAGAAAACTTGTCCACAATGACTAGAGCCCTCTAGATTCTCAACAATAGCAAATGGCCGCTGCAACTAAAAACCAATTGCTCTTTGTAGTCGCAAAACCCCTCATTTTTTTCTAGTGTTAGGATCACCAAATGTAAATAATATAAAGTATACAATTTACTATTACAAAGCAACCTTATGTTTAATCATGAAGTTAAAGTCTATGTACTATGTCTAATCGGTACATTTTATTTCCATTTATAAAAATTAGAGGTCAAGGTCATGTTTTTTCAATTCACAATGGGATATGATCACCTAATCAAGATCATATAAAGTGCACAATGTACTAGCATATACAAACAAGTGTGATGTTGAATCCTAAAGCATAGCCAATAGGTAGTGTGCAATTAACTATTTATTCCCATGCTCCAACTTTAAGTATTAGGGTCAATTTCCTTGTGGTTGTAAGGGGAGAAGATCACCAAATCCACATTTATGTGAAGTGTACAATGTACTCTTACAAACAAAACTTATGTTTAATCTTGAAATAAAGTCTATGTATAGAGTCCAATATACATTTTATTCCTATGCACTAATTTATAGGGTCATGGTCATTTTTTGTCTTGTTACAATAAGATAGGAATATCAAAACAAAATTATATAAAGTTTACAATGAATTGTTTCAAATGAATCTTATGTTTAATCCTCAAGTGACACCCACATATTGTGTTTAATGTACAATTTATTTCTATGGCACAAGACCTACAGTTTAGGGTCAATTTTTCTCAAGTCACAACAAAATAGGATCCCTGAAACCAAATCATGTAAATTGTACAATGTACTATTATGTACAAGCATATCTTAGTAATGTTTAACCTTAAAGCACACTCCATATAATGTGTACAAAATATTGTTTATACATGCATGCCAACTTTAAGGATCAAGGTCATTTTTCCTTTAGTCACAACAAGACAAGATCACAACATCCAAATCATATCAAATGTGCAATGCACTATTTTATATAAGGCACATATAAACAATACTATTTATTTCAATGCACCAACCTTGGTATCCAGATCATGTCTCTTCTATTTTCCATTCTATTCACAACAAGAGAATATCACAAAGTTTAAATCATATAAAGTGTACAAGGCTAAAGCAACATCCATATACAATATGTAGTGTCTTATTAATTTCCATATACCAAGTTTAGGGGGTAGGGTCATTTTTTGTCTAGTCGCAACAAGACATGAATACACCATCACCAAAACATAATCATATAAAGTATACAATGTACTATTATAAAAAAAATCTTATATTTAATTCACAAGCAACACCTATATATAATATGTATTATACTATTAATTTTCATACATGAACTTTAGAAGTAGGGTCATGTCATTCATATTCACAACAAAACTAGAAGGCCAAATTAAAATAAAGTAATGTACACAATGAATTAATACATTGTGTGTATAGTATACTACTTATTCCCATGCACCAACCTTTGGAATCATGGTCATTATTCATCATCATTGTGAGGCGTGATCTTGGGAAGGCACTCAGGAAAATTTATCTAGAAATATGCGGCCAAAGATGGTCATTTTTATTCATAGTGCCTAAAATTTAGAAAATAATTTCAAGTAATATATCATGCCAAAAATAGGACAATGAAGATTATAAGTATTTTAACCAATTTGATTTTTTTAGATCTAATTTATTGTCAACAATAAGTATCCTAGGCTAGGGCTAAAGGTAGGATTGGTATTCTCACCTGTAATTTTAAAATGCAGGGTAGATGAAACTTCCACATATAAAGTAGGCAGTCCCCTAAAATAACTATCATCTTTCCTTTTCATCCCACGAACGTCACTCTCTCCTATCTAGAGTTGGATTAGAATATGTTTCACGGTAGCTTCTAACAAAGCTTTGCAATCACAATTTTTTGTATCCATTGCCTTCTTGTAAATGCTTCGAAGGCAAAAGTGTTTTCAATTAGGATTTGTGCAAACAATTTTGTTGCAGTTCAATTGCAATTCATGACAACACAACTGATCAGATAACCTTGTAGACATTGAACAATGAGACTTTAGTGCTAGAGCTTTTAGACAAGGTCATGGCCTTTGGGTCTGTAATTCTGGTGATATTGAGGGTACAATTGTTGGAGATTTGAGGTTCTATTCTGGCACCTTCTTCTATTTTGTTGTGGAGGCTATCTTTATTTGTGTGTTATTTTGATTTCTAGTCTTCATTTCAGTCATTGCATGGTCTTTGAATTGCACTTCTTGCAATTGAACAAGAGATTACTTCTACTCATTCCCTAGTGCAAAATTAAGGGGCTTCTTTTTCTTCTTCTCATGTTGTAGCACATACAAGTGGATGCTGCCTAATTTAAAATCCCAAACTTGGAGCAACTGAGCCCACTTGGATAAGATCTCAACAAATGTGTTGATGCCAACTATCTTTTAGTTGGCTACTAATAGAGGGAGAACATGTGGTCCTTTGTGCGAGTTGGTGTGTATAAGAGGACAAAAAAGTTGCGCTTGATAGATTGGCTGAGTTTTGTGAATAAAGAGTGGTGTAACGTTGTGTTTAGTTGAATTAAGTATGCAATGTTGAGATTGGCACAATTTAAGTTGGTTTGGAATTGGCAAGCACCTTGGATATCTCGGGATCAATAGTTGGTGGAGCAATTTGATGATGCCATGTCTGTTTTGGGGTACACTTGGGCACTTCTAGAGCCCCTCCTTGATCAATTCCGCCTTCTATCTTTGAGTGAGTTGTCAGGGGCAGGGGCAAAATTATCTCTCCTCCGTGTACAATTAGGAAGGGGATGGCAATAACATGGGCTATCCCAGATGGAGTAGATTGATGTGACTTCTCACTGTTATAGGTCACTCTCTTACAACACAAATGCCTACCAACTGTGTAGGTTTTTGAGTCTTTTTTTATCCTCCCTAATCCTTATTTTGTTCCATTGGGTTTAGTTTTTTTTCTTAGTTGCACAAATTTGCTAAATCATACTAATATTGATTGCATCATAGAACAACTGTAAATCTTCATGGAATTCTCAATGGTTTGTTTTTGACATTCACAGAGCTTTCAAATTGTTTTGAATGTGTGTAAACACAATGTAACATGAATGCATAGTTAATTTGGGAAGCATTTTGCACAATTTTGTGAATGATTTTCATGATCCCACTAATGTGTGTTATCTACCCTTGAATGCTCTTCTTTGTTACTCCATGCAAGAAAATGTATCATGTACAATATTTGTTTGCTAGCTCATTGAATATGTTTGTTGGCTCATGGAATGTGTTTGTTACAATCATATATTGCAGGGCTTCATGGGTTTATTGGATCCATTTGTTTGCTCATGTGCTCTGTTTGTAGACTAGTAGGTTTTAGAAATGTTTCAATATTCCATATTAAGTAGAATGTTGACAGTTTTTTGGCATGATCTTATGTTACTCTAAATGTAAATGTTGTAAATCTATCCTAACTACATTCAACATATTTCTCTAAGTTGCAACATCAACAATTGTTCTTGAACTTGTTGAAGTGTAAACCCGAACAATGAAAGAACTTAACAAAGACCACATGTCTAATGCTATTTTCATTGTACACATAATGACTTATGCTTTATGTTTTTAGTTTTCATGTATGTCTTATGTTAAGTTGAACATGTAATTCTAAATTTTGAATTGTAAATAAATAATGGTGTGATAATTTAGCGTCTCACACTAATTTAAAGTAAGTATATAGTATTTAAAAATATGCCAAATTAGAATATTAGGTAGTGATATGGTCTATTTAAGTGGTTCACTCTCTTAAAATAACCCCCTTAATATGATCACACATGATATGTAAACTACTTGAAGAGTGTCCCCCTCTTTGGGTATGATCACCAAATCTGAATCATATAATATATGCAATGAGCTTAGAAGATTATACTCCTATGCTATAGAAACCTTCTATAATTATAGTATAACTTTGATATAGGTACCTATATTATAGGTATTTATATTACATGCATCTTCAATGGTAGTAGTATATCTACTTATATATATGCTAAAAGCTCACATGCTCACATTTTCATGCTCACATACTAGCACCATTGAATCTAAAGGATCAAGTTTATTTTTCCTCTGGTGAAAATATGACAAGATCACCAAAAAAAAATTATATATAGTATATAATGTATTATTATGTACAAACAAATGTAATGTTTAATTCTAAAACAAAACCAATATACATATATAGTGCAATTAACAATTTAGTACCGTACACCAAATTTAGGAGTGAGGGTTGTATCTCTTCTAATGACAAGGAGTTAGGATCACCAAGTCCAAATCATATAAAGTATGCAATGTACTATTATGTACAAACAAATATTTTTGTTCAATCCTTAAATAACCTACATGCTTATTTGTGTCAATTGCATGATTTTAGGACCTTTTATATTGAAAATAGATACAATTTATAGGAGTAGTTGTTTGAATGCATAAATTTGGTTGATACCATGATGTTCTATATTATTATTTTACTCCTATTGATAAAATTTCAGATTTATTGAAATAATTATATATGTACTATGAATTTTCTTCACTCTTCAAAATTTATGATATTCTGAATTTTCCGCTATATAACCTAGACTTGTATGATTTTTGAAAAAATGTGATCTCATCTCCAAAAAATAAATATAGAAAATTTCATTCATAAATAGTTGCAACATGGAAAAATATAGACCGAAGGATTTTGAACTTGTAGTTTGTGGTTACAAACCCATCTTTTCAAGGGGCTTGATTGGCATGTAAAGTGGACACCCCTAAAACTACCACTTTTTGCTTTTGTGCCTAATTACTATTATTAGACTTATAGTTTGTGGTTACATACCCATCCTTTCAAAAGACTCCTAGGTTGGCATGGAAGGTAGGCACTTTTTGCTATTCTGCCTAATTACTATTATTAGAATGGTAAAATTTTTGTATTTTCTTATTGGTATGTGTAAGGAATACAACATTTAGATACTATGATATGCAAAAGTTATGAAGGGTCAAAGTCTTTTTTGGTAGATGTTTTGAAATTGTTTCTTCAATATATATACATATTGATTTGGAAATGTACACATAGTGATGATGGCGCTTTTATGCAAGGTGCAATTGTAGGTGTACCCATCTTAGTATACATTTATTCCATATATTTGAAATACATGCAAATGTATTGGGTATTATTATCACGTGAATGTCTGAGTCTTATTAACTTTTAAATGTCAAGAAGGACATTTGACATCCAATGGATGACAGGGAATCCTTGTAGTCAGTTGGACAAAAGTGCAACTATTCATCCCAAGATTCATCCTTGAAATTTTGTTGTAAAAAGGGGAGGTCTTCAATAGTAGTTTGACTTCCAATGAGTGCTTTTGCTATTTCTAAAGTTCATGATTGACATGGTAATGAAAAGGAATGATTTCCAAGGTCACCCCTCTGTCCTTTAAGGGCTAAATACATGAATTTGAATGAATACATTTATTTGGAACTTACTTGCGCTCTCTTCGGAAGCTTATCAGAACTCAGTTTATGTTTATCAGAACTCTACAACAACAGAAAAGAGCACGTACTTAATAAACAACACGTAGATTAGTTTCCAAATTGAAAGGTTTGAAAAGACAGCCTGCTCACACACTTACTATGCCCACTGCCTGCATGAAACAACAAAGTTTCTGAAGAGTATTAATAAATGAAAGGTGACAGGTTAACCCAGTTCTATCATTCGTCCTCCCGACGTACCGGAACAGTTAAAAAAAGGCAATGAGAAGGTCACATACTGACATGCACATAATCAAGGAGGCCCCAAAGGCAGAATTTTTTCATTTAAGAGCCATCCTCACCTGCCAGGCCAACGCGATTTGGTAGCAACATTGGCTGTGTGATCTCAGCTCTCCACAAAATGAAATCACTACAAAACAATTCCTGAACTCAAAAAATATCAGTTTAGAGTAAGATATAATACATTGTAGGGTGGGTTAAGTAATGTCCAAAAACTTACCCACAGGTCTTGAGAGAAAGGTAGGAGAAGCCCTCCATGGCACACATAGACGGCACAGGTCGGAGCATGACTCCTTCATTGATAAATTATTGTCAAAGTCTGTACACTCTTGCAGCATCTCTGCTCGCACGTCGAGGACTACCGAAACTTGGTAATTCTTCAAGACCATTTGCGATGAAATTACTCACTTCCGAGGTCAAACTAAAAATGTTGACGACTCTCTACCTGAACTCTAACCTGAATGCAAGATACGTCCTACACCACTCCTTCCTTCGATCAGTCAACCCTCTCACAAGCTCTACAAACCCGCCCAAAATAAATATGCCTGTTTTTCCTCCTCTCCGATGTTGGCATCCTTGAGAGACTGTAATCACGCGGGCCCTTCAGCTACTCGTTGTTGAAACTGGATGCATCCCTAGCGTGATACCGACTCTTCAAACTGCAACTCTCCCTCAAAGAAAAATGAAGCCTGGAGAAGAAAGATATGGCGGGTGATAACTCGGCATAAGTGTCCAATTCAACACAACGCCAAGATCCTATAAATAAAGTCCCTAATAGAAGTAAGAAAAAAATTAGAGAGAGTCAAGATGCACTCCCCATCCTCATCTCAAAGAATGTAGCGAACGAGGCTTCCCTGCAGTCCTCCAATTAGCTCTCTCAATAAACCAGCCAAAACTCAATTCATCGAGATGAGGAACAAAGGTTGCATGGAGGATGTACTAGAGTTTGCCTCTCAATCATGGGGATAACGTGTAAAACTCAGCCCCAATTCATCCAGCATTAAAGATGAAGAAGTGTGCAACAGAGCACGTCACCTAGCCCCTCCAGTTTCTGAATCAAGGGAACAAGGATGAAGTGCAAGGGAATAAGGATGAAGTCTAGGCAAGTTTTCACAATAGCTTGTTTCCAAACGGTGAAGATTCTCTCCTTCCGCGGCATGGATCCAGGGTTTAGGGTTTCGTTCTCCTTTCCTCCCCACCTGCAATCCACAGAAACTCCCCATACTAAACATTTCCTTGTTACATCAGCTTGCGCAACTTCTTCCGCAGGGGGGCAAACCTTAGCAACGACTCCAAGCTGTCCGGCCTAAACTTCCTGGCAAACAAGTAGCAAACATGTCCCGGCTCCCCATTATACACACAATTCCTGTCATTCCGAATACGGTTATAAAACCCCTCCGCATCATTTCTACCAAAACTCCCCGGGTGCCACCCCCCTCGCGACCAGTCCACGGCCGTTACACTCCTCATCGAGATTCTCGCATGAAACTCCACGAACATCATGGTGGGGATGTAGTGCTCGTCCACGTAGCAGACCCCCGTGCAAAACTGCTTGAACTTCTCGTAGTACAAGACGTCGGAGATGATGAAGATGGCAAGCTCCCGGTTGACCTCGAACCACTGCGCACCTTTCCGCCACTGCTGGAGGCTGACCTCGGGAGCCATGCCTGGGTTGTACCGGCCGCGACCGACTGGACCTGGGTCGTCGAAGGCGCCCACGAAGCTCTGGTTGGAGTTCATCAAGTAGTTGTAGGTGAAGGTGAAGTTCCAGAGAGGGGCGCAGCTCTCCGACAAGAGGACGAATCGCTCGTTGTCGAAGTCCAGAAGTGCGTTTGCCAGGAGACGCCGCTCTGCGTCGTTCATGGTGATGTCGCCCCATTTCACTTCCTGCAAAGAAAACCAAACACGGCACAAATCCTCAAGTTAGGGCTTACGTCTCACCTTCAAGAATCAAGCCGATCCTAGAATGAGTCATTTCGAACGAATCCTCGTAAGAATCGAATGAAGCCATTTCGAACCGATTCTCATATGAATCGAATGGATCCGTTTCGAACTGATCTTCGTATGAATCGAATGGAACCGTTTTGGAGTGATCCTCGCATGAATCGAATGGTTCCGTTCTGGAGTGATTTTAGTTGAGACTAGATCGCGGACAAAGAACAGAATTCCGAAAGATCTAGTACGACAAGTTGTGAAAATTTTGATCAAATTCGGGTGGTGAGAGCGAGGGAATGTGCGAGACTAACCCGGCTCAAGATATGGCGCCCAAAGAAGACAGACGAGGGTTGGTCGTTGGGCTCATAGTTGGGCAGCGCATGAACATAAATGTTGTAGAAATCCTGCTGCCCTCGGAAGAATTTCTCCCACAACGGCGCCAGCGGCAACGGCCCCACGGAGAGGAACATGAAGGCGACTTTCGGAGTGCGTCGCACGGGGAGTCCCGGTCGCTGGGGCACCATGGACGCTCTCCAAAGGAGCTCCGCGTCGCTGATGCCATGCAGCATGGTCTGCGCCTGGGAAGCCATGAAGTGCAGGTGGTAGTGCTGCTGCGGCGACGGCACCGTCGCGGCGTTCACGTATGACGACAGCATGGAGGTGTTCAAGACGCCTTGGAAGTGGAGACCGAACACCAAACCCACCCCGATTCCCATGAAGAGCAACAGGAAGACGCAGAACACTTTGACCAAACTGCTGCCAGGCTTGGTTGACAGCGTCTTTCCTGCTCCTGCTCCTCCATTTCGCAACGTACCAACACTGCTGTGAGGCCCGTTGCCGTTTAGTAAGCTCCCCTCGTCTACCAAGGACGACGCCGACGCCCTACTTTGCATGGTGTGCGCTCACGGGATCCCAAGCACAAGATAAACCCCGCAGCTAACCCTCCCCGTCTTGGATTCTCACGTCCGCGAAAGATTCCCACCTCCAGTAAAATGCATACCAATGCTTCACACAAAACTCTGTTTTCCAAAGCTTGCGAACAAGAAACCACGGGAAGCAAACGCACCAAACGCACCACCCCTAACCCTCTTCTTCTCAGATTTTCCAGCTGCTCTCTACAATAATCTTCCTAACCTTAGCAACTTCAAAGTTTCATAACTTCTGATGCCTCCCGATCTAAACTGCTCCATGAATTCCTACCGAGCAGGCGGGCTGTGAGGTCACATCCAAACTAATAAGTTCATAAGCTCAGAACCAATTCATTCCTCGTACTTCGATCTCCCAACCTGAAATCATGCACCACTCAAGAGCTTGATTGGGGATGCCCCATCCCAAGACCTATTCTACGACCAAAACCCCCAGGAGTCAACGGCTCTGGCACAGTGACACCCCCATCGCCAGAATTCGAACTGTTTCTCCGGGCCCACTGCGAGCTCTCATTCCCCCCCGGCGTCTGCCACTTCCAATTCACCCAAAAACTTGCTCCAAACCTCCAAATTCACACAAAACTTCTCTTCCGAAGGCTCCAAATTCTCCAGTTTCACAGAGAAAATCTATGGACAAGATTTCTCGCTCGCAACCAAATTTCTTGCAACCCACTCCAAGGTGATGAATCCCAAGGCGCGCGGGTATCGCAAGAGTTCCGGAAGTTGCTGCTGCGGTGGAGTTTCATGCAGGCCGGACTTTGGGGCGGGGGCCAGGGGGGACGAAGCTCGGTGGGGGGTGCCAGGCGGCTTTTGGGGGGGTCGCTGTCCAGATGGACCAATGGAACAGGGGTCCGGATTGTGCCATGTAGGACGGTTTCAGTGGAGGAGATTCGTTTTGGGGGGAGTTGGCAGTGCTTGGGAGTCACTTTCTTTGGGAGAAGTTGTTTGTTTTTCATTTTGGAGAAGGAGTCCAGTTGTTTCTTCAATACTCATGTGATACTGGGGTGATATCTGGATGATATATATCAAAACTAGGTGAACCTTTGGCTACCAGTCTTAAAATATAGCAGGAATCTAGCTATTTTGACCCCCAAAAAAATGAAAAATTCCTTTCCAAAAAATAGCCAACATCTTTTGGCTGTAGTGAATTGGCAAAAAATTGTGCATAAAAAATACACTGAAAGAAAGAGCCAAGATGGCAATCCCTAATGATTTGGTGACAGATTTTCTAAAAGTACAGTTGATTTCTACTTTCAACCATCTTTTCAACCAATCAGTGCTTTTATTTTGGGGTTTAGGGTCCTCTTTGGGGGGAGGTCAGCCTATTCAATTGAATGCCACAGACTTTTTTTTCTTCTTCTTCTTGTCAGTCATAAAAAGGGCTCTCAGTCTTGTTCATGTTTCATGAATCATGATTTGTCATAATTCGCCATCATTTCTTGGCAGCTGCCATTGGAGGGATTGTTTACACGTTTTACTTACAAAGGGATGGCCCCTGCAGTGTGCAACGACTTCCCAATGGAGGTACACTATTATTAACAAATTATTAGGGTAGGTGGAAAGTGGTAGTTTGTAACCCAAAAAATTGCTTCTTTGGGAGGTGATTAACCCCTAAAAGCCGAAGGCCTTTGGATTCAAAAACATCATTGCTTTTGAAGTGTTATAGTACTAAATGTTACTAAGGTATAGAAATCTCAACTGTACAATCTTGTAGTGTACGTGTTGTAGATGACACGAATCAGATTTGGAGTCATTTGGCCACATAGATTGCAAGATTATAATGTTTTAGTGTTGAGAAAGGTGTTGAAATTTATGTAGCAACACATTTGGAGGTGAAATTTGGTTCTAAACCTACTCAAACGAAAAAAATGTAAACTATAAAGTGATTCAAAACAAGTAGACAAACACATTGGTGAAAGAAAATATCATTCAATTGACTCATTGTGTCTACAAAATGGCAAGAAAAGTTGCAAGAAATACATTTGAGGGTGAACCTCCTTCTACTAAGATGCTTCTCAATCTCTCATAAGTTCTTGGATTGAATATGAAATTTTAGCCACACAAACTAGACTAGTATGCGCAACTTTCCCAAAAAACTTATTGGAAACAAACAATGTATGAAGAAGAAACAAGCCACCGAAGTTCATTGTAATCCAAAGATGTCAAGATTTTGAACTTTGAATTGCTCCCAAACTTTTAAACAATTTGGATTGACATGAAAATTTTACCACAATAAATAGACTTCAAGGGGAACATAATCAAACAATTTTTTTTATATTGAAAACAAACATTAGATGAAGGAGATACAAGCCCCAAAGTTGCAACCATCAAATGTATTTTGGTGAACTCAAATTGAACCTTTGAACCAGTCAATTGGCTTACAAAAAATCAATACATCATGAATTGATTTGAAAATTTTACTACACAAACTAAAAGAGAGAGTGCAAAATTTCCATCAAGTTTGATTGAATTCAGACATTGGATGCAAAAGTTATAGCACTTTAAATTGGACTTGAAACTATGTGAAGACACTTTTGGTCCCGTGGGGCATTTAGAGGTAAAAAAGCCACAAATGTTCAGTAAAATGCCCATTATTTTTTTTGCAAATAATTAGCTTTTGTCCTCAAATGTTGGAATTTGATTTGGTTCTTCATTGTCTTCACTTTACTCCTATTTGGTTTGCAATTCTTTCAACTTTCAACATTTTTATTCTCCATCACCAAATTGGTGTACAAATTAACTTCATTATCATTTCATATTGGGATAATTTAAACACACAATGCATGTCAAACTCCACACCAAGGCAATATTCAAATCAAAAAATTTAATCAAACTTGATAACACACTCTCAATATAAATTCCATATTGCACATTATGTACGTGCATAACCAACACTTCAAACACACTCATATTGCTTATTAACCACCAAATTCCTACTAAATTCATTATACCAAATCAAGACTCATACAATTGGACAATTTTCAATTAGACATCAAAAAAACTAAACCACACACAAATCTTCATTTGAGGGATAGATTGGGCTGCCAATATTTGGTTGAATGAAGCTTGGAGCAAATGCATAGGCTATACTAGTCACAAGGACAAACACTAGAGTAGGCAATAGATGAAAATTGGCTCATTAAAGGGGATTTGAGGGCAAAAACAACCCGTTTTAGTCTTGTTCCTGATTATGTTCCAGCAGTAGTGGTCAAAATTTAATAAATATTAATTTAATTTCTAAATTTCTAAAACACGAAAAAAGTTTATAAATTTTTTTTTTTTTTTTTTTTTTCAAAAAATGACATAGTCTGGTTTTGACCATGTCAAACTATGCAATCCCAACTTGGGCGAAACAGATTTTAGAGCCAAGAACTCAAAGGCTTCTGGAGGCCTCAAATATCTTGTAATCACCCACCCAACATGTCAAAGACATTGAAATTTCATGCCATGGTCTTATGGCAACAATTCTAGAATTTGAGAGTTAAATCTACATTGAATAAATGAGAAATACCAATGCCATTTGACAAATTTGCCATAAAAAAGAATTGTTGGGTAAATGTAGGATTTGCTTCATTGGCATTAGGTGAAGGCTAAGGTGGAAAGGTTGTTTTTATAATGAAATCCATTGTCCATCATAAATCCTTAAAGGATATGGGATAATTTGAAGATGAAAGTTTGACCACTCATTGTCAAAACTTAGTAATTGTATTTGAATTAGAATTTCAGACCTCATTTTGGCATGCTGGAGTAACTTTTTCCAAAAACTTTGAACTAAAAAAAGTTGGAGAATCAATTAAACTTTCATCCTTAAAAATCCGTTTGATGTTTTGAGCCTCCAATAAAAATTTATGGACAAAATTCAAAGAAGATATTTGAAAATATTTAAAAAAATTCCTTCCAACCCTTCTCTAAATTTGCCCATAATTTTTATTGGAGGCTTAAATCTCACGCGGATTTTTGGAGATGAAAGTTATCTGATTTTTCGACTTTTCTTACTTCAAAGTTTTTTACAAAAGGTTATTCTACTATGAGAAAATGAGGTTTGAAATTCTACTTCAAACACAATTACTAAGTTTGACCTAAATATAAGTGGTTGAGCTCCTAGTAATTCTAATTTACATATTCCACGTGGGTTGTTGTACCTCCTACCACCACATATGTATATAAAAAGCTTTTATTCTCACATAAAAATTCAAAATAAGTTAAAAATACTGTAGAAGCCATACAATGTAGTATTCAATGGATTTAAATTTTAATATTTAAACAATGAAATTACGTCACATTGCATACCTCACTTGGCACCCCTTCTTGGCCTGACCACAATGCGGATGCTCTGAAGGAAGGTGGATGAAGAAGGTCAAGCTCAGAGTTTCCAACGGAGAAGACAGGTTGAACAGATTGGGAATGCATGTGAATCCATTTTCAAAAGGTTGCCCAAAGCCTTTGCCAATATATTATTTACATAGCCCTAAATTCTATAGGAAATAGAAGATTTGTTTTTTTTCCAAATTTATTTTGGGAACTTGTAAAGCATTAGTATATCTTTCAATTTTCCATATAAATTTCCAAGTTTCAAATTTATGTGGTGGCAAATGTGCTCAAAAAATTGTATTGTGCATTGTGAACTCTTGGACATTGTTGTATGGCAAGATTTTTTTGGATGTACTCCATGGCTTTTTTTGGCTTTTTTTTGAGACATGATTAACATCATGTTGAGTATGCTAGATTTTTAAATTCAAAATCTGAAATTGTTGAACATAGTGAAATTTTTTTTCCCTTAAAATGCTAATATCTTTAAATTCGTGTGGTCAAATGTCACAAAATTCTTACCACTTCTTCTACAAGTCTACTATAAGATCCTATAGATAGATTTTCACAAAAAAAATTGGTTGAAAATTTTGATGAATGCAACAATAGGTGCAATTTTGAGTGTTTTTTCACTAAAAGAATGGCCTTGGGCCTTTAAGGGTTAAATAAAGGACTTTAGAGTTTATTTTAGAGTAGAAAATCCATAACTGCCCGCAAACTAAAACTCCTCATAACTTTCATCTCATTAATCAAAATGGAATGATTCAAAGATTTCCATGTATATATAAATCTAGAAAACTAGTTTCAAATTTTTGTTTCTTAAAAAAGTGATTTTTTGAGAATTTTTGTATTTGTCCAAGTTGCCCAAAGATTGCTAAAAATTACATATCATACAATAACTTTTTAACCATGTAGTCAAAAGTTATGAAACTTTATGAGCCTTAAAACTCCTCCTCAAGCACATGTTGTGTGAAAATTTCAAAGAAAAAAAAATTCCATTTGTAGAGAGCTGCCCAAAACATTGTTTGGTCCTTTAGAGGTTAACAACTCTTGAAAATTTTAGGAGTAAATTATTAAAAACATAAGTATTTAAGGGTTATATATCGGTGAACAATATTTTCATGCAATTAATTCAATTGTTCATTGTACCTAATGAAATAGGATTGGCATTCTTTTTTAGAATTCTTTTTTGGTGACCTTAACCACCAAGTATGGTATTGTAGATTCAACCATATAATTCCAACACGAAAAATCTCATTTTTCCTACAAAAGAATCTTGAAAATTTTGTCTTTTTAAAATCTTTCAAATGCTTCAATGTTTACATAGAAATTTAGTTATGACAATTTTGAATTGTATAAATACTTTTAGGAACCACTCTGGTAAAGTAAAACAATCCATTGTAGTCAGATGACCCATAATGGACACCTAGGGAATAATTCCATCATGGATTTTTTTAGTATTTGAGATTTGGGTCACAATGACATACATGACAATAATGGAGTGATTAGGAACTTCCAACTTTTCAGTGTGAATTCATTGTAAGAATTGACTTTTTAGGCCTTCCATATTAGAAAATATTATGACAGCTTTAGGTGAATAAGATGAGCATCATGGATTCAAATTCTAGAGTAGTCTAGAAACTCTTTGGAGTCATGATGCACTGAACACTTTAAAAATTCACAGAAAATTCATACTTTGTCAAAAAAGATATAATTTCAATTTCTATCACTGTTTCCCACACTTCTCTTTATGTGGGAAAAAAATTGAAAAATTTCAGCAATGGCATGAAGCCAAACTCCTAATTCTTACCACAATGGGTTGTTTTACTTTAATCATAATACGACTTGTCAAAGTATGAGCAACACCAATGCACTACTAGCTGCATATTATTGAGGTGAACCAACCTATTACCACCATTGCCTTCTACATTCAGCCTTCATGTACCCATGGAGTACATTTCAGAGAAAAATTTAGACCACAAGTACACGAGGGCAAAATTGAGAAGGGCGGTGGTAATGGCATTAGAAAGAATTTCAGACTTCTACTGACAACGTTCAGAGACTGTATACCAATGCCCTCCAAACTCCAAATAAAAAATTAATATTTTTTTAAAAAAAGAACAGTCTTTATTTATTTAGCTTGTTGGTCCAGCTATGGCAACCCTAAAGAGGCCCCATTTCTTTTTCTAATAGTTGATTAACTTTATTCAAAGTTATCATTTTATTTCTTGTAGATAGACATTCATATTTTATTTATAAACTTTGAAGAACATTAGAATATGGGCTTTGGCTCATAGAATACTACTTGTAAATGAGATTCTTGTGGTGTTGTCAAATTTTTAAGCGAGTTTTTAAGCAGATTCCACAACCAAAATTTAACAAATGCAAAGTCTCAATTCAACTAAAAAACTTGCAAGAAGTATCTTACTTCTCAAATGTAAATTTGTAATCTGCCTTTTGAATGCATAGCCTTTTGAAACAAAATGGACTCACTCATGAGTCCATTTTGATTAATCCTCATTAAATCTCCCATGGAATACACATCCAATAGCCATAATATATGAATACAAATACACTTGTGTGGCAAGAGAATTGAAGTGTTTAAATTGAAATATGGCATTCACAATTCACATACCAATAGAATATTAGTGTATTACTACCAAAAAAAATTGTGAATACAACAAATGAGTTCAAGAAAAAGTATAGGGAAAAAACTCATAGTTGTTGAGACATAGAATGGAAGACATGAATTATGTTCAAATGCTCATAACTAGAGTAGAATACTAAAATTGTCACAGTCTTTATACACTACGGGAATGAACATGGCATCATCCATAGTGCCTACTGCAGTTTGAGGAACGGTGTTGACCACCTACGTTGGAGGTACTACAACATTTTGACTGTCATTGAGCATGACGACATTGTCAACATCTTGTTCTAAACCACTAAAAGCAAGTTCTGCCAAGAATGGAAAGTATGAATTAAAAGAAGTATGCATATGTTTATATGTGTTGAAAAACAAAATAGTGAATATCAACATAAAAATAAAAACATAAGTACTTGGGACCACATAATCACATTGTGCTCCTTCTTGAGCCTTGTCTAAGGCTATTGCTAATCTTTGTCGCCCCAGGTCAATGAGGTATGATTTAGAATTTGTGTGCTCAAAAAAATTTGAGTCATATCATCCATGTTCATAGTGTCAAGTTGCATCACACATTTACACAATGTTGAGGCCCTCGTATATTACATGCCTCCTTGGCGAAGAGGTTAAACCCACAAAGCTAAAGGGATATACTAACTAGATTGTAGCATAGGTAATAGGGTACCAAGAAGCATACTTGCCAATTTTTTTTTTCAATTTGTATTTGTAGAAAGTGAAAACCCTCTCAATGAGATTCTTGTGGGTCAAAACGATCTAGTTTTTAGTGAATGGAGTATTGTGTTTCACATACTCCTTAACGCCTTCTTCAATCTATTTAGAAGTCACATTTTGGTAGACATACTCAGAGTAATCTTCGCCTCTGTCTTTAATGCAATACCCCAACATGCCAATGAATATGTATATGCTAGTATTGTGGAGCATTTTGCTGAGAGTGTGTGGTGTCCTATTGGAGTTGTTGTAGGTTCATCCCATCTAAGATAAGCTTTGATTCATTTGCTGACCATGGACGCTGAGGATGCCATAATTCAACACACTATTTGCAAATGGAGTCTCAAAAGAGCTCCACCTTTTTCAATGGAACATAGTCCACTAATGCATTCTGTTTTAGAACTCTTCCAATTTTTTTAAGCATGCAATGTCAATGTCAAAACTACTTATGGAAATGGTGACACTCATATCCAATTGTTTTGGCGGTAGTAGAGGTTTTTGTTTTTGTTTTTTAAAGAACATCTTTCCTAATTGTTGTTTGCTTCTTGGTAGTGTTTTGTACAACACTTGGACCTTGTAGTCCTTGGGAGACTCTTGCATCTTCCATCACAAAGTGTGCCCTTCTATGAGCTATTGCTTTGATAATCTGTGACATTAGTGGTCCCATGATTGAGATGGCACACACATAATAAAGACAAACTGGTTTGAAAGAAGTACACATTTTCAACATTACAAAAATCAAGGATGATTCAATACTCTATGAATTACATATCTTCTTCTTGAAGCATTTGCTATAGTAGTAGGTAGTATCAAAACACAACCAATACATCAATGATTTGTACCACAACATCCTAATACTATTCAACCCTAAAGCTAATCTTAAGCACTTCAAAATGAGCTACCTTGAGTACCTGCACAATAGCATCGAAATGAACAAATTGTGTGCTAAAACTAAAATGAACAAAGCCTTACCTTAGAGGGTAGTTGCAAGAAACACTTCACGTTTTTTGTTCAAAACTGCGTTTTTTGGCCATAGGACTGGCAGTACTATGCAATACTACTAATTCTACGTTTTAAAAGCGCCCTGACAAATCTACATTGTTGATTGAAGGTGCCCGCAGATCTACACCGTTGATTTAGTACTATGTTGTACTATGCAGTACTACGGACTACTACGAAGTACTGCAGAAATCTCTAGGAGCAGAAAATAGCAGAAAAGGGATCTATATATATTTTCATTTTTAGTAATTCAAAAAAAATTCAAAAAAATTCCATAAAAATTCCATTTTGCTAGAGAAGACTGCACTCGTAGTGCACCAAAAAATTCACGAAGGAAATTTTTTCCCTCTTCGTAGCTTTTGTGCAAAGGAAGGTCACTTTCACCCCATGTGTGCAATCGACATGATGCTATTTTCATAAAAACTCATCATCAACCCTTTTAGTGTTAGTAGACCTCCAACTAGTCCAATTTGTGGCTTCAAATTCACATTTTTGGGTCAAAAATAGGACTAACATCCCCCCCCCAAAATGGCCAAGGTAGACACCCAATCGGGGCAGGTTAAAAATAGTAAACTAATTGTAAAAAGAATTTAAAAATCACTCAAGGTCTGCAACTTTAGCATCTACCTTCATTCCAAATTTCATGCCAAATGGACAAACAATGCAAAAGTTATGAGCAAAAAGCCAAATTTTAAGGGCAAGGGGACAAGAAATAGGACAAGTGTTTCTTGCAATTACCCTAGAGCACGACACGCTACACACCACCTCGTACTTTGATGCATGACATAGGGGAGCACAATGCTCTACTTACAAACAAACAAAAAATGAGCATATAGAAATTGAAGATCAAATTCAAACTCACAACCTACAAGCACTCTACAAGCACCCTAATTAAACAACGTAGTAGAACACGATGTGGAAAATGTACCTAGTGCGGCACAGAATAGACTAACCTCGATGCAACTATCTTCTGTAATGAAACCCTAGGAGATAAGACAAAAACTCTAGAGGCTTTGATGACTAGGATGCCATGGTTGCAATTGATGGTAGACTAATTTTTCTCCAATTGATGGTAGGGGCAGGGGCGGCTTTCTTTTTAAAAAAACTCATCAATGGTTGTTGATTTGTTTTGTATGTGGGAAGGAGTCGACAAAGTATGATGCATCATCACATGAGATAAACTTAGTTGCTTCTAAGCATTGCTACTCTTCCTAAATACATGCATGCTACAAATCATGTGAAACTCCACGCCATGATCTTATTGCTCAAAAATTAATAAGAAACAAGAAAGAAGTAAATCAATAGAGTAAATTTAATTAGTGGCTATTTGCTTTTAAGAGGGTCCCCTATAAAATGTATGACAATGTAATACATCACATTTGGTGAACTGTAAGCACAACTTTAAACAAAAGCAGAAAATGCACAAAAACAAAGTATGCTCAAAGCCAATAAAAAAATATAAAATTAGGACACTTGAATGATACAATCACATGATAGGTACAACGTTAAGGCCTACAAAAGATGTAATTTGAGAACTAATATGAACTCAAAATAGGCAATACTATAAAACAAGTTAACAAAAAGGCAACATCATGCAAATACATTTGGACAATACTACACAAGTTTAACATGAAACACATACCGACATACCGTACATGGTTGATTTTTGTGGAATCTAAAAGGTGAAAAAAAATTCCACAGAGCCTTCCACCGAATACACAAGCACCTCTTAATCAGTGTGGAACATTAATTCACAAACACTTGCAAATTCTCTACAAGAGCATTCAAGTGTTCCATATGGATACTTAAATCCAACACCACGTTTAAAGTCACCAAGTCATCTTCAAAAGCAAGACTCATCACAATAAATCTCAAGGTTGTAGATCAATAACTCCAAGCAAAATACAAAAAAATGGTGACAAATTGATGGAATCAATGAATTGAAGGCCAACTAGTGTACATAGAGAATTAAGGAATTAGGGAATGAAACTTGTAAGTTGCGGTACCCCACATTAAAGCATGTACAACCCAAACAAAGAATGGCCATTTGAAAAATTTAGTTTCATTGAAGTGCATTACAATTGGTGACTCTAATAAAAGGCCAAGCAGACAACAAGAACACGGCTAATAGAATCCTCAAAACTTTCATACTCCTTCCAAATTTATTCAACCAATTGAACACGAGTCAAAATAACCTTACATATTGTCATCCTCTTCAATAACTCTTCTTAACTAATCTCACCTTATTCAACACATTGATGGAGTACCAAGATCAGATTTATGAGGTAACTCAAGTCCCTACATCTAGAAAAACAGATATAGACTACGGGAATGCAGTCACTGATGTGGCCAAGAGACTTCCACATTAGAAAACAATGATTTTTTTTTTTTTTTTTTTTTTAATTATTTTTTATTTTGAACAGCAGTGGTTGGTTTCCAATATGGGGAACCAACTTGAAATGGTCTTCTAGGATGGGTGAAACACATCTAATGATAGCGTTCAATTTCACATCAATTGAGTGGAATTGGACATCTATGGAGTGGAACTTGATTTCCATGGATTTCCATGGAATTGAACTTCACTTTCATGGAGTCAAACTTGGTCTTCATTGGGTTCAATTGATGATTGGTGAAGATTTGATTCACCGCCAAATCTAAGGAACAAATGGCCACGAATGAGTTCATGACTCATGATGAACTTCTTCTGAAATCTTTTGCTCAACAATAAAAAACAAACTTTGATTAGAATGCACAAAGAGAGAATCAAACATAAAAAATACTACGCAAATGCTCACAATGAATATTGCATACATGACATATACTTGTACTTAGGGCATCTTCACAAAACCCTAGAATTTGTCACTCAAAATAAACTTCTAACTTTTTATTAGTTTATAATTAGAAATTGAAGTTTCTGTCACTGGAAATGTATCCCATAGTAATTATAATACGTACACAGAAACACAAATTTAGACACTGGACAATGAAAATAAATTGTTTCAAATGCTAGCTAAATGACAAAAATTATCGAGGTTTGGACAAATTATGCTTATCAAATGGATTCAAAGCACATTTCACTCCAAATTTGGGAAATGTCTTTGCAAATGCTCTAAATGTATTTGCTTCCAAAACATGCACTTTTATTCAAACCAAAAATTTGAAAAACAATTTTGAAAATATCATGATGTTAGAAAATCAACGACACTAGGATGTGAGTGTGAGCCTAAAAGCATTGAACGGGGATTGTGTGAGCCTAGAACCTAGAAATTTAAAACATGATGTAATTTCTAAATTCTTTTAGTTAAAAAATTAAAAGATTGATATTTTTTTCAAAAAAAATTATTATATTTAGAAAATATGACCTATTACTACAAGACCCATAACCATGGATTTTATATTTTAAAGCTTGACAAGTTGATGAGAGGTTGTTCCAAGGTGGGTTGATCAAGTGAGGATTTTTAATAATTTAGAGGCAATTCAGCCTTCCTAGTTTTAATGCTCAAATCTTTCTCTCTAAAAGTTTCCATTGCACCAAATTGTGTTGGTGTCTTATGTTTGAGTTGACAAGATGTGGAGAAAGGTTTTGATTGAATGGTAAGCTTAGTTGGTGGTGAATGAGACATTGCAATTGGTGTTGGTGATTACTCAAGTTTAGGTGCATTGAATTTGATTATCCACATGTTGTATTTTCAAATTGAATGGATGGAAAATGGAGGCTACAACTTGTTTATTTGTAGGAGGTTTAGGTGTCTGAGCTTTATTGAAAGTGGTTGGAATTAGTATGGGAGCCATAAAATTAGTCATAGATAATATCTATTTACAAAAATTTAGCCTCCTTCGCAACCAAATGCATTGATGAAAATCTCATTTTCAAAATCTTTGGAAAACATCATTTTGTTTAATTTGAATTGTAGTGGTAAATGACTCACCACATATATTATTGAAGCAATTAGTGCATGATTTTTCTTTTTTGGACTAAGCATATAAAACAAACCAATCTACTACTGACACTCTATCATGTAAGCCCTTTTAAGCCCATGATCTCAAGACTGTTGTGAATAACTATAGTTGCCTAACAACAAGGGCAACCACCCATGTAATTGGCTTGAATCCTCCACCCCCACCCCTCTTGATATGCCCAAATTCTCAAATGTCCATTTCAGGAACAATTGCCCTCAAGGGGTTAAGCAAAGCTAGAATCTCTATCTAAATCCTAAACACAACAAATTTTAAGGCAATTCAATTCCAAGAAGTATGGTAAAATGCTTATTTGAACAATTTTAGATAAAATTACTTTAATATTTAAAATGGCATTTTATTATTTATTGGTATTTTTTTTTTTTCATTGCATTTTCTTTGAAACAATATTTTCTTTGAAGTTTAGATGTGCCAAAAGTTGTCACTTTGAATCAAATATTTGAAAAAATGACCAACTCATTTATATATAATTAACTACAATAGTAACTCTTTTTTACAATGGGTTGATTGTTCCTAAGAGTAGAACATAACAAAAATATATTGTCTTTGTGAAGAACTAAAAATTCTATAAATTAGGAATCTTATTTTTATAAAAAATGTCTTTTAATGTTATGAAACTTACCCCTCAAGGACCACACCTTCAAATTTCAAACAACAAATGAATGCAAACATGTCCCCAAGTTGTAAAAAACTTCAAGTCTCAATTCTTTATTATGCATCTTCAAGTCTCAATTTCAGAAATTCCCAGAAAGCACAAAAATTCTCCAAGGAGTATCTTATTTTATTTTATTATTTCCAACTGACACCAAAATAACCTCTGATTTTAAGCTTAATTGTATACATGCAAATCAACTTGAAAGGGACGGTTTTAGGGAAGTCCACATCGCGAGTATTGGGTGCTGTGACCCCAATCTTCAAAAACCTTTCTAACTCTTCACCTTCTTCAATGCTGTGCATGACTTTCTCCTGCTACTAAAGTGTATGTACGATTTGACTGTGCCAGTCCCCACACAAGAAAAGACTTCTGTATGATGCAAGCCCCGAGTCTAATAAGCTACTTTTCATTAAAATGCCAAACTGAAATTGCAAGAACTTAGACCCAGTAGTATTTCCATTCCGCACGCTCTTCAAGTTGTGAACACATGTAAGGTTCAGCAGGACAGCGACACAAGCACCATCCAATTCAGCACAGCCGATTCTGTAACTTAGTTTGATCGTACTCTCCCAATGTAAATTGCTAACAGTACAACTTGGACAACAAGAAATCCAACTATAAACTATAAACAAGCTCTTAAGAGACGTACACGCATTAAAGTTCTGTGGTCATGGTAAACAACTGCATGGGTTGCTGCTCCAGTAGTGTCGACACTTCCCTTTCAGCACAGTTTCCAAGACCTTCTCATGATAAAACCGATATGGCATTTGCAATTCATGAGTCTTCGTCAGAGTTGTTTCCTCCTTTTGTTGCATGCCGCAAAACCATTTTTTCAATGTAGTCTCTCTGGACCCGCTGCCTGACCGCATCACTGTCCGTCTCGCCAGAGTTACCCAGAACTGGCCCGACCTGACTAAGCACTAGCGCCACGTCTGGATCATCCCGAAGATTCAGGGTCAGGGCACTTTTGTGTGGAATTGCATGACATGAACTCATTGCAAGGAGTAAAGGAAAAGCTTGGTTGAAGAGTTCACCTTCAGGAGTGCACTTTGGACCTCCAAACCTCCGCAGGCCCACCAAGTTAGCCTTCACGTTTGTACTATTGTAGACTAACAAAGTGGGAAGGAGGTTGTCAGGATAGTTTTTAATGCAGTCCGTGGATACGATCTTCACAAACTTGGTATTTGAGTACTTCGCAGCCAGATGATTCAAGCACTGCCCCAGCAACTCGCATTCTGCTAACCTGTTGGTGCAATAGGTCGGTCGTTTTAAGTAAACCACGTTTCATTTAGGGCACACATGAACTTGAACAACACTTGTCACAGGAATGGTTTCAAAATCATATAATTAGAGTTCCGTCTACAATTGCGTCACAGCCACAGCAAGAATTCGTGTCTTGCGAGAGAGTCGAGGAAGTAATCATCACTATGGACTAATCAAAAAAATTACCCTTAGATTGAAAGGTCATATATGTAAAATTAACAGGGAGTAGACTCATATAGGCCTCATGTTGAGTTCATGTAGAGTAATGCAACTAAAGCTAATGTGATTCTGTATCATTTGAATTAGCGTGATAATACATTGGCAACTAGTAACATTAGGTCAACATTTACTTGACAGTAATTTAACAATAATTTCGATCAAATGTCTTATTAGATTAGCAACAAAAGCTTTGTCAAACTAATGGGGTGATTTCTTGAGATGAAGATTGGAAACTCACCCATCTTTGAAAAGGTGGACTACTACCCACACGTCGGCGGGCGCTTGTGAGACCTCCCTAACGTAATCGGAACCAGAAATCAGCTGCACGGAGCCAAAACGTGGTTTGCTGGCTATTTCCCTCATCTCTGCCAACCGCTGCTTTCTGTCAGCATGCAACAACAATCAGCAGCAAGAAACGCTGTCCTCCCAGACTACAGTTACAATCATACTCAGAAAAACTAGATTACACCAGGAAACAACAACAAGAGGTGTCTAACCAATCGGCACATTAGTCAAATGACAATCAGCGGTATGCAATTTTCAGTGCAACGAAACATTACTGTTGCACTACCAAACATGGTCACGGATACCAATTCCCAGTCCAAACACATTTAGACTACGAGGAACATGACAGTGGCAAGTAAACCTGGTCCACCACAGAAAATTCACTTCACAAACTTCATGACCAAACCCTAATTGCAAAAAACAAATAAGAGTGACCAGACACAGACTCTCAACGTTAAACCCTATACCTCTTCGACAAAAAACAATAAGAATCTCTGGAAATGCAATCCACCAAAAGCTCCAAGCTCATAGTGCTAACACAAGTCTACACATAAACAACAATTCAACGCTCTCAAGTCTAAAAAAAATACAACATCACTGATCCACAAAGCAGAGTTAAAAATCTGAACCGATATTGCTCCAGAAACCGATCGTCCTCCAACAGAGCATCATCTTCCAAATCTTCGAGCTCCTCGATGGACTTCTCCTGCAGCCAGGCGGCATCCTTCGGGGCATTCTCTCGATCCGAATCCGGCACAAAGCCAGGAGTGGGCTTAGGAGGCGGCTTCTCCGGCAAGTTGCCTAGCTTGCGCTGGATGTCATCCCACTCAGTACTCGTGCCCTCCACATCCTTGTACACGAAATTGTCCCCCATTGCAACCAGATCCTAAACCCTAACTTACACTCCACCAAAAAAACACTTCCTCGTTTTGTGCTCCGAACCCACGATGAAGACAAAACGAAATGTCGAAAGACTGTGACCTAATGATTCAAATTGAAGTCAGTCCTGAGCTCGATGTAACTTCGTCTTGTTTCCGAAAAAGCAATCCCGAGGGCACATGGAAATGCTCCTTGCTGTCTGAGCTGCTGCGAATTCTTTGATGCACGTTCTGCGAGAGAAGCACATGCCAGACAAGAGAGTTTGTCAAAGCCTGGCTGACTTGATGGATGGGATGGCGCTAACTAAAGGTTGAGATGTCGCATTGTTAGGGTGGACTTCCATGCACCTAGAATTGGAAAAACCTCGCATAAAAGATCCGTAAAAAAATCCTGAAATCCTACATGGAAGTGTGTAATGGTTGCAAGAGGAGAATTGGAATTGGGTTTCTAAAAAAATTTCTAGAGGATCAAGGCTTAAGAAATGTTGGGAGGTAAATTTTTTGATAGATTCTGAAAAAAAACTATTTTTTAACATTGGATTTGAATTTATTTTTTTGGTTGCTTTTAGTCAGAACAACAAGGCAAATCTACTTTGAAAATGTAGATTCTCCTACGTGAAAGCATTGTGGTAATCGGCAAAGATGATTTTGCCTTTAGAAATTCAGAAGTCCATTTCCAATTTTGATACAATAGGGAAGTTTGTTCTTAGTCCCTCTTTTGGTGCACATGTTTAGATTTGTGGGATTCATAATTTTTTGTGGGTAGTAGAATGATAAATTAGAGAAATTTTCACATGAATTCTAGTCCATTGGTATTTGAAAAAAAAAAATAGACAAGTTATAGGTGATCACAACAAAAATGTATAGCCTCTCATTGTTTTCCTTTGGGCAAGTCTATTCTTGTCCACAACAAAGCTAGTATTTGTGCATAGAATATACAAATCCAAGCAGGAAACAAAACTTCTTGCTAAATATTTTTTGGTTGCAAAGAAGTGGCGATTCACCAAAGGCAAGAGTTAGGATATTAGTGACTACTCCCTCCATCCCAAAATGATCTTTCGGTTGGTCAAAATGTTCAATATTGAGGTTGAAAATAGCATTATTTCAACCCATGTCTAAATATTTCAAAGAAGTTGTTTTCCATTCACTAAATCTTCAAGAACAAAAATGATCATTTTTGAGTAACCGGAAGATCGTTTGGAGACCAAAAACTTAAGCGGAGCCAAAAGATCATTTTGATATGGAAGGAATATAAAGTACTTTTGCTACCTTGGGAAGACTTTCAAGAATATATTTAAACTCATTGAAGCTTACTTCGTGGACATAAACAAAAAGACTAGCTTTGCATTAAGACTATATATTACTAAAAAAATGTATTATAGTACTTGCAATTCAACCATTGACCTCTCCTCTACAACATATTTGTCAACATTTGTTTAAAATAAGCACAAGTACATTTTAGAAATGATCCCATAGTAAATATGTATTGGTATTTAGGTTTGTTTTGAATTGTAATTATGTTATTTTTTGATATCGTATATCTAACTATTTAAATATATATTCTTGATTTTAAATTGAGTTTGAATAGAATAGGATGGTATTCAAGAAGTTTACTTAGATAGTTTTTTCAATTGGTTGTTTTAAGTTTCAATAGATAAGGTTGATTAAAGAGAGTTTAAATGAAATAGGTGAACTTGGATGGGTTTTGATGCATTTAGATGGTCTAGGTGGACTTTGATGCGCAAATTGATGCACTCGGATCCAACCCACTTCAAACCATCAAGGCTTATGTACACTAATTTTGTAGTCAACTAGGCTTGCATCACTTCAATTGGTCTTACCACAATTACTTTGGCTCACTTGGATTCATTTGAGTTCAATTAGGGTTCACTTTGGATTCCATCCACTTACCTTTGTTGACCTTAAGGGAAAAAAATGATTCCATTCTCAACTACAATTTGATTGTGTGAAAAAAAACATCTTAACCGTCCCTTAGAGCATTTTATCAACCTACAAATCTAAAGCATTTAAACTGACAAGTCGATTTTTAATATTGAATCAACTCAAGCTTATTTTATGTATTTATGTTTATATTCTATTTATATAGTTTAAAAAATGCTCCAACACCCCCCAAGGATTCTTATTGGTTCATAAAAGTTCTACAAAGGAGACATAGACGTGCAACACAAAAAAATTCAAAAATCAATTTATTTTACCTTTAAATAAAGCCACAAGAGTAGATTCTCCTAAAAATATCCATAAAAGTCAAATAATACCTTGCGAGACCCCAAAACAAAAGCATTTTTCAATTTTTTTTAATAATATTAAATATATTAAATAAAATAATAATTTGTTGTTGAATCATGAGCTTTAAGAAAAACTTGTTGATATTGGCAAAGTCCCCATAAGATTTGGAATCTTTTAGTTTTTTTCTTAAAAAAAAAAGTAAAAAATATCAAAATTTTCAAATTTTGTAGGAATCTAGGCCTATGGAGAGCCTATCAATACCAACAGGGCTCCTATAGGGCCTAAAGTCCTATATATAACAATTTTCCAAAAGAAAAAATTAAGTTTAAATAATATAACAACCCAGGTTTTGTAAAGATATCATTGGAATCAATGACATCTTTACGAGTCTTTGGCAATAGCTACAACTTTCATAAAAGATAGTTGGTTTTACATGGTTTTATATGTTTTTTTTTAATATTGAAACAACACTCACACTTTCTTGGAGGAAAATTTTCACTAGCATTCCTCTCGGCATGCATAAAGATGTTGGTACGTATTCTCCTTGCATTAAAATCCCATATACAACTTGGAATGTGCTATCTTATAGCAAACTTTCTACAATAGATGTAAAATATTTTTCACTGGTAAAACTGTCAAATCCATTAGAATTTGCCTCTTTACTTCAAGGGATACAATTTATGTAGGAATGGTTAGGAAAAATTCTTAGCTTCATTGATAAGTGTGGTAATGATTAGCATGCCATCAATGAAACTAAGTTTAGCAATATTTGGTATTCAATCAAATAGGGTGTTATGCTTTGGCAAGCTTTACATTTCTTGGTGGAAATTTTCTCGTCATAACTTCAATTTGGCAACCTTTCATAGGAAACCAGCCTAAATAGCATTATTTTTTCTTTGAAATCCCACTATTTGTTTAAAAAAACAAAATCCTAGAAGTTTTACTTCAAAAACCTTGGGGCTTGTAGTAGTTTTAGGAAAAAAAACTAATTTAAAGACTCTAATGAACTTCAAATAGCTGAGGTCATGTGGGAAAAAACTAGTTCTCTTAAAGACTTTTATGAACTACAACTAACCAAGGTCTTGTGGGAATACCATTGGCTCCTACAATAATCCTAGGGGTCCTAGTGTATAGCTAGAACTTTAAAAAAATTTAAGATGAATGAATGAATTAATTTTTTCAAAAATATAATTGTATATTGGGATAGCTAGGGCTCTTATTAGAGGCAACAGTATTCTCACCAACCTCCAAATACACTTGTAACTTTACCCAAAAATTTAAAAATACAAAGCAACAAAATGCTCTTTTTTGAAAAGTTGCAATCTAGTCACTACATATCAACATTGTTGAAACCAACATGATCTCCATAGAGTCCAAGTGCTAGTTGCAAATTTTATAATAATAAAAAAATACATATTGCGATATGTATATTGTATAGTACATGAAAAATGATGAAGGATGAGTGTTGCAAACACCAATAAACTTTTGTTGAAGGTACACAAGTATGGCATTCTTTCAAGCTAATTATAGAATAGGTAATTGCAAAGTAGGCCAAGTTATCAAGAATAATTGTTGGTTAGGACCTACCGAGCTGCAAGGTGGTAAGGTTGGTACTAATCTACAATTATTTTTGATGACTTGGCCTACTTTGCAATTATTGGACATAATGTCAATGTAAGAGAGTTGGGTTGTTTGACTTTGATTTCTTAACCAATCAAAACATGCCACAATGGCCAAAGTCTCATGCATTTAGATTATGTTAGGTGGATCTATACTCACTAAGTTAATACCGGTTGATAGTAGTAGAGATTTCTTTGAGATTTCTCTCACTACTAGACCAATGAGATTTCTGCTTCATATCCACCTTGTTGAAAATTCGCACATGCAAGTAGTGAGCAATATCAATCTTAATCTACCTCTCCTTAACAATTCAAAACATGTCATGATGGCAAAACTCTCTTGCATTGTCATTTATGTACTCAATACTAGTTTTTCAAAAGCAAATCCACACACCAACTAAAAGCATCTCCATTGTGGCTTAGCCTATATGGTCTTGACGCCATAGGCTAGGTCTGGAAGTCCAATCGCCTTCGACCATGGATATGGGCACTCTTTTAGAGCTACTAGGTGTAGCATATTTTTAATCAAACACCTTAGTTTGGCATGAGCAAAGGGAGTTTTGGGCCGGGCCCACAGTTGACCAATCTTTGAAACTATTCTTTGTTTTTTTCTAGTTTTTTTTGTTTTAGGTGGAGTGCCTTCAATGCATAGGCAATGTTCCTTGTTTTTGTTTAACTTTCCTTGTTTCAAGTAGTACTTTAATGTTTTTCTTTCTACTTTGGTGCTTCCTAAGTCGGGATGGTGTATCATAGTAGAGAGCGAGGAGTCACTATGCCTAGGGGGGGTTTCAATTGGTTATGCCAATGCTAGCCTACCGTGGGGATTTGGACACCCTACAATGGCAATGCTCTAAGTTGACAACAAGTTCACTTGCACATTGTAAGCCCTAGTTTCCATAAATTCTAAACATTAGAGGTGTCGTTCAATAAGCACCTCAAACAAACACCCTTCCCAATCTCCTACTAGTTGTAGTTAGTGTATAATGGAAGGCCAAAGGAGAGAACATAGGATGATTTTGCTTAACCTACTCTAGGAGGATGTGACCCTAAATTCACATGTCTAATATTTATCATAAAATTTTGATTTTTTTGGTAAATTTCAAATTACCATACATTTTTTAAGAAAAAATTAAGAAAATTCAATTCAAATGCATATTATAGTTTAGAGCATTGTAATATAAAAAAAAAATTGTATCCATTAGATGGGATTTAGCCCTTTGAGAGGGTTGGTTCAGGTTGGTTCAGGTTGTTGGGAATTAGCCATTGTTGTTTGAAAAAAATAAAAATAAAATAAAATAAAGAACTAAAAACTAAAACTAAAAACTATTAAAATTAAAAATTAAAAATTAAAAAAAATTAAAAAAATTAAAAAATAAAAATTTTAAAGTTAATTTAATTTAATTTTTTTATATTTGTTGATGTGACAATCTCTCGACCACATCAACAACCTATATGGCGGAGTTCCCAAAGTTTGGAAACGCAAAGGAACTTGTAGCCTTATATAGCAGTTGAAACTCACTAATGATTCTATATTTAGAAACATGGTCAACTATAGATCTTCGACGTCAAACTTCACTCAAATGTCTTCAACTCAATTCAATGATGGGGATCTACTAGCATCAAAAAAGTTGCACAAAAGAAATCAAATGAAAATCATCCATTCTTCAATATGCACAGAGCGTGGTTGACCATCCAAAAGACACAAAATGTCCTCAATGTCTTCCTTTCAAAGTTAAGAACTTCTTTACATGTTGGATGGGTGGGCACATTCATTATTGTACTCAGTTGCCCAAATTCATTCAATAGGGAAAGAAGCATTCCTCAAAGCTCCCTTAAATAGTTTCAATTGACCTTGTGTGTCCAATGAAAAGACTTTATCAATATTGGTAGAGACCTAGTTCTTTTCTTTGCGGTGATTGATTTTGCCAATGGATTGATGCAAAATGCACCCTAATTAAATTGCTAGGACACACTTACATGCTTGTGGTTCAATTGCTATTTGGATTGTAGTGGCATTTTTGTCTATCTACCCAACTTGTATGCCTACCCTAAAAGTGGACTTATAGATGGAGTCAGGGATTAGTGGACCTCAACAATGATCACTGGGATGGGGATCTAGTTCTTATGGAGTGATCCCAATCCCACCGATCATCAGTGAGGTCCATTGACCCCGACTCCACATGTAATAATAAGTCGATTCTAAGAGCCCATTTTCATTGATAATTGGCCATCCAGTTTGACTAAAATCAAAGAGGAGAAAAAAACTCTAAAATCTTGACGTCACGTACAGTTTTGGAAGCAAGCTCCAATTAGCGGTCCGGAAGGTGCAGGAATGTTTTCAACTCTAAGAATGTTCTGAACTGCGGTCACAGGCCCTTCATCCATATCCATTCCCGGCATTAGGTCCCAAACCCACTCCTCCCCCTATCCCCGTGCCCTGCCAAGCCCCTCCCCCGCCCGCTTCTTCTCTCAACCTCCCCATCAGAATTCTGCATTTCGACCAACATTTTCATCAATCTGCTCCACTTTCCGATTCCCGTACAAATTTCTATCAATGTCGAGTTTCATTGCAACTACGCGAATTCCTTTCCCTTAAGTTTCTGGCCATGGCCACGACTCCAGCGATGCCGAATTGTCGAAGCTCCGTATGTCTCGAATGCTTGAACGTGGGGCTCCGCAGTTCACCTTCCTCTCGTTTGAATTTGAAGCAACACCGAAGCTCAGTGTATTGGCATGGCAGGAATTCCCAGAAGGTGGTGGTGAGCGCTTCCTTGAAATTGAGCCGGAGGGTGGCCGTGGTGAGCTTCATGACTGCGCCTTCCGTTCTGACATTGGTTCCGCTGATGTCACGGGCGCTGGAGCTTCCGTCGTTTAAGGACGAATTCGATC
The DNA here is from genome assembly GCA_947034895.1 of Rhytidiadelphus loreus. Classification (NCBI taxonomy): domain Eukaryota; kingdom Viridiplantae; phylum Streptophyta; class Bryopsida; order Hypnales; family Hylocomiaceae; genus Rhytidiadelphus; species Rhytidiadelphus loreus. The sequence continues at coordinate 22,806,308 of OX344765.1, read as the reverse complement.
AGGAGGAGGACAGCTTGATTGAGCTTTTTTCGGTGAGGAGTTCCTTCTTGTTATGCGTGATTTGTTGTGTGGCTGGGGTCTTGGTGATTGTGGATCGAGGTGCATTGTTTTGTTGTTGTATGGGAATTTGAAATGTGTTGCATGGAGCATGGATATGGGAATGTGGAATTGTAATGGATTATTGTGAGGGGAATCGAATGCACGGGAGGATGGATTGTTTGGACACTGTATGCAAAAGTTAGGAGGGTTCAAAATTTGATTGGGATTGGAAATGGACCGACAATCAAGATAAGGGCTAAACTGATTTGTCGTATTGGTGCGTGCTACTAAATGAACTTACATGTGATTATAAATTTCTACAGGGAAAAGTATAAATGTTTTTAGCCATTGTAGGTGTACTAGTGCTATTCAAGGTGCAAAAAAAGTCTTCACAAATATGATTGATAAAAATACTCCTCCCCTGCAAAAAGTTATAAGCATATGTAAGTTTACTTCGTGACACCACTAATAGAACAAACCAGTGTCGTGTGCTCACGATTAAAGTGGAGACTAGCTTGCTGATGCACTATTTTAAACTTTTGGTTGACCTATAATGGTGGACGAAGTGCTACAAAGATAGAGAAAGAGCCACATTACCACCATTTCTTACCAATTTTATTTGCGTCTTGAGGTGGATACTAGCATTAACCAAGTGTCTTGTGTGTTTCGAAAGTGCAGAATGCAACTAGGTCTGTGGTTTCGGTTCAGAATGTGCAAACTTTGGGCACCAAAGTGATAGGGCAACCTGTCAGTGAAGAAGAGGAAGTGAAGGTGGAAGGTATAGGTTCCGGGTTTATCTGGGACAAGTTTGGCCATATTGTACGTCTCCAAAACCTTGTAGTAATCGCTTTGCATTTTTTGCTTTAGCATCAATAGTCGAAATGAAACATTTTCCTGATAGATGCTCATGAGGCTTCCACCAGTAGGTTCTGTTTCGATTGTGTATTTTTACCATAGATGTTTGAAATGATGACTTTGTGGATCCCACTTGTATGAGTTACAGAAACCTATGGATCAGTTTTTTATATGAAATAGGGTTGATTTGAGGTCGCATTCTGCTCTTCGTTTGCAGGTTACCAATTATCACGTGATAGCCAGATTGGCCATGGATTCTTCAGGACGTCAGAAAGCTCAGGTACGAAACCGATTATTGTGCAATGAGTGGTAGTTTGTGGAGATATCTAATAGATAATCTATCAACTAAGTTGCCTGTGTGTTCCTTATGCTCAAATCATCCCAAATATCTAGGCATGCATTTATGTCTATATGAAGACAAGAAGGCGGGTTTTCCATTATCCACATGCGACTCATTTTTCAATTCTATCTTGATCGATCTTACAGGGAAGGCGTTGTGAACTCTTGGGGTCCGAATTTCTTAAATTTTTTCTGTAGTGAGCGACCTAAGTGGAAATCTGGGTAATTCACGGGTTTGCTGTTCATATCCAGGTGTCGGTTCTCGGAAGAGATGGGACAATCACAGTGCATGATGCTTCTCTGATTGGCATTGATTCAAGCCACGATCTGGCTGTTCTCAAGGTATACGAAGCCAAGTTTATTTATGAGTTCATGAATTACCAGGAATAGCTGACTTCACACATCTTATGTTTTCACGCTGGTGCACGCTACCATGTCGAATTAACGAAGAAGTGATTTTGTTTTTTGAGATTGATGCACCGGCAGAAAGGTTGACTCCAATTCCTGTGGGGACATCTGAAGACATTCGTGTGGGCCAAAACTGTTTCGCCATTGGCAATCCTTATGGCTTCCAGCATACTCTCACGACTGGGGTAATCATTCTTGCCCTGATTACATTAGTTTAAGCTCCCTTGCCACCAGAAGATTTATTCTTGGTATAGATTATGATTTCTCTTTTCTTTTAACCAATATATCAAATCTTGTTACTGCAGGTAGTCAGTGGATTAGGCAGGGAGATTCCATCGCCAGCTGGAGTACCTATTCCAGGTGCTATCCAGACAGATGCTGCCATCAATGCTGGTAAATGCTTCACTCTGGTTTGAAAATGCCCTTGCCCGGCCATTGTGCGTACAATATTCTGTCATTGACAAGAGCAACAACAACTGGGAAAGCAGATAGGTTCATAGTATTGAAAAGTTTGTAGTAAATGTACATAGTTACAGAACCCAACCACCCAACAGGGTGGCATTATCCCTGGGGATCTGTCTATTTCACACAACTTATGGATGAAAGGGCTCCAACCATAGTTATATATCGGGTTGAGGCATGCGATTAGTTGTCAATTCTCATGTTTTTATTTGAATAAAAGGAAACACGTGTTTCATGTCGAGAATAACGTTATTAATTGATTCTAATTCATCTTTCCCTTCACTAGCGCTTCACTTGAAACGAAGTTACTGCATACGAGAGTTTTACTGAAAATCTGCTCTAGTTTGCTGCAGAAGTAAGTCGCACTAGTACTGAGATATACGCTGCTTCTGACACCTTTAGGATGTTCTTTGCAGGAAACTCCGGAGGCCCATTGCTGGACTCGTTTGGACGTATCATTGGAGTGAATACTGCGACCTTTACTCGTGCTGGTCTGTATCGAAATCCTATTATTCGTGTGCACATGCGTAGCATTCTGAAGTCAGTTGGAAGATTATCCTTATGGGGAAGAAACCATTGTATCCATATGTGGATTCGTAAGAATGTTGGAAAGAACCATAGAGAGGATGGTGGAAGAATCAACGTCTAGAACAGAATTGAGGAGAGCTTGTAGAAGCCAGAAACATACCTTTGTGGGAAAAATTATTCTTCGTACAGGATAGAAATTGTGAATCTCAAGACTATTATGAAATTAGATTTAAGTAAGTTACATTTTCTTGTTTTTACAATAGATATGGTATCTGCAAGATAATGTGAGCTTAATACCTTGAAGGTCACAAAAGGGGTGTCAGAGTTCTGCAGACGTAGATCATTTCATAATCGCGTTCCAAATCTCTACAAATGGACTAAATACTTTAGAGAAAGAGCTAGTACATTGGAGAAAGAAGAACTGCATTGTATCTAATTTGGTAACAAACCTCCAAATTGTGGAGTAAGAATTGCGAGGTCTAATTTGAGTTTCACCGAATCAAAAGTCATGTAAAGTGAGTACATGGCAGGCCCTCTAAAAGCAACTAATTCATGTTTTGTTATCTCTCTACAGGCTCGGGAATGTCATCAGGTGTGAACTTCGCCATTCCCATCAACACGGTGCGCATGCTGGTACCCCGTTTAATTGTTTATGGGACAGTGACACCAACTCAATCACCACCTGTCATCCCATCCAAGAGTTTAGCAAAACGGTACAGCACGTAGTATTGTGTTCATTCCATAGGGAAACATTTAGTGTAGAACCAGCTGTGGTTGGAGAAGTAAAACTCAAAGCAATACCGTGTACTTAGTATTTCAAATCTCATATTCAGCTTGTGGAACATCAGGACCGTGACATGTTGCAAATTATGAATCTCAAATGTATAGTTTCGTTGATGTAAATTACACCATTTAAGTGATTATGATTCATTGTGATACAGGACTGTTTGTAAAATTATATAATGCTTACATCTCAAAGAATTGATTTTGGATGAGAAACTTGTCCTTTTGCTAGTCCATCCATTGTTCTAAATTTGTGTATGGGCTTCAGAATGGGTTGAATGAGTTTTCAAATTGTCAAATTGCTACTTGACACTCATTTTAGTGATAGAAATTTTAAGAACCTTAATTGACAATCTAAAAATGCTGCCATTTCCTACAAGAAGAAATACCTTCTTTGGAATCATGAGCCCCAACAGGCTAGTAATGTTTTAACATGTTTTATTTCATTTGGTACCATATTTTTTTACACTATGAAATGTTGTTTAATTTTTTCCTTTAGAATACAAAGATCTTAGGTTCATTTTTAGACTCATTTTAGATGAGGCCCTAGGTCAGAAGAAGAAACCTTGTAGACTAGCCATATGACTTCAAAATGTTGAGTAGCATTTCTAGTCTAAGATTAGATTGTGTGTTTCAAAGGTTTAATTCTCTTACACAAGCCAAGTTGTTTCCTCTTTCTCTTGGCCACCTTGGTGCTACTTAGATGCTTGTTTTCCATGTTTCCTTGAAGGCTATCACCTAACGTACATGCCTTGTTTGTTGGAGGGCGCCAACATGAAGTGGCAGGTTCCACCTAGCAGGGTGGCAAAACTCAACCTAGCGGAGTTGGGCATTGCCAAGCATGTCACAACTTGCGTTTAACCCTACAAAAGTTACTACAAGTGATTTTGTAGCAGGTGGTTTAAGAATTCCTGTAGTTTACAACTTTGTCGCAGTTTCTTGCCCATTTAGCTCTAGCATGCACTTCCATAAGTTGACTTCTAAAATTCACCTACTATGGTAGGACTTGGTAGGGCATGGCAGAAGCACGTGTGCATAGGGGAGAGAGTGCACCCTAAACCTACACCAACAAGCCAACCACTCACACCCCGCCACGTGTCCTAGTGGGTGATAGGGCAACAAAATGGCATATGCATCGGGTATATGACTTTCATCTAAAGTGAAGTTAGATTGGAAGATTCTACTATTCAACAAGTTTGCTCGATTTTTATTCTAGATTGCTTATAGCTTTTCATCTAAAGTAGGCTTTAGTCTCAATCATTGAAATCAAAATAAGAAAATCTCCATCAAAATTTGCATGATATTTGTACCTTCAACCTTTCAATTCAGTAATTTGTCAAATATATCATCCATATAAGCATAAATTCTAATACTATAGGAGAAGGTGAAATTCATCAAAGGTGCCAAAATGAAATTTCCACATTAGATTTCGACAAATCCACTTCACCTTGGACCAATCACTAGATGCCATGTGGCACTTCTTGACATAAACTTCTTAATTTATGTCAAATCTAACCTTCACATAGGATAATAGCATACTCACTTACAATTTGCATTGGCAAACTATCTCAATCCCCAAATGCTTGACCTATGACTAGTGGAATTTTTTTCAATTTTGATCTTTGTCTAAGCTACCGTACTATTTCCATGATACACATGCTCAACTTGCAATTTTATTTCATTTCTTAATATTTAGAAATTTTTCATAATTATAAAGTAACTAAAAAATTAGACTTGGTAAGAGCATCCCCACCAATGAGTTCCATATCCCTAAAGGTTTAGGGAAAGGACCTTACAGTAGATGCAAATAGAGATACAAAAACATCGCTGCACCAATCTTTTTCCAAAATTTGTATATCTAAAATATACAAATATCTATAAAACTTTGTTCCAATTTTGTATCCAAAGGCTCATATAGAGAACTGGCAAGGTCTCATCCCTATATAGTGAAGCTTTGGACATCAATCATAGTAAATAGATAAGGATACAAATACAGAATAGCTATAGTGTGCTAAAAAATGAACCAATTTTGAAAGTGCAAATTACATTGGAATTGCAATGAAGTGCACTTCAACTTCATAAAAAGTGAAAAATGAATCATTTAAAATCAAATAAAAATTTGGATTCCTTAAATTCACTATTTCATAGAGAACCTTTAGAGGATAGTCAAAGATTTTTTGCATTTGGGTGAAAAACAAGCAAGAAATCATACAAGCAATTCAAGTGGTATGGAAATAAGTATCTCTAAAGCAATTGTGAAAGTTCATTTCTTATATGCATCATTGAATACAAGTTATAATTTTCACAAATGTTGACAACACTAGATAGTACATAGTGTATAGAAAACATCAAACTTTCTGTATGATTTTCAATTACGTATGTGTGTTTGTAATGATGATAAAGTAGACTTCAGTGTGATTCCAATGCAATTCGAAATTCGAAATTCCATTCATTTTTGAGCACACGGACCTCCCAAAGTTCTCCTAATCTCAGGAGGATCCAAAAATTCATAAATGAACTGAAGGGCACTGTACAGAATAGCTGGTGGAGATGCTCTGAGTCATAACTTCACCAAACTATGCTGCAAGTTTCTAGTACAAGCTTTTTAGACCAAATATTTTTCCTTGATCAATTGAAATCATCTGCAAAACCAAAACCGAGCTAGGAGCATGAAAAAGGCTAAGAATGACAGAACACACTACCCTAAAAAATTCATGCAAATTCCCCCCCCCCCTGAAAAGGCCAAAAGCCTCACATTCTCTTCATTACAAAGCTTTGAACTCAGAAGGGGATAAAAAAACAGAGGAAGGTAAAAATCCATCAATTGGATCATAGCAGTAGCCATTCAAAGACTGATAATAACCACATTCTTGTCAATTAGGAGCTCCAGGGTTACACAAAAATACAAAATGAAACATTATATTCTTATAACCCACCTAAAAGAAAATTAACTGCGCTTTTAACTGTACACTCGTGTGAAGCTACTAGAAGATGGGGGAAGAATCAAATAGCTATGAGAGAATGAAGAACATGTTAACCAAGAGGATCCTTTATTGGAGAATTTCTGCCCGTAAAGATACCTTTCGGAATATGAATAGTCTCTGTTCAAGAATGTTACGGATTACAAAAAGGTGAAGAACCAACGCATCCACAAATTTCCGCAAATTATTTATACAGTAACTCTCTCTCTCAGCCTATTTATAGACTGGTTATAATTGGATGGTGGCATTAATCCTTTTCCAAGCCACAGCACATGAATTGGCATATACATCCTTTTGTATCAATGCCTCAAGCTACGTAATTCCTATACAAGTTTATTCGTGCAATAATGAACTCTCATTCAAATCAAAGAATGGTATTGTGCGCATTGAGCGATGAAGTCTAGGAAAAATATTAGGGTCAGGAATCCAACCCCAAGCGCTCACAACTCGGCATGCATGTGCCTACATGATATCAGGACAATTTTCCCAGTCTTGATTCTCACGAGCATCCCAGTATGAGCCCTTGAAAACCCACGATGGCTCGGAGTTACCATCGTCAATAGGCTTCACCTCTGATACTCCAGGCTCTCGCTGCAACAAAAAAAGGTCAACTTTTGGTGGTGAGAAGAGCAACTTCGTATCTTCCAACTCGGATCCTATTCAGTTTCTGATGCGCTGACTGACAGGTCGAGTATTCAAAATGGTGCCTATGGACTAGACTCTGGAAGGGCAAGAGTTAGATAAGCTCATGTCATGATATCACTGCTTTTCCAGAACCATTAGACGCCACGTGTGAAAGGTGCTTTAACAAAGAGTTGAGAAGAAAGGGCACCTCAGCAAACCACATGTTCTGCCATTCGATCCCCTGTTCTTTTCGCACCCGTCGAGCAATCCTCTGTTTGTCTTCCAAGCGCAGTTTTTCTGGTGTAGCTTTCTCCAAGTCACCATCCTCCTGAAGGACGGACAGCCAATTATAGTGTGTCTTCAATATTCATAAAAAGAAGACATGAAGTACTCAGCAAAAATGGTACGACAAGAAAAGATAGTTCAATGGTATTCTCAATACTAATGAACTCGATCGAATCATACTTACCAGTGCACGTTGATCGGGTCGAAACCTGGTATCAGTGGGAGGAAGTGCCCCCTTCAACTTCGGTGTCAATTCTGCAGTTGACAAATACATCGATATAGCGCATAAGCATCAGCAATATGGTGCGTTGACAGATGAGGCATTAACATAATGTGATCTCATAAGGCAATCATGTGGAGAATGGCAAAAAAATCCAGCATCAAAAAATAGTAATCCAAACAAACGTCTGATCTTCTGACAAACCCATCATGTCCTGAACTTCAAAACGTATAATCAGACTCACCATTCAAACCCAGAGTGTATCGAGTGAAGCAATATTGCTGACGATAATCTTCAATTTGTTTGGGTGCTTTCCAAAGTAGTCTCACATCCGGACCATTGACATCAAAGTTAGTGCATGATTCTGGACACGAATAAATAGCTTCCATGTAGTTACCAAAAACCGTATAGTGTGGAACCCCCTTCGCATCATAGATCTGCCATCGAGATCAACAATATCAGCATCACCATCAACTTCAAACCTCTAATCTGATTAATCTCATAATGAAGATTTGATTTCACATTTAGCTAGACATAACCGAGCAAAGCAGGAAAAGCAAAACAAGAGTAACCCCGCAGCAATTGCAGTAGTCAAATTTAAGGTTTCATTAAGTATTCAGAACAAACCTTTCCCGTAATGCGGCATTGCTCTCGACTGCTTGCTTTGTGGAAGCGGACACGAGCCACTTCCCCTGTGTTGTGATTTACCACACAAACCTCTCCATAATTGTCAATCCATGGTTTACCTAGGACAACATTATGAATACAAAGCGTTGCTCGGTTCCATGTAATATGATCTCCGTACTTCGGAATTTTCAAATGAATTCCTCCATTGCACAGCACCTGCCAAAAAAGCACTCATTTCAGTGCTGAAGAGGCATCAAGAAGTTTCTGAGATGATAACGTGATAAGAGCATGTGAATGGACAAACCTCAATACTTCTCCCCCAAAACTTGTTCTTGAGCTCAATCTCGCCATAAATTTGATATGTCCCACCTGTGTTTTCACTCTGGAAGGCTAATATTGGAGGGTGGTGGCTGACCTGCAGGAAGTAAAATAATAAAAAAATCAGTAACGTGTAACTGCAGCCACGGAATCAATGACAGTGTCAGCTTCAGGTGCAGGAAGTATCTAGAAGTGATACCATAGACTTTACTGAGGAAGATCTTGGTTACTGGTAACATCATTACACCAACATAAAAACCTGTATATTTACTATCCATGGACATACGACTCGCTTAATCATACAAACCAATGATTCTTTAATAAATAATTAATGTACGAAGTATCCTAGTCTATGCCTGAACAACCAAAACAGAATCGCACCTGCTCCGCCAGAAACCAGCTCTGATTATCTTGGTACTCGTAAGTTTCCCCCAACAAAGGATTAAAAGGTTTCGCATCACGATGAATGCTACCATAATAGCTTGCACAAGTGAATGCAGTGGCTAAAAGCAACCGCTCCAAAGAGTCTGTCTTCTGAACTGCCTGCTCCAATAAATGCCTGCAAAAAAACATATATCAGAGGCGTTTTTGTACCACCATTTAATTGAACCATGGTAAAGGCAGAACCGATATTCAACCTTCTAATTCGTATATATGGCGTTTCAAATTGTGTCGTGCTAAACTCTACACACTCATTGATTAAATTTATAACAAAACTTAAGAAGTTAATTAAATTTATCGCTATACATAAAGTTCACCACGAAAGGAATTCGGTACGTCAGTGTTTACCGATATTGGAGTTCCTCTGCACACTTTTGAAGTACTGAAAGGGGTTCATTGATGGTAGCAGGCATAGTGATGTGGTTAAGATCCCGGCCCACTGCATTCTTCAGTACTGTCCACAGAGTAAACCCTCGTGAAAGTGGTCTAGGAGCTGGTAATCTGTAAGCAGTTATAAGGGATATAGTGAGCAGGACACATTCGTAGAAGCAAAATAATACTCTATGATAGTATCAAGCATATGTAAATGAATACTACTTGGGATGTAGAATGTAACCAAGCAACAAACCTCGTCCTCGGCTGATCAATCTCTTCACCTTCAGCTTCAGACAAAAACTCGGCATCCCCTGTTTCAGCTTCCTCAGGAGGTTCTTGATTACCATCAGTGGTTTCTTGTTCGTCAGGCAACATTGACCGAGCCGCAAACTCATGATGATTCAAGACTTCCAAGGCCTCAAAGTACTCCTTCCAGATGTACAGCACATGCCTAAATTTAGCATATTCTTGGTATATTCTTGGTATATCCTCTCAGATAGTGATTTCAATATCATACTAATAAAACCAGCACACAACTTCCAGGACCACAACGATGATATATAAATTGTATCAGAAAGCGCTTCTTTAGACATTCATAGAGAACCCATGGAAAAATCAACACCTTAAGAAGTGAAATTGGATAACCAACAGCAAATAACCCTTTCACTGCCCATGCAACCATATTCCGTCACACAAAAACATCAAATTTCAAACATTTCAAACCTCGAAACTCAAGCGAAAGAGTTTATTTCTTTTTACCCCTGGTAGCTACTGATGGAGTACATCTTCTCCAACAACGATATCCGAACAATATAAAGTACACTCTGTTTCTAATTAACATTGAAGCGACTGGATGACTAAACTGCCCAATGAGAAGATTGGAGGGATTTACCCAATTATGTCAATTTCTGTATGGATGTTTTCAATAATACTATGAACCCAACCGGGGTTACCAATTATACATGTTTCAAGTTCAATTGAGTTAGGATCCGTATTCGAAAAAGTTGCTAAGATGCTGACGTAAGTTAATTTAAAAAATTTAAGACATTAAACTCTGTAGGTGCGGATATTCCTGACCATTATTCAGTACAATTGCTTGTCAAAGATGAAACCTAACAAATCTATAAGGTAAATAATATAGCACATCTGGTCCTCTTCATACCTCATTACCAACATCAGGATGCACTATTGCAATGTCCTCTTCAGTATCGTCTCCATCTTCCTCAACATCCTCTTCAGAAGTATTTTTGCGACCACAATCACACTGTTTCTGCTGAGCAACCAAAAAGGATGAACACCGGAGGTACGAAAGTGCAGACGACAGGGGGGGGGGGGGGGGGGGGGCGTCAAAGCTATTACATATGCAACACTACAAAAACCCACTAAAAATGCATTTCTTCGCAAGTGACTGTCCACTTGAATATGTATCTTGACCTTCCGAACAAACTTATCTTTCAGTCAAAAAATATCACAAACTTTCAGAAGCTTGTGCTCATTGAAAATGTCTTTACATATATTAACTATTTCCTGCATTTGATCACCAGAACAAGACCCCAAAATACGAGAAGAAATTGAACACCTACACCCTGCAATGCTCAAACGAACCTTCTGTCTTTCCCTCATACTCAATAGAGCGGCCCGATCGTGATGAAGTTGGGGCAGGGACCGCATTGCTTGTTGTAATACGGCATTCTCTGCTTCAAGTTCAAGCACTCGATACATCTCTTCCTTCAAAGCCTACAAGGATCGTTCATCATAAGATATCACTAAGTCATTCATAGATACATCAGCGCCCAGAAAACAACAATACTAAGTATATAGCGACGAAATGAGTCATGAACATCACCACGAGCGCTGAAGGACACCAAGCATCGACATAAGTACAGATGACAACGAATTCGGAAGGTAAATTAAATATAAATGTGCTTCGGACAGTCGATACCACATACCTAGGGTGTATGCTCAGAGGATTCTACCGTTTACTCAAAGAATAATAAAAGAAGACTAATAGCTATCTCTAGAGGGTAGAGTACTAAATGACTTGACAAAGTACTTCTTAAAGTCTGCTGACAACTCCTAAATATCAACAAACACATGCTCGTAGAAAATATATTGATTTAACCTTTGAAATATTTTGTTTCGTCCAAAATTCATTCCAGTTAAAAGAACAGTTTCAACTGTTTATCATGTATTTTCACGTAAATACAATGGAAAATAGAAAACCAACCTCCGTGTAAGTATCCTGCATGTTGTTCCAAGCGGCATGTAGAGGCCCTTGACTGAATAGCCCGTTCCTCCCAGGACCTGTAGATCCCTCCTTGTCGATCGCTTTGAATTGCGCAGTCCCAAACCTGACTTCCTTACTTCCATGACTTGAAGCCCCACCTGTTCTAGAAGCTGATCCGTGTGATGACCCATCTGATTCTTTATTTTGTATGAAGAGCTCTCGCTCTAACTTCTTCATAAGGCTCGGATCCAGTTCCTGGCTGGATGTTGGAGTAAAACCATAGACGGAATCTCCATTTCTCTTCCGTTGCAAAGGACCACTAAACTTGAGAGTCTGTTTTTTAGATCCTAATTCAGTATCCGATGCATTTCCATGAACACTACGCTTCCTTCCTGGAAAACACTCAGCTCCGATGCAGCTCATATCCTGGGGAAAGGAGTCAGGATCATCCTCAGACCGCTCATCCAGCGACAAAGATAAACTTCTACGCCTGTCCCTTCTAAATTTCTTATCAGTTCGTACGTTGAAAGCGGGCGCAGGCGCCGACTTTTGAGGCCTGCGCAAACAAGCACGGGCTCGTTAGCAGATCAAATGAACATACCCAGCTTTCAGATAATACTGAAAGAGCTAAAAGAGAAAAGAGAATATTGAAGTTGCCTACAACGTATTATCATTGTAGAACTGCCAATTTAAAGGCCAATTTTAAACATCATAAAGGCAAGTCAACTAAATTCATCCCACTGAGCCTCGTTCAAAATGGTACAACTCTCCCACTCATCCACATATGTAAGCTTTAATAACAACTACACTGCACACTAACTGGATACCTCAGTATCTACTATTCCTCATTAGAATATGCCAATTGCAGCACGTGCGTTTTCCATGAATTTCGGAATCAGGGAATACTTAGATATAGCTCACGATACAGAAATGTGACTTTAGTGCATTATTAGGTTCAGAGTCAGCATGATCAAGACAGAAAATCACCTGATACTTGTTACATCTTTAGTAAACTCCTTAGGCAGCACGGTCTCAGAGTCACTTTTCCACTTGAAAAGAGACCGAGAACCACTTCTGCCATGGGAGTCATTTTCCTGTAACTGCAACATTCGAGGTGACGTGGCTCCAGAATGATTCTGGGAAGTATTTGATGCTCCTACCTCCGGGGAAGATATTTTGTCATCTCCCATCGCTGAAGTAACATTCGGCTGCTGAGTGACATCTGAGTCAAAAGATTCGTTCTCCGTCATGAACAACCCATTCGATCTCCAATTAGTCTCAGGCAACGTCGGCAATGCAGGAATCCCGTTTGCCGTCTGTTTTGAAGGCACCTCCGAATGGTCAGCAAATCCAAGAACACCTGATATAGACGATAATGATTGTTGCAGAGTCTGCAATTGATCCAAGAAAGCTGCACAAACAGGGGCATGGGATTCGATAGTTTGTAAGATTATGCAAGCATAGATTTGTAACTTGAAGAAGCAGCTTCACTCACAACATCTTGAGGCTACGTTTGACTCAAAAGAAGGCCCATGGATGTCAAGAAACCTCATAGGGAGCATCATATCCGAAAACCTACACCTCAATCTCTCACTTCGGAAAAGACACGTGAATTAGAGATTGAACCAGAAAGAGAAGAGTTTTGAGGGATCGTATTGTACCCTTCTGTGTGGGTTCCAGATCCCTCATACGCTCTCTAACTCTTCTTTTAAACTCCCTTTCTTGAGCGTCCCAATCCTCTCTCTCATGCTGCCAAAACAGATAGGGTGTCAGATTCCATAAACAATCCATGGAAGATTCATATCCCCTGAAAATAACTGAGCTACCGCGAGTAGTGACAAGACTTGTCATAAACCGAGTTATGAAGTTATTTGCATCTGAAGTGATGATGCAAGAGCGTTATTGGTCCTTCGTTAAATCACATAACCCCAAATATCACAGTTGCATGATCATGCTCGGCTCGAAACAGCAACTCGGGAGCATGATTGATATATTTACACTGTCAACATCATACACCTCTCCACCTATAACGAAGTCCCAGTTCAGTTTTTGACTCTACCGAGGGTACGGAAGATTGAGGCAGTAACCCCGATCCATAATCAGCTCCACTTTGTGCCTTCTCAACTGAATTTTGATACACACGTATGGATTCATGAATCGTATCCAACCAAGGCTGCCGATAATCACGACTGATTGTACGTAGATAGTATACCGTTGAACCTTTCATAATCTTGAACTGCCGCTCCTTCCCTGGGGCAGGAGCCACTGTGGCCCCCTGCTCATGTCAAATAAAAAACAGACCAAATCAGTTGTGAAACACAGTGCATGGCAGCTTCGCACACAATGATTACATCGTAACTACTGGTAATGATTAAGCATTTCTGCGTCATATAATCCACTTAAGATTTAACAGATGCCAGAGGAAAGATAACACACGTACAAGAAGACTGATGCATCCATGGCGACCAATTTGATCTGAATTCTTGAAGTGGAGAAGCAGTCCAGGAGGATTTGCGACAAACCAGCGCCGGCGCCAACGCTTAAACCTTCCAGCCCAAATAAGGACCCATCCTGCAGGAGGCTGACCACCTACATCTGAACCACTATTTGTCCGCTTATGCCACCTTCGTGGATCATATATTTTCCTGACAGAGGACAACAACAAGAAATTCAACCAAAGCAATTTATGAAAAAGCAACTTCGTATTAAGAGCATCCCCTTCATAATGAAAAATGGGTCTCTTTTATACCTCCAAATTCCTAAGAACCAAAAGAAAACCACACTTACACTCATCTCAGAAGGAAGAAAATTGGAAATTCCAATGCCCTTCTTTTGTGCAAGAATGCTCGTGGCGTTATCATACCAAATGGTAAACACTAATGAAAACTATCAAAGCATGCGAATCTAAACAAAATTTACGGTGAGAAAATCAAAACCTTGAGCAGCACAACCGAGCTCCTTTTCTACGCATCAACATGCATCAACATGCATTGATTACAATAAAACCTGGATTTACTGAGAGGAAGCAATTGCATTGGCCGAAAAGATAAAATTCAAGAACTCAGAGAAAACATTCAATCTCACCTGTTACCGTGCGCCAACTCCTTCGAGACTGAAGAGCGACGACGCCGGCGCTGCTGATGAGGAGCCATCGCATCCATTCGTAGGTCAAAGTGTCACCTAGGTCAACGGGATGGCTAACTAGAGGCGAGGCAGCCAAAAATAATGACGACACACGGCTGTGGACAGCCTACCAATGCACAACAAGATTTACGCAGGTGTCCAGAAGCTCCGTCCCGTATCTCAATTCACCTAATACACTAAGGCTCAATGTAAGGGTTTCAACTATCACAAGTGTAATACGGTATAGCTTGCTATGCAAATTCGGCTGGCTCAGAGAAGATAACCCGTGGCACACATCGACACAGAGTCCCAGGTGTGCGTTACGAACCCAGGATCCACCCGCGCCATTAAGGTCCCCGTTCCTGCCTGAGCATACTTTTCTTCTAGTTCTAATCTAATCAGCTCCAACAAGCGCTGCCTCCCACTTCAATACAAAGTGCATCCGTACGAAATATTTGTCCCAGTAAAAACTTGCTCAGTCTCAGAAATTCGAACAGAGCTCTCTTGATTACAAACAAACGACCGACACCACGTCCAGCTATCCCTGTTTTCAAAAGAATTCCCTCCAGCGCCAATATAAAATAACCAGCCACCGTCACTCATAATTCGATCCCGCGGCTTCCACTCGAAGATCTAAACAAGCGTCCCCCTGTACTGTACAACGATTGCACGCCAGGCTTCTTCTACTCAGCAAGAATCTAAACACGCGATCCCGCCTCATACCAAAACGAGGTTCGATTTCAATGTGACGCATGCACTCCCGGTCATTCTATCCTCCCTTCCTGACCCAAAATTTCAGAAACAACAATCACTAAGCTTCCAACCCCGAGATCGGCACAATCAATGTACAGAAACAATATATTGATACACCTCTCCCCAGACCTAAGCTACACATCACCCGGGCGACGAGCAATCACTCCAGGTCCACATACTGTCTGTCGTCCGCCTAAAACTCTCCCACACAACGACCTAAATTACGGCCAATTCCACAACACATCACATCGTAATACACGCCGGGACGCGCTTCATCGAAATTCCAGTTCCGAATTCCACGTTCCAAGACCCGTCAGGCTCTCTGCTACTGCTGCCTCCTCCCCGTCCTCGAGGCTGCACCCAAAAACCGACCGCCCCCGGGGCTCGTCACGGAGCCAAATTCCGCCACAAGAAACTCGACGGAAGCGCACGTCGCAATTCCGTCCACCGGAAACCGAGCCCGGAACGACGGATCGAGCGACACACGATCATCCACCGTGTCGTCGTCGTCGTCCTCGCCGCAGCAACAGCAACAGCAGTGCGACGAGCCCCCGATCGAGGGCGGCTCTTTCTTTGTTGCGTTGTTGTTGTTGGTCGCCTTGTCAGAGAGCGCAGGCACCGGAAAGAAATTGGAGGCTTCTTTCTACATCGACGGCCACGATGTGCCTGTTTCTGCATCTGACGGCGCAAGGCGCCTTCCGTTTGAAAAGGATCTTTATTACCGCATCGCTTCGGGAAACGCGTAACGCCCCCTGGCCGCCGGCGATGTTGCTGGTGGGTACATTCGGGGAATCGCGATGCCATTCGGCGGACATTGATTCAAAATTGGGGAACAATTCCTCCTGGGTTGGATGAATCATCTACCGATGATTGAAATGGATGAATGTTATGAAATGGGATGAATGTTTCATCGATGAGGAGAGTGCCTCAGGCTACCTGAGTGCACTCACTCTAGAATTTATTGGGGCGGTGGTACACTTGTACGGCCAGCTGCGATTTTTGGGGGGTTGCTGGGAAGAAGGACGAATAGCAATCAGTGGTCCACCACCCTTTCATGAGTTCACGTTTTTTTCAAATCTGGAGGGGGCTTATGCCACATGGCAATCCCTTGATTTGTTTTGGGGGGCACCAATCAAGGGCAAGACATTCTTACTTGCTACTTTAAGCTTGTTGTTTCAAATCTGGAGGGGGCTTATGCCACATGGCAATCTCTGATTGGATTTGGGGGCACAAATCAAGGGCAAGACATTCTTTCATGTGAAAAAATTTAAATAAGAAAAATTAACCCCCGAAGAACAATTGTCCGTTGAACGGACCATTGAAAATCCAGGTAGGTACCTACGAAGTCAATTTTGGTTGGATGTTCACAAAATTTTGACATAAGATGTAAACATGTGCCCCTTAGTGGGAATTTAGTTTTTTTTTCTAATCAAGTGCCCAGATCAAAAGTTATACCACCCTAAACTTTTCTGATGGCTCGGGCAGCTTTTGCAAAACTCCTCTTTTAGTTCTGAAATTTGACATGTATGTAGTTTAAATGATATAAGATGCAAATGTCCAAAAAAAAAACCATGTGAAATGTAAAAATCTCACTCTAGGAGGAGTTCAAGGCTGCTAGCCCTGACGGGCAAGGTTGGAAAAAGAAATTCTTCTAACTTCAAATGCTATAATCTTTCAATCCGTGTAGTGAAAGTTTCTGAATTTTTTTTCCACACATTCCTATAGTAGTCTAGTAAAAATTTGTACGATTGAATTTTGAAAATAAATAAATAAATCATTTTTTTCTCATTGCCCTAAGAAATGGTAGTTTTTCACAATTCTACTCGAAATATGTCTCCAACTTTTAGGGGCTAAACTTCTTGTTTCAAATCTTGAGGGGGCTAATGCCACATGGCAATCTTTAATTGGATTTGAGATACCAATCAAAGGGCAAGAAATTTTTTACTTGCTAACTTTTTGGAAAATTTCTAAGTAAATAAAAAAATTAAGCTTTTGGGTGTCACAATTGGGCCCTACTTTGATGATTGGAAGTGCCACAATGTCCATGAATTTTTTTTCTTTAGCATGTTTTGAAATGGTTCTCTACGGTTATCTTTTCTTGTCTTTTTTGCTTGCTTTTAATGGGCTCTATAATTTTGGTTGTCCAAATTCCAAATCCAAATATTCTTGTGTTATTTCTATATTATTTTATTATGTGCTTTCAAATATTGTATTCTCAAGTTCTAATTTTATATCAATTAAAAGATAGTAATAAATTTAGAGGGTCATTTGTTGTTATCTATTGATGATGGCCCTATCAATGATACTTTCTATCATTCATTATATTAATAAAAATTTGGAAATTTATACTCTTTTTTTTTAATAAATTATATAAAATTTTGATGAATTCATTCACAGCTATAGAATTTGCAAAAACAATCATTGTTGTATTTTTCTAAGAGGTATTAAATTTTGACAAAAGCACATTAAGAGGGGGGAGGGGAGAAATTATAAAATATGGTGTACGATAACTACAAAGATTATTGGAATTTTTTGGCCAAAATCTTACTTCACCAAATTAAATCTTAAGAACTTGTCTTGAATTTTAATTCCGATGCAAATAAATTTGCTTAATGTGTATCCAAAAATAAAATTTATAAATGAATGATGCTATATTTTTAGATGACTAATTAAATTAAATAATAAAAATGGACATTTTTATTTAAATAAATTGTGCACGTAGCTATCGTATATAACTATGTATACTAAAAGTCATCTTTAAATTTTACGATTCTAATATACAATAGCCATGTATCCACATGAACTCACTAATCCATCAAAACTTAAAAGATACAATAAGATGTACATGTGGTAAAAGCAAAAGCAAATTGTTTTCCATCATGTACTACATTTAGGTCTTTTGGGATGCTAAGGTATCTCTCTTAATTTTGTACTAACAATGTTGCAACAATAGTCCAAAAACATCCTTCACAACTGACTCGCAATTGAAGGAAAATGAGAGAACCCTTTTGTCACTTGTAAAACCCGCATGGTTCTATAAATTGAAATTGTACATCGTCATTTTGAAATCCCATTCCAACCATTCCACATTGGACCTTTCTATATGTATGTGTAAGTACAATGTCCATCGCATAACTTTAAAGATAGAATAAGAGGTATTACATGTGGTCAAAACAACATCAAATTGCTTCCCATTGTGGACTATAGCAGGGATTATCTACACCTTATCTTTTAAGATGGTGAGATAGCTCCCTTAATTTTGTACCATGTTGCAATGATAGTCCCAAAACATCCCTCCCAATTGACTCATGATTGAAGGAAAAAGAGAGAACTTTTTTGTCACTTGTAAAACCAACATGGCTTTGTAAATTAAAATCACGCATCATCATTTTGCAATATATCCAATACCAACCATATCACATTGGACGTTTCTATATGTATGTGTGAATACAATGTCCATTACAT
The DNA here is from genome assembly GCA_947034895.1 of Rhytidiadelphus loreus. Lineage (NCBI taxonomy): Eukaryota > Viridiplantae > Streptophyta > Bryopsida > Hypnales > Hylocomiaceae > Rhytidiadelphus > Rhytidiadelphus loreus. The sequence goes on along the minus strand of OX344765.1, from coordinate 22,787,455 downwards.
AACTTTAACAGTACAATAAAAAGTATTACAAGTGGTGGGTAGCCTAGGCAACTCCCAAGAATTCTTTAAAAATCACTTTTTTTTAAATAAAAATTTGAAATTGGGTTTCTAAATTTATATATATGGACAGATTTGAATCATTCCATTTTGATTAATGAGATGAAAGCTATGAAGAATTTTAGTTTGCAGGCAATTATGAATTCTCTACTCTACAATAAACATTGATATCCTCTACTTAACTCAATTTTCAATATTTTGGGAAAAAAACAAAGTCATAGGATGTAGATTATTTTTTCAACATTACAATCATTGAGATTGGCATTTTTCAATTCCATAACTAAATTCTCAACAACTTAGTATTTTGAACGAATCCCTACTTTTTCCTACTTACTATATTTTTCCTATATGTTGTACAATTTCAAATGATCCAAATTTTTTCAAGCACGTAGCCAACTTGCCTTGAAGAATGAATCCAAAGAAACACCACCATTTTGGACACTTTTTCATACAAATGTGACCTTGTGAAGTGTAACTGCACGGGGGTTTGTAGGGCCCAAAAAAGGATTTTTATCACTTCAAATGCTAATATCTTGCAATCTACATGGTGGAAATTTTCTGAATTTTTTTCCACGTCTTTTCAAACAAGAATACAACAAGATCCTATAGTTACATGTGTTCAAAAGTTGTTTTTTATAAATTTGGTACTTGTCCTAGAAATGGCATTTTGGAAGTATTTTGGGTGAAAGCATAGTTAAAAACCTTTAGGGGTTAATTTTGTACCACGTTGCAATGAAATTCCCAAAACATCCCTCCCAATTAACAAAAAATGAGGGAACCCTTTTTGTCATGTGTAAACCCCACAAGGCTCCATAAATTGAAATCATACATGGTCATTTTGCAACATATCCCATGCCAACCATTCCACACATTGGACCTTTCTTGTATGTATGACATGTGTGAGTGCAATGTCCATAACATGACTTAAAAGCTCCAATAAGAAGTATCACAAGTGGTCAACGCAACATCTATACATGACTACAACAAGGACTATTCACACCTTGTCATTTAGGGTGTTGAGGTGTCTCTCTTAATTTTGTACCGTGTTGCAATGATATTCCAAAAGCATCCGCCTCCCAATTGACTCCTAATTGAAGGAAAAATGAAGGAACCCTTTTTGTCCTAACGTGTAGAACCCGCACAACTCCATAAATTAAAATCATACATGGTCATTTTGCAACATATCCCATGCCAACCATTCCACACATTGGACCTTCCTTCTATGTATGACATGTGTGAGCACCATGTCCATAACATGACTTAGAAAGCTCCAATAAGAAGCATCACAAGTGGTCAACGCACCACCCAATGTGGACTACAACAAGGACTATTCACACCCTTGTCTTTCTTCAAGGTGATGAGGTGTCTCTCTCAATTCCGTACCATGTTGCCCATCAATATTCCAAAAAACATCCCTCCCAATTGACGAGGAAAATCATAGAGATTGAACCCCTTTTTTTTTCCCAACATATAGAATCCACACGGCTCCATAAATTGAAATCATACACCAACCATTCCATTCCACATTCATTTGGACCTTTTCTACATATGTATGTGTGCGCGACGGGTACAACTAATGTCCACGGTTTCGCAATTCCGCGCGCATGGGGACCGACGATTTTCCAACCCTCCTTTTTTCACTCCACTCAGGTGTGGTTGGTGGTCGATTTCCAGCGGCTCCAATTGATCGAATGGCTCCAATTGATCGAATGGCATCAATTAAAAAAACGAATCCCAAAAGGCTTGCAATTGAAAGTGGACGACGAGTTGACGACAACAACGAAGCCGAGATGGAGATGGAGCTGTTGTTGCTGCTGTTGCTGCTTCTGCAGCAGGTGGCATGAGACCAACAGTGATCTTGTGACTCTTTCTTAATAATTGTCAAAGGAAACATCATGAGTCAGGTCTGACATCCCAAGTCCTTCAGCTCATATCAGTATGCTGTAAGTTGTTCTGTACTTCCCAATAAGGCCAAGCTCGCAAAGTTTGCATTAGAGTCTCGCTGCCACGAAAAGTCGTAACTCAGCTGCAGCAGTGGATGTTGCTTGGAATGAACTCCATGATTCAAGACTTTTTGAAAAACAGAAGAAAGTCAGTGTGTAACTCGCCTTTAGGTTTGTAAAAAACACTTGGGAGGACTAAAAAGTGTCCAATGAATGAATGAATGAATGAACGATGCAGCTGATTTTGCTTGGAATGAGATGAAGGCTTTTGCACAAGAGGTGTGACTCTCCTTTTGCTTGTAAAAAACTTGGGAGGACTAAAAGTGTCCAATGAATGAATGATCGATGTAGTTGATTTTGCTTGGAATGAGATGAAGGCTTTTGCACAAGAGGTGTGACTCTCCTTGAGCCTCTGAAAATTTGGAGGACAAAAAAGTGTCCAATGAATGAATGAATGATGCAGTTGATTTTGTTTGGAATGAGATGAAGGCTTTTGCACAAGAGGTGCGACTCTCCTTTTGCTTGTAAAAAACTTGGAGGACAAAAAGTGTCCAATGAATGATCGATGCAACTAATTTTGCTTGGAATGAGATGAAGGCTTTTGCAAGAGAGGTGTGACTCTCCTTTGACTCATAAGAACTTGGAGGATAGAAAGTGTCTAATGAATGAATGATGGAGTTGATTTTGCTTGGAATGAGATGAAGGCTTCTGTACAAGAGGTGTAACTCTCTTTTAGCTTGTAAAAAACTTGGAAGACAAAAAGTGTCCACTGAATGAATGATGTGAAGCACTTTTGTAAAATAGAAGAATGTATATAAAGTAAGCATACCCATAATTCAATCTTAGAAGTTAGGTTGTTGCGACCTAATGAAGGTTTGATGGATGACTTCACTATTAACTGTAGAAACAAATAATGCACATGTTGGTCCAATAATTAAAGTATTTTGGGGGCTACACCCTTTTAGGTTTAACCTTGGAAGGACTACGGGGACACTAAGTTTTTAATGGGTGACTTCACTTGAGACTAGAAGATGAGAAAAAAAATTCATTCAATATTTTTTGGGGAAGTTGCTTGAGTATTGCAAATTCCTTCATTATTGTAATAATGTTGATTCTTCTAAAGAAGAAGAGTGTAGCTTGATCCACGGATCACCCTTACAGTGTATTTTGGTCATTTCTTGATGTGAATTTTAGCCATAAAAATGATGTTTTTTTGGATTTGAGTTCAACTAATGAGTCCTTCACATTGTAACTAATTCTATACATTTAAGCATAATAGTATATTTACTTTGTCAAAATCTAGTTGAAATCTAGAGATATCTATTTTACAAAATTTGTTCATATGACACTTCACATTGAACTCTTGATTTAATTGAAATTTTCAATTTGTTCACATATAAATACTCTATGGAGGTTCAATGTAATCCATTAAATTATTGAAAGCATTCATTCTTTTAAGGTGGAAGAGAAAAAACTTAGTAAAATTTTAATAGGATAAGCCTAAGGTATAGAACTTTATACTAAGTGTAAGTCTTCAATTGTTGTACATTCAACACTTCAAATTAGAAGCAAATTATATAATCTTTAAACCACATTATCAATAACTTTCTAATAATATATCACACATCACATCTGATTTGGAAGAATACATGAAATTGCAATTCAAAACAAAGAGAGAAACACTAGACAATGACACTAGCATCTTACACATGACTTAAACCAACCTATGATAGGCAAAAGGCCCATGACACCTAGGCTGAAATGACCTATTATAGTCCAACATTGTCCTATGACAAAAAAAAAATTCAATAAATGAGATTTGGGCTACATTTGGTTGAGTTAGTAGCCACAATCAATGTTTGGGATGATGGTGATGGAGTGATTAGTGACTGCAAGAAAAAATTTCACCTTTTGAGTGTAAATTCATTACAAGAAGTGATTTTTTTTGGCCTTCATGTTGTAGTCATCTTAGAAAATATCGTGACTACTTTAGGTGAGTAAGGTGACTATTAAGGTAGCTGATCCATTTCCAACCACTTAAGCAATTTTGCATATCTAGAGTTTGTATATCTTGAATGCTGAATTTTTCTTGTCTACAAAAATAGAGTTTGAAAGGATTCTATAATTTCCAATAATTTTCTAACTCAAAATATAATTACCATTAATTTTTTAGTTGAAGATTTTGTTCGACCTATATTGATCATATAGACCTTCCTATTTCCAACAATGGGCTACAAACAAAATAACCAAGGGTTGGTTGCAATATCGAGAGACTTATAGCAAATAATAATGCACCACAGTGGTTGCATCATGAACTATGCCATAACTAATCACTATTCATCTCCACTTGCATGGAAAGAGAGCAACCTATATCACTTAAGTGGGGGGTGATCAAAAATGAGTTGGCTACTACATGGATACACTTTTTGTTGGTTTTGGGGTAGTCTAGAAACTCTTTTAGGCCAATTGAGGCAACACGCTTCAAAAATTCATAACAAATTCATACTTGACCCAAAAAATAAAATTCCAATTACTCTCCCTATTTCTCACATTGGTCTTTTATGTGGAAAGAAATTAATTTTTTTTCAACAATACCAACAGGGTCATGTTGCCTGTCATAGGCTGGTATACCTTATCACATATTCACATGATTGACATTTCTTCATCTTTTTCGCAAAGGACTGATTGGTATGATTTCGGCAGGTAGGGAACTCTGCCACATTTTCTGTTCACATTGATAACACAGATGTGTAGATTTGGAGACTTTTCAAGTATGTGTTGGTTTTTGAAGATTTGGGGATTGAAAAAGAAGAAGTATGTGTCGGTTTTCGTGGATTTGGGGATTGGAAAAAAAAAGTATGTGTTGGTTTTTGTAGGTTTGGGCGTGAAAAAAGTATGTGTTGGTTTTTGTAGATTTGGGGATTGAAAAAAAGTATGTGTTGATTTTTGTAGGTTTTGGGCTTGAAAAAAGTATGTGCTGGTTTTTATAGGTTTGGGCATGAAAAAAGTATGTGTTGGTTTTTATAGATTTGGGGATTGAAAAAAAGTATGTGTCGATTTTCATAGGTTTTGGGCTTGAAAAAAGTATTTGTTGGTCTTTGTAGACTTAGGGCTTTTCAAATATGTGTCAATTTCTGTAGATTTGGAAAAATAATTGTTGGGGACTATCAACGAGGGAAAAGAAAAGAAAAGAGCTTTTTGAATTCAAATATCATAAGCACTATGTTGTTGCCATAGTATAATAAAATAAATGTGAAAGTAATTTCTTAATTTTTTAATTCATGAAAACTTCAAAATTCAATATCTTTTCTACCATGAGTTGGAATGCCATGAAGCAAAGGTCGTCAACACATTCCTCGTAGAAAATTTTCCAACAATACCAAGAACATGTCCAAGGGATGCACAGTTTTAGAGATCTCACCATGACAAACAAAAACAAAAACAAAAAACAATTTAAAATATAGATGGTTTGTGATGAAAGTTACAAAATCTTAGCTACTAACTACAACAAGGTAGGAGGCCTATAAAAGCTCCCATTTAAGAGCTGAAAATTAATTTGGAGAGATTACACTTCTTGAAACATTTTTGAGTAAAATTTTCTTGAAAGACAAATGGAATCAAGATCTAACCAAAGTCATTTTATATTTTTTTGGAGTTTCATGGATTAGTTATGAATTTTTGAAGTTGAAATGTAGTAATCACTAGAAGTATCTACCTCCTCAAATATCAACTTCTTATATAGTACATTGTTGGTGCAATGAGAAAGCAAAGTGTACCTCAACGTTAGAGGACAATTTTAAAGCCTAAGCACTTTATGAACCTCATATTGTAAAAATCTTCAACAAATCTAAGAAATAGAACATCAAACCATAGTGGTTATCAAAGATTCATTATATTATGAACTAAGCAATTCCTTTTACAAGCATTCCTTGCAACATATGTCAATGCCAAGTCTTGCTACAAGTTGAATGCATAAGTTAATTCTAGGATGGATTGGTCATTGTAAAAATCATCTTTTTTTTAGTATTGTGTGAATTATTTGCTTAAAACCCCCAAGAATACTCATTGAAGGTCAAACTAATGTGCAAGACTTCTCCTTTTCACACAATTCCAAAGACAAACATTTGCACTTCTACCTTGCATAAAAGGATTCTTTGTCATCCATCAAACACTTAATGTCATGCATGGCATCCTTCTAGAGTTAAGAATATATCATTTCTTACAATATAACTAGGCAAAGATTAAAAATAAAAATGCATCTCAAGGGTCCACTCATTTCATGAGCTAGAGGATACTAGAATCATTGGAGACCTGATCCCAGAACCATTGGAGATTGTAAGCGCTGTAAGCATGACTTGGCTAAATTTCTACGACCACAGATAAGTGACGTTGTCTTCCATCACAAACGGCAGTCCAAACCCTTCCACTTTGAAATTGCATAAGAAATGATAAAAAAAATTATCTCGAAAGATTTAGCTTGGGTATCCAAAGTTCTCTCCACAGCTCAAATACAGCTCCTACGTATGAAAAAATTGCTTAAGTGATGCAAATAGTATCCTCGACCTGCATCATCTCATGTTCACCATCACAACTGCCAAGAAATTCTCACATTCACTAAACAACAAAACTCCCCAATGGAGGCAAACCGTTACATACGGTAGAAAATATGCCAATCTAGCAGTTTGATCATCTCTTTCAACTGAAAGAGAATCAAACTCGATCAAGTAACAAACAGGCATCAGCCAAATTCAAGATTCTGAGCAAATAAGCTAGGACCAAAAAGACCACCAATGCGATCCCCGAGCTTTGGGTAGAAAATTTGGACCAAAATTGGGTGGAGCACCATCTACGGAGCGCAGCAAGAACACCGACGGCAATCCTGCCCTCCACCACATTATACTACAACGAAACTCAGTCGTTTCCGGAGCAATAAATCAGTAGCTCACTGTGGAGCTGTGTATAGTACAAGGGACCAGGTTAACCTAAACTCCTAACCAGTAAAACAAGGGGAACTGGGCCACACCCATGAGAAGCAGAAGATAGTGATGGCGAGTTGAATCTCTGTCATACCTCCTTGCTTCCGCAAACAACAGACGCTTCATTGTCTTCACCAAGAAGTTCGCCATGCAGAGACTTGTATAAGCCCATGTGATGTAGTAAGCATACGTCGAAAATAAGTGCGCAAACACAGACAGAGAAACGCCAATGAAAGCATAACCTCCATATGCTACCACATCTAATGTCGGAGCATCTCCGCTCCCTAGAGTGAGGAGTGATGCCTTCAATATCACCGTTTCTACTGCCCATCCAATCGTTGCTTTCGTAACTAAGCTACTAATCACGTCTGGCTTGAACCTGTAGCATCATAAGCAAAAGGTGATAACCATGAATATCACTAAAGTAAAGTCTATTTCTTATATGCACAGCGAAACCCTGGAAATCTGGACTAGAGTGCAGGTGCAATCCAAAAGCGATGCCAAAGACACGACAAGCTCTAGCGGTCATCCGCATGATTGAAACGAAAGGACAATTGGAAATGAGGAGAAATTACATACTTGCCCGCCTGCCCTTGCGTAAAGCCACAGAGCATGATGTACGTTGCAAACGCCATGAGAGGAAGATAGAGGTCCGGAGCATTGATGTCATGCCGAGGAGGTTTGTATTTCAACCCACCTGCTACTTGTTCTGCTATTCTTGTCCAATGGCCCTGCAAAGGAACGATTTCACAAACCAGCGTCAGCTAAGCTCGGATTTGCTTGAGAATTGAGTTCATTTGAAATTTCAGTTTGAAATATTGAGTGCAAATGTAGGTTAAATCGTCTCGGGTCACGAAGACAGTTTAAACTCGGCGCTCCGGTTCAGAGACAATTCTCCAAAGCTTCAAATTCCAGATAATTGCAACGAAACTTCACATTCAGAGGGACATACCTTATGAAGAAAGGGGCAGAGCACCACTTTGAGCTTGTTCTTTACATACTGATCCGTCACTTGGAAATAGTACTGAATGTCATGAGTTGCAAAATATCGACTGACCTGTAAAACACAACGCAAAAAAGAAATGACGACCTTAACTCTTCCACCTGATTTTAAAATAATATACTAACAAGAACCTGGGCACAAACAGCAGGAATGATGAGAACTCAAAGTCAAACTTACGTTGCTCTGCACGTAGTCTCTGCTGTTCCCCAGGTAAGTGCCCAGCAAGCCCGAGCTTGCACCATAAAACACGTCATTCAAGGGATTGTTTGGCCCGACTGGAGCCTGTCTTTGCATCTCCGGCGGCATCCCTTGTTGCGCACCATACTGTTCAAAGCCTGGTCCCGGTTGCCAGGCCATAGATTATACTTGCACCTCACCAGCAAACAAACAAACCCTGCAAAACCTAAAAGAATACTCTGAACAAAAAATTAAAAAAAAAATCCACAACAAGAGAACGAACGGCAAAATCATAACCTTTCTGAAACCTAAAAACAGCGCAACACCAACTGAGGCTAAAACTCGCGCACCCAACTCAAAATCTCGAACGCAGTTCAAAATTTTAGTAGAAAACAGAGAGACATTAGGTCTTCCCCCGAAACCCAAAATATAAATATTTGTGACAGTGATCTTTCACCCAAAATCCTCCCAAACCCACCAAAAGAAAACATCCTCTCCTTCCTACTGAATGCAAGAATTTCAAAATGCCGAAACCACTCCGTCCCCATAACAAGATTCATATCAAAATGCAGAGAGAAAAATCCAGTCAATGATAATACCTTCAAACACGATGAAGCACTGAAACCCTATAAAAAAAAAGCGGATCCGTCGCCCGAGCTTCCAAACCACGACTTGGATCCAATCATGCAAAATTATGCGCAATCACTGAACTCGCAAAGTAAGCCGAGTTTCAAAACTCTGACCAAGTTTTCCATTCTGAACATGCGAATGGGGAAACCTCGGAAGAGAAAGCCGAACCAATGACGTGGCGTCACAGGACGACGCGTGGCGTCTTGTAATTGGTCTGATTCGACATCAATGACGTCTGGGGAAATGAGTCAGCGAGCTAATCATTCTAAATTTGGGTGAAAAAATGAAAACACCCAAAACCGTCAAAATAAGTAAAATTCAGCATAGTTGGAGGCACCTTTTTCAAGATTCTTTTTTTGTTGTAGTACTAACAATTGAAAATCATGATTTTTTTTTTAAAAATAGAAATTTTCGGTAAGATATGTAATTCCTATGAATTTTTGAAGTGGAAGCTTTTTTTAAAACTTTGAAACCATCACATTGCTTGGTCATAAAACTGAAATCTAAAGAATTGATAATCCACCAATGGCCATCAAGTCATGGAAATGGTTTAATGACACTTTTTTGGAGTTAGGAGTTGGGGTACATACTTAATTAGATGGTTTGGGGTGTTTTCACCTCAAAACTAGATGCAATTTTATTTATTTTATTTATTTTTTCATGGATTATTAGAATTTAGCAAAATATTTTGATTTTTAGATTAGTTGGATGTCCTTTCCTGAAAAACACAAAGATATGTCAATTTTGCCCTTCATTTACTAGAGATTGATTATCATTGGGGACTGAGGAAAATCCATAACAAATTATCCATAGAAGGTTTAGTCTATGGTTATGTAATTTTGCCCTTCACTAACAATAGGCTCCAATGCGGACTTCTAGGGATTTCTTCTTTAACAACTTTTTGTTACAATTTGTTAAATTATGTCAAATTTTGTTTAATTGAATAGATTCTCCAAACCTCTAGGGCACTCATTTTCAGTTTAGAATTATGTGACTTGAATGCACTTCTCTTTATTTAGTCTCACCATACTTTTTATCATCTATGAGCTATCTAATTTTAATTGTACTTGTGTATACATCTGTACTTTATTACAATCCTCATTTATTTTAATTTTTAGGTAAGTATTGTTAGCTAGTACTACTATGTTGTAATACAAAATAACTAAACTAATTTTCTATTAGTAGAGTTTTTTTTTTCCCATTTGGACAAATGACCAAGCTTGGAATATAGATATTGTTAGAAATTGTATTTCAACTATACACCTTCTATTGTCTTTGAGTATTTCTCTTAACTATATTGGACTTTATAGAAGTCAAATCTTTATTGTTAGATTTTATCTACCTAGTATCTTAGATACTTCTAAAATATTTTGTTTGGCCATTTAAAGTCTCCAAGTGACTTTTTTAAACTAGATAGTATCCGGCTATTTGAAGCATCCTAGTAAACCCTATATCTTGACCTTTGTCTTTTTAAATAGTAGTGAAATTTGGGTCCAGTTGATAAATATTGTATACTCACAATCTTTGTTTTTTTAGATAGTAGTGAGATTTTTGGCATGTTGACAGGTGTTGCATACTCCCTTGATACTCCACATAGCCTTGGTCTTCTTGGAAAAATGTGTGTTTTATTGGGAATATTAATAGGAATTGCATACTTTAGATTTTGTTTTTCTAAGGCAACTATAGGGTTTATTGGTTGATAGATATTACATGCTTTTATTTTTTAGTGACATTGAGTTATTGCATACTTGACAAATTGTAGACCTTTGGTTATTTCCCTCACAATAGTATAAAAATATTCCAAATCAACAAAATATTCATTTGAAGGTGCATAACTTCAATCAATCTCTTAAAATATATTTTTTGTAATTAAATGTAATTTTAAATAACTAAAATAAAACCAATAGTAATTTTTGGCATTTAGTTCAAAATAGAGAGAATGCCCAATGGCATAGTAAGTGGCCACACAAGATTCAATACACAACACAAAAGGCATTTGAGTACCTACACTAAAATCCAAATAAATAAAAGACCAAACAATGATCATTGGTTATGTGACATTGGCCATTGATATTGGCTACTCTAAGTATATTATTGGTCCCTAGTCACATGCTACTAATATTGTTTGCAACATAGAACCTACCTTCAAATCAAGGCAACAAGGGTAGCCCTTGTTTCTAGTGTCTCTAAAACAAGCATAGCTGATCAAGTTTCCACCATTAGGATTGGTATGTTTCAATTCCCTATTGAATTTAAGGTAACTGCACCTAATTGTGACCCCTTTCTAAAAAATTAAAAATTGCCAAAAATTACATTGACCTTCCCAAGTTTTTTAGTTTTTTGACAATAATGAAAATGATAATTTATTTATTTTTGAATTTTTTGGATCAGTTATGTGCATTATAAACTCTAAGTCTTTTGACAAAAAGATTGAAATTAATAATGTACTATATGGTTGTGAAATATAAATTGAATCATTGCCTAATTCAACAAATGCATTAGAAGAGATTTCGGGCCAATGGAAGGCCGTTTCAGGCCTGTTCCCTTGGCTGTGAACCAAACGTACACAGTCAGAATACAAAAAAATGAAAAAATAATTTTTTTTTTAAAATGAAAAAAATGAACAAAAAATGATTTTATTTTTATTTTTAATAATAATAATAATAATAATGAAAATGAAAAAAAAATGAAAAAAAATGAAATATTAAAATCTGATGTGGCCGAACTTCGGCCACATCAAACTGTGCATATGGCTAAGTTCACAGAGTTAGAAAACTCAAGGAACTCGTGGCCATGTAGAGCAGCTGAATTTCCCTAATGTTTCAAATGTAAGGACATTAAGATGTAACAATGGTCCATATTGTAGCCCATACTCTCTCTACAATGGCTAATGCTATTCATACTCTCAACTCCAAAAAAAATTCAAGTATTGTAAGAACCAACATCATGATGTGCATGTTTGCCAAATTGTAAATGTGAATTTCCTTCAATTTTTGTGTATAACAATCTGAAATGATGTATACCAACATGCCAACGCATAAAAAGTTTTTTTGGAGTTCTAAGAAAAAATTGGCAAAAGATAAAGTAATTCCAAACCATCTTGAATAAAATTGAGTTTTTGACATAGTTAACTTTGAAATTGATTTTCTTTCAAATCACAACTAGTTTTTTCTTCAAACTTCCATGATGATGTGTCTACAACTTTAATATATCTACTTTTGGACTTTGTCCATTGATGCTTATGGTATGGCCCGTAGTATGGTTGTTTGAATGAAAACAATTTAAAATTGTACTCAGTTTTGTTAGTCACTATAAATCAATTCTCCTTCATTTAGCTACCCAAAATGATTATTTCCAAAATTACTTCTCTTGCTTATAATTAGCTTATATTTAGTAAAAACTAATCACTCTGTTTTGGATGTTTTCCAGGTATGACAAAGAAGGAGAGCCATCTCAGTTATCCCACGTTGACATTTCTTTAACCCTTGAGCACCCTAGAGGCCAAAATCTGGCCTCTGCATTTTGAAAAACATTCTTGTTTGACTATTATAATCTTTTGAGTAGTACATTCTAAAGATGCATCGTTTTCTCTACACCTCCAGAGCTCTCTTGACTACCAATCGATACGGCTGGATTATGTGAATCTTTTCTTAAGAGAAAGCTTGAGCGGATTGAAGTTGAAATGGTCTGGATTTCACTGAATTTGCTTTGGGTGCTCAAGGATTAACCCCTCACCACCCATGGGCTCAAAACATGGGTTCAAAAACATCACTGCTTTTGAAGTGATATAGATTTAAATGTCACTAAGATATATAGATCTTAACTGTACAATCTTGCAGTGAACATGTTGTAGATGATGTGGATCAAATTTGGAGTCATTTGACCGCATGGATTGCGAGGTTATAATGTTTTAGTGTTGAAAAAGGATGTTGAAATTTTCCTAAAAACACATTTAGAGGTGAAATTTGATTTCCTATTCTAATCAAATGAAAAAACTTTAGACTATAAAGTGATTCAAAACCAGCATACAAACACATTGAAGAAAAAGAAATCATTCAACTGACTCAATGTCTTTGCAAAATAGCTTGCAAATGTCAAAAAAATAGGTAAGAAAAGTTCCTGAAAACACAGACGAGGCTAAACCTCCTTCTACTAAAATGCTTTTGAGTCATTCGTAACTTCTTGGATTGATATAAAATATTAGCCACACAAACTAGACTACTATGCGCAACTTTTCCAAAAACTTTGATTAGAAACGGACACTATATGAGGAAGATACAAGCCGCCAAATTTCACTGTAGTCCAAGAATGGCGGGATTTTGAATTTCGAATTGCTTCCATCAATTCAAAACAACTTGGATTGACATGAAAATTTTACCACAATAACTGGACTTCAAGGAAAATATAACCCAACAAATTTTATTGAAATCTAACATTGGATGAAGGAGATACAAGCCCCCAAAGTTGCAGCTATGAATTGCACTTTGGTAAATCGAATTGAACCTCTGAATTTCAATTGGCTTTCAAAACATCATTACCTCTTGGATTGATCTGAAAATTTTACCACACAAACTAGAAGAGAAGTTGCAAATTTCCAACAAGTTTGATTGAATTTGGACATCGTATGCAAAAGTTACAGTACTTTGAATTGGACCTGAAACTCCGTGAGGACACTTTTGGACCAGCCTTGGGCGGTGAGGGGTTAAGTACCATGGATCCCAACAAAGGTTCCAAAAAATAAATAAAAAAACAAAAAAACTCTTGTTTTCTTGGTATACAAAAAATAGGAAGAGAAAGGAAAAAGGTTCAAAAGAATTTTAAAAATTCACTCTTTTTTCAAATAAAAAGAATAGAAAGAAAAAGGAAAAGGTTCAAAAAAAGTAAGAAAAACTTTTTCTCCTATTTTTGAAATAGGAAAAATAGGAAGAGAAAAGAAAAAGTAAAAAAAAAGTAAAAAAAATCTCTTCTATTATTGAAATAGAAAAAATAGGAAAAGAAAAATAGGGGGTTTAAAAAATAGACTAAATTCTCTCTTCTATTGTTGAAGAAGGAAAAGATGCATGCTTTATATTTTTTTAATTGAGCATTAAAAAAATCCAAGAGCACATGAATGAGAAATTGGACCTCAACACTTTATAATAACTTGGACTGAATTGAGGGCAAATTGTGTTGGCCTTCCATTTGCCCCCTGGGTTAATATAAATCGGGCCTAACTATAAAAATAGAGATTGCACCTAATATTGGTTCAATAATCAAGATATGTTGGTCACAAGGGCTACATCCTTCCAAGATTAAGGTAGGACCAACTATTCTCAACCAGAGCCCTATTCCCAATCTGTAGGGTGTAGTTATTTCCAACCAAGGCTAAAACAAATTTCCAGCCAAAGCTAGGAATGTTTTTTTTCCTCCTTTTCAAGGTTGGGTCTAGTAAAATCATGACTCAGATCTTGAAATAGTGAACAAGAAAGTAGGAAGTAGTGAGTGGGAAAATGATTCTTGAATGATAAAAATGAAAGAATTTAGATATTGGACATGGGGCCAAACCAACTTTTGACTTCCAAAATTCATAGTAATTTTGGTTCAAACAATAAAATTACTAAATTTTTGGCAATCCTTCTCATTTCTATCTCGGCACCTATGGAAATATTTCCTTTGCCCACATTACTCCACATCATGTCCACAATTGCTTATTTGATCAGTTATGGGTGGTTCACACATAGTTTCCATTTTCAATTGATGTCTACTAACAAATTTTCCAACAACGGGATCTTTCTTGAGGCTTTTCTTTTCATATAATGTGCTAATGTGGATTATCGACAAAACATTTGATCACTAGAGGTCTTGACAAGAGCATCCAACCTCAGCTTGTTTGAGTTCATACTTGCTTCTTTGACAAGTTATTGTCTTGTCTAATCATTTGGAAAGTTCTCGTTGATGAGGGTGGTAGGGACCACCTAGATTGACAATACATTTTTTGGCAAGTTCCTATGGATGCAATTTTTGACAATGTTCTTCTGAGATTTTAATCCTTAAATAGATGTAGCCCTATGACCATGGTAGTCATCAAAATTGCTTTGATTATTGGACCAATAGGTATATTTTTCAAGGATTGATAAAGAGTGGGGTTCCTTTAGCTTACTAAGAGCATCACCACCTATCTTGCAAAATGCGGGGCCATCTAATTTGCAAGCCAAACCGCCCCACCCATAGCATGCTATAACTGCATTTTGCAAGATAGGTAAGTTTCCAAATTTGGACTACATTGCAAGGTCCATACTTTCGAGGAAAGTGTTGGTACCCTTGTCTCATGTAGTTTGCAAGCTGGTTTGCAAGCCAAGTGGGGCACTTTTGCAAGCCGCCTTGGACAAGTCATCCATTTTGCAAGACAAGTGGGGATGGTCTAACAAGTAGATTTGCAAAAGTACTAAGTTTGTGATGAGAGTTTTGTAATTGTTATTTTGATTTTTTCTAAATTTTTAGACAATTGGACAAGTCATCTGTTTTGCAATATAGTTATATAGGTGGGGATGCTCTAACAAACAAATTTGCAAAAGTACCAAGTTTGTGATGAGAATTTTATAATTGTTATTTTGATTTCTATAAAAAAGAAAAAGAAAAAGAATATATATATATATGATTTAAAAACTAATCCTCTTGCACAAAACCATATCCACAATGAAAGCTCTTATTCATTCCATTCTGATTATTTAGTGAGGTAAAAATATGAGAATTTTTCTTCTACAAATAATTAAATAGTCTCCCAAAATAGATTTCATATGCACTTCTATATGCATTATAACCTCTTTAACCCATTCTTCTATCAAAAACTACTCAAAACTGCCATTTTCGATGCATTCATTCAAAATCTAATGGAGTTTGACTGTACAGTTTGGAATATATTAGCATTCAAAGTTGAAAAAAGAAAGTTTTTTTGAACACTAGCTTGCAATTTCAGATGACTTTGAATTCCATTTGGGGAAAAAATTTACACCATAGACCTTGAATTAAAAAAATTTTGTGTTGAAGAATTGAGTTGAAAGTCTAGAATTAAAAAAAAACAATTGATTTTCATTCTTTAAAAAATTGTTTAGTAGAAGTAGGTCCAAGATTGAAAGAAAAACTAAATCGTGAATAGCTTGAAAATGGGATTGAAACACAATAATCTCAAAACTAAATCGTTAATAGCTTGAAAATGGGATTGAAACACAATAATCTCAACAGTGAGATTGTTCTAAATAGAAAACTTAACCTTGTCAAAAAATTGTGAAAATTGCATTTAGAATTGAATCCTATAAGTTATTTTTTCAAGAAGATGCTCAAATTGCCCGAAAAACAAGATTGTTCATAACTTTCACATTACTAATCCAAATGGAATGAATCAAAGCTTCACATGTAAACAAAAACATGATCTTTAAGAAGAAAAAAATTAAAAAATTAATTTCAAATTTTTGTAGATTTATTTTTCTGCCCAATGACGTGAAAATTATGTTTAAGATGCCATAACTTTTGCTCCTGAGCACCAATTGAAATAAAATTTATATTCCCACAAAGCTCATAAGTTTTCCTATCTTATTAGAAAGTTTCAAAAAAATTCACTAAAAATTGAGATCATAGAAACTTGCCCAAAATCCATTTTGGCCCCCGAGGGGACAATGGTCCTTTAGGGGTTAAGTATGTGGATCCATAATCAACTCTAATAGAAACCAAATATATTAAACATGAATTATTTTTATTGGATCTTATTGACAAGTGAAGCATGATTCAAACAACACTTCAACATGCATTATTTGAACAAGGTATGAAAAATATATATTTTCAAAGAAATTGACACTAAACTCTCCTAGGCTCTCATATTCTCATATTCATTACACAATATCAACATTTTAGTGTCACTTTTGGATCCAATTTGAGGTGTCACATGATGCTTATGTATACCTTAGATAGGGTAGCGTGGAGGAGTACCTGGCGGACAATCCAAAGCCTTCCCCCGTGTCACGAACTTGTCATGACTCCAGCCCATGCGAAAGCTTCTCTCTTGGCAGCAGGTGAGGATCGTAGCTAGCTCCTAGGGATCAAATTCCTATTGGTCAGTGTTCAACCGATTTTAAAATTAAAAAATTGTTGTTTTACATTCCTATAATTTAATTCGTGGAAATTGTAATTTGTATAATTCCATAAGTTATAAATTTTAAATGTGCAGTTGGGAGACTTCAAAGGTAAAATCAATTTGATGAAGTTTCTGTGGCACCTTTGGCATGCCCAAGGGGACGATCCCGATGGAGAATTTTTTTGCGACAATGAAGCAAAATGCAAAATGGTTTCATAGTTTTTTGGAGTCTCAAAGAATTAGATTAAAGGTGAAGGTGAGGCTCATAAGTTTGAACGATTTTTTTTCTGGCGATACAGCCTGCAACAAGAGCCACAAAATTGCAGTATTTTGGAGGGATTGCCACATTCAAGCCCTTGCTGCAAGCTTGTATCACCAAAGAAGAAACCTTGAAAGAAACCTCGATGAATCTGAAATTTGTTTGACACATACGAAGAAAGATATTTGTAGTACCAAAGCATTGCCCAAGCAAGAGCTTAAATTGAAAGAAACTTTACCAAAACCAACAAAGTTGCCATCTTGAGAGGACAATAAATGAACCCGTATTCATTACCTGAAATGGTTTCCAAATCCATCTTTACGTTTTTTGTCCTTACGCTGCTCACCATTTCCAGCACTCTACATGTTCATTTTCCATCCCCCAAATAGGAAGAATTAAGAATTGGATTTGGGAGTAGTTACCTTGCCCTACCTGGATCGAATAACACTTTGCTCAACTGGTGCAACTTCCTTTCTGTGGCCTGGGCAGTACTGAACGGACAGACAATGTGCTCAATCAATAGAATGTGTTCAGATAGAATCATGTTGTGTCCAATGTGATAACAAACCTGCAGATCATGGAGCATAACGCAAGGTCCAACATCCCCATGCCACTGCAGTGTGAAGTCAAGTAAAGCTCGTGAAAAGAATTTTCAGAATAGAAACAGGAAAGAGGCAAGTGGTTATATGGCTTACTGTATAACGCACTGCCTCTTTCTCTGAATTCTGAACCTAGATCTTACCAGTTTCCATACGGATCACTTTCTTGCAGGTCAAATTGTTGTGCAAATGATTACATGTATCTTCCCAAAGCCGTAGCTAGAGGAAACTCCTCTTGAGTGATGCATGCTCCATATCCAACAACCTGGTGGCATCCTGGGAGTCGTGGTGCGGTTCTGAGCCCACACGACGATCGTATGAGTCCATTAAAATGCTGATTACGAAATAGAATGAAGGGCACCTGCATATGAGGCACCTACCCAACTTCAGGAATATTATGCACTTTGGAACCATCCACTTTGGTGGACAATCCATTTTGCTTGAGAGAGCCTTGATGTTCCCAGCTAGTGTATGCCGCGAGGAAAAGGGAAATCAAGTAAAGTATCCTCAGCTAAACTTTGTTGGGAATCAAGTTCTGTTTTTTTATGCTGTTGGAAACATAGGTTGGGTGGACGAGTGGACCCATCCTGCCTCCGCAGAGAGCTTCCAATTCAAGGGGTCAGAAGCAGAGGATAGACTTTCATCTTTGCAACCTCGCGTGTTCTGCAAGTGTCTCAAACTGTCCACTGCACAGGTCTGACCCAGAACCAAGCTGAATTGCAACTATGATCATGGGATCCAATTCAATCGATCTGTTGTTGGAAATTCGAAACTGAAATGCATGTGGAAGGTGAATAGGTCTACTTACAGATCACGTTTATGAGTCGGTATAAATTCTTGAACAGGGTACGAATCCCTTGCAGCTCTCTTACGCAGCGATCTTCAACAAGTCATTAGAGAGAAAGTCTCGGCTCCGAATGTGCGGTCGCCTTAATTAAGGAAGAGCTCCAAGTCTCACCCTGCTAAGCACAAATGAAACCTGGAAGGATGAGTCACAGATACCGCTCATGCATCCAGCAACAAATCTGTGTGCTTAGGTATTACTGCATTGGAGCAAATTTGCTGCTGCTCTGTTGCTGTGCAGGTTAGCTTCGACGTCCATCTGTCTACGATGAAAATTGATCTTGAAAACCAAGTTACTACTGTAATGTAATTCTTCCTCCCGTGCACAGTGTTCTATTTTAATTAACCTGACATGCGCACAGCAAAGAGACACGACCGCATGAGTTTAGCTACCTCATTGTCAAGGCATTCCATACCACAGAGAAACCAGCAGCTTGGTCTCATGCACTTCAATTGGTTGTCTTGAACAGCAACGAGCGCAAGGAAGGGCACCTTTGACAAGCTTTCGTGTTCGGAGACTCGTTTGTGGACACCGGCAACCGCGATCCCAACAACAGCACCTACACAGCCATCGGCAGAGTGAACCAAAACTGGACGCCACCATATGGCCGCACGCGCCCTAGTGAACCCGCAGGGCGCTTCTCTGACGGCAAAGTGCTCTCTGATATTCTCGGTACCCCTCACTAACAATCTCATCCCTCTCCCATATATCCTAGCCGAGAAAATCATTCATTTCTGTCAAACATCACTCAGGTAAATAGCACCATATCATCAATTGATCTTATCGAATTGATTCACCACTATGTGATGGAACCCATAATTGACAATTGTGGGGCTGAATTCTTTGAACCATGCCAGCAGATTACATGGGTCTAAAACCACGCCCGTTCCGCCTCCTCCACAGGACTTCAACAGGTCTTTCAACCCAAGCCAATGATGGCATAAACTTTGCAATGGCAGGTTCTGGAGTATTCGACAACCAGGGCTTCATAAAAACGGGAGGTCAAATCACCCAACTGAAGGAAGTGCTCATGACACGACTTTACCCGAAAGATGTGATTCGGAAATCCCTCGTCTTATATGTAATCTCTGGCAACGATTATGCTGCGTACCGGCGCAATAACGGCTCGACCGATGCGCTCGCCATAATTGCCTTGGTGGCTTCTATAGTGGGTCAGATGACCCGAGATTTGACGAAGTTGTATGACATGGGATTCCGGAGCTTTCTGGTCGGGAAACTGGCTCCTCTGGGATGCGCGCCCTATGTTACAGTGACGCATAATTACAACTCCTGCGAAGAAGAATTTAACAACGTCACCACCTTGCACAACCTGAATCTCATGGTGAGGGTGATGGCTTCCTTGCCACATGCCGACATTCTATTTCTCAACCATCAGATCGCCTTCGCTCAAGTCCTCTACAACTCTTCCAACCCTGGTAAGCAGTGACCGTCAATTTAGCAACTTTCAGAATCCGAAGCTTCATTGAATTATTTGAACCGCTTCATACGGATCCATACCTCTTAACTGGTTTCATGCCACTCAGGACATTGATTAATCTCCGAATGAGTGATGTTATTTCAGATCGTCTGAAGACATGCTGCAGCGGCGTGCAGTTTGGAGCACTGTGTGGTGACGTGAACGAGGCGGGCAGACCGCTGTACTCGTTGTGCAGCTCTGATGAGATGGACAAGTTCTTCTGGTGGGACGAATTCCACCCCACGGAAGCAGGCTGGGGCTTCATATTCGACCTCTTCTTGCAAGGATTTCCCTTCTTGTACACTGATGGCAAGAGTTTCTCGCAGTTCTTAGGTGTCCAAGCCGGGAGAATCCGGTAGCTCCCAATTCTAAAACATTCATAATGAGTGGTCGCTCTTGAGAGGCCCTTCGGTCAGTCTCTAGAAATCGGTACAAGACGAGGGAGGGCACTTGAATAGAATCAGTTCGCCTGCTGACGTATTGATTGTTAAATGAAATCGAATTTCTCCTCCCTGACTTCAAGCAATTGAATCCGCTGATATAAAACTCAATGAAGTGAAGAATGAACCATGTTGCGAGTTCCCACTGAGCTTTCTTGCGCACGTTTTCCCAATAAATCTGTCGAGCATTAAAATAATTTGATAACTCATTTGCAAGGCAAGAACATATGCACTTGAAAGCTACATGAAACCTCGAAGGACATGTCTCCCAATGGATTTTAATTATACAAGCAACTGAATTTGAAAATCAACCTCATCATTTTGTTCACAATCTTTGTCAAAGATTACGAGGCAGTGGAGTTGGCCTACCTGTAATCTCCCTCATGGCAAAAACAAATGCAACTCAAACTTTCGTGATATTGCTGTGTCTTCATGATAATGTCGAGCCGATCATTTTTTCGTCACATTTTGGTGAACTTTTTTATACATCCCTAGAATAGAAAGTTTCAGCACAAACTGCAGATCCAAACATAATTGAATAGCCAATCCCACCATAAAAATGATTTAGTGCATGAGAGACTCACCTTGCGCTTCCGAACTTGTGCTCGGATGTCCCGGAAATTGGTGCTTTCATCGTTGCTATTTGGGATCAGTTGGTCCAAGATCTGAGGTCACTGTACAACCGGGATTTCACCTTCTTGTATCTTCCACCAGTTGGGTACATTCCAGCTGTCACAATGTTCTGAAAGGTAACGTCACTTGCAACGATGGGATGCAGTCTGTTTCGACGACGCAGAAGTGTAATAGAGAGCCTGCACAAATTCCAAACGTCCAGTCTACATTGCCGGGAGCAAACGTGATCACTCTCAATACCCAGTTGACCTCCACCGCAGTCACTCTAACCCACGTCGGACTACTAAGGTTTCCGCATTAAGTCCTCTCGACTGCTCAGGTCCCAATGACAATCCCTGTTATAGCAAATTTTGTGTCTAGAGCCTTCTTACCTAAACTCTAAACAGGCACCAACCAAGATCCGGGTTGGCGTTGTAGATGCAGAGTTTCCAATTCCTTTGAAATCCTCCCAGAGGATAGGGATAGGGGATCATGAACTCGAGTGCAATACCTACTCCACGACAAGATTTCGCCTTGCGCAATCGACGGAGGCGGATGTCTTCAACCTCTTTTTGCAAGGCGTGACTCCATTGCACACAAATGCGCAGAGCCTTGCCGAATCCCTCTACCGCTGAAGAGGACCCGACTCAGTTCTGTACCCCGAAATAAGTTCTTGAGGGCCGGTTCGGATCTTAGGGAAACCAAAGGTCGTTACGAGTTATTGCTGTCGCATACGCAGCAGCGGAGACGGGAACTTTTGGCTAGATTTGAGGAAAAGCCCAGAAATCTATTTGCAGGGGCTTTGTAGAATCTCACAGAATCTCGGCATCAGGTCATCTTGGTACTGTACAGGTGAACCGGAATTTCAGGGTTTTAGGGTGATGAAGAGCTTGGACGTCATGTTCACGTCATCG
The DNA here is from genome assembly GCA_947034895.1 of Rhytidiadelphus loreus. Lineage (NCBI taxonomy): Eukaryota > Viridiplantae > Streptophyta > Bryopsida > Hypnales > Hylocomiaceae > Rhytidiadelphus > Rhytidiadelphus loreus. The sequence continues at coordinate 22,765,417 of OX344765.1, read as the reverse complement.
TGCCCTGCGACGGTTTTCGTTTCAACAAGTATGAATTCACAGGAACAGTAAGAAAATCCAAAACATGTACTGGTTCATAGAATGTGCATTGCCTTAGACTTTCTAGGCAAGTTAGATCAAGAAATCAATTGAGAAAAAAATCGGAAATTCATAGCCGGTCTTCTAATAATTTTAGGCAGATGGCATCCAAATAATGCGTACCGAGGTTTGTAGAATTTGCTGCCCTTCATGAGAAAGAGCATTCCAACCCTGCACAATAATAAGGGTTCGTAGACCTAATAGACCCTCAGAGCTTTAAGCTTGATAGCATTTTAAATCTTCTTAGGGGACACAGGTCCGCAACATACACCAGGCAGAGCTTTTTGACGAGGAGGAACACTGCGCTGAAAAGAGTGAGTGCAGGTTACTCCGTAGAAAAGCTTTTGAGCTTGCAGCTTAACCCGTGAACGATCTGGCCTTGTAAAAATGTCTTCTTAACTGTTTTTCTAGATGTTATCTGGAATATTTGCAAAATAGTAGACAGAAATCCTAGTCCCTGCATCACTGGAAAACAATCCTTGAACATGCAAAATTGCTCCTGGCCTGCTCCAATACTGCAAAACGTTTGTGTTCTTATATATATGCTCCCTCTGGTCTCCGATGCTGTCGAACTGCTCTCGACGTATTTCGCGATCACTGCTCAAAAATGATAACTTATTTCATTGCCGATCCTGAGCTCCAGGCTGCATTCTGCTGTCTACGACTCCAGAGGAGAAAATTATTTCATCGTCCATATGCTTTGGAATACAGTCCTCCTATTCTACCACATCTCGGGCCAAGCAAAGGAAAATTATGAAAGGCAATCATTCGGGATGCAATTTGCAACAAGAGCTCCAGCGCAAGGACGCTTCTCTAACAGTAGGGCGACCACGCCAAACAGTCCACACCTCCAACATATAACTTTCCCAACATTCCTTTGTCATGCGAGAATTTCTCAATTGCTAATTAGGTGCCTTACGAAGAAACGTCACATGATCAACCAAACGACAACAAAAATCCTGAACCGAATCTGCGATCAGCTTCCGCTAATTCAAAGATGGCGCATTTCCATTCACCATACCTAAAAGCAAACCCTACAGAGTCCACAGCACGCTGAATTCTCCACCAAGCAGGGAAACAATAGAATCGATCAACGCAGATTGCAGCGATGGTGCTGAAGATGGAGTGGACAAGATGATATTTCCGACGAAGATGCAGTGAACAAGATGAATTAAATCCCGATGAATTTCAAAGAGACAAATCCCGCCACAGACCAAATTCAAAAGCACTGCATACAGTCTTGCGAAAGAGGCGAGGCCGAGTTGATATGGAGGGTTCGCGAACATTGATACCCGGTCTAGTTAGGAAGAGGGTATCAATGGTATCTGTGGTCCATTTGAAAGACGGAGGCGGGTCTGGTTTGGGGAAAGTGGATTTGCTTTGAATGGCAAGTGGGCCCCACTAAACCTTTAATTGCATGATCTGGTTCGTCATACTTCTGGGAACAGCCCTATCCCCGTTCAGGGGGTCCCCTCCGACTACCTTTACATATCTTCCCTTTGCATGCCTTTCTCAACACTCCAAGACCAATATAACAACCCCTTATAGCCTGAATTCTTTCTAGAATTTTTGCATACTTTAGCTTATATCATTACAAATGTGTATATATATATATATATAAATTACCTCGATTTCATCAAATTCATCACTTGTGAAGATTAACCCTAGAAGGATGCCACGGACTCTAAGTGTTTGATAGAGGATAGAGAATCCTTCTATGTACCATAGAAATGCAAATGTTCATCCTTAAAACTTTGTGTGAAAAGGGGAGGTCTTGCATAGTAGTTTGACCTCCAATGAGTTCTCTTTGGGTTTTTTTAAGCAAATGGATGATTTCCACAATGACCATTCCATCCTTTGGGGGTTAAGAAAAAAGAGTCAAGCATTGGTTTGGATGAATGAGAAGCTTTGTGGTAAAAAAAAAGCCTCTAGAACCTCTTTGTTCATTGTCCTAGAAATTTGAGATGACAGAGCACTAAAGGATTAAGGTAAGTTACAAGTATTTAAAACCAATCATTTGAGCACATTGATAAGACAAAAGTACAATTAGATATTTAATTTACTATTGTTAAAATATTATTATAGAATCTTTGAAATTTCATGTAAATTTTCAAAGTCTAAAACTTGAAAGCATCATGTAGGTACATGTCTTTGAATTGTTTTCAGAAAGACTCAAAACCATTTATTAAAAGTTCTATTCCTTTACAACCATATTGCACCAAGCACATGTAAAATTGAAGACATTCTACATTTATAGATTAAATTCATATTGAAAACACTTCAAAAGTTAATTTCTTGTACAATAATATTAGGGGTGACCATAAAGTTTTAGAAACCTTCTACCTTGTATATTTTCTTCTTTTGTTTGGACACAAGTCCAAAAATTGTTGAAAGCATTCTTATGTATAAAAAAATTCATTTGGAACATGGAAAACCATACGCTTGCATTCAATATAATATAGATTTATATCACTTATGGCATACAATATTTTTCAAATTAGATTTTTAACCCCTAAAGAACCAAATGACTGTTGAATGTACACAAGTGATCTCAGGTAGGTGAATACAAAGTCATTTTATAATGGATGTTCTTCAATTTTTGACACAAGGTGTAAACATGTATCCCCTTAGTGGGAATATAATGTTGTTTTCAATCAAGTGCTTGGATCAAAAGTTACATTGCCTTGAACTTTGGGGGGAGCCCAAATAGTTTTGAAACTCCTCCAATAATTTTGAAATTTAGAAGGTATATAACTTACGTGGTATAAGATACAAATGTCAAAAACAATAACCACGTATAGTGTAAAAATCTTGCTTAAGGAGGAGTTAAAGTTTGTTGGCCATGTTGAGCAAGATCAAAAAAAAAAATTCTTCTTCTAACTTCAAATGTTATAATTTTTCAATTTGTGCTTTCAAAGTTTCTAACTTTTTTTTCATTTTTTTCTCATTGCCTTGAAAAGTGGCATTTTCTACAATTTGTACCCAAATGCACCTTGGTTCTCTATAGGTTAATATCTCTCTTCTTAATTTGTTAGTCATTGAGTCAATAAATTATCCATAGACTTTAGGCATATCAATTCTAACATGTATACTTTGAGATATTTAATTTCCAATAGCAACAAAACTAAGTGTGCACTATAATGAGAAAAAAATATGCAATATTTCTAAACTTGAAGTTGTTTAATAGTTTGCAAGATTTTTCACTAGTTTTTCAACAATATGAAATTCATTTAGTTTTAAGTTCACAATAATGAGGAATAAATATTTTCACAAAAAGGATAGAAAAAACATGTTTTTGTATTTCTATAGTCCTTTGAAAGACAACTTACTATGTATTACAAACTTGGATCAAAGTTTTGGTGTTAATATAGGGCATAGATAAAAAAAATATTGCTAGTTTCATCCATAGAATTTGATATTATAATTGTCTTATTGAAAAAGTTGCCAAGGATTTTACTTGAAACATATTTAATGTCATTACTCATATTTCCTTGTAAGTCTTTGATGTTTTTAGAGATCTTTTATTGAGTGCATTTATTTATCCATGAATTTTTATATGATGGTATATATAGTCTACACACAAGGAAATTAGATTTATAGAAAGGAATGTTAGACATTTGATTGAAATTGCATTGTGTTCATCAAACAATGTGGTGAAGAAAAAGAAAAGCCCCACTAAGGTAGAAGGGGCTTGGGATCTCTTCTATGTCAATCAAATCATTTCTAACAAATTTTCAAGAAAAGATGAGAAGGAGACACATCCCTTACAATTTGATTTGTAAATTTTAGACCTAAATTGAATTAGATATGATTTTCTAAATCATACAACAATAGGATGCTATTGAAGACTATAGATACTACCATTAAATGTCAAAAAGTTGTCCATCAATGTTACAAATGGCGTCCCATAATAAAGGCATGCAAACGTTAAACTGGAACAACATAGTGGATGTAATTGCTTAAGATGGCACAAAGTGTCCCAACACTCATAATTCTACATTGTTTACATTCAAATTTTGTCTACTTTGAAATCAATTTCACTCCTCAACCACCCATAAAACTGTACAATAGTGATCCCCAAACTAGCACCAAATCATTACTAGATAGTTTATCATTCCTACAGTAACAATCCATAGTTTGAAATTATGACTTGTAGGACAATTCTTAGAACTCAGGTGGAATACAAACAAACTACTTTACTATGACGTAAACATCCCTGAAAGTGTATAGTCTACATAGGACGAGATCAAATACGTGGAAGGAATGTTAGGCATTGGATTGTGATTGTATTGAGTCTTCATCAAACACTGTAGTGAAGAAAAGAAAAAGACCATGGACAAACTACTTTACTGTGATGTAAACATTCACCAAAGTGTATAGTCTACATAGGACAAGATTAAATACGTGGAAGGCAATGTTAGATATTGGATTGTGATTGTATTGAGTCTTCATCAAATACTATAGTGAAGAAAAGAAAAAGACTATCTATAGTGACATAAATATACCCCAAAGCGTATGGTCTATATAAAAGGAGATCAAGTACATAAAAGGCAATGTTAGAGATTGGGATTGGAATTGTGTTGTGTCTACATCAAACAATGCTATGAAGGAAAAAAGGACCATCTACTATGACATAAATATACCCAAAAGCATTCCCATCTAATTGCATCCCCTATCTACATTTGTCCAAATTTTGTGGTCTAACATTATAATTGTAACTTTCTTATTAAATTTTGTAATTAAGTTTTCTAGATTGTCACATATAGAACTATACAATATGTGACCCCTATGTAAGGACATTGCTGCATTTTATGAATGAAAGAGGTGAACTCTAAGATATTGAGTATGCTAAAGATCTCACAATGTTAATGCAAGAACACAAAAATTGCAAAATGTAAAGGTCTTTGTTTGCATGATTAGTAGACCAAATTTGAATTGAATGCAATTGATGTACTTCAATATATTGGTAAGTTGAGAAGGTTTTGAACTAATATCAATCATTCAAAATTGATTGATTGATGTTTTATTCTTATTTTCAAAACATTGATCTAGTATGAAAGGGATTTGCATGATAGATGTGGAATAGTCTTACTATGCTTATTCAAGTAGTGGGATTGTATTTGTAGGTGCACCTTGCCAAAAAATATTATTAATTGTGAAGAACTTATTGATGTTGATTAAAATCTCCTCACAAACAAAATTATAATTGGGTTCAGATTGCAATTTCTTTGGTAACGTAGAGATGCAATGGAATTATTAAAAATTAATCCAAAATATTTATACAAAGGATACAAACCATCTTCATTATATCGTATCATTTTTCTAATGCATATGCTCTCAAATATTTCTATATTTCTTAGTTTGATATAAAAATAGAGGTTTGGAATTTTACTCAACTCCCTTGTGAATGACACCCTAATAGCTTATATAGTATTCTATAAGTTGACAAAAATTTATCTAAATGTTTTCATTTGCACATCTTTAGTCATGTTTTCAAAAATTTACCTAGTGCATTGTTTATCTATATGTCTTTATGTAATATAAATGTTATTTATAATTCAAATGAAAAACTACTTCATCCGTTTATATATCATATGATTAATTAAATTTTTTTTTAAATGACTTGATATTTTATCTATGCAACACACCTAAGAAGAGATCAATATTTTTTGACCTTTCAGATTTGATATACCACTAATTTAGAATTGAGCCTTGTACCTGTACAAATTACAATATATTAACTTCCAACCAATCACGAGTCTTCTAAAACAAAAGTATTGTTATCATTTGTATTTCAATGTACCATATAAGATTGGCAAAAAATAGATGCCAAGTAACGTGGAATGTAGATTAGTAGATGTTAAGTAATTTCAAGAATGTTATTTTTGAAAAAAAAAAATTTATGGAAGAAACAAAAATTTCTATTTAATCCCTAAAGTTTAGAGGCATATTTTGGACAATTTTTTTTGAAAATTTTCACTTTTTAGGGTAGTGAGAAAAAAAATTCAATTGTACAAAATTTTACTATACTACTATGAAAATGTGTGGAAAAAATTTCAAAAAAATTGACCGCATGGATTGAAAGATTATAACATTTGAAGTTAGAAGAAAAAGTTTTTTTTTGACCTTGCCCAACAGGGCCACAATCTTTAATTCCTCCTCAAGTGAGATTTTTACACTACACATTTTTTTTTTGACATTTGCATCTTGAATCACGTAAGTTGCATACCACCTAAATTTTAGAAGTAAAGGAGGAGTTTTGCTAAAGTTGCATGAGCTCTCAGAAAAGTTTAGGGCAACATAACTTTTGATCTGAGCACTTGATCGGAAAAAGAAATTAAATTCCCACCGAGGGGGTCCATGTTCACACCTTTTGTCAAAATTTCGTGAGCATCCGACCAAAATTGACTTCATAGGAGCCTACCCGGATTTTCAATCATTTGTTCAACGGACAATTGTCCTTTACGGGTTTGAATCTACCATATTTGAATCACATTTGCCAAATTTTATTTCCTTATGTTTGCCAAAGAATGTTAACCCCTAAATACCCAAGGCATGTTTTCAGCTTCCTGAAAAACTGCTCTAAATTGAACAAAATGCCAACATTTTGATAAGATGTTTCAATTTTTCTGAAATTGTAACCGTACAAATTCAAACTAGACTTGTTAGAGATTGCATAGGAAAAGAAAGCACAACAATATCACTTATGAAGTGAAAGATTATAACGTTTGATTATGAGGGTGCTAAAATTGCAAAAAGGAATTGAAGTCTTTTTTGCAAGTCACAATCTAAAAAGTTGATGACCAAAAAAATATAAGGTTAACGGGCCTAACTTGAAGAACCCAAATCAATTTACGACTTCTCAAAATTCACTCTACAACTTTTTTAAACGAATTTAGAATGTGATTTTTTCTCCAAGATCTAGTGTATTTGAGGCTCATTTCCAAGAGCTCTTAACACTATGGAAAGTCAAGATTGCACAGGGTACCCGTGCACAAAATCTCTTATAGAAAAATCATTGTCACTTATTTTCAAGATCGGACTTTTGGAGGCAAAACTAGACTTCAAGAAGAACATTTGAAAAATATAAACTACTAAAAATAGCAAATTGGCTAGGATTTATTTAACTTTAAAGTTTTGCAAACACCATATTTTGGTGCCTTGGGCATTTAGGGGTTAAACTTGACCACCAAGGTACGGTGCCAACCTTGAGAAAACATGGCTTATTTACGTTAGTGTGGCAAAAAAGAGAATCTTAAAAGTGGATCCTAACATTTATTGTACACTATTCATCCACTTTACATGCCGATTTCAGGAGTTTTTATTAAAGTATTATTTTACTTTGTCTGCCGGTTGCCCCTTTAGAACTTGAGTTCCATGTCCCTCTAAACCCCCCAAAACAAAGTGAAGAGCTTCACAGCTGACTCAGAGGGCTCCAAGATGTCACGGAGTTATGGCACCGTATGTTACAAGCCTCCCCCGTCCAAAGGAATGGATCCCAACTGCACCGAAGCTCAGGTGCCAAGGTAACAGACAAGTCACCTTCACCGGAGCACGAACACGTTCCCCGGAAAGTTCCCCACCCCTCCGTTCCCCGTTCTAACGCCCCCTCTCCCAGCGGGTCACCCGCGATCAAGAGTACCGAGCCGCAAAGCCCTCTCGCCCTTTTTTCCATCCAGAATCGCGGGTCGAGCCGGAGAAAATCTTTGCTTTGGGGTCCAAAACCCGACCCGACCCACCCCGACCCACCCCCACCCGACCTGACCCGACCCGACCCGACCCGACCCGACCCTTGCCTTCCCTTCCCTTCCCGGCCTGTCCCGGCCTGTCCCGGCCCGGTCCGGTTCCGGGCGAGGGCATGGCGTGGCTGCTTCTCACCGTTGTTGGGGAGGCAGGGATGTGAGCCCGCCTCTTCTTCTCTCTTTGCTCGTTTGGACACACACACACACACTGACTCTGTAGCCGCTACTAGTGCCGCGGCGATGGTTGCGCACGGTTTGACACCGGAAGCACGCTCCGCCGGTTGCTCCCGTCCGCCTGGTGTGGTGGCGTTGCCTGCGTTTGCGGTGCTTGAGTGGCGTTTTCCATTCAGTTATTGATTTCGTCGCCGACTTGCGTGAGTTTTTTTTTTTTTTTTTTTTTGTCCCCTCCTCTCTTGCCGGAAATAAGAAAAAGAGAGTTGAGTATGGTAAAGCTTTGGTTTGCTTGCAGTCTTGTTTTGTGTGAGCTTGGCTTTGCTGCGCGGTCGAGGCGTGTGCTTGTGGTTGAGAGAGTCGGGGGGCGATCGACGCTAGGGAGGGAGGGGTGAGGGAGTGGTAGTAGGTGGAGGACCAGGGCGGGGAAAGGCAGGGAAAGGCGGAGAACGGGCGTCCGGGTGGAAATATGATGTGATGTGATGTGGTGTATGTGTGTAGAGCGGGGAGATCGGGTGTCATGCAAGGGAGGAGAGTGCATGTGGAAGAGTTCGTGCGCCGGGAGAATAACGGACGACGCAGAGGGCCGTTTACAGGCCCGAGGAAAAGCAGTTGCTGCGGCTGCGGCGGGGGTGGTGGTGGTGCTGGTTGCGAGGAGGAGGACGAGGACAGGGCGGGGCGGGGCGGGGTGAGCCACGCGATGGCGACCTCTGGAAATGGTGACATGGCGTGAAGGCGTGGAGGCGCGGGGGCTGGATCTTGGTAGACTTGTTCGTTGGGAGCCTGCGGTTAGGGAGAGACCCCGGTCTTATCGGGAGCGGCGTTTTATGGAGGCGAAAGCTGTCACGAGCGGCATGACGGCGATGTCGCGGCGATCTCGTGAGCATCGCTCCAGCAAGAACATCGCGGGTACGATCCAAGAGTCTCAATTAGATATGACGTCGACGTCCAAGAATCCCAAGGTAGGCATTCTTAGTTCGTTAGAACATCACCATCGTAAGGACAGTTCGAATTTGAGGAGGTCCTCTCGCGTCACGCGCTTTGCTCCGAATCCTTCCGTGTTTCTTTCGAAGGGCCTAGAAGCCCGGGCCATTGTCGCGAAAGTTCCCGTGAAGACTATATCTACCGCGCCGTCGTCTGTTAAATCGTCTGTGATCGTCGATGGTGAGAGCGAAGCGTTGAAGCACGAGGCAGCGGGTCAGGGGGTCAGTAGTTCGGTTCGGCAACCGTATGCCGTGGAGTCTAATCATATGTCTGCGGTTTCAGGGGTTGGCGGCTCGCCAGATGCGGCCGGGCAGCCCAAGGGGAGACTGTTGAGGGGGAGACCGCGGGGAAGGCATGTGGCACCTGTCAAGAAGATCGCGAAGCGAGCGAAACGTTTGCAGGAAGTGCCCCTGACGGAGAGCGATGGAGCTCGGATTTTAGGCCGGAGAATAAAAGTATTTTGGCGTGATGAGAACAAATGGTTTTATGGAGTAGTGAAAGCATATAATAGAGGGAGAAACTCTCACAAGATAGTCTATGATGATAAAGAAGAGGAGTGGCTTAAATTGCACGAAGAGAAATTTAAGCTTCAGGTGTTGGCTGGAGAGGTGTTTGGTAAAAAGGAGCAACTTGTGTCGAGGCAGTCTACGGAGGTCACAGGCAATGGTTTAAAGATTAATAGCTTTCTCGGAAGGAATAATAGGGTGAACGAGCCGGAGCAATTGAATGGAGAGACTGCCGCATCTTCGGCAAACGGAGGTGTTCAGGCTTTGAAGTTAACCAGTGTTCAACCTAGTTCTATTCGACAAAGCGAGAACAGTTTGGAATATACAGGGTTCTGCTCTGATGGGGGTTGCCGTGAGCAAGGGTCAAGCTTCAGGAAGGCTGGATTCAATGTGAGAGCAACCGAGGAATTTGAGGGTGCGACGCCAGTAGTATTTGAAAGCGTAGACATTGAAGACCCGTACGCCATTGACCATACCAGTATTTCTGATTCTCTGGTGAAGTTCATGAGATCCAAGCAGAGTCTTGTGGAGTCGAGGAAGGTTTCGACATCGAGTGGTGCGGTTCCGCCTGTACTACCTGCTGCTGTGGCTACGAATCCAATAGAGGTATCTCCAAGCTTGGAACCATCCTTGTGTAATGAGGCGAAGGATAAATTAGAGATTTCTGATGTTGCACTCGCTTCGTCCGAGGCACGTGATGTTCTCTGTGACCTTGCTTCATCTGAGGGATGCGTATTTGAGGAAAGGAGAGCGCCTGAAGGGATTTCATGTGAGGATGGGAAGGGTTCTGTTGATTCTGAGTCACTTGAAAGCGCGAAGGGTGTGGACGTAGATTCAATTACCGAAAGCCTAGACATTGAAGACCCATATGCCATGGACCATACCAGTATGTCAGATTCTCTGGTCATGTTCATGAGATCCAAGCAGAGTCTTGTGGAGTCGAGTAAGGTTCTGACATCGAGTGGCGCGGTACCGTATGTACAACCTACAGCTGTGGCTGCGAATTCAATAGAGGTATCTCCAAGCTTGGAACCATCCTTGTGTAATGAGATGAAGGATAAATTAGAGATTTCTGATGTTGCACTCGCTTCGTCCGAGGCACGTGATGTTGTCTGTGACCTCGAGTCATCTGAAGGATGCACATCTGAGGAAAGAGGAGCGCCTGAAGGGATCTCATGTGAGGATGGGAAGGGTTCTGTTGATTCTGAGTCACCTGGAAGCGCAAAGGGTGTGGTCGTAGATCCAACCACCGAAAGCGTAGACCTTGAAGACCCATATGCCATAGACCATACCAGTATGTCAGATTCGCTGGTTATGTTCTTGAGATCCAAGCAGAGTCTCACGGATTCGAGGAAGTTTTCAGAAACGAGTGAGGCGATACCATCTGTACAACCTGCAGCTGTGACTGCGAATCCAATAGAGATTGACATTTCTGATGTTGCACTCGCTTCTTCCGACGCATGTGATGATTTCTGTGATCTTGCGTCATCTGAGGGATGCACATTTGAAAGAGGACCGCCCGAAGGGATCTCGAGTGAGGATGGGATGGGTTTTGTTGATACTGAGTTGCGTGAATGCCCGAAGGTTGGGGGTTTAGATTCGACAATCGATTCTGCGAAGCTAAATGGGTCAGACTTTTTGGAAAGCGGTGAAGGTGGCGGGTTGCAATGGACGGGGGAGCGAAACGTTGAGCGTGGGGTAGAGGAAAACGGGGATTTGAGTGAGGTAGATATGAGCCTGTTGGAAGTAATTCTATGCGAGAGACGCGAGGAAGACGATGTCATACTTGAGACTAAATACGATCACGCGCACAGCGCGTTAGATGATGTTGAGGAGTTTGGGAACAGAGCGGTTAAGTCCACTGATTTTAGAGAAGTCGTTTCATATTTGGGAGAAGAGCATTGGGCAGGAAGTGATTCCAGTAAGGGGTTGGCATTGAAGAAACAAGCAGTGCCCAGGCCCTCACGTCGAGGCAGGCACCGTGGTATTCGTCCGCCTCTGTTAACCTGGGTGGTGAGAACCGAGCGGTACATTTCACGGTATATTGCAACAAATTTGGTGAGGATAGATTGCACAATACCCGGGTATTACCTTTCATCATGGATTTCTGACATAGATGGCGTGTGGAGATACGTTCCTTACCTCACACTCTGTGTAGACGTTGTGTTGGAGAGTGCTACTTCCCAAGAAATTTCGTCTCTTACACCCAGGAACCGGTGTTATGGGGAGCATATCGAGAAGGGTATTGCAATGCGAAGCAATTCGCTGTCAGGACTCGGCTGTAGGACATGTGGAACCCTTGCATGTTTCTCCTTCCGTTTAGGAACTGCGAGGCTTTTACTACAAGGAACTCGTATGTCATTGGATGGCTCCGACTCACAGCTGGTTCTGAGGCAAGGCAATGACCCGGAGGTTGTGGTTGAACTTGTCGAGGCTAATCCACCGCTTTCCGAGTTTCCGTGTTCAACTAGTGAGGGCGAGGGCATGGCAGTTGAGCAGCCTTCTGAGCCGGTCACAACTGAGCAGCCTCTTGAATCGATGCTAGTTGAACAGCCAGGTGGGGTTGTTACCCTTCAGGTTCTTGAGGTCCTAGACAATGGAGTTGAGAATATCCATGTAGAGGGTGACATAGAAATAGACGATGCGAGTTTAACCCACAATGGTGAAGATGGTGCTTCTGAACCTCACCTTGCAGAACCTCTTGCAAATTGTGCTGAGGTAAGTATACACTCCGTTGTCACTGACTGAAAAACCTCCGTGATGTGCTCTAGCCTGGCTAGGTCGTCTTTTGTGTATTTCATAAACCTCGGAGGAGTTTGGTGCAAGCCGTTTACTTATGTTCGTAATTTTCTGTAGGATGACGTTATCAGAGATACGAACGTGGCACTCGGTGCTGGAAGTGCTGGAGGACTCACTGAAGTACAAGTTGGGAGCGCTGTGGAGGGTGAAGATGAAGCTGGTCTTGCTTGTTACAGGTAATCGGTGGATTTTTTTTTGTTGTACTTGCTTTATGGAGTCTGATGTGTAGGTGTGTTCTACGTGTTCAATGGTATCATTTGTGATCAGGAATTTTTGTTAGTGCTTTCCTTTGGGATGGCTGCTGGGCATGTCGGAGAGATTTAAGGAAATGGCCTGTAGTTGCCACGTACAGTTTAACGACTGAACTGTTCATTTTGCAGGAGTTGGAAGTCTGTAAAGCGGGGATTCTCACAAGTTACACCTGAGGATCTGGGAAGCGATGGCTTAGGAACCGGAGGCAGGCTCCAAGGTTTGCTGGACAGTGAGCTAGGTTGCATGGCACTAACTAAACGGCAGAAGGTTCATGCGGAAAACTTGAGTAGCAGGAGCTTTGAATATGCAAACGACGACGGTGAGAAGGATCTGTCACTACAGGAAGGTGAGGTGCACGGAGATGTGAATACCAGAAGTGCGGACACAGGAGAATACGACTCAGCGCTTCCCAGAGTGAACGTGTTGAAGCTCCGTAAGTGTTCCACTGGCAAAGGTGGGTGGCGTGTGGCTGGAAACTCATGCATGGCAGATCGTACTGTCGTGCAGCCTGGTGATGGTGGTGAACCTTTGACTCCTTCCTCCACTGCGGACAGGAAGAGGACTTTCAGTGAATGTTTTAACCAACCAGAGAGTCCCGAGGAAAATGGTCATCCTGTTTCGTTTATGGAAGGCCCCCGCGCCGATGGCCAAGAACCTGTGCGCAACGCCGATGGGATTGAGAAGGCGAAGGGGAAGGGATTATGGTCAAACTGTGAAGTGTCTTCCATAAATGATGTGACTTTCAATCCTAGGAAGCGGTTCAAGAACGGCTCCACTAGTTCGGGTTCTAGCGATGATTCATATGCAACTCATTTCAGAGCAGAGGAGACATACCCTATCAGCAATCTGACCGATCATGCCTTTCCAGATTCTGTTTGTCAAGGATGCATGGCAAATGTGCTTGTGGTTCAACACGACAGGGGTTGGCGGGAATTTGGAGCTACTATTGAGCTTCAATTTTGTCATGGCCAAGGTTGGATGCTGATAATATCTGTTCGTGGTGAGAACATGTATGCGTTTAAACCTGAGCACGCTATCGTAACAGGAACCACGAATCGACACAGCCATGCTATAGTGTGGAAAGGCGGGAAGGGTTGGAGCTTGGAGTTCGAAGACAAAAAGCAGTGGCAGGTATTCAAGGATTTGCACGAAGAGTGTTACCGGCGAAATGCAAAAACCTCTTCAGTTCGCCAGATTCCAATTCCTGGTGTGAGGCACATCGATGACATTGCACCAAGAAGTCCAGGTTTTCACTTCGTGCGACCATACAGGTACATAACCACAATGGAAGATGAAGTGGAGATGGCTCTGGGGAACAGCCGGGTGGTATACGATATGGACTCTGAGGACGAGCAATGGTTAGCCCAAATCAACACCGAAAGGGCAAGTGCACGAGGAACAAGGACTCGTCCGCTGATTGCAGAGGAGACTCTGGAGAGGCTTATGGATAAGCTGGAAAAGGATGCGTACCTGTATCAGCAGCAACACAAGACAACGGAGTTGGACCCAAATGATGTTGCCTCGGAATCCTGCACTGGACTAGCTACACAGGAGGTGATCAAGGTCATCTACAATTACTGGTCAGATAAGCGAAGGCGGAAGGGCATGCCATTAGTACGCCATTTTCAGGTAGATTTTTGTGAGACGTCCTTGTGGCTGTTCTTTACGGACAGTCTTATGCTTGGAACTTCTCAAGTGTACTCCTTTTGTGTGAAACTGTCTGTATAGGTCAGGTGTTTGACATTGTGTCTCCATGTTTTGCTGCGTGACACTTTACGGTCTCTCTTGTGCCAAGGAGTTTTGAGTTCTTATGTGGGTTTCTGACATCACCTTTTTCAGCCTCCGGCATGGGAGCAATATCAGAAACAGGTGAAATTATGGGAGCAGGAGATAGCAAGACTGCAGCTGGAACAGCCTTCCGCCAACATGCAACAGTTGGCGGAGGTTGTGAGGAAGCCTCCCTATTTTGCTTTCTGCTTGCGACCACGAGGACTGGAAGCAAAGCATAAACTATCCAAGCAAAAATCCCACAGGAAGCAGAGTTGGCCTGGAACTGCACCTCGCCCATGGGTTGGGTTAGGCAGCTTGGATGGTCTTGGCAGGCGGCAGTATTACACAGAGCCAGGAAACGGACTGCCTCCTGGTATTTCCCACGGTCCCTTTGCATTCCCCTTCTTCCATCTCCTACCAGTTGACTAGTTTAGGTGGACTTTAATATTCCAGTTGGGTTTTGTTCGTTTCTTCTTGATGTTAATTTTCCCAGGGTGCTCTTTCCTGTAGTTTAATGTTTCAAGGGATGTCTGTATTAAAGTTGTATTTATGGAGCCTTTTGCCCTTCAACCTTCCCGAAGCTCTGCATTGTGTTTTACATTGCTCGCTCAATACCCTTATCTTTAGATAGTGGCAACAATTCTAGTGAAACTGGTACAGTACCTGAGGTGTCCTTCCGTACTTTGTCTTCCAGGACCAAGAAGACCTGGTCGTCCTCGCCTGACTGGCGTAGTGGGAGCGGACCTGACAGGTTCCTTCAACGCCATCATGAGGGAGCACCCTGTCCCTGGAGGAGCGTCCAAGGAGTTTCGGAACAGTTCCCTGAACGAGTATGCGCAAAGACGGGCTGGGAAAAAGAAAAAGGTTGGGCGCAAAGCTCATCGCCAGCGACTGTTAGCAGCTGCCCAAGAATCACGGCGGAAACGCTTGTTGATGCGCAACATCGGCTCACTAGGTCTGCAGCCACAGCCCACAGACCTAGCCTTGGCGGCAGCAAGGGCTCGCAACACTGCAGAAGCTGCCCGAGCCCGTGCCCAAGCACTCTACGCAGTTGCTGATGCAGCCATGCACAAGGCTGTTGCGGCAGTTATAGCAGCAGATGCTCTGCATGCAGTCGAGCATCTGCAGAACACAATGGAAGAAGCCGAATCACCAGGAGTGGGTGGTGACTCTTCAGTGGCACCAATGTTTGGCTCGTGGCGTCGAGGAGTTCCCGGTGGTGCCGTGGCACCAGGTTCTGGCATGAAGGGGTCCGCTAGTCGACAAGGATTGGAGAGTTACGGGGAGGATGCGCTCCTCCCGGTTGCTAGCTGGAGCCAGGAGCTGGGTGCAGGCCTCGGCACAAGATTATTGAACAAAGATGCGGAGGTGGAAGGTATTATCAGCACAAGGAGTGTGCACGTAGAGAACCCTCCTCTTAATGTTGGGATGGGGAGAATGAGAGGGGAGGGCATGGTGGCCATGCCCACTAGGTAGATAGGACTAAGTTTTGCTCACTGACTATTTAGTTGCAGCAGCAGATAGTGCAAGGTGAAAATCCGAATATGATGATGATGGATGACAACTACGGTCATTTAGCGGTTTGCAGCTGAAGCTGTATTTGTATCATGTTGTACAGGACTGGAGGTTTTATTGCCGCTCTGGGCTTCAGTTTACAGGAGACTATTCGTGAATTCTCTATTGATTGCACTGCTGCTTTGTGAATTAAACGTATGCTTGCATCTCGGGTACGTTGTATAGTATATCGTAATTTCTGCTGGGTCTTCCTTCTGTGCACCTACTGGTTTGTTTGCACTTGGTTTTTAATGAACGGTGTTGGTGAAGTGAATTCGGTGCAAAGGTTATCTCAAATTCACCAAAATTTATATCTAAATTCCTAAATTCATCCTTGTTATTTACCCTGATAGGACCTTTCTCGCGAATAAATTTCTGAAAAAATAATGTTTGGCGGATTGAAAATATAATTTTCTGTTAATTTTCTTTTTTTGGACCAAGCAATATTTTTGTTTTTTTGAAGAAATAATTGCCCTGAAATTTGGCATCTATTTTCAGAATTATGTCTTGCTGATCCTACAACTGTTGTACATGACTGAATTTTTTTTATATTTATTTTTCAGAGATGTAATTACTTGTCTTCTATATGTCCTAAAATTTTCAAATTCTTTTGTGAAAATTTAAAAGTATTATGGATTTTTGAGTAGAGAGTAAAACAAAATTCATATCAAATGCAAATTATGCTCAAATAATTTGAAATCTTTCCATAGATGTATGATAATAGTTTAGTGCATCATGCTTTGAAGATAATTTCCATATCATTCTAAAATTAGAAAATAAACACTCCACAATAATATGAACACATTGCAAATTGCAAATTTTTCAATTTTTCAAATTTGAGTAGGAACTAGACTTGATAACCTTCATTTCACTATAGTAGTTTAGTTCTTACTTGAATTTGAAACATTAAAAAGAGATCATTTCTTTGATTCAAATTCACACCAACATCAAGGACTTAAAAAATGTCAAAATATACTATATGGTGATATGTGTGTCAAGCACCTTCTTATGTAGAAAAGTAAAAAATACGTCAATGAGGCAATATTCAAGACAATTCTCAAAACAAGTGTTCAAGCACCTCCCACAAAAAAAAATGGATGCAAAATTGTGATTTTTTCATCCCACAGGCCTACACAAAATCATCCATTAAAAACATACCTGTGTATAATAAAGCAAAGTTATAAAGCATTGTTTGAGATCCATTTCTTAGCTTCTTCTTTTTGTAGATAAGGGAATAATATAAACTCTCACTGACATCAAAAAAGAAATGGGATGAAGAAGTGTAGTTCCAAATCGACTAATGTTCATTTAAAATCACTCCTTGAACTATTTTTTAACTCCAACGACCTTACAAGATTTACCATCAAAGCCCTTGAGGTGTATACTAGCCTTAGACAATTAAACCTCCAAAGGAAGGGCCTAAGACAATGACATTGTACACTATACTCATACGATTACTCCCAGAAGGGCAAGCCAACCACTACAAAATTGAATATCAAATTTCTTCACTTTATATGCAATCCATTTTGTGATTGTTTATGAATGAAAATATTGGTATTTATTTTTGAGAAGTGAAATCACATACCTTCTTTAAGTTACAAGTTTGTAATTTAAAAAAACAAAACTTGATTACCATAAAAAAATTTGAAGAAAAAGGTAAAAATAATTCATGTCAAATACATAATACAATTCATTTTTTTGAAAATTTCACCATAGTTCAATATAGGTATATATTATGATGTACAACATCTTTTTTAAATTATTATTCTAAATTGATGTTTATAATACTTCTTTACAATTTTAGAAATTTGGAACACCCCCTCATCCTTAACTCCTAAATGCCCAAGACACCATGTAAGCTTATATCTTAGTGTCCACAAAACTTTGAAGTTAAACCCCCAGCCTTACTAAGTTACTATTTTTAGTAGTTTTTTTAGATGAATTCATTTTGAAGTCTAATTTCATCATTTAAAATCCAATTTCGAAAACGAATGTTTATGATTTTTTTATTCAAGATTTTGTGCAAGAGGGGCTATTGCAAATCTTGATTTTCTAGTGTTGAGGGCTTTCAAAAATGAGCCTCAAATACACTAAATCTTGGAGAAAAATCACATTAGAAATTCATTCTAAAAAGCTGTAGAATAGGTTTTAAAATGCCATAAATTGATTGTCGTTATAGATGTTATGTCCTTTAACCTTGTACTTTTTGGATGACCTCAATTTTAGATTTGACATGTGAGAAGAGGATTGAAAGACTTCAAATCACTTTCATAGTTTGAACACCCTAAAATCAAACATTGTAATCTTTCAATCCATAAGTAACATTGTTGTGTTTTCTTTTCCTTTATGATCTCTAACATGTTAAGTTTGAATTTGTATGTTTACAATTCTAAAAAAATTGATGATACTTATCAAAATTCATATGAATTTTAGCCTTAAAAATTATATTTTTTGAATTTGCACCCCAATTATTCTAATGAAGTATATCAAGTGTAGTTTCTATCCAAATTTGAAAGTTTGAAGAATTTCTAGAATTGAATATTTTATTGCAATTTGAATTTTAGCTCTAAATCCACAATGCGTTGATTTTCTAATTTTAGAGTGTCAAAGTAACATACTTTGTATCACGATATTATAACCTATAATATACATACATGGAAAAAAATTCAAGTTCTTAAGCACATTTTGCATTTGCTATGAAAATTTTGAAATTACTTTGAAATTTTGAATAAAAAGTGATTTTAAGAAAAAAAAATCAGAATTTTTTATGACACATAGGAGATATGTGATACTATTTTTGATAAATATACAAAGACATTTTCATTCACATGTAAGGTAAACCAGCCCATTACTGTTAGTTTCCCAATTCAGTTAGTAGACCATCCCAATTCCGTCACCTAACTTTGTCCCAAAAACATCTAAATCTGTCCAGAAAACATCCAAATCCATTCTTCTTATGACAGAAATTAAAGCGTTCTATGATAAAATCTGATTTTTTATGACAAGAAGGGATAATGTGTCACTCCATTAATGGTGAGTATTTTGTACTTGACTTGGGCGGTTATGGGTTCATTAGGGAATGTTTATTACTGTAGTCTATTGGCGGTTTTGTAATTTCAGGTTGATTACTTCAAAAATTCATAAAAATTACAGTTTTAATTGGAAAATGATATTTCCACTTGGGTTTGATTCGTGAAACAAGTGCACACCTTTGAAAAATATTTTCCCCTATTGGAATTGGCCCCAAGATATTCAGATTGCAAATCAGGGGAGTGATAGGTGGTTCTACCTTAGTTGCAAAATGGGAGCATAGAGTGAAGGAACTATGGTAGAACCATCCAATACCAACTATGACCCCACTGGCAACCAATAGGGTGTGAATTTTAGTAGAGGTTGGGACTAATTTCCATGATTAGTTTTTTGGATGGTTGTAATAAGGTTCAAAGTTTGACACCTTGAGTAATGTCAATAGTAGGAGAAGTTGGGACTAATTTTGTGATTAGTTTTTTAGATGAACATAATAAGGTTCAGAGTTTAACAATTTAGGACTAATTTTAGTGATTAGTTTTTTAGATGAACATAATGAGTTTGACAAGTTGGGACTAATTTTAGTGATTAGTTCTTTAGATGAACATAATAAGGTTCATAATTTGACAAGTTGGGACTAATTTTAGTGAATAGTTTTTTAGATGAATATAATAAGGTTCAAAGTTTGACACCTTGAATAATGAGATTGATTTTTGTGATTAGTTTAAATTTTTATAATAAGGTTCAAAGTTCAACAACTTGAGTAATGTTAGTGGGAGGATAGAACATGATTGCTAGATGTTATAAAAATTATAACATGAGATATTGGAAATAGTGGCATGTCATGACACATGTCAATGGTTTTCAAATAAATTTTATTGGTTATGGTAGCATGAGATATTGGAAATAGTTTTTCATAACATGAAAAACTATATCCAATATCTCATGAAATATGGGGCATGTTATGAAAAACTCTTTACATTGGATATGGATTCATGCCAACTTTTGACTTCCCAAAACTCATAGTAATTTGAATAAAGGAAAAAAATAATAAAAAATTTGCAATGCTTGCCACCACATCTATCTTTTTAGAGGGCAAAGAATTCACATTGCCTTCTGCTGCTCCATATCATGCATAGAATGGCTTAAATGATCCACTATGGGTGGTTCTACATAAAGGATGCCAAAAAGTGGGTCATACACCCATCGTTTCAGGGTTAATCCATGCATATAGTATCTGTGGTGCGACCATTTTGACTTGAGGAAGCCATACCATGGTATTCGGAAAACATGCAGTCTAAAACGGTGATTCTGGGGATAAGAATTTTTTTTCTAATAAACCGTAGGTCATGAGCTCCCAAAGCCTAACAATTCCTAGTATCCAGAAGGCATTACTGCGTACTTCCCAAGCATACCAATGAAGATTCCAATATTTTCTCCCCTCCCCAAAACACCATTGCATACTCCATTTTCAAAGCATACTCCACTTCCTGACATGCTCTGTATAGTCAAGGTAAAAATGAGATTTAGAGAAGTTTTAACTGTCAATTCTTGCTCAACGAGTTCAAAACCTCAGTTACAAGATTATCTCTTAAAGGCTGACAAACTTATTACATGCATATTAAAAATCTAATTTCTTGTACAAAATTTACTTTGAAAAGGGATTGCCAGATTCAGGGCACTAAAACCAAAAACAGATTCTCTCGTTCTATACTGCCATCTCCTTCCTCATTTCTAAGCAATAAACTTCACATCTAAATCACAAGATCCTTAGTTGGAAATCCACCCTTTCCCTGTTCGTCCACACCCTTGACTAGGTCATGAACTCCCCCGGCCTTCGCACTTGTTCCTTCAATCTTCTCCTCTTCGTCTTTGAGAACACCAGCTTTCTTTAGCATGGGAACGAGAGCCCCCTTCTTGTGCGCTGCTTTCGTGGCTGCAGTGCAAGAGTGACTAAATTGTCAGAATACAAACCCCGACGAGAGTACCACTCTTCAATAGGATCAATACAGTACAAAAAGTCCCAAAGTCTGCTACCCCTTGGTGTGGGAAACGAAGGGTGGGGGTGGGGTGGGGTTAGCAATCTGCTTGGATGGGCACTGTACATGATTATGTTAAACTTTCGCATTCACAGGATGGTTTTACAAAACTGTTTTCGACAGCAGCTTGCCGTCTGCGGATTGCGGTTAGGGATAGAAGTTTGTGATTGAACCGGAGGAGCACACCATCTTATAAGGGGCGTATTACTCACCATCGTTGCCACCGACGTGTTCACCGCCGATGAAAACATTTGGCACCGTTCGTTGCTTAGAAATTTCTAATAGAGCTTTTTGGATGTCAGTTCCATCACCTGTCACCGCACACCAGGATTAGAAAGTATCGAGACGATTGAACTTTAAAGTGCTTCAACAACCCTGATGCACAACTACTTGAACATGTTGAAATCATGTTTTAGCATTCTAGCTCTGTTGTCTTAGATAAGGGTTTAAAAAAAACAAGTCACAAACATAATCAACTAAACCTGCATCCACTCTTCATTAAGCAGGGTAATCAAAGCCGACTAGTAGAATTCGCATATGTTGTTAGGTAGCGTTAGAACACCAAACATTAGGACTGCAGAACGAAAGCCATCTCAATTCAAAACGAATTGAAGGTGACGAGCTCTTACTTTCTTGGTCGAGTTCGACAACTTTAGCTTCAGCACCTAAGCCCTTCAGAAGCTCCTTCACACTTCGGCAGTAAGGACAATAACTCTTGCTGCAATTCAACACCGAGCACCGCAAATCGTAAGCACAAGCTTGCTCGACACACCAACTCCACACACTACAACAAGTCACCACACAAGCAGAAAAGAATCGCTTCACCTACTGAGAACTCTAAACTCCAAAAAAACTGTCCCCCGGCCTAACTAAGACTGTCCTCACCGCTCATTCTTCTCAAATTCTCAAACACTATATTCTCAATCACTAGTAGAGAAATACCAAAGCAACTCTGTACTATTGTAAACTCCAAAAATCTCACTCCTAGACCAAACACGAAAACGCCGAATCTCATAAAAAGGAAATTTACAGCAGCAGCTCGCTTGACACACAAACACCGCCGTGCCACAGTAATTCACCGCAAACAAAGCAAACAATCGCTTCAAAAAAAACTCTGCTGCTGTGAACTCCAACTTCCAAGAACGGTCCCCCAGCCTAATCAAAACATCCTCACCCCGTGTTCTAGCTCAAATACTCGAAAACAGCGCTCCGATCCAGCAAGAAACAAATTCTAATAGAAAATCTGTACCACCGAAAACTACATCCAAAATCGCACTCACGACCAAACACGCAAACACTGACTCTCGTGAAACGGAGATGGACTCCCAAAAAAAATTACCTGAAAACGATGAGCGCTCGGCCTAATTAAAACAGTCCTCACACCTTATACCTGTTCAAATACTCTCAAACACAAAATTCCTAATCAACAGTACATAAATTCTAAAGAAAAGCTGTATCGTTGTAAACTCCCAAACCGCACTCTAGAACAAACACGCAAACACTCACTCTCGTCAGACGGAAATTGACTCGCAAATTAACTACCTGAAAAAGATGAACCCCCGGCCTAATTAAAAACAGTTCTCATCCCTTATTCCTCTTCAAATACTCTCAAACACTGCATTTCTGACAAATTCTAAAGAAACTCGGTAGCATCGCAAACTACATCGAAACTCGCACTCTTAAACAAACATGCAATCTCGCAATATTACCTGAAAACCATGAGAGGATTCTGCTGAATGAGCTCCTGGACCTTAGCCACCGCCATAGCTTGAGAATTCAAGAAACCGAGTCAAAATCTCCGAATAAACAGGGCCGAATTAACTGTGTCGAATTCTGGCAAGGAAAGAAACAGCAAACGAGCAATCGACTGTGAGACGAGTGGTAGTTTAAGTCGAGAGACTGACATACGGAAATGGAAAAGGTTGTAAGAGAAAGTTTTATCGGCAATGGGAGGAAGGGAGAGGAAAGCTTTACCTTCTTATTAAGAGGATGGCCGACGTGAGAAAGAGAAGGCGAAGGGGACTGACTGATGGGAGCGATGGCGGGTGACATATGGATGACGGACACCGCCAGTCGCGACGCCGCATGCACCACGCTCCGCCACTCGCCCTTCCTTTTTAAGTAACGCTCTTTCCTCCGAAGGGAGCCAAGCAACGCTTGGCAGAACCAACGCTTGGCAGAAGATCAGGAAAGAGCAGTGTTTGAGGAGGAATTTGAGCGAAACCAGTCAATATCGTAAGTTCTTTTATTATTTGCTGGAGGAGGATTATTGGTTCTGTCCTTTGGATAGAGACTATGGTTTCTTTCTTTTCATTTATTTTAGGGAAGGTAGAAAGCCATAATCACTGGAAGGATGGATGAAGGTATTTACATCCATGGAAATGGATGAAACTTGCAATCTATGGATGGAATTTTATTTATTCATCCTAAAACCATATACATTCATCCAAAATAGAGTGAGATATTGGTGATTTCATCCATTGAAAAGCAAGAATATTTCTTTGAAGATCCCTACCCAAAAAAATCATTGCTTTTGGTGAAAAATCACTCAAAAAAAGCTTCCCTGGATAGAGGCCTTATGGCATTGACTTTCATTTTTGAATCCAAGTTTCTAGATCTTGTCTACAACTACATTCATACTACATAACACGGTTAGGGTTTGGCTAGAGTAGGGATGTGGAATCCGACTGATCAATAAATGAATATTGTTGTTCACATAGCATGGAGCCTCATGGTTATACCATTCTTGTTTATTTATTGGCTTTGGATTGAATGGGAGGAGGCTTTGGTATCAATACAGTGAAAACACCCCAAACCATCAAAATAAAAAATTTAGAAGAGTTGTAAGCACCTTTTTCTAGAAGGAAAAAAAAACATTTTTGTGGTATTAGTAATTGAAAATCATGAATTTTCAAAAAAAGAAATTGAATTTTTGGATGAAACATGTGATTACTATGAATTTTCAAAGTTTCCTTAGGCCATTAAAACCATTACATAGCTTGAAATCAAGAGAATCAACAATCAACCAATTGCAATTAGATATGGAAATGGTTTAATTTACACTTTTGGAGACACTTCCAATAGAAGTTTACATGTTAGGAATGGGTGCACAAACAGTTGTGGGTATTTTCACCTTAAAAGCTATTTTGAAGAAGTTTGAGTAGCTACCTTATTCGAATAGAGAGACAATGCTATGCAAGAATGGATATAAGCATAGAGCCTCGCATAGTGTAGATGCTTGTTGGTGTGATTCTGTTATTTTCCTACATTTTTATTTGAAATAGTAATTTTTTTGAAATAAAAATTGGTAATTTGCTTGTGAGATTTAATATAGAATTTTGCTACTTAAGAAATTGGTTACTTGCCTGCATTTTTCATTTTGGATTGTCTATTTGTGAGATTGGGTATTTGCCTATGATTTTCATTTTGAATGAGGACATTCTACAGCAAGTTGTTGGTTCTTCCGACATTACAAGACCATTGAATATTTGAGCATTTACAACAATGCAAGAAAAACTCTAGCATTTGCAAATTTGGAATGAAGAAATGTACATTCACCTTTGAAATGTTCAACTATCCATTGCATGGACGATGAATGTTCTCACAAAGTTCAATGCATCGAATTAATAGTTATAAAAGATGCTTAGCATAAATTTGTGAAATATATGAATGAAAAGTAAAAAAAATTGCTCATTATGAATCAATAACTTAAATTGATATTTTAGGAGGGATTACAATTATTTAATTATTTTCAACGATTTTTAAAAAGTGGTCTTAATATCTCAAGTTCAAGAAACAGCTAGGGATTAAATGATTAAAGTCCATTTGTGGACACATATTTTTACATGCACATTTACATTCCCAATTTTGATATTATCATATTTAATTATACTATGATCTTACTTAATTCCAAAATACCTTGATTCAAATCTTGATTTGAAGTTTTGTAAAGATGCATTGTAAACAACTTTGAGAAATTTCATTTCACTATTTGAACAAAAGATGTTGACTTTGAATTATGAATTACATTTGTACAAGTTGATTTACTATGCTATCACCAATATTAATAAATAATATTTGAAAATTAAAATTCATAATTATATATATATTGAATTATATAATGAATGTTGAAAATTGAAAAATAAAAATTGCAATGAATTTTAATTTTCAAATTCGAAATATAATTATTTCAAAAATAAATTAAAATTAAAATTTATAAATCTCATTTTTGTAGCCCACTTCACTTTAACTACAAAAGACATGCTTTTTGACTTGATGTACCTCTAATATGCTATTTTTTGAGATTTAAATGTAATTACTTTGTGAATTGCTCAAAATAAACTAAAGAGCCCAAATCAAATAAGTATAGTATACATATGTATATGGAGTCATATTGAACTATATGATGTGGATCAGGGCTTCTTTTTTTCATTTTATATGAAGTGCCAAAGTAGCAATTTAAAATGCCCTAAATTTCAACATTCATCTACATATTGGATAGAAAATATTACCAATTAGCACATATCACATGTCTATAATTTATTTTCATCAACAATTTGGTGATTTCATCTAAGATATTTTTTTTAATTCAAAGTTTTCTGACAAAAAAAATTTCAATTTTTTGCCATTTTCTAACCAAATTATTTTTTGTTGGTGCAATCTAACAGGAAAAAGCCAAAAGAAATAGCCCTAATTAGACTATATTAGATGAATACCACATGTTTTTTCTTTTCTCTTAAAAATAATTATTTTTGTAAGGAATGGCAACTCTATTAAAATACTTTAATAATCTACTTTTTACTTTTCACTATGCATAATCAATTTTTAAAATTCAATTGCATTCAAAAAACATCTTTAGTACATTTTTTTAATTTTAAGAAAACCTCAAATTAAAAACTTAAAAATTATGAGAGCTGTTGATTCTAAGAAAATAATTTCTCCTCTCCTTTTGTGACACCATTGATCTTGAAAAATAAGAAATACGGATATAGATATGGATATTTTGAGATACGCTATAGGATATAGTACAAACACGAATACAAATACATACAAGAAATACAAATAAATACACGAGTCATTAATCCATATCATTTGCCCATACAAGTTGATCTGAAAAATAGAAGTATGATTAGAGGGGGGTATTTAAATAAAAATTAATTATATTTTGAATTAATCATTGAATTAATTCAAAATGAGCACTTTATGAGTCAAAATGAGTGACTATCCACCCAAAGTAGAGCACACACAAGTGAACTACCCACAAACAAGAATACTTCATAACTTTCATCTCATAAATCAAAATGGAATGATTCAAAGCTTTTCACATATATATAAATCTAGAAAACCAGTTTCAAATTTCAATTTCTTTTCAAAGTTTTTTAAAGAATTTTTTTGGGCTGCCCAGGCTGCCTATTGAACACTAAAAATTACATATCATGCAGTATATTTTTAAATACTATAGTCAAACGTTATGAAAATTATTGTGCTTTAAAGCTACTCCTCAGGCACACATTGTGTGAAATTTTCAAAGAAAAAAAATAAAAATTCCATCTATAGTGAGCTGCCCAAAATCGCTATGTTGCCAAAAAAACACCCAGTGTTTGGTCCTTAACGGTTAAGGAAAACAACAGATTGCAACGAATATTCAAAGAGATGAACTCAATTTTCTAAAAAATATTCGGCACAGGTTCAACTACGGTATGATGCAACTTTGAACATGTCCAATATTAATCAGCACCAAGAAGAGATATCTATAGCAAGAAAATTCTCAATAGAAACTGCATGTCTAATTAAGAATTCAATTCACTTTGAATACAAAGACAAGAATTATCATTGATAATCTCCCTGGGCATAACTTTAATTACAATAAATTATCTTTATAATTCAAATTATAATTCAAATAAACTTATCAGAGAATTACAGGTACTACAGGTAATGATGAATGAAAACAAAGGCCACCGCATTCAGTTGCATGTTGAGCATAGACAGAAAACAACATAAGAAAAATTACTATGCATGAACCGACAGCACAAAACTAAACGCCAGAGCATTCTTAAAACAAGAATAATACATGATCTATGAACACATGAGAGGGAACACCAAGAAAGGACTGGAAAAGGGTCACCGATACAAGTTCCCTAGTTAAACTGGACAACTGTACACTCATTCCTAAAAAGTATTTTCAAATTAGCTAGAAGTTCTCAATACCATTCAAACTAAAATGAAACACTTGAAAGCACCCAGCCAACTCGATATAATGCCTCTAAATGATTTGAGAGATTTTTTTCAATGAGGCCATCTTGAATCTAGCTAGCTGAAGCAATCTACATCGATCTCTAATCTAACCTAAAATGTAAAACTGTAATGTGCCAACCGTAACATAAGATAGGTCTCGTTTGCGTTTCACAATAGGGAGTTAACATTGCCCGCATGACAGCTAGGAATGACCATGTTAACCTGATCGAAGGACACTAAAATTTGTTTCAAGAGACGTTCATTGTTGTAAACGCTCCCTCACGAAAAAAAGATGCACAAGTCATTGACCTAAGAGAAGCCGTTGATGGCATAAGGTGTCCTCTCGGCCCAGATCCTTTCCACCTTCTGAAACCTTTGACCCATTCCGTTGCTGCGGTTGCGCACCTCTTTCTTCCGGGTCCGTTCCACCATCCCTCCTGCACCTCCACAGCTGTCTGGAACAGTCTCCCTCCTCTCTCTCTTCCTCATAAGCTCCACCTTTCCTCCCTCTGCCCGTCTCTTGCCAGGACGGAGACAGTCGAGCATTTCTGCTGCGTCACTCACATCGCGCCTCTCTGCCTCGCTAGGCAGTGCCGTCCTCGCCATTACCAACTGCAAGTATTCAAGAACCTTTGCAAATCGATGAAACCAAAAACCATATTAATGCTCATCACATCGTAGTTTAACTGTAAAAAAATTTAAAAGACTCAATATTATGAAGGCGTCACGAAGACGAAGACTGAAGAATCGTAGTCCTGAAGGTACAGGTGCCTAATTGCAATACGTCCCCCAAAACAACACCTTAAAATCTTGCACCATGAGCATATCTTGACTTTTGACAATGTCCACTTTAACATAAGAACAAGTCAGTTTTAGGTCATCTCCCAAAAATAGCTTTGAATCTTCATAACTTTTGCATACAGAATCCAAATAACTCATTCAATCGTGCATTGGAATCCTCATTGATAAGCTAACAATAATAAATAAAATTTGACCATTACAATAACCGTAACTATGCTCAGACCTTAAAAGTGCCGCTTTCTGTGTGATTACCCTACAGCACTGAAACAACACTCTCTGATCCAAACACCTCACACGCAGACACGACTCCTTTATCTTAATCAATTAAACTTCAAACTCATTCGTCAAGATTACAAGAGAAACGTAAAAAACGTGCAAGCCATTTCGCTCGCCATATCGTCCTCAAATACAAAAAAAACAAAAAAAACACCACCCATAACATGCAATTTCATTCAAAACTCTTGTATCACCTGCTCCCTCCCAACGCAAACTCCTCCTCAACCTCTTTTGCAGAAAATTTTAAACCAAAATGAAATAAAAAATCAAGCTCCATTTCTACGAAAAAGATAGAATTCATCTCTTCTCCATTAACAAAGTCTGTGTCACTCACTGTTGTCTGCCTCGAAGACAGACAAGAAGGAATTTGAATCAGAAGCGGCGCGTAAAAGAGATTCTTTCCTCCTTTCACATACATACATAGATCGGCGTTTAGACTCACCAAAATCTGCAAGGACCAAAGACTCGGAGGATTTTTCCCGCTCGCGAGAGTACAATAAGTCTCTCTCTCCTCCACGACAATCCCAAACACTAACTTACTGATTCCAGAAAAGGCTCTAAGTTAGAACTGAGGCTCCAACTTTAGGGTTTCCAGAGCTGCTAAACTGTATTTCCGAGGGATGGCGGGGCATTTTTCTAAATTCGGCGCGAGGAGCCAGGTCTCTTGCCTGCTGGCAGATTACGTGTCATTTCAAGGGCGTACGTGGCACTGTTCAAGTTTTCTATTTTTAACTTTAAAGTACAGAGTATCATTTGGGGGGGGTCATTTTTAAAACAAAAAATGGATTAGTACAACGCCATTTATGATTTGGTTCTTGATAAATTAAAAATCTTCTTAGAAGTAAAACATAAAGTACATTTGTTAATGTTAGTATGGCCTTGTGTTTTTCAAATGGAACCATATTTACTCTATAAATTATTGAATTTTTATATTGAATTTTTATGGGAATTGGAATGACATTGGAAATGTTTCAAAGTGATTCCTGGCAAATTTTGGAATGTGAAGTGATATAATTTTAGCAATTGTGTATGTCACTTCATCAAAAAATTCATTACTTTATTCATCTAAAAATGCATCAAAAATACGAAATACATTTTTTTACATCTACAAATTTTTTAGTTCATTCATCAAAGTTATTATATAAGCCGCATTTTTTTGGTTGAAATGTAGCTTCAATTTGTTTTTGATGTCATTTTTGAATTGATTATAATTTCAAACAAATTCAATATATATATAATTTGATTATTCTAAACTTGTGATTTCAACATCAATTGGAAGTATTTTAAACACTTTAATTTTAGTATCAGATTTTAATGGGCTTGCAAATGACATTAGAAACATAGCAAGCCCATATGATTTGGTATGATTTGGATGTCACTTCACTACCATGACTTGTCATGAAATTTTTTATGAACTATATGACAATCTATCCAATTCGTTTTTGACATTGTCTAATTACAAGTTGGGTATTAAATTATTAAGTAGTTTGAATTAGTTGGATCTTCACTTTTGTTAGACAATGGCCCAGTATCTTTTGTGCCCAAACCTCCAAAAATTGCTATTATATAGGCATTCTTCAGTGCATCAAATTTTGGGTCTTCGAATGAAGTGTGAAGTCCCAAGTCCCAATTTTTAACACTCCACTAATTAGATTTTGAGAATTGAGTGGAACTTGGGAAGTGGGACATAGTGAAAACCAACTTTTAACCTTGGAAGGATACAACTCTACAACCAAGATAATTAGGCAAAAATGATCAAATTCCAGTTTAAATACATTCATTTCTACAATTTCCTTAGAAATCATTCATCGGACACTTTTAGTCCTGCGTGTCTTTGAAGCAACCTGGCCGCGCGTATGCGACGAAGTCGATCTGAGCTGTCGAGGACGCCTGCTTTGTGACCTGCAGGCGAGTCTTGCAATTGACGGGACATGTCAGCAGTCTCCGAGACCTCTTTCTCCAAATATTCTTCGGCGTCTTTCAATTCAGTTTTCAAATGAGTGAAGCCAATTTGCAGGCCTGTTGAATTCGCAGGCCGCGGCTGTTTGATCTGTGGGTTGGAAGAAGAGGAAAAGAGCATGCTTCTCGGAGGAAAGGAATTTGAGTTTGCCGAGGACAGTTTATTCGATGTCATCTCGAAGTGTAGCGGCGCTTGCATTCCGGGTGCGCCGCAACTCTTGTAAGCTCGAGTGCTGCTGTCCAGATTATCTTTGTTTCGGAGCAATGGTAGCGACTTGTCGTTTTTGAATTTTTTTTCGTTCAATGTTAATTGATTCGGTTCTTGTGCTTCTAGGAGGAAGCGTTTGGCACAGGTTCATAAATGCAACAATGCAAAGTAAATAACACCTGCAAAAGTTCCTGAATTAGGTCAAATATTTAATAACCCGTCTCGAACAAGGTCAAACAACTCTCCTGGAATGTTCAATTCAACAAGTGGTCACACGGAAGTGAGGTATGGATCATAATCCTCAGCACCAAAGGCAAGTTGAAAGAACTTGATACCATACTGCACACTACGATTACAAGCAGTGTGATGACACTGAGAGATTAATTAGCATGTCTGTGCAAAGAAACGTACAAAGGTCTTCTATAATAGTAATCTCCCGAATTCAATTGAATCATCTTCCTTTGAAATAGTAAATTTGGACCCTTCAGTGTGTAGCAGCATAGTTGTACAGTACAAGCGTCATAATACTGTTGTATAGAAAGTATATCCTTCATCTCTACCAGTGTAGAGACTGAAGTCACTGAACTGTCCTGCCATCTGTAATAACGATTCTCACCTCATCCCTAGACCGTTCGAATTCAAGAACGTGATAAAGCGCCGTAGATCCAGAAAATTGGCCTGCTTTCCCGCACTCTTTATATCATTGTAAGTTAATTCCCCCACTCCATCACTTGCACGAGAATGCCACTCTTCTTTATTACTTCTGTACTTTCTTCCGTCCGTTTGTTCAAACACGGCAGATGCATGAGTAGTAGATTGCCGAGCTGGAAGATGGCTCAATATCCTCCCAACTGAAGCCTCATCTTCGTCATCATCATGTCACCCACGAATCATCAGCACTGGCAGACGGCACTTGGAAGCTCAGATTTGAACCGAAGTCATCCGATATATTTCCAGTTATCTTACTGCCTGACTTTCCATTTTGATTCAAACCCAGCTGGCAGGCGTGAATCTGATGAGCCAGATCCGCATTTGAGAATGTTCGACCAAAGACATTTGCTATCTATTCTCTGCAGCCAATTAATAACATGAATCAAAACTCATGAAATTTGACAAATGGAAAAGCAGTTTAGGTCGAATCGACCTGAATTGCCTTCCCACTGCGAGTTAGGTCGAGATTGCAGAATGCAAAGGTACAATCAGATGTGCTGCTGACAATCAGATGTGCTGCAGCTGAGAGGTTGAACTTCGAGGTTGCGTCGCCTGAGGTAACGGAGCTGCAAATAGTGTCGCCGTAGCAGAGCACGTATGGAGAGCGCAATGTGCTTTGCGTCGGAGCTGCAGCGCCTGCTTTCCATGCAGGTGAGCTCTCGTCCTCTTGTCGGAAACTATTAGGCTGCTTGTCTGAGATCACCTGCTTCCCAAATTCTCTTCATTCTCAATGCGAGGGTGGTGGTTGTGGCCAAATGCAAATTCAGAGTGGTGTACTGCGTATTCAGATCGCTCCATCAATTCTCGACCCCGGAATCCTAAGTTGTACAAGAGCGTGATTCCGTTGAGATCGTTCCACCAATTCACAGGTCAGAAATCCTAGATTGTTACAAAAGCCTACAACATTTGGGGTAAACTTGGAATGCTGCATGCCCAGTGCGGACCTACACTGGCGCATTGGCGAGTGGTTCAGAATCTCCGGTTGGTTTCCCTCTGGAACGGATCTCCTTCATGGAATAAATTCGCTGTCCAGAATTGGTGATTGAAAACACACTGGCGCAATGGCGATCATTGCAGAATCCAGGACGTGCCCGTGCAGTAAGTTACTGCAGAGGGGACCATGGCGACTTGGCGATCAGAATGTGCGCTATTCCGAGGATCGGAAGGGAATCAGGCAGGAATTAGCGGTACGGCCTTGCCCAGCCATATTCTCATCGATGGGAACCAGCAGCTTTGTCCAAGGGCTTGTGTTCCTTCACTAATAGTCGATGCCTACCCCCATTATAGAACTGCCTGGTGAGGACATTTTAGTGGTGTCCACCTCAACAGTGAGGCAGAGGCAAACGAATGTGAGGCAGCCATGTTGCAAGGAGATCGATTTCTGGCATGCACTTGCTGGGGATATATAATTATATGGACATTGTTGTGGACTTTCAAGGTTATGAAATCTAGTGAGATTGTGAATTCATGGCTCAGTTCCTCGTGAATATTTGACCTCGTGAGTGCTTTGGCTTCGCGAATGGACGACCTCGTTGAGCCTCAGATGGGGCCACCAATTCACGAGGAGCTCTCTTGCTCACGAGGTCTCAACTTGGCTGCGTCACTCATCCGGGCCACCCCGAGCACTTGGTTCACGAGGAGCCCTCTTGCTCACGAGGGTGCTGCCTGTGTGGGCACTATCTGGGACCACCCAGTTCCGGGGAGCCACTCCATGGCGGGGGCTGGAGGGAATCGCGCGCTCACCTTGGCCCAGCCGTGCGCCCCAATTGGACCTCGTGCGCCGGGGACCCTAGCGTTTGCAGCTGTGTCCATTTCAGGTGAAATCAAGGGCCATTGCGGAATGCGTCGCGCGTATGTGACGAAGTCTGAGCTGTCGAGGACGCCTGCTTTGTGACCTGTAGGACGAGGTTGATTAGTCCTCTTGCAGGCTCGAGTCTTGCACTTGACGGGACATGCATGTCAGCAGTCTCCGAGACCTCTGCTCGAAATATTCTTCCGCGTCTTTGAATTCAGCTTTCAATTGAGTGAAGCCAATTTGCAGGCCTGTTGAATTCGCAGGCCGGGGCTGTTTGATCTGCGGGTTGGATGAAGAGGAAAAGAGCGAGCACGCTTCTAGGGGAAAGGAATTTGAGTTTGCCAAGGACAGTTTATTCGATGTCATCTCGAAGTGTAGCGGCGCCTAACTTGCACTCCGGGTGCGCTGCAACACTTGTAAACTCGAGTCTGTGCCGCTGTCCAGGTTATCTGTTTCGGAGCAATGGTAGCGACTTGTCGTTTTTGAATTTTTTTCGTTCAATGGTAACTGATTCGGTTCTTGTGCTTCACATTTGACACAGTTGTTTGCTGATTGCACCAGTAATCAATTTTCCGATCTCTTCTCAGTGAAGTTTACATTTCCTTCAGGCTCATGAGAGTTCCACTGCATTTTTCTTTTTGGTTAGCTGGATGCTGAGGCAAATCAGGCATTCATTCAGAGAGATGCCCCCACTGTCCGTAGCTGCATCTGCCTTAAGAACCTCGGAGCAAGAGGGTACTCAAAAACAATTGATGCATTAACATCGAGGTGGCAAATGGTGATGCATCTCGTGGAGCTTGTTTTCAAGGTTTGGGTTTGATATTTGTTAGGATGAAGACCTTGAAACTTTGATGTCTTGATTGAAGAGTGGAAGGGTCCTCCAGAGATACCACCTCTAAGTCCATGCCATTTCCACACGATGGTGATGTTAGTTGTGCGGGGAATGGAAATATTATTGTGTCTGCTCATAGATGAACTAGTTGCAAATTGTCTACCTCACAACAAGAGGAGCAGCCCAAGAGAGTTGCTTTCCTAATCTATTGGTTTATGAGGATGCATACAAGGAGCGCTGAGTTTTTCATACATAGGAATATTTGGTTTTATTTGTTTGTCAAGAGACTAGGAATGGAATTTGAGTGAGTGTGAAGGTCTGAGTAATTTTACTGATTGGATCATTCATTCTCTTGGTGAGCTTGATTTTTCTGAGTAATCAGGTATGCATGTATGCTCATGCAAAATCCTAGGGACATAATTATTTGGTATTTTTTATGTTTGCTTGCAAAACCAACTAAAGGTTGTAGAACTTAAAGAGGGAATCTAGTAAAATTAGGCAATTTCAAGATTTTTTAGGTGTCATCACAATGAGCATCAAGTCTATGATTTAAGTGGAGGCCTTTCTATGATTGTAGTGATCATCTAGGGCCTCCTTATGTAGAAGATTTTCTTTCTATTTTGAAGGGGATCCTTATTTCTTACTTCTTGAGTTATAGTTGGTTAGATACTTATCTTTTCCTTGCATGTATTAGAATTTTGTATCCCATAAATTGTGAATCAATTGTAAAATTCCATATGGGTCGCAAAAAGTGGTTGTATGAAACTCCAAAAATTTTACCTTGCCAAATGAATGAAAAAACTTTACTTCTGTATTGTGGTTGGATAAATTTTATTTCATAATATTTCTAAATTAGAACTTTTAAAATCTTTTGTCTAGCATTAGCTATACTATTCAAGCTTCTTTATTTCATTTATGTTAGACAATGGAAAAATAGATCTTTAGCTATTTATACCCATGAACACTAATGAAACATGAATGAAAACCTACAAATTCATCCAAGCATATGTACATTCATCCAAAAAGAACAATACCATCCCAAAAATTGTAGCAATCAAGAGATTTCATTCATTGAAAAAGAAAATTTGTTGTTAAATATTCTCTCAAAAAATATATTTCATTTTTGTATGAATAGCAAAATTTTGCTTGAAAAGAATCCTACTCTTTATGCTATTTTAATACAAAAAGCATTGAAATCTTGGCTTGTTGAATCTACAATATAGTAGTAAGTGTTAACTTGGATGGGATATGAAATGATTTGGATTTTAACTAATTATTTAATTCAATATTGAACAAATGGACATCGCTTACCATACAACAAATAAGAAAAACAATGAAATACTTACCTCTGGCCCAAACACATTTCATGAGGAAGAGCATTAGATTATCTTCTGAATTAGAAAGTGTCTAGCATCTTAAGAAGGCATCAAAAAGTTCCATCACTTAATGAACTTCACTTTGTGGAAAAGAATAGTATTGCACATGGCAACAAGCTAAAGTTTTTCTGAGGTCATTTCCAAAACCTTGTTTGAACTCTAGTGCTTTTCAACTTGATGTAAGGCCTACAAACATGGAAAATTACAAAAATTGTGGTCTCATTTCAAGAAGATTTTGGGAAATGTCTACTATAATATGATCTTGGAAGATCATGAGAGGTTGCCATATGGTCTCTACGTCAATGCCAATGGGGCAGGCAGTGCCACGTGAATAATTTTTTCTTTAGGGCTCTCGTTGATGTAGGACATAACATGGCAAACACAAGGCAATGATGTAGTAGAGGGTAATTTTGACATGGCATGTCCAATCATCACACTTTCATGTTGTCTAAAAATTTAATATTATTTTTTGAGACATCAATTTAGACGTTTAGATGTTTTCTATAACATCAATTGGTGCATATTGTATCCATAAGACAAGGTTGGCAAAAAATAATTATTTAAAAGAAAGTAAAAAAAATGAACAAGAAAAATTGCCAAATTCAACAAGAATAAAAGAAAATTTACCATCTACCATCAAGAGAATTTTTTGATGGTAAAGTCAAGGAATTAATTCATTAACATTAGGTGAGAATGAAGGGTGGAGGGGTCATTTTTATAATCCATTGTCCACCCATGGTCAAAGAAAAGATATGAGATGATTTGGATTTGAATTGTAGGGATGGCTGTTACAGCCACTTTTGGGTGCATTGTGACAAATTGTGTCACAATGCACCCAAAATCCAATTAAAATTTTTAATTGGATTTTCATTCCCTCCCCTTCCCTCTGCCCTCTTGTAATTTTCAAAAAGGAAGGCAATTGACAAACAATATAGGATAAACAACATCCCGTATCTTGTATCCGTATTGTATTGTATGTGTATCCGTATTCAATACTATATCGTACATGTATCTATATTCAGTGCCGTATTATATTTGTATTTGTATTCACATTCTGTATTATTGAGTAATCGTATACGATATTGTTTCCATATCCAATATTCATTTTGGTATCCGTATGTGTATTGATATTTGGACGGTTCAAATTAATTCTCGCAAAATCAACGGCTTGTGATTTTCTAAGAAATCAACGGCAATTTCGAAAGCAAACATTTTTACAAAACAAACAATCAACGACTTTTAAATTTTTTGAAAAAAAGAGGAGGCAACTAAGGTAAACCAGCCTATGACAGGCCAAGTGCCTAATACAGACATCTATAAGATGACCCATTACAGTTTTCCATCAATCTGTGCCAGGTTTTTTCTAATTAATGTAAACAAAACTTCATTAGGTAGGTTGATGGCTGAAATCAATGTTTTGTATGATGGTGATGGAGATGTTAAAGACTGTTTTAGGAATTCGTCCCTTTCTACTGTAATTCATTACATGAACTAACTTTTTTTATTCCTTTATGTCATGTCCATGTTAGAAAACATTTCAACCATGTTAGGAAATATTGTAACTGCATTGGGTGGTTTGATGACCACCATGGGTATAGTTTTTGATGGTTGTGGGATAGTCTAGAGACTGTTTTGAGCCATTTGGCCAATTCACTTCAAAAATCTGTAAAAAATTCATACTTCGTCAAAAAAATAAAATTTCAATTGTTCTACCAATTTTTCATGTTTGCCTTTATATGGAAAAAAAAATTCAAAATTTCAAATATGTCAACAAGGCAAACCAGGCAATCTGCTTGTCATAGGCTGGTTTACCTTAATACACACTAGAGGTGACAACCTCTTTTCACTGGATTGTTTGAGACACGTAGATATTTTTTTAGACATTCTACTTTGAACAAAATTCTTGCTTTATATATCCCATATTGTTTATTTTACTTCTACCACCACACTTGTATAAAGATTTTTTCTTCTCATTTATAGTGTACATCCATCCATTTCCCTTTTTTTGCAAAGCATGCTATGTGGTGTCCTTTCCTTACATTTTTCACATTTGTTTAGTGTTTTACTTGAGTCCCTAGTAAATTTCAGAAATTTATCCACAATGAAACTAGAAGACCTTGTTGATGTGGCAATGGCATGTTTTTTTAGATGTCTCACAAAATATAGTTGTCATCTCTAGCATCACATCATTTTTCCATTGACATCCACATGTTTTCTACATCATCCATCAAAATTCCACCACCCACTTCCTTAGAGTCTTGGACATATTTCTATTTGCAAAAACATACCACATTTTTGTTTGACATCTTTGAAAATACAGGTTTCTTCTAGTGAATGGAAGATGTCTTATCTCCTCAAGGAAACTTGGTTTGTGCCTAGGGTTGTCATCTTGAGGAGTTTGATCATTTTGACATACAGCTTATTTGCCTTTTCTTTTTATCTTGCCCTCATTGCATTTGCCACATCACCACTTTTTCAAGGCATTTCTCTAAAATTTTGCTAGCCAACAATTCTAATTCTCCTCATGCAAATATCACATATTCCCATCTAGAATTCCAGAAAATCTTTTGTCTTTTCCACAAAGTTTGATTGACTTTCATACATGGAATTAAGTTCACTCTCAAAAAATAGATTGGAGTTTTCTCTCCCTTCATCTATAGAATTTTGGATTTTGCAAGTGGTAAGGAGAAAAGAAATTAAAGTATGCAAATTTTTCCAATTTCTTATTTGGATTTCTTGGTGGCTATTTCAATACTAGAGAAAAAAGGAAAAAAAATTGAATGAATTTGACAAAAAAAATCTCCAAAATATTTTCAAATTTTCAAATTTTGGATGAAGTACACTTATTCTAGATAATTTTATAGATGAAAGCATATACTTTATGGATGTATGAATAAAAGTGAATGATTTTTCTGAACTTCGCACTAACCAAGGAGAAAGGAAAACTTTAAAGTAAAGTAGGAGAAAGCGAAAAGGAAAAGGAAACGAAGGAAACGTTCGCAACGAGGTGCATGCACTGGGGCCGCTCCGAGCTTCGAGAGACTCGCCATAGCTAGTGAGACTCGAAGTTCCGTCGCTTTGGATGCTGCAGTTGCTGCGGGTCGGTCGGTCGTTGCGCCTCCGTCAGGTAGTCGGCGAGCTCCGACGCCCGAGCTGGCGATCATCTCAAAGAAGCTACGACCTCTGGCATCACGGATGCCGGGCCTGATTGCATCGCCCGCGTGCCTGGGATTGTCGTCTTTGTTCTGGACGCACGGCAAGGGCCGCGTTGCGGGATTGGCTATGGCGTCTGCGTCGACGTTCACGTCCAGCAATGGCGTCGCACAGGAGCCTGTTCCTGCTCCTGCGCAGACGACCCCTTCGCCTCCCAAGGTGTGTACGCCCTTTTCCTGTTCTGTGTGTAAATTGGTTACAGTTTGGGTGTGGTTTGCCTTCCGGGGGAATGTGGAGAAATTTCAGCGCACATAGTTTGATCGGGGATTGAAAATTTCGCCCTTGGCGTGAAATTCGAGGTGGTTGAACAGAGTTTAGTTTAGTTTTTTAATCACACTCAAAAGTGTGCTAAACATATTTATAATGATCGAATTTCTATATTTTCTTGTTAGTCGATCGAAGGGGATTTTAATGCATTTGGAGTGTGATTTTCCTTCCGGGGGAACGTGGAGAATGCTCACCTTTTTTCTTTTGATCGGTGACGGGAGATTTCGCTCGTGGTGTTAGGATTTATGAATTTCGAGGTGGTCGAGCAGAGTTTAGTTTAGTTTTTTAATGACACCTAATACTGCGCTGTGCATATTTATCATAATTATAATGGTCGAATTTCTATATTTTCTTGTTAGCGAATCGAAGAGGATTCTAATGGACCGTAGAATGTTGTACATGGATGCCTTATGCGAAAGTTGTGAAGGTTCGAAGTTTTAATGGTTTATGACCTAATACCGACACAAGTGCTGGTGTTAAGAGGGCGTGCAGTCTCTGAATCCAATTTGTACTTATTGTTATATATTGTCAAAGTTAGGTTTTTGTCTCAATTAGTTACCTCTACCTTGTCTAGATTTTTCGTTCTGTCCGTCTTAAGAAACAGTCGTTTTGCGGTAGAGTTCTATGATTTGCTAGTGGTGGTACTTCATGACCTAAATCATGACCATTTAGGTCATGATTTAGATGCTGAAGGTCTACCACTTGGTAGAGGTGACATATGAGAGGTGAAAGTATCGGAGGTGAAAGTATCCGAGGTTTTAGTTTTGATTCTGTGGGAGAGGTTTTGGTGTTTCAGATTCAGGTTGCCAAGCGGCTGGAGCAGTTCAAAACGACAATTTTCACTGAGATCAGCATCCTCGCCTTGAAGCATAAGGCGATCAACCTGGGCCAGGGCTTTCCCAATTTTGACGGTCCTGATTTCGTGAAGAATGCAGCAATTGAAGCCATCCAAGACGGAGGCAAGAACCAGTACGCACGGGGTTTCGGTGTGGCGCCGCTCAATGCGGCGATAGCAGAGAGTTTCAAGAAAGAAAGCGGCATCACCGTGAACTCAGAAACGGAGGTGACGGTCACGTCAGGATGCACGGAGGCAATTGCTGCCACGGTTCTAGGTTTAGTCAACCCAGGGGACGAGATTATCCTTTTCGAGCCTTTCTACGATTCCTATCAAGCCACTGTGTCCATGTCCGGAGCGACGATTAAAACCGTCACTCTGCGCGCTCCACATTTTGCTGTGCCAGAGGAGGAGCTTCGTGCAGCATTCTCAAGTAACACTCGGGCAATTCTCGTGAACACTCCTCACAATCCAACCGGAAAGGTCTTCTCTCGGAAGGAGCTTGAGCTAATTGCGTCTCTATGTAAGGAACACGACGCCCTCGCCTTTGTGGATGAGGTTTACAACAAACTGGTTTTCAAGGGGGAGCATGTGTCACTGGCTTCTTTGGATGGCATGTATGAGAGGACGGTCACGATGAATTCCTTGGGCAAGACGTTCTCTCTGACAGGATGGAAGATCGGATGGGCCGTGGCACCGCCTCCATTGACTTGGGGACTCCGTCTAGCCCACTCGTACTTAACATTCGCCACAGCGACTCCCTTTCAATGGGCAGCTGCAGAAGCATTGCGAGCACCGGATTCATTCTATACGCAGCTGATCAAAGACTACAGCGCTAAGAAGGACATCCTTGTTGAGGGTTTGAAGAGCGTGGGGTTTGAGGTTTATGAACCAGAGGGAACTTACTTCGTCATGGTAGATCACACACCGTTTGGATTTGAGAGCGACGTTGCTTTCTGCAAGTATTTAATTGAAGAAGTAGGCATAGCAGCGATCCCTCCTAGTGTTTTTTACACGAATCCGGAAGACGGCAAGAACCTTGTCAGATTCGCTTTCTGTAAGGACGAAGAGACCCTGAGAGCTGCTGTCGTGAAATTGAAGACCAAGTTGAAAAAACCTGTA
Source organism: Rhytidiadelphus loreus (assembly GCA_947034895.1). Classification (NCBI taxonomy): domain Eukaryota; kingdom Viridiplantae; phylum Streptophyta; class Bryopsida; order Hypnales; family Hylocomiaceae; genus Rhytidiadelphus; species Rhytidiadelphus loreus. The sequence continues at coordinate 22,724,866 of OX344765.1, read as the reverse complement.
ACATCATCCTCTTGAATTGAGGAGATTTATTCTAGCTCTACTGGCACTCATATGTTTAAGCAGTTTCCTTGTATTCTACGGTCATGTTTTCCTTTGATGATGTGTAGTGCCAGTACAAGGCATCTTTATGGTCACATATTATGAGTATGGGTGTAAATACTATAATCACCTTGGCAGGAAGCATGCAGTTCACATCTGGGATATTACTGTTCAGTCCGCTATCTTCGATTCTGGTCGTGATACCAGGGTAGTCCAAAATCTGCAAATCAGGACAATGCACCAGAACCTGTCGAACATCAAACGAGCAACTGCACATAATTCATCGGAGTCAACAACGGCCAACACATAAAGTGGGATTCCCGGTTGTTGAGGTAAAATCGTTAACTTTGATTACTGCCAGCGTTGGAGTGGGAGGACTAAATCTGTAGGTGTGGTGGGTACTTGGAATCTCGATCTTCTTTCAATTTTAAATTAGAGGATGATGCATCTTCTTGTAGGAAGTAGGAATATGAGTTTTCAACATTAGAAATTGTTAATGTTTACGATTGCCGTCTTTGAAAAATGCAAAATGGGTCACATGGAAACGATGAGAAGCTCCACCGATGGAAGTGGGACTGCAAGAGAGTAATTCTGCCTTGTTACAGTTTCCCACTTTCCAACAATACATCTTGTATTTACGGAAAGTATCATGTTACAACATTGCTCTGTGAAGGAAGACTAATAAGGAAAAATGGAACTTTCCTGACTAATGAACTCGAGAGTTTTACAGCATTCCCCCAAAACTCATCGATCCCAGCCCTTCCCAAACGCTGGCTGAGCCCACGGCCTCTGCGTCCACACCTACTCCTCCTTCGTCCCACCACCCACCACCGTCGGCATCTGCAAGACGGAATGTAAGAAATCCTACTTCCCACACTTTTAAGCGTTGTGCGTGATTGCTATTATTCAAATAGTTGAATTTTCAAATCAATGTCAACTTCCCAGCAGTGCAATTAGTGTCAATTTGCAGTGGTATTCAGACAATTGTCACTGTACAGATAGTGTAACCTCGGTAAATTATTACCGGTTCTGGCGGAGCACATACAGATGATTTCTTACATTTGTAATTTACAGTAACATTTTCTGTTTCAATTATTTTTAGCATGTCACGTAGGAGCCATTTAATTCACTACTTCATTTTCATTCTTGCTGCACTCATTTATCCCATTAGTGCGTGTGCAATAATTTCGGTATGTCACACTATTTGTAATGAGTAGGTTCAGATTCTAAGCTTGTTGCATCGACCGGATTTCTATATTAAATGACCATCCTACGCCGTTCTGATAAGTCAACTCAAAATGGCTCATATCTAAAATGAGAGAAAGCGAGCACATACAGTGGTTGAAGGTAGAGCTTGGCCTGTTGTCCTTGTGACGAACATCCGCTCGTCTTCTACGCCTCGGCTCATCCCCGAGTACTAGCAGACTCTGTCTGGGTCTACAGTTGATGCCAGGTTCTGCATTCAATGGACAAACTCAATAAGTCATACCGAAAAGAATATCAGTTTGCTCAAAAAAGTGGACCACGCAACTTCTCTTTTAAGCCCCATATTCATTTAGATGGCAGAATTTCACAAAATAGGCAGTGAAGGTTGAGATTCGAGGGACCATAGCAGTTCTGAGCTGTCTCTGAAAACTCGAACCCTATTGAACCTCATATGTATACTTAACCTAAATTTCAAGTTGTCAGTCTCAAATCCCATCTGAGCACTTGAAAGTCCTCATTTTCAGAGTTTTTGCCCTTAAAGGTCTTATTGTTCTAGTCACATATTTTCCCTTCAATATCAGCGTTTTGTGTTTTTATTCTATCGTATTTTACTACATTGTCATATTGAAGTAAAACTTCATACTAAAGAATATAATGTATATGAATGCGAAGTCATATTTCAATAAATAATGAAGATTTTACAAGATTATTAAGGTGTATTTGCATACATTCCCCAAGGGACCTTTTAAGGCACTGGAAAGCTGCATTTGGGCACTCTGAAATCCACCATATTAACGAAACATGGCCACGTGATACACAAAATGAACGCCTAAATTGTAAAGCACCAATGACATCATTCATACCTGGGAATCTGCCCTCGTCTCCCCATGCACCTCCATCCTCCACTCTCACGCTGTCTTGAGCTTGGAATGCCGAGTCTGTTTCTAACTTCTCCTGGACATTGGAAAAACAAAACAAAAAATTACAAAACCCACAAGCACCTAGCTGGAACAGTGCCAAGCAAAAATGGAAAACTTTAAACTTCAAACTTTAGATCTTGTAAAGAATGGGTCAACAAGACAAGTACCAAATTGTCTAGCTCGGATTCCACGTGAGCTTGCAGCATCTACAACCATACCCCCACCCACTGGTTAATCACGTTAACCCCTAAATGGCCCCAGAAGGCACCCAGGAAGATTCCCGAGTCACAAAAGTCAAATTTAGTGCTACACAATGACACTTTCAATCAATTGATAGAATTGGGAACCCTATCAAAAATTCGTTATAAGACTATCGTAGTTGTCCAATCATAAAAATGAATAAAATCAAATAAGATACAAGCGTCTAAAAATGCAGCTTTCAAAAGTCAACAAATTTCGACTGTTCATATATCCAAGAATTTTGTTCAATTATGATGTTTTTTCATTCTACGCGTGTTGCATGCACGTTTCAATGTATATTATACCCAAAAAAACTTTCTTACATTTGTCTTGCCATTTAAAATCAAGAACTGAAAATAAGCTTGAAGTTTTCAATTTCTGATGTCCTACATTGAAGTAACGGCAAAATTTAAGTGACAAAAACCTTTAAATTTTTTTACTTCATTTTGCTATGATCTATAAATTTCAGAGGGAGATTGCAAATAGATGAGGAAACGAGGCAGAAATGATCACCAAAAATGAGGAAAATGAATGACGTTCATGCGTTAAGAGGTGCGTGAGACTATTGTCAAAGAATTTATTTTGAAAAGTAGGACTGCTATAGATTTAGTATTTAAGGATACCATACCTCTCGAGGGAAGAGCTCATTGCAGACTGGGCATATCTCCGTTGTTGCCCCTTCGATTTGCGATCGTTTCCTCTTCCTGTTGATTTCACTACTCTCCTCGTGTAGATAGACTTCGCCATCACATCCTCCACCTGCAGAATCCTCCTCCTCCGTCAAGTCAATGAAGTCCATGCTACGGGTTTCAGTAGCATTCTTTCGCAGATGTCCTTCCCAGTCGTGTCTTCCTGTAGGTTCACAGCCTGCATCAGCATCCCCAGCAGGCCTGGAAGCCTCTTGTACGTGAGTCCTGCTTCTGTCGAGGACGCGTGCTGTGAACAACTTGTCCTGCATACTTTCACCTAGCTTTGCATGTACTTGCGGCCCTCTCAAATGCTCACTTGTAGGAGACTCTTCCGGTGAGCACGATGCGGTACACTCGTCAACTGAAACTTGTCCAATGTCATCACCTCTCTCGTCCTGCTTGGTACTTCTGCAAACATCCAAAAGAAGTTGAGAACGAGGAGCATCACAAAAACAGGGAATTAAGCAAGTCTTCTCTTCAAGTGAATTATTAACTAAACCCTAAACCAAAATATATCAATGAAGCACCATGGTGCATTGAAAGATCAGAATAAACATTAAAGGATCAAGATATCATGGTTTTACAGTGATCAAGTTGATTGTTCATATTGTGAAAACAATAGAACTCGGATAGGGTCAAATTTCATTGATCACCATAATCATTGAGAACGCTACATGTAAACAATTGAGTTCACATAAGACCCATTCCTAAGCGCTACGAGGCCCAATTAGGGTTTCTTAGTCCTTCAGAAGTTAATGAGAGAAGGTCTCGTTTGAATTAGGTCACCTAGTGTCATTCTTGCGAATCGCATCCAACCTCTCTCTCACCGCGAGAGTCAGACCAGCGTCTACTACACACCCCTGCACAGTGTACATCATCCAATGCACCAGCTTAATGAGAATTTCCACGAGGAAACTGGGACATTCATATAGATAAACGAAACTATATGTTGTCTAGAGAATATGATAATCAAAGTCCCGCCTGGCATTTCAGAATCTCCCAATCAAGGTATCCACGAGGAGTAGCTCACCTGAAGTGATCCCCGTTTCTCCGATTTCCGATTCAGAAACTCCATGAGGGGTACGGCGCGACCGTTACCCGAACCCCCAGCCCTGAAAAAATCACAATGTCCTAAGGTCCCGTATGATGATTATCAATGCTTGCTCTAAGATTAGTGGGATTTCAAATCTTGAGAGATGAACGTTTAAAGAGAATATCAAGAGACCAATCACAACATCCATTCACCAATAGATAAACTTTGAGGATGGCATCAAGCAATGAGGTAATCAACAATAAAAATAGTCACTGCTGGCTTGAGCAAAGTGAAACTGGCCCTAATCGATTCTACACAGTACCGAGCGATTGACATTGAACATTTCAGTGTCCAGTCCACACCATGCAGAGATCTCCATTCAGCATGAAAGTCCGAAATCCATCACGAAATTCATTCATTCCACGACATCTAAAACCCTCTATAGTGCAATTAGCCAATTGGGGGGAGAGGGGACATGAGATCCAACATTTCAGTCCTCACACCCAGACTCCCATATGCACTCCCCCCATTCACCATAACCAACCTTCATTCCCAGGAGAAATCCAAAATGTCCATCGATGGAATTTTGAAGGATTCCATAGTCAATGTCCAGTGATGATCACGAGATCAACGTCGTACATTTCAGTCCTCACACCCAGACTCCCATGCGGACACTCCCATTCACCCTAACAAACCTTCAGTCGTAAGAGAAATTCAAAATGTCCACCATAGTCAATGTCCAGTGATGATACACTAAAAATGGAAGATGGACACAAAAGGACAATTGCTCCATTTTCATACGGCTTTTTTCCTGTGATTCCACGAAATCCCAAACCCTTCCAACTCGCTGGAACTCCTCCACCACTCCTCCACCCACACTTCCAAAAACCCTTCCAGAGGGACTCCACCAACATCCTTTCGGGGGGGGAGCCTACGAAGAGAACCCAATTGAGCACGCAGAAAGAAAGAAAGACTCCACCAATATCCAATCAGTACAACTTCAAAGAGACTCATCCCAATTGAGCATTCCCCCACCCTTCCCAACCCCAGAAAGAAAGACTCCACCACTATGCATCCAATCATCAAAACTTCCAAGAGTTTCATCCCAATGGAGCATCAACAGTGATTCATGAGCACTTACGTGGTGAGTCGAGAATTGGAGAACATGGAGGCGATGGAGCGTTGGCCTGGCAGCGCCGTGAGCTCCGCCCCAGCTGAAGCCTTCTTCCCCATTGGAAAGCTGGCTGGGATAGCTTCGTTACGCCTTGCAGAAAGGAAAGAGTGGCATTCGCAATCAGAGGGAGGCTTTCTTGGGGGAATCGCTCGCGAGGTGATGAAGATGATGCCACTTGTGAAGGTTTGCTGATGCTGGTGGGAAGTTCGGGAGATCGGAGTGAAAGGGCGGGTTATTGTCACGTTGGGCTTTCCCGCCATAACTCGGCGGGAGGGCCTGTTGGCGCGTCCTCTGCCCGCATTAAAATTTAGACTCACGGGCTGGGTTTATTTTGAGGGAAGGAGAGGAGGCTAAGACTTCCGACTAATTACTAGTAGATCCCAAATTCCAACTTCTTTGGATTGTAGACGGTGGAAAAGAAATTTCAAATATGGGACTTGTAAGTTCCTAATGTGAAGGCCAACATTAGAGGAGATTTCACCCTGCAGAAGACTGTGAGTTATCACAGCATTCCCAAGCGTTCCCATACTGCCAAATCAGCATGCTGATGTGGTCGGGCAATGACCACATCAACAACATATTATTGTTATTGTTATTTTTTGTTTTTTTAATTATTAAATATTTTGGACAGCAAAACAGTGTTTACAAGAATGGGAACACTGTTGAAATGGTCTTCTATAGGCTTGAAAAAACATGTAATGAGTCCTAACTCTTGGTCGCAACTTATCTCTTGCTTCAAAACTACATTTTTAGAAAATTTCATCCCACTAGGATGCCTTGTATAATGTTTTTGTCCTCATTTTATGTTCAAAAAAACTATTGGGACTTGGAGGTTAAGTTGGGTTTTCGTTGGTAGGCTAAACCCAATGTGGCCTTGGTGTCCCACTTTCTTAGTTCCCAAACTTCCAAAAAGTATTGGCATGTAGGCATTTTGGAGTTATAAGTTGAAGCTCTAGTTTTCAACTCTCCACTTATTAGATTTTGAGAATTAAGTGGGACTTGGGAGATAGTATGAAGTAGCCCTAAGGTTGTAACACCTAAAAGCGACACTTTTTCTAGTCGCACTATGCCAAAGGATGAATGACCAAAAAATTTTGATGAGATTATTAGCAAACTCAAGAGAAATGCAACCTAGTAGTCTTTTAATTTTTGGAAGTTCTAATAATATTTTAGAAATTTTCAAAGTTGCTAAACATAGGGGGGCCTATGCATAACATTTGCCTCACCTTGAATAGACCCCCTTAAAGTACAAAAGGTCTCAACTTTCATTGGTTGCTTCCTCACCTCTCATTGGTTGCTTTCAAAAGTTGCAATGGATTTGAGTCATCGAAGTATTCATTTGAGGCCTTCTTTAGATGTTGAAGAATGGAAGGTGTTGCAATTGGGTGCTTCTACCTTACATTGGCGAAGTTTGAGTAAGTTAGCTACTCTATATTGTTTTACCTTTAAAGCTTGGAGTTACTTTCACGCAAGGACTTGCCAATTTAATTCTTGAATTGGATATAGGGGCTTAGAGGGGATGTGCATGAACCATATTTTTTTTTCCATTTAGAGCTAGGGATTATTTTCATACAAAGGGGTGCCCATTTAATTGATGAATTGGACGTACATGGGGACTTAGAAGAGATACACATGAACCATATTTTTTTTTTCCTTTGGAGCTTGGGGTTATTTTTATACAAAGATGTGTCAATTTAATTGACAAATTGGACATGGGGACTTAGGAGAGATAAGAAAGTATCAAAATTGAATTTCCAAATTAGAATTTTAGTGGTCGTCATCACCGCAAACCAATTACAAGATGACATAAGGAACTTTTTGACAAAAAAATGACTTCATATATACCAAAGCTAATCCTCACCTAGGGTATCATAATTTAGAAATCATAAGGTTTGACTATTGTGAAATGAGAATTGACTAGTACATATAGTGTAAAAATGGCATTGCTCCTCCTTGGCTTTGTTTTTCTTCTTGTTTCTCTTTGGATCACCAATGGCTCCTGTAGCTCCCAAGTCTTTGCGTTTGGACCCTAGAGGATCAATCTCCAACCCTTCCTTCTAAAAAGAAGAGTGTTGAGTTGAAAAAAGAGAGTCATGCATCCACCACAAAGAGTCAAAAGAAAGACCATGTTGGTATGAAGTCAAAGCTTTCCAAGATGAAGGATTGCACTACAAAGGATGAGGTTCCTACAAAGCCACCCAATGCCAAAAAATTCTTCTACATCTCCAAAGCAAGGGGCAAGGCACCATTACTAAAGGCCAAACCATGGGAGGATTAGGAGCCAGCAATGCCACCATCTCCACCCACCCCAATGGAGTTAGTAGAAGTGCCAACCAAACCCATCTAGAACATTTGGATTTAGCCTCACTACTAGGATTGATTAGCCTTGACTAGCTAGTTCCAATTCAAATTGCACAGCATATTGTTTATGCATAAGATAGGCCCCCCAGTGAAGTGCCACTTTTTGGTGTTGTGAACAATTGCTATTATTAAATTGGTCCAATTTGTATATTTTCTTATTGGCCAATGAAAAGAGGTTCCAATGCTCCAATGAAAGCAACATTTGGATACCATGTGCAAACCTATGAAGAGTCAAGTTCTTTTTGGTTGAGGTTTCTTCAATAGAGGTACATATTGACTTTGGAGATGTTTCTAGAGTGACGATGGTGGTTTTAGACAAGTGCCGGTTTCAGGGGTAACCACATTATATTATGTGATTTTGTTTGCATTTGTGATCTTTGCTCTTAATCCTTGAACGTTGAGTTGGTCACCGAGAAAATCATCTTGTTTTGTCACCGTGTGAATTGTTGGCTTAAAAATGAAAAAGTGCGCATTGGAAGACAAACTAATGTAGAAGACATTCCCTTTCCGCACAAAATTTGGAGGATAAATAGTTGCACTTCTGTCCCACATGGAGAGATTCTTGTCATTCATCAGCTGAAAAATGTCCTCCGCCGGTCCGAGATGACCCTAAACTACCGGGAGACAGTTGTGAGGTACCCAAACCGAATGGCGTGGTTGCGGGTTTGATAACTAGTGGCAGCAGATTCTTTACCTAGCTTGAAATCAGCCTCTCCTCCTAACGGAAAACCCTTGCAATGTGTTTCTTTAACACACTTGCTTAACCCTTCATCGCCTAAGGTCCAAACATGCTTAAAAGCATCTTGCTTTTGCAAGTGTTAAAAGTCTAAATTTCAATAAGGTATGAAAATCTCAACCGTACAATCTTGTTGTGTGCATGTTGTAGGTGGTGTGGAACAAATTTGGGGTCATTTGATCGTATAGATTGAAAGATTATAATGTTTTAGTGTTGGAAAAAGGTGCTGAATTTTTCTTAAAAACACATTTGGAGGTGAAATTCAATTTCTAAACCTACTCAAATGAAAAAACATCAAACTGAAAAGTGATTAAAAAATAGAATGTAAACTCTTTGGTGGAAAAAAATATCATTCAAATGACTATAGTGTTTGCAAAATAAACTTGAAATGTTAAAAACAGTGAAAAAAGTAGCAAAAAATCACATCTGTAGTTGAACATCCTTCTATTAAAATGCTTCTCAGTCACTCATAACTTCTTAGATCAATATGAAATTTTCACTACAAAGACTAGACTAGTATGCACAACTTTTACAACAAAAATTATTGAAAACGGATCATGTATGAAGAAGTTATGAGCTGCCGAAGTTCACTACTTCAGGGGTCATTTAGAGTGTCCATTAGAACCCATGTGTGAACAAAACTTTGGACGCCCTATATACTTTTTGAATTTTAAATAAAACGAAATTAAAAAAAATATGAATAGATTTTCCTACTTTGAAAGTTTATATTTTGAATTATTGATATTTTTATTTGTTCATAATAATTAGTTACAAATTTTTGAAGTAAAAAGATACATTGTAGAACTGAAAAATAACTTTCACACCCCTATATTATATAAGAAAAAATTGTCTAAAAAATGAACAAAAAAATCCTAAAAATAACTCATTATTGAAAGCTCATTTTGAGTTGAATATTGACTCAATGGTCATCTAAATGTGTCCTCTATAATTATTTGAGTTGAAAAACATGCCATTTTAGTTCATTTTCAACCTCTTCTAGAAATCATTTCATATTTTATTTGAGTTGTAAATTTTGGCAATAGAAAGCTATAGTCATTATTAAACAATGTTCAAAATTTTAGGTTGAAATTATAGTTGATTAAAAACCACTTGTTCACACGTGGTTTGTTATATTAGAACTAAGTGCACCCCCCAAGGTTCACTATAATACAAAAATGTCTGCATTTTGAACTTTGAATTGCTCTCAAACATTCAAAATAGTTTGTATTGACATGAAAATTTTACCTTAATACTAGACTTTAAGGGGAACAAAACCCAACAAATTTTATTGAAAATAAACGTTTGATGAAAAAGATACAAGCCCCCAAAGTTGCAGCCATGACAATGCATTGTGCTGAACTCAAATTGGACTTGTGAACTTCGAATGGCTTCCACAAACTCAATTCGTCTTGGATTCATCTGAAAAATTTACCACATAAACTAGACTAGTATGCGTAACTTTTACAACAAGTTTTATTAAATTTGGACATCAGATGCAAAAGTTAGAGCAAAAGTTAAAAGTTAAATTGGACTGTTACAGTGTGTGAGGACACTTTTTGTCCACTGCGGCGATGAAGGGTTAAAAAAAACCCGTCCTCCGCACCATTTATGGGTTAAGCTTGATCAATCTATTTTAATTTCAAGCCGGTGTGTGTGAGTGTGGTTTGGACGGCAACTGCACTCCAATCCGCCTTCAGTTGCTCTTTGGCATTGGGAACAACTTGAAGTCCAGGGTGACATTCCACTGCATTGCATTTAACTTAAGGCTTAAGTTTATTTAATAGTAACTGAGACAGTCAGCTTCAGAATGCAAGCAAACTCCGAACTCTACCTACTACAGAGAGTCTGCTCTTAATGGGACCTTTTCAAAGCGGGTTGCCTTCGGCGGGGTAGCTAAATCCCTTGAAACAATTTTCAACAAATTTGAGTAAGACACCTTCAGCAGCGCAAACTCTCCAAAGTTCTGGCGCAATTGTAATAATGCAAACGCACAAGGACCCTCAATTAGGACAAGCAGAGAAAAACTTAAAACAAACAAGAAATCGACTAGACAAAGAATGTCATTGCTTCATGTACCTCATGATCATGAGCTCACTCCATGCGCAGATTTGAGAAAGTCCGCTAGAAACTCTGTTTCACATTCTTTCGAAGGGAGCAGTTCAAGAGAGCAAGCTGACACTGAACACAGCTGAAATGCAGCACAGCTGCAATCATTCGTAACAGTATTTCAGCTCATTTTCATGTATACAGGAGATTCCTGTTTGGAATTTGGCGAGAGGCTCAATCATACTAGCAATTGTGCAAAATTTCATAAGATGAATTTTTTTTTGTAACTTATGGAAGCTGTGTCTTAATTAAAAACACCATGAGAACAACAAATGGATTGTTTGAATTAGTGGCCAGGGCTCTCCGTGCGAGTGCTCTGACGGGTCCTGCTTGCCCTGGAGTGTGTTTGCGCTTTCTTGAGAGTTCATATCTCCTTCAATCGCTGCGCATTGCCAGCAATTCACTTGCAGCTCCTTCACTGTGAGAATTTCTTTATGTAAGTTAAATGTGTAACCACTAATTGTATCAAATATCAACATATACATACTTATTTTTACAAATTGTACTAATTGTATCAAATATCAACATACACATACTTATTTTTACAAATTGTACTAATTGTATCAAATATCAACATATACATAATTATTTTTACAAATTGTACTAATTGTATCAAAGCCTAACTAATTACGATAAAGGAGATTATTTTATTTGCATAAATTTTCATATTTTTAATTTTTTTAATAAATTTCTTTTGAAACTTTACTAAAATTTTATTCTTTAATTGATACAAAGTATCAATATTATACTAATTCTACAATATGTTCAACATTCATTAGAAAAGAAATGAAGCCACGGGCGGGCTGTTTTAGAGAAGCTTTTAGGATTGTTACCCAATTTTTGAACTAGCATAAAGCTAGTAAGAATATTAAAAAATAAAAATTTATAAAAAATTCATAATTCATAATTTTCAAAAAACATTTTTAAAATTAATTAAATAATATTATCTTACATGACAATGTTCACACCGTGTTAGCAACCTACTTATGCTTTAGATATTTAACCACAATAAAGCTCTTCACCTTGAAAATGTTCAGAGAATTGACGGCCCTCTTGAAACTTCATTTTCTTTTTAATGCTAATGATTTAATATATATAAATACAGAGTCTCCTTTGTAATTTTAGCATATTGGTACATTGGAATAAGGACTCTAGAGGGGAAAAGCCAACTTCTCCAAAGGCTAACAAATGTTTTGCCCTAACTCTAAATGATTAATAACTTAAGATGACCCTGATTATGTGAAATCAATGTCAAAAAGTTAACCAACTCAAAACAAATGTTTCTATAAAATCCACACCTTTCCATCTTGTTAGTGGTACTATGATTTTATAACCATTGTTACCAAATGCTAGGTGAGAACAAGCCTTAACCACTACATGTTTTGGATGTTTTCATCAAACACACTCTAATACTACCATTTCTAGTACAAGTACCATATAGAAAAAATATAATACATAGAAGGAAGTAGAAAATGATTCAAAATATTAAATTGTTGAGAATTTAGTTATGGAATTGAAAATGCCAATCTCACTATGGTTGCAATGTTATTATAAACATTTTGCATCCTAAGGATATATTCTTTCTAAAAATATTGAAAATTGAGTAAAATAAAGGACTTCAAAGTTTATTTTAGATTAGAGAATCCATAATTGCCAGCAAACTAAAACTCCTCATAACTGTCAAGGTCACATTTTTATGAAATTTTTTTGTACTTCTACTAGGAATTTTGTACTTTTATTTTGAATTCTAATTATTTTTTTGACGCCAATACTATACAAGTTCTAAAATATTAGAAGACTTTTTGACAATCAAACACATGCAAATGTAGGGGGATCCACGTAATTTTAGCATATTGGCGCATTGGGATGGATTCCAGCCAACAAGGACAACATACAAGAATTGTTGGAGACTAGAAATTACTATCCTTAATAGTGGCAAAACATCATCCATTGGTCCATTGCCTATATAGTCTTCATTTCTTTGTCATCTACGAAGTTACATAAATCCACAGAGTTCAATGTCATGAATTATTTTATAACCCCCTTCATTGATGAAATAGAGAAAGCTTATATTGAAGGATTCGAAGTTCAATATTCATATGATCCAAAAAAAATTCATGAAAGCCTTGTTCACTCACAATGCAGGTACTCATTTCATACGTTCTACAAGTTATTTTATGTTGTATTATTCTTTGTTTACTTCTTAAATTTTTTAAATGTTCAAATTCACAATTCACAATATTTAAATAATGTTTTTACTATTTCCCAATATACTAAATTTTTATTTATTTTAAAATTTTAAAATTAAATACAGAGATGCAGTTTATATAATTCTTACAGTATAAATTATTCAAGTAGTTCATTATTCATGTCATTCTTACTAATCATGTGTAATATTATATTTGTGAACATTAGGATTCGTGCCGCATTATTCATCTTTACAGGGGACCACCTTGCTCAATGTAAAGCAGGAAACTTAAAAGATGGTGGATACAGTTTTTGTCGTCGATGCTAAGTATATTCCACAAGAACTTAACGATCAAAACAAGGTAATCTTCAAAGAAGACTTTGATCCTGATTTGCTTGTTGCTTCCTTGAAAACAATTCATGATTTAAACATAGGTTTGAATTCTTGGATGGCAGCATCAACATTTGAACAACGTGCAATATTGTCTAATCATTCAAGTATCCAATTTTAAATATTTTTTCTATTATATTTTCAAGTTTAATAACAATTTTTTTTTTATTAGAACTATTCATATAAATTCAAAACTACATTTTTATTCAAATTTGGAATTGCAAGCACTTATAATTTATTTCACCTTAACATTTTGTCTTCTCTCTTATTGCAATTGTTTTCTATGAAGGCATCACTGGAAAATCTCCGTTGTGGCGTTTACATGCACTATATGGGTTTGATTTATCTCTAGACTTAGTATTTGATGGAATGCATTGTGTATCTTTAAATATCTTTAAAAAATATATTGAAGAATTCATAAATATATATGGAAAGACAACAAGTGAGAAGGCAAAGTTAGAAAATGCATTGGCAGTAGTTCATACTACTCGTTTGAAAACTATAGTAGGGAGATGGCCTCAGGCTTCTACTTCTCGTCTCAAATTCTTCAAGGCAAAAGAATATCAATTATATATAATGTGGTGCCTTCATTATACCATGACTCACATTGATGTTGATATTACATCCAAACTAATTCATATTGGATTGGTTTTGGTAAATATTGGAAGATTATATTATTCTTATAGTCGTACTTATGTATGGTTAATGGATGACATAAACATAGCATGAGATCTATTCAAAGTTTGGAGAAAACTTTGCATTGAGCATGGAGGACAAAGACAATCAGTATTAGAGCATGTTGTAGGCGTTGGACATTTGATGGACGATATATTACGACATCGGCCACAAGATGTTTATTGGTGCTACAAGTTTGAACGGGAAGTCAATGCTTATATGCAAACAAGTAGAAATACAAATCATTATTTATATGATGTAAGTTTTGCACTATATTACACTAGAATTTTATTTACAAAAACGACCTCTCAACTTAATCATGATAATGATGGATTATACCCTGAAGATTGAGCATTGCAACTAATTCATAGTAAGTTACAAGAATCTTCAATGTCCCTTCTCCCATTATAAATCTCACAAATGTATGTCCAGACTAGCATAACCATTGTATTGTAAAGGTTTCCTCTATAATAGAAGCTTCGCTCATGTGGAAAAATCAATTTCTAATACTACCTTCACATTGCACATGCAAAGAACTGATAAGACAAAAAGGTATATTAATTGGTCCAAAAAGGAAGAAGAGAATTACTTCACAGGCCCTTGGAATAAATGATTCGTTGCGAACTCATTATAGGACAGACGATGCTTTCGACGGAGATGTGAACAGATTGGACAATTGGATATATCCATTTCGAGCAATTGTATGAAGAGGCCAACTATATCAATTGGGCGATACTGTGGTTGTAAAATCCAATTCAATACATCCTTTGAAGGCAATTATAAAATCATTTTTTGTGCATGAAGTCAATGCAGAGTTGAATGTGTTATTTGCTTCACAACATTTTGAAATGTTATGTAATGGTGATAATAGGCCATTACTTCATCTTATTACAAATATAACCATTTTGAAGAACACAATAAGAGAGCATTCACAATTGATTGTTCACCCTATCTATTCAAAACTACACAAATTCATTTTATTGCCTGCTTTAGGCAACCAAGATTTGGAGCGTACTAACACACAAATGGCTTATGAATTAGAAGACACAGTGCCTAGGTATCTTTAACCCCTATAATCTCATTGTCCCCTTGGGGGACAAAATGGATTTCAAGCAAGCTCCTCTAGTCTCAATATTTGTTGTCATTTTTTGAAATATTTTTGTGAAGATAGAAAAACACATTAGCTTTCCAATAGAAAAACAAACTAAAGTTTTATTGGAAGGTGGTATTTTACCATAGGATGTTGTACTAAAATAAATTAAAATTGTATAGAAGGTATTTTATAAACTTCATTGCAAAGATTGCAAGATGTTCATATTTATAGTGAATAAAAGGATTTGTTTCTACAACTTGCTCAACTTGAGTTCTTGTCTTTCAATTTTTATAACTTAAATTACTTGCACTAATGACTTAGAATTTTTAGTTTATTTTATTGAAGAATTGAATTCATAGTGTAGGAATTTAAAAATAAATAAAGTCACATAATTTTTACTCATTAAGAAAATGAAGAATTAAAATAATTGACTTTGGAAACCATCTTTCCATTACTATGTGAAATCATGGGCTTCAAAAATAGCAAAAACACTCATTAAAAGTCAAACTACTATAGAAGACCTCCCCTTTTCATAACAAAATTCCAAGGAGGAATAGTTGCACATTTGTCCTACTACAATGATTCTTTGTCATCTGTCGGACACCAAATGTCCTCCTTAACGTTTAATGGTTAAAGAAAATCCATAACTTCTATAGCATAGGTCCAAACACCACAAAAGTAGCAATAATAGAAAGTGCTAAGCACAAAGGATGCTAAGGGTTTTGTTTTTTGGCATTTGGACATGGGAGGTGAAAGTTATGATTTTTCCAAAATAAAATAAAATAAAAATCAATTTTTGAATTCCTAAAAACTTTAAAATTCTATTATGTTGGAAGGGGATTAAAAAAACATTTTTTGTCTTCTTATAAATTTTTTTAACCCCTAGAAGACCAATGTTCCTTTAGGGGACAAATTGAATTTTGGGTTGGTACCTACGGTCTCAATTTTTGTCATGATATTTTGAATTTTTGTTAATGATATAAAAATTGATTATCTTCATAGAAATAAAAAAATTTCAATTGGTGCCCTGGGGTGATTGCAAGAAACACTTGTCCTATTTTTTGTCCCCTTGACCTTAGACATGTGGTTTTTTGCTCATAACTTTTGCATTGTGTGTCCATCTTCTATGAAACTTGAAATGAAGGTACATGTGGTAGTCTTAAATGTTGAGT
The DNA here is from genome assembly GCA_947034895.1 of Rhytidiadelphus loreus. Taxonomy (NCBI): domain Eukaryota; kingdom Viridiplantae; phylum Streptophyta; class Bryopsida; order Hypnales; family Hylocomiaceae; genus Rhytidiadelphus; species Rhytidiadelphus loreus. Next base: position 22,708,844 of record OX344765.1, on the reverse strand, counting down.
AATTTTTTGGATATTTTTAAAATTATTTTACTATTTTTAAACTGCCCCCGATTGGATGTCTACCTTGGCCATTTTGGGGGTTTGTAGTACTATTTTTGATCCAAAAATAAGAATTTGAAGCTCAAAATTGGTATACAAGGACTTATACTAAAGTTACACTATCTCACGAATTTTTTTTCTAAAAATAGTAAACTGTCCACCCTCCACATGTGCTCAAAGAGCACTACCTTTGCGCAAGTGTAGAGAACACAATTTTATTTTCCAATAGTGAAAATTGGTGAAAAGGAGTATCTATAAGTTAGGAAAAATGTCTTTTTTTTTGAGAATTTTTTGAATTTTTTTACTATTTTTTAAGAATTAAATTCCAAACTGTCTATTTTCTTCTATTTTTCAACCCTCTTTGACCGTGCATAACTCTTAGAGATAAAAAATTTTAGGTCTGAATTTTTGCACATATAATTTTTTTAATGCTTTACACATTATCCATATTTTTTTTTATTTAAAAAAATTATTCCAAAATCCACGAATAGGAGTGAAATTGCCGTTTTGAACGAAAATCGGCAAGTGTTTCTTGCAACTGCCCCTGGAACAAAAGTTATGTCCAAATAAGCTTAAAAAAAAGGAGACTAATCAATTAACAAAAATTTCAAAAATTTCAATGGAGTGATCTTTTAATTATTTTTTTCCATAGATTATATTTTTATCTATTTGAGAAGATTTGATTCATTTCATTTGGACAAAAGATATGATAGCTATAGACAATATTGTTTTTCAGACAATATAAGCATTTTCTTGAAAAAATTACTTGTAGGATTCATTTGTGAATGAAATTTTCATAATATTTAAAAAAAAAAGGTTTTGGATGGTTAGTTTGCTTTCTAAAACAATCTCACTATTGGGATTAGTGACTTTTAATTGCAACATAGAGATATTAATAATTTAGATTTCCTTTCTATCTTGTACCTACTTCTGCTTAACATTTTTTTTAAGATTGAAAATTAAGTTTTTTTGAAATAATTTTTGAAATAATTTTCCTAGACCCTAAATTGAATTTTCCACTATAAAGACCTAAACCTAAAAACTTTGTTGTACAAAAAATTTAAGTTAAGAAAGGTCAAAGTCCAAAAATGTAGATTCACAATGTGTATTTTTTTTTTTTTTTTCACTTTAAACATAAATATTTTGCAATCTGTGCAATCAAATTTTTTGAAATTTATTCCTCATGTTATTATAATAGTTAGATATATAATCCTAAGATTAGATGATCAGAAAAAGAATGTTAAATTTTTTTAACTCTTTCCAATAGGAATGGCAGTTTTGAGTGTTTTTTGGCAAAAAAAGGCCTCCGTCCTTTAAGGATTAACCATTTATAAGTTGTATTTTTTGTAGATAAAGTTGATGATCCAAAATTGTTATATTCTACAAATTCAATAGTTAAAATTTTCTACAATTAATTCCAAGTAACCACTCAAAGTAGTATTTACTTTTGTATAGTTTAACCCATAAAATCAACCCTAATTTGAGTTTTTTGACAACATAACAATTTTAAGTAACTCTTTACGAATGAAATTTTAATTTTTTCCTTCGAAATATTCACACAACATATGTTTGAGGATTAGCTTTAGGTTGAAACAATTTTCATAACTTTTGACTATATGATTCTTAAGTTATTGCATGATATATAATTTTTAATAAAATTCGTCTATTAAAACACAAATATCTTGAAATGTATATGGTGGAAGTCTCTTAAATTTTCCACATCTTTTCAAACCAACGTACTACAAGATCCTATAGTTCTATGCATCTATAGTTATTTTTTTTCCTTAAATTTTGTACTTCTACTAGGAATGGCAATTTTGGAGCAATTTTGGTAAAAATATAGTCAATAACCCTTAGGTGTTAAATTTAAAATGTCAAGTTCATTAATGTACCCAAAAATGTGAAAATGGAACAATTCTCATCACTACAAAGTTTTCAAGTCAAAATTAAATTTTGAAATTGAAAAGTAAAGAAATTTGATATTTATTCAAATAGACAAATTATATAGTATAATGTATATAACTTGGAACATTAGTCATTTCTAAATGACTTTCCAATCCTCCAAACTAATACCTTCAAAACCTTTGGTGCCTACAAACACCACTTTCTTGGTTTTGAAGGACCATTCTGCAACTGCTTCAATGAGTGCACAGTCTTTTATAGACCTTTTATATATATATATATATATTTTTATTTTATTTTTATTTTATTTTTATTTTTATTTTTATTTATTTATTGGATAGGACTGCCAAAAGTCCTCGAGCGGAGTGGTCACAACAGGAAAAGATGGGCAAGGATTGGAACGTGTCGTTCGGATTGGAACCGATTGAAAAATTCTTGGTGGAGGGCGCAGAGAACGGCTCCTTCGTAGACTTGCTCCATTTGGATGCAATCCCCCACACACACACCGACAATGCGCTCTTGGGTTCCCCTGCATTCATCTTTCACGATACACTCACCTCGTTTGAAAGAGCGCATGGTGGGTTCAAGATGTGGGAATACGGACAGCGAGATCCTGAGTTCAAGATCAATTTCAACAAGCATGGCCAGCACGGCAATCGAAACTGTTCAGTTCCATGCGTTCGAGGGGCAAGGTGTTTAATTGATGTTGGAGTCGGTTCCGGAACCTCTCTCTGCCTCGACACAGCCCCGAGCATCAACTTCGACCAGCCTCAGGTCATGGACATTTGCCCTGACATACTAGGTAAGAAGTTCCACCATCTTGTAGACTTACAAACCCTAAACCTACATAAAGGCCAGATTGCTACACTGCAGAACTTTAGGGATTCGTCAATGACAAGGAGTTGGAATCCTGACAGGAGAGAATCAGGTTGAAGGAGACTTCCGTGGATCCGTTCCTGCTAGTGCCGACGCCATCTCCAATTCGCAATGCTCCCACTTTCTCCTCCACAAGGAGAATGCGTTGACGATTTGTCACCACAAGCGAACAGACGCTTGTGCGAACAGAATATATACACTCAATTCTGTGTGTTTGTTCCCCAGTTAAGGTTTGTATCGAAAGGGCAGGTCTTGCGCTGTAGTTCGACCTCCAATGAGTGCTCTGGGTGTTTTTTTAAGCAAATGATTCACGCAATATAAAGGACAGTCGATTCCACGGTAAAAAGTCCTGGGATTAATGCAGTTGCGTGTTTGCAGTGGGTGCAATTCGATCACCATCATTTCGACTGGTTGGTTTCTATTCATCAATGCTCACCTCAAACGGTTAAAGAGAAGGTGGGCCGGCGTAACCTGCATTTTCGTATTGATAGGCTTGATTTTGGTGTGCTCTTATTTCTTTCAGGCAAGGATTGAAGTTCTGGCATTAGGCCAGTTTCAGATTCCGATACCTAGTTTCGGTTAAATCTTACAGTTTTTTCTTGTTGGAATAATTGCAGCTAAAAGTATTAAGAAGAAAGTGCTTCCTGAGCTACGATGAGTGCATGTCTCCACAAGAAAGCTGCAAAAATATCAGCATGCATGACCTTTATAGAGATTTTGCCAAAGCATAACTCGGCAACAAAAATGAAGGTTTGTTTACGTTTGGGGTTTACTATGGTGGTGACCGGCATCCACCTTCTCTGGAAGATCCAGGATGGGCTGTGGTGCCAAGAATATATCTTTAAAGCTTGGTGAATTCGGATCTAGTAAAAGTGAAAGAATGGCACAAAGCTGAGGTGGTACATCTTGTAGGCTGTGAAGAAATTACCACCTTTTCCATAGGTGAGCTGGTGAGCCTACGCGAACTGGTGATTTCTAATTGCTCGAAACTGGAGGTGTTGAGTTGGACGCAAGACATTGAAACAAAGGGTGATTTGGGTAGGAAACTGTGTTTTGTTGGACTCTCCTACAACGAGAGGCTCAGGACACTTCCAAATTTTAGCAACTGCTCTGAACTGCGGAGATTTTATGTCACAGAGTGTTCGAGCTCGGTCGAGCCACTCCAGTTTGGCTTCCGTGGTTGTCGGTAAGAAAGAAACTCTTTTCTCGATTTCCTGATTTTAAATCTGGGATTACCTCCATGCACAAGAGTTTAACCCTAAAGGACCTAGAAACCTAAATTGGGCTTCATGTTTCAGAGATGGAGTTGAACCAAGATGCCAAGGCGTTGCGAGCTGCTTTTCGGAGCATGGAGCCGACTTCATCAGTTGTTTCGCTCGCAAGGTGCAAATTTTATTTTATTTCCAATCGAGATTGTGCCCTACTGGAACGGTCATCGAGTATTTTGCATTTGGAGACGGTTCTTTTGTTATTGGTGAATTTCGTAATAATAATGAAACTGTCGGACGTGGTAGATGTTTCTGGATATGCGTGTGACAGTGCAGATTTTCTTTCTTATGTAATGTAATGTAATTCACAGTTGGCTACTAGTATACCAATTGTTTTACCGTTCTTTGGCAGTTGTATTTTGGATAGAAGAAAAATGTTCGAGTATCATTAGTTTAGGGTTTCATGATAAACTGTACGAATTCGGGATTTTTTTAGGGTCCCCAAACTCCTTCATTATTTGGTTTGTAAAGCTTCTGGTTGGATTAGAGTAAGAGTGACGGTGTGACACTATGCAGGAAGCTGGGAGGGGGTGTCGTTTCGAATGATGCCCAGACATTCTTCTTAGAAAAATGTCTGAATGATGAGGTTAACATGGCATTTCACCTGCTTCTACGCTGTTTTATTTTAAACTGTTTTTCATCTGATATCTAGGTATATAACCGTTAATTGGCGTTTTTCCAGGCCGGTGTTATCAACCATGATGGTCCTGATTTGGATGCAAGTATGACTTCTGTCCCTGACCAAGAGGCACAGCTAGTGTTGGCTGATGGCGTGGTTGTCGGCGAAGTAAGAAATCGCAGGCAGACTTCAGTTACACAGATGTTTATGCATGTACTGTCTGGTGGTGATCTTTGGACAATGTAGTGATTTGTAGATTATGTAGATTATGTAGATAAATATGATCTTTGGACAATTTAGTGATTTGTAGATTATGTAGATAAATATGTACGGGATTAGCTTACGATTTATGTGTACCCTTTTCATGCAATGAAAGTGCTCAAATTTAACTCACAAAAATTGTGCATTTTGACTTGTAGAAAGTTATGGATTATCATGAACATAATTATTCCAATTTTCATGCCTAGAATGTGCAAAAATTTGACTTATGGATAGTAGTCACTATTCATGCCTACAAAATGTTCAAAATTCATGGATGGATCAAGGCTTATGTGCATCCAAATCATATGTGAAAAACGACCATTTTCTTGTTTATTCATGCCTACAAAATGCCCAAAATTCATGGATGAATCAAGGCTTTGGGGAGACAAATTGCACTTATGAAAAACACCCATTTTCCTATCAGGAGGACACAAATTAAGAACTATTTTCATCTTATGAAAAATAGACCATTTCATGTATGCCAAACATGAATTTTGGGCTTTTTAATGTGTCACATTCTAGTTGTCGAAGATGTAGCCGTCATGTAAGTTACAGGGTCTTCTCAACAAACTTTTTCTGATCAACTTTGGCAACGAAGACCTTAGGACAGTGTTTCAACTTCCACCTGTTGTTCACAGCAAATCCTGCTAGCTAGGTCAAGTCCCCGACTCCAAGAAAACCTCTCTGCTTGTAGAACTCCAATTAGGCTGCAAACCCTAATTGAAACGTGACAGCCAAATTCCAGTGAATGCGATTCTACAATTCCAAATTATTTGAGTTCAGACAAAAGTAGACAGAAGCACACAACACCCATGTTAAGTACCTGTTCAAGTTGCGCATCTCCTTCTCAACCCAGGCTTTCAGCATCTTCCGAGGGTTTAGGGTTACTATACCCATGTCAGAACCGAAAATCTCTTGGAACCTATCTCTCCTGATCTCCTTAAACGTATCTCTACCGATCCCTGCTCATGACAAAGGATGAGATAACGTCAAAAACAAGCTCTGGTGCTTCTTCTCCTAAAAGCTATTCGACTGACTAGGACAGAATATTGATCACAATCCGGGCACAATCCTTATTACAATTGATCAAAAACCTTTGTTGTCACTGCAACATTGAGTAATGGGTTCCCATTCTGTTGCCCTAAGCCAAGCATTGCGAGAATGTTGCTGGGATGTCTAACCTAATCCACATGCAGTTGCAAGCTAAGAGAATCACTGACACCCCTCATTGTCGACTCATTGTCAATCAGGGAGAGTTTTTTCCGTTCAAAACCATGCCACCGACACCTTTGGAAAAGATCAGCAATGACATCTCGTAGCATAAATTGAGTGCTCAATTTGATTCGTGCTTTGAATCACAAATCTTGAGCTTGGTATCTAGAGGTAAATAATATCCAAATCGAGCTCCTCAAGTGTGGACGATCGATTTTTCTCTTCAACCTGATTGTATCTTCTGGGTACTTCATAGTTACTGCAATTTTATACAGTTTCACGAGAGTAGCTCAATCTATCTTGATAAGAAGCTCAGTCAGAATTATGAGAACACAAGATTACTTAAACCCTAAATGCTCGAGGAACCAAAATCTGGTGTTCAGGAAACTTTGTGTCCATGCTGAAGGTAGTGGCTTAACTTCTTTTTTAATATGTTTTTTTTTGGAGAACCTGCAGTATCACGTGTACTTCAATGTTCAATTTACATCTCATGCATATAACATTCCAATTTCTTTTTAGGGTGGCTCAAATGCAAACATGTTTGTTGCGCATTGGAAAGCTCCCATGAAGTAGGAGCTTTCCACATTACGGAAGTGGGTAGGGGTTCGAAAAATAGGGTTCATGGTCACATCTTGGAACCCACTCTATCAAAACTAACCATCCTAAGAGCGAGGTAGTTTGTTCTAATAGTGACCATGTTCTAAATGTGACCCCTATTTAGGAATGGGTGACATGCTGCTTGAAGTATCTATTATTGTCAATGAGGAGTTAGGTAGGCTTAAATGGTCACTTTAAGAGTAGACTACCTTATTGTAGTTCAAACTCCACTAATTAATGAGAACTTCCTGTGGATAATGGACTTGGAACTTGTTCAAGAACGCCCTTTTGGAATAGTGGGAAACTCGTTTGGGAATTGTAGAGTGGTGAAAACTCATTTGGGAATGCTCTTGTGGATAATGGGTCCTCGAGAACCCATTTTTGAAGTTGGATAGGAGTTGGGCAATGAGGTCTTGTTTCATAAAAAATTGTCATCTATAAACATCCCAATATATTTTTGCACTCGTTTCAATTACAACATTATTGTTATTAGATTTGCAATGCATCCACCATTGAATTTTTCTTTGTTCAACAATGCTTTGTGCCAATGAATTTGAGTAGAACTTTTCTTTTGTATAAGGTGGCACATTCTGCACTAGTGTTGCACTATGCAGGTCAATTGGGCATTTACTTAGGGGTTAACTCATCATCATAGTGGTTTTTTGTTTTTGTTTTTTTTACACAATTAAAGGATGACCTTCACTACAAGAAAAGAATCAAACCATCATCCAAGAGTTTTTCTTTTTCTTGAAACACATGCACAGTCTCAAGGGGGTCATTCAGAGTGTCCATTAGAAACCATGTGCGAACAAAACTTTGGACCCCTTATATACTTTTTGAATTTTAAATAAATAAAAATTAAAAAAATATGAATAGATTTTCCTACTTTGAAAGTTTATATTTTGAATTATTGATATTTTTATTTGTTCATAATAATTAGTTACAAATTTTTGAAGTAAAAAGATACATTGTAGAACTGAAAAATAACTTTCACACCCCTATATTATATAAGAAAAAATTGTCTAAAAAATGAACAAAAAAATCCTAAAAATAACTCATTATTGAAAGCTCATTTTGAGTTGAATATTGACTCAATGGTCATCTAAATGTGTCCTCTATAATTATTTGAGTTGAAAAACATGCCATTTTAGTTCATTTTCAACCTCTTCTAGAAATCATTTCATATTTTATTTGAGTTGTAAATTTTGGCAATAGAAAGCTATAGTCATTATTAAACAATGTTCAAAATTTTAGGTTGAAATTATAGTTTATTAGAAACCACTTGTTCGCACACGGTTTGTTATAGTAGAACTAGTGCACCCCCCGAGTGGACAATTTCCATTGATAAAAGAAAAGAGTACAAAGAACCAAGGGAACAAATCCTTGGTTGCATTTTCAGACAGAGCAAGTAAAACAAAGCAATTCAATCTTAAATAACAGTCATAGCAACTAAGTTACATAATTGTTTATTTTTTTTTCTTCTTGATACACACGGACAATTTTCATTGATAAAAGAAAATAGTACACAAAACCAAAGGAATAAATCCTCGGCAGCAATAATATTTTCATTTTCTACAACAATATTTTTGAACTAGTTTTTCCTTCCATTTAATTGGCTTTGCTTACCAAAAGTCGATGGAAAATTCTTTAAAGATCCTAACATCCTAAGCTTAGCATCAAATAGAAAAAAATGGACTAATAGACAAAAGTTTATATTTATCTTAGCGTTGCTGCAATTTAAATTACACCTTCTATTGACACAATTTGCACAAGTTAATAGCCAAAAACACAAAACAACCTCCATTTCAATGTCACGTACAACATTAGCACAACCAAGAGCTCATTTAATCCCTAAAGGCCCAAACTCTATTTTTTGGCAACATAGCAATTTGGACCTAAAAATGGAAATGGAGTATTTATTTATTTTTCTTTGAAATTTTCACAAAACATGTGCCCAAAAGGTAGCTTTAAGGTCCAACAATTTTCACAACTTTTCACTACATGGTTAAAAAGTTATGGTATGATATGTAATTTTCTCTTAATAAAAAAATTAAGACCTTCCTCCCATTATTTTCTTTTTTCTTTTTTCTCAAAACACATGGATGATTTCCATTGATAGAAGAAACAATATAGTACAAGGAAACCCAAGGAACCAATACATATAAAAATCTATATGCTACAATAGAAGGGCAAACTGTAGGAAGTTACATATGATTGATACAAAAGGTCTTGGATTGAATAATCAATAATATGAATTTAGAAAGAATTCAACTATACAAAGATACAATAATTGAAATATTGTCTTCATTTCATTCAGATTTTTTTTCTTTTGGAAAATAGATTGTATAGTCCCATTTATAAAATTCACAAATTTAGAGCAGGCATATAACTCTTTGAAGTTTTTGAATTTTGGAGTAAATTGAAACATTATAATAATCCATTTGTCTTTTACAAAATGCCTCATTTAAGCTATGAAAACTAATTTTCTTTCAATATTTCAATTTTTTTCCAAAAATGATATGATATTCTATTTGTATAATCTATTTGTGTAAATTTTTTTTTTGCAAAATAATATTTTAATGGATGGTGCTTTAAAAATCCTAGAGAATCATGGAAACTAGTGAACCAATCGTATCATACAAGTGCCGGTGCCAATACAAAAATTATTTCTTCAAATTGTTGTTTATAATGCATCTTTACAAGACTTCATGTATTAAGAAATGAAACAATACATTGAGGACTTAACTTTGTTTTTTCAAACTCACTTTTGATTGCTTAAATGTTCTTAGTTGTTTTTTCTACAACAACTTCAAATAATCCTTGCCACCTAATTGAATGCTTATGTCATTTCAAGTGCAAGTGCTTCCATTCAATGCCAATAGGACAAGGCAAATTTAAAAACTCCTCAATTAAGCAATATTAGATATACAAACATTTTATATAATCATATTCTCTATAATAATGCTTGATTGCCAACTCTTTAAAAAGGGTCTTTCATTTGAATAAAGTAGAATTTTGTTTCTAATCTATAAACTACTTTTTAATGAATTCCAATTTTTATTGTTGTTTAATGGATTTATTGAACTCTCCATGGAAAAATAAGGCAAGGTAGAGTAGTGTTGGATGTGTTCTACCTACAATAAGCCCTTTACATTAGACCTTAATAAATGGATGATTAAAAAGCAAATGGCGCAGAGTGTGAGACACTCTATTTGTGTTGGATAAAGGAATGTGGTGCAAACAATGCTACATTTGCATCAATCAATGACACATATTGTTGAACATCTGGGCTTAAATTAAAAGAACTACACGTTCCATCAAAGTAGTTATCATTGCAATTGTGGACATGAACCCGACGGGCCTTACTCAAGTAAAAGATGTTGGAAAATATGATTGTTCAACAAAAACATAGTAGAAAAATACATTTAAAATGTAGCCAATTCATAGTGATATCTAAGAAGTGATTTATGGATGAAAAATGAAAGACACAAAATACAATGATGGTAAAAGAAAATCCAATATAGCTTTTCATTGTTGATCGGACCGACAATTAGTATTCTTGCCCTTTTGCATGCCAAATGAATGTGTTTTTCTTTATTATACTAAATGGTTCAATAAAAACTTAAAAGTGTCCCATCAAATTGCAAATGAATGAATGAACCTTTTGATAAGTTTCAAAGTTGCATGGTGATGCTCATTGAATTCCAAAATCATAACATTAAAAATTAGTGCCAACCCTTGAAGCTCTAATTCCAACCCTTTGAACCCCAATTTTCCATTATGTGTAATTTCTACTACATTAAGATGTAAAAGAATAAAATTGGACGTAGAACTAGAGGTCCAAATTGGGTTGCAGTCCATAAATGATGTGTCTAACTACCTTCATTTCTTGAAAGATGATACCTCAAAGCTAGAGGTGCTACCTATGAATTCTATGTCAAAGCATGTACTCGTACAAGGAAATGCACCATACTCAATAATTCAACACTCATAGCAAATTAGCAAACTTACTATTGTAAATCATGAATTGCTTTCAATGGATCTCATTAGTCATTAAATTGGAATTCCAATGTGCTTTATCAAAAAGAACTCAAATTATTAAACACAAAACCTTATTAAAAAGACAAAGTCAGTTTTCTAAAGAGAATATGCAAGACACCACATTCATTTGCAATGCATGCAACTCACACATGTTTCAAAAAGTACAAGAGCACAAAGTGTAATCCGTCACATGATACTTGCTATTAATGAAGAGATGTCCATTTTTGAGTCCTTTGTTTTTAGTATTCAAACATACACAAATGACGGAGTTGGTGAAGATTCAATCCTCTACCTTTCATCAAATTGGGCTACAAACTATTACTACAAGTGATAAGAATTAGTATTAATAAACCATTGGTATACCAATTCATACAAGATGTGCTATGAAAATATGTTGGTACATCATTGTACCCTATGACAACATCTAAAGCTTTCCATCATTCAACAATAATTGTCCCTCTTGCGCATGAAGACATAGACTTCTAGTCTAAGGAATTGTACTTTGTAGTGGAAAGATATCTCTTGGGATTATCTTGCAAGGGGATCCACATTGGGTCCCATTGATCCTTCTCATCCTCCGTCATGTAGTCCGTGATAGTATAGTTGGTCCAAGCCATATGTCTCTCATTTAGCATTGACAACCTATCCGCCTCTTTTGCGGCCTCCTCCGATGTTTCTAATACACACACAATGCAATTCATGATATTAAGTTCATGAGAACAACTAATATATAATTTTCATACTCTCCTCTAGAGCCATGTGATCCAACTTTCATATATCTAAAAGAGCAAGTCGTTTATATGAGATCAATTGTTTCAATTTAATGTATCCATTCAAACACAATGAACTCAATGGTTGAATATATCAAACATCATGAATGCATTGGCTCCATGCAATGTATGTCTAGTTTGTAAGATTGGGTACCATATGTGGATGTGTCTTTTGTGCCATTGCCAACATTAGGATCCGTCACTCCTTTGGCAAGGGGAATGTCGCAAAACCATCGGATTTTTCCTTTATCAATCCCTCGAGCATTTCTGCAAGCACACAACACCTTGAATTGAGTTTCTCATTTGAACATTAGAAGACATTTACGCTAAATTGCACAACAAATTCAATAAAAACAAACAAAAGGCATGTCCATATATCATTCTATCAAGGCCATATTTCATGTAGAATGAAAGAGGTCATGTTCTCACTTTCTAAATTTGATGTTCCTATATCTTGGAATTAAAGAATCGGAAGGCAAAACTTTGCTTCGAAAGTACTCCCTTCCCCTGTTCCAATATATCAAGTACAAATAATTTAGAAACCATTTCAACAAGGTGGCATCCATTGATGTCATTTCATCCTTGATTTGTATCTACAGTCAAGGAGATTGCACAACATACATCACTCTAAATCGTCCCTTCAAATGAACCCCAATTTCTCAAAAGAAACTTGTCAACTTGTTTTTTCTTGTAGAGAGTATATAGTTAGATGGAACCAAACAATTATAAATAATAGGGCTTACATGGGGACATGGAATATACAATTATGGACCCCTAATTCTTTTCATTGTCACGTTTTGATGCTTCCAATCAAAAACATAATAATCAAGTAGGTAGTTTTAGAAATGAAGGGGGACTTACTTGAGCCTCAAATGGGCCACCAAATCCACTCGAGGAAGTTCTCCCCAAACAACCGCATCCATTTCAATGGAGTCCCTATCTTCCTACAATGGCAAATGACAATAATGAATCAATTCTTTAAATTGTCTTTAGAGAAATAATACCACAATTATGGAAAATAAATGGGATGGACTTGGATTATTGTTTCCTTTAGCTACACATAATTGATAATTATCAAAGTTGTTGTTCTCTAAACTATAGTATATTTCATAGGAATCCCTAAAAATACATAAACTAAATTCTATTTTATAAAATGTGGATTTGGAGCAAGTTAGTGTTCAATTCTTTTTATATGCATTATTGTAATGTTGTTATAAATATTTATTTATAAATTAATGTAGAAGGGCTCTAAAATAATACAACTAGATGGAATAAACAAGAAACCAATCCAACAAGTGGCTCACAATAAGCACACAACATCCCAAACCAAGGCCTTCCTACCCAAAGCAAGCAACATGGTCTTACCATATTAATGCACGACTCCTCGCCTTCATGGACAAATGCAAATAGATTGAAGGCATACCATGCTTCCCTTTCATTTGAAAATTCTCCTGTGTATCCAAGTTTTGCAACGATAGTTTGTTAATCTATTTGGTTAAGGACAAGAAATGGGGTGTACTTCAATGATCTACACTAGAAATCAAATACAATTTTCACGTTGAAAAATAATAGTGCATTGTTGTAGATGGCATGTAAATTATTACCAATAGTCAAAAACGTTTTATTGGATTCCAAAAGATCTTTGGGCCTAAAGTAGGCAACAAAACTTTCCCTCCCTCCTTGACGCCTATTCAACATTTTCACCACCACCAATCTTGATTGAGTCTTATGAATTTACTTGCTAAAATGAATAATGCACCATCTTATTTGGAACCAAATCCTACTAAAAGCCCAAATAATGGTAAGGTTGCACTAATCTAATAGTCAAGGTTTTCATTCCAACGCATTTATGGTCATGGGAAGCTCATATATGAGACATTGGTATTGCTAGCAAGTTGGCATCTACTTGCTCTTATGAGTTTAATGAAGTGGTTTTGGTGATTCAACTTAAGTTCAAAGTTGTGACACTATAGTGCCAAATGAGTGTTATGGACACCCAATGGACAGAGAGTGGTAGCAATTATAAAGCTAAGGGTCAAGAATTCCAAATACATACCGTTTCACACCATGTTGCTTGAATCGGGATTGCCTTGGTTGTTTTTTGTTGGTCTTGCACCCTTCAAAACTTTTGCTAGTGGTTGCAATCATCCCTTCTACCATTGGACCATCCACTTCTCCATCTTTAGAGATGTCTTTCTCATTCGCTAGACGACTCATCCATTGGGATTGTGTGAACAAAAACGTTCCTGCATCAAGTAGAGGATGTGGAGCATTGCCCTCTAGAGTCTCCATCAAGCCACTAAGCATGGAGGGAGCCGTGTCTCCATTGCCATTGCTAGATGATCCCGTGTCTACAAAATCAACTTCATTTGGACTTGTTGCCCTTCTCAATGCATTCAAGCGTAATACGGATTGGGGTGATAGAGGTTGACCCACTCGTGCTATCTTTGGCATAGTCCATGCTTCATCATTTGCACCATCACCAATAATAGGTTCAAAGATGGGTGTTGCCTCCATCATGTCATTATTCACCTCCGCCAAACTAAAACAAGGTGGCTCGTCCATCCATGGTCTTTTTCTAGTAGGGTTGTTATTGTCTCTAAGATTTGGAGTAGCGACCATTGTCTCTTGTGCCATTTGTTGTCCTTCCAAGTCATAGTGGGATGCTCCAATATGTGCATGTGTTGTATCCAATTCAAATTGCACATGATTGTCTTCCAACGTTTCATGACCATCAACTTGCATCACTGAAGCCAATTCTCCACTACCACTACTATTGTCTACAACCTCCATCCTCGTATCAATCGCTTCGTGATTAGTTGGCACAATTGTTGCTTCACAATCTACACCATCATCGATAAGTTTCATCCAACCATGAGGCCCTAGCTTGAATGCTTGGTTGCTCTTCAACAAGTCTCCAAACATTGCAAATACGTCATCGATTGGAGAGGTGCCCAAATCATTTGGAAGAGGTCCAAAAGATTGGGATTTCCCATCATGCAAATGTACTCCATCTTATGTGGGTTCAGAAATATGATTACCATGTTGAAGTTCAAGACAAGTGGTTGGCATCCATGGAGCAAGTCCTTCATCATTGTGAATAGCTCCAAGACTTGTACCAACAAAGTCTACCAAATGGCATAATTCTCCTCGCTCTATTATCTTTTTGTTGGTCCCCCCTTCACATAATGTACCAATCTTAAGTAGCATAGTCCCCGCATCCTCTTCAACTACAGCTTCAGAAACTTGCCCTTTCACCTCCGGAATATGAAAACCCAAAGTTGGATCAATACCAGCTTCTACCGCTACAATATCACAACTAGAAAGGATGGTTGGCGGCGCACAAATACTTTGACCTTCATTTGCATCATGGGCCTTACTAATCACCCAAAACTCCCCTACACTCCAAATATCAAAACAAGACTTTCCAAGTCCTCTTATTTCAATGAACCGCTTGTTCTGGCCATGTATAACACCAATGGCACAATTGTCCTCCCTCATGACCATTTCATCTACGTCAAATTGAAACAGCCCTTGGGCAATGTAAGCTGTATTTGTGGATTGGATAATGATCCAACGACCCTCCTTACCATCATCGCAAATAGACTTGTAGCCTACTCCTATATCATGGCTTTTAAGGAATTCAACTATATTGTCTATTGAATTGGTATATGGCCCCAACGCACCGTAGACAAAATTTATGTCTTCACCCATCGTGCATGGTCTCATAGTATCGTTGCTAATCTCAAGATGCGGATTCATGCTAAGATGATCTATATACGTATCTACAAATGTTTTGTAGGACCTAGTAATCAACGTACGAATAATAAGCACTCCAATACTTTGAAAGTCAAGATACTTGTAATCCCTACACTATTCTATATCACACGGTTCTTTAAGAACTGTTCACAACTTGAAATCTACCAAAGTTAATGTGATAGGTTTGAACTTTGAAGGGACTTTGTATTGTATACTTTCCTAATCTTTGAAGGAAAAAGACACGGTTTGAAATGAGGCACTTACACCTTTCACTCCAACAATATTGTCTAAGCGATAGGCTAAATGAGGGACTATGAGAGACTTACAAATGGGAGACTTCCAACAAACGCCCATGTATTTATACTTTGCGTTCAATTTTCCAACTACCGAGTCTTGGATTTTGATTGACCATTGCAAGTAGCTTGATTGGGTGGCATGGCACCAATGCTCCATCCTTCAACCAAAACTATGTGTGTTCCAACATTTACTTGACACTCAAGTTAATATCAATTAGTACGTCATTGCGCCAATCAATCTTAACGCTAAATCATTAGAAACTCACTAAATTGGATAATTATGCAAATTCTTGAGGCACATTAATACAAATGTTTACAATACTTTTGGTACCATTAGATAGTTTAATGTAGTCTACACTATTTCCATAGAGTTACAAATAATGTGATTGTCATCCAACTTTCATCTACATTCATTGATATACAAACGATTTTTTATTCCAAATGCATCCCAATGCTTAGATAACAAGAATCATGCTTTTTTACATTTTTTTGGAAGAAAATGGATGTGTCAATCATTTGGCATTGTTATCGGTCACATTTGTGTCATATGGTTGAATTTTTTCGAATTGTAGACCAATGATTTGTGTGATTTGAAGTCTAGTTCTAAATCCATTGGATTCATCCATAGATTGATCAATTTAACCATTAATAGTTGATAATTATGATTTTGGCAGAAAAATATTTCACAAAAGTGTGTGTTCTCAAGAATGTCATTATATATGAATTTGTTGAATTGGAATGAATGATGCATGAAGACCAAAGCATAAAACATTTGTAATGCTTGTTGCATTTTGGCATCATACAATGCATAGCTAACTCTTCTTGTACCATGACTTTGAAAGTAATGAGCTGAAAAAAAGTTAGATTTGGCCTTCCAACTATATGATGTATTTTCTTAGGATTTTTGAAATATCAATTACTATTTAGTATGAAAATTTGTTCTTGTTTCACATTTTAGGTTTTGATGGTTTTGAGGACTTTTGAGAATTTATGTAAACCCAAAATGATGTATCTATAGATAAAGTTTCAAGAAATTTAATTATATAATGATGTTCAATTTGTATTTGAAGGGGTATCTAAAAAGAGATTTCTTGTTCCTATGCCATCAACACACAAAATGATGGTTTTCTTGCCAATGTAATTCTAAGCCATCGTAAATACTTTTTCAGCATTTCTTGGATAGACTTATGCATCCTTTTGGTAGTTTAAGATGTACATCTCGTGGTTAGAATTGTAAAATTTGATTTTTTTATTCTTAAAAATGTGTTGAGTAGAAGGTTCCATGAGATAGAACGGAAAACTAAATTATTACTTGCTCTGAGATGGAAAGCTTAGAAAAAAAAAATTCCAATTACTTCCCAAAAGATATCCAGTAGACAAAAATAAGAAATCTATTCTTATATTCCTTTTCAAATATACAATCAACATCACTATAGAAATTGATTTTGTGAAGGTAATCTCTAGGTTCATCATTTTGGATAAATGAATTGTTATACTACATGAAAACACACTTCATCTCTAACGTCCCATGGCCTTTATATCATCAAATTGCTCTCAAATTGCCATTTTTATTATTGCAAAGTGCAAAAAACCCTTAGAAATTGTTTATTTTGCATATTCAATTATAGGATCTTGCACTAGCCACTAGTATAAGAATGTATAGAAGAGATTTCAAAATTTTGACCAAGTGGATTCCACAATGATTTGTGTTTGAATTGAAAAAAAATCATTTGTTTTTTTCTACCTTGCTTGATTATATTTTCAAGCTTTGAATCTTTTTAATTCAAAATTTGAGCACTATCAATATTAGATTTTATTTTTTCTATGCTGAAGGATTTTGTTGAAAGTCTAGGGGAATTTTCTTGAAGAAAACACTCATTTGATTTTCATTCTTTAGAAAATGTTAAGTAGAAGTAGGCACGAGATTGAAGAAAAATCTAAATTATGAATAAGTCTAAAATGGAATTGAAATACCATAATTTCAACAATAAGATTAATCTACCAATGGAAAATTATGAAAATTGTTCTAAAAAATTAACCCTATATATTATTTTATCACAAAAAACTTTGGATTATTCAAAAAACAAGATTGTCTAGAAGTTTCTCATAACTAGTCCAAATATAATCATGAATCAAATCTTTCCATGCAAACAAATATACATTCTATATGAAACAAAATTTTGAAATTTTGATTTTGATTATTTGTGAATTTTAGGGTGTTGCCCAAGAAGTTTTGTTTTGGGCTTGTTTTCACATAACTTTTGCTCTCGGACATTGATTTATCCCCCAAAGCTAATTTTTTTTCCTATCTTCAAAGCAAGTTTCAAAAATTATGAAAAAATTGCAACCATAGGAACCTACCCAAAATCCAGTATGTCTCCCCAAAAGACAATGGGACTTAGGAGTTAAGACACTTTATAATCGTGTTGCATGCATCATATGTGAAGTAGAGGCTGGTAAAATGGGTGAACCATTTCGGAACCTTGTCCATTTTACCAACCTTTAGTACTCTGCTTTATTCATGATTATAGAGAGTTTTGTAGGATTAACATTTTGTAGAAACAAGAGTTAATATGTAGATATTTTCATTAGAAAATAAACACTACCTTGTTTTTTGACCTTTTATTAAAATTCCATTGCACAATTTGACCATTTTTGTCCAATATTCTTTCATTATTTTCCAATACATAGTAAGTAACTTGGCACATTAACTTGATGTCTTCTAAGTCAATTTTTAGTGAAGTAATTCATTTATGATTTTAAGGAAAAAATAGAATTTTTTATTTATTGTCAAATGTGAATATTGTATTAATACATGATGATTCTAATTCCAACCTAGAAAATTTATTTTAAAGTTCAAAATTGAATTTTACCATCAAACATTTATTTCAAATCTTTTTGTCTTTAAAGGACGAATGAATACTTCAAAGTCCAAAAATGTCCAATTTTGATTTACAAAAAAGCTTAAGGAACCAAAGACATCAAAGAGTTTGTGGGCTTTTTATTCCCGCCCTTGGAATAACATGTACACAACTAGGTTCTAAGTGTCTTTGTCGTATAAAATCCTAATGGGTGTCTAAAGGTGTAATCCAATTACACCTTCCAAGCATTGGATCTTTGATGTTGGTTTCTACTTTGAACTTCCCTAGTTGCAACCACTAACCAAATCAGAATGAATTAGTAATTATGGCTAACTTTAGCTATGACAACCAAAACTGAAGATTGATAAAGGTTAGTCGAGAAAGAAAGTTAAGTAGCCTAAATTGTAGAGATTGTTTAGCCCTTTCCAAAATGATTAAGAACTCTAAATTTGACTTAATTCTCTAAAAGATATTCAAGGATGAAATTTGACCCTAAAATTAGTGTCTAAAACTTCATTTGTCAATTTCTAACATTCTAACAATTGAAATTCACTTTTGGTTTTGGATTGATTTTTCTATTTTAAATCTTCTACGTAAATTATGAGTTTCACTTTGATTAGTCAAAGTTTGTAGAATTTCATCCAAAATTGTTTCAAGCTAAGTCAAATTTCATCCTACTCTATTTTGTTTGTTATAAAGTTGTTTTCTAAGTTTTAAATAGTTTTGGATACATTGAAGTATCTTCTATGCAATTCTAAACCTAATTTGTTCTTTTATTATCTTTTGACTTTGAGTGTAAATTCTTAATTGATTCTTACTACTTCTTTGGACTTTTGATTTTACTTCTACTTTTAGAGTTAAGTAATTTTATCTTAAGGTCCTGATTTTACCTCTCTAAAAAGACAAAACACTTCTAATTTTGACCTTCTCAATAAAAATGACTTATGGATGAAGTTTGATTGTCATCAAGTTTCATCCATCAATTTTTTTACCTTTGACTTTTAAAATTACTTTTAACTTTCACCTTTTGACTTCTACTTTAACCGCTAAAAGACCAACATGCATTTTTTGGCAACATAGAAATTTTGGGCAAGTACGTGTGCCTAGAGATTTGCATATTTTAGGCTCAAATTTTAATAGAAGGTGGAGACAAGGAATATCTTTCATGTGCACTAAACTTCATGACATTTGGAAATATGGGTAAAAAGTTATGGCCTAGTATGTTATTTTTTTTGTAAATGGGCAGTTTGGGAAAATCAGAAAAAATCACCCTTTTTTAGAAATAAAAATTTGAAATTGTTTTTTTAGAGTTATATATACATGGAAAGCTTTGAAGCATTCCATTTTGATCAATGAGTCAA
Source organism: Rhytidiadelphus loreus (assembly GCA_947034895.1). Taxonomy (NCBI): domain Eukaryota; kingdom Viridiplantae; phylum Streptophyta; class Bryopsida; order Hypnales; family Hylocomiaceae; genus Rhytidiadelphus; species Rhytidiadelphus loreus. Next base: position 22,688,982 of record OX344765.1, on the reverse strand, counting down.
AAATTATGAGGAGTTTTAGTTTGCGGGTTGTTATGGATTCTCTATTCTAAAATAAACTTTGAAGTCCTTTATTCAACTCAATTTTCAATATTTTTGGAAAAAATAAAATCATTGGATGTAGATTGTTTATTACAACACTTCAACCATTGGGATTGGCATTTTTCAATTCCATAAATAAATTGTTAACAATTTAGTATTTTGAATCATTCTCCACTTCTTTTTACTTATTATTTTTTTCCTATATGTTGTACAATTCCAAATGATCTAAAAATTTTCAAGCATGTAGCCAAGGCTTGCCTTGAAGAACAAATCCAAAGAAGCACCACTATTTTGGACATTTCTTCATACAAATGTGATCTTGTGAAGTGTAGCTGCCCGATTTTTGTAGGGCCAAAAAAAAGATTTCTATGAATTTGAAAACTCATATCTTACAATCCACGTGGTGGAAATTTCTGAAATTTTTTCCATGTGTTTTCAAATCAGCATACTACAAGACCCTTACGTTACATGTGTCTAAAAATGCTTTTTCCCAAAATTTGGTACTTTGAATTAGAAATGGCAGTTTTGGAGTGTTTTTGGTGAAAACACAGTCATGATCCTTAGGGGTTAATCTAGATTCTAAGATTTCCTCTTGGATTCTTTTGGATTTTTTTCTACTTTTCATCTACTTTTAACTCTAACTTTCATCCAAGCGTTCCTTTTGGAGTTTTAATCAATTTTTTATGGTTAATATATTTTTGAAGAGCCAATGAAAATTTCTAACTATTTTTACTTTTTTTTTGTGGTGGTGGTTACAATTGTCCTAATGGTCTGCCCTTAATTCTAAATTTTATTTCTTGTGTTTTTGATTTTATTTCTTATGTTTTTGATTTTAATTCAAATTTTGGGGTGAAAATCAAATGTATGAGGGAGAGGAATTCAAAAATGTATCTCAAATTTAGTAGCTTTGATTTCTCTATCTTCATTCACCAATATTATAACATCATTGTAAACTTGATCAAGCTCCATTTTGATTTCTTTGTATTTGAATGTGGTATTTTGTAAACTTGTGCAAGAGACTTAAAGAAGCCTGAATCTTTTTCCTCCCCCTTTTCTTTTTCTTTTAAGATATTTTATCCAAACCAAATCTAATTTGCTAATTGTTGGCTACTTGTCCAAAAAGTCATCCAAACTTACAAACAAGCTTGTTAACTTTCTCCCACTAATAACTAACTTCTAGAACTTCTCCAAAGTCAAACTATTTTTTTATTTGTTTTTTACCTTCATCTTCTAATCAAAATATAACTATGGTTTAAAAAGTCAAACTATTCTTTGTGAGTGGACCAAAATTGATTTTGAAACCTACTTGCAACCAAACCATATGACTCTTAAGTTTTCCAAACTTTGTATTTAGTTTGTTGTTTGCAATTGAAGTTGGAAAGTTGCAACACGTGAGATCCAAAACAAAGCTTGGAGAATTTGAGCTTCAACTCATTATGCAAAGAGAGCTTCAATTCAATATGTGCTAGAGGCCCAAGGTATGCCTAGTTGACTTTTAGGTAATTGAGTTTTGAAATCAAACACAAACATAGTTGACTTGATCTAACTCCTTTTCACCTCAATTCTTGATTTTACTTTCTTACTTTTCAAAGTTTCAACCTTGTTGGACACAGTTTGAACTTTCAATCTTTCAATTTTTGAAAATTGCACTTTGGTTGCAAATCCTTGATCTCCTAATATTTTCTACCATTGGAATTTTATAAAATCAATTCCTATTTGGATAAATTCCAAGCATTCCTTCCTCTCAGACCTTGGACTTTGGAAACTATACTTTGCGTGACAATTTTTCAACCTTCTCCTTTGACGCAAACGTGAAAAGTTATAAAAACTAGTCTTTATTTGACAAAGTTTAAACTTCTAACACCCTTCTGCCTTTTGAAATAAGAAAACTAGCCTCCATTGGACAAATCTTGAGTTTTCTTTGAAAAATCGAAAATATGAAAAATTGAAAGTGTCAAAAATAAAAATAAATCCTCCAAAATTAGTAAAGTTGAAGATCAAATGTGGAGTTGACTAGTGTATCAAGAGCACTTGGAGTTGGATTGAATTCAAAGAGGGATCTTTTCTTACTCCCTTATACCTATCAAAGAGCCTAGGCTAGTTATATTTCATAGAAAAGTCAAACTCCCAGAGTTGAATTTTTACTTAGATTTGGTGTTAGGTTGGTGCTAGGATTCTTTTCAAATTTGGTGAAAGAAAAAAGGGGTAAGGATTTCTTCATACTAAAAATGTCTTTTTGAACCAACATAGAAGTCAAAATTTGAAAAATTAGGATGAAAATCCTAGATGATAAGTTTACCTTGTAGAAATAAGAAGAGGTGGGTGCCCCTGGAGGAATGCTCCTTTAAAACCTAAAGGACCATTGTCTCTTCGGGGGACAAATATGTTTTCGGGCAAGTACATACGGGCTGATATTTTCTTCTAGTATTTTGAAACTTTTTTTGGAGGTAGAAAAGTTGATTAGCTTCGTGGGAATATAATTTTTTTCAAAATTGGTGCCCGGGAACAATAGTTATGACCAAATAAGCTCAAACAAGGGTACGGCGGGCAGCTTGGGCAGCCCAAAGAAAATGGGTAAAAATTTGAATTTGAATTTGAATTTCTTTACTTTTCATAGATTATAATTTTGTCTATTTGGAAAGCTTTGATTCATTTGATTTGGATATGTTATGAGAAAGTTATGGACATTTTTGTTTTTCGGGCAGTTAGAGCATTTTCTTGAAAAGAATAACTTGTAGGATTCATTTCTGAATGCAATTTTTCAAATTTTCAATTTTTTTTTTTTTGCATGGTCTGATTTACTTGTTAGAACAATCTCACCATTGGGATTAGTGCATTTTAATTTCATCTAAAATATATGAATATTTTAGATTTTCCTTCTATCCCATACCTACTTCTACTTAACAATTTTTTTAAGAATGATAATTTATTTTTTTTTGAATTTTTTTTTTACCTTGACTCTTAACTCAATTCTCCACTATAAAGATTTAAAGCTCAAAACTTTGTAGTGAAAAAATTTGAAGTTAAAAATGTTCAAAGTCATAAAATCTAGTCCCGCAATGTGCTGAAAAACTTGTTTTTTCCACTTTAAACGCAGAATATCTTGCAATCGGAGGGGTCAAAAATTCTGAAATTTTTTCCACACACTCTCATACTAGTAAGGTGTAAGATCCTACGGTTAGATATGAAAATAAAACAATTTTCAATTTTTTTTACTCCTTGCTATAGATATGGCAGTTTTGAATGTTTTCTGGCAGAAAAAAGGCCTTGGTCCTTTAGGGGTTAAAACCCTAAAATCCTAAAACCACAATAGCCCCAAGGCTCATGCCAAGTCTGGATTTGGAGATTTGACCTATGGACCTGAATTTCTATGATCTATCAAAGTTTTAAGTTCCAACTTGGATGGATGAGAACTCCTAGGTTTCATCCATTCTTGGCTCTAAACTTCATCCATCTATATTTTCTACGTCCTAACTCCGATTCCTACGTGCCTCATGTTTTTGGAAACCCCTCGATGTCTACCTTAAGGCTACGTGCTCAAATGAAATATGTCCTATGTACTACTAGCACCTAACTCTTGGCCATATTCGGTTATTGGCCCCTAATGGGCTGGTTTAGAAAGGAGAGTTAAGGTTTTACCCTACATGGAGGTCCTTGATGAGGTTGGTCACGTCCCTTTCTTCTACCATTGCAATTCACGAAAATGGCTCTTACCGGTGGTCAAGTAATTTATTGCAATGATCTTTGTGGTCACATAAAAGGCGTTGGCTTTTCCTTATCTTTCTTCCTTTTCTTCCCGCCTCAATTCACGTGTCCCATTAATGAAAGTAGTTGGGCACTCACTAACTTGGTCATGTGGCCTCAAATTTGGACTAACTACCACTTACGCCCAACCTAATCTTCTTACATGTCAGCTTACCCTAATGGTGGAGGAGGATTCTCTCCCTATCCTTTTTTCCCTTCTATTTCCCCCCTTATCTAAGCTCTCCCTCACTTCCTTCCTACCTTCTACATTATTCTTCTTTTTTCCTTTATTTTATGCTAATCCTACTCTTACTGTACTTTTGGCTAACCTATTTCTAATTTCCGGCTTTCTATGATTTTTCTACTTCCTTCCCCCATTTTTTTTGGTTTAGGCCTAACTAGACCTTTTTGAGGTTTGTCCCCCGCATTGGACTCCAAGTTTCCTAAGCTAGGCCTCCTCCGATCGGTGGGTTGCTTCTATAGGTTGTCCCGAATGAATTGCTTCTGTGGGCTATTTTGAATGAGTTGCTTCCATAGGTTGTTCCGATAGACTGCTCCCGTGGGTTGTCTCGTTGGACTGTCCCGATGGGTTGCTTCCGTAGCTGTCCTGATCGTTGCTCTCGTGGGTTGTCCTAATGGACTGACCCCGTTGGGCTATTCTGATGGGTTGCCCCTATTGGGCTGTCTCGATGGGCTGGGTTCTAACTGAAGACTGACTTAAAATGTAGGTGTAAAGCAAAACTAGCCCAAATGAACTTGGTAAGATTTGAAGCTTAGCATTTAAACAGAACTTAATAGACTCTATTTTTGATGCTAAACTTTGGTTTCTTTCCAATGTGTTTTGGAAACTAAACTTTGGAGTTAACTGGTAAGTGGGTTCAAGGCTCCACCATCAATTTGGGTTTAACACCAAATCTAAGACTCCTAGCCCCCTAAGGGTTCAAAGCTCCACCGTTCAAATAAAATTTAACACACACCCTCACACACACTCTAAGACTTGGTAAAAAAAGGGAGATTCAAAGCTCCGCCGCCCCTATGGGGATTAATATAATATAGGAGGGGTTAGAACAAGAGGGTGGCTAATGCACACTCGAGGCCCGCATAAAACTTGGGTTAGTCAAAAGGAGATTAGTTTCGTACAAGATTTACGACTTAAGCTCAAAGCTAGAGGCCCCCCAAAGCGGCATCGCCAAGGTACAGTGGAGGATAATTCTAGGGTTAGTACAAGACAAGAGGACCACAAGGATGTGTGGTAGGGTTTTAGGGTTTAGGGTTTTAGGGTTCTTCCAGGGGCTGTTGTGGTTTTCTAATAAAAATATCTATAGTCTAAATTTAGGTAATTTAATTTGTAGTGTAGTTCACACCATTTTTGATAACATAAGATTTGTAAGATTTGGAGATTCCTGCATGAAATTATGACTAGATGAAGTTTTAGTCTTTAAGAGGCTATCTAAACTTCATCCACTCTTTTTGACATCTTTTCTATTTTTATTAACCAAGAATTTTGGACCTTGACTTTATGTTAGTAACTCTAGTCATGTTCAAAATTTAGACTTCAATGAATGATTTTTAAGTGACTTCATCTATTTCTTGTTCTAAACTTCATCCTTCTATAACTACTAGAATTTTAGGTATTTTCTCAAGGTTGAAGTAACTTTGAATTTTTCTAAGGTTCTTCTACCTAATTATATTTTTAAGTTTCAATTTGTTGTCTTCAAAAGGTTCTAGTCTACTTCCTACTTTGTTTCTAAGGTTCAAAATTCCTTCTAATAATTTACTATTATTAGAATTTTGAATTTAGTTCCTTATAGATCCTAGTATTACCTATTCATATTTCTAAAGAACTCTAGATTTGAACTTTCCTAGTGAAAGTTATGAGTGGATGAAGTTTGATTGCTAATCTGTGCTTCAAACTTCTTCCGTGGTTTTCTACCAATTTGCAATTCAAAAGTAACTCTCTATTTCACTTTTGACTTTTAGATTTCTAACACTATCTAAATTTCCATTCTTGTTCCTTTTGGATAAAATCGATGAATTTTCATCCATTATGAAGCCTAACCTTCATCCACTAATATCTTCTCAATTTAACTTCAATTTCTTAGTGCCATACATTTTTGTGAACCTCTAAACAAACTCTATAATATTTTCTATTTGAACTTTGGAAAAGGCCTAATCTTGGCATTCCGACTTGCACTTGTAATTCGGCTAAGTGTGAAAATGACTAATAAAAGAAATTGAATAGACATTAGAGTAGTTAGTGTCTTACCTTGAAATTTGCCTCATCTAGAAGGTGGTCAAAAAGACCTTCAAACTTTCCATCATTTTGGAGTAGATTGGCAATTTTGCCCACGGCTTAAAGTAGGTTTGAAAATACAATTGATGAAAATTCTAAACCAACACTTCTTTTCTTTTTCTCTACTTCTTTCCTTTCCACACTATTCTAACTTCATTACTTGTAATCCAAAGGTTGAATTTGAGGGGAATGGAATATTTGATGCAATTTTTGAGATAATAATTGACTTGAACCTTACCTATCTCTATCAAGAGGTTTTATGGTTTAAATTGATTCTTCAAGATTTCCTCCTAATCTCTAATTCTTTGTCTACTTTCTCAAATTCCTCTTTAAATCCTCAATCCTCATTTGTATCACTCATTCTTCTCCTCCACTCTAGCACTAGGTTTGTTTTAAGTGGCTTCTCTCCTCCTACCTCTTCAATATCAAATTGAGAGTTATTTTGCTACTTTGAAAGACTACTAATTATTTTATCCTATTATATTCCTCTAAACCCTTTCCTACTTGACTTCCTACTTTGAATTTATGCAACTCTTCTGCTTCCCAAAGTTTATTTTAGTTTTTGAAGAGTTTTTTTTCCATACCCAAAGCAAGTCTGTCAATCAATTTTTGGACAATTTTTGCATCCAATACATGTGAGCCTCAAATTCGTCACTTGGGACACATAGTTTTCTTTTTTTTAGATTGTTGCATTTGAAATCATAATATTATACAAAAAATACAGAAAAGAGTGTAGAACCAAAATAGTTATGTCACATGCCAGTATAGCTTTTGGTCATAAATAACCTTTCTCCCTTAGAACACCCCCAAAATCCACTTGTACATAGGTTAAAACCACAAAGTAGTGGAGGACAACTAGCTTATAGGGAACTTATCCAAAATAGCCTTAAAACCAGTGCATGTGACGATACTTGGCTAAATTGGTCCTAGGAGAGATAGAGAGATCCTTAAGTAAATCTCCAAAGATAGGTTCTAATTTCCCCAATCCATCGATGAAATATTAGGAACCCTAATTGGTAGCATGTAGGTGTCGACAAGTCAACCGAAGGAATCTACGACCATCAAATGGTCCTCTAGGATCAGAAGGATACAAACAAGTCAACCATGAATCAATTTGCCAAGATTCCCTCACATGTGAAAGATTCCTTGGCTGCCAATAATTAAAGAGAAGCAGCTCTTTCCTTTCTACCGGCCGGGAACAACCTCAAAACAAAATTCGCACGTGCGTAGGGGCTGTTGTGGTTTTAGGATTTTAGGGTTTCAAAGGAGCATTCCTCCAGGGGCACCCACCTCTTCTTATTTCTACAAGGTAAACTTATCATCTAGGATTTTCATCCTAATTTTTCAAATTTTGACTTCTATGTTGGTTCAAAAAGACATTTTTAGTATGAAGAAATCCTTACCCCTTTTTTCTTTCACCAAATTTGAAAAGAATCCTAGCACCAACCTAACACCAAATCTAAGTAAAAATTCAACTCTGGGAGTTTGACTTTTCTATGAAATATAACTAGCCTAGGCTCTTTGATAGGTATAAGGGAGTAAGAAAAGATCCCTCTTTGAATTCAATCCAACTCCAAGTGCTCTTGATACACTAGTCAACTCCACATTTGATCTTCAACTTTACTAATTTTGGAGGATTTATTTTTATTTTTGACACTTTCAATTTTTCATATTTTCGATTTTTCAAAGAAAACTCAAGATTTGTCCAATGGAGGCTAGTTTTCTTATTTCAAAAGGCAGAAGGGTGTTAGAAGTTTAAACTTTGTCAAATAAAGACTAGTTTTTATAACTTTTCACGTTTGCGTCAAAGGAGAAGGTTGAAAAATTGTCACGCAAAGTATAGTTTCCAAAGTCCAAGGTCTGAGAGGAAGGAATGCTTGGAATTTATCCAAATAGGAATTGATTTTATAAAATTCCAATGGTAGAAAATATTAGGAGATCAAGGATTTGCAACCAAAGTGCAATTTTCAAAAATTGAAAGATTGAAAGTTCAAACTGTGTCCAACAAGGTTGAAACTTTGAAAAGTAAGAAAGTAAAATCAAGAATTGAGGTGAAAAGGAGTTAGATCAAGTCAACTATGTTTGTGTTTGATTTCAAAACTCAATTACCTAAAAGTCAACTAGGCATACCTTGGGCCTCTAGCACATATTGAATTGAAGCTCTCTTTGCATAATGAGTTGAAGCTCAAATTCTCCAAGCTTTGTTTTGGATCTCACGTGTTGCAACTTTCCAACTTCAATTGCAAACAACAAACTAAATACAAAGTTTGGAAAACTTAAGAGTCATATGGTTTGGTTGCAAGTAGGTTTCAAAATCAATTTTGGTCCACTCACAAAGAATAGTTTGACTTTTTAAACCATAGTTATATTTTGATTAGAAGATGAAGGTAAAAAACAAATAAAAAAATAGTTTGACTTTGGAGAAGTTCTAGAAGTTAGTTATTAGTGGGAGAAAGTTAACAAGCTTGTTTGTAAGTTTGGATGACTTTTTGGACAAGTAGCCAACAATTAGCAAATTAGATTTGGTTTGGATAAAATATCTTAAAAGAAAAAGAAAAGGGGGAGGAAAAAGATTCAGGCTTCTTTAAGTCTCTTGCACAAGTTTACAAAATACCACATTCAAATACAAAGAAATCAAAATGGAGCTTGATCAAGTTTACAATGATGTTATAATATTGGTGAATGAAGATAGAGAAATCAAAGCTACTAAATTTGAGATACATTTTTGAATTCCTCTCCCTCATACATTTGATTTTCACCCCAAAATTTGAATTAAAATCAAAAACATAAGAAATAAAATCAAAAACACAAGAAATAAAATTTAGAATTAAGGGCAGACCATTAGGACAATTGTAACCACCACCACAAAAAAAAAGTAAAAATAGTTAGAAATTTTCATTGGCTCTTCAAAAATATATTAACCATAAAAAATTGATTAAAACTCCAAAAGGAACGCTTGGATGAAAGTTAGAGTTAAAAGTAGATGAAAAGTAGAAAAAAATCCAAAAGAATCCAAGAGGAAATCTTAGAATCTAGATTAACCCCTAAGGATCATGACTGTGTTTTCACCAAAAACACTCCAAAACTGCCATTTCTAATTCAAAGTACCAAATTTTGGGAAAAAGCATTTTTAGACACATGTAACGTAAGGGTCTTGTAGTATGCTGATTTGAAAACACATGGAAAAAATTTCAGAAATTTCCACCACGTGGATTGTAAGATATGAGTTTTCAAATTCATAGAAATCTTTTTTTTGGCCCTACAAAAATCGGGCAGCTACACTTCACAAGATCACATTTGTATGAAGAAATGTCCAAAATAGTGGTGCTTCTTTGGATTTGTTCTTCAAGGCAAGCCTTGGCTACATGCTTGAAAATTTTTAGATCATTTGGAATTGTACAACATATAGGAAAAAAATAATAAGTAAAAAGAAGTGGAGAATGATTCAAAATACTAAATTGTTAACAATTTATTTATGGAATTGAAAAATGCCAATCCCAATGGTTGAAGTGTTGTAATAAACAATCTACATCCAATGATTTTATTTTTTCCAAAAATATTGAAAATTGAGTTGAATAAAGGACTTCAAAGTTTATTTTAGAATAGAGAATCCATAACAACCCGCAAACTAAAACTCCTCATAATTTTTGACTCATTGATCAAAATGGAATGCTTCAAAGCTTTCCATGTATATATAACTCTAAAAAAACAATTTCAAATTTTTATTTCTAAAAAAGGGTGATTTTTTCTGATTTTCCCAAACTGCCCATTTACAAAAAAAATAACATACTAGGCCATAACTTTTTACCCATATTTCCAAATGTCATGAAGTTTAGTGCACATGAAAGATATTCCTTGTCTCCACCTTCTATTAAAATTTGAGCCTAAAATATGCAAATCTCTAGGCACACGTACTTGCCCAAAATTTCTATGTTGCCAAAAAATGCATGTTGGTCTTTTAGCGGTTAAAGTAGAAGTCAAAAGGTGAAAGTTAAAAGTAATTTTAAAAGTCAAAGGTAAAAAAATTGATGGATGAAACTTGATGACAATCAAACTTCATCCATAAGTCATTTTTATTGAGAAGGTCAAAATTAGAAGTGTTTTGTCTTTTTAGAGAGGTAAAATCAGGACCTTAAGATAAAATTACTTAACTCTAAAAGTAGAAGTAAAATCAAAAGTCCAAAGAAGTAGTAAGAATCAATTAAGAATTTACACTCAAAGTCAAAAGATAATAAAAGAACAAATTAGGTTTAGAATTGCATAGAAGATACTTCAATGTATCCAAAACTATTTAAAACTTAGAAAACAACTTTATAACAAACAAAATAGAGTAGGATGAAATTTGACTTAGCTTGAAACAATTTTGGATGAAATTCTACAAACTTTGACTAATCAAAGTGAAACTCATAATTTACGTAGAAGATTTAAAATAGAAAAATCAATCCAAAACCAAAAGTGAATTTCAATTGTTAGAATGTTAGAAATTGACAAATGAAGTTTTAGACACTAATTTTAGGGTCAAATTTCATCCTTGAATATCTTTTAGAGAATTAAGTCAAATTTAGAGTTCTTAATCATTTTGGAAAGGGCTAAACAATCTCTACAATTTAGGCTACTTAACTTTCTTTCTCGACTAACCTTTATCAATCTTCAGTTTTGGTTGTCATAGCTAAAGTTAGCCATAATTACTAATTCATTCTGATTTGGTTAGTGGTTGCAACTAGGGAAGTTCAAAGTAGAAACCAACATCAAAGATCCAATGCTTGGAAGGTGTAATTGGATTACACCTTTAGACACCCATTAGGATTTTATACGACAAAGACACTTAGAACCTAGTTGTGTACATGTTATTCCAAGGGCGGGAATAAAAAGCCCACAAACTCTTTGATGTCTTTGGTTCCTTAAGCTTTTTTGTAAATCAAAATTGGACATTTTTGGACTTTGAAGTATTCATTCGTCCTTTAAAGACAAAAAGATTTGAAATAAATGTTTGATGGTAAAATTCAATTTTGAACTTTAAAATAAATTTTCTAGGTTGGAATTAGAATCATCATGTATTAATACAATATTCACATTTGACAATAAATAAAAAATTCTATTTTTTCCTTAAAATCATAAATGAATTACTTCACTAAAAATTGACTTAGAAGACATCAAGTTAATGTGCCAAGTTACTTACTATGTATTGGAAAATAATGAAAGAATATTGGACAAAAATGGTCAAATTGTGCAATGGAATTTTAATAAAAGGTCAAAAAACAAGGTAGTGTTTATTTTCTAATGAAAATATCTACATATTAACTCTTGTTTCTACAAAATGTTAATCCTACAAAACTCTCTATAATCATGAATAAAGCAGAGTACTAAAGGTTGGTAAAATGGACAAGGTTCCGAAATGGTTCACCCATTTTACCAGCCTCTACTTCACATATGATGCATGCAACACGATTATAAAGTGTCTTAACTCCTAAGTCCCATTGTCTTTTGGGGAGACATACTGGATTTTGGGTAGGTTCCTATGGTTGCAATTTTTTCATAATTTTTGAAACTTGCTTTGAAGATAGGAAAAAAAATTAGCTTTGGGGGATAAATCAATGTCCGAGAGCAAAAGTTATGTGAAAACAAGCCCAAAACAAAACTTCTTGGGCAACACCCTAAAATTCACAAATAATCAAAATCAAAATTTCAAAATTTTGTTTCATATAGAATGTATATTTGTTTGCATGGAAAGATTTGATTCATGATTATATTTGGACTAGTTATGAGAAACTTCTAGACAATCTTGTTTTTTGAATAATCCAAAGTTTTTTGTGATAAAATAATATATAGGGTTAATTTTTTAGAACAATTTTCATAATTTTCCATTGGTAGATTAATCTTATTGTTGAAATTATGGTATTTCAATTCCATTTTAGACTTATTCATAATTTAGATTTTTCTTCAATCTCGTGCCTACTTCTACTTAACATTTTCTAAAGAATGAAAATCAAATGAGTGTTTTCTTCAAGAAAATTCCCCTAGACTTTCAACAAAATCCTTCAGCATAGAAAAAATAAAATCTAATATTGATAGTGCTCAAATTTTGAATTAAAAAGATTCAAAGCTTGAAAATATAATCAAGCAAGGTAGAAAAAAACAAATGATTTTTTTTCAATTCAAACACAAATCATTGTGGAATCCACTTGGTCAAAATTTTGAAATCTCTTCTATACATTCTTATACTAGTGGCTAGTGCAAGATCCTATAATTGAATATGCAAAATAAACAATTTCTAAGGGTTTTTTGCACTTTGCAATAATAAAAATGGCAATTTGAGAGCAATTTGATGATATAAAGGCCATGGGACGTTAGAGATGAAGTGTGTTTTCATGTAGTATAACAATTCATTTATCCAAAATGATGAACCTAGAGATTACCTTCACAAAATCAATTTCTATAGTGATGTTGATTGTATATTTGAAAAGGAATATAAGAATAGATTTCTTATTTTTGTCTACTGGATATCTTTTGGGAAGTAATTGGAATTTTTTTTTTCTAAGCTTTCCATCTCAGAGCAAGTAATAATTTAGTTTTCCGTTCTATCTCATGGAACCTTCTACTCAACACATTTTTAAGAATAAAAAAATCAAATTTTACAATTCTAACCACGAGATGTACATCTTAAACTACCAAAAGGATGCATAAGTCTATCCAAGAAATGCTGAAAAAGTATTTACGATGGCTTAGAATTACATTGGCAAGAAAACCATCATTTTGTGTGTTGATGGCATAGGAACAAGAAATCTCTTTTTAGATACCCCTTCAAATACAAATTGAACATCATTATATAATTAAATTTCTTGAAACTTTATCTATAGATACATCATTTTGGGTTTACATAAATTCTCAAAAGTCCTCAAAACCATCAAAACCTAAAATGTGAAACAAGAACAAATTTTCATACTAAATAGTAATTGATATTTCAAAAATCCTAAGAAAATACATCATATAGTTGGAAGGCCAAATCTAACTTTTTTTCAGCTCATTACTTTCAAAGTCATGGTACAAGAAGAGTTAGCTATGCATTGTATGATGCCAAAATGCAACAAGCATTACAAATGTTTTATGCTTTGGTCTTCATGCATCATTCATTCCAATTCAACAAATTCATATATAATGACATTCTTGAGAACACACACTTTTGTGAAATATTTTTCTGCCAAAATCATAATTATCAACTATTAATGGTTAAATTGATCAATCTATGGATGAATCCAATGGATTTAGAACTAGACTTCAAATCACACAAATCATTGGTCTACAATTCGAAAAAATTCAACCATATGACACAAATGTGACCGATAACAATGCCAAATGATTGACACATCCATTTTCTTCCAAAAAAATGTAAAAAAGCATGATTCTTGTTATCTAAGCATTGGGATGCATTTGGAATAAAAAATCGTTTGTATATCAATGAATGTAGATGAAAGTTGGATGACAATCACATTATTTGTAACTCTATGGAAATAGTGTAGACTACATTAAACTATCTAATGGTACCAAAAGTATTGTAAACATTTGTATTAATGTGCCTCAAGAATTTGCATAATTATCCAATTTAGTGAGTTTCTAATGATTTAGCGTTAAGATTGATTGGCGCAATGACGTACTAATTGATATTAACTTGAGTGTCAAGTAAATGTTGGAACACACATAGTTTTGGTTGAAGGATGGAGCATTGGTGCCATGCCACCCAATCAAGCTACTTGCAATGGTCAATCAAAATCCAAGACTCGGTAGTTGGAAAATTGAACGCAAAGTATAAATACATGGGCGTTTGTTGGAAGTCTCCCATTTGTAAGTCTCTCATAGTCCCTCATTTAGCCTATCGCTTAGACAATATTGTTGGAGTGAAAGGTGTAAGTGCCTCATTTCAAACCGTGTCTTTTTCCTTCAAAGATTAGGAAAGTATACAATACAAAGTCCCTTCAAAGTTCAAACCTATCACATTAACTTTGGTAGATTTCAAGTTGTGAACAGTTCTTAAAGAACCGTGTGATATAGAATAGTGTAGGGATTACAAGTATCTTGACTTTCAAAGTATTGGAGTGCTTATTATTCGTACGTTGATTACTAGGTCCTACAAAACATTTGTAGATACGTATATAGATCATCTTAGCATGAATCCGCATCTTGAGATTAGCAACGATACTATGAGACCATGCACGATGGGTGAAGACATAAATTTTGTCTACGGTGCGTTGGGGCCATATACCAATTCAATAGACAATATAGTTGAATTCCTTAAAAGCCATGATATAGGAGTAGGCTACAAGTCTATTTGCGATGATGGTAAGGAGGGTCGTTGGATCATTATCCAATCCACAAATACAGCTTACATTGCCCAAGGGCTGTTTCAATTTGACGTAGATGAAATGGTCATGAGGGAGGACAATTGTGCCATTGGTGTTATACATGGCCAGAACAAGCGGTTCATTGAAATAAGAGGACTTGGAAAGTCTTGTTTTGATATTTGGAGTGTAGGGGAGTTTTGGGTGATTAGTAAGGCCCATGATGCAAATGAAGGTCAAAGTATTTGTGCGCCGCCAACCATCCTTTCTAGTTGTGATATTGTAGCGGTAGAAGCTGGTATTGATCCAACTTTGGGTTTTCATATTCCGGAGGTGAAAGGGCAAGTTTCTGAAGCTGTAGTTGAAGAGGATGCGGGGACTATGCTACTTAAGATTGGTACATTATGTGAAGGGGGGACCAACAAAAAGATAATAGAGCGAGGAGAATTATGCCATTTGGTAGACTTTGTTGGTACAAGTCTTGGAGCTATTCACAATGATGAAGGACTTGCTCCATGGATGCCAACCACTTGTCTTGAACTTCAACATGGTAATCATATTTCTGAACCCACATAAGATGGAGTACATTTGCATGATGGGAAATCCCAATCTTTTGGACCTCTTCCAAATGATTTGGGCACCTCTCCAATCGATGACGTATTTGCAATGTTTGGAGACTTGTTGAAGAGCAACCAAGCATTCAAGCTAGGGCCTCATGGTTGGATGAAACTTATCGATGATGGTGTAGATTGTGAAGCAACAATTGTGCCAACTAATCACGAAGCGATTGATACGAGGATGGAGGTTGTAGACAATAGTAGTGGTAGTGGAGAATTGGCTTCAGTGATGCAAGTTGATGGTCATGAAACGTTGGAAGACAATCATGTGCAATTTGAATTGGATACAACACATGCACATATTGGAGCATCCCACTATGACTTGGAAGGACAACAAATGGCACAAGAGACAATGGTCGCTACTCCAAATCTTAGAGACAATAACAACCCTACTAGAAAAAGACCATGGATGGACGAGCCACCTTGTTTTAGTTTGGCGGAGGTGAATAATGACATGATGGAGGCAACACCCATCTTTGAACCTATTATTGGTGATGGTGCAAATGATGAAGCATGGACTATGCCAAAGATAGCACGAGTGGGTCAACCTCTATCACCCCAATCCGTATTACGCTTGAATGCATTGAGAAGGGCAACAAGTCCAAATGAAGTTGATTTTGTAGACACGGGATCATCTAGCAATGGCAATGGAGACACGGCTCCCTCCATGCTTAGTGGCTTGATGGAGACTCTAGAGGGCAATGCTCCACATCCTCTACTTGATGCAGGAACGTTTTTGTTCACACAATCCCAATGGATGAGTCGTCTAGCGAATGAGAAAGACATCTCTAAAGATGGAGAAGTGGATGGTCCAATGGTAGAAGGGATGATTGCAACCACTAGCAAAAGTTTTGAAGGGTGCAAGACCAACAAAAAACAACCAAGGCAATCCCGATTCAAGCAACATGGTGTGAAACGGTATGTATTTGGAATTCTTGACCCTTAGCTTTATAATTGCTACCACTCTCTGTCCATTGGGTGTCCATAACACTCATTTGGCACTATAGTGTCACAACTTTGAACTTAAGTTGAATCACCAAAACCACTTCATTAAACTCATAAGAGCAAGTAGATGCCAACTTGCTAGCAATACCAATGTCTCATATATGAGCTTCCCATGACCATAAATGCGTTGGAATGAAAACCTTGACTATTAGATTAGTGCAACCTTACCATTATTTGGGCTTTTAGTAGGATTTGGTTCCAAATAAGATGGTGCATTATTCATTTTAGCAAGTAAATTCATAAGACTCAATCAAGATTGGTGGTGGTGAAAATGTTGAATAGGCGTCAAGGAGGGAGGGAAAGTTTTGTTGCCTACTTTAGGCCCAAAGATCTTTTGGAATCCAATAAAACGTTTTTGACTATTGGTAATAATTTACATGCCATCTACAACAATGCACTATTATTTTTCAACGTGAAAATTGTATTTGATTTCTAGTGTAGATCATTGAAGTACACCCCATTTCTTGTCCTTAACCAAATAGATTAACAAACTATCGTTGCAAAACTTGGATACACAGGAGAATTTTCAAATGAAAGGGAAGCATGGTATGCCTTCAATCTATTTGCATTTGTCCATGAAGGCGAGGAGTCGTGCATTAATATGGTAAGACCATGTTGCTTGCTTTGGGTAGGAAGGCCTTGGTTTGGGATGTTGTGTGCTTATTGTGAGCCACTTGTTGGATTGGTTTCTTGTTTATTCCATCTAGTTGTATTATTTTAGAGCCCTTCTACATTAATTTATAAATAAATATTTATAACAACATTACAATAATGCATATAAAAAGAATTGAACACTAACTTGCTCCAAATCCACATTTTATAAAATAGAATTTAGTTTATGTATTTTTAGGGATTCCTATGAAATATACTATAGTTTAGAGAACAACAACTTTGATAATTATCAATTATGTGTAGCTAAAGGAAACAATAATCCAAGTCCATCCCATTTATTTTCCATAATTGTGGTATTATTTCTCTAAAGACAATTTAAAGAATTGATTCATTATTGTCATTTGCCATTGTAGGAAGATAGGGACTCCATTGAAATGGATGCGGTTGTTTGGGGAGAACTTCCTCGAGTGGATTTGGTGGCCCATTTGAGGCTCAAGTAAGTCCCCCTTCATTTCTAAAACTACCTACTTGATTATTATGTTTTTGATTGGAAGCATCAAAACGTGACAATGAAAAGAATTAGGGGTCCATAATTGTATATTCCATGTCCCCATGTAAGCCCTATTATTTATAATTGTTTGGTTCCATCTAACTATATACTCTCTACAAGAAAAAACAAGTTGACAAGTTTCTTTTGAGAAATTGGGGTTCATTTGAAGGGACGATTTAGAGTGATGTATGTTGTGCAATCTCCTTGACTGTAGATACAAATCAAGGATGAAATGACATCAATGGATGCCACCTTGTTGAAATGGTTTCTAAATTATTTGTACTTGATATATTGGAACAGGGGAAGGGAGTACTTTCGAAGCAAAGTTTTGCCTTCCGATTCTTTAATTCCAAGATATAGGAACATCAAATTTAGAAAGTGAGAACATGACCTCTTTCATTCTACATGAAATATGGCCTTGATAGAATGATATATGGACATGCCTTTTGTTTGTTTTTATTGAATTTGTTGTGCAATTTAGCGTAAATGTCTTCTAATGTTCAAATGAGAAACTCAATTCAAGGTGTTGTGTGCTTGCAGAAATGCTCGAGGGATTGATAAAGGAAAAATCCGATGGTTTTGCGACATTCCCCTTGCCAAAGGAGTGACGGATCCTAATGTTGGCAATGGCACAAAAGACACATCCACATATGGTACCCAATCTTACAAACTAGACATACATTGCATGGAGCCAATGCATTCATGATGTTTGATATATTCAACCATTGAGTTCATTGTGTTTGAATGGATACATTAAATTGAAACAATTGATCTCATATAAACGACTTGCTCTTTTAGATATATGAAAGTTGGATCACATGGCTCTAGAGGAGAGTATGAAAATTATATATTAGTTGTTCTCATGAACTTAATATCATGAATTGCATTGTGTGTGTATTAGAAACATCGGAGGAGGCCGCAAAAGAGGCGGATAGGTTGTCAATGCTAAATGAGAGACATATGGCTTGGACCAACTATACTATCACGGACTACATGACGGAGGATGAGAAGGATCAATGGGACCCAATGTGGATCCCCTTGCAAGATAATCCCAAGAGATATCTTTCCACTACAAAGTACAATTCCTTAGACTAGAAGTCTATGTCTTCATGCGCAAGAGGGACAATTATTGTTGAATGATGGAAAGCTTTAGATGTTGTCATAGGGTACAATGATGTACCAACATATTTTCATAGCACATCTTGTATGAATTGGTATACCAATGGTTTATTAATACTAATTCTTATCACTTGTAGTAATAGTTTGTAGCCCAATTTGATGAAAGGTAGAGGATTGAATCTTCACCAACTCCGTCATTTGTGTATGTTTGAATACTAAAAACAAAGGACTCAAAAATGGACATCTCTTCATTAATAGCAAGTATCATGTGACGGATTACACTTTGTGCTCTTGTACTTTTTGAAACATGTGTGAGTTGCATGCATTGCAAATGAATGTGGTGTCTTGCATATTCTCTTTAGAAAACTGACTTTGTCTTTTTAATAAGGTTTTGTGTTTAATAATTTGAGTTCTTTTTGATAAAGCACATTGGAATTCCAATTTAATGACTAATGAGATCCATTGAAAGCAATTCATGATTTACAATAGTAAGTTTGCTAATTTGCTATGAGTGTTGAATTATTGAGTATGGTGCATTTCCTTGTACGAGTACATGCTTTGACATAGAATTCATAGGTAGCACCTCTAGCTTTGAGGTATCATCTTTCAAGAAATGAAGGTAGTTAGACACATCATTTATGGACTGCAACCCAATTTGGACCTCTAGTTCTACGTCCAATTTTATTCTTTTACATCTTAATGTAGTAGAAATTACACATAATGGAAAATTGGGGTTCAAAGGGTTGGAATTAGAGCTTCAAGGGTTGGCACTAATTTTTAATGTTATGATTTTGGAATTCAATGAGCATCACCATGCAACTTTGAAACTTATCAAAAGGTTCATTCATTCATTTGCAATTTGATGGGACACTTTTAAGTTTTTATTGAACCATTTAGTATAATAAAGAAAAACACATTCATTTGGCATGCAAAAGGGCAAGAATACTAATTGTCGGTCCGATCAACAATGAAAAGCTATATTGGATTTTCTTTTACCATCATTGTATATGAAGTATAGTCTCTTTGGCTTAGAGGTCATGAAGATCTCAAAAACCATAGAAATTAAAGATTAAAATAAATTTAGAGCAAACTTTCATGCTGTCTTACAATTGGAAAGATTTTTTTTTTAAAATTTAGTAAATTAGAAACATTATGAACTTTATTTGGATTCAAAATCAAGCTAGTAGAATCTGAGTTCCATGGAAGGTGGCCCATGGCATTAATGATGAGGACGGTGATGAAGTATTGTCAATATATGGCAACAATTTGGACTTTTGATGATGTTGAGTTCGTTGTTTTTTGTAGTGGTGATGAGCAATGTGTAAGACTACGAGTCCAACCTTCTTAAATGTTCCCTATCTAACAGTCTTGATATGTGTTTGTGAGGGACTTTCATTTGCCATTTAATGTCTAAACCTTTCTATGAACTTTTGAATATTTGAATATTTGAATATCTTCTATTATATTTTTGTGCAAATAAAGGTCTTATCTCAATTTCATCAAATTGATTATAAAAAGGAGGTTGATTTTTGAAGGATCAAGTAGTGTTTAGGATAAAAGAATAGTATAGTAGTTTGACCATCAAAACTCTTACTCATCATTTAGAGTATGGATATGAAAGCACTTAGGGTTTACGGTTCATTAACTCCTAAAGATTTTTTAATATGTTTTCATCAAAAACGCTCAAAAATTGTCATTTCTAAACAAGTACCAAATTTTAGAAAGAAAAAAATTTAGATACATATAATCATGGGATCTATAGTATGCTAGTTTGAAAAAATGTGGAAAAATTTCAGAAATTTCTACCATGTAGATTGCAAGATAAAATGTTTGAAGTGAAAAAAATATTCTTTGTGGCCTTGCAAAAACTTGGACAACTATACTTCACAAAGTCACATTTGTATGAAAAAATGTCCAAAATGGTGGTTACTCTTTAGATTCCTTCAAGGCAAGTTGGTTAAATGCTTGAAATTTTTTAGATCATTTGGAATTGTACAATATATAAGAAAAATAAAACAAGTAGAAAGAAGTAGAGAATGATTCAAAATACTAAATTGTTAACAACTTATTTATTGAATTGAAATATGTTAATTCCAATGGTTGTAATGTTATAGTAAAAATTCTACAACTATTGTTTAATTTTTTTTCTAAAAAATTGAAAATTGAATTAAATAGAAGACTTCAAAGTTTATCCTAGAGGCTAGAGTAGAGAATCTATAACTACCTATAATCTACTTGCAAACTAAAATTCTTCATAACTTTCATCTCATCAATCAAAATGGAATGATTCTCAGCCTTCCACAAATATATAAATATATAAATATAAATTCAAATTTTTATATTTTGTAAAATTTGTTGCCCGACTTGCACAAATATTGTTGAAAACTACATATCATACAAAATCTTTTTAACAATGTAATCAAAAGTTATGAAAATTATTGGACCTTAAAAGCTACTCCTTTGACACGTGTTGTGTGAAAATTTCAAAGAAAAAAAAAATTCCATTTATAGCGAGTTGTCTAAAATTACTATATTGCTAAAGAACACAATTTAGGGCTTCAAGAGTTAAGGTTCATAAATTGTGCTACAATGTTTCTTTTCAAATTAGGTCCTAGATGGTTCTAAGTCAAAATCTTGTCTCCAATAATTTGGCCCTTGTAGAGGGTTTTCAAAGAAGTTTTCAAATACATAAGTTTTCAAATAAACAAGTCTTCTAATAAGTTTTCAAGTTATTCAAAATGATCCATCCATGTATTATTTCAACATATAACAAACTTTTTTAATAAATGAGACATGCTACATTAGGTTGAGTTAGTCACCACAATCAATGTTTTTGGTGCCAAGAATGGTAAGAGTGATTAGTGATGACAATAGAAAATTTCACCTTTTGAGTGTAAAACCACTATTAATAGAAAGTGATTTTTCTAGACCTTGATGTTCGGATCAATGTAGGAAAATTGTAATGGCTATAGGTGAGTAAGATGACCATTATGGATACACTTTTGTTGGTTTGGGGGTAGCCTACAAACTCTTTTGAGTCAGTCATGCAATATACTTCAAAAATTCATAAGAACTCATATTTTTTCAAAAAAATGAATAATCTCAATTTTCTTTTGCCATTTCTAACATTTGTCTCCATGTGAAATGAAATTTTAAAAATTCAACAATGTTGTAAGAACAAAGTGGCAAACCAATCATTCTGCATGAATTGCTTGGTTTACGGCTTATGATTGACCAAACCATTTCCACCAATTGCCTAATTTTGTCATTCTACTTTTGGCTCCAATTCAACCACAAAATTCATCCAAATCCATTCATTTTATAACAAAATCAATGCATTAATGCCAACAACAGGTAATGTGTCAATACTTAATTGGTGAATACTTAAGTGCAAATAAATACATAGAAAGGCCATTATAGGTTGTTTATGGGATGTTTATGACTCCACTCTATGGATAGTTTTATAATTTTACAATAGACCACTTTAAAAATTCATAGAATTTTTAATTTTTAATCAAAAAATTATAATTCTACCTGGGTTTGATTTGTCAAACAAGCGCACGCCTCTAAAAAAATATTTTCCTTTCTTAGAGGTGGTCCCAAGATATTCAACTTGCAAATCAAGGTGGTAATAGGCTTATCTACCTTGCATGGAAGCCACACTTATTGTGGTGTTTTGTAAATTACAATTGGATTTTGATTCTAAAGTATTCAAAGTAAGTTCCACAAAATGACAAAATTGACATTTTAGTATATTTAATTTAGATTGAAAATTTTAAAATTTTAAATTATAGAATTTAGAATTAGAAAACATGAAATATCAATTGAAGTAATATCAACAACTTGAGGAATAATTTTGGAAACTTGAAATTCATTAGATGTATCTGTTTTAACCCCTAAAATCCTAAATTTCATTTTTAGGAAAATAGCAATTTTGGACAACTAATTACAAATGGAAAATTTTTTCCTTTGAAATTTTCACACGACACGTGCCCAAGAAATAGCTTTAAGGCCCAACAATTTTCATAACTTTTGATTACATGGTTAAAAGTTTTTGTCTGATATGCAATTTTCAACAATGTTCGGGCAGTTGGGGCAACAATTTTTTCTTAAAATCACTTTTATAAATTATAAAAATTTGAATTTTTTTTTTCTAGATTTATATATTCATAGAAGGCTTTGAATCATTCCATTTTGATTGATGAAATGAAAGTTATGAAGAATTTTAGTTTGCAAGTAGTTACAAAATTTCTATTCTAGGATGACTTTTGAAGTCCTTTATTGAACTCAATTTTCAATATTTTGGAAAAACAAATAAAAACATTAGGTGTACATTGTTTATTAAAGCATTGCAACCATTGGTATTGGCATTTTTCAATTCCATAACTAAATTCTTAACAATTTAGTATTTTGAATCATTCTCAGCTTCTTTCTATTTATATGTTGTACAATTCCAAATGATCTGAAAAAATTTCAAACATGTAGCCAACTTCCTTTGAAGAGAGCTACCCAGGGTTTTGTAAATGCCAATATCTTGCAATCTACATGGTGGAAATTTCTGAATTTTTTTCCACATCTTCTCAATCTAGCATACTTCAAGATCCTATGGTTATATGTATCTAAAAATGATTTTTTCTAAAATTGGATACTTATCCTAAAAATGGCAATTTTGGAGCATTTTTGGTAAAAATAGAGTCCAAATCATTTAGTGGTTATGCTATCCAAAGTGTTTTTGGGTAGGATGGGCAGCATTGTCCAACTTGTTAAAAAAATTATCTTCTTGTAATAAAATCTAACAAATATATCACTTACAAGATACAAGATTTAAGTAAAATACAAAAATATGTTTAGTCTAAATATCTCATGTTTACAATTTGTTAAACTATTGTGCTTGGTAAAATTATATTTATAATTTTATATATATAATTTTTATGTTTATTGTATTTGCATCAATGGTCCAAAGTCAATTGGCTCTTTGAAAACTCTAAGTCTTTTCGAATAAGGACAATAAGAATTATTGTCTACTAAAGTTTTAGGAAGAGTCTCAAATAAGAAAAGGAAGCACATCAAGAAATTTGTCAATATTTTGAAAACTACAATTAACAATAGATTTGAACAAAAGGTCATATTTAGATTGACAACAAGGCAAAGGTACACATTGCTCATCACCACCACAAAAACGACATACTCAGTGTCATTGAAGTCCAAATTATTGTCATATATCAATAATACCTCATTGCCGTCCTTGTTATCATTGCCATAGGCCACTGTACATAGAAATCAAATTCTCATGCCCTGACTTTGAATCCAAAAAAAGTTCATCATGTTTCTAATTTACCAAAAAAAAATTTAAAAATCTTTCCAATTGTAAGATGATATGAAAGTTTGTTCTAAACTTATTTTAATCTTTAATTTCTATGGTGTTTGAGATCTCCATGACCTCTAAGCCAAGGATATTGTGCTTCATATCCTTAAAAAGTCTTGCGGATGGGGATTGCACGTAGCCAAATTTCAAGCCCTTATCATTTCTATAGCAAAAAATATTGAATTTCCAAAGAAATATTTTGTCCCTCGAAATGAAAATAGATCCTTAAAAACCTTTTCATCATCTTGCAAAGAGACATTGGGAAGATGGGCCAAATGGAGCCATCTTGGATTGCTAGAAGTTAAAAGAATTTCTTTAAATTTATCAAATTTGGGTTGAAATTATTGATAGTTTAAACCTTCTTTGAAAACTTACAAAAATCATGAAAATGATAGAAATCAAGAAATCAATGAACTTGTAAAATTCAAAGAAAATGGTAAAATATTGAAAATATTAGAAAAAATACAAATATCAATCAAATAATTTTTTTGATAAAATTCTTTTAATATACTTCAAAATTTTGAAAAAATCATAGAAATTATAGATAATAAGCATGGTTGTGATTTCATGAACTCTACCATATTTAAAGGTCGATAAAGAAAGTTCAAAATTACAAATCTATAGTGTACAAGCAATTCATTCATGAAATTAAACATGGATTGGGTTGTTGTAGTAAAAGAAAAAAATCATTAGACAAGTATTAAGTTTCAAGTGATTTGTCATATTAATGATCATACCTATTGTTCCTATTGTTTGGAAAGTTAAAAAGAAGTTGGTTGGACTTATGAGACTAATGGTGTTGAATCACCAAGACCAATGGATTGAACTACCCGGACAAATCCTCTTCTAGACACACCTCCCTTTGGCTTTCCCATTCACAAGTTTATTTTTTCAAAGTTGACTTTTAGTTGACTTTGGTGGCACATTTTGAGTAATCTGACATCTAAAGACCAATCTTCTCTACATCCCAAGTTCCACCAAATTCTCAAATTTTGATTAGAGAGTTGAAAATCTAAACTTAGGGCTTTACACTATGTTCTAAAGTCCAATACATTCAAAAATGCTTATATGGTAGTACTTTTTGAAGGTCGGGGTGCCAAGGAAGTAAAGCTTGGAGTTCAAGTTGGGTCTAACAAAAATAAAAATCCAACTCATGCTACAAGTTCCATTTATTATTCTATATACATTATGAGAAGAATAACTTTAACCCCTAAAGTCCCAAGGCCATTTTTCTGTCAAAAACCACTCAAAACTGCCATTTCTACTGCGTTAGTCTAAAAAAACAAATTTTTTTTTTTTTTGGAACTGAACCGTAGGATCTTAAACTTTACTTGTTTTAGATCATGTGATAAAAATTTCATGAAGTTTGACCGTACAGATTGAGAGATATGAGCATTCAAAGTTGAAAAAACAAGTTTTTTTGAACACTGGACTGCAATTTTAGATGACTTTGATCTCTATTTGTGGGAAAAAATTACACTGTGGAGTTTGAATTTAAAATTTATTGTGTTGAAGAATCGAGTTGGGAGTCTAGGAAAAAAATTTCAAAAAATAAAAACTTGATTTTCATACTTCAAAAAATTGTCAAGTAGAAGTAGGTCCTAGATTGAAAGAAAAACTAAATTGATAATAGCTCTTAGATGAGATTGAAATACAATAATCCTAATGGTGAGATTATTCTAACAAGCAAATTTAAACTTTTCAAAAAAAAAAATTGAAAAAATTTGAAAATTGCATTCTGAGATGAATCCTACAAGTTTTTTTTTCCAAAAAGATACTTAGATTGTCCGAAAAATAAGATTGTTCATAACTTTCACATCACTAATCAAAGTGGAATGAATCAAAGCTTTAGATGTAGACAAAAACATTATCTTTGAGAAAAAAAGAAAATTTTAATTTATTTTGAATTTTTGCAATATTTTTTGTGCTGCCCGCAGAGTTCAGTTTCAGCCTTTTTGTGGTATAACTTTTGCTTCCGGGCACCGATTGAAATAAAAATTATATCCCCACAAAGCTTATCAGATTTTCTATTTTCAAAAAAAGTTTCAAAAAATTAGGATAAAATATCAGCCCATAGGAACCTGCCCGAATTCCAAATTGTCCTCCGAGGGGACAATGGAACTTTAGGGGTTAAATCAAACATCCTTGTGTATTGATTTTATTTAGAAAACTATTCATTGTAGATTGTGTATGAAAGTGCCCCCAAAATGTGTGTTTTTTTACTTTTTGATCTATTTCACAATGTTATACCAAAAGAAACTTGCATTTTGGTGACACATTTTAGGTGACATTCATGGTGGTCCAATTGTTTTTATGTTAACAATGACAACAAATGTAATATGTTCTTAACATAAAAACAACTAGAACACCGTGGATGTCACCCGAGATGCATCCCTTCAAATGTGGGTTTCTTCTAGTGTTTAATTTCTAAACATATATTCGCCTTATAATATTTCACATGAGAAAACTTGGGGCTTAGAGTTGGGACTTTGAACTTCACATTATGAAGCTCCAAGTCTCACACATAATATTTTAATTCACCATCTACAATCCAAGAAAAGTTGAGATTTGCCCTTGAAGTGAGACTTGGAAAAATTGGATGTGAAACATTGATAGTGAGAAACGGTCCTAAGATCATGAAAGGAATTTTTTTTGTATCTTGTATCACAAATCCCAAAAACAAAAACTATAATCATATATCTTTCTTGTGTGGATTAGATGGAGCTTGCAATTGGAATAATTTACAATGTCAAATTACCAAAGGTCAAATGTACTCATCAAACCTTGATCTTTTGCTTCTTTTTTTGTGCATAACATTCTCAACTTAAGACCTTTTGAACCCACTTAATCTTTATTAGCTACTTGAAGAAAACAAATAATCCCTTGTAGAATACTTGAAGGGGATAACTCCTAAAGTTTAAGGAGTTTCTTCATAGGATTCTTGAAGATTCAGGCAAGTACCTATAATTTCAATTTTTGACTAGATTTTTGAATTCTTTTCAAGATAGGAAAACTTATTAGCTTTCTGAAAATATAATTTCTATTTCAATCAAGGCGAAGGAGCAATAGTTATGCCACAATAAGCCCAAAACAAACGAGGGAGGGCAACAAAAAAATTCTAAAATATTTTAAAATATTTTTTTACTTCATAAAGATTCTATATTTTACCTTTGTGGAAAGATTTGATTCATTCCATTTGGATAAGTGATGTGAAAGTTATAAATTTTCTTGTTTTGTTGGCAATCTTAGCAAATTCTTACTAAAATAATGTATTGGATTTGTTTATTAACTCAATTTTAACAATTAAAAAAAAGGTTGCATATGGTTTAGTTTTTTTTGTAGAACAATCTCACCATTGAGATTAGTATCTTTCAATTCTATTTTTGAAGTATCAACAATTTAGTTTTTCCTTCTATCTTATACCTACTTCAACTTAACAGTTTCTTATAGAATGAAAATCACAAGGGGTTTAAAAAAAATTCCAAACCCTGAATTGAATTCTTCAAAATAAAAAAATGTAAAATTCACAATCTATATTACAAAAGATTTAAGTTGAGAGGATTCAAAGCCTTATAATCTAGTTGAGCTAGGAACGAAAAAAAATTCATTTTTTACACTTTAAACTCTAACATCTTGTGATCAATACCATCAAAGTTTAAAAATTTTCTTCCAAACATTCTCATAGCAATTTAGTGGAAGATCCTCTAGTTAGATATGAAAAAAGAAACAAATTAATGTTTATAATTTTTTATTGTTTGCATTTAAAATAGTAGTTTTGAGTGATTTTTTACTACAAAAATGACCTTGAGACTTCTAAAATAAGTAAAGATGAACCCCATTTGAGCCATACAATTGAAGATTCATTTTAGGGACTATCCCACATGCCAAAGAAGGCAAAGGACCCCTCTATCATGAAGGTTGCATAGTGCTACTCATACACTCTTCTCATTCCATAACTATGAAGACAACTAAATTTGAGTTTATTTGTAGCTTGCGACATCTACTAAGAAACTTGTGTGTGATCCACCTTCAACACACCATGCAAACATTGAGAAGAATAAGGTTGAGGCACCATGTAGTGATGTAGCCAATAATTTAAGCAATTTTGGAGCAGATCGTGTGTAGTTGTAGTATGAAGTGGTGGAAATTTTTCCATGTAGGAAAATAGGAAATATGGGATAGCAAATTTTTCATAATTTTATTCCCAAAATTGAAAGCAAGTTCTCCTAAAACCCTAGCTATCTCCCTCCTTGATCATGCCATTAGGGTTTCAAATCCCTCACTGGAAAAAAATGAGAGCCGTTGATTTTGAGAAAATAATTTTCCCTCCCCCCCCCCCTGACACCATTAATCTTGAAAATAATAAATATGGATATGAATTTGTGTCCACGATATGGATACGATACAAATACAAATACAAGATACGATTAAATGGACATATCCCATATTGTTTGGAGTTGTAAAGTACTCCCTCAAATTCAAATAGGAGGAGGGAGATGGAGGATAATAAATAAAAAGCTATAATCACAAAAATCGGGGAGGGGGGGCAATAATTTTTTTAATGGAGGCTTTTGCGTGGATGGAAGGGGGTTTGCATTAATTGAAATGCACCTCTGCCTCACTATCCTCTCAAAAGATGGCACATTGTCAAGTTTTCTACACAAAGGGCTAGCTTACATGTTCACCCAATGGACAAGCTTTCTACTAATTCAAGCAAGAAGACATTGTTACATTCCATTCAAAAGATAGGACACCTACAAGCACAATACATTGTTACTATTTGTTGAAATTACAAGAAAATTCCTCCAAACAATAGGACTTAAGTTAAACATACTATCAATGAATATGAATACATTTGTTCATGGAGATTTGATGATTGATCAAGGTAGCTTCTAGCAGTTACTAGTAAATCCCTTTTTGGATCATGAAATCAATGTCATCTATGGTAATTTTGTTGAAATTTCCAAGTCTTGTTGAAATGGTATAAATCAAATTTATTATTGCCAAACTTATTTTTCCATTTCAAATAAATATATTTGGCACTGAAGTGCCAAAACTTGCTATCAATGTATAGTAGTAGTCCTATGGGCCTTTTTTAGGGGGTGAGAATTTTTCTTTTCCTGCACGTGCAAATAATTGGTACTTGCCTCCTATTTTGGGCAATTTGTATTCTCATGATATAAATCGGAGTCTTTGATTCCAAATATAAATTCCAAATTTCCAAATCTTATCATCCGTGTTAAATTTTTTTTTTCATTTTTTTTCCAAGATAAATATTATTTGAAATTCTTATCTTCCAAAGGGGACTCGTAGGACTTGCCCTAATTGATGCTCAGCCTAGCAAAGTGTTGTTCCATTCAATTTTAATGCCCATGAGCTCATTTCTTGATGGCTAAATAGTGCTAGAAATTTAACGTTTCTAAGAACTAATGTGTTCTATCAAGTCGTTGTTTCTATAAATGAGGAGAAACCTCATTATATGTTTTCTAGCAACCATGGAGGTCCATTTCAAATTGGTTCCCCATGCTGATAACCAACCACTATTGTTCATAATTAAAAATCATTTAAAATTTATAATAATAATAAATATTTTATTATTATTTTCTGACATGGTAGTCTCTCAAACACATCAACAAGTTGTTGTCGATGAGTTCCTAAAATCTAGGAACTCACAGAACTCATAGCCCCCCAAACCAATTAAATTTCATCTAATGCATCTTGTTCAATCATTCTCGTTCACACCTCTATAAAGTAGAACAACTTGATGTCAAAGAAGGTCAAAGTATATAATATAACAATTATAACCATGCTCCCTGTCCCAATGCTTACTTACCACTACTTCAGAAATAGACTAGGTAATGTGAAAGTAGAGCCACAATATGAGAAAGAACTATGGGAGTAGTAAGGAATATTATTTTTTATAATTTACCTCTTTTTTCACATTATTTACCAAGCATTACCTCAGTGTTGAATGGTTGGATTTAACTTGGTCAATCAAAGGTCTAGAAAGAAGGGCCTCATAATGCTAAAGTAGACATGTGGTATGGAAAAGAATATGACTCTTCATCCAATTTGAAAGTGTCATTTGTCCTAAATTGACCTTCATAGTCTCATTATGAGAAATAAAATATCAAAATATGGGAGTGATGAGAGATGTAATTTTCATAATAATGTTATACTTTCGGATGCAAGCAAGGTAAAGTTCTTAAAAAAAATTGTTCACCTCATCCTTCTAGGGGTATTTTTGCCTAAAAGATCATAGTTCATATTTTTTTACTTTTCTTCTTTCTAAACTTGTTCTTCTCAACACTAGTAACTGCTAGAAACAATTTCATTTAAGAAAAAATAATTTTTGAGGTACTTTTAAAATATTTTATATGTCTTTAGAAGTAGCAAGAAATGACAAAGTAGCTCAAATAATGAACCAATGCTCAAGGTATTTCAAAAATCTTTTGAGATTTTCATATATTTGTGATGTATTATACATGTTGTATGGTTCCGGCTTTAAAAAACTTGAGTTGTTTTTCTTTTCAAATTTTATGTTTGAGTTACATGATCTTCAAGTGTTTCAAATCAACTTTTGAAGCTTCTAAATCTCTAAATTGGATAGAAAGATAAGCATTGAAGATTAAATTAAAGTGTGCAAAATATTGTGAAAGAAAATGAGTTCTTTTCAATAATTCACAAAGGCATCCTACTTCAAAAAGCATCCAACGTTGGCCAAGTTTTGAGTAATAACTCCTAAAGACCCACAATGTTTTTAGGCCTAAAATACTCGTATCCAAAGCAAAGCTAAAATCTTCATCTATATTTATTCGTTAACAAATTCAACCACAAGATCCTTTAATTAATTTGTTAAAGTACAACTTCCTAAAATTTAGAGTTAGAAACTTTACCAATTGCAAGATCATGATCCTTGAATTTCAAAAAGAAGTATTTCCAACTCTTTCCAAATGGTTATGTTCATCTTTCAAACTTTTTACCCTCAAATGTGCATGTCCTACAACTTACATCTCTGCATAATATGTCAAAGATGGTCACTGTGGAAATCACCCTTTTCAAATATTGTGTAAATCATTTGCTTAGAAAAACCAAGCGCATTCATTGAAGGCCAAACTACTAAACAAGACCTCCCCTTCACATAGAATTCCAAGGATGAACATTTGCACTTTTGTCTCATAAAAAGCGATTTTTTGTCATCCATTGGACATTTTTTTAGGCCGCCATGTTGTTAGAGGGTGAAGTGACATTACAAGAAACCTTTGCATCATTGTCTCCTCTTTCTTCGTATGTTCTCTCCAACTCCGCAGCTTCTGCCACAAAGTCATTCAATCACAGAAAACTTTGCAGCTTGGCTTTTTGTTTTCCATTCAATTCGCAGGTTCGTGAGCATCTTCCAAGTCACATGGATGGTCAAGATTCAAACTTCTAAAATTTGTAACAAAATTCCACAAAGGTCCAAACAATCAAATGAAACAACTTGGGTTTGATGTCAATCCCATTTTTCTTCCTATGGAAATTTACTGAAAAATTGTTTCAAGGAGTTGAGTTGCACCCCACCCCCACCCCTATTGCAATTAGAACCCTTTAACCCATAAACGACGCGGAGGATGTTTTTCAGCCGATGAATGAAAAAGAATCTCCCCTTGTAGGACAAAAATGCAACTATCCATCTTCCAAAATTTGTGTGGAAAGGGAAGATCATCTACAATAGTTTGTCTTCCAATGAGTATTTTTTTTCATTTTTTTAAGCCAGCAATTCACATGGTGACAAAATAGATGATTCCCACAGTGACCAGCTTGGTGTTCAAGGGTTAAGAGTAGATTGCCTTCCACTACCTTCTACAAGAGTCTTTCTCTGTTGTTGTTGAGTGACTCATTTTTCAAGTAAGGTAGTCTGCTCAACGTTCTTCACACATGTAGCTTTTGTCAATGCAAATCTTCCTCTCCTTTGGTCCCAAGCCAATAAAGCAATGAACTAAGTTATACAGTCTTGCTTGGGTCCCAAATATATACGATTTGGAAGCAACGCATGTGCTGTACACATTCTCAGTCAACACAGTAAGTAATATAATTCTAACCTTGTAAAAGAAAGGATTTTTTTCATTTAAAATCAGTCAATGTTCATTGAAACTGGAAAAAAGATTTCCACAATTGTACTAAATTAAAAACCTACACTGGTTGTAGTTATCCAAGGAAAACCAAACCTCTGTTTTGGCAATTGAAATTGGCTTTAATATTCATTTCTCCTGGGATCACGTTCCCTAAGTGGTACGGTTGTTCCCTATGCCGCAATCTTTTGAACTCCCCATAACTTCATTGTTCCCCTCAACTCCTCAGCAACCACAGGCAGGCAGTCAAGCACCACAGCAGCAATGAAGAAAGCGTATTCGCAAAGTTTTGGTTTTCAAATGAATTCAACGTCCATTTCAATAAAATTTGGCGGAATTCCAGGACTTGGGCACTTTCCAGCAGGGCACATGACTTGCAACATAAAACAAATACCAAGTCCTGGTCTTTTGTTTTTTACTTTTTTAACCCTTAAAAAGACGTAGACCCCATGACCAAGGTAGTCACCAAAATGTTTGGATTGTTGAACCAATGGGTCCATTCTTTGTTTCTACAGTGAATAGTCAAATCATCCATCGGCCACTTTTTGGCCTCAACGTCCTTTAACCCTTAAAAGGCGAAAGGGGTGACCTTGGAAATCATCCCTTTTCATTACTGTGTGAATCATGGGCTTTAGAAATAGCAAAAGCACTCATTGGAAGTCAACCTACTGTAGAAGACCTCCCCTTTTTACAACAAAATTCTGAGGATGAATAGTTGCACTTCTATCCTACTGCAAAGATTCCTTGTCATCCATCGGACGCCAAACGTTCGCCTCGACATGTAAGGGTTAAGGTTTAGGTACATGAAAGTTACAATTTGGGGGGGTCTTCTTGAATCATCCCAATTCCACAAAACTAACTTTGTTTGGTGCTTCCATTTAGTTGTTCCACGTATAGTAATGAACAAACAAAACTAAGTATGGATTTGAAGTTTCATCATTCAAACAACCATACCACGAGCATCAATGGGCAAAGTCAAAGTGTGTGTGTGTGTGTGTGTGTGTGTATATATATATATATATATATATATATATATATATATATATATATATATATATATATATATATATATATATATATATATATATATATAAGTTGTTGTATGCGACATGTAACACATTACTATGGAAATTTGAAGAAAAAATTAGTTGTGATTTGGAAGAAAATTAATTTCAAAGTTAGCCATGTCTAAAACTCGTTTTGTCCACCATAAATTTGGCATTATTTTATATTTTGTCAATTTCTTTTTTAGAACTTCAAAAAACCTTTTTGTGCCTTGGGATGCTGGTATATATTCATCATTTTAGATTGTTGTACAAAAAATGTGAAGGAAGTGGACATTTATAGAATTTAAAATGTTCACAATGTGAAACATGCAAATGATGTTGTTTATCATGATATTTGGATATATTTTTGGAATTGAGAACAAGGAATTGCATTAGCCATTCTAGAGAGAGTATAGGTTGCAACATGAACCATTGATATATCTTAACCCCTAAACGTTAGAGACTATATTTTCACCAAAAACGCTTCAACACTACCCTTGCATTTACAAACACCAAATTTTAGAGGAAAAACATTTCTTGGACACATGTAACCCTAGGATCTTGTAGTAAAATAGTTTGAAAAGATGTGGAATTTTTTTTAGAATTTTCCATTGTGTAGATTGCAAGATATTAACGTTTGAAGTGACAAAAATCTTTTTGGAGGCCCTATGACAACATGGGCAGTTGCACTTCACAAGGTCACATTTGTATGAACTAGAATTCCTCATAACTTTCATCTCATTAATCAAAATGGAATGATTCGAAACATCTGTTGAATAAGACAATGTGTTCAAATTACATATTAGAGCCGTATGATGTATTTTAGGTTAGATTTTCTATACAAAGACTATATTTTATGACACTCATAATTGATTCAACCAATCAAGCAACTTGTGTTCAACAATCTAAAATAATGTTTGTTCTCAAGTTACTTGTGTACCAACATGCCAAGGCACAAAAAGGTTTTGGGAGTTCTAAGAAAAAATTGACAAAATGTAAAGTAATGCCAAATTATGGTGCACAAAACCAAGTTTTAGACATGGCTAACTATGAAATGAATTTTCTTTTAAGCCACAACTAATTTTTTCTTCAAACTTCCATAGTAATGTGTCGTATGTCACATATCACAACTTTTGTATATCTATGTTTGGACTTTGCCCATTGATTGCTTATTGTATGGTTGTTTAAATGGAAAAAGTTTCAAATCCATAGTCATTTTTGTTCGTCACTACATCAAAATACAAGTAGGTCCATTCACTTAACTGCACCCATAATTTTATTGACCAATTGGTATGTAGACAAGTCCAATTTCTTATGAAGGGAGCCTAAGTATCTAAAAATGAATAAGGTAGTCTGGTCTTAAAGCAACCATTTAAGAGTTGATTGCCTTTCCACCACACAAGCTAAATTCCTTGAACAGTAAATTTATATAGAAAGAAAAATAGAATCGGCACCTAACGCAAATCATTTCATAATTTTTTGGACCTTCGTGGAATTAGCTATGAATTTTTTAAGTTCAAAGGCAACAACCACCTCTTGAAATGTATACTTTTGGTACTTTAACCCTGGAACGCCTAGAACACCATTCTGTAGCGTTCGGATGGCAATCCAATGAGCTTTTTCATCCGTTTTAAAACTCTAAGTTCCCTGTTTTCCTCGTTGACCTTTCATGTTGAGTTATAAAGAGTATCCAATTGAGTTTGTAGTCTAGCCAATGTTTGCCTTCACAAAAATGAGATGTTTTAAAAAAAAATGGATCACAAAATATTATTCTAGTGTATTTTGGGAAGTTGTTGCTCCTTGCTCTAAATCTGAAATTTCTCCACAAAATTGATGTTTTTTGAGTGTGAGACCAACTAACAAAATGGTCATCTACTCTAGTTTCTACTCCAATTTGAATTTTGGAAGAAATTTCTAGTATTAAATATTTGATTGCAATTTGAATTTTATATGTATTTTCAATGTCTATTAAATTCTAATTATAGAATGACATGAAAATTGAGTTTACATTAGGATATTTGTCATTGTAATGTACACACATGGTGAAATTTTCAGATTTTTTGAAATAATTTTCTATTTGATGTGATTTTTCTTCACTTTATCTTCAAAAATTCTCAAAAAAATCAATTTTCGACAAAAAAAATCTAATTTTTTTGTGAAGTAATGAAGACATGTAATTTCATCTCTGAAAAATAATTATAAATTTTTTCATACATATCTAGTTGCAAAAATGGCAACAAACTAAGTGACGGGCAGTGAGGCTTGAAATCATTGGTGACGGGTCCGTCATTTAGGGGTTAAAGAAAGCAAAATGTACCTCTGTGTCATGATCGCTTCTAGAGCATGGGCACCTTTAGAGCAAACTACCTCACTCTTTAAATGATGACGTGTCTTGACTTCCTTAGATCACAGACAGAAATCAAATGATACATAATTCCTTGCTTTGAGAATCTATTCTTGCATCTTCAGCAATGTTTTATGGAACTTTATAACATTATAATGCCTTTGTCTCCTACTTTGGTGCTGATTCCAAGGCCCGAATTTTCAGGGATGAGTGACTGCTGTGATTTTCTTGTTGGAAATCCTTCCTTCCTTGAAGGATTTCACAAGCAACCGTCGGTAATTGTGCACAACGGCAACACGAGAGAACCCTGATGAGTGTGGTCACCACCACACAAAGAAAATGAAATGTCTGTGATGGAAGGACCACCATTTTACTTCATGTTTTTTGCACAAATGAAAAAAGAAACTTTCGTTGCAAAAAGAATTTGAGTACAACTGGTACTAGTGACAGAGGTCAGAAATTAAAGAGCATCAGTATATTAAGTATAGAATGATGCTCATAAGCTTCAATGGAGCCCATTGTGAAAGTCACTCATTGGATTTGGACAAGCGTAGGCGGCACTTTGCTTTCGATGACATGGGCATGGGAGTTGTTTTTAGCATTTTAGTGTCCTTTTTTAAACCCCAGAGCGATGAAAAAAAGATGACTTCATTGTTCACTATAGAATGCACCTAGAATGCACATGTTGGTTCAATAATTGGAGCTTTTTGGTGACTACGTACCTTGGTCATGGGGGAGTGTGTCCTTCCACTCAAGGTTAAACCTTTGATTGAGTATGAGTGAGCAAGATTCAAATCATTCAAGTTTGTATCTAGTAACGTGAATATACAATTCAGTTATGGAATTCAATTTTGATTTGTGATCAACCTTGAATGGACAAAAGCTATCAGTGAGGTAGTCAATCAAAAAGTGATTCAATTACTAGATGAATAGGGGCATTTAAAATAAATAAATTCGTTGTGCACTATTTGTCCTCCATGGCACTACAAGGTTCAAGGTCCCAAAGCGATTTTGGTTTAGAATGAGAATATAGACAAGATCTTTAGCAGATGTGAGATTATTGAGGATAGAGGAGCTAAAGTGGAGAAAGTAACTGTACCAAATTGTAGAATGAGTGAAAGACAATATGTGTGTAAATATTTAGCACAATTTACTATTGGTATTGCAAGAATTTGGATTTTCTTGACCATGTATACAATGTCATTGATATCAACATATGAAGAATGCACAAATACAAGCTTGCAACACTAAAAAACTTGTAGAAGATTCACTTTGAGGACCTTTGGATGCGGTAGATATTGCGAGAGATATTGCTTTCATGATTCTTATAGAGGAATCAACACTAAAAAATACACCTTCAATGTGTAAAATACATGCTTTATATGAGAAGCACTTGACATAGGCATTTACGTACGCAATCTTTTACTTGAAATTGACACAAGTTCGATTGTGTCTTTCTGATTGATCAACACTTATATTCAAGTATTCAAAGCCAACATCAACAATTGTGCCTCTTTCATAGCTCATCAATACTAACATTCAGGTAGTTGAAGGCAAAATCTATAGCAAAAGATGGAAAAAAGACTTCAAAAAACACATAGTTGACCATAATACATGGAAGTACTCAAAACATTGCTATACATAGTTTTATGTGTTGTATTTCATTAAAGCAACCCTTCTTTCCAAAAAGTGCCTATCCACTTGTGCCACCTTTTGTGTTTTCTTTTCTCCTCCAAAAAATCCAATTCTTTTCAAGATGCCACCAGTCACATAAGGAACACATCTTTTGCACTTCTTTCCATGTATCATACAAAGATTGGCAAACATGCCCGTGAATAAACTCATATAACTATTGCATGCAATTGTATTTTCCAAATCTAATTGTTTGAATTCATTCTCTATAAAATGAATTAGTAATCTCCATTTCCTAATTCACTCCCAATTCCTCTCAAATTAAGAGTTACTTTGTTTTTCACATTGAGGTAACGAGTTCTTGGTTCTCTTGAACCTAAAGAGTTAAAAAATGTTTGGACAAGATCCGCCATTAAGATTATGTCTTGCAAGTGGAAGTAATAAGAGATTCTTAATGCCAAGTCTAATTTTCAAGTCCAATTCGTCACCATTCCAATGGATAGCTAGAAAAACATCATAACTCATATACAACCCCTCTTTCTACACCCTCAAATTTTACAAAAAGTGCAAATGTGGACGTCTATGATAAACTATTAGACTTGGCATTAAGGTCGGCATCCCTAGATGCACCATTGACCCCAAACCGCCATCATCACTATAATTACATCTCCAAAATCAATAAGTACCTATTTAGTCAATTTCGTTAAAATGGCGGTATTCCATTAAAATGGCACAAAATGAAACCACTGAAAGAATGAAAACAATGGAAAGATTGTCCGAGGGGAGTGGAAATGCGTGAACTAAGAGTGATTTGAATGTGCTAGGTATAAAATTGGCACATGTATGACCCTATCATGGCACACTTATTATCCATTTGTAGAAGATATTCCATTAAAATGGCATGCGGAATACCGCCATTTTAACGAAATTGACCATCTATGTGGAAGAAACGATCTCACAACCTCTACGGACCTTTAAAAAAAAACTTTGACCCTTCCTAACTTTTGCATGCGGTATCCAAATGCCATGTTCTTTGGTGTGTTGGAACCTCATTTCATTTGCAAACAAGAAGAAAACCAAAGAACATTTGACCAGTCTAATAACAGTAAATAGGCACAGTATCAAAAAGTGGCGGTCCAAGAGGAACCCATCACGCTCTCGAGCGAGCAAGCATGAGCTAGTCTAGACGTCCATTGTGGAAGATAACTATAAACCTCCCTCATGGGCGTGGCCATGCTATTCAACTCTCCAGTCCTCCTTCCGAGGTTTCTCCCTCTCCGCTTTCGGATGCTCTTCCTCGTTCTTGTCGCCCAAGCTCAACTTTGGCCCACAGCAGGATTGCAAAGCTCGATATATATATATTCGATTCCGAATGCCGGCTCAGCTAGCTAGCTAGAGTGGCTAGCAGCATTTTTTTGTTCGGGACGTACACGCAATCAATCGAGAACTTCTTCCAATCAATCGAGAACTTGTTCCGTCTGCCTTATCTCTCCACTTCCCATCTGCATCAGAGTCCATGTGACGATCGAATTTCAGCGATGATTTCAAGGCATGCATGCAAGCTGCAGGTCCATCGCCTCCCAATCGATTTGAATTAGCTAGTAGTAGTATATATTTCCTTACCAAATCAAATCCCCTGGGCGGGCCTCGTGAATCGCTTCGAAATAGTTATGCGGGTCATGATTCTGCCTTTCATAAGATCATAGATCTCAATCAGGTCGCGAACTTACTGCCACTCGCAACTCTTACCCGGCCCACGTTCAGTTCAGGCAGCAGAGTTTGAGGGACTTGTTACAGCAGTCACTGCATGTGATGTCACGCCGTGCGGGTTGTAAATCTTACGTTTCTCATAGATTGTAGGGTGGGCACCCTAAACCCGTCATCTTCATTTTGTGTACATCTCCAAAATCAATTAAGGTAGCAGCACCCATAACCCTCACTATACCCATAACAGTCTCCTCTAAAATCTTGGAAAATCTTGGGAAGTGAATAGAGATGATAAAAAAAAAGATGTACTATATGTGAATATCACATTAGAGAAAAAATGAGGCCTCCGGAGGGCTGCTCCAATAGCAAATGAACTACCCTCCCGTCCTTTTTTTTCCCCTAAAATCACCCACCTCAAACTTGCAGTTTTCAATGTTGCTAGTGGCACAAGAACCTATTTTACATTTTATTTTTCTCAAAAAAATAAATTTAGTCTCAAAAAAATAAAACTGCAAAAAATAAAAAAATAAAAAAATAAATTTTAGTCATTGGACTGACTGCTCTAGCGATATTCAAGCTCACTTTCCTCTGCAGCTAGATTCCAGCTAGGGACTACTTTGAAAACAATAGCCTTGTTTGGTCACTCCGGAGAAGCCTTCTAGAGGCCCCATTTTTTCTCTAATGGACCCTAGTGTTGGTATTAGGTGCATTTATAGTTGACTCTTTCAAAAATTCACAACTTACACTCATACTCTCATAGTGTCCAAATAATACAATTGGAAGTGCACAAGAATTATTTTTCTCTTGCTAGTATGGTCCAATAATTTGTTGGATGTCTCATTAGTAGACACCATGTTCTAAATCCTTAAATTCACAATTATGGGTGTTGCGACCTTATGCACCTAATTATGTGGAAGAATTTGTTTTACAACCAAACTTTGTTCCTTCATAACTTTTGCATCCATATGGTATGAAAATGTGCGTTGGATCTCCTTGCAAGTACCTACAAGAAAATATGGAAATTTAACCAATCTAATAATAGAATCTAGGCACAAAAGCTAAAAGTGGCAATTTTGAGGGTACCCATCTTCAATCAAAGGACGTGGAGTCTACAAAATACTATTGAAGATCCAATAATATTGGCTCAAAGCAAGAGGATTGTTTATCCTTATATAGTGCAATCTAAGGAGGGTAGGTTGTCACCTCATTTGTTCATGAGTTCTTGCCTCTTATTCAAGTTAAATGGGAAGCACTAGTGAACAATGTTATGACATTTATCAATTTATCTTCTGCAACTCTACGTTAACCCTTTATCCTATAATGATGCAGCGGCCTAAAATTGTTCAATAGAGAATAGAGAATATCCTTCTACGTAAAACAAATGTATAGATGTTCATCTTTGGAATTTTATGTGAAAAGGTAACGTCTTGCATAATAGTTCTTGACCTTCAACGAATACTCTTGGGGTTTACTTTAAGCAAACGATTCACACAATATCCAAAATCATATCCATTCCCTTTTTACATATTTAATGGCTATGATAATAGGATTTGTTATGAACTTTGCCGACAAATGAGACAAAAAATAATAAAGAGACACAATGTGGGACCTAATAGCCTAGCCACGTGCAAAATGCTCCTTGAAACATAAATTTGGAGTGTCGTTGAAGTTCAAGCAAGGTAGAGATGCTCTTATCTCAATATAAATTCCACCAAAGTATGTATAGACACTCTAGTGAAATTCAACATAACGTTGTATTCTCCCTTCTATAGGTTTGAAGACTCATGAATATAGGCTCAAAGCTAAGAATTGTCATTTGTATGAATTAGGAAATTAAGGTCACCTCATCCTTTGGAAGAACATTTAGATTTTTTGAATACTTGATTTCTCTTCAAATTAATCCTTTAAGGCCCAAGGAATTACAAATTAGTTATTTTTTTAATTATTATATTAATTAAAAAAATTAAAAATTAAATTAAAAAAAATTAAATTAAAAAATTCTATCAACATGCCACTAGTTGACAACAAGGGGAATAAGCCTGAAACGGCCTTCCCTTGCTAAAATCTCTTCTAATGATAGGAACAATTCATAATCAAAGAAGAATTTGAAGTGAATTAGAAAATGGAGGTCCCTAGTTTTTTTGATAGAGAATAAATTGGAGTGATCCCATCTAAAAAAAGCACAATTGCATACAACAATTATGTGCATTTATATACAGCTATGTTTGCCAATCTCCAAATAACACATGGAAATATGTAGGAGAATTGCAAAAGATGTGTCCCATCCACATCTTGAATAACATTGGTGGTGTTTTGGAGGGAAAACAAATACAAAGATGGCACAAGTGGATAGGCACTTTTTGGAAAGGTCATTGTAAAGAAATATGGCATATAATATTATGTGTAGAAATGTTTTTAGTACTTTCAAGTATAATAGTCAACAACGTATTTTTTCCTTGTCTTTTATCCATCTTTTGTCATAGGCATTGGCTTCAACTACCCTAGCCTGTATAAGTGTCAATTAGTCATAAAAGAAGTACAATTGAACTTGTGTCAATTTTGAGTAAAAGATGTATTTTCACACATAGAAATTAGAAGGTGTATTTTTCAGTGTTGATTGTTGTGTATGAATCATGAAAGCAATGTTCACCACATCCAAAACAGTCTTTGAAGTGAATCTTTTATAAGGTTGCTAGTGCTACAAGCCTGTATTTGGAACCAATTTTTCATTTCCCAAGAAATCCTAAATTATTGCAATATCAACGATAGATTGTCCTAATTTTTGGTATACCCATTGTCTATCAT
The DNA here is from genome assembly GCA_947034895.1 of Rhytidiadelphus loreus. NCBI lineage: Eukaryota > Viridiplantae > Streptophyta > Bryopsida > Hypnales > Hylocomiaceae > Rhytidiadelphus > Rhytidiadelphus loreus. The sequence goes on along the minus strand of OX344765.1, from coordinate 22,647,660 downwards.
TCACTCTCCAATTTGGTATAGTTAGAGACGCTTCACACCTAGAAGCCAAGCCAATCTGTTGTCCCCAAATCCTCACTTGTAATTGGATAAAAGATTGAAATTTGTGCAATTGGACTCAAAGGGAATGGCCCGACCTCAAAGTGTAAAGTGTCCCTTACTTCTTTCACCTCAACTCCTCTATCTCAATAACCCCACATTTGCTAAAGATTTGGTCTCACTACATTCTTGATCTTACCAAAACAACCCTACCTACACAAAATAGTGAAATTAGGTTGCCCCATACTAATTTTTTGGCATTTGACACTCTATCAATATTTACTATTATTATACAAGAATGCACTCAACTCTCGACTCAACTTTTGAATTAGATATTATACTCAAGAACCTCCACGTGTACAAATGGAAAGGTCTATAGAAATAATTGTTGACTTTGATGGCTTGTAAAGTAGCTTTCTAGGGATAAGGCAACCTAATTGTTAAGCCAACCTAATTTCACTACGTAGTGTAGGTGAAATGAAACCTTCTTCCTCCAACCAACTGGTCAAGACAATACTCTTCCGAACTCCTTTGTAATTACTGTGGCCCACACTAACTTAACGCAGCAAGTAAGCCTCTCCCAGGTTCGGTTCACGCCTTCCTTCCGGGCGGGTTCATGCATTCCTGCCTGCCTGCCTGAAGCCACTCAGGCCTCCACGACTGATTTGTAGTTCTTCCAGACAAAATGAGTGTTGGTTGCAGCCCAGAGCCCCATGCCAGTAGAGGTTGACCCCGAGTTTCGTGCGAATCCCGGAGTCCTGGGTCCTCTTACAGGCAGATCGATGCTGTGCACACTGCACACTGCACTGCACAGTACAACTGAACCCCTGTCGACTGAGCGAGCATTGATTCATGCAAGCCCGGCCACTCACTGCAGATCGAGTGCAGGCACGCCTTCCGTGGTGAAACCCCAAAAGGAATCCATCCCCACTCGATCACTCGGGCACGTCCTGCTTTGTGAATTGGAACTGTTCGCCCATTGCAATCAGTAGAGTCCCATTCCCCACCTGAAAGCACGAAATTAGTCACTCGCCTTTTGCATTGGCACTGTACTTCAAATTGTGCGGCACTTTGTAGCTAGCTAGGTTCAGTTTGGTTTGGTGTGTGTGAGCTTTTGTTGATCGATTCCAGTGCCACAAAGCAGCTGGGTCCGGGTCCGGGTCCGGGTCCGGGAAGTAGCCCGTGTTTGTCCAGGAAGGATCATGGCCGCTTTCGGGAGTCACAAGAATGTTACAGTACAGTATATTTGGTCAGCTGTCACGGGCGGAGATGGTGGGGGGCAGGGTGTCAACAAACTGGCAGAAACCTGCGCCAGTGGAATTGATAAGGTGGGCAACTGGGCACTGTCTCCCGCAAAACCCGCCGCTTTTTGTGAGCTATACTGTGCCTAGTTACTATTATTAGACTGGTTTCCAAGTTGGCAAATGAGAAAAAGGAGGTTCCAAGGTACGAAGGAACGTGGCATTTGGATACTGTATGCAAAAGTTAGGAACGGTCAAAGTTTTTTGTGAGGTTCTTGGAAACTGGTAGAGGTTCTTGGAAACGTTTCTTCCACATATGTACATATTGATTTTGGAGATGTACATGTAGTGATGACTATTGTGCCTTGTGCCGATGCCATGGTAGTTGTCAAAGTGAAAGTAAGTCCATGCCACATGTGGCCGGGGGTCTTGTTCCTTTTCTTTTGCAATGAAGTTCCATTTCATTTGTGTCAAAAAAAAAAGAAGTAATTTTCTAATTTTTTTAATTCATAAAAACTTTGAAATTCATTTACTTTCACACCATAGGTTGGAATGCCACAAAACAAAATCTATGCACCCCTCATCAAAGAGAGCTTTGTGACGGTACCAAGAACGCAACCGGGGGATGCATGGTTGAGGAGATCTCACTGTAACAAACAAACAACCTAACTTAAGGTATAGACTAGTGTGCCCTGTGCCGGTGCCACAACCAAAATAAAAGTAAAATCAAATTTCTAATTTTTTCAATTCATTAAAACTTTGAAATTCAATGAATTCCACGTTTTAGTGTGAGAGTTTGCATTCTTGTTACAAATAGAAAGTTTTATGCACAAAGGAGTGCAAGGTCTTTGTTTTGTGGCATTTGGACGTACCATGTGAAAGTTATGGGTTTTCCAAAATAAAAGATAATTTAATTAAGAAAATTCATAACTTTCACACCGCAGGTCCAAACGCCACAAAACTAGCACAAATAGAAAACTTTTGGCAAAAAGAAGTGCTAAGGGTTTTGTATTGTGGCGTTTGGACCATTAAAGAAAAAATGAGGCCTCTTGAGGGCTGCTCCAGTAGCAACTAAACTACCCTCCTATCTTTTTTTTGGCAAAAAAAATTTTTTCCCCCCTTAAAATTACCCACCTCAAACCTGTAGTTTTCAATGGCACAAGAACCCAGTTTTACATTTTTTTTTTCTAAAAAACTTTTAAAAAACTGAAATTTTTAGTCACCGGGGCTAACTGCTCCAACGATATTCACCCAAGTTGACTTTCCCTGCAACTAGATTCCAGCAAGGGACTACTTTGAAAATAATAGCCTTGTTTGGTCACTCTGGAGCAATCCTCCATAGGCCTCATTTTTTCTCTAATGCCTGTGATGTGGAGTTATGGTTTTTTCAAAATAAAAGATAATTTAATTCAATTTCTAATAGTACCAAGAATGTCGCTCGACGCCTCATGGTTTCTTAGATCTTAGCTTATCAAATAAACAAACAAAACAAAACAACTTAACTCCTAAATGTCTAGGGCACCAAATTTTGGTGTTGAAAATACTTTGAAGTTAAATAAAACCTAACCAAGATACTATATTTAGTAGTTTATATTTTTGAAAATGCCTTTTTGAAGTCTAGTTTTAGCATCAAAAATACAATTTTGAAAATGATTGATTATGATTTTTCTATTCAAGATTTTGTACAAGGGTGTCCATTGCAATCTTGACTTTCCATAGTGTCAAGGGCTCTTGGAAATGAGACTCAAATACACTAGATCTTGGAGGAAAAATCACATTAGAAATTCATTTAAAAAAATTGTAGAGTAGATTTTGAGAAGCCATAAATTTTTTGGGGTTGTGTATGTTAGGCACTTTATCTACATATTTTTTTGGTGACTATCTTTTTAGATTTGACGTGTGAAAAGAGGATTCAAAGACTTCAAATTACTTTCACAATTTTAACACCCTCATGATTAAACATTATAATCTTCCAATTCATAAGTGATATTCTTGTGTTTTCTTTTCCTATGTGATCTTTAGCATGTCTAGTTTGAATTTGTATGGTTACAATTCAAAAAAATTGATACAACTTATCAAAATGTTGTCTTTTTGTTCAATTTAGGGGTTAAGGTATAGATGGCAGTTTTGGGTCAATGATACATTTGGAGGTGCCCAACTTAGAAAATAGAAGATAAAAGATAAAATTCTAACCTAATTTTGAGTTTAATTGGTGTAAATTAAAAAGTTTATTCATCTCAGTGTCCCATACAATGCCCCCAAGGATACTAAGACTACATTTATCTGGATACTATTAGCATCACATCACATTTTAACCAATATTAAGCAGTGGAAGTATACTCTAATTTGATGAGAGATTAGTATAATGCTCTTGTGAAGTTGTGATGCAATCATCCAACATGGGAGGTTTTGACACTATACAATCCCATTTCCATTCAAAAATGAATGACCTCAAAACATTTAGTGAAATCATACCTACTACAACCGATTTGCCAAACTCCAAGTGTAAGAATAGCTAAGTTGTTGGTATTAGAAGTTAATATAGAAGACGGGATTAGATCCTCACAACTTCAATATCCTCACCTTGAAATTTCAAGCTAGGTCTAAACCCTAGGACCATAAGCTTCATTGTCCATCACTCTATTTGTTGCCATTTTGCAACTGGATATGAATGAAAAAATTTATATTTATTTTCCAGAAATGAAATCATGTGTCTACTATAAGTCATAAAATTTCCAATTTTTTTTTGGAAAAATTCATAATTACTGTGAATTTTTGAAGAAAAAAATGAAAAAAAATCATATCAAAAAAAAAATTACTCGAGAAATCTGAAATTTTCACCATAGATGTACATTATATAGCATACACCATCATAGTAAGAACCAAAGTTACCATGACACCCTAAAATTAGAAAATCAGCAAACCATGGTCATACAATATCAAAAATTACAAAATTTTCTATTTTTTTATTTTTATTTATTTTTTCCATTTTTGAAACAAATGGAATTTTCAAAATTTTCAATGGGAAGCTGCACTTCGAAAGCTTCATTTCATTAGTTGGACACAAATTCCAAAAATATCATTTTAATGGCTAAAATTCACATGGAGACTAAACAACAAGAAATGGCTACAGTACACTACAGAGGTGATCCATAAATTAAGCATCTTCTTCTTTAGAAAAGTCAATAATACCATAATGAGACAATTTGCAGCAGTATTCAATCAAAATATACTCCCACAAATTCCCCCTCAAAAAAGTTAGATGAAGAAACGATATATTTTTCATCCAAATCAGGTGAAGTCATCCATCCATCGGACACATTGAACACTTCAAGCCTGCGGCGTCCTTCAAGAGCGGCGTCCTTCTAAAGGTAACTGAGGTGTAGCCCGTGATACATTATTGTGCAGTGTAAAAGTACAAGTTCCTGATTGAACTTTTGTCACAGTTCAAGGTCCACACTAAAGCTTACATTTTCCACCTTTCAAGGGCACACAAGCAGAGTTCCGTCGAAAGTGGAAATCTCTGTCAGAAGGCTAAGCCTCTTTTATCGTAAAAATGAAATCATAACGCATGAGGGAACTCAAGAAATCTCTTCTCAAAGTCCACACAAAACTGCACTGCCCTGTATTTTGTTGCACTCCTACATCTCTCCTAAGATTAGTATCCCAATTTTATTCATGTGACTGCTTTTCGTTTGGATGGTCTAGATGGGTGCAGTCGTCGTCTACGGCAATCCAATGATGTACAGCAGCAGCATGATCTCCACGTCAAAAACTTAAAACTATGTCGCACTGTTCTCATAAATAAAATGCTGGGACCTGACAAAAAGCATCCAAACCATTACAAGCCGTTGGTGAGAGGATTCCGCAACACACTTCACTCGTAACTCAAACTAAAGATAGAAAACATTACTTTATAAAGAGAATCATAATAAATAATTAGAACTCCTCCACAATATCTAACAAAAGCAACTAACTGAACCAGTCGTGCTGGTGGCGCAAGGTGCTCTTTTCCATAGAAAGAAACTCTCACGGAGAAGATTTGGAAAGAAGACTTAAAAAAATTTAGATCTTGAAAAAGTGAGAGAAACTAACCTTGTGTGGAGACCAGTACTCGCCGGATACAGTCATTGGAAGCGTAGGATACAAAGGATCGATCTCGGTAGCCTCAATATCTTACAGCAATGTCGACAGGGAGTTCAAGCAATGCAAACCCAAACCTACTGCTTCTGCCTGTATTCCCTTAATTGAAAATTATCACTATATCCCATTACTTGGAATGTTTCCCTACCTCATGAAAAAAAACAGCCTCTACCTGCTCACAGTCGTAGAAAGGCTGGAGTTATAAAACAGACACTAGTTAAGTTAAGATAATAACCACTACTGTACAAGTGCAGCCCCCAAAGTGATGTAAAGCAGTAACATCAGGGCAAGTCACAATTGTCTCCTTCATTCCCCCAACTAGCTAAAAACTGGGACATGGTCACTCCACACCCCTCCACCTAAACTACATCACCGAACTTGCTAAAACTCCTTCCTGAAAGAGTTGACAGAATCACCCCACCCACCCACCGAAAAAAAAACTAGAATCCTCCAACCCTCCAGGTAGCAAGTTTCATCAAATTTGCTGATAATCCGTCCTTCAAAGGAATTCCATAAACCCACAAGTACCAAATTTCATCAAATCTGCTGGTACTCCAACCTTCAAAGAAATTCCATGACCCTCCGAGTAGCAAACTTCCTCGTCAAACTAACTGAAACTCCCATCCGTAAAAAAGAATTGATAGAAATCAAGGGAGAATTCAGCACTCCTCCAAGCAGCAAAGTTTATCAGACTTCAGAAACGCTATCCTTTCAAGCAATTGACAGAACTCAACCCTGAAAAACGGTTGTGGTGGGACTTGAGATCACCCTTGCTCAGAATTGGTGTCATCATCTTGAAGTTCCAGCTGCGCCCACATCAAGTTGGCTGTAGATTTGGGTCCCACAGCCTGAGGCGCGAGCTTGAGGACCTCCGTGAGCATGGATGTGACCTTGCGCATGGACGGCCGCCGATTCCGCGACGCGAGACACATGCTGACGATTTTGCAGAGCGCCACTAGGTCGTCGTGGTTGTAGGATTTCAAGGCGGGGTCGACCATATACCACACCATCTTGGGGTCATTGAGATACTCGTTGGCCCAGTCCACGAGCGATCCCGTGTGCTCGCTGTGCGTCACACGCCCGCTGATGACTTCCAGCAGCAGCACGCCGAAACTGTACAAGTTGCTTTCGAAGTCCGGGCTGTGTCGATCCGCGCCCGGGTCGCTGTCGTCGTAGCCGGTGGGCGCCGCGCGCGGCGTGAGCCAGCTGCTGGGCCTGTTGTGGTGTCTGTCGCTCCTCGCCAGCGCCATTTTGGACACGGCGAAATTCGCCACTTTCGCGGCGTAGTCATCGGTGAGGAAGATGGCGTGCGAGTCCAAGTTGAGGTGGCTCGCGGGCGGGACGAGCTCGTGGTGCATGTATGCCAGCCCGAACGCCGTGCCCATGACGATGCGCATGCGCGTGGCCCAGTCCAGATGCTCGCTCTCCTTGTTGTGCAAGTGGTCGTGGAGCGTGCCGTTGCTGGCGTACTCGAAGACCAGGATGCGCGTGAACGGCTCCTCCTCGGAAGAATAGCCCACGAGGTTCACCAAGTGGGGATGCTTCATGCGCGCCAGCGCTTCCACCTTGCGACGAAACGAAAGCTCCTTCGGCGTGCTCCAGCTGTCCGCGGACACGCGCATGCTGGTGGCCGCGATCTCGGTCCCATTCGAGAGCGTACCTTTATATACCACGTTGTCGGAGGATGACCCGATGATGTTGCTGAAATCCTCGCAGGCAAGTTCGACTTCCTCCCGTTTCAGCAGCGGCGCGGTGGTGTCGAACACGCGCTGGAGCTGACCGCTCATCCCTTGCTTCCACGGACGCACCGCTGTGGAACGACGCTTGTGACGGAAATACGCGATGGCGGCGACGGAAATCAGAATCACCAGCATCAGCGCGGATCCAAACCCCGCCAGGTAGATCCAGTAATGGGGTTTGCTACCGCCGCTTGCTGATGCTGGTGGCATTACTGAAGGACTGGCCGTGGGCGAGACCTCAATCCCTACCAATGCTCGCGACGTCTCGTGCAGTAAGCGACCTGACGCAGACGCCGCGAGAATGCAAACCCCACCCACCACCCCACCCACACGATTCATAGTCGCACCTTTCATTGCGAAATTCTAAACCACTAATTCTTCGGTAACCCTGTTCGGCACATCATTCCCCGCGTCTTCACTTCCTTCGCCTCTTCAACTCTTTCCACGACCTCCCCTGCTTTCCACACTTCATACCCTAAGATCACCATAGCTGGCCTTGCATCGAGACACCAATTTCCACAGCTGGACTCACGACGCCGCGCCTTGGATCCTCAAATTCTAATACAACCACTCACTCGACGAGAATTTCGGACACTCTCCTCGTCCACTACTCCCTCTCTACTATCACCCCTCTCCCTCTCCCTCTCCCCCTCCCCTCAAGACTACCACCTGGTCAAAGCCGCACTACGACACGACCTGCACACACTCATCATCGACCCCCAGTTTTCCAACTTTCAATCTCCAGAACATGACAGAAGCTTACAGAGCGAGCACGCACACGTCCGCAACAATCCGCGAAACCCTTACCACGAATCCATCAAACCCTCAAACCCGAAGCAACCCAAACCCTTCCCCATCCTGCACCCCTCCCGGAATCCGTTCAAGATCTTCGCCGAGCTCCCTCCGAAAGAATCTCCCCCACCCGGCCACCCATCGTCCCCACCCCAACGTCGTTGCCACTCCTCGCGAGGGCTCCCATGGCAGGGAGGAGGGATGGGGAGCTGGAGGGGGGAGTGCAACTCTTCGGTGGAGATCCCAGAAGAAGCAGAATCGCAACGACGCCAAAAGGACGACGCAAACGTTCGCAAAAACTTCGCAAAAACTACTCCACCCAACGAAAGCAAAACTCTTCTGCAACCCAGCAAATGAGGAGCTTGCAAACTGCCGTTGCGAGATAGGGAAGGCGTAGCTATGGAGGGCTGGCGGGCTGGCGGGGCGAGCGGGGCTCGAGACTCGAAACAATAGGAATCCCCGAAGAAATCCGCTGGGGAGCAAGCAAGGAAGACGACGCCAGAGAAGACTCGGCCAAAGCGGGAGTCTTGGGGGGAGGTTCGAGGAAGGTTCGGGGTGACTCCTCTAACTGACTAACGACCCTCGCTTCTTACTACTTACTATGGTACCTCCTGGCAGTAAGTTACTAACTTGAGTGAGTGAGTGAGTGAGTGAGTTTCAGAGTCTTTTGCTTTTTACTTTTTACTTTTGTAGGGGTGGGTCAGGCAATCGTTTGGTTACTTTTGGCTTTTTTTTACCTTTCTGTCGTTTATAGAGGGCACGGCATGGGCATTGCGGTTGTGGACAAAAATCATTTGGAAAAATAGGAACAGAAAGGAGGACTGAATTGGGGCTTTATGGGGGATTGAAAGTCAAAATGATGAAAAAATTGAATTTTAAAGGGGATCTGCAACATTGCGCGCTAAATTTGACAGCCTAGAAGGTGAGAACAGAGAACAAATAATAATGATAAATAATAGAAACTACTGTAGTGTCGTTGTCACAGCCAAAATGTAAAGAAAATTAATTTTCTAATTTTTTTTTAATTTAGAAAAAATTCATTATTCAATAACTTTCACAATGTAGGTTCAAACTTCATGAAACAAAGATCATACACCTCCTTGTTGAGGGCTTTCTAGCAGTACCAAGATTGCGATAGGAGGACGTTCGGTCTATGAGATCTCACTGTAACAAATAAACAAATAAATAGCCTAACTTAAGGTATGGATAGTAGTAGAAGTAATAATAATAACTAGTTTGTCTTGTGCCAGTGCCACATCCAAAATCAAAATAATAGTAATTTTTTAATTCAATAATTTTCACACCATATATCTAAACACGGTGAAACAAAGCCCAAACACCCCACCTTGTAGAGAGCTTTCCAATGGTATCAAGAACACGACTAGGGGACCATGATCCAAGAAATCTCACCATAACAAACAAAACAACCAACCAAACTTAAGGTACGAACTCTAAAAAGGGATCACAATTAGGTGTGATTATCTTTTTTTCAAGGACAATAGCAAAAGATGTGATTTAAAAGGAGAAACCATGTTCTAAATTAAAAATATATTTTTGAAGTTATTATAATTGGTTATCATATTCCAAAATTCACATTTTTTTTTCAAAATCAAGAGTTTTAATTCAAATATAAAATTACTTTTTGTATATTTATTACATAGAAATAAAACAAATTAGAATAAATTAGTTTTTATTGAAATCAAATTTATTTTTTAATCCTAAAAAATTATATATAATATCATTATTTATTTGTAAAGGTATAGTCTTGGTATGGAACCATGGTACTTGGTTCAAGTTGATTTCCAATTTTTTCAAGGGTGAAAAATATTGGTTTGAAGATAAAAGTGCACATTCAATTCTTCCTCCCAAAAAATTATATTTACTATATCTACAAACTACAATACCAACATGCAATGTGTTGTACAACAACACATTTCATCTAATTAAGCACACCATCAAAATTGAATGCAATAGAATCCCATATTCCCATTGGAATTGGGTTTTATTTTTGAACAATAAAAAGAAATTATCCAATGTATTAGTTTTCTGATGTTGTTTGAATAGAGCCTTGTTATGGTCTATTTTTAAACCTCAAGTCTTTAATGACAAAATGTAGCCTAGATCATAACGTTGTGGGAAAAATGAAAAAACGTAAACAATTAATAGAATATGAACTATGTTTTCTTTAAAAAGTCCCCCCATTACTAGGTTCTATCACAAACGTTAATTTATTTTAGAAAACTCCTAAGAAAAAAATGACCTCTTTTTGTCTAGAAACACATCTAAATTGTAATTAAAAATTCAAATGGTATTGGCAAGAATATAAGTTTGACATTGAATGTAATTGAGCATATATATAACTTTACTTTCAAAAATCTCTTAGTTATTCTCATTTTCTTATATCTGGAGGTCATTTCCTCATTTTTAATTTATTTTTAAATTTAAAAAATTTAGAATTTACATCTAATTCCAAAATAATACAAAACAATAGGTCATCAAAACTGATTTTCTAGCTCATTTCTGCTTTTCCAAATCTTTATTTGGCGAGGTTAATCTAAAATTAAAATATTTTGGTTTGTATATTAATAAAGAAACTTGAACAGTATATGAAACACTGAAGAAAATTGTGAACAATGATTATTGAAGAAAAACTTATTTAAATTTATAGCATTAGATGTGTTTCAGCTGCACTGGAGGGCCATTTCATGACTATTTTTGAATCTGTTCCCAATGCAACAAGGAAGCGTTGGGTGTTGTATTACCAAAAAAATTTAGAAGTAAATTATTATTTTTTTCCCCCAATGACATGGCCGTCACTCGGCCACGTCAGACTGTTGCGCTCACAGCGCAGCGCGTTTCCTGCAGTCCAAATCCCATCTAATGATGGCCAAATTCTTGTTGACTTCTGCTACTTTTGCAAAAATGAAACGTTCGTATGTTTTTTGATATTTGTCAAATTACACATGATTTGAAGCGGTTATGAAACTAGATATAAATTTAATATGTTTTTTAATTAAAACCCTTCATGATTATTGTGTTTTGAGGCCCAAATTTGTTTGAAAATACTTGTATCCAAAGTACAGCTAAAATCTTCATTTATATTTATTATTTTATTCCATATGAATAGGAATAGTCTAAATTTTCAAAATTGGTAAAGATGTATTATAAAATGCAAGTTAGAAAAATAAATTTAACGACTACTCTCAAATAATAGTTCTAAAATATATTCCATTGATCATATCCATATGGTTAACCCCTAAGTGCCCTAAGCCTTTTCGAGTGTGTTTTTTCCATGAAAAAAGAACACGGGCTTATAGTTATCTCCATTGATGCAAATTGTTGTTTTTTCAAAATCTAACCGTATGGATGTTTAAAGGGCTTGCTTATTAGTATGAACACCAATTTTGAGTACAAAATTGCATAAGAGTTGTGAGATTATAACAAGAGAAATGTACATTTTTTATTTTTAATATGTTGTCCCTTCCTACAATGTTTCAGAAATTTGCACATAAATGTTTTTTGGGATTCGAGGTGACATGAACAACTAGAAACTATGTTAGCACACTAAAATGTCCTTTCAAAAAACTTAATATCACTTGAAAAGCTATTATACTCATTACACAATGATCCACCTTGCAATTGTTGAGATGCAATTTTATTTTATAAGTATAAATTACAAATAACTCCAAATCAACACTTCCTTGTTTAAATTTTCAATGGTGAAAATCATGAAAACACTTTACTCTTTACGTTGGGACCATTTTCAAAGCAAATGAATAAGTACAAGTTTTTAGATCTCAAATCAAGTGAAATTGCTCAAAGTTGGAAAATGAAGTAAAATTAGCAAGCTTTACTCTTCCACTAATGGACATATATGGCTTTGGAGACCTCTCAACAATCATATATGTACCTTTCTTAGTAAAAAATGATAGTTTTCAATAGTTAACTCTAAAAATTGCTCGATTTTACTTTTTAAACTAATCAAACAAATTTAATTGCCCACTGCAAAATGAGCCTGAAAATTCTGATGGACCATATTTGGGGGTTAAATCAACCACTACACTCTAATGTACATTTCAATTAAATTTGAAGCCAAAATTTGAAAATTCTTTGTAAAATTGATTGTGATTGAATGTTTATGATTTCTAGTGAATTCTTTTTCCTGGTAGTTCAAAATATTAAATTCTTATCATGGTGATTTTTAGGGGGGTTTATTTCACTTTTTAATCAAGTTATATTTGAAAAGCCATGTTTTTAAGTTAACTTGTGAAGTAAATCCTATCCAAATTTTAGGGTAAAAATCTCCATCCATTGCAAGCTCAATGTGCCTAAACTTTGAAATGCAATTTTTTCTAGCCGTCAATTATCCTCTAAAGGACCATTGTCCCCTCGGGAGACAAAATGAATTTCGGGCAGGTTCCTATCATCTCAATTTTTAGTAAAACTTTCTGAAACCTTCTCATAAGATATGAAATCTTATTAGCTTCATGGGAATATAAATTTTATTTCAATTGGTGCCCAGGAGCAAAAGTTATGGCATCTTAAACATAATTTTCACGTCACCAGGCAGAAAAAGAAATCTACAAAAAATTAAAATTAATTTTTTAATTTTTTTCTTCTTAAAGATAATATTTTTTTCTACATGTGAAGCTTTGATTCATTCCATTTGGATTAGTAATGTGAAAGTTATGAACAATCTTGTTTTTCGGGCAATCATTAGAGGAGATTTCAGGTTGCTGGAGGGCTGCAAGATCCCAGCTCGTTCCCAACGCGGGAACTGCGCTCCCGTAGCACACTGACGTGGATAGGAGACTGCCACGTCATTTTTTGAAAAAAAAATTAAATTTAAATTTTTTTTCGATTTCTTTTTGCATTTTGAGAAGTAATTTTTTTTTTTTTTAATTTTTTTAAAAGGTGAAGTGGAAGTGCTGGCATTTGCAGGGATTGCTGGGAACCAGCGCCAGGAGGTGCTTGAAATGGCCCTCCAGGAGCCTGAAATCTCCTCTAATGTGAGCATTTTCTTGAAATAATAACTTATAGAATGCAATTTTGAATGCAATTTTTACAATTTTTCAAAAAAAATTGTTTGACAAGGTTAAGTTTTCTAGCTTGAACAATCTCACCATTGAGATTATCGTGTTTCAATCCCATCTTAGAGCTATTAACGATTTAGTTTTTCTTTCAATCTTAGACCTACTTCTACTTAACAATTTTTTAAAGAATGAAAATCAAGCGTGTTTTTTTTTAATTTTTTTTTCTGTACTTTCAACTCAATTCTTCAACATAAAAAAATTTAAATTCAAGGTCCATGGTGCCAAAAAAATTCACAAATGGCAATCAAAGTCATCTGAAATTGCAGGCCAGTGTTCAAAAAAACTTTCTTTTTTCAACTTTGAATGCTAATATCTTCCAATTTGTACGGTCAAACTCCATGAAAATTTTACCACGTAATCCTTGACTAGTAAAGTACAAGATCCTACAGTTAGATTCTAGAAAAAAATGCTTTTTTTGTTTTTTTGGATGAATGCAGAAGAAATGGTAGTTTTGAGTAGTTTTTGATAGAAGAATGGCCCTGGTCCTTTAGGGGTTAAAGTCAAATTTTGTCTTTCAACATTTTTAGACAAAAAACATGTATGATCTATAATTTGTACATTTTAGTCAATTTGTTAGAAAATTGTTGAAAATAAGTGTAATCTTTTTAAAGCAAAAATGCTTTCATATTCATATTCAAAAACATTAGATGAGATCCGAGGGGGTTGGAGTCCCATTTCAGGCATGTTTCCAACTCCATTCCCCCCGATCTCATCAAACGCCGGTGTCAAATATATATATTTTTTTAAATTTAAAATTTAAAATCCTTGTTCAAATGAAAAACAAAGTTTATTTTTTTATTTTTTATTTTTTTTCAAAAAAAGTGACTTGGCAGTTGCTCGGCCAGGTCAACGCAACTTGCAAACGGTGGGTTTCATCGTGTTTCCAAATGGGAACTCACAACCCTCCAAAGTAACAAAAAAACATGTAATGCTATGAAAATGAAAAATAGTACTTAATAAAAGAATAACTTAATTTGCTACTAACTTTGACTAGAAATTAAGAATTGTAAAATACCAATGGTAAGAATGTTATGATAATATATATCCTATGATTTTTTTATTTGGAAATATTCAAAATTGAGTTAAAAAATGACTTTGTATGTTTTTTCTACTATCGTTGCCTACAAAATAAAACTTTTGATGACTTTCCCCAGAATTGAATAATTTTTGCTTAGGTGTATCTAAATAATCAAATGAAATTATTTAATCTTTCTTTTGAGTATATTTTTAGTTGCCCATTTTAATATTCAAATCAAATAAGCATTTTAACTTTTATGATATTCATCAAAATGACGTGAAACAAAGCTTCACACGTAGATTAGGATGATTGTCATCCACCCTAAAAATCTCATGCAAAAATTCTAAAAATTTGTAAAGTCAAAGAAGCATGCCCAAGTTTTCAAAAATCCCTCCTTAGTTATTTAGAGGTTCCCTCAAAACTATTTGAAATCAACAAATTAGGAAAATGCAAAAATGAGATATCAAATGAATTCTTTTAATCGTCTCATCTTTCACAGAGAGCTAAAAAAACCTACCATTTTCACTAAGATGCTCTTCTTTAAACCATACAAACCAATTTTTCATTGGCTCAAATTCAAATACAAATACAACTTTAATAAACCTTATATTCAAATAATAATTTTTTTGAAGAATTGATCTTCAATATAAATTTTAAAATTCTACTATTACATTCCATTCCATACACACATATATATATTTATTTTTATTTTTATTTTATTTTTATTTTTTATTTTATTTTTATTTTTATATATTTTTTTAAATCATCTAAAACATTGCTTAAATTCTTAGTAGTTCTTGTCAATTTTAATGGTGTCCCTTGTGACACAAGAAGTTAATACTAGGAATCATGCTTTGCTACTTCTTTGAATGGTTTTATATGTTTTTGGATCATCACTACTAGGCTTGAAAAATAAGGCTAAAAACTGGCTTGAAAAGGATTGGGGCATTCACTTTCCAAGATGTGGAAAAATGGACAATCCTATTCATGGTTTCTTAAAAGGTCACAATGTTCATGTATTCAAAAGAAGCAATACATGATGTTCTAGATGCATTTCTTCCCCCCTTCCTCCCAAAATTGAGAGATGTTGATTTTTTATAACCCCCTCCTAATGTCGTTGATCTCAAAAAAACAATTCAAGATACGGATACAACATGGTACAAATACATACATAGCTACAACATTGTACAAATACATACATAGCTACAATTACAGCTACAAATACATACATAGCTGCGGATATGGATTTGGATATGGGATATAGAATGCCAACTACACTCTACCTGAAATTATAAAAAAGTGGGATGGGGGTAGCAATTTTTTTTTAAATTTTTTTTAAATTTTTAACTCATTGTTAACTCATTGGAGAAGGAGGTAAATGAATTTTTTTTTTTTTTTTTTGAGCTCATTGTGATACAACAATGCACTCAAAAGAGACAGTAATTGCCTAACTATTTAAGAGGTCACTAGCACGGTGAAAATGCATTAGTGCTAGCTTGGATTTTATGTTCCAAATTGGCCTCATGAAAATGAGGAAAGTGGTTTCATTTTGTGTTACTCCATTTGCAAGTAAGGGAAAATTGCATACAAACACTGCTAGAAGATTATAGAAGATTATGTTGGATTATGCTTTCAGGCGCAAGACATGTCATCCACTTGGGGATTAAGTAGGTCAAGTTTTCTAAGTCATACCAGCAAGGCCATCCATTTTTCAAGCCCGGTGGGCATGTTTTTACCTTAGGATTGTTTTACACTTGGGACCAAGCTAAAAAAATAAAATCCAAACACTCTTAATTTTGAAGGTGGACCATTTTAAAGCTTGGGGCTAGTGAAAGTTTGATTTTCACCTTTAAAAATCTTTTAAATTTGAAATGATTTTGAAGTATTTTGGAAATTCAAAATGAAGTATAAGATTTTGTTTTTTTCCCCTCAATTTTTTGGGAGATTGGAAAATCAAAAAGACCTTTAAGGGAATCTAATTTTTACAAAGATTCAACTATTGATTCAATTTTTGTTTTTGTTTTCCTTAACTCCAATTTGGGCAAGTCGTAAAAAACATTATATTCCTTTGAAAATATGTATACTTCTTCCTAACTCAAGGCTTTACTCAAACTTTGAAGTCTCTAGATTTTTTTGCAAAGTAGAATTTGAACAAATGTATTGGTAGGTGTCGTTACAAACAAACATCTTGGATTCAAAAGAGATTGTCGTAAAAATGATAGTTTTGGTAAATTAAAATTAAAATTGATTATATATATATATATATATATATATATATATATATGTATATGTATAATTTATGTTAGCATTTTACAATATCAATAGGTGAAGCACGGACAATTTTGGAGTAATTATGAAATCTGCCTCAACAATTAAATCTATGGATTTAGCCTTGGAACTCATTTACTTTTAACCATAATTGCTTTTTGCTTCAAGTTTTTTTAAGATTATAGTATACAATAGGATACTACAATACTCATGTTTGCTCACTTGGATTTTGTCTACTCATTTTCAACCAATATGTTAAACGGAGTGAAATTGAATAAAACACTGACTCCATTTCTGAAGCCTCTATATATAGTTGCTTTGGCAAGACATTAATTAAAGTAGTCATTCAAAGTATGTATCATCGGCGTCTATCTTCCCCCATCCAAGGATTAATGTGAAAAATTACTTCTTCTTTTTCCGAAGTTGCTTAGCATCTTGTGTTCTTCACCACTCTAACCTAATTTTGGGGCTTGTGATTCCAAATATGGATTCCAAATTTCCGAATTTTATCATAGGTGACAAATAAATATTTGTAGTGTTTTCCCTAGGGATAAAAACCCACAAATTTTAACCCCTAAAGTCCCATTGTCTCTACGGGGGACAAAATGGATTTCGGGCAGGCTCCTATGATCTCAATTTTTACTGAAACTTTTTGAAACTTTCTTAGAAGATAGATAAACTTATGAGCTTTGGGGGAATATAATTTTTATTCCAATTAGTCCCCGGGAGCAAAAGTTATGCCACAATAACTTCAAAATGGGGGAGACCGGGCAGCAAAAAAAATTCACAAAAAATTGAAATAAAATTTTTGGTATTTTTTTTCTTATAGATTATATTTTCTTCTAATTGAGAAGCTTTGATTCATTCCATTTGGATTAGTGATGTGAAAGTTATGGAGTTTCTTGTTTTGCGGGCAATCATAGCAACTTCTTGAAAGAAATTTTTTTCTTCCACTTTGAATGCTAATATCTTTCAATCTACACAGCCAAACATTACAAATTTTTTATCACGTAATCTGTGACAAGTGTAGAATAAGATCCTACGGTCAGATTCTAAAAATTATTTAAAAAATTTATTTCATAGGTGAATGTAGCAAAAGTGGTAGTTTTGAGTGGTTTTGGTAGAAAAATGGCCTTGGGACTTTAGGGGTTAAATGACCACTTTCAAGTCTTGCATTGTTTATTAGTATGTCATTTCTCTCGGGGGACGAACCGGGTGCGGATGCTCTTAGTTGTACTATTTGCACCTAATAAATATGCTCAATTGCTATTTGTTTGTTTGTGTGTCCATTAGGGGCCCTTCCACCTGGTGAAGTGGTACCGTAAATGCCAAGCTTAGGGTGCGATGTGGGAACTTAAGTTATAGGGTGAACAGAGTATCCACGTGTCAACTGGTGATTGGCAGTAAGCAGTTACTATTTTCTGTGGGACTGGCTGATTAAGATAGACAAAATTAATAAGAAGTTAATAGTGAAACTGCAGTCAGTCAGGGGGGTGTAGGTTAAAGTCAGTTGCCTGTCGTGTAAGTAAGTTACCCTACTTACAGGGCATCATCTCATTAAGTTCATTATAAGTTTTTCCTGAGCGAGGACTAACTTACTATTTTCAAATAATAATATAATTAGTATAATATTATAATTAGAGTGAGGTGGTGTAAGAAGTCCGTCATGATAACAGACAGAAGAGTCGGTCTAATGCCGTGAAACCATGCAGCCAATGCGGTGGGGAGGCTACGAGGAAACGAACTCAGTCTATGCTTTTCATTATTGGGTTGAGGACCGGGGAAGACGGAGGCTGTCTGGGCTGGACGGACTTCAGGACCACGTTCAGGTTCTCTATCCGGGCTTCACTGATTTAGGGCGGGAAATTCGAGACGGGGGGCGCCAAAGCAGCTCTGGGAACGGGGAAGGAGGTCCATAAAGCGCCTTTGGAAGAGCTGACAGGACTTGGATTTTAGAATCATTCTTAAATGGGCATCATGTAGTTTGTTCAAATGACCAGTGAATGATGAGGTTCAACCCTCCTCAAGGTCACGGTCGGGGTGAACTGACCCTCTTGCTCGTCCCCCCCCCCCCTCAGTCCAGGCTTTCAGGTGGTGCAAGTTAAAAAAAAAGACACCCTATTTTGTCCCCATAAAATGTATGCTCTACGTCTCTCCTAGCTAATTTGGAGCCTCTGAAAGCAAATATGAATTCAAAAATTGCAAATTTTATCATGCGTGGGAAATAAAAAAATTTCAGTTTTTTCCTTTGGAGATGAGCAAGGGGGGTAGTTCACCCCGGCCCAAGGTCACAGTCATGGTAGAAGTTTCTTTGGAGGGGTTTAGATCAATGGTTATGTCAATTTTCTTTCAATAAGAGGGGTTGGAATTGAAGGTGGTTGATTTTGAGTTAAGAAGTTTTTATATGCAATTTTTGTATGTGTTGGTTCTATGCAACAGATGGCATTGAGGTTTTGGAAACATTATGGTAGTCGTGTGTAAGGTTGTAATTATAGTTTGGCATTTTTAAACAAATTTATCCATTTTTTTTCTCCATAGGCTCATAGTATTGTTAAATTTTTTTTTTGGGGGGGGGGCTTTTGCTTCCCTCCAAAGTGGGAACCCCTAGCATAGAAACTTACGAGGTCAACACTAGCCAACTACAACTAGGCAATGACAACAACCAACCACAACCCAATGATAAATTAGTTTTGTGTAGCCAAAGATGTCCTTCATATAATATAATTGAATTCTCTAGATAATCTAGGGGCAAATTATACAGCTACATGAGGGGAGGCAACTCAATTGGTGAACAATGTTATATTTGAAGTTGCCTAATTTTTTTAATGCAATTGGGCGTTAAATTGCTTAAAACATAGTAGGGCACAAACAACTTTAAAGCTATTGGTACTATTCAAAGTTTTTATCAAATTTTTCAATGCAAAAATTACAAGTTCTAATTGTAATTCAAAATTAAAGACTTAGATTACTAGATGCATCTAGTAATAGATGCATCTTGTGAAGACAAAAGAGAGTGATACCAAAGAAGTTTGTGTATAGTTGAATATTGGAGGAGTTTTCATAAAGATTCTTTGAAAACCCCGCAAACTAAGTTTGTATGAATATAATTCCAAACAACATGACAAACAAATTCAAAAATCATGTGCAAAAACTCTTCTTCTACTTCTAAACTTTGGTAAGTATCTAAGCAACATGATCATATTAGAGACATGTTGAGACTGTGTACCATAGGATAATGTCGAATGAAGATGATAATGTTCTCAGACTACAAGTTTCACTAAGTATAAATTTGTTATATAAACAATATAATATAAACACACTCAACCAAATAGGTAAATTTTTTGATACATAATACTTATTTTGGACTCCATACTCCATATAATCTAGATAATTGTCATTTTTTTCCCCAATGACATAAACATGAACTTCTATTATAATACCATTTGCCCATAGGTGCACAAAATTGCATACAAAAATCAATGATTTTTTTAATATACAACAGACACATTTAATGCATTTTAAAAAAGGTATCAAGAGATGAATAGGGAATTACTAAAATATTTATTTTAGTATGAGTTAAAGTCATAATAGAATGATGTATGATATTAACCTCTTTAAGCTTTCAATTGCTCAATTTTAGATCAAATCCATAGGAATGTGTTGTCACTACGTTCAAAGTATGGCACAATGATTAACTAGGCAATTGTCTCATTGGATAGTTCTTCAATGCTATGGATATTACTTTAGCTATAGAAATAGTTCATGACAAGTATTTACTATGCACCCCCCCCAATGCACCTTTGTAAATAGATACCACTCATTTTTGTGTTTGAGATGTTTTGTTATCAATAGTGACAATTGCTAGTTTGGAGGGGTCTAATATATTCAAACATATCGTATTCCACCATTATAAGCAACAATATCAAATTATGATCCTTTACAATGCCATATAATTTATATTCTAATCTTAAAAATTATTGGTCCATTGTTAGATTGATATAGTTGTTTTTCTCCTACTATTATATTTGTAAAGGTAATTGACCATATTTGTGACACAAATTTTGATGTGTATCTTTGAGGTGGTGGAGAAAAAACAATATTTCTTTGCACATAAGAAAGTGAGAAAGAGAGCTATATGTACCTTAAATGAGTTTTAAATTTTATTAAAATTATAGTGAGATCTCCGAAACCGTGTGTCCCTCGATTGCGTCATTGATATTGTCGAAAAGCCCTTTGCAAGGTGGGTGTGCATGGACTTTGTTTTGTGTGTTCCAATTCACGAAACAAAAGATATTGAATTTCACATTTTTTATGAATTATAAAACTAGAAAATTACTTTTGTTTTTATTTTACTATTTTGTAGCAATGGCACAAGGCATACTATTACCAATTGAAAATATATATCTTCAACAAAGTTTGAATTTGTTATGAATCTGTGAAGTGTGCAACCCAAATAGATGGTAAATGTTACTAGATCTCCTCCAAACCAAGAAAAAAAAAAAATAATGGTCATCTTACACACCTAAAATAGTCACAATATTATCCTAAAATTGCCACAACATTGAGCCCCTAATGATTGAGTCCCTATTCTTGCCACTAAGTCACTTCTAACATGCTACTTGTACATCCCAATAATGCCACTTTCACATCTCAACAATGTCGAAGAGCTCATATACTCAAAAGCAATGCATTTGAACTTCTTGTATGATCATAATGAGTCCTTTTATAGAGTGGCACAAATAGTCACATGGCATGAATTGGGTCAATTGGATAAAAACCTATATGATACAAGATAACAATTTTTCATCATTCTACTTGCATTGATAATTCCTAACTTTCAAAGTCACTAACGAGTTTACAATATATAATATTATATATGCTTACACTCATTGTGTTTAAAATGAATAGCTCTGCAAATACACGCCTATCGATAGGAAATAAAGGAATATATTTCTAAATATTCCAAAGACAATATTGCTCTATTTTTGATGAATTTACTCTCTTTTGGAATGAATAATTTAAATTTCATCCACACCTCATGTGTTTCATCTCTCTCTCTCTACGCAAATGTAAACAAGTGCACCACTCCAACAAATATCGCTTTTTTGCATTGCTTGCAAAGAATGAAAATAAAATCCTTGAACCGATGGAATAGCCCCCATCTCATTACCGTACATGAAGGTTAGATTTGGCAGAGAGGCATTGAAATGGAATTTCCACACCAGATTTTGACAAGTTCACATCACCTTGCACCAATCTCTAGATGCCACTTTAAAAAATAAGTCTAAAGTTTAAAATTTAAATTTTTTTACAAAAACAACTTCATTTATGTCGAATCTAACCTTCTTACTTACAGTAGAGTAGTCCATCATTGACAGAAGTGGAGAAGACTAATAACTGAAGTTCCCTTGTGCTTGCCGTGATCATAAAAGCTCACACAGGAAGTAAAACTGACGCAACTCAGTGAGTTCTTGTTTGCACCGAACTTGAGGCTTCTTGTGTACAAAGCAGTTGCACATGCTTGTGACAAACGGAGGAACTGAAGCATTTGTGAGAGCATCCTCAACAACCCGGCACTTGGGTGTTGGGAAGAGGCGGGCACACTCACACAACTCTTTTTGCTTTTCTCTTTTAGTCGTGAAAGGAAACTGATAATAACCTTTCACAAGCAAAGGCTCTTGTCAACAAAAGTGCTACAAGGTAGTTTACGAGGGGCACAATAATTGCAAGAAGGCATGGAAGAATCTTGTAAGTAATAAACTTTGTGGTAGACTCTTTGAAAAGTGACGTCCTTCGGGGAGAGAATATGGCAAGTGCACAAACTTTCATTCAAATAAATGTTTGATGTACTAAGGTTGCATTGGGGCATCAAATTTGATTCATTGCAAGGGCCACTGTCGTTTGTTGATTGTTGTTGAAAAATCAGGAGTGGTTCCATCAAGGGAGCTCTTAGTAGAAGCACCTCTAATACACTCTTCTTTTTGATTGTTTTGAGATCAATATTTTCTTTACAATGCATTTTTTCTTTTTTTGGGGGTGAACATTAAATCAAAAATCGGAAATATATAGTCAATCATAATAAATTCTAAAATATATGTTGTTTTTGTAAACAAGTAGGATGTCATTTCTACTCTTTAATGATATATCACAATACCACTTTTGAAGATTCCTAATTTTTTTTATTCAACTCCTATAAATATAGAAGCGTACATAAGTGACAATTATTTAAACAATTTAGGTTTTAACCCTCTAACACCATAGAGGACATAAAGTGTTTGATGAATAAATGTTGAGGTTCTTGTAGCAACAAAAAAATGCACCAATTCATATGATTTGGATCATTTGTTGGCTAACTATAACTAAGGTTTAACCCAACAAATACACCAAGGACTAAAAATGTACGATGAAACTTTCAGGAATGGCAGAAACAAAGCTAATAAAAGGTTGTGTATGCAACTAACAAGCAGTGACAGAAAATTCCTGCTTAGTCATGAAATTTTGAGAAATACAGTTTATTGCAACTATATATAGTTTACTTATGCAAATCTGTGTCTTCATCTTCTACATGAAGCATCAACCCAAAAAGATTAAAAAGGCCCTGTGGAAACTTCTCAAGCTGCTAAGCTCAAATTTAATGTCATATAACAATCATAACGATCATTTCAAATAAACAAGCAGCTATGCTACACGAGAGGCTTTGTCCATGTAGCAGTGGCTTGCTTTTCAAACCAGGTACCTTCCTCAAACTTCCTCACATCTAGCCAACAAAACCACTAAGCAGTAAATGGCTCTCGACATGTGGTATCCACCAAGCTCACTCAAGTCATTCCTATGCCGATGGCACATATGTCAGCAGAGTGGACGGGGTTGCCAACATATCTTGTTGCATGCATCGAAGTAAAGCCAGTGACACTGGACCTGGTTTTCCTGAAAAAAAACAATGAACCAAGCAGAATTTCAACACATAAGGCCACGACACCTCCTAGCAACCTTCTTACAAAATCGACCTTTGCATATCTTGCCAACAATGTACACCTTCTGGGAATGCTTGTTGAGTATTGTTGTGACATCATGGGAGATGTACATGGTGTGGCTTCATGGAATGCTTGTGGCATCTCCCATGATGTCACAGCAATGCTCAGCAAGCACTAACTTGCAAATGATACATGATAACCATGTCCTTGATTGCCATTAGAGAGTCCATGTGATCATCAATGCTCAACATGTACTAACTTGCATTTCATTTTTATAATGAGAACCATGTCCTTGATTGCCATTACATAGACCACGTGCTTGTTGGGTACATGCCACAACCAATGCTCAACAAGCACCAACTTGCAAAGGATTATTGGTAGGCTTGCCGTTCCATTCCATAGCCCATGTCATGTGATTGTCCCATAGATGCCCCAACAATGCACAGACTCTGCCCAAACCAGGAAGGTCTCCGCCAGGAACTTACCGTTGCCCACCGGTTTGCCATCCCACTCCACCACCGGCACGATCATGAAGCCGCTCAAGATGAGCATCATTTCGACTGCCTTTCGCCCTTCTGCGACGGAGATGGTGGTCATTCGCACGCCCGTGAGCCCGGCTATGGCGTTCTCTTTCACGAGCTTCGGCGCCAGCTCCAGCAGCCGGCGCGCCGTGCACCCGGACAGAATCCGATCGAACGGAGGGAGCAGCAACTCCCCCTCGGTTGTGAGGAAGCCCACGTTCATGTTCTGGCCCTCCGCGAGATGGCCCTCCTCGTCCAGCCAAATGCCCACCGAAGCGCCCTTCTCCTCGGCCTCGGTCACCACCAATGCATTCGGGAGGTAGTTCGTGGATTTGATGGTGGCAAAGAAGGGGTCCTTGATGGGGACGGTGGACGTGATCACCTGCACATGCAAGGGACTCTTGGCGTTTTCAATCTACTAGACTAACGAATATGATCCGACAACTTGGGGCAAATTTCCACAACCAGGGGAGCAGGGTAAAGGAAGGGCCCGGCACATGACTTTGCCGGACTCAGGTGAGGTTTGAGCTTCTAGACTGCTGGACTAATATGATTCAACAAGGTTACAATTCCACAACAAGGGGCACACGGCAAAATGGCCTGCACACAATTGTACTTTGCAGTGCACTTTGCTGTGCACCTGTGATGTGGAGATTTTGTCCAGTCTAGTCCCTCCCTCCACCTCACCCATCATAACGATATCAGTCAGGTTAGTTTCCGCATCTAGGAGCGTGAATGACATCGATTGTAATACCTCTGAGATTTAAACGCATACAAATACAAAAAACATGACCATCAGCACGACCAAGAGAAATCTAAGGTGAAAAACACTCATTCCTGGAGTTTTTTTAAATAGTTCCAATTTTCAATGACATTTGACACTATTTTTTTCCATATTAGCAAATGAAAATAATGTACTTTTAAATATAACTACAAATAATGAACAGTAGGAACCATTTTCCATATAGAAAATGCGCTAGACACCCGCTTTTGTTACTAGGTAGGGACGAAACAGAATCTTACTCAAAACATGACACATTGGAGTAAGGCTAAGGATTGGTTTTGGACACACATAATAGGTTTGGGTCTGGTTGCAAGGATGAAAATGCGAAGTTTTCACTTTAAAAGAAATCTCCCCACCGTAAGAAATAAAGAATGTGCAATTGCATACCTTCACACCAGCAGGTGCTGCAAGGTCAATAATATTTTCTTCCAACAGACAGGCATAAAGTGACGCCTTGGTGCAATCCTTTGAAGACAGATCGAAATTTCCTCGACCGACTGACATCCAGTACCGGAGTATCCCATTCTGGCATTTTCCTGCTGCCACCGTCTGCACTAAAATCTCTCGCATGGTTGCTCGATCAAAAGGTGGTGTGATTTTGGCTTTTGCTGCTGACCTAAGAAAGCGGTCCAGATGCGCATCGAGTTCGTAGATATACCTGCGCCCGGATTCAAAATTTGGTCAATATATAGTCGCAAATGGCATCAGCAAAGTCCCTCTCCAATGATTATCAATAGTTCTTCAACAGTTTCAGTACTTTGTTAACTATAACATGGATCACAACTACCATTGTTTTACTGCAACAGTAGTTTCAAAATCAGTGTAGTTTAACTCTAAAATCAATATCTTATTCTACTTTACTAATTTTACCACTGAAAATTTTTACTAATCTTTAGTATTGACTCATCTTCTAGTTGAGAAAGCACTGTCAAGAAAACTGATGTAGGAGCTTCAGTGATGGAGACGCAAACTCTAGACCGGCACAGCCAGCCTGAAAGATAAAGATTGGAGAATTCTGCAACTGATTCAAAATCGAAATGGCAAAGATTATGATGAGTTCACCCGTTTAGAAGAATGCCGGTATCGAAAACGGAGTGGCCGCGGTGCACCATGTGGTCATCGAGCGGTACAACCATGGCTGCAACATCGGTTGTAATGGCCCCCACAACACTTGAGTACATGGAACGGAAATTCTTGAATCTGACATCGCTGGCCTCTTTCTGCAACTTCGACATGATCTACCATACCACATACGAGTGGACCCATTGTCAGGGAGGTTTCCAAGTGATGAACGTCAACGGTCTCCTCTCCACAAAATTTGAACTCACTTCGATGTCAGAAGATGTGTGTCAAAAAAAGGAGTTGTCATCAGAAACCATAGCATCTTGGATACCCTGATTCTTCCTTGCATTAGCAGATGGTGTGAGCTCCCTCCAAGAACGTTATACACGAATTGCCACTCACATCAGCACACCAGCATTTCAAGAAGTTTAAACGGAGAAGGTTGACAGAGAAGGGTAGTTCATCTCACCTCTTGAAGACCAAGCACTGGAATGCTGGTTTTTGATTCCCCATTTGCAACTGTTCTTGATTTATCACCAGCCCTGAACCAAGAAAGCACCGAAAGAAATGTCACAACCCGAAGCCGAAATATACAAATGGCCCAAAGTCGCAAGCACAAGATTCATCGCCATGTGAAAAGAAGCTGTAAGCCTGGTCCAAATGAAGAGCTGCTTGATAGTAATATAAGCACACTCCGTATCGTTACTGACTCCAAATCGCTACTCTCTTACATATTAAATAATAGAACGCAAAACCAACCAAACATCTGTTCAAGTGTCAATTTTAGGTCATCTATCAGTTAAAACTTTGGACTTTCATAACTTTCGCCTACAGTATCCAAATAACGCATTTCTTTCGTGCGTCAAAATCTTTCCTCTCTTGCGAACAAGAAAATGTACAAATCCGATCAATCTGACAAGAGAATCTAGCTACAAGTGGCGATTGAGGTGTCCCTACCTTGATACACGACCGAAAGGATCTGGGAATCCGAGTTCAAAATCGTACACTATCACGAAATTCCAACTCCGGATCCATCATTGAGCTCGCTCTACCATCAAAAAGGTAGAAGACACGAATTCAAGGCTCTAAAAACAGAGTCATGCAATTCCCATTTACCGACAACCACGGACACATTCGACGAGCATGGATTGAGCTCTAGAAATGCTGTCGGTTAATCGCTCTCACGTTTTTCAATCCAAATTCATCTCGATTATCTAAAAGAAATCCAGACCACGCAATTCGAGCTGATCCAGAAGAGGCAAGAGGTTACCCCGTTCGGCTGGGCTGGAGGCTGCTGAAACTCTCCCCGACTTCTGATGCCATAGCTGCCGAGGAGGGCTCTGCAAAAGCTAATTACTCAACAGCAATCGAAGAATTGCGAAATTGCGAGAAGGATTTGTGAGGATTGGAGTGCAAAGCCAGTGAAGAGTGAAGACGAAGATGGATCAAATAACTTCAAGAAACTTAGGCCCCAAGCTCTTGGACCGTGGACTCGTGGTCCCCAGTGTCGGGACCTACTAATAATAAGTTAGTCAGGGTCCGCCATGGAGTCGGGTCGCACATGGTCCGACGGACTCCCGGTGGTCCTCAACAATATTGTCCCTAGATTTTGTAGCAATTGAGTGATTTCAATGTTTGGTTGTTGCACATATAAGGTAGTGGAAGTGCCTATAACCATGCACCTCAGCGATTTTGCATATTTCAATGCAAAATCACCACACTAAACTATTTTTAAACACATGGACAATTGAAAATAATGAATTTTTAAGAAAATATATTTTTATTTCTATATTTATATGAATATTCTAAAAGAAAATTGAAATTCAACTTCATGATGTACCTTCAAACGTTTTTTGCATTCATGTCTAGTATACATTTAGAATATTTTGGACTATTTGCATCTAAATATTTTAAATATTTGTTAGTGATTCGATTTGGTTTTAGACCTTGCCACCCTACTCTAATTGATTGGATTAACAATTTTTTTGTACTATAGGACATGAAATCAGAGAAATATCTACAAGTATTTTGGCCAACTTACTTTTGAGGAAAAAAAGACACTTTATAGGTGGTCAAAGCAAAAACATACTCCCTCTGTCCCACTAAAACCCTCCAAATCAAACATAATTTTTTGTCCCACTAAAAAGCTCCATTTCTTAATTTTGACCATAGAATAAGTGTTTTCCATATTGAACAACCTCATAGGGGCAATTGAAACAATCTAGGAGCATTCCTTTGGCCTAACAAGCTTGGTTTTGCCCATATAAGACCCACTGTACAAATTGCTTCTTCAGATAGTAGTGTTAATAATGCATTTAGTGACCACGTTAGCACTATAAAAATTTGTTCATAAAGTGGGCTAGTTTTTTTTATTGCACATATTTAGGTTGGGAAACACATTTCTAGAATCCTATTGTTGCCACCACCCTTTAAATCATCTAAAATGACAAAGCTGACAACATTTATAAATTATGCTCAAATATCGTACTTTTCACATGGATTTTAGGTGCCTAAATGCCAACACCTAAGCTGAAGATTTTGCACAGATCTAATAGAAGGCTTATTCGTTCTTAATTACATGTATTGCTAGCACTATGACTAAAAATATTGTTAATCCCTTAACACTACAAGAAAGTGGCCACAAATATGACTTCAATATATGACTGACCCACAGTCATTTCGGACACATGTGACTATAGAATGACTTAGGGGCCTCAGAGTCATAGTGGACAAGTCATTTATATATGACTTCTACTTTTATTATCACCAACAAAGGAAAAAGTGAATGTAGAAATGGATGAAGGCTTTAGGGACTTCCAAAGTGGTAAAAAAAAAAGAAGTTTAAGGAAATGACTCCTATGTTGCCACGTGGCCAGTCATTCTAAAGTCATCCCGTAGTCACAAATGACCCCTTTTTTAAATCCTTTTCTGAAATCTAGGATTATATTTTGAAATCTAGGAAATTTGAATATATTTTTTTGAAATCTAGAATTATATTCTGAAATCTAAGAAATGTGAATATTATTTTTGAAATCTAGGATTATATTCTAAAATCTAGGAAATGTGAATATATATTTTTTGAAATCTAGGATTGTATTCTAAAATCTAGGAAATTTAAATATTATTTTCTGAAATCTAGAATTATATTCTAAAATCTAGGAAATGTGAATATTAATTTTTGAAATCTAAGAAATGTGTATTATTTTTTGAAATCTAGGATTGTACTCTAAAATCTAGGAAATGTGAATATTATTTTCTAAAATCTAGGATTACATTCTAAAATCTAGGAAATGTAAATATTATTTTCTAATATCTAAAAGATTTGAAGATTATTTTCAAGTTGTGGTGAAATGTGCAAAATGAGTACTCCATATACCAAACACCATATACAAATACATGATTCATACATCATACACATGATTTATACATCATACACATGATTTATACATCATACACATGATTCATACATCATACATATGATTCATACATCATATACATGATTTATACATCATATACCATATACAAATACATGATACACAATACACTATATTTTGCATATGTGTCAAATGGATTTTCAAGCCATTTAGTGTGTGAATACAAAGAGTTCAAATAACAAGCTTTTTATACAAGTGGGGTGGTAGGAGGCAAGACAAAGCACATGGGATTTGTAAAATGTGGATGCAATAGTAGAGTAGTGACGTGGAAGTCATTACGTAGTCGTGTTAGAGTAAATCGCAATCAAAATAGTAGAGTAGTAACACGGAAGTCATTATGTAGTCACCTTAGAGTAAATCGTAGTCAAAATACAGTCACACAGTTTACTCACTTTTGACTATGGCTTTCACATTGGAATTGATTAAGTCCAAATTTAAAGTTTAACAATGTTGTGAACAAAAACCAATGGATGAAACATAGACATTGTAAAAGTTATCAACCTAGTTCTATAAAAATTAGAACCAAAAATTGTTTTTCTATCTCTTAGAGGTGTTAAATGTCATCTAAATTTTAGTTTTTGGCCTTTGCATTGTCAATTTCACTTTATTTTTTTAGTTTGTTTTGAAAAAATCATTATTAAATAGAGAAAAAAATTAAAATTAAAATAAATCTCCAAGAGTGCATCATTTTAACCCCTACAAGAGCAAGGCCTTTTTTCTACCAAAGAAACACTGAAAACTGTCATTTCTGTAGAAAAGAGTAAAAAAGAATTTAAAATGTTTTTCTTTGACATCTAACCGTAGGACCTTACACCCAACTAGTATTAAAAAGTGTGGAAAAATTTTCAGAATTTTTGACTGCATAGATTGCAAGATATTTGCATTTAAAGTGGAAAAAACAAGTTTTTTAACACGTTGCGGGACTAGATAAAGACAAGAGTTAATGAAAATAATATGGACTCCAAAAAAGTAGGGATAATACCACAGAGAAGATTATGGGTAATGAAAAAAAAAATAGAGAAGAGGAACGAAAAATAGGGATTGTGAAAAAAATAAATCCATGCATGGGAAAAAATAAGAGAAAAAGAGATAAGGGTAATAAAAAGAAGATGACTTGCGGTACCCTTCAGACTTGAAAGGACGGTGCAAGTAGGAATAATAATCACACAAAAAAAAGAAAAAAATTTAGAAGAAGAAAATATATAGGGAGAAGTCTTCATTTAAAATATATAAATGAAAAGATGTAGTGAAGAACCTAGTGACGGAGAATAAAAAATAGGGATAAGAATTACACTTTTGGATTTTGGAGGTATGTACATTCTTCTTCTACATTTTAGTCATTTAAACCCAAAGTGACATTCAATTTCTGGGGTTCAAAAACATCATTGCTTTGAAGCCTTATGGATCTAAATGTCTTCAAGTTATACAAATCTGAACTGTACAATCTTGCAGTGTACATGTTGTAGATGACATGTACAAAATTTGAAGTCATTTGGCCACATAGATTGCAAGATCATAATGTTTAGTGTTGAAAATGGATGCTGAAATTTTCCCAAAAACACATTTGGAGGTGAAGTTTGATTTCTAAACCTACTCAAATGAAAAAAATTTACACTACAAAAAGATTCAAAACTAGTATACAAACAAATTAGTGGGAAAAAAATTCATTCAATTGAATCATTGTGTCTACAAACGGCTTTGAAATGTCAAAAATTAGCAAGAAAATTGCAAAAAACACATCTAAAGTTGAACCTCCTTCTACTAGAATGCTTCTTAATCACTCATTAATTCTTGGATTGACATGAAATTTTAGCCACAAAAACTAGACTAATATGCACAACTTTTACAAAAAGAATGATTGAAAATGGACTCTGTATGAAGAAGAAACAAGCCGCCAAAGTTCACTACGTACACTCCAAAAATGGCAGGATTTTGAACTTCGAATTGCTCCCAAACACTCAAAACAATTTGGATTGACATGTAAACTTTACCACAATAAGTATAATTCAAGGGGAACAAAATCCAACAAATTTTATTGAAAATGAGCAATGGATGAAGGAGATACAAGACCCCAAAGTTGTAGCCCTAAAATACAGTTTGGTGAACTCAAATAAAAGTTGTGAATTTCAATTGGCTTCCAAAAAATCAATACATCTTGGATTGATCTCAAAATTTTACCATACAAACTAGAAGGGAGAACACAACTTTCCCAATTTTTTTTATTGGATTTGGATCTTGAATGCAAAATTTACAGCACTTTGAATTGGACTTGAAACTCTGTGAGGACACTTTCTGTCTTCTTTGTCACTTTGGGGTTGAAAGACCTAATTAAACTAAAGATGAAGTAAAATTTTGTGCTCAATGCAAATTCAAGGAAGAATAAAAAGAAACATAAGACCTAAACATAGAAGTCTAAGTCAAAAAACAAATACTACAAGAGGAATTCGTGAATTTCCAAAAATACTTCTACAATTTTTGTCTTAAATGGAAGAGGAAACTCATACCATAGTAAAAGAAGAGTACATTAAAAGAAATAAAGCACCCCCTCTTTAAGGAAATGCCCAAGTAAGTTGTCAAATCATGCTATAGTCACAAACAAGTGACTTGCAGTGACAATGTATGACTCCATGAAACTGCTCATCCCGCAGTCACGTCCATGACTCCCGAATGACTCGAAAGTTGTAGAGCCAGAAAATCTGGTGCAATTAGGGAGCTACAGTCATTGTTTAGTTGCATCAAACATGCAATCATTCTTCTGCAGTCACAAAATAGCCCAATTTCTTGTAGTGTAAAAAGAAGAATTTTGGAGGTTTTAGTGGGATAGAGGGGTATTACTTTCCATTGTTGTACCTAGAGAAACACTACTATCATCCATTTAGATTCCAATGTAGTTCTCTTAACCCTATGTGGTTGCAAGAAGTTCCTCAAGATTGTAGATAATAAATGAACCTTATATCATATGTAGATACTCCATGGTGGTGTCCATTGAAGTTATTAAACCATGACTTTTCAACACCCTTTCAACTCCAATTCCACACTCAAGTTGACATAATGCATGCAAAATCTTCACAATTTTTGCTACATTAAGATGCAACATGGACATAATTGAGTGAAGGCAATTTTGGATTAGTATTCCTTATTAGAGAGCAATGTTTAAATTTTTTTGGCTTTGGACCAGAGGGGAGGAGGCTTTGCATCAATAAAAGCTACCTTAAAGAAGTTTCAATAGCTAGTTACTTATTTGAAAAGCAAGTGCTACAAAGATAGATTCTCTAGTAGTGTTGTTGTTTATTTCATTGAAGGCAAAACAACATGCACCTTGAAGTGCAATTGAGTCCAAATAATCATTTGTTTTTGGACAACCATCCATCACTTATATACTTTCATCTACATCTTTGCTCAATATTAGAAAATTTCACCCAAATATTTTGCAAATCAAATATTTATAGGAAATATTTTTGGCAATTTCATCCACATTTTGTACTTAATTTTTTTATGTAATGGAATTCATTACCAAAATTAGGTGAGATTTTTGCAATAATTTGCCAAAAATATTGAGGATGTTGGGATATATGTGTTAATTATCATACATTCCAATTAGATTTGGCACCTTGGTATTGGAATAGTTTAATTTTGGCATTTGGACAATTTGGCAATTTGATTTGATTTTCGTGGCTTTCAACATGTTGCCCTTCCTAATATTTCAACACTTTTATGAAATGGTTTGATTTTTTCTATTCATATGTAAATGTATTCATTTAAAAAAAATCAAGAATAATTTTTGAATATTCAAAATTTTTAATAATGAAATTTTCTCAGATTTTTAGAAATAGTTGCATATTTTTTCATAATATACACATGATCCAGTTTTTCCCTAATTATTTACAAAATTGACCCACACATAGGGTAGTTGTGTTATGTAAATTAATTGGGATTTGTGTTGCTACATATAATGTATCCAAAAGAGTAAGCCAAGGATATTAGTTGCCCCCCTCCTCTTTCAAAATTTTTTAAGGCCATTGATTTTTTTAATTTAAAATGCTTACCTTCGAAATTGTTGTTAATTTCTCAAAATTTCTTAAGCCGTTGATCTTTGAGATTTAATCTGAGCCATTCATCCAAATACAAATACAAATATGATATATGGATACAAATCAGAGTATGGTTATGGATATTGTACGGATACGGTACCAAAATACATATACAGTACTTAATATTGGTTCAAAACAAATACAAATATGTGTACAGACATAGATACGATATATTGATACGGGATATGGGATTTTCATTGTCCCATATTGTTTGCCATGTTAACCTTGTTCAAAAAATTACAAGTAAGGGGAAGGGGGGACAAAGAATTAGGAAATTAATTTTAATTAATAATAATTTTTAAACCTCGGAGATTTGGGAGGGAGTTAAAAAAAAATTTAATTAATTAATTTTTTTGAGCTCATTGTGATAGTTTGTCACAATGACAATGAGCTCAAAAGATGCAATGACTGCATTACAATAGAACCCTTCAACTATCAATGATTTGGTTTATGAAATGAGAGATGTTGAATTTCAAAAAAATGATTTAAATCCTTATGTATATTGAATAAGTTTTAAGTAACTAGTTATCCATTAAAATCAAAAGGTGTAAAATAGAAGTTTCAAGAAAAATTGTCAAAAACTATCATTTCTTAGTGCTTTGATTAAAATATAAAATAAAAACATTTTTTAAATTTCAACTACACAAAATTTTAGTATATTAATTATGACAAAGTGTGAAAAGAAGTTTCAATCCATTTGAACATTGGGATTGCAAGATAATAATGTTGGAAATTAAAAGTAAAAAAGCTAGCTTTGCCATACAAGGTCAACAAATTTGATCCTCTCAAAGTGAATTTTTGCTCTATACAATTGAATTTTTGCAGTATTGGATCTTACATCTTATTAGATACACACACACAAAGTTTAGAGTATAAATAAACAAACAAAGGTAACTACACATTACTTTAAATCACCCTCCAATACAAAGAGATCAAGTAAAGTGATTGTATCACTTGTACCCTTTATTAGACGATTATTTATATACAAGGATTTAAAAAAAAATCCAAATGGTGAAAACATAGATCCAAGCATTTAGAATGTATGAATCTTTTTTCAATAACTTGGAATAAATAAGTTACAAGATAATGACTTTTGAAGCTAGGAAAAAATGGTTGTCTAACAAAGTTGGGAGAATTTGACTCTTTTTGAATTGAGATTTTGTACTAAAAACAATATTTTTTTACAATTGCATGCTAAATTATGTCAGTAATCATTAGAAGAAATCTGTGTTTTTTCTAACAAGCCATTGAACATGGTTAGATGTGTAGTTTAACATCAGGTATGTCTATTGTGGCAGCCACGTATGCAGGCATGCAATGCCCTATGGAATTTCTTCCACACGACCTGTTGATGATGTGGCACCTCACATCACACTATTTGAAAAAATTAATATTGTTTTCAGCAATGTCAACATAGATGTCTAAAAGAATTTTAATGTTGTTTTTTGCGATGTCCACTTAGACGTCTAAATGTTTTTTAAAATGTTAGCTTAGACATACACTATACACAATACACCATACAGAAAATGACATATAAAATACACCATATAGAATACATTGTACATCATACACAATACAAAATAGGCCATACACAATATATTATACATCATACACAATACAAAATAGGCCATACACAATATATTATACATCATACACAATATATTATACATCATACACAATACAAAATAGGCCATACACAATATATTATACACCATATACAATACTCTACGTCATACATTATACACAATATATTATATAACATATACAATACTCTACGTCATACATTATACACAATATATTATACATCATATACAATATATCATACATTGTACATCATATATAATACGCAATATATTATACACAATATACAATACATCATATTGGCAATTATGTCAGATGGCCTAAAAAGCCACTTATTATAAATATATTGATATGACAAGACAATCTACTTATACAAGTGTAGTGATAGGAGCAAAGACAAAGCATATGGGATATGTGAAACTTAGAAATTATATTTTATGAGAAAACATCTGGACATCTCAATTGACGCGTTAGTTGACATTGCAAAAAATATATAGACATTCTCTAAGACATCTCAGTTGACATTGCAAAAAACATCTAGATGTTTTAGAAGATGTCTCAGTTGACGTTTTAGTTGATGTCTTCAAAAATAGTGTTAACCTAAATGTTTTTTACTATGTTTTCACCAAAAATGCTCCAAAAATGCCATTTCTAGGACAAGTACCAAAGTTTAGAAGAAAAAAAACATTTGTAGACACATGTTACCTTAGGATCTTGCAATAAATTGATTTGAGAAGATGTGGAAAAAATTCAAAAATTTCCATTGCCTAGATTGCAAGATATTAGTGTTTGAATTGACAGAAATTCTTTAATTGGCTTTCCAAAAAAACAGGTAGTTACACTTCACAAGGTCACATTTATATACAAAAATGTCCATATTGATGGTACTTCTTAAGATTAATTCTTCAAGGCAAGTTGGCTACATGCTTGAAAAATTTATGATCCTTTGGAATTTTACAACATATAGGAAAAAAATAGTAAGTAGAAAAAAAAAATAATGGTTGAAAATACTAAACTATCAAGAATTTAGTTATAGAACTAAAAAGTGCCAAATTCCAATGATTGCAATGTTGCAATAAACAATCTACATCCTATGATTTTATTTTTTTACATAAAAATTGAAAATTGAGTTAAATATTAAATAAAGGACTTCAAAGTTTATTTTAGAGTAGCGAATCCTTAATTGCCCGCAAACTAAAACTCCTCATAACTTTCATCTCATTGATCAAAATGAAATGACTAAAAGCTTTTTACACATATAAAAATCTAAAAAAAACAATTTCAAATTTTTATTTTAGAAAAAAGTAATTCTTTAAAGAATTTTTTGAGTTGCCTGTTAAGCAATGAAAATTACATACCATGCAGTCAAAATCTATGAAAATTATTGTGCCTTAACCCTTCATCGCCTGAGGAGACGAATAGTGTCCTCATGTATAATTCAAAGTGTTGTAACTATTGTATCCGATATCCGAATTCAATAAAACTTGTTGGTAAAGTTGCGCTCTCTCTTCTAGTTTGTGTGGTAAAATTTTCAGATCAATCCAATATTTACAAATTAAATGGGAGCCAATCAAAGTTCACAGGTTCAATTTGAATTCACCAAACTGCATTTGATGACTGAAACTTTTGGGGGGGGGGTGTATCTCCTTCATAAAATGTTCGTTTTCAATAAAATTTGTTGGGTTATGTTTCCCTTTTAGTCTAGTTATTGTGGTAAAATTTTCATGTCAATACAAGCTTCTTTGAATGTTTGGGAGCAATTCAAAATTTAAAATCCAGCCATTTTCGGATTACAGTGAAATTCGGCGGCTTGTAACTTCTTCATACAATGTCTATTTTCAATAATTTCTTTTGTGAAAGTTGCACATACTGGTCTAGTTTGTGTGTCTAAAATTTCACATGAATCCAAAAAGTAATGAATGACTGAGATGCTTTTTAGTGGAGGAGGTTTAGCCTTACATGGTGTTTTTTGCAACTTTTCATGCTATTTTTTGACATTTCAAATCTGTTTTGCAGACACATTGAGTCAATTGAATAATATTTTTTTCACCAATGTGTTTATATGTTGATTTTGAATCACTTTATAGTCTCAAGTTTTTTCATTTGAGTAGGTTTAGAAGTCGAATTTTACCTCCAAATGTGTTTTTTGGAAAATTTCAGCATCTTTTTTTAACACTAAAACATTATAATCTTTCAATCCATGCAATCAAGTGTCTTCAAATTTTTTCTGTGTCATCTACAACATGTTCACTACAATATTGTACGGTTAAGATTTCTATAACTTAGCGACATCTAAATTTACAACACTTCAAAAGCAACACTGTTTTTGACCTTGTTTGGACTTCGGGCGATGAAGTGTTAAAGGTACCCTTCAGCATATATTGTGTGAAAATTTCAACGAAAATAAAAATAAAAATTCAATTTGTAGTAAACCGCCTAAAATCACTATGTTGCATTTGCACATTTAGGAGTTAAAATTTTTAGACTGTGTCAACGTGTATTGAAGTAGCATGCCACTTTAGCTTCATTGGATGCCATATCATTGAAGTGCCACGTCAAATACCATTATCTTAAAACCGTGCCATGTGGCTGCCCTTCCCATGTCTTTTTCACATATAGTCAACATTTCACCTCAGCCCCCAATAATTTTTAGAAACTTCTTACAGTCAAACCGTAAGCCCATGGAAGTCATTTCTAGTCTTTAAAGTATAAATTTTATGAAAATGAATATCTACTATGATTTTTCTTCTAAGATGTATTGTTCTTAATGCTAATTTTTGAAGAGCCCTCAACAATAGAAAATGAAGATTTTTAGTAGACACCCTTGCACAAAATGTTGAATTAGAAAATCATAATCATTCATTATAAAAATCAAATGTTTGATGCTAAAACTACACTTCAAGAAGACATCATTCTTAAGAAAAAAATAATTATAATAATGAGTAGTTTTAATAAGGATTTCATTCACTTCAAAGTTCTATCAATACCAAAATGTAGTGCCTTCTGCATTTCTGGTTTAAATATCGTAAATGTAATAGTAGAAAGTTAATACCTACTTTACAATACTATTACTATACAACATCAAGATAAATTTTGATTAACAAAATAATGAAATGGAACAAAATCTCAATTTATAAAAGAAGAATTGCCTCATAAAATTCCAAGTTGATAGCAATATTGTTTTTGAACATGTAGACAAGAGTTTGCACTAGGAGTATTGAACATGGTTATAATATGAAGATTGCAATGTCTTCTAATATATTTGCAATCATGTTATTTTGAAGCCCTTAGTGGAGAATGGAGAAAGTGCAGCACACAATGGAAGTGAGTGCAAAGTCATTGTTTTGTTTCTAATATTCTTTGTTGTTTGGGAGAAGATATGAATAACAACTTTAGCAAAAAAAGAATTTTATTTGCAATGAAGTCGAAAAATGAATCTTCAAAAATTGACAACAAAATATGTTTTATTATGAAGTATTTGGGAGCATAGAGACAAATATTTACGTATAGTATATATATACTATAACGCATTATACTAATTATTTAGGACTTGTTAATACAATTTGTACTATATTGGAAGTACAGCAGAAAATGAAGTCATTTTGCAGCTTTTTCATCTATGCATGGAAGTTTTTTGAGAAAAGATGCCTAAGAGTTGCCCTTTCTTTGTATTTTTCACATGTGGTCAGCATTTTACCTTAGTCCATAGTAAGTTTCAGTAACTTACCTATAGTCAAACCGAAATCCTTTGCCAATGTGGCAATTACTTGTTTCTCAAGATGTCATGAAAAATGTGACTATGTTTTTCGTGATGTTCTCTGAAACATGGACATCAGATAGGACAAAAGCTTGTTATGACCCTAACATTGACGTGTTTTTTGCAACATCCAACTAAATTAAGCCTCCCATGGCCAAAGTCCCATTTTTTAACTCATGTTTTAAAAAACATTCTTGTTTCATGCTAACGTCTGAAAAAATAGGGGCTCCTACTAGTGAATATACATGCCATATTTTTAGTAGTAGATGAAGGCTCTAGTGTAAGCTTGCCAAAGTTGTCCAAACTAGCCAATTTTTTAGGGGCAATATAACATTTGATCCTGGCACGCATTTGAAAATTTCTTTTTGTTTTCACAAAAGAGGAACATCTCCACACCTATGTGTATTTCAATAATTCAAGTGCTTCTTACTTGAGACAAAATTTAAGATGTACAAAAGTTGCTCTTGCCACAAAACCAACCACAATGTCCTATAACAAACAAATGTAGACAAAATCTCTTATTTTTCATCATTAAGCTTAGGTCTACCTTATTTCAAAATAATCTCTCTATCTATTAAAAAATCTATTGTAAATGAACCTAATACCAATGTATACATTCATCTTGCATAAAAATTATATTGAGTATATAGAACACTATAATCAAAAGGATCTATTAGCTAGTATTCTAGTGCTAAACATCTATTCAAAATATCAAATTAAGAGGTAGGACATTTAGGGGTTAATAACAATTTATTAACAATTACAATTTTAAAAAACCTTGGTGGACTCTCAATTATAAAAAATTGATATTCAAATCTATACTTCAAATAATCATTAAATGTTATTTTATTTAATAGCAACTAGGAAAGTGAGGTCAAAGGTTAATTGAGTGACCGGGGATGCTAGTATGTGAGCCTAAGAGCGTGAGCTTGTGAGCCTGTGAGCCTCCAATTTTTTTCTTCTATTTAGAAATTATAAATCCATTGGGGATCTATGACCGTAGAATTAGATGAAAGGATCTATAGTCTAACTAAACAATAAATGATTATGTTACTAATGATTTTGTACGAAAACATTGAACCACGGGCCTTTATATAAATTTAAAGGGTGAAAATGGTCCACCTATTTTATTTTATTTTCTTAAATATGCTTTAAATTTTTTAGAAATATCTTGAATATCAAAAATATAAAATGAACACAGTAGATATGTATTATACACCAAATAAATGTATTAACCCTTAATGTTCTAAATGACCATTTGGCTAATTGATGCCCTTTTTTTAACTATCTTTATTTAAATTTTATTTATTTATTAAATAAAAAACATTTCTAATAAATAGAAGACATGATTAATTCAATGGTAGTAGTTTAATTGAATTCTAAGTTAAATTTCATTTTCTAGAATTTCATAAAGTTCAACGGTGGAGTGTGATTTAAGACTCATGTTTTATTATTCAATTTGGGCACAAGATGAAGTTTTAGGCATTGAATGAAATTGTTGCCACATCATACAGAGGTAAATTCAATTTGAGAAACAAGACAATAGAAATCAAATATCAAATCATGAAAATAAAGCGATTAATGGCTGGAGGTAGTAAGGTGAAAAATTTCAGCATGCAATATAAAGATTTTACTATAGGTGAAAGATAAGATTAGTGAAAAATAATTATTTTGAAGTATGCGAAAAAATAAATAAAATGAAGAGAAGAAATTGTCGAATTTAGCAAGAATTAATTGAGCAAATTGTTGTAAAATTTTTTTTTTTTAATACAAGTCGAAATGTTCAAAAGACCATGTACAATCAAATAAATTCTTGATGAAAATCTAAAGGAAATTTTACAATAATACTTGATGAGGATGAAGGGTAAAGAGGTGGTTTTATAATGAAATCCATTGTTCCTTATGAACCTTCAAAGGATATGGGATAATTTGAAGATTGAACTCCTACTAATCTTAAAGATTAATATATCCCACATGCGTTGCTTCACCTCCTACCATCCAATTTGTATAAGATCTTATCTTCATCAATTTTACAAACATCCAAATAAGTGACACTTGAGGTTTTGTGATGGACATTTTGGATTTTATTCAATATAATGTTGAATTCCCAAGATATTCAACATGAAAGTGCCAACCTTGTCCTTCACTTATGGTATTATGTAGAAAAAAAATTGTGGTCTTGAAAACCCCTGCTGTTAACGGTGGGGGTAACAAGGTCCATACAAGAAGTGAATTTGGATCCTCTCAAAGCGTAGCTGTTAATGGCGGGGGTAAGCAAAGTCCATAAAAAAAACAAAGTTAGATCTCCAAACTCCCCGCCGTTAATGGCGGGGGGGGGGGGGGGATGAGCAAGGTCCTTAAAAAAAAAGTTGCATCTCCAAAAACCCTGCCGTTAACAATGGGGGGTATCAAGGTTCATAAAAAAAAAAGTTGCATCTCCAAAAAACCCTGCCATTAACGGCGGGAGGTAGCAAGGTCCATAAAAAACCCAAAGTTGAATCCTCTAAAAGCACAGCCGTTAACGACAGGGGGTAGCAAGGGCCATCGAAGAAGCGAAGTTGGATCCTCTAAAAGCACAGTCGTTAACAACGAGGGGTAGCAAGAGCCACCGAAGAAGAGAAGTTGGATCCTCTAAAAGCGCAACCGTTAACGGCAGAGGGTAGCAAGGTTCATCGAAGAAGCGAAGTTGGATCCTTTAAAAGTGCAGCCATTAACAACGGAGGGTAGCAAAAAATACATGAACTACAATGTTTGACTAAATCCTAACGTTTGTAACCCTAAATTGCAACCTTGAACATTGCAACCGTCAATGACTGGGGGTAGCAAGGCACCTTAAAATCTTTGAAATCTCAACATTTCAAGCTAAATTTCAAGATGCTATTGTAGTTTTGAGATCATAAATGACTCAATATGCATCTGTTTTTTATATGTTATGTACCGTTGGAATTGTGCTTCCAAAGTGCACAAAATGATTTAAAGTTTCAAAAAAATTCTTTAACAAAAAATTACACATACATTCAAAGTTAATATCAATTGGGATAATTATTTCCTTACTATCTTGTTTGAACTTCTAGCATATAGGTGCTATTATTATATTTTTGTTTGGTACAAACCCTAAGCAGGAGGTTTATAATATTACACTTTGCAATTTT
This sequence comes from Rhytidiadelphus loreus, assembly GCA_947034895.1. NCBI lineage: Eukaryota > Viridiplantae > Streptophyta > Bryopsida > Hypnales > Hylocomiaceae > Rhytidiadelphus > Rhytidiadelphus loreus. The sequence goes on along the minus strand of OX344765.1, from coordinate 22,605,974 downwards.
CCATGAACTTGTACTTGTCCTCATTATGGAAATATAAATGAGGCCTCTATTGGAAAACGTGACATGTACATAAACTACAAACACGTTTATTATATCTTTCATTATTTGTGTAAATTTGATTATAAGATAGGCACATTCATCTACGCTCCTACCTTCATCTTGGATGAAGTTTAGCAAGTAATTGTTGCTGCCAGAATCATCAAGACGTGCGAGTATTCAAGTTAGTTGGTAGATAATAGCATGATATGAAGTAGATACATAGTATCAATATATTATCTTCAAAATCTCTAAATTCAAGTAAGAAAGTATTATTTTCATATTCCAATATGTATTCTTTGTTGCAATGAAAGAATATTTTATTATGTACACAATGCTCTACATCCTACGATATTTTCACTGCATTTGTTTTCCTCTTATCTTTAGAATTCACTATAAATTATATGTATTCTCACTTTATCAATCCACCCTCAAACAACCTCTTAGAATGTAATATAAATTTCAAAATATGCAATAGCACTAACTTCCCAAGCTTTTAGATATAAAATCCACGGGCATAGGTCCCATGGTAATAAGTCATTTTTTTTCTAGACATAGCAATTTTGGTGAAAAAAAATCACTTTTAACTTTTTAACCAAAAATATTTACAAATTACATCATATTTTACATTTCTAGACTCTAGGCTCACACAATCCCTGCTCACCGCTCTTAGGCTCATGCTCACACGCTCACATGCTAGCATTGTTGATTGAGTGACTAGAGTTATAGGTAGTGAACAATTTGCATAACATATTGAGAGTGTTTTCTAAGGATCCACCCTAATCTTCAACTTGTGTTGTTGCATGTACTACTTGTAACTCTGCAAGTTCTCTCTTCCTATGTCTTCATTGTCATTGCCACTCTCTAACAAGTGATCTCTAGTTCTCTTTTTTACCCTTTGAATGGAACCATCTTGAATATAGCCATCATGCTCCTCTCTTGTCCTTTCGCTTTCCATCACAATTCTCAAATACTGAGACCCTATGCACATTTAGTTATAAATCAAAGCCAATATTCTAGAATATTATTCTGAATTTAAGTTTTCAAGAGTACCATAATTCAATGTAACGTAACTCACAACCCTAAACCTAAATAACACAAAATTTTGTGGTTGCCATGAATCCTAGATCTACAATGTCGCAAATACATGAAATACAATATTACATTGTAAGAAGAGGAGGTGATGTCATGGACATTCAAAGATCTTTTAGATCTTTTGATAGTCTTCTAGTATCTTGGGAAACCTTCCATAGTATTCTAGGATCTTTCATATTCTTTTTGAAAGCTTCCAAAGTCTTCCGAAAACTTCCATAATCTTTTGAAAGCTCCCATAGGATTTTAGAAGTTCTTTCAAAGACTCCAACTACTAGTATAACTAGGAGGCAAGACGAGGGACTCCTCACTCTTGCCAACACTAGTTTTTGTGTAATCCTTCAATGTTGCCTTGTCTTGTATTTTGTTCAGCTATTAATCTAGTGAAATATACTTTTGAAAAAGCTATTCTTTAATTCTTGTATTCCTAAAAATTTTGCAAAAACTTCCATTAACAATATTAGAACTTGGTCTTTTTTTATTGAAAGTGGATTATTCCTCTTCTCAAAAGTACTAAAGCGTTTTAGAGGTTGTAGATTACTTTCTTCTAAACTAATATTGTTTCACATTAAAAATCTTTTTTTGATTGAGAGCGGATTAACTCTCTTTATTTAAAAAGAATTTTAGCATTTCAAAGGTTGCGGATTACCCACCTTTAAAATTGAATTTGTTTCTATAGATATTTTTGTAACTTCCCTCCAAAGTAAATTTAAGATGTTAGAAGGTGTAGATACTAGTATGGTCAATTTTCCAAAATCAAAGATGGATGCTATTCTAAAAGCCATTGAGGCCTTGTTAATTAGGACCAACATATTGAAGAGTTTGTAACTAAATTCAACAATGACTATAAGGCTGAAATTTCTCAATCTATACTAAAGACCACTCTCATTGTTTTCCATCTAGAGGTTCAATGGTGCTTTGAATTTAAAAAGAGAATCCATCTACTCAACATTTGGATATTTCAAAGTTTAAAGAATTAAAGGTTAGCCTTTCAAAGATGTTTGATGGTATGTAGTCAAAGTTTTAAGGATTTGAAAATCGAACTTAATTTATTATCATTCTTCAATTTCAACACTATTCAACAAATGAATTGCAAATGGGTCTAATTGGAACTTTACTTACAAGACAAACTTTACCTTGGTTTGCTCTTCTTTTTGAAAAAAGATCATCAATCTTGAACAATTTTGAATTGTTCTTGGCAGCATTTGCATAGGCTTTTAGAGGGCATGACAATCAATTCCTTACAACAAAGATTGTGGTTTGCATTAGTATATACATCAGATTTCAAACAATTAGTATGTGTCATTAATTAGAATGAAGAAGCACTCATGAGTCGATTCCATTGGAGATTATATGACAATGTAAAAAACTTTTGGTTATCCTTACTTGATCTTCAATTACTTAGTGAAGTAATAAGCCAAGCAATAAAGTATGACAATTAATTGTTCTAATGACAACAATATTAACGTTTTTAGACTTCAAAACCATACTCAATTTTTTCTCATTTGGTTGAATCAACAAATATCTAAAGCATCAATTCCATAGCAAAAGTTATGAAAATTAATACAATATAATACAAGTCTCTTATTGTATAAGAAAAAAAATGTTGCCTTGATGAAGATTTATGCCTATATTTTGGAGAACTTGGAGATAAAGACACTAATTGTCACAAAAAATAAAATTTATGTACTTTCAAGACAAGAAGCACAATTATATCAGAAAATGAGGATGCCTAGTATAAACATTTTATCTCCACCCTTGAAATAAAGTGGGTACAATTAAATTTTTTGTTGTTGATTTTCAAATCCCAAGGTTTGGGTGTCTAAGTGTCATCTAATTGGTCTTCCAAGCAATAGATAAGCATTTTCTATCAATAAGCTTTGCATGTTTTCAAATTCAACTAAGATTGATGAAAACTGCAAACATTAGAGTTTTGGGATTTGGGGGCCAATCTATGCCAAACCTCTAGACCCCCAAATCAAAGTTGCTACCTTCAAATTTTTAGTTAGTCTAAATTGTAGAGCACTATACATGCCTATTCTAAAATGGTAAAAAAAAAATTGTAATCGTCCCTTCATCACAAAAGTTATAGGTGGATGAAGTTTTTCTTTAATTTGCCTTAATAAACTTCATCCATAGTTTTCTACTGGATCCTTTCTCCAAATTGACTATTAATTTTGGATTTTAGTTTTAAATTGTTCATAGATTCTAAGGTTTATTTCTGACTTTAATTGAATAAATATTTTACTTTTCATCACAAACTAGTCTTTTTTACTATCAAACTTCACCCTAATTTATCTTTTTTGGTTATTTATTTATTTTTATATATGGTTCTAGGTGGTTCTAGAAACTTTTTAAGGATTATCTATGTGATTTTGAATTTGTATTACATCTATAGATGGTTGTAATGTTTATCTAATATCATATATATTCTTGTATATATTTTACTAACTTTGTATAAATTTATGGTGTCAAAACTACAAGAAATGTATTAAAAAGTTCAGATGAATCAAAAAACAAGTGTATACTATATCAAAAATAGAAAATTAGAAAATGACCCCTCATTCATATATGAATACTATAAATTAAACATTCAATCAAATAATAATTGATTAATTGTATTGTATCAAATTTTTTAAACACATCTTTTTGAAGACTTTATTATATCTATCATATTGACAAATGCTCACATATATGTAACTACCATCTTAGTATTACATTATCCGTTGTTGATATTATTGTATAAATGGTAAGGTATTTTAAAAACATATTTCAATAATTAATTAATTATTGAAATATCAAGATATTGGAAATTCTCTCATTAAAATAAGATGTTACTCATTTGAATATAGAAGAAGATGCTTAATTCATGAATCTAAAGAATGGTTTAGAATAAAGTATTCTAGCAGATTACTCTACTCCTTATTCTTGATTTTAATTCAACCATAAAATTTTTAAGCAAATTAATTATTATTTTTTCTAAATCTAAGCCAAACTACAAACATGAAGTTGATCAAGTCATAAAGTGTAGTTCTTATTTCAATTCAAAAGTTCAAACAATTGCCTAAAGTTAAAATATTTTTTTGCCATTACAACTTTGGTCTTCCAACTCAAGCTATTGATTTCTAATTATATATGAAAATTTATTTTCAACCATGATATTTTCTAATTATGTTCAAAGCTATGTTGCTCTCCACATTAATAATGACAACCAATTGAAAATATATTTTGAAAAGTTGAAATTTAAGCATTTTATCTTTTAAATTCTTAAAGCTAAAAACATATAAATTATACGGAGTACAATTTAAAACTTGTATTTGGTTAAATTTTATATCTAGAATCTAAATTTTACAGTTTATTTATAATTAATCAAAAAAAATTCAATGATTAATTCTCCAAAAGTCCTCAAGTATCATAGTTTTATCGATCTTCAAATTGTCTTCAATAAGGTTTTGCCATCTCAGGGTCTTCTAAAAATCTATTTTATATTTTATTTGAAAAAAATTAGTTTAATTTTCTAATTTTCAAAAATTGTTTAATAATTTTTTTTTCAAATTTTTCTTTTGTGAATGTGACTTTTTGTATTTATATTTACTAAAAGTGGAACAATTCATATAAAATATATTACATGCTCCAAAAATTCAAAAATTGTAAATTCAAGGGAACCTACTATATGTAGATTATAATATGACTTGAAAATGTATGATAATAATTCTTTGCTAGCTCATCTCACTAGAAGAAATCCATGTTTTCTGTAGTGTTTTTAAAGACATGAAAGTACGTTCTTTTGAATTGAAGGCATGCCAACTCTAATGTCACCTAAAATCCATCATAGGCGGCATTTCCACAAACGGTTGAAATATACTATAACGTGCTCCAATGTCTGCATGTTTTATGAAAACAATTGTTTGATACCTTGTGTTTTCACTCTCCAAAAGCTTGCTATGTAGATGCCACATGGCAGCCACATCATCTTTATTTTGTTCGGGCAATGTCCCTTTTTGTAAATAAAAAAATCATTGTGACAATGTGACAAATGATGTGGCTCACTAAAAAACACATGCAAAATTAATTGTATGAAATAATTATTTAAAAATAATAATAACAATATATATGAAATAATAATAATTTTTTAAATTCCAAAATAAATAAAAAAGACAAATTGTCAAATTCACCAAAAATTTATCATCTACCATCAAAAGAATTTTTGATGGCAAAGTAAAGTAATTACATCATTGGCATTTAGTGAAAATAAAAGGTAGAAGAGTCCCATTTATACTGAAATCCATTATCCATCCATGGCAAAGGATATGAGATAATTCAAATATGGGAACTTGACTACATTGCATATGGATGTTTCAAACTTGAGGACGTTGTTTTTGACATTTGTACGTTATTTTCAACATCTGGAGGTTGTTTTAAAGATGTCGATGTTTTTTCAAACATTTAATTTTAAACAAAAATTTTGCTTGACATATCCCATATGGGTTGTCTTACTTCCTACCACCCTACTTGTATGAAGAGTTTATCTTTTCATCCATAGTGTACATCCATCCGTTTTCCATAGTGAGCCACATAGCTGCCCTTCCCCTATTTTTTCCACACCCGGTCTACATTTTACCTCAACCTACAATAACTTACAAAAATTTACCCAAGTGAATCTAAAACCCCTAGTTGATGTAGCACTTCCATGTTTCAATGATGTTTTAATAAGCATGACCATAGCTTATTTGATGTCAAAAAAAACATACAGGTCCCTTATATCATCTACCTGTTTTTGCTCTGACACCCCAATGTCTTTCCAAACATCAACAAAAATTTGCTTTTTATAGGCTCAAAATTTGTGATGCATTGATGTCAATGAAAGCATGACCCATTTCTTCGAAACACCGCAGAAAACACAAGTTCCTTATAGTGTCTTGCCATCAAGTCAAAATTGAAGCTTTGAAGAATTTAAGTCATTTTGTAGTGAGCCTTGTTCCAAAGGTATCAAGGACTAAAGGCATGTTGTTGATAGTGCTTAAAGGTCACTGTGACTACTATAGTGTTATGGATTGCACTTGTTAGAGTATCATCAATGGTTAACTATCAAACTACCACACTATACTACATTTATTGCTATACTTAGTATACTAGGGGTCATTTGATTTTAGTTGTGTCATGTGCCTTGAGTCGACCAATGGCCACCATGATTCTTCAACCATACTATCCACGGTTGACATTTTTGTGGCCTTGGCAATATACTTAACAAAATGATGCTTTAATTATTTATTTTTTGTTCATGAATTAGATTGTAGATTGTGCAATTTGATTTGGTCATGGTCATTTGACATTGACTAGAAAAATAGAGAGAGGATTAGAAGGCACAATAATTGTTCTTGCAACTATTCCAAAGGTCTTTAGATAGTCTACTATATCCAAATGTTGTTATTGTGACTTATGAAGCAAGCCATTGATGATGCTTTTACAAAGTAAAAGTTCATCCTAATTTGTAAGCCAAACTTTTTGTACAAAAGAAAGTAACTCAATAGCTAGAAAACTTGGAAGATTTACAAAATGATGAAAGGATGCAAGCAAGATAAAGTGCTTAGAAAAAGTGGTCAATCTACCTCAAGCTTCTAGAGTCATTTTAACACTAATTTAGGTCCAAAACTTGCAACTTTAAATGAGATTTTTTGTTTAGTTATTTTGAGTTTGTTCTTTACAAGAGTAGGTGCTACTTCAAACCATTATATTGGTGATTAAATACAAAGCCATCACAGTCACTAGTACAAATCTATCATTGGTTGAAATGATTTTGTGTTAGCTTTAAGACAAATTTGTCACAATACCATTTCTGTCCATAGGCAATTTGTATTATAGAGAGTTTTAAATTGTTCACAATATAATTCTTCATAGGAAAAGTCACATGCATCCCCTCCAAAGAAAAAATTGAACTCCAAAAGAGTCCGCTTTGTAATGCAAAAATTTGGGTGGGAAGAGCCTTCTCAACTCACTAGTTGGACCAAGAATTGCATTATGAATTCAAAAATTCACCATCATTACCTAATCCATATTCACAATTCATAAATTTGGATGGGAAGAGCCTTCTCAACTCACTAATTGGGTCAAGAATTGCATAATGAACTAAAAAATTCATCATCATTATCCAATCTATCTCCAAAATTTTATAAATCTCATGATGGTTCCATCATAGAGGATGGAGCACATGTCTCCCACAAATTTCTACACACCAAGTGGCCACAAGCAATCCTATATAGTGGTTCTAATGAAGATGTGGCCACCTTCCTACTCATTCAATTAGTATTAAAATTAATAAGAAATTTCAAAGCTTCTTTGTGGATTCAATTTCCTCCTAATGTTGGGCAAAGCCTACAAGGAGGGGTGAGTAGCGAAAAGAAATTGCTTCAAATCACAAATAGTCCAAGAAAATGGATTGTTAGAGAGAGTAAATAGATAAAGGAAGAATGCAGCATAAGTTCAGATAATTTGAAATATTATGCACTTCTAAAGCATGTGAGATCAAATTCCTTTGATGAGATACATCTTAGAGAAGATTTAATCCAAAACAAATATTAAAAAAGCCCATTGGTATCAATGGTTCATATACCAAATATGAAGATGTCTAGAATAAGGTTCCAAGACCCAAAATTTAGTGTTTCATTGTTGCTACTAGAATTTAGAATCACAACAAGGTTGGTAATGGAACTCTTAGGCTTGAGCTCAAAGATTGCACTATATAAAACAAAAGTTTCAAAAACTAGGTGCATTCAAAATTAGGGGTTCAATAATTCAATTATGTGTAAAAAATGAACTATATATACAATTAGTACTTCCAAAATTTATCCTCTAAAAAAATTTAAAGAATATTATAAAAATGTTTTTAGAATATTCAAATTTTATAGAATACTCTTGAAATATTTGTATTATTCAACAATCCTCTTATAATACCCTTTGAACGCAAGAAGGTTCAAAAAATCACTACAAGTGCACTCCTTAAAGACTTAAGAGGTTCTCCTCACTATAAGAAACCTCGTAAGAAACCCGCATTTTTTGGATGTTAACAACAAACATGCATGTTTTTCAAAACATGAGTACAAAGATGTGATTACAGCCATGGGAGGTAGAATTGAATTGGATGTTTCAACAAACGTTTGGATGTCACTAGTAGTATGAGTTGAATAGTTGATGTCTTGTGCAATGGTGATGGTCCAAGAGACATTGAAAAAATCAAAGTTGCCTTTTGTGCAACGTCCAAAAAAACATAGAAATGCCACATTGGCAAGGGGATTTGGTTTAACTCTGGATAAATTAGAGAAAATTACTATAAATTGTGGTAAAATCTTGACCAAATGTAGGGGAAGAGCAGCCACATGGCATATTTAAAAAATAATAATTTAAAAGTACCCAACTAATGTGGCATTTGATTGACATGGCATTCAACAAGGATGAGGTGGCATGCCACGTGAGCACATGTTGATGTCATTTGAAAATTTGAACAGTGTCTTTTTAGACATCAATTAAGACATCAAGTACCAAATTGGCTAATGCTGGAAGGTTGATGTAATGTATTCCACCAGTTTACAGAAAATTTAATTATTGGTATATACGGATAAAAACAGAAGCGACATCCGCGGAAAACTGTTGAAAACATAGTACACCTAAATAAATAAAGAATAAGATTAATATAGAGGTTAGACGGGCGTCCCACACCCAAAAGGTACCCCACATAGGTTTACCCCCAAAAAACCCAGTTAATAGGGGATTAACATCAACTAAGATGTCTAAATGTTTTTTGCGATATCAAGTGAGACATCAACTAAGATGTCCAGATCTACATCAACTTTGGCAACATCAACTTTGACAACTTTGTATAATTTGAAAATTTACATATCCCATATGCTTTGTCATGCCTCCTGCCACCCCACTTGAATTAAGTAGTACCTCTCATGTCAATTAACACACAATAATTGGCTTTTCAAGCCATGCGACATAAATACCAAATACAATATATGGTGTACGGTGTATTAGTATGGTGTATGTCAAAGTTGATGTTGCAAATGTTTGGACGTTGAAGCTAACATCTTAGAAAATGTCTCATAAAATGTCTAAATTGATGTCGCCAAAAACAATATCAAAATTCTTGTTGATGTTGCTCAAAATAGTATTAATCTTATTAGATAGTGTGACGTTTTGTCCAGCATCAGTTGCCACATCATCTCTAAGTTATATAAAAAAATCCCATGTGGCATTGTCTACCCATGTAGAGGTGATGTGGCTACCACATGGCACATTTTGGCACATTTTTTTACCATGTCTGTTCAGACGTTGCAACAAAAACATGGCATGTTTTCTTAGATTTTTGCATGTTTTTGCTATGTTATTACAAACGGATTTTGTTGGACATCGACAGTGACATGCTTGATGTCAGAAAAAATGTGTCACATCCAAAAAAACGTGTTTTTTTGGATGTTCTTCGGCACATCCAAAAAAACAAGGGTTTCTTATAATGCCTTCTAAATTTTGATTTGCCAAATTCCAAATCAAATGAAATTTGGACATGAATTTGGTTCTAGGGTTTCTATGTTGGTTTGTATTGAATCAAGGTTGGAAATTGATGTTGTTCTTGTAATTTGGAGTCGTTGGATTACCACAACCAATCTTGAATTTTCTTTGACAATGTACTTTTGATCAATAAATTCTTGTTGTTGAAGCACACGCCAATTTTCTAGCATCAATGGAAGTCACAATACTTCAGACACAAAAATTCACCACTTTGGAATGCTTCCCAACCTTCTTAGTTTGAATTGCAATAATTTTGGACATTGCATATGAATTGCTAGATTGCTAGATTGCTAAATTGCTAGATTGCTAGATTGGACATTGCATATGAATTCTCTTTCGAAGAATTTTTGGAATATTGATGCAAAACATTTGGGTGTCATTAAGTAGTCTGGAGAAACTAAATCCTACTTTAATATTCTTCATTTCTTCTTTTTATTTTGCCACTTTACTCACCTCCTACTTTTTGGCTTTCCAATCAAATAAACTTTAGAAAAATTCAAGACAAACAAGAGTAATGATGTTGATATTTCTTGAACTTGCTTTAGCAATCCGTTCTTTTACTAAACTGAGAGGTTTGTATGTAGAGAGTCATGGTGCACAACCTATTTTAATATAGTTTAGATCCTCAAAGATTGCCCTATTGTCTTTGATGGGGGATTCTTTTTAGCATACTAATATATGATTGTCACCGAACTAGTTGTTTTGTTAGTTTAGATGTTTCTAGTTCATGAATTTTGGTATGGAATAAGACAAAAATCCCTACTCAAATCACTATAAATATGAAGTTCAAGAACAAATTTGTATTCACTCTATTTTCTAGAAACATATACCAAGCCTCAAGGTTTGCACATTCTAGATGTGAAAATCAGAAAATCAGAATGAATCATAGTTAAATAAAACCTTGTTAAGTTATTTACTAATATACTTATGTAGTTGATGGATTTTGGGAACGAACAAAGTTAGCTATAATTTACTTTGAGAAGGATGTTCAATATACCAAGTTCCATTTTCACTTACTCTTGGAATATTGTAGGAATAATTGTCCATTCTCTAAGCTCATATGCATCACAATTTTTACAAGCATTGTTTCAAAATCTAGCAACAATGTATTTACAATTATCAAGATATGCTCACATCCTCTATCTTCTTGGAGATGAAGTAGAGCACTTTAAAAAAGCTCTAGATTGAAAAATATGTTGGCCACCTTGAAGCTTTGTTTGGATTCATTGAAACAAGTGGTGTAGCCCTAATCCATTTGTATGCCATTTGTTAGCCAAATGGTCATAGGTATTTTGGATATGTCAATTTTTAGAAGCTATAAACTTTCATAAGTGTTTCATATAGAATTTCATGAGCTTACTCATGGGGGGTTTTCATGTACTAGTTATAGACAATGTGTTGCCTACCAAGTGAAAATAAATACCAATTTGTCAAATGTTGGGTCAAGGAGTCCTTATGTATGAAGTGCTTAGGCCATGAACAGGCTTTGCCATTGGAATGTGCATAAATCCGTTGACATTGGAACAATAAAAATGGATGCTTGAAAATTAATAATTGACAAAAATGTGGTGGAAGAATGCATTTACAATGTTGTCAATCAAAGGTGATATTCTTTCTCCAATAAAATTCACATTTCATAACCATAGTTCATTGAAAGTAAAGCTTGAGACATAGCGTTTTATTCACCTTGAGTTTTGCTCAAACCAAAATGAAATTGTTGTGGAAACCTAAGTAATAAAAGGCATGGAACTACAATGTCAATTGCCCTAATCTTCACTTACATTTGAAATTTGAAATGTCATATAGATGCACTTCTTTAGACATTGTTCCTTGAAACATTTAGTCTAGCAACCCTAACACTCTAAAAACTTTGATTTTGCTTAAGCACGTTGAATACAAATGATACAAAATCTAGAGCTAGTTGATCTTGGTGTACATATGATACACTTCCTAGGAGACTAAATTGACACTCGATTTCCAATTATTTACTTTATTACTATTGCCAATAGATACAAAGATAAGCAATGAGATTAAATCATTAGTCCAACAATTCAGAACCTACACATGTGATTGTCAAAAAACAATTGATTCCAATTCATAATCTCTTTGTAATGATCACAATACTCAGAGCTCAAATCTGATTGCTTAAGAGAACTACTAGAAGCACTTGTACAAGGTTATGTATACTTAGATAAAACTTAAGGATCTAGTTATATACAATTGAAGTAACATCTCATCAAACCTAATTGATCAAAGCTCTAGACACAAAGTTTTTTTTTTTAATGTTTTTCAATGTTGTATGTGTAGTTACAACTTAGGAATAGATTCTTTGACTCTGAATCGACAAAAGCACAGTGCAAGGCAGTTAGACACACTTTACAATCAAATAACAATATTCATGTTATCCATAACTAAATAAACCATGGAATGATGATTGTTGCTTTGTCAGTACTCTCAAATTAAAATATATCTTGCTAGTTTATTGTTATCTCTACAAAGTCATTCAATTTGTGATGTTATATAATTATCGATTAGGTCAAACAAATAGTTATTCTATTTAAGCTAAGTGATTCAAGTACACTTATACAAAATAAATTCTATGTGTGTTGTCATCAAGTCTTAGAATTTATGCTTAAAATCGATATGTTGTGGCTAATATGTCCAAATTTTCTTTGTTATAAATAAAATAAAAAACCTAAGGTTGGATGACAACTAACCTCAAGTAGTCCCCAAACAAAAAAACACCAAAAATTTCTTTTGAAACAAACATTTAGCCATGTACCTATTGTTGCAAAAGCAATTGATTATCGAACATTTATTAATAAACCCTAGACTCTTTGTAACTTTTGCAAACATTATCCTTATAACAAGATCTTTGGTGTATGGAAATCCTCTTTCATTTGTAAACCAAAAAGTATCAAAACTTGACTAGAAATTAACAATAATGAGTGTCTTCAACTCACATTTGCAATGCAATCAATTCAAGGCAAATTCAAACTCCAAAAAGGAATGAAAGAAAGAACTTACTTGCGAGGGGTTGCACCATCAAAGAGTTGCACACAATAGTCGGGACAATAGTACAAGCCAATTGGCTAGAAGAGTAAACCAAAGAGCTCCTGGTCACCTGAGCCTAGCAAAAAAATGTGGCAATGTAAAGAAATGTCACCAATAAAGTCGTTATAATAGCAAAAAACGGCAAGTAATCTAACAAACACAATTTCTTGTGCAGGTTAAGGATGCAAAATGTAGTACACTTAAATTTATAAACTCCACTCGAAACTCCACTTGTTTGTCAAATGATCTCCGTAATCATATGCTCTATCCTAGAATTGTGAACACTATAATAAAGATTAATTGGCCAAAAGCTTTACAAACATTGTTTGCATTCCCATTGACCCTAACACATGAAACAAAACAAACTCCAAGACTTTCCCTGTCCAACAAAAGCGCCGGCACAAAGTTATATACACTTAGCACCAAAGGATTCAAACACAAATGATTGAAGTAACATCTCATAAATCTAATTCATTAAAAAGCAAAGCAAAGTTTATCAAAGCAACTTCTCCATTGTGAAGCAAGAGTATCCACAAGACTCAATGTGTAGTGAATTTTGCGACCTTCATCTTGGAAAATGAACTCAAACTCTGCAAAATTTCATTGTGCCAAGATCAATAATTTGGATAGAAAGCCAAGTGACACTTCAACAAAAAACTACAAATGAGCATAGCAATGCCATTGCTCAACCTCAATGGCCATGAAAAGTGGTGTTCCACACTACACACACAAGTATCATGGGAACATCATTTTTCCCTATTGTGCTCCATAGCCCCATGAGCTAAGAATCGCAAGTCTTCAACGTCTTTAGATCAAGGCCATCAAAAACAATGACAAAAAATAGAACTTAGGTAATTGCAAGAAAAACTTGCTGATTTTATTGCATTTCATTATATTCATGCTTAGTTCTCTAAAGTACTTTAAAAAAAATTTAATTAATTTTTGAATTTAAAAAAAACTATGGTCAATGTATATACCTTTAAGAAGATTGTACCCTAGTAAGATAAAGTATAGATTTTTTTTTAAATAGAAAAACCAAAAAAATGAAAAATCTTAAAAATATACATATTTAGAGGTTTTAATTTTTTTAAATAGGAAAAAAAACTAAAATAATAAAATTAAAATTGACCATTTATCACAATTCAATGGAAATGGTCATTCACTAAAAGAACTGCCAAAACATTAGAGGAGATTTCACGCTGCTGGAGGGCTGCAAGTTCCCAGCTCGTTCCCAGCGCGGGAACTGCGCTCCCACAGCGCAGTGACGTGGATAGGAGACTGCCACGTCATTTTTTGAAAGAAAAAAATTAAAATTAAAATTTTGTTCAATTTCTTTTTGCATTTTGAGAAGTAATTTTTTTTTTTTTTTAATTTTTTTAAAATGGTGACGTGGCAGCGCTGGCATTTGCAGGGATTGCTGGGAACCAGTGCCGGGAGGTGCTTGAAACGGCCCTCCAAGAGCTTGAAATCTCCTCTAATGTAGCATTTTACATGTTTTGAAATGCAAGAAAAAATAAGCTCACTTTGTAGTTTGTACACTTGTATACAACATACAATTAATTATTTTTAAAATTCCTTTAGACTATAGCTACAAGTCTACTAGAAGAGCATCCTCTTTGAAATTTCAGCTCCAAATTCATTTTTGGGGTACTAAATAGTACTATATCCCCCCCCCCCCCCCCCAAATTGGCAAGTGTGACAAAAATTAGGGGTTATTTTTGGACAATAAAACATATTTTAAAAATGAATTTTCTTTTTGTCGAAGTGTATAATAGTCATGAGTACCTTACCTATGAATCTTGAATCATTTGAAGCCATTACGCAAACTGTTGTGGCCAAAAAATAAATCAACACACAAAGTGTGACAAAAAAATAGTAGAGGTCTTTCTCACAATCACCCACTTGGCCTCATGATAGGAACTATGAAGGAAGGTAAATCAATCTATGATTGACAAAATGATTGGTTTGCCCTATTGGCATTGTGGAAAAAACTTAAACTTTTTACCACATAAAGACAAATATGACAAATGAGGAGAACAATTAAAATATTTTTTGTGACAAAGTATGAATTCGTTATGAATTTTTGAAATGTATTGCCCAATTGGTCCAAAAAAGTCTTTAGAATACTCCAAAACCAACAAAAAGATTATCCATAATAGTCATCTCATTCACCTAAAGCAATCACAATATTTTCAAATATGATCACAACATGAAAGCCTAATAAAGTCACATCATGTGTTGAATTTACATTGAAAAGGTGGAAGTCCCTATTGTAGTCACTAATCATTCCATTACCATCATCCAAGACATTGATTGTGGCCATTAATTCAATCTAATGTAGTCCAAATCTCAATTATTGAATAAAGTTTATCGTGGGTTGATATAAGATTCTAATTCCCTAGGTATAATTGATGGTCTCGTGCCTATCATAAGCGAGTTTAGTTTATCTTGATTATTTGTTTACATGGTTTGACAATCCTCTTTTTGCTAGAAGCATTATACTTATTGACACTGTATGTATAATCTTGCCGAATTATTTTCTTGTTATATCAATCCTCACTAAAAGTTACACAAAAATAATCACAAGTTCTTGTCAAATGGTTATTTGGTAGTAAGGTATAGAAAGAGATCCTATATGTGCCATAGGACTATTTGTGCCTTGATTTGTCTACTATGTACTAGTAGTGTTCATTAGAAGTTTGAAATACACTCCACTAATGTATAGCCACACAAATAGGGTGGCTTTCACTATAAGAATCTCATATCTTTTTTGACAGTTTTTTTTTAACACCCACATGTTTGATGTTACATTTGATATTGTCATTAACATAAAAACATGTGGATGTCCCAAAAAATCTGTCAAAGAAGACATGGATTTCTTATAGTGAATGGTAGAGCTCAAAAATCATTGAGTAGTATAATGGGCATGTCTTATATACTATGTTCGTATTGCTTGGATAAAACTATAGATAGCAATAGAGAAAACCTACCTTTGACCTTATTTGACTAGCCATCTAAACTTGGAATGGGGACAAGGTTTTTTTAGATGGAAAACTACACGATTGTACCTTTAGTCTTATTGTTGCCAAAGTTAGCTAAACCCTAGCTTTGCCTCTAGATGTTGTATACTACATGTATTTTTGTTTGTCGTTGAAATGAAGTTTAATGTGTACCTTAATTTTTTTTAAATAGACCAATCACGTAGAGTTGGAAGGTAATTTTGATTTTTTAAATGAAGATATGATAAAATATTCAAATTCTTTATAAGTTGAGTTACAACTTTTAACTAAAGATTAACAACATGTTTGAAGCAAAAAAACAAAGAAGACCACTCCAAAGACTCATTCCATGCACAAAAATTAAAATAGTATCAAATACACACTTCATGAACAAGAGGTGCAAACAAAATATAGAAAAGTGGTAGTTGATGATAGATACAAGATAAATGCCCTTATTGTTTTTATAGCTTTATACATTTGAATGCTAATAGGACATGTTTATTGTACAAATTGTAAATAACAAGCCACAACATTACATTTTTGGCACAGTAAGAGGACAATAGCTTAACCCTTAAACGCTCAAAGCAACCCAAAATGGCCTACGGTTTCTGATACCATATAGTATGTTTGGTCTTAATGAAATTCATTGTTCAACTTTTTGGTTGTTCATTAATTGTGTAGTAAAATTAATGTAGTTTTTGTACCATGGTTTGAGTTGGCCAATTTTGAATGGATGGCTCATTCCTTCACTTACTCATTTGGACCTTCATAAAATGTGATCAGCCTTGGGATGTCGGGTAAAAGCACAAAATTGTAGAATCAATCAATAGTCAATGGGTGGAAATTTGTGCACTGTTAGGCTTTCAATTCATTTTCTTTATTACTATGCATATAGTATTGTACTCCGTAATTTGAAAACCGTGTGCTAAGTGCTGAGTGTTTAAGGGTTAATTCACTTGGCTAGAAATTGACATAATGGCAAGCATAATGGAGGTGTTAAAGGTGTCTTCTGGATTTGGTATAGGACCATTGGGAAGATGACAACTTTGAGAGTTTTAGGATGAAGGTGCATGGAATTATTTAATTATCTTCTTTTTGTAATAAAATTATATAACATGTTGTGTAGAATGTCAGTAGTATTTAAGATAGTTATTAACGTTCTCTCTATCATCAAATTTAATCAAACAAAAAATAGAAAAGTGGCATTTGATGACATACAAGATAGATCTAATAGATTTGCCAAATATTTGTAGAGCAGTTGATGGAGACCAAATGTGCAAAAAGATACATGATTGTTTATAATAAAGCTTTTGATGATTGGTCATTGTACAATACATCCTAACTTATGCACACTTTGTGTGTTTTTATGTCTTTATTGATGGTTTTGACCATGTTCCATCAATTGCACGTACTTTCATCTTTCAAACTCATATTTCATATTCTATAACATGTACAATTGGATTCAAAGTTAAAGTTTGTAGATGTAGAAATAACCTTAAATGAAAAAAATTGCAACGTTGAATATTAGTAATGAGAAAAACCACAAGATAAAAAAAAGGATGACTCCTAGAATAACTATAATATGTAACCTTGCAATGGATGGAACTTGTGGCCAAGTAAATATACTTAACCCTCAAGGTTTTTGTGAGGACTAAATATATAGTTGTGTATTTTATTCTTAGAAAACAAAAATGCACTAAAATATGGCAAGATATACACTATTAAATTAAAAATTCAACAACTAGCATCTTTCATTTGGAAGTCATTTTAATATCTAAACCTTATCATCTTCAAATAAGGCACCATACATGTTGAATACATGACCATTTACAAAATCTCATATATGTAGAAAGTGTAGTAATGATCTAAATTGGAAGTGCCATGTGAATTGGCTCTAGCTAAGGATGAATACAAACTTCTCAGTCATGATCACCAACAAGAAGAGCACTTGGCAGTTACACCTTTGGACATAGTGCACCTAGCAAAGCTCCCACTATAAGAAACCCGCGTTTTAGTTGGCGTTTTGTAATTTTCTATCTAGATGTTATATTGGACATGAAAAAACACAAGTTGTTTTTTCTAACGTCACCTAAAATTCGTCTGAAAAAATTACAAAACGCCAACTAAAACGCGGGTTTCTTATAGTGTCCATAGGTGCCAACAACAGGTAAAAACTAAAATGGGTGGATCCATCATTGCACATATTGGGTGAGTATACTTGGCTAAGTGTAGAAATGATGAATTGCATGTTTGATGTAAGGTAACATTGGTCCTTAAAGTTACCAAGTTTTTCAGATTGCCCCTATAAAAGGTGTCATGTGAGAAGTGTGGTTTTTATTTTTTTGGTAGCCCTAACATTTGTGGAACTAGGTGGGATTGGCAAAAGGTAGCATGGAGTACCATAGAGCACAGTTAGCCTTGGTTTGGGCCTTGGCAAGGATTTTGGTGCTTTGGTTCCCATGTCTTCCATATGGGTGATTGGAGACTCATCCTCTTTAAGTTGAGTCTCCTACATGATATACTAAGAGGCGTTTGCCTTGGAGTTTCATTCAAGTATGTGCACGGGTAGTTGCAAGAAACACCCGCCAGTTTTCGTTCAAAACGGCCATTTTACTCCTGTTCGTGGATTTTGGAATAATTTTTTTTTAAATAAATAAAATATGGATAATGTGTAAAGCATTAAAAAAATGATATGTGCAAAAATTCAAACCTAAAATTTTTTATCTCTAAGAGTTATGCACGGTCAAAGAGGGTTGAAAAATGCAAGAAAATAGACAGTTTGAAATTTAATTCTTAAAAAATAGTAAAAAAATTCTAAAAATTCTAAAAAAAAAAGACATTTTTCCTAACTTATAGATACTCCTTTTCACCAATTTTCACTATTGGAAAAATAAAATTTTGATCTCTACACTTGCACAAAGGTCGTGCACTTTGAGCACATGTGGAAGATGGAAAATTAACTATTTTTAGAAAATCTTTGGTAAGATTGTGTAACTTTAGTAGAAGTCCTAGTATACCAATTTTGAGATCCAAATTCGTATTTTTGAGTGAAAAATAGTACTAAAACCCTTCAAAATGGCCAAGGTAGACATCCAATTGGGGGCAGTTTAAAAATAGTAAAATAACTTTAAAAGAAACCAAAAAATTACTCAACATCTGAAACTACCACATGTACCTTCATTTCAAGTTTCATAGAAGATGGACACACGATGCAAAAGTTATGAGCAAAAAACCACCTGACTAAGGTCAAGGGGACAAAAAAAACGTGAAGTATTTCTTGCAATCACCCGCACATTCTTTAAAAATAATGTAGACTCGACTCTTTGTATTTTATGAGTTTATTCTAGCTTCTTTAAAGCTTTCCCTCACGTTATATTAGTAAAAAGGTGGTTGTAAAACCACTTGCTACACATGGTGTACTCATGTATTATGGGTGTTTATTTTTTATGCTTTGATATGGATGTTGCTAATGTTTAGCGCTTGTGATGATAGGATTTTTTCACATTCCCTTCATTACTTGTAGTATACATCATAGTCACGTGACATTTTTTCCTATGACCACAATATTCACCGTTGATTATTTAGGAGCTATTGAGTCTTGGTGTGAATAGATTGCAAGCCAATTACAAGGCTTATTGTTGACTTATGGTACGCTATCTCTCATGTTGATACAATGTGTTTGTGTACAACATAGCCACATAGGATCTAGTATAGGTAATTCAAAATTGAAGAATTGATATGCAAAATTTCAATATTTGTCTACATAGGGTATCAAGACATAATGGGAAGCTACAGAGGGACAAAATTCAACCTTGAGATGGATGAAAAAAGAAAGAGCAATGTGGCACATAAAAAAAATTATAAACAATTGAAAAGCTATAAATGTTTTGTCTTCAATTATTACAATTATAATCATGAATGTTCCACTTTCAATGTTACATTTTTTTCAATTAGTGAAAGACACCGTGGTTGAATCCATGTTCTGTGCCATTTGAACACAACAAGATCACTTTTGATATACATGACAAAACCATGCCATGTGATTACTACACCACCTATGGATTAAAATAGCAACCTATTAATTTTCACTTTTAAAATTACAACTATTATAACTAAATGTCTAGCCTTCCAAAAAATTATGCAATTTCTTGTGTTCACTGAAAATTATTTCTTCTTTCATTGAAAATTCTTCTACTACACCAACCAACCTCAATTCCAATTCACCTAGTAAATGATTGCTTTTTAGACTTGTTACTTTACATGTCAATTTATACACCCTATATGTTAACCCTGTAACGCCACTATGGACATTAAGAGTCTGATGGATGAAAGAAAATCCTTCTATATAAAATAAAAATGCAAATGCTCATCTTTGAAATTATGTGTGAAAAGATAGGTCTTGCAGAGTAGTTTGACCTCCAATGAGTGCTTTAGGAATTTTTTAAGCAAATGAATTACACAATACCAAAATGGATGATTTCCATGGTGACTAAGGTAGACAACCCCTTTCCAATCACTTAAGCAATTCAACATATTTGTTGTATGGATATGGTGAGGGATTTTTTTTCCTGTTTAGAGAAATAGATTTCAAAAGGATTTTATATAATTTTTACATTTTTTTCCTAAAAAACAAAATTACTATGAATTTTTTTCATGAAGATTCCATTCAACCTATTCTTGTTACATCGGTCACCCTATTTCAAACCATAAGTTGATTACAAAATCGATAATGCTTCAATGTGAGTAATAATTGTAGCTTCCAATGCACATCTTGTGATTTTTGTATGCTTTCAACGTACACCTCCCCAACATTTGTGTTGCTCTTACCATGTGTGAGTTGTCACCTAAACCACGCGAGTTGTCACTTAAGGTAGGACTATCCATACCACACATACTATTTGGGTACTTTGAAAAAGCTATTTGTCAGCTCTTATATTTTACAAAGATTGAAAAGCTTGAAGACATTCCAATAAGAAGTGAATTTCTTGTGATTTTTCAAAGTTGAAATGTTAAATTGTGAATAGACCCTTGTTGAAGCATGAGTAGACCCTTTTTAAAGTGTGGGTTGATGTGTCTACTTCCCAAGTGCATTGCCATCATGATAAAAGGTTGTAATGATTGTGATAATAGATGGGCCATCAACCCAATTGGGAGGATCCAATAGGTGACATAATTGGGTGGATGGTGGTAGTAGGCATTTCTACCTTAACCTTTAAACGTCAAGGAGGATATTTGTCTTCTCATAGATGACAAGAAATCCTTCTAGTAGGATAGAAGTGCAACTATTCACCTTTGAATTTTGTTGTGAAAAGTGGAGGTCCTCTATAGTTGTTTGACTTCCGATGAGCGCTTTTGCTATTTCTAAAGCCCATGATTCATACGGTAATGAATAGGGATGATTTCCACGATCACCCCTTTGTCCTTTAACCCATACACTACAACAAAAGCAATGTTTTATGACTGCAAAAATATAGCTGGGGATGATTGGCAACTGCTTACACTCATATTCTTGGAGGCCAATACCTTGGGGAGAAATATGACTGCAAAATATGATTGCTAGTCATTTTTGGACCTTGTACCTTACAAGCGTATACTATATGCCCATTGGGAACACCAAAGTACTACATAGAGAACATAGGGAACATATTTGGGAAATGTTGAGTCATGTTGCTAGTCGTATTTTCATGATAATGACATTTTTTATTTTTGCGTAGTCCAAAAAAAATATGGACAAGTCATTGTTTAGAGTTTTGAAATCCTAGCCACTTTTTTTAAGAGATTTTCAAACCTAATAACCACTTTTTTAGAGTTTTGAAATCCTAGCCATTACTTCTTTAGGGTTTTGAAACCCTAGCCGCCACTTCTCTTGGCTCTTCTTCCTTTCATTTTGTTGTCTCGCAGCTCTTACTTGTTGATTTTTGTTGTATCTTAACTCTTTTTTTTTGTTACATTTTGCTTTATGAATCTTGTTTCTTCTTGCATTTTAACTCTTTCTTCTTATTAGTTCTTGCTTTTTGTTTCCTCTTATTGTTTTTTAATTCTTGCTTCTTGTTTCTTTGTATTACATCTTAACTCTCGTTTCTTGTTGTTTCTTGTTGCCCTTTAGTTGTTGCTTCTTGTTATTTTTTGGTTGCATCTTAACTCTTGTTTGTTGTTATCTCTTAGTACTTGCCACTTTTTTTCTTTTTGTTTTCTTCATCACCATTTTTATTCTTCCTTCTCTAAACTTGTGCTACATATTTTGTATTGTTGTAAGCCTTTGGTCTCGAAGGATGTGTTGCTTAATACGAGCCTAAGATTGATAGTATGATATTATCTGCATTTCCTAGCTTCTTTGCATGATACGCTTGAAGGTTGAGCTCTGTTGTTCATTCAATAAAATTTAACCTCCTATTTTTTTAATTGTGTATGCATTCACCAAAAGTTGAAACAAAGTTGTTGAATACTACTTGCAGCTGAATAAATCCATCTTCACATAATTGTAAGTAATATAGGCCTTTTGGATTGTGTAAATGATTCATTGAGATATATATGTTTTATATCATTGACTAATAAATGTCAATGAAGAGAGTTGTAATCCTTCTTGCATTTTCCCTCTCTAGTATGATTATCTCTTGTATATCTTTAAAATCATGTGTATTTGTTTTTAACTACATGAAATCTTTTATCCAATTGTTAAATCATCTTGATGTATAATTGCAATGTGTAATGGCTATTTAGAATGCATAGAAAATGTAATTGTAATTTGTAATTAAAGTTATTTTTGACCTCAATCACCTCAATCACAAACTACACACAAATTTCCAAAATATGACTTTTAATTATCCAAAATATCACTTGCTTGATTTATATTTCAGAATATGTATTGGCTAAAATATAACTAGTTATAGTCATATAATGCTCAAAGTTATGTGTATCAAAATGTAACCTTGCACATCCCAAAATATAACTGCAATCCGTTATAACATTACTAATGAATATAACTTACAACAGTCATATTCCACAATCCACATCAACAAAAAATATGATTCATCATAATCATATTTCAAATCAACAAAATATATGACTCACTCATAGTCATATTCCGCATCAACAAAAAATATGACTCATTACAATCATATTCTATGTCAGCCAAAATATGACTCATCATAGTCATATTCCACGTCAACCAAAACATGACTCACCACAATCATATTCTATGTCATCAAAAAATATGACTACAAGGAATCATATGCCATGTAGGATTTTTTTTTCTTTGCCCGAGTAGCTCAAGAAAAAGTCAAGCCCCTAAAAATTGTCAATGTATATACCACGTTGGCAAAATATGGCTAATTATACACCCAAATCAATATGCTTGCCAATATGATTCATGTTTGAAGCGACTCATCGATAATCACTAGATCCAGTAATATCGCGAATCAATTATAGTGTTTTCTGCATCAATCATATTTTATGATTTTATGATTCACTATAGTCATATTTTGTAGTCATAAAACATTGCTTTTGTTGTAGTGATATAAACAATACAAAGGACATTTTTCGGATGATGAATGACAAAGAATCTCTCCATGTGGGATAGAAGTGCAACTATTCATGCTTTAAAATTTGTGTAGAAGAGAAATGTCTTCTATAGTAGTTTGTCTTCCAATGGGTGCTTTTTCATTTTTTTAAGCCAACATTTTACATGGTGACAAAATAGATGATTTTCACGATGACCAGCCCGACATTCAAGGGTAAAGGGTTAAGGCTCAGTTTATACTGGCTCGTGGGCCGGATGGAAGATCAACCCGATTTGCCTTCAATTCAGCCCTCAATCCGGCCCCAATTCACCACTCTAACCCTAGGCAATGTAAAGTGTTGTAGCCAAATTCTAATGTCGAATTTCCAATTAATGTGCTCTTGGATTTTTTTAATTCTCAATTAAAAAAATCTAAAACATACATCTTTTTCTTTCTCTTACTATTTCTTCTATTTATAAATAAATAAAAGAGAGTCTTTTCCTCCAATTTATTCTATTTCAAATAATGAAGAATAAAAAAATAGGGACTTTTTAAAGCTTTTCCTTTTTATTACTACTTTACCTATTTCAAAAATGGAAGAGATAATTTTTTTACTTTTTTGGACCTTTTACACTCTCTTCCTATTTTTTCTATTTGGAAAAAGGGAGTTCTTTGACTTCTTTTAAACCTTTTCTTTTCTTGACATTGAAATTAGAGTTAACATTGAAAATAGATTTGTAGCCTTATGTAGTTGTCATTTATTTTCATGAGAATTGCAAGAATTGCAAGCAATAAATAATTTTGGTCTTGTTACTATTAATAGGGGTTTGAAAATAATCACACTTCTAAACACATAGTTTGAGAAAACATTAGATATTATATCTCTTTGTTAAATTCATAATTTTAGTTTATTTTAAAGAAAAGCATAGAATTTTTTATTATGAAAACTTGAATGAATTTAATGATAAATGCTAATCAAGTTTTACTATACATATTATTTCTAGTAGCGTAATCTTTCTTTACCATATTCTTTTTTCAAGTATCTGTCATCAAAATTGATGAAAACATACATTATCTCACATTTATTAAATTTTATGGCATAACTTCAGCAATGACTTTCATTTACAGATTTGTGTCTGTATATGGAATTTAATTATTAAACATGCAATTTACCAAAATTAGTGTCTGTAATACAATATGTAATTTGTGTCTACACCAAAAAATTAATTATTAACATGTCAAGTAACAACTATTGCAAAGACATTATTATTAGCCATTGCAATTGGTTAATAACATCTCATGTTAATACAGTTGCAAAGACTGAACTTATGTTTAAACAAGAAATAAGCATTTGTACTACAACATGTATGTACTTTGACTCATCTCCAATGGCAATGCAACACAGATGGGATTGAGCTCACAATTAACGTAAGAAACATGTTCATGAAAAGAAACAAATGACCTTGCATTAGTAGACGGTGGAGATTTTTACAATCCAATGGAGGAGCCTAATCCGGCCCCAATCCAGACTTAGATAAGAAATCGGGCCACCCAAAATCTCATCCCTATTCCTCCCTTGAGGCAGGATGGTTTGGCGCCAAAACCTTGTCACCTAAGGTGACACATAGGATGAATTGTGGTTTCAATCTGGCCCTAGTATAAAGCTCTTGGGCCGGATTTGAAGAAATTGAGTGATCATATTGGTTCAAACTTAGAGAGTTCCAACCAACCTTCAATCTAGCCCCAAGTACAAAACTTACCCTAAACCACAACTAATTGGAAACATAGCAGCCTATTCTTTGAAAATAGGTGCTTGGTCAGAAAGGGCTCCGCTCTCTGGTGTTTCGGGGTTAAGTACTCCACAAAAATCAGGCTTCTCAGACCTTTGAGGGTTTAAATGCAGGCCAGCCACATGAAGCAGCCACGCAAGCCCTAGAAATCCACGATCCGACCCAACCCACGGACCACAGATTCCAGATCATGCGAACCCCAGCTTTGGACGTACCCCGCACCGCCAGCTCACAGGCACGCCCCACCCTGGCACCACTCACAGTGCAAATTTGAATTTCAAGAACCGGCCCAACGGTCCCTCCACCGATTGAAAACCGGTAGAGAGGTCACGGGGGGTCTTCCGGGTATACTCTCGGCGTGCTGTTCCGATTCTATATGGGGTCTCGTTTGCGATGCCTCCCACATATCATAGCTTCTCTCTTGTTCTGCTGTTTCCTCCTCCTCCTCTTCCCTCCTCCTCTTTGTATCTCCATAGCCTCCTTGGATTCGTAATCTCCTCATTCTTGCCGTCTCTTAGACTCTGGTTTAGTGATCGCTTGTGTCGATTTGCTTCAGCTTTAGATATTTAGGGGTTTAGGCGTGTTGTTTTATTTGTTGTTTGTGATTCTCGGTTTTTGAAAATGTCTCTCCGTCCCAATGCCCGCGTGGAGGTTCGCAAAAAGGGCTACAAGTTGGCAGTGGATGCGGATGAAGCCCGCAGGAAGAGGGAGGACAACATGGTGGAGATCCGGAAGAACAAGCGGGAGGAGAGTCTTCTGAAGAAGCGCAGGGATGGCATGCCGCAGCTCCAGCAGTCATTCATCCCCGCCGCCCAATCTGCCGCTAACGAGAAGAAGGTGGATGTTTTTCACGAGTTAAACTTTTTTTTTTTTTCTTTCCCTGGATGGCGGCTTCATCTTCATGTTTCATGTCGTTATTTGGGATGCGTCATGTCTTTCGTGAGCACTGATTTGAATATTTTAGGTTTTTCTGTGTTCCTCGATATGGATCTTCGTGTTTGTAGGAGTTTTGCATGTCGGTGAGGGGTCGTGATTGGGACAGGGTTTGGTCTGGCTATGGCTATTTCCTGATTCGAGGATTAAAGTGTGGTTTTCTTTTCATGTAGCAACTGGAAAGCCTTCCGGCCATGGTTTCTGGAGTGTACACCGACGATCCCGCCACGCAGTTGGAAGCCACCACGCAGTTCAGGAAGCTCCTGTCGATCGGTAACTGTTCGTTTCCCTATGGAGGGGCGTGCGGAGATATGAATGTGCATTTTGAATTCCCAGCACTTGGTTTTCGAGTGACTAAGGTGCGCCCGGTGATTGACGATAGTCGTATTGTGCAGAGCGAAGCCCACCTATCGAAGAGGTTATTGCAGCGGGTGTCGTGCCGCGTTTCGTCGAGTTTCTCGTGAGGGCCGACTTTCCACAGTTGCAGGTACCTCCTGAGGGTTTAAAACATCGCGGAGGTTTTGGATCGTTCTCTGGGAATTTGGTTTGTTCGGCGCGTAACTGACTCGTGGATTGGATGCTGTACAGTTCGAAGCTGCGTGGGCGCTGACCAACATTGCGTCAGGAACCTCCGATCACACTCGCGTGGTTATTGACTATGGTGCCGTTCCAATCTTTGTCCAACTCCTGAGTTCTCCGAGCGATGACGTGCGAGAGCAGGTACACAAAAGGGTGTCATTTTAGGGTTTTTGTAGTCCAATTGAACTCTGTGCTTTCACTGGAGGTGATGATTAGTGTTTCGCGAACACTAGCAATTCCGAAGTATTTCGGAGTTGACCTTGAATCTGAGCGTTCGGAATCACCATTCGGAGAGTGGAATGCTGTCTCTGGCGCGTTGTGTTGCGGAGATGTCGTTCGTACCCTCCCTTCGGTGGTTCGGTTGCTGTGCTACTCGTGGGCTACTGTTGTCGTGGGGGCATTGTCTCCTTTCGGTGTCCTGATAGATCTCTGAATCTGTACTTTTCTGTATGATCTTTGTTGCAGGCTGTTTGGGCTTTGGGCAATGTTGCTGGTGACTCTCCCAAGTGCAGGGACCTCGTCCTGAGTCACGGTGCTCTGATGCCTTTGCTTGCTCAGCTCACCGATAATACGAAGCTGTCCATGCTGCGGAATGCCACATGGACTCTGTCCAACTTTTGCCGTGGCAAGCCTCAGCCGCCTTTTGAGCAGGTGTGTCCTTTTGTTTGTCCTGTGTCGGTCTGTGCAATGTGCCGCGTCTTGCGACTAGGTGTCATTTCTGTGACGTCTACTTCCATTTTCAAGTGGCGGGAGTGTGTGGGAAGCGTCCAGAACCGTTTTGGTCCGTCCGTATATGAACGGAAGAATTAATTCGCGACATGTCTTCCCATGTCAAGTTTGCGACACAGTAGGACCCAGAGAAGTCTAATTGGATTCCTTCCTCTGTCGTCCCCTTGTAGTCCAAGCCAGCCCTTCCCGCTTTGGAGCGCCTCATCCATTCCAACGATGAAGAGGTCCTTACAGATGCGTGCTGGGCCCTTTCTTATTTGTCGGATGGCACCAACGACAAGATCCAGGCTGTCATTGAAGCCGGTGTCTGCCGTCGACTTGTGGAGCTCTTGCTGTAAGACTCTTATTTTGCTACTGCTCTTGCTGTCCAGCAGCCTTTCTGAGCGTGTGGGGAGTATTAATTGAGGACTGATTTGGGTGTTGTTGTGATTCCTAGCAGCCATCCATCACCCTCTGTACTCATTCCCGCATTGCGAACAGTCGGCAACATTGTGACCGGTGATGATCTTCAGACTCAGGTACTTGTGATCGGGGATCGGTCTCTCTTCTCTCTGAGGTTTCAATAGCTGCGTCTACGCGAGGTCGTCCTGTTTTTTTTCCTTCCGTTTCTTGGGTTCGGACGACCACTGCACCTTGCCTTTGAAATTCCTGTGTGAATGGACCAGAATATTGGTTTTCTTTGTAGTGAATTTTTCTGCACGTTTCCCTCTCCTGCAGTTCATCATCAACAACCAAGCTCTACCTTGTCTTCTGGCTCTCTTGACGAACAACCACAAGAAGAGCATTAAGAAGGAAGCTTGTTGGACCATCTCCAATATCACTGCCGGGAACAAGGACCAAATTCAGGTTGGTGTTCTTTCTCCGTCCCGTCTTGAGAATTGATTTGTTTGTCTGACTTGTGTATTGGGCGGGTTTTTTAATTCCTGACGCATTGTGTATTTCTGGTGTCGTCTGCAGGCTGTAATTGATGCGAACATCATTCCTCCCCTGGTGTCTCTACTTGGCACCGCCGAGTTCGACATCAAGAAAGAGGCAGCTTGGGCGATCTCGAATGCCACTTCTGGTGGCACGCATGACCAAATCAAGTACCTTGTGAACCAAGGCTGCATCAAGCCACTGTGCGATCTGTTGACGTGCCCCGACCCACGCATTGTAACCGTTTCTCTTGAAGGTCTCGAGAATATCCTGAAGGTGGGAGAGCAAGAGAAGGATGCGGGCAACAGTGGTGGGATCAATCTTTATGCACGCTACATTGACGAAGCCGAGGGCCTGGAGAAGATCGAGAATCTGCAGACTCACGACAACAACGAAATCTACGAGAAGGCTGTGAAGATTCTGGAGACTTACTGGCTGGAAGAGGACGAGGACCAGAATCTTGCACCTGGAGCGGAAGCCGGTCAGAACTTTGCGTTTGGTTCCAGTCAAGCTGCAGCTCCCCCTGGTGGCTTCAACTTCAGCTGAAAGGTACTCTTATCGATTTTTTCCCGCTTCCCGGACCTGAGGGAGATGAGGGTTCTAGACTTCATAGTGCGCTGTTCCCGAATGAGACCACTTTGGAGCAGGATTTCGAGCGTGTGCTTCGACTGGCTACTGGGGTTTTCGAGTTTTTTTTTTTCACACTTTGGTGTGCCTTTTTTTGGTGCAGGACGAAAGGGTGGTGGAGAGAGCTCCTAGTGCCTCAAACTACTTTTGAGGACAGATGTTCTGCGGAGCCAGGCTTCTTCTAACGATGCCTCTCTAGCGTCGACCTGGAATGTCGGTTACTCGTAGGAAAGAGTCTGGTCCTGAGTCTCACTGCCCCCTGCTATGGCTCGGGCCTGTGAATGTTTTGGTTGTGGGATCAACCACTCTCTAACAGAACTAATCTGTGCAAAGCGCAGGTCGTGTCCGGTCCAGGGACCGTTCCGACTGCGATCGCTTTGCTGGGTCCGGGTTTCTACACCGAAACCCGTAGTGTGCTGAAGCAGCCGCTGCAAGAGATCCCCTTCTCACGCTTGTGCGGTCCCACATGCGGAAGGAGTCCTGCTCCGTGGCAGACGTGAAGCGTCTACCCACAGAGCTGTATTGACATGTCATGCACCAGAGGGTGGAGCCCCCCCGTCGGTGCACCCACTCGATAATTTTTGAGTGGTCAGCATTTAAATGCTGTCCGTTCTAGTCTTACGTTGACAAGTAGTCACAAGGAGTCTACCCTGGGGAGATGAGGCGAATGTCCCCTGTTTTGTCCCCTCAGTTGCTAATCTTTGACTATGCCTGAGCATGGTCTTACTAATTCCAGAAGGAGGATGTTCTCAACCTGTGAGCAACCTTCTAATTATGACATTTTTAACTCTGCGTCGGGCGTCTGCTGATTTGTCGTCGCTTTCTATTCTTTTGCCAATGCATGCTTGGGTGAGTGCAAGGCTGGGCTCTCAGTGCGGAGCCCTGGTATCCATGAAAACTTTGTATGGCTGCCACACACTGGAGATTGACTAGTTACCAGTTCGAATGGTTTTTTGCTTCATGGCATATCCCGTTTGACGGCACTTGATGGAGTAGTGGGCAGGAGATGTACTGCTGTTGTAATATGTAGTTGCCTCCGATCCTATTTCCAATTGTGCTGAAGTTTTTATGGCTACACTGCGTATGACCAGCCTGTCGAAGTAGTTTCTCAGTGCCATGTGCGTGCTTAAGAACTGTTCCTTGCGGATTTTCGTTGAGGAATCTTGTAAATGCAATATGAGCTGGATTGGACTCCGACGGTGTGAGCGTTTCAGGAACAGTTTTGTGTTAATGGCATTGTGCGTCTGGAGTGCACGTTTGAATGAGATTGTCACTTACGTCAGGTAGGCATGATCAGTCCTTTGCCTTCAACTTCAGACCCTTGATTTTTCGATAGGAAATTGCTCACAGAATGTAGATTAATTACAGTAGAAAAACAATTGCCGTCATTGTTTCCTCTCAGCGTACGTATGTTTAGGAGAGCTTTCAGCTTAGAAGAGTGATTTTCTCAGTTTCGAAATGGACCTTAACAAGTATGGGTCGCAACATCTATCACTACTTTCGTCATATATTCCGTACAGTTTTCAAGTACACTGGTCTTTTGAGGGAGGTATTATTCACAAATGCTGTATATTTCCTCAGGCATGGGTTGATCCGTGCACTGGAGTTTGGCAACAGTCGCCTGAGGCAAGAGTGGGTTCAAGTGGGAGTGACACATTGTGTGCACCTCCGCTGCCGTCGTTGTGAATATCCTGAGGACGACCAGTCACAAAGAATGTATCTTGTGTGAGTGTTGGGAATGTGAGCAGGACTTATTTTTGTGATGAACGAACACTGATAGCCACTGTTCATTTTAAATAAATTTTCTTACCACAAACATATTCATAAACATGTTCTAGTACTTAGACATGTTCATGTTCTAGATCTAAGAAGTGCTTTGGTGAATTGAAATTAAAAAGATTTTTTCTAGAAAGATTTGGTGTGGCATATATTTTAGAAGAAATGCATACGACGTATTAAATTTGATAAAAGTAATAAAAATAGTTGCATTTCTTAATTCTTCATATGTTTTATTTACTTTGTTTTTGTTTTTTCAAATATCAAAGTTTTTTTTAATTCTAATGAAATTTTCCTTGTCAACGAGTGACACTCGAGGGTAACCTTCATTGTCAAGAACGAAACAACCCAAATTATGGGGAGATTTACAATTAAATATTGAAAATAAATGAGAATTTACTTCAGCTAAATCATTTATTAGGTTTAATTTTTTTTTGAACTATGCTGATATTTTCAGATGATGGAAAAGGAATCCCTAAACTTGTTAAATGACCAATAGAAAATACAAATGGCTTCGATAGTCAATTTTCATTGGATCTTTTTGAAATTTTACAGCAATGGGTGGATATGTATTGGCTTGTCAAGAATGTAATTTTTTCCCTTTTGGTGCTAAATTAGAAGTTATGCTACCTCCAAAATAGATTAGGGAAGGAAAATAGCTTTGGACAACATGTACAAATTTTCTCTTCTACTTTTGAAATTTAGTAGGTAAATAACAAAGATGATATAGAATGCAACTACCAAAAATAGAATCATGCTTGGTCCAAAATCTCACTCTATTGACATTATCAAATAGGGTGGAAATAAAAAATTTCTTCTAACTTCAAATGCTACATTATTATAATTAAAGTGTTTGGAAAATTTTCCACTCATTCCCATGGTAGTTTACTATAGCCTTGTAAGGTTGAATATTTTTATTTGTTTTTAAATTTTTAAATTTGTTTTTCTCATTGCTCAAAAATTGACAATTTTTAACCATTTTGTGCTTAAAGTGTACTCTAACCTTCCAAGGGTTAGTAGATTCTTCATATATACAAAATAGACCTTATTCTTCACGTATACAATATAGATCAATAAAGGTGATGCATTTTTCAAAATTAATTTGAATAAATATGTTTTTTGAATTTTTCTTAAATGAAATACTTTGGCACACATTTCCTATTATAATTTAGTTAGGAAATAGAAAATAAATTTAAATGATAGGAAACTAAATTTTCATTATACACATAGTATTAATAATATATGTTAGATTTTTGAGATGGTCTATCAAGAGAAAATCATCATTTCTTTCTAGATGCTTTGGTTCTTCTGAAATTAATATACTATCATAATAAAGAAATCAATTTTTTATAATATAATTCAAGTTTGTATTTTACTCAAAAAATTCCACCCAAATAAATAGAACTCAATTTAATTAAACTATCAAACTTAAGAAATAGAGCCTGTGTTTTGTCATAATCTATTCCAATTAGAAAATATAAAGTGAAATACCAATGAAGATCATTAATCTAAAATGAACAAAAATCACTATCTATTTTATGCCAAATTGTATGTAGAGTAACTCCTATGATTAAAAGCATGAGAGATTTAGATATTATAGTTTTTTGTGTTCTTCACTAGTTGGTTGTTTGAATTAGTTTAGAATGAACCTTGTAAAATTCTACAAACTTTATATGAATTATGCTTGCATTCAAACTTATAGCACTTTATAAAATCATTTGCAAAGTAAATTATATTTATTAAATGGCAATCATTAGTTGTTGCAAAATTAGGGTTATATGTATCATGTTACATCGTGACATCAATATGTTTGTCATAATGTCAACCTTCAACCTTAGAGTTTGTTACAATAGAATGTAGATGAAAACAATTGCGATCTTGAAGGATATAATTGTTTGATTGAACCACTTGATAGTTTTTGAGGCCATCTAGATCAATGGACAAACCGTCTAGTTAAACAAATAGGCAATCCAATTCAATGGACAAGCCATCTAGCTCGATGGACGTAGAAGACTTACAAAACGAACTTCAATGATGCTTGCATTTAGAAAAACAAAATAAAATTTGGTTGTCTACATTCAAATGCATCAAGACACGTCTTGATTGACACTAACAGACATCTCATTGCAAAAAGTCAATGTCATGTTAGGATAGGAAACCTTGTACAAAATGGTGTTGGTAATGTTGATGGCTTGGTGGATAATCTCTATAGTCCAAGCTCAACAATGGCAAGGGTGTTGTGGTAGCAACAACCTTCAAGACTTTCAAGCAAGCTCTAGGAGTATACACCCCTTTCAACCCTCATGACTACAACACGCCAAGAGGTGCTACAAGATACTACAGAAGTATACCTAACTATAGGAGATAAGTCGACAATTGTTGCAGTGTCTCCCCTTTCAACAACCGTTTCCCAACCTTTGACTTGCACGCTTGGTGATGCAATTGTCGACATTAGTGTGTGTTGTGTAATGTCCTCTTCTTGTAGCAAATTGACATCATGAGGATTTCAATTGTTAAGCTAGAAAGATATATAACACATCTTACCTACTATTCCTTAATCCACTAAACTCATTTTATTCTTATGAACACAATTCACCACAAACCTCATATAAATTATGCCTCTGTTTAAACTTGCCACATTCTATAAAAGCAACTAGCAATCAAAATCATTTTCAAAGTAACTTACAATTATTTAAAATGGCAATCATTGATTGTTGCAAAATTAGGGTTGTTTGTATTATGTCACGTCATGACATTAATATGTATGTCATAATGTTAGCCTTCAATTCTAGCGTTTGTCACAATAGAATGAGAATGAAAACAATTGCAATTTGGATGGACATGATTATTTTACATGGTGGAAAATCTCAATCTTCTCAACACAAGTGTGAGCTACATTAGTAATGTATGTAATAAATGAAGACCTCTATTTTGAAATGTATATTGGACCATAAATTTTCTATTTCATATGCATGGATTTTGAAATCAACGTGAAATGGGTTGCTTCTTGTACCATTGACTATTTCATTTGTGAAGCCCTTGTGCTCATGGCTTCTTCTTGTGACATGTCATGTCAATGTCAATTTCAAGTATATTATACTCATGGTCATGTTCCCATTCAATTTGTGATGTATTATTTGGTTGCATGAGTTTCAAAATTCATATTCCATTCATATTGTGTCGAAAAATATCCATTCTTAAATAATCTTATAAAACTTGTTCTATTGCACAAGATCCCTACAAATATATAAGTATACATCATGTTTGCTTATAAGAACTTAACCCTTTAGTGACCGGTTGACCTATATTTGGTTGATATGGGGTTTCTACAACTTGTGTTGGTCAGTGTGCTACAAAATTCAAAAAGGTGAAAACATAATGGATTTAGAGCACATTCATGCGCTCCATGAGGAGGAAATTTTGTAGCCAGGCAAGCAATAATTTGACACCTATGCAATCGGGAATGAAATGTGCCTAATATGTTTCATGGGTAAAAGATAAAGAGATACACATTTATTGCAATAGAAGTCTCAGAATACAGAGGATTGAGTTGAGGTGGGTGCGGGGAACATACCAATGTGTTGTGCTTTCAAATGCCACTTGAAAGAGCTTTGTGGGTACACTCCTATTTTGGCGGGACGTTCCCAAGTGCTCAATGATTGAATCGGACCGTTGTGTCTTGCTGGGGTATCCGAGGCGTGATAGTAACTTGAAGGAGAAAGCACGCGCAGTTTGCTTCCTGAAGTAGGCATCCACACTCTTTGTTTCCGGTGTCATGTACGTTGGTTATTTTCAAAATCTGTACACCATTGTTACATTGGTAACACATCCACTCTTCATAGTCGCATTCATACAACTAGAAGTGGGGCTGCAAGATCATAGCAAGGTGTGGGAGACAAGAGATTAGTTGATCTCTAATGAACATTGGAAGTGGGAGAGAGTGAGTGGTGGTAGCTCGATAGAACCGTAGTTGACAGATCAATCATTGTAAGGACTTTGAATGCGTCGTGGTGGACATGGCAGCGGGAGCACAATAATGGTTGCAGGAAGGGGAAGCATGCAGTTCACTATAACAAGTTGGCCAGATCCTCCTTCAACGCTCAGGGCCAATGCTCTTGCCATCCAAATCTTGCAGGAGTTTGGAAATAAAAAGGGAGTACTTAGAAGATTCTCAACATTCTCCTTGGTTTGCTGGAGCAAGATTATTTGTTGTCAATACTTGTGCCTACAAGTGCATTTGGGTTTGAGGACTTGGGAGCAGTTTCCAATCGGCAATTGCGTTGGGTATTCCGAAAACATCTTGCAACTGTGCTCGGGTGGACATATCGTTAAAAAGAAGGTGATCCTAATGGCATTTTTGACAATCTCAATCAAATACTCCACTCAACAATGTACCCTGGACCTTGAAGGTGGTTCGCTACCATTGACCATTGGTAGGAACTTCAATAAGAGTATTCAGGGAGTGTTTAGTGCCTTGCCCAAAATAGCTGTGTGTCGGAATCCGTAATAGCTTAGTACGGACCTTAATAGACTAAGAAAAATTAAAATAGATCAAATTTGAAAAAAATTAGTTTAGGCATAGACTAGCGGAAACAAATAAATACTTAGAATTAGTTTAGACTTCGTTCCGGAACCAGTACGGAAGCATGACGGAACTTGACATCCGGGTGGACGGATTTAGGAGCCGGAACGCAGGAAACCGGAACGCAGGCATTAAATTCAGTAGCTTGCGGCGGTAGACTAGGGATACGTTACGACGTACCGTAGCCTGCGTTCCCGTTACAGTGAACGTTGGGCGCAGGAATTCTATATAAACCTAGTTCTTCCTCATTTCTCGCCCTCTTTCAGTTGCTCCGCATCTGGCTGATAGTGAGAGAAAGTGTGGTGAGTTAGGGTTACCGCGATAGGAGAGGTGAGACGGATGGCAGGGGTTAGTACGTGGTATATAGTACCGGCCCGGAAGATCAGTCCGGTATATCCGGAAGATCCGCTGCACTTGCGGCATTTAGAGGACGATTTGATTGTCTTAGGTTGTGCAGGTCTGCTGAAGAAACCCTGGAACGTCCAGAGTGACCAGGTGCTCCGGGAGTTGGCGGCAGGTGCTCCGAACCAGTACGACCAGACCGTACGTGGGCATCCGGACTAGTGGATGGAGGAGTTGTGGGCGGAAGTGTACGGGTTCTCCCAAACCGGAAGCGGATTCGCTGCCCGGACGGACCAGTACCACCAGCACAAATTCGTGAACCCACCACACGCGAAGGAGGGCTACGCGATCAAGGACTGCCGGGACGAGAGGCATAGGCGACTGCTCCGGTTTCTGCTACCGATCCTGTACTCGGACAAGAGTTCCCGGGTTACGGTAACCATGGCCAACACGATCTTTGGGGCATTTCAAGACCGGGTCGTGAACTGGGGCCGGATCGTGGCGAGCGTGGTGGGGCGCTGTACCGGAAACTTGGCAAAGAACAAGCCGAACCCACTCAGCACGTACCTGCTCCACCTGTACCAGCACCGAGAACTGTTGACGGAAGACGAGGCGACGGATTATGAGACTGGGCTCATCATGCTCCAATGCAACTGCTTTGACGACGAGGAGCAGGAGACGTAGAAGTCTGAGGATGAGGAGGAGGAAGCCAAGCCGGAAGTCAAGCCGGAGATCAAGGAAGAAAAGCCGGAACCGGAACCAAAGCAGACACAGAGGGAGAAGGAGGAACGGGAGCAGCCATCGGGAAGCAAAAGACGGAAGTCTACACTTCCGGCTGCCAGAGGTAAATTCCCGGGTCCCTTTCTCATCCAGGATAAACAGGAGTGGGAAGGACCACGCTTCTTCGAGTGCGGAGAAGAGTGAATCCGGACCGCGAAGGATTACCACGACAGGCTCACGGAGATTGTACTCCGGTCCGCGGAAGTGGTGAAGTGCGAACCGGAAAACCTGGTGGACGCGCTGAAGGCGTTACCGGCCGAGTCGGAATGGAACAAGATGAGGACGGAAATCCGGAACTTGAAGACGGAACGGGACGCGCTCAAGGGGAAGCTGATCTGGACGGAAGGAGAGCTGCACCAGTCTCAAGGGGCGACGCAGAAGGGATACCAAGCGTTCCAGACCTTCCAGAAATGGGTGGTCAGTCCGGCGGACCTCTATCACAAGGCGGCACTGTATGACGAGATGTAGAAGACGTCCGCGGCCCTCACCAACACGAAGATAGTCCGGGTGATGGTGGAGATGTCCGGAAGAATGGAGGCATCGTTGAAGGAGTTCCGGTCCATGATGGCGAACATGGATCCGAACAAGCCTCTCGACTTTGGGGGATTTTCGGAAGTTCCGGATGTCATCGCAACTCCGGCAACTCAACCTCCCATCTCGCCCATCAGACGGACAGGTCAGTTTGGGTCAGTGATCCACATTGTCACTCAAGGGGGGCCCTCATCCGGATTTCTGGGTCAGGATATGCCGGTCCGGAGCAGTTTGGATGCCCGGATCGACCTTGTCCAGAATCCGGCACGGACGCATCCGGAGCAGTTCGAGGATATCGAACCACCTCCACCGATGCCTTTACCTACACCGGATTCCATCGAGATATCGGAGGAAGCGGAAGTGGAGGAAGCAGAAGTGGAGGAGGCGGAAGTGGAGGAGGATCCGAAGTCGTTGGAGAAGGCAGACCGGTCTCTCGTCCATACGGACGAGACGGATTCTGACAGTCCTCCTGTCCGGAAGACATCGATCATCACCCGGGCGTCCCTGCGTACACCCCAAGGCAAGACCAGCACCCGGGGACAGTTAGGATTTGACAGTAGTTCAAAGAAACAACGGAAGGGAAAGTAGGTAGTTAGACTGATAGTATTTTCAATTAACATTTTGTTAGAATTAGAGTTCCGGGTCTCAGTCAGAACCTGGATTCCGAATTTTCAGGGGTAAGTTTCAGTTAAACTTATCCGCCCGGACTTTTAGGGCAGTTTAGGATGGTGTTTAGTGGCACTTTCCGCGGGTTTTACGGCATGTTGTTTTGCTTATAAAAGGAAGGGACCGCTTGTGGTCCTTCATTCCTTTTCTTGCTATTCTTTATTTTGAACAGTAAATATATGTTTGCATTTTTATTGTCTTTTTACTCATTGCCTTAGTTTTCTTTGTGGGTCCTTGGTTTCCTTTTCCTTGGGAGTTTTAAGGTTGCTTGGGCGCTTGCTTGAAGGT
The DNA here is from genome assembly GCA_947034895.1 of Rhytidiadelphus loreus. Classification (NCBI taxonomy): domain Eukaryota; kingdom Viridiplantae; phylum Streptophyta; class Bryopsida; order Hypnales; family Hylocomiaceae; genus Rhytidiadelphus; species Rhytidiadelphus loreus. The sequence continues at coordinate 22,568,191 of OX344765.1, read as the reverse complement.
TGTGGCTAAAGAGTAGAGAGGTGGTAAGGAGGAGTCCGGATTCAGGGTTTTTCGGGTCTGTGAACTGTGTGTTGTCCAAGGAAGCGGTTTTAGCGTGTGTAGGAAGTTGTGCGGAGTCCAGCGTTGGTGGTGTGGGTGCGAGTCCGGAAGGCCAAGGAGGGTTCCTTGCGGAGATAAGCAACCGTCTGTGGAAAACCCCCACTCACTCGGAAAGTTCCGTCCGTCTGCAAAACACAAGTTGGAGTGCTAGTACCAGACCTCGTCTCAGTTTCCGGGTAAGTCTTGTATTTGTCGTTGTAGCAAGGGGAGTCGGGTTGTATTCTGAGTGACCTGCTTCTGGAGAAATCCGAAGTTGTGAGGGTCAGCCAGTCTGTTCTTTGTTTGTGACGGAAAGATCTTTGGGTACGTGTCATTAGGAAGTTAGAGTTTGTCGGATACAAGGAGTGGTGTTGTCCTTACCCCTCCGGAAAAGTCAGTGAGGACCCTCTGAAGGTAAAACAGAGGTATCGAAAACCGTGTGTTAAAGTTACGGATCTGGTGTTTGTGATAATCCGGATCCGGTAGAGAGTTCGGATAGAGATAGAATCCGGTTGGGGAGTGAAATTTGATGTTGTTACAATAAACCGGATTAGACGGAATTTAGAACACCCTCTGGGGTTCCCTGGGACGATATTCCGTGTCATCTTGCCACGTTGTTGTGGTTAAGAGCGCTTACTATAGTATTACGCGTACGACACTGTGCTCCCCATTTTGACGTACCGCACTCACTAGAAAAAATCCATGTTTTTTGTGATAAGCCCTGATTTTTTTTGACAGATTTTTTTTGATGTCTAAGTTGACATTTAGCTGTTTTTATGTTTTTCATGATATCCAAATGATCTAATGAACATCATTAAAAACATAAAAACAGCTAAATGTCAACTTAGACATCAAGAAAAATCCGTCAGAAAAAATCAGGGCTCGTCACAAAAAACATGGGTTTTTTCTAGTGACTCCTCAAACTCAAATTCAAACCAAAGCACCTATAGCGGCACCTACGACAGAGGCATGTTGTAATAATGTAAATATCATTCCTCCTAAGCAAATGCGGCAAAAACGTCCGTATAGTAGGAAGGGAAATATTGCCGTGTCTACTGAATTTGGGGTAGGGGAATGTTCAATCAGGGCAATGGGAGCACATGAAGACTCCAATATTCGGGAGCAAGAGTACTCATCTAATTGAAGTTCTACATTGTCGTGCTGCAAAGGCAGACATTATGTAAAATATATATATATACATATGTTTTAATTAGATTTAAATATTTGTAGCATTTAAAGAAGATGACGTCATTTGAGGTGGCTTCAAGGTGACGCCTTCTCTCTTCGACTATAAGGAGAAAGATTCACTTGAAAGCTTCATCTTATTTGATATTCTTCTTTGTGTTTCATTTAGATTACATTATGTCGAACTGGAGGGTTTTTTCTGAGTCTCAAGATGAAGAATCTCAATCGGAGCGTGAGTTTGAATTTTCTTTATCGCAACTGCCGGATCAGCCACAATTGCCATTGAATCTTTCTTTACTACATGGGCGACCAGAAGACGAAGCTGGGCCATCTCGACCACCGAAACAACCTCGCGTGGAGAAACGATGGCACGGTAACCTTGATCGTGACGCTCAGGCAATGGTGATTTTATTGCAGGTTGGATGTGTTGAACCCGGCAGCCGAGAAGTAACATTTGAAGGATGTTTTGAAGGCTTAAACAAAGATCAATACTTTTGCATGGTGAGGCCTATCGAAGGGAGTCGTGGTCATCAACGATGGTTGGAAAGGCCAGTCAATCCTTTAACCAAGGCGGATCGTGTTGAATACGTTGCTGCTACCGTCAAGCGCATCTTCAAATTCTTGCAGATGGAGTGACATTTCGATTGGAGCTCTAGTTTTTTACCTCCATTGAATGTATGTTGGATTTTAGTTCTTCATTTCGTAGTTGGAGTGAATTCTTAAAATAAATTTGTGTTTGTAAAGTAGTATGAAGGAAATATACAAATAGTTTGCCTTCTAGGTGAACTTGAAGTGTGGCAAATGATACGGCGCAGAATTGTGTATGTGATCCTTCCAGATCTTGCCATTACGACCCTCCAAGAATAACACTCCCGACTTGAGCACCTCGCGCACTCATAGAATAATACGCCCTACTGTCAGGTCAAGGGTGGTAGGTGCCATTTGTTGCAAGTAGACATAGTCACCAAGTAGAAAACCTCGCACCTGAGGCCTATAGCCCCCTCCTCGTATCGTGGCATAACGCATAGTATCTCTATGCTGTGCAATAGAGAGGTTCTCCAAAGCCATTGGCATCACTCTTTTGTATAATTCCGCACGTTGTTCTCATACGCGAGCCCACGTGTCTAGATCATCCATCTTATCCAATATCTTGTCTGCATCTTGTTTGATTGTCATTGGTAAAACTGGATGACGCCCAAACAATAAGTAATAGGGTGAAAAAGAAGCGAAAGAGGCTTGCTTAATGAATCGATAGCCCATTGCTATCCATGGAAGTTGTAAGTTCCAATCTCCATGATGCCCCTTCTTCAAGCTATACTTTCAAAGCCCCTTCTTGACGGTTTGCATCATGTGCTCTGTCAATCCATCTGCTTTGGAATGATCCTTGAAGTAGTGCTGTAATCAATCATCGCTTGTTCACATAAGACTTGAAATTTGCTGAGAAACTCAAGTCCTTGGTCAATTAATACCTTCGCTGGAACTCCAAAGTGACTCAAAATACGATCCAAAAATGAATAAGCAGCCCCTTCACTGAACTTGTCAGGCAATGCCACTAACTCAATCCATTTAAAAAAATGTTCGATCATCATCAACACATACTTGTTGTGTCGTGAAGTCACCGGCAATGGTCCTGCAAATTCCAAACTCCATCGATAGCTCAATCCCATGATTGGCAACGGTTGTAACTAAGGCATTGGGGCATTAAAAGATGCCCGCACTCTATCACACACTGTGCAACTGGCTACCAATTGTTGAACTTGCATTTGCATACTTTACCACCAATAGTGAATTTGTAGCAAACTATGAGTTCTTCGCATTCCAAAGTGCCTCAAGTCCTCGTGTGCATACATTATCAACTTTGCTCTTTCATGAGGTGCCGGTACCACCTTCTTGTTGCCATCTGACCAAACTCAATGCAAATGAGCCCCCTCCCACACGAACCGCTTTGCTTGTTGTAGAATCCGATCTTTCTCCTTGGCTAACGTATTAACCACCAATTCACCATGCTTCAAGTATTTCATCACCTCCATGTCATCAAAAATATCCTTGGCGCCCCCAAACTCTTCATCACCATATGCATCCATCGTGGCCACAATGGCTTCCTCGGTGTTGTCTCCAGTCATCGCCAATATACTTAAATAAGTGGCAGAATGCCAGCCTGGTAACAAATCTTCTCCCTCCACATGCCATCGGGCCCCTGTAGAGTCCATTTGGATAAGACTTGGATTGCGGCTCAAACCGTCGGCATCCATGTTCACCAACTTGACACGGTATACAACTTTAAAGTCATACTTCATTAGCATTAGAGCCCATCGTGCAAGCTTGTCAGTGAGCTTGTCTGACTCCATTAGCCACTTTAACGGTTGGTGGTCCGTAACCAATAGAAATTTGTTGCCATATAAATAACAACAAAAATGAACAATTGCCCAAATCGTTGCTAAACACTCTCCTTCATACGAGCTATACTGTGCCTCTACGTTGTTGTTGGAGTGAATGGCATAAACTACCACAAACTCCTTGCCATCATTGTCCATTTGAATCACTACAAGAAAAAGCTGTCTGCCACAACCAACTGAACTATAACTAGCTGTCCTAAATGACTGCAGTATCACTAGACCTCCGTTATTGCACTGCAAGCATGATGTATACAAAACAACAGTCATTTCGAAGTCATTCTATAGACGGCGGGATGAATTTTCTTGGAATTGTGACCAAACACTATGTTTTCTGTGAGAGCATTGTTGGATGGTGCAACGTGTACAGCATTGCAGTCATTGTTCAGTTGTGGAAATGACTGCAAGATGAAGAATTTAGGAAATTTCAGCAAACACGTTCATTAGAAATGATCAAAGCCCAAGAAAGGGCTGTCAGGTCCCCAACAGCACAAAACATTGTCCAAAAAAACGGGAAAAAAAAAATTTGAAAAAAAAAAAAAATTTTTTTTTTTTTGGTCTCTAGCAACTACATGACATGGGATAGTTTTGACAAATACTTTGAAAATGCATTAAAAATGATTTAAAATTTAAATTTTAAAATTAAATTTTAAATTAAAACCTCCAACAATCTGATCAAGCCAAACTACTGCCAGATTGGGATTATTTTATTATTATTTTTTATTTTTTATTTTCTAAAATTATTAATTAATTATTTTATTTTTTATTTTTTATTTTCTAAAATTTAAAATTATTAAATAATCTGAACTGCACTTATTCACAGCTTGAACCTTGGGGAACCTCCCTTAAATGACCCTTTTTGGGGCTCACATTTTTCCTAATGATACATCCACACCTTTTTATTTAAGAAGTAGTTGAGCCTCTAATGTGGAAATTCATAAATCTAAATTGGAATGGTTGTAGTCATAGATCAATCATAGAACAATTGTATATTAGTCACATAACAGTCATAGATTAGTCATAAAATAGTCATACTAACACTAAGTTAGGGTTGCCATACTTAGGCAATCATTTCCAATCCATTTAGCAAATTTGTCTATAACTTTTGATTTGAGGTTCAAAATGTAAAATGGATTGTTAGAGATGAAAGTGAGATTGATTTTCTAACTTTTATTAGTTCAAAATCTTTTGAAAAAAATTAATCTACTATTCCTCAATGAGGTCTGAAATTTTATTTGTAACACAATTCTTGCATTCTGCATATCCCACATCGTTTGTCTTGCCTACTACTACCCCACTCTTATAAAAGGCCCTTCATATTTATCTACTAAGTAAGCCAAATATTGTTTATATTATGTGATGTATTGTATGATGTATATGGTGTATTGTGTTTGGTATATTGTGTATGGTGTATTATATTTGATATATTGTGTATAGTGTATTATATTTGATATATTGTGTATGGTGTATTATATTTGATATATGGTGTATTGCTGTGAAACTTTGAATGTACTCATATGTGATTGGAGAATGACTAGTCCTTGTCTATACTTTATAATGACTATGTGTATCACTTATAAATGACATTGAAATTATTAGACACGTGTCACAGTGTCATTTGTTCATTGAGATAAAATTGCACCAATCATTAAAGAGTGATTGGACACGTGTCAACTTTGCATTGGTCAACACAACTCCCTCACAACTACATAATGACTCACTCAAAGGTCCACGTCAGCAGCGGTCAACCAAATTTTTCAAAAAATGGGCAATTGCCCGGCCTTTCCAAAAAAATTTGTCCCTAAACTTGAATGCCATGTAGACCATTCCATCCTTTCTTCATCCAAGTCCAAATTCATTGGTGATATTAAACCTGCAGTCATTTAAAAAAAGGACTTGTCCACAATGACTGCAGGGACCAAAAAATGAAAACAGTCATAGTTGTCCACAATGACTACAAATGCAGTCATAAACGCAGTCAAAAAATGCTGAAATTCTTGTAGTGAATCAACACCGCACCAATCTCTAGTGAGTGCCAATCCCCAGTGAGCTCCAATCCGTGTGCAATTGATATGTTCTACTCGAAATTGGCCTCCTTAATATTGGTGCCGAGGATAAACATTCCTTCAATTGCTTGAAAACAACCTTTTGCTTATCTCCCCACATTCAAGGTTGATCATTGTTTGTTAGCATGGTTAATGGCTTTGCGATGGCACTAAACGTTTTCACAAATTTTTGATAGTAATTGCACAACCCCAAAGATGCCCGCAATCTACTCACATCCTTTGGCCTTGGAATAGAGATCATCACCTCCACCTCACTAGCTACCACACTCAATCCTCCAAGATATATCATGTGGCCCAAATACTCCACATGGTCATAATAAAACTTACATTTGTTTGGATGTAGTTTTAACTCATGAAGTCTTAGTCTCGCAAAAACCTCCTTCAAGTGAGCTCTATGTTGTTTTTGATTCGTGCTATAGACAATAATGTCATCAATATAGCATTTCACAAAATCCAAGCCAGAAAATATGCAATCCATAACTCTTTGAAACTCAGCAAGTACATTTGTCAAACCAAATGGAAGGAACCTCCATTGATAGAATCAGTCCTTTCCATCTTCATCAATTCTTTAGAACGCTGTCTTTCCCTTATTACCTTCTCAAATATCAAGTTGGTGATATCCCAACTAGAGATCCAAAGTGCTAAATACCTTAGCATGACCAATGGCGTCAAAGTTCTCCTCCGGTGTTGGCATTGCATAACGGTCTGACTTCGTGAATTTATTAATCCTATGATAGTCTCCAGACATCCTTTTTTCGGTCCAATTACCAAAAATGTCCTTGGATGGCATAATTGTTGCCGATACATACTTACAATCTGATGGTGCTACTTCCACCAATCCGGCCTCCAACAACTCCTTGGTCCGGGCTTGAATCATCTTGTGTTCTACCTCACTATACTTGTACGGCTTGCGATAAATTGGTGCATCATCCGTCAAGTTAATATGTACCTCTTGTCCCTTCAATACTCCCAAATCCTTAAGACTAAAGGCAAAACAATCAACATACATCCTGAGGAACTCTTGCTCCCTACCAACGGTTTCCAAGTTTCCTTGGTCACCGCCTCCTTCCGATCTTCCTTTGAAGTAGGTTTTTCCACCTTTGGTTGCTATTGCACACCACCTGGAGTAGAGTCCTCTTGCTCCACTCCAGCCATGCCATATTGCTCTTCCACTTGGCTCAAATGCCATAGCTCATCAGTCTGACCTTCAATATGGCCCTCAAAGAATAATTTTTCCACGTGCTCCTCCAATTTGATTTTGTGTTTGGCCATTTTTTCCCAACTAGGCCAACTCGTTCTTGGAGTTGTGAAAAATGGAGTATCTTTCCATAAATCCCATAGATAAACTGTGAAGGCCTCTTCGCCTCCAACCATCGTGTCTGAACTGCCAGAACTTGATGGTTTCATGGCTGCTTGGAACTCATAAAAAACCAAGTGGTTCAATAATGTTGAAGCTCAAAGCTTTTGCTTTGCCACAACAAGTGATACTATCCAAGAGAGACAATTTGGCTTAGCCAATAAGATATCGTCTCTAGAATTTCGTGATACCTGAGACATTGGTATGCCCGTTTGGAACCCCATAGCCCGTTCCCGCTCATCGGCATTAGGCTCCACCATTTCTTCAATGCGAGCATCCTACATTAAATTTGGTCCATTATCTTTAAATGCATAGGACCTTGAAAAACTCACCAATGTAGGCAAAGTCCTTCGTGGTTCACCTTTGCGATTGACAACCACTAATTATGGAGCTTGATCATCATGATAAATACGCTGGGTGATCGTGGGGATCTAAATATCTTTCATGTATACATCGAGTCGTTGAATACGTCCCACTGCTACATGTAGCAACTCGGGTGGTACCATGTTGATCCACCAAAGTCGTAGTTTGTGAGCTCGTGAACCCACTGTAGCCGCATCCAATAGAATGGGAATTCCAAGAATTCCATCAATGCGATGGATACTCTCAAGCGTGCGTGTATGTAAAGTACTTACCACTGGCACATTTTCAATAATATACCCTAGTGGCCGTGGTTGAGAAGTCTGAATAGAACGTATCACCCACACCATATCATAAAATTATGAAAACGGTTGTCCTTCAAACCATTCTGCTTACTCGCCATAGACATGCCTTGGCATGGCCATCCCAGAATAATGAAATCCACAAACCCCAATCGTACAATGGCTTCATGTGAAACTAAAGAAATATTACTTGGTAGTACAACAAATGCGGTCTTAATAACATTGGTGCTTAATAAGGATGGAAAAGCTTGGCGCATTTGTTGAGCATGATGCTTGGCCACTTGTCGTGCCATGTTATTGTTGTCCACATAAATATAATGCCTCACTTTTACACCCACTTGCAACACTGCCGCCAATCCACTGCCAATACCACCAAATAACTCCAAAAGTGTAATATCTTCATCTGGCGGTTTCCAATGGATTGTAGAAGTATCCAGAGGTGGGCCGTTATCATCTGCACCTCCATCTTCCTCCTCATTTTGTGGCAATAAAGATTATTGCCACGCCTCCTAGATCACAGTTTCTACGGCATGTTGTAGACTTGTAGCTTGGCGGTACTGTTCCACGCCGATTCCACCCCAAGTTGATATAATTCTTCGCCTTTAGCTTCTAAAGCATGAATGTCATCTACTTTTGCGATTGAAGTGATCATAGAAGGATTTTCAAAATCCTCCTCAAACCAGGATGGACCGTTTGCTACAAGCCCAGAAAAAGAATAGAAATCAGCCAAATTTCCGGTGAGAACTCGTATAAAACAAGTTGGCAGTTGAGCCTTGCGTCCATCCCTTGCTTTCCATCCCGGTCTATATGACGTTGTCTCCTCCCAGAAGTCTAAGGTGAAATCCATAGGATATAATACTATAGTACCTACCAAAACATTATAAAATTTGGCCTTTGTGACTATAGCTTTCACCTTCATGAAGCTAGCATCCTGAACATCATCATAGCGTAGTCGTAGTGTCACCTTGCCTCGTGTGATGCCATTGGCTTGCTCCATCCTTCCCATAGAAGTACTAATCGTCTATGGACATGTTTCCAACGTGTCCTCGGTCAAACCCAAGCCTTCAATGGCTGAATCACCCAGCATCAAAGGTTGTGTACCGGAATCCAATAGTACCCGTTGAGGCACAAAAACTTTCCCTTTGGGCCCAACTAATTGGAAAATGCTTTGAGAATTGTCAAGTACCACCACCCTTGGAGTGATGGATGACTGCTCTATTGCTGGACGTGCTGGCATAGTCTTCAACCGAGCAATTGCTAATAAAAGCGCCTCCGACTCAGTCCAATCACCATCATTCATCGCTTGTGGCTCAAGCGTAGTTTCCATGGCACTAAACGATGTTGAGGTGCCTCCCTCACACATGGTAGCTGCCTATTGGAACACTATAGTAGCGTTGAACTTCACATTTGTAATCATGGATGCTGAAAACAACGGAGCATAACAAATGGTAGTCGATGCCTCAAAAAGTGTGCCCGTACTTAGGCCACTAGTCTTCGTAATTTGAGCGGCTCGGCAATTGCTGAAGTTTTGAATTGATGGAACCATGGATGAAGTGGGCACCTCATCCTCCAATGTGAATGACTCTAGCAACCTAGCTTGTCAGTTGGCTTCACCTTGCTAAGGGGCCAACCCCGAACATGCCCCTTATGATGCATCATGCACCATGGTCTTACTCCGTATTGTAGCAAAAGCATCCCTTGGTGTGCCATTGACATCCGCCATACCACATAATATGTGGTTGTCCTCTTCTGCATAAAAGGACGTTGTGGTCCTTTGTAAAGAAGATCCTTTAGCCTTCGTGGTAGCACTCATTGCTGCCATTTTAGCCTCCAACTTTGTACATCGGGCCTTCCACAATTTCTTCTCTCCTCCCATAAGCTTGGCCTCTTTAGAGTCACTTCCCTTGGCATCTTTGGCTCCCTTAGGCTTGAGTTCTGGATGCAACTTCTAGCAGCTAGCCTCTTCATGGCCCTTGACACCGCAACCAGAGCATAATCCACCAATCTTGGCGCTTTCTTTCTTTGGTGTCTTCTTGCAATCTCGTCGACGATGACCAACCCCACCACAATTAAAACAAGTAATATCCGCATCCCCCACATTGGCTGGAATGCTAGCTTTAGCGGATTTAGTCTTCTCAAATTGTTTCTCCTCCTTTTGCAAGATCCCCATGGTTGTTTTTTCCTCCAAGAGATTAATTTCAATTCTCTCAGAGATCTCAAAAACATACCTCAAGGTGGGTAGGACTCCCAACCTCAATGCCTCACCTTAAACAAGAGTTTTGAGCTCTTTATCCAAGATGCTGTACCTGTGCTAAACAGCTTGCTGTTTAGTCACTCCATGAGTGGTGGAAATCAATCGCCTCAGTCTCGAATGTGCCTCTCACAACGACTCATCACTTCCACGTGCAAATGTACAAAGTAACTTCATTTTATCTACTCTCTGTCCATAGTAATCTCGTTGCACGTGTAAAAAGAATTGAGCTGTGGGATTAAAGGGGGGTGGATTTGGCATAGGCACTAGGCCCGTGGTCACGGTGACCTCTTGGCCTCCCATGCTCGCGCCTCCTTCCTCTTGCTTTCCTTTGCTAGAGGCACTATGGTCGTGGATCCCCCTCCTTAAATATCAACATATTTTGGAGAGTATATAATCTTGCCAGGCTAAGATCTCGATGGAATGAGCAAACTCAAATTTCCCATAGTTTGCCAAAGGTGCCCCTTTAAGACACCCAAATAATGCCTCCTACACCATATATGGGTTGAAACTAGCATTTCGGGACTTTTAGAATTCACACCACATGGTGAACTCCCTACGGAAGTCATCCACCTCTATAGTGCCATTGGCACCAGAAAATTGCCGAACTCCCCAATCAACACCTCCATATGGTGTAGTTATCTCGTCCCACGCAAATATAGATTCGCTATAAGCAAGTGTCACCCCGTAGTCAATTGTGATGACGGGTAACTCTCTACCCTCGTCACATTCAATATCTTCCACCCAATCTACTTGCTCGTTGATAAACTCCGGAATAAAATCACTTGGGATTCTTCTACCAAAGAAGAGCCTCTGACTTTGAGGGCGCACTAGCACAACAACAGTAGTGTCTGATGACTGAGAAACGGTATCCTTAGCAAATGGTGTTTTATTCTTGGTATAACCCGCCTCCCAAGCGGATTCAACTTTTATATATAAAACAAAGTTTATATGTAAAGCTGCTAAACCTCGTGTATCCTTCCCACAGCCTCATAATATTTAGCGGGTGGCACCTTTATGTCAAGGAAACCCAACGTTAAAGAATCCCACACACTAGACACTCTCTCATGTCACCAACCTTGTTTCCACTGCCATGTGGTGTGAAACAAGTAATCCCCAGCTCGAAACTCGGTGAAGATCAATGAAAATGAAGGCAATTGAATTGCACCCTCAAAGACGTATCTCACCACTTCTCGACGTTGACCCTCGTTCTTCAACACCACTGCCACTTGGAGGATGACCAAATCAACTACCTTCACATGCCCTCTTGTTCGACTCAACGGTGCTTCAATCATGGATACCTCCGCTTGTAAGTCTCGAATGATGTGCACCCCTTGTTGTTGAGTCCAAAATTTGATGGCCTTTGGACCTAAAACTTTAGTGCCCGGTTGCCTAAATGATTGGACTCCAAATCGATCACAAGCCAACGGTGAGAGTAAAAATGGTTGAGTTGCTTCTTGAGGCTGATGTCTTAGAGAAGATTCAGTGGATGACCCTACGTGAAGAGTTTGGAAAGATTCAAGAACCCCATGGAGGTCGTCTATAGTCAAGTAAATTTGCACTTCTTTTTCTTTTGTACTTCCAACTGGTATTAGTCTAAAAGGCTTAGGAACCCCTTTGCCTTTGTCCATATCGATACCATATGGTCCCAACTACCATTGCAAATTCCACCAAGCAAAACCTACAAAAATACCAACAATATGTTGTGGTCAAGCAAGTAATCAAACTTAGAGAATGAACCCTAAATTCTCATATATAAACCGGTGACTAGCACACACCGCTAAGTCACCCTACATAAGCTCTAGCTAATAATTGCTAGGCTAACTCCACCCAACTACTATCAAACTAGGAGGAAATATGAAAATCTGTCATCCGGTTGCGGTTGAGATATTTGCAACCCACCATGGCAATAGTAGCCTCAACCTCATGGAAAAACCGTGCATACATGAAGCGCTACAATATCATGTCACGGTCGTCATCCCAACACTCCAACGTGACAAACGGTGTTAACTCTACACATAGGCAATGTGCCATCATGCCAAGCTGGCCTACATTGGTGCACTGTGCTTGTACCAAGTCTGCCTGCTATATCTCCCAGAACTCAGGCTTAGAGTATTGTAGTCCACGTGCTGGCAATCGCTCTAAAATAAATTTGAGTAGCACTGCAATAAAATTTGCCTTCTCTATCCACTCTTCATACTTTGACAATGCACGCTGCTCTGGTGGTCTTACATCTCTGGATTGGGCAGCCGCCTGTGCCCTAGTAGTAACCATAAGTAGGCAATGCTTGGGTCTCCTAATCCTAAACACTGCCTAAGATGATCCCAAGACACCTACAATCAACAAATCTCAAAAACAGTTGTCGTTTTTTTTAACAAAAACTGGGCGTTAAGCTGTATTTGGGTGACCGGTTTAGCCGGTCACCACACTCGAATGACCGGTGATCACCGGTTAACTTAACTGCTTGTACCGGTCGGACCGGTACCAAGACTCCAATCACTTGACTTGCTCGACGCCCGCCCAAATCCGTCTTCATAAGCTTCTTGATCTCCTAGCACAAAGCGTTCCGTTTGCCCAGATTGATGGACGTAAGTCTCCACATCTCGTGAAAGCCCACATTCACTCAAAGCTTGCCAAAATTAATCAAGTGTTTAGGAGACTTCATGAATAGAAGATCACCACTCTCAAGTCCCTCCAACACAACTATTGGTACATAAAGATGTGGTAACCACGGGCCTTACAGACGCAAGTTTGTACAGAAAACCTTATAGTCCAGAGTCAGTTGCACACAAACTGCAAACCACTCTGTCTATCAGTCTTGTCTCGGGAGAGTCCTCTATCTTCACATTGTTTGGAAGTTATAACCCTGCCACTTCAAAACACCACACACATTCACAAATAAGAACTAGGCTCCAATAATACAATGAAATCCAGTCACGTCGTGCCGCCTTGCAACTTGCTCGCGTTCCTATATTCGCTCGATGCCGACATTATCTATCTTCAGGAGACGAAGATAACAAGGCAGGAGCTGACAGCTGACATAGCAGTCGTAGAAGGATACGAGTCATTTTTTTCTTGCACACGCACTATGGCAAAGGGACGGGTTGGTTATTCCGGATTAGTAACCTTTTGTCGCACGAGCATTGCCGTGCCTTTAGCTGCAGATGAAGGCTTAACATGTCTCCTCCATGTAAATTGTTTTGGGGTAATAGAAGGTGGCAAGGCACGGGTTGGGTGCTATGACGAGGTTTTGAAGACGGATAATTTGAGTAGGCAAGAGTTACAGCATGAAGACCACAAAAACATGACAAGGGTCACCGATGCCATAGAAAACAATCCTCGCTTCACTAGTTTCTTCCATCATAGGACAGAACCATGCAATCACATCTCTACTTTATGCTTTTCCAAGCCGATATGGCAAACCACCCAAACTCATAATAATTGTAAAACAAAGAACCACCCCACGTAACACCGCAAGCGCCTACATGTGCCAGACAGTCCTACGTCTGAAAATTATGTGTACAAGAGATGTCATAAGATATCCACTCAAACTAGTCATGCAACCGTTCAGCACTTCACTTCCTTTAGCGCGCTAAAACACCTCTTCATGGGAATGGAATCGTCCCACCAAGCCGATGACCCTCGTATCCTCCTCACCGCAGTACTCAACATTCGGCAAATCGTCACACAACTTGCCTTGAGCGGAACAACAACCATAAAATGGGTCCCAGATTCAAAGAAGCAATCCCGTGCGCCCTGCTCAGCACTTCATCAATCACTTCGGCAACGCGCCAACCCACAAGCTCATGCCGTTACTTCGTCAACTCACCAGGCGTTGCTTGCTAGAAGGAGCCTCAATGCTGCGCCTTAAGAATAGCCTTTCATGTGCCCAACTTCAACACTCCAACAACTCACTCGCGTTGTTCTTTGTCTCCATGAACATATTTGAAAACGGACACCCTCCAACCTACGAGTCCACTGGTCTTCATCACATAGCAAAAGCGGCAAAACAGAAACAAGCTTTCTTCTTGTAAAGTCTCTCCCCCTGTGGGTGGACCCCAACTCCAAGTTAGAACTTGGAGTGTTTCTAGGAGAGAAATAGCCTTTTTCCCTAAGGTTTTGGAACTCTCTTAGGTGGCTTATTCCTAACCCACCCTTTTTTTATCCTAATCCCAAAAGCTAAGCTAATAATGCACCTAATTTCCAAATGTGGGTTTGGGACCCATTTCCAAGGCTAAAACCCCCTAAACCCATGGTTATGGTGTCCGAGATCCAACTTTGCTTGTAATTCCAGCACACACAAAACACCTCTAAAACACTTCAAAACTCATTTTTCTACTACTTTGGGTGTCAATTTTCACTACGTGTATACCTATATACGTAGGGAGATTTTTTTCAAGTAATAAAATGTGAGGAAAAACTTCTAAAGAAACTGGAAAAAACTCACAACGAACTACAAAGTCAAGTCAATGCCATTCTTGAAGAATGATCGCATGTTTGGATGAAGCCTACGAGGCAAAACCTCTCACTCCATCACGTGGGAGACTCAACTTGAAAAAGATGAGTCTCCAAAAACTCTTCATCGAGGTCAAAGGGTTTAAGGTCCTCAAACGAGATGCCAAGTTCCCGTTGGCGTCTCGGGCCCTCCAAGTCTCCTTAAACACCTCCCTAACTCCGTAAATATCGCCCTGATACGGAATCAACGCCCACGTGCCTCTCATGACACCCTAAAGAAGGCCGTCAGTTCCTCGAAAATAGGAAAAGTTGGCCGATAAAATAGAGAGAATTCAATAATTTAAAAATATATATATATATATTCATAAAATCGGAGGTTTGGGATGGTACAAGATTATATATATATATATATATATATATTTAAACAATTAAAAATAGTCTAAAAATATAATTTTGAAAATGAATTTGAAGTTATAGAATTTTGAAATTTGATGTGGCACTACTAATGTTACATTAGATTATTATTATTATTATTATTATTAATTTAAAATTTTAATTAATAAAAAAATAGTTAAATAATTTGGCAAATATTAAGTTGGTTTACAGCTTCTGGAATTTTTTGTTAACAACCCTCTCAAGGGCTAAATTTTTTTGTACAATGTGGGGACTTACTCCAACATAAATTCAACATAATAGATGAAAGAACTAATAAGCATAAGAATCGTTTTGTTTAGAACTAGCAACTTGGTTGTCTCTTTAAGCCTAACATCTTTCTTGTTGAAAAATGAATTTTCAAAATTTCTAAGAAAAATGAGCAAGTTTCATTTTCTAGTGTAAATTATAGCATGTGGCTCAAAATAATATTTCAAGATACATCAAAAGACTCAATAGTACTTGTAGAGGCCTGTAGTGCCTCCAATCTACTAATGTGGACTTCTTTTATGACGAATTAACTATTGTCATCCATCCTTGCCATCCAATGATACTAGTAGAAAATCTGAAATTTTTGTTGTTTTGGTCATGTTGATCTGGGCCAATTTTCTGCTGATTTTGACAAAAATCCGTTGAAATCAACATATTTCGGTCAAAATCAATAGAAAACTGGCCTAGATCAACGTGACCAAAACAACAAAAATTTCAGATTTTCTACTAGTGTGATGAACATCATGTGTTGTTAGAATAGTAGAACTAAAATCCAATTGACCATTTAGATTTCTTATTCCATGCCTCCAATAGTACCAAAGGTAACTCATAGTACAAAAGTACTAAAAGGCTTAAAATCATAAACACAACAAATAGTACAAGTGTTTTTCGCAATCATCATAATGGAAGAAACTCCTTTAGTAGCCCTTCATGTACAATTTCAACGAAATTAGATGTAGTGCACCATTTGGAAGGCATCAAACCAAGATTTGAATTTAATGAACCATAAAAAGCTCTCCAAATCATCACAAAAGTTCTCCCGCTTTTGAAGGTTGGTACAAGACAACCTTCCAGATATTGTTAACCAGAATTCTGCCATATTCTAATTTGGCATGAGTTCTTCCCAATTTTGAAGGTGCACTCATCAATCTAAATGACCTTATTCTATTACTCAATGATTTACTTCTTGTGTTTTTTTGTGAAATGAAGAAAAGCCTACCGATGTCTCTCGGTGAGAAACGACTTCTTGTGGACAATGCAATTGTGAATTCTAACTTTCTTTAGAACACGTCAAACTATTGAAGCACGAACCTTGGTTGGGCTTGTGTAATATCCTAAAGTGTTGCATGTTGATTTTGTTTTGCCTCATTTGCCAAAGACTTCAAGTCTCTTTTTGTAAGTTTTAGGGGCCTAGCAGAATGTAAATATGTAACAATTATCTCGGTTGTTGCATGCTTCCAAATGATGGAGTTTACAATTGACTATGGAATCTCCATGACTCTTGCGATTTGTGCCTTTGTTTCACAAATCTAATGCATTCCAACAACAAGGGCTTACTAAGGTGCTTTTGTAGAAAGTTTCAGACACTCAAAAGGTTGCATGTTGGCTATGAAGAGATTTAGATATTAAGCCTCTTACAAAATGGTGGTTGTAGCAACGAGACAATCACGGAAACTTTTGGTGGGGGATTGTACTTAGGATTCAAAGATACCTAAACTTTGAATTGAGGATTAATACTTTTTATATCAAGCTTCATGAATCAAGAAAGAAGCTAAAGTATCAATTGCACAAGTTGCAATTCATTGGTTGAAAGATATGAGCTAACAAAGTTGCAACAATGAAGAGTTGGGTACTGTAACAACTTCAGTTGAAATTTAATTTTAAGGCTTTTGGACAAGGTTACATCACAAATATTCTAATTGATCCATTTAATTTATTCACATTATTTTATTTAACAACAAAGGTCAATTATATCATGCATATGGACAATGGACAACTTTACCATTGAATCTCAAAGACATGATTCTCATGTGGTGTGCAATGAGGCCTTCAACTAATGCAAATTGATTTCTGGATTAACACAATAAGCTCATAATATTATTGTGCTAGGTTGAAGAAAGTTGTGGATTCTTTTCACTCATTCTATAATTTGTTATTGACTCCATTTGTGTTTTTCTTTTGTACATGAGAATAATGTCATACACAATAGACTTCTAGTCATATACAAAAAAAAAAAAATCTATGACTATTTTAGAGAATGAAAATGAGGTTGGATAGATCTTATTCAATCTTTAACCCTTTAGTGATTGTGGTCAATCTAGAGGGCAACATAGTTTTTGTGTGTACAATTTGAAAAGACGTGTCTAGAGTTAGTTTTGGTGGACAAAAACTTGATCAGATGGATTGCATTTGCAAGGCCTTGGTGACAAGTGCATGAAAAAAAAACATGATTGCCCATTCCAATTGTATAAAAGAAGGGCATGAACATTGACTTCCGACATGAGTCCGACACATGCAAGCTAAAGAGAGGATGCATAAGTTGTAAATATCTTTACTTACAATCAACAAATGGCAGTGGGACTTCGAACGCCTCAAGTCACATGCAAGAGATATACATTCCGGGAAGAATTACAAAAATCGGAGAGGAATTGCCAAATCTACAGAGTGTTTTATGAAGCTCTTCCAACAAGCGTATACAACACAACCAACTAATACAATGCAATTCACGAGGTGAAGAACACTGCTATGCAAAATCGGATCGGATAGCAAAGGAACTACTAACACAAAGCATCGAAAGATGCATTGTCATTCACTACTAAAAACGTAATGACCACGGGATTCTTTCAAATATAACAAGATGCATCTCTTATATGGCAAAGCCAAAAGATACGAATACATGGAGCTTCTTTTACACACTAGGGACAGCTGGCGCATGATGTTTTTCACAGAATCCGCGGGACTCGAAGCCACCTCAGGTAACTGCCATTTGCAACCTAGTAAAGTTGCGCTCCCATTATGAGTCAAGTTCCCAGAAGCATGTTTTCAAAATCACAAACGGATTGTTGCATTAGAAGAAATTTGGGCCCTCAAAGAGGCCTCTACAATGGCCTTGAGTGGGGACCTTAATTACATTTAAATGTGTACTTGTCAAGGAAGGAATGATATTTTTTCCCTATTTCCATTAGTTTTTGACATCATGATGCTTACAAAATTGCATGCTATTTATTGGACAATGGGACATTAGGTACTTCTTGTCATTCAAATCCTAAGTACATTGAGGGAATACTTTATATAGAGAAAGACAAATTTGGTGCAACTAAGTACTAATAGCTCATGATGTTTCACAATGGATTGCTTCTTATTGGACAATGAGACATTAGGTACTTCTTGTCATAGTACTATGAATGAATTTTTTAATTTAAAAAGATCATGGGTACTTAATGCTCATGATGTTTGCACAATGAAATGCCTCTTATTGGACAATAAGCCATTAGGTACTTTTTGTCATTCAAGTCCTTGGTACTATAAGTGAATTCTTTATTTTGACAAGTTCATAGGTACTTGATGAAATTCACGCAAGGTAGCAACACATTTATGTACCTATTTTTGTACTTAGGCTACCATCTCTAGCCTTCAATAAATAGCTTTGCATGTCAATTCTTGAGGGCCTCTTTGAGGGCTCAAAATTTCTCTAATGGAGGTTAAAGTTAACTTGATTTCTCAACTTGATTTCTCAAATTAATTTGAAGTTTTTTGAAAAAAATGGACTATACTATGCGAAAACAGAGTGCTGAGTTGAAAATGACTGAATTGTGAATTACTAAGTTAATAGAAAATATTCCTATTGCACATAGAATGCCAAACTTGGTGGTTTAAACATTTCCACATTAAATTTTAGTGACAAAAACTTCAATTCAATTAAAAATATTATGAATATTTGGCAAGCATTTTACTGGCAGTTTCAAAGAGTTATGGATTGCATATTTTCTGGCTTGGATTTTGTGAAATGCTACATTGATGACATTATTGTCTATAGCACGAATCAAAAACAACATAGAGCTCACTTGAAGGAGGTTTTTGCGAGACTAAGACTTCATGAGTTAAAACTACATCCAAACAAATGTAAGTTTTATTATGACCATGAGGAGTATTTGGGCCACATGATATATCTTGGAGGATTGAGTGTGGTAGCTAGTGAGGTGGAGGTGATGATCTCTATTCCAAGGCCATCCATTTCTGGAAGGTCTGGAACTGACCATCCATTTCTGGAAGGTCTGGACTGACCATCCATTTCTGGAAGGTCTGGAACGCTTGGTATCCCTTCTGCGTCGCCCCTTGAGACTGGTGCAGCTCTCCTTCCGTCCAGATCAGCTTCCCCTTGAGCGCGTCCCGTTCCGTCTTCAAGTTCCGGATTTCCGTCCTCATCTTGTTCCATTCCGACTCGGCCGGTAACGCCTTCAGCGCGTCCACCAGGTTTTCCGGTTCGCACTTCACCACTTCCGCGGACCGGAGTACAATCTCCGTGAGCCTGTCGTGGTAATCCTTCGCGGTCCGGATTCACTCTTCTCCGCACTCGAAGAAGCGTGGTCCTTCCCACTCATGTTTATCCTGGATGAGAAAGGGACCCGGGAATTTACCTCTGGCAGCCGGAAGTGTAGACTTCCGTCTTTTGCTTCCCGATGGCTACTCCCGTTCCTCCTTCTCCCTCTGTGTCTGCTTTGGTTCCGGTTCCGGCTTTTCTTCCTTGATCTCCGGCTTGACTTCCGGCTTGGCTTCCTCCTCCTCATCCTCAGACTTCTACGTCTCCTGCTCCTCGTCGTCAAAGCAGTTGCATTGGAGCATGATGAGCCCAGTCTCATAATCCGTCGCCTCGTCTTCCGTCAACAGTTCTCGGTGCTGGTACAGGTGGAGCAGGTACGTGCTGAGTGGGTTCGGCTTGTTCTTTGCCAAGTTTCCGGTACAGCGCCCCACCACGCTCGCCACGATCCGGCCCCAGTTCACGACCCGGTCTTGAAATGCCCCAAAGATCGTGTTGGCCATGGTTACCGTAACCCGGGAACTCTTGTCCGAGTACAGGATCGGTAGCAGAAACCGGAGCAGTCGCCTATGCCTCTCGTCCCGGCAGTCCTTGATCGCGTAGCCCTCCTTCGCGTGTGGTGGGTTCACGAATTTGTGCTGGTGGTACTGGTCCGTCCGGGCAGCGAATCCGCTTCCGGTTTGGGAGAACCCGTACACTTCCGCCCACAACTCCTCCATCCACTAGTCCGGATGCCCACGTACGGTCTGGTCGTACTGGTTCGGAGCACCTGCCGCCAACTCCCGGAGCACCTGGTCACTCTGGACGTTCCAGGGTTTCTTCAGCAGACCTGCACAACCTAAGACAATCAAATCGTCCTCTAAATGCCGCAAGTGCAGCGGATCTTCCGGATATACCGGACTGATCTTCCGGGCCGGTACTATATACCACGTACTAACCCCTGCCATCCGTCTCACCTCTCCTATCGCGGTAACCCTAACTCACCACACTTTCTCTCACTATCAGCCAGATGCGGAGCAACTGAAAGAGGGCGAGAAATGAGGAGGAACTAGGTTTATATAGAATTCCTGCGCCCAACGTTCACTATAACGGGAACGCAGGCTACGGTACGTCGTAACGTATCCCTAGTCTACCGCCGCAAGCTACTGAATTTAATGCCTGCGTTCCGGTTTCCTGCGTTCCGGCTCCTAAATCCGTCCACCCGGATGTCAAGTTCCGTCATGCTTCCGTACTGGTTCCGGAACGAAGTCTAAACTAATTCTAAGTATTTATTTGTTTCCGCTAGTCTATGCCTAAACTAATTTTTTTCAAATTTGATCTATTTTAATTTTTCTTAGTCTATTAAGGTCCGTACTAAGCTATTACGGATTCCGACACACAGCTATTTTGGGCAAGGCACTAAACACTCCCTGAATACTCTTATTGAAGTTCCTACCAATGGTCAATGGTAGCGAACCACCTTCAAGGTCCAGGGTACATTGTTGAGTGGAGTATTTGATTGAGATTGTCAAAAATGCCATTAGGATCACCTTCTTTTTAACGATATGTCCACCCGAGCACAGTTGCAAGATGTTTTCGGAATACCCAACGCAATTGCCGATTGGAAACTGCTCCCAAGTCCTCAAACCCAAATGCACTTGTAGGCACAAGTATTGACAACAAATAATCTTGCTCCAGCAAACCAAGGAGAATGTTGAGAATCTTCTAAGTACTCCCTTTTTATTTCCAAACTCCTGCAAGATTTGGATGGCAAGAGCATTGGCCCTGAGCGTTGAAGGAGGATCTGGCCAATTTGTTATAGTGAACTGCATGCTTCCCCTTCCTGCAACCATTATTGTGCTCCCGCTGCCATGTCCACCACGACGCATTCAAAGTCCTTACAATGATTGATCTGTCAACTACGGTTCTATCGAGCTACCACCACTCACTCTCTCCCACTTCCAATGTTCATTAGAGATCAACTAATCTCTTGTCTCCCACACCTTGCTATGATCTTGCAGCCCCACTTCTAGTTGTATGAATGCGACTATGAAGAGTGGATGTGTTACCAATGTAACAATGGTGTACAGATTTTGAAAATAACCAACGTACATGACACCGGAAACAAAGAGTGTGGATGCCTACTTCAGGAAGCAAACTGCGCGTGCTTTCTCCTTCAAGTTACTATCACGCCTCGGATACCCCAGCAAGACACAACGGTCCGATTCAATCATTGAGCACTTGGGAACGTCCCGCCAAAATAGGAGTGTACCCACAAAGCTCTTTCAAGTGGCATTTGAAAGCACAACACATTGGTATGTTCCCCGCACCCACCTCAACTCAATCCTCTGTATTCTGAGACTTCTATTGCAATAAATGTGTATCTCTTTATCTTTTACCCATGAAACATATTAGGCACATTTCATTCCCGATTGCATAGGTGTCAAATTATTGCTTGCCTGGCTACAAAATTTCCTCCTCATGGAGCGCATGAATGTGCTCTAAATCCATTATGTTTTCACCTTTTTGAATTTTGTAGCACACTGACCAACACAAGTTGTAGAAACCCCATATCAACCAAATATAGGTCAACCGGTCACTAAAGGGTTAAGTTCTTATAAGCAAACATGATGTATACTTATATATTTGTAGGGATCTTGTGCAATAGAACAAGTTTTATAAGATTATTTAAGAATGGATATTTTTCGACACAATATGAATGGAATATGAATTTTGAAACTCATGCAACCAAATAATACATCACAAATTGAATGGGAACATGACCATGAGTATAATATACTTGAAATTGACATTGACATGACATGTCACAAGAAGAAGCCATGAGCACAAGGGCTTCACAAATGAAATAGTCAATGGTACAAGAAGCAACCCATTTCACGTTGATTTCAAAATCCATGCATATGAAATAGAAAATTTATGGTCCAATATACATTTCAAAATAGAGGTCTTCATTTATTACATACATTACTAATGTAGCTCACACTTGTGTTGAGAAGATTGAGATTTTCCACCATGTAAAATAATCATGTCCATCCAAATTGCAATTGTTTTCATTCTCATTCTATTGTGACAAACGCTAGAATTGAAGGCTAACATTATGACATACATATTAATGTCATGACGTGACATAATACAAACAACCCTAATTTTGCAACAATCAATGATTGCCATTTTAAATAATTGTAAGTTACTTTGAAAATGATTTTGATTGCTAGTTGCTTTTATAGAATGTGGCAAGTTTAAACAGAGGCATAATTTATATGAGGTTTGTGGTGAATTGTGTTCATAAGAATAAAATGAGTTTAGTGGATTAAGGAATAGTAGGTAAGATGTGTTATATATCTTTCTAGCTTAACAATTGAAATCCTCATGATGTCAATTTGCTACAAGAAGAGGACATTACACAACACACACTAATGTCGACAATTGCATCACCAAGCGTGCAAGTCAAAGGTTGGGAAACGGTTGTTGAAAGGGGAGACACTGCAACAATTGTCGACTTATCTCCTATAGTTAGGTATACTTCTGTAGTATCTTGTAGCACCTCTTGGCGTGTTGTAGTCATGAGGGTTGAAAGGGGTGTATACTCCTAGAGCTTGCTTGAAAGTCTTGAAGGTTGTTGCTACCACAACACCCTTGCCATTGTTGAGCTTGGACTATAGAGATTATCCACCAAGCCATCAACATTACCAACACCATTTTGTACAAGGTTTCCTATCCTAACATGACATTGACTTTTTGCAATGAGATGTCTGTTAGTGTCAATCAAGACGTGTCTTGATGCATTTGAATGTAGACAACCAAATTTTATTTTGTTTTTCTAAATGCAAGCATCATTGAAGTTCGTTTTGTAAGTCTTCTACGTCCATCGAGCTAGATGGCTTGTCCATTGAATTGGATTGCCTATTTGTTTAACTAGACGGTTTGTCCATTGATCTAGATGGCCTCAAAAACTATCAAGTGGTTCAATCAAACAATTATATCCTTCAAGATCGCAATTGTTTTCATCTACATTCTATTGTAACAAACTCTAAGGTTGAAGGTTGACATTATGACAAACATATTGATGTCACGATGTAACATGATACATATAACCCTAATTTTGCAACAACTAATGATTGCCATTTAATAAATATAATTTACTTTGCAAATGATTTTATAAAGTGCTATAAGTTTGAATGCAAGCATAATTCATATAAAGTTTGTAGAATTTTACAAGGTTCATTCTAAACTAATTCAAACAACCAACTAGTGAAGAACACAAAAAACTATAATATCTAAATCTCTCATGCTTTTAATCATAGGAGTTACTCTACATACAATTTGGCATAAAATAGATAGTGATTTTTGTTCATTTTAGATTAATGATCTTCATTGGTATTTCACTTTATATTTTCTAATTGGAATAGATTATGACAAAACACAGGCTCTATTTCTTAAGTTTGATAGTTTAATTAAATTGAGTTCTATTTATTTGGGTGGAATTTTTTGAGTAAAATACAAACTTGAATTATATTATAAAAAATTGATTTCTTTATTATGATAGTATATTAATTTCAGAAGAACCAAAGCATCTAGAAAGAAATGATGATTTTCTCTTGATAGACCATCTCAAAAATCTAACATATATTATTAATACTATGTGTATAATGAAAATTTAGTTTCCTATCATTTAAATTTATTTTCTATTTCCTAACTAAATTATAATAGGAAATGTGTGCCAAAGTATTTCATTTAAGAAAAATTCAAAAAACATATTTATTCAAATTAATTTTGAAAAATGCATCACCTTTATTGATCTATATTGTATACGTGAAGAATAAGGTCTATTTTGTATATATGAAGAATCTACTAACCCTTGGAAGGTTAGAGTACACTTTAAGCACAAAATGGTTAAAAATTGTCAATTTTTGAGCAATGAGAAAAACAAATTTAAAAATTTAAAAACAAATAAAAATATTCAACCTTACAAGGCTATAGTAAACTACCATGGGAATGAGTGGAAAATTTTCCAAACACTTTAATTATAATAATGTAGCATTTGAAGTTAGAAGAAATTTTTTATTTCCACCCTATTTGATAATGTCAATAGAGTGAGATTTTGGACCAAGCATGATTCTATTTTTGGTAGTTGCATTCTATATCATCTTTGTTATTTACCTACTAAATTTCAAAAGTAGAAGAGAAAATTTGTACATGTTGTCCAAAGCTATTTTCCTTCCCTAATCTATTTTGGAGGTAGCATAACTTCTAATTTAGCACCAAAAGGGAAAAAATTACATTCTTGACAAGCCAATACATATCCACCCATTGCTGTAAAATTTCAAAAAGATCCAATGAAAATTGACTATCGAAGCCATTTGTATTTTCTATTGGTCATTTAACAAGTTTAGGGATTCCTTTTCCATCATCTGAAAATATCAGCATAGTTCAAAAAAAAATTAAACCTAATAAATGATTTAGCTGAAGTAAATTCTCATTTATTTTCAATATTTAATTGTAAATCTCCCCATAATTTGGGTTGTTTCGTTCTTGACAATGAAGGTTACCCTCGAGTGTCACTCGTTGACAAGGAAAATTTCATTAGAATTAAAAAAAACTTTGATATTTGAAAAAACAAAAACAAAGTAAATAAAACATATGAAGAATTAAGAAATGCAACTATTTTTATTACTTTTATCAAATTTAATACGTCGTATGCATTTCTTCTAAAATATATGCCACACCAAATCTTTCTAGAAAAAATCTTTTTAATTTCAATTCACCAAAGCACTTCTTAGATCTAGAACATGAACATGTCTAAGTACTAGAACATGTTTATGAATATGTTTGTGGTAAGAAAATTTATTTAAAATGAACAGTGGCTATCAGTGTTCGTTCATCACAAAAATAAGTCCTGCTCACATTCCCAACACTCACACAAGATACATTCTTTGTGACTGGTCGTCCTCAGGATATTCACAACGACGGCAGCGGAGGTGCACACAATGTGTCACTCCCACTTGAACCCACTCTTGCCTCAGGCGACTGTTGCCAAACTCCAGTGCACGGATCAACCCATGCCTGAGGAAATATACAGCATTTGTGAATAATACCTCCCTCAAAAGACCAGTGTACTTGAAAACTGTACGGAATATATGACGAAAGTAGTGATAGATGTTGCGACCCATACTTGTTAAGGTCCATTTCGAAACTGAGAAAATCACTCTTCTAAGCTGAAAGCTCTCCTAAACATACGTACGCTGAGAGGAAACAATGACGGCAATTGTTTTTCTACTGTAATTAATCTACATTCTGTGAGCAATTTCCTATCGAAAAATCAAGGGTCTGAAGTTGAAGGCAAAGGACTGATCATGCCTACCTGACGTAAGTGACAATCTCATTCAAACGTGCACTCCAGACGCACAATGCCATTAACACAAAACTGTTCCTGAAACGCTCACACCGTCGGAGTCCAATCCAGCTCATATTGCATTTACAAGATTCCTCAACGAAAATCCGCAAGGAACAGTTCTTAAGCACGCACATGGCACTGAGAAACTACTTCGACAGGCTGGTCATACGCAGTGTAGCCATAAAAACTTCAGCACAATTGGAAATAGGATCGGAGGCAACTACATATTACAACAGCAGTACATCTCCTGCCCACTACTCCATCAAGTGCCGTCAAACGGGATATGCCATGAAGCAAAAAACCATTCGAACTGGTAACTAGTCAATCTCCAGTGTGTGGCAGCCATACAAAGTTTTCATGGATACCAGGGCTCCGCACTGAGAGCCCAGCCTTGCACTCACCCAAGCATGCATTGGCAAAAGAATAGAAAGCGACGACAAATCAGCAGACGCCCGACGCAGAGTTAAAAATGTCATAATTAGAAGGTTGCTCACAGGTTGAGAACATCCTCCTTCTGGAATTAGTAAGACCATGCTCAGGCATAGTCAAAGATTAGCAACTGAGGGGACAAAACAGGGGACATTCGCCTCATCTCCCCAGGGTAGACTCCTTGTGACTACTTGTCAACGTAAGACTAGAACGGACAGCATTTAAATGCTGACCACTCAAAAATTATCGAGTGGGTGCACCGACGGGGGGGCTCCACCCTCTGGTGCATGACATGTCAATACAGCTCTGTGGGTAGACGCTTCACGTCTGCCACGGAGCAGGACTCCTTCCGCATGTGGGACCGCACAAGCGTGAGAAGGGGATCTCTTGCAGCGGCTGCTTCAGCACACTACGGGTTTCGGTGTAGAAACCCGGACCCAGCAAAGCGATCGCAGTCGGAACGGTCCCTGGACCGGACACGACCTGCGCTTTGCACAGATTAGTTCTGTTAGAGAGTGGTTGATCCCACAACCAAAACATTCACAGGCCCGAGCCATAGCAGGGGGCAGTGAGACTCAGGACCAGACTCTTTCCTACGAGTAACCGACATTCCAGGTCGACGCTAGAGAGGCATCGTTAGAAGAAGCCTGGCTCCGCAGAACATCTGTCCTCAAAAGTAGTTTGAGGCACTAGGAGCTCTCTCCACCACCCTTTCGTCCTGCACCAAAAAAAGGCACACCAAAGTGTGAAAAAAAAAAACTCGAAAACCCCAGTAGCCAGTCGAAGCACACGCTCGAAATCCTGCTCCAAAGTGGTCTCATTCGGGAACAGCGCACTATGAAGTCTAGAACCCTCATCTCCCTCAGGTCCGGGAAGCGGGAAAAAATCGATAAGAGTACCTTTCAGCTGAAGTTGAAGCCACCAGGGGGAGCTGCAGCTTGACTGGAACCAAACGCAAAGTTCTGACCGGCTTCCGCTCCAGGTGCAAGATTCTGGTCCTCGTCCTCTTCCAGCCAGTAAGTCTCCAGAATCTTCACAGCCTTCTCGTAGATTTCGTTGTTGTCGTGAGTCTGCAGATTCTCGATCTTCTCCAGGCCCTCGGCTTCGTCAATGTAGCGTGCATAAAGATTGATCCCACCACTGTTGCCCGCATCCTTCTCTTGCTCTCCCACCTTCAGGATATTCTCGAGACCTTCAAGAGAAACGGTTACAATGCGTGGGTCGGGGCACGTCAACAGATCGCACAGTGGCTTGATGCAGCCTTGGTTCACAAGGTACTTGATTTGGTCATGCGTGCCACCAGAAGTGGCATTCGAGATCGCCCAAGCTGCCTCTTTCTTGATGTCGAACTCGGCGGTGCCAAGTAGAGACACCAGGGGAGGAATGATGTTCGCATCAATTACAGCCTGCAGACGACACCAGAAATACACAATGCGTCAGGAATTAAAAAACCCGCCCAATACACAAGTCAGACAAACAAATCAATTCTCAAGACGGGACGGAGAAAGAACACCAACCTGAATTTGGTCCTTGTTCCCGGCAGTGATATTGGAGATGGTCCAACAAGCTTCCTTCTTAATGCTCTTCTTGTGGTTGTTCGTCAAGAGAGCCAGAAGACAAGGTAGAGCTTGGTTGTTGATGATGAACTGCAGGAGAGGGAAACGTGCAGAAAAATTCACTACAAAGAAAACCAATATTCTGGTCCATTCACACAGGAATTTCAAAGGCAAGGTGCAGTGGTCGTCCGAACCCAAGAAACGGAAGGAAAAAAAACAGGACGACCTCGCGTAGACGCAGCTATTGAAACCTCAGAGAGAAGAGAGACCGATCCCCGATCACAAGTACCTGAGTCTGAAGATCATCACCGGTCACAATGTTGCCGACTGTTCGCAATGCGGGAATGAGTACAGAGGGTGATGGATGGCTGCTAGGAATCACAACAACACCCAAATCAGTCCTCAATTAATACTCCCCACACGCTCAGAAAGGCTGCTGGACAGCAAGAGCAGTAGCAAAATAAGAGTCTTACAGCAAGAGCTCCACAAGTCGACGGCAGACACCGGCTTCAATGACAGCCTGGATCTTGTCGTTGGTGCCATCCGACAAATAAGAAAGGGCCCAGCACGCATCTGTAAGGACCTCTTCATCGTTGGAATGGATGAGGCGCTCCAAAGCGGGAAGGGCTGGCTTGGACTACAAGGGGACGACAGAGGAAGGAATCCAATTAGACTTCTCTGGGTCCTACTGTGTCGCAAACTTGACATGGGAAGACATGTCGCGAATTAATTCTTCCGTTCATATACGGACGGACCAAAACGGTTCTGGACGCTTCCCACACACTCCCGCCACTTGAAAATGGAAGTAGACGTCACAGAAATGACACCTAGTCGCAAGACGCGGCACATTGCACAGACCGACACAGGACAAACAAAAGGACACACCTGCTCAAAAGGCGGCTGAGGCTTGCCACGGCAAAAGTTGGACAGAGTCCATGTGGCATTCCGCAGCATGGACAGCTTCGTATTATCGGTGAGCTGAGCAAGCAAAGGCATCAGAGCACCGTGACTCAGGACGAGGTCCCTGCACTTGGGAGAGTCACCAGCAACATTGCCCAAAGCCCAAACAGCCTGCAACAAAGATCATACAGAAAAGTACAGATTCAGAGATCTATCAGGACACCGAAAGGAGACAATGCCCCCACGACAACAGTAGCCCACGAGTAGCACAGCAACCGAACCACCGAAGGGAGGGTACGAACGACATCTCCGCAACACAACGCGCCAGAGACAGCATTCCACTCTCCGAATGGTGATTCCGAACGCTCAGATTCAAGGTCAACTCCGAAATACTTCGGAATTGCTAGTGTTCGCGAAACACTAATCATCACCTCCAGTGAAAGCACAGAGTTCAATTGGACTACAAAAACCCTAAAATGACACCCTTTTGTGTACCTGCTCTCGCACGTCATCGCTCGGAGAACTCAGGAGTTGGACAAAGATTGGAACGGCACCATAGTCAATAACCACGCGAGTGTGATCGGAGGTTCCTGACGCAATGTTGGTCAGCGCCCACGCAGCTTCGAACTGTACAGCATCCAATCCACGAGTCAGTTACGCGCCGAACAAACCAAATTCCCAGAGAACGATCCAAAACCTCCGCGATGTTTTAAACCCTCAGGAGGTACCTGCAACTGTGGAAAGTCGGCCCTCACGAGAAACTCGACGAAACGCGGCACGACACCCGCTGCAATAACCTCTTCGATAGGTGGGCTTCGCTCTGCACAATACGACTATCGTCAATCACCGGGCGCACCTTAGTCACTCGAAAACCAAGTGCTGGGAATTCAAAATGCACATTCATATCTCCGCACGCCCCTCCATAGGGAAACGAACAGTTACCGATCGACAGGAGCTTCCTGAACTGCGTGGTGGCTTCCAACTGCGTGGCGGGATCGTCGGAGTACATTCCAGAAACCATGGCCGGAAGGCCAGGTTGCTACATGAAAAGAAAATCATACTTTAATCCTCGAATCAGGAAATAGCCATAGCCAGACCAAACCCTGTCCCAATCACGACCCCTCACCGAGATGCAAAACTCCGACACACACGAAGATCCATATCGAGGAAACACAGAGAAACCTAAAATATTCAAAACAGTCCTCACGAAAGACATGACGCATCCCAAATAACGACATGAAACATGAAGATGAACCCGCCATCCAGGGAAAGAAAATTTTAAAAAAAGAAAAGAAAATCGTGAAAAATATCCACCTTCTTCTCGTTAGCGGCAGATTGGGAGGCGGGGATGAACGACTGCTGCAGCTGCGGCATGCCATCCCTGCGTTTCTTCAGAAGACTCTCCTCCCGCTTGTTCTTCCGGATCTCCACCATGTTATCCTCCCTCTTCCTGCGGGCTTCATCCGCATCCACTGCCAACTTGTAGCCCCTTTTGCGAACCTCCACGCGAGCATTGGGACGGAGAGACATTTTCAAATACCAAAAATTACACTGCAATGAAACACATGAAAGAGAACCCGAGTAGAATCCTAGACAGGTGTGCAAGGACACGAGAGAATGCAAATCCGAGAGTCTAAGGGACTGCTGTAGAGACGAGAATGCGAGTCTAAGTAGCTTGCGGAGGCTGTGGAGATCCTAAGAGGGAGATGAGTGAGTGAAGGAAAACGAGAAAGAAGCGATTGCACTGTACTCCTCTGGAGACCCGATATAGGGTTGAGGGTTTTAGGGTTTACGGCTTTAGGGATTAGGGTTATAGGGTTTAGGGTTAGGGAGGTGGATGTGCTAACCTGTATACCTCCATGACTCTGTTCCATCAGAAATTACTCTACAACTATCTACTTTAGTTTCAATGTGAAAACATGATATGAAATTGATAGTTTTGAATATCTAGCCACATGATTATGCACTACACTAGTATGAATGAGATCAGTAGAGACAGTTTCAGAAACTTTGACCGGGAAGATTGCCGGATTAATTGTGTAATTGGTGAACAAGATCAGCGAAACCTTTTAGTACCAATTCATACGTACAGTACTCCACAAACACTTAGCAACTATTTCTCGAGTCAAATTGCGATTCGTCTCAACCAAACTACCTGTCCTCCCTGAAAGTGCCACATGCCAGGCACTTGAGGGTTGGAACAAATCTAAAGGATCCTTGTAGTTCACTTTAAATTTGCCAAATCGGCCAGGCACTCCTAGCTCATCTCTATTTACCATATCCGGCTGTCTTTTGCTGCATTAACATCATTCCAGGTTTGGATTGTGGAGGGCAATCCAGGTTCCTGGGACGCAGGGGTGCTAACGAGCCAAAGAAATGTGATTTCTGTTGTGAAGAGGTGAAGACGTCGTCATGAACATCATATTCTAAGAATCTCTTGAACAGTACTGGAACATGAAAGTCTTTCTAGAAGGACGCTTTCTACAAGTTGGTCGTCTAAATACAAGATCTAGACAGTGCATTATTATTTCGTCAAATCTCCACCTTTTCACCTAGCTCTTTCATGCTTAGATTTAACAGCTTTACAAGTCAAGGTGTTCATAGCCTTGCAGAATTGGGCCTGCTCAATAAATGTATCAATCAACATTTTGCGCAGCACTACTTCACTTCCTTTCTCACTTGCATTGTGGAGAGCTCCTCCAAAATCGCCGTTACTCTGTTCATGTTGTCGGGGTGATCGATTAGTAGATAAGTCGAGCTTACGAAGCTCCTCATCCTCCTGAATCAGTAACTGTGCCTACAATGCATATTTATTCCAACGTCGGTAAAAGATTAAGAAAGATTGTCCATACATGTGCATGCAGTCGGGTAACTTGTATAGGAACAAAAACAGCATATATAAATGATTTCACTTTAAATTGAGCTCACTATTGCACAATAGACCGTCTAAAGATCGATTGATATGTCATAGAACCAGAGTTTGGAAACAAAGTCACCTGCCCAATTAGAAGGCCAATGCGACTCTCAAACGTAGACAACATATCCGATGCCTCTTTGCTCTCCAACGAACCATCCTTTTTACACACGTCATCCATATTGCATTCCCGTAGGCGGGCCTGGAGCATTGCTATTTCATGCACAAACTTGCCTCGTGCTTTCTGCGTCTTTTCTTCCAATTGCTTCTCTTCTCTAAAACTCGCCTAAATTTTTTCCAAAAGAGTGACCCAGATATTGCAAGTTAGTGATGAAGAAAAATAAATCAACTGGAGTTCCCTCAAAACATCTTATACCGGTACCGCCAGTAAGAACAGACAACCATCTCCAATTTCAAAGAGTAAATAATCAAATCATGGTTACACTGAAAATGCACTAATTACAACGAACTCACCTCCATGATAGCCTTGGCCTGCATTGCTTGCTTCGCCTCCTGCTTAAGTTCCATATGTGAAGCTCGTAAATTCTTTACTTCTTTAGCCAACGCCTGCAAAGTAAGAAGTTTGAAGTGCTGCTATCAAGGCATAGATTTGGACGACACACGAACTCTGTACAAATCGTCTTTGAGTTGCAATACAAAGACTCCAAGGAATTGCCACAACAATTTGAATGTCGTATACCTTTTTCTCAGCACGTGCCTGAGCATCCACAGAATCAACCTCTTGTTGACGTGATTGATATAGCTGACGAACATCCGTCAACTCTTTCTCCACCTTCTCACACTTCATAAGAGCTTCATGAAGGTTCTCCTCCAACTGAGCGTTCGCAGTCTGCACATCAAAAAATCTATCACAACCCCAGCAACAGAGGGCTACTCACTCCCTAGATGTCTCGACGTGATGAGCAGTTACAAAAACTAAACTGGAACAAAATTGAAAGATTGGTAATGTAACTTTAATTTTATATGCTCAAAGATTATTATAAAGTGCAGGGAGGTATTCTGAATATCGCTTAGAGGTTCTCTGCTACCTAACATGCTCATATTATGTACAGTTATAGGCTAATATAATTTGGCCAAATAGAATGGTCATACTGTATGAGGAAAGAATCAAGAAGGGTGTCAGGCGTACCTGTAAAGACTGAGAAGTCTCTTCAGATGCCTGGAGTGCCACACGACAATCATCCAGCTCCCATTGCAGATTCGTCATGCGTTCCCGTTCCGCCCAAACAGCTTGCTGCAATACCTCTCGACTTTTTCGCCGCATCCCGTCCAGCTCACCTTCTAAATCCCTCACCTGCCAGAACAGGTCAAAATATGTCATGCAAATAAACCCCTTCTAAAGAAACCACAAAATCTTCTGTTGGGTTAAAGATTGTAATAAAAGAAGAATATTCCTCACGACTGCAGAGCAACAGTTTATTTTTCATGTGGCAAACTGGTGCCCTGCCTTCTTCAAGCCATGGGGTTGGATACACAATTCACAACAAAATAAGCCTACCTTAATAGATAGAAATTCTTTGACGGCAGTTTCTTGATTCAAGCGAGCTAGCAGGTCTTCCATATCCGTTTTTGCAGCCCCAAGACGTCTCTGCAATGTAGCCATCACTCGTCTGGCCTTGGTCCGCTGGTCCGCTGGCAAAATCAACCCTACTCCTTTCAAAGACTCTGCGTCTGTCAAACTTGGATCACCACTAGGATCGCCACCAGATAAAGCCCAAGAAGGATTTTCAAGAGGTGCATCCGTAGAAACACCTCTAGACAGCTCACTTCCTGGTGCGGAGCTCATCTCACTGAGTAAACTTTCCTGAGATGTCCTGCGTTTGTGCCGAGGCCCCAGTTTTTCTAAGTCCAAACTCGACGGAGGTCTTGGAGCTATTTCGTCCAAGCTCGCTTCAGCCAAGCCAACCTGATTTTCATTTGTAACAGCTTGATTTTCTTGGTCTTTCTGCAGTACAATTTGTAACGATGGCTGCACAAAACAAAACAAAGCAAAACAATCAAATCGATGAGTGTATACACAGTTAAAAGATGAATTCACAGTAAATGATTTCACATTTGAGTCTCCGGCAAACCAAAAATAAAAGCACATGAAGTACAGCTCAAACTCAATGACAAACAATCAAACAACTATTTTCATAAGCAATGTAATCCTGGGAAAACAGATAGTCTTGCGAATAGGGACCATCTAGACCCTGTGTACATTTCAGGATATATATGTATATGGGGACCGTGCAGCTGATACAGTCTACACATGTATGCCAACAGACGTACCTCATCTGAGGTAACGTCGTCCATGAACTCTGCTTGATTCTGCACCTCCGTCCCAACTGCTTCACTATCATTCTCAGTCAGTTCCACTGGGTTGGTCCTTTCTTGCTGCTGCTTATCTATGCGATCTATTGGTTCAGCAACAATGCCAGACTGCTCTTCAACAGCCAGAGCTTCCATTTCCATCTCCAGACCGACTTCACTCCCTTTGCTTGGAGTGCCGACGACAGAGTTCTCATACGTAGCATCACTCCCATAATCCAAAGTAGAATATCCACCAGATGCAACTGAGGACCCACCACCGGTCCACGATAATCCAGAGCGAAGACTAGGAGTTGAATGCAATGAAATATTGTTTGTCACACTCAGCTGTGGTTGCCTTTCCGAGATGGAGGTTACAGCTGCTAACAACAACCATCATCACTGTGAGGAAATAGGAATTGATGCAAATGTTTTGAGAAAGGAACTCCTTCCCACAATCAGATTGATGATTCTTACAATTGCAGTGTGTGAGAACATACCGGCTCGAACTGACGCCTCCAGCTCCAGGAACGAGGCCAGTGGTACGCTACGGGAGATATCAATGTCAGCAAGTAAACTTCCCATCCAATCTTCTAAAGCATGTCTTCTCTGTGCAAGAGCAATATGCACTTGATGAGTTAAATTCAACTTGATGTATTCGAAAGACAATCGCCGACAGGAATGAGGGCAAATAGGATACCGACTCTGAAAAAACTTGAGTGATCAAAACCTTCCACATAAACACTCAAGAAGGCTTCGGACAGTCTATCACCACCGCAGGGTGAAAGAACTTAGTGTCACAGGAATTCGTGGTTACCTCCTGAAGGAGAGACTGGTTGGAATTGATCCGCATCAAGGAATTCTTAGGAGGTGCCGCTGGCAACTTCTTCTTTGGAAACAACTTCCTTAGCTGTAGCAAATTCCAACATGTAAGACTAAGTCATAGGCGAATTTGTAAGCTATAAAGGATAATCGACAATATAAACAGGCTTTCTAGACAGCATCCGTCGAAACGGAAATAATATCAACAAGCATAGAGAAGAGACTTAGAAAAATCATTCTGAAAACGACCATCAGCAAGAACTGGGGAGCAAACAATAACACGACAGCTCGTGAATGATATCAAATAAAATCAGACGAAAGCCCCAGCTTCGTAACCTACCGCAGCATACAGCTTCAGAAAATCGCTGAACCTTCGAAGGGTTTGTCGCAAAGTGCTGATACCATCAGGGGACTGGATACCAACTTGAACTTTGAAAAACTGCCACATATTTATTTTCACCAAAATCGCCGCACGTATAATGAGACATACTTCCTCAACGTTCACAGTTTATAGTCCCAAACACGTAACAATCCAATTCTACGTTAAGCAGCAGACATACGTGGCATTTAGAAATATCAAAGCTGAGCAAATGAGCAGATATTCAAGGTCAATTTAAGATACCACAGTAGGATTGATAGCTTTTCCGTTGGAATCTTTTGCTTCCGGTACACCAACCCATGACGGGATAAAAACACAATAGCTCCATCCCGTACGAGGATCATGCGGCCAAACAGTCTGTGGACCATTCTGTATCAATTCAATTCACAGAACCTCGAGCTGTTAGCTATTGTTACAATTGTGCTTCAATATAGAATCCGTGCACATCCAAAGGCAATACTAGAAACTGAGCAGATTTCCCAGGCCACGTGGGAGGCTCCAGCGTCCAATTCACAAAAGTTGGTCAACTGCAAGGCTAGAATTAGCCAAAGTGGATCTTGGCCAGGCTGGATACTTGTGTAAAAACAGTACAGATAATATGCAAAAGGCGTACTCACAGAAATAACGAGAGGAAACATAATTCGAAAGAGATATATACCTCAGAACAATGAACAAAATGTCAAGGACGTGCCAGGTTTTATAAGTCAACACCTCATTTATCCTGAAGGACATTGTTGTGCGCAGCAGTCTCTAATTACACAAGCAGCGACACAAGTACGCAGATTTGTTCACGTCTCAAAAAGCCTCCTACACTTAAAACCAGGTCGGCACAAGCAAACGCGGATTCTAGCAACAGAATTCACAGTCTTCAAGCTGTCATCCCCGGGAATACAAAATCGCAACAATCGACACCACCGGGCAGACTCGACCTAAAAAGATCAATCGCAAATTGCAACAAACCGCAAAGAGGAAAATCCAATCAGAACCCCTGGAAGTGAAAACAATAAAGAAAATCTCAGGTTCAATAGTAAAACACCTAATTTATGGATTGCGTGGCCATCATATGCGCAACAGTCTCAAATTACGCAATAAGCAGCAGCCTACGTATGCAGATCTGTTCCCATCTCAAGCCTCCTACCCGGTCGGTACAAGCCAACGCGGCTTCTAGCAATAGACATACCAGTCTTCAAGCTGCCTTGCTCGAAGATAAAAATAGAAAAAGTCCTAACCGCACCGGGGAGACTCGACCTAAGAAGATCAATTGCAAATGGCAACAACAAACCTTAAATACAGAGGAAAGTCCAATCCAAACGCCTGCAAGTTCACTGGAGCAATCAGGAAATCGTCAGGGACGACCAGAAAGTCGGATTGAGGAACAGGAATTCGAGAGATCATACCCAGTGTGCAGGAGCCGAACTGGCGTCGATCCCGAGCGGCAGAGGCGACGATCCATCGTGCCGGTGGCGTGGCGGACTCCGTCCTGCCATCACATGGAAACTACTGCTTGTTGTCACGGATGAAACGGTGAATCGCAGAAAGCAAAAACCATGCCGCAAATCCACCTTCCTCGCCGAGGAATTGGCATGCCCCGCGAGGGTTGTATGTAGGGCTTCTGTGCAAGCGCGCTACTGTGGTGCACAGACAGCAGAGAACGAAGCTTTCTGTCCGTCGCAAAGGCGTCTTCGACTTCCGCGCCCACGGCGTCCAATTTCTTTTTCTTTTTCTTCCTGCCACACTTGTCTTTTCTTTTTCTAGACTCTCTTTTTCTCAACTTTCTCTGCGTTTTTTTTAATTGGCTTCCTCTTTTGCTTGTAAGTCTACATTAGGGGTAGTCACACTCCCTCCAAACCTGAAATTTCTATAAAGAATGCAAAGTTTAGGACAGAAAAGAGGAGCCAATTAAAAGGCAAAAATCATGAAGAAGGTATGAAGATCCCTATTAGTAGTGTCACGTTCCTTAGTGACACTTACCACCTTAAGCTCAACTCCAAGTGCTTTTTGTAGCACGTAACTCCAAGTGACACCAAGGATCATGATCTTCTAACTACACATGCCACATGTAACATTAGGTTCCAACTCTAATTACAGGGCAAGCATTTTTCCGTAACTTCACTTCCAACATTTAATTCCCACAAGACACCAATCATGTCATTTAATGACATGAGACAAAACTTCCATTGATGTCTAAGCACTTGGTAGCAACAATACTCCATTGGTGCTAACTACCCTTGAATGGTACACAACCCACCTTACTTCAAGAGTCACCTCCGAGCTCACTCACCGAGACTTACCAATCAAGACTCACACCATAGTTTAGTGTGGAACGGAACACATTCAACTAGTATCAAAAAGTGCACAAGCGCTCCATAGTAACACACAAATGGTGGTGAGGTTCCCAACACCAACCTCACCACTTGTAGCCACTATGATTCACCATGGCGCCATTCAAGAGTGAAGGAGACCACCCCTCCTCATCACGATTCGGCAAACCCATACTAGGGGTCTCTGAAAACGCCCAAGAAACACTCCCTATCTTAGAAGGCCACTCATTTTCATGTTGTCTCCTCGAAATCGGGCCCAAAAAACTCTTAATCTTTCTATCAAGAAAACTTTTAGCTCTAAGCTCCAAATCCAAAGTATGATCCCATTTTTGTGATCCACTCTTTTCTTAGATCACGTAGAATACTCATTTCCTCAAATGCAACAAGTATTGAGGAGGTTGTGACCCTCCAAAAGTTCGAGGATGCATATTTTCACAAGCTTTCTAAAAATATGTGGCAAACTATCCAATTTGTCCCAAGAAAAGCGCTACAACTCTTTGATCGCTCGGGACTCCCAATTCCTCACACCTCATCTCATGTAAGGCTTGAGGAGTCACTGTCAACGTCCTCCTTACTGATTAAGATGGCACTAGTACACCTCAAGATGAGGGTTATAATATATAGTCTTTGGACAATAGTAGAGGCACTTATTTTTGTTGTTTTAGCCCCTAAAAGCATCCCCATTCCTATTTAGTATATAAAGCCGAGACTCCACGCTTCAAAGCAAGGAACAAAAACAAAAACCATTGTGGCATTGGATGCTATTCTCAAAGCACTTAGCATGCCATATTTTCATTTGAATACCTGAATTTGGCATGGGCATGGATTTTAGGGGTGGAGCCCAAAGTAAACCAATC
Organism: Rhytidiadelphus loreus; assembly: GCA_947034895.1. Lineage (NCBI taxonomy): Eukaryota > Viridiplantae > Streptophyta > Bryopsida > Hypnales > Hylocomiaceae > Rhytidiadelphus > Rhytidiadelphus loreus. Next base: position 22,529,902 of record OX344765.1, on the reverse strand, counting down.
TTTGCGTATCTTCCTTGTTTTGGTGGAAGCTTTTGTTTTTCATTATGGAAGATATTAGCTAGAGCAACTAGACTCGATGTGGCTATAAATTCCAACTAATTTGAAATTAATGCTCCCCCATATTAACCAACCTAAAACTTATAGAACATGTCAAGATGGTGGCCCACACTATAGGTCTTTTGGCCAACCAAGCAAATACCAACATTGTTTTCCTACTAAGCCTATCACTACTACTTTTCCATAGAGATTTTAATGTTCCACAATGGAGATGCTTTAATTAGAATCTCTAGATTGTACTACAACATTTATTGCCAAAGAGTAGCTACTTTCAAAAATTTTACCTCAGGTAATCAAAAGAGCCTAAATTAATTAAGAAGAGTCAAAAAAATTACTCACAGCTAAATAGAAGATGATATATAACAAGTTGAAAATTTGGAAGTTGAACCTACTTTTAAAATAAATGTTAGGGCTTATTGTGAAGCTTGGTCTTAGAGCCATTATGTCCATTTGGGGTTGGTATCTTACTTTATCCACTTTAGATCAACATTTATAGGAAAATTTATTAAAAAAATATCTAAATCTTTCGAGGAATCTTTTTTGAAATTTAAATTGGATCATTTTTTTAAATGTACTTATAATAAAATAAAGGTCATTACATTCAAGCTTTTTTTCTAATTAAAATTTTAATTAAAAAATAAATATATAGTTAGAGAATGTATTTCACATTTAATGCTTTTAGTTTGATTTCATGAAGATCTACAAAGTATTTTATAAGTAAGTCCATGTACATGATATTAATCATTTAATATGACTAACATCTTTTCCTTTTATGAAATCTTCAAAAAACCTAAAGAAGTCATAATGTATAATTCAATTCCACTCCAAGTCTCTTCATTACATGTCGAAAGCACAAAAAATAATCATTTTTTACATATTTTGTATGGACGGAAGGATTTGTATTGTTCCTATATAGAAAATATATGAAAATGGTAGAAAGTGAACACTTAGTATGTGTAGAAAGAGATAGTCCGTTACTAGCTATGACCTCGTATACTAAGTCTATCACTGAAACAATAGTATGATTTCAAATTATAATGCATTGAACAAAAATCATCAAAACAAAATAAGCATGATGTCCATATATAGTGAAAAAATTTCAACCGAACATTAAAACTCAATCTAAAACCATCCAACCTAATATAGCTCCTGTACAATCTATATTTTAATAACACTAATTTTTTGCCTCCACTAGTAGGATAAATGAGTCATCAACCCTCTATAAATGATGGATATGGTACATTTACTAGAGGATTGCAAATATTAAAGACACATACAAATAGAGGAAGATATTAATTATAAAGTTGATTGAATGATCATGTAATGATTCAATTGTAAATCATTTTAGATATATTTTAGTTCAATTGATCCAAATTTGGATTTTATATAGTCTAAATATAGAATATAAATTTATTTCCTATATTTTCACTATCAAACATATTTTCGTTTATGTACCTAGAGTTTATCACACTTCTCCATATAAACTAGCCAAAAAAACTATTTCAATCCCTCCCTTGCAAATATTGCATACTTCTATGTAAATTTATGAAAAAAAATTAGTCTTTTTTGCAAAGTTTAGCCAGTTCTAGCACACAGAATCCCACCCTAAGCAGATATTTGATGGTATTTGATTTGTCATTTGATCTTTTTGTGATGCTACTTGGCATTTGCCTTGTTGTACAAATTCTCCTTCTTTTGGTTTCCCATTGCGTGACTCTCATTGGATCAAATCTATAGTATGTAAATATGCAATGTACAAACATTTCTTGTAGTCCATTAGAATTTGTACAATTCAATAATATTTCTATGCGCACTAATTTAAAATAATGTGACATTGGTACATTAGCTTCACATTCATTAATAGTATAAATGGGTGTGGTTTTCAATTAAGGTTTAATCTCTAAATGCTTGAGGCACCAAATTTGGGTGTCAATACTTTGAAGTTAAATAAACCTTACCAAGTTACTATTTTTAGTAGTCTATATTTTTGTAAAATTATTTTTGAAGTCTACTTTTAACATCAAAAATCCAATAATGAAAATGAACATTTATGATTTTTCTATTCAAGATTTTGTGCAATGTTGTCCATTGCAAATCTAGATTTTTTAGTATTGAGGGCTCTTGGAAATGAGCCTAAAATACACTAAATCTTAGAGGAAAAATCATAGTAGAAATTCATTAAAAAAATTTAGAGTAGATTTTGAGAAGCCGTAAATTGATTGGAGTTATGCATGTTATGCCCTTTCACCTCATAATTTTTTGGTGACCAATTTTTTAGACTTGATTTGTAAAAAGAGGATTGAAAGACTTGAAATCACTTTCACACTTTTAACACCCTCATGATCGACCATTATAATCTTCAATCCATGAGTGATATTGTTGTGTTTTCTTTTCCCATGCAATCTTTGACATGTCTAGTTTCAATTTGTCCTGTTACAATTAAAAAAAAATTGATAAAACTTATCAAAATGTTGTCTTTTTGTTTAATTTAGATCAATTTTCAAGAAGTTCAAAAACACTGTGGACATTTAGGGGTTAAAAAGGGAAGCATCATAATGCTAAAATAGCCAAATGTCATGGAAAATAACATGCCTCTCCTTATCCAGTGAGTGGGTGCCATCTGTACTGATTTATTTATTTTAAGGAACCTCATGGTAAGTAGCACAGAGATGGTTTCCCATTTTCCATTGAGGTCTGGGAATCACTCGCTCTTCTTCTGTTTCTTTTCCTTCAGTTTCCTCTCATACGGAGCCTCTGTGTGACGCTCTTGTGCAGGGAGGACGGTTTCGCACGTCTCCGCTTCTTCGCTTTCCATTTCCCTCGTTTTGTACACACGCGGCGTTGTCGAAAAGGAGTGAGAGATTTACAGCTACAGTCAGTTTGAGAGTCATTCCGGGAAGTCGTCACTTGCACGTGATCCAAGGAGCTTGCCAACAACCATGCAGATGGTAAGTTCCGAGGCTGTGGAGGCAGCCGCTATGGCTTCCAAGTACCGCAAGTATGAGCGCGACTATTTGCGACGCATCAATCACCTCTATTTCTCCGGTGCCACGCCCGACAACTCCGGTAACAATCCTCCGTTGTCACTTCATTCCATGCTTCCGAATTTTTGGTCACTCTCCGCTTTCTTTCTTTTAATTTTTTAATCCTATTTTATACGATCAGTCCAGCTCAGCGACATGGCCTTTTGTTCTCTTTCTTTTTAATTCGTCGTGCTTGGTTACCGTTCTAGAATGTTCTCACTTTTTTAACTCATCAGGAACTTATTAACGTTTCTCAATGTTGATCTGAGAGAATATAGCTCGAATGCATATTTTTTCAAAGAAGAATTGACAAAAACGCAGAAGTCGTTAGCTAAATCGCAGTCCAGAAAAATCAAGTCTCAAATATTGCAGCGTTCTTCGTAATCGTGTTCCTCATGTTTTTCAATGAAGACGATAGCAGAAACGCACTCCAAAAAATGAATCTGAAATACTCCGGCAGCCTTAAATAATCTTTTGTTCCTCAGCTGTTGATTTGAAAGATTACAGCTCGACTGCATAGTTTTTCAAAGAAGAATTGCCAAGAGCGCGACAGTCTTTTGCCAAAACACGGTGAAAAATAATTGAATCTCAAATTTTGCAGTTTTCTTCGTAATCTTGTTCCTCAAAGTTGATGTGTGAGATTACAGTTTGAGCGTATTGTTTTTCAATGAAATCAATAGCAAAACGCAGTTTAAAAAATTGAATCTGAAATATCCCGCGTCCTTGGTAATCTTTTGTTCCTCATTGCTGATCTCAGAGAGTACAGTCAATACGCAAGAGTCGTTAGCCAATACTTATTCCAAAATAATAGAATCTGAAATATTCCAGCGTTCTTGGTAAATCTTGTCCTCATGGTGTCTGTGCATGGACGCATCTTACGGTAGGGGTTTAGAGGTTTCGACATGAGGTTTGTGCGAAGAGTTAAAATTCAGCGTGGTGATGGATGTCTATTTCTGGTGCTCTGGATTCTGTTATTTCTCTCCTTCGTTGTGTCGATAGGGCTTTGCGCTTGCTGAAGGAAGAGCAGCGTCATGTTTAACGCAGCATAGAGTATAATTATTAAGTTTTTATCTCTTAGCCTGCTTTGTTCAATGCCTTGGTCGAGTAATTCTCAGGAGAATAAATCCTGTGTTATACTAGATGCAAATACTGTACTACTACAATATAATAAGCAGAGGTCATTGCTGGATGCTCTTCCAAACCCTAAATGTATAACATTCACTCTGAAATGGTTTCTTTTATAAGACAGCATTCTCAATTGACTGTAATAACGGTCCGGTTCGTGTTCTGATATAACTGACAAAATGGATCTTGCAGGTGAACTATTTGAGAGCGTTGCCACTGTCGACGAGTTTGTAATTAAAGAGGGCAAGTAAGTAACTCACAGAGCACCTGCAATTTATATTTGGTCTCCTCTCGTGGGCTAATGTTGACAGTCACTGCCATATTTTAGCAACGTTACACCTGTGAATGAGGGTCGGTTGGGGTGATATAGGGCATCACTTTTTCAATTGATCAGAAATGGAGGAATTCTCTCTGACCAATTCAAATGACCGGTACTCTTGTCATGACGTCTGCGACCCTCAAAGGTCTGTTGCATCTCGTCCTGATTCCTGGGGTTTGCTTGTGTAGGGAAGTCCCAATGAGGAAATTCCTTGCAAATTCAGCTCTCGTGAACAAGGATTCATCAACCCCAAAGTTCGAATCCATGGATGTTGATGCCAACCTGCCATCTACTTCTAGTAAAAAATCCCAGCGTGCTACCCCAGATGGTAATCGGAAACGAGACAGGAGTAATAAATGACCGCATTTATTCAAAAGACAGTCTGCTCCACATGACCATTCAAATTGTGTATACAAGTCTTTGAGGAGTAGAGACCGACTGAGGCAATTATGAGGATCATGTAGGCGCATGCAATCTCTCAGTTTTCATTTGATTTATGCAGACATAGCTATACGTTTCTTATCACAAGTGTGGTTACACATATACTGCAATGGCAGGGTGTTTTCAACTTGAAACGTCCATTTAAAGCACCTTTCTCTTGCGACACGGTTCGTGCTTCTAAAGGCTTGCTGTCGGTAATTAGTATCTCTGGAAGCCAGTAATAACGTAACCAGCTGTCAGGCAACGGCTATGGATGGTTTGCATAAGAACTATCAATGTGTAACGAGTCGCTCTTCAACTTGTGAGGGTTACCATTGTAACTTATTCCAGCACTGAGGTAGCGATGGAGGTTACAATATACTACATTGTATGAGAAAGCACTCTTCAAGGTATTTGATGCTGTCCTCTGTCAGTACGACGTGTTTCTTGTATTTTTTTCAAAATACTATTTGATTAGTAACTCTTCTATGGAAGAACATTCGCTGTCTGTAATTTTCTGTTATATATAGTGATCTCCGACACTTTCTGAACATTCCACCTGAATGTACGCAGAAAGTTTGGGAAAAAATCGCCCGTTCGGAGAAATGGCGGGCAACTAGATGAGGGAAACTGCTGAGCAGAACGGCCTCCATGTCAAACATGGCAGGTCTTGTTTCTGATCAATAGCCACCACAGTCAAGAGAGAAGAGAGAGCAATGCTCAATGACTGGGCCATGGGGTTTCCATGTAAGGCACTCGATCAATTCTAGTGTACTCTCTGCTGACAGACAGCGCGAAGATGGTGTAAGGTTGAACATTGCAACGAAGCAGCTGAAACGAAATACGAGCATTTTTGTCTCCACTTTTTTATTAACGTCCGTGCACTGATGTTGAATTATTCGAATCTGTGACAACTGTCTGCTGAGATTCTGACTCAGTGATTATTTGAGGTGTTTTTTGATAAGGCTGAAGTTTTGACTATATTCTACGGATATGTTTTGCACTGTTGGTGAAGTTCGCATTCTTAAAGTCTGATTTATGTCTGCATGCGAAAGCGCCCTTTCTTCGAATCAGGTGATGGTCTTCTTTCTTTTCATTGTTTTATAATCCAGTTCTGTTTCTCTGCGTCGAGGCTGCTTATGTCATGCTATGCGTGTACTGCACGGCAACGCGTACAGACATTTTGGATAAGTTAACATACATAAATATCGCCATTTCTTAACCCTCGCTTACTGTACCCGAGGTATATCTGCCACATGGCGGTTCAGGGAAGCTTCGTAATAACTCGTGAACAGTTTCTCCTTTACAGGCATTGTTAGTAGTTTATTAGAACATAGTTTATTACAAGTGAAACTAAACTATTTACTAAGGTTGTTCTAACGTAGTAGGGTTGAAACTCACCCTGTCGTGAGGAGTTTCATGTGATTGATAATTATAGATTGAATTGATTTTAGTTCAATTTCGTTGCTTATAGACCATTTGAATTTGATGTAGACTAATTCATAAGTATCGTTAATCCTGTCGTTAATACCTGATTTCTTCTTGTATTAAGCTTAAATTTATTTGTACAGACAGATTAGGAGGTGAAACCGACTGACCGACTGCATGGAAGGCCGGGTCAAAGAATCGGCTGACCCCACCCAGAGCTCTCTACTTCCGAGAAAGAGCCTTAAATCATGTCTGCACCACTGCCACGCTCTGCTTATAGAGGTACAACTCCTGAAACTCAGACTGTACCTGCGTATGTGACTTTCGAAGACACATAACTTAGTCAGTTATATTCTCATCGTGGAAGCAACCGCTCTCGACTTTGTGCTCGAGTTCCATTTGTTGAGGGCTTTCAAGTTGTGGTGTTCTTGAGCTTTGGAGGGGAACGACAAAGAGTGTTCAAATCAGAGGGACAAGAAATTGGCCATCAGGGGGATTAGCATTTGGGATCCCCAGTTGAAAGTGAGGATCTAGGGTAAGAGCAGGGAGGAAGGATTCAACACATCCTTTTAGGTGAGACAAAGTTGAGTTGCGAAAATTGTGTCAGTAATAGGAGGGGTGAATCTAAGGAGATAGTCTCTGAATTCAAGGATATCTTGGAATCTTGCGCAATTCTACTTGCAGTTTTCCTTTTTGGGTTACGTTGTCAAGAAAGGGAATCATGTCATCGAAGTGGAGTAAGTGTCGACGCACAACAACAGAGCAAGCGTCGCCCAGAGGTGCGAGGAAATCCAGGATTCAGGATCTATTTGGGACAACGTCGTCTTCATCCGATTCCGCATCGCCACCGCGTCGTCGTCGTCGTCACGGCCTTAGGAAGATGGTGAAGAAAATGGTACAACCACGGAGCAGCAGCATTGCGCCAGATCACATCGAGCCGGAGTACATGCCCAAGGAGTACTTGGGCGTGAGGTATCGCGTGGAGCTCAATAAATACGTGACGGAGATTCGGCCCACCAAGAGCAATAAGAAGATCTGGCTGGGCACGTACGACACCGCGGAGGAGGCCGCACGCGCCTTCGACATCGGGAACTTGTGTTGCGAGAAGAATCTCCCCTTGAACTTCCAGGACTCGCCGCGTATGCTTCGCAAAATCTCCTCTCGGCTATCACCCGACGAGGCTCGTAACGCCATCGCCAAGCTGGCCAAGGAAGTTGCGCGCGTGGTCGTTATCAATGTGAGCTCGTCGGAGACAACCAAGAGGAAGGAGGTCGATCGCGCCGCGGCTCAGAAAGCCCATCACCTGGTCCAGCAAAAATCTCATGAATCCGACCAGTCAGAGTTGCAAGAGCTGCAAGAGCTGCAAGAGCTGCGAGAGTTGCGAGAGCTGCAAGAGCTAGATTACTCGGATGGAAGGCAGGCGGCGTCCCGAACCCAGCACTTCGAAACCGAGGCCTCCGCGGCCATCACGTACACCGAAACAATTCCGGAAACTCAATACGTCGTGGAAGAATCGGATTTGGTGGCGAAGTCCATGCCATTGAATGCTGGTTGCGAAGGAGGCTCCGGAGGCAGCTTTGACGTGACACAAGTATTTTTTGACGATGAGCGAGCTGACGTTCCTCTTCACAAGCTCATCAATTTTGGGCCGGATCAGTCCAGGCCCTATTAACGGCGAGGTTCTGTATCACTACCATTCCTGAATCGCCTATTACTACCGAACAATTTCGCCTTCTTCAAGAATTTAATTCGTAAGATGGGTGACAACTGCCAATGAAGAAGTGCGTCAAACGGCAAGTTCTGTTCAACGATGGAAAGGTCGGCAATTCAATTTCGCCATTGTTCAGTTTTTTTCTCTCGCCAAGCCTGGTAACGACAGTCAGATCAATGTCAGATTACGAAGCATGAAGGAGCAAGGAGCACCAACATGTCCAAGCAAACGGCGCTAATTCTTCCAAGGGCAAATCTTCATATGTGCAAATGTTTTCTAGATTTGAGGCTGTGATTTGTATACTGATTGTTGGATAACCCAATTTTGTAGATATGTGTGCATAGTTTACCCAGTTTGAGATTAGAGTGTATAGAGAGATAGAGACTCATGTGAAAGTCATAAGGGAGCCAACCTCATTCCGACAACTTAAGCACTTTACCGTATTTCCAGTATGCATTTGGTGAGGAGAAAAATCCCACTGTAGAGAAATAGATTTGAGGAGGGTTCTAGAAATTGTTCCTTTTTTTTCCTCAAAAACGAAATAATTATGAATTTTTTTCGTAAAGATTTTGTTCAACTCATTCTTGTTACATAGGGCACTGCATTTTCAACCATAGGTTGGTTACAAAATCAACCATGCTTCAAAGTAGGTGATATTTGTGGCTTCAAATGTACATCTTTTGATCATTGTATGCATTCAATGTACACCTCCCCGACATTTTTGTTGCGTGAGTTGTCACAATTGATTGAAAACAAAGCAATCTAACTAGCAAAAATAGGTTGTGGTTGGAAAGAGGTCAACTACCTTACCATTCTTTTCTAGTGCCATGACTCCTTTTGAGAGTAGTGTCAATTATATCAAATGTACAGTCATGTCAAATCAACATAAAAGCTTTTACATACTTTTACAGGACATATTAATGGCTCATTGGCTTGAGAAGCTCTCACTTGCATAAGGTAGGTGGCTTTAAAAGCGACTTTTAACATAGAGGTACACTTCACTTTCTTCAATGTACCAACAGTGTACATTTCAGAAGGGGGTCCCTTTTAAAAACCATTGTGTTTCAACTTCAAAAATTTATAACTAATTCCACAAAGGTCCAAAAAATATGAAACGACTTGGATTAGATGCCAATTCCATTTTCCTTCCTACCAAAATTTACTGAAAATTGTTTCAAGAAGTTTAGCTTCCCCGAAAATGCAATCAGCTCTTCAAAGGGTCGCTTTGAGAGCCTCCTACCTTCCACTTGCTCAAATTGAGCTTACAGACAAGGTGCCACAAATTAGTCTGTAAGGACTAGGGCAATAAAAGTGGAAATCCCGTGGCAGCTGTAATAAGGTAGACATTGGGGACTCTATGCTCCCTTCCAGGAAAGAGTGCCTGGTGGACTTAGCCTTCCCGAATTTCTCTCAGTCAAGGGTGAAGGGTCGGTTGCATACTGCCTTTTGGACTTGATGGGCGTGAATTTCCGCCTTTCTTGGGCTTGCCAACACTGCAGAGTTTTCAATTTTCAAAACAGAGATTTTATTTTCAACTTTCAACAGGGAAATTATTTTTAAATTGCAACAACGGTTTTTTAATTCCAATTTTCCAGGGTAGTGTAACTTGCGGTCTGGACATCCAAAATTTTGCAGATTATGGATGGAGCATCATCTATTCTATTAACCCTTAACTCCTAAAGGTTTAGAACACCATTTTTTTTTGGCAACATAGCAATTTGGGGCAACTCACTACGAATGAAATTTTTACTTTTTTTCTTTGAAAATTTCACACAACATGCATCTGAGGAGTAGCTTTAAGGTCCAACAATTTTCATATGGTGCTTGTATCTAGTAAATGTTTTTTGGAAAGTTGCACATACTAGTCTAGTTTGTGTGGTTAAAATTTCATATCAATCCAGAAAGTTATAAATGATTGAGAAGCATTTTAGTAGAAGAAGGTTCAACCCTAGATGTGTTTTTTGCAACTTTTCTTGCTATTTTTTGACATTTCAAAGCCATTTTGCATACACAATGAGTCAATTGAATGATATTTTCTTTCATCAATGTATGTATGTTGGTTTTAAAGCACATTCTAGTTAAAAAAAATTTCATTTGAATAGGTTTAGAAATCAGATTTCACCTCCAAATCTATTGCTAAGGAAATTTTAGCATCCTTTTTCTACACTAAAACATTCTAATCTTGCAATCTACGTAGCCAAATGACTCCAAATTTGATTCATGTCATCTACAACACGTACACAACAAGATTGTATAGTTGAGATTTTTATACTTGAGTAAAATTTTGAACTAAAACACTTCATAAACAATGATGTTTTCAAACCCCAAAACGCGTTGAGGGGTTAATCACCCTTAATGCAACCATTAATAACTGAGGTAGAAGAAAAATACAGCGAAACGACATTCTAGTTCAACTCGATTTGAATAAAGCTAATCGAAAAACGAAAAAAGGACTCAAAATCGACAAATGGGAAAGCAATTCAGGTCGAATCGACCTAAATTGCCTCCCAATGCGAGTTAGGTCGAGATTGCAGAATGCAAAGGTGACAAGCAGATGTGCTGCAGCTGAGAGGTTGAATTCCGAGGTTGCGTCGCCTAAGGCAACGGAGCTGCAAGTAGTGTCGCCGCAGCAGAGTACGTATGGAGAGCGCAATGTTCTTTGGGTTGCGTCGAAGCTGTAGCTCCTGCTTTCCATGCAAGTGAGCTCTCATCCTCTTGACGGAAACTGTTAGGCTACTTGTCTGAGATCGCCTGCTTCCCAAATTCTCTTCATTCTCAATGCAAGGGTGGTGATAGTGGCCAAATGCAAATTGAGAGTGGCGTACTTCGTATTTAGATCGTTCCACCAATTCTCGAACCCGGAACCCTAAGTTGTACAAGAGCGTGATTCCGTTGAGATCGTTCCACCAATTCTCGGGTCGGAAATCCTAAATTGTTACAAAGCGTGATTCCTTCGGTCACGGCGATGATACTCTTGCAGATTTGGGGTTTCAAGTGGAACCGTAAACTGTAGATCGTGACGAAATCAATATCAGGCACAGTAGAGTTGTCCTGAAAGTCTTTGCAAGTGAGGGTGCTGGCCTTGCTTCCGTGAAGAAGTCAGGGTGAATTTCATGAATATTGGCTTGTATAGGTGTTTGTCAGAATTGTGTTTCAATCGTGAAATTGAAACAATATTGAATTTAAGGATAAAGCAATGAGATTGACTGCTCTCAGACCCAAATTGTAGATTCCAATCCTCTTGCGATGGAGCCGCCTGGACTTGGGATAATGCGTTCTTATCGCAATTCAGTGTCATTTGTCTTGTCGATCGTACAATTGGTGGAGTTGAATTTGTGTATCGGAGGTCTGAGCGTGTGAATATTTTCAATGGGACTGTCCATGTTAACCTGCAGATGTGAACAGAAGTTAACTCTGCCCACTTTTCAATTTTAACGAACCTAGTCAACACAATCCTTCCCCTAAAAACCACATCTTTTTGAGATGGGCAGGGGATTTATTTTTTGAAACTTGGAGTTAACAAACGCCAGTGGGAACATACCCTTACCAAAGACCCGCAACCAGACATTGGAAAAGTGAGTGCACCTACAACATTTGGGGTCAAGTTGGAATGTTGCATGCCCAGTGCGGACCTACATTGGCGCATTGGCGACTAGTTCAGAATTTCCGGCTGGTTTTCCCGTTGGAGCGGATCTCCTTCATAGAATAAGTTCGCAGTCTAGAATTGGTGTATTGAAACACATTGTCGCAATGGCGATTATTCCAGAATCCTCGTGTGGCTTTCTATTCATCTGAGCCCTCCATCAAATGCAAACTTAACTCTACACAACGCTAAGCTGGTTCCTTGGCTATTGATGGTGGAGGGTTTCATTGTATCCCGTGGGATGTGCCCGTGCAGTAAGTTACTGTAGAGTGGACCATGGTGACTTGGTGAGCAGAATGTGCGCAATTCCGCCTATCTTCGACGATCGGAAAGGAATCAGGTAGGAATTAGCGGTACGGCCTCGCCCAACCATAGCAGCACATAAGTTGACCAGAGGAGCGAGACAGTAGATTGGAAATGGAGCTGAGGTGGCGAGCGTTAGCTGTCAATTGCCGACGGAGAGGTCGTCTTGCTAAAGTTCAGGTGCTTGGCGAGCTCTCCCCAGCTCGGTCGGCACGAACTTCGTGGCTTCTTTGTGATGTTGGGTGCTATTGCAAACCTGTGTAATCGACATTCGTATGCATGTTTTCTACTCGTGGTGCGACTCTCAAGTAGCTCGCCAGTTTGGGTGTGACAGCCCGATCCGGAGCTGGAAGCGCGATGTGGTGAGCGAATCAACCTGGTGAAGATCTGGTCATTCCCTCCTACTCTAAGCACATTTTTCATTTTGAACCACCAAACATGCTGCACACGAAGCAATTAGTGCTCAAGTATTCCGGTGTGACGAATGTTCCCGTTGCAGCACAGTCCATGAGGATTTGTTAAACCGCGCGTCTTCTGCTGCGGTAACTACCAAGGTACTCTAAAGACTAGTCACTGGAGCCCGCAGTGGCGTTTGGCAGATCGGATCATTGCCTCAATGTTTTTCTCATGAGGTTTAGGCCCTCGGTGTTGTAGTTGACGCAGTTTTTTGGATTTGAGTATGGGTGGGTTTGGAGCTCTTGTTGCACACAGATCAGTAGAGAATTGAAGAGAAGTTGCAACAGTAGGGGAATGGAGACTCTCCACAGATTGGTAAGGCTCTCTTGACCTTTTCTTCCCACTTTTCTAACACCGGGGCAATTTGTGAGATCCGTCCACTAGATCCTGGAAGCTTGATATTATAGGAGTCAGTTTTGATCGATCGGTTTGGCATGCAGGCTGGCGAAGGGGACCTCTTGGGCGAAGCATCTACGAAGTGTATGACCTGATATTTTCCCAGTTTAACGAAAGGTTTTCCTGTTGAAATCGGGATGCTTTGAGCCATATGCAGTGAAGCCCACTATGAGCAATTGGCACATTGTGGGGTTGAGAACTTGTGAGGAATGGTCATCGCCTAGTTTTATTATGGTACCCATTTGTAACTAGAGATGGAGAGGCATTTTGATGTCAGATGGCTATGCAAGGTTTATCTCAAGATTGTGGGCCATGGCATGCACAAGTGTGTTGTCCGGACATGTGTTTTGTCTGAATGAAGAAGGGCAGGTGATGTTCAAGTGGAAGCAAGAGTTTTTGGAGGATATAGATGACATTTTGAGCAATTGGAATGCCTTGGACAACACTCCTTGTTTGTGTATCTAAATACAAGTTGGCCTCTCATCGGTGGGGAATTTCTAGATAACTTTTCTAAATTCCAACATTTGCAAGTGTTGGACCTAATGAGTGGGAACTTCAAGGGCATTGTAAAGAACAAATTTGACAAGCTCCAAGAGTTGGGAGTTTTGCATCTTGTTTGGAATTACTTTGAAGGCCAAATGCTAGATTCCATTCTTTCACTTATGAAGCTTGAGGAATTGGCTTTGTCACATAACAATTGGAATGGTACACTACCATTGGACTTCTTCAACATTCCAAACCTAAAAGTTTTGTAGTTATGCTTAGATTTGGATGCCTTAGACATGGTGCCATGGCCAAATGTGAGTGTATAGGAGGGCTTGGAGGATCTTCATTTGCATAGTGTGAATTTTTCACCATCTCTATTTTTGACATGGCTATTGACTTTGACGAAGTTGAGGATTCTCAATCTTGAGAGGTGCCACATCATGGGCCCCATTCCTTCTCTTGAGAGTCTAATGCATCTAAAAGAACTCAATCTAGGCAACAATTTGCTCAACAGCCACATTCCAAACATGTTTGGAAGCATGCCAAACTTGATAGTATTGTGGCTTTATAATAATCAATTGATAGGGCCTCCATTAGAGAAAAAACGAACTCGTGAGAAGGTTGCCAAGAATTGCTTTAGAGGACTTATAGATTACATTTATTTCTTCCTTTCCAAAACTAATCCCCTATTTTTGCTCACCATTGGCGGGGGGGGGGGGGGGTTGATGAGTGCATACAGACAATGAACGCAATTTTATTGGGTAGTACACCCGCATTGCCAGAGCCGCTAGTACAAAAGGATTCATATTTAAATGAAAAAGAGTCATGCTCTTTACTGTTTTTTATTTGAAGAGATGTGTTTTTTATAATCACTCAATCACGATCACGACAAAACACGAGCAAGTTGTCCAAAGCTGGTTAGCACAAGAATATAGTAGTGATAGTCATGATTGGATTTGAAGACCTGAAAGAATAAAGAATTCTTGCTTTAAAATAAACTAATGCTTTGCGAGATGACACTCAAGAGTCCTCCCTGACATAATAGGAGAAAGATATTAAACAATAATGTTGTTCAGTAATGAAAGTCAGACAAGGTAGCGACAGATTTCTGTCAGAATTTATGTACTGTAACTAGCTCTAGTAGCACATTTATAGTAGCTCATAGTGTCACTACCTTGCTGCCCAATAGAAACCTATCTTTTTCTCTAATGTTCCAAGCTCTCTATTGCATTGTAGCAAGCTTTGGCAAATAACTACTTTTTCTAATGGCTTGAATGAAGTTATAGCAAGCCTAACAAATTTGAAAGACAGCTTGACCTAGCTTGATAATGGAATCAACAACTTCAGTGGAGAGATTCCGATCAGTTTGGAAAATCTAATGCTTCTCACATACTTCGCCTTAGATAAAAATAATCTCAATGGAAAGATTCCACCAATTTTAGAGAGCTTACTGCTTCTCACACTTTTTGACTTGGGTTCAAACAATTTAAGTGGTTCGATTCCTCTTCAAATTGGCAATTTAGAACAACAATCTAAACTTTATCTCCATCAAAACCAACCAATTGGTGAAGTTCCATATGATATCAAGAAGAATACTTTGCTTCAGCATGTGGACTTGGGACACAACCTTCTTGAAGGGCCCATGCCTCTATATCTTTATTGGGGCAACAATGTGAGTTTGAAATTTCTTGGATTATATGAAAACAATTTAACTAGTACCATTCCTAACACATATAGCAATTGCACAAATTTGATCGTATTGCGGTTAGATGGAAACCAGTTGGAGGGGTGAGGATATAATTGAATGGCAACCGTCTAAGCGAAAGTATGGACACTAGCATTAAAATTGCAAAGTCTCTCTCCATCTTGTTTGTACAAAACAATCAATTTTCAGGCCCCATTCATGTTGGGATTGGCAAACCATCTTGGTTAAGTTCCAAGCCAATTCCAATGGATTCAACAGCACCCTCACTCCATTATTTGGAAACTTTTCAAGCTTGACACAGCTTGTATTGAGTGCCAATTCGTTACTTGGCACTATTCCTACCAACTTAGGCAATTGTTTTGAGCTTTTTCAACTAGACATTTCTAGAAACCATTTGGTTGGCAATATTTCTGATGAATTGGTCCATCTCAACAAATTGAGCATTCTAGATGTCTCAAAGAACAACCTCATAGGAACCATTCTTCTAGGCCTATTCAACATGGTGAATTTGCAAACATTGAATGTAGTCTTCAACAACTTGTTGGGGGTCATCCCACCAAAAGAAAATGAGGTGCCATTTGTAATAGTGAACTTGATTGGAAATCCGCACTTATGTGTGGAGGGCACTTGTGGTTCGAATTCATCCACCCAAGACTTGGCATCTAAGGCAAGTAGAAACAAGTATGGATGGTGCTAGTGGGGGTGTTTGGTGTTGTGGCTTTTGTGTTGTTTGTAGCGTTGGTTCTCGTTTTCAAGAATTGCATCAATTGTGCCTCACCGTGATATGCTTTGCACTCATATGAGGATGAAAGCTTGTGGACATTGATGTCATTTCACAATAAAGCGTACCATGAAGATGAGGTCATGGCCTTCAAGGAAGAAAATTTGATCAGAGCTGGCAGTTCAGGCCAACTGTATAAGGTCACATTAAGCGACGGTGACATAGTGACTGTGAAGAAACTGTGGAATGTGAAGAAAGAAGAGGGCTGGTGTGATAACGGTTTTGGTACCGAGGTTCGGAAAGTTCTCCATTGGTTTCCAATGCTCGCAAAGGTACAAGTACAATTATTTACAAATGTTGTCATTTATGCAAATATTTGACTATGGATGTGCATGGGATATGTTTGCCTGGATGAGGTGCAGTTGAAGATAGTGGCCAACATTCATCATCAATACATTATAAAGCTTTTGTGCAATTGTACCAAAGGCAACAACAACCTTTTGGTGTATGTGTACATGCCTATTGGCAACTTGGGAGATTTGTTACATGGCCCTAATGTCAACCCAATCTTGTAGGAAATGCGTTACAGAATAGCCATAAATACTGCTAAGGTTCTTCACTATGGTCCATCCCTTATGTTTCCAAACTAGAATTGTAACCACTCCATTTTCTACTTGATTGAATTTCTTGGAAGTTAATTGTATGCATGTGACTAGGTACTTGAAGAATAATTGCCACATTTTTCATTTTTTTTGTTGGTAGGGATTGGAGTATTTGCACCACAATTGCTACCCGGAAATCATTCATCGAGATGTAAAGTCCAACATCATTTGGGTGGACTTGGAGTATGAAACGCACTTGGCTGATTTTGGGATTGTAAGAATGATAGATCTGACAATATTGTTTGACTTGTCTTCAGTTGCTGGCTTAGTAGGCTACATCCTTCCAGGTCAAGAGCTTGGAGGGGTCACTTAGAGTATCCATTAGAAACCACATGCAAACAAAACTTTGGACCCCTATATACTTTTTAAATTTTAAATATAAATAAAAAATATATAAATAGAATTTTCTACTTTGAAAGTTTATGTTTTGAATTATTGATATTTTTATTTGTTATTAATAATTATTTACAATTAAATTATTTAAATAAAAAGATACACTGTAGAACTAAAAAATAACTTTCACACTCCTATATTATATAAGAAAAAATTGTCTAAAAAATGAACAAAAAATTCCTAAAAATAACTCTTTATTGAAATCTCATTTTGAGTTGAATATTGATTCAATGGTCATCTAAATGTATTCTCTATAATTATTTGAGTTGAAAAACATGCCACTTTAGTTCATTTTCAACCTCTTCTAAAAATCATTTTATATTTTATTTGAGTTGGAAATTTCAGCAATAGAAACCTATAGTCATTATTAAACAATGCTCAAAATTTTAGGTTGAAATTATAGTTGATTAGAAACCACTTGTTCGCATGTGGTTTGTTGTAGTAGAACTAAGTGCACCCCCCAAGGTGAAGAGTTGGATTCATCCATCCATGGTTGGACTTCGATTGGATAGTAGAATTTTTAGAGATGTGGAGTTGGTCAATCATTGTTCTAAGTTGCAATAGGTGATTTCTTAGAGCAAGATTGTAGTATGATTGGATGTTGGGTGCAAAATACTCATTTCGAACGTGAGTGATGGAGAAAACTGATATCTACACCTTTGGCATTGTGTTGATGGAGTTGGTGACTGGAATACGTGTTGTAGACCCACTTGAAGGTGTGGATAGAACAAATTTGGTGCAATGGGTTCAAAGCAAAGTGTTGATACCAAAAAGGTTGTATGAGATCCTAGACTCCAACAAGTTCACAAAGTGAGATGGTTCAAGTCCTACGAGCGAAGATGTTGTGCACCAATTATATGCCTACAAGTTGTTCCTCAATGCTTGAAGTAGTGAAAATGCTTGGGGACATGGTGCCTTAGTTGGGCATGAATGTTGATTGCAACAAGGATTTAGGAGGCTCTCTTGAGTTGATTTAGTTGTATGAAGTTGACCACAAATTTGATGTTGAATTTATTTTAAGACCTATAATGGAGTGTTTTGGTGGCCTTCAAAGTTTTGATGAGTAGGAACAATTGCAAAGATCAACTTAGGCGTATCATGCTTGATGAATTTTGTAATGGCATGACTTGTGGATGCTTGTCATTACTAGAAAACGCTGAAATTTCAACAGATTTCAGTTGATTTGGTCGCCTTGTTCCGATCACTTTTCTGTTGATTTCAACAAAAATCTGTTAATTTTAATAGATTTTTGTTCAATATTCAACCAAATCAACTGAAATCTGTTGAAATTTCAGCGTTTTCTAGTAGTGTGTGTATCTTGCAATAATGAATACATTTTATTGACTTGGTTTTTAGTGATCTTAATTACA
Source organism: Rhytidiadelphus loreus (assembly GCA_947034895.1). Taxonomy (NCBI): domain Eukaryota; kingdom Viridiplantae; phylum Streptophyta; class Bryopsida; order Hypnales; family Hylocomiaceae; genus Rhytidiadelphus; species Rhytidiadelphus loreus. The sequence continues at coordinate 22,511,684 of OX344765.1, read as the reverse complement.
TTTTGTTTTTTCATATTTGTATCATTTAGAAAAAGAGAGAAAACTGAATTGTTATATGAAATCAAGTAGCCTTCAATTCACATTATAAAATTGGATAGTCACAAGATTTGCAAATAGAAGGTTTTCAAGCACAATCATGGTCCAAACTATACCACTTCATTAGACTAGGTGCTCCTATTAGTATTCATTGCCAACATCACGATTTGTGACCTTCAAGTAAAGCCCTTTCTATTCATTATTTTTAGATCATGGAGATTCCAAGCCCCCATTTTGAGAAGTTCCATATTCAATAAGCTTAGTATTAGAAGGTGAAGAAAATCATAGTTTTCCTATACTACCAATAAATAGTGCATTTCCAACATTGTAGATGGGTTGTTGTAAGTACTTATTTATAGTCAAAATATTGAATTTTGTTGGATTCAATTCATGCAAATTCAATTATGTATGCAAAAAAATTTGTAGTCAAATCTAGAAGAATGGAAGTCTTGAGTTATGCTAAATTCAAAGAATGCCATAGTTCTAGAAGCATGCAAGATGAAAAATTAGTTCAATTACATAACCTTGTAAGGCTAACTTCATCCTCTCCTTCTAAAATCTATAGAATAAAAGGTTTGCAATCAACAAGCTCAAAATTTTGAGAGTAGAATTCAACACCCAAAATACAACACTATTAACTTTTTCTTAATATTGAATGAAGTATTTTGTTACTATACTTTACAAAACAGATAGTTCGCTAATGACAAGATTGATGTGTTTGAAATATGGATTGCATCTCCAGAAGAAACAAAATCCAAAATGGCTATAACCTTGGCATTGTTGCCTACCAAGTTCTCACCCTTCTCCATTACTTTACTATGTGTTTCCATGGATGAGAATACAACAACTATTTGTCTTTTTGCAATTTTGTTCAAGGGTTTGTGTTTCTTAACTAATAGTCGATGCCTACCCTTGCTTGTTGGACCACCTAGTGAGGATGTTTTAGTGGTGTCTACCTTAACAATGAGGTAGAGGCAAATGAATGTGAAGAAGAGACATATGATATATTGGGTAGTCATGTTGTAACAAGATTGATTTTTGGCCTTCACACTAAATATATATATTATATTATACTAGAACAGAGCCTGTTGCAATGCAACATAATAAAAAAAATGAAAATTGATGATTATATTTAATCATCACTTCATATAAAAAATACAAAACTCAATTGTTTTGAAACATTTGTGACAGCTCAAACATTTCAGAAAACATACATCTCCATAAATAAATATAATACAATTGATTAACTTGATTCAAATGTTGTAAGCCATTTGCTCAATGTAAAGAATTTAGACTATAAATGCCTTACAATTTGAGTTTCCAAGAACAATTTTATATTGTGTTTTTATTTTATTTGTTGATCACAATAAAAACACAAATGATAAAATTTCACCAAAAATATTAATTTTAAGAAAAACAATGATTCTCTATTACATAGTTACAAATCAATGTACAAATATTTGATATGTGCTAAACCATAGTGCTAGAAACATTACATGTATTTTGTCCTGCCAGAAGGGCCATTTCAGGCCGTTCCTCGCTGCTGGAAACTAGCTTGTACTATGTGAAATAAAAAATAATTTAAAATTTAATTTAATAATTTAAAATTTAATTTAATAATTTAAAATTTTAATAATTTAAAATTTTAATAATTTAAAATTTTAATAATTTAAAATTTTAATAATTTAAAATTTTAATAATTTAAAATTTTAATAATTTAAAATTTTAATAATTTAAAATTTTAATAATTTAAAATTTTAATAATTTAAAATTTTAATAATTTAAAATTTTAATAATTTAAAATTTTAATAATTTAAAATTTTAATAATTTAAAATTTTAATAATTTAAAATTTTAATAATTTAAAATTTTAATAATTTAAAATTTTAATAATTTAAAATTTTAATAATTTAAAATTTTAATAATTTAAAATTTTAATAATTTAAAATTTTAATAATTTAAAATTTTAATAATTTAAAATTTTAATAATTTTAAAAAAAAATCCTAAAAAAAAAAAATTAAAAAAAAAATTATTATTATTATTTGATGTGGCAGTCACCAAATCATATCAGTAGGCTATTGCAATGGAGTTCCCAGGGTTTGGGAATGTTGGGGAACGTAGGGAGAACTTGCAACCCTCTACAAAGGCCAAAATACATGTAACGGTACTCACTTTGACACATGTTAAATAGTTGGAAGAACAAATCTCACCTTTTTCAAATTTGTAATACTTCTTTGTAGACAATATTTCTAGTTACAAATCAATATTTACTATTTTGGGCATTTTGTGAGTGGTACTATGTACTTCAAAGTTTCCCTCGTACTCACTTTGGACATAGCCACATACATTTGACCATGTGTAAAACATGGTTGCTAAAGGAGAATACCAACAAAGTTGAATGATTGACCTTGAGCCTTGTTTATACCTAGTCATAGCAAATGCTAGAGCTATGGGAAAATTGGTGCTAGAAAAATGAAAATGAACAATTAGATTCTATGGAGATTAATAATATCCTTGGAATTAGAACTTGCATGCCTTTCTTTGTGGTCACTGATAGCAATTTCAGCATCAATCAGACATCCTTGGATGCTATGACAAATTAATCAAGTTCCATTATACAATCCTTCTTTAGGATTTAGATTTCTCAATAAATGATTGGTAGTTCAACTTTGTATTTCTCAGATGTTTGTAAATACTCAAATGAATAGGATCCTTTTGTTAAATGCAACAAAATTCTCAAATAAAATTTATCTAACTCTATAAAAGGAACAAAATATAGACAACCAATTGTTGATAACTTCAATTTTTTTTCCAAAGATACCACTTGTGGCCTCTCCAAGTGTAGTGTTTTGAGATATATATCCACATAAAGATGCATTCTTGCATTTGAATCAAACTTCTTGAGTAAAAAACAAACTTCCAATCTTAAAGTATAAATTCTTTGTAGATGCTCCCTCAAGTCATTGTTGTCTTGAAAAACAACTAAATGTTGGTTTAGTAGATCAATTGTCAAACATGTTATTGTAGGGAAATGATCATTTATCTTTCTTCCATTACAACTTTGTATTTCACAAAAAATTGTCATTGCAATGATCAAACCCAACAACTTGCACACACAAAAGCAAACTATTCCTCACTAAGAAAATTTAAAAACAAATCGAATAAAAATGTAGCTAATGATCTATTGGCTAGACTACTCCAACCAAACCTTGAAAGTGAAATGCTACAATACCCACCACACTAACAACAATTTGTTGACCACATGATCTTCACAATTGATCTAAGGCCCTCAATTCAATGACAATTCCAACAATCATGTTGGTGCCAACCCATCACTTGCAAAAACTCATTGAACATGCCTTCAAATTGACAAAAGGAAAGAAAACCTTTAACTTACGATTGTAACCAATTATCTAGTTTGTTGCTATAGTGCACCAAAAATCAATCGATTCTAACTAATGTAGTTTGTTGCTATAGTGCACCAAAAATCAATTGATTCTAACTAATCATCTAGCAAGTAGTTTGTTGCTATATTACACCAAAAATCAATTGATTTTAACTAATCTAGCAACCTTAGGAATTAGGGCTCAAGGATTCATTGAGAAGTTCGTGGGGAGCTATTAGGAAGTAGTACAATGCCGAGCAATCACGCATGCACATGAAAGTAGAGACATGGGCACAATGAAATCACTGGATGAAAACGTGACCTTTTTTGTGACACCAGGTCGTGATAAATTGTGTGACAATGAAGGACCAACATGTGTTTGTTGGCAACACAAAATTTTTGGGTAGGTACTTGTGATTGAAGATTTGTATATTTTAAGCTGAAACTTTAATAGAAGGTGGGGTTAAGGAATATCTTTCATACATACTAAATTTCATGACATATAAAAAAATGGGTCAAAAGTTATAACCTAATACATTAGATATGTTTTGGCCTGCTTGGAGGGTTGTTTCAAGTTGGTTCCTGTTGTTGGGAACTAGCCACTATTGTTCGAAAAATAATAATAATTAAAAAATAAATAAAACTAAAATTTTAAAAATTAATTAATTTAAAAAAAAATCAAAATCAAAATCAATTTAAAAAAATTAAATTAATTATTATTTATAAACAAAAATTTGAAATTGTTTATATAGAGTTATATATACACGGAAAGCTTTTAATCATTCCATTTTGATCAATAAGTCAAAAGTTATGAGGAGTTTTAGTTATGGAATTTCTACTCTAAAATAAACTCTAAAGTCCTTTATCTTACCTTTGAAAAAAATAAAATCACATGATATAGATTGTTTATTAGAATACTTCAACCATCGGGATTGGCATTTTTCAATTCCATAACTAAATTCTTAACAATTTTGTATTTTGAATCATTCTTTACTTCTTTCTACTTACTATTCTTTTCCTATATGTTGTACAATTCCAAAAAAGCGAAATTTTTTAAGCATGTAGCCAACTTGTCTAGGAAAAAAAATCCGAAGAATCACCACCATTTTGGACATTATTTCATAGAAAAGTGAGCTTGTGAAGTGCAGCTGCCTTGTTTTTTGCAGGGCCAAAAAAATGATTTCAGGGAATTTGAATGCTTATATCTTGCAATCCATGCAGTGGAAATTTCTGAATTTTTTTCTACATCTTTTCTAACCAGCATACTGCACGATCCCACGGTTACTTGTGTCCAAAAATGTTTTTTTTCTTTCTAAAAGTTGGTACTTGTACTAGAAATAGTTTTGGAGCGTTTTTGATGAAAATATAGTAGGCTGTGGACATTGTTATCAAGGTTATTAAATCTGACGAGCTTGTGAATTCATAGGCTCTTCCTCGGAGGATTGACGTGCCGAAAGCCAGGAAAATCAATTCAGGGTATGGAATTGTCAAAATCCCAAAATTAAATTATTTCGTCACCTGGGAACTTGGGAGAGATTTCACCAATTTCTTCCACCGACAAGAAGACTGCAGGCAACAGGGCAACGATCGCCAGCAGCTGCAACTCCATTGGGATACATGCATTACCTAAGGCTACACGAAATTCTTGCTTGGGACTTCTGGCAATGCACCTCAAATTTCTTCCAAATTCCTGAAACACTGCAGAGAATTTTATGATCATACATGACTTCCACTTCTCTTCTCTTCTCTTTGCGCTTACGATTTCATCTCTCTCTTGCCTGGCCCTCGTTTGGTCTTCGGCAATGAGCATTTAGCTGGTTTTGCGGCAATGGAGCTCATCAGCAGGTTGATTGTCAAGCTGATACTGTGAATTGTTGCGTATTAAATCTCGCTGCCATGGTTAAGTAGGCCTCTTGCTTCCCTCTCAATTAGAATGACTGTTTAATTCAGAAACTTTCAGATAACATCATAATGAAAATCTTCTCAAAATTCATGAGGTTCCCTATGGTATGACCACAGATACACTTCCCAACGAATCATAAGGAAAATAGTCCCTGTTGTCTTGTTGTAGTAGAGATATCTGTAAATCTGAATCTCATTGCCAGCTCCCTGCAGTAGGTAACTTTGTGAATGTCACCAAACAACATTGCTACATCTTTCAAGCAAAAACTTAGTCTAGCTCATTTCAAGATTTAGACAGTAAAATGGCTATGAAATCAACTTACAGTTTAGTAAGGGATGTAAGATTCCCGAGGATTCTCTCCATGTAACTGGTTGTTACTCAGATCTCTGAACCAAATTAAAAGTTACTTGGGCAGTTGGGCCTTCCCCAAAACATGAAAAAAAAATTCTCAGAAGGCTATAGGAAGGAAGAATGCAGTTCCTACTCGCACTATTATACTGACGCTATGATCCTTGAGTCAGCACTCTTTCTTTTTCTTTTCTTTTTGACACAAATGAAAAGAAATTTCATTGCACAGAGAGAAAATACAGGACAGCCAACCACAAGTGGAGTCAGCACTCTTTCTACAAAGCAGATTAAAAGAGTAAATTACCTTGTGAAGCTCAAGTGTAGCGTCTAAGACATTGGTGAAAACAAGGATACTTACAGAATTATGAGGGCTTGAGTTAGCCCTAAAACATCAGGAATTACGCCGAAAAGGGAGTTTGAATCCAACGACCTCCATAAGGGTAGATAGAACATTAGTAGACGGTCCTTTTACTTACACTAGAAATCGTCCGAAAGGGCACATGGAACGCAGTACATGAATCCACTCCAATAGTTAGGAAAAAATGGGACTTACAAGGTGCTGACTTCTAAGCAGCCAATGTTGTAAGGAGTTTCCCGAGAAAACTTGTTAAAGTTCAAGTCCTGCGTAAAAGTATTCAAGAGTGAGACTTTAAAATGCTACGTAACCGTTGAAGAATCTCAGAAGCTTAGAGAATACCGTGACATGAAAACTTAGGACCAAATTTCAAAAAAAATTCAAAAAATTCAAAAAAATTAGGACCAAAATGAAGCATACAATATCTGAAACGATGTGCACTTTCCAACGCCGGCCGGGAGTGGCCCTGAAATTTTGTTCTCTCGAACATTGCTGTGATCAAATCAGTTCCAGAACTGTAGCAGTGGCAGTGAGATTCGACTCCCAGGGTAGCTGAACCGAGCGCGAGAACAGGGAAGACTTTTTGCGGAAGCTCTACTGTGGCAGTGGCGGTGCCATCCTTTGCACGCCGAGCTTCCCGAGCAAACCGGGGAGCCCTTTCCCTACTCTCCGACTTCGTCACTCCACGCACGTGGACGATTCATTCTTGAGGACAGTGGCCGCTCGCGAAAGCCGGATTCACGCTCCCCTGTGAAATTCGAGTGCTGGGTCGTACGGATGCTTGTCGATCGAGGTGACGTTTCCTTGTCTCCGCTCTCTTGCGCTTACCGACAAATTGAAGCCCTCTCCGAGATGTATGCATGATAGCAGCTTATTTTGTGAGTTGTCGTTGCAGTACTTTTCATAGGTTTCCTCGTCTGGTGTTACGCATCACGCTCTGGGCACTAGGTCGTGTTGTTGTGGGAGTTCTAAGTTAGAGTTTCGGTTTTTGGTGTGCGGAAGTGGTAGGCTCGATATTGGATACTAATCTGTGGCGATATTCTCTCTTGCAGAGCCGTGAAGCCATTGAGGGAAAAAAGCCTGCAAGCTCCGTGCGAACTCTCACCTCAAAGTACGAGTGGCTGCATTTGCATCTTTGCTGGTATGGTTGGGATTGAGATGTCTGTCTTGATCAGCTCATTCTTGCTGAGAATGGAGTCTCCCTTACATTGGGTCAAGCAAGTTTTGATCGGTTGTTATGCAACTGGTTGATCTCCGTTGTCGTAATTAGTTGGGAAGATTCTCCAGGGTAGGACTTAGCCAAGTTTGCGATTTAAGATTGCCTTCCCATGAGCAAGCGATTTAGATGTAATTCTTATAATTCTTGCCCAAGGGTGACAGAGCGTCATGTGAATCATTAGCTCAGGGTCTAGACCAGCTTTGTCAGAGCAGAATCCACATTTGGACAAGGGAGTGGTACTTCAATTATGAAGGTTTCACCGCGGATGACACTAATTGGCATGGTTTGTGAAACACACCATCGATTAAGTGTGTCGGCTCAAGCCTTGAACCTGGTGTTTTCCTCCTTTCTTTCTAAACGTATGAAAATTTTAGAATATGATATGTGTCGCTTTGTTTTGCAGGCATACTTTGACGTTGTTCCGTCCCACTAGATTCCTGAAGGCTTACACTCTTGTCTCTCCTTCCAAAGCATTTGTTTCAGGAACTACAATCAATGCTTGAACAGGTGTGTGGTGCTTTGAGAGGAAAATTGTGGTCAGTCTTTTCTATCTGTCTATCACCATGTTCGAATGTGTTGATCCGTAGGGAATAATGTGGTGCATATTGCGAGTCCTCAAGTTGAAGTATCAGTTGCAACATTTGCAATGTTGTCAATATTTTGGGGCACTTAAGTAGCTTGTATAGTTGTATTTGCACTTTCTGTACATGCCTCCTTGATTGTTGTTACAGATTATGCTACCTAGGACTTTGTTGTTTGAAATTGCAATTTTGAATTGCAAAAGTGATTATGCTCAACCTATAGTTTTCCATGTGTGGCGATGTTTGATCTTGTAGATCCATGAAGTTATGAAGGGAATAAAGCTTTGCATAGTGCGAATTTTCACCTACAAGTGCAAGTTATACCATGTGCATCTTTCTTTGTATTGTGAGGAGTAAAATTTCTATCTTAATTGTTCTTGGGATGATTCTGCCTAAAATTAATTCAAGCCAATTCATATCCCTTGTTATGTTTCTCCATCTTTTGCAACTTGTCCATTTAAGTTGTATTAATTAGCTAGGATTTTCCATGGATGTTTTCTTGGGCAATTGTTGATTAAAGCAACCTTGTCTAGGGTGACATTTTTATTCATAGAGTTGTGAAGGCATTGAGAGAATTAAACCATGCATTGTACAAATCCTTCATTTCAAGTTTTGGGTGCAGTGTTGTTGGCATTTTGTAGATTCAACTTGAAGTTGGTGAAAGTAAGTTCTAATCTACAAACTATCTACATGGGTTGTTTGGCTTATATATAGGAATTTTCTTTCAACATTGTTTAGTAGACTCTACATAGAGTGCACATGAGTATGTTGTTTGTAATTACATATAACCTTGTGATAATTAAATGCAACCAAATGATTACAATTAAATCTCTTTGTAATCATGCACTTTTTCATCCAAATTTTCAAAATTCATCTACATTTTAAACAAAAATGAATTTTTTGTGTAAAAAAACTACTTCTGTTTAACAATACGTAAAGATTTATTTTCAATTGGTACAATTTGACCCTAGGGTAAAGATTTATTTGCCAAAAAAGAAGAGTTGCTATGGTATTAGCAAAAGAATTTGACATTGTACTCTCTAAGATTTAATAATCTAATATATTGGTCAATGAAATATAGTATATTAAGAATTTGTTATTATCAAATTATGCAATAAATCACTCTTGCATATAAATCATTCTTAGTATTTGATATTATTTCATAAACTTATTAGTATTAATTTTATTAGAATTGTTAGATAATATCTTTTCATACATATTACAAGGTAGAAGCACCTAATTGCAACACCTAAAAATGAGCCTTAATGAACACTTCCATGATTCCAAACTACAACTTTTTAAAAGCAACCTATGAAATTTTGAAGCATTTTTGGCTTCAAGGATGCCCATTCAAGGTTAGTCTAGTACTAAGTATAGGCTACCCAATTTTTTCAACTTTGAATTTTTTTTTAAATATTATTAGATTGTGATAATTACAAATCCACTTGGTTTGCATTTCTCTTGAGTTCACCAATAATCTCATCAAATGTTTTTGGTCATTTGACCTTTGAGGTAGTGGGATTAGAAAAAGATTGAAAGTAAATTTTTATCAATCATAATACATCTTAGAATAATTCAAAATTTCTATCATAAATCAATTATATAATTTTGTAATGAAAATTTAAAAACTATTTCAAATGTAGAAAATACAAATGAAATACACACAATGTTGTATATTTTGGATTCTATCACATAGAGTTTGCAATTGCAATAATTCATTTAGTGCTTGAATTTTTCAAAATTTCAAAATGGAGTTGAAACAAAAGTAGACAAGCTTTATATTCTTAGTTAAGTCAAATATGATTAAATCAAATACCAATCATGTTAGTTTGAAAGTTACAATCAAGGTTAATCAAGGTGCATTCCCTTTGAGGATGCGCAAACCTTGAGGAATTAAGGCAAGCTATGAGATTATGATTTTTATTTTTTAAATCATGGAAGCCAAAGATATGAGTGCTAGATTTATTTCTTGCTCATTATATACAAGTCAACTTGGTTTGAGCAAGAAGCTCATTTGGAAAATTGAATAGGGCTCTGACTGTATGGGTTTCACCAGTAATGATGCCCACCAATTTATGAAACACAATGTTGGCATATTTGTTGGTTTCTTTCTTCTAAACATTTTTGAAAAAGTTAGATGTCTATTCTATGCAATTTTGTATTGCAAGCATTAATTACCTCTCGATTGTTGAGTCTATTTGACATTGTTAATACTCACAGGGTTTGCTTAGAGAAGATGTCTTTGTGCCTTAGACTTGTAGTCTTGTTTTGAGGGTAAAACATCTAAAAAGATGTGGGTTTGAGGATTTTCAAGCTCCTAGTTGAAACTAGACTTTGTTTGAAAATCCAGAACTAATTCTTTGAGAAGAATTGATGTGATCAATAATCTTCTATAAACTTTTGATTAAAGAGGTGTGAAATTAGGCAATGGGGAGAGGGAACTATAATATCCATTACCTCTCTTTGAAACTCCTACAAGTTGAAGTTTAGCTCGTTATAAGTGAGATCACATCTTGATGCAAGCAACTTTGTTGAATGCTACTTAGAATGTCACATGTGATGATGGTGAACTATATTTGTAACAACATTGCAATGATAGTAAGGGCTTGTATCAATTCCCTAGATTGCAAAGCTTTAACAATGTTACAAAGTCTAAGCAAAAGAGTGCATTGCTAGGTACCTATCCTCTTCATATTTTTTTGTGATGTTGTGATCCATGTTTATAATAGGACTTCCCCTTCAACTCCTTTGAAGTTATAGTTCTTCAAATCTCTATAAATTTCTAGTGGTCTTCAATTCAAATACTTCTTGATCGAGGTGAAGTCTCTACTCCAATCAACCTACCAATAGTTTAGAAAAACTTGGTGGAGACCCTTGAGAAATTTGGATTGTGAGTGGTTTGGGGAGTATTATAAATTTGTGATTGTCATTTGAAGTCTTGAAATGTATATAGATTGGTTTGGCATGCCCACTAGCAAAGGAAACCTCTGGGGCAAAACAACCCATTAGAAGAAAATTCGGGTCTCCAGATGCCTAAGTTGGCAACGCAATTTTCGTGCTTGGAAATTGCTGAAAATGCCACCTTGCACGTTGCCGACGTGGAGTATAAGGTGATGACGAGGGATTTAGCACCCGTTGCTACCAATGGGAGTGACGCGTTGGAAACAATATTTTATTGGCGTACCGTTGTCCCCTGTCCTGTGTGTAGGGTTATAAAACGAATTTCCAATTGGGCGTACCAAACGCAGGGACTAGTCCCGCATGCGGACCGGTAGTGGAGCCGCGCATCGTTGTCAATGATGCGATGTGTTTGACAACTTGGAGGGAATTTCAAACTTGGCACGGAATTGGCTGAGCTCCAATTTCAGAATGGGTCCAAACGCGTCACTCGTTCAATGTCACAGTTCCATGCATTGTAGTTCCATGAATTGTGTGGATGCCAGTGTTGTCGAGTGCTGCCCAAATTGTGTGATCACTGGCAACTCGTTTCCAACAAGTGTTAGGTGATCAATTGTGCGTTGGCAACGTCATCAGGAATGGAGAATCGCAGACCGCGTTCGGAGGTGGCAGCAGTGACGCTCCACAACACACACAATGACCAGGGAGAGTGGATTCCAACGAGATACGAGAGGTTGTCGTGGGTGAGGTTGAACCCTGGTAGAAATGGAACTTGGGCTCGAGAGGCTCGTCGGCATGGAGGTGAGAGCATGAGGGGATCTTACAAGGCTCAAATCATGGACTTCCGGTTCAAGTTTGATGGGCGCAAGACCGTTTCCAACAAGCCGGAATTGGAGTCCGTGTTGGTTAGACATGCTTACCACCGGCATCAAGTGCTCTTAGATCCAGAGATTCGCCACGATCGGGTTCCATGCAATTGTGAGAATAGATGGCGCTTTGTTTCCACCTTTGATGCCATGTTGTTCTTGAAAGTTTGATGGCCATCAAAGTAAACGTGGCTGGGGCTTTACACTGCTTTGCTAATTTGGTTTGTGGTATTGTCTGTTGGAAACAGTTCTGTACCAATCCTTTTTTGAAGACTGGGTGGACCCACTTTCTATCCTTGGAGTCATCGTTGTTGTGCACAGCGAAATTGGTGAAGCCACTCGGAATGGGAGGTCCTACAATGAGCTTCTGGAGAATGGGATATTTTTTTCTAACCTTGTCTATGTGCCACCTACACCAGGGCTTCTATATGGATCAGTTGAGCCACTGTCGTTGCCACCTTTCACTGATCCCGAATGGCCTCTCCCCGACATGCACACCAGTGAAGCGTTTCGGTTCAAGCTTCGGGCCGATTTCCAAGCTGTCACCAAGGCCACCACTGGAAGCCGCATGGGCCACCTCCAGTGGTTTATGCCCTTGCATGTATTTGTAGATCTTTTTGCGTGTGAGGAGGAGAGGATGAGACGCACTGCCGTCCTGTACGTTGTCAACAGCCCCTCCGACGAGTTGTTCACGAGCCTCATGGACGCAGGTTGGCATCAGAAAGTAGTCTTCGGCAAGGACATTGTCAGGTGCACAATCTCAATGGACACTGTAGCCTTCAGGTAAGGAGACTTTTGTTGCCAACAGACTGTTGCATGTGCCATTGAGAGTGTTTTAGGGTGTAGGGTGCTTGTGAATTGTTGCGAACGTTGAAAACAACCTTTCTTAGACGTGTCGGGTGTGCTGTAGATACCATGTTGGGCGAGCAACGTTGTACACAAATTTCAAGTACGGCCGAGAGCGTCTGGCGCCAGATGGTGTTAGTTGGCAACAGATAGACGAAGTGCAGGAGGAGGACATGGTGGTCCTCCCATGTTTGTTTGAAGGTGTGACGGTGGCAAGGTTCCAGGTGGGTCGAACATGGCCGTTGGCACACATTCGCAGAGAGGTGGATATCACCTTGGGAGGTGTGGTTCCAGAAGACTTCCGCTTCTCTGTCCGTCAGCAAGGGTTTGCAGACATCCTTGTAAACCGGAGGCAGGAGGGTGCCAACAGGGTAGCAGATGTCCTTCCTCCGTGGACGTTGGAGATAGTGGCAATTACCAACTAAGTGGTAGAGCATGGTTAGTTTAGAGAACTATCAATGTCAGTTTTGAGACATTTTAGCACTTACATTCCTACAGGTGCCTCTTTCAACGTCACGTTGGAAACAAGTCGGTTTAGGATGATATAGAGTTAGATAAGGACTTATGTGTAAGCAACAACCGTCATAGGAAACACTGTAAGGCTGAATTTTGATAATCAAAAAAAAAATTGGACGTTGATAGTTACCTTCGTGTTTGGGACGTGTTTCAGACTTGGTTGCCACTCGGTTCATGATGAGAAATGACTGTGTTGGAAACAAAAGAACTCCTCATGTTTGGGACGTGTTTCAGACTTGGTTGCCACTCGGTTTATGGTGTTTGTGACTATGTTGGAAACAAGAGGAGTTCCATTACATCACGGTGATTGTACATTTGACAAAATGAGGCAACAACTTCACAATGACTGCGTTGGAAACAAGATGACTCTCATTTCCTCTAACTCTATCATGACTCGTGACTTCCTGTTCCAACAATGCTTTCTTTTGTACACGTCCATCTAAGTCATATGGCGTGTGTAAACAAGGGCAAATCACAGAAGGGAACTGCATTCATACAAAACATGTTGACAACAGAGATGGGTACCGAAAACTTGCGAGAGAGTTGAAGAACTAATGAATGCAAAATCACAATGAAAATATGCGGAAATGCAGAATTTTCATATTCGTGAAAGGCAGGTGAACAAAAATGATGGAAAGAAGTTTCTGCTTCCTATGACTGTCCTCAAAAACCCATCAGTGCCATTTCAAGTGTAGGCCTGCTAAACATCCACTGTTTCCAACGTCTACTACTGCCTACACTAGCTTGATGTACAGAAGGCGCTTCTAAACACGACAAAAAATCAAATTTGGTCTACAAGCGCATCCAAAACTTCTGCATCCGCCGAATCTATGGATGACGAACCCGCTGCCTGAGGCCTGCCAGCAGATCCACCCTCAGATGAAAGATCGACGTGCACTGGTGCGGCAGGCGGGCCCACTGCGGGAGGTTCACGCGACGTTGCCAACTCCGCCTCCGCCCCATCTGTCGGTGCCAACGGGGTCGCGTTGGCAGTAGCCCCCGAATCTGAAGGCATGGGAGCTTTGCTTTTGTTGTTGTCCTCGAGCGGCAAAGGTGGTCTTCTTTCGGGCTTCGTCTCCCCTCTGCTTGCAGCTACTGCTTCATTTGCTGTTGGAAACAGAGCACATCCCACATGAATATTACCACAACATTGTAAAGAAAAGACAGAATTCCAACAATACAAAAGAGAAGAGCAAAGGTTTGAACTATAGATGTTGTGTTATAAATTTGAGTGACAATTACCAACTAAGTGCATATAGTACATTACGCTACCAGAAACGTACTGTGAAAGGCTAAGTCTCGCACGGCTGCGTCAACCGCTTCTGTATAAGGAGATCCTTTTCGCCTGAATGCAAAACAAGGAAGTGCCCAAACGTATTCTCTAGGAGCAACAGGAGAGAGCACTGAATGCTGGGCCTTACCAGCCAAGGGTGATGCACCTAGCGGTGTCTTTAACAACTTCGGAGCTATTTCACCTTCAAGGATCACAGAGGCTTCCCTCTTCCGAATGCTGACACCATAAGAAGCCCCCTCACGCGGAACCTCATTCTCGCCAACACAAGTCGGGATCTGTGTTTCCAACGCGTCAAAGCCCCATGCTTCCAGCCACTGACGGTCACCTCCTTTCTTGCACCTTGGACACACCCGACTCCCCGAAAGAAGTTCAGACCACAAACACCATGGGTGAAACAGGCAACCACATGAGAAGGGCACAGCACCGTTGGAAACAAACAGTTGAGAGCACAAGCCGCAGGGTGAATCCACTTCAAGAACTGGCTTGACACCCGTTTCCAACGCCTTGTCGTCAGCCAACTTCTTCGGCTTGATGGAATACTGGCTTGCTCTCTCTGTTGCCAACTGCTTCTGGAGATCCCCCAGTCCTTCCTCGCTCAACCTGAAGGCTTCCTCCAGTTCCTTAAGGCATTTGGACTTCTCAAGGACCGAATCTTGAACTTCCTCCAACTTGTCGTTGTTGGCAGTGATGTCCTTGCACACCTCCCGCTGCTCCTTGTCCACCGTTGCCTTGTCATACAGGTTCCCTGCTGCCGCAAGCTCTCTACTCCGCCTCCGCAAGCAATCCTTCACAGAGTTGAGGCGTTCGTCTTCTGCTTCCAACGTGAAGATTGTGCCTTCCAGTCCCTTTAAGGTACCTCGCAATCGGGAAATGCACTTGGATTTGCCCTTGACGTCTTCCGACTTCTCTTTCACCTGCTTCTCCAGCGCGGCCACCTTGTTCCCAACATTGTCAACGCCGTCAGTGTTGCCAACGGCCTCAACTTCTCGCTGCTCCTGCTCCTCGCGCCCAACTTCGCTTCCAGCGGGCCGAAGTCCAACTTCCTTCTGGAAATACAGCCGGAACTCCTTCAGAATGGACCACATCTGCTCCCTCAATGCTGGAGGGCCCAATTTCAGGGGATTCAGGCCCGGATGAGCGAGTCGTTCTTCAGTCAATTGGGCCGCAGTCGCTGCCCAATTCACCTTGTTCCTGCGCCCCTCCTTGTAGAAGTACACACACGCGCGCAAGAATGTTTGGCTGAAGGCTTTGTTGTCAGGTGCATCGCCATAAACCCTCATGTACATCCGAAGGTATAGATCCCGCGAATTGAGGTCTCTGCACTTGTCCAAGCAGTACCGTGTCCTGTTCAACCCCTCGCCAGGAACCCAGATGGACTCGTACATGTAGGAGGGAACCATAGCCTCCGTCACCTCCTTGGGCATGATCCCTTCTTTGCACAATCCGTAAACCCTGTGGAAGAACTCTGCGTCATACACCGCCTTGTGCCTCCCCAACAAGTACGGTGCCAACGTCACCAGCCTCTTCTGCAACGCTGGTGGAAGCCCGCTTAAATCCGCTGGAACCTCCCACGTTCCCCATCCCGGATCGGTGGGGAGAAGCACTTGGTGCTTCTGGGGAGGAGCAGACTCTGCCAACACTGCCGCCATGAGAGCTTTGCCTTTGACAAGGCTTTTCGAACGAGCTTTCCTGCTTGACGCGCTCATGGTGAGACCTACAATTGACCTGCTGCAAAGACAACAGGAGAGAAGAAGTGCAATTGGAATGTGTAACCAACAGCGCGAAACTCGCACAAGAGAGAGAGAGAGAGAGCAATGGCAACGTAGAAGTACTTTGAAGTTTCACTTGTGCCTGAGGCTGGGGGTTTATGGGGCAAGTGCCTTGCTTATGACGCCAGTAACTCCCAACGTGCTCCATGATGGCACAGCCGCCTCCTGTTGCCAACGAGCCAATGAGCTTAATGATTAGATGTCGCTTTAGGCCCTAACTGAGTGTTTGGGACGTTACATTATGGTCAGTATCTTATGATTCCCTCATCCACTGATGGCAACTTGTTTCCATCATGGCCTAATTTTGTGGAGTGGGCACATCACCTCATAGTGTCTCCTGTTGGCACATCATGGACCCCAGCAAGAGAAGCTGGTACTTCTCTAGGAACCCAGTCATTTTATTTTATAAGCACGGTGCCAACAGGAGATCACAAATTTCTAGGGTCGTGGGTTTAGGGGTTAGAATCTTGGTTTAGGGTTTTCGGTTTAGGGTCCCTCTTAAGCATTAAAATTGCCTAGGTCTGTGGGATCAAAATGGGTACATTTGACAATTTGTTGGCAACAAGATTTGGGCAGTACAAACTTTACATTTCTGATGTGGAAATTTTTCCGCTTGCTGTGAAAATTGGTGGTTTATAGTGATTTTATCCGAAAAAGTGAATGATACCTAAAAAAACTTGCAGAATCCTTCCATGAGTGGATATTGTAGTAAAAAAACACTATGGTGTAAATTCAAAGGCTTGTTTCTAACTTCTACACATGGAAGCGCCACTAAGTACATTGGTATGTGGCCTCGTTAAATAAACCTCAGCCACCGTCGTTGCCAACGGCCTAAACTCTGTTGCTATGGAAATGGTGCCGCTGTTTGCTACACCCTCCATTTCAAGACGTCGCCACCCAAGCACGGCCTACTCGTGATCTACCTTCCCTCCAGATTCTAGCTGCATCCATTGCATTTGACGTGTTGTAGGCCGTCCTCTTTCTTGTTGTCGCTGCCGTTCTTTGGGCATCATCTTCCATCGATGTCGCGTTGGCAACGTCCTTCAGTCGTTCCTGCTTGGCAAACCTGTGTTGTATGTTTCTGTACCAATGTTGGTATTGCTGAACAATGGAGCTTGTTCTCTCTTTAGTGCCTCCATGTTGAGTGTGATGCTGATTAGCAGCCTTAGCTGCGTGATGAGATTTTTCCATGCCCTGGTTGTTCCAAACAGCGAGACTTCCATACGTTTCCACATACCAAGGACCATGGCGCACCAGATTATGCTAGCAAATCACAGCATTCAAGGAATTAGTAGAAGTACGTGTAAAAATGTTGCACTGCGTGAAACGAGATGCCATGAAATGTGTCAAGTTCACATACCATCACACCCTGGACCCCCTAAGCTTGTCAAATGAACTTCCCACATGACGGCAAACATTGACTTTGAACTGCAGATGTACGTTGGCAATAGACGGTACTCACCATATAATGAGTCACATGGTCTTCCCCGAAGCATTTCAAGTAGAGGCTCCCCCATCTCTCAATTTTACCTTTGAAAGTCTCCCTTTGCTCTTGATCCAAGGAAAGGCCAACCAAATAAGGGAACACTGTTTCCAACGCCTGCCACATTTCCACCCTGTCTAGATATTGCCTCCCTTGTTGAAGAGTGTTATTTTCTGAGCGCAAGACATCCTTCCATACTCGATCTTGCCCTGACCAAGTCGATGGTTGGAACATCCTAGTTGCAGTCACACCACTGAGGGAGGGTTTGATGGGGACACTGTTGGAAGCGCCACTGAGTACTGGGTCCTTCATGATGCGGACGTTTCCACCGTGAAGACCAGCTGCTGACAGAGTCTTCTCCATATTCTCTATGGCTTGTTGCTGACGCTCCTCATTCTTCATGTTCCAAATGAACATGAAATGGAGGTGAAGAATTTTCTCCATCATTCGAGTTAACGCATGTAAGGTACAAATATGTACCCTCTCAAGTGGAATGGGTAGAATAGGCTTCCACCGTGATTCTCTGTTAGTGGCGAGCGGTTTACATTGCACGTTGCCAGCAAATAAACCTCCATGCCATGTATGTTTTCTCCGCCTAGCCTCTGTAGCAGCAGACGCGGCTGTTCCCAGCACTGGTTTTGTCCGCTGTTGGTTACAGTAAATGCATGAGTGTATCGCGTTGGCTCCATGCTTCAGCCCATACAAACACTTAATTGTCTTCATGTCAGCTGACAAATGCCACTCTACTTTGAAGTCTCCAACACCCTCAACTCTTAACAGTTGACCCTCATCTTGCGCTTTGATGAGTGTAGGGAACTGAGTTTGTTGGAACACCCAGTGGAGAACTTCATACGACTCCTTGGCCACCTCAAAGCATGCGATAGGCCAGATTTCGGTTTCCGATTGGACTGAAAAATATCTATCATCTGTTTTTTGTATGCTGGTGTCTAATGCACGATTCATGAGCGTCAAACTCACCCTTTCGAATTTTCTCCCATGTACAATCTCTGCTTCGTCCATCTTCAAGACGAAAATTAAAGGCTTGTTTCCAACTTCTGGACATGCAGGTTCAGTTTCCAACGTCAGAGCACCCTACACCGCTTGATGTACAGAAGTCAATAAGAAATCACGTTGGAAACAAGTACCGTTTGAACAGGAATGTTTTGAAAAGAAGGATATTCACCTTCGGTCGTGAATTGGTATAGCTTCACCATAGTCCTCTGCACCACTTCGATGTCAACAAACAAAGAATTCTTGGGCGTTAGAACCACCCTTGATATGTCTGATTTCTTCTTTCTTCCTTTTCCAGTGGTAACTGAAGGTTGCACCACCAACTCCAGCGTACTGTCAATATGGTAATAGTTGCCAACAAGATCCGTCAACTTTGAATTGAGTTATGTTCGCAACAAACTGACCTGTTCAACATAGTCCATATTGTGAGAACACCACGTAAGCCTAAACCCACCACTAACATGCCGTTGGAAACAAGATTTTCCTTATTGAAGTTATGTAAATCGCCCAGAACCCTAAACCCTAAACCAGGTTTTGCGACTGCAAACACGTTACCACCCTCCCTCTAGCAGCGTTTATGGGGCCCCTGCTATAATTCTGTTTTCCAATGCTCCGATCGACTAGGCTAATGCAAGAACCCTCCAGTATGTCCTATATTGAAATTTTCCATCGTTTCCAACAAGGCATAGCAATACGCTCTACTTTGAATGTAAGCCCAACTCGTTTCCAACAATGCATAGCCAAAATTCATGGAATGGGAATAATAACTTCAAACCTTGTGCGGGTTTGGCAAGAATGTTGGCTTCAAGCGTTTGTCAACGAGCTGCACTCGCCCTTTGATCGTCTTGTAGATCTCACCATATCCTTTCTGTGACACTCCAGTCATATCGCACGCTGCTAGTATTGCTTCTGTTCCCAACTCCGTCCCAATTTTCTCAAGGTAGTGGTTCGTCATGCTGGTTGCAGCATGACTATGTTGCGAACTTGATATCAACGCCAGCGTCTCTCCCTTTGACATCAATAGTCCAATCGCCTGCCCGGTCTCATCTTGGGTATCCTTGTCGCCACACAGACGTTTCCTTCTGTTAGACGTCCTGTTGCCAGCGTGTATAGCTTGAACTACCTGCGGTTGCAACAAACTTCGAATTTTGGCTATACGAGCCCTCGACGCGCCACCACTCTTCGCTAATTCAACGAGGCCCTTCGATGGTCTTAGTTGTGGTCCTGCTGGAGTCCTGACCATTCTTTCCATTTTCCTTTGGAATTTCACTATGGACTTTCTTGCTTCCATGAGTTCATGCTCCAACTGCAAGACCTTCTGATGCGCACCTTGTCGTCCTTGTTCGTTCGCCAACTGCAAGTTGTTGTTGTGTTGGTCCTCATTCCTGTGCAACTCTTCTTCGACTGCTACACATCGAGCCCTAAAGAAGTCTAAACCGCTCTTCAAAGTGTCAATCTCCTCTTTACTTCTTGCAACAAGTTCCTCTGAACGTTGTGCCCAGCTACTGTTGGCAACGTCCAGATCCTGCGTTAGTAACGCAATGGAATTTTGCAAGGCTTCCCTCTTCCGAATTGCATCAGCTTGTGTCTCCTGTAATTGCCTTTCCAAGCCTTTTATTGAGTCACAGGTGCTAACAAGGTTTCTAGAATATCCTAGGAGTCCAGAGTCACCGTGACACACAAATTCTAAGCAACTCTTGATTGTTTGAAACGGTGGTGGCTTCCCTGTGACAGGATCTGTTGGGTACAAATTGCCATCCAACCATAAATCAATGTTGGTGGCTCCAGAATCTCTCAACGCTGGAAACTCTGCTTTTGAGGCTTGCTGATCAATTCGAACCCCTTTCCTCACAATAGGGGCGAATTTACTATCCAATATAACAGCTGCTGTATACGAACTACCCTTTCCAACATTGGTAATGTCCTGAAGTGCCATCCTAAACCGAAATCTCTCAAATCGTGTGCCAAAGCCACCCCAAAACCAGTTGAGGGATGCCAATGAGCCTGTTGGCAACGGCAATGAGGCCAGCTCATTTGGCGGGAAGCAATTCCAACAATTGAGAACTTGCGAGCATCTCCACGTTGACATTCCCCACATCCCCCAATTCACACGCTCGTCAACTGGATTGTACATGTTGAGTACACTAATTGGAAATAGTGGCTTCCAAATCAGAATTCCAAATCGTGGATTAAAAGATTATAATCCACAATTTGGTACTCGCAGTCAACATTAAAATAGTCACCGAACTATATTAATCTATGTGCCAAACTCATTGCCCCAAGTGTTGAGTTGCCAACATGGCAAATGTTTGTACAGAGTCCTGGTGCACGGCTGTTGACAACAAGGCGCCACTTGAGTGCTTCAGTGACAACTCGACCTGTACCGTCCACAGCTCATTGGCGTGCAGGTTTGATGGCAACAAGCGCCAAGTACCCATGATGTTGGAATTGACCATTTTCTAAAAAGCAAAAAATTATTTTTCAAGCCCAAAGTACCGGCCATCCAGAGACCCGAATTTTCTTCTAATGATGAAGTTGCTGAAATTTGGAGTTCTTTGAGCCATATACAGTGAAGTCCACTTTCAATAATAAGCACATTAGTCATCAAAGGATTGAAGATTAGTCATGACTGAGAGTTATTAGAGGGATCTATTTGCAGCTCAAGATAGAGAGGAGGCATTTGGATGGCAAACAACTATACAAGATTTATCTCTTGTGGGCCATAACATGCACAAGTGTCTTGTGTCTCAATGAAGAAGGCTAGGTGTTGTTCAAGTGGAATAAAGATTTTTTGGAAGATGTAGACGTCAACTTGAACAATTGCAATGCCTTGGACAAAAACTCTTTGTTTGTGGAATGGTGTGAAATGCACCCATGATCTATAATTGTGTTAGACTTCTCCCCTCTCCCTTTTTTCCACCTAGTTGGGGACATCGAAGCCCTCACTCTTTGTAAGTGGCTTTGTCATGTCAAGGATTTGTTGTTTTAGAACATCTATCTTTGATTTTAAAGTGGTGCATTGAATAGGCGGCATTGTGACTTAGAACTTAGGTGAGGTTAGCTTAATTGACATTGAGTGCAATGGAGTTTGTCAATCTTACAATCTTGAATGTGGGAAACACAAGTTTGAGTGGAAATTTCCTTGAGGACATTGTGAACTGCTCAAGTTGATATACCTCAACTTGAGTTGGACCCCACATCAATGGAAAATTTTCAGATGACTTTTCTAAACTTCAACATTTGCAAGTGTTGGACCTAAAAAATTTGATGAGCTCCGAGAGTTGCAAGTTTTGAATCTTGGCTGGAACCACTTCAAAGGCCAAATGCTATTCTTTCGCTAACAAAGCTTAAAGAATTGACTATCACATAACAATTGGAATGGCAATTTGCCATTGGGCTTCTTCACCATTCCAAACTTGAAAGTATTGTGGTTAGGCTCAAACTTGGATGCCCTTGACATGGTGCCATGGCTAAATGTGAGTTTGTAGGTAGGCCTAGAGGATCTTCGCTTGTATGGTGTGAATTTTCCACCATCTCTATTTTCAACAAGACTATTAACTTTGACAAAGTTGAGGACTCTTGATCTTAAAAATTTCCAACATATGCCACTTCTCATTTTGCTCAATTTGAGTGTTAATAATTTAAGTGGTCCAATTCCTCTTGAAATTGCCAATTTGGAACAATTATTTGAACTTCATCTCTATTGGAACCAATTGATTGGTAAAATTCCATATGATCTTTGGAGGAATACCTTGTTTCAATGGGTGAACTTAAAGCACAATCTTCTTGAAGGTCCTATGCCTATGTATCTTTGTTGGGGCAACAATGTGAGTTTGAAATTCCTTAGATTATATAAAAATAAATTAACTGGTACAATTCCTAATACATATGGCAATTGCACAAACTTGAGCGTATTGCAACTAGATGGCAATTAACTGGAGAGACTTGTACCAACAAGCTTGTAGGAAGGTGCCAACTTGGTGAGGATGCAATTGAGCAGGGATCGTTTGAGCGGAAGTATATATGTCAACATCAAAAACGCAAAGTCTCTCTCCATCTTATTTGTGCAAGACAATCATTTTTTGAGCCCCATTCCTACAAGGATTAGATAGACCAGCTTGGTCAAGTTCCAAGCCAACTCCAATGGATTCAATGATTCCCTTACTCCATTACAGAAAAACTTATTGAGCTTGATGCAACTTGTACGCGAGGGGTTCACTTAGAGTGTCCATTAGAAACCACGTGCAAATAAAACTTTGGACCCCCTATATACTTTTTTAATTTTAAATAAAAATAAACAAATAAAATATGAACAAATTTTTCTACTTTGAAAGTTTATGTTTTGAATTATTGATATTTTATTTGTTATTAATAATTATTTACAAATTTTTGAAGTAAAAAGATATATTGTAGAATTGAAAAATAACTTTCACACCCGCATATTATATAAGAAAAAATTGTCTAAAAAATGAACAACTTTTTTTGAAAAATAACTCTCTATCGAAAACTCATTTTGAGTTGAATATTGATTCAATGGTCATTTAAATGTGTTCTCTATAATTATTTGAGTTGGAAAATATGTCATTTTAGTTCATTTTCAACCTCTTCTAGAAATCATTTAATACTTTATTTGAGTTAGAAATTTTGGCAATAGAAACTTATAATCATTATTAAACAATATTCAAAATTTTAGTTTGAAATTATAGTTTATTAGAAATCACGTGTTCATAAGTGATTTATTGTAATAGAGCTAAGTGCACCCCCAAGAACTTGTATTGGGTGCCAATTCATTTGATGATGCCATTCCTACCAATCTAGGCAATTGCTCAGAGTTTTTCAATTAGACCTTTCTAGTTATTTGGTTAGCACCATTCTTAACGAGCTAGGCCACCTCAACAAATCAAGCATTTTGGATGTCGCAGAGAATGGCCTCACATGAAACATCCCTGCATGCCTCTTCAATATGATGGATTTACAAATGTTGAATGTGGCCCTCAACAACTTATCAGGGGTCATCCCAACAGAGGGAAATGGAGTAACATTACTTCATTAGGAGAAGAATGAGGCGTCCCCAAGGCCGCGAGATCTGTTACAGCCCGCACAGCTGGAAAAAAAATTCGAAAATTAAAAATTAAAAATTAAAAAAATTCAGGTGCGGATTTGACACGGAAGACTACATGCCATGAAGATCGAGTACAAATAAGTTTTTTGGAAGAAAAAAATTTAATTTAAAAAAAATCTGAGGTGGCCGATGATCGGCCACATCGGACTGCTCACGTCGGACTACTCAAGTCGGACTGCTCACATCGGACTGCAGGTTCGAAAACTTTTTATTTTTTATTTTTAATAAGTTTCCCGCCATAATCAGCTCATTTCAACTTATCAAAGGGAAGGGGCCTTCTTGAGGCCCCATACTTCTCCTAATGATAGCGAACTTCACTCAAAATCTACACTTGTGCATGGGGGCCTCATGTGGTTCCAATTCATCTATCCAAGACTTGGTATCTAAAGGGGGTAGAAAGTAAGCATGGATGGTGATGGTGGGGGTGTTTGGTGTTGTGGTGTTTGTATTGTTTGTGGTGTTGGTTCTCATTTTAAAAAGTTGCATCAACCACACCTCACAATGGGACATTTTACACTTGCTTGAAGAAGAAAGCTCATAGACGTTGACGTCATTTCACAATAAAGTGTACCATGAGGATGAGGTCACAACTTTGGAGGAAGAAAATATTATCGGAGTTGGTGGTCTGGCCAAGTGTACAAGGTCACATTGAGCAACGGTGAGATGGTAGTTGTAAAGAAATTGTGGAATGTGAAGAAAAAAGAAGGGTGATGTGATCACGGCTTCGGTACCAAGGTTCAGAAAGTTCTTTGTTTGTTTCCATTAGTTGCAAAGGTGCAAGTGTAGTTCTTTACAAATGTTGAGTCATTCATGCAAAAATTTGACTATGGATGTGCATGGGATTTTCTTGCTTGGATGAGGTTCAGTTAAAGACAATGGCCAACATTTATCACCAACACATTGTGAAGCTTTTGTGTAGTTGCACCAAGGGCAATATCAACCTTTTGGTGTACAAGTATATGCCCAATAGTAGCTTGGGAGATTTGTCGCATGGCCCTAATGCCGACCTAGTGCCATGGGAAATGCGCTACAAAAAAGCCATGGAGGCTACCATAGTTTGTTACTACAACCCATCTCTCATGTTCTCAAACTAAAATTAGTGTGACCACTCTTGGGAGTCAATTATGTGTATTAATATGGGTGCCTAGAAAATAACTATTGGATTTTGCATTTTCTATGTTGGCAAGGATTGGAGTATTTGCACCGAGATTTGCACCATGATTGCTCTCCACAAATCCTTCACCGAGACATGAAGTTCAACAATATTTTGGTAGACTTGGAGTATGAAGTAAACTTGGTTAATTTTGGGATTGTAAGAATGGTAGATCTAGTAGCATCACTTGACTTGTCTTCAGCTGCTGGCTTGGTGGGCTACATTCTTCTTGAAGATCTTTTGTCCATGGCTATGCTTGTAGTGGATAGTAAAACTTTTGGAGATGTGGAATTGGTCAATCATTGTTTGAAGTTACAATAGTTGATTTCTTATAGCATGATTAGAGTGTCTAGACTTTGGATGTAAAATACTTGTTTGGAACACGAATGATAGAAAAAATTGATATCTATAGCTTTGGCGTTGTGTTGATGGAGTTGATGATTGGAAAACGTGTTGCAACTTCATTGAAGGGCATAGATGGAGCAAACTTGGTGCAATGGTGCATAACAAAGGGTTGAAGCCAAAAGAGTTGTATGAGATCCTAGACTCCAAGTGTGGAAAGAGTTCACAAAGTAAGATGGTTGAAGTCCTACGAGTGGGGATGTTGTGCACCAATTGCATGCCTACAAGTCATCCTTCAATCCCCATTTTTTCATTAGTCCAAAATGGCTTATTGCTAAGGATTCTTTCATTGTCATTCATTGTCTTGCCAAAAGTTGCCACCCAAAACATTAAATTTTTTTTTAAATGTTTATATTTTACATGCATTGAATTCTATAGAATTGGCATACTTTGGAGGGCTACTATAGGGATAAAAGTGAGTTCGACAAGGCTTTAGGAGCCTCCATCTTATTTGAAAATTTGTAAAGATAACAATATCCAACAACGCAAGAGTAAAAGCCTATTCATTGCTTTTATTCATTGCTTTTATTCATTTATAAGCTAGAATTATAAGAAATTCATATGCAATATGAAAATTGAAGTGTATTGGAATTCTTTTGAAAAAGGGGACAAAAAACACATTCTACATTTCCAATGTTAGATGAAAAAAATCACTTAAAACAATTGAAAGTTATACAAATGGATTCCTCACCTCGTAGGTTTGAACTCAAATATTTTCTCACCTAGGAAAAAAATGGAGTAGTGTGGTGTCGTGGTACTCATGCAAAGAAGATTACTTTGTTCACAAACTTAGAAAAATTGATTGATGGTGAAGTCTATTGCAACTTGTAGGTCCTTCATTGTAGATGTTTGTATCACATGTCTTTTGACTGCATGATTGATGCTAAGGTAAAATAGCCCATTGTGGTCAGATGACCCATTGTAGACACCTAGGAAATACCCTCATTATAAGGGGGGGTAGTTTGTAAGATTTTGGCTTTAATGCATGTCTTAAATGACAATAATGGAGTGATTACTGACTGCATTAGGAACTTCCAATTTTGCAATGTATATTCATTGTAAAATTTGACTTTTTAGACCTTCCATTCTAGAAAATACTATGACTACTTTAGGTGAACAATATGAGCATGATGAATTCAGATTTTGTTTGTTCTAAAGTAGTCTACAGACTCTTTTGGGTCATGATGCATTGAACACTTCAAAAATTCATAGTAAATTCATACTTTGCCCAAAAAAAACATAATTTCAATTGTTCTCACTTTTTCTCACACTTGTACTACTATAGGGGAAAATTTTGAAATGTTTTAGCAACCACATGTGGTTAAACTCCTAATTCTAACCACAATGGGTTGTTCTACCTTATTTCACAAGCATCCTATAACCTATATAAATTTTTTATTTCGAAAGATTATCAAATTGAACTTTAAAATAAATTTCATGTATCGGATTTGCTAATGCATAAAATAATTGCTTGCAATCTAAATGCCATGAGTACAAGAAGCCATTGAAAGTGTATCATCTTGTGAATCCACCATTTTGTATGCCCATAATTGATTTATTTTCCATATGTGTCCTTTGTAGATGACTTTACTGTTGATTTATTGGTGCTCATTTTAAACAAACTTTGAAAGCAGATATCTCTCCATTTGGGGGTCAGTATCCTCTATTTTCACTTCGCCATGCCATTCTAGGTATTTAATAAACGAAAGCATTATTCCTTCATCCAAATTGCAAACAACTTTTGGGTGCACATAACTTTGAAATACCTGAAATTTTTGAGGATTCATCAAATTCTCTCTTTTGAAGGTAGGATAGACACTTATAGTATTATTATAGGATATTATTATTCTATTATAGCAAAACGGTTATTCAGTATGGTCCAAACTGTTTATCACAAGGACATGCTAGTGTTGGCGTTATTGTAGCATTTGTGGTGTGCAGGGGGCGATTGTTGTTAGATTGATCATATTGATTTTCATACTATCCAATTATTTCACCCATCCTAAATAACCATTTCATTTCAGTGGAGTGATTTGTACAAAATCACTTGCAGCACTTTGTCAACAATTGCATTCTGACTGAAATAATTTAGAATAATCACGTACGGATCCCCGTCAATCTTCTGCACATGTTGGATGCCTTACATGGTAATTTGCAATCCTACTCTGATTACAGAATGATTCTGAGGAGATACTGACAAGGAATTCTGACAGTGAACAGCTCAAGGTGCTTGTCAATGCAGGCATCTTCTTCCATCTTCAAGAGTCAGGGTTTGGGTTGTAAGTTAGCAAACTTGTAACTCTCAGAAATGGAAGTACTACTGCTGTAGTATAAATTTCACATACATGCCTGCACCAACTTAGCTGCACATAGAAGTTCTGAACCCATAACCCCAGCCAACTGGAAACACAAACTTCTGGATCCTCCAATAGCAGAACTGGGGTTGAAGTCAACCCTGACCTTGGAGACTCGCTGGTGTATTTGTCCAAGAAGACAAAGTTGTCATTGTACTGTACAATTCATCGTAGGCTTTGAGTCTTTAGAGTGGGAACCGGTGTTATATGGGGCATCAGTTTTTAAGTTCTAACTATATCACACACAGGGCACTTGTCTTGGAAAAAAGAGACAAAAAAGAAATAAAGAAAATGATTCAAGGTTTTTAAAATCTCCATGAATTGATCAATGTAGACATGTGATAATAACCTGGGAGTCTTGGACTTGATGTGCAAATATGAAGGTGGGTAAGCTTACTTATATTAGAACAGTAAAATGTGATAAACTTCTAAGTATTAAAGTATTTAAATACCGACATGTACACCATACGTCCACATAGTTTGATATGGGGAAATTTCATATCACTGGTGGTAGTTTGATACGAGGACATTTTCATATCACTGGTGGGAACATGAAAACAAGCTTATAGCTTGTATTTCTTCTTTTTTTGCAAATTTACAGACACTAGTGCAACAACAAAATGGATGAGATATTCTCCCAGTGCCGTGAGGCTCAATAAGATTATTGGAAGTAATATCAAGTGTTTATTGGATCTTGAACATCCATACTTAAGCTACAAATTGTGCATAAGGATTAAGGTGGGCATACCTTGCTCTCCCCCTATCCCAATTGCATACCCTATACACACATCTCAGCCCACAAATCTTGGACTTGTGTAGATAGGGATACCAATAGTAAAGCAATGATAATAGGTATGCCTACCTGGGTTATAATTTCCTTCTGTCCAGCTAAAATTAGTGACACAATTGCGTCAAAAATTCAGGCTTGGTACTCTGTGCAGGCTAATGGTATAAGAATCGTACAGAAGACGATGCAAATTGTGCAACAACCGTCCAAGAAGACGATACAAATTGTATTTCGGTACTGCCCCGTCGACTTTATCTTTTGAGTGGGGCAGGTGCAGACATTGTAAGCTTTCCGATTTTAGGGAGACAGAGACGTTTTCCTTTTTGCGAATTTCAATGGTAAAGTCAGACACCAGGACAGATGCAAAAAGTTGAGAAGATGACGGTTTTAGACAACAGGCATGTACGCTTGATTGTCAGGTCGAAGAGTTCGCACTGTCTGTACTCCGGCCTCTAGACGGAAATTTCCAGTTCAAGTGAACTCCACTAACAGTATAACAGAGCAGTTCGAGGGCATTGCAGGTTCCTGCTTGCAACTTCTATGCGTTAACAAAGGTCTACAGACCGTATTGTGTATCCGATCCTTCATCCACAATGACAAGAGGGCCACAGGACTCTATGACTGCAACACCGACCTCATCAACACTTGCTTCCTAAAACGATCTTCAGGGGATACATGTGCGCACAGATTTCAAGGGCAGTTCACTTTGCGGCCATAATAAGGAATTACTAGATTTGTAGAGTTCATTTCCACAATGCGCATTGCTTCAGTCAATAAAACAAATTTAGTGGGACACTGTCTCTCTTCCCACCTTTCTAGGGATAAGTGAAAGGGGGACGATAATCCTTGTTCGGTTTGTTCATCCCCCGAGGTTGGACAGGACGACTGGCACACAGCTTGGAAGACTGTGCGACAGACGACTGGGACAGATGTGGGATATTGATGTACTGACAAAATCTTAAGGTCTAAAGGTATTCATAGTAGACAAGTTTTCCCAAAAAAACTGCTGGGTATTTAACTGCACAAAGCACTGATACAGTACATGCATACGGCAGGGATTGAAGCATTTGAAGAGTTCCAGTGTCGCAGAAAATTTGTTTACGCATGTTTTTGAATTTCATGAAGATGATTCCTGCAAAATTGCATTCAAATCTACACTCATAACTACTGAAGCGTTGGAAATCAGTACAATTCTGGCATGTCGACTACAAAATGAGAATGTTGTGACATGCACCGCTGGATCCTCGCCTTGGTGATGAAAAACTCAAATCGTGAAGATACCAAACCCTGATTGCAGGCCACCCCAATTGCATGAGCACTCTCCACCCGGAGACTTTCCTCGGCTCAGCAAGCTGATTTCGCCAGCTGTACGAATTCGTTTACACAACAGAAGTTGTTCGGCAAGTATGTCTTAAGGTCATGAAACAGGGGTATCCCTACTAGCCATTTGCAGTTAACTAAACTAACTTCCCGAGCGATGCAAGTGCTCTGTTCTTCATTGCTAGAGAATGAAGATACTACCGCCACCATGACAAGAAACATGCCTAACGGTGGAATGGTGACCACCGGAAGCAGCGAATGGTGCAAGGAAGTGGGAAAAAAAGTTAAACCTTATATCCTAGCCGCCAGCAAAATGTTGTCCTTAAGTAGACTAGTAAGCAGGAATCCGCGAGTAAGAATATCCTTTGTAGCCGCGCCACGAGTAGTAGGCAATCCGAGTCTCGTAGAATCCGGGCAGGAACAGGAGTATGCCAAGCACCAGAAAGCCGTATGCCTGCGAGGAATCGCCCTCCATGTGCTCAGTGTAGATGAACTGGGAAATAACCAGGAACAGGCAGCCAAACGCAAGTAAGACAACCGCCAGAGCAATTGACTTCCATGGTACTTCCTCCGGGAGCTCAAAGCGGTAACGGAGGTCCTCGTGGGCGGCAGTAGTCCGCCCAGAGAATGTCGACTTCTCTCGTCGATCATCTTGATGAGAAGACAGCGCAGAATAACGCAGCTGTGACCGCTCTCCCATTTCTCCCCTCATGGCAACCCGAACACCTCGCAGATGAGTAATACACACCTTAGGAGTCATCCGGATGCGATCAACCGCACACAAGGCTCATTCGAACAACTATTACTCCGTGTGGACAGCACACAACCTTCAACCTTCAGATATCACTTTCGAAGGTCAGTTCTCGCACAGAGATTCAGGCTCCCCGTACAGTTAAAAACTTGGTAGGAGACATTCAAACAGATTGGAGAGTTGCACTCCCAATACTGACACCACGTACGCGAAACAGCGACCGAGCCATAAAATTAGCAAACCTGTTCGGACAATAGACACGTCAGCTACATTTTCCCATGCAATTGGTCCACAGTGGTGAACACTAATTGAACCAGACTTCCGTACTTCTCAAAAGAGCACTCATCCTACAAGAGCGAAGCAAGGAAACTGCAGTGGTGATATACGACCCCTATTTGAGGCAAACAGAACATATTGAAGCAAGCAATACAATCATCTTACAATACAGGAAATGGTACTGAGAAAAGGCGTCTAATTAGCGTTTAATTGAAGAGGAAGCCTACTGTGGAAAAAAAATTGAGCACTAAGATCGAGGGACTGCAGAATAAAATCCAGGTTTGATTCTGTCAGTGCCAACTCTGGCGCGCAAGCTACGGAGCGTGCCATCACCATAGCCAGCACAGCAGCTCACACGCCTGAACTGACAGAAAGAAATGGCGACCGACAGATTGCAGGCAGAGGCCAATGCCTACCTGACAATTAATGGTGCAAGTATCCACTCGACACCAACTCTTGAAGACGTCACTCCGCAGCAATCCTCGACCTTCGATTACTGGGGATCCAAATAAACTGAAATTTATTCCAAAAAAATCAGAATGATTATCGTACTAATTACCCCGACTGTCAGACCGAAACTTCACCGCCAGAAAATCTCATAGAGAAAACAGGGCAAAGGCGAACTCATCTCTACACAATACCCTGGCGGGAACCAAAAGAACAAGTATACTAGGTATAAATCACTCAAATTTACTCATGTACTTGACAGTAGGAAAGCAAACTTAAAGGAATACCTCCAAACAAAATCACTCAATTTTTTAAGGAAATACCACAGCATTGTATATTAAAACAAGGGAAAGAACTTACAAGAGAGATAAACAACGTGGTGCATGGAGCTCGATCGCGCGCGCGTACTTCCCAGCGCTATTCTAACAATGCGAAACAACACTGCTGATGAGGAGAAAGAGCGCTTCCGGTACATAAACACGCAATAACGGAACAGCGCTGAGAGAGCTTCTCACTCTCAAAAAACAGGAAAAAGTATTGCTAAGACCGCTATTCAAAACAGAATAATAAGGAAACAATAGTGCTAAGATCCAAAGTTAGGAAAGACTCCCGAGAATGCTATTCTAAACTGCATAAGAGATCAAGAATGGAGTGGTGTACAAAGGAAAAGGTTGAAGAGAAGAGAGCAAAGCCAAGGCCAAGAAACAGAGTGAGGGCGACGACAAGGAGCACTCATGTACATATAGAGAAGAGTATGACGGCGTTAAAGGATGTAACAGCGAGCGAGCCTAAGTAAGAATAGAAAGCAGGCCAAGCGAGGTTACAGTGTGTCACCTTAAAAAGGAAAGGAGCGCCGGAAGCTTTTAGCAGCAGCTAAGCTTAAGGTGCAGCTGCTGTTAGGAGCGCAGGGGCAGGGAGAGGTGATGGTGGCGCAGTGGAGGTGCCGGGATACAGAGGTAGTACGCTTGGGAATTAGGAGAAAGGGCGGCTGCAAAAGTGCAGGCCGCAGATGGATGCAGAGGTTGTCACTTAAGTCATGGTTTTAATTTGCTCTGCAACGCTTAAAGCCTAGCTTGCCTAGGCGCCTGGCCATGAAAGCTCCCGTCACGCGCCACAGATTCACGCGCAGGAAATCCATTACGAGAGCCGGAAGCACGAGAGCGCGCCGTTAAGGTAAGTTATGCCAGGGATCTTAGTGTAGCAAAATCTAGCCAAATTTCGGAAGGGTACGTTCTTACCGAGGGGAAAAATATGAAACTGAGAGCATCCGCACCGGCACTCGTCAAATATGACACGCTTAAAGTTTACAGGTATTTTTTTAAGTGACCTCAAACGTTTTGTCCCCAAACCATGCTTAGCAAATGTGTGCCCCATAAATAGTCGATTAATCAATCACCAAGTGAAATATAGGATAAAGCTCACTAAACTTAAAATGAACAATGATTTTAAGGGCCATTGTTTGATTTGTTAAAAGTGCATGCTATAAGAATATTTTGAAGCACCTCGAGGATTGTCATTGAAGTTTGGCACACATCACATCCTCGTGCAAGTTGGTGCAAATGCTCTTAGGAAGTCAAAACACTTCCATCTCCATACTCTCAATGATGAACAAAGTGCTTTAAGGCAAGCTTTCTTCCAAATAAATTTTCATTCATCCAAAGTAATATTGGGAGGTTTAAAGGAAAATTTCCCTTTAAAATCGCTTTGATGCAAATGAGGTAATTAGTATACAAAGATATAAGCAAAAATGTGCAAAATTTTAAAACAACATCCATTGTGTCAAAGGTTTGTGTTTTCAAACTCAATTAAACATTATTCACCAATTGTTGGAGGATTTGTATTAGATAAGCATGTTCTTCTAGAAAATGAATGGTCTAACTTTTGTGGAAATCTTTGAATCTTTTTATTTTGATTAGTGAAGAAAAATTTATAACAACTTTTATTTTGAATAAAATAGCATTTGAAGTTGTTTTTTAATCAAATTTGATAGTATTAGAAAAAAATGAAGAACACATGGTGTAGATTGTCACTTCAACATTATCACCATTGAGGTTGACATTTTTCAATTACTATTTTGTTTACTACCAATTTGGTATTCATCATCAATCTACCTCCCCCTTCCATTGAAAAACAAAGTCAATGATGATTGTAAAGTATTTATTTTAAAATTATTTTCATGTGTTTTCACTTTATGTGCTCAACACGATAGTTCTCTTTCAATTTGTAATACGTTTCTTTCAATAATAAAGGTTGAAAGATGAAACTCACCTCTATGATGGTTTGAAAAAGTCTTGTTTTATAAAATTTGTGTGTCATAATATTATAAGTTTTGAGGTTTTTAACTTCATAAATTTTGAAAAACATATACTTGAACAAGCTAACAAATAAATTCTATAATTATTGTAGATCTATTAAAAAATAATAAACACAAAGTATTTAATTTTTTTTAAACAGTATCTTGGGATAATTATTGAGGCAAAACAACCTAAGCATTTGACTTCTCTAGATCCTCCAAGAGACAAATGTGTTTTTAGAACATGTAGTTTTAAATAATGTAAAATCTATTCAAATCTATAATTTTATGCAAACCAAATAAATGTTAAAAATCTTGCACTACATAAAATGGCACAATTTTTACTTGCATTTCAAGTTGTGAAGATATGGCCATCTCTAAATATGTTAATATACACTAGCAATATGTTAATGATATACTACAACAACACCAAAAGCCCTTATAATAGAGGTATGTCCCTCTATTATAGCCCATGCTTGTAAAATTGTTCCTACATACTAGTGATTGACATACGACCCTCAAAATATCAACTACCAATATATTGGGAAGATTTAACAATTAAAGGCCATAATAGGGGAACTAACCTATCTTAACACACACAAGTGCAGTTCTACTTTTTATAATTAGAATCTATTTACATACTTCTATATTTCTAAGGTAGGAGGCTTCAAAATCGACTCGTTTCTAATACCACCTTCTACATTTTGACCTTCAATAGACACTTCCCTTCACCTAAAAAGACCAAGTAGTTTTAAGAGCAATCAATGGAAGTTGAAGGGTTCTTTGAGGCAATCAATGGGAGTTGAGCATTTGGTGCTTTCATGGTGGCCAATGAAGGTCAACTTTGAAAATTCATAGTATATGGAACAAATATCAACAAATTGCAATACACATTGGATTGATTTTCACCTAACTAGGATAGTGAAAGTGTCATTTCTTGTCATTTCTATTGTAATTCCTTAAAGTCTGTAACACATGTACAATATAAAATTTGAACTTTGTTTGATAGGTATTATCCTACTTGAAAAGTAATTGAATATTTCACTTCAAAAAGAACCTTTCTAATTCAAAAAGAGACCCCTTCAAAATGACTTCAATAAATAAGTTAAATAAATATTTTTTTAAACATCTTAATTAGAATTAAAAATTTTAAACTTAAAAAAAGCTCATTTGAAAACTACAAATATTCAATATAAAAAAAAAATTAGAAAAAAATTAGAATTAAATTTTTATTGATAAATATCAATTAGAGCAATAGCAAATCCATCAAAATATGATCTATGAATCATGTTTTACAAATTTTGTTTAAAAATATTCATTAATTTATTCTCTAAGTTGCATTTTACAATAAATCTTTACAACTTTGGAAATTTGGACTATCCTTGGTCCTTTAGGGGTTAAAAGATTGATTATAGAGACTTTGTTAGCTTCTCCTACCTCATTTGTCGTTGCATGGGGAAAAACACTCTTTGACTTCCGAATTATAGTAACAATACCTAGTTGTGATCCCTTCCTAAAATTCACCCCATTGATTCTTGCCTAAAATGCACAACCTCTATTTGTAAGAGTTTAGGGTTGCATTTGGATACAATTCTTTTTTTTAATTACTTTGAAAATTCATAGTTTATTCATATGGTGTCCAAAAAATGCTTCCTAAGAAAAATCTAGAAACCCTTTTAGACCAACAACAAGGCCTTACAAATCCTTCTTCAAAATAATAATGGAAACTATAATAAATTGTGTATTTGGATGCATGTAAGTATATCTACTTTAACCAATCTAATTCTTAAAAAATCAATTGATAAGGAAAAAAATAAACAAGCTTTGATCTCCCAAATTGTTGGTTCCCACTTTTTCAATACACTAATTTATCATAATAGCATTGTAGATTGTTATTTACCAAAGTCACATATTTTCTTACCATTCATTTAGATTGCATGATATTAGTGGTCTAAGTGAAGGAACAAGTTTTGTTCTACTCTTCCTAATGGTGAAGTTTTTTCAAACTTTTAATTAAAAAATGAGTGTATCCTTGTAATGAAAGACATATTGTCAAGGACATATGTTTTGAATATGCATATAAAAATTCGATAGAAAATGGTCAATATTCAATCATGTAAAAAAACTTCGATAGAAAGAGTGATGAGAAACACTACTATTATAGATGGTGAAGTGTTTCCTATCACCTTGTACTCAAAAAGACAATTATAATTTCATCCCAGAGGGGTTAAAAGAGTGCATGTTAGAATATTATATATTATTACAGTTGGAGAGCAGGTTCAATGCAAACCAATTATAAGAAAAGATGCATCACTCAAACATTATTTTTAGAGGATTCAACAGAGAAGTTTTGATCCTGAGTGTCCAACACATACAACAACACACTAATTTTTCCAAACATAATTTTTTGTAGTGATACTAATTTTGTGTCCTCACTAATAGGATAAAGTAATCCTTGTAAATAATACTAAACTAGTTCCACAAAGTGGTACCAACATGGTCAATTTTGTGCTCTCCGAGGTAAAAGTACAAAGAAAAAAGCCCCCTATTTCATGCAGTGCTTAGGGTATGTTCGTCACCTCTCCAGGCTAATTTGGGGTCTCTGATTGCAAATGTGAATTCAAAATTTACAAATTTTATCAAGTGTGGCAAATAAAAGATTCTTGCGTTTCCTCCGGGGTAAATCCACCCGGCTGGTTCCACTTCATAAGACGGGTTTAGTGTCCTGAGTAAATAAATGTGGTAACTTAACTGGATAAGTTATTTTGATGAAGTTTGCAGGAGAAAAGTAGGAAAGTGGGAAAAAGTTGTTGGGCATGCATCAAATCACTGGGAGTTGGTTTGGGATTTAATTCAGGGGAGATTCAAGATCTGGTGGTTGGCGGTTTTATGTGTTGGAGAATAATCAATTGGTCACATTAATGTGAAATGAATGTCAATGGAATGATGATGTTTTTCCCCCTTCCTCTTTCTCTCTCACTCCCTTATATACTTTTTCTGTATGTACGTATCATTACTACCATACAATATTGTGATAGCAGATTCTACACACAGTGATCCAAAATTTTATTTTTTTTAAATAAAAAAAATTCAACATTTTATGAGTGTTTTGTAGGATTCTCTTCTTTATCATACATTTTCCAAAAAAAACTGTAATTTTTTTTAAAAATAATAATTTTATGTTGCATCTACAGCAAACTGTTGTACACTACTTCATCTCACAAGGTTTTGTAGGAATTGTGGTATCTTAACTAAACTTAAGCTTAATGTGTACGCTGTTACGTACAATGTCAGGTGGATCGAGATCCAGTTCAGTTGGGGTTGCCCTTGTTGCCTTCATTGAATCAGTTTGTTTTGTTGCATGTTTTAAAGCTTAAGCTTAAATGGGGTTTGTGCTGCTCAGTTTACTGTATTTGCTGTTGCTTATTATGTTGGCCACTAGCCATGGAGTGACACTTCCTTCTTGATGACTGAGTCCTTGACAGAACCAAAATAAACCACCTCACTGTAGAGAGTTTTGGGGAGCAACATCCAAGACTGTGCATCTGGCAAGACTTGGTCCCCCATTTAACTGGTGTAATCACATAAGTGGTGCTAGGCATGAGTATTGCAAATTTAAAAAGTATTAACTCTGGGTTTCAGAAATTTAAAAATTTAAAAATTTAAAAGTATTTTGCTGTCCAAAGAAAATGTAACATGATTAAGATGTGAGTCTAAGAGAAACTACACTAAATAGTGAAATTATGTGGCCTTATTCAATAAAGTTATTTTACAAGACATCAAAGTCAATATATATTTTCAGTTGTACACATGGATTTGAGAAGGAATTTTCAACTTTGGGCTTCAAACTTGATTGAAACTATTGATTTGTGGACTAATTCATCTAATTGTATGGATGTGATCTATTGATCATATTTTACAACTATTATTTGAGAGTCATCATTAAATTATTCTTTTAGGTTGCATTTTATATACATCTTTACAATATTGAAAATCTAGACTATCCCTTGGTCCTAACTTGACCCACCCAATTTGGTTGATTTCATTTAAGGGAATTTTACATCCTTGGTCTTTTAATGTTTGCAGGGAACCATGTACCATAGTTATAGGATAGGTTCGGTGAAAAATAATTCTAAAAGTATGTGCTTATATTTTCACATTAAATTTTTTTATGATGCAATAAAGAAAATTGCATTCAAAAAAAAATTTAAACACATGTTGATCCCTATTTTTCGAAAATAAACAAATATTTGTCAACACCGTGCCAACCCTCTCCTTTACTTGTAATATATATTATTGTATGTGACTGACTACTTGACTACGAATTAAATACTAATAATATATATACTATATTTACACCACTCAATTGATAATTTAACAATGTCTAAATCTCATTAAGAATGAGCTTTGAAGAGTTGCATTGCTCCAAAGCTTGCTCCAAGTGTTGAAAAATGAGTTTCCAAAGTTGTACTTGAATGGTTAAGGAAATCACCACAGGGTCAGTAACTTACAACTCGTTTTTTCTGGGGGACGACAGTGTGCAATCCTATCCATCCCCTTCAAATCATGCCCTGGTAAGTACCACCCCCGCAGTTCTTGCCACTTGATAACAACTGACCCCCATTGGATGAACCTCATCCATCATCCGTCCCTCCCCCCTCGTCTTTTTCAATGATTTTCATCGTGGTGCCCCCCCCTGCAGACAGTACCAGCCCCTTCTCCAGAACCACTGTAAAAGCCTAAGCCTTTGGATTGATGGGGGAAGAGAGCAGCTCAAGAGGGCTTGGGTGGAGAAGCCAGTACACAAGGAGTAATAAGGGCTTGGCAGCAAAATATATCCAGGGTACACAATCTAACCGTACTTTCATATCTCTGGGCCTGGTACAAGGCTATCGGGGAGTCAGAGCCAAAAGCATGCTGGGATGATGGATGGATGGATGAATGGATGTCATCTGTGTACCACAACTAACTCTGGCACAGATATGTTGGTCAGGATTCTCTTTATTAGGGGGGGGGGGGCGGACTCCAATGGCCGGTTTGCATTTTTTGTTCCCCCAAGTCATGGGTTCTTCCCCAAAAAAAAATTGAGAGAGAGAGAAACTCCCATTGTTTGTGTTTACAATCAGTGTGCATGAAGGTCCCACAATCAGTTTAGTTTACATTTTTTTCCCCTTCTTTGTTCCTTACTTGTCCAAGGGTCCTACATTTGTTGCCACAATGCACCAAAAAGAGGCAGTCATAGGTTTTGCATTAATTAACAACCCCCCCTCCCTGCTAAAAAACGAAAACCGTTGATTTTTTTGTAAAAAAATTTACAACCCCCCCTTCACAACCGTTGATCTCAAAAAAATTTGAATACGGATACAGATACGGGATCAGGTACTAATACGGTACTGATACGGATACGGATACATATTAGAATATATACAGGTACTGATACGGTACAAATACAAGTGCAATATGGGATATATCCCATATTGTTTGCACTCCCACCCACGCCTGAAAATTACAAGAAGGGGAGGGTGACAGAGGGTGGGTGAGGAGTGGAAAAAAAATTTAATTTAAAATTTTTTAATTTTTAATTCAACCCCCCCCCCAAAAAAAAAATTAAAATTAAAATTTTTGAAAGGGGAGAGGGGTTGAATTAAAAACTGAAAAATTTTAAATTAAATTTTTTTTCCATGGTGCATAGTTTTATCACTATGTACCATGAAGTGGCTGTCACAGTTAGCATTCTCACATTTGTTGCCACTATCTCGTACGATGATGTATCTAGGTTTAGGTCACAATTAGTACTCCCTCTCTTTGCAAAAATTGAGAGTTGTTGATCTTATAAACATACGTCCACCAACACCGTTCATCTTGAAAAATAAATAATATGGATACACATTATATATATAATGTGAAATATGCATAGAATACATACATATACATATGGCCATACGTTATCTTGTATTGTTTGTAGATGAAACACATGTTACAAAAATACAAATACGGTGGTCGGAGGGATATGTCACAAGTACCCATGTCAATTTTTCAACCAATGCAAAGTGACAAGTGTACCCCTTTTCACATTTTTTGGAAAAGTTCAATGGCCAATGATTAAATGCCACTTGTACTCTTTTAAGGATGATTTGTACCCCCCTTGAATGTTCTCTCTGAAATTCACATTGTCTCACTATCCACTCAAAAGATAGCACACAAATGCTACAGTTTGAGGAGAATGGTGGTCTTTGGGCACTAATAAATAGTGCCAAAGTATAGTGCTCAATTTCCACATTGGCACCAAGCTAGTGCCAATCATTTTGGCCTTGAGCACCATGCTTTAGCACCATTCATTGGTGCCCAAAGACCACCAGTTCTATTGGTGGATGGTACTTGAGGCATGTGATTGCAAATTATTCAATATTTATCTTTGAATTTTCAAGTGTATCTTGTACTAAACACATTGTAATAATTTGTCTTCATATTAAAGCAATGAATAAAAATATTTCAATTCATTTTGCTTGGAAAAACATTCATTATCTTCATATTGATCAATTAGAGTAACCTTGTAAGGACACATTGTTCCCCCTATGATTAAGGTAGTCACCAAAATTCTTTTATTATTGAACTAATAGGTGCATTCTCTTTTTCTATAGTCAATAGTGAAGTCATCCATTAGACCACTTTGGTCCACAACATCCTTACAAGGTTAGGTTAAGCATGCATTTACTATGTTTCTAATCAAAATATAGAAGTTTAGTATTGAATTTGAGAAAAATAACCATTCAAAATTATAAGAAATACCAAATACACAAAAACAACTTAAACATGATATCCGATTTGATGCGAGGTTGTTGTCTATATATTATTATTTGAGATGTTTTAATATTTCTATGGTGTATGAAGTTTTTTGTTATCTTCTAAAAATTAATGGCATAACCAACAATAACCTTGTTGTTCTTAGAATATGTTAGAAAGCTTGGAGCAAATTCAAAACAACATCACTGCAATGTCATTGCAAGGAACCTCAATTCCCATGCACTCAATCTATACAACTACTAAGGTAGAAGAAAACAAATGGTGTAGAAAAAAAGAAGTAATTCTCAAGTGTTAGGAACATTAATAGGGAGCCATAAAATCAATGTGATGCATTAGATGTTTTTCAGCTGCACTAGAGGGCCGTTTTAGGCCCATTCTTGAATATGTTCCCAATGCAGCAAGGGAGTGTTGGGTGCTATATTACCAAAAAGAAATTTGCTTCTGAAATGAAAAAATGAAAGTAAATTTATTTATTATTCTTCCAATGACGTAGCAGTCATTTGGTGATATTAGACTGTTGCACTCGCACACCGCAACGCATTCTCTGCAGTCGAGAACTTATAGCCCTCTGGATGGGCCAAATTCCATCTAATAAATATGTACAATGGTATGCACTCTTCTAATTATTCACCACAGATTATAACTAAACATAGTTGCTCTTAGAGGGGTGCTACTATGCGAGTCTAAAAGAGTGAGACCATGAGCCTAGAAGACTACACACCTATGTTATAGGTGTCTATATTATAGAAACCTTCCATGATTATAGTGTAACTATGTTATAGATACCTATATTATACATGTTTATATTATAAACACCTTCAACAGTTGTAAGATATCACTACAAGAAAAACAATGTATAAATGACTGCAAAAAATGACTATATAGGAGTCATTATGGACAAAAATGATTGCACTGTGATTTTGGTCCCTGGAGTCATAGTGGACTAGTCATTTTTATAAGTGACTGCCATAGTATTATCACCATCCATTGTGAGCTTGGATGGGATTTTGGATGAGATTTTGGATACTACTCTAACACAACTACATAATGACTTCCACATCACTACTCTACTATTGCATCAACATTTTACAAATCCCACATGGTTTGTCTTGCCTCCTACCACACCACTTGTATAAAAGGCTTGTTACTTGAACTATTTGTATTCACACACTAAATGGCTTGAAAATAATCTTCAAATCTTTTAGATATTAGAAAATAATATTCACATCATTTAAAGTGGAAAAAACAAGTTTTTTAGCACATTGTGCGACTAGATAAAGACAACACGTTCCATATGTAAAAATGTGGATGAAGACTCTCCACCGCTAAGTCGTCATCTTGTAGTCGCGAATGTGACTCTGAATTGACTCTAACGATGACAATCCCAAACCCTTGGTGCAATTAGGGAACATGAGTCATATTCAAGTCGTTCTGGACAAGCAGTCATTCTTCTATGGTTACATTTACCTCCATTTCCTTGTAGTGTATCTACTCATTGTATTATTTGGATAACATAAGAATAATTTAGGAGTTTTCTTAGTACAAGTGATAGGTGTATCATAAATCAATACAAAATTATAATGTTCAAATCGAGGAATCTTTAAAATTAATGTCTTCATTCTATACAAAAATCTAGAAGTGACAATTTTTGATTAACCCCTAAATGTCCAAATTGCATTTTTTGGCAACATAGCAATTTTGGACAGCTCACTATGAATGGGTTTTTTATTTTTATAAATTTTCATGCAAAATGTGACCATGAGTAGCTTTAAGGCCCAACAATTTTCATAACTTTAGTCTACATGATCAAAAAATTATTGTATGATATGTAGTTTCCATTGCTCGGCAGGACGCCTAGGCAACAAAAAAACTTCTTTAACCCCTAAACGTCCAAACAAAGTTTTTGGCAACATAGTGATTTTGGGCAGCTCACATAGACGGAGTTTTTTTCTCTCTTTGTAAATTTCACACAATATAGAGACGAGGAGTAGCTATAAGGCCCAACAATTTTCATAACTTTTGACTACATGGTTCAAAAGTTATTGCATGATATGTAATTTTCAGTATTCAACGGGCAAACTGGGCAAAAAAAAACTTCTTTAAAAATCACTTTTCAAAAAAATAAAAATTTGAAATTGGTTCTAGATTTTTATATATGTGGTAAGCTTTGAATCATTCTATTTTGAATAATGAGATTTAAGTTATGAGGAATTTTAGTCTGGGTTAGTTTGAGGGTAGTTATGGAATCTCCACTCTAAAATAAACTTTGAAGTCCTTTATTTAACTCAATTTTAAATATTTTGGGAAAAAAATAAAAACATTAGGTGTATATTGTTTATTACAACATTACAACCATTGGGATTGGTATTTTTCAATTCTATAAATAAATTGTTAACAATTTAGTATTTTGAATCATTTTCTACTCTTTCCTACTTACTATTTTTTTCCTATATGTTGTACTATTCCAAATGATCTAAATTTTTTCAAACATGTAGCCAACTTGACTTTAAGAATGAATGCAAAGAGTAACCACCATTTTTGGACATTTTTTCATACAAATGTGACCTTGTGAAGTGCAGTTGCCCGTATTTTCACAAGGCCAAAAAAAGGATTTTTGTCACTTCAAACGTTAATATCTTGCAATCTACACGGTGGAAAATTCTGAAAATTTTTCCACATTTTCACTCACTATTTTACTACAGGATCCTATGGTTACATTTGTCCAAAAATGTTTTCTATCTAAAATTTGGTGCTTGTAAATGCAATGGAGCAGTTTTGGTGAAAACATAGTTTTTAGCGTTTAGGGGTTAAAAATCACTTTTTTAAGAAATAAAAACTTGAAATTGGTTCTCTAGATTTACGTATACATGGAAAGCTTTGATTCATTCCATTGTGATTAATAAGATAGAAGTTATGAGGAATTTTAATTTGGAGTAGTTTGCGGGTAGTTATGAAATCACAGTTTAACTAGGGAATCTCTACTTGAAGACAAACTTTGAAGTCCTTTATTAACTCAATTTTCAATATTTTTAGAAAAAAATAAAAACATTAGGTGTATATTGTTTATTACAACATTACAACCATTGGAATTGACATTTTTCAATTTCATAAATAAATTGTTAACAATTTAGTATTTTGGATCATTCTCTACTTCTTTCTACTTCTTATTTTTTTCCTACATGTTGTACAATTCCAAATGATCTTAAAATTTTCAAATATGTAGCCAACTTGCCTTGAAGAAGGAATCTCGAGAGTGATCACCATTTTGGACATTTTTTTCATATAGATGTGACCTTATGTAGCTACTTGTTTTTTTGCAAGGTCCCCCAAAGGATTTTTGTCACTTTCAAAAGTTTATATCTTGCAATCTACATAGTGGAAATTTTTGAATATTTTTTCACATCTTCTCAAAATACTTTACTACAAGATCCTATGGTTAAATGTATCTTAAAATGTTTTTTTTTACAATTTGGTACTTGTCCTAAAAATGATAGTTTTGGAATAGTTTTGGTGAAAACATAGTCCAAATCATTTAGGGGTTAAACACAAGTACAAGTAGATAGTTTGCATTAGTATGAAATTGTGCATTTGGATTGCAATTGAGTTTGATTTTGGACCTCAAGGCAATAATAGCTCTTCCCAAAGGACAAGGCCAAATAAAAGAGAGAATATCAATATCTTTTGATGACTTTTAAGTAGATGAGAGGAAGTTTTGCATTGATAGAAGTTTGAGTAACTACCATACTTCAAAAAGAAGACAATTCTACATAGTCATAGTTTCTTGTAGTATAGCTACTTGTTTGCATTCAAATTGTATCAGTAATACATATAATTGTAGTTTAGACAATAATACATATCATTGTAGTTTAAACAAGGATGGAGAAGCTAAATTTATCAATAGGAATTTAGAGATAAGTGAATATATGATTATAGTGATAATTTTCTTTCCTCTATTGATTGTGAGCATTTTAATACTCACCCTTGGTATTAAATGAGTATAGTCTTAGGTTTAATTCCCAAAAAATTGGGGCATCTTTTTTGGCATAAATTGTGAAAAACTGTCACTTTTGAGGCAATGAGAAAAAATGAAATTTAATTTTTTCAAAATTCAACCATACAA
Organism: Rhytidiadelphus loreus; assembly: GCA_947034895.1. Lineage (NCBI taxonomy): Eukaryota > Viridiplantae > Streptophyta > Bryopsida > Hypnales > Hylocomiaceae > Rhytidiadelphus > Rhytidiadelphus loreus. The sequence goes on along the minus strand of OX344765.1, from coordinate 22,467,345 downwards.
ATTTGTACTAGACTTCTATAGAAATGTGTGGAAAAAATTTCAAAAACTTTGACTACATGGATTGAAAGATTATATGTAACGTTTGAAGTTAGAAGAGAAAGTTTTATTTGACCTTGCCTCATAGGGCCAATAACCTTTAACTCCACTTAGAGTGAGTTTTTTACATTACAGATGGTTACTTTTCTTGACATTTGCATCTTGTATCATGTAAGTTACATATTTGCCAAATTTTAGAAGTAAAAGAGGAGTTTTGCAAAAGCTACCTAATAAAAAAAAGTTTAGGGACCCATCTTTGTCATTTTTCTAAATTTGGCAAACCTTAACTTTCCAAAAAGCTAACTTGAAGATCCAACTCCTCCCAAAAATTCAACTCAACTTACTTTGTTGTTCGCCCAATATTGCTCTCCAAAGTTGGTGGTTCCATTTGAAGGTGGTAACTGACTTCCCTTCACAAGAACAACCACCATTTCCTTGTCGGTCCTTGCTCCAAATGGGGCAAGCCTAGTATCAATGGAAGCTAGCTTGATGATCAAATTCCTCCCCAAATTCCTCCCAAAAATTCAGCTCAATTTGACTTGTCATTCTTCCGATATGACCTACCAAAGTTGGTAGTCCCCTTCCAATTTCAAAGAACCCTTATTTTCTTCCATCATCCAATCCAATTTTCCATTTGATTAAATCGACCCATTTTTCTTCACTCCTTTCCTTCCAAAAGAGGTGGACCTACCCAACTAATTGTCTTACATGTTTTTTTTCCCCAATCTCTCACCATTTATGCTTAAAATGCCATGAAATACAAAATTGCTCTTAAAACACACATGCACACCTAAAATTGTAAGAGTTGAGAGAGAGAGGGCATGGAACCCTAATTTTTCCTATATCCAAACTTCCTAACAAACTAATTTGCCAAATTATGTTCATCTAACAATAAATTACTGTAAATTTGTTAGTTTAGTGTAAAATGTGCCAATTTAGTGATCCTTCCTATCACTGCTCTAGTGTTCTAATAATAGTTTTAAGTTTGCTAGCTTCTTGTGTATTTTTCATATTTATTATTTTTAATGGTTTTCAATTTACTTTTAGTTTCATCTCTTACTTGTAGTATTTTGGTTTTCACTTTAATTTTTTAATTTTTTACTTCCTAATTTTTATTTATTTACTTATTTATTTTTATTTTCTATATTTTTTGTTTTCACTTTTTTATATTTTATATTTGGTATTTCTTTTTGGTTTCTAATTTATCTCTAATATCATTTTTTACCATTGGCCTAATTTGGTTACTTTACCAAATCTTGCTTAACCCCTAAAGTCCCATTGTCCCTTCGGAGGACAATTTGGAATTCGGGCAGGTTCTTATGGGCTGAAATTTTACCCTAATTTTTTTAAACTTTTTTTGAAGATAGAAAATATGATAAGCTTTGTGGGAATATAATTTTTATTTCAATCGGTGCCCGGAAGCAAAAGTTATACAACAAAAAGTCTGAAATTGAACTCGGCGGGCAGCACAAAAAATATTGCAAAAATTCAAAATAAATAAATAATTTTTTTTCCTCAAAGACAATGTTTTTGTCTACATCTAAAGCTTTGATTCATTTCACTTTGATTAGAGATGTGAAAGTTATGAACAATCTTATTTTTCGGGCAATCTAAGCATCTTTTTGGGAAAAAAACCCTTGTAGGATTCATCTTAGAATGCAATTTTCAAATCTTTTCAAATCTTTTTTTTGAAAAGGTTAAATTTGCTTGTTAGAACAATCTCACCGTTGGGATTATTGTATTTCAATCCCATCTAAGAGCTATTATTAATTTAGTTTTTCTTTCAATCTTGAACCTACTTCTACTTGACAATTTTTTGAAGTATGAAAATCAAGTTTTTATTTTTTGAATTTTTTTTCCAAGACTCCCAACTCAATTCTTCAACACAATAAATTTTAAATTCAAACTTCACAGTGTAATTTTTTTGCACAAATAGAGATCAAAGTCATCTGAAATTGCAGTCCAGTGTTTAAAAAAACTTGTTTTTTCAACTTTGAATGCTCATATCTCTCAATCTGTACGGTCAAAATTCATGAATTTTTTACCACATGATCTAAAACAAGTAAAGTTTAAGATCCTACGGTTCAATTCCAAAAAAAGTTTTTTTTTTGTTCTTTTGGACTAACGCAGTAGAAATGGCAGTTTTGAGTGGTTTTTGACAGAAAAATAGCCTTGGGACTTTAGGGGTTAAAGTCATTTTAGTTTTAAATCCCTATTTTTTCCTTTTTTTTTTCTTCCTAATTGTATTTTCTATATTCCCTAAGTTCCTACCTCTATGTACTAAAAAACCCTCTTAATTGATGATTGTAGGTTAATCCAGAGTACTTAACACTTTTGGACTTACAAGTTTCCCCAAATCATTTATATTTTCTATATTCTGAAAAGTGAACCAATGTGGTGGTTTTCAAAGGATGTCCAAAAAACTTGTTTGGATGGATGAGGAAGTGTTGGATGTAGTGATGTAGGATTAATTTACAATCATATCCTCATACCAATGATGTTTGGAATCATGTCCAAGTAATGTATATATTATAGTAGTGCATAATTACTGAAAATTAAGTCTCAATGAGAATGTGCTCAATGCCAATGACGGTGTTTAAAAGAAAATGAAAAAAAAAGAAAATAGAGGAAGGCATAATTTAAAAAACAGAAAACCCCTCAAATCTCTTGCCAACAACAAATTAGGCATGAGCTCTGATGTCTTGCCTCATTGAAAATATGATGTGAAATCAAAGATGGATTATCGAGCTCCATTACCATGCCAAATTCAATAAAAGGAAATTGCACCAAAAATGGAATATCCCACAATAAATGATGGAAAAAAGGTACAATATGTTCAAAAATTTGATGGCAATCTTCTTACGCTTTCTTAAAATGTGACAGGACATGCTTAACCCTTAAGTGCTCCGACGTCCATATTTTGGACGATGAACAGATAGTTTGTAGGTATTATTTCATCCAACTACCTTCTCATTCATCCAATATAACACTTGAATCTTGAAAAGGTGACCTTCTTTAATGCCCAATTTCATGAAATTTTGGTAAATGGTATTATTGTACAAAGATATAAGCAAAAATGTGCCAAAATTTGACAAAGGATTGAGGCGTTACGGGGTTAAAACTAATGGTAGTGCTACAAAAAAAATAGAAAGTCATATTTTTTTTAAAAGGACCCAATTATCTCTTGCCTACTACAAATGAAGCATGTTCATAGGTGATTTTCTTCTGCCTACAAAATGACAAGAAAAACGTACAAAATTTTCAAGGAATACTAGAAGATATTCAATGAATTTTCTAGTGACATGAACAACCGAATGCTTAACCTCGACAAAAGGGCTATGTAAGACAATGCAAACATTGAGCCAGATTACAGACACATATGATGCCCCCCCAAATGGTCTTGTCAAAAGTAGTGACAATATATGAAACTTCACCAAACTTAAGAGGGAATACCCTAAATAAAAAAGGAAGACAAAAGGAAAAACAAATTGTAAAACAAACTTCCAATACTTTGAAGAAATGTACATGACAATGCTCAAAGGTAGGGATGGTGATAGGAAAAAAAAGGACCATGTCATACACTTAGAAAAAGCTGAGAAAACTTGACTTCAAAATGAAGGCAATATGCTTTAGAAGATGTCAATGCTGATGTCGTTGGTGCGTACAGAGATGTGAAGTCCAATATGCAACGCTTCTTCCCCTTGACATTTCTTAAGACATTGTAAATGACATTACATGCGTTATTATCCTATAGCAACACTGCAACTCAACGACATGGCCTTTCCTACTCTATTATTTGAGGCTCTTATTGCTTGAGATTCTACATTGACGTTGGAATGTATATACCTCCATCTGTTTCTGCTTCTCGTACAGGCTTTGAGTCTAGCATCTATGGTTGTAAGCCGATAAGTCTTCATCATTTCCTACATCAATCACAATAGGAATGAATTGATTGATTTGTAATTTCTCGCATCTATCCTTCATGTCTGTTTGGTATACAATTTTAGAGCCTTGTCTCATCGGATCATTGAAGAAGAACACTTATTGACAGTATAATGGAAATGCAAATGAATTTGTGTGTACCTTGTCGTCCATGCAGTTGAAGTTCACGTTGGTGAAGTCATATTGATCCCTTTAGATGTTTGGAAAATGAGGATCTTGGATTGTCCTAATGAGGATCTTGGGTCAACATTTTGATGACAGGATTGTCTATGGTATGCCTCTTATTGCTTCCATAGTTGTCCTCTGGCCACCTTGTACTCCTTACACAACATTCCATGCATGTCAAACATGGAAGACGTCTTTTGTGACATGCCATAAAAAGACGATGCCAAGAATGACATCCCCAAATTTTCGTAGAAGGTGAACAATTGTCTTTTGTGACATGGTAAGGAGTATGTCACTGTCACAAAAGACATCTAAATGGACATCCCACCAAAAACTTGCACAAGCCATGTTGCTTGTGGTAAGGTACAGAGTAGTAGATGTTTAAAGATGTGTAATAACAAACAAGAAATTGATGAACATCACTCCAAGCATGTCATGTTGTCCAAGACAAAGGCATGTACATAGTTTCTAAACTCATTTGACATCTTGCACTTCTGCTGAGAGTTAGCACGGAGAATCTCATCATTTATGGTTTCATTTTCAGTTACATTTTATACATCATAAATTGTCCCTCTATATTGCCGCACGTACACTATGCAAAATCCAAGCGTGTCATCCATTCAATACCCTTCCACAATGCTCTCTTCTAGATGTTGTGGATGTTTAATTACCCATCTTTGGTAATTAGATGTACACACATTAGGTTCTAATTTAGTGTTGGATTTATGATAAATGGATGCCTAGGCATAGTCCATTGTGCCTTCCAAGCAATGAATCTTCCAAGCAATAAAGTGTTTAAATGTCCCCAAATTTGCAAAAGAGCCCATAAAACCTACTTAATTGCAAGAAATAATCTAAATAACCTACCATAATAGGCCGTTGTGGTTTTCTAATAAATGTGGTGACAATCTAAATATAGCAATTTGAGTTGTAGAAAATCTTGTGCCAATTCCAAAACATTAAATTCATCAAATTCCAGCACTCCTAGCCAAAGTTATGACTAGATGAGGTTTAACTACTAAATAATCGGTATTTCAAACTTCATCTACAATTTTCTCTATATTCCTAATTCCAAATTGATTTAAGACTTTTGCTATGGATTTAGGTTACGGTTAACTTCCTAAAAGCTAAATTTGGCCTTGAATGGATGGATTCTATCCAACTTCATCTGTTTTTATTCTAAACTATTGGTGCCACGTTAGCAACATGTCAGATTGGTGACTTTCTTAATATTTTTTTATTTTTTTGACATTTAAAAATAAACAATAAATAAATAAATAAATAATTTTTTGTATTTGCATTGCAAGGCTGCTGAAAATCAAACATTCGCAGCCTTTTGTAAGGTTCAAATTTTTTGTAATGCTTACTTCCAAGTTGACCTTTCTAGCAAAAGTTATGAATGGATGAAGTTTGATTGCCAATTGGTACTTCCAACTTTATTCATTGTTTACAATCAATCTAATTATCCAAATTAACTTATAACTTCACTTCTGGAGACTTAATTATTTCTACTTTTAGGTTTTCTAATCTTGTTTCTATGGATGATTTTAGCTATTCTTCGTCCAATCTACATATTAAACTTCATCCGCTTGTATTTTTCTTGTTTCAAGTCTAATTTCTACTTATTTTACATTTTTGGAAACCTCTAGACTTCTACTATTGGATTTTAAGTGCAAATTTGACTTGACATTTTGTCTTTATGATTTGGCTTGATCTTAGACTTTGGCTCTAATTAAAACTTGCTACTTAAGACTTTGTAATGAAGGGGGAAGGTATTAGTGGCCCACTTCATGTGGAATGTCATTGATGATGTTGTCAAAAAAAAACTTAACCTCTTCTCCATTTGCCATTTGCCCTCTTGAATTTTGATATTTTTATAAAGTTGGTTTTTAATACAAGTTTTTGGTATCTACAATAATTCTTATTTCATCCGAATTCTCAAGTCTTTCCTCCTACTTTTTCTTTCCCTTCTACACTCTTCCTCTTATGTCATTAATTGGCCTAATTGAATTCACAACCACAACCACTTCATTTCCCAAGGCGAATTTGAATGAGGCCCTTCTTATCTCCTACTTGAGCCACCCAATGCCTACTTAATCCCCCATTCTAATGGCCTACTAGGATCCTTGAGATTTCCTCCCAACCTCATCTTGGTGGCTAGATAACCTTCACTCTCATCTTTTGCCAAACTCTGTCAATGCTATGAAAACATCAAAAATTGCTTGTGAAATAGCTTCTCAAACCTTGTTAGACTTCAAAAAAACAAACCTTCATAACCGGGTTCATAACTTTCTCATAATTTGTTAGTTTTTGTTAGTTTTGTTGTTTTTGGAAGCTCTAATAGTTCTTTATGTTTTTAACAACTAAAATTGAGAGATTAGGAAGATCTCACACCAAACTTTTGCACAAATTCAACAATTCTAGCAACTCTCAAGGTTCTTACAACTATCTTCAAAACAACCTATAAGTTGCAATTTTTGTCATTTTTCCTTGAAATGAATTGCAAACTAAAACTTACACTAAAATGCTTGTGCCAACCACTTATTATACTCTTTCTAATCTCTTCAAAGGATTATTTCCTTGATTCTAAGTTCTAAACTTTGCCGTTGGTTTGGTTTTAACACACAATCTAAGACTTTTGAATCCAAGGGGGTTCAAAACTAAGTCGTCTAGAAGAAAATAAGACTATGAACAACCCAAAGAGTAAAATGACCAATGTCCACATTTGCTAATATGACCATATATACAAAAAGGTTAGCTTACCTCATCATCGAAGGGGACCAAAAGTGTCCTCATATAGATTTAAGTCCAATTCAAAGTGTTGTAACTTTGGTACCCAATGTCCAAATTCAATAAAAACGTATTGGAAATTTTGCTCCCTCTCTTCTAGTTTATGTTGTAAAATTTTCAGATCAATCCAAGATGTATTGATTTCTTGGAAGTCAATCAAAGTACACATGTTCAATTTGAGTTCACTAAATTGCATTTGAAGGCTTCAACTTTGGATGCTTGTATCTCCTTCATCCAATGTTTGTTTTCGATATAAAAAATATTGTTGTTTTATATTCCCCTTGAAGTCTAGTTATTGTGGAAAAAATTTCATATCAATTCAAGAAGTAATGAGTGGTTGAGAAGCATTTTAGTAGGAAGAAGTTCAACCTTACTTAGATGTGTTTTTTGCAACTTTTCTTGCTATTTTTTTTACATTTGAAAGCCATTTTGCAGACACAATGAGTCAATTCCATGATATTTTCTTCCACCAATGTATTTGTATGCTAGTTTTGAATCACTTTATAATTTAAAGTTTTTCCATTTTAGTAGGCTTAATAATTGAATTTCACCTCCAAATGCGTTTATAGGAAAATTTCAGCATCATTTTTCAACACTAAAACATTATAGTCTTGCAATCTATATGGTCAAATGACTATAGATTTGATTCACATCATCTACAACATGAACTCTATAAGTTTGTAGAATTGAGATTTTTATACATTACTGACATTTTGAACTATTACACTTCAAAAGCAATGATGTTTTTGAATTCAAGTAGGCCTTAGACGATGGGGGGTGGGTGGGGGGTAAAACACAAGTAATGCAATAAGTTAGTGAACAAAACCTCACTCATAAGACACTAGAGGCTTCCCAAAGTGGCATCGCCAAGGTACAATGGGAAGTAACTCTAAAATTAGTACAATGATGAAATAAACTCAAATAGAATAAATTAGTACAAAAAGAACCTCCAATAACAAGTGAGACTACAACACGTGGAAGGACCTCCAAAGACCTTCACAAAGCTTGATAGACAACAACATTGGAGCAAAAAGCCCCCCCCCAAAAAACACCCTTCAAAGTTTTTGGCTAAAATGCTAAAAAATTCTAACATAAATTGGACTCAATGGACCTAAATACAACAATGGAGATGTTTTGAAAGGGAAATGGCTGCCCTTCTATATTCTTCCAAGTCACCCACCTCCTCTCGTTTTTCCTAAAGTAAACCTATCATTTAGGATTTTCATCCTAATCTTCAAAAAAATTCACTTTCTACTTTGCTCCAAAACTCCAACTTTGAGAGATTAACTCCAACTCACAAACAAATTGTTCCATTGGCTTTAGAAGGTCATTTTTACTCAAAACAAATCCCTCATCCCTTTTTCTATCTCAAGAATCTCATCAAAATCTAGTGCCAACTAAAAACTAAGATAAGGTAAAAATCCAACCTTTTGGAGTTTGACTTTTTGTGAAAAGTAACTAGTCTAGGCTCTTTAGTAGGTATGAGGGAGTAAAAAAAGACCTAACTTGGTCCCCATTTCGATTTTGCTTGCTCCTAAGATACTAGTCAACTTTGCCATTATCTTAACCCTTCAAAGCTCAAGGGGCCATTTTTTGACCTCTCACCTATTCAACAGGTAAAAGTTATAACTTCATATTCATACATTCTAAGAAGTCTATCTAAATGAATTTCATATTAGGATGTTGATATTGAATGGAGAAACTCAAAAGTACAATTGACATCATGTAATAAGTCTAATGTACAATGAGTATTGTTAATGAAAGTTCAAAATTGTGAAAAAGTATGGAAATTAGTTTTGAGAGGTTAAAATCTATCTGTAAATGGATAATCTTGCTAGTTTAGGTACTTCTAGCTATAGGAGTGTCTTGAATCTTGTTGGAGAATTTTATTAACATATAAGAATCTAGTAAGAACAAATTTTCTACAAAGAAGAAAGCATTAGCCCAAGTTCACCACAATCCAGAAATGTCCATATTTTTTTAGCTTCAAATTGCTCCCAAACATTCAAAACAACTTCAATTGACATGAAAATTTGATTGCAAAAACTTCAAGGGGAACATAACCCAACAAACTTGATTGAAAATGAACATTGAAAACAAACATTGCATGAAGGAGATACAAGCCCCCAAAGTTGAAGCCATCACAATGCAGTTTGTTGAACTCAAATCAAACCTGTGAACTTCAAATGGCTTCCCAAAAATCAGTACATCTTACATTGATCTGAAAATTTTACCACACAAACTAAGGTAAACCAGCCTATGACAGGCCAAGTGCCTAATACAAACATCTATAAGATGACCCATTACAATTTTCCATCAATTCGTGCCAGGTTTTTTCTAATTAATGTAAGCAAAACTTCATTAGGTAGGTTGATGGCTGAAATCAATGTTTTGTATGATGGTGATGGAGATGTTAGAGATTGTTTTAGGAACTAGTCCCTTTCTAGTGTAATTAATTACATGAACTAAGTCAACTAACTTTTTTATTCCTTTATGTCATGTCCATATTAGAAAATATTTCAACCATGTTAGGAAATATTGTAACTGCATTGGGTGGTTTGATGACCACCATGGGTATAGTTTTTGATGGTTGTGGGATAGTCTAGAGACTATTTTGAGTCATTTGGCCAGTTCAATTCAAAAATTTGTAACAAATTCATACTTTGTCAAAAAAATAAAATTTCAATTGTTCTACCAATTTTTCATGTTTACCTTTATATGAAAAAAAAATTCAAAATTTCAAATTTGTCAACAAGGCAAACCAGGCAATCTGCCTGTCATAGGCTGGTTTACCTTACAAGAGAGAGTGTAGATTACTCAATAAGTTTTATTAAGTTCGGACATTGGATGAAAAAGTTGCAGCACTTCGAATTGGACTTCTAACTATATGTGAGGACACTTTTGGTCCCCAGGGGCTTAGCGGTTAAACGACCTGGTTGCGTTTTGATGCACGAGTCTGATTGTTTTGCTGCGAAGATTCACAAAGGCCGATACAGGTTCTGGGTCAAGGTCAACCCTAATTTGTCAAGATCCAGATTTTGATCCTGGAAGGAATTAGGGTTCGACAAAGGTTCGGACCGAACTTTCGCTTCTCCGTGGGATGCGAGATCGGTGAACTTTAGTTGATATGGCAGCCAAGGATGTGGAAGAATGTGGAAGAACGGTGGCGTTGGTACCTCACATCGTGACTGCTCTCCGATTTGGTACCCGTTCCAATTTGCATTAGCTTCGCAATTTTGAGGTCTGCCGGTGTACTTCGAGTATTGCATCCATAGTGCGCACTTGGCGCAAGGGCGATTGTTCCAGAATCTCCGGCTGATTTGCTCTTTGGAGCAAATGTTGCTTACTGACGCACTGGCGATGGTGGAGAGTTTCATTATCTCCCGCTGGATGTGCGTGCTAGATTGTCACTTTGGTAACGCCGTGGTGACCATGGCGAATTGGCGAGCAGCGTGTGGACTTTTGCAGAGCTTGGTTCCGCTTTTCTTCTATCGGAAGGAGGATCTGCATTTGCAGAAATCATATTGCCCCTCGACACTGCGTTGACTCACCCGATTGTCCGCTGGCAGTCGTTTCGTTTTCCTCAGACGAACTGCACCGTATATTGTAGCACGTTCGACCTTTGTTGTTGCTGCGGTCGCGACGCGTATGAAGCTCGCCGGGGGAGGGCATTGAATACGAATTATCAGGCGGCGAGGGGTGGTTGTCGATAGCTGATGAAGAGGGCGTCTGGCCGAAGCGGGTGCATTGCGAACGCTTTGCCGGCCTGCACAGACGTCGTGGACGTTGTGTCTAGTTTTCTCACCGTCGACCTTCGGGAAAGCCGTCCTCTGGGAAAGCCAGGTTTGGAGTCTGGGTTGGATCGACCTCTGGTTCTCATCTGTCTGTCCGGATCGGAAGGGTGCTCTTGTGCGTTGCGAGCTGTAGTACGCCGATGCAGGGTGTGATCATGGACGTCTGTAGGTGACATTCTTCGTTGATACATCTTGAAGAGCTGGCAAGTAAATGATATTTTTCTGCCTGTCGTTTTAATGCGATTATGGTTTGGTCTAAGTTGAAGTCATTTTGAAGGGTACGTGGTTGTGTGCGAGAGCAGGATTTGGAGGTGGTAAAGCTACATGATGAGCTAATTAGCGCCCTGACGTAAACTTTCTTTTGCATGACTTTCTGCAAATTTTGACATGCTGCACTGAATTCGATTATTACTCCAGAATGCTGGTGTGAAAGATGCTGTTATTGTTTCACTGTCCATCCGTAGTTGGGAAACTTTAGGAACCGTCTCTCGCTGCGGGTAACTAGTGGGCTACGTTGGTGATGAGTACTTGGAGTCCGCAGTGGAGGAGAGGGGATTGGATCAATGGCTGGATGTGTTTTACGTGATTTTGAGAACCTTGGTGTTGTGAAATTGGTTCTTTTGATTTGAAGGATGATTGGGTTTGGAGCTTGTGTTGCGCAGACACAAGCAGAAGAGAGGCAGAAGTTGCAACAGCGGGGGAATGGAGACTCCAGATTGGTAGGGCTCTCTCCTGGCCATTCTTCTCAGGTTTCTGCGACCTTCCTAATTAATTTATGATCTCCGGCCTGTGAAGCACGAAAGTGTGGTATCGTGGCAGTGATTGATGGCGCTGAATACACTACTGGCGGTGTTGCATGCTGATAGGAAATTATAGTCTTCGGATACAGCCTGTATTTAGTGCATTCTCATTACCGTAGGTAGGTTGCAGTGAGTACTTATTATGGAGATGCAGAAGTATTGAATTTTGGCCCTTTCAATTCGTGTGGATTCAGTGGCGTATGTGAAGGTTCTTGTGGTCAATTTTAGAAGAATGGAAGGAATCATGCTAAATTCAAACAATGCAGGAGCAGACACATTCAAAATGAGAAAATAGTTCAATTGCATAAAGTTGTAAGGCGAACTTTGTCCTTACCTTCACTTTCAAAATCTATAGAACAAAAGGTCTGCAATCAACAAGCTCAAAATGTTGAAAGTAGAATTCAACTCTTAACCTATGGCACTTGTGCCTTTATCCTAATATTGAATGAAGTACCTTGTTACTATACTTCACCAGGCACATAGTTCCCCGATGATGACATTACTGTGCTTGAAGTATGGATTGCATCTCGAGAAAAAACAGAATCCCAAATGGCTCTAACCTTGGCACTGCTGCCCACCACCAAATGCTCACCCTTCTCCATCGCGGTACTGCTGGTTCCCGTGGAAGAGAATAGTTGTCTTTTCACAGCTTTGTCCAAGGACTCTTGTTCCTTCACTAACAGTCGACGCCTACCCTTGCCTGCAGGAGTGACTGGCGGAGAGCCTGTCTCCACCTCAGCAGCGAGGCAGAGGCAAACGAATGTGAGGAAGAGACACATGATAAATCTGGAAGCCATGTTGCAAGGAGATTGATTTCTGGCCTCCACACGCTGGGTATTTATGTATGGACATTGTTGTGGGCTACCAAGGTCATTAAATTTAACGAGCTCGTGAATTCTTGGGCTCCTCCTCGTGAATGCATGACCTCGTGAATGCATGACCTCGTGAGTGCATGGCTTCGTGAATGGACGACCTCGTTGGCCTCAGCCTGCCTGACTCAGTCGGGTCCACCAGTTCACGGGGAGCTCTCTTGCTCACGAGGTTTCAACCTACCTGTGACTCATATGGGGTCCACCCGTTCACGGGGAGCTCTGTTGCTCACGAGGATTCAGCTTGGCTATGTGAGTCATCATCTGGGCCACCCCGAGCCCCTGGTTCACGAGGAGCCCTCTTGCTCACGAGGGTGCTGCCTGTGTGGGCACTATCTGGGACCACCCAGTTCCGGGGAGCCACTCCATGGCGGGGGCTGGAGGGAATCGCGCACACACCATGGCCCAGCCGTGCGCCCCAGTTGGGCCTCGTGCTGCGGGGACCCTGGCGTTTGCAGCTGCGTCCGTTTCAGGTGAAATCAAGGGCCATTATGGAATTCGTCGCGCTTATGTGATGTAGTCTGAGCTGTCGAGAACGCCTGCTTTGTGACCTGCAGGATGAGGTAAATTAGTCTTCTTGCAGGCTTGACTCGTGCAATTGACGGGACATGTCAGCAGTCTCCATAACATGCTCCGAGACCTCCTTGAAATATTCTTCCGCCTCTTTCAATTCAACTTTCAAGTGAGTGAAGCCAATTTGCAGGCCTGTTGAATTCGCAGGCCAGGGCTGTTTGATCTGCGGGTTGGAAGACGAGGAAAAAGCGTGAGGTCCTCTAGGGGAAAGGAATTTGAGTTTGCAAAGGAAGCCTCATTCTATGTCATCTCGAAGTTTAGCGGCGCTTGCAGTCCGGGTGCGCCGCAACTCTTGTAAGCTCGAGTGCCGCTGTCCAGATTATCTCTGTTTCGGAGAAATGGCGGCGACTGGTTGTTTTCTAATTTTTTTCGTTCAATGGTAATTAATTTGGTTGTTGTGCTTCTAGGAGGAAGCGTTTGGCGCAGGTGTTTGGATCGGGGTGGATTGACCCCCTCGCTCGGCCTTACCAGGGGTGCATGCAAAAAAAAAAAAGCGCCCTATTTTGGGCCGTTCTGGAATACTCTTGACCTTCCTAAACTAATTTGGGGTCTCTGATTGCAAAAATGAATTAAAATTTTGCAAAAAAATTCATGTGCGGAAAATAAATAATTCCAGGGTTTGCCCGCAGGGCCGAGCGAGGGGGTCAGTTCACCCTGGCCGGTGTTTGCCGGGTGCCAGTAATCTATTTTCCGATCTCAATGAAATTTACATTTCCTTTCGACTAATGAGAGTTCACTGTATTAATATCTCTTTTGGGCCAACAGGACGCTGAGGCGAATCTAGCTTTCGGAAAGATACCCCACTGGCGGTTGCTGCATCTGGGCCGTAAGAAATTCGGAGCAAGAGGGTACTAAATTAATTGATGCATCAACATCAAGGTGGAAAAAGGTGATGCATCTCGTGGAGCTTGTCTTCAAGAGTTGGGTTTGATATTTTGTTGGATGAAGTCCTTGAAACTTTGACGTCTTGATCGAAGTGTAAGGGTCCTCCATTCTAATTTTAGAGATGCCACCTCTAAATTCTTTTTTGTTGCTCTGCCATTTTCACACGATTTGTGATGTTAATGTGGTAAATAGAAATATTAATGTGTTTGCTCACAAATGTACTAGTTGCAAATTGACTATCTCACACCAAGAAGAGCAACCGAAGTGATTTGCTTTTGTAATTTGTTGGTTTGAATCTTTTATGGTTTAGATCAACAAGAGTTGGTTAATGAGGGTGAATGTGAGAAGTGCTAAGTTTCTATATACTCTAATATGTGTTTTTTTCTATTAAGTGACTAGGAATGGAATTTGAGTGAAAGTTTAGAGGCTTGAGGAGTAATTTTATTGAATAGGTGAACCTAATTTTTTTGAGTAATAAGGTATGCTCATGCCTTTATTGATGTACTTGGTATTGTTCATGTTTGCTTGCAAAACCAAGGTTGTAGAATTTAAACCTAGTTTTTAATTTTTTGAAGAAAAAAAAAAATGACAATTTCAAGATTTTTTAGACTTCAACATAATGAACATTAAGGCTATGATTTATGTGGAGGTCTTCCTATAGTCATAGTGATCATCCAATAGCCTCTTTATGTAGAAGATTCTCTTCCTATTTTGACAAGAATTTTTATTTCTTATTTCTTGAGCTTTAGCTTATTAGATACTTAGATTTTTCTTACATGCATTAGAATTCAATATCCCATAAATTGTGAATCAATTGTAAAATTCCATGTGGGTTGTAGAAAACATTTGTACATAATTCCATAAATGTTATTTTGCCAAATGAAAGAAGAATTCTGCCATATATTGTTGTTGGATAATTTTGCATTTTTCTCCCTTCCCTCACTTGTTTAAGGTTTTAATCCAAACATGAATTCAAATTTCCCAAGTTTATCATTCGGTGGTAGATTTTGAGCCAACCTTCCCCTTGCACTACATGCTAGGGTGATGTAAAATAGGAAATAGGAGAATTGCAAAGAACCATACTACAATGGTTTGGGGCTAAATTCTAGTGTGGACTAACTACTTTGAAATTCTAATTTGTAATTCAAGGCATCAATAAATTTCACCTCATAATTTTTCTAAATCAAAACTTCTGAAATCCTACTATAATATATATAGTCTAGCATCAACTATATTGTTCAGATATATCAAGCTTATATATTTTGTTTATGTTACGCAATGGAGAGATTCATTCATTAAAAAAGAGAATTTGTTGTCAAATATTCTCTCAAAAAATATGTTTCGTTTTTAGCAAAATTTTGCTCAGGAAGAATCCTGCTCATTATAGGTATTGTCTTAATACAAAAAGCGCTGAAATCTTGGCTTCTTGAACAAAGAATCTGCAATCCGGTAGTTAGTGCTAACCTGGACGGTATACGTCCTCTTCGGACTAACATACTGAAACCTGCACACCGTCAAACGATCAATACTTGAACCCTAAATAATGTGACCAAGAAATTGACTTACGATCAAGCCCATCAGGATTGCAATTGCATCACCAACAAATTGAACCACAGAATGAAAACAACGAAGACAATCCAATCGCAATTCAACCCTGGAACCGCACACATTGATGGACTGGTTGCAGGGCGCGAGTGTCTGAGCCCATTTGATTATTGTGACGTGGTGACCACTACCACGCACAAGGCACTTCGTGGTCCCCGTGGTGGCATGGTCTTTTTCCGGAGGGGTTGGAAGTCCCCCAACAAGCCAGATGAGGGTCAGTATTCCTTCGAGAAGGAGATCAACAGTGCGGTGCACCCCGAGTAACTATTACGTTACCGAAGTCGCAATATTCATCAAGATTGAATTGTCTGTGCTCTTTGCAACCATCCCGCTCAGCAGAACCAAGAAGATTCACAGAAATAAAGCATACTGAGATATCAAAATACTTCCAAAACCAGTCCATCTGCCGCGGTCACCTTATTCAACTACATCAAACTCATGAAAGCCCACCTCAACCTCCACACTTGCAGTTGGCTGCTTTCTTGTCCGACTTGCAAGCCACCAACCCCGACCTACCAATTTCACCACCTCGTGCACAGACGGACGACTTGCAGGCATGTAAATAGCTCACGCCATTGCAATTCTTAGGACTTGAATCGTCTCAATCAGCGGGCTTATCCCACACTTGGTGTCACCACTCTGTTGCGAACCCGCTTAGTACTTCTACACCATTCAATGGGGCCGTCTGCATATTTTCCAGTCACCAACTCCATCAACACAACACCGAAGCTGTAGTTATCAATTTTTTCTCCGTTACTTGCGTTCCAAACGAGTACTCTGCACGGATCTTTCCACCCACGACTCACACCAGAAGATTTGTGGTGATACTACACAACTACTACAGCACAATCAAGCCCACATCACTATCTCATCCACCAAACACTGCATCCAAAGCCATGGATAGATGCTGAAAGCACTTCACCAGGAAGAATGTAGCCCAGCAAACCAGCAGCTGTGGACAAGTCATGCGATACTGTCGCTTCCACCATCCTGGAAATGCCAAAATCAGTCAGAAGCGCTTCGTAAACTCCAAGTCCATCAAAATGTTGCTGTAAATGATGTCTCGATGTAGAATTTGGGGAGAGCAGTGGTGGTGCAAATATTCCAGTCCCAGCCAATACTACGAAAGACAAGTACCATAATCATTCTCAGTTCACACGCATGGTTCCAAAACATTCTTGTCAAATGAAAACAGAGAATTGAAATTTTCAGTTTCTTAACGTGAGGGATGGCTAGCCATGACAAACCATAAGCTGACATTCGGCCATGGCACCATGTCCTGGGCGTCCAAATCTGAGCCTAACCATAAAACTATCAGATTTAAAATCGTGAAGAACCCCCACAGAAGTGTACCAATCCTCAAGCATTGTCAGTGAAGGAATGGACTCTGGCATCTGGCCTTCGAAGTGGTTCCAGCGAAGACGCAAAACTTCCAACTCCTGGAGCTTGTCAAATCTGGTCTCCATTCTGCCCTCGAAGTACGCATTCGTTAGGTCCAGCACTGGAGTTCAGTAAGGTTTTCTGGTCATTTCCCGCCAATGTAGGTCCAACCCGAGTTGAGGTACACCAGCTTTGAGCAACTCACGATGTCTTTAGCAAAATTTCCGTTCAAACTCATGTTTTCCACATTCAAAATTGTAAGATTGCATGCCAACAAACATCATTCCAACAAAAATAATCATACCAATGTCCCCAAATTACTACGCTCTCTCCTTGCAATATAATAGCAAGTTCAAAAACACTCACTAATAAAACTACGCCACGAGAAGATTCAACCACTAACCAAAAAGAGCGTGGACAAAGCCAACCAGGTTTCAAAAGGGGGTTGGAGAGTAGTCTAATACAGATACGGAGCCCTGTGTGAACCTCACACCATTCCAGAAGCAAGGACATTTGTCCGAGGCTCAAGCTGTCATCTGCATCCTCCCGGTCCACTTGAGCAGCAATTGGCTTTCTACGTTGAGACACAGCACACATCCTGAAACGCAATTGCTTACGGCATAGCATATAGCAGATAAACACTCCATCCGTGCATGACGACAAAATCCACGGAAATGATGCAATCCATACTTCAAGCCATGTCCGCCTATGCTTCCCTTTAACACACCGATGTAGAAATTCATCCAAATCCCGACGTGCCCAGTCCCGTAATGGGTTCCAAATATGGCTAAAGGCATCCGAACATGCAAAATATCAACCTCATGTTCGGTTAAGCCGTCTGAATAATAGGTCCTACAGATTCGTCAGTGATTGCGTTGCTCATACAATCCCCTTCGTCTATCTGCATGCAACACCGCCAGTAGTGTATTCAGCGCCATCAATCACTGCCACGATACCACACTTTCGTGCTTCACAGGCCGGAGATCATAAATTAATTAGGAAGGTCGCAGAAACCTGAGAAGAATGGCCAGGAGAGAGCCCTACCAATCTGGAGTCTCCATTCCCCCGCTGTTGCAACTTCTGCCTCTCTTCTGCTTGTGTCTGCGCAACACAAGCTCCAAACCCAATCATCCTTCAAATCAAAAGAACCAATTTCACAACACCAAGGTTCTCAAAATCACGTAAAACACATCCAGCCATTGATCCAATCCCCTCTCCTCCACTGCGGACTCCAAGTACTCATCACCAACGTAGCCCACTAGTTACCCGCAGCGAGAGACGGTTCCTAAAGTTTCCCAACTACGGATGGACAGTGAAACAATAACAGCATCTTTCACACCAGCATTCTGGAGTAATAATCGAATTCAGTGCAGCATGTCAAAATTTGCAGAAAGTCATGCAAAAGAAAGTTTACGTCAGGGCGCTAATTAGCTCATCATGTAGCTTTACCACCTCCAAATCCTGCTCTCGCACACAACCACGTACCCTTCAAAATGACTTCAACTTAGACCAAACCATAATCGCATTAAAACGACAGGCAGAAAAATATCATTTACTTGCCAGCTCTTCAAGATGTATCAACGAAGAATGTCACCTACAGACGTCCATGATCACACCCTGCATCGGCGTACTACAGCTCGCAACGCACAAGAGCACCCTTCCGATCCGGACAGACAGATGAGAACCAGAGGTCGATCCAACCCAGACTCCAAACCTGGCTTTCCCAGAGGACGGCTTTCCCGAAGGTCGACGGTGAGAAAACTAGACACAACGTCCACGACGTCTGTGCAGGCCGGCAAAGCGTTCGCAATGCACCCGCTTCGGCCAGACGCCCTCTTCATCAGCTATCGACAACCACCCCTCGCCGCCTGATAATTCGTATTCAATGCCCTCCCCCGGCGAGCTTCATACGCGTCGCGACCGCAGCAACAACAAAGGTCGAACGTGCTACAATATACGGTGCAGTTCGTCTGAGGAAAACGAAACGACTGCCAGCGGACAATCGGGTGAGTCAACGCAGTGTCGAGGGGCAATATGATTTCTGCAAATGCAGATCCTCCTTCCGATAGAAGAAAAGCGGAACCAAGCTCTGCAAAAGTCCACACGCTGCTCGCCAATTCGCCATGGTCACCACGGCGTTACCAAAGTGACAATCTAGCACGCACATCCAGCGGGAGATAATGAAACTCTCCACCATCGCCAGTGCGTCAGTAAGCAACATTTGCTCCAAAGAGCAAATCAGCCGGAGATTCTGGAACAATCGCCCTTGCGCCAAGTGCGCACTATGGATGCAATACTCGAAGTACACCGGCAGACCTCAAAATTGCGAAGCTAATGCAAATTGGAACGGGTACCAAATCGGAGAGCAGTCACGATGTGAGGTACCAACGCCACCGTTCTTCCACATTCTTCCACATCCTTGGCTGCCATATCAACTAAAGTTCACCGATCTCGCATCCCACGGAGAAGCGAAAGTTCGGTCCGAACCTTTGTCGAACCCTAATTCCTTCCAGGATCAAAATCTGGATCTTGACAAATTAGGGTTGACCTTGACCCAGAACCTGTATCGGCCTTTGTGAATCTTCGCAGCAAAACAATCAGACTCGTGCATCAAAACGCAACCAGGTCGTTTAACCGCTAAGCCCCTGGGGACCAAAAGTGTCCTCACATATAGTTAGAAGTCCAATTCGAAGTGCTGCAACTTTTTCATCCAATGTCCGAACTTAATAAAACTTATTGAGTAATCTACACTCTCTCTTGTAAGGTAAACCAGCCTATGACAGGCAGATTGCCTGGTTTGCCTTGTTGACAAATTTGAAATTTTGAATTTTTTTTTCATATAAAGGTAAACATGAAAAATTGGTAGAACAATTGAAATTTTATTTTTTTGACAAAGTATGAATTTGTTACAAATTTTTGAATTGAACTGGCCAAATGACTCAAAATAGTCTCTAGACTATCCCACAACCATCAAAAACTATACCCATGGTGGTCATCAAACCACCCAATGCAGTTACAATATTTCCTAACATGGTTGAAATATTTTCTAATATGGACATGACATAAAGGAATAAAAAAGTTAGTTGACTTAGTTCATGTAATTAATTACACTAGAAAGGGACTAGTTCCTAAAACAATCTCTAACATCTCCATCACCATCATACAAAACATTGATTTCAGCCATCAACCTACCTAATGAAGTTTTGCTTACATTAATTAGAAAAAACCTGGCACGAATTGATGGAAAATTGTAATGGGTCATCTTATAGATGTTTGTATTAGGCACTTGGCCTGTCATAGGCTGGTTTACCTTAGTTTGTGTGGTAAAATTTTCAGATCAATGTAAGATGTACTGATTTTTGGGAAGCCATTTGAAGTTCACAGGTTTGATTTGAGTTCAACAAACTGCATTGTGATGGCTTCAACTTTGGGGGCTTGTATCTCCTTCATCCAATGTTTGTTTTCAATGTTTGGGAGCAATTTGAAGCTAAAAAAATATGGACATTTCTGGATTGTGGTGAACTTGGGCAAATGCTTTCTTCTTTGTAGGATATCCGTTTACAATATTAAGGGTACTTCAATAATTAAATTCATATGTAGTCCTCTAAACTATTATTTCCTCATAAATTCACAATCAGATCAACCTATGGTAAAAAAGGTATACAATACTCTTTGATCTAATTGGCAATTACATAATGACTGCATGATTGAAAAGGAATTTCATGTTTATATACCATTTGCATGAAGCCTCTCCATTGCCTATAACAAAAATGCCAAAATGTTAGCCAATGGTCCAAGTGATGGAGTGCATCTTTAGTTGTAGCACCGAATGAAAACCACCATCAATGACCGAATTGCAAGGTAATTCATCCCTGCCTCGTCCATAGTTTTTGAATCCTTGTATTGCTTACACAATCTGTATGTTGATGTTGAAGATCTTTCTTGATGTACTTCTGCCTATGTTTCTAAAGAAAAGTACTCCAATGTAGTAAGTAAGTCTTTTTACGATTCTCCATTTTGTCTTTTGTAGATCTAGTATCGAAAACAGTTCAAATAACCTTCCAATTGGCTATAGCACTATCTACTTGAAGTTTGAATGATGCACTTCATAGTGAGAAATAACACTATTCAAGCACCTCTAAAATTGTACTTGGATCTCTGTATCTTCTAACTGCATATTGCATGTTGAAATAGTTATGATCTTCTTGTAATTTGGATCGTATATGTGACATGCCATGGTCGTCCAATCCTTCATACGTTTTACGTGGTCAAATATCATCCACGTGTTTGCTAGATTCCCACCAGATTGCATGCATTTCACCAAGTCCACTCCATTGCCAAGTCCTTTGATCAGGGTTGCTGGCATCTGAGCTTGTGAGCGGGAACTTTTTTTGCTGAAATTTGAGGTGAAGGACCTATGACCATGGATCTTGGGCTTGTTCATTTTAATAATTTTGAAGACAAAATATTTTAGGATTGTAAGAAAAAAACTACTGTAAATTCAAAGAAAGAACCCAAAACAATTGTATATGAATTATTACATACCAGTGGAGGGGATGAAGGTTTAGAAATTCATTGTTCAAATTATGCGGTGCTAAGCAATTGTATAATTGTGTTTGTTGGTATTGAATGTTCATTGATATCTCACTCCAAAAAACATTTTAAAAATAACTATGTGCACAATAAATGTAGCCATAAAACACACAAATCCACTCATACAAAAAATCAATACAAAAAACTGTAACTCACAACATATGTCTAACTTGTGAGTCTCGGTAGCAGTGGATTTGGTTGTAGAATCATTTCTTGTAGAAGATTCAAAAGTCTCTCTACCTTTCGAAGTACTAACATCTAAATACTCTAATACATTTAAAGGATAAGAGGCTTGCTGCTTCTTTGGTTCAGAGCAACCAAACTCTACAAATGCCAAGGCCAATTGCTCTACATACACTAGCAAATCAAAAGACTTTTCCAGACTCAAAACAAGTCTTCTTTTGCGCAATGCTGCATCTGAGAACATCACTCCGTGGAGTCTGAAAAAACAAATTCAAACATATTAAAATCATAAACACTAGAAACAAAATATTCACATGGAATGCATACCTCTAAAAACTCACTTACTAGTGTTTTTCTTCCGAGCAAAACTAAAGACCTCCACCTCCATTGCATGAGTCATCCTCTTCCTCTTCTTCTTCTGTTGTCTCTTCCTCCTCAATTGTCCTCCTCATAGGCATCAACATCATGTTGAAAATGACTTCATCCTTCTCCAAAGTCACAACATGGCGGCTCGTGCGCCGACATGCTGTAATCGATGCACCTAACAATTAAGACAAACAATTCATTAATAAAATTTAGGATTAGAAATTTAATAAATGAAAATAATATCACTTGAACTTAACCTTACCAGTTTGTTCGGTGTTATCAAGAACAATGTCTCCTTCACTTATTGTTCCTTCAATGATGAATTGAAGAAGCCTTGTGTTCTTCTCACAAGGACCCCGCCACAGTATGCCTTCGTTCATCATCATGTTGTCAATGGTGGTGTAGTTGATCAACGTATCGTCACGTTCAAGATCTACTTTGGCCTTCTTCATTGCTTTAGTCAACCTAAACTTGAACTGAGACTTGCGTCTCTTGTCAAGCTTCTTCACCAATAGCGAGATTTTGAACTTCATTGTTTGTAAGCATTTAATTCAAAAAATCATAAAAAAATATGATATAATCAATGTTCCAAAAAAATTAAACAACACAATCGCAACAAATTCATACCGTGTTTGCCAAATTCACTCCCGAAGTCAAGTGCATGCGATTGATTCCCAATCACTCTTTAAACTTCAAAAATGGGTACACTTGTGTCAAATCCACTACCACGCCCCTTGCCTTTGCACTCTAAGAATGAAAAATGACAAAACAACCATTGTCTTGCAAATGCTTTGTCGCAAATACAATTGCCTGTTCAATCTCTTTGAACTCTTTATCAGAGTTCCACTGGGGCACATGGTTTGCTCGAACGGACACTCTTGGAATAGGGAGGTTTTCTTGAAGGTCAAACAAAATAAGATCCACTCTAGCCTTCTTGTTCATCTTGCCATTGAACATGCAATTCCTGCCATCAATCAACTACATACAAAAAATCTATAAATGATTTTTTATTATGAAAATAATGAATTCATGCAATATGCTCAGATTCTTCAATGGTAGAATAATTACAAGAACAAAATACACACCCTCATTAAGAACTCCATCACTTCCTCATAGCATGATCCATTGCCCTTGCCTTCATTTTCCATCACATCAACAATAGAGTTGTTGAGGATCAACTCCTCCGTGTTCACTTCCTAGTCATCCTATGACAATCACTTGGGTGCTTTGTGTGACCATCTCTTCAATGAGTTCCTACAAGACCGCCTTCCTCTTCACGCCACTACATAATCCAAACTCCATTTGCAATCCTTGGTCCACTGTAGAAGATCCTCAGACTTGATCTCTACCCTTTCCTTTCTTCTTCCCTTCCCTTTTTTCCTTCCCTTCCTTCTCTACCTCCTTCTCCTTCTCAGCCAACTTTGCTAAGCACTCTACTTGCTTCTTCTCCTTGGTGGCCTTCATTTCTTCCTCCTTTTTCTTCTTCTTGTCATCTGCAATTGTTCTCCGTGCAATAGCATTCCTCTTTTTGGCATCGGGAAGGTCTGCAAACTCAGACACCTCTAAATCAATCACCCTGAGGCTGTCGAATGATTTACGAAATGCAACTTTTGAAAAGTGGGTGTAGGCCACTAGGCACTCCAAATACCACCTGCCACTTGTCAAATTAGCTATAGTAAACGTCCGCAGTTGAGTGTGTGTGTGAGCCCCAAATTTGTCACTTGGGACTCATTGTTTTCTTTTTTTTAGTTTATTACAAATTAAGGCATAAAGTACTACAAAAAGTCCAAAAAAGAGTGTAGAACCAAAATAGGTATGTCACGTACCAGTATAGCATTTGGTCATAAATAGCCTTTTATCCATAGATTACCCATAAAACCCACTTGTATATAGGTTAGAACCCGTAATTAGTGGAAAACAATAGGGCTACTGGGAACTTACCCAAAATAGCCCAAAACCTAGTGCATGTAACCATGATAGGCTAAATTAAGTCTTAGGAGAGTGAGGGAGGTCCCCACGTAAATCTCCAAAGATAGGTTCTAGTTTCTCCATTCCACCGACGAAACATTATGAATCCAAATTGTTAGCTTGCAAGTGTTACTTGTCCCAAACAGGCCGCATGGAGGAATCCACAGCCGCCGGATAGTGTTCTCGGATCTGAAACATGTCGGGATGTCCACGGCAAAACCCATTCGCCAAGATTCCCTCACATGTAAAAGATTCCCTGACTGCCGGTGATTCAATCGAAGTCAGTCTCCACCTCGCCACCAACTGTGTGCCAGAATAGCCTAAGACTTGGCACGTGGCTTGGGGGACTCCATGAGAGGTTCCCCCAAAAGTCTCGGTTTTTTCTGATCTCCAAAGGATCTTTTTCCGAGCAGTCAACCGCCAAAGGCCACGTTGGGAAATTCATGGAAAATACCCAGGCCGCGGTAAAATCTCACTAAAAATTAGACTAGCATCTTTTATGTTAATAATGCGCCCTGACAAATTTCATGGTGTTCCAATAGCGGGAAGCAACCGAAACTGACAACATCCCCCCAATTAATAATTACGGCAAGATCCTTGCGGGGTTGACCGGCATCCCGGGAGCGTACAAAGTCGGAACGAAGACATCAAGGAGCCTTTTCTTACTCCCTAGAGCCTCCCCAACAACCCTAGCTAGTTACCCAAGCCAAAAGAGGTAAACCCCAAAAGTTAGGTTTTTACCCTTTTAATTGGCTTTAGTTGGCACTAGTTTTCGATGGGTTTTTTGTGATAGAAATAGGGGGTAGGGGATCCCTTAGGCTAAAAATGGCATTCTGAAGCCATTGGCGCAATCCATTTGCAATTACGAGCTAAACTCCAAAAGTTAGAGGTTAGGACCAACGTAAAATCCAAAATTAGGTGAAAATCTCAAATTTGGATGAAAATCCGGATGGATGAGGTTACTCGTCGAGGGGGGGAGTGGGCCCTTGGAAACCTATAAAAGGGGGCCCTTCTCTCTCCCAAAACACCCCCAATACTTGTTTTGGGTCCGTGGGTCCAAGTTATCTTGGAATTTTTGGCCTTTCAAGCCAAAAAACCTCACGGTGCTTTTGGTGCACTTTTGGCTCCTGTTGTTGTTCTATTTCAAGCTTCCGAAGGTCCCTTTGGGCCCTTCTATCTTACCTTGTACCTTGTTGTGGGTCGAGTGAGTTTCACTTACGCTTGCGTGTCCCTGTTGTACCTTGTACTAATCCTAAAGTCACCCCCCACCGTACCTTGGCGATGCCGCTTTGGGGGGCCTTTAGTATGTAAGTCTGGCCTTGTTTATGCTTACTTTGTGGGTACAGTTGCCTTGTATTTCAGTCCTAACCATAGTCAACCTTCCGTGTGTTGGGTGTGGGCTCCACTGCCCTGAAGGCGGCGAAGCTTTGAACCTATAAACTACCCTAGTCTTAGAGTGTGTGTCAAAAAACAGGCCTTAGATGGCGAAGCTTTGGACCCAGGGGCATCCCAAGTTTTAGAGTTGGTGTCAAAACCAATTTGACGGCGAAGCTTTGCACCCCATACATTTTTGGCTCCAAAGTTTAGTTCCCAAGATTTTCTTGGGAAAAGCCAAAGTTTAGCCCCCAAGAGTTGCCCTAGGTTGTAGGAAAGTAGCAGCCCTCCCCGTCACGAGATAGCGGGATTAGGAGTCTCAAAGTCCAAGGTTAACCCCCACGGCGAAGCTTTGACCTTGACCCTAGGCAAACGGCTTCCGGTTTAATTTTGTGTAGGTGGGTTCCCATACGGGAACCCGAGGGTGAGGAAATTTTGGGTTAAGCCAAGCCAAGCCAGCCAGCCCGCCAATCCAGCGGCCGGTACAGTAAGCGATCTAGCAAGCCAGTCCAGCAGTTGGTTGCTCTCAGCAGCTGGTTGCTTTCATCAAAACGGGACGATGCCCTTCGGGGCCCCAACCTACCTTTTTTTTGGATTTTTTTTCCCAACAAGACTAAAAACTGGGGGTCCAGTCAGTGGGTATTAAAAAAAACGTTGATCAATCCTAAGAGCAAACAAAGGGAGGGGGGAGGAAAAGAAGTCGCTATCCGCACACCCGACCTGCACATGCAACCAAACGCTCTCACATCCCTCCAACAAGACAAAACAAACAATGGAGCGAGATTAGAGAGGCACATGACTAAGTAGGGAAGGAAGGAGAGAGAAGATCAATAGTAAAGTAGGCTTAGGGGTGTAAGGAAATCCCCAAAAGGGTCTCTCCAACCATTAGAGGAAGGATGAGAATGACACGGAGCATGACGACGTAAGGGGGTAGTTAGGCTCACAAGAAGTTAGTGTCATAGTTGTAAGACTCCATTAAGAGTTTGGTAGGAATAGTGTGGGAGTAAAAGAGGGGGAGACAAAGAGAAAGAAAGGGACCATTAAGGGTCGTTAGAGTGCACTACTTCGCCAAAGACTAAGCCGTAGGCATTTGACCGCTCCAAAATACGTGTCTACTATGGAATACGAGCACGCGGCTGGAGGTATGGAGAAAAATGCCGCGCATGCCAACGACGATCAGGTGAGTCAGTAAACTAATCCCCGGTGCTTTTTCTTTTAATTTACGCTAAACTTTGTTAGGTAGTGATGAATTTCGATTAGCAAATAGGAATTAGGGGGGGACCTTAAGTTTAGACATAAAAGTTTATCAATAGGACTAGAAGTATCCAAACCCATCTCATACATAGAAGTTGACCATAAAAGTAACCAAATTAGACTAAGATCGATAGGACTAGGAATTAGTAACCGTTAAGGTCAGAACTCAACCAAGAAGTAAACACTAGATTAAGACAAAATAATCTAATTAGGAGTTAGGGTTAAATTAGCAAATCAAAAATTGCCTTAGGTAATAAAGACTTAGGGAAAAAAGATAAACTAAATTAGAAGATAAATTAGGGAAAAAAAAGATAAATTAGGGAAAAAAAAGATAAATTAAATTAGAAGATAAATTAGGAAAAAAAAAGATAAATTAAATTAGGAAAAAAGATAAATTAAATTAGGGAAAAAAGATAAATTAAATTAAGAGAAAAATAAATTAAATTAGGAAAAAAGATAAATTAAATTAAGAGAAAAATAAATTAAATTAGGAAGAAAAAAAATGATAAAATTAGATTAGAAGGGAGATAATTTAGATTAGGAAAAAACCCAATCAACTTAGGAAACCATGGAAGGGACTTAGGTAATCCCTCCTCAGTCTTAGGAGAGGTCAATTAACCTCAGATTCCCATAGATTAGGATAGATTCGGTGGTAGTTCGCATAGGTTGCCGTTAGGGGACGGTTAGCCCGAACTATTCCCTCGCCAATTGGGGCAACTCCATTGTCACCTGCGGAAACTAGGAACTTAGTAAAGAAGATCCATTGCTTGGAAGGCACAATAGACCTATGCTTAGTCACCCGTTAGGTTAGAATTTAGTTAACCCCTAGGACCTGGTTGTGTCCGATTAATTACCAAGGGTGGGTAATTAAGCGCCCACAGGGTGCATGCATGCACTCTTTTGAACTCCGATCCAGCCAGGATGTAAGGAAAGGAGGTAGAGAGCCTCGTGACATAACACCTTTTGGAAGAAGCTCAAGTTTGAAGTACCTAGAATATGAGCACAATCATAAGCCAACGCCTTAAAAGAAATATGTATAATTTACAAAATATTATGTCTTGTCTTGGATGAACTTCAACATTTATAATTGTTTTTAGAATTCAATTAAATATCTAGTGAACCACTCTCAATATGACGTTGAACTATGCTTAACCAAAAGTTGGAGCACTAGGAGGGAGCCCCAACACTCCCATCGGATTCGACGGGGTATTGAAGGTCCCTCCCAATACTTCGATTTCTGGTTTGCTTTCTTAGTAAATATTGTCTCTTTATTTTTTGCAATTTCATTTTCAAAAATTCATTTCAATAAAGCAATTACATAATATTATCTTCCAAGAAGGAACTGTCAAGAAACTGACCAAAACTCTTTTTTCATCTACAATTTCATTTGGGAAAAAAAAATGTAAATTTCTCTCAGACCACCAAAAACGGAGGTACTAAGGAGGAGCCCTAGTACCCCCGTTGGATTTGACAAGGGTATTGGGGTTCCCTCCTAGTACTCCAACTTTTGGTTTTCCGAGAGGTATTTGAAAAAGAAAAAATTTAAATGCTGAGAACTTATTTTTAAATTTCTATTGCACTTTTTATTTCCAACAATTCATTATAAGTTTGAATACTAATAAGAATAGAACCCTTCAAATGGCTTGGTCTAATCCCTCATGACTTGAAAATGACTTGTGCTTCTTAAAGTAGTTTGTCCCCTTCAAAATTGGGCCAAATGCATTATCCCATATTTTCTTCCTCTACCCCTCGACTTACTTTAATAGAGTTTCAGGCTGAAGGGCACGTCCATGTTGATGTCTAGCTTGTCTTTCACCACTATGTCGTCAAAATAGTCTTGCACACCATTGTCAAGCTGCATTTGACATGACAATTAACTTTCTCTAGGGTTGTCATACCGGACAGTTCGGAGTGATTGGACAGGATGGATGGACGGACAGTCCGGACACTTTGGACGCCTTTCATTTTTGAAGCCATGAAAATTTTCCAAGTGACAAGTCGCTTCCACACTACCTGTCCACGTTGGAATCAGGGCGCGAACGTGAAAGTCAGGGCATGGACGATAGAGCAAGGCGCGGATGTCATAGTTAGGGCGGGGACTTTACTGGGCGCGGACGTTTCTGTTAGAGTGCGGACGGATTAGTCGGGGTACGGACGTCTTGGAAAGGGCAGGGATGCAACAATTTAATTCGAATCAAGTAGAAGTTGTGTACAATAAGGTGTACTTCATTTACGAATTCTTGCTTTCAAAGGGAAAAAAACATTCTCTATTGCCATCTTTGATGCCCTACCTAGGGCTGAAAAATTGTTATTTAAACACATAATTTTTTTCACAAGATTATCTCTATGTTATTAACATGTGTGACAAATTTCAAGGCCAAAAAATTTACACAAAAAAAGATATTCACAATCTACCAACATGTGTACTTGTGTAGTTGAGAGAAACGATTTCAATGCTACCAACTCCCAAAAATTGAGAAATTAAAATTTGTCCATGAAATTTTTGGCATGAAATTATATCTATGTTGATACCATGTGTGTCAAATTTCAAGTTCAAAGGATCTGCCCATAAAAAGATATTCAAAATCTACCAACAGACAAATGTAGTTGAGAGAAACAATTTCAGTGGTGCCCACTTTGACACCTTCCTAGGGACACAATTTTTTTTTTATTATCATGAAATTTTTGTCATGAGATCACCTCTATGTTGATAATATGCGTGCAAAACTTCAAGTTCAAAAGATTAGTCTAGAAAAAGATATTTGAAATCTACCAACATGTGCGGTTGTGAAATAATTTCTAGGAACTACTTTTGTTGGTAGATTTTGAGTATCTTTTAATGGGAAAATCCTTTGAACTTGAAATTTGACACACATGGTATCAACATAGACATGATCTCATGCCAAAAATTTCATGGAAAATTTTTAATTTCTCAATTTTTGGGAGTTGGAAGCATTGAAATCGTTTCTCTCAACTACACAAGTACACATGTTGGTAGATTGTGAATATCTTTTTTTGTGTAAATCTTATGGCCTTGAAATTTGTCACACATGTTATTAGCATAGAGATCATATTGTGAATAATATTTCATGGTAAAATAACCATTTTTCAGCCCTCAGAAAGGCGTCAAAGATGATAGTAGTGAATGTCTTTTTCCATGTGAATGCAAGAATTCATAAATGAAGTATGCCTTACTATACAACATCTTCTACTATTCAACATAATTGCACTCACGAATGTCATCTACATGCATGGCAAATGCAATAATTTTGCAAACACAATTGGAGACTTCATTATTTCACATAACCAATAACATTTATATATTTCAAGCATTGTTCAGTGCAATAACAAGTTCACAACACAATGAATATACTACTCTCAAGATATGCCTCCTCTTCTATTGGTTATCTACGACTCTATAGTCTAGCTTATTTGTTTTTTATAGAACTTTTTCGATTTTCTATGACATTTTCTATATTATTTATATATATTTTGAGTATTTAGTGTTAAAGTAGTCCAAAGTGCACTAAAAGTTCCAAAAAGTTAAAAGATATTTTGGTAGATAGTCAAAACAGTAGTTAAAAGGACAAGAAGCAAAAAGTTAAAGAAAGAGAAAGAGAAAGATAAGGAAGAAAAGAGAAAAAGATAAAGAAAAACCCAAATTAGGGATTTGGAGAGATTTGACAGCGGTCGGGAGCGTTGCTGCCGCTGTTTCCCTCGTTTCTAATCTCCTCCCCCTTTCTGCACTTAAAATCCCACTTCCTCTCTCATTTTCTCCCCCACCTCAGTGCAGAAACAGTGCAAATTGATTTCTTTTAGTCTTCTTAGTGCTGCAAACCCTTGTGCGTGTAATTCATATATTTATAATATAAATGAAGCTTGTGATTGTGTAATTGTGTGCTGGTTCCTGGCTCGTGATTGCTTGTCGTTGTTGTATTCTGGAGTTTGAATACTTGCTGTGCGGATTGGAAATTTGTTCTCAAATTTGTGTTTTGTTGGAGTAGAAGGCTGAGATTTGTCTGTACGTTGGTACATGGTTGCTATTGTGCGAGCCTAGGAGCGGGAGCCTGTGAGCCTGTGAGCCCGTGAGCGGGAAATTTTTGTGATCGAAATTTTTGTGTCAGAATTTGTATTTGATCAAAAAATCTGTGACAAACCCATGACCATGGACTTTGGGACAACTGAAGTTCTATGACCGTGGATTTAGAAAACATTTGAGGGACGGCAAATTTAGGATCATTTGTGCGCATTTAGAAGCACTTCCATTTTTGTTTGAGAACATGTCTAATATAAACTGGCTATTAGCGTGTTCAGGGATTTAGCTAGTGTTGTAGGAATAGGAAGGTAAAGAAATGACCCCAAGATGTACGCACTCCTTTCCGTACTACTATTGATAATTTACCATTGGAGTTCTTTTTTAATTCTTTTATATTTATATTTTTATCGTTCCACTACTTAGTACTTTGCAAAACCATGAAAACAGCTGGGAAATAGCTATGACAATTAATTGTGACAATTAGTTCCCAGCTGCACCTTCACGGTGCTTGATGAAGCACATGATGAAAGTTATATGGGAGCTCATGCTTTCACATCCAATCCTTATGGGATATTTGAACAACCATCTTCCTACATGGCCAATTTCGTTAAAATGGCGGTATTCCATTATAATGGCGGTTTTTGGGATGGCGGGGGGCCGAAATTGCGTTTAGAGATGGGAGTGGGGGTAGAAAAATACGTGTATTTCCATTGATTTCTCCGCATGTGGGTCAGAATCAAGCCCATACGTACGTGGCAAACTCCGTATGGGCCCTATGTGACGTAGATGTCCATCATGGGGCATGTCCGGCATCGTGTTCTAAGGTCTAACACGTTGTCCTCAGAACAAGATGGTTAGGTAATATGCTCTGAAACCGGCCATTGAAGGACAGCTCCACCTTTTTCATAGATTTTCACGATTAAAAATTGCTCAGAGATAGAAAAAATTGGCTGAACCTAACACAAGTGGATTCGAAGTTTTAGACGCATTTCTGAATTAGTTACGGATTTCCAAAGAAATCTGTTGTATTCACCAATTTGTGATCTTTGGAAGGAAACTGTGGATACCCAGGCCGTTGATGGACTCCTGCAATAGAGAACACCTTTTCCTTGATTCAACCAAAAGTCGTTAAGGTCCATTTCAAGACGAAATCATATCCATTTAGTACCTTTTTGTAGGAGCCCGCTCAAGAAGATGGGCGCTTTTAGAGCGTTCTACCTCAATGGAAGTTCCAAAACATCTCTAAGCGCTATAATTTGTGCAAGGCGTGGATGACTGTTAGGATTTGTGGTGGATCACAAAGACACATAACATCACCACTTGGGTTATTGGCAAAGTGGCGAAGAGGAAACCAATTCACTGATCTGGATGCGTTTGCATGCACGGAGAGAACAGGGGCACAAATGAAGTCGCGGCCATTGTTTAAAGAAGACACACTTTATTGAATAGGGTCATAGTGGATTATTTGCATAGGGATCCAACCCCGTCTACAACATTCCTAGCTCTCTCTTCTACCGGTTGCCGTGTATAGTAAAGGGAGAGATGTAGAAGAAAAGGTACAGTCCGGGAAGAAACTATTTACGCCGAACTTTTGGGGACCATGTGTTGCAGGACAAACTATAAAATGGGGGAAGGTACAATCTTAACTAAGTTCACGCCGGGACAAGCTATAAAACGGGGGAAGGTACAATCTTAACTAAGTACATTTTAAGTTCACGCCGGGACACACTACTTCAATGTTCATTCGCCACCGCATAGAGTTGGATCTTCACTCCACATTCTCCAATTGCGCCTCCAAAACCGCCTCCGGCCAACTTCGAGTGAAGGGTCTTGAGCTTCATGAACAAAAGCAAGCGCCTATTTGCCAATCATGTCTTTGTGAGGTCTTACAACGCATTCGGAGATTTGCAGACAAATGCTCGTCAATTCCGCCATGGACCAGTTTCGGCGTCGCCTCTTTGCCGAATACATCATGGTTGAACCGGTCGACTGTGAGGAGTAAAAGCAAGAGCACTCACAATCCATCCTCGTTCACAGGGGAAGTCAACTTCCTTTTCGAAAGAGGTTGACACATGGTTACCGCTGAAACACAACAGGACCCACCTCGCGAACAGGGTGTCACCGGCATACAAGGAATTCATTGGCGTAAGGAAGGACGGCGTTGTTATACAAATTTTCCTCCAATAGTTTGAGTGTACTTGGTGGGAGCGACGGCCATCCACCGTCCATGTCCTAGCATCCGAATTTTTTGAAGGTGGGAACCAGAAACGGTCGACTTTTCCCGGGAAGTCCACCGATGTGATGAGGCCGTTGATCGTAATACCTATTGGCTGCTCATAACTCAAGCCGTCGAGCGGATGTGGGGTTGTCCGTATTCAAGAATGCACGTAGAGAGCCAAGTTGAATACGAACGACCCACATCCACTCGGCGGCTTGAGTTATGAGCAGCGAATAGGTAATCCGATCAACACCCTCACCACACCGATCCACCGTCCCGAGAATAGTAGACCGCATCTGGCACATGCCCACAAAAACCCCGGATGCTTGGAGACGGAGGGTGGATGGCGCTCGCTCCCACCAGGTACACTCAAACAGCTGGAGGAAAATCTGCATGACAACGTCGTCCTTCCTTGTGCTAGTGAGCACCTTGTATGCCGGTGACGCCCTACCAAGAAGAGGGCCATTGATTCCAGTGCCATGAATCCCCCGTGAATATTCATGTCCGGACAGAAGTTCATAGGGGAGTCAACTTCCTCCTCGAAAGATGTTGACACATGGTCACCCATGAAACACACCAAGATCCACCTTGCGAACAGGGCGTCACTTGCATTCAAGGAGCTCCTGGGCGCAAGGAAGGACGGCGCTGTGATATACATTCTCCCCAAGTTGTTCGAGTGTACTTGGTAGCAGCAACGGCCATCCACTGTCCACGTCCTAGCATCCGGAGCTTCTGAGGGTGGGAACCAGAAACGGTCGACTTTTCCCGGGAAGTGGATTGGTGTGAAGAGAGTGCCCATCGGAGTACCTATTGGCTACTCATAACTCAAGACGTCAAGCGGATGTGCCATCGTCCGAATACCACGGTGCACAGCGAGAGCCAAGTTGGTTTACAACAACATGCATGCACTCGACGGCTTGAGTTATGAGCAGTCAATAGATACTTCGATGGACACCCTCCCCACACCGATCCACCGTCCCGAGAATAGTAGACCGCATCTGGCACATGCCCACAGAAACCCCGGATGCCGGGAGAAGGACGGAG
Organism: Rhytidiadelphus loreus; assembly: GCA_947034895.1. Taxonomy (NCBI): domain Eukaryota; kingdom Viridiplantae; phylum Streptophyta; class Bryopsida; order Hypnales; family Hylocomiaceae; genus Rhytidiadelphus; species Rhytidiadelphus loreus. Next base: position 22,433,470 of record OX344765.1, on the reverse strand, counting down.
GATGGACGTTGCTGCTACCAAGTACCTTAGAACAACAGGAGGAGAATGTGCATGACAACATGGTCCTTCCTTGCGCCGAGGAGCTCCTTGAATGCAGGTGACACCCTACCAAGATCAGGGCCATGGATTCCAGTGCCATGAATCCCCCATGAATATTTATGTTCGGACAGAAGATGGGCCGCGAGCGTCCCTACTTTTTTGCTCTACACAGCCGGCAAGTTCAACCATGAATGAGCCAGCACGATAACAACGCCAGAATGGATCCACACCGGAGTTGACGAGCATTTGTCCGCCTTTCTCCGAATACACTGCACGGTCTTCACAAGAGACATGAATAGCAAATAGACGCCCGCTGTCGTTGGTGAAATGGTGGTTCGTTGACGATCTACAATTTTGCAAGCTAGAGGGGGCAGTAAGCAATGTGGGTACGTATATGTCTATAAAGAATGTGGGGATGCCCTACAATTTATATTTAAAAAGAAAGAGAAGCATTCGTACAATGTAATAGTCCTAAAGTATTCTCTAGACATCCCAAATCCTAAAACATAATCTAAATGGATTAAAGTCCTAACGTCGAAGACAAGAGTTCGGCGCAACGGGACGAGGACGTCGTCCAAGGTTTAGGGCGGGCGCCCTGAACCATTCACTTGGACGAGCCGACACCTAGAAACTAGATCGCCCTTGCTGTCGGATAGAGACCAAGTAGCCTGCACAAAGAGGCCAACGATTAGTTGCGGACTAGGAGAGGGCCAGACAGCGAACTCAAAGACATTCCGCTAAAGCATCAATTTCAAACTGTCGATGGAGGGGTAGGGTAGTGATAAGCCCACCTTACGATACACGTAGTCGTCGACAACCTCATTTACAATCCCGCCGACGTGACGTCGACGCCTTCCTCCTCTGGGGCGACGGAGCCGGAGCAAGAGCCCACTTCCTCCGTCATCCGCGTCCGCCGTCGCTTAGAGTGGCTCGTCTCCTGCCGCGGCCGTCGCCGGAGGGCCCTCCCGGCGCGGAAACGCGGTGACGGCCCTGCACAAGCATCGGTACACGAGTGGGCATCATGTCATTTTCTTCCCTTTATTCTCTCTTGGAGATCTTCGGGGGATGAAATGATCGTTCCCGTGCCTAGTGTACTTTTTCACGACATCGGGATACTCTAGCAAGAGGGACCCGTCTTGCCATGAAGCGCACGCGCGCACTCTGAGTCCGAGCTTCGTCTGCCTCATCGGAACGTCGGGGGTCCAACAGAAGGGGTTACTGGACAGGTATTGCGACACGCTAAGACCGGAATCTAGCAAGTCGCGGAGATACGAGGCCAACGTCCCTAACAGGATTCTGTCGTGTTCGCTGCCGGCATAGGACAAGGGGAAAATGGCGTTGTAGAGCGGATTGAGGATGGTGCTCTCGGGCGAGCAATCGACGAGCAGGGTGTTGGTGGAATTTGCCCTGAAATTCGGCGCCCTGAACCTATCTTTGTCCCAAACGCCCTTGTGCAGGAGTTTCAGCCGTAGCTGCCCCTTGGGATGATCGGGGAACTGAATGTAAATGTTCTCCTCGAGATCGGGATCGGGCGAGACGTGGACGGGGTGCGCGGGGCAAGGTGCGTCCGGAACATACGGTGGAGGCTTGCACCTACACGCATTCGCCGGCCGTCTCTCGACTATGGAGATACACTCCTCGAGGGCCAGCACGCGCAAGGATTTCAGGCACTCCATGCCGCGGAAGAGGAAATCCACCACCGGTTTGGCGATTGTGGCGGGCAGTCTGGTCCACACGGACAAGTGGAACTTCTCGTCCAAGTTTTTCAAGAACTGGCGCATGTGCGGACGGCAGTAGAGGGTGTACTCGCCGAAGATGTGGCGTCTACTCGGGTTGTATTCCTCCTCCGAAGGGGCCTCTCCCAGGGGCACGGGATTGTACAGGACTCGTTGAACGTGCTGGGTTCGACACAACACCCCCTCTACCTCCAGGATCAGGAAATAACTGAAGGGGGGAAGGGCGACAGGAGGGGGCGGCTCGTCGGGCGGCTGCGAGGCCTGCGGATGCGAAACCCCATGCTCAAAGTGGACTTCAGAATGAATGACATCGATCCAGAACAACAGACATGCGTGCTAATGGAGATGTGCCGGGAAGTCTTCCTCATCGACGTGCTAATTCAATCGGACGTGCTATTTCTAACGGACGCGCATGCCCGATACAGACAAGCTAGGTAAGACAGTTGGAGGGAAATGGAGCCTCACCTTTCTTACATCCGTGGGGGTGGCGACCTGGACCGCAGGCACTGCTCGCCCAATGGCATCGGGAGTGTCGACTTCCATGGGGATGGCGACGATTTCCTTCCGGCGAGGGGACAACGATCGACAACGTGGAGCAACCGGAACAGGTGGGGACATTGCAGACGCGTTGCCCAGTACAAGAGCTTTGTCACCCTGAACCTAAAATCAAAAGAGTGTAACTAGATTGCACATAATCAATTGAAAAGAAAAACGTATTGCGAAATGGAATGCAGTCACCAGAGACTGAGCAATTTATGTTTGTCAACAACACATCCAATATATTACAAATATAACAATGTTTTACAAACGGACCCACTCTCATAGGAGATTTTCACATCCTAAGCCCACGTCTACGCTCCATGAACATGACCACTGAAATCCTAGCGAAGACAAGGAGAGCCCCTATGACTACGGACCCACAGCCCCGTGGACTCGCCGGGATCTAGACGAACTCAAGGCCCCGGCGTAACGCCCTCACATAGCGTCCACACCTTCACGACAAACATAAATGATGGGAGCTATGTCGAAGGGTTACCCACCGCGGGAGCCTCGTCGACATTGACCGGCGCCTGCTCCTCTTCCGTCTCCGGGCTTTGCTGCGTCGCCATCGCGGCCTGCACGCAGGGCATATTGCTCAATCAAGTTAGTGAAGGAATGTTCCATATCTCCCAAGTCCACGTCGAGGTCGTAAGGGTCATCGTCGTGCATGATAGGACGATGGGAGAGTTCATGGACATGCACAAACGGAAATTGACTGAGGGCTAGGTCATCGACGTCTGGCTCGTGAGTGACACTCACCCCGGTTTGCGTTGCCTCTCTGGAGGCCAGGTGCCGAAGGCCAGATGCCGCGGACGCCGTCGCCGAAGCCGAGTTCGTGGAGACTCCCGAGACGTTGTGAAGCTCGCTTGCTGGAGTTGGAATCGGAGAGACGGGAGGAGGAGAGGGAGAAGGCGCCGTCTTGGAAGTATGGATTTGCGACTTCATTTCCCTCATTTCCCTTATGAACTCCATGTTCTCCTTCCAAGCCGCTGCGTTTAGCTCATCCTTCTCGGCCTGTTTCCTCCTCTCCTCCTCGAGTTCCTTCTCCCTCACTGCTTTCTTCGCCTTTCGCCTCGCCTTCTTCTCCGCCTCCTCCTGCAGCCATTGTTGCCTCTCCCGCTCCATTTTCTCCTCCCTCAACTGTTGTTGCCTCCTCTCTTCCTCCTTCTCCCTCCTCAACGCATCAATTTCTTCGATGCACTTGTCCATCTTCCCAGACTCCTTCCTCCTGACCTGTTCGGCAATTCTCTCCGCGAATGCGACGTTGATCCCGACCTTGACGTCCGGCTTCGTCTCCGCAGTCGCCGCGGCCGAAATCCCCCCGACCTCAGGTACAGTCCCCGCATCCGATGATGATGCAGCTTGGGCGACCTTGACAGTCTTGTCATACTCCTGCCTCAGCTTGGCCGAATTGGACAAGCACGTCTCGAGGTCCAATTCATCCATGTCGTCGAGTTCGATCGGGCTCTCCCGGGAATTCTTAACTCTCGACAGTTCCCTCGCGGTTGCCGTAGCATGGGCGTACATCGCTTGCTCTTCAGGGCTGGGTTCAGGGATCTCCAACTCAAGAGCGTCGACGGCGACCTGCACAAGCATCAACGTCATCACGCTCACTTCCTCTCTGAGAGCGGACGCGGGACGGAGGGACTTCAAGTCCTTGACGATGGTCCGCGACTCCTGGATCCTCTCTTTCATCGTCTTCTCAGAGGGCGTGGCGGAGGTGTGAATCAGATCAAGCCTCACTTTCTCCATCTCGTTTTGTTGCTCTTCAGAGAGTTGTGACCTCAGCAGACCCAACTCTATCTGCAGGTCCTCTATCTGCATCCTGGGTGGAGTGGATGGCGTCACCCATTCCGGCTGATGAGAGCTCGCGGTTCCAATCGATGGAGTACGGGAAGCAGGAACGCGAAACAAGTGAGCTCGCACATCAGAGCGCCCGCCCTGAACCTGTTGGGATGGCGGAGGTCGACGCCAGGACTACGGGGAGAGGGAAGTAGGCAAGCGGGAGTGGACCAGTCCTGAGCGGGAGCTCCCAAGTGGCTGAGATGGTCGAGGCGGTTAGGCAAGAGATAGAGGATCAGACTGGGATTGGTGTGGACTGGAATCAGTCCGCCCGCTCTAATCTGCTCCGGTCTGAGAAGGAGAAGACGGAGGGGGAATGGGATCAGAGCGCCCGCTCTGATCTGCTCCAACTTGAGACTGAGAAGATGGAGGTGGGATGGGATCAGAGCGGGCAGTCTGATCTGCTGCAGGAGTGGAGTGAGACGGCGACGCCGGAGGAATTGGATCCTCCGGATCATCAGGGTGAGAGTCCGGCCTCGGCTTCCCGCTCCGGTCAGGCTGCTCTGATTGCTCGGTCGCATCGCTGTTAGCACAATCCAACGACGGCTCCCGGTTTCCCTGGACGCCTTCCTCGTCTTGCCGATTCCCAGTCTACTCACTATGTTCATCTCCTTCCTGTTCGTCCGCGTTGATGTCGGGGTGCTCGATTTCAACGTGGTCGGCATCCACGATGTTGAGGGCCTCGTCCGCTTTCGCTTCCTCGACGGTAGGATTCGGCTCCTCGTCCAGCTCCGGTTGGGTGGCTCTCGCCGGTGTCGGGGTGACATAGCCGTAATGCAATGTCCAGCCGGGGACCAGAATATCCGGCCACATCTCCGCGCCTTTGCGATTATGCTGGGATTGACGCAGGAGGGCCTTCTGAGTGGAGATGATTAGAGTGACAGAGCTACGCGACAACATCTGCGGGCATTCAAAGGATTTAGTCATTACTGATATTACAATGTCTAACGCCTGCTACATCGAGATGTACATCAGAAGAACTATGAAAACACAACGTGGTCAGGTGCTCACCGTGCACGCCGAAATTGGCTTCGCACCAGTGAAGACCAACATGACGGTTCCTTGATCCCTGCAGAACTTGTCGATGAAGCGCAGATACACCTCGTATCGGAGCTCATACTTCGACAAGGTCTTCGGATTGTCGTGACGACAGACCTCTCGATTCATGTAGATGGTTCCCTCATTGGTCAGGTCCTCGTCCTCCTCAACAGACAGCGAGGGCACCTCGTCGTTCGTGTTCACCACACTCGAGTTGACCCACCTCCACCGGGACCTCTACAGGTACATCACGGAGACCTTATTCTTCTCCTTGTACGTAGGTTCCCCCGCCCGACATACGTACTTGCACTCCCGCCACATGTTGTAATCAGGAAACAGTTCCTTCACAACTTTGTCCACATCAGCCGCCCGCTTCGAAAAGAAGATCAGCATCCACGTGTGGACCGACGAGGACATGATGGATTGCGACACCACCTCCACCTCCTCGAGGATTTTCTTATTGGCAGAATTGACCTCCATGGTCTCCACACCCGGAAACTGGCGGAAATCGATGATGCCCACCTCGTAGTACTTGAGGTTAGCGGGTCCGTCTACAACGCGCTGGGGGACCCAGTTCTCCCTCTTGTAGACGTACAGCGTTGGGTCGAACCTGCTTCCGGCTCGAAGCCAGCGGCACATTGAGGCCCGCGAATACCTCCTCACATACTCACAACGTTCATAGTTGACCATCACACGGTCGAAGGCGGCAAGGAGCTCATCGGACGGTAGGACGCTCTTCTTTCCTGAGCGCACCTCCGACTTCAGGTACTCCAGATCGATGGTCTGGAGGTACCAGGTGTGGAAGCCGTTGATGCGCAACTGCGTCTTGAAGTCCTGCCACGCTTGCGGTTCAATGTCTCCGGCTGCGTTGATGACTTCGCTTGCCGATATCATGCCGCTCGACTTGCCCCTATCTGCCAACTCCCTCGCCAGCATGTTCTTGTACTTTCTGTTCGTACACCACATGGCGATGGGAATGGCCGAAGTCCACGAATTGGGCTTCTTGTTGAGGTAGACCTTCGGCGGTATATCGAGGATTTTCCGAGCAAGCTCACCCACCGCCGCGTCATCGAGGCCGTGCAGGTTCTTCATCATGTTGCTCGTGATGGGGAGGAACTTGTACAACTTCACGTTCCCCTCCTTGGTCATCGCTTCGTTGAAGGGTCCCCCGGAGTCAATGTCGTGAAGTGACCCCGACTCATGACCTTGGAATACCTTCTGCCATGCGGCCCACGTCTCCTCCGAAGCCATGATCACCTTCCGCTCCCCCATCCGGTCCAGGTCGTAGATGTGTTGGGATTTTCCCGACGGCTTGAGAAGACCAGTCGATTCGAAACTCTGCTCGGCTTTGACACGAAATTCCTGCAGGAAAATTAACACATTTGAGTCGGACTCGGAAGTTGGATCCGTGTAGACCGACTAAGGTTCAGCGGATCAGAGCGGGCGCTCTGATCCTGCCTGTCCTAATTCCTCCATCTAGGGGAGGGCAGTTTCCTATGCATGGACGGTATCCTAACCAAATCGATTCAGAGCGCCCGCTCTGATCTTCGGACTTCCAGACATAGATTCAACATGAAATGAATGGGCAGAATGGATCGACTAAAATGCCTACCTCGTAGCGAGCAAATTCTTCGCCTTGTTCTTCCTTCCTCAGGTTCTTCCGCTGTTGCGCCGGCCTTCGAGCATTGTCCCACAGATAGCGATAGTGCTGGATTGTAGCCGGCAGCGACGACAGATAAGGACCTGTCACGTTCCCGTCGTTGCACTTGCACGACAACGCGTGCAAGTGATTCTTGTTGTCGGACCATACGACCTCGCATGTCCACTTGCGCACCTTCTTCTTCAGCGCCTCGTCATCGACCGATGCCTCTCCCGAGATGATTTCCTTGGCCGCTTTCCAGGTGTACTGGCCGTTGATGATCTTCAGCGGAAAGGACTTGACGCAGTCCGCCCAGCATGTTGGCCTAGCCTTCGTGTCCAGCATCACGGTCAGGATTTGCTTGGTGAAGTTGACCTTCACCATTCGATCAAGCACGGCCATCACACCCTTCTTCTCCAGGGGTCGGAAGATCATACCCGACTTCTCGTCTGCTTGAATCATGTCGTCGACTTCGAGCTCAAAGAATGTCCCCCGCCCGAATATGTACATGTACTTGGACAGTTCTTTGAACTTCTTATTCGCCACAGCCTCGGCCTTTAGTCGCTTCCTCGCCTCTTCTTCCTCCGATCGCTTGGCCTCCCTCTTCAAGACGAGATCCACGAACAGCTTATCCAAAACGGCGTCGGGATCGTAAGGCACGATGTCTGGGTTGTCCAACCATTTCCCATTCACCTTCTTGATCGCCTACTTCTGCGCGACCTCCTCGGAGACGTTAGTGTTGTCCAGCAGGTCGCTTTGCTGTGAGGAGCTGGGTGATCCAACATCTGCCCGCTGTTGCCTGACCATCCTCGCCGCATCTTGCGATGATTTGGCCACGACCTCGGGTTGAGGATTCCTCTTCCTCGTGGCTTTTTTCTTTTCTCGCGACCTCGGTCCGGAACGCCCCGCAGATTCATCGACAAGCTGCGGAGGGATGATTGGATCCCTCTGTGCCTCCAGGACGGTTGGTGTGTCACCAGTTCGAGATGCCGGTTGGGCTGGGATGTTCGCGCCTGTCTCGGTTACCTCTGACGCGGGAGAAGCACGGGGTCGAGTTTGCGCCACGTTAGAGGCTCCAGCCAGGGCCGATGCGGCCGGCGGTCTGGCCCGCGTGGTTGCGCTGGAGCTCGATGCTCCTCCCCTCTTGGATTTCTTCTGCTGTCGACCTTGCGAGTCCATTTGATTTATTTGCTTCTACTTGGACTGGAGTTCGACTATTACTGCAGCCTGTAGACTGTTTGCATTGGTGAGAAATGATTTTACTGCCTGACCAATTGCTACAAAATTGTCTAAATGAGCTTCTACTCTACCTTTGATGTCGAGCATCAAGGTTTGGAATATATGGGGAACTTGCTCGTAATTTTTCAGGATGCGTTCGTGACAGAACGTCATCTCATCTTCTACCCTAATGGCTAGCACTCCGAATGCGTTGTTCGAAGTGTTCACTACATCTACCAGAATGGCCTCGCGCAGCACATTCACATTGATGACTACGAGTTCCCTGAATGTTTTCCATCTGGGGTCACCGTTACTCGTGAAGCCTAGTTCTAAACAAAATACGGGGGAGCCCTCGAGGTAGCTCATCTCCACGGTCCACAGGGCCTTGGATGCGACAAACTCCAGAGGAGTTTTCCCTTCGACGAGTGCCGTCCAGGACTCGTGCACTCTCTCTGACGCAATTGGTTTGATGTACCCGGTGAGGTGTGGCGTACTGTTGAGGAAGGACTCCATTGCACTGTGCACAGACACTGGTACAAATCAGACCGTGCGCTCTAATCCGCACCTGGAAATATAGCTGTGGCGGTACTACTAATTATGAAGTAGTTTTCGACCGAGGGGCTTTACTTGATTCATCATTTGCTTGGAGACTGAATTCCAGTCTATTCTACTTGGTTAGACTATGGGCCTGCTCTTCATGATTCGTCATTTATCTTCACGGGTAAGATCAGAGCGGGCGCTCTGAATCTCTCTCGAGTATATCCTTCATGGGAGATGAATTAATAATCACCAGCAATATTTCATTGAACTGAGTTGGGGTCTAGGGCCATTACTATGGAGGGTTTACCATGATCTATGTCTAATTCATCTCTGGTAATCGAATGCACCCTCGGTAAGTAGAGCGATGTTCAGCTAGACTCCGCGAAGGAGGTTCAGTGCGAGCGCTCTGATCCTCCCCTTGTTTATCCGGTACTAATGAGGATCTGATTTCCCTTCTATCCTATCCCTACAAAAGTGATACTTCACTATATACAATGCGGTCATTTATCTCTTCGACTGAATCAGAGCGCCCACTCTGAACCACTTTGTGTTATTCCCTTTTGGTGAGGTTTAGGACGCCCATTCTGAACCAGTTTTGAATATGCTCGACTTGTTTGGTTCAGAGCGGGCGCTCTAAACCTGTTTTGAATCTGCTGGACCTATTCTGTCTAGAGCGTCTGCTCTGAACCTAACTGAGCGCTCTAGCCTGTAGGGTGTTTGGAGGATCAGAGCGGGCGCTCTGATCCTGCACTCCTTTGATTGTTTCAGAGCGCACTCTGATCTTCAAAGCTGAAAGGCTTGCTCTGGTAGGTCCACTGCAGGAGCTCGATCCTCTCCCACGACGAGTAATTAATTAAGTCTTTGATTCGAAACAGGCTTCTGAGAAGATCAGAGTGGGCGCTCTGATCCTCTAGGATTTGAGTTGGTTCATTGTGCCTGCAGTGATCCTCCCTTCACCGATTGTCGCTATGGTAGGTTCAGGGCGGGCGCTCTGATCCTCCCCGACTACGTTTGATACAATAGTCTGTCTTTCGTTCAATGCAGCATTCTGAGAGGATCAGAGCGGGCGCTCTGATCCTGCAGGATTAGGATTGGTATAGAGCTCTTGCTTTGATCCTCGAAGCACCGAAGATCGATCTGGTAGGTTCAGGGCGGGCGCTCTGAACCTCTCCTACTATGTCAAATTCAGTGCGCTCTATTTCATCCAAAACAGTATTCTGAGGATTAAAGCGGGCGCTCTGATCCTCCACGACTACGTTTGATACAGCAATCTCACTTTCGATCAATGCAGCATTCTGAGAGGATCAGAGCGGGCGCTCTGATTCATCCCGACAACGTATGATTCTATAATCTCTCTCTCGTTCAAATGTGCATTCTCAGAGGTTTAGGGCGGGCGCTCTGGTCCTCCCCGGCTACGTAGAATTCAACAATCTCTCTTTCAATCAAACAGCATTCTGAGAGGATCAGAGCGGGCGCTCTAATTCATCCCGACAACGTGTGATTCTATAATCTCTCTCTCATTCAAATCTACATTCTCAGAGGTTCAGGGCGGGCGCTCTGATCCTCCACGACTACGTTTGATACAGCAATCTCACTTTCGGTCAATGCAGCATTCTGAGAGGATCAGAGCAGGCGCTCTGATTCATCCCGACAACGTATGATTCTATAATCTCTCTCTCGTTCAAATGTGCATTCTCAGAGGTTTAGGGCGAGCGCTCTGGTCCTCCCTGGCTACGTAGAATTCAACAATCTCTCTTTCAATCAAACAGCATTCTGAGAGGATCAGAGTGGGCGCTCTGATTCATCCCGACAACGTGTGATTCTATAATCTCTCTCTCGTTCAAATGTGCATTCTCAGAGGTTCAGGGCGGGCGCTCTGGTCCTCCCTGGCTACGTAGAATTCAACAATCTCTCTTTCAATCAAACAGCATTCTGAGAGGATCAGAGCGGGCGCTCTGATTCATCCCGACAACGTGTGATTCTATAATCTCTCTCTCATTCAAATCTGCATTCTCAGAGGTTCAGGGCGGGCGCTCTGGTCCTCCCCGGCTACGTAGAATTCAACAATCTCTCTTTCAATCAAACAACATTCTGAGAGGATCAGAGCGGGCGCTCTGATTCATCCCGACAACGTATGATTCTATAATCTCTCTCTCATTCAAATCTGCATTCTCAGAGGTTCAAGGCGGGCGCTCTGGTCCTCCCCGGCTATGTAGAATTCAACAATCTCTCTTTCAATCAAACAACATTCTGAGAGGATCAGAGCGGGCGCTCTGATTCATCCCGACAACGTATGATTCTATAATCTCTCTCTCATTCAAATCTGCATTCTCAGAGGTTCAGGGCGGGCGCTCTAGTTCTCCCCAGCTACGTAGAATTCAACAATCTCTCTTTCAATCAAACAACATTTTGAGAGGATCAGAGCGGGCGCTCTGATCCTCCCCAATTAGGAATGATTAAATAATTTCACTTTCGTTCAAAGCAGCATTCCGAGAGGATTAGAGCGGGCGCTCTGATCCTCCAAGATTTGGAATGGTTTAGAGCGCCAGCTCTGATTCTCCATGCACCCATCATCGCTTGGGCAGGTTCAGAGCGGGCGCTCTGAACCTCCCCGACTAGGTACAATTCACGTCGCTCTCTTTCATTCAAAACAGCATTCTGAGGATTAGAGCAGGCGCTCTGATCTTCCCGGGCTTGGAATGGTTCAGAGCGCCCGCTCTAATCCTCCAAGCACCCAAGAAGCCTTGGGAAGGTTTAGGGTGGGCGCTCCAAAGTATTATATGCGGCTTTGAAGGTGCGCGGTTACAGGCACCCATAGTCCTAGTGCGATTTCTATGTCGTTCTATACTCAATCTGAAGGGGTAACAAATGTACCTGGTATCACTGAAGTCGTTGCAATTTGCAAATCCTGCTTTCTCCAAGCTACAGATTTCGCCCCTACACCAGAACTGCAGCAATGCCAATAGTAATGCACTCACGGTAATGCCTTCATTCGAGGTTCAACAAATCTAGACCTACATTCATGAAACAAATCCATCATAGTTTAGAAACACAAGTGCTGTACAAACCCTGGCTCCCGCTTAGCCAAATCCTAAGCTAACCGGAGGATTGAAGAAATGATAAACTCCCGATATATTCACAACTCACGCCGAACACTCATACTAAAATTTCACGCGCATAGGAATTCCTGGCACTGAATGTAGAGTTCAATGAGACCCTGAGCAAACCAAAGCAAATACAGACATTCCAAACCCTAAGACAACAATAGTAAACCCTGAAATCGAAATTATAGAGTTCCAGACAATTTCATCAATGCAGCAAACAAAAAAAACATCAGAAATCCAAGCTCTGTCAAATCCTAAGCAAACCCAGGCACAGACAGACCATCACATATTGGAAATCCAAGCTTAGCGAAAACCTGAGCAGATCCTAAGACTGAAGAAAAGATGAACTCACCGTATATTTACAACTTGTAAACCCTCCACGCAAAATCAGTCCGCTGTTGCACTTCCACGCGAACTCTCACAGAAGAAAGTAAAACCCTCCAAACACGAACTCAAGCACGGTGAACCCTGAAAGATGCAAACACCGCAATTGATTCAATGATCAAAACTAAACTCCACAGTGTGAACTCTCGCTCCGCCCTTTAGTCCAAAAGTCTCACATGTTAAACCATCACGCAAACAGAAATTTTTGGCACTACATTCCAGAAACTAGAAAGAACTGGAAGAATCGATTGCACCTTAAACCCTCCACAAGAAGCACCGTGGTTGATTGAATGATCAAAACAACTCCGCAGTGTAGACTGTCGCTCCCTTCAACCCCGAACATTCACAGCGCCGCACTTTCACGCGCACAGGAAAAGCGGACCCTCAATCACCGAAACTGGAACTAACTTGGAGAATCAATCGCAAAACCCTGCTGTAGCACTACCGCGCCTTCGACTCTCCCACAAGAAACTAAAATTCTCCAAGACCGCTCTCTCTGATCCAAACAGCGTGATTGAACCCTAAACACACGAACTCCCCCAAGGCGGAATCTCAAAACAAACGAATGGCACTGAAGAACTGCCAAATCACGAGCCCGGCGCAAGACTGTGAAAAAACAAACAAAACGCTTCTTCGGGAGCACCAAACCCTATGTGTGGTCTCACGCAACTGGCCCAAATTGATGACCGGCCCTCCTGGTACTTGGACAGCCTATACCCGGACACTCTATACTCGACCTATACCCGGATCCGAGCCTGCGGCCCATTTTGATTAACTTGGAATTTCCTATAAATTAACCAAAATGCCAACATCTCCATATTAAGTTGTATAAATTCCGTAAAATTGTAACCGTAGGAATTTCAACTTGACCTCATGTTGGAGATCTCATAGGAAAAGTAAAGAAAACAACATCACTTAGACAGTGAAAGATTATAATGTTTGACCGTGAGGGTGTTAAAACTGCAAAAAACTTTTAACCTTCTTCTCACAAGTCAAATTTAACCCCTAAAGGACAAAGCCCTTTTTTCTACCTAATAACACTCAAAACTGCCATATCTATGGCAAGGAGTAAAAAAATTGAAAAAACGTTATTTTTTCATATCTAACCGTAGGATCTTACACTTTACTAGTATGAGAGTGTGTGGCAAAAATTTCAGAATTTTTGCCCGCTTAGATTGAAAGATATCTGCGTTTAAAGTGGGAAAAACAAGTTTTTCAGCACATTGCGGGACTAGATTTTTTGACTTTGAACATTTTAAACTTAAAATTTTTGCACTACAGAGTTTGAGCTTTAAATCTTTATAGTGGAAAATTGAGTTGAGAGTCTACATAAAAAAAAAAGTTCAAAAAAACATTAATTATCATTCTTAAAAAAATTGTTAAGTAGAAGTAGGTACGAGATAGAAGGAAAATCTGAAATATTCTTATATTTCACATGGAATTCAAATGCACTAATCCCTATGGTGAGATTGTTCTAGCAAGTAAATCAAACCATGCAAAAAAAAAAAAAAATTAAAAATTTGAGAAATTGCATTCATAAATGAGTCCTACAAGTAATTTTTTTCAACAATGAAGATGCTCTAATCGCTCGAAAAACAAGAATGTCCATAACTTTCTCATCACATATCCAAATGAAATGAATCAAAGCTTTCCAGCTACAAAAAAATATAATCTATGAGAAAAAATAATATTAAAAAAAAAATTCAAATTTTTGTCCATTTTTTCCGGCTGCCCAAGCTACCCGCCATCCCCTCGTTTGAGCTTATTTGGTCATAACTATTGTTCCTAGGCACCAATTTTGAAAAAAATTATATTCCCACAAAGCTAATCAACTTTTCGACGTGCAAAAAAAATTTCAAAAAATTAGGAGAAAATTTCAGCCCATAGGTACCTGCCCGAAAACGCATTTGTCCCCCGAAGGGACAATGGTCCTTTAGGGGCTACAAAATACGAAGTCATAGAGTTCCAGTAAAAAGAAATGGAAAACACGTGGTGCAAGTTGCAATTATTCCTAAACTAACGACTCCCAAAAAAAGATGCAATTGGTGGTCACATTAAATGACCTTGTACGTGAAATTAACAAAATGTGGACAACAACCTTGCCTTGTACTTTAATGTCCAAAAGAATATAATGTATAAGGACCAAAAAAATTCCGAATTGTAATTCTTGCAATACAAAAATTTGTTGCCCCCTCTCCCTTGTTTTGAGCTTATTTGGGCATCACTTTTGTTCCTGGGCACCAATTGAAAATAATATATATTCCCGTGAAACAAATCCGTTTTGCTATCTCGATAGAAATATTTAGTTTTCTCCAGTTGTGTCCTTTTATACAAATTTATGGTGATCACACTTTCATCACACGCATATGAATGCACATGAAATTTGGCTTAATTTAATAAATACTAGTTGAATGTTTTCACGATTTACAAATTTTAAACCACATAATCATATTGGACGTGAAAATGCTATTTGAATAGTGAAATAAATAATGAATCACATTATTTAGTATTAGTTGTGATGACTCCTATAGAAATTAAAGGATAAGATTTTTCAGTAAATGGAATACACTGAAAGTGAACTTTTCACTCTACATATAGATTTTTTATTATGGGAACTTGAATGAAATTGACGATAAATGTAAATTAGGTTTTATCGTAACTATATGTTAATTTTGGTATGCTACTCTTTCTTTATAATTGTATTTTTTATCTTTGACTCAAGCTAAACACTATACGAAATTCAATGCAATACATGTGGGAGGATGTGTCACTCCAATTCACCCACAAAAAGAGAAATTGACCGTGGATGTAATAACAAATTCTAAGGAAGAATTACATGAATGATACAATTTCAAGAGTCTACCTTCGCGGTAACTAAAAAGAACACGTGCTTTATTCAATAAAGTTGCCTATGCAGTTGGAGTGAAACATTATTGGAAGAGAATGCTTGCACATGGCAACAAAAGTCACAATCAATTCTAATTTTTTAATATACTGCGTTAGTAGTCCGAGGGAATCTTTACTTTGTCTTCTATTGACCCTATTAACCTCTAAAACACCGTCATTTTTATATTAACAAGTACCAAAAAGACACGTACCAAAAATTAATTGAGTAAGATAAAAGACTTCAAAGTTTACTTTAGACTATTGAATGCAAAACCAACAAAGCCAAACAAAAAAATCCTCATGAATTTTGACTCAATCATAAAAATAGACTGATTCAATATTCTCCAAAAATATACAAATATAGAAAACAATTTTTAAACTGAAATCTTTTCGAATGAAGAGCTTTTTTTTAATCTACCTAGACTACCATTTTAGAAAAACAAAACAAAACATATTCTGCCATAAGTTTTTATGAATATTTCCAAGGAAATAAATAATATGTGGTTACATTTCATTTGGTCATGAAGTCTACAGGATTGTTCTTAACATGCATTTACAAATTATATATATTATTTTCATGTTCACTGTCCCACAAATTTTGAGACGTTGGAAATTTCGATTTAGGGTACTATCAAACATGGCTCATCATTTTCATACAGTACATGGATACCCAAAAAAAATTCAAATTCTCAAGAGATATTTTAAACTAGTTCAAAAATAGCAAAATTAAATATAATCAGCCAATTCAATTGGAAAAGCTACTGAATTGCATAAAACATAGATAGACATCATGTCCATTAGAAGAGATTTCAGCCCTGCAGAAGACTCTGAGTTATTACAACGTTCCCAAGCACTCCCATGCTGCCAAATCAACATGCTGATGTGGTTGGGAGATGACCTCATCGGCAACATATTCTTTAATTATTATTTTTAAATAAAAGCATATAAATAAAAATTATAAATTGCAAATTGAATTTTTGAATTTTTGAATTTCTAAAATTTTAAAATTTCTAAACTTTAATTTCTGAATTTCTGAAATTTCTGAAATTTTTAAAATTTCTGAATTCTTTAAATTTTTGAATTCTTTAAATTTTTAAAATTTCTTAAAATTTCTTTAATTTCTTTAAATTTTTAAAATTTCTTTAAATTTAAAAAAAATTAATTAATTTTAAAATTTTAAAATTTCTTTAAATTTCTTTAAATTTTTGTATTCCTTTAAATATTTGAATTTCTTTAAATTTCTTTAATTTCTTAAAAATTTTAAAATTATTAAATATTATGGGCAACAGAACAATCTTCATAGAATTGGGATGAAACGGCCTTTTTGAGGCTTGAAAACTCGCTTAATGCACCTCTCGGCATCCTAAGGCATGATTACAAGCATGAATGGCTTCAAATAAGAGCATTATTGTTGTACATTCCAATGATTGAAGGCATTCATTGGTACCATTCTATCAATAGGATTCATAATGTAAAAGCAATGGAGCATTCATAGTCATCCTATAATCTCACGCTTTAAGGAATTCTATAGAGTTTGACTCATGGTTTTCAAGCTGTAAACTATAGAGTTCAACTCATGGTTTTCAAACTTACTATAAACTATAGAGTTTGACTCATGGTTTTCAAATTGTATGTCCAAAACCAAAAATAAGAAGGTATTAAATAAAATTTGGTCTTGGATTATACATCTTCCGTACGATTATGACATAAGTATTATTTTCCACTTCATTGTCACAGCCATTTATACGGTTTTGGGAAGTGCAATGGTCTAAATTATATACAGGGTTTTAACTGAACATGATTTCTGAGCACCACCTTAAAATTGATTATTATAGTGGTTCAAAATTTAATTTGATCATAAATTCTACATGTCCTATACATTAACATCTTCTCCAAATTATGTTGCTTCCCCCTCATCTCTTTGGATTTCATTATATATAGTTCCTTGTCATAATTATTTTTAGTGAAAGGTTTAAAAAAATTACCGAGATTTGAGATGCTCATTAACCCTTAAAGGACATTCACTATATATTCACCAGAAACGCTCCAAAACCGCCATGTCTAGTACAAGTACCAAAATTTTTTTTTTTTTTTTTGGGACATATTTTACCATAGGATCTTGTATTGTGTACTATCAAAATCATGTGGTGGCAATTTCAAACATTTCAACCAGGTGGATTGCAAGATATAAGCATTCAAATGAACTAACATCTTTTTTTTTACCGGATCCCTAAGAAAAGAAGGGCAATTGCATTTCACAAGCTCACATTTTTAATAATAAAATGACGTAAATGGTGGTGCTTCCTTAGATTTGTTTTCTTAGACAAGTTGGCCACATGCTTGAAGAATTCAGATACTTTGGAATAGTACAACATATAGGAAAAAATTAATAAGTAGTAGAGAATGATTAAAAATACTATATTATTTACAATTTCAATATGGAATTGAAAATTTCCAACCCCAATGGTCTAAAAGTTTTAATAATGTATCTACATCCTACAATTTTATTCTTGTCCCAAAATATTGAAAATGAGGTAAGATAAAGGATTTCAAAGTTTATTTTAGAGTATTAAGTAGGAAATCCAAAATTGCCCCCAAACAAAAAATCCTCATAACTTTTGACTCATTGATCTTAATGTCATGATCCAAAGCTTGTCCAATATATGAAACTCTAGAAAATCAATTTCAAATTTCTATATATGAAAAAAGTGATTTTTTCTGATGTGCCCAAACTGCCCAGTTATGATAGAAAGTAACCTATTAGGCTATAACTTTTGATTTGTCTTTCCAAATGTAATGAAGTTTGGTGCGTATGAAAGATCTTCTCGCCCCAAATATGAAAATTTCCACTCGAAGGCACCTACCCAAAATTTCTATACAACCAAAAAACACAGTCAGATCCTTTAGGGGTTACTTAATTTTAACTCTTTTAAATATAGAAGGCTTAGAAGACCAAAAGGTTCTAGAAGTCCAAATTTAACAAAAATGGGATAATGCACAACAAGTCGGATTACTGATAATGAACTCATACAGGACCAAGGAAGCTCTACAGACAATGAAGAACGATACAATGTCATGTTAAAAGTGTTTGTACACATTAACCCATAAAGTACCATTTTCCCTTTGGGAGACAATATGGTCATTGGACTGGGACCTCGAGTCTCAATATATTACATTATTTTCTAAATGAATTTCTACTTTAATTTCTACATTGTACACATAATATTTAGTAACTTAGTTATTAATATATACATGGGAATCTATGATTTATTCCATTCATATCTATTTCATGAAAATTATGAAAATTATGAACAATATTATTTTTTTAGGATTTTTTTCTCACCTCCATTTTTATATTTGGAAAAAGAAAGTTGTTCACATGGTCAAGTTTTGAAGCTCCAACAACCTCACAATAGACATTGGTGTATTTCAATTCTACCGTAAAACACAAACATTTTTCTTGAATCTATTTCTTGAATCTATTTTCTATTGAATTTTTTTTTAATGAGTAGAAACATTCATTTGTTTTTTTATAATTTTTAGTACATCATTAACTTATAATTATTCTTATCACAAAAGATTAGAAAGTCAAAACCAATAGAGCAAAGGTTATAAGTTAAGTTCTGAGGAAGTTGAACAAGGTGAAATCTATTCCACACAGTCAATCTTATAATAGTCTAATAGAAGTTCCCACGGATAGATATGTGTATATTACAATTTTGGTCCTTGTTATAGAAATTGCATTCTATAGTGTTTTTTGGCTGGACAAATGATCATGGGACTTTGGTGAATAATATTTTCAAGTTGCACTTCAATTTTGTGCTTTGCTAATCTACAAGGTGATTGTATTTCTAGTACTCTATAATTAGATTTGAACTTAATTTCCTTGAACAACCTTACCACTTAAGCGTAGACCTTACAGTTGCCACGAACTCAAAGCCCTTAACCCCACAGTACAAAACCTATATCAACCTATAACCTGTAACTAAAAGTAGCAGAACAGTATAATTATTAACAAATCTGTCTACTCGAAGTTTTATAATGGTGGAAGCTCTACTTTAAGAAAGAATGTAAGAACACCGTCCCTTTATCCAATTTAAATCCCATATTAGCTGTAAAGTACAATGCAAAGTTCCATTTGCAAATTCATCTAAATTTCTCAAATTTCCATCAAATTCAATCCTCCAAAAAACATCGGTGGACTGACCCATGTCACTGTTCAAAGGTATCTATTTCAATTATCTCAATTGTTATATATTTCTGCAGTAGTTGCGGAAGCATGAGTCCCTGGCAAGTGACATCTATAATTCCTTTTGCCTAAAATAAGGACTGACAAGGTGTGCTCGCGGCTGCAAAATCGAATCCCATTGGAAAAATTCGAGGTTTGTCATTGTATTTGTCAAGTCCTGCCTTTGTCATGTCCAAATGAGGTCAGATTTTCTAACGAATTTTAGTAAACCTAGTTAGTACTATACTAGTTAATGAAATGAGGTGGCTTTGTGCTAGAACATTCAATTTGACTTTTGACACTATTAGAATATATAGCATTCATATACAAGAATCTAGTAGTACTAATTTATGCTAATCTTATTTTTTACTTTGATAATTTGTTATAGGACCACAATATAGTCCAATTGCCATCAGAATTGCATGTATTCATTAAATTGAGTACACCTTTGGCGAACTCTAAACTTTATATATAGATTTTTTATTACATAATTATAGATTTTTTATATACTATCTATTAGATAGGCCTGTTTTGAGAAGCCAGTGAAACCAAAAGTATGTAATTTTACTTTCATGGCTAGAGGAAGAAGAGGAGCTCTTATTCCGTGTGTTTTTCAGAATTTTCGCAGTGAAAATGAAATTTTGGCGATTTTATAAGCCAAAAGTGCATCTGTCGCTCATTACGCACGTAGACTGTAGCTGTAAAGAATATAGAAACTACAGTGAATGGATCAAATGACAACTTCAACTGTTCATGACGCTTTCTAAATCATGCAAAATACATATCAATTCAATTTAACCCTAGAACGTCTGGATCCATCTCCATAATTGGCTACTTGGGAAAAATCATTATAAAGTACTATTTGGAAGAATATTTTGGACATGATATACAAGTAAAAGTTGTAGATTATGAATTTCAGATTCCATCTCTGCGGTTAGATTCACCTATGCTACCATCAATATTTTTTGCCAAATTTTGGAAAAAAAAATTCAAAATATCTTCTGAATTCAATTACAAGCAAACTATTATCATTTTTTGAGTAAAACTTGTTGGAATGGATTCCAGATGAGGTTCTCTTCATAGGGTGATTTTTTGAAATTTTTTTGTTCTTAAAATCTATGACCTCAGTCTTGCAAACTCAGTTTTGAACAAAAATCAATGCAATTTTTGGCTTGATAAACTTTCACATTTATAATTTAAGAAAAATATGAACTCTAGTAACACCAAATCCAACCATTAGATAGGACAAAAACTTGACAAAGTATCACCACAAATTAGATGACTTTCATCCAAACAGTGATGAGAAAGAAAACTAAATTTCAGTCTGTACATCGTCCAAAAAATGGACGTCGGAGCGCTCCAGGGTTAACCCCTAAGTGCCTAAGCCTTTTCAAGTGTGTTTTTCCCATGAAAAAAGAACATGGGCTTATAGTTATCTCCATTGAAACAAAATGATCTTTTTTCAAAATCTAACCGTACGGATGTTTAAAGAGCTTGCTTATTAGTATGTACACCAATTTTGAGTGCAAAATTCCATAAGAGTTGTGAGATTATAATAAGAGAAATGTACATTTTCTATTTTTAATATGTTGTCCCTCTCCACAATGTTTCAGAAATTTGCACATAAAAGCTTTTTAGGATTAGAAGTAACATGAACAACTACAAATTGTGTTAGCACACTAAAATACCCTTTCAAAAAACTTAATATCACTTGAAAAGCTATTAAACTCATTACACAATCCACCTTGCAATTGTTGAGATGCAATTTTTTTAATAAGTATAATTCACAAATAACTCCAAATCAAGACTTGCTTGTTTAAATTTTCAATGGTGAAAATCATGAAAACACTTCACTCTTTCGACTGGGACCATTTTCAAAGCAAATGAATAAGTGAAAGTTTTTAGATCTCAAATCAAGTGAAATTGCTGAAAGTTGAAAAATGAAGTAAAATTAACAAGCTTTACTCTTCCATTAACGGACATAAATGGCTTTGGAGACCTCTCAACACTCAAATATGTACCTTTTTCAATGAAAAATGAAAGTTTTGAATAGTTAACCCTAAAAACTGCCCAAAAACAATTTTAAAACGGGCAAACGAATTGAACTGCCCACTTCAAAATGAGCCTGAAATTTCAGATCGACCATATATGGTCGATGAGGCAGTTAGGGGTTAAGGTGGGAGCACCCAATATGACACCTGTACCTAATCCCTGTTCCTAGATGGACATCAAACCGTCCCTGGGCTTTTATTGAATGGTCTTTGACAAGTGTCATAACGCTTTCTCCTCTCTTCACTGTGATTGGGTAAGTGCTGAATTTGTCAAAATTCAGATTTGGGTCCACGTTCAGGACGGTTCCAGTGGTCTAGAGGACTGAAACTTTGAAAGTCCCAGAAACCTCTTCATTTTTTTGAACACCACAAAAATGTTAATTTCCTGAAATGTTGTCTCCAAATATGCTGAATTCTTTAAACTGTCGATTTGGGGTGCTTCCACCTTATTAGTTCCAACTTACAATTAAAAATTACGTTAAAATCGCATTAACTACCTTTCACTTCCAGTGTGAGGTTGGCGTCCTCTTTCCTCGTCGTCGCATATTATCGGCGGTTTTAGGTTTTCCGGTGTCAAAGTGTATTCCTGCCTTTTTTTTGGGAGACACACAGAAGTTGCGAAGCAACCTTCGGCAGTTCTCCACTGAAGTGTACGGTGATTTCTCAGCCTTCGCGTTCGACCCGTCGACCTCTCCATTCCGTTTGCTCAGCTTCCTTCATCACCTTGGAAGTGAAAGGTGCTTTTCATTTCGATTGTTTTCCTCTTGAAAGTCTCGATGTTTGATTTTCGATTTTCGACGGCCTCGTCTATTTGCGCTTTATTGTGGTGAATTTCATGTCTTGCAGCTTTGCGCGTAGCAAGTTGGGAAGTTCGAATTTCTGCTGCTGGTGGACCTCCACCGAATCGGACCTTGATAATTGGAGGTACGCTTCCATTGATTTTCACTCCATGCATTTCATGTCGCGTCCGTGCATTGAGACCGATTAGGGTTTAGTCTTGGTACATGCGTAGAAGTTGTTCATTTAGAGGTCCATTGTTTGAATGATTCCTTGATTGCGCTTGCCTATAGCGTCTTCGCGAATTGCAATTCCCGAGTGATTGAATCGCAAATGGCTAGTAGTACTACGTAGTGGACAGCTAAGATTTCCTTTTCCTAGAATTATGAATTCTCGGAATCCGAATTCATGTGATGAGCGCAATTCCTTTTCGTGCTTTCTTTGAACTCATGATCAGTGTAGCCTAAGAATTGGATTCCTGCATTCACAATAGTTGAATTCATGCATACAAATTGTGTAGTTCCTCCAATTGTTTATGAGCTTCATTGGAGCGTGCATCATCGACGTGTGAAGATGGTGTCTCGAAATCCAAAAACATTCTTGATAGTATAGTTCATTCACTTGTTATTTATCCCGAAGCTGCACATGTGCTCATGACCATAGTGAATGACCGGAGTGGTTGGGCCCCGCATAGGTCAGTGGGGGTGCCCTGACGGGTTTCAATATTAGTATTGTCTTCCACTTGGGGCGTCAGAATGGATCAGTGCGCCCGCTCTGAATCTTTTTGATGCCTCCAAAGTCGCGTTCGTGATTGGTGCCTTTTTCAATTTAGAGCGGGCGCTCTGAACTGAATCGTGAGGTCCACACTATGCCGGCAATGAGTTCAGGGCGGGCGCCCTAAACCTTTCTTTCGTAGACGTGGACTTAGTCAGTTTTCGGTCTGATTCAGTTCAGAGCGCCCACCCTGATTTGGATTTCCGTGGTCACCGTCTCGCCAATCTGTAAGGACCCAATTCAGAGCGGGCGCCCTAAACCTATTTTTCGCAGACGTGGACTTAGTTAGTTTTCGGTCCGATTCAGTTCAGAGCGCCTACCCTGATTTGGATTTCTGTGGTCACGGTCTCGCCAATCTGTAAGGACCCAGTTCAGAGCGGGCGCCCTAAACCTGTTTTTCGCAGACGTGGACGTAGTCAGTTTTAGGTCCGATTCAGTTCAGAGTGCCCACTCTGATTTGGATTTCCGTGGCCACGATCTCGCCAATCTGTAAGGACCCAGTTTAGAGCGGGCGCCCTAAACCTATTTTTCGCAGACGTGGACGTAGTCAGTTTTAGGTCCGATTCAGTTCAGAGCGCCCACCCTGATTTGGATTTCCGTGGCCACGGTCTCGCCAATCTGTAAGGACCCAGTTCAGAGCGCCCACCCTGATTTGGATTTCCGTGGCCACGGTCTCGCCAATCTGTAAGGACCCAGTTCAGAGCGCCCACCCTGATTTGGATTTCTGTGGCCACGGTCTCGCCAATCTGTAAGGACCCAGTTCAGAGCGCCCACCCTGATTTGGATTTCCGTGGCCACGGTCTCGCCAATCTGTAAGGACCCAGTTCAGAGCGGGCGCCCTAAACCTATTTTTCGCAAACGTGGACTTAGTCAGTTTTCGGTCCGATTCAGTTCAGAGCGCCCACCCTGATTTGGATTTCCGTGGCCACGGTCTCGCCATTCTGTAAGGACCCAGTTCAGAGCGGGCGCTGTAAACCTTTTTTTCGTAGACGTGGACTTAGTCAGGTTTCGGTCCGATTCAGTTCAAAGCGCCCGCTCTGATGTGGATTTCCCTGGCCACGGTCTCGCCAATCGGTAACCTGGATCCAGTTCTGAGAGGGCGCTCTGAACTGAATTGGAGAGACCAGAGACCCGACAGCTTTCTTGGAAACAATTGTGAGTGGGCACTTCAAGCATTGATCCTGTTTATCTTGTGTGACACGACCGAGTCTAGTTGTGTTCATGGCGGGCGCTCTGATTTGTCGAATCGGTTTATTTCTTCTTGCATTGGCAGTCACCATATTTTTCTGGCTTGTACCCTTGATTGTTTGACATTTCGCTTAGTAGTTATGTACATGAAACTTTTTTTTTTATCTTTGTCCTTATGGAATACCGAGATTTGAATTGTTTCTTCAAGAGACTTGATTCGTGCCTATACGTCATCTGATTTGCCTTCGCGTCTGGCAGCCACGCGTCGGCAATTACTTCATACAAGCTGTAGGCCCCTGCCAATTCTTTGACATTTCATTCTATGACCACGACCATCCTGTCAAAAGCCCTGAGTATATCTTCCACGTGATTCCACTGCAGGAATCTTCGTTGTGGCGTATGACTTCTTCTAGCGAATCCGACGGCGACGAGGTGCAGCGTTTTTTTATCGAGCCCATCTTGATTTTTCTGTCGTTCGCAAGTCTTCGTTTCGTTTCGCTTACATCGTGCAAATGTCATTCGTGAATCCTTCGACGCTCAGGGTTTCAAAGAATGTGAAGAGGAGGATGTGGACTTGGAGGCAGTGGCCGCGGAGGACGAGGACACTAGTCCCATTCCGGATTGCGAAGGCATTGCCTGCGACGGATGGTCTGGTAAGGCCCTACTCGCACGACACGCGGACGGCTCGGACTTCGCGGAAGTGATCATCATCACTGCCGACCCAAACGCTTGCATTGATGGGAGGAACAGGTTGGGTAAGGACGACGTGGGCATTGTTGTACTGGAAGTTCGGAATGGGGACCCCAATGTTGGGGACATGTGTCTGCGTTGGCCTATGCGCCAAGTGTTTTATCACGGGCGAAATGGGTATGTTAGTATGTACGACCATGCTCGTAAACGAGTTGCTATGGATGAAGAGCTACAGGGAAATCGGAAAAGGACAGGCGTTCGGAAGTACCGCTACGATAGGAGAACCCGTGCTGCCGCATTGGTGGATCGGAGGACATAGATGGTGTCCTATGAATCTATCGCAGAGGTTTTCACAGAACTCTGCTGCGACATGGAGTGCATTTGGAAGTTTCGTCCTTCGACGATCCGTATGCTTCGCACGGAAATGCACATGCAGTCATTTAAAGTCAAGTCTAGCAAATATCTGGACGTGCACAGAGCGTTTCATGAAGAAGTTGGAAGGGGGAAGAAGCTTGTCACCGTGGAGGGCATAGACATTTGTCTACGTGCTTGGCGGATTCTTCACAACATCCCTCTCCGCAAGTTTCAAAGATACAAGGCTAGGGCAGATTTTGGCGTCAGAGGTGGTCCTCATGGCAACCTGAAGAGGACGAAATTGAGGAGTGCCACTGTTCAAGGCATCGAGACTTTGCGCTCATTACTGGAAGCAGCGGCCGACTACATGCCCCATTTGTCTCGCACGTTGCCTACCGGCGAAAGGGTGGGCTTAAAAGTTCTTCCATCAGGTACGGAATGGAAGCAGTTCTTGGCGAGTGTGAATGAGGTAGGAATGGGACATGCACTCAGCATCACACATGGGTATCCATTGAGTATGAAAGACAACTCTTGGTCACTTGCTATCGATCAAATGATAGAAGAATGTATGGTCCGTTCATGTCTATTGAAGGTAGGGACCTAGAACCGTCGAAGTGTAAAGAAGTCCTGAAGTAATTCATAGAGATTTCGGGAAATATGTAACTCCCTGTGTTACATTTTCCATCCATTTCTCGGAAAAGGAATAATGTGGGAACATATTTCAGGCACAAGTCACTTACTTTACTGGTTGTCTGGTCGGCTTTGTTTGCAGGCGAACGAGGAACTCGGACTGTCCCCTTTGTCGCAATCATGCTTTAGTAAAATACGTACAAAACATTTTCCGGAATATGTCATCAAAGGAAGAGGTGACTCGTTTGCGAGATGTAGCATTTGCGACAACTTGAAACAATTGAGGGCATCTTTTGCACCTGGGTCAAAGGACTATGGTCGCATCCAAAGGCGTTTTGAGAAGCACTTGTTCTTGCAGGAAGCGTGTCGGCATGCCTACTACCGTAGTAGGCAGTTGTCCAGATTACGACCGAAGCAACTGCTATCCATCATGCACGACAAGATGGACCATTCAAAAACAGCATGTCCCGCATTGGCAAGGAAAACAAAGGCACTAGATGGATTCATGAAGTTACCCGTGAAGGTGTCAGGAATTTTTGCACACGGACACGGGGATGGCAAGTACGCACACTACAATTTGGATGTTTTTAAAAGCGACAGCAACTTCACAGTGGGATCGGTGGCGAAGTTGTTGCGAGATTTGGAGGACCCCCCTGCAAAGTCTTCACGATCATTGTTTCGCGGATCCGGTAGCACGCAATTGTATCGGGCGTTGCTGAATGGTAGCGATATCTATGTGGATGCGTTGGGAGAGATTCCGTTTCCACCTATCGAATCCACACCATTGCCACCGGTGTTACACATTCAAGTGGACAATTCCTGGAGGGAAAACAAGAACAGATACGTCTTTTGTTTTTGGTCCCTCTTGGTGGCTAGGCGGATTGTGAAAGAAGTGGTGGTATCCTTCATGATTGTGGGACACACGCACGACGATATGGATGCGTCATTCGGTCGGTGGAGTCAACAACTCCGCGAAAAGGACCATCCTACTTTGCCATCGTTGATGGAGTCGTACATGAAAATGGAGCAAGTTCCTTTCATTCCCCACCTAGTAGAAGAAGTGCCTGATTTCAAAGCTTACGTCAAACCGTTTATTGGGATGAAGAAGCAGCAACTCGTGGGCCACTCCAACGGAAGGCAATACAAATTCTTCATGGATGACAAGGGCTGGCCAATCATGCAATACAAACTGGCATGTACAGACATCCTGTGGTTGCCCAAAGCGGGCTTGAAGTTATGGAAGGAAGATGCAGAGCACAAACCGATCCTTCCCCAAGGTGATCCGCCGTGCGTAGCTCCAAAGAAAATGACCAACAAAGCAAAGATTTTGCGTGGACTCGATGGATACATCCAACATTGGACGGACATATCTCAAGACGACGCTCCACTGGAGTACAAGGCCCGACTTGCACACTTGATCATGTACTGGACCGGAGTGAGAAATGCCTTGGGCAGTGGCGCCGAAGAAGATCTTCCTCAATCCAATGAATTGAGGCATGGATTTTGGCCTCGAACTCAACAACCCGGGGATCTTACGACGGATTTAATGCAAGATGGAAGGACGCGGGAGGAGGTCGACATGGATGATCCTTACATTGGCACTCTGGAGGGGAGGCCACCACCAGCATACAACGTGGTCACCGATGTCCGCGAGGGGTTCTACCTCTTTGTGAGGCCCGGATTGGATTGTGAAGAGCCCGTGTGGCTTGCTAGGGCAGTTGAAAATCCGCAATTTGATCCAACGGCGGAGCACTTTCGTGAAGTTTTGGTGCAATGGCACACCCCATGCGAAGCGTCGAAGGACCCTCAACGGTTGTACGCAGGCTGGGACACGAAGACCAATTTCAGATGGAGGGTTGATCGTACGGCTGAGAAGGCTGACTACATTTCTACAGACAGTATAATGGCATCATGGAAACCAAAGAAGAATGATGGGAACAGTTTCATTGCCCCCCGTCAGCAAGTGCAATTTGCAGTGGATCATTTACGTCGAATTGCAGAGGACGAACAGCGAGGCTCTTGATTTTTTTTTTAGGGCGGAGGGCTCTTGGTAAAAAAATTTTTGTTGCTTACAATGCTCCCGTGCATTGTAGAAGTCAGTAGAGTGGCAAAAGATGCAAGAAATTGTGCTCATTTGCATGTTCATCGACATTTGTACCCTCCAATTTTTTTAAGTGAAAAAATCAAGTTCCCGCACAAGTTCTTCCAGGCCCTACTCCAAATTCAATCTTTGCGGTCCTCACGATCCTCAACAATGCAAATCTAAAGATTTTCTAAAACTTCTGCACATCATGACTCCTAACCAAAATGTAATCCAATGTTTGCTTTCCTTCCATTCTAGAGGTCGACATCTCCCGCGCCCACACTAGAAAGTATTCATGCAAAACTCTGACAACTATATAAAATTCAAGGCACTTTCTTCCTTACAAGTCCTACAAAGAAATCCACACCCCTCTGTTTCAGAAATCGCACCTCGCCAAACTTCCATGTACAAATGGCACATGGAATACCGCCATTTTAACGAAATTGCCCATCTACACCCATCCTATGCATTGTATATTGCATTAATTGTACCTCGTTTTCTCCAATTCTTTAAGGTGTAAGGGTTCATTCTCCACATTTGTCCACTAATTAGTCTGTATCTTGGGAGATATTTTTTCATTACATTTTTTTTATGTAAGAGAAATATCAAACATCAAACACATTGCACCGAACTTGTAGCCATAAAACATACAAATCAAATCAACATAAAAATGAATACACATAGTTCAACTCATAAGATGTGTCAATCTCATGAGTCTACGTCGTTGTGGACTCTATCATAGAAACCTCACCCGAAGATGACTCTGGAGTCTCTTCTCCCTCTGTCCCTCAGAAGCTGAAACATCTAAAAAATGAACCACATTTGCAGCATATTTGGGTAAGCGAGGTTTTGGTTCTCTACAACCATTTCGTTCATACTGTGATGCCATCTTCTCCGCATACACTGGAAGATTGTAAGACTTTTCCGGACTCAAAATGAGTCTTTGTATCTTCTTCATACGATGTCTGTTCGTCACTCGTTCGTTCCTTCAAATACAAAGATCTCAATGTTAAATCCTTGGAATTCATGAAATGCAAGACATATTGAATACAAAAACACTCAAGTCAGTATTGAATACAAAACTTACTTACTAGGTTTAATGTTGCGTGTAAACACCATTGGCTCCACGTGCACAGAATCTAAATCAAGAGTGGCAAAAACTTCTTCTGGAGCTTGTGTCACCCCTTCCATTTGAGTGGCTTTCTTCATTGGCAGGAGAATCCCATTGAAGATATTCTCGTCCTTCTCCAAAGCCACGATATGCCGCCCTGTGCCACGACATGCAGTAATCGATGCTCCTGCAAGAGAAGCATGTGACGATTATAACTTCAATATGTGAAGGTAGTATGCGAGGTACATGGGAAGGTTGTTCACGAATAAACATTTCACATCAAAACTATCATTTGAAAGCATTAGCTAACCTGTAGCTGTGGTGCAGTCGAGAACCACATCTTCTTCATCGGTGCACCCTTCAATGAAGAATTGTAGAAATCTTGCATCTTTCTCTCGCGGTCCGCGCCAAGGCATTTTGGACTCTTTCTCGACCAACATTGTCTCCTCCGTGATATAATTGATGACCATGTCTTTCTTCTGCAGATTCCACTTTGCTTTTGTCATGGCCCTCGTCTGCCTAAACTTGAAATTTGTGGGCCCTTTCTCACCTACATCCTTCACGAGAAGGGTAACTCCAAACTTCACAATCTACAAAAATGAAAACAAAATGTTAAGTACAGAAAGGAATGCTTCCAAAACAATTGACATTAACATTGTAAATTTAGACAAACTTACCGTTTGTCCAGGATTAATACCCGATGCTAGGTCCAACTGGTTGAATGCCAACCACTCCTTCTTCATCACCAATTTCTTGAAAACATTCCGTAATCCTGCAAACATACGGCGCGACTGAAGGCTGTACGAGTGAAATACAAGAATACAACCATTGTCTTGTAAGTTTTCCTCGGCAAAGTGAAATGCATTTTGCATTCCTGCACAGGTTGGGTCCGAGTTCCATGGCGAAACGTGCTTATCAGAGATGAGTGGCACGGGGAGGTTCTCTTGGCAGTCAAAAATAATGAGATCCACCAAAGGCTCCTGGCTGACCCTACCATCAAATGACCGGGCTTTTCCTGCATTCATCTACAATCAAGTAATTGTTTATGTTATTAGAAAACTCAAACTATAACAACTTGCTTCCAAATAAAATTTGAAGTTATAAATTGAACTTGAAGTTTAGGCTTACTTTTTCAATGAAGTCCATGACTTCAGTATAGCAATTCAGTGTTAAATTCCCCAAATTGTCCATGATGTCAACAATTGACACGTTCAAAATCAACTCTTTCGATTTCACATCATCATCGTCTAGTACCACAACCTGCGTACCTTGCGTCACCATCTCCTCCGTCCACTCTACAAGAACGGCCTTCCTCTTCATCCCGCTCTAAGTTCCTTCCACCAATTGCGAGCTCTGATCGACTGTTGATGATGCTGGAATGCCGGTATCACCATCTTCGGGTTTTTTCCCCTTTGCCTTTGCTTTCTCCTCCTTCTCCAGTTTCTTCTCCTTCTCCTTCTCCTCTAGCTTTGCCAAGCGCTCCATCTCCTTCTTCTGCTTGTTCTCCAAAGCCATTTGGAGACGTGCCGCTTTCTTTTTGTCAGCCTGGTCCTTCTTGGCAATTGCCTTTTTCCTTTGATCGTCGGTAAGGCCTGCAAACTCGTCCACATCTAGATCAACTGCTCCAATGCCCTCCAAAGAATTTCGGAGTTCTACCTCCAACGGATGTGTGTATGAAATGGGGCAGTCAATATACCATCCACCGCCATTGAGATGAGCGGTTGTAAACGTTCGAAGTTGATTCAGCGTGTACATGCAACTGGCAGAAGTGCGATCTAGAAAGACCGAAAGGAATGGAGGAAGGTCTGCCCTTTGGATTGCTCCTTTTCCTTCAAGTTCAAACTTGAAATATCTGCAGCGTGAATTACCAATAACATTAAGGAAGAACTAAAAAAATCAAGTAAGGCAAAAGAAAATTTGAATCCCATGTACTCCAAATCACAAATCAAGGATTCAAACGTATCAAAAAATTTGAAGTCAAAGACTTTTATTCTACATCTTTGAGGGGAAAAAGGGGGTCCCTATTCAAATTTTAGAACATGCCTCGGATCCGAGGCATGTTCTAGAGGTTGTTCAGGGACCCCCTACACTGTTAGCTTCTTTGATTTCAAACAGGTTTTCTTCTTCTTCTTTTTGGAACGTACAGAAATTGAAATCTAAATAGTAAGAATAGTCAAACAAAATTCGTTGATTTCTAGCGTATTGTGTTCTAAAATTCTGAACTGAAATGTAGTTTGGTGAACTTTGTAATATTGCAATATGGAAGTACATGATATTGAAGAGGGGGTTGTAATTTTTGAATATAAACAATAGCTTAGGATATTAATGACATACCGGAAAAGCACCCTCTTCACGGCTTGTTGGAAGCCCTCGTATGCATTGAAGTTGTCGCTTTTCTTGAAGTAATTAGCTCCTCTCAAATGCGCCAAAAATCCTTGATCCCAGATTTTCCTCCTCCAGCCTTCCAAGTATTCTGTTAATGTCTCTGGATGTAGTGGAACGTTCATGTCGATGATGATGTTGTCCTGTTTGACAACTTCCTCAAAATATTGCACAACTCCATCTTCAATCTGTGAAAAGAAAATACTTATTAGCAATCTTGGAACACGTAGTGCAATACAAGAATTTTAAAATTATATGTCATCGAATACCAATTTCGATGGCTAAAAAAATGAAAAAATGCAAAGATGTGCACTTACCCTAGCATACCAAACACAACGGTTCAAGAAAGGACCAAGCAATGTCTCTAATACTGGCCTAGGTGGAAATCGTCTAGCATCACGTGATGGTGTAGATGAGTTCCACCACTTCAGGAACTTGATTTTGTGATCAACTGTGGTATTGCAAGTGGCCACTATTTGAAGCTTTTCCAGAGTCATCTCTAGGACCTCATTGGAGCTCCAGTGCTTCTCAATCTTTCCAAAAGAAAATAGAAAGTCAATTAAAATTTGAATTCACAACGATATGAATGGCAAACATTCACAATAGGGGTTATAAATTCACCTCCACTAGAAAACCTGGCTTATTAGCTGGATGGGCCACGGCAACCAACTTGGACATTTTGACATTGAGTTTGTTGGTCTTTTCATTTGCTCCACTCCTCATTGCATGCGCAAGTTCCTCTAGAGTTTTGTCGTCCTCCAGTGTTGTTTCATTATACCTCCGAACTGCTGCATCAGCAGACTGGGCAATCTCTTGCTGCAAAAGTAGGATGTAAATGACATATGAAAGTATTTAAAAAAAAATCCTGAACAAATATAATAAGAGTAATTGGGAACTATATTATGTTAAATCCTCACGCGGAAGACAAACGAAGTGAACACTTGCAATGGCATAGAATACCAAGTCTTTTTAGTCTTGTATGCTCCACACAATCGGAGCTCCGACGGCCTCAACATCTCCTTGAACCTCTCTATAGGTAGGTGTCCATATTTTTGAACCCTGTACAATGTGTGGACCAAATTGGTTTTCACATGTGAGTCCTTGATGGATCTGGAGATTATAGAAACAATTTTGAGTGAGTTTTTCTCTAAGACAAGGCAACATTTTTGAATCAAGGAAAACAAATTGAAGGTGAATTTTTGAATGAGGTAAACAAGATACTTACTTGTTTATGTCATGCATGACATGCATGACAAGCTCAATCTTGCCCTTTGTATCAAGTACAATCGAATCAACTGCATAATGCCACTCCTTCTCTTTGGAGTGTTTTTTGTTGATGAAGTTCATCCACGAGATGAGTCGGTGATTACCATCACAAACATAGAACTTGAGGTTCTTCAAGAACCTCAGATCTGGCACGGAGTCCACACTAGCGTTGAAGGTGTCATTTTTTTCCTTCCATAGTGGATCCCACTTCCCCATCTCCTCTTCCTTGAATTGTGAGCTGTCTCCGGCCTCATCCGTAGTGGTAACGTAGAAAACTGCCGCTCCATCTCGATAACCCTTACTGAATTCGTGCTCTAGAAAATCAAGATCGCACGAGAGTGTCAGCCTCACCATGGGCATAGGCACCATTCGGCAAAGCGGGATCTAGAGACGGAAAAGGTGATCCGGCTTCATCCTCAGTGATGCAATGGTATTCACCGAGTCCACCTTATGGTATTGTCGGAGATCATCTTCTAAGAAGTCCTTGTCATCTGCCTCCAACACATCATCGGCCTCATCTTCTTCCATCATGTCTTCTTCCCCTTCTCCATCCCCTTCCCCTGCAATGGGCGGTTGATTTGACTCTTCGGTATTTGGAGTTTCTTGAATGGTTTCTTCAAGCCAAAGGTTCGTGGGAGTCCCATCCATCTGCAAATTTAGATTATAAAATTAATCAATATAGAGGGACATGCATCCGCAAATCCACACTAACATATAAATAAAATCATAACGGTAAACCATATATAATTAAACGAGAGAAGACTGAAACAGTGAAAGGCAAAGGTTTAGGTTCAAAATGTATGCCTTCCATACACAATGCTCTCAAGCAATATGTTCTCAAAACAAATCCAGTACAATGGAATTAGTCAATATCTACATCTTCCTCTGAGTCAGAGCTCAAGTGAATGAAGATGGGTTCTTCTAATCCTTGAAGTCCGCTACGTGCACAATCACATGGCTCTTCCATCAATGGACTGTCAATGGTGATGGATATGTGCATGTTTGAGGTATACTCTGTGTCAGAACTCTCGGGAGACATGAATACGATTAGACGTTCTATAGCCCCACTAAGGATCAAATCAAGACGTCTACGTTTTAATGCAGGCGTATAGTAACGAGTATACATTCGTGCTCGTGTGTCACTGACTCGACTTTGAACAGAGCTCTCAAATGCATCAACGGCACGGTCAGCTGCATCCATCACATCATCAAAACTTACAAGTAAATCTTCGTCCACTTCTTCGTCTTCAGCACCTTTCTCTTCTTCAGAATCGTTGGATACCTCCATGTTTGCATCCAGTGGTGTTTGAGGCAGAGATGTAACGGCCTCAAGAGTTCCTAGCATATTAGGTGGTGAGGTGGTCCTGGCGCTGGTGATGAAACATCTTGAGAGTGTCTTGCCCCTTGACTCCCTGAGAGAATGCAACATTGATAAAGTGAGAAATCGATAAATTCAACCATATCCCTCCAACCAATGCGTATAACTATTTGATTGAATTTAGAAAATCTTGATACTACTTGTTGATTGACTGACTCTCATGGAGCATGTCTGACTGAGATGGAGCAGGTCCCCCAGTGAGAGCCTGGTCCACCCTCGGATCCGAGGCACAACTAAAACAACCAGCTAGAACCCCCAAGATTAAAAAAAAAAATGGAAACCAAGTGCGCGGTAAGGGGTGTGATCCCCTTGTGCCTCACCCGTAGCCACATTGGCGGCAGCGTCGCGGCCTCACCTTTGTGTGACTGGACAGCCTCGCAGCGAGGTCACGCAAACTTCACGGGTTGGACCGCAAGCGCACCATCCTTTTTTTTTCTATTTTGAAATATTTTTTGGTGACGGGCCTGGCTTGGAGAACCAACTGTCCGCGTCTGACTGAGATGAAGCAGGTCCCCCAACGGTAGCCCGATCCACCCTCGAGTCCGAGGCTCAACTAAAACAACCAGCTAGGACCCCCAAGATTAAAAAAAAATGGAAACCAAGTGCGAGGTGAGGGGTGTGATCCCCTTGGGCCTCACTCGCAGCCACATTGGCGGTAGCGTCGCGGCCTCACCTCTGCGCGACTGGGCAGCCTCGCAGCGAGGTCACGCAACCTTCATGGGTTGGACCGCAAGCGCACTACCATTTTTTTTCTATTTTGAAATATTTTTTGGTGACGGGCCT
Source organism: Rhytidiadelphus loreus (assembly GCA_947034895.1). NCBI lineage: Eukaryota > Viridiplantae > Streptophyta > Bryopsida > Hypnales > Hylocomiaceae > Rhytidiadelphus > Rhytidiadelphus loreus. The sequence continues at coordinate 22,398,809 of OX344765.1, read as the reverse complement.
GGCTTGGAGAACCAACCGTCCGCGTCTGACTGAGATGAAGCAGGTCCCCCAGCGGTAGCCCGGTCCACCCTCGAATCTGAGGCTCAACTAAAACAACCAGCTAGGACCCCCAAGATTAAAAAAAAAATGGAAACCAAGTGCGCAGTGAGGGGTGTGATCCCCTTGGGCCTCACCCGCAGCCACATTGGCGGTAGCGTCGCGGCCTCACCTCTGTTTGACTGGGCAGCCTCGCAGCGAGGTCACGCAACCTTCACGGGCTGGACCGCAAGCGCACCACCCTTTTTTTTCTATTTTGAAATATTTTTTGGTGACGGGCCTGGCTTGGAGAACCAACCGTCCGCGTCTGACTGAGATGAAGCAGGTCCCCCAGCAGTAGCCCGGTCCACCCTCGGTTCCGAGGCTCAACTAAAACAACCAACTAGGACCCCAAGATTAAAAAAAAAATGGAAACCAAATGCGCGGTGAGGGGTGTGATCCCCTTGGGCCTCACTCGCAGCCACATTGGCGGTAGCGTCGCGGCCTCACCTCTGCGTGACTGGGCAGCCTCGTAGTGAGGTCACGCAACCTTCACGGGTTGGACCGCAAGCGCACCTCTTCTTTTTTTATTTTGAAACTTTTTTTGGTGACGGGCCTGGTTTAGAGAACCAACCATCCGTGTCTGACTGAGATGGAGCAGGTCCCCTAGCGGGAGCCCGGTCCACCCTCGGATCCGAGGCTCAACTAAAACAACCAGCTAGGACCCCAAGATTAAAAAAAAAATGGAAATCAAGTGCGCGGTGAGGGGTGTGATCCCCTTGGGCCTCACTCGCAGCCACATTGGCGGTAGCGTCGCGGCCTCACCTCTGCGCGACTGGGCAGCCTCGTAGTGAGGTCACGCAACCTTCACGGGCTGGATCGCAAGCGGCACCACCCTTTCTTTTCTATTTTGAAATATTTTTTGGTGACGGGCCTGGCTTGGAGAACCAACCGTCTGCGTCTGACTGAGATGAAGCAGGTCCCCCAGCGGTAGCCCGGTCCACCCTCGAATCTGAGGCTCAACTAAAACAACCAGCTAGGACCCCCAAGATTAAAAAAAAATGGAAACCAAGTGTGCGGTGAGGGGTGTGATCCCCTTGGGCCTCACCCGCAGCCACATTGGCGGTAGCGTCGCGGCCTCACCTCTGTTTGACTGGGCAGCCTCGCAGCGAGGTCACGCAACCTTCACGGGCTGGACCGCAAGCGCACCACCCTTTTTTTTCTATTTTGAAATATTTTTTGGTGACGGGCCTAGCTTGGAGAACCAACCGTTCGCGTCTGACTGAGATGAAGCAGGTCCCCCAGCGGTAGCCCGGTCCACCCTCGGATCCAAGGCTCAAGTAAAACAACCAACTAGGACCCCCAAGATTAAAAAAAAAAATGGAAACCAAGTGCGCGGTGAGGGGTGTGATCCCCTTGGGCCTCACTCGCAGCCTCACCTGCAGCCACATTGGCGGCAGCGTCGCGGCCTCACCTCTGCGTGACTGGGCAGCCTCGTAGTGAGGTCACGCAACCTTCACGGGTTGGACCGCAAGCGCACCTCTTCTTTTTTATTTTGAAACTTTTTTTGGTGACGGGCCTGGCTTAGAGAACCAACCGTCCGTGTCTGACTGAGATGGAGCAGGTCCCCTAGCGGGAGCCCGGTCCACCCTCGGATCCGAGGCTCAACTAAAACAACCAGCTAAGACCCCAAGATTAAAAAAAAAATGGAAATCAAGTGCGCGGTGAGGGGTGTGATCCCCTTGGGCCTCACTCGCAGCCACATTGGCGGCAGCGTCGCGGCCTCACCTCTGCGTGACTGGGCAGCCTAGTAGTGAGGTCACGCAACCTTCACGGGCTGGATCGCAAGCGGCACCACCCTTTTTTTCTATTTTGAAATTTTTTTTGGTGAATGGCCTGGTGTGGAAGTACGCAACATCTACATATACAGAAATAATAGACAATAGTAATTATATAGAGTAGAAATTTTCAAATTTTCCATAATAGGTGGAGAATAGAAAGCCCAAAACTAGAAATAGGAATTAGAGCCTTTACGGAAAACCTTAAACTGTAATTAGGATTACAGTCGGATCTGGAAACCCTATCCGGAAACCCTAACCCTAATCCGGAAACCGGAAAGTTCCGGCCGAGTAGGCCCTAGAGCTTAGTTCGGCTAGGGAACTTACGGGAACGCCAGGCCGAAAACTACTTAACCCCCGCTGTCTCCTGCATTCTTCCTCTTTCTCCGCGTGATTATCGCGATGGCGCTTAATGAGTGAAAGTGTGGTGAGATAGGAACGCGTTAGGGAGAGAAGGGGAGGCCGGTGCCGATCGCACCGGAAAGTAGGACGGAAGAAAGGCGGAACCGGCGACGGAAGATTAGCGGAAGTGAGTCGGAAGTGAGGATAGAATATGTTTATGGTTATAGCAGGTCCCAGTGTGCAACGGAAGTCAGGGATCACTACTCGGATGATTAGTCCGGAAATCCCTGAGAATCCGGAACACCCTGGAACATCCGGAGCGAGGATATGATAGACGAGATAGTTTACGGCGCTCCCAATCAGTATCACCTAACCGTCAGAGGTCATCTAAAGTCCTGGACAGCAGGAATATTGGCTGGAGTCTACTTCGCGTCCACTAGGGGATCCGGATGGGCTGGCCGGACGGAGAAATTCGCCGTGGATAGGTTTCGGAACCCAGCGGATCCAAAGGAAGGTTACACCGCGTCTGACTACCGGAACCCTAGGGACCAGAGACTGTTAGAGTTTCTGAGCCCCATCTTGTATCTGGAAAAGCCCAGCCGGATTACAGTAACCCTGGCAAACACGGTATTTGGAGCCTTAGGGGAGAGAGGGAAACCGGCCCCTAGACCAGTTAGCTGGGGGCTCATTATTCACTCGATTGTGGATAAACTTTCCGGAAACTTGGTGGGGAAGAAATCGAGTCCCATCAGTCCGTACCTCCTCCACTTGTACCACAAGCAGGAAGTACTTAGCAGTTCGGAAGACATCATCTACCGGCATGGAGATAGTCTGCTGCGATACGGTCTTCCTCTGGATCCGGATCCGACGGATGATGAGCCAGAAGAAGAAGAGAAGCCGGAACTAGAGCAAGACTCGCCGGACAGGCACGACTCCCGCCGGAAGAGCACGGATCCAGATTCAAGGGGGAAGAGCCAGCTTCCGGACCTTGTTCCATTCCGGAACACTGAGCCGGATCTGGACATATTCGAGTCCACAATCTCCTCGTTGCGGAGTCAGAAGGCATCAAACGACCGGATGGCCACTTTGATCCGGAGAGTCTGCACGACGTTGAAGGTAGCGGACGAGACAGAGATTGTGGAGGCGATCAAGAGCAGACCGGATCCGGAGATGGTTCGCCTGCTGGAGGGCCGGATCCGGGCAGTGGAGGCAGAACGTGATCATCTTCAAAACCGCGCAACCTGGGCGGAAACGGAGATGAACACCGCCAATAAACGGGCAACGGATGCGACGGAGCTAGTCCAGAAACTGAGGGACCTCATCGACCCGCCAGCGGATATCATCACTAGATCCGCGCTCTGGAACAACCAGATGACCCAGGAAGGTCATATTTCCGGAATCAAGGTTGTCAAAATCTTGGTTGAATTTGAGGCGTGGATCGAGGTCGCATTGAAGGAGATGCGCTAGTTGGTCGGCCACTTCGATCCGCTCAACGGATTGGACGCCTCGTTGTTTCCGGAAATACCCAGAGGGGAGTTCTAGAAGACGACTCAGCTCAGCCTTGGAGCACGATCGTCGGCCCAGCCAGCACCCGGAAGATCCTCGGTGCAAAAAGAGATTACGGATGGGAGGAGGATTCCGGATCCAGTCCTGACGCCCCGGAACACTTCGGTAAATCTCTTCCCACCCATTCCGGATTCCACTACAGAAGTAACCGCGATGACGGAGATTCCGGTTGGGATTCAGAATTCGGCTAAGACCCATCCGGAGGAGTTCACCCACATGTAGCAGCAGACTCCTCCGCGGCCATTACCGACCACTCCCATCAAGGTCATTGACCTGGAGAAGAAGAAGGCCACCAGGCGGAAGGTTCCCAGCGATCCGGAGGAGGTTCTCGAGTCGGAGGAAGATGAAGCGGTAACGAACTCCTCTTCCGAGTCGGAGTATGCAAAGACGGATCCGGGTCCGCCAAGGACTCGATCCGCAACAAAGTCCACCCCACCGAAGCAGATCCGGCAGAAAGTGGCAACCCGGATTTCGAAGAGTGGAACGTCAGCGAAGAAGGCCCAGAAGGACAAATGACTAGGTAGCGCAGTTAGGTTGTTAGTTTTAGTATTTCGTTTCCGATGCGAGTTTTCCGGATGTGGGACTCGCTGATCCGGAATGATAGATAGTTCCGGATTTCTAGGAAGTTAACGGCTTTCCGTTTTTCCCGGAACGGTCACTTGGCCGTTGTCCGGATTTTCAGCTGGCCGTTGGCCGCTTTTTCTTTGGACCGTTTTGGTTGTGTTGTTTTGGTTTTTAAGGGCGGGCCGGCTTGTGGCCTGTCATTCCATTTTGTATCATTCAATCTGAGCACCCAAGAATAAACACCTTAAGAATCATTATCTTGCGTATCGCGTCTTGATTACTTGTGTGTGGGTGTATCCGGGAGAGTGTGCAAGGTAGGAATCCGGATTGGTTGGTATCCAGATCCAAGCTAAGAATGTCTTGTGGATGGGTTTAGAATGTGAATGAGGAGCTGTGCGTGGTGCCTTTAAATCGCTGGAACGGTGATCCGATGGGATCCAGTAGTGGTCAGGGAGCTAGTCCGGAACTTTTGAGTAGTTCTGTGCGGAAGTTAGCAACCGCCGAGAGGAACATTTCCAAACCATCAGAAGGTCTGCGAACCTCAAGAACAGTCGACATCTAGAAAGCAAGTCCCCTAGTTCCGGAATCCAACTATCTGCGGTTGTTTTGCGGTTGAGTCTGGTTTACGAGTGAGGATCTGTGCGTAGTGCCTTTAAATCGCTGGAACGGTGATCCGGTGGGATCCGGTAGTGGTCAGGGAGCTAGTCCGGGAACTCGAGAGTAGTCCCGTGCGGAAGTCGGCAACCGCCTAGTGGAATATTCCCAAACCATCGGAAGGTCTGCCAACCTCAGGAGTAGGTGAAAGCTTGATCCGGAAAATAGCTAAGTGTCGTTGTAGTAAGGACGGGTTAGGGTTGTCACCGTCACGTCCTGTTCGTCCGTCAGGATGTCCGGACGGACGTCAGGATTCAACCCTGGCGTCCGTCAAGATTAAAAAAAAAAAAAAAAAAAAAAAAATTTTTTTTTTTTTTTTTTTTTTTTCGCTGGACGGTCCGTCCGTCGACCTGGACGGGTGGTCTGTCCACCTTGACGGGTAGTCCGTCCACTGGGACGGTCGGGCCGTCACCTGGACGGTCAAATTGTCGACCTGAACGGTGGACGGACTGGACGGCCAAGTCGACGGCCAGGCCGTCCAAAAAAAAAGAAAAAAAAATTTTTTTTTTTTTTTTTTTTTGACGACCTGGCTGTTCACTGGTTTGCTCCAGGGTGCCAAACTGGCTGTCAAAAAAAAAAAAAAAATTTTTTTTTTTTTTTTTTTTTTCGCTGGACGGTCCGTCCGTCGACCTGGACGGGTGGTCTGTCCACCTTGACGGGTAGTCCGTCCACTGGGACGGTCGGGCCGTCACCTGGACGGTCAAATTGTCGACCTGAACGGTGGACGGACTGGACGGCCAAGTCGACGGCCAGGCCGTCCAAAAAAAAAGAAAAAAAAATTTTTTTTTTTTTTTTTTTGACGACCTGGCTGTTCACTGGTTTGCTCCAGGGTGCCAAACTGGCTGTCAAAAAAAAAAAAAAAATTTTTTTTTTTTTTTTGGGCTGACGGCAATACTGACGCGTCATGACATCCGGACGTGAAAAGCCCACGTCACGTCCAGAAAGACAACCCTAGGACGGGTGTGGGTGTATCTCTGTGTGACCTATCTTCCGGGTGGCCACCCGGAATGTTGTGAGAGGGACCATCTTTCCTCCTTACCAGACTGAGAACTTTGAGGACGGATAGTTGTGTGTTGTTTAGGAGTTGATACTCGTGTTACTTGAGTGGTGATGTTCCCCACCCCTCGGAAAGAGCAAGTGAGGACCCTCTAAGGGTAAAACAGAGGTACCAAAAACCGGTGTGACGGATAGTGAGAGTAGAAATCCGGATTAAGGTGGATCCGGATTTGATTCCGGAAGAACGTATTTCCGGAACTTGGTGTTTGTGTTGTGCCGGATCTTACAAAGGATTGGCATTTCCGGGTAGATTTGTAGTTCCGGAGACTTATCTATTGCGACAACATCTGGAATTCTCTAGAAGGCCTTATTCATTAAATTGAGACAAGTTAGAGTCTCATTTTCATACCTTCTATAATTAGAACATAATTAGTGTTCATTAAATTGAGACTTTTCAATAATTTGTGATTCAAAATATCAAAACACTAATTTATATATTTTGCTAGAGTTAAGCAAAGTAGCAAGACCTTACAATTAGCATTTTCATATTTTAATTTCATTATAAACATAGGAATAAAATATACGAAGAAGTTATAAAGTACAGACATTTTTTGAAATCCAACGTTCTTTATGTCAAAGCAATAAACTACAAATATATAATACCAAATTTCACTTGGAATAAATATTAACTAAATTTTTTTCAAAAAAAGTTAGAAATGCATTATTTACAAATTGAATGACAAGAATAAAATTTACTATTAATAGAAATCAAAATTCTTACATATCAATAATAGAAATGACACAATATACACTTACAATATTTTAAAAACTATAAATCCAAAAGTGTATTCTACTTATATATAATAGGAGTGGTATACTAACACAACTATGAACTAATCTTCTGCTTCTGCCGAGGATGCATCATTGTTGGAAATAGACATAAAGGCAACCACTGATGATTTGATGATGGCAATCTGTGGTTTGGGAATTTTAACTCTTGTGTTAATTTGAGGTCGATCTTCAACCCTCATTTTACCACGTGCCTTGAAAGTTGTCATGATACAGTCCGTATTTGACCAACATGGTGGGATTGCACGATCTTCGCGCCACACATTCCCTACTTTCGTGTCCCATCCAATATATGTATCCATATCAACGTGACGATCTGAAGCAGGTGACCAATATTGGATTTGGATCAAATGAACGTGCCCTGGATCTAGACTTGGATTTGTTAGTGCCCTAGCAAGCCAGAACGGCTTTGGATCATCATCAGCAAGACGCACCACGACAAAATAACCTGCATACACATCACGACCAACACGAAACGAAGGACGTGAACGATCACGCCTACGTCCAACGAAAGGTGCATCTTCTGCGAAGTCTTCATGCACTGTGCCATCCTGTTGCGTTGTATCTTCCGGTTCATTGGTGATCCTCGAAGCCGGCCAAAATCCATCCTTCAATGTCTCACACACCACTAGAGGTTCATCTAGAGCAGTTCTCACACCTTTCCAATAATCTTTTATAGGATCATTCAAACGCCTGAATTCTCTTGACTCTTCGTTGTTTGCCATTCTACTCCAGTGTGCAATGAAACCATCCAAACCCTTTTTGATCTCACCAAATGAACGCATCTGTTGTGGAGGCAAAGGTGGTGGACTACCACTTGGTAGTTTGGGACGCCCATCTTCAGTCTCAAACCACAACCGAATCCCCCTACCATGCTCTGGTTGCCACTTCACATCTGTACATAGATTTTTATACTCCATCAAGGGCCATCCACTTGAATCCATGTAGAACTTGAACTGCTGGGACGTAGAATGACCTTCCAAGAAGTCCCCACCTGCACCCAAGTATCCATGTACAAATTTCTTGAAATCAGGCACTTCTTCGATGAGATGAGGAATTACCGGATGACTTTCACAATCCATGAAGGATTTCATAAGTCTCGGAAGTGTTGGATAGTTATTCGTCTTCAACATGGTGCTCCATCGACCAAAAAGAGCATCAATGTCTTCATGAGTGTGGCCAACAATAAGGAAGTTGATGTATATCTCGTGGAAAATGCCTTTGAATACCAATAGAGAACAGAAAGCAAAAACCCATCAGTTTTTATTGTCTCCAGATGCATTGTCAAGTTGTAGAGTCAAGATAGGTGGTAGAGGGCGAGAGGGGATTGGCTCTTCTGGTAGTGGAAGGAGGGAATCCAAGCAAATGTCTGAGCCCATCAACATTGCTTTTGTTAATGTAGATTGCCCCTCCTCCATTGAAAATAACGTGCGTGAAGAATTCTTGGGTTGTCCTTCAAGATCACACAACAACCTTGCAAGGGACCCAATAGTATGATTTGAGTCTGTTGGAAAAATGTCTAGCCCATAGTGCGCATATCGAATGTCGCCATGACCATGGGCAATCATACCTGTAACTGCAATAGGCATCTTCATGAAAGAATCCGTTGCTTTTGTCTTGTGAGAGAAGTGAGGAGAAGCAGTCTTCGAGTGATCCATTTTATCATGGATGATGCACAACATCTTCTCAGGGTATTCTTCAGAAATATACCGATTTAAGGCCTTATTCGTTAATTTGAGACAAATGGTTGTCTCATTTTTATATCCTCCTATATTCAAAATTAAAAAGCTTTCATTAAATTGAGACTATTCAATAAATTGAGAATTTTCAACGTCAAAATGCAAGTTCACTTGACTTGCTCTGGTCTGGAAAAATAGAGAGAATCCAATACAAACAATGTCATTTATTTTCATTCAAGAAATAACAAGAAATGAACCAAAATATCATCAAATGAAACATATTTTTAGATTGAGACTTGCATGTCTTCAGTGACAAATAGTCTTTATACTATTCGTACACAATCTTTGACATGAAAAAAATAGGCAGATAAAAAAAAATTCAAAATCAATGCATTGGATGAAGAATATAGTAATAATATGAAAAATATACTATTAATAGAAAAACATTAGGGACAATTCCTCACTATTATATAATAAAAAGTCCACTTATAAAACTACTAAACTATTCATCTTTGCACCATCTATTCATCATTGTTGTGGTCATTCCCAAAGGCTGCTATTGTTGATTTGATGATGTCAATTTGTTGCTTTGGAATTGCTACCCTTGGGCCTGAAGTTCCTTCTCGAATACGAGGCTTCCAAGCTGTCATGATACAATCAGTATTTGACCACGTTGGAGATATCACTCGATCTTCGCGCCACACGTTCCCTTTCTTTGTGTCCCATCCATCATATGTCTCCATATTAACGGATCGTTTTGTAGCTGGAGTCCAATATTGAATCTCAATCATATGCATATGGCATGGATCTGGATTTGGATTAGTAATGGCTCTAGCAAGCCAGAATGGCTTTGGATCATCATTAGCTGGGCGCACCACAACAAAATAGCCAGCAAATGTATCACGATTAACACGGAATGAAGGACATGGACGGTCACGCCTACGTCCAACAAAGGGTGCATCCTCTACATCTTCTTCAAGCAATGTACCATCCATTTGTCTATGATCTGCTTCATTTTCTTCATTGATCCTCGAAGTCGGCCCAAACCCTTGCAACAATCTGGCACGTGGTTCAAGGGGTGCATCAAGAGCAGTGCGCACACCTTTCCAGTACTCTCGTATAGGACCATTCTTCCTCCTGAACTCTCCAGATTGCTCATCATCAGCCATTCCGCTCCATTGTGCAATGAATCCGTTTAAACCCCGCTTGATCTCATTCAAAGACTTCATGTCTTGGGGAATCAGAGGTGGTGGATCACCCCTTGGCACCTTGGGAAGCCCGTCCTCAGTCTCCGACCACAAGCGAATTCCGTTGCCGTGATTTGGTAACCAATCCCTATCTGTACACAAATTCTTGTACTCCATCAAAGGCCATCCACTAGAATGCATGTGAAATTTGAATTGTTGGGATCTGGAATGCCCTTCTAAAAAATCTCCGCCTGTGCCCAAGTACCCCTGTACAAATCTCTTGAAATCAGGAACTTCCTCAATCAAATGAGGAATGATAGGGTGCTTTTCACAATCCATGAAGGATTTCATTAGTCTTGGAAGTGTGGGGTAGTTGTTTGTCTTCAACAAACTACTCCAACGACCAAAAAGAGCATCGATGTCTTCATGAGTATGGCCAACAATGAGGAAGTTGATGTACACTTCCTTGAAGATGCCTTTATATACCAGAAGTGAACAAAATGCAAAAACCCATCTGTTTTTATTGTCTCCAGATGCATTATCAAGTTGCAAAGTCAATATTGGTGGCAAAGAATGAGGCGGGATTACTCCTTCCAGAGGTGGAAGGAGGGAGTCCAAGCAAATGTCTGAGCCGTCCAAAAGAGCCTTCGTTAATGCGGATTGGGTCCCTTCTTCAGAAAATAACTTGCGCGATGAATTCTTTGACTCTTCTTCGAGATCTCACAACAACTTCGCAATAGAGCCAATGGTATGATTAGAGTCTGTTGGAAAAATGTCAAGCCCGTAGTGTGCATACCGAACGTCACCATGACCATGGGCTATCATACCCGTAACGGCAACCGGCATTTTCATAAAAGAATCGGTGGCTTTGGTCTTGTGCGAGTAGTGAGGTGAAGCAGTCTTTGAGTGATCCATTTTATCATGGATGATAGTTAGCATCTTCTCAGGAAAAGCTTCGGAAATGTACCGGTTTCCATAATACAAATCTCTGTGGGCCCTTTGTCCAACAAGGTGGATATCTAACATTCTCGACCACTTTTCTTGTGCATATGAAAGCGGAGTACATGCACACCTCAATTGCTTATATTGATCACACAAACCACATCGAGCAAAAGTGTCTCCACGAGCTTTGGGGGCAAATTCCGGGAAAGAAGCCCGACGAATGTTGCTCAAGCCACTAGAAGAAATGGGCGGCAAATTCAATGTAGCATTGGCTTCATTGAGTTTTGGTAGTTGTGCACTCCACTGAAATGCTGATGGCAAAACCATAGTAGGAACTTTCTCCCCTGACTCTAGTGTCCTCGTTTTGTGTGGCATTTTGTCAGCATTGGACACAAGGATTGTTCTCAGGGTGGCAGTAGCTTGTAAGGTATGCATCCGTGGTTTTTTGGATCCAAAATTCCCATGCTCTTCCGCTTTCCTACCAGTTTTTGCCATATCTTTGTACCTATAGAAAGTGGCTTTAGAAATACCATGAATTGTCCACCATGCAGTGGGACAAACATTTCTTCCCTTCAAAGTGATCCACTCCTTCCCTGAATTATCTTTATGGACTTGACCATGCACGTCAAGAAGACATTTTTTCCGAGCATACACTCCGTCATGTATATGAAGTTGAGTTCGAAGGGCTTGAATTTGCCCACGTGGAAAAGGTTGCAAGCAATTACTACTACAACAAGTTTTGGTGGAGACTTCAGTGATTGCTTGAACGGTGAGAAGAGACTCTTTTTTTGGAGGGACATCAGGCTCAAGCCTTTCCCTAGAGGTTTCATAGCATCGAACCCCTTTACGAGTTTTTTGATTAAGTGCTTTCATGGCCACATTGTAAATATTTGTTTGGTCATGATCATACAAACTGACACCGTCAAGAAACACTCGTGTAATGTGCCAGGAGTGCATCGACCACATCCATGCGCTTGGTACTTCGTCCTCGCACAAAGACTCTGCAATTTGAACCGCAACTCGATCGTCCCCAAGAGGCTTTCCGTCCATGTCGATGACAAGTGTCGGATCAACGTTCTGACATACTCCGTGTGCGACATCAATTCCAGCTTCATTTTGCAAAGTGACGCAACGAGTGTTCCACTTCACGCGAGGAATTCCATCACACTGTGCAATACGAGGAGGAATTGCAGGCAAAGGGTTCGCAAAATCATGCGGTCCATGAATATCCATTCTGCAAGGAAGAAAAAAACTATGAGAAATATAATCATGCATTCCCAAGTAAAATTTCATATTCCGGAAGTAAATGAAAATCAATTTCACGCATATATTTTCCGTACATCACAATTATCCTCGACTCGACAATACTCGAGAATAGTAATACTACTCTCTATTCATCCGGAAACATACTTCACACAGAAGTTGTTCAGTTACAATTGGTCTTTTTCAATTACTATATACCAGTATCCTCGAGTCGATGATAATCTCCAGAATATGGGATTGGAGATTATTCTTTTAAATAAAATATTAAAACATTTGTACGCCTCCAAATGTAGAGGACTAAAAAGTTATAATCCTCACTCTCTCACTGAAATATTCAGTTCTTAGTCACTAACATTATGATATTTTACATATATATCGTCGAGTCGACAATATATAATCCTCACATATTTAGATTATTTCAGTTAAGGTCCAGGTGATGAACATAAATAGAGACACTCAATAACTACTTATAGATAAAATAATTCATCATACTGATGATATAGTCCCACAAAAACCACAATATTTTAATGCGTATCATGGTAATGATTTACTGAGAAATGATTATCATCGACTCGAGGATATTAATATTACTTGATCTTCAAAAAGAAATAACTCTGACCGGTTTGAACTGTGAAGAATAATGACTAATATTATGGATTAATTAACTTAATATCATCGACCCGAGGATAGCTTCAAAATTAAACAATTTTAAGATGAATTATTTGTCTTCCACCAGTTATCATCGAGTCGACGATATATCAGTAAATTAAAAAATCCTTCCGGGAAAATTGGCGTAAATATCGGAGACTGAAAATACTCGAATCTGTATACAGCAATACGACTCTGCACTCATTACAACAACAAATCAGAATGAAACCTCTTCTACTGAAACAGATCTGAAATTTCAACAACAACGAGGACAACCGCACTCGTCAACTACCTAATGGACAATATATTTCCACGCAATGGAGTCCAGCATGCACGTTCGCTTCTGTAGAACTAACCGCTCCAAACAAGAGTTCATGAAACAAAACAACGACAATTGAAGGAAACAATCGGTCGAAGCCAAGTGAACATGCAAATGTAAACCTCCAAAACTGTGCACTTCACACACGAGCTCATGAACAAAATCAATAATAACTTCAGAGAAGAAAACGTCGCAGCATTGTCTCCGTATGAAGATCAATAGAGCAACACCGAAAATAATGAGCGGTTTCGAAGGAAGCGTTCAGTAGCCATGCCGTGGTGGTACACAGAGAAGAAAGTCTTTCCGAAGAAAAAGGGCGCCAAAAATTAGCGCGGAGTTGACAATTTTTTGAATTCACTAAAAATCTGGAGTAAGTGGGCATGATTATTGTGCCCGTTTTCCTGTAAAAGTTCTTGCCAGCTAGAATTAGCGCTTTCTGTCAGCTTTGCGTCAAAAAGTGGGCGGCGTCATCATAATGCACCAAAAAAAAGTTTGATCCTCTTCAATGTGTTGCCTATGTTTGCATTTCCAACGTTTTAGAGCGGTATTCCAGTTCAAGGAATTCTGGAAATATCTCTGTATAGGCTCTTCAAAAGTGAAATATGTAGGGTTCAGTTTTATTAGGGTTTAGGGTTTGCCTTTAGGGTTTAGGGTTTGGGTTCAGGGTTCTGACAACAAATACAGAATGTCAATGTGTTGTTTACCGGTTTAGGATTAATGGCAAAAATATTTTCCATTGTAAAATATTAAATTATTGATGAGTTTAAACATTTGATTGAAGAAGTACAATGCTTTCAATTGACAATATATGCGTAAACCCTAAATGTATGCAAATAAGAAATGCAACGCCACATGAGTTCGACAGATTCATTAGAAATCTCAAATTCAATGAAGAATGATATGTAAAAATAAGAAGATGCATACAACAACTTTAGAACATTTTCTAAGAAGAATGACGTTTCTGAAGTTTATGTACATACGTGGAACTTCTTCATGAAAATGATTGAAACACTCTAAACCCTATTGCATTAATAAAAGGCCTTTCCAACTGCAATACTGACTAAATCATGCCAAATATCACAAGAAATCTCTTTAATAGTGTTGGAGTAATGAATGCAAATATAAAATTACAAATGACTTTGACAAACTATATAAAGTTCTTCATTGATTTTCTCCATAAATTTCTATATATTTGAGTGTCTTACTGAACAAAGTAACATGGATCTTAATTTTTCTTGTTCCAAAGAGTTTAAAGTTTAGGGTTGAAGGAGTGACTTTGGTTTACCGTTCACAATGATTGTGAATTTTGCATTTTTAAAAACAACTATGTAATTGTTTAGGATTTTAGGGTTCAAAGGTAAAAGGTGATTCCGCTTCATGTTCTGAGAGTCATTAAATATGGAACTGTAAATTCTATGATTTTTATGCTAAAATTCTTTCTAAGAACTTTAATTACAGTTATATGATTATGGTTTAGTTTGATAACATAAAATTATTTAACTATATTAAATAATTCTTCAGATTTACAAATCAAAATGAAATAAGAACATGATTTTCAAACAATATAAAAATATATATATAATTTTTGAATCCACCGGGAAATCAAAATTTATCTTCCTCTACCAAAAAACGTGGGCACTAAAGAGTATGCACAAAGGTGACAAACCTATTTAGGTGTAGGGAGTCATTGCTACGGATACATATCCAGTGAACTTGACCAAATATGAGAAGCTTCTTCATATACATGCAGGTCTACCAAACATTTGGAATTTGCATATATATACTATATTGATTAAACCCTAAAAAACTTGAACCGTACATATTGATGAAATGTACAGAACCTCTACATCTGCCAAGTGTTATGTTAGATTGTCAACCCAAATCAATTTCATTCTTCGTAAAGAAAATTTAAAGGAAATGTAAACATATTTCATATAAAAAATGTTGAAACCAACAAACTTATTCTGATATTATTTTAAAAATTTGTATCATATTCCTTTTTAATATATGAAATATAAAATTGAAATGTACTTGGATATATTCCACAACGACATCTAAAATACCATGAGCACAAGTTACGAATGGTAAAAAATAAATCCTTCATTCCCTAAAAATGCGCCTTGGCTCATTCTTGCATCTCTAGGTTAAATGCCATACAACAACTGAAAGATTTATTCTTATTTTTTAGAATACATGCTTTTCTTATGGATCATATAATTCATATGGATCGATCTTACTTTAAGTTTGAAAATGTCAATCAATGTTCTTTTAAATATTTAGAATATGTCTAGATAGCTAAAATTATAGTTACAATAAAGAAGATGAAACATAAAATGAAATTCAATGTTTACAATGATTGTTGCCCTCATTAATTGCAAAATCATTGGAAAGGAACCAAAAGAAGAGAAAGTACATCTTCCCAAATATTGTATTCAATGATTATTTAGTTCTTTTGTAGATCCAGAATAGTGACAACGAAGACCTTTAAGTGCAATTCATCTATAAAATCAGATTTATCCTTTCACTTCATCCTTTCAAATTACTAATTTAATACAATTATCCTTGATGACTTAAATCTCTAATGTGGACATATTTAGTTAATGAAAATATGCCACTTTGATTGTAAGATAAAAGCATTCAAATTCACATACATTGTTTTTATTTTCTTGACTTCGTAAAAAAAATGGCAATTCCATTTCACAAGCTAATTTTTGTATAACAGAAAGGTCCAAAATGGTAGTGCTTCTTTAGATTCATCTTCCTAGAGTACTTGGCTACATGCTTCACAAATTGCAAATCATTTGGTATTTTTTTATACTTTAATTAAAAATTTGTTAGAACATTGTAGTTGAAAATAATTTAAAATACTAAATTGTTAAGGGAGAAGTTTTGTAATTGAAATATTACAATCCTAGTAGGTGAAAGGTTCAAATAATTATAAAAAATTTAATCCAATGATTTTCCAAAAACATTGAAAATTGAGTAATACAAAGGACTTCAAAGTTTCTTATCAGGTAAAAGATTAGTAACATCCTCTAAATCCCAAATCCTCATAATTTAAGGGTCAGTACAAGTTTAATTCTTAAAATGTACCAAAAGTTTAGGGTGCAAATAGAAAAGTCTCTATTTGGTAAAATAAAGAACTATAATTTACAATTCATCACATACTTGGTGAAAATAATGCAATATAGAAAAAACAAGTATATTTGTTTTCATGTACTGTTTGTGATGTTTTAGTCACTTTGCATTGGAGCCTAGAAGCTACAATAATTTTTTCACTTTAGTTAAAAATTTATAATTAAAAAACCAACAACTATTATTAAAAACATATAACGTCTTTCACACTAAAAAGAATTTCCAATCCTATCTAATAGTTGGATGTGTTAGTAGAGTAAAAATTTATTTGTTGAAGCCAAGAAACTACAATCCTATCTAATAGTTGGATGTGTTAGTAGAGTAAAAATTTATTTGTTGAAGCCAAGAAACTACAATCCTATCTAATAGTTGGATGTGTTAGTAGTGTAAAAATTTATTTGTTGAAGCCAAGAAACTACAATCCTATTTGATAGTTTTATGTACTATTACTTGAGTGAAAACCTTCTTTTTGACACTAGAAGCGCTATTGGCATTGTCCAAAAATCAGATAATTTAAAATTTGGTCGTAGCAAACAAAAAAATAAAAAAAGGCACTATATGAAGAGACCCACTTGTGGGAAACCTTCGAAGAAAATTAATGTTTGCAAATACAAAAGTCATTTTAGTATTCATTTACAAACACTAAATTTGAACTTAATATGAGGTTTCCAAGCCAACAAAGGCTTGGTGTATAGAAACCAGAATTGGCGGCTAGGTTTGGGTTCTCACGGAGGTTTGGTATCAGGTTCGGCACGGAGGTCGGCACGGATGTAGGTCCGGATGTAGGTTCGGTTTCGGTTCGGTTCCTCGTCTTCTTCCTCGTGGCGCGGAAGCCACTTCGTCTCCCCCGCTTCGTCGTTTCCCCGTGTGCGTCTTCTTCTTCGTGTTCACGTGTCTCCCTATTCACGTCGTCTCCCGTAATATTTTCCATTTTTGCTTTTTTTTGGACTACGTGCGCTAGGGTGAGGCGCTTCCTCTTCAGGGTTGGACGGAGGTGCAAGTGCGCTACGCTCAGGCGCACTGGAGGTGCAGAGGGGGGTGCTCCGCGGTTCGAGGTGGAGGAGGCTGTTTCGCGCTTCATCAATTTCGTGTTGGTGACGAGCTCGGTCGGAGGTGCAGGTGGTCCGTGGTGCAGATCTTCGAATTGCGGTGGAGATCTTCAATTGCGGTGAAGAGGGGGTGCTACGCGGTGAGCTGCTTCACGTTCAGGTTGAAACCAGTACTGTTCGGGTGAAGCTGCTCCGCGGTGAATTCCGGGTTTAGGGTTCGGTGTTTGGATCGCAGGTACTGTTCGGGTAGCTTGGGTTTGGTTTAGGGTTCAGTGCTTGGGGTTCGGGTAGTGTTCGGGTGTTTGGGTTCATTGTTTTCATTGTTTTCATTGTTTTCATTGGGTTCATTGGGTTCGGGTGTTTGGGTTCATTGTTTTGGTAGTTGGTTCAGTGCTTGGGTTTCATTAAGGGTTTTGGCAAGATTCTGGCAAGTTCAAATCATGTTGTGTGTTCGATTCTGGCAGGTTGTGTGTTCGATTCAGGGTTCGATTCAGGTTGTGTGTTTCAGTTAATTGTTTTGATGTTGGATTCAGGCTTCCGTGTTTGGTTGTTTGGGTTCGCTGTTTGGCTGTTTGAATTCTGTTTTTCGTTGTTTGGATTCTGTGTTTGGGTTTTGGGTTTTCTGTTGTGTGCTTGTGTTTAGTTGTTTGGGTTCTGTGTTTCGTTGTCTAGGTTCTGTGTTTGGGTTCTGTGTTTGGGTTCTGTGTTTGGGTTTGATTCAGGCTTCTCTATTTGGGTGTTTGGGTTTGATTTTGTGAAACAGGTGTTTGAATTCCGTGTTCGTGTTTGGTTGTTTGCGTGTTTGAATTCCGTCATTGTGTTTGGTTGTTTGGGTGTTTGAATTCCGTGTTTGGGGTGTTTGGGAAGCATTCAGGAGTTTTAAAACATTTCTAAAAGCATCCCGAAAAACTGCAGTTTCATTCTTGGTACATGTGAAATTGACAACCATTTCTTTTGATTGCAGGTCTTCCTAATTCTACTAAGAATTCAGTGATATTACTTCCGGATTTCCCAGTTTGAGGTAGAATACAACATCTGTCTGTATTAGGGTTTTGGGTTTCAGATTAGGGTTTAGGGTCTTAGGTTTTATCTAAACCATTACGGCCACTATGTTGCATTAGGGTTTTGGGTTTACAATTGAAGGATTCAAATCAAATACTATCCTCGAGCCGACGATAAGCAACTGAATATATAAATTATAACCTATTTCACAAGCGAGGAAAGCAATCTAACACTATCGTTGACTCGAGGATACAGTAATATCTACAAGCGAAAAGAAAAAGAAAACACACAAGATAAAATAGGCGTTCCTTGCGTTCCTCCAGTGACCTAGAAAATCAGTATCCTTGGGTCGACGATAAAATTATTACAAGGAAAAACTAGTCAATGCTCAATGAATGTGAAAGCTGAAAAGCAATAAACACTAGCCGAATCAGACCTCATCAATTTGAGAACAGAAGAGAACAAGTTACCAACATAACTCTATAAACAAAGAAAAACATATCATCGAATCGATGATAGATAGAAAATACATTGAACATAATCATTCTCCCCAGAATCACTTTCGAGATGCAATAGAAACGCATCCTAATAAACTGAAATTTCAAAGCCATAGATAACAACAAAAACATACATGTAATATAAAAAATAAAATACTGCCAAAATACCATTAGAAGAAAATTTGGGTCTCTGGATGGCCGGTACTTTGGGCTTGAAAAATAATTTTTTGCTTTTTAGAAAATGGTCAATTCCAACATCATGGGTACTTGGCGCTTGTTGCCATCAAACCTGCACGCCAATGAGCTGTGGACGGTACAGGTCGAGTTGTCACTGAAGCACTCAAGTGGCGCCTTGTTGTCAACAGCCGTGCACCAGGACTCTGTACAAACATTTGCCATGTTGGCAACTCAACACTTGGGGCAATGAGTTTGGCACATAGATTAATATAGTTCGGTGACTATTTTAATGTTGACTGCGAGTACCAAATTGTGGATTATAATCTTTTAATCCACGATTTGGAATTCTGATTTGGAAGCCACTATTTCCAATTAGTGTACTCAACATGTACAATCCAGTTGACGAGCGTGTGAATTGGGGGATGTGGGGAATGTCAACGTGGAGATGCTCGCAAGTTCTCAATTGTTGGAATTGCTTCCCGCCAAATGAGCTGGCCTCATTGCCGTTGCCAACAGGCTCATTGGCATCCCTCAACTGGTTTTGGGGTGGCTTTGGCACACGATTTGAGAGATTTCGGTTTAGGATGGCACTTCAGGACATTACCAATGTTGGAAAGGGTAGTTCGTATACAGCAGCTGTTATATTGGATAGTAAATTCGCCCCTATTGTGAGGAAAGGGGTTCGAATTGATCAGCAAGCCTCAAAAGCAGAGTTTCCAGCGTTGAGAGATTCTGGAGCCACCAACATTGATTTATGGTTGGATGGCAATTTGTACCCAACAGATCCTGTCACAGGGAAGCCACCACCGTTTCAAACAATCAAGAGTTGCTTAGAATTTGTGTGTCACGGTGACTCTGGACTCCTAGGATATTCTAGAAACCTTGTTAGCACCTGTGACTCAATAAAAGGCTTGGAAAGGCAATTACAGGAGACACAAGCTGATGCAATTCGGAAGAGGGAAGCCTTGCAAAATTCCATTGCGTTACTAACGCAGGATCTGGACGTTGCCAACAGTAGCTGGGCACAACGTTCAGAGGAACTTGTTGCAAGAAGTAAAGAGGAGATTGACACTTTGAAGAGCGGTTTAGACTTCTTTAGGGCTCGATGTGTAGCAGTCGAAGAAGAGTTGCACAGGAATGAGGACCAACACAACAACAACTTGCAGTTGGCGAACGAACAAGGACGACAAGGTGCGCATCAGAAGGTCTTGCAGTTGGAGCATGAACTCATGGAAGCAAGAAAGTCCATAGTGAAATTCCAAAGGAAAATGGAAAGAATGGTCAGGACTCCAGCAGGACCACAACTAAGACCATCGAAGGGCCTCGTTGAATTAGCGAAGAGTGGTGGCGCGTCGAGGGCTCGTATAGCCAAAATTCGAAGTTTGTTGCAACCGCAGGTAGTTCAAGCTATACACGCTGGCAACAGGACGTCTAACAGAAGGAAACGTCTGTGTGGCGACAAGGATACCCAAGATGAGACCGGGCAGGCGATTGGACTATTGATGTCAAAGGGAGAGACGCTGGCGTTGATATCAAGTTCGCAACATAGTCATGCTGCAACCAGCATGACGAACCACTACCTTGAGAAAATTGGGACGGAGTTGGGAACAGAAGCAATACTAGCAGCGTGCGATATGACTGGAGTGTCACAGAAAGGATATGGTGAGATCTACAAGACGATCAAAGGGCGAGTGCAGCTCGTTGACAAACGCTTGAAGCCAACATTCTTGCCAAACCCGCACAAGGTTTGAAGTTATTATTCCCATTCCATGAATTTTGGCTATGCATTGTTGGAAACGAGTTGGGCTTACATTCAAAGTAGAGCGTATTGCTATGCCTTGTTGGAAACGATGGAAAATTTCAATATAGGACATACTGGAGGGTTCTTGCATTAGCCTAGTCGATCGGAGCATTGGAAAACAGAATTATAGCAGGGGCCCCATAAACGCTGCTAGAGGGAGGGTGGTAACGTGTTTGCAGTCGCAAAACCTGGTTTAGGGTTCAGGGTTCTGGGCGATTTACATAACTTCAATAAGGAAAATCTTGTTTCCAACGGCATGTTAGTGGTGGGTTTAGGCTTACGTGGTGTTCTCACAATATGGACTATGTTGAACAGGTCAGTTTGTTGCGAACAGAACTCAATTCAAAGTTGACGGATCTTGTTGGCAACTATTACCATATTGACAGTACGCTGGAGTTGGTGGTGCAACCTTCAGTTACCACTGGAAAAGGAAGAAAGAAGAAATCAGACATATCAAGGGTGGTTCTAACGCCCAAGAATTCTTTGTTTGTTGACATCGAAGTGGTGCAGAGGACTATGGTGAAGCTATACCAATTCACGACCGAAGGTGAATATCCTTCTTTTCAAAACATTCCTGTTCAAACGGTACTTGTTTCCAACGTGATTTCTTATTGACTTCTGTACATCAAGCGGTGTAGGGTGCTCTGACGTTGGAAACTGAACCTGCATGTCCAGAAGTTGGAAACAAGCCTTTAATTTTCGTCTTGAAGATGGACGAAGCAGAGATTGTACATGGGAGAAAATTCGAAAGGGTGAGTTTGACGCTCATGAATCGTGCATTAGACACCAGCATACAAAAAACAGATGATAGATATTTTTCAGTCCAATCGGAAACCGAAATCTGGCCTATCGCATGCTTTGAGGTGGCCAAGGAGTCGTATGAAGTTCTCCACTGGGTGTTCCAACAAACTCAGTTCCCTACACTCGCCATATGGCCAAAGAAAGCATTGTTGGAACAGGAAGTCACGAGTCATGATAGAGTTAGAGGAAATGAGAGTCATCTTGTTTCCAACGCAGTCATTGTGAAGTTGTTGCCTCATTTTGTCAAATGTACAATCACCGTGATGTAATGGAACTCCTCTTGTTTCCAACACAGTCACAAACACCATAAACCGAGTGGCAACCAAGTCTGAAACACGTCCCAAACATGAGGAGTTCTTTTGTTTCCAACACAGTCATTTCTCATCATGAACCGAGTGGCAACCAAGTCTGAAACACGTCCCAAATACGAAGGTAACTATCAACGTCCAATTTTTTTTTTGATTATCAAAATTCAGCCTTACAGTGTTTCCTATGACGGTTGTTGCTTACACATAAGTCCTTATCTAACTCTATATCATCCTAAACCGACTTGTTTCCAACGTGACGTTGAAAGAGGCACCTGTAGGAATGTAAGTACTAAAATGTCTCAAAACTGACATTGATAGTTCTCTAAACTAACCATGCTCTACCACTTAGTTGGTAATTGCCACTATCTCCAACGTCCACGGAGGAAGGACATCTGCTACCCTGTTGGCACCCTCCTGCCTCCGGTTTACAAGGATGTCTGCAAACCCTTGCTGACGGACAGAGAAGCGGAAGTCTTCTGGAACCACACCTCCCAAGGTGATATCCACCTCTCTGCGAATGTGTGCCAACGGCCATGTTCGACCCACCTGGAACCTTGCCACCGTCACACCTTCAAACAAACATGGGAGGACCACCATGTCCTCCTCCTGCACTTCGTCTATCTGTTGCCAACTAACACCATCTGGCGCCAGACGCTCTCGGCCGTACTTGAAATTTGTGTACAACGTTGCTCGCCCAACATGGTATCTACAGCACACCCGACACGTCTAAGAAAGGTTGTTTTCAACGTTCGCAACAATTCACAAGCACCCTACACCCTAAAACACTCTCAATGGCACATGCAACAGTCTGTTGGCAACAAAAGTCTCCTTACCTGAAGGCTACAGTGTCCATTGAGATTGTGCACCTGACAATGTCCTTGCCGAAGACTACTTTCTGATGCCAACCTGCGTCCATGAGGCTCGTGAACAACTCGTCGGAGGGGCTATTGACAACGTACAGGACGGCAGTGCGTCTCATCCTCTCCTCCTCACACGCAAAAAGATCTACAAATACATGCAAGGGCATAAACCACTGGAGGTGGCCCATGCGGCTTCCAGTGGTGGCCTTGGTGACAGCTTGGAAATCGGCCCGAAGCTTGAACCGAAACGCTTCACTGGTGTGCATGTCGGGGAGAGGCCATTCGGGATCAGTGAAAGGTGGCAACGACAGTGGCTCAACTGATCCATATAGAAGCCCTGGTGTAGGTGGCACATAGACAAGGTTAGAAAAAAATATCCCATTCTCCAGAAGCTCATTGTAGGACCTCCCATTCCGAGTGGCTTCACCAATTTCGCTGTGCACAACAACGATGACTCCAAGGATAGAAAGTGGGTCCACCCAGTCTTCAAAAAAGGATTGGTACAGAACTGTTTCCAACAGACAATACCACAAACCAAATTAGCAAAGCAGTGTAAAGC
This sequence comes from Rhytidiadelphus loreus, assembly GCA_947034895.1. Lineage (NCBI taxonomy): Eukaryota > Viridiplantae > Streptophyta > Bryopsida > Hypnales > Hylocomiaceae > Rhytidiadelphus > Rhytidiadelphus loreus. The sequence goes on along the minus strand of OX344765.1, from coordinate 22,375,758 downwards.
CCCAGCCACGTTTACTTTGATGGCCATCAAACTTTCAAAAACAACATGGCATCAAAGGTGGAAACAAAGCGCCATCTATTCTCACAATTGCATGGAACCCGATCGTGGCGAATCTCTGGATCTAAGAGCACTTGATGCCGGTGGTAAGCATGTCTAACCAACACGGACTCCAATTCCGGCTTGTTGGAAACGGTCTTGCGCCCATCAAACTTGAACCGGAAGTCCATGATTTGAGCCTTGTAAGATCCCCTCATGCTCTCACCTCCATGCCGACGAGCCTCTCGAGCCCAAGTTCCATTTCTACCAGGGTTCAACCTCACCCACGACAACCTCTCGTATCTCGTTGGAATCCACTCTCCCTGGTCATTGTGTGTGTTGTGGAGCGTCACTGCTGCCACCTCCGAACGCGGTCTGCGATTCTCCATTCCTGATGACGTTGCCAACGCACAATTGATCACCTAACACTTGTTGGAAACGAGTTGCCAGTGATCACACAATTTGGGCAGCACTCGACAACACTGGCATCCACACAATTCATGGAACTACAATGCATGGAACTGTGACATTGAACGAGTGACGCGTTTGGACCCATTCTGAAATTGGAGCTCAGCCAATTCCGTGCCAAGTTTGAAATTCCCTCCAAGTTGTCAAACACATCGCATCATTGACAACGATGCGCGGCTCCACTACCGGTCCGCATGCGGGACTAGTCCCTGCGTTTGGTACGCCCAATTGGAAATTCGTTTTATAACCCTACACACAGGACAGGGGACAACGGTACGCCAATAAAATATTGTTTCCAACGCGTCACTCCCATTGGTAGCAACGGGTGCTAAATCCCTCGTCATCACCTTATACTCCACGTTGGCAACGTGCAAGGTGGCATTTTCAGCAATTTCCAAGCACGAAAATTGCGTTGCCAACTTAGGCATCTGGAGACCCGAATTTTCTTCTAATGTTGATAACAAACAAAACAAACACTGAAATACAGAGTATCATCGAGTCGACGATACAATTTAAAAAAACTAAACCATGTACAGGATATTTCGCCAGGACACCAAGAATGGAGCAGCCTGACAACTACGACTACTCCAGAACAAGTCACCATCTCCAACGATTCGTGAACCCCATTCCCGACGAGCCTTTCATTACAGAAATGGAAGACACATTTGGGTCACTTTGGGAGTTCAAGGATCACGTTCCAAATTGGACATTCGGCGTCAACCGGTGGAAAAATTATGTATACATACGCTTCCGTATACAAGGGAAGACAAATTACACTCCCCTGAACATCAAGGAGAAAGTAACCTTGATTGAAGAGCACCGAAAGAACTACGTGGTGCTCGTTCTCCGTGAAGTCGATGACAATGGAAAACATTTGGATCACTGTCACTCCATTGTCATCGACGTCAATTCACAGAAAGGTAAATTTGCCCTGGATAACTTGATGACATTCCTCGAGGGCTCTCAAATGGAGTCCTTGAATGAGGATTTTGAGAAACAAGGTTACGTGCCATGGAAAAACAGCACAGCAAAGTCAAACGCGTCTCGGCTTCGTCTGATATTCCAAACGCTGGATCGCTATGCGCTGGCAAACGTTGAACAAGCACCAACGCTGGGTCGACCGTCAGCAGGACTAACAAGACCGACAGCTCCATCCAACGCCGCTGGATCTGGACAGAGAGGTAACCGTCCTTCTCAGGCACGATCCGAGCCAAAAAAGAGAGACACGACCCATTCAGATGGAGGTGAATCGAGTCGCAAGAGAAAGAAAAGTCTCCCCGGGGATATTGTTGGGGCTGGAAGCTCCGGGTCTGCACTTACGACCAACTCTGCCGGAGCGAAAGAGCGAGTCGCAGACCACGTCAAGTTCGCGGCCATTCAGAGGAACTTCTGGTTCGACCATAAGGATTGCTTTCTGCAAGGGATGCAGTCCGTGACCGTTCACATTAAGCAGTGCATCATTGCAAGCAATCAATATGTGATTCGGACATTGCAGAGAGATATCGTTGACACAGTCAAGAAGGAGCTCATTCAATTAATTGATATGAAACAAAGGCAAACAATTTGTCTTACTCCTGTCGATTCTAAGAAGCAGCTGCTGAAAGTCAAGCCCAAGAACTGGGATGACATTAAAAATGGCCAATTCATGATTATCAATGGCCAGCATAGCGTGACAGCTTCAAAAGAACTTCAAATTGAAGGCTGCGGAGAAGAGCAAAGAGTACAACTGCAGACGTGGGATGCTCTCATTGTGTGGTCTTTGGATCACAACAAACTTAGAAATATCTCGAAACACTACAACTGCACGAACCATTTAGACCACGCTTAACCGACTTGGGGAAACCAAATTATTGCCTGCCGCAATATCTGGAAGACCTACAAGCGACCGACGGACGAAAAGGATGAGGCCGTCCATAGGAAGAATAATGCACTTTTCAACGTGCAGAACTATAAGGTATCAAATTGAGGTCATTCCAAGTATCGTTGGGTCGATGATACTCTTCATTGGCTTCTAATTTCTAATTCATTACTCATTTTGATTATTCAGATTATCTAGGTGTTCACATATGATTTCTCCACAAGTGAATCCTGTAAAATCGCGTGCTGGTATCATCGATCCGATGATACAGACAGCTATTCTCGGCCACTAGTCTAACCTCTTCCTGTACCTGACCTGCAGAAATTCACTGACGCAGTTGTCGAGCGATTCCAAAATATAAATCCAGAAAAAGACGGCGCTTCAATCTCAAGACCAGCAGATCTGAAAAATGAAATTCAGATTATAACCTTGCCGGACGAGCTCTTTGCTCATTGGGAATCCTTCCTTACAAAGCATACGGCTGGAGAGTTGATCGACCCTGTCACTATGGAACCGTTCAACGCCAGCAAGGGGTTCAAGATGAAGAATATGGCATTGAAGAGGGAATTCTTCAAACACTGCGGCCACTTCACGGACATCGATTTCGGAGTATTTGCCGAACACCTTCTCGGCACTACTCCAAATCGGAAGGCCTCGTATCCGAAAATCTCTGTTTCAAGAACAAAAATACTGATTTCGGACAATCTCTCACATGCAGATTGGGTCGAACGAAGAAAGCGCAAGAAAGTTGTGCTTCAGGACTTAATGGATGTCAAGAAGTCTCTACACTTTATTGATGCTGGTGGAGACGTTATTGACGAAACATGGATGTCGTGGAAGTTGCGACATCGGTTTACCTCGGCTTCCTGGGATTTTCTCATTTCTCATCCCAAAGCTGAGTACTTCAAGAAGCGACTTCGGAATGACGCTTGGACAAGGCGAGCGAAGGACCTTGAGCAGTAGTTTCCAGAAGTTTTGCATATGTTCACTCGGTTCATGAAGTTGAAATATCAACTTCCGAAACCGATTGGGGAAATACAAATTCAAGGGATTGACATTCAAGCGAAGGCCATGGTAGCAAGCACGGCATACCAGTATGAACGCCGTGAAGTGAACCTTGCTGTTCTTGATGTTAGAGAAATTCCAAGAGCAAAGTCAATGAAGAACGTGAGCTCCATCGATCCCTTCATGACCTTCCTCATCAATAAACTGAGTCCCAAAATGACAGAGCCCAATATTTGGCTCTTCATTTTGCAAGACAAGGAGGATGTTAAAGATGCAACTGCTTTTGCGTCTTTGCACATGGATCAATACGAGAAAGTATTGACCACATACGTTCAAAGCCGAGCGGAGATGATAAATAATGTGACCAATCGTAGTACTGCTCCAGACGTGCCTTTACTTTTCTTATTTAAGAAAGGTAGTGACTTTGCCAAGTCGTCGCGCGCGTTGATGAAGCCGAAGTATGATACGCCAGCTAACTGCGTATATTATTTGGAGGCCTCAAAAAATACGGAGGCCAAATGGAGAATTGAGGCAAGCGAACTCCGAATGGAATTTTACCTAGACATTCTACGGGATTTCGCTAAACCGAACGAGAATGTTCTAGGAATCTTTTCGGGCCCGAAGTTCATGCTCGCGTCCAAGGTGAGAACTCATTGCCTATCCTCGAGTCGAGGATAGCTATAATTGTGCCTTAATGCTTGTGTATGAGAGCTGGATATCGTCGAGTCGAGGATCACATAAGTTGATCTCTGGGTTTAGGATTCTGCCTGTTTACTAAATAGTCTCGTGTGCTTGAATCTGTCTTTGCAGATGTCTGGAGCATTTTTTTACGGTTTCGTCAATCAAGAAGAGGCCAAACCGTATTTGAGGATAGCGAAGGTAGCGGACAAGATGGATAAGAACGATTTTCTTTTCTCAAATTCTTCCTACTCGTTATCATATGAGAAACCGCTCCCCCGGGAACCAATCTTGGTTGATATGGATTTACCACAGTCGCCGCTTATGACGCTGAATTCACTAGTACAAGATCCTTTGCCTGCGGACCGAGTGAGGGATTCTGCTGGCCTTCATGTGCCTTTTGCCCTCGGTGTTGAAGGAATAAACGAGTTCGGAACTAACACGTTCCAAATTCATACCTGGAGGACATCCCCTCGCGTGCCCAGTGTTCCGGACTTGACTCTCCCGTCTTCATCTCATCAACCGGGACATGAGCAAGAGGATTACGAGACGGACACTGATTACGCTAGACAACGTCTAGGGGATGCGCCAATGTCCTCGGGTGGACAAGGTCCTCAGGTTGAGGAGGACACTATAATGGAGGCTGTGGGAGATGTTCCCGATGTAGAAGCGGCAGCGATTCCCGTCATTGACCTCAGTAGTGATGAAGATATTGATCGTCCTCACTTCTCAGACGATGAGGAGGAGGACGATAGTGGACCTCCTCAGGTGAGCGAGATAAAACCACTTCTCTTGCCTTCCGGCGTCGTGGTAAAAATCGAGAAGGATTATTGGCAGAAGGACAAGGAGAGACGGGACCGAAAAATTGCACGGAAAGTTGAGAGGGAGGCTCGTGAAAAGGAGCTCAAGGAAGCAGTTGCCGGCACTACGGAGACGAAAGCTGAAATGCTGAAGCTCCAGCAGGAGTCGAAGGCGCAGATGCAGAAGATGCAGGAGGAATCTCAAGCGCAATATTTCGCTTTCCAAAGTCAAGTGGCGCAAATTTTGCAGTCGGTGAAGTCGCAATCAAGCCAACCAGCGCCTGTTGAATCTCCTGGAACATCAACTCAGGTTCCGGTCTCGCATGAGACTCCCTCATCCTCGAGGCTGCCTTATCCTCGAATCGAGGATAAGGTTGATGCAGTGCCTGCTCCTGTGGAAGATGTTATAGCCAACACTCCAGCATCCCAACTTCCCAGGTGTCTATCTCCAGATAGACAAGCTTTTGAAGCTGTTGTTTCTATAGGTGTGGACGTCAGCCCATCCGGAGCGGGTTTGAGTGACAGGCGGGCTTATCATCGAGGCGATGATAGAATTGGAGCATCAATAGCACCCGCTGTCGTTGCCACAGTCGGCACAGTGGAACCTGTCTCGACTTGTGGAACATCTTTTGACTCTCTGCATGACAATCCCTCGCCAATGTCAGTTGATGAGGAGAAGGTCGACTACGAGGCCAACGACGATGACATGCGGGACACAAATGTGGTACAAGAGGGAGGGCCCTCTGGTTCGGCAACTGTGGAGGGGATTGAGCCTCAGGCGGCTGAATCCGCTCAGGTACAGCCCTCTGATCCTTATGATTTTGATTGAGTCCAAGATAATAATGTGAATCGGTCACGATTGTCTGGTGTTTGTGTTGCCTGCAATTCTCTGAGTAGTGTTGAATCTCATTTCTACTCATGCTGCCTGACAGGATGGTGTGGCCACTTCGTGATTCCTAGGCGCGGACGGAGACCCCGTCTGTTCTGCCTCGTGGTGTAGTATAGTGCAGCATAGTTTTGAGTGTACAGTTTTATCGGCCGATATAGAAAACGTTTTCCGTCTGTATTATATAACGTATGTAAATAAAATATGCGAATTTCAAATCATCTAGTGTTCGTCAATCTGATGAAATTTTGCTTTCGATGTTTGGTTTCTCAACTCGAAAGAATCTATAGCGTGCAACATTCAGTGCCATTGAAAGCTTTATCTAACGAACGACCGCAGTTGCTAAACGAAACTCAATGCAAACAACCGAATTCTGGCTCTCCCTCTACTGCATTATTACAGGTAACCCCATTTCTTTGTTGTCGTGCTATGATCAGGTAGAAACAAAGTGCGGGAGAGAGATTGTGCCGAGGAATGTGCCCTTGTTAGTGCCTCCAGCGCGGAGGAAGTGGTTGAACATAGTCTTCGACTTGAACAGGGTCCTGTGTCAGACCGCCATGAAGTCTTATGCTGATAAATTTAGGCCCTACAAAGTCGAAGAGAAAGTTCTGTGTCATCGGAATCCCACCGTGATTGGACCCAAGGTGGTCTTCGCTCGGCAAGACCTAGGTGAATTCCTCCGACAGGTCTCGGCGATCACGGACAACGTCGTGGTTTGGACCACGATGTTGAAACGTAATGCCGATCCAATCGCCAGACACCTATTTAATGGGTGCAGACAGCCCTACGTTGTCCTAGGATAGGTAAAGTGCACGAAGATAGAGGTCTCACCCGGACAGTTCTTTCATCAGTGGGCCAAAATGCTGTGCATGAAAGTTCTGTCCGAGACATTGTTTAACAGTACTGTCGAGACCACTTCATTTACGGCGGACAACATCATTCTCATTGACGACTCTCCGGATAAGAGCGTTTGTAATGAGTATGGTAATGCCATTTTCTTAGAAACGTAGAGCCATGAGAAGCGACAGGACGACGTGCTCTTGGGACAGCTCCTGCCGTGGCTCCGTCGTCTAGATGCGAATTGCGGTCCTGGCCAGTTGCGGCGATACGTTGAAGAGAATAGGATTGGAAGGAACCCTCTATCGGCGGGTGACGACCGCCTAGAGCAGATCATTGGCGGAATGAGAGAGTCTTCGAAGATGATGGGTTCCCGATTTGAGCTGCCGGGGATAGGGATGGTCGTAGAGAAAGGGCGACGTAGGAAGTATGCTCTTGTGTAAATTTGTTTGTTGGTTTGCTGTCTCCGAGGATTCATACTCTTTGTTGACCTTCTTTTGTATCTTGACGTTTTTGTAAATAATATATTGAATTTTTATTTGATACACTTGATTCTCCTGTCTTCTTATCCGGAAATATCTATCAATGGCTACCAATTCGTCTCCGTTTTCACTGATTTGAAGTTGTTCGTTTCTCGTGATATGGTATTAAATATAGGCTTGTGGAATCTGTAGTTGAAGCAGGTTGGAGACTTCACTAATCCGCCCAAAAGACAAAGAATGACGAGAAGTCTGCTTTCAGGCTCCGAAAAGTCCATCTCCAGGGGGTCCGTTTCTGTGGGTGGAAGCTGTGGGACTGCTCCGCTTTCCAAGCCGTATATGCTGCGCTCTGCAACAGATGCGGCATCTGCCGCCATTGACTACTCCAAAGGAAACATTGAGGACGGGGTCGTGAATAGCCCTCCAAGTCGCGGACCAGGCAGGACTCCCGTGTGTTCTCCGTCGCCACTCAAACGGATTTCTTCGAGTCGAGGATGCTCTTCGCCACTTGATCAACAGATAGATGGTTCGACGAGCCAAAAGTTAAACCTTTCCGTTGTGGAGGCACCCGGTTCTCCTCGAGGCGAGGAGGGCTTTCTATCCTCTCCTCCTAGTGCCGATGTGAATACGCTGTTGGCATTGAGGTCCACGCCTCTGTTGAAAATTGACTTACATAGGGACTTACTGAAGACGGATGCTCATGCTGCTGTATCTGAACTTCAGGATACACGACTTCGTATCTCACACTCCATCCGCCCTAGGCGGTGTTTGTCAGGTGGCATAGTATTCCGTCAGCAACTTTGTAGGGAACAACGGCATTCTCGTATAGGACATTCCGTCATAGAAAATGGGAATGCGTTGCTACCAAGGCCGCCTGTTCGAGGGTCAAGGTCTCTTTCGGCTTCCGAGGTCCCCCAAAGCATCCAAAAGTCAAAGCGCCATGTGAATGGAATTCAACGGCACCCCTTACATGATATAGTGGACGTTCCAATCACGCCGTTCTCTCGTTCTCGACGTGAGGATATTATGAGAGGGCTAGCAAAGATCAAAGCAATGGATGGAGCTAATAGCAATTGTACAGTGGATAGCCAACCCTGCGGAGGTGATGTGAATTTCTGATCACCTCACCTTCTACGACTGTTTTACTATTAATAGCATCATATGCGGAGAAAATCGTCTAGGAAAGAGATGGATGTTTTTTAGAACATCTTACTTTCATCTTGGAGACTTACTATTAATAGGACTTCTTACAAAGAAGAGCTACACTAGTTGTATGCATCATTTTTAGACTGCCTTTGCATATGTTCTTTGAAATCTTCTAGATTCATGCTTCATTTCGTTTAGAGGACATTGAAAGCAACTCTTACATACAGAGTGTGCATTTGGACTACACCAATAAAGCAATGTGAATGTACTTAAATTCACTCGCATTTCCACGTCTTCTTATGCATGAATGCATTTGGAGTCGCTTCCTCAAAGTCTTAATGGGCGACATGTTATAATCTTTCAATCATACCTTTGATTTTGGTAGTATGTATCGTAGAGCTCAACAACTATAATTTCGACAATGATTCACATTCTTTTTTCAAAGTCTCAAAGTCACAATTTTGTCTCAAATTAACGAATAAGGCCTTATTTGCATAATACAATTCTCTATGGGCCTTTTGTCCTCCAAGGTGGGTATTCAAAATCTTGGACCACTTGTCTTGTGCATTAGAAAGTGGAGTGCAGGCACTTTTCAATTGCCTGTACGTATCGCATAATCCACACCTTGAAAAAGTATCTCCACGAGACTTTGGAGCAAATTCAGGAAAAGAAGCTCGCCGAATATTGCTCAAGCCACTAGAAGAAAGAGGTGGCAAATTAAACGCAGCATTGGCCTCATTGATTTTTGGTAATTGATCACTCCAGCGGAACGCTGATGGCAAGACCATTGCGAGAACTTTCTCCCCTGATTCCAACGTTCTTGATTTGTGTGGCATTTTGTCAGCTGCACTCGAAAGCAATGTCCGAAGCGTGGCGGTAGCTTGCAAAGTATGCGTACGTGGTTTTTTGGACCCTGAATTCCCATGCTGCTCTACTTGCTTTCCATCTTTGGCCATGCGCTTGAACCTATAAAAGGTAGCTTTCAAAATCCCGTAGATGGTCCACCACGCGGTGAGACACACATCATTGTTCTTCAAAGTTATCCATTCCTTCCCGTCAGGGTCTTTGTGTGTTTGCCTGTGTGCTTCAAGAAGGCAAAGCTTGCGGACATACACTCCACCATTTACATGCAATTGAGAACGTATGGCTTCAATTTCACCACGCGGAAAATGTTGCAAGCAATTCTTATGGCAACATGGTTTGGTGGACACATCAATGATCGATTGTGCTGTGAGAAGGGATTCCTTTTGGGGAGGAAGGTTAGGATCCCTTTTCTCACGAGAAGTTATGTATGAACGAACTCCTACTCGATTACGACGGCTAGAGGCAGCCAAAGCAGTGTTGTAAATATGGGTTTGGTCATGATCGTATAGATTCACACCATTCAAAAACACTAGCTTAATATGCCAAGAGTGCATTGACCACATCCAAGTCGATGGAATTTCTGCCTCACATAAAGACTCTGCAATTTGAATGGCAACTCGGTCATCACCAAGTGGTTGCCCATCCATATCAATGATAAGATCTGCATCAACACTCCTACAAATTCCTTTGGCAACGTCATCTCCAATTTCATTCCTCAAGATAACACACTTTGTATTCCAAGAGTCTCGAGGAATACCATCACAGTTTGTAACATTACAGGAAGAACTGGTATAGGAATAGCAAAGTCGTTTGGACCATGGATATCCATCCTACAAATCATACAAGTAAAAGATGTCAGATATGAGCAATAAATAAAAATAAAATGATTATTATTAAATGCGAGTCTCAGTCAAATAAATATGTATTCAAATGGAAGACAATTGAAATGGACAAGATATACCATTGATTCGAAGATTAAACAATTGTTTAGCACTTTGTAAGCAAGAAAATTAGTTTCTAATTGACTAACAAACAAAAAAATTGAACAGGACATTGTGTACGGACTACTATAGTGTAACTGAAGCTCGAGTCTAAATTTTATCATCGACCCGAAGATATGGTCACTTGGTTAAAGAGTATAAATTTTTTCATCGACCCGAAAGTATGGTGACATGTTCAGAAGTCAAAATATTATCTTTGACTCGAAGATATGGTTAACTGTGAACGAGTCTGAAGTTCACCTTTGACTCAAAAGATATGGTTATGTGTGTATGAGACTAAATTTTATCTTCGGCTCGAAGATATGGTGACATGTTCAAGACTCTTCATTATTATATTATTAGATGATAAAATTACCTCTACACGAGTCTCGATTATATCTTTGACTCGAGGATATGATTACTTGGTTCAAGAGTCTAAGTCATACATGGTTATTTGGTCATGAATCTAAATTTCATCCTCGGCTCCAAGAGATGGTTACTTGGTTCATGAATCTAAGTTTTATCTTCGGCTCGAAGATATGGATACTTGATTCAAGAATCAATATTTTATGTTCAGTAGAAATATATGGTTATCTGATTCAAGAGTCTAAATATTCTCTTCGACTGAAAGATATGGTCACCCGGATCAGGAGTCTAAATATTATCTTCGACTCGAAGATATGGTTTCCCGGTTCAAGAGTCTCAGTATTATCTTCGACTCGAAGATATGGTTTCCCGGTTCAAGAGTCTCAATATTATCTTCAACTCGAAGATATGGTTATATCTGTTAAAGTCTTTTAATATTATCTTCGACTCGAAGATCTGATTACCCGTTTCAAGAGTCTCAAAATTATATTCATCTTCAAGATATGGTTACTTATTTAAGAGTTATAAAATTATCTTCGACTCGAAGATTCACTATCCTTTCAGATTGAATGATGATGTTAATCATACTTAGTCAGAAGATGACATGCACATCACAAATACTCATTGAACTTTCTAGAGTATCTTCGTCTCGAAGATAAAAATGCACAAGGATTCTCACGATATTCAGTTAATTCCGTAACACGACATGGAAGTACAAGAATCCACTGCCGCAAAATGAATAGTTATTACTTAAGATGTCTCAGTTTTCTTCGAGTCGAGGATGATATCAAATTCTTTAATGACAATAGATTCCCTCTGATTCTTGGTTCAATACTCTATCACTTCTGGACAATAACAAGTTCATGTTCCCGAAAAATACGGCGACTTTATCGGAGAGTCCTACCTTACTAGAACAACGCAACTAACAACACTCGGATATGCACAAGAGAATAACAGAGACTATATACTTCATTGAATTCCTAATACTGCAAGAAACAACGTATACTTCATGAAGGACAGTGGTACACAACAAGAGTAGATAACACAACCGTCTGAGCAAACTACTTCACGCACATTAGAACTCACCAGAAAGCTACTAGGAAGAGAAATCTCGAGATTACTCAAGCATTCTCAATGTAACATACTTGCAGAGAAAGGACGAAACATTGAAGGAGGACAACACCTGCAAACAAAGTGTAGGAGAGATAGAGAAGCAATGGAATGACAAAAAAGTACGACGCTCTAACCAAGCAAAGAGGACACGCTTGCAATACTAAGTTGCCGTGGACAAGAAGGGAATCTCTTGTGCATGTTGGGGCGGGAAATCACATAGCGCGAAAAGTCCACGGATTCAAATTTCAACGGAATCAACGGCACATGCGCGGACTTCCCGTATACTTTTTGAGATTCCATCCAAAAAAGTCTCATAAAACGGATGCTTTCCCAGAGTTTGCGGCAAAAAAGTTCTCCCACCACTAAGAAGTAGCCCGAGAAAGCCTTCCTCCACTAATTTAAACTTAGTACCATTATTGAATTCAGTTGACTTATATGCCACATACATTATTGTTTGCATTTCAACCACATGTTCATTTTGAAACTTAGAAATCCAAAAAAATAAAGTCTTCCAACCCTTTAATTCTAATCCTAACTCTACATGCTGTACCCTAATCCTACATGCTGAAAAATTAACTATAAACATTGAATTTGGAACAAACAACTGTAAACCCTATATGTTGAACCCTACACCCTATATTTTGAATCTTTTGCCCTAAATTCTAAACACAAAATAGGAAACCTTAAACCCTTAAATTTGGCACCGTAAAACCTAAACTATAAAATATGAACAAATTTAAAATGTTTTGAGAATGATTTGATTTCATCATTTAAAAAAAAATAAGATGAGTAAGAACTAAATTAATTCTTTGTTGAGATTTAAAGACATTGCCTTATTAATATGACGTATAGAACTTGTACGTATATATATAAGAAGAAAAAAAAAGGTAAATACACACACACCATTCTTTTTTAAAGTTCTTTATTCAAACTAGTTTCTTCTTATGCTTTGTAATTTATATATACATCTTGAAAGTATCTAGAAATTCACATGATTTTTCTGTTTAATGACCAAATTAAATTTTAAACATGGACTAATTTTTTCCAATTCCTATTCCATGCATACAAATCATGAGCCATGTCGTGAAGGTTAAAGCATCACATGTCAAATGTCTCAACATTTGCATGTGAAAGAAGGATAATTTTTTTCCAGTAGAATATGAAAATACTTAGAAAATGTTGGATTTTTGACCAAATTAAATATGAACCACTAATTTTTTTCTTTGTGAATGAAATGCACAGAAATCATGAATTGGAGGTCCATTTTGAAAAGCTTCTAATTCATTTCTATGGTACTTTATAAAGAAATTCCTTTAAAAAGAAAGTTAGAATTAAAAAAGTCCTTGAAAGAAATATGTAACTTTTGAAAGAAATAAAAATGATAATCATAAATATGATGGTGAAATTTTCCTTGAGCTCATGTGAAAAGATATTTAATAGAAGAAGTTTGAAAGTGATGTACTTTGAAGCTTCAAATTGCTCTTTACAAAGTTTATAGAAGATTAGAAGTGAAAGGTTTAAGGCTTTTGGGAAAAAAATGAAAATGTGTTAAAAAGTACATTATTGGAACTAAGAAACCCAACGATAATGTGTGGAAGTTTCCAACTTAGAAAAAGTACATCATGAATTCATTACAACTACAAGTTCTTAGTTAAATTTAAATGCATTTGAAATAAAGAAATTTGTGTTAAATTAAAGGTTCACTTCCAAAATGTAATTTGAATGTTTAATTAATTGAACTTTTTAAAGTAAATGAAGTAAAAAAGAGGATTAACAAATTCTCAACTTTATAGAAGAAGGAAATCAATGAAATTTTAATTACAAGTCAACATTTATTAGTCCAAAATAATCAAAGGCCTTAGATTGTGGTGAATGCTTTTAATATATAAAAGAATTAGCCTTGGAATGTTTAATTGATTCTAGTCCTTTTTTTCCCCTTGTTTTTAACCTAATGTGAAACTTATATTGCACCAACAAAGTTTTAAAAAAAGTTAGAAATCGACAATTCATTTACTTTAATATTTGCTTTCATGTAGATGTGATTGGAATTTGTAATTTGAATTGTTTTACAATGAACACTACTTAGTTTAGTATAGAATGCATGAAGTTAATTGTTGAAAGCTAGAATTGCACTATTTTTAGATTTAAACGTGTTCTACTTACGACATAAAGCTATCTAAATATAATTCACTAATAGAAATGATGAAATTAAATAAAAATTAAACAAGGATTTAGTAATTTTGAAACTTTATTTCATAAAAGTGCATCAATTGCACTATTGTATGTCCAAATGTAGTTTGGATTTCCCTCTCGCAATTCATTATAGCAATTTTTGCAATTATACAATATATTTTGACATTATTGTGATTATTGTGTTTTTATTATCTTTCAAACCTATTGCAGACCTATTAATAGCTGAATATTACCTTTATTTTGTAATAAACTTGTACGTCTCACATTTTTCAAGAGTGATAATGAAGTTGCTTTCTTAAAAAAAATTGTTTGGACTATCCACTCCAGTTCTAAACAAATTCAAAATAGAAAGTGGCAACCATCAAAAGGTACATGGTTGAGCACTTTATTGAAGTATAGTTGAACCTCTATCATGTACTAAAATAATTACCAGAAGTTCATGAGAAGTTCTACTAATTTAAATATTTAAGTACAAGAAAAACTACATCTTAGAGAGGCATTAATTCACATGTATTTATATTGATTTGACATTTGTTGATGTCATTTTAAAATGCCCTAAAAAAAACCATTTGACACATAAGGTTTTAAATTTGGAAACTATAATTTAAACACAAACCATGTCTTATATAATAGTTTGTGGTCTTAGTTTTAGAATCTATTATTGCTTTCAACAATTAATTTAAGTTAAAGTCCTAGTTATATTTTAATTGCTCAAAGTAAAAGTTTGTAGTCATCTATTAACATCTTCATCATTTGGACTTGTTCAACATTTGAATTTAAAGTTCTTTAGCTTTAATATAAAAGTAAAAGAGTTATTTTACTTTTTTAAATTAGGGATCATTTGGACTATAAATAGTCATGAAGTACCTTCTTCTTATATTATCATTTCACTTGCATCATATGAAGTAACTTATTTTAATATTATCATCTCACTTGCATTATATCAAATAACTTCTTATATTATCATTTTATTTGCATTCTAATTATATTCACTACAAATTATTCAATTGTTTTGTTCAATTCTATTGTCATGGCATCTTCACAATCTATTGGTAGAAAAAGAGAAAGAGAGGAAGGACGAAATTACAAAGACCGAAATTTTGAAAAAAATAAACTAACTTCATGGAATTTAATGAAAGAGGAGAACCTTATTGAATTGAATTATGATGGAGATGGTGCCAAGGGATGTACATATAGTATACATGCTACACGATATAAAAATAAGAAAATGTACATCATTCCTTGCCAATTTACACTAAAACATGATGTTTTTGTAGATGCATTTTATAGAGAGTACAATAGTTTATTTACGCGTGGGCATCAATTACAATGTTGCCATAGACTTTGTGCAAATTGCTTGCCTAAGTTTTTTGAAGAAGGAAGTAAATGTAAGAAGTGTCCCAATGTAAGGAATATAGTATATTTTGAAAATTGTGTTGAGATATTGGGATTGTGGAATTGTAGGGATTTTGAAATTGATAGTATATTAGAATTTCACGAACTATTGCAGGGATGTAGAGAATTCACTAAATCAAAAAGTGATTTAATAGTCCAATGTGTTATATCAAAATCAAGTATTTTATATAGAAATACATTGCAAAGATTGAACTTACCTAAAAATGTAGAACTTCACATAACTTATTCTAGTATTCCAAATACTAGTGCTTCAACGGGTAATGAACCATTTTGGAAACACAAAAATTTTAAAAACGACAAGTTGAAGTGGCAAAATATATACAAACAAGATAAACTAGTGAAGACTACTTCAATAGCGTTGGCTATTTTTGATGGATCAAAAATTCCTCCATCAACCTTGCAATTGGAATTATCCTACATTGTAGCTCTCTATATTCCAAATGCATTTATAACAAGTTCATATGAAATGACATCAAGACTAGTGAATTTGTATTATGAAACAACAACACCATATGGTCAAATCAAATATAAAAAGACAGCATTGCGTGGAAATTACAAGAACAGAAGCCACGGTTATTCAACAAATGCAGGAGAGGGTGTAGAAGGAGATATTGTCCCGTACTACAATTCAAAGATATCATTGGCAACAAAGAAGGCATTTAAGGATTTGGGTGATCAGTGCGCATCAAACATTTGGAAAAGTCTAATGCCACATTTTGGAATGCAAATCAATAATTATTTTGAAAACCAAAGTAGTCTAGCTCGCTATTTGTGCATTGGCGATAAAGAGAATCCAACCAATGTCATTCAAATGTACATTAGCAAAAATTCTTATATCAAGCCCCACATTGATCTTAATGATTTGGAGTCATCAATTATCACATGGTTCACTGAAGGACATCCGGAAGGAGCAGAATTTGGGTTGTTTCAAATGTTATACAAATTTTCTACAAACAATGGTTCTGGTTTATTTCTTAGGAGTCTAGAGTATGTACATGGTACTTTAGAAATTGATACAAAGGGAGATGAATTAGAAAATTACACTCTAGGAGTTGCATTGACCAATAAAAAAGGGTTAATGACTAGGTCAACCAATCAATTGAATGCACGTACCAAATCTCCTAGAGGAATTCCTTCTTCCAAACATTGGTATACTATTATCCAAGACACTTAGGAGATTAAAAAAAAATTGCTCAAACTCCTTTCTTTTACAATGATATATGAGCAAAAATAGTATTAGTTACCACTATTAGAAATGTAGATTTCGAATCTAAAGAAAATTCTCTTTTGTAAAAGTTACACACATTCAAAATAAAAATTAAATTAATTGAAAATTATTGTTTATAATATTATTATTTATATGAATTCTTATAGAAGTGATATAACAAATAGAACTACACAAGACAATAAAAAACAATTCCAAAATTGATAATTTGATGTCTCTCAAAGTAGAATACAAACTAAAATTGATTTGTCTAAAACCCAAAATAGACTATGGCACTAATTACACTAGCCTATATTTTTTAGGGTACTATACTCTAGGTAGTTAGTGACATGTGATTTTCTTTCTTCTAAGATTGTGTGTCTCTAAGTGCACCAAATATCTTACTGTACAGCAATTCCTTCTTCCAAACATTCGTGAACTATAGATTGAAGACAATTAGGTGATTACAAAAAAAAATTCTCAAACTCCTTTATTTTACAATTATATAAGAGCAAAAACAATATTCCTTTTTTTGCTAAAATCACATGTCACTAAGTGCACTAATCCCCAAAATACATGTTCATGCACTTAGTGACACACGATCTTACCCAAAATAGATCATGTGTCACTAAGTGCACTAACCCCCACAAGTACATATTAGTGCACTTAGTGACACATGATCTATTTTGGGTAAGATCATGTGTCACTAAGTGCTCTAATCCCCCAAAACACATGTTAGTGCACTTCGTGTCACATATAAACACAAAAGAGAGTTTCAAAGAAGGAGCCAATCATTGGCCTTCATTTCTTAAAATCACTTTCAAATGTGCAAGTGATTGCATATTAGGAGTTTTAGAGTCGCAAAAGTTACCAAAAATAAAAATCTTTAGAAATTCATCTTTAATTCAAATAATAGTACAATAAATATGAAACCAACTCCTTATCTTACATTTGGCATCAAATTTCCTTCCAATGAAAAAAACATTTAAATATCTTATTATGTGAATACAAACCTATGGAAAAGGCGGACCAACCTTTAAATGGCTACTTGAAGACCATAATTACTCAATTGAATTTTCGTCCCATTTGAATTATAATTTGAAAATATGACTTGCTTTGTTACCGAGCCGTACGGTTGGGGACAACCAAATTGATTTTGGCGGCTCGGCAACAGGTTCGGCAGTCGTCTCCCTCCCCGTGTCGAGCTTGCGTATTCCTGCATCGGGCAAGCGTCTCCCTCCCACGTCCAGCTTGCGTTTCCTCCTTCCCACGTCAAGCTTGCATCTCCTTCCCTCATCGAGCTTGCGTCTCCCTTGTGCGTGTAGCTTGCATTTTTCCTGCTTCGTCCAACTTGCATCTCCCTCTGTGCATAGTGCACCGCGGTCACATCTCCCTCCCATGGCCGATCTCAGTGCACAACAGTTCTGTTCTTCGTCGTGACGTGGGGCTTGTTGTGTTCTTTTTCATATTTTCGGGCGTTGCGTTCACTGCTGATATTCCCCCCTTGCTACGCAATTGAAGTAGATCTACAGGTTTTGGTTTTGAGTAGTTGACAGGGTTTTGTCTTGTTTTATCTTGGTGTTTGGAAGTCCTGGTGGCGGAGACGGTGCTTTAGATTCGTGGTTTTGAATTCGTCGTTCCGCGGAGAGGGTTATATGGAGACGGTGCTTTAGATCAGTGGTTTTGAATTTGTCGTCCCGCGGAGAGGGTTATACGGAGACAGTGTAAAAGATCCGTGTTTTCAAATTTGTCGTCGCGCGGAGAGGGAGTACTTGCTACGGATGCCGTTTCTAGGGTTCACCTAATCCTGCGAGTGCTGCGTGGCAAGGGTTTACCTGGGACCTGGACTTGGAAATCTACAACGACAATTGAGGTATCATCTTAAACCTCCGTTTCTTGTAGCTTGATTGTTTAGAATTTGTTTACGTACTTGTTTGATGTTTAGTGTTAGCTTGCTTGCTTGGTGTTTAGAGTGCTCACAGTATTTATTGTTTTTGTTTCTATGCTTGTTTCATGTTTAGATTTAGCTTGTTTCAGTGTTTAGGGTGCTTAGGAAGTTGTTCTTGCTTGGATGCTTGGATGTTTGGATGTTGTTCTTGTTCTTGCTTGGATGTTGTTCTTGTTCTTGTTCTTGTTCTTGCTTGGATGCTTGCATGTTTGGTTTGCAAGCAGGGTTTTTTTTTTTTCTTGTGGACATTGGTTTTAGAGTTTTAGGATTCACTGTTCACAAATTCTTGCAAGTGAATTGAAGACTTTAGAAGATGCTTGTTCAGTGTAAGGATTTAGGATTCGTTTTAAAATACATTGAAAAAATCATTATATAGGATCTCCATTGTTAGGTGAGACTACTACTAAGAAGTTTTTGTTGATCGAATGTACTAACAATGCATTTTTGTGTCAATGGTGTAGGATACAAATGCAAAACTTCTGAAATTTCACCTACAGACCGTTTGAGAGAACACACAGAAATCAAATACAAGGTCCACAACTTCCACAAATGATATTAGGGTTTAGAGACCGAATTTTAGGGTTTAGGGACCACATAATGGGATTCAGTGATACCAACTAAGGACTTAAAAAAAACAATTTTAATTGCAAGGTTCATTTAGAAAACAAGGAATCCAAATATTTTGCCATTTATCTTCGCCTCGAAGATAATGATCCTCAAGGCGAAGATAAAGAGACCTAAAATCCAGTTCCATTATCATTGAGACAAAGATGATACAAAATGAAATCAACACTACTGCACTAAAAAATTCATAAGAAATACAAATAAAAAATGTGAAACTAAATTATAACGTTATCAAATGCTTAAAAAAACATTATGAAACTACATCATAACGTTATATCGGCATTCTAGAGTTATGAGATGCCTAAAACAAATCACAATAATCGTGTAACATCCATGAAAAATAGAGCATACAGAACAAACAATATTATCCTCGAGGCGAAGATAATAAAAATTTGAAGAAAAAACGTACTAAAAGATTAGAAAATGGCTACACGTCCTCAAAGAGAACGGGAAAAAATCAAATTTAACTAGACAATCCGAGTACAGAGACTAAAAGATGTCATAAATGAACTCTTAAAAGAAGTGGGTAGTGAATGCCGATAAAATATCCTTGATTCGAAGATAAGGAACCATGGCTGGCATTAACACTCAATAACATCCGGAAGTCAAAAACACTTACTAAATCATAATGATATCTGAAATTGCAGATAAGAAATTATTCAGATAAGAATTTATGCGCCATATTCAATGGTGAAAACTAATTACCTATCGTCCGTAATCACGACTTTGATGCTAAAAAGATTGAAATCGAAGTGACTGACTTGTATCTTCGAGTCGAAGATAAATTCCAATAAATTCTAAGAAACATACATATATTCTAAGAAACATACATGTTTTTACAATAGACCTAAAAAGGATATTCAAAATACAGAGCAACTGAACCTCGATTGTTCGCTTACGAATACAACGGATGACACAGACATATTAGAATCATCATCACATCTATGAACCGAAGATCATCGATGCATTCACGTCAAAGACTAATTATCGACATATAATTCACAAACTGTGGAATGAGCGATCCACTGATTTATCCTCGAAGCGAAGATACATTCTGTCGCAACAATAGATGTCAATGATAATTAAGATACATGTCATAAGTTATTGTTATCCTCGAGTCGAAGTAAAATCTTGCACATGCTTAAAAGGTTGCCTGAAATGTACAGGTATTTGGCGATGGAGCAAGAGGATGGATATGACTACTCCACAGTGGAGCCTTTCCTTGAGCCATTTGAGAATCCTCTTGCAGACGAGCCATTTATTGATGAAATGGCAGACTCATATGGAAGGCTCTGGCAATTCAAGGAGCACATAGCCGCCTGGATGTTCGAGATTGCTCGTTTCCAAGACTACGTATTCATTCGCTACCGAGTGAAAGAGCAGCCGTCGTTCTTCCCCTTACACCTTCTAGAGAAAGTGACAATGATCGAATACCATCACTCTGACTTTGTTGTAATAGTTGTGCGCGAAGTCAATAAGGATGGCAAGCTAGGGCAATACTGCCATTTGATTGTCCTGAATTTAAAGGATGCCCGAGCGAAATTTGATGTGCAGTACCTCATATCATCACTAGAAGAGTCCCAGACGCAGTATCTAATCAAGGAATTTCAAGACGCGCAATATGTTCCCTGGGAAGAGAAGACCGCGAAGGTAAACTCCAGAAGATTGAATAGAATCTGGGCATCACTAGATCGACATGCTATTAAGCATGTGAACATTGTGCCGTCATTGGCCCGAAACAAGAATCAGAAGCGCCTTCCTGTAGATGAAGGAGGTAACAGTGGGTCAGCAGCACCAATATCGATTAGCAAGAGCACTAGTCAAGGTCAGATTCGGTCAGAATCTCGCAAGCGCGATGACCTTGAAGAACGGAGAGCCGGGACAACAACAAAGAGAGTAAGAAAATCAATTGTGCCCGCTATTGTGACTATGGCAGGAAGTTCTGGATCAATTCTAACAAGCGTAGAACCCACTCCAACAGCCACACAGAAATCCATGGAGGATCATGTTATGCATGCCTTATCTCAACAGGAATTCTGGGACAAGCACGGTTCCTGCTATATATTGGGTTTGGATCCATTCCCAGTGACCATCAAGCAATGCATTGCAGCAAAAGATGAATACATCATACGGAAGCTCAAGACGCGCATTGTGGAGAGCACAAAGAAGCAACTTCTTATGCTTGGCGACGTAACGCAATGGC
Organism: Rhytidiadelphus loreus; assembly: GCA_947034895.1. Taxonomy (NCBI): domain Eukaryota; kingdom Viridiplantae; phylum Streptophyta; class Bryopsida; order Hypnales; family Hylocomiaceae; genus Rhytidiadelphus; species Rhytidiadelphus loreus. Next base: position 22,354,654 of record OX344765.1, on the reverse strand, counting down.
AACGTATTTGCTTAACGCCTGTGGATGCCAACAAGCAATTACTGAAGTCTCCACCGAAAGATTGGGCAGAGATAAAGCATGGTCTGTTTATGATTATAAATGGACAACACAGTATTGCCGCATCAAAGTTGCTGCAGTTGGGAGGCTGTGGTGATAAACGAAAGCAAGAGTTGTCAACTTGGGATGCACTCATTGTATGGTCGTTGGATCCAGCAAAGTTGAGAAACATTTCTCAATTTTACAACCTCACAAATCACATAGAGCACCAGCAACCAACTTGGAGGACCCAGATTCTGGGATTACGAAACGTTTGGATTCACTTTTCATGACCCACAAATATTGCCGAGGAACCTGTGATCCGACGGAATGGTGCCGTCCTAAGCGAACGCCAGTACAAAGTAAGTGTCCAATGGAACTAAGTATCCTCGAGTCGAAGATGTTTGTCACACCTCACTCACTAGACCATTTTAATAGGTGTTAGCAAGGAAAGGGAGCATTCACTTACACTTCAGAATAACTTATCGATGTGTATGCTGTTGGATCTTGCAGGACTTCACAGATCATGTTGTTAGTCGGTTTAGAAATATTAATCCGGAGAAAGAAGGAGCAACCATTAAGACGGTGAGCGACTTGAAATGTGAGATAAAGATTATAATCCTGCGTGATGCATTGTGGAAGTACTGGAAGGACTTCCTCACGAAGCACGCTCAAGGGGATCTGATTGATCCTGTCACGCAAGAGAAATTCCGAGATGCAAAAGGCTTCAAATCGAAGAATATGAGCTTAAAGAGAGAGTTCTTTAAGCACATGGGCCACTTCACAGATAGAGACATTGGAAGGTTAGCAATGCACTTGCTAAACCAAACTCCTGGTCGTGATGCGGCCTATCCAAAGGTGTCCGTCTTGAAAGCGAAGTACTTGGTGCCTGATAACCAGGTTGCACCTGAGTGGGTCGAACGAAGGAAGAAGAAGAAAATCGTTTTGGAGGAGCTCATGGACATTAAGCCGAGCCTTAAGTTGCGTGATGCCCAGGGAAACGTCATCACTGACAAGTTGAGGTCGTGGAAGAAGAGGCACTTCTTCATGTCTTCGACATGGGATCTCCTTATTTCCCAACCAAAGCCGACATTTTTTACGAAACGGCTTACGAATGAGACAAAAAACAAAAGAGCAAAAGAACTCGGGGAGAAATTCACAGACGAAGCAACATTCTTTCAGAGATTCATGAAGTCCAAGTATCACTATAAGAAACCCACGTTTTAGTTGGCGTTTTGTGATTTTTTCAGACGGATTTTAGGTGATGTCGGGAAAAACAACTTGTGTTTTTTCACGTCCAAGTTGACGTCCAGATGTTTTATTGCACGTGAAAAAACACAAGTTGTTTTTCTCGATGTCACCTAAAATCTGTCTGAAAAAATTACAAAACGCCAACTAAAACGCAAGTTTCTTATAGTGTATAGACTGAGTGATACTCGTAGAGAAGTGTCATTAACCAGGTTAGACGTTGTGGCGAAGGCTATAGTGAAAAGTAATCACTACAAGTATGAACCGAGAGCTCTGAACCTCGCTATTCTTGATGTTCGTGAAATGCTGAAACCCGTCGACTCACAACAGGTGCTTCCGTTGGAGCCATTTTTGACTTTCCTAGCAAAGCAGTTGGAACCAGCAGCAATAGAAGCAAATGTGTGGCTGTGGATTCTTCGTGGGGACGAAGACAAGCGAATTGCATTAGCATTTGCTGCTTCTAATATGTCGCAGTACGTTTGTCAGCAATCCTCCTATCTCCCCTGTAAGGCTGAGCAATTGAATCACTCAACGACGAGGGGAAACATGCCTGCTGTGCCACTCCTCTTCCTCTTCAAGAAGTCAAGTCGCCATGCCAATTCTGTCCGTAACAGAATGAAGTCAGGATACCAAGCAACTGACATTTTGTACTACAATGACCCATACAAGAATAACGAAGCAAAATGGAGACTCTATGCCAGTGAATTCAGAATGGAGTTCTATTTAGAGATCCTCCAATGCTTTGCTAAGGCAAGTGAGAACGTCCTTGGAATCTTCGTTGGATCGAAGTGCATTCTTGCGGCCAAGGTACGTCTATCTTCGCCTCGAGGATAATCCTTGGCTTTATATTTAGTTGGTTGTGATTTTTTGTCCTCGCCAATGTTTGTTTCTAATTTCACAAATCAATAATCTTGCTTGGGCGTTACAGATGTTTGGAGCGTTCTTTTATGGAATGTGCAATGACAGGCTCACAAACAAACATCGGTTTGTTGCAACATTTGCGGATACAATGGACATGAATGACTTCCTGCCTTCGAATTCACCGTATTCAGCAAACTATCTGCGGCCTCTTTACGTGGATCCACCGTTGTTGACCTCCGTGTCCCCGCCAAGTGACAAGAATTTACTGTCTCCAGCTACTCCCGTAGGTGAGGGCTCTGGTAGACATGCACGTGTGGAAGAGCCTGTGAGGGACAAAGTGTTGTCTACTGAAAGGTTGCAGGGGATTGATGAATACGGGAGCAACGCAACAAATATGGAGCGATGGGAAGTTACTCCTTGTCAACTTGGTAGAACATCCACTGATGTAGTTGAGGATGTTGAATCCGACCCAAAATTTGACGAGCTCCGATATCAAGGAAGCCTACGAGAGCAAGAGGGATCTCATCCGGATCCAGTCGCGCCTGGGACAGATCCTGCAAGAAAAGTCGATGATTCTGGCAACGAATCGGCCGATGATGCAGTTCCTCTGGAACGGAAGAAAAAGTGAATGTCAAAGGAAGTGGCAGAAACTGAGGTCTTGGATCTATCTGACTACAATACAGACGATCTCCCCCATTCTTCTTCTGATGACGACAAGGATAGTGATGACGATCGCCGTCCAGTTCTGCCTGGTAGTGTTTCTACAGATGTACTTCACGACCCAATTACTCCTTTAGCTGAACCTGTAGGCGCCGTGGTCTCTGTGAAGCAAGAGGTTGACTTCTGGACAAAAGTTGAAGAGAGGAAGGCTAGAAGGGCTATTAGAAAGAAGGCACAGCAGGATGCGCTAGAGAAGAAAGACCTGCAGATCGCAGAGGCCTTCACAAGTAGTCAAGCGACTAAAGAGAAATGCGATAGGATGGAGGCGCAGTTGAATGCCTTCTTTGCTCGTGCAGACCCGTCATTCTTATCGACTCAGTCCACTTCGCCGACAAAGGGTCTAGATGTCTCTGTTGAAATTGCTCGTAATCCATCGTCGTCTGTACCGGCGGCATTGCGTGCATTACCTAAGGTCGTTGGTGGTCTGCAGGATCCTCGACTCGAGGATCCTATTCGCCAGGTTGATTTTCCTCTGGAGAATAGTAACCTTCAGCCATCCACCACTTTACAGACGTCAGGTTTACATACTCCTATGTCAGATGATACAACGAACGTGATTCCTGAGACTCAAGACGTCTCGCTGTCAGCTGAACCTGGTCGGAGTGCTCAACATTATCTTCGATGCGAGGATAAACTTCGTGCATCAGAGTCCGTGCCAATTGTCCCCCCAATCCATTCGGCTATTGTTGGAGAGGGGACTTCTGTATCTCTTGGTGTCCCAGTATGTCTGACGTCCTCAGAGGACATTGAGGCTCCACTGCCTGAGGAAGAAGAGCCACTGGACTTTGGAGAAGGTGAGGAAGACACTCTCGACAATGTTCTAGAAGAGGAAGGTGGAGAGCCCTGTAAGGCGGAGACTTTAAATGTTGAAGAACCGTTGTCTTCTGAATCCGCCAAGGTACACTCTTCCAGTCCGTATGACTTTGTTTGAATCCATGGACTGTCATCATGGATGTCTTCTGCGGCTTGCTTGAGCCACTAATCTTCTGGAGTGAGACACTTATATTATATTCATGCTGCTTGACAGGAGGGCGTGGCTACTCCTTGATTGTTTGGCGTTCATGGACATTTCTCTGCTTGCGATCCATGTAGCATAGTATAGCATAGGCCTCACGGTCAAGTTATATCGGCTGCTGATGAAATCATCAATTTTCAAGTGTACATGTAAACATTGTAAATAAAATGAAAACAATTCAAGGTTCATACGTGTTGAACTAATTGAATTATGTTGTCCATGTTTTTTTTTGCTTAGCACAAATTTGATATAAGTTTACACCGTCCGCTGGCAATGAAAGCAATTCCTAGGAGCAAGCAAATGATTAGTGGATTTGAGTGCTCCTTCCCGTTGTCTGGCTCACTTGATTCCGCATTCAAATAGGTAATTCTATTTCTATGTTGTCCTGATTTTATCAGGTAGAATTGAAGGGCGAAAGAGTGGTCGTCTCGCGCAATGTGTTGCCTGTCTTGCTTGCACCTCGACGGAAGTGGTTGAACATAGTCTTCGACTTGAATGGCATACTTTGTCAGACTGCGCTCAAGTCATATGCCAATAAGTTAAAGACCTATCGGGTCGAAGAACATACTCTATGCCACAGATTTCCCACAATCATCGGACCCAAGGCGGTTTTCGCTCGGCAGAATCTGGGCAAATTCCTCCGACAGGTTTTCGAGATTGCTGACAGGATTGTTGTGTGGACTACAATGTTGAAGCACAATGCAGAACCCATCGCTGGACACCTCTTTAGCGGCTGTAGCCCTCCCTTTGATATCCTAGGGCAGTATTCGTGCAAAAAGATAGAATTCTCTCCAGGAAAGTTCCTTCATCGTGGGTCCAAAATGCACTGCCTGAAGGTTCTTTCAGAGACACTATTCTCGAATCCTGGTGGAGAAACATCCTTTAGTGCAGACAACACGATTCTCATTGACGACTCTCCAGAGAAGAGTGTCTGTAATGAGGACGGAAATGCCATTTTCTTAGACACATGGACGCATTGTAAACGTAGAGATGATGTACTCATGGGGGAACTTCTGCCGTGGCTAAAACGTGTAGACTCAAATTGTCAATCGGGGCAACTGCAGGAATACGTCAATGCCCATCGTATTGGTTGTAATCCACTGCGTGCCTCCGATGACCTCCTCCAAGAGATGATAGAAGGCATGAGAGAGTCCGCGAACAACCTACGAACATGTTTTCATCTTCCTGGGATTGGTTTGGTTATAGAGCCTTGACGTCGTAGACCATAGATGTTCTGTTCCGGCTTCACATTTAGACAATGTGGCATTTTGTACTTTCTAATTTTCAATGTACATACATTTGTAAATAAAATTTTTGAGTTTCCATCAAATAGCTTCAATAGTTGTGCGTTGTTCCGATGGTCATTGTTTTTGTTTCTCGTTCCGTATTGGGACTTACTGTCATTTTTGGACAATTCTTTGGATGTGCATTGTCTTCCAGGTTGAAGGTGATGGTTTTTTGGATCTCCCCAAAAGGCAACGGCTGACTAATAGCCTCGTTTCCGGTTCCGGAGAATCATTGTTTATGACGTCCAAATCTATTGAGGGAAGTACCAGACCGTCTTTGGATACAGGGCCGTACCTGATGCGGACTGCCGAGGATGCTGCGTTTGCGGCCATCGACTTTTCCAAAGGGAATGTGGAGGAAGGAGTCGTCGATAGTCCTCCCAGTCGAGAAGTGGTGAGGACGCCGATTTGTTCCCCGTCCCCGTTGAAGCGGACATCCTCGACTCGAGGAGGATCGTTTTCCTCTACGCCAAGGACAGATGTTGTGACGAATCGTAAACTGGACCTGTCTGGAGATCCTCGACCAAAGGATAATGTTGAACCGCCGCTCACGGGTTCGCTTGTGCGTGTGAGCAAGACAAAGAAGCCTTCTATATCTGAGGGTTTTATAAAGCTTCGGGAAGGCAAGTTCCAGGGTGAGCCTCAGTTGCCCCGGCTCCAAGGTAATGAACCTTGGCCTTCATTATCTACAAAATGTAGAAGGTCGCCTTCTGGCGGCTCGCTATTCCGTCAAAGGATTATTAGGGACCACCGACGCTCCCTAGAATCCAAGTCCTCAGGATCTGGACTTCCGTATATAGACAATGTCAATATGTTGCTACCAAGGCCACCTCCTCGTCGGTCTACATCTCTTTCCACTTTAAAGGTTCCTACAGACACCCACGCGTCTAAGCACAAGGGTGGTGGATCACGAAGTATAGGATTTTACGGTGCTGTGTGTGATGGAGGTGGGTCCCACTATCCTTCTCGACACGAGGATATATTCAAAGGTTTGGCAAAGCTCAAAGTACAAGAAGCAGCCAAGAACAATTGTATAGCCAATGGCGATGCGTAGGCAAGAATACATGCGAAGTTTTCGAAGCCCTTGGCTTCTGTGCCTCCTTCTCATAGCTTGGTGCCTCCTATTAATAGCATGGTAAATAAAATATAGAAAAAAGGACTTCGAGAAATTAAGAGCTTTGTATAGTGAGCCTCTTCATTTCAACAAACATTCATTGGCTAGAATTCACTCACTTCCTGTGAAGTTTTGAGCAATACACCTATGCTTCATGTTTTCTATAATGAAGTAAATGATGCATCTCGCGTGCAATTTCTACTACTTCTTCCTTTTTTGAGTATTTGACTTATTGTATGAATGAATGTCTTCTCCTAGCTCGTAATCTCAAGTACGCATACCTTAAAATCTATAGCGTTTTCAGTGAATGGGTTCATTTTATCTTTGGGTTCAATAACTATTACATTGGAGGATCTTTGGAACCATGATTTCAAAGTCTCAAAATGATCCGTTTGTCTCATTTTAATGAATAAGGCCTTCAAGAGGATCCTGTCTCATAAGTTCCCGTAGAACCGTAAACCCTAAATTTCGACAAGAAGCAAATCAACGCGAGGCGCGCTGATTCGACAAGATACTACTTGGAGAACTAAAACGCAACTTCAATTAAAACACACCAAACAAAATCCTGCAGATCAGCGCGAGTCGCGCTGATCTGTCATGCCTCCACCCACACTTCATTGACTCGTTCATTGAGGATATAATTCACAACCAGACATAGACGTCCCCTCCCGTTCTCCACCAACATGCGGATCAGAGCGATCCACGCTAATCTGCAATGTCTCAAACCAGAACGATTATATCGTCCATATGAACAAATATAAAAATCCTACCCGTTCTCCACTCACTTGCGTATCAGCGCGACCCGCGTTGAATCGTCAAGTTCAATAACTAAGAGGAATAAATAAGTAGAGAGTCCACCTTCATGCTGATCAGCGCGAGCCGCGCTCATCCGTCATGCTCCATAATAATAGGTGTGGAAGTACGCATTATCTACATTAACAGAAATAATAGACAATAGTAATTATATAGAGTAGAAATTTTCAAAATTTCCATAATAGGTAGGGAATAGAAAGCCCAAAACTAGAAATAGGAATTAGAGCCTTTACGGAAAACCTTAAACTGTAATTAGGGTTACAGTCGGATCCAAAAACCCTATCCGGAAACCCTAACCCTAATCCGAAAACCAGAAAGTTCCGGCCGAGTAGGCCCTAGAGCCTAGTCCGGCTAGGGAACTTGTGGGAACGCCAGGCCGAAAAGCTACTTAACCCCCACTGTCTCCTTCATTCTTCCTCTTTCTCCGCGTGATTATCGCGATGGCGCTTAGTGAGTGAAAGTGTGGTGAGATAAGAACGCGTTAGGGAGAGAAGGGGAGGCCGGTGCCGATCGCACCGGAAAGTAGGACGGAAGATTAGTGGAAACTTAGCGGATCAGGCGACGGAAACTTAGCGGAAACTTAGCGGAAGTGAGTCGGAAGTGAGGATAGAGTATGTCGGTGGTTATGGTAGGGCCCAGTGTGCAACGGAAGTCAGGGATCACGGCCCGGATGATCACTAGTAGAAAACTCAGGAATTTTGACAGAATTCTATTGATTTGGTCGCGTTGATTTGGTCACTGCTTTGTTGATTTCAACAGATTTCTGTCAAAATCAACAGAAATTTGTTGAAATTAACAAAACAGTGACCAAATCAACGCGACCAAATCAACAAAATTCTGTCAAAATTCCTACATTTTCTACTAGTGGATCAGTCCGGAAATCCTTGAGAATCTGGAGCACCACCATCAGTTGGAGGACGAATTAACGGATATGGGGTGTCTAGGGTTTCTGAAGAGACCCTAGAACATCCGGAGCGAAGAGATGATAGACGAGCTAGTCTACGGTGCTTCGAACTAGTATCACCTGACCGTTAGGGGTCGTCCAAAGTCCTGGACAGCAGAAATATGGGCCGGAGTCTATTTTGCGTCCACTAGAGGATCCGGATGGGCCGGCCGGCCGGAGAAATTTGCCGCGGATAGGTTCCGGAACCCGGCGGATCCGAAGGAAGGTTACATCGCGTCTGACTACTGGAACCCTAGGGATCAGAGACTCCTAGAGTTTCTCAGCCCGATCCTGTATCCGGAAAAGCCCAGCCGGATTACAATTACCCTCGCAAACACAATCTTTGGAGCTTTAGGGGAAAGAGGGAAACCGGCCCCTAGACCAGTTAGCTGGGGGCTCATTATCCAATTGATAGTGGATAAGCTTTCCGGAAACCTGGTGGGAAAGAAATCGAGTCCCATCAGTCCATACCTCCTCCACTTGTATCACAAGCAGGAGGTACTCAACAGTCCGGAAGACATCATCTACCGGCAGGGAGATAGCCTGCTCCGGTACGATCTTCCTCCGGATTCGGATCCGACGGATGAGGAGCTGGAAGAGGAAGAGAAGCCGGAATTAGAGCATGACTCACCGGACAGGCACGACTCCCGCCGGAAGAGCACGGACCCGGAATCAAGAGGGAAGAGCCAGCTTCCGGACCCTGTTCCATCCCGGAACACTAATCCGGATCTGGATATCTTCGAGTCGACAATCTCCTGGCTGCAGAGTCAGAAGGCATCAAACGATCGGATGGCCACTCTGATCCGGAGAGTCTGCACGGTATTGAAGGTAGCAGACGAGACGGAGATCGTGGAGGCGATCAAGAGCAGACCGGATCCAGAGATAATTCGCCTGCTCGAGGGACGGATCCGGGTAGTGGAGGCGGAACGCGATCATCTTCAAAACCGCGCAACGTGGGCAGAGAGGGAGATGAACACCGCCAACAAACGCGCGACGGATGCGACGGAGCTGGTCCGGAAACTGAGGGACCTCATCGACCCTCCAACGGATATCATCACTAGATCCGCGTTTTGGAACAACCAGATGACCCGGGAAGGTCATATTTCCGGAACCAAGGTTGTTAAGATCTTGGTAGAATTCGAGGCGCGGATTGAGGTCGCATTGAAGGAAATGCGCCAGTTGGTCGGCCACTTCGATCCGCTCAGCGGATTGGACGCCTCGCTATTTCCGGAAATATCCGGAGGAGAGTTCCAGGAGACAACACAGCTCAACCTGGGAGCACGATCGTCCGCCCAGCAAGCACCCGGAAGATCCTCGGTGCAGAAGGAGATTACGGATGGGAGGAGGATTCCGGATCCGGTTTTGACGCCCCGGAACACTTCGGTAAACCTCTTCCCACCCATTCCGAATCCCACTACAGAAGTAACGGCGATGACGAAGGATCTGGTTGGGATTCAGAATCCGGCCCGGACCCATCCGGAGGAGTTTATACACATGCAGCAGCAGACTCCTCCGCGGCCGCCACCGTCGACCTCCATTGAGATCATCGACTTAGAGAAGAAGAAGGCCACCAGGCGGAAGGTTAGCAGCGATCCGGAGGAGGTTCTCGAGTCGGATGAAGAGGAAGCGGTAACGAACTCGTCCTCCGAGTCGGAGTATGCGGAGACGGATCTGGGTCCGCCAAGGACCCGGTCCGCAACGAAGTCCACCCCGCCGAAGCAGGCACTCGTGGGACCAGAAATATAAGAAAGCCGGTAGAGAAAACACCGGAAAAGAGAAAAGGAAAAAAAATTAAAACCCCCCCTTTCCGTGAAGGCACCTCTAGCAAGGTCCTCAGATGTATCTGATATTGAGCAGTCCAGTTACGCCGATGAGATGGCTCACATCCCCCATTCACGCGCAACTGAACGAAAGCCAGACTACGAAGAAGTGAGCAAGGTCTATAAGAAATTCTAGACCACATGTGAGGACGCATACATATTCAAGCCCGATGACAAGAAAGAGATTGATATCTCTCAGCTTGTCCCACCTCCGGCAACATTCAACATCCGATCCAAGGAGGAACGAATCGTTGAGGATCTTGCGAACTGGCTACTAAACATGCCCGACAAGAGCACGAGACAAACTCTTTGCGTCATGCCCATTGGATACATGTCGAAACCCAAAGAGTGGGCAGAGATTGAAAAAGGGGACTTCTACATAATCAACGGGCAGCAAAGTGTCGCCGCTAGTAAGTGGATGATGGATGACGCCAACAAGGTCGACCGCACGGAGAGAGAGCATTTCCGAACATGGAATTGCTTTGTAGTCTGGTCAAATGACGTTGAGAAGCTGAGGCTAATCTCCGCATTCTACAACAGGACGAACCACTTCCAGGTTGCGCAGCCATCATGGGCAACTAATATCCTGGGAGCGCGGTCAGTATGGGAGGCGATGGAGAAGCCGAAGAATCCTACGCAAGCCGCGTCAGTCGGAACCAACACGACGACAAGACGCACGGTTGAAGCGAAAAAGAACCGCAAGTCCTTCCAGGTAAATTTGCATTTTAGTGCGATACGCGCTGATGTGTAACTTGTAGTATAATGAAACTTGCAATGCAAATTAAATTGTAGTTAATTGTCCTCCTCTAATGCACGCTATATGTCAAAACCACAGGACTTCGAGAAAGCTGTCTTTCTGCGATTCTCAATGATTGACGTGAACAAGAACCTCCGAATCGCTAAGACAAAAGCAAAGGAAGAGAAACTCAAACTCACAAATGAGTTGAAGTTAATAACGGCACCGGCGGAAGTATACAAGCTCTGGAGCGAGGTAATCACTGCGGCCGCATTCGGAGAGCTGATCAACCCTGATACGCGGAAGACGTTTAATGCAAGGATAGGATGGAACCCGGATAATTGCCTTCTCAATAGAGAGTTCTTCAAGCATCTGGGAAATCTGAGCTACGACAAACTGGCAACACTTGTCAGACACATGCTTAACCAAACTGGTGGGAAACGCACGCTTACTTATCCGAAGGTGACGGTGAAGGCCATATCGTCCGTGCTCGAAAGCTGCTATACTGCCAGGAAGTGGTCGGAGAGGCGAAAGCGCAAGCACTTGGTAAAGAAAGAGCTTCACCAAATTGATCCAGAGCTTGGCCTTATGAATGCCAGAAACGAGATAATTGTAGAGTTGGAAAGCATTCAAGACGTCGCGGATGTTCTCCAGAGCGACGATGGACGTGCTGCTCGACAGACCTGGCGAGCTGTACTTCGAGAGAGCGAAATCGGTCAGTCAGAAGAATAAGACTTGTGCAGAAATCTCCCCCCAGGCTTTCGAATTCTTCAACGTATTTTTGGACCACAAAAAGAAATTCAAAAAGCCTACGGCCAAAGGTTACTACCGGCCTTACGTTGAGAGCTCTAATCTTTTCATGGAGTGGTCATCAAGATCATGGACTCCGGAAACCACAACGAGAATGACGTTGGGAGTGATCGACTTTAGGACCTTGCCCGAAGTGGAGAACAAGGAAGTTTCAACTGTGGACAGCCCTTACTTCAAAGAAGTAATGTTGTCCCTTCGCAAGAAAAAAGACTTCGCACTTCACGATGTCCCATCCTGGCTCTTCATTTGCGAAGACGAGAAAGAGCAAGCGCAAGTCTTACATTTTGTGGAGACCGACGAAATTCTGAAGACTTTTTCCGTAGACTACTCTATGTACTCGGCAAGCAAGAATGATCATCTCGGAGATATTTCGGCGTCCAATAAGCAGGATGTCGAAATCCCTGACGAGTTCGAGTGCCCGAAGACCAACAGGTACATGAAGGCGCGTACGTACAGCGAACTAGAATATCGTCTCCACAGCTTGGAGTTGCGCATGGAGTTTTACTTATGGCTTGTCAACAGTTTCTGCGCACCGAGAGGTTGCATCTTGTCTGCCTTTGCGTGAGGAAAGCTTACTTGCGCAGCTGTGGTATGTCAACTCACTGCCGATCAGACCAACTTGCGCTGATGTGTAATCCATTTGTAGTAATACTTAGATTTTTTGAGTGTCTTCATTTAATGCAACGGGTCGATTCAGCTCGGGTCGTGCTAAAATACAGTTATTCTAACCCTTCGCTATCCTGCAGATGTTATCTGTAGACGTTTACGCTGTTGGATACTGCGTGGAATCCGATGATTGGGAGAAAATCTGTTCAAGGGCGTACACGTTGGACAAGGCAAATTTCCTCGAGATTGGGTACCCCATCAAAAGTGGAGTAGATCCTAGTTCCTCCTCAAAGAGAAAACAGAGATCAAGTCAGAGGTCACCAACCAAGAGAAAGGTGGCTCTAGTGTTCGATGATGTGGACATCCTTTCCAGTGACGATGAAGAGGGAGAGAATTTGGAGTTTGGCGATGAAGATGTGGGCATTGAGGAGATGCCCACACCAACGAGACAATCCACCGATGTGCCGGGGTCGTCAGCTTCATCTATGCTTCCGCCCCTGTCGCAGACGCCAAGGACACCCACACGTACTGGTTGGCCAGAGAAGAAGAGGAAGACGGACACCTACGCCAGTGTCGTATTGCAGTTGGCCGACATTCAGAGGACCAATGCACAATCACTGGCTGCTATGCAGAGGCAGTCCGAGTTGGTGCAGAAGCAGAATGAGATTGCGTTGGCTCAAATAAAAGCCGACAACGCAAACGAAAGGATGCTCAACATGGAACTGCACAAACGCAACACGGATTGGATGAAGGAGGAGTCCTGGAAGAACAAGGAGCTCATGCAGTTATTAGTGGGGAGGGTCAGAATCCAGCCCGTTGCGGAACTGCAGCCTGCGACGCAATCGCCACCTCTGATGCTGCAAGCCCAACCCTTGAGCTCCAACATTAGCAATGCCTCGAGTCTTGTGCATTCTGAGAATGCACCTCCACCTCTTCCTTTTTCAGATCCTGTCTCGATTCCACTCCCCTCAGCGGAAGAAATTCCACCTTCCATTGAAGAGAGTACAGTCGACGCCTACGAGAGAGACACCGCGTTGGATAATGTTGCAATTGGGCACAACCTGCCAGTGGATGCCCTCGAGCCGGCTCAAGCTGGTACTGACCAGCCCAACGATGAACCACCTGCAGGTTGTGCCCAATGACCATTCAGTGTTCTTTGTGTAGATTCAACGCGGCTCGCGCTGAACTGTATTACAGATTTTGGGCTAGAGAATTTATTGTAGATACAGCATGTCATTTCTCAGACGGAGCTCCACCTCGAGTGGAAGCCATAGTTTTGTAAAATGCAGGAACAGTTTTGTAAAGGAATACTCATTTCATTGAATTGTAATATATGGACTTCTCACGGAGATTGTTTTTCCTCATTCTTGAATCGCAGGCCTCTTGAATCTCAAAAGCTTGTCTGAAAAAGGACCATCTATCGTCGCACATTCTCTTCCACCAATGCCTTTGCCCCTCCCAAACATAGATGAGACACAACCAACCACTGAACTACATGAACCTCCTAGTCCTGCACCAACAACAGTTGAAAGCCGAGATGAACCTTCAGGTTCCACGCGGAGGAAGGTAAAGTGCGCCCTCCTATTTTGATGGATTCATGACTCTTCTTCTTTCATTTTAAGAAATGCTACACCTTGGACTACATGTCATTTGGCGTGACTGGACACAATTTCTTCCGTTTGTTACCAGGGGTCCGATCTGCTGGTCTCTGATAAGGGCTCCCGGAGGAAGTCCATACAGTTGCTGATAAGGGGTCCACGGAGGGAGTCCATAGGTCATTGAGGTCTGGGATGGCTAGGAAGTGGATGAACGTCGTCCTGGACCTCAATGGCATTCTATGTGTCATAGAGGATTAGAAATCCAATGGGTCAGGGCAAGCATACAACCAGAAGTCGGAACCGCACTCGGCCACGGTTGGGGCCATTGTAGGACCCAAGGCTGTCTATGTCAAGCCCAACTGCTCCACGTTCCTCAGAGAGTTAGGCAAGATAGCATTCGTCTCTGTGTGGAGTTCTATGAAGAAGTCCACTACCGATGAGATCTGCGCTTATCTGTTCCGGGATGGAGGGTCGCCCTTCCAAGTTCTGGGACAAGATGCATGCAAAACGCTAAAGCGCTGGGATGGAGTCGGCACGTGGGTCCCGTATAAGGAACCGGGAACCGACAAGGCACAGTTTCTAAAAAACCTGGATGTGCTTTTCGGCGACTGGAGGACAAGCTTCACTCCTGATAATACAGTCATAGTCGACGACAGCCGTCGGAAGCACATCATGAACAAACCGGAAAACGTTATACTCTCGGAGTCTTGGAGTTACAAGGGAAAAGGGGATAAGGACACGTTTTTGCTCGAGGTTCTACTTCCTTGGTTTCAGCAATTACACCGAAGCCAAGACTTGGGACTCAAATCGTTCCGTAAAGTGAAGAAGTGGAAAATCGGGCAAAAAATGCTATGCGAGGAAAGGAGTCGTCGAAAATACGACGAGCTCATGAAGGTGGTCTAGGGGTCGACTAGTGCCACTAGATAGGTGGCCTACAGGAGGTATGCAATTCAGTGTGAGTGGAGTTGATGTGTAGTATTTTGAAGCCTCATTCAGTGTTTTTGAATCTCATACATTTCAGCTCGGGTCGCGCTGATTTGTAACTTCGCGGGCAATCACAGTTGTGGCCTCTCCTATCAATCTTGACTACGGAGAGCCCAAAATGTTGTCCAATTTGGAAATTCTGTCGATTGTTATTCTAATTTGAAGTACGTTTGTTGCAGATGGACAACACATCAGAGTACCCTGCAACGGAAGGACTCCCGTACCAAGTGTCCGCAGACTCCATCCTTGACTATGGACAGTACGTCATACTCAGTATAGGGAACTTCATCTGTTCCGCACCAACTGTCAATTCCACTATCGACTTCTCAAGGAAACCCATCAACGAGGGGGGGGTGGACAGTCCGCCGGAAAAGAAGCCGCGCTTGCCAGTTTCATGCTCGCCATCTCCTCTGCGCTCCAGGGATCTCAAAAAGTCCTCAATGTCACCAGCTCCCTCCGATAAGGGGACTCAGAGGAAGCTTTACGGAGACGCAAACTATCCCATATGTATCCTGGAGGGGACACTGGAAGCTCCCTTTGCAACTCGTGATGCAGTCGTCCATGTACCACTTATTCCACCAGCGCTTCCTCGTCGCCGTGCATTATCTTCGATGGGTAGAGAGAAGAGGAAATATGATGGGCCTTCAAGCAGTCAATGCTCAGCTCCATCATGGGATTCCTGGGAGCGACGGTCCTTGAAGGCACAACGGCTGGAATATATCCGCAAGGGTGGAAAAATTGCAAAAGGATATAGTCGTGGTCCTGAAATTCTCATGGCCATGGAGAAGATGAAGAGTAAATCGCTCCAGTAGTTGTTCCTTGTGATAATTGTATATTGTAGAGTGGACACGGTCAAGTGCTTTTGAATGATTTGTAGTTCTGACGCACTACCACTTACATAGTCGGGGAGTATATATACAGTGTAATTGATGTAGGTAGCAACAATCCTCCTAACATAAAAGACATGATGCTTGGAGATTGTATTGGTGCCATTCGATGCAACATGTTCAATTTTGACAAATCTGGTAGTCTAGGTTCCTTGTTTTCTTCGATTGTGATGGCCTTGTGAGTAGGAGTTCCAAACAATGAGATCATGGATATAGGAGAAGGAACTGGACGATGGCCTCCGACGTACATCTAAACACAAGAACTGTAGAGACCTAAACATCTAGGCGTCGCTCTTGAGAGCTCCATGAGCGGGCAATCCAAACTACCATGCGTGAAATTGCCGTTTGAGGAACTCCAAAGTGGCACCTTGATGTTTTTGGTTCTATGATTTTGTTGCTTACATCTATGTTAGGGACCATCGACCAGTTCCTCCTCCAATAACCATGGCCCCTTCGTTTGAAGCTTCTACTCACAAGGTCAACACAGTTGGAGACGATGAGGTCCTGCACTGCCAAAAAAGTGACGCTAGGCATCACTAGTAGATATAGTTGTACATAGCGAGTGCATATGACACATCGGTACTTGAAGACTAGAGGTATGTTGGAGACTTAGTAGAAAGGATCTTGGGAAGATGGCATCCAATGATTGTACGAGACATGTAGGCCTTCAAATGAGCTAATTCTATAGTGAAGTCGAACTGTAGGAAGCAAAAATAGGAGAATCCATACAAACAATTGCTGGCATGGTGATTGAGAATGACGCTCACTCCTTGCGCTGCACACAACGCAATGTTTGAGGGTCACTCTCAATCGTCATGTTAGGCAATTGTTTCTATGGAATCTTGTATGTTTGTTTCTTTCGGTTCGCCTCCGCTATGGAATTAGTTGATTTGGAGACCTTCCTTTCTACTTTGTGATGTTTGTGGATGCCGTATATGCATTACACTCATCCATTCCCAATAATGGTCAATACAACTTCAATTCGAATGTCATGTATCTTAGAAATAGGAATGCTAGAACTTAAGAGTGTCAATGTGTCTACATATGTAGAGGGTCACTGCATGTATTTCGACAAGGAAAGTGTATACATCCTATAAATTTGTGAATTCAATGATGACATTCTATTAAGGAGTTATTATATATGCTTTCAATTTCTAAATATAGCACTTGGATATGTGTTTTATGGGCCATTACATTGCTGATTTAGTAATAAATAATCGTTACTTTTCTTAAGTTTATAATTTCTAGTCAGTGCCAACTGCCAAGCTCTCATTTCACTGGAAAACTCTCATTTTAATGAATATTGTGTTAATATACAATGCATAGGATGGGTGTAGGAAGATGGTTGTTCAAATATCCCATAAGGATTGGGTGTGAAAGCATGAGCTCCCATATAACTTTCATCATGTGCTTCATCAAGCACCATGAAGGTGCAACTGGGAACTAATTGTCACAATTAATTGTCATAGTTATTTCCCAGCTGTTTTCATGGTTTTGCAAAGTACTAAGTAGTGGAATGATAAAAATAAAAATATAAAAGAATTAAAAAAGAACTCCAATGGTAAATTATCAATAGTAGTACGGAAAGGAGTGCGTACATCTTGGGGTCATTTCTTTACCTTCCTATTCCTACAACACTAGCTAAATCCCTGAACACGCTAAAAGCCAGTTTATATTAGACATGTTCTCAAACAAAAATGGAAGTGCCTCTAAATGTGCACAAATGATCCTAAATTTGGCGGACCTCAAATGTTTTCTAAATCCACGGTCATAGAATTTCAGTTGTCCCAAAGTCCACGGTCATGGGTTCGTCACAGATTTTTTGATCAAATACAAATTCCAACACAAATTTTTCCATCAAAAAAATTTCACACTTGCAGGCTCACAGGCTCACAAGCTCCCGCTCCTAGGCTCGCACAATAGCAACCCTGCTTCCTTGACCTAGTGCGCCTAATATAAAAAGGCCCACTTGTGTCCATCATCCTCATTCTCATAGTTTCACTTCCATTTTCATGCCGTAGTTGAGAGCATTGAGTCTTGTTATTTTTCTTCTCCCTCCATGCTTGTAGACAACCTAGATGTTGATTTGATTAGTTTGAAGCCAAGTCAGAGAGGAGGAAGGTGTGGGTCGTTGTACTTCTCATCTGCCAAAGCATTGAAACGGTCTAGGATGACAAGAGGAGGGAGAGTGCCGCCAAAGACTGCCGAGCCAATACCTCCAGATCTTCGGCAAGTTCTCTGCTATGAACCAGGGAGCACTGTCGGAGAGGAGGATGTCCCTGCCGATGGTGTCAACGATACTCAAGAGGTGGCAACGGAAAACAAAAGTTCAAGGCGTGGCAAAAGGGCAGTGGACGTCTCAATTGTAAGAAAATTTGAGATTGGTCTTCAAAGATTGTGTAGTCTTATCTTGTAATCATCTTGAATGAATATCTTTTGATGGTGAGCATCAATCATAGAGAGGTCCATAGAGCATTGAGCGGTGCGCAATATCAGTTTAGATTTAGAGTGCCGCATTGAGTTGGAAGAATAAAACCAGTCATTATGTGCTTAAGAACCGTGCATATTATGCTAGTTAGGTCCTTCAAGGCAGATAAGCTTCTTTCCTTGTCAATTGGAACTTCCAATAAAACTTTGTTTGGATTCCAAAAGAACAAAAAGTGGAAACCATGTAAATTACGGAATAGGTTGAGCTCATATTTTTATCTAGTATATTCCTTAATAATAAAGGAAATATGAAGCTTATTTTGTAATCAAAAGAATTCAACCCACTTAGAATTTCAAATCCTAAGATTTCAACCATATAAAATTTTAAATCTTGGAAGCGTAAATTTGCGGTTTCAGGGAATTACAGAGTCCATTTAAACTTCCAAAATTCATTTTTAATTTTAGAAAGCTTCAGAAAACATTAAACATCTAGGATTTGCTGCCAATTGCACTTGTCTTAGAAGAGAAATCAGTAAAAAATGGTTTACAAATTTTCATCTATATAGGCAATTTCGTTAAAATGGCGGCAGTTTTTTGCCATTTTACCGGAATGTAGTGTTATTTTCTAACAAATGCAGTGCCATTATACTGGAATACTGCCATTTTAACGAAATTGCCTATCTATCCATTAATGAGTTCTAGCTTTTAAATGGCCAATTTATGGTCTTGTCACCTTCCGCTGGACGAGAGATGTCTACGGCACTGTGGGTGCTTAATTACCCACCCTTGGTAATTAATTGGACACAACCAGGTTCTAGGGGTTAACTAAATTCTAACCTAACGGGTGACTAAGCGTAGGTCCATTGTGCCTTCCAAGCAATGGATCTTTTTTCCTAAGTTCCTAATTTCCGCAGGTGACAACGGAGTTGCCCCGATTGGCGAGGAAATAGTCCGGGCTAACCATCCCCTAACGGTAACCTATACGGACTACTACCGAATCTATCCTAATCTATGGGAATCTAAGGCTAATTAACCCTTCCTAGTACTGATGGGGGATGCCTAAGTTCCGTCCATGATTTCCTATGTCAATTGGATGTGCTTAATTTCTTAAGGTGGTTGGCTAACGGAATTCCTAAACTCAATGGTTCTTCTTTATCTAACCTTAACTCGTGATTCAACTTAAATTCCGACTTAAAGTAGACCCTTAGTTTAACTCTTCGGTTTTTAGGCTAATCCTACTTTATCTTTTAATCTAATTTAATTGACCTTCTAATCTAATTGATTCCTTCCCCTAATTTAATTTACCTTTTAATCTAGGTTATCTTCCTTCTAGTTTAATTTATCCTCTAATTTAATTTCCCTTCTAATCTAATTTAATTGATCTTCTAATCTAATTGATTCCTTCTCCTAATTTAACTTATCGTCTAATTTAATTTATCTTCTTCCCTAATTTAATTTACCTTCTAATATAATTTCTCTTCTAATCTAATTGATCTCTTTTCCTAATTTCATTTACCTTTTAATCTAATTTATCTTTTACTTCCTACGGACCTACCCTAAGTCTTTATCACCTAAGGCAATTTTGATTTGCTAATTTAACCCTAACTCCTAATTGGATTATTTTGTCCTAATCTAATGTTTACTTCTTGGTTGAGTTCTGACCTTAATGGTTACTAATTCCTAGTCCTATCCTATCTTAGTCTAATTTGGTTGCTTTTATGGTCAACTTCTATGTATGAGATGGGTTTGGATACTTCTAGTCCTATCGATAAACTTCTATGTCTAAACTTAAGGTCCCCCCTAATTCCTATTTGCTAATCAAAATTAATCACTACTTAACAGAATTTAGCGTAAATTAAAAGAAAAGCACCAGGGATTAGTTTACTGACTCACCTGATCGTTGTTGGCATGCGTGACATTTTCCTCCATACCTCCAGCCACGTGCTCGTATTCCATAGCCGACACGTATTTTGAAGTGGTCAATTGCCTATTGCTTAGTTGTGGAAAAAAATATTACATTCTAGTATCCTAAGGCATTTTTTCCTTCTCCTTATCCCCTCCTTTCATTTGCCTTGGTACTATTTCCACCCACCCCTTAATGGGGGTCTTACGCTATGACACTAACTCCTTGCAATTCTAACCACCCCTCTTACGTCATCATGTTCCGCGTCATTTTCATCCTTCCTCTAATGGTTGGAGAGGCCCTTTTGGGGATTCCCTTACACCCCTAAGCCTACTTTACTATTGATCTTCTCTCTCCTTCCTCCCCTACTTAGTCATATCCCTCTCTAATCTCGCTCCATTGTTTGTCTTGTCTTGTTGG
This sequence comes from Rhytidiadelphus loreus, assembly GCA_947034895.1. Classification (NCBI taxonomy): domain Eukaryota; kingdom Viridiplantae; phylum Streptophyta; class Bryopsida; order Hypnales; family Hylocomiaceae; genus Rhytidiadelphus; species Rhytidiadelphus loreus. The sequence goes on along the minus strand of OX344765.1, from coordinate 22,334,427 downwards.
AGGGATGTGAGAGCGTTTGGTTGCATGTGCAGGTCACGACACGTGGAGCGGTTCACCCTCTCTTCTCCCCCCCCCCTCTTTGTTTTGCACTACTAAGAGGCCCCAGCTAGACCCCGTTACATCCCCCCTCTTTCTTGTCCCTTGACTTCAACCCTTTAACTCCCCCCTAATCCCCCCTCCTAATCCCAACTTTCCTACCCAAGTTTGGACTCCCTGGACCCAAGTTCTGACTCCCTAGACCCAAGTTCTGGACTCCCTGGACCCAAGTTCTAGACTCCCTAGACCTTCAGCGACTGTCCCGACTCCCCTTGCGACCTACTGGCCCACCCAGCAACCTTCCCGACTCCCAAGCGACCTGCTGGCCCTTCCCAACGACCTGTTGGACCTTCCCAGCGACCTGTTGGACCAACCCAGCGACCTGCTGGGCCCTTTCCAGCGACCTGTCCTGACCCCCTTAGCAAACTAAATCTATTTTTTGGGTTCCTTAAGGGAATCCACCCAAGCAAATCTAAATCGGACTTTTGGTATTCCCTTTCCGGCGGTTGGCGTAGTTTCTTGTTTTATGGACGCCGGCTCACAAGGGGTGACTCTAAAACTTAGACTTAATCTCGGACGCTAAACCTTGGACTTTTCCGAGAACGTCTCGGACTCTAGACTTTGGAACGAAGGTACCTAGGGGTTCGAAGCTTCGCCGTAGAGTTGGGTTTAACACCAACTTTAGGACTTACGAAACCTCTGAGTTCAAAGCTCCGCCGTCTGAGGCTTGTTTTTTAACACGCACTTTAGGATTGGGACTGGTTACAGGTTCAAAGCTTCGCCGTTCCCCGGGGGGTGGGGCCCACTCACAACCAACAATGGAAAAGACAACTTTGGTTAGGACTTAATACGGGGGCACACATGCACACAAGGTCAAGGATCACGGGTAAAAATCATACACTAAAGGCCCCCCAAAGCGGCATCGCCAAGGTACGGTGGGGGGGGACTTTAGGATTAGTACAAGGCATAAGAAGTCACACAAGTATAGGGAAAACCCCGTTAACTCACAACAAGGATGCAAAGTAAGGTAGAAGGACCCAAAAGGACCTTCAAAGAAAGCTTGAAATAGAACAACAAAGGGAGCCAAAAGTGCTCCAAAAACAGCGTAGAGGTTTTTTGGCCTAAACGCCAAAAATTCCAAGATAACTTGGACCCACGGACCCAAAACAAGTATTGGGGGTGTTTGGGGAGAGAGAAGGGCCCCCTTTTATAGGTTTCCAAGGGCCCACTCCCCCCCTCGACGAGTAACCTCATCCATCCGGATTTTCATCCAAATTTGAGATTTTCACCTAATTTTGGGTTTTACGCTGGCCCTAATCTCTAACTTTTGGAGTTTAGCTCGGAATTGCAAATGGATTGCGCCAATGGCTTCAGAATGCCATTTTTAGCTTAAGAGATCCCCTACCCCCTATTTCTATCACAAAAAACCCATCGGAAACTAGGGCCAACTAGGGCCAGTTAAAAGGGTAAAAACCTAACTTTTGGGGTTTAACTCTTTTGGCTTGGGTAACTAGCTAGGGTTGTTGGGGAGGCTCTAGGGAGTAAGAAAAGACTCCTTGATGTCATCGTTCCGACTTCGTACACTCCCGGGACGCCGGTCAACCCCGCAAAGATCCTGCCGTAATTATTAATTGGGGGGATGTTGTTAGTTTCGGCTGCTTCCCGCTATTGGAACACCATAAAATTTGTTGGGGCGCGTTATTAACGTAAAAGATGCTAGTCTAATTTTTAGTGAGATTTTACCGCGGCCTGGGTATTTTCCATGAATTTCCCAACGTGGCCTTTGGCGGTTGACTGCTCGGAAAAAGATCCTTTGGAGATCAGAAAAAACCGAGACTTTTTGGGGAACCTCTCATGGAGTCCTCCAAGCCACGTGCCAAGTCTTGGGCTATTCTGGCACACAATTGGTGGCGAGGTGAAAACTGACTTCGGTTGAATCACCGGCAGTCAAGGAATCTTTCACATGTGAGGGAATCTTGGCAAATGGGTTTTGCCGTGGACACTCCGACATGTTCCAGATCCAAGAACATTATCCGGCGGCTGTGGATTCCTCCATGCGGCCTGTCCGGGACAAGTAACACCTGCAAGCTAACAATTTGGATTCCTAATGTTTCGTCGGTGGAATGGAGAAACTAGAACCTATCTTTGGAGATTTACGTGGGGACCTCCCTAACTCTCCTAAGACTTAATTTAGCCTATCATGATTACATGCACTAGGTTTTGGGCTATTTTTGGTAAGTTCCCAGTAGCCCTATTGTTTTCCACTAATTACGGGTTCTAACCTATATACAAGTGGGTTTTATGGGTAATCTATGGATAAAAGGCTATTTATGACCAAATGCTATACTGGTACGTGACATACCTATTTTGGTTCTACACTCTTTTTTGGGCTTTTTGTACTACTTTATGCCTTAATTTGTAATAAACTAAAAAAAAGAAAACAATGAGTCCCAAGTGACGAATTTGGGTCTCACAAGCACCTACAAGAGGGTTTATAAAAACCAAAATCAGCCATGTGTGAGGAAAATGGAACGACCTTTCCATTCACAAGTGGCTTATCTACATGAGTTCATAACCATGTAGATCATACACCGTCAAATTTCATTTTAATATTTCAATAACCGGATGAAATCAGTCAATCACCAAATTCTCGATTAGGTGGGGTATGCCGTCACAAACGTGAGCTTCAACGTGAGCAGCATGAATGTGCATAGCTGAACGTGAGCATTCACGTGAATATGTAAGGAAGTAGATATCTTGAAACTGAATCTTTGTTGCTTGAATTCAATCCTTCAATCTAAATCAGAATGCTTCCCTACTAGTAAATTTAATGCCTTCACCCGCAAGTTGCCAAAGGGACATCGCAGAAGTCGCAATCTCAGTTGCCTAAGTTTCATCAGTGCTTGAAGTGCCATCTCTCAGTGTATGCCCAACGAGAATCTCCGAACAAGCAGACATGCTCCAGTCTCACTCCTGCAGGTGGATTTCACTCGCGTAGCACGTTTCAAAAAACAGAAAGGGGAATCATGGACTCCCGCCGAGCTCCAGAAAATAAGTAAAGAAACTACCCACGCAAAGTCCAGCGATCCGAAAACAGCCCACCGCGAAAATCGTGGAGCCTCTCAACCAGTCTCCTCTTCCACCCTCAATCCTAGCCGCAATCTCTCTCCTTCTAGTTTGCACACCGCGCGACTCACACACAAGTCCACTCACACACAATTACAATTTCCATCTTTGCAGGGTACGATGACGAGGAGTACAAGAAGCCACGGCCGTGGAGGCACGCAAGACCCACCTCCTCTTCCAACATGCCCTCGTGCGCTCCCGCAGGTACTAGCCACTCCGTAAACAACCCTGTCATTTCAATTTTCAATTCAAATGAATTGGTCTTGGTCCCGCGAGCAAACCAGTGAAGGCTGAATGACCTCGCTGCGAGGCTGCCCAGTCATGTAGAGGTGAGGCCGCGACGTTGCCACCAATGTGGTTGCTGGTGAGGCTGCGGGTGAGGCCCAAGGGGATCACACCCCTCACCGCGCACTTGGTTTCCATTTTTTTTTTAATCTTGGGGGTCCTAGCTGGTTGTTTTACTTGACCCTCGGATCCGAGGGTGGACCGGGCTACCGCTGGGGGACCTGCTCCATCTCAGTCAGACGCGGACGTTTGGTTCTCCGAGCCAGACCATTCACCAAAAAAAATATTTCAAAATAAAAAAAAACGGGTGGTGCGCTTGCGATCCAGCCCGTGAAGGCTGTGTCACCTCACTGCGAGGCTGCCCAATCATGCAGAGGTGAGGCCGCGACGCTACCGCCAATGTGGCTGAGGGTGAGGCCCAAGGGGATCACACCCTTCACCGCGCACTTGGTTTCCATTTTTTTTTAATCTTGGGGGTCTTAGTTGGTTGTTTTACTTGAGCCTCGGATCCGAGGGTGGACTGGGCTACCGCTAGGGGACCTGCTCCATCTCAATCAGACGCGGACGGTTGGTTCTCCGAGCGAGGCCATTCACCAAAAAAAATATTTCAAAATAAAAAAAACGGGTGGTGCTAGGGTTGTTCGCTGCGACATCGCGACAAACAGATGTCGCGCGACGTCTAGTAGAGTCTGCGCGACGTCACGAAAAGTCAAATTTACCTTTGACTTTACAGGAAATTACCCCCCTTTAGGTGGATGCCACATGGTATCCACTTGGCAAACTGGAGGGCGCGTACGGATAGGAGAGTGCGGGTAGGGGCGACTGCGGGTGGGCGACTGCGGGTTTGGCAGGGAGACCGTAGGTTCAAGAAGTGTTCTTGGATGGGCGACCGCGGGTACGCAAAAGGTACCTAGACCCAGTGGTGGACCCAAAGTCGCCCAATTTCGACCCGCTGTCGCCCTCTCGAGACCCGCTGTCGCCCACGTTGGACCCGCAGTCGCCCTACCCAGACCCGCAGTCACTGGATACGCAGTTGCCCTATCCGTATTCGCCCCCCTAGACCGAAGTCACTCGCCCTATATAGCCAGTAGCCCATCATCATGCTATCACCTTCATTTTCCATTGAGGCTTTCTGTCTTGCAACCTTTGTTGGCTGCATGCGTGACCCTTTTGGATAATATATATACTATTTTTTGCTATCATTTGGTTCTTAGAATTTTGCGACGTCCGCAAATCTCATGGCAACTGGAGGTAGCAGTGATGGGTCCCTTCCGGTTTTTTCCACTGTACGCACTCCTGGTGCAATTAGGAAGGCTGCCAAAGACAAGACTAGAAAAAGGAGGGGTAACATTCACAAGAAGCGATGGCATGTGTTGAATAGTGATAACCACCTAGCTTTCAAAGGGTGGAACGAGGAGCCAGAGCCATGGAGTATGCAGGTGTGCAAAGACTACATTGAATGGTGTCACATCGGGAAGTTCTTTCCGGCATGGCGCCATCATCACAACCAACACAATAACAAGGCAAATTTGAAGTATTGTGAAAATCCAGCTTTCATACGAAGGTGTTTAGAATTGTGGTAGGTCCTCTACAAAACCCCTTTTGTAGATAGGAATGAGGCCCCTTTGTTCATTGCTAGAGGTGCCTATGCTGAGGTCGCCTTGAACAAACATGTTGACTGGACCACGATCAAAGAAAGTACCTACGTAGAGCATCCAGAAGTTGGAATAATTCCAAGAGGGGTTCTGAAATTTCCGGAGGGTGGACTTGGGCCTTTTCGAAGTGATCCACAAAACAAAAAAACTCAAGAGGTGGACATGGAAGAATCAGAAGAGGATAATGATTCAGATGGCACACGGATTTCTAAGCTTGTACGAGTGAAGGAGCAGATTATCACCCTCGTCCAAGTTCCAGTTCCAGTTCCAGATCCAAATGTTCAAGCGGCTCCATCATCGCGGGGAAAGAAGATGAAACATCCTGCCAAGGTGCGACGGTCCACCACAAAAATTAGATTGGCATCAGCCTCAACTACAATTGCGACTCCAATCTTGCCACCATGAGACGCCAGCAACGTCTTCGACTTTGCTTTAAGTGACGACTCGCCCGTATGTGCCACAAGTCACATTCCCATTCCACAGTCTGAATCTGATGTTGTTCACAATGCGATGACGTTGGCGAAGGCTCTCGACCTCTTGAAGACCAAGGATGCACAAATTGCAACCTTAGAAGGTGATGTGAAGAAATGGCGGTCTACATGTGAACAAAAAAATGCTCTCATTTCTCAACAATCCAAAGAATTACAAGGCCTTCGAGAAAAAGAGCGTCAGACTTTCACATTGTCGGACATGGACGAAACCTTTGTTGAGCAGGATCCACATCACTTGGACAAGCTTGTTGGGGACCTCACCAGCGATGTCATTCACTTTTCTCCCCCTGCCAAGCGTACGAAGCGTTCTTCAATTCTTCCAATGGCACCGCTTCCGTTCGTCTCAAGAGATTCTAGCAATCCGCACGTTGATGGTTTGCAAGGGACTCAGGATTCACTTTCGTTTCCTGCCATTCCACATCTACAATCATCAAAGGAACTTGATTTGGCTGAGAAAAATAGAATGCTTCGAGAGAAGTTGGCAGTGTTGGCAGCGACATACTATCATTGGAAGGTCGCGTGCATTCTCTCCGTGGATCGATCTCAACAAGTTGCGAAAGAGCTAGACAAAGTTTCGAAGAACTTTGTAGCAAATGCCCCTAAACGAGAGAATGGATTGACATCATGGGCATTGATGGAGGACATGTTTCCGGATAACATGTCCATGCTTGACGTGGCGGAAAAAAATGTCATAGATTGGGCACAAAATGGTTGGGACCATGGAAATCAGATGTCTAGTCACTTCAACGAAAAAGACCAAAGTCTATTGTGGCCAAAGCCAGCTCATTTCGTCTTGGATCATACCAAATGCCCCATATGTTTAGAACAATTTGGGCCAGAAGGAGGATGGGCACTTGGATCATGTACACATGTGTACCATCCTCAGTGTCTCATCACTCAATGTCTAATTAGACAACGATGTGTGATTTGTGCAGCACCATTCCATGATCGCTTGTATACCATGTTCAACTTGATAACTTACATGCCACCTTCTTGGAAACACAATAGAGACACGACGGCAGAGACACGATTTTGGGGACGAGACTTGCTTTGGAGTTGGCGAGAAGGCCTACATGATCAAGAAATGGGAGCTGCTGCCTCACAATTGAATTGGGAAACAGACCCACGTGAAATTCTAAGAGTGGCATTCAACCTTATGGGAAAAGGAGCTCACAATGTAGGGAAGAGGGCGTTTTTTTTTCAATGCCTTGGTGGATATTTTGATAAGACATCCCAAACCTTCAAGTGGGGTGCTCATCCGGAAGGACACCGTTGGAATTTTGAAGGTGAACAAGGGGCTAATCGTGATGAAAATGCCACTTCAAAAGACTTGAATAGTATGGCTTACCTCGACTCAACATACGGGCCTTATTATCAAAGCCAAGCACTCGATTATCTATTGGAGTTACACTCTCCGCAAACTAAAAGGACACTTGAAGCTCTCAAGAACTCCAATGTCTTGGAATCTATTTTAGAAGCAGATGGACCTGCTTCAAGGACTCGTGCTAAGAAGAAACTCGTTGTTGGAGAGTCCAATGATTACGAACAAGGTGCAACGAGTGATTCTCAAAACAATCCAATGGACTTGAACTAAATATTTCTATGAGATACTTACTTCAACGGTGGTTCTAGTTAATCGTAGTAGTATACAAGATGTAAGGCCCATAGTATAAGGGCCGTAGTATATCCATACTCGCACACTGTAGTACTCTAGCAAAAGTTAGGATTAAGATGTTGGCTTCTAAAACTATACCGCCTTGGCTATGTATTGTACTATTGTGCTTATCGACAACAACCTTCTATTGCTTTGGTTTTGAAGGTTTGGGCATACTTATACATTTGTAGCCTAAAATGTAATTGGTGAAATGCAAATACATTTGTTGTAATGCCTCGCACAATGATTCCATACACAGTCCCCACAAAATTGCTATCTTCAAATCTTTTAATGAATTTTTTCCTTTTGGATTTTTTTCTCATACAACATGTTTTTGTTTACATGGAAAAATTTGATTCATTCCATTCAGATTTTTTATGAGAAAGTTATGGACCATTTTGTTTGGCGGGCAACTTGAGTCTACAGCTTCTTCTTTTAAAAGTTGCTTGTAGGATTTGTTTCTCCAGGCAATTTCTACAATCTAAAAAAAAATTAGGTCCGGTCACATAGTTAACTTCACTTGATAGCACACTCTCACCATTTTCATTTCATTTTAGAGATATTCATTATTTAAATTTTACAACTACATCTTACCTACTTCTACTCAACAATTTCTTAAAGTATCCAAAATTGTTTTTGAAAATTGTTTTTTTCCCACACATAACCATAGGATCTTACACCTTACTAGTATGAGAATGTGTGGAAAAAATTTCAGAATTTTTCATCTTACAGATTGCAAGATATCCACATTTAAGGTGAAAAAAACAATTTTTTCAGCACATTGCTGGACTACATTATTTGACTTTTAACATTTTTCACTTTAATTTCTTGCACTACAGAGTTTTGAGCTTTAAACAAATATAGTGGAGAATTGAGTTGAGAGTCTAAATAAAAAAAAGGTTTTCAAAAAAACTTAATTTTCATTCTTAAAAAACTTGTAGAATAGAAGTGCATATGAGATTGAATGAAAATCTATTTTCTTTCTAAGATAGAATTAAAATGCACTAATCCCCACAGTCAAATTGTTGTTGCAAGCAAACTAAACCATGTCAAACTTCTTTTCTTGAACAATTGCCAAAATTGCGTTCCTAAATTAATCTTACAAGGTATTTTTCCCACCAGAAGCTCTAATTGCCCAATAAACAAGATTGTCCATAACTTTCTCATAAAAAATCCAAATGAAATGAAAAAAAGCTTTCAGGATAGACAAAATTATAATCTATGAGGGAAAACAATTTAGAAAAATAAATTCAGATGCTTGTCACATTTTTTTGCTGCCCATTCTCCCCTGCTTTGGAGTTTGGACTATATGGGCATAACTTTTGTTCCCGGGCACCGATTGGAAAAAAAGTTATATTACCACAAAGGTAATCGTTTTTTCTATCTTCAAATAAAGTTTCAAAAATTCTGTCCCAAATTTCAGCCTATAGGTACCATCTCTGACATCCATTCTTGCAAAGACACCAAATTCATAGCCCTCGTATTCAAAATATAATAAAAACATATGTACATTTCAAAAACAAAGGTGTGAATTTCTTTATTCCACAAAACCTTTGGAAAATCAAAAATTGGAAGGCCAAAATGTTTTTTTCTACCACACTAGATCCAACCACTAAGCACTTTTTTCACTATTCACAAAGTCACTTTCTTTGGGCTCCGGTCTCATTCTTTGAAGTTCCGCACGGGTGGCACCTATGGCTTCCACACTCCACTTGCGCCACTCCTTAAAATAAAGGATGTGGCGCTCCAAGTCCAATATGCCCTCGTGCAACAACTCTTGTTTTTTCTCCAGTAGCTTCACCAAATAAAAAAGCGTTGCTCTTTCTTCTGTATTGCTACCATAATCCGGAGCTAAAGCCAAGATGCCCTCTTTTTTGGCTTCTTTTAAGGCATCATCATAATATTCCATCTCTAGCTCACGTATTTGAAGATTCAAGCTTCTCCTTTCGCTTTGATGGGACCATTTATCACGTTGCAAAAGATCAAGTTTATTTTGAAGCACCGCTAAATCATTGGAAATGTGTACTCGCCCGTCTTCGATCTTCTTGAAATAATTTACTCTACTTTTGTTTAACTTAGAGTAAATCTTCTCATTTTCAGCAATGGCGTTTTCAGTCGCCTCTAATCCTTCAACCCATCCACAACAGTTGGATTCACTGGAAGATGTTGTACCTTCTCTTTCAAATTCATAAGATCCGCTACTGTTGAAGTCAAAGCTGCTCGTGCACTTTCGATCTTAGTGCCCAACATCTCCAAATTGTCTTCCAAATCATTGTCACTGCTTCCGCTAGACCCAATGTCTGCACCAGAACGGTCCACATAGATCGGTACATGAACATTTAAGCGTTGTTTTTTAATCTTGGACAATGATTGCGGCTCCTCCAGCTTCCTCTTTCCCTTCTTGTCAACTTGAACGTCCTCAGCCGCCTCTTGTTTTTCTTTGCCAATGTCTTCGTCGTCACTCTCAAAAAAATATCCATCGTATTCGTGAGTGTTGAAGACCATTGAACTTGGTCATCACCAACAGCCAACTTGCCAGGCTTTGCCTCTAAAAGCTTCTGATTTGCTTGAAGAAGTCCTTCATCCAGCACTATCGGTCTGTCCGGGCGGTCACCTATAGGAAGCTCCTTCAAGGTTGTCCAATCTACCTTTTTCTTCAATTGAACTTCAACGTACACCATTTGCACAAGATAGAAAGAGAAGTTGTCATTTCGATAAGGCTGGGACTCCAAATAGAGTTGCTGCCATACCTCCAAACACCTTCGCTAGAAGACAACACTCTTGCAGTAAGCTAAATTTGCCTTATTAGACTTCACGTGCAAAGGGTGTCGCCAAAACGGGAACAACTTGTTGATGTGGCACCAATCCACATATTTGTTTACAGTTTCATATGTCCAAGGCTCTGGTTTTACTTCCCATCCCAAAAAGGCCTTCATCTTTGGATGCAACAAGATGGGTACATGCTTCTTGCGAGGTTTGCCGCTCCTTTTACGATCCTTGTCACGAACTGCCTTTTTGTTGAGCCGAAGTCGGTATCTTGACATACCGTGTGGCGGTTGAGAGTCCTCGCCCTCCATAATGATCACTTCGTCTCAAAAGTAGCCAACTAAGTACTATGCGGTTTAGGGTTGCAAGCCTAAACCGTAGGTGTAAAAAATGCTAAACGTAATCCTATCACATTTAACATTTACAAAAATACAATGTTCTCGTGAAACACCCTATGTCATCCAAGCGTGAATAAAATGAGCCGTGCAAAGGGACAAAAATCCCCCCCCACAACTCAAACCCCTAACTTCTGTGCACGCATTCAGCCACGTCAACAGGTGAAAGACAGTGCACAGAATGTCAGGGAAAATTTAATGGCAACTGCGGGTGGAGGAGAACGCTGATGTACCCGAGGTCGACCCTGGGGCGCGTGCAGGTCCTCAAGTGGGGCAAGTGCGAGTCAGCCCAAGTGCTCCAGGGCGACCGCGGGTCCTGAAGTGGGGCGAGTGCGGGTCAGCGCAAGTGCTCCAGGGCGACCGTGGGTCCTAGAGTGGGGCGACTGCGGGTCTGGACAGGTGCTCCAACGCGACTGCGGGTCGAAGGAGCCCGGGCAAGTGGGCGACCGCGGGTCCAAGGCGACTGCGGGTCTTAGGCGACCGCGGGTCCAGGACGACCACGGGTCCACTTTGCGAAGGCGACCACGGGTCCTCGGCGACAGCGGGTCCATCTATTAATGCATGGACTTTTCTTTTCTTTCTTAGTACATGTTTATAGATTGTGATATTTTTTTTTCCATTTTTCCTTGCGTTGGGAAAGTGGCGATACTAAATGTTACGGAGGGGCTCCAAGCTTCAACATTCATCCACGTACTGGATAGAAAATGTGATACTAAGTATCTAAAATTCTATTTTCATTTACATTGTGGCGATTTCATCGAAGACTTTTCTAGAAGTTGAAGTTTTTCTAGCAATTTCATCCAAAATTTTCCTAAAAAATTCCTATAGTTTATAGCTAGCCTAAATTTTTTGTTGCTTTTGAGCACCAAATCTCAAGGGAAAAAAAAAGGATTGTGAGCTCAATCCCATTTGTGTTGCAAAATTTATGGAATACTAGTTTATACTTTATACTATATTTGGGGAGCCATTAGGGTTGAGGTCGGTTGTGGTACAAATGGATTCCTTATTGATTATCTGAACAGAAGTTAAATCTTTGCAATTGTTTTAGAAGAAGTTGTTGTTAACTAATTTTTTTCTTATTAATTAATTTCATTGTTAATTCTTAATTTTATTGTAAATGACTTATTTCATTGTTAATGACTAATTTTATTGTTAATAACTAATTCAATTGTTAATAACCAATGTTATAAGGCCTTATTCATTAAATTGAGACAAGTTCAAGTCTCATTTTAATGCATTCTATATCTAAAGTAAAAAGGAGTGTTCATTAAATTAAGACTCTTTAATAAATTGAGACTCAAAATTGTCAAAACACTACTTAATATATTTTGGTCCCACTTACAAAAGGAGTTACAACAAACTAGTCTCATTTTTATTTTGTTAACTTTTTATGAACATCAAAATATAATAAACCAAGAGGTTATAAAGTGAAACATTTCCTTTAATTGTGTAAAAATACCCCAAGCAAAGCTTTAGTGTACAATATTATTTGTATAACTTAACATTTCACATTAAATACATCAAAACCAAATATTTTTTTTGAAAGAAAATGCAAATGCATTATATGGTAATGCAATAACAAGGAAATTATATACTATTAATAGAAATGAAAACTATTACATCGCCATAATATCTTGATGAAAACTACATTGACAACATATATTTGTACTGAAAATAAAATATCTAAATGCGAAATGCATGGTAACTATATGAGTCTATAGAACTACAAACTATTCCTCGCCTTCACTCAAGGAAGCATCGTTGCTTGAATTAGACACAAAGGCCTCCACCGATGATTTGATGATGTTGATCTGCGGCTTGGGAATTGCAACTTTCGTAATAAGTGGGGGTTGATCTTCGCCCCCCCTTTTCCCACGTGGCTTGAAAGCTGTCATGATACAGTCTGTGTTTGACCAACATGACGGGATTAAACGGTCCTCGCGCCACACATTTCCTGCTTTTGTGTCCCATCCAACATATGTATCCATGTCAATGTGACGGCTTGAAGCAAGCGTCCAATATTGGATTTGGATCTGATGAATATGCCCTGGATCCGGATTCGGATTTGTAAGCGCCCTAGCAAGCCAAAATGGCTTTGGGTCTTCATCGGCGGGACGTACCACAACAAAATAACCTGCAAATACATCACGTGCAACACGGAATGAAGGAGGTGGACGGTCACGCTTACGTCCAACAAAGGGTGGATCTTCTGCAAACTCTTCACGCATTGTGCCATCCTCCCGCCTTGTGTCTTCGGGTTCCTCCGCAACCCTTGAAGTTGGCCAAAATCCATCTCTTAAGGTCTCACGCACCACTAGAGAATCATCCAGAGCGATTCTAACACCCTTCCAATAATCTTTTATGGGGTCATTCCTTAGTCCGAAACATCCGGAGTCTTCATTGTTGGCCATTTTGCTCCAGTGTGCAATGAAACCATCCAATCCTTTTTTGATCTCACCCAACGATTTCATTTGTTGTGGAGGCAAAGGTGGCGGACTACCGCTTGGCACTTTGGGACGTCCATCTTCGGTTTCTAACCATAAGCGAATTCCTTTGCCGTCCTTAGGCAACCAATCCTTCTCTGTACACAAGTTCTTGTATTCCATTAAGGGCCATCCACTGGAATCCATATAGAACTTAAATTGCTGCGACGTTGAATGACCTTGCAAGAAGTCCCCACCTGTGCCCAAATACCCTTGTACAAATCGCTTGAAGTCGGGAACTTCCTCAATGAAATGAGGAATGACAGGGTGGGTTTCACAATCCATGAATGATTTCATGAGCCGAGGAAGTGTCGGGTAGCTTTTGCTCTTCAACATTGTGCTCCATCTACCAAAAAGAGCATCAATGTCTTCATGAGTGTGGCCAACAATGAGGAAGTTGATGTATATTTCCCGAAAAATGCCTTTATAAACAAGGAGAGAACAAAAAGCAAAAACCCATCGGTTCTTGTTGTCTCCTGAAGCATTGTCGAGCTGGAGAGTCAATATAGGCGGCAAAGGTTTGGGTTGGAGATGTTCCTCTGGAGGAGGAAGGAGAGAATCCAAGCAAATGTCTGAGCCATCTAACATTGCCTTTGTTAAAGTGCATTGCCCTTCCTCATCAGAAAATAACGTGCGCGATGAATTTTTTGGCTCTCCTTCGAGATCACGCAACAACCTCGCAATAGACCCGATGGTATGATTTGAGTCTGTTGGAAAAATGTCCAAGCCATAGTGAGCATACCGAACATCGCCATGGCCATGGGCGATCATACCCGTTATGGCCACCGGCATCTTCATAAAAGAGTCAGTTGCTTTTGTCTTATGGGAGAAGTGAGGTGAAGCGGTCTTCGAGTGATCCATTTTATCATGGATGATGCACAACATCTTATCAGGAAATTCCTCAGATATTTGCCTAAACCCATAGTAGAGTTCCCTATGAGCCTTTTGCCCACTGAGATGGGTGGTGTAAATTCTCTCCCATTTCTCTTGCGCAATAGACATTGGAGTGCAAGCACTCCTCAACTGCTTGTATGTATCGCATAGACCACATCTGGCAAAAGTATCTCCACGGGACTTCGCAGCATATTCAGAGAAAGAAGCACGTCGAATGTTACTTAAGCCACTAGAGGAAATTGGTGGCAAATTCAGCGCGACATTGGCATCATTGATTTTTGGTAATTGGTCGCTCCAACGCCACGACGAAGGCAAAACCATTGCAGGGACCTTTTCTCCAAATTCTAGAGTTCTTGATTTGTGAGGCATTAAGTCAGCTTCACCTACTACCAAGTTCCGAAGTGTGGCAGTGGCTTGCACAGTTTGTGTGCGTGGCTTCTTCAATCCCATATTTCCATGCGCCTCCGCAACCTTCCCCTCTTTCGCCATGCGCTTGAACCTGTAGAAAGTAGCTTTCGAAATCCCATGAATGGTCCACCAGGCAGTGAGACAGACTTTGATGTTTTTCAGTGTTATCCATTCTTTTCCGGCAAGGTCTTTGTGCACCTGCCTATGTGCCTCAAGAAGACAAAGCTTGCGGACATACACGCCACCTTTCACATGTAGTTGATAACGTATGGCTTCAATTTCGTGACGTGGGAAGTGTTGTGTGCAATTCATTTAGCAACATGGTTTTGTGGACACTTCAATAATTGTCTGCTGAGTGAGAAGAGATTCCCTTTTTGGAGGCTGTTCAGGATCCAATTTCTTCCGAGATGTTTCATACGAACGAACTCCAACTCGAACGCGGCGGTTCAAGGCATTTACGGCGGTATTGTATATATGTGTCTGGTCGTGATCATAAAGACTAACACCATTCAAAAACACTTGTTTAATGTGCCACGAGACCATAGACCACATTCTACCTAGAGGGACTTTTGCCTCGCATAATGACTCCGCAATTTGCACAGCAACGCGGTTGTCACCCAAAGGCTCCCCATCTGAGTCAATCACAAGATCCACGTCTACACTCTGACACACTGCTTTTGCAACATCAACTCCTGCCTCATTTCTGAGGACAACTCCCCTAGTAATCCAAGATTGTTGAGGTAACCCATCGCAAGGAACAACACCAGCTGGTAATACGGGCACCGGAACCGCAAAATCATCAGGACCATGAACATCCATCCTGCATGTCAAAGAGTTGATAAATATAAGACGACATGGAATTCAACGCATCGTGTTAATCCATATATATCATCAAATTGACAATAAGCATACAACACGCATAGATTATTGTTGACACGACAATATCGCAAATTTCTATTAGGACCATGCAGTACAGTCATAAATGGATAATTGAAGACACCCTACTTCTAAACGGTAATATCAGTGCAACAGAAATATTGAAGATAGTATCGTCGATTCGACGATTACCCACACATTAACCACAAACAGGAGACATACGTAAAAGAGTTCAATTGTCGAGTCGACGACAACCCCAAATTGAACTAGCAATGAAAACATCCGTCAAAGAGTGAAATGAAATTGATGAGGAGGGTATCGTCGACTCGAAGATTACTCACACATTAACCAGGACTAGGAAACATACATAAAAGAGACCAATTGTCGAGTCGACGATATCCGAAATAGAGCTAGCAATGGAACATTCAATACAACAGCTGACAGACAAAAACATCAACGATAATGAAAACATCCACAATTAAGGAATGAAGCCTATCGATGACTCGAAGATAACATTCAATTTGAGCATGACAGACAATAATTTGATAAAATAGAATATTGTCTAATCAATCAAGAAGGACACGAAAACATTAACGTCCACACATCATGAAAAAAAACGGTATCGTCGACTCGAAGATATCACTGCCGATACTACATGATCATTAGTAATAAAATTACTAATCGACGGATATGTATTGTCGACTCGACAATACAGTCTACACTGCATTCCTATACCATGATTCCGTATTTTTCGCCGACATTCCCGGGATCCCAACACCTATGCATTCAGCTAGGCTGGATCATCGATAGTACCATAAGGTAACGTAGTCCTACAAATTCATTGGTATCATATTGCATAACTATTGACAGGGTGTACCACGGAATCGACTAAAGTGAACCCAACCTCTCAAATGCATAGAATGGAACAACATGATCGTAATTGGGAAATACTCTATGGCCGACAGGAGCCTGCGTTGGAAGAACGCAGTAATTGAGGGATGAACTGTAATGTAGCAAATCAAAGAACATGATCAAGAATGCAATCTTGTCCAAGGCCTGCAAGAACCTGAAATGCGAGAACGCAGTAGCTCGAAGATGAACATGGATTAGCGCAACACGCAATTGATGGAGAGCAACATCAATTCAGGAGCATCGACATGGAGAAAAATGAGAAAGGCGTGACTCCATCGCAAAGGCGAGTGCGCAAAGTGAAGGAGTTCAACTGTCTCCGTGTACAATGGGCGGGAAAATTTGAGCGCGAATTTCCGAGAATTCAAAATATGTTGACTTCGAATGGAGAATATCCAGTGCGTTCATCATTTTCCTGACATTACTGAAGATTCTCCGCTCACTTTTAGTTGCACTTTTCTAAAGATGGCTGTAGTGCACAAAAGATGCAACAAAATTTTGTCCATTTACAGTTGTTGGATATTTTCAATCTAGTTGAAAGGACTACACTTTCCAATCATCACATCCACTTGCCGCTATCTTTGGTGTAAGGTTCTACAATCGCCTTGATGGCACGTTCAACCTCAGCGTCAACTATTTTGGGGGATTTAGCATTTAAAACCATAGGTTTAGAATTTAAGACTTTTTTTTTTTTTTTAAATGGGAAACTCTTTGCATTCAAAAAACCAGCCAAACGCTAAGGTTGAGCAAATGAAGTGAAAACGACTTAGGATTTAGGGTTTTAAGATGCGTCATTTTTTGTATGGCCTAGAAACATGGTAGGGGTTCTTTTACGACAACATGGGTTTTTTCCTACGAAAGGGCCAACAAATTTTTGTTGTCAAAAATTTGTTAAAAAAATTCATTCTTCAAGTACTTCTATTCCTCATATTTCTTTGAATGGTTTTACAATACAATAGTAGTAGACTGTAGGGCAATTATTTAATTTTCACTAAATATTTGATTTCTTATGTTACTCAATGTATTTGTAGATGAATTTAAGAAAAAAAAAATTTAATCTTCCATCACTACAAATCTACAATCCTTAATTTTTGTAGACTTAGATTATATGCAGTACTAATTTAAATTCTCTTATTTAGTATGTCAAAATATTATTTCATAATGTACAAATTCAAAAATACATAAGTAAATTCCTATTTCAGGATATATAAATGAATAATGATTTATTATGCCATAATTTTAATTAGGATGGACAAGAATGCATATGCATAAATTTTAAAAATATTTTAGAAATCAAAATGAAATATTATAGAGGTTTGAAGTTTTTGAATTAAAGAAAAGAACTATATTTTTTTTTGAGACTACATAATAGTGTCATTTTATTGAAGAGTCTCAATTTTTGAACACTAATTTTATTCTATATATAAAAATGCATTAAAATGAAACTAGAACTTCTTACAATTCATTGAAGAAGGCCTTATAATATGCATTGATTTGATTGAATTCTATTCAAATATATTCTCTTGTAGTAGCCAACATGCTAATTAAACTTCAATAGTTCTGGAAGATTTTCCACCTTCTACTATTATGAGAAATTTCCACTTCATTTAAAAAAAGTGAATTACTACCTACCTTTTTCTATTCTAAGATAGTTCACATTGCAAACGTCATCTACATCAAAAACGCCAAGAAATCGGTAACATTTTCAACAAACTTATTACAATTGATTGATAAATGTACTCAACATGTTTCCGTCCCCTCTAGCTGGCCTTCAAATCTAGTACAAATTTGCTTTATAATATGCAAATGAAGGAGACTAAACCTTAACAACTAAGGTGCCTAGTCTACTTAAGGAAATGAATGACATGAAATTAGGATGGCTGCAACTTTGCAGGCTTGAATCTTTCGCATCAAATGTTAAATTTAAATAAAAGTTGTTCGATTCTCTACCACATAATATGTAATTATTCTGGTGAAATGTTCATATCAATTCAAGGAATTTTGAATGCTTCGGAGCAATTTGGAGATCAAAACCCATCACGTGCAAGTAATATTCAATATTACAAGTATTAACCATGAAAATAATCATGAAAAACATGTATATATGTTCCCAAAAATTGTATATGCAAGTTGGAAATATTTCATACATTAACATTTGGTAAGCATTACACAAGAATATTAACTTCTTCTCAAGCTTTAGGATTGAATTCAAATGTAGGAAAACCGTGGCAGTAATTTCCCAAAGTCCACATATCTATAAATCACGAAGTGAAAAAAAAATATAGAAATGGTTTCAAAAATGACACGTATAAGTTGCAAATAGTTCCCCCATAAATAAGATTTCATAGCATGTCCATATCCATGCACCTTTTTTGAACTTTGGCATTGAATTGAAGATTTGATGACCGCTAGTACGAGTGATTTCCCGTAATTATTTCAATGAAATATTAACCATGGAATCATGATAAAATTAGAAAGCATGGTAAAAAAATTGTACGTGCAAGTTGGAAATATTTCGTACATTAACATTTGGTAAGCATTACACAAGAATATTAACTTCTTCTCAAGCTTTAGGATTGAATTCAAATGTAGGAAAACCTTGGCAGTAATTTCCCAAAGTCCACATAATTATAAATCACGAAGTGAAAAAAAAAAATATAGAAATGGTTTCAAAAATGACACGTACAAGTTGCAAATAGTTCCCCCATAAATAAGATTTCATAGCATGTCCATATCCATGCACCTTTTTTGAACTTTGGCATTGAATTGAAGATTTGATGACCGCTAGTACGAGTGATTTCCCGTAATTATTTCAATGAAATATTAACCATGGAATCATGATAAAAATAGAAAGCATGGTAAAAAAATTGTACGTGCAAGTTGGAAATATTTCGTACATTAACATTTGGTAAGCATTACACAAGAATATTAACTTCTTCTCAAGCTTTAGGATTGAATTCAAATGTAGGAAAACCGTGGCAGTAATTTCCCAAAGTCCACATATCTATAAATCACGAAGTGAAAAAAAAATATAGAAATGGTTTCAAAAATGACACGTACAAGTTGCAAATAGTTCCCCCATAAATAAGATTTCATAGCATGTCCATATCCATGCACCTTTTTTGAACTTTGGCATTGAATTGAAGATTTGATGACCGCTAGTACGAGTGATTTCCCGTAATTATTTCAATGAAATATTAACCATGGAATTATGAAAGAAATGTAGAGATGGTCAAAGAAAACATACGTGCAAGTTGGAAATAATCCTATCATTTAGATTTCCTAAGCACTTTAGAAATCTCCTATGCACTACTTGTTATATAATTATTAGGAGGCCTACGCACCCGAATATTTTATGAGCATTTTGAAGATTTTATCGTAATTAATACTATTAGACGAAAGTTTTGTAATCACGTAGCGTCTCATAAGCAATAAGTGACAAAACGCCAAAGAATCTTAGTTTGTAATTATGTAGAAGAATTGTTTACTTATTTATCCTCCCAAACTATATATGGAACCCTAAACCAAGGACTTCTATGAATATTAGACTTTAAATGATTAGTTGTTTACAGAATTGTTTAATTTCAACGAATGATTTGCACGGTATAGTGGAATCTCTTTAATAAACAATTTAGATGAGATATTGGCAAGTATAGGTCTTTTAGAGACGGCTATATGTGGAGAATTTTGAGTGTTTAGGGTTTAGTATCGAATTGACTGGGAAGTAGTTCAGGGTGAGTCTGGGTATATTTGGACGGGTAAGTGCCGGTATATGAGGATGGGTTGAGTTTGTAGGTGGGTAGAATGGGTTGGGTTTGTAGGTCACGGGTAGAATGGGTTGGGTTTGTAGGTGGGTAGAATTTGGAGGCGGGTAGGTTTAAAGGCAAGTGGGATGGGAGGCCGATAGGTTGGGAGGGTTTGAGGCCGGTAGAATGGGTAGGTTTTTAGGCGGGTAGGTAGGAGGCGGGTAGGCGGGTAAGTTGCTTGCGGGTATACTAGGGCGGTTTAGGTGAGGGGGTCCGGGTATGTGGTCCGCAGGTGTCGGTTTATCCTCGCTAGGGTTTACTTTTTTTTTTCTCCGTAGGGGAAGAACTTGTTGCGAAGGTTTGCAGGTTGCGTGTTGGAGCTTTTGTTGGAGCGCGTTGGGTTGTTGCTGGTTTTGCGGGGTGCTGCTGCAGCTTCTTTCGACGGCTGCTTTCTTGCTTTTGAACCAGTGCTGCGCGAGGTTTCCGGGTTGTTGTTGCGGGGTTCGCGGGTTGTTGCTGCGGCTTATTCCTCAGTTTCTTGCGGTTGTGACTTGTTGGTGATTTTCGTAGTTCAAGGACTGTGTGAGACTGTGAGAGTTCGGAAAATTGAAATTTTATAAGTTTGAGGTTCTGGGGATCTTGCGGTCTACCTCGGCGCTGAGGAGTTTGCGTTCTACCTCGGCCCTAGGGAGTTTGCGGTCTACCTCGCCAGTTCACAGTTTAGGCTTTGGATTCGGAAAATTCAGATTTTTGGGGATCTTGCAGTCTAATTCGGCCCTGTGGAGTTTGCGGTCTGCCTCCACAGTTCGCGGTTTGTGTGAGGATTCGAATTCGGCCCTGTGGAGTTTGCGGTCTGCATTGACAGTTCGCGGTTTGTGTGAGGATTCGGAAATTTGAGATTTCTGAAGTTTGCAGTCTTCGTAGGGATCTCGTGGATCAGCTCAAGAGTTTGGCATTACGTGGAATTGAGGAGCTTGGTAGTTGGAGTTTGGCAGTTCGAGAATTTTGGAGCTCGGCAGTCTTGATGTTCAACTGCGTTTGAGGTTTGTTGTTGAATTCTGTGTTTCGTGAATTCGGGAGCTTGGCAATTGAGAAGTTTGATTTACGTTTACAGTTCTTAGGGTTACTGTTCTTTAGGGTTTTGCTTTCAAGTACTTTCTGTTCATTCTGTAGCAATTTAGGATTGAGCTGTTGATGATGTTCAACTTCGTTTGAGGTTTAGGGTTGACCTCTGTGTTTCGTGAATTCGGGAGTTTGGCAATTGAGAAGTTTGATTTACGTTTACAATTCTTAGGATTACTGTTCTTTAGGGTTTTGCTTTCATCTGTTTTTTGTTCATTCTGTAGCAATTTAGGATTGAGTTGTTGATGCTCGAATTCTCCAATCTGCTAGCAAATTTTAATGTATCTGTGCTCTTGTTTGAATAGGAATTGCTTTTTGTTTTGATTGTAATAATGTGTGCATGACAATTTATCTGTAGAATTTGGAGGTAGCTGAAGCAGTACCAGAGTTGGGAAGACTTTGCTTTGTTCATCTTGCAGGTATGTCACATTTTCCAAACTTGCAATTTGGAATTAACTGTAAGAGTTTGAAGGTTTGAAGGTTTAGGGTTTTTGACCGAAGGTTGTAGGCGGGTGGGGAGTAACGGTTTAGGGTTTATGTTTTTGTGAACAATATCACCTGCGAAAAGAATGTATAGGGTTTACGTTTGGTACAAGGGTGAAAAGTGAATTTGAGGATCGCAGTATCATCGACTCGAGGATTCACGAGAATAAAATAATAGCATGTGCGGTGAGAACAAGTATATCGTCGACTCGACGATCCACGAGAACCAAACTGCAGATCGATGCATCCTCAGCTACTAGTAAAATTTCTCCAGAAAATGGTATTAAAACATTGAAGACAGAACTGCCAGAACAATATGAAGTAAAAGTTGACACACTACATAGCTGATACCAAAGAACCCAGATCAACATAGCATTTAGGAAAACTGTCACCACATATCGTCGAGTCGAAGATACTCATATGCACAGAACTGATAAGAGACCAATCACCCTGCACTCCACCATCCAGCAAAGACGACAAATTTGTTTTAAATTTTAATACTAGATGCATATGATAATCGTTAAGAACAAGTCATACCGATACTTATTATATACTAGTCACAGAAGTCACAGTAGACTTACAGTAGAAACAGTAATTATATACTAGTAACAATAGTCGGCGATACCCCTTTACAACCTATCCTCGAGTCGAGGATACCTTGTGCTGGTGGGAGACTAATACTAAAATACGTGACGCAGGGGTTGAGCGATGGGCGAAACAGATGAATACAGTTATACAGTAACAGAGAGCCACATAGAGCCATTCGTGAATCCAATACAAGATGAACCATTCATTGCAGAGATGGAGGGAACTTATGGAAAACTGTGAAGATTCAAAGAACACATAAGAAACTGGAGTTTTGGTGTCAGCCGCTGGAAGAACTTCGTGTACCTTCGGTACCGAGCTCAGGGGAACAACCAATATATCCCCTGGAATATGAAGGAGAAGGTGACGCTCATCGACGACTACCAAAGCAAGTATGTCGTACTAGTTCTTCGTAGCGTAGATGACGTTGGAAATCCAGGAAAACATTGTCACTCGATGGTAATCGATGTGGACGAATATCACGCTAAGTTTGACTTAGATAACTTGATGACCTTTCTTCAAGGGTCAGAGATGGACTCCCTCAATGACGAATTCGTGAAGTGTGGATATGTACCGTGGAGTGACAGCACAGCCAAGTCAAACGCTAGTAAACTCCGTTTAATATGGCAAACCCTGGACCACTACGCACTGACCAATTCGAGACCGGCCCCAGCGGTTGGAGGCAGTGTCCCCAGGCAGGCGAGACGAGTTTCAGCTGGTGGAGACCAACCACAGTCGGGTCATACTGGCGAAGTCAGTCAAGGAACGAGAGCTGGGAAAGCAAGGTCCGAACCCCAAAAGCGAGATCCTCCAATGTCAGAGCCAAGTGATTCTACAAGGAAAAGACGAAAACCAACTCTTCCTGGTACAGTTGCGGGTGCTGGGAGTTCAGGATCGGCCCTGACAAACCTAGAAGCAACGCCGGCGACATCTGAGACACCAACGCCCAATTATGAGAAGTTCACCAAAATTCAATCGGAATTCTGGGCGGACCACAAATCATGCTTTATTCTTGATGACGAAATTCGTAAGGTCCACATAAAACAGTGCATCATAGCGAAAGACCAATACATTATTCGGACACTGCAAAAAGACATCGTGGAATCCGTAAAAAATGAGCTTATCCAGCTCGGGGATATCAAGCAAAGACAAAAAGTCTGTCTCACTCCAGTGGACTTGAAGAACGGACTTCTGAATAGAAAGCCTGAGTCCTGGGACGAAATAAGGAAAGGCAAGTTCATGATCATTAACGGCCAACATAGCATCACAGCATCCAAGGAGTTGCAGAAGGAGGGCTGTGGCGAGGCTCGTCGTGTCGAGCTTCAGGAGTGGGAGGCAATAATTGTGTAGACAAAGGAACCACAAAAATTGCGAAGCATTTCCAAATTCTATAACTGCACCAATCATTTGGATCACGCCCAACCGACATGGGGGAACCAGATAATCAGTTGTCGAAATATTTGGATCACATGTAAACGGGCGACAGATATCCCAACGGAGGGTGCATCGCGCAAGAATAAAGCAGTGTACAATCTAGATGAGTACAAGGTATGATTAATATTGCACTGCATATCCTCGATTCGATGATTCAATCTCCATTTGCATCCTAGCATGTATTGTCCCGTAGTTGGTTCCAGTAGTGTTTGGTGGTTGTGCATGTGTGTGGACCTTATCGGTTAAATCCTCGACTCGAGGATACCACTGGAGTTAATAGAAATTGAACAATATTTTCGCATCAGCGACTGGAGGATAGCACTATGAAATTTGGTTTAAAATCGATATATAATGGCTGTGAAATTGTGTGCAACAGAATTTTACTGAGTCAGTAGTGGACCGATACTACAGCATCAATCCAAATAAGGATGGCGCGACTGTAAAAGGTCCTGCTGACTTGAAAAATGAGATGCAGATCATCACCTTGCTAGACGAGCTATTTGCATTCTGGGAGAAATTCTTGACGAAGCATGCGGATGGTGAGTTGGTCAAACCTATTTCCGGAAAGAAGTACAACGAGATGAAAGGCTTCAAGCGAAAGGCAATGTCGCTTAAGAAGGAGTTTTTTCGACATTGTGGTCATTTTACGGACAAGGACTTCGGCACTCTCGCGCTGCACCTTCTTGGAGAAACACCGAAGCGAAAATCCATGTATCCTAAGTTATCCGTACCCCGGACAAGAATTTTGATCGCTAATAACATGAGAGCTGGTGACTGGATTGAGAGGAGGAAGCATAAGAAAGTCATTCATCAGGACCTACAGTCCATCAAACCGGCTCTGAAACTTATAGACAATGGCGGTGATGTTATTGATGAGACGTGGAGGTCGTGGAAAGCGAGACACAGGTTCACGTCTGCGACATGGGATTTCCTAATTTCATATCCCAAAAATGAGTACTTTAAGAGGAGGCTCACAAACGAGGCGTCTAATAAACGAGCAAAAGATCTTGGGAAAACTTATCCCGAGGTTTTTTACATGTTCACGCAGTTTATGAGGATGAAATATAATCTTCCCAAACCAACCGGGGGCGTCCAGGTTAGAGGGATTGACATTAAAGCAAACGCACTTGTTGGGAGCTCTCAGTACCGATACATAAGTCGGGACATCAACTTCGCGTTGTTGGACGTTAGAGAGGTTCTTCGTTCGTCAGGGGTCGATGACACGGTGGATTTGGATTCTCTTCTGAAGTTTCTCTTAGAGCGGCTTGAACCTAAAATGCATGAGCCGCTAGTCTGGCTCTTCATCTTGCGAAATAGAGCGGACGTGAAGGCCGTTAAATTATTTGCAACGCTGAAGCTGAAGGATTACGACTGTGTGCAGTCGTTGTACGAACCAGCAAAAGCAGAGATGCTTGACAACTGCACTAATCGCAACATGGCAGAGGACGTACCTCTCATTTTCCTGTTCAAGAGAGGCAACGACTTCGTCAATTCAGTTCATGGACTGGTGAAGAAGGAATATGACACGCCTGGGGCATGCCAGTACTACAATGAAGTGTCGAAGAACACCGAGGCCAAGTGGAGGATTCACCCTACAGAACTCAGAATGGAGTTCTATCTGCAGATCCTACAAGATTTTGCAACACCAGATAAAAACGTAGTCAGTGTCTATTGTGGTCCTAAATTCATGTTGGCTGCTAAGGTATGTCCACGTCTCCGCTGTTTAGTAATCATCGACTCGAAGATAGTTGTCGTCCGCTACATGATTTATTCCATACTAAGTGTTCGACGGGTTATACTGGATATTAACTGACTATGTGATTTCTTTAATGCTCTCAATGGTAGGATCTGTGTTATCCTCGACTCGAGGATCTGTGTTATCCTCGGGATGACTTTTATGCTTACTAATCGGAGAATTTTTGATGCAGATGTTCGGGGCGTATTTTTATGGGTTTGTTGATAGGGATGACGCCAGGGGGTATAGAAAGATAGCGTTTCTCGGAGAGAAAATGGACATGAATGATTTCTTGTTCTCTAATTCGCCTTATACTCTGGAATACAAAAAACCAGTGAGTCGTGTTCCAGACGTGCTGAGCGAAACGTCGCCTCCTTCGGCTCCTCCAACTTACGAATCGCCCGTGGTTGTTCTCTCACCAAGAAGACGAGAGAGAGAAGCCCATGGCCTAAATCTCGCCGATGACCCTGGCGTGATGGGAATTGATCAGTTTGGGACAAACACATTTCAAGTGTTCATGTGGATGACTTTGCCAACTGATCCAGGTGCATCACAGGAGGTACCTACTCCGACACAAGATGCAACGCCACTAGTACAGGCTAATGTGGTAGACATGAATTCTGTCCCGGAATCTCAGAATCAAGTGCAAGGTGCTCAGCAGGTAGTGCGGGAGGGTGCTCATGATGATCAGCGGCAGCATGCTCTTGAGGAGCAAAGTGTACTTGAGCCAATTGAGGTGCCTGAAATCCGCGATCCTATGCCGCCAAGTAGACCACCGCGCGCCCCTATCGTTGGCGACATTATTGATCTCAGTGACGATGATGATGTCGACCGCACACATTCGTCGGATGAAGACGATGTAGAGGGCATGCCTACGAAGCCTGACCTGAAACCCAAAATCTTACCTGATGGCAACGTGAAGGTTGAGGGGGACTGGTGGACACATCAGGAGGAGGCCAGAAAACGCAGGATAGCGAGACAGCAGGAGAGAGAGGAGAAGGACAGAAGACTACAAGAGGCCTATGCCAACACTCAAGAGGCGAACGCTAAAATTATAGAGGTGCAGCAGGCGGCCAATGCAAAAATACAGGAGGTGCAGCAGGAGTCTAAGGCGGAGATCTCTTCCCTTCAGAGTCAACTGAATCAACTCATTGCTGCGCTTCAATCTCAGTCTGGTGGCTCCATTGTCCTCCCTCCATCAGTCGTGTCCGGCTCACAAGTAGGAACTCCAGTGTCCTCCGGAGGTCAATCATCCATGCAGAAGGCTGAGAACATGGTGGTCGGGCCTCCTGATCGTCGACTCGAGGATAAGGAGAACCTACCAATCCCTCCACATCAGTGCAAGCAAAGCACTGTCCCTCCCGCCTCTGTTGGAACAACCATGTCTTCCCGTGATGCATTCGAGGTTGTTGTACCTGAGACCCAACATGTCTCGCCTCCGCATGACAGCGTACGACATGAGGAGGGCTATTGTCGACACGATGATAGGAAGTCGGAGATTCTTGAGCATGTGGCTGATGATATTGTTGAAACCAAGTCTGCGCGGTTAGACAGTTCGGAGCCCCAGAAGAAAGGAACGGATCTAGATTCGTCTTCATCTGAGGAGCGGTTGGACTATGGGGAGAGTGACGACAGCGGTGAGGGAGGCCCCCAGGAAGAAGCTGCATCTGGCCATGTGCAAGTGCCAAATGATCCGCAGGGGGCGGAATTGTCTCAGGTACCATCCTCGGACCCGTATAGTTTTGATTGACCCGTATAGTTTTGATTAAGTTCCATGTTCTGTGTATTAGCAACATAGTTTTGTTCTAGGTCAGTGATCTTGTTGCTATTGATCCTGCGTGGCAGGATGGTGTGGCCTCTCTTTGATTGCGCGGTGCGGACGGTGATCCCGTCTGTTTCTGCGATTCGTCTAGACAGTGTAGCACGTACATGAGTGTACAGTTTTGGCGGCCATAGATGAAAACGATGAATTTTCTCTGTAAAATATTTTACATGTAAATAAAATGTACACGTTTGAAATTTGAAATAGACTACGAGTCTAATTGTCTCCTCTTTCCATGTTTCCTTGATCAGCTGAAAAAACATAAAAGCATGCACGGTCCCCTACCCATGAAAGCACTGTCTAATGGGAGCAAGCACTCGATTAGTGCATTTGCATTCTCCATCCCGTATTCTGGTTCACCTGATTCTACATTCCAACAGGTAACTCTATTTCTATGTTGCCTTGTCTTGATCAGGTCGCACCGAAGGGCGGAAGAGAGGTCGTGCCTCGCAATGTCTTGCCTCTAGTGCCCGAGTCGCAGAGGAAGTGGCTGAACATTGTCTTTGACTTGAACGGGGTGCTTTGTTGTGTCACCAATAGATCCTATGGGATGAATAATCGCTTTCAGCCCTACCAAGTCGATGACAATGCTCTCTGCCATAGAAATCCCACACTTATTGGACCTAAAGCAGTTTTCGCTCGGCAGAATGTAGGCGAGTTCCTCCGACAGGTTTCCGATGTCGCGGATAGAGTTTTAGTGTGGAGTTCCATGTTTAAGAGTAACGTGGAGCCCATTACTGCACATCTTTTCCGCGGATGCAGACCACCCTACGATGTCCTCAGTCAAAATGATTGCAAAATGATTGAGGTGTCATCGGGACATTATTATGAAATCGGTATGAAGGCTGTGTGTATGAAAGTTCTGTCGGAGATGTTGTTCCTAAATTCGAATGGGGCGACGTCGTTCTCGGCAGAGAATACACTCCTTATAGACGATACCCCGGAGAAGGGGGTCTGTAACGAGAGAGGAAACAATATCATTCTCGAGACTTAGAATCACGAGAAACGGAGGGATAACTTCCTATTGGGAGACCTCTTGCCGTGGCTCCACCGTCTTGCCTTGGAATGTCAACCAGGGAGACTCAGAGAGTATGTCGAGGCCAATCGGATTGGTAGGATGCCACTTGGCGCTAGTGACTACAATCACCAGCAGATTGTTGATGCTATGAAAGAGTCCGCATCGAAATTAGGAATGCGCTACGACCTTCCTGCAGAAAAACTAGTCGTAGGGCGAGGCCGTCGTAGGACCTAGTATAGCTCGTGAACTCGAATATATTTATATATTTTTTAATCTTTGTATGCGACATTCGTTTGTAAATACATTCGTCGATTTCATTGTTCTTATTATCTTCCCTGGCTCTACTTCTCTATACCTGCTTCTTTGTAATCGGGCGTTGAATTCTGCATGGGAGATGTTTTTGATTTATTGGTCTTGCAGGACAGAGATGCCTTCCAACAGCCTCCATCTCATATGCGGAGGGTGACTAGGAGTCTACGGTCTGGCTCAGAACAATCGCTCTCGAGGGGCTCGAAGGGGGGAGGAGGGAGTTGTGGTCCCGCGCCAGTATCCAAGCCATATATACTGCGCTCCGCAGCGGATGCAGCGTCTGCGGCATTAGACTACTCGAAGGGGGACATAGAAGACGGCGTGGTTGATAGTCCTCCGAGTCGAGGGCTCGCAAGGACCCCCGTCTGTTCACCGTCTCCGTTGAAAAGGACATGGTCTAATCGAGCAGGATCGTTCTCGCCATCTTCACGACCAGATATTGCAACGAACAGAAAACTCGACTTGCCCGTCGGAGAGACTACCGGGCGTCCTCGACCCGAAGATGATGTCCGAAACTCTGCTGCACCTCCATCCATCCTCTTCAAGAATACGAACGGCAATGCTGTCTCCGAAGGGGCGACTAAGAGTGAGCAGATCTCCCGGTGGTCCGACTCTCAGTTACCACGGGTCAAGGATATCCTTCCTCGGCATTCAGTGTCTGTGGGATGTAGGCGATTGCCTTCCAACGACTCTCTCTTTCGCCAGAGGATAATGAGAGACCAGCGGCGCTCTTTAGACTCCCCTACATTGCATGCGAGAGGAGCTCCTGGCACATGTTCTGTCCATATGTACGGGACCACTCCGTCTCCTGGTGCGGCCAGATCCTTCTCTACTTCAGAGGTTCCTCAAGTTTCCCACAAATCAAAACGCATTGGCTGTCGAACTCGAAGTGTGGACCTCTCTGGTGGAGTGCATGGCAGAAGTGGATCCCACTGTCATTCTCAACGTGAGGACATCTTAAAAGGCCTACAGAAGCTTAAAGCAATGGAAGCACTGGATGGCAATGCGGCATCCTTGGTTCCGAAATCAATTCCGCATGCCTCTCACGTATGAATCTCTTTACTATTAATAGCATCGATAAATAGTACATATACAATCAATTTTGAAAAATAGGGTACTCCGTGTATAGTAGGCCTTATCATTTTCACATAGATTATGTGAACGGATTAATACTACATACTTCATAGTCACACATCATTTCCCATTGTAAGGAATGGTTGCATATTCCTTGTGCATTTGAACACATATATATCATCAAGATTATTGTATGTGAATGGACTCTATTTTCTAATATACTTTGTTTGGAGTTGTAGTCTACTATGCATAAAATGCGAGCACTAAATTTTGCTTGAGTACTGTTTTCACTACTACTATTTGGTTTCGTGGTTCACATGAAGTCTCTACCATTCGTTTGAGTTGGGCTTCAGTTCATCGGGTGAACCAAGGAACTTCACTTTCCATTTCCATAAGTCTCAAATTGACCATTTTGTCTCAAATTAATGAATAAGGCCTTTTATGATTATTAACCATTGCAATTGTAACAATAATGTCTTTGTAATTGTTTTGACATGAGATGTTCATTATGTATTTTTGGATGTAGACTCAAATTACATACTATGTTACACACACTAATTTTGGTAAATTACATGCCTAATAACTAAATTTCTTGTATGGACACAAATCTATAAATGAAAGTCATTGTTGGACTTATATCATACTCCAACCATCTATGAAAGAATGTGTGTTTTTATCAATTTGGATGACATATACCAAAAAAAAGAATATGGTAGGAAAACATTATGCTACTAGGAATAATATATATGGTAAAACCATATTTACATTTATTATTGAATTCATCCATGTTTTCTCGAATTGCATGTTTAATAAATGACAAAGATTATGGCTATATATCTTTTTTGCAATATCCACTCTTGTTTCATTGTCAAAAAAAAAAAAATGGTCGCAAGAAGTCAATGAACTTCCTTTTTCCAAATAAAATAAATAGGAAGAGAGCGAAAAAGGTTAAATAAATAAATAAAAACATCTCTCATCTATTTTGAAATAGGTAAAGTACGAATAAAAAGGAAAAGTCTAAAAAAGTCTAAAATGTATGTTTCCTATATTTGAATTAGAATAAATAGGAAAAAAAACCCAACTTGCTTTTATTTTTGGAAATAGAAAAAATAATAAGAGAATGTAAATGATGTATGACTTACATTTTTTTAGGGATTGAAAAAACAACTATTTGAATTCAATGACCATGAAAGTAAAACTCCTTTCAATTGCATACTAGCACATTTTATTCAAGAAATAATACAAGTCTTCAACATCAATTACCAACTAATTTATTTTCATTTTCTTATTTTCCTTGCGTCCATTATATACTACGGAATCAAAAAGGACCAAGAACATTTGAATTCAAAAGTTGTTACACTTTGCATAACAATGTGTAAAAGGCCATATTCAATATATACAATTTGACAAATAGCCCATTGAGTAATTGTTTTTCTAAAGACAAGGTGCGTAGCATAAAATTCCTTCATATATTATAGGAAAATATTACAAAGTAAGCAACACATAATTGGCCACCAAGCTCATTGCTTGCAGCACTAAACTCTTGCTCTAGACTATCCTATTACAAAGGTGAGTCTCGGAACACCAATTCGGGGGGCATCATGGACCATGGTGGAGACATAAGGGAATTTGTGATCTCTATACACGTTGGTCTCTTCTTTGGGTTAGTGTTCACGAGTTCACGCAACTTCATTCCAAAGTACATTGATCCCTCGCGGTTCTTGAACAAATCCTTGTCCCAATCGTCCATATCACCAATTCTCATCCATTCGGTCAACTTCCCAATAGAATACGAGTCTGACTGTTGCGTATATTTATACCGTTGTTGCATGATCATAAAACAACTCCGGGGCAACCCACCAACGACCTTCTCGGTATTGATCCCTCTCGGCCTCAGATGGCTTTCCAAAATGTGAAGGCGCGTTTTCGTCAAAACGACTTGATATTCCAAAATCACAAATTCCAATGTTGATTATGTCGTTTGAATAATCCGGAAAATGCAACATGATGTTCATGGGAGACAAGTCATTGTGTAGCACGCGGCACTTGTGCATGAGATTTGTCACATATACTAAAGCCCATGCCAACTTTGCCTTGTGCCTTCGGAAGAGACCAAGTTCTTTTTGTTTCTCTTCAGGAAGTCTTGTGGCTTTTTGCATTTCATGCCAGTCAATGGTTGGTGATACAAAACGATCTAAATGCCTCAACTCATTCAAATGGCCCCCATTCCACCACAAAGTGTACGCTTCATTCGTGCGAGAATGAATGGCAAAAAACTTAATGATGCCAGGGTGGTTCAAGGGGCATGCAAGGGCCTCCATGGATTGTTGCGCTCTCCCCTCGCGCGGGTTTATTGCCTTGGATACTTTCCCAGCAAAAGCGATGTAGCTTGGAATTGTATCCATTCCTTCAATGCGTACCTTACGCACTTTTGCATACCCCCCTTCAGTCCTTCACGTTCAAAAGCACTAAGGGGCACCACTTTCGCCATATCGGGGATCTACGTGATACACAATCCACCATCTCGTGCAAATGCTGCCTGCACCGCTGCATTTTTCCACTTAAAACCCCTTGCCGAGCCTCTTGCCAATTTCTTCACTGCGCTGGATCACCACTCCATTTTTTGGCGGAATGCCTTGATGTCTTCTGATTCCTCTACTATTGGAAGTAACGGTCGATGTTCCTCCATCAATTTCTTGGTATTGAACATCACCACTTTCAATGTGTTATCAAGCCATTCAAATAGTCTCGAAGAATATGTCAAGTCAATGTCTGCGAAATCATCGGATCCCTTTAGCTTGGTTAAAATCCGTGCTTGTAAATCGTTTGGCAAGGCCACACTACTAGTTGTAGGACACCTCAAATAGCTTGCCTCCAAGAATTGTACACTTTTCCCTGCGTACCACTGGAGACACACTTCGTATGCATATCGGGTATAACTCGGGGGAGGATAGTTGGAGTCCTTGTCATGTGCTGACTTCTGCTTCTTGCCCTTCCGTTGCTCTTGACTCCCTCCTTCTTCGTATTCATTTACAGCTATCGGAACCTCGAAAAAAATTGGATCATCGAGGTCCAGATCCCATAAAGACTTTCTCCTTGTAGTGTTGCCTTCATGTGGAAAAGCCATGTTGTACTTAAAAACAATTCAAAACCGTAGTTCAAAATTCGTAGATTGAAAGGGCAAAAATCCCCCCCCCAATTGAAACCCCAGCCCACGGGCACGCATCCAGCCACCTGAAGGTAGGTGAAAGACAGTGCGCAAGGCTAAAATAAGGTGAGAATCGGAATTGGGGCTAACGCTTAAGTACCCGAAGTCGCCTCAGGGCGCGTGCGTTTGGGTGACTGCGGGTCGAAAGGGGGCGACTGCGGGTTTGAAGACAGCGAGAATGGGCAACTACGCGTTTTTGGAGCGCGGAAATGGGCGACTGCGGATCGTGGGCGACCATGAGTACCAACTAAACCATCCCGAAACTTGCACACGCGGTCACCCACAAAGAAGTCTCCTTGACCCGCAGTCGCCCCCTACGTGTAGTCGCCCCACTGGAGATTGAGTTTGCATTTTCCAAAATATCAGTCTCCCTCCTTGACCCGCAGTCGCCCCCTACGCGCAGTCGCCCTGATTCAAATGTGTTTTTTGCTTCGTCAATGACCCGCGGTTGCCCCTGACCCGAGGTCGCCCTAAACCAACAACCATTCTGACCCAACACTAATTAGCATCTGCAGCATATTCTAATTGATTTTTCCTTATCTCACATACTAAATTGGTAATAAATGTTAGGCGTCAGTTCATATCAAAGACATGGCAAGGCAATGGAAGAATTATTCTCACAATGTGAAGGGGTTCCCAAACCCTAAACCCTAGACCCTAGACCTTAGAAAACAATAATACAACTTTTATCTAGAATCAAATCCTTAAACCTACATAAAATACTTACACATCCTACACAAGATGTAGTGTTTTAGACCTAAAACAGAATCATGTCTTTTTTGTCTTGTTGAATTTGTAAACAAAATGGAGGAAGTAACATATGATTAAAGGGAATTAGAAACAATAAGGGAGAGGTCCCAAAAAAAACACCATCTCGTGAATCAGGCCCAAATAAATCTAATTACACCTCCCCACTATTAGAATGTACATAAAACTTTCATTTGGAACTTCTTGCCAAAGAAGTGTTGGAGAGCTAATGCAAAACCTAGGATTTGTTTGTCTTGTTGAATTTGTAAACAAAATGGAGGAAGTAACATATGATTAAAGGGAATTAGAAACAATAAGGGAGAGGGGTCCCAAAAATAAAATTAATCTTATGAAACATGCCCATACCCGCAGTCGCCCAAAGCGCAGTCGCCCTAGAACCCCAGGTCTGATTTTGGAAGTGATCTGGGGACCCGCAGTCGCCCCCTAGGCCCCTACGCGCAGTTGCCCTGATGGAAGGGGGGAGATTGCATTTTCAAAAAGTTTGGTGTTTTCCACCTTCAGGGTTGTCTATCCAGACGTGACGTGGGCTTTTCACGTCCGGATGTCATGACGCGTCCGTCCTGACGCGTCGGTATTGCCGTCAGCCCAAAAAAAAAAAAAAAAAAAAATTTTTTTTTTTGACAACTTGTTTGTCACTCTGGAGCAAACCAGTGAACAGCCAGGTCGTCAAAAAAAAAAAAAAAATTTTTTTTTTTTTTTTTTTTTGGACGGCCAGTCCGTCCACCGTTCAGGTCGACAATCTGACCGTCCAGGTGACGGCCCGACCATCCCAGTGGACGGACTACCCGTCCAGGTGGACAGACTACCCGTCCCAGTGGACGGACTACCCATCCCAGTGGACGGACTACCCGTCCAGCGAAAAAAAAAAAAAAAAAAAAAAAAAAATTTTTTTTTTTTTTGTAATCTCGACGGACGCCAGGGTTGAATCCGGACATCCTGACAGACGGACAGGACGTGACGGGGACAACCCTGCCCACCTTGACCCGCACTCGCCCCCTACGCGCAGTCGCCCTGATTGAAGGGAGGAGATTGCATTTTGAAATAGTTAGGTTGCTCCCACCTTGACCCGCAGTCGCCTTCTACGCGTAGTCGCCCCCTACGTGCAGTCGCCCTGATGGAAGGGGGGAGATTGCATTTTCGAAATTTTTGGTGTCTCCCACCTTGACCCGCAGTCGCCCTGATTGAGGGCGGAAAATTATTAGGTGTCTCCCTCCCCCTTCATATGGGCGACTGCGCGTAGGGGGCGACTACGGGTCAAGGAGTTTGCATTTTCTCCTTAACTCGCAATCGCCCCCTATACGCAGTCGCCCTGATGGAGGGGGGATTTTGAAATGTGTTTCCCCCTCGAGGACCCGAGGTCGCCCTAACCCGAGGTCGCCCTTGAAAGACGCAAGGAATCCTTGGACCAGACCCACGGTCTCCCTACGCGCAGTCGCCCTAGTATCCGTGTTAGGGTTAGCGCATGCACCCCTGACGACCGCGGGTATTTCATGGGTTGTTCCAGCCTGTGGTCCATAATTTTCATAACTGCGCCTTGTAGTTCACCTGCCTTGTAGTGGCTGAATGTGGGCCCAATGTTGTGGAGGTCTCGTGGTTGTTTTGGTTTCCAACAAACAGCCAACAATACAGCAGACACTTCTTGTATACTTCAATGAACCCAAAATCTTTTCCATTAGTTTAGGATAGTGAGAATATCAAAGCCATTTGATGTAGAGGGCCTTGAAACGGCAATTGCATTCATTGTGGCAAAGTTGTTGAATAATAAGGATGCACACACAAATGGGTGTGAAGTCACCAAAAAAGGGTACACTAAATTTACATTTAAAACAATTAGCAATTCAAATGAAAATGATTCATTTGGTTCTTCATTGATTCTCTTTCATTTTTGGGTGTTATAGTAACGTAGGGGGGCCTCAATTGTTATGTAGCCTATTCAAATTTAATCTTCTTGCATTGCTAATGATTAGTTATTTGGCTCCTTACAGGCTTAATGGCAGGTGTTCAATTTAGCAAGTGCTCAGAGGAAGTCATATTTATTCTCGACCATGAATATTTCCGGTAAAAATTTGTTTAGTTTGCCTTTGACTTCCTTATTGTCATCCACTTGTATTGTAGACAATGTCTTTTTAATAGGTGGGAGAATCACCATGACAATGACTATTCTATTGGAATTTGTCAGAATCCGTAATAGCTTAGTACAGACCTTAATAGACTAAGAAAAATTTAAATAGATCAAAATTGAAAAAAATTAGTTTAGGTATAGACTAGCGGAAACAAATAAATACTTAGAATTAGTTTAGACTTCGTTCCGGAACTAGTACGGAAGCATGACGGAACTTGACATCCGGGTGGACGAATTCAGGAGCCGGAACGCAGGAAACCAGAACGCAGGCATTAAATTCAGTAGCTTGCGGCGGTAGACTAGAGATACGTTACGGCGTTCCGTAGCCTGCGTTCTCGTTACAGTGAACGTTGGGCGTAGGAATTCTATATAAACCTAGCTCCTTCTCATTTCTCGCCCTCTTTCAGTTGCTCCGCATCTGGTTGATAGTGAGAGAAAGTGTGGTGAGTTAGGGTTACGGCGATAGGAGAGGTGAGACGGATGGCAGGGGTTAGTACATGGTATATAGTACCGGCCCGGAAGATTAGTCCGGTATATCCGGAAGATCCGCTGCACTTGCGGCAGTTAGAGGACGACTTGATTGTCTTAGGGTGTGCAGGTCTGCTGAAGAAACCCTGGAACGTCCAGAGTGACCAGGTGCTCCGGGAGTTGGCGGCAGGTGCTCCGAACCAGTACGATCAGACCGTATGTGGGCATCCGGACCAGTGGACGGAGGAGTTGTGGGGGGAGGTGTACGGGTTCTCCCAAACCGGAAGCGGATTCGCTGCCCGGACGGATCAGTACCACCAACACAAGTTCGTGAATCCACCACACGCGAAGGAGGGCTACGCGATCAAGGACTGCCGGGACGAGAGGCATAGGCGATTGCTCCGGTTCCTGCTTCTGATTCTATACCCAGACAAGAATTCCCGGGTTACGGTAACCATGGCCAACACGATCTTTGGGGCGTTTCAGGACCGGGTCGTGAACTGGGGTCGGATCGTGGCGAGCGTAGTGGGGCGCTGCACCGAAAACTTGGCGAAGAACAAGCCGAACCCGCTCAGCACGTACCTCCTCCACCTGTACCAACACTGGGAACTGTTGACAGAAGACGAGGCGACGGATTATGAGACCGGGCTCATCATGCTCCAATGCAACTGCTCTGATGATGAGGAACAGGAGACGCAGGAGTTTGAGGACGAGGAGGAGGAAGCCAAGCCGGAAATCAAGGAAGAGAAGCCGGATCCGGAACCGAAGCACACACAGAGGGAGAAGGAGGAACGGAAGCAGGCATCGGGAAGCAAAAGACGGAAGTCTACGATTCCGGCAGCCAGAGGTAAATTCCCGGGTCCCTTTCTCACCCAGGATAAACAGGAGTGGGAAGGACCACGCTTCTTCGAGTGCGGAGAAGAGTGGATCTGGACTGCGAAGGATTACCACGACAGGCTTACGGAGATTGTACTCCGGTCCGCGGAAGTCGTGAAGTGTGAACCGGAAAACTTGATGGACGCGTTGAAGGCGTTACCGGCCGAGTCGGAATGGAACGAGATGAGGACGGAAATCCGGAACTTGAAGACGGAACGGGACGCGCTCAAGGGGAAGCTGACCTGGACGGAAGGAGAGCTGCACCAGTCTCAAGGGGCGACGCAGAAGGCATATCAAGCGTTCCAGACCTTCCAGAAATGGATGGTCAGTCCGGCAGACCTCTATCACAAGGCGGCACTGTACGATGAGATGCAGAAGACGTCCGCGGCCCTCACCAACACGAAGATAGTCCGGGTAATGGTGGAGATGTCGGGCAGGATGGAGGCATCGTTGAAGGAGTTCTAGTCCATGATTGCGGACATGGATCCGAACAAGCCTCTCGACTTCGGGGGATTTCCGGAAGTTCCGGATGTCATCACAACTCCAACTTCGCAACCTCCCATCTCGCCCATCAAACGGACAGGTCAGTTTGGGTCACTGATCAACATTGTCACTCAAGGGGGGCACTCTTCCGGATTTCTGGGACAGGATATGCCAATCCGAAGCAGTTTGGATGCCCGGATCGACCTTGTCCAGAATCCGGCGCAGACACATCCGGAGCAGTTCGAAGATATCGAACCACCTCCACTAATGCCTCTACCTACACCGGATCCCATCGAGATATCGGAGGAGGCAGAAGTGGAGGAGGATCCGAAGACATTGGAGGAGGCGGACCGGTCTTTAGTCCATACGGACGAGACGGATTCTGACAATCCCCCTGTCCAGAAGACATCGATCATCACCCGGGCGTCCCTCCGTACACCTCAAGGCAAGACCAACACCTGGGGACAGTTAGGATTTGACAGTAGTTCGAAGAAACAGCGGAAGGGAAAGTAGGTAGTTAGACTGATAGTGTTTTCAGTTAACATTTTGTTAGACTAGGAGTTCCGGGTCTCAGTCAAAATCCGGATTCCGGATTTTCAGGGATAAGTTTTAGTTAAACTTATCCGCCCGGACTTTTAGGGCAATTTAGGATGGTGTTTAGTGGCACTTTCCGCGGGTTTTACGACATGTTGTTTTGCTTATAAAAGGAAGGGACCGCTTGTGGTCCTTCATTCCTTTTCTTGCTATTCCTTATTTTGAGCAGTAAATATATGTTTGCATTTTTATTGTCTTTGTACTCATTGCCTTAGTTTTCTTTGTGGGTCCTTGGTTTCCTTTTCCTTGGGAGTTTTAAGGTTGCTTGGGTGCTTGCTTGAAGGTTGTGGCTAAAGAGTAGAGAGGTGGTAAGGAGGAGTCCGGATTCAGGGTTTCCCAGGTCTGTGAACTGTGTGTTGTCCAGGGAAGCGGTTTTAGCGTGTGTAGGAAGTTGTGCGGAGTTCGGCGTTGGTGGTGTGGGTGCGAGTCCGGAAGGCCAGGGAGGGTTCCGTGCGGAGATAAGCAACCGTCTGTGGAAAACCCCCGCTCACCCGGAAAGTTCCGTCAGTCTACAAACACAAATTGGAGTACTAGTACCGGACCCCGTCTCAGTTTCCGGGTAAGTCTTGAATTGTTCGTTGTAGCAAGGGGAGTCGGGTTGTATTCTGAGTGACCTGCTTCTGGAGAAATCCGAAGTTGTGAGGGTCAGCCAGTGTGTTCCTTGGTTGTGACGGAAAGATCTTTGGGTACGTGTTATTAGGAAGTTAGAGTTAGTGAAATACAAGGAGTGGCGTTGTCCTTACCCCTCCCAAAAAGTCAGTGAGGACCCTCTGAAGGTAAAACAGAGGTATCGAAAACTGTGTGTTAAGTTACGGATCTGGTGTTTGTGATAATCCAGATCCGGTAGAGAGTCCGGATAGAGATAGAATCCGGTTGGGGAGTGAAATTTGATGTTGTTACAATAAACCGGATTAGACGGAATTTAGAACACCCTCTGGGGTTCCCTGGGACGATATTCCGTGTCATCTTGCCACGTTGTTGTGGTTAAGAGCACTTACTACAGTATTACGCGTACGACAGAATTGATTTGTGATCTTTGAAATAGGATTAAGGACTTTTGGAAAGGCTACAAATTGTATTGCTTTGCTCATTATGGCCAGTGCAATGAGTCCAAAGGCCATTTCCAAGCCAGCAAAATGGGTGAGTAAAATATTGCCCTTCATTTTATATAGGTGATTTGAATCCTTGAATAATGAAATGAACATGTATTAATGAACATTTCTAGTTGGATAGTTGGTGGTGGACATTTCATCTCACTATTAGTGCTTATTTGCTGCAAGACGAGTGATGTGTTTGATACAAAACACACGCGATGTTGTTTGGGGAGCCAAATTTGATGAGGCCATTAGGGAGGGGTGGGCCATGATGGAAGAATATGTGTGGGTTCGGCAAGGAAAAGATTGCACAAACCTCAAGTTCGGTTGTTCTAGTATAGAACTTGTATTATAAGATTATATGCTAAAAATATCCATATGTAGTTGTTATGTTTTAATATTCATTGATATGGGGGGCCAGGAGATGTAGGGCTTTATTAGAAGAATTTGAGGATGTCGAGAAATTTTCCGAGTCTGAGAATGGATGCTTGTTGTTACAACTCATTAAGGTTAGTGCAATACCACAACACGAGTTAATATACTTGCTAGGTTAATATTGTTTGTACCCCATTCTATGAATATCATATGTACTAATGACAATTCCACCTTAGGATGATGAGCACGGGACGGAACGCGCATTTACACAATCTCTGAGCGTTCAAATCAACACCACGGATATCTTTGAGCAGACCAATAATAGGTTAAACCAAGCTCGCGCAAACTTGGACAACCTTGTACCACGGGCAAATCGTTCGTGACTAGAGACATTGTTGTGGTGCATCAAACGGCAGCCTTGTACCATAGCATAAGACCCTATTTTGATTTTTGAGTTGGGATCATAAAAAGAAATAAGTTATTTATGAAGATAATAGTACTAAAGTCATGCTAGACATGTGAAATAGCAATGTGCTTGACAAAAAACTTCATTTTACATTTCTATACTATGATTTTGCTAAACAATGCATGGATTGTTTATCTCAGATGGATGATCATATTTTACTAAACAGTCCATGGTATATGAATGTTTAATTGGTTAGTGTCCAATACTTTAATGGTTTACATATGTGACCCCTCCCAAAAAATATATACCCATAAATGTGACCCCCCCAATAAAATATATATCCATAAATGTTGTGGCTTGTTATTCTTGGTTGACAAGTTTGAAATCCCCAAATATTGAAAATGTACAAATGTATGCCCTTGATTTAATCCCTTTGTAAATATGATGGCTACACTTTTAATTAATATGAAACAAGTTTTATTGTTTGGATACCTATGAATGTACAGATAAATAAAATTTGAACAAAACCATGAAAACAACTAGGAAATAGCTATGACAATTAATTGTGACAATTAGTTCCCAACTACACCTTCACGGTGCTTGATGAAGCACATGATGAAAGTTATATGGGAGCTCATGTTGTCACACCCAATCCTTGTGGGATATTTGAACAACCATCTTACTACACCTATCCTATGCATTGTATAATTGATTATATTGAGTTTTGTTCTCTCATGCAATTTATAATGTGTCAATCACACTTGACCATAAATGAATAAAAGGTATTTATCCCTCAATTCCCAAACCCCTTCTTTTGGAGCTCTCCGAAAGTGGTCTACATTGATCAAGAATCCCACATTCTTCATACTTGGATCTTGTTTTACAATGGATTCACCATACAAATTCAAACTAAACATAATAGAGATTGCATTGGAAAATAAAACGCAACTATGTGAATCATGGATGGTAAATTTCTTATGTTTGATTATTTTCTTATTGAAATTGCAGAAGTGATGTTAGGGTGGGAATCCTCTTTTTGCATGTCAAATCTAATAAGTTGCAACAATAATTAATAAAATGGCTGAAGATGCATAACCCAAATTTTTAAATAAAAGATGAAAAGGTGCAATACATTTTTATGAAGTGCATTGGTAACTAAAATTTATGTCCACAATTTTGTGTAAGAGAACTTCAAAGTGAAAGTCTTAGAGGTTCAGAAATTCAAAATCCCGCCCTGTACCCGCAGTCGCCCACCTGCGGTCGCCCCACCAGCGGTCGCCCTACCCGCGGTCGCCCCATTGTAGGGGTCCAGAAATTACTTTGTGGTGCCCCACACGCGGTCGCCCATCCCCAGTAGCCCCAGACCCGCAGTCGCCCTACCCGCAGTCGCGCAGGACCCTAGTATTTCTATAGCCATCGACCCGCGGTCGCCCATCCCCAGTAGCCCCAGACCCGCAGTCGCCCTACCCGCAGTCGCGCAGGACCCCAGTATTTCTATAGCCATCGACCCGCGGTCGCCCATCCCCAGTAGCCCCAGACCCGCAGTCGCCCTACCCGTAGTCTCCTTCGCAGTCGGCCCCTTAGACCCGTAGTCGCCCTACCCGTGGTCGCTCTCAGACCTGCACGCGCCCCTTCCCGCACTCGCCCCAGGGCGATTGCGGGTTAATTAGCTGTCTCCCCACCCGACTTCGCCACTTTCCCTTCTTGCTGCGTACTGCCTTTCACCTACTTTGCAGTGGCTGATTGCGTGCCCGGGAGCTTGGGTTTTGAGTTTCACTTACATGTGGCTCATGTTCTTGATTTACTCCATCACTCACTAATCGCTAGATAATACTTTGCGGTTTAGGGTTAAGTTTAGATTCCTTGCCCCAAATCTCAAGAGCATCTCCAATGGCGGACCACAAGAAGAAGACCAAGGCAAAAGGAGCCATGCACCCTAGGCAACGTCGCATCCTTTTGGACCCAGCGTGTGTGGCCTACCGAGGTTGGGATCGAATTACGGGCCACTGGACCGCCAAGACTTGTAAGTCCTTCGTGGGGTGGTGCCACATCGACAAGTTATTCCCCTATCATCGGCACTACACGAATCGGCGCAACAATACGGCCAATTTGCATCCATGCCGTAATGATGCATTTGTGCAACGTTGTATCGAAATTTATCGATACTTGTATGACACATATTCAGTGCCTAGGAGCG
Source organism: Rhytidiadelphus loreus (assembly GCA_947034895.1). Taxonomy (NCBI): domain Eukaryota; kingdom Viridiplantae; phylum Streptophyta; class Bryopsida; order Hypnales; family Hylocomiaceae; genus Rhytidiadelphus; species Rhytidiadelphus loreus. The sequence goes on along the minus strand of OX344765.1, from coordinate 22,292,530 downwards.
AAGTCCCGTATTTCATATGTGCAATGGTGTATGCGGAACTCATTTTGTTTCGAAGCGTGGATTGGAGTTCAATCAAGGGAGTGAAGCATGCTCGCCTTCCACCGACAAAAGACATTTCAAGGGCGGCTCTATCTGCCAATCCACGTGAAGGGCTAGGCCAGAAGAAAAACTTGAAGGAGGGAGTGCCCAATGAGCAGTTTCATTGGACGTCATCTGATTCATCTTCGGGAGAGGAAGACAACCTTGGTGAAGACCCTCCAATGGAGCCCCAAAACATGGCGATGGTGGCTTCTACTTCACAAAATTTACCTCCCCCGAGAATGGAAGAAGAGGGTGAACCAGCTAGCAGGGTTGTCTACCCGGACAACTCGACAACTCGACAAACTCGACGTCGAAGACGTCTAGTAGAGGGTCCCGTCCGTCTAATAGAGTCAACTTTATCCTTTGACTTTTTCAGAATTTACCCCCCATTTACCTAGGCTTACTTGGCTGCCATGTGGCAGCCACGTCACAAATTTAGGGCGACTTCGGGTGGGGGCGACTACGGGTAGAGGGCGATTGCGGGTAGGGGCGACTGCGGGTAGGGGCAAATTCTGTACTACAGTTCAAAACTGCCACTTTTGCTGCATTCATCCAAAAAATATATATTTTTTTTTTAGAATCTAACCGTAAGATCTTGTACTTCACTTGTCTAAGATCACGTGGTAAAAATTTCATGAAGTTTGACCGTATAGATTGGAAGATATTAACAATCAAAGTTGGAGAAAAAAAATTCTGAACTGTGACCTGCAATTTCAGTTGACTTTGACTGTCATTTGTGGAAATTTTTTGCACTACATACTTTGAATTAAAAGACACATACGTTGAATAAATAAGTTGAAAGTCTAGGGAAAAATATTCACTAATAAAAGCACTTGATTTGCATTCTTTAATCCCTAAAGGACCATCGTCCCTTTGGTTGACAAATTGGATTTTGGGCATGTACCTACAGTCTCATTTTTTGTCATAATTTTTTGAAAATTTTTTTAAAGATAGAAAAACTAATTAACTTTGTGGAAATATAATGTTTTCTCAAGTGGTGCCTAGGAACAAAAGTTGTGCCCAAATAAGTTCAAAACAAAGGCAACAAAAAAACATTAAAAAATTTTAATTTTTTTTCCTCATATATTATATTTTTTTCTCAACGGAAAGCTTTGATTCATTTCATTTGGATAAGTGGTGTGAAAATTATAGACAATCTTGTTTTTCTAGCAATCTAAGAATCTTCTTCAAAAAATAACTTGCAAGATTCATTTTTGAAATTTATTCCACACATTTTTATACTAATTATGTATAGATCCTATAGTTAGACGATTAGATGTGCAAAAGAAACAATTTCCAAATTTTTTACTCTTTGCAATAGAAATGGCAATTTTGAATGTTTTTTGGCAAGAAAAAGGCCTTGGTCCTTTAGGGGTTAAAATTTTTTTAAGTAGAAGTAGGTCCAAGATTGAAAAAAAAATTAAATTGTCAAGAGTTCTAAGATGGAATTGAAATGCAATTATTCCAATGATGAGATTGTTCTAGTGAACAAATTTAACCTTGTCAAATAAATTTTTAGAAAAATTGTGAAAATTGCATTAAAAAATGAACCCTCTAAGTTTTGTTTTCAAGAAAATGCTAAGTTTGTCCAAAAAACAAGATTGTCCATAACTTTTGCATTACTAGTCCAATTACAATGAATCAAAGCTTCACATGTAGACAAAAATATAATATTTGAGGTGTCCACTGACTTCCATTTTTGGCTTTAGGGTGGCATAACTTTTTCTTTCAAACACTAATTGAAAAAATGCTATATTCCTACAAAGATGATATATTCATCTATCTTCAAAGAAAGTTTCAAAAAAATCACGATGAGAATTGAGACTCTAAGCATTATGTGAACCGAGATGAGAATTCCTTAAGAACTCTTGGTCTTCTATGGGTTAAAATTCAACTTCATTTTTGTAAAATTTCTCACACAATAGTTTAGAAGCAAATAAACTATAATTAATTGTTTGACAAAAATTACAAAATATTTGCACAAGAGAATTGAAATTTGAAATTCTATACAATAACTTTTGCACTTTGCATTTAGAATATTCAATTCATTTTTCTAAATGTCACATCGTATAAAAGTCGTTAATATATTTACATTGCTCTTCAAAAGTTAAATGCATGCAATGTGACCTACGTTTCTATTTATCCTAATCTGATAATATCATGTCCTATTACAAAAATATTAGTGTGGAAAACAACTTTAAGGGGCATCATCAACCATGGTTTATCAATGAGCAAGTTTGCCACATATCCACATATTAATTGCTTCTTTAGATTAGGCTCAATAAGGTCACCTAACTTCCTTACAAAGTATCTCACTATCAATGTATTTTCAAATACTTCATTGTCGTATTTTTCCATATCATTCATATTCATTAAGTGGCCAATTTTTCTAATAGAATACAAGATGGATTTCATCGTATATTTATGATTTTCTTACATGATCTCTATGGTCCTCTCTGAATGTTGCAGCCCATATACATATGTTAGAGCCACCCGCCAACAATTCTTTATATCCTCCAACTTCTTTTCCTTAATAGGTTAATATTTGTAATGAATCTTAGGAGACTAAAAAATAATAGCAAGGCACTTAACAGTAATCCATATACTTAGCCAATATGTCCTTTTAGTGATAATCACTCATTCTTGAATGACATCAAATGTTTCAATTGAACAACCAAAATGATTATTTGCAATGCACAATTACAAGAAAGAACTTGCAAATCATAATAACGATTTTGCATTAAAATTAAGGAAAATTAAAAAAACCAAGGAAAATTTAAAAAGACCCCACCTTATAAAGACCCTAGGAATCAACAAGAAATTCTATAAACATTCCCAATGGAGTTCCTAAAAATTAGGTCATATATGTATTAACAAATCCAATGTAATGAAAGAAATCGAGGGGAAATAAACAATAAATGATTTTTACTAATTTAAAAAATATATATTTTGAAATTGATATGAAATATCAAGGGTCTAAGAAAAAAAATATTATTAAGAAACTTTCAAAATCAAAAAGAAAATGAAAAAAGATGTTTAAAATCTCTTATTTATGCAAGAAATTGTAAGAAAAAGACATCCTCAAAGCAATGGCTCCCACCCCCATCCACAGTTGCACAATAAAAGAGATCCCTTTCACCCATATTCTTCTCCAATTAAGAAGTCGCCCTCACCTGAAGTCGCCCCTAGAAGCCTCCCAAAGGCCCAAATTTGCCAATTTGGGGCCTTTGGGAGGCCATTTCTTCCCATCTCCACCCGAAGTCGCCCCCTACCCGAGGTCGCCCTCACCCGCGTTCTCCTCCCAAAGAGGTTGCCCTCACCCGCGTTCTCCTCCCAAAGAGGTTGCCCTCACCCGAAGTCGCCCCTAGAAGCCTCCCAAAGGCCCAAATTTGCCAATTTGGGGCCTTTGGAGGCCATTTCTTCCCATCTCCACCCGAAGTCGCCCCCTACCCGAGGTCGCCCTCACCCGCGTTCTCCTCCCAAAGAGGTTGCCCTCACTCGAAGTCGCCCCTAGAAGCCTCCCAAAGGCCCAAATTTGCCAATTTGGGGCCTTTGGGAGGCCATTTCTTCCCATCTCCACCCGAAGTCGCCCCCTACCCGAGGTCGCCCTCACCCGCGTTCTCCTCCCAAAGAGGTTGCCCTCACCCGAAGTCGCCCCTAGAAGCCTCCCAAAGGCCCAAATTTGCCAATTTGGGGCCTTTGGAGGCCATTTCTTCCCATCTCCACCCGAAGTCGCCCCCTACCCGAGGTCGCCCTCACCCGCGTTCTCCTCCCAAAGAGGTTGCCCTCACCCGAAGTCGCCCCTAGAAGCCTCCCAAAGGCCCAAATTTGCCAATTTGGGGCCTTTGGGAGGCCAATTCTTCCCATCTCCACCCGCAGTCGCCCCCCACCCGAGGTCACCCTGACCCGCATTCTCCTCCAAAAGAGGTCGCCGAAGACTCAAAGTCACTTGAAGAACGCGTTCGATTGCTTTTTGTGGGTGTTGAAGGTAGAAATTGAAAGCTTCATTAGAGTCAATTACTTTTGTTTTAGTTTGCTAGGTGTATTAATGGACCTTCTTTGTTAGGTGAGCTAAATAAATGGACGTTGATGAGATTAGATTTTGTAACTTAAACACCTAATCTCATTTATTAGAAATGAAAGCTCTTCTAAAAATCTAGTTGCTTTGGATTCTTTATAGTACAACTTGAATTTGACAACTTGAATTTTGACAACTTGAATTTTGTTTGATCTATGAATTCGCTCTAGTATATTAATTTTATGACAAGATGTCATCTTCCATTCAACACTCAATTTTTGCAAACATGCAATTTTTTTAAATATATATCAATGGTTCATTATCATTTATTCGATTGTGATTACATGATATGAAATAAAATAAAATAAGAAAGATCATACATATCTATCCACCTATTTTCTTGTATTTTGAAATTCATTTGATAAATTATACACTTGTAGAATGACTATTTGAGATTTGCTTAAATCCATAGGGAAAGTTTTTATTTAAATCTCTTTCCTCTAATTTTAGGTTAGAAGTGAAGATAGTAAGTAATTCATAAGTACAAAGATGCTTGGTGAATCAAGAAAATTAAATGGGGAAGGTATTGTAAATATCTTCATGCATTATTCTGTATTTTGAAATACACTGGATAAATTATAGACCCATAGGGTAAATCTTTGAGATTTGCATAAATTAAATCAAAAGGAGAACTTTTCATTTAAATCCTTTCTTCAGTAATTTTTTAAGTTAGAGATGAAGGTGGTAAATAATTCACGAGTACAAAGATGCTTAGAGAATCAAGAAAAATACACTTGATAAATTATAGACCCATAGCGCAAATCTTTGAGATTTGCATAAATTAAATCAAAACGAGAACTTTTCATTTAAATCCTTTCTTCAGTAATTTTTTAAGTTAGAGATGAAGGTGGTTAATAATTCACGAGTACAAAGATGCTTAGAGAATCAAGAAAAATACACTTGATAAATTATAGACCTATAGCGCAAATCTTTGAGATTTGCATAAATTAAATCAAAACGAGAACTTTTCATTTAAATCCCTTCCTCACTAATTTTTTAAGTTAGAGATGAAGGTGGTAAATAATTCACGAGTACAAAGATGCTTAGAGAATCAAGAAAAATACACTTGATAAATTATAGACCCATAGGGTAAATCTTTGAGATTTGCATAAATTAAATCAAAACGAGAACTTTTCATTTAAATCCCTTCCTCACTAATTTTTTAAGTTAGAGATGAAGGTGGTAAATAATTCACGAGTACAAAGATGCTTAGAGAATCAAGAAAAATACACTTGATAAATTATAGACCTATACCACAAATCTTTGAGATTTGCATAAATTAAATCCAAACGAGAACTTTTCATTTAAATCCCTTCCTCACTAATTTTTTAAGTTAGAGATGAAGGTGGTAAATAATTCACGAGTACAAAGATGCTTAGAGAATCAAGAAAAATACACTTGATAAATTATAGACCCATAGGGTAAATCTTTGAGATTTGCATAAATTAAATCAAAACGAGAACTTTTCATTTAAATCCCTCCTCACTAATTTTTTAAGTTAGAGATGAAGGTGGTAAATAATTCACGAGTACAAAGATGCTTAGAGAATCAAGAAAAATACACTTGATAAATTATAGACCCATAGCGTAAATCTTTGAGATTTGCATAAATTAAATCAAAAGGAGAACTTTTCATTTAAATCCCTTCCTCACTAATTTTTTAAGTTAGAGATGAAGGTGGTAAATAATTCACGAGTACAAAGATGCTTAGAGAATCAAGAAAAATACACTTGATAAATTATAGACCCATAGCGTAAATCTTTGAGATTTGCATAAATTAAATCAAAAGGAGAACTTTTCATTTAAATCCCTTCCTCACTAATTTTTTAAGTTAGAGATGAAGGTGGTAAATAATTCACGAGTACAAAGATGCTTAGAGAATCAAGAAAAATACACTTGATAAATTATAGACCCATAGCGTAAATCTTTGAGATTTGCATAAATTAAATCAAAACGAGAACTTTTCATTTAAATCCCTTCCGCACTATTTTTTTAAGTTAGAGATGAAGGTGGTAAATAATTCACGAGTACAAAGATGCTTAGAGAATCAAGAAAAATACACTTGATAAATTATAGACCCATAGCGTAAATCTTTGAGATTTGCATAAATTAAATCAAAAGGAGAACTTTTCATTTAAATCCCTTCCGCACTATTTTTTTAAGTTAGAGATGAAGGTGGTAAATAATTCACGAGTACAAAGATGCTTAGAGAATCAAGAAAAATACACTTGATAAATTATAGACCCATAGCGTAAATCTTTGAGATTTGCATAAATTAAATCAAAAGGAGAACTTTTCATTTAAATCCCTTCCTCACTATTTTTTTAAGTTAGAGATGAAGGTGGTAAATAATTCACGAGTACAAAGATGCTTAGAGAATCAAGAAAAATACACTTGATAAATTATAGACCCATAGCATAAATCTTTGAGATTTGCATAAATTAAATAAAAAGGAGAACTTTTCATTTAAATCCCTCCTCACTATTTTTTTAAGTTAGAGATGAAGGTGGTAAATAATTCACGAGTACAAAGATGCTTAGAGAATCAAGAAAAATACACTTGATAAATTATAGACCCATAGCGTAAATCTTTGAGATTTGCATAAATTGAACCCAAAGGAGAACTTTTCATTTAAATCCCTTCCCTACTATTTGTTTAAGTTAGAGATGAAGGTGGTAATAATTCATGAGTACAAAGATGCATGGAGAATCAAAAAATATAAATGGGGAAGGTATTGTAAATATCTTCATGCATTATTTTGTATTTTGAAATACACTTCATAAATTATAGGTCCTTTAGTAGGATAATTTGTTGAAATATGCATAAATTAAATCAAAAAGGGAAATTTTTCTTTAAATCCCTTCCATCTAATTTTTAAGTTAGGGATGATGGATTGATGGTGGTAAATAATTCATGAGTACAAGAATACTTGGAAAAAAGAAGGATTCAAATGGGAAAGTTTTTTATACAAATCTTCGTGCATTATTTTGTATTTTAAAATCCACCTCATGAATAATCACTACAAGAGAAAGGAATGTTTTAGGTATGGTCTTAGCAATATAGTTCTATAATTTATGACCTTTTAGCAAATTATAGTAAATATTTATTAGAAATACATTTGTTTTCAATAAAAATTTACTAAAAATCTCCCTAAAGATCATAAGATTGTAGGACTATACTACTAGGTTGTACTTAAAACAACCTTTTCTCTTGTAGAGATTACATTGTTAGGATGTTAAGCTCTAAAGTCTCAATTGTCTTTGTAGCTTGGAAAATGGATTTTGGGCAACTTCATATAAGGTCAATTTTTTATGAAGCTTTTGATACTTTTTCATGATATAGATAAACTTGTTAGTTTTATGGGATTGTAATTTGTATTTTAATTAGTGCCAAAGAGCAAGAGTTATACCACAATAAGCCTAAATATAAATTAGGTGAACAAAAAAAATTCACGAAAATTTGAATTAAAAATTAAAGTTTTTTTGTTCTCATAGATTGGAATTTTTTTGTACTTCAAAAGCTTTGGTTCATTTTTTGGGGATTGATGGTATGAAAGTTATAGAGCATCTTCTTTTGTGAGCAATCATAGTATCATATTAAAAAAAATTAAGCATAGGATTCTTTTGGGTCACTCAAGTTTCAAACTTTTTCAAAAAAATTAAACAAATAAGTTCAAAAAATTAACTTTGATTCATAGAACAATCTCACCATTGGGATCAGTGTGTTTTAATTCCATTTTAAAGCTATTAATGATAAAGTTTTTTCTCTCTATAATGTACTTTCTTCTACTTAATAATTTTTTAAAGAATGAAACCACATTATTTTTAAATTTTAAATTTTTTATATTTTCAAATCAATTTTGAATGATGAAATTTTTTTAATTCAAGACTATAATGTAAACTTTTTTAAGTTAAGAAGATTCAAAGTAGTTTGTCAATATGTCACAAATGTGATTTCTTCACTTTGAACGCATTTACCTTGCAATCTATGTGGTGAAAGTGTTTGAAATTTTTTCCACACATTGTCATACTATTCTACTTTAAGATCCTACGATTACATGTTCAAAAATACCATTAATTTTCTTTTTTCTCTTTGTACTAGAAATAGTAGTTTTGAAAGTTTTTTTGGACAATTGCAACAAAGAGGTTGCCCCTAAGGACCAGAGGTCGCCCCTAGGGACCAGAGGTCGCCCCTAAGCCCGCAGTCGCCCTTAAAGGGACCAGAGGTCGCCCCTAGACCCGCGGTCGCCCTTAAAGGGACCAGAAGTCGCCCCTAGACTCGCAGTCGCCCTAGATTTTGGACCCGCAGTCGCCCCCTACCCGCGGTCGTCCCTAGACCCGCAGTCGCCCTAGATTTTGGACCGGTAGTCGCCCCCTACCCGTGGTTGCCCCTCATGAAGCACACCACGTCACAGCCACGTAGGACAGTCCGTTTTACCTAGGGGTAAAAAAATTTGAAATCCGAAATCTGTACACGACAACAAAAACCGCCCATACTTGACAACTCGACAATTCGACATGCGACATGCGACGTCTATTAGACACAAAAACCCGAAATTCTGTCAGACAAGACAACCCTGCCAACTAGGCAACCACAAAATCTTGATATTTTGCCTCTTGCTATGGTGAATCCGATTACAGTCCCTCGCACTGAAGAAGACGAAGTTTTGCAGTATGTGCTTGCATGCATGCAAGAAGCAGAAGATGATGTTTTTTATACAGAGATGGAAACAGAAGAAGATGTGAAGCCTTCTTTGTTCCAATTGGATTGTGTTGATGACATGTACCGAAGTGAGGAATTCGTTGAAGATGGAACTGTCCTTGACACAGTAATGTTGGACACCAAAGTTGTTTACAAAGCTCAACTCAAGAAGCTTCTAAATGAGTTGGATGAAAAGCATCTAGAATGTGAGAAGCTTCGCAATCAAGAAACGCAAACTTTGAGTGGAGATATTGTAAATAGCTTACGTGCTGAACTTGAAAGTCGGCAAGTTCTTTTGTCAACGCAAATAACAAAGATTTTAGACTTGGAAGCATTTTACCTTAGATTCTCTTCTCGGCATGCTGGAGGATCTAGTTCTTCTAGCAATGAGTTTGCGAACAAACGGCTTGCCAAAATTATGGAAGCATGCAAGCTGGAGGAAGATCAAATAGACTTGGAGAAGCGAGGGGTGGAAGAAGCACGATCAAGATTAAATTCCTTGAAAGCATTAAAGGACAAAGCTCCCCTTGACCGTGTTGCAGAAATGTGTGGTTGGAAAGACGTGGCTACTAAACAAACATTGTCTCTTACGGAAGTAGTTGACTTGAAAAAGAAGCTTGGGGTTTCTTTGTCATTGGATCCAAAATTGGAAGAACATCGGGATGCACTGAAGGCGCTTTTGAAGTTCAATAAATCATACAAGCAATTTTGGTTGGAAAAGAAGTTGGGGAAGGATGACCGATACTTTAGGATTTTGTAGTTGGAAGGTAGAAAAGTCTTGTATGAGATGGAACGTGAGGCTCATGACCGCAAAGAAAAGGCCAAAATGGATGTTGAATGATTTTCATTTTTAGCACATTTTTGAGGACTATGTATATTCCATCTTATGTATATATAAAAGGATATTATCCATTTTGAACATTCCAATGCAAGCACATTGAATTCTATGTAGTTCCTTGACAAGAGTACATAAATATAGATATGAATTTTTGGTTATTTATGTTTGCAATGTTGTGAATACTTGAATATTCTAGGAATTTTGGTAGGAAAATGACCTTGGGAGTTCGGACTTTCGGAATTAAAAGAGAATTAAAAAAAAAAGGAAAATTCAAAACTTGCCGGATTGGAAAAGAACTTGTTATTGAAGTTCAGAGCAATTGTCACGGCTAGGGTGAATTGACCTACTCATTGCCACTCCAAGGCAAACACTAGAATTTTTTATTTTCAAGGCTTATTTTTTTAGTGGAAATTCTGAATTCATAGTTTCAATTATAGGCCCCAAATTACCCGAGGGGATGCAAGAATTATCCAAACAAATGGCAGTCGCCCGTTCCTGGGCCCGCAGTTGCCTGTTTCTGGACCCGCAGTCGACCATTATTGGACCCGTGGCGCCCACTTCTGGACCCACAGTCGCCCACTCCTGGACCCGTGGCGCCCACTTCTAGACCCGCAGTCGCCCACTTCTGGACCCGCAGTCGCCCACTCCTGGACCCGCTATCGCCCAATCTTGGACCCGTAGTCGCCCACTTCTGGACCCGCAGTCGCCCACTTCTGGACCCGCTATCGCCCAATCTTGGACCCGCAGTCGCCCATCACCTGACTTATTTCAGGTTTTTGGACCCGCATTCTCTCATGGGGCGACCGCGGGTCCAAGGAGTTTTCTTGTATAAAGTTCTAGGGGTACCTCTTGTTTTATCACCTTGGCTCCGTTGATAAAACTCTTGTCTTGGACCTTCGAAAGAGGCTTCATGCGGACGTTTAACTTCTTCGGAGGGCAACAACCGTGTTTAGAAGGGTTTACAAGACTACTCTAAGCGGGTTGCTTTGTCATTACATTTTCCATAGTATTAGTATGATTATTGTAGTCATTTTCTTTGAAGACCTAGTGTTGATCTACTACATGGCTGGACAAGGTGTTGGGAGGGGGGGGACCATGAATGATACGCGGAGGTCCACAAAAGATTGGGACCCTTGGCTAGTACCGTGTACCCCAATTGATAATTCCCACCATGCTCGAAAATGCGTGTTTTGTGGGTGGAGCAAAGCATTTGTATAAAAGAGAGCATTGATTCACTTTGGCTATGGCGGCTCGACTACATCGGAGCGTTGTAAGGAGATCCCTAGAATTGTACGAGAAAAATTTTGGACTGGCGAGGGGCAAGTTCCAAGGTCCATGAGTTACGAAGAGATGTATGATGTACCGACTAGACATGATACACCAGTTAATGTTGCAGAGTCTATTGTCGCACCTGCGTTGGATGTCGAAGAAGAAGGGTCTCTCAATCCCTTTGAATCAAATGCAAGACCAAATCCTACGCCTGATTCAGTAGATTCTACTGGAACAACGCTTGAGGGAAGGAGGAACATGTCATCTGTTTCTCGGCAAAGAAGCATGGATGAATCATTACAGACGGGCCGCAGACAAGAGTTGGATAGGTTGTGGGCTTCTTTCTTTTACGAGGCGAACATTTCATTTAATGTTGTGCGCCACCCGGCCTTCGTGAATGCTGTTAAACAAACTGCAGCAGCTGGATTCGTGTACCAACCGCCACCGTATAATGCGATTCGCACGAAAATGATAGATGTTAAGAAGGCATCGGTTGAAGCCATGGTCTCGGAGCGGACGAGGGTTTCAATAAGTCAGTATGGAGCGACAATTTGTTCAGATGGTTGGTCCGATACTAATTCGCGGCCGTTATTGAATATGATGTTGGTGTGTCCCGCCGAGGATGTCTTTTTGGGATCAGTGGATAGTACTGGGGAGAAGAAGGATATATCTTACACGACTGAGACGATGGCACGATACATTGAGGAAGTTGGGCCTACCAACGTTGTGCAATTGTGTACGGACAATGCTGCAGTCATGACGGGGGCAATGGCAAAGTTGGAAGAAAGGTACCCTCACATTTATAGGCAAGGTTGTGCGGCACACATTTTGGACTTACTCTTAGAAGACTGGGGAAAGGATCAGAGAGTAAAGGAGTTGGTAAAAAAGGCTTCATCAATTGTGAAGTTCATCAAGAAATACCAACATACTTTGGCGTTGTTTCGGAGATTTTCGCCAAACAAAGTGTTGAGACTTCCAAGCAAAACACGTTTTGCCACAAATTTCTTGATGATTGATCGTTTGGTAGACTGCAAGCAAGCAATGCACAACGTGACACTAGATGAGACATACATGACGTTCGAGTTGAGTTTGCAAAACCGTAGAAATGGACATTTCATTATGGGCAAGGCCAAACTTGCAAGGCAAGATATCTGTTCAGAAGAGTTCTGGGTTCAGTGCGACAATTTCCTCCATATGGTAGAGCCCGTGCTGCTTTGTCTTCGTCATTTTGATGGAAAAGTCCCAGCAATGCCGAAAGCTTTAGTAATGATGACAGCCTTGAAGGAGCACATTTATTCTCTCAAGAATGCTCCATTTTTCCTTGATCCAGTGGTGGCAACACGATATGAGAAACAATTTGATGCTCGTTGGAAGTTGATGATTACTGACCTACACTATGCGGGGGCACTACTAAATCCATACTTGAGTGACGTGGAGGCTATTCATAACAATGGCTACGCGAAGGGAGCTTTGAATCGAGTCATACGAAAATTGAGCGTACCATTGAACGTGTCAGTGGTGGAAGCAATGCAGGAACTAACTCAATTTGAAGAGAAGACAGGTGCATTTGATCCTTTACATGAGGCTCCCGATATCATTGAATGTCAATTATTGCCTCATCAATGGTGGAATCGTGTGGGGGGCAATGCTCTTCCAAAAATTGCAAAGCGAATTCTCGGTTTGACGTGCTCTGCATCTTCGTGTGAAAGGAATTGGAGCATGTATTCCTTTGTGCACAATAAAGTGCAAAACCGCTTGGCCACGACAAAGGTGGAGACATTGGTGTATATCTACGCGAACAGCAAACTTGAACGTCAAAAACGTGGACACAACCCAGCCATTTTTTACAACCAGATGCTTGCAGATGGAGACGATGAGGACGAGCGTGATGGGCCTTTGTCTTCAGGGGAAGAAGACGACGTTGTTCCAGATTTTATGAGAGAACGCGAGAACCGCAGGGATGAAGAGGATCGGTTGCACAACAATCCTTGGAATGCAATGGTTAGGCCGCCACATAGTCCTCCACGACCAATATACGGGAATACATTTGACTTTAGTGACGATGGGTATGTTTCTCCTGGAAATTCACCTGTACGCAGTCCACCACAGAACGTCGTGCACAATATGGATGCAATTTCGCCGGCACATGCATCACTTAGGAGGGAAAGCACCCCCGACAACAACGACGAAGGCGTACCTATTCCCATGGCACCCGTAGAGGAAGAAGCTAGATCTCCAATATCAACTAGTTCACCTCCAAATATGGCCCGCAATTTAAGAAGCAGTGCACAAGTTCCAATGAGAAGCGAACATGAAGAAGAGGCCATCGAAGTCAATGAAGTTGTACACGAGGGAATACCAAATCCCGTTGTATTGAACGCATCTACCTTCGGAACAACTGTTACTACAGATGATGATGATGATGATGTGCCATTGGCATATGTTATGAATCGAAGTCGGAATGTGCCGTTGAATCCAGAGACGACTACAAATGTGGCAACAGTGAGGAGGTCTATCCCAACCCTTCCAACAAGGCCACCGGTGCGTGGAGGTGCTCTACGGACGATTGATGAAGAGGTTCACGGCTCAACTCCACAATCCACTCAACCTTCATCCGTGTCTGGCCCTGGCGAATCATCATTAGGAATCCAGGGGCGCAATAGTAGAGGCTAGAAAAGGCGTATTAGGAGGGTTGACGAGAGGGGACCTCGGAACCCTAAACGACCCACTCAAATTGTCCAACGGTGTACCATTGGAGCGGGATGTTCCACCCAGAATGTTGGACAATCAAGTAGAGGAGGGCGACACCCTGCATCCAACATGGATGGAACTACGGATGTGTTGAGGCTCACGAAACGACTTGTGCAAACTGAAGGGTTAAGTGGTGTAGATACAGAAGTTCGAAATCTGAACTCATAGGTAGAGCGTGAGGTACAAATCGAAGTAGTAACAAGGGAAGATGATGAAATCGAAAGCTCGGGCGACAACACGAGCAACGAAGAGTCTTACGAAGATACAGACCCTAATGTTGATGAGGTGCCGAGCGATTCCACATTCACGCCTGGTGACTAGAGTACTAGAGAAGTAGACAATAATTATAGTTATAGTTATAGTTATAAGGTTTTAGCTTATATGTTAGGTAGCAAATCTTTGTAGTTCAAGCTTTGAGCCTTCATCCTGATGTGTAAGGATTTTGTAATGCTTCATCAAGCATATGAGCATATTAGAGTGAGGGACAGATTACCGATTTTAAAATATATATTGAGTTCTAATTGGTAAGTAGTTAGGTGATGACTGCAACGAGGTTATAAAAGTGCAATGCAAGTATGGCTACATTTGAAGTCCGCTTGAAAGCAATATCGATGACTTATTAATATAATCGTTGTTGACATTATTATTGTGGCCTTATACTGGGTGAATTTTTGGGATTAGAGAAGTTTGTCCAATTTACATTTCATGGGCTCTATTATTTGCACTTGTAAATTGTAAACCCCAATATAACGTAGCACCTAATTCTGCGCTTATAAAACACCTATGTGACGTGTTACTTCAAAGACTGAATATGCCAAACTGAAATCCTAAACTGAACCTGCGGTCGCCCTGGAATACACGGTCGCTGTCTGTTGCTCCGACCCGCAGTCGCCTTGTAACCCGCAGTCACCCCTACCTGTCGGACCCGCGGTCGCCCTCAGTACCCGAAGCCGCGGTCGCCCCTTCACCCGAAGCAGCAGTCGCCCCTTCACCCGAAGTCGCCCTAACGCCCCAGACCCGCAGTCGCCCCTTCACCTGTAGTCGCCTTCCACCCTAAACCCGCAGTCGCCTCAATTTTTCCACCCGAGGTCGCCCAAGGCAGACCTGCACGCACCCACACCCGTAGTCGCCCATACTGTTTGTCCATGTCAGTTTCGAAGCCCTGCCACGTAGGCAAAATCTATTTACCATGGGGTAAAATTTTTTACCCCTCCGCGACGTGATGTCAAGTAAACTCGACACTTCGTGATACGCGACACGCGACGTCAGACGTCATACACGACGCCTAAACCCAAAAATATGTCAGACAAGACAACCCTGCTCATAATTGCCTCCACTTTCTCGGCGAAGTCTGTCAGGATCCGGACCATCCGGGAACCGGATAGCTTCTTATCCACCAGAAACCCTTCATCAAACAGCTTCGCTTTGGCGACCATCGTTCCAGATTCTCCGAACGTCTCCTTCATCATCTTCGCTGTCTTCTGGGTCGCATCTGCCATCTCCCTAGTGGCGGCCATATCTTCCTTGAAGGTGGCGATCTCCCCCTTCAACAAGTCGACTTCATCTTGCAGCCAACGATTCTCTTCCCTCAATTTCCGGTTCTCCTCCGGATTACTGATGCAGTCTGCTACCTTTCCGAGTAGCAGACTATCCGGTTGGGCTCCAATTAGTTTCCCAATCTTCTCCAACGTGATCCTCTTACACTCCCAGTCTCCCCGGATAAGGGAGAGGTTCTCCACCAGTTCATTGAAAGGGTCAACCGGATCACTTCTTTTTGAGACCAGCTTCTTATCCGGTCGGTGTTCCGGTTCTGAAGTCTCGCCCAGCGGCGTTCCTCTTCCGTTCGGAGGCGTCGTCTTCTGTCATTTTGTCCTCTTAAACGAGTCCTCCTCATCGTCCGTCTCGTCATCTTCCGGTTCCGTCTCGGAACCTTTTTCTTCCGGTTCTTCATCCGTCTCCGACTCTCCATACTTCAAAATCGACTCCTGGGATCACTAGGTCTTCTCCTCTGTGTCAGTCAGAACTTGGTTATGATGATACATGTGAAACAGGTAGGGGGACAGAGGCGTGGGCCTACTCTTCCCTACCCGGGGCACTAGATTAGAAACCAAGTCACTGATGATCCGCGCCCAATCCGCTTTCCGCTCTCCGGTTAGTGCACCAAAGATTGTGTTGCTGAGAGTCACCATCACTCTCGTCGGCTTCTCCGGATGGAAGATCGGAATCAGGAACTTAAGTAGGTTCCGGTTCTAGTCATCCTCACAATCGTCCACCGTGTATCCGTCCTTCGGGTTCGCTGGTCCCGAGAACTTCTCCTTGATGTACTCATCTTTCTGGTTGGCCATTCCTGAGCCTCCTGACCGGAACTTGTAAACTTCCCTCCACTTCTTTTCTATCCAGCGACCCGGACTTCCTCTGACCTTATTATCGAACTAGTTCGATAGCTTCTCCAACAGCTCACGGACAACCCGTTCTTCCTTGAAATTCCAAGGCTTTTCAGCCAGACCAGTGCACCCCATCTTCGCGAGATCCTCCATCAGCGCGGTCTTTTTCGGTTCTGTCGAAGGAATAACCGGAACCACTTTCCTGAGTTTTACGTCAGTCAAGACCGAGCTAAATCTTGCCCTGCGTAGCTGCGGCATAGACGCGTTCCTGAGGCGCTCAAGCACCTCCCATAGACTACCTTACTTCCGCTGCTAGCCGCACGTCCTGTTCCTTACTTTCCCTCCTGGTTCTGACCGAAAAGCAACAAATTGCAACTGTGGATGTCCAACCCCACAGCGCACAAAAGAACTACTCACTAGTCACTAATGACGCCCTACCTCACAAATTTGAAGAGAAATCACAAAGAGGAAACACAAAACAACCCTAAGCATGAAAACAAGTCTCAGCACTCAAGGTAGAAAGGGGTACTAACTGGCAAGGCCTCTCCTTATATAGTCCCAGACTCTCAGCGCCACCAGAAATTAGGTCAAATGACCTAATCCGGTTTAACCTAATCCGGTCTACCAGATTTGATCCGGACAGAACCAATCCGGTTCAGACTACCCAATCCGATCCAAACTAATCCGGTCCAAACAGATTCCGTGACAGACTAGAATCCGGTTAGTTCCCTAACTGCATTCCTCAACTAATTTCCGGTTCTAACTTATCCCTAAACCGGATTGGTGTTCCTGCAGAGAACTTCCGCTCCAAATTTTAAGATAACTTAACAAAACCAAAAATTCACGTTGCGACAACAGGTGGCCACAATGAAGTCGTATTTCTAGTCACACGTTGTGATACCATACCAGCCAATTGTGTATCTACCGACGAAGTTGGTTCGTGTGGACGAACTTCGGAACTAGACGGCCTTGATGAACTTTGGATTTGTAGATTTTCCAATACTGGCATTTGCCGTTGTGCAACCGAGACTCGATTTGGAGGGGGCATATGTGCTTCTCCACCTTGAGGGGGCCCTTCTCTACGGGTGGTCCCCATGGGCAAGGACAATGGTACTACTACTTCTTCTTCACGTCCTCTTCCAACGTCAATCCCATCTCTGTCTATTGTGGCATCAATTTGTACATCCATAGGGTCTGGACTTAGTGGTCTCGGTACCACAACGTCCTCATTTGTATTGCCCCCACTTGGCCCAACATTCCACGTTTGTGGCATTCGTGGTGGACTTCCTTGATGTCCCTCAGAGTCATTGTCGTTATTATCCCCCTCTTCAAAGTCAAATACAGATGCATCAATTAGAGGACGTACTCCTTCCGCCCCACGAAATCTATCAAACGGTGGCTCATCATCGTCATTGGAACTATCATCTGAATCGTCATCATCTGGATCAGAGCGAACCGAACCACGGTCTAGACCATCAGATTCATCTGTCATGGAATCCTTTGACATCATGTTTTCAGTGTACCACCTTGTCGAATTTGCTACAGCCCTTTCTCTTAGAGTCTTGGAATTGGTATAAATGTAAACCAATTCCTCAGCACGCTCAGATGTCAATCTATTGCGTGATTTGTTGTGGACAAACGAATACATGCTCCAATTGCATTCACAGGACAATGTAGAACAAACTTGAGTGAGGATCTTTTTGGCAATCGGTGCAAGTGTACGAGCACCGGCTCTGAGAAGGTCCCACCATTCGTGAGGCTACAAATTCAAGGTGTTTACATCAAGGAGTCCACTGAAAATGCCTCGTCGATCTCTAAATGCTTGGTACTTAGACAAAGCTGACGCAAATGCTTGATCTCCAACCGCCAATTTGCGCAAAACTCTCAATATGGCTTCTCTTGCCTCATCATCATCCATTAGCAAGACTTCGTCAAGTAAAAAGGGATTTAATAGAGCCCCAGCGTAATGCAAATCTGTCCTGAGCATGTCCCAACGCTTGTAGAAATCATCGATGGCGGAAATTGCATATCGTGGCTCTAATGAAAATGGTGGATCCCTCAAAGATAAAACATGCATTTCCACCTTTTTCATCACAAGCCATGCCTTGTCCAAGCACGGGTGCTTTCCATCAAACTCTCGAAGAGCCATCAATACGGGCTCCACTATGTCCACAAAGTTTAAACATCTCCTCCAAAATTCATCTGTTCGCACATATTGTCGCACATCATTCGCTTTTCTTTGTTTTTGACTAGATGCCAATCTCCGCGTATACTCATTCCACTGCGGATCGTGGACTGTCGATTCTACCGCTTCCCTCACCTCCACCAAACATTCGATCATGAGGAACATGGTTGCAAAGCGTGTTTGAACGGGATTTTTCAAAACGGGATTAGGAGAATGTCGTCGAAAGATTGCAAGTGGCATGTGATGCGTTTGAATGTATTTCACAATTGACTTGGCTTTCTTGACCATACTTGTAATCCAATCTTGTTTTCCCTAATCTTCAAGTACAAGGTCAAGTGCATGTACTGAACACCCTTGAAAATAAATGTGTAGAAATCTACGAATTAACAGAGCGCCAGCGGCCAACATGTTTGCTGCATTGTCTGTACAAACTTATACCACGTTTTGTGCCCCTACCTCGTCAATGTAATCACCCATGCAATTAGCCACATAAGTAGCATCTTTGCATTCGCCTGTTGTGTCTATTGATCCAAGAAATACCTCTCCACTTGTACATGCCAACATGACATTCATCAATGGTCGATGTGTCACATTATCCCATCCATCAGAGCATATTGTAATGCCATACTTGTGGATTGGTGCCCTTGTCTTCTCTGCTACAATTCCTGCCACTTCATCTTTTGTAGATTTTATGAGCTTTGTATGAAGTGCATGGTACGTTGGAGGTTTGTAGTCAACTCTCGATTCCGATGTTGATTTCATTGCATCCAGAAAAGTAGGATGCCTCACTACATTGAATGGTATATTGGTGTCGCAGCGTGAATTTTTGGTTTTGTTAAGTTATCTTGAAATTTGGAGCAGAAGTTATCTGTAGGAACACCAATCCGGTTTAGGGATAAGTTAGAACCAGAAATTAGTTGAGGAATGCAGTTAAGGAACTAACCGGATTCTAGTCTGTTACGGAATTTGTTTGGACCGGATTAGTTTGGATCGGATTGGGCAATCTGAACCGGATTGGTTTTGTCCGGATCAGATTTGGAGGACCGGATTAGGTCAGGAGCGGATTAGGATAAACCGGATTAGGTCATTTGACCTAATTTCTGGCAGCGCTGAGAGCCTGGGACTATATAAGGAGAGGCCTTGCCAATTAGTACCCCTTTTCTACCTTGAGCGCTGAGGTTTGTTTTCACGCTTAGGGCTGTTTTGTGTTTCCTCTTTGTGATTTCTCTTCAGATTTGTGAGGTAGGGCGTCATTAGTGAGTAGTTCTTTTGGGCGCTATGGGGTTGGACATCCACAGTTGCAATTTGTTGCTTTCCGGTTAGGACCAGGAGGGAAAGTAAGGAACGGGACGTGCGGCTAGGAGTGGAAGTGAGGTAGTCTCTGGGAGGTGCTTGAGCGCCTCAGGAACGCATCCATGCCGTAGCTACGCAGGTCAAGATTTAGCCCGGTCTTGACAAAAGTAAAACTCCGGAAGGTGGTTACGGTTATTCCTTCGACAGAACCAGAAAAGACCGCGCTGATGGAAGATCTCGCGAAGATGGAGTGCGTTGGTCTGGCTGAGAAGCCTTGGGGTTTCAAAGAAGAGCGGGTTGTCCGCGAGCTGTTGGGGAAGCTATCGAACCAGTTTGATAATACGGTTAGAGGAAGTCCGGGTCGCTGGACAGAAGAGAAGTGGAGGGAAGTCTACAAGTTCCGGTCGGGAGGCTCAGGGATGGCCAACCGGAAGGACGAGTATATTAAGGAGAAGTTCTCGGGACCAGCGAACCCGAAGGATGGATACGCGGTGGATGATTGTGAGGATGACCGGAACCGGAACTTACTCAAGTTTCTGATTCCGATCTTCCACCCGGAGAAGCCGACCAGAGTAATGGTGACTCTTGGCAACACAATCTTTGGTGCGCTAACCGGAGAGCGGAAAGCGGATTGGGCGCGGATCATCAGTGACTTGGTTTCCAATTTGGTGCCTCGGGTAGGGAAGAGTAGGCCCACGCCTCTGTCCCCCTACCTGTTTCACATGTATCATCACGATCAAGTTCTGACTGACACGGAGGAGAAGACCTGGCGATCTCAGAAGTCGATTTTGAAGTATGGAGAGTCGGAGACGGATGATGAACCGGAAGAAGAAGGTTCCGGAACGGAACCGGAAGATGACGAGACAGATGAAGAGGAGGAGTCGTTGAAGAGGATGAAACGATAGAAGACGACGCCTCCGCACGGAAGAGGAATGCCGCGGGGCGAGACTTCAGAACCAAAATGCTGACCGGATAAGAAGCCGGTCGCAGAAGGAAGTGATCCGGCTGACCCTTTCGGTGAATTGGTGGAGAACCTCTCCATGATCCAGGGAGATTGGGAGTGTAAGAGGATCACGTTGGAGAAGATTGGGAAATTGATTGGAGCCCAACCGGATAGTCTGTTACCCGGAAAGGTAGCAAACTGCATCAGTAATCCGGAGGAGAACTGGAAACTGAGGGAAGAGAATCGTCGGCTGCAGGATGAAGTCGACTCGTTGAAGGGAGAGATCGCCACCTTCAAAGAAGATTTAGCCGCCACTAGGGAGATGGCGGATGCGACCCAGAAAACAGCGAAGATGATGAAGGAGACGTTCGGAGAATCCGGAATGTTGGTCGCGAAAGCAAAGCTGTTTGATGAAGGGTTTCTGGTAGATAAGAAGCTATCTGGTTCCCGGATGGTCCGGATCTTGACAGACTTCGCCGAGAAGGTGGAAGCAGTTATGAGGGAAGCTCGGGAAGCTGCGGACCGGATGGAGATGAGCAGCGTGAAGCTGACCGGAACTGTACTCTCAAAGAGTATCCGTCTTTCGGATATTTCCTTGCCTGAGTCGTTTCCGGGAGGAACAGAGTTAAACCGGGGGAAGGATGTACTCCCTAGTCGAAGAAGGAGCGGAAGCCGAGAGGGACCGGATCTGCTGAACACATCGAGTTGGATTCATCGCCAGAGCGACCGGATCCTCCTACTGGTGAGAGGGCCAGGAACTTGCAGAAGGTCTTCAACGAGCTTCCGCCTGAGACCGTCAACGTCACATTAAAGATGGGCATGGGGTCTTAAGTGTAAAGTAGTTTTGTAAATACCGGGTGTTATGACCGGATTGTAGTTAGGAACCGGACCGGATTGGATCCTGGTCTGTTAGTTAGGAACCGGATTAGTATTCCGGTCTGCTAGGATTTTGAACCGGGTTAGCATTCCAGTTTTGCCAGCGAGGCTTATCCTGGAAATCCAGCGTGGGTTGCCTGCGAGGATTTTCTGGGGCGCTTTTCGCTTTTTGGCGCTTTACAGTGTATATAAATTCATTCTCTGCGGAGGAGAATGGGAGTCTTCTTTTGTTCAAACTTCTTTTGTATTCTATTTGCTCCTTGTTTGTGTGTTCTCCCGCAGTTGGCAGGGCAGATTGGTGAGGAGTTAGGAGCGCATTTAGAGTTTGGATTGGGATTTCTCCCCTTTGTGTTCTTGTTTTGGTTTTGAATACATGAAGGCATGTAGTAAGAGTTGGGAGTGCTTTCTAGAGCCTCAACACTACTAGGATTCAGTATTCCGGTTGAGGAAGCCACTGCTAGGCTAGGTGTATAGGGAAGGAGTCCTTAGGCGCGCTAGAACTCTTGGATAGGAAATCCGGTCGAGTGTCCGAACTGTTGTGAGGCCTCATTGCTGTAGTGGCGAACGGAAGAGTCTTAGTTGATGTTGGTATGGATGGTTGTACTTGCAGACACCTACCTTAGTACGGCCGGAACTTGGCATCAAGGTCATTGTAGTATGTGTGGATCGTACGGGGGGTCTTTGTGTGACCTGTGATCTGGATTGTTTTCTGGATTACTGTGAAAGATCAAACCGGATCCAGATTAGAATAGGAGAGTAGAGTAGAAGAAGTGGGTCTTCATCCACTATAAGTCACGGAAGGAGCGGCGGGCCTGCCACTCTCAAATTCAAGCGGCGACCCCTCTGATGGTAAAACAGAGGCAAAATTAAACCGGATTAGTTACTGGATCGAGTGGGAATAGACCGGAAGTGAGAGGTCTAAGAGTTGTACCCAGGACCGGAAGTGTAAAGGTCTTGGTTTTGTTGCAGATTGACGGACCGGATTACTTCCTGGTCTGGATTACGTCCGGAACCGGAAGATTGTAGGAAGTCTGGTAGTTATTTCTGTGGGGTTTGTTGTTTCCGGTTGCAGGAGTAGGACTGGAAAGGTGTTGTTGGAGACTGACTTAGCTTAGAATCGTAAATAGGGTGAATACTTCACAGAATCTCGTGGGTTCGATCTTTAAAGTCACTTTTGTTATACTTTAGAGTGGTTTTTGGTAGTATAACATGGGAATTGCGTATCCTGTGCTGCGACAATTGGCTTCATAAAAAAACTTAGCCCACTTCTTGTCTAGTACTTGCTTGTTTGATGCGTTCATTCCTTCTTGTACAGACAGTTGCCTCATCGATAGACTATGGGTCAAATTAGGAATGGGTGCCTCCGATGATCGTACTTGAGAGCTTTGCCCCCCAGTGTTTTCTCCTCCATCATTTGCTGAGATTGAAGCATTAGGTTGTTGCTCACCACGTACTACACTTGGTAGTATCGTTGATGGTAATGTCACTTCCACGTCACGTCCAGGTCCATGCGAAGTGTCCGTAGGTATATGTCCTCCACAATTCCAAAACATTACCTTCACGGCTGCATTGACTTTAGTGCACGCTCTCACTCCCTGGACGGTGTCATTTCGTCTGTATCCCAAATGGAAAAGCAACCGATCCTTTCAATAGCTTAGCAAAGTTTCACAAAACTTGCAAGCAACTTTTCCATCTGGCCGTAGTGTGTACCAAGGTTCCCACTGTGATCTTCCTCCACCCATTGCTCTTATCTATCCTCCTCTACCTGCCCCTGTACCAAAAAAAAGATTAGTATTCTGTTTGAAATGTGTTGTGGAAACAACACTTGTTGCTCTCACAACAAGTGCCACCACAACACACTCTTCTTGGACTTTGCTCTACCGCAATGGTTGTACTCCAACCAAGTCATCAAAGGCAAAATCAGCAAGGGAAAGTAATCTTGAATAGGCGGAAGTTCTTAATATACACCTTGAAGCCCTCCCTAAAACCCCAAACCCTAAACCTAGCTAGACGGAGTGATGGTTGATGGAGTGGACCCTAAATCCGCAGGCCCGCCAACAAAACCGTCCAAGCGGCGACTGTCCCGTCCAGCAATATTCCAGTCCAGGGGACAAGACGGATTCCCGTCCAGTGGACGGTTTCCCGTTCAGAGGACGGATTATCGTCTTGGAGACGAGAATTCCGTCCAGGAGATGGGCTCTCCGTCTAGGGGACGGCCTCTTCGACCACAGGTGGGCTCTTCGTCCAAGAGACGGATGTCCATTTGGCGACGGAATGACCGTCCAAGAGACGGCCCGATGCCGTCGCAGACTGGACAGACTTCATCTGCGCCGCGGATGGTCCTGTCAATATCGGCGACGGGATGTGACGCGTCATGACATCCGGACGTAAAAAGCCAACGTCACGTCCGGATAGACAACCCTGGTTTGCAGATAAATATTTGCAAGATGATGGTTGTTTTGTGGTGTTTCATTCGTGAAGCGCGGATGCGAAGGGGGTCATTGCTGGGCTGTGTGAGGTTTATCCGACAATGAAGAAGAAAGAGTGGTTGGGAATCAACCGTGTCCACTTGACTTCGGCTGTGGACCCTTCAAATACGATATAATCTTTTGATGATTTTTTAATTTCAGTGGCTATTTGCAACACCTAATATATTATTCATTTCTAATGTGTTCTTGGTTGAATGCTACCAAACAATGAAATTTGGAGTCACCCTCTTGGTGAAAGACCTCGGCAAGGGAGTGAAATCAGAATTTGTTTTTCATCAAACAAATTCCATGAAGAAGGCCAAAGTGGATCTTCAACGAGATGACACACTCATCAACTATACTACAGAGGATACCATGCTCATGAATGAACGAGTACCTTGGCGTAGGCCTCGTGAGAAAGACGCGAGGTTTTTCCAGTTCCACATAGAAGAGACAACAGTTGAAGGAGATGTAGTTCTGGACTGCACATCAGCTACTGGTTAATTTCGAATCAAATTATTTTGAATGAGTTTTATATTTTACATCTCAATCATTCAATGAATCAATTGTGTATTGTATGTAACAGGTGCATCAATTACAACTTGCCGTGGCACAGGCCGGCACATTGTGGCATTGGAGGAGGACAAGGACATTTTCAGTGCCATACTCTTGCCCATGCAAAAGACTACACCAGCCGTGGTGATTACAGAATTGGCAAAGGAAGCTACACCATCTCAAGATCCGGATGCGATGGACATCGTAGTTCACAAATTTGCACGGAAGACAAAATCTTGTAAGTAAGTTTTCATACATTTCTATTTCATATGCGTATGAACTATAAAATCATATATGTTTCATAATTTTAACATACTTTACTGTGTTTGTGTAGCCGTCAGAGGTTGATGATGGCAGATGGAACTCGGCAAAAAAAAGGCTTCTTTTGAGTCCAGACAAGTCTTTTGATTTGCCAATTTATGCAGAGCAGTTGGCATCGGCTTTCGTGGAGTTTGGTTCTTCTAAGCCAAAGAAGTGTAGACCTAATTATGCTTTGAATGTTTTAGAGTTTGTAGATGTTAGTGCATCTGAGGGTAGAGAAACTTTTGAGTCGTCTATCAACGACGATTCTGCGACCGAGTCTACTGCTACCTAGACTCACGAGATTGAAAAATCTTATGAGTTATTGTATTTTGTGTTGATTTTCATTATGAGTGGATTTGTGTGTTTTATGGCTACTTTTTTGTCTTCATTTGTCTCACTTCAAAGTTTTAGTTTTTGAGATATTTGTTTGCATGAATCAAAATTAGTTTTTACCATAAGAATTTTGGAAAAAAATTGTAAGTAGCTGTCATTTCTTCAAATGAACTTCCATGTATCTTAAATCCCAAATTTACTAGATTTACAGTCAGAGGGCAATCATACATTTTTTCAACAAAAAAAAATACGAAGATTGAAGATTATGAAGATGAAACATGTAGCATTCTTGTTTACAATTAGTATGTGGACATGAAAAAAGCTAGTGCTCTATCATTGTATTCACCATAAACACCCCATATACCTTTTACTATAACATCATGTTTTTGGTCAAAAAATAAATAAAATTGGATTTGTTAAAATACCAAAATGAGGGGTAGCATGGAGTACTCCGACTTGGTTCTTGACCCGACTTGGTTCTTGAAGGTTCCATCCAGCCCCCCTGTTTTGAGTAAAAAAAAATTTTTTCTTTTTTAATTTTCCTCTTTTTTTTTCCTGAATACCAAAAACTAGGGTGCCACCAGGTACTCTCAAAACCCAAGTCGGACCTAACTAGGGTTCTAGAGGTACCAATCAGACCCCCCATTTTT
Organism: Rhytidiadelphus loreus; assembly: GCA_947034895.1. NCBI lineage: Eukaryota > Viridiplantae > Streptophyta > Bryopsida > Hypnales > Hylocomiaceae > Rhytidiadelphus > Rhytidiadelphus loreus. The sequence continues at coordinate 22,266,823 of OX344765.1, read as the reverse complement.
GGTATTTAGAAAGAAAACAAAAACAAATTTGGGAATGTCATTTTTCAATTGAAGAGCATGAAGCTTGGCAATTTTGGATTCAAGTTTTATTAGTGTTTGTGATCTGAACACTACAAACATGGCACATCCCCAAGATTGCTTACAAGTCAAATATTGTGGATGTAAACAAGCAATTTCTTGTTTTCTTTATTTTATGTCTAGTCTTCAGTTCTACATGTTTAACATTTTTTAATATTTTTTTGTAACCATATAAAATTGATGTTTATAGATGGAATGATGAAGGCACAAAGTCATTTTATCAATTTAGTCAAGAATTTTCACCTTCCTGTGTCTGTCGAGCAGATGGCATCAACATCTAAGGGTTCTACAACCAAGTCCATACAAATTGTACTTTTGAGATTGATATATCCCTTGTGCCAATTTATAATGTGTGGATTTTAGAATTATTAGTGGATTTGTATGTTTTATGGCTACATTTTGAACATTTCCATTTTCCATTTGGATTTTATGTATTATCATGTCTATAAATAATGACTAAATATATCTTTGGCAAAAAATATCTTTAAAATACATTTGCAAGTGCGTTAAATTTCATTTTAATAACTTCACATATCTTGAAATTTGTAATCTTAAAAACCCACGGTCATAGGTCCCGACAAGTTTATAGTCCAAAAAAAAATTCCCGCTCACAGGCTCACACGCTAGCAACCCTGCATTGACAACATTATGACAATGAAGAAGGAGTCTAGATTCGAATTCATACATGACAACGTCTTCCCAGGTCAAGGCAAAGAGAAGGTTTACATTTTTTAAATGCTCATGTGGGTGCTTAATTACCCACCCTTGGTAATTAATCGGACACAACCAGGTTCTAGGGGTTAACTAAATTCTAACCTAACGGGTGACTAAGCATAGGTCCATTGTGCCTTCCAAGCAATGGATCTTCTTTTCTAAGTTCCTAGTTTCCGCAGGTGACAACGGAGTTGCCCCCAATTGGCGAGGGAATAGTTCGGGCTAACCGTCCCCTAACGACAGCCTATGTGAACTACCACCGAATCTATCCTAATCTATGGGAATTTGAGGCTAATTGACCTTTCCTAAGGTTGAGGAGGGGTTACCTAAGTTCCTTCCATGGTTTCCTAAGTTGATTGGGTTTTTCCCTAATCTAAGTTATCTTTTTCCCTAATTTAATTGATCCTCTTTCTTAATTTAATTTATCTTCCTCCCTAATTTAATTTAATATTCTAATCCTAATTTAATTTTCTAATCTAATTTATCTTTTATCTAATTTATCCCCTAATTTAATTTAATCTTCTAATCTAATTTATCTTATCTTTTTTCTTAATTTAATCTTCTAATCTAATTTAACTTTTTTAATCTAATTTATCTTTTATCCAATTTATCCCCTAATTTAATTTAATCCTCTAATCTAATTGATCTTATCTTTTTTTCTAATTTAATCTTCTAATCTAATTTAACTTTTTAATCTAATTTATCTTTTATCCAATTTATCCCCTAATTTAATTTAATCCTCTAATCTAATTGATCTTATCTTTTTTTCTAATTTAATCTTCTAATCTAATTTAACTTTTTTATCTAATTGATCTTTTATCCAATTTATCCCCTAATTTAATTTAATCCTCTAATCTAATTGATCTTATCTTTTTTTCTAATTTAATCTTCTAATCTAATTTAACTTTTTAATCTAATTGATCTTATCTTTTTTTCTAATTTAATCTTCTAATCTAATTTAACTTTTTAATCTAATTTATCTTTTATCTAATTTATCCCCTAATTTAATTTAATCTTCTAATCTAATTTATCTTATCTTTTTTCCTAATTTAATCTTCTAATCTAATTTAACTTTTTTAATCTAATTTATTTATTTTTCTTTCTACCCTTGACCCTACGTCTTTATCACCTAAGGTAATTGTGATTTGCTAATTTAACCTTAACTCCTAATTGGATTATTTTGTCCTAATCTAATGTTTAACTTCTTGGTTGAATTTTTACCCTAACGGTTACTAATCCCTAGTCCTATCATGTCCTGTTCTACCTTGTTTTGTAATCTAATTCCTATCCTATCCTAATCTATTTGGCTGCTTTTACGGTCAACTTCTATGTTGAGAGGGGTTAGATACTTCTAGCCCTATCGATAAACTTCTATGTCTAAACTTAAGGTCCATCCTAATTCCTATTGGCTAATCGACATTAATCACTGCTTAACAGAATTTAGCACAAATTAAAAGAAAAGCACTGGGGATTAATTTACTGACTCACCTGATCGTTGTTGGCATGCGCGACATTTTCCTCCATACCTCCGGACGCGTGCTCGTATTCCATAGTAGAGACGTATTTTGAGGGGTTCAAATGCCTACAGCTTAGTTGTAGAAAGAAATATTACACTCTAGTACCCTAAGGCATTCTTCCTTCTCCTTATCTCTTCCTTTCTTTTGCCTTGGTACTATTCCCAACCACCCCTTAATGGGGGTCTTACAACTATGACGCTAACTTCTTGCAAACCTAACTACCACCTTACGTTGTCATCTTTGCGTCATCCTAATCCTCCTTCTAATGGCCGTGGGGAACTTTGGGAGATTTCCGTGCACACTAACCAAGGCTACTCTTGGTCATCTTCTTCCTTGGCTTCCTATTTAGCCTCTCATCTTTCCTAACCTTCTCCCATTAGATGTTGGAGTGATGTTGTGGTGAGGACGTGCGTGCAGGTTGGAGTTCTTGGAGCGGAATCTTCCTCTTATGTCCCTCTTCCCTTTCCTTTTTTTCTCATTCCCCTCGGCCAAGGGCCCTTAATTCCCCCTTACCCCCTCTAATTCTAACTTCCCTTCCCAAAATTATTCCCCCCCAACCCCCTTGAACTGGACTCTCTACGAGCTGGACCACCCTGGCTGACCCCCCCTACGGCCTGGACTCCTTCCCCCCGACGCTGGCTACCCAGAATGACCCCCCCCCGACGAGCTGGACTCCCTCCCCCCGACGCTGACTACCTGGACTGAACCCCCGACGAGCTGGACTCCCTCCCCCCGACGCTGGCTACCCGGACTGAACCCCCGATGAGCTGGACTTCCCCCCCCTCCGACGGGCTGGGTCCCCTGACTGACTCCCCGACGTTGGTACCCGGACTGACCTCCCCGACGACTGGTTACCCGGACTGACCCCCGACGCTGGCACCCGGACTGACCTCCCTGGCGGGCTGGTTACCCGAACTGACCTCCCCGACGACTGGGTCCCCGACGGCTGGTTACCCGGACTGACTCCCCGACGCTGGCACCCGGACTGACCTCCCCGACGGGCTGGTTACCCGAACTGACCTGGACTCTCTTACGGGCTGGGCCACCCTTAGGGGCTGGACCCACTCTTTTCTACAATCTCCTTCTTCCGGGTTCCCGTATAGGAACCCACTCACACAATTAAAATCGGATGGTGAAAGGTCAAAGCTTCGCCGTCGTAGAAAATAAGCTAGAAATTTTGGAAGGAAGCTACTTGTGACGGGGGTTCTTTTCTACACCTTTCTACCACCTAAGCACTCTTGGGGGCTAAACTTTGTCTTTTCCCAAGAAGGTCTTGGGAACTAAACTTTGGAATCAAAAACACTGGGGGTGCAAACTTCGCCGTTGAGTTGGTTTTGACACCAACTCTAAGACTTGTGATGCCCCTGGGTCCAAAGCTTCGCCGTTTATGGCCTAGTTTTGACACTCACTCTAAGACTGGGGAAAGTCACAGGTTCAAAGCTTCGCCGCCTCAAGGGCGGTGGGGCCCACTCACAAGCAACACGACAAGGGTGACTATGGTTAGGATTTACACAAGAGGCAACCGGACCCACAAAGCAAGCTTAAACAAGGCAATACTCACATGCTAAAGGCCCCCCAAAGCGGCATCGCCAAGGTACGGTGGGGGATAACTTTAGGATTAGTACAAGACACACGGAAGTAAACGCAACCCTCTTGACTCGCAACAAGTACAAGGTAAGATGGGAGGACCTCAAAGGACCTCCAAAGAGCTTGTAAATAAACAACAATGGGAGCCAAAAGTGCTCCAAAAACACCGTAGAGGTTTTTTGGCTTGAAACGCCAAAAATTCCAAAATAACTTGGACCCACGGACCCAAAACAAGTATTGGGGGTGTTTTGGGAGAGAGAAGGGCCCCCTTTTATAGGTTTCCAAGGGCCCACTCCCCCCCTCGACGAGTAACCTCATCCATCCGGATTTTCATCCAAGTTTGAGATTTTCACCTAATTTTGGGTTTTACGTTGGTCCTAGTTTCTAACTTTTGGAGTTTAGCTCGGAATTGCAAATGGATTGCGCCAATGGCTTCAGAATGCCATTTTTAGGCTAAGGGATCCCCTACCCCCTATTTCTATCACAAAAAACCCATCGGAAACTAGTGCCAACCAGAGTCAATTAAAAGGGTTAAAACCTAACTTTTGGGGTTTACCTCTTTTGGCTTGGGTAACTAGCTAGGGTTGTTGGAGAGGCTCTAGGGAGTAAGAAAAGGCTCCTTGATGTCTTCGTTCCGACTTCGTACGCTCCCGGGACGCCGGTCAACCCCGCAAAGATCTTGTTGTAAATATTAATTGGGGGGATGTTGTCAGTTTCGGCTGCTTCCTGCTATTGGAACTCCATGAATTTTGTCGGGGCGCGTTATTAACATAAAAGATGCTAGTCTAATTTTTAGTGAGATTTTACTGCGGCCTGGGTATTTTCTATGAATTTCCCAACGTGGTCTTTGGCGGTTGACCGCTCGGAAAAAGATCCTCTGGAGATCAGAAAAAACCGAGACTTTTTGGAGAACCTCTCATGGAGTCCCCCAAGCCACGTGCCAAGTCTTAGGCTATTCTGGCACACAGTTGGTGGCGTGGTGAAAACTGACTTCGGTTGAATCACCGGCAGTCAGGGAATCTTTCACATGTGAGGGAATCTTGGCGAATGGGTTTTGCCGTGGACATCCCGACATGCTCCAGATCCGAGAACACTATCCGGCGGCTGTGGATTCCTCCATGCGGCCTGTCTGGGACAAGTAACACCTACAAGCTAACAATTTGGATTCCTAATGTTTCGTCGGTGGAATGGGGAAACTAGAACCTATCTTTGGAGATTTATGTGGAGACCTCCCCCACTCTCCTAAGACTTAATTTAGCCTATCATGGTCACATGCACTAGGTTTTAGGCTATTTTGGGTAAGTTCCCAGTAGCCCTATTGTTTCCCACTAATTACGGGTTCTAACCTATATACACGTGGGTTTTATGGGTAATCTATGGATAAAAGGCTATTTATGACCAAATGCTATACTGGTACGTGACATACCTATTTTGGTTCTACACTCTTTTTTGGGCTTTTTGTACTACTTTATGCCTTAATTTGTAATAAACTAAAAAAAAGAAAACAATGAGTCCCAAGTGACGAATTTGGGGCTCACAGCTCACCGAAGGCCCAAGAAGTGGAGTGGACCTCGTAAAGTGCATGCAACCAGGAAGTAATCTACAGAATGCGTGGTTGATGTTTGATCATGTGAAGCGCGTACAGGAGTGGACCACAATGGCCTGCCACGTGTATGATGCCATGTACAAGAAGGTAATGACCATTACAGTGTGAGATATGCAATCCGAAAAAACCGTGGTGCAAGTACAGTTTTGGAATAGTTTAAATGATGTGATGGAGCAACATGGAGTAGCTGATCCAAACTTTAAAGGATTCATGGAAGATAGTGCCATGGCTAATTGGAATGGGGTCCGTATTGTCTACGGCAATGGTCCTGCCAATGATGAAATGGAGAATCGTGAGAAAACATGTTTGCTGCACTGGAGTAGTTCTTTTCATAAACACACACAGAAGTATATCAAAGAAATGTTGCAACATCAACATATTTATTTGTGTAAACAATACAAAGATTCCAAGAACATGGACCAAACAAAGACACGTTACATTGCAATACGATCTTGGTGGCTATCATCTGGAGCAGCAAATGAAGAATCGCTTCATCACTTAGATCATTGGTTGGCGTTTTGGCATTTTTGGTATCGGCAATGGAGAGGCTTTATGGACATGGTGAGTAAATTCATTATTTCAATGCATTTGAGTATTTCAATTTTAGGAGGTGTATTTCTTTACCTAAACCCTAAACTTATATTGGTGGATGTAATTTTTATTCATTTATAGTTGATGACAAATTGTCAAGGAACAAATTAATTTTATATTTTAAAATTTAGTTGATTAATTTTGGAAGGAGCTTGAAATTGTGGGGGGTACTCCAAACAATGAAGAAAGATCCGTCGGATCCGACGGTTGTTTTTTTGGTGTTTCTTGGACCTCTTATTTTTTAATACCTTCACCCAAACTTCTAATGATTAGGAGTCCATATTTGGAATGTGACTATGTCCTAGTACTAAGTAGTCGGATAAATAGTTTTCTAAATAAATTGTGACTATTTTGTTTATGAAAAAATAGGCTAAATATTGTATTGTTCTCTTTGTATATATGGTAATATATTTCGAATTGGCTTTGTCTTTGAATGTCCTTCATTTCATGAGAGGACATATAAAATGGACTACAATTGAGTCTCTAAATCCAGAAGTCTATGACATTGAAGAGTGAATTGCTAACTATCCCTTTTACTTTTTGCAATTTGTAGAAATTGAATTTAGAAGAGATGTTGGACCTGCCATCGTGCAATTTATCTGAAACGGTCCATAACAAATGGTTGCAAATGTCTGGAAAATGAGGGAACAACTTGTTTGATGCCACTTGTGACGATAGTATTCGTGCTTGGATGCAAATGACAAACTAATGAGCATACCTTAGAGGTCATGCATGTGGTTCTGGTCCATTTAAGGAAGAATTGAAGTTGAGGGCTGCCACACGAAGCAAAGATCCAAAGAAAATTGCAGGATCACTGAACACTTTACCAGGAGCAGAGGGGCTTGGAAAGCGTATACCACATCTGGAAGGAAAAGAAATCTTTGGAAGTACAAAGAGGAAGTTGGATGTACCCATTGGAGATGATGCAGACTCACATAGACCGGACAAAGTGAATTTCAGTCAACCGCGTGTCCAAACAAGGTCTACAACAACTTGTAATGAGATCTTGCAGGAGAAAGGTAAAGAGCTTGATGCTAATACTTTTCCACATGTCACTGTTGCGTGTGAAAGTGACTATGATACATCGAAGTGGCATATTGCAAGGATCAGCCACAAATCAAATGCAAAATGTCACGCACAACGAGGGTCAAATATCAAGTGCACGGCTAGAATTGCAAAGGGGAAAAAAGGAACCCCAGCTCCAACATATCGAGGCAGGAAAGTAGAGTATGGAAGTAAGCGAGAGGTGGTAGTCGACTTCTGGTTTGTGGGGATGATATAGAACGATGTGTAAAAGGCTCTAAACAGAAGTAGATAATCGATTGGCCAGAAGTACCAGAGGTCTGGCCAGTTCTATCAGGGACACACTTGAATAGGGAGGAAACTTTGATCTTGCAACATGTAGGATTCCAACTCCAACAACGTCATGTACTGTCACCTCATCGACTCTTCAGTATGTCAAAGATTTTCAAGACTGTTTTATTTGATCATCCAGCACCAAAGAATGCAGATGTGTATCCAACAGTTAGGAACAACCGTACCATTCGAAGGATTGCAAATGCACTAACTGTAGAACAACGGAATAAGTGGGAGAGTGCATGAAACATTAAAGGTCAAATTCTAGAAGTAACCTTAATCCCCAAACTGTACTTAGGTGCAATAGTGTCACTAGAGACAGGGGTAGCTCATAACAAAAATGTCTATCGAATTACAATGGGCATGTTTCCCATGTGCACATGCCCAGATTTTGTAAGTATGGTTGTTTCTGCTATTGGAGGTCGACAGTAGTATGTGAATTGCAAACACATGTACTACTTGTATAGGTACTTCTGCAAGATGGATGTCAACAAAGACAAATTCATTTATGCACCCAGTCATAGTTTCAATGAGTTGATGCTACTTCTAGTTCAAGCAGGAATTATTAGAGTTCCTGAATAGGAATAGGCACATTTTCAAGTGTACTTCATTCGTATTGTATTCAATTAAGTATATTACGATTGAAATGATTTGAAGATGAAGATATTGAATATGTATAGGCATTTATAAAGTATAGGGAATTAGGAATATGTCTTAGAACTCTCATTAGTACAATGTTCTAAGGTGAGTTCATATGAGTGATCCTAGAAGACTAATTGAGTTTTACACATGAATATGAAAATCATTTTCACTCAAACCATTTTGAATTTGTTGGGCCTATTTAATTTTTTTCTTAATTCTAAACACTTATCCTTCCCTTTTCTTCAGATTTTTTTTTCCTTCCCATTTTTTTTTCATTTTCCTTCCATTTCTAGTTCCATTTCTTTCTCGTTTCCCTTCCATTTCTATTTCTCTATATTTATTTCCCTTCCATATATTTCAATAATATTTTTTTCCATCTTTCCCTTGTACTTTTATTTATTCCACCTTCTTTTTTCATTTAATTTATTCCTTGAAGTTCTCACTTCCTTCACTTTTCTTTTTTCTTAAAAGGACACCATGCACCTCTAAACCCTAACCCTTCTCTTCATCCAGTGGCCATTTTGTTTTTTTAAATGTGAACACGTGGAAGGATATTACAAATTTACAATGATGCCAATAAATTTTTTTCAGATTTTCAAACTTTTTACCCTAAACATTCAAACATTGGAGCGAGATGCCTACCACAATTATATGAGGTATTCATCTCTCAATAACCTTGAAGCTATCTACTCATTCTACACATGTCATAAGTGCTAGAACATGTTTGCAAGAAAATTAAAAGGAGTAAAGACTAAACTCATAGAAAATACAAATTTTAAGACAATGAATTCAAAATTTAACACAATCCACGGTTTTAGGAGACACGGCCATAGGTCCAAAAATTTACTATAAATAGTAAGTTTTTTCTATTTTAGGCAATAATTTGAAACCTTTCTTTTTTTAGAACTTATTCACCAAATTTATATAATTTGGGGGCTCTATGCTCGCAAACTTCATGCTCACAGTTCGCAAGCTCGCCGCTCCAAGCTCGCATCCTAGCATCGTTGTGATACATTGTATTTAGTCAAATTTTCATATGGATATTGAAAGACTTTATCATTGACATAATGTATTTTAATCTCATCTATCAAGAAGTTTCTGATACATGAGATTACATTTGCCAACAGTCTTCTAAAAATAGCATCAACAACAACATTTTCCTTTCCTTTAATATACTCAATCTCAAAATCAAATTCTTGCATCAATTCCATCCACCTACATTGTTTATCTATTTAAATTTGGTTGAATTGACAAGTACCTCAAAACTGATGATCAGTTTCAATCCTAAATTTCAACCCTAGTAAATAATGTCTCCAAACTTTCAAGGCATAAATGACAACTAACAATTCTTTTTATGAATTGGATAATTTAACTCCGCAGCATTTAACTTTCAAGATTCAAATGCAATCACTTGTCTATTTTGCATCAAAACAACTCCAATTGCTAAATCACTAGCATGAGTGTATAAAACTATATTTCCCTTTAATGGATCAATAATAGTCAAAATAGGTGTGCACACGAGTTAGAGCTAATTTTAAAGTAGAAAAACTCAAATCACATTTATGATTCCAAACGATCAAATCAAACCTTCTTTTCAACAAAGTAGTCATAGGGGCAGCTACTTTAGAGAATCTTTTTGCAAACCTTCTATAATAACTGGCAAGGCCTAAGAAAATTCTTATTTCAATCTTATCTTTGGATATTGCCCAATCCTCAATCACCTTGACCTTTTTAAGATCAACCAAAATTCCATCTGCAAAAAAAAGATGACCAAGATAATCAATTTGGGATTTAAAAACTCACACTTGCTCATCTTAGTAAAGAGTTTATCTTCAATCAAAATTGCAAACATCTTTTTAAGGTTTTCTTTGTATTCTTCCATTATCTAAGAATAGATTAACATATTATCCATGAACACAAGCACAAACTATTTGAGTTTTGACAAAGTAAAGAATTCATCAAAGTCAACAAATCATTTAATTGATTCTCTAATTCAATGTTTTGAGTTAAAGAATGCTAATAAGGTATTTCATCTATCAAAGTTGCATTAGCTACCAAACCTATATCATGGTTAATTTTTCTAACAACTAACAATTCTTCAATTCATCTAAGAATACATTCTCAAATTTATTCAAGAAATTCATTCTCAAATTTATTCAAAAAAACTCATCCTCAATTTCATCTTGAAATTCATCTTTAATTTCATCTAGAAATTCATCCTCAATTTCATCTAGAATGACTTGACATCAATTGAAAACTCAATTTTTTTCATTTCATTATGCGCCTCATTTATATGTATTAGATATACTTTATGGTATTCTTAAATAATGAACCTTTTCATTTGTAAATGAGAATGTATAGAAACATTAAGTCTTGGTCTCTTACCTTAAATGATGAAAGGCTTTAAACCTTTGAGCTTTCCATAAAAAACTCCTTCCTTTCAAGCTATCTAAGCAAACACTTGATGCAACCATGCCATATCCAAGATCACATCATAATAAGCTCCATTCCAAGCTTCAAATTCAACTTTCATAGATCTTTAGTAGCAACTTGATTTTCCAAAAGAAATCTTACAAAAAACATCTTTTGCAAATTTCTTCAATGCAAATTTCAATCTATCTAATATAAAGATTAATCAATATTTCTAAAATAAACACAATGGAATTTCCTTACACATCCAAAATCAACCTGCTCTAATACCAATTGTTATGTACCTCCTATTATCCGTAACTTCAAATAACAATGGAAGCACAATAAAGACACAAATATACTTATTAACATAACGTTTCAGAAGAGCTGAAACCACCCAACCATAGAGAGAGATCAATCCTCATCAAAGAGAGAGAGCCTCCTCACCCTCGAGCTCTATCTTATATATAAAATAAAAACTAGATCTTTATTTCTATCTTTAGCTTTCTATTCTTGATTCTATCTAGAACCATGCATCCACTAAAGTAATAGTCTTAGTTATACTTAGAAGTATTCTAAGTATCCATTCCTATCTCATCTAATCTTGATCTTCTACTTGAAGTTGTCTAACTCCAAGTTCCACTTTACAAATCCATTGTCTGGAGATGTCTATCCATTACACTTGTCATCCAACTTGAGTTGCCGAACTCCAATGCATTCATCCAATATCTATCTCCAATCAATTTCTGCTTATCGACTAATTCATATTACATCATGAATTAGTTATCCATCATTGCATTCATCCAATATCTATCTCCAATCAATTTCTGCTTATCAACTAATTCATATTACATCATGAATTAGTTATCCATCATCGCATTCATCCATCTCTGGTCAACATGACCAGTCATCAGTCATCCATCTCTGGTCAACATGACCAATCATCAATCATCCATCTCTGATCAACGTGACCAATCATCAATCATCCATCTCTGGTCAACATGACCAGTCATCAATCATCCATCTTTGGTCAACATGATCAGTCATCAATCTTTCAATGCATTCATCCATCAGAGATTGTGACAAGGGTTATAAAATCTACAAAGCCACTGACCACTCTTAGAATGCAACCTGATAAAACTATCTAGTATAAATCAAAGTCCCTTTATTTTGTAAGGTTCTTTTGATAAAATACATATGTAAGAACAACTACAAGTTGAAAAGAAGCATTGCCAATGCAACTTATCTTCTTATTCTTTCATACATCAAAATCATCTAGAAATTAATTCATTATTCCATTTATAATTTAAATAATACTAGGATTAAGCATTTTTTAAGTCCAACAAAATTATGAACAAAAAAAGAATCCTAATATGTGTGAAATTCGCCAATGACTACATACAAAATCTCTAGTCTTCGTTTTATAAATGAATTGAGATGAATCACTAGAAGAAAACCGCGTTGGATTGCCCAAAATCTGCGTTAAATTCCCCTAAAAACTGCATTAAATTCAACAAAAAAAGTCACATGGTTTTTGTTGAAAATCATATTGAGAATGCAAAGAATTGTGTTACAATGTAGGGAAACGCAAAATCTATGTTGGATTCTACAATATCTATGTTTTTCTTGGTTTTCACAGCATTTTCAACATGGTTTTCAACAAAAACCATATGACATTTTTTGTTGAATCCAATGCAGATTTTGGGCAGTCCAACGTAGTTTTCTTCTAGTGAATTGAGATAACTTGAATTTTGAAATTTTGACTACAGGAATATAAAGAAGACTTTTGAACTTTAATACCAAAATGAATTATTTCAACATGACATAAATAATTGTCATGCATACATATAATGATTCACTCATTCAATTTGCATATGTCAATTAAACTTTAATTGATGAAAATAGTGACAACTAAAATCACAAGTTTTTTTCATTATGTCCCCTTCTTAATATATTCTAGAAATTTCTATTAAAACTATTGATTTAAGGCTCAATTACACAAACTTCCATCCCTAGTGACCTACAAATAGGAAATGACCTCCAAAAAATCACCATTTCAAGTCAAAAATCTAAATAGCATGAAATAATACCATTTTGTCCCCCTTAGGTGATGTATTCTTGGGGTCTCCAGAGATCCTACCAAGGGCCTCGTCGGATCCGACTGGGGTTGTAGAGGGATTCAAGGGTACCCCTTAAATGAATCACTGCAGCAGTACTCATTCTTTTTTTTTAAAACTTGCAAATTCATTAAAGAAACTATTATAGAATTGATCTAAGTTTAAATAAAAAAAAATTCAGTCCTTCTCAAATGATGGATTTTAGGGGTAGCTCGAGCTTCCCTGAGGACCCATGTTGGCATCGACCGGGGTCCAGAGTGAAGCTCAAGCTACCCCTAAAATCCATCATTTGAGCAAGCCTGACGAAGGTTGAAGAAATCCAGGATTCTAGAAGGAATAACGAGGTCATATTTGGGAGCAAGTGCGTTTTGCAATAGCATAAGCTTTGGGTGAACAACTGGGTTGAGCAACAATTCTAAAGTTGTTCACCCAAAGGCAGTGATGAATGGGAAGGATGCAAGGCAAGCCAAAGATAATAACTGATGATTGATGAAAAATCTAAAACTGCAACTAAGCTTACAAATCCACGAGTACTTTTTGTTTCCGAATCTGGTTGTTGAGGTCGAGGACTCTTGTTTAGGCTAACACGATTGACTTGCATCAATCCACCATAAAATTAACCAGCTACTCTCATACCATGCCACACCTCTAGCTTGAGCTCAATAAACATTCAAGAACATTTGAATATGATTGCTCCCCCGACCATAAGCACAACAAGGTTGAGAGGGAGGGCAAGTTTTTGGAGGGCAAGTTTTCAAAGGAACACCCAAACAAGCTACTCGAACCCGTCGAGCCCAATCACATATTAGATTTCAAAACAGCGTTACTGAATCATTACTATTATAGACCCATGTTTTTCTTGACGGATTTTTTTGGACATCCACTTGTTTTCATGTTAACAATGATGTCAAACATAACATCAAGAAAAATCCATCAAGAAAAACATGGGTTTTTTATAGTGCATGGAACTGATGCAAGTACCCTAAACCAATCAAACAGCTGATGATTGGAATTCCGATTTTAAACTACATGAGTTGTAGATATATCACACATGACATGTTTTTGTATTTGCTAAACTATCACAAGAATCAAGGGTTTCTTCTAGTGAATGTCTTTCCTCCTCATTTTGATGGCTTTATTTCAAATACTTGTTATGTTCCTCTGTCCTAGACCCTTAGTTGCCCCTATCAAAAATTGAAGGAGTTTCAAAGAGTGTTGTTCGCTAGTTCCATCTTGGAATCACAACCGCTACTCTCATACCATGCCCCACTTGTAGTCACCTTTGTTACAAATTGTAGGAGTTTCAAAGAGTATTGCTCTTTCCATCTTGGACTCACGGTCACACTCTCCCACTTGTTGCTATCATGTTTTGCATGAGCCCTTGGGCAACCGCTTGTACTTGAGAAATCACCCAACTTGATGGCGCTACTTCCAACGTTGTGCTTTGTCTTTTTCCTTTGAAGCGGTTGAATGCAATATAAGGAACTAGAGTTTTTTTCAATGTCTAAGTTGATAGATTTTATGTGACATCAAATGAAACAACTTGTGTTTTTATATCAACAATAACGTCCAACATAACATCTAGATGTTACATTGGATGTCATTGTTGACAAAAAAATATGGGTTGTTACATTTGACATCACCTAAAATTTGTCACCTAAAACATAGGTTTCTTACTATATATAGTAATAAAGTACTTTATTCAATATTAGGATGAAACTAATAATATAGGTTGGCTGTTGAATTCTACTTTGAAAAATGTTGAGCTTATTGATTGCAAACCTTATATTCTATAGATTTTGGAAACAAAGGTAAAGACAAAGTTTGACTTACATTCTTACAACTTAATACAATGAAACTATTTTTTCATTTTGAATGCTTTTGCTATGACATAGTTTGAATTTAGTGAACATGACTCCTTCTATTCTTTTGGATTTGACCATTTAAGAAGTTTTGTATACATCTTTGAATTTACAAAAATTGAATGGGCCAAAATTCAATACTTTTGACTCTATAAATAAGCACTTACAACAACAAGCCTTTATCACTACAAGAAAATGAGGACATATATGACTTGTCCACTATGACTTCACCTACAAAAATGATTGCAAAATGACTATTTTGCAATTGTTTTGTAGTCATTTTTGTTGGTGAAGTCATAGTGGACAAGTCATATATGCCATCATTTTCTTGTAGTGTTAGTATTCGAAAATACACTATATGTCTATATTCTAGTTGTACAAGAAAACTATAGTATTCTACTATTCTTTATCATCTAACACTAAGTTCAATGATCTACAAATCATAAAAAGGAAGGGCTTTACTTGAAGGTCATAAATCATCACATTAGCAATGAATACTAATATGAGCACCTAATCTAGTGAGGTGGTGTAGCTTGGACCATGATTGGATTTGAAAACCTTCTATTTGCAAATCTTGTGAGTATCCAATTTTATAATGTATATTGAAGGTTATATGATTTTGTAATAATTTAAGTTTGTTCTCCTTTTCCAAATGATACAAATATGCAAAAGCAAAATACAATTAAGATCACTAAAAACAAGTTAAGACAACCTAGTCTAAATGGCAAGATACACAAGCACCTACAAGTCATACCATCATAAAATTCATCAAGCTTGATGTGCTTAAGCTGATCTTTGCAATTTCTCCCATTCATCAAAATTAGAAAGGTCTACCAAATTACCCGATTACAAGCCACAAAATAAGTGCAACATCAATTTTGTAGTCAACTTTATACAACTACATCAAATTGAAGAGCCTCCTAAATCGTAATGGAAGTCAACATTCATGTCCAACTAGGTAGCTATGTCTGTAAGCATTTTCACCACCTCACGCATTGAGGGACGACTTGCAGGTGTGTAATTGGTACACAATAACCCCACTCGTAGGACTTGAACCATCTCACTTTGTGAACTCATTCCACACTTGGAGTCTAGGATCTCATGCAAACCTTTTGGCGTTAATACTCTGTTATGAACCCATTGCACTAAGTTTGCTTCATCCACACCTTCCAATGGATCCGCAGCTCGTTTTCCAGTCACCAACTCCATCAACACAACTCCAAAGCTGTAGATATCAATTTTCTCTGTCACTCGCGTTCCAAATGAGTATTCTGCACACAACATCCCAACCCCAGTTACATCCTAGTCATGCCAACCTATTATAGCTTAGAATGAGAATTGACCAATTCCACAACCTACTACAAGCATAGCCATGGACGGATGAAAGCATTTAACTCTTCACCTGGAGGGATGTAGCCTACAGAGCCGACAACTGAAGACAAGTCAAGTGATACTCCTGGATCCACCATTCTTGCAATTCCAAAATCAGCCAAGTGTGCTTCATACTCCAAGTCCACCAAAATGTTGTTGGACTTCACGTCCCGGTGGAGAATTTGAGGGGAGCAATCGTGGTGCAAATACTCCAATCCCTTCCAATATAGAAAATGCAGAATTTATTAATTATTCTCCAAGCACCCACAAACACACAATTCACCCTTAGAAATCCAGTCAAATAAAAAATGGAGTGGACACAATTCTAACTTGGGAGCATGAGGGATGGACTATAGTAACGAACCGCAGCAGCCCCCACAGCTATTTTGTAACGCATTTCCCACGAGATTGGGTTTGCCTTCGGGCCATGCAACAAATCTCCCAAGCTGCCGTTGGGCATGTACTCGTACACCAAAAGGTTGTTGTCTCCCTTGGTACAACTACACAAAAGCTTCACAATGTGCCGATGACGGATGTTGGCCACTGTCTTCAACTGCACCCCATCCAAGCAAGCAAACCCCATGTACATTCTTACTCAGATTTACAAGAGCAACTCATCATTTGCAAAGAAATACACTTGTACCTTTGCAACCAATGGAAACCAACAAAGGGCTTTACGAACCTCGGTACCAAAGCTGTGATCACATTGCCTCTCCTCTTTCTTCACATTCCATAGTTTCTTTACAGCCACTATTTCACCATCACTTAGAATGACCTTATACACTTGACCGGAACCGCCAGCTCCAATGAGATTTTCTTCTTCCAAGGCCGTGACCTCATCTTCATGGTACACTTTATTGTGAAACGGTGTCAATGTCCATGAGCTTTCCTCCTCAGATAAATCCAAAACATCCCTCTTCAAGGCACGGCCAATGTAGCCTCTAAAAACAAAAACTAGTACCATAAACAACAAAAATGCCACTACACCAAATACCACCACCCCTACCATCCATGGTTTCTTCTTATCTCCCTTGGATGTCAAGTCTTGGGTGGTTGAATTGGAACCACAAGAGCCTTCCACGCACAAGTATGGATTTCCAGTGAAGTTCACTGTCACAAACGTCGCCCCATTTCCCTCCATTGGGATGACACCCGACAAGTTGTTAAAAGCTACATTCAACACTTGCAAATTTACCAAGTTGAACAAGCCTATAGGGATGGATCCTGTGAGGTTGTTCTCTGAGACATCTAGAACACTCAATTTATTGAGGTGGGCTAGTTCATCAGGAATGGTGCCATCTAGATGGTTCCCAGAAAGGTCCAATTGAAAAAGCTCAGAGCAATTTCCAAGGCTGGAAGGAATGGCACCATGGAACGAATTGGCACCCAATATAAGTTGCGTCAAGCTTGACAAGTTTCCAAGCAAGGGAGAGAGGGTGCCATTGAATCCATTGGAGTTGGCTTGGAACTTGACCAAGCTGGTTTGTCCAATCTCTGAAGGAATGGGACCCGAAAATTGATTGTCTTGCACAAACAAGATGGAGAGAGACTTTGCATTTCCGATGCCGACGTCCATACTTCCGTTCAAACGGTTCCCACTTAATTGCAACCTCCCCAAATTGGCTCCTCCCCATAAGCTCGGTGGCACAAGTCCCTCAAGCTGGTTGCCATCTAATCGCAATACATTTAAGTTTGTACAATTGCCATATGTCTCAGGAATCATACCAGTTAGTTTGCATTGATATATTCCAAGATATTGCAAACTCACATTGCTATTCCAACAAAGATATGGAGGCAAAGGACCTTCAAAGAGATTGTGACCCAAGTCCACTGACAGAAGCAAAGCATTCTTCCCAAGATCATATGGGATTTGACCAGACAATTGGTTTTGTTGGAGAGCGAGTGTTGATAATTGTGTCCAATTGGAAATTTCAGGAGGAATCGGTCCACTTAAATGATTTAGACCAAGATCAAAATACGTCATAAGCGACAAGCTCCCCAAAGTAGGTGGAATTTGTCCACTAAGATTATTTCCATTCAAGACAAGGCGTGTGAGAAGTGTCAAATTTCCCAAACTAGCCGGAATCTGTCCACTAATGTTGTTGTCCCCAATGTCAAGCCAAGTCAAGCTGCCCTTCAAATTTGCTAGGCTTGCAAGGCCTCCACTCAAGCCATTTTCGAAAGCAAGAAGAGACCAAAGCCTTTTGCATTTGAATAGAGAAGATGGAAGTGGCCCCGTTAGTTGATTTGTAAAAAGCCATAGTACTGTCAAGTTTGGCATGCTTCCACACAAATCTGGAATGTGGCCGCTAAATGAGTTGTTGGCCAAATTGAGTTCTTCCAAATGCATCAAGTTCCCAAGAGATGGAATAGGGCCTATGATATGACACCTTTGAAGTTCGAGAGTCTTCAACTTTGTCAATGTCAATAGCCTTGTCGGGAAAAGAGATGGTGGGAAATTCACGCCATGTAGGCGAAGATCCTCCAAGCCCTCCCATAAGCTCACATTCGGCCATGGCACCATGTCCATGACGTCTAAGTCTGAGCCTAGCCACAAAACTTTTAGGTTTGGTATGGTGAAGAAGCCCAATGGTAGTGAACCATTCCAATTGTTATTTGATATAGCCAATTCCTCAAGCTTTGTCAATGAAAGAATGGAATTTGGCATTTGGCCTTCGAAGTAGTTAAATGGAAGACGCAAAACTCGTAGTTCTTGGAGCTTGTCAAATTTGTTCTCTAGGGTGCCCTCAAAGTACGAATCTGTTAAGTCGAGCACTTGTAGATGTTGGAGTTTAGGAAAGTCATCTGGAAATGTTCCGCTGATGAGGGTATAACTCATGTTTAGGTACACCAACTTGGAGCAGTTTACAATGTCTTCAGGGAAATTTCCGCTCAAACTTGTATTTCCCAAGTGCAAGATTGTAAGATTGACAAACTTTGCTGCATGCCAACACACTCTGTGTCAATTAAGCTAATCTCATCCAAATTCAAAGTTACAATGTTGTCTATTCAAAGCACCACTTCAAAATCAAATACATGATTTGAAATAACAAAGCCACTTACAAGGAGTGAGGGCATGGATGTCGCCAACCAATTTGCAAAAAGGCAAAGGGGAGAAGTCCAATGTTGTTACGGAATCTTGGGTGCATTTCACACCATTCCACAAACAAGGAGTGTTGTCTGAGGCATTCCAGTTGCTCAAGATGTTGTCTACATCCTCTAAAACATCTTGCTTCCACTTGAATAACACCTGGCCTTCTTCGTTAAGACACAACACACATCCAGACAACACACTGGTGCATGCCATGACCCACAAGAGGTAAACCTTGTATAGCCGTCTACCATCCATATTCCTCCTTTGCATCCCTAGATGCAAACAGGTCATCTAGTAAAATTTGGTGGTGGCAAGTCTTCAATTCTTTGATGTGCCTAATACTCAAAGTAGGCTTCACTACATATGCCTCAAAGCATTCTGATTTCAACAAGGAAACCTTGCGTTATATTGGAAAAATATTAGGTCATACACTTTGTGGTTGCTTCACCCAAAAAGTTCCCTTTGCCAAGCTCCACGCCAAACCAATCCATACTCATTACAAGAATTCAAAGGACACTTTCAAATTCAAAATACTTCCCAAACCACTCACAATTCAAAATTTTCAAGGACCTCCACCAAATTGTCTTTAAACTATTGGTAAACCAATTGGAGTGGAGATATAGGAGTGGAGATTTTATTTCCATCAAGAAGAAACAAATTAAAGACCAATAGAAATTTGGAGAAATTGAAGAACCATAACTTCAAAGCAATTGAATGGAAAGTTCTATTATAAACATGGATTACAATACCACAAAACCCAACAATGCACTCCTTACATAGACTTTGTAATACTATTAAAGCTTAGTAATCAAGAGAAGTGATACAAGCACATACTAACTATATTTGAGTATTTGATTTAAACTAAGAATATGAAGTTTGGCTAGTTTACTTTCTTCTGCATTCTGAAATTTTGAAAAAATCCAAGCACTAAACAAATATTGCAATTGCAAACTCTATATGACAGAATCCAAAATAGACTACATTATGTGTATTTCATTCATACTTTCTATTTATAAAATAGATTTTAAATTTTTATTATAAAATTGTGTTTCTCATTGTAAGCTTTGCTTGCAATACTAAATTTCAAATTATTCTAATATGTCTTATAATTGATAAAATTTAACTTCATTATTTAACTAAAAAAATAACAATAATTTTTTTCTTCCAATCAAAACTTCTAATGAAATCAATAGCAATAGAAAATAAATTTAGCTTGACGATGGCATTTGACTTGATAGTCTTTGGCAAGGGTGTCTTGGATATAAATTATAGAATAATTAATTGATTTAAATCTTCACACCAATGACCAATCTCTATTGCTATATGTGCCTCCTAAAGATATTTAAATTATTTGGACAATTTCTGCTATGTTTACTAACTTATTCACTTTTTCCTACATAAATTATAATAATGATAATTTCACATGACACAAATTGAATATTTTTACAGAGATAGACAATCTATAATATCATATACTAAAAAGTATTAGATTGATAATTAAAAACAATTTGAAAGCTATTACATTATGCATGATGTTCACCATTTTGTAAGGTCTTTTAGAAGTTAAGGAAATTCTATACAAATGTGATAATATGGATTAAGGTCACATAACCTACAAGCTACACTCTTTCCAATCCCACTACCTTAAAGTTCAAATGACCTGAAAAAATTGATGAGATTATTAGCAGAGTCAAGAGAAATGCAAACCAAGTGGTTTCGTAATTAAAACACTCTAAAAATATTTTACAAATTTTCAAAGTTCTATCTTGAGAATATAGGGTAGTCTAAACTTAGCACTATATTTACCTTGAATGGACACCCTTGGAGCAAAAAATGTCTCAAAATTTCATTGGTTGCTTTTGAAAAGTTGAGGTTTTAGGTCATGGAAGTGTTCATTAAAGGTCCATTTCTAGGTGTTAAAGACTGGAAGGTATTGCAATTAGGTGTTTCTACCTCATAATATATATAAAAAGATATTATCTAGCAATACTAATAAATTTGTGAAATATAAATATAACATCAAATACACCATCCTTACACTCTCAAAAACAAAAACAACCGGGCTACATGACACTATTGCCCACCCACGTTAAAATTCCTATCAATTTAGGCTGCCAAGGGTGTG
This sequence comes from Rhytidiadelphus loreus, assembly GCA_947034895.1. Taxonomy (NCBI): domain Eukaryota; kingdom Viridiplantae; phylum Streptophyta; class Bryopsida; order Hypnales; family Hylocomiaceae; genus Rhytidiadelphus; species Rhytidiadelphus loreus. The sequence continues at coordinate 22,245,754 of OX344765.1, read as the reverse complement.
ATTACAAAGAGTTTTAATGGCAATGACTTGGTTTCATTTTATTACTACAGTTTACGGGTTTATATGTAATTACAAACCACATAATCCCATGCACTCCATGCAAAGTCTACTAAACAACATTGAAAGAGAACACCTATAAAGCTAGACAACCCATATAGACAATTTGCAAAAGATAAAAACACATCAAAATATCAAATGCAATTAGAACTTACTTTAATTGACTACAAGTTGAATCCACGAAATGCCAACAGCGTTGCAACTGAATCCCAAACTTCAAGACTTGTACAATGCCTTGCTTGATTCCCTCAATGCCTTCACAACTCTGCACATTAGAATGTCACCCCAAACAAATAGTAAAGATCAACCACAACACTTCAACCACACAAGCTTGGTCTATATTCTAAAAACATGATAAGCATGACACTCTATAGCCCTTTGCTCTTACAATCAAAGAGAAAGTAACCCCCCCACCTACAAAACCTTGTCTACAAAGGTTTACAACTAAACCACTTGGCTATGGCAAGGCTATCTTTAATAACAAATTGAAAAAAAGACATCCGGCATGGAAAATCCCAACTAATTAAAATGACCTCAATGAACAAGTTGCAAAAGATGGAGAAACATATCAAGGGATATGAACTAGCTTGAATCAATTTTAGGCACAACCATTTCAAGAATAGTAAAGGCAAATACTTTACTCCTCACAATACAGAGAAAGATGCACATGGTATAACCCACACTAAATATGAGAATTTCCACAACAAAAGGCTTTATTCCCTTGATAGCTTCACGGATCTGCAAGATGGGAACGGAACTGAAGGTCGGTCATAATCACTTCTCCAAACCACGAAGACCTAGGCGGCGTGATCTGTAACAGCAGCCGAGGAGACGAAGCTAGTCTAGCCCTGAGCAAAATGATTCACATGACGCTCTGTCACCCTAAAGCAATAATTAGAAGAACCCAAGCCGTTGTTGTGGTGCATTCCATCAAAATCACTAACCTCGCCCATGACAAGGCAATCTTCAATCGCAAACTGGCTAAGAATCTACCCAACTAATTACGACAACGGAGATATATCACTTGCATAACAACCGATCAGAACTTGCTTGACCCAATGTCAGGCAGACTCCAATCTCAGCAAGAACCACTTGATCAAGACAGACATCTCAATCCCAACCATACCGACAAAGATGCACATGCAGCCACTCGTACCTTGAGGTGAGAGTTCGCAAGGAGCTTGCAGGCTTTTTTTTTCCTTCGATGGCTTCAAGGCTCTGCAAGAGAGAATATCGCCACAGATTAATATCCAAGATCGAGCCCACCACTTCCGCACACCAAAGCCGAAACTCTAACTTAGAACTCCCACACAAACAAGACCTAGTGTAACGCCAGACTACGAAATGTGGGACAAATACTGAAACAACAACTCACGATACAAGCTGCTCTCGTGCATGCCACTCGGAGAGAGCTTCAATTCGTCGGTAAGCCCAAGAGAGCGGAAACTTCACCTCGGTCGAGCACGACCCACCAAAACAAATTCACAGGGGAGCCTGAATCCGGTGTTCGCGAGCGGGGGCAGCGACCACTGCGTTCCTCAAGAATGCACCGTCCAAGTGCGTGGAGTAGCAACGTCGGAGAACAATGAAAGGGTTCTCTTGGTCTCTCGGGAAGCTCGGCGTGCAAAGGACGGCACCACCACTGCCACAGTAGTGCGTCCGCAAAAAGTCTTCTTTGTTCTCGCCCTCGGTCCAGCTACCCTGGGAGTGGAATCTCTATCTACAGTACTGTTCACCGCCACTGCTACAGTGGAGCGTCCGCAAATCGTCTTGCGTATTCTTGCTCACGGTCCAGCTAAGCTGGGAATGGAATTTCTAGGCCTCTACAGTGCAGTTGACCGCCAATGCTACAGTTGTGCGTCCGCGCTCCCTGTTCTCGACCTCGGTCCAGCTAACCTGGGAATAGAATCTCTAGGCCTCTACTGTAATCATGTATATGAGGGGTTGCAGCCATTGCGAGACGTTATGTACCCCCATCCGCTCCGCTCATCAGAAATGCCTGAATCGAAGACCAATCCTAACCGCAAGTAAACGACAGACTGGAAACTATCATGATAGTTGCCGGGGCAATTGAAAAAACCTTCTGCCCCCACACAGAGTCTTCCATGTACGTCAAGGTAGGAGATGCATGTGCTCAATGAATGGGGAAGAGGACTCGACTCACGAGCAGGGTTTGTAAAATCCACATATCGAACTCTCACCGTACCCTTCTTTAATTAATTTTGCCGAGCCGAATGCCTAACGATGCATCAAATCTTCATCTACATTCCGCCATCGCCATTGCGCCAGTGTATTTCAATACAACAATTTTGTACTGCGAACTTATTCCATGAAGGAAATCCGCTCCAGCAGGAAACCAGCCAGAGATTCTGAAACACTCGCCATTGCACCAGTGCAGCTCGACACTGGGCATGCAATATTCCAGGTTGACCCCAAATGTTGGCGAGACGTTAATTACCCCCCTTGGAGCTAAAGGCGGACCTGCGTGGCATGAGCTTCCCTGGCTCCCGTCCTCACTCTCAACATTAAGCAAAATCAATGAACTTCAATGAGAACTTTGCCAATAAGCAAAAGACATCTATTGCTTCTCATAATTGCTATAAGTCACTCAATTTTTGGACTCTGGAAAATGCATAAGCATGCTATAGCAACTCAAAAGTAAACTTTGATGCTTACAAAATTCAAACAGCACGCATTCAATCAGATGTGCACATTTGAAATATAGTCTAACCAACTTCTGGGGAGACACTGAAGTGCCACCGAATTCAAAAAATTGGATCTCAACCTCCGTATCTCTGTTTCTCATCACGGCAATTGATAGCCTCGCCCACAGACACAATTTTATTATAAGTCAGTGACAATAAGTAAAGTTCTTGTTGAGTGCTAAATTAAAACTATTCTTCCACCAATTTGAAACGGGGCAAAATTTTATTCACGTATCATTCATCCTATCACTCTCCTTATGGGAAATCTAAAATATGGAGAAAACTGCTAAATCTATCATTCAATTTTGTTGTTCAGCTACCTTTTTATTACGGAGTATTTATTAGCTCAATGGCCTTGGACATAATATAGCAGGATTGTCCTAAGCAGCGCTATTATAGTCACAGTTTAAATTCAAGGAAATAAAGAAATAAAGAAATAAAAAATTCTTTATCACTATCAGAGAGTGCGAGTAACCCTTGAAGAGCCTGAAGGGCCTTTGTGGCCATATAGTATATTATGAATTTAGTGGTACTTGATCATAAAAACATTGACAAAATATTGTTTAGTACAAAATTAATTAATGATCATGATAGTATGTAAATAACAATGTATCACAATTTATATATTAAACCACAATATAAGAGTTATAAGGCTAAATAGAGGTCATATAGAAGGACCCAAAGGTGAAGGGTTAAAGGTGAACAAACAGTAACACAACTTTTATTGAAAAATAAATTAAAGATGAAATAACGATCTATAGTGGAGAAGGGCCCCACTGCTCATGCCACGTCCCGCCAAATGTTGTATGGAAATTACACTGACATAACATTTCTACTCTAGAAACTCGCCGGAGCTCACTTGTAGCCTTGTGCTACAAAGTGCCACAAAATGTCTGGGCAAGGCCATACTGCTGATAATTCCTGTCTGATTCCCTTCCGATCCTCGGAATCGCGCACATTCTGCTCGCCAAGTCGCCATGGTCCACTCTACAGTAACTTACTGCACTGCGGGATGGGGATTCTGCAATGATCGCCATTGCGCCAGTGTGTCTCAGCACACCAATTCTCAATTCTGGACTGCGAACTTAGAGCATCGCCACCAGTTGCACGCCAAATGAGCTTTGTACCCAAAAGTGGCAAGGGCCGAGGGCTTTGGAGTCCGGTGAGATGTGGTTGTGCCGTGATCACATAGTGATCCCCACCAACAACCCTCTAAAATTGGATTGAATATAAGTTTTCAAGTGCCACCAAGGCATCGGACACTGTGGCTTATTCTTGGAGCTAAAAATTTTAAGATTGAGTTTTTTGTTGAACATTGCAATGGATCTATGGATTAAAAATAAAAACTTTATCTTGTACCCCACATGAACACATAGTAATGGATTAAAAATAAAACTTTTTATCTTGTACCCCATATGAACATATACGAATGGATTAAAAATAGAAGGTTTATCTTTTACATTAAAGGTATGTATAACACATACATGTACTTGTTAATATTTGTAGAACTTATAATTTTAAGTTTGAACACATACTAATGGATTAAAAATAAAACTTTTTATTTTTTATCCCACATGAACACATAGTAATGGATTAAAAATAAAACTTTTTATCTTGTACCCCATATGAACAAATGGATTAATAATAGAAGGTTTATCTTTTACATTAAAGGTATGTATAACACATACATGTACTTGTTAATATTTGTAGAACTTATAATTTTAAGTTTGAACACATACTAATGGATTAAAAATAAAACTTTTTATTTTTTATCCCACATGAACATATAGTAATGGATTAAAAATAAAACTTTTTATCTTGTACCCCATATGAACAAATGGATTAATAATAGAAGGTTTATCTTTTACATTAAAGGTATGTATAACACATACATGTACTTGTTAATATTTGTAGAACTTATAATTTTAAGTTTGAACACATACTAATGGATTAAAAATAAAACTTTTTATCTTGTACTCCATATGAACATATGCTAATGGATTAAAAATAGAAGGTTTATCTCTTACATTACCTAACATATACATATACTTGTTAATATTTATAGAACTTCTAATTTTAAGTTTGAATGAAATCTTATATAATGTTATGTTTTTATATAAAAAGTCTTTTATTATTTTTCTAGTCCCTCAAGAGTGTGATGTGTGCATTGAAAAGTTTTGGTTTCAAAGCGTCCACACATTCTTGAGAGTACACATGGAAAAAAGTCTTGTTCCTCAAGAGTGTGATGTGTGCATTGAAAAGTTTTGGTTTCAAAGCGTCCGCACATTCTTGAGAGTACACATGGGAAAAAGTCTTGTTTGCATTGTAATGCTCTATGATGTGTCTCCAAAAATTCCCACTCTTCTGTCTAGTCCCTTGCTTTGAATCCTCTGAAATGTGTAAAAAAGAAAAACAAAGTTGCTTCTCCTTTGCCTCACAAAAGTTCTTCCCTTTCTTTGCACGCCCCCCGCCCCCCTCCAGGCCTCCATTGCTTCCACATTGACATCCATTGAGGGAATAGTCTACGTTGACTAAGAATCTAAAATACCGTGAGTTGTAATACTACCCTCTACAAAGACCCTCCCTTGCCATGGAAATGTGAATCTAATGAGGGAATAGTCTACGTTGACTAAGAATCTAAAATACCGTGAGTTGTAATACTACCCTCTACAAAGACCCTCCCTTGCCATGGAAATGTGAATCTAATGTGATGGACGCCAAAATTTATACCGTAACGTGTTGTTGGTGTGGAGCTGTTTACCGTTAAAAAGGCACGCCAAAGATGGAGTACCGTTGCCGAGAACGTTAAACAGTACTGGTGGTGATGCTCTTATTCCATGAAGGAGTTCGGAAACCAACTAGAGATTCTGAACCACTCGCCAATTTGCTAGTGTAGGTCCGCACTGGGCGCATGCATCATTCCAACTTGACACCAAATGTCGCAGGTGCACTGATTGTCACCAATGTTTGGCCGGGGGTCTTAGGTAAGGGTATGTTCCCACTTGCGTTTGCTAACTCAGAGCTTAAAAAAAACAAGAATGGTGTGACCATGAGGCTTTATCCTAAGTAACAACAATATTAGTTTATTGATAGAGGATACAAGGGAAATTAAACAAAAATATGTAGACAAAAATAAGTATTGAAAAATTGGTAAAGATGATTTTATTTTAGGTGGTGAGTATTAGAACTATTTACATTAGTTGATTGTAAGTTGTTTATAAAAAATCAATGAATTTTTTTTAAAAGTATTATTGTGAAATTTTATGTTGTTTTACAAAAATTGTTTTAAATATTTGTAGTAAAATCATTAATTTTATGCCATATTCTCCATTTTGGTATTTTATGATAAGAGAAATTACTTTAATTTTTTTTATTTCAAGGATGATCCAAAAAAATATTGGAAAACTAAGTTTTACACTGTGTCGGGGACTATGTTTATCTTCAAAGTTATCTTTAGGATGGTTTTCTTTACTAGGCGCACCAAATAAACCATCATTAGATGGTTTTTGAGGCCTCCAAGAGACTGCGGGTTCTCCTGTTGCGAGAATGAAGGGAACAAAATAGTTGGCCTGCTACCTCAGTGTCCTGCGTAGTTGAGAGGCAACTAGGTCATTTCCAATTTTTTTTTTTTTTTTTTTTAAGATTACAACTCTTGGATTAAATCAAGGTTCTATGTAATCTACTGCTATTCTAGAGATATATCCAAACATATTGTATACATCTAATTTATTACTCTAAGTATATATATACTTATATAGTTATATAGGGTTTGTTATACATAAATTTCAGACCATATATTTGAGTTACTCTTCCTTGGTACATATCCTATCTTATAGATATACTAGAGATGAAAATTACTCATGTTAGTCCAAACATCCATAGTAAAGGCTTTACCTTAATAAAAGATTAAAGCTCCTGACCACTACTGGCTATAGAAAGCAGACAGCACTGACGATACAACTGCTACAATTATATTGGATTTCAAAATATTAATGAATCACGATCTTGTATCAATACATTATTAGGAATCAAGTATACCAATATTTGATAGTAATTTGGGGATCTTGCGTTAATTAGGCTTGATTAAACCCAATTTAAGGGAACGGTAGGTAGCACTGGTTAGTATGGTTCTTTGGACCAAAACTACCGCGCTTATACAGTTAGATCTCCCGCTCTCCCGCTGCTTATATAGAGCCTTCTGTCTACTAATCGTTTGCGTTAGAACTCCCGATGCTTATACAAAGCTTTTTGTCTGCTGGGCGTTTGCTCACGGTACTGATAATAACAAGCTGTTTAGGTCTGATCGAAGTGATATCAGTCTTCTTGGCAATGTGTAATTGTGGGTGAACAATCTTTATTATGGTTCTTGGATCACAAAACAACGGCCACTAGGTGGAGTATTATTTTGTAGTTATGTGTAGTGGTGGACTTTTGTAAAACGTTGCTCTTTTATGTAAAGATTGGAAATAGAGAGATTTTTTTCTTCGGTGAACAAACAATGACAAGTTGTGGTAATTTTAAGACACCTCGTACACGTCGAGTGGCAAACTAACTGTTTCTTGTTGTTGACATGGGTACAGGTGAAGATTACCACCTATTGAAAAAAAATTCAAATTTTTTCATGAAATTTCAAACAATGATATTGGCGTATGAAGGATGAGGGTTTATGGCATTTAGACGTTACAAACACCCTTACTTACCCTACCTTGCTCGGAATATTTGTCAATTTTTAGCTTAGTGAGGTCAATCTGTGATGTTCTTGTAAAAAACTTTCTTTCCTGTATATCTGTCAGGATATTGCTTTGTACTCGTTTTTTGCCGCAGCTGGACAATAAGCAAAAAACAAACTATAGTTGATTTGCTAACAATCAAATGAATACATGGGCAATTTCGTTAAAATGGCAGTATTTCATGTGCCATTTGTACATGAAAGTTTGGCGAAGTGAGATTTTTGAACAGAAGGGGATGGATTTCTTTGTAGGACTTGTAAGGAAGAAAGTGCCTTGAATTTTATATAGTTGTCAAAGTTTTGCATGAATAATTCCTAGTGTGGGCGCGGGGTGTAAGTACACTAGACCATGTACTTTTTCATGTCACAATGCCATTTTCCAGGAGAACACTCCTTTGCGCTTGCTATTGCTTGACCTTAGAGTCTATTTTCTCCATTTTTTTTTTAAGAAGCCAAACAATATACATGTGAAGATTATGTGCACTATATTTGTTCCTTGAATTACCAAGTTAAAGTGTGAGAAATTTGTACTTTTTGGATTATTAGTAAAATGTCACAGTGGTCAATTTTGCATAAAAGTACAAATATCTTGGTCATAGGAAGTTCAAATCAGTTGGGGTGGGGGCAGAGAAGGGGAGAAGGGAAAGTGTCTTGGATTCTACTCTCAATTTTATGTTCACAGCTTACATTCAAGAGAAATCTTGGAAATAAGGCCATTTTTTTCTGCAGCGTGTACTAAGTACAAAAATGCAGTTTTTTTCAATTGGGTTAAAGATTCATGATGCCGGCAACTAGTTCTAGATTGGCTTCAAGTTGAATGCAGAGAAAAAACATTTTTCCATTAAAAAAAGGTTTGGCGCTTCACTACGTCTTTCTGATACCAGTAGTACTCTTAGTACATTTTTGTACTTTTGGAAGAAGAATATGTCTTCAATGCGGGGCCACCGTATCCTGCAAAGTCAGAGTTTTTTTGGATGCCGGTCTGTTTTCTGCAGTTTTGTTTATGTGCCGCCACTGCTGCGTCTCTCTCCATCGTCTCTCTCCTCTGGGTTCCTTTGGGGGGTGGGGTGCACTAATTTACTGTGTAGTTTGTGTTTGGCTGGATGTTGTAGCTTTCCAAACAACTGCAATTAGGTTTTCGCTGTGGCCCTAGACAAAGCGCGAGCACTCATGTTTTTTCAATTTTGTGTGCACAATGTCTACATCTACACAACGCCCGACAGTTCTTGTTCAAAAGCTCATTACATCGTACTTCACTACAAGTCTTTCTACTGAGATGAGTTCTCTTTGCTGCCATTCGATTAGTGAGACTAGTAACTCTGGATACATTTTGGAAACCTGAGTTTCTAAGCAAGGGAATCTTGATTTCTATATAGGGAGGTGCAACGCAATTGATGAGTCCCCGAGGCGTTCTCTCTTCAATAGCTCAGAGTCAATTGTATCATATCCCACTACTAGCTTCAATTTGACCCCTTCACTTTCTTCCGTGAGACTTTCAAGTGGGATTCCTAGTGCCAGCTGCGGATCCGTTGTGTTCAGAAAGTGAGTGTTGCTACCAATTTATGAAGGTGAGGCTGTAGTGGAAGTCTCATGAAACGATGATCCTGCTGGCTTTATTTCACATGTAGTAATTTTGGATCGTGTTAGCTTCACAACTCCTGAACTACGTACTCTGATTTGCTGCTAGAAGATTGATGGGTGTATGTCTTACAATTCCGTGTTCTTCTGCTTGGGTGCCTAGAATGGGTAACACAACGAAGAGACAACGTGTGCGACAGGGCATTGGTCGCTCAGGTCCAGCAGCTAGGGCCACTACTGATCGCTTGCAAGAAGAGCAACAAACATCAATAGCTGAGAGCTCAAAAGAAAGGAAATCTTGTCAAAGAGAACGAGAGAGACTGAGGCATGAGGAGACACTGATTTTAGCAACGGCCGCTCCAGATGTTGCGGTCAGGATTGACGAATTGGAGCGTCCAGTCCAAAATCGCGTCCAAAAAGCGAACGTCCGGACGCGAGGACGTCCAGACGTGGCGGACGCGGGGGACGCTGGGTAAAACGGAGCCGTCCGTCCGATTTATCTCGGGGTAAATTCCGGCGTCGGAATTCCGACGCTGCCTTGGCCGTCCGAATTCCGACGCAGTCGCAGCTGTTCTCCTGAATTGCAACCCTGGTTGAAACAGGATTAACAATCATATCATCATGATCCTCTAGCCTTTCAAAAGCATTTCAATTACCACAAGTATGAAGCCAAATTTTTTAATTTTTTTCATCATCTTGCAATATATCATGCTTCATTGTAGAAAAGCAACATACAAATGACACAATCAATTGATATTTTGGATTGAAATCATCTTTGGTTAAGTGCCCCCTTCAAAAATAATGGTATTACCACCATCAATAAGTTTAGGAGTATTACAATCAAAGTCTCTAACAATCAATTGTCAGTACGACAATCTGTGCTTTATGTAATATGAGCACATGAACATTTAAGCCTATGTCCTTTCTATTTCTAAGGATTGTAATCAAAATCTACTTTCACCTCTGCCCCACTACTCTTACACCCATTTCCCAATCTTGCGTCTTTGTCGTCGGATGTGTCTTCCATATCATCTGATGAAGAGCCTAGACATGTCGTTCTTCCCTCTTGTACTTGCGTGGATGAAAGGCTTCTTCTTCGTTTGTCCTTTTTGAGTTCTTCTTTTACTCTTAATAAGGATTTCCCATTTTGTTCCTTAATGCCAACAACACTTTTCATTTTCCTCTTTGAAACATGTGGACGTGCATGAAGAGGGTTTCCAATGGCTCTTGTTTTTTTCAACGGGGATATTGCAAAAGGTTGCATGACTCTCTTCTTATTGGCTCTAGGTGATCCCCCGCCCTCTAATTTTATTGTTGAGGGCCCTCCACTGCCTCCATGAATGATTATCTTCGGTGAGATTGAAGATTGTGGTTTAGGCACTGACATTGTTGGGGGCCATCGTGGTGGTGCATTACGAGAATGCCGAATGAACATTGAAGCTAATGTCTCATCCTTGTCATCGTCCGTGGATGATAAAATACCTTGACTAGGCTGCTTTTCTTTTGAAATATTTGCAATCCGTTTTCCAAGCCCTAAGCTCCCAACGCCATCCGAAATTTAACTAGGGGATTTCAATTGTGCACGTGGAGGGATGCTAGATGGTATGAGCCCCAAATTCGCCACTTGGGACTCATTGTTTTCTTTTTTTTAGTTTATTACAAATTAAGGCATAAAGTAGTACAAAAAGCCCAAAAAAGAGTGTAGAACCAAAATAGGTATGTCACGTACCAGTATAGCATTTGGTCATAAATAGCCTTTTATCCATAGATTACCCATAAAACCCACTTGTATATAGGTTAGAACCCGTAATTAGTGGAAAACAATAGGGCTATTGGGAACTTATCCAAAATAGCCCAAAACCCAGCGCATGTGACCATGATAGGCTAAATTAAGTCTTAGGAGAGTGGGGGAGGTCTCCACATAAATCTCCAAAGATAGGTTCTAGTTTCCCCATTCCACCGACGAAACATTAGGGATCCAAATTGTTAGCTTGCAGGTGTTACTTGTCCCAGACAGGCCACATGGAGGAATCCACAGCCGCCGGATAGTGTTCTCGGATCTGGAGCATGTCGGGACATCCACGGCAAAACCCATTCGCCAAGATTCCCTCACATGTGAAAGATTCCCTGACTGTCGGTGATTCAACCGAAGTCAGTTTTCACCTCGCCACCAACTATGTGCCAGAATAGCCTAAGACTTGGCATGTGGCTTGGGGGACTCCATGAGAGGTTCCCCCAAAAGTCTCGGTTTTTTCTGATCTCCAAAGGATCTTTTTCCGAGCAGTCAACCACCAAAGGCCACGTTGGGAAATTCATGGAAAATACCCAGGCCGCGGTAAAATCTCACTAAAAATTAGACTAGCATCTTTTATGTTAATAACGCGCCCCGACAAAATTCATGGTGTTCCAATAGCGGGAAGCAGCCGAAACTGACAACATCCCCCCAATTAATATATACGACAAGATCTTTGCGGGGTTGACCGGCGTCCCGGGAGCGTACGAAGTCGGAACAAAGACATCAAGGAGCCTTTTCTTACTCCCTAGAGCCTCCCCAACAACCCTAGCTAGTTACCCAAGCCAAAAGAGGTAAACTCCAAAAGAGGTAAACTCCAAAAGTTAGGTTTTTATCCTTTTAATTGGCTCCAGTTGGCACTAGTTTCCGAGGGTTTTTTTGTGATAGAAATAGGGGGTAGGGGGTCCCTTAGGCTAAAAATGGCATTGTGAAGCCATTGGCGCAATCCATTTGCAATTCCGAGCTAAACTCCAAAAGTTAGAAACTAGGACCAGCGTAAAACCCAAGATTAGGTGAAAATCTCAAAGTTGGATGAAAATCCGGATGGATGAGGTTACTTGTCGAGGGGGGGAGTGGGCCCTTGGAAACCTATAAAAGGGGGCCCTTCTCTCTCCCAAAACACCCCCAATACTTGTTTTGGGTCCGTGGGTCCAAGTTATCTTGGAATTTTTGGCGTTTCAAGCCAAGAAACCTCTACGGTGTTTTCGGAGCACTTTTTGCTCCCTTTGTTGTTCTATCTCAAGCTCTTTGAAGGTCCTTTGAGGTCTTTCCATCTTACCTTGTACTTGTTGTGAGTCAAGAGGGTTTCACTTGCTTTTTTGTGCATCTTGTACTAATCCTAAAGTTACCCCCCACCGTACCTTGGCGATGCCGCTTTGGAGGGCCTTTAGTATGTAAAAGTGTTGTCTGGTTTATGCTTACCTTGTGGGAACGGTTGCCTCGTGTGTACACCCTGACCATAGTCACCCTTCCATGTTGTTTGTGTGTGGACCCCACCGCCCGTGAGACGGCGAAGCTTTGAATTTACAACCTACCCCAGTCTTAGAGTGTGTGTCAAAATAGGCCCAGAAGGCGAAGCTTTGAACTTAGGGACATTGCAAGTCTTAGAGTTGGTGTCAAAACCAACCTTACGGCGAAGCTTTGACCTCCTATGTACTTTAGTTCCAAAGTTTAGTTCCCAAGACCTTCTTGGGAAAGCCCAAAGTTTAGCCCCCAAGACAAGTGTGTTTATTTTTTTCCTTTTTTTTGTGGTTGATAGGCCCCCGGGCCCAGTTAGAAGTAGTGAAGTCTTTTTCCTTTGCTTTGACAACGAAAAACCCTTCCTTTTAGAAAGGAAGTCTAGTCCTGGGAAAGACCACCCCCAAGAAACAAAGTTAGCCAAGCCCTTAAAACACCAGCCAGCACCCTCAAAACACCAGCCAGCCAAGGGCTGCCGGTACTGGGGAGTCGGGGTCTGGGGAGTCGGGTACTGGGGCTCGGGACTGCTGGGCGTCGGGGTTGGGCTGTCGGGGCAACTAGGCATCGGGACTGTGGGAGTCGGGTACTGGGGCTCGGAACTGCTGGGCGTCGGGGTTGGGGTGTCGGGTTGCTGGGCATCGGGACTGTGGGAGTCGGGGCTGCTGGGCGTCGGGGTTGGGGCGTCGGGGTCGCTGGGGAGGGGGGGTCGCTGGGGAGGAAGGTCGTTGGGGAGGGAGGTCCAGGGAGTCCAGGGAGTCCAAGGCTTGGGGAAGGGGAAAGAGGGGAGGGGGAAGAGAAAAAGGGGGGGGGGGGGAAAGGACTAAAAGTTGGGATTAGGGGAAAGTTAGAAGGAGGCCAAGGCCCTTAAGGCCAACGGGGAAAAAGGGGAACGAAGGAAGAGAGGCGACACCTCCGCGGCCATACTTGCAAAACATGCACCTCTCACTCTCTCATCACCACCAAAACAACAAAACAAGAATGATAGGAGATTAGGAAGAGAGGTTGAAATAGGAGTGAGAAGGAGAGAGACGATCCATAGTTACTTCGATTAGAGTGCACGGGAATCCCCAAAGCTTCCCACGGCCATTAGAAGGGAGATTAGAATGACGCAAAGATGACAACGTAAGAGGGGGGGTTGAATTTGCAAGGAGTTAGCGTCATAGCGTAAGACCCCCATTAAGGGGTTGGTGGGAATAGTACCAAGGCAAAAGAAAAGGGGGAGATAAGGAGGGGAGAGAGTGCCGTAGGGTACGAGAGTGTAACAGTTTTCACCACTAAGCCGTAGGCATTTGACCACTTCAAAATACGTGTCCACTATGGAATACGAGCACGCGGCCGGAGGTATGGAGGAAAATGCCGCACATGCTAACGACGATCAGGTGAGTCATTAAACGGATCCCCGGTGTGTTTTCCCTTCTAATTTACGCCAGACCCTGTTAAGTAGTGAATAATTTTGATTAGCAAATAGGGATTAGGGGTGGGCCTTAAGTTTAGACATAGAAGGTTATCGATAGAAGTATCCAAACCCATCTCACACATAGAAGTTAACCATAAGAGCAACCAAATTAGATAAGGGTAGGATAGGACTAGGAATTAGTAACCGTTAAGGTTAGCACTCCACCAAGAAGCGAACACTAGATTAAGACAAAATAATCCAATTAGGAGCTCGGGTTAATTTAGCAAAAACGGACCTTGCCTTAGAGGATTAAATTAGGGAAAAAGATGAATTAAATTAGAAGATTAAATTAGGAGATAAATTAGGAAAAAAGATAAATTAAATTAGGAATTAAATTAGGAAATTAAATTAGGGAAAAAGATAAATTAAATTAGAAGATTAAATTAGGAGATAAATTAGGAAAAAAGATAAATTAAATTAGGAATTAAATTAGGAAATTAAATTAGGGAAAAAGATAAATTAAATTAGAAGATTAAATTAGGAGATAAATTAGGAAAGAAGATAAATTAAATTAGAAGATTAAATTAGAAGATAAATTAGATCAATTAAATTAGGAAATTAAATTAGGGAAAAAGATAAATTAAATTAGAAGATTAAATTAGGAGATAAATTAGGAAAGAAGATAAATTAAATTAGGAATTAAATTAGGAAATTAAATTAGGAAAAAAAAAGGATAAATTAAATTAGGGAAAAAGATAACTTAGATTAGGAAAAGACCCAATTAATTCAGGAAACCATGGAAGGGACTTAGGTAACCCCTCCCCAGTCTTAGGAAGGGCCAATTAGCCTCAGATTCCCATAGATTAGGATAGACTGGTAATAGTTCGCATAGGCTGCCGTTAGGGGACGGTTAGCCCGAACTATTCCCTCGCCAATTGGGGCAACTCCATTGTCACCTGTGGAAACTAGGAACTTAGTAAAGAAGATCCATTGCTTGGAAGGCACAATGGACCGACGCTTAGTCACCCGTTAGGCTAGAATTTAGTTAACCCCTAGAACCTGGTTGTGTCCGATTAATTACCAAGGGTGGGTAATTAAGCGCCCACAGATGGTGGTACTTCAAAATCTTGCATGAGTTCCTTCTTGGCTTCTCCATTGATGCACGAAATTGGACTTCTAAACCCCACCACACATAGATCAACATTCTTCTCCGCTTCATTTGCCTTAGGGATTGGAATACTTGGGTGACCACTGTTCGCACTTGCCAATACAATGGTTGACTCAACACTCGTGTTGCCAACGTTCATTTTGACATTCACCTCCCAAGGCTCACGTCCTCCCTTGTCGATGTGTTTGTCATTTTCTTCCGCTCGCAACACTCTTCTAAACAGAGACTCAAGTGGAAAAAGATCTTCATCTATTCTTTGAGTCCCATCATTGGGAATCGTTCTCTCATTGGCCTCTACATAAGCGTCTTCTTTTTCCGATAGAACTTTTTCGCTACTCATGAACCCACTTCCATCCACAAATCTAGCTATGGAAGGTACATCTTCATCATACCCATCATTATCCTCATCCAATGGAAAGTCATAGATGTCTCGATCATTGGCTCAAAGATCTTCATTGGGCCGACTTGGACTATCGAACATTTCATCATCAAAATTGTGCCCGTCGTAATTCATGGCATCTTCGTCATCCAATAGAGGCCCAACTGACCCACCATCCTCCTCGTCGTCCGAGATAAACCCCTCTGAATCTTCCGAATCCACGTTGTCATCGTACCACTTCTTCTCATCCTTTTCCTTTGATGCTGCCAAGACCTTGGAATTGGTGTACACATACACCAAGTCTGCCGCCCTTTGCGTTGTCAACTTGTTCCGAGATTTGTTGTGAACAAAAGAATAACTACTCCAATTTCGTTCACATGAAGACGAGGATACCGGTTGTGCCAAAATTTGCTTGGCTATTGGAGCAATGAGCTTCCCACATACACCTTCAAAATCCCACCAAGCATGCGCCGACAATTGTTGCTCATCCGGGTTCAACATGTTGTGAAACGGAGGTTCCCTATGGTGGAAGGCTACAAATTCTTTTACCACCGAGGCGTACTCTCCTTGTTTGCAAATTTTCATTAGAACACGCTTGCATGCGTCCATTGCATCTTGGTCGTCGGCTAGATCCTTATCATGCAGAAGGTATGGATTCAAAAGAGCTCCTGCATAATGTAAATCTGTCTCCCCCATTTCACGGCATTTGAAAAAGGATCGCTCCAATGGTTTGGCGAGGTTTATTGCCAAACAAAAAGGAGGCCCTTCTAGGCTAAGGACATGTTTTTCTAAATTCCTCATAATATGCAACATCTTACCCATGCATGGCGTCTTTGCATCCAAATCACGTAGACCATATACAACGGGGGCCACCAATTCTTGCAAATTTGTCCACCGGTCCCAATAATGCTCCTCTAGAATGAACCTCTTCACATCACGAGACTTCGTGCGAGATTTGGCTTTGCCATTGTCGTTCAGTGTATTCACATATGCCACCCACTATGGATTCACCACACTTTGTTGCAATGTTCTTTTGACTTCCAACAAACGATCAATCATGATAAACACAGAGGCAAACCTTGTTTCCACCGGCTTCAACAAACTGTACTTTGTCTCATACTTCCGAAATATAGCAAGTGGCATGTGTCTTTTCTTGAAGAAATTCACTACGGTTTGGGCTCTCTTTACCGACTCTTCAATCCATTTCTCCTTTTCCCAATCTTTGAGCAACAAATTCAAGGCATGTACCACGCATCCTTGAAAAAAAATGTGTGGATATTTAGTGGATACCAAATTTCATGCTGCCGGATTCACTGGAGCATTGTCTACGCTCACTTGCACCACATTCGTAGGACCCACCTGCTCTATGAATTTTTCTAAAATTGTGGCCAAATATTGTGCTGTCTTTTCCACGCCACTAGTATCCACCGATCCAAGGAATTGCTCACCCGCTGAAGATACAAGCATGGCATTAATCAGTGGACGGTTTGTAACTGAGCTCCATCCATCAATGGACAATGTTGCTCCAAACTTCCTGACGCTGTCTTCGGTCCTTCTATGCACCTTCCCCACGACATCTGCCTTGGCTTGATCAAGCAATTTATGCCGTAGATCATGATATGATGGCGGAGTGTAGGCCTTACCATACTCGGAGGGTTTTTTCACCGCTTCTCTGAAAGCTACGTTTCGGGCCACTGAAAAGGATATATTTGCCGCATAGAAGAAATTGGCCCACACTGCATTCAAATTCTGTTTTTTGGTTTCTTGAAAGCCATCCAAAAGCCTACTTTGTGTTGGAGGCCTACTGCTTGAGGCCTTGTGAATGTCACGTCCGCTACATGTTTGCATACTTGGAGTTACTTCGGAACCCCCTCCAACGACTTCTTCCGGTGTTGTACAAGAATCTTCTTGCGTAGAACGTGGTATGCCCCTCCCATTTGACATATCGCTTTCAACCATAGGCAAGTTGTTGACATCCACATTTCCGCGAACAGGTCTTTGTGGAAATGCCCATTGCATCGAAGAAATAAACTTCGAGTTTCCGATGACAATTTGGGACACAAACTCACTCCCCTATCACAAGAACCGGGAATCGATTCATATCCTAAGTGACTCAACATACGGCTCGTTTTCTTTGAAAACACGTTGTTGCAAGCCTTGCATTGTATTTTACTCGCCGAAAGGACGACATACCAAGAGGCAAGATCCTTGCTCATGGTCACAAGTTCCAAACTTGAACTTCTTCAAATTCGCAAGTTTTGGAAAATGTAAACACAAGTGAACCAATGTTTAAAATTGGGTTTAGGGTCGTGCACAAAGCCTTGAAATTCAAGGCCCCCCCTTCCACCAAACGATGCATTACCAAGCAAGGGACACAAAATAAATTGCAGCTCCTAGCCCTTGGAAATCGTCAAATCGTAGTGTTCAGTGGATTTGGAGTGCCTTCATACGCCTTGTTTCATCTACTTATACTTTGCAGCTGAATACAGGTGGCGCTGACCGTTATTCAGAAAGATGAATTTTAAAAACAGTACCAACGGACTCATTCTCCCCAGAATCACTACAAGAAAACTGCCAAATATGTGACTGCAATATGTGACTGCAGGAAAAATGCGACTGCCGCGCGACTAGCACCTCCCTAATTGCACCGTCTCATTTTATGCACAAGGACTGAGTTGTGGAGCAGTCGCGCTCGTGACTACGACATGAACTGCAGCGAAGGGGTAACGTTTCATCCGCGACTGCTGTAGGGAGTGATGAAAACGTGTTGATGTGGCACGACAGTCAGCAGGTGGATTGGCACAGTCGGGGACAACTATGCAATAGTCACAGGGAGTCACTTTCGATGACTTGTGAGCGACTTTTCCGTGACTTGACGGACACTGTACTGTGACTTCATCGCGATTGGCACGCAATGTAGGATTCTACCAAAGAGAGGGGCCACAAAGAAAGGATTAGAGATCTCATGGGAGCTGCACCTACAAAATGTAGAGTTCTATGAGGGGCGAAGAGAGATCATTCACTCACTGAGATACTGCATGCAGGTAATTACTGTAAAGCGGCTGCGCCTCAGAATTGTGCTGGAGCAAGTACATAGTGGACATTTCAAGGGTCACAATGAAGGGAGGCGGAAGCCAATGCCAAGGCTTAAAGGAGATTGTGAAATATAGTTCACCAAGTTCAAAATGGGCCCATAGAGTAGGCTCGGAGTCATACATAATACGTGACTGCTATACGACTGTACGCGACTCCATTGTCACTCAGTAATGACTAAGCGACACTATGTACTAGTTGTCTATGGAACTATGACACTAGTATGCTCCTTGTGCTAATAAGTTGTCTTCTACAGACAACTCTATAGCGCCCACTAAGTTCACACTTTGCACTGGTCGAGGAAGTTGCCTGGGTGCTACTAATTCCACGCTGTCCACTGTGGTGCTAATGAAGGCGTCTGCGGTGTCAACCACTTCCCGCTTTGCTCTTGCTTCTTTGCGTAAGACAACTTTCCAACCTGGTCTATCGACAACATCTGAGAAAAAAACCTGCGTCGCCTGGCTAGGAAAGATGAAGGGCTCCGACAAGCGAGGGAGTTTGTGGCGGAAGTTGACAACCAAGAAGCCGTCGTCATCTCGGATGTATGTTGGATTCCCACGATTGTCGAAGGGCTTCACCCACTCACATCGCAGTAGGATGACAGGCGTTTGCAGTGCTCCGTAATCCAAGAGGAATATGTCTTGGAGAACTCCTACATATGGAACTGATGCATCCCAATCACTTTCTGCGGGCAGTGAAAACACCGATGCGATGCCACTGTTGTAGCTCACCATTCGAGCAGAGGTGTCGTCATCTACCCGGAACCGGTTACCAAATGCCAAGATCCGTGTATATCGAGTGGCCTTTCGGGATGGCTTCTTGCTTAACAAGAGGCGATCCATGTCGTCTGGGTTCCGGAGATTCAACTGAGACTCACCCACGGTATTCATAATCCACTCTGCCAATGCTGTAGTAGACGGATCTTGCTCAACCTCGGTTTGCCATTTCCTGCAGAAACATACCAAACACGCTCAATGGCCCGTCTGCAGATGGTAAGGAGGTACAGAAAAAAGTCGAGAACAATAAAACACTTGAGGAACATTTCGAGGGCTCCAAGACTAGAGTGACTAAAATTTTACTACACCTAGTTACGTGGAAGTTGGAAAGTTAGTGGTGTACGACTGGTAAGTGATTGACAAGTGACTGGGAAGTCACTTTCCTACGACTCTGACACAACTTGTCACCAACAATGGGGAACCAACACCCACTGCCCCAGAGCCGCACAAATGTACGAAGGGGGCGATAACAACTGTTGCGAAATTTGGGGGACCTAGCCGGCGGTTTTAGGATGCATCAAGGACTTACGCGTTCAGATCCTCCATAAGGGACACGTTTGTCAGCACATACTGGTGAGCGACATCTCGAAGCTCGGGGCTCATCACATATGGCCTTCCGGCCCCTTGTAGCACCTCCTCGGCGTCACCATATTCTTCATCTTCGTCCCAAACACGTCTCTGTGTGGGCTCAAACCGCTGCAAGTACTCCGTGATGAAGCCGAGGCACTCTTCTTTCAAGTACCCCTCCGCCATACACGCTTCGGGTCGGGCCATGTTCCTCACGTGGTTTTTCAAGACCTTCATGTAACGTTCTACCGGATACATCCAACGGGCGCTTACAGGTCCACAAAGGTCAAGTTCCTTCGCTAGATGATAGGGGAGGTGGGTCATTATGTCAAAAAAAGAAGGCGGAAATTCTATCTCCAGCAATGCCATGCTTTCCGCAACATCAAACTCCAATGATGCAAAGTCCGCTGGGTTGTAAACCTTTGTGCACAAGCGTCGAAACACCTTGCACATTCTCATGACAGCCAATCGTGGCCCAGGCTGCATCAGCCCTCGAAGTGCCAATGGCAGCACCTGTTGCATCAACACATGGTAATCGTGCGACTTTAGACCGCCAAAGTTCTTTTTCCGAATGCACTTGCCCAGGTCTGAGGAATAGCCGGATGGTGCCTTCAAGGCCTCCAGACACCTTGCAAACTTCTCAAATTCGTAATCTAGCATAACATACGGAGCTCGAGGCTTTAGCATCTTTCCTGGGTTATGGGGATTTGGGGTCAGCCAAAGATGTCTGCGCAAATTCCGCCTCTGCAAATCTCTTCTCACTTTCACAGTATCCTTCTTCCCTGATATTGTTTTCAAAAAGTTCTTGGACAGATTCATCTCACAGTGCATGACGTCCAAGGTGTACCGAATCAGAAGCTTCTGCAGAGGTAAAAAGCGTGTAGTGGGTCAGTAACAACACTTCATTATTTACAAGTTCAAACAACATGAGGCACTTATTCCACATACAAGACCGAATCCGGAAAATGGAGCCCCCGCTAGCACTGGCAAAAGTCACTCACAAGTCACTGCGAGAATAAGCTGACACTTCCGTACTACTCTGATGTGACTACCAGGACACTGGAACAGTAGATTGAAAATCACCTATAAGTTTCCTATAAGTCACCTATAAGTTTCCTATAAGTCACCTATAAGTCGCCTTCATGCCTGAAGGAGTTCAAAGAGCAGTTGCACTCACCTGCCAATAGGGCAATCTGTGAAGATCGCTCAGTCGCTTCACGCCGTGCACCTTTGAAGGGTCCCCGGTTGTACCATCTCTATGTCCCGCTGCTCTCCACGCCTCGCAGTTCCTGGCGTGCTCTATTTGTTCCTCCACTGTGACTTCACGTGGTTTAGGCCTAGTTTCCATTTCACCGTCAAAGTGGTCCTTCATTGCAGCTGATCTGTATGGATGATCTTCGGGCAACCATCGCCTGGTCCCGACATACGTTTGTTTGCCCAACTCCACGGAGTGCTCGGCGCCGAGGTCCACACCACACCAAGGACATGCCGCGTAACCTTGATGTGAAAACCCTCCAACTGTGCCGTAGCCTGGAAAGTCATGGATAGTCCACAACAGCATGGCCCGTAGCTGAAATGATCTGGATCCTACATCCTTCGTCACATCGTACGCAGGAACACCTTCCCATAACTCCAGCAACTCGTCCACGAGGGGCGCGAGGTACACATTGAAGGTTTCCAATGTCACGGACTCTTTACCTGGAATCAACAAGGCCAAAAGGAGGAAAAACTTCTTTGTAGTCAACCACGGAGGGATATTGTAATTCAACAGCACAACTGGCCAAGTGGACCAAGACGACCTATTTTGCTTGAACGGATTCACTCCATCTGCTGCCAACGCAAAGTGAGTGTTTCGGGGATCATTTTGGAAGGTGGGGTCAACATTCTCGTGGAAGTGACGCCACGCCTTCGAATCACATGGATGCCGGACAAGGCCGTCCCCGCCCACACGATCACTGTGGTTCTCTACATGCCACACCATTAACTTGGAGATGTTAGGACTCCTAAACATCCGTTTCAGCCGGGGAATGATGGGGAAATGACGCAATACTTTGAGCGGTAGAGCCCGTCGCTCTTTGTCTTTGTATCGACATCCTCCACACTTAGGGCAACGTACGGCTTCCGCATGCTCACCGCGAAACAGCACGCACCCTTTCTCGCAAGCGTGGATGGTGTTGTAAGTGAGCCCCAATTTTGCTGTCAAGGTCTTTGCTGCATGGTATGTTCTCGGCAATGTGTTGTTCTGCGGAAGAAGGTGTAGGTGCAAGAGACTGAACAACTCATTTGCACAGTTGTTGCTCACTCCATGAACCGTACAGAGATTCATGAGCAACACTGTGGCTCCAATCTTGCTGGATCGGGCGCCGAAGTATAAATGCTGCATGGAATCCTCCAGTGCTTGGCCATCTGTGTCTTCGTTGGCCTCAGCTCCATCGATGGGTACACCCATTGTAGGCGGGTTGGTGTCGTCCCTGCACTCCTCTGCCTCCGATGTGTCCTCCACATCCACTCCCAAACAATCTGCATGGACGAAGTCCGCAATGGCAAAGGCATCGGTCACCTCACGACGCACTTGGTCGGCGGCATTTGCGATTACATCCTCATGCTCCAAAGCTTGTTCGATCATGCCTGCGGTGTCCACATTTGCATCAATCCCAACCGCTTCTGCCGCCGTTGGTCCCCAAAATTCGCACTCCCATTCTTCGTCCGAAGAGTCCTTGTCACCTGGACCTCTCCAAATTCGACAACTTAGATGTCTACCATTTCGGAGGAGGTGCTCTTTCACGTTACGAATAAGTAACTTCCTTCCTCCACGGCATTTGTTGCATGGGCAAGCCAACCTCTTCAAGTGGTGCTCGGAAGCCCGACGAAGCTCTCTACTCCACATCCTGTCATCCCGTAGCCGTTGCCGTTGCCTATCACTGCATGGAAGTATTGCTGGCATAATTGGATCCTCCATAAGGAACTCCAAATCCAATAGCTGCCCTGAATTGAACGCATGGGCACAGATAAGAAAACCACCTCACAAATAAGTATGCCATGGCATAGGCAACAAGTTTGAAGTGCGATTGTAGTGACAGCCCTACGCGGAACTCTTACGTGACTTCTGAGTGACTTCAAAATGAATCGGTCATGACTGGGGATGGGTCCCCGGCAAGTCGTGGCGTTGTCAACCAAATTCAAAGGGGAGGGGAGGCAGTGGGCGCATGCTCGGGTCTCAAGTGCATCCTAAGTAGCTAACTTCCATACTACACGTACATGTGCCGGGTCTGGATGAGGGACAGCACACGCGCTTTAGGCACGATATTGTAGGGGTAGTAGACTAGTAGAGTGAACATGAAACAAAACATAGACAGTAGTACCGTCCTTTTTTTATTTAATATGCGCTTTTGAAACAAAGCAGCCATAGAGAGATCCTCCTCCTAGCACGGAGCTGCAAACGTTGCAGTGGTGCTAATAGATTCCTCCAGCCCGCCTTCTGGCACAGAAGTGTCCGCCAACAAATTGTGTCCTATCATGGTACAATTTTTAGATATGGCGAAAGACATAGTATCCCTCAAACACACTTTTGGAGGACCCGACCTAGGGAGCCAAGACTTGTGGGTAATACCAATGACATGACTGCCTCCGGTAGTGCACCTAGTCTAGCAGGAGTTGCCAATTCTAACTTCTCAAAGACATGTTGGTAACTAACTTCCAAGGGGCGCATGCTAACTTCAAGCTCACTTGGGGATTTAGGGTGGCCGTTTGGTTGTGCACACACTGCGTGAAGACTTAGTGACTGAACTTTTGGAGGTGGTTTCATGTGGGAGGGTGTGTGGACAATACGGTTTAAGGATGTCGAGTTCTGTCCAACGTCTTCACACCCTGCAACAGAGGGTGGGGCGGTCGCAGCTTCGACCGTCACCTGCAAGCGTCCATCATCTTCTAAATCCTCAGAAGTCACCATCAAGTCACCATCAAGTCGCGAGGAAGTCACCATCGAGTCGCGAAGAAGCTTTGAGAAGTCACCATGAAGTATCGAGGAAGTCACCGTAGACAAAGCCTGCGACTTACCCGTGACTATCTCAAGTCGTCGGGACTCGGGAGGATGGGGCCTGTAGTCTAATGTCCGGCCGTGGGGTCCTCACTAAGTCTCTGAAGTCAGCACACAGGCATCCTGTGAATTGACGTATATAGGGTGTCCCCCCTGAACCGTATATAGGCTTCAATGCTTCATGAGTTAGGAGTCATGCTATCACTTTGCGATCATAACAAAATCAGGAGCAAATCTAGCTCGTATAAATACTTCCTTCAGTCGTGGACAAGTCATGAGTTATTGCATAACCTCGTAATTAAATGTCAGCCGCCAGATCTGTCCCGTAATCAAACCCACTTCCTCTTTTCCCTCGTCGTGATCAAGAATGCACACCTGCTTGAGGAGGAACAAATCACACTTTTTGTGGCAGTCTGAACAGAAGGGAAGATGAGGCTTTGGATTTTGAAACTATACATGCCGGCAACGACCTTCTTCCTCCGTGCAGCTCCGCGCCTGTCTTGCACGCTATTTTGCTCCGATCAACAACGTTGGTTTACCTACGCACAAGGAAGCAGGCAACAAATTCTGGTCAGGTGACAAGCATCTCGAAGCTCAGGGCACGGCATGGAGTCTCCGCCACCGCAGAAGGGAGAATATGAACTGGCACGGGACAAGCATGTGGCAGAAGTTCACGCAAAATTCGGGCCTCTTTTCAACTCGCAACTTGCACCGTGAGTTTCCTCCTTACCTTACTTTGTAATTCAATTGTCCCTGCATTTGTGGGTGCACTGAAGTTGGTCGATGTCGTTGTGTCCTCCACGCCGCATGCTCCGCCTGAATAGAATATTTTGTGCTCCCCAACCGCTGCCGCACATCCCTGCCCGCAGAGTTGGCCGTCTCTCTTGCTTGGCTTGCGCGTGTGTTTCTATGCACAGCCATGGTGCAACCCGTTAATCTCTGCAAGCAGCCGCCGCGATAGGGTTAACGGTTTATGAGCTTTGAAAAACGCGCCGCCCATATGTCTTGGACACTGTGCAGTCATGTTGGAGTTGTGCAGAAGTCACGACATCCAATGTCTATCTTTTGTATCACTTCATGTGAGTGACGAAGAAGTCGTGGGGAAGTAGCGTCGGAGTGCAATCAGTGAAGAATTGCCTTAAACCCCATTCCTCAACAAGGCGGCCACGTGGAACCGGTGGCGGCGGGGCAATTCAAGTGTGTCTCTCTCGTAGTCTCGCTTGAGGAGGCAGGCGTAACCCGAGCGGTTTTATTTTTTTTTCATGATTTCGTCTTCTCCCTGCAGTTGGGTTGTTTTGATTTTCTTTGCGCTTGTGCGGCTCCTTCAATAAGGCCATTGTATTCTTAAACCTACTGAACCCTAAACCACCTGCATCGCACAGCGATCAGGACTCCGGCAAGAAGCGCGAGTGTGAGGGGCCAAATCGCCGAGAGAAAGGTGAGAAGGTTGTGCGTAGGAGTAGCAGGCAACGGGGCCTCCGAGGACGGAGCAAAAGGGAGAAGCGCACTCACGGCAGTTGTGGAGCAGCAGGTGACAAGTCCAAAATGAGCAGCGACCGCAATTCTTCCTCAGAGGCGACGGAGTCCAATGAAGAGGCCATTGCAAGAGGTATGATGCACTTAGCTATAGCTTGTACACATGTAGAGCGGCTTTCGAAATTGGAGGACGGTGCGGCAGGTAAAAATTGTCTCCCGCTTTCTTTCAAGGTTGCTAGGGTCAGGGCTGCATTGGTGTGTCAGGTTCAGGAGGAAGAAGCGTGACCCGATTCGCCTTACCCGCAGTGGGAGTCCCAGAACCAGACTTGCCCAGCATACCCAATTTTTTGCGCCCTCATCCTTTGATCAACCCCAAGTACGGTTTTTCTTTGTTTTGCGCAATATGGATGTATGGGTCAATTTGGGAACCACTCCGTCTCCCCTCTAAACCAAATGGATGCCTTTGTCTTGCTCACCGCTCTTTCTGTTTGGTGCGCTGCTGCAGAGGATGCATTGTTCGACTCCAGTGACAATGACATGGAGGAACCAGAGCCGTTGGTGGACAGAAGGACAAAGCGCCCAAAACCTACCCCTATCTTGAAGTCACCGAGGAAGTTCCTTGCACGTAGGCCGTCTTCGCAGCCACCCCCACCACCTGACGAGCCTGAGGATTCAGGATGGCAATGGCAGCCGGGAAAGTGGCTGCCAAAGCCGCCACCCCCCCCGCCAACCTCTGCGGAATGCGCTAGGACAACACTCTTACCAGACTGGATGCGATGAAGTGGAGCGGACATTTGAGCACACAAGTCGGCGGAAGAAGCGTACAGCTTATGAGTTTGGAAGAGAAGAGACCTTGACGGGTCCCCCTAAACCCAACTTCGTGGAAGTGCTTGAGGGGGGCGAGGTGGATCCTGGCTGCTCGGGGAAGAATGCGTGGGACCTAGCGGTGCGGAATTTTGTTCCAAAAGTCATAGACATGAGCATAGTGGATTGGTCGAAGCATAAGCCTCACACTCTCCAGAAGCTGCGGGAGCTTTTGGACAACGAGTTCGAGTACGTTGGGTCCCCTTTGAGCATGGCTGCCTTCCGAACGACAGTGACGAAGTTTATGAAATCAGAGAGGTCTCGGTTGAAAAGTAAGTGGCTGTCCTCCACAGATCGGGAGAACTCCAAACCCCCGGTGCACATCGATCCCGACCAATGGGAACGCCTAATTCAATATTGGAATACGGCTTCCCAAAAAGAGAAGTCCGCCCAGATGGCCGTGGCACGTCAAAGTGTGAAGGGCCTCAGTGCAGTAGGCAGGAAAGGCAAAGCGGGAGTGGAAGCCTCACTGGTGAGCTTCCTTATGAAGAGAATATTTGCTTACCCTTTTTTGCAAGTTTTTGTAAGTTCTTGCAAGTTCTTGTATTTTTAGTAGTGAATTATTGACGTCTTGGTTGTCTTTCTCATAATTGCAATGTGAGGTTCCCTTCTGTGCTTGTGCGTAGAGAGAAAGACGGTCCACCAGCCCAGGGATTACCGACATTGCAGATGTTGTGCGGAGCAGCGGCGTGGGGAGCCTAACCCACAAAGTGGTATGTTAGTCATGTGCTGGGCCACCCATATGCCTTCTGAGTGGGACGTTTCTATAGTTCTAATCTTAGTTATGTGAGAGTCTACGCTATGCATGAGTCCTCATTATCTTTGAGTCTGAGTTATGTGAATCCCAGTTATCCCTATGTGAGTACAAGTGAGTTGTTTTCCTCTTGTTTCTACGGACCAAATAGGTGCATTTAGCCAATCTCAACCGCGAGTGGGTACAGATGTTGTAAGTAAAGTTGGCCCTTAACCATTTCAGTAGATTACTGCCGGCTAGTAATTGTTTGTCACAGAGAAGTTGCTGTGGAGTCACGTCTCAGTCACCGGGAAGTAATCCCGCAGTCGCATTATTTTACGAAGGTTAAATTGCGAGGACTTTGTAGGTGCATTTCTTGAATCTGAACATGCATTGCCTAAAGCGCATGATCGGTATGCCAGCGAGTTATCTTTGAGTTATATATGAATCTCAATTAAATGTGAGTCCTCCCCATGTGTGAATCTAAATTATTGTAGTTCGAGTCTGAGTTATGTGAGGGTGAGTCTGAGGGTGAGTTTGAGTGTGATTCTTCCTTCTGTTTAAGGTACGTCTGATTTATGTATGAGTTATGTCTGTGTCTGTATTATGTGTAAATCTGCCCCATGCACTGTTTTTTTAGTCTGAGTGAGTTGCTTTACTCTGGTTAGCTTGAGACATATTAGGTGCATTTAGTCAATGTGAACTACAACAAGAGGAATACACGCTATGAGGAATGTGTAAGTCAGTCCCATGCACAATGCTTTGTAGACCTTAACCATTCAAGTGGTGCACTGCCGGGCAATATTCCCGCAGTGGCTTAGAAGTTGTTGTGAAGTCGCGTCACAGTCACCGGGAACTAATCCCAAAGTCGCTATGAAGTCGCGTCTCAGTCACCGTGAAGTAATAATTCAGTCTCTTAGAAGTCGCTGTGCAGTCGCGTACGAGTCATCGCATGGTGACTGGTGACTCTGTCGCGACTACGAGGGCACTTCCACTTGGTGATTCGGAGACAATGTTGTTAGGGGTCCGTGTATTTTGATATTGAGGGTGGGGTTGCGCAGGAGTCTAGTCTGCAATGTCAAATTGATGCATTGAAGAAGGATGTGCACGGGAAGTTCGAGCAAATCATGGCAACCACAGAAGAAATGAGGTCCATGTTCCAAGAGTTCATGTGGAAGTCCAAACAGGGGGATGACGGCAGCCCGTCCCTAACTCACTCCGCGCTAGAGCATCAATCATCCCGTGGTCAGCAAGGGTTTCACGCTGCAGAGGTGCTTCAGAACATTACAGATGGTGTACCTGCCGGAGCTGCCTCAATGCTACAGAAAGGTGCCTCAGCAACCTGCGCATGTGCACTGCCTAAAGCGTTGAATCCTGCAACCGTCACGGCCACTCATGCGGAAGTGACGCTTTCTTCTGACTCTGAAATATCCGTCAAGGACCCGCCATCCACGCACGGTGCGGCAATTCCTTTGCATTGGAAAGTGGAGGGACGGAAAAGCCCGCCGGCTAAACCGACACCCGCCACAACTGAAGTCATGGTCCCGGGGAGTCTCAACAATGGATCCGCATATGCCTTCGACATTGCGGAGGGTGCAGAAGTGGCCGCAGCCGCAGATGCTGCAACGGAGGTGGAGAAGCCTCCCGAAGACGCAAGCGCCGACCCCATCGTAGACGCAGCAATTAGCCTTCCCACCGAGGCATCACCCACTGTTGTGATCCAAGGAACCCATGTTGACGAGTTGAACTTGGCAGCTACAAAGGGAAATGTGGGGGTGCAAGAGGAGAATGCCGCCACTAAGGAGAGAGAGGCAACCGCTAAGGACGATGGAGAGCCAAAATCAGCAGACCTGCTGCAACAAGTCCCACTGTTGCCTTCTGTTGTCTCGAATCTGCCCACACTTCGTGATGAAGTTGTGGAATCCGACGTAGAGGAATCTGTACCGCTAGTACGGCCGGATCCCTTGCAGAAGAAAGGGAAGAAGCCGGCAAAGTCTCCAAGCAAGGTAATAGCCCCCCTAAGACATTATATTCATTGCACGTCAAACAAGGAGAGGCTTCGTGTCCGGATTTTGAAGGTGCTCTCTCTCATCTGCCCCTTTGTTTTATGTTTGATGGGTTTAGTGTGTGTGTGCAGGTCAGAACGCAGAAGCCGTCGACGAGGGCGAAGACTGTGGCGAACAAGGACGCCAACCCAAAGAAGGTAAGCTCCAACACTCCAAAAATCTTGTGCCTTCCCGATTCTCTTGTTTTTTTTATTGTCTAAGTGAAATTGCAGTCACGCGCCAGTTGTGCGGCAGTTTTGGGTTGAAGTAGCGAGTCACAATGTAGTTGCTAGTGAGTGACGTGCTAGTGACTTTCAAGGGGGGGCGTTTGCAAAATGATGCTGGATTTTGCTCTACATGGGTCGGGACTCTCAAAAATTGCTAATGTGGTTTTCTTTGCAGTTCAAGGTCGGGGACGAAGTATTTCTCATGAATCCAAGGGCTGTGAAGCAGAAAGTGGCGTTGGGAACCATCAGCGGTGTACCAGGTGAACACCAATTCCACGGACAAGATATCCCAAGGGGGTGGTGGAGGGTGGACGTGCGCCTTGTTTTGCAAGAGGGTGTCTCTTTGATGTTCCCCAATGAAAAAGGAGATCAATATATGATTCAGGACGTCAAGGGTGCCAACGCAATGTGGGGGGAAAAGAACTTGAAGCTGGTCACATGAAGCCCCTTTTTTCTACTCCCGCAGGCAAGGGAGGCAGGCACCTCTAGTTAGTATACATTGTGATGTAGCCTGGAAGATAGTGGTGGACTATATTCACAGGAGCAGAACAATAGTCTTATAAACTAGCCTCCAATTCACAACTTTTGGTTGCATGTTTCTAATGACTATTTCCCTCAAGTTCCATTTTGAATTCTGAGTATGATGCTTTGGGTATGTCTAGTGCGCTAAGGGCTTCCGTATTAGTACTTTGTCTGTGTTAGTGTTATAGTATGCATGTAGAAATTGCTTAGTATGCTTGAATGGGAACCGTATTGGCTGTCTGCAACAGTACTGTGCAGTTCAGCAGTGTGCAGTCACTCTTGTATCCTCCATAGTAAGATGACTGCCTCGGAACTGCACAACGATTTAAACAATACAGCGTAGTGACTACAACGTGACTGTACCGCGACTTCAGCAGTCAGTGATGTGGCACGTCCATCAGTCGTGGTGTTGCCCTCATGACTTCCACGCGACTTCCCTATGATTGTAAAATGACTAGGAAGGCACTCCTGGTTGACTTCCAGGACACTATATAACACCCCTACAGACCCCAAAATGCCTCATTAATGACCCTCCGTACCGTGACACGTGTCAGAAGCCAATTGGCCCTTCAAATCCGTACCATGACTAGAAAGTGACTGCGCCGTGACTGGCACTTCGGAACACTCCGGCGAATGAGCGCCTGCCACGTCCCCGTTCAAACGGCGTGTGCCAGGCACACGCCCTTGTCCACCTTAGCCAAAGCCAATGGATGTCTCGTCCATTCTATCATCCGTCCTCCGTCGACCCTCTGTTGGATGGTGCTAATAAAATGTGGCCCGTGACTGGAATACGACTCAACTAATATGACTGCAGGGCCTGCAGTCGTATAGCAGTCACGCGACTGGAATACGACTAATTTGCAGTCATATGTGCCAGTCACGTTTTTGGCAATTTTCTTGTAGTGAATGGCCTATCTGATTTGGCCATCCCGTCCGAACATTCCGTCGGATCGGGCTGTCAGATTGGGCCAACTCGTCGGAACAGGCCAGCCCGTCGGAATTGGCCGTCTGATCTGACCAGGCCGTCCGAATTGGCCGTCGGATCAGTATGTCCGATCTTTTTATCCGGATTCGGGACTTCTCGTAGTTCAGTTTCAAATAGAACTGTTTCACACTTTCAGCACAAGTGTCCAAGGCTTATCCAGTCATTTGGACTTGCCTTCTTCCAATCGGGGTGGTCGCGGGTTCAAATCCCGGCTCTGATTAATACCTTCAAGTATGCGAGTGGTGCACAGCACTAGTTGTGCAAAGCAATACTAACAAGTTTGTAGGAATTGATTAGAGCCTTTTGTGCCAAAAAATTTTGGAGTTCATATTTTTGCAATGAAATAATGTTACAATGGAAAAAATACTACATATTCTATGAACAAATCATTATATCATAGCGAAAGAAGAAAAAGCGACATTTGACCAACCGATTCAACAAACTAGCATGCATTGAAAGATCCATACATATCATGAACATTGAAATATAAATAAATAAATAAATAAATATATTTATATATATTTATATATATGTATATATAAAAAAGACATACATACGTAGATATTAAAGGCAAAACAAGACATGCCGTGATTACAATTATTTACTACTATTTTCACCTCGTGACATTAAAACAAAAGTCTATCGAGTATAGAGTTCTATTTCTTCTATTGCAATAGACCTATTGGTCCATTTCTATTTAATTCTATCATTGTTGCCATCTCCCGAACCACCAGACAGACCAGAGGACCCCTCTGGATTGCATTGCGCCACTTGAGCGGCAATCCTTGGACTTCCGCGACGAGAAATTCCCCCAGGGCTTGTTGAGCTTAAGAACCGATTTGATTTGGTTGCCTTGTCAACAACGACAAATTGTCGTATTGTTTCCGGAGAATAGTCATCGTCATCTTCAATCTTCGGCTTTTGTTTGCGCTTCGGAGTCAAATTCACATCCATCGCCTTTAAGGCTCTCAGAGCAGCGTCCACTCGATTTACCAACACATTCACCATATGGTCATCACTAGGGTTGTTTACACTAAACCCTTCGGTGACTCCTTCCAGTAGGAACGCCCTCCATTGACCTATGATGTCGGCCACCCTCCTATCAAATGCCCCTGCCACCTCCACAAACGAATCTCCTTTGTTTGATTCTCCATCCGTTTCCACCTGAACACGAATTGATGCAGCTTCTTCCAGCTTAGATAAGAATAGTGCCCTGCCTATGGGAACGTGATTGTATGCCTCGTATTGTTCACTGAAGCCAAGAGGATGCTCCACCTCTATCCAATTGCCATCTGGCCCTTTCTGTACTTCTTTTTCGGGAAATCGGAAAAATTTATGGTGTTACATGCTCCAATGCCCTCCCATACTGCGACAAAACAATTCACGAGCCTCGCCATCATCAATGGCACAAGCCCGCAACTCCACTTCCATATTTTGGGTCATCCACATGAAGGAATCCACCGGTTGCATGGATGCATCATACAATTCATGCTTCTGTTCCTTTGGATCCCATATGAGCGAAGTTGACAGGGCGTCCGGATGTCCAGAGTCCGCGGACGTTGACCCCAGGACGTCTTTTGACATACCTGGCGGTAGATGGCGTCCGACCGCTGGACGGGCGGACGGCCGATTCTTCCGACAGAACAGGAGTGGACGGCCTGACGGAATAGGAGCGGACGGCCCGACGGAGCAGGAGCGAACAGGGGCGGACTGGCGACCGGATGTCCGTCCGCTCGTCGGGGGCCCGTCCGCTTTGGACGGTGACCGTGCGATGTGACGGACGCCGATTTTCCACCGTTCAATTTTGCCGTCCACCTGTGTGCCGTCCGATGCTCCCGTACATGGATTCATGCCGTCCGACTGCATAAATAGCGGAGAGCACGGCTTATTTTGCCACAATCGTTTCCCTTGCGGAGTGGGTGATCTAGTGCCTAAGGCTCTGTGCACCTCTTCTGTTTTGGTGTGCAAATGATTGTGATCGAATCCTAAATTGTTTCAAGTGTAAGTGCGAATCATTAATCATTTAAGCAAGCTTACCATGCCTCGCGATAACAAATCGAAGTCCAGTAAGAAGGGCAAATCCCAAGACATAAATTGGGATGATTGGGACAACCAAATGTGTGTAGCTGAGCCGGGATGGGAAGAAGAACCCAAAAAACTTGGGACTGCACAACATGCAAGAAGTACATCAAAATGACGCACCTCTCCAAAATATGGTCCAGAGAACGCGCAGAGGTGCAAGTTCATCGTTGGGAAGGACAAATTTCCACATGCCAAAGCAAACACTTTGTTCATCGATACGAGGAAGTAACACGTTCAACTCAAATACGGGACTCCAAACCGAATTTAATGAACTATTCCAACATGAGCATGGTTTGGGCGGAGATTGTACTCCACAAAGATGTAGATTGGCGCACAATTTACGGAAAAGATGTTACCCACTTGAATCGCAGTGATGCGGTACTTTATACCAGTTGGACTGGGCCGAGCGATTGCATGCCAGAGTGGTCTAATCGAGGCTAGTTTGGATTTCCACCGGTTGTATTGCCGGATGCAGAAGATGAATGGTCAGGTGATGATGATGAGAAAGACACTCCAACACCCGCGAGGATGGAAGAGAGGCACGAGCGTACAGAAGATCGGGAGGACATTCAATACCAACAAGAAATGCGAGAGGCAATGCAAAGAAGCCTAGAGGACCGTGGTCGACAATATGGCCATCATGGGGTGTACAGACCCGATCGTGGTGCATATGGCTCGCAAGATACGCGAAGTATTTCACACTACGATAATGACCCTCAAGGGGGGTATCACAGCTCAAGGACAAGCCACGGAACCACGCATCATTTTGAAGGTAACCAGGGAGGCTCCCAATACAACTTTACGTCTACTGGAGGTGGTTCTCATGAACCTCAAGGAGGCCCTTCTTATGGCGGTTCAACTCAAGGAGCATCTACTCACAATGATTCAATTCCTCCTCCAACTTTTAGAAGTCCATACCAAGGACATTATGGACAAGCAAGTGGGCAAAACAGATATGGAGACGACTACTATGGCAGAGGACCATTTCTCAATGGTTATAGGTCTAGTGGTACAGGCCCAAGCCAAAAAGATGACATCGAATCAGAATCTGAGTGAAGTAGATTGGACTATTGGACTATTGGACATTTGTAAGATTGTAGTTGTTGTCTCACAATACAATCAAGTGATTGTAAATTTGTAATCTCTTTCCACATAATATAGAAAGTGACAAGCATGATACAAAGATGTTGGCTCTTAACAATTAGTATTTTCCTATTTGTAAATTATGAATAAAATATATTGTAATTAAGCCCTAAAGCCCTATGGATGTTTTTAGAAAAATGGATTTGTTCGGACCACTTCTACTTTATATACCGTAGAAAAACATCAACATCAATTTCTAGGGGGAAATTAAATAAAGTATGTTGTACATAACTTATTTGAGAGCATGGCGCCAAAATTTCAAAAATTTTGATTGCATGGATTGAAAGATATGGCATTCTAAGCACTGCATTTGAAATTGAGAATGCCTTTAATCTCAGACAAAATTTGAGTAAAGAATTTTTTACAAATTAAAATCTGCAATTTCGGTTTAATTTACAAGACCACAACCCAATTATGCTTTGAAATTTTAATTTCATTTAGAGTTCTAGAATAATGAACGGAAAATTGATTCAAGGAGTTTGGCACTTAAGCTTCTCCTAAACAAAATCAACTTCGCAAAACAACATATTGTATAATTGTATTATTTCAATACAAATGGTGTTGTTACTTTATTGCCCCCCAATGAAAATTTGGGGGATTCTCTTGCATATGCCATGTACATTTACATGATAGATCATACAATTTAGCACACCACCTTGCCAACCTAGGTGGCTAGGTACCCAACAATCCAACATCAATGATACATCAAGAAGAAGAATTCCAAGTCTACATTTCTCATCCACCCAAAAAAGATGTTTTGTATTTAAATAGTTTGTGTTCCGAAAAATACAAAATGTTCAAAACGGAAAGCCAATTTCACATATATTGGCATACATTGATGGTGTATATATAGTCTATAGTTAGCACACATAGTAACGTACATCCTCACTGATACATTTATCGATTACTTCTATAATCTATAGTACTATGTAGCACACTCATATATTAATATGAGTGACGGAAGTGGTCATCTGGAATAGGCCAATTGTAAGAATTAGTAAATCGTTGGATGATTTCGGAAAAACTTCCGCGCTCCGCAATCACTGAATTGCAAAGGTGATCCAAGTACAGGTGAAATACCCTTGCCAAATCGTGGTGGCTAAACCTCGTATGTCCTTCATTTTCACGATGAAGCGATGTGTAGGCCTCTGACATGCATAGTTTGTTGATCCGTTGAGCTATTCAACCAACGGCATATTCCTCCGATTTACGTGACAAAGTTGGAATCATTCCCACATCCGCATCTTTGCGGTGCACGTATGCAATTGAAGGGTCCACCCACCACCTTCGGTTCAAAGCTGCATCCCGATCTGCCGCGGATGTGAACGTATACAAAGACTTCATTAGTTCAGTACGAACCGTAGACATGCCCCAATCACAAACTCCAATGTAAACACGTGATTCATCCTCAGGAAAGTGAAATATGATATTGTCGGGAGAAATATCATTGTGTAGATGACCCGCATTGTGGACCGCATTCATGATATGCACCAATGCCCATACCAACTCGGTGCGCTTCTTTCTCCATCGACCAAGACGGAAAGCTTGAATCACCTCTTCGGACGTTGGTCGTGAATAAGACAATCGAATGGCAATGTTATCTGGATAATCATTATTGAGAATCAACATTTGCCGCAATCAGGGTTGTCTACCCGGACAACTCGACAGCTCGACAACTCGACAAACTCGACGTCGAAGACGTCTAGTAGAGGGTCCCGTCCGTCTAATAGAGTCAACTTTACCCTTTGACTTTTTCAGAATTTACCCCCCATTTACCAAGGCTTACTTGGCTGCCATGTGGCAGCCACGTCACAAATTTAGGGCGACTTCGGGTGGGGGCGACTACGGGTAGAGGGCGACCGCAGGTAGGGGCGACTGCGGGTAGGGGCAAATTCTGTACTACAGTTCAAAACTGCCACTTTTGCTGCATTCATCCAAAAAATATATATATATATATTTTAGACTCTAACCGTAAGATCTTGTACTTCACTTGTCTAAGATCACGTGGTAAAAATTTCATGAAGTTTGACCGTATAGATTGGAAGATATTAACAATCAAAGTTGGAAAAAAAAATTCTGAACTGTGACCTGCAATTTCAGTTGACTTTGACTGTCATTTGTGGAAATTTTTTGCACTACATACTTTGAATTAAAAGACACATACGTTGAATAAATAAGTTGAAAGTCTAGGGAAAAATATTCACTAATAAAAGCACTTGATTTGCATTCTTTAATCCCTAAAGGACCATCGTCCCTTTGGTTGACAAATTGGATTTTGGGCATGTACCTACAGTCTCATTTTTTGTCATAATTTTTTGAAACTTTTTTTAAAGATAGAAAAACTAATTAACTTTGTGGAAATATAATGTTTTCTCAAGTGGTGCCTAGGAACAAAAGTTGTGCCCAAATAAGTTCAAAACAAAGGCAACAAAAAAACATTAAAAAATTTTAATTTTTTTTCCTCATATATTATATTTTTTTCTCAACGGAAAGCTTTGATTCATTTCATTTGGATAAGTGGTGTGAAAATTATAGACAATCTTGTTTTTCTAGCAATCTAAGAATCTTCTTCAAAAAATAACTTGCAAGATTCATTTTTGAAATTTATTCCACACATTTTTATACTAATTATGTATAGATCCTATAGTTAGACGATTAGATGTGCAAAAGAAACAATTTCCAAATTTTTTACTCTTTGCAATAGAAATGGCAATTTTGAATGTTTTTTGGCAAGAAAAAGGCCTTGGTCCTTTAGGGGTTAAAATTTTTTTAAGTAGAAGTAGGTCCAAGATTGAAAAAAAAATTAAATTGTCAAGAGTTCTAAGATGGAATTGAAATGCAATTATTCCAATGATGAGATTGTTCTAGTGAACAAATTTAACCTTGTCAAATAAATTTTTAGAAAAATTGTGAAAATTGCATTAAAAAATGAACCCTCTAAGTTTTGTTTTCAAGAAAATGCTAAGTTTGTCCAAAAAACAAGATTGTCCATAACTTTTGCATTACTAGTCCAATTACAATGAATCAAAGCTTCACATGTAGACAAAAATATAATATTTGAGGTGTCCACTGACTTCCATTTTTGGCTTTAGGGTGGCATAACTTTTTCTTTCAAACACTAATTGAAAAAATGCTATATTCCTACAAAGATGATATATTCATCTATCTTCAAAGAAAGTTTCAAAAAAATCACGATGAGAATTGAGACTCTAAGCATTATGTGAACCGAGATGAGAATTCCTTAAGAACTCTTGGTCTTCTATGGGTTAAAATTCAACTTCATTTTTGTAAAATTTCTCACACAATAGTTTAGAAGCAAATAAACTATAATTAATTGTTTGACAAAAATTACAAAATATTTGCACAAGAGAATTGAAATTTGAAATTCTATACAATAACTTTTGCACTTTGCATTTAGAATATTCAATTCATTTTTCTAAATGTCACATCGTATAAAAGTCGTTAATATATTTACATTGCTCTTCAAAAGTTAAATGCATGCAATGTGACCTACGTTTCTATTTATCCTAATCTGATAATATCATGTCCTATTACAAAAATATTAGTGTGGAAAACAACTTTAAGGGGCATCATCAACCATGGTTTATCAATGAGCAAGTTTGCCACATATCCACATATTAATTGCTTCTTTAGATTAGGCTCAATAAGGTCACCTAACTTCCTTACAAAGTATCTCACTATCAATGTATTTTCAAATACTTCATTGTCGTATTTTTCCATATCATTCATATTCATTAAGTGGCCAATTTTTCTAATAGAATACAAGATGGATTTCATCGTATATTTATGATTTTCTTACATGATCTCTATGGTCCTCTCTGAATGTTGCAGCCCATATACATATGTTAGAGCCACCCGCCAACAATTCTTTATATCCTCCAACTTCTTTTCCTTAATAGGTTAATATTTGTAATGAATCTTAGGAGACTAAAAAATAATAGCAAGGCACTTAACAGTAATCCATATACTTAGCCAATATGTCCTTTTAGTGATAATCACTCATTCTTGAATCACATCAAATGTTTCAATTGAACAACCAAAATGATTATTTGCAATGCACAATTACAAGAAAGAACTTGCAAATCATAATAACGATTTTGCATTAAAATTAAGGAAAATTAAAAAAACCAAGGAAAATTTAAAAAGATCCCACCTTATAAAGACCCTAGGAATCAACAAGAAATTCTATAAACATTCCCAATGGAGTTCCTAAAAATTAGGTCATATATGTATTAACAAATCCAATGTAATGAAAGAAATCGAGGGGAAATAAACAATAAATGATTTTTACTAATTTAAAAAATATATATTTTGAAATTGATATGAAATATCAAGGGTCTAAGAAAAAAAGTATTATTAAGAAACTTTCAAAATCAAAAAGAAAAAGAAAAAAGATGTTTAAAATCTCTTATTTATCCAGGAAATTGTAAGAAAAGGACATCCTCAAAGCAATGGCTCCCACCCCCATCCACAGTTGTACAATAAAAGAGATCCCTTTCACCCGTATTCTTCTCCAATTAAGAAGTCGCCCTCACCCGAAGTCGCCCCTAGAAGCCTCCCAAAGGCCCAAATTTGCCAATTTGGGGCCTTTGGGAGGCCATTTCTTCCCATCTCCACCCGAAGTCACCCCCTACCCGAGGTCGCCCTACCCGAGGTCGCCCTCACCCGAAGTCGCCCTTAGAAGCCTCCCAAAGGCCCAAATTTGCCAATTTGGGGCCTTTGGGAGGCCAATTCTTCCCATCTCCACCCGAAGTCGCCCCCTACCCGAGGTCGCCCTCACCCGCGTTCTCCTCCCAAAGAGGTTGCCCTCACCCGAAGTCGCCCTTAGAAGCCTCCCAAAGGCCCAAATTTGCCAATTTGGGGCCTTTGGGAGGCCATTTCTTCCCATCTCCACCCGAAGTCGCCCCCTACCCGAGGTCGCCCTCACCCACGTTCTCCTCCCAAAGAGGTTGCCCTCACCCGAAGTCGCCCCTAGAAGCCTCCCAAAGGCCCAAATTTGCCAATTTGGGGCCTTTGGGAGGCCAATTCTTCCCATCTCCACCCGAAGTCGCCCCCCACCCGAGGTCGCCCTGACCCGCGTTCTCCTCCAAGAGAGATCGCCGAAGACTCAAAGTCACTTGAAGAACGCGTTCGATTGCTTTTTGTGGGTGTTGAAGGTAGAAATTGAAAGCTTCATTAGAGTCAATTACTTTTGTTTTAGTTTGCTAGGTGTATTAGTGGACCTTCTTTGTTAGGTGAGCTAAATAAATGAACGTTGATGAGATCAGATTTTGTAGCTTAAACATCTAATCTCATTTATTAGAAATGAAAGCTCTTCTAAAAATCTAGTTGCTTTGGATTCTTTATAGTACAACTTGAATTTGACAATATTTTGTTTGATCTATGAATTCGCTCTAGTATATTAATTTTATGACAAGATGTCATCTTCCATTGAACACTCAATTTTTGCAAACATGCAATTTTTTTAAATATATATCAATGGTTCATTATCATTTATTCGATTGTGATTACATGATATGAAATAAAATAAAATAAGAAAGATTATACATATCTATCCACCTATTTTTTTGTATTTTGAAATTCATTTGATAAATTATACACTTGTAGAATGACTATTTGAGATTTGCTTAAATCCATAGGGAAAGTTTTAATTTAAATCTCTTTCCTCTAGTTTTAGGTTAGAAGTGAAGATAGTAAGTAATTCATAAGTACAAAGATGCTTGGTGAATCAAGAAAATTAAATGGGGAAGGTATTGCAAATATCTTCATGCATTATTTTGTATTTTGAAATACATTGGATAAATTATAGACCCATAGGGTAAATCTTTGAGATTTGCATAAATTAAACCCAAAGGAGAACTTTTCATTTAAATCCCTTCCCTACTATTTGTTTAAGTTAGAGATGAAGGTGGTAATAATTCATGAGTACAAAGATGCATGGAGAATCAAAAAATATAAATGGGGAAGGTATTGTAAATATCTTCATGCATTATTTTGTATTTTGAAATACACTTCATAAATTATAGGTCCTTTAGTAGGATAATTTGTTGAAATATGCATAAATTAAATCAAAAAGGGAAATTTTTCTTTAAATCCCTTCCATCTAATTTTTAAGTTAGGGATGATGGATTGATGGTGGTAAATAATTCATGAGTACAAGAATACTTGGAAAAAAGAAGAATTCAAATGGGAAAGTTTTTTATACAAATCTTCGTGCATTATTTTGTATTTTAAAATCCACCTCATGAATAATCACTACAAGAGAAAGGAATGTTTTAGGTATGGTCTTAGCAATATAGTTCTATAATTTATGACCTTTTAGCAAATTATAGTAAATATTTATTAGAAATACATTTGTTTTCAATAAATGTATTTCCCTAAAGATCTAAAAATCTCCCTAAAGATCATAAGATTGTAGGACTATACTACTAGGTTGTACTTAAAACAACCTTTTCTCTTGTAGAGATTACATTGTTAGGATGTTAAGCTCTAAAGTCTCAATTGTCTTTGTAGCTTGGAAAATGGATTTTGGGCAACTTCATATAAGGTCAATTTTTTATGAAGCTTTTGATACTTTTTCATGATATAGATAAACTTGTTAGTTTTATGGGATTGTAATTTGTATTTTAATTAGTGCCAAAGAGCAAGAGTTATACCACAATAAGCCTAAATATAAATTAGGTGAACAAAAAAAATTCACGAAAATTTGAATTAAAAATTAAAGTTTTTTTGTTCTCATAGATTGGAATTTTTTTGTACTTCAAAAGCTTTGGTTCATTTTTTGGGGATTGATGGTATGAAAGTTATAGAGCATCTTCTTTTGTGAGCAATCATAGTATCATATTAAAAAAAATTAAGCATAGGATTCTTTTGGGCCACTCAAGTTTCAAACTTTTTCAAAAAAATTAAACAAATAAGTTCAAAAAATTAACTTTGATTCATAGAATAATCTCACCATTGGGACTAGTGTGTTTTAATTCCATTTTAAAGCTATTAATGATAAAGTTTTTTCTCTCTATAATGTACTTTCTTCTACTTAATAATTTTTTAAAGAATGAAACCACATTATTTTTAAATTTTAAATTTTTTATATTTTCAAATCAATTTTGAATGATGAAATTTTTTTAATTCAAGACTATAATGTAAACTTTTTTAAGTTAAGAAGATTCAAAGTAGTTTGTCAATATGTCACAAATGTGATTTCTTCACTTTGAACGCATTTACCTTGCAATCTATGTGGTGAAAGTGTTTGAAATTTTTTCCACACATTGTCATACTATTCTACTTTAAGATCCTACGATTACATGTTCAAAAATACCATTAATTTTCTTTTTTCTTTTTGTACTAGAAATAGTAGTTTTGAAAGTTTTTTTGGACAATTGCAACAAAGAGGTCGCCCCTAAGGACCAGAGGTCGCCCCTAGGGACCAGAGGTCGCCCCTAGGGACCAAAGGTCGCCCCTAAGCCCGCAGTCGCCTTTAAAGGGACCAGAGGTTGCCCCTAGACCCGCGGTCGCCCTTAAAGGGACCAGAAGTCGCCCCTAGACCCGCAGTCGCCCTAGATTTTGGACCCGCAGTCGCCCCCTACCCGCAGTCGTCCCTAGACCCGCAGTCGCCCTAGATTTTGGACCCGTAGTCGTTCCCTACCCGTGGTCGCCCCTACCCGCGGTCGCCCCTCATGAAGCTCGCCACGTCATAGCCACGTAGGACAGTCCGTTTTACCTAGGGGTAAAAAAATTTGAAATCCGAAATCCGTACACGACAACAAAAACCGCCCATACTCGACAACTCGAAAATTCGACATGCGACATGCGACGTCTATTAGACACAAAAACCCGAAATTCTGTCAGACAAGACAACCCTGGCCGCAATGTACCACCATTCCACCAATATGCATACCCTTCATTGTTTGTTGCATGGACATCGGCAAACCAAATAACTCCGTCATGTGGAATCCTCACTACCATTGATTCGTTTTGGTGCTCCAACTTCGCAAGTTGAGGACGAATCCGTTGTTGATGAGATATCTTTGCAGCAAATTCCCAAAATGACGGAATCTCATGACATCCTTCAATTCGAACCCTGCGAATTGTTGCGTATCTGCCCTTCAAGATTTTGTCATCTTGTAGAATCACCCTTGCTGTGTCTGGTAGTGCTATGAGATGCCGTCGTCCACGTTGCAATTCTACATCTCCTTCATCCGAAGTCCACCAACCCAATGACCCTCGCCGATTGCGTCTCTTTGCAAACGGAGCGCAACAATGAACAAACAAGTCAGCTTTGAGAATGACTTGTTCAAAGCTTTCATCACTTGCACGGTATTTCCTCCCGTATTTTTCTAGGATCACCTTCGCATTCCACAATGCGTCTTGCACCCTGTTCTTTAGAAATTGTTGGAAGCCCTTCTTCTCCATTTCATGAATCCATTCTGGAACGTTTAGAGCATCCGTGAACTTCTGTGTCATATCCATTTTGAATTTGTCTACACATTCCTCTTGGTATCTCACATATTTAGTGTCAAGAGACACAGTAGTTTCCGCCTCATAAAACTTCACAATGTATTCAATCAAGAATGCTTTGCAAGCATTGGAAGGAAGTTCATGTGCTGAGTCAATATCGGGCACCACATTCTTCCCCTTCGCCGCTCTCTTCGGTCTCGGCATTGTAGAAAGTATTAATTTTTAGTCCCAATTTAATTCATAAAAAATTACAGTGCACCAAGTACACATAAACTGGAAAAAACGGGCAAAATATAGGCCCCCAAAACTCAACTCCTACCTTCCCTACGAAAGGAGCCAATGGAGGAAAAACCACCAAGCTCTCCGCTCTCTCTTGCAAAACACAAGGGGGAAGGCAAAAGTGAGAGCGGACGGGCCGTCCGCACCGCCTTATATGAGGCGGACGGCCTCGAGGTCCGCACGAGCGGACGGACCCCAAAGCGGACGGCCAACGGTCCGCCTCGCTTCGGCCGTCCGATCAAACGGACAGATCGGCAGTCCGCTTCATCAGACGGCCAGAACAGACCGCCCAGCCGGACGCCGACTCCGCGACGCGGACGGCAGCGCTGAAATTGAGGACAGCGATTAGCAGGCGGACGGCGGCTTGCAGCACGCGGACGGCGGCTTGCAGCACGCGGACGGCGGCTTGCAGCACGCGGACGGCGGCTTGCAGCACGCGGACGGCG
The DNA here is from genome assembly GCA_947034895.1 of Rhytidiadelphus loreus. Lineage (NCBI taxonomy): Eukaryota > Viridiplantae > Streptophyta > Bryopsida > Hypnales > Hylocomiaceae > Rhytidiadelphus > Rhytidiadelphus loreus. The sequence goes on along the minus strand of OX344765.1, from coordinate 22,202,740 downwards.
GCTCCGACGGGCGGACGGCAGTGTGGGAACGGAGGACGGTGGGGTCCGCCTAAGTGGACGGGGGTGGGATTTTGAAGTGCATCCCGCCCAAATTGATCATTACGGCCTTAGGGGTCTTTGAATCCTTGATGTCACCAGCTGGCTGGCCCTCCGGTTCAATTTCATTTTTAATGTGGTTCCTTTGTGCCAATGGCGCTGGGATTTCATTTGATCTAAAAATGAAAAAATAAATAGAAAAAAGGATGTGTGAATTTAGGAATTATCTAAAAGATTCACATATTTTTGTATGTTGTTTTTACATGCATGCATTGAGTTTATAATTTTCTCTTATTTTCTAGGGATGGAATTGAATTTCCTATGATATAAATTTTTAAATGAAATAAAAAATTGAACACACGGTAATTTAATTCTACTTATTTGAACTTCAAGAAAAAACTTAAAGCTTCTCATTGTCCAAATGAAGCTACGAGGTTTGTTTCTTGTATGTCAACACCTCATAAAATGGTCATTTCAAAACCAAAGACAAAAATTCTTTTAAATGGTATTTTGGGTTTAGGGGATATTAGGGGCTTGCAAAGGTTTTGATACTCTAGCATGAAAATGTGTGGAAGTAGATTTCTAGAAGTCTCCCCCCCCCCCTCCCTTTGAGTTGAATGAATTTATTGATTTCCAATGTATTGATTTCCATTCTTTAAAGAATCATAAGGTGCCAAAATATTAGTGCCAAAAATATCAAGTTAAATTAATTCTAGTATGAAATTATAACTTGCTCAATCACTAGGGTGGGACAACGTGCTATGAAAATAGTGCATACACTTGTCTTCTTATAACCTCACAAGTTCATGTGCACCCTACTAGGCATTCAAGCAAATTTTTTAAAGTCTAAACATCTATATGGTTAGGGAATGCAAGGACAAATGTTTCTTTCGTTGTGGATACTAAAAGGCCATGTTTTTTTTTCATACGTACAACACACTTTGAATGGCTTGGGCACTCAAACCCCTAAAAGATTTGATCCATTGGAAAATGAATCAACTTTGAATATTACATGAATTGGACCTTGGGAATTGTTTGCAATTCAATAACTCCTTTCCATTTTGTTATTAGTTCTATTTGGAATTTTGGGGGGCATATTTGTTTATCCAAAATCAAAGACAAAGGATTGTGATTGTCACCCCCATTTTGACAACGAAAGGCCTAAACCCTATACCCTAAACCCTAACAAGGGTTTGGAGGCATTGAATTAGTCAAAATACTACCTTTGAGTCGGTGGATTGCCTTGACATTTATGAAACCAAGTCAATGCTTCGAACATTGAAACATTCCTTCATCAATGAACACCCGGTACTAGTACAACGTCTCTACATTCCCAAATGAAAGAATCCTATGCTTCTAAAAATCAGGAGAGGACTAGAGGACTCAAGAGGGTGAAAACAAGGCCCAAACTCCCCAAAGTGTGCTTGGGCGGACCTTGGGGAGGGAAGGGCGGATGGCAACGTCGGAAATGCGGACGGCAGTGTCGGAAATGCGGATGGACCCGTCGGAATAGCGGACGGCAACGTCGGAAATGCGGACGGACCCGTCGGAATGGTGGACGGAAGCGTCGGAAATGTGGACGGACCCGTCGGAATGGCGGACGGAAGCGTCGGAGCAGGCGGACGGCCCTTCGGAAATGCGGACGGAAGCGTCGGAATCGCGGACAAGGGGCAGCAGGCGGACGGCGGCGGCGGGAAGGCGGACGGCAGCGTCGGATTTGGAGACGGATGGGCCGTCCGATTGAGCGGACGTTCGGGTCCGCTTCGCATTGGTCGGGGGAGGTTCGGTGGCGGACGATCTTAGGTTTGGTTTCGGACGGCTATAAGGGCGGACGGCCTTCTTGTTTTTTCTCACTTCCCTCTCCTTCCTAGGACTCACAACCGTGTTGGATGTGCTACTGTTGCTTCATTGTGCCAGTTGCTCCTACATGGTGGAGAGGTGGGGTCATTCATCTTTCATTATTGGTTCACATACAAACATTCATTGAAACTTGGGTGGATTGAAGACACATACTTTTGGTAACTATTTAATTCAATTGGGGACAAGTTCAAATTGACAACCATGAGTGTTCAAGGCGTTGAAGGTAGTGGTGGGTTGACCGGCGGAGGTGACAATAGTAGGAGGCCTAAACCAAAGGGAACCGCCCATGAGCTCCACTATGAGATTTTAGATGATCCCAACATCAAAGCAGAGGGTGGTTGGGAAGCGGAGGAAGCGGAATATTGGTCCTCCAAAACGTGCAAGAAGTATGTGAAGATGTACCACATCGACAAGTTGTGGCCTAGGGAGGCCCACATCATCCATACTCGTGGTTTTTGTTGCAAACCAGGGAATTGCAACAATGCGCATTTCATTCATCGAGCGCATGAAGTTTGGCGGGCCCTCTTCGGGGATAAAGCAATGTCCAAGGGGTATATAAACTACAGCTTGGCTTCTATGGTGTATGTAGAATTGATATTGGCACGCAAGGTGGATTGGAGCACGTTTCCAACGACAGCGAATGCTCCACGTGTGCTTGAATGTAATCGGAAAGATATTCCTGATTTGTACAATCCACAAGCAGGGCCAAGTGAGGCATTTAAATCCAAAAGAGAGGTCAAACCAATGACAATGACTATGACCAAGGACGTGGAGGTCACAAGTTCGGCAATGCAATTGGCTTCAATACAAAACCGTACGGCAATACAAGATTTCAAAGGCGAGCATGTGGAGGGAGACATATTTTTAACTCCTCCAACGGATTTGATATGCACACCAAATGGAACAACAATGGTGGAGCACGTGGCCCCATCCGCACCACATGAACGTCATGATGATGTCATTGAGGGAGAAGTTGCTAATGCGGGAATTGCCATTCAGAATCTTATAGACAGCAATGCTTTAAATCATTTGGCAAGTACTTCGAAGCAAAGTTTGCCGAAGACACCCAGCCCGACATTGAATCTAGGAGTTGAGGTGCATCCTTCACCTCATCATGGAGAACAATCGGATGGCGTGCTGCCAAATGAGACCATTCTTGGCGGATTTATCGATTCCAAGTATCCACATTTGTCATCTTTGAGGACATCAAAATGGCAAATTGTTCGTCGGATGCCCTCGGTTGCATTATTAGAATCTTTGTGTAAAGGTTCACATTTGTGGCCGTTACACGAAGAACGTTTAAAGAACATGGAGCACACCAACGAGGATGGCACGAGTAATGGAGGCGCGGAAACCCAAGATGAGCCTTCCGAGAGTCAATGGGTTGATTTTGTTTTGACCGCATCAAAATTGGCAGTTACGGCTCAATTTGTAGCAGAAGTCGCTCCAAGGCTGCAAGAAATTGCAACGGATTTTTCCAAATTAGCGCCTGAATTGTTGAGTGGTGCCTTGGACTTCATGAAGTTCAGCCAATCTATGACACCATTTCTCGACGAGCGTGTTACAGATTTGAAGGTTTTGAGTGAATACCAAGAGGAGATCAAGAAGTATAAGGGTATAGATGTTGAGAATCTCTAGTTGGCGGCGGATGCTTCGAAATTGAAAGAGAAGCTAGAGACATTGGAGGCTCAATCAGATCGTCGCCATAATACATTGCTTTTCCAAAGGAAGTTTATTGAAGACTTGGAGTACGAAATTGTAGCGTTGAAGAAGAAAATCCGAGAAGGTGAGGTGGTTGTTGAGAAGGGAAAGGAGAAAGTGGAGGACAAACTAGATGGCATTGAGGAAAACAACAATCCGGATTTGTTGTATTTGACCCCCATCGGTAATACTAATTCCACATTCCACGATGCTTTCATGCAAATGGAAAGCAATGAGGTCAAAGAATTGAAGCAAAAATTGAACGAGGTCACCGAAGAAAACACGCGTTTGGAGGCCGAGTTGAAACAATTGCAACGGATAGTGCAATTGGATGAATGTATGCCGAAGGGCACTTTGGACTCTCGATGGTTGGCATGGGTGCAAAAACTCGAAGACAAACCATCTGTAGTATCACGAGCAATGAAAGGGCTACTCAAATTGGCAATGAAGTCGGATGAAGAATGCGATAGCATGGAGTCCTTTCTTTGGCGTTTGAAGAAGATGTTTGCCTTTGTGCCAACGGGGTCCACCGAAATCACATATTGGGGAGACATGGATGCAATGTTCGAGCGTTTGAACCACACAAAGAACGAAGAGGTGGCCTCCATTAATTGGGCCTTGGAACTAGAAGAAGGTTGGGTTCCTTATCCCACACTTTCAGCACACATCAAGAAAAATGACAAGACAATGGTGCATGCTTGTGATCCTTCGGCCTTAATATTGGAGGGTCATTGTAGCCTTTGTCGAGTTCATTTTGGGCCCGAGGGAGCCCTCACCATGGGCCAATGTCCCCACACTTTCCACGTCACATGCATCGTGAGAGCATCCCTTATTCGTTTAGTGTGCCCCGAGTGTCGTTCTCCCTTGCCTCCTAGGTTCTACGAAATGCTCGGGATCTCGGAAGCTATGCCCCCCGGCCATGAATACAATCAATGGACCCTTTCGTTAGACCAAGCGCCATTCAAATTTCAAAATTATGCGCATTGGGGAAAAAGTCTAACATGGGATTCGGTAAATTCTACACATGGGCTATACGAATCATCTGAGGTGCCGATAGATTCCTTGGTGTGGATGACCCACGATCGAGAGGTGGAGTTGCGAGCTAGAGGTATTGCCAACGAGGAGGATCGAGAAGTGTTTTGTCGTAGTATGGGGGGCCATTGGAGCATGCAACACCACAAATTCTTTCGATTTCCCGAAAAAGAAGTGAAGAAAGGACTAGATGGCAATTGGATAGAGGTGGAGCCGGCAAAAGAGTTTAATGAGCAATACAGGGATTACAATCATACTTTGCTAGGGAGGGCCCTCTTTTTATCAAAGTTGGAGGAAGCTGCACAAGTTCGTGCCTTTGTGGAACTAGATGGGCAATCAAGCACAGAAAATTCAATGGTGGAGGTGGCGGGGGCATTTGATAAGAGGATGGGCGAAATTATAATGCATTGGAGGGCATTTTTAGTGAGGGGAGAAGAACCAAAGTGGTTTTCCATGAAAAATGATGATGACGTGGTCAACTTTTTGGTAGATAAAGTGAATGCTGCTTTGAGAGCGTTGAAGGCAGAAGACGTGGATTTGATTCCAAAACGGAAGAATAAACGGAAGATTGAAGACGAGGATGACTACTCTCCGAATACGAAACGACACTTTCCCGCAGTAGACATGGAAGCTGCGTCCAGGGGGCCTATGAGTGAGGGTAGTCTTGGTCCTCAAACACGCTGTGCAAGTGCAAAGCTCAAGGATAAAGATGGTTCGTAGCGTCTTTCTGAGGGAGGTAGCAATGATAATATATAGGATAGTTACACCTTGTTTGTATTTCGATATGACATTATGGAGTGTTGTTAATTTTGAATCTCGAGAGGATTCAATACTATTAATTCACAACACTCATAGTATGCTATGAATTGCTTTTCATTAATATAAAAATATGTGGGTTACTCAAATGTTTTTGAATTTATTCTCCTAAGTTTTTGATATTTTATGCGATACTTTTTTGTCAAGTATGATTTTGGACATGCCTATCTCTCAACATAATTTTATCTCATTAATTTCTGTATTCCTAAAATATCACGCATCTCTAAACTAAGTCCCTAAAATTAAAACTTGTAGAATTAGTGAATTAGTCAAAATCCACCAACCGTCCACTAGTCCGCCACTCGCCTACAATTTCGACGCTGTTGTCCGCCTGTCGGAGCTCGCCGTCCGCGATTCCGCCGCTGCCGTCCACCTGTCGGAGCTCGCCGTCTGCGATTCTGTCGCTGCCGTCCGCTTGTCGCAGCTCGCCGTCCGCGATTTTGTCTCTGCCGTCCGCTTGTCGGAGGTCGCCGTCCGCGATTCTGTTGCTGCAGTCCGCCTGTCGGAGGTCGCCGTTCGCGATTCCGATGCTGCCGTTCGCCTGTCGCAGGTCGCCGTCCGCGATTCTGTCGCTGTAGTCCGCCTGTCGGAGGTCGCCGTCCGCGATTCCGATGCTGCCGTCCGCCTGTCGCAGGTCGCCGTCCGCGCTTCCGACGTTGCCGTCCGCCTGTCGCAGGTCGCCGTCCGCGATTCCGTCGCTGCCGTCCGCATTTTTGTTCTCAGAACTGTTGGGGCTTTAGAAATGTGTTAGTATTTGTTGCTCAACGGTCATGAGGAATGGGCCTGATCTGAAATCTATAAGTTCTTAGAATTTCAGACTAACAAGCACTCCTGAGAAACTGAACGCTAAGATTTCCAAGGGCTAGGAGCTGCAATTTATTTTGTGTCCCTTGCTTGGTAATGCATAGTTCAGTGGACAGGGGGGCTTTGGTTTCCAAGGCTTCATTCACACATTGTTTCTAATATTTTTTACAAATCTTATCCAACGGTTACATTTTTAATTTGAATCCAATTTACGGAATTGGAGGTGATCACTATGAGCAAGGATTGGTCTTCTTGGTATGGCTTCCCGGAGGTTGGTAAAGTGCAATGCCGGTTTTGCAACTTGGTGTTTGCCAAGAAAGTAAGCCGGTTGTTTAGCCACTTAGGATACCAAGGCACATCAGGGTCTCGTGACAAAGGAATTAGCCTTTGCGCAAAAATGACATCTGAAGTTCGATCCAAATTTTTGGGTTGCCAAGGGGCGATCCCACGAAGATCGTCTCTAAACAATGTGGATGGCAATGGCACACCTATGGCTATGCGGGAATGTGATAATTCAAATGGAAGAAACATGGCACAGTCTACACATTCCGACTCATGCACTGCACCGGAGGATTTGGATCCATTGTCTTCTGAAGTGAACCTCAGTACACAAAGATCAAGTGAGCATGATACTCCGCGGGGATCAAGCAGTAGGCCTCTGATTAATCAGAAGCAAAGTAGTCTGGTGAATGGATTTGAAGAAGCAAATAAACGCAAGTTGAATGCGATGTGGGCCAATTTCTTTTATGCTGCAAACATACCATTTGCTGTTGCGAGGAACCCAGCATTCAAAGAAGCGGTGAAGCCAACCGCCGAGTTTCAACGGCCTTATATCCCACCATCTTATCACGACTTACGCCATAAATTGCTTGACCAAGCAAAGGCAGACATTGAGGTCAATCTCCGAAAGCGGACCGAACACAACATTAGGAAGTTTGGAGCAACATTGTCTATTGATGGATGGACGTCGGTTACGAATCGGCCGTTGATAAATGCCATGCTCGTGTCTTCTGCGGGTGAGCAATTCTTGGGAGCGGTGGATACGACAGGGCACGAAAAAAATACAACATACTTGGCTGGCATACTTGAGAGCTTCATAGAACAAGTAGGCCCCAACAATGTGGTGCAAGTGAGTACAGATAATGTGTCAATGAACCCTGCAACATGGAATTTGATATCTAGTAAATATCCCCACATTTTTTTTCAAGGTTGTGTGGTGCACGCCCTCAATTTGTTGCTGAAAGATTGGGGGAATGAACAATGGATTGAAGAGGTCGTGGAAAATGCCCGTATCGTGGTGAAATTCTTCAAAAAGCGGCACATGCCACTTGCAATATTTCGGAAGTACTCACCGGAATATAATTTGTTGATGGCGGTGGAAACAAGGTTTGCCTCTAATTACAACATGATTGGGCGCATGTTGAAGGTCAATGGGAAGTTGCAACAAACAGTGACGGACCCGCAATGGGATGAATACGCAAGGAAGTTTGGGCGGAACTCCAAATCCCGCAATGAATGTCGGATGGTGAAGAAGATAATTTTGAGCGAGCATTTTTGGCGCCGTTGTCAAAATTTCAAGGACTTGTCGGCTCCCGTTGTAAATGGTCTACGTGACTTGGATGCAAAGAGGCCATGCATGGGCAAGGTGTTGCATATAATGAGGAAATTAGAGAAACATGTTCTCTCTTTAGATAAACCGCCTTTTCGTTTATCCTCAGACCTTGCCATTCCATTAGTGCAACCGTATTATGCCCGACGGGAATTGGTGGAGACCGATCTACATTATGCAGGAGCTTTGTTGACCCCCTACCTTCTTGAAGACCAAGAGCTAGCCGACGACCAAGATGCAATGGATGCATGCAAGCGTGTTCTAATGAAAATTTGCAAACAAGGGGAGTACGCCTCGGTCGTGAAAGAATTTGTAGCCTTCTGCCACAGGGAACCTCCATTTCACAACATGTTGAACCCGGACGAGCAACAATTGTCGGCGCACGCTTGGTGGGATTTTGAAGGTGCGTGTGGGAAGCTCATTGCTCCAATTGCTAAGAGGATTTTGGCCCAACCGGTATCTTCGTCTTCATGTGAACGAAATTGGAGTAGCTATTCATTTGTTCACAACAAATTTCGAAACAAGTTGAAGCCACAGAGAGCCCAAGATTTGGTGTATGTGTACACCAATTCCAAAGTCCTTTCTGCATCAAAGGAAAACGATGAGAAGAAGTGGTACACCGAGAATGTGGAGTCGGAAGATTCTATGTCGGAGGACGAGCGTGAAGAAGATGGTGAAGATGGTGATCCTCTATTCGATGACGAAGATGCTATGAACGATGACATCACCAATTTGGATGATGAACCGCTCCGGAGCCCAAATCGGAACAATGAAGAAGGGAATAGAAATGCGGAAGACATTTACAATTTTCCATTGGATGAGGACAATTGTGAATATGATGAAGGTGGCCCTTCTATAGCTAAATTTGTAGATGGAACCGGGTTGTTGACTAGCAAAAAGATTCTAGCCAATACGGAGGACACTCATGCGCAAATAGTGGAGGAAAATGAGACAATGTTTGTCAATGATTGCATCCCCCAAACAGATGAAGTGATTCCAATTCTCGAGAGTCTATCCATGGCAATGGCACTTGTAGAAGAAAATCCCGAAGTCAATGACATGGGAGAGTGTGGGGTGAAGTCTGACATGAATGTGGATAATACAAGTGTTGAATGTGTAGAAGTACCATCGAATGTAGATGCACGTGTGACGGAGTTTGATCGCCCAATGCTAGTTCACAACGTCGAAGACCAGAAGCAAATTGTGCAAGATCTCCAATTACGACCACGTAGCGATCGTCCATCAGCACTACATACAAGAGGTAGTACAACTTTGAATGGTCCCGGAGGCTCAAGATTTGGGAAAAAAGTTGAACAACATTTGACCAGTCCGACCGGAATGCACCTTCGTGTCAATCCAGATCCATTCAATTCATCATGGAGCGATGATGAGAAGGACGAGACATTGGCATCAATGTTTGGTCAACGTTCTAGCCAAACAAAACGTGATTCATTCAAATCGTCTGATGGAACATTGCAGCAGATGATTGGAGCAAAGATACCCAATCAAGGAGGATCGCAAGTAAGACCACCAACGGTGAAAGAGTCCCACAAAGCTCGAAATAAAAGATTAATGGAGGCTTTTGCAATTTCCCCATCAAAGAGACAAAGTCTTGGTAAAACCCCTCTTGATGTATGTCAACCAATTTCAACGAGGAAATTAAAACCGATTCATGGCCTTAAAGAAGGCATAGGAAAGTCTATACTAAGAGCCAAACAAGAGAAGAGGAAGGGCCGACCAATGAGGTCAGTTGCATCCAAGCAAGTACAAGGAGGGGCAATTGTACAATCTTTATTAGAGGATATGGAAAAGTCAGACAACGATGAAGATGAAGATTCAGGATGGGATACTAGAGGTCATAGTAGCGGGGCAGAGGTGAAAGGAGATAGTGATTATCAGCCTTCGGGATGAAAGGGATGTATAATTCATTATTGAAGTGTTCATGATGAATTGTTACATGGAAGCATGTAACGGCAATTTATTTTTTGAACATATCATTGTAATGCACATGAACTTAATGATGTTCAAAATATCATCAAGGTTTTTTGTTTTTTCAATAGTCAAGCACTATTGACTGAAATTACATTGTGTGCATCATTTTCTGGATCAAGTATTACCTACAAAAATGTAATAGTATAATGCATCAAATTTGGCTTCATGTACTGTTGTTTTATGGATGTCCGCCCGTTCGCGCCTTCCGTCTGCTGTCCGCGCCATCCGTCCGCCGTCCGCCCGTCGATCCGTCCGCCGACCGCGCCGACCGTCCGTCCGCGTCGTCCGAACGGCCGACGGATGCCGTCCACATCGTCCGTGCGTCCCGAAAATGTGGACGTCCGGACGTCCGAAAAATGGACGTGATTTTGCCCCGGATGTTGAAATTCGTCAATCCTGGCGTCCACATCTGCCTGGGCAGGTGCCTCCAAGTTGACGTCTTCCTCTTCACATTCATGGAACCCCTGCGCATGCCGTGGTCAAGAATGAACTTGGGACGTAGAGCAGAATGCCGAGAGGTGACGCAAGGTCGATGGGTGAGTGGGGTACCTCGTCGCCGTCGGATTCGCTGCCAGAAGCCATACTGGTCCCTCGGAAGTTGTTTCCGAAAACGAAGTCTCCCACTCTACGGAGGCCCTGCACGGGAGCTCCGTAAGTTGTCACAGGAAGTGGTAAATGCTTCCCCGACGAATTCAATCCGACCGCGCAGTCTGGAAGACAGGATATGCAAATCATTCAGACATCCCGTGTGCATGCATGACATGATACTCATCCGACGGATTGCATCCATTGTCTAGAAAATGTCATTCATAATTGCCAAATGCTCTCTAGAATCAGACCGCGCGGTCTGATCGTGAGGAGTCACGGGAAGTGCACTAGAGAAGGAGATGAACCTACGGCAACCGGTACTAGTCAAAATTCAACATCCTCAAACTCATTGCCAGCCTCCATACTTGCAGAGGACGATATCTTTGGTAGTGAATGTGTCGTTCGTTTAGACTGCGCGGTCTAATTCGAGAGGTCTGTGGATTCATCAAAATAAGACCATGAATGTTTCGGAATCCGATGAGCAGAACCTCCCGGAGCAGTAACTTGCTCGGAACAATTTAGACCGCGCGGTCTAAACTGTTGTCTGAACTACTTGGAGCCAGTCCTTCCAAGTAGAGGTAACATTGAGCATTTCAGACCGCGCGGTCTGGAATGATAATCCAGAATTTCGAATAATGCTGTACGAGCAGGAAACAGTAGTCATCGTGCGGACACAAATGAATTTCCGATGTTGGAACACGAGGTGAGGTATCAAACATTTCAGACCGCGCGGTTTGAAATGGGAAATCCGATGGATCTCCTAAATGGACTCTCCATTGTCGGAGCTCTGAATACGGTCGCAAAACATTTTAGACCGCGCGGTCTGAATTGAGTGGGGGGGGGCAGTTTCCGGATATCAAATCATCCGTCTCAGAACGTTTCAGACCGCGCGGTCTGGAATGAGTGGAGGGTGCAGTTTCCGGATATCAAATCATCTGTCTCAAAACGTTTCAGACCGCACGGTCAGAAACAACAAAGGCCTCACTCGTAAGGTGACTACCAACTTGAATGTGTTTACACTGTCGTATGCGCAGTCTAGGCGTAGGTATCTTTAACACCACAAAAGCGTTAAGATGACACGAGTTATCGTCCTAGGAAATTCCAGATGTTGTCGCAATAGATAAGTCTCTGGAACTACGGATCTACCTGGAAATGCCAATCTTTTGTAGGATCCGGCACAACACAAACACCAAGTTCCGGAAATACGTTCTTCCGGAATCAAATCCGGATCCACCTTAATCCGGATTTCTACTCTCACTATCTGTCACACTGGTTTTTGGTACCTCTGTTTTACCCTCAGAGGGTCTTCACTTGCTCTTTCCGAGGGGTGGGGAACATCACCACTCAAGTAACACAAGTATCAACTCCTAAACAATACACAACTATCCATCCTCAAAGTTCTCAGTCCGGTAAGGAGGAAAGATGGTCCCTCTCACAACATTCCGGGTGGCCACCCGGAAGGTAGGTCACACAGAGATACACCCACACCCGTCCTTACTACAACGACATTCAGCTATTTTCCGGATCAAGCTTTCACCTACTCTTGAGGTTGGCAGACCTTCCGATGGTTTGGGAATATTCCACTAGGCGGTTGCCGACTTCCACACGGGACTACTCTCGAGTTCCCGGACTAGCTCCCTGACCACTACCGGATCCTACCGAATCACCGTTCCAGCGATTTAAAGGCACCACGCACAGATCCTCACTCGTAAACCAGACTCAACCACAAAACAACCGCGGATAGTTGGATTCCGGAACTAGGGGACTTGCTTTCTAGATGTCGACTGCTCCTGAGGTTGGCAGACCTTCCGATGGTTTGGAAATGTTCCTCTCAGCGGTTGCTGACTTCCGCACAGAACTACTCAAGAGTTCCGGACTAGCTCCCTGACCACTACTGGATCCCACCGGATCACCGTTCCAGCGATTTAAAGGCACCACGCACAGCTCCTCATTTACATTCTAAACCCATCCACAAGACACCCTTAGCTTGGATCCGGATACCAACCAATCCGGATTCCTACCTTGCACACTCTCCCGGATACACCCACACACAAGTAATCAAGACGCGATACGCAAGATAATGATTCCCAAGGTGTTTATTCTTGGGTGCTCAGATTGAATGACACAGAATGGAATGACAGGCCACAAGCCGGCCCGCCCTTAAAAACCAAAACAATACAACCAAAACGGTCCAAAGAAAAAGCGGCCAACGGCCAGTTGAAAATCCGGACAACGGCCAAGTGACCGTTCCGGGAAAAACGGAAAGCCGTTAACTTCCTAGAAATCCGGAACTACCTATCATTCCGGATCAGCGGGTCCCACATCCGGAAAACTCGCATCGGAAACGAAATACTAAAACTAACAACCCAACTGCGCTACCTAGTCATTTGCCCTTCCGGGCCTTCTTCGCTGACGTTCCACCCTTCGAAATCCGGGTTGCCGCTTTCTACCGGATCTGCTTCGGTGGGGTGGACTTTGTTGCGGATCGAGTCCTTGGCGGACCCAGATTCGTCTCTGCATACTCCGACTCGGAAGAGGAGTTCATTACCGCTTCATCTTCCTCCGACTCGAGAACCTCCTCCGGATCGCTGGGAACCTTCCGCCTGGTGGCCTTCTTCTTCTCTAGGTCAATGACCTCAATGGGAGTAATCGCCAAATCGGTAATGACCGCGAAGGAGTCTGCTGCTGCATGTGGGTGAACTCCTCCGGATGGGTCCTAGCCGGATTCTGAATCCCAACTGGAATCTCCGTCATCACGGTTACCTCTGTAGTGGAATCCGGAATGGGTGGGAAGAGATTTACCGAAGTGTTCCGGGGCGTCAGGACCGGATCCAGAATCGTCCTCCCATCCGTAATCTCTTTTTGCACCGAGGATCTTCCGGGTGCTGGCTGGGCCGACGATCGTGCTCCAAGGTTGAGTTGAGTCGTCTCCTGGAACTCCCCTCCGGGTATTTCCGGAAACAACGAGGCGTCTAATCCGTTGAGCGGATCGAAGTGGCCGACCAACTGGCGCATCTCCTTCAATGTGACCTCGATCCGCGCCTCGAATTCAACCAAGATTTTGACAACCTTGGTTCCGGAAATATGACCTTCCTAGGTCATTTGGTTGTTCCAGAGCGCGGATCTAGTGATGATATCCGCTGGTGGGTCGATGAGGTCCCTCAGTTTCCGGACCAACTCCGTCGCATCCGTTGCCCGTTTATTGGCGGTGTTCATCTCCGTTTCCGCCCAGGTTGCGCGGTTTTGAAGATGATCACGTTCTGCCTCCACTGCCCGGATCCGGCCTTCCAGCAGGCGAACCATCTCCGGATCCGGTCTACTCTTGATCGCCTCCACAATCTCCGTCTCGTCCACTACCTTCAACGTCGTGCAGATTCTCCGGATCAGAGTGGCCATCCGGTCGTTTGATGCCTTCTGACTCCGCAACCAGGAGATCGTGGACTCGAATATGTCCAGATCCGGCTCAGTGTTCCGGAATGGAACAGGGTCCGGAAGTTGGCTCTTCCCCCTTGAATCTGGATCCGTGCTCTTCCGGCGGGAGTCGTGCCTGTCCGGCGAGTCTTGCTCTAGTTCCGGCTTCTCTTCTTCTTCTGGCTCATCATCCATCGGATCCGGATCCGGAGGAAGACCGTACCACAGCAGACTATCTCCCTGCCGGTAGATGATGTCTTCCGGACTGCTAAGTACCTCTTGCTTGTGGTACAAGTGGAGGAGGTACGGACTGATGGGACTCGATTTCTTCCCCACCAAGTTTCCGGAAAGTTTATCCACAATCGAGTGGATAATGAGCCCCCAACTAACTGGTCTAGGGGCCGGTTTCCCTCTCTCCCCTAAGGCTCCAAATACCGTGTTTGCCAAGGTTTTCGTAATCCGGCTGGGCTTTTCCGGATACAGGATGGGGCTCAAAAACTCTAACAGTCTCTGGTCCCTAGGGTTCCGGTAGTCGGACGCAGTGTAACCCTCCTTTGGATCCGCTGGGTTCCGGAACCTATCCGCGGCGAATTTCTCCGTCCGGCCAGCCCATCCAGATCCCCTAGTGGACGCGAAGTAGACTCCGGCCCATATTTCTGCTGTCCAGGACTTTGGACGACCCCTGACGGTTAGGTGATACTGATTAGGAGCGCCGTAGACTATCTCGTCTATCATATCCTCGCTCTGGATGTTCCAGGGTCTTTTCAGAAACCCTAGACACCCCATATCCGTCAGGTTGTCCTCCAGTTGCCGGTGGTATTCCGGATTCTCAGGGATTTCCAGACTAATCATCTGGGTAGTGATCCCTGACTTCCGTTGCACACTGGGACCTGCCATAACCATAGACATATTCTATCCTCACTTCCGACTCACTTCCGACTCACTTCCGCTAATCTTCCGTCGCCGGTTCCGCCTTTCTTCTATCCTACTTTCCAGTGCAATCGGCACCAGCCTCCCCTTCTCTCCCTAACGCGTTCCTATCTCACCACACTTTCACTCACTAAGCGCCATCGCGATAATCACACGGAGAAAGAAGAAGAATGAAGGAGACAGCAGGGGTTAAGTAGTTTTCAGCCTGGCGTTCCCGTAAGTTCCCTAGCCAGACTAGGCTCTAGGGCCTACTCGGCCGGAACTTTCTGGTTTCCGGATTAGGGTTAGGGTTTCCGGATAGGGTTTCCGGATCCGACTATAACCCTAATTACAGTTTAAGGTTTTCCATAAAGGCTCTAATTCCTATTTCTAGTTTTGGGCTTTCTATTCCCCACTATTATGGAAAATTTGAAAATTTCTACTCTATATAATTACTATTGTCTATTATTTCTGTATATGTAGATGTTGCGTACTTCCACACACACCGTGCAACGTGAACAAGTCGGTGTACAAACGTCCCTAATAAAATGAAGCATCTAAGTAACTAATGTGCACTGTCGGGGAGGTAACACAAATGACGATGAACTGTTGTCCAGAATGCCTCCCAGTATGCCAACCAATCGAAAGGCAATACCACAGCCTGGGAAGAGTGGATAATATAACAATGACAGCCAAGCAGAATTGATATTCTAGAAATCCAGAATGGTATTCATAGTTGAAATGTCGGTATTCCAATGTAATGGCACCACATTCCATTAAAATGGAACTGAATTCGCGAGAAAATAACACTACATTCCGGAAAAATGACAAGCTTGCCACCATTCTCGCAAAATGGACCCAGTGAGCGGCAGGAAGCGAAATCCACAAGTACAAGACAACGCAATTGAGCACATTGCTATTCCTGAATGAGCATAATTGAACAACCGATCACAATTCATGAAATTGGGGTACCGCCGAAACTGAAAATGCGGTAAGCCACAAATTAAATGCATGGACGCGGAGAATGACTTACATTGAATTGAATGAAATCGAGCATTCATTTGGCATTGACAACAGATCAAACATCCATGAAATTGCAAGTACTTGATTTGAAGTCGGAAAACACCTTTGCATCCATCTAATCTGAAATCAGTAGGATTCGATGAGGCCGAGCCTTCAATTCCGACCACGCAAGTCACACTACACAAAGGAATGAACCCTACATTCTCCGACTAGGAAGCGAAATCAAACACGGAGACGTCTTCGTACCTGAAAGGGAGGCGGTCCAACGTGATCTTCCGACTCAAGGCACCGACGAGCGGTAGCGCAGCGATCAAAAATTCGCCCCAAACAACAACCTACGGAGCTCACGCGAGAACGACGACGGGAGGAAGACATGCAGCGACGGAGCCCGCGGGAGAACGGCAACGGGAGGGAGAACGGCGACGGGAGGGAGACATGCGGCAGACGAAGCCGGCGACCTAGAGTCCTAGACTTCCTTCATTTAATGCGGCCGGCGGCCAGCACATAAAAGTCGTAGGGCCCACTTGGAAGCCCATTCGTTGTGTATCTTTTTCCACCTAAGTATGCTGCAGGTAGGTGATGACGTAGAATTTGGAATTTCCGAATGATAAGAAAAGATGTTGGTGATAAGCAAATCAAATAACACAAGACGAACAAAGTTCACATTATGAAAAAATAAACATGTGCGCAAACATTGACATATACATCATATATATTGTGACCACACTTTATACTCTAATTTCAATTTCAGTTTGGGAGTATTAGTTCTGAATTGTCGAATGGAGGGAAGAGGGGGAAAAAATAAGATAATCCTATTCCGATTTGTTTCATTTCCGAGGCATTCAGAACTAGATCGGACACGAAAAATTAAAGGATCACAATTAAAGGGAGAACTGAACCCGACCATGCATAGACTTGTTCTAAATTGGATTTGAACTATGTGAACCCCAACGGGGACCTGGTTCGACGACCGATTCGAACAATGTCCATTGGGATATTGGAACAACTGCATTCAAAACTCAATCACGAAAGTCATTTCCCAAAAACATGCTCACAAAACCAGAAAGTGAACACTTGCAGTTCAGACCGTGCGGTCTGAACAGCCTGAACTGTGAAAACGGCAGAACTTGAGAAATTCCTGCACGAGAGGGACTGGACGTTTTTACAGGAAACTAGTCATAGAAATTTGTCATCCTCCAAACGAGGCCTTCTGCCTGACCTCGGAGTGTCCTTTCATATCAACAGGTTTGCATTTCAGACCCCGCGGTCTCAAATGTGAAAGTCACGGACCTCGCGGAAATCGAACGAGGTGAAGGTGTACTGAAATTCAATCTAATAGGCACTCTACATGTCATTGAATAATCACAAATCAAAATTCCGAACTCAAATAGAAAGGGAATGATACCTTTGGAAGCTCCAAGGGGAACAATGATTTGATTTTATGTAAATTATTGAAAAACACGCGACCACGGCAATGCAATGCATTCAATTTGATTTCACAGAAATTTCAAAGAAAATTTCGTTGAAAGTCAGGAATTAGTCAGAGAGGGATGGAACAAGAATTACTAATAGTACAACACATTCATTTGTCCATCAAGCTCTGTCATTGGCTCGGGCTTCAAAATAGGAGGGAAGCGACAAATACAAGAGAATCATGGGACGTACAATAGGGTCATCTACAGAAAACTCGTATGATACTCTCCCATTTACTATAGTTTAAGGGAAACTCGTGTAAGTGGCGGCGCATTGCAAACGGATGCAAGCCTTGTACCTTCGAGGATACTTCACTTGGGATTCTTGGGCGAACTTCAAGGCGGCGTCCAAAGTAGTTGGGCGCAACAAGGTAGTGGCGTTCATTTCAACTTGCGCTGCATTTCACAACATCGACAAAATGGAGGTGGACGGCCGGGTGGGAAGAAGGCGGCACAAACTCAAGCACGGGGGACGGTGGGAAGAAGGCGAACATCCAAACGGGGAAGAGGAGGGCAGTTTCGCGACACTCTTCACAAGGTAAAACCTATTTCAATTGTTTCCATTCTTGCTTTCTTGGGATTGCGCTAGTCAAAACCGATCAACTCAAGAAATGGACATTGTCAATGGATTGATTTCAGTCAAGATGACACGCAAATGCATGCAAGTCTCAAGAGTTCTATTTCCATCCACTGCACAATGTCATAGAGAACATGTTTTCGGTTTAGGAATTATAGGAGTCACAGACTGCGCAAAGAGAGAATGCTTTCTCCTAGTACGCGCTTTCATGTAGCCTATTGTAGGAAATAAATAATACACTTCATGTTTCATTCGCCGCTTAGTAACTACATGACTGTATGGTCAATTTCGTTAAACTTTGAACTTTGAACTTTGTAGATGTCAATGGATCACGGCTCCGCTCCCTACTGACTTGCAATGCTTCTCATTTCCTCAGTGGGATTCAAAAGGTACCTCCCTTTGCTCCAAATTGCACAACTAAAGCATACAAGTTTCTTGGATTTGGGGGTAGGTGCACATTTGACGAGGCTCAATGGCAGACTCACGTTTCAGCAAGTGCTCCCACAACCTCATAACTATACTTGACCATCAAAACTTCGGGTACGTTTAACTGACTTCAAGTTGTTGCTTTCCGAGCATTGTGTTCATTGAAAGCCATCACGGCCATTATGATAATCCCATTCGACTGGCGAGGTTTAGCAACGAGGTTTCGCAACTCTACAAGTTTCTGCAGCTCAGACCGCGCAGTCCGAAATCCACAACTGTCCTAGATTTCGGAAAACTGGATCACAAGTGGATGGAAGAAAGTTACAATTCACACGGACGGGACTGTCACACTTCAGACCACATGGTCTGAAGTTTGTCGAAGTCCACAACTTAGGAAATCCAGGCCGCTGTAGGGCCTCTCAATCACTTTTACGATTCTCCCATACTGTTCTAGATTTAGGAAAACGAGATGAGATGCTTCCTAGAAGTCCGAAAACTAAAATTGACACGGACGGGACTTACGGACTTCAGACCGCACGGTCTGGAGTCCGAGACTGCGGAATTCCATGACGATAGTGACCTTCCCTTCGTCGCTTCACGCCAACTGTCGAAGATTTGAGAAAGCTGTCCAACAGCAGAAACTTTCAATGATGCAAGAAATGACGAAACCTCCACAGTTCAGACCGCGCGGTCTGAACTTGGTACAGCTCACTGAGGAAGCCGGACACTATTCGAAATGCGGACTTCGGAAATGGTCCACAAAAACCCGCCATTTTTACGAAATTAAAGTAGAATCTGATGCTCATGTGCTTGCCCATGTATTTTGGAAATGACTATTACTGCTTACATCAATCTTTGCGAATTCCAATTGGAATGATTTCCCAAACAGAGCTCAAGATTTCTGGCAAGGATACAAACTATACTGCTTTGCCCATTATTCTCACTGTGATACATCCAAGGGGCTGTTCCAAGATAGCAAGATGGGTGAGTGCTATATGGACCATGTTGGGCTTCATGCATTTGTATGTTGCATTCAATTCAAATCATTTATTTTTTAAATGGCGCGCTCGTGAATACCACTTTGGACAACATTGATGGCTTCCCTTCTGTAGGTCAAGTTATGTGTGCGTTGCAAAACACAATGGAAGTGGCATGGGGTGCACTATTTGATGCAGCGATTCGGGATGTGTGGATCATGATGGAGGAGTATGTCCACATCCACCATGGCAAGGACTGCAAGAACCTCAGGTGATCACTCCATGTCAATCATGTCAGACCCCATTTGGAGCAACAAGTATTACATAATATTATTCAATTTGGTTCTACGTTTTCGTGCTCCAAGGTAGCTGCTCTTGTCATTCATTTGTCGAAAGCAGGCTTGGGCTTGCAAACATCTCAGTGGGTTTGTACGATGCAATCATGTTCTTCACTTCACAATTTCTTTCGTCCTAATCATGCTCAAGTGGGGGCTGCGGTGTGACATACAGAGCTCTCATGGAAGAATTCGACAATGCCAACAAGCTATCAGCCTCCGAGAATGGTTCCTTATTACTACAACTCATTCAAGTTAGTAGTAAACGCTCGTCTCTACCTACGAATAGCATCTACTAGGAGATAGACAAAGATTAATATGTCCAATGCTACCTTGTCATCGAAGGGACTCCACTCTCAAATCCATGTCAAAGTTCGGAAGGGACACAACAATCTTCACCCACTTGGGAAGAAGTCATCCATGATATGCAATGATGTCAGTTAAGTTGGTAAACGAATGTTCTAAATTAATCGAGGTTCAATTGCCAAGTACCTGATACCAATATTGACTCATTGGAATACGTGTTTCCAACACTAATCTCTCAGGATGATGAGCATGGAATCGAACATCTCCACAGAGAGTCGCAAGCCATTCATGTCGACCTAGATATTTTTGAGCAAGTGCGGACTCGGTTGAATCAAGCACAAGTGAATCTGGCAAACCTCTCGCCTCAACCTCGCAGTGCTCGACGTCGCAACCGCTGATCGCACTTTTTTGCTGGCTCATTATATCTATGAGGAATCAGCTCTTGCTGAGTAGCATTGCATGGGGAACAAGTTTTATAGAAAAAAGTCATTGCCCTTGTTATATTGCTTCATATTCCGTTCGTAGTCTCTTGTTTTCCTAGAACGAAAGATGTATGCTGTGAATTCCTACTCATGGCAATCATCTATACTGCTTGGTTTTTCACTTCTGGCTTCCAATCCAGATCCTTCCAATGTCAGTTATTTTGGGACTTTATAAATATAAGATTTGTTATGGTGGTCTATATTTGCATCCGGGGTTTCAGCTACCTAGGGGGGGTGGCTCTCATATTTCAATACTTAGAATGGGTTGCCTCCGAATGATCCAAAAAAACAAGCCTCTAACCACACAGAGTCATTCATTCAACAACGTTGAATCCTGAGTTTCTTTAAGCTTTAGAATTTTCAAATAATTCTACCTTTTCTTCAGTAATAGTATTGGACTTACAGATGGTGTGTTTCAACAAGCCTCTCAATGAATTGGTCTAATTATATATGAATACAAAGAAATGGCAACTTCAACAAATGTGAGCATATTAGCACCGATCTTCTCAAGCCATAGTTGGGCAGGCGGCAAATGCTCTACATCTATATTTTCCACTTACTAGGATATCTCATAGAATAAATGTCTACTTTTTCATTGGAAATTCAACACATTTTATGTTGTATATTTCATATAATTATGCTTCTTTGCTATATCTTGTTTCCATGGAACTCATCATGGAGTGAAGCTCTCAATCATTTTGTAGTATTTGAACAGTCATGATTACATCGAATTTGTAAATAATCCAAGTTAGATAATGTTGGAGTTCACTTGCAACTCCGTAAAAACTTCAACTTCATAAGTCTGAAATATAACACTCGGTTTCTCAAGTTGTGAGTGAGCTTTAGAGAAGTTACAATAAGCTTTGAACTTAACGCACAAACGTGAGCAAGAAACTTGCATTTAAAAAACATCAGATGAGACATCTTGCTATGAGATACATGATCAAGTTCATATGTGTGAGAATCATTTAGAAAACCATGATTTCTTAATGTTGTACACATTATCCATATTTTATTTTATTTAAAAAATTTTATTCCAAAATCCACAAGCAAGAGTGAAGTGGCCGTTTTGAACACAAACCGGCAGGTGTTTCTTGCAACTACCCTATAATTCTTATACGTCAATAATATTTATGGGTTCTCTATGTTAAAAAGGACGTATTTTGTGTACCATTTTCAAAGTACCTAGTTTGAACCACAAAAGTGACATCTAGGACAGGTATAGATTTCAACAATCTTGAATTTATATAGATTTCAGAAATCTAGGATCTCTATAGATTTCAAGCGGTGTATTTTGAACTACAGAAGTGCCATCTATGACTCATGTAGATTTTAGACATTTAAAAATGATGAAGTTCTAAGAAATCTAGGTGCGAATCTAGGACATTTGAACATTTTAGACTACCCGGTCGAAATTGAAAAAATTGCCAAAGTCAACGGTGCTAGTTTGTGAGCCTGCGAGCATGATGAGCCCAGGAGCGGTGAGCAGGATTCTGCGAGCGTTAAGTTCAAAAATTTAAAGAAGTACTAAAAAATTAAGAATTTTGCTAAAAATAAAAATCCATCTGAAATTTTTGATCAAAATCTTCTATTTTTAGTGGATTATTGTATCTATTACTATAGACCTATTGCCGTGAACCTATTACCGTGGTTTTGTAGAATTCAGATGAAAATCAAAATTTCCAATTTTTCTTAAAATATTAGAAGTAGAAATTATAAAAATCATGAACTCAATTGATGTGAAAGATGAATGGAGATGGAAATAAGTTCATATAGAATAATGATTGATTACGGTCTTATAGCAACAAGGGTCCTCTTAGGGTTGAATGGTTGATGGGAGGGTACTAATAATTTTCTCTTAATGCATTGTTGTTAGACTTGTTTCGATTTTAGAAAAAAAATG
Source organism: Rhytidiadelphus loreus (assembly GCA_947034895.1). Classification (NCBI taxonomy): domain Eukaryota; kingdom Viridiplantae; phylum Streptophyta; class Bryopsida; order Hypnales; family Hylocomiaceae; genus Rhytidiadelphus; species Rhytidiadelphus loreus. The sequence continues at coordinate 22,180,481 of OX344765.1, read as the reverse complement.
TCGTTGATAATAATTATTTTTTTATCTAATGATCTTTATCACATTGAATTTTATTTTAGTTGAACATTGTCTTATAGCATCATGGATCTTCTCCAAGTCAATGAAAGGGTATCAATACTTCCGTCTTGATTTGTAAGTCTGTAGACTTGTTCAGATTTTCGAAACAAAAATTTGTTCATAACAAATAATTCATTATATGTAGAAATAGCTTAGGTGAAGCAAATTTCATTTTTGTTGGTCACTATTTTGTAGTAGCATGGATCTTCTTAGGGCTGATGGAAGGTATCTGTACGTTTGTCTTAATGAGCGTATAACTGAGCTTGTTCAAAATTTGAAAGAAATTTTTTGGTTTATTGTCGTATGTGCTATTTAAAAATTAAAATATCATGGTTATAAATCAATTGTTTAGCGTTCACATAAAAGCACAATATTCAAAATTCCTAGGTGTCAATAATATTTGAGCTACTAACAATGTCATGAACCCCTATAAGGTCTTAGTTAGTATAGATCCATTTTTCAAATCGTCAAGGTGTGATATAAATTGCAATTTTTTCTTTTCTATGATGGAATCTCATTGTGTGTAGAATTTGTTAATGTAAGAGTCTAAGTTTGTGATGATTTGAAATTATTGTTCCATCTTCAAAAGATAGACTAAGTGAAGAAAATATGATTCAAATGTCTACTTCAGCCTACATTTCATTCTTGAAATAGGATTATATATCAAATAGGGTATTGGAAAATCTCTTGATTTAAAAAAAATAGGAGATATGAATGCAATGGTAAATAAAATCGAAGAAGAGAAGAAATTAATTTGTGCATCATGGTACATTAATAGAATTGTGTAAGTTTCAATTTTCATAAATGAAAGAATGGTGACAAGTTTAGAGAGCAAGCCAGGTTGCATTCTTTGATATCCCAAATAGACTCACATAATTGTTGTGAAGTGTAGGAGGAACAACAACTTGGCCAAGTACAATTTCGGACATAGTTTCAAATGTTGGAAATTGAGAAGAGTTGGTACATTGATCTACATTAAAATACCTCCACTTCTAGAATAGCAACAACGAAACACCATAATTCAAACAAACAAATCAAGATAACAAAATCCCAAATTTAATAATTAAAACCATCCTAGTAAGTTTGTTATATTTCTAAGTACCCAGTATTGTGTTTTCAAATTATATATCAAGTATTTTGGATTTAGTTCACAAGAAATATGATAGTTGCAAAATTCTAAATTCTTTTTTTTTCGTTTTAGAATGGTGTGTTATGAGTGGAAAAATATGTAACTATTTATGAATAGGATTGAGTACCAATTCTTTGCGGTCGCATTTTGTATTCTTTTTATCGCAGACGCTGAAGTGATTATAACGTGGTTGCTTGACCATTAAATGGGATTATACAATACATGGAGGAAATGAAGCTCTAACCCTGCTAGCGCCAAGCATTAGTTGGCGGATGGACAAGTCAATGGTGTAATATATGCTTTCATTGACCAAATCCCCCAATTTGTTGCTTTATCGGGGTAAGTACCCAAACACTCAAAGTTTGGGATTTTCTTTTTACATAAAAGCTAGTTATGTAAATCCAATTGTACCGAAAGATGACCAAATGAATTTGATTCTCCAAAGGATCCCTAGAAGTGCCATATCATCTGAATATTGCGAATAATTGAATAAGTACTTTATAAATCAAAGTGACCACGTTTTGGTCACTAAGGAAGTTAACCCTTTAGTGACCGTGGTTGATTTGGGGGGCGGGCCTAGATTTTCTAGAAAATGAATTTTGTGTCCATTGCAAAGATGCAGGCTTAGATCAAACCGTACAAGGTGTTTCCATAAGGGAGATTCTTCAACCTAACAAAATATGAAATTCATCCAACGGTACAAATTGCTATAAATGAGGTAGGAGGTTCACAAATCAACCAATTCAAGGCTAAAATTGAAATTTGGGAAGTGAAATATTTTTAAATATTTTGTAGTAAATTTCCCTCAACAGACAAGTAGAATAGACATCTAACCGAAGTCACTTCCTATTTTTTCAAGCTTTGTAAAATTAGTTACAAATTCTTGAAGTTCACAAAAAATGGTCATCAAAACAAAACCCCTTCTAAAACGGATACATTGAAATGTACCTCTAAATCATGTTTGCTTCTAGAGCCTTGCTGGAGTTTGAGTTGCTTTCCTTAATTCTCAAAAATCAATAACTTAAATGACCCTTTACAATTTATGCTACATAAATACCGATGCATAAGTTTATTGTGGACATTTATGAGGTTACAAAGCAACCCTTATGCCTTTTGTATTTTTTGTATTTTGGTTGAAGATTTCCCATGTGAATTGGTAAATACCTCGATCTTTTGAAGTACATTTTAAATGATTGAGTAAGAATAAGTAGGACTCCTAATCCTCTCCAATTAAGCAAATTCTTCACCCTTCTAGAACTAAGCATAATATACATGTTGTAATCGTTGATTTAATTTGTAGGGAGTGCACGAGTGCATAGGAGTTGTGAGATTTGAATAAGAGTTAATGTACATATGGCCTATTTTGAGTATGTTGCCAGTCCCTTTCATGTTTGTCCATCAGTGCCAAGTGCAAATGATCCAAATATTTTGGAAGTTCATTTTAGCATTCAAAATCCAATTTTGGAAATGATTGATTATGATTTTGATGTTCCTAATTTTTTTCCATGCCCATCCCAAATCTTTATTTTCTAGGATTGAGGATTCATAGAAACGTGCCTCTAATATCCTAGAGCTTGTTCAATATTGTACAACTTCCTTGAATTTAGGAAAATGGGCTTTTGGGTGAATTGATTGAAAAAACTAGGGTTGATTTAAGGTCGACAATGTGTGTTCTAAGAGCACCCCTCTTCTTCAAACCACCCCTATTTTTAAGTGCAAAATAGAGATGGGGTGATTCTTCAACGGAGCACTGAGCTTTATCAATTGAATTCATCGCCTGGAGGAAAAATTATTTTTGTATTGAAGGAGTGAATCATTGTCTTTGATTTCCTCACATTTCTGTACAAGTTGCAAGTGGACGTATTTTGGGAGACCTATGTCCACGAGTACGTGCTTATATCTTCCATCTTTGCAAATTTATAAGTAATTAAAAAACGCTTAGAAAAATACGAAACTACTTGTGTTAGGTTGCACATGTATTTCTCTTTTTGTAAAGAGCTCCCTTTTTTTTTTCCTTTCCACGAAAGCCTATGAAAAAGGCAGAGCCGCCCTTTATTGGTCCCTTCTAAGCTCGCTTTTAAGTCCCACTGTTTTAACCCTAAACTGACCATTAAACATGATTACTTTGGGGCAGCTTCGTGTGGTGTGTGCAGATTCATGGGAGGCTCGGGACTGCTTCGGGATGCGCGTGTAGGCTCGGAGGATCTCCGTACCAGCTTGGAGGCTCGATGCAGGTTCGGGATTTGGGAGGCTCGGTCGGTCGTCTTCTCCGTCGGCCAGGGTTTTGTTGCAGTCTTTTGTTTTCCTCGCGTTCCTTGCTGTTGCTCCGCATTTTGTGAATTGTTGACGTTGTTACTCCTTTCTGTTGTTACTCGTTTCTATTGTTCCTCCTTCCTCCGTCTTGCTTGTTTGTCATTTGTGACGTTGGTTTCGTATGCTGCGGAGGAGACTGGTTTGACTGATCGGCGGAGCGTTTTAATCGGCTTTCTTGAGCGTTCGGCTTTCTCGATCGGCGGAGCGTTCGACTTTTTGGAGTGTTGTTTTTCTGCTGGGGCGGTGTTCTTCTGCTGGAGCTGCGTAGGTATGCTTGTGGACCCTTTTTTTTGGCTTTTCGTGTGCCTGGCTGATCTTCTTGTGTGCTTGGCTGATCTTCCGTGTGCCTGGCTGATCTTCTGGCTTTCCGTGTGCCTGGCTTTCCGTGGCACTGTAGAAGTAGACCCAATCTTTCCAGAATTCTGAGCTTTCGTGTGCCTGGCTTTCCGTGTGCTTTCTATGTTTTCAGAGTATAGTATTCTATCATGGTAGGCATTGTATGGGTTTGTGTTCTCATGATTTCATTGTTTGTGTTCTCGTGCTTGCATTCATTCATTCATTTGTTTGTTTGTACCATTGACGAATTGTTAAGAATCTGCTGTCCTTGGCGTCATCGAATTGCTGAGAATTTGGTTTCATTGGCGATCAGTGGCATTCGAACATTGTCGTGTTGCTGCTTTCATTGGAGTCACGACATTGAAGTTGCATCTGCCATCGTGCTTCCACAGCAATCTGAGCTGTACAATTGAGGTAAGTTGTCTGCAAATTCTACGCCAAACTCGTGAATCTTGCGGAAATTTAGAAGAGGCACCTATAACCGCGCAGTGTATGTGGCCACAGCCATGGTTCAGACCGCGCGGTCTGAAGTGTTCCGGCGTCCCTGAAATGGCCCGGAGTTGTCGACGTAGAAATTTCTAAGAACATTAGGTAAAATAGTTTCAGACCGCATGGTCTGAAGTGAATTCGTGATGCAATTTCCGCAAAATGTCGAACGAATTCTAGACCTATCCAACTTACTTCATATCAATCAAGTTGAAGTAGTTTCAGACCGCGCGGTCTGAAGTAATGAACCGTCCCCAAAATGACCTGGACTAATTGCCGATCGACTTTGTCAAATGTCAAGTTAGTATAGATACAGGTTCAGACCGTGCGGTCTGAAGTGATGCACCGCTTTTAAAATGTTCTGGACGAACTGCTGATCAAATTATGTCATGATATTCTAGATATAGGATCAGACCGTGCGGTCAAAAGTGATAAAACGTCTACAGAATGTCAAGGACGAATTATTGATCAAATTAGTCTGCGTTGCTCTAGATATTGGTTCAGACCACGCGGTCTAAACTGGTCCCCCGGCCATAAAATGGAAGGGAACGGTCCGATCAGACCGAGCGGCCAAAAGATTTCCTCAGTGGTAAATGCTTTCATGTTGTGTTGTCATGACTGATCCATTGTCGACGCCTCCAATAATTTAGACCCATTGTCATGCCAACTAGTAACCCAGCCGGGGGGGATGCACTATATCAGTGGGCACGTCTAAGTAATAACCGAATGTTGGCAGATTTAGACCGCGCGGTCAAAACCATATCCAAAGATGCATCACGAATAGAGGGCCTTTGCATGTTCATCTAATCACGGACCATGAATAAGCATTACACATGGATCACTCAGCCTCCTAGAAACCTAATACTTTTAGTATTGTAGGATCGATTCATGAGTGATTGGAAACATAGTAAAAGGAAGTAGACGCCACGATGGCTCGTAGCATTGTGCAGAGCCTCCAAAGTAGGCAGGGAAGGAGTAAATCAGACCGCGCGGTTAGATCCTCGACGGATAACGAATAAAGGACCTACGCCAATCCCTGCCCAAGATAACAAAAGTAATGGTTGTCGACCCTGCGATCAATATCTATTAATTCTCGCCGCATACGAGGTAGACTTAGGAATGACAGGATCAGATCGCGCGGTCCGATCTAATAGATGAAGGACGGTTCCAGGTGATGGGCGAGACGAAAATAATGTCGTTCGCAGGGTCCCGTAGCGAGGATCATTGTCATCAGCCGAATAGAAAGGGAAGGCGTTTTAGACCGCGCGGTCAAAACCTCGAGCAGAAGTCAATGTAGAAATACCGTCATGCTAGCTTGGTCTGTCTAGGCTATGAATCGTGTTCCTGGTTTAGACCGCGCGGTCAAAACCACGCCATGGACTCAGCATAGCATGAAGGAGTACCGTCCTATCAGAAGTACGCTAGAATGCAATAGATCTGGTTGCATGTCCCTCTCGCGAGAGGTAGGAATACCAACGATTGTAGGAAATGAATCCTCAACTCGTTAGTACATCGCATGACCACTGCATGCTAGGCGTTTAGCAATCTCCTGAGTTGTCCAATTTAGACCGCGCGGTCTGATTTGAAGTACTGCTTGTGGATAGTGGCATGGAGTCATTCCTGGAGAGTAGTCTGCCGCTTGCGGGCTATTTGAGGCCCATCTCGCCTGACCGAATCCACGAGTCTCGGAAGCTGCACATCGAAAAGAAATTCCCCTTGGAGTTCGTCGCGTCCAAGTCATTGTGGACGATCGAACTGAATTTCCTGATGGGCTCCCCCATCTTCAATCTGGAGCTGGGATTCACGAAGACGGGGGATCCTCGATGGAAATCCTTCTCCACTTTGGTACTCATGAATGTCCATGTGATGAGGGAGGCCATTCTCGTCGACGTAGTCAATGCCAGTAATAATGCATTCGGGGTCATCGCCATCCGTGAAGAAAATGAGATGACCTTCTGTAGCAAACGCCTCATGAAGAATTACACGTCCGTCCCTCGTGTATATCAACTCTTGATGGCCGAAACCCAATCGCATTGCCACTATAAGAAAACATGGTAAAAAAAAACCCACTCGATTTTTGAGTGTGGTTCTTTTGGTCACGTTTTTGTGCAGGAAATTTCGCAGTAAAACTCAACTTCATTTGCAGTTTCCCACTGCAATTTTTGGAATTAGGAAACATATAATATACCATTGGAAAGGCGTTTTTAAGACCTTTCCAATGGTATATTATAAGTTTCCTAATTCCAAAAATTACAGTGGGAAACTACAAATGAAGTTGAGTTTTACTGCAAAATTTCTTGCGCAAAAACGTGACTAAAAGAACCGTAGTGGACGTCCACTACGGTTCGAGTGGGTTTTTTTTTTACCATGTTTTCTTATCGCATGCAAAGCCGTCTCTGGTGACTTCCATGAGACCAGAAAGGCAGCCAACTCGTACGTCGCCAAAGCATTTCCCATTCACAACAAATCACTAACAGTGTCGCCCTTGAATGTCTGCTAGGGTGAAGGAAGTCGACCAATGGCTTCGCCAGAGGGATCCGCCAAGAATGTCGCCACGGCGTCGGGAGCGGGAACGCGCAGCCGGCCCCCCCCTGCGTCGGCCTTTGCTGGAGCGTCCGAGCGTATCGACCCACTCCCACCGGCGCGTGGACCCATCCAACGACCGCCACAGGCGACGCAGTCGGCGGCCCGAGCCACCACAGCACCGACTTCTCGGTCTAAACAGAAGGCTGTGAAATGAAAGTTAGCGGGCCCGCCCGTGGCGACACAAGCATCCTTGGACGAAGATGCAGGGCGCTGGGTCCGGACAAGACGCGTGGTAGAGGAATCGCATGGCACCCCCAACTCATCGACCCACGAGGCCAACACGGAACCGGCAGAGGTGTCTGAGGAAGAGGCGTAGAAGATTGTGATAAAAAAGGTGAACGGGAAGTGGACCAAGAATCCACAAACCGTGCCCTTCGATGCTGACGCCGTCCCGGCTAGCGTGTCCGTGCCCGCGGAGTACAAGTACAATCCACGACGCAGCGTCGAGTTGGAAACGAGGACGCGCCTCAAGGCCGAAGCGGCGGCCAACAAGCTGTTCAAGGAACTGTCCTCGTACATGTACATATTCGGTCGGGGACAGTACTTCGAGTTGGACGTGGACGACATGGTGAATGCCCAGGAGGAGTCGGGAATCATCGTGAGGCCATTCGAGAATGACGGCATCTTGGCAGTCCTAGACAGGATGGTGAAGGTGAACTACACCAAGCAAATCCTCACTGTCATGCCGGACACGCGCACCAGACCGACATGTTGGGCGGATTGCTGGAAGGCGCGGCCGCTGCTCATCATCAACGGGCAGCACACCTGGATGGCCGCCAAGGACATCATCTCCGGGAACACTACCATCGACGATGAGAAGGTCGTCGCCAAAATGCACAGGTGGACTTGCGAAATCGTGTGGTCCTAGAACAAGGACCACCTGCACGCGTTGTCGTCCAAATGCAACGACGGAAACGTCGCGGGCCCGTACCTTTCGTCCCTGCCGGCAACACTCATGCATGTTCGCCACCTCTGGGAAAACACGAGCAAGCTTGCGCAACATGGGAAGAACGCAAAGGTCATCATTGAAGGGGAGGACCTGAAGGTCTATGAAGTACGCACGACTTCCCTACGCATTTCAGACCGCGCGGTCTGAATCCCAGTGATGCAATTCCGTCCCATTCCATGTCCTCAATAGACTCCTATTGTCCTTGTTAGGCTCGTTTCCTTTCTGATTCATGGTCATTTCGGACCGCGCGGTCTGATCCCGCGATATTCAGACCTCGACGCCACTTGGTGTCGTGGATTGTTCGGTGACAGTTCAGACCGTGCGGTCAGATCACGACACATATTCACCGCCCCGATGCGTGTCCAGGATTTCAAAGAGAAGGTGCACCAAAGCTTTGAGGCGGTGGGGCGCGCCAAGCACCGAAACAGGGGGGGGAGGACCTGGGACTTTGACAAGATGGGCGACCAAAGATCGTCATGGCCTCGAATGCGACCTGGACCAGTTGGCAAGAGGTCCTCCAGAAGCACGAGTCCGGGGCGTTGCACGACATCGACACCGGCGTCCCATTTAACCAAATTCCGGACGGGAGGGAGGTTCCAAGATCTACAAGTTCACGGCGATCAATCACAACCAGATGAAGAACCTTCTAGGGATGGATGACGCCGCCGTAGGGGAGCTTGCGAGCAGAATCCTGGAGACGCCGCCCAAGGTCTACCTGAAGAGGCTGACTAGTTGGACGGCGTCCATTCCCTTCGCCCAGTGGTGCACCAACAAGAAGCACAAGGCCGTGCTCATCTTCGAGATGAAAGAGAAGGCCGACGTCCTAGGCATCGACAAGGCCAAGGAGGTGATTTCCTAGGGGGAAGTCGTCCCTAAAGCCTGGCGGGAGTTCAAGGTGCTGCTGTGCATTCGGGGCCACAACATGTGGGCCACCATGCACATTGGGCAGAAGTGGCTCAGGCACCAATGTGGCTCGGGGAAGAAAACGATGGTTGCTCCCTCGGATGTCGTCGCCATGATCCAGCGACTGCTCACGAATAACGAACGCTGCAACACCGTCAAGAGGTGTGCGCGGGCCACGGTCTGCCGGTGGGATCGTGCCGCGAGGGTGTTCGATCCCTTTGTCTACTTGAAGCAGAAACGCGAATGGGTGGAATACGTGGACGGACTCGCCAGCATTTGCTTTTGCGAGGTGGGGATTATGGATTTCCGCCTGTTCAAGGCGGTCGGGAATATGAAGATTCATTACGCGTACGAGAAAATCATCAAACAAGTCGCACGGGTCTCCCAAAATACCATGGCCAAGGGGGTCCACACGTGGATGCTCATCATGGGCTCCGAGAGGGTGGTGGGAGTGGAACAGGCGCTCGAGAAATTCTTCCCCGACCATAACAGTCGGCGCATCGCGACATACGTGTATTCCAAGGGCGAGCTGAACTATTACACCAGGGGGAGGGACAGGGTCATGTACATTCAACGAACCACGAAGCATTTCACGAACTCCCCACTCGTCCAAGTTGGGGAACCGATTCCCCGACTCTCGGTTGCCGAGGACAAGCCTCTGGCGATGGATGACGTCAGGTACAAGACCCGGGAGCTTTGTCGCCACGATAACCCCTGGATCTTGACGAATTGCGAACTGCGATACGAAGTGTACCTCCGCTTCATCAACAAGTTTTGCAGGGACCAAGGAACGGTCATGCTCGTCTTTGCGGGATCCAAGCCCGTCTCCGCGTGCTCGGTAAGCTCTCCACTCCGTCCCTTTCTCGCTTCCAATATAGAGCTCATCTGACCGTCTGAGTGTGTCATTTGGAGAATTCATGCCGTGTGACTATTGCTTGGCACTGCAGATGTTGTGTCGGAGCTCCGTCTCCTTCGTGCACCCCATCGATAAGTGCCTCCTCCGCCAGAGCGTGCACGCTCGAATCGGTACACAGATGTGGCCCGACATCTTGGTGCCGCAGCCGCACACCCTCGACTTCATCTACGACCCCAAGTCCCAAACACAGAGGCTCCAAGACCCCGACCCCGTGGAGAGCGAGTCATCGGATGATGAAAGAGAGGACAAGGAGGAATCGCAAGAGGGCGCCCTCAACCTCCGCAATGGAAGCGACTCCGACTCGAAAGTGGAGAAGGAGAAGGACGTGGATGAGGAGGACAAGGAAGACGAGGACAAGGACGAAGATGAAGACGTCGACCGCGCGGGAGGCCGACACGGCAAAGGCGACGACGTTTCAGACCACGGAGATGCCTCGGTATCCGGCGTCCACTCTGTCCACAGGGAGACGAATCAAACCGCGTGGTCTGATTCGACGCCAGCCTCCCCTCGGCGCTAGAGTGGGCCGCCGTGCAGGAATCAAACCGTGCGGTCTGATTCGACGCCAGCCTCCCCGTAGCGCTCGAGTGCGCCGCTGCGCAGGAATCAGACCACGCGGTCTGATATGCACCCGCACACTCCTCTCTCTCCTTCCAACCCCCCGTCTCCCTCCGCAAACCAACAACTGTCCCCTCCACCTCCACCTCCATCTCCTCACACTCCCTCTGCTTCCCCCCGACCTAAAGATCCGGCCCTGCAGTCGGATCCCGTCACCCAATCTTCCGAGGATCGCCGCGCTCCAGTTCTGACCGCGCGCTCTGAAACACGGGCACATGCATCCGCGTTCCCACTCCTCGACTGCAAGCGGCTGTAGTGGAGGTGTCCACTCCTGCGGAGGAGTCTCTTCCGCCTCCTCCCACGAGAATGCTCATTCAGGACCTCCAGGCTGATTTGGCTGAATTGCAGAGCCTACTGTCTTCGGCCAGGCAGGCGGAGGTGGCGAGTGTGAGGACTGACCTCGCCGCCTCTTTCGCGAATCCCAGTGATGACTCCCTGGAAAGTAGGATTCAGGCGTCGCAGGCGATTGTCCAGGAATTGAGGTCCATCCGTGATCCATCCGATCTCAGTGGGGATGAGAACATGATGAAGCTGATCGGTGCGCAGGTCAGCGTCGACATCCTGGAGTCGGAACTGCCTGCCGCCAGCGCGGGCGAGCTTCTGCTCATGGCCCATACGCGCGCCGTGTACCGGCAACTCGCCCTCGCGTCCACGAATACAAAGAGCAGCCCAATCGATCTGGACAAGATGGACGACGGAGACTTGGACAACCGACTGGCCTTGGCAGCAACCAGCAGAGACGAGTATAGCAAGATGGCCAAGGCCGCGGCGGAAGCGGCAACATTGGACGCAGGGACTACAACCGAGGCAGGAGGGACTCTGACCGCGGTGGATATGGACGCCAAACCTATCCACATGGACATCAAGGCAGGGATCAACTTCGCGTACGTGGAGATGATGCTCGAGTGGGCAAGGGAGAGGCACTCGGGGGCGCTCGACAAGCGCAATGATGCCATCGACAACCTCGTGAGGGATTTAAGGGAGAAGGATTGGGAGCTCAAGAGGGAGAGGGAGGAGAGGGAGCGGGTGGAGGAGGAGAAGAAGGTGAAGCGGAAGGCCAAGAAGGCGCAGAAGGAGAAGGAACTCGTGGAGGAGCGAAGGCTGTAGGCAGAGAAGGAAATGGAGTACAGAAGGGATCGCAAGACGAACACTTTGCTGCTCAAGCAACTACAGGAGCAGATTCTGGCGAAGTAGGCCGCGCAGGCAAGTGCCCCTCCGATGGCTGCGACTCCCATTCCTGTGAGCGAGCTCCACAACGTCTCCGGAGTCTCCACCACGAATTCAATTTCCGCCGCCACGGCCACCACAGCGTCCGGACTTCGACAGCTGGATTCAGGAGAGGTTGCAAATATTTCGGTGAGTGTCGTTCACGATCCAGACAGATTTGATGACCTAGCCTTCAGTCAATTTCCGTTTGTGCATGTCGCTGGGCCAGTGCATCGTCCGAGCATCCACGACGATGACCTTTACGACTTGGAAGTCGACTTGGGAGATATAGAGGTCTCCTTCACTAACTTGACCCAGCAATATGCTCCCTTGTAGGCCCCAATCGCTCTGGTGCTGCCCCCTGCGAGGCATAAGGAGCATGTGCCAGTCGACTCACCCTCCGACGACGTCCAGACTCCCATGGTGGGTAACCCCTCCATATAGCTTCCCATCTTTTGAATTGCGCTTCCAAGTGTGGAAGCTATGTGAGGGTGTTACGTCAGGCCGATCGAAGGTCGTCCCGACGGGTCCACCGTCCATGGAGCGACAGGCCCATAGATGTAGGAGCCCTCTTGGTGAGGCCTGTGACGATTTTAGTTGTACAGACGTGATTTTCGGATTGTTCGTGAAACACTGTTCGTAATGTTTGTACAAACATTGTATTCTATTTGTAATATATTGGTTTCATTTTTTGGCAATTCGTGTTTTCGGGAATTCGTGGCGTTGAGTGATGTGCAATGTAGAGTGTTGTGCATTGTGCTTTCTATTCCGAGTCCTTTTGGGCAATCTAGTTACGCTCTTGGCAATTGGCATTTGCGGTTCAAGGTGGCCATGCTCTTGGGTTGGGCGAAGAGTCTGCACTGGTACTCCGTCGACCGAGTTGCCCTCCTTGTCCGCCACCAATGGCACTGGAGGCTCCCGCCATTGCTGAAGTCCCCCCTCCGGTCTTTGCGGTGGAACTCCCCCCTCCACAAGCTGCACAGGTCGTGTCTCCCATCGTCGTGGGTGTCCAGACTCGCGCCGCCACGAGACGTGCCACCACTCCTGTCGCGGCCACCACTCCGGATGTAACAAAGGTGAGGCTCGATCTCCTTGCATCCCTGTGCTCACTGCCTCCGTAGCGCTTGCCTAGATAGTTTGTAGGGATCGGACGTGGATCTCATTTAAAAATAATATGATAATGGACAAGGGTTCACGTCTCTGTGTTCAAGCCTCCCACACCTGTTGGGGGGGGGCGCATTTTCAATTGTGGACTCCCGTTTATTCAATTTTCAAATACTACTTTGAACAAGGAATTTCGCATACGCAGGCCTCGTTGTCGTTGCCTGCGGCGCCGCCTCCCGTTGCTTTGCCCTTGTATAGTTATTTTGTTGTCTTGGAGTTGAAAGGAGTCCTATGCCAAGTTGAGTACGTCAGGCCCCTCGGATCCATTCGCTCGCCCGCAGCAAGCGCACCATCGGAGGACGATTATGATCCGACTAAACGCCACATCTTCGACGAGTTCTCCCTCTCGTGTCGTCCGAAAGTGCGCAAATTCCTCAGAGGCCTGGCGAAGAGGTTTCACTTGTCTATGTGGACGAGGCTGCCGGCCGTCGTGGCCAATCCCATGATTGATTTCCTCTTCCGCGGCTTGGAGCGCTCGTCCATGCGCGTGCTCAGGCTCGAGGACTGCACCTCCATCGTGGAGAGACGATCGTGGCGGTTGTGCAGGTGTAGGCCCCCCCCCCCCCCACACCTCCCCTCGTGGCCTTGTCTGGCGCACCCCTACCACCCCGAGTGGGATACCGACGTGGACGAGGACATGTACGTTCAGTTCCCCGACCATCCCGAGGGGAGGCTGAGGCTCAAGGTTTTGCACAAGGCCGTCTGGGACGGAGATAGGTTCAAATCCGGCACGTTCAAGGCCAATTCCAGCAACACACTACTCATCGATTCCTCCCCCGAGAGCAGCATCCTCAATCCCGTGCACAATGCCATCTTCCCGTTGTCGTACATTGGCAGCCCGCACAATTCTACCCTGGACAGGATGTTGCGACTCTATCTCAAGGGTCTACTAGAGTCCGGTCTTAGCATGTCGCAGTACGTGTCTCGGAATCCGTTTTTCGGAAACCTCACGACGCCCTTTTTCAGAATCAATGTGCGCGGGTTAGCTGCGTTGCAGGACAGGTCTCTCTTGCTGGAGTATCCAGAGTTCGTCGGCACGTACAGTAGAGACGGGAACGATCATTTTGTCTATCGAAGAGCGAAGCACGTGGTGCAAAAGAAAGAAAAGGGTTGATGCACCAAGCGGAAATGGATGGGTGTGCAAGGGCTACGCCGCGTTTGCGCTATCGGCGGGCACTCCGTCAACAGTGCGCGAAGGGGCCCTTGACGGATGAAGCGACGGCGGACCCAGACGACGGAAGGAGTGGGCTCCTCCGACAGTTGCGAGGCGCCGGGCGAGGCGGGCGACACGGGCGAGGACGTGACCTCGACTTCCCTATAAGACATCACTACTGACGAGCGCATGGTGTACGTATGTGGTAAGGTGGGTTGTTTGCTCCCTTGGATGGTTGAATTCAGGGTTATCTATCCGGACGTGACGTGGGCTTTTCACGTCCGGATGTCATGACGTGTCCGTCCTGACGCGTCGGTATTGCCGTCAGCCCAAAAAAAAAAAAAAAAAATCTTTTTTTTTTTTTTGACAACCAGTTTGGCACCCTGGAGCAATCCAGTGAACAGCCAGGTCGTCAAAAAAAAAAAAAATTTTTTTTTTTTTTTTTTTGGACGGCCAGTCCGTCCACCGTTCAGGTCGACAATTTGACCGTCCAAGTGACGGCCCGACCGTCCCAGTGGATGGACTACCCGTCAAGGTGGACAGACCACCCGTCCAGGTCGACGGATGTGGGCGCTTAATTACCCACCCTTGGTAATTAATTGAACACAACCAGGTTCTAGGGGTTAACTAAATTCTAACCTAACGGGTGACTAAGCGTAGGTCCATTGTGCCTTCCAAGCAATGGATCTTTTTTCCTAAGTTCCTAATTTCCGCAGGTGACAACGGAGTTGCCCCGATTGGCGAGAAAATAGTCCGAGCTAACCGTCCCTTAACGGTAACCTATACGGACTACTACCGAATCTATCCTAATCTATGGGAATCTAAGGCTAATTAACCCTTCCTAGTACTAAGGGAGGATGCCTAAGTTTCGTCCATGATTTCCTATGTTAATTGGATGTGCTTAATTTCTTGAGGTGGTTGGCTAACAGGACTCCTAAGCTTAATGTTTCTTCTTTATCTAACCTTAACTCGTGATTCAACTTAAATTCCAACTTAAGGTAGACTCTTAATTTAACTTTTCGGGTTTAGGCTAAACCTAATTTCCACTTTGGTTTCCTAACCTAACCGGTTGTTTGCTACTCTAATTTATCTTCTAGACTAATTAATCTTCCTCCTAATTTAATTTATCTTCTAATTTAATTTCCCTTCTAATCTAATTTGTCGTTTAATCTAATTTAATTGACCTCCTAATTTAATTTATCCCCTAATTTAATTTTCCTTCTAATCTAATTTGTCGTTTAATCTAATTTAATTGACCTCCTAATTTAATTTATCCCCTAATTTAATTTTCCTTCTAATCTAATTTGTCTTTTAATCTAATTTAATTGACCTCCTAATTTAATTTATCTCCTAATTTAATTTACCTTTTAATCTAGCTTATCCTTTTTCCCCGATTTAATTTATCCTTCCTCCAATCTACTTTATCTTCTAATTTATTTGATCTCTTTCCCTAATTTAATTTATCTTTTCTTTCATCTAACTTGGCTTCTAATCTAATTTGTTTTAACTTCTAACCTATTTAGTAATCTAATTCCTATCCTATCCTAATTGGGTGCTTTTATGGTCAACTTCTATGTATAAGGTGGGTTTAGATACTCCTCGTCCTATTGATAAACTTCTATGTCTGAACTTAAGGTCCTCTCCCTAATTCCTATTTGCTAATCAAAATTAATCACTACTCAACAGAATTTAGCGTAAATCAGAAGAAAAGCATACGGAATTGGTTCACTGACTCACCTGATCGTTGTCGGCATGTGCGACGTTTTCCTCCATTCCTCCGGCCACGTACTCGTGCTCCATTGTGGATACGTATTTTTTTTTCTAAAAAGAACAACAAGTGTCGGGTGCCCACGGCTTAGTGTTAGAAAGGAAAACAAGTATGGAGGTTCTAAGATCCCTTTCCTTATCCTTATCTCCTTTTCTTTTGCCTAACCACTATTCCACCAACGCTTTAATTTGGACTTACACCTTATGACGCTAACTCTTGGAAAAAATCACCCATCCTCTTACGTCATCATTGTTGGTGTCATTCTAATCCTCCCTCTAATGGTTGTAAGGAGCTCTCAACATTTCCTACCTAATCCTATAACGCGGTACTATTTATCGTCTCTCTCCTTCTCTCCCTATATCTCCCTTCCTCCTAAATTTTCTTTCATTGTGTATGGCGGCTCATTGGCGCCATAGTGAGAGTGGTTGAGAGGTTCGTGCAGGTTGGGCGTGCGAATGGCGACTTCTTTTTCTCCCTCCTCCCTAGTCTTGCCCCTAGGATTGATTGGTCGGTTGGTCCCCTTGTTTTTATACCCACTAACTGGACCCCCAGTTTTCAGTCCTGTTGTGGTAGAAATCCAAAAAAAAAGGAGATTGGGGCCCCGCATGGCATCGTCCTGTATGTACTGGATTATCCAGTTGTAGTGAGGAATTTCTGGACTTATCCCCCCCCTCCCTGGACTCCCCCGATCCCCTGCCCAAGCACCCCTGGACTCCCCGACTCCCCAGCCCAAGCACCCCTGGACTCTCCGACTCCCCAGCCCAAGCCCCTTGGACTCCCCGACTCCCCCACTGGCTGGCTTGCCGATACTGTTGCCGGTACTGCTGCCGGGCTTGCCCCGGTACTGGCGTTGGTGGCTGGTTTGGTGCTGGTGGCTGGCTGGTCTTTTTTCCTTCTAAATCCCTCCTCTCGGGTTCCCGTATGGGAACCCACGCAACTAAAAACTAAACTGGATATTACTTCTTGCGGTCAGGGTAAAACAAAGGCTGGACTAAATGTGATGTTTTTGAGGTCAAAGCTTCGCCGTTGGGGGATGAACTGGGAGTTAACCAAGCTATCCTATGGGGGGGTTTCTTCCGCCTTTCTACCACCTAGGGGGTATCTTGGGAGCTAAACTTTAATTTTTCCCAAGAAAATCTTGGGAACTAAACTTTGGAACTTAGACCTACCGGGGTCCAAAGCTTCGCCGTAGAATCGGTTTTAACACCGACTTTAGGACTTGCAATGGTTTGGGGTTCAAAGCTCCGCCGTCTAGGACCTGGTTTAACACACTCTTTAGGACTCAAGGGGTCACAAGGTCAAAGCTTCGCCGTCCCCCGAAGGGTGGGGTCCAAACAACAAGGGAAAGGGTTACTAGGGTTAGATCTTTCTTCTAAGGCACATGTACACGCAAGATAGTAACGTTAAGAGACTTATGCACCAAAGGCCCCCCAAAGCGGCATCGCCAAGGTACGGTGGAGGGTTACTCTGGGATTAATGCACGACACAACATAAACTTCACCAAAAACTCTTCAAATGTGACCCAAAGATGTCCAAAAGAAGACACACAAAGTATATACGTACGAGAAGAAGGACTCCAAGGACCTTTAAAAGCTACAAATAGAACAATAACGGGAGCCAAAAGTGCTCCAAAAACACCGTAGAGGTTTTTTGGCCTAAACGCCAAAAATTCCAAGATAACTTGGACCCACGGACCCAAAACAAGTATTGGGGGTGTTTTGGGAGAGAGAAGGGCCCCCTTTTATAGGTTTCCAAGGGCCCACTCCCCCCCTCGACGAGTAACCTCATCCATTCGGACTTTCATCCAGATTTGAGATTTTCACCTAATTTTGGGTTTTACGCTGGTCCTAGTTCTTAACTTTTGGAGTTTAGCTCGGAATTGCAAATGGATTGCGCCAATGGCTTCAAAATGCCATTTTTAGCCTAAAGGAACCCCTACCCCTATTTCTATC
This sequence comes from Rhytidiadelphus loreus, assembly GCA_947034895.1. Taxonomy (NCBI): domain Eukaryota; kingdom Viridiplantae; phylum Streptophyta; class Bryopsida; order Hypnales; family Hylocomiaceae; genus Rhytidiadelphus; species Rhytidiadelphus loreus. The sequence continues at coordinate 22,162,948 of OX344765.1, read as the reverse complement.
ACAAAAAACCCCTCGGAAACTAGTGCCAACTAGAGCCAATTAAAAGGGTAAAAACCTAACTTTTGGGGTTTATCTCTTTTGGCTTGGGTAACTAGCTAGGGTTGTTGGGGAGGCTCTAGGGAGTAAGAAAAGGCTCCTTGATGTCTTTGTTCCGACTTCGTACGCTCCCGGGACGCCGGTCAACCCCGCAAAGATCTTGCCGTAATTATTAATTGGGGGGATGCTGTCAGTTTCGGCTACTTCCCGCTATTGGAACATCATGAAATTTGTCGGGGCGCGTTCTTAACATAAAAGATGCTAGTCTAATTTTTAGTGAGATTTTACCGCGGCTTGGGTATTTTCCATGAATTTCCCAACGTGGCCTTTGGCGGTTGACTACTCGGAAAAAGATCCTTTGGAGATCAGAAAAAACCGAGACTTTTTGGGGAACTTCTCATGGAGTCCCCCAAGCCACGTGCCAAGTCTTGGGTGATTCTGGCACACAGTTGGTGGCGAGGTGGAGACTGACTTCGGTTGAATCACCGGCAGTCAAGGAATCTTTCACATGTGAGGGAATCTTGGCGAATGGGTTTTGCCGTGGACATCCCGACATGTTCCAGATCCGAGAACACTATCCGGCGGCCGTGGATTCCTCCATGCGGCCTGTCTGGGACAAGTAACACCTGCAAGCTAACAATTTGGATTCCTAATGTTTCATCGGTGGAATGGGGAAACTAGAACCTATCTTTGGAGATTTACGTGGGGACCTTCCTAACTCTCCTAAGACTAATTTAGCCTATCATGGTCACATGCACTAGGTTTGGGCTATTTTGGGTAAGTTCCTAGTAGCCCTATTGTTTCCCACTAATTACGGGTTCTATCCTATACACAAGTGGGTTTTAGGGGTAATCTATGGATAAAAGGCTATTTATGACCAAATGCTATACTGGTACGTGACATACCTATTTTGGTTTTACACTCTTTTTTGGGCTTTTTGTAGTATTTTATGCCTTAATTTGTAATAAACTAAAAAAAAGAAAACAATGAGTCCCAAGTGACGAATTTGGGGCTCACAACGGACGGACTGTCCAGCGAAAAAAAAAAAAAAAAAAAAAAAAATTTTTTTTTTTTTTTTTTTAATCTTGACGGACGCCAGAGTTGAATCCTGACGGACGGACAGGACGTGACGGTGACAACCCTGGTTGAATTGAGGTACGTAGGGGACAACGGATGAGTTTGATGGAGAAACATTTTTTTTCCCGCCCTACACTAGGCTGTAGTCTAGGATGGGGTGAAATTGTTTATCCATCGAATATTCCGTTGCTCCTCTTTTCCCACTCTGAACTTTGTCTATCCGGAGCTCATCCAAAAAATCGCAATCACGTTTGCACTGTCTTGACCATTGTCTTCATTATGCAGGATCCCTCCGGGCAGTCACCTCCCCAAGTGGCCGACGCGACGAAGGTTGGAGTGTCAGCGCTTGTAGTTCAGACCGCGCGGTCTGAACCGTGGGCAGCATCCTCAACTCGTCTGCAAAGGTTACGATGGAAGGCTGCACAGTCGCATTTCAAGTCCAAAGTCCGGTCTACCCTTCATTGCTTTTAGTAATAGCTCCACACTAACATTGCTGAACGTGGACTCATGATGAGCCACGGATGACTTTCCCATACAACATAAATGACATTTACAAATGCATCTCATTAGAGATATTTTAGAAACATTTTCAGTTCATCATTCTTGTCAACAATATACTCTTTCCCACATTGGATAGACTAATACAAATACCCGCATTTTTTTAACACGAGTCCCCGATCCCATAGAGCGTGGTTCCCTTCGTTGTAACATCATTTCTCCAACGCCAGTAGGCATCTATTTGCCGATCATATCGTGTGGGTGGTCGTTGTAGGGCACCTTGAAAAGGTCCGGAAAATATTCGTCCATTGTAGTGCTAACCAATTCGAACGATGTCAACGTGGTGGATGGATCATTGTTGAACTCGTCTCTTGTGTGGAGCGGATGCGCCTTGCGTTCACGGGACTTCCAAGGGCAACCACGGGAGGCGTTGCCATGAACCCCTCCCTCCGTCATCGTTGGAGGTACACCATGAGAGCCACCGTCATGCGTCGTCTTCCTCTGCAACATCCTTCCGTCTCCGTGGGCTTCGATCGCAGCTGATCTACCATTGCCGGGATGGGGACTGTCGTGGATAGGGTGCCTATCAACGCACTTGTTGGCTGCTCACAATGCCCTCGAGTGAGAGTGAAGCAATGATATCCAACTCTACTCATTCCTAGGAAAATGCACAGGAGCATGTGTTCGATGATTGCGCATTGTTGGATATGACTGTTCTAATCTCACTTGAAGGCATTTGTTATAAGCAGCCAACAGGTGCGTTGATATGCACCTTTCACGGCAGTCCCCATCCCAACAATGGTAGACCGGCTGCGGTCGAAGCCCACGGAGAACGCGAGGATGTGGCGAAGGGGGACGACGGTTGCACGGATGGGGTGCCCTTGAACGGTTGGAGGAGGGCGTTCATGCCAACGCCTCCCCTCAGTCCCCTGGTTGTGCACTGGAAGTCTTGTGAACGCAAGATGTACTCCGCTAGGCGGTGGGTTCCAGAATGTGAAGACGTTCTTGACGTGACCGTGGATGGGGTGTCCATGTCCTTGCCTCTTCTCATTACAAGAGCGGGTTCAGCAATGATCCATCCGGCTATGGGATGACGACAGCATGGGTCCGCACTGCAATGGACGAGCATTTGACCGCGAACCTCGGAGTGCCGTGCGAGGACCTCAAGACGATGTGATCGGCGAATAGACTCTTGCTGGTGTTGATCAAGCTGGAGAATCATCACGAAGCGATGATGGTTGGAGCGTCGGCGCTTGCAGTTTAGACCGCGCGGTCTAAACCGTGGGCAGCATCATCAACTCGCACGCGGAGAACTCGGAAGGCATTGCTCCTTGCGTTCACAGGAATTCTATGCGCCTTGCGTTCACGGGAATGGCAAGGGCAACGACGGGAGGCGTTGCCATGAACCCCTTCCTCCGTCATCGTTCGAGGTACACCATGAGGCCACCGTCATGCGTCCTCCTCCGCGACATCCTTCCGTCTCCGTGGGCTTTGACCGTAGCCGCTCTACCATTGTCGGGATGGGGACTATTGTGGACAGGGGGCCTATCGACGCACCTGTTCGTTGCTCACAATGCGAGCCCTCAAGTGGGAGTGGAGCAATGATATCCAACTCTGCTCATTCCTCGAAAAATGCATAACAGCATGTGTTCGATGATTGCGCATTGTTGGATATGAATGTTCCACTCCCACTTGAAGGTCCTTGTTCTGAGCAGCCAACAGGTGTTGGATATGAATGTTCCAACTCCCACTTGATAGGCACCCTGTTCACAATAGTTCCCATCCCGGCAATGGTGTCACAATACTTGTCCACCAACCCCTTCTCTTGGGGCCTCAACATTCATCAAAGGCAGACGAAGGTGGGACTCAGAGTGCTCTGGCTTCGGCTGCGTGGCCCCAAAGGAGGAAGGCATGGACGTCACCTTGGTGCGATTGTAAATGAGGTTGAGGACTCCGTATATCATAAGGTGGGCTTTTCAGTACCCTACGTGGTCTTTGAGTGCGCTGTTCGGCCCCCCCACGTCCGGAATTGACCGTTGGCCTTTTTGTATAGGATACTTGGTCTCTCTCCAACAACAAGGCGATCTAGTTTCCGGGTGTCGACCACGTCCCCACGTTGCTTATACCCCCTCGACTGGGAAAAACTATAAACTGTGAGCGAACCACCATTTCACCAACACCAGCGTGCGTTTATTTGTTATTCATGTTGCTTGTGAGGACCTTACAGGGCATTCAGAGACACGCGGACAAGTGCTCGTCAAGTGCGGTGTAGATCCATTCTGGCGTTGTTATCATGTTGGCTCGTTCATGGTTGAACTTGCTGACTCAGTGTAGAGCAAAAAAGTAGGGACGCTCGCGGCCCATCTTTGAACCGAACACAAATATGCATAGGGGATTCATGGCACTGGAATCAATGGCCTTGATCTTCGTAGGGTGTCACCTGCATTCAAGGAGCTCCTCGGCGCAAGGAAGGACGACGTTGTCATGCACATTCTCCTCTTGTTGTTCTAAGGTACTTGGTAGGAGCAACGTCCATCCATCGTCCTTCTCTTAGCATCCGGGGTTTTGGTGGGCATGTGTCAGATGCGGTCTACTATTCTCTGGGCAGTGGATCGGTGTGGGGAGGGTGTCCATCGAAGTATCTATTGACTGCTCATAACTCAAGCTGTCAAGTGCATGTGTGTCGTTGTAAACCAACTTGGCTCTCGCTGTGCATCGTGGTATTTGGACGACAGCACATCCGCTGGACAGATTGAGTTATGAGCAGCCAATACGTACTCCGATGGGCACTCTCTTCACACCAGTGCACTTCCCGGGAAAAGTCGACCGTTTCTGGTTTTTACCTTCAAAAACTCCGGATGCTAGGATGTGGACGGTGGATGGCCGTCGCTGCTACCAAGTACACTCGAACAACTTGGGGAGAATGTGTATCACAGCGCCGTCCTTCCTTGCGCCCAGGAGCTCCTTGAATGCAAGTGACGCCCTGTTCGCGAGGTGGATCTTGGTGTGTTTCATGGGTGAACATGTATCACCATCTTTCGAGGAGGAAGTTGACTCCCCTATGAACGTGGATGGGTTGTGAGTGCTCTTGCTTTTACCTCTTACGGTTGACCAGTTCAACCATGATGTATTCGGCAAAGAGGCGACGCCAGAATTGGTCCATGTTGCAATTGAAGAGCATTTGTCTGGGAATCTCCAAATGCCCTGTAAAGGCTTCTCAACGACATGATTGGCAAATAGGCGCTTGCTTTTGTTCATGAAGCTCAAGACCCTTCACTAGAAGAAACTGTGTTAGAATCCTTGAAAACACATCACCTTGTTTTTGTTAAGTTCCCATTTCAAAACGCAGGCAAAATGCGGAAGAACGCAGAAAAAACATTTTTCTGCGTTTTGGCTACGTTTTGAAACGAGAACTTCACGAAAACAAGGTGACGTGTTTTCAGGGATTCTAACACAGTTTTCTTCTAGTGCTTCATTCAAAGTTGGCTACATACGGTTTTGGAGGTGCAATTTGAGAATGTGGAGTGGGCGACCTAGTTTCCGGATGTCAATCACTTCCCCACGTTGCTTACTGCCCCTCTAGTTTGCAAAATTGTAGATTGTCAGCGGACCACCATTTCACCAACACCAGCGGGTGTTTATTTGCTATTCATGTTGCTTGTGAGGACCTTACAGGGCATTCGTAGACATGCGGACAAATGCTTGTCAAGTGCGGTGTGGATCCATTCTGGCGTTTTTATCGTGCTAGCTCGTTCATGGTTGAACTTGCTGACTGTGTAGAGCAAAAGTAGGGACGTTGGTGGCCCATCTTCTGTCCGAACATGAATATTCATAGGGGATTCATGGCACTGGAATCGAGGGCCCTCTTCTTTGTAGGGCGTCACCGGCATACAAGGTGCTCATCGGCGCAAGGAAGGACGACGTTGTCATGCAGATTTTCCTTGAGCTGTTCGAGTGTACCTGGTGGGAGTGACCGCCATCCACCTTCCTTCTCCCGGCATCCGGGGGTTTTGTGGGCATGTGCCAGATGCGGTCTACTATTCTCGGGATCGGTGTGGTGAGGGTGTCGATCGGATTACCTATTCGCTGCTCATAACTCAAGCTGCCGAGTGGATGCACATGGGTCTTTCATATCCAACTTGGCTCTCACTCTGCAAGGTTGGATACGGACGACCCGCCATCCGCTGGACGGCTTGAGTTATGAGCAGCCAATAGGTATTCCGATCAACAGCCTCATCACGCCAGTGCACTTCCCGAGAAAAGTCGACCGTTTCTGGTTCTCACCCTCAAAAACTCCGGATGCTAGGACGCGGACGGTGGATGGCGGTCGCTCCCACCAGGTACACTTGAACTGCTGGAGGAAAATGTGCATAACACCGTCCTTTCTTGCGTCGATGAGTTCCTTGTATGCCGGTGACGCCCTTTTTGCGAGGTGGGTCCTGTTGTATTTCAAAGGTGACCATGTGTCAACATCTTCCGACGAGGAAGTTGACTTCTCCTATGAACGTGGATGGGTTGTGAGTGCTCTTGCTTTTACCTCTCACGGTCGACCGGTTCAACACTGATGTATTTGGCAAAGAGGCAACGCTAGAAGTGGTCCATGTCGCAATTGACGAGCATTTGTCTGGGAATCTCTGATTGCCCTGTAAAGACTTCCCAACGATATGATTGGCCAATAAGCGCTTGCTTTTGTTCATGAAGCTCAAGACCCTTCACTCAAAGATGGTTGCATGTGGTTTAGGAGGCGCGATTTGAGAATGCGGAGTGCAGATTCAACCCTCTGCGTCGGCGAATGAAAAACGAGTAGTGCGTCCCGGCGTGAATTTAGAATGGTATAGTTCAGATTGTACATTCCTCCATTTTTTAGTTTATCCTGCAGCACATGGTCTCCAAAAGTTGGGCGTAAATAGTTTCTTCTTGGACTGCACCTTCTCCCGTAGAAGAGAGCTAGAAATGATGTAAGCGGGTTTGGATCCCTATGCAAAATCCACTATAATTACCCTATTCAATAAAGACTGTCTTCTTTAAACCGAGGCCGCGCTTTCATTTGCGCCCCTCTTCTCCCCGTGCATGGCCGTGCATCCAGATTCGTGAATTGTTTTCCTCTTGGCCACATTGCCCCAAACACAAGTGGCCATGTGATGTGTCTTTGTGATCCCCCACAAACTGTAAGAGTCATCCACACCTCGCACAACAAATGGTGTTTAGAGCTGTTTTCCCTCTGCTCCCCGTGCATGGCCACGCATCTAGATCCAGACATTGTTTTTTTCTTGACCACTTTGCCCAAAACCCGAGTGGCAAATTGAATGTTCTGTGTCTTTGTGATCCACCCCAACTGTTGGATGTAAGCGGGTTGGAATCCCTATGCAAAATCCACTATAATTACCCTATTGAATGTAGACTGTCTTCTTCACACCGAGGCCGCGCTTTCATTTGCACCGCCCCCTCTTATCCCGTGCATGGCCGCGTGTGAGCCCCAAATTCGTCACTTGGGACTCATTGTTTTCTTTTTTTTAGTTTATTACAAATTAAAGCATAAAGTAGTACAAAAAGCCCAAAAAAGAGTGTAGAACCAAAATAGGTATGTCACGTACCAGTATAGCATTTGGTCATAAATAGCCTTTTATCCATAGATTACCCATAAAACCCACTTGTATATAGGTTAGAACCCGTAATTAGTGGGAAACAATAGGGCTACTAGGAACTTATCCAAAATAGCCCAAAACCTAGTGCATGTGACCATGATAGGCTAAATTAAGTCTTAGGAGAGTGAGGGAGGTCCCCACATAAATCTCCAAAGATAGGTTCTAGTTTCCCCATTCCACCGACGAAACATTAGGGATCCAAATTGTTAGCTTGCAGGTGTTACTTGTCCCAGACAGGCCGCATGGAGGAATCCACAGCCGCTGGATAGTGTTCTCAGGTCTGGAGCATGACGGGACATCCATGGCAAAACCCATTCGCCAAGATTCCCTCACGTGTGAAAGATTCCCTGACTACCGGTGATTCAACCGAAGTTAGTTTTCACCTCGCCACCAACTATGTGCCAGAATAGCCTAAGACTTGGCACGTGGCTTGGAGGACTCCATGAGAGGTTCCCCAAAAAGTCTCGGTTTTTTCTGATCTCCAAAGGATCTTTTTCCGAACAGTCAACCGCCAAAGGCCACGTTGGGAAATTCATGGAAAATACCCAGGCCGCGGTAAAATCTCACTAAAAATTAGACTAGCATCTTTTATGTTAATAACGCGCCCCAACAAAATTCATGGTGTTCCAATAGCGGGAAGCAGCCGAAACTGACAACATCCCCCCAATTAATATTTACGGCAAGATCTTTGCGGGGTTGACCGGCGTCCCGGGAGCGTACGAAGTCGGAACAAAGACATCAAGGAGCCTTTTCTTACTCCCTAGAGCCTCCCCAACAACCCTAGCTAGTTACCCAAGCCAAAAGAGGTAAACCCCAAAAGTTGGGTTTTTACCCTTTTAATTGGCTCTAGTTGGCACTAGTTTCCGAGGGGTTTTTTGTGATAGAAATAGGGGGTAGGGGGTCCTTTAGGCTAAAAATGGCATTGTGAAGCCATTGGCGCAATCCATTTTCAATTCCGAGCTAAACTCCAAAAGTTAAGAACTAGGACCAGCGTAAAACCCAAGATTAGGTGAAAATCTCAAAGTTGGATGAAAATCCGGATGGATGAGGTTACTCGTCGAGGGGGGGAGTGGGCCCTTGGAAACCTATAAAAGGGGGCCCTTCTCTCTCCCAAAACACCCCCAATACTTGTTTTGGGTCCGTGGGTCCAAGTTATCTTGGAATTTTTGGCGTTTCAAGCCAAGAAACCTCTACGGTGTTTTCGGAGCACTTTTTGCTCCCTTTGTTGTTCTATCTCAAGCTCTTTGAAGGTCCTTTGAGGTCTTTCCATCTTACCTTGTACTTGTTGTGAGTCAAGAGGGTTTTACTTGCTTTTTGTGCATCTTGTACTAATCCTAAAGTTACCCCCCACCGTACCTTGGCGATGCCGCTTTGGGGGGCCTTTAGCGTGTAAAGTGTTGTCTGGTTTATGCTTACCTTGTGGGTACGGTTGCCTCGTGTGTACACCCTGACCATAGTCATCCCTTCCATGTTGTTTGTGTGTGGACCCCACCGCCCGTGAGACGGCGAAGCTTTGAACTTACAACTTACCCCAGTCTTAGAGTGTGTGTCAAAATAGGCCCAGACAGCGGAGCTTTGAACTTAGGGACATTGCAAGTCTTAGAGTTGGTGTCAAAACCAACCTTACGGCGAAGCTTTGACCTCCTACGTACTTTAGTTCCAAAGTTTAGTTCCCAAGACCTTCTTGGGAAAGCCCAAAGTTTAGCCCCCAAGACAAGTGTGTTTATTTCCTTTTTTTTTGTGGTTGATAGGCCCCCGGGCCCAGTTAGAAGTAGTGAAGTCTTTTCCCTTTGTTTTAACAACAAAAAAACCTTCCTTTTAGAAAAGAAAGTCCAGTCCTGGGGAAGACCACCTCTAAGAACCAAGGTTAGTCAAGCCCTTAAAACACCAAGCCAGCCCTTAAAACACCAGCCAGCCAGTCTTAAACACCAACCAGCCAGCCTTAAACACTAGCCAACTAGTCTAAAACACCAGCCAGCCATAAACACCAGCCAGCCAGGGAAGTCGGGACTGGGGTGCCGGGCACTGGGAGGTCGGTACTAGGGAGTCGGGACTGGGCGCCGGGTACTGGGGAGTCGGGACTGGGGTTCGGGCTGGGCGTCGGGCACTGGGGTTCGGGGCTGGGCTGCGGTTGGGAGGGTCATTGGGGCTACGAGTCCAGGGCTTGGGGTCCAGGGAGTCCAGGGGAGGGGGAAGAGGAAAAAAGGGGAGAAGGGGGGGGGAAACTAAAAGTTGGGATTAGGGGAAACTTAAAAGGAAGCCAAGGCCCTTAAGGTCAACGGGGAAAAAGGGGAAGGAAGGAAGAAAGGCGACACCTTTGCGGCCATACCTGCAAAACACGCACCTCTCACTCTCTCATCACCACCAAAACAACAAAACAAGAATGGTAGGAGATTAGAAAGAGAGGTTGAAATAGGAATGAGAAGGAGAGAGACAATCCATAGTTACTTCGATTAGAGTGCACGGGAATCCCCAAAGCTTCCCAAGGCCATTAGAAGGGAGATTAGAATGACGCAAAGATGACAACGTAAGAGGGGGGGGTGAATTTGCAAGGAGTTAGCGTCATAGCGTAAGACCCCCATTAAGGGGTTGGTGGGAATAGTACCAAGGCAAAAGAAAAGGGGGAGATAAGGAGGGGAGAGAGTGCCGTAGGGTACGAGAGTGTAACAGTTTTCACCACTAAGCTGTAGGCATTTGGCCACTTCAAAATACGTGTCCACTATGGAATACGAGCACGCGGCTGGAGGTATGGAGGAAAATGCCGCACATGCTAACGACGATCAGGTGAGTCATTAAACAGATCCCCGGTGGTTTTTTCCCTTCTAATTTACGCTAGACTCTGTTAGGTAGTAAATAATTTTGATTAGCAAATAGGGATTAGGGGTGGGCCTTAAGTTTAGACATAGAAGGTCATCGATAGAAGTATCCAAACCCATCTCATACATAGAAGTTAACCATAAGAGCAACCAAATTAGATAAGGGTAGGATAGGACTAGAAGTTAGTAACCGTTAAAGTTAATACTCAACCAAGAAGCGAACACTAGCTTAGGACAAAATAATCCAATTAGGAGCTCGGGTTAATTTAGCAAAACGGACCTTGCCTTGAAAGATTAAATTAGGAGATAAATTTAGATAAAAGATAAATTAAATTAGGAATTAAATTAGGAGATAAATTAGATAAAAGATAAATTAAATTAGAAGATTAAATTAGGAGATAAATTAGATAAAAGATAAATTAAATTAGAAGATTAAATTAGGAGATAAATTAGATAAAAGAGAAATTAAATTAGAAGATTAAATTAGAAGGTAAATTAGATAAATTAAATTAGAGATAAATTAGATAAAAGAGAAATTAAAATTAGAAGATTAAATTAGGAGGTAAAGTAGATAAATTAAATTAGAGATAAATTAGATCAAAGAGAAATCAAATTAGAAGATTAAATTAGGAGGTAAATTAGATAAAGTAAATTAGAAAGTAAATTAGGAGATAAATTAGATAAATTAAATTAGGAAATTAAATTAGAAAGAAAAGGATAAACTAAATTAGGAAAAAAGATAATTTAGATTAGAAGAGAAAACCCAACCAACTTAGGAAACCATGGAAGGGACTTAGGTAATCCCTCCTCAGTCTAGGAAAGGTCAATTAGCCTCAGATTCCCATAGATTAGGATAGATTTGGTGGTAGTTCGCGTAGGCTGCCGTTAGGGGACGGTTAGCCCGAACTATTCCCTCGCCAATTGGGGGCAACTCCATTGTCACCTGCAGAAACTAGGAACTTAGTAAAGAAGATCCATTGCTTGGAAGGCACAATGGACCGACGCTTAGTCACCCGTTAGGTTAGAATTTAGTTAACCCCTAGAACCTGGTTGTGTCCGATTAATTACCAAGGGTGGGTAATTAAGCGCCCACACCGCGCATCCAGATCCGTGAATTGTTTTCCTCTTGGCCACTTTGCCCCAAACCCAAGTGGCCATGTGATGTGTCTTTGTGATCCACTCCAAATTGTAAGAGTCATGTACGCCTCGCACAACAAATGGCGCTTAGAGTTGTTTTGGAACTTTCTTTCAAGTAGCCCGCTGCAAGAAGGCACGGAATGGATATGATTTTGTTCTGAAATGGACCTCTTGAACTTTGATTGAATTGAGGAAAAGGTGTTTTTATCACAGGAGCCCATCATCGTTGCAGGATTTCATCCCCCCGGCTACCATTTTTGGTCGGATTTCATGCAAACTTGGGAGCTCTGAACCGCCATTTTAATGGAATACCGCCATTTTAACGAAATTCCCCATATTTATAAATCTTTATCCAAACTCTCTCTGAAGTACAATATTATTTTTGTTGTAATTCCTTTATAACTTAGGTACAGGGTATTCTACCAATCTACCCTATAAGTAAATAATGGAAGTTTTGAATGAGATTTATATCAGATACTGGAAATTTGAAGAAGAATCTAACACAAGTGGTTTCATATTTTTGGAAGCATTTTCTTGTTACTTATGGATTTTCAAAGGGTTTCTTTTTAACCCTTAACCCTTAACCCTATTTATGTCTCAAGGTATTCTTTAAATCATTCACTTGCAATAGATAAAAGAAAGTCATTTTCTTCTATCGGCTCTTACAATTAAATAGCATTTTTTTCGTTTATTCATTCAATGGGGTCCATTCATAATGGTCACTTCATTTTAGAGACTCCTACCTTAGTAGAGAATTAAAAGACATTTGAATTTTTCATCTTCTTACCCTTTCGGGATAGAAATCCCATATGATGGTCTCTAGAGTTGAACAGCTCACAGATTTCCCATTCAAGTGCAAAATGGAATTTTTGTTTGAGTTTCAAGTACTAATGTCCTTTTCTTTCCACTTGCAGATACATGCAGGCAGTGGAAATTTAGCTCATGCTTCACCAGTCATGGTTGTAGATGGCATAGTCCCTATTAGTGATGTGGCAGGACCATCTCAGCCAAAGCTGTCACTATCCAAGGCAAACTCTGACATCGAGATTTCCAGTGACAAATCGGGTGATGAAGATGATGAACTTGATCTAATAAGCTTCAATGACATCATGGATGCTGCTGATCGCGTTGTTGACCAATTTGAAGAAGAACCTGTGGCTAGTCATATTTCAGGCCCTTTGTCCCGGAAGCGGAAGGCACCCATTTTCTCAGATGAGAGCTCAGAGACAAAGTATAGCTCATCCAGCGAGTCATGCACTTTAGTTGGTGACAATATTGATACTTTTTGTAGTTGTGCAACCAGTGCCCCCATAGGCAGACATGAGGTGGTCATAATCCACCTCAATTCAGATGAAGATGAGGATGTTGATGTCGATTCCTGTGGATTGGAATTGATATCTATTGAGAGTTGGTAGATCAGTACATATTCAACAGAGACCTATTGAGTGTATGCAATTTTGATTGAGAGCTTTGCTTCATCTTGTCATAAAAGTTTATGCGTTTTATAGTAAAGAATGGTTTCTATGCTTTTATTTCATCTCTAAACTTTGTACACACTTCTATAATTGATTTTATATTTCAATATTTTGAATCATTTATAAATGATGTTGTAGATGGAATCCTTTCCTATCAATCAAACTCAAGAGGAGTGTATATTGGAGACCCCAGGGACAGATGACGCCACTCAGCCAGAAATTGGGGTCCTAGGTGAAGGAGATGCAATGGACAAGGATGTTGTAGAGGATGAGGAAAAAGAGCTTCTTGAAGATGAACTCCGCCTCATTCAAAAGGTGGACTCCGTGGCAACACTTGCATCTTTGCAAATGCAACCTGAGAAGCTATTTCGGTTTCCAATCCCTTTGTGCAGGCTAGTGGCGATGCCAATGGTCCGACCAACATTGGCTTGCGACATAAAGAAGCTAGAGCAGGAGTTTTGCCACGGGTACCGACCAGGAGCTGCCGCCCTTTACGTTTCCACCACAAACGAGGCAGGTGAGAGCATGGATTTCACAAATGAAGAGATGAGCAGTTGGGGACCGCTTTGGAGAAAGGCCAATGACGAGTTTATGGAGCATATAAATTCATATGCGGAACTACATTTTTTAAAGAATGCTAAGCTCTTCGTATGTGACGGAAACCATCGTCTAAGAGCGTGGATGAGTCATATCCTTAGACTCCATCAATCAGAGGAGGTATGGCACATGGTAGTGGATTGTATAGTTCTTGACACCAAAGGTAAAGTGGAGCTAGTCATGCAGGTCATGCATGACATAAACAAGTAAGTCTATTTTCATACAAATGAACCACTTCTATGTTTTAGTAGATTTTTTTTGACTTCACACTAATTATCTATGATATGTTCGAAAAGCAAATTGTAATTGGCTTCATGGAAATACAGATCGACTGAGGACTCCCATGTGAAGACCAATTTGGTTCACACGTTGTACAGGGTGTAGAAGTACGGCCTTCTACCCTTGCACAAGTTCATGGAGATGTTGAGGCCATCAGAGGTGAAGAAGTGTATGGAACCAATTACTAGGAAAACCTGGTATTCAATGCCTGTTGATGTTTTCACAGCTTTCATGTTTCGGGTAAGATTTTAATTGTAAAAGTTTTCTTTCTGGAAAAAATGTTAGTGTTCACTATTATTTTTTCAGGGGTGGAGAATTTTTTTCTCTTTTTATTTTAATTTTGTTAATAAGACCTTGTTCATTGCAGCAAGAGATTTCAGTTGCAGCGGATTCTGCGGGACGAAAATACACTGAGACGACCCCGATGGAGGAGAAAAGCGAACCCAGCATTGCAAATGCCATGAGAATGGGGGCTAAAGAGAAGGCAAACAAATTGTATATGAAGATGATGAAGTTAGTGGCAGTGGCTAATCCTGTCAATGGTCCCCAATTCCTAGAAGAGGTAAATTGTTTTTCATACATTTGGCTTATAATAACATTGTACTTTGATCTTCATTTTTTATTTTAAATATAAACATTTATTATAATTTTGTAGGTAGAGAGGCACTGGAGTAATAATGAAGCCCCCGAGATGACACTCGAGAAATTGCAGCTAGTGGCTACTTGTCACACTACTCCTCATCACAAGACAAAGTTCTTGAAGTGGTAGAATGCATCTCTGCCCTCTTGTGAGGCTCGAAAGTTTCCGGCAAAGCCGGTTTCGGAGACACTCCTTGGGCCTTTCTTGAACAGATGCGTATGGTGGGTTGGGATAAGTACTTTGAAGGTAGTTTAAAGAGTTTTGTTTGAATTCATATTTCTTTTAAACAACGTTTTCTTTACCACATTTACACGCACATGACTTTGTAGATGATGAAAGCTAATTTATGGGTTTTTTGGAGAAGATTGAAGATGCAGCGATGGAGTACTTTGAAGGGGTGGTGAGAGACGATAACATCCCAATCAACATGGCTGTTCCACAATGCCCAGAGCACTTAGTGGATTACGTGGAAGGATGGAGGAGGAAGATTTGGGAGCAGGGTTTCATGGCGCATTTAAAAGGAACAAACTATTTCAAGAAGGGTGATTCCTTCATGAATTTTGAAGGCTCTAGCCAAGCAGTTCGTAGAGTTCTTTTCTGGTTTGTTTTCTGAACTTTCTATAAGTCAATTACCTAATGAAAGATGAAGATGCCAAGTACACCTCCAATTTTTGTTTCCAAATGGGGTTCCATTTCATTTTTCTTTATTCCAACTTACCTTTCTATGTTATTGGGAATCCTATTCATAAATTATTTATTGTATTATTTCCTTGGGTTCACTTCAGAACTAAGTGAAAACGAGTAGGTGTACCAAAAGTTGGGGGTCCAAGTGGTACCTGCAAGACCTTAGTCGGATCCGACTAAGGTCTTGGAGGTACCACCTAGACCCCCAACTTTTGGTACACTATGTGGTTTTAATGTTTCTTTCCTGATATCCATATTTTTTTAAATCATCATGTGAAATTCTTTATTGAATTTCTATTGTTTTATTTAATTTCCATTTTTTGGGGACATGTTTTTTTATGCACCAAAACTAATTTATTTCTACTAGAGGTTGGAACTTGTATGTAATTGATTTTTCTCATTGACCTTCAGATATTTCAAGTTGGAGCTCCTTCCAAAAGGTGCAATTTCCCAGAGTGATCTTCCTCCTTTTTTGTCTACATGGCTTGATCGTAGTTCGGCGGATTGCATGTATACTACGAACAAACTTCGGACATTCATGACAGCTCATCTCAGTGGAGGAGGGTGGTATTTGGAATGCCACATCACCTTCACACCATCGTCAGAAGTAGAGTACAGGAAGTCATTTGATGGCCTTGGTGCCATTGACTTGGACGTTGAAGAGTTCGTAGGCCTGAGTGAGAGACAGAAGAGGAGGGCCATCAACAGGAGGGAGCGCAATGACAGAAAGAAGGAAGCTCGGGAGAAACTTATCTTCAGCACGAAGGAGAAAAAAGAAGCTGATAGAATCGCAAAGTTTGTAGAGAAGGAGCAGGAGAAGGAAAAGGAAAAGGAAGAGAAGGTAAAGGCCAAAGGCAAGAAAAAGGTGGACCCTAAAGCCCCAATTCCAGCATCTTTTATAGTGGATTAAGTCTTGCAAATGCAAGGCACTTCTCAGGTCGGAGTGAAGAGGAAGGCCCTCTTGCAGTTGACTGAGGACGTCATCACTCACGGAACCCAAGCTCTTGTCCTTCTTGAAGATGAGGGGGATGACACAGAGGATTTAATCCTTAACATCTCTGTTGATGACCTCGTGGATGACATGCGGTCTCCTAAGCCGACTTCATATGCACAAGTTTTGGATTTCTTGAAGAAGGTACAATTTCCTTTTTTTTTAGTAAATATGTATTTTGAGTGGAATGACATGAGATTCATCTGAATTCATAACTGATTTTTGTGAATGCGACTTTATTGTAGGTATCACCAGGGAAGTCTTGATTTTTCGAAGGTGTAGTTAATCGAAGGCCAGGGGTGGATCTCATCTTCTTCGATTGTCCGGAGAATCTACCTGTTCCGGGGATTTCTAGTCCAAAAAATGAGGTTCTGGCATGGAACGAAGACATTGAGTACGAGGCTATGCAGTCAGTATTTGCTTTTGCAGAAAGGCATCTACAGGACCATGGATGTTTGATAATTATCCACTCATTCTTTGTGGCTTCCAAAAGCGCAATTAAAGGATTGTGTGAGATTTACCCAATGTTAAAGAAAGAGTGGTTGGGCATGAATCGCCTGCATTTGACTTCAGCATTGGATAACACAACCACGGTAAGTATAATGTCAAATTTTTAGCAAAATGATAGTTTATCATTCATTCTGTAATTCAATTCTTACATTGGGGGGGGAGAGATGTTTGCAGACGCAAAAGTTTTCAATTACCCTTTTTGTGAAGGATTTGGGTGCGAAAGGGAAATCCAACTTCTCTTTCAAATACACACAGATGATGAAGAGTGCGGGTCTTGACATTGGACGTGACGATATCTTGATGAACTTCACCAAAGAAAGCGACTTGGCGATGGATGGCCCTAAGCCATGGCGTAGGGCTCACGAAAAAGACCCCCGGTTTTTTCAATTCCTCCTTGAAGCCACAACCAATGAAGGAGATGTAGTGCTAGATTGCACTGCAGCTACAGGTGCAAATTGAATACTCTAACCACGGATTTGATTTGAAATTTGTAAATGCATCATTCAACTTATTTATTTGGTGTTATTCAATCTGGAAAGGTGCATCTATTACGGCTTGTCGTGGTACAGGGCGTCACATTGTGGCGTTAGAGGAGGATGGGAACATTTTTAAAGCCATCCTTGAACCCATGAAGAAGTCTATCCCGGTTGTAGCGCCAACACAACCAGTAGTGGCAGTTCCGGAATTTGAAGATCCGGACGGTATGCCCATTGTAGCTCGCAAGTTCGCCCGGAAGCCCGGGGAGGACACTCCCTATGTTTTAGCAACCTACGTGCGGCGGAAAAAGTAAAACAAGTAATACACCTTAAAATTTAATTTCTTTTTCAAAAAAAAAATTATGGATAGATTTTACTACTTTAGAAGTTTATGTTTTGAATTATTGGTATTTTTTTGTGCTAATAGTAATTAGTTATAAATTTTTGAAGAAAAAAGATACACTGTAAAGCTGAAAATAACTTTCACACCTCTATATTATATAAGAAAAAATTTTGAAAAATGAAAAAAAAATTATATAGAATAGCTTTATATTGAAAGTTTATTTTGGTTGAATATTGATGCAATAGTCATCTTCATGTGAGCTCTATAAATATTTTAGTTGGAGAACATGCCATTTTAGTTCATTTTTCAACCCTTTCTAGACAATATATCTTATGTTATTTGGAATTGAATTTTTTTGTCAATAGAAACCTTTAGTCATTGTTAAACAAAGCTCAAAATTTTAGAATGAAATTATAGTTTATTCAAGGTGAATTACATGTATTACTTTTTCCACCGCCGCACGTGGGTACCCCAAATGTAGTGTGAGTGTCCTCCCCTAGCCCGGAAGACACCATTGAGTAAGTAAGTTTGCAACTTTTCTGTATTTTCTTTTTTCCATGGCATGTTTGACGTTTTGTGATCTAAGATTGTTTCACTTCTACTTGCAGTCTTCAACGATTGACATCAGTAGGTGGATTGATGAAGACACAAAGACTTCTCTTGAGTCTAGAGAAGCCTTTTCATCTTCCTGTCTATGCCGAGCAGATGGCATCAACATTTGCAGAGTTTGGTTGTTCTAAACCAAAACGCCGTAAAGATACGTATGCTTTGAATGTTTTGGATTTTATAGATGGTAGTGTATGTGAGGGTAGAGAGACTTCAGAGTCATCATCATCTACGATTGACGGTTCTGCGACAGCATCCACTGCCACTTAGACTCTTGAGATTCACATCTCTTGAGTTGAACTATTATGTATGGATTTTTATTATGATTATGATTTGTGTGTTTTATGACTATATCTTGGATGCTTGTTATTTGAATTTGAATTTTTTACACCTAGTGACCTAGATGACTATTGACAATAATCACAATTTACTCTAAACCCTAAAACATCGTCCACATACATTTGCAAGTTCCTCAAATTCCATTATAATGACTCTATATTTTTTGAAATTTAAATATTCTAAATCCACGGTCATAGGTACCAAACTTGTTTTTTCTTTGCAAAAAATTCCCCGCTCACAAGCTCACATGCTAGCAACCCTGTCCTCATTGCAATCTGAAATGGTGGTGCCCGAGCTCGAAGGCAAACGGGGCAGCCTGGTGTCTCCTTCATCCTCTGATGAGTCTGAAATTGAATCCAAATCAGGTTCAGAACCCTCCACGCTCTTAACATCATCAAAACACTCCATGACAGCCTGTTCTAAGGATTTCTGTGACTTGATTCTCCCTCGGCTAGCCGTCCCTTGATTTGTCTCTCTCTTGACAACACAAAATGGGCTATTCAACCTTTCCAACTACGTTGGTTCCATTCACAAGAGATTCATAGACGGTAAACTACAATACATGAAAATGCATGACTACCATGTCCTCATGCAGCAGGTACAGTACATAATCATATGAAGAGGCTACATTTTTGCATTATAGGTGGATGTAGCATATATTGCCACGAATGATGATGTTCATTGAAAATGTGATGATCCTTCATAGCTTTGTATCTGCATAGAATCCACATTCATTGCTATATTTAAAATTTGCACAAACGCAACGTGAATGAGGTATGTGTAAGAAGACTTGATGCATGCATATATATATATATATATATATATATATTCTGTAAACAACTGTACAGAGTATAGATTGTACTAGTAAAATATTAGCAATTCTTTTGAAACATTGGCTTGGAATAAAACTTGCGTATGTGTTGGAATTTGGAAGTTCCTCTAGAACTTGACAATTACAATTTCTTATTGATTGTAGATTCTTCCCGTGGCAGTACGAAACGTACTCCCCCAAAATGTACGAAGAGCAATCATTCGAACTTCTAGAGTGTTCCAAAAGCTTTGTGAGAAACAGGTCTGTCATTCCGAGAAAGAGGAACTCTTGCACAATGTCATCATGGTGACATGTGAGTTGGAGAAGGAGTTTCCACCAACATTTTTGAACATAATGTCACATCTTTCCGTGCATCTGGTGTAGCAACTTTTTGTCTGTAGACCGGTGCACTGTCATTGGATGTATCCTATTGAGAGGTACATGAAGACACTGAAGGACTATGTTCAAACATATGCACATTCCGAGGGAAGCATCGTTGAAGGTTACCGCCTCGACGATACTCTTGGCTTTTGTACGGAGTACATGAAGCAATATAGAGGAACAACACATCGTGTGTGGAATGCTAAAGAAGACGCAACAATGAATGATGAGGTTCTACGTTGTAATCAGCGTGCAAAACGTAAAATGTCTAACGAAGTGCGGAACTTCGCACATGCGTTTGTCCTTGACAATGCAGCAATTTTGGAAGATTTGCACCAGTAAGTATTAGGACCATACAATGTAATGTTCAGTGAATGCATATTTCAGCATGTCTTCCAATGATTATAACAATGATGATTTCATTGATGGTAGTATCACTAGCTTTGCAAGATTCAATGTAGTATGCTTATAGCAACAAATGAAAACGACGTATGATGTGTAGAGAGTACGTCATCTAGAAGGCTAGACGTTGGGAAGAACGAGAGGCATTTCGCTTGGATTGTCGGCGACACCGTCCAGCACAGCAACCACGCTATCCAATAGAATTGAAGGAATTTCCCAGTTTTGCAGACTAGTTGAGCAACAGAGTAGATGCAACAGAACTAGCTGGTGAAGACGTACCAAACGAGATTTTACAATATGCACGTTCGCCTGAACGATACGCAACATCGCATCGACACATGCACGCTTGTAGAATGCATCTACACGTTCGTAGTTTTGAAATTGGACTTGTCACTCGTGATTTGTGTGTTGTGGCGTCCTTCACTCCTTCACAAGCCAATTTTGATGGGGACTTGTTAACGGACGCCCCATTGAGAGGACTAATGATTACGTAGAGTACATTGAAGAGATCTTGGAGTTGGATTATCGCAATCACTGCACAACAGTGCCAGTGTGCGATTGGGTTCATAGCTCTGAAGACACATGGTATCCAAGTGTACAGAGGGACCAATATGGATTCACTATTGCGAACTTCAACCGCATGGATAGAAAGGTGCACGCTGATTCCTTCGCGTTTCCATTACATTGCCAACAAGTGTTTTTTCAGAGGACCCTAACAAACGTGGGTGGAAGGTGGTTGTCGTACGCGTAGTATGGTAGGTAGCGCTCTTAACCACAACAATGTGGTAAGATGACACGGAATATCGTCCCAGGGAACCCCAAAGGGTGTTCTAAATTCCTTCTAATCCGGTTTAACGTGAATACCTTCAAATCTTACTTCCCACCCGGATTCTACAACTTTCCGGATTCTCTACCGGATCCGGATCTCACCCGTCACCAGATCCGTAACTCCAAATACACGGTTTTTGTTACCTCTATTTTATCCTCAGAGGGTCCTGACTTACTTTTGAGAGGGGTAGGGACAACACCACTCCTTGTATCTAACTTTAACTCTAACTTCCTAATGATACGGTCCCAAAGAACTTTCCGTCATAAACAAAGTACGGACTGGCTCACCTTCACAACTTCGGATTTCTCCAGAAGCAGGTCACTCAGAATACAACCCGACCCCCCTTGCTACAACGACAAATACAGAATTTACCTGGAAACTGAGACGGGGTCCGGTACTAGAACTTCAACTTGTTTTGAAAGCCGGCAGACCTTCCGAGTGAGTGGGGTTTTTCCCAAGACGGTTGCTTATCTCCGTACGGAACCCTCCCTAGCCTTCCGAACTCGCACCCACACCACCAACTCCGGATTCCGCACAACTTCCTTCACAATTCTAAATCCCTTCTCTGGACAAACACACAGTTCACACACCCGGGAAACCCTGAATCCAGACTCCTCCTTACCACCTCTCTACTCTTTAGCCAAAACTATCAAGTATGCGCCCAAACAACCTTTAAAACTCCCAAGGAAAAGGAAAGCAAGGACCCACAAGAAAACTAAGGCAATGAGTAAAAAGACAATAAATTGCAAACATATATTTACTGCTCAAAAATAAGGAATAGCAAGAAAAGGAATGAGGGACCACAAGCAGTCCCTTCCTTTTATAAGAAAAACAACATGCCGGAAAACCCGCGGAAAGTGCCACTTCGCCCAATCCTAAACTGCCTTAAAAGTCCGGGCGGATAAGTTTAACTGAAACTCAACCTTGAAAATCCGGAATCCGGGTTCTGTACGAGACCCGAAACTCCTAGTCTAACAAAATGGTAACTGGAAAAACTACTAGTCTAACTACCTACTTTCCCTTCCACTGTTTCTTTGAACTACTGTCAAACCCTAACTGTCCCCGAGTGCTAGTCTTGCCTTGGGGTGTTCGGAGAGACGCTCGGGTGCTAATCGATGTCTTCTAGACTGGCGGACTGTCGGAATCCGTCTTGTCCATATGGACTAAAGTCCGGTCAGCCTTCTCCAAAGATTGCGGATCCTCCTCAACCTCCACCTCCTCCGAGATCTCGATGGGAACCGGATCTAGTGGAGGCATTGGGGCCGGTGGAGGCGGCTCGATATCGACAAACTGCTCCGGGTGCGTGCGCGCCGGATTCTGCACAAGCTCGATCCGGGCGTCCAGACTACTCCGGACTGGCATATCCGGACCTAGAAGTCCGGAACTCTGTCCTCCTGCGCTGACGATGTTCAGCACAGATCCAAACTGACCTGTCCGTTTGATAGGAGAGATGGGAAGTTGCGTTGACGGAGTAGCGATGACATCCGGAACTTCCGGAAATCCACTGAAGTCGAGGGGCTTGTTCGGATCCAGATTCGCGATCATGGACCGAAACTCCTTCAACGACGCCTCCATTCTTCCCGATATCTCCACCATCACTCGGACTATCTTCGTGTTGGTGAGGGCCGCAGACGTCTTCTACATCTCGTCGTAAAGGGCCGCATTGTGGTAGAGGTCGGCCGGACTCACCATCCATTTCTGGAAGGTCTGGAATGCTTGGTAGGCCTTCTGCGTCGCCTCTTGAGACTGGTGCAACTCCCCTTCCGTCCAGCTCAGCTTCCCCTTCAGCTCATCCCGTTCCGTCTTCAGGTTCCGGATTTCCGTCCTCATCTCGTTCCACTTCAACTCGGGTGGTAGCGCCTTTAGCGCGTCCAGAAGGTTTTCCGGTTCGCAGTGTACCACCTCCGCGGACCGGAGCACGATCTTCGTTAGTCGGTCGTAGTACATCCTTGCGGTTCGGATCCACTCTTCTCCACATTCAAAGAAGCGTGGTCCTTCCCATTCTTTTATATCCTGTGCAAGAAAGGGACCCGGGAATTTACCTCTGGCCGCCGGATCCGTAGACTTCCGTCTCCGGCTTGCAGATGCTTGCTCCCGTTCCTCCTTCTCCCTTTATGTCTCCTTTGGTTCCGGATCCGGCTTTTCTTCCTTGACTTCCGGCTTGGCTTCCTCGTCCTTGTTCTCAGACTCCTGCGTCTCCGGTTCCTCATCATCCGTGCAATTGCATTGCAGCATGATCAATCCGGTCTCGTAATCCGTCACTTCGGCTTCCGTCAACAGTTCCCGGTGCTGGTACAAGTGGAGGAGATACGTGCTGAGCGGGTTCGGTTTGTTCTTTTCCAGGTTTCCGGTGCACCTCCCGACTACACTCGCCACTACCCAGCCCCAGTGAACAACCCGGTTTTGGAACGCCCCGAATATTGTGTTGGCCATCGTGACCGTAACCCGGGAACTCTTGTCCAGATACAGAATCGGTAGGAGAAACCGGAGCAATCGCTTGTGCCTCTCGTCCCGGCAGTCCTTGATAGCGTAGCCTTCCTTCGAGTGTGGCGGATTCACAAACTTGTGCTGGTGGTACTAGTCCGTCCGGGCAACGAATCCGTTTCCGGTTCGCGAGAATCCGTAAACCTCTGCCCACAACTCCTCCATCCACTAGTCTGGATGCCCTCGTACGGTCTGGTCGTATTGATTCGGTGCGCCCACCGCCAATTCCCGGAGGACCTGGTCACTCTGGATGTTCCAGAGTTTCTTCAGTAAACTTGCACACCCCAAGACCTTCAAATTGTTCCTTTAATTGCCGTAGGTGCAGCGGATCCGTTGGAACTACCGGACTAATCTTCCGGGCTGGAACCGTATACCGCGTACTAACCCCTGCCATCCGTCTCACCTCTCTTAACGCCGTAACCCTAACTCACCACACTTTCTCTCACTATCAGCCAGATGCGGAGCAACTGAAAGAAGGCGAGATATGAGGAGGAGCTAGGTTTATATAGAATTTCTACGCCCAACGTTCACTGCAATGGGAACGCAGGCTACGGAACGCCGTAACGTATTCCTAGTCTACCGCCGCAAGCTACTGAATTAAATGACTGCGTTCCGGGTTCCTGCGTTCCGGCTCCTAAATCCGTCCACCCGGATGTCAAGTTCCGTCATGCTCCCGTACTGGTTCCGATACGAAGTCTAAACTAATTCTAAGTATTTATTTGTTTCTGTTAGTCTATGCCTAAACTAATTTTTTTCAAATTTGACCTAGTTTAATTTCTCCTAGTCTATTAGGATCCGTATAAAGCTATTATGGATTCCGATAGTGGTCTGTCGAATTGATGTTCGTGGTAGACGTGGGCAGTTAGAACTTCCTGATTCACAGAACCGCATCATTGATGTTAGAAGCAACGCAGACTTCATTGGCTTGCAACCGCTAGTGCTGCCAACCGAGTGGCAACAGTAGGGGGAACGTACATTACGGTCGCTTCTGCAACAGCAACGGAACAAGATGCACGCATGGAACAATGAAAGATAAGTTGTAGTGTAGTACCTGTACGTACATTCTGAAGAATAACTTGTGTGACCTCAAGCGTTTGAAGAAGCATAGTTCCAAAAAAAGAGTGCTTGTGAACAAATTTTTTTAAATGTTGTCATTGCCAATGATTTTCATGTATGAAGAGAATGTTAGCAAGGGCAAGCAAAGATGTCGACTACTCACTAATGTAGAATACATATGTGTATAATATAATGTGTTGCACAAGTGCTACAGTACTGTACATGTTTTCAGTTTGAGGATGTGCATGTTGTAATGGTGGATACCGTATTGCAATACTATTAGAATGTACAGATTTCATTATATACTAAGTGACAGTACACATAATAGGGTTTTTGTTATCCAACTAAAAAATAAATAAAAATACAGCTATGTGAATTGCATATGAAGTATTACAAGTATCTTTGAAATTGAACTAAATCTATCATGAAGAAGAAATTGTAGGCCTTGCAAGGTCTAACTGCAACCTTCATTCTTGTACAATGAAAGCATGAAAAATTTTCAATTTTTTGTTTTCTGTAGAGAACTACCCACTTGATACGAGTTGTTGGCACTGAATATCCTTCAAAAATTCTCTGAACCCCTAGAGGATCATTGTCCCTTTGGGGGACAAATGTGTTTTCGGGCAGGTACCTATGGGCTGAAATTTTCTCCTAATTTTATGAAATTTTTTAAGGAGGTACAGAAGTTGATTAACTTCGTGGGAATATAATTTTTTTTGAAATCGTTGCCTGGGAACAATAGTTATGACCACATAAGCTCAAACAAGGGCACGGCGGGCAGGCCGGGCAGCCCAAAAAAATGGGAAAAAAATTTGAATTTTCTTTTTAATATTCTTTTTTCTCATAGATTATATTTTTGTGTATCTGGAAAGCGTTGATTCATTTCATTTGGATATGTTATGAAAAAGTTATGAACATTCTTGTTTTGGGGGCAGTTAGAGTATTTTTTTGAAAAAAGTAACTTGTAGGATTCATTTGTGAATGCAATTCCGACAATTTTTCAATTTTTTGCTTTTTGTATGGTCTGATTTACATGCTTGAACAATCTCACCATTGGGATTAGTGCATTTTAATTCCATCTAAAATATATGAATATTTTAGATTTTCCTTCTATCTCATACCTACTTCTACTTAACAATTTTTTTTTAAATGCTAAATTTTTTTTTTTAATTTCTTTTTTACGTAGACTCTGAACTCAATTATCCACTATGAAGATTTGAAGCTCAAATCTTCTTAGTCCAAAAATTTTAAGTTAAAAATGTTAAAAGTCAAAAAATCTAGTCCCGCCATGTGCTGAAAAACTTGTTTTTTCTACTTTAAACACAGATATTTTGCAATTTGAGCGGTCACGAATTATAAAATTTTTTACACACACTTTCAGACTAATTAGGTATACTATCCTACGGTTAGATATGAAAAATAAACAATGTTTTAATTTTTTTTACTCCTTGCTATAGGTATGGCATTTTTGAGAGTTTTCTAGCAAAAAAAAGCCTTGGTCCTTTAGGGGTTAAACATCAATTTTCTTCTAAAATATGTGAAGATTCTATGAAATAAATGACACAAGTAATTTTGTGATAGAAAAATAAATATAAATTTTTTCATACATATCTATCTTGAAAAGGGCAACAAATTTAGAGATGGGCAAGAAGGCTTAAAATCAGTGGTTCTAGGACTATCCTATAAGGGTTAATGAATGCAAGCTAATTCAAGAAGCAGGCACAGCACAAATGCTTGCCCTGGTTTTTTTAACGTTGGTCAGGTCTTACCAGAACCCGTAATAAGTTCACAGGAGTTAACTGCAATGAATTCAGGCCTCCTAGCTGACGTGGCAGAGGCGTGTTTCCAGCCGTGTTTTTCGGAACGTCTACACATTGACATCAATGTCTATATAAACATACATGTCCATGAAAACACAAGCATGTTCCTGCAGTAACATCCACACGTCTACCAAAACATGCACAAGAAATGTTCCTCAAAAATCAGAATTCCCTCTAACAAAGCGATGCTAGAAAAAACTATACCCGTTTTTTCTTAACAACACTAAAAACATAGGTTTCTTATAGTGAATGGCTTGCTACGTATACGATGCCAAGTACAAAAAGGTGATGGCCATAGCAATGTGTGATATGCAATCTGAAGATACCGTGGTGCAGGTACAGTTTTGGAAGAGTTTAAATGCTGTCATGGAGCAACATGGAGTGCCTCAGCCAAACTTTAAAGGATTCATGGCAAATAGTGCCATGGCCAATTGGAACGCTGTCCGTATAGTTTACAGAAATGGCTCTGCCAATGAGGAAATGGCAAATCGTGAGAGAACATGTTTGCTGCACTCGAGTAGTTCTCTTCATAAACACACCCAGAAGTATATCAAAAAAACACTTCAACATCAACATATTTCTCTGTGTAAACAGTACAAAGATTCCAAGAATATGGACTAGGCAAAGACACGATACAATGCAATACGATCTTGGTGGCTATCATCTGGAGCTACAAATGAAGAATCGCTTCATCACTTAGACCATTGGCTAACATTCTGGCATTTTCGGTACCGGCAATGGGAAGGCTTCATGGACATGGTGAGTGAATTCATTATTTCAATGTTTGCAAGTATACTTATTTGAAGAGATGCATTTATTGAATAGAACCCAAAACTTGTATTGTTTCATGTAGTTTTCTGTAATTTACAGTTGTTGACAAAATATAAAGAAACCACATACTTTTCTTTTTTTAAATTTTTAAATTTTTTGAAAAGTATTCGAATTGCGGTGGTCCTTCAAATAGTGAAGATACATCCGTCGGATCCGACGGTTGTTTTTTTGTTGTTTGGTGGACCTCTTGATTTTTTCAACCTCAAACACAACTTCAAATTAGTAGGAGTCCAAATTTTGAATGTCAATATGGCCTAGTAGTAAGTAGTTCTTAAAAGAAATTGTGAATATTTTCCTATATGGAGAAATTGGGTAAATATTCTGTTTTTTTCTTTTAATATGGTAATATATTTCTATATGAATTTTTCTTTGACTGTCCTTCATTTCATAAGAGGACATATTAAGTGGACCACAATTGAGTTTGAAAATACGGAAGTCTATTAAGTTTATAAAGTGAACTGCTAACTAATCCTTGTACTTGCTTGAATATGTAGAAATTGAATTTAGAAGAGATGTTGGACTTACCATTATACAATTTATCTGAAACGGTCCATAACAAGTGGCTGCAAATGTCCGGAAAAAGAGGAAACAACTTGTTTGATACCACTTGTGACGACAGTATTTGTGCTTGGATGCAAATGACGAACTATCGGGCCTACCTTAGAGGTCATGTGGTTCTGGTCCTTCCAAGGAAGAATTGAGGTTGAGGGCTGCCACACAAAGCAGAGATCCAAAGAAAATTGCAGAAGCACTGAACACTTTATCTAGAGCAGAGGGGCTTGGAAATCGTGTACCGCATTTGGAAGGAAAAGAAATCTTTGGAAGTACAAAGAGGAAGTTAGATGTACCCATTGGAGATGCTGGAGACTCACACAGACCGGATAAAGTGAATTTTAGTCAACCGCAGGTGCGAACGAGGTCTACAACAATTTCTAATGACATCTTACAAGAGAAAGGTAAAGAGCCGGTCGCTAACAATTCTCCACATGTCACTATTGCGTGCGAAAGTGACTGTGACATATCGAAGTGGCATATTGCAAGGATCAGCCACAAATCGAATGCAAAATGTCACGCTCAACAGAAAGGGTCAAATATCAAGTGTATTGGCAAAATTGCAAGGGGAAAGAAAGGAACTCCAGTTCCAATATATCGAGGTAGAAAAGTAGAGTATGGAAGTAAGCGAGAGGTGGTGGTGGACTTCTGGTTTTGCTGGGATGATATAGAACGATGTGTCAAAGGCTCAAAACGGAAGTGGATAATAGATTGGCCGGAGGTGCCACAAGTTTGGCCAGTTCTATCAGGAACACATCTCAATCGGGTGGAAACTTTGATCTTACAACATGCAGGATTCCAACTCCAACAACGCCCTACACTGTCGCCTCGTCAACTTTTCAATATGTTAAAGATTTTCAACACTATTTTATTTGACCAACTACCATCGAAGAATCCAGATGTGTATCCAACGGTTAGGAATAGCCGAAACATTCGAAGGATTGCAAATGCACCAACTATAGAACAACAGAATAAGTGGGAGAGTGCAGAAAACATTAAAGGTCAAATTCTAAGAGTAACCTTAATCCCCAATCCGGGTTTAGGTGCAATAGTGTCACTAGAGACAGGGCCAGATCATAACAGAAACGTCTATTGAATTACAGTCGGCCTATTTCCCATGTGCACCTGCCCAGACTTTGTAAATATGGTTGTTTCTGCTATTGGAGGTCGACAGTAGTACGTAAATTGCAAACACATGTACTACTTGTATAGATACTTCTGCAAGATAGACGTAAACAAAGACAAATTCATTCATGCACCCAGTTATAGCTTCAATGAGTTGAAGCTACTTCTAGTTCGAGCAGGAATTATTGCAGTTCCTGAATAGGCATAGGCACATGTTCAAATGTACTTCATTCGTATGGTATTTATTTAAGTATATATCGATTGAAATGATTTGGAACCCCTAATATTGAAAATAGGTAAGCTTTTTTGGGGGCCTTCATTCGTTTTTTGTTTTCCTCAAACCCTTATCTTTTGTTCTTTTCTCTTCATTGTCCAAACTCGTGGCTTAATTCTTGATTGCATTTTGTATTTTTTTGAATGCACTGGGATTTCCATTTGTTCTAAGCGGAAAAAAGAATGAGTAGGTATTTATAAAGTATAGGAAATTGAAAACATGTCTCATAACTCTCATTAGTACACTGTTCTAAGGTGAGTTCTTATGAATGATCCTAAACCCCTATCTAGTATTACACTTATGAATATGAAAATCATTTTCACTCAATCCATTCTCGATTTTATTGGCCTACTTCACTTTTTTCCCTTATCCTTTCCTATTTTTTTAGTCTCTTCTCACTTTTTTTTCCTTTCATTTAAATTTTTTTTTCCTTTTCCATTTTTTTTTCTTTCATAATTTTTTTTCATTTCCCTTCCATTTGTATTTCCATTTCTTTCTCATTTTCCTTTCATTTGTAATTCTCAATTTTTATTTCCCTTCAATTTCGATAATACCTAAACCTTCTTCTCCTTTTTCTTTTTAATCCACCTTTTTTTTCATTCATTTCATTCATTGAGGTTCTCACTTTCTTCATCTTTTTTTCTAGTACAACCCTTCCATTTCTAAACCCTAAATCCCTAAACCTTCTCTTTTTCCATTTTGTACAAATTTTTTAAGATGTGAACAACTGAACATGAGGCAAGATATTACAAATTTACAACGAGTCCTAGAAATTAATTTCAAAATTTTGAACTCGAAACCCTAAACACTTAAACATTGGAGTCATATGTCTACAACAATGATATGAGGTATTCATCTGAAACTACCCTTGAAGCTGTGTACTCATTCTACACATGTCGTAAGTGCTTTAACTTTGCAAAAAAGTCAAAATGAGTGAAAGCCTAAAGACATAGAAAATAAAAATTTTAAGACAATAAAAATAAAAATTTAACCAAATCCACAGTTTTAGGAGCCACGGTCATAGGCCGCAACACTTACTATAAATAGTAATTTTTTTCTATTTTAGGCAATTTTTTGAAAACTTTCTTTTTTTAAACATCATTAACAAAATTTATATAATTTTGGAGCTCTATGCTCGCAAACTTCATGCTCACAGCTTGCAGGCTCGCTGCTCCAAGCTCGCATGCTAGCATCGTTGTTTCTTTGACTCATGTGCTCCTTTTCCATTGAGAACTGTCTGTGCAAGCGAGATTTTTATGAACAATGCACATTTCAAGTGAAAAAAGATACATTGAGCACCGCTGTATTTTTTTGCTCATCTACTATAACTAATACATGTATAGAACACTGAAACTAAATTAATATAGTGAACATGTTTGTAGAGCCGAAAATGAATACTGCACAAAATGTACCTTTCAATTGTACCATATCATACATTCTATTTACTTGTGACCGTGCAAATTGTGTTTTCAGGCAACAGAGCCATGCAAGGCACCTTCCTCCATTTTTTTTTCCCTCTGTCCAAAATGTACACAATGTGTGCCCAAGAAGTACTTTGCAGGCCCAATAATGTTCAGAACTTCTCAGAACTTTGTTTAAGAAGTTATAGCGTGATATACAATTTTCAGAATTTGGTGGCCTGTGTGGATCTAAAAATTAAATTCAATGAATACTACTTTCAGAAGTCCAAAAAAAGGTGAAATTGATTCTGAAGATTTATATATATTTCGTACGGTTGGAATCATACAATTATTATAATTAATGACATGCAGTTCGACATAATTTTAGTTCCAATCACTTTGTAGACAGTTGTGTACAGTTTGCTTTAAAATATTAAACATACATTGAACACCTTCATATTACTCAATTGTAAAAAAGTTCATAGGAATATTTAAACATTTGGTGTTTACTGTTTATAGAAACAAGACAAGCACTACACTGGACATATTGTTTTTCAGTAAGTCAATTGTGTACGATTTACTGTTTCCAAACATTCTACAGTTATTTGACTTTCATTTCCTAGTTTTGGTTATATAAGTGGTCCAATTCTAAATGACCAAAAACATTTCATGTATGTATGTGGGCGCTTAATTACCCATCCTTGGTAATTAATCGGACACAACCAGGTTCTAGGGGTTAACTAAATTCTAACCTAACGGGTGACTAAGCGTCGGTCCATTGTGCCTTCCAAGCAATGGATCTTCTTTACTAAGTTCCTAGTTTCCGCAGGTGACAATGGAGTTGCCCCCAATTGGCGAGGGAATAGTTCGGGCTAACTGTCCCCTAACGGCAGCCTACGCGAACTACCACCAAATCTATCCTAATCTATGGGAATCTGAGGCTAATTGACCTTTCCTAGACTGAGGAGGGATTACCTAAGTCCCTTCCATGGTTTCCTAAGTTGGTTGGGTTTTCTCTTCTAATCTAAGTTATCTTTTTTCCTAATTTAGTTTATCCTTTTCTTTCTAATTTAATTTCCTAATTTAATTTATCTAATTTATCTCCTAATTTACTTTCTAATTTACTTTATCTAATTTACCTCCTAATTTAATCTTCTAATTTGATTTCTCTTTGATCTAATTTATCTCTAATTTAATTTATCTACTTTACCTCCTAATTTAATCTTCTAATTTTAATTTCTCTTTTATCTAATTTATCTCTAATTTAATTTATCTAATTTACCTTCTAATTTAATCTTCTAATTTAATTTCTCTTTTATCTAATTTATCTCCTAATTTAATCTTCTAATTTAATTTATCTTTTATCTAATTTATCTCCTAATTTAATCTTCTAATTTAATTTATCTTTTATCTAATTTATCTCCTAATTTAATTCCTAATTTAATTTATCTTTTATCTAAATTTATCTCCTAATTTAATCTTTCAAGGCAAGGTCCGTTTTGCTAAATTAACCCGAGCTCCTAATTGGATTATTTTGTCCTAAGCTAGTGTTCGCTTCTTGGTTGAGTGTTAACTTTAACGGTTACTAACTTCTAGTCCTATCCTACCCTTATCTAATTTGGTTGCTCTTATGGTTAACTTCTATGTATGAGATGGGTTTGGATACTTCTATCGATGACCTTCTATGTCTAAACTTAAGGCCCACCCCTAATCCCTATTTGCTAATCAAAATTATTTACTACCTAACAGAGTCTAGCATAAATTAGAAGGGAAAAAACCACCGGGGATCTGTTTAATGACTCACCTGATCGTCATTAGCATGTGCGGCATTTTCCTCCATACCTCCAGCCGCGTGCTCGTATTCCATAGTGGACACGTATTTTGAAGTGGCCAAATGCCTACGGCTTAGTGGTGAAAACTGTTACACTCTCGTACCCTACGGCACTCTCTCCCCTCCTTATCTCCCCCTTTTCTTTTGCCTTGGTACTATTCCCACCAACCCCTTAATGGGGGTCTTACGCTATGACGCTAACTCCTTGCAAATTCACCCCCCCCCTCTTACGTTGTCATCTTTGCGTCATTCTAATCTCCCTTCTAATGGCCTTGGGAAGCTTTGGGGATTCCCGTGCACTCTAATCGAAGTAACTATGGATTGTCTCTCTCCTTCTCATTCCTATTTCAACCTCTCTTTCTAATCTCCTACCATTCTTGTTTTGTTGTTTTGGTGGTGATGAGAGAGTGAGAGGTGCGTGTTTTGCAGGTATGGCCGCAAAGGTGTCGCCTTTCTTCCTTCCTTCCCCTTTTTCCCCGTTGACCTTAAGGGCCTTGGCTTCCTTCTAAGTTTCCCCTAATCCCAACTTTTAGTTTCCCCCCCCCTTCTCCCCTTTTTTCTTCTTCCCCCTCCCCTGGACTCCCTGGACCCCAAGCCCTGGACTCGTAGCCCCAATGACCCTCCCAACCCGCAGCCCCAGTGACCCTCCCAGCCGCAGCCCAGCCCCGAACCCCAGTGCTCGACGCCCAGCCCGAACCCCAGTCCCGACTCCCCAATACCCGGCGCCCAGTCCCGACTCCCCAGTACCGACCTCCCAGTGCCCGGCACCCAGTACCCGGTGAACCCAGTCCCGAACCCCAGTCCCGACTCTCCAGTGCCCAGCACCCCAGTCCCAACTTCCCTGGCTGGCTGGTGTTTATGGCTGGCTGGTGTTTAAGGCTGGCTGGCTGGTGTTTTAGACTGGTTGGCTAGTGTTTAAGGCTGGCTGGTTGGTGTTTAAGACTGGCTGGCTGGTGTTTTAAGGGCTGGCTTGGTGTTTTAAGGGCTTGACTAATCTTGGTTCTTAGAGGTGGTCTTCCCCAGGACTGGACTTTCTTTTCTAAAAGGAAGGGGTTTTTGTTGTTAAAACAAAGGGAAAAGACTTCACTACTTCTAACTGGGCCCGGGGGCCTATCAACCACAAAAAAAAGGAAATAAACACACTTGTCTTGGGGGCTAAACTTTGGGCTTTCCCAAGAAGGTCTTGGGAACTAAACTTTGGAACTAAGGTACGTAGGAGGTCAAAGCTTCGCCGTAAGGTTGGTTTTGACACCAACTCTAAGACTTGCAATGTCCCTAAGTTCAAAGCTCCGCCGTCTGGGCCTATTTTGACACACACTCTAAGATTGGGGTAAGTTGTAAGTTCAAAGCTTCGCCGTCTCACGGGCGGTGGGGTCCACACACAAACAACATGGAAGGGATGACTATGGTCAGGGTGTACACACGAGGCAACCGTACCCACAAGGTAAGCATAAACCAGACAACACTTTACACGCTAAAGGCCCCCCAAAGCGGCATCGCCAAGGTACGGTGGGGGGTAACTTTAGGATTAGTACAAGATGCACAAAAAGCAAGTAAAACCCTCTTGACTCACAACAAGTACAAGGTAAGATGGAAAGACCTCAAAGGACCTTCAAAGAGCTTGAGATAGAACAACAAAGGGAGCAAAAAGTGCTCCGAAAACACCGTAGAGGTTTCTTGGCTTGAAACGCCAAAAATTCCAAGATAACTTGGACCCACGGACCCAAAACAAGTATTGGGGGTGTTTTGGGAGAGAGAAGGGCCCCCTTTTATAGGTTTCCAAGGGCCCACTCCCCCCCTCGACGAGTAACCTCATCCATCCGGATTTTCATCCAACTTTGAGATTTTCACCTAATCTTGGGTTTTACGCTGGTCCTAGTTCTTAACTTTTGGAGTTTAGCTCGGAATTGAAAATGGATTGCGCCAATGGCTTCACAATGCCATTTTTAGCCTAAAGGAACCCCTACCCCCTATTTCTATCACAAAAAACCCCTCAGAAACTAGTGCCAACTAGAGCCAATTAAAAGGGTAAAAACCCAACTTTTGGGGTTTACCTCTTTTGGCTTGGGTAACTAGCTAGGGTTGTTGGGGAGGCTCTAGGGAGTAAGAAAAGGCTCCTTGATGTCTTTGTTCCGACTTCATACGCTCCCGGGACGCCGGTCAACCCCGCAAAGATCCTGCCGTAAATATTAATTGGGGGGATGTTGTCAGTTTCGGCTGCTTCCCGCTATTGGAACACCATGAATTTTGTCGGGGCGCGTTATTAACATAAAAGATGCTAGTCTAATTTTTAGTGAGATTTTACCGCGGCCTGGGTATTTTCCATGAATTTCCCAACGTGGCCTTTGGCGGTTGACTGTTCGGAAAAAGATCCTTTGGAGATCAGAAAAAACCGAGACTTTTTGGGGAACCTCTCATGGAGTCCTCCAAGCCACGTGCCAAGTCTTAGGCTATTCTGGCACATAGTTGGTGGCGAGGTGAAAACTAACTTCGGTTGAATCACCGGCAGTCAGGGAATCTTTCACACGTGAGGGAATCTTGGCGAATGGGTTTTGCCGTGGATGTCCCGTCATGCTCCAGACCTGAGAACACTATCCGGCGGCTGTGGATTCCTCCATGCGGCCTGTCTGGGACAAGTAACACCTGCAAGCTAACAATTTGGATCCCTAATGTTTCGTCGGTGGAATGGGGAAACTAGAACCTATCTTTGGAGATTTACGTGGGGACCTTCCTAACTCTCCTAAGACTTAATTTAGCCTATCATGGTCACATGCACTAGGTTTTGGGCTATTTTGGGTAAGTTCCTAGTAGCCCTATTGTTTCCCACTAATCACGGGTTTTAACCTATATACAAGTGGGTTTTATGGGTAATCTATGGATAAAAGGCTATTTATGACCAAATGCTATACTGGTACGTGACATACCTATTTTGGTTCTACACTCTTTTTTGGGCTTTTTGTACTACTTTATGCCTTAATTTGTAATAAACTAAAAAAAAGAAAACAATGAGTCCCAAGTGACGAATTTGGGGCTCACAATGTAGCAAACTTTTTTTGACAAAGGAATCCAATGAGTGACCACCATATACAACATTCTTTCATACAAATGTGACCCGTTGAAGTGCAGCAGTCCATATTTCCACAAGGCTCCAAAAATAATTGTACGTACTTGAAGCATTCATATCTTGCAGTGTATACAGTCAAAAATTGTGGAATTGTGGCCACATTTTCTCAATGCACTTTAGGAGGAAATCATACGATAACATATGTCAAGAACTGTTGTGCACTAAAAATGTAGTTCTTCTTAATGCACGGGTAGTTCAGGAGCATTTCTGCTGAATTGAAACATAGTCTCTCATGTATGGAGATTCATTTTCTTCAGCAGAATTCATAAAAGCGAAACTGCCTAAACCATTTCATTCTTTTCTTTGAATACAAAATGCACATAGCATGCGGACATCCTTTTTTTCCCCTCTTTATTCATGCAACGGTCATCCAAAGAAAAAAATAATTAATAACTAATATCTAACACAGAAGAAGTTGATAACTTTGCAATATTAAAAAAAATGATGGAAGGAAGTGCCAAATTCTCATAAATATTTTCCTCTCTCTACACAAACAGTAATTGTGCTTATTGCCAACTTCTGAAACATATATAATACGCCTACCCTTCAACTCCTGTATGAAGCCCCGAGCTATTCTGTATTAGTAAGCTCATATTTGTGTAAATGAGACTATGAAGTTTCTTATTCTGTTTATTACTTCAGATGTTCATGATAATCATTGTTTCATATTCAAGTAATTAGGAAAATGGAGAATTCAATAGGTTTTTACCATCAAATTTCTTTGATTTCATAAAGGTACATGTCCTTCTACATTTATGATTTATTAAAATACAACTCTTTTAATATAGGATTGCACTCTCAAAGTGTCCGTTTTCTCACAAGTTTAATAACATAGCGATGAGAAGTTCTTGAAGCCAAGAGTACCATGTAAATAAAAAGAACGAACAATCGACTTCATGGAAGGCCATGTTTCCCTAATTTATCAAAATTCTTCTACATGGTCTCTTTAATGTTAATAGAAATTACAATACTTCGAAGAAAGAGAAATTACATTTACTGAAATATAGTATAATGAAAAGGGTCAAGATGAACTGACCCCCTCGCTCGTCCCCCGTAAGTCATTTCAGGTGGTGGAATTAAAAAAAAGACCCCCTATTTTGTGCCTTGAAAATGTATGTTCTATATCTCTCCTATCTAATTTGGGGCCTCTAATTGCAAATATGAATTCAGAAATTGCAAATTTTTTTGTACATGGGAAATTAAAAAATTCAAGGTTTTAATTCAGGGACAAGCAAAGGGGTCAATTCACCCCGGCTGATGGAAAGTGGTCGAAATATTTTTCACGACTGGTACAAGCTAATTTCTGAATAAAAGAATTTTGACATTGACATGGCTGCATGCACTGGTAGTCCGTCCATCTAGACAGCAATTTTTGACAGAGCATGATGAAAGCGAAGCTTCCTCTCTTTTCTCAATAGACAGGCAAAGTTTTACCTGACTTGAAACTTTTTTACTGGGACTTACCAGTAGTGAGCGGAAGCCAAAAGCTGACGTGGCACTGACATGCTCTTCAGTACGTCAAAGAAAACGGCCATCTATTTCCTGCGATGCTTCTTGCAACATCTGCGTTCCATGTTACATGCATCTGTTCTTCTTCAAACATACACATGTCCTGTACAACATAACATTGAATCCTAACTTCCATGCCCGGAAAGAAAACTTTTGCTTGCTGTTCAAATAAACTGTCTTGTTGTACCATAACGTCCACAAAAACAGGCGCTCCTACTAGTGTAAATAAGCACTTACAACAACAAGCCTTTAGTATTCCAAAATACACTATATGTCTATATTCTAGTTGTACAAGAAAACAATAGTATTCTACTATTCTTTATCATCTAACACTAAGTTCAATGATCCACAAATCATAAAAAAGAAGGACTTTACTTGAAGGTCATAAATCATCATGTTAGCAAAGAATACTAATATGAGCACCTAGTCTAGAGAGGTGGTGTAGCTTGGACCATGATTGGATTTGAAAACCTTCTATTTGCAAATCTTGTGAGTATCCAATTTTATAATGTGAATTGAAGGTTATATGATTTTGTAATAATTTAAGTTTGTTCACTTTTTCCAAATGATACAAATATGCAAAAGCAAAATATAATTAAGATCACTAAAAACAAGTTAAGACAACCAAGTCTATATGGCAAGATACACAAGCACCTACAAGTCATACCATCATAAAATTCATCAAGCTTGATGTGCTTAAGCTGATCTTTGCAATTTCTCCCATTCATCAAAATTAAGAAGGCCCACCAAAACACCCGATTACAAGCCTCAAAACAAGTGCAACATCAATTCAATAGTCAACTTTATACAACTACATCAAACTGAAGAGCCTCTTAAATCCTTATTGTAGCCAGTATTCATGTCCAACTAGGTAGATATATTTGTAAGCATTTTCACCACCTCACGCATTGAGGGACGACTTGCAGGTGTGTAATTGGTGCACAATAACCCCACTCGTAGGACTTCAACCATCTCACTTTGTGAACTCATCCCACACTTGGAGTCTAGGATCTCACGCAATCCTTTTGGTGTTAATACTTTGTTATGAACCCATTGTACTAAGTTTGCTTCATCCACACCTTCCAATAGATTTGCAGCTCGTTTTCCAGTCACCAACTCCATCAACACAACTCCAAAGCTGTAGATATCAATTTTCTCTGTCACTCGCGTTCCAAATGAGTATTCTGCACCCAACATCCCAACCCCAGTTACATCCTAGTCATGCCAACCTATTATAGCTTAGAATGAGAATTGACCAATTCCACAACCTACTACAAGCATAGCCATGGACGGATGAAAGCATTTAACTCTTCACCTGGAGGGATGTAGCCTACAGAGCCGACAACTGAAGACAAGTCAAGTGATACTCCTGGATCCACCATTCTTGCAATTCCAAAATCAGCCAAGTGTGCTTCATACTCCAAGTCCACCAAAATGTTGTTGGACTTCACGTCCCGGTGGAGAATTTGAGGAGAGCAATCGTGGTGCAAATACTCCAATCCCTTCAAATATAGAAAATGCAAAGTTTATTAATTATTCTCCAAGCACCTACAAGGCCACAAATACATAATTCACCCTAAGAAATCTAGTCGAATAAAAAATGGAGTGGTCACAATTCTAACTTAGGAGCATGAGGGATGGACTATAGTAACGAACCGTAGCAGCCCCCACAGCTATTTTGTAGCGCATTTCCCATGGGATTGGATTTGTCGTGGGGCCATGCAACAAATCTCCTAAGCTGCCGTTGGGCATGTACTCGTACACCAAAAGGTTGTTATCACCCTTGGTACAACTACACAAAAGTTTCACGATGTGCCGATGACGGATGTTGGCCACTGTCTTCAACTACACCCCATCCAAGCAACCAAACCCCATACACATTCATAGTTAAATTTGCAAGAACGACTCATCATTTGCAAAGAACTACACTTGTACCTTTGCAACCAATAGAAACCAACAAAGGTCTTTTCGAACCTTGGTACCAAAGCCGTGATCACATTGCCTCTCCTCTTTCTTCACATTCCAAAGTTTCTTTACAGCTACTATTTCACCATCACTTAGAGTGACCTTATACACTTGACCGGAACCGCCAGCTCCGATCAGATTTTCTTCTTCCAAGGCCGTGACCTCATCTTCATGGTATACTTTATTGTGAAACGATGTCAATGTCCATGAACTTTCCTCCTCAGGCAAGTGCGAAACATCCCTCTTGAAGGCACGACCAATGCAACTTCTGAAAACAAATACTAATACCATAAGCAACAAAAACGTCACTACACCAAACACCCCCACCCCCACCATCCATGGTTTTTTTTTATCTCCCTTGGATGCCAAGTCTTGGGTGGTTGAATTGGAACCACAAGAGCCTTCCAAGCACAAGTATGGATTTCCAGTGAAGTTCACTATCACAAACTTTGCTCCATTTCCCTCCATTGGGATGACACCCGACAAGTTGTTAAAAGCTACATTCAACACTTGCAAATTTACCAAGTTGAACAAGCCTGTAGGGATGGATCCTATGAGGTTGTTCTCTGAGACATCTAAAACACTCAATTTATTGAGGTGGGCTAGTTCGTCAGGAATGGTGCCATCTAGATGGTTCCCAGAAAGGTCCAATTGAAAAAGCTCAGAGCAATTTCCAAGGGTGGTAGGAATGGCACCATGGAACGAATTGGCACCCAATACAAGTTGTGTCAAGCTTGACAAGTTTCCAAGCAAAAAAGGGAGGGTGTCATTGAATCCATTGGAGTTGGCTTGGAACTTGACCAAGCTGGTTTGTCCAATCTCTGAAGGAATGGGACCCGAAAATTGATTGTCTTGCAAAAACAAGATGGAGAGAGACTTTGCATTTCCAATGCCGACGTCTATACTTCCGTTCAAACGGTTCCCACTCAATTGCATCCTCACCAAATTGGCTCCTCCCCACAAGCTTAGTGGCATAGGTCCCTCAAGCTGGTTGCCATCTAATCGCAATACGTTCAAGTTTGTACAATTGCCATATGTCTCAGGAATCATACGAGTTAGTTTGCATTGATATATTCCAAGATATTGCAAACTCACATTGTTGTTCCAGCAAAGATATGGAGGCAAAGGACCTTCAAAAAGATTATGCCCCAAGTCCACTGATAGAAGCAAAGTATTCTTCTCAAGATCATATGGGATTTCACCAGACAATTGGTTTTGTTGGAGAGAAAGTGTTGATAAGTGTGTCTTGTTGGCAATTTCAGGAGGAATCGGTCCACTTAAATGATTTTGACCAAGATCAAGATATGTCATAAGCGACAAGCTCCCCAAAGTAGGTGGAATTTGTCCACTAAAATTATTTCCATTCAAGGTGAGGCGTGTGAGAAGCGTCAAATTTCCTATACTGGCCGGAATCTCTCCACTAAAGTTGTTGGCTTCAATGTCAAACCAAGTCAAGCTGCCCTTCAAACTTGCTAGGCTTGCAAGGTCTCCACTCAAGCCATTTTCGAAAGCAAGAAGAGACCAAAGCCTTTTGCATTTGAATAGAGAAGATGGAAGTGGCCCTGTTAGCTTATTTGTAAAAAGCCATAGTACTATCAAGTTTGGCATGCTTCCACACAAGTCTGGAGTGTGACCATTGAATGAATTGTTGGCCAAATTGAGTTCTTCCAAATGCATCAAATTTTTAAGAGAGGGAATAGGGCCCATGATATGACACCTTTGAAGTTCGAGAGTCTTCAACTTCGTCAACGTCAATAGCCTTGTCGGGAAAAGAGATGGTGGGAAATTCACGCCATGTAGGCGAAGATCCTCCAAGCCCTCCCATAAGCTCACATTCGGCCATGGCACCATGTCCATGACGTCTAAATCTGAGCCTAGCCACAAAACTTTCAGGTTTGGTATGGTGAAGAAGCCCAATGGTAGTGAACCATTCCAATTGTTATTTGATATAGCCAATTCCTCAAGCTTTGTCAATGAAAGAATGGAATCTGGCATTTGGCCTTCGAAGTAGTTAAATGGAAGACGCAAAACTCGTAGTTCTTGGAGCTTGTCAAATTTGTTCTCTAGGGTGCCCTCAAAGTACGAATCTGTTAAGTCGAGCACTTGTAGATGTTGGAGTTTAGGAAAATCATTTGGAAATGTCCCGCCAATGAGAGTATAACTCATGTTCAGGTACACCAATTTAGAGCAGTTGACAATGTCTTCAGGGAAATTTCCGCTCAAACTTGTGTTTCCCAAGTGCAAGATTGTAAGATTGACAAACTTTGCTGCATGCCAACACACTCTGTGTCAATTAAGCTAATCTCATCCAAAATCAAAGTTACAATGTTGCCTATTCAAAGCACCAATTCAAAATCAAATACATGATTTGAAATAACAAAGCCACTTACAAGGAGTGAGAGCATGGATGTCGCCAACCAATTTGCAAAAAGGCAAAGGGGAGAAGTCCAATGTTGTTACGGAATCTTGGGTGCATTTCACACCATTCCACAAACAAGGAGTATTGTCTGAGGCATTCCAGTTGCTCAAGATGTTGTCTACATCCTCTAAAATATCTTGCTTCCACTTGAATAACACCTGGCCTTCTTCGTTAAGACACAACACACATCCAGACAGCACACTGGTACATGCCATGGCCCACAAGAGATAAACCTTGCATAGTCGTCTACCATCCATATTCCTCCTCTACATCTCTAGAGGCAAACGGATCATCTGGTAGAACTTGGCCGTGACAAGTCTTCAATCCTTTGATGTGCCTAGTACTCAAAGTAGGCTTCACTACATATGACTCAAAGCATTCTGATTTCAACAAGGAAATCTTTTGTTAAATTGAAAAAATAATAGGTCATACACTTTGTGGTTGCTTCACCCAAGTCCTAAGAGGTTCCCTTTGCCAAGCTACATGCCAAACCGATCCATACTCATTACAAGAATTCAAAGGACACTTACAAATTCAAAATACTTCCTAAACCACTGACAACTCAAAATTTTCAAGGACCTCCACCAAATTGTCTTTAAACTATTGGTAAACCAATTAGAGTGGAGATATTGGAGTGGAGATTTTATTTCCATCAAGAAGAAACAAATTAAAGACCAATAGAAATTTGGAGAAATTGAAGAACCATAACTTCAAAGCAATTGAGTGGAAAGTTCTATTATAAACATGGATTACAATACCACAAAACCTAGCAATGCACTCCTTACTTAG
This sequence comes from Rhytidiadelphus loreus, assembly GCA_947034895.1. NCBI lineage: Eukaryota > Viridiplantae > Streptophyta > Bryopsida > Hypnales > Hylocomiaceae > Rhytidiadelphus > Rhytidiadelphus loreus. The sequence continues at coordinate 22,121,197 of OX344765.1, read as the reverse complement.
ACTTTGTAATACTATTAAAGCTTAGTAATCAAGAAAAGTGATACAAACACATACTAACTATATTTGAGTATTTGATTTAAACTAAGAATATGAAGCTTGGCCAATTTGTTTCTTCTGCATTCTGAAATTTTGAAAAACCCCAAGCACTAAACAAATATTGCAATTGCAAACTCTATATGATAGAATCCAAAATAGACTACATTATGTGTATTTCATTCATACTTTCTATTTATAAAATAGATTTTAAATTTTTATTATAAAATTGTGTTTCTCATTGTAAGCTTTGCTTGCAATACAAAATTTCAAATTATTCTAATATATATTATAATTGATAAAATTTTATTTAATTATTTAATTAAAATAATAATAATAATTTTTGTCTTCCAATCAAAACTTCTAATGAAATCAATAGCAATAGAAAATAAATTTAACTTGATGATAGCATTTAACTTGATAGTCTTTGGCAAGGGTGTCTTGGATATAAAATATAAAATAATAATTAATTGATAAATCTTCACACCAATCTTCATTGCTATATGTGCCTTCTAAAAAATTTAAAATTAATTGGACAAATTTTCCTATGTTTACTAACTTATTTTCTTTTTTCTACATAAATTATAACAATGATAATTTTACATGAAACAAATTGAATATTATTATAAAGATAGAAAATCTATATGATCATGTTCTAAAAATATAAGATTGATATTTGAACACAGTTTAAAAGGCTATTACATTAGGCATAATGTTTCACCATTTTGCAAGGTCTTTTGGGGGTTAAACAAACTCTATACAAATGCGATAACATGGATTAAGGTCACAACACCTACAAGCTACACTCTTTTTCCATCCCACTACCTCAAAGTTCAAATGACCTAAAAAAATTGATGAGATTATTAGCAAACTCAAGAAAAATGCAAACCAAGTGGTTTCGTAATTATAACACTCTAAAAATATTTTACAAAATTTCAAAGTTCTATCTTGAGAATATAAGATAGTCTAAACTTAGCACTATATTTACCTTGAATGGACACCCTTGGTGCAAAAATTGTCTCAAAATTTCATTGGTTGCTTTTGAAAAGTTGAGGTTTTAGCCTTTTAGGTCATGGAAGTGTTCATTAAAGGTCCATTTCTAGGTGTTAAAGACTGGAAGGTATTGCAATTTGGTGTGTCTACCTCATAATATATATAAAAAGATATTATCTAGCAATACTAATAAATTTGTGAAATATAAATATAACATCAAATACACCATCCTTGCACTCCAAAAAAAAACAAGAAAAACCCTACATAACCATGTCACCCACCTATGTTAAGATTCCTATCAATTTAGGCTGCCGAGGATATAATTACAAAGAGTTTTAATGGCAATGACTTGGTTGCATTTTATTACTACAATTTACATGTTTATATATAATTACAAACCACATAATCCCGTGCACTCCATACAAAGTCTACTAAACAACATTGAAAGAGAACACCTATAAAGTTAGACAACCCATATAGACAATTTGCAAAAGATAGAAACACATCAAAATATCAAATGCAATTAGAACTTACTTTAATTGACTACAAGTTGAATCCACAAAATGCCAACAACGTTGCAACTGAATCCCAAACTTCAAGACATGTACAATGCCTTGCTTGATTCCCTCAATGCCTTCACAACTCTGCACATTAGAATGTCACCCCAATCAAATAGTAAAGATCAACCACAATACTTCAACCACACAAGCTTCATCTATATCCTAAAGATGTGATAAGCACAACACTCTATAGCCCTTTGCTCTTACAATCAAAGAGAAAGTAATCCCCCCACCTACAAAACCTTGTCTACAAAGGTTTACAACTAAACCACTTGGCTATGGCAAGGCTATCTTTAATAACAAATTGAAAAAAAGACATCCATGGAAAATCCCAACTAATTAAAACAACCTCAATGGACAAGTTGCAAAAGATGGAGAAACATAATAAGGGATATGAACTAGCTTAAATCAATTTTAGGCACAAGCCATTCCAAGAACAATAAAGACAAATACTTTACTCCTCACAATACAAAGAAAGATGCACATTGTATGTAACACACATTAAATATGAGAATTTGCACAACAAAAGGCTTTATTCCCTTGATAGCTTCACGGATCTGCAAGATGGGAACGGAACTGAAGGTCGGTCATAATCACTTCTCCAAACCACGAAGACCTAGGCGGCGTGATCTGTAACAGCAGCCGAGGAGACGAAGCTAGTCTAGACCCTGAGCAAAATGATTCACATGACGCTCTGTCACCCTAAAGCAATAATTAGAAGAACCCAAGCCGATGTTGTGGTGCATTCCATCAAAATCACTAACCTCGCCCATGACAAGGCAATCTTCAATCGCAAACAGGCTAAGAATCTACCCAACTAATTACGACAACGGAGATCAATCACTTGCATAACAACCGATCAGAACTTGCTTGACCCAATGTCAGGCAGACTCCAATCTCAGCAAGAACCACTTGATCAAGACAGACATCTCAATCCCAACCATACCGACAGAGATGCACATGCAGCCACTCGTACCTTCAGGTCAGAGTTCGCACGGAGCTTGCAGGCTCTTTTTCCTTCAATGGCTTCAAGGCTCTGCAAGAGAGAATATCGCCACAGATTAATATCCAAGATCGAGCCCACCACTTCCGCACACCAAAGCCGAAACTCGAACTTAGAACTCCCACACAAACAAGACCTAGTGCCTAGAGCTTGATGACTACGAAACCTGGGACAAATACTGCAACAACAACTCACAATATAAGCTGCTCTCGTGCATGCCACTCGGAGAGAGCTTCAATTCGTCGGTAAGCCCAAGAGAGCGGAAACTTCAACTCGGTCGAGCACGACCCACCAAAATAAATTCACAGGGGAGCCTGAATCCGGTGTTCGACAGCGGGGGCAGCGACCACTGCGTTCCTCAAGAATGCACGGTCCAAGTGCGTGGAGTAGCAACGTCGGAGAACAAGGAAAGGGTTCTCTCGGGCTCTCGGAAAGTTCGGCGTGCAAAGGACGACACCACCACTGCCACAGTAGTGCGTCCGCAAAAAGTCTTCTTTGTTCTCGCCCTCGGTCCAGCTACCCTGGGAGTGGAATCTCTATCTACAGTTCTGTTCACCGCCACTCTACAGTGTGCGTCCGCAAAGAGTCTTCCTGTTCTCGCCCTCGGTCCAGCTACCCTGGGAGTGGAATCTCTACAGTACTTTTCACCGCCACTGCTACAGTGGAGCGTCCGCAAAACGTCTTGCCTATTCTCGCTCACGGTCCAGCTAAGCTGGGAATGCAATTTCTAGGCCTCTACAGTACTGTTCACCGCCAATGCTTCAGTAGTGCGTCCGCTAAACGTCTTCAATTCCCTGTTCTCGCCCTCGGTCTAGTTAACTTGGGAGTGGAATCTCTACAGTACTGTTCACCGCCACTGCTACAGTGGAGCGTCCGTAAAACGTCTTCAATTCCCTATTCTCGCCCTCGGTCTAGTTAACTTGGGAGTGGAATCTCTAGGCCTCTACAGTACTGTGCATGTGGGGTTGCAGCCATTGCGAGACGTTATGGACCCCCATCCGCTCCGCTCATCAGAAATGCCTGAAACGAAGACCAAATGACCAATCCAAACCGCAAGTAAACGACAGACAGGAAACTATCATGATAGTTGGCAGTAGCCGCAAGAGGGGCAATTGAAAAAACCTTCTGCCCCCACACAGAGTCTTCCATGTACGTCAAAGGTAGGAGATGCATGTGCTCAATGAATATGGAAGAGGACTCGACTCACGAGCAGGGTTTGTACAATCCACATAACGAACTCTCACCGTACCCTTCTTTAATTAATTTCGCCGAGCCGAATGCCTCAAATCTTCATCTACATTCCGCCATCGCCATTGCGCCAGTGTATTTCAATACAACAATTTTGTACTGCGAACTTATTCCATGAAGGAAATCCGCTCCAACAGGAAACCAGCCAGGGATTCTGCAACACTCGCCATTGCGCCAGTGCAGTTCCACACTGGGCATGCCATATTCCAGGTTGACCCCAAATGTTGGCGAGACGTTAATTACCCCCCTTGGAGCTAAAGGGGGGCCTGCGTGGCATGAGCAGTGGGGCCCTTCCCTGGCTCCCGTCCCCACTCTCAACATTAAGCAAAATGAATGAACTTTGCCAAATACCTAATAAGCAAAAGACATCTACTGCTTCTCATAATTGCTATAAGTCACTCAATTTTTGTACTCTGGAAATTGGAAAATGCATAAGCATGCTATAGCAACTCAAAAGTAAACTTTGACGCTTACAAAATTCAAACAGCACGCATTCAATCATATGTGCACATTTGAAATATAGTCTAACCAACTTCTGGGGAGACACTGAAGTGCCACCGAATTCAAAAAATTGGATCTCAACCTCCGTATCTCTGTTTCTCATCACGGCAATTGATAGCCTCGCCCACAGACACAATTTTATTATAAGTAAGTGACAATAAGTAAAGTTCTTGTTGAGTGCTAAATTAAAACTATTCTTCCACCAATTTGAAACATGGCAAAATTTTATTCACGTATCATTCATCCTATCACTTTCCTTATGGGAAATCTAGAATATGGAGAGAACTGCTAAATCTATCATTCAATTTCATTGTTCAGTTACCTTTTTATTACGGAGTATTTATTAGCACAATGGCCTATGACATAATATAACGGCCAGGGTGAATTGACCCTCTCATTGCCCCTCCAGGGCAAACCCTGGAATTTTTTATTTGCAGGATTGTCCTGAGCAACACTACAATGAGCTCAAAAGATGCAGGTACATTGGGCTCCCACAATGATGACATTGAGAGATATTATTATATTATTATTGTCACAGTTTAGACTTTAGATTCAAGGAAATAAAATAAAAAATAAAAATAAAAATTCTTTATCACTATCAGAGTGTGTGAGCAACCCTTGAAGGGCCTGGAAGGCTTTTGTGGCCATATAGTATATTATGAATTTAGTGCTACTTGATCATAAAAACATTGACAAAATATTGTTCAAAACAAAGTTAACTAATGGTCATGATAGTATGTAGATAACAATGTATTCCAATTCATATATTAAACCACAATTTAAGAATTATAAGGCTAAATACAAGTCATATAGAGGGACCCAAAGGGCCTTTCAAGGAATTGGGGTGAACTGACCCTCTTGCTCGTCCCTCAAGTTAGTACAAGGGGTGCAAGTAAAAAAAAAGACCCCTTATTCTGTGCCCCCAGAATGCTCTTCATCTCTCCTAGCTAATTTTGGGCCTCTAATTGCAAAATAATATGAATTCAAAATTTGCAAATTTTATCATGCGTGGGAAATAAAAAATGTCAAGGTTTTCCTTCAGGAACGAGTGAGGGGGTCAGTTCACCCCGGACTTTCAAGGGTTAAGGGTGAACACAACTTTTATTGAAAATTAAAAGATGAAATAACGATCTAGAGCAGGGAAGGGCCCCACTGCTCATGCCACGTCTTGCCAAATGTTGTACAGAAATTACAGTGACATAACATTTCTACTCTAGAAGCTCGCCGGAGCTCACTTGTGGCCTTGTGTTACAAAGTGCTACAAATGTCTGGGCAAGGCCATACTGCTTATAATTCCTGCATGATTCGCTTCCGATCCTCGAAATTGCGCACATTCTGCTCGCCAAGTCGCCATGGTCCACTCTACAGTAACTTACTGCACGGGCACAGTCATCCTGCAGGTCGGGGTGAACTTCACCCCTCGCTCGTCCTTGAAGGAAAAACCTGAAATGTTTTTTATTTCCCACGCATGATAAAATTTGCAATTTTTGAATTCATATTATTTTGCAATCACAGGCCCCCAAATTAGCTAGGAGAGATAAAGAGCATTAAAATAGGGGGTAATCAGTAATACATAAATCCTTTTTCTGCGCATACTCTATGGTAAATCTGAAATCTGAAGAGGTTTACATTTAGTGTTAGAACATATTAAAAAAATGAATTTGCAAAGAAAAAGATTGAGGGGGCTGGGCGCACTAGAAGAAACCCGCATTTTAGATGATGTTTTGTAACTTTTTTAAACGGATTTTAGGTGATGTCCATTGCAACAAAATCTTGTTTTTATGTCAACATTGATGTTATATTGAATGTATTGTTGACATAAGAATATAGGTTTGTTGCATTGGACGTCACCTAAAATCCGTTATAAAAAATTACAAAACATCACCTAAAACGTGAGTTTCTTATAGTGGCGAGGCGACAAGAAGCGAGTAGAGGCGGATCCAACAAGCGGGCGGGAGAGAGCAAGCAGAGAAGGAGTGGGAGATTCAAACCAAAACGGTAGCGGGAAGGCGGAGTATAAACCACATACACACGAAAAAAAATTTGTCTCTTAGATATCATAGGAGAAGAGTGGAGGAAGAGGAGAACAAAGTAAGAGGAAGAATAAGGAGCCAAAATCAGGAAAGTGTGTGCGAGGAGGCAAAGAAAGGCGGAACTCAAGGTAAGGCCAAGGAATGAGATGACAGAAAGGAAGAGAAGCTAGAGGCGGCGCATTGAAGTCTAATATTACACTAATTCCCGCAAAGTTCATATTTACTATTGTATGGAGTGGGGTGGTAAGTACACTAAATGTAATCCAACACTAAATATCCTTTTTAGTGTAGCATTTTCTAACTCCAAGCTTGAGAAACAAGAACAGAGTGACCGTGAGGTTCTGTTCTAAGTAAACAACAATATTTAGTTTATTGATAGAGGATACAGGGGAAATTAAACAAAAATATCTAGACAAAAATAAGTGCTGAAAAAATTGGTAACGATGATTTTATTTTAGGTGGTGAGTATTAGAACTATTTATATTAGTTGATTGTAAGTTGTTTATAAAAAATCAATGAAAATTTAAAAAGGTATTATTATGAAATTTTATGTTGTTTTACAAAAAAAAAATTAATATTTGTAGTAAAATCATTAATTTTATGCCATATTTTCTATTTAACCCTTAAACGTCCAAACAACGTTTTTGGAAACATAGTGATTTTGGGCAGCTCACTACAAACAAATTTTCTTTTCTTTTTTTTTGAAAATTTTACACAGCATGGGGACAAGTGGTAGCTTTAAGGCCCAATGATTTTCATAACTTTTGACTACATGATTCAAAAGTTATTCCATAATATGTAATTTTCAGTGTTAAGCGGGCAACCTAGATAGTCCGGCCACAAAAAAAGAAACTTCTTTGAAAATCGCTTTTTAAAAAAATAAAAATTGAAATTGATTCTTTAGATTTTTATATATGTGGTAAGCTTTGAATTATTCCATTTTGATTAATGAAATGAAAGTTATGAAGAATTTTAGTGTGGATTAGTTTGTGGGTAGTTATGAAAATAATCTCTACTTTAAAATAAACTTTGATGTCCTTTATTTAACTCAATTTTAAATATTTTTGGAAAAAAATAAAAATATTAGGTGTATATTGTTTATTACAACATTACCACTATTGGGATTGGCATTTTTCAATTCTTTAAATAAATTGTTAGCAATTTAATTAGTATTTTTAATCATTCTCTACTTCTTTCTACTTACTATTTTTTTCCTATATGTTGTACAATTCCAAATGATCTGAAATTTTTCAAGCAATTATCCAACTTGACTTGAGGAATGAATCCAAAGAGCAACCACCATTTTGGACATTTTTTCATACAAATGTGACCTTGTGAAGTGCAGCTGCCCGTATTTTCATAGGGTCAAAAAAATGACTTTTGTCACTTCAAACGTTAGTATCTTTCAATCTACATGGTGGAAAATTCTGAAATTTTTTCCACATCTTCTCTAACTATTTTAGTACAAGATACTATGGTTACATTTGTCTACAAATGTTTTTCATCTAAAATTTGGTGCTTGTAAATGCAAGGGCAGTTTTGAAGCAGTTTTGGTGAAAACATAGTCTCTGACGTTTAGGGGATAAGAGCCGAAACTGAATTTTGGGGAGGTGAACCTTCTTGAAATATTTTTTAGTAAACTTCCCTTGAAAGACAAGTGGAATTGGCATCTAACCCAAGTCGTTTCATATTTTTTGGAGCTTTGAGGAATTAGTTATGAAATTTGGAAGAGGGCGATCCTAAAATGTACATAGTTCTTACATTGTTGAAGACTATGAAAAAAAATCATGTACAAACTATGCACATTTGAAGAGGTGGGCGATTTTAGAATATGTGCTGTAGTATATTTTTCGGAATCTAATCTTTATTCAACTAAATCCAAGTTTGAACACCAAGGAATGAACTATATAAGGTTAGCATAGTGTATTCAAAAGTCACAATGTACTAGTTTATTAGATTAAAAGGTTTATTTACTCTTATTCCCACTAAAACCCATGATACAACTCATACTGTCCGTTAATAGATGCTATTGACTGATGTATGTAGTCACAGTCCTGTCTAGTGTGCTGCTGGCTCGTGACAATAGTTTTGGGACAATAGTTCAATGTAGACTGACTTGTGTATGGATGCAATGCAGGACTTAGACTTTAGTACAACTCACTATAGTACTTTGAAAATAGTACAAATACATGTTTTTAATATTTCAAAACAAATTAGAGTTAAGGATTTGGAAAGGCTTACAATAAGTCACCCCAAGGCTCTAGGACAATATGGCCAAAACACGTGCAAATCAGTATGCTCTACCTAAAATCCACACAGAACCCCACTTACAACATGTATATGCAATTTTCAATACAACACTCTAATAACATTGATGTAAAACAAATAACAAAAGCCTAACCCTAATTCTAACTCCCAAATGGATTAATTCCAACCAGGGGTACGGTCCAAAGGGCTGTTCGAAAAATTTGGGCCTTTATTTTAGTTTGTTTTTGGTCAAATAATTAGGTCAAAATGTCCCAAAATTTTATACCCAAGACCATAGTTGCAAACTTTAAAGTCCCAAAACAATCTTTAAAACTCTGAAATTTCAACTTAAATGGCCAATGGCCTATGACCGTGCGATCAACCCTATGACCACTCGTTGCACCCTATAGCTGCGCGCTGAAATCCCTAATTCGATTTCCACAGACTGCAGCGACCTGCACCTGCTGCGCCACTTGCGATTTGAGATTTCTCGGTCGATTTGTCCAAATTTTTTGAATTAGTTCATGAATCTCACTTAGTCTCTCAATCTTGATTCCCACAATCCTCTCTAATAATGAATTGACACAAACTTTTAAAATTTCGAGATTTGCTGAAGGTCGAACCAGACGCGGCAACAATTACTCCAATTCAGTTTCGATTTGGAACTCACAATTTCTCTAATTTGATCATGAATGAGCAATCGAGCAATGAATTACACACAACGAGCACAATTTGTACACACCAATTGAAAGAAACTAAGATTTGTGGCGGTTGCTGCGCACGTCGAGATTGCCGAATCCATAAATCTGCTGATTCTTCACTCCAGCACTCACAGCGATCAATTCGTCTACACAGGGAGTTGTGTAAGTCTTTCCATTTGATTTTTTGATTTGCGATCGTGAGACTGCTTCAAGAATGGAAAGTCCTTGACGCTGCAGCATCCCGACACTTGAATCACCACCAAACTCCGATTCTTGTTCACAGTGTTGGCAATCGTTTCGGCTATTCCTCCAATCAGGCTCAAATCCCAATAAATTGCTGGCCCAATCCACCCCCAGAGCAAGGCATTCTTAGAATCTTTCTTCAATCTCTCAATTTCGCTCCAGATTCATTCATAGACGTGTTGCAGCACCGTCTCACGGAATTCAGCCACTTTTTGTGATATGATCAAACTGCCGCAATTGACGTTGAACCACGCTTAGAAATTGTTGCACCGCATTGCAGCCTTCTCCTTCACGGGCTGGTTAGTCGGATCGCAATCTCGGACGATCTCGTCCCACGCCAATCCAACCTCAAATTCACAGTCTCAGTTTCCAACACTCACCTGCTACAAATTCACTCAGCAGACAGGCAAACACAATACAATTACGACAACAGGCAAGCCAAACGCACAGCACAGCGCCCAATTTGTGCAATTTCAATTTTATTGCAAAGACACAATTACACGCACATGTTTACAACACTCAATTTGCATTTTTTTACACTTTTCTGCACAGGGGGAGAGAATGAGAGAAAAACAACTATTAAAAGGCAAAAAGGAGGGGGGTGATCGGAAGCGGGAAGAGTTGCATAGGCACCGCTTCCAATCGCACCCATAACCCTATCTTTCTCCTTGTTCTCTTTTCTTTATCTTTGTTTTTTCTTTATCTTTATCTTTTCTTTTGCCTTTTGCTTTAATCTTTACTTTTTTCCTCTTTGACTATTATACTAATTATAAACTAAAATGTCTTTGAACTTTTCCAAACTTTTAATAAAAATAGAATACTTTTTATACTAAATAATAGATATAAAGTAAAATAATGTGTATAAAGTCTTTAAAAATCGAAAAAGTACTACAAAAGTCTAAAGTACTAGACTACATGTGCGCATTTAGAACCTCCTACCTTAAATCATTTTCTTTTGATGTTATTGAATTAATTTGAAGTTTAGTTTTTCAACTACTTTAGTTTGTATTTGATTTTGTATAACATTATCCGCAATGAATTTTTTATTTTATAATATTGATTATTTTCTATTTCAATATTTCTTATTTCAATCTTTTATATACTTTAAATATTTTAAAACTTTATTATATGTTAATTTATTAGTTGAAAAAACTGATTTCTATATTATATAATACTTCTATTATTTCAATAAAATTGTGATTTTATTTTATTTACCATATATATGTATGTATGTGTACGTATATGTATATAATTTTAAAATTAATTATTTTGATGTATCAATTCTTTCCTATACAAATTTTGCACGAATTATACAAATCTATATAAAGTCACTAAAACTACAAATATACAAATATACTTGCAAAACAATATAACAATATTGTATTGGTATTTAAAACAAACTGTTGAATTGAAATTCAAATATAAGCTAAATAAAATCACTTCTTATTTTTCTTAATCAACTATAGCATTCAATTCCCACTTTACATTTTGATGGGAGTGTCTAAAATGGGTTTTGGGAGATGTTGAATTTGCACTTAAGAAGTCTCGTATGAATAAGTTGATAAATCCTAATTTGTAGAACAATCACCAAATTCTTGCAATTAATGAAGCAACAAAAAATCTTCCCATTCAAGAATCAATTCTAAGATGACCCTCAAAAGTCAAAATTTGAATAGCATGATAAATTGTAGTTTATAAAGCATTTGCTATTCACAGTTTGGAACAAGGAATGATAAATAAATCAAAAGCAAAGATTATAAATATGAAATGCCATGTATCCAAGTTGTTTACAACTAGAGCACACTTACTTAATTGTTGCATCCCCACATTGCTCTACAACATCATCAAAAAGCTCAAGGGGGTCATTTAGAGTGTCTATTAGAAACCATGTGCGAACAAAACTTTGGACCCTCTATATACTTTTTGAATTTTAAATTTAACAAAATTAAGAAAATATGAATAGGTTTTACTGCTTTGAAAGTTTATGTTTTAAATTATTGATATTTTTAGTTGTTAATAAGAATTAGTTACAAATTTTTGAAGTAAAAAGATACATTGTAGAACTGAAAAATAACTTTCACACTCCTGTATTATATAAGAAAAAATTGTCTAAAAAATGAACAAAAAATTCCTAAAAATAATTCATTATTGAAAACTCATTTTGAGTTGAATATTGACTCAATGGTCATCTAAATGTGTCTTTCATAATTATTTGAGTTGGAAATTTTGGCAACAAAAAGCTATAGTCATTATTAAACAATCTTCAAAATTTTAGGTTGAAATTACAATTTATTATAAACCACTTGTTCACACATGGTTTGTTATAGTAGAACTAAGTGCACCCCGAGTCAAAAAGATAGATGGCTACTATCTTTTCATTAGGTGTGCGATCTTTTTCCTGTTCATACATCAACAACAAACAACCTTTGTATACCTCAACAATATAAAACTAAGTCTACTGATCTTTCTAATGAAAAAACAAAAAGACTCATTAATAACTTTTATCCTAGCTTGTTTTCTTTACACCAATGGCCACAAAACTTAATGCTTTTGTGCATTAAATTGTCTTGATCCAGAGACAAGAAATGGCATAAGAAAGTATTAAGTGGTAGTTGAGAACTAATTACTAATTTTGAAACACAAGGCCAAGAAATCACACCAAAATGCATCCACAAGATATAGAAAAGAAGGTTTACTAGCATGGGTGTCAAGTACGGAATTAGGTCCTCAAAAATAAGGCAAAAAGTTTGTCTTGAAGGTTTTAATTAAGGATACAAGACACTCTTCCACTTGCATTGAACCATAAATAAAGGATAAATATTGTATGGCACAGTAGATTTGTTCTACAACAAATCAGGCAATAAATTTATGCATGTCATCTAGCCTATATTTGTGGAAGTGGTATAATACGTAGAAAAATGAAGGTAATTGGTCTGTGAATTTGTAGATGTGCACTTGCTCGAACACTTCTTGTTTGTTCTCTTCTTCATGAAATTTCTCTTTTCCTACATCAAAATCCTCAGTTTGAGTTCCCTCAGCCCTCTCCCTTTTGTAAATAATAGTGGTAGTAATGATTTGCTTGAATTGTTCAACCATTGATTTCATTTGACTTGCATCTAGCAATGGCCCTACAATTTGCACACCAGAAATGGTAAATTAAGAACCATGCTTTCAAGAAATGTCACAAAAAATCTTCATGATTTTAATATTTTATGGCATGTGACAGTAAGCATACGACCTCTATCAATCAAGGAAATCTCTTAAATGATAAATTTGAAGAAAGAATTGAGTGAATATGGAAGTATCTTCCTCCTTTGAATTATGGACATATGAAGCTTGAAGTGTGAGAACTAGCATTACTAAAGAGGAAACAAACTCTTGAAATTTGTCATTTTGTTGCTACTCTACAATGCCCACATTTATTTTTGGTTCTACCTTAATTACCGCAAGGAATGAAAAGACTATTGGCGGCTTTTGAATTCTTCTTCCTCTTAAGTGAATTCTATCCCCACCTATAGCCAACTTGCGGCACCTACAACCCCAACCCCCTTCATGGCGAGAGCAACAAGTTCCCCATTCACACACAGACCAAATTCCTCTTCAAAATTAGTTCCAAGCACCTACGTGCACATAAGACACCAATTTTTCTTTCAAAAATAACAAGTCCTAAACCCCGCAGTGAACCCAAAACCCTAGCTCAGTCACTGATTTTGGGTGCCCTACCTCCGCAACTCCTCCTCGTCCCCCTCTAGCTATAAACTTGTCATGCTTCTCTTGGAACTCACGCACCAGTGCCAACATCGCAGCCTCGCACACCACCATGTTCAAATAGGACAACCAGGAATAGAAAGCACTACCAGGATATCACTCAAGAAAGATTCCGTTCAAAGGCGGAATTAGGGTTTGAAATATGATAAATTGCAGTGTAAATGGAGAAGTAGATAACATTTGGAAAAATTCCAAAACCAAAGTCTTTGCCAAAGGCTCTGTCCAAAAGGACAGCCAATAAATCCCTTGCCTATCTCGAAAAGATGCGGTTTATAGGGGAAGGACTTTGTTAACTAGGTTCGGTAAAATTCAAAAGGGGTCGTTGTTAACTGCTGTTCACCTCTGCAGGATAACATGAACAGTCCTATTGACCATATTCACACGCTCAGACCTCCAATACACAAATTTAATCCACACGGAATTGCGATTACAACACATTATCCCATCGCAAGAGAATTGGAATCTACGATTTGGGTTTGAGAGCGATCAATCTCATTGCTTCATGCTTAAATTCAACATTGTTTCAATTTCATGATTGAAACACAATTCAGAGAAAGGCTGACAAACACCTATACAAGCCAATATTCATGAAATTCACCTCGACTTCTTTACAGAAGCAAGGTCAGCACCCTCACTTGCAGACTTTCAGGACATTTCTACTGTACCTGATATTGATTTCGTCATGATCTACAGTTTACGGTTACACTTGACACCCCAAACCTACGAGAGTATCGTTGCCGACACCGAAGGAAACACGCTTTTGTAACCATTTAGGATTGCTGACCTGTGAAATTGGTGGAACGATCTCAACAGAATCACGCTCTTGTACAGCTTAGGGTTCCGGGTTCGAGAATTGGTGGAACGATCTGAATACGCAGTACACCACTCAATTTGCATTTGGCCACGATCACCACCCTTGCATTGAGGATGAAGAGAATTTGGGAACCAGGTGATCTCAGAGAAGAAGCCTAATAGTTTCCGACAACAAGACGAGAGCTCACCTGCATGGAAAGCAGGCGCTGCAGTTCCGACGCAACCCAAAGCATATTGCACTCTCCATATGTGGCGTGCATACTCGCTGATTTTTGTACCGACCATTTTCTTCGAGGAGAAATATTAAATGATGCGTTTCGTTTTTGGAGGGTCTTGTCCATTTGAAGGAGCCTATTTTGAGTTCTCTTTGTGCAATATTTGTTGATCACGCGTTCATGAATGATCACGCCAAATTATCCATCGTGAGTTCCTGACCCCTACCCCTGATGCCCCCCTCCTCCATTTGAGGAGGCGACGACAGAAAGCCTGAGGTTCCAAAGATTCCAGGAATATTCCACCATCTCCTCGTTCGTTTTACACTTTTGCCCGCCTTTTGTGAACTAGATTTGTGCCCATTGTCTGTCCTTCATCTCCTAGTACGCAGAAATGCATCTTCTCGTGCCGTGGGGTCACTTTGTCGCCCCCCACCATCACATCCAACTGGCTGCATAGCACACATCCTAAACCACCTTTCCGGGCCTTCATGTACAAATGGCATTCGGAATACCGCCATTTTTACGAAATTCCCCATATTACCGTTAATCATCCTTTACCTTGGTTGTAAGATTACAGCTAGATTGTTCTACTCTCCCCTGTGAATTTATTTTGGTGCGTCATGCTCGACCGAGGTGAAGTTTCCGCTCTCTTGGGCTTACCGACGAATTGAAGATCTCTCCGAATTGCATGCACGAGAGCAGTTTATATCGTGAGTTGTTGTTGCAGTATTTGTCCTAGGTTTCGTAGTCTGGTGTTACTCATCAAGCTTTGGGCACTTAGTCTTATTTGTGTGGGAGTTCTAAGTTTGAGTTTCGGCTTTGGTGTGCAGAAGTGGTGGGCTCGATCTTGGATATTAATCTGCGGCGATATTTTCTCTTGCAGAGCCTTGAAGCCATTGAAGGAAAAAAAGCCTGCAAGCTCCGTGCGAACTCTCACCTCAAGGTACGAGTGGCTGCATGTGCATCTCTGTTGGTATGGTTGGGATTGAGATATCTGTCTTGATCAAGTGGTTCTTGCTGAGAATGGAGTCTGCTTGACATTGGGTCAAGGAAGTTCTGATCGGTTGTTATGGAAGTGATTGATCTCCATTGTCATAATTAGTTGGGTAGATTCTTAGCCAGTTTGCGATTGAAGATTGCCTTGTCATGGGCGAGGTTAGTGATTTTGATGGAATACACCACAACATTGGCTTGGGTTCTTCTAATTATTGCTTTAGGGTGACAGAGCGTCATGTGAATCGTTTTGCTCAGGGTCTAGACTAGCTTCGTCTCCTCGGTTGCTGTTACAGATCATGCCGCCTAGGTCTTTGTGGTTTGGAGAAGTGATTATGACCAACCTTCAGTTCCCATCTTGTAGATCCGTGAAGCTATCAAGGGAATAAAGCCTTTTGTTGTGCAAATTCTCATATTTAATGTGTGCTATATTCAATGTGCATCTTTCTATGTATTGTGAGTAAAGTATTTGTCTTTATTGTTCTTGGAATGGTTGTGCCTAAAATTGATTCAATCTAGTTCATATCCCTTATTATGTTTTTCCATCTTTTGCAACTTGACCATTGAGGTTGTTTTAATTAGTTGGAATTTTCCATGGATGTCTTCTTTCCAATTTGTTATTAAAGATAGCCTTGCCATGGCCAAGGGGGGATTACTTTCTCTTTGATTGTAAGAGCAAAGGGCTATAGAGTGTTGTGTTTATCACATCTTTAGGATATAGACCAAGCTTGTATGGTTGATCTTTACTATTTGTTTGGTGTGACATTCTAATGTGCAGAGTTGTGAAGGCATTGAGGAAATCAAGCAAGGCATCATTAGGAAAAAAATGAACCCCAAAAGAGGCCGCTTCACAATGCAAAAATTTGGGTGGCAATGACCTTCTCAACTCACTAATTGAGCCAAAATTTGCATGATGGGCTCAAGATTCCACAATCCATCTCTACAATCTCACAAATCAATGGTTCACAATTTAAGGGCGAATATGTTCCATCCTAGTTGGAAGTCGACGTGGATCCTTGTTGGAGGTCAACCTAAAAAAGTGTGAGGTCGATTTTGGCACGAAGCTCCAACAAGTTCTTGCCTTTCTGGCCAAGGCCAATGGTGATTGAGGTTGATTTTAAGGTACCAACCCCAATTGGCGCTCACAAGAATTCAAATGCATTTTGATTATTTTTGTTGAACAAATGTAACACCAACGAGGATTTTTTGTAGTCCAAAAATAGAAATAAATGAATTTATCATCTTATTTTGAATTTTTTTGTTGGAAGAGAAACACACTATATACACATGGGGTGGTAAGAAGTAGAACAATCCATGTGGGATATGTTAATTGGAATTAGTAGAACCTTGAGAACTCATAGTGAAGTCAAATTAACATATCCCACGTGGTTTGTTCAACATCTTACCACCCCCTATGTATATGAAGAGATTCACTTCTTAATTGAAAACTAAAAAAAAAGTAGAAAATGCATTTGAAGCTATGAGAAGTAGCTATGAGAAGCAAATGTCATTTTTTATATATTTTTTATACTTGAAGCGCTTCAAAGCTTTGGAGGATGCAGAGTCCAATGCAAGCCAAGATAAAGAAGGCACAAGAATTGAAGGGATAAATAGTCTCATGCAAGCCAAGAAGAAGAAGGCGCAAAAATTTGAAATGGAAATACTCAATCTTTCAAGGAAATCGTGGTTCATGATGGCTCCATCATGAAAGATGGAACACACGCCTCCTTCAAATTCTAAGATGCCAAGTGGACACAAGTGGATACAAGCAATCCTACGTGATCGTTCTAATGAGGATGTGGCCACTTTCATACTCATGCAATTAGTATTAAAATTAGTAAGAAAACTTGCGGCCTCTTTTGGAGTTCAATTTTTTCCTAATGTGTGCGAGTCTTGAAGTTTGGGATTCAGTTGCAACATTGTTGGCATTTTGTGGATTCAGCTTGTAGTCGGTTAAAGTAAGTTCTAATTGCATTTGATATTTTGATGTGTTTCTATCTTTTGCAAATTGTCTATATGGATTGTCTAGCTTAATAGGTGTTCTCTTTCAATGCTATTTACGGTGATTGCACACTACGGTCGTCCCCTTGCTGAATATACAATAAAGTAAAAACTAGTACAAAATGTACCAAAATTGGTACTAAATGTATGCTAATTGGTACTAAATGGAGCCAAAACGTCATTTATACCAAAATTTAGTATTGGCCCATCTGAATCAAAAGGTCTTTTCATAGACTCTCAAATTTAAAATTAAAAAGAAAAACAATTTAAAATCCAAATTTGGCCCTTGTACTAAAATCACACATTTGCTAGGATATTTTCTTATATAGATCCTAAAACACTCATTAAATGCCTAGTCTAAGTACCTAAACATAAGAGCAGTGGATTTAGCTCTTTGAATTGTAAAAACAAACCCCTAAGCTATACAAAAAAGTACAACAATGCTCAAGCTGAATTTGTGACAGTACAAACATTTAATGTTTGTACTCCGTACATAAGTACATTAAATTAATAGATGAAGTTCACTTTTTGTTATGCAATTATCAATGTATGCAAGATATAAGACTTCGATCTTTTCTTTTTCTTTTTTAAGTCACAAAAACTATAAGAAAATTGACACCAAACTTTCATCATGTGCAAAAATTATGCCGTAACTACGATTTCGGACAACCTTAGTGTACTTTCACCCTTTAGTAGACTTTGCATGGGAGTGCACGAGATTATGTGGTTTGAAATTACATATAAACATGTAAATTGTAGTATCAAAACACAACCAAGTCATTGCAATTAAAACTCTTTGTAATCACACCCTCCGTTCGTTGGTGGCAAATCATCTACAACCACTCCACCTCCTTGATAACTACCTTGTCCTTGTGGTAGTTGTAGCGATAAGAGTTTTTGCCATTGCATGGCCCAAAGAACTTCTCTACTTCCACCTCTGTAACGTCACGACCTATCTTCAACTGCTTTAGGGATGGACCTCTATTGCACAAGCCATAGAATTCCTCAAATTGCTTGCAAGTAATCGGGGTTGCATTCTCCAAATCAAGCAACAACGTCGATTCTTCTACATATAGCGGCGGTGCCGTTGATTGTCTACTTTCTCTGATTTCACTCTCACACCTTGTTCTTTGCCATCATCCCACGTACTCCATACGCTCGTCCTCGCTACCACTTATAGTTGAAATTGCAATGAAATCAAACCGTGGACTACACTACTCAGTTGCCAAGCTCCAGAACCGCAATCATGAAAACCAATTTGTGACAAGCGTGCTCGCTAGACAGGGAAGTCAAACACGGCTTGGACAGCAAGCCCACAAGCCTCAAATCCTTATGAATCTCGGCCGTTGATCTTGAGGGGATGATGATGATCCACAGTTGAGATTAGGTGCCGCACCCCTCCTGTGCCCCGCTTTGAACCAGTTCGTAAACCCACCCGCCCAACATTTTGAAAATCCATTGAGCCGGTTCACCCAAGTTTTCACGAACATGGTATCGGGGGACATTTTAGACTTTTACTTTTGCCAAAAATGAGCCATCCAATTGTGCATCTACCCTATTCCAATGTTGTTGGAAGGATTGAAGGGTGTTGGCGATGCTAGGGCTCCCTCTTTTTTCATGGTCCGGTAGAAATTGTGAAGTTGATGAATTAGAAAATGGGGAATCAACTAAGCTCCTAAAAAAACTTCTGGTAGTGTACGTAGCTTGGCCTAGCTTCAATGCAGCTAATACACTCATTGTAGACAATAGGCACAAACGGGTCACTTGTAATCCATCTACAAATGTCATTATTACTATTCCTTTCTATGTGAAGTGGATGTGCAACTTGGCAGATGACAAGGACTACTTGAAACGGTACTTGTGGCCACTATTGGAGGCCTGGCGAGAATACCTAGACATTGCAACCTTCCGCTCAGCACATCCCAAAATTGTGAATGGATCCATGCTAGAAATGTTACAAAGATGACAAAGTAGACATGCTTATCAGTTTTTTGACTTTGTGGAAGGTGAGAGGACTAACATACCATGAGGTCGCAGTCTTGCAGATGTCATGGCGTCCCCTTACCTTCCATTGAACAATGTAGGTAAGATTTTGTGCATTATGTGTGTACATGAAGGTGCAAAAGTGGGAGACAAGGACAAAGAATGCACCCACAATGGAGAAAAAAGGCAAAGGACAATCTACAAAGAAAGTGGATTCATGACCACATGTCAATCTATTTTGGGTGCTTATGGGCTTCAAGTCAAATTTGAGTTGTTGGAAAATCAACATGGAGTGGAGTAGTAGGTAGACCATATATTAAAATCGCAGTGGAGTCACTTAGTAGTTATGGTCAAAAAACAAGTGACGTTGGAGTCACACAAAAGTCATGGATGTATGATGCGCACCTATTAGGAGAAGTGTCATTAGCTTTGAAGTGGGTTCAGCCTTCAACTAGTCTCCCTTTTTTTGCTTTCTTCCTTGCTTCTTGCGCTTTGAACATGCATGCCTAGAAGCTATGATTCTTTATAGAATATTCCACATGGTCTCCTCTAGCAATGCCTAAACCTAATTTTTTTCTCCCTTAACTTTTTTGGTAGCTCGTAAATGTTTCCACAAAGGCTTCCTTCAGTAAGTGCCTATCTTCTTGCCCTTGGGCTCGCTTCAACAGCTCTATATTTTTTTCCATAGAACCAAGCTGCAAGAACTCCCCATTTTTTTCCTATTCTTGTTTTATAGAAACAGTCTGGAGCACCTCCCATTTTTTGTTCACAATCATCTCCAGACTTCAAGAGCTCCCTATTTCATTCCCATTTTTTTCCATGCAGCGTAGCTTCCAAAATCACTCCTTATTTTTTTCCTCGTAGTGTCCTCGCTTTCATAGTTTCAAACTAAATGTGTGAAAAGTAGTTGTGATGTATGTTTCTTTGTCAATGCAGTGAAGGCGTAAGTCGCAGTCACTTGTATCTAGTACTCTTAAAGGGCTACATTGTGTCTGCTATGTTGTCTCCTTATTTTTATAGGCCACTTCGAATTGTGAGTTCAGAGAACTTTTCATATGTGTACTTAGGTTGTCAACGCCCATGTGGCTTTGCAGTCACACGGTAGTCAATGACTTCTAAGTATTCTTGAAGTTAAACACTAGGCTTAGTTTAATACCCCCAAAATGACTAGAACGCAACTATTTCTTTTATAGAATTTAATAAAATGAAATGATAAAACATCATTTCTACTATATCCCATTATCAATCATTCTTTTGTTATTCTATAGTCACAAATTGTGCTCAATATATGACTATAGAACTAAAGCATTACTCCCTATAGTCCACATTTGCGACAAAGCAGAACATCAACATAATCATGAATGACAATGGTTCTCGTTGTTGTTTTCATTCAGGCATTGTCCACTACTTGGGTTCATTACTGCTAAATGATTGCACCTTAACACATGTCAGCTTTAATGCCATTTTTATGACTACTAGTATTGTTTAGTCACAAATAGTGATTAATCATTTTTTTGCTCGTTACATTTGACCCCTTTTCAACTTTTGTGAGGTGGTGTAACTTTGACCATGATTGGGTTTAAAAATCTTCTATTTGCAAATCTTGTGCATATCCAATTTCATAATGTGACTTGAAGGCTATATGATTTCGTAATAATTTAAGTTTGTTCTCCTTTTCCAAATGATACAAACATGCAAAAGCAAAATATAATTAAGATTACTAAAAACAAGTCAAGAAAATCTATTCTATATGGCAAGATACACAAGCACCTACAAGTCATGCAATCATAAAATTCATCAAGTTTCATGTGTTTAAGCTGATCTTTGCAATTGCTCCCATTCATCAAAAATATTGAAGCCCACCAAAACACTCGATTACAAGCCACAAAATAAGTGCAACATCAATTCTATAGTCAACTTTATACAACTACATCAAACTGAAGAGCCTTCTAAATCCTTATTGCAGCCAGCATTCATGTCCAACTAGGTAGCTATGTTTGTAAGCATTTTCACCACCTCACGCATTGAAGGACGAATTGCAGGCGTGTAATTGGTGCACAATAACCCCACTCGTAGGACTTCAACCATCTCACTTTGTGAACTCGTCCCACACTTGGAGTCTAGGATCTCACACAACCCTTTTGGTGTTAATACTCTGTTATGAACCCATTGCACTAAATTTCCTTCATCCACACCCTCCAATGGGTTTGCAGCTCGTTTTCCAGTCACCAACTCCATCAACACAACTCCAAAGCTGTAGATATCAATTTTTTCTGTCACTCGAGTTCCAAACGAGTATTCTGCACCCAACATCCCAACCCCAGTCACACCCTAGTCATATCAACCTATTGCAACTTGAAATGATGATTGACCAACTCCACATTTTCAAAAAGTTCACTACCTCCTACAAGCATAGCCATGGACAAATGAATGAATCTAACTCTCCACCTGGAGGGATGTAGCCCACTGAGCCCGCAACTGAAGATAAGTCAAGCGATATTCCCGAATCCACCATTCTTGCAATCCCAAAATCAGCCAAGTGTGCTTCATACTCCAAGTCCACCAAAATGTTGTTGGACTTCACATCCCGGTGGAGAATTTGAGGAGAGCAATTATGATGCAAATACTCCAATCCCTTCAAATATAGACAATGCAAAATTTTATAATTATCCTCCAAGCATCCACATACACTCAATTCACCCTAAAAAATCCAGTAAAATAAAAAATGGAGTGGTCACAATTCTAACTTGGGAGCATGAGGAATGGACTATAGTAACGAACCGAAGCAGCCCCCATAGCTATTTTGTAGCGCATTTCCCATGGGATTGGATTTGTCATGGGGCCATGCAACAAATCTCCCAAGCTGCCGTTGGGCATGTACTCGTACACCAAAAGGTTGTTATCACCCTTGGTACAACTACACAAAAGCTTCACAATGTGGCGGTGACGGATGTTGGCCACTGTCTTCAACTACACCCCATCCAAACAAGCAAATCCCATGTACATTCATAGTCAAATTTGGAAGAACAACTCATCATTTGCAAAGAACTACACTTGTACCTTGGAAACCAATGGAAACCAACAAAGGTCTTTTCGAACCTCGGTACCAAAGCCGTGATCACATCGCCTCTCTTCTTTCTTCACATTCCAAAGTTTCTTTACAGCCACTATCTCACCATCACTTAGAGTGACCTTATACACTTGACCAGAACCGCCAACTTCAATCAGATTTTCTTCTTCCAAGGCTGTGACCTCATCTTCATGGTACACTTTATTGTGAAACGATGTCAACGTCCATGAGCTTTCCTCCTCAGGCAAGTGTGAAACATCCCTTTTGAAGGCACGACCAATGTAGCTTCTGAAAACAAAAACGAATACTATAAACAACAAAAACACCACTACACCAAACACCCCTACCCCCACCATCCATGGTTTCTTTTTATCTCTCTTGGATGCCAAGTCTTGGGTGGTTGAATTGGAGCCACAAGAGCCTTCCACGCACAAATACGGATTTCCAGTGAAGTTCACTGTCACAAACTTTGCTCCATTTCCCTCCATTGGGATGACACCCGACAAGTTGTTAAAAGCTACATTCAACACTTGCAAATTTACCAAGTTGAACAAGCCTATAGGGATGGATCCTGTGAGGTTGTTCTCTGAGACATCTAGAACGCTCAATTTCTTGAGGTGGGCTAGTTCGTCAGGAATGGTGCCATCTAGATGGTTCCTAGAAAGGTCCAATTGAAAAAGCTCAGAGCAATTTCCAAGGCTAGAAGGAATGGCACCATGGAACGAATTGGCACCCAATATAAGTTGCGTCAAGCTTGACAAGTTTCCAAGCAAAGGAGGGAGGGTGCCATTGAATCCATTGGAGTTGGCTTGGAACTTGACCAAGCTGGTTTGTCCAATCTCTGAAGGAATGGGACCCGAAAATTGATTGCCTTGCACAAATAAGATGGAGAGAGACTTTGCATTTCCAATGCTAGTGTGCATACTTCCGTTCAAGTGGTTTTCACTCAATTGCATTCTCACCAAATTGGCTCCTCTCCACAAGCTCGATGGCACAGGTCCTTCAAGTTTGTTGCCATCTAATCGCAATACATTCAAGTTTGTACAATTGCCATATGTCTCAGGAATCATACCAGTTAGTTTGCATTGATATATTCCAAGATATTGCAAACTCACATTGTTGTTCCAACAAAGATATGGAGGCAAAGGACCTTCAAAGAGATTGTGCCCCAAGTCCACCGTTTGAAGCAAAGTATTTTTCCCAAGATCATATGGGATTTCACCAGTCAATTGGTTTTGTTGGAGATAAAGTGTTGATAAGTGTGTCTTGTTGGCAATTTCAGGAGGAATCGGTCCACTTAAATGATTTTGACCAAGATCCAGATACGTGATGAGCGACAAGCTCCCCAAAATAGGTGGAATTTGTCCACTAAGATTATTTCCGTTCAAGGAAAGGCGTGTGAGAAGTGTCAAATTTCCCAGACTGGCCGGAATCTCTCCACTGTAGTTATTTTACTCCATGTCAATCCAAGTTAAGCTACCCTTCAAATTTCCTAGGCCTGAGAAGTCTCCACTCAAGCCATTTTCAAAAGCAAGAAAATTCCAAAGCCTTTTGCATTTGAATAGAGAAGATGGAAGTGACCCCGTTAGTTGATTTGTAAAAAGCCATAGTACTGTCAAGTTTGGCATATTTATGAATATGTCTGGAATGTGGCCGTTGAATGAATTGTTGGCCAAATTGAGTTCTTCCAAATGAGTCAAATTCTCAAGAATGGGAATAGGACCTATGATATGGCACCTTTGAAGATTGAGAGTCTTCAACCTCGTCAATGTCAATAGCCTTGTCAGGAAAAGAGATGGTGGGAAATTCACACCGTGCAAGCGAAGATCTTCCAAGCCCTCCCATATGCTCACATTCGGCCATTGCACCATGTCTAAGGTGTCCAAGTCTGAGCCTAACCACAAAACTTTCAGATTTGGAATGGTGAAGAAGCCCAATGGTAGTGTACCATTCCAATTGTTATGTGATATAGCCAATTCCTCAAGCTTTGTCAATGAAAGTATGGAATCTGGCATCTGGCCTTCGAAGTAGTTCCATGGAAGACGCAAAACTCGCAGCTCCTGGAGCTTGTCAAATTTGTTCTCTAGGGTGCCCTCGAAGAAAGCAGCTGTTAAGTCGAGTACTTGTAGATGTTGGAGTTTAGGAAAGTCATCTAGAAATCTCCCATCTATAAGGGTCCAACTCAGGTTCAAGTACACCAATTTGGAACAATTTACAATGTCTTCAGGGACATTTCCGCTCAAACTCGTATTTCCCACGTTAAAAATTGTAAGATTGACAAACTTTGCTGCATGCCAACACATTCTATGTCAATTAAGCTAATCTCATCCAAATTAAAAGTTAATTGTTGCCTATACAAAGCACCATTTCAAAATCATGTACATCATTTGAAATAACAAATCCATAACAAGACAAAGGCACTTACAAGGAGTGAGGACATAGATGTCGCCAACCAAATGGCAAAAAGGCAAAGGGGAGAAATCCAATGCTGTTACGGAATCTTGGATGCATCTCACACCATTCCACAAACAAGGAGTATTGTCTGAGGCATTCCTGTTGTTCAAGATGTTGTCTACATCCTCTAAAACATCTTGCTTCCACTTGAATAACACCTGGCCTTCTTCATTTAGACACAACACACATCCAGACAGCACACTGGTACATGCCATGGTCCACAAGAGATAAACCTTGCATAGTCGTCTACCATCCATATTCCTCCTCTGCATCTTAAAATCCAAATGGGTCCGCTAAAAACACTTGGCCTTAACAAGTCTTCAATTTCCCGGATGTGCCTAATACTCAAAGTAGGCTTCACTGCTTATGGCTCAAAACATTCTGATTTCAACAAAAAAAACTTTTGTTAAATTCGAAAAATATCAAGTCATTTGCTTTATGGTTGCTTCTCCTAAGAGGACCCCTTTGCTAAGCTACATGCCAAACCGATCTATACTCATAACAAGAATCCAAAGGACACTCTCAAATTCAAAATACTCCCTAATCCACTCAACTCAAAATTTTCAAGGACTTCCACCAAATTGTTTTTAAACTATTGGTAAGCCAATTGGAGTGGAGATTTTATTTCCATCAAGAAGAAACAAATTAAAGACCAATAGAAATTTGGAGAAATTGAAGAACCATACCTTCAAAACAATTGAGTAGGAAGTTCTATTATAAACATGGATTACAACACCACAACACCTAGCAATGCACTCCTTGCTTAGACTTTGTAACACTATCAAAACTTAGTAATCAAGGGAAGTGATACAAGTAGATACTAACCATATTTGGGTATTTGAGTTAAACTAAGAATATGAAGCTTGGCCAATTTTGTTTCTACTACATTCTGAAATTTTGAAAAAAACCCAAGCACTAAAACATATTTCAATTGCAGAATCCACATGATAGAATCCAAAATACACAATATTATGTGTGTTTCATTTGTATTTTCTACCTATAAAATAGATTTTAAATTTTTATTATGAAATTATGTTTGTCATTGTAAGTTTTGATTGCAATACAAAATTTCAAACTATTCTAAAACATTTTATAATTGATAAAATTTATTTTATTATTTAATTATGAAATCAACAATAATTTTTTGCTTCCAATCAAAGATTATGATGAAATCAAATACTAAAAATGCTTTACATGCAAGAGTGATTTATTGCATAATTTAATAGTAAATTATAATTATTATATTATATCTCATTGACCATTATACTAGATTATTGATCTTAAAGAATACAATGTCAAGTTCCTTTGCTAATGTTATAGCAACCTTTTTTTTTGGCACCATAGGGCCAAATTGTACCAATTGAAAGTTTTAATTTTTTCTTTTTGCCAAATAAAAGTTGTCAATTTCACCAAAAGAAATTCATTTTTGTTTAAAATGTGGACAAATTCTCCAAATGTGAATGAAAAAGTGCATGAATATAGTAGAAATGTGATTTTTCTATTCTAAATATTTATGAATGTAGGACTATAGTACTTCACCAAGTTTATGTGATCACTATCTTGACACTCTCAAAAAGAACAAGAAAAACCCTACATGTTAGTGTCACCCACCCACGTTAAGATTCCTATCGATTTAGGTTGCCATATAGACAATTGCAAAAAATAGAAACACATTCAAATGCAATTAGAACTTACTTTAACTGATTACAAGCTGAATCCACCAAATGCCAACAACGTTGCAACTGAAACCTGAACTTCAAGACTCGCACAATGCCTTGCTTGATTCCCTCAATGCACTAGTAGAAAAGGGGCTATCAATGACTACTGTCTATGACTACATAACCAGTCATTTCGGACACTTATGACGACAGTATGACTGAAAGCAGATTTTGGACTTAGAGTCATAGATGACGAGTGATTACGGACCAGATAGTCATTTAGGACTGGCTCATTCTTTTTCATCCTTGCTGATGTGGAACTTCATTCGGATGTGATAATATGGGATAGCTGATGTGGTTTGTACACGTGGAGGTTTATTATTGGCTGATTCAAGAATGACCCATTTAATTAATATGGAAGATTTCAGATCATGTTAGTCATTTTGTAGTTATGATTTTGGCTAAAACTGTGAAATTTTAGTCATTTTTTAATTGAGTTCAGTCATTTTTGAGTTGCATCAGTCATATATGAGTCATATGATAGTCGTTTTTGAGTTGTGTCAATCATATATGAATCATATAATAGTCGTTTTTGAGTTACAGTGCTAGTCATATATGAGTCATATGATAGTTGTTTTTGAGTTGTATCAATCATATATGAGTCATATGATAGTCATTGGTGATGATGTGGTAGTCATTGTTTTGACATTTTTGGTCCATTGAAAATTGCAGCCCACTACCAACTAAAAACATCCAACAACAAAACCACAAATCAAACCACAAATCAACAAAACACCAAAATAGAAAATGAACAAATCAGTACAACAGCAAAGCAACAAAATAATAAAATAGCAAAACAACAAAACAGCACAACAAAACAGCAAAACAACAAACAACAAAATAGCAAAACAACAAAACAACAAAACAACAAAACAACAGAGTAACAAAACTACAAAACAACAACTCAATTTACACAAGAACAACAACACAACATAAGAACAACAACAATACAAAACAATAACACAAAACAACAACAAAACAATACAAGAAAACAACAACACTACAAAACAACACAACAATACAACAACAAAGCATCAAAACAACAACAAAACAATACAACAAAAAGAAGATTGTAAACTAAAGACTTACTTAGGAAAATTGGTGTAAAAACAAGAAGAAAAAATGAGAAGGTGTTCATCAACAAAGAGGAAGAAGAAGAAGAAGAAGAAGAAGAAGATGCACTTAAGTAGGCGGCAGCTAACCTAACCCTAACTGTAAATGAGAGAGATGAAATCTCTATCGTTCATTTTTAGCAACTATAGCTGCAATCTATAGATGCCACGTCACAATGTATTATTAAACTAAATAATGACTGAACAATGACTGAACAATGCCTAATCAATGACCAATCAATGACTATTCTATAACTGCCCTAATCAATGACTAAAAAAAATGAGATGCAATTATAATATACCACATGTTAGCCACCATAGAAGTTGAAAGGCGACTGACCTAAAATTTGAGCCATCCACTAGTTGTAGAGATACAATTTGAGTGGTCTATTTATTGTCCAAATATAATCTGACATGTCCATTAATTTGTCCCCAAAATGCAATTTTCACCCATCCATCTAAATCGCTCAAAAAAGAAGCAATTTGATTTGACCATTTGAATTGTCCATATGAATTTTCTCTCTGATCCATCCATCCAAGTCGTCCATCTGGTTGGAGTGCACTTACAGTTTGTGACTTAAAAATGACTACAATGCAACTAGACCTTTATAGAGCAGCAAATAGTAAATTTAAGTTCAATTTCCACGGTGTCCCATTAACCCCTCATTGCCAAAGCCCAAACATGTCTAAAAGCTTCCTTGCTTTACAAGTGTTATAAGTCTAAATGTCATTGAGGTATGAAAATCTCAACCGTACAATCTTGTAGAGTGCGTGTTGAAGATGATGTCAACCAAATTTGAAGTTATTTGACCCTATAGATTGCAAGATTATAATGTTTTAGTGTTGAAAAAAGATGCTGAAATTTTCCTAGAAACACATTTGGAGGTGAATTTCAACTTCTAAATCTACTCAAATGAAAAAACTTTAAACTAAAAAGTGACTCAAAACCAAAAAACAAACACATTGGTGAAAGAGAATATCATTCAATTGACTCTTTGTATCTGCAAAATTGTTTTGAAATGTCAAATAAGAATTTATTTTTTTTGCAGAAAACACATCTATGCCTGAACCTCCCTCTACTAAAATGCTTCTTAGTCAATCATAACTTTTTGGATTGATATGAAATTTTAACCCCACAAAAAAGACTAGTATGCGCAACTTTTCCAAAAACAATTATTGGAATCGGACACTGTATGAAGAAGAAATAAGCCGCTGAAGTTCACTGTATTTCAAAAATGTCTGGATTTTGAACTTTGAATTGCTCCCAAACATTCAAAAAAACTTAGATTGACATGAAAGTTTTACCACAATAACTAGACTTTAATTAGAACATACTCCAACAAATTTTATTGAAAACGGACATTGGATGAAGAAGATACAAGCCCCCGAAGTTGCAGCCATCAAAATGCAATTTGGTGAACTCAAATTGAACCTGTGAACTTCGATTGGCTTCCAAAAAGTCTGTACATATTGGATTGATCTGAAAATTTTACCTCACAGACTAGGCTAGTATGCGCAACTTTCCCAACAAGTTTTATTGAATTTGGACATTGGATGCAAAAGTTACAACACTTTGAATTGGACTGCTAGACTATGTGAGGACACTTTTCGTCCCCTTCGGCGGTGAGGGGTTAATAGTCATTCCTCTATTCTACCATAGTCATATATTGGGCTCATTTTATGACAGCACAACTCAAGTATGACTCAACAAAAACTACATCAGCAATAAGGCCACAAAACACAGACTTAACTATAGATGATACCAATTCTGGTTGTAAATTTCATCTAGAAGTCCATCCAGTACTGTAGGAAGTGACTTCTAAATGACTGTGGCCCTCGACACGTCAGCTTTGGCCCCATTTCAATGACTGGGAGTCATTTTTCAGTAGCCTTTCAGTCACCAGTCATTTCTTCACTGGTCACATTTGACCCTGTTTTCTACTAGTGATGCCTTCACAACTCTGTACATTAGAAATATCACCCCAAACAAATAGTAAAAACAACCACAATGCTTCAACCACACAAGCTTGGTTTATATGCTAAAGAAGTGATAAACACGACATTCTATAGCCCTTTGCTTTTACAATCAAAGAGAAAGTAATCCCCCCCTACCTACAAAACCTTGTCTACAAAGGTTTACATCTAAACCACTAGACCATGGCAAGGCTATCTTTAATAACAAATTGTAAAGAAGACATCCATGGAAAATCCCAACTAACTAAAACAACCTCGATGAACAAGTTGCAAAAGATGGAGAAACATAATAAGGGATATGAATTGGCTTGAATCAATTTTAGGCTCAATCATTCCAAGAAACGGATATTTCATTAAAATGGCGGTATTCTTCCACCATTTTTTCATTCATTTTCTAGGGCTGGTATAGATTTCAGACCACATGGTCTAAAGTCTACGACTGGTTTACATTTCAGACCACATAGTCTAAACCTAAAAATGCCAAATTTGTGGAATATTGCCATTTTAATGAAATATCCGTTAAGAACAATAAAGATAAATATTTTACTCTTCACAATACACAGAAAGATGCACATGGTGTAACACACATTAAATATGAGAATTTATATGAGAATTTGGATAACAAAAGGCTTTATTCCCTTGATTCATGGATCTGCAAGATGGAACTGAAGGTCGGTCATATCACTTCTCCAATTCAACACTGAAATTCCAAACCACGAAGACCTAGGCCGCGTGATTTGTAACAGCAGCCGAGGAGATGAAGCTAGTCTAGACCCTGATCTAATGATTCACATGACGCTCTGTCACCCGAAGGCTAAGTCGCAAACTGGCTAAGAATCTACCCAACTAATTACGACAACGGAGATCAACCACTTGCATAACAACCGATCAGAACTCGCTTGACCCAATGTCAGGCAGACTCCAATCTCTGCAAGAATCAACTGATCAAGACAGACATCTCAATCCCAACCATACCGACAGAGATGCACATGCAGCCACTCGTACCTTCAGGTGAGAGTGCGCACGGAGCTTGCAGGCTCTTTTTCCTTCAATGGCTTCAAGGCTCTGCAAGAGAGAATATCGCCACAGATTAATATCCAAGATCGAGCCCACCACTTCCGCACACCAAAGCCGAAACTCGAACTTAGAACTCCCACACAAACAAGACCTAGTGCCTAGAGCTTGATGACTACGAAACCTGGGACAAATACTGCAACAACAACTCACAATATAGGCTGCTCTCGTGCATGCAACTCGGAGAGAGCTTCAATTCGTCGGTAAGCCCAAGAGAGCGGAAACTTCAACTCGGTCGAGCACGACCCACCAAAATAAATTCACAGGGGAGCCTGAATCCGGTGTTCGCCAGCGGGGGCAGCGACCACTGCGTTCCTCAAGAATGCACCGTCCAAGTGCGTGGAGTAGCAACTTCGGAGAACAAGGAAAGGGTTCTCTTGGGCTCTCGGGAAGCTCGGCGTGCAAAGGACGACACCACCACTGCCACAGTAGTGCGTCCGCAAAAAGTCTTACCTGATCTCGCCCTCGGTCCAGTTAACCTGGGAATGGAATCTCTACAGTACTGTTCACCGCCACTGCTACAGTGGAGCGTCCGCTAAACGTCTTGCCTATTCTCGCTCACGGTCTAGCTAAGCTGGGAATGCAATTTCTAGGCCTCTGCAGGTCTGTTCACCGCCAATGCTTCAGTAGTGCGTCCGGAAAACGTCTTCAATTCCCAGTTCTCGCCCTCGGTCTAGTTAACTTGGGAGTGGAATCTCTAGGTCTCTACAGTACTGTGCATATGGGGTTGCAGCCATTGCGAGACCATCACGAAAAAGAGACCCACTTTTTGAATATTTTTGCAGTACTGCATCAATATTGATGGAGTGGCTTAACAGTAGAGTACCTAATTTATCCTCTTGTAGTACTGCATTTAACCCCGAAAGTCCCAAAGTCATTTATTTACCAAAACCACTCAAAACCACCACTTTTGCTACAATCACCTATGAAATAAGTTTTTTAAATATTTTTTAGAATCTAATTGTAGGATCCTGTTCTACACTTGTCTTAGATCACGTGATAAAATTTTTGTGATGTTTGAACTTGTAAATTGAAAGATATTAGCATTCAAAGTGGAAGAGAAAAAATTCTTTCAAGAAGTTGCTATGATTGCCCACAAAACAAGAAACTCCATAACTTTCACATTACTAATCCAAATGGAATGAATCAATGATTCCCATTTAGAAGAAAATATAATCTATAAGAAAAAAAATATTATAATTTTTATTTCAATTTTTTGTGGATTTTTTTGTTGCCCGGTCTACCCCATTTTGAGGTTATTGTGGCATAACTTTTGCTTTCAGGCACCAATTGGAATAAAAATTATATTCTCGGAAACCTCATAAGTTTATCTATTTTACAAGAAAGTTTCAAAAAGTTTCAGTAAAAATTGAGATCATAGGAGCCTACCCAAAATCCATTTTGTCCCCCATAGGAACAATGGGACTTTAGGGGTTAACCCTTAAAGGACGGATGGGTGACTATGAAAATCATGCATTTTGATACCGTGGGAATCATTGGTATACTAAATTTCAAAACCACTCATTGGAAGTCAAAGCACTGTAGAAGATTTTTCCTTTCCACCCCCAAAACCAAGGATGAAAGTTGTTTTTTTGTCCTGTATAGGAGATTCCTTTGTCATTCATCGGACACCAAACGTCTGTATCGATGTTTATGGGTTAAATAATATTATACTTATACACATGTTGTATTGCTTTTTTATAATAAGCTCAGTATTTTAACAATACAACATTTATCTAGTTACATTACATTAATATTACTAATACACAATACTAATATCATAAAATAAATTTATTGTAAATATATAATAAAATTGTATGTATTTTTTATTATAATAAGATTAATAAAATAAATATATGTTATACAAAACAATGAAGATTATTATAATGATAAATAATTGCATTGTTGTATCTTAATTATACAATGGAGTTATTTTAAACACATATTTGTAGTCTTGCAACAATACCATAAATTTGTTGTAAAAGTATTGTATTTGTAAGTACCTTTGATACAAAATCAATGTAGAAACAGTTATATAACAATACAAATGCAATACTACAACAATGAAAGCTTTCAATTTTATTACCAATATCCTATGTCATTCATTCTCTTATTAGAAATTCAATAAATTACATCAAGCAATACATATAATATACGTAAAATGCATTCACCATAAAAGAAATTGAAGAGACATGAAAATTATATTTTCATATTAAAAGAACAACATTTGCATGACTGTAGTTGCATCCTCAAATGGAACTACTAGTCCAATCTTTCAAAATGTAACCACTAATCCAATCTACAAGTAATAGTATTTCAAGTTGACTAGGCTAGGAACAATGTGGTGCCAAAAAGTCAAGCATTCATCGTAAGCATTCATCGTATTTATACCTCCAACAACCATACAAACCTTAACTTCATCAAATATGAAACTTTCCAAACTATCATGACATTTGGAAATAATGAAATAACCAAAACACTTTGGCTTTCAGAACGGGGTAATGATAAGACTATTCCATATGAAACAATCGAGAAATAAAACATTACACTTGAAGTTTGTGCCAAACTACATCAAGCATAGAAAAGTTTCCAAATTAAAAATGAGAAAGGACAATGAAACTAACCACTATAAACTTAAAGAAATTCTCTGTTTGCTAAAACATCCAAGAAATATTTTTTGTCCAATTTCTCTATAGAAGAACATATT
Organism: Rhytidiadelphus loreus; assembly: GCA_947034895.1. Taxonomy (NCBI): domain Eukaryota; kingdom Viridiplantae; phylum Streptophyta; class Bryopsida; order Hypnales; family Hylocomiaceae; genus Rhytidiadelphus; species Rhytidiadelphus loreus. The sequence goes on along the minus strand of OX344765.1, from coordinate 22,087,753 downwards.
CACTTCAAAGTTGAAACAATACACTCTCAAGAAACGTGTATTCAGAACCTGAAGCTTCCAAATCAGTTTTCAAATCAACTATAGTTGACATGTTGGCAATTGGGACTTAAGAAAGTCTCATAATCTAAAAAATACACAAGTGTAAAAGACCTTGAAATCTTACTTCAAGAATGCTCTCCATGACAATCACATCATTACACTACAACAAAAGCAGTGTTTTATGACTGCAAAATATGACTGTAGTGAGTCATAAAATTGAAAAATATGACTCACATAAAAATCACTGTAGATGACTCGGAGGATGACTGGGTCCAGTCATTACTGACGAGTTGCTTTGGACATCAGTCATATTTTGAGTCATATGGGTTGGGGGTATAATTAGCCATAATTAGCCTTTTTTTTGGCCAACGTGGCATATACGTTGACTATCCTTGGGGCTTGACTTTTTCTTGAGCTACCCGAATAAAGAAAAAAAATCCTACGTGGCATATGACTCCATTTAGTCATATTTTTGGTTGACGTGGAATATGATTGTGGTAAGTCATGATTTGGTTGATGTGGAATATGACTACAATGAGTCATATTTTGGAAAATGTGGAATATGACTACAATGAGTCATATTTTTTGTTGATGTAGAATATGACTGTGATGAGTCATTTTTTTTGTTGATGTGAATTGTGAAATATGACTCTTGTAAGTCATATTTTCTATTATGTGGAAAATAACTCTCATGAGTCATATTTTGGATGATGTAGAATATGAATATGACTCTTGTGAATCATGTTCTTTACTAATGTGAAATATGACTCTTGTAAGTCATATTTTTGACTACATGATAATAATGTAGATGTCATTAGTAATTTTATGACTAATTGTAGTCATATTTTGGGATGTGTAAAGTTACATTTTGACATGCATAAGTATGAGCATTATATGACTATAACTAATTATATTTTGACCAATATATTTTGTGAAATGTAACTCAAGCAAGTGATATTTTGGATAATTGAGAGTCATGTTTTAAGAATTTGTATGTAGTTTGTGATTGGGGTGATTGAGATCCAAAATAGCTTTAATTACAAACTACAATTACATTTTTCATACATTTTAAATGGACATGAGACATTGCAATTATATATCAAAATGATTTAACAATTGAAAAAAACACTTCATGTAGTTAAAAACACATACACATGATTTTAGAGATATACATGAGACAATCATATTAGAGAGGAAGAATGCAAGAAAGAATGCAACTTTTTTCATTGACATTTATTAGCCAACAATACAAAAGATATATATCACAATGAATCACTCACAAAACTCAATAGGGCCTATATTCCTTACAATAATGTGAAGATGGCTCTATTGGGTTGCAAGTAGCCTCCAACAACTTTGTTTCAACTTTTGGTGCCTGCATATACAATTAAAGAAATGGAAGGTTAATTTTTAGTGAATGAACAACAAAGTTCAACTTTCTAAGGTTTACAACACAAAATATGTAGCACAAATTTAGAGTAAAAATGGTGATGAAGGAAAGAAGAAAAAAAAAGTAGCAAGTGCTAAAAAATAACAACAAACAAGAGTTAAGATGCAACAAGAAATAACAACGAAGAGGCAATAAGAAACAAGTGTTAAGAGGCAAAAAAAAAAAAGACGTAAGAACTAAAAAACAATAAAAAGAAACAAAAAGCAAGAACTAAGAAGAAGAAAGAGTTAAAATACAAGAAGAAACAAGATTTATAAACTAAAAAGCAACAAGAAGTAAGAGCTAAGATGCAACAAGAACTAAAATGCAACAAAAACCAACAACTAAGAAGCAAAAGACAACAAGTAACAACAAGTTAGAGCTAAGAGACAACAAAAAGTAACAACTAAGAAGTAACAACAAGTAAGAGCTAAGAGATAACAAAAGGCAAGGAAGAAGAGCTAAGAAAAGTGGTGGCTAGGGTTTCAAAACTCTAAAGAAGTGACAACTAGGATTTCAAAACCCTAAAAAATTGACGGCTAGAGTTTCAAAACTCTAAAAAAGTGGTGATTAGGTTTGAAAATCCAAAAAAAGAACTGGCTAGGATTTCAAATTTTTAAATAATGAATTGTCTATATTTTTTTTGGATTGCCTATATTTTTCTTGGGCTACCCAAAAATAAAAAAAATAACACTCCCATGAAAATATGACTAGAAATATGACTCAACATTCCCTAAACATATTTTCTACGTTCTCTATGAAATACTTTGGTATTCCCAATCGACGTATAATATACGCTTGTGAAGTACAAGGTTTAAAAAAGACTAGCAGTCATATTTGCAATCATATTTCTCCCCAAAGTGTTGGCATCCATAAATATGACTGTGAATAGTCGCTAGTCAATCATCATCAATCATATTTCTGCACTCATAAAACACTACTATTGTTGTAGTGTTAATAATATTGTCAGCATGAGTGTTTGGTCTTGGTAGCTTGTCCAAAGATTCAAACATGCATATCTAGATTTCATAACACAAAAGCATCCTTATCAGCAATGATAAACAAAAGAGTTAGCAGGAATAAAAATCTCACAAAATTTCTTAGCAGGATAAATGCACACTACGTTGGACCATTTTTGGCAGAAATACGTACATAAAAGTCCATTTCATTTTTTTACATATGATCTCTAAATTTTTTGATTTTTTTCTATAATTTCTTTATAGTGTGTTTAAGTTAAAGGTGAAAAAAAATTTAATCAAAATTTCCTTTGTATATTTATATAAAAAAACTTCAAAGATGACATTAAATTTTGATTTACTTTAATAAATTGTAGAATTGATTATAATGAAAATTAACTCTATAGAAAGTAAAACTATCCTTAGAAATACTTATTACAATTATTTTAATAAGATAGATTTGTGTAAAGTTGATTTTATGTATGTCTAATGTACTCCTAAAAAATCAATACTATTCTAATAAGATAATGATATATAAATTAGTCCATATCTTCAAATTTAGGGATAAAATTTTATATATTTCAAATCAAAACATTTAATTACATATATACCTATTTAAATATAAGTCCTTCTTTTGCAAAATATTTGAATTCCTAATACATCAATGAGTCTTTATCTTCAATGTTGTGGACTATGACAGTATATAAAGAGTACATTTAAAAGTCCTTTACAAATAGTGTATAAACAATTTTGCAAAGATTTTTTTTGTATTTTATAGATCATCAAGCATATAACATTAATACGTGTTCTTTTCAATGTTCTACAACTTGTATATTTTTAAATTTACAAGACTTTCAAAAATTCCCACTAAAATAAGGACTGTGACAGTCTATATTGGTCCAGCGTAGTGTGCAATTCTCCAGAATCAACAAGATGTGTTTCACATACGACTATACTTGACGTCTCTCTTCTATAGATGTCATCAGATTTCCACACGGCATGAAAGAAAAATCTTGGATGAAATCACCTCACCAAACACCGGTGTACATCAGGGTTTCTTGAATCCAATGTCAATTGTGTCGCGACCCAAATGACACTTCACAGTACCAAATTGTCTTTGGCAAACCTTCAGAACTTCACTTGGGTTACAAACTGCCTAACACTGCACATGCCAAGCACATATAGAATTAGTCTTCATTTCCAACTCATTTTGTTAAGCCCCAATCACCGAGACTACTAACACGCACTCCACTCGTGACACCCAGCATGTCACTTGGTAACATGGGGCGGAACTTCCATCTCAATGAATAAAGACACGTGGTGGCACTACTCACCACGGTCATAACTGCCCTTGAGTGTCACCCCACTCCATGCTAGCCCATCTTGCATTTGCTAATTTTCCCCAACAAAACTAACCGAGACTCACAACTCGGGACACATCAAGTGTGGCCTAGCAAGGAGCGGGACTCCACCCAACTAGTGCCTCGGGACACACACACAAGTGTCCCATGGTGGTGCCCTGGACTGGTGGTGAAGTCACATCACCAACCTTAAGTTTACTGGGACTCACCAAGGCTCCAAGAGGGAGGGAGGAGGGAGACCAACCCCTCCTATAGTACTTTTGTGGCATTCATCAGCCCCTTGGGTCGAAGGTACACCCCAAACCCACTTGGGTTTTAGAAGACCACCCATTTCAAACTCGAAATGGCCAATTTTCATCTACGTTTGAAGTCCCGAACTTCCAAACGGCGTAACTTTGCGGTCAGAGATCCAAATACCACATGTTATTCCATTTTTGATATCTACACGACGAGTAGATGCCAATGGACTCTTCACTCATCCCATTTGGACAAGATCTCACAAAGTTATGTCCTTCCAAAGATTCGGGTTCACCGGGGGAGGCGTCATGCCTTCACCACGGCCCTTCTCTTGGCCATAACTTTTGGTTCATATCTTAGAACCTTGTAACTCTAGTCATTTTAGCTTCCTTGTGTTCATAGCTTTCCAATGATATGCTACATGACATACTTACTTGAGGTAATCATTGAAAACCCTCACTCTTAGCCCTTACGTGTCCCGGTCGCCACTGGGACATAGTCAACTTTGAACGTCCATAACTTCTAGCTCACAACTCCAAATCACACATTTTAAGGACAGTTGGATGCGTATTCTCAAGGGATTTCCAAGAATGTAAGACAATTTACCATATCTTACAAATCTAGAGCTTTATTGCACCTTGTTTGATCGGGAGTCTTTCAAAACTCCCTTCTTAGTCTATTGTAAGGCTTGGGGAGTCACTCCAAGGTCCTCCTTGCTCACCAAGACACTTTGGGCACCCTAAGGAGGAATAGGGGCGTGACAAACTGCTTCTTCACAGCCTGAGAATCCACACCAACTTAATTAAATAAAGAGAATTATTTGAGTGCTAAGCGCTAAGATGCAGAATGGGACAAATTTGTCAGTTTGGTGCCATGATTTGCAACTAATCGGGAGTATTTTACTTGTGAGATGGAAGTTCGTTGGCATACCTAAGGAGCAAGTAGTTTCTTGCCTTTTCTGAAGTAAACTTCAAAGGCAAGCACATGGGTTTCCAGAGCGTCTGATGAGTGCTCCTGCAAAAGTCTCAAATACTTAAGTGCTTCACTCAAATACCTTGGCAACCCTCAAAGCAGTAAGCTTAGCCTACAACTCCTTTAGCTGAATCCCGATGATAACCACCAACTTTGAACCGTAAAACCCTAGCAATATTGCCGAGCAACATTCCAGCCGCGAGAATAACTCACAAACCCAAAAGATGAAACAAAGGAGTGCACCTAATTAAGACTGAAGTTCATTCTTGCTCTTGGCGCGGAGCTCATGGACTTTGACCTTGGTTGGAATACATTACGCACAATTTAAGAACCCTAAACCTAATGGAACCACCAAAAGCTAAGTCGGCTGGATTTAAATCATTCAACTAATTTCAATGAAGAAAACGCAAACAATGTGAGAAAAGAATTTGCATATCCATCGTGGAAGAGGGTCGAATGCTTGAAGCGCAAAGGCCGTGTTGCTTCTGATGGAGCGACCAAAGATGCCGAGAACATAAAAAGGGCTTTAATTCAGCTCTGTTTTTTCCACCAGTAGCAAAAACCATAAATTCTAATTTTGTAAACCCCGTTCGCACCAATATTTGATATGGAATTTTAGATTTTAAGATACGTAAAGGTTTAGATAAGGAGAACTTCAATTTTGGAGGGGCTAGATTTGAGACACCTTCACAAGCTGATACTAGGGTGGGTACCCCAAAACTGCCGCTTTTACTATTGTGCCTAGTTACTACTCTTAGACTAGTCCAATTTCCACTTTCTTATTGGTAAGTGAAAGGAGGTTCCAATGCACAAAAGAAAGTGATATTTAAATATTGTATATCAAAGTTACAAAGGGTCAAAGTTTTTTGGTAGGTGTTCTAAAATTGTTTCTTCAACATATGTACATATTGATTTTGAAGATGTACATGGAGTGATGATGGTGATTTTGGTTGGACCCACAGAGTATTCTTGTTGGTATGAAGGCCCCAATCTTGTTAGAAAATTCAAGCAATTCAAATGAGTTCCATGCTAAAGATGGGGACAAAAATTTGATGGCAATAATAAGTAGATGGCCAAAATGAGTTGGTCTATTTTAATTGTAGTTGTGCTCTATTTTTCATTGGGAGTTGTATAGATTTATATATATATAGAAAGTTTTGAATCATTTCATTTTGATTAATGAAATGAAAGTTATGAAGAGTCCTAGTTTGTTGAAGTTTGCGGGTACTTATGGGATCTCCACTTTAAGATAAACCTTGAAGTCCTTTATTTAACTCATTTTTCATTATTTTAGGAAAAAAATAAAAACATTAGGTGCATCTTATGTATTACAACATTACAAGCATTGGAATTTGCATTTTTCAGTTCTATAAATAAACTATTAATAATTTAGTATTTTTAATCATTTTATATTTTTTTCTACTTTCTATTATTATCCTATATGTTGTACAATTCCAAATAGTATGAAATTTTTTAGCATGTAGCCAACTTGCATTGAAGAACAAATCCAAAGAAGCACCACCATTTGGGGCATTTTTCCAAACAAATGCAACCTTATGAAGTGTTGTTGCTTTATCTTCGACAAGACCAAAAAAAAAAATTTGTCACTTCAAATGCTAATATCTTGTGATGTACACGGTGGAAATAACTGAAATTTTTTCCACATCTTCTCAAGCCATTGTAATACAAAATCCTATGGTAGGATAATCTTAGACCTCCAATGAGATTATCCTCAAGTCAAGGATAATCATAGATCTACAAACAGTGACCTACTTATCTTTGAGTTGAAGATAAATTAACTTCAGTCATGATAATTATATATATGATTGCAAAAATCATAAAATTATGGAATTTATGACATCTCTGTTTGTAAAATACCTCCATTTATCTTCGACTCAAAGATACATTATTCTTGTATATTATTTGTAGTAGATAAGGATTGTATTTACGTTAATATCATAATCTTCTATAATCACTAGAGGTCTTCTTCATGCCTTTCCAAAGTTTATATCTTCACTTATCTTTGACTCAAAGATAAAAATTACTAAGGACAGAGAAGTGTCCATGAGAGCACAATATTGATAGCAATAGAGATTAATTACTACTGAATATTTATTTTCATGTCAAAGATAGTGTAAATAACCTCTATACTAATGATGAATACATTTTTTGATGCTTAGGAATTAAAATATCTTATCAAATCAAGAATTATTTTGTAGAATTTTTGGTATTAATAATTCTCATATTTCTCTTTGAATCAAAGATAATTAGAAAACTTGCAAAATAGAGTTAGATATGTTCTTCTTGTAATTCTTTGATCCATTGATTCTAAGGATGTCTTGTACTCTAGTCTATCTTTGATTCAAAGATAAAACTAATTTCGATTGTATGGAAAAACTATAGTATTCTTTACCTACTAACACTAAACTCAATGATCCACAAATCATAAAAAAGAAGGGCTTTACTTGAAGGTCATAAATCATAATGTTGGCAATGAATACTAATATGTATACCCAATCTAGTGAGGTGGTGTAGCTTGAACCATGATTGGGTTTGAAAACCTCCTATTTGCAAATCTTGTGAGTATCCAATATTATAATGTGAATTGAAGGCTATATGATTTTGTAATAATTAAAGTTTGTTCTCCTTTTCCAAATAATACAAACATTACTACAAGAAAAGGGGTGCTTTAAGTGTGTTTTTAAGTAGAGTCCTAGAAAAAAGATATTAAATAATGACCTTTATGTAGATTTTTATTAAGAATTTAATGTAAAATCAATGTATTTCCAATAAATTTTTACTAAAAATCTACATAATGGTCATTATTTGATATCTTATCTCTAGGACTATACTTAAAAATACACTTAAAACACTCATTTATCTTGTAGTATATGCAAAAGAAAATATAACTATGATCACTAAAAACAAATCAATACAACCAAGTCTATATGGCAAGATACACAAGCACCTACAAGTCATACCATCATAAAATTCATCAAACTTGATGTGCTTAAGTTGATCTTTGCAATTGCTCCCATTCATCAAAAATTAGGAAGGCCACCAAAACACCCGATTACAAGCCACAAAATAAGTGCAACATCAATTCTATAGTCAACTTTATACAACTACATCAAACTGAAGAGCCTTCTAAATCCTTATTGCAGCCAGCATTCATGTCCAACTAGGTAGCTATGTTTGTAAGCATTTTCACCACCTCACGCATTGAAGGACGAATTGCAGGCGTGTAATTGGTGCACAATAACCCCACTCGTAGGACTTCAACCATCTCACTTTGTGAACTCGTCCCACACTTGGAGTCTAGGATCTCACACAACCCTTTTGGTGTTAATACTCTGTTATGAACCCATTGCACTAAATTTCCTTCATCCACACCCTCCAATGGGTTTGCAGCTCGTTTTCCAGTCACCAACTCCATCAACACAACTCCAAAGCTGTAGATATCAATTTTTTCTGTCACTCGAGTTCCAAACGAGTATTCTGCACCCAACATCCCAACCCCAGTCACACCCTAGTCATATCAACCTATTGCAACTTGAAATGATGATTGACCAACTCCACATTTTCAAAAAGTTCACTACCTCCTACAAGCATAGCCATGGACAAATGAATGAATCTAACTCTCCACCTGGAGGGATGTAGCCCACTGAGCCCGCAACTGAAGATAAGTCAAGCGATATTCCCGAATCCACCATTCTTGCAATCCCAAAATCAGCCAAGTGTGCTTCATACTCCAAGTCCACCAAAATGTTGTTGGACTTCACATCCCGGTGGAGAATTTGAGGAGAGCAATTATGATGCAAATACTCCAATCCCTTCAAATATAGACAATGCAAAATTTTATAATTATTCTCCAAGCATCCACATGCACTCAATTCACCCTAAAAAATCCAGTAAAATAAAAAATAGAGTGGTCACAATTCTAACTTGGGAGCATGAGGGATGGACTATAGTAACGAACCGAAGCAGCCCCCATAGCTATTTTGTAGCGCATTTCCCATGGGATTGGATTTGTCGTAGGGCCATGCAACAAATCTCCCAAGCTGCCGTTGGGCATGTACTCGTACACCAAAAGGTTGTTATCACCTTTGGTACAACTACACAAAAGCTTCACAATGTGGCGGTGACGGATGTTGGCCACTGTCTTCAACTACACCCCATCCAAACAAGCAAATCCCATGTACATTCATAGTCAAATTTGGAAGAACAACTCATCATTTGCAAAGAACTACACTTGTACCTTGGAAACCAATGGAAACCAACAAAGGTCTTTTCGAACCTCGGTACCAAAGCCGTGATCACATCGCCTCTCTTCTTTCTTCACATTCCAAAGTTTCTTTACAGCCACTATCTCACCATCACTTAGAGTGACCTTATACACTTGACCAGAACCGCCAGCTCCAATCAGATTTTCTTCTTCCAAGGCCGTGACCTCATCTTCATGGTACACTTTATTGTGAAACGATGTCAACGTCCATGAGCTTTCCTCCTCAGGCAAGTGTGAAACATCCCTTTTGAAGGCACGACCAATGTAGCTTCTGAAAACAAAAACGAATACTATAAACAACAAAAACACCACTACACCAAACACCCCTACCCCCACCATCCATGGTTTCTTTTTATCTCTCTTGGATGCCAAGTCTTGGGTGGTTGAATTGGAGCCACAAGAGCCTTCCACGCACAAATACGGATTTCCAGTGAAGTTCACTGTCACAAACTTTGCTCCATTTCCCTCCATTGGGATGACACCCGACAAGTTGTTAAAAGCTACATTCAACACTTGCAAATTTACCAAGTTGAACAAGCCTATAGGGATGGATCCTGTGAGGTTGTTCTCTGAGACATCTAGAACGCTCAATTTCTTGAGGTGGGCTAGTTCGTCAGGAATGGTGCCATCTAGATGGTTCCTAGAAAGGTCCAATTGAAAAAGCTCAGAGCAATTTCCAAGGCTGGAAGGAATGGCACCATGGAACGAATTGGCACCCAATATAAGTTGCGTCAAGCTTGACAAGTTTCCAAGCAAAGGAGGGAGGGTGCCATTGAATCCATTGGAGTTGGCTTGGAACTTGACCAAGCTGGTTTGTCCAATCTCTGAAGGAATGGGACCTGAAAATTGATTGCCTTGCACAAATAAGATGGAGAGAGACTTTGCATTTCCAATGCCGACGTCCATACTTCCGTTCAAACGATTTCCGCTCAATTGCATCCTTACCAAATTAGCTCCTCTCCACAAGCTCATTGGCACAGGTCCCTCAAGCTGATTGCCATCTAATCGCACTACGTTTAAGTTTGTACAATTGCTATATGTCTCAGGAATCATACCAGTTAGTTTGCATTGATATATTCCAAGATATTGCAAACTCACATTGTTGTTCCAACAAAGATATGGAGGCAAAGGACCTTCAAAGAGATTGTGCCCCAAGTCCACTGTTTGAAGCAAAGTATTCTTTCCAAGATCATATGGGATTTCACCAGTCAATTGATTCTCCTCAAGATAAAGTGTTGATAAGTGTGTCCAATTGGCAACTTTAGGAGGAATCGGTCCACTTAAATGATTTACACCAAGATCGAGATACGTAATAAGCGATAAGCTCCCCAAAGTAGGTGGAATTTGTCCACTGAGATTATTTCCACTTAAAGTAAGGCGTGTGAGAAGCGTCAAATTTCCCAGACTGGCTGGAATCTCTCCACTAAAGTTGTTGTTTCCAATGTCAAGCCAAGTCAAGCTGCCCTTCAAATTTACTAGGCTTGCAAGGTCTCCACTCAAGCCATTATCAAAAGCAAGAAGAGACCACAGCCTTTTGCATTTGAATAGAGAAGATGGAAGTGACCCCGTTAGTTGATTTGTAAAAAGCCATAGTACTGTCAAGTTTGGCATGCTTCCACACAAATCTGGAATGTGGCCGCTAAATGAGTTGTTGGCCACATTGAGTTCTTCCAAATGAGTCAAATTCTCAAAAGAGGGAATGGGGCCTACAATATGGCACCTTTGAAGTTCAAGAGTCTTCAACTTCATCAATGTCAATAGCCTTGTTGGAAAGAGAGATGGTGGGAAATTCACACCATGTAGGCGAAGATCCTCTAAGCCCTCCCATAAGCTCACATTTGGCCATGGCACCATATCCATGACGTCTAAGTCTGAGCCTAGCCACAAAACTTTCAGGTTTGGAATGGTGAAGAAGCCCAATGGTAGTGAACCATTCCAATTGTTATTTGATATAGCCAATTCTTCAAGCTTTGTCAATGAAAGAATGGAATCTGGCATTTGGCCTTCAAAGTAGTTAAATGGAAGACGCAAAACTCGCAGTTCCTGGAGCTTGTCAAATTTGTTCTCTAGGGTGCCCTCAAAGTACGAATCTGTTAAGTCGAGCACTTGTAGATGTTGGAGTTTAGGAAAGTCATTTGGAAATGTCCCGCCAATGAGAGTATAACTCATGTTCAAGTACACCAATTTAGAGCAGTTGACAATGTCTTCAGGGAAATTTCCGCTCAAACTTGTGTTTCCCAAGTGCAAGATTGTAAGATTGACAAACTTTGCTACATGCCAACACACTCTATGTCAATTAAGCTAATCTCATCCAAATTCAAAGTTACAATGTTGCCTATTCAAAGCACCACTTCAAAATCAAATACATGATTTGAAATAACAAAGCCACTTACAAGGAGTGAGAGCATGGATGTTGCCAACCAATTTGCAAAAAGGCAAAGGGGAGAAGTCCAATGCTGTTACGGAATCTTGGGTGCATCTCACACCATTCCACAAACAAGGAGTGTTGTCTGAGGCATTCCAATTGCTCAAGATGTCATCTACATCCTCTAAAACATCTTGCTTCCACTTGAATAGCACCTGGCCTTCTTCGTTAAGACACAACACACATCCAGACAACACACTGGTGCATGCCATGACCCACAAGAGGTAAACCTTGTATAGCCGTCTACCATCCATATTCCTCCTTTGCATCCCTAGATGCAAATAGGTCATCTAGTTAAATTTGGTGGTTGCAAGTGCTTAGTACTCAAAGTAGGCTTCACTGCTTATGGCTCAAAACATTCTGATTTCAACAAGGAAACATTGGTTAAATTGAAAAAAATATTAGGTTATATACTTTGCAGTTGCTTCACCTAAGTCCTAAGAGGTTTCTTTTGCCAAGCTACATGCCAAACCGATCCATATTCATTACAAGAATTCAAAGGATACTTACAAATTCAAAATATTTCTTAATCCACTCACAACTCAAAATTTTCAAGGACCTCCACCAAATTGTCTCTAAACTATTGGTAAACCAATTGGAGTGGGGATATTGGAGTGGAGATTTTATTTCCATCAAGAAAAAACAAATTAAAGACCAATAGAAATTTGGAGAAATTGAAGAACCATAACTTCAAAGTAATTGAGTGGAAAGTTGTATTATAAACATGGATTACAACACCACAAAACCTAGCAATGCACTCCTTGCTTAGACTTTGTAATACTACTAAAGCTTAATAATCAAGAAAAGTGATACATGCACATACTAACTATATTTGGGTATTTGATTTAAACTAAGAATATGAAGCTTGGCCAGTTTTGTTTCTTCTGCATTCTGAAATTTTGAAAAAAACTAAGCACTTGACAAATATTGCAATTGCAAATTCTACATGATAGAATCCAAAATACACAACATTATTCTAGGCTTTGCTTGCAATACAAAATTTCAAATTATTCTAATATGTATTATAATTGATAAAAAAAAATTTAATTATTTAATTACAAAAATTACAAAAAAAAATTCTTCCAATAAAAAATTCTAATGAAATCAATAGCAATAGAAAATAAATTCATCTTAATGATGGCCTTTGACTTAACGGTATCTGACAAGGGTGTTTTGGATATAAAATATAAAACAAATAATTGATAGATCTTCACACCACTCTCCATTGCTATATGTGTCTCTTAAATTTTTATTTATTAATTAGACAATTTTTGCTATATTTACTAATTTATTTACTTTTTCCTACATAAATTATAATAATGACAATTTTACATGAAACAAATTGAATATGTTTACAAAGATAGACAATCCGTAATATCATGTACTCAAAATATAAGATTGATATTTGAATACATTTTAAAAGGCTATTACATCAAACATGATGTTTCACCATTTTGCAAGGTCTATTGGGAGTTAAACAAATTCTATACAAATGTGATAACATGGATTAAGGTCACAACACCTACAAGCTACACTTATTTCTAATCCCACTACCTCAAAGTTCAAATGACCCAAAACATTTGATGAGACTATTAGCAAACTCAAGAGAAATGCAAACCAAGTGGTTTCGTAATTATAACATTCTAATAATATTTTACAAAGTTTCAAAGCTCTAACTTGAGAACATAGGGTAGTTTAAACTTAGCACTATATTTACCTTGAATAGACACCCTTGGAGCAAAAAATGTCTTCAAATTTCATTGGTTGCTTTTGAAAAGTTGAGATTTTAGGTTATGAAAGTGTTCATGAACCCCTAAACGTCAGAGACTATGTTTTCACCAAAATTGCTCCAAAACTGCCCTTACATTTACAAGCACCAAATTTTAGATGAAAACAATTCTGGACAAATGTAACCATAGTATCTTGTACTAAAATAGTTAGAGAAGATGTGGAAAAAATTTCAGAATTTTCCACCTTGTAGATTGAAAGATATTAACGTTTGAAGTGACAAAAATCATTTTTTTGGCCCCGTGAAAATACGGGCAGTTGCACTTCACAAGGTCACATTTGAATGAAAAATGTCCAAAATGGTGGTTACTCTTTGGGTTCATTCCTCAAGTCAAGTTGGCTACATGCTTGAAAATTTTTAGATCATTTGGAATTGTACAACATATAGGAAAAAAATAGTAAGTAGAAATAAGTAGAGTATGATTAAAAATACTAAATTGTTAACAATTTATTTATAGAATTGAAAATTGAAAATTCCAATGGTTGTAATGTTGTAATAAGCAATATACACCAATTTTTTATATTTTTTTCCAAAAGTATTTAAAATTGAGTTAAATAAAAGACTTCAAAGTTTATTTTAGAGTAGAGATTCCATAACTACCCACAAACTAACCCAAACTAAAATTCCTCATAACTTTCATCTCATTAATCAAAATGGAATGATTCAAAGCTTACTACATATATAAAATTCTAAAGAATCAATTTCAAATTTTTATTTTTTTTAAAAGTGATTTTCAAAGAAGTTTTTTTTCTGTCCGGGTTATCTTGGTTGCCCACTAAACACTAAAAATACATATCATGCAATAACTTTTGAACCATGTAGTCCAAAGTTATGAAATTTTTTGGGCCTTAAAGCTACTCCTTGTCCCCATATTGTGTGAAATTTTCAAAAAAGAAAAAGAAAAACTCCATCTATAGTAAGTTGCCCAGAATTGCTATGTTGCCAAAAAATGTTGTTTGGACGTTTAGGGGTTAAAGGTCCATTTCTAGGTGTCAAAGACCGAAAGGTGTAAGTTGCAATTAGGTGCTTCAATTCATAATATATATGAAAAGATATTATCTAGCAATACTAATAAAGTTGTGAAATATAAATATAACATAAAATATTAACAATGCTTTACATACAAGAGTGATTTATTGCATAATTTAATATTAAAATATTATTGTTATATTATTTCATTAACCAATATACTAGATTATTCATCTTAGAGAATACAATATCAAGTTTTTTTGCTAATATCATAGCAACTCTTTTTTTTGGCACCATAGGACTAAATTGTCGGAACTGAAAGTTAAAATTTATTCTTTTTGCCAAATAAAAGTTTTCTATTCCCACCAAAAAATTCATTTATTTTTAAAAAGTGAATAAATTCTCAAAATTTGGCTGAAAAAGTGCATGAATTTAGCGGAAAAGTGATTTTTTTATTCTAAATATTAAAAACGTAAAAATATAGTACTTCACCAAGTTTTACGTGATCACCATCCTGACACTCTCAAAAAGAAGAAGAAAAACCCTACATGATAGTGTCACCCACCCACGTTAAAATTCCTATCAATTTAGGCTACCGAGGGTGTGATTACAAAGAGTTTTAATTGCAATGACTTGGTTGCATTTTATTACTATAATTTATAGGTTTATATGTAATTACAAGTTGCATAATCCCGTGCACTCCATGCAAAGTCTACTAAACAACATTGAAAGAGAACACCTATAAAGTTAGACAACCCATATAGACAATTTGCAAAAGATAGAAACACATCAAAATATCAAATGCAATTAGAACTTACTTTAATCGACTACAAGTTGAATCCACAAAGTGCCAACAATGTTGCAACTGAATTCCAAACTTCAAGACTTGCACAATGCCTTGCTTGATTTCCTCAATGCCTTCACAACTCTGCACATTAGAATGTCACCCCAATCAAATAGTAAAGATCAACTACACCACTTCAACGACACAAGCTTGGTCAATATCCTAAAGATGTGATAAGCACAACACTCTATAGCCCTTTGCTCTTACAATCAAAGAGAAAGTAATCCCCCCACCTACAAAGCCTTGTCTACAAAGGTTTACAACTAAACCACTTGGCTATGGCAAGGCTATCTTTAATAACAAATTAAAAAGAAGACATCCATAGAAAATCCAAACTAATTAAAACAACCTCAATGGACAAATTGCAAAAGATGGAGAAAGTGAGAAACATAATAAGGGATATGAACTAGCTTGAATCAATTTTAGGCACAACCATTCCAAGAACAATAAAGACAAATGCTTTACTCCTCACAATACATAGAAAGATGCACATTGTATATAACCCACATTAAATATGAGAATTTGCACAACAAAAGGCTTTAAAAGGCTTTATTCCCTTGATAGCTTCACGGATCTGCAAGATGGGAACTGAAGGTCGGTCATAATCACTTCTCCAAACCACGAAGACCTAGGCGGCGTGATCTGTAACAGCAGCCGAGGAGACGAAGCTAGTCTAGACCCTGAGCAAAATGATTCACATGACGCTCTGTCACCCTAAAGCAATAATTAGAAGAACCCAAGCCGATTTTGTGGTGCATTCCATCAAAATCACTAACCTCGCCCATGACAAGGCAATCTTCAATCGCAAACTGGCTAAGAATCTACCCAACTAATTACGACAACGGAGATCAATCACTTCCATAACAACCGATCAGAACTTGCTTGACCCGATGTCAGGCAGACTCCATTCTCAGCAAGAACCACTTGATCAAGACAGACATCTCAATCCCAACCATACCGACAGAGATGCACATGCAGCCACTCGTACCTTCAGGTCAGAGTTCGCACGGAGCTTGCAGGCTTTTTTTCCTTCGATGGCTTCAAGGCTCTGCAAGAGAGAACATCGCCACAGATTAATATCCAAGATCGAGCCCACCACTTCCGGACACCAAAGCCGAAACTCGAACTTAGAACTCCCATACAAACTAGACCTAGTGCCTAGAGCTTGATGACTACGAAACCTGGGACAAATACTGCAACAACAACTCAGGATACAAGCTGCTCTCGTGCATGCCACTGGGAGAGAGCTTCAATTCGTCGGTAAGCCCAAGAGAGCGGAAACTTCAACTTGGTCGAGCACGACCCACCAAAACAAATTCACAGGGGAGCCTGAATCCGGTGTTCGCCAGCGGGGGCAGCGACCACTGCGTTCCTCAAGAATGCACCGTCCAAGTGCGTGGAGTAGCAACGTCGGAGAACAAGGAAATAGTTCTCTTGGTCTCTCGGGAAACTCGGCGTGCAAAGGACGACACCACCACTGCCACAGTAGTGCGTCCGCAAAAAGTCTTACCTGTTCTCGCCCTCGGTCCAGTTAACCTGCGAATGGAATCTCTACAGTACTGTTCACCACCAGTACCGCAAAATGTCTTGCCTGTTCTCGCGATCGGCTTCGGTCCAGCTACCCTGGGAGTGGAATCTAGATCTACAGTACTGTTCACCGCCACTGCTACAGTATTGCGTGCGCAAAACGTCTTGCCTGTTCTCGCCGGGAGCCACTCCATGGCGGTGGTTGGAGCGGGAATCGCGTGCCCACCATTTTCCAGCCGTGCGCCGGAATTGGACCTCGTGTGCCGGGGATTCTGGCGTTGCACCAGCTGCGTCCGTTTCTGGTGAAATCATGGGCCATTGTGGAATGCGTCGCGCTCATGTGATGAAGTCTGAGCTTTCGAGGACGCCTGCTTTGTGACCTGCAGGGCGAGGTAAATTAGTCCTCTTACAGGCTCGAGTCTTGCAATTGACGGGATATGTCAGCAGTCTCCATGACATGCTCCGAAACCTCCTTGAAATATTCATCCGACACTTTTGATTCTGCTCTCAAATGAGTGAAATCAAAACTGGCAGGCCCGTTGGATTCGCAGGCCGAGGCGGTTTGATCTGCGGGTTGGAAGAAGAGGAAAAGCGCGTGCTTCTGCGGGGAAATGCTTTTGAGAATGTTCGACCAAAGATATTTGCTACCTTGCAAAGGAAGCCTCATTCGATGTCATCTCGAAGTGTAGCGATTGCACTCCATATGCGCCGCAACTCGAGTCAGTGCCGCTGTCTACATTATCTCTGTTTAGGAGAAATGGCGGCGACTTGTCGTTTTTGAATTTTTTTCGTTCAATGGTAATTAATTCGGTTCTTGTGCTTCGAGGAGGAAGCGTTTGGCACAGGTTCATAAATGCAACTATACAATGTCAATAATACCTGCAAAAGTTCCTCAATTAGGTCAAACTCATCCCCCGTCTCGAACAAGATCAAACAACTCTCCTGCAATCTTCAATTCAACAAGTGGTCACACGTAAGTTAGGTACGGATCATAATCCTCAGCACCAAAGGCAAGTTGAAAGAACTTGATACCATACTGCACACTACGATTACAAGCAGTGTGATGACATTGAGAGATTAAATAGCATGTCAGTGCAAAGAAACGTACAAAGGTCTTCTATAATAGTAATCTCCCGAATTCAATTGAATCATCTTCCTTTGAAATAGAAAATTTGGACCCTTCAGTGTGCAGCAGCATAGCTTGTAGAAGCGTCATAACACTGTTGTATAGAAAATACATCCTTCATCTCTACCAGTGTAGAGACTGAAGTCACTGAACTGTCCTGCCATCTGTAATAGCGATTCTCACCTCATCCTGGATCGTTCGGATTCAAGAACGTGATAAAGCGCCATGGCCAAATCAGATACAGAAAATTGGCCTGCTTTCCTGCACGCTTTATAAAACCATCGTCAGTTAATTCCCACTCCATCACTTGCACACGAATGCCACTCTTCTTTATTACTTCTGTCCTTTCGTCCGTCCGTTTGTTCAAACACGACAGATGCATGAATAGTACCGAATGGAATGATTGCCTATGGCTCAATATCTTCCCAAGCTTCATCTTCGTCATCATCGTGTCACCCTCAAAATCATCAGCACTAGCAGACGGCAATTGGAAGCTCAGATTTGAACCGAAGTCATCCGATCTATTTCCAGTTATCTTGCTGCTGACTTTCCATTTTGATTCAAACCCAGCTGGCAGGCGTGAATCTGATGAGCCCGATCCGCAGCTTCAGACAATCGGTCATTTGAGAATGTTCGACCAAAGATATTGGCTACCTTCTCTTTGCAGCCAATTAATAATATGAATCAAAACTCATGAAATTTTTCCCCGTCAGAGGTGAACAGAAAACTAGTGCCCTAAGCAGTAAGAGCTGAGCATCTCAAAACCGATAAACTGTACCGTTTCTGGAGAGATGCAGGCCCTCCGTTCGCAACATCCAGATCACAAATAACGTCATATATGAGACTAGCAGATTGCTGCAATTCGTCGGAGGACTCTTCTCCATCTAGTAACTCAGCCATAAATAACTACTCATAAGCGTGACGAATTTGCGCCGGAGCTATATTGGACAAGAAGGTAATGTTATCAGCGGGTTGCACAACATGGCACCAATGGAAGAGCTAAAATATGTTCCAAAATCCGTTAAACAGCTGAAATGACATCAGAATACCTGGAAAGCTATCCGAAAAGGTTTGAGTGAGTCAATGATGGACGCGAAATTGGAACGAGGAAGGCCAGGCTAGGCTACGGTCCGTTTTCCTGGCCCCGCTGGTGTAAATGCCGGGTGGGGATGGACCCCAGATAATCACCAAACCCCTAGACGAGGTTTAGTGATGTGATTGTGAGACTCTTGGGTTTTGGGAATTCGTATAGATAGTGGTTGCGAGTATGCTGAGGTGGGCGGTATGTATTGGTGTGAGTTTCGGGATCATGATGAACATGCGAGAGTTCATGGTTCAGATTACGCTTCCGCTGGGCCGGGGTCGTCTTGGAGTCCCGGGCTTGCAGGAATGCGAGATAGATCGAGATTGCAAAATGCAAAGGTGACAATCAGATGTGCTGCAACTGAGAGGTTGAAATCCGAGGTTGCGTCGCCTGAGGCAATGGAGCCGCAAGTAGTGTCGCCGCAGCAGAGCACATATGGAGAGTGCAGTATGCTTTGGGTTGCGTCGGAGCTGCAGCGCCTGCTTTCCATGCAGGTGAGCTCTCGTCCTGTTGTCGGAAACTATTAGGCTTCTTCTCTGAGATCACCTGGTTCCCAAATTCTCTTCACCCTCAATGCAAGGGTGGTGAACGTGGCCAAATGCAAATTGAGTGGTGTACTGCGTATTCAGATCGTTCCACCAATTCTCGAACCCGGAACCCTAAGCTGTACAAGAGCGTGATTCTGTTGAGATCGTTCCACCAATTTCACAGGTCAGAAATCCTAAATGGTTACAAAAGCGTGTTTCCTTCGGTGACGGCGACGATACTCTCGTAGGTTTGGGGTGTCAAGCAGTGTAACCGTAAACTGTAGATCATGACGAAATCAATATCAGGTACAGTAGAAATGTCCTGAAAGTCTGCAAGTGAGGGTGCTGACCTTGCTTCTGTGAAGAAGTCGGGGTGAATTTCATGAATATTGGCTTGTATAGGTGTTTGTCAGCCTTTTTCTGAATTGTGTTTCAATCGTGAAATTGAAACAATGTTGAATTTAAGCATGAAGCAATGAGATTGACCGCTCTCAAACCCAAATCGTAGATTCCAATTCTCTTGCGATGGGATAATGTGTTGTAATCGCAATTCCGTGTGGATTAAATTTGTGTATTGGAGGTCTGAGCGTGTGAATATGGTCAATAGGACTGTTCATGTTATCCTGCAGAGGTGAACAGCAGTTAACAACGACCCCTTTTGAATTTTACCGAATGTTAACAAAGTTCTTCCCCTACAAACCGCATCTTTTCGAGATAGGCAGGACAACATGGTGGTGTGCGAGGCTGCGATGTTGGCACTGATGCGTGAGTTCCAAGAGAAGCAGGACAAGTTTATAGCTAGAGGGGGACGAGGAGGAGTTGCGGAGGTAGGGCACTCAAAATCAGTGACTGAGCTAGGGTTTTGGGTTTACTGCGGGGTTTAGGACTTGTTGTTTTTGAAAGAAAAATTGGTGTCTTATGTGCACGTAGGTGCTTGGAACTAATTTTGAAGAGGAATTTGGTCTGTGTGTGAATGGGGAGCTTGTTGCTCTCGCCATGAAGGGGGTTGGGGTTGTAGGTGCCGCAAGTTGGCTATAGGTGGGGATAGAATTCACTCAAGAGGAAGAAGAATTCAAAAGCCGCCAATAGTCTTTTCATTCCTTGCAGTGATTAAGGTAGAACCAGACATAAATGTGGGGATTGTGGAGTAGAAACAAAATGACAAATTTCAAGAGTTTGTTTCTTCTTTAGTAATGCTAGTTCTCACACTTCAAGCTTCATATGTCCGTAATTCAAAGGAGAAAGATACTTCCATATTCACTCAATTCTTTCTTCAAATTTATCATTTAAGAGATTTCCTTGATTGATAGAGGTCGTATGCTTACTGTCACAAGCCATAAAATATTAAAATCATGAAGATTTTTTGTGACATTCCTTGAAAGCATGGTTCTTAATTTACCATTTCTGGTGTGCAAATTGTACGGCCATTGCTAGATGTAGCTCAAATGAAATCAATGGTTGAACAATTCAAGCAAATCATTACTACCACTATTATTTACAAAAGGGAGAGGGCTGAGGGAACTCAAACTGAGGATTTTGATGTAGGAAAAGAGAAATTTCTTGAAGAAGAGAACAAACAAGAAGAAGTGTTCGAGCAAGTGCACATCTACAAATTCACAAACCAATTACCTTCATTTTTCTACGTATTATACCACTTCCACAAATATAGGCTAGATGACATGCATAAATTTATTGACTGATTTGTTGTAGAACAAATCTACTGTGCCATACAATATTTATCTTTTATTTATGGTTCAATGTAAGTGGAAGAGTGTCTTGTATCCTTAATTAGAACATTCAAGACAAACTTTTTGCCTTATTTTTGAGGACCTAATTCCGTACTTGACACCCATGCTAGTAAACCTTCTTTTCTATATCTTGTGGATGCATTTTGGTGTGATTTCTTGGCCTTGTGTTTCAAAATTAGTAATTAGTTCTCAACTACCACTTAATACTTTCTTGTGCCATTTGTTGTCTCTAGATCAAGACAATTTAATGCATAAAAGCATTAAGTTTTGTGGCCATTGGTGTAAAGAAAACAAGCTAGGATAAAAGTTATTAATGAGTCTTTTTGTTTTTTCATTAGAAAGATCAGTAGACTTAGTTTTATATTGTTGAGGTATACAAAGGTTGTTTGTTGTTGATGTATGAACAGGAAAAAGATCGCACACCTAATGAAAAGATAGTAGCCATCTATCTTTTTGACTCGGGGTGCACTTAGTTCTACTATAACAAACCATGTGTGAACAAGTGGTTTATAATAAATTGTAATTTCAACCTAAAATTTTGAAGGTTGTTTAATAATGACTATAGCTTTTTGTTGCCAAAATTTCCAACTCAAATAAAATATGAAATGATTTCTAGAAGAGGTTAAAAATGAACTAAAATGGCATGTTTTTGAACTCAAATAATTATGAAAGACACGTTTAGATGACCATTGAGTCAATATTCAACTCAAAATGAGTTTTCAATAATGAATTATTTTTAGGAATTTTTTGTTCATTTTTGAGACAATTTTTTCTTATATAATACAGGAGTGTGAAAGTTATTTTTCAGTTCTACAATGTATCTTTTTACTTCAAAAATTTGTAACTAATTCTTATTAACAACTAAAAATATCAATAACTCAAAACATAAACTTTCAAAGCAGTAAAACCTATTCTTATTTTTTTAATTTAGTTTTATTTAAAATTCAAAAAGTATATAGGGGGTCCAAAGTTTTGTTCGCACGTGGTTTCTAATAGACACTCTAAATGACCCCCCGAGCTTTTTGATGATGTTGTAGAGCAATGTGGGGATGCAACAATTAAGTAAATGTGCTCTAGTTGTAAACAACTTGGATGCATGGCATTTCATATTTATAATCTTTGCTTTTGATTTATTTATCATTCCTTGTTCCAAACTGTGAATAGCAAATGCTTCATAAACTACAATTAATCATGCTATTCAAATTTTGACTTTTGAGGTCATCTTAGAATTGATTCTTGAATGGGAAGATTTTTTGTTGCTTCATTAATTGCAAGAATTTGGTGATTGTTCTACAAATTAGAGTTTATCAACTTATTCATACGAGACTTCTTAAGTGCAAATTCAACATCTCCCTAAAGTTAACCCATTTTAGACACTTCCATCAAAATGTAAAGTAGGAATTGAATGCTATAGTTGATTAAGAAAAATAAGAAGTGATTTTGTTTAGCTTATATTTGAATTTCAATTCAACAGTTTGTTTTGTAAGTATATTTGTATATTTGTAGTTGTAGCGACTTTATATAGATTTGTATAATTCGTGCAAAAATTTGTATAGGAAAAAATTGATACATCAAAATAATTAATTTTAAAACTATATACATATACATACACATACATACATATATATGGTAAATAAAATAAAATACAATCACAATTTTATTGAAATAATAGAAGTATTATATAATATAGAAATTGGTTTTACACAAATTAGAAAGAATATGATTCTTGTTTTTGAAATGATTTTAAATGATTTTAAAAATAATAGTTTTCAAAATAAAGCAAACCATTTTTTGGAACTTTTTTCAATTGATAAATTAACATATAATAAAGATTAAAAATATTTAAAGTATATAAAATATTGAAATAAAAAATATTTCAATAGAAACTAATCAATATTATAAAATAAAAAATTCATTGCGGATAATGATCTACAAAATCAAATACGAACTAAAGTAGTTGAAAAACTAAACTTCAAATTAATTCAATGACATCAAAAGAAAATGATTTAAGGTAGGAGGTTCTAAATGCGCACATGCTCTAAAATCGCCCACCTCTTCAAATGTGCATAGTTTGTACATGATTTTTTTTCATAGTCTTCAACAAGTGTACGAACTATGTACATTTTAGGATCGTCCTCCTCCAAATTTCATAACTAATTCTTCAAAGCTCCAAAAAATATGAAACGACTTGGATTAGATGCCAATTCCACTTGTCTTTCAAGGGAAGTTTACTAAAAAATATTTCAAGAAGGTTTACCTCCCCAAAATTAAGTTTCGGCTCTTATCCCCTAAACGTCAGAGACTATGTTTTCACCAAAACTGCTTCAAAACTGCCCTTGCATTTACAAGCACCAAATTTTAGATGAAAAACATTTGTAGACAAATGTAACCATAGTATCTTGTACTAAAATAGTTAGAGAAGATGTGGAAAAAATTTCAGAATTTTCCACCATGTAGATTGAAAGATACTAACGTTTGAAGTGACAAAAGTCATTTTTTTGGCCCTATGAAAATACGGGCAGCTGCACTTCACAAGGTCACATTTGTATGAAAAAATGTCCAAAATGGTGGTTACTCTTTGGATTCATTCCTCAAGTCAAGTTGGCTAATTGCTTGAAAATTTCAGATCATTTGGAATTGTACAACATATAGGAAAAAAATAGTAAGTAGAAAGAAGTAGAGAATGATTAAAAATACTAATTAAATTGCTAACAATTTATTTAAAGAATTGAAAAATGCCAATCCCAATGGTGGTAATGTTGTAATAAACAATATACACCTAATTTTTTTTTTCCAAAAACATTTAAAATTGAGTTAAATAAAGGACTTCAAAGTTTATTTTAAAGTAGAGATTTCATAACTACCCACAAACTAATTTACACTAAAATTCTTCATAACTTTCATTTCATTAATCAAAATGGAATAATTCAAAGCTTACCACATATATAAAAATCTAAAGAATCAATTTCAAATTTTTATTTTTTTTAAAAGTGATTTTCAAAGAAGTTTTTTTTTGTGTCCAGACTGTCTAGGTTGCCCGCTTAACACTGAAAATTACATATTATGGAATAACTTTTGAATCATGTAGTCAAAAGTTAGGAAAATCGTTGGGCCTTAAAGCTACCCCTTGTCCCCATATTGTGTAAAATTTTCAAAAAAAAACAAAAAAACTTTGTTTGTAGTGAGCTGCCCAAAATCACTATGTTTCCAAAAACTTTGTTTGGACGTTTAAGGGTTAAATGGAAAATATGGCATAAAATTAATGATTTTACCACAAATATTTAAAACATTTCTTTGTAAAACAACATAAAATTTCATAACAATACCTTTTTAAATTTTCATTGATTTTTTATAAACAACTTACAATCAACTAATGTAAATAGTTCTAATACTCACCACCTAAAATAAAATCATCGTTACCAATTTTTTCAGTACTTATTTTTGTCTAGATATTTTTGTTTAATTTCCCTTGTATTCTCTATCAATAAACTAAATATTGTCGTTTACTTAGAACAGAACCTTACGGTCACTCTGTTCTTGTTTTTTAAGCTTGGAGTTAGAAAATGTTACATTGAAAAGGATATTTAGTGTTGGATTACATTTAGTATACTTACCACCCTACTCCATAGAACAGTAAATATGAACTTTGCGGGAATTAGTGTAATATTAGACTTCAATGCGCCACCTCCAACTTCTCTTCCTTTCTGTCATCTCATTTCCTGGCCTTACCTTGAGTTCCACCTTTCTTTGCCTCCTCGCACACACTTTCCTGATTTTGGCTCCTTGTTCTTCCTCTTACTTTGTTCTCCTCTTCCTCCACTCTTCTCCTATGATATCCAAGAGACAAATTTTTTTTCGTGTGTATGTGGTTTATACTCCGCCTTCCCGCTACCATTTTGGTTTGAATCTCCCACTCCTTCTCTGCTTGCTCTCTCCCACCCGCTTGTTGGATCCGCCTTTGCCCGCTTCTTGTCGCCTCGCCACTATAAGAAACTCACATTTTAGGTGATGTTTTGTAATTTTTTATAACGGATTTTAGGTGACGTCCAATGCAACAAACCTATATTCTTATGTCAACAATACATTCAATATAACATCAATGTTGACATAAAAACAAGATTTTGTTGCAATGGACATCACCTAAAATCCGTTTAAAAAAGTTACAAAACATCATCTAAAATGCGGGTTTCTTCTAGTGCGCCCAGCCCCCTCAATCTTTTTCTTTGCAAATTCATTTTTTTAATATGTTCTAACACTAAATGTAAACCTCTTCAGATTTCAGATTTACCATAGAGTATGCGCAGAAAAAGGATTTATGTATTACTGATTACCCCCTATTTTAATGCTCTTTATCTCTCCTAGCTAATTTGGGGGCCTGTGATTGCAAAATAATATGAATTCAAAAATTGCAAATTTTATCATGCGTGGGAAATAAAAAACATTTCAGGTTTTTCCTTCAAGGACGAGCGAGGGGTGAAGTTCACCCCGACCTGCAGGATGACTGTGCCCGTGCAGTAAGTTACTGTAGAGTGGACCATGGCGACTTGGCGAGCAGAATGTGCGCAATTTCGAGGATCGGAAGCGAATCATGCAGGAATTATAAGCAGTATGGCCTTGCCCAGACATTTGTAGCACTTTGTAACACAAGGCCACAAGTGAGCTCCGGCGAGCTTCTAGAGTAGAAATGTTATGTCACTGTAATTTCTGTACAACATTTGGCAAGACGTGGCATGAGCAGTGGGGCCCTTCCCTGCTCTAGATCGTTATTTCATCTTTTAATTTTCAATAAAAGTTGTGTTCACCCTTAACCCTTGAAAGTCCGGGGTGAACTGACCCCCTCACTCGTTCCTGAAGGAAAACCTTGACATTTTTTATTTCCCACGCATGATAAAATTTGCAAATTTTGAATTCATATTATTTTGCAATTAGAGGCCCAAAATTAGCTAGGAGAGATGAAGAGCATTCTGGGGGCACAGAATAAGGGGTCTTTTTTTTTACTTGCACCCCTTGTACTAACTTGAGGGACGAGCAAGAGGGTCAGTTCACCCCAATTCCTTGAAAGGCCCTTTGGGTCCCTCTATATGACTTGTATTTAGCCTTATAATTCTTAAATTGTGGTTTAATATATGAATTGGAATACATTGTTATCTACATACTATCATGACCATTAGTTAACTTTGTTTTGAACAATATTTTGTCAATGTTTTTATGATCAAGTAGCACTAAATTCATAATATACTATATGGCCACAAAAGCCTTTCAGGCCCTTCAAAAATTACTCACACACTCTGATAGTGATAAAGAATTTTTATTTTTTATTTATTTTTTATTTCCTTGAATCTAAAGTCTAAACTGTGACAATAATAGTGCTGCTCAGGACAATCCTGTTATATTATGTCATAGGCCATTGAGCTAATAAATACTCCGTAATAAAAAGGTAACTGAACAATGAAATTGAATGATAGATTTAGCAGTTCTCTCCATATTCTAGATTTCCCATCAGGAGAGTAATAGGATGAATGATACGTGAATAAAATTTCACCCCGTTTCAAATTGGTGGAAGAATAGTTTTAATTTAGCACTCAACAAGAACTTTACTTATTGTCACTGACTTATAATAAAATTGTGTCTGTGGGCGAGTCTATCAATTGCCGTGATGAGAAACAGAGATACGGAGGTTGAGATCCAATTTTTTGAATTCGGTGGCACTTCAGTGTCTCCCCCAAAGTTGGTTATACTATATTTCAAATGTGCACATATGATTGAATGCGTGCTGTTTGAATTTTGTAAGCATCAAAGTTTACTTTTGAGTTGCTACAGCATGCTTATGCATTTTCCAATTTCCAGAGTCCAAAAATTGAGTGACTTATAGCAGTAAGAAGCAATAGATGCCTTTCGCTTATTAGGTCTTTGGCAAAGTTCATTCATTTTGCTTAATGTTGAGAGTGGGGACGGGAGCCAGGGCAGGGCCCCACTGCTCATGCCACGCAGGTCCCCCTTTAGCTCCAAGGGGGGTAATTAACGTCTCGCCAACATTTGGGGTCAACCTGGAATATTGTGGAACTGCACTGGCGCAATGGCGAGTGTTGGACAATCTCTGGCTGGTTTCCTGTTGGAGCGGATTTCCTTCATGGAATAAGTTCACAGTACAAAATTGTTGTATTGAAATACACTGGCGCAATGGCGATGGCGGAATGTAGATGAAGATTTGATGCATCGTTAGGCATTCGGCTCGGCGAAATTAATTAAAGAAGGATACGGTGAGAGTTCGTTATGTGGATTGTACAAACCCTGCTCGTGAGTCGAGTCCTTTTCCCCATTCATTGAGCACATGCATCTCCTCCCTTGACGTACATGGAAGACTCTGTGTGGGGGCAGAAGGTTTTTTCAATTGCCCCTCTTGCGGCTAAAGGCAACTATCATGATGATAGTTTCCTGTCTGTCGTTTACTTGCGGTTTGGATTGGTCATTTGGTCTTCGTTTCAGGCATTTCTGAGGAGCGGAGCGGATGGGGGTACATAACGTCTCGCAATGGCTGCAACCCCACATGCACAGTACTGTAGAGGCCTAGAGATTCCACTCCCAAGTTAACTAGACCGAGGGCGAGAACAGGGAATTGAAGACGTTTTGCGGACGCACTACTGAAGCATTGGTGGTGAACAGTACTGTAGAGGCCTAGAAATTGCATTCCCAGCTTAGCTGGACCGTGAGCGAGAATAGGCAAGACGTTTAGCGGACGCTCCACTGTAGCAGTGGCGGTGAACAGTACTGTAGAGATTCCATTCCCAGGTTAACTGGACCGAGGGCGAGAACAGGTAAGACTTTTCGCGGACGCACTACTGTGGCAGTGGTGGTGTCGTCCTTTGCACGCCGAGCTTCCCGAGAGCCCAAGAGAACCCTTTCCTTGTTCTCCGAAGTTGCTACTCCACGCACTTGGACGGTGCATTCTTGAGGAACGCAGTGGTCGCTGCCCCCGCTCGCGAACACCGGATTCAGGCTCCCCTGTGAATTTGTTTTGGTGGGTCGTGCTCGACCGAGTTGAAGTTTTAGCTCTCTTGGGCTTACCGACGAATTGAAGCTCTCTCCGAGTTGCATGCACGAGAGCAGCCTATATTGTGAGTTGTTGTTGCAGTATTTGTCCCAGGTTTCGTAGTCATCAAGCTCTAGGCACTAGGTCTTGTTTGTGTGGGAGTTCTAAGTTCGAGTTTCGGCTTTGGTGTGCGGAAGTGGTGGGCTCGATCTTGGATATTAATCTGTGGCGATATTCTCTCTTGCAGAGCCTTGAAGCCATTGAAGGAAAAAGAGCCTGCAAGCTCCGTGCGCACTCTCACCTGAAGGTACGAGTGGCTGCATGTGCATCTCTGTCGGTATGGTTGGGATTGAGATGTCTGTCTTGATCAGTTGATTCTTGCAGAGATTGGAGTCTGCCTGACATTGGGTCAAGCGAGTTCTGATCGGTTGTTATGCAAGTGGTTGATCTCCGTTGTCGTAATTAGTTGGGTAGATTCTTAGCCAGTTTGCGACTTAGCCTTCGGGTGACAGAGCGTCATGTGAATCATTAGATCAGGGTCTAGACTAGCTTCATCTCCTCGGCTGCTGTTACAAATCACGCGGCCTAGGTCTTCGTGGTTTGGAATTTCAGTGTTGAATTGGAGAAGTGATATGACCGACCTTCAGTTCCATCTTGCAGATCCATGAATCAAGGGAATAAAGCCTTTTGTTATCCAAATTCTCATATAAATTCTCATATTTAATGTGTGTTACACCATGTGCATCTTTCTGTGTATTGTGAAGAGTAAAATATTTATCTTTATTGTTCTTGGAATGATTGAGCCTAAAATTGATTCAAGCCAATTCATATCCCTTATTATGTTTCTCCATCTTTTGCAACTTGTCCATCGAGGTTGTTTTAGTTAGTTGGGATTTTCCATGGATGTCTTCTTTATAATTTGTTATTAAAGATAACCTTGCCATGGTCTAGTGGTTTAGATGTAAACCTTTGTAGACAAGGTTTTGTAGGTAGGGGTGGATTACTTTCTCTTTGATTGTAAAAGCAAAGGGCTATAGAATGTCGTGTTTATCACTTCTTTAGCATATAGACCAAGCTTGTGTGGTTGAAGCATTGTGGTTGATTTTTACTATTTGTTTGGGGTGATATTTCTAATGTGCAGAGTTGTGAAGGCATTGAGGAAATCAAGCAAGGCATTGTGCGAGTCTTGAAGTTCAGGTTTCAGTTGCAACGTTGTTGGCAATTTGGCATTTGGTGGATTCAGCTTATAGTCAATTAAAGTAAGTTCTAATTGCATTTGATGTATTTCTATCTTTTGCAAATTGTCTATATGAGTTGTCTAGCTTTATAGGTGTTTTCTTTCAATGTTGTTTAGTAGACTTTGCAGATTATGTGGTTTGTAATTACATATAAATTTGTAAATTGTAGTAACCAAACACAACCAAGTCATTGCAATTAAAACTCTTTGTAATCACACCCTCGGCAACCTAAATTGATAGGAATCATAACGTGGGTGGCAGGGTGGGTGACACTATCATGTAGGGTTTTTCTTGTTCTTTTAGGGAGTGTCAAGATGGTGATCACATAAAACTTGGTGAAGTACTATAGTTCTACATTCATAAATATTTAGAATAGAAAAATCACATTTCCACTACATTCATGCACTTTTTCATCCACATTTGGAGAATTTGTCCACATTTTAAACAAAAATGTATTTCTTTTGGTGAGAATAGACAACTTTTATTTGGCATAAAGAAGAAATTTAAACTTTCAATTGGTGCAATTTGGCCCTATGGTGCCAAAAAAAAGGGTTGCAATAATATTAGCGAAGGAACTTGACATTGTATTCTCTAAGATCAATAATCTAGTATAATAGTGAATGAAATGTAATATAAAAAAAAAAAATTAATATTAAATTATGCAATAAATCACTCTTACATGTTAAGCATTGTTAGTATTTGATGTTATATTTATATTTGATAGCTTTATTAGTATTGCTAGATAATATCTTTTCATATAGATTATGAGGTAGACGCACCTAATTGCAACACCTTTTGGTCTTTGACACCTAGAAATGGACTTTTAATGAACACTTCCATGACATAAAACCTCAACTTTCAAAATCAACCAATGAAATTTTGAGACATCTTTTGCTTCAAGGGTGTCCATTCAAGGTAAGTATAGTGCTAAGTTTAGACTACCTTATATTCTCAAGTCATAACTTTGAAACTTTGTAAAATATTATTAGAGTGTTATAATTACAAAACCACTTGGTTTGCATTTATGGTCAATTTCGTTAAAATGGCGGTATTCTGCATGCCATTTTAATGGAATATCTTCTACAAATGGAGAATAAGTGTGTCATGATCAGGTCATACATGTACCAATTTTATGCCTAGCACATTCAAATCACTCTAGTTCACGCATTTTCACTCCCCTCGGATAATCTTTCCATTGTTTTCATTCTTTCAGTGGTTTCATTTTGTGCCATTTTAATGGAATACTGCCATTTTAACGAAATTGACCATATTTGAATTCTCTTGAGTTTTCTAATAATGTCATCAAATGTTTTGGGTCATTTGAACTTTGAGGTAGTGGGATTGGAAAAAGTGTAGTTTATAGGTGTTGTGATCTTAATCCATGTTATCACATTTGTATAGAATTTGTTCAATCCCCAAAGGACCTTGGAAAATCGTGAAAAATCATGTTTGATATAATAGCCTTTTAAATTTTGTTCAAATATCAATCTTATATTTTTAGTACATGATATTTCATATTGTCTATCTTTGTAAGAATATTCAATTTGTTTCATGTAAAATTGTCATTATTATAATTTATGTAGGAAAAAGTGAATAAATTAGTAACTATTGCAAAAATTGTCCAATTAATTTTAAATTTTTTAGGAGGCACATATAGCAATAGAGATTGGTGTGAAGATTTATCAATTATTTATTTCATATTTTATATTCAAAACACCCTTGCCAAAGATCATAAAGTCAAAGGCCATCATTAAGCTAAATTTATTTTCTATTGCTATTGATTTCATCATAATCTTTGATTGGAAGAAAAAAATTATTGCTGATTTTTTTAATTGAATAATGAATTAAAATTTTAACAATTATAATATGTATTAGAATAATTTGAAATATTGTATTGCAAGCAAAGCTTAGAATGAGAAACATAATTACGTAATAAAAATTTAATATCTATTCTATAAGTAAAAAATACAAATGAAATACACATAATGTTGTGTATTTTGGATTCTATCATGTGGATTTTGCAATTGTAAAATTTTTTAGTGCTTGGGTTTTCCCAAAATTTCAGAATGTAGTAGAAACAAAATTGGCCAAGCTTCATATTCTCAATTTAATCCAAATACCCAAATATGGTTAGTATCTACTTGTATCACTTCCCTTGATTATTAAGCTTTAATAGTGTTACAAAGTCTAAGCAAGGAGTGCATTGCTAGGTTTTGTGGTGTTGTAATCCATGTTTATAATAGAACTTTCCACTCAATTACTTTGAAGTTATGGTTCTTCAATTTCTCCAAATTTCTATTGGTCTATAATTTGTTTCTTCTTGATTGAAATAAAATCTCGACTCCAATTGGCTTACCAATAGTTTAAAGACAATTTGGTGGAAGTCCTTGAAAATTTTGAGTTGTGAGTGGTTTAGGGAGTATTTTGAATTTGTAAATGTCCTTTGAATTCTTATACTGATTATGGATCAGTTTGGCATGTAGCTTGGCAAAGGGAACCTCTTAGGCATTAGAGGAGTTTTCGGACCCTTGGAGGGCCGTTTCAAGCAACTGCGGGGGAATTGTCCCCTTGCAGTTTTTGGGGAACGGCTGTTTCCGATAAAAAAATTTCAAAAAATAAAAATATAAAAAAATAAATTTTACTCTTGAAATGCCCAAAAAATAACAGAAAAAAAAAATTCATATTTTTTTCTTGAAAAAAAAATTTATTTTTTTCCGACGTGGAAGTCGCCATTCCACGTCTGCAAGCTGCTACGGCCCCCTGCGAACCAGTTCCCGCAGTTTGGGAACTCACAGCCCTCCAGGGGGCTGAAATCTCTTCTAAAGAGAAGAAACCATGAAGCGAATGACTTGATATTTTTCCCAATTTAATGAAAGGTTTCTTTGTTGAAATTAGAATGCTTTGAGTCATAAGCAGTGAAGCCTACTTTGAGTACTAGGCACATCAAAGGATTGAAGACTTGCCACCGCCAAATTTTACTAGATGACCTGTTTGCATCTAGGGATGCAAAGGAGGAATATGGATGGTAGACGGCTATACAAGGTTTACCTCTTGTGGGTCATGGCATGCACCAGTGTGTTGTCTGGATGTGTGTTGTGTCTTAACGAAGAAGGCCAAGTGTTATTCAAGTGGAAGCAAGATGTTTTAGAGGATATAGACAACATCTTGAGCAATTGGAATGCCTCAGACAACACTCCTTGTTTGTGGAATGGTGTGAAATGCACCCAAGATTCCATAACAACATTGGACTTCTCCCCTTTGCCTTTTTGCAAATTGGTTGGCGACATCCATGCCCTCACTCCTTGTAAGTGGCTTTGTTATTTCAAATCATGTATTTGATTTTGAAGTGGTGCTTTGAATAGGCAACATTGTAACTTTGAATTTGGATGAGATTAGCTTAATTGACATAGAGTGTGTTGGCATGCAGCAAAGTTTGTCAATCTTACAATCTTGCACTTGGGAAACACAAGTTTGAGCGGAAATTTCCCTGAAGACATTGTCAACTGCTCTAAATTGGTGTACCTGAACATGAGTTATACTCTCATTGGCGGGACATTTCCAAATGACTTTCCTAAACTCCAACATCTACAAGTGCTCGACTTAACATCTGCTTACCTCGTGGGCACCCTAGAGAACAAATTTGACAAGCTCCAGGAACTGCGAGTTTTGCGTCTTCCATTTAACTACTTTGAAGGCCAAATGCCAGATTCCATTCTTTCATTGACAAAGCTTGAAGAATTGGCTATATCAAATAACAATTGGAATGGTTCACTACCATTGGGCTTCTTCACCATTCCAAACTTGAAAGTTTTGTGGCTAGGCTCAGACTTAGACGTCATGGATATGGTGCCATGGCCAAATGTGAGCTTATGGGAGGGCTTGGAGGATCTTCGCCTACATGGTGTGAATTTCCCACCATCTCTCTTTCCAACAATGCTATTGTCGTTGACGAAGTTGAAGACTCTTGAACTTCAAAGGTGCCATATTGTAGGCCCCATTCCCTCTTTTGAGAATTTGACTCATTTGGAAGAACTCAATTTGGCCAACAATTCATTCAACGGCCACATTCCAGACATATTCATAAATATGCCAAACTTGACAGTACTATGGCTTTTTACAAATCAACTAACGGGGTCACTTCCATCTTCTCTATTCAAATGCAAAAGGCTTTGGTCTCTTCTTACTTTTCAAAATGGCTTGACTGGAGACTTTGCAGGCCTAGGAAATTTGAAGGACAGCTTAACTTGGATTGACATGGGGTCCAACAACTTTAGTGGAGAGATTCCAGCCAGTCTGGGAAATTTGACGCTTCTCACACGCCTTACTTTAAGTGGAAATAATCTCAGTGGACAAATTCCACCTACTTTGGGGAGCTTATCGCTTATTACGTATCTCGATCTTGGTGTAAATCATTTAAGTGGACCGATTCCTCCTGAAATTGCCAATTGGACACAATTAGTAACACTTAATCTTGAGCAGAATCAATTGACTGGTGAAATCCCATATGATCTTGGGAAGAATACTTTGCTTCAAACAGTAGACTTGGGGCACAATCTCTTTGAAGGTCCTTTGCCTCCATATCTTTGCTGGAACAGCAATGTGAGTTTGCAATATCTTGGAATATATCAATGCAAACTAACTTGTATGATTCCTGAGACATATGGCAATTGTACAAACTTGAACGTATTGCGATTAGATGGCAATCAGCTTGAAGGACCTGTGCCACCAAGTTTGTGGGGAGGAGCCAATTTGAAGAGGATGCAATTGAGTGGGAACCGTTTGAATGGAAGTATGGACGTCGGCATCGGAAATGCAAAGTCTCTCTCCATCTTGTTTTTGCAAAACAATCAATTTTCGGGTCCCATTCCTTCAGAGATTGGACAAACCAATTTGGTCAAGTTCCAAGCCAACTCCAATGGATTCAATGGCACCTTCCCTCCCTTGCTTGGAAACTTGTCAAGCTTGACGCAACTTATATTGGGTGCCAATTCGTTCCATGGTGCCATTCCTTCCAGCCTTGGAAATTGCTCTGAGCTTTTTCAATTGGACCTTTCTGGGAACCATCTAGATGGTACCATTCCTGACGAACTAGCCCACCTCAATAAACTGAGTGTTTTAGATGTCTCAGAGAACAACCTCACATGATCCATCCCTACAGGCTTGTTCAACTTGGTAAATTTGCAAGTGTTGAATGTAGCTTTTAACAACTTGTCGGGTGTCATCCCAATGGAGGGAAATGGAGCAAAGTTTGTGACAGTGAACACCACTGGAAATCCGTACTTGTGCGTGGAAGGCTCTTGTGGCTCCAATTCAACCACCCAAGACTTGGCATCCAAGGGAGATAAAAAAAACCCATGGATGGTGGGGGTGGGGGTATTTGGTGTAGTGGCGTTTTTGTTGTTTATGGTATTAGTATTTGTCTTCAGAAGTTGCATTGGCCATGCCTTCAAGAGGGATGTTTTACACTTGCCTGAGGAGGAAAGTTCATGGACGTTGACATCGTTTCACAATAAAGTGTACCATGAAGATGAGGTCACGGCCTTGGAAGAAGAAAATCTGATTGGAGCTGGCGGTTCTGGTCAAGTGTATAAGGTCATTCTAAGTGATGGTGAGATAGTGGCTGTAAAGAAACTTTGGAATGTGAAGAAAGAAGAGAGGCGATGTAATCACGGCTTTGGTACCGAGGTTTGAAAAGACCTTTGTTGGTTTCCATTGGTTTCCAAGGTACAAGTGTAGTTCTTTGCAAATGATGAGTTGTTCTTCCAAATTTGACTATGAATGAACATGGGATTTGCTTGTTTGGATGGGGTGCAGTTGAAGATAGTGGCCAACATCCGTCACCGCCACATTGTGAAGCTTTTGTGTAGTTGTACCAAAGGTGATAACAACCTTTTGGTGTACGAGTACATGCCCAACGGCAGCTTGGGAGATTTGTTGCATGGCCCCATGACAAATCCAATCCCATGGGAAATGCGCTACAAAATAGCTATGGGGGCTGCTTCGGTTCGTTACTATAGTCCATCCCTCATGCTCCGAAGTTAGAATTGTGACCACTCTATTTTTTATTTTACTGGATTTTTTAGGGTGAATTGAGTGCATGTGGATGCTTGGAGAATAATTATAAAATTTTGCATTGTCTATATTTGAAGGGATTGGAGTATTTGCATCATAATTGCTCTCCTCAAATTCTCTACCGGGGCGTGAAGTCCAACAACATTTTGGTGGACTTGGAGTATGAAGCACACTTGGCTGATTTTGGGATTGCAAGAATGGTGGATTCGGGAATATCGCTTGACTTATCTTCAGTTGCGGGCTCAGTGGGCTACATCCCTCCAGGTGGAGAGTTAGATTCATTCATTTGTCCATAGCTATGCTTGTAGGAGGTAGTGAACTTTTTGAAAATGTGGAGTTGGTCAATCATCATTCTAAGTTGCAATAGGTTGGTATGACTAGGGTGTGACTGGGGTTGGGATGTTGGGTGCAGAATACTCGTTTGGAACTCGAGTGACAGAAAAAATTGATATCTACAGCTTTGGAGTTGTGTTGATGGAGTTGGTGACTGGAAAACGAGCTGCAAACCCATTGGAGGGTGTGGATGAAGGAAATTTAGTGCAATGGGTTCATAACAGAGTATTAACACCAAAAGGGTTGTGTGAGATCCTAGACTCCAAGTGTGGGACGAGTTCACAAAGTGAGATGGTTGAAGTCCTACGAGTGGGGTTATTGTGCACCAATTACACGCCTACAATTCGTCCTTCAATGCGTGAGGTGGTGAAAATGCTTACAAACATAGCTACCTAGTTGGACATGAATGCTGGCTACAATAAGGATTTATGAGGCTCTTCAGTTTGATGTAGTTGTATAAAGTTGACTATAGAATTGATGTTGCACTTATTTTGTGGCTTGTAATTGAGTGTTTTGGTGGGCCTTCCTAATTTTGATGAATGGGAGCAATTGCAAAGATCAGCTTAAGCACATGAAACTTGATGAGTTTTATGATGGCATGACTTGTAGGTGCTTGTGTATTGTAGTTTCAATAATCTACCAACCCAAGCTAAAATAATTGATAGACTATTTTGTAGTATAGTGGCAAAGGTTCGATCACTAGGGATTTTGTAGTTCTATATTAATCTCAATGGCCTTTTATATTGCAATTATTGTAATAACGTACATAATAGTAAAAAAATTATATATCTCACTCAAGTATAAATCAACCATACAAGAATCTTTTTATAAATTTTTGATAACAACTTATCATTCAACACCTATGAGCAAGAATCCTCTCTTGGTCTGCTACAATGATCATCATTTTCTTTCTATTAATAACAAAAACTAGATTTCACTAGATACAATTGTTCACATAGAAAGGCAAATTGGCTAAAAAAATGTCTATTGACTATCCAAAGCTATGTGAATGAGCATCAATAAAGTCCTTTAGACCTATTTACACTTTGAATAGAAGAAATACTCAAAATTAAATAAATTTTGACTACATGTATCTTGCCATATAGAATAGATTTTTTTGACTTGTTTTTAATAATCTTAATTATATTTTACTTTTGCATGTTTGTATCATTTGGAAAAGGAGAACAAACTTAGATTATTAAGAAATCATATAGCCTTCAATTCACATTATGAAATTGGATACTCACTAGATTTGCAAATAGAATGTTTTCAAACCCAATCATGGTGAAAACTACACTAGCTCACAGTAATAGATAAAGGGGTCAAATGTTACCAACAAAAGAATGACTAGTCACTATTCTGTGACTCAACAATAACTAGTAGTCATAAAAATGGCATTAAGGCTGACATGTGCAATCATTTAGCAGTAATGAACCGAAACTGTGGACAATGCTCAAATGAAAACAACAACAGGAATTGTTGTCATCACATGATTATCTAGCTTGTCGCAAATGTGGACTTTAGGGAGTAATGCTCTAGTTCTACTGCTTCTAAAGTCATATATTGAGCACAAGTTGTAACTATAGAATAACAAAAGAATGATTGATAATGGGATATAGTAGAAATGATGTTTTATCATTTCATTTTATTAAATTCTATAAAAGAAATAGTTGCATCTTAGTCATTTTTGGGCTATTAAAATGAACATAGTGTCTAACTACAAGAACATTGTGAAATAAATTCTAGAGGCGCTTTTAGGGTGGTAATTACCTGCAATATATAAGGCAATTTGCTACTTTGCTACAATATGAATCAAGTGCAAACCACACTTGTAGTATTTAGTTGGTATGCAAACCACATTTGAATTAATGAATTAATGGTCAATTTCGTTAAAATGGCGGTATTCCATATGCCATTTGTACATGAAGGACCAAAAAGGTGGTTTAGGGTGTGTGCTATGTAGCCTTCTCCTTCCCCTTGCTGCCTTTATTCCTCCGCTAGTTCCATCTTCCTCAGCGTTTTTTGGGCCTTCTCCTCTCGCTCCTTCTCCCTCTTGAATTCTTGCTCTTGCTCTTTTTTCTCTCTCATGAGAGCATCGATGGTGTCATTGTACTTGTCTACCCCTTTCCAAGTACTTCTTTTGCTACTCTTCCATCATCTCCACGTATGCGATGTTGATGCCGCCCTTGATGTCCATGGAGATTGACTTTGACTCCTTGGCCCCTATGTGAAAAGTTCCTCCTACCTCAGGTATAGTCCCCGTGTTCAACGTCATTGCGCCTTGAGTTGCAACCTTAGCCATTTGGCTATATTGCTTTCTATTGCCCTAGCTAGCCTTCGTCCTCATTACCCTCGTCAAGGACTTCTTTCAACCTAATAGATGTTCAAAGATGCCATTGTTAGTGTTTTAATGTGGACGACAAATACTTTTGTGAGGTACATACTCACTACTTTTCTAATCTCATGGAAATCATTAGAGAGGGCTTTGCACTAGGATTGTGTGTGAGCCATCAACAATTGATATGCATGGGGAACAAGTGAATATTTCTTCATTAGGCGTTTGCTATAGAAGGTCAATTCATTTTCAATATGGATGATGATGACTCCAAATGCATTATTATCGGAATTCACCACATCTACAAGAATTGCTTCCCTGAGAACATGGATATTAACGACTATCAAACCCATGAAGGATTTCCATCTAGGATCCCTAGTCTTTGTGAATTCCAACTCTAGATTGAAGATAGGTGAGTCGCATAGGCAATTCAATTTGACAGTCCACAATGACTTTGACACCATGAATTCTAGTGGAAATTTCCCTTCATGGTGCAATTTCTAAAAGTTGTGGATTTGATAAGGAGTGGGTTGCTCTCCAAAGACTCCATGTCACAATCCACAAGAACCGCTACAAATCAAACCGCGCGGTCTAAACTCGACAAGTCAAGAATTCAAGAAGCAACACTATTGGCCCTTTAAACAATTTTAGACTGCGCAGTCAAAAAAATTTTACTTGTGGAATTCGCTTCCTACGATCATTTGTATTCCTACAAGATTAGTTTTGAGATAAAGAGTCTAGTGCTTTGTCTTGATATGGAATAGATTCAAACCAAGGGATCTAATGCATTCATGCATATTGTCAAGAGATGATTTATCATTCACAGGATTGCTTTCCAAGACAATCCTGAATTGATGGCATGGTTCAGACCACATAGTCTGAACCATGCCTTCAATTCAAGAATGTCCTAATTAAAAGGGTCAGATTTATCAAGTTTATATTCTAGCTATCTTGCTTATTGGGTTTAGACCGTGCGGTCTAAACCATATTCTCGTCTCCCCTATTAGCTAAAAACATTCTCATATCTCCTATCATTACAAAGGGAATTTTGTCTACAGTGACAAATATTTGATAGAAATTTGTCACATGGTTTGTAAATTAGGATGTGTTGATTCAAACATCCAATTAACTAATCAAAATTTGGCTTCACATTCAAACATACCTTCAGAAGCCTCTAATTGCAAATGAGTTGGGAAGGGAAGAGAAGAGAAGTGCTTTATACAAGAAAGGTAGTAGTAGGTAAAGCAACTCATAAGGTAGTATGCTCTAAAAGCAACCATTTAAGGTCTGATCTGCCATTTTCATAGGTTTCAGTAAATTGGATGTTTTTTAAATCATTTTTCAGAGAAAGAAAAATGGATGTAAAACGTAATCCAAGTGGTTTCATATTTTTTGAAGCATATTTGAATTAGATATGAATTTTCAACGATTTCTGTCATAGGTATCTATTTGTGACCATAGGGCTCTCTAAATCCGTTCCCTGACAAGTTGTAAAGTGATGTGGGAAAACCGAGGAGATTGATTGGCTCATGCAATAAATAATTTTTTTATCTTTAATCCATTCAATGACTAAGAGAGATCCATTTAAGGATTACTTCATATCCATTCACAGCTAGTCTAAGGAGCACTTTGAAGAAGAGGGGCGCTTTTAGAGCACACTACCTTATGGGATATATAAATTGGGATTAGTAGAATCTCACCATTTGTATTTAACTCAAAGGTAGAAATTTTGTTCAAAATAAAATTTCAGACCTCATTTAGGCATAGTAGAATACATTTTTTCAGAAAACTTTGAACTAAGAAAAGTTGGTAAATAAATTTAAGCTTCACCTCCAAAAATCCATTTTATATTTAAATCCTTCAATCAAAAGTTATGGACAAAATTCAAGGAGGATTTGAAAGGAACATTTGAAAGGAACATTATTTTTTTACATTGTCTTTGAATTTTGTTTGTATCTTTTAATTGGAGTATTTGAATTTGAAACGGATTTTTGGAGGTGGAACTCAAATTTATTTAACAACTTTTATTAGTTCAAAGTTTTCTAAAAACACATATTATACTATGCCTAAACAAGATCTGAAATTCCACTTTGAATAAAATTCCTATGTTTTGACAATGAGCGGCCAAGCTCTCATCTTCAAATTATCCCATAGTTTTTGAGGATTCTTGATGAACAATACATTTCACTATAAAAACAACCTCTCTATCCTCCCAATCAACAAAAAAAGTGGAAGGTTTTTTGTCAACACATGCCTATTGTCATTAGACAATTTTGTGTTAAAATCTTGTCATTTTAGATCTGTTTTCCTTGTAGTGTATATTGCTTAAATGCTAATAGCAATTATGCACTTTCATCTCATGCAATACTTAGAAGTTAGACCATTAGTTTTTTTTATACATAGAGTGGTTCAGACCGTGCAGTCTAAACCACTTTCATCCCATGTAGTGCTTAGAATTGAGACCTTTGGGAACTTCATACATGGAGTGGTTTAGACCGCACGGTCTAAAACACTTTCAGCTCATGCACTACTTAGAGTCCAGACCATCACGCATTTTATGCATAGGGTGGTTTAGACCGTGCGGTCTAAATCACTTTAATTTAGCTCATGCACTACTGAGTGCACTATTGAGTGCACTACTTACAATCCACACCATCAAGGATTTTTATGCACGAAGGAATAGATTAGATTGCGTGGTCTAAACCACTTTGAGCTCATGTAGTACTTAGAGTCTAGACCATCAGGGATTTTTATACATGGAGTGGTTTAGACTGCGCGGTCTGAACTACTTTTACCTCATCCACTTCCTAGAATCCAAAACATTGCGCATTTTTATGCATGGAGTGGTTTAGCTCACGCAGTCTAAACCACTTTTAGCTCATGCACCACTTAGAGTCCAGACCATCAGGGAATTTTATACATAGAGTGGTTTAGACCGCGCGGTCTAAACCACTTTCATCTCATGAGGTACTTAGAGTCTAGACCATCGCGCATTTTTATGCATGGAGTGGTTTAGCTCACGTGGTCTGAACCACTTTTTGCTCATCCATTTCCTAGAGTCCAGACCATCACGCATTTTTATGAATGGAGTAGTTTAGATCGAGCGGTCTAAACCACTTTCATCTCATCCACTTTTTAGAGTCCAGACCATTGCGTATTTTTATGCATAGAGTGGTTTAGACCGCGCGGTCTAAACCACTTTCATCTCATGTAGTACTTAGAGTCTAGACCATCGCGCATTTTTATGCATGGAGTAGTTTAGCTCACGTGGTCTAAACCACTTTTTGCTCATCCATTTCCTAGAGTCCAGACCATCACGCATTTTTATGAATGGAGTAGTTTAGACCGGGCGGTCTAAACCACTTTCATCTCATCCACTTTTTAGAGTCCAGACCATTGCGTATTTTTATGCATAGAGTGGTTTAGACCGTGCGGTCTAAACCACTCTCAGCTTATGCACTATTTAGAGTCCAAACCATCACGCATTTTTATGCATAGAGTGGTTTAGACCGCGCGATCTAAACCACTCTCAACTTATGCACTATTTAGAGTCCAGACCATCACGCATTTTTATGAATGGAGTAGTTTAGACCACGCAATCAGAACCACTTTCAGCTCATCCACTTCCTAGAGTCCAGACTATTGCGCATTTTTATGCATGGAGTGGTTCAAACCGCACAGTCTAAACTACTTTCAATGCATGGCATGCACAACTCATAGAATATATTATCACAAAAATTTTATACTCAATGGAACAGTTCAGACCACGCGGTCTAAACCATGCCTTTGCATCATGAAACTTCTTTGCATAGAGACTGCACGGATATGGGGATCCTTTCTAAATTGTTGCGGAATTCATGAGTTTGGCATTGAATTTATAGTAAACTTACCTCCATTGCACAATTGAACTTGTTGCAACTTGGCAATCGTTGATCCCACAAACTCCAACCTTGTTATGTCTGAGAACAATGTGAATAATATTGAAATTGCACTGAAGCATCTTTCTTGCAAGAAAGGAAACAATGTTGAAATTGTAGTAGATCGTATTTCCTACAAGGAAGGAAACAAAGGTATTTCACAATTTGAGTTTCATAGAAAATTGCATAAAAATCCATGATGCAATCATAGTAAAGAAATGGGAACTCTCAAACACAAAACCCATTGGCAAAATGACATGCATAGCAAGCACGACACTCAATTCCAACTAACACTGGATTTAGAATGGTAAAATTCACAAACCCTCCAATACTACAACGGAATCAGAATCGCCAAACACACAATTTCTCAAAATGCTATAGCAGAGTT
The DNA here is from genome assembly GCA_947034895.1 of Rhytidiadelphus loreus. Classification (NCBI taxonomy): domain Eukaryota; kingdom Viridiplantae; phylum Streptophyta; class Bryopsida; order Hypnales; family Hylocomiaceae; genus Rhytidiadelphus; species Rhytidiadelphus loreus. Next base: position 22,045,122 of record OX344765.1, on the reverse strand, counting down.
GGAATTGCAAATACTGAAACCCGCCAATGCCACCATAGAGTTGGAATGACATAAAACACAAACCCTCCAATGCCATAGCCAAAACTCAAAATGTATACAGATTAAAACAAGCATACCTGCCCTGCCAAACTCAAGAAACTTTGCCGAACGCCCCTCCATAGAAACCAATGCGCAAAATGTATAAAACCAACACGATAGAATGAAGGTGGATGGAAGAAAGAAGCACGAAATGGAGCAACAACAAAGAGAAATTGCGAAAGGCGGAGCAACAACAAGGAAGACGGAAAAGCGTGAAAAACAAGTAGAAAACCCTAGTGTGAGCCCCAAATTCGTCACTTGGGACTCATTGTTTTCTTTTTTTTAGTTTATTACAAATTAAGGCATAAAGTAGTACAAAAAGCCCAAAAAAGAGTGTAGAACCAAAATAGGTATGTCACGTACCAGTATAGCATTTGGTCATAAATAGCCTTTTATCCATAGATTACCCATAAAACCCACTTGTATATAGGTTAGAACCCGTAATTAGTGGGAAACAATAGGGCTACTGGGAACTTACCCAAAATAGCCCAAAACCCAGCGCATGTGACCATGATAGGCTAAATTAAGTCTTAGGAGAGGGAGGGAGGTCTCCACATAAATCTCCAAAGATAGGTTCTAGTTTCCCCATTCCACCAACGAAACATTAGGGATCCCAAATTGTTAGCTTGCAGGTGTTACTTGTCCCAGACAGGCCGCATGGAGGAATCCACAGCCGCCGGATAGTGTTCTCGGGTCTGGAGCATGTCGGGACATCCACGGCAAAACCCATTCGCCAAGATTCCCTCACATGTGAAAGATTCCCTGACTGCCGGTGATTCAACCGAAGTCAGTTTTCACCTCGCCACCAACTATGTGCCAAAATAGCCTAAGACTTGGCACGTGGCTTGGGGGACTCCATGAGAGGTTCCCCAAAAAGTCTCGGTTTTTTCTGATCTCCAAAGGATCTTTTTCCGAGTAGTCAACCGCCAAAGGCCACGTTGGGAAATTCATGGAAAATACCCAGGCCGCGGTAAAATCTCACTAAAAATTAGACTAGCATCTTTTATGTTAATAACGCGCCCCAACAAAATTCATGGTGTTCCAATAGCGGGAAGCAGCCGAAACTGACAACATCCCCCCAATTAATATATACGGCAGGATCTTTGCGGGGTTGACCAGCGTCCCGGGAGCGTACGAAGTCGGAACGAAGACATCAAGGAGCCTTTTCTTACTCCCTAGAGCCCCCCCAACAACCCTAGCTAGTTACCCAAGCCAAAAGAGGTAAACTCCAAAAGTTAGGTTTTTACCCTTTTAATTGGCTCCAGTTGGCACTAGTTTCCGAGGGGTTTTTTGTGATAGAAATAGGGGGTAGGGGTCCCTTAGGCTAAAAATGGCATTCTGAAGCCATTGGCGGAATCCATTTGCAATTCCGAGCTAAACTCCAAAAGTTAAGAACTAGGACCAGCATAAAACCCAAGATTAGGTGAAAATCTCAAAGTTGGATGAAAATCCGGATGGATGAGGTTACTCATCGAGGGGGGGAGGGGGCCCTTGGAAACCTATAAAAGGGAGCCCTTCTCTCCCAAAACACCCCCAATACTTGTTTTGGGTCCGTGGGTCCAAGTTATCTTGGAATTTTTGGCGTTTCAAGCCAAGAAACCTCTATGGTGTTTTCGGAGCACTTTTTGCTCCCTTTGTTGTTGTATCTCAAGCTCTTGGAAGGTCCTTTGAGGTCTTTCCATCTTACCTTGTACTTGTTGTGAGTCAAGAGGGTTTCACTTGCTTTTTTGTGCATCTCGTACTAATCCTAAAGTTACCCCCCACCATACCTTGGCGATGCCGCTTTGGGGGGCCTTTAGTGTGTAAAAGTGTTGTCTGGTTTACGCTTACCTTGTGGGAACGGTTGCCTCGTGTGTACACCCTGACCATAGTCACCCTTCCATGTTGTTTGTATGTGGACCCCACCGCCCGTGAGACGGCGAAGCTTTGAACTTACAACTTACCCCAGTCTTAGAGTGTGTGTCAAAATAGGCCCAGACGGCGGAGCTTTGAACTTAGGGACATTGCAAGTCTTAGAGTTGGTGTCAAAACCAACCTTACGGCGAAGCTTTGACCTCCTACGTACTTTAGTTCCAAAGTTTAGTTCCCAAGACCTTCTTGGGAAAGCCCAAAGTTTAGCCCCCAAGACAAGTGTGTTTATTTTTTTCCTTTTTTTTGTGGCTGACAGGCCCTCGGGCCCAGTTAGAAGTAGTGAAGTCTTTTCCCTTTGCTTTGACAACAAAAAAACCCTTCCTTTTAGAAAGGAAGTCTAGTCATGGGAAAGAACACCTTTAAGAAACAAAGTTAGCCAAGCCCTTAAAACACCAGCCAACACCCTCAAAACACCAGCCAGCCCTCCAAAAAACATCAGCCAGCACCTTCAAAACACCAGCCAGCTAGGGGCTGCCGGTACTGGGGAGTCCGGGTTTGGGGAGTCGGGGTCTGGGGAGTCCGGGTCTGGGGAGTCGGGTACTAGGGCTCGAAACTGCTGGGCGTCGGGGTTGGGTTGTCGGGGCTGTTGGGCATTGGGACTGTGGGAGTCGGGTACTGGGGCTCGGGACTGTTGGGCGTCGGGGTTGGGGTGTCGGGCTGCTGAGCATCGGGACTGTGGGAGTCGGGGCTGCTGGGCGTCGGGGTTGGGGAGTCGGGGCTGCTGGGCGTCAGGGTCGCTGGGGAGGGAGGTCCAGGGAGTCCTGGGAGTCCAGGGAGTCCAAGGCTTGGGGAAAGGGAAAGAGGGGAGGGGGAAGAGAAAAAGGGGGGGGGAAGGACTAAAAGTTGGGATTAGGGGAAACTTAGAAGGAGGCCAAGGCCCTTAAGGCCAACGGGGAAAAAGGGGAAGGAAGGAAGAGAGGCGACACCTCCGCGGCCATACCTGCAAAACACGCACCTCTCACTCTCTCATCACCACCAAAACAACAAAACAAGAATGATAGGAGATTAGGAAGAGAGGTTGAAATAGGAGTGAGAAGGAGAGAGACGATCCATAGTTACTTCGATTAGAGTGCACGGGAATCCCCAAAGCTTCCCACGGCCATTAGAAGGGAGATTAGAATGACGCAAAGATGACAACGTAAGAGGGGGGGTGAATTTGCAAGGAGTTAGCGTCATAGCGTAAGACCCCATTAAGGGGTTGGTGGGAATAGTACCAAGGCAAAAGAAAAGGGGGAGATAAGGAGGGGAAAGAGTGCCGTAGGGTACGAGAGTGTAACAGTTTTCACCACTAAGCCGTAGGCATTTGACCACTTCAAAATACGTGTCCACTATGGAATACGAGCACGCGGCCGGAGGTATGGAGGAAAATGCCGCACATGCTAACGACGATTAGGTGAGTCATTAAACGGATCCCCGGTGTGTTTTCCCTTCTAATTTACGCCAGACCCTGTTAAGTAGTGAATAATTTTGATTAGCAAATAGGGATTAGGGGTGGGCCTTAAGTTTAGACATAGAAGGTTATCGATAGAAGTATCCAAACCCATCTCACACATAGAAGTTAACCATAAGAGCAACCAAATTAGATAAGGGTAGGATAGGACTAGGAATTAGTAACCGTTAAGGTTAGCACTCCACCAAGAAGCGAACACTAGATTAAGACAAAATAATCCAATTAGGAACTCGGGTTAATTTAGCAAAAACGGACCTTGCCTTAGAAGATTAAATTAGGGAAAAAGATAAATTAAATTAGAAGATTAAATTAGGAGATAAATTAGGAAAGAAGATAAATTAAATTAGAAGATTAAATTAGAAGATAAATTAGATCAATTAAATTAGGGAACTAAATTAGGAAAAAAGATAAATTAAATTAGGAATTAAATTAGGAAATTAAATTAGGAAAAAAGATAAATTAAATTAAGAAATTAAATTAGGAAAAAAAAGGATAAATTAAATTAGGGAAAAAGATAACTTAGATTAGGAAAAGACCCAATTAATTCAGGAAACCATAGAAGGGACTTAGGTAACCCCTCCCCAATCTTAGGAAGGGCCAATTAGCCTCAGATTCCCATAGATTAGGATAAACTGGTGATAGTTCGCATAGGCTGCCGTTAGGGGACAGTTAGCCCGAACTATTCCCTCGCCAATTGGGGCAACTCCATTGTCACCTGCGGAAACTAGGAACTTAGTAAAGAAGATCCATTGCTTGGAAGGCACAATGGACCGACGCTTAGTCACCCGTTAGGCTAGAATTTAGTTAACCCCTAGAACCTGGTTGTGTCCGATTAATTACCAAGGGTGGGTAATTAAGCGCCCACACCTAGCCGACAGAGATGACAAACAACCAAGCCTGAACGGAGCCAAACCCAACCAACGGCCGAACCTCTTCTAAGCCCTAAACCTGGTCCAAACTCCTCCAAGCCTACACACGCCGCACAAAGCTCATTGAAAGTTCACCCGACCTCCTACAAACCTACATGTGATGTACAAAGTTGAACCAAAGAAATTATGTTTATCAATCATGAAAGTTTATGGTTAATGGAAGTGAATGGAAGTTCAAGAATCAATTCACCCTAAGCCCTTTTTCCAAATTCTTGGAAGTTGCTCAAAATTGAACAAAATGCCAACATCTTCATAATTTCTATCACTAATTTTTTAATTGGTATACTACAAATTCAAACCAAGCATGTTAGTAATCACATGAGACAATAAAACACATCAATCTCACAATTAGAGATTGAAAAATTATATGGTTTCATTGCATGGATGTCAAAATTGTGAAATTCATATATTAATAGGCTTTTAATCCTCTTTTCACAAATGAAGCCTTTAGAATTGGTCACCAAAAAAATATGAGGTTCAAAGACAAAATGTGCATATTCCAAACAATTCATGGCTTCTCCAAATCTATTCTCCAATTTCATTACATGAATTTCCAATGCGATTTTCTTCCTAAGATCTAGACTATTTGAAGCTCATTTCTAAGAATCCTCAATACTAGGAAATAAAGATTTGCGATGGACACTACAAAAACTCTTGGATATGAAAATCATAATCATTTATTTCTGAAATTAGATTTCAAATGATAAAATTAGACTTCTAAACTATTTGGATAATGTTCACTTGGCATTGAATTGCAAACATTGTAGGGACTGGCAACATACTCAAAATAGGCCATATGTACATTTCCACTTGTTCAATCCTTACAACTCCTATGCAATTAACACTCCCTACAAAGTGAGTGCTTTCAACATCTATATGCTTAGTTCTCGAAGGGAAAATATTTTGCTTTATTGGCAAGGAGTACAAGCCTTGGTTCTTCTTACTAAAGTAAAACACACTTCAAAAGGTCGAGGCATTTACGGATTCATTGTCCTCATTGAACATGTCGAGCAAAATTCAAAGTTGTTACACAAATTAGGTCAAAAAAAAATTGAGCCCTTAGGTACACAACTCCCATATTATATGGGTTATTTTTTTAAGAAATCAAACAATATAAATGTGTTTTAACTTCAACTAGAGGAAACTTCCTTCCTAATTATAAAATGACATGGAATTTTGGTTAATGCTACATTTAACAATTTTTGGACTATTTAATGAATTGCAGCCAAAATATCTTGTGATCTCTAGATAATATCATCGGAAGATCTTCAAATGTTTGTATACATGTCCAGATGTTTTGTATTCATCTTACAATGTTTTGTTGGATAACAAAGGATTTTAGGATGAATGTTTGGTGTGAAAATATACAATGTACATGAAAAAAAAATTAGGAATAAACTCAAAAGCACCATGAAACAAACAATATTAATTGATTAACCATTTTAATTAACCCTTAACTTTCTAAACAACCTTAATGTGGTCACTTTGATTTTTGAAGTACTTTTTCTATTATTAAAAATATTTAAATGAGGTTGCACTTCAAGGAGTCCTTTGACAAATCAAATTGGCCATCTTTGTTTAAAGTTGGATTTACATAAAAGGCTATTCTTTTAAAAAAAAAATCCCAAACCATAGGTGCACGGAGCCTCACTAATACGGTTAATATCAACCAAAATTTTATTTAACTCTAAAGGCACATGTATTCAAAAATCTCATTTGTGAATGTGCATCATTCACTTCAAATACACACTATGATTGATCTTCCAATTCTACCATTGAATGATTCTCTAATTTTGACAGAATACTCTACAACAATTGAGAGTACAATTGGAGAATTCATTTCTACTTTAATGCATTTTATGTTGTTGGAATCAAGGTTGTACACTGCGACACCATGACACCGCGGCAGATAGACGTCACACAACATCTAGAAGAGCCCACACGACGTCACAAAAAGTCAAATTTACCTTTGACTTTATATAAAATTACCCCCCTCCAACTAGATGCCATATGGTGTCTACATAGCAAAATCAAGGGGCGCATACAAGTACTAGGAGACTACATGTAGGCGCAACCTCTTGTAAGGGCGACTTCTTGTAGGGGTGATCTGTATTGTAATTCAAAACTGCCATTTCTACTGCATTCATCCAAGAAAATAGAAAAAATATTTTTGGGGGAATCTAACCGTAAGATCTTGTACTTAAGTTGTCTAAGATCAAGTCGTAAAAATTTCATGAAGATATTAGCATTCAAAGTTGGAAAAAAAATTGAATTTTGGCTTGCAATTTCAAATGACTTTGACCACCATTTGTAGAAAAAAATTGCACTATAAACTCTAAATTTAAAAGAATCATGTTGAAAAATTGAGTTGAAAGTCTAGGAAAAAATTCAATAAAAAGACACTTGATTTTCATTCTTTAAAAAATTGTTGAGTAGAAGTTGGTCCATGATTGAATAAAAAACTAAATTGTTATTAGCTCTTAGTTGGAATTGAAACACAATAAGCACAATGGTGAGATTTTTCTAGCAAACAAACTTAACCATGTTAAACAATTTTCAAAAAAATTGTATAAATTGCATTAAAAAATGAATCATATAAGTTATTTTTTCAAAAAGTTCTTTAGATTGTCTAAAAAACAAGATTGTCCATAATTTTTTCATCACTAGTCCAAATGGAATGAATCAAAGCTTCACATGTAGAAAAAATTATAATATTTGAGGGAATAATATAAATTAATAAATTTTAATTTAATTTTAAATTTAATTTAAATTGACTTATTGTAATTTTTGTGTTGCTTGCTAACCTCTATTTTTAGCTTAAGGTGGCATAACTTTTGCTTTTGAACACCAATTGAAGAAAAAATTATATTCTTATAAAGATGATGTATCCTTCTATCTCCCAAAAAAGTTCAAAAAATGAAAATGAAAATTGAGACTATATGCACCTACCTAAACTCTTTCAAGTTCTTCAAAAGGACTCAAGTTGGTCCTTTAGAGGTTAAAATTCAACTTTATTTTTGTGAACTTTCATGCACATTCAACTTAGTTTAGAAGCAAATAAATTAAAGTACATTGTTTGGAAAAAATTACAAAATATTTGCACAAAAGAATTCAAATTCAAGATTCAATACATGGACCTTGGCACCTAGCGTTTAGAATATTCAACTTTTTTTTAAAAAGGCACATCATATAAAAAGTGGTTAATATATTTATATTGCTTTTCAAAATTTAGAATCATGCAATGTGGCCTATGTTTGTATTTGTGCTAACATAATAACATGTCCTATTACAAAACATCAATGCAAAAAACTACTTCAGGGTTTTTATCAACCATAGTTTATCCATGAGTAGGTTCACCACCTATCTACGTATTAGTTGCTTCTTTGAATCACGCTCAATGACTACACCCAACTTCTTCACAAAGTACCTCATTACTAATGTGTTTTCAAATATTCCATTGTCATATTTGAATAGTTGCGTGGATGAAAGTCTCTAAAGTAGCACTTGCGGCACTAGTAGAAAATCTGAAATTTCTGTCATTTTGGTCGTGTTGTTTTGGACAAAATCTAACAGAAATTTGTTGCTTCAACGCGACCAAAACAACGCGACCAAAATGACAGAAATTTCAGATTTTCTACTAGTGCGGGCTGCGGCCTTACTATAGGTAACTAAAACCAAAAGAGTCCTTTTATTGTAGACCACATGGTCAAATATCTGTTTCCAACTTTGAATTAGAAGCAAATGTCATTATGTCACCATATGCTTAGTGATGTCACTTTTAGTTGTTTCCTTTAACCTTTAGAGGACCAAATGTGTTTAAAGGTACAAAACTGCTTCAAAAGACTTGTCTTCAAAGCAAATCTAAACATACTATCCTTTAGTTAATTTGTATGAGTACACTCTCCTAAAATTTCAAAATAAAAAATCTTACTAATTTCAAGTTCAAAGTGCCTAAACTTCAAAAAGAAGTATTTTGAACCTTTTCTAAATGATTAGATTTTATCGTTCAAACATTTTATCCAAAAACGTGTAGATCCTACAATTTCCAAGTTGCAACTTTCTATTATACGTTGAAAAAAAAAATTCAAGAATACATATTAATTTATTTTTTAAAATTTAGTATTTGTGCTAGGAAAAATAGTAAATAAAAACTATGAGATGCAAGAACTTCAATGACTAGAACCCAATGAAAGAAATGGAGAGGAAATAAATAGCAAATGGTTTTCAAAACTTTAGAAAATAATTCATCCTACATAAAATAGTATGAGAGAAAATAGTAGGATGAATTATTTTCATAAATCATACATAAAACCCTACCTTTTGCTCTCTAATTATAAAATATATGAGAGAATACAAAGCATACCCGCTTCTCTAGAAAAAAGGCGATAGCTTCCATTTCACCAGAGATCACCTACAATAGGTCCTTTGAGATAATAAGACACTCAACTACTAGACTCCTAGAGTCACCCTAGACCTAAAATCGCCTATAATATATAAAGTATTGAAATGTTATAAAGAAAAAAAAATAACTCCATGTTCTACCCAAGATTGCCTCAGACAAGAAGTCACCTCTTAGAAGTCGCCCAAGAAAAGAGGTCGCCCACCTGAAGTTGCTTAGACCCAAAATCTCCCCCAAAATACAAAATCAAGTCAATTTATAGACAAAGAGAAGGCAACGGCTTGCACCTCCACTTGTGGACGTCCAAAACCTACATTCTCCCATAAGAGGTCGCCCAAGACCCGTGTTCTCTTACAAGAGGTCGCCTAAGACCCGAAGTAGCCCCTAAAACTCCCCAAATTGCCAATTTTTGAACAAAGAGAAGGCAACGGCTTCTACCTCCAACCACGGTTGTCTAAGACCTGCGTTCTTCCATAAGAAGTCGTCCATGACCCGTGTTCTCCCACAAGAGGTTGCCCAAGACCTGAAGTAGCCTCTAAAATTAAAAAAACTGTCAATTTTTGAACAAAGAGAAAGCAATGGCTTCCACCTCCACCCACGGTCGCCCAAGACTTGCATTCTTCTACAAAAAGTCACTCAAGACCCGCAATCTCCTACAAGAAATTGCTCATGATCCGTGTTCTCCCAGAAGAGGTTGCCCGGGACACAAAGTAGCCCTTGAAACCCCCCAAATTGCCAAATTTTGAACAAAAAGAAGGCAATGGCTTCTACCTCCACCTGTGGTCGCTGAAGACCTACGTTCTCCCATTCAAGGTCACCCAAGCCCTGCATTCTCTTACGAGAGGTCGCCCAAGACTCAAAATAGCCTCTAAAACCCAAAAAATTGTCAATTTTTTAACAAAGAGAAGGCAATGGCTTCCACCTCCATCTGCGGTCACCCAAGATCCACATTCTCCCATAAGAGGTCGCCTAAGACCCGTGTTCTCCTTCAAGAGGTTGCCCAGGACAAGCAATCGTAGGAAAAATGAGTTGCATTGTATATTTTTGGTGATGAAGGAAAAAATTGTTAGCTTGATTATGGTTAGTTACTTTTGTTTTAGTTTGCAAGACATTTAATATACCTTCCTAGTTCAGTGAGCTAAGTAAATGCACCTTCATGAGATTAGATTTCATAGCCAAGACACCTAATTTCATTTATTAAAAATGAAAGCTCTTTTAGAAATCTAGTTGCTTTGGATTCTCTATAGTACAACTTGAATTTCACAATAACTATATTGATCTATGGATTTGCTCTAGTAAATAAATGTGATGACAAGATGTCATCTTTCGTCGAACACTCAAGTTTTGTGAAGAGGCAATTGTATTAAATATATATGGTTCATTGTTGTTTATTTCATTATGATTATATGATATGAAATAAATCAAATGGAAAAGATTATACATATATCTCTATCTATTGTTTTGTATTTCAAAATACATTTGATAAATTATACACCCATAGGATAATTCTTTGAGATTTGCATAAATCAAAAAGAGAAGTTTTAATTAAAATCTCTTCCCTCTAATTTTGAAGTTAGAAATGAAGGTGGTAAATAATTCATAAGTAGTTGAGTTACTTAAGTATAAGGATGCTTGGAGAATCGAGAAAATTAAATGGGGAAGGTATTGCAAATATCTCCATGCATTATTTTGTATTTTGAAAAACAATTGATAAATAATATACCCACAGGATAATTATTTGAGATTTGCATAAATTAAATCAAAAAGGAAAGTTCTTATTTAAATTTCTTTCATCTAATTTTTAAGCTTGAAATTAAGATGGTAAATAATACATGAGTATGATGAATTGATGATACTTGGAGGATAGTGAAATTTAAATAAAAAAAACTCTTTCTAAAATCTACATTTATTATTTTGTATTTTAAAATCTACTTCATAAATAATATCCCGGTAGGATGACTTTTAGAGATTTGCATAATTTAAGAGGAGAAGTTCTAATTTAAATGTTTTTTTTCTATTTTTAAATTTTAGATGAAGGTGGTAAATTATACATAAGTATGATGATACATAGAGAATAGAAAAAATCAAATGGGAATGTTTTTATACAAATCTTCAGAGGGGGTTCAAATTTAAAATCCACTTGATAAATAATACACTGATAGGATGTTAAGCCCTAAACTCTCATTGTCTCCGCAAGGTGCAGATGGATTTTGGCCAAATTCCTATAAGGTCAATTTTTTATGAAACTTTTTAAAACTTTTTCAAAAGATAGAAATACTTATTAGCTTTCTAGGAATGTAATTTTCATTTCTAATTGGTGCCTAGGAACAAGAGTTATACGACAATTAGCATTGATCTAAATTGGATCATTTGGATGGACAAAAACAAATCTAGAAAAATTTGAAATAAAAATTAATTTTTTTTCTCATATATTTTATTTTATTTCCATATAAAAAGCTTTGATTCATTTCATTTGGATTTATGATATGAAGAGGTTGCCAAGAAGTTGTAGAGCATCTTGTTTTGCAAGTAATTATAATATTGTTTTGTAAAAATTAGGTATAGGATTCGTTTTTGAGCTCAATTTTTAAAAAAAATCCAAAACAAATAGGTTCACCAAATTAACATTGATTGTTAGGAAAATTTCACTATTGGTATTAGTGAGTTTCAATTCCATCTTAGAGCTATTAATGATTTAGTTTTTCCTCTATGATACCTTCTTCTACTAAATAATTTTTTAAAGAATGAAAATCACATTATATTTTAAACTTTTATTTTTCCTATATTTTCAACCCAATTTTGAATGATGAAAAAATCTAAATTCAATATCTATAGTGCAAACTATTTAAGTTAAGAAGATTTGAAGTCTCTTAAACTAGTTTGCCATTGTGCCCCAAAGCATGATTTCTTCACTTTGAATGCATTTATCTTGCAATCTATGTGGTCAAAATGTCTGAAATTTTTTGGCACTTTGTAGTTTGCACAAAAAATGACAGTTTTGAGTGTTTTTTGACAATTGCAACAAGGAGGTTGCCCTAATTTTAGAACCCGTAGTCGCCCCATCTGCACTTGCACGCACTTCCATTCGCGGTCGCCTAAGGTTGAAGTACATGCGCCCCCACTTGCAAGCACCCAAATTGGCTTTCCATGACATTTTGTAAACCTTGCCACGTAGGCATAATTCATTTACTGTGGGGTAAATTTTTTTATCCCAACACGACGCAATGTCAAGTAAACTCGACACTAAGTAATACGCGACACGCGACGTCAAACATCATACACGACGCCAAAACCCAAAAATATGTTAGACAAGACAACCCTGGTTGGGATTAATTGTAGTAGAGAAGTGTTTGAAATCCAAAGAATCTAGCTACAATATCCAAAACATTAAATGGTTAAAAAAATATTCTTTTCCATTCATCTATTAGAGGGATATACTAGGGATTACAACCATTTTAAAATTAATTTTTGCTCTTCTTTAATTTCCTTCACACTAATTTATATCTAATTTTCTTTTAAATCAAGCAATTTTCCAATACTCTATTTTACATATAATCATATTTTAAGAATTAAATCCAAGTCACGTAGATCCAAATCATGTATAAATTTTTCCTTTGATGAATGAAATGTTTAACTCATATGGTTTTCTACTTTTTGTAGAGTGTCCTCTTTGAACTGTGATTAATTTTGGACCACGATTTTGAACCTCTTTGAACCACGATAATTTCAAATCATCACAAACTTAGATTCTTAGATTTCAAAAATCTAGTAAAAGGGAAATTTCATCAGTGAAAAAAAAATGTTCATTGATTTTTAATTCGATGAAGTGTGCATGCAATTGTAAGATGTGAAATACAAAATAAAGAATTTTGAAGTTCAACTTGGTGGTTATATGCCCATCGTTAGACGTTTACATTTGGAGATAGCTTGGGAAGAATTGAAGGCAAAAGAGAAGATGATGAACGCTAAGAAATTAGAATCTACTTCAAATGTTCAATTCATGACTTCGAACTTTGTATTCTAAGTCAAAGGTGCATGTATTTCAATGTTGAATGGAGAAATTGTTCAAGATTATGTTGTCATCCCCCTAATTAATATTCAAATCTCCAAAAATAATTGAGAGCTTTAATCTATGATGAGTTCCATCGAATTGAGATATTAAAAATAAGCATATAAATATACAAGAAAAAAAATGTAGAATTTCCAATAAAAAAGCAGACATTCATTCTATAAGAGTTCTTTGTAAAAGGGAAATATAGATATAGAGGATTTTATGGCTCACTAAATTATGGCTTAAGAAGACTCTAGCCATAATCTCTTTAGTTTTGTTCAATTTAACTTTTTTTTACATCCCTATACAAAGGAATTGAGAAACTTGAAGAAACCTCGGAAGAAACACACAATCACAAAGCTAGTTCTATTGCTAAACAATAGGAAAATTTATCTGAAAATTCTAAGGGTTAAAGAAGATATGGTTTCATCATTGAAGAATGAATGTGTGTAGTAAGAAGCTTGATTTTGAGGGGGGAAACATTTATATTGCCAATAAACTTGGCTTGAAATACGAGAGCTATGTCTCCTAGTGAATTTATAGCTTCTAAAAATATAGAAAACCATAATGTATGTTGTATTATTTTATAAAGTTCAAAAATAATTGATATTGGAAGGACTCGAGAGGGTTTCACTAATTTAGAGGTTTAGTATATAATACGTTAAAATAAGGGTATATTTTATGGGGGGCTATTTACCTAATATTTTGTAATTTAATACACCCTGTTAAAAATAATTCTAAATTGCCATTTATTAAAGTACTCTATATTATTTACAATACACTTTTGAATTCAATTTTTTGGCCCCTATATTAGATTTAAAAATTAGAACTAATAGTTGTTTTATGATTTTTTTTTCCTATTATTGTTTATTATCCTTTATTCTTTTGTCCCTTCTCTTTCAAACCATTTTTTTTTATTATTACCAAAAACTAAAGTACAATATGTTTGGACAAATGTACTATGGCCAAACAAATACATTCACAAACAATAAGCAATGCATTCTAGTTGTGTCAAACAACTTACTACTAATCATCTACAATATATTCTAATGAATAAAATGAATGCAATAAGAGTATATTAAAGCAAACTTCGTGATCGATTCTTCAAATTATTAGTGCCTTTAAAGGACGTTACAAATAACTCTTGAGGAAGCTAGAGCTCCTCATCCAAGATTCACAAATAATTTGGAACAAATGATGTGTCATTTTTTGTCCATCTCTTCTTCAAGGACATTAAGTACCCACTCTAAAAAATTATTTTTTCCACATATTATTGCCCCCCTATAACTTTTCTATATAAAATCTAATACATATAACTCATTTATATTGTTTGATTTCTTAAAAAAATAACCCATATAATATGGGAGTTGTGTACCTAAGGGCTCAATTTTTTTTTGACCTAATTTGTGTAACAACTTTGAATTTTGCTCGACATGTTCAATGAGGACAATGAATCCGTAAATGCCTCGACCTTTTGAAGTGTGTTTTACTTTAGTAAGAAGAACCAAGGCTTGTACTCCTTGCCAATAAAGCAAAATATTTTCCCTTCGAGAACTAAGCATATAGATGTTGAAAGCACTCACTTTGTAGGGAGTGTTAATTGCATAGGAGTTGTAAGGATTGAACAAGTGGAAATGTACATATGGCCTATTTTGAGTATGTTGCCAGTCCCTACAATGTTTGCAATTCAATGCCAAGTGAACATTATCCAAATAGTTTAGAAGTCTAATTTTATCATTTGAAATCTAATTTCAGAAATAAATGATTATGATTTTCATATCCAAGAGTTTTTGTAGTGTCCATCGCAAATCTTTATTTCCTAGTATTGAGGATTCTTAGAAATGAGCTTCAAATAGTCTAGATCTTAGGAAGAAAATCGCATTGGAAATTCATGTAATGAAATTGGAGAATAGATTTGGAGAAGCCATGAATTGTTTGGAATATGCACATTTTGTCTTTGAACCTCATATTTTTTTGGTGACCAATTCTAAAGGCTTCATTTGTGAAAAGAGGATTAAAAGCCTATTAATATATGAATTTCACAATTTTGACATCCATGCAATGAAACCATATAATTTTTCAATCTCTAATTGTGAGATTGATGTGTTTTATTGTCTCATGTGATTACTAACATGCTTGGTTTGAATTTGTAGTATACCAATTAAAAAATTAGTGATAGAAATTATGAAGATGTTGGCATTTTGTTCAATTTTGAGCAACTTCCAAGAATTTGGAAAAAGGGCTTAGGGTGAATTGATTCTTGAACTTCCATTCACTTCCATTAACCATAAACTTTCATGATTGATAAACATAATTTCTTTGGTTCAACTTTGTACATCACATGTAGGTTTGTAGGAGGTCGGGTGAACTTTCAATGAGCTTTGTGCGGCGTGTGTAGGCTTGGAGGAGTTTGGACCAGGTTTAGGGCTTAGAAGAGGTTCGGCCGTTGGTTGGGTTTGGCTCCGTTCAGGCTTGGTTGTTTGTCATCTCTGTCGGCTAGGTGTGGGCGCTTAATTACCCACCCTTGGTAATTAATCGGACACAACCAGGTTCTAGGGGTTAACTAAATTCTAGCCTAACGGGTGACTAAGCGTCGGTCCATTGTGCCTTCCAAGCAATGGATCTTCTTTACTAAGTTCCTAGTTTCCGCAGGTGACAATGGAGTTGCCCCAATTGGCGAGGGAATAGTTCGGGCTAACTGTCCCCTAACGGCAGCCTATGCGAACTATCACCAGTTTATCCTAATCTATGGGAATCTGAGGCTAATTGGCCCTTCCTAAGATTGGGGAGGGGTTACCTAAGTCCCTTCTATGGTTTCCTGAATTAATTGGGTCTTTTCCTAATCTAAGTTATCTTTTTCCCTAATTTAATTTATCCTTTTTTTTCCTAATTTAATTTCTTAATTTAATTTATCTTTTTTCCTAATTTAATTTCCTAATTTAATTCCTAATTTAATTTATCTTTTTTCCTAATTTAGTTCCCTAATTTAATTGATCTAATTTATCTTCTAATTTAATCTTCTAATTTAATTTATCTTCTTTCCTAATTTATCTCCTAATTTAATCTTCTAATTTAATTTATCTTTTTCCCTAATTTAATCTTCTAAGGCAAGGTCCGTTTTTGCTAAATTAACCCGAGTTCCTAATTGGATTATTTTGTCTTAATCTAGTGTTCGCTTCTTGGTGGAGTGCTAACCTTAACGGTTACTAATTCCTAGTCCTATCCTACCCTTATCTAATTTGGTTGCTCTTATGGTTAACTTCTATGTGTGAGATGGGTTTGGATACTTCTATCGATAACCTTCTATGTCTAAACTTAAGGCCCACCCCTAATCCCTATTTGCTAATCAAAATTATTCACTACTTAACAGGGTCTGGCGTAAATTAGAAGGGAAAACACACCGGGGATCCGTTTAATGACTCACCTAATCGTCGTTAGCATGTGCGGCATTTTCCTCCATACCTCCGGCCGCGTGCTCGTATTCCATAGTGGACACGTATTTTGAAGTGGTCAAATGCCTACGGCTTAGTGGTGAAAACTGTTACACTCTCGTACCCTACGGCACTCTTTCCCCTCCTTATCTCCCCCTTTTCTTTTGCCTTGGTACTATTCCCACCAACCCCTTAATGGGGTCTTACGCTATGACGCTAACTCCTTGCAAATTCACCCCCCCTCTTACGTTGTCATCTTTGCGTCATTCTAATCTCCCTTCTAATGGCCGTGGGAAGCTTTGGGGATTCCCGTGCACTCTAATCGAAGTAACTATGGATCGTCTCTCTCCTTCTCACTCCTATTTCAACCTCTCTTCCTAATCTCCTATCATTCTTGTTTTGTTGTTTTGGTGGTGATGAGAGAGTGAGAGGTGCGTGTTTTGCAGGTATGGCCGCGGAGGTGTCGCCTCTCTTCCTTCCTTCCCCTTTTTCCCCGTTGGCCTTAAGGGCCTTGGCCTCCTTCTAAGTTTCCCCTAATCCCAACTTTTAGTCCTTCCCCCCCCCTTTTTCTCTTCCCCCTCCCCTCTTTCCCTTTCCCCAAGCCTTGGACTCCCTGGACTCCCAGGACTCCCTGGACCTCCCTCCCCAGCGACCCTGACGCCCAGCAGCCCCGACTCCCCAACCCCGACGCCCAGCAGCCCCGACTCCCACAGTCCCGATGCTCAGCAGCCCGACACCCCAACCCCGACGCCCAACAGTCCCGAGCCCCAGTACCCGACTCCCACAGTCCCAATGCCCAACAGCCCCGACAACCCAACCCCGACGCCCAGCAGTTTCGAGCCCTAGTACCCGACTCCCCAGACCCGGACTCCCCAGACCCCGACTCCCCAAACCCGGACTCCCCAGTACCGGCAGCCCCTAGCTGGCTGGTGTTTTGAAGGTGCTGGCTGATGTTTTTTGGAGGGCTGGCTGGTGTTTTGAGGGTGTTGGCTGGTGTTTTAAGGGCTTGGCTAACTTTGTTTCTTAAAGGTGTTCTTTCCCATGACTAGACTTCCTTTCTAAAAGGAAGGGTTTTTTTGTTGTCAAAGCAAAGGGAAAAGACTTCACTACTTCTAACTGGGCCCGAGGGCCTGTCAGCCACAAAAAAAAGGAAAAAAATAAACACACTTGTCTTGGGGGCTAAACTTTGGGCTTTCCCAAGAAGGTCTTGGGAACTAAACTTTGGAACTAAAGTACGTAGGAGGTCAAAGCTTCGCCGTAAGGTTGGTTTTGACACCAACTCTAAGACTTGCAATGTCCCTAAGTTCAAAGCTCCGCCGTCTGGGCCTATTTTGACACACACTCTAAGACTGGGGTAAGTTGTAAGTTCAAAGCTTCGCCGTCTCACGGGCGGTGGGGTCCACACACAAACAACATGGAAGGGTGACTATGGTCAGGGTGTACACACGAGGCAACCGTTCCCACAAGGTAAGCGTAAACCAGACAACACTTTTACACACTAAAGGCCCCCCAAAGCGGCATCGCCAAGGTATGGTGGGGGGTAACTTTAGGATTAGTACGAGATGCACAAAAAAGCAAGTGAAACCCTCTTGACTCACAACAAGTACAAGGTAAGATGGAAAGACCTCAAAGGACCTTCCAAGAGCTTGAGATACAACAACAAAGGGAGCAAAAAGTGCTCCGAAAACACCATAGAGGTTTCTTGGCTTGAAACGCCAAAAATTCCAAGATAACTTGGACCCACGGACCCAAAACAAGTATTGGGGGTGTTTTGGGAGAGAAGGGCTCCCTTTTATAGGTTTCCAAGGGCCCCCTCCCCCCCTCGATGAGTAACCTCATCCATCCGGATTTTCATCCAACTTTGAGATTTTCACCTAATCTTGGGTTTTATGCTGGTCCTAGTTCTTAACTTTTGGAGTTTAGCTCGGAATTGCAAATGGATTCCGCCAATGGCTTCAGAATGCCATTTTTAGCCTAAGGGACCCCTACCCCCTATTTCTATCACAAAAAACCCCTCGGAAACTAGTGCCAACTGGAGCCAATTAAAAGGGTAAAAACCTAACTTTTGGAGTTTACCTCTTTTGGCTTGGGTAACTAGCTAGGGTTGTTGGGGAGGCTCTAGGGAGTAAGAAAAGGCTCCTTGATGTCTTCGTTCCGACTTCGTACGCTCCCGGGACGCTGGTCAACCCCGCAAAGATCCTGCCGTATATATTAATTGGGGGGATGTTGTCAGTTTCGGCTGCTTCCCGCTATTGGAACACCATGAATTTTGTTGGGGCGCGTTATTAACATAAAAGATGCTAGTCTAATTTTTAGTGAGATTTTACCGCGGCTTGGGTATTTTCCATGAATTTCCCAACGTGGCCTTTGGCGGTTGACTACTCGGAAAAAGATCCTTTGGAGATCAGAAAAAACCGAGACTTTTTGGGGAACCTCTCATGGAGTCCCCCAAGCCACGTGCCAAGTCTTAGGCTATTTTGGCACATAGTTGGTGGCGAGGTGAAAACTGACTTCGGTTGAATCACCGGCAGTCAGGGAATCTTTCACATGTGAGGGAATCTTGGCGAATGGGTTTTGCCGTGGATGTCCCGACATGCTCCAGACCCGAGAACACTATCCGGCGGCTGTGGATTCCTCCATGCGGCCTGTCTGGGACAAGTAACACCTGCAAGCTAACAATTTGGGATCCCTAATGTTTCGTTGGTGGAATGGGGAAACTAGAACCTATCTTTGGAGATTTATGTGGAGACCTCCCTCCCTCTCCTAAGACTTAATTTAGCCTATCATGGTCACATGCGCTGGGTTTTGGGCTATTTTGGGTAAGTTCCCAGTAGCCCTATTGTTTCCCACTAATTACGGGTTCTAACCTATATACAAGTGGGTTTTATGGGTAATCTATGGATAAAAGGCTATTTATGACCAAATGCTATACTGGTACGTGACATACCTATTTTGGTTCTACACTCTTTTTTGGGCTTTTTGTACTACTTTATGCCTTAATTTGTAATAAACTAAAAAAAAGAAAACAATGAGTCCCAAGTGACGAATTTGGGGCTCACACTAGGGTTTTCTACTTGTTTTTCACGCTTTTCCGTCTTCCTTGTTGTTGCTCCGCCTTTCGCAATTTCTCTTTGTTGTTGCTCCATTTCGTGCTTCTTTCTTCCATCCACCTTCATTCTATCGTGTTGGTTTTATACATTTTGCGCATTGGTTTCTATGGAGGGGCGTTCGGCAAAGTTTCTTGAGTTTGGCAGGGCAGGTATGCTTGTTTTAATCTGTATACATTTTGAGTTTTGGCTATGGCATTGGAGGGTTTGTGTTTTATGTCATTCCAACTCTATGGTGGCATTGGCGGGTTTCAGTATTTGCAATTCCAACTCTGCTATAGCATTTTGAGAAATTGTGTGTTTGGCGATTCTGATTCCGTTGTAGTATTGGAGGGTTTGTGAATTTTACCATTCTAAATCCAGTGTTAGTTGGAATTGAGTGTCGTGCTTGCTATGCATGTCATTTTGCCAATGGGTTTTGTGTTTGAGAGTTCCCATTTCTTTACTATGATTGCATCATGGATTTTTATGCAATTTTCTATGAAACTCAAATTGTGAAATACCTTTGTTTCCTTCCTTGTAGGAAATACGATCTACTACAATTTCAACATTGTTTCCTTTCTTGCAAGAAAGATGCTTCAGTGCAATTTCAATATTATTCACATTGTTCTCAGACATAACAAGGTTGGAGTTTGTGGGATCAACGATTGCCAAGTTGCAACAAGTTCAATTGTGCAATGGAGGTAAGTTTACTATAAATTCAATGCCAAACTCATGAATTCCGCAACAATTTAGAAAGGATCTCCATATCCGTGCAGTCTCTATGCAAAGAAGTTTCATGATGCAAAGGCATGGTTTAGACCGCGTGGTCTGAACTGTTCCATTGAGTATAAAATTTTTGTGATAATATATTCTATGAGTTGTGCATGCCATGCATTGAAAGTAGTTTAGACTGTGCGGTTTGAACCACTCCATGCATAAAAATGCGCAATAGTCTGGACTCTAGGAAGTGGATGAGCTGAAAGTGGTTCTGATTGCGTGGTCTAAACTACTCCATTCATAAAAATGCGTGATGGTCTGGACTCTAAATAGTGCATAAGTTGAGAGTGGTTTAGATCGCGCGGTCTAAACCACTCTATGCATAAAAATGCGTGATGGTTTGGACTCTAAATAGTGCATAAGCTGAGAGTGGTTTAGACCGCACGGTCTAAACCACTCTATGCATAAAAATACGCAATGGTCTGGACTCTAAAAAGTGGATGAGATGAAAGTGGTTTAGACCGCCCGGTCTAAACTACTCCATTCATAAAAATGCGTGATGGTCTGGACTCTAGGAAATGGATGAGCAAAAAGTGGTTTAGACCACGTGAGCTAAACTACTCCATGCATAAAAATGCGCGATGGTCTAGACTCTAAGTACTACATGAGATGAAAGTGGTTTAGACCGCGCGGTCTAAACCACTCTATGCATAAAAATACGCAATGGTCTGGACTCTAAAAAGTGGATGAGATGAAAGTGGTTTAGACCGCTCGATCTAAACTACTCCATTCATAAAAATGCGTGATGGTCTGGACTCTAGGAAATGGATGAGCAAAAAGTGGTTCAGACCACGTGAGCTAAACCACTCCATGCATAAAAATGCGCGATGGTCTAGACTCTAAGTACCTCATGAGATGAAAGTGGTTTAGACCGCGCGGTCTAAACCACTCTATGTATAAAATTCCCTGATGGTCTGGACTCTAAGTGGTGCATGAGCTAAAAGTGGTTTAGACTGCGTGAGCTAAACCACTCCATGCATAAAAATGCGCAATGTTTTGGATTCTAGGAAGTGGATGAGGTAAAAGTAGTTCAGACCGCGCAGTCTAAACCACTCCATGTATAAAAATCCCTGATGGTCTAGACTCTAAGTACTACATGAGCTCAAAGTGGTTTAGACCACGCAATCTAATCTATTCCTTCGTGCATAAAAATCCTTGATGGTGTGGATTGTAAGTAGTGCACTCAATAGTGCACTCAGTAGTGCATGAGCTAAATTAAAGTGATTTAGACCGCACGGTCTAAACCACCCTATGCATAAAATGCGTGATGGTCTGGACTCTAAGTAGTGCATGAGCTGAAAGTGTTTTAGACCGTGCGGTCTAAACCACTCCATGTATGAAGTTCCCAAAGGTCTCAATTCTAAGCACTACATGGGATGAAAGTGGTTTAGACTGCACGGTCTGAACCACTCTATGTATAAAAAAAACTAATGGTCTAACTTCTAAGTATTGCATGAGATGAAAGTGCATAATTGCTATTAGCATTTAAGCAATATACACTACAAGGAAAACAGATCTAAAATGACAAGATTTTAACACAAAATTGTCTAATGACAATAGGCATGTGTTGACAAAAAACCTTCCACTTTTTTTGTTGATTGGGAGGATAGAGAGGTTGTTTTTATAGTGAAATGTATTGTTCATCAAGAATCCTCAAAAACTATGGGATAATTTGAAGATGAGAGCTTGGCCGCTCATTGTCAAAACATAGGAATTTTATTCAAAGTGGAATTTCAGATCTTGTTTAGGCATAGTATAATATGTGTTTTTAGAAAACTTTGAACTAATAAAAGTTGTTAAATAAATTTGAGTTCCACCTCCAAAAATCCGTTTCAAATTCAAATACTCCAATTAAAAGATACAAACAAAATTCAAAGACAATGTAAAAAAATAATGTTCCTTTCAAATGTTCCTTTCAAATCCTCCTTGAATTTTGTCCATAACTTTTGATTGAAGGATTTAAATATAAAATGGATTTTTGGAGGTGAAGCTTAAATTTATTTACCAACTTTTCTTAGTTCAAAGTTTTCTGAAAAAATGTATTCTACTATGCCTAAATGAGGTCTGAAATTTTATTTTGAACAAAATTTCTACCTTTGAGTTAAATACAAATGGTGAGATTCTACTAATCCCAATTTATATATCCCATAAGGTAGTGTGCTCTAAAAGCGCCCCTCTTCTTCAAAGTGCTCCTTAGACTAGCTGTGAATGGATATGAAGTAATCCTTAAATGGATCTCTCTTAGTCATTGAATGGATTAAAGATAAAAAAATTATTTATTGCATGAGCCAATCAATCTCCTCGGTTTTCCCACATCACTTTACAACTTGTCAGGGAACGGATTTAGAGAGCCCTATGGTCACAAATAGATACCTATGACAGAAATCGTTGAAAATTCATATCTAATTCAAATATGCTTCAAAAAATATGAAACCACTTGGATTACGTTTTACATCCATTTTTCTTTCTCTGAAAAATGATTTAAAAAACATCCAATTTACTGAAACCTATGAAAATGGCAGATCAGACCTTAAATGGTTGCTTTTAGAGCATACTACCTTATGAGTTGCTTTACCTACTACTACCTTTCTTGTATAAAGCACTTCTCTTCTCTTCCCTTCCCAACTCATTTGCAATTAGAGGCTTCTGAAGGTATGTTTGAATGTGAAGCCAAATTTTGATTAGTTAATTGGATGTTTGAATCAACACATCCTAATTTACAAACCATGTGACAAATTTCTATCAAATATTTGTCACTGTAGACAAAATTCCCTTTGTAATGATAGGAGATATGAGAATGTTTTTAGCTAATAGGGGAGACGAGAATATGGTTTAGACCGCACGGTCTAAACCCAATAAGCAAGATAGCTAGAATATAAACTTGATAAATCTGACCCTTTTAATTAGGACATTCTTGAATTGAAGGCATGGTTCAGACTATGTGGTCTGAACCATGCCATCAATTCAGGATTGTCTTGGAAAGCAATCCTGTGAATGATAAATCATCTCTTGACAATATGCATGAATGCATTAGATCCCTTGGTTTGAATCTATTCCATATCAAGACAAAGCACTAGACTCTTTATCTCAAAACTAATCTTGTAGGAATACAAATGATCGTAGGAAGCGAATTCCACAAGTAAAATTTTTTTGACTGCGCAGTCTAAAATTGTTTAAAGGGCCAATAGTGTTGCTTCTTGAATTCTTGACTTGTCGAGTTTAGACCGCGCGGTTTGATTTGTAGCGGTTCTTGTGGATTGTGACATGGAGTCTTTGGAGAGCAACCCACTCCTTATCAAATCCACAACTTTTAGAAATTGCACCATGAAGGGAAATTTCCACTAGAATTCATGGTGTCAAAGTCATTGTGGACTGTCAAATTGAATTGCCTATGCGACTCACCTATCTTCAATCTAGAGTTGGAATTCACAAAGACTAGGGATCCTAGATGGAAATCCTTCATGGGTTTGATAGTCGTTAATATCCATGTTCTCAGGGAAGCAATTCTTGTAGATGTGGTGAATTCCGATAATAATGCATTTGGAGTCATCATCATCCATATTGAAAATGAATTGACCTTCTATAGCAAACGCCTAATGAAGAAATATTCACTTGTTCCCCATGCATATCAATTGTTGATGGCTCACACACAATCCTAGTGCAAAGCCCTCTCTAATGATTTCCATGAGATTAGAAAAGTAGTGAGTATGTACCTCACAAAAGTATTTGTCGTCCACATTAAAACACTAACAATGGCATCTTTGAACATCTATTAGGTTGAAAGAAGTCCTTGACGAGGGTAATGAGGACGAAGGCTAGCTAGGGCAATAGAAAGCAATATAGCCAAATGGCTAAGGTTGCAACTCAAGGCGCAATGACGTTGAACACGGGGACTATACCTGAGGTAGGAGGAACTTTTCACATAGGGGCCAAGGAGTCAAAGTCAATCTCCATGGACATCAAGGGCGGCATCAACATCGCATACGTGGAGATGATGGAAGAGTAGCAAAAGAAGTACTTGGAAAGGGGTAGACAAGTACAATGACACCATCGATGCTCTCATGAGAGAGAAAAAAGAGCAAGAGCAAGAATTCAAGAGGGAGAAGGAGCGAGAGGAGAAGGCCCAAAAAACGCTGAGGAAGATGGAACTAGCGGAGGAATAAAGGCAGCAAGGGGAGAAAGAGTGGGAATATGAAGAAGATCGTGTGAGACAACAAGTAATAATGATGCAAAAGTAGGGTCACTTGATTATGATGGTGGGAAAGCCTACCCACAATCGCCTGCCCTTTTGGTCGCTCAAGTTCTCAGTCTACAACATCTCTAGAGTGTCCACGACAAATCCAGCTTCTGCTGCCATAGCCATCGTAGCATCCGGACTTTGATTGTTGGATTCTGAAGAGCCTATCAATATTTTGTTGAGTGTTGTTTACGATCTAGACTTTAATTATCTGGTCGGTTGGCCCTCAGTCAATTTCCATTTGTTTATGTCGTTGGATCTGTGCATCGTTTGAGCATTGACAACAATGACGCTTATGACTTGGAAAATATGGAGGTCTTTTTCACTAACCTGGTCCAATAATATGCTCCCTTGCTGGCCGCAATTGCTCCAACACAACCTCTTGTGAGGCACAGAGAGCAAACTCCAATCGACTCACTAACCAAGGACATCAAGGCTCTCGTAGTAGGTAACCCCTCTAGTATATATCTCCTATTTTTTCATTTAGCTGGCAAGGTATAGACGCTATGTGAGGGTGTTACATCAAGTTGCTTGAAGGTCGTCTTGGCGGGTCTACGAAGCTACGGGCCCGTAGTTTTAAGGGCTCTCTTCTTTGTTAGGATTGTAGTGGCCATGTTAGGTGTACATGACGGCATGATTTGTGAACTATTCTTGAAGCATTGCTTGGTCTTTAAAACATTGTATTCTATTTGTAATATATTGATTTCTTTACTTGTCCGATCAATTTGTTTCCTTGTTTTGGAAAGTGTTGTGGCAATGCAATATTATTTTTTTAGTAATTTTGGGCAATCTAGTTATGCTATTTACATTTGCGGTTC
This sequence comes from Rhytidiadelphus loreus, assembly GCA_947034895.1. Classification (NCBI taxonomy): domain Eukaryota; kingdom Viridiplantae; phylum Streptophyta; class Bryopsida; order Hypnales; family Hylocomiaceae; genus Rhytidiadelphus; species Rhytidiadelphus loreus. Next base: position 22,019,952 of record OX344765.1, on the reverse strand, counting down.
AAGGTGACAATGTTCTTATGCGGGGGGAAGAGTCTCTACTTGTCCTAGATGCACCACTTTGTCAATCAAGTACCCCTCCTTGTCAGCAACCCATCAAAGTCGAGGCTTCCGCTATTGCTAAATTCATCCCTCCAATTTGTAGGTTGGAAGTTTCTCCTACCCAAGCTGTGAAGCTTGTAGATCCTATCCTCACAGATGTCAAGGTTCCCACTACCACTGTGCATGTCACTTCTCCCATTGCGGACACCACTCTGGCGAATGTAAGAAAGGTGAGCTTAATATCCTTGCAATCATTTGCTCACTCTCTATCTACTACTTGCCTAGATAGTGTGTAGGGATCAAATGTGGATCTTTGTTAGAAATAGGATCATGATGGAGAGGGATTCATGTCTCTCTGTGAGTACCCCATGCCTCTTGGGTGGGGGGTTGCATTTTCAGTTGTGGACTCCACTCGTTTATTCAAAATACTACTCTAAGTAAGGGATTTTGCATATGCAGGCTTTATTGCCATTGTCCGCTATGCCGCCTCATGTCTCGAGGACTCTTTATCATTATCTTTGTAAGTTGTGCACGATCCTTTATACTCCAATCGAATATGTTGAGGCAACCTCCTTCTAAAGTAATCAACGCAATGAATGAAGGTTGAAATGTCCAAGTATACGGTTCAAACTACTCGGTTTGAATTGTGGGCGACATCCTCAACTCATATGCGGAGGTCATGATGGAAGGTTGCACCGATTTTTTATCTTTCATGTCAAAAGTGACGACTATACTTTGCTACTTTTAGAAATAGCTCTATACTGACACTATTGAGTGTCGACTCAAGATGAGCCATCGATGATTTTTCCATAGAACAATGTTGAAATATAAAGATGCAGATGACTATAATTGTAGAAACATTTTCCATTCGTGATTCTTCTCAACAATATATTCACATTTCCACATTGAATAGACAAATATAAATATCCACATTTTTATAGCATTAGTCACTGATACCCTAGAGCATTGTTTCCTCTCATCATAGTATTCCTACTACATTTGACAAGCATTTGACCGAAACCTTAGAGCGGTGTGCAAAAAACTCATGCCAACATGATTGGCAAATAGACACTTGTTGGTGTTGATCAAGCTCAAGACTCTAACTTCACAAATGCTTGTCGAGATGTGGTCTAGAAAAGCAAAGTAGAGATTTGTTGACCCTATTGCTTAGCAAATGGCCAACTATTCAATGCTGACATGCTTGGAGTTTAGGAATACAATTTCGTTCAGGCTCTCATTCAATTAAAGAAGGATACCTAGATTTTTTTGATTTGCCTTGTAGTAGACAATCTTGGGATGTTTATTGGAATAGATTCTCTTAGGATTGCAACTTCCCTTCCTCTCTTCCTTCTTCCATATGGAAGAAGTTCCAAGGTAGACCATTGGAGGGGATGCTAGAAATGATGTAAACAAGGATGTATCCCTAGGAAAAATACACATGTATATTCAATGAAGTATGTGTTCTTCCAACTTAGATCTTGTTTCCGTTTGCATCCTTTGTTCCTTCATGCATGCATGCACATTCCATTCAATGAACTATTTCCCTCTTCGTTTGTTTATAAAGTGCCAAAGTAGAGATATTAGGTGTTGTGGCAAAGCACCTAAAATTTCAACATTCATCCACACATTGGATAGAACATATTACTTTAGTACATATCATGTATCTATAATTTTTTTTCACCCACATTCTTGTGATTTCATCCCAAATTTGATTTAATTTGAACTTCTTTGCCAATTTTTTGTCCTTTCAATACCTTTTTGCTCTAGGGGCATGGTGGTGGGCCCCACAATGTGGCGCACCTAACCGACAAATTGCCAAAAGAAAACCCGATTCAACATCTCTACCACTTTCCCATACTCTACGAGCAAAAATGCTTGGGTTTTCCATTCTCAATCATGGTCTCAAAACCCTCCCAGTTATGGAAGGGGACTCAACAAATCAATTACGACTAGTACTCCCAATAGTTGATTACCAATCTTCAAGACTTCAAGTCATACAACAACTTCCTAAATGGGCTAGATTTATATTGGAAGTCACGTGAAGCTCCCCTGGGGCACCTATTTCTATCATATCAAGGTTGTACATGTGCCCGTTGGTGTCCCACATCACCAATTATTTATCTATTTCATTGCCCTTGCTGCCATCTTTCAAAGGATTTCAAGGTCCCTAAACCGCCATTTTAATGGAATACCGCCATTTTAATGAAATTGACCATGTTACGTTTTGCAATTTTTAAAAACGGATTTTAGGTGACATTTATTGCAACAAGCCCATGTTTTCATGTCAACATTGATGTTATGTTGGACGTATTGTTGACATAAAAACATGGATTTGTTGCATTTGATGTCACCTAAAATCCATTTAAAAAGATTACAAAACGTAACCTAAAACACGGGTTTCTTATAGTGTATTGTGAAGACGCTTGATGTGTTTCATCCATAAGATATGACGGTGGTTCTCGTCGCAGACATAGAATTTGACATCCACTAGGTGTTTGAGCTTGGGGCGGTTTTTGAGTTTCGCGTTGAAATCATCATTTATAGAGATCCAAAGTGCCCCCCACTCATTTTTTTCTTCTTCTGAAAAAATCCCGAAATGACCTTGCTCATCTGAAATCGAAACACAGAACACCTAAGCTCCTTCCTCATATCCATGTATGAATTCTTGTTTGAGCTTGGTCAAATCACAACTCACTATTGGCCGCACCATCGATATAGGAACAAGTCGGCAAAGAGGAATCTTCATCCGGGAGAGGTCATGGGATTCGATCATGAAGCTTAAAATGATTGCTACAAAATCCAATTTCTAAGCTCTCCAAATATCATCTTCTCCCTTCTCAATCTCATTATTATCTGAAGGGTCACCTTCTTCCATAGTTGGACAGGTTTCCCCTTCTACAAAAATCGGAGGTTGTTCATCGTCCACAGTCTCATCAACAGCTAACTTCCTTGGCAGAACAATCTCACTGACTGTAGATGCATCCATCTACTCAATTCAAGTAAATGTAAGTTCAGTAGAAATATATTACTTTTATTAGAGAAAATATGGTATGAAATATCAAGTGGTGCGAAACGCAGTACAGATTTGAAAAATAGTCAATCCACCAATTGGTAAATATTGGTGGCTAATATAATGAAGATACAAACAGAAGACATCAATGCTCTCTACATACACATGCATCGTGAATGGACTTCCAAATCCTACAATGCAGACATAGAATGAGGTTGTCATGACCCAAATGACACTTCACAGGACCAAATTGTCTTCAAATGGCAAACCTTCAAAACTTCACTTGGGTCACAAATTGCATAACACTGCACATGCCAAGCACATACAGAGTTAGTCTTCATTTCCAACTCATTTTGTTAAGTCCTAGTCACCGGAACTACTAACATGCACTCCACTTGTGACACGCGGCATGTCACTTGGTAACATGAAGCGGAACTTCCATCTCAATGTACAAAGACTTGTGGTGGCACTACTCACCACGGTCCTAAGCGCCCTTGAGTGTCACCCCACTCCATACTAGCCCATCTTGCATTTGCTAATTTTCTCCAACAAGGCTAACCGGGACTTACAACTTGGGATACATCGAGTGTGGCCTAGAAAGGAGCGGGACTCCACCCAATTGGTGCCCCGAGACACACAAACAAGTGTTCCATGGTGCCTTGAACCGGTAGTGAAGTCACATCACCAACCTTGAGTTCACCGGGACTCACCAAGGCTCCAAGAGGGAGTGAGGAGGGAGACCAACTCCTCCTATAGTACTTTCTGTGGCATTCGGCAGACTCCCACCTTGTGGGTCGAAGGCAGGGTTGCTAACGTGCGAGCTTGAAAGCATGAGCTTGTAAGCGGGAAAAAAAAATTAGAAAAAAAAGAGTGAGGTACCCATGACCGTGGATGTACCTATGACCGTGCATGCATTGAATTTGCATTGAATCTGAATGGTTAGGCTCTTTTTCTTTCAAATGTTGAGTATCTTATGAATTGAAGGAAAAAAACATGCTTCAACATTTGCATTGGGGTTTAGAACTCTTTGGCTATTTGGAAAGTGTCCATCCATGACTTGCTCATATCTTATATTCATATTCATTTTTGTAAGACACTTATGATGGAGTATTATTTTTAAGGGACACCCTCTTATTTTTCATAAATACATCCTTTGATTTGTGTGAATTTTTTCTCTTTTGACACCGTCTTTGTAATATTGGAAGCTCAGTGGATTGTATTCATTTTGGATGGTGTAAACATTATTTTCTTTCTCACATTCATTTTTTGTATGGATTATATGTACGGGTACGTATATGGATTTAGTTTTTTTACATCCTATGTTTTGATAAGATATGATGTTTGTTTAAAATGATCTTTTTATCTCACACTCCATCTTGCTCTCAAAGACTCTATTGCTATAGTAGCTTCTTTCCACCCTCTATTTCTTCGGCAAACACATATGGAATAGCATGAAAATATATTTGTTGTTCTAACACAGAATCATTTTTGATAAAAAAACTATAGTTACTATTCAAATTTTTGAAGGACACTGTAGTTATTGATGTAGGAGTTATTTGCTTGGAGTAAGGAGATAATTTATTTATGATACTAATTGACTAACTGCAAACTTTTTTATTTGTTAAGCGTTTAGGGTGGTATACATTTATTTCACTCTTCCTCTTCCATTCCCAGTATTGAAGACCTCGTGGATCATACTCGATTGCTAGCCAACACCCGAAATGCAAAGGTGTGAAAGTAAATAAATTACACAACATGTAGCCATAAAACACACAAATCCAATAATCATGAAAATGAAAACATAATGGTTTGATTCATAAGATACGTCAATCTCATGAGTCTAACTTGCCGTAGATTCGGTCACAGAATGTCAGAATCCTTGTCACTAGAAGAATCAAAAGTCTCTCCACCCTCGGAAGTTGATCCGTCTATGAATTGCAAGACATTTAGAGCGTAGGAAGGAGTACGGCGTTTGGGTTTTGAAGTACCAAACTCAGCAAACGCCGATGCCAACTGCTCTGCATAGACGGGAAGATCAAATGACTTCTCCGGACTCAAGATAAGTCTTCGTATCTTCTTCACGACACCCGGTGCCATCAATCCTTCGTTGCTGCAAACACAAATGATTGAGTGTTAGATTCTTGAAAGCTTACAAGTATCATGCAAATCAATCATTTGAAAACAAAGAAACTTACTTACTAGGTCTATCTCGCCGAACAAACTTCCGCACTTTTATAGTCATAGCGTCTGGATCCTGCGAAACCACAACTGGTTGCGTTTCGGAAACTACAGCTGTCGCAACAAGAGAAATGGTCTTCTTCATAGGCTCAAGAATGCCTGCAAAAATCATCTTATCTGCCTCTAATGCCAGAATGTGGTGCCCTGTCGCATGACATGCCGTAATAGAGGCACCTGAAAAAAACAAAAATGATGTCACTACCAAATATCATTTTGAGTACAACATACACATGGAATATACACATGTTCACTCGAAACTCACCTGTGGATGCTGTGCAGTCAAGAACAACGTCTCTTTTGTCGGTGGTTCCTTCAATGATGTGCCGCAATAAGCGGGCGTCCTTCTCTCGAGCCCCTCGCCATGGCATTCGATCCATATCGTTCATTAACATGGAATCCTCGGTGGTGTAGTTCATGAGCAAGTCATCAAGCCTGAGGTCGACTTTGGCCTTCAACATTGTTGGTGAGCGCTTAAAAAAGAATTTTGATTTTCCTCTGTCACCGAGGTCTTTGATCAAAAGTGTGATGCTGAACTTCAAAGTCTGTAAGCATTAAAACAAACACATTAAAAAATTGAGAGAAAATATAAAATGAAAAGGACACATTACATTGATTTTGTTAAAAAAATTATCATACCGTGCTCTTTTGGTCTATGGCCGAAGTCAAATGCACTCGATTCATGCCCATCCATTCTTTCTTCTTTACCATTGTGGGGTACCCTTCATAGAGTCCAGCAATGGTGCTTTTGGCATCCACGCTCCACGAATGGAACACCACAATGCAGCCATGGTCCTGCAAATGTTTTTTAGCAAAGAAAAATGCTTCATTAATCATGTTGTACTCTGGATCCGAGTTCCAATAAGGCACGTGATTAGGTGTAGTTGACATGTCCGGCACCGGCAAATTCTCTTGGCAATCAAAGAGCATGAGGTCAAATCCCGGCCACCGATTGACTACGCCATCAAACACCCTGGCCTTTCCTTTCACCATCTGCAAATACAAATTGATCGGTGTTAATTCCATGTCACGAGTAAGGTATAGCTTTTTATTTGGAATATCAAATTATTAATTACAAATACATGTACATTACCTTCTTCAGAAAATCCATAACTTCGGTGTAGCAATTGGAGCCTTGCGTTTTTTCATTGTTGACAACCTCTTCAATAGAGACATTTAGCACCAACTCTTCCGAGGTCACGTTGTCATCGACACCAATTTGAATCACTTGTATACCTTGTGTAACAACGTCTATTGAAAACTCTGGCAACATGGCCTTCCTCTTCATCCCTACGTGAACACCACCTTCCATCTGCGTGTTTTGATCCTCTTTTGGTGATGTCGGAGCGGTGTCTCCATCATCTTGCTTTTTCTTCCCTTTTGCCTTGGTCTTCTCTTCCTTCTCCTTCTCTTTCTCCTTCTCAGCCACCTTGGCCACACGCTCTGCCTCCTTCTTCTCTTTGTTTTCCAGAGCAACTTGGAGTCGAGCTGCTTTCTTCCTGTCAAGGTTATCCCTCCTTGCAATGGCCCTCTCCCTTTGCTTATCATCAAGGCCTACAAACTCGTCCACCTCCATGTCAATAGTCCCAATTCCATCCAAAGACAGCCATAGTTGTACCTCAGATGGATGAGTGTAGGCAATGGGGCAATCAATGTACCATCCGCTGCCACTGAGGTGAGCCATGGTAAATGTCCGAAGTTGGTTTGGCGTGTACATGCAATCTGCGGAACTACGATCCAAAAAATTTGTGAGGAATGTGGGCAAGTCTTTTTTCTCTATTGCCTTTTTTGCCTCTAGCTCATATTTGAAGTATCTGCCAAATAAGAGAACACAACGTCCGTTAAAGACCAACAACAAAGCACCAAGTAGGCCACAATTCCATTTCAACATCATACAGTTCTACATCAACACATAACTTAGAATATCCCCCAAAATATTGTGATGGAAAAATTTTCATTTATGGACTTTGAGGCATCAAAGTTAGGGGGTCCACCAAGTACTACTCTAACCATTGTCGGATCCGACAGTGGACTGGCTTGGTACCACAGGGACCTCCAAAAGTTTTGACCTCGCCTACATTTCTATTTTTTCCCAAAATAAATAATTCCAAAATAAACATAAATATTGCATAATTCACAATTTTCACATCTTATAAAATCAAATATTTTTTAAGTAATTGAGACATACCGGAATAGGACCCTTTGCACTGCTTGCTTCCCACCCTCGAAACTCGTGAAATTGTCATTTTTCTTGAAGTAGTTCGTTCCTCTAAGGTGAGCCATGAAGCCTTGATCCCAGATCTTTCTCCTCCACCCTTCCAGATAATCTGACAACGTCTCAGGTTTCAGTGGAGTAGTCATGGTGATGTTGATGTTGTCCTGCTGCACTGTTTTGTTGAAGTATTCAACGGCTGCGTCTTCAATCTATAAAATCCGATAATTAGTTCATACCAATAAATATAACTTGTGCTACAAGAATATATAGAGTACATAATTTTATTTATTCCAAACTCTTAGGTTCTCAAATGCAACTCATTTTCATTTGAAACACTTACCCCAGCATACCACACGCATTTGTTTAAGAAAGGGCCCAATAGTATCTCCGATACGGGCTTCGGTGGAAGCCGATTAGCATCACGTGTAAGCATTGAGGAATTCCACCACTTCAGAAATTTGGTCTTGTGGAAAGGAGTGGTGTTGCAAGTGGCTACCATTTGAAGCTTCTCAAGAGTCATCTCCGGAACCTCATTTGCGCTCCAATGTTTCTCCACCTGCCTCAAGAACATCCACAATGCAAATTATAATTTAAATTCCATCCAAGATGATTGACATCCAATGAAAATGTGTGCATGAAACATACCTCAGCTAGGAATTCAGGCTGTAGGGTCGGATTAGCTACCGTCACCAACTTCATCATCTTCACATTCAATTTCCCTGTTCTTTCATTTGCACCATCTCTCATGGCATGCGCGAGTCTCTGGGGAGTCTTTTCCTTCTCTGGTGTAGTCTCATTGTATTTTCGAACTGCAGCATCCATTGCTTGGGATATCTCTTGCTGCAAAAGACCAATGACAAGAATGAGCATCAAATTAATGATCATTATAGAAGCATAAAACAAATCGACAAAGAATTTTCACTTCATAGTCAAAATAAAACTAGAATAACTATGTTTATGTAGAAGCAAAAATGAATTATAGTGCTGTGATCCAAACCACTTCTCACCCGAAAAACAAAAGTAGTAAAGACCTCCAGGGGCATAGAGTACCAAGTCCGTCTTGATTTTGGTATACCACACCTTTTGAGCTCCGATGGCCTGAGCATCTCATTGAATCTCTCAATGGGAAGAAGTCCATACTTTTGAGCGCAGTATAAAGTGTGGACCAAGTTGGTTTTCACATGGGAATCCTCTGTGGACCTGCGAATGATAAAATCAATTTCATTTCAAAGATTGAGCAGCAGATTGGACATTTTTTAATTAAAATCAAAATCAAAATTTATGCCCTTTCACAAAGTTTGTATGAAATACTCACTTGTTTATGTCATGCATTACATGCATGACCAACTCTGTCTTGCCTTTTGTATCCAGAACAATTGAGTCCACAGAACAATGCCAGTCCCAATCTTTGGAGTGTTTCCTGGAGATAAAACTCATCCAAGAAAGGAGCCTGTGATTACCGTCACAAACAAAAAACTTCAAGTTCTTGAGAAACCTCAACTCTGGTATGGCATCAACCTCAGCGTTGAAGATGTCATTCTTTCTTTTCCACAATGGATCCCACCCTTGCATCTCTTCCTCAGTGAATGCTAGGGTCTCTCCAACTTCATTTGTTGTTGTCACGTAGAAAACCGCAGCTCCATCTCGGTATCCTATATTGAACTCCTGCTCCAGCAACTTCAAGTCACAAGCAAGCGTTGGCCTTACCATAGGCATGGCAACCATTCGGCAGAGTGGGATCCGTAGTCGAAAGAGATGATCGGGCTTCATCCTTAATGACGCAATGGTCTTCACCGAATCCACCTTGTGATATGACCGCAATTCATCCTCATCCAAGCCTTTATCATCTTCCTCCAAGACATGTACTTCCACCTCCTCTTCCACAAACTCTCCTTCATCTTCACCTCCAATGTCCGGCTGGGGGGTGTCATCGTTCACTTGGGTCTCCAGTATAGTTTCATCCTGTGATAAAACAGGAGACGCATCCATCTGCTAGGAAAAAAAAATAATGATCCGTGTCAAACTTCATCTTCATAATCATGGCCCCATATACAATACATGCATTGTGAATTTTGATGAATAAGTCAAGGACTTTAAATGGAATGAAATGGCAATGTTTAACCACTGATGAATTACAAATAGGTAAATGAAATATCCATATTATAATAAAACGTGTACTTGATGCAAATTTCAAAGAAGCACTGACACTTCGATGGATGTGCAATGGAATGGAATAGGCAACGAAACTTGTATGTGACTGTTGTAATGAAGTAAACACAAATTTCTAAGAAACCCTGATACCTTGGAGGATGTGCACTGCAATTGAATAGGCGCCACAACATAATTTCTGACTGTTAATAAGAAGGTGAATCAAATTTCAAACGAACCCTGACACCTCGCTTGATGTGTTATGTTATCAAAGAGCCGTCAAAATTGAACTTGTGAGTGCCAGGAAGAACGTGACGTGGAAGTGTAAAAGAACCTGACTTCCACCTGGATGTGCCAAGGTATCTACAACACGGTGAAGTTGAATTTCAAATCGTTATAAAAAAGGTTACGCCATTTGTAAGACAACCTAACACCTTTCTGGATGAGTAATGGTATCAAAGAGGCGCCGAAATTATATTTTTGACTGTTGTAAGGAATGAGGCCATAATGGGTGTGGATGGTGGTAGCGGACAAGGCTATGTTGAACGGATGCACATGGTAGGTAAAGTTTATTGTACAATAGGGAAATGGTAGGGGGATACTCATAAATAGATACAACTGACGGCCTTCTTCAAGATTTTTATTGTCTTTGGCTTTTGTAGGTGGTAATATTGGCTGGTTGTAGACAGTGATACTGTAATGATCATGGCGGCCAATATTTAAGCAGAGGAAGTATATAAAGGTCCATTTTGCAAGACAAACAATTGACTAGAAGACTACTAGTACTAAACTCTACTTTTGTATATGTGTTGATGATAGACTCTCTAGGGGTACAGAAGTTCTATTCTTCTTCATATTATGTTTAGGACTCAGTCCGAGACTTCTCCTTTCACACTTCCGTTTATGATTTTTGAAGATGGCTTGCATTCGAGTAGATGGTCATGAGGTACCTCTTCTTTTTCCGATGGAGGACAGAGGACACGCTAGAGTTCTCAGTCATCTTCTGCACGTCCGATTTAGATTTGTAGAGAATTCCATCTATGTTGAAGAAGAAAGGATGTCAGAGTCGGGCAAAGTCAAGGAGTTTGTCCCCATCATTAAATCTGCGGAAGATGAAGGACACTGCTGGTACCTTTTGCCAGGGAACTATAGAGCATACGGACTTCCTCTTTCTATGCTCGGTGCTTCCATTGAGATTTTGAGTCACCAATCAAATAATTCAACAGTAGATATGCCGTATACAGTCAAACTTGTTTCACCTAATGTAGGTCTTTCAGCTTCTCCGGTCCTTATGAAGCCTTCATTACTTCATGTTGTGAAGGTAGAGAAATTAGATCCAATCATAGAACTATCTAGTGAATCAGAAGGAGAGTCTTCTCAGGTAATTCTAGAGAATATAGGAGGTTCGATCGAAACTAGAACTGAAAAGAAGGTTGTATTGAATTCAATATCTGACAGCCCTTCGAGCAGTCAAGTGCAATCTATAATGCCTCGGACTCCGTTGCATCCATATCCAACTTCCAAAGTTAGCATAATGGATTGCTTGCGGAAACTAGCCAACATGCGTCGATCTTGGAATGAGTTGTCTACAATGGATCTGAACATTATGAAACACCATCATGTTTTCTTTCTTCCAGTCGTTTATGATGGAGATGTCATCTTTGAACTGCCACCGTGCCGATCTACTTCATCTTCATCAGCGGCGCGGAGCTTAGAAGGAATGGATAAGCGCTATGATGGACATCCGTGGTGTAGGGTCATGACTACAAACATCAGCAACTCCGACAATCTCAAGTTCCGTAAGTCTCTTTGTGCTGGCCATCTTGCTTGTATGAACCCGAACTATGATTACTTAGCAAGATCTTCCAAGAAGAATGAAACAGAGTGGTCTGGCTTCACATCATTTCCTTTTGCAGTTGGAAATGGTCCTCCTAAAGACTCTACTCTAGTTTGTAAGGTATGCAAGATATCACCTTCATATCTTGACACTTGCACTGCTAGGATATACTATTGTTTTGGTGATAATCCAGAAATGACTAGGGCTGCTATTCACTTCGGAGAGCACAACCACCCGGTTGCGAAGGGGATGTACAGAGATTCCACACAGGAAATCTTTGGACTTCTAGAAGAGCAAGTTTCCAAAACACCGTCGGCCACAAACTCCGCAATTGTACTATCTGCTAGTAAAGAGTTTCTGACTAATCATCTATTTCACAACGGAGAAGGAGAGAAGAAGATGCTGAAGGGGGAGGAAATGGAAGAAGTGATGGACCGCTTCCAATATCTTTCATCTCCAAGTATTCGGAATGTGATCTCGTCATTTCGCTCAAACAATCGAGGAGGGATCATTGACAACATCATAACAATGAAGAAGGAGTCGAAGTTTGAATTCATACATGACAGTGTCTTTCCAAGTCAGGGCAAGGAGAAGGTTTATATTTTTAAAATGCTCACGAAAGGACCTGGAAGTGGAGTGGACCTCGTCAAGCACATGCAACCAGGAGGGAATCTACAGAACGCGTGGTTGATGTTTGATCATGTGAAGCGCGTGAAGGATTGGACCACAATGGCTTGCCACATATACGATGCCGAGTACAAAAAGGTGATGACCATTGTAATGTGTGATATGCAATCCGAAGATACCGTGGTGCAAGTACAGTTTTGGAAGAGTTTAAATGCTGTCATGGAGCAACATGGAGTGCCTCAGCCAAACTTTAAAGGATTCATGGCAGATAGTGCCATGGCCAATTGGAACGCTGTCCGTATAGTTTACGGAAATGGCTCTGCCAATGAGGAAATGGCAAATCGTGAGAGAACATGTTTGCTGCATTGGAGTAGTTCTCTTCATAAATACACCCAGAAGTATATCAAAAAAGCACTTCAACATCAACATATTTCTCTGTGTAAACAGTACAAAGATTCCATGAATATGGACCAAGGTTGCTAGCGTGCAGGGTTGCCAGGACGTCCGGACGTGAGGACGTCCAGAGTCCGCGTCCGGACCCCCCCGAACGTCCAGTTTCATTTACAGTCCCAAAATATAGTGCATCTCCAACGTCCGCCCGGCCCGGTATGTCCGCCTGTTCGCAGCGTCCGATCAGACAGGGCATCCGATTCTGATGGCCCGTCTGATCTAACAGAGCGTCTGATTCCGACGGCCCGTCCGATCCGATGGTCTAACAATCCCGCCTGTCCGCAGTGTCGGATCCAAAAGGCCCGTCCGCACTGTCATCCACTGTCGTCTGACGCCTCCATCGACTTTTCTATGCCTCATAATATATCATTGGATAGATATTCTTGAGAGCTTTCCAACGGTATATAATGCATCCAATTCGGACAAGAACTCCAACTATGGGACTTCTCCAAAGATTGAAGTCTGCCTAGTCATCTGATCGGACGCCCCGTTCAATTGGACAGGCCGTCGGAATAGGACGCCCTGTCTTATCATTTTGTGTCTTATAATATATCATTGGAAAGGTATTGTTGAGAGCTTTTCAATGGTATATTATACGTTTGATTTGAACAAAGACTCCAAGTGTGGGACTTCTCCAAAAGATTAGGTGCTAGATATTACTTTGTAATCTTCAACACTCTTAGATCCCTTATCTTCACACAAAAAGATCAAGTTGGTCATTATTTAGTTCACTACTAAACATTAGAGACCATATTTTCACCAAAACTGCTCCAAAAGTGCCCTTACATTTACAAGCACCAAATTTTAGATGAAAAACAATTTTAGACACATAAAACCGTAGGACCTTGTAGTAAAATAGTTTGAAAAGTTGTGAATTTTTTTTTTGAATTTTCCATCATGTAGATTGTGATATATTAACATTTGAAGTGACAAAACCCTTTTTTTGGCCTTGTAAAACATATGGGTAGCTGCACTTCACAAGGTTACATTTGTATAAAAAATATCCAAAATTGTGGTTACTCTTTGGATTCATTCCGCAAGTCAAGTTGGCTAGGACGCTAGGTGCTTGAAAAATTTTAGATCATTTGGAATTGTAAAATATATAGGAAAAGAATAATAAGTAGGAAGCAGTAGAGAATGATTAAAAATACTAAATTGTTAACAATTTATTTATAGAATTGAAAAATGCCAATCCCAATGTTTGTAATGTTTTAATAAACAATATACACCTAATGATTTTGTTTTTTTCAAGAATATTTAAAATTGAGTTAAATAAAAGACTTCAAAGTTTATTTTAGAGTAGAGATTCCATATCTAACCACAAACTAATCTAAACTAAAATTCCTCATAACTTTCATCTCATTAATCAAAATGGAATGATTCAAAGCAGTAGAAAATGATTCAAAGCTTAATATATATATAAAAATCTAGAGAACCAATTTCAAATTTTTATTTCTTTTAAAGTGATCTTCAAAGAATTTTTTTTCTGCTCGCGTTGCCCACCGAACACTGAAAATTACATATCATGCAATAACTTTAAAACCATTTAGTCAAAAGTTATGAAAATTGTTGGGCCTTAAAGCTACTCCTTGGCCACACATTGTGTGAAATTTCCAAAGAGAAAAAATAAAAATTTCGTCTATAATGAGCTGCCTAAAATTGTAATGTTGCCAAAAAACATTGTTTGGATGTTTAGGAGTTAATCGTGAGATTTGCTTGCAATTGTATTGTTAGAACCTTAATACGCTTGATTAGTTTTATATTATTAAGAATATGATCAATTGACCATAGACACTTCCGACGGCCCACTTCCGACAGCCTACTTCGGACGCCTAGATTTTTCCACATTTCCTAACACCCCCTCAGAAACTTGTCCATACCTTCTTGGTGGAAGGTCCAACTTGAAACGGATTGCTGGAGATGAAACCTTGCTTGATTTCCAAACTTTTTCTAGTTCAAAGTTTTTCAAAAAAATGTATTCTACTATGCGGAAATGAGGTTTGAACATTGACTTTTCTTACATTATATTTCGTATGGCTAGTTTGAATTTGGAAGGGAGGAAGGCTGGTTGCCTAGTTCCACTTGGATTCTTCTGACGCCAAACTTCCGACGGCCACTTCCGACGGCTACTTCGGACGCCTAATTTTTTTTCAAATTTCCTAACACCCCCTCAAAAACTTGTCCATAACTTCTTGGTGGAAGGTCCAAACTTGAAACGGATTGTTGGAGATGAAACCTTGCTTGATTTCCAAACTTTTTCTAGTTCAAAGTTTTTCAAAAAAACGTATTGTACTATGCGGAAATGAGGTCCGAACATTGACTTTTCTTACATTTTATTTCGGACGGCTAGTCCGAATTTGGACAGCTGGTCTGAGTTGGCCACTTCGGACAGCCTTGTTCAGATGGAAAATTCGGACGGCAAATTTCGGACGCCCATTTTTGTCTTATTTTTAAACAGTTGTCCACCTTGTGTAACTGTTGACTGCTGGTCGAGTTGTTCGACAGTTGACTGTTGGCTTGTTTGACAGCTGACTCCTGACTTGTTTACACAGCTGTCCACTTGTACAGAAATAGTGTATTCTAAGAAGTACAAATTTGCTTTCTAAGATTGCTATTTAATGCTATAAGCATCCTATGTAGTAAGAATGTTTTTAAAGAAAAGGTAATTCAAGTTATTCTTTCTCACATTTAAATATGCATTCTAAACCCTAAACCCTAAACCCTAAACCCTAAACTTTCAATTTTACATTAGTTACCAAAAACATTGGTGTAATGTGTGGAATATTTTTTATTTCTTTATTTTTTTAAGATGTGATTATCATGATGTACAACATATGTTCTTGTATAGACCTCATAGATTTATTTATATATGTTTTCAATGTATTTTTAGTTTTTCTACATCAATTATGATGTGCCACTTTACAAATGTGGAACATACAATTATAACTTGAAGTGTTCTTTAAGTTTTGTTGTAAAATGCATTAATAGTTTGAAACAACAAAATATACATAATACAAGCAATTGTATTATTTTGTTATTGTATTAGAGGATGTTACAAAAAATGCTTTAAGCAATTTAATATAATTTAATTTAGTTCAAGATTAAATATTGCATTTATACAAAAAATTGTAATTGAAGTTATTTTGATATTTTCCTACACCCTTATACTTATATTTACATCTTAAAATGTAAATTGTCAACAATATATCCCATACAAAAAATATTGGTGCTTATGTAGTGAAAAATATGATTGACTTTCAAATATGATGACCCCTCATGTATCACAATTATGGTCTTATGGACCTTATTTATGTATGTTTGTAACATATTTCTACATCAAAAATGATATTTTCAATTCATCTTGTTGTAAATGTGAAACATGCAATATTGCAATTGTGATTTAATAACTTGTATAATTTGTATATTGTTTGGGACATCTTTAAAATATTTGGATTCATTTTTATATATTTTGTGTTCTTCATCACACTAGGTTGAACCTATTATTTTTAAAATTGCTAAAAATACAAATTTAAAAAAAATTCTTCAAACACAATTTATTTGTATAAAGTAAAGACTAGGATTGTTTAAGAATTTTTTTTTTTTTTTCTATTTCTACTATTTCTTTCATTGGAAAAACATTGTATGTGCTCCTTTTTTCTAGTAGACCACATTTTCTAAATAATTTTTGTAAATATTTCTCACATTCAAATTTTCAAAATCAAATAATGCAACAAGTATGTAAAATTTCAATTCTACAAATCCTAGTTTGTAAAATATTGAGATTTTGTTTCACCCTATCGAGAATTTTCCATTGAAAATTTGAAGAGGACTCATTGTGTCCACTTTGTACTTGAGGGATTAATGATTACAAGTAGGTTTCATCTCCAAAAATAATTTTTTCTAAAACTTCCCAAACAAATTTCAATACTACTATCAACATCAATTAACAAGTCCCCCAAAATTAGTTTAAATAGAATTATTAATGTATGCTACAAACTTATAGCCACAAAATTGTAGTAACAATAAGAAATAATGCATGTACAAATGATTTTATAGCAAATTACATAATCTAAACCTTAGAGATTACAATATCGATTGAATTAAAAGAAAAGAAAAAACTCTAAATGGGACCAGCCTTCCGAATTCAGACGAACCGTCCGAAATATAATGTAAGAAAAGTAGATGTTTAGACTTCATTTCAGCATAGTAGAATACCTTTTCTAAATTACTTTGAACTAAAAAAAGTTTGGAAATCAAGCAAGGTTTCAAGAAAAAGCAAGGAAATCAAGCAAGGTTCCAAAAATCCAATTGAAGTTTGGACCTTCCACCTAGAAGTCATGATTTCCACATAGTAGAATACCTTTTTTGGAAAACCTTTGAACTAGAAAAAGTTTGGAAATCAAACAAGGTTTCATCTCCAACAATCCGTTTCAAGTTTGGACCTTCCATCAAAAAGTTATGGACAGGTTTCTGAGGGGGGGGGGTAGGAAATGTGAAAAAAATCTAGGCGTCCGAATTCGGAGTTTGCTTTCGGACGCACTGTCTGAATTCCGACGGGCCGTCCGAATTTGGACGCTGCTTTCCGACGGGCCGTCTAAAATCCCTGTATCGGGGCACGGACCGCGTGGTATAATTTTTCAATGCTGTCGTTCAATGCGGACGCTAGGGTCCGCTAAATCTGGACGTCCGGATTTTGGACGCGATTTTGGGCTGGACGTTGCAATTCGTCAACCCTGCTAGCGTGTGAGCTTGAAAGCGTGAGCTTGTGAGCAGGAAAAAAAAAATTGGAAAAATTAGTGAGGTGCCCATGACCGTGGATGTACCTATGACCGTGCATGCATTGGATTTGCATTTCCAAGAATGGTTAGTTCACTATTTTTTCAAATTTTAGATGACTTATGAAGTGAAGGAAGAAATCATGCTTCAACATTTGCATTTGGTTTAATTATTCTTTGCCTATTCAAGAACTGCCGAAGCATCACTTGCTCATATTTTATTCATTTCAATAAGACGCTTCTGGTGGAGTATTATTTTTAAGGGTTTAGGATTTGGATTTAGCTTTTTTACATTCTACGTTTATGTAAGGTTTAGGTAAATTGATTTGAAATGATCTATTCATCTCACACCCCATCTTGCTCTAAAACACTCTATTAATAGAGTAACTTCTTTCCACCCCCTTTTTTTTGCAAACACATATGGAATAGCGTGAATATATATTTGTCATTCTCACACCTCATGCATATTTTGGAAGGACACCATAATGAGCGAGGTAGAGGCTATTTTATTGGGTTAAGGGGATAAATGGATAATTTGTTTAGGATACTGAATATTTTTTGATGCATCACTTTGGTTACATTAAATTCTGTCTAATTGTCAAACACTATATTTCAAAGAAAGATTTAATTTTGGGTTTAGGGTGATTTCCTGTTTTGCCCTTACACATTTGGATATTCTACTTTGGAGGATGTGGATTTAAATATTTGTCTTGGCCTTTTTTACGAGGAATAAAGACATTTTGTTTAGGGGAAATTTCTAGCTTAGTAAGCTTACACTAAATTTCAGGAGGCTACTGTGGGCGCTTAATTACCCACCCTTGGTAATTAATCGGACACAACCAGGTTCTAGGGGTTAACTAAATTCTAACCTAACGGGTGACTAAGCGTCGGTCCATTGTGCCTTCCAAGCAATGGATCTTCTTTACTAAGTTCCTAGTTTCCGCAAGTGACAATGGAGTTGCCCCCAATTGGCGAGGGAATAGTTCGGGCTAACCGTCCCCTAACGGCAGCCTACGCGAACTACCACCAAATCTATCCTAATCTATGGGAATCTGAGGCTAATTGACCTTTCCTAGACTGAGGAGGGATTACCTAAGTCCCTTCCATGGTTTCCTAAGTTGGTTGGGTTTTCTCTTCTAATCTAAGTTATCTTTTTTCCTAATTTAGTTTATCCTTTTCTTTCTAATTTAATTTCCTAATTTAATTTATCTAATTTATCTCCTAATTTACTTTCTAATTTACTTTATCTAATTTACCTCCTAATTTAATCTTCTAATTTGATTTCTCTTTGATCTAATTTATCTCTAATTTAATTTATCTAATTTACCTTCTAATTTAATCTTCTAATTTAATTTCTCTTTTATCTAATTTATCTCCTAATTTAATCTTCTAATTTAATTTATCTTTTATCTAATTTATCTCCTAATTTAATCTTCTAATTTAATTTATCTTTTATCTAATTTATCTCCTAATTTAATTCCTAATTTAATTTATCTTTTATCTAAATTTATCTCCTAATTTAATCTTTCAAGGCAAGGTCCGTTTTGCTAAATTAACCCGAGCTCCTAATTGGATTATTTTGTCCTAAGCTAGTGTTCGCTTCTTGGTTGAGTGTTAACTTTAACGGTTACTAACTTCTAGTCCTATCCTACCCTTATCTAATTTGGTTGCTCTTATGGTTAACTTCTATATATGAGATGGGTTTGGATACTTCTATCGATGACCTTCTATGTCTAAACTTAAGGCCCACCCCTAATCCCTATTTGCTAATCAAAATTATTTACTACCTAACAGAGTCTAGCATAAATTAGAAGGGAAAAAACCACCGGGGATCTGTTTAATGACTCACCTGATCGTCGTTAGCATGTGCGGCATTTTCCTCCATACCTCCAGCCGCGTGCTCGTATTCCATAGTGGACACGTATTTTGAAGTGGCCAAATGCCTACGGCTTAGTGGTGAAAACTGTTACACTCTCGTACCCTACGGCACTCTCTCCCCTCCTTATCTCCCCCTTTTCTTTTGCCTTGGTACTATTCCCACCAACCCCTTAATGGGGGTCTTACGCTATGACGCTAACTCCTTGCAAATTCAACCCCCCCTCTTACGTTGTCATCTTTGCGTCATTCTAATCTCCCTTCTAATGGCCGTGGGAAGCTTTGGGGATTCCCGTGCACTCTAATTGAAGTAACTATGGATCGTCTCTCTCCTTCTCATTCCTATTTCAACCTCTCTTTCTAATCTCCTACCATTCTTGTTTTGTTGTTTTGGTGGTGATGAGAGAGTGAGAGGTGCGTGTTTTGTAGGTATGGCCGCGGAGGTGTCGCCTTTCTTCCTTCCTTCCCCTTTTTCCCCGTTGACCTTAAGGGCCTTGGCTTCCTTCTAAGTTTCCCCTAATTCCAACTTTTAGTTTCCCCTAATCCCAACTTTTAGTTTTCCCCCCCCCCTCTCCCCTTTTTTCCTCTTCCCCTTCCTCTGGACTCCTTGGACCCCAAGCCCTGGACTCACAGCCCCAGTGACCCTCCCAACCGCAGCCCAGCTCCGAACCCCAGTGCTCGACGCCCAGCTCGAACCCCAGTCCCGATTCCCAACCCGAACTCCAGTCCCGACTCCCCAACACTCGGCACCCAGTCCCGACTCCCCAATACCGACCCCCCAGTGCCCAACACCCAGTACCCGGTGAACCCCAGTACCCGGTGAACCCAGTCCCGACGCCCCAGTCCCGACTCCCTAGTGCCCGGCACCCCAGTCCCGACTTCCCTGGCTGGCTGGTGTTTAAGGCTGGCTGGCTAGTGTTTAAGGCCGGCTGGCTGGTGTTTTAGACTAGATGGTGTTTTAAAGGCTGGCTTGGTGTTTTAAGGGCTTGGCTAACCTTGGTTCTTGGGGGTGGTCTTCCCCAGGACTGGACTTTCTTTTCTAAAAGGAAGGGGTTTTTGTTGTCAAAACAAAGGGAAAAGACTTCACTACTTCTAATTGGGCTCGGGGGCCTGTCAACCACAAAAAAAAAAAGGAAATAAACACACTTGTCTTGGGGGCTAAACTTTGGGCTTTCCCAAGAAGGTCTTGGGAACTAAACTTTGGAACTAAGGTACGTAGGAGGTCAAAGCTTCGCCGTAAGGTTGGTTTTGACACCAACTCTAAGACTTGCAATGTCCCTAAGTTCAAAGCTCCGCCGTCTGGGCTTATTTTGACACACACTTTAAGACTGGGGTAAGTTGTAAGTTCAAAGCTTCGCCGTCTCACGGGCAGTGGGGTCCACACACAAACAACATGGAAGGAATGACTATGGTCAGGGTGTATACACGAGGCAACCGTACCCACAAGGTAAGCATAAACCAGACAACACTTTACACGCTAAAGGCCCCCCAAAGCGGCATCGCCAAGGTACGGTGGGGGGTAACTTTAGGATTAGTACAAGATGCACAAAAAGCAAGTAAAACCCTCTTGACTCACAACAAGTACAAGGTAAGATGGAAAGACCTCAAAGGACCTTCAAAGAGCTTGAGATAGAACAACAAAGGGAGCAAAAAGTGCTCCGAAAACACCGTAGAGGTTTCTTGGCTTGAAATGCCAAAAATTCCAAGATAACTTGGACCCACGGACCCAAAACAAGTATTGGGGGTGTTTTGGGAGAGAAAAGGGCCCCCTTTTATAGGTTTCCAAGGGCCCACTCCCCCCCTCGACGAGTAACCTCATCCATCCGGATTTTCATCCAACTTTGAGATTTTCACCTAATCTTGGGTTTTACGCTGGTCCTAGTTCTTAACTTTTGGAGTTTAGCTCGGAATTGCAAATGGATTGCGCCAATGGCTTCAGAATGCCATTTTTAGTCTAAAGGACCCCTACCCCCTATTTCTATCACAAAAAAACCCTTGGAAACTAGTGCCAACTAGAGCCAATTAAAAGGGTAAAAACCTAACTTTTGGAGTTTACCTCTTTTGGCTTGGGTAACTAGCTAGGGTTGTTGGGGAGGCTCTAGGGAGTAAGAAAAGGCTCCTTGATGTCTTCGTTCCGACTTCGTACGCTCCCGGGACGCCGGTCAACCCCGCAAAGATCTTGCCGTATATATTAATTGGGGGGATGTTGTCAGTTTCGGCTGCTTCCCGGTATTGGAACACCATGAATTTTGTTGGGGCGCGTTATTAACATAAAAGATGCTAGTCTAATTTTTAGTGAGATTTTACCGCGGCCTGGGTATTTTCCATGAATTTCCCAACGTGGCCTTTGGCGGTTGACTACTCGGAAAAAGATCCTTTGGAGATCAGAAAAAACCGAGACTTTTTGGGGAACCTCTCATGGAGTCCCCCAAGCCACGTGCCAAGTCTTAGGCTATTTTGGCACATAGTTGGTGGCGAGGTGAAAACTGACTTCGGTTGAATCACCGGCAGTCAGGGAATCTTTCACATGTGAGGGAATCTTGGCGAATGGGTTTTGCCGTGGATGTCCCGACATGCTCCAGACCCGAGAACACTATCCGGCGGCTGTGGATTCCTCCATGCGGCCTGTCTGGGACAAGTAACACCTGCAAGCTAACAATTTGGGAACCCTAATGTTTCGTCGGTGGAATGGGGAAACTAGAACCTATCTTTGGAGATTTATGTGGAGACCTCCCTCCCTCTCCTAAGACTTAATTTAGCCTATCATGGTCACATGCGCTGGGTTTTGGGCTATTTTGGGTAAGTTCCCAGTAGCCCTATTGTTTCCCACTAATTACGGGTTCTAACCTATATACAAGTGGGTTTTATGGGTAATCTATGGATAAAAGGCTATTTATGACCAAATGCTATACTGGTACGTGACATACCTATTTTGGTTCTACACTCTTTTTTGGGCTTTTTGTACTACTTTATGCCTTAATTTGTAATAAACTAAAAAAAAGAAAACAATGAGTCCCAAGTGATGAATTTGGGGCTCACAGCTACACACTTCACTTTGTGTAAATATATTTTTCTACTTCAAATTATTTTTTTATGTTTTGGCATTTGAATTGGTGTACATTTATTTTTTTGTTTTCTAGTATTAAAGCCCTCGTGGA
Source organism: Rhytidiadelphus loreus (assembly GCA_947034895.1). NCBI lineage: Eukaryota > Viridiplantae > Streptophyta > Bryopsida > Hypnales > Hylocomiaceae > Rhytidiadelphus > Rhytidiadelphus loreus. The sequence goes on along the minus strand of OX344765.1, from coordinate 21,997,583 downwards.
TCATATTCAATTACTAGACCATACCCCTAATGCAGAGGTGTCAAGGTAAATCAATCACACAACATGTAGCCATAGAACACACAAATCTAATCATCATGAAAATCAATACATAATGTTTTGACTCATAAGACACGTCAATCTCATAAGTCTAAGTTGTTGTAGATTCCATCGCAGAATCTTTGTCACTAGAAGAATCAGAAGTCTCCCTACCCTCGGATGCTGATCCATCTATAAACTGTAAGACATTTAGAGCGTACGAAGGTTTACGGCGTTTGGACTTTGAAGTACCAAACTCAGCAAACGCCGATGCCAACTGCTCTGCATAGACTGGAAGATCCCCGGGAAGATCAAATGACTTCTCCGGACTTAAGAGAAGTCTTCGTCTCTTCTTCACAGCATCTACCATCAATCCCTCGTTGCTGCAAACAGAAATGATTGAATATTAGATTCATGAAACCTTAGCAGTAGGGTACAAACCAATAATTCAAAAACACAGAAACTTACTTACTAGGTCTATCTCGCCGAACGAATTTTCGCACTTTTATAGTCATTGCATCTGGATCTTGTGAAACTACAACTTGTGGCACACCGAGAGCTACAACTGTCGCAATAGGAGGGAGGATCTTCTTCATGGGCTGAAGGATGCCTACAAAAATTGACTTATCTGCTTCCAATGCCACAATGTGGCGCCCTGTCGCCCGACATGCCGTAATAGAGGCTCCTGAAAAAAATAGAAATAAAATCATTACCTCTATGATCTTGTATATGGCATAGAGATGGAATACAGACATATTCAAATCAAAACTCACCTATAGATGCTGTGCAATCAAGAACCACGTCTCCTTTGTTGGTGGTTCCTTCAATGATGTGCCGTAATAAGCGAGCATCTTTCTCTCAAGGCCCTCGCCATGGCATTCCATCCATGTCATTCATCAACATGGAATCCTCGGTGGTGTAGTTCATCAACAAGTCATCACGCCTGAGATCAACTTTCGCCTTCAACATTGTTGCTGAGCGCTTAAAACAGAATTCAGATTTTCCTCTCTCTCCAAGGTCTTTCACTAAGAGTGAGATGCCAAACTTCAAAGTCTACAAGCATAAGAGAAATGTATACATTAAAAAATCAAATCAAATAATAAGATGAGAAGTACACACTACATTGTTAAAGTTTAAAAAATTAATACCGTGCTCGTTTTGTCTATGGCCGAAGTCAAATGCACCCGATTCATGCCCATCCACTCTTTCTTCTTCACCATTATGGGGTACTCTTCACATAATCCTGCAATGGTGCTTTTGGCATCCACACTCCACGAATGGAACACCACAATGCAGCCATGGTCTTGCAAATGTTTTTCTGCAAAGAAAAATGTTTCATTGATCATGTTGTACTCTGGGTCGGAGTTCCAGTAAGGCACGTGAGAGGTTGGAGCCGTCACCCTTGGCACTGGCAGATTCTCCTGACAATCAAAGAGCATGAGGTCGAAACCAGGCCACCGATTGACGACTCCATCATACACCCTGGCCTTCCCTACCACCATCTACAAATACAAAATGTCACTTCATAAGTCATTCTGAAGAGGAAGGTATAACTAAATACAAATGAAATCAGACTTTTGATTAAAAAAACAAGTATTTCACCTTTTTCAAGAAATCCATAACTTCGGTGTAGCTATTGGAGACCTCTTTTTTTTCATTGTCAACAACCTCTTCAATGGAGACGTTGAGCACCAACTCCTCCGAGGTCACATTATCATCGTCACCAATGTCAATTACTTGTATTCCTTGTGTCACAACATCTTCTGTGAAGTCTGGCAGCACGGCCTTCCTCTTCATCCCAATGTGAACACCACCTTCCATCTGCGAGTTCTGATCCACTATTGATGTTGCCGGAATGATGTCTCCATCATCATTCTTTTTCTTCCCTTTTGCCTTGGCCTTCTCCTCCTTCTCCTTCTCTTTCTCCTTCTCTACCAACTTGGCCACACGCTCTACTTCCTTTTTCTCTTTGTTGTCTAGAGCAAGTTGGAGTCGAGCTGCTTTCTTCCTATCATTCCTATCCCTCCTTTCAATGGCCCTCTCTCTTTGTTTATCACTGAGCCCTGCAAACTCGTCCACGTCCATGTCAATAGTCCCAAGTCCCTCTAAAGATAGTCGCATTCGTACCTCTGATGGATGTGTATAGGCAATAGGGCAATCAATGTACCATCCGCCGCCACTAAGGTGAGCCGTGGTGAATGTCCGTAGTTGGTTTGGCGTGTACATGCAATCCGCGGAACTACGGTCGAGAAAATTTGAGAGAAATGGAGGCAAGTCCTTTTTCTCAATTGCCCCTTTCGCCTCTAGCTCGTGCTTGAAGTATCTGCCGAATAAAAGAAGAGAATGTCCATCAAAAACCAATAACAATATACCAAGGAAGGCCTAAATTCCATTTCAGCTTTATGTAGTGCAACATGAACACAACCTTTGAATATCTTCCAAAAAATTCAGTACAGGACTTATAGGGAATAAAATTAGGGGTTCCAATAAGTACCATTACAAGCACTGTTGGATCCGACAGTGGTCTTAGAGGTACCTGAAAGCCCCCCAAATGTGGGACTTCACTTTTTTTTCCATTTCCTCTTTCAAGATAAATTAACCTTCAAATATATCCAAATAAAACAAAGACACTACATAATGCAAAATGCTCATATATTATGAACCAATTTCTGGTAATGTAATTGCAACATACCGGAAAAGAACCCTTCGCACTGCTTGCTTCCTACCCTCGTAAGTCATGAAGTTGTCATTTTTTTTGAAGTAGTTTGTTCCTCTAAGGTGCGCTAGGAAGCCTTGATCCCATATCTTCCTCCTCCACCCTTCTAGGTAATCTAACAAGGTCTCAGGTTGCAGTGGAGAGCTCATGTTGATGGATATGTTGTCATGCTTCACCACTTCTTCGAAGTATTCAACGGCTGCATCCTCAATCTACAAAAACCGTTTATGAGTTCAATCCACAAAATGTATAATGCTACAATAATTTCTAGATTACCTAATTTCTGGTTTGGAAACTCTTAGATTCACAAAATCAATACACTATGAGATGAAACACTTACCCCAGCATACCACACGCATCTATTCAAGAAGGGGCCCAACAATATCTCTGATACAGGCCTTGGTGGAAGACGTCTAGCATCACGCGACGGCATTGACGAGTTCCACCACTTTAGAAACTTGGTCTTGTGGACTAGGGGAGGACACTCTCACTACATTTGGGGTACCTACGTGCGGCGGTGGAAAAAGTAATTCATGTAATTCACCTTGAATAAACTATAATTTCATTCTAAAATTTTGAGCTTTGTTTAACAATGACTAAAGGTTTCTATTGACAAAAAATTCAATTCCAAATAACATAAGATATATTGTCTAGAAAGGGTTGAAAAATGAACTAAAATGGCATGTTCTCCAACTAAAATATTTATAGAGCTCACATGAAGATGACTATTGCATCAATATTCAACCAAAATAAACTTTCAATAGAAAGCTATTCTATATAATTTTTTTTTCATTTTTCAAATTTTTTTTCTTATATAATATAGAGGTGTGAAAGTTATTTTCAGCTTTACAGTGTATCTTTTTTCTTCAAAAATTTATAACTAATTACTATTAGCACAAAAAAATACCAATAATTCAAAACATAAACTTATAAAGTAGTAAAATCTATCCATAATTTTTTTTTTGAAAAAGAAATTAAATTTTAAGGTGTATTACTTGTTTTACTTTTTCCGCCGCACGTAGTTTGCTAAAACATAGGGAGTGTCCTCCCCGGGCTTGTGGAAAGGAGTGGTGTAGCAAGTAGCCACCATTTGAAGTTTCTCAAGAGTCATCTCGGGGACCTCATTGGCATTCCAATGTCTCTCCACCTGTCCCCCCAAAACCCACAATGCACATTATTATTTGAACTCCATCCAAGATTATTGTCATTCAATGATAATGTATGCATGAAACATACCTCCGCCAAAAATTCTGGCTCTAGAGCCGGATTGGCCACCGTGACTAACTTCGTCATCTTCACATTCAATTTTCCTGTCTTTTCCTTTGCTCCAGCTCTCATTGCATGCGCGAGTCCCTCGGGAGTCTTCTCACCTTGTGGTGTGATCTCAATGTATTTTCGAACTGCAGCATCCATTGCTTGGGATATCTCTTGCTGCATAAATCTAAGGGCATTGCTGGTATTATAATAATAAGCATGAAAAAAACAGAAAGGAAATATGGAAAGCATATTCAAATACTTGTGAAAATGTACTAGAACAACCACATTCATAATAAGGCAATAGTAAATTATAGAAATGTGATCTCAATACTTTCTTACCCGAAAAAGAAAACTTGTAAAGACCTCAAGGGGCATAGAGTACCAAGTCCTCTTTGATTTTGGTGCCCCACATCGTTTGAGCTCCGAGGGCCTTAGCATCTCATTGAATCGCTCGATGGGAAGAAGTCCGTACTTTTGAACTCGGTATAAAGTATGGACCAGGTTGGTTTTCACATGCGAATCTTCTGTAAACCTGAAATTGATGGAAACAATATTTTTAAATGGATTGACCATTAGATAAAACATTCCCAAATCATACAAGAAATCAAATTGAATGCTCAATCACAAAGTGTGCATGAATTACTCACTTGTTTATGTCATGCATCACATGCATAACCAACTCTATCCTTCCTTTGGTATCCAGTACAATTGAATCCACAGTAGAATGCCAATCCCAATCCTTGGAGTGTTTCCTGGTGATAAAACTCATCCAAGAAAGGAGCCTATGATTGCCATCGCAAACAAAAAACTTTAGGTTTTTGAGAAACTTCAACTCAGGAATGGCCTCAACCTCAGCGTTGAAGATGTCATTCTTCTTTTTCCACAATGGATCCCACCCCTCCATCTCCTCCTCCGTGAAGGCTGAACCCTCTCCAACTTCGTTTGTTGTTGTCACATAAAAAACCGCGGCTCCATCTCGGTACCCTTTGTTGAACTCCATCTCAAGCAACTTTAGGTCACAGGCAAGCGTTGGCCTTACCATAGGCATGGCCACCATTCGGCACAGTGGGATCCGCAGACGAAAGAGATTTTCAGGCTTCATCCTCAAAGACGCAATGGTCTTGACTGCATCCACCTTGTGGTATGATCGCAATTCATCCTCATCCAAATCTTTATCTTCTTCCTCTAGGACATCCATCGCCACCTCATCTTCCACTAACTCCCCCTCATCTTCACCACCAATGTCCGGCTGAGGGGTGTCATTGTTGTTCTGGGTCTCCAATATGGTCTCATTCTGTGACAAAACTAAAGGAGATGCATCGTTTTGCCAATACCAAAAACATAATATTAAGAATTTCAGACTTAAAGTATCAGAATCCAAAATGAAAAATGAAATGCATGCATGGAGAATTATGATCATATTATGAAAAACTTCAATTGAATGAACATGGTATTATTTAATGATTCATGGTTTCCCAAAAGGTATACAAATAGGTATATTAGACATGTAGGGGGGGTAAGCCACTATGTGCACAAAATGATTCCAATTGATTGGAATCAATCAATGTCAACATCCACCTCCAAGTCGGAACTAAGGTGAATGATGACAACCTCTTGCCTACCGTGAATTGTGCTACAGTCACATTGAGGGGAGTCGTCCATAGGTGGACCATCTATACTGATGGAATCTTGACTGCTCGAACTGTACTCAGTCTCAGAACTCTCAGGAGACATAAACCTCATTGGCCTTTTCCTATCCCTAGCCATCATCATGATTCTAGCCAAACGCTCACGACGTATGCGTGCCCTAGTGTCACTCACACGACTCAGTATTGAGCTCTCAAAGGCATCTATTGCTCGATCTACAGCATCCATGACATCATCGAAACTTACCACGTCCTCCTTCTCGGCTTTGTCCTCTTCTGCGTCACTGGAGACATCCATAGGTGTGTTTACCGGTGTAAATGGCTCAAAAGGTCCCTCTCCATGAGCAAGTGGCAAATTCCCAACAAGCACATTGGGTCCTGAACTGCTACCTCCACGGCCTCCCTATATTCCAATCATCAAATTTCATAAACCCAAGTTCAATTAGATGATCCAAATTGTACAAGATCAAAGAGTTTGAATTGAACCATTTTTAATTAATAGGCTTTATGATCAACATAATATTAAGGGGGGTCACATGTCTAAAAGTAAAACCCACAATCTTCTCTAATCAATTGTTATTTTATTCAAATCTAAATCAATCATTTCCGTTCCTTCAACATATAAGTATTACCTGAAAATAGCAACATCTGTGCCTATAAAACACTTCATTCATTCCCAAATTGAATAACTCATTCAAAAACCAAAATTTACCCTATATTCTGAACAACAATTTCACTTCATTACTCGTCATACTAGACTAAGGTTTTGAGTTAAATGACACCTTTTCCAATGCTTTAATGAACCATTTTTATACCCTATTACAATCAATACTAATTCTCCAAAATGTGGTCAAGGATTTTTAATTTCCATAACCAAATGCATTAAATCAGAAATTAAAAGTACTCTAATCAACTAAATGGAAAAAACTCTTCAGTATATAAGCCAAATTGCCTCAACCTACCCATAGAAGTGAAAATGATGCAATTTAAGTTCCATTAAACTAAATTCCAAATCATATAGATAGGATTTATATGGGGTCAGGATGTTTCCCACTAGGCAATTGTCGGATCCGACGATGACTTGGGCATTATCTACTAGACCCCTCCAGAATAGTACATGCTGGATTTTAGTATAGGAGATCTTTGTAAGTTCTTTAGCTTACAACGAAAGAACCTCATTAATGATTGACAAAATACTTTTGTTTGAGCTAATGATTGGGTTATGTTTGAACAACATCTCATCTGCAGAACTATCTATTCTAGACAATAATTGACAGGACAAAAAAAGAAAATTTGGCTCCCTAGAAAATTTGGTGCCCAGATTAAAAAATATCGATTTGCGAGGGGTCCACTAAATTCAGCCTCCCTGACTGTCGGATCCGACGGTCATTCTAAAGGCAAGAACAACACCCCCAAGTTTTCATTAGTTAATCCTTATCCGCATGACCACATACACAATATTTGTCAAAAATCCATTATGTTGAATTCCAAAAAACTAGTCAAGATCTAAATTTAGTTAACAATCTCAAACTCTAACTTCCTCAGATTCTGGCTTCCTATACTAACACATTCTAAAGCTCAAATACAAATCAAATATTTCAGTCTTTTTCCATTGAATCAAGTCTTCTTCCATTGAATCAAATATTGTTTCCATAAAACAACTTTCTACGCAGTTTCGTGGCTGCACAAGTGAAATCAGGTACCGAACGACTCAAATTTGGAGGGGTCCCGGTGACTGTCCAAAAGGGACTGTCGGATCCGACTGTGAGTTCGTAGAAGAAGCTGGGACCCCAGATTTTCAAGCAACAAAGACCCCAGACTTTCAAGCAAGAAAGACGTTAGAAAAACAACAATAGGAATACCAATCATCAAGACCTCGAACGCTTGCACAAGGAGATCGAACGGCAAGAATTGTTTCCATAAAACAAGTTTCTAAGCAGTTTCGTGGCTAAACAAGTGAAATCAGGTACCGAAGAACTCAAATTTTGGGGGGTCCCGGTGACTGTTCAAAAGGGACAGTCGGATCCGATTGTGAATTCGTAGAAGAAGCTGGGACCCCAGATTTTCAAACAACAAAGACCCCAGACTTTCAAGCAAGAAAGACGTTAAAACAAATGCAACAGGAATACCGATCATCAGGACCTCGAACGCCTGCACAAGGAGATCAAACGGCAAGAGAAGGAGGATTTTGCTCGCAGCAGAAGGAGGACCTCGCTCGCAGCAGGAGCTCGAACAGCATCGACAAGAGCTCGGACAGCATCGACAGGAGCTCGAACAACATCGACAAGAGCTCGAACAACATCGACAGGAGATCGCACGAGGTCGAAATCCAAAAACAAGACCTCGATGAGCACACGGACGATCAAACTTCTCAAGATCAGACTGCGGATGATCACTTGGTAGATCAGATTCCGAGCTAAGGGACGATCAACATCATTCTAATCCAGACTGCGGGTCATCACTTTGGGGATCCACTCCCGATCTAACGGACGATCAGGCTTTGGCCGATGATCTTGCACTACTCGCAGATCCAAGATTGCACGAAGTTCTCGCAGGGAAATTCTCGGGACACATGTAGCACGTCAATTTCCACAGGTACCATATGCAGACCACGAGGAGCACACGTACATTACAAGAATTGGAAAGATGTCCAACATGCGTGAAATTCCACTTGCCTTGGAAATTAAAGAACCTTGAGGATGGCGTGTTGGACTGGGCAGATCTTCAGATCTGGTCCGGCTTCGAGTCCTCCTGCGTTTTCCCTCGAGCTCCATTGTATCTCTGACCTGCACAGAGAACGGTGAGGAAGAAAACGGAAGTGTCGTCCAGCTTGTGTTTAAAAGATGGCCCCTATTTGAGAGCCAGTCCAGGGTCCACACAAATTGGATGATGCGATATCCTTGGCGCGCAATACAGCATGTAATGTGAGCTAGTCGAGGCTCCATACGGGAAGGGCCGTGGCGATATCCTTGGCGTGCAGCACAGTCATCAAACGAAGGAGATGGCGGACTGAAGTGCGGAAATGGAAGAATTCCATATTAGAAAGACTATCCAGATCGACGGATTTGAATTCAATGGACGAGACTACTCTTTCTAATGGCCTCCAGCATGTACCGTGATGAGTTCATCACCTCGCTCAACACGCAAGTCTTCTTTGGTCTTACTGTAAAAGTGTGAATGCAACTGAAGGAACTGGGATTTTATTGGCATTCCGAAGATCTCAAAAATGTTATCAATTGAACTTTCATTTGAAATGAAAATGAGACAAGCACCCATGTAGACTGGAGGTGGTATAAGTTATAGGTACTAAAACCACGGCCGAAACGCTATATGGATTGTCCAATGCTATAATAGTAGTATAATACTAATTAAATTAGTACTGTACTGTTTACTTATTGGATTTCCATAAACATAACATTACATTGTTCCTTTGGAACAGGGACGTGGTGAACTAACCCACTTGTTCATCCCTAAGGAAAACCTTCGAATTTTTTATTTCCTATGCATGATACAAATTTCTATTTTGGAATCCATACTTCAAATGGCAGGGTTTAGATACGCTAGAAGAGGTGTACAACAAAGATTTGGTGGGCACAAAATAGGGGGTCCTTATTTACTTTTCCCCTTAGAATGACTCAAGTGGGAAGTTGAGGAACAAGCAAAACGGTGCTTTCTAAATGTGTTAAATAACTAACTATATACGGAGTAATTCTAAGAAGATTTTCCCTCCTAGTACACTATAGGAGGTTTAAACGAATTGCTTCACGAAGGAAGTAACGCACTTCTAAATAGTATTAGATTTCACTACATGCACTTCCATATGGAATGATTACGATATTCAAATAAGGGAACCCCACAAGAAATCTTTCTAAAAATGAGAACCCAAAAGACACTACGCTATGTCTCATACTCATCATCGTCCACAACTATACCGTTCAAATAAGTTGGATGCTTGCAAAGTAATACAAATTCGAGAAAATGGATAGAAAGACAATAACATTCAATAAAGTCTGTACAGTAGTGCGTACTTGTAAGCTTGTTGTATCTTCCGACTCTTCTTGCATATCATCCGATTTGTGTCCATGAACATCTTCCTCGCCACCACTACCTCCTGCTTCGAAGCGAATAGACTTCCGAATGTCTCCAGCTTTGGACTTCGCAGTCTTCGAAACTACTTTCTTTGATCTGGTCATCCTAGATCTCCTAAGGACCTTTGGCGATGAAAAATACAAGGAACTGTGTCTTCTTCTCCCCCTAACGTGTTGTACAATAGGAACTGAAACATCTACGCGCATGAGGTGAAAGAAAAAAACATCTAAGCTTGTGCTCTCTAATGCAAATGCTAAGAGGAAGAGAGAAGAACACAAAAGACTTAATTCTAGGTTGAGACACATACTTATGTAGGGAGAAATAGTGGAACCCTAGAAGGTGTCTTCGTAGATCTCGGTTCTGATAGGCGCCTGGATTATAAATTCGAAGTTGTACCAACCATAAACTTCTGTCAAGTGCCGCCACTCTTTTAAATACAGTACCACCCTACGGACTAATCCGACGGGGACCTTTACATTTATCATGAACCGCAAACAAAAATAAGCTTTAATAATAAACGTAATTGCTATGTATTTATTGCAGGAGTGTGTAATGATATTGTCGGTTATTGCCCAAGCCGCCCCCAAGCATTCAATGTAATTCTCAAAAACGGTTTGCGAAAAGTAGGATGAAGGCGGCATATAATATATTCTGACTATTGAGATTAAATGATATATCACTCAGTAATGTACACCTAACTGGCTAACTCTGACAGTATGTTTCACTAGAATGTCCTAAAAAACTAGAAGCATTTTTCATAATAACCATTATTATGTTAGACGAATTGACGTAATGCCTTGTAAAGTTCCTTGGCAGAGTCGCCCAAACGCATTGAGCATTAACCTTGAAAATCGTAGTACTGAAATTGGAGTATCGCTCATTGAGACGTGATTTGTGTACCCATTTACCAAAATTAAATGTGAACCTATTTACTCCATGTCCCTCTATCTAAAATTAATTAGAGTTGTCTAAATTCATTGAATGATGTGCTTTATAAAAGTGACAAAGAAGACAATTTATGGTGGCCTCAATGGTAGTTTGTCCTTCATACACTAAATGATATACAAGGTTACAAACCACCATCATGATAATATTGTGGCCCATTTTGATTGGTAAAGTAAACCTAGATGATGGAGTACTTAAGTAAGTTCAGTCATTCTCCACCAGTCTCAGTATGAGCTTCTAGAATTTTAAGTTTTGGATGTGTTACTTTCATCATCATGGCTTGTGTTAGAGTAGATGGTCATACAATTCCACTAGTGTTTCCGGTAGAGGAGGGAGGATTTGCTAAAGTACGGAGTCATTTGCTTCATGTAAGATTCAGATTTGTAGAGTCTTCCATCTATGTTGAAGAAGAGAGGAAGTCAGAAACCGGTGAGCACCAAGAGTCTGTTCCTGTTGTGAAATCAATAGAAGAAGAAGGGCATTGTTGGTACCTTGCTTCAGGATACTATAGAGATTATGGCCTTCCTCTTTCCATGATAGCCACATCAACCGAGATTGTAAGTCGCCAATCAGATAATTCGACAGTTGATATGCCGTATATCACCCACGCAGTTTCGCCTAGTCCTCCTACTCAAATACAACCAGTCCTTCCTCAGAGTGGAATTCTTCGTGAAGTGAAGGTTGAGAAATTAGATCCGGTCATTGAGTTGTCTAGCAAATCAGAAGGAGAGTCACATGACATTTCTACCCGTAAGAAACCGCGATATATTGGAAATGATCCAGGAGAGAACCATCTTGTTCAATCTGTTTCCGGCACTCCCTCGAACAGCCCCGCACAGTCATTATTGTCTCGTCCTCCACTATATCCAAATGCCATTGATAGACTTAGCATAATGGATTGTTTGAAAAGACTAAGTGGCATGCACCGTTCTCGAAACGAATTGTCAACAATGGATTTGAACGCCATGGAACACCATTTAGTGCAGTTCCTTCCAATAGTATTCAATGGAGATGTCAACTTTGAATTGCCTCCTTGTCGGTCATCTTCGTCTTCCTCAGCAGCTAGAAACTTGGAGGGGATGGACAAGCGTTACGATGGACACCCATGGTGCCAGGTTTTGACCACCAACATTCACAACTCCGACAACCTCAAGTTTCGTAAGTCATACTGCGCTGGTCATCTTGCTTGTGTAAATCCAGATTGCGATTACTTGAAGAGGGTTGCGAAACGTAATGAAACAGAGTGGACCGGATATACAACCTTTCCATTTGCAGTAGGGGATAGTGCCCCCAAAGATTGTACGTTAGTTTGCAAGCTTTGCAAAGTAACACCTATGTGTTTGAGCCCTTGCAAAGCTAGAATCTACTATTGCTATAGTGAGAATCCCAAAATGAGTAGGGCCGCTATTCATATTGGAGATCATTCTCACCCGGTAGCAACAGGCATGTACAGAGATTCCGCAGAGAAGATTTGTGAACTCATTGCGGAGCAGGTGGCCAAAACTCCTCTAGCCACCAACTCCGCAATTGCTCTCTCTGCCAGTAAAGATTTCCTATCCACCTATCTGTTTCACAATAGAGAGGGAGAGAAGGAGATGTTTAGGGGACAAGAACTAGAAGAAGTGATGGACCGATTTGAATACTTAAGCAGTCCAAACATCCGCAATGTAATATCTTCCTTTCGCTCCAACAACCGCGCAAGCGTCATTGACAACATTATGGCCATAAAGAAAGACTCGAAGTTTGAATTCATTCACGACAGCGTTTTTCCTGGACAAGGGAAGGAGAAGGTGTACATTTTCAAGATGCTGACCGACGGACCTAGAAGTGGAGTGGACCTAGTGAAGCGCATGCAACATGGAGGTAATCTACAAAATGCTTGGATGATGTTTGACCACGTGAAGCGCGTGAAAGACTGGACCACTATGGCTTGCCACGTGTATGATCTTGACTACAAGAAGGTGATGACCATTTCCACATGCGATATGCAATCAGAAGATACGGAAATTCAAGTGCTTTTTTGGAAAAGTTTGAATGCTATCATGTCACGTCACGGAGTGGATCACCCAAACTTCAAGGGTTTCATGGCAGATAGCGCTATGGCCAATTGGAATGCAGTTCGTATTGTCTATGGTAGTGGTTCTGCCAATCAGAAAATGGAGAATCGAGAGAGGACTTGCTTGTTGCATTGGAGTACTTCACTTCAAAAAAAAAAACAGAAGTACATCAAAGAAGCATTCCAGCAACAATACACTTCATTGTGCAAACAATACAAAGATGCAAAAACTATGGAAGACGCAGAGACCAAATATCTTGCAATCCGGTCATGGTGGTTATCCTCTGGAGCGACCTCTGAAGATGCACTTCATCATTTGGACCATTGGCTTGCATTTTGGCATTTCCGTTATAGGCAGTGGGGAGGCTTCATGCAAATGGTAAGTTCAATTGTCCTTTCCAATTCTTTATTTTATATTTAATTCCCCAAATATTGTCCTCTTGTTTTTTTGAATTTTTCTACTTTGAAACCCTAAACTGAATTCTCAAACAAATTCATGTCTTAGACTTCAAAAAAAATCATTTTTTTTAATTTCATAAACCGAAAAGGGGAATAGCGTGACGGAGTCTATAACCGGAAGTGGAACCCAACTAAGGTCATTGTGTTGTCTCCTAGTACCCCTAATTCTGGTGAAGGTGTCTTTAATTGGAATTTTTTGTTTTAAATATCATGTGTAATGGATTAGAGAATGTTAGCATGAATTCGTATTCTGTTGTAATGGTTTGTTTAAGTCATGAGTAGCTGAATTTTTTATGTTATATTCTTTAAATGTTTTTAAATCTTGAAGTGCAAACATGATGTGCAATGTGTAAATTTGAAATTGTTCACGCTTTTGTGAAATGCCATTGAATGTGACAAGATAAATGTGTCTTTTGGGGGTGGATTTTCAGAGTTTGAGTTTGGAGGAGATGGCAGACATGCCTTCGTGCAACTTGTCAGAAACCATGCATAACAAATGGCTTCAAATGTCTGGCAATCGAGGAAACAATTTATTCGATGCCACTTGCGACGACAGTATCCGTGCATGGATGCAAATGACAAACTATCGCAGTTACTTGAAGGGACATGCATCTGGATCTGGACCATCGAAGGGAGAATTGAAGTTAAGAGCTGCAAGACGAAGCGGAGATCCAAAGAAAATTGCAGAGGCGCTTAATACATTACTTGGATCTGAAGGTGTTGGAACTCGCATACCCCATTTGGAAGGAGAAGAAATATTTGGAAGCACAAAGAGGAAATTCGATGTACCCATTGGCGATGATGAAGAGTCACATAGACCAGATAAAGTCAATTTTTCTCAACCTCGTGTTCGAACGCGGTCTACAACACTTTTGGTTGATTCTTCAAAAGACAAGTTTAAAGAAAATGAAGTGATCACTTCACCATACGTGGCAATTGCATTTGAAAGTGAGTGCGACACGTCAAAGTGGCACATTGCAAGGATTAAGCAGAAATCTAACGTAAAATGTCATACTCAACAACGCAGGACAAATATCAGGTGCACGACCAAAATTTCTAGAGGACAAAAGGGAACCCCTTCTCCCATTGTGAGCCCCAAATTCGTCACTTGGGACTCATTGTTTTCTTTTTTTTAGTTTATTACAAATTAAGGCATAAAGTAGTACAAAAAGCCCAAAAAAGAGTGTAGAACCAAAATAGGTATGTCACGTACCAGTATAGCATTTGGTCATAAATAGCCTTTTATCCATAGATTACCCATAAAACCCACTTGTATATAGGTTAGAACCCGTAATTAGTGGGAAACAATAGGGCTACTGGGAACTTACCCAAAATAGCCCAAAACCCAGCGCATGTGACCATGATAGGCTAAGTTAAGTCTTAGGAGAGGGAGGGAGGTCTCCACATAAATCTCCAAAGATAGGTTCTAGTTTCCCCATTCCACCGACGAAACATTAGGGTTCCCAAATTGTTAGCTTGCAGGTGTTACTTGTCCCAGACAGGCTGCATGGAGGAATCCACAGCCGCCGGATAGTGTTCTCGGGTCTGGAGCATGTCGGGACATCCACGGCAAAACCCATTCGCCAAGATTCCCTCACATGTGAAAGATTCCCTGACTGCCAATGATTCAACTGAAGTCAGTTTTCACCTCGCCACCAACTATGTGCCAGAATAGCCTAAGACTTGGCACGTGGCTTGGGGGACTCCATGAGAGGTTCCCCAAAAAGTCTCGGTTTTTTCTGATCTCCAAAGGATCTTTTCCGAACAGTCAACCGCCAAAGGCCACGTTGGGAAATTCATGGAAAATACCCAGGCCGCGGTAAAATCTCACTAAAAATTAGACTAGCATCTTTTATGTTAATAACGCGCCCCGACAAAATTCATGGTGTTCCAATAGCGGGAAGCAGCCGAAACTGACAACATCCCCCCAATTAATATATACGGCAGGATCTTTGCGGGGTTGACCGGCGTCCCGGGAGCGTACGAAGTCGGAACGAAGACATCAAGGAGCCTTTTCTTACTCCCTAGAGCCTCCCCAACAACCCTAGCTAGTTACCCAAGCCAAAAGAGGTAAACTCCAAAAGTTAGGTTTTTACCCTTTTAATTGGCTCTAGTTGGCACTAGTTTCCAAGGGTTTTTTTGTGATAGAAATAGGGGGTAGGGGTCCTTTAGGCTAAAAATGGCATTCTGAAGCCATTGGCGCAATCCATTTGCAATTCCGAGCTAAACTCCAAAAGTTAAGAACTAGGACCAGCGTAAAACCCAAGATTAGGTGAAAATCTCAAAGTTGGATGAAAATCCGGATGGATGAGGTTACTCGTCGAGGGGGGGAGTGGGCCCTTGGAAACCTATAAAAGGGGGCCCTTCTCTCTCCCAAAACACCCCCAATACTTGTTTTGGGTCCGTGGGTCCAAGTTATCTTGGAATTTTTGGCATTTCAAGCCAAGAAACCTCTACGGTGTTTTCGGAGCACTTTTTGCTCCCTTTGTTGTTCTATCTCAAGCTCTTTGAAGGTCCTTTGAGGTCTTTCCATCTTACCTTGTACTTGTTGTGAGTCAAGAGGGTTTTACTTGCTTTTTGTGCATCTTGTACTAATCCTAAAGTTACCCCCCACCGTACCTTGGCGATGCCGCTTTGGGGGGCCTTTAGCGTGTAAAGTGTTGTCTGGTTTATGCTTACCTTGTGGGTACGGTTGCCTCGTGTATACACCCTGACCATAGTCATTCCTTCCATGTTGTTTGTGTGTGGACCCCACTGCCCGTGAGACGGCGAAGCTTTGAACTTACAACTTACCCCAGTCTTAAAGTGTGTGTCAAAATAAGCCCAGACGGCGGAGCTTTGAACTTAGGGACATTGCAAGTCTTAGAGTTGGTGTCAAAACCAACCTTACGGCGAAGCTTTGACCTCCTACGTACCTTAGTTCCAAAGTTTAGTTCCCAAGACCTTCTTGGGAAAGCCCAAAGTTTAGCCCCCAAGACAAGTGTGTTTATTTCCTTCTTTTTTTTGTGGTTGACAGGCCCCCGGGCCCAATTAGAAGTAGTGAAGTCTTTTCCCTTTGTTTTGACAACAAAACCCCCTTCCTTTTAGAAAAGAAAGTCCAGTCCTAGGGAAGACCACCCCCAAGAACCAAGGTTAGCCAAGCCCTTAAAACACCAAGCCAGCCTTTAAAACACCATCCAGTCTAAAACACCAGCCAGTCTACAACACCAGCCAGCTAGTCTTAAACACCAGCCAGCCGGCCTTAAATACTAGCCAGCCAGCCTTAAACACCAACCAGCCAGGGAAGTCGGGACTGGGGTGCCGGGCACTGGGGAGTCGGGACTGGGGTTCGGGACTGGGGCGTCGGGACTGGGTTCACCGGGTACTGGGGTTCACCGGGTACTGGGGTTCACCGGGTACTGGGGTTCACCGGGTACTGGGTGCTGGGCACTGGGGGGTCGGTATTGGGGAGTCGGGACTGGGTGCCGAGTGTTGGGGAGTCGGGACTGGAGTTCGGGTTGGGAATCGGGACTGGGGTTCGGGTTGGGCGTCGAGCACTGGGGTTCGGAGCTGGGCTGCGGCTGGGAGGGTCACTGGGGCTGTGAGTCCAGGGCTTGGGGTCCAGGGAGTCCAGAGGAAGGGGAAGAGGAAAAAAGGGGAGAGGGGGGGGGAAAACTAAAAGTTGGGATTAGGGGAAACTAAAAGTTGGAATTAGGGGAAACTTAGAAGGAAGCCAAGGCCCTTAAGGTCAACGGGGAAAAAGGGGAAGGAAGGAAGAAAGGCGACACCTCCGCGGCCATACCTACAAAACACGCACCTCTCACTCTCTCATCACCACCAAAACAACAAAACAAGAATGGTAGGAGATTAGAAAGAGAGGTTGAAATAGGAATGAGAAGGAGAGAGACGATCCATAGTTACTTCAATTAGAGTGCACGGGAATCCCCAAAGCTTCCCACGGCCATTAGAAGGGAGATTAGAATGACGCAAAGATGACAACGTAAGAGGGGGGGGTTGAATTTGCAAGGAGTTAGCGTCATAGCGTAAGACCCCCATTAAGGGGTTGGTGGGAATAGTACCAAGGCAAAAGAAAAGGGGGAGATAAGGAGGGGAGAGAGTGCCGTAGGGTACGAGAGTGTAACAGTTTTCACCACTAAGCCGTAGGCATTTGGCCACTTCAAAATACGTGTCCACTATGGAATACGAGCACGCGGCTGGAGGTATGGAGGAAAATGCCGCACATGCTAACGACGATCAGGTGAGTCATTAAACAGATCCCCGGTGGTTTTTTCCCTTCTAATTTATGCTAGACTCTGTTAGGTAGTAAATAATTTTGATTAGCAAATAGGGATTAGGGGTGGGCCTTAAGTTTAGACATAGAAGGTCATCGATAGAAGTATCCAAATCCATCTCATACATAGAAGTTAACCATAAAAGCAACCAAATTAGATAAGGGTAGGATAGGACTAGAAGTTAGTAACCGTTAAAGTTAACACTCAACCAAGAAGCGAACACTAGCTTAGGACAAAATAATCCAATTAGGAGCTCGGGTTAATTTAGCAAAACGGACCTTGCCTTGAAAGATTAAATTAGGAGATAAATTTAGATAAAAGATAAATTAAATTAGGAATTAAATTAGGAGATAAATTAGATAAAAGAGAAATTAAATTAGAAGATTAAATTAGGAGATAAATTAGATAAAAGAGAAATTAAATTAGAAGATTAAATTAGGAGATAAATTAGATAAAAGAGAAATTAAATTAGAAGATTAAATTAGGAGATAAATTAGATAAAAGAGAAATTAAATTAGAAGATTAAATTAGAAGGTAAATTAGATAAATTAAATTAGAGATAAATTAGATAAAAGAGAAATTAAAATTAGAAGATTAAATTAGGAGGTAAAGTAGATAAATTAAATTAGAGATAAATTAGATCAAAGAGAAATCAAATTAGAAGATTAAATTAGGAGGTAAATTAGATAAAGTAAATTAGAAAGTAAATTAGGAGATAAATTAGATAAATTAAATTAGGAAATTAAATTAGAAAGAAAAGGATAAACTAAATTAGGAAAAAAGATAACTTAGATTAGAAGAGAAAACCCAACCAACTTAGGAAACCATGGAAGGGACTTAGGTAATCCCTCCTCAGTCTAGGAAAGGTCAATTAGCCTCAGATTCCCATAGATTAGGATAGATTTGGTGGTAGTTCGCGTAGGCTGCCGTTAGGGGACGGTTAGCCCGAACTATTCCCTCGCCAATTGGGGGCAACTCTATTGTCACCTGCGGAAACTAGGAACTTAGTAAAGAAGATCCATTGCTTGGAAGGTACAATGGACCGACGCTTAGTCACCCGTTAGGTTAGAATTTAGTTAACCCCTAGAACCTGGTTGTGTCCGATTAATTACCAAGGGTGGGTAATTAAGCGCCCACATGAATGATGCGTCTGCCGGGAGTTAAAGTTTAGAAGCTTGCCTTTTAAATTTTTTCTCACATTAAAAAGTAGTCTAGGGTAACACTTAGTTAGGATTAGAGTGTCTACATTAGAGTAATAATTAGCAATCATAGAAGGAATTAAGAGCGTTATCAAATTAAGTGATAGAAAATATATTTCAAAGTCTCTAATTGGGTTAGAATTTAGAAGGAGGTACCTTAGGACACCTTGGAGATCCTTTTTAAAATAGTTAGTGGAGATTAGGGCTTAAGTCTCTGAGCATAGGCTAGAATTAGCAAGGGATAGAAGTATCAAAGCTAGCTTCCAGTTACCACAAGGATTGAGCCACTTACAACTCCTAGGCCAGATAATTAGCCAGGATAGAAGGAAGAAGTCTTAAAGCTGACAAAACAAGTTAATTGTGAAAGGGAGACGAGCCAGAACCCTGCTTTGAGCTCACACAGCTCGACTTTTACGACCATTCGCGCCGCCGCCCTTGCAAAGCATACCGAGACGACGAGGGGGGGTATAGCGACTCCGAAGACAACAAGGAGCTTCCGTTAGAAGACCTGTTGCTCGGTCCCGACCGCTTGGGCATCTCTTTCAAATATTGGGAACATCTGGCGCGTCAATACTTGCTCAGCCCCAACCAGTACACGCCCTGCATCCCGCAAGCGATCAAGTCTGGGACCTTTGGGGTCTCAAGGGAGGAGATAGCCGAGTGCCTCTCGTTCTACTGGGCGGTGGTGCTAGCCACTTGGAAGTTTGAAAGCGCGTTTGTCAAAACGTGCTTCGACGCCAAGCATCCCGCCTACCCGACTTTCAGACCTCTCACAGAGGTCCCTCACCTTGACATCCGATACGCCGCGCCAAGCCCACTTGGGGACGACTCAGACCAGTATTTTCGCTTCAACCAGCCAATCGGGGACTTCGATCGGTTTCTCGACAACCCATACTCACAGTCTGAGGACTTCCGTGCGTGGCACAACGGAGCCAGCCATCTCACGTTGGAGTGTTGCCGCAGTATCTCCACCATACTGACACCGTCCACCTTGGATACGGCGGATCAACTCCGATACATCACCGAGTACACTACCGCTTGTGAACCTTGTCAGGACGCGGAAGACTTCAAAGTCTCCAACTTCCAACTACCTGGGGACGAGGGGATCCATCACCCTCGCTACCATCCAATACACTACGAGTACCCTAGCCGTGGGAAGAGGAGCCGTTCCAGACGACTCAAGGACGCGACCTTCTTCACCAACGCAGCCACGTGGGAGCAGCATTCATCGGCCACGACAAGAATTGAGGTTGCACAAGCCCCGTACTTCTTCGAGGTTCGACCAACGGCGACGGAGATTGTCACCACGTTGGTCTATGTGGATCAAGTGATAGAGCCAGTCTAGGACTAGAGCGTGGACCACCAGTTGGCCAACTCCTATCACTGTAAACACTCTTTTCTATATATATGTCCTCGCTTGGCATATTATCAGGCCATCTGAGTTAGATGCCACCAAAAGTCTCCACCACACCACAATCTGGTAGGGTGCTACGACCAAAGGGAGGGGGAGGAAGTTCTGCCCGACCACCACCGCCAAGTTCCCCTGCCTCATCAACGCACGAAGGGGCTAGTTCCCTTGACTCTTTCGAGCGAGTCAACTCACCTGATCCATCAGAAGAGATGGGCGACCGCGAAGCCAGGATGCCGCCTATGGCTCCAAGAGCACCAGAAGTGGGAGAAGAACCACCTGCCATACCCGAAGTGGACCCTATGATGTTGCCACGGGGTCTGCCTATCTTAGTACCTCATGGGCTAAGAGAGATCTCAGTCCCCCATCACTTACCCAAGTTCTCTGGATCTCGGGACGACGATCCAGCTGCCCACGTGGAGAGGTTTGAAGAGATTCTCATCTCTAACCTCGTCACCGATCCAGGATATTACTTGATCTGGTTTCCGAATACCTTGACTGGGACCGCCTACTCTTGGTATCGATCCCACGATGCAGGGGTCTTTACTTCGTGGAGACAACTGCAAGCGTCATTCCTACGTTACTTCCGACCAGCGACAGGCCAACAGCAGGCGTTGTCCACTCTGACCAGCATCCGACGGGGGGCCACGGAGGACCTCACTTCATATATTCGACGATTTCAGATAGTCTGCACCCGCTACGTAGGGGGCCTTCTAAACGACGGCACCATAAGACACTACTTTATTCAAGGGGTCGACTCGGCTTCAACGATCCGGGAGATCTTGTCCCGACGTCCCATAACCTTGGACGACGCCATTCGCGCTGCGCTAGAGATCGAGATCATTGACAAAGAAAATGAACGAATGATTCATCGGGAGCACGACCCGATACCAGCCTTCATTCCCGTACATCACCAAGAGCCCGCCCTAGCACCATATCGCTCGTCTCCCACTCAGCGGGACAGCTTGCATCTGACCCCCTTGTCTTTGCAGGAACCAATGTTAATGCTAACCGCGCCTGTTGAACAGATTAGGACAGAAATGCGGCAGGCATCCAATGACATGGCCCGGGCAGTACGCGAACTGACCGAGCAAATGGCATGCCTCATCAAAGGACAAGGGCAACAGGCCCCGCCCCGATATCATGAATCGGGATCTCATTCCATGGAGGTTCGGTGCAACCACTGCGGCCAGCCCAACCACACGCCCCCGTTTTGTCCCCTACTCAAGGACAACCCGCCTCGATCACGACCTCGAGGGCCGGGACAACCTTACCGACACCCTAACGCCCAAACTCAGGTACGAAACACCAATTCATTTGATAGGCCCCTCATGTCCTATTGCGCCGTGTGTAAGAGGACACACGGTCCTGGCCAATGTTGGGTAGAAAACAATGTGGTTTGCGAACGCTGTGGGGATCACCACCCCACGGTTCGCTGCCAAGTTACGGATAGGGTGATTCCGCTAGAATTCCCGAAGGCTGACTACGCCAAACAAGGCCAAGACAACCTCAAGGGCGTCCGCTTCACGGAGCCTCACGATACGACCAGTCCTCCGGATATGTATTACGATCGCACCAATCATCCCCAAACCCAGGCTGCGCCACCCGCAGTCCAAACCAACCAAGGGGTGGTCCCACTAGGCCCTACCCCAACCACCCAGGATGTTAGGTTTGTTACGATGTCTAAACCAGCTCAAGCCAACGAATTCCAGAACACGCTTTTCGTAGCTGTAGACACCTCAGAGACCGAGGCCGTTTGCAAGTCCCTACCTGCCTTGGTGGTCACTTGAGGAGGGGCGAAGACCGGCCCTCCCCCGCCCGAACCAGAAATAGTTAGCTCGCCAGATTCTAGCTCGCATAGTAGTATGCATTTGCACTCGTCCCAAGATTCCCCTCAGTTCTCCGACCTACAAAGCACTTTGAAGGAGACTGCCAAGGAGGTACGATTCCAAGAGAATCTGCCAACTTTGACCGAGATGGATGAGGATGAATTCCAGTTTGTTCAAACGGGAACTCCATTCCATCCAACCAGCCCAAGATTACGCTCATGGCCAAAGAAGGGTAGTAACCCTTCTCAGCCATATAATTTGTGGGAGGACCTGGCCAAAGTAAAAGCAAATATATCCTTTGGTCAGTTGATCAACACCGCCCCCACTCTACGCAAGCAATTGAAGGAAGGAGCCACCATCCCTCGAGGTTCCAAAGTAGTTGGCCCAGTCAATCAAGTGGGGTCGCTTCCATTTCTAGGGGGCCCAAGTCCCGACGTCAAGGAATCGGAACCCTTGAAGGAAGAACCCAAACTAGGCCTAAAAGAACCTAGAGAGAGCTTCGAGCCTGTCGAGATAGAAGTAGAGATAGTCGACAAGGTCATACCGAAGACGCTGGTAGATGATGGAAGCGGTGTCAACATCATGCCCGCTTTCACCATGCGCAAGTTAGGGCTAGAAATCACGCATCCCTCGTTGGTCACTCTCAAATGTGCAGATCAGAGATCGGTCCCAACCCTGGGTCGAATCAAGGACCTCAGAGTTCAGACCGGAGGAATAGACTACATACTCACCTTTGAGGTCCTCCAACTCGAAGAAGAAGCCAGCACCTCATACCCTCTGCTCTTAGGTAGGGGCTTCCTCCGCTAGTGTGGAGGCATTGTCAATTGGGCGGAGAAGCGCCCCACGTTCACCTATGGTCCCAAGAATACAAGGACCATGATTGCCATAGTCTCCAACACCCCGGCCTTTCTAGGGGTCCAAGAACTGGGACTATCGGCAGTCCAAGCAATCCAAGCCAAGCCCACCGCTAGCTTGAGTCAGCTCAAGTGCATGGGCCCGGGACTCTACGAGTTCGAAGACGATGGGTCTCTCGAGAAATGGCTCTTGGAGCACCCCTACTCGGGAGACGATGCTTACGTCGTCATGGAAACACCAACGGTCTACGTCCTGGAGGGAGACGCGGGAGGTCCATCCGCCATCGTCCACGCCAACGGCGACACCCCTTCTCCCGACTCCAGTTTCAGCCCCATGACTCACATTACGGAAAGTCAAGAACCTGCGACGGACATCGAACCGTCATCAGAAATCAGCCCTACCCCGGCCAACAGTCCCAGTTCGGAGGGCACTCCTCATACAATACCACCTCAGGAAACGCAAGTCGAGACACCTCCTTCCGATTCCATGGAGCTAGTACCAGCAATACAAGCTCAGCCATCACGGGCAACGTGCCCTCTTTGTTGGACGCCATATGAATTCCAATTTTGTGCCACTTGGTCCGGCCGCAACGTCTAGTAGAACCACGAACCCTGCCGCCAATACAACGGGCCTCTGCAACACTCTTCGGGGAGGATCCAGAAGACCACCCTTGGAGTCAGCCAATTCAAGCAGCTGACCTTGGCCCGGCCACCTAGCCCATATCCACGAACCTCGTTGCCGTGAGAGATTTTCCTCCAAGGTGCCAACCCCAAGACGATGGGGTTTTAGGCATTTATGACAGCCAGCTGGAGATACCAGCAAATCACGGCCCAACGGCGATGGAATACGTAGAGGCCGCACTATACAACGTGCACCGCGCCCCTAGCACACTACAGGACGACCTTCGCAATCTAGAGGCGATTGAGTTGCCAGGGGAGGTCAATACGTCCCAGGGACGACCACCTACTCAAGTAATCACTCTGTCGTCCATTACTCTCCTCAACACGCTTCTCCATTGGTGTCAGGGCATTTAAAGCCTAGTCGGTTGTAATTACTGAGGGCCGATAGAGGCTCTCAGTTCTCTTCTTTGACTTAAGAGTCAAGTCTTAGGTTAGATAGGATGTAAAAGCCATTTTAGGCCTCCGCACGTAAGCCCAAAAAAATCAATAGTTAGTCAATTTAAGGAAGATAAATTGAAGCGCTAGAAAAAACCCCATAAAACCCCTAAAAAATCTTCCAACCCATCACCAGTCACTAAATCACTAAGTCACTAGGATACTAGGTTACCCTGTCACTATTGGTTGCCGATTGTGGATTGTCTCCGTAGATAGGTGCAGTTGGTGTAAAATGAAAGGCCTCTAGTCAGCCAAGCCCGGGGGATCTTCGGATTCCCCAAAACTAGGATTTTTGGTTGTTAAACATAGGTTATTGCGCGAGATAACCGATGCTAACGTAAAATGGTCCTTGGCAAGACCCCCAGAATTCTTAGAGTTACTTTTAACTTCACTGATCCGTAGGGTCCTAAAACACGTCACTCAGAGCCACTTGGTTGTTAGTTCTTAGGTAGTCGCGGAGTAATGAACTCACGTGGAAATCTACATCTAACGTAAAAAGAAAAGCTTAACCGCTAGCCAACACTTTGTTTAGATTTGTTTTCAACTATATGGGCAATTTCGTTAAAATGGCGGTATTCCATGTGCCATTTGTACATGGAAGTTTGGTGAGGTGCGATTTCTGAAACAGAGGGGTGTGGATTTCTTTGTAGGACTTGTAAGGAAGAAAGTGCCTTGAATTTTATATAGTTGTCAGAGTTTTGCATGAATACTTCCTAGTGTGGGCGCGGGAGATGTCGACCTCTAGAATGGAAGGAAAGCAAACATTGGATTACATTTTGGTTAGGAGTCATGATGTGCAGAAGTTTTAGAAAATCTTTAGATTTGCATTGTTGAGGATCGTGAGGACCGCAAAGATTGAATTTGGAGTAGGGCCTGGAAGAACTTGTGTGGGAACTTGATTTTTTCACTTAAAAAAATTGGAGGGTACAAATGTCGATGAACATGCAAATGAGCACAATTTCTTGCATCTTTTGCCACTCTACTGACTTCTACAATGCACGGGAGCATTGTAAGCAATAAAATTTCTTTTACCAAGAGCCCTCCGCCCTAAAAAAAAAATCAAGAGCCTCGCTATTCGTCCTCTGCAATTCGACGTAAATGATCCACTGCAAATTGCACTTGCTGACGGGGGGCAATGAAACTGTTCCCATCATTCTTCTTTGGTTTCCACGATGCCATTATATTGTCTGTAGAAATGTAGTCAGCCTTCTCGGCCGTACGATCAACCCTCCATCTGAAATTGGTCTTCGTGTCCCAGCCTGCGTACAATCGTTGAGGGTCCTTCGACACTCCGCATGGGGTGTGCCATTGCACCAAAACTTCACGAAAGTGCTCCGCCGTTGGATCAAATTGCGGATTTTCAACTGCCCTAGCAAGCCACACGGGCTCTTCACAATCCAATCCGGGCCTCACAAAGAGGTAGAACCCCTCGCGGACATTGGTGACCACGTTGTATGCTGGTGGTGGCCTCCCCTCCAGAGTGCCAATGTAAGGATCATCCATGTCGACCTCCTCCCACGTCCTTCCATCTTGCATTAAATCCGTCGTAAGATCCCCGGGTTGTCGAGTTCGAGGCCAAAATCCATGCCTCAATTCATTGGATTGAGGAAGATCTTCTTCGGCGCCACTGCCCAAGGCATTTCTCACTCCGGTCCAGTACATGATCAAGTGTGCAAGTCGGGCCTTGTACTCCAGTGGAGCGTCGTCTTGAGATATGTCCGTCCAATGTTGGATGTATCTATCGAGTCCACGCAAAATCTCTGCTTCGTTGGTCATTTTCTTTGGAGCTACGCACGGCGGATCACCTTGGGGAAGGATTGGTTTGTACTCTGCATCTTCTTTCCATAACTTCAAGCCCGCTTTGGGCAACCACGGGATGTCTGTACATGCCAGTTTGTATTGCATGATTGGCCAGCCCTTGTCATCCATGAAGAATTTGTATTGCCTTCCGTTGGAGTGGCCCACGAGTTGCTGCTTCTTCATCCCAATAAACGGTTTGACGTAAGCTTTGAAATCGAGCACTTCTTCTACCAGGTGGGGAATGAAAGGAACTTGCTCCATTTTTATGTATGACTCCATCAACGACGGCAAAGTAGGATGGTCCTTTTCGCGGAGTTGTTGACTCCACCGACCGAATGACGCATCCATATCGTCGTGCGTGTGTCCCACAATCATGAAGGATACCACCACTTCTTTCACAATCCGCCTAGCCACCAAGAGGGACCAAAAACAAAAGACGTATCTGTTCTTGTTTTCCCTCCAGGAGTTGTCCATTTGAATGTGTAACACCGGTGGCAATGGTGTGGATTCGATAGGTGGAAACGGAATCTCTCCCAACGCATCCACACAGATATCGCTACCATTCAGCAACGCCTGATACAATTGCGTGCTACCGGATCCACGAAACAATGATCGTGAAGACTTTGCAGGGGGGTCCTCCAAATCTCGCAACAACTTCGCCACCGATCCCACTGTGAAGTTGCTGTCGCTTTTAAAGACATCCAAATTGTAGTGTGCGTACTTGCCATCCCCGTGTCCGTGTGCAAAAATTCCTGACACCTTCACAGGTAACTTCATGAATCCATCTAGTGCCTTTGATTTCCTTGCCAATGCGGGACATGTTGTTTTTGAATGGTCCATCTTGTCGTGCATGATGGATAGCAGTTGCTTCGGTCGTAATCTGGACAACTGCCTACTACGGTAGTAGGCATGCCGATACGCTTCCTGCAAGAACAAGTGCTTCTCAAAACGCCTTTGGATGCGACCATAGTCCTCTGACCCAGGTGCAAAAGATGCCCTCAATTGTTTCAAGTTGTCGCAAATGCTACATCTCGCAAACGAGTCACCTCTTCCTTTGATGACGTATTCCGGAAAATGTTTTGTACGTATTTTACTAAAGCATGATTGCGACAAAGGGGACAGTCCGAGTTCCTCGTTCGCCTGCAAACAAAGTCGACCAGACAACCAGTAAAGTAAGTGACTTGTGCCTGAAATATGTTCCCACATTATTCCTTTTCCGAGAAATGGATGGAAAATGTAACACAGGGAATTACATATTTCCCGAAATCTCTATGAATTACTTCAGGACTTCTTTACACTTCGACGGTTCTAGGTCCCTACCTTCAATAGACATAAACGGACCATACATTCTTCTATCATTTGATCGATAGCAAGTGACCAAGAGCTGTCTTTCATACTCAATGGAAACCCATGTGTGATGTTGAGTGCATGTCCCATTCCTACCTCATTCACACTCGCCAAGAATTGCTTCCATTCCGTACCCGATGGAAGAACTTTTAAGCCCACCCTTTCGCCGGTAGGCAACGTGCGAGACAAATGGGGCATGTGGTCGGCCGCTGCTTCCAGTAATGAGCACAATGTCTCGATGCCCTGAATAGTGGCACTCCTCAATTTCGTCCTCTTCAGGTTGCCATGAGGACCACCTCTGACGTCGAAATCTGCCCTAGCCTTGTATCTTTGAAACGTGCGGAGAGGGATGTTGTGAAGAATCCGCCAAGCACGTAGACAAATGTCTATGCCCTCCACGGTGACAAGCTTCTTCCCCCTTCCAACTTCTTCATGAAATGCTCTGTGCACGTCCAGATTTTTGCTAGACTTGACTTTAAATGACTGCATGTGCATTTCCGTGCGAAGCATACGGATCGTCGAAGGACGAAACTTCCAAATGCACTCCATGTCGTAGCAGAGTTCTGTGAAAACCTCTGCGATAGATTCATAGGACACCATCTGTGTCCTCCGATCCACCAATGCGGCAGCACGGGTTCTCCTATCGTAGTGGTACTTCCGAACGCCTGTCCTTTTCCGATTTCCCTGTAGCTCTTCATTCATAGCAACTCGTTTACGAGCATGGTCGTACATACTAACATACCCATTTCGCCCGTGATAAAACACTTGGCGCATAGGCCAACGCAGACACATGTCCCCAGCATTGGGGTCCCCATTCCGAACTTCTAGTACAACAATGCCCAAGTCGTCCTTACCCAACTTGTTCCTCCCATCAATGCAAGCGTTTGGGTCGGTAGTGATGATGATCACTTCCGCGAAGTCCGAGCCGTCCGCGTGTCGTGCGAGTAGGGCCTTACCAGACCATCCGTCGCGGGCAATGCCTTCGCAATCCGGAATGGGACTAGTGTCCTCGTCCTCCGCGGCCACTGCCTCCAAGTCCACATCTTCCTCTTCACATTCTTTGAAACCCTGAGCGTCGAAGGATTCACGAATGACATTTGCACGATGTAAGCGAAACGAAACGAAGACTTGCGAACAACAGAAAAATCAAGATGGGCTCGATAAAAAAACGCTGCACCTCGTCGCCGTTGGATTCGCTAGAAGAAGTCATACGCCACAACGAAGATTCCTGCAATGGAATCGCGTGGAAGATATACTCAGGGCTTTTGACAGGATGGTCGCGGTCATAGAATGAAATGTCAAAGAATTGGCAGGGGCCCACAGCTTGTACGAAGTAATTGCCGACGCGTGGCTGCCAGACGCGAAGGCAAATCAGATGACGTATAGGCACGAATCAAGTCTCTTGAAGAAACAATTCAAATTTCAGTATTCCATAAGGACAAAGATAAAAAAAAAAAAAGTTTCATGTACATAACTACTGAGCGAAATGTCAGACAGTCAAGGGTACAGGCCAGAAAAATATGGTGACTGCCAGTGCAAGAAGAAATAAACCGATTCGACAGATCAGAGCGCCCGCCATGAACACAACTAGACTCGGTCGTGTCACACAAGATAAACAGGATCAATGCTTGAAGTGCCCACTCACAATTGTTTCCAAGAAAGCTGTCAGGTCTCTGGTCTCTCCAATTCAGTTCAGAGCGCCCTCTCAGAACTGGATCCAGGTTACCGATTGGCGAGACCGTGGCCAGGGAAATCCACATCAGAGCGGGCGCTTTGAACTGAATCGGACCGAAACCTGACTAAGTCCACGTCTACGAAAAAAAGGTTTACGGCGCCCGCTCTGAACTGGGTCCTTACAGAATGGCGAGACCGTGGCCACGGAAATCCAAATCAGGGTGGGCGCTCTGAACTGAATCGGACCGAAAACTGACTAAGTCCACGTTTGCGAAAAATAGGTTTAGGGCGCCCGCTCTGAACTGGGTCCTTACAGATTGGCGAGACCGTGGCCACGGAAATCCAAATCAGAGTGGGCGCTCTGAACTGAATCGGACCTAAAACTGACTACGTCCACATCTGCGAAAAATAGGTTTAGGGCGCCCGCTCTGAACTGGGTCCTTACAGATTGGCGAGACCGTGGCCACGGAAATCCAAATCAGAGTGGGCGCTCTGAACTGAATCGGACCTAAAACTGACTACGTCCACGTCTGCGAAAAACAGGTTTAGGGCGCCCGCTCTGAACTGGGTCCTTACAGATTGGCGAGACCATGACCACGGAAATCCAAATCAGGATAGGCGCTCTGAACTGAATCGGACCGAAAACTGACTAAGTCCACGTCTGCGAAAAATAGGTTTAGGGCGCCCGCTCTGAATTGGGTCCTTACAGATTGGCGAGACCGTGACCACGGAAATCCAAATCAGGGTGGGCGCTCTGAACTGAATCAGACCGAAAACTGACTAAGTCCATGTCTACGAAAGAAAGGTTTAGGACGCCCGCCCTGAACTCATTGCCGGCATAGTGTGGACCTCACGATTCAGTTCAGAGCGCCCGCTCTAAATTGAAAAAGGCACCAATCACGAACGCGACTTTGGAGGCATCAAAAAGGTTCAGAGCGGGCGCACTGATCCATTCTGACGCCCCAAGTGGAAGACAATACTAATATTGAAACCCGTTAGGGCACCCCCACTGACCTATGCGGGGCCCAACCACTCCGGTCATTCACTATGGTCATGAGCACATGTGCAGCTTCGGGATAAATAACAAGTGAATGAACTATACTATCAAGAATGTTTTTGGATTTCGAGACACCATCTTCACACGTCGATGATGCACGCTCCAATGAAGCTCATAAACAATCGAAGGAACTACACAATTTGTATGCATGAATTCAACTATTGTGAATGTAGGAATCCAATTCTTAGGCTACACTGATCATGAGTTCAAGGAAAGCACGAAAAGGAATTGCGCTCATCACATGAATTCGGATTCCGAGAATTCATAATTCTAGGAAAAGGAAATCTTAGCTGTCCACTACGTAGTACTACTAGCCATTTGCAATTCAATCACTCGGGAATTGCAATTCGCAAAGACGCTATAGGCAAGCGCAATCAAGGAATCATTCAAACAATGGACCTCTAAATGAACAACTTCTACGCATGTACCAAGACTAAACCCTAATTGGTCTCAATGCACGGACGCGACATGAAATGCATGGAGTGAAAATCAATGGAAGCGTACCTCCAATTATCAAGGTCCGATTCGGTGGAGGTCCACCAGCAGCAGAAATTCGAACTTCCCAACTTGCTACGCGCAAAGCTGCAAGACATGAAATTCACCACAATAAAGCGCAAATAGACGAGGCCGTTGAAAATCGAAAATCAAACATCGAGACTTTCAAGAGGAAAACAATCGAAATGAAAAGCACCTTTCACTTCCAAGGTGATGAAGGAAGCTGAGCAAACGGAATGGAGAGGTCGACGGGTCGAACGCGAAGGCTGAGAAATCACCGTACACTTCAGTGGAGAACTGCCGAAGGTTGCTTCGCAACTTCTGTGTGTCTCCCAAAAAAAAGGCAGGAATACACTTTGACACCGGAAAACCTAAAACCGCCGATAATATGCGACGACGAGGAAAGAGGACGCCAACCTCACACTGGAAGTGAAAGGTAGTTAATGCGATTTTAACGTAATTTTTAATTGTAAGTTGGAACTAATAAGGTGGAAGCACCCCAAATCGACAGTTTAAAGAATTCAGCATATTTGGAGACAACATTTCAGGAAATTAACATTTTCGTGGTGTTCAAAAAAATGAAGAGGTTTCTGGGACTTTCAAAGTTTCAGTCCTCTAGACCACTGGAACCGTCCTGAACGTGGACCCAAATCTGAATTCTGACAAATTCAGCACTTACCCAATCACAGTGAAGAGAGGAGAAAGCATTATGACACTTGTCAAAGACCATTCAATAAAAGCCCAGGGACGGTTTGATGTCCATCTAGGAACAGGGATTAGGTACAGGTGTCATATTGGGTGCTCCCACCTTAACCCCTAACTGCCTCATCGACCATATATGGTCGATCTGAAATTTCAGGCTCATTTTGAAGTGGGCAGTTCAATTCGTTTGCCCGTTTTAAAATTGTTTTTGGGCAGTTTTTAGGGTTAACTATTCAAAACTTTCATTTTTCACTGAAAAAGGTACATATTTGAGTGTTGAGAGGTCTCCAAAGCCATTTATGTCCGTTAATGGAAGAGTAAAGCTTGTTAATTTTACTTCATTTTTCAACTTTCAGCAATTTCACTTGATTTGAGATCTAAAAACTTTCACTTATTCATTTGCTTTGAAAATGGTCCCAATCGAAAGAGTGAAGTGTTTTCATGATTTTCACCATTGAAAATTTAAACAAGCAAGTCTTGATTTGGAGTTATTTGTGAATTATACTTATTAAAAAAATTGCATCTCAACAATTGCAAGGTGGATTGTGTAATGAGTTTAATAGCTTTTCAAGTGATATTAAGTTTTTTGAAAGGGTATTTTAGTGTGCTAACACAATTTGTAGTTGTTCATGTTACTTCTAATCCCAAAAAGCTTTTATGTGCAAATTTCTGAAACATTGTGGAGAGGGACAACATATTAAAAATAGAAAATGTACATTTCTCTTATTATAATCTCACAACTCTTATGGAATTTTGCACTCAAAATTGGTGTACATACTAATAAGCAAGCTCTTTAAACATCCGTACGGTTAGATTTTGAAAAAAGATCATTTTGTTTCAATGGAGATAACTATAAGCCCATGTTCTTTTTTCATGGGAAAAACACACTTGAAAAGGCTTAGGCACTTAGGGGTTAACCCTGGAGCGCTCCGACGTCCATTTTTTGGACGATGTACAGACTGAAATTTAGTTTTCTTTCTCATCACTGTTTGGATGAAAGTCATCTAATTTGTGGTGATACTTTGTCAAGTTTTTGTCCTATCTAATGGTTGGATTTGGTGTTACTAGAATTCATATTTTTCTTAAATTATAAATGTGAAAGTTTATCAAGCCAAAAATTGCATTGATTTTTGTTCAAAACTGAGTTTGCAAGACTGAGGTCATAGATTTTAAGAACAAAAAAATTTCAAAAAATCACCCCATGAAGAGAACCTCATCTGGAATCCATTCCAACAAGTTTTACTCAAAAAATGATAATAGTCTGCTTGTAATTGAATTCAGAAGATATTTTGAATTTTTTTTTCCAAAATTTTGCAAAAAATATTGATGGTAGCATAGGTGAATCTAACCGCAGAGATGGAATCTGAAATTCATAATCTACAACTTTTACTTGTATATCATGTCCAAAATATTCTTCCAAATAGTACTTTATAATGATTTTTCCCAAGTAGCCAATTATGGAGATGGATCCAGACGTTCTAGGGTTAAATTGAATTGATATGTATTTTGCATGATTTAGAAAGCGTCATGAACAATTGAAGTTGTCATTTGATCCATTCACTGTAGTTTCTATATTCTTTACAGCTACAGTCTACGTGCGTAATGAGCGACAGATGCACTTTTGGCTTATAAAATCGCCAAAATTTCATTTTCACTGCGAAAATTCTGAAAAACACACGGAATAAGAGCTCCTCTTCTTCTTCTAGCCATGAAAGTAAAATTACATACTTTTGGTTTCACTGGCTTCTCAAAACAGGCCTATCTAATAGATAGTATATAAAAAATCTATAATTATGTAATAAAAAATCTATATATAAAGTTTAGAGTTCGCCAAAGGTGTACTCAATTTAATGAATACATGCAATTCTGATGGCAATTGGACTATATTGTGGTCCTATAACAAATTATCAAAGTAAAAAATAGAATTAGCATAAATTAGTACTACTAGATTCTTGTATATGAATGCTATATATTCTAATAGTGTCAAAAGTCAAATTGAATGTTCTAGCACAAAGCCACCTCATTTCATTAACTAGTATAGTACTAACTAGGTTTACTAAAATTCGTTAGAAAACCTGACCTCATTTGGACATGACAAAGGCAGGACTTGACAAATACAATGACAAACCTCGAATTTTTCCAATGGGATTCGATTTTGCAGCCGCGAGCACACCTTGTCAGTCCTTATTTTAGGCAAAAGGAATTATAGATGTCACTTGCTAGGGACTCATGCTTCCGCAACTACTGCAGAAATATATAACAATTGAGATAATTGAAATAGATACCTTTGAACAGTGACATGGATCAGTCCACCGATGTTTTTTGGAGGATTGAATTTGATGGAAATTTGAGAAATTTAGATGGATTTGCGAATGGAACTTTGCATTGTACTTTACAGCTAATATGGGATTTAAATTGGATAAAGGGACGGTGTTCTTACATTCTTTCTTAAAGTAGAGCTTCCACCATTATAAAACTTCGAGCTAGGGGAGGACACTCCCCGCGCTTTACAAAGTGACCTGCGGCGAAAAATAGGGTGGATTTAATTCATCATAGGTAAAATTTATAAAGATTTTACATTTAAAGAAGGGGACTTAAAAAGTGACATGTCTTTTATAAGTAAAATAGATACCCGAAAATTATGGTCCATTAATTATTTTTTAAATGTAAAATAGGGGCCAAAGAATAGGATCCAAGGAATTCTATTTACTAGGTTCAGTTATGGTTATGCTACAGTACTAGTAAGATACAGGTACTATACAAATCTGAAGTATAACTACAACATATCTTGTAGTCAGTCGATGAATGGGGTAGTTTCCATCTGTTCTGTCTGTTAAGTTTAACGACTACTGCCAGGGTTTAGGCGCGAACGATAATTTCGAGGTTGGGAGGGAGGCGCGGCAGCGTGTGTTCACGAATTTGTTTGCAAATCTGGGTGCGGTTGAGGGTTAATCACGCGATGAGTTCTCCAGCTTCTTGAGTGACGGCAGCGTGTGTTCACGAATTTGTTTGCAATCTGGGTGCGGTTGAGGGTTAATCGCGCGATCAGGGGGGCAGCTTGTTGAGGGACGGCAGCGTGTGTTCACGAATTTGTTTGCAATCTGGGTGCGGTTTAGGGTTAATCGCGCGATGAGTTCTGCTGCTTGTTGAGGGACGGCAGCGTGGAGATGGTGTTTCCGATTCGCGCGATCAGTTCTTCGGCTGAACCGTGGAGGCTGCTCTTGGGGATGGCATGCGCTTGGTTGTGGGTGCGCGATCAGATTGGTGGTGGGCTTAGGGTGAGGAGGTGAACGAAGGGGTGGGCGATTCCTTGTGCGGGGGCGCTTGCTTGTGTGTGCGCGATCAGTTGTTTGTGCCCGATCAGTTGTTTGTGCGCGACCAGTTGTTTGTGCGCGACCAGTTGTTTGTGCGCAATCAGTTGTGGAATTCTGTTTTGGGGTCAGCGGCGTGACAAAGGTGTTCCCGATTCCTGGTGCGGGGTTTGCTTTTGAGGGGTGCGCGATCACCGATTTCTGGCGCGGGGTTTGCTTTTGCGGGGTGCGCGATCAGTTCTGCTGGGGTGTGCAAGGTTCACCAGCGTGGAGGATGGTGTTCGGGATTGTTTTAGCTTGCTTGTTTGTGCGCGATCAATTGTGGTGGTGTGTTCAGGTCGGCGGCGTCACGGAGTGCGGGTGTTGTTCGTGTGTTCGTTTGTGCGGGTGTGTTTGTTTGTGCGGGTGTGTTTTCTGCTAGTGTGTTCACGACGGTGCTGGGGAATCTTCGGGCGGGGGTTCTGTATGCCTGCGATTTGTTCTGGACTCGTGTTCACGGCACGGCAGCGTGACGAAGGTGTTTGCTCTTGCTTGTGGAGGGGTTGTTTGGGTTTAGGGTTGTTTGCAGCGGTACTTGTTGAACGAGATGGCGACTTCTATCAAGCTATGGACGATGGAGGAAGACTTCGGTGTTGCAACTCTGTACAGCAAGGTGAAGGTTTCAGCCGATGAAACCTACGCGTCTTTGAGGCTGCGTCTGGAGGACAAAGCGGCGCTCGAATGGCCATTCGAATTCTGGGACAACGATGATCAAATCAGAGTTCCGCAGAGGATGGAATCCTTCAGCGACATGCCTGGACATGTTTATGTGCTGCCCCTGCGTGCTGCGGGCGAAGACAGATCTTCCAAGCGACAGCGCGTGGATGATGCCGATGCGGGTATCGACGCGCTCCCTGAAGACGGAAACTGCGTGGACATCCGCAAAGAATCTGAAGAACTTGCTGTCCCAGATGTGGATCCTACTGGGAACTCGAGGGCTACTGTGACATCGGGAGTCACTGAGTCTTTGGAGCACCAGCTAAATTCTACTCTTATTGGCGAGGACATCTGGAAGCGGTATCTCGAACAGCTGGAGAGGACGAAGCGGGAATTGCAGAGCGCCTCCTTAGAAGACAATCGGTGGTTTTTGAGGACCATTGACATCAATGGACTCGGGGTTGTGAAGATTTTCTGCTGTGAATGCAAAAAGGAGGTTGGAGGGGGGAGCGGTAAGCATGAGAAGAGCAACATTCAGAATCTTTTTAACAATTTCAGAACCAAGCACTTGCTCAGCTCAGTTGAAGTGCTTCTTCAAGTGCAACCGGTTGGCCCTAAACCAAATGCTATTCCTTATGCAATTTTTTTGAATGCATGTGCACATCTTGGGGCCTTGTAGAGCTGAAAGTAGAGCTGAAAGGAGGACTTCAGTCACATTTGTGTGTGAGGGATGCACTTGTTCACATGTATTGGAAGTGTGGCATCTTTTTTGATGCATGACTGTTTTCTGAGAGGCTGCTGGTTTTGTCAATCAGACTTGTGACTTGTGATTTATGGGGTGCAGTGTAATCACTTGGAATGTGATGATTGGTGGATTTGCAGAACATGGTTGTAGGAGTGAAGGAGCTGATCACTTCTCCAATTGGTTTGGGGTGACTATGAGTCTCATGTACAAGTAGACATTTGTGTCATAGACTCTAAATTTTTTTTCACATGTGTTGGATGGCTTAGAACTGCAGCTTGTTGCCATAGTTCTTGTAAATGATTTGTAATGTTGTGTTTTTTAACACCTTTAGTACATTAAACTCTTTCATTACTTTTTCATTTGTAATGTTTGTGTTTTTTAATACATTTTGTACATTAAACTCTTTCATTACTTTGTCATTTGTAATGTCTTGCTTTTATTTAGCATTTGTGCATGTATTTGTCTTCAAGTATGCATTCTAATGTAAACACATCCATTTTTTGCCTTAAAGTTGAATCTTGTGGGTGTACAGGGCATATCTTGTCACTTTAATTCTCATTACTTGTTAAATTAGTTTTGTTCTTTATAAAGAAAATAGCCTCCAATAAATTCAGCCTATGTACGTATTATAAGTAAAGATAGGCATGATAATATGGGCTCTAGGGGGGTTTATAAGTAATTATAGGGGCCTGAAAATTCAAAAAAATAAATAAATACCCCCCCTAAAAATACCCCAGCGCCGCAC
The DNA here is from genome assembly GCA_947034895.1 of Rhytidiadelphus loreus. Classification (NCBI taxonomy): domain Eukaryota; kingdom Viridiplantae; phylum Streptophyta; class Bryopsida; order Hypnales; family Hylocomiaceae; genus Rhytidiadelphus; species Rhytidiadelphus loreus. The sequence goes on along the minus strand of OX344765.1, from coordinate 21,961,130 downwards.
GTGGTATCCAGAAAATACGAAGAGTGTCCCCCCCGTGACTTCGAGTAGACAGATTTGTTAATAATTATACTGTTCTGCTACTTTTAGTTACAGGTTATAGGTTGATATAGGTTTTGTACTGTGGGGTTAAGGGCTTTGAGTTCGTGGCAACTGTAAGGTCTACGCTTAAGTGGTAAGGTTGTTCAAGGAAATTAAGTTCAAATCTAATTATAGAGTACTAGAAATACAATCACCTTGTAGATTAGCAAAGCACAAAATTGAAGTGCAACTTGAAAATATTATTCACCAAAGTCCCAGGATCATTTGTCCAGCCAAAAAACACTATAGAATGCAATTTCTATAACAAGGACCAAAATTGTAATATACACATATCTATCCGTGGCAACTTCTATTAGACTATTATAAGATTGACTGTGTGGAATAGATTTCACCTTGTTCAACTTCCTCAGAACTTAACTTATAACCTTTGCTCTATTGGTTTTGACTTTCTAATCTTTTGTGATAAGGATAATTATAAGTTAATGATGTACTAAAAATTATAAAAAAACAAATGAATGTTTCTACTCATTAAAAAAAAATTCAATAGAAAATAGATTCAAGAAATAGATTCAAGAAAAATGTTTGTGTTTTACGGTAGAATTGAAATACACCAATGTCTATTGTGAGGTTGTTGGAGCTTCAAAACTTGACCATGTGAACAACTTTCTTTTTCCAAATATAAAAATGGAGGTGAGAAAAAAATCCTAAAAAAATCCTAAAAAAATAATATTGTTCATAATTTTCATAATTTTCATGAAATAGATTTGAATGGAATAAATCATAGATTCCCATGTATATATTAATAACTAAGTTACTAAATATTATGTGTACAATGTAGAAATTAAAGTAGAAATTCATTTAGAAAATAATGTAATATATTGAGACTCGAGGTCCCAGTCCAATGACCATATTGTCTCCCAAAGGGAAAATGGTACTTTATGGGTTAATGTGTACAAACACTTTTAACATGACATTGTATCGTTCTTCATTGTCTGTAGAGCTTCCTTGGTCCTGTATGAGTTCATTATCAGTAATCCGACTTGTTGTGCATTATCCCATTTTTGTTAAATTTGGACTTCTAGAACCTTTTGGTCTTCTAAGCCTTCTATATTTAAAAGAGTTAAAATTAAGTAACCCCTAAAGGATCTGACTGTGTTTTTTGGTTGTATAGAAATTTTGGGTAGGTGCCTTCGAGTGGAAATTTTCATATTTGGGGCGAGAAGATCTTTCATACGCACCAAACTTCATTACATTTGGAAAGACAAATCAAAAGTTATAGCCTAATAGGTTACTTTCTATCATAACTGGGCAGTTTGGGCACATCAGAAAAAATCACTTTTTTCATATATAGAAATTTGAAATTGATTTTCTAGAGTTTCATATATTGGACAAGCTTTGGATCATGACATTAAGATCAATGAGTCAAAAGTTATGAGGATTTTTTGTTTGGGGGCAATTTTGGATTTCCTACTTAATACTCTAAAATAAACTTTGAAATCCTTTATCTTACCCCATTTTCAATATTTTGGGACAAGAATAAAATTGTAGGATGTAGATACATTATTAAAACTTTTAGACCATTGGGGTTGGAAATTTTCAATTCCATATTGAAATTGTAAATAATATAGTATTTTTAATCATTCTCTACTACTTATTAATTTTTTCCTATATGTTGTACTATTCCAAAGTATCTGAATTCTTCAAGCATGTGGCCAACTTGTCTAAGAAAACAAATCTAAGGAAGCACCACCATTTACGTCATTTTATTATTAAAAATGTGAGCTTGTGAAATGCAATTGCCCTTCTTTTCTTAGGGATCCGGTAAAAAAAAAGATGTTAGTTCATTTGAATGCTTATATCTTGCAATCCACCTAGTCGAAATGTTTGAAATTGCCACCACATGATTTTGATAGTACACAATACAAGATCCTATGGTAAAATATGTCCCAAAAAAAAAACCAAAATTTTGGTACTTGTACTAGACATGGCGGTTTTGGAGCGTTTCTGGTGAATATATAGTGAATGTCCTTTAAGGGTTAATGAGCATCTCAAATCTCGGTAATTTTTTTAAACCTTTCACTAAAAATAATTATGACAAGGAACTATATATAATGAAATCCAAAGAGATGAGGGGGAAGCAACATAATTTGGAGAAGATGTTAATGTATAGGACATGTAGAATTTATGATCAAATTAAATTTTGAACCACTATAATAATCAATTTTAAGGTGGTGCTCAGAAATCATGTTCAGTTAAAACCCTGTATATAATTTAGACCATTGCACTTCCCAAAACCGTATAAATGGCTGTGACAATGAAGTGGAAAATAATACTTATGTCATAATCGTACGGAAGATGTATAATCCAAGACCAAATTTTATTTAATACCTTCTTATTTTTGGTTTTGGACATACAATTTGAAAACCATGAGTCAAACTCTATAGTTTATAGTAAGTTTGAAAACCATGAGTTGAACTCTATAGTTTACAGCTTGAAAACCATGAGTCAAACTCTATAGAATTCCTTAAAGCGTGAGATTATAGGATGACTATGAATGCTCCATTGCTTTTACATTATGAATCCTATTGATAGAATGGTACCAATGAATGCCTTCAATCATTGGAATGTACAACAATAATGCTCTTATTTGAAGCCATTCATGCTTGTAATCATGCCTTAGGATGCCGAGAGGTGCATTAAGCGAGTTTTCAAGCCTCAAAAAGGCCGTTTCATCCCAATTCTATGAAGATTGTTCTGTTGCCCATAATATTTAATAATTTTTAAATTTTTAAGAAATTAAAGAAATTTAAAGAAATTCAAATATTTAAAGGAATACAAAAATTTAAAGAAATTTAAAGAAATTTAAAGAAATTTAAAGAAATTTAAAGAAATTTAAAGAAATTTTTAAATTTTTAAATTAATTAATTTTTTTTAAATTTAAAGAAATTTTAAAAATTTAAAGAATTCAAAAATTTAAAGAATTCAAAAATTTAAAGAATTCAGAAATTTTAAAAATTTCAGAAATTTTAAAAATTTCAGAAATTTCAGAAATTCAGAAATTAAAGTTTAGAAATTTTAAAATTTTAGAAATTAAAAAATTAAAAAATTCAATTTGCAATTTATAATTTTTATTTATATGCTTTTATTTAAAAATAATAATTAAAGAATATGTTGCCGATGAGGTCATCTCCCAACCACATCAGCATGTTGATTTGGCAGCATGGGAGTGCTTGGGAACGTTGTAATAACTCAGAGTCTTCTGCAGGGCTGAAATCTCTTCTAATGGACATGATGTCTATCTATGTTTTATGCAATTCAGTAGCTTTTCCAATTGAAGTGGCTGATTATATTTAATTTTGCTATTTTTGAACTAGTTTAAAATATCTCTTGAGAATTTGAATTTTTTTTGGGTATCCATGTACTGTATGAAAATGATGAGCCATGTTTGATAGTCAGGGTTGCTAGCATGCGAGCCTGGGAGCATGAGCCTGTGAGCGGGAATTTTTTTTGTATTAAAAACAAGTTGGGACCTATAACCGTGGGTTTATTACATTATAAATTTTAGGAAATGTGAAGTCATTTTAATGAAATTTGACGCACTTGCAAATGTATTTTGAAGGTATTTTTTGCTACAAGCAAATGTAGTCATTTTTTATAGACATCATGATGCAAAAAATCCAAATGAGCACATCAAATTCTAAAATACACTCATAATTCTAAAATCCATGCATTATAGTTTGACTCAAGAAATATGTCAATCTCAAGAATCTAAATCATAGTGGTATTGGTTATAGAACCCTCAATTGTTGATGGCATTAAAGTCTCTCTACCCTTGGATGCACTACCATCTATAAATCCAAAATTTTGAAAGCATAAGTGTCTTTATGTCGTTTTGCTTTAGAGCAACCAAAGTTTACAAATGCCGATGCCATCTGCTCGACAGACATAGGAAGATGAAAATTATTCTCTAGAGTGAAGAAAAGATTTTGTGCCTTCATCATCTCATCTACTGATGTCAATTCTATATGGCTACAAGTAGATGTAAAACAATGTTAAGCTTATGCCATGCATGACCTGCATGATCAATTCAATCTTGTCTTTGGGTTTATGAAATAATGTAATTTGTTGTAATGTACCAGAACATCTTTGTTGAATGAAGTCTAGAAATATGACTCATCCACGCCAATAGACAATGATTTCTGTTCCACACAAAAAACTTTGACTTCCTCAAAGTATAGGATGGAGCATAACCTCAATACCTTTCTTAGTTGACTTGTTACTAGATATCTTGATGTTTGCATTTGTCGAAGTGATTGTTACGATGAACTTGCCACATCTACAACAAGAATTATATTATGATGCACCTTTGAGGTTGAAGCTTGACCTACATTTCCACCCTGCATTTGAACAATAGTCTACATGAGACAACAAGATTTGAATTTTTTTTGAAATTGCCCAAAAAAAAGATTTGAAATTTTTTGAAATAGCCCAAAAAAAAGATTTGAAATTTTTTTTTTTTTTTTTTTACCAAAAATAGGGGTTCCGCCTAGAAGCTCAAAAACCTCAGTCGGACCCGACTGAGGTTTTCGAGGTACCAGGTGGTACCCCCGTTTATGGTTATAAAAAAAAATGATTTTTATTTTTTATTTTGACTTCATTTTTTTTCTTTGACCGAAAATAGGAAGTCCGGCTAGTAGCTCGAACAGGGTTGCTAGCATGCGAGCTTGTGGCAAAATGTATGAAGGACAAATCATTGTGGGAGTACTTACTTTTTTTGAGTAGTGAAATATGAATACATTATTTGAAAATTAAAGTCACCTACAAATGTGTTTCATGATTTGGAGGTTGTCACATGCAATTGAATGTGATGATGATTGTGAATACCGAAAGCAAAACTTTAAAGGAAAATATCATGCTCAAGTTGTAGCCATAAGACACACAAATCCACTCAAATTAAAAATCAACACCCAATACAATAACCCACGAGATATATGTATCTCGTGAGTCTAAATCATAGTAGACTCAGTCGTGGAATCCTCGTCGGTAGATGACTCTGAAGTCTCACCACCCTCAGATGCACTAACATCTACAAACTCTAAAACGTTCAAAGCATAAGTCTCCTTACGTTTTTTTCGCTTAGAGCAACCAAACTCTACAAATGCTGATGCCAACTGCTCCGCATAAACAGGTAGATCAAAAGACCTCTCTGGACTAAGAAGAAGCCTTCGTTTCTGCACCGTTGAATCTGTTGACATCAACCCCTGACGGCTGAAAAAAAAACAATAAAAAATGTTACAATCATAAAACACATATAATTGTATGTTTATATTCAATTCAAAATTATGAAAACTTACTTACTGGGTTTAGTCTTCCGAGCAAATTTGTGAACCACAATGTTCATTGCATTCGGATCTTGAGACGGTGCAACCTCCACTGACTTCTCCGTTGACACTACAGGTGGATTGTTCCTCTGCATGGGAAACAAAATATCTTTGAAGATATCCTTATCTTCCTCCAAAGCTACAATGTGGCGTCCAGTTCCACAACAAGCCGTAATTGATGCACCTGTTGTAAGCAACACGCAATTTTTTTAATTGAAAGATTTGTAAATGAAGTAGGATTTTAATATAGAATCAATAAATTGAATACTTACCAGTAGCTGCAGTGCAGTCGAGAACCAAATCCCCTTCAATTGTTGTCCATTCAATGAGAAACTGCAAAAATCTGGCATCCTTCTCACGAGGCCCACGCCATGGTACTCGGTCATTCATCAACATTGTGTCCTCCGTAATATAGTTGATCAATGTGTCGTCACGTTTGAGGTCCACTTTTGCCTTCTTCATGGATTCTGTTTGATGGAAAGTGAATTTTGATTTCACTCCTCGGTCAAGGTCTTTCACCAGAAGAGTGATCCCAAACTTTAGTGTCTACAAAAATTAAAAAACCCCCCCATCAGAAATGAAGAATACAGTACATTTTGCATGATGCTACTTAAATGAATAAGATATTTTTGAAATATACCATGTTTGAAGGGTCCACGCCCGACGTTAAGTGCACACGATTAATGCCTAACCACTCTTTCTTCTTCACAATCAGGTACACTTCACACAGTCCAGCAATGACGCCCTTTGCGCTAGCACTCCATGAGTGAAATACCACAATGCAGCCATGGTCCTGTAAATGCTCCTCTGCAAAATGAAAAGCCTCTTGAATTCCCTCGTATTCTTTATCGGCGTTCCACTTCGGCACATGATCTGGTGAAGACGACACCCCCGGGACGGGTAGATTCTCGTGGCAGTCAAAGAAAATTAGATCTACTTGAGGTTTAGGGTTCACTTCATCATTGTCCTTTCGAACTCTTGTAGTTGACAACTGCAAACAAATTTTATCCCAAAAAACAAAAATTAATACATTACAATCATCACATGATTTTCAAATAATGATCCTCAACATGCCAAAGATAAATCTTTACCTTCTCTAAAAAGTCCATGAGATCCTTGTAGCATGTCTTCCCTTCTTTATCCTCATTCTCCATTACATCATTGATGGAGACGTTCAGGATCAATTCGTCTGAATTCACTTCATCATCATCGCCAATAACAATGACCTCTGTGCCTTGCGTGAGCATTTCTTCAGTCACCTCTGGCAAAATGGCCTTCCTCTTCATTCCACTACGTGTACCAGATTGCATTTGAGAGCCCTGGTCAACCGTTGAAGACATCGGAACTTGGTCAGTGCCTTCAACTTTTTTCTTCCCTTTGCCTTTTCCCTTGCCCTCCTTCTCAGCATCTTTCTCTTTTTCCGCCAATTTTGCCAAACGCTCAGCTTCTTTCTTCTCCTTGTTTGCCCTGATCTCTTGGTCCTTGCCCTCCTTCTTTTTATCAGCAAGCATTCTCCTTGCAATAGCCCTCTTCTTTTGAATGTCCGATAAATCAGCAAACTCTGGAACCTCCAAATCAATAACACCGAGGCCATCAAATGATTTACGAAGCCCGACCTCCGTGAAATGCGTGAATGTTACGGGGCAATCCAAATACCACCCTCCACCAGTGAGATTTGCTGTCGTGAATGTTCGAAGCTGGGATGCTGTATACATGCATTCTTGCGAACTTCGATCCAGCCAAGTTGACAAGAAAGGAGGAAGATCCTCCCGTAACAAAGCTTTTTTGGCTACAAGCTCAAGCTTGAAGTAACTGCCAAACAAACAAACATATTTAGAAGAGTCAACTTATCAACTATTACATTCACTATTATATTGTGCACTCCAAATATTGAAGTAGTACTTTCAAATCAATCAACTAGTTCGTGGATCACCGTGATGGCTTCCTCATAAAAGTAATACTACACGTCATGTAAAAAAAATAAAAATTATTGAAGGTTCTTTGCTTTGAGTACTATTTAGTACGTCTACAGCAAGAAACAGAACTACAAAATATTCATTTTCACGTATTACAATATTCTTGAGAGTCATTTCTATTAAAACAATGATTCAAATGTTAACTTACTTTTATTTATTACAACATCACTGCCTTTATGTCCAGAAAATCACATGATCAAAAAAAAAAAAAAAAAAATATGCCTCAGATAACCAAAAGTGGGAGTACTGTGAAGTACCCCCAAAACCTTAGTCGGACCCGACTGAGGTTTTTGGAGTACCTCACACTACCCCCACTTTTGGTCTTTGGTCGCAGTTCAAACTAAGAAACGATTAAAATTAACCAAAAAAATTAAAAACTACAAATCACATTCCTTTGGGTTGTTCAAGAAGATGAAATCACAAAAAGAACAAGCTCCACAAACTAACCGAAAAAGAACTCTTCGCACAGCTAGGTCTGATCCTTCATAATTTGAAAAGGAGTTAGACTTCTTGAATGAATTTGCTCCCTTCAAAGTTGGTCCAAAGCCTTGTTCCCATATTTTCCTTCTCCATCCCTCAATGTATTGTGCAAGTGACTCCGGCTCAAGTGGGACATCCATGTCGATTTGGAGGTTGTCTTTGCTGACCACATTCTCAAAGTACTCCTGAGCAGCATCCTCAATCTGCAAAAGTAATTTATCAGTTCATGTTCATAATGTCGTTATTGAAATGGAAAATATTAGAAGATCACAATTTTGATAATTTGAATAAGATAATATGACAACTACGGTACTTAAATTTGATTAAGCAAAAACTTACTCCAGACCACCATACGCATTTGTGTAGGAAGGGTAACAATTTGTCTTCAGAAACTGGACGTGGTGGAAATTTCCGTGCCTCTCGTAAAGGTGCAGATGAATTCCACCATTTCAAATACTTCACCTTCTGAGCTGGTGTGGTGTTACAAGTTGCAACCATTTGCAACTTCTCAAGTGTCATCTCCGGGACCTCATTCATTGTCCAGTGTTTTTCAACCTACAATAGAAAGACATGTTATTACCAAATAAATACAAGAAATGTCAAGAAACAAAATCAATACAAGAGAAGGAATGACATACAAAATGTACCTCTTCAAGAAACTCGGGACCCAATGCTGGGTTTGCCACTGACAGTAACTTCACCATCTTAACATACAACTTTGTTGATTTCTCTTTTGCTCCAACCCTCATTGCATTTGCTATCCCTTGCTCACTCTTATCCTCGAACGGCGTGATTTCATTGTATTTTCGTGCAGCACTATCCGCTGCATGAGATATTTCTTGCTGTAAGAGTGCTCAAAAATTAGATTTCTCAAGTCTCTCAAGAATCGCAACACATCACTGTCAAAATAATAGTTATACAAAATTCTAAACAAAATTCATTTACAAATGAAGTTCTCACCCTGAAGTTGAAAGCCGTAAAAACGTCTACTGGCATAGAGTACCAAGTCTTCCTCCCTGTTTGGACTCCACAACGTTTTCTTTTAGAAGGTCTGAGCATCTCCATAAACTTCTCCAATGGTAGCCGCCCATATTTCTGTACGCGATATAGTGTGTGCACCAAATTTGTCTTCACATGCGAATCCTCTGTGGACTTGAAATCACACAATATGATAAGAAAACAAAATTCATATTTCACAATGGAACACACTATGTTTACAAAACTGAAAGCATTGTAGAAGTCATCATGCTAAAGAAGGAAAATCACTTACTTGTTGATGTCATGCATGATTTGCATGACCAATTCAATTCTGCCTTTTGTCTCAAGAATAATGTAGTCCACAGAAATGTGCCAATTTGGGTCTATAGGATAACGCCTTGTAATATGGCTCATCCATGCAATTCGACGGTGATTTCCATCACACACGAAAAACTTGAGGTTCTTCATGAACTTCAAGTCAAGGTCGGATTCAACAAATGCATTGAAATCATCATTTGCTTGCTTCCACCATGGGTCCCACCGGTTAACTTCATCCTCTGTAAACTCTGAACTCTCTCCTCCTTCATTTGTAGTAGATACGTAGAACACCGCTGCTCCCTCACGGTAACCGTGTACAAACTCCTGCTCAAGTTTCAACAAGTCAGAGGACAATGTTGGCCTCACCATAGGCATTGGAACAAGTCTGCAAAGCGGAATGCGCAGTCTTAAGTGTTTTGCCGGTTTGATTCTAAGATTGGCAATCGTGGCAACCGAATCCACCTTCTGCAGACGACGTAACTCATCCTCAAGCAACTCTTTTTCTTCTTCATCATCATTAATGATGTCCTCCATTTGCAAATCCCCTTCTTCTTCAGCTCCAATCTCTGGTTGTTGTGTATCATCGGTCCCTGGTGTCTCCTGCTGTTCTTCATTTTGAGACAACATGATTGGTGACTCTTCCACCTGCAAATACAAATGGAAACTTAAAATTCTACTTGACATTTAAATGGAAACTTTTGAAATAGAATATATCTATGCAAAATGTAAGGAAATAAAGCATATAATGAGTTCCAATCACAACATAGCCAAGATTGCATACAACTATGATGTATTATGTTTATTACAAGAAATCAATTATTGTTACATAGTAGGTTAAATTTTAAAAATGACATATTGTAAAAATGTTGTTTACATTCAATCAATGTCAACGCTACCCTCTGTGTCCGAACCTAATTGGATGAAAACAAACTTGTATCTACGTATGGTACCACTGCAAGCACCCTGGCACGATTTTGGACCCCAAGGGCTTGAAACAGAAACGGAAGAATCTGACTCTGAGTCACTCTTTCCATGTTCTTGAGAGCTATATTCCGTCTCAGAACTCTCATCAGAGAACACAGGTAGTCTCCTCTTCCTTTTCTTGGATACATTATTATGACTATTCATAGGCACTTCGAATTGATCTATGGCACGATCACATGCATCCAAAATATCTCCTAGACTTACAACATCCGTCTCATCAATGATAAAGGAATTGCTGCGGACCTCCAGTATTTCTGTTCTAGGAGTTTGAGGGATTGTGTTCTCCACCCCTTCAAGGATCTCCTTAGCCATGGTTGCCACCTTTGAAGAAGAAGCCTCAATATCAATCACATCCCTCTGCACAATCAAAAAAAATTCTTGAATGATTAGCTCTCATACCATAAATTATAATTAGAAAAGGAAAAAAAATGAATTCAATTGTGGACAAGCAGTGTAGAAGTATGTAATCGTTACTAAGACATTGCAAAGATCAAGAAAGCTTACTTTAACAGAATGGCTTTTTATACAGAAAGGCAAATTATTTGTGTACCATGAAATTTGACATACTGAAGTCTAAAATCTTCCACAAAAGTATTAATGCTATGTAAATTGAATATCAATTGCAACACCTTACCTAGAAAATGAAATAAAAATACGAAGGAAAGAAGTTTAACTTCAATATGCTCTTATGACCCTAGAAATCATCAAATGTTGATGACATAGTAATTTTTAATTTACTCCTTCTAAAGGCAATTTCCTTTATATGATTTCGAAGACCACATGGCATATTTACATCAAATTAAGAGAAAGACTAAAACTTTGAAAGTCTTCAAGTATTTGTTTACATCGTATGATACCCTAAGGATCAAAAATAATTTAAATGTATAAACTACCTATCAATTTGTTACTCATATCAACAAATATTAAAGTGCATAAATAACCTTAAATTGAATTCTATATACATTTTTTTATCTCTTCTTTAATTGACATTGATGGCACTAGAGAAAGATACAAAGAGAGATTCCAAACATTATTATTTGGTACATATTTTCAGGTCATGTACGAATGTAATTTCTCACCCAGTTTATTACCTCACAAAATCTAATAGGTCCTGCAAATTCTATTTGGAATGACCGATTTAAGGGGTACCATGAGGTATCTCAAAAACCTTAGTCGGACTCGACTGAGGTTTCTGGGGTACTTCCTAGTACCCCCCAAAACGGTCAATATTAAGAGAATTTTGACTATTCATCAATGTCATTTTCAAATTCATAGTTTAAAAAAAAATTAGACATTTAAATAAAAGAAATTCTTCATATATTCCATTGAAATGTTTTCAAAATACATATAAATGACTTTGAGGATAAATACTCTACAACAACTTCATGGCAAGCATATTCTCGAAGTGCATGAACATTGTCATAACAACAATTCATCATACATCGAAATAGTATTAACTTATTCCTAAATTTCATTTCCATTTAAAAAAAAATTCTGGTCATTGTTACTAATACATGAGGATACATTATAATTAAAAAAAAGAAGTTTCTTACCCACGCAATTCTCAGCTAACTGACAATCTATTTTCAATTGTCACATAATCCTAACTTTCAAAAAAGAATAGCCCTTTCAAGTAAATAGCATGTAAATTTTGACTTTCAATGAAGAGTTCTCTACTGTGGATGTCATTCTCTGTAAGATCATACTTTCAGTACTCGACGTAAAAAGAGAAAAAACAATCTTCACAGTCAAAGCGTCTACCGCAAGGAGTCCTGAACAGAGAAAAGCGGTCTGATAAAACCGCTGTGGCATCTTCTGATGACCGGTATTGGGGGAAGCTAACGCTACCCCCAATATCAGTCATGTCAAGCATTTTATTCATCAAATTTTTTTTTTCCAAGTCTAAAATTTTGAAACAGGCCCGTCACTCCTGCGGTATGTATTTTGATGACCGATATTGGGGGGAGCTGACGCTACCCCGAATACCGGTCATGTCAAGCATTTTATTCATCAAGTTTCTTTTTCTGAAGTCTAAAATTTTGAAACCGTCCCGTCTGTCCAACGGTATGCATTCCGATGACCGGATCTGGGGGGAGCTGATGCTACCCCCAGATCCGGTCATCGAGTCGTCTAATTTGTGGAGGATTTCGAATTCAGGAGGAAGTAGAACAGTTTGCGGAGGATTTCGGGAGGAAGCAGAACAGTTTGTGGAGGATTTCGGGAGGAAGCAGAACAGTCGGCATAATTTACTGTCCCCGATATTCAAAAGGTCGAGCAATGTGCTTGTCGACTCCTAGTTCTATAGGTTTCGAGATCAGCAAGGTGAGAAGAACGGACTGTTAGCTCCCACTTTGGCTAAGTTCAAGATCAACTAGGTCGACTGAATTGCCTGTTACACTCCTAGTTCGGGTAAGTTGAAGATCGTCGAGGTCGACAGAAGTGCATGAACACTCCTAGTTCAGATAATCTCGAGATCAGTCAGGTCAAAAAAACTGCCTGTAGAATTCTAGTTCGAGTAAGTTTAAGAGTAGCTTGGTCAAGAAAAATGACTGTACGCTCCCAGTTCGGAGAATGTTCAAAATCTGCTTTGTCGACATAGTGACTGTTGCACTTCCAGTTCCGGTAAGATCGACAAAATTGAGGTCCACAGAAGTGCATGTACACTCCCAGTTTGGGTATGCTCAAGATCAGCAAGGTCCCGAAAAGTGGCTGTACACTCTCCGCTCGGGGAATTTCAAGATCAGCAAGGTCGATGAAAATGCGTTCACACTCTCAGTACGGGTAAGTTCAAGATCAGGAAGGTAGACCTCTCATTTGGTCAGATTGTCCAAACATATGCAAACTCGTACTGAGCTCATATTGGTCAAGCAGTACTCGGAGCATTCAAGCAGTGTGCTTCCAACTTCCTACACAAGCTGGTCTCATCATTCAGAAAGATTCAGCAAGCTCCAAACTTCTAAATTCGAATCATCAGTGAAACTGCCATGCTATCTGTCTTATTTTCTGAGACTTATTAGCTTATAAGTCCCGTTTTGTCATTTTATACCATCACGAGAGTTGACAATTCGCAAGTACCTTGTTAGCTGAGACATTCTAACAGCACATGTTCAATTTCTAATATATGTCGACAGTTACATTTGCTTCTACCGAAGTTAAGGTCAGCCAAGGAATATCATAAAAAGATCGTCATCATTGACTTTGAGCAACTTCCGTTTTGGAAATCTATGAGTGTCTGCTACTCTACCGTGGTGGCTGGAGTCAAGCATTTGTTACTTTGGGACTGAAACTACGGAATGACGAGCGATGCTAAAAAATATTCTACACTGTGTTAATACTCAGTCCTAGCTCAAGAATCTCCTAGTACAGAGAGTTCGGTAGCTCTGTCAAATCTAGACTGCGTTCCTTGAATCCGGCGGAACAACAATGATTCAAACATTAATTTTCTTAAAGAACTGAAGCGGTAGAGGGTCTTCATGTGGAACAAGCAATATAATAATGCAGAGAAATATTCTAAACAAAAAAGTTTAGAAACATACCTCAGTTTCGGATGTCGCACGTTGCTGCTCTTCACGGGAGGGTTCCATGCGAGCAGACAAAGAGTCCTCCTGCTCCTCGGGCACATGAACTGATACATCTCGAACACGACGGCTTCGTGTAAATCGGCTTGGGACCTCCTCAACTTCTCGCTGCGAAGTCATCGCAAACAGTCAGAATTTCAGAAGTTCCTCTACTCGCATGAACGAAAGCTCTAAACACAGATGAAGTCGAACTACGAATGTGCATTCACCGGAGAGACTTGTTGTTAAATATTTGAAGATCTAGTGCAGTGAGCTCCAATGCAGGAAAGATTTCCAGATTTAGAATTGTCAGAGACCCCCACGTCTCCGCATGTACGTGTGAGGTGTTCCTTTTTTTGTGGCGGCTGAACTAAAGTAGCCGATGAAGTCTCCACTACCGCATTCAATGTTTGCACCTGCGGTTTAACCAAGTTTAGAAATTGCTATTGTAATCGTGGAATGTTCTACTTTTGGCAGTGGCTTATTGTAATCGACTGTCTCCAGCTTGCATGACGGCAATGAATTTGATCCTGTTGATCAGGTGGCGCCAGGTGTGAGATATGGATAGCTAGACGTATATTTGGTGCTTATCTTCAACGCAATGCAAGTGGGTACCGATTGAGCTATCAAAGAATAATTTTTCATTGATCCAAGTTTCGTGTAACAGATCCTCTTGCGGGTTAACTGAAATCAAAGGAGCACCGTTTGGAAAGTCATTTCCTTCAAATGAGAATCTACCCTGCAACTAAATCATAGCTGACGTGTATTGGATCCTTTGCATCTATCAACCTAACTGAGCAAAACATGTGCGTTTGAGTTTCCAATACCCAAATTCGCAGTCCAGGTACAAATTAGTCTAGATAGTACTTACAGCTAGGAGAATTGACAAAACCACGATAGTATTTTTAATTCATTTTTGAAATCAGAGACCAGACATATTAGTGAAGGGAGATGAAGACTATACCCTAGAAGAACCCAGAATAGGTTGATTTTTTTTCACATGAATATGAAAGAAATAATAATGTGAAACAGTTCATTGACATTTTAAATTCTGACTTATAATGAATTGACTATGAATTTCTAAAGTCATAGGTGTGTTGGTAGTTTAGTGATGATAGATTGGACCATATGAATGTCAATGAACCTTTGAATGGAGAAGTGAAAACTTTTAGAGCATTCTATAGTTCTTCCTTTTATAGAATGATCCACATCATTCTATTCATTAATAAACATGTTAATGAATGTATGTTTAACTCATATGGATTAAAATTTACATTGATCTTTTAACCCCTAAACATCTGGATTGATCTCCTAAATTGACAATTTGAGAGAAAACATTAAAAATTTTAATTTGGAAAATATTTTGGATAGGAATACATATGAGAACTGTAGATTTTGATTTTTAAATTCTATCCGCACGGCAAGATCTACTAATGCTATCAACAATATTTTTCTAGAAATTTTAAAAAGAGAATCAAAGAATTTATTCTAAATTCAGATAAATCTAAAATATTATAATTTTTTCAGTAAAACTTGATGGAATGGATTTGAAAATTGGATCTCTGAATCTGGTGATATTTTGAAATGTTTGTGTCCTTTACATGTTGGACCTTGTTTTTGCACATAAACTTTTAAAGTAAAGTCAATGCAAATTGACCACTTGACATACTTCTACATTTAAAATATTAGAAATGTATATATTGTAGTAAACACCGAATGCAACCAATGGATAGGACAACAACTTCATAAAGTATCACCAAAAATTAGGATGACTATCATCCAAGCAGATATAAGACAGAAGGATGGATTTGAATGTGTTCATCATGCACAAGATGGACGTCGGAGCGCTCCAAGGTTAAAGGACGGACTTATATGTAGTAATTTCAGACTTTTTTATTCATCAATCCTTCCCTTGAATTATTTAAAGTACATATATATGAAAATTCTAAAGAATCATTCATTAAGAATCTCCTAGTACACATCTTTTGGCGCATTTTTATACTCCAAAATGGCTTCCTAAACGTTCAGGGGTATGAAATCAAAATGTGCATTCAAGGTACTGTGATCCAACTCTAAAACTCTTTGCACTAGTCATGGTAGTTCTATTGGGTGATTGTAATAGACCCTCAAAGACTCAAACATTTCAGAGTCCTACTAAAATAAATAAGTCATTTCTGAAATGAAGGTAAAGAGAGTGATCTATCTATACTACACAAGAGGAACTTAATATTTGCGTAGGTGGATGAAGAATACAAGAAATATACATACTGAGAAATGCTTTAAAAATAAATTCTATACAGACAGCATTGTCCAAGTACAAATTCAAATGTATTCGGAAGCATCAAAAGTACAAAATGTTTGTAAAGAAAAACTGACATGAGGAAGTGCTTCTGATGAAACATTTCGTCCGCTTGCTCTATCCTCCACCATGTCTTGCGATGAGACTAAGTTCTGCACCTCCACATTCTCCTCTACAACACTAGTTCCAGATTCATATTGAAGGACTTTTCGAAGGTTGATTGTTGCCGACTGAGCTGTCTTAGACACAGCTCTCTTTCCGCGATTCATTCTAGACCTCCTAAGTGACTTGGGAGATGAGAAATACAAAGATGAATGCCTCTTACGCTTCCTATATTGCAATGAGAATAAGGTAGAAAAGCTATCAGAATCTGAGAGCATGAGTTCAGAGCATAGTGTATTCAACCTATCACTCTGAAATGGTAATGCTAATCCTCTTGCCGAGCTTCAAACACAAGTGCTATTGAGAATTGGCTTGAGTTTATATCTCATTAGAAGCCATCTATATTTTGTGTACAACGCGTTACCCTATAGTAGGGTGTTGACAAACGCGTCCATCAGGAATGACAACTAATAAAGCTGACAATGATATTAATGCGCCGTCAACATTTGAAATGAAGCAAATAATAATAGCACTATGACAGTGCCCTTTGCCTTGTTGGTACATTCCAAAATGAATTTGTGTGGTGCGCGACATTTTGGCGCAGTCACTTATTTGAATACTCTTTAAATTGTAATTAATATAGTCACCAAACACTTTTACAAAATGCCTGACACAGCCGAACTACGCATTTAATACATTTATAAATGGATTCACTAATGTTATGCTAGAAAGGTGGTGTGGCAAATGCTCACTTATCTGACTTCATATGATGAGGTACTTGTTGACAATCTACTTTTGGGTTCTGTCACTCACAATAAAGGTGCCGCAACATGTAAATGCTTGAAGATGTTGGGTTCTCCTTCATGTGGTACATTAAACTACCCTCTTTCATTTGCAGTTTTGTGTGTGTGTATCGTTCAAGATGGCTTGCATTCGTATAGATGGTCATGATGTTCCCCTTGTCTTTCCTGTAGACGATGGAGAGCGGACTAGAGTCATGAGCCATCTTCTTCATGTTCGGTTTAGGTTCATAGAGTCATCCATCTATGTTGAAGAAGAGAGGAAGTCCAAATCAGGAGAGTTGGAGCAGTCAATTCCAATAGAGAGGTCTTTAGAGGAAACATGGCATTGTTGGTACCTTGCACCCGGAAACTATAGAGCGTATGGGCTGCCTTTGACTATGCTAGGTGCTTCAGCAGAGATTCGAAGTCGACAATCAGACGCCTCTACAGTAAATATGCCTTATGTTACTCAGTCTGTATCACGAAGTCCACCTCGTGAAGTCTTTCCAGTCCTTCATAATAGTGCAATTCTTCGAGCAGTGAAGGTTGAGAAACTAGATACAATCATAGAGTTGTCTAGTGAATCGGAAGGAGAGTCTCCAGATTTGACGTTGTCGAAGAAGCCATGTCATGTACCACCTATGTCGAAGGAAGTTGTTTTCTTGAAATCTGAGTCCGTGAGCTTGTCAAATAGCCAAACTCAGTCTCTGTTGTCTCGCCCTCCTTTGAATCCGACTGCCAGCAAGAGATTGAGCATAATGCAGTGTTTGAGGAGACTAGCAAATATGCACCGCTCAAGGAACGAATTGTCAACAATGGATCTCAACAACATGAAACATCACCGCGTGCAATATCTGCCACCCGTCTTTGATGGGAATGTTATTTTTGAGTTGCCTCCTTGTGGCTCTGCATCATCTTCGTCGGCAGTAAGGAACTTGGAAGGAATGGATAAGCGGTACGATGGACACCCATGGTGCAAGTTGGTGACAACAAACATTCACAACTCTGACAATTTGAAATTGCGTAAGTCTTACTGCGCTGGTCATCTTGTTTGTATGAATCCAGATTGTGACTACTTGAAGAGAGCAGGAAAACGCAACGAAACAGAGTGGACTGGTTATACAGTGTTTCCTTTTGTTGTAGGGGAAATTCCTCCTAAAGATTGTAGTCTCCTTTGCAAAGTTTGCAAAGTAAGTCCTACATGCTTGAATACATGCAATGGTAGAATTTACTACTACTATTCCGAGAACCCAAAAATGAGTAGGGCCGCTATTCATTTTGGAGATCATAGTCATCCTATAGCAAAGGGCATGTATAGAGATTCTACAGAAAAGATTTGCGGATTAATAGCGGAGCAAGTGGCCAAGACCCCCATGGCTACCAACTCTGCAATTGCCCTGTCCGCTAGCAAGGATTTCCTAACGAACTACCTATTTCATAGTGGAGAAGGTGAGAAGAAGATGTTGAAGGGCGAGGAATTGGAGGAGGTGATGGATCGGTTCCAGCATTTGAGCAATCCAAACATCCGGAATGTAATTTCTTCATTTCGCTCAAATAACCGAGGAGGAGTCATTGACAATATTATGACTATGAAGAAGGAGTCGAAGTTCGAATTCATATATGACAGTGTCTTCCTTGGACAAGGCAAAGAGAAGGTCTACATTTTTAAGATGCTCACTGAAGGACCAGGAAGTGGAGTGGACCTGGTTAAGCGCATGCAACCTGGAGGAGATCTTCAGAATGGATGGATGATGTTTGACCACGTGAAGCGAGTGAATGAGTGGACTACTATGGCTTGCTACGTGTATGATCATGAATACAAGAAAGTCAGACAATTGCAACATGCGATATGCAATCCGAAGATACCGAGATCCAAGTGCAATTTTGGAGCTCTTTAAACACTGTGATGTTGCGGCATGGTGTGGATCACCCAAATTTCAAGGGATTCATGGCAGATAGCGCTATGGCCAATTGGAATGCAGTGCGTATTATTTACGGCAGTGGTTTAGCCAACGAGAAGATGGAAAATCGTGAGAGAACATGTTTGTTGCATTGGACTACCTCTTTGTAGAAGCACACGCAGAAGTACATCAAGGAAGCATTTCAATCTCAGCATACTATGTTATGTAAACAGTATAAAGATGCAAAGACTATGGAACAAGCAGAGATACGATACTTAGCAATTCGCTCATGGTGGTTGTCATCTGGA
This sequence comes from Rhytidiadelphus loreus, assembly GCA_947034895.1. NCBI lineage: Eukaryota > Viridiplantae > Streptophyta > Bryopsida > Hypnales > Hylocomiaceae > Rhytidiadelphus > Rhytidiadelphus loreus. Next base: position 21,942,025 of record OX344765.1, on the reverse strand, counting down.
GCTACCAATGAAGATGGGCTTCATCACTTGGACCATTGGCTAGCCTTCTGGCATTTTGGTTACTGGCAGTGGGGAGGGTTCATGCAAATGGTGAGCAAAATTGTTTTCCCTAAATACTTGTTTTATATTGTGGAAGTGGATTTTAGATTGATGTATCTTCTTTTTTTCTTGAAAAATAGCATTTAGTAGTTATAGGAAAGAATTTTGATGTACAAATGACTTTAAAAAAATTAGCACTACATTTTTTTTTACGCCATTAAACCAAAAATGAGGGTAGTGCCGAGAACCCCCAAAACCTAAGTCGGATCCGACTAAGGTTTTTGGGTTGCTTCTCGGTACCCCTAATATTGGTTCAAGGAGCAAAGAAACTTTTTCTTATAGTGGACTGACGTCTCAAAATTCACGTGAAGTTGGCTGTTTTGTAGAAGGGAATGTTGTAGCAAATGAGTTTTTTATTTTATTTTTGATGTCATCTAATTTACTTGAAATGATTTCAATATGACATGAACTGAGATGTTGTAGTTAAGAGTTTTTGTAGTTTGGGTTGTTTTGTATGGTAAAATGGTATTGAATCTCAATGCTTAATATATTTTGTGGGTGCCTTTGTAGGATTTAAGTTTGGAGGAGATGGCGGATATGCCATCATGCAACTTGTCAGAAACAGTGCATAACAAGTGGCTTCAAATGTCTGGGAATCGTGGAAACAATTTGTTTGACGCCACTTGCGATGACAGTATTCGTGCATGGATGCAAATGACGAACTATCGTGCATATTTGAAGGAACATGCATCTGGATCTGGTCCATCAAAGGGCGAGTTGAAGTTGAGAGTTGCAAGACGAAGCGGAGACCCTAAGAAGATTGCAGAGGCGTTGAATACATTACCTGAAAGTGAAGGTGTTGGAAGTCGTATACCTCATTTGGAAGGAGAAGAAATCTTTGGAAGCACAAAGAGGAAGTTGGACGTACCAATTGGCGATGCTGGAGACTCACATAGACCAGATAAAGTCAACTTCTCCCAACCTCGTGTTCGAACACGGTCCACAACGGCTTCTGTTGATTCTTCCGGGGACAAAGGTAAGTTACCTGATGTGAACACTTGTAGACATGTGACGGTTGCTTTCGAAAGTGATTGTGACACTTCAAAGTGGCACATAGCTAGAATCAGCCAGAAATCAAATGCGAAATGTTTTGCTCAACAGCGAGGTTCAAATATAAAGTGCACTGCAAAAATTGCAAAGGGACAGAAGGGAACCCCTGCTCCCACATATCGTGGGAGAAAAGAAGATTATGGGAGTAAGCGAGAGGTGGTGGTTGACTTCTGGTTTTGCGGTGACGACATTGAACGATGTGTGAAAGGAAGCAAGCGTAAGTGGGTTATAGATTGGCCTGAGGTACCAGAGGTCTGGCCTGTTTTGATTGGACAGACTTGAGCCGAGATGAGACTTTACTATTGCAACATAGTGGCTTTCATCTCCAAGAGCGGCCTATACTATCTCCACGTCGACTCTTCAATCTATCAAACATATTCAAGTGTGTGTTGTATGATCAGCCACCTCCAGCAGATGCAAGTGTGTATCCAACAGTTCGAAACAATCGAACCATACGGCGAATTGCAAATGCACCAACCATAGAACAGCGTAACAAGTGGGAGAGTGCTGGCAATGTCAAAGGAGAAATTTTGGGAGTTACATTGTTGCCTTTCCCGGGATTAGGTGCAATTGTGTCACTACAAACCGGATTAGACCATAACAAAAATGTGTACCGAATCATAGTGGGAATGTACCCCTCGTGCACATGTCCGGATTATATGAACATGGCTATTTCAGTCATTGGAGGCCGTCAACAGTACGTAAATTGCAAGCACTTGTACTATTTGTACCGGTACTTCTGCAAGATGGACATCTATGAGGACAAATTCATTCATGCACCAAGTTATAGCTTCGACGAGTTGAAGCTTCTTCTAGTTAAAGCAGGGATCATCACAATTTCAGAGTAATCAGTAGATTCTCTTATGTAATTGACTAATATTGTATTAATTTAGATTTGGTTTAATGAAAATGTTTTTAAGCATACGGAATGGAACATGCTCATATCTTTTTAAATTTCTTGTCGTTTTTTCACTTCATTATCCTATTTAGATGCAATTTGTATATTTGTTTTTGGTTTACATGACATTGGGAAGTCATCAATTTTTTCTTCACTTCACAATTTGTTTTGCATTTGTGTTTTTGTGTTTCTGAAGGACTCTGAACTGTGGTTTAAAAAATTATTTTCCTATGTAATGGTCTCTTAATGAGATTCATACGAGAGTTTCATGAAACTATACCCACCTTTGCTTTTGTGAGACTAATTTACTTAAAAAATTATGTTATATTCTTGAAATAATTTTTGAATGCCTAGATATGCAAATTGTAGTTAGTGAACTAAATGGTGAACTATGTACCCCAAATTGAAGTTGTTGGAAAAAGCAATTGCCAAGTCATGCAAAGAAATTATTCAAATCCACGGTTATAGGATAAGTGGTTAAAGGTCCCAAAATTTACTAAAAATAGTAAATTTTTAAACTAAATTAAATTAAATTAAAAAAAAAAAAAAATGGGATTAAAAAGTTGAAATTTTTTAATTTCAAGGCTCCACGCTCATAAGCTCCATGCTCGCAGCTCACAAGCTCGCCTCTCCAAGCTCGCACGCTAGCGTCGTTGGTTTGATAGTACCCTAAACCGAAATTTCCAACGTCTTAAAATTTGTGGGACAGTGAACATGAAAATAATATATATAATTTGTAAATGCATGTTAAGAACAATCCTGTAGACTTCATGACCAAATGAAATGTAACCACCTATTATTTATTTCCTTGGAAATATTCATAAAAACTTATGGCAGAATATGTTTTGTTTTGTTTTTCTAAAATGGCAGTCTAGGTAGATTAAAAAAAAGCTCTTCATTCAAAAAGATTTCAGTTTAAAAATTGTTTTCTATATTTGTATATTTTTGGAGAATATTGAATCAGTCTATTTTTATGATTGAGTCAAAATTCATGAGGATTTTTTTGTTTGGCTTTGTTGGTTTTGCATTCAATAGTCTAAAGTAAACTTTGAAGTCTTTTATCTTACTCAATTAATTTTTGGTACGTGTCTTTTTGGTACTTGTTAATATAAAAATGACGGTGTTTTAGAGGTTAATAGGGTCAATAGAAGACAAAGTAAAGATTCCCTCGGACTACTAACGCAGTATATTAAAAAATTAGAATTGATTGTGACTTTTGTTGCCATGTGCAAGCATTCTCTTCCAATAATGTTTCACTCCAACTGCATAGGCAACTTTATTGAATAAAGCACGTGTTCTTTTTAGTTACCGCGAAGGTAGACTCTTGAAATTGTATCATTTATGTAATTCTTCCTTAGAATTTGTTATTACATCCACGGTCAATTTCTCTTTTTGTGGGTGAATTGGAGTGACACATCCTCCCACATGTATTGCATTGAATTTCGTATAGTGTTTAGCTTGAGTCAAAGATAAAAAATACAATTATAAAGAAAGAGTAGCATACCAAAATTAACATATAGTTACGATAAAACCTAATTTACATTTATCGTCGATTTCATTCAAGTTCCCATAATAAAAAATCTATATGTAGAGTGAAAAGTTCACTTTCAGTGTATTCCATTTACTGAAAAATCTTATCCTTTAATTTCTATAGGAGTCATCACAACTAATACTAAATAATGTGATTCATTATTTATTTCACTATTCAAATAGCATTTTCACGTCCAATATGATTATGTGGTTTAAAATTTGTAAATCATGAAAACATTCAACTAGTATTTATTAAATTAAGCCAAATTTCATGTGCATTCATATGCGTGTGATGAAAGTGTGATCACCATAAATTTGTATAAAAGGACACAACTGGAGAAAACTAAATATTTCTATTGAGATAGCAAAACGGATTTGTTTCATGGGAATATATATTATTTTCAATTGGTGCCCAGGAACAAAAGTGATGCCCAAATAAGCTCAAAACAAGAGAGAGGGGGCAACAAATTTTTGTGTTGCAAGAATTACAATTCGGAATTTTTTTGGTCCTTATACATTATATTTTTTGGACATTAAAGTACAAGGCAAGGTTGTTGCCCACATTTTGTTAATTTCACGTACAAGGTCATTTAATGTGACCACCAATTGCATCTTTTTTTGGGAGTCGTTAGTTTAGGAATAATTGCAACTTGCACCACGTGTTTTCCATTTCTTTTTATTGGAACTCTATGACTTCGTATTTTGTAGCCCCTAAAGGACCATTGTCCCTTCGGGGGACAAATGCGTTTTCGGGCAGGTACCTACGGGCTGAAATTTTCTCCTAATTTTTTGAAATTTTTTTTGCACGTCGAAAAGTTGATTAGCTTTGTGGGAATATAATTTTTTTCAAAATCGGTGCCTAGGAACAATAGTTATGACCAAATAAGCTCAAACGAGGGGACGGTGGGTAGCTCGGGCAGCCGGAAAAAATGGACAAAAATTTGAATTTTTTTTTTTAATATTATTTTTTCTCATAGATTATATTTTTTTGTAGCTGGAAAGCTTTGATTCATTTCATTTGGATATGTGATGAGAAAGTTATGGACATTCTTGTTTTTCGGGCGATTAGAGCATCTTCATTGTTGAAAAAAATTACTTGTAGGACTCATTTATGAATGCAATTTCTCAAATTTTTAATTTTTTTTTTTTTTTTGCATGGTTTGATTTACTTGCTAGAACAATCTCACCATAGGGATTAGTGCATTTGAATTCCATGTGAAATATAAGAATATTTCAGATTTTCCTTCTATCTCGTACCTACTTCTACTTAACAATTTTTTTAAGAATGATAATTAATGTTTTTTTGAACTTTTTTTTTTATGTAGACTCTCAACTCAATTTTCCACTATAAAGATTTAAAGCTCAAACTCTGTAGTGCAAAAATTTTAAGTTTAAAATGTTCAAAGTCAAAAAATCTAGTCCCGCAATGTGTTGAAAAACTTGTTTTTCCCACTTTAAATGCAGATATCTGTCAATCTAAGCGGGCAAAAATTCTGAAATTTTTGCCACACACTCTCATACTAGTAAAGTGTAAGATCCTACGGTTAGATATGAAAAAATAACGGTTTTTCAATTTTTTTACTCCTTGCCATAGATATGGCAGTTTTGAGTGTTATTAGGTAGAAAAAAGGGCTTTGTCCTTTAGGGGTTAAATTTGACTTGTGAGAAGAAGGTTAAAAGTTTTTTGCAGTTTTAACACCCTCACGGTCAAACATTATAATCTTTCACTGTCTAAGTGATGTTGTTTTCTTTACTTTTCCTATGAGATCTCCAACATGAGGTCAAGTTGAAATTCCTACGGTTACAATTTTACGGAATTTATACAACTTAATATGGAGATGTTGGCATTTTGGTTAATTTATAGGAAATTCCAAGTTAATCAAAATGGGCCGCAGGTTTGGATCCGGGTATAGGTCGGGTATAGAGTGTCCGGGTATAGGCTGTCCAAGTACCAGGAGGGCCGGTCATCAATCTGGGCCAGTTGCGTGAGACCACACATAGGGTTTGGTGCTCCCGAAGAAGCGTTTTGTTTGTTTTTTCACAGTCTTGCGTCGGGCTCGTGATTTGGCAGTTCTTCAGTGCCATTCGTTTGTTTTGAGATTCCGCCTTGGGGGAGTTCGTGTGTTTAGGGTTCAATCACGCTGTTTGGATCAGAGAGAGCGGTCTTGGAGAATTTCAGTTTCTTGTGGGAGAGTCGAAGGCGCGGTAGTGCTACAGCAGGGTTTTGCGATTGATTCTCCAAGTTAGTTCCAGTTTCGGCGATTGAGGGTCCGCTTTTCCTGTGCGCGTGAAAGTACGGCGCTGTAAATGTTCGGGGTTGAAGGGAGCGACAGTCTACACTGCGGAGTTGTTTCGATCATTCAATCAACCACGGTGCTTCTTGTGGAGGGTTTAAGGTGCAATCGATTCTTCTAGTTCTTTCTAGTTTCTGGAATGTAGTGCCAGAAATTTCTGTTTGCGTGATGGTTTAGCATGTGAGACTTTTGGACTAAAGGGCGGAGCGAGAGTTCACACTGCGGAGTTTAGTTTTGATCATTGAATCAATTGCGGTGTTTGCATCTTTCAGGGTTCACCGTGCTTGAGTTCGTGTTTGGAGGGTTTTACTTTCTTCTGTGAGAGTTCGCGTGGAAGTGCAGCAGCGGACTGATTTTGCGTGGAGGGTTTACAAGTTGTAAATATACGGTGAGTTCATCTTTTCTTCAGTCTTAGGATCTGCTCAGGTTTTCGCTAAGCTTGGATTTCCAATATGTGATGGTCTGTCTGTGCCTGGGTTTGCTTAGGATTTGACAGAGCTTGGATTTTTGATGTTTTTTTTGTTTGCTGCATTGATGAAATTGTCTGGAACTCTATAATTTCGATTTCAGGGTTTACTATTGTTGTCTTAGGGTTTGGAATGTCTGTATTTGCTTTGGTTTGCTCAGGGTCTCATTGAACTCTACATTCAGTGCCAGGAATTCCTATGCGCGTGAAATTTTAGTGTGAGTGTTTGGCATGAGTTGTGAATATATTGGGAGTTTATCATTTCTTCAATCCTCCGGTTAGCTTAGGATTCGGCTAAGCGGGAGCCAGGGTTTGTACAGCACTTGTGTTTCTAAACTATGAGGGATTTGTTTCATGAATGTAGGTCTGGATTTGGTGAACCTCGAACGAAGGCATTACCGTGAGTGCATTACTATTGGCATTGGTGCAGTTCTGGTGCAGGGGCGAAATCTGTAGCTTGGAGAAAGCAGGATTTGCAAATTGCAGCGACTTCAGTGATACCAGGTACATTTGTTACCCCTTCAGATTGAGCATAGAACGACATAGAAATCGCACTAGGACTATGGGTGCCTGTAACCACGCACCTTCAAAGTCGCATATAATACTTTGGAGCGCCCACCATAAACCTTACCAAGCCTTCTTGGGTGCTTGGAGGATTAGAGCGGGCGCTCTGAACCATTCCAAGCCCGGGAAGATCAGAGCGCCCGCTCTAATCCTCAGAATGTTGTTTTGAATGAAAGAGAGCGACGTGAATTGTACCTAGTCGGGGAGGTTCAGAGCGCCCGCTCTAATCCTCAGAATGTTGTTTTGAATGAAAGAGAGCGACGTGAATTGTACCTAGTCGGGGAGGTTCAGAGCGCCCGCTCTAATCCTCAGAATGTTGTTTTGAATGAAAGAGAGCGACGTGAATTGTACCTAGTCGGGGAGGTTCAGAGCGCCCGCTCTGAACCTGCCCAAGCGATGATGGGTGCATGGAGAATCAGAGCGGGCGCTCTAAGCCATTCCAAATCCTGGAGGATCAGAGCGCCCGCTCTGATCCTCTCGGAATGCTGCTTTGAACGAAAGTGAAATTATTTAATCATTCCTAGTTGGAGAGGATCAGAGCGCCCGCTCTGATCCTCTCAGAATGTTGTTTGATTCAAAGAGAGATTGTTGAATTCTACGTAGCCGGGGAGGACCAGAGCGCCCGCCCTAAACCTCTGAGAATGCACATTTGAACGAGAGAGAGATTATAGAATCACACGTTGTCGGGATGAATCAGAGCGCCCACTCTGATCCTCTCAGAATGCTGTTTGATTGAAAGAGAGATTGTTGAATTCTACGTAGCCGGGGAGGACCAGAGCGCCCGCCCTAAACCTCTGAGAATGCACATTTGAACGAGAGAGAGATTATAGAATCATACGTTGTCGGGATGAATCAGAGCGCCCGCTCTGATCTTCTCAGAATGCTGCATTGACCGAAAGTGAGATTGCTGTATCAAACGTAGTCGTGGAGGATCAGAGCGCCCGCTCTAATCCTCAGAATACTGTTTTGGATGAAATAGAGCGCACTGAATTTGACATAGTAGGAGTAGTTTAGAGCGCCCGCCCTGAACCTAGCAGATCGATCTTCGGTGCTTCGAGGATCAAAGCAAGAGCTCTATACCAATCCTAATCCTGCAGGATCAGAGCGCCCGCTCTGATCCTCTCAGAATGCTGCATTGAACGAAAGACAGACTGTTGTATCAAACGTAGTCGGGGAGGATCAGAGCGCCCGCCCTGAACCTACCATAGCGACAATCGGTGGTGGGAGGATCACTGCAGGCACAATGAACCAACTCAAATCCTAGAGGATCAGAGCGCCCGCTTTGATCCTCTCAGAAGCCTGTTTCGAATCAAAGACTTAATTAATTACTCGTCGTGGGAGAGGATCGAGCTCCTGCACTGGACCTACCAGAGCAAGCCTTTCAGCTTTGAAGATCAGAGTGCGCTCTGAAACAATCAAAGGAGTGCAGGATCAGAGCGCCCGCTCTGATCCTCCAAACACCCTACAGGCTAGAGCGCTTAGTTAGGTTCAGAGCAGACGCTCTAAATAGAATAGGTCCAGCAGATTCAAAACAGGTTTAGAGCGCCCGCTCTAAACCAAACAGGTCGAGCATATTCAAAACTGGTTCAGAATGGGCGTCCTAAACCTCACCAAAAGGGAATAATACAAAGTGGTTCAGAGTGGGCGCTCTGATTCAGTCGAAGAGATAAATGACCGCATTGTATATAGTGAAGTATCACTTTTGTAGGGATAGGATAGAAGGGAAATCAGATCCTCATTAGTACCGGATAAACAAGGGGAGGATCAGAGCGCCCGCTCTGAACCTCCTTCGCGGAGTCTAGCTGAACATCACTTCGCTTACCGAGGGTGCATTTGATTACCAGAGATGAATTAGACATAGATCATGGTAAACCCTCCATAATAATGGCCCTAGACCCCAACTCAGTTTAATGAAATATTGCTGGTGATTATTAATTCATCTCCCATGAAGGATATACTCGAGAGAGATTCAGAGCGCCCGCTCTGATCTTACCCGTGAAGATAAATGACGAATCATGAAGAGCAGGCCCATAGTCTAACCAAGTAGAATAGACTGGAATTCAATCTCCAAGCAAATGATGAATCAAGTAAAGCCCCTCGGTCGAAAACTACTTCATAATTAGTAGTACCGCCACAGCTATATATCCAGGTGCGGATTAGAGCGCACGGTCTGATTTGTACCAGTGTCTGTGCACAGTGCAATGGAGTCCTTCCTCGACAGTACGCCACACCTCACCGGGTACATCAAACCAATTGCGTCAGAGAGAGTGCACGAGTCCTGGACGGCATTCGTCGAAGGGAAAACTCCTCTGGAGTTTGTCGCATCCAAGGCCCTGTGGACCGTGGAGATGAGCTACCTCGAGGGCTCCCCCGTATTTTGTTTAGAACTAGGCTTCACGAGTAACGGTGACCCCAGATAGAAAACATTCAGGGAACTCGTAGTCATCAATGTGAATGTGCTGCGCGAGGCCATTCTGGTAGATGTAGTGAACACTTCGAACAACGCATTCGGAGTGCTAGCCATTAGGGTAGAAGATGAGATGACGTTCTGTCACGAACGCATCATCAAAAATTACGAGCAAGTTCCCCATATATTCCAAACCTTGATGCTCGACATTAAAGGTAGAGTAGAAGCTCATTTAGACAATTTTGTAGCAATTGGTCAGGCAGTAAAATCATTTCTCACCAATGCAAACAGTCTACAGGCTGCGGTAACAGTCGAACTCCAGTCCAAGCAAAAGCAAATAAATCAAATGGACTCGCAAGGTCGACAGCAGAAGAAATCCAAGAGGGGAGGAGCATCGAGCTCCAACGCAACCACGCGGGCTAGACCGCCGGTTGCATCGACCCTGGCTGGAGCCTCTAACGTGGCGCAAACTCGACCCCGTGCTTCTCCCGCGTCAGAGGTAACCGAGACGGGCGCGAACATCCCAGACCAACCGGCATCTCGAACTGGTGACACACCAACCGTCCCGGAGGCACAGAGGGACCCAATCATCCCTCCGCAGCCTGCCGATGAATCTGCGGGGCATTCCGGACCGAAGTCGCGAGAAAAGAAAAAAGCCACGAGGAAGAGGAATCCTCAACCCGAGGTCGCGGCCGGATCATCGCAAGATGCGGCGAGGATGGTCAGGCAACGGCGGGCAGATGTTGAGTCGCCCAGCTCCTAACAGCAAAGCGACCTGCTGGACAACACTGACGTCTCCGAGGAGGTCGCGCAGAAGCAGGCGATCAAGAAGGTGAATGGGAAATGGTTGGACAACCCAGACACCGTGCCTTACGATCTCGACGCCGTTCCGGATAAGCTGTTCGTGGATCTCGTCTTGAAGAGGGAGGCCAAGCGATCGGAGGAAGAAGAGGCGAGGAAGCGACTGAAGGTCGAGGCTGTGGCGAATAAGAAGTTCAAAGAACTGTCCAAGTACATGTACATATTCGGGCGGGGGACATTCTTTGAGCTCGAAGTCGACGACATGATTCAGGCAGACGAGAAGTCGGGTATGATCTTCCGACCCCTGGAGAAGAAGGGTGTGATGGCCGTGCTTGATCGAATGGTGAAGGTCAACTTCACCAAGCAAATCCTGACCGTGATGCCGGACACGGAGGCTAGGCCAACATGCTGGGCAGACTGCGTCAAGTCCTTTCCGCTGAAGATCATCAACAGCCAGCACACCTGGAAAGCGGCCAAGGAAATCATCTCGGGAGAGGCATCGGTCGACGACGAGGCGCTGAAGAAGAAGGTGCGCAAGTGGACATGCGAGGTCGTATGGTCCGACAACAAGAATCACTTGCACGCGCTGTCGTGCAAGTGCAACGACGGGAACGTGACAGGTCCTTATCTGTCGTCGCTGCCGGCTACAATCCAGCACTGTCGCTATCTGTGGGACAATGCTTGAAGGCCGGCGCAGCAGCGGAAGAACCTGAGGAAGGAAGAACAAGGCGAAGAATTTGCTCGCTACGAGGTAGGCATTTTAGTCGATCCATTCTGCCCATTCATTTCATGTTGAATCTATGTCTGGAAGTCCGAAGATCAGAGCGGGCGCTCTGAATCGATTTGGTTAGGATACCGTCCATGCATAGGAAACTGCCCTCCCCTAGATGGAGGAATTAGGACAGGCAGGATCAGAGCGCCCGCTCTGATCCGCTGAACCTTAGTCGGTCTACACGGATCCAACTTCCAAGTCCGACTCAAATGTGTTAATTTTCCTGCAGGAATTTCGTGTCAAAGCCGAGCAGAGTTTCGAATCGACTGGTCTTCTCAAGCCGTCGGGAAACTCCCAACGCATCTACGACCTGGACCGGATGGGGGAGCGGAAGGTGATCATGGCTTCGGAGGAGACGTGGGCCGCATGGCAGAAGGTATTCCAAGGTCATGAGTCGGGGTCGCTTCACGACATTGACTCCGGGGGACCCTTCAACGAAGCGACGACCAAGGAGGGGAACGTGAAGTTGTACAAGTTCCTCCCCATCACGAGCAACATGATGAAGAACCTGCACGACCTCGATGACGCGGCGGTGGGTGAGCTTGCTCGGAAAATCCTCGATATACCGCCGAAGGTCTACCTCAACAAGAAGCCCAATTCGTGGACTTTGGCCATTCCCATCGCCATGTGGTGCACGAACAGAAAGTACAAGAACGTGCTGGCGAAGGAGTTGGCAGACAGGGGCAAGTCGAGCGGCATGATATCAGCAAGCGAAGTCATCAACGCAGCCGGAGACATTGAACCGCAAGCGTGGCAGGACTTCAAGACGCAGTTGCGCATCAACGGCTTCCACACCTGGTACCTCCAAACCATCGATCCGGAGTACCTGAAGTCGGAGGTGCGCTCAGGAAAGAAGAGCGTCCTACCGTCCGATGAGCTCCTTGCCGCCTTCGACCGTGTGATGGTCAACTATGAACGCTGTGAGTATGTGCAGAGGTATTCGCGGGCCTCAATGTGCCGCTGGCTTCGAGCCGGAAGCAGGTTCGACCCAACGCTGTACGTCTACAAGAGGGAGAACTGGATCCCCCAGCGCGCCGTAGACGGACCCGCTAACCTCAAGTACTGCGAGGTGGGCATCATCGATTTCCGCCAGTTTCCGGGTATGGAGACCATGGAGGTCAATTCTGCCAACAAGAAAATCCTCGAGGAGGTGGAGGTGGTGTCGCAGTCCATCATGTCCTCGTCGGTCCACACGTGGATGCTGATCTTCTTTTTGAAGCGGGCGGCTGATGTGGACAAAGCTGTGAAGGAACTGTTTCCTGATTACAACATGCGACGGGAGTGCAAGTACGTATGTCGGGCGGGGGAACCTACGTACAAGGAGAAGAACAAGGTCTCCGTGATGTACCTGCAGAGGTCCCGGTGGAGGTGGATCAACTCGAGTGTGGTGAACACGAACGACGAGGTGCCTTCGTTGTCTGTTGAGGAGGACGAGGACCTGACCAATGAGGGAACCATCTACATGAATCGAGAGGTCTGTCGTCACGACAATCCGAAGACCTTGTCGAAGTATGAGCTCCGATACGAGGTGTATCTGCGCTTCATCGACAAGTTCTGCAGGGATCAAGGAACCGTCATGTTGGTCTTCGCTGGTGCGAAGCCAATTTCGGCGTGCACGATGAGCACCTGACCACGCTGTGTTTTCATAGTTCTTCTGATGTACATCTCGATGTAGCGGGCGTTAGACATTGTAATATCAGTAATGACTAAATCCTTTGAATGCCCGCAGATGTTGTCGCGTAGCTCTGTCACTCTGATCATCTCCACTCAGAAGGCCCTCTTGCGTCAATCCCAGCATAATCGCAAAGGCGCGAAGATGTGGCCGGATATTCTGGTCCCCGGTTGGACATTGCGTTACGGCTATGTCACCCCGACACCGGCGAGAGCCACTCGGCCGGAGCTAGATGAGGAGCCGAATCCTACCGTCGAGGAAGCGAAAGCGGACGAGGCCCTCAACATCGTGGACGCCGAAATCGAGCACCCCGACATCAACGCGGACGAACAAGAAGGAGATGAACACAGTGAGCAGACCGGGAATCGGCAAGACGAGGAAGGCGTCCAGGGAAACCGGGAGCCGTCGTTGGATCGTGCTAACAGCGATGCGACCGAGCAATCAGAGCAGCCTGACCGGAGCGGGCAGCCGAGGCCGGACTCTCACCATGATGATCCGGAGGATCCAATTCCTCTGGCGTCGCCGTCTCACTCCACTCTTGCAGCAGATCAGACCGCCCGCTCTGATCCCATCCCACCTCCATCTTCTCAGTCTCAAGTTGGAGCAGATCAGAGCGGGCGCTCTGATCCCATTCCTCCTCCGTCTTCTCCTTCTCAGACCGGAGCAGATCAGAGCGGGCGGACTGATTCCAGTCCACACCAATCCCAGTCTGATCCTCTATCTCCTGTCTAACCGCCTCGACCATCTCAGCCACTTGGGAGCTCCCGCTCAGGACTGGTCCACTCCCGCTTGCCTGCTTCCTTCTCCCCGCAGTCCTGGCGTCGACCTCCGCCATCCCAACAGGTTCAGGGCGGGCGCTCTGATGTGCGAGCTCACTTGTTTCGCGTTCCTGCTTCCCGTACTCCATCGATCGGAACCGCGAGCTCTCATCAGCCGGACTTGGTGACGCCATCCACTCCACCCAGGATGCAGATAGAGGACCTGCAGATAGAGTTGGGTCTGCTGAGGTCACGACTCTCTGAAGAGCAGCAAAACGAGATGGAGAAAGTGAGGCTTGATCTGATTCACACCCCCGCCACGCCCTCCGAGAAGACGATGAAAGAGAGGATCCAGGAGTCGCGGACCATCGTCAAGGACTTGAAGTCCCTCCATCCCGCGTCCGCTCTCAGAGAGGAAGTGAGCGTGACGACGTTGACGCTTGTGCAGGTCGCCGTCGACGCTCTTGAGTTGGAGATCCCTGAACCCAACCCTGAAGAGCAAGTGATGTGCGCCCATGCTACGGCAACCGCGAGGGAACTGTCGAGAGTTAAGAATTCCCGGGAGAGCCCGATCGAACTCGACGACATGGATGAATTGGACCTCGAGACGCGCTTGTCCAATTCGGCCAAGCTGAGGCAGGAGTATGACGAGACTGTCAAGGTCGCCCAAGCTGCATATTCATCGGATGCGGGGACTGTACCTTAGGTCGGGGGGAGTTCGGCCGCGGCGACTTCGGAGACGAAGCCGGACGTCAAGGTCGGGATCAACGTCGCATTCGCGGAGAGAGTTGCCGAAGAGGTCAGGAGGAAGGAGTCTGGGAAGATGGACAAGTGCATCGAAGAAATTAATGCGCTGAAGAGGGAGAAGGAGGAAGAGAGGAGGCAACAACAGCTGAGGGAGGAGAAAATGGAGTGGAAGAAGCAACAATGGCTACAGGAGGAGGCGGAGAAGAAGGCGAGGCGAAAGGCGAAGAAAGTAGTGAGGGAGAAAGAACTCGCGGAGGAGAGGAGGAAACAGGCCGAGAAGGATGAGCTAAACGCAGCGGCTTGGAAGGAGAACATGGAGTTCATAAGGGAAATGAGGGAAATGAAGTCGCAAATCCATACTTCCAAGACGGCGCCTTCTCCCTCTCCTCCTCCCGTCTCTCCGATTCCAACTCCAGCTAGCGAGCTTCACAACGTCTCGGGAGTCTCCACGAACTCGGCTTCGGCGACGGCGTCCGCGGCATCTGGCCTTCGGCACCTGGCCTCCGGAGAGGCAACGCAAACCGGGGTGAGTATCACTCACGAGCCAGACGTCGATGACCTGGCCCTCAGTCAATTTCCGTTTGTGCATGTCCATGAACTCTCCCATCGTCCTATCATGCACGACGATGACCCTTACGACCTCGACGTGGACTTGGGAGATATGGAACAGTCCTTCACTAACTTGACTGAGCAATATGCCCCGCGTGTAGGCCGCGATGGCGACACAGTAGAGCCCGGAGACGGAAGAGGAGCAGGCGCCGGTCAATGTCGACGAGGCTCCCGCGGTGGGTAACCCTTCGACATAGCTCCCATCATTTATGTTTGTCGTGAAGGTGTGGACGCTATGTGAGGGCGTTACGCCGGGGCCTTGAGTTCATCTAGATCCCGGCGAGTCCACGGGGCTGTGGGTCCGTAGTCATAGGGGCTCTCCTTGTCTTCGCTAGGATTTCAGTGGTCATGTTCATGGAGCGTAGACGTGGGCTTAGGATGTGAAAATCTCCTGTGAGAGTGGGTCCGTTTGTAAAACATTGTTATATTTGTAATATATTGGATGTGTTGTTGACAAACATAAATTGCTCAGTCTCTGGTGACTGCATTCCATTTCGCAATACGTTTTTCTTTTCAATTGATTA
Organism: Rhytidiadelphus loreus; assembly: GCA_947034895.1. Taxonomy (NCBI): domain Eukaryota; kingdom Viridiplantae; phylum Streptophyta; class Bryopsida; order Hypnales; family Hylocomiaceae; genus Rhytidiadelphus; species Rhytidiadelphus loreus. Next base: position 21,926,834 of record OX344765.1, on the reverse strand, counting down.
TGTGCAATCTAGTTACGCTCTTTTGATTTTGGGTTCAGGGTGACAAAGCTCTTGTACTGGGCGACGCGTCTGCAATGTCCCCACCTGTTCCGGTTGCTCCACGTTGTCGATCGTTGTCCCCTCGCCGGAAGGAAACCGTCGCCATCCCCATGGAAGTCGACACTCCCGATGCCATTGGGCGAGCAGTGCCTGCGGTCCAAGTCACCACCCCCACGGATGTAAGAAAGGTGAGGCTCCATTTCCCTCCAACTGTCTTACCTAGCTTGTCTGTATCGGGCATGCGCGTCCGTTAGAAATAGCACGTCCGATTGAATTAGCACGTCGATGAGGAAGACTTCCCTGCACATCTCCATTAGCATGCATGTCTGTTGTTCTGGATCGATGTCATTCATTCTGAAGTCCACTTTGAGCATGGGGTTTCGCATCCGCAAGCCTCGCAGCCGCCCGACAAGACGCCCCCTCCCGTCGCCCTTCCCCCCTTCAGTTATTTCCTGATCCTGGAGGTAGAGGGGGTGTTGTGTCGAACCCAGCACGTTCAACGAGTCCTGCACAATCCCGTGCCCCTAGGAGAGGCCCCTTCGGAGGAGGAATACAACCCGAGTAGATGCCACATCTTCGACGAGTACACCCTCTACTGCCATCCGCACATGCGCTAGTTCTTGAAAAACTTGGACGAGAAGTTCCACTTGTCCGTGTGGACCAGACTGCCCGCCGCAATCGCCAAACCGGTGGTGGATTTCCTCTTCCGCGGCATAGAATGCTTGAAATCCTTGCGCGTGCTGGCCCTCGAGGAGTGTATCTCCATAGTCGAGAGACGGCCGGCGAATGCGTGTAGGTGCAGGCCTCCGCCGTATGTTCCGGACGCACCTTGCCCCGCGCACCCCGTCCACGTCTTGCCCGATCCCGATCTCGAGGAGAACATTTACATTCAGTTCCCCGATCATCCCAAGGGGCAACTACGGCTGAAAGTCCTGCACAAGGGCGTCTGGAACAAAGATAGGTTCAGGGCGCCGAATTTCAGGGCAAATTCCACCAACACCCTGCTCGTCGATTACTCGCCCGAGAGCACCATCCTCAATCCGCTCTACAACGCCATTTTCCCCTTATCCTATGCCGGCAGTGAACACGACAGAATCCTGTTGGGGACGTTGGCCTCGTATCTCCGCGACTTGCTAGATTCCGATTTTAGCGTGTCGCAATACCTGTCCAGTAACCCCTTCTGTTGGGCCCCCGACGTTCCGATGAGGCAGACGAAGCTCGGACTCAGAGTGCGCGCGTGCGCTTCATGGCAAGACGGGTCCCTCTTGCTAGAGTATCCCGATGTCGTGAAAAAGTACACTAGGCACGGGAACGATCATTTCATCCCCCGAAGATCTCCAAGAGAGAATAAAGGGAAGAAAATGACATGATGCCCACTCGTGTACCGATGCTTGTGCAGGGCCGTCACCGCGTTTCCGCGCCGGGAGGGCCCTCCGGCGACGGCCGCGGCAGGAGACGAGCCACTCTAAGCGACGGCGGACGCGGATGACGGAGGAAGTGGGCTCTTGCTCCGGCTCCATCGCCCCAGAGGAGGAAGGCGTTGACGTCACGTCGACGGGATTGTAAATGAGGTTGTCGACGACTACGTGTATCGTAAGGTGGGCTTATCACTACCCTACCCCTCCATCGGCAGTTTGAAATTGATGCTTTAGCGGAATGTCTTTGAGTTCGCTGTCTGGCCCTCTCCTAGTCCGCAACTAATCGTTGGCCTCTTTGTGCAGGCTACTTGGTCTCTATCCAACAGCAAGGGCGATCTAGTTTCTGGGTGTCGGCTCGTCCAGGTGAATGGTTCAGGGCGCCCGCCCTAAACCTTGGACGACATCCTCGTCCCGTTGCACCGAACTCTTGTCTTCGACGTCAGGACTTTAATCCATTTAGATTATGTTTTAGGATTTGGGATGTCTAGAGAGTACTTTAGGACTATTACATTGTACGAATGCTTCTCTTTCTTTTTAAATATAAATTGTAGGGCATCCCCACATTCTTTATAGACATATACGTACCCACATTGCTTACTGCCCCCTTTAGCTTGCAAAATTGTAGATCGTCAACGAACCACCATTTCACCAACGACAGCGGGCGTCTATTTGCTATTCATGTCTCTTGTGAAGACCGTGCAGTGTATTCAGAGAAAGGCGGACAAATGCTCGTCAACTCCGGTGTGGATCCATTCTGACGTTGTTATCGTGCTGGCTCGTTCATGGTTGAACTTGCCGGCTGTATAGAGCAAAAAAGTAGGGACACTTGCGGCCCATCTTCTGTCCGAACATAAATATTCATGGGGGATTCATGGCACTGGAATCCATGGCCCTGATCTTGGTAGGGTGTCACCTGCATTCAAGGAGCTCCTCGGCGCAAGGAAGGACCACGTTGTCATGCACATTCTCCTCCTGTTGTTCTAAGGTACTTGGTAGCAGCAACGTCCATCCTCCGTCCTTCTCCCGGCATCCGGGGTTTCTGTAGGCATGTGCCAGATGCGGTCTACTATTTTTGGGACGGTGGATCGGTGTGGGGAGGGTGTCCATCGAAGTATCTATTGACTGCTCATAACTCAAGCCGTCGAGTGCATGCGTGTCGTTGTAAACCAACTTGGCTCTCGCTGTGCACCGTGGTATTCGGATGATGGCACATCCGCTTGACGTCTTGAGTTATGAGCAGCCAATAGGTACTCCGATGGGCACTCTCTTCACACCAATCCACTTCCCGAGAAAAGTCGACCGTTTCTGGTTCCCACCCTCAGAAGCTCCGGATGCTAAGATGTGGACGATGGATGGCCGTCGCTGCTACCAAGTACACTCGAACAACTTGGAGAGAATGTATATCACAGCACCGTCCTTCCTTGCGCCTAGGAGCTCCTTGAATGCAAGTGACGCCCTGTTCGCAAGGTGGGTCTTGGTGTGTTTCATGGGTGACCATGTGTCAACATCTTTCGAGGAGGAAGTTGACTCCCCTATGAACTTCTGTCCGGACATGAATATTCACGGGGGATTCATGGCAATGGAATCAATGGCCCTCTTCTTGGTAGGGCGTCACCGGCATACAAGGTGCTCACTGGCGCAAGGAAGGACGACGTTGTCATGCAGATTTTCCTCCAGTTGTTCGAGTATACCTGGTGGGAGCGAGCGCCATCCACCCTCCGTCTCCAAGCATCCGGGGGTTTTGTGGGCATGTGCCAGATGCGGTCTACTATTCTCGGGACGGTGGATTGATGTGGTGAGGGTGTTGATCGGATTACCTATTCGCTGCTCATAACTCAAGCCGCCGAGTGGATGTGGGTCGTTCGTATTCAACTTGGCTCTCTACGTGCATTCTTGAATACGGACAACCCCACATCCACTCGACGGCTTGAGTTATGAGCAGCCAATAGGTATTACGATCAACGGCCTCATCACATCGGTGGACTTCCCGGGAAAAGTCGACCGTTTCTAGTTCCCACCCTCAAAAAATTCGGATGCTAGGACATGGACGGTGGATGGCCGTCGCTCCCACCAAGTACACTCAAACTGCTGGAGGAAAATTTGTATAACAACGCCATCCTTCCTTACGCCAATGAATTCCTTGTATGCCGGTGACACCCTATTCGCAAGGTGGGTCCTGTTGTGTTTCAGCGGTAACCATGTGTCAACCTCTTTCGAAAAGGAAGTTGACTTCCCCTGTGAACGAGGATGGATTGTGAGTGCTCTTGCTTTTACTCCTCACAGTCGACCGGTTCAACCATGATGTATTTGGCAAAGAGGCGACGCCGGAACTGGTCCATGGCGGAATTGACGAGCATTTGTCTGCAAATCTCCGAATGCGCTGTAAGACCTCACAAAGACATGATTAGCAAATAGGCGCTTGCTTTTGTTCATGAAGCTCAAGACCCTTCACTCGAAGTTGGCCGGAGGCGGTTTTGGAGGCGCAATTGGAGAATGTGGAGTGAAGATCCAACTCTATGCGGTGGCGAATGAACACTGAAGTAGTGTGTCTCGGCGTGAACTTAGAATGTACTTAGTTAAGATTGTACCTTCCCCCGTTTTATAGCTTGTCCCGGCGTGAACTTAGTTAAGATTGTACCTTCCCCCATTTTATAGTTTGTCCTGCAGCACATGGTCCCCAAAAGTTCGGCGTAAATAGTTTCTTCTTGGACTGTACCTTTTCTTCTACATCTCTCCCTTTACTATACACGGCAACCGGTAGAAGAGAGAGCTAGGAATGTTGTAGACGGGGTTGGATCCCTATGCAAATAATCCACTATGACCCTATTCAATAAAGTGTGTCTTCTTTAAACAATGGCCGCGACTTCATTTGTGCCCCTGTTCTCTCCGTGCATGCAAACGCATCCAGATCAGTGAATTGGTTTCCTCTTCGCCACTTTGCCAATAACCCAAGTGGTGATGTTATGTGTCTTTGTGATCCACCACAAATCCTAACAGTCATCCACGCCTTGCACAAATTATAGCGCTTAGAGATGTTTTAGAACTTCCATTGAGGTAGAACGCTCTAAAAGCGCCCGTCTTCTTGAGCGGGCTCCTACAAAAAGGTACTAAATGGATATGATTTCGTCTTGAAATGGACCTTAACGACTTTTGGTTGAATCAAGGAAAAGGTGTTCTCTATTGCAGGAGTCCATCAACGGCCTGGGTATCCACAGTTTCCTTCCAAAGATCACAAATTGGTGAATACAACAGATTTCTTTGGAAATCCGTAACTAATTCAGAAATGCGTCTAAAACTTCGAATCCACTTGTGTTAGGTTCGGCCACTTTTTTTCTATCTCTGAGCAATTTTTAATCGTGAAAATCTATGAAAAAGGTGGAGCTGTCCTTCAATGGCCGGTTTCAGAGCATATTACCTAACCGTCTTGTTCTGAGGACGACGTGTTAGACCTTAGAACACGATGCTGGACATGCCCCATGATGGACATCTACGTCACATAGGGCCCATACGGAGTTTGCCACGTACGTATGGGCTTGATTCTGACCCACATGCAGAGAAATCAATGGAAATACACGTATTTTTCTACCCCCACTCCCATCTCTAAACGCAATTTCGGCCCCCCGCCATCCCCAAAACCGCCATTATAATGGAATACCGCCATTTTAACGAAATTGGCCATCTATACTTCTTAGGATGTCAGGTCAGGGTTGATGTTGGCATATGACCCATGCCTCACCCGCTTGTCAGAAGATAGCTTCAAGGGGAAGTTGAACTCAACTCCCTGATTGAATCCAATGCTGCTAGATTGGACGTAATATATGCCTGAGATGCTGAAAAGACAGCTAGTTGGGGGGATTCTCTTATGACTCACCAGACCGGACGTAATAGATACCATCGAGTTGAAAAGACGGCTGGTTTGAGGGCGTTTTCGTACTAGCTAGACCGGACGTAATAGATACCATAGAGTTGAAAAGACGGCTAGTTTCAGGGAGGTTCTGTACTGGCTAAACTGGACGTAATAGATACCATCGAGTTGAAAAGACAGCTAGCTTCAGGGAGGTTCTGTACTTGCTAGACCGGACGTAATAGATACCATCGAGTTGAAAAGACGGCTAGTTTAAAGGCGTTACTAAGTCTCGCTAATCGTCGTACACCTAATTAGAGTACTGACAGACGACTGGCCTGGGATTTCCGCACTTGGCCTTCACACCTTAGTATAAAAGTAGGAGGGAGTCCCTCGTCTTTGTGTGCTGTGTGTTGTAATGTGCAGGTGCAGTAGATTAGCAGATGGACCACGGTTGGTACAATCCACCGGCAGTCCTTCCAGTAGGACTCTTCAACATTCGGGTTCAGTGTATCGAGAAGCTCAACTTCACTACTTTCCTCCGCACTCATTTTGGTCAAGAATTCCTGACCCAGGTGCTCCGTAGCCCCTGGCCTTTGATAATTCCAGCAGTCACCTATGGGGAAACCTGGGATAGCGTGATTTACATCCTCATCTAGCACTGTGCCGAGCGACCTGTGAGGCACTTCTACTTCCTACCTTCCATCATCTTCTATCTTCTATCTTCCTCTTAGTCCAAACTTGCTCCGTCAAGGACGGAATGTGGGTTTTCCAAATTTCTTGTCTATAGGTCCAAACCAACTCCATTTGGGGCGGATAGTAGGGGAGTAGTATAGCATAGCATATCGTCGTCATCATTGCCTTGTCACTCTTCCTTCGTTACAGCCTTCCTCCACTTCATCTTCCTCAGTATCGCTGACGTCGCCATCCAGTAGCGCCCACATGAATGGTCTGACAGTCCTTCATACCAGGTAACTGGATCTGAGGCCTGGCCGACCGCATGTGGATCTACGGTGGTGTTCCTACATCATCGCCCTGGTCAACGAGATGGGATCTCTTCCATCTTTTCGCTTTCTTCGCCATCATAGTTGGCATTGGCATTCTCTTCCTCACATTTCGAGCTGCAGTCACTAGCAATAGACCACCTTTCCCAACTAATCGGGACATCTTCCGCGAACACCTACACCACTGCACCGCAAACCGAAGACATCGGGGGGAGGCACAAGGATACCACTGACACCCTCAATGGGAGTCATGCCAGGCCCTCGGAATGCAACTTCCGAGTCCCAGCCTTCCTCCCCTTCATCAGCAGGTTCTCCAAGACCCTCTGAGCCTTCACCTCAGAGGACGATGGAAGAACCAATAGGGGGATTTTCATCCCCAACGCACTCTGGGCCTTCAGCTCAACCAGGCAATGCACTAGCCACGGAGGCCCTCACGGAGCTCCTCACACAACCCAGCATTGATGACAGTCCTCATCCAGACGAGGAACCAGCAACGACTGCGGATCCCGAGGTAGCACGCCAAGCCCGCATCGAATCAGCAGAAAGGGCAGCGCAACTGTCGCGACTACTCCGCTCACGTCGGCGGTTACGAGAGGAGGCACAACAACCCGGTCGACGACTGAGAATTCCCAACGCACTCACCGAAGAGGTTAGATATTGGCCAGTAGCACCAAGGACATTAGTAATTCTCATAGAGGATTATGCCTTGTTCCGTGGTGACCCGCCCCTCTTCTTAGAGGGACAGTTCGCCAATCGGGAAGATCCCCGCAACATCACCAAGAGGACTTCAAGCGGTGACCACGTGGTCACCATCCACGGTCCACCTCTGCAACCATTGCCTCGCGAACGCCAATCAGCCTACGTCCTCGAGGTTGTGTCTACTCTCCGAACCTTCTTAGGAATCTAAGGTGGTTGTCCTAATATTCCCTTGTACATAGCTATTCAAAAAAAAAAAAAAAAAAAAAAAAAATGCTTTGTTTTATATAGGGGGCACTAGTTCAGGGTTGGCCGGTATATATACCAACCCGACAAGACAACAAACGTCTCCCGCCGCGGCAGCTCAGTGGCCTGTGACCGACAACCTCAATTCCAGCGGCGAGGGTTCGACCTTTGGGCCGTCGCCGGGGCGCCACCCTTGAGCTAGTGACAAGGCAAGGAACCGCTACCAACTACCATGACGGGAGACACTTTTGCAAGGGTCAAACCCCCCCAAAAGGTCCTCTTGCCTCCCTCTTGTGACTTCTTTCCTTGTTTTTGTTGTTCTTCTTTTTTCTTTTTCTTCTTTTCAAAACACATAGTCCAAACTCACTCCGTTGAGGGAGGAAGGCGGGTTTGAAATATTTTTTGGCTATAGGTCCCAATTTGCTGCATCAAGGAGGGACAGGGGGTTTCCTTTCTCTTATTCTATCTCCCTTTAGTTCCAAGCTCACCACGTTGAGGGCGGAAGGATGGTTTTTCAATTTTTTATCTGTAGATCCAAATCAATTCTATTTGAGGAGGATGGGGAAAAAATTCTATAAAATATAAAAACTATAATACATAAAATGAACAAAAATATCCCCCCTGTAAGATGGTGTCAGGACTTGTCTTGTTCACTGTCTACTTCTTTTGTCTTGGGTTGTGAGGACTTAGTCCTCGCAAAATAGTCATTACCCTTGCATACGGACGGTTTAGAACCAAGAGTGGTGCTGGGCTGACCACATGATGGTGCTCAACTAGATAATCCACATGATGGTAGAACAACCCTACCAGACTTAGCACCAGCTGCCTAACCCTCAGGTCGCCATTAGAACATTTGACCGTGTGCCCAAGGATAGCAAAACATTCTAGGTTCTCATGATTTTTCAAATCATACCACAGATGGCCGCCATATGTGAGCCCCAAATTCGTCACTTGGGACTCATTGTTTTCTTTTTTTTAGTTTATTACAAATTAAGGCATAAAGTAGTACAAAAAGCCCAAAAAAGAGTGTAGAACCAAAATAGGTATGTCACGTACCAGTATAGCATTTGGTCATAAATAGCCTTTTATCCATAGATTACCCATAAAACCCACTTGTATATAGGTTAAAACCCGTGATTAGTGGGAAACAATAGGGCTACTAGGAACTTACCCAAAATAGCCCAAAACCTAGTGCATGTGACCATGATAGGCTAAATTAAGTCTTAGGAGAGTGAGGGAGGTCCCCACGTAAATCTCCAAAGATAGGTTCTAGTTTCCCCATTCCACCGACAAAACATTAGGAATCCAAGTTGTTAGCTTGCAGGTGTTACTTGTCCCAGACAGGCCGCATGGAGGAATCCACAGCCGCCGGATAGTGTTCTCCGATCTGGAGCATGTCGGGATGTCCACGGCAAAATCCATTTGCCAAGATTCCCTCGCATGTGAAAGATTCCTTGACTGTCGGTGATTCAACCGAAGTCAGTTTTCACCTCGCCACCAACTATGTGCCAGAATAGCCTAAGACTTGGCACGTGGCTTGGGGGACTCCATGAGAGGTTCCCCAAAAAGTCTCGGTTTTTTCTAATCTCCAAAGGATCTTTTTCCGAGCAGTCAACCGCCAAAGGCCACGTTGGGAAATTCATGGAAAATACCCAGGCCGCAGTAAAATCTCACTAAAAATTAGACTAGCATCTTTTATGTTAATAACGCGCCCCGACAAATTTCATGGTGTTCCAATAGCGGGAAGCAGCCGAAACTGACAACATCCCCCCAATTAATAATTACGGCAAGATCTTGGCGGGGTTGACCAGCGTCCCGAGAGCGTACGAAGTCGGAACAAAGACATCAAGGAGCCTTTTCTTACTCCCTAGAGCCTCCCCAACAACCCTAGCTAGTTACCCAAGCCAAAAGAGGTAAACCCAAAAAGTTAGGTTTTTACCCTTTTAATTGGCTCTAGTTGGCACTAGTTTCCGAGGGGTTTTTTGTGATAGAAATAGGGGGTAAGGGGTCCCTTAGGCTAAAAATGGCATTCTGAAGCCATTGGCGCAATCCATTTGCAATTCCGAGCTAAACTCCAAAAGTTAAGAACTAGGACCAGCGTAAAACCCAAGATTAGGTGAAAATCTCAAAGTTGGATGAAAATCCGGATGGATGAGGTTACTCGTCGAGGGGGGGAGTGGGCCCTTGGAAACCTATAAAAGGGGGCCCTTCTCTCTCCCAAAACACCCCCAATACTTGTTTTGGGTCCGTGGGTCCAAGTTATCTTGGAATTTTTGGCATTTCAAGCCAAGAAACCTCTACGGTGTTTTCGGAGCACTTTTTGCTCCCTTTGTTGTTCTATCTCAAGCTCTTTGAAGGTCCTTTGAGGTCTTTCCATCTTACCTTGTACTTGTTGTGAGTCAAGAGGGTTTTACTTGCTTTTTGTGCATCTTGTACTAATCCTAAAGTTACCCCCCACCGTACCTTGGCGATGCCGCTTTGGGGGGCCTTTAGCATGTAAAGTGTTGTCTGGTTTATGCTTACCTTGTGGGTACGGTTGCCTCATGTGTACACCCTGACCATAGTCATCCCTTCCATGTTGTTTGTGTGTGGACCCCACCGCCCGTGAGACGGCGAAGCTTTGAACTTACAACTTACCCCAGTCTTAAAGTGTGTGTCAAAATAGGCCCAGACGGCGGAGCTTTGAACTTAGGGACATTGCAAGTCTTAGAGTTGGTGTCAAAACCAACCTTACGGCGAAGCTTTGACTTCCTACGTACCTTAGTTCCAAAGTTTAGTTCCCAAGACCTTCTTGGGAAAGCCCAAAGTTTAGCCCCCAAGACAAGTGTGTTTATTTCCTTCTTCTTTTTGTGGTTGACAGGCCCCCGGGCCCAGTTAGAAGTAGTGAAGTCTTTTCCCTTTGTTTTGACAACAAAAACCCCTTCCTTTTAGAAAAGAAAGTCCAGTCCTGGGGAAGACCACCCCCAAGAACCAAGGTTAGCCAAGCCCTTAAAACACCAAGCCAGCCCTTAAAACACCAAGCCATCCCTTAAAATACCAACCAGTCAGTCTAAAACACCAGCCAGCCGGCCTTAAACACTAGCCAGCCAGTCTAAAACACCAGCCAGCCAGCCTTAAACACCAGCCAGCCAGGGAAGTCGGGACTGGGATGCCGGGCACTAGGGAGTCGAGACTGGGGTTCGGGACTGGGTTCACCGGGTCCTGGGGTTCGCCGGGTACTGGGGGGTCGGTACTGGGGAATCGAGATTGGGCACCGGGTACTGGGGAGTCGGGACTGGGGTTCGGGCTGGGCGTCAGGCACTAGGGTTCGGGGTTGGGCTGCGGCTAGGAGGGTCACTGGGGCTGCGAGTCCAGGGCTTGGGGTCCAGAAGAGGGGGAAGAGGAAAAAAGAGGAGAGGGAAGGGGGGAAACTAAAAGTTGGGATTAGGGGAAACTTAGAAGGAAGCCAAGGCCCTTAAGGTCAACGGGGAAAAAGGGGAAGGAAGGAAGAAACGCGACACCTCCGCAGCCATACCTGCAAAACACGCACCTCTCACTCTCTCATCACCACCAAAACAACAAAATAAGAATGGTAGGAGATCCCAGGGAGGACACTCTTCGTATTTTCTGGGTACCACGTGCGGCGCTGGGGTATTTTTAGGGGGGGTATTTATTTGTTTTTTTGAATTTTCAGGCCCCTATAATTACTTATAAACCCCCCTAGAGCCCATATTATCATGCCTATCTTTACTTATAATACGTACATAGGCTGAATTTATTGGAGGCTATTTTCTTTATAAAGAACAAAACTAATTTAACAAGTAATGAGAATTAAAGTGACAAGATATGCCCTATACACCCACAAGATTCAACTTTAAGGCAAAAAATGGATGTGTTTACATTAGAATGCATACTAAAAGACAAATACATGCACAAATGCTAAATAAAAGCAAGACATTACAAATGACAAAGTAATGAAAGAGTTTAATGTACAAAATGTGTTAAAAAACACAAACATTACAAATGAAAAAGTAATGAAAGAGTTTAATGTACTAAAGGTGTTAAAAAACACAAACATTACAAATCATTTACAAGAACTATGGCAACAAGCTGCAGTTCTAAGCCATCCAACACATGTGAAAAAAAATTTAGAGTCTATGACACAAATGTCTACTTGTACATGAGACTCATAGTCACCCCAAACCAATTGGAGAAGTGATCAGCTCCTTCACTCCTACAACCATGTTCTGCAAATCCACCAATCATCACATTCCAAGTGATTACACTGCACCCCATAAATCACAAGTCACAAGTCTGATTGACAAAACCAGCAGCCTCTCAGAAAACAGTCATGCATCAAAAAAGATGCCACACTTCCAATACATGTGAACAAGTGCATCCCTCACACACAAATGTGACTGAAGTCCTCCTTTCAGCTCTACTTTCAGCTCTACAAGGCCCCAAGATGTGCACATGCATTCAAAAAAATTGCATAAGGAATAGCATTTGGTTTAGGGCCAACCGGTTGCACTTGTCCTCCAGACGCAGCCTCAAAGACGCGTAGGTTTCATCGGCTGAAACCTTCACCTTGCTGTACAGAGTTGCAACACCGAAGTCTTCCTCCATCGTCCATAGCTTGATAGAAGTCGCCATCTCGTTCAACAAGTACCGCTGCAAACAACCCTAAACCCAAACAACCCCTCCACAAGCAAGAGCAAACACCTTCGTCACGCTGCCGTGCCGTGAACACGAGTCCAGAACAAATCGCAGGCATACAGAACCCCCGCCCGAAGATTCCCCAGCACCGTCGTGAACACACTAGCAGAAAACACACCCGCACAAACGAACACACGAACAACACCCGCACTCCGTGACGCCGCCGACCTGAACACACCACCACAATTGATCGCGCACAAACAAGCAAGCTAAAACAATCCCGAACACCATCCTCCACGCTGGTGAACCTTGCACACCCCAGCAGAACTGATCGCGCACCCCGCAAGAGCAAACCCCGCACCAGGCAGAACTCATCGCGCACCCCGCAAAAGCAAAACCCCGCACCAGGCAGAACTCATCGCGCACCCCGCAAAAGCAAAACCCAGCACCAGGCAGAACTCATCGCGCACCCCGCAAAAGCAAAACCCCGCACCAGGAATCGGTGATCGCGCACCCCGCAAAAGCAAACCCCGCGCCAGAAATCGGTGATCGCGCACCCCTCAAAAGCAAACCCCGCACCAGGAATCGGGAACACCTTTGTCACGCCGCTGACCCCAAAACAGAATTCCACAACTGATTGCGCACAAACAACTGGTCGCGCACAAAAAACTGGTCGCGCACAAACAACTGATCGGGCACAAACAACTGATCGCGCACACACAAGCAAGCGCCCCCGCACAAGGAATCGCCCACCCCTTCGTTCACCTCCTCACCCTAAGCCCACCACCAATCTGATCGCGCACCCACAACCAAGCGCATGCCATCCCCAAGAGCAGCCTCCACGGTTCAGCCGAAGAACTGATCGCGCGAATCGGAAACACCATCTCCACGCTGCCGTCCCTCAACAAGCAGCAGAACTCATCGCCCGATTAACCCTAAACCGCACCCAGATTTGCAAACAAATTCGTGAACCCACGCTGCCGCGCCTCCCTCCCAACCTCGAAATTATCGTTCGCGCCTAAACCCTAGCAGTAGTCGTTAAACTTAACAGACAGAACAGATGGAAACTACCCCATTCATCGACTGACTACAAGATATGTTGTAGTTATACTTCAGATTTGTATAGTACCTGTATCTTACTAGTACTGTAGCATAACCATAACTGAACCTAGCAAATAGAATTCCTTGGATCCTATTCTTTGGCCCCTATTTTACATTTAAAAAATAATTAATGGACCATAATTTTCGGGTATCTATTTTACTTATAAAAGACATGTCACTTTTTAAGTCCCCTTCTTTAAATGTAAAATCTTTATAAATTTTACCTATGATGAATTAAATCCACCCTATTTTTCGCCGCAGGTCACTTTGTAAAGCGCGGGGAGTGACCTCCCCTAGTAGGAGATTAGGAAGAGAGGTTGAAATAGGAGTGAGAAGGAGAGAGACGATCCATAGTTACTTCGATTAGAGTGCACAGGAATCCCCAAAGCTTCCCACGGCCATTAGAAGGGAGATTAGAATGACGCAAAGATGACAACGTAAGAGGGGGGGTTGAATTTGCAAGGAGTTAGCGTCATAGCGTAAGACCCCCATTAAGGGGTTGGTGGGAATAGTACCAAGGCAAAAGAAAAGGGGGAGATAAGGAGGGGAGAGAATGCCGTAGGGTACGAGAGTGTAACAATTTTCACCACTAAGCCGTAGGCATTTGGCCACTTCAAAATACGTGTCCACTATGGAATACGAGCACGCGGCTGGAGGTATGGAGGAAAATGCCGCACATGCTAACGACGATCAAGTGAGTCATTAAACAGATCCCCGGTGGGTTTTTCCCTTCTAATTTATGCTAGACTCTGTTAGGTAGTAAATAATTTTGATTAGCAAATAGGGATTAGGGGTGGGCCTTAAGTTTAGACATAGAAGGTCATCGATAGAAGTATCCAAACCCATCTCATACATAGAAGTTAACCATAAGAGCAACCAAATTAGATAAGGGTAGGATAGGACTAGAAGTTAGTAACCGTTAAAGTTAACAGTCAACCAAGAAGTGAACACTAGCTTAGGACAAAATAATCCAATTAGGAGCTCGGGTTAATTTAGCAAAACGGACCTTGCCCTGAAAGATTAAATTAGGAGATAAATTTAGATAAAAGATAAATTAAATTAGGAATTAAATTAGGAGATAAATTAGATAAAAGAGAAATTAAATTAGAAGATTAAATTAGGAGATAAATTAGATAAAAGAGAAATTAAATTAGAAGATTAAATTAGGAGATAAATTAGATAAAAGAGAAATTAAATTAGAAGATTAAATTAGAAGGTAAATTAGATAAATTAAATTAGAGATAAATTAGATAAAAGAGAAATTAAAATTAGAAGATTAAATTAGGAGGTAAAGTAGATAAATTAAATTAGAGATAAATTAGATCAAAGAGAAATCAAATTAGAAGATTAAATTAGGAGGTAAATTAGATAAAGTAAATTAGAAAGTAAATTAGGAGATAAATTAGATAAATTAAATTAGGAAATTAAATTAGAAAGAAAAGGATAAACTAAATTAGGAAAAAAGATAACTTAGATTAGAAGAGAAAACCCAACCAACTTAGGAAACCATGGAAGGGACTTAGGTAATCCCTCCTCAGTCTAGGAAAGGTCAATTAGCCTCAGATTCCCATAGATTAGGATAGATTTGGTGGTAGTTCGCGTAGGCTGCCGTTAGGGGACGGTTAGCCCGAACTATTCCCTCGCCAATTGGGGGCAACTTCATTATCACCTGCGGAAACTAGGAATTTAGTAAAGAAGATCCATTGCTTGGAAGGCACAATGGACCGACGCTTAGTCACCCGTTAGGTTAGAATTTAGTTAACCCCTAGAACCTGGTTGTGTCCGATTAATTACCAAGGGTGGGTAATTAAGCGCCCACACCCACCTACCGTGGGAAAAAAGAAGATTACGGGAGTAAACGAGAGGTATTGGCAGATTTCTGGTTTTGTGCTGATGACATTGAACGATGCGTGAAAGGAACTAAGCGTAAGTGGGTAATAGATTGGCCCGATCTGCCTGAGATATGGCCCATTCTACTTGGAACCAATTTAAGCCGGGAGGAGACATTAATGCTACAACATGCTCGCTTCAAACTACAAGAGCAATCCACATTGTCTCCTCGGCGCTTGTTCTGTATGTCCAATGTATTCAAGAGCGTATTTTATGATCAATCACCTCCAAAGGATGCACATATGTATCCAACAATTTGAAACAACCGAAGCATACGACGAATCTCAAGTGCGCCTACTATAGAACAACGGAACAAGTGGGAGAGTGCTGGCAACATCAAAGGAGAAATACTTGGAGTGACATTGTTGCCCTTTCCAGGGCTAGGTGCAATTGTGTCGCTTGAGACCGGGGCTGAACATAACCGAAATGTGTATCAAATTACAATAGGTATGTATCCCTCTTGCACATGTCCGGACTTCATCAACATGTCTATTTCCGCTATTGGAGGTCGTCAGCAATATGTGAACTGCAAGCACTTGTACTACCTATTTCGATACTTTTGCAAGATGGATATGCATGAGGACAAATTCATTTATGCACCTAGTTATAGCTTTAATGAGTTGAAGCTTCTTTTGGTTAAAGCAGGGATGATTACAATTCGAGAGTAGTCATGGCTACATTATTTATATAGTACATTATTTATATACTACATTCTGATGTTATCAAATTACAATTGCTAGAATTGAAATGATTTCTAGTGAATGTATTGAAAAATATCTATGCATTTATGAATCATGTGAGTATGTCTCATAATGTCATTTTTATGAAAATGAAGTTATGAATGGTTGAATTGTAATATCGTTAGAGATAGGATATATGAATATGAAGGAATGTTGTTTTTCATATTTAATAGACTCTTCATTTTATTTCCCATTTTTTTCCATTATCATTTCTTCTTTTCGGCTCTTTTTTTCCATTGTTTTTCATTCAAAATTCTTTCCCTTTCAATTTACTTTTATTTTTTTATGTTTTTTAGCAAATGGGAAACACACTGCATTAAAGCAAAACAATATCGAAGTCCGGAGGCTAAACAAATGAAGAGAAAATGAAAATTTGCCAACCCATTACTCTAATAAAACCCATAAAATGCACCTCTTAGTTATTTTAAAATCCAATAAGAAGAGATGAAGGAATGCACTTGAAGATGACAATAACATGCCTACCACTATGATTTAAAATAATCATGTCACCCTAACAATCTATGCAATAATGATAAACATATGACTTTATTTGTATGATGATGACATTGATTTGATTTATGTATATTTCACCATATTAAAACTACATGGCCAATGGAAAGCTCCAATCACAATTAATTATCATGGCCCAATGGATGCAGTGAATTGTGATAGTCGACTTCCCATTGGTCTTGTAGATGTATGCTGATTTGAACTCAGTCCTTTTATAGCATTTGACATAGCCAAGTACAACCGGTATGGGATATGTTGCACGCAACAATGCTAGTACGTGAGCGATAAGTGCTTATGAGTGCTAAAAATGTAGAAGTCCAATGTTGTAAGTTCCTATCCATGTGTCCCAAAATGATTGGCATTTTGGAACACGTCACTGTAAGACCGATCAGACCCTAAACCCTTAGCGTCAATGAGAAATGACTCCCACCCTCAAGCTGACCCCTCATTTCTTTTTCTAATTTTTTTTGGACAACACCGCGGGCACCACCTCCCTTTTCTAATTTTTTTTTAACTAAGGTTTCTCCTAAACCTTTGCCTCAACAAGAAATGACTCCTCATCTCACTATCTGGTAGATTAAGTACTACAAAGAATTTGAACACCATATAAAATATTTACTGACCCATGGTAATAGGCTACACGGTTATAGGTCCCAAATTTACCATTAAGAGCAAATAAAATTCAACTTTTTGATTTTTTTGGTATAAAAATGGGAATTTTTTTGGTTCTAGGCTCTAGGCTCACAAGCTCCAGGCTCACAAGCTCCAGGCTCCACGCTCACAGGCTCACGGCTCCAAGCTTGCACGCTAGCATCGTTGGAATATGGACCAGGCAGAGACACGATATAGTGCAATACAATCTTGGTGGCTATCATCTAGAGCTGCAAATGAAGAATCGCTTCATCATTTAGACCATTGGCTAGCATTCTGGCATTTTCGGTACCGGCAATGGGGAGGCTTCATGGACATGGTGAGTGAATTCATTAGTTCAATGTTTGCAAATATATTTATTTGAGGAGATGCATTTATTATATACAACCCAAAACCTATATTGCTTCATGTAATTTTCTGTAATTTACAGTTGTTGACAAAATATAAAGAAACCACTTAATTTTTTTTTTAATTTGTTGATAATTTTTTTAAAAGTATGGGTGATTGCAAGAAACACTTGTCCTATTTTGCGTCACATGGTATGTGCTGATTTTTTTTTTGGCCATAACTTTTGTGTTTTGGCTCCAAATGACTCGAGATTTATAGGGAAGGTACTCATGACTATCATACACCTTCACTAATTTTTTCATAATTTCTAAAAATAGTTTACTATCCAAAAATAGACCCCGATTGAATGTCACATTTGGTAGTTTAGGGGGTTTTAGTACTATTGAGTACCTTTTTTTAATGATTTTGAGCTGAAATTTGGATGAGATGGTCTTCTAATAGACTTCTAGGTCTCCAGGGAAGGAATTTCAAAAAAAGTTAATTTTATGTGGTGTGGAAGTCTACAAAGTGAGCTTCCTTCTGCTTGCATTTTGAAACATATAAAATATCATTTTGGTGAGTTTTTTGGTGAATGACCATCTCTATAGAGTTGTTGCAAATGGCCAGTTTTCATTTTGTGTATTTACTTATTTTTACTATTTTTCCCTAATTAAAACATGAAGGTATGTATTTTCTTGAGACTTAGCACTTTTCAAGTTCTCCTACTTAGAGAATTTTTCTATGCAATTCCTTCCGTGGGTACCTTTGTCTTAAAGGTGTATACATTAGTCATATTTTTAAAATTTTAAAAAAAATAATTTTCTAATTTTAAAGTACTCCCGAAAAAATCAGCCAAACGCAACAAAATCGACAGGTGTTTCTTGCAATCACCCGTATTCGAATTGTGGTGGTCCCTCAAATACTGAAGATACATCCGTCGGATCCGACAGTTTTTTTTTTGGTGTTTGGTGAACCTCTTGATTTTTTCAACCTCGAACACAACTTCAAATTAGTAGGAGTACAATTTTTGAATGTCAATATGGCCTATATTTTCCTATATGAAGAAATTGGGTAAAAATTTTCTTTTTTTCTTTTGATATAGTAATATATTTCTAAATGAATTTTTCTTTGATTGTCCTTCATTTCATAAGAGGATATATTAAGTGGATCACAATTGAGTTTGAAAATACGAAAGTCTGTTAAGTTTATAAAGTGAACTGCTAACTAACCCTTGTACTTGCTTGAATATGTAGAAATTGAATTTAGAAGAGATGCTGGACTTACTGTCATGCAATTTATCCGAAACAGTCCATAACAAGTGGCTACAAATGTCCGGGAAAAGAGGTAACAACTTGTTTGATGCCACTTGTGACGACAGTATTCGTGCTTGGATGCAAATGACGAACTATCGGGCCTACCTTAGAAGTCATGCATGTGGTTCTGGTCCTTCCAAGGAAGAATTGAGGTTGAAGGCTGCCACACAAAGCAGAGATCCAAAGAAAATTGCAGAAGCACTGAACACTTTATCTGGAGCAGAGGGGCTTGGAAATCGTGTACCGCATTTGGAAGGAAAAGAAATCTTTGGAAGTACAAAGAGGAAGTTAGATGTACCCATTGGAGATGCTGGAGATTCACACAGACCAGATAAAGTGAATTTTAGTCAACCGCGGGTGCGAACGAGGTCTACAACAACTTCTAATGACATCTTTCAAGAGAAAGGTAAAGAGCCGGACGCTAACAGTTCTCCACATGTCACTATTGCGTGCGAAAGTGATTGTGACATATCGAAGTGGCATATTGCAAGGATCAGCCACAAATCAAATGCAAAATGTCACGCTCAACAGAAAGGGTCAAATATGAAGTGTACTGCCAAAATTGCAAGGGGAAAGAAAGGAACTCCAGCTCCAACATATCGAGGTAGAAAAGTAGAGTATGGAAGTAAGCGAGAGGTGGTGGTGGACTTCTGGTTTTATTGGGATGATATAGAACGATGTGTCAAAGGCTCAAAACGGAAGTGGATAATAGATTGGCCAGAGGTGCCAGAGGTTTGGCCAGTTCTATCAAGAACACATCTCAATCGGGAGGAAACTTTGATCTTACAACATGTAGGATTCCAACTCCAACAACGCCCTACACTGTCGCCTCGTTGACTTTTCAATATGTCAAAGATTTTCAACACTATTTTATTTGACCAACCACCACCAAAGAATCCAGATGTGTATCCAACGGTTAGGAATAGCCGAAACATTTGAAGGATTGCAAATGCACCAACTATAGAACAACGGAATAAGTGGGAGAGTGCAGGAAACATTAAAGGTCAAATTCTGGGAGTAACCTTAATCCCCAATCCGGGTTTAGGTGTAGTAGTGTCACTAGAGATAGGGGCAGATCATAACAAAAACGTCTATCGAATTACAGTCGGCCTATTTCCCATGTGTACATGCCCAGACTTTGTAAATATGGTTGTTTCTGCTATTGGAGGTCAACTCCAATACGTAAATTGAAAACACCTGTACTACTTGTATAGGTACTTCTGCAAGATGGACGTGAATGAAGACAAATTCATTCATGCACCCAGTTATAGCTTCAATGAGTTGAAGCTACTTCTAGTTCGAGCAGGAATTATTACAATTCCCGAATAGGCATAGGCGCATTTTCAAATGTACTTCATTTGTATGGTATTTATTTAAGTATACTTCGATTGAAATGATTTGAAACCCCTAATATTGAAAATAGGTAAGCTTTTTTTTGGGCCTTCATTCGTTTTTTGTTTTCCTCAAACCCTTATCTTCTATTCTTTTCTCTTCATTGTCCAGACTCGTAGCTTAATTCTTTATTGCATTCTGTATTTTTGTGAATGCACTGGGATTTCCATTTGTTCTAAGTGGAAAAAAGAATGAGTAGGTATTTATAAAGTATAGGAAATTGAAAACATGTCTCATAAGTCTCATTAGTACACTGTTCTAAGGTGAGTTCTTGCGAATGATCCTAAACCCCTATCTAGTATTACACTTATGAATATGAAAATCATTTTCACTGAATCCATCTCGTCAATTTTATTGGCCTTCTTCACTTTTTTCCCTTATCTTTTCCTATTTTTTTAGTCTCTTCTTACTTTTTTTCCATTTCATTTAAATTTTTCTAATTTTTCCTTTCATTTTTCCTTTCCTTTTTCCTTTTTTTCCTTTTCCATTTTTTTTTCCCTTTCCATTTTTTTTTCTTTTCCATTTTTTTTTCATTTTCCATCTTTTTTTCATTTTCCATTTTTTTTCATTTTCATTTTTCATTTTTCATTTTTTCCTTTCATTTTTCCTTTTTTTTCCTTTTCCATTTTTTTTTCTTTCATAATTTTTTTTCATTTCCCTTCCATTTGTATTTCCATTTCTTTCTCGTTTTCCTTTCATTTGTAATTCTCAATTTTTATTTCCCTTCAATTTCGATAATACCTAAACCTTCTTCTCCTTTTTCTTTTTAATCCACCTTTTTTTTCATTCATTTCATTCGTTGAGGTTCTCACTTTCTTCATCTTTTTTTGTAGTACAACGCCTTCCATTTCTAAACTCTAAACCCCTAAACTTTCTCTTCAATTTTGTACAAATTTTTTTAAGATGTGAACATGAGGCAGGATATTACAAATTTACAACGAGTCCTTGAAATTAATTTCAAAATTTTAAACTCTATATGCTAAGGCCTGCAAACATTGGAGTCATATGCCTACAACAATGATATTAGGTATTCATCTGAACCTACCCTTGAAGCTGTGGTATTCATCTGAACCTACAACTTGAAGACATAGAAAATAAAAATTTTAAGACAATAAAAATAAAAATTTAACCGAATCCACGGTTTTAGGAGCCACAGTCATAGGTCGCAATACTTACTATAAATAGTAACTTTTTTTCTATTTTAGGCAATTTTTTGAAAACTTTCCTTTTTTAAACATCATTAACAAAATTTATATAATTTTGGATCTCTATGCTCGCAAACTTGACGCTCACAGCTCGCAGGCTCGCTGCTCCAAGCTCGCATGCTAGCGTCGTTGGGGTCGAAGGTACACCCCAAACCCACTTGGGTTTTGGAAGACCACTCATTTCTAACTCGAAATGGCCAAGTTTCATCACGGTTTGGAGTCCCGAACTTCCAAACGGTGTAACTTTGCGGTCAAAGCTCCAAATACCACATGCTAGCCCATTTTAGATATCTACGCGACGAGTAGATATCAATTGACTCTTCACTCGTCCTATTTGTATAAGATCTCACAAAGTTATGGCCTTCCAAAGATTCGGATTCACCTGGGGACATTAGTAGAAAGCCTTGTTTAATTGGATGTTCTTGCGTCAAAGTTGACGGATTTTCTTAAGCGTCCAATGTAACATCTTCATGTGTTTATGTCAACAATGACATCCAATGTAGCATAAAGATGTTACATTGGATGTCATTGTTGACATAAACACATGAAGATGTTACATTGAATGCTTAAGAAAATCCGTCAACTTTGACGCAAGAACATCCAATTAAACAAGGTTTTCTTCTAGTGGGAGGTGTCACGCCTTCATCACGGCCCTTCTCTTGGCCATAACTTTTGGCTCATATCTTAGAACCTCGTAATGCTAGTCATTCTAGCTTCCTTATGTTCATAGCTTTCCAAAGATATGATACATGCCATACTTCCTTGAGCGAATCATTGAAAACCCTCACTCCTAGCCCTTAAGTGTCTCGGTCGCCACCGGGACATAGTCAACTTTGAACGTCTATAACTTCTAACTCACAACTCCTAATCTCACGTTTTAAAAATAGTTGGATGCACATTCTCAAGGGCTTTCCAAGAATGTAAGACACTCTACCATATCTTACAAATCCAGGGCGCTATTGCGCCCTGTTCAATCAGAAGTCTTTCAAAACTCCCTTCTTAGTCTATTGCAAGGCTTGAGGAGTCACCCCAAGGTCCTCCTTGCTCACCAAGACACTTTGGGCACCCCAAGGAGAGATAGGGGCATGACAAAGGTTCCCTATTAGACATTCAGGGAGCACGTCAAACTCATGGGTGCTAAGAAAATCATCAATAGAATCCTCTGTTAAATCCAAAATCATGAGAACTAGTTCATCTGTGCCCACAGACGTGCAACAAGACGTTGGAGATGGCAAATCCAGATCGTCCTCCAAATCTGCCAAGAGTGCATCAAGATTCACCAGTTGCCTTTCAGGATGGGTAGGACGCTCAACATGGGGAACCTCTACTGCTTTAGGTTGATGCTCCATTTCATAAGGATCCTACAAGATAAACAAACACTCATTATAAGTCCGAATAGAACATACAAAAAAGCAACGATCCCACTGTGATCCACCGATGATCAAAAAATCTGAATTAAACCTCTATATTAATATCATATAAGAGCCTCCCACAACTAAAGCCATCCCTAAAGTGCCTCTGGATACAACGCACACGGCGGGTGGGGATCTGAACACCCCACCGCCAGTCAAAATAAAAAAAAGAGCTAGCCCAAGCAAGGCTGCTTATGAGTGTCACCCGCCTATGAATGCCTCTCGGTGGCGAGACAAGCTAATCAGGTCCCCTCTGTTGGACACAACACACACGGCGGGTAGGGATTTGAACACCCCACCGCGACTCAAAATTTTAAAAAAAAGCTAGCCCAAGCAAGGGTGTCACCTGCCCACGAATGCCTCTTGATGGCGAGACAAGCTAATTGGGTCCCCTCTGCTGGACACAACATACACGGCGGGTGGAGATCTAAATACTCCATCGCGACTCAAAATAAAATAAAAAGTTGGGTGATTGCAAAAAAGACCGAACGATTTTGGTAGCGTTTGGTCAAAAACTGTTTTTTTTTTCCCAGTACTACGAGTACTATGAGAACTAGAAGGACCAAATGCGATGCACTATGAACTGTTGATGGTACTATAGATCTTCTGCACAGTTGCCATGTGTCCTGGAGGTGCGGTCCTCCCAATTAATGTGGCCAAACTACAATTGTGTAACCTGTTAGAAGTCACCTATTTAGTCTTTTACTTATGTTCGAGCTGGGCAAAAGTAAAACAAATGTCCTTACAATTTCTATGAAGATGTAGATTGTACAAATTAAATGCTCTAATATTGCGCATCTGGGTGATTGCAAGAAACACTTGTCCTATTTCTTGTCCCCTTGCCCTTAAAAATTGACTTTTTGCTCATAACTTTTGCACTGTTTGTCCATTTGGCATGAAATTTGGAATCAAGGTAGATGCTAAGGTTTCAGACCTTGAGTGATTTTTTTTAAATTTAAAAATTAGTTTACTATTTTTAACCTGCTTCCAATTGGGTATCTACCTTGGCCATTTGGGGGGATTTTAGACCTATTTTTCATTTTTGACCCCAAAATGCAAATTTGAAGCCACAAATTAGACATGTTGGAGGTTTACTAACACTAAAAAGGCTGATGATGAGTTTTTATGAAAATAGCATCATGTCGATTGCACACATGGGGTCAAAGTGACCTTCCTTTGCGCAAAAGCTACGAAGAGGGAAAAATTTTCCTTCATGAATTTTTTGGTGTAATGCAAGCACAGTCTTTTCTAGCAGAATGACTTTTTTTATGGAATTTTTTCGAATTTTTTTTGAATTATTAAAAATGATTATTTCTACTGACCCCTTTTCTGCTATTTTCTACTCCTAGTGGCTTATGCAGTACTTTGTAGTAGTCCGTAGTACTACACAGTACAACATAGTACTAAATCAATGGTGTAGATTTGCAAGTGCCTTCAATCAACGGTGCAGATTTGTCAGGGTGCTTCTAAAACGTAGTATTAGTAATATTGCATAGTATTGCCAATCCTATGGCCAAAAAACGCAGTTTTGATGGAAAAAATGTGAAGTGTTTCTTACAACTACCCATATGCTAGTAAATGATCATCTATAGATATTTTTATGGCCCCAACTAGAGAAGCATAAATTGGCCTTGCATGCACAATCTTTGGGGTAGTGAGGCCACTGCACTCCATTGTTGTTGTGATGAAAACATCTACTAGTTCTACCACCTTCTTCCTCGAGCAGGCTTCTTTTCGCAATACAACTTTCCAACTAGATTTTAGATCTATAATGTTGGAGAAAAATACTTGAATGGCTTAGCTTGAAAAGATGAAGGGTTCAACCGTGCGTAGATAAGGTTGTATACTGCGACACCGCGACAGATAGACGTCACACGACGTCTAGTAGAGCCCGCGCGACTTCACGAAAAGCCAAATTTATCTTTGACATTATATAAAATTACTCCCTCCAATTCAGGGTTGTCTATTCGGACGTGACGTGGGCTTTTTACGTCCAGATGTCATGACGCGTCCGTCCTGATGCATCTTGACGTGTCACAACCCATCGCTAATATTGATGGGACCATCCGCGGCGTGGATGAAGTCTGTCCATTCTGCGACGGCGTCGAGATACACTATGCGGTGCCGGGCCGTCTCCTGGACGGTCATTCTGTCGCAGAATGGACATCCGTCTCTTAGACGAAGAGCCCGTCTCTGGACAAAGAGGCCATCTCCTGGACGGAAAGGCCGTCTCCAAGACAGTAATCCGTCCCCTGGACCAGAATCCATCTCCTGGACGGGAATACGTTGCTACACGGGACAGTCACCGCCTAGACAGTTTCATTGGTGGGGCTGCTTGGTGACTTCGAATCCGTTGGATTTAGGGTCCACTTGATCAGCCGTCACTCCGTCTAGCTGAGTTTAGAGTTTAGGGTTTTAAGGAGGGCTTCAAGGTGTATATTAAGGACTTCCGCCTATTCAAGATTACTTTTCCTTGCTGATTTTGCCTTTCATAACTTGGTTGGAGTACAACCATTGCGGTAGAACGAAGTCCAAGAAAAGTGTGTTATAGTGGCACTTGTTGTGAGAGAACAAGTATTGTTTCCACATCACATTTTAAACAGAATACTAATCTTTTTTTTTGTGCAGGGGCAAGTAGAGGAGGACAGATAAGAGCAATGGGTGGAGGAAGATCACATTGGAAACCTTGGTATACACTACGGCCAGATGGAAAAGTTGCTTACAAGTTTTGCGAAGCTTTGTTAAGCTATCGAAAGGATCGGTTGCTTTTCCATTTGGGATATAGACGAAATGACACTTTCCTTGGAGTGAGAGCGTGCACTAAAGTTAGTGCAGCCGTAAAGGTAATGTTTTTTAATTGTGGAAGATATATACCTGTGGGCACTTTGGATGGAAATGGACGCGACGTGGAAGTGACATTACCATCAACGATACTACCAAGTGTAGTACGTGGCGAGCGACAATTTGATGCTTCAATCTTAGCAAACAATGGAGGAGAAAACACTAGGGGGCAAAGCTCTCAAGTACGATCATCGGATGCGTTCAACCCTAGTTTGACCCACAGTCAATCGATGAGGCAATAGTCTATACAAGAAGGAATGAACGCATCAAACAAGCAAGTATTAGACAAGAAGTGGACTAAGTTTTTCTATAAAGCCAATATACCATTCAATGTAGTAAGGCATCCTGCTTTTCTGGATGCAGTGAAATCAACATCAGAATCGAGAGTTGGCTACAAACCTCCAGCGTACCATGCACTTCGTACAAAGCTCATAAAATCTACAAAAGATGAAGTGGCGGCAATGGTAGCAGAGAAGACAAGGGCACCAATCCACAAGTATGGCGTTGTAACAATATGCTCTGATGGATGGGACAATGTTACACATCAACCATTGATGAATGTCATGTTGGCATGTACAAGTGGAGAGGTATTTCTTGGATCGATAAACACAACACACGAATGCAAAGATGCTACTTATCTGGCTAATTGCATGGGTGATTACATTGACAAGGTAGGGGCACAGAACGTGGTATAAGTTTGTACAGACAATACAGCAAACATGTTGGCCGTTGGCACTCTATTACTTCGTAGATTTCCACACATATATTTTCAAGGGTATTCAGCACATGCACTTGACCTTCTACTTGAAGATTGGGGAAAACAAGATTGGATAACAAGTATGGTCAAGAAAGCCAAGTCAATTGTGAAATACATTCGAACGCATTACATGCCACTTGCAATTTTTTGACGACATTCTCCTAATCATGTTTTGAAAAATCCCATTCAAACATACTTTGCAACCATGTTCCTCATAATCGAACGTTTGGTAGAGGTGAGGGAAGCGGTAGAATCGACAGTCCACGATCCGCAATGTAATGAATACATGCGGAGATTGACATCCAATCAAAAGCAAAGAAAGGCTAACGATGTGCGACGATATGTTTGAATGGATGAATTTTTGAGGAGATGTTTGAACTTGGTGTACATAGTGGAGCCCGTGTTGGTTGCTCTTCGAGAGTTTGATGGCAAGTACCCGTGCTTGGACAAGGCATGGCTTCTGATGAAAAAGGTGGAAAATCATGTTTTATCTTTGAGGGATCCACCATTTTCATTAGAGTCACGGTATGCAATTTCTGCCATCAATGATTTCTACAAGAGTTGGACATGAATATATGATCAGGACAGATTTGCATTACGCTGGAGTTCTATTGAATCCCTTTTTACTTGACGAAGTCTTGCTAATGGATGATGATGAGGCAAGAGAAGCCATATTGAGAGTTTTGTGCAAATTGGTTGTTAGAGATCAAACATTTGCTTCAGCTTTGTCTGAGTACCAAGCATTTAGAGATCGTCAAGGCATTTTCACTGGACTCCTTGATGTAAACACCTTAAATTTGCAGCCTCACAAATGGTGGGACCTTCTTGGAGCCAGTGCTCGTATACTTGCACCGATTGCAAAAAAGATCCTCATGCAAGTGTGTTCTGCACAGGGTTGTCTACCCGGACAACTCGACAAACTCGACGTCGAAGACGTCTAGTAGAGGGTCCCGTCCGTCTAATAGAGTCAACTTTACCCTTTGACTTTTCTGGAATTTACCCCCCATTTACCTAGGCTTATCTGGCTGCCATATGGCAGCCGCGTGGCAAATGTAGGGCGACCTCAGGTGAGGGCGACTTCGGATAGGGGGCGACTTTGGGTGGGGCGACTTCGGATAAGGGCGACTGCGGGTATGGGCAATTGCGGGTAGGGGGCGACTACAGGTCTTAGACGAACAAGGGTACTAGATCGCGGTCGCCTCTACCCGCACTCGTGGGCGCACTTGCCCTCATCCAAGACCCGCACTCGCCCTTCGTCACTTGCTGTGGGCGCTTAATTACCCACCCTTGGTAATTAATTGGACACAACCAGGTTCTAGGGGTTAACGAAATTCTAACCTAACGGGTGACTAAGCGTAGGTCCATTGTGCCTTCCAAGCAATGGATCTTCTTTTCTAAGTTCCTAGTTTCCGCAAGTGACAATGGAATTGCCCCCAATTGGCGAGGGAATAGTTCGGGCTAACCGTCCCCTAACGGCAACCTATGCGAACTACCACCGAATCTATCCTAATCTATGGGAATCTGAGGCTAATTGACCTTTCCTAAGGCTGAGGAGGGATTACCTAAGTTCCTTCCATGGTTTCCTAAGTTGATTGGTTTTTTTTCCTAATCTAAGTTATCTTTTCCCCTAATTTAATTGATCCTCTTTCTTAATTTAATTTTCTAATCTAATTCATCTTTTATCTAATTGATCCCCTAATTTAATTTATCCTTTTTTTTTCCTAATTTTAATTGATCTTCTTTCTTAATTTAATTTTCTAATCTAATTTATCTTTTATCTAATTGATCCCCTAATTTAATTTATCCTTTTTTCCTAATTCAATTTTTTAATCTAATTTATCTTTTATCTAATTTATTCCCTAATTTAATTTATCCTTTTTTTCCTAATTCAATTTTTTAATCTAATTTATCTTTTATCTAATTTATCCCCTAATTTAATTTATCCTTTTTTTCTTAATTTAATTTATCTTCTTCCCTAATTTAATTTAATCTTCTAATCTTAATTTAATTTTCTAATCTAATTTATCTTTGATCTAATTTATCCCCTAATTTAATTTAATCTTCTAATCTGATTTATCTTATCTTTTTTCCTAATTTAATCTTCTAATCTAATTTAACTTTTTCAATCTAATCTCTTTTTTTACTTTCTACCCTTGACCCCACGTCTTTATCACCTAAGGTAATTGTGATTTGCTAATTTAACCTTCACTCCTAATTGGATTATTTTGTCCTAATTTAATATTTAACTTCTTGGTTGAATTTTTACCCTAACGGTTATTAATCCCTAGTCCTATCCTACCTTGTTTTGTAATCTAATTCCTATCCTATCCTAATCTAATTTGGTTGCTGTTACGGTCAACTTCTAGGTATGAGAGGGGTTAGATACTTCTAGCCCTATCGATAAACTTCTATGTCTAAACTTAAGGTCCACCCTAATTCCTATTTGCTAATCGACATTAATCACTGCTTAACAGAATTTAGCACAAATTAAAAGAAAAGCACTAGGGATTAATTTACTGACTCACCTGATCGTTGTTGGCATGCGCGACATTTTCCTCCATACCTCCGGCCGCGTGCTCGTATTCCATAGTAGAGACGTATTTTGAGGGGTTCAAATGCCTACGGCTTAGTTGTAGAAAGAAATATTACACTCTAGTACCCTAAGGCGTTCTTCCTTCTCCTTATCTCCTCCTTTCTTTTGCCTTGGTACTATTCCCAACCACCCCTTAATGGGGGTCTTACAACTATGACGCTAACTTCTTGCAAACCTAACTACCACCTTACATTGTCATCTTTGCGTCATCCTAATCCTCCTTCTAATGGCCGTGGGGAACTTTGGGAGATTTCCGTGCACATTAACCAAGGCTACTCTTGGTCATCTTCTTCCTTGCCTTCCTATTTAGCCTCTTATCTTCCCCAACCTTCTCCCATTAGATGTTGGAGTGATGTTGTGGTGAGGACGTGCGTGCAAGTTGGAGTTCTTGGAGCGGAATCTTCCTCTTATGTTCCTCTTCCCTTCCCTTTTTTCCTCATTCCCCTCGGCCAAGGGCCCTTAATTCCCCCCTACCCCTTCTAATTCTAACTTCCTTTCCCGAACTTTATTTCCCCCCAAACCCCCTTGAATTGGACTCTCTATGAGCTGGACCACCCAACCTGGGCTGGACTCCCTCCCCCCGACGCTGGCTACCCGGACTGACCCCCGGACGAGCTGGACTCCCCCCCCTTCTGACGGGCTGGGTCCCCTGACTAACTCCCCGACGTGCTGGACTCCCCCCCCTTCCGACGGGCTGGGTCCCTTGAATGACTCCCCGACGAGCTGGTTACCCAGACTGACCCCCGACGTTGGTACCCGGACTGACCTCCCCGACGGGCTGGGCTCCCCCCCTTCGACGGTTGGGTCCCCTGACTGACTCCCCGACGGCTGGTTACCCGGACTGACCCTCGACGCTGGTACCCGGACTGACCTCCCCGACGGGCTGGACTCCCCCCCTCCGACGGTTGGGTCCCCTGACTGACTCCCCGACGGGCTAGTTACCCTGACTGACTCCCCGACGGGCTGGTTACCCAGACTGACTCCCCGACGGTTGGTTACCCGGACTGACCTCCCGACGCTGGGTACCCGGACTGACTCCCTCCGACGAGCTGGGCTTGCCCGACCTGGACTGGACTCTCTTACGGGCTGGGCCACCCTTAGGGGCTGGACCCACTCTTTTCTACAATCTGCTTCTTCCGGGTTCCCGTATGGGAACCCACTCACACAATTAAAATCGGATGGTGAAAGGTCAAAGCTTCGCCGTCGTGGAAAATAAGCTAGAAATTTTGGAAGGAAGCTACTTGTGACGGGGGTTCTTTTCTACACTTTTCTACCACCTAAGCACTCTTGGGGGCTAAACTTTGGCTTTTCCCAAGAAGGTCTTGGGAACTAAACTTTGGAATCAAAAACACTGGGGGTGCAAAGCTTCGCCGTTGAGTTGGTTTTGACACCAACTCTAAGACTTGTGATGCCCCCGGGTCCAAAGCTTCGCCGTCTATGGCCTAGTTTGACATTCACTTTAAGACTGGGGAAAGTCACAGGTTCAAAGCTTCGCCGCCTTAAGGGCGGTGGGGCCCACTCACAAGCAACACAACAAGGGTGACTATGGTTAGGATTTACACAAGAGGCAACCGGACCCACAAAGCAAGCATAAACAAGGCAATACTCACATGCTAAAGGCCCCCCAAAGCGGCATCGCCAAGGTACGGTGGGGGGTAACTTTAGGATTAGTGCAAGACACACGGAAGTAGACGCAACCCTCTTGACTCGCAACAAGTACAAGGTAAGATGGGAGGACCTCAAAGGACCTCCAAAGAGCTTGTAAACAAACGACAATGGGAGCCAAAAGTGCTCCAAAAACACCGTAGAGGTTTTTTGGCTTGAAACGCCAAAAATTCCAAGATAACTTGGACCCACGGACCCAAAACAAGCATTGGGGGTGTTTTGGGAGAGAGAAGGGCCCCCTTTTATAGGTTTCCAAGGGCCCACTCCCCCCCTCGACAAGTAACCTCATCCATCCGGATTTTCATCCAAATTTGAGATTTTCACCTAATTTTGGGTTTTACGCTGGTCCTAGCCTCTAACTTTTGGAGTTTATCTCGGAATTGCAAATGGATTGCACCAATGGCTTCAGAATGCCATTTTTAGGCTAAGGGATCCCCTACCCCCTATTTCTATCACAAAAAACCCATCGAAAACTAGTGCAAACTAGAGCCAATTAAAAGGGTAAAAACCTAACTTTTTGGGTTTACTTCTTTTGGCTTGGGTAACTAGCTAGGGTTGTTGGGGAGGCTCTAGGGAGTAAGAAAAGGCTCCTTGATGTCTTCGTTCCAACTTCGTACGCTCTCGGGACGCCGGTCAACCCCGCCAAGATCTTGCCGTAATTATTAATTGGGGGGATGTTGTCAGTTTCGGCTGCTTCCCGCTATTGGAACACCATGAAATTTGTCGGGGCGCGTTATTAACATAAAAGATGCTAGTCTAATTTTTAGTGAGATTTTACTGCGGCCTGGGTATTTTCCATGAATTTCCCAACGTGGCCTTTGGCGGTTGACTGCTCGGAAAAAGATCCTTTGGAGATTAGAAAAAACCGAGACTTTTTGGGGAACCTCTCATGGAGTCCCCCAAGCCACGTGCCAAGTCTTAGGCTATTCTGGCACATAGTTGGTGGCGAGGTGAAAACTGACTTCGGTTGAATCACCGACAGTCAAGGAATCTTTCACATGCGAGGGAATCTTGGCAAATGGATTTTGCCGTGGACATCCCGACATGCTCCAGATCGGAGAACACTATCCGGCGGCTGTGGATTCCTCCATGCGGCCTGTCTGGGACAAGTAACACCTGCAAGCTAACAACTTGGATTCCTAATGTTTTGTCGGTGGAATGGGGAAACTAGAACCTATCTTTGGAGATTTACGTGGGGACCTCCCTCACTCTCCTAAGACTTAATTTAGCCTATCATGGTCACATGCACTAGGTTTTGGGCTATTTTGGGTAAGTTCCTAGTAGCCCTATTGTTTCCCACTAATCACGGGTTTTAACCTATATACAAGTGGGTTTTATGGGTAATCTATGGATAAAAGGCTATTTATGACCAAATGCTATACTGGTACGTGACATACCTATTTTGGTTCTACACTCTTTTTTGGGCTTTTTGTACTACTTTATGCCTTAATTTGTAATAAACTAAAAAAAAGAAAACAATGAGTCCCAAGTGACGAATTTGGGGCTCACATTGGCACGCGCCCCCTAGGACCTACGGTCGCCCCTCCAGAACCCGCGGTCGCCCCCCAGAACCGCTTGTCGCCCCTCTAGAACCCGCGGTCGCCCCTCGAGGACCCGCGGTTGCCCCCCTAGGACCGCTGGTCGCCAGGGTTGACGAATTGCAGCGTCCAGCCTAAAATCGCGTCCAAAAAGCGGACGTCCAGACATGGCGGACGCGGGGGACGCTGGGTAAAACGGAGCCGTCCGTCCGATTTACCTCGAGGTAAATTCCAGCGACGGAATTTCGACGGCCTCGGCCGTCCGAATTCTGACGCTGCCGCGGCCGTTGGAATTCCGACGCTGCATCGGGCCGTCGGAATTCCGACGTAGTCGCAGCTGTCCTCTTGAATTGCAACCCTGGTTGAAACAGGATTAACAATCATATCATCATGATCCTCTAGCCTTTCAAAAGCATTTCAATTACCACAAGTATGAAGCCAAATTTTTTAATTTTTTTCATCATCTTGCAATATATCATGCTTCATTGTTGAAAAGCAACATACAAATGACACAATCAATTGATATTTTGGATTGAAATCATCTTTGGTTAAGTGCCCCCTTCAAAAATAATGGTATTACCACCATCAATAAGTTTAGGAGTATTACAATCAAAGTCTCTAACAATCAATTGTCAGTACGACAATCTGTGCTTTATGTAATATGAGCACATGAACATTTAAGCCTATGTCATTTCTATTTCTAAGGATTGTAATCAAAATCTACTTTCACCTCTGCCCCACTACTCTTACACCCATTTCCCAATCTTGCGTCTTTGTCGTCGGATGTGTCTTCCATATCATCTGATGAAGAGCCTAGACATGTCGTTCTTCCCTCTTGTACTTGTGTGGATGAAAGGCTTCTTCTTCGTTTGTCCTTTTTGAGTTCTTCTTTTACTCTTAATAAGGATTTCCCATTTTGTTCCTTAATGCCAACAACACTTTTCATTTTCCTCTTTGAAATATGTGGACGTGCATCAAGAGGGTTTCCACTGGCTCTTGTTTTTTTCAATGGGGATATTGCAAAAGGTTGCATGGCTCTCTTCTTATTGGCTCTAGGTGATCCCCCGTCCTCTAATTTTATTGTTGAGGGCCCTCCACTGCCTCCATGAATGATTATCTTCGGTGAGATTGAAGATTGTGGTTTAGGCACTGACATTGTTGGGGGCCATCGTGGTGGTGCATTACGAGAATGCCGAATGAACATTGAAGCCAATGTCTCATCCTTGTCATCGTCCGTGGATGATAAAATACCTTGACTAGGCCGCCTTTCTTTTGAAATATTTGCAATCCGTTTTCCAAGCCCTAAGCTCCTAATGCCATCCGAAATTTGACTAGAGGTTTTCAATTGTGCACGTGGAGGGATGCTAGATGGTGGTACTTCAAAATCTTGCATGAGTTCCTTCTTGGCTTCTCCATTGATGCACGAAATTAGACTTCTAAACCCCACCACACATAGATCAACATTCTTCTCCGCTTCATTTGCCTTAGGGTTTGGAATACTTGGGTGACCACTGTTCGCACTTGCCAATACAATGGTTGACTCAACACTCGTGTTGCCAACGTTCATTTTGACATTCACCTCCCAAGGCTCACGTCCTCCCTTGTTGATGTGTTTGTCATCATACCCATCATTATCCTCATCCAATAGAAAGTCATAGATGTCTCGATCATTGGCTCGAAGATCTTCATTGGGTCGACTTGGGCTATCGAACATTTCATCATCAAAATTGTGCCCGTCGTAATTCATGGCATCTTCGTCATCCAATAGAGGCCCAACTAACCCACCATCCTCCTCGTCTTCCGAGATAAACCCCTCTAAATTTTCCGAATCCACGTTGTCATCGTACCACTTCTTCTCATCCTTTTCTTTTGATGCTGCCAAGACCTTGGATTTGGTGTACACATACACCAAGTCTGCCGCCCTTTGCGTTGTCAACTTGTTCCGAGATTTGTTGTGAACAAAAGAATAACTACTCCAATTTCGTTCACATGAAGACGAGGATACCGGTTGTGCCAAAATTCACTTGGCTATTGGAGCAATGAGCTTTCCACATGCACCTTCAAAATCCCACCAAGCATGCGCCGACAATTGTTGTTCATCCGGGCTCAAAATGTTGTGAAACGAAGGTTCCCTATGGCGGAAGGCTACAAATTCTTTTACCACCGAGGCATACTCTCCTTGTTTGCAAATTTTCATTAGAACACACTTGCATGCGTCCATTGCATCTTGGTCGTCGGCTAGATCCTTATCATGCAGAAGGTATGGATTCAAAAGAGCTCCTGCATAATATAAATCTGTCTCCCCCATTTCACAGCGTTTGAAAAAGGATCGCTCTAATGGTTCAGCGAGGTTTGTTGCCAAACAAAAAGGATGCCCTTCTAGGCTAAGGACATGTTTTTCTAAATTCCTCATAATATGCAACACCTTATCCATGCATGGCATCTTTGCATCCAAATCACGTAGACCATATACAACGGGGGCCACCAATTCCCGCAAATTTGTCCACCGGTCCCAATAATGCTCCTCTAGAATGAACCTCTTCACATCATGAGACTTCGTGCGAGATTTGGTTTTGCCATTG
The DNA here is from genome assembly GCA_947034895.1 of Rhytidiadelphus loreus. Classification (NCBI taxonomy): domain Eukaryota; kingdom Viridiplantae; phylum Streptophyta; class Bryopsida; order Hypnales; family Hylocomiaceae; genus Rhytidiadelphus; species Rhytidiadelphus loreus. Next base: position 21,892,435 of record OX344765.1, on the reverse strand, counting down.
TCGTTCAGTGTATTCACATATGCCACCCACTGTGGATCCACCACACTTTGTTGCAATGTTCTTTTGACTTCCAACAAACGATCAATCATGATAAACACAGAGGCAAACCTTGTTTCTACCGGCTTTAACAAACTGTACTTTGTCTCATACTTCCGAAATATAGCAAGTGGCATGTGTCTTTTCTTGAAGAAATTCACTACGGTTTGGGCTCTCTTTACCGACTCTTCAATCCATTTCTCCTTTCCCCAATCTTTGAGCAACAAATTCAAGGCATGCACCATGCATCCTTGAAAAAAAATGCGTGGATATTTGTTTGTTACCAAATTCCATGCTGCCGGATTCACTGGAGCATTGTCTGCGCTCACTTGCACCACATTCGTAGGACCCACCTGCTCTATGAATTTTTTTTTAAATTGTGGCCAAATATTGTGCTGTCTTTTCCAACCCACTGGCATCCACCAATCCAAGGAATTGCTCACCCTCTGAAGATACAAGCATGGCATTGATCAGTGGACGATTTGTAACTGAGCTCCATCTTTCAATGGACAATGTTGCTCCAAACTTCCTGATGCTGTCTTCGGTCCTTCTATGCACCTTCCCCACGACATCTGCCTTGGCTTGATCAAGCAATTTATGCCGTAGATCATGATATGATGGCGGAGTGTAGGCCTTACCATACTCGGAGGTTTTTTTCACTGCTTCTCTGAAAGCTACGTTTCGGGCCACTGAAAATGGTATATTTGCCGCATAGAAGAAATTGGCCCACACTGCATTCAAATTCTGTTTTTTTGTTTCTTGAAAGCCATCCAAAAGCCTACTTTGTGTTGGAGGCCTACTGCTTGAGGCCCTGCAAATGTCACGTCCGCTACATGTTTGCATACTTGGGGTTACTTCGGAACCCCCTCCAACGACTTCTTCCGGTGTTGTACAAGAATCTTCTTGCGTAGAACGTGGCATGCCCCTCCCATTTGACATATTGCTTTCAACCATAGGCAAATTGTTGACATCCACATTTCCGCGAACAAGTCTTCGTGGAAATGCCCCATTGCATCGAAGAAATAGACTTCGAGTTTCCGATGACATTTTTGGGACACAAACTCACTCCCCTATCACGAGAACCGGCAATCGATTCATATCCTAAATGACTCAACATACGGCTTGTTTTCCTTGTAAACACGTTGTTGCAAGCCTTGCATTGTATTTTACCCGCCGACGGGACGACATACCAAGAGGCAAAATCCTTGCTCATGGTCACAAGTTCCAAACTTGAACTTCTTCAAATTCGCAAGTTTTTGAAAATGTAAACACAAGTGAACCAATGTTTAAAATTGGGTTTAGGGTCGTGCATAAAGCCTTAAAATTCAAGGCCCCCCTTCCACCAAACAATGCATTACCAAGCAAGGGACACAAAATAAATTGCAGCTCCTAGCCCTTGGAAATCATAGTGTTCAGTGGATTTGGAGTGCCTTCATATGCCTTGTTTCTTCTATTTATACTTTGCAGCTGAATACAGGTGGCGCTGACTATTATTCAGAAAGATGAATTTTAAAAACAGTACCAACGGACTCATTCTCCCCGAAAACATCATATTCATTATTTTGGGAGTTTTCCAATGAAATGGGAGTTGAGGGGGAAGAGTTAGGTTGAAAAATTGATGGAATTATTCATCAAAATAGACGAAATTCAATACATTCACAGCCGAAGCACATACGAAGTTTGAATGTCCGTACACGAAGTAATTACATATAGTTTGCAAAATGAGTAGTTACATGTATTTAGCAAGAATGATTTCTACAATTTGAAATTCCTAGTGCTATGTAAAACTTGACTTCTTATCATTGCTACAAAATAGTAGAGTTGTATGAGCCTTGTATTCTATCATCCACCTCACTCAGAGTCCAATGTCCTCCATGGCCTTCAATCTAGGTACTAGGAGTGCGACCTACTCTTCAAAATCATCAATGCCTTCAATATCTCAGGCCCTCGGCTGTATCCATTGTTATTAGAGGATCTTTGGTGTAGAAACTCTCGCCGTTGCTTCTTCAAGGACCTTTGCTCCGCAACATCCCAAGGACGACGAGGGGAATAACTATGAAGTTGTCCATCATGAGTCTTGCATTTACGGTTTGCTACAGCAAGGACATTGCTTTTGGGTCGAGGAGGCAACGAGCCCTTAGATGCCATATGCCGATCTTTAAAAGGAAGTTTTGTAGGTTGTCTCATTGACATGAATGACGGACTTAGCGACGTTCTGGCCATCTCCCTACACAACAACATGAGATCATAAGTTTACCATGCCAATAACGTAATATGCGTTCTATCGAAAGAAATGCTACATTCGTGAAAGAATGCCATACCTGATGGACCGCGTCCACCACCATATCAACACCGTACAACTTCCTCTGGGTCACAGGGTTCATCCCATCACGATCCGCAGTTGAAGGGGAATGCATACGGCTTTTTAAAGGTGAAGGCGAGCTAACAGGAACGGAGCACTTCCCCCCATTCGGCGGACTATCCACAACACCATCATCAACATGCATGACTGAGAAGTCCATGGTCGATTGGGCCGTGGCTGCGGAATATATGATGTGCCCCAACACGCCTTCCGATATGTCAAACTGTCCATAGTCAGAGAACGAATCAGCAGAGGCAGCACACGTGTATGTACACTGAATTTCACTGACTGTAGTAGCACGCAAACCCTGGGAACAAACAGAGTTCGGAAAAATTGTCAATCTCCGACAAGTCGCAATGGATTGGACCATGACATCATCCGATCCTCTCTAAGCAAAGATGAGCCCACACAAGAGAATGCATTTATACAACAAGAAGAGATCATCCGAGTTAATTGGAAATCATCTTCTGTTCACAAATCATTCAAAGTCTGGGGATCCTCTCTCGGGGGAGGAGGACATGGAAGGAACCACATATCCTCTTCCTTAATGTCCTTGCGCTCCAACCCTCCTGTCATCCACGGATTCACGGGACAATCCGGATTTTCTTTAATCCACTTTGCTCGCAGAGAACTGGAGACGTCTAATGCCCTCTGTAGTTCCTGGTACGGTGTCTGATCCGGTTCATCTACAAGGTGGAACCGTCCCATTGGATTGTTTGACCGAAACCGATACAATTCCTTGCGATAATCGAAGTGCAGTTTTTTAATCCAAGGAAGAAGGTGGTCAATGAGAAGCCCTTCCCTGGCACCCCATCCTTCAAACGACCACGACTCAAAAAGAACCACATTCCTTGGATCATTCATGAAGTGTTTTTCAGGGACATTGTCGACTATCAGAGTATTATCTTTGGTGAGGACGGTCTTCTTAATCTTGAACAACTTCTCCAACGGCTTCACCCATAGGTCTTTTGTTGCCCCCCTCACTCTGTAATTTACAAGCCTCCCGTTCCTGGTTCTTTGTTTCAAGACATTGCATTGCTCCTGTCCGAGAATACACACCGGCGGATCCATTCGAAAGAACAGGAAATTACATACAAGTTGGGCGTACGACCGATTCATGGAGCTCCACACCAAGACGTTCGCGATCGAAGATAACTCTTGCAGGAAAGTCTTCAGGTGGGAGCGCGCAACGACCCTCCCCAAAGGCAAGACGTTTTTCTCTAGCACTTTCTCATCGGGAGTGCACAATCTCTTCTCACTTATGTGATATCTCACATCGTCACAGAAGTAGAGGAGGCCATTTAGATCCAGGATCACATTAAACTACTTTCCTGTGGACCTGGACTTGAATGGTGCAGGAACCTGGTCCCCCTCCCCATCTACAGGAATCGTTCTCTGACTGCTAACCTGACCATGATATAACGCCAAATTTTTGGAGTGTTAATTAAGTGCAACGGCCCGTGCTGGTTCAAAACTAAAGGCACTATGGACGAAGGGGATACAAACACGCGAGACACTGGAACAAGAATTCAACAACAAATTTAGTTTGGTAAGGAAGTTCACCACAACGTCCGATGGCGTCTTCTCAGGAATTACATCGGTTGATACATCCTTGTCCTTCTGAAGTGTCTCCGTGTAATTATCGACATCAACATCTCCCTCAATTTCATCAGGCAAACTAAGACCTTCCCATTCCGCATCGGGTTCTCGCAGCTCCTCCACTTCCAGAACCTCATTTTCAGGAATTTCTTCATCCACGTTAAGTTCCTGATTCAAATCTACCTCATCCCGCTTCACCTCTGGCTCTCGTGGACTCTCAAACTCTGGTACAGCTTTGTCATTGGGTTCGGTATCTGTTTTTACACTCACATCCTCCACATTCCCGCCCACGTTTGGAATAGGCTCTTCGAGCGACACAAAGTCTAGAGGAGAATGGTCCGGTGTATCTAGCGACAACGAGACAGAACGCACGGGACTGAATTGTGATGCAGGGTTACCAGAATCCAACGAGATGTTGGGAAGGATTGGTTCCACGACAATGTGTTCTGTGAAATAAAACGATGAACACCAAAACACACAGTAAGGCAAATGATATATTACACTATCTCAAAAGAGATATAGTTTTACATATGAAGAACCTAATATCTGTCCTGACCTTTTCCCCCTCCGAAACTACCTTCTAGGAAAAAATTGAATGCAGCAGAATGCAATTCAACTCGTATCGAGTTGAAATACAATCTGAAAGAGTCACAGGGAACAACCTAGAGGATCACCAGTCACAGGGTCCTGTGACTGCTCGGACTGTACTTCATCCGCTGCAGTCTCTTCATCCGGAAACTCATCCACGTCAGTCCCCTCGGTCGGATTGACATCCTCTTCATTTCCCTCCTCCTGATATTCATCCGCATCAGCCTCCTCGGGCTGTACTTCCCTCGTTGCATTACCCTCCGATTGATATTCATCCGCTGCTGCCTCCTCGGGTTGTACTGCCCCCACTGCATTACCCTCGGCTGGACATTTATCCGCTTCAATCTCCTCGTCTGGCTGTTCATGCGCTTCAATACCCACATCCGAAGGAACACTAGACACGTCCCTCAAATTCGATGGTGAGGTATCCAGAATCGGAGATGACTGGTGCGAGGCTTGTGTAGGGGTCGAAGCGGGGGTTAAATTGAGCGACGGATTCCGCGAAGCTGATCCCGGATGCGTCATGTTGTCAGATGATGCATGCGCATGCTGTCCGATCATGAGCTGCGGGGACATGGATGAAGGGTCGACCACGGAGATGGGCTTCATGTTTAGGAATTGGACAGCCTTGGCCACCATGTCTGGGACTACGGTTTGCAGGATGGAAACCATCATGTCATTGGTCTCCTTCCTGGATTCCAATCGAAGCCTTTTGTCTTCCTCCCTATCCGCCTCCCGCTCCCTTCTATGCCTCTCGAAATCGGCTTCCTGATTTCTCTCATTCTGTGCATTGGAGGCGGCGACGTAATCAATAAGCCACTGCTGCGACGCAGGAATCACTGGCACTACAAGAAAATTGCCAAAAACGTGACTGGCACATATGACTGCAAATTAGTCGTATTCCAGTCGCGTGACTGCTATACGACTGCAGGCCCTGCAGTCATATTAGTTGAGTCGTATTCCAGTCACGGGCCACATTTTATTAGCACCATCCAACAGAGGGTCGACGGAGGACGGATGATAGAATGGACGAGACATCCATTGGCTTTGGCTAAGGTGGACAAGGGCGTGTGCCTGGCACACGCCGTTTGAACGGGGACGTGGCAGGCGCTCATTCGCCGGAGTGTTCCGAAGTGCCAGTCACGGCGCAGTCACTTTCTAGTCATGGTACGGATTTGAAGGGCCAATTGGCTTCTGACACGTGTCACGGTACGGAGGGTCATTAATGAGGCATTTTGGGGTCTGTAGGGGTGTTATATAGTGTCCTGGAAGTCAACCAGGAGTGCCTTCCTAGTCATTTTACAATCATAGGGAAGTCGCGTGGAAGTCATGAGGGCAACACCACGACTGATGGACGTGCCACATCACTGACTGCTGAAGTCGCGGTACAGTCACGTTGTAGTCACTACGCTGTATTGTTTAAATCGTTGTGCAGTTCCGGGGCAGTCATCTTACTATGGAGGATACAAGAGTGACTGCACACTGCTGAACTGCACAGTACTGTTGCAGACAGCCAATACGGTTCCCATTCAAGCATACTAAGCAATTTCTACATGCATACTATAACACTAACACAGACAAAGTACTAATACGGAAGCCCTTAGCGCACTAGACATACCCAAAGCATCATACTCAGAATTCAAAATGGAACTTGAGGGAAATAGTCATTAGAAACATGCAACCAAAAGTTGTGAATTGGAGGCTAGTTTATAAGACTATTGTTCTGCTCCTGTGAATATAGTCCACCACTATCTTCCAGGCTACATCACAATGTATACTAACTAGAGGTGCCTGCCTCCCTTGCCTGCGGGAGTAGAAAAAAGGGGCTTCATGTGACCAGCTTCAAGTTCTTTTCCCCCCACATTGCGTTGGCACCCTTGACGTCCTGAATCATATATTGATCTCCTTTTTCATTGGGGAACATCAAAGAGACACCCTCTTGCAAAACAAGGCGCACGTCCACCCTCCACCACCCCCTTGGGATATCTTGTCCGTGGAATTGGTGTTCACCTGGTACACCGCTGATGGTTCCCAACGCCACTTTCTGCTTCACAGCCCTTGGATTCATGAGAAATACTTCGTCCCCGACCTTGAACTGCAAAGAAAACCACATTAGCAATTTTTGAGAGTCCCGACCCATGTAGAGCAAAATCCAGCATCATTTTGCAAACGCCCCCCCTTGAAAGTCACTAGCACGTCACTCACTAGCAACTACATTGTGACTCGCTACTTCAACCCAAAACTGCCGCACAACTGGCGCGTGACTGCAATTTCACTTAGACAATAAAAAAAACAAGAGAATCGGGAAGGCACAAGATTTTTGGAGTGTTGGAGCTTACCTTCTTTGGGTTGGCGTCCTTGTTCGCCACAGTCTTCGCCCTCGTCGACGGCTTCTGCGTTCTGACCTGCACACACACACTAAACCCATCAAACATAAAACAAAGGGGCAGATGAGAGAGAGCACCTTCAAAATCCGGACACGAAGCCTCTCCTTGTTTGACGTGCAATGAATATAATGTCTTAGGGGGGCTATTACCTTGCTTGGAGACTTTGCCGGCTTCTTCCCTTTCTTCTGCAAGGGATCCGGCCGTACTAGCGGTACAGATTCCTCTACGTCGGATTCCACAACTTCATCACGAAGTGTGGGCAGATTCGAGACAACAGAAGGCAACAGTGGGACTTGTTGCAGCAGGTCTGCTGATTTTGGCTCTCCATCGTCCTTAGCGGTTGCCTCTCTCTCCTTAGTGGCGGCATTCTCCTCTTGCACCCCCACATTTCCCTTTGTAGCTGCCAAGTTCAACTCGTCAACATGGGTTCTTTGGATCACAACAGTGGGTGATGCCTCGGTGGGAAGGCTAATTGCTGCGTCTACGATGGGGTCGGCGCTTGCGTCTTCGGGAGGCTTCTCCACCTCCGTTGCAGCATCTGCGGCTGCGGCCACTTCTGCACCCTCCGCAATGTCGAAGGCATATGCGGATCCATTGTTGAGACTCCCCGGGACCATGACTTCAGTTGTGGCGGGTGTCGGTTTAGCCGGCGGGCTTTTCCGTCCCTCCACTTTCCAATGCAAAGGAATTGCCGCACCGTGCGTGGATGGCGGGTCCTTGACGGATATTTCAGAGTCAGAAGAAAGCGTCACTTCCGCATGAGTGGCCGTGACGGTTGCAGGATTCAACGCTTTAGGCAGTGCACATGCGCAGGTTGCTGAGGCACCTTTCTGTAGCATTGAGGCAGCTCCGGCAGGTACACCATCTGTAATGTTCTGAAGCACCTCTGCAGCGTGAAACCCTTGCTGACCACGGGATGATTGATGCTCTAGCGCGGAGTGAGTTAGGGACGGGCTGCCGTCATCCCCCTGTTTGGACTTCCACATGAACTCTTGGAACATGGACCTCATTTCTTCTGTGGTTGCCATGATTTGCTCGAACTTCCCGTGCACATCCTTCTTCAATGCATCAATTTGACATTGCAGACTAGACTCCTGCGCAACCCCACCCTCAATATCAAAATACACGGACCCCTAACAACATTGTCTCCGAATCACCAAGTGGAAGTGCCCTCGTAGTCGCGACAGAGTCACCAGTCACCATGCGATGACTCGTACGCGACTGCACAGCGACTTCTAAGAGACTGAATTATTACTTCACGGTGACTGAGACGCGACTTCATAGCGACTTTGGGATTAGTTCCCGGTGACTGTGACGCGACTTCACAACAACTTCTAAGCCACTGCGGGAATATTGCCCGGCAGTGCACCACTTGAATGGTTAAGGTCTACAAAGCATTGTGCATGGGACTGACTTACACATTCCTCATAGCGTGTATTCCTCTTGTTGTAGTTCACATTGACTAAATGCACCTAATATGTCTCAAGCTAACCAGAGTAAAGCAACTCACTCAGACTAAAAAAACAGTGCATGGGGCAGATTTACACATAATACAGACACAGACATAACTCATACATAAATCAGACGTACCTTAAACAGAAGGAAGAATCACACTCAAACTCACCCTCAGACTCACCCTCACATAACTCAGACTCGAACTACAATAATTTAGATTCACACATGGGGAGGACTCACATTTAATTGAGATTCATATATAACTCAAAGATAACTCGCTGGCATACCGATCATGCGCTTTAGGCAATGCATGTTCAGATTCAAGAAATGCACCTACAAAGTCCTCGCAATTTAACCTTCGTAAAATAATGCGACTGCGGGATTACTTCCCGGTGACTGAGACGTGACTCCATAGCAACTTCTCTGTGACAAACAATTACTAGCCGGCAGTAATCTACTGAAATGGTTAAGGGCCAACTTTACTTACAACATCTGTACCCACTCGCGGTTGAGATTGGCTAAATGCACCTATTTGGTCCGTAGAAACAAGAGGAAAACAACTCACTTGTACTCACATAGGGATAACTGGGATTCACATAACTCAGACTCAAAGATAATGAGGACTCATGCATAGCGTAGACTCTCACATAACTAAGATTAGAACTATAGAAACGTCCCACTCAGAAGGCATATGGGTGGCCCAGCACATGACTAACATACCACTTTGTGGGTTAGGCTCCCCACGCCGCTGCTCCGCACAACATCTGCAATGTCGGTAATCCCTGGGCTGGTGGACCGTCTTTCTCTCTACGCACAAGCACAGAAGGGAACCTCACATTGCAATTATGAGAAAGACAACCAAGACGTCAATAATTCACTACTAAAAATACAAGAACTTGCAAGAACTTACAAAAACTTGCAAAAAAGGGTAAGCAAATATTCTCTTCATAAGGAAGCTCACCAGTGAGGCTTCCACTCCCGCTTTGCCTTTCCTGCCTACTGCACTGAGGCCCTTCACACTTTGACGTGCCACGGCCATCTGGGCGGACTTCTCTTTTTGGGAAGCCGTATTCCAATATTGAATTAGGCGTTCCCATTGGTCGGGATCGATGTGCACCGGGGGTTTGGAGTTCTCCCGATCTGTGGAGGACAGCCACTTACTTTTCAACCGAGACCTCTCTGATTTCATAAACTTCGTCACTGTCGTTCGGAAGGCAGCCATGCTCAAAGGGGACCCAACGTACTCGAACTCGTTGTCCAAAAGCTCCCGCAGCTTCTGGAGAGTGTGAGGCTTATGCTTCGACCAATCCACTATGCTCATGTCTATGACTTTTGGAACAAAATTCCGCACCGCTAGGTCCCACGCATTCTTCCCCGAGCAGCCAGGATCCACCTCGCCCCCCTCAAGCACTTCCACGAAGTTGGGTTTAGGGGGACCCGTCAAGGTCTCTTCTCTTCCAAACTCATAAGCTGTACGCTTCTTCCGCCGACTTGTGTGCTCAAATGTCCGCTCCACTTCATCGCATCCAGTCTGGTAAGAGTGTTGTCCTAGCGCATTCCGCAGAGGTTGGCGGGGGGGTGGCGGCTTTGGCAGCCACTTTCCCGGCTGCCATTGCCATCCTGAATCCTCAGGCTCGTCAGGTGGTGGGGGTGGCTGCGAAGACGGCCTACGTGCAAGGAACTTCCTCGGTGACTTCAAGATAGGGGTAGGTTTTGGGCGCTTTGTCCTTCTGTCCACCAACGGCTCTGGTTCCTCCATGTCATTGTCACTGGAGTCGAACAATGCATCCTCTGCAGCAGCGCACCAAACAGAAAGAGCGGTGAGCAAGACAAAGGCATCCATTTGGTTTAGAGGGGAGACGGAGTGGTTCCCAAATTGACCCATACATCCATATTGCGCAAAACAAAGAAAAACCGTACTTGGGGTTGATCAAAGGATGAGGGCGCAAAAAATTGGGTATGCTGGGCAAGTCTGGTTCTGGGACTCCCACTGCGGGTAAGGCGAATCGGGTCACGCTTCTTCCTCCTGAACCTGACACACCAATGCAGCCCTGACCCTAGCAACCTTGAAAGAAAGCGGGAGACAATTTTTACCTGCCGCACCGTCCTCCAATTTCGAAAGCCGCTCTACATGTGTACAAGCTATAGCTAAGTGCATCATACCTCTTGCAATGGCCTCTTCATTGGACTCCGTCGCCTCTGAGGAAGAATTGCGGTCGCTGCTCATTTTGGACTTGTCACCTGCTGCTCCACAACTGCCGTGAGTGCGCTTCTCCCTTTTGCTCCGTCCTCGGAGGCCCCGTTGCCTGCTACTCCTACGCACAACCTTCTCACCTTTCTCTCGGCGATTTGGCCCCTCACACTCGCGCTTCTTGCCGGAGTCCTGATCGCTGTGCGATGCAGGTGGTTTAGGGTTCAGTAGGTTTAAGAATACAATGGCCTTATTGAAGGAGCCGCACAAGCGCAAAGAAAATCAAAACAACCCAACTGCAGGGAGAAGACGAAATCATGAAAAAAAAATAAAACCGCTCGGGTTACGCCTGCCTCCTCAAGCGAGACTACGAGAGAGACACACTTGAATTGCCCCGCCGCCACCGGTTCCACGTGGCCGCCTTGTTGAGGAATGGGGTTTAAGGCAATTCTTCACTGATTGCACTCCGACGCTACTTCCCCACGACTTCTTCGTCACTCACATGAAGTGATACAAAAGATAGACATTGGATGTCGTGACTTCTGCACAACTCCAACACGACTGCACAGTGTCCAAGACATATGGGCAGCGCGTTTTTCAAAGCTCATAAACCGTTAACCCTATCGCGGCGGCTGCTTGCAGAGATTAACGGGTTGCACCATGGCTGTGCATAGAAACACACGCGCAAGCCAAGCAAGAGAGACGGCCAACTCTGCGGGCAGGGATGTGCGGCAGCGGTTGGGGAGCACAAAATATTCTATTCAGGCGGAGCATGCGGCGTGGAGGACACAACGACATCGACCAACTTCAGTGCACCCACAAATGCAGGGACAATTGAATTACAAAGTAAGGTAAGGAGGAAACTCACGGTGCAAGTTGCGAGTTGAAAAGAGGCCCGAATTTTGCGTGAACTTCTGCCACATGCTTGTCCCGTGCCAGTTCATATTCTCCCTTCTGCGGTGGCGGAGACTCCATGCCGTGCCCTGAGCTTCGAGATGCTTGTCACCTGACCAGAATTTGTTGCCTGCTTCCTTGTGCGTAGGTAAACCAACGTTGTTGATCGGAGCAAAATAGCGTGCAAGACAGGCGCGGAGCTGCACGGAGGAAGAAGGTCGTTGCCGGCATGTATAGTTTCAAAATCCAAAGCCTCATCTTCCCTTCTGTTCAGACTGCCACAAAAAGTGTGATTTGTTCCTCCTCAAGCAGGTGTGCATTCTTGATCACGACGAGGGAAAAGAGGAAGTGGGTTTGATTACGGGACAGATCTGGCGGCTGACATTTAATTACGAGGTTATGCAATAACTCATGACTTGTCCACGACTGAAGGAAGTATTTATACGAGCTAGATTTGCTCCTGATTTTGTTATGATCGCAAAGTGATAGCATGACTCCTAACTCATGAAGCATTGAAGCCTATATACGGTTCAGGGGGGACACCCTATATACGTCAATTCACAGGATGCCTGTGTGCTGACTTCAGAGACTTAGTGAGGACCCCACGGCCGGACATTAGACTACAGGCCCCATCCTCCCGAGTCCCGACGACTTGAGATAGTCACGGGTAAGTCGCAGGCTTTGTCTACGGTGACTTCCTCGATACTTCATGGTGACTTCTCAAAGCTTCTTCGCGACTCGATGGTGACTTCCTCGCGACTTGATGGTGACTTGATGGTGACTTCTGAGGATTTAGAAGATGATGGACGCTTGCAGGTGACGGTCGAAGCTGCGACCGCCCCACCCTCTGTTGCAGGGTGTGAAGACGCTGGACAGAACTCGACATCCTTAAACCGTATCGTCCACACACCCTCCCACATGAAACCACCTCCAAAAGTTCAGTCACTAAGTCTTCACGCAGTGTGTGCACAACCAAACGGCCACCCTAAATCCCCAAGTGAGCTTGAAGTTAGCATGCGCCCCTTGGAAGTTAGTTACCAACATGTCTTTGAGAAGTTAGAATTGGCAACTCCTGCTAGACTAGGTGCACTACCGGAGGCAGTCATGTCATTGGTATTACCCACAAGTCTTGGCTCCCTAGGTCGGGTCCCCCAAAAGTGTGTTTGAGGGATACTATGTCTTTCGCCATATCTAAAAATTGTACCATGATAGGACACAATTTGTTGGCGGACACTTCTGTGCCAGAAGGCGGGCTGGAGGAATCTATTAGCACCACTGCAACGTTTGCAGCTCCGTGCTAGGAGGAGGATCTCTCTATGGCTGCTTTGTTTCAAAAGCGCATATTAAATAAAAAAAGGACGGTACTACTGTCTATGTTTTGTTTCATGTTCACTCTACTAGTCTACTACCCCTACAATATCGTGCCTAAAGCGCGTGTGCTGTCCCTCATCCAGACCCGGCACATGTACGTGTAGTATGGAAGTTAGCTACTTAGGATGCACTTGAGACCCGAGCATGCGCCCACTGCCTCCCCTCCCCTTTGAATTTGGTTGACAACGCCACGACTTGCCGGGGACCCATCCCCAGTTATGACCGATTCATTTTGAAGTCACTCAGAAGTCACGTAAGAGTTCCGCGTAGGGCTGTCACTACAATCGCACTTCAAACTTGTTGCCTATGCCATGGCATACTTATTTGTGAGGTGGTTTTCTTATCTGTGCCCATGCGTTCAATTCAGGGCAGCTATTGGATTTGGAGTTCCTTATGGAGGATCCAATTATGCCAGCAATACTTCCATGCAGTGATAGGCAACGGCAGCGGCTACGGGATGACAGGATGTGGAGTAGAGAGCTTCGTCGGGCTTCCGAGCACCACTTGAAGAGGTTGGCTTGCCCATGCAACAAATGCCGTGGAGGAAGGAAGTTACTTATTCGTAACGTGAAAGAGCACCTCCTCCGAAATGGTAGACATCCAAGTTGTCGAATTTGGAGAGGTCCAGGTGACAAGGACTCTTCGGACGAAGAATGGGAGTGCGAATTTTGGGGACCAACGGCGGCAGAAGCGGTTGGGATTGATGCAAATGTGGACACCGCAGGCATGATCGAACAAGCTTTGGAGCATGAGGATGTAATCGCAAATGCCGCCGACCAAGTGCGTCGTGAGGTGACCGATGCCTTTGCCATTGCGGACTTCGTCCATGCAGATTGTTTGGGAGTGGATGTGGAGGACACAGCGGAGGCAGAGGAGTGCAGGGACGACACCAACCCGCCTACAATGGGTGTACCCATCGATGGAGCTGAGGCCAACGAAGACACAGATGGCCAAGCACTGGAGGATTCCATGCAGCATTTATACTTCGGCGCCCGATCTAGCAAGATTGGAGCCACAGTGTTGCTCATGAATCTCTGTACGGTTCATGGAGTGAGCAACAACTGTGCAAATGAGTTGTTCAGTCTCTTGCACCTACACCTTCTTCCGCAGAACAACACATTGCCGAGAACATACCATGCAGCAAAGACCTTGACAGCAAAATTGGGGCTCACTTACAACACCATCCACGCTTGCGAGAAAGGGTGCGTGCTGTTTCGTAGTGAGCATGCGGAAGCCGTACGTTGCCCTAAGTGTGGAGGATGTCGATACAAAGACGAAGAGCGACGGGCTCTACCGCTCAAAGTATTGCGTCATTTCCCCATCATTCCCCGGCTGAAACGGATGTTTAGGAGTCCTAACATCTCCAAGTTAATGGTGTGGCATGTAGAGAACCACAGTGATCGTGTGGGCGGGGACGGCCTTGTCCGGCATCCATGTGATTCGAAGGCGTGGCGTCACTTCCACGAGAATGTTGACCCCACCTTCCAAAATGATCCCCGAAACACTCACTTTGCGTTGGCAGCAGATGGAGTGAATCCGTTCAAGCAAAATAGGTCGTCTTGGTCCACTTGGCCAGTTGTGCTGTTGAATTACAATATCCCTCCGTGGTTGACTACAAAGAAGTTTTTCCTCCTTTTGGCCTTGTTGATTCTAGGTAAAGAGTCCGTGACATTGGAAACCTTCAATGTGTACCTCGCGCCCCTCGTGGACGAGTTGCTGGAGTTATGGGAAGGTGTTCCTGCGTACGATGTGACGAAGGATGTAGGATCCAGATCATTTCAGCTACGGGCCATGCTGTTGTGGACTATCCATGACTTTCCAAGCTACGGCACAGTTGGAGGGTTTTCACATCAAGGTTACGCGGCATGTCCTTGGTGTGGTGTGGACCTCGGCGCCGAGCACTCCGTGGAGTTGGGCAAACAAACGTATGTCGGGACCAGGCGATGGTTGCCCGAAGATCATCCATACAGATCAGCTGCAATGAAGGACCACTTTGACGGTGAAATGGAAACTAGGCCTAAACCACGTGAAGTCACAGTGGAGGAACAAATAGAGCACGCCAGGAACTGCGAGGCGTGGAGAGCAGCGGGACATAGAGATGGTACAACCGGGGACCCTTCAAAGGTGCACGGCGTGAAGCGACTGAGCGATCTTCACAGATTGCCCTATTGGCAGGTGAGTGCAACTGCTCTTTGAACTCCTTCAGGCATGAAGGCGACTTATAGGTGACTTATAGGAAACTTATAGGTGACTTATAGGAAACTTATAGGTGATTTTCAATCTACTGTTCCAGTGTCCTAGTAGTCACATCAGAGTAGTACGGAAGTGTCAGCTTATTCTCGCAGTGACTTGTGAGTGACTTTTGCCAGTGCTAGCGGGGGCTCCATTTTCCGGATTCGGTCTTGTATGTGGAATAAGTGCCTCATGTTGTTTGAACTTGTAAATAATGAAGTGTTGTTACTGACCCACTACACGCTTTTTACCTCTGCAGAAGCTTCTGATTCGGTACACCTTGGACGTCATGCACTGTGAGATGAATCTGTCCAAGAACTTTTTGAAAACAATAACAGGGAAGAAGGATACTGTGAAAGTGAGAAGAGATTTGCAAAGGCGGAATTTGCGCAGACATCTTTGGCTGACCCCAAATCCCCATAACCCAGGAAAGATGCTAAAGCCTCGAGCTCCGTATGTTATGCTAGATTACGAATTTGAGAAGTTTGCAAGGTGTCTGGAGGCCTTGAAGGCACCATCCGGCTATTCCTCAGACCTGGGCAAGTGCATTCGGAAAAAGAACTTTGGCGGTCTAAAGTCGCACGATTACCATGTGTTGATGCAACAGGTGCTGCCATTGGCACTTCGAGGGCTGATGCAGCCTGGGCCACGATTGGCTGTCATGAGAATGTGCAAGGTGTTTCGACGCTTGTGCACAAAGGTTTACAACCCAGCGGACTTTGCATCATTGGAGTTTGATGTTGCGGAAAGCATGGCATTGCTGGAGATAGAATTTCCGCCTTCTTTTTTTGACATAATGACCCACCTCCCCTATCATCTAGCGAAGGAACTTGACCTTTGTGGACCTGTAAGCGCCCGTTGGATGTATCCGGTAGAACGTTACATGAAGGTCTTGAAAAACCACGTGAGGAACATGGCCCGACCCGAAGCGTGTATGGCGGAGGGGTACTTGAAAGAAGAGTGCCTCGGCTTCATCACGGAGTACTTGCAGCGGTTTGAGCCCACACAGAGACGTGTTTGGGACGAAGATGAAGAATATGGTGACGCCGAGGAGGTGCTACAAGGGGCCGGAAGGCCATATGTGATGAGCCCCGAGCTTCGAGATGTCGCTCACCAGTATGTGCTGACAAACGTGTCCCTTATGGAGGATCTGAACGCGTAAGTCCTTGATGCATCCTAAAACCGCCGGCTAGGTCCCCCAAATTTCGCAACAGTTGTTATCGCCCCCTTCGTACATTTGTGCGGCTCTGGGGCAGTGGGTGTTGGTTCCCCATTGTTGGTGACAAGTTGTGTCAGAGTCGTAGGAAAGTGACTTCCCAGTCACTTGTCAATCACTTACCAGTCGTACACCACTAACTTTCCAACTTCCACGTAACTAGGTGTAGTAAAATTTTAGTCACTCTAGTCTTGGAGCCCTCGAAATGTTCCTCAAGTGTTTTATTGTTCTCGACTTTTTTCTGTACCTCCTTACCATCTGCAGACGGGCCATTGAGCGTGTTTGGTATGTTTCTGCAGGAAATGGCAAACCGAGGTTGAGCAAGATCCGTCTACTACAGCATTGGCAGAGTGGATTATGAATACCGTGGGTGAGTCTCAGTTGAATCTCCGGAACCCAGACGACATGGATCGCCTCTTGTTAAGCAAGAAGCCATCCCGAAAGGCCACTCGATATACACGGATCTTGGCATTTGGTAACCGGTTCCGGGTAGATGACGACACCTCTGCTCGAATGGTGAGCTACAACAGTGGCATCGCATCGGTGTTTTCACTGCCCGCAGAAAGTGATTGGGATGCATCAGTTCCATATGTAGGTGTTCTCCAAGACATATTCCTCTTGGATTACGGAGCACTGCAAACGCCTGTCATCCTACTGCGATGTGAGTGGGTGAAGCCCTTCGACAATCGTGGGAATCCAACATACATCCGAGATGACGACGGCTTCTTGGTTGTCAACTTCCGCCACAAACTCCCTCGCTTGTCGGAGCCCTTCATCTTTCCTAGCCAGGCGACGCAGGTTTTTTTCTCAGATGTTGTCGATAGACCAGGTTGGAAAGTTGTCTTACGCAAAGAAGCAAGAGCAAAGCGGGAAGTGGTTGACACCGCAGACGCCTTCATTAGCACCACAGTGGACAGCGTGGGATTAGTAGCACCCAGGCAACTTCCTCGACCAGTGCAAAGTGTGAACTTAGTGGGCGCTATAGAGTTGTCTGTAGAAGACAACTTATTAGCACAAGGAGCATACTAGTGTCATAGTTCCATAGACAACTAGTACATAGTGTCGCTTAGTCATTACTGAGTGACAATGGAGTCGCGTACAGTCGTATAGCAGTCACGTATTATGTATGACTCCGAGCCTACTCTATGGGCCCATTTTGAACTTGGTGAACTATATTTCACAATCTCCTTTAAGCCTTGGCATTGGCTTCCGCCTCCCTTCATTGTGACCCTTGAAATGTCCACTATGTACTTGCTCCAGCACAATTCTGAGGCGCAGCCGCTTTACAGTAATTACCTGCATGCAGTATCTCAGTGAGTGAATGATCTCTCTTCGCCCCTCATAGAACTCTACATTTTGTAGGTGCAGCTCCCATGAGATCTCTAATCCTTTCTTTGTGGCCCCTCTCTTTGGTAGAATCCTACATTGCGTGCCAATCGCGATGAAGTCACAGTACAGTGTCCGTCAAGTCACGGAAAAGTCGCTCACAAGTCATCGAAAGTGACTCCCTGTGACTATTGCATAGTCGTCCCCGACTGTGCCAATCCACCTGCTGACTGTCGTGCCACATCAGCACGTTTTCATCGCTCCCTACAGCAGTCGCGGATGAAACGTTACCCCTTCGCTGCAGTTCATGTCGTAGTCACGAGCACGACTGCTCCACAACTCAGTCCTTGTGCATAAAATGAGACGGTGCAATTAGGGAGGTGCTAGTCGCGCGGCAGTCGCATTTTTCCTGCAGTCACATATTTGGCAGTTTTCTTGTAGTGTGGGTCCCTCTTCCTTTTCTGCGAGGAGCGCGTACTCGGTTGCGTTTGAGAAGGCAAACTTGGCATGGGCGTCAGGGGTACTTGAGCAGACGCATCTGAGGTCTCCCGGTGTTCACTTCTACCCGAGAACTCTGACGATGCGCCCCCAGGAAGAGGCCTCTCACTAGCAGCACCCGCTCCCAAGGTCCCCGCACCGGAACTCTCCATCCGGTCAATAATCCCGGGCACAGGATCCTGCCAGCTATCTATCTCCTGCACATCGTCGTCGTCATTCTCCTCGTCCTCTGTGTCCAGATGAATCGGAGCCTTCTCCTCCGCTTCCTCTTCATCCGTAATCCTCCGCTTCCTCTTCATCCGTAATCCTCCTCTTCCCTTTGGCAGATCGGGATGACCCCTTTGGCGCCCTCCTTTGGTGAACCTTTGAGTCGATGAGGTAGCTGCCATTCAGGAAATCGTCCTTGGACAATTTCTCTGAATCTTGCGTTAGGGATTGGAACCGGTCCTTCCACTTCTTATTGCCGACAACGAAGTGGTTGAGGGAAAGCATCTGCAATCAGACAAGAGTGTTCAATGTCAACAATTTAACTCGCATCGAGTTGAATCCCCCAGTTTTGAAAAGCAATGATTTAACTCGATTCGAGTTAAACATGCATCTCAATGCTATTGAATCAGTCATTCTAATTCACAGAGTTTAATAAATCACATACCCAAGCCGCGCAAATAATCTTTCCTCCTGCAAAGTAAGACACAACATCCTCCCTTGGCGAGGCAAAGAGATCTAGCACTTGAATGTAAAAGTCCATGCGCAAGTCCGTGTTGTAGATTCTGAAGTCCACATCGTTACTTGACTTGGACTTTGCGTATCTACCATCAGCTAGTATCTCGAACCGTTTAGGTATCTTCTTGGCCTTCGGCCTGAATCCCTTTCGAATGAGAAAGATAAGTTGAATGGCCTCCTTTGCCTTCGTGGACCTCTCGGACAGATCCCCGATTCTCTCATGAGGTCTAGGCAGATACTCCGCGTAGTGAACAAGGTATGCTTCGCCGAACGTCGTCGTCCGGATGTACTGGCGGAGATCGACTTCAACCTCCTTCTCACCGCAAATCCATAGCCATACCTGAGGATCAGTTATTGCTGGACATGCGTCGCCCTCAAGGTACTTCAGGAAATTCACGAAGTACGCATCTCCATCCTTAGACCCCTCCTTGTTTATAACCCCTGGAATTTGTCGGAAGTCCAACACTGCCAGCTTCAAGTTTGAGTTCGAGTTGTCCTTCCAAATATGATCTCCCCACATACCGATTTCGTCCTTCTCCATGTTGTATGTGCGGTACGAGGCGGTGGCATCTGGCGTCACAAACTTCCCCTTGCTCATGAGGAAAATTCGGAAGAATTCTGCGGCGTAGGGGGACAGCTCAGAAATGCTCTTCTTCTTGTTTGAAGGCATTTTCATCTGCGAAAAGTACTCATCCGGAGGGCCGTTGATGAGTGTGTTTTTCGTCGCCTTCGTGACGCTATATGCTTTCTTGAAGTCCTTCCACTTGTCCCTCCGGAAGTATCCACTATTGCTCACGAGGTTCAAGTCCTTCTTCAGCTTATGGACTGGAGCTTGATAATTTGCTTCCTCTTGCACCGCTCCAGCCACTCCTTCGCCGAGTAGCAATCAGGAAGGACACTTTTGATTTGCTTCAGCGTCACCTTCGGATGGGAATGACCCCGCTTCAGTGTCTTATTGAGCATGTGCAATGCCAACCGCTTCAAGTCATTGGCTGAGCAATTCCCGAGATGCTTGAAAAACTCCCACGTCAACACACCATCCCTCTCTTGATCCCAACCCTTGACCTGCCGAAACTTCAGCAATGTCTCAGGGTCAGTGAGCTCTCCCTGCGAGTGAGCTGAAATGAGTTCAGCCTAGAGCTCGTAGACGTCCTTAGATGCGGTGATAATTTTAAGTTCGTTATGAATGTCGATCTCCTTCCCTTTTCCTCTGCTTAAAGCAGACTGGTTCTTCTTCACGTCGATCATTGCAAAACGAAGCTTCACCTGGTCCGCAAAATCCTGCATAAATTGATCGATAATTAGTCATGACCCTCATCCCATTTCATCTCGAATCGAATTAAACTTCACTCAATCAAACCGTGTAATTCAAGAAACAATTTATGTCAAATCGAGTTAAACTGTTTATATACCTTGAACTTCTTCTGAGCCAACGCCTTAGAGATGGATTTCCGGGGTTTCTCCAGAATCCTTCCCAACTCATTGGGCTCCTTGTCTGGTGGTGGGCAGCCTGCCTTTTCCCAAACATATCGGGCTCCGATGATGTTTGTTGCCCAAGTTGGTGTGAAGTTCTGAAAATGGTTCACTCGGTTGTAATAAGCCGAGATCTTCTGAATGATTCGGTCGTCTTTGTTCCAGACGATAAAGCACTCCCATTTCCTGAACTTCTCAGCCTTGGATCTCAATTTGGGCATCTCTTGCATCCTCTTGGCATCTGCTACTGTGTGTTGCCCGTTCACCATGTAAAATTGGCCGTTCTTGATTTCCTCGAAATCTTTCGGCTTCGACGTTACATCCTTCGGCATGGCGCACAAGGTCATTTTCTTGTCTGGGTCGGGTATGTTTATTAGGAAGTTTAGAGCTTTCATGATCCCCATCTCCTCCAGACCTCTAATGTTCAAGTTTTCAGGTGGGGTCTCTAATTGCTCAAGTGGCAACGTAAATTTCCACCCTATTTTCGGGACGTAAGAATCTGTACATTCTTACCAGTAGGCCTCGTACGACTTCACGGCTTCATCGTAGTCTGTCCTTTACGTCCTTCCCGACATCACGGGGTATGTTTGAAAGGTCCGTCACGAGGCTTTCATTCCTCCCGGCCGACTTCTCCGTGGACTCGGAAACCTTCTTCGCCTTTCCCCTAGACCCAGATGGTGGTGTGTCCCGTGGAATTCCTCTTGAGAATTCCTGCGTCTTCTTTAGCCTTGTGACACTTCGACGAGTCTCTGGAGTTGCAACCACCATTGAAGACTGTCCATCTCCTTGGCTACTGTAGTCTCTTCCGACAGTAAGTGGTCGCATGTCCCTCTTCTTCTCTACGAGTTTAATGTGCATGCGCTCGAAGGCCATTTTCTGATGATTTAGCCTTGAAAGAAGAGCCTGAGGGGTTAATTCTCCTCCATCTGCGGATTCCCATCATTTCTCATCGATGTGATTCTGCAGATTGCGAAGAAGTGGTTCGTAGTCCGTGTCCATAAGGCTCCGCGCGTAGTCTGATATGCAGAATCGTATCTTGGTAGCATCCACCACGTACGAGAAAATGTATGTCTCTTGCTGATCGGGGTCTTGGGTCTTGCATGATACAAAAATCTCTCCATTAGGACCTCCACTGAACTCGGTCACTGATTCTGTCAGGGAGACGGGTAGATTGCCGTTGGAGTTATGGTATTTTGTCCTGAACGCCAAGTGGTTGGTAAGTGGAACCAGGATAATGGTCCAGTACTCTACTCTCTCAGGGTCTGACCACTCCCAACATTCTTCCAAAATCTTTTCGTCTCCGTATGCGTTCTTCAGTTGAGGATCAATGTTGAATGGCTTGAAGAACACCGATAGTTGTCGAATTTGATCTTCCATTTCTATTACAGGACAGACAGAGATGGTTAGATTATTGCACTTTGATCGTAATCAATTTAAGTCGACTCGAGTTAAATACCATAACCGGGTGCTGTTATTTTTCATTCTGTGCTTTCTTTGATTTTACAATTCAACTCGATTCGAGTTGAACTGTGTGACTATGAAAAAGGTTTTTCATTCCATTGGTTGATGGTTCTCTCTGGAATATATATTGTTTTTGGCTTCATATTGAATCACTACTTGTCTTTGTCATCAGTTTATCTCGATTCGAGATAAACTGACTTCGGATTTTACTGCTATATGTTCCTCTCTGTTGAGGAAGGTTTGTTGAGATTACCTACTTTGAACTTCTGGGTACATAATTCTCATTTTGATGATTTACTTTAGGGAACTTTCTGGCCTCTACTGTTGCCCGAGGTTGTCTGTTTATCTCGAATCGAGTTAAATTGGTCCCTTTCAGGAAGGTTATGCTCTAGGTTTGATGAATTTTAACTCGATTCGAGTTAAATCTTTGATTGGGGTTGATTATTTCTTCTATTCTATAGGTGATTTAACTCGAATCGAGTTAAATTGACGTCTATAGGGACTGTAGTCGCTCTACAGGGATCCAATTTAACTCGAATCGAGTTAAAATGAGAGGATCTATGGTGGAAATTCTATGCTGGATACCTCGGAAAAGGGCTTCCTTCGAGTTAAACTGACTCCATTCGAGTTAAATTGTCTCCCTACGAGTTAATTTTATTTGCGACGATTACTACCCCTGCTAACCATGTCACTGACATTTCTGTTACTCATGCAATGAACTCGCATCACTGTAGCCACTCCTGTGCATACCTGCAAAGAATCTTGGTGTTCACGCAGCGTAATGGAACTGCAGAAGATTGTCCGCTCCTAAAACTCTGCTACCTGCATCAGAAGAATCAAAAATCTATGAGCACTTATTGATCCGTGCATTCGTAGCATTCAAGAACTATTCAACTCTTTGATACAGCAATTAGCATTCAAGAACTATTCAACCCATTCATACAGTCCATGCAAATAACACTGAAATGCTAGCTCAACGGATTCAAGAAAACGATACGTGATTCCTAAACTCAATTGCTAAAAACAAACACATCCTAGCATTCAACCCATTCTTATAGCGATTTGGACAGTGAATGCAAAATTCTAAGCCTCAAATCCTAACTCTAAGGATTCAACACAACAATAGGTTGTTGTCTAAACCCAAATGCAAAAAAAAAGGCTACAATCATGCAAGCCCATGACATAGCAAAACTCTAATACAGAAAGGAAACCCTAAATCCGTAATACCCACGACATTGCCAAACACTGATACTGAAAGCAAACCCTCATAACGAAGGCAACAACTGCAGCCAGTTCTGGTTGCTCATTTGCAAACAAGAGACATCGACAGAAAGCAAACCCTGAAATCAGAAGGCAAACTGAAAGCAAACCTTGATATTGAAGGCAACAATCGCAGCCATTTCTGGCTGCTCAGTTGCACACAAGACACAGAAGGCAAACAAAAGCAGGCACTTCTAGTTGCCAATTGGCAAACAACACACATCGAAACGCTCAGAAACAATGAAATATGTTTTCTGTGAACGCAAGCAGTTCTTGGTGGCCGAATGCAAAAACAAGACAAACTGCAAAGCCACATTTTAGGGTTGTATTCATAACCCTAAAAAGAAAGCAAACATGCCTACAACATTGTGAAAAAAAGGGAGGAAGAATACCTGAGAACTTGCGACCACAATTGCTGCCTGCTGCAAAATCCTATACCTCCAGTCCTCGCGAGCTCGCGACCGCTGCCGATGGCTTTCTCAAGTTCAATCCTCCAGCGAGGCACACTGACTGCTGCTGCCGCCTATGCCGCCCCAAGACTCAAGAAAGTACGGAAATGCGATGACGCCAATTTGCTACGAAGTCTTTGTACACACAAATAGAAGTATAAAGAACCCTAAACCCTACTTTTCTGTACACGCCGTGAATACGATGAAGCACTCAAGAACACTCAAAATCACTCACAAACACATGGCCGCGCAGTTGGAAGGTTTGGCATGCTCAGCGAAACCCTAGCGACTGATTCCACGGATTTCTAGGAGAGAGACGAAGTGCCCCAACAGATACCCGGACAGGACCAGTTGAGAACCGTATAGCCCAGTTGAGAACCGTATAAGTCCTAAACTCATTTGAAATGAAATTTATGTACTTGTCTTTATAAAGGCTTGAAAGTTATGTACTTGTCTTTATAAAGGCTTGAAAGTTATGTACTGGTCTTTAGAAAGACTTGAAAGTTAGATAGACAGATAGATAGATAAAAACTCCGATCTTCAGAAAGAGAAGACCGGCGTGAATAAAGTGTCTGTTCGTAATGACAATGAGCTAATGTCCAATGGATCAATAGTCATTGATGCAAAGAAACTTGAATGTTATATACTTGTCTTTATAAAGGGCTTCCCTCAAACGCATGTACTAAGTGCAAAACTCTCTTGAAATTAAAGTTACCAACCTCTCTATGAAAACGGCCTCTTTGGAGCCCATTTAGTAAGTCCTACACTCCTACATTCTTTACCAAAACAAATTTAAGAAGAACCTTTAAAAAAAGGCTTTTTCCAGTTCAATTAATAATTGAAGAACCCTCTTGAAACTAAAGTTCTGTACTAATTATTCAATAAAGGCTTAATGCAAAAGTCTGTTGAAATAAAAATTTCCTACATATTTCCTACATAAAAGTTTCCTTCAAAAAAAGGCTTCTTCGGAGCCCACGTGTAAAATTTAGTAGTAACCATTACAATTTCATCCACTATATTTCAAATAATTCGAACTATTCATGTCTTAAATAATTAAAATATTATCGTGTTGTATATAATTCTTCTTTCATAGGCCTATTTTACATATAGAATTTAAGTGTTCAATATTCTCCCGCCCCCAACCCTGTTCACAAAAATTCGTTTGATATTGTGCTCCTATTGTAAATAGTCAATTTTGATCACAGTTTTATAAAATTTGGACAGAAGATGTAAACATGCATCCTATAAGTGAAAATATAAAATTCATCCGCCCAAAATTTTTTAGGCTACCCTTGAAATCAAAGCATCTGTAGGGCATCTTTTCGTAACCATAAAATATACTTTCTTTTAAACAATGCATCAGAGTACTAGGCAATTTCAGACTTTTGGTCGAACTTCACCAATAACCTCTACTCTTTAGCAGTTCACAACATTGAACGTTTTAGAATTCATAATGAAACTATAATTACCCTAAAACACTCATTCAATATATGTGTGATTATCGGATATGGCTATAAAAATTAAATTTCAAAAGACTATAAATTCTATTCTTCTACAATTCTATGTACAATTCATTTTTATTCTATTTACAATTCATTTTTATAAATATGTACAATACAAGTACCAATGTATCATGGCACAGTCTTAGTCAACTACTCATGCATTGCACTTGGCGGAAGGATTTAGAACTAGGAATATAGTATCAATATCTTTTTTTTTCTTTGCTTTATATTTTTTTCATGAGTTGCTTGGTAATTGATGGAAGCTTCTTTGAGAACATTGCAAACCTTTGGAACATTTTATGTACCCTAAAACGCTAATTTCAAAAACAAGACAAATAGAAACTTCAACGTCATGCATTGCACTTGGCGGAAGGATTTAGAACTAGGAATATAGTATCAATATCTTTTTTTTCCTTTGCTTTATATTTTTTTCATGAGTTGCTTGGTAATTGATGGAAGCTTCTTTGAGAACATTGCAAACCTTTGGAACATTTTATGTACCCTAAAACGCTAATTTCAAAAACAAGACAAATAGAAACTTCAACGTCATGCATTGCACTTGGTGGAAGGATTTAGAACTAGGAATATAGTATCAATATCTTTTTTTTTCTTTGCTTTATATTTTTTTCATGAGTTGCTTGGTAATTGATGGAAGCTTCTTTGAGAACATTGCAAACCTTTGGAACATTTTATGTACCCTAAAACGCTAATTTCAAAAACAAGACAAATAGAAACTTCAACGTCATGAATTGCACTTGGGGGGAGGGATTTAGAGCTAGGAATATAGTATGAATATATTTTTTTTTCTTCGCTTTATATTTTTTCCATGAGTTGCTTGGTAATTGATGGAAGCCTTTGGGCCATTTTATACACTACAACACTAACTTGAAAATAAGACAAAAATGAACTTCAAGGTCAACTAGGCACTTGGGGCAAAATCTAAAACTTGGACTTATTATTTTCTTTCTTCTTCTCGTTTGTTTGAAGTTCTCGGACACATTTGCGCTCGCTTAGAACCATTTCTTTCTATTCGATTAGACATCCACAAAGTATTAAGGTCCAAATTATCAACAAATTGCTAGAATATGAACTTCACTTCAGGAGTTTATTGAGTTTTTTATGGGCAGTGACATTAAACACTTGAATCCGGAACCTAAACCCTATACCCGAAACCGTATACCCTAAACTCTAAATTGTAGACCCTGATTACTATTTGTAGACGTTGGAATTCATTCCATAAGTCCCTCATTTTTTGGTGGAAAGCGGTAAAAGGTATTGGAGAACATTGGGAAAGCAATACAGCAAATAATATTCCCTTCTAATTTCAACGACGCTGGAGAATTTGGTGACAGCAGGTCGGGAGTCCCTTACAATCAATCATGCTGCCACGCACGAAAATGACATAACGGCATCTTTGCTTTCCCTGAAGTCCTGGAAAGCGGAATACAGAATTAGGTCATCCTTTAATGCCAAAGAAGAATCCCTTCACTACAAGTTCGATTGTGTCCTATTTCTAGAAAATTATACAATGATGACAATAGCATGGTATTCATGTGCGTCGGATATTCTACACTCCCCAGAATACCAGTAGTCTGACACCATTTTGAAATTCCTCCGAATCAGCCTCGCATTCCCGCTTCTTGCTTCCCGCCTTTCACCACGTTGCTTTGCCATGCCAGTCTCCTCGTCGGCTAAGCATTTCATTAGTTTTTGCTTTTCGTTTCGGCTTGCTGTCTGTCTGCGTTCCGTTCTTTCTTTGACAGTTATTGCATTAAGGATTTTCAAGGTACAGATTACGGTAGCATGCTCTACGATTGATAACTTCTATATCTCTCAGGTTTTGCGTATGAAAAGACAGACTCTTCTATCTACTTTGCTATGTTTTCCCGAAACACTTGTTTACGTACTATTTTCTGTTGAGAGCACGCGCAACTAGAGGATTCATATTGTAATCATCCTATACGTTGTAATGTACTTTGCTGTCGTGCAACCAGTCTCTTTTCCCGTCATAGTGATGTTCCCTTGCGTCGATGTCGACTTTCGCAGCTCCAGTTGTTGATGGTTTCAATTGAATCAGGGTTTTCAGAGCTCTGAAAAAACCGCCGGAATTTACGGAATAATTTTTAAGATTGGTTCATATCGCTTCAAGATGGTCTCTTCACTTGCGATTCAACTCGAATCGAGTTAAATTTAAGGAAACAGTATCGGTTTCAGGGAGATGAAGAGGATAATAATATTAAAATTGATCTCCCAGATAAAATCAATTCATCTCGACTCGAGTTAAACCGCCATATCCAATTCTACTCAACTATAATAATAGGAGGAATATTGTATTATGTTGATTCTCATAAAGAGATGAAAAATACATTTTAATAAAATACAAATTTATTGTGAGTTGTTTTTACTGTGAGAATTACAAATTTAGAACTGTAGGGTGCTTATCGATTACACCAATAGTGGTTCAAGGAATGAGTGACTGAATGAAGTTTCCGGATATTCATCTCGAGTCAAGTTAAATTTCTCTCATCGTGTCGACATTGAATATCCGGCGACTGTATAGTTTTCCGAAGATTTTGAGTTGATTTCTATCTCGACAGTTATTTATAAATAATTAATAGAATTTAAACATGAATAGACGAACATTTAACTCGACCCGAGTTAAACTGCATGGACACATTGATTGAACATACTGATGTATTTTAATTATTTTTTATGAATGTTCAGGCACTATGGAGGAGGCACTTTAGCCTTTACTGGATGACCTCTCTGACTTAGATGAGGTTGAAAATGTTCCCGAGGAAATTATGGACATTCCAGATTGCGATGGCATCCCTAGGTTGTCCTGGAGTACGAAAGTTGTGACTTTGCACAATATCAACGGCCTTGCAGTGGGAGAGGGCATTTGTCACAGCGTGAATTCCGATCTCGTCGTCGGTGGTGATGGTCCTCTAGGTGATTCCTTTGTAGCTGTGCACATCTCTAGGTCCCTCAACGTTCAGGACATTCCGGAGGACTGGAGGTATTCTCTTCGAGCATGGCCCATTAAACAAGTGTTTCTGAATGGTTCAAGTCTACACGATCACGAGCTCAAGGATGAGTACAACAAACGTCAAGCGAGATTGTTGCGGCCTTCTTCATCAGGTGCAAGGCAATACACAAGCGTTCTGAGGAACCCGTCCGTTCCTCAAGCACCTGTGAAAGCCAACGAATTACTCACGCCAGAATCTATCAATTCTGTATCCAGCAAAGATTGTTGCTCAAAGAATTGTGTGCAACCTTTTCCTAGAGAGAAGATTCGAGCTTTTCGTGAACGAATGTACTATAAGACGAGCTTCGAGTTCCGCTATCACATGAAATTGGATGTTCATCGACAGGTCCACCATGATGCTCTCGGTAAGAGAGTTGTCACTCTTGAAGGCATCGATGTCTGCATGGCGGCGTGGAGGCATATTGCAGGTGTCTCAGAATCCACCTTCCACCGGTTTCAAGGATATGCAGCTAGAGGTGAAGAAGCTCAATCACACGGGAATGTGGGGACTCAGAAGGCTCGAAAGCATACGCTGCAAGCCTGTGCAACATTGAGGTGTGTGCTTGAGAAGGAAGCAGACCATATGCCTCATCGCACGCATACCCTTCCATCTGGGGAGAAGGTTGTCTCCAAGGTTCTGCCAGCCACATTCCTTTGGAAAGAAACGATTCCTGATATCAACGCTGCAAATGCGGTGTTTGGATTGGGAAAAGTCTCTCCTTCTAACATAAGCAAAATCAGGAAATTGAACTTTCCTGAGTACAGCGTGAAGAAGCCTGGAGATAACTTCGCTCGATGTGCCGTTTGTGATAGATTTTATGCAATGAGGCGGGCATGTCCAGTTGGATCTCGACAGAAGTGGGACAAGCAGCTGGAAAAACATAATGCATGTGCTCGGGCTCACCGAGATTTGTACTATGCAAATCGATATAGCTCAAGCGCATACCCTCACGAATGCTTAACAATCATGCATGATAAAATGGATCATGCCAAGACAGCATCACCGGTATTCTCCCACAAGAGCAAGCAACTTGATGGGCTGACAAAGTTGCCTGTGTCAGTGACCGGAATGATAGCACATGGACATGGTGATGTGCGTTACGCACATTATGGACTCGATATTTCCTTCACGACTCGAACTACACAGTGGGTTCTTTAGTGAAGCTTTTGCGAGATCTAGAACTCCCTCCAAAGTACTCCTCTCGAGAATTGTTTGTTGGATCATGCTCTGCTCCACTCTTTGAAGCGGTGTTGAAAGGATCAGAAATTTGTCAGTCATCCCTGCGACCAGCGCCAGATGTTCCGGTTGCAGCGACTTCTCTTCCTCCAGTTCTCAATGTTCAAATGGACAACGCCACCGGAGACAACAAAAACCAGTTTGTCTTTGCATTTTGGTCCCTCCTAGTTGCAAAGAAAATCTTTCGAGAGGTGTATCTGAGTTTCATGTTGGTTGGCCATATACATGATGACATAGATGCTTTGTTTGGGAGATGGAGCATGTAGTTGAAGAAAGAGAGCTTCCCTACCATCGCATCCCTCATGAAGTCTTTCATGGATGTGGATTCTGTGCCTACGATTCCTCACTTGATTGAGGAGGTACCAGATTTCAAAGCCTTTATAGAAGGTGCAATTTTGGATGGAGACGAAGCACTTGTTGGCCACACAAAGGCTCAACAATTTAAATTCTACCTCAACTCTTCGGGTGTTCCAATCATGAAGTACAAAATGTATTGCACGGATAGTGATTGGCTCCCTGAAGAAGGGGGGATCAAATTGTGGAAAGAAGATTCTGAAGGAGGTAGTCTATGGCCTCGTGGGGAGCCTCTACCTGTCGCCCACCTTCCAATGCGGGGCGTAGAAGACATCTCTAAGGGCATATCCGGTTTCATCAAATATTGGGAAGCATTATGCAACGAGAATTTGGAGTATAGAAGACGATTTGAGCATTTGATATTCTATTGGCGGAATGTGAAAGCATGTCTGATAGAGCCAATCGTGCCAAATGAGACTTTGATGGATGGCTTTTGGCCATCAACTAGAGTTGAGGCAGTAGAAGAGGATGAACTTGATGACAATGGCGAGATTCGTGAGGAGTTTGCTGAGGATGATCCCTTCATAGGGCAACGCCGCGATCGACCATTGCCGTCTTTCCGTGTCGGGCGTGATGTTCAGAAGCATTATTTTGTTGCCCTTCGAACAGCAGATGCTGATACGAAGCCTAT
Organism: Rhytidiadelphus loreus; assembly: GCA_947034895.1. Classification (NCBI taxonomy): domain Eukaryota; kingdom Viridiplantae; phylum Streptophyta; class Bryopsida; order Hypnales; family Hylocomiaceae; genus Rhytidiadelphus; species Rhytidiadelphus loreus. The sequence continues at coordinate 21,862,162 of OX344765.1, read as the reverse complement.
ATGGATTGCAAGGGCTTTATCTGACCCTTTCACTAATCCCGAGCATCCAAATTGTATCCAGATTCAATACTTTCGGCCCACTTCGCGAGACCGAAGTGTTCAAGAATTCTACACCGGTTGGGATTCTGTAAGAGGACTACGTTGGAAAGTGGATGAGACGCAAGATCCCATATGGGAGGACACAAACTCTCTTGTCACTGCATGGAGGTCCAAGGTGAAGAAGGACACAGTGGAGTGTGTCCTTAAGATTCCTACTGCTCAAATTGAAGTCATCCATGACAGTTTGGCATCATACACTTCCAATTGATCTCTAATGGACTAATGGGGGATTATGAAGACACTAAGATAGTGTTTGAATTTAAGTTTGATAGACGATATGTTTAGTTTTTTGGTATGGTAATGCTATTGCATAAGTGTAGACGATTTTATATAATTATTTAACGCGTGTTGTGTTGAATAGATGGTGTGGATTGGAATATTATGATTAAGTTTCATAGATTTGATGTAGAAGTACTACAATATTTTGTGTGTAGTCACTTCAAGAGTGAGTGAACTTTATATTTCTTTTATTTAATATATTTTTTATTATATTATTCGTGGCGCATTATGTATGTTGGTTTCTTTTCAGTATTAATTGGTTCTGGAACTCAATGTTTTTAAAAAAGTAATGTGAGTTCAAAAAATTGGTAGTGGCTAAGACCACTTTTTATTTTGTTAACGTGTAAAGCACTTTTCACAATTTCTGGTAGGGGGCCGGTTGGTGGTTACAACTTTCCTGCTTGCTATGCTCACTAGCAGCACCAAGTCATGTTTATGTCATAGCCGCTCAAACGAGTTCAATGAGATTCGAACTCGGACCACCTGGATGACATAGGTAGCTTCTTCCAACCAACCATTCAGCTCATGACTTGGTAGTCAATGCAGACCATTTTTTGCATTTAAATTCAAAATGACTGTAATCACAGCAACCAATAAATGCTTGAGATTCCCAAAGTACAAGAAACTATCATTTTAATGGAAATTGTCTTACATAATTGGAAATTTTAGTTTCCACAATTTCAAGTTCATTTCCATTTGACTTCATTTAAAGGACCCAACAATAGACAATGTTATTTTGGGAGGTCCTCAATCTCCCAAAATAATGAATATGATATTCGGAATGGCCCATCTGATTTGACCATCCCGTCCGAACATTCCGTCGGATTGGGCCAGGCGGCCAGCTCGTCAGAACATGCCAGGATTGCCAGCCCGTCGGAACAGGCCGTCCGAACAAGCCGTCCGATCTGACCAGGCCGTCCGAATTGGCTGTCGGATCAGCCCGTCGGATCTTTTTATGCGAATTCGGGACTTCTCGTAGTTCAATTTCAAATAGAATTGTTTCACACTTTCAGCACAAGTGTCTAAAGCTTATCCAAACATTTGGACTTGCCTTCTTCCAATCAGAGAGGTCGCGGGTTCAAATCCCGGCTCTGATTAATACCTTCAAGCATGCGAGTGGTGCACAACACTAGTTGTGCAAAGCAATACTAACAAGTTTGTAGGAATTGATTAGAGCCTTTTGTGCCAAAAAATTTTAGAGTTCATATTTTTGCAATGAAATAATGTTACAACGGAAAAAATACTACATATTCTATGAACAAATCATTATATCATAGCGAAAGAAGAAAAAACGACATTTGACCAACCGATTCAACAAACTAGCATGCATTGAAAGATCTATACATATCATGAACATTGAAATATAAATAAATATATATATATATATATATATATATATATATATATATATATATATATATATATATATATATATGTATATATAAAAAGACATACATACGTAGATATTAAAGGCAAAACAAGACATGCCGTGATTACAATTATTTACTACTATTTTCACCTCGTGACATTAAAACAAAAGTCTATCGAGTATAGAGTTCTATTTCTTCTATTGCAATAGACCTATTGGTCCATTTCTATTTAATTCTATCATTGTTGCCATCTCCCGAACCACCAGACTAACCAGAGGACCCCTCTGGATTGCGTTGCGCACTTGCGCCACTTGAGCGGCAATCCTTGGACTTTCGCGACGAGAAATTCCCCCAGGGCTTGTTGAGCTTAAGAACCGTTTTGATTTGGTTGCCCTGTCAACAACGACAAATTGTCGTATTGTTTCTGGAGAATAGTCATCGTCATCTTCAATCTTCCGCTTTTGTTTGCACTTCGGAGTCAAATCCACATTCATCGCCTTTAAGGCTCTCAGAGCAGCGTCCACTCGATTTACCAACACATTCACCATATGGTCATCACTAGGGTTGTTTACCCTAAACCCTTCGGTGACTCCTTCCAATAGGAACGCCCTCCATTGACCTATGATGTCGGCCACCCTCCTATCAAATGCCCCTGCCACCTCCACGAATGAATCCCCTTTGTTTGATTCTCCATCCTTTTCCACCTGAACACGAATTGATGCAGCTTCTTCTAGCTTAGATAAGAACAGTGCCCTGCCTATGGGAACGTGATTGTATGCCTCGTACTGTTCACTGAAGCCAAGAGGATGCTCCACCTCTATCCAATTGCCATCTGGCCCTTTCTGTACTTCTTTTTCGGGAAACCGGAAAAATTTATGGTGTTGCATGCTCCAATGCCTTCCCATACTACGACAAAACAATTCACGAGCCTCGCCATCATCAATGGCACGAGCCCACAACTCCACTTCCATATTTTGGGTCATCTACATGAAGGAATCCACCGGTTGCATGGATGCATCATACAATTTATGCTTTTGTTCCTTTGGATCCCATATGAGGGGTTTCCCCCAATGCGAATAATTCTGGAATTTGTATGGCCCTTGGTCAAGTGGAAGAGTCCATCTATTGTATTCGTGGCCGGGGGGCATACCTTCCAAGATGCCAAACATCTCGTAGAACCTAGGACTCAAAGGAGAACGGCACTCGGCACAAGCGGATCGAAAAAGAGATGCTTGCACAACGCATTTGATATGAAAAACGTGGCGACAATGGCCCATGGTGAAGGCTCCTTCAAGCCCAAAAGGACCTTAGCAAATGCTACAATGACCCTTCAACATTTCATTTCTTGGATTAGAACCATGTACAACTATCTTCTCGTTCTTCTTGATGTGTGCTAAAAGCGTTGTGTAAGGAATTCATCCTTCCTCTACTTCAAAAGTCCAATTGATGTCGCGATTGTGGGCTAGCAATTCCTTCTTGGCGTGGTTCAACCGCTCGTACATGGCATCCATGTCTCCCCAATATGTCATTGGCATAGACCCCCAAGAATGTTGCTCGACCGCACTCTTGAATTTCTTCAAAGCAGCCTCAACGACATTGCAATCTTCATCCGACTTCATTGCAAGGGTGCGAATCCCGATCATTGCCCGAGATGCTAAAGACAGTTTGTCTTGAAGTTGTTGTATCCATGTCAACCATCGAGACTCCGATCCGCTCGTCGGTAGACATTCATCCATGTTCTCCACTCGTTTCATCCGATCCAACCTCGATTGAAGAAGGGCATTTTCTTGATTTACCTCATTCAATCTTCGATTCAACTCGCTCCAAGTTGGAACCTCATCCACCTTTTTGGTCTCAAGCTCCTCCACTACTTTGGCCTTCTTAAATGGAAGAGAGAGTTGATCGCTTTCTTGAGTTTCTTGCGACCTCGGTAGTTGGGTCTCCACTGTAGAGAGGCCCTTTTCTTCATTTCGTTCCTTCAAATATTTGTCGCTATACTTCCTCCTTGATGCCACCAATTGCCTTCCCAATGACTCACAATTTTCAACAACCCTTCCATACTTTTTACTCCACTCGTCATTCTTTTGCTCTAGCTCCACGATTGTCTTCAAGTAGTTGTACTTCTCATCAAGAAGTGTTAGCGCTCCACTAGCAAACTTGTGAAAAGCCAATCCACCCTTCAATAGTGGATGCGATAATGTGGATAAATTTTTGGCCAATTCCATAGCCAACGGGGCCATTTTCGCTACAGCTTCAGCAGAACATGTTATTGCTTGAGCGGATGTCACAAAATCGTGAAGCCCAAGTTTGTTTTCGGTTGCCGTAGAGCACTTGGCCTCGTTCACGGGTTCACCTTCTCTCGATCCATCCATTTGAGATGGGTACTCAACTCCGCACCTAAGTATGATTTCAAGATGCTCCGGATTTGGAATTTGACCTACATATTGCAATCTTCTTGGAGTTAAAGTGCACAAGAGCGGATACTTGCGCACAATCTCCTCGCCATCAATATTGGAGGTCGTTGCCACGTTTTGAAGTCGCTCTACGAACAGACCTGACGGTTGAACTTCACGGATCGGGCTCAATATTGGACTAGGCGGCGTTGGCGAGTCCACGTTTGGAGGAACATACTTCAAACTATCGAGAGCATCGTTGTCTATAAGCCATTCAATTGTAGCATTTGCTCTTGCAACTTTGTCTTCATCCATGTCTTCTCGCGACGAGGTCACGAGGAAGAGGGGGCAACTTCTTTCATGAGGTTGTGCTTGTTTGGAGCAATGCTTTGCTCACCCGTGATTGGTACATGAACCAAGGTGGGTAAACAAGTCTCCAGATCCTTGAAATTGACCTTCCAAAATACACCTCTCGAAGAGGCATTGGTGGCCTTCGCTCCTAGTTATGTGGGGTCCAACTGTACTACATCGCCTACGCCCTGTGAAACCTTCATTGTAGGCATGCTAGTATTTTTGAATACTATTTTAAATTCAGCTGTTTGTGCCCCGTAGTTGTATAAATCGGGAATATTCTTTTGATTTTTCGGAAGTTGAAACGGCAATTGCAATGTCATTGGAAACGTGCTCCAATCCACCTTCCGACCCAATATGAGTTCTGCATACACCATAGATGCCGTGCTGTAACCCTAATACCGGTTTGGTTCCGAACCGCGATCCGTCCGACTTTGGGCCGTCGGATCGGACCTGGTCGTCCGATCAGGCGGACCGAACAGGCCGTCGGAAGAGGCCATCGGATCCGACGTCACCGGCCGATGAGGCCGTCGGATTGAACGTTGCCGTCGGATCGAAGACGCCGTGGCCGTCGGATCAGGCCGTCAGATCGGGCCGTCGGAAGACCAAGTTTCGGAGTCGCCTGCGACCGATCAGGTGGACCGAACAGGCCGTGGCCGTCGGATCAGGCTGTTGGATCAGGCCGTCGGATGGATTTTAGGTCTTCAGGTCTCCGATCAGGCCATCGTCTCCTCTGCACGGACCTACTAAACTGTCATCCTCTAGTTGTGTATGCACTGTTCAAACAACGGATCCTTGAAATAGTTAAATCACTGTAAAAATTAATCAATGAAATGTAGAAAGCATCCAATGTGTGAAAGCTTATTGTTCATTTCCTTCCCTACATTGTGAGATTGTTTTTAATGCTAAACCCTAGTCCCCAAACCCTAAACCCTAAACCCTACAAATTGTTAAATTTACATATAAAATATTCATGTGCTCAACAAAAAATTGGTGCAGCATGCGGCATCACTTTTACGATTTCACCGAGTATTCCCACCATCCCAATATCCACTAGTAGCAATTTTGGCTCGCCCTCTGTACATGGTTACATGGATACATTATTACATTGCAATTTGAAGACATTTATTTTTTTGGATCCACAAAGTACATGACTTCTTTTATGATTTTAAGATATGATTTAAAATGTCAAAGTGGAAATGTTGGTTGAAATGTAATTTGAATGTAGAAACCATTGTGTAATTGATCCATTGAACTTGTAGTCTACATGTGATAATTTAAATGTACTATACATGTAAACCTTGTCGACTAATTAGTTATTCATTTCTATGTTTCCGGGTATGAATTATTACATGGCACCGTGGAAATTGCAGAAGTGAAAGGTTGTCTCACAAAATTGACAATTGAATATGATGATCACTCATGTACGAGAATTAATAGAAGGAGAACGTCACATATGATCATTTGAACGTTTTTTATTTACTTGTAAAATGTACTACTCATTCATGAATTCATGACATTGTAATATGGAAAATTTGAACCATATACCCTATATTGATATATTTTTTCATTTCATTGAAAAGGGGGAGAGAGGGGCCAACTTTAAAGCCTTCACCAATTTTTCTAAACTTGAATTCATTAATCTATTAATTTTGGTTTCATTAATTATATGTATGACGAAATGTTAAGCTTTCATACCTTGCAGTATTGCACAAAAATATATTATATTATAGAATTATGGATAATCTCTTTATTCAAAGTTCTAGCCTATTAGAGCATGTTCTTGAGTGTTGCCAAAATAAATCTATAAATCTTTAGAGTTCATTTCTGCATGCAATTGTTAGTGAGATTGATAACTATTAACTAGAAAAGAAGTTCTACAGGTTTTTGTGGAACTGAAAGAGAGTGGGCACATTTGAGCAAAAAATAAATATTTCTTCAAATAAATTCTTCTAGGTAGGTTTTCTACTTTTACATGGTCAACAATTATGGAATCTCTCTTTCTTTACTCAGAAAATGCAGTTGTAAGTGCCCCATAAGGCCATAACCGTAGTTCATGAATTTCTACAATTATTTCAAGAAAGCGAATTAGAGGATGTACATGATTTATTAAAAAAATTACGCATTTCGAAGCAATGGGATCCTAATTTTTCAAGGGCATAGCAAAACCCTCATGAATTGGGGAATTCAAAAATTCCATACTTCTTTCTTCTTGTTATTTTCCTTCTACATGTTATACAAGGGTTTAGTGTGTTACAAGTAACGTTTAAGATCCTCCAGTTCAGTTCCAAATTTTTTTACGTGCTCATAGGGGGGGCCAAAAAAGGGTACGCTGAATTGCCCCCTTCATTGCCACTGCTGCAGGGTAAAGCCTGCAATTTTGAAAGGGGCAAAACTTTCCTTGTTTCCCAAAATTCTCCTCGCCGGAAGGCCCCTCCGCCCTTCCGAAGCCCCATCTGACTTTCCGACGCCCCGTCCGATCTGCTGATGCCCCGTCCGAGCTTCCGACGCACCGTTCGACCTGTTCGTCCGCCTGTCGGTGCGTCTGCACTTTCTCGATGATCGTGCGATCCATCGTGCGACGGTTTCGGGCTGCACGATGGGGGCGTCGGATAACAGGCCGTCCGATTCGGACGGACCCTAAAGCGCCGTCGGAAGCCATAAATAGCGTTTCCGACGCCTCATTTTTCCACACGATTTCCCTCCCGAAGTGGGTTTTCCAGTGCCCGATGTGAATTTGTGGCTCTGCGCGCCCCTTTCGGTTTGGTGTGTGAACGGTTGTGCTTGGATACTTGATGGTTTTAAGTGATGTGGTTTGAATAATTTCTTGGATGCGAGGAAATGTGAATTAGAAAACCGTTTCACTCCATTGCATTTGAATTTTGAAGTGAGAAGCACTTGGTGCACTTGGTGCAATTTTTTGGGAAAATTCGGACATCAATTATCTTCATTGTAATCAAGGTTATCATGTCTCGCCCTAAACCATCAAGTAAGAGTAAGAAAGGGAAATCTCAAGATATGAATTGGGCTGACTGGAAAAATCCTAATTGCGTAGCTGAAGATGGATGGGAAGAAGAGCCAAAGAAAGTTTGGGATTGCACCACATGCAAGAAGTACGTCAAGATGACTCACCTCTCCAAAATGTGGTCACGAGAACGCGCTGAAGGCCAAGTTCGTCGATGGGAAGGACAAATGTCCACATGTACGAGCCAACACTTTCTTCACTGTTACGAAGAAGTAACGCATTCAGCGGGTTTACGTGACTCCAAATCTAATATAATGAACTATTCTAACATGGCTATGGTTTGGGCAGAGATTGTACTCCACAAAGATGTAGATTGGCGTACCATTTATGGGAAACATGTGGATAGTCTGAATCGGAATGATGCAATGATTTATACTAGCTGGACTGCTGCAAGTGATTGCCAGCCAGAGTGGTCCAATCGAGGGCAGTTTGGATTTCCTACAGTTGTAGTGCCACATGGAGAAGATGAATGGTCGAGTGACGGTGATGAGGGTGGAGCTCCAACACCAATGACATTGGGAGAAGAGCACAAGCGTAAAAAAGATCGAGAAGACATTGAATACGAACAACAAATGCAAGAAGCGATGCGTAGAAGCGTAGAGGACCGTGGTCGACAAGATGGGTATGATGGATTCTACCAACGTGACCGTGGTGCATATGACCCACCACATGGGTCCTATGGTTCACACTATGGCCATGACCCCCAACATAGCTCTCAAAACGTTGGAGGCTCTTATTATGGCGGTTCAACTCAAAGAGGATCACTCCACGGTGATTCAATTCCTCCTCCAACTTTTGGAGGTCCTTCCTCCGCAAATTATGAACGAGGAGGTAGGCAAAGCAGATATGTTCCCGACTACTATGGCGGAGGACCATATCTCGGTGTTTATGGTGGTGGTCCTACAGGCCCAAGCCAAAGAGATGACACGGATTCAGATTCCGAATGAAGCCGAATCAAACACTATTGTATTGTTTGTCTTACAATATGGGCTCTAAATTTAGATTTAGTTGTTTTCCATACAATGATGCAATATAGAATGTAGCAAGCATAGTGTAATGGTGTCAATGAGTGGTCGTCAGTCGTCACGTACAATGCAAAACCGCTACAATTGCGATGTATTGAAATATATTATTAGAATGATAGATTTCTCATGTTCATGGTATTATTGAATGCCATTGCTATGCAATGGATCAAGCCATGGTGTTTTGGAAGCTAAGTATAGCAATGGCCCAACTTTTACCATTTTGTCATTCGAATGTGAAAATGTGAATGCACCATCGTAGATGGCATGTTTAATTGTTTATCCTAGATGTTGGAAAATACTAAAGTGCTTCGAACTTATTGTTACCTAATTTTATTTTAAAAAAAGCATAAGGTAGCATGTTATATTTTGTAGACCCTCCTACATAAAGTAAATTGTCACTTATTAGTACACCTATGTCCAACACACACCTTGAGCCTTGTGAATTGTGATGGACAAAAATGTTTGGAGTCACGGTTTCAATATTTGGTAATGTTCCTCTTCTTCCTATGAAAAACATAAAGAAAGAGTGCTTAAATTTAACTAATGTAAATGCATTCCTATTTTTTCTATTTCCAAAATTGCATTCAAAATTTCATAACTAATTCCATGAAGCTTCATGTACATAATAGGAAAGGACTTGATTTACAAGTCAATTTTCTCAATATATCAATGAAATTTCCTTGAAAAATACTTCAAGTTGTTTCAATTCTTTGAAATTTAGTTGCGTCCCTTACATGGTCTAATTTTGTTTTGTGGACCTCCTACTTTAACGAATTTCGTGATTTTGTCAAGTAAAGGGGGACAAAATGAATTTTGGGTGGTCTCATTTTTTGTTGAAATTTTCAGGAATTTTTTCATAAGATAGATAAATTGATGAGTTTTTAGGGAATATATATTATGTTTTTGTTGGTGTCCATGCGCAAAAGTTTTTGCACCATAACCTATTAACTTCAAAATGGGTGAGACTGAGCAACCCAAAAAATCCACTAGAAATTTGAATCAAAATTGAATTTTTTTTTTCTTGTATATTATATTGGATTTTTCTAAATGGGATGCTTTGATTCATTCCAATTGGATTCATGATGCGAAAGTTATGGATTTTCTTGTTTTGTGGGCAATCATAGGATTATCTTGAAAGAAATTCTTTTCTTCCACTTGGAATGCTAATTCATGATTTTAAGTTACAAACTTTGATTGTTCGTATCGTGGAAAGTATAATCTAAATGGAAAATTTCATTATATCATTAGCTTGAGTGAAGAATATTGCATGTAAATTGTCCATTTGTTTCAAGAAAAAAATAAAAGAATATTGGATGCATTGGTTTAAATTTTAAAAGAAATATTTTTATTAAAATAAATAAAAATCTCCATATAAACTCTTCGAAATTGTTGCAAAAATGTGAGGCCAAAAATGGGCTTCTTAGAAAGTAAAGGATTAAGGGGTGAAAATTGAATTTATCGGAGCCTTCCGTTCTCTAAAGTCTGCTGCGCCGTCCGATCTGTCGCACGGCAGCCCGTCCGCCTCGCGGGGGCCGTCGGATCGATCGGTCGGCCGCGTCGTGGGCGTTGGATTTCCGACGTGGACCGTGCGTCGGAAAAAGGGCGTCGGAAAGGTATAAGAGAGTCGGACGGGCCCGTCCGATCCTCACTTTTGTTTTCCCCCTTGCATATTGCAAGAGTGAAGCGGAGAGCTTGGTGGTTCATGACCCCATTGGTTCCTCTTCTTGGGAAAGCAAGAGTGCGATTTTGGGGGCCCCTTATTGCCATTTTTTTCAGTTTTGGTTCGAGTTTCACTTGAACTTGAAATTATCATTTCATTTTGCGAATATTCATTCGTACAAGAAGTTCATCACGATGTCACGAACAAAGAAGGCTACAAAGAGGAAACAAATAAAGCATGAAGGAGGTTCACACAATGAGGCAAGTAGGGACATTCCCTCTGATGCATGCAAGAGATTTTTGATCAAGTTGATTGTCAATTTCTATGAGTCGGAAACCACGATGTCACTACACAACAAATACGTTAGGTACAACGAGGAGTGCTCGCAAAAATTCTTGGCGGACATGTGGCAACTGATGATGAATGCGCTTAGCGTTCCGGAATGGCACCACGAGACGGAGAAGAAAGGCTTTCCAAAATTCTTGGAGAATAGGATCCACGATGCATTGTGGAATGCATCAATGGTGCTAGCAAGGTATGGCTCTCAATATCGGGAAAATGATGAGGATTTTCGTGAAGTCATTCTGAAAGTTGACTTGTTTGTTGCACGATGCAAGCCGTTTGCAAAGAGCCGTAACAGACGAGGATCTTTGGGTTGGTGGAATAGCACTGATGGAGTGGCTGAACTAGATCGGGGCAGACAACACCTCATAGCGCTTCCCGACACAGCACGAGTAATTGCTCAAGACCAAAAAACCATGAAGGGGGGATATGCAACAATTCGTAGGGTTCGAATTGAAGGGTGTCCAGGGATAGCTACATTTTGGGAGTTTGCAGCAAAGCTATCCAATCAACACCGCATACAGCCTCATCTTGCGAGATTGGAACACCAGAACGAGTCAATGGCAGTGCGGATTCCACATCCTGGAGTTATACGGTTTGCTGCAATTCATGGAACAACAAATGAAGGGTATTCGTATTGGTGGAATGGCGGAACACTACGGCACATTATGCACTTGGATAATGATTATCCAAACAACATTGCCATTCAGTTGCACTATTTGAGGCCAACAGAGATAGAGTTGATTGAAGCTTACCGTCTCGGATGATTTAGGAAGAAGCGCAGGCAACTCGCATGGGCATTATTGCACATCATGAATGCGATGCACATTTTTGAACATCTTCACAATGACATCTCTCCAGACAACATAATGTTTCACTTTCCTGAAGACGAGTCACGCGTATACATTGGAGTCTGTGATTGGGGCATGACTACCGTAGCTTCTGAACCAATGAAGTCTTTATACACGTTTACATGTGCGAGTGACATGGAGGAGGCTTTGAGAAAGAGGTGGTGGGTGAACCCGAAGATTGCATATGTGCACAAAAGAGATGCAGATGGGTCAATCATTCTAAATCTATCACGTGCATCAGAAGAATATGCGGTTTGTAAACTCGCTCAACGCATCAACAAGGATTGCATATCTGAAGAATACTACAAGTTGCATCGGGAATCAGCTGAACTGATGAAGTTGAATCACCACATTTTGGCCCTTATGTTTCACTCATACATGGAGCGGCCTTGTAGTGAAGGTTCGAATTACCGTGGCGGTTTGTCTCACATCATCAATTTCTTTTCCGGTCGGTGCAATTGGCCTGTGCCAGATGAGCACTTCCGCCATTCATATTAGTAGTTCAACGTACTTTATAGTAGCATAGAACTATAGAGGTATGTAGTAAATATAGAATGAAGATGTACGCGTGCACACTATATAGTGCCTAATTATGCAATGTAGATATATGACCATATATGTGGAATATGATAATTATACATTTTAAAAGTTCGGTGTATTTGAATAAGTATTGCTTATGATTTTTTGTCACATGAAACAATGAAAGATACATATGACTTGAATGAAAAGGGCACTACTTGTTGTTGTTGAATGTTGAGGTGGCAATTAGCAAATGTGTGTGGAGATTGTTTTCATTTTAAGCTTTATAAACCCCATCGTCCAAGCAGCTTCAAACTTCAGAAGGTCATAGGAATCTCAGATTTTGAAATTTTCCCAAACAAAAATTTCTTGCTTGTCAAATATAAGTATGCCTTTGTATCCATCGTTCGGATTTTCAAAATCTCAAAGTATGTGGTGGGAAAACTGATTCAAAGATGACTTAGTGCATTGTCAATATCTGGGACATTGTGGCATAATGGCATTGCAAAATTTTTTGGAGGTGTTAGGTGTGTTGGATTGCTTTGAAAATTGGTATGCATATGCCCAACTTCAATACCTACAGGAAAAAATTTTAATTTTATGGTGTGTAGTGCAAGAAAATTGAGCATGAGGCGGTCAAAGGCATCTGAAATTCTGGGGCATAGTGAAAAAAAAAAGAAAAAAGACTTTGAATGCAAATATCTCTTTATCCGTACGGTGAAAACTTATAAAAAGTTTACTACACCCTCTCATACAAGTTCACTTCAAGATCTTACGGTTACATTTTCAAAGAAAACATTTTCACAACATCGTGAATGATCGCAGCAGAAATGGCAGTTTTCAGTGATTTTGGACCCAGAAAATGGCTCGGTCTTTTAGGGCTTAAGAAAGAAATGGTTAGAATAAAAATGTGTTGAATTCTACAGTTGGGAACGATACAGAATTTTTAAGAATTTTAATTTTTTCGAAGTCAAATTACTTTCATGAGTTCAAATGGGGATTCTTTCAGTACTCCTTAAAGTACAAGAATGGATTAATTTTTGGGCCTAAATCCTTGTTAATTAAAAAAATGGCATTTCTATAAAACCCTAAAAAATAGTACCATCATGCATTTCGACGCTATTTAGTATTTAGACCTTGTACCTTTTTCTTTTTCTTTTTGTTAGAATAATTTCCATGACCATCAATAGGGACCTTAAACAAAACTTATTGTATACCGAAGTTCAACAATGGGTTCTATTTCTTTTCATAGCTCATTTGAACCCCTAAAGGACAAAGCGTCCCTTCCGTTGACAAATGGATTTCAGGTTGGTACCTATGGGCTGAATTTGTCTCCTGATTTTCTTAAATTTTTTTGGAAGATAGAAAAATGGATTATCTTTGTGAAAATATAATTTTTTTTTCAATCGGTACCCCTCTACAAAAGTTATGCCCATGTAACTCAAAACTTGGGAGACCGGGCAACACAAAGATTTTTCAGAATTAAAATTTTTTATTTCTAAATTTTTTTCACTCATACATTATACTTTTGTCAAGAAAAGGGCTTGGTTAAACCAGGCCGTCGGATCGGATGTGGCCATCCGATCAGACCGTCGGAAGAGGATATCCGATCAGCCTGTCCGATAAGGCCGTCGGAAGAGCATACCCGATCGGACCGTCCGATCAAGCCGTCGGATCAGAAGTGGCCGTCCGATCAGCCAGGCCGTCGGAAGCCCCGGACAAACCGTCGGGCAAGGTAACTTTTAATTTACCCTAGGTAAAAAAAAAAAAACCCGAACGTCCGGGGGGTTCCGGACGCGGACGCTGGACGTCTCGGCGTCTTGGCAACCCTATGCCAAATGGCATATGCGGAGGTTTTTCTTGGGAAGGATGTGGATTGGAGAACCTTTTTGGGCAGACAAAGAATGGTGAATTACCAAATAGAACTTGCCACATTGCACCAAATCCTGTCGTGCCATTGGACAATGTACCAAATTCTGCTATGCCATTGGATGTTGTCCAAAATGTGCAATTCAACGTAGTTCCACAAGCGGAGCGGCTAGGGATAGAGTTGATGGAGGTAGAGGTTGGTCAAGGCAGCGGTCCAGATGTCAACCAGCAAGATGTGATTGGTGGAGTGGAAGCTGACGTTGAAGAAGTACTTTGCTTGCACCAATTAGTCCAAACACTGTTAGCAGAAAAAAAAAAAAAAAGCACTACGACAACATGCTGTAGAGTTGGAAGGTCAAAGTGCAAGGGTGCAGGCCCTTATAAATAAAAATGTGCGACTCATTGCAGGTGAAGTCAAGCTCGTAGTGCGTGAAAGGCGGTTCAGCACAGACTCAATTCCACCACTCGATGTTGTAGTGGAACGTGCTACATACGGTGCGGATAAAGATAGACTAGGCCTGAGCAATACAAATGAGTTTAGAGTGCGATCACGGTCCATTTTTCCAAGTGCAGAAAGTACCACGTTGGATATTATGCGTGCACGTGTTGAGCGAGTTGAAGCAGAGGTTGGAAGTACTCGCACAAGCATGGAAAAATTAACAAACGCTATGCGCGCTTTGGAACTTTGTGCCAACAACGTTGAGGTTGATGTGGCGGTGTCTACTGCAGCTCGAACAAACATGGAGCAGACTATGACCGCAATGAGTGCTCAAAATATACAATTGGTCCAAAACCCTGAGAAGGAGCAGATGCTGCTTCAAATGTGCAACATGAAGTTGACATGTAGCTTAGCGCTAAACGAGGCTGAGCAAATGCAACTTGAAGTGAGGAGAGTGACTGCGGAATTCAATGATGGCGGTAAATGTTATTTTGGCTTAACCTCGTGGCCTCGGGTGGATGAAATGTTCATCGATGATTTGTTAGTGAAAATCGAGAATTCAAGCATCGATTGGAATGTTTCTCCAGACTTGGAATTCTAGTATAATATCGAGCACTACCAATACGGGCCAGCCAACCGCGATGGCATTAGGCCACTAGTATGGCCTTCCGTTCTAGATTTTGTACAAGATGGAACATGTATAATGTGCTAAGAACCATTTGGCCTCAAGGGTGGATGGCCCCAAGGGTGGATGGAATCTTGGTACATGTGACCATCTATACCACCCTGTGTGTTACATTCCACACATGGTCACCAAAAAAAGATGTGCACAATGCAAGGCTTCATTTCATGCACAATTGTACAAAATGTTTGGCCTTCAAGACCACATGCCTTCACATTACGAGCACAATGAAGAAAATTTACCAAGCCTCAGTAATAGAGTACATTGGGGGAAGGACACAACGTGGCTTTGGAAGTGGGGCCACGGCAATCGACACCTCTCTGCAGGAACGGTCACTGCCATACATTGGGAGGATGACGACCAAGTGACAGAGGTGATTAAAAGGATGATTGGAGACAGTGATCCAGGGCGTCAACTATATTTTGGTTAGATTGCCGGTGGACATTGGGACCCAGACCACTCTATTTTTTTGCACGCACCACATCCACAACGCATCATGTTTAACTCTCAAGGCATGCCGGTCGGATTTGAGGGTGAATTGAGTTTTGAGGAAGAAATGACCTACATTGAAGATAATACCTTCCATTAGCCAACGCTCGTGAGTGCCATTTTTTCCCACTTACATAATAGATACGATCGTGCCGCACATCAGCTTCTGACGACTTTGCAATCAAGACAAGAATTGTAGATATTTTTGAGAAGCAGCATAGCACGAGGCATTGTAATCGAAGAAGTAGAATAGATACTTTTGGATTACATTGTGTATATCTAGATAGATGTATAGAATTAAATACCAAAAGTTGTACAAAGCAAACATATGTAAAGGCTTTATCAGTTTACCATCTACTTGAAGGATTTATAAAACATATACATTTATCATTTTCTTTCCACCTTGTGTATTGTTGCTTTGCCTTTGTCCATTTTTGTAATCTATTGGCCCTTTTTGTAATTTGTAATAGTGTAGAAGAAGCTTGTATGCTTAGATGGTAGGTAAAATAGTCTTCTATTTAATTTTTGGTGCAGCCCTAAAGTCCCAAGTCCATTTTTTGGCCCAAACCACCCTAAACCACCACTTTTGCTATGTTCACCTATGAAATAAATTTTCCAATTTTTTTTTTAATCGAACTAGATGATCTTGTTCTACACTTCTCTTAGATGACATGATAAAAAATTTGTGATTTTTGACCGTATGGATTGAAAGTTATTAGCATTCAAAGTGAAAGAAGAAAATTTATTTCAAGAAATTACTAGGATTGCCCACTCCACAAAAAATTCCATAACTTTTCCATTCCTAATCCAAATGGGATGAATGAAAGCCTCCCATTTAAAAGAAAATATAATCCAATTGGAAAAAAATATACAAATTTGTATTTCATTTGTTTGTAGATTTTTTTGGCTACCCAGAGTCCCGAACCGCCCGGTGTCCTGATCTCCCCTATTTTGAGGTCATTGTGGCATAACCTTTGCTCCTAGGCACCGATTGAAATAGAAATTGTATTATGAATAAACTCATAAGTTTATCTATCATTCTATCTTACAAAAAAGTTTCCAAAAGTTTGAGTAAAAACCGAGATCATAGGAGCTTGTCGTAAATCCATTTTGTCCCTTGCAGCGAGGATAATGAGAATATGTTACTTTAAAGGCTAATAAATAAGAACAATGGAAATTCCGCACCAAAGGAAGAAACAATTAACAATTAATTTTATTGCTTAATCTTTGATGAAATCTTCTTTAAGTCTTTAGAATTAAACCAAAAAATAATTCAAGTTTTGTTCTATTATTTTTTATTTATTTTTAGTTGGACTATTGATTGACTACTCCCTCATATTTATTTTTAAATTCAAAGTTTACAAATTGAAGTATTGAAGATTCTCCATTTTTCTTCAAATGGCATTATGGCAATCAAATGATCAAAGTCTAATATCTTGCAATTGCTAACTTGATAAGGTCACGCTACATGAAATTTTTCCAATATCAATTGAAATAAATGACTTTATGAATGGCGATCTTATATTTAAAGTCTTAAATTGAATAGATTCTAATTTTTTTCTTTTCATTTCATTTCAAGATGAATGCAACAGAAATGACAACTTGGAGTGTTTCTTGGCAATAATTAGCCTAGGGCCCATATGGATTAATATTTTTGAATTTCTTGCCATATAGTGTAAAATCAATTTAGCAACTTCTCTAATTAGAAATTCAATAACAAACTTTAATCCCTAGAATCCTAGATGCCCAAGGCCTGTTTTGAGTTTCTTAGAATTTGCTCTAAATTGAACAAAATGTCAACATTTTGATTAGGTAACTAGGTGTATCAATTTTTTTTAAATTGTAACCGTATAAATTCAAACTAGACATGTTACAAATTTCATAGGAAACTAAAACACAACAATATCACTTATGGAGTAAAAGATTATAATGTTTGAACATGAGGTTGTTAAAACTACAAAAATGATGTGAAGTCTTCCAATAATCTTTTCACAAGTCAAATTTAAAAAGTAAGTGACCAAAAAAATATGAGGTTAAAGGGCCTAACATGTATAACCCCAATCAATTTATGGCTTCTTAAAATATACTCTATAATTTTTTTTTAATTTTAAATGAATTTTGAATGTGATTTTTTCTCCAAGATCTAGTGTTTTTGAGGTACATTTCCAAGAGCTGTCAATGCTACAAGAAGTCAAGATTGCAATGGGTACCCTTGCACAAAGTCTTGAATAGAAAAATCACTATCATTTATTTTTAAAAACAAACTATTGATGCTATAACTAGACTTAAAGAAGAACTTTCTAGAAATGGATACTACTAAAAATAACAACTTGGTTAGGTTTTATTTAACTTCAAAGTTTTGCCAACACCAGATTTGGGTGCCTCGACCATTTAGGGGTTAAGTGCAAAAAATCCAATCCCACCCGTCTATGATGCAACTAGAAAACAACTACACTGCAACTACTGTAATTTGTGTCCATAGTGACTCAAAACTTGCAGTCGCAGAACCCCCTTTTTTCTTCTAGTGGTTCTTAGTCTAGGGAATGGTCAAATAGTCTAATGCTTTTTGTAGCTAAAGTCACATGTACTTAGAATATAGGTAAATATATAGTATTTTGAATTTTTTAAAAACAAATCATAAATGGATTTTCACTCTTATTCCCAAATTTGATGATTTAGTGGTCAGTTGTAGTCTAGCTTTTTAGTTTTTATAGAACTTTTTCGATTTTCTATGACATTTCCTATATTATTTATATATATTTTGAGTATTTAGTGTTAAAATAGTCCAGAGTACACTAAAAGTTCCAAAAAGTCAAAAGATACTTTGGTTTATAGTAGAAACAGTAGTTAAAAGAAAAAGTCAAAAAATTAAAGAAGAGAAGAAAGATAAAGAAAAAGAAAATTTAAGAAAAAATTAGGGATTCGGAGGCGCGAGCAGGAACGTCGCGCCGGTCGCGACGCGCTGCAACCTTTCCGATCACCCCCGGATTTTGATTTAATTTCTTTTTTTCTTTCAGTCTCTCTCACTCCTGGCTGTTATCGTTTTTTCTTCTTCATGTGCTGTTGGTTGTTGTAAAAAGTGCTGTAATTTTGCGCAATTTGTGCTGAGAAATAAAAATATTGTTTCAATAATGCTGTGTTGCTATGACTGAATTGTGATTCAGTGTTGAATTTCGCTGTAAAATTTGAATGTTTTCTGGTTAGTTTGGAAATTTGAATTGACAGACGGCCCTGGCGGATTCGCTCATTGCGATTATGCAGCGTTGAATTTTGAGTTGGAGAACGCGTGTGTGGGGGACGAATTGCTGTTGGATGGCACTTTGTTTGCAATGACGAACTGATTAGGTGGGAGTTTGAAACTTGTTGTATCGAGAGATTCTTCGTGGTGCTGCGAGGTGGAGAGATTGGAGTGCTGAATCGGTAGGTTGAGATTTCCGATTACGGATTTGGGTCCTGGGTGCCGATCACGTGGAATTCATTCCATCAAATCGAGGCTGTGACTGGTGAGTCGGCAACCTCATAGCGGTGAAGATTGACACGGAGCAAATAGTCACTGGAGTCGGTGAGAGCACTTGGTTGCAACCGGTTGTTGATTGATTTGCTGATCAAGGATTCGAGAAAGTTCGGTGGAGGTGACAACAGTTTAAATTCGGGATTTGGAGTCAGGCTCTGGTGCCGACCGATTCGGAGAACGACGAGTCTGTAGAGTGACTTCGGCCGATCGCGTGATCGTCAATTACGGAAGAAAGGGAATCGGACGAGAAATTGAGTGAATTAATTGAGAAATTGATCGCCGAAGTGGAGGAAAAGTCGCCGCTGTGTGCAAACAGGCGCAGCGCGGCGTCGACAGGGAGTCTTGGGAACGAAGTCCCGAGATAGGGTGAGGTCCCCAAACGAGGGCTCGAGGTACGGTTGAGACCTAGGCTGGTTCCGATCAGGGTCCCAATCTCAGGAAGACACCTGGTTTGGGTCTGGCTGGGTATTACGGAGGGTTATTGTCCGGGTATCTCAAGGGAAGGGTATCAACTGGTGCACGAAAATAGGGCCTAAAGGCTTTTAATTTTTTTTTTTTTTTAAATTCAAAATCATTCATTAAAAAACAAATTTAAAATAAGGCCCAAATTTTTCGAACGGCCCTTTGGGCCGTACCCCTAGTTTAGGTAGAGTTATTAGTACTTATTAGATTATTAGTAAATGTTTTAATTCTATATGTTGTATTGATTTGGGATTGTAGGTGGTTGCTAATCCTTGATAATGGCCATATTGTCCTAGAGCTTTGGGGGTGACTTTTTGTAAGTATATCCTAAACCCTTAAACTCTAAATCTTTTGGAATATTAAATATGTATATTTGTACTAGTTTCAAAATACTATAGTGGGCTGTACTGAAGTCTAAGTCCTGCATTGCATCCATACACAAGTCAGTCCGCCCTGAACTATTGTCAAGAACTATTGTCACAAGCCCTAGAACACTAGATAGGACATGAACATGCATGATGAGTCTTTTATCTTATAATGGACTGTTGAGTGTTTCTTGGGGTATTTAGTGGGAATAAGAATGAATTTTTATCCTATTTTCAAAACTTAAGTACATAGTGACATTTGAACAAACTACACTAACTTTACATAGATCATTTCCTGGTGTTCGAACTTGGTAGCGTTTGGAATAGGGATTCCAAAAACCTAACTACATCAGTCCACTACAAATGTATGCAGACACAATGATTGTAGTCCCAGTCCTATATAGTATTCTAAAAGGAGGGCAAATAGTCTAGGCAATATGTCAGGTTTGGTCAAATCGTCAATGCAATGTATGATCTAGGACTTTTAATCACATCAAGATAATACTTTGAAAATAATAATACACATAGTTCATTTATTAAAACTTTTTATATGGGGGGCAATAAGTCCAGTAAATGCTCGCCATGAGCAAAACTATATGCACAATGTCTATGTTTGTCCCAGTAGGTCAAATAGTCCAATTATGCAGAGAATGCTAAGTTCATGATTTCGTACCTAAAGTTTGTCTTTTCTGCAAACTTTTCTCCAACACTTTGGGACAATGAGTCAAAAGGGCAATTGGTCCAAACTACAAGGGTTAATTCCCTAAATTCCCCAACTTACAAAACATTGAAACCATTTACAATTTTGTCTAAACTTGGAGAACCTAAGACCAAAATACTAAAATTCCATATAATTTGATCAAAAGTACCTATGACCACATTGGACCAGCCCTAAAACCATGAAAAATAACCCCAAAACCATCCTAGTAAACTTACAGTTAGAAAACAGTCAATGAAAAACGTTGAAATTTATATTTTAATGTCCAAAGGACCTATATCCATAGACTGCAGCCCCTATGACCGTGGAGATCAGAGCCCTATGCCCGTGCAATGGTACCCAAGACCGTGGAGACACAGGCCTGTTCACTCCATTGCTTCTGCTCCGCTCGACGATTGTCTGCTTGTCGACCTCTTCTGATTGCAATTTCGTGAGTGATTTTGTCAAATTGGTTTACAATTTCTTCAGATTCTTGTTCGCCTTGTCAAGAAGATCCATCCCAAGATTCTCAACGATCAAATTGGTATAAAATTTCGGGAAATTTGATGCCGTGAGAAGAGTGTTGAATCCCTAATTTTTGCTCAAATTTCTCACCAAATTTTCTCAAATCTCTTCTTCTTTCAATCTCTCTCTTCTCCTGTCACTCACACACACGCCTGATCACAATCTGGTTTGTGGATTCTCATTGCAATCTCGTTGAAGCAACTTCCATTGCGCAATCATCAGAGATCAATTTTCTCTATCGATTTGGATTTGGGCTCCATCTAGACCATCCTGCCCATTCAACGACCTTCTTCTTACGAAATTATCTTCCGCTACTTCAAACTCCTTGTGTTTCTCTTTGGTTTGAATCCAGGCTGCTCCCAAACAGTTCCTCGGACATCTTGAAGCAATTAGGAGTTAAGAATTTCTCACAAAAGAAAGAAAAATTTGTTGGTGACATTGCAACCTCTACCCACCTACGTTCCTGATCTCGTCCACAGAAAAATCCGAATTCTTCCAAGATCACACGTTGATTTGAACTCCAGTGATTTGCACTTGGCTTTGGAGATTTATTTGACTCAGACACTTACAACAAGTTCTAGTTTTCTCAATCTCACATTCAAAACTGAAAATTTTCCCAAACTTCAAATCCAACTTAATCAATTGTATAACATATACTTGCAACATGTAAACACTAACTTTCCAACATATACCAAACTTATACAAAGCAAGAAAATGTAGAAGATATTACGCACAAAGAAATACTTACATATGGGTCAAACGAATAATGCCAATTTTTTTACAATTTTCTAAGTCCTTTTATAGTGTTCTTTACACCCCTTCCCAACGGGTGTGTCTTTTTATTTTTTATTTATATTTATTTATTTACTTTTACTATTACTATTTTTTTATTATTATTTTATTTTTTTACTAAAATCTTCTACCCTAAGGTAAGGTCCCCCTTACCCTTTAATTTGTAATTTTAACTTATTAATCTATTTATTTCTAATTTTTAATAATTATTATTTTTAAAAGTTTTGTAAAAGCTAAAGTAGAGATTTTCTAAGAAAAAACTAACTACATAGCCCCCTACTTAGCCTATTGACGTCCCCGTCAATAGTATTTTGGTCTTTTGTTTCGGCCTTTGTCTTGGTCAAGTACTCTCTTTTGGTAAGCTCGATCACATGCCTTTTGTACATCATCATCCCGATCTAAAAGTCTTTGATTGTGGGTGCGTTGATACTCCAACCATCTTGTCATAGGTTCATGCCTAGTCTTAGAGAACTCATTTATAAAACATAAATGCGCTCCCCAAAAGAAATGGATAATAGCCATAATTTCTAGCATCCGTTGCCAATAGGTACTATAGTACTGTAACTTTATTTGCATCTGAAATTCTGGTCGTAAAACGTCAAAATTATTGACATTTATCATTACACCATGGTCTTTACACATCATCCATAAGAAACCACAAAATACTACAGCTCGAAAACACACTGGATCTGTATGGGTAATATGTTGTATGTGAAATTCTTCATAAGCAGCTGCACAGGAATTTGGGCTGTCAAAAGATCCTGGAATCTTTGGCCAATTATAGTCTATAGAATCAAGGGTCACTTTAGGATTCTACTTATGTCGCCTCTCACATGGACAATAGTGGTTATTGGATATCACTGAGACTGGTGGTTCTTGTTGCCATTTTGCTGATATATCTTGATATCTTCTATCATATGGTTTGTCCTCTATAACGGATAATTCATAATCTTCTACAAGCTATTCTAGGGCCTTCCAAGAAGGTATTGGTCTTTCCATCGATATATTGTCAAACATATGATAGTATTGTCCCAGAAATTGACAAGTAAGTGGGGAACCTTGAATTGGTGTTTTTAAGGTGATCCAAGATGCAGGCTGATAGGTTGCCGGAGGTAAAGCAAACATAGAAGTTTCCTTAACATTGCTGATAGACAAAATTTCTCGTCCAAGAGCATCCAAAGTCTTAGATACTCTGATATATCCATTTTGGAGGTTATACAGATAATGACTAGTAGTTAGCTCACCTCTTTGAGCAACAGCTTCACGATTGGTCACTGCAGCCAATAGAAAAATAATATCACCTTGGTTCTTCATTTGATCTCGTAATTGGATCAACTCCAATTTTCACTTGTTTTGTATATCTCTCTTTGCTAGGAAATTGGGATCAATCTGGGTTTGTTGGTCTACAATCCAGACCTTCCTTTTTGGTATATCCATCCGATCTTCTTGTCGTCTTTGACTTAGCTCTTTCTCCAAATTTACATAATATAATAGAGCTCTAGCGCCTAAGTCAGCAATGGGATAGAAAAGAGCTGACCAATTGATCAATATGAGATCTCCTTGTACTATCGTCTCACAGAGAAGGTTTTGCATGTTATCGAACTTGCCTATTGTCTTCCATGCATCTTCAAATTGATCTTCAGACAACTTCTGACCCTTCTCCAGTGTGAGTATACAGAAGCATATGTTGCACTGCAACTCATAAGCTTGGTATAGAAAAAAAGTAGGTGCAGAGTCTCTCTGGTGTTGCCATATGCACTGCTGGGCTCTAGATACCAAGTCAACTACAGCTTCCAACTCTTGATTCAGCTCATCATTAGTGCTTACCATCTCTCTCAAAGTATGCTCCAACTGCTTTGTCTTAAGACTAGTGTCTAGCTTATGAGATGGAAGTTGATTCTTAACTTCTTCTAGTTGACACCTAAAAGCCTTCATTTCTTCTTCCATTTCTTCCAGACGTCTTTCCATAACTAGACAATCATCTTCTATTTTATTCCTTAAACATCGAAGGTTTTCATGTTCTAACTTCAAAACTCAATAGTCTTCATTTTTAGCTCCCAAAGCTATCTCCAGCCTCTATGCAAATCTTGGAACTTAATTCTTGCAACTTCCAGAGTTCTTACTTGTTCTTTCCATACAATCTCTTTAGTCTTATAAGCATCTAGCTCTAGACTCATAAGGCGCTGGTTTTCTTTATATTCTTTAATAACTTGGAGTAATTCCGCAGTAGAACTCGATGTACCTTCATTTGCCTCAAAATTTGTCTCTGTAGGTACTGCATCAGACAAAGATGGTCCTTTTTCTTCACTATCTTCCAAGACTATCACAAAACTTTTTCTCTTGTTTGTGTTTCCACGACTGGCTCCTTCCCCAAATAATTAAGACTATATTGGCAGAATGCTGCTAGAAGATGAGATCATAGCAGAAATATAGAACTTCGGTTTTTCTTGGCCGCTATCTCTTCCAGTATATATTCATAAGCCAGATAGGCCCAATCAATTCTACCTCCCTTCCATGCCTTCAATTCAATATATAATACTTTATCTATACCAATCATGAACTAAAGAGCCCAGAAGAAATGAAGATTAATGAAGATTATAAATACTGATAATGCCTTTTCTGCAATCTGGCACAAGTCCCATCCATCTGTGACTTTGGCTTTCTTGAGATTATCTTGGAAAATCTCAGCCTTCTCTTCAATCGTGAGATGGGTGAATAAGACACATTTATCTCCTTTACAAGGTATCTTTATGATTTCTGCTAGTCCTTTCAAAGTTAGCTTAATTGTCTTTCCTCTCAGGACGATCTCTGTCCTCTTGCCAAATTCACTAGTAACAATGAAATCCTTCACCAGTTGCATGTCTGGAGGTGGCCATATGAAAAAAAGGTACTCCCATATCCCTGCCTTTCTTAGTGATAAGATTTGACTTTCATCGAAATCTTCTACTAATGCATCTGGGAACTCAAGCAATGGTATTGGCAAGATCTTCAATTGCTTCTTCTTTCCCATGAGGTATGTCTGCTCAATGATCTAAACAATGATTAATTGTTAGACACAACACATAACTAAGAGCTAAAAGGTATAGTTACAGAATTTTGAATATAGGAAAAGGATTTAGTTGTTCTTTCAACTTGCAAAACAAATTGGCTTAAACACAACTCTTTTTCATAGGTTTAGGAGTAGGAACTACCTAATTGTTATTTTTATTTACATGACCTAAATGGGAAAAAAAAATTGACTCAAAGGATAAATAGGATATGATTCCATGACTTGGACTTGGAGACTTGACTTTGATTAGACATAATCTTAAGTTTTTGTTTTCTCCCAAATCTGTTGTCTTTCTTTTCCTTCTTCCTTTAGTGCTTCAATTCCTCACTAATGAATGAACTGGCAGACACTCACATTTGCCATCACGCTCATTTTCTTTTTTCGCGCATTTTCTCTCAATATGTTTTTCTTTCATCTCAAAATAGTCCATTCTCACTTTTTACAGGAAAGATCACACAATCTCTTATTTTCTCTCAACACACTCAACAATCATTCCCTATACTATTTTGAGTACGATCTAAAAGTTCTTTTTAAGTTATGTCTTTTTCCATTTAATTCCTTTAGACTTAAACAATTATTTTGTCAAATCTCGGCAATAATACTTTTAATTTCCAATTAGGGTCTATATCTGCAATCTTACCTGATTACTCGGTTTTGTTTTACTTCACGCCTCAATAATCAACTCAACGGTAGACACCTTTCTCGGAAAGCTGTTTAAAACATGGAGATTTACGGAACTATAAATATCGACATAATTTGGAGTTTTAATTCACTGTGTAATACTGTAATACATAGACTAATACATAGACTTAGAGAAGTTATTATTTATCATGTTTTTCAAGAATAGACCCTTAGAGAGAAGAAATTTAAATTATTCTATTTTCTACTAGGGATTTTTTTTTTTTTTTTTTTTTTTTTTTTTTTTTCACAAGTCACCTTGCTTTAACTCTCATTTTCTCTCAATAATTTTATTTTTTCATTTTTTCATTCACTTAGTTAGTCTCAGTACTTATAATGAACACTTTTGAGTTATAGTTTCTTTTCCTTACACTCTTGGCATTGTTTTTCTTTTACACTCATTGAGAATAGAAATACACTCAATTTTATCATGTTCTCTCACAGTCTCATGCTCACAAGATTAGACTTTTGAACAATCATACCTAAAACAATTATCTTCCCTTTTCACTTGGCAATTGACAAGACAATTGGACTTGATTATTTTCAATAACATGTTTCTCGGATTATTATCATGTTCTTTTATGCTTATAGGATTTCACTTTTAGACTTAAGTTTTTGGCAATTAGTTCTTTCTTTTCTCTCAGCAAATGTTTTTGACAATTGGTTGAAGATTTCTCTCAAAGCTTATTATATTCTCTCTTATTTTTATTTTTATTTTTATTTAAAATTCACTTAGAGATTATTTTTAACACTTAATCCTTTAATTCTTTCTGGAATTTTGTTTATCTTTTACAACTTAATATGACAACAATGATAAGAAAATATTCAGTATAATAAGACCAAAAAAAATCTATTACTTTTGAGATGAACTATACCTGAATGCTCTAGACACTAGAAGAAAACTATGTTGGAAATCACAGTTTTGCATGGTCTGAAATTTGTTGAAACCCACGTTTCTTACACATAAATCTATGTTAAAACGCATTCCAACACAGATTTTTGCATTAGAAACGTAGGTTTCAACAAAATTCAGCCCACGCAAAACTGCAAGTTCCAACGCAGTTTTCTTCTAGTGAGATGACTAGAATGGCTTCTGTCGCCTCAGCAATTGGAATGCTCACTCTTCTGATCAACCCTATCTCACATGCATGAGAAATGATGCAATAATCCTGATGAATGCAAAAGTAGATTGGAAAACTAGTATACCAGGAACTTATATCACTATAAGAAACCCGCGTTTTTTGTAATGGCAACAAAAAACACGGCATGTTTTTGCGGACAGGACGGCGTCACAAAGTTTGAACCAATGGGTGGCAAATTCCAATGGACATTGCAAAAAACGTGTACATGTCCATGAAAAAACATGGGCATTATACAAAAAACAAGTATGTTTTGCAAGACATCCAAAAAAATGTTGTCATATTTTTTGTGATATGCAAAACAATATGACAATGCCATGTTGGCAAAGTCAATCAATTTCACTACAAGTAAATTTCCAGGAGTTATTGGACATCCATGTAAAATGTTAACCCAATCTGAAAATCATAGGAGAAGGGTAGCTGCTTGGGAGTCTTCCAAAAAACCCTTTCATGAATGGATGATGAAGCTACTATTTACTATTTTTTAGTTAGGATTTCATGAAGCACAAAATTTGTTGGCATCTCTTCTATAAGCATGTGTGTATATAAACATAATTATTGGAAATATGTCTAAATCCTTTAGAATTTCATATGCCAAGTACGATGTACTACACTTCACTTCCGATCTTACGATTCATGTGTATATGTCGTACTGGAAGCTTCAAAGCATGTGCAGACTTTTCAAATTATGTTCATATACATCAACAACTTATAGGAATAAATGAACTCTTATTTTCATTGTGTTCAAATTGTTTACAATAATTCCTCTATCCCTAATATAATACTACAATATTGATAGTTCATAAATGTATCATAGAAGTAATTTTTGTAAGAAAATATGATGCTCATCCAAACAAAAAGTCACCCCCCACCTTCCACAAAAGACATCCATTTACAAAGATGAAAAATTCCACTATATTTTTAATTAGAAAGTGCAAGAAAATAATTCCTAGCATTTGTTTTAATTTCTATTCAATGGGGGGATTTTATTGCACTGCATCTACAAGAAGGGCTTCCATTGTCGTCACTTCTAGTGTTGGTCATTGATTGAATAAAGAACTTTGTTTTGAAAAAGCGACTATGTCATTTTTTCTTTAGAAAAACTATCCACAAATCAAGTTGAATATTAAGTATGTTTGAGCATAATCAATATCCATTTCATACCACAAGGGGACTATACAATCCATTTCACACCTAGATAAGCAACTCTCATATTATATACCATTCATTATAATTGCTTATAATGCATTTTTCTTCAATCTCAATGAATTTTGCTATAATGTAAAAATTGCTCGTAGCCCTTCCAACAAAAAATCCAAAATCATATTCATATACATGACATGTATATTCTTCAAAGACAATAGTAGTATTAAAAAACTTAT
This sequence comes from Rhytidiadelphus loreus, assembly GCA_947034895.1. NCBI lineage: Eukaryota > Viridiplantae > Streptophyta > Bryopsida > Hypnales > Hylocomiaceae > Rhytidiadelphus > Rhytidiadelphus loreus. The sequence goes on along the minus strand of OX344765.1, from coordinate 21,834,166 downwards.
TACATGAATTTTTTTAATGCATGCATCATATCAAAATCTACCCAACTATTTGGTGTTCTCGGTAATTTAAAAAAGAAATAGAACATCACAAACAAATGTTAATTTCAATTGGAGGGAACTCCTTCTATGGATTTTTAAAAACTCCACATACATCTTTTTATTCTTCATATATATATATATATATATATATATATATATATATATATATATATATATATTTGTTTTTTATTTTTTATTTTTTTATTTTTATTTTTTTTATTTTAAATATATAAGTCAATTTTTTCTACATTTCATCTTTTTCTAATTGGTCCTCATGTACCTTCTTGATCAATCTAATTTCATATACTTTTCTATAGAAGTTGTCTTGTAATCTGTTCTAATGCCATTGACCCTTGCATATCATACAAGAGTTGCATCTCTAGAACTTTACATTCTTCTGTAAGACAAATTAGAAGTTTTTTTATACATTAAATGTCACAATTTCAGTACATTTTAGGTTCAATTACTTTTGTATAATACTTGCACTATCAATTGACATTGATGACTTCCATTTCATGTGCTCTTGCTATCTTTAAAAAAAATTCAAAGTATACAAAATCTCTTAAAAGAAATACATTTTCTCTCATTTGCTTTGTACACATAGATGGAGTTTGATACATACTACGAACAAAGGTGTAGACAGACTTTGGGGTCATTGCAAGAAAAAAAACCTTATTTTTGTAGCATTTGCACAGTCCTCATAATTTTTGGCTGAAATACTTCTTTATTAGAAAAACAATTTGAAAGAAACATGAGAAATATGTCCAATGTATACACCTTTACAAAAAAGATACCCTAGGAAGGAATAGCATAAAAAAAAATTGTGAGTGGAAAAACTGGAAAAGTGCAAAATCTCATGAAGATAGGTACTTTGACATTTTAATTTGTAAAAAGTAGGAAAAACAATTTTCAAGAATACTAAAAATAGGACATTTTGAAAATAATTCATGTTTTAGGGATTTCACAATTCAAATTGTATTAGAATATTTTAAAATCTTCCAAAATCTATCAAAATCATTTGGAGTTTTCCATAGAGTATAAATTCAAAGTTTGAATTTTAATCAATTGAAATTTTTAATAGGTATAATTTGATTTTGAATGTGATTTAAATTCCAATGAAATTCAATAACTATGATGAAAACATAATATTTCATCAAAATTTTAATAAAATTCAACTCTAATTCAAAGTTAGGTTGAAATAACTTAACCCCTAAAGTTCCTTGACTATGTTATCACCAAAAATGCTCAAAAACTGCCATTTTTTATATAAGTACCAAATTTCTGAAAAAAAAACTTTTTTGACACGTGTAACCATACAATCTTGTAGTATGCTAGTTTGAGAAGATGTGCAAAAAATTTCAAAAATTTCTACCTTGTAGATTGTAAGATATTAGAGTTTGAAGTGACAAAATTCTTTTTTTTGCCCCTGCAAAAATTTGGGCAGATGCACTTCACAAGGTCAGATCATTATGAAAAATTGTCCAAAATGGTTGCAACTCTGTGGAATCATTCTTCAAGTTAAGTTGGCTACATGCTTTAAAAAATTCAGATTTTTTGGAATTGTAAAACATATAGGAAAAAAATAGTAAGTAGAAAGATGTAGGGAATGATTCAAAATACTAAATTGTTAACAATTTATTTATGGAATTGAAAAATGAAAATCCAATGGTTGTAATGTTGTAATTAAAAATCTACAACATTTGAGAATTTTTATTCTATTTTTTGAGACATTGACTAAGATGTCTACATGTTTTTTGAGTTGTTTTCTAGGGATATCAAATCAAATGTTTCTAGAGACATTTTTGCAATGTCTATTGAGACATCCAAATGTTTTCATAGACATCAATTGAGGCATTGCCGTGTTCATCTCATGTTCATCTTTGAAATTTGACTTTTAATACAAACTACACGTTCTACATATCCCATATGGTTTTCCATACTTCCTACCACCCCACTTCTATATAAGCTTGTGTTTTCATTTCAATAAACTCACAATAAATTCCCAAATACAGTGTATTTTGTATGGTGTATTGTACTTGTTGTATAATGTATGTTGTGTAAATCATGAATGTTGTATAATGTATGTTATATTTTTAATGTATTCTGTATTGTGCAAGAAATATGGTGTATTGTGTATGAATGTAGTTGGTTATCTCAATTGATGTCTTAGAAAACATGTGGATGTTGTAGTTGATGTCCCAAAAAACATGTGGATGTCTTGGTGAACATCCATTTTGTAAAGGACATGCCATAGCATAATGGACAATGTAAATGATTTAATTGTAAACATCAAAGGAAACATGTGCATGTCACAGAAGATGTCTTTTTGGACTTCAGATTGGACACAATACAATGAACATGTCAAAATTTTGAACTACTACAAAGTTGACATGTGGTAGTGATGTCATGGCTAACGTCATCCAAAGAATGGATGAAAAAGTAGCTTATGTGGCATTCACTGCCCCGTCATCACTGAGGTGGCGCACATGTGGCAGCCACATGGCAACTTCTTAACATTTTAAAAGACCATGTTTTCTAAGACATCCTCCTAAATCTTCTTCAAATCTTATCATGTTTTCTGTAATTTTGCATGTTTTTTGCCTTGTCAATCCTGACGGATTTTTTTTGATATGAAAGTTGACGTAGCTGATGTCCACGCAAACATGACTACCATGTTATAGTCATGTCACAAAAATCATGGGTTTCTTCTAGTGTATGTTACAACACATGATTTGATCTAACACATCTAGACTTAACTTTTGGGCTACAAATGCAATTGTGTTCTTTTAAAGCATTATTTAGTTATTTTTTAATTTTAATTTTAATTTTTTTCAATTTTTAATAATTATTCTATCTTATTTTATTATTATAGTATTAAGGCCTTATTCGTTAAAATGAGACAAGTTGCAGTCTCATTTTAATTCATTCCTATATTTAGGATCAAGAAATCTTTCAGTAAAATGAGACTCTTTATTAAATTGAGACTTAGAAATGTCAAAGCACTAATCTACATATTGGAGATATCAAACTTTGATATGAAAAATATGAGAAATATTCCAAAAAATAAACCAAAAAATAAGTTGAAGCGGGCATCAAGATGCAAAAGTATGAAATGAGTTCACTATTAATAGAAATAGGATTCCCTTACTTACATGGCCACACTATCATAATAAAACCAATAAATATATGAATGAGACATCTCAAAACATATTAATTAGTGTAATTGTAATTGTAATTGACCTACCAAAGTAATAGTCTACTAATACAACTATGAACTAATCAATCTTCTGCCATAGAATCGTCAGTAGTTGCAGATGTCGTAAAAGCCGCCACTGATGCCTTGATGATATCAATTTGCATGCTTGGAATTGTCACTTTTGGATGTTTAGTTGTTTCACGAAAACGTGGCTTCCAAGCTGTCATGATACAATCTGTATTTGTCCAATCTGAAGGTATTACGCAATCCTCACGCCACACATTCCCTTCTTTGGTGTCCCATCCGGCATAGTTCTCCATATTAATGTGCCAATCCGAAGTTGGCATCCAATATTGAATTTTGATCTTATGCATATGCCCCGGATCTGGGCTAGGAGCCGTAAAAGGGCATATTCATTAAAATGAGACAATTTGCATTCTCACTTTAATCTTGTTTCTAAATTTAGTATACAAAAGAATTCATTAAATTGAGACAATTCGATAAAGTGAGACTATAATATGCCAAGAGATTTATTAATTTAGCCTTTTACAAGAAATTATTTGTTAACTTTAGAATGCAGGACAATTGAGGTACGGTTTTCTAATTTGAGATTGGTCAATTTCATAATAGCTATTGAACTAAGAGAATGAAGTTATCGCTTTCTAGCACATGCCTAGGTATTAGAGTTTCCAAATGAATTCATTATAGATAGATAGAAATTCAGGTCTTTGAATAAGGCTGGCATGAATGAAGTGTCTATTTTGTAATGACAATGATTGAGCCAATGTCCACCTCATCGAGGGCCATTGATACAGCACTACTTTCCCCTTTTGAAATAGACACTTTAGTATCCAATAACTAAATTAAAGAAACCAGAATTAAAGTTGTTAAGTGAATATGGATTATAAATGCAATATACATGGGCGGAGGGTCACCAAGTCATGAGTTCAGAGGTTGGTTGGATAGGAACTAAGTATCACGATTATGAGGTCCGGGTTCGATTCCCGTCGGATCTGTTTGAGCAATAGCGTGATGGACATGACTTGGTACTGCTAGTGAGTGATCATTAGGCAGGAAAGCAGTACCAACCAACCGGCCCCATCCCACATACTTGAGACAAGTGCTTAAGCCAATTTAACATGAACAAACAATGATCTTCATCACTACTCTCCCCCCTTTTTTATTCGTTTTATTTTGTATACTTTTTGTTCTATTGGAAGTAGCTGGTTCATCATACAATACATTAGTGCACCTAGTCTTCGATATGAAACGTAATAGATAATAGAAACACAATTAAAAAACAAAAAATAAAGTATGCAGTAAACAAATATAAATATAAATATATTATATTGCACACTATTTATAACATCAAATTGTGAAATAACAAGAAAATAACATCAATATAATAAACTACAATATTTTGCTAACTACATCTACTTCCTCCTTCTAAACCTTTATTTTATTTTTCGTACTTAAACATATGTATAAAAAAACTTTCAAATACTACAACTCCTCACAAATATTTTATTTTCTCTTTTTTCAAAAAGTAAGAAAATAACCAACAAAATCCTAAAACTTCTTATCACTTTCTATGCCTACTAACTATTCAGACACCCTCACTCCGCAGATGTATTGTTGTTTTCACCGGTCAAATAAGCATCCACTGATGCCTTGATAATAGCAATTTGATTTTTTGGAATTTTGACTTTTGGATCAGAAGTCCCTGTTCTGACACGCGGCTTCCACGCTGTCATAATACAGTCTGTATGCGTCCAGCTTGGAGAGATAGCCTTGTCTTCGCACCAAGAATTCCCTTGTTTCGTGTCCCAACCTACATATGTGTCCTCGATAGTGTGTTGAAAAGATGTTGGGGTCCAATATTGGAGCTGAATGGAATTTACATGATCTGGATCTGGATTCGGATTAGTAAGTGCACGAGTAAGCCAGAAGGGACGGAGGTCACCATCAGCAAGTCGCACTGCCACAAAGTAACCCGCATACACATCACGACCAACACGGAATGAAGGAGCTGGACAGTCACGCCTACGGCCAACGAAAGGTGCATCTTCTGCAAACTCTTCACGCATTTGACCACCGTCAAGGTACTGGTCTTCTTCCCCCTCAGCGATTTGAGATTGAGGCCAAAATCCATCTCGCAATGTTTCTTGTGCTACAAGAGGTGCATTGAGAGCACTTCTCACACCTTCCCAATACTTCTTCACTGGTGCATTCTTCCTTCGGTAGTCTCCAGACAAATCTTAATTTGCCATTGCCCCCCACAATGCAATGTATCCGTCCAAACCCTTGCAAACCTCATCGAAGCAACGCATTTGCTGTGGTGCCAATGGTGTAGGTTTACCCCTTGGCACTTTAGGGGCCCCTTCTGCTGTCTCCTTCCACAACCGAATCCCCCCACCTTCTTTTGGCAACCAATCGACATCAGTGCACAAGATCTTGTATTGCATCAACGGCCAACCATTGGAATCTTTATAAAATTTAAATTGTTGTGCTTGAGAATGGCCTTGTAGAGAATCATCACCTGTATGCAAGTACCCTTCTACAAAGCGCTTGAAATCAGGAACCTCCTCAATGAGGTGAGGAATGACAGGTTGAGTTTCACAATCCATGAACGACTTCATCAACCTTGGAATGGTCGGATAGTCATTCTCCTTCAACTTAGAGCTTCATCGACCAAATAGAGCATCAATGTCCTCATGAGTGTGTCCAACGATGAAAAAATTGATGAAAACCTCTCGAAAAATAGCTCTATAGACAAGGAGAGAACAAAATGCAAAAACCCAGCGGTTTTTATTGTCACCAGAGGCATTGTCAAGTTGTAGAGTCAATGTTGGAGGAAGAGGTTTAGCCTCGGCCAATTCTTCAGGAATTGACCCAAGGGAATTTGCACAAATATTTGAGCCCGACAATACAGCTCGCATCAATTCCGAATGACCACCTCCTACTAGCAATTCACGAGATGAATGCTTGGGCTGCGACTCGAGATCTCGTAACAATTTAGCAATGGACCCAATGGTATGGTTGGAGTCCGTGGGAAAGATGTCCAAGCCGTAATGTGCATATCGCACGTCTCCATGCCCATGAGCAATCATGCCCGTGACCGCAACAGGCATCTTCATATAAGAATCATTTCCCTTACTCTTGTGAGAGAAATGGGGAGAAGCTGTCTTTGAATGATCCATCTTATCATGGATTATTGTAAGAACCTTGTCAGGATACATCTCAGACATTCCACGGTTCCCATAATAAAGGTTCCTATGTGCCTTCTGTCCGTCAATGTGAGTCTTCAATTTCTTAGCCCAAATTTGTTGAGACCGAGAACCAGGAGTACAAGCATTCTTGAGCTGCTTCAGCCTATCGCAATATCCACAACATGCAAAACTATCACCTCTAGCTTTGGGGGCATACTCCGGAAAAGATTGACGTCGAATGTTACTGAGTCCACTAGCTGAAATATGTTGTAATTGTAATGACAAATTCACATTGTTGATTTCCGGCAATTTGTCCTTCCACTTGAATCCAGACGAAAGAACCATAGAGGGCACTTTTTCTCCTGACTCGAGGGTCCTAGTTTTGTGTGGCATCGCGTCAGCTTCATTATCCACCAATAAACGAAGAGTCGCTGTAGCTTGCAAGGTGTGAGTTCGAGGCTTCTTCATACCCAAATTCCCATGATGTTCCGGTTTCTCCTCCCTCCTTGCTTTCTCCTTGTACCTGTAGAAGGTGGCCTTTGATACTCCATGGATGTGGCACCAAGCCAATGGACAAACTTCATGCTTTGCTAAGATAATCATGTCACTTCCATTCTCATCACGGTGGATTTGACCATGCACGTCTAGTAAACGCGATTTTCGACTGTATACACCTCCGTTAACATACATAAGAGAACGAACGGCTTGAATTTGCCCACGTGGAAATGGTTGTACGCAGTTTTTAGAGCAGCACTCTTTACTGGACACCTCCGCGATGGATTGGGGGGTGAGTAGGACATCCTTCTTCGGAAGGTTGATAGGTTCCCTCCTCTCTCGAGAGCTCTCATATGAACGAACTCCAATTCGAGGACGCCGTCTAGACCCGTTTAGTGCGGCTCTATAGAGATGTGTCTGCTCATGATCATATAGACTAGCACCATTCAGGTATACCCTCGAAATGGGCCAAGAGTGCATAGACCACATCCACTCTGAAGGAACTTCTTCCTCGCATAGAGACTCTGCTATATGAATTGCAACCCTGTTGTCATCGAGCGGCTCCCCATTGCTATCAATCACGAGATCTGCATCGACATTGTGGCAAATTCCTCTGGCCACTTCCGTTCCTGCTTCGTTTGTGAGTGTCACAGCCTTGGTAAACCAAGAAGGACAAGGGATACCCTCGCATGGTGCCACCCCGGGCGGGAGAGTTGGCACCGGAAGTGTAAACTCATTAGCATCTCGGACAGTATCCATCCTGCAAATAATACAACAGATATGAGATTATTATATTGGAATTTATCCTCGCCTCGAGGATAAAGAGGCATACATGTGTTTACGAACTTATTCAATTACGAACTACAACAAGAAGTAATGATTTATCACTGATTAGACGGAAAGGATTAAGTCTTACAAACAAAAGCATTGTCATTTAGTTTTTCATATTTCCAAGAATCAACTCATTACGATACAACTATCTTCGAGTCGAAGATAAATATCAAATGAAGCAAACCCAGGAGATAGTCTAAGGTAAATCTTGTAAACATCATACTTCACCTATTACAATTGGTCTTGATAACTATAGGTTATGTAACCCCACAATATAACTTTGTCCTCGATTCGGGGATCAGATTGTCTCGAAGATAATCATGATTGGTCCTAGGGATCAACATTATCCTCGTGACGAGGATAATGGTGTCTAGGTTGGAATCCACTGTAAGATGATTGACATTTTCTTCGTCCAGAACAAAATTAAACGTTGTACGGATATTAAATTTATACTTGTCTCAGAGATAATGATCTCATACAAGTTTGTACTGAAGACAATTCAATTTATCTTCGTCTCGAAGATAAGTACGATTGATAAAAGGATTGATAATGAGCTCGAATACAAGATAATGATCTGTTGTATTTTCTCTACTAAAGACAATGAACTTTATCTTCGTCTCGAAGATAAATATGACTGATAAGAGGGTTGTTATTATCCTTGTGTCGATGATGACGATCTGCTAAATGTTTGTCACTAGAAGGCAATTGAAATTATCTTCGTCTCGAAGATAAATGGGAATCATAAGAGAACTGAATTTATCCTCTTTTTGAGGATAATTGTCTGATGGATGGTCTCTACTGTAACCAAATGGTATTTATCTTCGTCTCGAAGATAAATAGCAGTGGTATCGGTGAAGCAATTTATCCTTCTTTCAAGGATAATGACCTAGTGATTCATGTGTTGTGAAGGCTAATGCAATTTATCTTCGGCTCGAAGATAAATCTGGTTGGGATAGGGGTTCAAATTAACCTCGTCTCGAGGATAATTGATGGAAAACGCAGTCACGAATCACTTCTCCGCGTTTCACGGCATAATAATCAGGATCTAGCGTCCGCGCTTCAGTTGGCACTCAATATGAACATTGATTGCTTAATCTTCATGCTCAGTGCTGAAACATCACTTCCAAATCTGAGACTCAAAACAATGCAGTGCATTTCCTATAACACTACGGTATAGTAACAAAGACCTCCGAATAAATGACATGAATCTCACAACTGTAATAGAAGGAGGATAACATCGGAATATAAAACTTACGAGAACTCAAGCGAAATGATGCTCCCTACACACTACTAACGTCGTCGACAGAGACAAAGAAATAAACACAGGAGTTTAGAGCTCTTGCCGGAGCAATGTCTGAGAGCGCGGAGTGGAGAATGGAATGAGCACAACAACAGATGGGTTTTCGGTAGAGAGGGACTTCGCGGGACGAATTCGGCGGGAAATTTGAACCGTTGAGAAGCTGAGGGGTCCAGGGGCGGAGTACCTCCACGCTTTATGGCCGTTGACATTCCGATTGCTCCATTTGGAGGTACTCGTGTGAGATATGGAATCACAGTTGTCTTTTGTCAGGGAATCTGACTTTACACAAATTTTGTAGCCGTCTTTTGTGAGGCAATTTTGGATTACCTTAAATTAAAGCTACCTTCGTAGCCGTCTTTTGTGAGGGAATGGTGGATTAACTTAAATTAAAGCTACCAAGTGCCAAGTGGAGGATTCTCCTTCATTTGAGAATCCAAGTAGGAGCTCAAGTCCACCTTATTTTTAAATTTTGGACCCCACCTCCTAATTTTAGTGTTGTTTAAGAGAATTTGACCCATGATAGATGGAGGATAAAATTAGTTTTCAGTAGGGTTTAGCGTCTAAGGTTAGGGTTTTTAGGGTTTAGGGTCTCCAAGGTTTTCTAGGGTTTATTGTCAATTCAAAAATTCTTCAGAAAATGAGGTCATTTTTTCAACATTTCTGTTGGAACATAAGAAGTCATTCTTTTGCTTTATCATTTTTTTCACATCCATTTCTACCTATGTTTCAACTTGTTTTCATTTACTTGAATTAGTTCTTAGAAAGGTATGAACTATCTTGCTTCTTGGGTAATTTGAGCATTTCCTCGGAAAATATCTTATAGGATGAATTGTTTTCATTCGATTTCCTATATTTTTTAAAATGAAGGCAAATTTCACTACTATTACATTTTCTACCTATAAAACAATGTCACCATTGACATTATTGTATTCCAATTCCATGTAAAAGGTATTAGCAATTTGAATTTCCTTCTCACACATATTTGTGGTAATGAAATTTTTAAAATAAGGAATCTACGTCTATTTCTTTTGAATATTTTTTCCTACATTTTAAAATTGTTTTAGCAACATTTTAAAATCATTTGCTATACATAGAACAAAATATTTTTTCAAATGGTGGTGAAAGTGAATTCAAATCCTCAACCACAATCCAAGAAAAACTTAAGGCAAGACGAATATTAATATTTTTTGATTGTAATAGTCGAACACAATGAAAATTTCATAGCATAATTTAAAAAATCTGAAGTACAAGATCCTATTGTTATATAATGGTTTATAAGATATTTTTATGAATCATACTATTTTATGATGGTATGTACTTGAAGTTTATTAGAATTATGAAATTTTTCTTAAAGTTAGACAACTAATGGAACTAAGCATTCAATTTGTAGGAATTATTTTTTTTCCCATTTATCATTCTTAAGAGGTTTAAAGAAGAAGACATCATGTTGAACTTCATGTCTAAATAACACGATACTAATGAATTTATGCTTTGGAGCATGTCTAGCCTAAAGAGTACCGTCAATGAGTTGTTACTTTTAGCATAATTATGAGTGCCAAAAAAATAGTACAAATAAACTATAAAGAAGTACAAAATCATGATTATTTCCACCTACTAAAATCAAATTTGTAGGGGACACTAATGTGTTTCAGATGTACAACGCCATCATGTTATGAGCACCATGAGTAATTAATTGTCAACATAAAAAACAAACATAATTATCAATGATGCTTAACAATTAACTTGCAAACCGACTTTAAAATGAATTGGTACTAGAATTGAAGATGTAAATACTTAATTCCATTTTTTTGTTTTAAACATTCAACTTCAATGAATTTTCCCTTATTGTACTCATTTGAAAAGTACTTCTTAGTACTAGTAACTCAATTGTTTTTTTCTAATAGTAAACTACATCCTTTGCATATTGTGTGTATTTTTAGAGTGCACTCTAACTTATAAAAAGATGAAATTCATTTTTTGTACTCTTGAAAAATTAAATTTTTACATGACAGTATTCCATTGAATACTCATGATTGGCATTCAAAGAAATTAAACTATTATAAGATAGAGAATTGGGAATGTAAACTTAATTAAAACACATGCCTAACTTTTAAAACAACTATGAAATTGTGATAATTACTAGTAAAAAATTAATAATACACTTTTGGAATGACCTATTATTTTGATTTGGTTAAGGGTTAAATAAAAAAAGATGTATTACTCTATAGTTTTTGTGATCCTACTATGTAATCCTTCTTCTTCATATATTCAATTTCAAAAGATTTTTTCCTCCATTTCCTTAGAAATTGCATAACGTTTTTTTGTACATTCAATTCTTCATACAACAAGAATTGTTAGTATAATTTGTAATTTATTATAGGATTGTGTGGTCTAAGCAAAACATAGTAGCGTACATTTGTTTTGTCAAAATGCCTTAGTCTTCTAAATAATTTTTTGAGAAGTTGTTACTTCAAAATTAGTTGCTCAGTGTATTTTGTCAAACTTTAAATATTACATATTACAATCATTCATGATTTACATGTCACTTTTGTACGTGATTACACATGGTAACTGCAATAAGAATAAAAATTTATTCGTAGTACAACTAATATGCAAATCTTCAACTTTGGACCCTTTTCAAAAAAAGGTCAAATTACTAAAAGTAATTATACATATTTCAATTGATATATTTTTTGGGCCCTTCAATTTGTGCTTGCGCATCCAAAGATATTATCATACATGTTTTTAATGTTTGGTTAGCTTCCTCAACTTCAACCACTTCATGACCATTTTAGGATGCTCACGGTTTCACTACCAAATACTCATTGATTTCATTCAAATTTTTTTTTGGCTTGGATGTGCTTCCACACCCAAGTATACTATCATAAGTTTAGGGAAGATGATTGTACAGTTTTCGAAGTCCTTCATGGATCATACATAATTTTTATTTCACTCAATGACTACGAGAAAATATAACAACACTGTAAAAATCAATGGCCAATTCAAATAATTCACCAAAAGTAAAATGTTTAGGAGTTGGGTTTTTAGGGTTTAGGGTTTAAGGCCAATTCAAATAATTCACCAAAATCATATTGTTGTCTACATATGAAGCTTAATTTTCATTCATTCTATTTGGACTAAATAATAATTATAAAATTATGGACAATACTAGCTCTTTGGGCAGTCCAAGCATCTTATTCCTAAACCTTATAATTAGGATTAATTTTTAAAACTTCTATTAAATGTGGTCTTCCTCTAACTTCACTATCATGCAAATTACGATACTTTTGAAGTTTTAGTAACATAAAGTATTAAAAGGATAACAAGCCTTCTAATTATTGTAGGCACTACTAATTCAAAATTATGAAGAAATTAACTTCTAGAATAAGATTCCTAAGTTTAAAAAAAAAAAAATTTAGTTTTCTGGTTTTATCGTCTACAACTTTAGGGCCAATACTTTTGAATCCAATAAAATTTATTTTGCATTTTCAGTATCGAGTTACACAAAACGTACTTTTGAAAATGCAAGTTATAGTTCAAGTCATCCATAATTGCATTGCAATAAAATCATTTACTTACAACCATTCATGTGGGAGGGAGTTTACTACATGTAGGATTTGCATGAAGAGTTATAAAATTGATAGATGGAAACAATTAAATAGCTAAAATAGAAAAAAAAAATGTATAAGATCCGAAGAATGATCTATAATATTTTAGGAATGTCATATTGAATATGGGCATTCTTGTAGTACTTGAAATGGAAGTCTGTAAGCCAAAATTCATTGTGAAAACTTCGTTACCCTAATACTTGAAATTTGAATATATTTCTTGGATATAAACATTATTATGCAGTTTGCCATAATATTCCCTCCAGAAGCTATATATTGGCTTCCTTAGAATAAACTGCTTCTGTCACAACATATGAAAAAAATAGAGTAGGTAAAGACTAACGTTCAGGACTACGTATAATATTCCTAAAGCATTATTTTCAGTGTTCTAAGTGTGCTCTTCCATTTGAAGGTAAGTTTTTATTAAACAAAATTTTCATGGCATTTTCTAAAACCTTTGTATAAAGCAAGGAGTTCTACCTTTCCTACTATACAAGTTATAATAAAAATAATTTGTTGATTATTAGTCCCAAATGCACTTCCAATTGGAGCAATTATACTACAAAATAACATTTGTTGAATATTAATCTAGATAAATTAAAAAATTTGGAATTACATTTGTGACATCAATTATAGAATTTTGTACTTAAAATCAAATGTATACTATTCCATGAATTTGTAGACCTGCTTCTTTACCATCTGCAAGATCATAATGTTCAAAGTAGCCTGTCTATTTTTTATTGGAGACTATGTTTTTACAGACAAGGTTACTTACCTACAACATATTACTAAACTACGACGTAGATGTTTCGTGTCCAATGAATGACAAAGAATCTTTTTTTGTAAGACAGTAGTGCAACTACTCGTCCTGAAGGTTTTATTGAGATAATTATCTTCAAGAGTAGTTTGACTTCCACTGAATGGTTTTTTATTTTTTTTAAGCTACTAATTTCCGAGGTAAAAAAAGGGATGATTTCCTTAGTTACCAATCTTTCCTTTTAAGGGTTAAACATTTTGACAACAGATTTTAAGAAGAGCTTTATAAGTGTAGTTATATCCATTATTGTCAATACCCTAAACCCTAAATTACAAAATTGTCAAGAGTTTTAATTATGGAATTGAAAAATGCCAATCCCAATGGTTGTAATGCTGTAATAATCAATCTACACCTAATGTTTTCTTTCTTTTAAAAAAACATTGAAAATTGAGTAAAATAAGAGACTTCAAAGTTTATTTTAGAGTAGGTAATCTATAACTACCCGCAAACTAAAACTCCTCATAACTTTGAAAACATTAATCAAAATGGAATGATTCAGATATTTTTACATACATATAGATATAGAAAACCAATTTCAAATTTTTATTTTTTAAAAAGTGATTTCTTACAGAATTTTTGGAGTTGCCCGCCGACCAATGAAAACTACATATAATACAATAACTTTTTGACCATGTCGCGAAAAGTTATAAGAACTTTAGGGCCTTGAAGCTACTACTTGGGCACATTTTCTATGAAAATTTCAAGGAAAAAAGATAAAATTTTTGTTCGTTGTGAGTGGCTCCAAAACGCCATGTTGCCCCAAAACGGCGTTTGGTCCTTCAAGGGTTAAATTAATGTAGAAACAGTGATTGGAAGTCCAACTACTATAGATGACCTTTTTTTTTAAACAATATCTCGAGGATGAATAGTTGCACTTTCATTGTGCATGGAGATTATTTGTCATCCATCTTTGGGCGGCTCGGCTTACCGAACCTGTAGGTTTGGTCTTCAGGGTTTTGCTCCGTTCGGTGCCGAACCTGCGGCTCGGCGCAGCTCTGGGACATCGTCTCCCTCCTTTCGCCGATGAAGCAGCTGGCCTGTCCAGTTGTACGGGTTCATGCTTCCTTGTTGTGCGGGTTCATGCTTTCTTGATTTTGTGCTTTTGTGCAGGTTCTTGCTACCCAACGCTGGTGTTTTTTTTTCGCTGCATTGGTGCGGTGCTGGAGGCGTGCGGTGCTGGAGGCGTGTGATTTCTGTCAGAGCTGATCGGCGTGGTGGAGGCGTGTGCTACTGGAGTTGTGGACGACTGCTGGAGTTGCGGCGCATTGCGGTGTTGGAGGTGCGTGCATTTTTGGCTGAGTCCGGTTTTTGTGCGAACTTCAACTCCTGGGTGCGTAACTGGGTTCAACTCTTTGTTTAGGGTTTAGGCTGTTGTGAATGCCTTCTTCGGGATTTTGCATCCGTTATTTGAATACCCTTGTTTGTTTGTGTACTAGTGTTTGTTCCACACAACGTTCAAGTTTCCACTCCAAGATTTTAGTAGACAGCATTTTTTTTTGTTCACAAACAATCACTGTACAATCTCGCAGATCTGGATTGATCTATTTGCCGCTCAGTTTCTTCCGTGTTGAGGAAGGCTTTGCTGCTGCAACGCGGATTTTCTTCAGCTCGCACCTACAGGTCAGATTGCACTCCGGTGAGCTGTTGGTTCCCCTAATTATGAATGTTGTGTTCCTAATGTGGCAGTTAGTACTTTGCTTAGTTCTTTGCTTGCTCGTTTGTTTTCCTAGCTTGTTTGCTTGTTGCTTGCTTGTTTCTTAATGTTTGGCTTTATGCAGAGTAGGAGTCCATACACATGGTTGAGAACTCCGTAATACTAGGTTTTGAATATGGATTCAAAACTTCAGCCTTGTTTAATAATTCGTGGGTGCGCTGCATCGAATTTGGAGTATCATGTGCATCCCATTCATCAGAATGCAGGAATGCCACATTCTGTGACATTCCTTTGATTTTGATTTAGGATTTTAAAATACAAGATTGTGTCCCACCCTAAACCACGTAAATTCCAAAGTAACAGTAGTTCAAATTAGGATTTCAAACTAATTACTAAGAAAATAAAAACAGAAAGTAACCAATATGACCCAAACCTTGAACAAAGTTATCTTCGCCTCGAAGATTTAAAAAATAAATAACAAAAACGAATATAAGAATAAAAAAATTAATAGAAAAAGAAAATGCTTTTTTGAAACTTCCCAGATAGACTTAGGGTAGATTTTATTTCCATTTTGAAATAGATACTTCATATAATGTAGAAGAGGGATCAAAATATGTTATTTCATAAAAGTCCTCAATAGTATATACGTAGAGCCAAACCTATAGGTACTCATCAGTAGATGGTAAATATAATGGACATCTGTAATTTATGCAAAAGCTAGGATTTGACCTCCTAACTTTAAACATTCTCAAGGGAGTTTTTAGAAAATGGACAATATATGAATTTTGACCATTATTCAGTCTTAGTAACTCATGACTCACGTCTAAGTTTTAAAAAAACATGGTTAAAACTAAGAAAGATTGTGAGAAAAGAGCGTCATCCAGAATTTTGAGAGATTATGCAGCCAGAGTATGGCTAGTGCAACAAATCCTGAAATCGTACCCAACTGTGAGAGCTGAGCGGCCGGGAAGGAATCAGTATCGAGAGCTCATATTGTGGAACATAGTCTGGCCCGGAGGCTTAGAGGAAGCAGAATCGGGCACAAAGACAGGCAAGCAGTACAGGTTTGAAAACTCAAAGTAAAAATGACAAAAAATGCAAACCGAATTGGAACTCCAAGAAGAGAATTCGAGCGTGTTCTATTGGGGATCCACATTTGCGTTCTACTCTACAGCCATAGTATGAAAAAACTTTTTTTTGAAAATTTCTTGAAAAAATTCCCAGGAGGTGGTAATCCTCACATGTGCCCATATCCAACAGCAAACAATTAGTATGCCACGAGACGTACACGAGGTGTCTGCAAATTACCACAACTTGTTATCGTTATTTCACCAGAGAAAGTATTCAATCCATCCTAAAAAAGAACCAACAAAATTTGATCACAAAAGAGTTGGTAACAAAGCTGTATCGGAAACTAGTAACACCTGTTGGCCGCTATTTTGGGATCCGAGAACCATTTTTGACAGATCTACAGTTTGATCGATCCTCCGCGCCCTCTGAGTAAGAAAACAGCTTGTACTACTGAAGCTTGTATACCAGGCTGGTTGTAAAAACGAGCTGGCTCAAAGTTTCTTGATAAAACAGCAGCTTGATAGGAAGCGGGAGGGCCACCGTAATCAAGTCTTGAGCTTATTGGTAAGTCAAAGAAATTAGCTTTAATCATTGCGAGTTACGGCACTGCCCCCCAAAACCGTCAAATATTTCTTATTTTGAAAAAGTTTCTGGATTATCTTTAGAAGATAACTGACATGTGTAGTAAGTGTCCTTTATTCAGAGCTATGGGCGGTTTATCAGTCACTGGTGCTTACAACTTCAATTAGTTAGAAGGTGAAGCATCTGTACGTAAGTAAATGTTTCATTTATAAATTTGTGTCCAGAGTTTTGGTAGCTAATTCATAATGAAGGAGATTCATAATGAAGGAGATTTCTGTTACAGAGAATCTATATTTATGTTTAATGACTGTATAATAAACTATAATTGTTTATTCTTCCAGAAAAACATATATCTCTTATAGCGTTAGACTAATGTGTGAATTGCTAGGAGTTAATCCTTGAATTGAAGTCTAAAAAAAGAAAAAAAAAAAAAAAAAAAAAAAAAAAAAAAAAAAAAAAGAAATAAAAGAAATAAAAGGTTATCCTCGAGTCGAAGATAACTAAGAAGCACATAGAATTTTCTTATAGTTATCAAGATTCATACCTCAACCATAAGGAAGTTCTCTGCAGGATAAACGAAAGGGAATATCTTCGCCACGAGGATAACTCGTAAAACATCGGAAGAACTAAACACGACACAGTGTCCCGGTACACCAATGCCCATAGAGAACTCATTTGGAAATAGAATAAAGGAAGGTCATGTCCTCGGAACATTAATAACCCCGCACCTCATTATCTTCGTCCCGAAGATATTTCAGTGAACAGAAGTTCTAACCAGAGTCTCGATGCCTGCAAAGATAAAAACATGGTAGACGATACAACCTACGATTACTCGGCCACTGAACCGTTCCTTGAACCATTCACAAAATAGGAGGGAGAAGAGCCCTTCATCAGCGACATGCCAGAACTCTACGAAGTACTCTGGCAACTCAAGCCCGTCGTCGCAGACTGGACATTCGGAGTGAACTAGTCAAAAGACTATGTATTCCTACGATACAGGATTCTAGACTCGACGACCTTTCTGAACTGGAACATAAATGAGAAGGTGGCAAGAATCGAAAACCACCAGGGTGACTACATAGTCATCACCCTTGAAGCGGTCAATAACGACGGGGACGGGGTGAACCATTGCCACTCCATTGTCATCCCAAACGGTGATAGCAGAGGGCAGTTTGATTTCGAAGAACTAGTTAGCTCCCTCCACGCAGCTAACCTAGTTGAATTAGCAGAGGACTTCACTCGGCTGTTCAGCCCATGGGAATGGAAAGCAACAATGTTCATGACGAGGAGACTGAACAACATCCTAAAATGCCTTGACAAGCACGCTATCTCGGCCAAGAGGGTGGACCCAAGAAGAGTGCAACAAATTCAGGAACCAGAGCACGATACTCAAGAACCATCAAGAGGACGAGGCAGATCTGGTAGCCGGGGGGCCAGCCGGGGGGTAAGTCGGGGTGCGAGTCGGGGAAGCGGGAGAGGGCAGGCTCGAGCACAACAACCAAAGAGAAAACCAGAAGAGACCAGCACGAGTCAACCAAACTCTAAGCAACCAAAGGCATCCCAAGTCAGCAGGCCTGTTGCAGCAACAGGGAGTTCGGGTTCTGCCCTAACCAATGTACAAATAGGGAGACCCGATGAGAGCGATGCGATTCAACACTACGAGCTCAAGGGAGCATACCAGAAAAATTTTCAAAAGAAAAATAAAGATTGTTTCATTTTTGACCCTGAAACATTTATGGTGAACATAAACCAGTGCTACCTAGCTAGAGCAAAGTATATCATTCGAAGGCTAGAAGAGAAATTAGTGTGCGAGCAAGTGCAAGAGCTAATTGAATTGTCAAACGAAAGGCAAAGGCAGACAATCTGTTTGACTCCAGTTGACGATAATTTCAGATTCCTCAAAGTGCGTCCAAAATCATGGGACGAAATCAAGGACGGGAAATTCTATATCATCAATGGGCAGCATAGCATTACTGCATCGAAGAGGTTGCAGAAGGGAGGGTGCGTGGAGGAACGAAAGATCGAGCTACAGACCTGGAGAGCCACAATTGTGTACAGTCTAGACTCCGATCAGCTGACAAAAATCTCTGGGTGGTTTAATTCCACAAACCACCTGACCCATAGTCAGCCAACATAGGGGAATTAGATTTTGAATTGCCGATTGGTCTGGCTGGCCAACAGAAGGGCGGCCGGATATAAGGGGGAAGCCGCCATAAGAAAGAATGGTGCCGTCGAGGATGATGCAGCGTATTGGGTAAGAAGTCCACATAATTCTCACGATTCATTACATCTTTGAGATACTTCATTCTATAAATTTTTGCCGCACTTCTTCAGTGCCTCTAGATGCATTCAGACGCTACATTATCTTCGAGTCGAAGATAATGAAATGCTTGCGTTCATCGTTACATTGAATTCATTGAAATTGACTAATTTCCTGCACTCTGGACCTGCACAGAAATTTGTTGAAGGAGTAATGTACAGGCTGCAGAACATCAATCCAAAGGGAGAAGGTGCAAAGGTGAAGCTATACTCGGACATCAAAAATGAAATAAAGCTGGTCACCCTACCAGATGAAATCTACAAGCTTTGGGACGAGTTCATCCGATTGCACATGAAGGGGGGGGTGATTGATCCTGTAACTCACAAGCGTTACAGTGAAGGCAAAACATTCGACTCTAAGAAATTCAGCCTGAGGAGGGAGTTTTTCAAGCATATGGGGCACCTCACAGACAAAGACTTGGAGGAGTACGTCCTCCATTTGCTTGGAAGAACTGCCGGCCGAACCAGAGACTACCCCAAAGTCTCTATTGGAAGAGCAAGGGTCTTGGTTGCGGATAACATGGCAGCAACCGACTAGGTGGAGAGAAGGAAGCAAAAAAATATCATGCGCCAAGAGCTACAAGCCATGGATAAGTCCTTCCACTTTGTGGACGCAAACGGCAACACAAAAGAGGAGGCATGGAGGACATTCAAACTCAATTGCCGTTTCACCGGAGCCTCTTGGGACTTCCTATTGACGGCCATCCCGAATGCATTCTTCGTGAAGCGACTGACAAACGAGGCTAAGAAGAAGACGGCTGTTGATTTAAAGGGAGATGATAAGTTCCCCACGGTCTTCCCCATGCTCACTCGCTTTGTGCAAACGAAGATGACTCCAAAGAACGATGGCGGAGATGTCTATATTCGGGGGCACGAGTGCTTTCCCCAAGCATTTTGTACAACTAACCCATGGTCATATTTTGAGAGGAATCTGCCGCTGGCCGTCATTGACTTCCGGCAACTATCGAGGCCCGCACCTGGCGCTAGCGGTGCACCACCGGCAGGACCCTTGCTGACTTTTCTCTAGAACCATTTGCGGCCTTGCTTGTCAGCGCCCGACATATGGTTGTGGATTATCGGATATGACTATGACGCCGAGACTGTAATATGCTTCGCAAGGAAGCATATGAAGGAGTACGTACTGAAATTGTCCAAGTACATATCTGCCAAATCGGAGAGAAATGAAGAAGTCGTGAACCATGTGCGGACACCCGCAACCATCAAGATGCTATTCTTATTCAAGAAAGGTCCTGATGGTATGGGCAAGGGGGTCACCTCTATGAAAGACAAATACGTGACATCGGATACCACATATTACAGTGAGTGGTGGAAGAACACGGAGGCAAAGTACAGGGTTCATCACTCCGAGCTCCGCATGGAGTTCTACATCGACATACTCCAAAGCTTTTGTGTCACTGGTGAAAATGTCATCGGTATCTATCCCGACGCAAAATTCATGATAGTAGCTAAGGTAAGGGATATGGCCTTGTTGAGTTTATCTTCGGGTCGAAGATATTTTTTTATGTCTTGTAGATTTGACAGCAGCTACCTCTGAATTGTTGACGTTTATAAGGTTCATTTATTTTGTCTCCTAGCCATTATCTTCGCCTCGAGGATATCAGTGCATCATGCTCAGTTCTCAGAGATGATTATTGAATTTTTTGCAGTTGTATGGACTCTACTGCTATGCTCTATCAAAGAGACATTCGTCTCAGAAGTATCGAGAGATGGTAGGAAAGTATGGGAAAAGGTTGGACATCAACGATTTCTGTCATGACAACTCACCATACCTCCCCAATTATATTCAACCTCAACTTCTCGGTACTCTGGAGCTTCACTCGGATACTCCCTCACCAAGAGATGAGTATCGAGAAGAAGCCGTCGGGGCGCAACAATTTGCAGGTGAGGACAATACGACAATCATCCTCAACGAATTCAGGTCGAACGAAAACCTTATGAACAGGGGAAATATCTCCGTCCATGTGGAGGACTTCCAAGGGCTCGATCAAGATCCTGTATTGCCGTTCGGCGAAGGCTCCAGCAGGCTCCAACAGAAAGGAAAGTTGCCCGTCGAAGAGATCATTCCAGACATTGATCTCAGCGACTACGAAGACAACTATTCCGATCTGGAGAACATCAATTATGACAGGGAGTTTGAAGGCGCAGGTCCATCAGGTCTCGGGGGCAATGAAGCCCAATCTAATAACCTGCCATCAGAACCTCTGTCATCCTCCAGTGTTCTGGTTGTTTCTGGACAAGTGCCACTCGTTCAAGTGAAGCAGGAGAATATAGATTTCTGGAGGGAAAGGGAAGAGAGGAAGGCCAGAAAGAGGGAAGAGGACAGGATTGAAAAGGAGAGGGTGAAGGCGTTAGAAACCGAGAATGCTAGGTTGAAGGCCGTCGACGCAGAGAACTCCAAGCTGAAGAAAAATGAGGAGGAGATGAAGGCGATGAAGGCTGCTCAATCATCTCAGTGTAATCCCGTCCTAGAGGACTCCAGGAGGCTGAAGCCTGTTGAAGCTGCGAAAGGGGCTTTGCTAGCTCCCTGTCAGAAGTCTATTCCTCCTCCCCCTGTTGATTATCTTCGACCCGAAGATGATCATGACATTATCCCTGACGAAGACGATCGTGTTGCTCTCCTCTCCCCATGCAAAAAGAACAAAGCTGATATTGGACTTGATGATGGTGGTCTGCTGGGTTCTCAAGAGAAGGTGAATCCAAATCTAGAGGAGCAGGTAGAGCCGAATCGGTTGGTGGAGATTCAGTCCGATCATGACTTGGAGGACCTTCCTCCTCTTTCACCAAGAGAGGACAGGCCAGCTATTGCTGATTATCCTCGAGACGAGGATAAACAAGGGCAGCATATCGAATTGGACTCTCAGGTGGAATCCATCCAGGAGACTCAAGCAGAAGAGGATAGTCTACTGGATCCCACCCCTCCGCGGAGAATATCGCATGTGCATGAGTTGGTGGTCGAGTCGCAAAATCCGCCGGATGACTCTGACGACGATGAGGGCGAGCATGGGGTGTGCGCTGCGGAGGATTCCCAAGCCCTGGAGTTTGATGAGGTAGAGCCTCATAAATCATCAGACCCCTATGATTTCTCCTAATCAAGTCAGTCGAATGCCTTGTAATGGATGTCTGTGTTGTATTTTTGAATGCCATCGATGCCGAGTGAGAGACTCTTATGTCGATTCATTCTGATTGACAGGAGGGAGTGGACAGTCTCTGATTGTATGGCGTCGACGAGCTTCCCCTCTTTCACTGCGTATTGTAGAATAGTGTAGATACTCGAGAAAAATGTAGTGAAAATTTGCTCAAAATCGGGTACTGATTAGGAAATCCGTTTTTGGGGATGTACCTTGAATTATTTTGAAATAAATATACCGAAAATAGTTTTATCAAAGGATCTCCTACCTAATGAACTGTTTTTGACCATGTCTGTGCTCAGCGCAAAGAAATTAGAAGCGTGCTCCGGCCGTTGGCAGTCACACAATCTCTTAGCGAACGGGTTCTATTGTCGCTTAGTGGGGGTTAGAGGCAGTTGCCGTTTTGTGAGTCAACAGATTCCACTTTTGAACAGGTACTACATTTTTTTTGTTGTGTTCTGTATGATCAGGTAGTAGCGAGGGGGCGCGCGATTGTTCCCTAGAGTGTGATCGATGTAGTTCCCCAACCGCGACAGAAGTGGTTAAATGTGGTCTTCGATTTGAACGGGTTGCTCTGTAAGAGCGAGGGTCAAGGGCCTTACTTGAGAAAGGAGCATTATACAATTCGCGATAATATTTTCTCCGATCGGATTCCTACCATCATTGGAACGGAAGGCCGTCTTCGTTCGTCCCAACTTGAGGGAATTCTTAGACGAAGTTCATAGGTTCTCCAACCGCGTCGTAGTGTGGAGCTCCATGGTTAAGAAGAATGTGGAACCAATCGTTGGTTTCCTGTTCCAGAACTGCAGGGCGCCATTCGACATCCTAGGACAGGAGATGTGTAGGAGGATAGAGATCTCCGAGGGAAAATTCATGAAGGAGGCTGGAAGCCCTCGGAAGGATCTGCTTCTCAAAGTGCTTGACGAACAATTGTTTGTTGATGTCGATGATCCTACGTCCTTTAGTAAGGACAACACTATTCTCATTGACGACTCTCCGCAAAAGGGTGTCATGAATGAGAACGGGAATATGATTTTTGTCGAGAGCTGGAGTCGTCAGCAGCGCGATCAATTCTTGTTGGGCAAGCTGGGCCCCTAGTTGAGGCGACTCCACGAGGAGTGTCCTCTTGGTAGCTTGCGCGAGTTTGTAGATGGGAACCGCATTGGTTTGCCTCCGATGTCCCATACCGATGATAGGGCAAAATATATTTTGGATGGAATGAGGAATTCCGCCAAGAAGTTTGGTTCTCGTTTTGTTTTGCCCGGAATGAATGTAGTGATTGAGCCGGATAAACGTAGGAAAAAATAGACTTATCTGTGCAGTGCTCGATTCTGTACATGTTGTGAATACGGATTTTTATGTAAATTTTGTTTTTCTATTTAGTAAAATTTTAAAATTTGATTTGAACATACTTTTACTAGCAATACTGAATTTCCTTTCAGCAAATCAATGTGGGAATGTTCTTGTATGTTTATTTTTCTTCGGGTCTAAGCTAATTTGTTTATGTCCTTGTCTGGTTCAATGTTGTATTTAGTTAGTAGTCAGGTATCTTTGGGCCCAGGATAATTTGAAAAATTATTGTGTTTCATGTGGGTTGAGGATTTATGGTTCAAATTGCCAAATATCTTTGGATGGATGATAATTTTTGGAGGTATTCAATTCATTTTATCTCTGCAGGTCGAAGGGTCCATAGATGAACTGCTTCGACGCAGGCAACCAATGACCAGGAGTCTCTTGTCAGGCTCCGATGCGCCGCTGTCAAGGTTCTCAGCTTCGGCTGGTGGAAGCGGCATGCCCTCGTCTTATTCTAGGCCTTTCTTTCTTGGCACTGCCACAGATGCGGCTTCGGCAGCCATTGACTTCTCAAAGGGGAATGTAGAGGACGGCGTGGTAGACAGCCCACCAAGTCGGGGTCCAGTGAGGACCCCGATTTGCTCGCCGTCCCCAAAAAAGATGTCAGCATGTACGCCAAGTCGATTGCGGTCGCAGTCACCAACTCTACGCACTCCAAACATTCCACATTGGAAATTGTACGTGGATGACAATGGACACGCTGATAATCCTCAACGGCAAGATGGAGGTCCGTTGCCAACAGCTACTGCACATCGCCTTCTTCAGAGAGACGATGACAATACAGATTCCGCGGATGCGAATCATGGAAAGAGGATTTCGTTGATGGCTTTGTCTTCGGGTCATATACCGCCCCTTCTAGAGAGCGCCCGTTCCGAATCTGTGGGAGGCGGATCTTTGCCTCTTGCTAGGAATATTTCTCGCCAAAAAAGTCTTGGTACAGACTTTGGGCGGTCAAATTACACACGATCTACTGCAACCGCCCTTCCATTCTTAAACACTATCAATAGACCAATTCCGAGGCCGCCTCGTCGAAGCTGTAGATCTCTTTCCAACGATGGCATTTCCGGGCGTGAACACAAGCGGCGTCGAGTGATCAAGGAACATATTCAAGATCAGTACTATGGGCCTTCTTGACGCGAGGATATTTTCAGAGGTTTGGCAAAGTTGAAAGCAGCTGAGGCAACAAAGAGTAGTTCATCCACAAAGGAGAATAATTAGCAGATTTTTGTAAAGAAATCAACTTCGTATAACTTTTCTTACTATTAATAGAATTATCATTTACATACAATTTTTAGCACAGGCAAGTGTTTCATGTGCACATGGCCTTTATATATTTTTTTTACACAAACACATTCAA
The DNA here is from genome assembly GCA_947034895.1 of Rhytidiadelphus loreus. Lineage (NCBI taxonomy): Eukaryota > Viridiplantae > Streptophyta > Bryopsida > Hypnales > Hylocomiaceae > Rhytidiadelphus > Rhytidiadelphus loreus. The sequence continues at coordinate 21,809,186 of OX344765.1, read as the reverse complement.
TCATTACAATTACTGAGGTTATAATTATCGGGATTAATTTCATTCTCAAGGATGTGAAATATATGTACAAGTCACATAAAAATGTTTCATATGTAGATGAGTTCACAAGGATATTCATGTCCTTCAAATGTAAAGTGACCATTTTTTATAAAAAATGCCACATCAGTTTTGACCAGTCACTTGGAATTGCATTTTTCGTCACTTCATTGGTTATGTGCTCGTTGGTTTTATCTTGGCCTTCAACAACTTATCTTTGAAAGTTGAAGGCATAAGATCTCAAATTGGCCACTTTGTCTCGTTTTAATGAATATGCCCTTGTAATGGCCCTAGCAAGCCAAAATGGCTTTGGGTCATGATCTGCTGGACGCACCACAACAAAAGAACCTGCGTGCGTATCACGATTTACACGAAAGGAAGGACGTGGACGATCACGTCTACGTCCAACAAAAGGTACATCCTCTACATCTTCTTCACGCAATGTGCCATCTCTTTGCATTTGATCTGTCTCGTCAGAGGCGATTCTTGAAGCTGGCCAAAACCCATCACATAATGCCTCACGCACTTGAAGAGGATCATCCAAAGCAGTTCTGACACCTTTCCAATAATCTTGTAGTGGGCCATTCTTCCACCTAAACTCTCCAGTGTAATCGTCGTTTGCCATTTTGTTCCAATGTCCAACATAACCATTCAAGCCCTTTTTTATATCATCAAGAGCTTTCATTGGTTGAGGAGCCAAAGGTAGAGGACTACCACTTGGCACTATGGGAAGTCCATCCTCACTCTCAATCCACAACCTAATTCCTTTGCCATGCTCTAGCAACCACTTATCGTCCGTACACAAATTCTTATATTCCATCAAAGGCCACCTTGAAGAATCCATAAAAAACTTAAATTGTTGGGACTTTGAATGCCCTTCAAGGTAGTCCCCACGAGAGCCCAAGTAATCCTCTACAAATTTTTTGAAATCAGGAAGCTCCTCAATGAGATGAGGAATCACGGGATGTGTTTCACAATCCATGAAGGATTTCATGAGCAAAGGAAGTGTTGGGTAGTTATTTGTCTTCAATCTCGAGCTCCATCGACCAAAAAGAGCGTCGATGTCTTCGTGAGTGTGTCCCACAATGAGGAAGTTGATGTATACCTCCCGGAAAATGCCTTTGCAAACAAGCAAAGAGCAAAAAGCAAAAACATATCGATTCTTGTTGTCCCCTGAAGCATTGTCCAATTGCAATACTAATATTGGTGGAAGAGGTTGAGCCGGAATTGGTTCTTGTAGAGGTGGAAGAAGGGAGTCCAAGCAATTCTCTGCTCCATTTAGAAGTGCCTTTGTCAAGGTGGATTGGTCCCTCTCGATAGAGAATAACGTGCACGATGAATTTTTTGGCGTTCCTTCCAAATCACGCAACAATCTTGCAATGGACCCAATGGTATGATTCGAATCAGTTGGAAAAATGCCCAAACCGTAGTGTGCATATCGCACATCTCCATGACCATGAGCAATCATACCTGTAACAACAACGGGCATTTTCATGAAGGACTTAGTCACTTTCGTCTTGTGAGAAAAGTGTGGAGAAGCCGTCTTCGAGTGATCCATTTTATCATGAATGATGCACAACATCTTCTCAGGGTACGTTTCGGAAAAATACCGATTTCCATAGTAGTATTCCCTATGGGCCTTCTGCCCGGAAACGTGGATATTTAGAAGATTTGTCCACTTATTTTGTGATTCTGAACACACACAAGCACTCCTCAATTGCTTGTATGTATTACAAAGGCCACACCTTGCGAAAGTGTCTCCACGAGCCTTTGCAGCAAATTCTGGGAAAGAAGCATGACGAATGTTGCTCAAGCCACTAGAAGAAATTGGTTGCAAGTCAAGCAATGCATTGCACTCGTTGATTTTCGGTAATTGCTCACTCCATCGAAATGCGGATGGTAGCACCATGGAGGGGACTTTCTCCCCAGACTCCAATGTTCTTGTCTTGTGTGGCATTTTATCTGCATCAGCCTCAATAAGTTGTCGAAGTGTGGCAGTAGCTTGAAGAGTATGCATGCGGGGCTTCTTGGATCCTACATTTCCATGGACCTCAGATTGCTTTCCAACTCTAGCCTTTTCTTTGTACCTATAGAAGGTAGCTTTCGCAATCCCATGAATGATCCACCATGCGGTGGGGTACACTTCTCTACCTTTCAAGGTTATCCAATCTTTGCCATCACTGTCTCGGTGTATTTGCCTATGCACCTCCAGAAGTGTCTTGTTGCGAGCCTTGAAGTCATTACCTCCATAGAGGTCAGTCCGTATTGCTTGAATTTGCTCACGAGGAAAAGGCTGCACACAATTTCTATTGCAACATGTTTTTATGGAAACTGCTGTGATGGATTCCATAGTGAGGAGAAGTTCTCTTTTAGGAGGCACAACATGATCAACCTTCTCACGAGTTGTCTCATACGACCGAACCCCTTTGCGAACTCTTCTACTTGAGGCGTTTACAACCATATTGTATATGTAAGTCTGGTCATGGTCATACAAATTTACACCATCGTGAAGAAACACACGTTTAATGTGCCAAGAACGCAGCAACCACATATTTGCAGATGAAAACAACTCTTCATTCAAAGACTCCGCAATCTAAATGGCAACTCGATCATCACCAAGAGGCTTCTTATCCATGTCAATGACCAGGTCTGGGTCAACATTCTGACAAACCCCCCTTGCGACGTCCACCCCCTCTTCATTTCTTAGAGTGACAAGCAGCAACACCCATTTTGCACGAGAAATTCCTTCACAATCCTGAACACCAGTTGGAAGTGTAGGAACTGGATTTACAAACTCATCAGGTCTATGAAAATCCATTCTGAAAATACAAAGTGCAATAGTCAGAATTATCGAAGACTGGAGGATGATTAAATGTAGTAAGTAAATCTACATGAAAACAATAAGCAGTAAATATTTAAATGTAAATAACTCAATATATGACAATAGGGTAATAAATCAAATTGACACATATGCTTGAATATGTGTATACCCATGGATCTAACACCCTCAGTAGGATTAGTATTTATCACCGACTCGATGATAAACTATAAGATTAGTGTGACAAGACATTGCTAATTATGCTAATGTACACAATTATATTTTCACAGAGTCCAGGACAGAAACATTATAGAATGCAACATTCTCCTCGACCACAGTTAATTAGGATAATCAACTACTAGATTTAGTCCTGCAGACGAGGACATGTTCCCCACGATATGAGGTATCTGTTCCACAATCAGGTATATCGTCGAGTCGACGATAATATTTTATGCTTCAGAATCATGGACTTGGAGATAATATATTTCCATTCAAAATCGATTATCATGGAGTCGAGGATAATATTTTTTGTTTCAATAACAAATATGACGTACTGGAGGATAATATTATCGTCGAGTCGACGATATAGGATCTGAATCGATTATCATGGAGTCAAGGATAATTTTATTCGCGGCAGAGTATTAGTATTAGAGGAATTCCACTATTCTTGACTCCGGGGAATTATATCAATTTTAGAATCTAATAAACCTTGTCACTTTGTTATCCTCGAGTCGAGGATATCGGCTACTCCGAGAAATGCGGCTACATAATCGGAATCCTCAATTCAAAAGAACGTCACATTTCCGTCACGTAGGGGAGATTGCACCCGCGACATCGAACTCAGAAAATGTCTCCATACTACAACTGTACACAAGTCAACACTATCGTCCTTCAAATCTCTCTACATTCACTAGAACGCTCTGAATCCAGTGTAGTTCTATACAAACAAAACAACATCAAGCAGGAACTACAAATGTGTAACATCATTCATTTAGTGCAGACAATTACACCCACATTTAGAGGATTCACAAACACTCCACGAAAACATGCACTACTCTTCACTCCAAATGACTAAACATGATGCGCATCAATTGGTGGTGTTGAACCTCCTTCAAAACATGGAGGGAGAGAAAGAGAGAGAGAGCGGGAGAGAGAGGGCGGGAGAGAGAGGGCGAGATTTATGAGGCGGCAAGCACAAATTCAAACGGAAGTTTCCAAGTTTAGTTTTCAATCTGCTGTCAACTTTGGCCGAGATTCCCGTGCCATAAAGCTGCTTCCAATGACTTTGTCACCTAATTTTGGACATCAAAAAGTCCTTCCAAAAAGGCTGCTTTAGTCCTCGGATTCCTTAGTCCGAGGGAATTTCGTGGTTGCTAACCAGCGAGCGGGAAAAAAATTCAAAAAAACAACATAGGAACGTATGACCATGGATGTATTAAATTATTTAGTAATATAAATGTTAGTATTCTTTCCCAAATTTAGAATCAATTACAAACTTTTGAATACATGGTAGTGTAGACTTTTCGAATCTATAAAAGTCTTTTGATCTTGACCATTTTGAAAAAATATATACCTTATGGAAAAAAAATAACATTAAGCACGCATTGTACTTAAAAATCCAAAACTCATAAACACATGGAATTTGCACGCTATAAAATTTGAGAAACATACGTACAAGTTGCAAATAGTGTAGACCTACATAATCCATAAAAGTCTTTTGATCTTGACCATTTAAAAAAAAAATATACCTTCTGGAAAAAAATATGATATTAATAAAGCACGCGCAGTTCTTAAAAATCCAAAACTCATAAACACATGGAATTTGCACGCTATAAAATTTGAGAAACATACGTACAAGTTGCAAATAGTGTAGACCTACGTAATCCATAAAAGTCTTTTGATCTTGACTTCTTTTTAAAAACATATACAAGAATGGGAAAAAAATAACATTAAAGCACGCGCTGTACTTAAAAATCTAAAACTCATGAACACGTGAAATTTGCACGTAAAAGAATTTGGGAAACATACGTACAAGTTGCAAATAGTACATGAATGAATTTAAAAAAACTTATGTACAAGTTGAAAATACTCTACAAATCGGAATCCTTTAAAATCTATTATCGTTTTGTTTTTTTTGGAAAAATAAACAACCATTACGGTCCTCAATTTACATTCATATTTGAATTTTCATGTGTTAATGTATTTGTTCTCATTCTTGTATCAAGTACAAAATTCTTGAATTAATTCAAAGAACAACGGTGTTGTAATGTTATATTCTTTTCATTATTGTATATGCTTTTAAAAAGTGGTCAAGATCAAAAGACTTTTATGGACTAGGAAGGTCTACACTATTTGCAACTTGTACGTATGTTTCTCAAATTTTATAGCGTGCAAATTCCATGTGTTTATGAGTTTTGGATTTTTAAGAATAGCGCGTGCTGAATGTTATTTTTTTCCCATAAGCTATATTCTTTTTTAAAAAGGTCAAGATCAAAAGACTTTTATGGATTAGGCAGGTCTACACTATTTACAACTTGTATGTATGTTTCTCAAATTCTTTCATTTGCAAATTTCATGTGTTTATGAGTTTTGGAATGTAATGTACAACGTGTGTTTGATTGTTTTTCATTTTTCATGAAGGAGTACACTATGTAGAACTTGTACATAGATTTCATAAATTTTTGCACGGCCTAAATTCATGAGTTTATAAATTTCAAAATTTTAAGTATAAGACATGTTGTACCGTAAGTTATTTCTTTTCAATCTTGTTAATGTTTTTAAAAAAAAGACACCATCAAAAAAATATATATGTATTAGGAATCTCTCAAGGATTTGATACACATATGGTTTCTAAATTCTATCACATGCAAAATTTGAAAAGGACTACAAAATTCATGAATAGTCTACAAAATTAATGAATCAAGTACGAAATTCATGAATGAATCAAGTACGGGATTCAGGAATTACACTTGGTACGATCATTTTACATAATAATCGAAAACAAACTTTATATAAAGAAGGACGAGATTTATCTCATTATACTTAAAAGTGTAAAAAATACATGTATACATGTATAATGGATTGTAAACAAAGAAAAAAGTGTCTACATTATATATATAAAAAATTGGGTACCAAATTAGATGTTTAATGGATTTAAAATTCAAGTGCATGGATTAAAAAGGGAATCACTCATGCATGGTCCTATAATGTATACAATAAGGGGCAATCCATGATGAGTGGTACTTCTGATTGCAAATTTTGATGATAATGTATACTTCAAATGGTATTGAGGTGAAGTATAAAATTGGCTTCATGTGGTTATCTAATGACAGTACAAACCATCACGGCTCTCACCATAATCGCATACTAAATGCACAGTGGCATAATGTGCACACAAGTAGTGCCATGATGACTTGCACTTATATTTGAAATTTTTCATAATAATGTACACTTTACATGGGTCTTTTCCTTGGTTACTTTTCTAAACACATTCTTTCAATGGGTCAATTTTCTACCATTTTTATGGAAAATTTACCTTTTTAACAAAATTCACCATACATATACAATACCATCCTAACTAAGGCTTGGAAGCATTCGACAATCATCGTGTATTCAATTACATTAAAAGAGTCTTCTCCTCTTTAAATTATTTTGAATTAAACTATGTAGTTTTCTTCTTATAATAATTTGGAAGTAGAGAATATAAAATAGTTCAAATACACCCTAAATTATCTTATTTTTGTTAATTTAGTGTTACACTAGTGTGCCCTATGTCATTGCTACAACCATTGGAATGTCAAAAGTGACATCTAAACCCTCCTAAATTTCCTCAAATTAGAATAAAAGTAATTTTCTAATTTTTTAATTCAAAGAATTCTTCAAAAGTAATTAACTTTTACAGTATAGGTCCAAACATCACAAAACTAAGTCCATGTACACCTTTGCATTGAGGTCATTCCGATGCTACACAATACAAACTCGGGAAATGCACGGTCTAGGAGATCTCAGTGTGACAAACAATCAAATTAAACAAATTAAACAAACAAAACAAAACAATTCAAAACAAAAGAAAAGAAAACAAATACAAAACAAAACAAAATAGGTCATATAGCCTAAGTTAACCTTAACTAGATTAAAATGTGTTTTTTGGCTACATAGGAATTCTGGGTGGAGGTACATGTATTTGGAGATTTGCATATTTTGGGCTAAAATTTTAATAGAAAGTGCGCAATTACGAGGAATATCTTTCATTTGCTCTAAAATTCAAGTCATTTGGAAATATGAGTGAAAAGTGAAGGCCTAATTTTGTTCTTTTTTTTTGGAACTCTGTAGTCTCGGCAAATTAAAAGAAAAGGTTTTCTTAAAAAAGAAGAATTTGGAATAGGTTTTCTACATTTATGAATTTGTGGAAGGTTTTGAATAATTTCATTTCAACCAATGAGTCTAAAGTTATGAGAAGTATTTGTTCATGGACAATTAAGGATTTCCAACTTTGTAATACACTTTGAAGTCTTTCATTTCACTCAATTTTCTATTATTAAGAAAAAAATGAAATCCTAAGATGAACATTGCTTATAAGAACATTACAAGTACTGGGATTGACATCTTTCAATTCCATAATTAAATTCTAACAAATTTAGTATTTTGAACGCTTCTCTACTTCTTTTCACATAATTATGCATAAAAAATCGTTTTTATTTAAAATTTAGGTACTTGTATTCTTTTGAAATGGCAGTCTTGGAGCATTTTTGGAAAAAATATAGTCCGGATAAATTAGAGGGTATCAATTGGTTCGTGTTTGAGGGGCGGGTATCAGCGGGTATTAGGGGATGTGGGTATTAGGGGGCAGGTATCGGCAGGTATCGGGTACTAGGAGGCAGGTATTGGGAGGGATTAGGGTTTAGGGTCGCAAACTGTAGTTGCAGAGATTGGGGATTTTGGGTAGGGGTCAGAAACTTGAGTCTCACAGATCGGGGATTTTGGGTTGGGGACGCTGCAACTTCAATCGCGGAATACATAGGGTTTGGGGTCACGAACTTCAGTCGCACAGATCAAGGTTGGGGGTCACGAAAGATACAATTTCTATCGCGGATTTTTTGTCGGGGTTACAACCTCAGTTGCAGAGATCAGGGATTTCGGGTCGGAGGCGCTGCTTGGGTTGGGGTTGCAACCTCAGTCGCAAAGATCAGGGATTTCGGGTCGGAGGCGTTGCTACTTCAATCTCGGAATTTCAGTTCATACGTTGCACCTTCAGTCGGGTCGGAGGCGCTGCTTAGGTCGGGGTTGCAACCTCAGTCGCAGAGATCAGGGATTTTGGGTCGGAGGCGCTGCTACTTCAATCTTGGAATTTCAGTTCATACGTTGCACCTTCAGTCGGGTCGGAGGCGTTGCTTGGGTCGGAGTTGCAACCTTAGTTGCAGAGATCAGGGATTTTGGGTCGGAGGCGTTGCTACTTCAATCGGGGATTTTCATCGGTGCAGTCCAAGTTTCCGCTGCGGAGCTGACTGGAATTTTGATCTTCACGACGAGGTACCTTTTCTTGCGTTGTTTATATCCTTATTGCTGTGCGCTTTTTTTTTTCTTGCTGTGCGCTTCCTGTGCGCTTGTTTTTTCTTGATGTGCGCTTGTTGTGCGCTTGCTTTTTCCTATTGTTGTGCGCTTGTTTCCTATCTTGTTGTGTGCTTGTTTTCTCCGATGCTGTGCAATCTTGGTACTCTACGAATTCTTATTTCTCCCGTTGCTGTGCGACTGCTTTTGAGGTTTTCAGGTTTTCAGGTTTTGTGGATTCGGGGATATATGTTTTATTGCTTATCCATGTTTGCATTTTTGAGGTGTGAGTTCTTGAAAGATTGCTCAGCTGCGCTTTGAGTGCTTTTATTCTTTTTGGAAACTGTGCATATTGTTGCATAGGATGGAGATACATTTTTCAAGATTGGATTCTCCTGTTTAATACGTGTTTGTGAGTTTAGATTTGTGCTTTGATGTTTTCCTGTGAAATGTTGACTAGTCTTGGAGGAGGTAATCTTGCAGTGCACGACAAATTTTCTTGCAGTCTTGCGTGGCTTTTTTGTTAGTGTACTTGCAATTGCAGTATTTTTTGGAATGTCATGTCAAGCCTTGACATGAAATTACTATGCATTGCTTGTCTCCAGGGTAGTGTGACACAAAGAAGATTGTATTTTTCAAGTTTTACTGTGTTGTTCAAAGCACGCATTGTTGGTTTTCAGCTGCAGGTAAGCAATTAAAATGAAGAAGGTTTAGGGTTTCACCAATAAAAATACGTATTCTGTAATACAATTAGGGTTTAGGCACATCAATTAGGGTTTAGGGTTTTAGAAGGCAAAACCACTCAAATACGACAGACAGCCGTAAAATTATCCTCGATGCGATGATAATCACCCACCTATTCTCAATAGTAAAAAAAATTGAAGCCATCGGTACCAAAAATGAGCTCGAAGCTCAACCAGAGAGCAAGTAAACACATAGGAAATTATCCTCGACTTGAGGATAATGAGTTCTACTGAAAAGAAAAGAAAAAACAAAACCAATATCATCGGCTGGAGGAAAATGACCTATACACCTAATACAAATACTTCAGGCAAGAGTATATCCTCGAATCGACGATAAAACAAAGATCATAGCACGCGAATAAAACATAGAAAAAATGCCACAAGTATAAGGCAATATGCAAAAACGAGTCCCGTAACTTGAAATTCTAGGAGATATCGTCGACTCGGTGATAATCATACTACAAAGAACAAATTGAAATATAATCGATTTGGTCCTTAAGGTCATATATCAGACTACGTACATGTCTCAACAATAACCCTATCGTAAATCAAATAGAACAGCCAAACCACTATCTGCAGGGAATAAACACGAATGAATCAACGACATCAAGAAGTCCACAAAGAAAATGGTATCCCTGAAAAAGAAACGCCTAAACTGTAACTTGGGGAAAATCAAACAATAAAATATACTATCCTCGAACCGACGATAACTTGTCACTGATTGATCAAAATTACCTCTCTGTGTAGGCATCCAGGGATAGAAGCCACCGATGGCTACGACTACTCCGCCAGTGGACACCATCTGGTTCCCTTCGAAAATCCAATGAAGGACGAATCCTTCATAAGCGAAATGGAAGACACTTACGGCACGCTCTGGGAGTTCAAGGATTACATCACGACGTGGTCGTTCGGAGTTAATCGGTTCAAGTACTACGTGTACCTCCCGTACCGGGTCAGGGGGACGAATACCTATATGCCATGGAACATTAAAGAGAAGGTCACGTTGATTGAAGAGCACAACCAAGACTATGTCTTAGTTGTTCTTCGTGAATGCGATGACAAAGGAAATCCTGGTGATCACTCTCACTCCATTGTCATCGACGTAAACTCAGATCACGCAAAGTTTGATCTGGACAACCTCATGGAATTCCTCAAGGGATCCCAAATGGAGTCCCTCAACGATCAATTTGTGAAATCAGGGTACGTGCCGTGGGTAAACACCACCGCCAAGTCAATTGCCACGAGACTGCGCATAATCTTCCAGATGCTCGACCGCTATGCATTGGAGCATGTCGAGCCGGAACCAACATTAGGTCGTGTTCCGTCTCAAGGAAGACGGAAGGAGTTGGAGTCACGCAATCCAACAACATCTACAGGGGGGGGGGTTCAGCAGCGCGAACCGCAAGGCCGGGACAAACAAGATCAGAGCCGCAAAAGAGAGACTCTGCACCCTCTGCGGAAGCTGAACCATCAAAAAAAAGAAAAAAGAGTCTTCCGGGTGGGACTACGGGTGCAGGTAGTTCTGGATCAGCACTGACGACAGTGTCGGCAGGTCCAACCGCGTTGTCAGTTCCAGTGCTCGAGTATGAGAAGTTCGCAGAGATTCAAAAGAACTTTTGGGCAGAAAACAAGAACTGCTTCCTTTTCGATGATCAATCCCTGCAAGTTGACATCGAGCAATGCATATTGGCTCTTCTCCAATATGTCATTCGGACCCTGCAACGGGACATTGTCGAAGCCAACAAGAAAGAGCTCATTCAGCTCATTGACATTAAACAACGACAGAAGCTGTGCCTCACACCAGTTGACGGAAGATGGAAATTGTTGAAAAAGAAACCTGAGAGGTGGGAGGAGATAAAGGATGGTCGATTCATGATTATCAACGGCCAAGACAGCATAACCGCTTCTCAAGAGCTCCAAGAAGGAGGATGTGGGGAGACTAGGAAAGTAGAACTCCAGACATGGGATGCATATATTGTGTGGACGCTGGATCCCTCTAAGCTCAAGAGTATTTCCAAGTTCTACAACATCACTAATCATTTGGACCACGCCCAACCCACATGGGGAAACCAAATGATAAGCTGTAGACAGATATGGATGGCGTACAAGCGGCCAACAGACACACGCAGCGAAGCTCAGACCCGGAAGAATGAAGCCGTGTTCCATTTGAGCAATTTCAAGGTAAATCCTCGGAAAGCTATGCTATCACCGATTCGGTGATGATGCCATCATTGTTAATATAAGACGGCTTCATAATTTCGCTATTTAATAATTCCAAATAGATAATCCATATCCTCGAGTCGACGATAATCGATTCGCTACAATCAAAATCATACGTTCATTCTAACATTCTATACTACCGGATAATGCAGAGCTTTACGGACGCGGTAATTGAGAGGTTCCAGAACATAAATCCCGAGAGGGATGGTGCCTTAATTAGTGGAACCGCGAATCTCAAACCGGAAATTCAAATTATAACGCTACCCGACGATCTTTGGGCGCTGTGGAAGACGTTTCTCACGAAGCACTCCGAGGGCGAGTCAATTGATCCATTCTACTCGACAATGCATAAGGACGTGAAGGGATTCAAACTGAAGAACCACTCTCTGAAAAGAGAGTTCTTCAAACATTTCGGGTACTTCACTGACAAGGACTACGGGGTCAATGCTCAGCACCTGAATGGTCAAACGCCTAGGCGAAAGGCTTTGTACCCGAAAGTATCCGTCGGGGTTCCCAAATTTATTGTTCCCGACAACATGACACACAAAGACTGGGTGGATAGGAGGAAGCGCAAGAAAGTCGTGCTTCAGGACTAAATGGCTATCAAGCCCGCCTTAAAGTTTTTTGATACTGCGGGTGATGTTGTTCACAAGAGATGGCAATCCTGGAAGGCAAGGCACCGGTTCACTTCTGCCTCGTGGGATTTCCTGCTCACGCATCCGAAGGCTGAGTACTTCAAGCGGCGTTTGCGTAACGATGCCTGGCTGAAGTGGGCAAAGGATCTCAAGAAGCAGTTCCCTGAGGTCCATCACATGTTCGTCCGGTTCATGAAGCTGAAGTACCAACTTCCTGAACCTGTTGGAGGGGTGCAGATCAGGGGGATAGATTACAGTGCAAAGGCGTTGTTGACAAGCTCCAGTTACCAATACCACCCCCTAGAGGTCAACTTGGCTGTCATGGATATGAGAGAAATCCCTGTCCACAAAGAGGGAGGCAATCCCATGGAGCCCTTCCTCCAATTCCTGAAGAAAAAACTAGAGCCAGAAATGACAGTGCCAAATGTTTGGCTCTTCATTTTGAAACGTAGAAAAGACATCAAGACTACTACAGTTTTTTCAGGCTTGCACCTCAACGAGTATGAGTGCGCAGTCTCAAAGTACGTACCGAGCAGGGCCGAGCTGTTAGACAACATTTCAACTCGCGCAACTGCTCCAGACGTGCCACTCCTATTCTTATTCAAAAAAGGAAATAAATTTGCGGAAAAGGCTCATACCTTGTTCAAGACGAGGTACGTGACTTCCGACCACAACGTGTACTACTACGAATTCGGTAGGAACACGGAGGACAAGTGGAGATTCGAGGCCTCCGAACTCCGAATGGAGTTCTACCTCGAGATTTTGCAGCTATTCGCAGAGCCGAAGGAAAACGTTCTGGGCATCTACATGGGAGCCAAGTTCATGCTCGCCGCGAAGGTATGATACATTTTAACATTGGCTTCTATTATCACCGAGTCGAGGATAAGTCTATTACGATTTTCATTACGGTTTCTCTTTTCAACTATCTCCTGTTCTTCACACTTTGGGGTTATCCTTGAATCGAGGATAACCCCCATGTTTTTCCAGCACAGAAGTTCATGACCTGTCCTATGTATGGCAAATGTTTGGAGCGTTTTTCTACGGATTTGTGGATAAGGAGGATGTCAAGGCCTTCCATAACATCTCATACTTGGCGAATAAGATGGACAAAAATGATTTCATGATGTCCAATTCACCTTATTCAATGCTGTATGAGAAGCCACCTACGCGTGAACCTGTCGAGGGTAACTCCAGCCCTCCGTCATCACCACCGATGACTCTTGTGTCTCCGACGGTTCGCAGTGACAGGGAGACCGAAGGTCCGCACGACAGATCGAACCCGGACGTGGAGGGAATTGACGAGTATGGGACTAACATGTTCCAGATTTTCACGTGGATGACCTCTCTTGGAGTCAGGGTTGTCTTGTCTGACAGAATTTCAGGTTTTTGTGTCTAATAGACGTTGCATGTCGCATGTCGAATTGTCGAGTTGTCGAGTATGGGCGGTTTTTGTTGTCGTGTACGGATTTCGGATTTCAAATTTTTTTACCCCTAGGTAAAACGGACTGTCCTACGTGGCTGTGACGTGGCGTGCTTCATGAGGGGCGACCGCAGGTAGGGGGCGACTACGGGTCCAAAATCTAGGGCGACTGCGGGTCTAGGGGCGACCTTTGGTCCCTTTAAGGGCGACTGCGGGTCTAGGGGCGACCTCTGGTCCCTTTAAGGGCGACTGCGGGTCTAGGGGCGACCTCTGGTCCCTTTAAGGGCGACTACGGGTCTAGGGGCGACCTCTGGTACCTTTAAGGGCGACTGCGGGTCTAGGGGCGACCTCTGGTACCTTTAAGGGCGACCGCGGGTCTAGGGGCGACCTCTTTGTTGCAATTGTCTAAAAAAACTTTCAAAACTACTATTTCTAGTACAAAAAGAAAAAAGAAAATTAATGGTATTTTTGAACATGTAATCGTAGGATCTTAAAGTAGAATAGTATGACAATGTGTGGAAAAAATTTCAAACACTTTCACCACATAGATTGCAAGGTAAATGTGTTCAAAGTGAAGAAATCACATTTGTGACATATTAACAAACTACTTTGAATCTTCTTAACTTAAAAAAGTTTACATTATAGTCTTGAATTAAAAAAATTTCATCATTCAAAATTGATTTGAAAATATAAAAAATTTAAAATTTAAAAATAATGTGGTTTCATTCTTTAAAAAATTATTAAGTAGAAGAAAGTACATTTATTATAGAGAGAAAAAACTTTATCATTAATAGCTTTAAAATGGAATTAAAACATACTAATCCCAATGGTGAGATTGTTCTATGAATCAAAGTTAATTTTTTGAACTTATTTCTTTAATTGTTTTGAAAAAGTTTGAAACTTGAGTGGCCCAAAAGAATCCTATGCTTAATTTTTTTTGATATGATACTATGATTGCTTACAAAAGAAGATGCTCTATAACTTTCATACCATCAATCCCCCAAAAATGAACCAAAGCTTTTGAAGTACAAAAAAATTCCAATCTATGAGAACAAAAAAACTTTAATTTTTAATTCAAATTTTCGTGAATTTTTTTGTTCACCTAATTTATATTTAGGCTTATTGTGGTATAACTCTTGCTCTTTGGCACCAATTAAAATACAAATTACAATCCCATAAAACTAACAAGTTTATCTATATCATGAAAAAGTATCAAAAGCTTCATAAAAAATTGACCTTATATGAAGTTGCCCAAAATCCATTTTCCAAGCTACAAAGACAATTGAGACTTTAGAGCTTAACATCCTAACAATGTAATCTCTACAAGAGAAAAGGTTGTTTTAAGTACAACCTAGTAGTATAGTCCTACAATCTTATGATCTTTAGGGAGATTTTTAGTAAATTTTTATTGAAAACAAATGTATTTCTAATAAATATTTACTATAATTTGCTAAAAGGTCATAAATTATAGAACTATATTGCTAAGACCATACCTAAAACATTCCTTTCTCTTGTAGTGATTATTCATGAGGTGGATTTTAAAATACAAAATAATGCACGAAGATTTGTATAAAAAACTTTCCCATTTGAATTCTTCTTTTTTCCAAGTATTCTTGTACTCATGAATTATTTACCACCATCAATCCATCATCCCTAACTTAAAAACTGGATGGAAGGGATTTAAAGAAAAATTTCCCTTTTTGATATAATTTATGCATATTTCAACGAATTATCCTACTAAAGGACCTATAATTTATGAAGTGTATTTCAAAATACAAAATAATGCATGAAGATATTTACAATACCTTCTCCATTTATATTTTTTGATTCTCCAGGCATCTTTGTACTCATGAATTATTACCACCTTCATCTCTAACTTAAAAAAATAGTAGGGAAGGGATTTAAATGAAAACTTCTCCTTTTGATTTAATTTATGCAAATCTCAAAGATTTACCCTATGGGTCTATAATTTATCAAGTGTATTTTTCTTGATTCTCTAAGCATCTTTGTACTTATGAATTATTACCACCTTCATCTCTAACTTAAAAAAATAGTAGGGAAGGGATTTAAATGAAAACTTCTCCTTTTGATTTAATTTATGCAAATCTCAAAGATTTACCCTATGGGTCTATAATTTATCAAATGTATTTTTCTTGATTCTCTAAGCATCTTTGTACTCATGAATTATTTACCACCTTCATCTTTAATTTAAAAAGTTAGTGAGGAAGGGATTTAAATGAAAACTTCTCCTTTTGATTTAATTTATGCAAATCTCAAAGATTTACCCTATGGGTCTATAATTTATCAAATGTATTTTTCTTGATTCTCTAAGCATCTTTGTACTCATGAATTATTTACCACCTTCATCTCTAATTTAAAAAGTTAGTGAGGAAGGGATTTAAATGAAAACTTCCACTTTTGATTTAATTTATGCAAATCTCAAAGATTTACCCTATGGGTCTATAATTTATCAAATGTATTTTTCTTGATTCTCTAAGCATCTTTGTACTCATGAATTATTTACCACCTTCATCTTTAATTTAAAAAGTTAGTGAGGAAGGGATTTAAATGAAAACTTCTCCTTTTGATTTAATTTATGCAAATCTCAAAGATTTACCCTATGGGTCTATAATTTATCAAATGTATTTTTCTTGATTCTCTAAGCATCTTTGTACTCATGAATTATTTACCACCTTCATCTCTAATTTAAAAAGTTAGTGAGGAAGGGATTTAAATGAAAACTTCCACTTTTGATTTAATTTATGCAAATCTCAAAGATTTACCCTATGGGTCTATAATTTATCAAATGTATTTTTCTTGATTCTCTAAGCATCTTTGTACTCATGAATTATTTACCACCTTCATCTCTAACTTAAAAAATTAGTGAGGAAGGGATTTAAATGAAAACTTCCACTTTTGATTTAATTTATGCAAATCTCAAAGATTTACCCTATGGGTCTATAATTTATCAAATGTATTTTTCTTGATTCTCTAAGCATCTTTGTACTCATGAATTATTTACCACCTTCATCTTTAATTTAAAAAGTTAGTGAGGAAGGGATTTAAATGAAAACTTCCACTTTTGATTTAATTTATGCAAATCTCAAAGATTTACCCTATGGGTCTATAATTTATCAAATGTATTTTTCTTGATTCTCTAAGCATCTTTGTACTCATGAATTATTTACCACCTTCATCTTTAATTTAAAAAGTTAGTGAGGAAGGGATTTAAATGAAAACTTCCACTTTTGATTTAATTTATGCAAATCTCAAAGATTTACCCTATGGGTCTATAATTTATCAAATGTATTTTTCTTGATTCTCTAAGCATCTTTGTACTCATGAATTATTTACCACCTTCATCTCTAACTTAAAAAATTAGTGAAGAAAGGATTTAAATGAAAACTTCTCCTTTTGATTTAATTTATGCAAATCTCAAAGATTTACCCTATGGGTCTATAATTTATTCAGTGTATTTCAAAATACAAAATAATGCATGAAGATATTTGCAATACCTTCCCCATTTAATTTTCTTGATTCACCAAGCATCTTTGTACTTATGAATTACTTACTATCTTCACCTCTAACCTAAAACTAGAGGAAAGAGATTTAAATAAAAACTTTCCCTATGGATTTAAGCAAATCTCAAATAGTCATTCTACAAGTGTATAATTTATCAAATGAATTTCAAAATACAAAAAAATAGGTGGATAGATATGTATGATCTTTCTTATTTTATTTTATTTCATATCATGTAATCACAATCCAATAAATGATAATGAACCATTGATATATATTTAAAAAAATTGCATGTTTGCAAAAATTGAGTGTTCAATGGAAGATGACATCTTGTCATAAAATTAATATACTAGAGCGAATTCATAGATCAAACAAAATATTGTCAAATTCAAGTTGTACTATAGAGAATCCAAAGCAACTAGATTTTTAGAAGAGCTTTCATTTCTAATAAATGAGATTAGGTGTTTAAGCTACAAAATCTGATCTCATCAAGGTCTATTTATTTAGCTCGCCTAACAAAGAAGGTCCACTAATACACCTAGCAAACTAAAACAAAAGTAATTGACTCTAATAAAGCTTTCAATTTCTACCTTCAACACCCCAAAAAGCAATCGAATGCATTCTTCAAGTGACTTTGAGTCTTCGGCGACCTCTCTTGGAGGAGAACGCGGGTCAGGGCGACCTCGGGTGGGGGGCGACTTCGGGTGGAGGCGGGAAGAATTGGCCTCCCAAAGGCCCAAAATTGGCAAATTTGGGCCTTTGATAGTCTTCTAGGGGCGACTTCGGGTGAGGGCGACCTCTTTGGGAGGAGAACGCGGGTGAGGGCGACCCAAAATTGGCAAAATTTGGGCCTTTGATAGTCTTCTAGGGGCGACTTCGGGTGAGGGCGACCTCTTTGGGGGGAGAACGTGGGTGAGGGCGACCTCGGGTAGGGGGCGACTGCGGGTGGAGATGGGAAGAAATGGCCTCTCAAAGGCCCAAAATTCGCAAATTTGGGCCTTTGGGAGGCTTCTAGGGGCGACTTCGGGTGAGGGCGATCTCTTTGGGAGGAGAACGCGGGTGTGGGCGACCCAAAATTGGCAAATTTGGGCCTTTGGGAGGCTTCTAGGGGCGACTTCGGGTGAGGGCGACCTCTTTGGGGGGAGAACGTGGGTGAGGGCGACCTCGGGTAGGGGGCGACTGCGGGTGGAGATGGGAAGAAATGGCCTCCCAAAGACCCAAAATTGGCAAATTTGGGCCTTTGGGAGGCTTCTAGGGGCGACTTCAGGTGAGGGCGACCTCTTTGGGGGGAGAACGTGGGTGAGGGCGACCTCGGGTAGGGGGCGACTGCGGGTGGAGATGGGAAGAAATGGCCTCCCAAAGACCCAAAATTGGCAAATTTGGGCCTTTGGGAGGCTTCTAGGGGCGACTTCGGGTGAGGGCGACCTCTTTGGGAGGAGAACGCGGGTGAGGGCGACCTCGGGCAGGGCGACCTCGGGTAGGGGGCGACTACGGGTGGAGATGGGAAGAATTGGCCTCCGAAAGGCTCAAAATTGACAAATTTGGGCCTTTCGGAGGCTTCTAGGGGCGACTTCGGGTGGAGATGGGAAGAATTGGCCTCCCAAAGGCCCAAAATTGGCAAATTTGGGCTTTTGGGAGGCTTCTAGGGGCGACTTTGGGTGAGGGCGATCTCTTTGGGAGGAGAACGCGGGTGAGGGCGACCTCGGGTAGGGGGCGACTACGGGTGGAGATGGGAAGAATTGGCCTCCGAAAGGCTCAAAATTGACAAATTTGGGCCTTTTGGAGGCTTCTAGGGGCGACTTCGGGTGGAGATGGGAAGAATTGGCCTCCCAAAGGCCCAAAATTGGCAAATTTGGGCCTTTGGGAGGCTTCTAGGGGCGACTTTGGGTGAGGGCGACCTCTTTGGGAGGAGAACGCGGGTGAGGGCGACCTCGGGTAGGGGGCGACTACGGGTGGAGATGGGAAGAATTGGCCTCCTAAAGGCCCAAAATTGACAAATTTGGGCCTTTCGGAGGCTTCTAGGGGCGACTTCGGGTGAGGGCGACCTCGGGTAGGGGGCGACTTCAGGTGGAGATGGGAAGAATTGGCCTCCCAAAGGCCCAAAATTGGCAAATTTGGGCCTTTGGGAGGCTTCTAGGGGCGACTTTGGGTGAGGGCGACCTCTTTGGGAGGAGAACGCGGGTGAGGGCAACCTCAGGTAGGGGGCGACTGCGGGTGGAGATGGGAAGAATTGGCCTCCGAAAGGCTCAAAATTGACAAATTTGGACCTTTTGGAGGCTTCTAGGGGCGACTTCGGGTGAGGGCGACCTCGGTAGGGGGCGACTTCAGGTGGAGATGGGAAGAATTGGCCTCCCAAAGGCGCAAAATTGGCAAATTTGGGCCTTTGGGAGGCTTCTAGGGGCGACTTTGGGTGAGGGCGATCTCTTTGGGAGGAGAACGCGGGTGAGGGCGACCTCGGGTAGGGGGCGACTTCGGGTGGAGATGGGAAGAAATGGCCTCCCAAAGGCCCAAAATTGGCAAATTTGGGCCTTTGATAGTCTTTGTGAGCCCTCAAGTTGGCACTTGGAACTCTGAACTGATTTTTCGCGATTTTTAGTTAATTTTTAAGTGAAAAATAGGAAAAAACATATAAAAATACAATTATTGTGGGTTTTGGTAGAAGTCCCTACCAAAGGGGGGGGGTCATGGCCTTAAATGCGTGAAACATGAAAAACGTTGCATTTTCACTAAGTTTAGTTCTTATTAGTATAAATAAGTAGTTAAGTTAGTAATTCCGAGCGATGTGAGAATTTGAGAGTTAACCAGTCCTAGTGTCTTGTTCATGTAATACAACAGCTTATAGTATACATGTAACAAACTGGTTAAAAGTTAGAGTCTAGTCCGAGTCAGTCCGAGTCAGTCCAAATCCAACTCGAAAGAGTTAGATTTATTGTTTGCAGGTAATTTTGAGAAATACATTCATTCGCAGATCAAGATGGAGGAAATGATGATTGGAACATATAGAGAGGTGCTTTTCTAGGTCAAAGCATGCCAGGAGGTCAAATAGAAGCCCGATCATCCAAGATTCCCCCGGTATCAAGAATAATTTCCCCCCTGGGTGGAAATTATTAAAGAATTGCTAAAAATAGCATTCTTATTGGAGATTTGGTTTTGCCCTTAGTTGATGGACATCTTGTAGAAGATTGCCCAAAAGTTTCGGGATTTTAGAAAACTCCACGATGATTCCATGGGAAATCAACCGCTTAGAACTGCATTCGTAAATTCCTAGAAATTACCAATGTTGCGGTAAAATCTCACTAAAAATTAGAATAGTGTTTTGTGTTCCAATAAAGAACCCTGTCAAGTTTGAAGACATTCCGACATTCCCAAGTACCAGAATTAGGACCGACAGCGAATTTTACAAGAATTTACAACTTGGCGGCGGGTTGACCGGCGAACCAGGAGCTAGCGGTGTCCGAACGGAGTGTTTCGAGGGTCAATTCTTACTCCCACAAATATTCTAAACCATCCAGGACCGACAATTTCATCAAAAGACGCAAACTCCAAAAGTTAGCTTTTTAACTTTTGTTCTGAGTTACCATGACTCAAATTTGCGCTTTAAAACGGCTGGAGAGTAGGGGTAAGAGGTCCTTTAGGCTAATTGGGGTCTTCTGAACGCGATGGCGCAATTTGTTTTCAGTTTCGAGTTGTCCCTCAAAAGATAGAGAGGGTCAGCCCTTAGTTTGACTTTTAAAAGGTAATTTTTGATTAATCTGGGTTGATTTTGCAAATATCTCTTGTAAAATCGAAGATTGGATTTGCCCAAGATACTTGTCTTGCGTAAGAAGCCATCTTTTGGACTAAAGAAAGCCAATTTAGAACTAACCCTATATTAAAACACAAAATATCTTGATTAATTAGGTAGGTTTTCAAAATATCTTTGGGAAAATCAAATATTTGATTTGGGAAAAGATTCTAAGGCCATTTAGGGCCTAGAAGGAACTCACTTGAGAACCTTCCTTCCCATTAAACAAAGATTATTTTGAAAATACGTTTAGGTAGTTTAGCAAAATATTTAGATTGAAAGTAAAAGATAATTTACGAACAACTTACCGGGGGGGGTCGGGAGCGAGTATATAAGGCCCTTCCTCGAGGTTGTTCGTGGCCCTCATTTCTTTGTTTCATTCTTGTTGTTGCTCTTGTCGTGCTACCGACACTTGTCGGAGCACTTTTTAAGCCAAATTTTGGCTATTTTCTTATATTTTCTTGTTCTCTTTTGTACTTTGAAGGTCCGGAGGGCCCCTTCAAAGCTTTGTTTTCTTTTCTTGTTTGAATTTGGAGGCTTCAAGCCCCAAAACTTTGTTTTTCAAGAATTTAGGTGGAGGAAATCCCCTAACTCTAGTATTGTTTGTGTTAACCAACTTATTTCTTGAATTTGGAGGCTTCAAGCCCCAAAACTTTGTTTTTCAAGAGTTTAGGTGGAGGAAATCCCCTAACTCTAGTATTGTTTGTGTTAACCAACTTATTTCTTGAATTTGGAGGCTTCAAGCCCCAAAACTTTGACATTTTGGGAGTTGTGGGAGTAGTTCCCAAACTCTACTTTGATTTTGTTGTTCTTTTGATACTAACCAACTATTTGTGCGAATTGATACTAGTCTGTGAACTTAAAACTTTAAAGCGGCAAAGCTAGACTTTGCCAAAAGGTTTTGAGCATCACCACGTGCCAAAACTCGTTGTATAACGGGTGTTTGGTTTGAATAATTGCTAATGTTCGGTTAAACACTGTCATGTGTACCTCCTTTAAGAATTAAGTTTTCAAAATATTAGTTTGGACCTTGGATACGGGTAAATTCCTGGGGTTGCTCCTGCACGGCGGAGCTTTGACTTTGAAACCTGGAAACGGGTACTTGAAACTTAAAGTTGTCAGTTAATTCCTGGGGTTGCTCCCGCACGGCGGAGCTTTGACTTTGAAACCTGGAAACGGGTACTTGAAAATTAAAGTTGTCAGTTAATTCCTGGGGTTGCTCCCGCACGGCGGAGCTTTGACTTTGAAAGGTTAAAATTTACTTTTAAACTGACCATCTAATCGTGGATTTAACCCCGCATGGCGAAGCTTTGAAACTTTTACAAGAATCAAAAGAATCACATCCCTTGAAGCTTATTTAAAGTCTAAAATCCCTTGAAACATTTCTCTTTGCTTGTGCAAGTGGTGGAGGTATTGGTCCTCCAAAACTTTTTGGTTGTTTTTATTGATGTGTTGTACCCTTACTTCAATTCCTTTAAAATTTAGTTAAAACAATTCTTGCCTTAAGAATTATTTTCCATATTATTGTTTTCTTTGTTAGTGGTCACTGCTAACGGAAAAGGCGTGTTTGATTGTTAGAATAACCAAAATTTCAGGTGGTAAAAGAAATTCAGACCAGCCCGACCAGCTTGCAAGAAATTCAGACCGGCCCAACCAGCCCGAAGGAAGTTCAAACTAGTCAGACCAGCCCGAAAGGAATTCAGACCGGCCGACTGAATCCAGACTAGCCCGAAGGAAGTTCAGACCGGCCGACGGAGTCCAGACCAGCCCGAACGCTGGGAGGGGAACGTTGGACAAACGACGGGGAACGCTGAACGGGGGAACGCTGGAAACGACGGGGAACGCTGGAGCGACGGGGGAAGGACGAACGGAGCTGCGAGGCACCCAATCGGTGCACGACACGTGGCAGTCCCAAGGAGGACCGAACGGCAGCAGGCTGAAGCACAAAGGACAGAGAGAACCGAAGTTTATAAGCAACAGAACGATCCATCACACATACAGTACGTGCCTTTCAAATTGTTTACAGGACTTGAAACTTGAAAATCATTCATGGTTGGCAGTTGCTATCGCCACAACCAAAATTTTTAAGTTGTCAACTAAAACTTTGAACACTAAGTTCCCGATCGAAGTCATCTCATCCAACCTTCACATCTCTACAAGCACACACAACTTGTCTAACTTTTGCAAAACTAAATAAGAAGACACTTAGGGGAAGGGAAGAACTAATAAGAGAATGGAATGTGAGTATTTCCACACGTGAAGGAATTAAAAGACTAAAAAACTATTAAGGTTAGAATCTAACTATTCATCAATTAATTGTTTTAGCATTGTTTATTCGGTTTATTCCTTTTCCTATTCATTGATAGATTTGTTTAGATTATTTAAGATTATTTTATTAGAATACTATTCATTCGGTTGGTTTTAGTTATTAAATAGGATTCCAAATCCAAATTAGTTGTTTGTTTGTAGTTTGGGGGATTTGTTTTATTAGGCCTAATAAGCCAAAACAATAAAAATAAACAACAACTAATATCTTGGAATATTTAATAAAATAACTATTAAAAAATTGGCAATCGAATAAAACTACTATTCATTGAAAACTTAGGAAATATGAATTAAATTTATCATTTAATTTAAATTCCTAAAATCAAAGGATTAGTTTTAAATTGCCAAAACTAACAAATTTGGACTTTTTAGATAGGTTTTAAAAACAAGAATACTAAGATTTCTTCCAAATTCATGAAAGACAATGGAGAATTTCGAGGAGACGATTATGATGGTGTTTTGCGATGATGGGACGATCGACATCCTCGACACCAAGGTATGATTTCAAATTTTATCTTTTGTCTTTTCTTTTGCTTTCATTCTTTTAAAATTTAGACTAGAAAATTAAAACTAACAAAATTAACCATTAAGAATCCAATAGCTAGTAGAATTGAAATTGTTAGAAAACCTTTGAAAATTTAACTAAAATCGTAAAGGTAATAATTAGATTAACTTTGAATTAATTTGGAAAACGAAATAGTAATCTCATCCAAAAGAATCTCAAAAGGAATCTAATTTAATTTAGGAACTTAGGGAATATTAGAATAATTAGGGGAAGTCAAAACCTAATTATTCTCTTGAAAATTATTAAAGGAACGAATTCCATCCAACCAAGGGGAATTTTCATCCATTTAAAAAGTTTTCACCTAAAAGTTCTAAATTCTTACTTTTTATCTTAACAAAAAGTTAATTAATCACTTTACTCATAAAAACCATAAAACCCTAAAAATTCACTAAAATTAGAATAATAACTTAGAATTAGGATTAATTAAAGAACAATTAGGAATATTCTCAAGGCACAACTAGGGAATCTTTTGAAAACATAATCTTTTAAAAAATCTTTTGAAGATTCTAAATCCACCTTTTACTTTTTAAATTACTTTAATTTGGAAAGATTAAAGGGTGGATGAAGTTTTGACCTAATTTTGGATGAAAAATCTTAAAATAGGTCAAAATTAGGTTTTCTCTAAAAATTCCGTTAAATAACTTAATTAACCTTTCAACCCTGAAATTTAGATTTATTTTACATTATTTTGCTATTTTTAGTTGACGGATGAAGTTTTTAGGATAGAATTAGGTACGAATTTCATCCACACATAACTTTCATTAGGAATATCAGAATCCAACTTGCTTTACCATTTTGGAAAGGGCAACTTGTATTCTTGGATTTAGTTTAGGTAAAATTTTAGTTTAGCTAGAAGTTTAAATCACAATCAACTACCCTTAACAACCTTTATTTCTTAACTATTAGAGTGTTTTGAAGTACTTAGATTAGGTAAAAATCAACATAACAAAGTGTCCATTGCTTGGAAGGCCAAAGAACACTGAGTTTACCATTCATTCAATTAAACCATTAACTTATGCCGCTAGAACCTGTGTGCAACTTTCTGATTTAAGGGTGGAGTTAGAAACACTCATAGTCTTCTAGGGGCGACTTCGGGTGAGGGCGACCTCTTTGGGAGGAGAACGCGGTGAGGGCGACCTCGGGTAGGGGGCGACTGCGGGTGGAGATGGGAAGAATTGGCCTCCGAAAGGCCCAAATTTGACAAATTTGGGCCTTTGGGAGGCTTCTAGGGGCGACTTCGGGTGAGGGCGACCTCTTTGGGAGGAGAATGCGGGTGAAGGCGACCTCGGGTAGGGCGACCTCGGGTAGGGGGCGACTTTGGGTGGAGATGGGAAGAATTGGCCTCCCAAAGGCCCAAAATTGGCAAATTTGGGCCTTTGGAAGGCTTCTATGGGCGACTTCGGGTCTTGGACGACTTCTTAATTGGAGAAGAATACGGGTGAAAGGGACCTCTTTTATTGTGCAACTGTGGATGGGGGTGGGAGCCATTGCTTTGAGGATGTCCTTTTCTTACAATTTCCTTCATAAATAAGAGATTTTAAACATCTTTTTTCTTTTTCTTTTTGATTTTGAAAGTTTCTTAATAATATTTTTTTTCTTAGACCCTTGATATTTCATATCAATTTCAAAATATATATTTTTTAAATTAGTAAAAATCATTTATTGTTTATTTTTCCTCGATTTCTTTCATTACATTGGATTTGTTAATACATATATGACCTAATTTTTAGGAACTCCATTGGGAATGTTTATAGAATTTCTTCTTGATTCCTAAGGTCTTTATAAGGTGGGGTCTTTTTAAATTTCCCTTGGTTTTTTTAATTTTCCCTAATTTTAATTCAAAAATTGTTATTATGATTTGCAAGTTCTTTTTTGTAATTGTGCATTGCAAATAATCAATTTGGTTGTTCAATTGAAATGTTTGATGTCATTCAAGAATGAGTGATTATCACTAAAAGGACATATTGGCTAACTATATGGATTATTGTTAAGTGCCTTGCTATTATTTTTTAGTCTCCTAAGATTCATTACAGATATTAACCTATTAAAGAAAAGAAGTTGGAGGATATAAAGAATTGTTGGCGGGTGGCTCTAACGTATGTATATGGGCTGCAACATTCAGAGAGGACCATAGAGATCATGCAAGAAAATCATAAATATACGATGAAATCCATCTTGTATTCTATTAGAAAAATTGGCCACTTAATGAATATGAATGATATGGAAAAATACGACAATGAAGTATTTGAAAATACATTGATAGTGAGATACCTTTCTAAGGAAGTTAAGTGACCTTATTGAGCCTAATCTAAAGAAGCAATTAATATGTGGATATGTGGCAAACTTGCTCATTGATAAACCATGGTTGATGATGCCCCTTAAAATTGTTTTCCACACTAATATTTTTGTAATAGGACATGATATTACCAGATTAGTATAAATAGAAACATAGGTCACATTGCATGCATTTAACTTTTGAAGAACAATGTAAATATATTAACAACTTTTTTACGATGTGACATTTTAAAAAATGAATTGAATATTCTAAATGCAAAGTGCAAAAGTTATTGTATAGAATTTCAAATTTCAATTCTCTTGTGCAAATATTTTGTAATTTTTGTCAAACAATTAATTATAGTTTATTTGCTTCTAAACTATTGTGTGAGAAATTTTACAAAAATGAAGTTGAATTTTAACCCATAGAAGACCAAGAGTTCTTAAGGAATTCTCATCTCGGTTCACATAATGCTTAGAGTCTCAATTCTCATCGTGATTTTTTTGAAACTTTCTTTGAAGATAGAAGAATATATCATCTTTGTAGGAATATAGCATTTTTTCAATTAGTGTTTGAAAGAAAAAGTTATGCCACCCTAAAGCCAAAAATAGAGGTCAGTGGACACCTCAAATATTATATTTTTGTCTAAATGTGAAGCTTTGATTCATTGTAATTGGACTAGTAATGCAAAAGTTATGGACAATCTTGTTTTTTGGACAAACTTAGCATTTTCTTGAAAACAAAACTTAGAGGGTTCATTTTTTAATGCAATTTTCACAATTTTTCTAAAAATTTATTTGACAAGGTTAAATTTGCTCACTAGAACAATCTCATCATTGGAATAATTGCATTTCAATTCCATCTTAGAACTCTTAACAATTTAATTTTTTTTTCAATCTTGGACCTACTTCTACTTTAAAAAATTTTAACCCCTAAAGGACCAAGGCCTTTTTCTTGCCAAAAAACATTCAAAATTGCCATTTCTATTGCAAAGAGTAAAAAATTTGGAAATTGTTTCTTTTGCACTATAGGATCTATACATAATTAGTATAAAAATGTGTGGAATAAATTTCAGAAATGAATCTTGCAAGTTATTTTTTGAAGAAGATTCTTAGATTGCTAGAAAAACAAGATTGTCTATAATTTTCACACCACTTATCCAAATGAAATGAATCAAAGCTTTCCATTGAGAAAAAAATATAATATATGAGGAAAAAAAATTAAAAATTTTTAATGTTTTTTTGTTGCCTTTGTTTTGAACTTATTTGGGCACAACTTTTGTTCCTAGGCACCACTTGAGAAAACATTATATTTCCACAAAGATAATTAGTTTTTCTATCTTTAAAAAAAGTTTCAAAAAATTATAACAAAAAATGAGACTGTAGGTACATGCCCAAAATCCAATTTGTCAACTAAAGGGACGATGGTCCTTTAGGGATTAAAGAATGCAAATCAAGTGCTTTTATTAGTGAATATTTTTCCCTAGACTTTCAACTTATTTATTCAACGTATGTGTCTTTTAATTCAAAGTATGTAGTGCAAAAATTTCCACAAATGACAGTCAAAGTCAACTGAAATTGCAGGTCACAGTTCAGAATTTTTTTTTTCCAACTTTGTTAATATCTTCCAATCTATACGGTCAAACTTCATGAAATTTTTACCACATGATCTTAGACAAGTGAAGTACAAGATCTTATAGTTAGATTCTAAAAAAAAAAATCTATTTTTTTGGATGAATGCAGCAAAAGTGGCAGTTTTGAACTGTAGTACAGAATTTGCCCCTACCCGCAGTCGCCCCTACCCGCGGTCGCCCCTACCCGCAGTCGCCCCTACCCGCGGTCGCCCTCTACCCGTAGTCACCCCCACCCGAAGTCGCCCTAAATTTGTGACATGGCTGCCACATGGCAGCCAAGTAAGCCTAGGTAAATGGGGGGTAAATTCTAAAAAAGTCAAAGGGTAAAGTTGACTCTATTAGACGGACGGGACCCTCTACTGGACGTCTTCGACGTCGAGTTTGTCGAGTTGTCCGGGTAGACAACCCTGCCTGGAGTCACACCCTCTGAGAGAGCCGATCTTGCGGTTGAGGAAACGGCGACGGAGCCGGCTGCCCCTCCAAGGTCCACTCGGCGTGCCAGGACCAATACACCTCTAGATACCTGCTAGTTCCTCCGCGCCTGTAGGGTCCGATGTACCGGCTGCACCAGTTAATGAGTTCCCGGTTGATGAGGTCATGGAGACAGACTCCGAGTTCGATCGCCAGCGTGCAGCAAGCGGAGGAGGGCAACAAAGAGAAACTCAAGGGCAGGAGGATGCTGACGTTCTTGGGGACAAACCTCTCATCACACAGGAGGGCAGTGAGGTAGAAATGCGTGAGATCATTGACCTGGGCGACGACGATGACGAATTAGATCACCCTCGAGAGTCGGACGAGGACGAGGAAGATCTAGACGGCCCTCCCAAGGTGAAGGAAGTGAAGCCTCTCATTTTACATTCTGGCGTCGTTGTGAAGGTGGAGAAGGACTTCTGGAAAAATGAGGAGGAGAGGAGGAAGAGGAGGATCGACCGTTTCAAGCAAAGAGAGGCCGAGAAATTGGAAAAGGAGGCGAAGGACAAAGCATTGGCGGAAGCAAATGCAAAGATTGTTCAAATGCAATTGGATTCCAGAAGGGAGATGGAGAGTATTACTTCTCAGCTTGCAGAGCTGAAAAAAATGATAAGTTCCCAAGGGAGTCAAGGAGTGCCAGATTCCTCTATTGCATCTCAGGCTCCTCCGCCACCACCTCTGCCTTCCTCATTCCCTGCTCTGTTAGGACATAATGAGGTTATCAAGTCAACCCCGGCATCTCAAATACCAGACGTCTCCTCCCAAGACCAAAGCAAGGTCGAGGCCCTCCCCCAACGCCCTAACGTCGCTAAGGCTCCAGCGGATTATCTTCGACTCGGTGATAATGCCCAGGAGCTTCTTGGGATATGAGGATATCCAGCGGCAAAGGTTCACAGCCCCCGTGTCAAGTATCGGAGCAGGTCATGCCAGAGATCCAATTGCCTTCTGATCTTGATGACGAGGAGAAAGTGGACTACGGAGAAGATGAAAAGGATCCAGAGGACAATGTCCCGATGGAAACTGGGGGTGATTCTTTGGAAGTCCCCGTCGAAGCTAGAATTGATCAACGACCGGCCGAAACTACTCAGGTGCAGCCCTCTAACCTTTATGGTTTCGATTAATTGAAAGAATTCTTCTGGTCTAGTGTGTTTGTAGTTTCCCGACCTTAATTGTACTCCTGCTTCGTGACAGGAATGCGAGCCCCGTCCTTGATTACCTGGCGCAGACGGCGCTGACGGAGATTCCGTCTGTACAATAGTGTAGCATAGTGTTGACTCTGCATTTTTGGCGGCTTAGTAGAAAGACGAGTTTTCGACATGTATTATTTAATCTATGTAAATAAAATACGCGCGTTTATTCATATAAGGTGCAAGTCCATCTAATTGTATCCCATTGTCCATGTTTTTTTGGCTCAGCTACAAAAACATGAAAGCGTACACCGTCCACTACAAATGAAAGCACATCCTATCGGGAGCCCCCGGTCGATTAGTGGAATTAAATGCATCTCTTAGCTTTCTGGCCCTACAAGTTCTGCATTTAACCAGGTACCTCCCATTCTTCATTGTTTTGTTTTGATCAGGTAGAATCGGAGGGGCCGAAAGAGGTGGAGGCCAGGATTGAACGTCCTATGATGCCTCCACCGCGGAGGAAATGGCTGAACATTGTCTTCGACCTGAACGGCGTGTTGTGCCAGACGACGCAGAAATCATACGGCGAGAAAATGAAGCCCTACAGGCTCGAAGACAATGTTCTCTGCCATCGGAACCCCACGATCATCGGCCCCAAGGCGGTTTTCGCTCGGCAGAATCTCGGCGAATTCCTCCGACAGGCTTCGGAGATTGCACATAGGGTCATTGTGTGGACCACCATGTTGAAGCGCAACGCTGAACCGATCGCGGGGCACTTGTTCTCGGGCTGCAAAACCCCTTACGATATCCTAGGTCAAGAGCAGAGCACAAAAATAGAAATCGCTAAGGAAAAATTCTTCCATTTGAATAAACAAGTACATTTCATGAAAGTGCTTTCGGACAGTTTGTTCACGAGTAATGGTGGGGGGCCGAGCATTGACTCGTCCAACACCCTTCTCATTGACGATAGTCCTCACAAGAGTATCTGCAATGAGAATGGGAATGCGATATTCCTCAAGTCTTGGGATCACACCTACCGGAGGGACGACGTTCTCTTGGGCATCCTCCTTCCTTGGCTTCGGCGGTTGCATTCATCTTGTCCGGACGGCGGATTGTTGAAATATGTCAACGAAAACCGAATCGGTTTAAACCCGCTCGAACGTGATGACTATAACATGAAGGAGGTCATAGAGGGCATGATGGAGTCGGCCGAGGTCATGGGTTCGCGATTTGATCTTCGGGGTATAGGCCTAGTGATAGAAAAGAAACGCAGCCGGAAAAAATAGACTTCCGTATAGACGCGCATTCAGGGGCCCAGGCATATCGTATTTTGTATTTTGTATTTTATATTCATGTATTCAACATTTATAAATTGTAAATAATATATATTGAGTTCTTTTTCATCTTTTATTGTATTCTTCGCTTTTTCTTGGACTCTGCGATGTATTCCATGTTTTCTTCCTTTAACAACGGGAAGAAAATGTGTGTGGGTTTCCACAATCCACACATTTACCTATTGCAGGTTGAAGGTCTCTGTTTTGTTAAAACAGCGAAAAGGCAGAAGCTCACGAGGAGTCTCCTCTCCGGTTCCGTGAAGTCGGTGTCCACCAAGTCCGAATCGGAAGGAGGAAGCTACGATACGGTTCCCTTGTCTAAGCCCTACATGTTGCGTTCAGCCACAAACGCCGCCTCGGCCGCCATAGACTATTCGAAGGGGAACGTCGAGGACGGGGTCGTAGACAGCCCCCCCAGTCGCGGACCCGGCAGGACTCCCATCTGCTCCCCTTCTCCGTTGAAGCAGGCATCCTCGAGTCGTGGGCCGTCGTTGTTGCCAGGTTTGCGGATGGACGGAGGGACGAGCCGCAAACTGCAACTTCCTCTCGAAGACACACTCGGTCATCCTCGAGGCGAGGATGTCGTCTTCAATTCGCCGGCGATGCGTGCTGTCCTTGAGGTTGGAGTGATGTCATCGGACGCAGTTGAGGACGGGATAACGATTCCAAGTCCCAGGCCATGTGCTGCGAGACGCTTACCTCGACTCGATGATTATTGGACTTCTCCCTCCAAGTTGACGATCCCAAGACGGTTACCGTCTGCGGACAGTCTTTTCCGCCATCGAAATCTTAGAGAACTTCGGCGGTCTCTAGGCTCTACATCAACTAGTACTGGATTTCCGTACGGAAACAATGCGAAAGTATCGCTGCCAACCGTGCCTCCGCGAGGATCAAAGTCTCATTCAGAAGTTCCTCATGCCACATACAATTCGAAAAGGAAAGCCAATGGATCTCATAGTCTAGGGCTATGTGATGCTGTGGATAGTGCAAGCAGGCCGCAATATCATTCTCGACTCGAGGATATCTTGAGAGGTCGCGCAATGCTGAAGGCAAAAGAGATTGAGAAGAGCAATTGTACATCCAAGAGCAATACTTAGGATAGCTTGTCTAATTTTTGAAGCCTCCTGCTTCTATGATTTTTTACTATAATTACCGTGGTAAATACACATTGAAAGTGCTTATAAAAGTGCAAGACTTCATGTAAGACAACCATCTGATTCTAAGCCTTGTTTACTATAAATAGAATGTAAATTTTGGACATAAAAAAGTTTTAGAAAAAAAAATAATATGCTTCTTCAATTGTACTTCGATTATACAAAATTGTATATCTTGATCATTGGTATCGTAGACTTCAATGCATTTTGTGAGCAGAACTCACTTACTCTATGTATTTTCTAAGGACCAAGTGAATTGAATATCTTGAACTTGCCACTACAAGTTACTTCTCTTTTACACAAGCATGGCCATCTTCATAGCATTTGGGGATACAAGTCAAAACTTATAATTCTTGTTGACGATCGACTCGATTTATCATGGGGTTCAACAACTCTCTGCTCTATGCATCATCGCTTCTCGTTTTCAAAGTCTCAAAATGACCATTTCGTCTCATTTTAGCGAATAAGGCCTTTATTAGCCTGCCTCCTACTTAAACCACAACTTGTCCTCAAGTTATATATAGTTTAAGACGATAGCCATTATAGCGGGTTTCATGTTTGTTTCCTGCAAAGTCTTGAATTCCAAGTAATCCGTTGGAATAGGAATTTAGAACTTTGTAGGGGTCAAACCATCTCATTTTAAATTTGCTTGGAAATTTTTGGAATCTACTATCGTACAAAAGTACCAAATCATTTGGTTCTAATTTCTTTGGCAATAATTTGCTATCGTAGTAGGATTTTCTCCTATTTTGCATAGCCTGCATATTTAGAAATGTTTGTCTTCGGAAATCCAGTTTTTCTAATATAGAATATCTTTCTCGTAAAGATTCTTCATCTTCTAATCGATTTTCTAGCGCAATTCACAAGGATTGAACTTCCAATTCTATAGGCAAGATGGCTTCTTGCCCATAGACTAGTTGAAAAGGTGTGTTTTTTGTGGTGACTTTATAGGCTGTCCCAGTCCGTGTTAGAACCTTGTTTGGTTTGAATCCAGGCTGCTCCCAAACAGTTCCTCGGACATCTTGAAGCAATTAGGAGTTAAGAATTTCTCACAAAAGAAAGAAAAATTTGTTGGTGACATTGCAACCTCTACCCACCTACGTTCCTGATCTCGTCCACAGAAAAATCCGAATTCTTCCAAGATCACACGTTGATTTGAGCTCCAGTGATTTGCACTTGGCTTTGGAGATTTATTTGACTCAGACACTTACAACAAGTTCTAGTTTTCTCAATCTCACATTCAAAACTGAAAATTTTCCCAAACTTCAAATCCAACTTAATCAATTGTATAACATATACTTGTAGCATGTAAACACTAACTTTCCAACATATACCAAACTTATACAAAGCAAGAAAATGTAGAAGATATTACGCACAAAGAAATACTTACATATGGGTCAAACGAATAATGCCAATTTTTTTACAATTTTCTAAGTCCTTTTATAGTGTTCTTTACACCCCTTCCCAACGGGTGTGTCTTTTTATTTTTTATTTATATTTATTTATTTACTTTTACTATTACTATTTTTTTATTATTTTATTATTTTTTTACTAAAATCTTCTACCCTAAGGTAAGGTCCCCCTTACCCTTTAATTTGTAATTTTAACTTATTAATCTATTTATTTCTAATTTTTAATAATTATTATTTTTAAAAGTTTCGTAAAAGCTAAAGTAGAGATTTTCTAAGAAAAAACTAACTACAATACCCGTCCATCCCGCCCGTCTAGATGCCCGTCAACGGAGGCCCGCTCGTCTAGATACCCGTCCATATCACCCGTCTAGATGCCCGTCGACGGAGGCCTACCCGTCCTGATACCCGTCCATTCCGCCCATCCAAATGCCCGTCGACGGAGGTCCGCCCGTCCAGAACTCTAGATACCCGTCCATCACGCTTGTCCAGATGCCCATTGACGGAGGCTCATCCGTCCAGCCCGCCCATCAACGAAGAACGTCCATCCATTTCTATTGTTTTATCCTCTATCAACGGTTCTCGTCTAGATTTCATCCTGACGGACGCCGGAGATGAATCCGAACGTCCATCCGAACATCCGGACGTCCGGACGTGATGCGACGGGGACAACCCTGACGAGCATGGGGATGGCTAATACGCACTTTACAATTTGGATGTGTTTTAAAAGCAACAACAACTTTACAATTGGATCAATTGCTAAGTTATTGTGGCATTTGGAAGATCCCTTTGTTAAGCCTTCACGATCTTTGTTTATAAGAGCTGGCAGCACAGAGTTCTATCAAGCTTAGCTCAAGGGTAGCGAGATTTGTGTCAATTCTTGGGAGATGTTCCTTTACTATCCATTGAAGCCCAACCATTGCCATTTGGTGCTACACATTCAAATAGACAACTCTTGGAGGGAAAACAAAAACAAGGTTGTCTTTCGTTTTTGGTTGCTCTTGGTTGCAAGCCGGATTGTGAAAGAAGTGATCGTATCATGATAGTGGGACACGCACACGACGACATGAATGCACTATAATTTGGGCATTGGAGCATGCAACTCTGTAAAAAAGACCATCTACCTTACCATCATTGATGCAGTCGTACATGAAAATGGAACAAGGTCTATTCATTCCTTGCCTAATAGAAGAAGTGCCCAATTTCACGGCTTACATCAAACCTTATATTGAGGTTGTAGTTTCAATAATCTACCAACCCAAGCTAAAAGAATTGATAGACTATTTTGTAGTGTAGTGGTAAAGGTTCAATCACTAGGGATTTTGTAGTTCTATATTAATCTCAATGGCCTTTTATATTGCAATTATTGTAATAACATACATAATAGTAAAAAAAATTATGTATCCCACACAACTACACAAGTATAAATCAAACATACAGTTTTTTTTTTTATAAATCTTTGATAACAACTTATCATTCAACACCCATGAGCCAGAATCCTCTCTCGGTCTGCTACAATGATCATCATTTTTTTCCTATTAATAACAAAAAAACTAGATTTCACTAGTCACAACTATTCACATAGAAAGGCAAATTGGCTAAAAAAATGTCTATTGACTATCCAAAGCTATGTGAATGAGCATTAATAAAGTCTTTAGACCTATTTACACTTTAAATAGAAGAAATACTCAAAATTAAATAAATTTTGACTACAGAGGTGCAGAAGCTTTACTTTATTGACGTCCTTGTCAATAATAGATTTTTATTTATTTTGCAAAGCATCCAACCATGTGCGATGGCACTTATTTACTTATAAAAACGAGTTGGTAAGTGACTGAAGAATCTTCATCATTCTCATAATATTTCTTTATTTAATTGAATGGACTGATTCAATCAATCATTTTATAATCTTTAGTTTGTCTTCAACATTTATTTATTTTGCGTTCTTCTTCAAACTATTTGTCCAAAAAAAAACTCTTAACTTGGAGAACTTCATTCAATGAGACTTCATTCAAACTTGCTTCTTTTACATATTTTAGATATGTATTTTTTTTATCATTAAAATTTACATAGTGATACCAAATGAAACTAAATGGCATATGTTTCATACTCAAACTTCTTGAAGTAATACTCATAGATATTTTATTAATTGAATAAGTTTTTCAATTTAAATTGAATTGCATTGAATTTAATTCATATGCTTTAAAAATATGACTTCAACAAAAAAAAAACTATTGATTGGTAACATTGGAAAATAATAAATCAACATTTGATGTTCTTTACCTTGTTAAGTTTAATAGTGATCCTTCTTTATTTGGTTTGCATCCCTTAAGCATTTGCTATGTTTTAAATTTAGCCATTTATAGATGTTGTAGCTATCTTCACATGTGTTTGTTTTGAAAAATACATTTATTTGTTTGTTGCTTGATTTTAAAATTGCTATATTATTATTTCAATCTTCTAGGATCCCATGTTTTTATTAATAGACAATAAATAATTAAGAAATTTATTTTGATGACATTGGTATTATTTGTGCTTGCAATATTTTGAATCTTAAGAATTTTGATGTTGTCATATATTTGAATATGTAGAGATTTCTTATAAATTTTTAAATCACCTTGATCTAGAATTAATTCATATATATAACTTGTGGGAATTTCAAATTTGAGAATTTTTTTTGTTGAGTTGAAATATATGTTATTTGAAACATATACATTTTGAGATTTTGCATCCTGTATTGAAAGAACAATCTTATTGACAAACTTCAATTTCAAGGTGGCTTTAACCTTGTTGTTAAGGTGAAAATGCATAAGGTAATTAATTTTCAATGTGTCCTCATTTCCAATTTTCATATATTTTTGAGATATCTTCTTATCTTCCTTTGAATTTCCAATTTGTAAAAATAAAAAATTTGTGACAAAATAATTATCTTGGAAAAAACATTGACTTTCTTTGGAATGGACTTTGACATTCAATTTTATATGAAGCTTAAGAATTTCATTGTCTTCTTTGAACAAAACCATGTGTATATTTAGGATTTTACATAGTTGAATGAGAGCAAAATTTTCATTGGTTCTTTGCTCAATTAATTTTGAGTATTTATTATTTTGCAAAAGTCTTATTTCTTCATACTCTTCAAGTTGATGTTTTAAAGAAGTAACCAAAAATGTCATGTTTTCATATTCCTTTGTAGCAATAGATAATTTATTTTTTATTAGTTTATTTTCCTCAATCAATTTGTTTGGGAGGTTTTTGTTTACAACATCATTATCCTTCAAAGATGATACTTCAATAGTTTTATTAGTATATTTTAATTTTAAATCGTCCATTAAACCAAGAAAAATATTATTCTCTACCTTCAACTTTGTGTTCAATTCTTCTTTTACAAAAAGTTCTTCTTCCTTTTTCAGCAATAAAGCATCCAAATCTTTGTTTTGTTTAACCAGATCATCATTAAATTTACACTCATTAGATAATTTGTTTTGAAGTATTTTAATTGATGCTCTAAAATCTTCTCTCATTTTTTTTGAATGCTCTTCAAATTTTTTACCCAATTTATCCACCGTTTCTTCAAGATGTTTTTCTATTTCAACTTTTTGAATCTTCATAATGTTCAAATCTTCTCTTAAACGTTCACCTTCTTTATACGATTCTTTGAGTTTGCACTAGTAGGAGCCTTTGTTTTTTGGATGTTAGCACAAAACAAGAATGTTTTTAAAACAAAAGCAAAGAAATGCAACTTTGGCCATGGGAGGCTTAATTCAGTTGGATATTGCAAGAAACATGTCAACGTTAGGGTCATAACAAGCTTTTGTCCTGTTTGATGTCCATGTTTCAGAGAACACCACGAAAAACATAGTCACGTTTCTCATGACGTCTTGAAAAACAAGTAATTGCCACGTTGGCAAAGGATTTTGGTTTGACTACAAGTAAGTTACTAAAACTTACTATGGGCTGAGGTAAAACGCTGACCACATATGAAAAATACAAAGAAGGTGCAACTCTTTGGCATCTTTTCACAAAAACCTTGCATGCAGCTGTGGAATGACTTCATTTTCTATTGTACTTCCAATATAGCACAAATTGTATTAACAAGTCCTAAAAAATTAGTATAATGCATTATAGTATATATACTATATGTAAATATTTGTCTCTATGCTCCCAAATACTTCATAATAAAACATATTTTGTTGTCAATTTTTGAAGATTCATTTTTTTATTGCATTGCAAATAAATAAAAATTCCACTAAAGTTATTATTCCTATCTTCTTCCAAACAACAAAGAATATTGGAAACAAAACAATGACTTTGTACTTGCTTCCATTGTGTACTGCACTTTCTCCATCCTCCACTAAGGGCTTCAAATAATTGGATTGCGAATATATTAGAAGACATTGCAATCTTCATATTATAACCATGTTCAATACTCTTAGAGCAAATTCTTGTTTACATGTTCAAAAACAATATTGCTATCAACTTGGAATTTTATGAGGCAACTCTTCTTTTATAAATTGAGATTTTGTTTCATTTCATTATTTCATTAATCAAAATTTATGTTGACAATGTAGTAAAGTAATAGTATTGTAAAAGTAGGTATTAACCTTCTACTGTTACATTTATGAAATTTAACCCAAAAATGCAAAAGGCACTACATTATGGTAGTAATATAACTTTGAAGTGAATGAAATCCTTATTAAAACTACTCATTATTCTAATTAGTTTTTTCTTAAAAATGTTGTCTTCTTGAAGTGTAGTTTTAACATAGAAATTTGATATTTATAATGAAAAAATTATGTTTTTCTAATTCAACATTTTGTGCAAGTGTGTCCACTACAAATCTTCATTTTCTATTATTGAGGGCTCTTCAAAATTAGCATCAAGAACAATACATCTTAGAGGAAAAATCTCAATAGATATTCGTTTTCATAGGATTTATACTTTATAGACTAGAAATGAGTTGCATGGGCTTACAGTTTGACTATGAGTGAGTTTCTAAAAATTATTGGGGGCTGAGTGAAATATTGACTACATGTGAAAAAGACATGGAAAAGGCAGACACATGGCACAATTTAAAAAAAACGGTATTTGACATGGCATTTCAATGATATAGCATCCAATGAAGCTAAAGTGGTATGCCACTTCAGTAAACGTTGACGCTGTCTCAAAATTTTAACTTCTAAATGCCCAAATAATGTTTTTGGGCAACATAGTGATTTTGGGCAGTTCACTACAAATTGAATTTTTATTTTTATTTTCTTTGAAATTTTCACAAAACATGTGCCAAAGGGTACCTTTAAGGCACAGTAATTTTCATAACTTTTGACTACATGGTATGTAATTTTCATTGTTTAGCGGGCAATTCAATTTTTTTTTTTTAAATGAAAATTTGAAATTGGTTTTCTCGATTTATATATGTGTAAAAAGCTTTTAGTCATTTCATTTTGATCAATGAGATGAAAGTTATGAGGAGTTTTAGTTTGCAGGCAATAATGGATTCGCTACTCTAAAATAAACTTTGAAGTCCTTTATTTAACTCAATTTTTAATTTTTTTGTAAAAAAATAAAATTATAGAGTGCAGATTGCCAGATTGTTTATTGCATCATTGCAATAATTGGAATTGGCATTTTTCAATTCTATAACTAAATTCTTGAGAGTTTAGTATTTTCAATCATTATTTTTTTTTTTCTACTTACTATTTTTTTTCCTATATGTTGTACAATTCTAAAGGATCATAAATTTTTCAAGTATGTAGCCAATTTGCCTTCAAGAATGAATCCAAAGAAGTACCATCAATATGGACATTTTTGTATATAAATGTGACCTTGTAAAGTATAGCTGCTTGTTTTTTTGGAAAGCCAATTAAAGAATTTTTGTCAATTCAAACACTAATATCTTGCAATCTACACAATGGAAATTTTTGAATTTTTTTCCACATCTTCTCAAAACAATGTATTGCAAGATTCTAAGGTTACATGTGTCTACAAATATTTTTTTTCCTCTAAATTTTGGTACTTGTCCTAGAAATGGTAGTTTTGGAGCATTTTTGGTGAAAAAATAATCAAAAACATTTAGGTTAACTTACATTGTTTTTGAAGACATCAACTAAAACGTCAACTGAGACATCTTCTAAAACATCTAGATGTTTTTTGCGATGTCAACTAGCACGTCAACTAAGACGTCTTATAGGATGTCTACATATTTTTTGCAATGTCAACTAACGTGTCAATTGAGATGTCTTAATGTTTTCTCATAAAATACAATCTCTAAGTTTCACATATTCCATATGCTTTGTCTTTTCTCCTATCACCACACCTATATAAGTAGCTTGTCTTGTCATGTCAATATAGTTATAATAAGTGGCTTTTTAGGCCATCTGACATAATTGCCTATACGATGTATTGTGTATAATATATTACGTATTATATATGGTGTACAATGTATGGTGTACAATGTATGGTGTATAATATATTGTGTATGACCTATTTTGTATTGTGTATGATGTACAATGTATTCTATATGGTGTATTTTATATGTCCTTTTTTGTATGGTATATTGTATACAATGTACGTCTAAGTTGACGTTTAAAAAAATGTTTAGACATCTAAATAGACATTGCAAAAAACAACATTAAAATTCTTTTAGACATCTACATTGACATTGCTGAAAACAATATTCATTTTTTCAAACAGTGTGATGTCAAGTACCACATCATC
The DNA here is from genome assembly GCA_947034895.1 of Rhytidiadelphus loreus. Classification (NCBI taxonomy): domain Eukaryota; kingdom Viridiplantae; phylum Streptophyta; class Bryopsida; order Hypnales; family Hylocomiaceae; genus Rhytidiadelphus; species Rhytidiadelphus loreus. The sequence goes on along the minus strand of OX344765.1, from coordinate 21,769,457 downwards.
AACAGGTCAAGTGTAAAAAATTCCATGGGGCACTTCCCGCCTACATACGTGGCACTTAAGTGACTGCCACATGGCCCACTTTTAGCTTCTTATTTGACTATGTTTGTTGTGACGTTGCTTTAAAAACAAGGCATGCTTTTTCAAATTTGCTTGTGTTTTTGTCATGTCAACCTTGATGGATTTTCCTAGACATCCACAGTAGACATGCTTGACGTTAAACTAAACATCTAACCATGTTCATTGTCTTGTCAGAAAAAACGCAGGTTTCTTCTAGTGTTGATTTTCACATCTGGAAGAATAGTAAACTTGGTGATTTGATGATCAATATGTAAATTTTTATAATCATCTTTTAAGGTTTCAAGTTCTTTTTGTATCAAGACTTTTTCATTTTGACAAGTATTAAATTCTTTAGTATATGATTTTAGAAACATGTACATTTTATGAAGTTCCATATCTTTTGATTCAAGTTCAATACATAAACCTTTCTTATTTTGTTGAAGAATGTTAATACTATAATCATAATGTTGACATTTAGAACAATGATTTTGGTAAAATTGACCATTGCTAAATCCGTAATGCCCCATCTTTAATATATTTATCAAACAAAATCCCCGGGCAGCGGCGCCAAATGTAGTTTCAATAATCTACCAATCCAAGCTAAAAGAATTGATAGACTATTTTGTAGTGTAGTGGTAAAGGTTCAATCACTAGGGATTTTGTAGTTCTATATTAATCTCAATGGCCTTTTATATTGCAATTATTGTAATAACATACATAATAGTAAAAAAAATTATGTATCACATACAACTACACAAGTATAAATCAAACATACAGTTTTTTTTTTTATAAATCTTTGATAACAACTTATCATTCAACACCCATGAGCCAGAATCCTCTCTCGGTCTGCTACAATGATCATCATTTTTTTCCTATTAATAACAAAAAAACTAGATTTCACTAGTCACAACTATTCACATAGAAAGGCAAATTGGCTAAAAAAATGTCTCTTGACTATCCAAAGCTATGTGAATGAGCATTAATAAAGTCTTTAGACCTATTTACACTTTAAATAGAAGAAATACTCAAAATTAAATAAATTTTGACTACAGAGGTGTAGAAGCAACAACTAGTGGGCCACTTCCACAAAAGGCAATACGAATTCTTCATGGACGACAACGGTTGTCCAATCATACAATACAAATTGGCATGCACAAATATTTTGTGATTGCTCAAAGAGGGCTCAAAGTTATGGAAGGAAGATCTTGAACACAAACCTCTCTTTTCCCAAGGTAATCTACTATGCATGACTCCCAAGAATGACCAATGAAGCTAAGATTTTGCGTGGACTACTGGATTTAATGGATACATCGAACACTGGATGAACATATTCAAATATGGGACAGTGGAGTACAAGGCCACATGTCTTTGTAGTCACATATTAGAGTGGCGTGAGAAATGCCATGCATGAATAATTCGAAGAAGATCCTCCAAAATCGGGGGTACTATTTTGTGAGCCTTGGAGCTGAGCCTGTGAGCTTGTGAGCCTAAGAGCCTCCGATTACTAATATATTTTTTTGTAATTTTGAGAGCAAGGACCTATGACCGTGGTTCAGAGCTGAGGGAAATTGAAATAAGAAAATATAAATGTATTTGGTGATTAACAATATTTATTACGAAGCTTTCAGGAGGTGGTTTTGATGATTTAATTTTTACCCTAAAATGGGATTAGGGAGTGCAAATTTTAGGTCTTCCTCATCTCCCATTTCATTATGTATTTAATCTAGTAGTGCGCATATTTTTGTCCAATTAAGTGAATGTCTTAGAGGGGGCCAGTTATGTATTCTTATGGTGGATTTTCATGACAAATCCCCATCATTTTTCTTCTTTAGTTTCCTTATCATTCATTCCCTATTATTTTCCGGTTTTCATTCCGACCCCAATTTTTTTGCCTTCATTAGTTTCCTTATCTTGAATTCCCTATTATTTTCCTGTCAAGTGTTTAGGATTGAAGTATGTTCTCATTCACTCCCCATTTTTTTCCTTCTTTATTTCCTTTCCAATCAATCCCTACAGATTATTTTCCAAAAACTTTGATTTTTCTTCTAGAATCCCTTCACGAACATGACTAATTCATTTAAAAAATCTCAATATCAATCTAATAGCTTGTAACTAACCAGCAGCACTTCCCATTCATTGAAATATACCAAATAAAAAAAGCAAAATATAAGAATCTCAGAAAACAATAAACGTTATAAAGAGATGTAGTAGAAAAGGCTCATGGAGTAGATTCATGAAGGATGCTGCTAGAGGATCTAGATGCAGAGCTCTCATCACTACACTCTCTAGTAGAGTCATCTATGTATGTCAAGACGCGTGGATCTACTTTACGGGCCCTGGAAGACGGTTTAGGAGCATGAGTTTGAAGGTGCAACGCCACAGCCTCAGCATACATTGGTAGCTGGAAAGGTTTTGGGGGGCTAGCAAAAAATGTTGGATCCCCAAAGAATGGTCGATGTCGCGCCATCTTCATTTCTTCTGCTTGTCTACAAAAAAAAAATGAACAAGTATGAGTACAAAGTATAAAATATACCCTTAAAATTCACATTAAAACAATTAAGGATAAACTTACTTACTAAATCGTGATTTCTTCGGGATACGGTGGACTTGCACCTCGTCATCATCAAGGTCAATTGGAGGAGCTGGAGAGACTACTGATTGCGCCTTTAAAGTGGAAACGCTGGAAATCAAAGGAGCAAGTAGAGCCTCAAATATGGACTTATCCTCTTCCAAAGCCACGACATGGCGTCCAGTAGCTCGACAAGCATAGATAGTAGAACCTGTAGAAATGATCAAAGAATAATAGTTAGGAATGGATAGAACTTATAGAATGCAAAATAAGGAAAACTATATCAATTGAAGAAGAAAAACACCTGTAGCTGCGGTGCAGTCTATCACAATGTCACCCGGTGAGGTAGTCGCCTCTATCAGCATCTGCATGAAGGCTCGAGCCTTCTCTCGTGGACCTCGCCAAGGTGTCTTGCCATTCATAGTGACATCCTCCTTGTTGCAGAAATTCTGGAGGACGTCGTCTCGGGCCACGCTAACGCCTACGGCATCATGAGCAGGTACTTCTTGGAAGGAGAACTTTGACGGAACCTCTCCTGCTATAGCCTTCACATACAGTGATATACCAAAACGCATAGTCTGTAGAAGATTTTGAAGTTAATATGCATTATTCAAAATGTATTATTGAGAAATGAATACCAAAATCAAGGCTTAGGAATTTACCGTGGCAAGTGGATCTGTAGGTGACTTCAAGTGAAGTCTATTCATACCCCACCAGTCCTTGATAGATTTCACACCGAAATCCATACAGAATCCCTTAAGGTAGGATTGCATCTTACGACTAAGAGGATACATGACAAGAAGAGCCCCTCCGTCGTGAAGATAGTTTTCAGCAAGATCAAAGACAGCTTGTAGGCCGTCTTCAGAGAATTGATTCCACAATGTAATTGTTGATGGTGGAATGGACACGGTGGGGACTGATAAACCCTCTGGGACATCCACAATGATGAGGTCTACAAGGGCTTGCTTAGTCAAGACCCCATCAACAAAACGATCCTTGTCTGAAGCATGCTGCACAAATCAAAACAATGTATATGTAATCAATAAATAGAAGAAGTACAAATGTAGAAGTGCATCATTGATATGGATGCGGAAAAATATTGAAAAGAAACAAAGAAGAACACAACAATCTAGGGTAGAAAAAAGGAGATAGTGAATACTTTTTCTAAAAAGGTTGTGATGGAATTGAATGCATTAGGAATATGTCCTTCCTCCGATTCCAGTAAAGTAGTGATGGAAACATTCAAAATGCACTCATCCACAGCAGGCACCCCTTGCAAATTACGAGCATGAGGTAGAGGTCCATGCAGAAAGCGCTCTTGAGTCAAAGAAAATCCGGACGAAGTGTCCTTCATGGCACCATCACTCAGTGCTTGGTCCGGGACCACTGTCTCAGCTTTTCTCTTCCTGCCCTTCTTCTTATCCTTGACATCAGTCTTGGCTTTCTCGGATTCCCGTTCTTTCTTCTTCGCATCATTGTCTTCAGATTTCTTCCTCGCTTCTTCCCATTTCTCTTCTTTCTTCTTGTCTGATAACTCTCGCCTCTTCATGGCCCTCGCACGAGCATCAGCATCCAAGCCTGCAAATTCATCCACGGTTGACACCACAGTAGCACTTTCCTTGATGGACTGAAACAGAGCCAATTCATGAGGCGGGATAAATCCCTGGCTACACTCAAGGTACCAAGGCATAGCTTGAAGATGAGCACTTGGCCAATTCTTCAGTTGCGCCGAAGATAACATACATGATTCAGGCAATGAACGGTCAAGCCAAGTGTAGAGGAACGGTGGTAAATCTGCCTTTGAAATGGCTTTCTTTTCATACAACTCGAACATAAAGTACCTGCAAATATTATAAGGAATTTAGGCACAGACGCTACAAATGGAGCCTAAAAAAATCATGATTACTAGAAACAAGAAATACAACTGCAATACCTATATAAGATCCTCTTCACAGCGAGTATAGATCCCTTGAAGTCTTTAAATGCATCTGACTTCTTGAATGAGTCAGCCCCCTTGAAGACTCCCACAAAAGCGTGGTCCCAAAGCTTCATCCGCCAGCTCTCTATGAAATCTACAAGGGATTGTGGCTCTTGAGGCACCTCCATATTGATAGTAATGTTGTCTGATCGAAGTATGGACTCATACAATTCGACAGCAGAATCCTCGATCTGGAATAGTCGAAAAACAGAACAAGGTCAAAATAGGAACAAAACATCTATCCTACCAATGATTAGAAAACATCATAATGAATTAAGAAAACTTACCCCAGCATACCAGCAAGCTTTACAAAGAAAAGAATTCAATTTCTCATCATTGGCTGGTCTTGCAGGAAATCGACGTGCCTCTCGAGTTGGACCAAAGGAATTAAGCCACTTAAGCCACTTCACTTTCTGGCTCGGACTTGCATTTGCCGTAGCAATTAGTTGGAGTTTGTCAAGCGTCAACTCCGGAACAGAGTATAAACTCCAGTGTCTCTCAATCTGAAAAACAAAACAAAATTAGGAACGTGAAGGATGAAAAATGAAAAATGAAAATGAAAAATGAAAATGAAAAATGCAAATGCAAAATGCAAAATGCAAAATGAAAATGAAAATGAAAAATGAAACATAAAAAATGAAAAATGAAAAATGAAAAATGAAAAATGAATATAGAAATACCTCTTGAAGCCAGTCATTTCCTAAGGCTGGATGAGCTACTGAAACAATCTTAGATAGTTTCTTGTATAGCTTGTCTGTTGATTCCTTTGTGGCCACCCGCATTGCCGTTGCAACCCCTAGAACACTCACATCCTCCAGTGGCGTCTCTTCATGGTACTTGCGGACCCCTAAATCTGCTGCTGCTGCAATCTCTTGCTACGAAGTGTATATCACATGAAACAAATAAGTAGCATAGAAAAAATGTCTATAGGATCCATACCCACTCAAATAAAAAATCAAGAGAAGAACAAAAAAAATTGGAAAGTGAAGAGAATCTTACTTGAAATATGAAAGATGTGAAAACATCCAAAGGCATGGAATACCATGTCTTGCGAGCATTTTGATGGCATGCTTTCATATCCTCAACACTTAGAAGTTCATTGAACTTGTCAATGGGCATGGATCCATACTTCTTCACACGGTATAGAGTATGGACTAGGTTTGTCTTGATGTGCGAGTGCTCCGTGTGCCTATATAGTGGGGAGGCCAGAACATTTGAGTTCATTGAATTAATGGAAAAAAAAAACATTAATGAAATAAGAGGGAGGAATCTTACTTGTTTATGTCGTGCATAACTTGCATCGCTGCACCTACTCGACCTCTGGTATCCAAAATTATTGAATCAACCGAAATATGCCACTTCAAATTTGTAGAATAAAGACGATTAATATGTCTCATCCACGCTATACATCGGTGATTCCCATCGCAAACGAAAAATTTAGCATCCACCAAGTGCTGCAGCTCAGGTATGTTTCTCAAATACATGTTAAATTCATCGTTCACAGTGTTCCACAGAGAGCCCCATTGAACCTTCTCAACAGTCGAAAACAGTCCCAAATTCCCGTCCTCATCGGAAGTGGAGACGTAGAACACCCGAGCTCCTTCTTCGTAACCTTGGGCAAAGTCCTGCTCAAGTTTGGTAATATCACATCCTAACGTGGGCCTAACCATAGGCATCGGAACAAAACGACACAATGGAATTTTCTGCCGTGAGAGATGGTGAGGCTTTAGTTTTAGACTAGAAATTGTAGTCACAAAATCCAGTTTCTGTTTCTTACGAATGGCATCTTCCCCATCTTCCTCATCTCCGTCCCCACCGTCCCTGCCCCGAACAATGTTGCCTTCTTCAATGATAGAGGGTTGATTGCTGATCATTTTGTCGTTGATATCCACTACCAAAGATGTGACATTGTCTTTAACGTGGCGTGTAGTATTCTACAGGGCAGAAAAAACATAATTAGATACCATTGATTTCATCAAAATAAACAAGAAGACATAATATCACTCATCACATTCCCGGAACTCATGCATATTTCGACAAAGAAGCATCCATTACTAAGTAATACTTCATGATAGAACACCATACAAGAAATTACTAAAAGCAAGATTATGAGATAAAATGTTCGAACGCCGGAAAATCACATTAATACTGCATTGCCTCCACATGAACTGTTATGATTTTTGTTAAAAAAATTCCAAGTTCACCTCTCTATCCAGTCTATCTCGGTAGCGAGAGGCCCTCTAGACAAGGGTCCAGTTGAATGAAAATTTCATTTATAAATAGAACACATTACCAATTCATCAATCAAGGATGCAGGACCTATGCTCCAATAATCTAGTCTCGCTAGCGAGAGAGAATCTCATCCGGTGTGCTATTGGAATCACTAGACAGTTTCGTATAACTCAAATGATGCTGATATGTCAATGGATTCTGATATCCTACGATATGAAAGAAGTTTATGCACCCCTATATGCAGGATGCATACATCTCGGTCCCGAGAGATATTTGAGGCCACCTGTACTTGCAATCTCAGGTACGGGAGGATTGAAAAAAACCGTATCATCATAAGTACTCCCTCAAAAATTCAATGGATTCATCTCCGCCAAAATACAATAAGCCGGTGCCATTCTATTTACTGACTTCAGAAATTGAGGCCCCTTGTCCAGATTACCGTCACATCATAAGTATGTGCCGACATTGGGGCATTCTCTTCCATAACTAGCAGGTGAATAGGTATCTCTCGGTGGCGAGAGATCATTCCGGAGGATGAGATCTCGCAGGAGTGCGCAGGTTTCAGAACCAGGTTTTGAGAACCCGGCCAGCATTAAAATTCAGTTTGAGACCTTCAGACATGTCATCCCGACAGTTGGGGACTTCAGAATCGGTCTCGGCAGCGAGACAGGATCGGTAAGTGGCCCCCCTTGCAACTTCTCAAATTAGATTAGATTGGAATTTCTGCAACTCGCGAGGCCGCCATCATCGAAGAAGGTCTCTCTTGCATCATTTTCCGTTATGACTGTTTTCCGTTTTGTTCATTTAAAAGTTTTGTGGCCGGCCTATACTACCATGAAATTGTTAGACAGAAAATTATGATTGAAGATTGAGTATGGATCTCCGACTCATGGAGACCTCGACACCTCTCTCGGCAGCGAGACAAGTTCTGGGGATGACCATGCTTGAATCTTTTCCGATTGCATTAGACTCCAAATCTGTGCTAATCAAGTATTAGTTAAAATCAGTTTGTAAATTAGGAAACCAAACCTAGGGATTAGGGAGTCTGAATGAGCCTAGTCCGGATCCTTGATCTTCCCGAACTGACCAAGCTGTGCACAAGGAGCTTCCCCAACTGACCAAGCTGTGCACATGGAGATTCTCGAAATGACCAGGCTGTGCACATAGAGCTTCTCCAACTCACCAATCTGTGCACATGGAGCTTCCCGAACTGACCAAGCTGTGCACATGGAGCTTCCCCAACTGACCAAGCTGTGCACATAGAGATTCCCGAAATGACCAGGCTGTGCACATGAAGCTTCTCGCAATGACCAAGCTGTGCACATGGAGCTCTCATCGGCACAAGGGATCAAACACTAAAATTGAAAATTAACTACCGAGCACAAAATTTGTGTATCAACATCCCGGAACTCGTGGCCTGATAACTATGTCTCGCCACCGAGAGGTGATCATTCAAGCCTGGTCCTTGAGAGACCAACGAGGAACCCTAAAACTCAATCGGCAGGATGCTCCACAAGTGCGCGTCACGGATTCCCACAGCAGTGCTCGAGATAGATAGAAATGCCGATCAGTCTCTCGGACAAGAGAATAAGGTATACCTGAATTTCCTCCGGTGCTGCAGTCGTTGCGTCGTCTTCTTGTCCTTGCTCCCATGCTGATCCTCCCTCCAGTGCACTTGACTCACTGGACCCTGCGCATGTCTGGAAAACAAATATGAGTAATTAGTGCCTTCTATCGGAGCCTGTCTCAATCGTAGCCAGATGCAACTACGAAACGTGAAATATCATCTCTCGCTACCGAGAGAAGAAATATCTCTCGCTCTGAGAGCGCGTAACACCAGCGCTGATCCAGTTCAGCATTCCAAAAATGGTCCATGGTGGTGACAATCCCGTCGTGCGCGGCAACAAGAACCATCAGGGTTGCGACTTCACGGCATCCAGCAGACCTTTGGTCCGCATTTGGTCCTCTCAGCTGGTCATCGTGACCTCGGACGCTGTCCCGACGGCTCCAGAGTGTCTGAAAAAGAAGCTCCGGTCGGATGTTCTGGACGCCACCATCGCGGGCGCCTGTCCAGATTGGACGTGATTTTCATCTCCAGCGGGCACTGGTGGGGGAACCACCATCGAAGTCTGCCGCCATCAACGCCTTCTTCAATCGAGCCTACCGAAAACGACGCCTGCCATAATCGGTGCCTGCTGCGACGGAGAGATATCTGATGTCATCTCTCGCTACCGAGAGAACGATCACGGGACTCCCTACCTGAGACCGTTACTGGATTTCATTGCCGCGCGCCTCCATCATCGCTGGATCCCCAACGGGTAATTTGCGGCGGCTTCGGTTTTCAACATTCAAAGATCTTAGCGTCAAGACGAGAGAGACAAGGTGATTCATACCGGGTTAGTTTCCTCGGGGTGATTTGCCGCCGTATCCTTCAGTTCTCGGCGGGCCAACTCCTTCCCTCTCCTGGTCTCCATTGCCGCCAAAGTTTTTGCCCCTGCGCAGATCTGAACGAGCCAGCGGTGAGTGAGGCGGAAGGCGGAAGACGTCGACAGCACGTGATTGGCGGGGACAGGGAGAGTACCGGAAGAGTTAGGGTTTACTGGGAATTGTCGACCCTATTACCGTGGCCCCAAACCGATTATCCGGAAATGCCTATCCAGTGTGAGGTCTTTGACTTCCTACAGATTATTTTTGTCCCCATAGATATGGTAATTAGTATTTGCAATAAATATCGAAATCATATATTCATCACTTCAAATACATTAATGACTCAATCTTACCAATTCACGAGGCTTTGGTCTTGAAACTAGAACATCTCTCAACATAATTTGAGTATTATGATAATCGGAATCACATTGTATATGACTCTTGCATATGCTTGGATCTAATCTACCCTTCCACCGATCCCCATCTTCTATTTCTGCATCACTATTTGATGTGGCTTTTCGGACAAGTCTCTTTCGATTCATTCTAGACCTTTTCAATTCTCTAGATGTACTGAAAGTAAATATACTCTTCCTCCGCTTTCTGGCTTTGACACTTTGAAAATCAATTTGACATATTTCTGCAGTTGGTGGCATCTATGTCTCTATATGGACTATTATAATATACGCAATTCTATCCTATTCGATTAAACGAATATCACTATAGATAGGAAAGGCGTCCGCCAGATCACAAAGAAAGAGACATGAAAAATAAACAATACTTCATTTTATACTGTAGTGAATGTATACATTTACTAAATTTTAAAATGTTCAAAGTGTGACACGTGTCCTTGATGTCCTCATTATTAACGGGATACCTAACAATGTTGTTGTCCTTGACATGGATAATACTCGTTTTTTATGTTTTTGTGTCATAATGGATCGTATCTACAGCCACATATCCTATGCGCTTGGTTCTATGATAATGTAATATCTTTGTGAGGTACAATTATATCTTCAAGATTTTCAATGATTTTCAAATTGTTAACCGTACCATGTACATGTTTAAATTCCAATTTATAATTGGAATTTCTGAACGTGTTGTTCCTTTGCGTTCCATAAAGCAAACATAACGATAATATCCTTCTAGATTCCCACAAAGATATGTTCTTTAGAAAATAAGAAATCGTACTTGTACTTCTTTAGTTTCTGATTTTCATATATTGAAATCAATGAATGTACTTATCTGGTTAATTATTCTAGATGAACTACTGATTTTTTTCAAATTTTACTCATAAAATTAGATATATGTACAATGCCTGAACACCGTTATATATTTATAGAGTCCGTTTCTTCTGAATCAACAATGCTGTTGAAGTGCTCTGTCTTTGAGGAATTCATTATTTTCTTTCCTTTAGAATGGCTTCAATTAGAGCTGATGGTCACGAAGTTCCTTTACTCCTTCACTTAAATGATGCTGCTGTAGCTCAAGTTCCACGTCACATGCTTCACGTCCGTTATGGTTTCATTGAGTCTTCCATCTACGTTGAACAAGAAATTCACTCTGAGGCAGGAGTTCTCCTTCAATCCATTCTTATGTCTAAGACCAGTAGCGAGCACGGGGATTTTTGGAACTTGGCTGCAGGGTTTTATAGAGCGTTCGGATTGTCTTCTGATGTGTTTCGTGCTTCCACAGAGGTCTTTACCCCCCAATCAGATGCATCCACGGCACAAGTGCCATTTCTTCGAGCTGTGAAAGTTGAGAAAGGAAGTCCCATTAAAGCGGTTCATGCTGAGGGTTGTCTAGGTGTCAATTTGGCGAAACGAGAGAATGTAAGTCCAATAGTTGACTTGTCAAGTGATTCAGAGGACGAGCCATTAGATGTTAGTCGTCGTCCTTCTACATCAGACCTTGCACATGCTTCTAAAAAGTTGGTTTCAACGCAATGTGGTGATGCACAGGATTGTAGTGCAGGTAGTTCAATTTTATCTCGCCCTCCCCTTTACCCTACTAGTCGGGAATATCCTAGTGTGATGCAATGCTTGAGGAGGTTAGGGGCTATTCGTGGATCAAGAAACGAGATTGCTTCTCTTGATTTTGAGAATATAAACTTCGAAAGAGTCCAATTTCTGCCAACTACTTTTGATGGTGACGTAATCTTCGAGTTGCCACCATGTCGGTCAGCAGCATCTTCTAGTTCTTCTAGGAACATGACTGGTATGGATAAACGCTATGATGGACATGTATGGTGCCGCACCATGACTTCTAATATTCACAATGATCTAGGTCTAAAGTTCAGGAAGTCATCTTGTGTTGGACACTTGGCATGCACTAACGTTGCATGTGATTACTTGAAGCGATGCTCCAAGAGAAACGAAACTGAGTGGTCGGGTAACACAAACTCTCCCTTTCTTGTAGGCTCAGTTCCCCCAAAGGACTCTATCTTGGTTTGTAAAATATGCAAGAATCCTCCTTCTTGCATAAATTTTTGTGATGGCAGAATTTACTATGTTACAGGTTCTATTGACATGACAAGGGCTTGCATTCATCTAGGCAGTCATTGTCATCCAGTTGCAGATGGTTTGTGTAGGGATTCCATAGACACCATATCTGGACTTCTTGCTCAAGAGGTTGCAAAGACCCCTACAGCAAAAACATCAGCTATTGCATTGGCCGCTAGCAAGGAGTTCTTAGACACATTTCTCGTACACGAAGGACAGGGTCCTAAAGTAATGCTTCGAGGGAAGGCCCTTGATGCTGTTATGGACAAGTTTCAGGTTCTCAGTTCCCCAAATGTTAGAAATATTATTTCCTCCTTTCGTAACACTAGCATAGGAGTCGGAGAGATCGACCGCATACTTGCTATGAAGAAGCAAGCAAAGATTGAATACATCCACGACAGTGTATTTCCTGGCCAAGGTCAAGAGAAAGTGTATCTGTTTAAAATGCTTGTTGATGGCCCGGGAAGTGGTGTTGATCTTATACGCCGAATGCAAGTGGGCCTTGATCTTGAAAATAGTTGGTTGATGTTCGACCATGTGAGACGTGTGAAGGGGTGGACCACTATTGCCTGCCATGTATACGATTCTAGTTACTGTAAAGTTATGACTATTGCAGTTTGTGATATGCAATGCGAAGATACTGAAGGACAGGTCATTATGTGGAGGTGTCTAAATAGAGTTATGGAGAAGAACGGCTTACCCAATCCAAACTTCAAAGGCTTTATGGCGGACAGTGCTCAAGCCAACTGGAATGCTGTTCGAATCGTTTACGGCTCAGGTGATCCGTCCGTAAAGATGATTGACCGAGAACGCACTTGCCTATTTCATTGGGCAACTTCAATGAAGCAACACACAGAAAGACTTATTAAGAGAGATTTACAGCCCCAACATGTTAAACTTTGTCGAGACTATAAAGCAGCGAAGACCTTGGACGAAGCAGAGAGTAGATACTTACAAATCAAGGCATGGTGGTATTCCTCTGGGGCAGCAACAGAGGAGTCTTTAAGAGAACTTGAACTGTGGTTAGCATTTTGGCACTTCAGATACCGTCAGTGGGGTGGCTTCATGGAAACGGTAAGTCTCTGCTACTTTTTCTCTATGAGCATGATAGGTAGACTATGAGTTAACTGCATATAACTTGGTAGAGTAAGTAATTTTGCATGCTCACCGTTATTATATTCCATGGTATGATTAAACAATAAATATTCAAAGTGTTGGATATAGTTGTTCTTTAAGTGGTCTTGACAATTTCATGAGTACTGAGGGCACATTTGAGACAAGAATCTGTAGTGATCAATTTTAAAGATGAGTCTGTCCATTAAGTGTACTTATAAACATTAATAAGAGTTGAACCATGATTTTGGCCTTATTATTGGAAGGACATGTTTTCATTCTTACAGGAATTGTCGGAAGAAGAGTTGGATGATATTCCAACTTGCAATCTGTCTGAAACAATTCACAACAAGTGGCTTCAAGCATCTGGAAAACGTGGGGCGGACTTATACGTTGCAACATGTGACGATTGGATTCGCGCCTTCATGCAGATGACAAACTATCGAGTGTATCTGAACGGAGGTCCTCCTGGATTTGGACCATCACGACATGACTTGAAGTTGAAGAGAGCAATTGCATCAATGGACAGCAAAAGAATCACTGATGCCATGTGCAGTATGCCTGGAGCAAAGGAGGTCTATACTCGCATCCCACACTTGGAAGGGGAGGAAGTCTTTGGGTCTATGAAGAGAAAATTGGACATTCCTATTGGATCCGAAGGTGATTCTCATCGTCCTGATAAGGTAAATTTCTCTCATCCTCGAGTACAACTGAGGTCTACGGAAGCTCCTCCACCAATTCCTGTTCATCCCAGTCCACCAATACGTCACGTGAAGCATGTTTTAGAGACGGATTGCAACCCCTCAGATTGGCACATAGCCCGCATTTCTGTGAAGTCCAAGAGGAAGTGCCATGCCATTCAATCAGAGACAGAGGTTAAGTGCAAGATGATAATTGTTAGGAACTCCAAAGCCACTGCTGCTCCTATGTACAAGGGTCAAAAACGGGAGTTCAAGGGAACAAGAGTAGAGACAGATGAGTTCTGGTTTTGCCCGGATGATATCAAGCGATGCGTGATGGGTCCGAGAAGGTCTCATGTCCTTAGCCGACCACAGATTCCCGAGATTTGGCCAGTTATGATTGGTACGACCCTCACCACTAATGAAATTATACTCTTGGAAGACGCGGGGTTCCACCTTCAGGAGCAACCAACATTATCTCCACGACGCCTCTTTACCTCTTCAAAACTATTTGAGGTTATTGAATGGACTTACGGAAAACCACCTCATGCTGACAAGCCTCCATGCATTCGCAATGGGAAGAGCATTCGGAGGAATGAGAAGGCACCTACTGATGATCATCGGAACCAATGGGAGAGTGCCCGAAATGTAACAGGGACTATTCTAGGAGTGAATATCTTGCCCTACCCGGGACTTGGATGTGTCATTACACTACAATCTGGTGTAGAGCCTCACCATATGGTTAATCGAGTGACTCTCTCAAATTTCCCAGCTTGCAGTTGCTTATACTTTACTGGTATGGTGTCTGCATCCATTGGAAAGCGAGGGAAATATGTGAACTGCAAACACCTATACTACATTTTCCGTTACTTATGCAAGGCAGACTCCAACAAGGACAAATTCATTCATGCGCCAAGCTTTAGCATGGATGAAGTGATGAACCTTCTTGAAAGGGCCGGGATGATAAAACTTAAGGTCTAGTACTGTAGCATGCATATGGAATGGATGAATTATTCCAATATGCTATTCGTTTGTATATCGAGTTAGCAACTAATACATATTATATATTCTACACTATCAATTCATTCTCTATTTTTGGGAACTTGTATATATGTAATTATGTTTGATGGCAGTGCTTTTCATTTTGTCCAATGTCAAAATGAAATATGGTAAACACTTCATTTGCATGGAAGAGTACACGATTAACTGTAGCCTTGGAATGATTTAGGCCGGAATTTCTGTAGAGTCTCATGTGGTACCAAGAATACAGCATTAATGGATTTGTAGTATTGAAACTTATAACAATTTTTCTATAATCTAAGGTCTTCTGTAACATGTATTAGCTTCTTTGATGATTGGCACTATAGTTCAACACCTTCATATGGCATGTCGACAGCAAGATAACATTTATTGTTTCTCTCTTCTCTTAGCAACCCTAAATATTTTATCCCTTCAAGAGCCTAAAGTGTAAGAGCACATTTATTTTTCTAGTGACTATCCGATGATAGCAACGGGCCTCCTCATTGTCCAAGATTGAAAATTTAGATTCCTTGAATGACAAATATGATTTCCAACGACACTAGGCAAAGGGATAAGAGTTTGGACATCTATCGTTACACTCTCCAAAATATAACACGTCATATTTTTTTAACAATATAACTTCATTTAAAAGGAATGAGCCCTTCAAATATTCTAGATTTCATCACCAAAAATAATTCTCGGAATTCATAGTTCTACAGAATAAAAACCATAAGGATAATTTTTCTAGATGTCATACAAGTTGGAGAATAAGGTAGTCAATCATATTTTAATCCATTCTTTAATCTACTATGACAGGATAACAACAACAACAACAACAACAACATTTCAGTGGTAATAGGTCTACGGTAATAGATCCACAGTAATAGGTCCACGGTTTAAGATCCACGGTAATAGGCCCACGGTAATAGGTCCTTGTTGTCATGTTCACTTGTTTTAAATGTCTAGAATAAATTAAACCATTTTTTTTAATCCAAAAATAGAAAAAATGCAACTTTTTCATTATACATGTTTGGGCTCACGAAAGTACGCTCACAGCTTTTAGGCTCACGCTTTTAGGCTCACTAACTAGCGCCGTTGCTCCAAAATCCAATGAATTGAAGTATGGATTTGGGTCTTAAACTAGACAACCTTGGGATTACATAATGGATTTCATGCAAGACGGAAGGATGCAAGGGGAGCTTCAAGTAGAGGACCCCTACATCAACACTCTTGAGGGAGGCCACCGCCAGTAGGGCAAATGTACACTACGCTAGACCAATATGGATTGTCAAAGTCCTTATTTCAATGGGATTTTTTCAAAATTCCTGTAATTGTAAATATGTACAATTTATGGAACATGAAAAAGAACTCATAATTATGTTCTATACTTAATGATACATAAAATATAAAATAAATCTTTTTAAAATTGTTTATATTCTATTTTAAAAGGACTTTGAAATGTACTCTTTACATATTGTCAAAGTTCACAACATTAAAGATATTTAAGGACTCATTGATCTATTTTGAATTCAAATATTTTGTAAAAAGACTCATATTTAAATAGGTTTATAGGTCATTTTTTGCCAAAAATAGTATTGATTTTTGAGGATACATTAGACATACTTAAAATCAATTTTACAAAGATCTATTTGAACAAAATAATTGTAATAAGTATTTCCAAAGATGGTAATTTTTTTAGAGAGTTAATTTTCATTATAGTAATTTCTACAATTTATTGAAATAAATCAATATTTAATGTCATCTTTGAAGTTTTAAGAAAATAATAATCAAAGGAAATTTCAATTAAATTTTTCTATCCTTTGATTTAAACACTATAAAGAAATTACTGGAAAAAAATCAAAAAAATTAGAGTTCATATGCAAAAAAATGAAATGGACTTTTATGAACATAATCTTGCCATTTTTGGTCCACCGTAGTGTGCATTTGCCCAACATGCAATGTGGTTACTGATCTCTGCAAACGATTCTACTTCTTTATAAGACCAAGACTGAATTGTGATGATCTTGTGTGGCTTAGTAAGTGGAGAATCCACAATTTAATCCAACAGCATTCCACTTTTGCAAAGTTCTAGTGTAATGGTACATCCCATGCGATACATCAAAGGAAGAAGAATAACACTTACGAATATGACTTCACTTGGGAGGGCTTTTGAAAAAACATCTTTGATGTACACACTACTACCATGCATTCTACAAGATGGAACTTCACCTATAATGCAACAAATGGTGATAGTTCATCTAGTCAAGGAATCTCACTTTGCATTACTGAACTCTTTTGTAGACTCTAGGAAGTATGGGTTGCATGCTTAGTGATATTTGTACCCACCATTTTCGTCAAGCAAAAATATGTATTTTCACTACAAGAAAGTGAGGGCATATACGACTTGTCCACTATGACTTCACTGACAATAATGATTGTAAAACGACTACAAAATAATTGTTTTGCAATCATTTTTGTTAGTGAAGTCATAGTAGACAAGTCGTATATGCCCTCACTTTCTTGTAGTGTTTTTGCTTCTATTTTTCATCCATTCCAAAAGCCATATTTTAAGTTTGTTATTTGTTGAGCACACGCTTATGAATGATGCAAATCTAAACAATTGCCTAAATGCCCCCGGCCCTCCATCATAACACCTAACCCAAATGCCCGCGATCCTTCATTTTAGGAGGCAATGATACAAAGCCTCTAGCCCTAAAGATTCCAAGAATATTCTACAATCTACCCATTCATCTCTCAAGCCTTTCGCAAACTAAATCTATGCCCATTGTCTTTCTTTCAATTCCTAGTACACATAAATCCATCCACTCATGCTCGTGGATCAATTTGTCACACACCACCATCACATCCAACTGGCTACATAGCACACACTCTAAACCACCTTTCTGGTCCTTCATGTACAAATGGCATATGGAATACCGCCATTTTAATGAAATTGACCATTAACCTAAAACGTAGGTTTCTTCTAGTGATAGGGACTTGGCGTGGCACATTCTAGTGGATTCAACTGTACTAGATACCAAAGGGCAAGTAGGAGTTGCTATGCAGGTCATGCACGACATTAACAAGTACGTTTTTCCTATCCTTCTATTCAATTGGACATTAGTTGAACATTTATAGAATTGTCCTTATATTCTCAATTTTCTCTTGGAATAGTCACACTGAGAACTTTCACGTAAAGATGAACTTGGTCCATACAATATACCGGGTCCAAAAGTATGGCTCGATGCCTCTTGAGAAATTTAATGAGCTTCTAAGTGTGGATGAGGTGAAAAGCTTGTCAGCTAAGCTTAAGGAAGATATGGTACTCAATGCCCTTGGAGGTCTTCACATCATTCATTTTACAGGTATATTATTTGATGGATATGGTGAATTTGAGTCTACTGGATTTCTGATCTTGTACATGATTTTTTCAATACCATATTCAATCTCTATATATATTTGACACATTTAAATCATATGTATGTTGCAGCAAGAAATTATTGCTGCGGTAGACGTTGTCGTTTGAAAGTATCATGAAGACATGCCTCTGGATGAAATCAACAACGCAGGAGTCGCTTTGGCCATGAAGACCTCCACAAAGAACACAACGCACCTGCTGTACAAAAAATTGTCGAAGATTGTATTTGTAGCCCATTCGTCTTTGGGGGATGAATGGTTTCAAGAGGTACTTCGGAATATCTTTGCACCTTGACATTCAACGTATTATTTCTTGATGGCTTCTATACTGAATGGATTTGGTAATTTTTAGATAGAGAGGCACTGGAGCATGTATGTGGTCCAGAAGTTGACGCTAGACAAGCTGCAGCTCATTGCTACCGCAAATGCGGATCAGGTCACAAAGTAAAGTGGCTAAAATGGCTAAATTCATCTGCCCCAACACGAGAGGCACGCCGATTTCTTCCAAGACCAACAAACGATGAAAAAATCAACGCATTCCTTTCTAAGGCCTATTGGTATGCAACGGTAAGTAACTTATCAGAGTAACCACGCTCTTTACATTCATTAATTTGGATTTGAGTACTAATATTTAATTGCCTCTTGTCATTTTAAATTATCAGATTTAGGACGTTGTCGATTTGTATGAGAGCATCATCCGCTCCGATAATATTACCATGAATATGGAGGTGGTCGATAATCCTGAAGCATTCCTTAACTATATTGAGGGTTGGCGTATGAAATTGTGGAACCATGCATACGCGGGAATATTCAAGGGTGCTGACGCCTACAAAAAGTCATATTCTTTTAAGGATTTCAAAGGTTCACACCTTGTGGTGAAGAGGATCATTTACAAGTCTGAACTTCCACTTCCCTTTTTTTGGGTTACATGGTGAACGTACTAATTAGGGGCATCAGTCGAGGGATTCCGGGTTGATCTGGCTTCCATCTCTTTTTTGGTTCGTGGTGGGATTGTGAAATCCCCGCCAGCTCGATTGTTTTTCTATTTCGTGGTGGGGTGATAAGATACCCACCAATTATGATCTCATTCAATTACAACAAAGTTTAACAATGTCTTTTGCCTACAGATATTTCAAGTTCGAGCTCTTCTCTAAGAAAGCCATTGCCAAGGCCGACTTACCGCCTTTCTTGAATACCTAACTAAACCGTTCATCCCCTGATTGTATGTTTTCTCCCTCCCAGCTGAAGAAACTGGACTAGTGCTCACCTTAAATCAGGTGCATGGTACTTAGAATGCAGTCAAGGCTTCACCCCGCCCAATGAATTGGCTTTATTTCAGTCCATCAAAGATAGTGCCACTGTGGAGGTGGAATTTGACGAATTCGCCGGACTTGATGCTAATGCACGGGATAAAGCCTTGAAGAGGAGGGAGGCTTCTGACAAGAAGAAAGAAGAGAGTTGGGAAACAACAAGGAAGAAGTCCGAAAAGAATGATGCCAAGAAGAAAGCACGAAAGACCGAAAAGGGTAAGTCTGATGGAAAGGGAAAACAAAAGGGGCAGAAGAAGAAAGCAGACATAAAGGCCCCGGAACAAGGTACAAGTGATGGTGGTATAAAGGACACTTCTTCAGGTTTCTCACTCACACAAGAAAAATTGCTTCATGGCCTTCCAACCCAGATTCACGGGTTCGAAGCAATGTCTCTTTTTTCTCAAATCATCATGAATGTGTCTGTCTCAACTCTTATTGGATCTGAAAAAGGGTCTGTTCCTTCTGCATTCAATGACATCATTGACTTGCTTGAAAAGGTACTAATACTGTAATTGTCAATTTTGTTAAAATGGCGGTATTCCGCATGCCATTTTAATGGAATATCTTCTACAAAAGAGAATAAGTGTGCCGCAAGAGGGTCATACATGTGCCAATTTCATGCCTAGCACATTCAAATCACTCCTAATTCACGCATTTTCACTCCCCTCGGACAATCTTTCCATTGTTTTCATTCTTTCAGTAGTTTCATTTTGTGCCATTTTAATGGAATACCGCCATTTTAACGAAATTGACCATTGTAGCTTAGACCTTTTCTTATGTCAATTTTTACTTCATTTAGTGTTTCATTGTTATATTTCATAGTGTGACTCATGACCCAATTTCTTGCTCATGATTTGTTCAACACCTCTTTGCTTGTTATTATAGGCATAGCATCACTAGCATGCCTCCGACAAGGAGAGATTTTTCAATGGCGTGGTTACCGGTCAGGCTTCTATGGACATTATAACTGTTGATGTCCCAAAGGGTTTACTAGTCCCTACATTATCCAACCCACCGCAATCGATCCCTCCATGGAATAAGTTCTTGGAGGAAGAGATCAAAGATGTCTTTGACTTTGCCGAGAACTACCTACATGATGGCGGTGCTCTTCTTGTGATGTATCCATTTAGCCGTAACATCATATTCTATTTGCTAGGAAATTGTAGATCATATGGCTTCGTGTCTCGGAAGGATTGGTGGGGAATGAATAGGCTACACCTAACATCTCCTTTAGACTAGACTGCCATGGTAAGTCTAATTGCATTAACAACCATTTTTATCTTCATGCCATTTTCATCCTTTAATTAAATCTGATTTCAAATTTCTTGCAGACAATGCGCTTTGCAATTTCGCTATATGTTAGAGCTCCAGGTGGTCAATCTAAGAATCGGTTTTCATTCCGGAGCGTATCTGCGCACGATGCAGTGGGCATCAACATGGGTCGTGATGACATATTGCAAAACTTTTGTAGTAAGGATGATGTGGCCCTCAATGGCAACACGCCTTGGCGGGGTCCTAGTAAGAGAGAAAGCTCGACTGTTCATGCAAATGCTCGTGGAGGCACTTACATGTGTAGGTGACATTGTAATGGATTGCACAACGTTTACAAGTTTGTATTCCTCATCGACTTCCAATATTGGTTTTGGTAGCTTGTATTTAATGTTCACCATTCTCACATGGAGCACCTACATTTCCACATCTCTTATTGTAGTTGTCAGCATCTTCTTCGATTCACATTGGATTTCATGGCTACTAAGTGGATTCTCGAGAAATATGAGAATCTCCAGATGCACTTGTAGTTCAAACCTTTGTAACCATTTTTTAGTATTATCCCATAGTTAACTAATTGCGGATGTAGTCTCCCTATGGAGACGACATCTGGGATTACCCTGTAGAGCATTATCATATATGAACTATGGTCTAACAGTACACATTTTATTCTCGTATCCACAATCCTAAATTGAACTTGTCCTTATTATTCGTAACTTTACTCTCGTCTATTGGTTATGCAAGTTCTTCCATCTACGCTTGCCGTGCTACCGGTCACCACATTGTAGCCTTAGAAGTAGATAGGTTCATCTTTGATGCCCTTCTTGCTGTGTTCACTAAATCCACTAAGATTCCTTCAACAATCCAAAGTACAATACAGCTCCTCCGCTTGATCTCAAGGACAAGGAGGCTCCCATTTGCCATGTTGTGAAGACTTCAATATTTAGTAAATAAGTTTATCCCTTTTCTTCTTTTGAATGCCCTTTGAATTGTGTTGTACCTTGATTTCATCACTGGTTTCATTTCTGGTGTAGGCAAGCCGAGAAAATGAAGTTGTCAAAGCATCAATCGTTTTATGGATACCAATCCTTATTGGCTAGTCCACCAAAGTCATTCATACTTCCACCATATACAAAGGCATTAGCCTTAAATGTGACTTCTAATCCCAAAACCTCTTCTCGGATCCACAAGGTAGATCCCCAAGTTCTATTGTTTATAGATGATTTGGCTATAGAGTCCGACAGTGAATCCTCAGATAGTCATGAGAGCTCTGCATCCAAATCTTCTAGCAATATTATTCACGAATCTATATCCTAAATTCTATGTATCCTATTTTTTTATATTTTTTTATGAACATAGTCTATTTTCTTGCATGTTATCTTGGTATCATCTTTTTCACATATTATTTAACCGCTCCAATTGCCCTAATGTTTTATACTCTCACCCTAGATATCCTCTCAATATCCTAAATCACTAAACCACGATCATAGGATCCTAAACCCAAAACGAGGAAAAACCAAAAATTTAATTTCACGCTCACAGGCTCATGGCTCTTGAGCTCCCGCTCCAAGGCTCACAAAATAGCATCCCCGACACCCGTGCACCTCCAAACCACAAAGAAGGGTCAAAGGTATTTTGCACCTCAAATATGACTTTTTGACCCCACTTTGGACGTTTACCCTTCAAGGCTTCAACACACTAGGAACACAAGGTAATTTCCTAAACCCTAAAACAAGGTCCATACGCCAAAGATGAAAAATCAAGGAGTTCCTTCTCCAACAGAAATGGGTGACAATTTCATTGTGTACATTCTTGCTGTAATCAAGTGTGCAATATCCTATAGTTGTGTAAATTTCTGCAAATAGTTTTGTAAACAACCTTAGACTAGTACAAACGGAAGGACTACTGATGTGAAGTCTCAATGGGATCTGGATGTCATCCCACAAGGCTCTCAACATGTTGAAGACAGTTTTGCCTCACACTCAATTCAGAGCCACGCACCCCATCCTGGAAACATATGACTCAAGCGCTCAGGATCCTGTGCATCTTGAACTAGCTGTTGTATCTGGAATTAAAGGCAGTGCATAGATCAGTTAGTACAATAGAATAAACATGAATCCCATTAGATAAGAGTAAGGTAGAACAACCCAATGCCATCAATCACCCAATTCTGACATCTATTGGACCCTCCCATTTGCATTAATCACCAACCCTAGCAAGTTGAACCCTTTAGCATCATGACAATGCACTTGGGGAGGGACATATCAACATGTGGTTTAGCAAACATGTGGTTTAGTATGGGTCTACCCTTCTTCACCAATTGAGTCCCAACAAACTTTGAATAATCACAGAAAATTCATTTCTTGCCAGAATGTCTTCATTCTTGCAAATGGCTTCTCTCAAACTTCTCAATCTCTACAAAATACGTGAGTTCACAAATATCTTCTCCAACGTAACTAGATAGCAATCTGCTGGGTAATAGGCATGTTTACCTTATAGAGGCGTGAAGGCTGGAGGGAATCACGCAAACTAGGATAAGAGCAGAATGACATAAAATTCCTTTTCAATTTGGGGAGCTGATAATAGAAATAGGGTATCTGCTAGGAATGATGTGAGTCTGAGCTCCGTACCTGTCCTTGAAGGCTTCTCATTTCACCTCCTTCATACCCATCCAATTTTTGCTTGACTCGTAACAAAGCTCGTGCAGCATCTTTGTTACCCTCACCTTGCATCTCAGGTTGATTTAGTTCCTCGGAACTACCTTCATCAGCAGATGCCTCCTGCAATGAATAAGGAAAAACATCGTTCACCATGACAACAACTAAGAGTGAAAATGCAACTAGAACACGGAGGCAGTCGGTAGGGGTGAGCACCTGCTGCCGTTGCAAGGCTTTCAAAGGTGACAATGCCCACTTGTATAATGGATCGTAAATGAAAACCTGCACACCCAGACAAAGGAAACCATAAGACGAAGAAAATCTCCCATTCAAGTTTAGTATTTGCTGAATGATTTCATAACCTTCTCGCAATTCTTCATGACATGTATCAAGCAGGCTTCAGGGAAATAATGTTCAAATAGTAACATCAAACTCTTGCTTGAGGTAGTAATCACGGGAGTTGTTTGGAATCAAGTGCCTCAGCAAACCAGCTGTAGGATCCAAATTTAGTCCACTCCCTGATTGGATGCATGAGGATAATCATATCATTGAAATGCACCATAATTTTTTGCAAATTGTCAATGGTCATGTCATACATGTCCACACCGAGCTAACATGACATTTGTTTTACAACTAAAATTCTCCTGATATTAATGTCTACAAAAATCATATCACTAAAATATTATTTTGATTTAGACACAAATGTTATTTCTTAGCACGTCCCTATCAATCTATTGAAAAACATTGAAACTATTGATACTAAAATGACTATCACCAAGACATGGATGCAGAAGTGGAGGATCACTCTTCATCTCTAGAGCAAAGTCCCATAGCTACCTAGTAATCATTTTCCACTCAGTTTGGATCCATTTTTTCATTACAACGTTAAGGTAGCAAGGAATCCATTCCCATGGTTTTCTATGGTTCTTTTGGGTGGTTTCCAATATCAGATTAGCCTTTTCTCTTTTTTCTTTTCTTTGATCTCAGCGTCCATTTTGAGAAGATATGTATTTCGGATAGTATAGGAATAAGTTTACGATTGCGAGGTTTGAGGTCCCAACACCTACAATGGCCTCAACTACCCTTGGACCATAAGTGTTGCATCTACATGGTATCACATGAAATCATCTTGAACTGAGATAGAACCTAGAAGTAAGAGATTTTGAACAAGTCCCATGTTGGGATGCCACATGAATTGTAAACGGGTGGTTTTAAAACCCATGGATGAAAGTCCCTACAAAACTGGACTCCTTACCTTTGCTCATGCTGATAGAGTACACAGAAATACGATGCATTAACTGCATGCAAGATATAGGCAAAGCTCACCTCGATAATGGTCAACAATGCGTCTTTGTTGGTGCGCATGACAGAGAGAGTAGCTTCGCAGCATCTTCTGAAGATACCCTCCACACCGGACACTCCCATGCCATCGATAATGTCACGAGTGAGACGGAATGGTACCTGACATGGAACACCACGACCAAAACATAGTTGGTGCTTGAATGCAACCTGTCTCCTACTTTGATCATACGCTTGGAAAGTAACGAGAATGTTCATTTATTAAGGGACACTTCTGACTGCACAGGCCGAAGAAACAAGCTTAAGACAAAGAGCCATGTAAGTCTCACCTCTTCAGGCGCGTTCTCGTAAAACTTAGATTGGTGTAAACTAAGTTCATATTGAACAAATCCAGGACATACAATTAGAAGTGTTCCTTTACCAATCAAGGTGTTGGATTTCTTGTTATCTCAAGCTTGTGGCTTCGACCTGTGAAATCTACACTGCCTCTAATTGCATTTCTTGTTATCTCAAGCTTGTTGCTTCAACCTGAGCAATCGATACTGCCCCTAAGATTTTCCTTAGTCAGTTTTGTAGGTGAAATATGCACGCACCCGCTCAGGAGTCTTCAGCATGAGACCTTGCTCAAAAGCAACACCGAGATCTATATGCACCACTTCAGCAGTGACCTGGTCCAATAAGACATTCATTGAATGTCGATCTCCAAGGCCCACAACATATCCGACCTGGAAAAGCACAGTATCAAAAACAAAGTGACTAACTGCTAGTGGGAAATTCAAAGCAATTGCTGACTAGAACGATGCGTCTGCTTACAAAGTAAGGCTAGAGGATACACACCATTGAACTCGTAGCCACACTGCGAGTATAAGCAAGACGTTTTTCGAACCAGTCTGCAGGACGTGTAAATCGTTCCAGGAAGAAGTTGTGCATGACAGGCCTGTAAACCAGTACCAGCAATAAGGGACTGTTTTTGAACAGTGCAAGTTACAAAACAGATGGAACCACTGCTTGGACATTATCTGGCGCCCTGTAATACACTTGAGACCCTTCCATTAGACAACTGCTTCACAACCCTAAGAATTAATCCCTTAAAGGGTCTAGGATCCACAGTTTGAAAATGATCAGTTCCATTCATCATATTGTCAAGACTTTAGTTCAGATGCGGTCATAGTTTATATTACTAGAATCAATGAAGTAGATTGCATGCATATGTCAAAAACGAATAGAATGAACAAATACACGTCCCCATATTACCTACTCCATTTGAACTGCTAGAAAACATGAGGACTCTTGGTCCTTTACGGATTAATCATCCTTAGGGTGCCAGACTTATCGCAACCAGCCTATGGCACCAGGAGAGAACTCACCGGAAGTTTTTGCAAACTGTCTCAAATGCATGTCGCTTGTCTTTCTCCTATAAATGACAGTCGAACTCCAGATATAAAATATGCTTAGCGGAGGTGTCTGCTTTGCATGGTCCTAAATATAGAGCGTCTTTCATTCCAAGCGAATAATCTAAGTTATTACTATGCCTCGTATCTTTGCCTAGAACTTGCAAATTGAGAAATACATAGGATCTCTTCTAGAACGGTTACTTACAACCGACATGTGTTCCCGGCATTTCATGAATGTCCAATCACTGCCTCCATACCTAGCATGGGCACCTCCAGACCGGGTACTGCACAGAGGTAAGCATATATTCTGTCAAGAACGGACACAACCTGAAAGACTTCAAATGTAATCCACATGCAGGCCCTTCAATTTTGGCAAGAGACAGACCTGCCAAGAAGATATTCTCCCAAAGGAATAGTTCCATCAACCCACTCGAGCACGCCAGCACTTGGTGTGAATGGAACGACCTGCAGTTAACAATTCGCATGCGTATACGTTGAATATTCGTTACGGATCAAGCACTGCAGTTCCACATACGCAATGTACTGAAATAGACACAGGGATAGAGCAAATGGACCTTATATGTACGAATGCACAATTGGCGTTTGCACGTGTCAGGGTGATCTTGCAGTAGAGTATTGACAAGCCCAAAAAGCTGCTCCATTACCTATAACAGTGCATCACCACGTTTATCCACCACTTGCTGCAGCAAACATTATACCAGCTCAGCAAACCCGACAGCGAAGAACTTGAAATCTTACCGCGTCCTGTCGCAGATCATCATTACCAGACTTGGCCAGTTGCTTGTACCGGCGACCATCAGAACCCTTGCATTCTAGAACCTTTGGGGCGTTTATTCCATTCATAACCCTGCCCCCAAAGTGAGGAGTCAGAAAGCGTGAGGGAAATGGGCCAGTCCAAAAGCCTAATATTGCTGCAAATCTCACTGCATAGACAAGATATACTCCAGGAAGACCAGCGATTCATGGTTTGGAAATGACCAATTTGATTGAACAGAGTGAGAAAAATATAAATCAGATGCGTCCAGCTTTGAAATCACCAGAATTAGTAAAGAATCCCCGGAAGAATCAGTGACAAAGTAAAATTGAAAAAAAAGCTAACCATCCCCCCTCCGCCAATATATGACATACTTAAAACTGGTGATTAAAGACGGCAGAACCGCAGAAGTGGAACATACTGCAACGTGTCCGATAAGCCTTTGTAGTACGGGAAAGATCCTCTTTCATACTGACAGGCAGGATCCACTGGGATATGTGCTGTAATAACTGGCACCTGGGAATATAAAAAGTGATCACGCAGTCTTTAGAAGAATTATGGAATGATAAAACAATAGTGCTGAGAAAATGAGTTCACTGCCTTCGAAGCACAATTTTCTTAAGTTATATATTCGGAAAATAGGTTACTGACAGCACATAAACCGATTGTGGAGTCAAGTACCCACCAGTTCAAGCTGTCGAATGCTGCGGATTTCCCTTGGCAAGGGAATCTTTTTGTTAGTATCCTGTAGTCATACATCATTTATAATTGAATATATTTCAGATGAGAATAGAATCGAGACCAATCGATCATCATTGCAAATTACCTCAAGGCCAACCAAATTACTGCTGGAGTCATATGAGTCTTATGCAAAACAGAGAAACCCTTAACTCAAACACAAAAATGTAAAGAAGATAGCAATGCTCAGCCCTAATGTTCAGGGTAGGAAAGACTTCCACCTCCTTTTTGGTCTCAAGCTCAGCAAGCTTGATGTAAATCTCTACCATTCGCTTCATCTACACGAAAAGAAGAACCCACAAAGGTTATCTCGACTCAAACACTCCTATTTGACGAGTCCTAAACCAAGAACAGATGTCCAATGAACTCTGAGTGAGCAAAAACCTGTATCAATAGATCCTTGTGATATGTTGTCAATTTCTTCAAAAGTTGCACGGCCGTGTGTTTCTTGTCCATATCGACGACAAACGCGATCTTCCCACGTTGATTCTCCTTCACACGGTCACCATTCGCTAAAGCAAATACCTGTCCCCGAGTTGTTCACAATGCGCCCAATTTCACATATTTAAAACTTGGGAAGCCAATGTAATCTACGACACCAGCTCAGTGAATCATACCACGCACATCTCCAAGACATGAAAATGTCGTCGGGAATTGAAACTATGCAGACTACGTAGCATGATGGAGATGGTCGCAATCCAATACCTGGTACATGGTGTGGTACGGATGGTCGATTGCCATTCTTTCTACAAGAGCACATAATGCAAACTGCCAAAAGTGCACACGAGGTGAATCCATGAAGTTAAATTCCTACCACTCTACTCATCCGTAATACACAAAACCAGGTGTTTCCGGAGATGTAGCACCAAATATCATAGTCATGTTTGCAACCATTAGCCAGCAACTAAAACTCCTCTAGAAGACTACCGAGGTCTTCATCATAGAAGATACAACAAGCTCACATCCACAGCCCCACCTGGAAACTATGAGATCCTGTGGTTTGCTCCTTCAAACTCCCCATTCGAGAGGCTATTTGATAAACCAAGGGTACAAACTTGTACGACTGGACCTGCAATTCAATATACATATGATAAGAAACAGAGCCAAAGATATTCTATCTGATTGGGTTAAAAAGTTTGCAGACAACACCGGGTGGAATTTTTTCTCTTATAAACCTTGCACCAATTAGAAAGCTCCATTAAAAAGAAGCCTCAATGTCGTTGGTATTAAATATGACAAACTAAACTGACAACTTGGGCGTTGAAGTGTACCTTCTTTACTGTCTCCAGCATTGCATCGACCACCCGTGGGTTTGTGGACAGATTAAACCACAGAGACAACAATCTGAAGACCTGAGGTCACAAAGAGGCAAACGTACAGTTTCAATGACTATCTACTTTCAGAAAATTTCAGAAAAAATAGGTTGTTTCAGAAACTTTTAGACATCCCAAAGTACATTTTCCCCTTCATAACCAAGCACACCACCTTCTTGAGTTCGTCAAAAGAATCAGGAGGATCAGAGTCCACACATATAGGCCTCCCCTTGATACATAGGGAGGCTTGTGTGACTGGACCATAGTTAGACCACCCCAAGAATCGTGGTAAGATAGTCTTGACAATGTCGTCTAAAAAATCTTCAAACACTCAAATGTTACTGAAAACCTTGCTAATTATTTTCTCTTCTAACAAGATGGAGGGATTGTGGAAATCCCTCATCTAAAATAGGACCCAGAGTTTCACAAAAAAAGCGACCAACCGACGATTTTTTGGGCACAGTCATAGCACAGAAGGAACGCTTCATTTATCTGGACAGTTTCAGCTTCGTCATGGAGGGAGCATAAAGAAATACCAAGCACAGGAAAATATTCATTACGTACCACTCGCAGATCATACTTGTTGCCTGTGAGTAGGCAGTTTCGATAGTTGTCCAGTGCTAATCCTAGGAATTGATCTTTATCACCCTACGAGACCACAACGTCATCAATACGTTGAAAATTCGAATCACAAGGGTACTACTCAATTATCCCTCGTGATCTTTCCACACCAAAGTAGTAACGGTGTCAAAATTGGACGCTGAGCATGAGATAACCTGCATGCACTGGGCTTCCTCATCGTCTAGAGCAAGCTGTTTATGCAGCTCAAAGATCTTCATGGAGTAGTCCCTTGCATCACCCTGTCACCAAATTTGCGCCACGACATAAAATACAAGTTGAAAGGACTTAACACCCTTTGACAGGATCGGAGCTTCTTCTAGTACATAATTTTAATCAAGACTCAACCCCGGATCAAAAGAATTTCTGGCGCAAATCTTGAGATTTAGAATCGTGCCCATGGGTTAAATCCAAGGTCAACGATCACAAAGCTCAGTATTTAACTCTCGAGTGCCCCAATGGGCAAAAGTGGCCACTTTCATATCTTTTGAGTAGAAATAAATCATTGAGGAAGCTTCAATGGAACAAAATGCTTCCAGTGAAAGAAGAAATCATCTCCTAGATTTTTGAAAAAATAGAGATATGTTCTGAAAGTTATAAAATTAACTGCAAGCTTCCAACGTGGGTCTTCTATTCTTGACTTCTAGGGTTTTAGGATTTACGAGAAGGATCATTTCGGATCACACATAACAAAACCTAATACAACGTATTCACTTACCTTTTACTCACTCTAAGGCGTATTCACTTACCTTTTGACTGTTGATACGTTTCTTCAAGGTTTCAAGCTCCCGAGACTGCAAATCACATGAAACATAGAGGTGAGATACTAGCAGTCTACATGACTTGAAGACAGGAGTACACTGTAGAACGAGAAATTTGGCTGGTGACGAAACAGAAACCCATTGGTCCCCCTGAATGGGAACTGCTGGACATGAGCAGTCTACCTTGTGCTGCCGCAACCGCAATGCTGCTTGCCACTCGCTTGAGTTGAGGCGATCTTCATAACTTCTGTAAAGACTGTCAGTGTAGTGAGCCAGCCTGTAGTAGGTACGGCACAATCGTTGCGCCCACCTCACATAACTGCCCGCACTTTGGTCAAGACCCTTAACGGCTTTTTCCACCACTTCGACCGACTTTCCCAAGTAGAGTTCCAATATTGTCCGGAAGCTGTACGTTGTAAACAATAGCAAACAGTCAAGTTCTGTTCAGAAATCAGAACACACGTGAAGACATCTCCTCAAGCATGCTACACCTCCAATTCCGGACTTGCTAATTCGATCATTGCACACCTGTCCGATCGCGTTTCTGCAAGCCATTTTCCAGTGAGACAATGAAGGGCTGCAGATTCTCCAGCTTCAACGTCAGAATATTGCAAGATGTATTTCATCAGGTTCACTGCCATTTCTTGTTGACCCTGGGCCCACAGGATTTTCGCCTCTTCAACCTGTTACCACCCATAACCTACGATATATTACAGGAAGACTACCTCAACACAGTTCCAAGACGCTGAATGTATCACTTTCGTGCATTGGCTTCTTTCAGAGTTTGGTTAGGAATCAGTTGAAATGGCTTGTGGAGACTGTGCATCAAAACAGCTGCAAGACCTTACCCTGGCAGCTGACAGAAGTTTTCCCAAAAAAGGTCCAGGTACATCTGAACTAGATTGTCCACTAGTGCCACTCAGAATCAACTTCAACTCGTGAATTGAATCAGCAGCTTGATTCCGTCTACCAGCCTGCCACGTAGACAAAGAACCTCAGCTTCAGGCGAGGCGTTGCATAGCACTTGTGGAGGTGGTACGCTAATGAAGGGCCAGAATTTGCTAAACAATTTGCTAAATTGTATATCACCCAAATCAATTACAAACATTGCAAGTGTTGGTCAATAAAAAAGAAAATTGAGAAAAAAAGAAAACCCATATGACCCACTCAAATATGCTACAAAAGCATGAGGCCCAACTTGAAATTCTTGGTCGTTCAGGGAATTCAAGCACAGGCTGGGGTACGCATCTTCGCATGATACAAGATGAGTTGCACACCTTCCGGGCGAGAGTTGAGAACTCAAGTAGGTGACGAGGTAGGTAATCTTGACGATTGAGTACATGAAACAATACTTTCCGAAAGGTGATATATGGCTCCAGCAAATCATAATGAGATTGCATCTGCCTTATGTTTTCTTGCCATAAGTCCTCAAATGCAAACACCTGGAATGTGGTAACAAGTCAATGCCTCAAAATAAAAACGACCTTTCTCGGCTGTGATCCAACAAAACGATAAGAATAGAACGCAAAGGCTCCGGTGGAATGTATTCAATAACTAGAAACATCGGGTCCAAGCTTAATCTTCATGAGCTGTAGGGCCTTAAAATGCCACTTGCATGAGATTCAATAAATCCATACCTTGATTATCCAACTTGATAAACACATTTGATCCAGAGAAGAGATGAAGGATAAACGTCCTGTAGCCTTTACCTGTGTATCAGACGGAATATGTGGACCAGCTACCACAGTGCGCTGGGACATCCTCCATCTCATCTCCCATGCTTGTGAAAGGCACTCAAGCATCTGCGTTGAGAAATATCAGACATCAACATGACACTTCTCCAAAAAATGAAACTTTCTCTTGCATAGCTCGAAAAAAACAGTGGCTTCTTCGTGGTCAACCCCAAAGTGTCCAGATGGCTAAAAGTGACCTTGTTCCATTCCTATCGGAGTTGAAATAATTCATTTAGAAAGCTTCAAGAAAGTAAACAAAATGCATCAAAAGGGGACAACAATCTTATTCTATATCTATGAACAATAGGTGAAATTTTTTTCAGTTGCTATAATCAGCTATTAGCTTCCAGAGTAAACTTTCAGTTTAGTTTGGTCACTTAGCGGTTGAAATTAGTGCCTGGAAACCTTGACTCACAAAACGACCAAAACTGTACCTGAAGTTTCATGATAGCAGGATTCACAGTTTGTGTGCTCTCCATGCTACTGAGCGTCATGCCCGTAATGATTCCCTGCAGTTACACTTCACACAGTGAGTGCTGAGATAAAGAATGAAACTAAGGATGTCCTGCGGAAACATTCTGAACCCAACGAGGATCATGCATAAGTCTCCGGACATGTCATTTTTCGAAGAATCACTCCAGCAAGACGAACTCTCTTCCTGTATCCCACGTGGATTTTCGTACCTGTCTTGCATGCTGCAACCGAGGATAAAAAATTTCAGCATCACCTTCCACCAGGGCTCTCAAACAACTGCCCAGAAGTCCCACAGAAGGACGCAAAACACGTGAGAATGTCGATGGGATGCTCAAATTGAAGACTCCTGCACTTTTCATATCCATGCACAACAGCTCGAGCTTGCAAATAGCAAAAAGTTTGTCTCAAAATACCAAAATAGATGAAACATGTTTCAAAATAGCAAAAAGTTTAAAACCTAAATCTGCCACTGCTATGATCATATAGTATCAAAGGGATCATTGACGAGTTTAGTAGAATTTTACCTATGCAGGTGTGCATGAAAAGCGAGTCCTTTGTGACCACCTGCTTGAACATTGAACGAGTCATCGACAAAGACACAACCGGAGGGGTTGTTGTCCCAATTGCATGACCTCCAGGCCGCCTCATATTGCAGTTCTCGAAACTCGGGGTCACCTTCAAGGTCTCTCTGCTGTGCAAGGCTCTGGTTGCAAAGGTCAACAACATATGTGCATCCCATCTGCCGTAAGGATCTCATCAAGCCTTTGTGAAACTGCCAGTTTTGCTCGTCTGCAGAGTCCCCTACTGCGTCACCTGATCTTGGGTTCAGCAATGGTGACTTCCTACTACGTAACAGCAGGTCATATGTCTCCACAGCTTTATTCCAATTCCCTTCATGCTCATAAGTCAGCAACTGAGATCGCACCTAATTTTCAACTCACCAGATTCCATGGATCAATTGCAAACAACCATAACTGCACAGCATTTGAATAATATACTGGAATGAAGGACCCTGAAATATCACCCTAAGCAGCTTCACAACACTCTAGGGCTGGCTCATATTTGTTGGTGCAGCTTGCACGAGTCTTTCCAGTCAAGCAGTTTGTATACAATCAGATTTCGGGTAACAAAAATAACAACCTTATGTGAGCGAGCAACACCGTACACGCCATCAGGCTCATTGATCTTTGTATACACCAGCAACAGCAATTCTATGTGAGCAGGTAGCTGCGCCAGAACAACAAAAAACAACGAGTTGGAAGAGATCAGAATTTCAAATGGCATGTACAGTCGATTCACCATTGATGGTGGGATCCCAAACTCGGCATATGCAGGGGGGAGAGCCAGGTACCTAATAAGAAGTCACTCACGACGTTGTAAGTAGAAACCACTCACAACGTCACCACGACGTTGTAAGTAGAAATTTGAAAAAAAACGCATGCGAAAACTCAAGGCATATTGAGTACAAATGGAGAGTTCCAAGAACTTTTAAGCATGATAACAAATATGATCTTAAGTTTTACTACTACGTGGGTCACTCGTTTGCAAGCAAACAGATACAACAGAGAACATATCCCTAAGAGTTGAGATGAGCATGTATATACCTTGTTGCTCATCGAAAAATCAGGCTCACCAAGTGTGAGACTTCCAAACTTTTCTTTGCACCAATGCTCCACGTATAAAATTGTTGTAAAATATGCCGCACAACGCTACACGACATTAAGAGAAAAATGAGCCATAACAAAATTACTTCTCCAGCTTTCAAACCTTCACATTCAAATGCCATTTTTGTTTTAGAAGTGTAGATTAAACCAGATAATTTTGAGCTTGAAGATCTCAGTACTTCTCAAAGCAATTTTCATATTCAAAAAGCCAAACAACTAGATTATGAGTGTAGCTCACTTGGGCTGCTCCTGCTGTTGTGAGGTAGTCAATTTGCAACCAATACACCTGTGTTCAGACACAAGTCCAGAACACACAGATGACTCGACTTACTTAACACTCAAACACCACAAACCGAAAGGAATTTCAGATGACAATAAAGAAATCACAGAGAATGCTACTCATAGATCATCATGGAGGACAACACTTTCACTTGAAAAAGTCAGTGGAGAACACCTACGTCCAACATATCGCATAACTTCATCCTAAGAGATGTGAAAAGCCAACTCTTAAAGAATAGTTCCTCGAGATAAATCACCTTCTGCCACCTCAATGTTGATACATTGTTCTGAGCACCCTCGTGCTCGGAGGTTCCTACACCAGATTTCCTTTTTCGTGCAGAGCCATATCTGCCGTCTCCAGGATTTCCAGCTTCTTGGTCTCCCTAAAATGCAAAATTAAATGAGTTAACGTATCAAAGGTGCAAAAAAAATGCCGTACACACTTACAGCTACTATTTCAATGTAAAGCTGGCAGTGACACAATCCAATACATTGAAGACGGATTATCGTTCGACAATCGATGTCCATAATTACAGACCTTCGAATTGTCTTTGCCCCTCAAAGATGCGCCTTTCATGGTGTTAGCAACATTGCTACACCTAAGGGTATTTAGAGCACCCAGAAATAGCTGGATTGATCGCATATCCTGGTTTTGCTCACCCAATATGTGCTCCTCAACCTACATGGAAACGAATCATGTAACAAATCAAACACTTACATACGATTTCACAAAGTACAGTAGACACGGTTTAGCTGAGAAACCTCTTCAGAGCACAGGGCTAAGATACTCCTTGTTATTTCAAAATGAAGAGTATTACAGCAAGTCAAACATAGTAATAAGAAATAACTAGGTGATGAAAGGGCATCACAGCAGATAGAATTGAATTACTGTACTCCTACCCTGGAAGTCACGTAGAAAGCAAAATCTCGACTCACCTGCTTCGAAATAGTAGTGCAGAGTTCGCTATCTGGTTCATTTCGTGCAGCCAGGACTCCAAGAAGATAAGAGAAGACAAGCTCGGCGAGGGCAGCTTTTTTCAATACTAGCCCTTGACAAATTCTGATTTACCCACCCCTAAGACATCCTTAAAATGTAGCAGAGAAAAGACACAGGGGAACCAAATACCACACCCAGCATGTACAAGCATTAAACACACAGAAAAACAAATCCCTGGCAAAAGAATCAGCATGGCTTGAGATCAGCTAAAGGCATCAGGGCACACTTTGTTTCATGAAATTATATTCTAGGTAAATAATTTAACATCATTGACTAGGATACTGCCTTCACTTTAACAAAGCATTGATAAATATTTACAGATGCAGATTCTGCTGTTACCTTAATACCCAGTCGTCCGTATACTCTATTAAAGAGTGCACAAGCTCACAAATCCAGAGATTGTAGGCTTTACCGACTGTCGTCCAAAGCTGTGGCTCCTTAGCTGAAATTGCTATACCTGCAGTAATTCCATCACAAATCATGATGCCATGCTGAAAAAGTATGAAACAGTCAGGATCACAACTGTTATTCATGATAGAATTCAAGTTTGCAATCCACTCTACACGTCAGTGTATGGAACACAGAACATTGTGATTTGGCAAGTGAGCATTGCTTACTTGATGACTGTTGCAGTGACGTAATTAGCATGTCCTCTACAAGCTTTGGATTTATTCCCTTCGAATGCACCTGTGGGTCACAATATGAAGATCAGTAATTCTATGTGTTTCAAGAGTAGTGTCACGAACGCGCACGTGAGATTCTCACTGCTCTTACTAAGTTACGTTATGCGAGTACCTCCAAGTAAGCGCTCTCTTTGAATGCTAATGCCTTTAACACGCGCTGACCTTGGTCAGTTGACAGTAACGCCTGCATGAGAACGCAGCGCTTTTAGTCAGCAGATGCACCACACTGTGAACTTATGTTGTCAAAAAAACAAATCAACATCCCATGCCAAAATATATGTTCATTGACTAGAAAATCCAGATTAGATCAGAGGTCTGATAGCGAAGTGCCGGCCTGAGGAGTCCATTTTCCTGATAAGGGTATTTTATGAGAGTTGCTACTCAAATAATTTCTCTTAAAAAATAAAGATTTAGAGGATGAAGACAACGGAAGAGAACTGGAAACTTGGGTTCTTTATCTGCCCAAAAAAGAAAACCAACATTGAAAACTCGTAGAAAATAGAAAAGGACATTAGAATCGCCAAAACCAAAGAGACGATACCTTCAAAGTCCTAGATGTTAGCTCTATGATTTGAACATTGTTGTCAACCAGGTAACCTCGCATTTGGAGCATGATCTGCTTCACAAGATTGTCTGGGGCGACCAGTTCTGCGTGCGAGGTTACCTCCGTGATATTTGAAGCCTGAGAGGAATCCCCTCCAGATTCTTCTGGCAAGTGAAACACTACAGCGTGTGGGTCACCCATGCCAACCTGTCAAAATATGAATAATAGTCGTAATGAAATTAAGTTCAATCAGCACTTTTGAGAAAGAGCAAATCCAGTCAGAGCACCTCAAACACGTCGATTTACAGTGGGCATTCAGATGTCCCAGACACGACATCATATACTACGACAGGATATACGTACAGCAGCCAAAGAGATTCCAGCTAGATCACGCATATCGGTATAATTTTCCTCATCACAAAGTCGCACTAATCTCCACGCCGCTGACACCACCTCTGAACTACATCGCCACCTGCTCCCATCTTTACTGACGAATGGATTCGCGTATAGCTCTCCCTTTCGATACTTGAGCTCATTTGCAAGACTTTGTAAGCTGCACATGATATCCCATCAACATCAAAAGTGATTACAAAAGCAATGAGTGAGATTTGAGCACAGGTGTTAATTCTGGCTAATCGCAACACTCAAATACGTGTGCAATCATGAAGGTTTAAGAGATGCATGAGCTGCTCAGTGTAGTGCAAAATTCCATCACTTGCGGAGTGCACAACAATGACTGTTGTACTACGATATCAGTAGAGCCTTTTTATTTTTTTGGATTTCAGATTTGAAGGACTTCAACATCCTGCGGCAGGTCAATGTGGTGTAGAAACTCTAAAAACGCTAGCCGTGTTACAATTAGAAGGTTAGAAATTAAATGGAATTTCAAAGACGTTACAAGTGGCAAAATTTAATGCGGCTGGGTGGGGTGGGGGTGGGGGACTACTAGTGAGATTTGCAAAAACCTGCTCAGTTGAAGTTGCGATGGGAGGCTCGGCGCTCGCTTCACAAACTGCAAACAAAAGAAGGGCTTCAGAAACACACTTCGGAAAAAGCGACCTGCATTAACTAGATTACAATGAACTCAGGGCACGATGAAGATGTTAAAAAAGATCATATTATAACTACAACAAATGACAAGATTCCACTTCTAACCTAGGTTATTCAAACAATAATCGTAAAGATCAATATAACGCTTCGAGAGAATGCTCATAGATCCTGTCCACTGGTTGCTTGACTTTACAGGAAAATATGTCATTCACGAAAAGTTGGCATTGGAGATGATACAATTCATTTAAAGTGAATGTCCTTG
Organism: Rhytidiadelphus loreus; assembly: GCA_947034895.1. Lineage (NCBI taxonomy): Eukaryota > Viridiplantae > Streptophyta > Bryopsida > Hypnales > Hylocomiaceae > Rhytidiadelphus > Rhytidiadelphus loreus. The sequence goes on along the minus strand of OX344765.1, from coordinate 21,731,646 downwards.
AACCAAACAACGATGTAATTGGAATGGATAGTACCTGGACGAACTCATCTGCGAGACTTCTACCACTACACAAGCTGCTGTGCAGCGCTCGCATGGGCTCGAAAATCGGCAGGTCTGGGAAAGGAAACAAATCCTGAGAAGGATATTTGAAAACGCATAAGTCAACCATAAAATCAACTGGATCGTAAAATTCCAATAAAGAGAAAACCTCGACTTCCCGCCAGGGACGACAATTTGCAAGCTGCATACAATCTGGCCCTATCAACCGGCCCCTTTCATAGAGCTGAACATGAATGACCCTGGAACATGAATGACCCTGGAAACATGAACATGAATGACCCCTGAACATGAATGACCCTGGAAACCAAGATGACAAACCCATATGTAAAACAATGTGGCAGACGTTTGACAAAATGCAACTAGTAGAACCACTAGCAGGAACTCTCACCGTCATTCCAGAAAACCTAGTCACGTTAAATCCTGCTACTCGTTAGTACCATGCAGTTCCTAAAAAGTAATGCCAATTGTAAAGCAGCCAGAATCATGTACGTCTGGCGGGTGAGTTCTCTAATAGAACCCAACAAGCAGTCTTACATTTACGCAGAGATTTGTGTCACACAAACGTTCACTAACGGTGTTCACGAGCTTACTTTGATAGAATCATGTAAAGTGTGGCTGGCTTTCACTGTCAACCGCTCCAATAATGCTACCAACAGCATGTGTGGTTGAAGCGAGACATTCGATTGAAGCTCATCAAAATCAAAAGAGTCTCGGTCATTTGCTGTGATGCACGAAACCACCTTCGACACGATTGACTGTAGAACAAGCAAACTAAGAATGAGAAGCATGACTCCCAATATATAACATGAACCTCAATATGCAGATCACCCTGAAACAGTATTGAAGCCTGCTGAAGCGTAGTCACCTATTAAACATAAGAGTTCGATTACAATGTACGATGTAGATACGGGTCTGAGCTCACAACTGAACTATGCTAGGTTCCCAATCTACAAATTCCCTGGGTGGCGGCTACCTGAAGCTGGTCGCTGAACGTATTCGCAGAGCTCAAGGGGGAAGATTCGACTTTGTCCAAAAGGTGTGCCAGAAGTGTACAGCATTGCTTTTGCAGGTCTTTGATCTCTATGGACTGCAAGATAATATGCACGACATAACTGCGCTCATAACAACAAGACGTTAATGTGGTCAGAGGGTAGCAGGCGTTGAAGCGACGGTAATGCGATGCGAACACATGGTGATTTGGAAGCCAAGTTAGCCAACCTATTGTTCTAGCAATTAGAAAAGGATTGTTTACTTATTTCTATTAAACCCAACAGGCCCAAATAGCTGATAGTGACCGGTTCCATATCTATTGGAGTTGAATGAATCATTTAGGAAGGTTCAAGGAAGGCAACAAAATGTTCCACTAGAAAGAAAAATTCATGCCCTACATTTTTGAACAGTATTGAAAGTTATAATAATCTAATATTAGCTTCCAAAGTGGACCTTCGATATTTTGCATGGGCAGTCATGGTTTTAGACAGGAACATCTCACCGACAAGTGCTAGAGACAACCAATCGTTTGTCTATAACAGTCAAAATAGCCATCAAGCTGGCAAGTAAATGGCGCCGATGACGTGGATGACTTGCAGAGTCGATCTCGTAGTGCAGCTGGAGAAGAAGCTGCACAAGCGTCCGCAAATGAAGTATAAGGGTCAAAGAGATGTAAATCTGAATCGATTTTCTTGAGGCCAACGGATAGCCGTTTCCACATATGTTCGATCTAGGAAAATGAGAACAACGCAATTAAATATTGGTTCTGCACAACACATACCATAAAGACACGATCAGGCCGAAAAACCTGCATCTTGTCAACCACTCCTTCCTCTTGTGAGACAGGTTCTCTGCAAAGGAAACAAGATTTTAAGTAAAACTACTGCTTGTAAGTAACCTATAGCTGGACTTATAAGTGGTTCCAAGACTACGCGTCAATGTATTGGAATGAAAATAAAAGCCCAAAGTAAACTAAATTTGAACAAAGTGACGGTCGCAAGCTCACAGTAGAGGGATCAACAATGATATGACTGAAGCCCTTACATATCCAAAAACCCATCCACAACAGTTCGTACAGCAGTCGAAATAGCATCTTTTGTGAAGTGGGGGGGTTGCGGCGTCTCCACGTCACCGCATAATCTGAAAAGAAAGTTGACTATCGCAATCTGAAAAAGTTGAAATTTCTCCAAGTCAGAGAAGGGGAATTTTCAAAGACAGCAGAACAGACCACCTGATTCCTGGGCGGGGGAATATTGATACCTACCATGTGCTTACGAATGAGAGTATCACGCTCATCTTCTGACAAATCAGCCGCTGACAGCATGTCCCTTTGTAGTACCGCTCCAGCCTTCTGCTGCTCCTCTGGAGTTCCATGGGAATGCAGCGGCAATAGACTTGCAAAAGTTGAGGCGAAATGACGCCTCACAAGTCCAGAGAGTGGAAGAGAAATGCTCTGCCGTTTTTCAACATGTTTTCTCAACATATTTAGCATTGAACGATTTCAGACTACGGTATGTACCACTATTCTATGTCTTACAGAAAAGCACCGAGACGAATTGCTAACAAACTCAGACGAATTAATAAAACATTTGGCAGGACAGTATACACACCCTTAGAAGAACAGAAAAAGAGAATAGAAGAATATGAGATTTCTAATACACACCGTAGCTATCCATTCCAGCTCATCCTTGTCATCATGGAGGAATAGGGATGGAAGAAGCCAGGGACAGCATTGCTCCAAGAACACTGCTGTGTCTACGCTTCCGCTGAGTACGTCCTTGATCTAAAACACAGGTACAAATGCAAATGTGACAACTGCTGGTCGAGGCAAATGAAACCGCCACATATAGTTGCTATCAAAATCAGATTGTGGGACTACATCCACCAGTTACCCCTTCTACAGCGCATCATGAAATCTAGAAAAAATTCCACGCAATGACCCTTCAAACGGGAACGAATAAGAAAAAGATTACATGTAAGTTGGAACGTACGACAGAAGTGGGAATTGATAAGCTGACCTCAACAAGTGATGGTATGGACAGACGAGCTTTCACCCATCTGGTCAATAGCGCTCCCATCAAATAATCAAGATACTGCAAACAGGATTTTTTTGTCACATGATTCAATGTAGGATTTTCCAACCACTAGAACCCTGACGAGGTTTTAATAAAATGTACCTAGACCAGCTAGGTTCGAATTAATTATGCAACGGCGGAGAGTGCCAACGTAACCGAGATTTCAAAAGAAACATCTGGTGTGATCACACAAACAACTTGGGAATAATGTCCCAATAATTAATAAATACACAAATATTCACTATGCACTAGTAAGACACCTCCGACATCTTAAACAGTTGACTGTCACACCAAGAGACAGCAACATAGACGACGAAAAGTACTCAAACCAGACTCTTCAAGCAGATACGCAAAACAATATTATTAAAATGAAAAAGTCCAAATAGCATCTTAAGAGATTTCCCGGTAACTTGATAAAGAACAATTAGTTATACTGACCTTCCAGCGGTGCGGATACCGTAGTTGATTTGCTACTGTATCCAGGATATTACTGACGAGAAGTCTGCAGCAGAGTCGCAATAGCAAGACATCAGACACAGCCTAATCCAATTTCCACTGCACTATCAAACCTCACTCTGAGATATTACAATTCAGTTCGCTGTATAAAATGTACGCACTGATGGGCTCCGAGATACTTGATGCATTAAAATGAGCCAGCAGCCGCAGAAATGGTTCATCAAGACATTCAGTCATCTAATTCTGCTCCCATAAAGATGATAATAAAAAGTACAACCTTTGTGATGGATTCAGGGCAGCATGAGCACACAGCATAAACAAAGCCTGTAGGAAAAGTCACAATCAGTTGAAGAACGATGCAAAATCATCCCCAGAGTGACCCTGGATCCAGAATATCTGCAGGAAGGTCAATGCAGAAAGCCTCGAACAGAGTAGATCATTAGACTGCCGAGTTGCTGATTGATACCCTTACCAAGTTAACCCCTAAGTGCCCAACTGGTCAAAAGTGTCCCACTTCAATATCTATAGGAGTCAATATAAATCATTTAGAAAGCTTCAAGGAAGCCTCCAGGTACCCAATAGATAGAAGAAATCATACCCTATATTTTCAAAAATTGAAATACGTTGCAAAAGTTACTAAAAACGACTCCTAGCTTCCGAAGAGAAATTTCTATTTTTAACACGGCTGAATAATAATTCAGCAACAGGATCAAAAACTGCATGGTTCCCATCGATATTGGACTGAAATGCTTACCTCGCCTTCCACTTTGTCGCTAAATGCAGCAATCTCTCCTAGAGTAAGCAAAGTTGTTTCTGTTAAAGGGACGGCTTGTGTGCCTGCCGACTTGACTTCTGAAGCCCGGACTACCTTGCTTCTTGTTACCATCGCCATCTTGACTCCAGAATTAGCACTGAGAAAAACAAGTCACCGTTTACAACTATTCTCCTCCAAGGTATTCTACATCCCGACGAGTAAGGCATAGAAGAAGTCAGACTGACTATCAAAGAACAAAGATTCTGCAACAGAATATATATTTCAGCCTTTCTGTGCTCTCCAAAATTACTATTTACATACATTGTAGGGTGTGCAGCCCCATGTCCAGCACGATGTCTCATGATGTCTCATAAGCTTACCATATATCACGGAACAGTCCATGATGTCCGTCCCACGTCTGAAAGAGAACCTTAGCTCGGACAGAAAATAGACGTCTGACTCTGTACTCCAAGTCATGCATGTAGCCCAATAGTTTCTCCGTTAACTCCTGCAGGCAAACGGCTGTAAAATTCTCGAAGGCTACAGAACGCAAACAATATATAATTGATTTACAAGAACATATAATTGCATTAGGAAAAGTTGAGAGCGTTGAAAGTTCCAATACTGGGCTCATTTAGAATAGTAAGCTATTCTAGCTACTCATTCAGGTCTAAACCGACGAAGGTAAATCTATGGGCACATTAGCAGAGGAGCAAGAAACTACGGGAGAGGCAATGTAGCATACACAGGTCAACAAGCCTTACTCGATGCAGTTTTAGATATGGAACATCGTAAACTCGCAGACATGTGCTTAAACATCTGACAGACGACTATCAAGTCTATTCAAAACATCTTGGACACACAAAAAACTTCAATCAAGCTATCTTGCTCATGTGCTTTAGGATTTACAAGCGATCAGAACTGAAATGAACCAGTTAGCTACCCCTAAACCCACTGCATGTGCTAAAACATGTGCCCAACAGAAAATCTACAGTGAAAAATAAAACCTCAGAATCAGTTGCACTAACTAAGAAAGGTAGATATCTCGTATACCTGAGCCGTACTTGGAGAGACCAGAATATAGTTGAAGACCGTGTTAACAAACTTTTCTCGAGTAGGCCAAAGAAAGAGATTCATTTTCTCGATGTCTGCTATGAAAGAAGACAAATGAGGCAACACCTGTAGTTCCAGAATCCCACCAGACAATACACGCCACAGAATCCACAGGATTACGTTTTGATCCTCACAACTTGATCTGTCATTGTTCGTGTATTAGACCTGCCATTTATTATACTATACTCAGAAGAGTACTTTAAAGTAAGTAGTCAACCTCTTCTGAAAGTAACTGCACTCCTTTGATTGGAGTAACTTTGGCAGGGCTTCTACAGTCACTCTCATCCTGCATCAGTAAGTTGGTCAATATAGCATCGATGCCTTGCAAAATATCGTATCGAGCAGACTCACTATTCTGGCAATCTTCACGAAGCTTCTCCATGCAGTGCACCTGAGGGTCAGAGAAAAACGATTAACAAACGTTAAAAGAGGCTTTTTCATAAGATCATTCTATTTAAAAAGGAGCACGACGAGAAAGAGGAGAATAGGTGAAATATTTCTGAGATTGTTTGTCATTAGATTCACACATAATGCCCAACCACAACGGAAACAGAAAAATTGTCAGGAGACGTAAATGACTTATATGACGATCTAGAACGAGGGTAACAAAGCCATGAGGACAAACAAAAACGCTAGAATCATAAAGTGAAACACAGATCAGGGGCCAACCATTTCAGGCAAATGTGAAATAGTTTTCTCTTTCATAAGCTCGCATAAAATAAGCACGATTCTCCAGCGCATCTGCTCAAGAAAGTGCAACGGTCAAAGCACATTTCTCTGCGAAGTACTAGACATTGAGTCAAACTGGAAACTGATTCTTTTCTCGAATGCCTCCGGGGTGGGGTGGGCTGATCTACTCGGTGATCTAACTCTACAATTCAAGAAACAAGAAAATCAGCAATGAGGGGTCCTATAGGTATTAAGAATGGATTCAAAATGGGAAAAAAAAATAAAGAATAACGAAGACTACATCCTAGGACTAAACTCTCGTGAGCCCGAACCTTGCTGTCTTTTTCATCGTCTAGTAGTTTCAAGAGAACCTTGCATGTTGCCTCTGGCAGAACACGCCCAATATCAGCAATCATTTTCAAACAGAGCTCCTTCCATTGGTCGTAAAGACTATTATTTCTTTTCTTTGTTGAGCCTAGTCCCTCAAGGCTTTGAGAGCCCTGAAGACCGGTCTCAGAAAACTCATCCAAATCTACATCCATCAGTTTGATTTCCCCTTCACGGTCCTCAAACATTGTTACAGGGCTGCCTGGAATTTCTTCCTGAGCCAAAGAGCTCACAGATGCAGCGAGAGTGAGAGCACTTGAAAGAGTGCCCAGGAACCTGGTCATCAACGGGGGACCAGTAACTGGCGTGTCTGCTTCGTCAGCGAGCCCTTCGTTGGATACCAAGACTGCTCGACCCGGTGAAGACACAAAACTTGATAAGGCTGACAGGGCTGCTGGCGAGAATTCATGAAGGAAGGAATTCCAACAAGCACACAAAGCGGAACTTCTCGTCGGATCGCTTGTTTGTATCCGATCTCTGCAATTCTCGAGAATAGAAAGACACACCTCAAGTATGTTTGATAAACCTGACCATACTCTACCCTTGGAGCACCAATCTGGCAGCCGTTGGCCCCTGTATCAATCAGCACAGGATAAGGCATTAAATGAGAGTTTCTATTCTAAAAGTGCACACGACCTTCTACATGTCAGAAAAAATCCTTTCCTATCCAGAGCATTGAGGTAGAACTGGGAATTGAAGTCAACACAGTAGGCAGCTGCACTGTAAATTTGCATCTGAATCCTCTTCTGCACTAAGAACAATATAATAAATAATAAAACGTCCCCCCACCCCGCAACCGTCTCAAGAAACCTAGCCTTGTTAAACCTCGGCCGACTGTAATGACCTTTAAGGCAGTTTCTTACGTAAACTCTGCCAATTGTAACGGAGCTAGGTTTTCTAGACTACTTCAGGGGGGTCGATTTTCTACTAGTGGATCTAGCTTTGGCTATATTTAAGCACACAAAGTCAGATAACATCCACTTCCAATAAGTTTATTACAACACAATGATCTCAATACAATGACCAGCAGAAACATGCAACGATATGTTCTAGAGCCAACTTTCGTAGAGTTGAAGGAGCAAGAGCCCAATCCCACCTTCTTAGCATTGAATGTTCAACTCCAAAAATACAGTACGCAAGAAAACCACTTAAGAAAAAGAGGTATTGTAACGACGCTGTCAGCTCAGTCTTCTTCTGCAATATGAAATTCACTTTCTGCAAAAGCAGCTCCGATAAGTACTGGAGAAGAATATCACTGCTTGAACGCGGCAAGGGGCTGCTGCTTCGTTTGTTTGTATCCGACGCACCCTGTCCAATCCCCAGTATGAGAGTGCACTCGTTAATCCACAGATTCATTATGTAAACATCTCTCTACCATAAGGAATAAGTAAGCTCAGAGCATTGCTTGTAATCAAATAACTCAGGGTAGAGCAAGTGCCTTATGTTACAACGCTTAACGTTCGCTCTGCCAATAGTCTATATAGTACCTGAAGTTTCCAATATTAATATCACACTGTTGCGTAATGAAGACGCTGAAAGAGTCATCATCTATGTTATTCGGCAGTCACTTTAGATTCAAAGGTGAAATCAACCCCGTGAGACAATCTTTAAAACCTACAGTGAAACAAAGTGAATTCAAAAGTACGTACCATATGAATTGGAATAACGCCGGTTCTGGGTGAAAAATATAAAGAGCGGTCCATTGACTCCAAATCCAACTTCTGTTCTTTGCACTGTAGAGTTTGCACAGAAAACAGAATAAATCATGATGAGCTCATACTTGCAAACCCCGTAAAGACAAGCAATTTGCCCTACCACAACTGCGGTTATTTCTACTTAAGTAACCATATAACAACGGCCCCGAGTGCTCAAAATGCATAAAGTTATAAGATTAAGGGTCCTTTGAAGTGTTGAGGATAAAAGGATTAGCAGTTACCAAACAACAGGGAAAGATTAAAAATTCGATTTAATGTGTCCAGAAAGAAAAATAAGATTCCCATTACAGAATTGTTCAGTCAGAACTGAGCGTATCAAATGCGATCAAGGTCCAGAATGACGTCTACCTCTGCCCAGTGAGGCAATTCTTTGGTCAGGTCCAGTGACGCATAATTTTGAAGTGGTGACTGATTTTGGGGACGCATTGGAACGTAGCCCAGACTAAGCGCTAATACTGCTCCACTAAGAAGAACCAAAGGCATTGCTTCCAACACTGTCCCCTTTGGTTTCTCAGTCTCCTAAAATGAGTTTGTCAACAAAATGATAGTGAAAAAATGCAGATATTAACATACTTGCCCGCAAATAAAGCAAAGACTCTCTATCACTACGGGCCCAGCAAGGTCGACTAAACGACTTACAGTGACTAACCTACAGGATATTATGAAGCTCTGACCTGGAGATCCAGAGATGTCAATGACCACGCAAGAAGCTTGTGGCGAAGATCCAAATCAGCTTTAGATACAGCCTGCTTCATTCAAGAGCTGAAACCATGAACGTATGACAAAACCGACTAATTTAACCGGTTATAAAACCTAAACTTCTTCCAGCGTCAACGTGTTTAACTGGATCATATGATTTTTCGGTCATCAAACTTTATCAGTCTTCAAAACTATAACAAAACGAGACAACATGGCAACATGCAGCATTACTTTCCAAAGTTACACAATGACACTTTTTTTAATTACAATGTCACTAGAGAAAAGGTGAAAATACCTGACTTCCAGGGCATGCAAAGAATGCAGCAATAAAATAGAGAATATTCCTGATATCGAACAGTATCGTCAAAATTGGTTAATATTGGTATCTAAATTTAAATAGAACGTCAAACTCAGGTTACAAGGTAATGAAACTGACATATTTCGAAGTGACGAAAGCAAGACCTTAATCCGAGTTCTTAATTACAATCCTCACAGATGAGGCGATTCCATGAACCAGCAAGCAAATTATTATATTTCATTACTTTCAAGGTCACAACCTAGTACTTACCCGGAAGGGACCTCCGAGAACACTTGAAGGTCCCAAAAAGCAGGAGAAATGTTGTAAACTGGCACCGATCTCTAAAAATTCCATGAAGAACCCACACGATTGGTCACAAAGCGTTATGAGTAAAATTGTCATTTAAACCCAAATAATATTGGAAAAAATGATTAAAATTGGGGTATCTAGATACTATATCATAACATTCAGCCAAAATTCCAAAATTCTGACTGAATTAAATTTGATAACATCGTAAGGATTCCCTACTACAGTGGTTGTGTTCACAGCATTCATGACTATTAGATATAATGAGAAAGCATCAATTCCATAGCATGTTCTCACTAGTCGACTCGGCACGTCCTGAACATCTACGGAAATACCCTCAAAAATAAAAGTCATTGCTAATGAAATACAAAGAAAGACCTTTCACTGATAGTGAAGACCAAAACCGACGAAACATACGGAAGATACAACGCAACAAGTGGTGAAATTTGTTTACCATGGTAGCAATTAGCCCGAGTAAACGAAATGACTCGTCCACCTGCAGTGAAAATTAAGGCATCGTACACAAGCATCACAATTCAATCAATAATTCCAACTCTTAATACATTTTATATGAAACATAAATTAGTGACAGATTTCAGAGACGTTCACATTCTACAACAGCAAAAAAACAATATTACAGTACCAAATGAGTACAATATAGAAATAGATCACAGCGAATCTTAAGTATAAACAAGCTGACCCTGAAGGGGGATTAAAGTATTACCACGGGTGAAACGTTAGTAATCAAAGGTAACCAGTGAAGCATAGAGTCCCAAATGGATTTCCAAACACTTGCTTTCTGCATAAAAACGGAATTTGTACGCACACACAGTGAGAAGTTTGCAGATAAACATAAGAAAATCATAGTTAGTATGTGACGGAAGATATAATATAAGGAGTTTCACCAATATACCATGCTCAATGTGTCAACCGACGAATTAACTGCGCCACGCCAGAGATTGCTCAACTCTTGGAGGCACCTGTGAACAACCGAAAACAAGTGTCATACAAATACGTATTCCAGCATCCACACAATGCAGCTGATAACTAAGCTGGATAGAAATGAATGGCGTCGTGAAATCATCAAGAATCTTATCCCTGATATGCCTTGACTTGAATGTCACAGCGTAATCAATCAATCCCAAGCCTTATTAGTCTACAGACCACGTGGCCAAGATCACTTTACTTCTCCTAATTACTCAGAAATCTTAACGCTCAGGAAATGTTAGCCTGAACAGCACAAAACACGAAAGCCTAAATCCCATAAACACCAAAATATATGTTCTACTCAAGCCCAGTGTTCCAATAGCGGAGGACCATACCGAAGAGTCCAAACGGGAGCTCCAAAGCTCCGGGTGTTCACGCCTTCAGTCATAACTCTACCCACAGAGACGAATATCAAAGTGTAAGCTCAGTCACTAGATGAGAATCAGAAATATCATTCATAGAAAACGAGCTAAAAAGTATGTACCACAATATGGACATGAATGTCTCTGCCTAATTGTGAATTATTAAAACAACCTTGCTTGAATAATACACATACACGTGCTCCCAATTTCAGATGCCTTAACCATTAAGGGCAGTCATTGCAGAGTGCTCGCATTATGCTACTTATTACCAATACTTAGTGGAATAATTGTAACTCATTACAATGAGTCCTGAGCCGAATAGTACCGTTCTAAGTTGCCAGCTAAACCATCAAGCCATGCTTCAAGAATATTGGAGGGTAATTGAGGCCCAAAATTGCGAATCAAAACACAAAATGCTCCATCCCTGCAAGCCAACACCAAACACCGCTGCTTGTTACCAAAGCTTCATCCCAAACATTCACACAAATCTTAGTCATACAAATCTGAAGAAGCACAATGACGTACCACAAAATTTTGGCAGCAGTTATCTTCTCCCCCAGAAGAGCATACACAGACTCCCTTCTCCTGCGCTTACTAGCGTTCCCATACACCCTCCAAATCTCATCTCTCTTGCCTACCTGTAAAGTGAATGACATGGATCATGTTCTTGTGCCCACTGTAAAGCACACGTTAGGTATGCAAGGTGCTTCTACGTACACAAATTATCAAACATATTATCCAGAATAAGCGGTGCAGACACTGCTGTTTAATTGTCGTGTCAAAAAGCCTTTTCGCAGTCAATATTCTGGTACCTCTTGCCTACACCGGCTTCTTTTCCGAATTAACCTAACAATGTTCAATGTTCCTGGTGAATGCCCTGATGCTGAACATGAGTTTCAGGTCGAGTGTAGTGCATCCTTAAGAAGCTACTAAGAACCTCGTGCTTCACTTTTGTAAGAGCCTAATCCAATAACTAACGTACAACATGGGGCTACTTTGGGGCTAGTTTTAGTGTACAAGGACATATGCAGAATAGGTCTTGTAAAACACTGGAAATTTTCATGGCGTCTAAGTTAGGGTTCATGGGTTTATGCTACTGAAATTGCAGTCAGGGACAGGGTACGCACTTTGTGCCTAGAAAGTCTTGTTTACCTCAAAGAATGTTGCTGCTGCGAATTCAAGAAAGCATCGCTCACTACGGCTTACCGAACCAACTTTGTCTTCACGCATTATATCGTATCTGCACTGCCAGGGCACAATTGAAGGAGCAGCTAGAAATACATTTTGACATTCAAAAGGATTTAACATAGACAGACAGATGTAGAAGCAAATAACATTGACGAACTCATCATTGAATGAACTTCAAAATGGTCAACCTGTGGTATCCAGTAAGAGCGATCCCAGTTTGATCTAGCTCCTTCTCCACCAACCCCAGAAGCTCCTCCAACACGCCTACATCATCGGATGCTAAAATGTATTGAAGTTTCATCTGCATTCGGGCATACAGAACAAGCTCATCCTGCAAACAAGCAGTTCAAAGATCTCACATCAAGTAGAGGCACAATCATCTCAAAGTGCGATTCCTGCTCAAATTAATAACTATTTTTTGGGGTCATAATCTAATCTCATCTTTAATTCTCACAACTGAAACGGTCAAGCATGATAAAATAACAGCTGAAATACCGACCAGTAAAACTGCTCCACGACGAAAAAGTATCAGCAAACACATTAAATACTCACCTTCAAGTCCCGATCTCGTGTGGTTAACCACGTACGCACCATAAATGGCCGAAAACTAGTATGGAGCTTCACCACCTCATCTCCCAAATTCAATCCGTCTGCTACCAGAAATGCATTCAACGATGAGACAAGCTTTTTAGTTATTCGGTCTTCATCTCTGCACCCCACAGGTCACCGTCTTCGGTTAAACAAATCACAATAATCACGCAAATAAGAAAAAGGAACGGGTTTTGAAGCAGAAGCGATAGATAAACATGTGGTACAGTCCCGGGGAAAGGATATCCCGAGAAACTCATGGAGTAAAACAAGCAAATCAAAGTGAACAAAACCTGGCCCGGTGCAGCACTCATAAGTAACCCACACCCCCACAACGTATTCAAGAAAACCTAGGCACATTACCATTACCATAAATGACGTTACCATTGTCAGGATTTAACGTAGCTAGGTTTTCTAGAACAACCCTTGATAGTTTTCTACCAGTGACTGCTCAGTCACTTCTAAATAAACACAAAGTTCAGAAAAATAGATGATAAACACAATTTTCACCACCGACGAAAGCTGGAGCTGGATATTGCAGATGAAGATCAATACCTATTAAAAGCAAAGATTTTACAGAAGCCATCGACGATGTCATCCTTGACATGTGCAGCTAAATCTCCAGGCGGATTTTGCAGTAAAATGAGCAACGTTAAAGTATTCCTAAAAGCTTCTTCTTTGGCCACAGTCGGTTCGAAAGAGCAGTTGTGTACAATTTCCTTCGCCTTCGATAAATAATAGGTCACAAGATCTACACGAGAATGAGAAAGAGTCAGAGGTAGGGGTAGTTATGAGACTGAATGAAGCAGATATTTTCCATGTAACACGATAACATAAGCATAACTTAATCCTTATCTGAGGGGCAGCAATGTTGCCATAGTACCGTTGTAGATCTTCTTGCCCATGCGCAGGCGATATTCCACATCAGGAAGGAGCTCACGCAGCATGTGGCTATAATCGGACGAAAAAGCCGGTACCTCTAGCAGCATGTCGAGAATATGCTGAAATAATCTTTTGATCTTGCGAAGGAGAAAATGAGTCCTCCCTATCAAACCAAAGAGACTGAAAATGTAAATGCGGCTCAATCAGGTTGGCATCTGACGTCCTCAGGATCAGATTACAAACCAAAAAATAACAAACGAAAGAAAATTCGACAGGAAGCCCTCAACAAGTCTTAGATCGGTCTGACTAGTGCAGAGCAAGAGATCAAGGAGCCGACCATCAGAAGAGCGGACAAGAGAGCAAGCAAGTGCACCTGAACGACTTGTATCTTCTGCTTTGTGGACCAAGTTTCTCAAGGTCTTGGCAAAGATAGGTTTAGGCCCTCGCTTCTTGCTGGACGCCACCTCCATCCTGATGCATTCGCACAGAGCATGCAAAACCCCTGGCCATGTTGCAGCTACAGCACCACCACATGGCCGCACAAATCAGTACCCAACAGCCTTGTTGAAGGGATTCACCCAAATTGAGTCTCATGTGTTTTCTTTAGCGGTATGGTGGAGGTCATATGGGAATCCTTCTGTTCAATTAATATTTCCTATTTTCACCAACACACGCAACGTTCTTCACTGATTCCGGTGATATCAAATTGGAACCCATCTCACTAACATTTATTCACCCAATCCGATCAGCCCAATAGACCCTTTCCCACCACGAAGCCTTTAGGGTTGAAGGTATCAAGCGCACAACTCATCTGTGAATTGGCAACGTCCATCCATTTCGCAACTTACAAGGAATGCGATCGTTGGCACGCAGAATGGACGTTTGCTGGTCCAGCAAAGGGCAAATCCGCAACCCAGTCGCGCCCTCTAAGTAGCTACCCAAAGCTCTCACACCATCCTGCTTCCCATGATTAGAGCCTTAGTCCAGACGAAACAACAACAACAACAACAACAACAACAACAACAACAACAACAACAACAACAAGCAGCATGAGAAACTGCAATTTGAAAGTCATGCGCAATCTCAACCAGCGTCATATCTATTCAAGGTCTCCATTGATTCAACTGGAGAAAGTGACTTGAGTGGAATTCCTTCAGTAATTCTACTGACCTCCCGAACTTTCGCGCGCTCGGAGACGAGCTTAATATTGAGATCCTCCACATCTACCACGCCGATCATCTCCACCAAGCTTTTTCACATTCAAACCCGATCAAACCTGCCTCGAAGCAATCGAAGAACAAGAGCCTCCGCCGTCCCCCTTCACATTGTGCAGTTGGATTTGCACCGGAAGAGCTTTGTGTCCGCGAATTGGGTTGATGTCTGCATGCAGGGCCGCGGTGGGACTCGAAGAGATCTGCACATGCAAGCAAATCCATCCACAAGCCAACAACGGAATGGTGGCAACCAAGGAAAAAAGTTTGTGGCAGTGAGCAAGAACGAGTATGTCTATAGCGGACGTAGAATCCGTTTCTCATCCGTCCATGAGAGTGCCTCGACTTCCTTGACTTCCTTCCTGGGACTTGAGACTTGGAGTAGGGTGACCCATGACCGTGTAAATATGACACTCGCAGATACCCTAACCCTAACCAAAAAGCTCCCATGTCCAAGCCAGGTAGTCGACTCTTTCGTTGCGTTCAGTGTCACGGATTTGGCACTCTTGGCGTGTGGGGAGCAGCGCCCGGGCGTCTTCGTCTTTGCTCTTCTAACGGTGCCGTTGGGCGCGCAATCCGCCGTGGAACCGAATCCGCCGGAGGAAACAAGGTCATGTCAGGTATGTCGCTGGGATTTCTCTCGTCTTGGCGTTTGGTTGCTGAAGTTCGGCATCTGAACGGACGAGGGTTTGCAATCTTCGTTGGTTACCGTCCCAATTGTAGCCCCCAGTTTGCGATTTGCTCTTGAGGAACGTCGCGTCACGTCACGTCACGTCAGTGCCCTCGCAAATGATGATTCTCAGCGTTGGGTGGGGAGCGTCTTTGTAGAGTAATTCCCGCAGCTGCTTGGTGGGCATCTTCCGAGTCGACGCTCTTATCTCCTCTTGTATTCACCAATCAGTTCCTCCCCTTTTCGAGGTTGGAAATTAACCCTGTGCTCCCCCTTCGTGGATACTACCGATTCCGACCCTCCTCTGGCGTGGATTGATCAGTCCATGGTTTGAGAATCTCTAGACCAAGGAATGAATTCGCAGAAGATGGGAGCAGGATTATCAGTGCTGTAGGGATGAGAGTTCGTTGAGGGCAAGGGGCAACGAAGGGCGTCATGGTATGGAACCGAAGGGGGAGTTCCTGTTGCAGCTGCTGCAAGGAGGAGGAGGCAATGGACGCAGTAACAGCGGCGGCAGCGGCGGTGGGAGAAGGGGGAACGGCGCCTCGTCCTCGGAGGATGTCGAAGGGTCCTCAGGATGGCAGCATCGAGATCCAGCAGTGGCGGCATTGGGTCCGAGCCACTCCTACCATGCAGGGGAGCCGATGTTGCAGCAGCAGCCCAATCAGTTCATGGCACCACCTCCTTATGGTGGAGGGGTCTGGACTCCGTCTCCCCAACAGCACCATCAACAGCATCACTACCACCACCACCACCAGCAGCTGCAACAACAGCAGCAACAGCAACAGTTTTTTGGATTTGGTGGCACCCGCTTGCCGCCATACCCGCCTCCCCCTTCAGCCCAATTGACCGAGCCTTGGCGATCGGATGCAACCCCAGGCTGGCTTCCTCCGCCGCGAGCGAGTGATAGCGTGGCGCGGCCCTGGAGTCAAGGCAGTAGCAGCAGCATGCCGAAGGCCCCTCTTCCTCTGCCTCCCCAGCAGCAGCAATTTCTCGGCGATGGAGCTGAGCTTCTGCAGCTTCTTCTCGGTGGAAACTCTCAGAACCTGAAGCCTTTGAATCCGCCGTTGGGTCCTGGAGAGCTTTTGGGGGATGGGAGGACCGTTCCAGTTGACCATGGGTTGCCCAGGGCGCAGGTGCATGGTCCCATAGGACCTCCGAAACGAAGTGATCAACTGGAGTCTCCGCCTTTGCCTTTGCCTGCTGGGGGGGAAGATCTTTTGGGCCGGTTCTGGGCATTATCGAATGGCTCCCCGGAGCCCCTCAATAAGCCGATTGTTTCTCTGCCAGAAGAGCACATGCGTGCTTTATCTTTGACTGGAGGATTGGATGCTTCGAAAACAATCCCGTCCAAATCCAAAGGCTCCAAGCCGCCTGGATTCTTCGGGGAGAGGGATGGGATGCCCGTCGAGCCAACCTTTGGGGCGTCCACGGCTTTGAATCAGTTTTCAGGCGGGGCTAAGGGGCCGCTCGCGTGGGAGAGTCTTCAAGATGGGACTGCAACCGGCCTCAAGCAAGAAAGCCACGCAGTTAGACCATCGGATGATAGAGGTGAACCAGTCAACTATAATCAACCATACATACACTCAGCGCTCTCTTCTGACATACTGTCTGATTGCACAATTCTAGTTCATGTGTTCATGTGGTGTATGCTTCTGATTAGAGACCTTTTTACATGTCGAGGTATGAACACATGTGCATGAAGCGTCCCCGGGAGGCCATCGTTAGAGCGAGTTGGGTCAGTGGTGGAGGTTTTTTATCTGAGGGGCTGGCAGGGCGGCAGTTTCACTGGGAGATGAACTTGTCTTAGAGATTCTGTGTATGATAGTTTCAGAGCAGAGGACAAGAGAGCTTTTTGCGTATTGGTCGAGACTAAATTTGCTGGCTCGCTCACATATGCAGGTAACTATCAGATGTCGCCGAATGCCAGCCGCTTCGTTGGCGCACCGAGGAACAGAGAGGATGCTCATTCAAAAGCTTCGGGCCAAGCTCGGGATCCCACGAGCTTGCCTTCCGCTGACGCTAATGAGAGCAGCGCATCTCGAGAGCTTGGAAGAGGGGGTGCTAGAGGAAGTGGTCGGCGTGGGGGGCTTGCTGGCCGAGCGGAAATGGGTCGCCGATCAAGTACTGGGCAGTGGGTAGCTGTGAATGAGAAGCCAAGGGACAGGGACAGTGAAAGAGAGGGGTCTATGTCCAATCTGTATGGACCAGATGGAGATGCTTCAGCAGATGGAGGTGCGAGGGGTTCTTCTTTTGCCAGTCCTCCGTCTGCCAAGACCACAGCAGCTTCTTCGGGGAAGGACGAGTCCCCCAACGGCAGTAGTAGTGGTGGCAAGTCGAAAGAGGATATGAAACGGCGTCGGGGACAAATACAGGAATGGCGGATGAAACAAGCGTCTCCCCCTCATTCCAAGCCCTCTGCAGATCCGGGTTCGCAGGGAGCGGGCGAGCTTTCCCAGCAAGACGGAAACGCAGAGGGCGTTCTTCCCCTTGCTTCGCAGGTCTGGATTTTCCATCTCGTGCTTCATTTATGATCCAGAGTGTGTTTTTTCTACTTGTCAAGCTGTTCGCATTGGGAAGGCAATCATGTTGTCTCTTGGACAGAATTTCTGAAGTTTGTTCATGTTTGATCTCAGATAGGACCTCTCCCAGGTTGTGAATGAAATGCATCTCCTTCCTTTGTTTACCCCCGAAGGACCAGATAGGGTCCCATGTTTTCTTAGCAGTTTTGAGTACGTCTTATTGGAACACTCCTTTCCGTTTTTGTTCATTTATTGACCCACATATGCAATGTTAACTAAGTTTGGGGATTGGAAGTTTGGTACGATTTGAATTCACAATCGAATTGGTCATTTTATAGACATGGATCTAGGGTTTAAGCTTCGTGAGGGATGCTGCTAAAATTTCTGAGGGTGTTCTCAAGGGTAGGATGTTTAGAAACTCTTAATTGTCATGTGAAGAGTGTGTGGTCAAATCCAAGCTGCTCTCACAATAGAGGGACTGCGTTGGCAATCAATGTACAGGTAGACCGTCCAGGGTTGCCGTCCAATACGGTGCGCCACTCAATGCCAGGATCTGCCACGGACGAGTCAAAGCAGCAGTTGCAGTATCAATTGGATGAGGGAGTCCGAAGCGGTGGCAGGGAAAGAGCTGGAAGGTATTTGTTTGAAAACGGGCGTTTGACATGGGAGGACGGTTTGGGTGGAGAAGAGGAGGAGGATCTCATGCGGGAGTTCAATTTTTCCGGATATGCAAAGTTTGTAGAAGACGCGCAGCATTTTTCCACAACCCCTCTGGTTACACAGAGTGCGGCACACCTTACAGTTCTTACTCGTGAGGTATTTTGCAACAACCTAGTCAATGATGGTACCCCAAACAAGCCATAAGTAGTGGGTGTTCAACTGCGGTTGATGAAAAAATTATATCCTACAAAAATCATGTTCAAGGAGGTAGCAATGTACTTCGCAATTTCAAGGTGGTCAATGTGCGACACTAATTTTGGAAAATATACCTGAAATGTGATCTTCAGTATGTGTTGTATATGGTGAAATCACACATGCAAGTATTTAATAAGCATGCACCGATATGGATTTTGTAGGGTATACCGCAATAGTTTCCGAACATGTCCTTGCTGGATGGTTACTCTGCGTTATTGCTTTATCTTTCAGGAAACAGAATTTGAAGAAAAGCCCGGTAACGTACGAGAGTCTCGGGATGTCCGCCGCCATCAACAGCGGATAAATGTCCCGACAAATCTTTTCAAAGGAGATGTGCAACGACTAGACTTTGAAACACTTAATCCTCAGCTCCTCGCAATATACAAGGCACGCTACATTCGTTCCAGTCTTGTTATGTTTGCTATATATGACCAATATATGCTTCGACAGGAGTAATTATTGTTGGGTCATTTTTTTGTTTTCACACTCCTGAACTTGACTCTGTTCTTTTATTTTATGTATCTTGTTTTTGCAGAGCTTGATACCTTCTCAAGAAGAAGTTCAAAGACAAGAAAAATTTCTTACCCAACTGGATAGACTTGTCTCTCGTGATTGGGGCTGTGCTAAGCTATTTCTCTTCGGCTCATGTGCTAACGACTTTGGCGTTCGCAACAGTGATATTGATATTTGTCTGTCAGTTGACGATGAACACTCGAGCAAGGCAGAGCTTGTTACAAAGATGGCTGCCATCCTACGCTCCGACGACATGCAGAACGTGCAGGTGCATTTATTATTCTCCTTACTAACGAACTTCTACTCATAGGTAGTCAGGTTTAAGGCAAATGTCATACAACTTTCAATCTACTTGTGTTGCTTATGAAGATTTCGTAAAGGCAAGCCAGGATTTTCCAAGTATGTGTTAAACCTGAGGTTATATATCTAGAGCAGCTGGGCGTTCACCACCTGTTACCATTTCTTTTGCGAATGAATCACTAATTTTATCTTGCGATGCAGGCGTTGACGCATGCTCGAGTCCCAATCGTGAAATTCACGGATCCAGACACAGGAATCAACTGTGACATATGTGTGAACAACATGTTGGCTGTTGTGAACTCCAAGCTGCTCCATGACTATTCACAAGTTGATCCTCGCTTGAGGCAGCTAGCTTTTCTGGTGAAACACTGGGCAAAGCAACGCCAAGTCAATGAAACATACCGTGGCACTCTCTCGAGCTATGCGTAAGCCCGTTAACCTCGAAACCTGGTTGCTGCACGTGTAGGAATTAGTTGGAGGTTCAATGATCTGGGTCAACAGTAATACGGAGTACTTGTTTAAATTGTCTTTTGAACTGGAATGGGTGCGCCCTTCATCTCTCTGGGACGGTTGAGACGGGAAAATTTATTTCAGAACTTGGGGTTGAACCTGGCAGGCTGATCTTAACCCAGTTTGAGGTGATGTATCTATATTACAGGTACGTTTTAATGTGCATACATTTTCTTCAGCAACGGAGACCAGCCATACTCCCGTGTCTACAGGTGTGATACTAAAACATTTCTAAACTACAGTTCGTCCATGGAAGCGAGACAGGTTTTCTTTGCCCATTGATCCAGAAAGAGGCCTGCCTCATGCTCATCATTCAGTTTCTTATTTTCAGGTCTAGACTTTTAATCGCTTAGTGCCCAAGCCGAAATTGTTCAATCCACCTTGTTATCTAATCATCATTTACAGTAGGAAATAGTATATCCAATATTCAAAAATACGGGGTATGATTTTTCCTTTCTACTGCTACTTTTGGTTAACTTCCTTCGAGCTTCCTAGAATGATTTATTTCAACTCCCATGGAATTTAGCGGGTCCACCTTTGGCCACTTGGGCACTTACGGGTTAGTTTCTTCTACATGGCGGTTTCAATCGAAACAATATACTTGAGTTTAGAGAACAATCTTGCTTCGATAGGATTGTTCCTGAGTGGATTAAGGAGACGATTCCTAGATACGTGAAACTGATCCTTATGTTTCGGTTTGTCCAGAGCATGCAGCCAACTTACGAGGTCACCGTGGGCACGATCAAGTGCTCCTACTTTGATAAGGTGAACACGCTCAATAACTTTGGAGCGCGGAACAAGGAATCGGTTGCCGAGCTCTTGACATACTTCTTTGAGTACTGGGCTTCCTGTCATGACTACAATCGCTGGGTCATCTCTGTTCGCACCGGAGGCTATCTAAGGTAATTGCTGTTGTTCATTTGCACGCTTCCTTAATATTTGACTTCCTGGCGTGGTCGTGAAGTACTTAATGGTATTTTTTAGTGTTACGAAAACAGGTTGGCACCAAGTTCTGGTGGAGAATATTGAAAGAGGCCTTGGCTGCAATTCCTAGGTCTTAAGTTAGGGAACCCGTTCTCGTGGGAGTCCCTTTCCCGTGGGTTGAAAAGTCACACATTTACAATTCAAGTATCATCCGAACACGTGATTTGTAAGATTAATGAGATACTTCTAGGTTCTATCACAATCGAAGTTACTTCCGAGAGATGCTCAAGTGATAGTTCAAAGTTAGTCTAGTCTTTCCTTTGGGGACCCTACTACTTCAAACTTTAACGATTTTATAACTTTTTCATACAATGATGCGAATGATATATAGCGTAGCCCGTTGAAATTATCTCAAGTATGGGGACAAGACCTTCAAAAGTGAGTTTCGATCGTGGTACTGGCAACCACTCGAACTGCTGAAAACCAGTGGAATGGATTCCCTTCCTTTAAGGACATTCTTGAGTGGTAGGAAAACAGGCTGGCTCGAAGACTTGGATTATTTTGACTGTGGCCTTGGTTTGAATTCATGGTTTGTGCTCTTTTTTTTTGAGGATCGTTGAAGACAAGTAGATCGAGGCTGGAATTATTTGAGTTGTTATTGTTGGGATATGAGTTCTTTCCAGCTATTTTGTTGTACAGTTGAGAGTCTTAGTTTCTGGATCATGTTGACAAGTGGCACCATGCTTGTGCGGAGAGATCATGTTCTGATGCCCTGGTTTTCACTGACCACAATGCGCATGGCAGCAAGGATGAGAAAGATTGGACGCGGCGTATTGGGAATGAGCGGCACCTGATTTGCATTGAGGATCCATTTGAGGTAACGCATGATCTGGGACGAGTGGTGGACCGCCACAGTATTCGTGTGTTGCGAGACGAGTTCAAACGTGCTGCAAAAACATTGCGTCAGGACCCTAACCCGGGCACTACTTTGTTTGAACCCTTCATACGTGAAAAGGTCTAGAATCCTGCCAACGCAATTTGGTCACGTCCCAGTTCAACTATTTGGAAGTTAGGGCGTGCAAAGGGATCCAGGGAATGTTTACTTGGAATTATTGAGTCACCTTCAACGTGGTGGAGGTTTCTAGTTCACCGACATGAGATTTGGAGTACTGTAGTTGGCATCAAACTTGTTGATTTGGAATGAAGCAGAGGGTTCTCTTCCGATCAGGAAAGGACATGCCAGTGTCCTCTGCCTGACTTGTATACCTTTGTAAATACATGCTGTTTCAAGGGAAATCGGATGGTTCGAATTGCAGGTCCTTCAGAGATATTTATGCTATGATGTGCATTTGATGCTAGATGAGATGAGGGTCCTAGCTCTTCCAACTTGTTGGGGAAGAGAAGGTAGGAGTAGTTTTAGAAAGTGTTGATTTTAGTCATCTTCTCACAATTTCTAATAGAGAACGTAGCATACTTGCATCAAATGTTTGCTTCATGACTACTCGACGGCAAGGCCATTTTCTAGCTGAGCTATGTAAAAAAATTCAAAATTCTTTGAGTGACATGAGGGTTTAACTTTATGATTTTGAAAACTGCACGCTACGTGAAAAATGAATGGGGAAATTGAAAAAGAATATCCTATACGTTTTGAAAAGAAACGAAATGATTTTATTAAAAAAGTTAATCATGAAGGAAACCCCAATTTGAAACACAGGTGTCAAAGGAAGGTTTAACTAAGAATAGGATAAAAGAATCATAGCAATTTTGGTACTTCAAGGAGTTTTATCTTGTGTTTTTTAAAAGCTCCAGCTACTTGGTCTCTCATTGCACACTCTTCACAATTAACTCTAATAAGTTCTTAGTTTGCAAATAAGTTGTATTGTAGTATGTTGCAAAGACAACCTTGAAATTCTCATGGGTGAAAATCTACACCATGGTTGTCTTGTTGTATATAGTAGATGTATCCAATTGGTTGTTTAGAACTAAATAGATTAATTTTGCATTTATTCTACAAAAAAAGTTTTTTTGTGTACCTTTTAAAAAGATCATAAGAAATTCGTTACATTGATAGATTGTTGTTCTACATTGAGTTCATCATTTGCAATCAAAGTTCAAACCTATGTAGGTTCAAACATGTCATTGGATATACCTACATTTGTACCTTTTAAGAAGATCACAAGAAATTCGTTACATTGGTAGATTGTTGTTCTACATTGAGTTCATCATTTGCAATCAAAATTCAAACCTGTTTAGGTTCAAACATGTCGTTGGATATACCTACATTAGCAGCTCAATACTAGTGTAAGGTATGCCATTTTATTTGTGGTCAATTCCTCTGTAATTGTAGGAAAAAAATTATAAAATAAAAGGGCAAATGTGAGAAAATAATACCAATAGAAATTATATTTTAGACTAACAAATGATATTTTTGCACTTGGGAAGGACATTGCACTTCATACAATTACCATTAAAAAAAACTTATTTTAGCAATTAGGGATGGGGGGAATAAATTATGATTAGTAATATATTGTACAAGTCCAAGAGCATAAGGGCATTAATGTTTACCTTTTATGATTTTTTTGAATGAGTTGTCTTGATACACTTAAAACAATGACAAGGATTTTTACAAGTGGTCAAACATAGTTTCTTCTTACTTAATAACAAATGCTTTTTATAGTTGAATTTATATGTAATACATGGGGGTGGAAAGCCCTTTAATGAATAACTACAAAGTTTTCAACTAATGAAGATTCTAAATCCACTAATCACAATAAAATGTCAAAAATTCTAATATTTTTAGCAATTCCTGCTTCTTTTGTTCTTGATCTTAATTGTATCTATTAAAAAAATATTTTTAGATTTAGATTCTAGTCAATGAAATGGATCTCAAATCAAAGTAGAATCCACACTTGGTAAGCTTTCAATTTAATTAGTTGGCCTCAAATTCAAAAAAGATCATTCAGTGTATGACTTCAATTTAGAAAAGATCGACACCCGTTGGCCCCAAGGAGCCAAAATTGTTGAAATACACTACACAATGATCCTTGGATTTGTCATTTTTTTGATGTATGAAAGTCAAAAAACATCACAAACAAGAAGAAAATATCCAACATCTTTCATTGTAATTTTGCTGAATTTTACTGACTTTTTAACAAGTGAACTCCCCCAAAGTTTGAGCGAAAGAATTTCAGTTGTTTCTTCCATACTTGTAGCTTCCTTGAAATCATCCAAAAGACACAGAAAACGGTCCTCTCAGGCATTTCAGGTGTAGGTGATCCGAGTCCGTGTGACTGGGATTCGAATACCGAATTGTTGACGGCCTGATATCATGGCTGCTTGTCTCGGAACTCATGCAGAGAATCTGGCAGCGATGGAGGACTGAACTCTCTCAAGGAGTGAATGAATCCAATTGGAGGTGGGGTGCTTGTGACAAATTATCGCGGGAAGGACCCCATGATCAAGGTAGTCATCAAAATACTTCGATTGTTCGATCAATAGGTGTATTCTTTGTTTTCACAGTTAACAATTGAAGCAGTCTATTAGACCTTTTAGGTTCACAATCATCTTTATAGGGCTGGGGGGTCATTTAGAGTGTCCATTAGAAACCACGTGCGAACAAAACTTTGGACCCCCTATGTACGTTTTGAATTTTAAATATAAATAAATAAATAAAATATGAATAGATTTTCCTACTTTGAAAGTTTATGTTTTGAATTATTGATATTTTTATTTGTTATTAATAATTAGTTACAAATTTTTGAAGTAAAAAGATGCACTATAGAACTGAAAAATAACTTTCACACCCCTATATTATATAAGAAAAAATTGTCTAAAAAATTAACAAAAAATTCCTAAAAATAACTCATTTTTGAAAGCTCATTTTGAGTTGAATATTGACTCAATGGTCATCTAAATGTGTCCTCTATAATTATTTGAGTTGAAAAACATGCCAATTTAGTTCATTTTCAGCCTCTCCTAGAAATCATTTCATATTTTATTTGAGTTGGAAATTTTGGCAATAGAAAGCTACAGTCATTATTAAACAATGTTCAAAATTTTCGGTTGAAATTATAGTTTATAAGAAACCACTCGTTCGCACGTGGTTTGTTATAGTAGAACTAAGTGCACCCCCCAAGTTATAGGGTTAATCTTGCAAAAATATGAGACTTATCGCTAAGGTACTTTGAATGGGAATGGCCTTGGTGGATGCCATAATCAAGGACGAATTACCCCACGAACATCCCTGGTAGATGCCATGATCAAGGACGAATTACCCCACGAACATCCCTGGTAGATGCCATGATCAAGGACAAATTACCCTAGGAACAGCCTTGGTGGATGCTATGATCAAGGTAGTCATCAAAATACTTCAATTATTGGACTCATAGGTGCATTTTTTGTTTCCACAAGTAACAATTGAAGCTGTCTATTGGACCTTTTAGATTCACAACCATCATTACAGGGTTAATCTTGAAAAAGACAAGACCTATTGCTAAAGTACTTTGAATGGGAATGCCCCGGGAACGCTATTACCTTTGGAATGGCCCCAGTGGATGTTATGATCAAGGACAAATTACCCTAGGAATGACCCCAGTAGATGCCATGATCAAGGTATAGTAGTCATAAAAATACTTTGATTGTTGGACCAATAGGTGCATTCTTTGTTTCTATAGATAACAAGTGAAGCCATCTATTAGACCTTTTAGGTCCACAACCATCTTTATAGGGTTAATCTTGAAAAAGACAAGACCTATGGTTAAGGTACTTTGAATGGGAATGGCCCTGGTAGATGCCATGATCAAGGACAAATTACCCCGGAAACAGCTTTGGTGGATGCCATAATCAAAGTAGTTGTTAAAATACTTCAATTATTGGACCAATAGGTGCATTCTTTATTTCCACAATTAACAATTGAAGCCATCTATCAGACCTTTTAGGTCTAGAACCATCCTTATAGGGTTAATTTTAAAAAAGACAAGACCTATCGCTAAAATACTTTGATTGAGAATGGCCCCGGTGGATGCCATGATCAAGGACAAATTACCCCAGGAACAACCTTGGTGGATGCCATGACCAAGGTAGTCATCAAAATACTTCAATTATTGAACTAATAGGTGCATTCTTTGTTTCCACACGTAACAATTGAAGCCATCTATCATCAGACCTTTTAGGTCCAGAACCATTCTTACAAGGTTCATTTTAAAAAAGACAAGACCTATTGCCAAGGTACTTAGACATACGGGGATGCTAGTATGTGAGCCTAAGAGCTTGAGCTTGTGAGCCTATGAGCCTGTGAGCCTGTGAGCCTCCAATTTTTTTCTTCTATTTAGAAATTATAAATCCATTGGAGACCTATGACAGTAGAATTAGATGAAAGGATCTATAGTCTGACTAAACAACAAATGAATATGCTACTAATGATTTTGTACAAAAACATTGAACTACGGGCCTTTATATAAATTTAAAGGATGAAAATGGTCCACCTATTTTATTTTATTTTTTTAAATATGCTTTCAATTTTTTAGAAATATCTTGAATATGAAAAATATAAAATGAACATAGTAGATATATATTATACACCAAATAAATGTATTAACCCTTAATAATCTAAATGACCATTTTGCTAATTGATGCCCCTTTTTTAAAATTATCTTTATTTAAGTTTTATTTATTTATTAAATAAAAAACATTTCTAATAAATAGAAGACATGATTAATTCAATGGTAGTAGTTTAATTGAATTCTAAGTTAAATTTCATTTTCTAGAATTTCATAAAGTTCAACGGTGGAGTGTGATTTAAGAATCATGTTTTATTGTTTAATTTGGGCACATGATGAAGTTTTAGGCATTGAATGAAATTCTTGCCACATCATACAGAGGTAAATTCAACTTGAGAAACAAGACAATAGAAATCAAATATCAAATCATGAAAATAAAGCAATTAATGGTTGGAGGTAGTAAGGTGAAAAATTTCAGCATACAATATATGGATTTTACTATAGGTGAAAGATAAGATTAGTGAAAAATAATTATTTTGAAGTATGCGAAAAAATAACTAAAATGAAGAGAAGAAATTGTCGAATTCAGAAAGAATTAATTGAGCAAATTGTTGTAAAAAAATAATCTTTTTAATACAAGTCAAAATGTTCAAGAGACCATGTACAACTAAATAAATTCTTGATGAAAATCTAAAGGAAATTTTACAATGATACTTGGTGAGGATGGAGGGTAAAGAGGTGGTTTTATAATGAAATCCATTGTTCCTTATGAACCTTCAAAGGATATGGGATAATTTGAAGATTGAACTCCTACTAATCTTAAAGATTAATATATCCCACATGCGTTGCTTCACCTCCTACCATCCAATTTGTATAAAGATCTTATCTTCCTCGATTTTACAAACATCCAAACAAGTGACACTTCAGGTTCTGTGATGAACATTTTGGATTTTATTCAATATAATGTTGAATTTCCAAAATATTCAGCATAAAAGTGCCAACCTTGTCCTTCACTTATGTAGTAAGGTAGAACTACCCATCACCCCTCTGATTTGCAATCTGACTATTTTGGGGTTAATTTCAAGAAGGGCACATATTTTTCAGAGGTGTGTTTTTGTTTCACGGATCAAACCCAAGTGGAATTATAATTTTCCCATTAAAATTGTAATTTCTGTGAATTTTTGAAGTGGTCAGTCCTGAAATTACAAAACCATTTATAGAGTGGGGTCAAAATTGTTCTATAAACAACCCATTACCGCCTAATCAAGTACTAGATATTCTCTATTAATGGAGTGACACGTAACCCTTGTTGTCATAAAAATCCCTGATTCTGTCATAGAATTCTCTGATTTTGTCATAAAAGGAAGGGAATTGGAGGGGATTTTAGGCGGAATTGGGGCCAAAGTTGGTGACGGAATTGGGCTGGTCTACTTGATGGAATTGGACTGCAGAACGGTAATGGGTATTTTGACCTTATGTAGAAAAAAAATTGTGGTCTTGAAAACCTCCGCCATTAATGGCGGGGTAACAAGGTCCTTACAAGAAGCGAATTTGGATCCTCTCAAAGCGTAGCCGTTAACGGCGGGGGTAAGCAAGGTCCATAAAAAAAACAAAGTTGCATCTCCAAACCCCCCGCCGTTAACGGCAGGGGGGTAACAAGGTTTATAAAAAAAACAAAGTTGCATCTCCAAACCCCCCGCCGTTAACGGCGGGGGGTAGCAAGGTCCATAAAAAAAACAAAGTTGTGTTTTTTTAAAGGACAGCCATTAACGACAGGGGGTAGCAAGGTCCATCGAAGAAGCAAAGTTGGATCCTCTAAAAGCGCAGCTGTTAACAACGGGGGGTAGCAAGGGCCATCGAAAAAGCAAAGTTGGATCCTCTAAAAGTGTAGCCATTAACCTGCATGTAGGTGCTATTATTATATTTTTGTTTGGTACAAACCCTAACCAGAAGGTTTATAATATTACACTTCGCAATTTTCCATGAACTTGTACTTGTCCTCATTATAGAAATATAAATGAGGCCTCTATTGGAAAACGTGACATGTACATAAATTACAAACACGTTTATTATATCTTTTATTATTTGTATAAATTTGATTATAAGATAGACACATTCATCTAAGCTCTTACCTTTAGCTTGGATGAAGTTAAGCAAGTAATTATTGCTGCGAGAATCATCAAGACGTGCGAGTATTCAAGTTAGTTGGTAGATAATAGCATGATATGAAGTAGATACCTAGTATCAATATATTATCTTCAAAATCTCTAAATTCGAGTAAGAAAGTATTATTTTCATATTCCAATATGTATTCTTTGTTGCAATGAAAAAACATTTTATTATGTACACAATGCTCTACATCCTACGATATTTTCACTGCATTTGTTTTCCTCTTATCTTTAGAATTCACTGTAAATTATATGTATTTTCACTTGATCAATCCACCCTCAAACAACCTCTTAGAATGTAATATAAATTTCAAACCATGCAATAGCACCAACTTCCCAAGCTTTTAGATATAAAATCCACGGGCATAGGTCTCATGGTAATAGATCATTTTTTTTCTAGACATAACAATTATGGTGAAAAAAAATCAGTCTTTTAACTTTTTAACCAAAAATATTTACAAATTACATCATATTTTACATTTCTAGGCTCTAGGCTCACACAATCCCTGCTCACCGCTCTTAGGCTCACGCTCACACGCTCACATGCTAGTGTTGTTGCTTAGACAAATAATTGGGTTTATATTAGAAGAATGTGGATCCTATGACGAAGGTAGTCACCAAAATACTCTAATTATTGAACCAATAATTTGGTGTATTATTTGTTTATATAGTTAATAATAAAGTCATCCATTATTTGAACCTTTTAGGTCCGTAGTATTACTGTAGGGTCGAAGCCAAGGGATTTTCTTTTTTCATTTTTTATGAAGTGCCAAGTAGCGATATTAAATGCTATAGCAGTGTCCTAAATTTCAATATTCATCCACATATTGGATAGAAAATATCACATTAGTACATATCACAAATCCATAATTTTGTTTTCATCTACAATTTGGCGATTTCATCCAAGATTTATTTTTAATTTGAAGTTTTTTGGTGTACTAGATCCATTACTCTATTGCAAATGGCCCAAAAAAAAACATTAGTGGTTGAAGCTTACTCATTTGATTTGTTCTATTAGTGCAAGTTACAAAATGAATAGACCTTATATATGGTTGTAATATTTTGCAAAGGAATATTTTTATCTATTGACTGTATAGTAAATTTGCCAATCACCGCACGGACAAAATTCAAACCCTTTTCCACATAAATATAGAGATTTATATGTTTTGAAATTTGGTGTGATTATTAAATGTCATGATTAGATTCACCTTCAACAAACGAAATGCAAAAAGATTTCTTCATACAAATTTTATTGCAATTAAAAGGTGATGAAGTTGAAAACTAATTAAAAATTTCTTGCACCCCTTGACCGCACGGTGTGCGGTCATTGGATGGTGATACAAAATTATGCTTCCATCCCAAGTGAATTGGTAGTTGCATCGTGCGGTTGGTGTGCGATTGGCGTGTGGTAATTGGCAACTATTGTTGTGTGGTTACTGGATGTGTGCGGTGAATGGCAAGTTTACTCTATGTGTATTAAGGTAATAGCACCTAGAAATATGACCTATTTGTAAAATTGTCCCATCTTAACTTTCACTTAACCTTGAAAGGACTCTGCTCTATCACTAAAGTAGTTAGCTAAAAAACACTAGATTCTTGGATGAATAGTTGCATTCTTTCTCTTTAATTATAATTTCTTAGAAAATAGTTCATGTGATATTTTTAGTCTTTGACGTCGTTACAAGATTAAAGTATACAACCTCCATATATACGATTTCTAGGGTTGATTTTAAGTACACCTATTTTAGGATCTTTGAAAATTCATAGTTTATTCATACACTATTCAAAAAATTCATACTTAAAGAATCTAGAATTCCCTTGCAACTACTCCAAAATGTTTAATTAAAATGGATGAATGATTGGTTTGTACAACAATTAGTATGACCAATCTAACAAAGCTACCCCTACAAATCATAGTAGCACCATTAAAACTAATGTTGACTGGTATGTCTTTATGATAAATAGCTCTAACCATACTAAATTACCATTTTGATGTACCATCAATAGCTTTAACAATTCAGTAATAAGACCCATGCTCAAACCCTTATTCGAATGCATTTAGGTATTGTTATGTAAGTGTTATTCATGTTGAAGAATCATTACAGAAATCATTGTTCAAATATGTCTCCTTTAGAAAAAATTATAACCATATATCCAAATGCAAATTCATTTCATAATATGTATTAGTAGCACAAATTGTGTATTAT
Source organism: Rhytidiadelphus loreus (assembly GCA_947034895.1). Classification (NCBI taxonomy): domain Eukaryota; kingdom Viridiplantae; phylum Streptophyta; class Bryopsida; order Hypnales; family Hylocomiaceae; genus Rhytidiadelphus; species Rhytidiadelphus loreus. Next base: position 21,700,679 of record OX344765.1, on the reverse strand, counting down.
ACTACAATGATTTGTCCTATCAATGAGTACATGTGTGTGTAGAATTAGCATCTCCTAGAAAATTAGGTTTGCCACATAATTTCATTTTTATGTTAATTGGTACAACAAGATACACTATAAGAAACCCGTGTTTTCTGTGGTGTTATGAAGAAATGGGTCATGTTTTCATTGACATCAATGCATTACAAATTCTGAGCCTATGGGAGGTAGATTTTTGCTAATGTTAGAAAAGACATGGAGATGTTAGAGCAAAAACATATGGATGACACAAGGGACGTGTATGTTTTTTTGAACATCAAATAAAACATGGTGACGTTTATTAGAACATTCCAAAAAACATGGAAGTACCACGTCAACTAGGGTTTGGGAATTCACTTGGGTAAATTTTTATAAGTTATTGTAGGCTAATGTAAAATGCTGACCGGATGTGAAAAAAATTGGGAAAGGGTAGCTATGTGGCATGCTTTGAAAAAAAAAGAAAATGGATAGATGTATACTAATTATGGATGAAAAAAAATTCTTTATACAAGTGGGGCAGTAGGAAGTAATGCAAACCATATGGGATATGTAAAGTAAAAATTTTGTTCAAAATTGAATGTCTAAATAAACATCCATATGTTTAAAACAACCTCCAAATGTTGGAAATAACATGCAAATGTAAAAAAAAACGTCCTTATGTCTGAAACAACATCCACACACAATGTTGTCAAGTTCTCATTTGTGAATTATCCCATATCTTTTGTCATGGATGGACAACGAATTTCAGTATAAAAGAGACCTCTCCACCCTCCATTTTTACTAAATGCCAATGAAATAATTACTTGACTTTGCCATTAAAGATTCTTTTGATGGTAGATAGTAAATTCTTGGTGAATTTGGCAATTTCACTTGTTCATTTCTTTTGGAATTTAAAAATAATAATAATTTCATGTAATTACATTATTATTAATTTTATATAATTTTATATAATTTTTTTAAGATAATTATTTCATACAATTAATACCATTTGTGATTTTCAGTGAGCCACGTCATGTGTTGTATTGTCATGATGATTTTTTTATTAATAAAAAAGGACATTGCCCAAACAAAAAAAGATGATGTTGCAGCCATGTGGTATCTACGTGGGAAGCTTTTGGAGGGTGAAAACACAAGGTATCAACAACCGTTTTCATGAAACATGCAGACATTAGAGCACGTTGTAGTAGATTTCAACCGTTTGTGGAAACACCGCCTGCAACGGATTTTAGGTGACATTAGAGTTGACATACCTTTAATTGAAAAAAACATACTTTTACATCTTTAAAAACACCATAGAAAACATAGGTTTCTTCTAGTGATATTATTTCAACTTGCACAAATTCAAAATAGTGTGACTTTGCTATATTAGTGACTCACAAACTACTAGGACAAATCTGTATAGCTAGCAATACTATAATAATGAAATTTAGTCTTGTGGAATCTATAGTGTTATTTTCCCTTTCATGTAATCCACTCCCATTCTCATTCAATTAAAGGAGATTGCATTAAACACATGTACTATTTTGTATGTCAACGACGCTAGCATGTGAGCGTGTGAGCGTGAGCCTAAGAGCGGTGAGCAGGGATTGTGTGAGCCTAGAGCCTAGAAATGTAAAATATGATGTAATTTGTAAATATTTTTGGTTAAAAAGTTAAAAGACTGATTTTTTTTCACCATAATTGTTATGTCTAGAAAAAAAATGATCTATTACCATGAGACCTATGCCCGTGGATTTTATATCTAAAAGCTTGGGAAGTTGGTGCTATTGCATGGTTTGAAATTTATATTACATTCTAAGAGGTTGTTTGAGGGTGGATTGATCAAGTGAAAATACATATAATTTACAGTGAATTCTAAAGATAAGAGGAAAACAAATGCAGTGAAAATATCGTAGGATGTAGAGCATTGTGTACATAATAAAATGTTTTTTCATTGCAACAAAGAATACATATTGGAATATGAAAATAATACTTTCTTACTCGAATTTAGAGATTTTGAAGATAATATATTGATACTAGGTATCTACTTCATATCATGCTATTATCTACCAACTAACTTGAATACTCGCACGTCTTGATGATTCTCGCAGCAATAATTACTTGCTTAACTTCATCCAAGCTAAAGGTAAGAGCTTAGATGAATGTGTCTATCTTATAATCAAATTTATACAAATAATAAAAGATATAATAAACGTGTTTGTAATTTATGTACATGTCACGTTTTCCAATAGAGGCCTCATTTATATTTCTATAATGAGGACAAGTACAAGTTCATGGAAAATTGCGAAGTGTAATATTATAAACCTTCTGGTTAGGGTTTGTACCAAACAAAAATATAATAATAGCACCTACATGCAGGTTAATGGCTACACTTTTAGAGGATCCAACTTTGCTTTTTCGATGGCCCTTGCTACCCCCCGTTGTTAACAGCTGCGCTTTTAGAGGATCCAACTTTGCTTCTTCGATGGACCTTGCTACCCCCTGTCGTTAATGGCTGTCCTTTAAAAAAACACAACTTTGTTTTTTTTATGGACCTTGCTACCCCCCGCCGTTAACGGCGGGGGGTTTGGAGATGCAACTTTGTTTTTTTTATAAACCTTGTTACCCCCCTGCCGTTAACGGCGGGGGGTTTGGAGATGCAACTTTGTTTTTTTTATGGACCTTGCTTACCCCCGCCGTTAACGGCTACGCTTTGAGAGGATCCAAATTCGCTTCTTGTAAGGACCTTGTTACCCCGCCATTAATGGCGGAGGTTTTCAAGACCACAATTTTTTTTCTACATAAGGTCAAAATACCCATTACCGTTCTGCAGTCCAATTCCATCAAGTAGACCAGCCCAATTCCGTCACCAACTTTGGCCCCAATTCCGCCTAAAATCCCCTCCAATTCCCTTCCTTTTATGACAAAATCAGAGAATTCTATGACAGAATCAGGGATTTTTATGACAACAAGGGTTACGTGTCACTCCATTAATAGAGAATATCTAGTACTTGATTAGGCGGTAATGGGTTGTTTATAGAACAATTTTGACCCCACTCTATAAATGGTTTTGTAATTTCAGGACTGACCACTTCAAAAATTCACAGAAATTACAATTTTAATGGGAAAATTATAATTCCACTTGGGTTTGATCCGTGAAACAAAAACACACCTCTGAAAAATATGTGCCCTTCTTGAAATTAACCCCAAAATAGTCAGATTGCAAATCAGAGGGGTGATGGGTAGTTCTACCTTACTACATAAGTGAAGGACAAGGTTGGCACTTTTATGCTGAATATTTTGGAAATTCAACATTATATTGAATAAAATCCAAAATGTTCATCACAGAACCTGAAGTGTCACTTGTTTGGATGTTTGTAAAATCGAGGAAGATAAGATCTTTATACAAATTGGATGGTAGGAGGTGAAGCAACGCATGTGGGATATATTAATCTTTAAGATTAGTAGGAGTTCAATCTTCAAATTATCCCATATCCTTTGAAGGTTCATAAGGAACAATGGATTTCATTATAAAACCACCTCTTTACCCTCCATCCTCACCAAGTATCATTGTAAAATTTCCTTTAGATTTTCATCAAGAATTTATTTAGTTGTACATGGTCTCTTGAACATTTTGACTTGTATTAAAAAGATTATTTTTTTACAACAATTTGCTCAATTAATTCTTTCTGAATTCGACAATTTCTTCTCTTCATTTTAGTTATTTTTTCGCATACTTCAAAATAATTATTTTTCACTAATCTTATCTTTCACCTATAGTAAAATCCATATATTGTATGCTGAAATTTTTCACCTTACTACCTCCAACCATTAATTGCTTTATTTTCATGATTTGATATTTGATTTCTATTGTCTTGTTTCTCAAGTTGAATTTACCTCTGTATGATGTGGCAAGAATTTCATTCAATGCCTAAAACTTCATCATGTGCCCAAATTAAACAATAAAACATGATTCTTAAATCACACTCCACCGTTGAACTTTATGAAATTCTAGAAAATGAAATTTAACTTAGAATTCAATTAAACTACTACCATTGAATTAATCATGTCTTCTATTTATTAGAAATGTTTTTTATTTAATAAATAAATAAAACTTAAATAAAGATAATTTTAAAAAAGGGGCATCAATTAGCAAAATGGTCATTTAGATTATTAAGGGTTAATACATTTATTTGGTGTATAATATATATCTACTATGTTCATTTTATATTTTTCATATTCAAGATATTTCTAAAAAATTGAAAGCATATTTAAAAAAATAAAATAAAATAGGTGGACCATTTTCATCCTTTAAATTTATATAAAGGCCCGTAGTTCAATGTTTTTGTACAAAATCATTAGTAGCATATTCATTTGTTGTTTAGTCAGACTATAGATCCTTTCATCTAATTCTACTGTCATAGGTCTCCAATGGATTTATAATTTCTAAATAGAAGAAAAAAATTGGAGGCTCACAGGCTCACAGGCTCATAGGCTCACAAGCTCAAGCTCTTAGGCTCACATACTAGCATCCCCGTATTATACGTAGTGTGCTGATTTGTTTTTTGGCCATAACTTTTGTGTTTTAATTCCAAATGACTCAAGATTTTTAGGTAAGGTACTCATGACTATTATACAATTTTGCTAAATTTTTTTTTGGAATTCTCTAAAATGTTTTAGTATCCAAAAATAGCCTCCAATTATATATTAAACTTACCAATTTGTGTTTGTATTAGCACTATTTAGTATCCCAAAAAACAAATTTGGAGGTGAAATGTGGAGGGGATGGTCTTCTAGTAGACTTGTAGCTATTCTTCTAAGGAATTTTGAAAATAGTCAATTGTAAGTTGTATAGAAGTCCACAAAGTGAGTTTCTTTTTGCTTGCATTTTAAAACATATAAAATGTTATTTTGGTGGTTCTTTTGGTGAATGACCATTTCCATAGAGTTGTTACAAATGGTCAATCTTCATTTTTTTATTCTATTTTTTATTAATTAGAACATTGAAGTATTTATTTTCTTGAGATTTGATACTTTTCTAGTTCTCCAACTTAGAAATTTTTTCTATGCAATAGATGTTTTTTTGGGCCTCCGAGAGACCGTTTCAAGCCTGTTTCCTTCACTATTCCTCCTGCAGTGAAGGAATGGTTGGCTATTAGGAAAAAAAATCAAAATTAAAAAAAAAATCAAAATTCTTCAAATGCAAAAAAAAGTTGAATTTAAAAAAAAAAAAAAAAAAATTGAGAAATGAGCTGGCAGCCTCTCTGCCATGTAGGGCCGCTACGATCTTTTTGCAGCAATCACGTTCCCTGGTTATTACAGCATTATAACTCATGGTCTCCCGGAGGACCGAAAAAACATCTAATGATTTTTCTTCAGTGGTTACCTTCATCTTAAAGGTGTATACATTGGCCATATTTTATTTTTAATTTAAAAAAAATTGTTTTTCTAATTTTAAATCATTCTACAAAACTAAAGATGTATATTATGAAAACACAACAAAATTAGAGTTTTTTCGTGTGATCAACCTTAACCATTAATTAGGTTTCTTGTTAGATACTAATTTAGTATAGGGTGAACCATCTCACCATCTCGATTTTAATTATTTTTTTGGGTAGAAATGAAGTTGACATTTAGTATTGGTAACATTACCAATGTTATTGCCATTTAATGTTAGAGTTTGTAATTAGTGTTGTAAATACTAAATTTCATCATTAATATACAGTCAAACTTCCCTTATTGCATAGGAATTGTGGAAAGTAGTTATTAGCTATATGCACATAGAGAAGCTCAAGTGCCAAAGGCCAATTATTTAAACATGCTCATGTTGTACAATAATTATGTTTGATTGGTTGTTCATCTAAGAAAAATCAATGATGTTTGACATATTCAACTCCATTGATGGTTTGTGCAATAGACTTTATGCACATAAGGAGTATGCAAATAAAGAACTACAATTAGTTATGCACTCAAGGGGTGCACTTAGTTCTACTACAACAAACCACGTGTGAACAAGTGATTTCTAATAAACTATAATTTCAATCTAAAATTTTGACCATTGTTTAATAATGACTATAATTGTTTTTTTTGCTGGAATTTTCAACTCAAATAACATATGAAATGATTTCTTGAAGAGGTTGAAATTAAACTAAAATGGCATGTTTTTCAACTCAAATAATTATGGAGAACACATTTAAATGACCATTGAATCAATATTCAACTCAAAATGAGCTTTCAATAAAGAATTATTTTTAGGAATTTTTTGTTCATTTTTTAGACAAATTTTTCTTATACTCCCTCCGTCCCATAATGATCTTCTTGTTGGCTCTAATTTTTTGTCCCAAAATGATCTTCCTATTGCATTTGTAATGTTGCAAATTGGTCAAATTCAATTTTCGATTGTTCTCTAGGATCAACAAAACAATTTTGAGGAGTAGCTCCCCCTCCATCCATTCAATCATCAATCAAAAAACACATGAAATGATTCAAGGGGTCAATCAACATTGTTCAATTTTATTTTTTGCATCTCTTTGAGTATTGTCTAATTGAAGGAAAAGAAACTTTTGGAGTTAATATTGAGGTCTACACATGGGCTTTGGCTTATTCTAAATGCCCATAAAATTATAACCTCACACTCAACAACTAAATGCCCACTGGTGCTATTTAAAAATGCCCAAAAAATTCTACTTTTCAATCATCTAAAATTGCACTCTGAAAAAGGCTTCTAAAGTCAATGTTTGTAGGACACTAAGAGTATACTAAACTCTACCTACCATGCAAAATGGGTCTTAAAAAAGTTATTTTCAGCCTTAATTTAGAACATTTTGTCAAACAGGAAGATCATTTTGGGACAGAGGGAGTATAATATAGGAATGTGAAAGTTATTTTTCAGTTCTACAGTGTATCTTTTTACTTCAAAAATTTGTAACTAATTATTAATAACAAATATAAATATTATCAATAATTCAAAACATTAACTTTCAATTGTTTTTAAGTAGGAAAATCTATTCATATTTTTTAATTTTTTAATTTATTTGAAATTCGAAAAGTATATAAGAGGTCCAAAGTTTTGTTCGCACATGGTTTCTAATGGACACTCTAAGTGCCCCCCTTGAGGTTACGCAAGTACTAGGGAATTTGCATTATGAGAGGTTTCACTACACTACAAAGGTGGATATACCCAAAATCACACCCTACCTAAAACGATCATGATCACTCTGTATATATCTCCAAAATTAATATGTACAAATGTTGAAGAAATAATTTTAGAACCATCATCTACCAATTTTTTGATTTTTTTCAATCCATTATAACTTTTGCATATGGTATTGAAAAATGTCACATTCTTGGAACTTCCAATGGAATCCATAAGGTTCCCAGTTCAACTCCCGATTATGACATTGCTCGTGTGGGGGCTCTCCGTGCTAGCGCAGGACGAGGGGGTTTGTTCCTCCACTTATTCTTGATAGGGTGTGTAACTCCAGAGCTTAGCTCCAGGTTGCCTTGGTTGTGTTGTTTCAGTCCAGCTGCGGCCCTTGAAGGTTGTATGTTTCACACTTTAAAAATAGAAGAAAAGAAGACAATGTCGCATTCTTTGGTGAGTTGGAACCTCCTTTTCGCTTGCGAACAAGAAAGATATGAAAATTTGAACAGTGTAATAATAATAGAAACTAGGCACAGTAGCAAAAAGTGGCGGTTTTGGGGGTTACCCACCTCAGTGACTTTTCACTGTGCTACTAACAAGTGGCCACTTATTCCACCCGGTCAGAGTCGGTTCGTCACGCCACTGGACACGCTTGCCGAATCCTCGCTGAAATTCGGGACCGTCTCGTGTTTATAAATGATTTCTTTTCCTTCTCTACAAATTCTCCTCAGGACGGAGCTTCGTCCCCGTCTGTCCCTGTCGGCGTGCAATCGGTTTCCATTGCTAGGATCTGATTTCATGGTCGAACAGTGGGCCTCAAATCCGTGGCACATGCACAGTGGGGAGTCCGACGTACTTAATGTGCGAGAAATTAACTACACTAAAGATGATATTTAGTGTTGAGTGACATTTAGTGTTTTTACCCCCCTACTAGCTACAACATTAAATCTGAACTTGTCCACAATTAGTGTTAGACTTGAATGTGCCGGCTGCAAACCGGCTGCAAACGAGCCGCCTAGCCCTAATCGGTCCGATTCTGTCGGTGAACAGTGATATTCCGTCTGATATGACAACTCTGGTTCACATTTAGTGTTTGAATTGACATTTAATGTTACTTACTTTCATAGGGTAATTGGCTTTTAGTGTATGCCTTCGTATTTAGTGTACAAGACACTAAATATCATCTTTAGTGTAGTGCTGGCATGGATAGTAACTCATTATACAGATAGCACTGTGAGTCGTCATATTGAGAAATTATGTGGTATAGATTGGGTTGCCTACCTACGTCAGGCATCCCGAAACTTCAAGATTGGCACTACATACACAAGTTATGGACAGTCACGTTCACGTACACCAGTTGTTTTGAACTGCAATTTTTTATTACGAGAAATGATTTTACTTTGATCGTGGTTACTGTGCGAAGAAGAAGGTTCAGACAAGTAATTATCTACTTTGTTTGGCTTAATTGATGTCCTTCAAATTCTGGAAACAGTTCTGTTTTTGTTCGAATTCTAGTAAAATGCGATGTAGAACAATTAAGTACCTAATGCGTCGATGTCGCACTAAATGGAATGAACTTGTGCGTGTAGCTTTTTCATTTAGTAGATCTCTGAAACCTCAGACCTATACATGCTATTCCTAGCTAGTTCCTGAGTGACCTACTGTAGTTTTCAGTGTGTAGTATTATTAATGGCTCTGTCTGTTGGTCATGCACAATTTTGGCTAATTTCATTTACCCAATCATCGATCTGACGATATTTTTTTGGTTCACGAGGTTCGCGGCTTCACCGCTTCAGAGGCCCCTTCAACTCCACTACAGTAGTGGGTCAGATTGAGCGCGCTGGCTGGCGAGGCGTACTACCCGAGGCGGCACGGGACCTCTGCCCCCTGATGAATAATTTGATAGCATCGAGAATTCGATCTGCCGGGGTTGCAGGGGTCTCCTTTTGAGTGAGATCCATTGGAAACAGGCAATGGAATCTATTTCAAGCTAGAGTGGAGAAATCCACGTGAACTCCCCTGGCCTAGCTAGCTACTGTAGCTACGTACTTAGCTACACGTACTGATTTGTTACTGTTATGAAATGAACTTACATATGCGTACCGTGATAAACTTTTAACAAGGGAGGTATGATATTTTTACCAATACTATTTTGTGAAGTTTCTTCAACATGAATAGCACCAACATGAATAGCACTCGTAACCCACTAATAGAATAAATCAGTTCATAGTTCATACGTCAAATTCGTTAAAGTGACCCATTGGAATATAGCCAATTGACGCTCAGTGAGTGCCAGCGTGCACTTGTAACGAGTTAATCAACGTCATGGTTAATTTTCGCGACACGACATGAAATATGACTGTCGTGTTAACTTTCAGATTAATAATTCTGCTCACTACGGCAGGGTTTTCACGACATCTATTGCTTTTGAGGACAGTCAAGCATTGTCGTCGTTTTGATTGCCTTTCTAATGAAGTTTCTCTCCGACCCCACTTGGATCGATTGGGGTGAAAGATTAATTAATTGGGCAGTGACAATCCAGCTAGTTGGAAAACTTTCAATTACAAATTAGAAGCCGTGCATACGGGAATCGACTCGCTTGCTTATTCATGCTTTGGACAGGCTTTCTATCAAAAAAGCCTGCTGTTTGGGACTTTGCTTCGCCTTTCTAGTACACAGAAGCTTGCTAGAGACAATCGTAAAGGTGATGCGATTCTGGGATGAATTAGGCAAATTGTCACACAAGCTAGGGGCTTGCTCGCTCCAAGCAAGAGTGAGTTTTGCACTTTCGATCATATCGGAATTTTCATTCCATTCCATTTCTAATTAATGATCGAGGATATCATTTAGGTGATCGTATCGATCGATCTCTGAGCTTGTCATCTTCGCCAACTTACTCGTTTAATCAGAAATCGACAGCAATGTGTTCCGAGCTAGATAATCAATTAGACCTACTGATTGACCGTTGATCTAAGCAGTCCTTTGAAGCTTGTCACGTACTCGATCTCAAGACAAGAACTAGAGCGTTTCAGATTGCCATCCATCGATCCATGTAACGCTGCTAATCAGAACTCTCTAGCTCTCTCTGTGAAGCGATCCCAAATTCCTGTCAGGCTTGTAATGGGCAGGGATGTTAAATCCCTCTTGATGACGTTCTCTTCGGAGTCAGCGAATTTCGGCGGAAGCGCTACAACGAAGCCTCACCAATCCTCGTCTTCTTCGAAATCCAAGTTGCAGTCGAGGAGAAGCACGCATGAAAATCATGCCCGTGGAGGATTTCTCAAACGACAACAGTCGATGCCACGACAGATGGTGATGTCCATCCTCTGCCTTACAGCCACACTGTTGCTGACCGCCCCTTCGGTTCGTGCGCAGGCGAAGCCGGCCAATCAAGGTGAGGTCGACCTTTCTTAATCTAAAGAGAATTCCAAAACCCAGAGCGCAATTTCACAGCTAGAGTACGTAGTTACGCATCGTATAGAATGGATTAGCAACAGTGAGCCCAATTGTAACTAATTCCATAGTTGCACCTTGGATTTGATTATTTCTGTGCACTCTTTGGAATTCCCTGGTGTTGCTAGCTGAGGAACCTACCAAGCTCCTTATTTTGTCATAGCTACCAACAAAAACATTTTACATGCTAAGGTAGAGGCTTCATTAACCATACTGTACATTACTGAGAGTGTCCAGTGACCATCCATACAGGTCAGCTTTGTGCTAGTTGTGAAAATACTTGGTGTATTCACATTTCTTTTATTTCAATTGATTTGCAGCTTAACACAAAATAGATCGATTGTGTTGGTGCAAGTTTCTAGATTGTTCTAGGGAAGAGTTCAAAGTTCACCTGAATGGTGAATATTTGGAAATTCTCCCTTGCTGTACATATGGTGATTGGAAACCTTACATTACTGCAAATTTGCAATTGAGCTCCACTGACAGAAGCGCCTTAAACGTACAATTGTATATACGCAAATAATTGATATACATACTCTGGATGGTTTAATTGCAGGCGTAGCACTGAAAGCCCTAGCGAGTGCCTGGGGCGTCAGCTTCAGCGACTGGGAGCTCACTCCAGATCCATGCACAGGCCTCTGGTCGGGCGTCACTTGCGACGGGAACGGCAGAGTCGTCAAACTGTAAGCAAACTTCAAAATCCTTAATGTTAACCGACTCCTCGATCCCATGAATCCGCCCAATCTTAGTGTGTTGAATCTAGAGTGAGTTCGATCATGACTGGCCATGTCCACAAATCAATGGATACATGTGTGTCTCAAGTACTCGTGTCTGGCGATCCACACACGTATACTGTTTCTGGGTTTTCTTGGAAGAGAACAATCGAAATCATCGAACTCGTGTATTGATCGTTCTGCTTTGATTCTGTAACTATACACGTAATGTAAAGTCTCAATGGGTCTGCAACGTACGGTGGTTGTTGCTCTTGGGCAAGGCGATTGCAGGAACTTGACTGGGGCGGGGCTGAAGGGAGCGATCTCGTCAGAGCTCGGGCAGCTGGTGCACCTGGAGTCGCTCATCCTGGAGAATAATGCCATTCAGGATCCCATCCCCGTGGAAATCGGCCAACTGGTGCGCTTGACGGACTTGAACCTCATCAACAACAACCTCACGTCCATCCCTCCAGATGCGCTCCTCAAATGCAACCTTACCAACTTGTTCGTGACGGAACCATCACAGACTCTGAGAATATTCTCTAAAATATTCTGGACAAGTTTGTAGAATGTTCTTAGAATGTTTGTATATGTCTTAATTACTTCATACCCTCCAATTAAATATTCTTTTGCTCAGAGAGAAGTTTTATGTCACAGTTAGTGCCTCGCGCTATTCATGAATTTTCGCCCATTAACCCTAACAACGGTCAGTTTTGTTATATAAAGTCTTCATTCACCATACAAGTGAACTTTGAGCCTTTCCTTACAACAATCTAGAAAATTGTTTCATCTAGAATTTTGCACATTTAGTCTATGTTAAACTAAAAAGAAATTGCAGAAAACTAAATCAAGTCAATAGATTAAGTGTTTCCACACTATCACAAATCAAAGTTCACCTGTGTATGGTCAACAGAGAATAAAATGGACTATAGGGTTAATGGAGTACTACTTTATAATTATGAGAGTGCCAATAGTGTGAACTTCAATAGTGTGAACATCCTGATCGAGGGTCAATTCCTTGGAGTTAAATTATCGTCAATTATATCGTTAATTTGGCAAGATTCTACACTTGAGCCGAAGACTGAAATTCATGGGTGTGATGCTTAATTTTCAGGGACAGGTAGGGGACTAAGTACAATTTTTTTTTCCTCTGAAGTTTGCAATTAAATTGTTGTGACTTTGTGCAGATTGCTGGCAAGTAACAGGATCAGAGGCGAGCTTCCTGCTTGGATAGGCGAAATTGTGACTCTCAGAAACCTGTACGTTATACACCAATTCCACTCCGTTTATGAATCCATTTGAACGACTTTGCATGAAATTATTGGCAGTTTTCCACCGGTCCTGCCAGAATGGAATTGACAGGTCTGGATGCGGAAGTTGTGTCCAATTGTTCAATACTTTGTCGAAATGATGAAAATTTGCCAATTTAATGAAAGTCCCCACTTTGATCAATAAATCAATCTTGGTGCTGTTGAGAACTTTACATTTAGCAAGGTAAGCTTTCAGAGTGAGTCAGAAATTCACATCAATGGGGGAGCTGAGTGAGCTGTTTCTGCGTGATTGGTGTTCAGGGACTTCAATTCCAACGAGCTCTGGGGTGGGCTGCCCCCGGAGTATGGAAACTTGCGCAACCTGGAGACGATGTACAACGTGCTATCCCATGCTTTCTATACATCAATTGTCAAACTTCTTAGTTTAGTTTCGAGTGATGCTTTCTCTTTTATGTATCAATGAGCTGATGTTGGAGATATTGATTGTAGGAGTCAAAATGGTATCACTTTGAGTGCAAAATAAAATTAAACGTCAATTTCATTCATTTACCAAAATTCCATTACTTTGGCACTTTTATGGGTGCGTCTCATGAAATGGAACTCTATTCCAGTCCTCGTTTCTAGAGCTTTGTGCACGTGAATGTCACAGTTTTCGGCGGCCACAATCTTGCAAAATCAACGAAATTGATGATAATTCCTCACATTCAAATATGTTATGTTACAACTGAAGAGAAGATTTTGAGTATTGACAAGAGATGAGTTTTGTTGTGCAGGCAACTGTGGGAGAATGAACTGTCAGGATTCTTGCCTGACGGATGGCAAAGATTGACCAAAGTCAATTTCTTGTAATTGACCATCACAAAACCTGCTCTTACTCCTTTCCAAGTTTCTGATGTAAATGGTGGTTTGGTACCATTGAAGGCAATATTTAAGGAAGACCATTGTTAGCTAATTAAGGGTTAACTAAAAATCAACTTTGAGCAACTGCCACTTTCAATTCTGATTTAAACTCAGTTTCTCACTGGTGATTTTCCCTTATTCTATAACGCTAAGTTGACATGTCAAGGCAACCGTCTCCAGTTTTCTTGTCTGAGAGAGAGAGAGGGTAATTAATCCATTTAAGGCCAAATCCGGAGTCAAAAGCAATTGTGTCACTATCTCATTAGTTATGTAGAAGAGGCTTATAATCTGCAACCCTTCTCATTTTAAATCCTAAGATCGGTAGAACGACTACATTAGTCCATTCCATCAAAGGATTAGCTAGCTTGAGGATGTAGCCCATATTCTTTGATTCTTCCCATGGTATGCTTGCAACTGACTATACATTATGTTGGCAGTGGAATGGGCCATCTTTTCACTACTGGGCCAATTCCAGACTGGCTTTTTGAACTTCCAGAACTGCGAATTGCGTACGTACTTACTCCTCAATTGCAACTCTTGCTCAACCAAAAATGAAATCTTTTGTATGATCCACCAAGACCACTATAATGTATTAATGTCATAGCTTAGACACCAAAAATGCACATGAATATCAATGTAGTTTTCCAACATTTTGATGATCCTTAATGTAGCATGTATATGACATTAAGAAAGTTCTTGGGGATTAATAGTCACATACATGCTAGTGTGCTTCTATTCTCGAGGATTCAGAGAGAGAATATACTAACATTAAAGAGGTTTGGTATTTAAATGACAGAAACCGGCACTTGATTGGCATGTATTTTGGCTTCGATTTTGCGTTTTCTCTAAACTTGTTATGGATGTGATTCCATCAGGCACTTTATGCGAAGTCAGTTTATTGGGTCGCTGCCAAACTTTTCCAGGCTGATGCACAACGGAATTGCCAATTTCACAGACTGGTACAACTACCTCAAATTCTTTAATTGAATACAGTTTTCCCTGATTGAATGTAACATATCATTCAAGGTGTGAACTCTGGAAGGGAACTCAGAATGAAAAAGCGTCAATGTAACAAGAATACAGTGTCTGGTCGAAATTACGGAATTGCTGACTTTCAATTGTGATCATATCATTTGGGAGGAGTTTATTAGATTGCCCTTTTTTTTTATAAATATTGCACATGAGACATCACACCGTTTTTAATTTCATGGTAACCATTGTTGTTGACGTTCGCTTGAATGCTCAGGGATTTTAGTTGCAATTTCCTCGAGGGAGAATATCCGACTCAGTATTATACGATTTTACCCGTGCCCAATGCATCACTGTACGTAAGCAGCAGTATGTGAAAATTCCCAGATTTTGTTTCCAGAGTGCTCCAGTGTGGTGGGTCCATTTTGAAATTTCTTGTTGATTACACTCAACCCTCTAGAACGGCACATTTATTTTTTATTGCACACCCTTAGAATACCCTGAGTTTCTACCGCCATGTATGCAAATCTCATTCAACTTCTTCCACATTGTGGACGTGTGTGTGACAGAAGCACATTTGTCCACGAGACTGCAATTAGAGTGGGATGAGTTTACCACAGAACTGGACATGTTGAAAGTCTTGAGACATGTTGAATTGTTGACATTGCTTCTATGCTTGTCATACTGAGACATGTGGCTTTTTATTGCAGATCTTATTACAGCAATTGTTTCAGCAATGAAACAGATGGAAGTGCAACTATCAGTTCACCTCTGAATGCAACTGAAAACACCCCCACAAACTGTAGCCGGACCTACAATTGTCCGTCATTTTTTGAGGCAAAACTAACGAATTTAGGTGAAGTGATTTCTCTTGATTCATCACATCTGAATATCCTAGTTAGCCAGAAGTCTCTTCAATTTTGGTCTGACATCTTGGCACTCTGCAGGTCAATGTGCACCCTGTCCGCCTTCTCAGTTTATCACAGACACTGCGAAATGCATCTGCAGATATGGTACGCTGTGATATGGATGTTTGGCCATGACTTGATACCTCAAATTACATGAAGAATGTCAAATTCTGGCTACTTCATTTCGTTATACTTTCAGAATGGGATCATGGAAAATAGTGCTGAAATGTTTCAATCTCAACTGATACATTGCTGTGGTACCGCACAATTGCAGAAGGTCTGGGGTCTGGTTCGCAGTCGAAGCTTCCTATTGGAGCCATTGTAGGTGGGGTTGTGGGAGGGATGGCTGTGACCATCTTTGCTGCATACGTGATCTTCTTAATCTTCAGAAAGAAAACCCTGACCAAATATCCACAATTTGGAAGGATGTACGAAGGTGTGTGCCTTATTACACTCAACCCTCCTTCATGACAAATTCCCTGTATATCCTTGAAAATTTGTTGTGTTCTAGACACATCTGATTAGTCATGTCAAGTTGTGAATACATGTTTGAATGCATTTGAAATCCCATTTGTCTCGTACCATTAGAAATGGTTGAGTGTAACCTTCTTAACCTGTTTAGAAAAGAAAACCCGAATTTGGAAGGAAGTATGAAGGTATGTGCCTTTTAAGGTTTAATGTTTCGGACTTTTTAGGATTTAGGAGATAGTTCTTATTTTGTAACTCTGTGACTTTGTTTTCGTTGCATTGCCTGAAAGAACGTGTGTCCTTCGCGTGACCAGGTATCAATGACCCTTGGATTGTTCCGGAAGAGCTGCACCGATTCACCTTACCGCAACTGGAGAGAGCCACTGACAATTTCAGCGACCAATTTTACATCGGAGAAGGGGGATTTGGGAAAGTGTACAAAGGCATTTTGGACACGGGCAAGGCCGTGGCCATCAAATGCGCCTCGAATGAAAGTGCGCAAGGCCAACTGGAGTTCCGCAACGAACTGACGCTCCTCAGCCGCCTTCATCACCGCCACCTTTGTGCCCTGGAAGGCTTTTGTGACGACGATGGATTGCAGGTCCTGGTGTACGAGTTCATGGAGAATGGCGACCTTCACGACAACCTCTTCGGTTAGTACTTTCGAACCCCCCTGCAGTTTAGTGACGGAAGTGAGAGATAGAGAGGGAGAGGATACACATGGCTTGCAGGGCACAATGCAATCCTTCTTGGGGCGAAATATCACCAGATTTTGAACGAATTTTTGGGTCCAGCTTCAAGCCTATGGGAAATTTGTGAAGGAAAATGCAAATGTATTGCAATGTTTTGTGGAAATTTGTTGATCCAATCTGAATCCCCCAAATGGCACAACCAACCATTTCCAGAGGAATTTTAGGGTTTACGGTTTACGGTTCTATCATATTGTTCTTGTGCTGAAATTGTATGGACTCATCGTCAGGGAGAGACACGACACTGAATGCAGCACAGCGGCGTGAAGTTGCAGTTGGCATAGCACGAGGCTTGGATTACCTTCACTCATTTGCGGTGAGAACTACTCTGGAACTCTCACCAGTTTGAAAAGGTCTTTCGTCTCGGAACCATTGCTCCTTCCAACAATGACTGATTCACTATCCAATTGCGGCTTGCAGAATCCTCCAGTGATCCATCGGGATGTCAAACCATCTAACGTGTTACTTGATCAGTACAATGTGGCCAAGCTCGCAGACTTCGGTATTTCCAAAATTTCACCGGAACTTAACACTCACGTTTCAACAAGACCTCTCGGAACCATGGGGTAAGTACTACCCTAGCCTGCACTATTCAAACTGTACTACATGCACAAATCACAGCGAGAAACAATCCAATCATGTAAGTGGAAAGAGTTGAGCTCCAATCCAATCCAATCGACAGTCGCGGTATGGCATTGGACATGTGTCGAGCCATCTCTCTGTGTGCAAGTCTCCCTATACAAGTCTCTCTCTAGAATTCTCTTCCTGCATGGCATTGAATGAAACTAGCTTAATCAAGGTGGCTCTGTTTTCATGACACGCAGGTACATGGACCCTGATTACTTTCGAACGAATCAGCTGACTGTTGCAAGCGATGTGTACGCTTTTGGAATTGTGTTACTGGAGCTCACCACAGGACAACGTGTCTTCGACATCGATAGAGTAGACGCTGTCAACCTCCACGACTGGGTGAGACCCCGGTTCAAGAAAGGAGGCTTGCAAGAAATTATTGACAAGAGTTTGGGTGTAAATTACGACGACCGTCTCTTCAATGCTTTGACAGAGGTGGGACTCATGTGTTCCAGGAGTGACAGAATGGATCGACCTACCATGAAGGTAGGACCCTGAACCATTTGACTCCAAACTGGATGGTTTTGCATAGATGGCAGTTTCTGATTTTCCCAGTTAGAATTCATAATCTCCACCTTGCTTTCCAGTACCTGTCTTCCTCAAGAACTTGGTAGACTCATGGCTCTATCCTCCCCAAGCTCTTACAGAGCCGTAAATCTCCAAGATCTGATGGTCCTCATATAGTCTTGAAGAGGAGTACTACCGGGCATCAGAGCTCTCCATAGGTTATCGAACACCTAAACCCTAAACCCTGATTGCAATCTCTTTCCAGCAGTCAGCTGTTCACATGCAAGGCAGTTTCGAGTATTGAACTCTGTTCTTGAACTACTTGCAGGAAGTTTTGAATATTCTGGAGCCCTTCGCAGTGAGCAGGTCGTTTAAGAAAGCACAATCTGAGCAGCAACCCAGAATGTCAAGCGAGTCCTTCAAGGACAAGTCTCTATCTGAAGAACTTAAATCTGTTCCTGAAGAGTCCAAACCCGTTCCTTTGACAACTGCTGTGGCCAAACCAAACAATGGAGTGGTGCAGTCTGATGAGAACCCAGGAACTGGAGATTCGAGAAGCTGCCCATTTGATAGTGGCCGCCCGAGCTCTGTGCCATACGACAGCTTCTCTGCTTTGCATCCTCGATGATCTGAATGAGCCATCTTCACCAGCTTGTTTGGACTAACTTACATAAGTTGCAAGCCATGTTCGGGGACTTACATAATGTCAGTTTGTCTCTGCATCAATTGACAATATTAATGTACTTTTTATTGATGACAGGATTCACAAAGGACACAAAGACGTTAAGAGTTGCAGCTAGGTTCTTAACCCTCTTGTGAGGAGTGACGCAGTTGCCTTGAAACTTGGCAGTACTTAGTTATGTTACAACTGAGACCTCTGGATTTCAGTCTGTGAGAGTTTAAAATCATTGAGTTCATTTTGTATATAGTGGAAAGAGGGGTGTCCATGATGTGTCTTAAAAGTTGATCTCACTTTAGAAGGGCAAGTTAGACCTCTTGAAACATTTCTTCAGTAATTTATTTATTGACTCCAGACCAAAAGGGGAGGAAGCTAATGTGATGAAGTTTTGACTTAGCTACCTTTATTACTCAAAAATAGAGCCACTTTATAGAATAGATAAATAAAAAGACAAGACATTGTTCCTTTGTCACCATTTTATTAGTTTCCTTGTTCTATATATCTAATACTACAAGGATAGAATAGCTATTGGGTTTTTTTCAAAAGACAATTAAATTTAAGCCACTTTGGTATATATTTATTGAAATGTTGTTGAATTAATTAATTTTTTCTGTAATTGAATTTTTTTTGTTTACAATGTGCTTTGAAAGAATCTCTTCATTAAAAATGTGCATGGTCAATACATTGTAGAATATCACCCTATGTGGTAGATTTGACTAGGATACACTTCATAAACAATGCAGTAATGATATAGCCTACATTAATGGTAGAGTAGAAAGTCCATTCTAAAAAGTGAAATATCTTCAAAACTTGTTTTATAGTTGGGGCTTAGAAGGGGTCAATAGAGTTTGCAATTATATCATTATTTTGCTAAAAAAACTTTCAAAGACTAAAATTCCACAACATTAAGTAGTGGTAGAGTTCATTCTTTAGAAATAGTACTTTGTATTATTTTGGTTCATTCAATATCCTTTTCTAAGTCACTCCACAAGTTAATTCAATTAGTGCAAGATTTTGAATAGTAAGAGCCACCCACACTAATTTGGATAACTTTGGACAAATGTCATCTAATTAGTATAAAGCTTTCAATGAAAATTGAATGAAAATTTGGTTGAAAGTAGATGAAATGGAAGAAAATTAGAAAGTTGGATGAATATTACAATATTTGATAGTATATGAAAATAGTGTGTTTTAGATTATATTGAATTTATCTAAAATTAAAGTGTGATCTACCATGTTATTGTACCTTGCAAATTTTCATAAGTCAAAATTAGTATGAATTAACTTTATTAATGTGGGGCACAATTATTGAATTTACTTGTATTTTCTTTATAGCAAGAAAATCATTTATACAAATTGGCATTTAATTCTTTGTCCTACAAACTAAAACTTTTAACACAAACATACTTTATGAACCATCATTACTTTGAATATTATCTCATAATAAAACTAAATAATAAATAATAAATAATTTTTATTATGAATATGAATGATTCACTCATAGATATTGCAATCAATTTGAAATTCAAAATCCTAAGTTCAAAAAAGTCTAAATTTCTTTATTTTTTTAATTAAGAAGATTAATTTAGAAGGGTCATATTTTAAACTAAGAAAACTGAGTTTGAAACAAAACTTACATACTTACACAATTTCAATTGTAGAATATTTGCATAAAGGAAATTTTGGAAATTCCTACCATTCAAAAGTCGATAGAAAACTGAACTAGGCATTTTGAAAATTTTAGATTAATAAAATAAATGATAGAGGTTTATTTTTCGTTTGCACAACAAGAAATTTGTAATTGGATAGAAGTTAATATAGTGAGTTGCAAAAAATAGAGTAACCAAGTGATTGGACTCTTTGACATTACACTAGAAGAAACCCGTGTTTTAGGTTATGTTTTGTAATTTTTTAAAACGGATTTTAGGTGACGTCTATTGCAACATGCCCATGTTTTTATGTCAACATTGATGTTATATTGAACGTATTGTTGACATAAAAACATGGGTATGTTGCAATAGATGTCACCTAAAATCCGTTTAAAAAAATTACAAAACGTAACCTAAAACTCAAGTTTTTTATAGTGTTAGTAATGAAGTATTTTCAAGCCTCTCATGATGCTCTTACAAGGTACAACAAAATGAGATAGTGAATTTTACACTAAGAAGTGATATTAGAGAAATTTACACTAAAGAGGGCTTTAGAATATTTTAAGAAAATTAATGAATTTTTTATCCCTAAACCTCAACCATCCACTAGATGTGAACTTCATCCAATTAGTATTCATTGAAGAAGGTTAAAGAAAAATCATGTAATATATTGATGGAAAAAATAATCATTGTTCTAAATAAATCAGCAATATAAATAAGTTGGAGGAGTTTTCATTACTTATTACTCTCTTCATCACAAATTATTGTCCGATTATAATAAAGTGGCAACAATGACAAAGTGCCATACAATGGAAAACATCAATTGAAGTATGCCACGCAATTGCCTATTTGCCTCAAATGTAATACAAACAATAACATTTTTTTTTATCTGCTTGAGAGGCTAAACAAGGCTAAATAATACTCATCAAACATTTAAGACAAATTTCTATGCCTTATCAAAACAATTATTAAGTTTTCCATAATTAGATTTACTTGCATCAACTTTCATGATGTTCATATTTCTATATGAGTATGGAAAAACTACACTTTAAAGACTAGCCTTGTCTTGTTGTCAAACTAAAAGCAACCCAAAATTTAAGTTCACTATTATAATTAATTTTTTGGAAATTCTAAAAGTTGTCTCCCTTTAATTAGGTTTACTTGAAAATTTTGCTAGCCAAGAATTCTCATTATCTTCTTGCAAATTAGAGTTCTATATAGTATTCTAGAAAATCTTCTATTTTGTCTACAAAATTTGACCAATTTTTGTACACAGAAGATTGCCCTTAATTTGGACACCAAAAAAATACCCTTGTTGGTTCTAGATGGAAGGGGAGGAAGCTTCGTAGAAGTTGCTCTAAGGAAGTTTGAGTAGCTACTTTAACTCCTAAATGCCTGAAGCACCCAAATTTGGTGTTTGCAAAACTTTGAGGTTAAATAAAACCTAACCATTTTGCTATTTTTAGTATTTTATATGTTTGTAAAGTTCTTCTTGAAGTCTAGTTTCAACATCAAAAATCTGATCTTGAAAATAAATGATAGTAATTTTTCTATTTAAGATTTTGTACAAGGGTACCCATTGCAATCTTGACTTCCCGTAGTGTTGAGAGCTCTTAGAAATGAGCCTCAAATACACTAGATCCTGGAGAAAAACTCACATTCAAAATTCATTTAGAAAAATTATAGAGCAGATTTTGAGAAGCCATAAATTGATTGGGGTTATATATGTTAGGCCCTTTAACCTTGCATTTTTTTGGTCACCAACATTTTAGATTTGACTTGTGAAAAGAGGATTGAAAGACTTCACATCACTATTGCAGTTTTAACACCCTCATGGTCAAACATTATAATCTTTCATTCCATAAGTGATGTTGTTGTGTTTTTCTTTTCCTATGAGATCTCTAACATGTCTAGTTCAAATTCATATGGTTACAATTTAAAAAAAAATTGATACAACTCATCAAAATGTTGGCATTTTGTTTAATTTAGAGCAAATTCCAAGAAGCTCAAAGCAGGCCTTGGGCATTTAGGGGTTAATTAAAAAAGAGAGCTACGGCTACAAGGACAAAACCAATTGTAGTGTAAGGTAGGAGGTCCATAAAGCACGCATTTAAGAGCTAAAAATTAATGTAGGGAGGTTAAATTTCTTGAAATATTTTTCAATCATTTTTTCCTTGAAAGACAAATGAAATTGGCATCCAAACTAAGTTGTTTCATATTTTTTGAAGCTTCATGAAATTAGTTATGAATTTTTTGAAGTTGAAATGCAATGGTTACTAAAAGCGTTCTCCTCTTAAAATGTATACTATTCTTATATTGCTGATGCAATGAGAATAAAAAATTGCAACACATGATGCTTTCAGAGCCCAAGCACTTTATGGACCCCCTTACCTTAGTTACTTGTTTCATGAACAAGGGAGTAAAAATTTTAGGAAGTAATCTTAATATCTTTAGGTCGAGCACTAAGAGGATGTTAAAACAGTTCATGCGAATGATATCCTGTTTCCTTCACTCCCCTCCCGTGTGTCCACAAGACCTCCTCGTCCCGTCACTTGCAGTTGCAAGCATGGCGATGGCGATGGCGAACCCGGGGACGTTGTTGCTCACCAGACCCCAGCCTTCCCTCACATCCTCCAGATGCCTCCACTCCACTCTGCCAATCCTCCAGGTAAGAATTTCACGACATTTGAATTCGAATTTCTTGTGGGGGTGACAAGTTTAAGGAATTGCGGATGGAATTCTCGAGGCTTCAGTGGTTCGAAAGGTTCCCTCAGCTGGGATTTTGCCGTTTCGCCTTTCCCTTTCTCGCTTTACAAGAATTTCTTCGGGTTGGTGGCTTTTGTTTCGTCGATTTTAGTGCATTGGTTATTTTGGTTACGAACAGAGCAGAATGAATTAGCGTAATCAAACGTAAGCTAGGGTTTCGTTTGGATTTAAGAATGGCAAGGGGAAGAAATGAAGGTCTTTCTAGGATTCAGGTTGTTGAACATTACTAAATGTGAGGTCAAGTCACCCTACGACATTGGATAAGAGAATTGGACTTGGGGATAGAGATATTGTTCTTGGATTGAAAGCATAAGCGACTGGTGATGATTACCGTAGAATTGAGTAAGGTTGGGCACAATTCCCTACTGAGGCTAGTTCCTACTAGTCAAATTATTATAAGTTCTTGTTGTCAAATGCTGCAGTAGAGGATTCCAATGCAGCAATAACGAGTCGTTTGGATAGTGTATGCAAAAGTTATCAAGGTTGAAAGCTCTATTGGTAGATTCTCTAAAACCACCCAATGTGCACCTATTGTCTAAAATTTTAGGGTAGCGCTAAAGAACCGGCGGTCCTTCGAGGATTCCAGTTGTTGAACATTACTGAATGTGAATTTCAAATCATCTTACGAAATTTGTAGAAGAAAATTAGACGTCTGGATAGAGAGATTAGCCACTTTATGGAAAATGGACCAAAACCATGGTGATGTTCACCTCCGAGAATCAAATAAGTTAGTTCACAAAATATGGAATGGGTTTTCCAGGCAGGACTTCACCTTTGGGTCTTATTTTTTCAAATGAAAAAACAGGCTGCAGTTTTACAGGTAATTCCAGAGGCTACAGTGGTTGATGTTATTCCCTGCTGTCCATTGAATTGTTGCAGAGACGAGTGTTCCAAGTGTCCGCTACGGCAGATCAACCGGGATCTGTACCGCCTCCAACTCCTGAGGCTGACATCACTCCAGCAGCTCCTCCAGCTCCTCCCAAGCCGACCTGTATGAGTCTCATCTTTCTCTTTATGAAATTTGATTCCTCTTAATGACGCTCCTCAGTTCAAGTCAGTGGTTTGTGAGTGTTTTGTGTTTTTCATGATGTTTCCTTCTATCATGATCATGTGATTCTCCCTTGTTGCAGTAAAGAAGGGTCAAATTGTCAGTGTTGACAAGGAGAAGTATCTAAACAGTGTCGAGGTACCTTGAGCTCCATTCTATAGTAAATTATTATTCGTTGACATGTATTCAATCTTGCCCACCTCTATTAGCAAGTTTTTCTGTGTTGTATTCTGCTGCTGCAAGGAAAAAGGATCACGTGCAAAGATGAGTTTGGTTCATGCACTTGTGTTTTGAACGTGGGTAATGTTGCAATGCAGTATCTTTCGGTAGGACATCCAACTTACTTCACGGGTCTAGATTACATATACGAGGACCGTGGCGAGGTAAAGGTTCTCTTTATCTCCTGTCGCTGATGTTTAGGGTTTCCTGTCGCTGATGAATGGGACCTGTACATAATAGGGTTTACACTGTTTGGGGAACATTTAGACTTCATCATAATTGAAAATTCTCCTCATGGTTTATGGAATGGTCTTCTTGTAATCACTGTGATCATCAGGAGACGTCCTATGAATCATGGATAAGACTTTCTATGTGTTGTCAAAACGTTTCTGAATCATTCTAATTTTATTGAACAAATTGGTACTTGTCTGACCTCCCTGTCATGATCTAGTCTCACTTGCAACTCCACTCTTAAGTGACTATTTAATTTGAAGAGAATTTCTTATCGCTGAGAAACGATGTTCACAGGTACTGCAAACCAGGTTCTTTGATCATGGCGAGTATGCTCTGGTATGGCCGCTCCTTCAGCCAGATCATATTTCCATCCACTCGATCTCTTTACAATCTATAATTTTTTTTCAGTGTAGAGGACACTACTTGCTATTTAGAACCGTGTGAAATCTGGCTGCAGATTGCGTGGGCAGGAATTCCAACTTCACCAGCTTGGCTTCCAACTTACATGCTAATCAAGGTGAGTGCTCAAGGCAATTTCTTCTGCCCCTGGACAAGTTTACGGATTCAATTTGAATTCGTCGCACTCTGTTGTAGAGTTTGGGTCGTTATAACAGTTTACTGATGTGGTATACTGTAATGCAGGCGGAAAGACTCTCATACAAGAGACAGTGATTGTAGGGATACAACCTTGAGTGACATGTAGTTTAGATTCCCCCATTCGTCTTTTGTCAACCAGTGGTACTGCTTATCAGTATGTAAAACATCAATTCATCCCATTAAGAGGACAAGAACTCTTTTTGCCACTTCGTCGACCTAATTAACGCTTGAGCGTTCCTACTCATGCGGTGTGGAAACTTCTACGCTAAATAGTGAAATTCGGTTACATTTGACACTTGAATTACGTATTTTTGTAATTGGAACTCATGTGTACAAATGGATATATCTGTAGAAATATCTTTCGACTTCGATGGCTTGTAGAGGAACATTCCTGGGGTAAGGCAACCTAATCATTTAAGCAACATAATTTGTCCGTTTTCCGATAGAACTCATGTCAGTTCACCATTTAGTCTTGAAGTATTCATTATGTTGACTGCTCACTTACAATTTAGTAGTCTAACGATGCTACTGTCTTTCATTGCACCTTTTTCGCACTGTACTGAACGACCGTCTGCTAATTCTTTGATAGCGTCAATCTCAGGGGAGAACCAAACGCGACCCAAGTCCCTCCGCTCTAAATTAATAACCAAATTAAGAACTTCAGGAAATTTACAGCTTCGTCGGATAGCCATTTTAGTGAAAGATTGTTCCCGCAGGGACGGCATCTATCAAGGAATTCCAAAGTCACACTGAATCTGTTCATTCATCCTGGTTGATAGTTTGCATTTGACCTAGTCTACGAGCACCAAGCACGTGATTTCTCAATTGAGAAAGTATCCACCCTTGAGTTGGATGCAATAGCTTTTTACAGTAATTAGAGCCAGTTATAATCAAGTAGTACTCACACGTCTACTTGTACTCTAAAAAATTTCAATTTCCGCATTTGTCCTTGAGCAACAATCAGTAACCCATAGGCCTTGTCAGCCAGAAGCACTGAAACGATAGATCAAGTTTTTATTTCCTCCCACCCTACGTACGATGGCATAACATACCACATGGACAAGCCAAGTTGGCATCACATGCAACCAAGTATAAAAACGAGGGCGGGAGTTCAAACACCTTCCAAAAGAAAAAGAGTACTTCAAATCATGAATTCAAGTATACGAAGAATATCTAGGGAGTAAGAACTCCCAAATATCACGAGACACAAAATGTACGGCGGCGCATCCACAGTCACTCAGGAATCGAGACCAAGAAGAGATAGCGCAGCAGAACGGATTGCTCTAGCTTACAATATAAATGTTGAACACTGTCCGTGAGTCTTTGGTCAGTGCTCGACCGTTGAAAGCATTTCGACGACCAAAAAACAAACCCTAAACCCAAACAAAAATAGAAGAAACCGTCAAACACTTAAAACGAAACGGAGACTATAAAGACTGGTTGTATGGCGGATAAGGATCTTACATCCACCACACGAAAGACGGAGCGCTTAAGAGTGATCAGAAAACTTTGAAGACATTTTGTAAGATGAATCCATCAGGAGGTCAGCCGATTCAATACTTTCTCGTCATCTCACTTCACAAGCACACACATGAACAGCTACTTAGACCTGAAAACCAACTACGAAATGAGAATCGGCGCACACAGATTCAAAACTCTAAGAGTAGATGACCGCAGCGCTGTCGCTGTCGCTCAGTCTAATATATACTGCAAACCGGATTAGGGTTTCAGACTTCAGAGGCTAGGGTTGGGATTTCCGAACCTGCGGAATTCTAGAGTCGACTTTTCTTTCATCCGTTTGAAAACTCACAATGTTTTCATTGGTTATCACCGAGGTACACTAAAAAGGGTATTTAGTGTTGGATTACATTTAGTGTAATTACCACCCTACTTGACCCTACACTAAATGTCAATTTTAGGACGATTAGTGTAGTGCTAAACTT
Organism: Rhytidiadelphus loreus; assembly: GCA_947034895.1. NCBI lineage: Eukaryota > Viridiplantae > Streptophyta > Bryopsida > Hypnales > Hylocomiaceae > Rhytidiadelphus > Rhytidiadelphus loreus. Next base: position 21,673,835 of record OX344765.1, on the reverse strand, counting down.
CAATGCGCCGCCTTTGTGTTGTCTTCACTTTTGTCATCTCCTTCCTTGGACTTTTTACCTTCTAATACTAAATGTAAACCTTTTCATATTTCAGATTTACCATAGAGTACTTTTAGTGTTAGAAATTACATTTAGTATTACTTACTTTAGTAGGGTAAACGATATTTTGTGTCATAGTTCGCAAATAGTGTTGCCAACACTAAATACCCTTTTTAGTGTAGTGAGACAAAAATTAGAATGTTAGGTTGGAATTGGAATTGAATTTTTGAATTTTTGAATTGAAATTGTGGTCTTCGAGTTCTATAATGTTTTAACTTCTTTGTGAGAAGTAAGAATTAGATTATAGGAGTACACTAATAATGAAATTTAGTGTTACTCCAATAATTGATTTTAAAATGTTATAAATTTTTTCTATTGACAAAGATTTTTTATCCAAGATTATAAATATTAAATACTATTTAAAAAGGGAATCTTTACAAACATAGTTCGTCATAATATTCATCAAGGATACAAAGTAATAGCATTTCTAAATCAATTGATTTGGTTAATACTAAATTTTATCACTAGTATAACTTTGCCTTGTTGTCAAACTAAAAACAAACAAATAGTTCAAGTACAATGTTACAAATAGTTTTCAATAATTGGAGAATAATTCCAATTTTTTTGAAGGTGTTCCAAAGAATATGCTAATAATATCAATTGTTAAATTTCAAAAATTGACACATATGTAAGTTTCTTTAAATTTTGTAGGATCCAATATAGTAACTTTTGACTTTTACTCCTTTTATTTGAAAATGTATACAAATTTGAGAGATTTTTTAATTTCTCAATTATTTTAATTAGAAAAATACTACATTTGCCTAAGATTCCTAATACAATTTGTTTTTAGGGGGTAAAAAAACATTATTCATCTTTGAATGATTTTTCTTCCCCCAAAGTTGTGTTTTTTCATTAGATGATTTTTCAGCCCATTGAGAGACTACAAATTGTAGAACAAATTACTAGTATAAAAGTAAAATAAAGAACTTCACCAAATAGAGGCAAAAGATTTTTCTTTGTGTACTTTGGCAACTTCTACATGGTTGTTCTAGATTTGAATTTCATCCATGAAAATGATCTTTTTTGAATTTCACCCCAATAATGAAATGAATTTAATAAAATATTGTTCAAATTCCTATTTGAAACTTTAAAAAATTCCTAAAATTGAACATTTCATTACGATTTGAAAGTAAGGCTTTTCACCATAGGCTATTTTTTTTTTATCTAATTTTATTATTATCTAATTTTAGAATGATATGGAATTTTTTATACTATGAGATTCTTTAGTAGAATAATTCTAATATGATGAAAGTTTCAGGGGTTTTAAGCATATTTTGTATCTAATATGTATTTGTTTAATTTTTCTTCAAAAAATCTTTGTAATTTCAAGTCATCACTAAATAATCTAAAAACTTCAAGGCTTATAAAAGACATGTGATTTTATCTATATGATAAATTATCTATATAAATTGAAACTGAGATTGCAGGGTCACAATTTTTTTTAAATCAATTTAAATGATCAAAGCTTTGACTTTTTGTTAAGTTTAAAGCACACTCTCAAAAACTCAAATAAGACCTCAAGCATTCAAGAATTAAATGAGATCCATCTACAACTTGTGAATAATTATATCACTAATAAAAACATGGGCCTCATAGACTAGTGAAAAGCCCTAGGTAAAGCCCCCATCCAACCAACTTGACTAGTTGAGGGTCTTTGGAGGTATGTTTCTCAAGCCTACACAATCCATGTTCCTCTGCATTAATTTTTTCATAATTTCCTCTTAACTGGATTTTTTAAAAACTCTTTGTACCAAATATAACCTTTTGCACAAGAAGCAGTGGAAATTGTGTGATGGAAGACCTAGCGATTTTCAATTTTGAAGTTGATAGCAAAAGATTATACTTGTTAGATAACAACACCTTATTGTAACTTATTTCCAGAACTCTGACCCATCTTTGTCTAAAATGTGTGACCTCCATACACGAGAGTCTAGGATTGCTTTTAGATGGACATATGATTTAGCACTTTGGAAATGTATAAAGAGTCCAAAAAATGCATTTTAAGAATCTAGACTCCTCTTTCAACTACCAATAAGACTCAACAAAAGCTATTCTAATTTAATAACAAGAACCATGTTCAAATCCTTATTTGGATACATTTTAGTGTTGTTATTTTATCCTAAGGGTCAAAATAAACACTTTGGGCATGTTGACTTATTCAACAAGTCATTTTCTTAATCCATGGCTTTCACCTTAATCTCAAATATATTTTCTTTCAATTCTTTGATGGAAACCTTAATTATGATGGGGGTTAATAGGATGTATATTTATTAATGATCCATTTGCCTAATATACAAGACTAAATTGTTGTTCTACATCAAAATTTTGAAAGAGGCCACAAACAATGGCCTAAATAACCCTTAGGGGTTAATTGACTTAACTCCTAAAGCCCTAAGGCATGATTTCAAACCATTTTCTACTTTGGGGTAGGCCTTTCCGGTGCAATATTTGTTAGATTCTTGTGAAATTTTTACTAGAGGTGTGTTTTACTACTAGCTTGATGCCTAGAAAATTTTACAACAATTCAAGTCCCAATTAAAAAGTTGTGCCTCAAAAGGCCTTTTTATTTTTATGTAGAGGCAATTTGGGCAATGATGATAGATAGGTTCAATTGGTTTGAAATATTTTACACATACTCTCAACAAGCTTGTCAACATAATTCTAAAAGTAAAAATGCGTATGGGCTCATGATTTTGAAACACACCTCTAGTAAAAATTTCATAGGAAATCAATAAAATATCGCACCAAAAAAGGCATGCCCCAAATGCGATATTGAATGAAAAATGGCCTGAAATCATGCCTCAAGGCTTTATGAGTTGATTGTCTTTGTGTGCACATCCAATGGGCCACATCAGGGTCAACAACAACAGCAGAGTGCTCCGTAACTCAAACTCCCCTTTTTCCTTTCCTCCTCACTGGGTGTGAAAGTATCCTTCACAGTTAACGTGACGCGAGATCCTTCACAGGCACGAGTGACAGCGGCCCAATCTAACGCAACGACGACTGCAAGTCGCCCCCTTGCCAAGCAGCCACGCAGCGGCCCTTTCCGTTCTGCTCCGCATCATCGCCTGCATCGTCAATCGCACCCCCAGGCCAATCTCTCAAAAGTGACTGGCCCCCCACGCAATGCAACAAGCTTTTCTGACCCTCAAGCACACGCCACGCTTCTTGCGCACGCCATACCCCCGCTCACACTCCCCCCCTCCACCACTGCAAACTCGCGAACTTAACATTTGCATTCAATTTCAACTCGCAAATCCAACCTCGGCGTAGAGTGGTGGCCATGAGCCCCAGAGTCTCATCTGCATGAAAGCATTGGGACCCTCGGAGAACCTGCAAATCGGACAATCACGTCAAAATTACGTCTTCCACTCTGACATCCCCGATTTGGGGTTCCCACTCAGGCACACACTCTGATTTGAGATTCCGAATTTGGGTTCGGGAATCGGGTTTTGAATTTGGGTTCCGATTGTGGGTTTTGAATTTGAGGTTCCGAATTTGGGGTTAAATTGAGGTTCCGCTTCAGGGTTGCGTTTCTGGGTTTCGATTCTGGTTGAGAGAAAGAGTCAGAGGTCTGAGTGGAGTGACGCTGAGTGGAGCTGAGCTGAGCTGGTTTGCGATGTCGTGCACCGCGGTGGCCGCGTTGCAGCTGGAGCTCCCCCTCAGCTGCGCCTTCGGCCATGGACGGAGACTCCCAGCTGCCTCGCGGAGCTTGGGCGGCGGTCGATTACGGAGTCCCTGGCTGAATGGTGCTTCGCCGCAGCGGCCTTCGAGGGTCTCCTTCCCCGCGCGGGGCAGCGGTCAGTGTGGTTTCCGATCCTGGAGCCGGAAAGCGAGGCCGCGAGGTCTCCCCGTGGTGGCGGATCCCGAGGTGTCGAGTCCCGTGTTGGAGGAGGAGCGCGTGGAGTACGACTGGCAGCAGGAGTGGTACCCCATGTACTTGGAGGCGGAGATGCCCAAGTCGGCGCCGCTGGGGCTCACGGTGTTCGATCGATCGCTGGTGCTGTTCTTCGACGGGGAGGGCGAGCTTCATTGCTTCGAAGATCGATGCCCGCACAGGTCTCAACACCTCGCCCCTTCCCTCTCCACGGGATACCAGTCCTTCTCTGGTTTCTTGGTTTGGAATAATTCAAAATTTCTTGTACCGTTTTGAATTTCTCTATGACATTGTGTGCTTCCAGTTTGAGGATCTCGTGTCTGGAAACAGAATTGAAAAGAACGCCGTCCATTCAGTCCGTAACGCAATTGGATAGTAGAATTGAACGGATGATTTCTTATGCGATCATTCAAAGTTGGAGGTTTTAGACCACTGCTTATTTCTGTGCTATGACTGTGGGCAGTGATATTTCTAAAGACCACTATTTTAGAGTCTTGTTAGTGTGAAGATTTCTTCAGTAATTGGAGATATTACAACCCGCTGTGTAATTGGACACCATAGTAATTGCACAGAATAGTGTGTTAAAGGGACCACATTACTACATAAAGATGAGTGATTGTAAAAGTCTAGCCAAGTCATTCCTTACACCCAACTTGCTAATTGAAGGCCAAACAAGTGTATTGGTCTAAGAGATGAGTTGCTGTTAGTAACAGGATGAGGTCCCTATTGGTTTTAGCATCGTCTACCCTAATCGGGAGATTTTAGGGTACATGAGCTGAACATGGTGAGATCAGATTTTCTACTGCTGCCTTTTAGTTTGTTATGCAATTTCAAAATGGGAGATGGTAGACCACTGGAAGTGACTGTAGACAATTCCATTCAGAGGTCAGTAACCATAGAAATTTAGCCAAGTCATGCGTCATATTGATTACATCACTTGCTATTGAATTCCACCAAGTAAATGACTAGATGAGCTGCTGTTGGTTAACAGTAGGACATGGCAATAGGTCCTTAATGTATTCAGTATCCTTTCTCTTTTAAGTGTTGATCAGCTTCAACTCTCTATTTGTTCAAATTTAATTACTGATGATTGATTTTGTTTGTCACAGGCTTGCAAAGCTGTCAGAGGGGCAGGTGATTGACGGGAAGCTGGAGTGTCTTTACCATGGGTGGCAGTTTAACGGAAGTGGCCAGTGTACAAAAATTCCACAGGTTTGTCGCTGTTTTTTCTCCTCCACATCTGCTCTTGAGAGGTTCTCTTTATTCTCTGGAGATTTGGTTAACCCCTACAGGACCTCATGGGTTACCAATTCGCTTGATCATTCTGTGAAAAAATCAATAATTCAGATGGGGACAAATTTTGCCCTAAAATCCTGAAGCCCAGTGGCAGATTCTCAGTCCTCCTGGGATGAAGTTGACATGGGTCAATCATATTGTGAAACATGTAATGAAGATGGGGTCTAATTTTATGACATTAAAACTGGGGAAGAATTGTGCATGGTTTGATCCTAAAAGAAGTAAAATTTGGACAAAATTAGTCTCCATATGGCCATCTCAAAGTGCTTATCAAATCATGAATTCCAATGAAAACTTCTCAGTGCTTATGGGGTGAAGTTGACATGGATGAATGAATGAATGGCAGCTGGAGCCGGGAGCGAAGATCCCAAAGACAGCGTGCACCAAAACGTATGCAGTGAGAGTGTCGCAGGGCGTGATCTGGGCGTGGCTGGGGACCGAAGCCAGCGCCGATACCACTAAGATTCCCTGGTACGAGCATTACGAGAAGGAAGGCTTCCAGCACCTCAGCTCCATTCATGAGCTTCCGTACGACTACTCCATTCTGCTGGAAAATCTCATGGACCCCGCGCACATCCCCATCTCGCATGACCGCACGGATCAATCGGCCAAAAGGGAGAATGCGCAAGCTCTGGTACTTACACAAAATCACAATCCTCAGCAGTGTTTTGCTTTTGCTCGAATTTTCGCCACTTTGCTACAGAGAAAACACAAAGGCTACTTTTTGTAAGGAAATTTAAGTTTATTTTTTACAAAATAGCCAGATTGCTGATGAATTCAAAACCCTGTTGTCGAATTTTACCTAGGTATCCAGGTTTCATATAGATATCGCCAAGTATCACCCAAATATCACATGAATATTGAAGTCAGAAATAGCTGATCACTGATCCCCAGTTGTCTCAACTTTATTTGCGGTTCCCAATTTGGTTGTTTTGAGATTGACATTCCTGTAGAGGCGATAGAATTTTGCTGACAAGTCAGATTATTGTACTCTTGAATATCTACTTTATTTTGGGTTCCCAGTCTGTGTGTTGTGAGGTTCACTTTATTGTAGAGGTGATCCTATCAAGTCAGATTCTGGTTCTCAAACAAGAGAGGTTTCCATATGATCCCTGAGACCATAGGAGACCTCCCCTTGAATCATCCTTAGTTTTGGTATTTACTTTGTTGGTTGGAATATTAATGTTCACAATTCTGTTATACTAGCATTTCTTGTGGTATCCTCTTTCTGTATTTTGAGGATAACGTTGCTGTAGAGGTTGTAAGAAACGGTCTAATTTTACTGAAAACATGTATGGAATGGCTTCAACAGGTGTTTGAAGTGACGGAGCGGACAGCACGAGGGTTCGCAGGGGTATGGAAAGAGATCAGCACCTCGAAATTCACAAACACCACGCGCTTCGAAGCGCCCTGTTGCCTCCGGAACGACAAGGTATCGGTGAAACCAGACGGCACGGAGGTCCAGTTGAGCGCCATTTTCCTGTGCAGGCGAGTGATTTTCTTTTCTTTTCTTATGCTATTTGTAACTTACCACATGGCTACTCTGCAAAACTCCTGTCTATTTTTATGCAAAGGAGATCTTGACTGGGTGCACGTAGCCGAGAATGTACGATTGTCTAACAAGACCCCTCAATAGTCCCGGCCGACTATGTGCTTGAAATCTAATAACTGCACCTGATTCAGCAATGATAGCAAGGTAGGTATCTTTGGCCTTCTTCCCTGAAAAGAATATTTCGTAACATGGAGAAACTTATTGATGAAGAAGACCATTTGCAACTGGTGCGAAACGCTCCTTCACTGTAAACACCACTTTTTTTCTTTTCTTTTCCAATCCCCTTGTTTATTGCATTTTCAACGTCTAACAAGCTCAAAATGTTTTTTTTTCGTGAATGGTATTATGCAGGCCAGCAGGTCAAGGCAAGTCTATGCTGATTTTGCGGTTCGGTAGCTCGGACTTCCCAAAGGCCATCAAGTCTATCCCCACGTGGTTCATCCACAGCACCAGCAACACGGTGTTCGAGCAGGACATGGGCTTCCTCGCTTCCCAGAACGAGTGCCTCATCAGGAGGAATCAGCCCACCAAGGACCTCTACTTCAACGTGAAGTCGTCGGACACCTGGGTCACCGAGTTGCGGCGCTGGTTCGACAAAGTTGGTCATGGCATGCCATATTACTTCGGCCACAGAACTGTGTCTGTGCCTGCGCATCCAGCCTTGACGGAAGCTTCTCCTGCTGGCGCTTCCGCAGCCACGGCTTCTTCGTACCCTGCGCAGGGCTCCTTTGGCGCCATGTTCGCCAGGGATCCGACCAACCGCTACTTCCGGCATGTGGTGCATTGCAAGTCCTGCCTCGCCACACTCACTGCCTTCCAGAAATATCAAAAGGTGGGGTCCCCTCTTGAAAATTTGGACCGACTCAATGTTAGACAGACCGACCGACCGACTGATTTCTCGTTTGTTTCATTGACTTTCTTGAGCTTGTTGGAACTGTCACCATCTTTATAGGAAGAAATCAAGTCTTAAGAATGATGGAGAGAATAGGGGAGAGGATGGTGGAACAGGTGAATGCCTAGAAATTAGACCAACTTCTCATTTGTTTGCTTTTATGTACATGACATTCTTGATCTAGTTGGAGTACTTTCTTTTTGGAAGAAATTAGACTTCTGTGGAGTTCCAAGTACTATAGAGAGAATAAGGGAGACGATGTTGGAACAATTGAATGGCCAGGAGACACATGAAGGAGAATTAAAACTGACCCTAAAATCAAACTACCTTCACTTTTGTTTGCTCTTATTTACTCAACATTCTTGAGCGAGTTGGGAGAGGATTCTTCTAGGAAGAAATTAGAAGCTTATGTGAACCCATTAGACCGATGGAAAGAAAAAGAGAGAGAGGATGCTAAATCAATCAATGACTTGGACAGAATAGAAGCGAACTGGAAGCCAAACAATCTATCTTTGTGTGACAAAAATGTTCGTCTAAAGACGATCTATATAGCTACAACAATTTTAGTTGGGTTTTGTAACCATACTAGGGATGTTAGATCTCACGATACATACAATATTCTTCTTTCCTGCCACTAGTGGAATGCGATTCTGAAATAGAAACTTGCTGCCTAGCTCTGACGGCTTCTTGCTGTAACTTTTGGTGTTCTTGCAATTTTCATGCGAGACGTACCTTCATGCAGGCTTTGGAGATTGTGTGGAAAGTAAGTGATCGAGATTTTAAAATTTGGCCTTTCTTCTGGATTATTATTGATAAATCGAAGTTGCTGCGTCTTGTGAGCAGGTTGCAGTGGCGTTGGGATTGTTAGCAGCTGGAGTGGCCATAACGCTGCAGTCTGTGATGTGGAGAGCATCATTGGTGGTGCTGGCCCTTCTGTCATTTGCAGCTGCTTTTGCCTGCTCGAAAGGCGTTGGAGTCTTGACCCAGAATTACGTGAGGCCGCATCGCAAGTGAGAGACTAATGAAGGATCTACTCCATTTTCTGATTATTTCTCGCACTGCACGCAGAGGCACAGGTTGTTATCATCAGTTTTAGTGACGTGCCCGTGTGGTTGAATGCTTGGAGGTAAATTATGGAAGGGAGAGTGTGAAACGTCCAAAATTGGATTAGTTGAGATCTGTAAGATTTGTATGATTGGAGTGTATATCCATTAAATTTTTTTATGAAAGAGTTGTACTTTGCTCTCTTGATTTGGATTTCCGAAACGTTTCACCTACTTGCATCATTCTTTAATTAATGTGCAATGTGTTCCGAATAGAAGGGTTTAAGGCACCGGTATCTATGATACTTAAAATGAGGTAAAATGAGAGATTAATACCTATATTTCCTAAACTTGCAATTCTCACCTCAAAGACGGTTTCATTTTTTCAGTCTTTCTGTGATGAATAGGTGTATTATTTGTTTTTATTTTTTCCTTAAAAAGTCATTCAAAGTCATTCACTGGACATTTTCAGTCCTCGAAGTCCTTAATGGGTTAAATTATCTTCCATTTTGTTTTCTGGGGATTGTTTACATTTGAAAAACGATTCCTAATTCCCAATTGATATTTTTGGGACACCATATGAATAAGTTTAAATTATTCATGTAATCAACTTCAAAACTAATTTGTTTCAAAGTGTCAGTATTGTAGGTGTACCCAAAATTGACCTTAGGCTCTCATGTTAAGAGAGCTTACATTTTAAGAAAGAATCTAGGCATTTTTGTGTTAATTTGTAGAAGGATTGACATTAGGTGAATTTACCATAGATGGACACTACAAAGAGGCTGAAATTGAGCATAGTAATGGCAGTTCTAAACATGTGCATCGTAATAGGAGTAAGTTAGCAAGTGGTGAACACTCTGCTGAGTGTCACGAGCATATTTTTATTACTGTAGCCCCAAATTTGCATTATTCTGATGCCTCTGAATAGTGTCAACCCGTAAGTCAGTTTCTCACTGTGGAGGTTGAAGCTCGAAGAGGCCTCCCCTAAGCGACAAGCTTTCCTATGAATGCCACAAAGGGCTATAATCTGAAACTTGTTTGCTGAACCTATTAAAGCACTAATTACATATGATCTGTCAATTAATAGTGCCAGAAAAAAAAATTGCCATGAATTATGATAACAAGCCAACTGAGTAGGTTGCTTCAAAACTTCATCCTGCAATTTGATGTTCTGAGCGACAGATTTGTAAATTCTCACGTTGCTCCCCCTCTAATAAATTGGTATAAACCCTTGCTTAGCGCAGCATCCAGTCTCTTGATAAATGACTCAACCATGCCAAAAAAGCTAGAAGTTGCAGAGAGGCACAGCAGAAAAAAATATGCACCAAGAATACGCTAATGGTAGTTCCTGTAACTCCTAGTACGCCTCTGACTTAACTTGAACATCAAGAGGCCGTCTGTCCTGAAGATCAAGAGGTCGTCTCTCCTGAACGAACCTGCAATAAACGAAAGTTGAAAATAAAATTTAAAAATTCACGAATAGACAGAGGGCAATAGTAATTGAAACAATAGCTTTCTTGACAAAAGGATGAATTTTTTATGAATCTTTGAAGTGCGTTGTTCAAATATCCCACAGGATTCACTAATCCCAAAACGAACATAAAGTACATCCACAGAAATCATGTCACTCACCTAAATAGTTGTAACATTTTCCTAAAACAACCACAATTTATTGTATTAAAATAGTCATTTTTTGTGATGGTATTGCACCCAAAAAGTAGAAGTTCCTATTGTGGTCACTAACTCACTCCACTTATGTCACTCAAAGCTTTGATCGTGACCACTACTCACGAAAGCCCAAATAATTCAAGAATGACTGTTTTAGGTTGAAGACATGATTGTTACAGGCCCATTCCAGGCCCATTCCAGGCTCTGCCCGGAATGGGCAAAGTGTCTGGAATGGGCTCTATCAATCTATTATATTAAACAACTTTGAAATGACATTACTGTCACAAAATGGGTCACGATTTCATCCAACTGATTTTATATTCATCTACTCGTTCATGCAGGCTTATAAAAAGGCATATAAAAAAAGACATATGTCCTTTTAGTTTGGTGCCATTCCACTGCAGCAGGCTTTGTTCTAATCATCACAAATAGAATCTTCCCAATGATCCATAGGGAGGTCCCCCATTTTGTATGACCATAGGGATCTTACAAAGGCTCTTCACGAGTGATACGGAGGTCTTCACATGAGCACTGCAACTATAGGCCTCCCCAAGAATCATGAGGAAGATTATCTTCATGATGTCTTCATCCAGAAACACTTTTATTTTCCTGAAAACCCTGTTTTGTGGTTGATTGCCAGTGTACCGAAAAATCCGAGGCTAGACAAGCAACATGAGAAACGCCCTCAATTAGAACAAGTCCCTGGCACATACGTGATGTAAACTTGCAGAGGCACACAGATACTGAAAACTTACGGGAGGAACAGGCCTCGGAACTGTTCAAAAGCTGTAGACGACCTGCCTGGGTCATTTTGGAAAAATGATGCCATGGATCGAGCAAGAATAGGCTTTGGCCCTCCTAAATGACCTGTCTGCTCTGCCATAAGTTTGGACAAGGGCCCATCTGCGCCAGCATAGGTAACCCATTGCTCGCTTTGCTGTAATAATTCCTGTTTGCATGACCCCCAACCCCAACCCCCTACAGGATTAATTAACTGCTCTCATGAAACTGCACTGTACTGACCCTCTTACCACAACATCGAATATGAATAAGATACTCTCCAACAAGTGTATCGGAGACTGAATCCCTTCACATTATGTACAGCTCACTCGCGATAAGGAACACAGCAGTGATGGGAATTACATTGATAGATGCGTCCTTCTCTGCTAGCACCTGCAGGGTCCTAGAGAGCTTTACAATGTATCCACAGTACCTGAGACAACCATTCACAAAGTGAAACTGTTGTAAATGCTAAACATTTGTCACCAATATGCTTACCAAAAGGACATTCCATGTCATCTCGAGTCTCCCTAGAAACCATTGAATACCAATCGCAATCACATAATGACATGAAATTATTCCATGTTCACGACAAACCAACTGCGAATCCTAAAACCGGCAATACACAAATAACACTTACCCCGGTCTTCTGCCCATGCTTAAAGCAGCACATTCACTCCCAACTTTGGCACATAAGCAGGGAAGCCCGGTACCTCCAGCAAGAGCAGCTGAGCATATAGGGGTTCCAGGTCGACCTAGAACTGCCTGGATCAGGCGAAATAACAAATCAGGAGGCGGATAGGACTAAGCAACTCAGCGTCGTGTATTTCAATTAACCTTAATCCGGATCTAAACGAATTCAAGATGAAAGTTTTCATCCTCAACAACATTCTGCACACTAAACAACCAGTGGATCATCCATAAACGAGACGCTGAGGACTGCTCCATGTGATAAAACTCACTGAAGTCATTAGAATTATTGCCTAAAAACGCAGACAATACTGGCACCAGAAAAGGATCGAACCTAACAATGAATTTTATCGAAGAAAATGACTTACAAGAAAAAACTTGCAGAGGGACCCTTGCAAAATACTGTTCCAAGGGTACTGGAAGAAGAGGGCTGCAAGTCTGCCTGGAACGGCTAGAGCGAGGAGCTGTCCATCTATAACAGGACACCCTGCCTCTAGGAGCTCACCAAGAACATTAACCACAGCGATGCGATGTAAACCTGCAGAAGACTCCTCAGTGCGACGTTGGGATTGATGTGGTGCTGCAGTCACATCAAGAATGAGGATCAATGTCTTCATGTCTTCGACCACTTCTTTTAAACCCTGCTCATTAAACATAAAAAAACCCCAAAATAGTCAAAACGTGCCTCATATCAGAATCATATGGCAATCGAAAAGAAGGTGCCACAAAATGTCACAAGACTCTACTTTCACAGCTTCGGCGTTGGCATGGAATTTGACATCAAGTCCTCAACAGAGGGTAGAGTGTGAATATACACCAGATCAGCAGAACAGCGTTTGAGTCACAATGTGATACTGGCACAACCACGGTATTAGAAACGACGAGAATTGACAGAAGCCAAACCTTGGGAAGTTGGTCAAGCGATGACCATTCGGGCAATTTTTCTCGGTGAAATTCCAACAACTGAGTCAAGATTCCTCCTAGTTGTTTCAAATTTGTAGCAAGGTCTGCTGGGGACATGCTTTTAGTTGCACACTGCTGCAACACCTGTACCAATGCCTGGGCCTGCCTCACAACCATATCAATAACATCGTCCCCGGTCAAGAGCAGAAGAGCCCGAATAGATGGTTGATAGCAACTCCACGGGCACATTCAGACTGACCGTATAATCATTGATAGAGTCAACACGCCAGATATCGCAGCCACCACTTAAATTGAGCAGCTGCTGCAGATTTGAGCAACTTATGAATGATGGAAATTAACCAAATCCTACTTCTGTGAGAACAAGCTAACGCGCCAATAAAACAGCATAAAGAGTTTATTTTCTAGGCTGCACTTGTTCGAGACAATAAATACGAGTGCTTATTACGGATTGTTCTTCCAAAAAAACAAACTACAAAGTTCCTTTGCACTTTTGCCTCCTCTCCGGAAACAACAGGCTACACTGTTGCGTACTAGCGGCTCTTCCTGTTGCTTAGTGCTTCCTACCTGCTCTTCCAAAAGACGAGGGTTGCAAGCTCGCTGCCGCTGTGCACCAGCAAACAAATTGGTGGCTTCTGGATCTTCTGGTCCACCTGCCTCTGTGCAATTTCCAAGCCATTTGCTCCTTGGAAAGCCTTCTAGCCAGTCATTTTTTATGGAGAAATCCGGTTCTCCCTCTTCGCTTGATTCTTCATCCTCCATATCATATTCAACCTGCAATCGTGTCGTCTGGTAATCACTCCTATAATAATAAAAACTCCTAAACAAGGTACTAACTTTGCTCTCTGACTAAAGACACTACATAACTGGAACCCAAACAATAAACATTCATTCAGTTTTTCAATGCTGGACCAAGTGAGAAAAGCTGAACTGGCAATGCTGAAACACCACGGTAGCAGAATTTGAATAACACTCAACGGTGTTCTGATAGTTGCAGCTGTTGTTCGCCGTACCAAAAGCTGCTTACGTAAATGATATAATCCAGCAAGAAGTTCTCGGCCTTTGCTGCTGATAGGATTACCCCGAAGGTTTATATGAATCAAGTTCGGGGCCATTCCGACAGCCAAGACTCCCGTCAAGAAGTTCATGCCCTCGTCTGTAATCACATTGTCTGAAAGATCGATGGATGTCACTGACTTATTATCCTTCAAAGCTGCAAAGAGCTGCAAAAGTCCAACAGAATCCCCTGCAATCGCTTGTAAGCCAACCTTCACGAGTAAAGAGATGCCATCTAAAATACTCCTTCGCATAATGAAAATCGGTAAATTCAAAAGTCTGGTAATGAAAGTTAGCCTTAGAAACTATCAATGAGATGATAAACAAGAGAACATCCATGAAAGGTGTGACATCCGCACTCACTTTGCGGGTACGTTTATCGGTGATACGACACTTGCCGAGTTGCATCCAGAGGAAATTTTCATCGTTCTTCATAGCCTCCAAAGTTAATGCATACCTACAACCCTCATTATCCATTAACTGTTATCGGATGTGGATTGCGAGTCTGTTCAACGGTTCACATCCGAAATTCCTCATTAAAGCAAATGAAACCCACATAAAAAACTCAAGACTCAAGACTAGGACTCCCGTATACCATAACACGGGAACCTCAAAAGCACTTTTCGTGCTGTACATCCATTGCGAAGTGCAAATTTATCCATAACCTAAACTCAAACGAGAGTGCACACAGGAACAGAAAACTTAACAAACCTTTTATCTGCAGTTTCCGGCGGAAGCATCTCCACATTGGGAAGTGGAGATACGACGCTAGACTCTTCTTCTTCCTCCACCTTTGTATCCGCAACTTTGTCCTGCCAGCATGACAACCGGAACACACTGTTACAGAAAATGATTCAAACCTGAGTGGCTTGTTGCAACATGTAAATATAAATGCAGCAACATTTCATGCAAAACCTCGAATTGGAATTGGATATATGGCATGCAACCGCTATTATGTTTTCTCCACGTGTGATCACATGGGTCCAAAAGAGAAAATCATTTAACTTTCCCCCTGAGCAAGTGCACAATTTCACATGTAGCAGATACTCCCTCCGTCCCATAATACAAGTCACTTAATTTCAATTTTTTCACTTCAGACGAAATTAGGGTTAATATGATTTCTTTTGTTTTTGATGTTAACTAATGAAATGAAGTACAAGAAGTCTAGTTTATTATCCACTTTACAGATAAAAAAAGTCTGAAAATTGGATTTTTTGTAGTAATTTGAAGTTGATTGGGTCAATGACCAAAAGGCATCGAACTTTTCATTGAATCTATTGAATACCAAGACGTTTTTGTGCAAATCTAAACATTTTGAGAGGGCTCTATAGTTGCATAAGAAGTCTTTCTCCTCTATAAAGCCTATTCTTATTTATGTGGCACTTTATATCCATTGCAACCTCCTACTTTCTAATCTTTCCTTGATTGCATTTATTAGCAAGGTCCACTTGTTTTGCATTGCACTTGAGAGGACACATTGCACATTCACTATAGAATCATTTGATCGTAATATGCATTAAAAACCCATTGCCAAATCCTCAATACTGTCATTCCTAAAAAAAGAACTGGTATTATGGGAAGGAGGGAGTATTAAATAAGACCGAGCACCACACAACTAAAAACACACATCTGTCACTAGTCTGCACCCTACCATGACATTTGTGTGTGCCAATACAGCAATTAGCTGAATTACACGTCAGAGATGAGCATTTAATCTGATGAAAAAGATGAAGATCTGACAAGAAAACTAAATGATAAAATTGCAATTACGGAACTTCTCAGTCTTTGGTGATCCCCAAAAAATTTCAAATCACTCTGAAAAAAGCAAAATACTACTGTAACTCAAAATTGTACGCTTCCTAACAATGCAGCAACCTCCATTTCTTATTTTCCAGGCACTCGTGATCGGCAATGGCAACCTCTTCTCACGTAATTTTAGTCTCTCTCCCTAAATTACCATATAGAATCACCAACTCGGATTCAGCATGTGCAGTAACTTCTACAAAAAGATTGCGAAAAAACTCACTGTCTCTGGGACCGAACACCCAAACACACACATCTCACGTTTTGTTCCTAGCCTAGCAGCTAGCAAGGCAATGGCGAGTGCTAAGGCAGCAATAACCTTAATTACACGTCAGTCAAGAGCATGGAAGCGGACCAAAACAAAGATCGGCACAACGATTGGCCAAAATATACAAAACCAAATCTGAGATTGTATAGTCCTTAGCGACCCTCAATTCCCTCGAATCGATCGTCACTAAGACCTAAGAGAAGTGCTAAAAACTCTACTTTGGACACGTCCTAACAATTTACCAACCTCTGTTTCTCCTGAACTGCCATTGAAACTTCGCAAGCGCAATCTCTTCGAGCGCAGTTATGGTCACTCTCCCGAACTTCAATACAGAGTCACCAACTCCAAAAACAAAGAAAAAAATCCAGATTTGGTTCCCTGTCCTAGAGGCGAAAATACGCTTCCTAACGATGCAACAGCCTCCATTTGTGATCTGCAACCGCAATCTCTTCGCATACAATGCAGGTCACTCTCCCGACTTAGGATACACAGTCATGAACCGTGCAATAACCTCACCAAAAAGATTGGCAAAACTAAAGAATACCAATCACGATATGGTTCCCTGTCCCTGAACCGATCTCACACAGATCCGGGACTTCCCAGGCCTTGGCAACGACAATATTCTCAAATTGCGCCGAAATATTCTCTCAAATAACCAAACACTTCCAAACTTAAAAATTGCGCCGAAAATCTAAAATTGGAAGTGACCTTCCAAGCAATGCAGTGACCTTCAGCCATTTGTAATCTACAACGCAAATCTCTTCGCACACATCCTGGTCAATCTTCCCTAACTTACAATAACTGTGATTCAGTAACCTCAACAGAGAAATTCGTAAATTAAAGAAAATCACTCATGATTTGGTTCCTTAGATCTCACACGAGATTAACGGCCCTGCAAAAGAACACTCACGAGTCCACACTAACGAGATCCTCTGTCCCCGTCCAGCTCAAAATATACGTCGCCAGAAAACCAATTCAGACAGAGTGAGATCAGGACTACCATGGCGGCAAGGATCGGAAAAAAACTCGAAGGCGATGAAACAACGACCGTTGGCAGCGACCGGAGAAGCGCATGCGTCACATGGTGAAGGAAATTGAGGCTGAGCAGGCCCGGGAGGGGATTGATGCACTGCGAATGAGAGAGTGAGAGAGTGAGAGAGCGCCGGGCGCGACTGAAAGGGTGGCTCTCGTTTGTCTGCTGCTGCCATGGCCATGTGCCGGAAGGAAGGAAGTCCATGGCCATTCTCCTCTGCAGGCTGGACCTCTTTAATGTCACCCTGTGTAATATGACCTCGTCTCTTCTTATTGGGGGTGGTTTACAGGGTGAGATTTACAGGGTGAGACCCGGGTATTGATGGGGCCGCTCAAATTCAGTGTTATCCCATTTTGTTGAATGTGACCATGGAAACCACAAAAGACCAAAAAAAAATGTTAAGTATGGGTACCATGAATCATCCCAGCCCAAAATGTGACATCTATAAGGTAACTACACCTAATTTTGACCGCTTTCTAAAACTGTACAATCTAGATTCTTGCCTAAACTGTACTATCTTTCACTATTCATGAGAGTCTGTAATTGGTTACTTTAAATCCTATTTTTAGTATTTTGAAGAATCATAGTTTATTTATAAAGTGTTCAAAAATGCATTCGAAGAGAATCTAAAATCCCCTTTTCACTACCAACGAGACCCCACCAAAAGTTTTTCAATATAACTAATAATGGAAACCATGCTGAATTGTTTATTTGTGTGATTTTAGGTGTAGTTACTTTATTAAAACCAAAACAACACTACTATACTAAAGATTTGATATCAGTAGGGGGAATCACAATTGCTATTGAATTTCCCCCAACTTGATTATACTTGACACTGGCATGCACACTTGTTAACATGTGGCAAAGTTCAATGACTTTGGTGACAACTTTGTATTCAACCCAATCCATGAGTAAGGTAGAACTACATTATATTGTTTGCCCCCATTTCATTAAAATAGGCATCTATTGACTTGTCACCAACATGACCTCAAACCACATACTTTGAATTACTTTGAATGGTTTGAATGACCTCAAACCATTGACTTTACACTTTGAAGTTCCTTCAAGTCTTGACTTTGAAAATTCATATAAAATTAAAAAAATTCTCCAAAGTTTTTATTTATTTATTTAATATTAATGATTTTGATTTGTTAACAAGGCAAAAATAACACCAAATTGTGATTTTCACTCCATTGAAAAACACCAACTTAAATGAAGGATAATATATGTTTCTACCATAATCCTTTTTCAAATTCAATTTTGGCTAATGAATGTTATTATGCATAGAAAAGGAACAATGAAGTCATCATAATTAGGCTTGAGCCAAACACAATTATATTTATTGAAATTCCATTTACAACACCGAAACTTAAGGAATGAGGTGTTGTAATATCTTCTACAATTGTTGAGCCATTTCAAAGAATCACTTATCAAAGTAATTTGCCTCCTAGTTGACTCAAAGTGATAAAGTATTGTAGATTGCAATTTGAAGAACACTAGTTTCAATTTGCACTGTGACTCCCTCTAATGATAGAAGATTTAGAAGAGCCTACTAACAATTTTTAATATACCTACAAACAACACTTTTGACTTGAATTTCATAACTTATTTATATGATGTCAACATCATGTATAGCTAAATTGCATTAGAATCCTCTTTCACTTGCCAATGAAATCCAATCAAAAAATTATGTTCAATAAGAGTAAGTATGCTAAGGTGTTATAACTATCAATTATGGATGCATTTACCTTTTAAGCATGATTTGGAAGACCACATATTCATTTTTGGTTTTTTTAGCTTGCTTTTGATGTAATCTGTTTCAGTCAAATCTCTAATTTTTAATTTCAAATTCTATTGTGTCTTTGTACAAAGATTTGTTATACATTTATAACAACAACATTAGAAAAGAATGGGGTCTCTACATGGCCCACCACACTCTAAACTAACAACCTGACATAGTTGAAAAAAAAATTAATATTTTTATTCTAAGAAAATATTTAAAAATAAAAAAATAAAAAATTGATGTGACCATAAATGCCACACCATTTTTTAAAAATATATTATATTATATTAATATATTATATTATATATTATATATATTTTTTAAAAATATATTATATTAATATATTATATTATATTTAGAAAAATATTAATTTTTTTATTTATATGGCAATGGTGTACTTTAGCAATGGTCTACTCATGTAGAAGCCCCATTGGCTTTCTCTAATTGTAATCACAAGTTCTAATTTTACACCAAACAAGAGATAGTAATATAATAGTGGATTGTTTAGTAAATCAAAGTATTGCATAGATGATGCTCTAACACATCATGATTGTCCAAACAACTAAGACCTTGTGCATACATTGTCATATTGCGAATTTGCACAACCACACATCATTATAATCTTAATGACATACCCAATGGTCAAGGTTCCAACAATTTTGGCATCTATTTTTATAAATAATTTTTGCCAATCCTAACCACTTTGTAAGGTTTCCAAAGCCCACACCACCAATCTTTCATCCTCTTCATCACTTGTAATTGAATGGAGTGCACAAAAAGAAGGAATTGCAAATAAAGTTCATGTCTCACCAATGTTTTATTAGCTCTAGATTAAAGCTTGAAATTTTTTTAGTATCTACTTGCTACCTTATTCAAAAAGCAAGTCATTGTCACAAGCCCGTAGCCTCTAAAAGTGTACCTAATTGGTCATCAATCTACCAAATCTCTAAAAGATCAAGAAGGTCAAGAGTCCACACTTAAAAGTTTCATATTGTTTAAGGCAGGGTGCTCTAGAACAACTCAGGCTCTAAAAGAGTCCTCTAATAGAGAGTTACATATTGCACACATTAGTGCACCATCAATGTACACATGGTGTGCACTTTGAGAGGGTGGACACTATTACGAGTTTACAACCCACCTATTTCTACTTCAAAAAATTTGTAACTAATTCCACAAAGGCCCAGAAATTATGAAACAACTAAGGTTACATGTCCATATCATTTTTTTCTTGCACTGAAAATTTAATGGAAAAGATTTGAAGAAGCCAAACTCCTTCAAATCAAGAATCGCTTTTAAAGCCACCCTCCCTTAAAATTTATAAGACCAAAATGAAAATGCTGCAATGCGAGACATGGGGAAGGACCAGAACCTCACCCAGATTGTTCCAAAGTCTTCGTCCTGTGACTGACTTCGGGTGCGGTAGAGTCACCAAGGCTTCCAACTTTCGAGCTGAAGCTAGTTTCAGCTCCATCACTACTCTAGTTTACACAACGTACAGGATCGGAGAGCACTACCAATCCTCTACCTTCCAAATTCAGACAAATTGCAAAAACTGACTCTATTTACTTGAGAGAAGAAAGCTCTCGATCAATTTGGGGCAGAGCTCGAGCTGTTGCACATCATCACTAGTTAATGGTGGCGAGCATGTCTTCTTGAAAACATGAGTTTTCCTTTCGTTGTTGCAAGACTGCAGGCCTAGAGAGACCAAACCACAACAATTAAATCGCATGAGTGATTCTCATCTCAGAATCTCAATGACAGACGCCTTCAAATCTATCATAAGGGCACTGGCTAATTAAACAGCCATTGAGAGTGGAATCATGGCAAGCAGACAGCTAGAAAAGAAAGAGAAAAGTTCGGTAATATGTCATGAAATTAACCAGTTCCCTCGTTTTGGTTTCTTCAAATCCTTGAGATCAAGAAAGCTTGGTAACTTTTACATTATGCAACGCTTCATTGTGGAAAATGGATATCCGCTTCCTCGCTTACGTGCACAACTTCTCACAATCGGAGTCCAGATCATTCTCAGTTTTCGAATAAGCTACAGATCCATTTACCATACAGTATGTACAACAAAGGCTCCGTTAATTGACCATACTGGTGAGCTCTGATTTGTGTTTAGAAGTGTGAAAACATTTCATTATGGCTTTTTTCTTTTTCGCAATTGATTTCAAATGATTCTCGAATGGAACCCAAAACAAACGTGCAAATTTTGAGACGGTGCAAGTTTCTCGATGGTTGTAGGGAACGGCTCAAAGTTCACCTGTATGCCGAACGGATCCTCTCCCTTCCTGAATGGCGAAGGCAGATATTACATTCCACAGCCGGTAGTTTGGCTTGCGCAACAGACGAGTCAATTCGTGAAGGAGTTCCAATTCAACGAAGGTTTTCGGTCCGGTAACCCACGCAGCTCCTGCCCCGCCCCCGATTGAAACCACTGGTTCACGAAGCGCATGGACGGTCTCTCCCTTGGTGACGGCAGACAGCACAACAGACCCAGCTGCAACACCTTCCCAACCATCGTCTCGTACATACCATCTCCAGAATTAGCATAGTCGTCGTCACCATTCCTAAGCCTTGGATCCGCCACTCGGAGAATGTGACCCGCTTCATGTGCTTGCCACACGCTCTCCACCAACACATAATGCTCTGTGGAATCTCCAATTGCAACCGAGCCGAGCGCCCGCCTCCCGCACACGACTTCCAGCACCAGGATCCCGAACGCATACACGTCGGTTTCTTTCGAAGCCCGTCCCGTGTACTGCATCTCCGGCGCCATGTATCCCAGAGTCCCTGCTAGTAACGTCGTCTTGTGCATCACGGCGTGGTCGACCAAGCGCGCCAGCCCAAAGTCGCCCAAGCAGGCGTTGAAGCTGGCGTCTAATAGCACGTTGTTCGCCTTGATGTCACGATGCAAGATGCATTGCTGCCATTCCTCGTGCAGATAGACCAAACCCGAAGCCACGCCCGCCAGAATCGACAGTCTCATGTTCCACGACAAGCCCGGGTCGACATCCAAGCTCTGATGATCTCCGTTGAAGTCCTCCGAGGGGGTTCGGTATATCCACTGGTCTAAGCTCCCGTTGCACATGAAGTCGTACACCAGCAGCAAGCCTTCCTTGGCCTGGCACCATCCCCGGAGACGCAACAAGTTGCGATGGCGGATTTGCCCCAGGCTGGTGGCTTCAGCAAGGAAGCTCTCTTCGCCCTGTATCTTGTTGCGCTTGATCCGCTTCACAGCAATGAAAGCACCGGAAGGCAAGGTGCCTTTGAAAACGTCGCCGAAGCCGCCACTGGAAAGGAGCTCGCTGTCGCTGAAATTCTTCGTGAAGCTGCTGAGCTCCCTGTAGGTGAAAGGCCGCGATGTGGTGTCCAGGAGTTCAAGGGAGGGTTTTCTCGGTTCCAGCTTCCCCAAGCATGATCCCCTCCTGCGACATATGAGAATCAGAAGTCCGAGCAAAAGAGCCATGGCCACAAAGCCAGCAAGTAATCCACCAATAAGCCCAATTGGAGGAGACTTGCGACGGGTCCCACTCACTGGGGACGGAGCTGGTGTCTTAACAGAAGGAGACAGCACAGATGGGGGAGAAGGGGGAGACAAAATTGGAGCAAGAGACGGCACAAATGGGGGAGAAGGGGGAGACAAAATTGGAGCAGGAGACTGAGGCTGAGGAGGGAGAGCTGGTGCAAAAACTGGAGTCACATTTGGTGCCACTGTCACCTTCAACTTCATTCCCGAGTCGCAATGGGAAGGGAACGTGCACAGGTAGTAGTAAGTTCCAGCTTCGAGCAAGTAAACAGCATCGTTTCCAGTGGTTAATTTAGCATTGGTAATGGATATGGTGCAAGACGCGTAATCTGCTTGGGATGCAAGTTGAACGTCGTGTTCACCGGCCACGTACTCGAAGACTGCGTCAGGAAACATATCAACCAGATATATGGTTTTAGAATATGGACGACTTGGTATACGCAATTCCGGCATCCCCAATGCAACCCAACAGGTATAATAGACCTCTGCAGTAAATCGATGGTGAAGATTCTCTATCACAAAACTGGCATAGAATATCCACCATTGATTTGCTCCAGAGACCAACTATAGAGGGGTGCGCTTGGAACGACAGAAATTGGAGAACGAACAGAGAGTGATTCATTTGAGAAATGAAACTCAAATAGTTCATGGGATGAATGGGGTCATGCATTTACCCAGCTGGTCACCGATGGCGAAATGCTGTTCAGCGGTCCAGTCGTCGTAGTAAGACAAATCTGTCCCAGGTGGCAAGTCCCACTTCTGAGTTGTCCCACCGACAACGAATTTTTTAGCTCCTGCTGCTTGCACAACTGCAAGCAGGGCCAGCGCTAAAAGGATAGCCTTTGCATCGCCGCTTCTGTGCGTCATCTTGAGCTGGAGTGGAGAGTCTGTAATTCACCAATGTAGACCACCATAAGCATGATTTACAGAACAGCTCTAGAGCACCTGAAGTTGATTCCTAATCTCATATCGCAATCCCACATGCACATCAGAAAGGTCTCCTATTAAACAGCTAGCATTCGGAAGAGATGAGACTATAATATGTGAATCCTTCGCACCCAACCGATGCATTACGACTTTTAATTGGCAACGAAAACACACCCTTGCATTCCTTATGAAAACACATCCTTGCATTCCTTACGTAAGGAATGCAGGGATGTGTTTTCGTTGCCAATTTCCTTGCATTCCTTACGAAAGTATCAGAATTTTCCATAAGATTTTGCATTGTACTAGGAACGGGAGGAATCAGAGAAAAGTGGCAAACAGAGAAAATCATCGGCACAAACTTTCCCTGTTGCCCTGTTGCCCTGTTGCCAACACTGTACACCGGGATTCCGGGAATGGGAATTTGGGAACCAGAGATAATACACAGGGGGACCTTATATCGAATCCCCAGTGTACAAAAGGTTCACACAGGGTAGATGGTCCCTCAAGTAATCTCCTTCTGGAGAAACTTGGCAACGGCGCTACAGAATAAGCCTCTGCATCCATACATCCGTATCCAAACACGTTGCACGCAGACCACTAAATGTATATATAGCCACTTTCGACATCGAAGCGACCTCAAGTTTCTTCAACATGTCCTATATATGATACCAACGCACTGTCTACAAACGACGGTCGGCATTGCCGCAGGCGACACCACGTACAGGCAAGAGATCCAACCTCTCCTGACAAGAATATTCTCCAACCAAGTCTGGGCCCTGTGAGTATACCGGTACGGTCGAGCGCTGTCTGATCGAAACTGATCTTCGGAGTACGTAACCTGGGTCCTGGGAAACAGAAACATACTATCCGTGTCAGCAGTCCGTTCCTCCTCTCCCACTTAGCCAAGCACCCGAGCTAGCAACATTGCGTATGTATAGCATCCCACTGTATAGAGAAGATCTAGAGCTGTAAATATTCGGCATCTGGGATCCAAACAACATGCATAAACTGACGCCGCCACGAGGATACTGAAAACTCGAAACTAGTACCCGGGTCTTCAAAGCTAGCTGAGCACTGTTGCCATCCAAACCCTAGCTGCCTCCATTCGGCTGAACAGACGCCAGGGTTGATGCGTCTAGAATTTGAGGGAGCAGGAATAATGAAGCGCCGAGCTCGGCGCGCTCCGCTCGATGGGTACGTGCTCTCCCCATTGCTTGCCATCAGTACTCACTCTGTGCGAATGCAGGCCTTCGTTGTACGTAGTGATGGTTCGATCGAACGCTGGCTCACGAACTTAGCCAGAGATTACAGCTGGTTGACCCACTTGTTGTTGATCGAGCTGTCGATGCTAGAAAGGTCGGTATAAGGATGCTCCTCCAGCCTAGTGCGTGTACAGGACGTCCGGGGTCTGCGCCAGCGCCGCCTCACACTCCGGAGTCCGGAATCTTCCGATTGGCGACCTGGGCTGCCTTTGGGAAAGAGCAAACGTTCAAATTTGAAAACAAGGGATGAAACGCAAGGGCATCCCAAGCACACAAAAATGGTTTTTTCATCCATCAATTTTTTGTAAGGATTTTTGTGTTAGTTCTTTAATATTTATGCAATAGACATTTTGAAGACTTTGCTTTGCAAATATTTTATAATTCATAAGGGTATATATAAAGTCTAGCCTCAAAAAATATTTTTTTTAGTTCAAAGAATGATCCCTCCAAAATAATTTGAATGAAAACATAAAATTAAAATCTCCAAAAATTACAATAATTGGAACTTAACATTATGAACTTAACCTTTAAAGGACAAATGGATGACCTTGGAAATCATCCCTTTTCATTAGTACCATGTGAATCATTGGCTTAAGAAACAACAAAAGCACTCATTGAAAGTCAAACTATTGATTGTACAAGACTTGTCCCTTTCACAACAAAATTCCAAGAACGAATAGTTGTACTTTTGCCCTACTAGAAAGATTTCATGTAGACACCAAACATCCGTGTCCACATTTAAGAGACAAAGGAAAAAAATCTTGTAAAAATCACAAACATTCACTCCACCATATCAATTTTAGAAGGAATTTTCAATTTTTGGCTTCAAATTTTATTGAAAAATATTGATTTGTGGACTAGTTGATGTAACCATATGGAGTATGATCTATAGATATTATTTTACAATTATTGTTTTTGATTCATTATTAAATTATTACTCTAAAAGTTGCATTTTATAATATATCTTTACAATTTTGGAAATTTGGACTATCCATTAATCCTTAAAGAATTAAGCCTCTAAAAAAGCCAACATTCATAGAAAGAGCCAACATCCACATCCATTGTGTGTCTAGGTGGAATATGAATGTTTCAAGAACTTATAAATGTTTCAAGAGCTTAGATTGGATGGACTTCTATGTACAAAATGATTGTTCCAAATTTGCTAAAAGGTTAAAAGGTCAAAAGATTGTCCAAAATTCTACATTTACAAAAAGTGAATCTAAAAAGTTGATTAGCAAAATTTTATGGAGAGGCTAGTGAAAACTGAAAAGTAGGGAAAGCAACTTTTGAACTTTCAAAACTAATTTGAATATTTGACTTGGACATTTTGGTTGCTTTTCATTTGACCAAAAGACAAAGCTATTCCTAAACTGTAGTTTCTACGTACTTGCACATAAATGTAAACATCATGGAAGTCAACAAAACCAATTTTAATTTTGGAAAACTTGAAAATTGTTTCCCAATTATGACTTTGCACAAAAGTTCATTCTTCCTATGGAAACAAATGAAGTACATTCAAGTATGCAGAAGAAAAAAAATTACCTATTCTTCAACAATTCTACTAGCATAATCACTCAAAGCACCATCTAATTGGTGGATGATGATTATTGTGATAAGCATCACAGAAAATTTTAGGCCTCCAGAGGGCTGCTATGGAGTGACCAAACAAGCTATTGTTTTTAGAGTAGTCCGTGGCCGGAATCTAGCTGCAGAGGAAAGTCACCTTGGATGAATATTGTCGGAGTAGTTAGCCCCGGCGACGAATATATATATATTAGTTTTTTTTAGTTTTTTTAGTTTTTTATTTTAATTTTGTTTTTCTACAACTAAATTTTTTTATTTTTTGAAAAAAAAAATGTAAAACTAGGTTCCTATGCCACTAGCATTGAAAACTACAGGTTTGAGGTGGGTGATTTTAGGGGAATTTTTTTTTTCCAGAAAAAAAAGATGGGAGGGTAGTTCAGTTGCTATTGGAGGATTTGGAGCAGCCCTCTAGAGGCCTCATTTTTTCTCTAATGTGCACTTCATCCAATTTATATTCATTGAAGATGCTTTAAGAAAATTCATGTAGAGTATGATTGAAAGGAAAAAATATATTTTGTATAAATCAATGATAATAATTTCTTAAAGGAGTTTTCATTGATTACTAAAAATCTTCAAAAGCATTCTTACTATCATTGAGTCGGACATGTAGGGATTAAGTTTGCACGCTAGAAGCTTTGGATATATTTCACCTATAAGTGTCAAAATCTACCATTTTCTAAGACCATTGAAAAATTGAAAAAAATGATTACTTTTTACATAAATTTTTAAATTACACTAGACTTGCATCAAAATATATGAAATTATTAATTTATTTTTAACTTTGACTATGTAGATTGTCCAGTTACAAATGTTTTTAAATGTTTTTTTAAACCATGTTTGACGTATTTGTTAAACTTATAGTCTCCTTTTGGGTAGTAAACTTTTAATTAGATCACTTGATTTGGGGGAATCATACAAAAAGGATAATAAAAATGGATAATTCTAAATACGGAATATTTTTTTTATCAAATATATAATTATTAAGATTAATTTGAATTTGAATTCATTGTTAGTATCTTTATTAACTTCCCAATTATTTGCAATGAAATAACATTGACTCTTTTTGGGATTAAATGACAATACACATCACATACTTTGTAATGAAATTTGTTTCCTTCTAGATGTCAATGATACTTTGCTTCTTATGAAACAACTCTTCTTTCACCATAGAAAACCTTGAATCTTCAACACAAAGAAGATGATCCCTTATTCTAAAGTCACTAATAAACAAGTAATTATAAATCGGCAAAAAAAAAATCTTGAAATAAATGACCTAGTCAACTTCTAATTGCTATAAAAAAAATTAGAATATTTTTTATTTGTAAAGTAGATAATAGTCTCGATTTCTTGTACTATATTTAATTAGTTAATTCCTAAAAGACCAAGGCATATTTTGGACATATTTTGGACACTTTTTAGGCAATGAGAAAAAATGAAATTAGTTTATTTAAAAAAAATTAAAAAATTAAATTTCTATTAGATTGCTATAGGAATGTATACACTAGAAGAAAACTGCGTTGAACTCAACAAAAACAATCTGACATTTTTTTGCAATTTTTGTTTTCCAGTGTAAAATTTTGCTCTAGAAAATGCAAAATTTTTCGCTGGAAAACAAAAATCATAGAAAAATGTCAAATTGTTTTCGTTAAGTTCAACGCAATTTTCTTCTAGTGATAGAAACTGTTGACAAGGCATTAACCCCACGAGGATCAACAAAATCATCTTCGACCCTATATCAAGTTTGAAGTAAAGGGGACAAGTAATTTAGGACAAAAATGAAAAAAACTTAAGGGACTAGTATTATGGGATGGAGGGAGTAAGGTAGGAGGTCCTAAAATGGAGCGGGTTCTAAAACCGATCAGGCTCTAGAGGTACATTTCGCACTTTCCAATGTACAAGTGGTGTGCATTTGAGGAGGTGGTCGGTTTTAGAGCCCACAAAAATGCACTTTTCTGCAACTTCAGAAATTCATAACTAATTCTACAAAGCTTCAAAAAATATGAAACAACTTGGGTTAGATGCCAATTTCTCTTTCCTTTCAAGGAAAATTTACTGAAAAATATTTTAAGAAGTTCTACCTCCCCAAAAGTCAGCTTCAGCTCTTAGATGAGCGGTTTGTGGACCTCCTACCTTACTTTTTTACTTCCTGCCTGCTTGCAAAAAGAAAAATTCAGTCCCAAGAGACCGGTATTGCCGGTCAGCGTCTGTCCCATGAAATAGCGTGGCAAACAAGGCAGGCAGGGTTTAGGGCTTCCTTTTCTCAAGGAGCCGCTGCTGCGAACTGAAAACGGCGAAAGCTGTTGCCCTGATTGTCGGGGAAGCAGCAATTGTTTGTAGTGTATTTCTAGAGTTCGAGTCCAAGCCCCTTAGTTCTGTTTTTGTCTACGGTGGTGGTGGGGGGGGGGAGGAGAGATGCCGGGAGCTTTAAAAACGAGAGAGACCGACGGTGGTAGCGCCGTGGAGACCACGACGGGCTGCCTTCACAGAATGGACAGGAGTGTCGATGAGGTTGTGGACAGAGTGGAAAGTGGCGAGGCTTCGAAAGAGAAGAGGAAGAAGCGGCGGAAAAAGAGACGGAAGTTGAATTCATCGGACGTAGGGAATGGAGGAGGCGTCGTTGAGGGTCTAGACCCGGTATGCTGTTGATTGATTAGATAGCAAGTTGGATTACGAGCTGCCTGTGGTCGTCGTTCTTGGTCAATGAGCAAATAATGTGTCTGGAAGTGAGTGTGTGCATTGGTGGCGGCTTCTATTGTCTGCGTTCTTTTGTGGGATTTGTGGAAGTTGGATTCTTGAGTGGGATAATTCAATCGGTAGTGTGGCGAGAGGGACATTAACGCAGTTGAAGATGTTCGTCAGGGATCACCTGATCATGAGGCGGAATGTGGTGTACGATCGAGGGACTGGTTAGTTTTTTCCGTAATGTAGGGTTTAGGGTTTAGGTTTCTTGATTCAACTTCTTAAGAGATAACTCGAACGAGTACTCTACGCACGGTCAGATTCGGCAAAAATTAATCTGTTCAGGACAAAGGGTTACATATGGCATGATGTGATTGGTATCAACCTCTTGAATTGTGATGTGGAAATCGAATTTCGAGCAGAGAGTGTTGAAAGTGGCTTGTGCGGAATTGGTAATTCTTGTATGTTGATGATCTGCGTGGTATGCACATTTTGCAGGTAGTCCGAGATGCGATAGATTTGAGCTCTGTAGTTAGCTCTTCTTCTCAATGTATAGGAAAGCTCTCTAGAGTGACAGAACAGAAGCGGCCGCGAGAATTCCCAGCAGGAGAGGACTTGGAGACCTCAGTCGCAGTTAAAGTAGCGGGGGGTATTAAGCTTAACAAGAAGAAGCGGATGCGGCTCGAGAAGGAGCTATGGAAGGAAAGGAACGAAGCAACTTCGTCTTCTGTAGCAACGACAGAAGCGACGACTGCTGATGCGCACAGTAGGGTTTGGCAGTACGTTTGCAACAGGGCAGTTTTTGTGAATTCGAGGTTCATTAGGGATTCTGAAGGGTCATCAATTGAAAGTGCACTACCTGGATATGGGGAGAGCACGGTTGTTACAGAGATTCAATTTGCCGGGAAGAAAATCGTGGTGACGAATACCAAGGAAGGCGTTGTTGCCCAAGAGTGGTTGAATCGGCAGAAGGGAACCGTCTTTGGTTTAGATGCCGAATGGAGACCCAGCTTCAAGAAAGGCACCGAACATAAAGTTGCGCTTCTGCAGGTATGATTTTCTGGTAATTTACTTGATTAGGACCACATTGGATTGCACAGGTCGAATCAATTAGCCTGAGAGAACAACAGATCTTACGCCTTGATTGATGCAATCATCAATTTTTATTTTTTTGTATTGTTCAATGTCAAATTTATACTAGTCCAAGTAATAATAACAAGAATGAGCATGAGCATGAAGAAGTGGCGCTGATTTGACTCCAATGTGGCATGGTAAAAACAATTGAAACAAGAAGGTTTCGAGCTATCTCTTTGAGGTTGATTGAACACTTGTTACTTCAAATGTGTCATACAATAGCTTAGTGCAATGGAATACTTTGAGCATGTTATCGCACTTCTAGTTGTGCTTGATGTTGGTTCAGGTCTGTTATCCGAAGCTTGTTGCTTCGACCTGTGCAATCTAAAGTGAATACCCTTTCTTGATTTTATCTCTTTGGGAGAACTGTGAATAACCTTTGATTTGCAAGGTCCATGTCGAAACTGCTGTTGCCGTTTGCTCATCGAATACTGCATGCATGGTTGTGCAGATCTGTGGGGAGAGCGAGTGTCTCATTGTGCAGATGTTGTACTTGGATGTAATTCCAAGGGGCTTGGTAAACTTTTTGAAGGATCCTGCAATCAAATTTCCTGGGGTAGGAATTCAAGGAGATGCCGTGAAGCTGAAACGAGACTGGGGACTGGAATGTAACGGAACGGTTGATCTCACCTCTCTGGCTGCGACCATTCTAGGCCGACCCGAATTGAAGTTCACAGGGCTCAAGGCTCTTGCGAAGGTAGTAATAGACTATGATATGGCGAAGCCAAAACGGGTTACCATGAGCAACTGGGCAAAGCCCGTCTTGGACAAGGTTCAAGTGGAGTATGCCAGCTTAGATGCATGGGTCTCGTATGCGATTCATCAAAAACTCTTCCAGCCTACCACCACACAATGAAGACAATTCTTATTCCATTATTTTCCTCTTCTTGTCCCACTAGCAGGACTTAATTTATGTCACCGGGCTCCTGCAGCTGCTGAGAGAGATCCCTCCCAAATTCCGAGAAATCGATGACCATTAGGGAGCATTAGGATGCCACGACATTAGCAACACTATAGCATTATTGCTCGGAAATTCGTACTGATCATCAAAGATGTATCGTTCAAATTCCGGTAACAATTGTTTTGTTATTTAACCGTTCAAGACACTTGCATTCCTTTTTTCCCCATATTCCACACAGATGCGTGCCCAACTCACAGAATTGTTAAAAGGGCCTTCAGTTCGTGATAACCGTTATCACGTTCAGCACTTTACTGACGATTTATTCTTACAAATGAAGTACTCCTTAAAAGTAGGATATTACTTGCGTCACAAAAGCAGGAAGCATTAGTTTGCCTACATTATATTGCAACATTACGTTGCTAGCGTAGAGAAAAAAGCCTAGTGGTTCTCGAAGAAGATGTACTGTACTGTACTATTCCAATCCCCTAACCATTGTGAATACTCAAAGCCCTTCTTTTCCTTCTCGCATATGTCACAGATGAGTGCCGAACTCCTGAAAGGTTGACAAAGTTATTGAGAAGCTCATCATCTTACAAACTTTTACAAATGAAAGGGTTGTGTGATCATGAAGGCGGTTGTGTGCTCAATAGAGGAAAGCAGGTTTCTTGGGGTGCGCCACAGCCAGCAGCGGATGCAACCTCGGCGCCGTGATCCCATCAAACCTCTCCTCCATATCGAGTTCCCTCGGATTCGCCTCCCCAGGCAATCGCCAGTCGAAGCTATGCAACAGATGCGCAAGCATATGGCTCAAATTCACATTCGCAAGTGTCATTCCAGGGCAAATCCTTCGTCCTGCGCCGTACGGCATGAGCTGGAACAAGCTCTCCTGCTGTTGTTGCCCTTGCCCTTGCCCCCCACGCAGGAAGCGCTCCGGATGAAACTCCTCCGGACGGTCGTAGACTGCGGGGTCGCGGTGAATGGCGTGAATGTTGAAGATCAAGCGCGTGTACGCGGGGAAAGTGTATCCTGCAACGCACGTCTCCTCTCGCGACTCGTGGTTGACGCCGATGGGAGCGCCGGGCTGCACGCGCAGAACCTCCTTCACCACGGCCTCCAGGTACGGCAAGTGCTCCAAGTCGGACTCGGAAACCACGCGGTCGAGGCCGATCACGTTGTCGAGCTCAGATTGCGCGCGGGCCATCACTTCTGGGTGACGAATCAGGTGCGCCATCGCCCATTCTAAGGTGGTGGATTGCGTCTCCGCGCCCGCAAACAACATGTCCTGCGCGTCAAATACGCTAACATGTCAAATATCTCTGTCATCGCAATTAGGGTTTCACTTGCACTTGCAAGAATGTGCCGACTGTGCTCACTATTTCTGAATCCAAGAAAACTATGAATTGGATTACTGCCCACAGTGCACATATGTCCGTAAACAACATCTCCTGCGCGCCGTATCCCCTCCCCATATCAACCACTCTGTACAGTGCATCCTAATTAGGGTTTCACCTGCACTTGCAATGTGCCCACTAGGTCTGTCTCTAAGCAAACTGAAATACTGCAGTCAGAGGGTTAGCATATGTCCCGCGAATAACATATTCTGTGCGCATATATCCCCTCTTTTTGCATCACAAGTGAAGTCACAGTTGTGCACACTTCCTGGATTCATTTCCCTTGTTGATGAATGAGGCCATGGATTTTTTTAGTGTCCTGGATTCAGAGAACCTAACTGGATATAACCCAAGTCATTACTGGGCGTCAAGATGGAAAGATTGCACGATTAGCAGAAGTTCAGAAAATCTCCCACCACCTATGAGTGCCCGATTCACCTGAGAATTTCAATGGTCTAACAGAATTTTGACTATTTTCCACGAAGATTGGAATCTACTTTTGGAGGAGCTTGACCTAGCAACGAACAATGTCTGCTGTCATGTTCACATGCAAAAAACGTGTTCTTCCGGTGGCCGGTATCCAAAGCTTCCCAAGGCTATCTTCCTTGTGACACTTTGCATCCTCAGCTCCTTTGCCTTCCCAAGAATGGCAGGCAAAGAAGTTTTCATGCCAAAATCCACTAGAACGTCACACCTACCACTCCATTTCTCGAGTCAAGAATGAAGCACAAGGAATAATGAAGTAGATCAAAGAATAAAGCTGAGATTTTAGAATCTGACAAGTTCTGTTCCTTGCTCTAAGAATCTACTCTAAAACTTTTAGTCCCCATTCTTTGAAAAACCACAACCCAATTCAAAAATGAACTAAAGATATTCAAAGAGCACCTTCATAGGAGAGTTCATAGTGTCTTAAAGTCTCCCTTCTACCAAAGATATGTAATATACGAGTCACTTGTTCTTTCCTATGTTCGAGAAGAACCAGTGGCTAGTTCAAAGTTAGTCAATTGCAATTTGAAAACATCAGCCAAAAAAACGGTGAAAAAATCTATAAAATTTCTATTTTGAGTAAAAACTAGAGAAAATAACCGGCTTGATACTTGAAAAAACGGTTCAATATGGGAATTGGAGGAAATTAGCTCGAACACTGGTTCTTTCTCTTCAGAGTCAACAATGGCATACACTCAGGGAACTTCGGTGAACAGACTCTCTTCATTGAATTTTTTTCTCTCTCTTCACACGGAGAATTCTCTTGCACTGACCATCTAATCCTCCCTTTTCTGAGGAAAGTCGGTCAGAGAAAAAGAACGAAGCTCCAGATGAAGTTCAGAGTTCCACCAGTTTCTCTGGAAACCCCTCGAGACCTTCGATCGAAATTTCACATCCCAGATTCAAAAGAGAACAGATGATATTCAAATAACATGTGCACTTGCCACCCAATTCTCCCTTTTTTCTGAGCGAGTCAGAGAAAAGGAATGTGAAGTGCAAGGTGAAGTTCTGATCGAGTTCCATCAGTTCACTGATCACCCCTCTTCGCTTAGCTTCTGATCGAAATTCGTATCCCAGATTCATTAAAAAAAAAACGTAATCCACGTGCAAGAAGCAATCAACCCAAAATTTTGCAGAAACTTGGAAATGGTTGGAGTCCTCACCAGCACGACCGCGCGCACCGTTTCGTGATCCAACGTCCCTTGCCCGTCATGCGCCGGCGTCGCCAGCAACAAATCCACGAAGTCTTTCTCCGAACAAGCTTCCTCTTCCGCGGACCTCCCCGCCCTCCTCGTCTCCCTCCCCTCCAAATCAATAATCTCATCCAGCTTCTTATGAATCTGGTCCGCAATCTTCTGCATCTTCTCTCTCGTCCCCTGCCATGTCGTCACAAATCCCAACGCGGGGATATAATCACTGATCACGAACACCGCGTACGATGCGAAGTGACTGTTAAGGATCTTCTGGTACCGCTGCGCATCTTCCAAGTGCCCTTCTCCCCCCTCCACGAACAATCTCTTGTTGAACACCATTCGGGAGATGATATTCGTGGCAGAATTCCTCAACTGAAACGGCAGATTGATGGGCATCCCTGTGGATACCGCTTGTTCCCGTATGAACTTGATCAAAGTGTGGATCTCTTGTGTGCGCCCAGATTCGTAAGACGCCAGTCGCTTCTTGGTGAAGAACTGCGAAGTGCAGATCATGCGGAGGTGACGCCACGCAGGGCCGTAGGAGTTCGCGATGATGTCTTTGGAGTTGAGAAGCGTCTTGCTGAAGAGCTTGGTGGGGCGGTTGGCGAATTGGAGGTCGTGGTGGGTGACGACCTCCTTCGCCATGGCGGCGGAGTTCACCACAATGCAAGGGGTGCTGCCCATGCGGAGGTAAGTCAAGTCGCCGTGCTGGAGGGCGAAGGAGCGGAGGGTTTTATAAGGGAGGGAGCCCAGGCTGAAGAGGTTGCCCACGATCGGCCAGGCGAAGGGACCTGGAGGCAAAGTGCGCCAAGGATTCAAAAAAAGCTTCGCAACGAAGAGAAGCAACAGCAGCGTCGTGATGAGCGTGGCGCTGTCGGTGGGGAGACGAATGCTGGCGAGAGTGCCGAACTCGAGAAACGACGGAAGCATTGGCATGCCCATCTTTGTTGTCGGCGATGGAGTGCAAACTTGGAATCGATTGGTCGAACTAAATTCTAGTGATTCTACGGAACTTGAGATTTCTATAGAACTTGTAATGTATTCTATAGACCTTGTGATTCTATGGAACTTGTGATTCTATAGACAAGATCTGCTCTTTAAAATCTGCACGTACTTCACATTACTTTGTCACTCTACGATTGGGTTTCTACAATCCACCGAAGCGAATTGAAGTCGTCACAACTGCACCGCGCCTTCTTCCGGAAGCCCCAGCGCCTCGATCGTTCTTTTTCGTCCGGTCGAGCAGAGTGATCACATCAGCAGGATTCTGTCAAGGTCCCAAAACCAAATTGCAATAGGATCAGATACTCAACACAATCTTCGATTCAAATTGCGCACACTTCCGTTTGCTCCAATTCTCATCCCTGGCCAACTGTATATATATGACAGTTGACACAGAACCGGAACCAGCCATCAAGGAGTATAAATATGCATACAACAAAAAGAACGGAATTATAATGAAATCAGTCAGTTGAGACGTACACTGCAATCACGTAATTTCCTTACCAGCAGCCTGATCTCCTGCCCACAATCGTAACAAAAGCATGCAATTGAGAAACACACGCGTAGCCTAAAAGACTTACCTAGCTAGCTAGCTGGCCACTGAGCACAGTGAGAACACGGAGACACCTAGCTTGGATTCGAGGCTAGCTTGGAAACAGTGCTCAAGTATTCTTGACTCGTTTTGCGGCTCAGAATCAGAAAAAAAGATGCTGAAATGCAATGGCAGACAGAAAACAGGACTCCCAAGCTCTACTTATTAGCTGCCCACCCAAGAAACTCTGGTTGCCGCAACCAAGTGGGCTTGCAGCTGCTCGGCTATGATCCTTTGAGGTGCGTAGCTCATTATATTGATGCTGCTGGAGCTGCAGGGACCCACGGCACCGGATGGCTGATTTTCTTCTGTTTTTCTCTAGATATATATATATATATACATAACCTTAGTTTTTTCATATCCTTTCCAATGGGTTTCCTGTGCACGTGATTCAATTGAGAACCTAGCTAGCTAGCTAGCTAACTAGAGCTGTAGCTCCAAGGGCTATTGTACTGGATATTGGGAGTCTCCGTCCAGATATCTACAGGAAATTAGCGGTGGCAGACGAAAGCTTGTAAAAAACTCGGCATGCAATCCTGCACGTGCAAGAAGGTGCAAATAATGGCACGTTGAGGGGCAGAAGCAAAAAAAAAAAAACTGTCTTTTTTTGTTTCGATTGGGAAGAAGACCGATTGAAAATTGGGTTTTGTTTTGTGATAAGAGAGGTTGTGAGTGAGTGATCGATCGATCGTGTTGTGTGAGTCAAAAGGAATGTGAGGAGACTGAGTGTGAGTGGGCGACGAAAGGAATTTTTGTGAAATTCAAAGTCATCAAGATGTTTTAGAAGTTTCCCATACCACCAGGAGACAGTCCCTCGGCCACCTGCAGAAACTTATTTATTAGTATTCTGTGACAGGAATTGCGGCTCAGAGACGCTCTCACAACCACCAGGAGCCTTTTTCTGCACCGAAAGAATGGGTTGGGTCCGTCATGGCTGCGTTTGGGAAATACTC
Source organism: Rhytidiadelphus loreus (assembly GCA_947034895.1). Lineage (NCBI taxonomy): Eukaryota > Viridiplantae > Streptophyta > Bryopsida > Hypnales > Hylocomiaceae > Rhytidiadelphus > Rhytidiadelphus loreus. The sequence continues at coordinate 21,637,441 of OX344765.1, read as the reverse complement.
CCAGATTAGGTCAAAGTTAGCCGGTGGATTTCGGGGGAAAAAACCCGGTTGCAATTCGAAAAAAAAAAAAAAAAAATGGTGAAAAAATCTATCAAATTTCTATTTCGAGTAAGAAAAAAAAATAGAGAAAATAACGAGACTTAGTATAGGCAGTACTGGATGAATCGGTTCAATATGAGAATTGAAGGAAAATAGCTGGTAAAACCCCTAAAAATATCTTGAACAATGGGTTGGGTTCACAATGAGAAACGTCCCAAATTCCATTTGTAGAATTTAGAAAACTCTGAGGGTGACTTGCATGAAAGACCAATCGATTTTGGTCGAATTTTGGCCGAACAAGGTTTTTTTCCCAAACTATAACTTTGGGATTTTAAATCCCAATGCCAAAATTTTAAAAAGATGTGTTTCTAGATGTTTTGATTGTAACTGTATCCTTTATTTTTCAAGAAAATTTTTAAAAACGTTTTATATTTAAAACTTGATTTCTCTAATTTGTCACACTTTTAGATGGGGACATTATTAGTATTGGGGACTTGGGGAGTACCCAAATTTAATGATGTAAAACTAACATTTCGGTGGTCTATTTCCACACTAATGGGGCGTATTTCATATGACGGGCATCAAATGATATGTTGTTTTATGTCCTCCACGTTCGTGCAAATAGGCCCCAAAGGGGCTCTATGGAGCATACACTTGTGAACATTAAAAGATGGTTTCAAGTTCATTTTTTTGGTGAAATCTAATCACCATCAAGTTCTCACAAATAGCCAAATTTTATTTTTTTAATATCAAGAAAAATCTTGTCTTTAGATAATTGATTAATAAAATTTTGATGTTATTGGTATACTAATTTTCTTCCTATATGTTCTTCATTATTTTGGAAAAAAACAATCATTCAAATTTTAAAAGTGCAGTGTCTAAAAAAAATTACATCAATTAGAATGTATGTTAGAATAATATGATATTTTACCAATATTGAAGATTTAATTCAATTTTCAATATAATTTAAATTAAACAAATATTTTTCTAATAGGAAATAAGAATGAAAAACAAAAATGTTGTATAATTAGGATTTTAGTACATTGAGCTTGCAATTTTAATAATTCATTGGATTTCTGCATATCTTCAAATTTTCATGTTTGGAAAGAAAATAAATAGGCTTCACTATCGCAATCTAAATCAAGTACCAAAAATAAATAGTGAAAAAGTTACAAGCAAGTTTGAGCTAGTGACATCCCATTTGGGATGAAATAATCTTCATGGGTTATCTTATACAATGCAATTTGATATTACATTTATAGTAAGTTTATTCATGCTCATATTGTTGTTTGGTTTATACTTATCATTTATGATTTTGTAGGGTCCATTTTGTCCATGCCCTAGCCTAGCTAGGAGCATTCTTACTTTTATTTGACAATTTCACCATAAGGCAAAATTTTAGTTGGGAAGTTTTAACATTCTTAAAATTTATGTTTGGTAAATAAAAAATTATTCTTTGTAACCAAATGATGGATGATAATCATTTTAGAAACTAGATGAAAACATCAAAATTGAATAAGAAAAATAAAAATAATTAGATAAAAAAAATCACATATTTTCAAAAATAGGTGTAAGATGGATTATTTCATTGTTGGTGTTTAAGAAGAATTTCCAAATACTCAAAAGGACCATTGTTGGGGACTTGGGGTTTTGGCATTATAGAGCTAGAAGGCTCCTTGCTAGCAAGCAAAATATACTCATATGATGTATTGTTTGGTGGCCATCCAAATTACATGTTACTTGCTAACAAAGGGCTCATGAAACTATTTATCCTAGAATGTGAACATGGGGTGTACAATTGTCTTGAATTATTTCACCTTGGAAGGTAATTGCAAAAAATTGTTAATATTTTGTTTTAGAATTTGTTTTTTTCATCATACCCTAGCTAATTTGACACAAAGTTATTATTCAACAATTATGAAAATCATATTCAACATTGTGCTACAAGTGAGGTTACACATACTAATCATGATAATGAATAAATTAAACCTACTACAATTATAACAAAAAAATTGGTTGACACTTGAAAAGATTGGCTAAGAACATCCCTACTCCAACTGCCTATACAACAATACTACAAAGTTGACAACTACAGGTCCATTGTACCCTACCCTTCTCACCTGATACTTATCTTTGAATTCTTCAAATTCATGGCTCTACTCAAAGCTTCCGCATCCTCTCCACCAACCTTCTCTACTTTGAAAGTGAACAAGCCATGAACAATGACATCTATCTACCTTTCAAAACATGAATAGTTGCATCTAATGATATTTGAAGAACTACAACCTGGACTAGTGGACCTTGCGGCTAGGACTCTCACAACTAGACTCTTCACACATTGATACATCAACTTGGTGCATTGTCTATGCCAAGGCAAGTTGAGAGTGCTCTAACTTGAAAAGGTGGGGCGGTGGGCTTTAAAGAGTTGGCTCACTTCAATGGCAACAAGTGAAATTGATCCATGGATCTCTTGGAATTGAATTATGGAAACAACCGTAGTAAAATTGCTCTTCTTTAATAAATCTACTAGTACTAGTAGTTGACTTTTCAACACTTGACAAAGGTAGTTGGAATGAAGATGTTGTAAGATAATCAAACTCATTCAAAAATAAGTTATTGGTACCAAAACCATATTTTTGAGACCACTGGTATAGTATACTCTATATAATTTCACTCTCCTTATTTATATATATATATATATATATATATATATATATATATATATATATATATATATATATATATATATATATGACTTGTAGGAGAATCCTTTACGTTTCCTTCGAGAGAGCACACTAAATTGCAATCTCTACCTAATTATATCATATTGAGATAGGAACCTGGGTATGCAACTCCCATATTGTGTGGCCATGGTTATAATTACTTATAAAGTATTTTAGTCCCATTTGAAGGAATTTTATTTGTTTGAATATAGAAAACTCTTATAACTCTTTCAACAAGGAATCCAAAAATGGAATAATATATATGAAATGAATATTCTTTGAAGACAATAATAGCATTGAAAACCTAATTATATGATTTTTTTTAATATATGTATTATAGAATAAGCTATCCAACCTTGAAGGCTTTTGAATACAAAATTTAAAAATGAATTTTTATTTTTATGGGAAGGGATTTCTTGTATAGATTTTTTAAAATTTTGCATAAGTGTTTCAATTCTTTATATATATTGAGATTTTTTTAATAAGTATGCAACCCAACATTTTCTACATCTCATTTTATATAATTTGGTCTTCACCTAAATTTTTGATGTTTTTTAATTTGATATAAATTTTTACAAAAGCTATCCTCTAAGTTGTTTTAATATCAACAACCCCTACATATAATACAAGAATTGTGTAGCCGGGGGTAGGAAACTCATAAAGTACCCATTGAAGAGCTACAAATAAATTTGGGGAGTTTAGACTTTTCAAAATGTATTTCTCAATCATTTTTTCTTCATTTCATATTTTTTTGGAGCTTTGTGGAATTAGTTATGAATTTTTGAAGTTGAAACACAATGGTCATAGAAAGTGTCCACCTCCTAAAATGTATACTATTTGTACATCATTGGTGCAATGAGAAGGCAAAATGTACAAACAACATACATTTCAAGAGGTAGATGTTTTTAGAGTCCAAACACTTCATAGCACTCCTACCTTATAAATATATTCCCCATCCTCATTTCATAACTTATATCTATGATTGTCATTCTTTTTTATTTATATGAACTAATCTCTTGTAGAAGACAAGTATGACAATCTTACATTTAGGTTCTAAAATAAAAAGCAGGAATAGATTGTGATGCACTTAGGAGGGGATCACAATAAAGTGTGCTCAACGCATATACACCGATAAATAAACACGATCCAAAATCCGACACCTATTGTCGCAGGTGTTCCTTTTTCACATAAAATTTGGAGGATGAATAGTTGCACTTCTATCCGTACATGGAGAGATTCTTTGTCGTTCATCGGCTGTGAAACATCCTCCGCGTCGTTTATGGGTTAAGTTGGTCGGAATGAGGTTGGCTACCTTTACTCCACATCATGTTCACAATTGCTTAATATTTGATCGGGTATGGGTGGCTCCTGTATAGTTGCTTTGTCACCTGATATTAAAGAGACTCACAGCAGTGTGCCATCTGGCCACCTGCCGCAATGGAACAATCCCTGACAAATCGAATCCTTATCCACATACTTTTAAAAAAAGAAAAAAATTTATTTTGAAACAAATGAAACAAGTTCCATGGCAACAAGAAAAAGTACAAACCCACCAGCCACAAACATTTTTTTTTTGAAACACATATCCACAAACATTTTCAATACAACAGTGCGGTGGTTCCCCAAATGAGAAAAATAATAATAATAATAATAATAATAATAATAACAATCAGTCCTGGTTCAGAAACAGCCACAGAAAGTTGAATAATAATTTGAAAACGTGGGTACTGTGGGCATTAAGTACCCATATGTGGAAGAAACGATTTCAAAACCTTTCACTGATTAAAAAAAAAAAAATTTTATTCTTCCTAACTTTTGGCACACGGTATCCAAATGTCACGTTTTTCGGTGCCTTGGGAACCTCCTTATACTTGCCAATACAAGAAAATCACAAGAAAATCAGCAAAAATTTGACCTGTCTAATCATAGGAGCTAGCTAGGAGCTTGGCACAATAGTGAATAGTGGTGGATTTGAAAGTACCCACCTTAACCCCTAAAGGACCAGGGCCATTCTTCTGTCAAAAACTACTCAAAATTGCCATTTCTTCTGCATTCATCCAAAAAAACAAAAACAAAAACATTTTTTCTAGAATCTAACCGTAGGATCTTATACTTTACTAGTCGAGGATTTTGTGATAAAATTTTCATGGAGTTTGACCGTACAGATTGGAAGACATTAGCATTCAAAGTTGAAAAAAGAATTTTTTTTGAACACTGGCCTGCAATTTCAGATGACTTTGATTGCCATATGTGAATTCTTTTTTGCACTATGGATCTTGAATTTAAATTTTTTTGTGTTGAAAAATTGAGTTGAAAGTCAAAAGAAAAAAAATTCAAAAAAACCATGCTTGATTTTCATTCTTTAAAAAATTGTTAAGTAGAAGTAGGTCTAAGATTGAAAGAAAAGCTAAATCGTTAATAGCTCTAAGATGGGATTGAAACACAATAATCTCAACAATGAGATTGTTCTAGCTAGAAAACTTAACCTTGTCAAACAATTTTTTGTGAAAATTTGTGAAAATTGCATTCAAAATTGAATCCTATAAGTTATTTTTTCAAGAAGATGCTCAAATTGCCCGAAAAACAAGATTGTTCGTAACTTTCACATTACTAATCCAAATGGAATGAATCAAAGCTTCACATGTAGAAAAAAATATGATCCTTAAGAAGAAAAAAATTAAAAAATTAATTTCAAATTTTTGTAGATTTCTTTTTCTGTCCGGTGACGTGAAAATTATGTTTAAGATGCCATAACTTTTGCTCCCGGGCACCAATTGAAATAAAATTAATATTCCCACAAAGCTAATAAAATCTCCTATCTTATGAGAAAGTTTCAAAAAAATTCACTAAAAATTGAGATCATAGGAACCTGCCCGAAATTCATTTTGTCCCCCGAGGGGACAATGGTCCTTTAGGGGTTAAAAACACCATCATCAATCTAGTCATATTTCGTCCCCAAAATCAATACATAAGGTAAACCAGCCCATTACCGTTAGTTTCCCAATTCAGATAGTAGACTAGCCCAATTCTGTCACCTAATTTTGTTCAAAAAACATCCAAATCCATTCTTCTTATGACAAAAATTAAAGCATTCTACAATAATATCTGATTTTTTATGTCAACGAGGGATAATCTTAGGCTAGTTACTTCAAAAAATTTACAGAAATTACAGTTTTAATTGGAAAACTATAATCCCACTTTGGTTTGATTTGTGAAACAAGCGCATACCTCTGAAAAATATGTGACCCTGTTGGAAGTGGCCCTGAGATATTCAGATTGCAAATTAGGGGGGTGATAGGTACTTCTACCTTACCTAGTATGTGGAAGAAACTATTTCAGAAATTGGTTCAATTGAAAAATAAACTTTTAACCCTTCCTAACTTTCGGCTTATGGTATCCAAATGTCACGTTTTTTGGTGCGTTGGAAACCTTGGTCCTTTCTCTTGCCAACAACAAGTGAAAAATTTTACCCACCTAATAACAGTAGCTAGCTAGTAGCTAGGCACAGTAGCCAAAAAAAAGTGGCAGATTTTGCGGGTACTCACCGTACCCAAAGTGTGTGGAAGCAATGATTCCCAAACCTCCCAACTAAAAAACAATTTTTTTTAACCCTTAGTTCGTAACTTTTGCATGCGGTATCCAAATATCACGTTCTTTGATGCGTTGGAACCTCCTTTCCCTTTTCCAACCAGTGGAAATTTCCAACCTGCGTAATAATAATGAGAGCCAGGCGTACCCACCTTGAATGTGCGAAAGCGGCACCATCGTGAAACGCGAGGGAGACCGACCGACGGACTGACTGTGCAGCGCGCAGAACGGCTTTTCATTTGTGGAGTTTCACACGTGGGGCAGAAGAAACATCATCAGTTGGTGCCTGCCGTGACGGATGGATCACTCACTCTGCACTGCGCTGCACTGCAGCAATCGAATCCCTCACTCACTCCGTGCGTGTTTGGAAGTTACCGAAACTCCAGTAAGTGCTCCCCCCGTTGCAACAATATTGTTTCAGTAATATTGTTTCCAACTCTTCACAGTAGTAAAGAGTATTTGAAAGTATACTGTGACAGTACTGCGAACACTATGCAACAATACTGCTGCAATGGAGGGATTGCATTTGCATTGAAACTATACTGTTGAAACAATAGTGCAATGATCTACTTTCAATACTGTACTGTGAACAGTTGGAAACAATACTGAAACAATGGGGGGCTTTTTCCTGACGAAATGGTTTCTGGTTCTCATTCATTCATTGTTGGTAAATCTGGAAAAGACTCCGTCACGGACGGCGGGACCGACTCCGTCCGGTCACGGCACTGGCTGTGAGTGTGTGCGTGTGTGTGGGTCCTCGATCTCCGGACACTCATTCATTCATTCACTCATTCCGGCCACAGCGGCAGTCACGAGTTCCGCAGCCGAGTGTTGTGTCGCAGCGAACCAGCAGCGAACAGTCCTGGAGATATTTGTGGAGTTTTACCCCAGCTACAGTCACTGTGGCGCCGGATCTTTTCATCAGGGCTTTTCTTTTTCTTTTTCTTTTTCCTTTTCTTTTGGGCTTTCTGGTGCCAGATTACACCAGAAACAGGGACACAGGACACACCGGCATCAAATAAATTGGGTAAAAAAAAGGACAAAGCGCCAAAGAACTTGGATGAAATCGCCAAATTGTGGATGAAAATCATATTATTGGAGGCATCATGTGAGTGAAATGTGCTGATGTGATATTTTCTATCCAATATGTAGATGAATGTTGAAATTTGGAGCACCACTGTGACATTTTTATATTGCCACTTTGGCACTTACAAAAAATGGAAAAAAAGGCATTTGCTTCTCATTAAAATAATAACACTCTTTGAAGTAATGAACCTCTCTAAAGTAATATTGATTGAGTTTGTGCCGGCCTAGGGCATTGATACATACGTGGCATGAATGCAAATGAGTGACCCTCCCTTAATGTAATATAACCTCTTTAATGGAATGGAATGGAACGTGTTGCAAACCAGTCCTAGCCCAGTTCTTTGTAGAAGTTCTACTATATTTTCTTCCCGGCTAGGGGAGGATTGCCCTATGTATTGCCCCACGTTTTACCCTTGTAAAAAACACTAGAATTTTTTTATTTGCTGCATGTGAGATTTTTTGCAAAGTTTGAATTCATATAGGCCAAAAATTAGCTAGGAGACATCAAGCAACACAAAAATAGGGGGCAATTTTTACATTTACCCTCTGATGGAGCAAACATAGGTCAATCCTTCTTGGACTTTCCACCACCACCACATTTCCATTCTATAGCATTAGAAAAAATTTCAGGCCTTCGGAGGGCTGCTCTACAGCTATGAAATTTACTTTTTTTGGCTCAAAAATTCGTTTTTCCCCCTATTTTCCGTCCAGCTGAACCTGCAGCAACAGTGGTGCAGGAACTGAAATTTACAAGTAATTTTTTTTTATAATTTTTAATCTTAAAAAAATTATTTAAAAAAATATCACGATTTCTGACTGTTAAAAATAGAAAGGTCTATATAACCATTATAGGTTAAAGAGAATCTTCCACTAAAAAATTCATAGTAATTAAGTTTTTTGTAATAAAAATATAGAAAAATATGCAATCCTTCCAAACTCTATTTTTGTATATGAAAAAAAATTCACATTCAAAAAACTTGTACTCCAAGTATACGTAATTGCTTAAGTGGTTGGAAATAGGTTGTTTGCCCTAATCTTGGAATGTTGTGTTGGTCATCTTGGAAATTTGATCGTTTTTAGTACCTTGTAAATCATTTGCTTCAAAAAGTTCAACAGTTGACTCATTGGAGGTCAAACTACTGTGCATGACCTTCTCTTTTCACACTAAATTCCAAGGATGAACAATTGCACTTCTATTGTCTTACATAGAAGGATTCTTTGTCATCCATCAAACAATAAATGTCTATAGCGACAAAACTAGGGCCAATTTCTATATTGAATCGTTTTTTCAAGTGTCGAGTACATTTATTTTCTCTATTTTGTACTCTATACAAAAAATTTATAGATTTTTTCATTGGTTTCTTTTCATTTTTGCAAATTGAAAACGAATTTGTTCCCCAATTCCACTGGCTAACTTTGAACTAGCCGCCGTTTTTTCCCAAACACTAATAATTGAAACATAGTGAGTATTTTGGTAAATTGAGTAGACAATGTCAAGATATTAGTGGGTGTTCATGAAGTTGAAGATTGAACTTTGATTATCACACGAGGCATGGCAAGAGAGAAAACACTAGTAGAAAAGGCATAGTGATGCTCAAAACTAGGCACCTTTTCTATTAGTGAAACCAAGAAAGGAACTTAGAAGATGCTGAAGATTTTTGAAATGTAGGCCTTGGCCCCTAGCATTTTGACAAAACTAGGGCTTCTCAATTTATTATGACTTGGAAAAAAAATAGAAGATTGCTCTTGGTTGCAACTTTAACTCCTCCTATTAACTCTAACCTTCTTCAACATGACGTGAACAAACTTTTAAAGGTATATTGGGAATTTTGTTAAAATGGTGGTATTCCGTGTGCTATTTTGAAACCACCCAATCTGAACCATAAAAGTGACATTTAGGACAAGTATAGATTTTAGAAATCTTGGACTTATATAGATGTTTTCTAATATGGTATTTTCATTTAGATATTTTTTTAATAATATAAACTAGGTCATATGCAAGTATGATATTGTACACATTGAATATATGACCATTTTGTAGCTTTTGAAACATATAGGAGATGCAATAATGATGGAGTTTGGGAATATCATGTATCATTGGGTTTGGCTAAATATGAGGGCAAACTTTTGTTATTGTCATATATCTCAATTCATGGATCTTTTGTCTTTAACCCCTAAAGTCCCGTTGTCCCTATGGAGGACAAAATGGATTTTGGGCAAGCTCCTATGATCTCAATTTTTACTGAAGCTTTTTGAAGCTTTTTCATAAGATAGATAAATTTGCGAGCTTTTGGAAAATATAATTTTTATTCCAATCAGTGCCCGGGAGCAAAAATTATGCCACAGTAACCTAAAAATGAGGGAGACCGGACAGCAAAAAAAATTCACAAAAAATTTAAATAAAAATCTTAGTATTTTTTTTTCTTCTAGATTATATTTTCTTCTAAATGGAAAGTTTTGATTCATTCCATTTGGATTAGTGATGTGAAGTTATGGAGTTTCCTGTTTTGCAGGCAATCATAGCAACTTCTTGAAATAGATTATTTTCTTCCACTTTGAATGCTAATATCTTTCAATTTACACTGCCAAACATCACAAATTTTTTATCACATGATCTAAGATAAGTGTAGAACAAGATCCTATGGTTAAATTCTAAAAAATATTTTAAAATTTATTTCATAGGTGAACGTAGCAAAGTGGTAGTTTTGAGTGGTTTTGGTAGAAAAATGGCCTTGGGACTTTAGGGGTTAATATACCAAAAAAACCCATGGTTCCAAGTTTTGTTGGGCTTTCTAAAACCTTTAATGGCTAATCCCTAAAATTCTTTGGGTATCTTGACCAAAATTACCACAAAACAGAACATATTGAAAATCAAATTTCTGGTTTCTTTTGCAACTTTTAGTCATAGGATTATGTACCTAACTTTAAATGTTTACTTCTCCACAAAATTTACAAAGCCTAATTCTATAGCATCTCTAGGATTTAACTCTTGTTTGCATTTTTTTTTTTAATTGTGAAAATTGAGTAAGGAAACAAAATTCATAGTTTTATTTTTTGAGACCTTTCATGTTTCCCTCAAAACAAAAATTATCACATCTTTTACCTCACTCATTAGAATGGAATGAATAAAAGTTTTCCTTGTAGATATGAATCTATTCAATAAGAAAATAGTTATTTTCAATTTAAAAAATATATCTTTTTAGCCACCCAAAATTTTAGAATTTTTTTTAGAAAGACATAAATCGCTAACATTGAACATGTTTTTTTCTTAAAAATTGGCTTCTTAGAAAGCTAGAATTCCTAAAACAATCTCCAATCTGAATAAAAGTTTCAAAATACGCCATCAAAAATTGCATTCATAGGATCTTGACAAAAAATGTAAAAAACCATTTTGGTCAAAGGTTAAAAAATCTATTACTACTTTACTTTTAAAATTAGTCATCTTACAAAGCTAGAGATAGATTCAAACTTAAAAATTGGTCATCTTAAACAAGTTTTTTGCATTTTAAATTAAAACATTTTAGAAAGCAAGAGATAGATTTAACCTCCGATTTAATCCTTTAACACCTAAACGTTCAAATTTGGAACAATGGATGAATGTGAATACATCCTAAGCACACTAAAATGTTTTTTTTTTCCATCTATTAATTTTTATAAATTTTCTTGTGTTTAGGACACCTATAGGTCTATCCTTCAAAAAATGACCCTTTAAGAAAGATTTAAATAAAAAAGTAAAATAAATGTTCTTAAAAAATCACTATGATTAAAATTTAACATTTTGAAATTAAAGGAAAAAAATTCTTCTGGAAATCACAAATATTCAATCTACAATCAATTATAGAAGGAATTTCCAATTTTTAATTTCCAATTTTATTGAAAAATATCAGTTAGCGTATTACTTGATATAACCATCTAGATATGATCAATGGATCAAATTTTACAGCTACTACTTGAAAGTCATCATTGAATTATTCTTGTAAGTTGCATTTTATACTATATCTTTACAATTTTGGAAATCTAGACATCGTTTATTTCTTAAGGTGTTAAACTTAAAACTTAGTCATATTAAAAGAAATTTCTTTCTTCATAAATTTAATCACCTTAGAAAGCAAGATATACATATAAACTTAAAACAGAGTAATATTAAGAAAATCATTCTTTTATTTAAAATTTGTCTCCCTTAATTCCTAAACCTCCAGATCCTTCTCCAGAATTGATGATTTCAGAAAAATCATCATAAAATACTATTATAAGAATATTTTGTAATTTATATACAAATGAAAGTTGTAAATTCTAAGTTGTAGATTCCATTCATATGGTTAGAATCAACAATGCAATCACCAATAATTCTTTTTATAAATTTTGAAAAGAAAAATTAAAAATTCCTTCTAAATTCAATTACAAACAAAATATTATCATTTTTTGAGTAAAACTTGTTGGAATGGATTTTAAATGAGGTTCTCTTCACATGGTGATTTTTTGAAATTTTTGTGTTCTTTAAATCTAAGACCTCATTTTTGCAGATTCTGTTCTAAATTAGAGTCAATGCAATTTGGGCTTGGTCAATCACTTGACATTTTTCTACGTTTGTATTTTTAGAAAAATATGTATTCTCCTAACACAAAATCTAACCATTAGATAGGAAACAACTTGATAAAGTATCTCATTAAATTAGGATGACTTTCATCCAAGTAGAATGAGAAAGAACCAAAAGTTTCAATTTGTTCATTGTTTAGAAATTGGATGTCGGAGCGCTTAGGGGTTAATAGCAAGAGTGACAAATGTACCTTAAAACATGGTCATGGGAATATAGACCAACAAAAGATTGTTTTTTACAAAATTTTGTAGCCCATGGCACCAATTCACCATGCACCCTATTCTTATTTTGATTAACTCTACTCCATACCCATAACCCCTAAAGGACTACAAGATCACTAGATGGCTTTTGCAACATGGATTTTTGCACCTCTGGTCTTTTAAGGGTTAAGATTGGTTACTAACCAAGAGTGATTGCAAGAAAGATTGAATGATTTTGGTAGCATTTTGCCAAACTAGTTTTTATTTGAGCTATAACTTTTGAATTTTTAAAAATACAATGCCACAATTGAAAAATTTAATTCTAGATGTTTTGATTGTAATTATATCCTTTATTTTTCAAAAAAAATTAAAAATTACATTACATTTAAAATTCAATTTCTTTAATTTGTCACACTTAGAAGGAGGGAGGGGGTGTTTCTAATACTTGGGAGTATTCAAATTTAATGATGTAGAGCTAACATTTTGGTCTATTTCCACACTAGTGGAGCATGTTTCTTGTGAAGGGCATTAAAAAATACATTATTTTATGTCCTCCACACTTATGCAAATAGGCTGAAAAAAGGGCTCCATGATGCATACACTTCTGAACATTGAAAATGGTTTCAAGTTCATTTTTAGGTGATCTCTCATCACCATCAAATCTTCACAAATGGACAATTTTTAGTTTTATATATTTTCCTATTATAGATTTATTAAAAATCAAAATGCCTTTTCTAGGACACTTAGAATTGTAGATAGGATAGGAATATTTCAATGTTTTGATTTTTAATAAATTAAAAATAATAAAATAAAATAAAATAAAAATGGCCATTTATGATGACTTGATGGTGATGATATAAAGTCTCAAAGTATTGTTTCGTGACATACCACCAAAATTCTACAATATTTAGGCTCTCATAGCTTTTCATGTTTTGATTGTACACATCTTGTGGAAAAAATATCTAGGTTCTTGTGATGTAGGCATTGGATTTTGGATTGTATTGATTATGGGTGTATATGCGTTGAGCTCACTTTATTGCAATCCACACCTAAGTGCTTCATAATCTATTCCAGCTTTTTATTTTAGAACCTAAATGTAAGATTGTCATACTTGTCTTCTATAAGAGATTCGTTCATATAAATAGAAAAGAATGACAATCATAGATATAAGTTATGAAATGTGGATGGGGAATATATTATAAGGTCGAAGGGCCATGAAGTGTTTGGACTCTAAAAGCATTAACCTCTTGAAATGTAAATTGTTTGTACATTTTGCCTTCTCATTGCACCAATGATGTACAAATAGTGTACATTTTAGGAGGTGGACACTTTCTATGACCATTGCGTTTCAACTTCAAAAATTCATAACTAATTTCATAAAGCTCCAAAAAATATGAAATGATTGAAAAATATTTCGGGAACTCTAAACTCCCCAAATTATTTTTTAGCTCTTCAATGGGTGCTTTATGAGCCTCCTAACTCTAGGTATACAACTCTTGTATAATTGTTGATAGTAAAACAACTTAAAGAACAACTTTTGTAAAAATTATTTCAAATTAAAAACAACAAAAAGTTAGGTGAAGACCAAATTAAATAAAATGAGATGTAGAAAAAGTTGAGGTTTATATTTATTTTAAGAAAATCTCAATATATACATGAAGAATTGAAACACTTATGCAAAATTTTAAAAAATCTATACAAGAAGTTCCCTCCAATCAAAATTAAAATTCATTCTTAAATTTTGTATTCAAAAGCCCCCAAAGTTGTATAGCTTATTCCATAATATATACATTAAAAAATTCATACAATTAGGTTTTTAATGCTATCATTGTCTTCAAAGAATATTCATTTCATATATATTATTACATTTTTGGATTCCTTGTTAAAAGAGCCACAAGAGTTTTTTTATATTCAAACAAATAAAATTCCTTCAAATGGGACTAAAATCTTTTATAAGTAATTATAACCATGGCCACACAATATGGGAGTTGCGTACCCAAGTTTCTATCTCAATATGATATAATTAAGTAGAGATTGCAATTCAGTGTACTCTCTCGAAGGAAACGTAAAGGATTCTCCTATAGGACTTGCTTTTTGCATATTAATATATATAAGGAGAGTGAAATTATATAGAGTATACTATACCAGTGGTCTCAAAAATATGGTTTTGGTACCAATAACTTATTTTTGAATGAGTTTGATTATCTTACAACATCTTCATTCCAACTACCTTTGTCAAGTGTTGAAAAGTCAACTACTAGTACTAGTAGATTTATTAAAGAAGAGCAATTTGATATGTCCACAATTCAATTCCAAAAGATCCATGGATCAATCTCACATGTTGCTTTTGAAGTGAGCCAATTCTTTGAAGTCAACCGCCCCACCTTTTCAAGTTAGAGCACTCTCAACTTGCCTTGGCGTAGACAATGCACCAAGTTGATGTATCAATGTGTGAAGAGTCTAGTTGTAAGAGTCCTAGCCGCAAGGTCCACTAGTCCATGTTGTAGTTCTTCAAATATCATTAGATGCAACTATTCATGTTTTGAAAGGTAGATAGATGTCATTGTTCATGGCTTGTTCACTTTCAAAGTAGAGAAGGTTGGTGGAGAGGATACGGAAGCTTTGAGAAGAGCCACGAATTTGAAGAATTCAAATATAAGTATTAGGTGAGAAGGGTAGGGTATGGTACAGTGGGCCTGTAGTTGGCAACTTTGTAGTATTGTTGTATAGGCAGTTGGAATAGGGATGTTCTTAGCCAATCCTTTGAAGTGTCAACCAATTTCTTTGTTATTGTAGTATGATTAATTTATTCATTATCATGATTAGTATGTGTAACCTCCCTTGTAGCACAATGTTGAATATATTTTGCATAATTGTTGAATAATAACTTTGTGTCAAATTAGTTAGGGTATGATGAAAAAAACAAATTCTAAAACAAAATATTAACAATTTTTTACAATTATCTTTTCAGGTGAAATGATTCAAGACAATTGTATACCCCATGTTTACATTCTAGGATGAATAGGATCATCAGCCTTTTGTTAGCAAGTAACATGTACTTTGGATAGACACCAAACAATACGTCATATAAGTATATTTTGCTAGCTATCAAGGAGCCTTCTAGCTCTATAATGCCAAAACTCCAACAATGGTCCTTTTGAGTATTTGGAAATTCTTCTTAAACACCAACAATGAAATAATCCATCTTACACCCATTTTTGAAAATATGTCATTTTTTCATCTAATTATTTTTATTTTTCTTGTTTTCATCTAGTTTTTAAGATGATTATCATCCATCATTTGGTTACAAAGAATAATTTTTTATTTACCAAACATAAATTTTGTGAATGTTAAAACTTTCCAACTGAAATTTTGCCTTATAGTGAAATTTTCAAATAAAAGTAAGAATTCTCCTAGCTAAGTTAGGACATGGACAAAATAGATCCTACAAAATTATAAATGACAAGTAAACCAAACAACAATATGAACATGAATAGACTTACTATAAAGTCTATAAGCTAACCCACAAAGTTGCATTGTATAAATTAACCCATAAAGATTATTTCATTTCAAATGGAATGTCACTTCGTCAAATTTGCTTGTAACTTTCTTGCTATTCATTTTTGGTATTTGATTTAGACTACAAAAGTAAAGCCCTTTTTTTTTTTTTTTTCCCTCCAATTTCCATTTTGAAACGGGTTTTGAAAGAATTCTAAAAATCCAATGAATTATTAAAATTGCAAGCTCAATGTACTAAAATCCTAATTATACAACATTTTTTGTTTTTCATTCTTCTTTTTCATTAGAATTTAAAAAAAATTAAATTATGATTAATCTATCATTATTGTTAAAATATCATGTTATTTTTATATATTTCTAACTCATGTAATTTTATTATACACTTTGCTTTTAAAATTTGAATGATAAATTTTTCCCTAAAAGAACTGGAAAATATAGGAAAAAAAATAGTGTACTAAAAACACCAAGATTTTATTAATCAATTGTCCAAAGGCAATATTTTGCTTGATCGTAATAATTTGACTTCTTGGTCATTACTAAGTGTGAGTTGGATGTAAAAAATAGAGAAATCTTGAAGAAATTTTATCCTATTCTTTATTAGTACTTGCATAATGTAGAAAGATTTGTTGGTTAATTTTAATTTTATATTTCATTTACCTTCCTCTAAAAGCTATTGTTATGACAATTTTTCATTAGAATTGTAATAGAGATTCTTTAGATTGATAAATGATGCATAAAAGCTGTTCTTAACATCATTGGTAGACAATAGATAAAATTTATCCTTATTTGTATTGAATTTTACTTAAAGTTGTTCCATTACAATGTCACCATATGGACTATTGTACTTGAGCTTCAACAAAAAATTATAATTATAATTCTTGCGTAATTTCTTAAGAAATGATCCCTTATCTTATCTAATATTTGGAAATCTCCATTGATTGAAGAAGAATCACGATATCCTTCTTTGACATATACAAGCCATTTATGGCAATCATGTCTAATTATTCTATGTATTCTATGAACAGAAAACCTCTTGTCCTCTTAATAACCATTAAATGAAGTATCCAAACCTTGCAACATATCCATTACCTTATTCAATTTAGAATGGTTGCCTAAATAGCATAAATTGAATTCTAGTCCTCTTGTCCTCTTAAAAACCATTAAATGAAGTATCCAAACCTTGCCACATGTCCATACCTTATTCAATTTAGAATGGTTGCCTAAATAGCATAAATTGAATTCTAGTCCTATTTAACTTTTCTTCCGGACTTTAACTAAATATTAGAGCACTTGAGTGCCCAAATTGCTAGTAAAGTACAATATACCATAATTATGAATAGATGGCCCATAAGGTAGCAACAACCGTAACCGTCAATTTAAGGGTTTTGAACATAATGTCTATTAATAGACATCCATCAAATTATTGGACCCTACTAGCGAGAGGATAAAAAATTCCAATGCACTTTCAAATGTATTTTTTGGACACTGTGAATATAAGTTATGAATTTTTAAAGAGCCCACACCTAATAATACTAGGATCTGATATTCAAATGTGGTACATCCTTATAATCACATCTATTTACTTCTCAATATTTTCCAAGATTTTAGAGGTGGCGATTATGGGTACAATGATGCTTACGGGTGCTGCTACCTTAAATGGACTATAACTTTGACTTCTCATTGTTTAGCTACTCCTCACTTTGGGTATGATATGTGTTCATTTTCCATTCAAAAGTAGAAGTCAACATTCCTTAATGGCACATGTTTTAAGTGTGGTTACCTTATAATTGTCCAGTGGTGTGGTGTCTTGACCGATCAACTTCTTAATTCACTCCAACCTCAAAAAGCAAGCAGCCAACGCTGTTCTTCTTCTTTGTGTGTTACCAGTTCAGGACTTTTCTCTTATCTCTTGCAAAATAGTGTTTTGTACTGCACTTGCATGTTAAGAATTGAACCACATGCAGTAAAGCTAGTTATGGCAGCTCAACTCATTCAAATCATTCACACCTGGAGCACAATGACTACAACTGTGACTACAACTCCAGAAAAAAAAAGAGAGAAAAAGAAAAAAGGAAAACCAAGTTAGACAGTTGACGTACTTGAATGAATTGGACATGTCTTGTCCTTGCTTTACTCCAAACATGTCATCAAGTAAGGTACCTTGTCCAAGTCCAAATAAAACATGTGATTCCGACAAAGGGACAGCCACTTCTTTTCCTTTATTCTGTTTGGGGTTGTCCTCTTCACATGAGCTGTATTGAGTTATGTAACTTTGGGATGAAAAAATATGACTTTCATCTAGCCATTGGAAAAATATTAAACTCTGTAACACCGACAACATTATACATGGGTGAGTTGGAAAGGAAGACAACTAGCAACTACTGTAATTGCAAGACAAATTGCAATGTAGAAAAACTCATGTCACATCACATGATATTTTCAGTCCTCACTTAACTACAATTCTCAAAATTTGTATACAAACTCTAAACAATTGTCCCGATTTTGATAACCACTTGTCACAATTCAAGCAACATGAGGGATTCCCTTTTGGGAATGAGGGTCCCCAACATGCAAATTTATATTTCTACAAATGCCTCAATTTCATTGGGTACCGTACAAAGAGGTAGAGAGTACAGATTGTGAAATGCATGGTTCATATTTTGGAGCCAGCCGTTGGATTTCAAGGGTTCAGGAAACCAGCATCATAGCAAGCCTGCAAGCTCTACCAACCACAAGGTGAAAACTTTTTGAGTGCTAGACAGTGATAAGACTGATAGTGATCCAAGTAAAGGTCTGCTTGGCTCATTCCAATAATATCATCCTCTATCAGACTAAACTTTCATTCTCATTATGGAAAAAAGTTGCTAACAACTAATTAACTTGGAAGGCACGTATATGTAACATGTACCATTTATGGGGAATCCAAACGTGAATCTAGGCAGCCGACACGCATGCCAGACGGATGCTCTCGAGGAACCACTACCACCAGTTTTTAGTGAATAAAAATGACGACTGTTTGGCTCATTCACACCACCGCTAATTTGGTAATCACACGGAATAATCAGAGCCAGAATGGTTGTCGCCATATCAAAGGATATGAAGTTTTCCTGAAGCAGATTTGTGCTTGCGTATATATTGCACTCCAAAAAATGATATTCCTGCAACCAAAGTACCATGCTACTGACTCAAATTACGTAAAAGATCAGATATGTCACTTAAATATAAATACATGCTTTGCCCTTCTGATACACTTCCGTTTGTTCTAACAAAAAACTCGTAACAGGAGACATTACGCCAATAGAATTGATTCCTTCACACCGTGACTCCAAAATGGCAGACATCGGTTATGAGGGTACCTTGCATAAGCCGAATAGAGAGAGAGAGCAACCTGCTCACGGTTGAGCTTCATTCGATCAGAGCAGAACTGATCACGGTGAGGTAGCTTGACTTTCAGGAAGGCCGGTCTTTGTGATCCTAGAAAAGATGTAACTTAAGATAAGTTCCATTTAGTACTACATAACCGTTACGCAACAGATCAAAATTCTTATCTACAATACCATAGGTGTGTAGAATACGAGCTAGATGCCCTCTCGACATACATCAAAAATTAACTATGCAAACAAAGCTTCAGACCATGGGTACATACAGCATAAATAATCTTTCCACTTCATCAATTGCAGCCAAGACTTTGGGATCAGATTTCCGCTCTTGACTTTCCTGTTTTGCTCGTATAAGCTCCTCCTGTATCCTGAGCCACAAAAACCATCGAATGAATATGGCCCACCAGTCAAATACTGATCTCAAATCCGAGTGGATAAAAAGTTTCAAAGTACGCAAGTACGCTGAAAAACTTACATCCCTATAGTCGCCATGTGCGCAATAATGCAAAAAGCAGAAGAACTTCAAGGTTCATAAACGGAAGCAGCCAATAGAGTACCTCGAGGCATGGAATGGAATTCGCGGCCATGTAGATTTGATAATTATGCGTAGGTTTTCCAATACCTACAGATGTCCGGTTCACTCAAAATAATTAGACCTGAAATGATACCGTACAACAGGGAAGCAGAGCAAGTGCTGCATGGTCATTCCAATACACTAGAATTCATTGCCACCAACTAATGATTTCTACTTGATCTGTGAACCAACTGACAATCTATTTACTTGTCACCTTCACGACATAGCAAATAAATAAATAATTACCAGAAGTTGCGTTGTTTCAGCTTGAGAATGAAGCCAATAATAGAGCAGGGGAAGAAGACGTTTGAAGTGAGTCACCAAAACAATTCCCATGGATTCGAACTGTGGTGTAACAAGTTGCAACCACACTACTAAACGCGCTTCATCACTCCTATGCCTGTCTAGATCCTCCAACATTTCCTTCATTATAGCTCCGTACCTGCCACGATAAAGATAGCATGGACACTAAATCACCCGAAGGGAAACATTGTGAACATAAATTTTATCTGCCCCAATCTTCTTAGGACAAGCATAACCATAAACTCACCAATATCCTCGAATATTTCCACCTTCTATTTGTGTTACCAGTGCCACCGCCATTTCCACAGCAAGAGGCCACAAATCCTCACACCCTATCAAACTCCGAGTCACTGCATCCAATATCGCATCTTTGAACCAGCGTAATTCCGTGGCGCTTACATTTGTGGCTAAGTGGATAAAAGTCTTCATTCCTTCCCTCTGATAGACAAGAAGACATATGTAATCCAATATCAGAATTTACAATGACTGGTATAGAATTATGACACAAATTCAGAGTCCCTGTTCTAACCTAGGTCGAGCCAATTGGTCCTCGTCCAGGTGTGGATATACAAATGGATTAATTTGCAGCAGAAAAGATCAAGTGAAGACCTACTGTACCTTGATCGAAGGTGAGTAGTGGTCTAGTGCAGTAAGAGCAGTGCGTATGACCATCTCAGAATGGACTTTGAAGTTCGGATGATGAACCTGCAGACAGACACACTTGTCAAAACTTGACTCAGTCAATACATCAGGCCCACGGGTACCACAAACTACTCGTAAAAAGTAAAGAGTAACGTAGCTAGATGTGCTAACGAATCAAGATATAACACTACATAGGAGATGCTTTCGGGCTTCGTTGAACAATCTATACGAGAGCAACAACTGCATCCACAATACAAAAAGAAACGAGAGAAATGTTACTAGTATCAAACCTGGACTAAACACCATCTCAACTGGTGTGCAGAAATTATAGCAACAGGAAGATCATCCACTTTAGGAACCGCAGATATATTGTCCAGATTGACGGATCTGGTACCAGCCTTCAGAATGTCTTTGAGACTCGATAGTATTTTGGGTAGTAATCGTAGAACAAGAGTTTCTAAACTGGACACCTTACTGCAATTGCCACCTGATGGTGATACAGCTTCATCTAGAATGAGACAGCTCTCCGCCTGCAGAGCCTTCGAGAAGAATACAAGGATATCATTACTAAGCTTGCAAAGCCCCATTTCGTCAACCCAGGTTCTTTCGGACTCAATAATGCCCGAGGCCAGTGCAGCAAAACTTAAAAAAATATTATACATAATTTCTTCATTCTTCCATGCTTGCTGTGCCGTCCAGACCGGGTTCTTGACAAGTATAAGTGCCATGTTCATGTACAACTTTCCACATAATAGATAGCTCTCAACCTCTCCATCTGTATTTCCGTCTTTGTAGCATCGTGTAAGCTGAGAAGGTATATGTACCATCTGCACAAAATAAGTAAGAGAATAAGAGGCTTGGATAAATTGAAACTAGTATAGATACCTTCGGCACAACAAGGCAAATACATTGTCGTTACGTCTAATTTCTTCATCCTGATCTAAGGCAACAACTGGGAACTGGCAACTTTCTCCATGCTTTCAACATCGTCTTCTGTCTAGGGTACAGCCACTAAAGACCACATAGAATTTAGGGATTTTAGGGATTCAAATAGTACGAACCTCAGATACATGTTGCAGCGCATCTAATTGCATACTTCCTATGGAATTATCATTGCTAGCAGCAGCAAAATTCTTCATGTTGCTCTCCGATGCTTTCAGTGCTATTGCAAGTCCCCTCAGAGCCGTTGCATAAGGCACTGTTCCCAATTTCATGCCCGTAACTTCATCCAACACACCTCGTCGCTTGCAGTATCTAGCTAACTTGTCGCATTCATAGAGGGGCATTGCTGGATTTAGCATCGCCAACAGAGATGTAAGATAAGACCCTAGTGATCTGCAGGAGGGCTATCCAGAATCAACACTCGCGCAGAAATTCAAAACAATGTGTGAATGAGTAACTTTTGAGGCGGGGTCACAAGTCAAGCAACAAAAAAAGCAATGCGGAAAGAGACGAGACCTGAGTAGCTTCATGAGGCTTGCAGAGTGAAATTTGTCCCCTCTCTTTTCAGAAGCAGCAAGGGAGAAAGAAGCAGCAACCACTAAAATGGGTATTCTGTCAACATTAACGATACCATGCTCGTGCACCTCAAACGCTGTTTGATGTGGTAACAATTCAAGAAGAACCGCCGCATGCACAGCACTCTGCAATGTATTGATCCCTTCAAGGGAATTATAAGCACTGTCAAGAGATTCTGTCACACCGATCGTTGCAGTTACGAACCTGTCCAGCAAACCTTGCACAACTACCTGTACACATTGAGAAGTCACACATTTAAAATCCTGACGAGAACCAAATCGGGTTTCAGCTGCTAAATTCAACCATTCTGGAATCTAGTAAGATTCTGCATTCACTACAGTTACAAAGAGAATGATGTACAGTCGCATGCCATAAGTCTTTGTACCCTTTGAGGAAGTTGCAAAATCTTCTTGTGGAGTAACATCACTACAAATTTAAGCAACACTGTGAATATGATAAAGCATGTATAGTACCTTTGTAAGCAGAAAGAAAACAGTTTTGAATAAACCACAAAGACAATTAGTGTATATGCGAGATTAATTGCAAAGATGATCCGAAAATTTTAAATGAGAACCGAAATTCAAAATTTTGATGGTATAATATTCGAAAGAACTTAACACCAAAATGAGCTTTCATTAATAAAAATGGGTTTTACTGCCAAAAATGTTTGTAAGAATACAAAGACATATGGCGCACGACTGTAAAATATAGATGACAGGTACCACTGAAGTCCTTGACTCACAATCCAAAAGTCTCCAATTGAGATGAGATAAAGAGATTCAAAACATGCACTCAGTACAGAACATACCTTGGACTGTAATGACGAAGGAAGTAGAAGGTGTTGTAATACTGCGTCGGTTGCAGTTGCTTGCACCTCGGGCTGGGGGTCCACACAAATTGCAAGCATTCCCCAGGTCAGATTTGCCCACCTGACAAACCAGACCCGACTATTTACATCAAAAGAGCTGCATCACTATTCTTACATGCGTTGGAAGCAGAAAACATAATAATAACTCAAGATCTTATAAACAGCACAGAGATTTCTTTCACTAGTTTAATTGCACTCAGGTACATTCCGGTAAAGCAAAAAGGAACTCATTCCCAAAGAAGAAAACCTTGAAATGACTCACGATGATTGTGCAAGAACATTCCGAGATGCCGTCAACAGCCTCGTCACAGCAGGAACAACAGCTTGACGGACCTGAATACCAGAAATTGGAATGAGATTCAATCTATGCCTCAAAACACTGGTGGCTCATACATAAACCCGTGAGGATTTATTTCAATGATAAGGGTGTAAAATTCTAAGTGTGACAAATTCATGCTTCTATGCACACTAATCGGAAAACAAATCTAGTTTAGATTCATCAAAATCAAGATAAAATAATAATCCGGTTGAACTTCAACTTTTGATGTCGTACTTTGTAGCAATGACAAAAAGAAATAATCAAGTCAAGTGATAAAAAACTTAAATTATAAAATTTATTTTGAAAAACTCCAAAAAGAGACTTTGTAAAAAGTGTTGAACACGACCATCAGAACAAATGCATGACATCAAAGGGTCAACAACCAGAGATTAAGAATTTGCATGAAGGCTACGCAAGGCTAAGAGAATTCCAAGAAAATGACCTACTCATCATCCAAAAATATCACTCGAAACGATTTTCGTCACATGCCATTCCAATAATTCACTACATCTTGCTAAACCCTAAACCCTAAACCCTAAAACCCTAAAACCCTACCTCTCAGATCCAAACCCTGAAGTAATTCAAACTCAACAAGCGCCTGTAATCATAACTCAACAACAAATCAAAACTTCCACAAGAATCGACAAATAATCGCAAGACGGAGAGGAAAAGAACGGAGAACGTCTCAGCACCTGCCATTGCGAATCAACAAGAGCCGTTCCAAAGACGACAGCCTGAAGCAAAACTTCCAGCAACGCCGCTACGCGTTCGTCGCATTCCGATAAGTCGAGTTCAGCCAGAGACAACAAAAATTGCGCGGCTGACACGCGAGCACGCCAACGGGAGGATCTCAAACCTCCCCGATCCTTCAGCTCAGGCCAAGCAGCAGACAAGAAACCCTCGGACACCATCTCTGCACCATCAAAATCAACCTTTGGCTCCTGCATCCCTTCGTTCTTCATCATCTCCTTCGCAACGGCAGCACAGGAACCAAGCGATTTCAGGCCGTCCAACCACCGCGCGCATAGGTTAGGACCGACGGAATCCAAACGTTGGGCAACTTTGGCTCCAGAGTGCGCCCTCGCAACACTCTCCCACGATGTATAAACTCCACGAGCTATCGCCAACGCCTCAATCTGCCAAGCTGCGGTGGGAAATTCGGGCCGCGTCGTCTTCTTCATGGCGTCGGCGAAAACATCCACAGCCGCACAAGCGTCGTGCACCAGACTCTCCGCCTGCGCTTCGTCCACATTGGCGCTCGTCGACAGAGCTTCCAAGGCTCCTTTGAACGCTTGTTGCGCCCCCGCCACAGCGTCCATGGCTGTAGAAATTTTGCAAAAAAAGTATTGGAAAAATTGTATAAGGATCGCAAGCTACAACGACATTAGGAGAAAATGCTGCGATGCGGTAGAATCGTTAAGAAAATTGTCAAGACATCGGTGGTGGTTTGATCTGAAAACTTCTTCGGCGGGAGACTTCTGAGAGTGTGCTTGCTCTTCTCTAATGCGGGCCTGAAGAGTTTCGCGCTGAAGAGTTTGGATGGATGTTTGCAAAATAAGTGGCTATATCTTTATATCTTTATCTCTATATCTTTCCCATTTCATAAGAAGATTACATATGGAAATCAAGGACACTGTAAGGTAAACCAACCTATGACAAGCAGAATGGCTGGTTTGCCTTGTTCACATTTTTGAAAAAAAAAAAATTTAAATCCCATATGCAAACAAACATGAGAAATGCAGAGAACAATTGAAATTTTATTTTTTTGAAAATTATCAATTTGTTATGAATTTTTTAAGTGTGATACCCAATTGGCCCAAAACAATCTCTAGACTACTCCAAAATCACCACAGAGTGTATCCATAATGATCATCTGACCACCTAAAGCACTCTCAAATTTTTTCTAACATGGCCTTTATGAATAAATAAAAGTTGGTTTTTGTAAAAAATTTATATTAGAAAGGTAGAAGGTCGTAATGCGGTCACTAATAACTCCATCACCATCACCCAAAACATTGATTTTAGCTACTAACCAACCCCTTGAAGTCTTAATCTCATTTACTAACAAAAATTTGCCATAGATTGATGTAAGACTATAATGGGTGTTTTTTTAGGTGTCTGCATTGGACAATTTGCTAGTCATGGGTCGGTTTATGTTATATGATCAATCATTGATATAAATTCTCATTCATTTATATGGAAAATTATAAAAAATACAATATATATCATTTTTTTTCTAATATACATCAACAATGTGACTTTAGAAATCCTATGGGGCAATTATATATTTGTGAAGTCCACAAACCCAATTTCAAATCTCAAAAAGTATAAATTTCTATATTAATTTTATTTTTCATATTTATTTAAGTTATTGGTAACTTCAATCATTTCAAATATGAAAAATAAAGCTCAAAGTTCTTGCATCCACATTAATCCCTAAAGGACCAAACTGCATTTTTTGGCAATGCAGTGATTTTGGGCAACTCACTATGAGTAGAATTTTTATTTTTTTCCTTTGAAATTTTCACACATTATAAAAAAACATGATTTTCTTTAAGGCCCAACAATTTTCATAACTTTTGACTACATGGTTAAGAAGTTATTCTATGATATGTAGTTTTTTTCTCTCGGCTAGACAATCTAGGCAAATTAAAAAAAAATCTCTTTTTTCAAAAACAAAAATTTGAAATTGATTTTCTAAACTTATATACACATGGAAAGCTTTGAATCATTCCATTTTATTCACGAGATAAAAGTTATGAGGAGTTTGAGTTTGTGGGTAGTTATGGATTTTCTATTCTAAAAATAAACTTTGAAGTCTTTTATTTAATTCAATTTTCAATATTTTTTGAAAAAAATAAATCATAGGATGCAGATTGTTTATTACATGGTGGAAATTTCTGAAATTTTTTCTACATCTTCTCAAACCAAAGCATTGCAAGATCCTACGGATATATGTATCTAAAAATGATTTTTTTTTCTAAAATTTGATTATTGTCCTAGAAATAGCAATTTTGAAGTGGTTTTGGTGAAAATATAGTCCAAATCATTTAGGGGTAATTAGATTGTAGATGTATTATATACTAAATTTTTTTTTAATATACTAGAACAACTTTAGAATACATTGTATAATATAGTTCTAGGTGGTTGGGAAATGTGACATAATAATTTACAAGACAATAATTTATAAACTACAAACTACAAAAATCTAAAAAAGATGAAAAGGAGAAAAATTCAACCAATTGAAAAGCTTATTAATTGATGGACTCCAATGACTAACTACAAATACCTTAAAAACATGTTGAATTCACTTTAAGAAAAGATTAACAAATCCAAAAGCTTTTTGCAGACTACATAACCTACTAAAATATTATAAACGGTATTAATATACTATAAAAGCTACTAAAATACCATAGGAAGTTCTACAAGGTACTAGAAAACTATAAAGGTATTTGGAAGGTCCTCAAATGTTTGTGGGCGTGAATTGCTCTTCTAATGGCGAGGGTTAAGTGGAACAAAAGTAAAGATCCCTTGTTTCACATCTGTAAAAACTAGGTAAGAAATCAAGGATGTGACGAACAATTGTTGCAATATAGGCTACAATGAATGTACACTAGAAAAAATAAAGATTCTGCAACTGTATTTACAACTGAATTTTTAGTTGTTTACGACGTACACAACTAATGCAAAATTCAAGAACATCTAGTTGTTTTGGTCAAATTGTATTTGAAATCCTAGTCATTTATTTGGAACTTCACCAAGAAGAGTTTTTCTCATAATTCACTTACGTAGAACTTCACTAATGGAGTTTGCATATGTAAAAATTGACATGGGAAGTTATGCAACCTTAGCACATTCACTCAACAATTGAGGATTAAAGTGCAATCTAGTGTGGCATTAAACACCCATTTCATTGATATGGGAACTATTCACTATCTATACATCCTTTCACAATATAGTCATACATTTGCATCCAGACATGCATCCACACTCTGACCAATCGTGCATCCATGCCCAACCCCTTATGTTTGCAGATAATATGTTTAATTCCAATTTGGTTAATTGTATAGTTTTGTGGTAGTTGTCAACTTTTTGTACTTTGAATAGCCAATTGGGATGTTACTATGAAGGTTTTATGCTGATTTTGGCCGAATGAGTGATTAGACAATCAATCACTAGAAGAAAAACGTGTTCACTACAACCAATACTATACAATTAACTGTCCTATATTCCTGCACAACTATCCTGCAACTATAATCCTTTCCATTAGTACCAAATTTAACATAATTGTTTTATATCATTATTTTATAGCATTGATATATTGTTTTAGTCACAAAGCAATCAATCTATAGTTGCGAAAAACAACTAGGAAACAACTAGGAAAAGATTGCAACTATAAAATGACCATAGTTGTTCCTAGTGGCTTTCTAGTCGTTTCCTAGTAGCTTTCTAGTTGTACACTAATTGTTTCTTAGTCATTTCCTACACTAATAGAAAATTCAACTTTTCTATTGATTTACACTACAAGAAATTGAGTGTCCACAATGACTGTGAAATGACTGCAAAGTGACTAGAATAGTCATTTTGTAGTCATTTCAAAGTCATTGTGGACACTCAATTTCTTGTAGTGTTAGTTGCATAGATTTGATTTACTTTTCTGTTGATTTAGAGAGTAAATGGCCAATTTCATTAGAATGGAGCCATTTCATTATTTTGGCACTTTTAATAGTTCAGAACGCGCGATCTAAATTGTATATAGGTCTATCATAGATTTTTGAAATCTATCAAATTCCTAGATATCTAAAATCTACATATGTCTTAGATTTTTTAGATTGTGGTGTCTAAAATCTATAACTATCTTAGATGTCTGTAATGTAGACTAATCCGATATGTCACTTTTGAATGCCGCCATTTTAATGAAATTTGATTGAAAACAGGACATGAAATACCGCCATTTTAATGAAATTTACCATGTAATTTGTTGATTTGGATAGAAATCAATAGAAAAGTGAACCAAATGAATGCAACCAAATCCCCCCCAAAACTGAATTTTCTTGTAGTGAAGCTTGTCATTTTCTAGTGGCTTTTAAATTGTATACAAGTTGTTTCTTAGTCATTTTTTAGTTTTTCCCTAGTGGCTTCCAAAGTTCATTTCCATTTGTATAATTTTTGAAATTTCTATAGAGTATAGATTTCTACAATATTGCTATTTAATAGATTCCTAAACCAATGAAATCTATTAAATAGCAATATTTGAAATTTTGAAATTTAGGAAGAAGATAGATCTGAAATTTTAAAATCTTGAAGAAAGGTAGATTTTAAATTCTAAAATGTAGAAGAAAAAAATTCTAAAATTCTAAGATCTTAAAAAGAAAGTAGATATGATATTTTGAATTCTACAAATCTACAAGTCACAAACAAGTCACATTGAATTTTCTTGATAATGAGATCAAGTTAATTAAAAGTGAGAATTTGGAAGCCAAATAGGATTGTGCATAAGGATTCAATTTGTAATCTTTGAGTGGTAATGAAATGAAATAAATTAATTGATGTCTTGGAGAATGTGTCTTGTGCTTAATTGCCAAATTGGATTGTTGTATGTATGAATAAATTATTGTGTATAAGTTTGATGAATGCTCGCTCATTAACATAAATCAATTTAGTCTGTTATTAATTGTTGTGTGAATGTATGTCATGTGAGAATTTTTGTCATGTCAAAGTGGAAGTATAGAGTAGTGGTTATAAGTATCATTGGTTCTAATTGGAATTTGTAAAAAGTGGAATTGTGAGGTCTTGTGTCCTTAACTTTGAGTTGGTGTGCATTTAATGCTGATTCAATTGGAATGGAGTATAATTATAAATTCAAGAGAACCAATTTGGAGCAGTTTCAATTGTGTGTGTACTTGAAAGCAACGGTATCAAATTGGATAGTCTCAGTTGTATGATAGAAGGCCCATTTGGATGACAAAGCAGAAGCAGCTAAGTCAACTTAAAGTGTAAGCTGTGGACCCTAATTGGAAGTTGAGAATTATTAAAGAAAAAGATTTGAAAGTATAAAGAATTTGAAAAAGCTTAAAGAAAGATGAAGTCAAAGATTAAGAGTGCAAATTGGGAGAAATAATAACTTTTGTGGCCTTTAAGAATAGAATGTAGAAGCAATTAGGCCTAGTGTGAGAATATCTTGTTTAATTACCTTTATGTTGTGCTACTTGGTAAGGATCAATTTGGCTAGTTCTTATCCTATTTGACATTTTCCCTAGGAACAAATTTAATATACTAATTGGTAGTTTATACATTTATAAATTATCTCAATCTACAGTCCATGAGTCTACTTTGTCAACCACATGTCAACCACCGTAGACAAAGTAAGTTCATGTCAACTTTATTTCACCTTCATACAAAGTCAATTGTTTGTTGACTACATTGGACATGCATCACTTCTACTAGATGGACGAATCAAATGGGCAAGCTAGTGGTCTAGACAATTTGACAACCTTCGATAAGTCGAAGCATATGAATAGAGCCAATGCATATGGTCATGTTAGAGAGTGCAATGTGGGTGCAAGAGACATTAGAACATTGAAGGTAGTTAGAGGCAAATTCTTGAAGGACAAAAATCTAGGCAGATTAGATGAATAAAGAATACAATACTAATAAGGTCGTCATTACACTTAGGGCCTGATTGAAGGCCGGCCCAAACTCTCCAAATTTAAACCAATAGTATCCTTGGATTCTTTCAAATTCAACCCAAAGACTTTATACTAATGCTAGGCTAGAACTACAACTCATTCTACGTGGCATCCTAGGTGATACATTTGGGTGCCAAACCTTTGGACTACTTTGATGAAATCTGGATGACGTTTTCCTTCCCTTGAATTCCAAACTTGGGTTGAATTAGGCTCTTCTATTGGATCATGAACATCTCTATTGTTGGTAAAAAAAAATACAAAATTGACACAATAGAATCAATGAAATGCAAAATTAAAATCTTAGAATCAATGCAAAACCCCAAGATTGAAAATATACAATATTGACACAACAAGATCAACAAAATACAAAAGGGCCGTAGCAAGAAACATCCTTTTTTTGCTCAAAAATTGCCTATTTTAGTGAGTACTGTCACTTTTGGAATTTTTATTTTTTTGAATGAAATAAAAACATGAATAATTTTTAAATCTTTGAAAACAATATGTCTCTAAAAATTCAAACCTAGAAAAAATTATCTCTAAAAGTTATGCACAAAAAAAAGAACAGTGGAAAGTACCAAGAAAATAGACATCATGATGTTTGATTTTTAGAAATTGATCCTAAGTTGAAGGTGCTCTTTTTCAACAATTTTCATCTTTGGATAAATAAGATTGTGTTCTCTACACTTGTGCAAAGGTAGTGCACTTTAAACACTGGTGGAAAGTGGACAATTTACTATTTTCAAAAATCTCTTCGTGGACTTGTGGAACTTTAGTAGAAATCCTTGTACTCCAATTTTGAACTTCAAATTCACATTTTTGGGTAAAAAATAGTACTACCTCCATACACACACAATGGTTGGTAGACATCATTTTAGTTGTTTTTTTAAATAGTAAAATGTATTTATTTAAATGTAAGAAATTACTCAATGTCTGCAACTACAAAATGTACCTTCAATTCAAATTTCATGTAAAATTGACTTACAACACAAAAGCTATGAGCAAAAACCACTTGTTCAAGGCTAAGGGAACAAAACATAGGACAAATGTTTCTTGCAATCTCGCTTGCAATCACCTAAAACTCAAAATCCCAAGGTCAAACCCCCAAGATTGAACCCCCGAGATTGAACCCCCAAGATAAAAAATAAACAAAATAAATATAGCAAGATTAAGAAAATGCAAAACCTTCCAATTAATTTTGACCAATTTCGAACATCCCGCAATCTATGAATTTTTCAACACAGTTGTATAGTTTTGGGGATTTTTGAAGTTTTTGAGTTTTCAGAGATTATGGTGATTTAGGGAGTTTGGGGATGTTTTTGTGTGATTTGCAGTGATCTAGAGTGATGGTGCATAAGTTCAAGGAGCTCGACAACTACGACAACTACAAATTCCAATTCCATGCCTTGGAATTTTCATAGATTGGGAATATTCTGCTCGTCAAAGGCTGTCTTACCTTACTGATGATGGTTGACATTTCAAGCCTGCAAAACATTATTTATACTCAAAAATGAAGTTTCTAAATTCGTAAATGATTTTTTACAGTTATTGACCTGCTGTGATGCAAGACATATTATTATTTTTGAAATGGCAATGATTTACAAAAAAAAATTTAGTCGTCCTCAAGATATTCATAAAACGCCGACCACTCAAACTCAGGCATCTCAAGCAAAGAAGCTACGGTAGAGAATACCTCACACAGTAAAACCTGTACGCTTGACTTTCTTCTACGTCAAAACAATACAAAAGAAAAATTCACAGTTCCTGAGTACCACCAATCGCACCAAGAAAGATTGCTTGACACATATTCTCATTGTTTCTTCTGGTTTGCATAGAGCTCATCAATTTGGGTCTGCACAAACAAAATACAAGACGCGCAATATGAGAAAGATGGGCTCACAGATGATTAAACCCTGAATGATCCGGCCTCCTATTGACAGACACATATTTCCAGCAGCAACTCATTCGTTTAATTACACTTGGTCGGAGTTAATAAAGAGTAGAGTAAGCATGACTTGACTAGATGTCAAGAGTCACTGATTTGAATGAAAAAGCTCTCTCAAAAGCTTTTGGCTCTTGTAACCAAGGATCTCAGTCTCTTTCAATCTCCCAGAAATCAGACTCTTATGTATGTTAGAACATCTTTTAAGTGACACCTTTAAAATAAAACTCAACGTCATGCACAAGGGATGACAAAACTGCGTAAAGCCCGTGACAGAATTTACACACCTTATAGTACTCCAGCAGTTGTGGTCTCTTTAGCTTGAAGGTGGGGGTGATAAGGCTACGCTCCACGTCGAATGGCAACGGTTCTAGGACCACTCCTCTGATGGCCTCGAAGCCCTTAACCTGAATTTGTAGTCAAATAATTACGTTAAAGCATGTAAAGAACTACAATTGCAATATCAGAAACATCCACAAGCTGCGCTGCTTTCCAGTAAGTTAATCAGGCAAAACTGACGAAATCCTTCTCATTTTGTTTACTTGCTAGATATTTCAAATACCTTCTTTGATTTTCCAACTGCATTGAGTGCTGCCATGATGTGGGCTTGCGCCTTCGGATCCTTACAAATCTGAGCAAAGTCTCCTTCGACACCATTACTTTTAGCCCAACCCTCTAGTGCTGGTTGATTTGGAACGCACACTGCAAGAAGTGTTGACTCAAAACTGTTTCCATACACCCAGATCTGCACACATGGCGACGGTGTCATTTAGTTATTCACCTGGAAAATTTAGCGACGAGACGTGTTGAATTAAGACCAACATTGTGATAACACTTGTGATATGTAGGTCGTTGCAAGACCTTCATACAAGAATGATGTTCTCCACATGTCCAAGGCTCAGAGCTGATTACCTGATCTACGTCTGCGCATTCACCGTAAATGCTTTCCAGATTCTCCACAGCAACATATTCCCCCTGTGACAGCTTGAAGATGTTTTTCTTCCTGTCAATAATTTTCATGGAACCATCTGTTTGCCATTCCCCAATGTCACCTGCAGTACCACAAACAAAATGGGAACCATCTCTTTGAAATGAGACAGAAAACTGTAGCAAAGGTTGTCAAAAATCAACTGGATTATGAGCAGATAAGATCCAACGGCTCTGTGTGAGGAAAATGATGAAAATTACCAGTCGAGAACCAGCCATCGACAAGAACCTCCTCAGTGAGATCAGGCCGCTTGTAATACCCCGAGAACAGCGTCTTGCCCCTGATGCAAATCTCTCCTTTGGCGGGTGTCGCTCGAGCATCATAATTGAGCTCAGGCACGGACACGAGACGAACTTCAATATTCGGCAAGGGAGGTCCCACAGTTCCACGCATCGAGATCACATCTGGCACCTGAATGAAGCTTGCAGCGCACGACTCTGTCAACCCTGCAGAATATTGCACCACCTAAAATGTTAGGCCATGTTGATGACTTCAAAACATTAGTTAGCAATATAAGCGATGTACCCCTTAGCACTGTAGATCTCAGCCATGAACGTTCAACATAAAATCATTATTCGATGTCAGGTAACCACACCTGAAGGTATCCGAATAAGCATCTGAGCATGGTTCCTATTATTGTATACGGTGTTATTTTTTGGTGGGTCTTGTTGGAAATTGAAAGATTCTCATAGCATGTGTTTTGGAGCACCATAAACACGAACCCTCAATTTTCAAAGAGCTCAATATAGTTATATCCAAAATTGAACCTAGAATCTCACGTTCAGAAGGAGTATGCACACTTTAGGCATAGCTATTAAAAGGTCGGTTTTGCAACAGTCACCACTAGGTGTGGTTACCTTATCTTCTGAGCACCAAGAGAGTTCCTTACTTCAACAGTCTAGAATAAATGATGTGCTCTGTTCATCCTATCCTCCACGCTCCCAAGTTTGCAAAGGCAATCAAAATAAATATGAATAGAGGAATCCAACACCTTTCCCAAACACGTTTGGAAGTTTGAAAGGGGTAAAATAAGGACGTAAGTTTGAAAGGGATAATAACAATGCTCTGTTGGATAGTAGCTGTTCAGTACGAGAATCATAAGTATATAGTGCGTTTACCATAGCCTTGCACAACTGGCGCACAAGTGACAACTCGCAAGAAATCCTCGACATGAGGAGCAAGCGGTGCAGCTCCAGATATGACGATTTTGACATTGCCTCCAAGAGCCATTTTCACCTGATGAAAAATCACCTCAAGGTATAATGAACATGTAATAGAAGCCCAGAAGGAATTAGACTTAAAAGAAGTTACAGAATTGTGATTCATAAATTCATGTGAAAATATGTGAAAATACTGTGAAGATGTGAAAATACTGCCAAGCTACAGAGAGAACTGACCTTCTTGAATACGACCGCGTCGAAAATAGGTGCAGCGTTGTTATGCAATTTTTGACCTTGGAGAAGAGTCTTCAGCTTACTGAATCAATCAATGTACACAAAATGATTCGTCAACACTCTAAAATTAGACATGATAAATCAGGGGGGAGTTTCATAAATGACCAGGAATACAGAATACGACATGGGAGAATGAAACCCACTTCGGGTACTCATAAGCTAACTAAAGAAAATGATAAAATTTCAGTTGGATTCACGACCTCTCACGTCACACCATTTCCCAACAATGCTACAGCATAGTGAAAAAAGAAACAGCTTCAAAATGATGAAATTTAGACATCAATTACCTGCGGTAACCCCAGTCAAACAAATACTTCTTAATTCCACCAGCAGCAGTTATTCTTCCAGATATTCCTGTTGATAATCGAACAGTGGTATGATGAGTTCTAAGCTATAAAATGAGTACGGCATCAGGAAATGAAAAGCCAAATCTCGTAAAGCCAAATTGCGCAGTTACCAGCATGGATCCGATCGAAAACTCGAGGCACTGCAACAAAAATTGTTGGTTTGAGCTCAACCAGATCCTCAGTAATTTTCTTGACATCCTGAAAGAGACGTTACAAGGTGATCAGAGTTAAGCAACCAAGGAGTATTTTTCTGGGAACACAAGCTAACAATAGATAAAGTGACCTGATTAATCGGAACCCCATCTGATTCTGGATAGATCTCAATGAGTATAATAAAAGGAAGCATGCCATGTAACAAGGAGGTCGCCATGCATAAAAAAAAGACGAGTTTCACTAATTAACCAGAAAAAATGTGAGAGAAGCTGACAACATTAAAGATAAAGGGACAATCATGAAACCCAGTACCCCTTGCCAGAAACCAATTGAAGCTCCAATGTACACGTAAAACTCCTCCGATACACGATCAAAGATATGAGCCAGAGGGAGGAAGGAAAAGTAGACGTCCTTTTCTGAATGCTGTTCTGTATGCTGTGCAAATTAGAAAAAACTCGACGTCAATCGCTCTGTTCCAAGTTACGAAAGCAAACCCCTAAAGGCATTCTGCAAAATAATCAAGACCAAAATCAAAATAAAAGCTATTACATATTGGCAACTCCAACTTCCCTGGAAACAGAAGATTTAAACCAAAATGATTAGTTCGAATAATCAAAACCGTATAAAAGAATTCTTGATCTTACCGCATCTTCCCTGCATTTCAGAAAGTGATCGAGGCCTGCAATGCATGTCAAAATGTTCTCGTGGCTTAAAAGGACACCTTTGGGTTCACCAGTTGTGCCACTGGTGTACATGATAGTGGACATATCTGTTCCAGTTGGAGGAGACAACTCTATTGGGTTTTGCTTTCCCTGCAAGACAGGTAATATTGTGGGCGCATTGATCAGGGATGTTATTTGAAACGGGCCCAGAATCAGTGTGCTATAATTCATAACTAAAGAAACTAACACCAAAAACTCACCAGCTCCAAAAATTCTGCCCACGAGTAGATAGCTGCACCTGCAGTCTCTGCTGTGACCTTCTGTGCATCTGTATAGCTTGAGAAGCTTACAATCGCTGCCAAATACAAATGTCAGCTGAGCAAGAAATAAAACTGCAGATCGTAATTTCCAATATCGAGGAGAAGGATCAATTTTTCAAGCAAAAATGAGGTCCAGAATGCCTTACTTTTCAAGGTGTTTGTGCAGTTGGGAAGGGAAGAGATCATCTGTAAGACAAGTGATCAATAACCTCAGTAACATCACTGTATTAAAAGTAACTTATCTAAGTGTATTCACAGATATTTAACGCATCAAAATATCTAACTGCGCCCATTTCGTAGAGATCTAAATGAAATCCTGACCTTAGCTAAAGCAGATAAAAAATAACCAAAAAGATCAGTTGCGATTGCACGACAAGCAGACCAAACAGTTTCTAGAAGATAATATACCAGATCGAGCTTGGTACTCTGCACAAATGCAATAGAAACTTCAGCATGGTTGATGATAAACTCCACCGCCTCATTTCCTGCAATGTACCGAAAATCAGAGCAAGTGTACGTAAATCCATACACAGACTGGAAAGTGAAACAGAAAGTTAGGAAACGCGTACAATTGATCATGGCAATATTGTCTCGCAAACAAACAAACAAAGAAAACGGAGCTGTCTGTCATGCAAGCAGAAAAATTAGGACAAAGGATTTACCCAAAGTGTCATAAAGAGGGACACACAACATGCTGTGACCGTTGCAAGCCTGGTAAGAATACGTCCAAATGTGTTGATTAGAGAGGCAAAGAAAGATTACAAGTATTAGACTAATTGACCGAAGTTCAAGTCTCCAAGATACAGTGAAGAAATTAATTGTCAAATCTACTAGTTCTGGAGTTCCAAGCAACAATTAATGGTATCAAAAACATGTAAATATGCAATCCTATCATACTTGAAAATTTCCACAATGACATGAGAGGAAGTGCAAATTTGCATGAGTTGTAAATTAGGAATAATCATCTACAGTAGTAAATGCAACGCACCTCCATGGCCGTAAACCATTCTGGACAATTTACACCATAAACTCCACATTTTTCTTTCTGTACAAGAAGGCAAACTCATATCAAGGAGTATCTCCAGCATGAAAAATTTATTGCAACTATGGAAAATTTGAAAACAAAATGAGAAAATCAACCAATAATTGATGCATCCTGTAGCATGTCATGTCAAATACAACACCAAGTGACTTGAAATTCAAATCTTGCTATCGCTATTCTTTAAAATCTCAAACTCAAATACTAAAAATGAGCAGGGTCCAATATATTTTTCAATGATTGATGGGGACAAAACGCAAAGGTACAGAAGCTAACCGGCTGCACACCAACGTGGCGAATAGCAGCACCAATTGCGATCACATTGTCATAAACCTCTTTGTAAGTGAGCCAGACATATTCCCCAGCCTGTATTCAACCCAAGTATAAAGTTAGTTAAGAATTTCATTCTAGAATATCAGTGCAATCAGAACCCCCCCAAAGAAAAATTTAGGACCGCACACTTACCACGCCATCCACCATCTTACGGTGTCCAAGCATCCTGTTTCCTCCATGCACCTTCACTGAATTTCTGCAAAACCACATAAATCATCCAAAAAAAAAATCATACCCACGGATTTATCCCATCTCTCATTGTCAGAATGTATGCCTGAAAATCATCCAGATGCAGATTGCATTAAAGAGAATATTTGGAGTTTCTGAACTTCCTCAGCACTATGACCCCAAAGTAGCAGGTGCTCTGCGACCAAAAATGCCAACCAAGTGGTGTTGCTATTCGCCATGTCCCATACCCATCCAATACATGGATATCAATACTCAACACAAATATAGATACCAACATTATCCCATATCTTTTGAAACTCTAAACTTACAAAATAAATCCAATTTCCTCTATTTTCTGTAATTAAGAAGCCCTTGCACAAGATGTGGGTACATGTTGACATCTATGCACTCAGTTCCCTCATTTTCAAAATCCAGATGAAGCTAAGTCTTTTAAGTAATTGGAGTGAATTGTTACTGATCTCTCATTTCAGTCACCATTGGGAAGAGAACATTGTTGTCTCACAATCAAATACTTTAGTCTGGACAATTTCTCAAAATTTGAGTACAGCTTCAAAGGTATGTACCCACATACACACCAAAGAAAAGACCAGATTCACCAAAGTTATGAATTATAGACATGATCAACAACACTGTATAAGTTAGTACCAAATGAGAAATGACATGTTGGGTAAATTAATTTTGGTAATTGTGGCCCAGATTGTGATTACAGTACATGATGTCTATGCAAATGGCAAGTTTAACTTAAGAATTACAATCAAAGAGTAATCCTTTGAAAATTCATTTCTGGTACATAAACTACAAAATGCAAACATAAGCTCTTGAAGTTGATGTTATGTTTCATCCTGCTCTTGTGCTATCTGCTATCGAATTTAATTATGCTATTAGATTTGGACTTCAAATTTCAGCACTGCAACTTTGACAGTACGTTTGTCCACTTCTAAAGCAGATTCTGTAATGGGTTGCAAGTGCAATTAAGAAGGGCTCACATTTTAGGATTTAAGCGTAACGGGATTTGAGGGTGTGTCAATTCTGAACATTGTCAATTTCGTTAACACCTCAAGCACCAAATGTCCACAAATGGGCATATAAGGATTTGGGGGTAGAATCTCAGGTCTCAATTTTATTGTAATTTCTTGAAGCTTTTCTTGAGAGTATTAGGATGTACTTGCTTTGGGGGATTTGTTGCTCGAGAAAAAAGCAATTAAAAGTAGACTACAATTTCTATTTCAATTGGTGCTCGAGCAAAAAGTACTGCCCTCCAAACCACAAAATACTTGAGACCTGGCATTAAAATTTTAAAAGAAACTCAAAAAAAGAAAAACATATATTTTTCTCATAGAATATATTCATGTCTACATGAAAAGCTTTGGTTCATTCCATTTGGATTCGTAATGTAAAAGTTATAAAGACTCTTGTTTAAAGGTGGCATCTCTTTCAAAAAATAACGTAGAGGATTCGTCGTTGAACTAAAATTCTCACAATTTTAGAAAAGAAGAAGGTTCATAAGGTGTCTATTGCTTGTTAAAACAATCTCACGAATGCTCTAATTCTAAATACTACTACGGCAGGTATGACTGAGGTTCCAGACAGGCTCGAGTAAAAGTACGACTCTCTTGATTTTAATTCCATTTCAACTAATACGATTATTACATCTGATAATTCGAACTGTTCTCTACAAAACTGCTCCTGCAGCAGTGTAAACCGATCATTCGAATTTCTTTTTTTGAACACACAGATGCCAGATGCATATATCCATCTTTTCACTCAGGTAAATGACTACTAACACTTTGCATTGCATTGTAAGGAACTTACATCTCCTTCCACTCCTGCAAAAATTTGGAACTACAAGATTTGAAAATCCAGACTCCCGAGAATAGAAAAGTTCAAATCCAGATCAAGAAGATGGAGGGATGACGAGAATCAAACCGCCAAGAAAATGGCGCCATCTCCGGAAAACGCCTCAAATGACGGAACGTTGCTAATTAAATCACGACCATAGTAGAGTCGCGAATGCAAGCATACGCATCCAAATGCTCTCAGAAATCAAGGCGCGAAGAAAACTCTCTCTATCTCTCAAGACAAATTCACGATCAAATTCATTCCAAAAAGAAAACCATCCCTAACTCTGTGTGCTTGCACTCACTCACTCACGCGATGAGGGGACGTTATAACCACCACGAATGCAAGCATACGCATACGCATTGGATCTAGTCCGGCAGAGAAACTAAGGCGAGAAGAAAACTCACTCTCTCAAGACAAATTCATGATTAAATTCATCCCAAAAGAAAAACCCATCCCCACTCACTCACTCACTCACTCACTCGATGTGTCATACATAACGATCCAAAGACCAAGAAACTGATCGATCTTTGAATGCACTACTACCGACACATACACAGAAAGCATGAAGCTCTTCTAGCTAAGAAACAGGGACAGAGAGAGAGTGAGAAAGACGGACAAGTTCGAAAAAAAATCTTACACGAAAGTATCCCACGTTGTATGCATTCCTTCTGGCAAATCGCAGAGCTTGTCTTTGGCGTAAACGCTCCGGTACACGGGTCCCTTCGACGGCACTCCATCACTCCCTTCCACACCCGCTTCCACCTCGTGGATGAATGAGGTGGGATTCCCTACCGCTTTCTTCACCATCTTCACCAAACGAACTCTCCCTCTTCCACAAAACCCAAAATCCTACCAGCAAAAAATTCGAACACCTCGCCTTGCGCACAAAACCAACACTCCCACACTGCACCCAAGCCCACGATATAAAGACGCCAGGACACAAAATCTGAAACCGAAGATCTATACTAGTACTAGTACTACAATTAATTACGAGATGTGAAATGTAACGATCCGTTCGTTCCAAGGGGAATGGAATGGATTGGAAGGTACCAGTGCAGCAGCAGCATGCAAGCTAGAAGGGCGGTGTGTGTGGGTGTGTGGGTGTTTGTTTGTGAGGATTGATGAAGAAGAAGTGACGCAGGGGAGGAGGAGTGGGGAGGAAGGTTGGAGGCCTTTGAAAAAGCTTGCGAAAAAGCTTGGAAGTGGTTGCCAAAAGGTTGTTGGTTGGAAAGGCTTGGCTGCTGTTGTGGGGGCTGTTTCCTTTCGCTGTGGTGGTGGGGGAAAGACGAGAGGACCGGGCGCAGCCTCCGGAGCTGGCGCGCGAGAAGAAGAGTAGTAAGCGCCCTTCGGAAATACGGAGTACTTTCGGAAGTAAGTTACTACGTAGTAAAGCTTCGTCCCCTTCGGAGGAGTAACTTATTAGACTTTGGGGGTTGGGATAGTCAAGTCACATTTTTTTTGCAAGTTCTTTTTTTTGTTTTTTGTTTTTTGTTTTTTGTTTTTTGTTTTTTTGTTTTTTATTGTTTTTTATTGTTTTTGTTTTTTTTGTTTTTTTTGGGGGGGGAGTTGTCAAACTTTGCAGGAAAGAGAAGAGGAATTTGAGAATTTGATGTAGAAGTGTGCAATAGGTAGTCATACCTTCTTCACTTTGCACTTGGAGAATGGAAAATGGAGAATGGAAACATGGCGGCTTGGGGTTGACTTCATGTTGGTAGAATATACTTAGTTGAATATATCTTCCGCACTCCTAGTCTTCACCTCCAAAGGTGAAGATTGGGAGTGAAGAAGATATATCCACATAAGAATATTTTTTTGTGCTCTACACTTTTACCTTTCATTGCCGCTTTATCTTTGTTGTTGCCAATTTCCCTCCAACTTTATGTCTAATCTTAGATTAAAGTAAGTTGCTTCTCCACTTTTTTCTTTCTCCACTCTCAACACATCTTTTAAGGGTGTCACACCTTCTTCACTCACCACGGCTTCCCATTGGCTCCTCCAAACCCTCACCAACTTCTCATTTTTCCATTCTCCAAGTGCAAAGTGAAGAAGGTGTAACTACCCCTAATGTTCCTAAGAAGAACCTCTTTTTTTAAGGGGACGCTTGTGAAAAGTAAGGGAGGCAACTTTCCAATGTACAGCAAAGTAACAAAGCTACTCCTTAAATGTAGTCAGTTTTTCTCACTACTCACGTAAAAGAGAAAGCATCAAGAAACTTGGCAGAGGCAATTTCTACTTTGTAAAACCCAAAAATTATTTTCCAATTCTGATACAACGTAGAAGTCCATCCCAAGAGTACCACACCCTTGTTTGCTAAGGGTATCATCAATCAAGCATTGGAATAGCTCATGCAACGTGTCTGATAATATACTTGTCTGATAATATACTTGTTTCATCTTTATGTCAAATCGTAGCTTTAATTTAGGCTTTGATGTGCTTTTGTGGTATGAAGCTCATCAAATTCCATTTCGTACATGACAGATTTTTTGTAAGTATTCAAAGTGCTCTCCCCCCCCCCCCCCCGTTGTATAATACATAGAGTCACAACCAAGGCACCCAATAGGTTGAGCTTCCTAAACTTGCAGGAACACAAAGCAGACTTTTCTAGAAAATTTTCTTGTAGAACATGTGAAGTTGTCCAACAATCCATCCGGTGTGTTAAGTTGGAAGGCAACCCCTTCAAGCCCTACACTACATTCTTTGTTTTTCTACTATAAAGTTGTGTGTAATGTGTTGATAATGCTCTAAATATAATAATCTACAATATAGTTTGTGGGTCTCCAAAATATCGGTGAATGTCCAATTTGTCGTGGACATCAATTTTTTTTCTTTTAACTTACTTCTAATGTGAACTATTTTGGTTGTGTGGTTTCCAAATTAGAATCCTCTTGTGTCTTTTTGATGTGGTTTTGATACACCTCTAAAGATAGTACCTTTAAATTCTAAATTCTACATCAATCAAAAGCTAATAGAGTTATCCTAAAAGTCTTGAAAGTGATTCTTTCTTTGTTATTTAGTTTGCTTCTAATCTTATATTGCATTTGAATTTATCAATCAATGTGTATTTGGGGAATGACAACAAGGCACGCTTCGCATGCAATCTAATCACATTGGATTGTCTTCTTCCTAAATAGAAGTTTAGCTCCTAGCCTTGCAAAAACAAAAGTCAAATTTTTTTTGCACCACTTGAAGTGCTAATTTATGTTTAGCATCATTATTTAGATGTTTTTTCATTGGAGAAGGACAATGTATGGTTTGCCATACCATTTGATGGCAGGGTACTTGGTAGTCTCTAGAGTGCCAAGTAGGTGTTGATTTTAGCCTTAGTTTAGCCTAAATGGACAAGTATTGATTATTGGGGGAAAGCCTAGTATTTTGAGATTATAGAAAGTGTATACTAGGTTGTTTTAGGCGGTGATTAACCCCTAAAGGTCAAAGACTATGTTTTCGTCAAAAACGCTCCAAAACTGCCCTTGCATTTACAAGTACCAAATTTTAGATGAAAAACATTTATAGGTACATGTAACTGAAGGATCTGGTAGTAAAATAGTTTGAAAATATGTGAAAAAAATTCAGAAGTTTCCAGTGTGTAGATTGCAAGATATTAACGTTTGAAGGGACAAAAAATCCTTTGGGGGCCCTGTGAAAATGCGAGCAGCTACACTTCACAAGGTCACATTTATATGAAAAAATGTCCAAAATGGTGGTTACTCTTTGGATTCATTCCTCAATTGAAGTTGGCTACATGCTTGAAAATTTTAGATCATTTGGAATTGCACAACATATAGAAAAAAAATAGTAAGTAGAAAGAAGTATAAAGAGATTTAAAACACTAAATTATTAAGAATTTAATTATAAAATTGAAAAATTCCAATCCCAACGGTGGTAATGGAGTAATAAACAATCTACATCATATAATTTTTATTTTTTTCAAAAAATATATAAAAATTGAGTTAAATAAAGGACTCTAAAGTTTATTTTTGAGTAGGAAATCCATAACTACCCACAAACTAGAACACCTCATAACTTTCATCTCGTAAATCAAAATGTAATGATTAAAAGCTTTTCATGTATATATAAATCTAGAAAACCAATTTCAAAATTTTTATTTATTTTTAAAAGTGATTTTAAAATAATTTTTTGGGCTGCCCAGGTTGCCCGTCGAACACAAAAAAATTACTTATTATGCAATAACTTTTGTACCATGTAGTTAAAAATTATGAAAATTGTTGTGTCTTAAAGCTAATCCTTGGGGGCACACATTATGATAAATTTTCAAAGAAAAATAAATAAAAAATTCCGTCTATAGTGAGTTGTCCAAAATTGCTATATTGCCAAAAAAAACCCAGTGTTTGGTCCTTTAGGGGTTAAAAGGAAGATGATGAACTCAATCTCATTGTCCTTTGTGAAGGTCACAAAGAAAAGATCCCCTATTTTGCAAATTTTATCATATGTGGCAAATAAAACATTTTAGCGTTTTCCTTCAAGGACAAGCAAGGGGGTCAATTCACCCTGGCCTTACTAACTTTACCTTTGCAATACATAATAAGTCAAAGAAGAATATGATTTTTTTGGATTTTTTGGAGTCAATCAAAGGAAATATTAAATAATTTGTTGGAAATAGTTCTACTAACTTATCATGTTGTCCTACATCCCATTGAATGGGGGTGTCATAGTCACCGTGACATATTGTTAATGTTCAAATTATATATATATATATATATATATATATATATATATATATATATATATATATATATATATATATATATATATATATATATATATATATATATATATATATATATATATATATACCTTTAAATATTGAAGTTTGACCATGTAGTCATTAGGTGAAATTTGAGGGGTCAAGAAGCCCATGAGTTATCATGTAGTGGAAACAAGCGAACACTAC
Source organism: Rhytidiadelphus loreus (assembly GCA_947034895.1). Lineage (NCBI taxonomy): Eukaryota > Viridiplantae > Streptophyta > Bryopsida > Hypnales > Hylocomiaceae > Rhytidiadelphus > Rhytidiadelphus loreus. Next base: position 21,593,218 of record OX344765.1, on the reverse strand, counting down.
GAGGGGGAACAATGAAGAAAAGAGGCCTAAAATAGCCTTCTTTTGCCCTCCAGTTTCCTCTAACAAATTAATAGGGATAAATAAATTGGAATTCTTAAGTCTATAAATGGGATCTATAAGTGTTCATGGGTAGTTCTTTGGAGAATTATAATGGGATCTATAAGTGTTCATGGATAATTTTGCAAAATTATAATCTTGAATTTTTTATTTTTTTTGGAAACACATATACAGCCTTCAAATAATTCTAAAAGATTTACAATATCTGAAACTCTTCTCCCTTCATGAAAACCTGCAGTGGGTGGTCTCAAAATGTAACATAATAAATGAGAAGTTGAAAAAACTCCTCTAGTATGTCACGGTGACTGACTGTGATGCCCCCATTCAATGGGATGTAAGTTAGGACCACAATGATAAGTTTGTAGAACCAACTATTAATATTTCCATTGACTGACTCCCCCAAAACTCCAAAAAAATCATATTCTTCTTTGACTTATTATGTATGTATTGCAAAGGTAAAGTTAGCAGGGCCGGCGTGAATTGACTCCCTCACTTGGTCCTTGAAATTTTTTTATTTGCCACACATGATAAAATTTGCAGAATAGGGGATCTTTTCTCTTTGACCTTTACAAAGGGCAGTGAGACTGATGGAGTTCATCATCTTCCTTTTAAATTGTTTTGTTTTGTTTTTTTGTTTTTTTTGTTTGTTGGGGGTTGTCTTTTTTACACAAATGAAAATTCCTTGTAAGTTAGGTTATCTTATATTTTTATTGGAGAACCTTATCTGGCATCAAACAGACATGGCATGTCCACAGCACTACATGAGAAAGTACACAAGCACCCTCTTGGTTGGAGCCAGGGTAGATGGGTTTCCAGGGGAGAACGGCGGGGTCCGCAGATTTTTTTCATTTTTTTTCATTTTTTCATTTTTTACTAGTGTGCCTTGTGTTGTTGCCACAGTCAAAATAAAAGTAAAAGCAATTTTCTATGATTAAAGATAAAAAAATAACTCAAAAATCCATAATTTTCCCACCATAGGTCTAAACGTCACGAAACAAAACATGTGCGTTCTTCCTTGTGGAGGGCTTTTCAACGGTAGCAAGAACACGAACAAGGGACACATGGTCCACGAGATCTCAATGTAACAAAACTAATTAACTAACTAACTAAACCCCCAAAGGACAATTGTCCCCTCAGGGGACAAAATGGATTTCAGGCACATTCCTATGATCTCAATCTTTAGTGAAACTTTTTGAAACTTTCTCATAAGATAGGAAAACTTATTAACTTCATGGGAATATAATTTTTATTTCAATCGGTGCCCTGGAGCAAAAGTTATGCCGTCTTAAACATAATTTTCATGTTCCCGAGCAGAAAAAGAAATCCACAAAAATTTGAATTTTTCTTCGTCTTAAAGATCATACTTTTGTCTACATGTATAGCTTTTATTCATACCATTTGGATTGGTAATGTGAAAGTTATGAACAATCTTGTTTTTCATGCAATTTAAGCATCTTCTTGAAAAAATAACTTACTGGATTCAATTTTGAATGTAATTTTCACAATTTTTCAAAAATAATTGTTTAACAAGGTTAAGTTTTCTAGCTAGAACAATCTCACTGTTGTGATTATTCATTTGTGCTTCAATCTCATCTTAGAGCTATTAACAATTTAGTTTTTCTTTTAATCTTGAACCTACTTCTACTTAACAATTTTTTAAAGAATGAAAATCAAGCGGGGGGGGTTTGAATTTTTTTTAGACTTTCAACTCAATTCTTCAACACAAAAAAATTTAAATCCAAGGTCTCTAGTGCAAAAGAAATTCACAAATGGCAGTCAAAGTCCTTTGAAATTGCAAGCCAATGTTCAAAAAAACTTTTTTTTCCAACTTTGAATGCTAATATCTTCCAATTTGTATGGTCAAACTTCATGAAGATTTTACCACATGATCCTAGACAAGTATAGTACAAGATCCTATGGTTAAATTCTAAAAAAAAGTATTTTTTTTATTTTTTTGAATGAATGCAGCAGAAATGGCAGTTTTGAGTAGTTTTTGACAGAAAAATGACCTTGGTCCTTTAGGGGTTAATGGATGGATGGATAGTGGTGCTTCAAAATTCATCACTCATTCACATATTGGATAGAAAAGATCACATTAGCAAGCACATATCACATATCACATAATCATAAATATGTTTTCATCTAGAATTTGGTAATTTCATTTGAAATTTTTTTCAATTTGAAATTTTTAGTGATTTGTTGCCCTTTCAATACTATTTGCGTTCCAAAGGCATGGTGTAGGGACCATTACATTGGTGCAAATAGCCACCAAATGGCCAAAAAATCACATTGGGAGTCAAGGTTTTTGTGGCAAGGCGAATCTAAAAAATCTCTTGCAACCTAAAAGAAGAGGGCCGGCAAGGAACTTCTTTAGCAACAACTAGTGGGTGACTTGGAGACACCATGGCAAGGGGAGGTTGCCATGGAGAGTGCATCCTTTACAAGCTACTACAAGGACAAGGAGCTTCTCCCAAAATCTTCTTTTATAGGTGGGCTCCTACAAAATCCTAACTTTTTAATCTGTATTTTGAAAAAATCTAAAAGTGTTCCATGATCACACAAACTTGCACCTATATCTCTTACATAGTGTAGAAAATATCTACAAATGCTAAAAAAATTGAACCCCTTCACTAGTCAAAGAGTTGTGGAAGATTTTAGTACATTGTGACTAATGTGACTAATGTCTTGTAGGGCATTAGTCACGTTAGTTACAACCTACTAAATCTTCTACAACACTTAATACTTGATTCACAAAATTATCCTCTCTTACAACATGCACCACTTGATTCACAAATGTAACTATGGCTTCCACTTTGGCATTGACGTCACCAAGTTGGCCTTTGAATTGTCAGAATACATAATCTCATGACAAGAAGAGACCATCAAGGTCTTCTATTCAAACCAAAATCCTATTAGGATAGAGGACAAATCTACAAGCCTTGTGCCGGCTAGAAGAAACCCATGCATATTTTTTGTGACGAGCCCTAATTTTTTCTAACGGATTTTTTTTTATGTCTAAGTTGACATTTAGCTAGTTTTGTGTTTTCCATGACATCCAAATGATCTAATGAACATTGTTAAAAACATAAAAACAACTAAATGTCAACTTAGACATAAAAAAAAATCTGTCAGAAAAAATCAAGGCTCGTCACAAAAAACATGGGTTTCTTCTAGTGGCCTCTACATGTGCAATTATAGCTCCATTTGGGATCGAATTTCACCTGGTCATTTCGCAATCTTAAAAATATGTTCGCAAGGTTGTTTTAGTAGTAGGCAAGAGATGCTCTTAGCACATCCACAATGGAGCCAACATACAAGCCCAAGTTCCATATATATATATATATATATATATATATATATATATATATATATATATATATATATATATATATATATATATATATATATTGCTATCTTTAAATGAGATTGTTGTTTTGTTATGATGAAGTCTCCAAGATTATGTGTCCTTTGGTCATGTTCTTGGTACTGTCAAAAAGCCCTTAGCAAGGAGGGGTGCTCGGACTTTGCTTTGTGGTGTTTGGATCTACAACAGAAAATATATGAAGTTTGGAAGTTTTTATGAGTTAAAAAATTAAAAAATTATTTTTACTTTTATTTTGGTTGTGGCAATGGCATAGGGCACACTAGTACCATTGAAAGTGCATCTTAAAGTATTTTCAATAGACTCAAGAAAATTTGAAATTGGATATTGGACAACCAAAATATATTCCACAAAAAAGAAGTGAAAAGACTAAAATAAGTGAGGCCTTCAATTGACAAATCTATGCCAATAGTATGGCAATTTGAAGTACTATGGCAATTCAAAGCATCTCTACTACATGTGTCAATCCAACCACAATCAACATTGAACCAACCCCATTCTACAACAGCATTGATAGGATTAGTGAAGTGAGGTATTGGAAGGTGGAAGAAAATTCAAGATGTCATTCACCTTGACAAACTATTTAGTGACATGTAGCACTCTTGTAGTTTGTATCCTTTGATTTCACTTTTTGAAAGGGAGTAGCACTTGTAAAATTTGTCAACCAGGGGACTTGTGGTATCGCTCAAAATTTCCATTTGAGTCACTTTTTCAGGGTTTCTTTTCAATTCCAAATTAACTACTTGCAACACTAGGGTGGTGCTACAGAATTGAAATGTTCTTAGGGCCATTTCTCACTATGTTCCAAGCAACAAGAAGGGCAATTTATTGCTTCATTTAAATGCTTTAGGCCTATCCAACTTGATCTAATGATAAAATGTGAATGTAGTGAGGGCACAAAAGGCTCTATTATTCCAAAATAAAAACACTAGTCCTAAGTTCCCATTTTCCATATTTGACTTTCAGGCTACATTCCAATTTGGGGGGATTGTAGAGGTGAATAAAAAATATTATACGTTGGACTTGGAGTTCCATAGTGTGAAGGCTAAAGTCTCGCCTCTAAATCCCATGATTTCTCATGTATAATATAGTATGGAAAATATCATGGGTAAAAAAGTCAAAAAAATCATTTTGGAGGCACTTTTTGGAGACAATCTTCAATGGACAAGTTTCTAGGTTAAACCAACCCCCGAATGCGCTTGATTTATGTTATTATTATCATATTATATATAAAACAATAAATGGGACTTGAAGTGTGAGTTGGGTCTCTATTTTTGCTTGACCTAACTTGGACTCCAAGTACTACTTTCTTTAGTGACAAACCTCCAAAATGTTGTTATGTAGGCATTGTTGAGTGCTTTGGGCCTCAGGACATACAATGAAGCCCCAAGTTTTGATTTTCAACTCTTTGCTAATCAAATTTTGAGAATTTCATGGAACTTGGAACAATTGAGAATTGGTCCTTAGAAAATTGTGCAAGATTGAAAGGGCTTAGAATTCTTCTTTGGGTTTACTATCCTTTAGGTCCCAAAGCATCCAAAGTGGTGTGTTGAAAGTGTTTGCAATGCAAGTAGTTGAAAATCAAGACAACTTTGAGGATAGCTTGCAAGTAGAGGTGACTAACTTTTCTTCTACAAAATGTCATGAAAAAGCCTAATCTTGAACATCAAAGTACATGCTGATTTTTTAGGTTTTATACATAACCATGTTTGAAAGGTCAAATATAATTGTGACAAAGAAGTTCAGGATAAAAGATTTTCTCAAAGGCCTTTAGAATAACTATTAAATGTTTGCCTTAGCTAATCATGGAGGATCCAATATGCTTGGCACCTCAATTGTTGGGATTAAGGTGAAAAATACATCTATATGGCATCAAAAGAAGAAAAGATAAAGATATACAAAGTATTTAAAGTTGTATCGTCATTATCATTGTATAAATGTTTATTTACAATAGATGATCTTCTTAAATGAAATTTTTGGCATCTGTAATCAATTGTCAATATGAATATGCATCCCAATTTTGGACAAAGAATTATTTCTGCAAAAGTGAATATATGAATCATGGAATATGAAGATTTTGTACGCTTTGACTGAGTGTAGTTTTGTGTGTAGTGTCAATATTTTTGCTTGAATTAGGTTTAATTGCTTCTCATCATTGACCTTGGGGAGCACTATGCACTTGTCTTCAAAGTAGCATGGCCTAAAATGTAGGATGGCTTATATTTTTTAGATAAAGGTTAGAAAAATTGTAGAAGTAATTTATGCCTAATAGTATAAAGAGATAGTGGTATTAAAATTAAAATAGGATATGAAGCAAGAATAAATTTCACTAAAATATTGGAAAGGAATATAGGTGCCATTTTGAAGAATTAATAGCTCTTGTGACTCCCTATGGTATTAGAAAATAAACAAAAAAATTGTCACTTTAATATTTTGATGCTTGGCATTCTTTCTTGGAGCAACCTTTAGGTGGGTTAGAATTCTTGGTTTATGCCTCTTAGTTTTGATGGTAGTATGGTATGTGTTTGATAGCAAAGTGTTTTGGCAATTAGAAAGGATGTCAAAGACAGGTCCTTAGGAATTTTGGGAGTGTTTTATTGCTTCATTCAACTAGTATTGGTGGCAAAATTTTGTATTCATTGTAGAAATTGGAAAGACTTTGAATACTAGTTGTCAAAATTAACACTATATGCAATGCTTTGAAGTCAATTTGTTTTGTAATTGCCTTTGCACTAGGAATTTTAGGTATTTGTATTGTAAAGTGAATCTCTATAAATTGATGATTAATGCTAAAATTTAGAAATAAAAATATACATGATATCAAAAAATTATAATTTCTTTAATAATAAAGACAAGGATATAATGTAATGGATAATTTAGAAAATTGAATAATAATAGGGAATGATAAATACATGATTTTAAAAATAATATCCCACAAAAATGCATTGTTAACGCACATATTGGATGAATTCCATGTGTCTCCCCTCTGGAAGAATCAAGAATTCATTGAAAATATTTGTTTCATGTCTTGTGAATCTTAAAACAATTCTTTGGCCATCTATTTTTGCAACAACTTATACCATGGTTTGTATTTTAAAGTTTTGCACACAATAATAATGAAAGGATTTTTATGTATAATGACTTTGACTTGAAGGTCATTGCCACGTTCTTTTTGGTGTAAAAAAGAAATCAATTGCTTGAAAAGTTTTCACTCTTTTGTATATTTTTTTTTGCCTCTTGGAAAAATTTCAAATCAATTGGATTGTTTTTATTATATTTATCAATTTATTTTCACTTACTAGTTTAAATATTAAAAGAATTATGATTTATTACAAAATTATTAAAGATTTTCTACATTAATAGATAATAGATAGTCTCATGTAACAAAAAAATTACATTAAATTTGAATATAATGTAAATAGTAAAATTGAGATCAAGTTGAAATTTTTACCATATGGCAATGGAACAAGTCCTTTCAAGGTTAATATTGTCAACAATTTTTTTAAATTGCTGTTCAAATGGAAATTTCAAATTTCAAATTTTTGATTGATCAAGTTTTTGAAAGAACTCCTCATAATTTAATTAAATAAATAATGAATATAAACATTTCAACTATTATTAATCTAAAGTATAGCAAGATAAAGTTTAATTTTGTACACATGTAAACCAATAGTGCTATATAGTGTTGTAATATTGCTCTAGAACTATTTTATCAACCATAGGCTAACAATTTTTTGTTGCATTTAAGAATAAATAGATCAACAATTTCCTACAAAATATTTATACAAAAATCAAAATCAATTTGTGTGATTGGTTGCAAAGTATAATATTTCTTACACTAATTTGATTGAATTTTGGAATAATATGTTACAAGTAGTGTGAATCTTTGGATGAACTTTGAATGAAGGCTTATGAGATTAAATGAAGTTTGGGTTATAATAGATGAATGTGAATGAGGTTGGATAAAAATTATATTGTTCAAAGTAGTATTCAAAAAGTATATACCACATGATATATTGAACTCATATGTTAGAGTGCCTCACATACAACCCTTTTAAAAAACTTTTTGACAAAGTGCCGTGATGGCAATCACCTAAAATTTGGTGAAGCATTACATTACTACATTCATCCATCTTTTGGACCAAAAAATACTTTACAATCATATTCATGTAGTTTTAAATCCAAATTTGGCGATTTCATCCTCATTTTAAATAGAAATGGGAAATTTCGGGCAAAAAATATTACTTTTATCTGGTGAAAGGTAGACATTTTTTTTTAAATGCAAAAATCTGGCCCCATGGTGCTAAGAAAAAAAAGAACTACTCACAAACACACATTATTCCTAAGCTAGTGCAAGTTAACTTCGTGTCATTAATAGGGGCACAATAGTTGGATTAATTTGTGTATTGACAATGATTTACCATACTTTTAGAGCATGTAAGAATAGATGACAAAACTTTGGAGGATTATTATTTATTAAAAGATAATAGAATCTTGAATAATTATCCTATTTTAACCCTTAAAGGACCGTCACTATTCTTCCACCAAAAACGCTCCAAAACTGCCATTTCTAGTACAAGTACCAAAATTTTGAAACACAACTTTTTTTTGACATATCTAACCGTAGGATCTTGTATTATATAGTATCAAAAACATGTGGTAAAAATTTCAGACATTTCCGCCGTGTGGATTGAAAGATATAAGCATTCAAATTAACTAAAATCATTTTTTTCACCCTGCAAAAAGCAGGGCAGCTACACTTCACAAGCTCACATTTCTATGAAAAAATGACCTAAATGGTGGTGCTTCTGTGGATTTGTTTTCCTAGACAAGTTGGCCACATGCTTGAAAATTTTCAGATCATTTGGAATAGTACAATATATAGGAAGAAAATAGTAAGTAGGTAGTAGTAGAGAATGATTAAAAATACTAAATTATTTACAATTTAAATATGGAATTGAAAATTTCCAATCCCAATGGTCGAAATGTTGTAATAATGTATCTACATCCTACAATTTTATTTTTTTCCATAAATATTGAAAATTGGGTAAGATAAAGGATTTCAAAGTTTATTTTAGAGTAGGAAATCCAAAACTGCCCGCAAACAAAAAATCCTCATAACTTTTGACTCATTGATCAAAATGGAATGATTCAAAGCTTTTCGTGTATATAAAACTCTAGAAAATCAATTCCAAATTTTTGTTTCTGAAAAAAGTGATTTTTTCTGATTTGCCCGAATTGCCCGCTTGGGAAAAAAAGTAACATATTAGGCTATAACTTTTGACTCGTATTTTCAAATGTCATGAAATTTGGTGCATATGAAAGATCTTCCTCGCCCCCACATTCTATTAAAATTTCAGCCCCAAATATGAAAATCTTCGCTCGTAGGTACCTGCCCAAAAAATTTATACAGCCAAAAATGACAGTCCGGTCCTTTAGGGGTTAAGCATCCACCAAGATTCATTTCTTGAAAATAATTAATATTTGACACAAATGTTTTAATTTACAGTATATTTTTGTACCTTTAGCATTGTCCATTTTTCATTATGTTAGGGTGTTTATATTTTCTTCATACAATAAAAATACAAACTGAAAAATGTTTGATGCACTTAATATAACATATAACATTTGAAAATTTTCAAATGTACATTTTCTTAAGCCCTTCCTTGATTCTATTTGTTCTCCAATTAAAGAAAAGAATGTAGTATCATACAATTCTGAACACATGCATCAATTTAAATTATATTGCTCATAACTATGCTAGTAGAAGTACTAGCAAATTACCAATCCATCCATTTCATTTTATTTTATTTTGAAAAAATGTGGCAAATTCATATACTATAATTTAGACAAAAATTATCTTTTCACCAAATGAGATCAATTATTTGCATTTTTATGTTAAAAATGATTTCTATCAATCTTAAAGCATACTAAATGCACCCAACATACTAGCCTAATAAAAGCACTACCATACTTGATTGTAGGGCTTGGCAAAAAATATTTCTAAAAAACAAAAATTTTAATTGTTGGGATCTTATTTTTTCTATAAAAAATCATATTGGAAACTGAAATTATTTTATTTTATAAGAACATGCCAAATCTCATGTGCCAACTTTGACTAATTATTCAACAAAAAATGCCAACCTTAGCCACTTGATATGGTTTTTTCTTTTCATTGGTGAATAATTAGAACTTGAGGAACTATCACTAGAAATGCATCAAAAAACACTTATTACATATTGAAGAAAAATTCTCATACATTTTAGAATAGTAAAATTATGTTTTGAACGTTTTTTTTTATAAATAGGGCTTGATGGTGTTGCGCACACCGATTGATGATTGTATTGCTAGGAAGATATATCAAGTTTTTATATTATTTATCTTTTTAGTACAAATTCTAGTGGTATTAATGAAGGAAGAGACATTACAAACTCACAAATAACCCTCGTACTAGTTTAGTGCAAGATCCTATTTATTTATTAATAATTTTTCCATTGCCAACATCACCAACAAAAGTTTCATATTTCAATCTAGGTAAACCCTCTTTCATACAAAATATCATCAATGGTTTCATATTTCAATCTAACAACAAAATGACATTTAAAAATAAACATTCAATTTTGCTACAATTTCTATTTTTATTAAGGGGTTAATTAATGGGGTTAATAAATGATTGATTTGTAGATGTGATATGTATGATTTCGAAGTCCGCAAAAATAAAAATAAAAATCATTCCGAAGAGGACAAGGTGTGAAAGCAAATGGAATACACACATACCGAACGTCCAGACTCGGGAGTTCCGAACCTAGAATATTCTAGGTCTGGGAGAATTCGGAGCTTCATGAGCATGGAGTTGGTTACGCAGACGCTCTTTTTCGTTGCGCAGGCTTCTCGCCACGACTCGGAGCCAGCCATCCACCTCTTCGCCCTTCGTCATGGTAGCGTGCTCCTCTCTTCACATTGTGTTTCTCGTCTTCCTTTTGTTGCGTCAATGTCCCCTTCTGTTGGAATGATCCCTCTCGGTGTTGAGGATTTGGCGCCGAATTTAGGGTTTAGGGTTCGGGTTTCGGCGATTCCTATCGGGTGACGTCGATCTGACTGATTTTTTCTTTGTTTGGTGTTCAGGCTCCTAAGAGGGGTACAATCAAGGCTCCGGTACCTGCCCCTGTGCAGAAGAAGCAGGTGAGATTTCTATCCAGTTTTCGACTATTGTTCGTAGATTAGTTTTTCTGATGTTTCTCTTCTTCAAATATTGCGGCCTTGTGGTTTAGGGTTTAGGGTTTCACAATTGTGGTGGCATTATGGATGTGAGCAGGCTCCAGTGAAGACCGTGAACCCTCTGTTCGAGAAGAGGCCGAAGCAGTTCGGTATTGGAGGGGCTCTCCCACCCAAGCGTGACCTTCATAGGTTCGTGAAGTGGCCGAAGTATGTGCGCATCCAGCGGCAGCGACGTGTGCTGAACCAGCGCTTGAAGGTGCCTCCTGCCCTTAACCAGTTCACGAAAACGCTCGATAAGAATCTTGGTAAGATTACTCTTTGCCTTAATGAGTTTGAATTTCGACCCAAGTTTTTGTAAGTGGCAATTATAATCTTTTTATGATTGGAACCCAAATCTGAAGAATGCGTGACTGTCCAGCCACCAGCTTGTTCAAGCTGTTGTTGAAGTACCGACCTGAGGATAAGGCTGCCAAGAAGGAACGTCTTTTGAACAAGGCTAAGGCTGAGGCGGAAGGCAAGACCTTGGAGTCCAAGAAGCCTGTGGTTGTGAAGTACGGCATCAACCACATCACGTATCTTATTGAGCAGGTTTGTGTTTTTGTAATCTGTACAGTGCATAGGGACATACGTTTAGAAAGAATTTTGGCGATTTTGACGGACTAGCAGAGCTTGGTCCCCCGAGAGGAGTATATTATTAAGTGTGCGTCTGAAATGATCCAGGGGAAGGCCCAGCTTGTGGTTATTGCGCACGACGTGGACCCAATTGAGTTGGTCGTATGGCTGCCTGCTCTTTGCCGCAAGATGGGAGTGCCTTACGCGATCGTTAAGGGCAAGTCGCGTTTGGGACAGGTAAAGCGTCGTGGTTTCCTATGTTTTCTTGCCATGACTGTTCTTCGTGGCACAAGTGTTCGTTGACTGGTTCGGAGACTAATGCTGGGATTTTGTAGTAGCTCAAGCATGTCAATTATGTTGTTTCCAAAGTAAAAGTAGATATTGTTGTACAGATTATACACGCCAAGACCGCTACAGCGCTGTGTTTAACGTCTGTGAAAAATGAGGACAAGCATGAGTTCTCCAAGATCGTTGAGGCTGTCAAGGTACTGTTCCAAAAACATGATATTTTTCATGCGCACCATGTTTTTCTTTCCTAGTGTCCGCACGCTTGTAGCTTTCAGGGGATTGCTGCATGTACTATGGGACCAGTATTTGGTCTCTGCCCACAACCAGAATTGTTCTGCGGTGATCTTTCGAACTAATAAGGCCTCTCTAACGTGTGGTGTTTTGGAACGCAGGCCAACTTCAACGAGAAATTCGATGAGTACAGGAGGCACTGGGGCGGAGGTATTATGGGTGTCAAGTCACAGGCCAAGACAAAGATCAAAGACCGACTTCTTGCCAAGGAAGCTGCACAGAGAGCTGCCTAGGTTCCTCTGGGGTCTATTGGTCTTTCGATACTGAACCGACAAGTGTTTTTGTGAGGCGAGTTTCATTATGAGACCAAATGCAACATGAGTAAACCATTCATTCTGAGCAATTTGACCTCGTGTAGGCTCTTTTTTTCATCTGAATGCGATGATGAACTGGTTGATTTTCTTTCACCTTGAAGCTGGTTGCACTTGGGGTTTGTGGTGGATGGACCATGGTGGTGGTGGTGGTGCATGCACGTGGCTAGAAACTACATGGGCTTAAGTTGTTAATCCTTTGTATCGCTACTTATGCTAGTTTGAGAGGAGTGTACCTATTGGTTAATATTGGTTACTGAAATGGATAAACTAAACCAAATGGGGTTTCATTTAAGCAAATTATGCATTTGCAACACATCATGTACAATCAACATTTCAGACACTCCATTAAACATACATCTGAAAAATCGGTGCTGATTCTTGGGCAATTTAGCTAGTTGAAGGCACTGATTTTCTACTAAGGCCAAGATATGCAAACTCTGATATGAATATGGAGTAAAAAAATGTAGTATCTTGATGAATTTTAATTATTAATACACAGGTATGTTTGAATTAAGTAATGAACTTCAGAGACTGAAAGTATTTAGCATAAGGTTTTGAAAAAGCACTAACGTAATGTGTCTACACCCCAAATTGCAAAATCGCCATCATCACTCTGGATACATTTGCACTACCAAAGGCTTCAACCTTGTCTTACTGAGCTAAAAGAACTCTGTAGCCAATGCCTTAAAGAACTTTGTCCTTCCACATGTAGAAATGAGCAATCTTTTGCCAATCCTATTCATTGAGCTTAGTGTAGTTGTCAAGATTGGAAAGGGCCTTTTTACCTTGGAGATAGGATGAAGTGGGGATAGCAAACTTTCAACCAATGAGAGCTTCCAAAACTAATAAGATCGACCACACAAAGCATGGACAAAGATAATCAATTCAAATCAAAGTATTATGATTCAACAACCAATAAATATGGTCACGTAAGGTGGACCAAAACCATCATGGAAGGTTCAAAGTTGCATGTATGAATGTTCACCCCAAATCCACTCTCCTTCTTACAATCATCAACAAAAAAAATAGTCCCAAATGAGCTCGAACATGCATATTCTACACAACAATAAGCAACCCTATCCTATATGAAGGTCAGATTCAACTTGAATTAAGTCATTTTTATAAATTAAAAAAAATGTTATATGGTGTGAGATGGTGTGAATGGTGTGAATGGTGTGAATGGTGTGAGATGACACGGACCCTTGAGAATTTGACGTGGAAATTCAATTTCAGCATTTGAATGTTGATTCAAACCTTTATGTACGATACGTGCAAATTGCAATTGTGAAGCAAAAACTTGCAAAACTCATATAATTATGCAACCCAAATGTCGAGAAGGGATTAGGATAACTCCACATATCAATTGCAGCTTCCATACAAGCAAATCCTAAATGAGGAGCTACCCAATAATGTGAAAGTTTTGTCTATCAAAAGAAATTCAATCTAGTTATTATTAGTAGAGTGGTCGAATTTCCATTATTTTGTTGTTGTTGTTATTGCTGCGAAAGGATTCTAAAATTGTTTCTTCCACACAGGTACATATTGATTTTGGAGATGTGCCTAGAGTAATGATGGTGGTTATGGGTCATTTGGAGGTGCCGATGGTGCATTTGGAGGTGCCAAACTTACCCTAAGTAAATGTCAATATAAATAAAACCATATCTCCTTGTCTATCTATGCCATGTCATTGTGAATTTTTTCTTTTTCTTGAAAAGCACACTAAGTTTCTTTTAATATTAGAAGTAATAGGTCGGCCTTAACCTCACCCAATGTTACTTACAACTCCTTCTAAAAACTATTTGGCACCCTATGCTACAAGCAATAAATTTCAAATTTTATTGCACAACTATTAGAAAATAATCCTATCTTTGAACTCACCTATACTTGTAAAACTAACTCCCAATCCTCCTTGAAGTAGCAAATGATTATTCATTGTGGCCTTCCAAATTCAAGATGAACCTTTATACCCATTGCACAACTCAATTCCACCACCTCCTTCATTTTGTCAACTTTTGTTGCAAATTTATGGGGATCAAATAAGTGAATTATCTTATCAATACATACTCATGCTTGATTGAAACTTAAGTGATTCATTGTATTTGTAGAGGTGTAAAATAATTGTCACACTTAGTAGTAGTGTAGTAAAAAGGAGATCTCTAGCTAATTAACTTTCAAAAGACTTAGTACAAATTAAATATGAGTGATATTCATTTTCATTTTCTTAAAACATTGTATCATAAGGTATTGAAAACAAGGTTGAAAGATCATAAAATGATTGCAAGATGCAAGCAAGCATTTGAAGAAATTAATCCACATTGCTGGGATTAGGGTTTAATTATATAAAAATTATTACTCCAAAAATGGTGAAGTAAAGTGTCAAATCATGAAACCAATAAGAGGATTGTAGAAGGCAAAAGAGCATATTGGGAGATGTTAGTGTTGTTTACATTATGCTCGAATTAGGTCAAATTAGGTTTAAAGTGTTGTAGAGTGTTGAAGATGAAGACAAAATATGTGCCTTTGCATTGATTTTAAGTAGTTTCATTTGTGGTAGATTGGAGTTTAAATTAAGATTGAGAAAATTTAGTAGGACAAAATGTCTAGCCAAACACAACGATTGAATGTGGCACCTACCATTACTATGATGGGAGTAGTGAAAACTCGACTAGGAGGGGCCACTAAAGGACATCAATTGTTGAAGAGGAAAAGCGAAGCTCTCACCTTACAATTTCGACAAATCTTGAAGCGGATTGTAGAGACAAAAGAATCCATGGGCAACCTCATGAGAGACTCTCAATTTTCATTGACTGAAGCCAAGTATATAGCCGGGGAAAACATTAAGCACGTTGTATTAGAAAATGTTGACAAAGCAACATATAAGGTGAAAACTAGACATGAAAACATTGCAGGAGTAAAGCTTTCAATATTTGAACCATTTCTAGAGACAACTGAATTGAGACATGACCTCACAGGATTGGCTCAAGGAGGAATGCAAATTCAACTTTGCAAATCATCATTTATGAAGGTGGTCAAGGTTTTAGTGGAACTTGCAACATTACAAACATCTTTCATAACTTTGGACAAGGCAATCAAGACAACAAATCGAAGGGTTAACGCTCTCGAAAACGTTGTAAAACCTAAATTAGAGAGTACAATTTCATACATAAAAACAGAGCTTGATGAATTGGAGAGGGAGGATTTTTTTAGGTTGAAAAAGGTGCAAAAGTTCAAGAAGAAACTAGTGGAGAAAGTGTTGGACGAGAAGAAAAAATTGTTGGAAGCAAACATGACTACAACTACAACTGGGAGTTTGGCAAGTCGAATTCGAACGGTGCATCATTTGCATGTTTCAACACCTATTTCAAACTATCCTAATTTGAGTCCTCGTTCATCAATGCAGAGCCCTAGGGTTTCAATTGCTCCAAACTCTCAAAGATATGTATTGTCATCCCCTTCCTCGCCCTCCTCTGCAACCACTCCTACTTTTGCACCATCAATTCCTGCTCCAACATCTGGACATGACGTTGCTTATCACAAATACATATTGTCAAATCCTTCCTTAGCTTCCAATGGAGCTCTTCCTATCGCACCTGCACCAACAGCTCCTTTGCCCACATTTGTACAATCAAAAATTCATGATACAACAATGCCAACAAATCTTACTCCCATACTTGCATCTTCACTTGCTGATGTACCAATGGTTTCTCCTCCCACATTTGCACTTCCAGATGATCCTAAACAAAAAAATCCTCATGTAGCATTTACACCTTCAAAAACTCCTCCCATGTCTACACCTTCTACAGCTCCTGATACATCCTCACCTTCAATAGCTCCTCTTCCATGTCCACCATCAATTCCTCCTCCAGCATCTACACCATGTGCGCCTCCAAGTCCTCCTCCACCATCTCCACCTTCCATTCCTCTTCCTTCATCGAAACAAACAAACTCTGTATTTCTTCCTCCTACGACTGCACACTCCTTTCTTCCTCCCACTTATACATCTTCAATGCCTTCTCGCACTCCAACACCATCAAAGCCTCCTTCTACAGCTACACCTTCAATTCCTAGAAAATCTGTAGACAGAGATCCTCGAGTAAACATTAGTTTAGGATTCCCTCCTACATATGTGCTCACAAATCCTCTTTCTACATCTGCATCCAAAAAAAATCCTCGAATATCAGCAAGTGAAAATGTTCTATTCACATCTTCATCTGAAAACCCAGATATCACATCTGCAACCCCATGTCATCTTCATACATCTGTATCTATAAGCCCTCGTACATCTTCAAGCTTGATTAATTCTTCAACATCTGTACCTGCAATCCGTCTTTCCACTCTCGCATCTGAAGCTACTTGTTTTTCATCTTCAATTATTCCTTCTACATCTACATCTTCAAGCTTGATTAATCCATCAACATCTATACCTGCAATGCCTCTTTCCACATTAGCACCTGAAGCTACTTGTTTTTCATCTACACCTTCAATCATCCCTTCTACATCTCCATCTTCAAGCTTCATTAATCCATCAACATCTCCACCTGCAATGTCTCTTTCCACGTTAGCATCAGAAGCCACTTGTTTTTCATCTACATCCTCAATTATTCCTTCTACATCTCCATCTTCAAGCTTGATTAATCCATCAACATCTCCACCTGCAATGTCACTTTCCACGTTAGCATCTGAAGCCACTTGTTTTTCATCGACACCTTCAATTATTCCTTCTACATCTACATCTTCAAGCTTGATTAATCCATCAACATCTCCACCTGCAATGCCTCTTTCCACGTTAGCATCTGAAACCACTTGTTTTTCATCTGCATCTTCAATTATTCCTTCCGCACCGACACCCTCACTTCTTCCCGATTCTGCACCAATATTTCTTCCTCCTATGTCTGCACCTTCATTTACATTTACTACATCTGCGCCTTCAATTCTGACTTCCACATCTACATCCTCAATTCTTCCTCCTACACATGTACCCTCAGTTTCTCCTTCCATACCTGCACCTATAAACCCTCCTAATACATCTTCATCAAATATTCTTCCATCTACATCTGTACCATTGATCCCTCCTTCCACAACTATACCTTTGATTCCTTTTCCCAAATATACACCTATATCACCACCTAAGATTCCGCCTCCAGCATCTATACCAAAACCCATTTCTCCCACATCTACACCCCCACAGCGTCTTGTTTCATCTATTCCAACAAATCTTCTCACATCTGTCCACGCAAGTCCTATTTCCACATCTGCACCTACACGCTCTCGTCCCATAGCTGCATCTAGAATCACTCCCCTCACAGCTGCTGGAACAAAATCTCTTTCCACTCCTGCATCTCAAATTGACCTTTCGACATTTGTCCCAACAAGGCCTCCTCCTCCAACTTCCCATTTGAGTCCTCCTGTAACATCTACACCTTCAATTCCTCCTCCCACGACTACTCCAATAAGACCTCCTCCTACAATTCTACCTAAAATTATTTCTCCCTCATCTGAAACTATAAACCCTAACAGCACATCTGCGCCTTCAACTCCACATGGCACACGAGCTCCCACATCTGTACAGACAATTCCTCCCGTATCTACACCTACAATCCCTCCACCTTCACTTATACATGCAAGCCTTCCTCTCGCATCTGCGCCCGCAATCCCAGTTGAGACATTCGCACTTGGAATTCCTCCTCCTACATCTATACAAACAAGAGCTTCTTCCACAACGAAACCAACAAATTCTTCCCCCAAACTTACACTTACAAGCCCTCCTTCTACATCTGTACCTCCAAACCCTAATCAGACAACTCCAATCTCATCTCCTCCTACATCTGCATCTCCAAACCCTAATAAGACATCTTTACTCTCATCTCCACCTAGACCAATATCTCCCAACCCTGTAAGAACATCTCCAGTTTCATCTCCTACATTTGCATCTCCAAACCCTATAAGAACATCTCCACTATCATCTCCTCCAACATCTGCAACCCTACACCCTAATCCAGTTTCCTCTCCTCCTCCATCAAGGCAAATAAACCCTCCTCCTCCATCTCCATCTCCATCTTCAAACCCTAATCCCACAACTGCATCTTCCCTCTCAAACCCTAATCGACGCGCATCCGAACCCGTAGCTTCTCCTCGCCCATCTCCCCTCCCAAATCCTAATCGACGCGCCTCTGAACCTCCTCCTCACGTCCGAGCTAGCATCCTCGAAAGCTTTTCTTCCTTTACTATGAGTGCTTTCCCCATCCTCCCCTTGTTAGGAGTCCATTCTTCCCCTCCCGTGACTCCCGATCCTCTCGAACCGGATCTCGAGGAGGAAGAAGAAGAGGAAGAATCAGCCAGCAGCCCTCATGATTCTTCTTACCGAGCTCTCCCCAATCCTGTCACAAGCACAGCAGCAAGTCGACCTTCCAGCCCTCACAGCTTGACGTACTCCAGCCCCCGCGCCAACCGCACCGGCGCCCCTCATGTGGCTGATGAGGATTGGGACCCTGACCCCGACATTCTCTTCTGAGCTTCAAGTGCTTGTTGCAGTGGATTGATCTTTTTACCTGAAGCAGCAGTGGCGGCACTGCAGAAGTCATGAGGTTTGCTGATCCATGTCCATTGCATTGGTTTCCAATTCGATCTATCAGTGAAATTTTCCAGGTCTTGAAATCTTGCTGTTCTCTCTCAGTTGCAGAATCGTATATATTATACCACAAGGAATGAACCGCATGCACAGACATCGATCCCAATTTGAAGATGTTGTGGAAATGCCAAACGTGCATTTCATGTTTTACATAGCATCAGTGGGCTTCACTTTCGAACCTAATAGAATGCACGCGAAAGTCAAGTTGATTGCTGATGAATTGTGGAATAGCCAAACTTAACATGTAATCAATACAGTTGTTGTAAGGATCCAACATGGACTTCTATATTATACCCCAAGGAATCAACCGCATGCACAGACATGGATCTCAATTTGAAGATGCATGGTGCTAGTCGCTGTCACGCCAAAGCCTGCCGTTCGTTTGCTACGTAGTAGCAGTGGGGTTTACTTTCAAACCTTGTAGAGTGCACGCGAAAGTACATTGTTGATGATTTTTGGAGTAGCGAAATTTTGGGTCCCATCCTGATCTTCTATATTATACCCCAAGGAATTAGTCACATGCACAGATATGGATCTCAATTTGAAGATGCATGGTACTAAGTTGTTGTCATGCCAACCCTGCCTTTCATTTTTACATAGCATCGCTGGGCTTACTTTCAAACCTAATAGATCAATGCACGCGAAAGGACATTGTTGATGAATTGTGGAGTAGCCAAACTAAACACGTAATCAAATACACTTCTTTTTGGATCCCATCCTGGGCTTCTATGGTTCGCCGCTATGAACAAAGGTCGTAATTACAGTGAAGGTGAAAAGGATGCCATTCAATTCAACGCAATGCCGTTAATTTATGGAGATGGGTAACACAATTAACGTTGAAGACTTCAACTCCAAAACCAAGCCCGTCATTTGTAGATTACCAATCACTGACCATTGAAGACTTAGCATTCAACAATGTCAAAATTCCTTGTTAGGGTTTAGGGTTTAGGGTGAAAAACACCCAGACAGGCAATTGAAGTTGCAGGCAGGCAGAGATTACTCCTGATTACGCAATGGACAGGAATATTATAAGCGAGTGCCAGTAGTGACGACGCACACTTCTTGGTGGCAAAAACCCAGTTTCGAAGCAGCTAACTTAATATTATTTTGGCGTTTGATCAGTGAACTCGAGCTGTACTTGAAATTGAAGTTTAGGGTTAGGGTTTAGGGTGATATGCACCCAGGCAGGCAATTGAAGCTGCATGCAGGTAGAGATTACTCCTGCGTCCCGATTACGCAATGGACAGGAATTGGAACTCCAGAGATATTATAAGAGAGCGCCAGTGACGACGCCGCACACTCCTCGGTGGCATAACCCCAGTTTCGAAGCAGCGAACTTACTATAAAATCTGCCCGCGCGCTAAAGGGCCTTTGATCAGTGAACTAAAGCTGGCTGCAATGGAGGCGGTACTGTACGTTCTCTTCAGTAGTCCTGGAGCTGGTCAGGGCATGGAAGAGGCCGCCAAGTGCATGACACAGGCCATATCCATCGAGTCGTGGGATTGACAGCAACCAGGTGGAGAGTGCTGATCATTTCCAAAGCTTCGTCGTCGTCCACTTTTGCAGTTGGACTGGTTCGCCACGAGAATGCCTCCAGTTCTCTTAAGTCGTAGTCAAGGCCAGGACCCCGTAAAATGCCAGTGTATACGGAGACGAGACTGGCTGGGTGGGTAGTTCTCCACCCCGCCTTCTTCATGAGTGAGACTGAGGAGGTACGCAACTCAAAAACGAGAATGTAATGTCCGCACCCGCAAGGCCACAACACATGCTAGCTGATACAATAGTTTATATTTATTACTACTTTTCACAATCAAGTTTTGGCTATGGTTCACGGTCATGTTCTATATTATAAACATAAAAGAAAAAAATACCTTTGACCAATCGTACTTACACGACTGAAGTTGATGATATCAGTTCGGTTGTTGTGGTCCCTGAAAAGAAACTGTACGTCTAATGTAAATTCCTTCGTAGTCCTTTTTCTCTCCCTCTCTCTCTTCCCATTCCATGTTGAAAAAAAATGCAATTTACCTTCTTGCTGCGTACCACACTGATGTGAACCCCTGTTGACACTACTGAACTGAACCATCAGTGTGTAGACTACGCTTCCATCAGTTGGTTATCAAATTCTTATCTTATGTTTGTGAAAGATTGTACCTTGTAATAAGTAGGGTAAGTTTTGGGGGCTCACTCTGTGACCAGCCAGTTGGCAAAGTTGCACTGCGACACTTGTGTGAGATTCTGCAGATTGCAAGTATATGACATTTCACTGAGTGAGTGAGTGATTGAGTGGGACATATATTAGGGTTAGCGAACTTCAGTTTTTAAGGCAGGGGGCAGCCAGCCAGGGAGCCTGCAGCAAACTCCGTCCCTGCCTGCAGCGAACAGTGCCTTCTTTGCTTTCTTTAGAACGGTGACGGTTTTGCAGTGCGGATGATGAGACTCCACTCCACTGCGTGACCGCCATTTTATATTTAGCATAGCTCTTTTTTTTAAATTTGAAAAAGTAATTAACAATCCTTTTTTTCTAATCGATTGACAGATTCAACTCAACTCAAGGTGTTCTGACTGATGACTTGGGTAAAATCATGAGTTTTCGTCAGGTTACTGTAAATCCCTGTTGAAGTAAATTTGAATCCGGTACTACTCTGTGAGTGTTCCGCTGATTGAGCTGTTTAAAATTTATGGTTCCATCATCAGAAATTGGCTGATCACCAATTCTCCTCATCTGGGTTGTGCAGCCGTTCACCACTGACCCAAATCACTGCTGTGAGATATGGCTTGTCACGTGAATTCCATCGATTTTCGAAAGCAAAAAATTGATGTAAGTTAGTTAATTGGATCGATACTCAATCGATCTTCTGATCCATTATTTTTTTTAAATTATTGTTTTGAAAGCAAGAGAGAGGTGATCTGTTAGTTTTGATTGGTTGAATCTGCTGCCTGACTTATTAAACTTACTTCAATGTTGATGGTCTCGTTCCTGCATTCCCAAGATCTCAGATTCAGGAGGGGCCGCATGAGAATCCTGAACCGCTCGACACACGCTTCGACGTGAATGATGTATTCGTTGCAAACTGTGTCAATGTTCCTGCAATCCACCAGAATTAGAAGAAAAAAACAAATTTAAAATCACAACACTGTAGTTTATGGAATTTAGTGCAGTATGCTACCTTTAAAGACAAATAGGCATCAACTTTGGCTATCATTCTTGAGAGTGAATGGCATTAAAAAAAAAAAATAGAAAAGAAAGGATTTTTGCAAGTTGTAAAGGATGGTTGAGAGTATTGTAACCCAAAATTCACAAAATAGATGCTAATTCTAATGTGGAGGAAGTAACAAATTGGCTATCAAATTGTATTGTTGTCGTTGTTGTTGTTGTAGACTTGGATAAAATCTAATTTTTTCAAGGATTTTCTCGAATGTACATTTTAGCTACTGAAATTTTTTTAAGTAGCACTGGAGCAAATTTTAGCCAGTTATGTGAACGCTATTGCACTCATGCTCCAAATAGGTGGCTTTGACGACTCTCCACATGAGAAAAGGTCCTCCACCCAAGCCCTTACAAGAGGTAGAAGTTGAGCAAGCTCCGTAAAACAAGCCAAGGTTTGTAATAGTCAAGGGCCCATGCAACCACTCTAGAACGTAAATTTGGGAGGTGCCACGTGATTGTCTAAAGCTGGGAGGGTGGGCAAGGGTGGGTGACTTGCTAAAGACCTTAAAAACAAAGCCCTATATGTTATAAATTGAAAGTCACTTCTTTTTTAATATGTGTGCAAGTGCTCAAATGCAAGTTTAAAAACATGTTGTCAAACAAGGTTTCATTGCAAAGATGTTGGGCAACAAAAAATTTGGTAATCATACTAATGGACATGAGTAATCAACTACCGTAGTGGACATGTATTGAGATCTTCTCTTTTTTCATGTTTTTAGAGTTTTGGGAAAATATTTAGAGGGGCTCATAATACTTTCATCCACTTTAGCCAAGTATCATACTATGAATTATCTATATAGTTGCATATTAAACTTAACATGCTACAATTTCATATGCATTCATAGTAAACCATCCCACACTTACTCTCCAAATTTTGGTCAACAACTACGTAACATTATTAATCAACATTGGGTCCCTTTTGTTCCTAAAGAAAGCAAGAGCTCCTAGCATAGCAACTTCTCAAGGAGCCAATGACTCTTTGCAACTTTCGAGTGAGCTAATGACATTAGTGTTGCAACTTCTCAACCATCCAATGACTCTAGGTAGATTAAACTAAAATTGCTCCTAGGGATCTAGAGAGGGTCATCCCAATCTCCAAGGGGAAATGGTTTAGATTGGTTAACAATGTTATGTATAGTTCCATCATTTTCCTTTCCCAAAACAAGGTAAGAACTTTGCAATTGATTTTTCAATTTGCTCCTCCTCACACAAAAAGAAAAGAAAAAAGAAAGATAAATAAGAATGGTGCGATCTTGAAACTCTATCTTAGATAAACAATGATATTAGTTTATTAATAGTGGATAGTGGGGAAATGAACCTCTAAATTTCTTTCATGTTTAGAGGCCCAAAATTGCTTCAAAGTACTAGTCTCCAAATCAAGGCAAAAATCTTCATCTACATTTATTTTTTAACAAATCCAACCAAAGGATCTTTTAGTTTACTTGTTAGAATACACCCTCCTAAAATTTTAGAATAAAAAACCTTACCAATTGCAAGATCATGATGCTTCAGTTTCAAAAAGAAGTTATTTTCAATTCTTCCCAAATGGTTAGATTTCATCTTTCAAACATTTTATCCCAAAATGTGTAGATCCTACAACTTGCAACTCTCCATAATATACTGAAGAAATAAGTTGGGAATAAACGTAAAAAAATTTAAAATTTAAAATTTCATATTCATGCTTAAAAAAAAAGTAAGTAGAAAGAAATTGAAGATTGTTTAACATAATAAATTGGTAAGAGTTTAGTTGTAGAATTAGAAAATGCCAATCACAATGGTTGTAATGTTGTAAAAAACAATCTACATCCTTTTTCTTTTTCTTTTTTTTCCAAAAATACTGAAAATTCAATTAAATAAAGTACTTCAAAGTTTATTTTGGAGTAGAGATCATCTATAACTACACGCAATCAAAAACTCCTCATAACTTTCATCTCATTAATCAAAACAAAATGATTCACAACTTTCCACGTATATATAAATCTAGAAAACCATTTTCAAATCTTTATTTCTTGAAAAAGCAATTTCTTTTAGCTGCATTTGTTGAAAATAAACTACATATCACACAATAACTTTTTAACCACGTAGTCAAAAGTTACAAAAATTGTTGCAACTTAAAGCTACTTCTCAACCCCATGTTGTGTATAAATTTCAAAGAAAAAAAGTGAAAATTCCATTCTTAGTGAACTACTCCGAAATTCTATGTTGCCAAAAAAAAAAAAGGGTTGTTGGGTCCTTTAATTGGGGGGTGAAGAAAGAAAACATTGAATCAATGATACACAAGACAAATTTAACATTTTATTTTAATTCACTTTCAAAATAAAATAAAAAAATCAGCCCCACATCTAACCAATTGAAATAGGAAGGGGACATTTGATCAAATCAAACAAGGAGGACAGTGTTCCGACTAGTTGGACCCCTCCTGAGAAAACCGTAACCACGTTGTGCAGTGTGAACACACTATCTGCAATGTGTGGAAACTCGGGATTTCAATGGAAACCATAGTCTCTCTGTCCAAAGGAGATAGAGCCAATCCATAAAGACAAGCCTGTAAAACAGTGAAATTGTTGCAATTTGATTCCTGCCCAAAGTTCAGTTACTGGACCAGGCCTCTTTTTCTTCTTCCTTCTCCGTCAACATGCGTGGTTCCAGACTTGCAGTCAAACTGAAATGCAATGCAATGCACGCCGAGTTTCATGACCCCAAAGGACACTCACTCACTCACCAACATTCATTAATACCCAGCTTATTACAGTTCCAGTAAATAGTGAAAGAAGAAAAAAAAATCAGGCAAAATATCTGTCACTGTTCCTAAGAATACCGTAAATTCATGACTTCCATATCTCTGGGAAAAAATGGATTGGAAACACATTGCTTATGTAAATTTCGTGCATCTCCGAATCTCCAAACCCAAACCCGAAGTGAATTCGGAACGGGTATATATGATGCCCCCAAATTCGTCCATTTAGTTTGCAAAAAGATTGCAAGGATCCTGGAACCCTAAAATTTACCACCCTTCACAACTGCACTCAAACTCTCGGTCAGTCTACTATTCCAAGCGGCCTGTGCGCGTGCGTGTGGGTTTGGAAATAGCCCAGCTCGCAATCAATCAATAATGGGGCGGGGCCTGATTCATCAGCCTGGACATGGCACGGGAGAGAATCTTTCTTTCTATTTTCCACGATTTTATTAAACTGGCAATTCAAAACTGGCAATTTTAGATGCTTGGAACTCCATTCTCGGATTCTCGCCCTGTCATTCTGTGTTCCAATCCATTTTCAGATGACTGCGAGAAACTGAGAAAAAGGCGGGGCCTTCATCAGTTGGCTCTACTGCTTTCTGGCTGTTGCACTCCCGACACTCGTATCCGAATATTCCAAGTGTTTCAACTTTGGTCTATTTCGGGACCTGGCTGAATGGCTGATCAAAGCGCCAAACTGTAAATTGAATTGGGTGGCCGGATTAAGAACTTTTACAGTTGGGGGTCTATTGAAGTTTAGAGCCTGCCTGGCTGTTTTTGTTTTTGTTTTTGTTTTCTGCAATAGAGAATAGTATGATTCGCATATGGCCAGATTCTATCAAGGTTTCAACCACCCACCACGGATTCCAAAAAGCGAGAAAAAAAAAAGCGAAGGTCGTGAAGATTCTTCTGTTGCTCTACGTGCTACAGGAAATGAATGGAATGACTATATATTTGCTTGAACGTTAAATTTTTTGGCTCAATTCAGTCGTGCATAATTGCTGTGCATTTGCGGTTTCATTCATTTTTACTGAATTTGGTACACTGGCATACTTGCAGTGAATTTGCGGTGAATGTGCGGTGCAATTCATTTGTGCTCAAATTTGGTACGCTACTCTTACGTGTGGTGAATCTGCTGCATTCGCATGTGCACTGCTTTATAGACGCTGATTGTTCCCCTTGTAAATTAAAATCACAAGCCAAACTTGGGGTTCAAATTTTTTTTAATTCGCTTGCAAAACTTAGCTTTAACCCTTAAAATGACGAACTGGTGACCTTGGAAATCATCCCTTTTCACTATTGTGAGAATCATTGGCTTTAGAAATAGCAAAAGCACTCATACTATAGTAGAAGACCTTCACTTTTCACAACAAAATTCTGAAGATGAATAGTTGCACTTCTGTCCTACTAGAAGGATTCCATGTCATCCATGAGACGCCAAATGTCCACGTTGACGTTTAAGGGTTAAGAGCATTGCCACTAGTAACACTCCATTTGACCCCATCATCAAATAGCTAGTAGCAATCTGCTTGACCACAGCATCAAAGAAGTGGCAAGATATTTGTTGCTTCATGAGATGTGGCGGTGCACTCCAAAACGGATGCTCTGCACCAACCACCCCTTAAAGTCCTTGCTAAAGTTCTTTCTTTTCTTCTCACATCTCTCACTAGCCTCCACATCTCCCACTGAGGCCATAGTCAAAGTTGACCAAGTTGGCATGAGTGTGAAATTGCTCACTACAAAGGCCCTCCGTTGCCAAGCAAATGTGGGAGTGATGGGAAGAATTGCACAACTTGTATAGTGATGGGGTGGTGTTGTGGAGCCATTTATGTCTCCATAGGCACGACAAGCTTGGAGAAGTGTTGCGAATGCTTGGTGGTGATGCTCTAATCCTATAACAACGCGACATCCTTGAAGTGTTTGACAGATGATAGTGAATCCTTCCATGTCTATATAGGACAAAAATGCAAATGTTCATCCTTGGAATTTTGTGTGGAAATGGGAGGTTGTGCATAAAAGTTTGACCTCCAATGAGTGCTCTTGGTTCTTTTAAGCAAATGATTCACACAATACCAAAAAGGATTATTTCCACAATAACAATGACCAAATGGTGTTCCAAGATTAAATGTAAGAATTCTAATTAGCATTTTCTAAATTTTTTGAAAACTATACCATTTCATTTCCGTGCTAAAAAAGAGAGCACACCATAGACATGGAAACTAATCTAAGTCTTAAAGAATTTGTGAAAGATTTGGACTAATAATTTTTCTTTCTTAAGTTTTTTTTCAAGTAGAAGTAGATACAATATGGAAAATTAAATCTTCAATAGTTCTATAATGGAATTAAAACATGTCAATTCTAATGGTGTGATTGTTGTAACAAGTAATCTTAACCCTATGAACATTTTTGTTTTGAAAATTGTACAGAATATATTTACAAACAAATCTTATATATTATTTTTTCAAAAAGGTGCCTAAATTGCTTGAAAAAAAAGATTTTTCATAACTTTCAGATCACTAAATAATCGAAATTACATGAATCAAAGCTTTCCATGTAAACATAAATATATTCTATGTGTAGAATTTTTTTGGTGAATTTTGAGTTTTTGTGTTGTTTTCTTTGTTGCATTAGATGAAATTGGGGGGTCTTGGAGGACTGTGAGTTCCTTAGCTGCGAGGAACAGAGGCATGTTGCCATTGTAACACTCTGACGTGGCCAAAGTTCAGACGCGTTAGATTTGGAAAAAAAAATGAATTTTTTTTAAAACTTTTTTTTTCATTTGAAAACTTATTTTTTTATTTTATTTATTTAAATTCTGACAATGAGATGTTCTTCAAAGGCAAAGGAACAGCGAGGGGGAACATGCCTGAAACAGCCCTCCTCTTGCCGCAAATCACATCTAATGCTTAGAATAATGAATCATTAAACCCTTGATTGACAAGACATTTAAATTTTGAACAACAAACATATGCAAACAAGTCTCAAGTACAAATAATCTTGATTTTTTCATCCACTTGATTGTTTGTATATTCTTGTATTAGTTCCTTGATATTTTTATAATGTAATTTTAGAAACTATGATTTGTAAATATTATATAGTTCAATGGAGTCAAGTACTATATTTCACTTCAAAGAATGACTTTCCAGTTCAAAAAATGATATTTTAAAAATGGCTTGAATAAACAAATAAGATGAAAATCTACAAAATAAACTCAATAGAATAAGAATATAACATCCAAACTCAAAGAAAGATATTGTTTGAAAATTTTAAGTATTCAATCTACAAGAAATTTTACAATTTTTGTCTTAAAATTTTTATTGAAAATATTTGTTAGTATATTAGTAGATTCAACTGCATGTGGATATGATCTACGGATTATGTTTAAAAACTTTATATTGAAAAGACATCATTAAATTATTTTCTAAGTGTTATTTTATTGTACATCTTTAAATTTTTAGAAATTTGGACTACTTTTTGTCTTCATGGATTAAAAAGTTTTCAAGTAGACAACAAAATGTGCAAATCAAAAAGCTCCTTTGTACAAATCTAATGTCATACTAAAATGTTTTGAAGGTAGTACAATTGGTTACTAATTTGGAATTTTTATTTTTTGTAGTACATGTATTTGGTGGTAATACCTCTTATACAAACAACACTTTCTATTGTTATAATATTACAAAATTCCATATTATCACATGCTTTGGATACCCTATGTTGAACATGAAACGAGTTTGTGTATTATTGGTAATTTCAACTATTGTGACCCTTTAATACATTCATTACACAAGATCATCCTATTACCATAGTATTTGCAATACTAATTTTCCAAAGATGGGGAGAGCCCATCCATATTCTTTATCTTTGATAAAAACGTTGGAATTTGCTACAAATGGAATTTTCGATTTAAAATTGGTATCTTTCTCCCTCCCTTACCCTTGGAGAGATTACCTAATTGTATAAAAACATGGAAGCATAGTTTTATTAGAAACCTTAGAAGGTCTTCAATGTTAGGTGTATGATTCAAATCCAAATCTCACTAATTTAATCATTGTAGGTTAATATATTATTTAATGCATTGTGCAAATTTCCAAAAAATAAATAAAGTTGTTGTGACTTTAATCCCTAAACAATGGATTTGGTTTTTATATGACAAACTATATTTGGATTTCAAAATCTTTTTTATACATGCTTCATGAAGCTTACACAAATGACAAATCAATGATGAGCTTTCACCCTTCTGAAGGCAACTAGCAACTTCAAAGCAATTTCTTTAAGATTTCTAACAAACATTTCAATGGAAAACACACACATTTAAGTTGTAATTTGAAATACAAAACACAAATTGATAGATGCATTTCTTGGAGACAATGATAATGGTATAAAAAATTTGGGTTGTAGTTAGGTATTAAAATGCTTTCTCTAGGCTTGGTAGTACACTATCCATCTAGGTATGGCTAGGAGGAACTTTCCTCTTGACTACCCTCCGGACTACCCCTAAAGGTTCAAAGTCTTGAATAGTTTTTTTAAGAATTTTGGATAGGTCCCTACGATGCCAAATTTTTATGTGATTTTTAAAACTTATTTATTTATTTCATTTGGTGCCTAGGAAAAAAAGTTATGCCCTTCAAAGCTCAAAATGCTTGATTCTAGATAGCCTTAACTCCTCTAGATATGAAATTGATTTTTTTGGTCAATCATGCATTTATAAAAGTCTAACAAAGCATTTTGTTTACAAAAGAAATGAAGCTAGTTTCAAACACTTTTCACTTTTGTCAAAAAGAAAATTGATCACATCTTTATATAGACTTAGAATATATTAAGTTTGCTATTGTTTGTTTCATAGATTTTTTTGAGATATTTAAGGACATGATATAATAAAAGGCCATAATAATGAGGCATAGGTTCAAATCTAAATTGCTAGCTTTGAAAAGCCGATGTACTTGAGATTAGATCCACACAAATATTTCTGTTGAAGGGTTATCCTCAATCATGCTTCTACCACACACTTGTTTTGCTTAGGATTTGATTTTTGTAAAAAGAAATTCATTATCAATCACAAAACAATCTTGCATGAATTAGAATCAATCTTTACTCTTTAGCTATCAATTGTTGAAAGATTATGTTATGTTCAATTCTTGCAAAAAATGAGCTGAAAAATTAAACTTTAGACTATAAACATGCAAGTTTTTAATACTTGACAATTCTAACCAATACAAATTTATAGTTTGAAATT
Source organism: Rhytidiadelphus loreus (assembly GCA_947034895.1). Lineage (NCBI taxonomy): Eukaryota > Viridiplantae > Streptophyta > Bryopsida > Hypnales > Hylocomiaceae > Rhytidiadelphus > Rhytidiadelphus loreus. Next base: position 21,563,247 of record OX344765.1, on the reverse strand, counting down.
AATCAAACCTTAACCAACACACCAAAGGTCCTTGTGCTCACTTTTCAATGTATTTAGTCTAAAGTATTGGATTTGAAGTAAATAAAAAATGGAAGATTTTGATGTTCAAAGGATGAAAGTGCAACCTTTATGGAGGAATCAACCTTCATTCATGTAATGAGGAGAATCTTTGGCAAAGCTTCAACAGTCAGACTTCCAAATAGGGGGGATTCAACAAAAAACAATTGCTCAACATCAATACAATAAAAAGTTTGAGAGAACAATAGTAGGAAGGAGATATTTGAGCACCAAGCAACAAAGCAACAAAGTTGAAGCTTGGTGCCAAAGGTCCAATTGAACATTAGTTGGGTGGGCCACATAGGCCTTCTGGGCACCAAACTATGACACCATTGCATGGTGCTCAAATACCTCATTTTCTACTAGTAGAATATTTGGGTGAAATCTTTCAATTGCTTCAAAATCCTCAACGGTCTTGCAATCTTTTCCAGTGAATGTCAACACTTCAAATGAACAATCTATTTTTCTCATCCACAAATTTGCACGTTTCATCCACAACATCTTTCATCCCCTCTAATAAAAGATCACGTTCTACAGTACCCAAAATCAATGGAATGAATCAACCATGAAAGGACGCGCGCATCCCCACAACTAATAAAAGTAGTCACCCCAATACTCCGATTATTGGACCACTTGGTCCGTTTCTTTGTTCCTACAAAGCTAACAATGAAGTCACGCCTCTATCAGATGCCCTTTTCGGTCCACAACACAACGTTCTTACAAAGGTTATTAACGTCCTTCCTTCCAGAGTGGGTCCATTGGATGAGGGCAGAGAATCCTTCAATCTACTTACTCCTATGTAAGACAAAAGTGCATTTGTTCATCCTTGGAGCTCTGTGCGCCCCCCACCAAAAGGGGAGGTCTCCCTGACACTAGTTTGACTGCCAATGAGTGCTTTTTCGTTTTTCTGTAAGTCGATGATTAACACTGTCTCCCAAAGGATTGATGATTTCCACTGTGACCAGCTACGTTATAGCTCGTCTTTGCACAGTCCATCTATCCGAAAGCACTCCCTGTGTTTCGAAAAGGAACTGGACGTACTACGAGTTCAGATGAAGTATCCGCCGCGGGGAAAGGGAGAGTGACTGGAATTCATCAGCCAGATGAGATGAGATGAGATGCAATGCAATGCCGTGGTGGCCTGGATGGCCGTGGTGGTGGTGTTACTCTGGTTTCCTAACTGCCCTACAACAGCACCTGCCAGGCGCCAGGGACCTTTTGCTGATTGTTATGTGGGTGCCAAATTATTGCCAACAGTTTAACGCCTGTCCGTCGGATAAGTTAGTTCTGCTGCCGTGCCGTGAGTGGGGACTCCGTCAGCTGCATGGAGGGAGAGAGGGAGAGAGACGGACTAGCTAGCTCGCTCCAGGAAAGCAAAGGCGGTGGATATTTCGACTTCAGTTCATTAGTACCAGGGATCGAACATAATTAAGTTACCGTGTCAACGTGTGAAGCATCAAAGTGTCGTCAGGGGGACGCCACGGCGAAGTGAAGCTTTAACTTAACTTACACAATGGCGTTCACATTGTGCTTCCATCGCTCCACTGATGACTCGTGCTCGGGAGGCGTGAGTGACGTTCCGGCCAAAGCAACCGCTGCAGGGATCCAAGTGCACGGGTCCTGACATGCGGTGGCCACCCGTAAAACCGCCACTTGTGGCTACTGTGCCTAGTTGGTACTATTGTTAGACTAGTCAAATTTTCATATTTTCATAAGTTGGCAAGTGGAAGGGGGTTCCAATGCAACAAAGAATGTGGCATTTGGATACGGGATGCAAAAGTTAGGAAGGGTCAAAGTGTGTTTTTTGGTAGAGGTTTGAAAATCGTTTTTTCCATGTAAGATAGAAACACCTATAGGTGATCACTCAAGCGATTATGTGATGGATCATGAGTAGTATGAGGTGATGTAAATTTTTTTCCCACATAAAAAGATAGGAAATATGGGGATTGTAAATTTTTCATAATTTTGTTTTCCCGAAATTGAAAGTATTATGAATTTTGGGAGCCAAAGAGTACTCTGAGCCCATAGCCAATGTCTAGACTCTTCCAATTTTGATCATAACTGAACTCTAGTTTCCCACTCAGTACTTCCTACTTTCTTGTTCACTATTTCCCGCACACTTTGGGACATGTGAGATGACCTTATTTGTTCCAATCTTGAAAAGGAGAGAAACACACATTCCAAGGAGAAAAAAAAACATTTCAAGCTTGAACGTCCTACCTAGCTTGAAATAGTGCACCCTACAAGTTAGGCATGGCTCCTTGCATAAGAAGAGTTTTGAGGCCTCTAAGAGATTGTAAATTCCCTATAGTTCCCACAATCTAGGAACTTGGCCGTAGTTATCTAACATGGTAGAAAGACTGCTATGTCAGATATTTTTTATTGTTTTATCTTTATTTTATTCTTACAAAATAATCTTTATAAAATCTTTTTAAACAATTTATTTATTTATTATTATTTAATAATCTAACTACTCTATTGTGGTTCACAACCTGAAATAGTCTTTTAGAAGCTTGAAATCACATGTAATGATTGGAAATGGGTAGTTCTACCTTAAGTATATAGTGATTTTGGAAATATACATAGAGTGATGATGATAATGGCGGTTCTGGATTAGTGGCGCATTTGGGGGCATGTCCACTTTAAAAGTTTGATTATTGAAATGATAAATGGTGATTGATTTGCTAGCTACTACAGGGCCTCTAGTGTAGGCTTGTACTCTCCTATCTTTTAATCCCTACAGTTCTTATATTCAAAAATGAGGAAATGTCCTCAAAATTTACAAAAAAGCACTTGGGAGAAAAAGAGTTGTAAAATTTTTGTATGCATTTTAAAGAACTTCTAACTATAGGATCTCATTCTTAACCCCTACAAGACTATTGTAAGGAGCCTACTTGGGGTTATTTGAGTTATTAGATAGCACTGTGAACTTCATAATCTATAATTTTTGCATAAATTTTTTGGAATGGATGCTAATCATCCTAATCTACATTATGTCAAGTTTTGTTTTGCGTCATCTTGATAAATATGACAAAATTTGAACAATCCAATTCCAAATAATGAGGTGAAAGTTATGAGGAGTTTTATTTTGCAGGCTATGAAGGTAGAAAAAACATATAAAATCGTTTTTTGAACTCAATTTTGAAAAATTTTGAACAAAAAACAAAACATAAAATACCAATTGTTGAATAGAACATTCTTACCATTGGGAATAACAATTCTTAATCCCTTATAAAGTTATTAGCTTTTTCAGCTTTTCCTTCATCATGTACAAATTTCCATTTTATAATTTTTTTGAAGATGAATATGAAAGTTTTTTACATATATTTTCAATCCGTATGTCTCAATGCTCATTATGGGTTATTTCAACTAGAGTTTTGAGTTTTAGGCTTTATTTTGTTCAATCTTCCTCACATTAGAGAAAAAATGGGACCTCCAAAGGGCTGCTCCAACAGTAGTTCAACTACCCTCCCATCTTTTTTTTTGGCAAAAAAAAAATCCCCTAAAATCACCCACCTCAAACTTGCTGTTTTTAATATTGCCAGTGGCACAGGAACCCAGTTTTTAATTTTTTTAAATTTTTTCTCAAAAAAAAAAAATTACGGAAAAAAAAAATAATAATAATTTTTTAGTCACCGGGGCTGACTACTCCGGCGATATTCTCCCAAGCTAACTTTCCTCTATAGCTAGATTCCGACCAAGGATTACTTTGAAAACAATAACCTTGTTTGGTCACTCCAAAGCAACCCTTCGGAGGCCTCAATTTTTCTCTAATGTTCACTCTCAAAAAAAGATTCTAATATCTTAGAAAGCCAGCTTTGAAATTGAATGTTCATTTGAATTTGCAAGGTTGCAACTAATCAAATGGGATATTTATCACTCTGGTTGCTATGCATCTTTCAAAGTTGGATGAACTCATGATCAATTTTTAACTTATGTATCTTTTACTCTACAATTCTAATGTTTGATTTGATAAAACAAATTGAATCTAAAGAGGTGCATTTGTCAATAATGATAAGATGTACTCTAATGATTGATTACACTTACTTATTGGAGATCAAAAGAAAAATTTCAACATGAATCTTTGGAGTGGACTTAAAGATATTACTATATGAGTTCATCTTTGTAAAATAAATAAATAAAAATCTATTTATTTTGGCCAAATCCAAGGCCAAATAACACCCTTCTCCTTCCTTCACAAATATTTATCTTATGTCATATTGTAATATTTTCAAATGACAATTGAATTTTTTATAAAATATTCTTTCCATGGATAAAATCATCAAATATCACCCAATTTTTTACAACACATGTACATTTAGATGATGAAATGACATTGAATCTTTACACTAGAAGATAAACATGTCCCATACAATCAGGAAAAAATCCGATTGGTTGTCTTAAATGACAATGTCACAAGACTACCATAAATGAGGTTACAAGTTGATGAGTATAAATCTAAAGTTGTAATGTTGTCATGTAGACAACTGGTGGATGTAGAATTGATAAGCAAAGGCAAAACACTACTTGCATCAATAATTACATTGTCATTTGCAAAATGTTCAAATTTTTAATGTGGACTTGCACAACTAATGTGGATTGTTCACAATCATACTATAGTAAAAAATATACAACTTGAAATCCAATTAAACAATTTTTTGTTTAGAGATAGCATTGTTTTTTAGAAATTTGTTGGGTTTTATATTTGGTGCTAATTCTTTATTTCTTTGACGACAACTAATGGCGACATAGTCTAAGCACTTCACAATTTGAGAATTTCAATCATTCTCCAATTGATATTCCATTTTCTCCAATTATTGCGAAGTCATACTTCTTTTAAGTTTTAAATGTTGGTTTGACAAATGTGACAAATTGAAATATTATGCAAGATTTATTTCTTCATACAAAAAAAAAAAAAAAATTGAATAAGAGGTTTTCAAAATTTTGGATTATGTTTTTAGAATTATTTTCCATAAAATTGCCCTACAACTATGGTATCTTCTACTAAACTTAGTGTGATTTCTATAATATAATCTTCCATGCATCAATATTCATATCCTTAGGAAATAAAAACTTGCACAACCTAACTTGAGAATATAAATGGCTTTAATATCCTTGGCTACTTGAATTGTGAAGATTTAGAGGCTAAATGTTGCATTGGCTAATGTGGACAGTTTACTTGACATGGATTCAAAAGTACCATACAATAGTAGAACATTAATCAATCTTCTATGAGGAATGACTAGAAGCCAATTTCTAAACTAAGGTAGGAGGCTCAATTGTTGGAGGGTCATTTTCAATCGACCATACACATTGGCCATTGATCGCGCAGTATATTCTAGAAAAGATTGAGTGATTTTGAATTCAAGAAATGGGATTGCAGGTGTTCCGTTTCTGAACTCTACTAACTTTAGAATACATACTATCGTGAGTGTACTTGGGTGCTATAGCACTTTATGAATTTAGTGAATAAAAAACTAATATAAGTAATGAAATACTTGGACTTATTATTTCCAATGGATTATGAATTGAATGAAAGCACATTGTACTTACTTTTAGGCTAAACTTCAGCGACTTACAAACATGTTGTGATTGCTTACTGGTATACCTATGAGCAAGACTAGAGCCCTATGGCATGTCAGTTTGAAATTCTCTCATAATTTCAATTTGCCTCAAAAAAATTAGGAAAAAAAGGGACTCATGCCTTTGTCACTTCTTCACATGCCTCAAAATTCTTGACATGATTGGCTGCTTTGATTTCGCACCACAAGCTTTTTTTCCCTTAGATGCACGATTATAGAGCCTCCTACCTTGCTTCTGTTATTTCTTTGCAGAATTTTACATGTGCATGCAAGTTAGGACAATTGTAGAGTAGTCTATATCTTGTAGAGCATTTATAAATTAATAGTTGTCTAGTTGTATAATAGCTCAACAATGAATAAATCAATGCAAAACTTTGAAACTATTCCGAATTTATGAAGGATAAACCACCATCAATTGCTATTTATTATAATTTAGAACATCATGATGTAAACCAAAATTGAGCATCATCCTACAATTAGAAAATTGAGAAGTCACGATAATAGGTCTGAAGTTCAAAATGCAAAAAAATGTTCAATTCTAGGGATTTGCAAAAAAATGATTGAAGTAGAAACTAAACTTAGTAAGCTTCATTTCATTAGTAAGGCTTAGATTTTTTCTTAAATCATGTAATGCTTAAAATTTAGATCAAGAGCAAGGATGTACATGTTACCAAAATATACTAAAATAGCATCTTCTCTTGTCCGCTATTTAGCATCTTTTTATATAAGGACATCAACAATACTTCAATGATGGAATATCTACCACCATTCATTATAGATACATTCAATTAATTCTCAAAAGAAAGAATTGATGAAATATTTTAGTCCTTCATCCAAGATTTTGCACTTGAAACCATTTAATAAACAATTTTTGGTCTTCTAACTCTATTTTAAATCCAATATGTATTTTGATTGTTTTGGTCATATTAAGTGAAGTAGAAAAATCTATTTTTTAACATGCATGGCCGAACTCACTCATGCAATACTTTGAAGTCCTAGCAATTTTTGTAAATTGTCATTGCAACACAGGTCAAGAATGAGATCCTACAATTAAAAATTCTTCAAAATGCATATAATTTGAAGTACAACTTGTTTTTGTCCAAGGTGTTGTCTTTTGTGGAATTTTGAGAGTATTTTTTTATTTTTGAGCCAAGGACCTTAACCCTGTAGGACATTAGGATACAATGTGTCCTCTTCAAATTTTCAATGGCAAATTCTTTGTAGGGTGAAACAAATCTCAATATTTTGTAAACTAGGGTCTTGTAGAGTAACAAATTTATGTATTTGTTTCATTTTTCAAAATCTGAATGTGAGAAGTATTTTAAAATCTATTTGTGAAATGCAGTCTAATAGAAATAGGAAGCAAACATATTGTTTTTCCAACGGAATGAATAGTAGGGATGGAAAAAAAATTCTTAGAGATTTGTAATCTTCAATTGGCACAAAAAAAATTGGGCTTGGAGAATTCTTTTTTCAAATTTGTATTTTTAGCAATTTAAGAAATAAGAGGTTCAATTTAGTATGATTGAGAATACAAAATAATTAGAATGATTCCAAAATTTTGGAAGATGTTCCTAACAATATGCTAATAATATTAATTGTTAAATTTCAGAAATTGACACATATATAAATTTTTAAAATTTTTTAAGACCCAACTTAGTCAATTTTGGCTTTCTACTCTTTTTGTTTGAAAATGTGTGCAAATTTGAGAGAATTTAATATTTTTCAATTGTTTCAATTAAAAATACTAAATTTGCCTTAGATTTCAATACAATTTTTTTGGGTGGGTGGATGAGTAAAAAAGCATTGTTCATCTTCTTGTAATTTTTCTTTATCAAAAGCTATGTTTTTGCCTATAAAGTTGATCATCCAAAATTGTTATAATCTAAAAATCCAATAGGCAAAATTTTACGCAATTAATTCCATGTATACTAGACAAATTAATATTTACTTTTGTATGGTTAAAATTGAAAAATTCAAGCACATCCATGTACAAAAATATATCAAAGTGGGACAATTCTTTGAAAACCTTGATTGTCAAAAAGTTGTTGGGCCTTGAGCGGTTAAGGAGTTGAGATAGGGATATCCAAATGGTGTTTAAAAGTGCCACTTGATGGAGTTTTTCATCATGGATAACTCCTCTTTGTAGTATTCAAATGATGCATTCTTGGATGCATTGAAATCTCCTTTCATTTTCCATTCAAATTTTTTAATTGATTAGTTTAAGAATAGAATGGTGCACACTAGAAAAAGTGATGGATTTAGGTGTCCCTACCTTAAGGACAATTGTAGTTTATTCATACTTATGGTCTTTTGTTCAACAATATTATCATTCATAGTAAGGTGTCTTTTAAAGTGCGTCATTGACCCAAAAATGCTATCATCACTTTGTATACATCTCCAAAACCAATATGTACCTACTTGAAAAAAAACGATTTAAGAAACTCTATAAAAAAAACTTTGACCCTTTATAACTTTTGCATACAATATCCAAATGTCATGTTCTTTGGTGTGTTGGATCTTCCTTTCACTTGGCAACAAGAAAATCAATGAAAATTTGACTAGCCCAAAGGATGCTATACACCTAGAGTCCAGTTCCATTCTTCTTGAGTTTCATTGCACAAATTCCAATCTTTCATCCAATTATAAGTGAGGATTTCAAGCCTGTAGCTTACACAACAAATTGGGTTGTCCTCTAGGTATAAAGCATTCCTAATAATAAATAACTAGGCATAGTAGCAAAAAGTGTTGGGTTGGGGGGGCACCTTACATGCATCCATAAATAGCTTCCTCGATAATTCCGAAAAAAAAATAGAAAGAAGAAAAAAGGGATTTTGTTTTGTCTTCCAAAACACCCACCCTTGTGCCTTAACCCCTAAAGGACCAAACAACCATTGAACATACGACATACATAGGTGATCTCAAGTAGGTGCATATGACGTCATTTTTAACAGATGTTCTTCAAATCTGAACACAAGGTGTGAACATATACCCCCTAAATAGGAAAACAATTTCTTTTTCCAATTAGGTGCTCGGATCAAAAGTTATGCCGCCCTGAACTTTTCTGACAGCTCGGGTAGCTTTGGGCAGCATGTGCAAAACTCCTCTTCTACTTTCACAATTTCTGCCTTGGCGGTCCTTGAGGGGTTAACTTACCTTACCTTAGTTGGCCTTTCGCAGTTCTTTGGTTCCTTTGTTCATCATCATTTCCAGGAACTTAACTTACTCCAGTAACTTACTAGTGAGTTCCTGCCAGTACTCCAATACGCCTGCATGATTGTGTCCATATGCCAGTCGTACGTCTGTATGATTGTGTCCATAAGTTATCGACGGGACTACACGGCACTGACGGACGGACTCCGTCACTTGAATTTCCTCCTTCCTTTTTTCTCTTTCAAATTTTATTTTTATTTATTTTAAACCCCAGACAGTCAGACGCTGCCTCTTTCAGTCAGCACTCCGTCAGCCCTAACTTACATTCACAAACAATTCCACATCAACTCACCTTCCTTGACCCTTGAGCACCCCACAAGTAAAAAACCTGACCTCTCAAAATTGAAAGATTTCTTTGTTTGACTATTATAATCTTTTCAACGAGACAGTCAAACCCTTTCCTTTGGGTTTGTCTCCACTACCAATTGGTACGGTTTAGTTTATGTGAATCTCTTTTTAAGTGATAGTTTGATTGGAATGAGTTTAGAAAGTGTCTCGATTTTTGTAAACACGCGTTGGGCGCTTAGGGGTTAAGCTTACCTTAGAGTCTTCTTAGACTTCACAGACACAGCATTGTCCAGAATGGGCTCAGACCTGGCTGGTCTCTCTTCCGACAGTTTTTCGAATTGATTGACTGGCTGATGCAACAAGCCCCAGGCCTCGAGGGAGGAAATGGATGAACAGAACAAGTTCCATCCGTCCATTTCTCTCCTTTTCATCCATCCATCCGTCCATCCGTCTGCCAAATAGGGGAAGATAAAGTCAAAACATGGAAGATGATTATCTGACTGTTACTACAGACTAGGCCGTTGTACAAAAGGATCAGCGGCGTAATTGCCTACACTGGCTGAAGGGCTAACTGAGCACCCCTTGGCCCTTGCAAAAGGTTCTTGTCACAATTCAATGCTAAGAGCATCTGCAATGCATACTCGGCACAAGGTAGTAGGAGGCTCAGAAATGGCTCATCTAAGGGTCAATCCGCCTTTTTCATGTATTTTTTAAATGGAAATATTTTTAGCTCATTTTTCAGACAAAGAATAACAGAAGAGGAATCTAACACAAGTGGTTCCATATTTTTTGAAGCGTTTTTTAATTACTTATGGATTTTCAAAGGAGTTGTGTCATAGGTCCCTATTTATGTTCTTAGGTCTTCCATAAACCGTTCACTTGCAACTTCTAAAGAAAAATGGGAAAACAAAGAGAATGATTGGCTCTTGCAATTAATAATGTTTTTTTTATTTCATTCATTCAATGACTGTAGAGGTCAATTTATGAACTACCGTTTGTCCATTTCACAGCCACTTGTAGGGTTCATTCTTAATGCCGGCTCCATTTCAAAGCCTCCTACCTTACAAGTCATGTAATGGAAAATGGCGGGCCATTCTATGTGGGCCATACAATGCTCCGTTTTTCTTTGAACAAATTAAGTAACAATGAACACTTAATTCCCAATAAAAGTCTAATGCTTCATGGGCTCCAATATTTGTGTGAAAATCCCTATAGTCACGGTCTCCCACCCCAAAAATGGGCCCCCAAAATCTTCAGTTGAGCATCATCGGTAGCACGGAGAGCAATAGAGCCTTTGTAAAACTTTAAAATAATCAACACCTCACAACACCAATGTTGTAGAGAATGGTGAAGGATGAGCGAGGTAGATGTCTTGCAATGAGATTATGCATTTGGAGAAAGAGAATCTCAAATTTCACTTGTTCAACAACTCAGGCAACACTTGAATTTTTTTTAGTGCACGAGGACATACTTTGATTTTGTCATTTTTGGTGAATGAGTTTTTATTTATTTAAGTAGCACCTCAACAAAAATGATATTTAACTTCAAAGTCATCCATCATCTCATTTTTTAGCAATTTTTCCAAATCATCAAATTTTCATTATCCAAAGGCCAAACCTTAATGGACCAAATGTTAATTCAAAGGATAATTGGAATTCAAGTAGGTGATGATGAAGTCAAAAATGATTGAATGCTTACAAAAAAATTCCACAAGATGGAGATCTTCACCCCCTTCATGAGAATGTAAAAAAAATCTAATCAAATGCCCTAATCAAAATTCATATTGCTAAAAAAAAATTGAGTAATTTAGGCAACTTTGGCATCTTTTGCTAATTCCTCATCTACCTCTTAAATTTGACATGTGTAATTAATAGAAAAATATGTGATTGTCAAAAGAAAATTGAAATATAGTGCATAACTCTACTAACTATGTTAGGTTAGTTTGAAAACAAACATTTATGTCTAACTATAAATACTATTATCTTGAAATTTTTTATCTCAAAATTTTTAAAAAAGAACATTGGATGAAGGAGATACAAGCCCCCAAGTTACAACCATTAAATGTAATTTGGTGAACTCAAATTGAACCTTTGAACTTCGATTGGCTTACAAAAAATCAGTTTATCTTGGATTGATCTGAAAACTTTACCATTTAGAGAGCACAAAAATTTCCAACAAATTTGATTGAATTTGGACATCAAATGCAAAAGTTTCAACACTTTGAATTGCACTTGAAACTATGTGAGGACACTTTTGGTCATGTGGGGCATTTAAGGGATATCCTAACAATGGTCCTTCCCATGCTCAAAAAAGTATCATGCTTTGCTGAATGTTTAGGAGGGACTTATTAGTTGGGGAGACAAATAATACTAAGGTAATATGCTCTTAAAATCATACCATTTAAGCCTACCGAACTCATCATTGACAATCTAGTGAAAAGAGGTTGCCTACTTTGGTTTGTATTAGTTGCCTCCACTCTCCCAAAAAATTTAAAGGCTGTTGATTTTAAAAAAATGCTTCCCCTTCCAAAATACCGTCGATTTCTCAAAATTTCTCAAGCCGTTGATCTTTGAGATTTAATCTGAGCCATCCATCCAAATGCGAATATGGATACAGAATCAGAATACGGATATGGTACTAAAATATGGATACAAATATTCGATATTTGAATACAATACAATACAGATATGAATATGATATACAAATACGAGATTTTCATTGTCCCATATTGTTTGTCATGTTAACCTCGTTCAAAAAATTATAAGTAAGGGGAGGGGGAGATGAAGAATTAAGAAATTAATTTTAATTAATAATAATTTTTTTAAACCCGGGGGTTTGAGGGGTAGTTTACTTTTTTTAATTCATTAATTAAAATTCTGAGTGTATTGTGACAGAAGTGTTACAATGGACTCAAAAGTAGTTGTACCAGCCACATCCCACAATAATAGATATTTCAAGGAGTATGTCACCCATTTCTAGATAGGGATCGCATTTAGAACATGGTCACTTTTAGAACAGACTACTGCCTTAGTCACTTCAAAGTAATTGGGGGTACTCAATGAGCCATACAAGCTAAGACAATTTTGTTCAATGAAGGGGGCTCCTATGGAGCCTCCTTTTGAAGGCTGTAAAATGGACACTTGTCTCTCTTTGGTAAATAATGTTATCCAATGAAGGCCATAAAATTAACCCTATTTTTAAGTAAGGTAAAAATAGATGCACAAATGGATATTAGGTGAAGGTCATAAAATCAACCCTATTTAACCCTTAAATGTCGTGGAAGACGTTTGGTGTCCGATGGATGATAAAGAATCCTTGCAATAGGACAAAAGAGCAACTATTCATCCTTGAAATTTTGTTGTGAAAAGGGGAGGTCTTCTACAGTAGTTTGACCTCCAATAAGTGCTTTCACTATTTCTAAAGTCCATGACTCATACGGTCACCCCTTCGTCCTTTAAGGGTTTAAGTAAGGTAAAAAGAGATGCACGAATGACATCTCCTAATAATCTAAAATTGCTTTTCCCGGCCAAGTTGGCCCAGCAGACCCTAAATCCCCGCCCCGGAAGAAAGCAAGTTAGTCGAATATTTGGTTTCATTATTTTATGTGGAATTGGGTTGGGGGAAGCTAATTAATTAAGTTATGTTAACTTATTAATTGGTATTAATTAAGAGAAGCCCGGGATCAAGTGTCAAACAATAGATTAATAACTTAGAATAAGCTTATTCTCTCGCTGAAATTCCCAGCAACTCCTCCGCCGTTTAATCCGTGAGTTTCATGTCTCACGTCTATGAATCAAATGCGGGCTTGCTGCATCAACTCCCCTTTAAATAGTACATATACCATACGAATACGAATACCGTGTCTGTATTTTGTACGGGTTGCTCCTGTACTGTACCCGCCTTTCAGTTCCCCCTCACAGGCCAGCTACTCGAAGCGAACAGTCGATTCCGCCTGGATTCCTGAGATGCCTTTTTGATGCCTTCTCCAGGACATGGGGTGCAAGACTCTTCAGTACACGACCATCGGTAATTAATAAAATGATATTTACACTACTGTACTGTAATTGGTTTTCAAAATGGTATAAGGTTCAAGGTAGAACTACCTATCACCCCCTGATTTGCAATCTGAATATCTTGGGGCCAATTTCAATAGTGGTACATATTTTTCAGAGGTGTGTGCTTGTTTCACGAATCAAACCCAAGTGGAATTATAATTTTTGGATTAAAATTGTAGTTTCTATAAATTTTTGAAGTAATTGGACTGAAATTACAGAACCGTCAGTAGATTACAGTAATAAACGTTCCCTAATGAACCTATAACCGCCCAAGTCAAGTACAAAATATTGACCATTAATGGAGTGACACATTATCCCTTGTTGTCATAAAAAATCAAATTTTATCATAGAACGCTTTAATTTCTGTCATAAGACGAATGAATGTGGATGTTTTATGGACAAAATTAGGTGACGGAATTGGGCTGGTCTACTCACTAAGTTGGGAAATTAACGGTAATGGGCTAGTTTACCTTAATTCTTGGTATAATTTCATCAAGAGTCTAAACTTGTTTACAATAATTTTAAAAATCAATTAGTATTGTAGTTGACACTAAATATACCATTCAATTAGTGTACTAAACTAGGTAAATTGGAAACAAATGATTGATGTGTGTTGGACTTTCTTTTTCTTTTAAGTTTTCTTGAAAACCAATAGAATTCCATTTTCCAAACAAAATTTACATAGAAGCCAATCACCGCAATCTAACAACAACATCCAAAGGTTTCAAAGCATCGTCACCATGCCTTGCCAACGGCCTCAACAACACTACACTCTAGGTTTGTCACACTTGTCCAAAGAAAAATGACTCTCTACCAAGACCCCTTCTCAAGAAGTACAAGTTGTAATGTTCCTTCCCATCACTCCCACATTTGCTCAACATCAAAAAGCCTTTGAAGCGGGCAGTTTTGACAATGACCCTTAGAGGAAGACATGGAGGGCTAGTGAGAGGCGTGAGAAGAAGGGGAAGGACTTTAGTGAGGACTTCTAAGGGGGTTTGAGTGGTGCCAAGTTGATGATCAGGGTGGATTGACCCCCTCGCTCGGCCTTACTAGGGGTGTATGTAAAAAAAGAGCCCCCTATTTTGGACCGTTCTAGGATATATTCCTAACCTCCCAAAATTAATTTGGGGTCTGTGATCGCAAAAATGAATTAAAATTTTACAAAAAAATTCATGTGTGAAAAATAAATAATTCCAGGGTTTGCCTGCAGGGCCGAGCAAGGGGGTCAGTTCACCCTGGCCAAGTTGATTGGGTCTTCACTACACCGCCACATCTCACAAGTGAGCCAGGCAGTGCCTCCCCACTTCTGGCTTCATGCTGTGGTGAAATGGAGTGCAACCGGTGGTGATGCTCTTCACTGTATGTTGGCCCTGGGTGACTTGAGAGTCCCCTCAGTTGTATCTGTTTGTATGTAATGTATGTATGTACCCAAACGTGGCTCCCCTCCTGTCTGCTGCTGCTAAAATATTTGGAAGTCAGTCAGTCAGTCACACTAATTCCATAGTTATCCCCAGTATCTGCCAGATTCTCCCACTATGCCTATGCCTATGATAAATTGTGAAAGTTCATGAGACCGGGCACTCGAAAGACTGTGCCGTAAGCTTAGGGGCCAACTGAAGTGCACTGCACTATACTGCAAAAAGTAAAAGTAGGCTAGGCTAGGCCAGGCCAGGGAAGGTCGTTTTTTTGAAAAGGGGGGACTCTGAGAACTATTTGGACAAGGGATGGGAAGGGGGCCTTGGGATTGGGGAGCTGCAGTCATGGCCGAGTAAGTTACAGTACGAACCAATGGCAGGGGAACCTCCGGTATCAGAGGGGGAAAAGCTGAGTGAGCTCAAACTGAAAAGCAGGAAACTGGCCTTATTCAGAAGAAAAAAAAAAGCATCGTCCGCAGATTCCGCTTCAGAAATTAATTAATTAAGAAGTTTTGTGTTTTCATTTCTAGGATAATGAGGTTTGGGCTTTGGGCTTTTGGGAAAAGCTGAAATTTCTGGCTAAGAGCATCCCCACCAACGTGTTCTCTATCCTCAAACTAGTCAACCTTGACTTTATAGAGATGAGACCTTGCGAGTTCTCTATGGTAGCCGACCCATACTTGATCACCCTCCTATTCTTGGCCAATAGACTCTTGTAATTTCAACCATAGGCTATTGTAGTTTGCAGAGTTCGAGGAGCAATTTGGGCACATTATGATTGGTTGCAACGCTGTGAATATTGCAACTGGCCCTTGATCGACTTTGCAATAGCCTACATCACCATTGTAGGTTGAAGAGAATCTTTCACTAAAAAATTCATAATAATTACATTTTTTGTAATAAAATTTTGGAAAAATATGCAATCCTTCCAAATTCTATTTCTGTACATGAGAAAAATTTAGCACTTAGAAAAACTGTGCTCCAAATATGCGTAATTGCTTAAGTGATCCGGTATGGGTCGGCTCCTATATATGAGCTCCAATATAGGGAATTGGGCCCAACTTTTACCGAGTTCTCTATAAATTTGGGGTAGAGATCTTGTTTCGAGACCGGTGCGCGCAAGCTTCTGTATCCCCATCCCCATCTGAGGTCCTCTCCCTAAATTTTTAGGGATAGAGAACACGTTGGTGGGGATGCTCTAAGGTGGCCACCTTTCAGGAAGAGCTAATTGCGTTTTGGGGGAAGCTAAACTCTTTGAAATGATTTACAGTCAATTTTCTCGGAAGAAGATTAAAAAAAATTGGGATGTAATCGAAGTCGTTTCATATGTTTTGGACATTTGTGGAATTAGGTATGAATTTTTGAAGTTGAAACGCAAGAGGGGTCACTAAAAACGAGGTCACTTCTTGAAATGTACATTGTTGGTACATTGAAGAATGCAAAATGTATCTCCATGCTAATGGTCACTTCTAGAGCATCCTACCTTAAACATGGATAGGTCAAATTGTCTGGTTGATCTGGTCAAGTGGATACCCCCCACCCAAAACCTCTACTTTTAGCTATTATGTGCCTAAGTTATTTTTATTTTGACTCGTCAAATTTTCAAATTTTCTTGTTGGTTAGTAAAAAGATGTTCCAATGTACCAAAGAATGTGGCATTTGGATATTGTATGCAAAAGTTAAGAAGGGATAAAGTTTTTTTTGGTAGCTAAGTGTTCTAAAATTGTTTCTTCAACTAAAGTACATATTGATTTTGGAGATGGACATATAGAGATGTTGGTAGTTTTAGGCAGGGTGCAATTTTGGGTGTATCCACCTCAAGTCTTGCAAGAAATGAATTTCATTCACACGTGTACTAGTCATTGGGCCAATGAATTTGCTAACTTGAGTATCTTTGCAAAAGAGAGACCTTATTTTTCAATAAATCGACAAAAAACACCTACTAAAGGGATGTAAACCTAAAACCACAACTTTTTTTACTCCAGATAGCTCAATGATCAAATTAATCAAGTTTTAATGTGAAATTGTTAGCTTCCTCAAGAAAATACCAATCCAAGCAGTTTTGAATTTGTTCAACACTCCCAAAACATTCTACAAATTTTTACCATATTCTCAGATTTGTATTAAAAATGTGCATCCAGGAAATATAAAATAGAAGGAAAACCAAATCAAAAGTCAAATTCTAGTAGTTGATCAAAACCTCAAATATCACAATGTGGTTGTAGGAATGAAGTAATAAGGTTCTTTAATTAGAATTCCATTTAATATTTCTTAAAAGCCAACGAATAGGAGTTGGGTGCCTATGTTGAGCACCAATTGCTAGGTATTGGCCATCAACAAATTGATTGATGTTAGGCATCAACCATTAACGCCCAACACATACCCATTGGAGATGAACACACACCAATTGGCTTCCATTTAATAATCCCTAGCAAGGGCCATAATGGGATTTTCAATTTTCCCTAGTTTTAATTATCCCTTGTGCTAAACAATTCAAATTTGTTGGCACCTAGTTCCTATCTATTATCTCTCATTTATCCCATTAATCCCTACCAAGGTCAATGTCCTTGTATGTCAATTATTTGTCAAGTGTTATTTGTACAAAACAATTCCTAAACCCTATTTATTAATTCAACTCTTTGTAAAAGGTCAAGTACCTAGTTCCTATCTATTGGCTCAACTCTTTGTTAAGGGTTGGTTATTCCTTGCACTAAACAATTCCTACATGTTGGAGTCCAATTCATATCTATTGTCTCAATTTGGTGTCAGTGGTCAAAAAGTCAATTTTTAGCAAGAGTTAATGATTCCTACCATTTGATTGAAGCCTAATTCCTGTTTGTTGGCTCAATTTTTCATTAGAGACAAGGTCAATTTTTTGTCAAGGGTTAGAGTGCCCAATTCATATCTAGTAGCTTAAGTCTTTTGTCAAGGTCAATAATCAATTATTTAGTTAGTAAGAAATTAGAGTTCAATCTTTTGTCAATCAAGGATCAAGGTTAATTCTCTTTGGTTTTGACTCTCTCTTGTACTAAACATCTAACCTAATTATTTTGAGTGTTTGGGAGAATTAATCCACACACTTGTTTTTGAAGATTTTAAGTAAAAATATGCCCCTTATTTTGTAGGTGGTTCATTTCCATTCCACAAACCTTCTCAATTATAAGGAGGTATCTAGTTCTAAATGAAAACTCAAAATCATCAGAGTAAATTCTTCACGATTTTAATCCTCCTTTGCATTAAACAAGATGACTTCTATCCATTGAAGTCCCATTCCTATCTATTTGCTTAATTTTTCATTAAGGTCCAGGCACCCAATTCCTATATATTGGCTCAAGGGTTCATGGGTCAATTATTTGTTTGGGGTCAAATGTAAATTATCCTTGGTTTTAATTTTTCCATGCACTAAGCATGGGATCCACCTTTTGAAGCATTTGGGTGAGTCAATCCACACTCAATTGTAAAGACTTGTTTGTATGTATATCCAAGCAAAAATATGCCCTCTATTTTGTAGGTGGTTTTCATTTTCTATTTCGCAAACATTTCCAGCTATATAAAGGTCTCCTATTCCAAATAAGCATTGAAAATTTCTATCCAAGGCATACAACAAATCTCAATTTCTTGTGGTTTTACTAGGGGCCAACTATACAAGTTAATTCTCTCTTCCCCTTTTGAGGGTGATGCTAAAATTTAATTGACTGTGAGAGATTGTAGTAGGACAAAAAATTGACAACTTCCTCTAAAATGTCCAAGAGATCTTCTCCTAAATTTTGGTTGTCAAAACGACAACTTATACTAATTTTTGGTTGTCATAGTCATAAATTAGTATTAGTGTTGTCTTACAAGGGAAAACCTATAATAATTTCGGTTGTCAAAATGACAACCTTCATTAACCCTAATTTTTTTTCTTGTTTAGAGGCCTAACACTATAAGAAACCCATGTTTTTTGTGACGAGTCCTGATTTTTTATGACGGATTTTTTTTGATGTCTAAGTTGACATTTAGTTGTTTTTATGTTTTTCATGACATCCAATTGATCTAAAGAACATAATTAAAAACGTAAAAACAGCTAAATGTCAACTTAGACATAAAAAAAAATCCATCAGAAAAAATCACGGCTCGTCACAAAAAACATGGGTTTCTTCTAGTGTAAAACTACTTCAAAATATTAGTCTTTAAAGCAAGGCTAAAATCTTCATCTATGTATTTTCTTTTAATGAATTCAACTATAGGATCCTTTAGTTAACTTGCTCAAGTACATCTTCTTAAAATTTTAGTGAATATCCCTACTGATTTCAAGTTCAATGTGCCTAAACTTCAAAATACAAACTTTTCTAATCCTTCCTAAAGGTGGAGTTTTGTCTTTCTACATTTTTAGAAAGAAAAAGTATGCCTCTTTACTTGTGAATTTTAATCAATGTGTTGAGAATATTTGCTAAAAATTTAAACCAAAAACTTTCATATTCATCTTTAAAAGAATTATAAAGTAGAAAGTGGCACTAAATGAAAGAAAAACTAATCCGCTTTTAACTTTTATAAAACATTGAGAATTGTTAATTCTAATGGTAAGAATGTTCTAAAAAACAATAGGTATCTTCTTTTTTTGAAAATTTTGAAAATTGAATTCAAATAACAACTTTTTATGTTTTTTTACCTTCATTATCTACAAAATAAAACTCGTACTTTTCACTTCATTATAAGTATTTGGGATTTGATGGTTAAAATGTTTTTGAATAGATACAAATCTATAAAATCCAAAAAAATAATTAATATTTTTGTAGAATATATTTAGTTGCCCTAGCTTAACAATGAGATTAAAGAAAACTTATAGATTTTGCAATATTTGTTAGAATGACTTGAAACAAAGCTTGACACATATATTATGGTGATTAGCATCCATTCTAAAGAAATCATGAAAAACTTCTAAATTATGAAGTCAATAGAGCTTGGTCAAGTTTTCAAAAAAATCCAAAGTGGGCTCTTTAGTTCTACAAGGTTTAAATTGTGGTTGTGACTAGGAATTACTTCCTTCATAAAGTGGTTGTGAAGGGACAACCAAAATGTAAACTAACAACCCATAGGTTGTCAATTTTTTGCCCTTCATTGTATAATTTAATCTAGTCCCCCATTCCCAAATGAAAGTTTTACCTTGTTTGTCTCAATTTGTAGTTAGATAAGATAAGGCAAATTCCCTTCGAGTGTATTTTTTTTGGCGATCTATTATAAAATCCAACTTCCCTGAGGCCTTTCTGACACAAGTATAAAAAATTTGGGTATTTTTTGTATTGCATTTTGCCCAATCCCTCCAAGTGAGGGTTGGAAATTTGCCAAATCTTTCTTATTATATTCTATAATAAAACTATGAAACACAAATAGAAAAATACAATTAATAATAATATAAGATGACATCTTTATCTTACAAGCCACTACCACATTGGTTGGAGACTACAAGAATTTACAATGCTCCCTTTACCTCAAAGTGGACTACTTTTTTGTGATCTCTCACAAAATTCTGACCTCCCTTAGACCTTTCTAAGAAAACTATTAATAAGAAATTCGGTCCTTTTTTTTTCCTTACTGTATTTCACTAAACCCATCCAAGTGAGGGCTAAATTTTTTACAAAAATCATTCTTATTATAGTAAGCTATGAAATCAAAATAGAATAATATAGTTTAAAAAAATAGTATAAGATGGCGTCTTTATCTTCCAAATGAGAATTTTTTTCCACCGGAGTGGACAGACAGAAGCTGACGGAGAGATGGCGGGCGGGGCCGGTCGTCCGGCATCTGCGGCGAAGTATAAACGTAGCTAGCCGACGTCAATCCTGGCCATTTTTCGGCCGCAGTTCGCGCCTCCCTGACTGCAAGCGCTCCGATTGAGCCACGCCATCTCCGTTCAAGTCCAACGTCGCATGCCCAAGGATCGACGACTGCAATAGTAGTGCTGTCCTAACCGTCTCCCAAACTACGCAAACTTCATTACGCACAACACTTCATAGCTAGCTTCGCTTAGTTAGCTCCATCGATCAAGCTTAGAATCGAAGTCCAATTCATCAATCTCATATCGCACAGTCACCCCTGGAAGTTATAGACTACCAACACTTACGTACAACGTAACCGGTTTCTTAATCAGTTGCGCGCGCCCTGATCATGGGGCCGATCGTTAGTGCTCCGATCCCTTGTCCTGCACCTATTTCGTTATTGTAGTGGGTTATGATCGACATTGTAGAGGGACACAAGAGATCGAAGCTGGAGCGTCGCGTCGAGCAGCAGTCTGACACAGTGAGTGTGTGTATATCATTGTGTGCCGTTGACGATCGATCGATCCCACCTCAAGCTAAGCGAGAGTCAAGGCTAGGAGCGTGTTTCGTAGTACTAGAAATAAGTGAGGCGTGCAAGGACGGACTACTATACTACGGATCATCTTGTAAAGTTGCTGCTGCAACATTTATGATCAGGAGGAGCTAGCTATTGTAGCTAGTGCGTGTTAGTAGCAGGGAGGTTGCACACGAGCAGGATCAGCTGGCGGGAACCCCAGGCTAGCTACGGTAAGGTAACGGAAAGTCGGAGACTCTGCGCGCACAGCCCCCCAAGTGGGGGTCAGTCAGGCGCGTGTGAATTTTGTGTCATTTGTGTCTGTGTGGAAGAGTAGGCGCGCCTGTTGGTTGCACTGCAAGGTCAGATTCTCGTCTAGACTTTGTTGGAGGCCTGAGCTGCAATCCCGGCTTGCCCCATGGCAGACTAGAGGGGTTAACTGGACGTACTACTGGTTAGAGGAGGAACAGTATTACAGTATGGGTTATGGGTCAATGGAGCGATCTGGCGTCGCTCTTTTGGTCCGTGTAAGGCCGGCCAATAAGTGGGTGACATGCACCTGTCCTTGTGTTGGGTGCTGCATTGATGAGGGCTGTCTGTCTTGGACACTCGAGAACTGAAGCCGTTTCTTTCTCTCTCGCACCTCACGTTGAGTAATTGGCGAGCGAGCAAGAAGCTAGTTTAAGTTAGTACTGTTGGGGGATGCACCATTTAGTCGTCTGCTCGCTAGCTTCTTCCTGCTTCTGCCTGTCGAGCTCTGAGCACACCAGGGGTCTGGAGCCCACACATCGCCATCTCGGGTGCCAGAATCTTTACCAGTAGCTAAGTTAGCCGGGTGGGTGGGTGCAGAGAGAAAGAGAGAAAGTGAGAGAGAAAGAGAGGTATCAATATATTGAATATTATTTTGGCCACTTATGTCACTTGCAGTAGTTACTGTCACTGAGACTGAGAGACGAGGGTAGCCCTGCTGTCAGGGAGTAACTGCACCCCTGGTCGCATCGTCGGTACATGCCCCCCTCGCCTGCCCAACTTCAATTCGACAGCCTGCCTGCATCGCTCTCCATTACCAGCTTGCCTTAGATTGCACCAATCGCACTCAATGTAACCCCGGCCTCATTGACAGCCTTGCTCTGCTCGACTCGGCTCTAGCTAGCTAGCTCTCGTCACTTCAGGGTTCTCAGTCGTTCTGTACGTCCTGTTCTGGGAACCGCTTTACTTTTGAAATTGTACTGGAATCGTCCATTCCCCTGTTTCAAGGATCATGTCCACATTGGTTTGGTGAGTGTTTTGTTATTCAAGCTACAGTCCAGCCCTTTGGCTTCGGGATCAAGTCTCCAGGGAGAGCTTGTAGCTGGTACTCTAGCTTGGGAAAGCGAGGCTTGGGGCTAGCTGTACGTTCCCAGCTTCGGCCAACTACTAGCTGACTAGTCAGCTGGTTGCCTTCGAAATTGTGCTTTGCTCTGGTCCGAATATAGATTGACGATCCCTTAGTTTTCACGTACTTCTCTATTTCTGTATTCTGAATATTGTGGGACATGGCGCATAGCTGCTGCATTGTGGAACTCATCTCTTCCTGCTCTCGCTGTGAGCCGCACGTTTCTCCCTTCGGAGACAGAATCTAGTCTTGTATCCCCAATCTCGTCGTTGGTGGCCTCATTTCTATCGAAGTGGTTTGAGGTAAGTGGGTCACTCTCCGATTCTCCGTAGACGAGTCCCTAACAGTGGTCACTAGACGAATTTCTGCTGTGCCGAACGCTGCAATATATAGTGAGTGGTCACGAGATTCAAAAGACTGACAAAGTGTCCGAGTGAGGAAGAATTCGTCCTTAGTTTCAGAATGTCGCACTAGCTAGCCAGGGGTGTGATACGTATATTTACTTCCTTAGTTCGAGTGCTGGAAAGAGTGCAAGCGAGGTCGAGCAGCTTCTGACGTTTCTCTTAATCGGAACGCCGTTGAAAATAATGAGCCACATTACGCACCCGATCGGAAACAATTGCAGTGTAGCCACTGCCTCGCCTAGACCATCCATACCCGAGGAATTTTCACCTCCACTGGAGTTCTCTTCCCGGTGACTATAATGCAGTTCACCGACCTCTTTGCAACCGCAAGTAGTTGAACGTACTTCCCTGACGCTTTTCCCCGTGTGTGCGTGTTGTCAGGTATTCCCAGCCAGCCTTGACCATTGAACGAAGATCGACATCGAAGACCGAACTCGTGTGCTTATTAAACAATTAGTATCCAGGCTATCCCTCCAGAGTGGGGCACAACAATGGACAAGCTCCCCAGGGCCATGGGAGGAGGAAACCCCTACAGCTTGACTCTCAACCCGTCGAAAGGCGGCCTGGCGTTGCAAGAAGCCAACACCCAACACTCGCTGCAGCAATTGTCGTATGACCCCAGCTTCGCAGAGCGCGCAGCAAAGTATTCCACGTTCGGAAACTCACGGTTCTCGCAAGGAGGATACTCGGCCTTCGACACAGGCCGACTGCGTGACGTCTTGGAGAGTGAGAGCATGCGCGCCATCCCCCATCACGGCAACAGCTTCTCCTCGGAAGACGAGACGAAGCCCAAGTGTTGCGAGAGGGGGAGCCCAAGTCTGCGAGAGGAAGCCATTGAGGGAGCAAAGTCGAAAGGGTTGGTGGGGAACACTGAAGCGGTTTCTAGCGAAGGCCTGACGTCACAGGAAAACTCGTCGGGCTCAGCTCCACCAGGAGCACCCGCAACTGCGACAGGAGCTTCGGCTCCCCAACGGAAGCGCAAAGGAAATGCATCCTCTGACAGCAAATCTGTGGAAGTTTTGACAGAGCAAACTTCTTCCGGCTTGAAACGGCAGAGATCGGCGGACGGGAAACTGAAGGCCGAGCGGAGCGGCAGTGAAAATTCCGGAGACTCCAGCCCCAGATCTATCTTGAAGGGGGGCGCGACTTCGAAGGCGCCGCCGCAGGCAGACGGGGGGCAGCAGCTCCCCAACAAGCAAGACTACATCCATGTGCGCGCGAGGAGAGGCCAGGCCACCGACAGCCACAGCCTTGCCGAACGGGTATGCAAATGCTTGCTTTGCTCCTATCTCATCACCTGCACTCGGTGTTTGATCAAATGGTTTTCTAAATCTTTCAGTTGGTAAATTTTTCCTGCTTGTTTGGGAGCCAGAGTTGTTGAGAGCTTGTTTGGACGCCTACAGCAGAAGAACTAACTGTAGCGTATCGTAGTGATCCTTCATTAACCGTACAGTACATTAATATTCCATTGACCATTCAGGTGAATGACTTTGATTTGTGTTAAGTGTCGAAACACTTAGTCCATTGACATTTCGTTTTTTGCAATTGATTTTCACCTTAACATAGAATAGATGTGCAGAATTTGAGATCACACAAGTTTCTGGATTGGTGTAGGGAAAAGCTCAAAGTTCACCTGTGTGGTGCATGGAACCTCTCCCTTGCTGTATGGTGATAGGATGGTGATAGGAGACTCTACATTACATCATCATTGTATGCTGTGAATGCACATCTCCGTCAGGGTCCAACTTTCAATACTTTTCTCTTGGTTTTTCCTTGGTCCTCGCTGTGCTCTAATGTTGGCATGGGTT
Organism: Rhytidiadelphus loreus; assembly: GCA_947034895.1. Classification (NCBI taxonomy): domain Eukaryota; kingdom Viridiplantae; phylum Streptophyta; class Bryopsida; order Hypnales; family Hylocomiaceae; genus Rhytidiadelphus; species Rhytidiadelphus loreus. The sequence goes on along the minus strand of OX344765.1, from coordinate 21,538,738 downwards.
CTTCACAGGTTCGCCGGGAAAAGATTAGCGAGCGCATGAAGTTTCTACAAGATCTAGTGCCCGGCTGCAGCAAGGTACATTGACTTAACCGACCTCCTTTCAAAATATGTACTTAAATTGCCATTTAGAAATTATAATACTGTTTAGATAACCGAACATTATCAAACATAAATGACAAGTTGTTCCCTTGAGTTCTGAATATCCAAATCTGTACTTTTCGGTGACTCACATTGAGAACAGGGCTATGAGTTAATATGTCCTAATCAGCCAAAGAGAGTGACATAGTTGCTTCCAAACTCAGACATAGAGCTGTTTGATTGCCGTTTGATCTCAAATTACTCACACAAGAAACAACAAACTACAACTTTACAACTTTGCTATCATAACTTTCAACTACTGAGTGCATTCTTATTACTGCTATTGTGAACATAGTTGAGGCCCATGGTCTGAACTCTAACGTTAGCGTTATCAGTCTTAAGTGCCTCGTACTGTGCCAATGAAAACTTACCACAAGAGCTAAACTTGCCAGAACAGAGAAGCTTTAATTAAGCTTCTCTGTCATCCTTAATTAAGCTTCAATGTCATCCTTCTTCTCACCAGCCCACGAGAGAGAGAGAGAGTGACATGGGCGCGTCCAAACTTGGACAATGAAGTAAGTAGCACGTTTCCAATGGAAAAAAGATGATGAAATTAAGCTGAGGGTATATGCCATTGCAGGTGACAGGGAAGGCCGTGATGCTGGACGAGATCATCAACTACGTGCAATCCCTGCAACGCCAGATCGAGTTTCTGTCCATGAAGTTGGCAGCAGTGAACCCGCGACTGGATTACAACTACGAGCAGTTGCTGGGGAAGGAGTTGCTGCTGTCGCGGTCTCCCGAAACTACGTTGCTGGGCCCGGACCCTCTTGGCTATGGCCATGATCTGCACGGCCATGGCCATGGCCAACTCCCCTTGCCCCTGCCCCACTTCAGCAGCTTGGAGGGACTTGGAGATGCGTACTTGCGGCGCTCCATGAGTGTGCCGTCCATGGCGTCCTTGGTTTCGGACGACCAATTCTGTGACCCTCTCTCTCAGGTACCACCTCAGTCTTCTTGTTCAAATGGCTACATAATGGTCCGTAACTTGTATGCCCTGTTGCAAAGTTTGCAGCAATCCCCTTCCAAAAGAAAAAAATCGATGTCCCGTGTTCTCAAAAGCCTTCAAATAGATTGCGTTTTACTTTCTGTATATGAAAAAGGAAGTACAGTACTGTTTTCACTTCTTGTCCTATACCTGATGGAAACGTAAAAATAGAGCGTGGTCTATTACAAGGATGCGACAGGAAACAATCAATGTGTCCTGCAGGAACTGAATTGAACAGAGTGAGAGATGAGATGGAAACCAGTTCTTCGTTTGAGAGGATTGTAAGCTGATGTAAATGTGGGTGTTTTGGAATGCTGCACAGGCTGTGAATCTCTGCAACGGAGATCTCCAAAGTGTAGTGGAGATGGGGTTTATCCAAGGCAGGCAAGGTTTGGGGTTTGGCACGCAACACAGTCACGGTAAGTGATTACTCAACCTTTGCATTGCTAACTATCACAGTCTTTTTCACTTCTATTTGCGTCATGATGCACTGTAATTAATATTACTCTTTAACATGGACCATAACATACACACTATATTGTCAATCTTGCTAAATGGGTGCACATCTGGGCGCCGAACATTGTGACATTCATCACCACAAAGCTCTAAAAAAAAGTTAGGACTGGAATTCATTCACATTTCCGGCGGCGCTTCTTGAAAAGAGCCCAAGTCATGAAATTCTGCGGAAATCAGCGTTTGATCGATCCTCCGGTCGCGTCCAGCTAACAGCAAGCAATTTGCTCTTTCTTGCAGGTTCTAGTATGTGTCTACCTGGCAAGTTGAAGGTGGAGTTGGGATGAGCACTTTTACAGCATACTGTGAAGATGGGAAGTGGTAAACACAGCTGTCTTGTAACAAACAATGGTGACTGCACTCCACCATGCACACATACAAAAACCTTCGTTTCGGCGTTCGATTGTACCATATATCAACAACAAAGGGCCAGCATGAAACACAATTGGTATAAGTTGGCAACAACAAAATGAAACCCCTTGACCAGAAGCACAGGTCTGGCATCATCCCTCTTGCTCATGCCTGCAGTCAATTCAACGCAGGCTGGAAAAATCGAGCACATGAAGGAGATCAGAGCCGCCACCGGCCCGTGCTATATAAGTTATGCATTCAAGCTTCTAAGTTCCGAGTTTTTTCCAGAGTCCATGATGGCCAGCTTACAGCAAAGGATTGAGACATTAGTCGGGCTCTGTACAGCAGAATTTTTTTTCGAATCACTGACTGATTATTAATTGTAGTTTGTTTGTAGCTAGAAGAAGCGTAACTTATGCATCTTTTGCGTTTTGGTTTGTTGCACTAGGAGCAGCAGCAGCAGCAGCCGCAGCAGCCGCCGCCGCCTTCTTATAGAAAAACTCATTGATGATATTTTTTGGACTGTGACTATGCTCGTAAGTTAGATCCTAGCTATGCAAGCTCAGAGTGCCATTTTACTGCTTTTTTCTAGCAAAGCAGTGTTACAGCCTCTCAGTCCCATTACTCAGACATTATTATTCAGTAGTATCACCTATTCATTCAATAAACCTTTCCTGATTATAAGCTGGAACTCCTCACTCTGAACGTCTGCCTCTGTGTCGATCCCAACTTTAAGCCCTTTTTCGACATTATTTTATTCTTATGTATCTGTACTTTGTGTTTTGATATGACCATATTTATCTACATTATAAGTTTAAGTGCACTTTCATAACAAAGTATATAATGGTAATGGATATAAAAGTTAAGGTAAACTATCCATAAGGTGGGTACACCCAAAACCGCCACTTTTTGCTACTGAGTCTATCCACTATTATTATACTGGTCAGATTTTCACATGCTCTTGTTGGCAAGTGAAACGAGGTTCCAATACACCAAAGAACGTGGCATTTGGATACTGTATGCAAAAGTTATTAAGGAACAAAGTTTGATTCTAAAAGCGTTTCTTCCACATAGGTACATAACTGATTTTAGAGATGTACACATAGTAAAGATGGCACTTTAAGGTCAGTGGCACATTTGGGTGTATCTACCTTAATGGTAACCACTTTTAGAACTTGAATGTACACCACTAATGTAATTTAGCCCACAATGGGTTTGCTCCCATTTGATCTAGAATGGGGTAGTTTACCTTATATTTGTATATATCATATAGGAATATGATTGGAAGAGCCACCATTATAAGTTTAAGTGCACTTTCACAAATTTCTCGTTCGATTGGATGAAAATACGCGGATGATACCCGGAGAGAATGGATGAAATTATCCTCTGCCCTTCAGTTCGTCTGGCTCTGTTTCTCATACAAGATAACTTGGGAGCCTTTCAGAGTTCGGGAATTCTCAACATCAACTTAATGGTCACTTAATCGGTGTCGAGGTTTCAATTTTACTCAGTAGAGATTTTGCATCGGTAGAGGTTTACAGATACTTGTACATCTCCATGTTTGACGTTTTAGCGGAAAAAATTTAGGATTTTGACAGCACATGTAGCGACAACGGAGAGAGAAGAATGCGCTGAATCCGAGCTTTAGGTTTGTTTCTTTTGTAGAATTCAATGAGCTGTGTGTGTGTGCAAGATGTGGAATGATTTCAATGCAACTAGAATTATCTCTTTCCATTGCTGTATGAGGTTTAGGGTTTATCGCAGTTTTAGGGCTAGGAGCAGCTTGTAGCGGTTGCCAAGGGAATTGTTAAAGGAATTGCCTCCTTTCGAATTGTGCATGGTTGTCGCAACATGTCTAAGGGAAATTCCATTTCTCTGGCTTCTCTTCAGAGTGTGTAGCTTCACGATAACTAAACGTAAAAATTGCTGCTCAGTGGAGTGACTGTATTCTCTCCGAGCTAAGAAACTGACCATCATTTTTGAAGCTCTGGCGATGTGAATGGGCATCCTATTTTATTGGCTGCTTTTTAGTATAGATATGTTGGATTCGGGCTCATGCACATTCCACTACTAATTAAAATCTGTTTCATTTTCCGGTCAGGGCAAGATTGTATAGAGAGCTTAGGGGTTTTGAGAAGATGATTAGGGGTGGACCTTTCCGCGTGGTGGCTTCTACGGGCGCTGCAGTCGCCGCAGGACGATTCACGTCCTCCACAATGCCGTCTGCTTCGTTCGGGGGGCTTTGCATTGTTGGCGAGAGGTCCCGGGTATCCGCTCTCTTCCTTTTCATTCTGGCTTGAATTTTCTTTCAGAAATGTTCAATTTAAGTTGTGGTCAGTTGCTTCTAAAAGAAATTTAGTTGAAAATCGATCATGTGTGATATTATATTACCACATTTCTTGTACAATCAAATATCAAAATGTACATTGAAAGTAGAGTATCATGGTTTTATAACTTTACACTATGGTAATAAGCTTCGTGTTACTGAAATTTCACGGATAAAGTGGAAAAATTCAAGATTGTAAATGTGGAGCAGTGTCCTCTAGGGATTAAACCCTGCCTTGAATTGCCCGTGCACTTTTCGGTAAGAAGTGCGTATTGGCTCTTCCTTTCATCCTTGCTTGAATACACGTCTGAAATGGTCAATTTGCTTCATGGTCAATTGCTTGCAAATGTGTTTGGAAATCGATTAATCTCTGCCTGCAGTGAGTGAGCGATATGGTAGTTAGGAAATAAGCTACGTTGATTTTGTTCGAAATGTTTGTGGCAGGGATCGTATTGTGAAATTCGCAATACAGATGGGTCCAAATTTTACATCTCCAGAATCAATGAAGAACGTTGCGTGGGTTGGTCAAAACATAAATCAAATTGAACTAAAGAAAGACCTACTAAAAAACAACTGAACTAATCACGTGGCGTAGTTAATACATTTATCTCCAGTCAGTGTTTTTTAACGCTTTCAGCTGCGTTTTGATTGAGGACATGTTTGGAGTGGTCCATCTAAACCCTAAAACTATGAGTGCATTGTGCTTGCTACATTGTTCTCCTGTTTACCACTGGATCCTGGGTTGACGAGATTCAATTGGTTATGCTCTTGCAGGTAAGAAGTGCACCACAGTCTTCGAGGTGTACAACTCACGTTGTGGAGTGTAGGTTTTGCAATGGCGAGTTGACAAGCGATTGGGCGCCATCTTACGATCCTGCGGTGGCTCGGCTATGTGTTTTTCCGAAACATGACCACAGCAAGTACAATGTATCTTCACCTTGGTTTGATTTCATATGCAGTGTTGACCTCTGTGTGCTTAAGCCAAAAATTAGACACTGCACTTTGGAAACTAATAGTTGATTATAGTACCTTTCAAAACACATTTCTATGTTGCAAAATGTATGGTATGATATATTCTTTCTATTGGTAAATTTTGTTACCTTCCTGGAAGTTTCCTAAATGATTGATTTCAATTCCTATAGATATGGAAGCAGTGGCTTGTAGGGGTTCATTTTCTTCACATGCTTGTTGGATTTTTTTTGGCGTTACCATGAAGTTGCTCTGAAGTGTGCACTATGTGCTCATAGACAGTCGTGATGTGCAGGGTCCTGCAGCGCTTGAGCCATTCCACTGAAGGGTATATGCTCCTGCTTCACTATTTTTACTATCACTTTGATTCATCGCTTCCTTATGCGTTTTTATACATTTTAATCTTAGGGCAGTAGAGATGGGAACAAGCTGATGTACAGCGACCTTAACCCCTAAGTGCTCAAGCTAAAATAAAGAGTCTACATTGAAAGATAAATAATTGATTACAGTAACTTTCAAAACATATTTCTATCTTTCAAAATATAGAGTTATATTGATATGGTTATTTTTTTCTTATTCTATTGGTTCATTTATTACCTCCTTTAAGCTTTTAAAATGACACTCCCTCTGTCTCAAAATAAATTCATGGTACTCCCAGAGTTTCCCGCTAGAAACCACGGATTTATTGACAGAGGGAGTATATTTCAACTCCTATCCATATGGAAGTAGCCACTTTTGGCCATTTGGGCACTTAAGGGCTTAGCAAGTCGGTTCTGCAGTTACAGGCAGCCGTGGCTTATCAGAGGAATGTCAACAGCAAGTGCTGCTGAAGCTGTTGAAGCTAGTGAAGTTCCTGGTTTGCAAGACACGGAAGAAGATGTTCCGATCAAGAAAGTGACTCCCAAGTATCTGATCGGCAAGACGCAAGAAGAGCTGGAAAAGATTGTGATGTCGTTTGACGGGGTTAGCTTCTTGTATCTCCTTTCTATTTGGAAGATCTGTCAGAAACATGGTGGTAGAGCAAACAGACATACAGAAATTCTAGCAGTTGTCATGATAGAATACTCTATCAAATTGTGTGTATCTTGGTGCTTGACAGGTCTGTACCAGGCAAGGCCACCTCTAATCACCAATAGAGGGCAATGTTATCTACTTGAGTGGAGCGCTGCATGTGCTTGGGCGTAGAGAATGTGCGAGGTCTTGAAAATTTAGATTTGCTTGCTATGTATTTTATATTAACTGTATTAAATTAGTTCTACTGACAAAGTTAGGGTGCTCACATGCAGCAAAAGTATCGCGGAAAGCAAATGCACCAGCTCATCTACAAGAACAAGATCAAAACTGTTAAACAGTTAGCACAATGTAATCAGACTCTTCTGCTTGTTCTGGAAACATCAGTTTTGTTGTATTTGTGTGCATATCTACCGCTTTTGGATTGCGAGGATTAAAACTGCTTGGCTTGTGACCCTTCTCACGAAACATAGGATTTTAAATTGTTTTGCACAACTCGTCACTGTTTGGTCTTACTTTTTGTTTGAGTACTTCACAGCCAATAATTCTTTATGACATGTTTTAGGGGACTGACTCAAGCCTTGTTCGCCTTGAATGTGGTCAGTACCGAAACAGTTGCGTGATGCAATGGTGGAAGCAGGTTGGAGTATCGGGCGGTCCCCTATACACCATATTGCAACTTCTAAAGATGGAACTGTGAAGGTACTGATTTCAATATTTGGCTGACTGTTTGGTGGATCCCTGGTCTTGCTTAATCCTTTAACGCTCAAATCCTTTTTTGCACATTTTTTGCTTTATCTTTGTACAAGTATGCTATTTACCTCAATTTCAACAGATTGGACGTAAGGGAGGGTTCTTTATTTAAAGATTTAAGCATTACTTTAGATGAATGGGAAGTTATTTGGAAATGTTGCCTTGAAGCACTCCATTCACCACCCAGAATATGGACATCGGAGCGCTTAGGGTTAAGCAATAGACCCGCACTAGTGATTTTGAGTTTCGGCACACCAGTTTCACTCTTCCCTGCAGTGTATAACATTAAGGCTGCCTTAATTCTGTCTGTGCTTGTTGTGTGAATGTGTATTTACTACTCGTTGCAATTGCGGGGCATTGCTTGACCTGCCAACGCAGTATGGCCTGACCTGTTTCACTTGACTGCCTCAGATTTTACTGAGGTTGGAGGATAATAGACTTGTTGAAGCTGTTGGGATTCCAGTGAAAGATAAAGATGGAAGTTCAAGGTTGACTGTCTGCGTATCATCTCAGGTCTGAGTTTACCCTCACATCTAGGGATATCCTTTTCTATATGAGCTCTGGGTTAATACTTTGATTTCCTTTTGGTGGCGCCCATGTAAGAACCTAACTGCGCTCTATGTAAATGCCTTATTATTGTTAAACCATAAATGAATCCTTGAGGTCTTAACCTACTGGAGTTATAATTGTTAGTCCTTAATTGACCTACTCTATAGTGGCCACTTTGTCATTGTTTATGGAGCTTCTATCTGATGTGAGATTCATGATCGGCCTGGCTACAAGGGCATTGTATCTGTGGACAGGGTCATTGTACAAACTATGTGTGCTTTGTTTTAATATGCCAGTGCGTGCAATGAATCTTCCAGACGTGTAACTTGCTTTGCAGGTTGGCTGCGCACTGAAATGCACTTTCTGTGCCACTGGGAAGGGCGGTTTTGCGCGTAATTTAAAGTCACATGAAATAGTTGATCAGGTAATTCTGCTTCTTTTTCCTCTCTTGGTTTTCCCCTTGTCCTTCTTGTTGGTCGTCGAGAACTTGGTGACAAGTTTACGGCTTCTAGAGGTTCGCATCCAGTTGTCGATAGTGAACTCACTGGCGTTTGGTTGGGGTTCGGCTCTTCTGCTTCTGTTTGTCACTTCAGGTGCTATCTATAGAAGACATATTTAGGCAACGAGTGACAAATATTGTATTCATGGGCATGGGCGAGCCACTAATGAATCTTGGAGCAGTCTTAGACGCCCATCGTACTATTAACAAGGTGTGTTGATCCTTTATGTTTTTCCAGTTTTTTTAATTTTTATTATAAATTCTAATGTTGGATTTTGTGACGGAATAACTTTTCCTTTGCTATGCCATCATCTCTTGTCGTTTTGGGTAACACTGCCTCTTTCATGCAACGATTCAGGAGTTGCTTATAGGCCAGAGAATGATGACAATCTCAACCGTTGGAGTTCCAAATACCATAAGACGCCTTGCAGCTCACAAGCTTCAATCCACATTAGCTATCAGGTACTGAAACTGTTGAGCATGTCAATTCCTTGAGGTCAATTCCTTCACTAAATACACCATGTACCATGAACCAGAGTAATTACAAGAGGCCACAGTAATATATCTGTTTCAAATGTTTTGTGGTGCTTTTGATCTTGGTTTCTGCGAAGTAGCTTACGACTTCCTTGGAAAAAAACATTCTGGGCCACAGTAATTTTTCACTCGCTGTAATTGAATATCCACTGTGTATGGTGTGTGAAGTTCCAAATTTATGTCGGTAGCGTAATTTTTTGGACAGCTCCTCTTTCTGTGGTTGTCATCTAGTAAAATTCTTCTCAGTGACGGTTTTTGCAGAATGTAAAGATGATAGACCCTTGATCTAATTTGATGTGGTTTCCAGTTCCTTCTATTTGTTTCTAATCTCAACGGGGGAATAATTCTTTTGATGTGCAGTTTGCATGCCCCAAACCAGGAACTACGGTCACAAATAGTTCCAAGTGCGAAAGGTTATCCACTGGATGCACTGATGGAAGATTGTCAATTCTATTTTGAAACAACTGGACGTCGCCTATCATTTGAATACACTCTTCTAGGTGAGTTTCAGAAATAGTAATTTAAGATGTTTTCAATCTGTTTATAAATCCAGTGCTGTAGGATTCGTTTACGACCTTGTATCTTCCGTGTGTCATTGAAAAAAATCTGAGACTAATATGTGTCTGGTGATTTGCAACTTCTAAGTTCTCAGAGTACATACCGTCTTTTTTCCATGATTGCACGCAGCGTCGGTGTGTTCTAACTGGGAATGGAAGCGGTAATTTTTTCTGAGCTTGTTGCATTGTAGCTGGAGTGAACGACCAGAGAGAGCATGCTGAGGAGCTTGCAACCCTGCTTCATAAGTGGAACTTGGGACGTCATGTGAACATTATTCCGTATAACCCCATAGCAGATTCTGAGTTTGAGCGACCAACGAAGGCAAAAGTAAGGACTCTCTGCTTGGTATTTCTCAAGTGTGTTTCGTCAAAATTTGGCAAGAAATCAATTTCGTTTCGGCTGATGTTGCAACTTGGATCCTGACCTTGCAGGTACTTGCCTTTGTGGAGACGCTAGGCAAACGAAGGGTAACAGCCAGCGTTAGAGTAACACGCGGCCTGGATGCCAATGCTGCTTGTGGGCAACTGCGAAATGAGTTTCAAAAGTTCCCTTTAAGGTAGGATGCTCTAAAAGCGACCCTTTAAGAGCTGATTGCATTTTGGAGGATGCTAACATTCATGAAACAAATTTCAGTAAATTTTCATAAGAAGAAAAATGGAATTGGCATCCAACCCAAGTCGTTTCATATTTTTTGGATCTCTGTGGAATTAGTTATGAATTTTTGAAGTTTGAAATGCAGTGGTTCTAAAAGCGACCCCCTTGTGAAATGTACGTCTTTGGTACATCGAAGAAAGCAGAATGTACCTCTGCAGCCAGATCGCTTTTAGAGACGGGTCTGTTTTAGAGCCACCTACCTTAGAGGCGTCCTTGGAGTCGCCTGTACTTTCAATTTAACAACGGGAACATGATTTTTTATACAGATATTGGAATTTATTATATATATATATTTTTTATTTTCACGGGACTTATGTAGTTGAGTTCTCAATCCGTTTCTATTATTTCATATCTGATCTTAAGAGTGCTCATAACCACAGTTAGCACCAGTATGTCACCATAAAATTTGTTTGAGACGTTAACCCCTAATGACGTAAGGGGGTGTACTTTCAAAATAGGCCAAAACTGCCCAGAACTTGAGCAATTTGTTTGCTCATTTTTTCTTGCAATCGTATTGATCAGATAAAATAGTTCACATAGAGAGTGAGCACCTCAGGAAAAAAACTCAGATTATTTGATTGGATAGTTTAGTAGATATTTAAGTTTGAAGTTTTATTTGGGTCAATGGAAAATCAAGGCAATGCACTTTAAAGGAGCATATTTTAGTGAGAATATTTTGAAAAGATGACCTTTTCATGCTTAGTGAAAGACGAGAGTTGAGAATGCTGATCTAAAATTTCAGAACATTGTGGTCATTTTGCAATTTGGGGTGGAGCTTGCAATGCATGGTGGTTGTTAGAATGAGAGTAACAAAAACAAGAATTGGCACATTTGTCTTCTCCTTGAGCTCCTTGAGCTCCTTGGATCTCCACTTTTTGAGGTGGGCAATATTTGTATTAGCTGGCTCACTTTTCAGTCCATACCAAAATTGAACCCAAAAACATGAGCAATGAACTACACTATACTCAGCTTAAAAAAATTCCACAAGGGAGATTTGAAACTACTACCATTCAATTTGTATTGAAAGTCAAAACTCCTAAATGATCAAGTGTTTGTTCAAAGTATGCATGAAATCTTGGGTAGGCTCCCAAGGCCAATTCAGAATATATGTCCTCAAAATTTTGACACAGCCAACTTTGAACATCTATTCAAAGTTGGCCTTGTGTGAACATGTACCCCCTTTACAAAAATTTAAAAAAAATTCCAATCATATGCTTGGACCAAAAGTTGCGAAAATCTCACAAGAGGAGTCAACTCTACTCACCTTGTTGGGGAAGTTTGAAAAAAGAACATTTTATTCTAATTGAAAATGCTATTATCTTGCAATTTGTGCATTCCAAGTTCTGAATTTATTTTACATATTCCAAATACTTTTGTCTCTGGGTTTCCACATTTCGGATTTCAAATAAAAAATTTCCTCATTGCATAATGAAATGGCATCATAAAATGACTAGTGTATTGCTAGTTTACTTGACCTCTTCTTATTGTAGGTGACTTAGAGCAAGATAGATTCCTAATTTGCTTAAATTTTTTTGAATGAATGTATCTAATAAGATTTAGTACTCAACAGTGCACTTTTAAGAACCCTACACTCTCGTGACAAAGTGGTTGGATAGAGAAAAATAGGGAATCTAAAAGTCTAGAAGTGAATTCTCAAGTTTTTAACCCCCTGAAGGACCAGGGTTATTTCTCAAGAGAGACTACCCTTCCTGTATGCTTGTACCGGATCCCACAGTACGAAATCTAATAAATATGAAAAAAAAATTGGAGGCGGAAAGATACAGTCTCGTGACAACCTTTGCCATAACCGTTTTCACAATGAATTACATCCTGCAATATTTGAATTTATAGTAGGTACATGCATGACCAAATCCTTGGTCAAAGCACTGCGCACCCCCAAGTCTCTGCATAATATTCGAATCACAAACCTGGAAAAAATTGCCGAGGCGTGACAAAAACTTAACACACAAGAATGCGGTCTCGGACAGAATATTCAAAGGCGAGGTACAAGCAAAACAGTTCGAAGACACAAACTCTTGATTCATGTAGTTCTTTTTCCCTAGCACTATCCAATGAGGCCCCCAGCCCAACTGGGGCACCGAGGCTATACCCAGTTTTACTCTGTTGCATCCTAGATGTCCATCCGTGTACCATACCGAAACTCCACACGGGGAAATCAGTAAGTATGCAAATGCATCGACCACTGACTAAAAGATGAGATAAGAGTAGCTTGTCAATATTTTTGATTCCTAATACTGGCTCCTTACTCCATAGTGTAGAGTACATCTCAGTTTCAGGATATTACATGGCTTTGTTGTCGATATTGGAGGTCATTAGGATGCTGACGATGACTAATAGCGCTCATTTAGAAATGTTCAATCTCAAGAGCAACTGGAGACGCGTCTCTTTGGGAAGGCAGATTGTGGTAATCGTTTCTGAAGTACTTGAAAGCGATGCCCACAACCCTAGGCTTCGAAAGTTTCTATGTCCGCATTATTCCTGGCTCTGCCAAAGCTCTACCTGCAACAAAGGTAAATTCGACTCGTCAACGATACGCAATATAACAGAATACTGAATAAGCACAAGTGGATACGCACAGAGACATGCATCCATGAATAACCCCACAAGAAGCGGAATGACATCTGCAGAGTTCATCTCATATATAAAATTTGCGAGTATTACACCAGATTGCAAACCCCCGGTAGATACCATTGATAAAAACAGCCCGTGATGGCTAGATGTTGGCAACAAAGGAATCAGGTCTGGTCTCAAGAGCATTCGTACTGAAAGACTAATGCTAATTGGTAGGGATTAGAAAGGAAATTCCAACTATGATAATTCTCAAATTACTCCCCGAAGAACAAAGCCCAAAGTCGCACTAGAAAAACGCATATTCTAGATAATCAAAGAGCCTTAGTAAAGAAGATTACCAGTTGACCACAACTTGAATCTTGTGAAAGGACTGGGATAGCTCATCTTGTGAAAATGAGAGCTACCGCAAAATGTCAGAGATCATCATATTACGTAAAACGGCCGTCAACCTCGACACAAGCACGTCGATTTATATCTCTGAAAGTCTGAGGTATGACGCTGCCTGAAAGAATGATAGAAGATCAGCGATCTGTAACAGTAGGTTCGATGCTGTGCTTTAAATCAACATGGAACCTGAACATTCCGAAACTCTTTTGAACATCTTTTCTGGTAACCACTGATAATGACTAAAGCAAGACACTCCAGCACAAAACATTACCTAATCAGTGACCATTATCTATCTCAAACATTGGCATACGTATCCATCTGATTCAATTTAAAATCATGACTCTCATACTCTCTTGAAATGAGTGATAATATATACAAGAGAGGGTGACAAATGTCTGAATTCTGCAACCAGCATACTACAAGCAATAGTCGTCCTTGAATTAAGATTCAATCTAAAATTTTAGCCCTAAGCGGTTGTGCAGTTGACTGCATGAAGTGAAGGATATGAAACACGGACCTGATGATTCAGTGGTACGAGTAGAAAATCTTATAACTTGTAACTTGGTTACTTCACCATTAACGGCCTGTGGACATACCAGCTGGTATCCACAGCCTGGTCTCCAAAATTTGAGAAGTAAACCGACTAGGACGTGAGATCGATATTGGAAATTGGTGATAGAAGCACTTTTTTAGCCCACCAATCTTCCCCCAAGTCATCATCGGTACTCTCCAGATCTGTGTTTGTACCTGTTTCATCTTTAGATACATCATCATTGCAAATATCTACATCACTGGAAGCATCCTTGCATTCCTCAGCCGCAGGGACATCTCTGTTTACCTGGCAATCCCTGGTCGTCTCAAACAGTCCCTCGCCTCTGCACTTGCCTTGAAGGCTAATTATCATCTCCGAAAGCCTGTCCTGGGCAGGTTCCCCGTCCCCGGATGTCTGTATATCATCGTGCAACGATACTTTCTCCTGCAACGGATGCTTATCCTCAGTGGTGTAGGTTGGAGAGGTAATAGCGTCATCAAGACTCAAGTTCGCAGCTTTTTTCTTAGCCTCTTTCCCCTGACGGTGTCGTTTCTTTCCCTTCTCCACTAATGCTCCATCACCCTGCTCTTCCGTTGCCTCTCTTTTCCGCTTCGTACCTATTTGTGCGACTTGCCCTGGTTCAAAATTACTCTCCAGTGCCCCTTGCAGTTTCATCAGCTTCTCCTCCATGCTTCTACGGTTCCTGCCCTCCTTCTCAAACATCTTAATGACGGATTTTAGCAATTTGCTAGTCGAGCTGGGATAAGGCTTAACATCAGACGGGGGCATTTGTCCCAAGAGAGTAACATTACCATCAACCGTATTATAAGCATCATTCCGTGTAAGAAGCCCGGCTGTACAAGCGATTTGCTTCCCAGCCATGTCTGCGCTACTTTTACTTCGTTGGACGCCGGACAATACAACATTAGGATCCCCTCGACCTCTCTTCACAGTCGGGCGTTTGTTGGAATACTCTCTACTCCTCGAAGCATCTCCGAACTTCTGAGGCTGTACTTCGGTTTGTTTCTGTACAGCATTGGCCCTTCTACTGGGCGAGGTAATGCATGAAGACGGCGAGGATTTTGTGACAGTTTCAGAGACTCTCACAGCAGGACTCAAGATAGAATCAACACCAGTAATAATAGCAACTGGCCCTTTCCTCAAAGATAAACTCCCAGGTTGACTTGGAATGGATTCATCCCTGCTTACCATTTCTACTGAGCCTTTTCTGGGACTATTAGCTCCAAGACGAACAGGTGGAATCGTGGACTTCAACCCTCCATCCGGAATCTGGTTCCTACTCAGAAACATTCCCCCTCGGGGAGGTAGGCCATTGCTAGAAGAACACATCGGATTGCTTCGAGCCTTGTCGGTGGACGCAACCAACATATTTACTATATCTCCTTCATCTTTATCCTGAGAGCTTTTCTGTGCCACGCCTTGCGTCGTAGAGAGTACCGTCCCTTGATTCGGTGACGAAGCGTCAATTGAAACTTTCTCCTTCGGAACAGGCAAAGAGACGTTGGATTCTCCAGCGTCCGGACTGTTCAGAGGGGTACGCGGACCTTTGAGCTGCGGCTCTACAACCTCCAGCGCACTAAGATTCGACGCCTGCTTTTGCAGCGTCACGACCTGTGATGACACCAACTGAACATCCTTCTGCACAGATTTGGCCAACGATTGAGCGGCCAGGGCCACAGCCTGTGCCCGAGAAGTCGTAGCTTGTCCGCTCTGAGCGAGGGCCAAAGCCTTCGACGAGGATTGAACGGCTCCATTAATCTTGGCGTGTAGACTCCGTTCCAAGGACTGGAATAAACCCTGGGTCGCTTCCACAGCTTGCAAAGCCGCACCAATGCCCTCCTTCACCTCTGAACGAATCCGATGAAATTCGCTCCGATCGGCCTTGCAGCTGCTCTCCAAAGAATCCAATCTCTGCAAAACACCAATGAACTGCTCCTTGATCGAGACATTCTCCTCCTCGACTTTCGCTCGCAGGATTTTCTCGGCCTCCGCCCTCTTCCGTTCGGTTTCCACATTCAGCCGCTCCTTCTCCACCTCCTGCCGAAGTGCCTCATTCACTTCCAAAGCCTGAGACGTAGCATCCAATTTCTCCTTGAGCAATACAATCGCCTGCCGCAGTTTCTTCCGCCCAGCCTCACTCTTCTCTAACTTCTCCGACAACTGCCGTTCATGCAGCTGATTCCTTCCATCTTCAGTTTGGCTGTCGTCTCCTACTAAATTCTGCACCATCGACGGCATACCTCCTTCCATAAGTGAAAATTCGACCACGGACGAGCTCTCAAATTCCCAAGTCTGCAAAGAACATGGTTTCCTGCATGCAAAATCTCGCGATCCTCCCAATCCTCACATCGCCGCCCATCCGTGTGTAGTAATCCTGGAGTATAAAAAAAACCGTGCGCTGCCCTCCGCTTCAGCAATGCAAACGTCTCCCACGGCGGAGACGTCCGACCGATCAATGCGTCATCCCCTCAACAAGACTCAACGACACAATTCTCTAGGGCTCGGGGGTTTAGGGTTTTAAGGTCCAGTTCCGAAGACACCGATAGACAACGAACTCTCATTCATCCACGATTCGCCCATTTTTCATCTATTTCACTGCGATTCATACACCCCGACCTCTCTAATGTCGCCTTCTGTAATATGCCCCTGACCTCAAACCTACCGAATGAGGTTTTGAACAAAGTTTTAGTTGGGTCTCCTTGGAAGTCACAAAGCATTTTACATTCTTTTAGAAAGTATTTTTAGACATCGAATGAATATTTATATTTTTTCAAAAAACCATAAAATGTGTATATGCAAAATCAATCTTGTATTTGTGCTACTCCGCCCACGCTGTGATATTAAAGAGGGCGGGGAGTAGTACTACTACCCTTTCATCCATTCATCCATTCGGAAGAACGTGGTCGTCTCTCTCTTTCGAAGTGCACATCACGGCATGCTACAATTTGCTATTGCGTTTGCAATTTGTGAATTACCATACTGTTGTCACATTTGTTGGTTTATCTTCCAAAAAAATGGTTGAAGTAAGCCATCATTTTCGAATTCTAGTCTCATTTTTCCAGTTGCAAGCTTCTTGAGCTCGCAGGCGGAAGCTTGCAGGCGCTCCTTGTTATAGAACGACTTGGCATTGCAGGAGGACCTGTGCCGCTCCATTGTTGCAAACCCTTCTGCACATTTGTTGTACCATTTCAGCTGTATGGTCTAAACGAGAGGAATGTCAGGAATTCGAGCGAGGAGAAGCCTGAGCTCACTGTCCCGTTCGCTCTTTGAGCTTCGAAGCGCGCGTCGGATTCTTCCGGAGGACTGTTATCGCCATGTGGAGCTTCCGCTTCCAACGAGCGGCGTGCCTTCACGCTCGGTCGGATCGTTTCTGAGAGAACGATTTTCCAGGCAGTACGTCGCTAAGGAATTCACGGATGAAGTGATTGAGAGGTGGTCTGTTACGTCCAAGCGATTGCCCCAGGTGTGATTCTTAGTGTGGTGTCTGAGGTAGTATCAAAGTTGGTTGATGGATTTTGATGGCTTTGGAAATGGAATTTTGGCAAAGCAGAGGCATCGGGATTACTTCTAATTTAAAAAAATATTTTGATGATATTTGCTCGTCAGTTCGGGAATTGGAAAACTTGCAAGCGGGAGAGCACCATCTTTACGAAGTGGTGTAGTTATGCAACTGACAAATTACAAATTACAAATTTACAAATTTAGGGTTTAGGGTTTATCGATTTTGTTCTTGGGTTGACCGGGTCAATTCTTTCATTCGTTGGCAAAAACTCCATCATTTTGATGATATTCACACGTCTCGTTAGTTTGAATTCTGCAAGAGGATAAGTGTGCTCTGTACGAACTGGCAGGAAAATGCCAATTTAGTGTTTAGGGTTTAGGACTTCTAGATTTCGTTCGTGATTTATTATTAGTTCAGTGAATAGTAGAGTTCAGCAAGTTTAATATGTTTCCTGATTGAGTCAACGTCGTGTTGCTCCATTGATTGCTCCAGGGTGTCCGTGTCTTCAATAGGCCGTTTCATTCGTCGCGGTCAAGCGAGCGTCCCCGGAGCAGCGAGTCCTTATCGAAGGTCGCTGGAGAAAATGCCAAGACTACTGGAGAGAACGGAAAGTCCGTTCGGGGTGGCGTAAGTCCGTGCATCCTTTTTTATGGTGGTGTAGATTTAAATAGAAATTGGGTTTAACGTTCTCATGTATCGATGTACTTACTAAGACCTGGAGTGACCTTACGCTGTATTATGTAGTTTTCATTAGTAGAATTAATTTGTTGATTAGTAGAATGAATTTGCTTTTTGTTGAACCTGGTCCCGAATTTTGAGAGGATTCCATCGCACTAGAATATGTATCATTCGGATGGCGTATGAATAAGTTATGAATTGAAGTAGTAGTGTCCTAATCATTTGGCCTAGACTACCTTTTAACCATGCATTTTTTATTTCTTACAAGTCCCTTGTTTAGTTGACATTTGCTTTGTTAAATGGGTGACTTCTACCCACGGGAAAGGCCCTCCTACGCAAATCTTTCCCTAACTCTGCACCAAAACGTGTCACATTCGTTGGGGTATTTCAATTTGTTGTTTTTGCAGGAGTAACTGCTGAGAACGTCCTTGTGAAGGATAGTGCCTTGGAATGACTGGTGATTGTTTTTGAGATGCGAGTGTTCATGTGTGTTCTGCAGCCTGTATCTTGGGCTAGTCTTGCTCTTTTAGTCGTTACTGGAGTGGGCCTGATTTTATTGTGGGAGCAAGAGAAGAAGCGGCAGCTAAAAGGTTGTCATTGTCTTTATCTATCCCTCTCAACTTCTGAGCTGTGAATAGAAATCTGTAGCAGGAGTTGCACTATGTGAAGGACTTCATATTTCTGCTACTAACAGCAAGTTTATGTTGATTGTTGCAGTGCTCCGTTCAGAGAAAGGAGCAGATGCCAAGACGGGCCCTGGATTTGGCAAGGCAGCTATCGGGGGTCCCTTCAAGTTGATAAATCAAGATGGGGAAGTAGTTTCAGATCGTGATTTTGTTGGCAAGTGGACGCTTATCTATTTTGGATTCACATATTGCCCTGATATATGTCCTGATGAACTCACAAAGCTGGCTGAAGTTGTTGATCAAATTGGTATGTCTTCTCATACTTGCCATTAACTTTCTGTGTCTTGCATTCCTCCATCATCTTTGAGGCTGCCGAGTGACTTCAAATTGGTTATATTCAGGCTAGTTTTATGGTAATTTCAGTTGTACGGTTAACTATCTTTCTGTCTTTGTATGCTCCACTTGAAGCGCCACATGCTAGTTCCAGCAAATGGCACTGGATTAGATGTGTTATTTTGATTTTCGTCCTCACACTTGGTCTTTCCGAAATGCAGAAAAGAAAGTGGGATTGCAGGTTCTTCCTGTTTTTATTTCCATTGATCCAGAACGTGATACTGTTGAGCAAATCCGAGAGTATTTGAAAGGTAATGCCTCATCCCGCGTTTTACGGAAACTGCGGTTCTAGACCTCTTTCATTTTATCTTCATTGTCTTTGCAAAGAATTCTTGGTTACTTTGATTCCTGACTCAACTCCACAAAGCCCGTAAGCCATGATTGATTGCGGGTCTTACTCTGCCTTGTGTCAATGAGCTGTAGTTTTCACGGAAGATGCGGCTCATGGGACTTCCAAATCTCTCGCCAATTCAACGGACTTTTGCAAAATTGAATCATTCAATGACACCATTTTTATTCTGCAGAATATCACCCCAGGTTTGTGGGTTTGACTGGCACTGTGGAAGATATTCGGCGAGTTGCACGTGAGTACAGGGTTTATTATATGAAGACCGAGGATGAAGGCACCGATTACCTCGTAGATCACTCCATTATCACGTACAATTATCTAAACCTCTAGTCTGATAGATTCATCGATTTTTTTCGAGTTAGAATATTAAGGTTTTCACTGTTCTGTTCGCTCCCCGTTAGAATATGCTTCTTATTATTTGTGTAGATGTGGGAGTTAAGCACTTGATAGTGCAAGAAAATCATGCCCACGTATGAATGCTGGTTACCATGTTCGCAGGTACCTGATGGACCCTAATATGAATTTTGTTAAATTCTTTGGGAAGAACTACGATGCAGACTCTCTGGCTGATGGAGTCATTACAGAGATCAAAAGTATCACAACGGGGAAGTAGGTCTTTTGCTTAACCTCTAGTTGTTTGTTAAGCTCAATTGTCTTTCATTTCAGAAAACTTTGTAAGATCCTATTCGTTCAATTAGAGAGAACCTATTGTTCGTAGAAGCTTAGCTGCTCTTGTTGAGTAAAATCATGTCCTTTCTTTAGCGCTTGAATAAGTTGACAACAATTCATCATTATCCACAACTTCGATATATAATGTCGTGGATTTGAGAGAACACAAGATAAATACAAAAAACACATCTCTTTATTTGTCTGGAATGTTACAATAATGATCTCATCTAATTCCACCTCAGAATTTTGTGAAATCTCAAAATTTAAGTAACTATCAATACGACCTTATACAAGATATTTATATTTAACGTAAGTACAAAAATTGCTTTCATAACTCGTCCCAAAACTATTACATTGCCAAAACTATTACAAAATTACAATATATCATTGATGAATTGTTGGTACTTGAGCTGGTGCAAAAGTTCGTGATGCAATTGGAATATCTCTTAAAGTACAGAAGCCAGGTGCTACTCCTGTACATAGGCAATCGTTGTCGGTTGTACATGAGCAATCGCCTGAAGCGTAACAAAATTTGTAGGTTGATTCCTGAAGAGGTGCTGGTGCAAAATTAGGAGATTCATTCGAAGTAAGACGACTGATCCGATGTAGAATCTCATGCGATGGGTAATTACTATTCAAATTCAAAGGAGAATTATCGAAAGATGGTGTTGTAGAGCTTGGGTATTTTCCTGTTATCTTGTGATTATCATTCAAAAATGATTCACGTCTAAGTGCGTCTACACCATTGTGCATCGTAAACACAACTAGTGTTGAAATAAGCAACAACTTAAGAGTAGCCATGATGTTTGATGCCAATCGAAAATCTTACAAATATGATATGAATTTCACAAGTGAATATAAATCAATAAATATAATTGCAATAAATCGTTTATATAAAAGAGCTGTCTATAATTGAATTTAAATTTGATCTCTAGTAGAGAGGTAGTTTAAATATGGAATTTGAAAAATATGATCACTATTACTATATTTTAAGTGATTTTTATTAAATATAAAACTTGAAGTACCACTATATGTTCATAGTTGGAAGTTCAGTTATTCATGTTTATTAGCTTGACTTGTGTTGTTCATCAGCTTGGAAGTTGTTGAAAGTTTGTCTCATGTAAAGGTTATAAAAATAAAAGTTAAAAATAAAAATAAAGCAATGATAAGTAAAATATAAATACTAATATTATAAATAAAAAAATTATTCTAAGTTAGTAGAGAATAATTTTGTACAAAACCACCTTAGTGATCACAATCAAT
The DNA here is from genome assembly GCA_947034895.1 of Rhytidiadelphus loreus. Lineage (NCBI taxonomy): Eukaryota > Viridiplantae > Streptophyta > Bryopsida > Hypnales > Hylocomiaceae > Rhytidiadelphus > Rhytidiadelphus loreus. The sequence continues at coordinate 21,517,884 of OX344765.1, read as the reverse complement.
GCAAACATACAAGCAAAGATGTAACATGTTAGTTTTTTATAATTATATTTTTGGAAATTTTTATTTGAATTAATGCCTAGGAGTAAAATTTATGCCATCCTAAGTTCAAAATAGGGTGCACAAAAAAAATCACAAAGAGTCAAAATAGTTTTTTTGATTTTTCTCATAGAAAGTATTTTTCTTTACATGGAAAGATTTTATTCATTATATTTGGACTAGCGATGAAAAAGATATGAACAATCTTGTTTTTCAAGCAATCTAAGTGTCTTTTTGAAAAAATAACTTATAGGGTTCACTTTTGAATGCAATTTTCACAATTATTCAAAGAAATAAGTTCAACAAGGTTTAGTTTGCTTTCTAGAACAATCTCGCCATTAGAATTCTTATGTTTCAATTCTACTTGTTAACAATTTAGCTTTTTCTTCAATCTCATATCTAATTAATAGTCTTTTAAAGAATGAAAATCAAGCGTTTTGGAGGGGGTTTATTTATTTTTAAATCCCTAGACTTTCATCAAATATAACTTTCTTTAATTTAGTATTGGTAGTGCCTTAAAATCTAGTCATAAGCAATAAAAAAATCCAAATTTCATCACTTTAAATGCACATATCTTGCAACTTACATGGTCAAAATCTCTGAAATTTCTTTTATACATCTTTATACTATTCTAGTGCAAGATCCTATGGTTAGATATGTGGAAAAAAAAATTTAGTTTATTGCACTTTGTAGTAGAAATGGTAGTTTTGAATGGAATTTGATGAAATATAGATTTTGGGATTTTAGGCATTAAAAATAATAGATTTGTACATCCATGTAGAAAATCCTTACTATTGGAACATTTATGAAAATAAGTAATGAACAAATTCAAACTTGTCTTACAAACAAATTTTTTTAAAACTTTTTAAGGTAGTACTTAGCATTGTATTTTGTTTTTTATAATATCATTAATCATTTCTAAAATTATTCCTTTGACCTCTCAAAGCTAAAAGAGTTACTCCTTCCATCCCAAAATGATCTTCCGATTCTCTTTAATTTTATTGTAGTATGTTTAATACTACACGTTGGGAATGGCTTCAAAATTCAAAGTTTTAGGACAATAGGAATGCAATGAGCTATAACTACATCTTGAAATGTGTTGAAATAATGTTATTTACAAAAAAAAAATTCCCAAACATTTTGTTCAAACAAAAGATCATTTTGGAACAAAGAGAGTACTATATGCCATTCTAATTAAAATTCTTCCTTGAGAATCCAAGGAAGAATGTTCCATCTTCTAAAGTATTGTTATAGAAGATCTAAAGAAAGGAATCTCTAGATTAAATTGAATGTCTTACTTGTAATTGTTTTTTCACTATCATTATGGTCTAAATCTATTTGAGGTATTAGGATTAGTGAATGAGAAGTATGAATATCTAAATTCATGATTCTTGTTGGAAACTTTAAATAAATTATAATTGTTATTTGATCACAAAGCTAGAGATAAGTATAGTAGGAATTGCATAACATAACCTCTATGGAACTCATTTAACTTATGTGTGTCAAAGTGGATATTTTTTGGACACTTAGAATCAAAATCTTTTTTAAAAAGGTATACGATTTGATTTCAATTACACTATGTAGTTAGCTTATTATTTTCTAATAGGCAAATTTCTATTTAGAGGTTTGAAAGGGGTTTTTTACCAATTTAGAGTTCTAGATTTTGGATAATTAACCCCTAAATGCCTGGGCAACCATATGTGGTCGATCTGAAATTTCATGGTCATTTTGCAGTGGGCAGTTACATTCGTTTGACCATTTTAAAAAAATTGGGACAATTTTTAGGGTTAACTATTGAAAACTTTCATTTTTCACTGAAAAAGATACATATTTGATTGTTGAGAGGTCTCCAAAGTCACATATGTCCATTAGTGGAAGAGTAAAGCTTGCTAATTTTACTTCATTTTCCAACTTTGAGCAATTTCACTTGATTTGAGATCTAAAAACTTGTACTTATCTATTTGCTTTGAAAATGATCCCAATGGAAAGCGTAAAGTGTTTTCATGATTTTCACCATTGAGAATTTAAACAAGAAAGTGTTGATTTGGAGTTATTTGTGATTTATACTTATAAGAGAAAATTGCATCTCAACTTATTATATGTTTTTAAGCTTGCTGGGAGGGACGTTTCAGGCTAGTTCCCGTTGCTAGGAACTAGCCTGTGCTGTGTGAAATAAAAAATCATTAAATATTAAAAATGTTAAAAAATAATTCAAAATTAATTTTTTTTCAAAAAAATAATCAAAAAATAACCTTTTATTATTATCTGACATGGCAGTCGCCAATTCGCCATGCCACATCAACAAAATGCTCTAGTAGAGTTCCTACGGTTCAAGAACAGAGTTGAACGCAAGGGAACATAAGGGGAACTGACAACCCTCCTTGCAAGCCAAAAAACATGTAATGATTGCAAGTTGGATTGTGTAATGAGTTTAATAACTTTTCAAGTGATATTAAGTTTTTTGAAAGGGCATTTTAGTGTACTAGCACAATTTGTAGATGTTCATGTCACTTCCAATCCCCAAAAGAATTTATGTGCAAATTTCTGAAACATTGTGGGGAGGGACAACATATTAAAAATAGAAAACTCTTATGCAATTTTGTACTCAAAATTGATGTGCATACTAATATGCAAGCTCTTTAGACATTCATATGGTTGGATTTTGAAAAGAAAAACAATTTGCTTCAATGAGGATAACTATAAGCCCATGTTCTTTTTTCATAGTCAAAACACACTTGAAAAGGCTTGGGCATTTAGGGGTTAATCCTTTTCAGGCTTCCAAGTGTAAATTTGAATTTTTGAGTAGGAAGGTCTGCCAATTTGATAATTAGGGGAGTTACCTCCTAAATGCTTAAGCTTTTTCAAGTTTGTTTTGACTATGAAAAGAGAGCATGGGCTTATAGTTATTCCCAATGAAGGAAATTGTTTTTTTTTTTCTAAATGTAACTGTATAGATGTTTAAAGAGCTTGCTTATTAATATACTTACCAATTTTGAGTGCAAAATTGCATAGGAGTTGTGAGATTATAACAAGAGAAATGTACATTTTTTATTTTTAGTATGTTGCCCCTCCCCACGATGTTTCAAAAATTTGCATATAATTCTTTTTTGGAATTGGAGGTGACATGAACTACAAATTGTGTTAGCACACTAAAATGCACTTTCAAAAAACTTAATTTCTCATGAAAAGCTATCAAATTCATTACACAATCCATCTTGCAATTGCTGAAATGCAATTTCTATTTATAAGTATAAATCACAAATAACTCCAAATCAACACTTGCATGTTTAAATTTTCAATGGTGAAAATCATGAAAACACTTCACTCTTTCCATTGGGACCATTTTCAAAGCAAATAGATAAGTACAAGTTTTTAGATCTCAAATCAAGTGAAATTGGCAAACTTTGCTCAAAGTTAGGAAACTTCCACTAATGGACATTTATGACTTTGAAGACCTTTCAAAAATCAAATGTTTACCTTTTTCAATGAAAAATAAAAAAATTTCAATAATTAACCCTCAAAATTGCCCCAATTTTTTTTAAACCAATCAAAGAAATTTAATTGCCCACTCCAAAATGAGCCTGAAATTTTAGATCGACTATATTTGGTTGCCTAGGCATTTAGGGATTAAGGTTGGAATGGTTGGGCGTAGTAATTAATGAATGATGAATCTGTCAAATTGAATCATGATATATTAGTTTATACAAGTGATTGTATCTAGCGAGAATGAGTGATTAAGTTTGATGGTTGTGTGTATACTAATTGGGATTGTGAGATTTGAAATTAGAAGTTGTGTGTTGTAGAGTTGTATTACTTGTTTTAGAGATTGAGCCTATTAGTATATATTCCCTATTTGACCATCTCCCTTGGATCAACTTTATTATACTAAAAGGGTAATTTCCAATTAGATCATTATTCTCTTTCAACACATTGTGCGCCTTTACCTTCTACTATAGTTTAGGAATGTAAATCACACCAAAGATTCATCATAGTAATTAAAAAATGACTATGATTTGTGGAATACCATATTCATCAAATATTATACTCTTGAAATCCTCACAATGGATTTTCTTATAATTTGCAAATTCTCACTCATCAATAAATTGGCTTTGACCTTCAACCATGAAAACATCAATAACCAAGTAGTTTTCAAATTACTCTGGATTTTCTAGATCCAACAAAGAAACTCCTTACTTATGCTACTAACTCCCTTTGCATCTCAAACAAATTAATCCTTTTAACCCTAGAAAGGATGCCAAGGACAAATAAAAGCTCTATGAATGACTTCAAAGAAAGTTATAGATGAGAAAAATAAACCTATGCACCTATTTAATTTGGGTTGGCAACCTTGGTGACGGGGTTGCATCATTCTAGATATAAGTCCTAAATCATTTTTTGAATATTTGAAATATTTTACTTATAGGCTTGTATATATATTATTTACTTGAAATCAAGTCCTTGTCTAGTTAACTAATACATAATCTTTTCTTGAAGATTACAATGTTGCATTTGAGACCTTTGATTGAGCATGATTGAACTCAATCCAACCATTGAGGTTAACACATTTGACCTTCAATACATATTGAAAACATTTAATGATGTTCAACTATTGTTCAAATAAATGAATGCCTCCATAATTCATTCATAGGCTTTTAACCCCTAAAGTCCCAAGGGTATTTTTTTGTCAAAAACCACTCAAAACTGCCATTTCTACTGCATTTGTACAAAAAAACAAAAAAAATACTTTTTTTGGAACTGAACCGTAGGATCTTGAACTTTACTTATTTGAGATTATTTGGTAAAAATTTCATCAATTCGATTGTGTAGATTGAGAGATATGAGCATTCAAAGTTGAAAAAAACAAGTTTTTTTGAACACTGGACTGCAATTTTAGATGACTTTGATCTCTATTTGTGGAAAAAATGTGCACTATGGAATTTGAATTTAAAATTTATTGTGTTGAAAAATTGAGTTGGGAGTCTAGGAAAAAAAATCCAAAAAATAACAACTTGATTTTCATACTTCAAAAATTTGTCAAGTAGAAGTAGGTCCAAGAATGAAAGAAAAACTAAATTGTTAATAGCTCTTAGATGGTATTGAATTACAATAATACCAACAGTGAGATTGTTCTAGCAAGAAAATTTAACCTTTTCAAAAAATAAAATTTGAAAGAATTTAAAAATTGCATTCTGAAATGAATCCTATAAGTTATTTTTTCAAAAAGATGCTTAGATTGCCCGAAAAATAAGATTGTTCATAACTTTCACATCACTAATCAAAATGGAATGAATCAAAGCTTCAGATGTAGACAAAAACATAATCTTTGAGAAAAAAAAAATTTTGAATTTATTTTGAATTTTTGAAATATTTTTTGTGATGCGCGCCGAGTTCAATTCTAGGCTTTTTGTGGTATAACTTTTGCTTCCGGGCACCAATTGAAATAAAAATTATATTCCCACAAAGCTTATCAACTTTTCTATCTTCAAAAAAAGTTTCAAAAAATTAGGGTAAAATTTCAGCCCATAGGAACTTGCCCGAATTCCAAATTGTCCCCCAAGGGGACAATGGGACTTTAGGGGTTAATATATATCCACAAACATTTAAAGAGACACAAGGCAATACTTTTGGATTTTGAATTTCAAGGCACATCAAATGTAATTATTTACTCAATGATGCCAAATGACATTAAACATCTTAGCCCTATAACATTGCTACATCACACTAAGTGTGTGTTTAATGAATGAAGAGAATCCTTCTAATGTACAGTCAGGTCCAGCTCAATTACGAATTCCTGCATTCACAGGGAAAAAAAACATGATTTGCTTCTAACTTTGACGCCCTCCCGAGGGCTGAAAAATTATTTTTTTTTCACGAATTTTTTTTCACAAGATCCTCTTTATTCTAATAATATATGTGCCAAATTTCAAGTCCAAATGATTTATACAAAAGAAGATATTCAAACATGTACCAACATGTGTAGTTTAAAAAAAAATTTCACTACCGTCAACTTTGACACCCTCCCAAAAATTGAAAAATAAAATTTTGGCAATGAAATTTTTTGGTGTGAGATCAGTTCTATGTTTATAATGCATTTGCCAATTTTCAAGTTCAAAAGATTTTCCCACAAAGAGATATTTGAATTTTACCAACTGACAACTGTAGCCCTGAGAAACAATTTCACTACGGCCCAACTTTGACACCCTCCCAAGGGCAGAATTTTTTTTTATTTACCATAGAGTTTTTGGCATGAGATAAACTCTATGTTGATAATATGTGTGCCAAATTTCAAGGCCAAAAGATTTACCAAAAAAAAGATATTCAAAATCTACCAACATGTGTTGTTCTGGAAAAAAAATTCATAACTACACATGTTGGTAAAGTTTGAACTACTCTTTGTGAGAAAAAATTTTGAACTTGAAATTTGGCACATCTCACACCAAAAATTTCATGGCCAAAACTTTTTTTTTCAATTTTTGAGAGGGTGTCAAAGTTGATGGTAGTGAAATTTTTTTTTAACTACACATGTTGGTACATGTTTGAATATCTTTTTTTGTATAAATCATTTGGACTTGAAATTTGGCACATACATTGTTATAATAAAGATAATCTTGTGGAAAAAAATTTGTGAAAAAAAATTAATTTTTCAGCCCTCGAGAGGGCGTCAAAGTTGGAAGCAAATCATGTTTTTTTTCCCTGTGAATGCAGGAATTCGTAATTGAGCTGGACCTGACTGTACATAAGACAAAAGTGCAAATGTTCATCCTTGAAATTTTTTGTGCCAAGGGGAGGTCTTGCATAGTAGTTTCACCTCCAATGAGTGCTATTGGGTGTTTTAAGCAAATGATTCACACGGTACCCAAAAGGATGATTTCCCAGGGTTCAGTAATACAGGCATGTTGTCGAGCCTGCAGCCAGACCAACATTAAGAACTAAGATTTTTTTATCTACAATGGCACGGCAACTGCTCCCAAGCTTTTCCTTCAAATATTCTCTGCAACTTCAAATTAAGGTCATGCTAGAGAAACACCCATATCGTTTTGCTTGCTCTTCACTATCCTTAAGGCATTTAAAAACTTGCGTACATAGAGTATCTCTCCCAAGGCAATCCTAAGCTTCAAAAGAGGCGCCAAGGTGATCTATAGAGTGGCCGCGTACTCCTGAAGCATTGCACGAGCTTCGGTTCTCTTTCTGGTCATACATCCCAGACAAAATAGTGAGGTTGCATTGTCAATTGTGTGCTATGACTGATGCGCTCTCAGACAACACAGATATCAGCAAAGTATCTAAGAAGAAACCAAAATCAACATTGAGCGGAGAAATTAAACGAGATTACGAAAACCGCAATAGAGGTTTAGGGCGGGAATAAAATCAATGACGACGTGGCCAGGAAGGCTACATCCTTGTGAGACTCAAGATAAGGTAAACAACAGTCAGATGGGGAAAAGAATGAAAATAAATCATGTATGCATACCGGCGAATTTCTGCAAGGGCTTCCCTCCGCCTGACTAATTGTGTCTCCAATAGATGTATCACTGTTGCTCTTGCCTTTCCACATGAAAACAAATTTAAATGTAAGCTTATCCATCAGTACCCAATTGTTATTCAAGGACCTTCAATAGCCCTTAAAGTTAGATGTTCAAAGATAAACATGACAGGGAACCTCGCTCCAACACAACTTGAATACTTCTAGGAACCGTGACGGCGGGTATGAGAAAAACCTGGTGCGGTCTAAGAGAATTCAGCAAGTGATGAATGTTTCGCAATAAAAGGGTCATGTCCTCCACACAACGGGCTGACTGTGAAGGTCTTTCGATTAAAGCGTCGGTTAGCTCCAAGAACTGAAGAACGAGTTCTCTATTCAGTGCCCGCAGCTCCCTTTTGTAATCTGAAAAATTCCAGAGACGAACAAGGGGTTTCCAAAGAAATTGGTCATGGAACATGGTAACTGTCTGCACTTATGTGAATCCAGAATTAGGAATGTCAACCAAAAAGCGTCGAAATAAACATCCATGCATAGTTCCTGTCTTATTTCTGTTGGGTCTTGTTGGCAATTCCAACGCATCTTAGCATATTTTTCTTGGATAATGTATGAATATATTACGAACTACATATTGGTCATAATTAGACCCAAAATCAAACCTAAGTTCAGACAATTGAATCATTGAATTGAAAAGAACAAAAATATTAACAAAAGCCAACATTAACCCCTAAGCGCTCTAAAGTCCAAATTCTAGATGATGAAAGTAGTACTTCAAGGAAATGTCTCAGGGAATGTCTCATCCCGAATAACTTCTCATTCATTCGAAGTAATACTTGAATATTTAGAAGATAACCTTCCTTTAATACAATTACATGAAATTGAACTACTTTTTGAAAGTTCATATATTTAACTTACAAGTTATGAAGAACTTATGAAGCATTAACACGTGAAAAGTATGAAAATATACAAGAAATCAACTGAAGTCAAAGTCCCTTCTACGGCAGCTAGGGGAAATGCCTGTGTCTTAACAGACAAAAACAGGACAACCATATAAGCAAAAATAATCAAAATTCAAAGGAATTTGAAGGAGTTACAGGATTAAGGAATGTCACCCTAAAATCTTTAAACAATAGGTTGAAAAGATTGATTAAATGGATTAAATGGATGTAAATCACCTCAACACTTGATACGTGCCAGATTTAGATCATCTACCCCAAAGAAACCCACATAACTTTTGCATAGTCTATCCAAATGACACATTCTCTGGTGCGTTGGAATCCTCTTTCATTTGCCAACAAGAAAAAATAAAAATAAACGTAACCTCCCCACAGAAACTGATGGAGTATTTCCGTTATAGAGAAGAAGCTCACCAACGTCGGAACCAGAAGGATAGAGTTGACGTAAACCCTCCTCTTCTAATCCAGGAAGAACGTCCGTCGTCTAGCAAATTCTCACACATACGAATTCGTCAGAAAACTCGTCTACACCATCTGCTGACCTGCTGGCTCCCACCAAACCCTTAACCCTAATTCCTCAACACAAACTACACATTTCCAGTAGGAAACGCCAGGGCCAACACTTCCACATACAGCTGCAGCTCGACGATCAGAATACACAAACTTCCAGAGAGAAAAAAACAAGACGAACCGTATAATTCCCTCAGTACTGGACATAGGTTCCGACCACAGGGACAGGATCCCAACAAACCCTAAACCCTAATTCATAAACACTGCCTACACATTTCCAGTAGGAAACCCCAAGGCCAACATTTCCACATGCAGCTTCTCCTCGACGATCCGAATACACAATCATTACACAGACATTGAGAAAGCTAAAAAAGAAGACGAACCGTATAATTCCCTCCGTACTGGACGTAGGTCCCGACCACTGGCGGGGGCGGAGGCGGAGCTGAGCTCGGATCATCGCTGAAGTCCGCGTACAGCTTGTAGTAAGGAGGCGGAGGGGGAAACGCAGCCGCAGACATCGATCGGTCTCTAAAACTCCTCGGCGTGCACCATTCAAAAACTCCCAAAATAATTCAATTGGCTTCGCAGACCGGCATTGCGATTTAAGTGAGCACACCGGGGGAGAAAAGCTCCAGAAAATTGTTAGGTCATGAGTTTAACAACAGAGTCACGGATTTTCTTTTGGTTGGAAACTTGGATTACGAAGCGCGAAGGTCCGGAACGAAGACCGCCATCGCCAAACACACGGCTAATATTTTGTCAGTAATAGGGGTAGTCACACCTTCTTCACTTGGCACTTGGAGAATGGAGAATGAGAAGTTTGTGAGGGTTTGGAGGAGCCAATGGGAAGCCGTGGTGAGTGATGAAGGTGTGACACCCCTAAAAGATGTGTTGAGAGTGGAGAATGAAAAAAGTGGAGAAGCAACTTACCTAAACCTAAGATTAGACATAAAGTTGGAGGAAAATTGGCAACAACAAAGGTAAAGCACCAATGAAAGGTAAAAGTGTAGAGCACAAAAGAATCTTCTTATGTAGATATATCTTCTGCGCTCCCAATCTTCACCTCAAGAAGTGAAGACTAGGAGTACGGAAGATATATCCAACTAAGTATATTCTACCAACATGAAGCCAACCCCAAGCCGCCACCTTTCCATTTTCTATTCTCCAAGTGCAAAGTGAAGAAGGTGTGACTACCCCTAATGGCTTGCAGAGGTCCGCCAACAGCTTCGGGATAGATGAAGAAATGAAGAGACACTCATAATCGCCACTTTGAAGAGATGTTCAGTTTGTGTACATCTCTTGAATCAATATGTACTTGTTGTCAAAAAAACAACTTAGGACTCTTTTATGACTTTTGCATATGGTATCCAAAAAAGGGTAGACATTCTTATACAAAAATCGTCTAAACTTTGTATAAAAGACAAAAAAAAATTGGAATTTTTTTATAGAACTGAGCAATATTTGCAAGAGGAGAATTAGAATTGTTGATTGCCAAATGTTTTTGAAGAGGTTCATAAACAATTAGGGAGGCAACTTTTTGATTTCTAGAAAACTACTTATAATATTGAACTTTAATGTTTTGGTTGCTTTTAGTTTGATAACAAGGCAAACTTACTCTTTAAATGTAGTTTCTCTCAACTCACGTAGAAGTGAAAGCATCATGGAACTTGGCAAAGACAATTTTGACTATAGAAAACTCAAACTTACTCTTTAAATTTAGTTTCTCCTTTCATACATAGGAATGAAAGCATCATCAAACTTGGCAAAGGCAATTTTGACTTTGGAAAAATCATAAATCAAATCATGGTTCATTCCATAAAGAAAAAGAAAGAACTCCAACCTACTTGAGAGGTTGTACTAAATTAAGATTTTGTTTGTCATGGGGTCCACAATAAACTCCAAACTACTTGTGGTATTTCACTCCTAAAGACTGGAGGGTGTTTTGGGTGAAGAAAGGCCCCAAACTGCCAATTTTTTATGCATTGTCCAAAATTAGAAACTAAATTATTTTTTTTTAATCCCAATTGTACAAAAGTGTATTAATCCCTAATGACCCAAGCAACTATTTTCTAGGCACTATCCTTCTTTATTGAGTTGCCTATTCTCTCATTTTTAATTTTAAAAAAATAAAAATTATATATAGAAAATAGACTACACTAAGAATTCAATGGCAAGAATTTCATCAAATTCTGAGTCAACCCCTAAAAGTCCAAACACCTTTTGGGGGCAAGATGGTGATTTTGGGCAATTCACTACGAATGGAATTTTTATTTTTATTTTTTGAAAATTTCACACAATGTGTGCTTGAGGAGTAGCTTTAAGGTGCAACAATTTTTATAACTTTTGACTACCTTGTTAAAAATTTACTATATGATATGTAATTTTCAGCATTCAACAAGTAGCTTAGGCAGTCCAAAAAACTCTTTAAAAATCATCTTTTAAAAAAATAAAAATTTGATATTGATTCCTTAGATTTATATATATATATATGAGGAAAGTTTTGAACCATTTCATTTTGATTAATGAGATGAAAATTATGAGGAATTTTAGTTTGTGAATAGGTATGGACAGGTGTGCACAATTTGCTAGTTGCAAGAATTTGCTACCAAATTCGATGTACTAGCTTATAGTTTGTAGATTGAAAACCCTCGTTACTATACATGTGATAGAGAGAGAGATAGAGTAGATTTATACCCCCATGATTGGGCATATTCTTACCGTGCAAAATCCATAAGTTATGCTATCAGACTTTTTAGCAAGTATTTCAGTAGGTCATGTTTAGTCAGGACGAAGGGTAGCAAAACAATCAGTAAGCACTTGAGGCAGTTATGTGACTAACCCTTGTAGTAGAATTTAGTCAATTAAAAAACACACATAATTTTTTTTTGTGCTTCACAGTCGATCCATCTGTTTGAACAAAGGACCTCACGTCGTTCAAAGCATTTTCGATCTAGGTTAAAGTCATACCCATTGTCTAATCAAACGATTATACTTCAAAGTGATAGCATGTGCTGCATGTTAAGCTTCTAAGGCTTATGATCCATACCACAATCCAATGGTCAGATACTACGTGTGTCCATATTTACGGATTGTGATCAAGCATAATAACTGAAATTACAGTAATCCACACTAGTTCCAGCACTTGTCCCAGTTGAGGACGAAAAAAACTTGTCTACCCATTTGGTTAGCTAGTGTTGAGGGAGCTGCCTCACCTGCACCCATGGCCACAAAACAAACACGAGGTCAGTTTCCGGTCGTGTGCAAGGTGTCTACAGCAGTACTCCAGTTGTCATCCTTTTCGCAACACAAGCATGAAAAAACGTTAGAATTGTGATTTTTTGCATAAAAACACCCAATAACACCTTGTAGCACTATCTACTCTCATCATACACTCTCACTGTACATGCTTGGCACCTTATTAGCCATTGGTGCCAAAGTGAAATCTTTGCACGTTCGTGATGTCAAACTTCAAATCTGGCTTGTGAATCGTATTCAGTCCAGTTGAGTACCCCCGCCTGAACGTGTGGTACCAGCTTAGAGCGCTCCGTGTGTAGCCAGCAAGCGTCGTTCAGTAACCCTCTATGAGAAGCACGTCCAGGAATTAACCACTGACTAACTATGATGTTTACCTTAAGTCGATGACGTTTAGGTGAGTATAGTCATTTGGAATTCCAGTACATTAAACTGTCGTTCGTAGCTGCCAGCTCATGTGGCAGGCTGATCAGCCACCTGTAACTTGTAATGGTTTTTGGCCGTTGGTTTGTGAGTTGTGGTAGTGTACAACCTCGAGAATGGTTGTAATTATGGCAATTAATTGCCTGTGGTTCAGCCTTGTAAATCATTCAAGTAAACATTGCTCGTATTATGACAGAGAATCTGATCAAAGATACTTGCATTTCCATTTCAATGGATTTTGACGTCAATTTCATACATTGGTAGCCACCTAACAAATGTCAGTTGTGGACCATGTGCAGAGTTGTAGCCTAATGAAGTTCAAGCTCATTTCTCAGTTTGGTGGTTATATGGTTGGGATGTCTGGAGTAGAATCCGTTATTGGACATGTAGAGTGGTAATAAGTTTTCGTCAGTAAGTTTGCAAAAATCATCCTGATTTGCCATAGTACCATATGAGAAAGAGAGAATATAGGTGCTCTAAGATTCCCTTTGAGCTCCATGAATTTTCGAAAAAACTTTCATCTCAGTAAGTCCCAAGAGTTAAGGAAAGTGATTTCATGTTTGTCTTACTCCATTTGCAAGCTAAGGTTGAATGCATTTTTCAAAGTAACCTACAGTTTTTAGGCTGGTACAGGGGAGACTTCATCCACTTTTGGAGTCCATTGGAGAAAAAATTTCAAGAGGCAAGCCTCAAAGGTTTTAAGCTTGGTTGATATGCTTTTAGAGCATGCCCACTAAGTTGGGCTTGCAAAATGGATGACTTTGTTGTTGCTTGAAAAACTTGCTCCACTAAATGACTTGTCCTCTACATTGACTTAAGAATAAGAGCCAACTTGAAAACTATGGTGTAATTGTAGGCCTTGAACACAACTTGCAAATGGCCAATAAGATAAAATAAAATAAAAATACATTCTTTAAATTCTTCCTATGTCACTTTCCTTAGTTTTTTTGAGTTTCACCTCTTGTGGCACTTTTGCTCACATAAAATTTTAGTCCCCTTGCATTGTGCATATGCGTACTTTTAAGCTTCTATAGAAATTTCCAAACTTGTTTGCACTCTTATCTATGTGAACTATGTGGCTAATATTAAATGCAAGCTATTGGTTATAAAAATATTGAAAATTTGCAACCAATATATCGAGACAGTTTTTTTTATCACTACTATTTACATAATTGATTGTGATGTGTTTTTTAGAAAATTATTTTTTGTTTCATTTGCTCTTGGTGCAATAAAGTTTGAGTTTGTTTATGCAAATTGTGTAAGTTGCATGCTGTTTGCAATCTTGAACTCTCTGTGATATACTCTTTGGACAAAATATTCTCCTTCTCTTTGTGAACATCTTCCTGGACTACAACTTTTGTGATTTGTCTCACTTTCATTAGCACAAATTCGTAAGTGTCAACAATGTACTTTTCATCTCAATTCTTTGTTTTCAAGCCTAAAAAGACGACCTCTTTGTTTTCTTGCTACACCTTTATACACTCGATGTACTCAAGATGGAGAATCACACTATACAAACATTTCACAACCATTGGTAATTCCAAGTTAGTACTAATGCATTTCACCTTGTTGTTTGGCTTTTAAGAGGTTGTGTGGTGACCTTTTAAGAGGTTGTGAGTTGGGCTACCACCTTTTCCATGACCCCAAAATTGGATGTCCCACCCCTTTTCAAGACACTTTTCAACCTTGTTTTTCAAGCCCAGTGGTGAATGCTCTTCAGCCATGTGACTGCAGTTACGATATGAAACCAATACGACACGTCAGGAGTCCAGATCAGCCTTCTGTTTTCAAAATGAGTACAGCTGGCAGAAGAGGTGACTGGACAGCCTCCGTCGTCCCTAACTTTTCGTCAGATGCGGGTATCCGCGGGTCCCCTGCTCCTGCTCAGCTTCCGCATCGCTCGAGCTTCCTATTGATTCTTTCGACCACGGATGCAGCGCGCGGGGCAACAACAGCGATCGTTGTAATCTATTGTTGTGTCGATGAGGCGAGGACCGCAATCGTCGTTTTAATCGCAAGGATCGCAGGGTTGGGATCCTGCGCAATTTCAGTTTGCTCTGGAATTTTACCCGGATCTCGCCAGGTCGGGGGTTTGTTTGGGAGGGAACGATCGACTGGTGTGGGTAAGAGTGCTTGTCTTCTTTTTGGCGCAATTGAGATGCTCTTAGGGGTTTTCTTTGAAGATTCGGAGCAATCTTAGGAAGTCGATCTGTTTTTAGGGTTTGAGCTGTGGTGACATTGGGATTTTTTTTTTTTGGAGAGGGACAGGATTGGTAGGGCAAGATGTCGGGGCAAACGAATCGTTTGAATGTGGCACCTACCATCACCATGATGGGCGTGGTGAAGGCCCGTCTCGTGGGCGCCACCAAAGGGCATCAGCTCTTGAAGAAGAAGAGCGATGCGCTCACGATGCAGTTCCGCCAGATTTTAAAGCGGATCGTGGAAACGAAGGAGTCTATGGGGGACACCATGAAAGCTTCCGCGTTTTCCTTGACCGAAGCGAAGTACGCCGCCGGGGACAACATCAAGTACGTAGTGTTCGAGAATGTGGACAAGGCAACTGTCAAAGTGAGGGCTCGCCAGGATAACGTGGCCGGAGTGAAGCTTCCCAAGTTCGAGCACTTTACGGAGGCGGGTGAGTCGAAGAACGACTTGACAGGGCTGGGGCGGGGCGGGCAGCAGATCCAGCTCTCCAAGTCGGCGTTCGTGAAGGCCATCGAGGTGCTGGTGGAGCTCGCTTCGTTGCAGACGTCGTTTCTGACGTTGGACGAGGCGATCAAGACGACCAACCGGAGGGTGAATGCTCTGGAGAATGTCGTGAAGCCGAAACTGGAGAACACCATCTCGTACATCCGAGGGGAGCTGGATGAATTGGAGAGGGAGGAGTTCTTTAGGTTGAAGAAGGTTCAGGCTTACAAGAAGAAAGAGGTGGATAAGCAACTGGCCAAGAACAAGGCGTACTTGGAGCAGGGTTTGGAGCGGCCGATTACGAGCCAAGCCAAGCCAGATGACGACGAAGACGTTCTCTTCTGATGCTGAAATTGTCACAGTATGGAGAGGATTTTCAATTTCCAAGCCTCAAGTGCAGTGTGAGGAAATTAATACCTTCCTGACATTCAAGGTTTGTACTTGTTATCTGTCGATTATGTTGAATTCGAGAAGCTGATACACTTGTGTAGACTGGTAACTAGCATGTGTCGCCGTAGGGTTTATGCGCCCTATGTCATGAAAGGGATGTTTCTCATGAAATGCGACGTTAGGTACAAATCTCTGACGCAGAGGGCCTGAATATGTATGTAGATCAGTATTCCAGTAAATAATTCCGTAATAGCCTGTCTGGGTCTTGAAGAAAGAAGTGGGTCTTTCAGGCCTTGTTTTTGTGACCTATTTCGGAATGTTGTTGTGTTCTGTAATGCCCTTGTAGTCATTTCAATGGACCTCTAACTTCGCTGAATGTAGAGGATTCTATTTGCGTCATTTCATGCATTTTAACACATGTAGGACGATGTTTGAGAGATGCATTGAGCTATGGAGAGAGATTTCCTTCAGAGTAAGCTTAGCTGCAACTATGGATGAACAGCTGGCTTGCAGGTCTGACCGAGAATATGATCTCATCCTTGGCTAATGATCAAGGTTTAAAGACGAAGAAGTTGAAAAAGGAGAAAAAGGAGGAGATGATTTCGAAGCACTCGATTTGGTGTTCAGTGCCAGCTGATGTCAGATTCTAACTACAATTTTTTTACTGAATAATTGAGTACTAAATATGCTGAATTAATTGATTACCGATAGTAAATTTCTAAATACGCATTACGATATTCGTCAGGGATTTTGCCACCGTCAGATGCTGATTATTCAACCAAGAAGTTCAGTAAAGAAAAACAGGCACTGAGAAGATGACACAACGAAGCAGACTTACTGTAACAGGGAGACATTGGCGTCTTGCCGACACAGAATGATAGTCTCATGATATGCCATGCCACTTAACTCTAGAAGGATGGGCTGGTCACTGTGCAAATCATCTTTTTGGTAATATGTGAATCATTGGCTTAAGAGTACTCATTGGAGGTCAAAGTATTGTGCAAGACCCTTCCTTTCTATACAAAATTTCAAGGATGAATGTTTGCACTTTTGTCTTGCATAGAGGGATTCTCTCTCTTCTATTGGACATTAAGTGTCTATAGCAGAGGTAACAATGCATCATATAGAAAGAGAAACAAGGATAGTATCATCATATACCACTTAAGATTAACCCCTTGAAAGGCATTTTGTGTTTTGGTTTGGTCAAATTTCATTAGCTTTCTATATTAAAGCACACCTTTAATAATTTGATATTTTTCTTGTGTAATAATGTATATATCCAAATTTTAACTTCATTTTTTCATAATTAAAAACATTAAAATGAAATTTATGTTATATGACTTTTTAAAATAAAATTTCTATGTAAAAATCATAGTAATTACAAAAATGCTTAAAATAGCTTGAAATTTTTTAATGATAGTGATAAAAATGATGGTATATTTGGCTCCTTGAGCTCAAACAAAGATAAAGTAAAAACTAGATTATAGGAATTACATTATAAGAATTATATTTTTTAAGTCAAGCTACAAGATATTTAAAATCAAGAACTATGTGAAATTCAAATTTGATTCTAAAACTATGCTCCTTGTACAAATTTGTCCTTTTAGGGTTAACCTTGTAACACTACATTGGTAAAAAATTGATCATAGAAATACTTCTTTATTGAAAATTAAATTGTCTATTTGTTTCCAAAGACAAAAAGAAAATAGGAAGTATTGTACATATTAATTCATTAATGTTCCTTTTATTGATAACACTAACTTGAACTAATACTAAAATTATGTGAATTTGCAAGGTGCACTAATATGAAAATTTGTAGTATTTTACAACATTTACATTCATTTCATACTATCTCAAATAGTGCGGTTTTCATCCAACTTTCATTCAACTTCTGTCCATTTTTGTTCAACAATTACTATAGTTTTCATTCAACTCTCATTCAATAGTTGTTCATTTCCATTCAACATCATTCCTATTCTCATCCAACTTTCATTTGAAGTTCACTCTAATTAAAGTATTTTCATCCAAAATTCATCCAAATTAGGCTAAGGGATCTTGCATTATTAAACCTTGTACAAATTCCTAAGAGATTTATGACCCACTATTGATTTCCCTAATAAAAAACACTCCAAAATTGTTATTTCTTGCAAAGAGTGGCAATGAAAAAACCTACTTCTACTTTTGTATATCCAACCACAAGATCTAGCATTAGACTTGTATGAGAATGTGTGAATTTTTGTAGAAACTTTGAACTAGTAGATTATATGATAGTAGTATTCAAAGTGAAAGTTTTATTAAAAGTTTTCTTATAAACCTTGATGTATTTGGTTTTTAGACTTTGAATCCTTTTAATTTAAATTTTTTACACTACAAATCCTCAAACCCTCAAACCTTGTTGCCAAAAAATGCAATTTGATCCTTTAGGGGTTAAAATAAAATATTTCTTTTATTGGGGGGTCATTGGTGTAAAAAATACAAATAATGTGAGAAATAAATTAGTGCACTATTAAATTCATTCTCCTAAGTTTTAGAAATTAATCAGGTATAATTAAGTTATATAAATTGAATAAGATTGGTTTATTGAAGAAACCAATGGTACTTATCATAATGTCAAAAAATTATGAGACAATTCGGTGGGTTAGATTTCTATTTGTGTCATTGATAGCTTCTATAAAGAAATTTAGTATATATCCCATATATGGACATACAAGCAATTTCCTTTGCAATATGCCACTATTTGTTTGTAATTGCATCCCTTTAAACTTTTGACTTTATTTCAACCTACACTAATTCAAAATAGTGCAACTTTTGGAAATTAGGGTCATGCTTTGTAGCATAAGTGAGGTAAGACTTTGGCCAAAAATTTGCCAATTTCCTTCGGTTGTTTAACCCTTATAGGACAAAGGGGTGACCTTGGAAATCATTATTTTTCATTACTATGTGAATCATACGCTTTAGAAAAAACAAAAGCACTCATTGGAAGTCAAACTACAAAGACCTCCCCTTTTCACAACAAAATTATGAGGATGAATACTGTTGCACTTTTGTCCTACTACTTTGGATGCCAAACGTCCTCCTCAATGTTTAACCCCTAAATGCCGAAGGCCTGTTTTGAGCTTTTTGGAATTTGCTCTGAATTGAACAAAATGCCAACATTTTGATAAGTTGTATCAATTTTTTTTGAATTGTAACTTTACAAATTCAAACTAAACATGTTAGACATCTCATAGGAAAAGAAAGAAAATACAACAATATCACTTATGGAGTGAAAGATTATAATGTTTGACCATGAGTATTCAAGTGATACACCCCAAATCGCACCCTACCTAAAGCTGCCATCATCATTATGTGTACATCTCCAAAATCAATATGTACGAATGTTGAAGAAACGATTTTAGAACATCTATCAAAAAAAACTTTGACCCTTCATAACTTTTGCATACTGTATCCAAATGTCACATTCTTTGGTGCATTGAAACCTCCTTTCACTTGCCAACAAGAAAATATGAAAATTTGACCAGACTAAGAATAGAAACTACGCGCAGTAGCAAAAAAATGTCGGTTTGGGGAGAACCCACCTCATATCAATTCCATGGTTGGTCTCTGCCTCCTGATGGGGACAGAGCCAGCAAACGGGACAAACTGAAAGAATGGCGAGGCGGATCGGACAAAGGCCAAGGGGAGAACCTGCGATCCCCAAACCCTAACCAAGAAACCGTGATTGCTCTCGTTCTTTCTTGTCTCTGCTGCGATTACCACTCTGCTTCTGCATTGCGCTCCAGCATCGATCCTTCAATTGCAACGCACCTCGATCACTTCTTCTACATTCGTGCAGCTCTAGGTTCGTTATAATTTACACAAACTTCTCGCCTTGTGTATTTGCCTCATGCTTGGTGTCGCGAATTCTGTGAATTGTCAGTAGGAGTTGCATTGACGGTGCATCCACGCTTCCGCGGTTAGGCGCGGCATTGTGGAGTTTGCGAGGTCTCGTATTGACCTTTGTTCTCTTTGAGAGTACATGCCGTTGAATGAATTTGGTTGAATTGGTGTGAGGAGAGTTTTGTTGTCCGCTTTTCACGGTTTACGATTTGCTGACCCAGCGATCAGGTTTTTAGAGTGGTGGTGGTTCGTGTCTTCTGGAATTGCGTGATGTGTTTCGGACGGGATCCAATTCCAGAGGTCGGCAGTGCCAACACGGGGCACTGGGCTGTCTGTTCGGGAAGCACGCATTTAGGTCACGAGCATGGGGTTTATATTTGGCATTGAATGTTTGGCGTGGATCTCGTGACTTTGACACGGTGCGTCTATGTTGTGGTGAGCTCAGCGCTGCAGGGAGCGGCAATCAGCGAATGTGAACGGCAGAATTAGAAGAGACGAAGATGGCAATGATACAGAAGCTGGGAGCGACCGGCAGGCTGCTTCGCAGTTCCCCATCCCAGCTGACGTGGTCGCGCGGTTTCGCAGGTAAATAGCGAAGCCGTTCTCGTTTTCCTGTTTACTTTGGATTAGTGTATGTAGCTAGTATGAACCAGTGGAGAAACTGGCTGCGGGCAGCAGTGATGCTGTAAGCGTGCATCTTGGCAGCATGACAGATGGGCTTGAAATGGTAGCGGATTTCCTGTCAGAAAGTAGCAGGACGATCGTGATGGCTAGGTGATTTTGAGCTGGTGGTCGGGTTCTTTGATTCTGCGCTCCCGTTGAAATTAAGTGATTTTAGGTGTGAGGTAGAGTTGGAGAGCGGGGAGGTTTACGTGATTGTCGCGGGAGCTTTCTTGAAAGACCTTTGGAACAGATCATGGGATGTTAGCAGACCCTGAATGGATTATTCCGACCACGTGCATTTGGTGGTAGGAACAAAGTCTGAGTGTCTCTATGGGATCCTATTCGGATATGCGCCATCCTCAGGTTCGGTTTGGTGGAGTTTGGTCCTTGTCACACAAAGTTTGGTCCTCGTAACGGACGACTAGGTCGTGAGGATTTTGAAAGTAGCCGTGGACCTGTTGGTGTGCCTGGCTGACATGTTGGATGGGTGTTGTGGACCAGCTGATGCGCACGAATCGGCGAGGATCCCCATGTGGGCGGACCCGATGAGCCCCTCGAAATGGAAGGAAGAGCACGTAAGCTACGATTCCCTGTTGTTGTCGCGATTGTTTTGTGCTTGTGGGACCAGTGAGCGTCGGGTTGAGCACTGAGCAAGCTGAAGCATGCATGGCGGTGTTGTGTGAGTCTAGCTTTGCATTAGTGACACGGCGTGCCAAGAGGTCACAATGATGCTAGTTCCTCGAGATTCTGATCGATATGTGTTGCAAGACTTTGGTATAGGCAGTTACGAAAAGTAACTTCTGTCATGGAAACTGACACCGCATTTCTGCAGTTCGTGTTTGTTTCCCTCGCAGGATGGGGAGCTCTTTTCTACGGTGGTTACAAGTTCTTCACGAGCGGCTCGAAGGGTGCCGCAGGCAAAGGCGGAGCTGAACCTTGCCCAGAAGGCATGGAGAGAGTGAAAGTAGAGAAGCATTGAGGATAGACTTCTGCAATAAATGTACAAGGTGCCGCTGTCATGTTCCATGCTTACTGAACTTGGAATCGTGTAGGTGAGATGCGTGGGCTTGCTGGTAGTTTGTGATTCAGACTTTACAGCCTTTATTTAGCTGGCACAATGAGCACACATTTCAGTGTGGAATTGAGAAGACGCACTGTGAGCGATGAAGTTTTCATGTTGAACTGGATATGTGCTGTGGACTGCGTTTTTGTGGACCACAACGAAATTTTCCATTCTTGCACCCAGTGTGAGTAGGATTAAGCAATTCTGTTCTGGTGAGGGTTACGTCGAACATTGGATTTATTGCCTCCCAGTTGGGGTCTGGTTGTGAAGTCTTCTTTGAAGAGGAGATGTTGATGTGATTCTACGATGTGTGTTAAGCTGTTCATTTGTATCTTTGATTTGAAGTTCCATTTTTGCTCTTCAGTCAAGGCGCCTTCCCATCTATAAATCGAAGCTCCGGTTGAGTTATTTTCATATTGACCTACTTCGTAAGCACCTGACTCGTACTTAACATTTTGAAATCAGAGGGGAGCGACCTTTTACTTGAAGGCTGTGATGTCCGTCATGAAAGAGCGAGTTGGAAGCGATTCTGCCGTGTCAGGCCCACCGAAACCTTCGCACAATTAAGTAGTTAGTGGTTCCAATCAAGGCAGTCTACAAATCTGGCCACATTGCTCGAAGGCAACCCACTCTCCCTCCATGAGTCTCCACTTGATTTGAGGATGAGGTTGACAAACGTATTTCGCTTGAGTACATTCATTCAATTCGCCAATTTGATTTTGGTTCGAAGAATCCACGTATTCATCCAACATTTTTTGCTGCCTACCTCGACAATAGGTCTCTTCAGAGATCATGAGTGTCTACAATGCTTCATCTATTGAAATAGTAACTGTGTTACAGAAGAGATGATGTAATGCTAAGCAGACACAAGTTATATACTAAGTAATTTAGGTTAAGCCTAAGCAGATGAATGAATATAGCACTAAAGAGGATGAAACCCTAAATGGGGTAAATCCCAACACCCCCGCTCAATCGAGAGATTGGAATTTTGCAGGTGGTGCACGGTGTGATCGGGACACGCAAGGATGGCGCGGATGTTGACGCACAGGATTCAGTTGTTGCGCGAGAGTATCGCCAGTGTCTCCTTGATCGAATTTGCGCAGTTGGTGTTGTGGTATGTCTGTACATTTGTGGCGATGTGGATGCAGTGGTGTTGTCGAATTGTCGAGGCTGAGTCGGAAGAGAGCGCCGAGGGAGCGCACGAGATGGCAGTCGACGGTGTGTGTAATGCCTCCTGTGGTGAAGCTCTGAGAAACACCGGACAAGACGAGTCCTAGCGGGGAGGATCGCGGCAGGTTGTAGCTTGTTCATTGCCTCGGCAGAAGTTTTATGCAGTAAGACGCGGTCGAACCCCTGGGATGTATTTCTCGTGGTCTGATTGCTTCAGGGAGGTCACGGGGTTTAAAGGGGATGTGCATAAAAGCTTTAATTCGCTGGAGGACGCCGAAGAGTTCCTGTTTAGGGTATAAGACCCGTAGAGAATAGGGTAGCTGGAATGCACATGCGTTAGGCTGCTTTGAGGGTAGCCAAGTTGTGTAGTCCGAGTGAGTTCCTGTGCTGTTGGAATTTGATCCGGCCCAGGGCTTTTGTAAGTGCATCGGTTGGTTGTTCTGCCGTGTGAATATATTGTAAACCTATTTCGCCTGCCAATATTCTCTCCCGAATGAAATGGTAGTGTATTTCAATGTGTTTTGATCTGGCATGGAATACAGGGTTGTGGGCTAGTTTCATGGCGCCTTGATTGTCGCAATGGAGAATAATGACAGGTTTGTCTGGTGAGGAACGTGGAGAGGGAAGCAATTCTTGGAAAAGTCGATTGAGCCACACTGCCTCCTGAGCTCCATCGCTAAGTGCCCGATACTCAGATTCGGTGGAGGATCTTGACACTGTGAGTTGTTTCTTGCTTTGCCAAGTGATGGGGCCGCTTGCAAAGGTAAATATGTACGCGCCCATTGATCTGCGTGTTTCTGTACAAGCTCTCCAATCAGTGTCAATGAAGCCAGTGATTTTTAGGGGTGCACCTGCCTTGTATAAGATGCCTAGATCAAGTGTTCCTTGCAGACAACGAAGAAGGTGTTTCGCTGTGTCTAAGTGGGTTTCTTGGGGAGCGGCCATATATCTGGATAGACGGCTAACGGCGTATGCTATGTCTGGTCGGGTGACTGTGAGGAAAATGAGCTTTCCAATTAGTTGACAGTAATGTGTCACGTCGGTGGATGGTGATGCCAGGTTGGTGGTCAGAATTTGGCCATCGAGGAGTGGTGTTGGTGCCAGTTTGCAGTCACGCATGCCGAAGTCTTGTAGTATGGATTGGGCGTAGTCGTGCTGATGAAGAAATACTTGAAGGAGTACTTTCTCGAAGGAAATGCCGAGGTACCTACGAATTGGACCCAGATTAGTCATCTCGAATTCTTGGTGCAGGAATGTTTTTAGCCAGGTGATGAGACGATCAGAACTCCCTGTGATGAATAAATCATCAACATAAAGCATTAAAATGATGGTTTCCCCTTCTTGGTGCATGTAGTAAAGGTTGGAGTCAGATGAGCTGCGACGGAGGCCAAGGCACCGGAGAGCATTGTCGATCCTGTCATACCAATTCCGGGGACTCTGTTTTAAACCATAAAGTGATTTGTTGAGTCGGCAGATGAGGTGCTCGGAGCCGCGGGCATGGAATCCGGGTTGTTGTTGCATGTAAACCCTTTCTTTGAGTAGACCATGAAGGAACGCAGTACGAACATCCATGTGATGTATAGTCCACCTTTGAGCAGCAGCAAGGGCAATTGTTGTCCGTAGGGTTGCCCATTTGATTACAAGTGCAAAAGTCTCGTCAAAATTGATACCGTGTCTTTGTTCAAATCCTCGTGCGACCAATCGTGCTTTGTAGACTGGAGGTTGGCCATTAATCCCGGGCTTGAGTTTGAAGATCCATTTGCATGTGATAGCTTTGCTGGCAGGAGGTAACGGTTCAAGGTCCCAGGTCTTGTTTTTCCAGATGGAGTCCATCTCCTCCTGCATGGCAAGACGCCAACGAGGGTCTCGGTTAGCTTGTCGAAAGGTGATATCATCGCCGGAGGAGTTAATTTCGGGTGCGGAAGCTGGTTTGGCGGTGATGGTACAGAGGTCGAAGTCTTCAGCAGAGAGGCATAGCTCGTACCCTTCCAACCGAATGCTTTGTTTCTTCGGGCGTTGGGAGCGACGAGGAGGGATGTTGTCGGGGTGTGCGTCGGTTGAATTTGATGTTGACTGTGTTGTAGGGTGTGCAGAAGGGGGATCTGCCGAAGGTATATCATCAGGCAGGTGAGGAGGTGCTAGAACAGGAGAGTCACTGTGTGTAATTGGTGAAGGTGAGAACTGTGGAGCCGAAGAAGGTTGGGGCGGTGGCTGGGGAGTGTGGATAGGGACAGGCGGTAGATTGTCTAAGAAAGGGGAAGTTTCTAGAGGCTCAGTGATTTCTGGGTGTGGGAGTCGAAGGGAAGTTTCGTCAAATCTAACATCTCTGCTAATGAGAATTTTTCTAGTAATTGGTTCGTAACAGCGGTAGGCTTTGCTGTTTTCATCATAACCAAGAAGAATGGTGGAAACGGCTTTGGGATCAAATTTCTGTCGTTTCTGATCAGGGATGTGACAATAGGCGAGGCAGCCAATGACACGGAGATGGCTCAAATTTGGTTTGACACCAGTGAAAGCCTCTTCTGGTGTGAGTAGTTTTAGGGCCTTGGTAGGGCAACAGTTTTGTATATAGTTTACTGTCTTGGCAATTTCGTCCCAGAGGGTTTGGGGGATGTGAGTGCCTGTCACAACGCTCCTGATCCCTTCAAGGAGGGTCATGTTCTTTCGTTCTGCTATCCCGTTCTGATGAGGAGAGTACCCTGCTATTAATTGACGAGTGATGCCGTGGTTGCTGCAGTAGGTTTTGAAGTCTTGACTGAGATATTCGCCGCCTCTATCAGTTCTGAGGCAGCCAATGCGGGACTGTGAGTTTTCCACTAGCGCTCTAAACTGTTTGAAAAACATAAGGGTCTGAGATTTCTCTGTAGGAAAATATAGCCAAGTCTTACGGGAGTAGTCATCTATAAAGGTGAGAATGTATCGACTTCCATTTCTAGATGAGATGGGCATGGGGCCGCATAAGTCACTGTGGACTAGCTGTAGTGGGCGGGTGGTATGGGTGCTACGAGTTTTTGGGATACGATCACGGGTTAGTTTGCCTGTCATACATGAAGGACAAACATGTTTTAATAAGGGAAGAGTAGGTACGCCCACAACTAAGTTGTTGTTGGTGAGATGGTACAAGCTCTGGAAGTTTAGGTGGCCTATTCGACGATGCCACAGCTGAATATCGGGGTTCGTCGGTTGGCCGCCAGATGGTGTAAACAGGATTTTTCCATGAGTGTCGAGGCTAGGGTGAGATGCTGGTCGTGTGATTTTATACAACTTGTTCCTATGGTCCCGTACTCCAATGAGGAAAAGCTTGCTAGGGTTTCCCTTATCATAAATGCGGCATTGTTGAGATTCAAATAAGACCTTGTATCCTAGATCTGTGAGTTTGCCGACTGAGAGGAGACTTGTGCGGATGCCAGGAACGTACAAAACTGGATTGATATCCTTTTTATTTCCAAAAACATCTGTGATAGAGATGACTCCCTGACCGGCTACTGGCATGATCTGGCCTCCTGCAACACGAATATGGGGAATACTAGATGGGAGGATAGATCTAACGAGGTTTGGATTTCCTGTGACATGTGATGAGGCGCCCGAATCGAGAAACCAATCCTCCTCAACTATCTCGGAGACGCAGGCGTTGGCATATTCTTCATTGGTGTCGTCCGGGTGAAAGGCGTCGATGCAGGCTTGAATCGTTTGTTGAGGTTGTTCTGTATCAGGATCGGAGTCGGCGTCGGTGTGAGCTTCGGTGAGATGTACTTGGTGTGATCGATTTCGTGGCTGTTGTGATCGCTGCAGATTTGATAGTTGGAGTTGGAGTCGTTTGATGTTTTTCTCTAGGGTGATAGCGGCACATTCGTTCGCGTAGTGGCCTTCCTTGCCACACTTGTGACAAACAACTCGCCTAGCAGTATTTGGATTTGTCTTGTCTGAGTTTAACCTGTCGGAGCTCCGAGAAGGTTGTCGGGGATTACGGGAAGGTTGTCCTGAACTAGGAGGCCGTAGAGCTTGAACGCGGTCAGTTTGCCATTCGCGCTGGTTTTTGCCTCGGTTATGATTGGTGATGTTGATATCCACCGTATCATCTCGTTCTAATGTCTGACTTTGTTCTTCTTGGAGCAGTAATCCTTCTAGATCGGAGAAAGATGGAGTGCGTTCCCTGCCTTTCTGAATCTGTCTGAACGTCGACCAGGATGGGGGAAGACTATTCAACGTCATATCGACTAGATCCTCATTAGGGATAGTTACCCCCATGCTAGCTAACTGGGTTACAAGTGAGTTGACAGTCTGGAGATGATCGCTCACTGGTTTCCCCTCTGCTAGTTTGAGTGAATAGAATCTCGCCTTGAGAGAGACGGCGTGAATTACTCCCAACATCGCACATTGTACGTAGTCGCTGCCAGATTGCAGCAGGGTCCGAAAGGTGGATAACGCTGAGAATGATCGAATCACGTACCGAAGAGGTGATGATATGTGCAGCGCAGAAGCGGAGGTCGTGGTCCTCGTCTGAGTTGTCATTTGGTGATGGGCGAGCAGGTGTTGTCATTTGCTCCGCCAAATCAGGATTAGAAGTTGCGGTGGCCACACCGTTGTTGTGCTGGATCGTTGCTAACGAGGTAGCCGTGTCGACGAAACTGGTGGCGGCGCCGCTCATGCTAGGTTCGATAAATCTCCAGAGTTTCTCCTGGGTAAGAATCATCCTCACTCTATAGCTCCAAATGGCATAGTTAGCTGGTCCACTTAGCTTCATCGAATCTGGGATATCCTTAGTGGTAGGATCCATAACTATCGAGGGATAAGCTGAAGTGAGAAAAAAAAAGAAACGACTATGCCGAAACGACGGAGTGTGCAGTGGTGCAAATCAAATGGGCAACAATGTCTAGTCTGAGAAGTAGAGAGCTAACTTAACTAGCTATGCTTCTGGACTCAATCGGTGGACTATGTCGACCTGAGGATCTAAGTGTGCTGCTCTGATACCATATTGAAATAGTAACTGTGTTACAGAAGAGATGATGTAATGCTAAGCAGACACAAGTTATATACTAAGTAATTTAGGTTAAGCCTAAACAGATGAATGAATATAGCACTAAAGAGGATGAAACCCTAAATGGGGTAAATCCCAACATCATCAGACTGACTTATCACATGAAGTGCGAGCGGAAGAATTCCGGGCAGAAGGCCAAGCTTACCACACGAGGCTCGGTGCTCTTGTTAGAATTCATTACCCAACATCACGATTTATTAGCCTTCAAGAAGAGCCCTTCCTTTTTGTCAGCATCTTGCGATCATGACAATCCAGGGACGCCTTTTTGAGGCGTACCACAATCAACAACTTCAGTACTATAATAGAACTAGAAGCAAATCGTATACAGCTGGAATACAGTGCATTCACAATTATCTAGTTTTGCAGGGTTGGCAGCGGGTGCTTCACATTTACAATATCAGAAGTCTTGCCTCCTAGCCAATTTCAGTTCACAATCAGGCCTATTCAGTGATGCTTCTTGTCATCCAATCCAGGACGATGCCCGCAACCGAGCTTCGGATTCTGGGATTCAACAGGGATTTGCATTAGGAGTTGGGTTGAGGTGGCAGCCGGATAGTGCAAGAAGTCGGTGGAGGCGGCTGGATTTCCTCTCGTCGTGAATATCCTCCACTAGGAACCGATTCCCGCTCGCTTGAACTGGGAAAAGTCACTGTACAAAATTGGGGGTCAACCTGGAACAGTGCATGCCCAATCCTGAACTGCACTAACGCAATGGCGAGTGTTCCAGAATCTCCGGCGGGTTTCCCGTTTGAATTGAGCTCCTCCACGGCATACTGGAAAATTACACACGTACTCTAGCTCAATGGCGATTAACGTTGCAACGTTGTGGTGGCCAATATATTGGGAATTGGCGAGCAGTTGGGGTACTTTAATTGCAGATCACAATACTGCCTCATCTCGTGGATCGGAAGGAGGTTCTGCATGGAGGTCAATGCCAATGGAGAGGACGTCTTTGCCGAAGCAGGTGCATTGCTAGCCCAGTTCTTGACTCAAGTGCTTTGATCGCGTCCCCTTCTCGAGTGGGTGCATGAAGGTCTGCTATTCCCTCTGCTCTAGTCACGCTTTTCTTTTTGAGCAACTCTTTGACATGCTGCATAGGAACCGATAGTGTTCAAGTATTCTGGTGTGAAGAATGCTCTCATGGTTGCACAGTCCGTCAGCATTTGTTACAGTTTTGGAATCGTCAAGATATCGTTGCGGAACTGGTGAGCTATGCTGACGATCAGTACGTATCGGGAGCCAGCAGTGGCGCTGGGTCGATCAGATCATTGCCTCGATGTGATTCACATGATTTTAGGGCCCTCGGTGTTGTAAAAGCGGTTCTTCGGATATTGACTATAGGTGGGTTTAGAGCTGTTGTTGCGCAGAGACAGGCGTATAGGAACGAGAAGGTGCAACAACAGGGGAATGGAGCCTACAAATTGGTAATTTCACCTCCTGCGGCACTTCTGCTCAGTAAAAATTTCAATCTTCTCCCATTGTGCATGTCTGTATTCTTGAACTTTAGTTAAAATTCCCGTTGCTGCTGGTAAAGCTTAATGCCTTCTTATGTGACTCCCACATCCCTAATATTCCGTCAATGTAGTTTTTTTATGAACCTCACTTCAAAATAACAGTAATCTCAAGGTTGTTTGCTTTGAGAACTAATTCTACATTGGATTATCAGAAGAAGAACAGTAGTCTGATGCCTAGTATTTGAGCCCGTTGAATATATATTTTTTTGAAAGCCCTTGTATTTTAACTCCTGCGGTGCTGCTCAGCGTCGTTACCAATTTCAATTCTCTCAGTTTTTCTCATTCGTCTCTTTCCTACACCTTCTGATTTCTCCGAATTTCAAGCAGATTCACCCTAAGTACCAAGTGTAGGAGGTATGTGTCTGATGTCCTCAGATTTTGCTGGAAAGGAAACTTCCACTTCATAATTGGGAGAAAGATGTACTATAATTCAATGTCTTTGTAGTACAAAGGTGATATGTTATTCCTATTTTATACTGCAGTATTTGTAGTTACTAGAGACGAGGATGATATGTTATCTGCACCCTTATCTGATCTTGACGAGGTATGACGAGTTTGGGCAAATTTCCAGAGTTTAGGGTTTGACAAGGCAAATCTGACATGTTATTTGCTGCATCTTGAAATACACTGGCAAATTTCCAGAGTAAATTTCAGAAAAAATGAAGTGCAAGTGGAAGAGGAATGAGGACAAGTGAAGTGCAAGTGCAAGTGGAAGAGAAATGAAGTGCAAGTGGAAGAGGAAGTGTGTTGTGTCTCAATGAAGATCAGGTGCAAGTGGAAGCAAGATTTTGTGAAGGATGTAGACGACAGCTTGAGCAACTGGAATGCCACCACACTCCTTGTTTGTGGAATGGTGTGAAATGCACCCAGGGTTCCGTAACTGTGCTGGACTTCTCCCCTCTTCGTTTTTGCCACCTGGTAAGTGATATCCACGCCCTCACTCCTTGTAAGTGGCTTCGTCCTGTTGTCTTCGTCCTGCATTTGTTATTTCAGATCGTTTGTTTTTTATTTCGAAGTGGTGCACTGAAGAGGCGGCATTGTGACTTGGACCTTCGGTGAGGTTAGCTTCATTGATGTAGAGTGTGTTGGCATGCAGCAAAGTTTGTCAATCTTACAATGTTGAACGTGGGAAACGGCAAGAGTTTGAGCGGAAATTTCCGTGAAGACATTGTGAACTGCTCCAATTTGGTGTACCTCAACACAAGTTGGACCCACATTGGAGGGGAATTTCCAAGATGACTTTTATAAACTCCAACATTTGCAAGTGTTGGACCTATCATATGATTATTTCAAGGGTACCTTGGCGAATAGATTTGACGTGCTCCAAGAGTTGCAAGTTTTGCGTCTAGTATGGAATTACTTTGAAGGCCAAATGCCAAATTCCATTCTTTCACTAACGAAGCTTGAGGAATTGGCTTTGGGTTATAACAATCGGAGTGGTACATTGCCATTAGGCTTCTTCACCATTCCAAATTTGAAAGTTTTGTGGTTAGGCTCAAACTTGGATGCCCTAGACATGGTGCCATGGTCAAATGTGAGCTTATGGGAGGGCTTGGAGGATCTTTGCTTGCATGGCATGAATTTCCCACCATCTCCTTTTCCAATAGGGCTATTGACATTGACTAAGTTGAGGATTCTCCATCTTGAGAGGTGCCACATCATGGGTCCCATTCCCTCTCTTGAGAATTTGACGCATCTAGAAGTACTCCAATTAGGCAACAACATGCTTAGTAGCCACATTCCAGACATGTTCAAAAGCATGCCAAACTCAACAGTACTTTGGCTTTATAAAAATCAATTGACAGGGCTTCTTCCATCCTCTCTGTTGGAGAGCAAAAGGCTAGTCAAAATCATTGCTTTCGCTAATGGCTTTAGTGGAGACTTGATAGGCCTAGCAAATTTGAGGGGTAACTTGAATTGGCTTGACATTGGGAGCAACAACTTCAATGGAGAGATTTTGACTAGCTTGGGAAATCTAACACTCCTCACACTCCTTGCCTTGACTTCAAATAATTTGAATGGGCAAATCCACCCATTTGGGGGAGTCTTCTACTTCTCACATATCTCGATTTGAGTGGAAATCGTTTTAGTGGACTGATTCCTCTTGAAATTGTTAATTTGGAATGGTTCTCTGAACTTTGTCTCCAAGGGAATCAATTGACTAGTGAAATCCCATATGATCTCGGGAAGAAGACTTTGTTGAAGTGGGTGGATTTGGGGCACAACCTTTTTGAAGGTCCTGTGCCTCCGTATCTTTGTTGGTGCAACAATGTGTTGGTGCAATTCCTTGAATTATATGAAAATAGACTAATTGGTACAATTCCTAACACATATGGCAATTGCACAAACTTGAGCGTATTGCGATTATATGGCAACCAACTTGAGGGGCCTGTACCAATGGGCTTATGGGGAGGGAGAAGCTTGGTGAGGATGCAATTGAGTGGGAATCATCTAAGTGGAAGTATAGATGCTAGCATTGGAAATGCAAAGTCGCTCTCCATCTTGTTTGTGCAAGACAATCACTTTTCCGGACCCATTCCTATAGAGATTGGAAACACTAGCTTGGTCAAGTTCCAAGCCAATTCCAATGGCACTCTCCCTTCCATATTGGGAAACTTGTTGAACTTGACACAACTTGTATTGGGTGCCAATTTGTTCCATGGTGCCATTCATGCTAGCTTGGGCAATTGCTCTGAGCTTTTTCAGCTGGACCTTTCTAATAACCATGTTAATGGCACCATTCCTGACGAACCAATCCACCTCAACAAACTAAACATTTTGGATGTCTCGGAGAACAACCTCACGGGAACCATCCATGTAGGCATGTTCAACATGGTGAACCTGCAGACATTGAATGTGGCTTCAACAACTTGTCGGGGGTCATCCTAATAGAGGGAAATGGGATGTCATTTATAACATTGAACTTCACTGGAAATCCGCGCTTGTGCATGGAGGGCTCCTGTGACTCCAATTCTTCCACCTAAGACTTGGCATCCAAAGGTGGCAAAAAGCAAGTATGGATGGTGTTAGTAGGGGTGATTGGTGTTGTGGCATTTGTGTTGTTTGTGGCGTTGCTTCTCATTTTTAGAAGTTGTAGTAATCACACCTTGTTGTGGGACATTTTGCACTCATCTAAGGATGAGAGTTCATGGACGTTGATGTCATTTCACAATAAAGTGTACTATAAGGATGAGGTGACAACTTTAGAGGAAGAAAATTTGATTGGAGCTGGTTGTTCAGGCCAAGTGTACAAGGTTACATTAAGTGACAGTGAAATGGTGGTTGTGAAGAAATTGTGGAATGTGAAGAAAGAGGGGATGTAAGAAGATCACGGCTTCGCTATTGAGGTTTAGAAAGTCTTCTATTGGTTTATATAGGTTCCCAAGGGGCAAGTGCAAACCTTTGCAAATGTTGTGTTGTTTATGTACAAATTCTTTGATTTGATTGTGGTTGTGTTGGATGGGTTCCCTTTTCTTGCTTGGATGGGGTGCAGTTGAAGACAGTGGCCAACATCCGACTCTGACACATTGTGAAGCTTTTGTGTAGTTGTACCAAGGGCGAGAGCAATTCAACCTTTTGGTATATGAGTACATGCCTAACGGCAGCTTAGGAGATTTGTTGCACAATCCTAATGGAGAGCCAATCTCGTAGGAAATGCGCTACAAAATGGCTGTAGGGGTTGCCTTAGTTCATTACTACAGGCCATTCGTCATGTTCTCTTTAACCACTCCATTTTCCACTTGATTGAAGTACTTGGAAGTAATGTGTGTACATGTGGTTGTGTAGAGAATAACCATTGGATTTTGCATTTTCTATATTGGAAGGGATTGGAATATTTGCACCATGATTGCTCCCCTCAAATCCTTCACCATGATGGCAAGTCTAACAACATTTTGGTGGACTTAGAGTACGAATTGCACTTGGTTGATTTTGGGATTGCGAGAATGGTGGATCTAGCAACATCACATGACTTGTCTTCAGTTGCTGGCTCATTGGGCTACATCCCTCGAGGTGAAAAGTTGGATTCATCCATCCATGCCACTAGTATGCTTGCAATGGGTAGTGAATTCTTCATGGTTGTAATAGGTTGCAAATGAATGCCTGATTTCTCATTGCGCGACCTAGATGTGACTAGGTTGGGATGTTGGGTGTAGAGTACTCTTTTGGAACGCGAGTGACGGAAAAAGTTGATATCTACAACTTTGGCATTGTGTTGTTGGAGTTGGTGATTGGAAAACGTGTTGCAGGCCCATTGGAGGGCGTGGATGGAGCATACTTGGTGCAATAGGTTCATAATAGATTGTTGACACAAAAAAAGGTTGTGTGAGATCTTAGACTCCAAGTGCGGGATGAGTTCACACAATGAGAAGGTTCAAATCCTAGAAATTGCAATGTCATGCACTTATTACATGCCTACAAGTCGTCCATCCATGCATATGACACTATAAGAAAACTACGTTTTTGGTGAGTTAGCCATAGAATGGCACATGTTTTTTGAGACATTCTGCGTTTTCAAGTTAACATATGTAGTCGTGCAATTTTTTTTTGACGTCTATACAGACATGGCGTTATAAACATTAGAACGCCAGATGTCAAATGAGATGTGTACGTCTTTGAAGACGTCTGAGAAAACATCACTTACAACAAGTTTGTCCACGTCAGAATTAATTACATTTTGCATTGCAAAAGTTAGTGCGGTCAGCAATAGAGTATTGGCCGCTGTTAAAAAAATGCAATTCGAGCTGAAGGCAAAGATGTCAAGTGAAACATTTACGTCTTTGAAGACATTTGCAGGAACGTCCCCAAAAACGTAATTCATTGTACATCCCCTTTTTTACTTATCCCATATCGTTTGTCTCTCTATGGGCAGAGAAAGAATATAAGTAAAACCTCGAAATCCTTCATTTTCACTAAATTTTAATGAAGAAATTCCTTCATTTTACCATTAAAAATTTATTTGAAGGTAAATGGTAAGTTTTTTTCAATTTTTGTTGAATTTGACATTTTTTTTAATTTTTTAATTTATCTTGCCTTATAGATAGGATATGTTATATGTACCAATTGATGTTATGGGGAATTTCGTTAAAATGGCGGTTCAGAGCTCCCAAGTCTGAATGAAATCCGACCGAAAATGGTAGCCGGGGGGATGAAATCCTGCAACAATGATGGGTTCCTGTGATAAAAACACCTTTTCCTCGATTCAATCAAAGTTGGAGGGGTCCAGTTCAGGACGAAATCATATCCATTCCGTGCCTTCTTAGAGCAAGCTACCTGAAAGAAAGTTCCAAAACAACTCTAAGCGCCATTTGTTGTGCGAGGCGTGCATGACTCTTACAATTTGGGGTGGATCACAAAGACACATCACATGGCCACTTGGGTGTGGGGCAAAGTGGCCGAGAGGAAAACAATTCACGGATCTGGATGCGCGGCCATGCACGGGAGAAGAGGGGGCGGTGCAAATGAAAGCACGGCCTCGGTGTAAAGAAGACAGTCTACATTCAATAGTAAGGGTAATTATAGTGGTTTTTGCATAGGGATCCGAACCCGCTTACATCCAACAGTTGGGGTGGATCACACACACACACATAACATTCAATTGGCCACTCGGGTTTTGGGCAAAGTGGCCAAGAAAAAAACAATGTCTGGATCTGCATGCGTGGCCATGCACGGGGAGTAGAGGGAAAACAACTCTAAGCGCCATTTGTTGTGTGAGGCGTGGATGACTCTTACAGTTTGTGGGGGATCACAAAGACACATCACATGGCCACTTGGGTTTGGGGCAAAGTGGCCAAGAGGAAAACAATTCACGGATCGGGATGCGCGGCCATGCACGGGGAGAAGAGGGGCGCAAATGAAAGCGCGGCCTCGGTTTAAAGAAGACAGTCTTTATTGAATAGGGTAATTATAGTGGATTTTGCATAGGGATCCCAACCCGCTTACATCATTTCTAGCTCTCTTCTACGGGAGAAGGTGCAGTCCAAGAAGAAACTATTTACGCCCAACTTTTGGGGACCATGTGCTGCAAGACAAACTCAAAAATGGAGGAAGGTACAATCTGAACTATACCATTCTAAGTTCACGCCGGGACGCACGACTCGTTTTTCATTCGCCGACGCAGAGGGGTGAATCTGCACTCCGCATTCTCAAGTCGCGCCTCCTAAACCGCATGCAACCATCTTTGAGTGAAGGGTCTTGAGCTTCATGAACAAAAGCAAGCGCTTATTGGCCAATCATGTTGTTGGGAAGTCTTTACAGGGCATTCGCAGATTCCCAGACAAATGCTCGTCAATTGCGACATGGACCACTTCCGGCGTCGCCTCTTTGCCAAATACATCAGGGTTCAACCGGTCGACCGGGAGTGGTAAAAGCAAGAGCACTCACAACCCATCCACGTTCATAGGGGAAGTCAACTTCCTCGTCGGAAGAGGTTGACACATGGTCACCCATGAAGCACAACAGGACCCACCTCGCGAAAAGGGCGTCGCCGGCATACAAGGAACTCATCGACGCAAGGAAGGACGGCGTTGTCATCCACATTTTCTGACAGCAGTTCGAGTGTACCTGGTGGGAGCGATCGCCATCCACCGTCCGTGTCCTAGCATCCGGAGTTTTTGAGGGTGAGAACCAAAAACGGTCGACTTTTCTCGGGAAGTGCACCGGTGTGATGAGGCTGTTGATCGGAATACCTATTGGCTACTCATAACTCAATCCGTCCAGCGGATGGCGGGTCGTCCGCATCCAACCTTGCACACTGAGAGTCAAGTTGGATATGAAAGACCCATGTGCATTCACTCGGCGGCTTGAGTTATGAGCAGCCAATAGGTAATCCGATCGACACCCTCACCACACCGATCCACCGTCCCGAGAATAGTAGACCGCATCTCGTACATGCCCACAAAAACCCCGGATGCCGGGAGAAGGAAGGTGGATGGCGGTCGCTCCTACCAGGTACACTCGAACAGCTCGAGGAAAATCTGCATGACAACGTTGTCCTTTCTTGCGCCGATGAGCACCTTGTATGCCGGTGATGCCCTACGAAGAAGAGGGCCCTCGATTCCAGTGCCATGAATCCCCTATGCATATTCATGTTCGGACAGAAGATGGGCCGCCGGGTGTCCCTACTTTTGCTCTACACAGTCAACAAGTTCAACCATGAACGAATCAGCACGATAACAACGCTAGAATGGATCCACACCGCACTTGACAAGCATTTGTCCGCGTGTCTCCGAATGCCCTGCAAGGTCCTCACAAGCGACATGAATAGCAAATCAACACCCGTTGGTGTTGGTGAAATGGTGGTCCGCTGACAATCTACAATTTTGCAAACTAGAGGGGCAGTAAGCAACGTGGGGAAGTGGTTGACACCCGGAAACTAGGTCGCCCACTCCACATTCTGAAATTGCGCCTCCAAAACCGCATGCAGACAACTTTGAATGAAGCACTAGAAGAAAACTGTGTTAGAATCCCTGAAAACATGTCACCTTGTTTTCGTGAAGTTCTCGTTTCAAAATGTAGAAAAATGTTTTGACTTCCGCATTTTGCCTGCATTTTGAAACGGGAACTTAACAAAAACAAGGTGATGTGTTTTCAGGGATTCTAACACAGTTTCTTCTAGTGAAGGGTCTTGAGCTTCATGAACAAAAGCAAGCGCCTATTTGCCAATCATGTCGTCGGGAAGCCTTTACAGGGCATTTGGAGATTCCCGGACAAATGCTCGTCAATTGCGACATAGACCACTTCCGGCGTCGCCTCTTTGCCGAATACATCATGGTTGAACTGGTCGACCAGGAGAGGTAAAAGCAAGAGCACTCACAACCCATCCACGTTCATAGGAGAAGTCAACTTCTTCCTTGAAAGATGGTGACACATGGTCACCCATGAAGCACACCAAGACCCACCTCGCGAACGGACGTCACTTGCATTCAAGGAGCTCCTGGGCGCAAGGAAGGACGATGCTATGATACACATTCTCCAAAAGTTGTTCGAGTGTACTTGGTAGCAGCGACGGCCATCCACCGTCCACGTCCTAGCATCCGGAGTTTGGGAGGGTGAGAACCAAAAACGGTCGACTTTTCCCGGGAAGTGCACTGGTGTGAAGAGAGTGCCCATCGGAGTACCTATTGGCTGCTCATAACTCAATCCGTCAAGCGGATGTGCCGTCGTCCGAATACCACGGTGTATAGTGAGAGCCAAGTTGGTTTACGACGACACACATGCACTTGACGGCTTGAGTTATGAGCAGTCAATACATACTTCGATGGACACCCTCCCCACACCGATCCACCGCCCCGAGAATAGTAGACCGCATCTAGCACATGTCCACAGAAACCCCGGATGCTAGGAGAAGGACGGTGGATGGACGTTGCTGCTACCAAGTACCTTAGAACAACAGGAGGAGAATGTGCATGACAACGTCGTCCTTCCTTGCGCCGAGGAGCTCCTTGAATGCAAGTGACACCCTACGAAGATCAGGGCCATGGATTCTTGTGCCATGAATCCCCTATGCATATTGGTGTTCGGACAGAAGATGGGCCGCGAGCGTCCCTACTTTTTTGCTCTACACCGAGTCAGCAAGTTCAACCATGAACGAGCCAGCACGATAACAACGCCCGAATGGATCCACACCGCACTTGACGAGCATTTGTCCGCGTGTCTCCGAGTGCCCTGCAAGGTCCTCACAAGCAACATGAATAGCAAATAAACGCACGCTGGTGTTGGTGAAATGGTGGTCCGCTCACAGTCTACAATGTGCACACTAGAGGGGTAGTAAGCAACATGAAGACATGGTCCACACTGAGAGTCTAGGTCGCCACATTCTCAAATTGCCCCTACAAAACCGCATGCAGCCAACTTCGGGTGAAGGGTCTTGAGCTTCATGAACAAAAGCAAGCGCCTATTTGCCAATCATGTCGTCGGGAAGCCTTTACAGGGCATTTGGAGATTCCCGGACAAATGCTCGTCAATTGCGACATGGACCACTTCCGGCGTCGCCTCTTTGCCGAATACATCATGGTTGAACCGGTCGACCAGGAGAGGTAAAAGCAAGAGCACTCACAACCCATCCACGTTCATAGGAGAAGTCAACTTCTTCCTCGAAAGATGGTGACACATGGTCACCCATGAAGCACACCAAGACCCACCTCGCGAACAGGACGTCACTTGCATTCAAGGAGCTCCTGGGCGCAAGGAAGGACGACGCTGTGATACACATTCTCCCCAAGTTGTTCGAGTGTACTTGGTAGTAGGGACGGCCATCCACCGTCCACGTCCTAGCATCCGGAGTTTGGGAGGGTGAGAACCAAAAACGGTCGACTTTTCCTGGGAAGTGCACTGGTGTGAAGAGAGTGCCCATCGGAGTACCTATTGGCTGCTCATAACTCAATCCGTCAAGCGGATGTGCCGTCGTCCGAATACCACGGTGCATAGTGAGAGCCAAGTTGGTTTACGACGACACACATGCACTCGACGGCTTGAGTTATGAGCAGTCAATACATACTTCGATGGACACCCTCCCCACACCGATCCACCGCCCCGAGAATAGTAGACCGCATCTAGCACATGTCCACAGAAACCCCGGATGCTAGGAGAAGGACGGTGGATGGACGTTGCTGCTATCAAGTACCTTAGAACAACAGGAGGAGAATGTGCATGACAACGTCGTCCTTCCTTGCGCCGAGGAGCTCCTTGAATGCAAGTGACACCCTACGAAGATCAGGGCCATGGATTCTTGTGCCATGAATCCCCTATGCATATTGGTGTTCGGACAGAAGATGGGCCGCGAGCGTCCCTACTTTTTTGCTCTACACCGAGTCAGCAAGTTCAACCATGAACGAGCCAGCACGATAACAACGCCCGAATGGATCCACACCGCACTTGACGGGCATTTGTCCGCGTGTCTCCGAGTGCCCTGTAAGGTCCTCACAAGCGACATGAATAGCAAATAAACACCCGCTGGTGTTGGTGAAATGGTGGTCCGCTGACAATCTACAGTTTTGCAAACTAGAGGGGGTGTAAGCAACGTGGGGACATGGTCGACACCCGGTAACTAGATCGCCTTGCTGTTGGAGAGAGCAAGTATCCTGTACAAAAAGGCCAACGGTCAATTCCGGACTTGGGGGGGCAAAACAGCGCAGTCAAAGACCACGTAGGGTACTGATAAGCCCACCTTATGATATACGGAGTCCTCAACCTCATTTACAATCGCACCAGGGTGACGTCCAGGCCTTCCTCCTTTGGGGCCACGAAGCCGAAGCCAGAGCACTCTGAGTCCTACCTTCGTTTGCCTGTGATGAATGTCGAGGCCCCAAGAGAAGGGGTTGGTGGACAAGTATTGTGACACCATTGCCGGGATGGGGACTATTGTGAACAAGGTGCCTATCAGCACACCTGTTGGCTGCTCAAAACAAGGACCTTCAAGTGGGAG
Source organism: Rhytidiadelphus loreus (assembly GCA_947034895.1). NCBI lineage: Eukaryota > Viridiplantae > Streptophyta > Bryopsida > Hypnales > Hylocomiaceae > Rhytidiadelphus > Rhytidiadelphus loreus. The sequence continues at coordinate 21,478,399 of OX344765.1, read as the reverse complement.
TGGAACATTCATATCCAACAATGCGCAATCATCGAACACATGCTGTTATGCATTTTTCGAGGAATGAGCAGAGCTGGATATCATTGCTCCACTCCCACTTGAGGGCTCGCATTGTGAGCAGCGAACAGGTGCGTCGATACGCCCCCTGTCCACAATAGTCCCCATCCTGACAATGGTAGAGCGGCTGCAGTCAAAGCCCACGGAGACGGAAGGATGTCGTGGAGGAGGACGACGCATGACGGTGGCTCTCATGGTGTACCTCGAATGATGACGGAGGGAGGGGTTCATGGCAACGCCTCCCGTCGTTGCCCTTGCCATTCCCGTGAACGCAAGGCGCATCCAATTCCTGTGAACGCAAGGAGCAATGCCTTCCGAGTTCTCCGCGTGCGAGCTGATGATGCTGCCCACGGTTCAGACCGCACAGTCTAAACTGCAGGCGCCGACGCTCCAACCATCGTCGCTTCGTGATGATTCTCCAGCTTGATCAACACCAGCAAGAGTCTATTTGCCGATCACATCGTTGTGAGGTCCTCGCACGGCACTCCGAGGTTCGCAGTCAAATGCTCGTCCACTGCAGTGCGGACCCATGCTGTCGTCATCCCATAGCTGGATGGATCATTGCTGAACCCGCTCTTGTGTTTACGAGAACCCACCCCGTAACAAAGTGCGCCTTGTATTCACGGGACTTCCAGTGCGCAACGACGGGAGGCGTTGGCATGGATGCACTCCTCGCATCGTTCAAGGGCACCGTTATTGAGGGTTGGCACCAAAACTGGTCAACCTTTGCCGGGATGGGGACTTCCGCGAAAAGGTGCCTATCAGCGCACCTGTTGTCTGCTCATAACAAGTGCCCTCAAGTGAGAGTCGAACAGTCATATCCAACAATGCGCAATCATCGAACACATGCTCCTATGCATTTTCCGAGGAATGAGCAGAGTTGGATATCATTGCTCCACTCTCACTTGAGGGCTCGCATTGTGAGCAGCCAATAGGTGCGTTGATAGGCCCCATCCACGGCAGTCCCCATCCCGGCAATGGTAGACCGGCTACGGTCGAAGCCCACGGAGACGCAAGAAGTCGCGGAGGAGGACGACGCAGGCTGGTGGCTCTCCTGGTGTACCTCCAACGATGACGGAGGGAGGGGTTCATAACAACGCCTCCCGTGGTTGCCCTTGGAAGTCCCGTGAACACAAGGCGCATCCGCTCCATACAAGAGACGCGTTCAACAACGATCCATCCAGCACGTTGACATCGTTCGAATTGGTCAGCACTACAATGGACGAATATTTTCCGGACCTTCTCAGTGTGCCGTGCAACGACCACCCAAACGATATGATCGGCAAATAGATGCCTACTGGCGTTGGTGAAATGATGTTGCGAGGACCTTTCATCTGCGTGCTACGATGTACAGAAGCCTACTCTACGGGTTCGGGGACTCGTGTTCAAAAAGTGAGAATATTTGTATTAGTGTATCCAATGTGGGAATGAGTATATTGTTGACAAGAATGAACTGAAAATGTCTCTACAATTCTCTAATAAATGAGATGCATCTGTAAATGTCATTTATGTTGTAGCAATGTTCAGCAATGTCAATGTGACCTTCGCAGACGAGTTGAGGATGTTGCCCACGTTTCAGACCGCGCGGTCTGAACCGTAGGCGCCGACGTTCCAACCTCCGTCGCTTCATGATGACGCAAGGCGCATCCAATTCCCGTGAGCGCAAGGAGCAATGCCTACCGAGTTCTCCGCGTGCAAGCTGATGATGCTGCCCACGGTTCAGACCGCGCGGTCTGAACTGCAAGCGCCGACGCTCCAACCATCGTCTCTTCGTGATGACTCTCCAGCTTGATCAACACCAACAAGAGTCTATTCGCCGATCACATCATCGTGAGGTCCTCGCACGGCACTCCGAGGTTCGCGGTCAAATGCTCGTCCACTGTAGTGCGGACCCATGCTGGTGTCGTCCCTTTGCCGGATGGATCATTGCTGAACCCGCTCTTGTAATGAGAAGAGGCAAGGACATGGACCCCCATCCACGGTCACGTCAAGAACGTCCTCTTCACATCCCGGAACCCACCGCCTAGCGGAGTACGTGTTGTGTTCACAAGACTTCCAGTGCACAACCAGGGGAGGCGTTGTCATGAACGCCCTCCTCCAACCGTTCAAGGGCACCCCATCCGTGCGACCGTCGTCTCCCTCCGCCACATCCTCGCGTTCTCCGTGGGCTTCGACCGCAGCCGGTCTACCATTGCCGGGATGGGGACTGCCGTGAAAGGTGCATATCAACGCACCTGTTGGCTGCTGATAACAAATGCCTTCAAGTGAGATTGGAACACTCATATCCAACAATGCGCAATCATCGAACACATGCTCTTGTGCATTTTCCGAGGAATGAGCAGAGTTGGATATCATTGCTCCACTCTCACTCGAGGGCATTGTGAGCAGCCAACAAGTGCGTTGATAGGCACCCTGTCCACGACAGTCCCCATCCCGGCAATGGTAGACTGGCTGCGGTCGAAGCCCACGGAGAACGCGAGGATGTGGCGGAGGGGGACGCATGACGGTGGCTCTCTTGGTGTACCTCCAACGATGGTTGCCCTTGGAAGTCCCGTGAATGCAAGGCGCATCCGCTCCACACAAGAGACGAGTTCAACAACGATCCATCCAGCACGTTCGAATTGGTCAGCACTACAATGGACGAATATTTTCCGGACCTTCTCAAGGTGCCCTACAACGACCACCCAGACGATATGATCGGCAAATAGATGCCTACTGGCGTTGGTGAAATGATGTTACGACGAAGGGAACCACGCTCTATGGGATCGGGGACTCGTGTTAAAATAATGCGGGTATTTGTATTAGTCTATCCAATGTGGGAAAGAGTATATTGTTGACAAGAATGAGGAACTGAAAATGTTTCTAAAATTCTGAAAATGTTTCTAAAATATCTCTAATGAGATGCATCTGTAAATGTCATTTATGTTGTATGGGAAAGTCATCCGTGGCTCACCATGAGTCCACGTTCAGCAATGTTAGTGTGGAGCTATTACTAAAAGCAATGAAGGGTAGACCGGACTTTGGACTTGGAACGCGATTGTGCAGCCTTCCGTCGTAACCTTCGCAGACGAGTTGAGGATGCTGCCCACGGTTCAAACCGCGCGGTCTGAACTACAGGTGCTGACACTCCAACCTTCGTCGCGTCGGCCACTTGGGGAGGTGACTGCCCGGAGGGATCCTACACAACGAAGACAATGGTCACGACTGTGCAAACGTGATTGCGATTTTCTGGACGAGCTCCGGAAAGACAAAGTTCAGAGTGGGAAAAGAGGAGCAACGGAGTATTCGATGGACAAACAATTTCACCCCATCCTAGACTACAGCCTAGTGTAGGGCGGGAAAAAATTGTTTCTCCATCAAACTCATCCGTCGTCCCCTACGTACCTCAATTCATCCCAAGGGAGCAAACAACCCACCTTACCACATACGTACACTGTCGCACCACGCGCTCGTTAGCAGTGATGTCTTCTTATAGGGAAGTCGAGGTCACGTCCTCGCCCGCGTCGCCCGCCTCGCCTGGCGCCTCGCAACTGTCGGAGGAGCCCACTCCTTCCGTCGTCTAGGTCCGCCGTCGCTTCATCCGTCGAGGGCCCCTTCGCGCACTGTCGACGGAGTGCCCGCCGAAAGCGCGAACGCGGCGCAGCCCCTGCACATCCATCCATTTCCGCTTGGTGCATCAACCCTTTTCTTTCTTTTGCACCACGTGCTTCGCTCTTCGACAGACGAAATGATCGTTCCCATCTCTACTGTACGTGCCGACGAACTCTGGATACTCCAGCAAGAGAGACCTGTCCTGTAATGTAGCTAACCCGCGCACATTGAGTCTGAAAAAGGGCGTCGTGAGGTTTCCGAAAAACGGATTCCGAGACACGTACTGCGACACGCTAAGACCGGACTCTAGCAGGCCCTTGAGATAGAGTCGCAACGTCCTATCTAGGGTGGAATTGTGCGGGCTGCCAATGTACGACAACGGGAAGATGGCATTGTGCACGAGATTGAGGATGCTGCTCTCGGGGGAGGAATCGATGAGCAGTGTGTTGCTGGAATTGGCCCTGAACGTGCCGGATTTGAACCTATCTCCATCCCAGACGGCCTTGTGCAGAACCTTGAGCCTCAGCCTCCCCTCGGGATGGTCGGGGAACTGAACGTACGTGTCCTCGTCCACGTCGGTATCCCACTCGGGTTGGTAGGGGTGCGCCGGACAAGGCAACGAGGGGAGGTGTGGGGGGGGCCTACACCTGCACAACCGCCACGATCGTCTCTCCACGATGGAGGTGCAGTCCTCGAGCGTGAGCACGCGCATGGACGAGCGCTCCAAGCCGCGGAAGAGGAAATCGATCATGGGATTGGCCACGACGGCCGGCAGCCTCGTCCACATAGACAAGCGAAACCTCTTCGCCAGGCCTCTGAGGAATTCGCGCACTTCCGGACGACACGAGAGGGAGAACTCGCCGAAGACGTGGCGTTTCGTCGGATCGTAATCGTCCTCCGATGGTGCGCTTGTTGCGGGCGAGCGACCGGATCCGAGGGGCCCGACGTGCTCAACTTGGCATAGGACTCCTTCCAACTCCAAGACAACAAAATAACTGTACAAGGGCAAAGCAACGGGAGGCGGCGGCGCAGGCAACGGCAACGAGGCCTGCGTATTGTCGGAATCTATAATAGCTTAGTACGGACCTTAATAGACTAAGAAAAATTAAAATAGATCAAAATTGAAAAAAATTAGTTTAGGCATAGACTAGCGGAAACAAATAAATACTTAGAATTAGTTTAGACTTCGTTCCGGAACCAGTACGGAAGTATGACGGAACTTGACATCCGGGTGGACGGATTCAGGAGCCGGAACACAGGAACCCGGAACACAGGCATTAAATTCAGTAGCTTGCGGCGGTAGACTAGGGATACGTTACGGCGTTCCGTAGCCTGCGTTCCCGTTACAGTGAACGTTGGGTGCAGGAATTCTATATAAACCGAGTTCCTCCTCATTTCTCGCCCTCTTTCAGTTGCTCCGCATCTGGCTAATAGTGAGAGAAAGTGTGGTGAGTTAGGGTTACCGCGATAGGAGAGGTGAGACGGATGGCAGGGGTTAGTACATGGTATATAATACCAGCCCGGAAGATTAGTCCGGTATATCCGGAAGATCCGCTGCACTTGCGGCATTTAGAGGACGATTTGGTTGTATTAGGTTGTGCAGGTCTGCTGAAGAAACCCTGGAACATCCAGAGCAACCAGGTACTCCGGGAGTTGGCGGCAGGTGCTCCAAACCAGTACGACCAGACCGTACGTGGGCATCCGGACCAGTGGACGGAGGAGCTGTGGGCGGAAGTGTACGGGTTCTCCCAAACCGGAAGCGGATTCGCTGCCTGGACGGACCAGTACCACCAGCACAAGTTCGTGAACCCACCACACGCGAAGGAGGGCTACGCGATCAAGGACTGCCGGGACGAGAGGCACAGGCGACTGCTGCGGTTCCTGCTTCCGATTCTGTACCCGGACAAGAGTTCCCAGGTTACGGTAACCATGGCCAACACGATCTTCGGGGCGTTTCAGGACCGGGTCGTGAACTGGGGCCGGATCGTGGCGAGCGTGGTGGGGCGCTGCACCGGAAACTTGGCGAAGAACAAGCCGAACCCGCTCAGCACGTACCTGCTCCACCTGTACCAGCACCGGGAACTCTTGACGGAAGACGAGGCGACGGATTACGAGATCGGGCTCATCATGCTCCAATGCCATTGCTCTGACGACGAGGAGCAGGAAACGCAGGAGTCTGAGGATGAGGAGGAAGAAGCCAAGCCGGAAGTCAAGCCGGAGATCAAGGAAGAGAAGCCGGAACCGGAACCGAAGCAGAGGGAGAAGGAGGAACGGGAGCAGGCGTCGGGAAGCAAAAGACGGAAGTCGACACTTCCGGCTTCCAGAGATAAACTCCCGGGTCCCCTTTTCATCCAGGATAAACAAGAGTGGGAAGGACCCCGCTTCTTCGAGTGCGGAGAAGACTGGATCCGGACCGCCAAGGATTACCACGACAGGCTCACGGAGATCGTACTCCGGTCCGCGGAAGTGGTGAAGTGCGAACCGGAGAACCTGGTGGACGCGTTGAAGGCGTTACTGGCCGAGTCGGAATGGAACGAGATGAGGACGGAAATCCGGAACCTGAAGACGGAACGGGACGCGCTCAAGGGGAAGCTGATCTGGACGGAAGAAGAGCTGCACCAGTCTCAAGGGGCGACGCAGAAGGCGTACCAAGCGTTCCAGACCTTCCAGAAATGGATGGTCAGTTCGGCGGATCTCTACCACAAGGCGGCGCTGTATGACAAAATGCAGAAGACGTCCGCGGCCCTCACCAACACGAAGATAGTCCGGGTGATGGTGGAGATGTCCGGAAGGATGGAGGCATCGTTGAAGGAGTTCCGGTCCATGATGACGAACATGGATCCGAACAAGCCACTCGACTTCGGGGGATTTCCGGAAGTTCCGGATGTCATCACAACTCCGGCAACGCAACCTCCCATCTCGCCCATCAAACGGACAGGTCAGTTTGGGTCACTGATAAACATCGTCACTCAAGGGGGGCACTCTTCCGGATTTCTGGGACAGGATATGCCGGTCCGGAGCAGTTTGGATGCCCGGATCGACCTTGTCCAGAATCCGGCACGGATGCATCCGGAGCAGTTCGAGGATATCGAACCTACTCCACCGATGCCCTTACCTACACCGGATCCCATCGAGATATCGGAGGAGGCGGAAGCGGAGGAACCGGAAGCAGAAGAAGCAGAAGTGGTGGAAGATCCGAAGTCGTTGGAGAAGGCGGACCGGTCTCTCGTCCATACAGACGAGACGGATTCTGACAGTCCTCCGGTCCGGAAGACGTCGATCATCACCCGAGCGTCCCTCCGTACACCCCAAGGCAAGACCAGCACCCGGGGGCAATTAGGGTTTGACAGTAGTTCAAAGAAACAGTGGAAGGGAAAGTAGATAGTTAGACTGATAGTGTTTTTAGTTATCTTTTTGTTAGACTTAGGAGTTCCGAGTCTTAGTCAGAACCCGGATTCCGGATTTTCAGGGGTAAGTTTCAGTTAACTTATCCACCCGGACTTTTAGGGCAGTTTAGGATGGTGTTTAGTGGCACTTTCCGCGGGTTTTACGGCATGTTGTTTTGTTTATAAAAGGAAGGGACCGCTTGTGGTCTTGGATTCCTTTTCTTGTTATTCCTTATTTTGAGCAGTAAATATATGTGTGCATTTTTTTTATTGTCTTTTTACTCATTGCCTTAGTTTTCTTTGTGGGTCCTTGGTTTCCTGTTCTTTGGGAGTTTGAAGGTTGCTTGGGCGCTTGCTTGAAGGTTTTGGCTACAGAGTAGAGAGGTGGTAAGGAGGAGTCCGGATTCAGGGTTTCCCGGGTCTGTGAATTGTGTGTTGTCCAGGGAAGCAGTTCTAGCGTGTGTAGGAAGTTGTGCGGAGTCCGGCGTTGGTGGTGTGGGTGCGAGTCCGGAAGGCCAGGGAGGGTTCCGTGCGGAGATAAGCAACCGTCTGTGCAAAACCCCCGCTCACCCGGAAAGTTCCGTCCGTCTGCAAAACACAAGTTGGAGTGCTAGTACCGGACCCCGTCTCAGTTTCCGGGTAAGTCTTGTATTTGTCGTTGTAGCAAGGGGAGTCGGGTTGTATTCTGAGTGACCTGCTTCTGGAGAAGTCCGAAGTTGTGAGGGTCAGCCAGTGTGTTCCTTGTTTGTGACGGAAAGATCTTTGGGTACGTGTCATTAGGAAGTTAGAGTTAGTGAAATACAAGGAGTGGTGTTGTCCTTACCCCTCTGGAAAAGTCAGTGAGGACCCTCTGAAGGTAAAACAGAGGTATCGAAAACCGTGTGTGTAAGTTACGGATCTGGTGTTTGTGATAATCCGGATCCGGTAGAGAGTCCGGATAGAGATAGAATCCGGTTGGGGAGTGAAAATTGAAGTAGTTACAATAAACCGGATTAGACGGAATTTAGAACACCCTCTGGGGTTCCCTGGGACGATATTCCGTGTCATCTTGCCACGTTGTTGTGGTTAAGAGCGCTTACTACAGTATTACGCGCACGACACGTATGCGAAATCCCTTGTTCAAAGTAGTATTTGAAAATTGAATAAACGGGAGTCCACAATTGAAAATGCGCCCCCCCCCAACAGGTGTGGGAGGCTTGAACACAGAGACGTGAACACTTGTCCATTATCACCCTCTTTCTAAACGAGATCCACGTCCGATCCCTACAAACTATCTAGGCAAGCGCTACGGAGGCAGTGAGTAGAGGGATGCAAGGAGATCGAGCCTCACCTTTGTTACATCCGGAGTGGTGGCTGCAACGGGAGTGGTGGCCGCGACGGGAGTGGTGGCACGCCTCGTGGCGGCGCGAGTCTGGACACCCGCGACGATGGGAGACATGACCTGTGCAGCTTGCGGAGGGGGGAGTTCCACCTCAGAGACCGGAGGGGGGACTTCAGCAATGGCGGGAGCCTCCAGTGCCATCGGTGGCGGACAAGGAGGGCAACTCGGTCGACGGAGTACCAGTGCAGACTCTTCGCCCAACCCAAGAGCATGGCCACCCTGAACCGCAAATGCCAATTGCCAAGAGCGTAACTACATTGCCCAAGAGGACTCGGGATAGAAAGCACAATGCACAACACTCTACATTGCACATCACTCAACGCCACGAATTCCTGAAAACACGAATTGCCAAAAAACGAAACCGATATATTACAAATAGAATACAATGTTTGTACAAACTTTACGAACAGTGTTTCACGAACAATCCGAAAATCACGTCTGTACAACTAAAATGTCTATACAACTAAAATCGTCACAGGCCTTGCCAAAAGGGCTCCTACATCTATGGGCCTGTCGCTCCATGGACGGTGGACCCGTCGGGACGACCTTCGATCGGCCCGACGTAACACCCTCACATAGCTTCCACACCTGGAAGCGCAATTCAAAAGATGGGGAGCTATGTGGAGGGGTTACCCACCGTGGAAGTCTAGATGTCGTCGGAGGGTGACTCGATTGGCGCATGCTCCTCGTGCCTCGCAGGGGGCAGCGCCGGAGCGATTGGGGCCTGCAAGGGAGCATACTGCTGGGTCAAGTTAGTGAAGGAGACCTCCATATCTCCCAAGTCGACTTCCAAGTCGTAAGGGTCATCGTCGTGGATGCTCGGACGATGCACTGGCCCAGCGACATGCACAAACGGAAATTGACTAAGGGCTAGGTCATCGAATCTGTCTGGATCGTCAACGACACTCACCGAAATATTTGCAGCCTCTCCTGAACCCAGCTGTCGAAGTCCGGACGCTGCGGTGGCCGTGGCGGCGGAAATCGAATTCGTGGTGGAGACTCCGGAGACGTTGTGGAGCTCGCTCATAGGAATGGGAGTCGCAGCCATCGGAGGGGCACTTGTCTGCGCGGCCTGCTTCACCAGAATCTGCTCCTGTAGTTGCTTGAGCAACAAAGTGTTCGTCTCGCGATCCCTCCTGTACTCCATTTCCTTCTCGGCCTGCAGCCTTCGCTCCTCCGCAAGTTCCTTCTCCTTCTGCGCCTTCTTGGCCTTCCGCTTCACCTTCTTCTCCTCCTCCACCCGCTCCCTCTCCTCCCTCTCCCTCTTGAGCTCCCGATCCTTCTCCCTTAAATCCCTCACGAGGTTGTCGATGGCGTCATTGCGCTTGTCGAGCGCCCCCGAGTGCCTCTGCCTTTCCCGCTCGAGCATCATCTCCACATACGCGAGGTTGATCCCTGCCTTGACGTCCATGTGGATGGGTTTGGCGTCCATGTCCACCGCGGCCGCAGTCCCTCCTGCCTCGGAGGAAGTCCCCGCGTCCGATGTTGCCGCTTCCGTCGCAGCCTTGGCCATCTTGCTGTACTCGTCTCTACCAGTTGCTGCCAAGGCCAGTCGGTTGTCCAAGTCTCCGTCGTCCATCTCGTCCAGATCGATCGGGCTGCTCTTTGTATTCGTGGACTTGAGGGCGAGTTGCCGGTACACGACGCGCGTATGGGCCATGAGCAGAAGCTCGCCCGCGCTGGCGGCAGGCAGTTCCGACTCCAGGATGTCGACGCTGACCTGCGCACCGATCAGCTTCATCATGTTCTCATCCCCATTGAGATCGGATGGATCGCGGATGGACCTCAATTCCTGGACAATCGCCTGCGATGCCTGAATCCTACATTCCACGGAGTCATCACTGGGATTCGCGGGAGAGGCGGCGAGGTCGGTCCTCACACTTGCCACCTCCGCCTGCCTAGCCGAAGACAGTAGTCTCTGCAATGCAGCCAAATCAGCCTACAGGTCCTGAATGAGCATTCTCGGGGGAGGGGGCGGAAGAGACTCCTCCGCAGGAGTGGACACCTCCACTGCAGCCGCCTGCGGTCGGGGAGTGGGAACGCGGAAGACATGTGGCCGTGTTTCAGACCGCGCAGTCAGAACTGGAGCGCGGCGATCCTCGGAAGATTGGGTGACGGGATCCGACCGCAGGGCCGGATCTTCAGGTCGGGGGGAAGCAGAGGGAGTGCGAGGAGATGGAGGTGGAGGTGGAGGGGACAGTAATCGGTTTGCGGAGGGAGAGGGGGGGTTGGAGGGAGAGAGAGGAGTGTGCGGGTGCATATCAGACCGCGCGGTCTGATTCTTGCGCGGAGGCGCACTCGAGCTCCGCGGGGAGGCTAGCGTCGAATCAGACCGCGCGGTCTGATCCGTCTCCCTCTGGACAGAGTGGACGCCGGACACCAAGGCATCTCCGTGGTCTGAAACATCGTTGCCTTCGCCGTCTCGCCCTCCCGCGCGGTCGACGTCTTCATCTTCGTCCTTGTCCTCGTCGTCCTTGTCCTCTTCCTTGTCCTCGTCGTCCTCATCCTCGTCCTCGTCCTTCTCCTTCTCCACTTCCGAGTCGGAGTCGCTTCCATCGCGGAGGTTGAGGGCGCCCTCTTGCGATTCCTCCTTGCCCTCTCTTTCATCATCCAAAGACTCACTCTCCACGGGGTCAGGGTCCTGGAGCCTCCGTGTCTGAGACTTGGGGTCGTAGATGAAGTCGAGGGTGTGCAGCTGCGGCACCAAGATGTCGGGCCACATCTGTGTACTGATTTGAGCGTGCACGCTCTGGCGCAGGAGGCACTTATCGGTGGGGCGCACGAAGGAGACGGAGCTCCGACACAACATCTGCAGTGCCAAACAAGGCACACGGCATGAATTCTTCGAATGACGCATTCAGACGGTCAGATGAGCTCTACATTGGAAGCGAGAAAGGGAAGGAGTGGAGAGCTTACCGAGCACGCGGAGACGGGCTTGGATCCCGCAAAGACGAGCATGACCGTTCCCTGGTCCCTGCAAAACTTGTCGATGAAGCGGAGGTACACTTCGTACCGCAGTTCGCGATTCGTCAAGATCCAGGGGTTATCGTGGCGACAGAGCTCCCGGGTCTTGTACCTGACGTCATCCGTCGCCAGAGGCTTGTCCTCGGCAGCCGAGAGTCGGGGAATCGGTTCCCCGACATTGACGAGTGGGGAGTTCGTGAAATGCTTCGTAGTCCGCTGAATGTACATGACCCTGTCCTTCCCCCTGGTGTAATAGTTCGGCTCACCCTTGGAATACACGTACGTCGCGATGCGCCGAGTGTTATGCTCAGGGAAGAATTTCTCGAGCGCCTGTTCCACTCCCACCACCCTCTCGGCGCCCATGATGAGCATCCACATGTGGACCCCCTTGGCCATGGTATTTTGGGAGACCCGCGCGACTTGTTTGATGATTTTCTCGTACGCGTAGTGAATCTCCATATTCCCGACCGCCAGAAACAGGCGGAAATCCATAATCCCCACCTCGCAGAAGCGAATGCTGGCGGGTCCGTCCACGTATTCCACCCATTCGCGCTTCTGCTTCACGTAGACAAAGGGATCGAACACCCTCCTCACGCGATCCCACCGGCAGACCGTGGCCCGCGCACACCTCTTGACGGTGTTGCAGCGTTCGTTGTTGGTGAGCAGTCGCTGGATCATGGCGACGACGTCCGAGGGAGCAACCATCGTTTTCTTCCCCGAGCCACATTGGTGCCTGAGCCACTTCTGCCCAATGTGCATGGCGGCCCACATGTTGTGCCCCCGAATGCACAGCAGCGCCTTGAACTCCCGCCAGGCTTTAGGGACGACCTCCCCCTAGGAAATCACCTCCTTGGCCTTGTCGATGCCCAGGACGTCGGCCTTCTCCTTCATCTCGAAGATAAGCACGGCCTTGTGCTTCTTGTTGGTGCACCACTGGGCAAAGGGAATGGCCGCCGTCCAACTGGTCGGCCTCTTCAGGTAGACCTTGGGCGGCGTCTCCAGGATTCTGCTCGCGAGCTCGCCTACGGCAACGTCATCCATCCCCAGAAGGTTCTTCATCTGGTTGTGATTGATCGCCGTGAACTTGTAGATCTTGGAGCCCCCCTTCCCGTCCGGAATTTGGTTGAACGGGACGCCGGTGTCGATGTCGTGCAACGCCCTGGACTCGTGCTTCTGGAAGACCTCTTGCCAACTGGTCCAGGTCGCATTCGAGGCCATGACGATCTTCCGGTCGCCCATCTTGTCGAAGTCCCAGGTCCTCCCTCCCCCCCGTTTCGGTGCTTGGCGCTCTCCACCGCCTCGAAGCTTTGGTGCGCCTTCTCCTTGAAATCCTGGACACGCATCGGCGCGGTGAGTATGTGTCGTGATCTGACCGCACGGTCTGAACTGTCCCCGAACAATCCACGACACCAAGTGGCGTCGAGATCGGAATATCGCGGGATCAGACCGCGCAGTCCGAAGTGACCATGAATCAGAAAGGTGACAAGCGTAACGAGGACAATGGGAGCCTACCGATATGGAATGGGACGGAATTGCATCACTGGGATTCAGACCGCGCGGTCTGAAATGCGTAGGGAAGTCGTACGTACCTCATAGACCTTCGGGTCCTCCCCTTCAATGATGACCTTCGCGTTCTTCCGATGTTGCGCAGGCTTGCCCGCGTTTTCCCAGAGGTGGCGAACATGCATGAGTGTTGTCGGCAGGGACGACAAGTACGGGCCCGCGACGTTTCCGTCGTTGCACTTGGAGGACAACGCGTGGAGGTGCTCCTTGTTCTGGGACCACACGATTTCGCACGTCCACCTGTGCATTTTGGCGACGACCTTCTCATCGTCGACAATAGTGTTCCTGGAGATGATGTCCTTGGCGGCCATCCAGGTGTGCTGCCCGTTGATGATGAGCAGCGGCCGCGCCTTCCAGCAATCCGCCCAACATGTCGGTCTGGTGCGCGTGTCCGGCATGACGGTGAGGATTTGCTTGGCGTAGTTCACCTTCACCATCCTGTCCAGGACTGCCAAGACGCCGTCATTCTCGAGGGGCCTCACGATGATTCCCGACTCCTCCTGGGCATTCACCATGTCGGCCACGTCCAACTCAAAGTACTGTCCCCGACCGAATATGTACATGTACGAGGACAGTTCCTTGAACACCTTGTTGGCCGCCGCTTCGGCCTTGAGGCGCGTCCACGTTTCCAACTCAACGCTGCGTCGCGGATTGCGCTTGTACTCCGCGGGCACGGACACGCTAGCCGAGACGGCGTCGGCATCGAAGGGCAGGGTTCGTGGATTCTTGGTCCACTTCCCGTTCACCTTCTTGATCGCAATCTTCTGCGCCTCTTCCTCGGACACCTCTGCCGGTTCCGTGTTGGCCTCGTGGGTCGATGAGCTGGGGGTGCCATGCGATTCCTCGGCCACGCATCTCGTCCGGACCCAGCGCCCCGCATCTTCTTCCGAGGATGCTTGCGTCGCCACGGGCGGGCCCGCTGACTTCCGTTTCACGGCCTTCTGTTTAGACCGAGAAGTCGGCGCTGTGGTGGCTCACCCCGCCGACTGAGTCGCCTGTGGCGGTCGTTGGATGGGTCCACGCGCCGGTGGGAGTGGGTTGGTACGCTCGGACGCTCCAGCAAGGGCCGACGCAGGGGGGGGCCGGCTGCGCGTTCCTGCTCCCGACGCCTTGGCGACATTCTTGGCGGACCCCTCTGGCGAAGCCATTGGTCGACTTCCTTCACCTTGGCAGACGTTCAAGGGCGACACACTCAGTGATTTGTTGTGAATGGCAAACACTTTGGCGACGTACGAGTTGGCTACCTTTCCGGTCTCGTGGAAGTCACTAGAGACGGCTTCGTAGTGCGATTGGGTTTCGGCCATCAAGAGTTGATATGCACGAGGGACGGACGCGTAATTCTTCATGAGGCGTTTGCTACAGAAGGTCATCTCATTTTCTACACGGATGGCGATGACTCCGAATGCATTATTACTGGCATTGACCACGTCGACGAGAATGGCCTCCCTCATCACATGGACATTCACGAGTACCAAAGTGGAGAAGGATTTCCATCGGGGATCCCCCGTCTTCGTGAATCCCAGCTCCAGATTGAAGATGGGGGAGCCCATCAGGAAATTCAGTTCGATCGTCCACAATGACTTGGACGCGACGAACTCCAAGGGGAATTTCTTTTCGATGTGCAGCTTCCAAGACTCGTGGATTCGGTCAGGCGAGATGGGCCTCAAGTAGCCCGCAAGCGGCAGACTGCTCTCCAGGAATGACTCCATGCCACTGTCCACAAGCAGTACTTCAAATCAGACCGCGCGGTCTAAATTGGACGACTCAGGAGATTGCTACACGCCCAGCATGCAGTGGTCATGCGATGCACTAACGAGTTGAGGATTCATTTCCTACGGTCGTTGACGATCTATTGCATTCTAGCGTACTTCTGATAGGACGATACTCCTTCATGCTATGCAGAGTCCATGGCGTGGTTTTGACCGCGCGGTCTACACCAGGGACACGATTCATAGCCTAGACAGACCAGGCTAGCATGACGGTATTTCTACAATGACTGTTGCTCGAGGTTTTGACCGCGCGATCTAAAACGCCTTCCCTTTCTATTCGGCTGATGACAATGCCGCTCGCTACGGGACCCTGCGAACGACATTATTTTCATCTCGCCCATCACCTGGAACTGTCCTTCATCTATTAGATCGGACCGCGCGGTCTGATCCTGTCATTCCTAAGTCTACCCCGTATGCGGCGAGAATTAACAGATACTGATCGTAGGGTCGACAACCATTACTTCTGTTATCTTGGGCAGGGATTGGCGTAGGTCCTTTATTCGTCATCCGTCGGGGATCTGACCGCGCGGTCTGATTTACTCCTTCCCTGCCTACTTTGGAGGCTCTGCACAATGCTACCAGCCATCGTGGCGTCTAGTTCCTTTTACTCTATTTCCAATCACTCATGAATCGATCCTATAATACTAAAAGTATTAGGTTTTGACCACGCTGTGTGATCCATGTGTGATGCTTATTCATGGTGCGTGATTAGATGAACATGCACAGGCCCTCTATTTGTGATGCATCTTTGGATATGGTTTAGACCACGCGGTCTGAATCTGCCAACATTCGGTTATTACTTAGACGTGCCCACTGATATAGTGCATCCCCCCCGGCTGGGTTACTAGTTGGCATGACAATGAGTCTAAATTATTGAAGGCGTCGACAATGGATCTGTCATGACAACACGACATGAACGCATTTACCACTAAGGATATCTTCTGGCCGCTCGGTCTGGTCGGTCCGTTCCCTTCTATTTTATGGCCGGGGGACCAGTTTAGACCGCGCAGTCTGAACCAGTATCTAGAGAAACGTGGACTAATTAGATCAGTAATTCGTCCTTGACGTTCTGTAGACGTTTTATCACTTTTGACCGCACGGTCTAATCCTATATCTAGAATATCGTGACATAATTTGATCAGTAGTTCGTCCAGAACATTTTAGGAGCGGTGCATCACTTCAGACCGCGCGGTCTGAACCTGTATATATACTAACTTGACAATGTCGATCGGCAATTAGTCCAGGTCATTTTGGGGACAGTTCATTACTTCAGACCGCGCGGTCTGAAACTACTTCAACTTGATTGATATGAAGTTGGATAGGTCTAGAATTCGTCCAACATTTTGAGGAAATTGCATCAAGAATTCACTTCAGACCGCGCGGTCTGAAACTATTTTACCTAATGCTCTCAGAAATTTCTACGTCGACAACTCCGGGCCATTTCAGGGACGGCGGAACACTTCAGACCGCGCGGTCTGAAACATGGCTGGGGCCACATACACTGCACGGTTATAGGTGCCTCTTCTAAATTTCCGCAACATTCACAACTGAGAATAGATTTTGCAGACAGCTTACCTCAATTGTGCAGTTCAGATTGTTGTGGATGTCGTGACTCCAATGAAAGCAGCAACACGACAATGTTCGAATGCCACTGATCGCCAATGAAACCAGATTCTCAGCAATTCAATGACGCCAAGGACTGCAGATTCTTAACAATTCGTCAATGGTACAAACAAACAAATGAATGAATGCAAGCACAAGAACACAAACAATGAAATCACGAGAACACAAACCCATACAATGCCTACCATGATAGAATACTAAACTCTGAAAACACAGAAAGCACACAGAAAGCCAAGCACACGAAAGCTCAGAATTCTAGAACGATTGGATCTACTTCTACGGTGCCATGGAAAGCCAGGCACACGGAAAGCCAGAAGATCAGCCAGGCACACGAAAGATCAGCCAAGCACACAAGAAGATCAGCCAGGCACACGGAAAGTAAAAAAAAAGGTCCACAAGCATACCTGCGCAGCTCCAGCAGAAGAACACCGCCCCAGCAGAAAAACAACACTCCAGCTAGCCGAACGCTCCGCCGATCAGTCAAGAAAGCCGCCGATTGGAACGCTCCGCCGATCAGTCAAACCAGTCTCCTCCACAGCATACAAAACCAACGACAGAAATGACGAACAAGCAAGACAGAGGAAGGAGGAACAACAGAAACGCTAAACAACAAAAAGAACGCACACGAAAAGGAGTAACAGCGACAACAATTGACGAAACGCCGAGCAACAGTGAGGAACGCGAAGAAAACAAAAGACTCCAGCGAAACCCTGGCCGACGGAGAAGACGACCGACCGAGCCTCCCAAATACCGAACCTGCATTGAGCCTCCAAGTTGGTACGGAGCTCCTCCGAGCCTGCACGCGCATCCCGAAGCAGTCCCGAGCCTCCCACGAACCTGCGCACACCACACGAAGCTGCCCCAAAGTAATCATGTTTAATGGTCAGTTTAGGGTTAAAACAGTGGGACTTAAAAGCGAGCTTAGAAGGGACCAATGAAGGGCGGCTCTGCCTTTTTCATAGGCTTTCGTGGTCCGGAAAAAAAAAAGGGAGCTCTTTACAAAAAGAGAAATACATGTGCAACCTAACACAAGTAGTTTCGTATTTTTCTAAGCGTTTGTTAATTACTTATAAATTTGCAAAGATGGAAGATATAAGCAAGTACTCGTGGACATAGGTCTCCCAAAATACGTCCACTTGCAACTTGTACAGAAATGTGAGGAAATCAATGACAATGATTCACTCCTTCAATACAAAAATAATTTTTCCTCCAGGCGATGAATTCAATTGATAAAGCTCAGTGCTCCGTTGAAGAATCACCCCATCTCTATTTTGCACTTAAAAATAGGGGTGGTTTGAAGAAAAGGGGTGCTCTTAGAACACACATTGTCGACCTTAAATCAACCCTAGTTTTTTCAATCAATTCACCCAAAAGCCCATTTTCCTAAATTCAAGGAAGTTGTACAATATTAAAGAAGCTCTAGGATATTGGAGGCACGTTTCTATGAATCCTCAATCCTAGAAAAAAAAGATTTGGGATGGGCATGGAAAAAAATTAGGAACATGAAAATTATAATCAATCATTTCCAAAATTGGATTTCGAATGCTAAAATGAACTTCCAAAATATTTGGATCATTTGCACTTGGCACTGATGGACAAACATGAAAGGGACTGGCAACATACTCAAAATAGGCCATATGTACATTAACTCTTATTCAAATCTCACAACTCACATGCACTCGTGCACTGCCTACAAATTAAATCAACGATTACAACATGTATATTATGCTTAGTTCTAGAAGGGGGAAGAATTTGCTTAATTGGAGAGGATTAGGAGTTCTACTTATTCTTAATCAATCATTTAAAATGTACTTCAGAAGATCGAGGTATTTACCAACTCACACAGGAAATCTTCAACCAAAATACAAAAAATACAAAAGGCATAAGGGTTGCTTTGTAACCTCATAAATGTCCACAATAAACTTATGCATCGGTATTTATGTAGCATAAATTGTAAAGGGTCATTTAAGGCATTGATTTTTGAGAATTAAGGAAAGCAACTCAAACTCCAGCAAGGCTCTAGAAGCAAACATGATTTAGAGGTACATTTCAATGTACCCGTTTTAGAAGGGGTTTTGTTTTGATGACCATTTTTTGTGAACTTCAAGAATTTGTAACTAATTTTACAAAGCTTGAAAAAATAGGAAGTGACTTCGGTTAGATGTCTATTCTACTTGTCTGTTGAGGGAAATTTACTACAAAATATTTTAAAATGTTTCACTTCCCAAATTTCAATTTTAGCCTTGAATTGGTTGATTTGTGAACCTCCTATCTCATTTATAGCAATTTGTACCGTTGGATGAGTTTCATATTTTGTTAGGTTGAAGAATCTCCCTTATGGAAACACCTTGTACGGTTTGATATAAGACTGCATCTTTGCAATGGACACAAAATTCAGTTTCTAGAAAAACTAGGCCCGCCCCTCAAATCAACCACGGTCACTAAAGGATTAACTTCCTTAGTGACCAAAACGTGGTCACTTTGATTTCTAAAGTACTTATTCAATTATTCGCAATATTCAAATGATATGGCACTTCTAGGGATCCTTCGGAGAATCAAATTCATTTGGTCATCTTTCGGTACAATTGGATGTACATAACTAGCTTTTATGTAAAAAGAAAATCCCAAACTTTGAGTGTTTGGGTACTTACCCCGATAAAGCAACAGGTTGGGGGATTTGGTCAATGAAAGCATATATTACACCACTGACTTGTCCATCCGCCAACTAATGCTTGGCGCTAGCAGGGTTAGAGCTTCATTTCCTCCATGTATTGTATAATCCCATTTAATGGTCAAGCAACCACGTTATAATCACTTCAGCGTCTGCAATAAAAAGAACACAAAATGCGACCGTGAAGAATTGGTACTCAATCCTGTTCATAAATAGTTACATATTTTTCCACTCATAACACACCATTCTAAAACGAAAAAAAAAGAATTTAGAATTTTGCAACTATCATATTTCTTGTGAACTAAATCCAAAAATACTTGATATATAATTTGAAAACACAATACTGGGTACTTAGAAATATAACGAACTTACTAGGATGGTTTATTAAATTTGGGATTTTGTTATCTTAATTTGTTTGTTTGAATTATTGTGTTTCGTTGTTGCTATTCTAGAAGTGGAGGTATTTTAATCTAGATCAATTTACCAACTCTTCTCAATTTCCAACATCTGAAACTGTGTCCGAAATTGTACCTGGCCAAGTTGTTGTTCCTCCTACACTTCACAACAATTATGTGAGTCTATTTGGGATATCAAAGAATGCAACATGGCTTGCTCTCTAAACTTGTCACCATTCTTTCATTTATGAAAATTGAAACTTACACAATTCTATTAATGTACCATGATGCACAAATTAATTTCTTCTCTTCTTCGATTTTATTCACCATTGCATTCATATCTCCTATTTTTTTTAAATCAAGAGATTTTCCAATACCCTATTTGATATATAATCCTATTTCAAGAATGAAATGTAGGCTGAAGTAGACATTTGAATCATATTTGATATTTGATATTAATTTCTTCACTTAGTCTATCTTTTGAAGATGGAACAATAATTTCAAATCGTCACAGACTTAGACTCTTACATTAACAAATTCTACACACAATGAGATTCCATCATAGAAAAGAAAAAATTGCAATTTATATCACACCTTGACGATTTGAAAAATGGATCTATACTAACTAAGACCTTATAGGGGTTCATGACATTGTTAGTAGCTCAAATATTATTGACACCTAGGAATTTTGAATATTGTGCTTTTATGTGAACGCTAAACAATTGATTTATAACCATGATATTTTAAATAGCACATATGACAATAAACCAAAAATTTTCTTTCAAATTTTGAACAAGCTCAGTTATACGCTCATTAAGACAAACGTACAGATACCTTCCATCAGCCCTAAGAAGATCCATGCTACTACAAAATAGTGACCAACAAAAATGAAATTTGCTTCACCTAAGCTATTTCTACATATAATGAATTATTTGTTATGAACAAATTTTTGTTTCGAAAATCTAAACAAGTCTACAGACTTACAAATCAAGACGGAAGTATTGATACCCTTTCATTGACTTGGAGAAGATCCATGATGCTATAAGACAATGTTCAACGAAAATAAAATTCAATGTGATAAAGATCATTAGATATAAAAATAATTATTATCAACCATGTTTTTTTTCTAAAATCGAAACAAGTCTAACAACAATGCATTAAGAGAAAATTATTAGTACCCTCCCATCAACCATTCAATCCTAAGAGGACCCTTGTTGCTATAAGATCGTAATCAATCATTATTCTATATGAACTTATTTCCATCTCCATTCATCTTTCACATCAATTGAGTTCATGATTGTTATAATTTCTACTTCTAATATTTTAAGAAACATTGGAAATTTTGATTTTCATTTGAATTCTACAAAACCACGGTAATAGGTTCACGGCAATAGGTCTATAGTAATAGATACGATAATCCACTAAAAATAGAAGATTTTGATCAAAAATTTCAGATGGATTTTTATTTTTAGCAATATTCTTAATTTTTTAGTACTTCTTTAAATTTTTGAACTTAACGCTCGCACAATCTTGCTCACCGCTTGAAATCTCATCATGCTCGCAGGCTCACAAACTAGCACCGCTGACTTTGGCAATTTTTTCAATTTCGACCGGGTAGTCTAAAATGTTCAAATGTTCTAGATTCGCACCTAGATTTCTTAGAACTTCATCATTTTTAAATGTCTGAAATCTACATGAGTCATAGATGGCACTTCTGTAGTTCAAAATACACCGCTTGAAATCTATAGAGATCCTAGATTTCTGAAATCTATATAAATTCAAGATTGTTGAAATCTATACCTGTCCTAGATGTCACTTTTGTGGTTCGAACTAGGTACTTTGAAAATGGTACACAAAATATGGATAATGTGTACAGCATTAAAAAAATGGTATGTGCAAAAATTCAGACCTAAATTTTTTATTCTCTAAGAGTTATGCACGGTCAAAGAGGGTTGAAAAATGCAAGAAAATAGACAGTTTGAAATTTAATTCTTAAGAAACAGTAAAAAAATTCAAAAAATTCAAAAAAAAATCTATTTTTTCTAACTTATAGATACTCCTTTTCACCAATTTTCACTATTGGAAAAATAAAATTGTGTTCTCTACACTTGTGCAAAGGTAGTGCACTTTGAGCACATGTGGCAGATGGAAAATTATCTATTTTTAGAAAATCTTTGGTAAGGTTGTGTAACTCTAGTAGAAGTTCTAGTATACCAATTTTGAGCTTCAAATTCGTATTTCTGGGTGGAAAATAGTGCTAAAACCCTTCAAAATGGCCACGGTAGACATCCAATCGGGGGCAATTTAAAAATAGTAGAATAACTATAAAAAAAAGCCTTAAAAAGTACTCAACATCTGAAACTACCACATGTACCTTCATTTCAAGTTTCATAGAAGATGGACACACGATGCAAAAGTTATGAGCAAAAAACCAGCTATCTAAGGTTTAGGGGACCAAAAAAACGTGAAGTGTTTCTTGCAATCACCCTATATCAAAAATCTTGTTCATTTTGCTTCTAATTATGTGAAAATGAAACAATTGATTCATAACCATGACATTTCGAATAGCATATATACTACCCAAAAAAAAAAAAAATAGGTACACCTAAGGTCAATCACTCAATGATCAAACTCAATTGTCATTTAAAAAATCATGGCTTTTTAAATGATTCTCACACATATGAACTTGATCATGTATCTCATAGCAAGATGTCTCATCCGATGCTTTTTAAATGCAAGTTTCTTGCTCACCTTTGTGCGTGAAGTTCAGAGCTTACTGTACCTTCTCTAAAGCTCACTCACAACTTGAGAAACTGAGTGTTATATTTCAGACTTATGAAGTTGAAGTTTTCCCGGAGTTGCAAGTGAACTCCAGCATTATCTAACTTGGATTATTTACAAATTCGATGTAACATGACTGTTCCAATACTACAAAATGATTGAGAGTTTCACTCTATGATGAGTTCCATGGAAACGAGATATAACAAAGAAGCATAATTATATGAAATATACAACATAAAATGTGTTGAATTTCCAATGAAAAAGTAGACATTTATTCTATGAGATATCCTAGTAAGTGGAAAATATAGATGTAGAGCATTTGCGGCCCGCCCAACTATGGCTTGAGAAGATCGGTGCTAATATGCTCACATTTGTTGAAGTTGCCATTTCTTTGTATTCGTATATAATTAGACCAATTCATTGAGAGGCTTGTTGAAACACACCATCTGTAAGTCCAATACTATTGCTGAAGAAAAGGTAGAATTATTTGAAAATTCTAAAGCTTAAAGAAACTCAGGATTCAACGTTGCTGAATGAATGACTGTGTGTAGTTAGAGGCTTGTTTTTTTGGATCATTCGGAGGCAATCCATTCTAAGTATTGAAATATGAGAGCCACCCCCCCTAGGTAGTTGAAACCCCGGATGCAAATATAGACCACCATAACAAATCTTATATTCATAAAGTCCCAAAATAACTGACATTGGAAGGATCTGGATTGGAAGCCAGAAGTGAAAAACCAAGCAGTATAGATGATTGCCATGAGTAGGAATTCACAGCATACATCTTTCGTTCTAGGAAAACAAGAGACTACGAACGGAATATGAAGCAATATAACAAGGGCAATGTCTTTTTTCTATAAAACCTGTTCCCCATGCAATGCTACTCAGCAAGAGCTGATTCCTCATAGATACAGTGAGCCCGCAAAAAAGTGCGATCAGCGGTTGCGACGTCGAGCCCCGCGAGGTTGAGGCGAGAGGTTTGCCAGATTCACTTGTGCTTGATTCAGCCGAGCCCGCACTTGCTCAAAAATATCTAGGTCGACATGAACGGCTTGCGACTCTCTGTGGAGATGTTCGGTTCCGTGCTCATCATCCTGAGAGAGTAGTGGTGGAAACACGTATTCCAATGAGTCAATATTGGTATCAGGTACTTGGCAATTGAACCTCGATGAATTTAGAACATTTGTTTACCAACTTAACCGACATCATTGCATATCATGGATGACTTCTTCCCAAGTGGGTGAAGATTGTTGTGTCCCTTCCAAAGTTTGACATGGATTTGAGAGTGGAGTCCCTTCGATGACAAGGTAGCATTGGACATATTAATCTTTGTCTATCTCCTAGTAGATGCTATTCGTAGGTAGGGACGAGCGTTTACTACTAACCTGAATGAGTTGTAGTAATAAGGAACCATTCTCGGAGGTTGATAGCTTGTTGGCATCGTCGAATTCTTCCATGAGAGCTCTGTATGTCACGCCGCAGCCCCCAGTTGAGCATGATTAGGACGAAAGAAATTCTGGAGTGAAGAACATGATTGCATGGTACAAACCCACTGTACTACTTGTTGCTCCAAATGGGGTCTGACATGATTGACATGGAGTGGTCACCTGAGGTTCTTGCAGTCCTTGCCATGGCGGATGTGGACATACTCTTCCATCATGACCCACACATCCCGAATCGCTGCATCAAATAGTGCACCCCATGCCACTTCCATTGTGTTTTGCAACGCACACATCACTTGACCTACAGAAAGGAAGCCATCAATGTTGTCCGAAGTGGTATTCACGAGCGCGCCATTTAAAAAATAAATGATTTGAATTGAATGCAGCATACAAATGCACGAAGCCCAACATGGTCCATATAGCACTCACCCATTTTGCTGTCTTGGAACAGCCCCTTGGATGTATCACAGTGAGAATAATGGGCAAAGCAGTACAGTTTGTATCCTTGCCAGAAATCTTGAGCTCTGTTTGGGAAATCATTCCAATTGGAATTCGCAAAAATTGATGTCAGCAGTAATGGTCATTTCCAGAATACATGGGCAAGCACACGAGCATCAGATTCTACTTTAATTTCGTGAAAATGGCGGGTTTTTGTGGACCATTTCCGAAGACCGCATTTCGAAGTGTCCGGCTTCTTGAGTGAGTTGTACCGAGTTCAGACCGCGCGGTCTGAACTGTGGAGGTTGCGTCATTGAAATTTTCTGATGTTGGACAGTTTTCTCAAATCTTCGATAGTTGGCGTGAAGCGACGAAGGGAAGGTCACTATCGTCATGGAATCCCGCAGTCTCGGACTCCAGACCGCGCGGTCTGAAGTCCGTGAGTCCCGTTCGTGTCAATTTTAGTTTTCGGACTTCTAGAAAGCATGTCATCTCGTTTTCCTAAATCTAGGACTATGGGAGAATCGTAAAAGTGACTGACAGGCCCTACAGCGTCTTGGATTTCCTAAGTCGTGGACTTCGACTAACTTCAGACCGCGCGGTCTGAAGTGTGACAGTCCCGTCCGTGTGAATTGTAACTTTCTTCCATCCACTTGTGATCCAGTTTTCCGAAATCTAGGACAGTTGTGGATTTTGGACCGCGCAGTCTGATCTGCAGAAACTTGTAGATTTGCGAAACCTGGTTGCTAAACCTCGCTAGTCGAATGGGATTATCATAATGGCCGTGATGGCTTTCAATGAACACAATGCTCGGAAAGCAACAACTTGAAGTCAGTTCAACGTACCCGAAGTTTTGATGGTCAAGTATAGTTTTGAGGTTGTGGGAGCACTTGCTGAAACGTGAGTCTGCCATTGAGCCTCGTCGAATGTGCACCTACCCCCAAATCCAAGAAACTTGTATGCTTTAGTTGTGCAATTTGGAGCCAAGGGAGGTACCTTTTGAATCCCACTTCGGAAATGACAAGCATTGCAAGTCAGTAGGGAGCGGAGCCGTGATCCATTGACATCTACAAAGTTCAAAGTTCAAAGTTTAACGAAATTGACCATACAGTCACGTAGTTACTAAGCGGCGAGTGAAACATGAAGTGTATTATTTATTTCCTACAATAGGCTCCATGAAAGCGCGTACTAGGAGAAAGCATTCTCTCTTTGCGCAGTTTGTGACTCCTATAATTCCTAAACCGAAAACATGTTCTCTATGACATCGTGCAGTGGATGGAAATAGAACTCTTGAGACTTGCATGCATTTGCGTGTCATCTACACTGAAATCAATCCATTGACAATGTCCATTTCTTGAGTTGATCGGTTTTGACTGGCGCAATCCCAAGAAAGCAAGAATGGAAACAATTGAAATATGTTTTACCTTGTGAAGAGTGTCGCGAAACTGCCCTCCTCTTCCGCGTTTGGATGTTCGCCTTCTTTCCACCGTCCCCCGTGCTTGAGTTTGTGTCGCCTTCTTCCCACCCGGCCGTCCACCTCCCTTGTGTCGATGTTGCGAAATGTAGCGCAAGTTGAAATGAACGCCGCTACCTTGTTGCGCCCAACTCCTTTGGACGCCGCCTTGAAGTTCGCCCGAGAATCCCAGGTGAAGTATCGTCGAAGGTACAAGGCTTGCATCCGTTTGCAATGCGCCGCCACTTACACGAGTTTCCCTTAAACTATATTAAATGGGAGAGTATTGTCGGAATCCATAATAGCTTAGTACGGACCTTAATAGACTAAGAAAAATTAAAATAGATCAAAATTGAAAAAAATTAGTTTAGGCATAGACTAGCGGAAACAAATAAATACTTAGAATTAGTTTAGACTTCGTTCCGGAACCAGTACGGAAGTATGACGGAACTTGACATCCGGGTGGACGGATTCAGGAGCCGGAACACAGGAACCCGGAACACAGGCATTAAATTCAGTAGCTTGCGGCGGTAGACTAGGGATACGTTACGGCGTTCCGTAGCCTGCGTTCCCGTTACAGTGAACGTTGGGCGCAGGAATTCTATATAAACCGAGTTCCTCCTCATTTCTCGCCCTCTTTCAGTTGCTCCGCATCTGGCTAATAGTGAGAGAAAGTGTGGTGAGTTAGGGTTACCGCGATAGGAGAGGTGAGACGGATGGCAGGGGTTAGTACGTGGTATATAGTACCAGCCCGGAAGATTAGTCCGGTATATCCGGAAGATCCGCTGCACTTGCGGCATTTAGAGGACGATTTGGTTGTATTAGGTTGTGCAGGTCTACTGAAGAAACCCTGGAACATCCAGAGCAACCAGGTACTCCGGGAGTTGGCGGCAGGTGCTCCAAACCAGTACGACCAGACCGTACGTGGGCATCCGGACCAGTGGACGGAGGAGCTGTGGGCGGAAGTGTACGGGTTCTCCCAAACCGGAAGCGGATTCGCTGCCTGGACGGACCAGTACCACCAGCACAAGTTCGTGAACCCACCACACGCGAAGGAGGGCTACGCGATCAAGGACTGCCGGGACGAGAGGCACAGGCGACTGCTGCGGTTCCTGCTTCCGATTCTGTACCCGGACAAGAGTTCCCAGGTTACGGTAACCATGGCCAACACGATCTTCGGGGCGTTTCAGGACCGGGTCGTGAACTGGGGCCGGATCGTGGCGAGCGTGGTGGGGCGCTGCACCGGAAACTTGGCGAAGAACAAGCCGAACCCGCTCAGCACGTACCTGCTCCACCTGTACCAGCACCGGGAACTCTTGACGGAAGACGAGGCGACGGATTACGAGATCGGGCTCATCATGCTCCAATGCCATTGCTCTGACGACGAGGAGCAGGAAACGCAGGAGTCTGAGGATGAGGAGGAAGAAGCCAAGCCGGAAGTCAAGCCGGAGATCAAGGAAGAGAAGCCGGAACCGGAACCGAAGCAGAGGGAGAAGGAGGAACGGGAGCAGGCGTCGGGAAGCAAAAGACGGAAGTCGACACTTCCGGCTTCCAGAGATAAACTCCCGGGTCCCCTTTTCATCCAGGATAAACAAGAGTGGGAAGGACCCCGCTTCTTCGAGTGCGGAGAAGACTGGATCCGGACCGCCAAGGATTACCACGACAGGCTCACGGAGATCGTACTCCGGTCCGCGGAAGTGGTGAAGTGCGAACCGGAGAACCTGGTGGACGCGTTGAAGGCGTTACTGGCCGAGTCGGAATGGAACGAGATGAGGACGGAAATCCGGAACCTGAAGACGGAACGGGACGCGCTCAAGGGGAAGCTGATCTGGACGGAAGAAGAGCTGCACCAGTCTCAAGGGGCGACGCAGAAGGCGTACCAAGCGTTCCAGACCTTCCAGAAATGGATGGTCAGTTCGGCGGATCTCTACCACAAGGCGGCGCTGTATGACAAAATGCAGAAGACGTCCGCGGCCCTCACCAACACGAAGATAGTCCGGGTGATGGTGGAGATGTCCGGAAGGATGGAGGCATCGTTGAAGGAGTTCCGGTCCATGATGACGAACATGGATCCGAACAAGCCTCTCGACTTCGGGGGATTTCCGGAAGTTCCGGATGTCATCGCAACTCCGGCAACGCAACCTCCCATCTCGCCAATCAAACGGACAGGTCAGTTTGGGTCACTGATAAACATCGTCACTCAAGGGGGGCCTTCATCTGGATTTCTGGGACAGGATATGCCGGTCCGGAGCAGTTTGGATGCCCGGATCGACCTTGTCCAGAATCCGGCACGGATGCATCCGGAGCAGTTCGAGGATATCGAACCTACTCCACCGATGCCCTTACCTACACCGGATCCCATCGAGATATCGGAGGAGGCGGAAGCGGAGGAACCGGAAGCAGAAGAAGCAGAAGTGGCGGAAGATCCGAAGTCGTTGGAGAAGGCGGACCGGTCTCTCGTCCATATGGACGAGACGGATTCTGACAGTCCTCCGGTCCGGAAGACGTCGATCATCACCCGAGCGTCCCTCCGTACACCCCAAGGCAAGACCAGCACCCGGGGGCAGTTAGGGTTTGACAGTAGTTCAAAGAAACAGTGGAAGGGAAAGTAGATAGTTAGACTGATAGTGTTTTTAGTTATCTTTTTGTTAGACTTAGGAGTTCCGGGTCTTAGTCAGAACCCGGATTCCGGATTTTCAGGGGTAAGTTTCAGTTAACTTATCCACCCGGACTTTTAGGGCAGTTTAGGATGGTGTTTAGTGGCACTTTCCGCGGGTTTTACGGCATGTTGTTTTGCTTATAAAAGGAAGGGACCGCTTGTGGTCTGGGATTCCTTTTCTTGTTATTCCTTATTTTGAGCAGTAAATATATGTGTGCATTTTTTATTGTCTTTTTACTCATTGCCTTAGTTTTCTTTGTGGGTCCTTGGTTTCCTGTTCTTTGGGAGTTTTGAAGGTTGCTTGGGCGCTTGCTTGAAGGTTTTGGCTACAGAGTAGAGAGGTGGTAAGGAGGAATCCGGATTCAGGGTTTCCCGGGTCTGTGAATTGTGTGTTGTCCAGGGAAGCAGTTCTAGCGTGTGTAGGAAGTTGTGCGGAGTCCGGCGTTGGTGGTGTGGGTGCGAGTCCGGAAGGCCAGGGAGGGTTCCGTGCGGAGATAAGCAACCGTCTGTGGAAAACCCCCGCTCACCCGGAAAGTTCCGTCCGTCTGCAAAACACAAGTTGGAGTGCTAGTACCGGACCCCGTCTCAGTTTCCGGGTAAGTCTTGTATTTGTCGTTGTAGCAAGGGGAGTCGGATTGTATTCTGAGTGACCTGCTTCTGGAGAAGTCCGAAGTTGTGAGGGTCAGCCAGTGTGTTCCTTGTTTGTGACGGAAAGATCTTTGGGTACGTGTCATTAGGAAGTTAGAGTTAGTGAAATACAAGGAGTGGTGTTGTCCTTACCCCTCCGGAAAAGTCAGTGAGGACCCTCTGAAGGTAAAACAGAGGTATCGAAAACCGTGTGTTAAAGCTACGGATCTGGTGTTTGTGATAATCCGGATCCGGTAGAGAGTCCGGATAGAGATAGAATCCGGTTGGGGAGTGAAAATTGAAGTAGTTACAATAAACCGGATTAGACGGAATTTAGAACACCCTCTGGGGTTCCCTGGGACGATATTCCGTGTCATCTTGCCACGTTTTTGTGGTTAAGAGCGCTTACTACAGTATTACGCGTACGACAAGTATCACACGAGTTTTCTGTAGATGACCCTACTGTACGTCCCATGATTCTCTTGTATTTGTCGCTTCCCTCGTATTTTGAAGCCCGAGCCATTGACAGAGCTTGATGAACAAATGAATGTGTTGTACTATTAGTAATTCTTGTTCCATCCCACTTTGACTAATTCCTGACTTTCAACGACCTTTTCTTTGAAATGAAATTGAATGCATTGCATTGCCTTTGGTTTCGTGTTTTTTCAGTAATTTACATGAAATCAAATTATTGTTCCCCTTGGAGCTTCCAAAGGTATCATTCCCTTTCTATTTGAGTTCGTAATTCTGATTCGTGATTATTCAATGACATGTAGAGTGCCTATTAGATTGAATTTCAGTACACCTTTAGCTTGTTCGATTTCCGCGAGGTCCGTGACTTTCACATTTGAGACCGCGGGGTCTGAAATGCAAACCTGTCGATATGAAAGGACACTCCGAGGTCAGGCAGAAGGCCTCGTTTGGAGGATGACAAATTTCTATGACTGGATTCCTGTGAAGACGTCCAGTCCCTGTCGTGCAGGAATTTTTCAAGTTCTGCCGTTTTCACAGTTCAAACCGCGCGGTCTGAACTATGAATGTTCACTTTCTGGTTTTGTGAGCATGTTTTTGGGAAATGACTTTCGTGACTGAGTTCTGAATGCAGTTGTTCCAATATCCCAGTGGACATTGTTCGAACCAGGTCCCCGTTGGGGTTCACATAGTTCAAATCCAATTTAGAACAAGTCTATGCATGGTCGGGTTCAATTCTCCCTTTAATTGTGATCCTTCTTTAATTTTTCGTGCCCGATCCAGTTTTGAATGCCTCGGAAATGAAGCAAATCGGAATAGGATTATTCTATTTTATCCCCCTCTTCCCTCCATTCGACAATTCAGAACTAATACTCCCAAACTGAAATTGAAATTAGAGTATAAAGTGTGGTCACAATATATATGATGTATATGTCAATGTTTGCGCACATGTTTATTTTTTCATAATGTGAACTTTGTTCTTCTTGTGTTATTTGATTTGCTTATCACCAAGTGACATCTTTTCTTATCATTCGGAAATTCCGAATTCTACGTCATCACCTACCTGCAGCATACTTAGGTGCAAAAAGATACATAACGAACGGGCTTCCAAGTGGGCCCCACGGGCTTTTATGTGCTGGCCGCCGAGCGCATTAAATGAAGGAAGTCTAGCACTCTAGGTCGCCGGCTTCGTCTGCCGCATGTCTCCCTCCCGTCGCCGTTCTCCCGTGGGCTCCGTCGCTACATGTCTTCCTCCCGTCGTCGTTCTCGCGTGAGCTCCGTAGACAGGCGTTTGGGGCGAATTTTGGATCGCTGCGTTGCTACTCGTGAGTCGCTGCGTTGCAGCTCGTCGGCGCCTTGAGTCGGAAGATCACGTCGGACCGCCTCCCTTTCAGGTACGAAGACGTCTCCGTGTTTGATTTCGCTTCCTAGTCGGAGAATGTAGGGTTCGTTCCTTTGCGTAGTGTGACTTGCGTGGTTGGAATGGAAGGCTTGGCCTCATCGAATCCTACTGATTTCGGATGAGATGGATGCAAAGGTGTTTTCCGAATTCAAATCAAGTACTTGCAATTTCATGGATGTTTGATCTGCTGTCATTGCCAAATGAATGCTCGATTTCATTCCATTCAATGTTATATTGTCCATTGCAAATGTAAGTCATTCTCCGCGTGCATGCATTTAATTTGTGGCTTACCTCATTCAGTTTCAGGTGTATCCCGATTTCAAGAATTGTGATCAGTTGTTCAATTCTGCTCACTAGGTCCATTTTGCGAGAATGGCGGCAAGCTTGTCATTTTTCCGGAATGTAGTGTTCTTGTCTCGCGAATTCAGTGCCATTTTAATGGAATGCGGTGCCATTACATTGGAATACCGGCATTGCAACTAGGAATACCATTCTGGATTTCTAGAATATCAATTGTGTTTGGCTGTCATTGTTATATTATCCACTCTTCCCCTGTGGAATTGCCTTTCGATTGGTTGGCATTCTGGACAACAGTTCATCGTCATTTGTGTTACCTCCCTGACTGCACATTAGTTACCTAGATGCTCCGTTTTATTAGGTACGTCTGTACACCGACTTATTCACGTTGCACGGTGTGAACACATTGAGGTTGGAAGTCACCTTACGAGTGAGGCCTTTTTGTTTTTGACCGCGCGGTCTGAAACGTTTTGAGACGGAGGATTTGATATCCTGAAACTGCACCCCCCACTCATTCCAGACCGCGCGGTCTGAAATGTTTTTCGACCGTATTCAGAGATCCGACAACGAAGAGTCCATTTTGGAGATCCATCGGATTTCACATTTCAGACCGCGCGGTCTGAAATGTTTGATACCTCACCTCGTGTTCCAACATCGGATTTTCATTTATGTCCAAGCGATGACAACTGTTTCCTACTCGTACAACATTTGTCGAAATTCTGGATTCTCCTTCCAGACCGCGCGCTCTGAAATGCTCCATGTTACCTCTACTTGGAAGGACTGGATCCGAGTAGTTCGGACAACAGTTCAGACCGCGCGGTCTAAAATGTTCCGAGTAAGTTACTGCTCCGGGAGGTTCCGCTCATCGGATTCCGAAACATGCATGGTCTTATTTCTATGAATCCACAGACCTCTCGAATTAGACCGCGCGGTCTAAACGAACGACACGTTCACTGCCGAAGATATCGTCCTATGCAAGTATGGAGGCTGGCAGTGAGTTCGACGCCGTCGAATTCTGACTAGTACCGGTTGCCGTAGGTTCATCTCCTGCTCTAGTGGTCTTCCCGTGGCTCCTTACGAACAGACCACACGGTCTGATCCTGGAGAGCACTTGGCAATTATGAATGACATTTTCAAGACAAAGGTTGCAGTCCGTCGGATGAGTATCATGTCATGCATGCACACAGGATGTCTGAATGATTTGCATATCCTGTCTTCCAGACCGCGCGGTCGGATCGAATTCGTCGGGGAAGCATTTACCACTTCCTGCGACAACTTACGGAGCTCCCGTGCGGGCCCTCCGTGGAGTGGGAGACTTCGTTTCCGGAAACAACTTCCGAGGGGCCAGTATGGCTTCTGGCAGCGAATCCGACGGCGACGAGGTACCCCACTTACTCATCGACCTTGCGTCACCTCTCGGCATTCTGCTCCGCGTCCCGAGTTGATTCTTGACCGCGGCATGCGCAGGGGTTCCAAGAATGTGAAGAAGAAGACGTCGACTTGGAGGCACCTGCCCAGGCAGATGTGGACGCCACTCCCATTCCGGATTGTGAGGGCATTGGTCGGGACGCATGGTCTGGCAAAGTACTGCTCGCGAGGCACGCCGATGGCACCGATTTCGCGGAAGTCATCATCATCAATGCCAATCCGAACGCATGCATTGATGGTAACAGCAGGCTGGGCGTGGATGACGTCGGCATTGTTGTGCTCGAGGTCCTCAATGGGGACCACAGCGTCAGCGACATGTGCTTGCGATGGCCTATGCGACGCGTCTTTTATCACGGTGAACACGGGTATGTCAGTGTTTATGATCACGCTCGCAAACGACGGGCTATCGAGGAAGAACTGCAAGGAAACCGGAAGAGAACGGGCGGACGACAATATCGCTATGACAGGAGAACTCGAGCTGCCGCAACATTGAACAAAAGGACCAAGATGCTATCACATGAGTCCATCGCCGAGGTCTACGCGCAACTTTGTTGCGACAAGGAATGCACTCGCAAATTCTCTCCTTCCACCATTCGCGCGCTGCGGACAGAAATGCACATGCAGTCATTTCAAATCAGGAGCACCCGGAATTTGGACATACACAGGGCGCTGCACGAAGCATGGGGAAGCGGAAGGAGGAAAATGGTCACCGTAGAAGGCATAGACATCTATCCGCATGCCTGGAGGGTTGTGCACAACATTACTCGCCGCACGTTCGAGAGGTACAAAGCCAAGGCCAAGGTCGGCGTCAGAGGCGCTCCACACGGAAACCACCACCATACAAAGGCTAGGGATGCAACTGTACAAGCCATCGAGACTTTGCGCTCATTATTGGAGGCAAGGGCCGACCACATGCCCCATTTGTCTCACACCTTGCGCACGGGCGAGAAAGTGGGCGTCAAAGTGCTCCCCGCCGGAACCGAATGGGGGCAATTGTTGGTCACCGTGAACGAGGTAAGCTTCCCACGTACCTACAACATCACTTGAGATTCAGAGAATGAGGCACTGGCTCCACTGCGCATTACTCATGACAATGATCCAAAGTCCTTGTCCATTGTGATCATTCATCCAACAACCATGTGCTTGGCACTGTTTGCAGGCCAACTCCGGACTCGGGTTGTCCGCCCTTTCGCAATCTTGTTTCAGTAAGATCCGGACAAAACATTTTTCCGAGTACGTCATCAAGGGAAGAGGAGATTCCTTTGCAAGATGTAGCATTTGCGACACCTTGAAGCAATTACGTGCTTCTTTTGCACCTGGGTGCGAGGACTACGAATGAATCCAGAAGCGTTTCAAGAAGCACTTGTTTCTGCAAGAGGCCTGTCGGCATGCCTACTACCGGAGTAGATGGTTGTCCAAATTGCAACCCATGCAATTGTTATCCATCATGCACGACAAGATGGACCATTCGAAAACAGCGTGTCCCGCATTGGCGAGAAAAACGAAGGCACTCGATGGACTCATGAAGTTGCCCATGAAAGTGACGGGAATCTTTGCACACGGGCACGGGGATGGCAAATACGCACATTACAATTTGGACGTGTTTCGGAGCGACAGCAACTTCACCGTGGGATCCATCGCCAAGCTGTTGCGAGATTTGGAAGCCCCTCCCATCAAGTCTTCTCGATCTTTGTTTGCTGGAGGCGGCAGCACAGAGTTGTATCGAGCATTGCTGTCGGGTAGCGAGATTTGTGTGGCTTCTTTGGGAGAGGTTCCTCCACAACCCATCGAAGCCCAACCATTGCCCCCGGTGCTCCACGTTCAAATGGACAACTCGTGGAGGGAAAACAAGAACCGGTACGTCTTTTGTTTTTGGTCGCTCTTGGTGGCAAGGCGGATCGTGAAAGAGGTGATCGTATCCTTCATGATCGTGGGACACACGCACGACGACATGGATGCATCGTTCGGGCGTTGGAGCATGCAACTCCGCGAAAAGGACCATCCCACTTTACCGTTGTTGATGCAGTCGTACATGGAAATGGAACAAGGCCCCTTCATTCCCCACCTGGTCGAAGAAGTTCCGGATTTCAAGGCTTACGTGAAACCTTACATCGGGATGCAGAAGCAACAACTGGTGGGCCACTCGCACGGCCGGCAATACAAGTTCTTCATGGACGACAACGGTTGGCCGATCATGCAATACAAACTGGCGTGTACAGACATTCCTTGGTTGCCGGAAGCGGGCTTGAGGTTATGGAAGGAAGATGCTGAGCACAAGCCTCTGCTTCCGCAAGGCGATCCCCTCCGCGTGTCTCCTAAGAAAATGACGAGCGAAGCCGAGATCGTGCGAGGAC
Organism: Rhytidiadelphus loreus; assembly: GCA_947034895.1. Taxonomy (NCBI): domain Eukaryota; kingdom Viridiplantae; phylum Streptophyta; class Bryopsida; order Hypnales; family Hylocomiaceae; genus Rhytidiadelphus; species Rhytidiadelphus loreus. Next base: position 21,443,647 of record OX344765.1, on the reverse strand, counting down.
TGAACGGATATATCCAACACTGGACGGACGTATGCAGAGACGGGACGGTGGAGTACAAGGCGCGCATGTCCTATTTGGTCGCGTATTGGAGCGGCGTGAGAAATGCGCTGCGTGACGGAGCGGAAGAAGACCCTCGCAACTCTGATGAGTTGCAGCAGGGGTTTTGGTCTCAGACTCGACAACCTGGGGATTTCACGACGGACTTCATGCAAGACGGCCGGACGCGGGAGGAGCACGAGGCGGAAGACCCTTACATCGGCACTCTGGAGGGGAGGCCCCCGCCAGCGTACAACGTGGCCACTGATCTACGCGAAGGCTTCTACGTGTTTGTGAGGCCGGGCTTGGATTGTGAGGATCCGGTGTGGCTTGGTAGGGCCGTGGAGAATCCTCAATTCGATCCCGCGGGAGTCCACTTCCGTGAAGTTTTGGTGCAATGGTACATCCCGTGCGGCACCTCGAAGGACACCGCGCGGTTGTACGCCGGGTGGGACACGAAGTCCAGTTTCAGATGGAAGATTGACCGTAGGGCGAGCCAGGCGGACTACGTATCCACGGACAGTATTATGGCCTCGTGGAAACCGAAGAAGAATGACGGGAAGAGCTTCATTGCGCCGCGTCAACAAGTGCAATTTGCGGTGGACAATTTGCGTCGCATTGCAGAGGAAGAGGTACACTAACTTTTGAAGAATAATTATGATGGGCTTTGCTGGAGAGGAATGTTGGAAGCTTTATCTTCGATGCGCGCTCAGCTACCATGCGTTTTGGCCGAGTGACGGCATTTGACATATAATGTAGCCAACGGTGAGCGGTCAATGGCAATCCATGTAGTTTTGGACTAGTGCTTGAGATTGCATTGTTGAGGTCCTTGGTAGACTCTAGGAAGCGTGGCGTGCATGCTGGCCGATTTTTGTACCGACCATTTTCTTCGAGGAGAAATAATATTAAATGATGCGTTTCGTTTGGGGGGGGGGCTCGTCCATTTGAAGGAGTCCTATTTTGAGTTCTCTTTGTGCAATATTTGTTGATCCCGCGTTCATGAATGATCACGCCGAATTGTCCATCGTGGGTTCCTGACCCCTACCCCTGATGCCCCCCCCTTCCATTTGAGGCAACGACAGAAAGCCTGCGGTTCCAAAGATTCCAGGAATATTCCACCATCTCCCCGTTCGTTTTGCCCGCCTTTTGCGAACTAGATTTGTGCCCATTGTCTGTCCTTCCTCTCCTAGTACGCAGAAATGCATCTTCTCGTGCCGTGGGATCACTTTGTCAGACCCTACCATCACATCCAACTGGCTACGTAGCACACATCCTAAACCACCTTTCTGGACCTTCATGTACAAATGGCATTCGGAATACCGCCATTTTAACGAAATTCCCCATTGTTTCAAAAAATGTCTAATTTGACGTCTCAAAAAACACCAATAAAATTTTCAAATGATACAAAAATGATCTGACCAGATGGATGAAAAACTTCACACGTGGCATTGCCCGCCAAAAATAGGTGACGTGTCGCTGACGTGTCCTCCACGTGGCTTGTTTTTTGAAGTTGAAAAACACACGTTCTTCTTGACGTCAACAAAAAACATGCCAAAATCGGACACATTTTAACATGTTTGTTACACGTTTTTTGCTAGTTAGTTATAACGGATTTTAGGAGACATCTACGGTGATTACTTCCTCATCAAAAAAGACACCATCCCATGTTTTCTGCAACATAAAAAAAAACTCTGTTTTCTTACAGTGTGAGGTGGTGAAGTTGCTATGCGACATAGCTCCCAAGTCCAATGTAGAAGTAGAAGGGAACTAGGTTGAGGGTGATGAGTTTGGTGTGGTTGTATCAATGTATATGCCTTCATTACTGAACACTCACATCAACAGAGTTGCATTGTTTTTTCCAATATTTTTCATACTCACATCAACAAAGTTGCACTGTTTTTTTCAATGTTTCCCAATTGCAAGTGCATTTTTTTTCCAATTCCACCGATTAACAGTGAACTAACAGGTGGTTCTCCTCGAACATTGCCGTAAGTTTAGCTAGAATTCACAAACTCTCTCAGCTAGGTGGATCAAAGTTACGACCTATGCATGCTTTGTTGGTCTTTTCCAATTTTTGGATTAGTTCATAGAGGAATCACAATCTCTAGCACATTTAATTTTCTTGTGGATCATCATCCAGATTCTGGTTGTACTAGTGGCATGGGTGTCTTTGCATGCCCATTTGCGTCCTCAATTGCATAACCAGTTGTATGCTATTGAAGTTTCAACTGTGGATCTGCATCAGGTTGTGGAACCCAACAACGCATAAAGTTTACTCACATTCTTGGAGGGTTGTGGCGTACGTCTTAAAGATTTTGTCCAAAGAAATTTTGCGAACATGCTCTATCCTCTAGGCAACCGGTTATGGTTAAGAATAGTTTAGGTTAATAATTGGGACCTTTCTACCGCTTACTTCATGAAGTCATAAAGTATCCATTAGATAGTATATCTGAACACTGTTGAAATTAAGTATACAACTTCAAATTTATGAAATATATGCATTCATGTCCTAATTGCATGTGCTAGCAAAATATGTGATACCACATTTCATTTTTCTCATGTTGGATGATTTTGTTTCTTTTTTGTTACAAGAAGCATTTGTTGATGTAGGCAATCCGAAGAGTTGAATCAAGCTAGAAGATAATCAACAAAATAGTCAAAGATGTTTTACAAACTATGATATGGGTCAGAAATGTTTAGATGGATTTAAAAGAGGCGAAATAAGAAGCTTTTGAGGACTAGTACAAGGATCATTATTCTTAACAACTAATGCAGCTACCCTTTTCTTTATTATTGGCTCTTAAGAGAAAAGAATAATTCTATTTTTGCTTGGGGGGGTCATTTAGACTGTCCATTAGAAACCACATGCGAACAAAACTTTGGACCCCTATATACTTTTTGAATTTTAAATAAAACAAAATTAAAAAAATATGAGTAGATTTTCCTACTTTGAAAGTTTATGTTTTGAATTATTGATATTTTTATTTATTAATAATAATTAGTTACAAATTTTTGAAGTAAAAAGATACACTGTAGAATTAAAAAATAACTTTCACACCCCTATATTATATAAGAAAAAATTGTCTAAAAAATTAACAAAAAATTCCTAAAAATAACCCATTATTGAAAGATCATTTTGAGCTGAATATTGACTCAATGGTCATCTAAATGTGTCCTCTATAATTATTTGAGTTGAAAAACATGCCATTTTAGTTCATTTTCAACCTCTTCTAGAAATCATTTCACATTTTATTTGAGTTGGAAATTTTGGCAATAGAAAGCTATAGTCATTATTAAAAAAAGTTTAAAATTTTAGGTTGAAATTATAGTTTATTAGAAACCACTTGTTCACACGTGGTTTGTTATGATAGAACTAAGTGCACCCCCCGAGGATTTTTGTTAATATATGCTCTTTTTTTAGTTGGGCCCTACCTTTAAAATGGCTTCCATTACCTCAAGGTTCAAAATTGACCTTAGGAACAGTCTCAATGCAAAGTTTCACTAGTTTCACACAAATTGGTATTTTCTACTTGTACTTTTAAAATAAATATGTCTAAAATGGTCTTGAATAAAAAAATTGTCAAATCTAAATTCTTGTCTTGAATGAACATAATAATTGCAATTGAGGATATAAAAATCTGAACATTAAAATCTAAAGTCAATTTATAGTACACCTATCAAGATTACTTTGAAAATTTATAATTTATTTAATCTATAATATGTCCAAATAGTGCATAGTAAATTGCATTGGAATTCCATGTATTTTTCAATATTGTTCAATAGAAATAAATCTTGTCATATAATAGCAATTATACTTAGTTGCAATTTGTAGCAATTGTATATATGCATTCTTTTGTGCGTCATCACATTAGGTTTGTAGCATCTTATTGACATAGTCCCATGTTCAAAAATTGCCTCTCACTACAAAAAGGTCTAGAAGATTCTTTCACTACAAGAACCTCTTTTTAATTGTATGGGACATTTGTAACTTGTGCAAATTTGGAAACTCACAATTGTTGTTTTTGGAATTGTAGTCGTAAGATAGTTGTATAGGACAATGGGTGGTTTCTCAATCGACAGATTGGAACTTCATCAATGTACTCTTTTGACATGGTTGCCTATGTGGCATTCATTGCCATGTAGATTTGATAGATTTTGGAAATTTGGAAATTTGGAGATTTCATATTTAACTTTTGTTTTTATATTTCAAAAGTTCAAATATTAGCTTTTTTAGATTTCACTTGTTTAGGAAACTCTACAATTTTATAGGTTTTAAAATTTCTCAGATTTTAAATATTTTTAGAGTCTATATACTATAGAAATTTGTAGACTCTAGAAATCTTAGAATTTTATTAACATAATTCATTATGTAAGAATACAACAACTTACAAGTTTTATATGTTCAACCTAAATAATGGTACTCTTAATAATTGATATGGAACAATTGATATGGAACAATTGATATAAGACAATTGGGAAGACCACAATCATTTTACAGTTGTTGTCATTTCTGAGTCGAATTTAGCTTTTATGCAATTGTAATTGCAATCGTTTTCTAGTCAAACTTAGTTTTTTTTGTGATTGTAGATTGACACGATGGATTTCATGGAGCCTAGACTTGTCCACATTGAGAATTGTGATGAATATTGGATGGAGAATAGCTCATATTCAATCTAAATTTGAACTCTATTACAACTCTCATAATTCTACACTTTATTCTAGAATTGTTTTGTGACTAAACACTATATTAGTAAGATTTGGCACTAATAACAATGGTTGTAGTCGCTGGATAGTTGTATAGGACACTTAGTCATCTTTTAACTAGTTGTGACAGACATGTTTATTTCTTTTGTTTTACACCATTTTTTTTCATCTACATTACTGGTATGCAAATTGCATAATGTAGATGGAATTCCCTTGCAACGATGATGTTTCTAATGTTTTCCAACCATTCAAACATGTTTTTTGAAACAAAAAAAATTGTTTGGTGGTTATGCCATTAGTTTTAGAGAGTAAAAAATTGAGGTTGAAGACAAATCAAACTACCTTTTCTTTTTGTCTATAATTGGATCTACAATGTAATAGAAATTTTGTTTTTTGGTAATTAATGATATGTATATTTTAAACATTAAAATACACAAATACCAAAGAAATATTGAATAATACGTTAAAAAACACATATACCAAACAAATATTAGAGCATTTCAAATGAAAAGTTAAAGCTTGGCCCTTTGTATTGTACTCAATATCTTGTTTGGATAATGTACACCTCTCAAAATTTACTTTGATTCACTCCTAAGGTGGAAATGATGGACACTATTATGAAACTATACTAGTGAATATGGAGACTATACTAATAACGAAATTTACTATTATGTTACCTAAAATGTTACTACTCCATCACCTAACTCACTCTGCTTTTAATTTTAGTTGACAAATAGTGTTCTTGTTGACAATTAGTGTTAATTTTGACTACTTATTTAGTCCAAATTGATCTATCTTTTTACTAATTGAGTTTTTTCAGTGGAAATTAAGTTGACAATTAATGTTCATATTAAAACTTGGTGTTGGTAATATTAGCAATGTTGTTGACTTTTAGTGTGTAATATTTTAAATTCTTGACTTGGTCACAATTGTAAAGCTTGTCTTCAACCACATATAAGGTTGTTGCACGTAATTGCAACCTATTTATAACATTGACCCCTACATATGTTCTTGCCAAAAATGTGTAGCCTCTACATACAAAAAACTAACTAAATTTTCAATACATTTAATGTAAGCATTTAAAAAAATCATAATTAATTCATACGTTGTCTAAAAAATCATGTTAAAAAAAACATAGAATCTTCTCTAAGACTCCCAATGAGATCCATCAAAAACTTAAATAACTAAACAACAAAAAGCATGCTCAAATTCTTACTCATGATTATAGGTTCAATTACCTTCGTATTGTAATTGGGAACTAGTGTGCCTTATGCCCTTGCCACAATATAATAAAAATAAAGTAAAAGTAATTTTAAATTTTTAACTCATAAAAACTTTGAAATTCAATAATTTTCACACTATAGGTCCAAACACACCACAAAACAAAATCCATGCACTCCTCTTTGTAGAGGACTTTCCAATAGTACTAAGAATGAGATTGGAGATTGCATGATTTTGAAGATCTCAATGTAATGAACAAAACAAATAGCCTAACTTAAGGGATTGGGGTGGATTGACCCCCTTGCTCGTCCTTATCAGGGGTGCATGTAAAAGAAAAGCCCCCTATTTTGGGCCATTCTAGGGTATACTCTTAACCTCCCCTAACTAATTTGGGGTCTCTAATGGCAAAAATGAATTAAAAATTTGCAAAAAAATTCATGTGCGAAAAATAAATAATTCTAGGGTTTGCCCGCAAGGCCAAGCGAGGGGGTCAATCCACCCCACCCACTTAAGGTATGGACTAGTGTACTCTCTGCCATTGCCACGGTCAAAATGAAAGTAAAAGTAATTTTCAAATATTTGTAATTCATAAAAACTTTGAAATTCAATAACTTTCACACCATAGGTCCAAATGGCACAAAACAAAGCCTGTGAACCCCTCCTCGCAGAGAGCTTTCCAACGGTACCAAGAACGTGACCAAGAGGCGCACAATACAACCGATCTCATTGTAACAAACAAAACAGCCTAACTTAAGGTAAGGATGGTTGGCGAACGGAAAAATAAAATTGGACGGAAACGAACGCCAAGAGAGGGAGGGATGCAAACCGGAAGCAGTCGTGAGCCCCAAACCCTAAATCTGCGATTGCGCTCGCCTTTCGCACATCCTCCACTCTATTGTGCTTCGTCTCCTGTCCAGTCAATTGTCGATCGATCCGTTTGTGGCCGTGGAGTTCCAGGTACGTTACACACATTCCTTCCCGGATTTCCGTCGTGTCTGTCTCGTGCAGCCTTTGGTGAAGCATTCCAAATTGGTGGTCCAACTCCAATTTCCCGTCTTCCCAATGTTTCTGGCAGCGGGATTTGGCGCCCGTGAGTTCTCTTCTCTCTATTCGGGGTTTGCGACGAGTTGCGGAATCTGTGAATTGTCAGCCAAGGTTGGATTGTATCGGTTGGTTCTATGGATTGCCCGCGGTTAGGGCAGTTACTAGGCTAACGGGCGAATTCGTTTATCAAGGTTTGGAGGACGTTGAACGAGACATTGTGGAGCTTGCGGGACTCTGGGGGTTTGGCCTTTTGTCCTCTGGTCGCGGAAGCCGTGGAATCCATTTCTTGAATGCGCGTGACAAGAATTCAATTGGTCGCATGTATGGTTCGTCATTCGCTGGTTCAGCGATCGGGTCGTTCCGGTGGTGCTGTTTCGTGTTCGCTGGAGTTTCGCGTTGTTGGTTTGATTGTTTTGAATTTTTCCGACGGGATGGAAAGGTGATCACGGGTGTGCATTGTTTCGGGGAGCATGCTTTAGGTCACGTGTGTGGGGTTATGTTTGGCATTGCATGTTTGGCGTGGATCTCATGACTGACATGTTGCTTGTGTTTGGTGTGGTGAGCTCAGCGCGGCTGGGAGTGGCAATCAGCGAGTGTGAGCGGCAGAATTAGAAGAGACGAAGATGGCAATGATGCAGAAGTTGGGAGCGACCGGCAGGCTGCTTCGCAGTTCCCCATCCCAGCTAACGCGGTCGCGCGGTTTCGCAGGTAAATAGCGAAGCCGTTTTCTCAATGTTTTCCTGTTTACGTTGGATTAGTGTATGTGGGAGCTGGTATGAACGAGTAGAGAAAGAGGCTACGGGCAGCACAAGCGTGCGGCTCTGGCAGCATGACAGATTGGCTTGAAATGGTAGCGAATTTCCGGTCAGAAAGTGGCAGGACAATTGTCAAGCTTGGTTTGGTTAGGTGAATTAGCGCGGCGGAAGCTGGTAGTCCGGTCCTGGTGTGATTGAGTGATCGTAGTGGGAGTTAGAGTTCAAGAGCTGAGAGCTTTATGTGAGTGTCACCGGAGCTATTTTGGAAATGCCCGCGAGAGCGATCATGGGATGTTTTCGCGGTTTCTGAATGGATTATTCCGACCACGTGCATTCGGTGGTAGGAACAAAGTCTGAGTGTCTCTATGGGATCCTGTTCGGATATGCGCCATCCTCAGGTTCGGTTTGGTGGAGTTTGGTCCTTGTCACACAAAGTTTGGTCCTCGTAACGGACGACTAGGTCGTGAGGATTTTGAAAGTAGTCGTGGACCTGTTGGTGTGCCTGGCTAACATGTTGGATGGGTGTTGTGGACCAGCTGATGCGCACGAATCGGCGAGGATCCCCATGTGGGCAGACCCGATGAGCCCCTCGAAATGGAAGGAAGAGCACGTAAGCTACGATTCCCTGTTGTTGTCGCGATTGTTTTGTGCTTGTGGGACCAGTGAGCGTCGGGTTGAGCACTGAGCAAGCTGAAGCATGCATGGCGGTGTTGTGTGAGTCTAGCTTTGCATTAGTGACACGGCGTGCCAAGAGGTCACAATGGTGCTAGTTCCTCGAGATTCTGATCGATATGTGTTGCAAGACTTTGGTATAGGCAGTTACGAAAAGTAACTTCTGTCATGGAAACTGACACCGCATTTCTGCAGTTCGTGTTTGTTTCCCTCGCAGGATGGGGAGCTCTTTTCTACGGTGGTTACAAGTTCTTCACGAGCGGCTCGAAGGGTGCCGCAGGCAAAGGCGGAGCTGAACCTTGCCCAGAAGGCATGGAGAGAGTGAAAGTAGAGAAGCATTGAGGACAGGCGTTTGTAATAATTTAGTGTAAAAGTTGCCGCTGTCGTGATCCATTGCTTGCGTACTCGGAGTTATGGAGGCATGGAAGGCGTCTTCGGAGTTTGTGGTTCAGGATGGACGGCCTTTATTGAATTGGTATCAGTGCCTCAAGGATTATCGTACGTATTGCACTGTGAATTTGAGAAGCCGCATTGTGAGCGATGATTGTTTCTTGTTTGGAACGGTTTTAGTGGCTTCGCGCTGCGTACTGTCTCGTTTAGCGCAGCGACATTCACTACTTTTGCACCCGTGTGCGAGAGTAGAGTGAAGCAATTTTTTTTACGAGGTTTATCACGACTTCTAATGATTCCATCATTATCTCCCAGACTTGCTTGTTTGTCAAGTGTATGCGTGTTGGAGTTGGAGATGTGAATGTCTGCTCTCTTGGCTTCTTAGTCTTTATGATCTATTTTTTCTGTTTCGTATTTTCTTCTACTTCTGAGGTGTTCATGTGATGAAATTTATTCTCTGGGTTCCTTCATGTGATCAGTAAATCTTTGATTCTTATCCTGTAAGATTTTTCGGAATTTTGTTTTTTTGTTTCCTCTGTTGGCACAGTTTAAACCCGTCCATGTAAAGGTCTCTTGGAGAGTGGATGTTTTTAGCGTCATTGTTATGGGTCGTGTCCAAGTGCACTGTCGTTCCCTCTTCGGGAGATGATTGGAACTTCGGGCGAACGTGAGTGGAACTTTAGGCCTAGAGAATGGGAGCGACCACCTGAGCTTGCGATTAGTTGCGGGAGGCATTTCTTCGCAGCAGTGCTTGCGATGGAGCGGCTTAGAGCGCAAGTATCTCGAACTTTTGGGGGCTGTTTAAGCTTGATGTTGACCAAAATGGTTTTGCATTGGCATTGTGTTCGGTGCTGGAGACGAAAGTTGGGAAGGTTTCGGTATAGGATTGGTGCGTAGATTTGTGGTGGTGATGTCGTTGCTGTTTGCTAGGAGTGCACGGAAGCTTGTGGAGGGAGTGTTCATTTTCAAGCGGGACTGAGCCTGATGCAGCACATCTGAGCGTGTCTTCTTACAGCGCGACCACAAGTCTTGATGAAAGTTCAAATTTTTGTGACAGCAGTTGAACAGTATAAACTTCAATTGGAGATTTGTTAAGACAACCATGACAGGGTGTCACTTTTCTAATCCAGAAGTAAAGTCCACATCATTCAACGATGGGGAGGATAACTAAGCTGTTATTCGCACTTCACGCAAGGTGATGCCGGTCAGATATGGCGTGAGGATTTTGTATTTCTACAAGTCGCCAAATCTTCAGCATGTGTTGAGATCAAAAGTGGTAATGCTTGTCTTCAATGCTCCAAGTAAGTGCAGCAAGAGGACTGGTTATGGTGGGGGAGAGAAATGAAAAGTCTGAGTTTCAGAAGAAAGTCGAGCAAGACTTCAAATTCTCGAAGGACACAGTCTGGCGATCTGTACTTTCATTTGAGTGTATATTGTATGATTGCCATGACTAACTTATTCGTTTGTTGGCGTTGTTGTTTGCATTTTCTTGATGTTAGAATTGTTCCTGGCGGTGACTTGGTGCACCGATAAGCTTAATTAGTACGGCACTCCTGCACATGTTGCAGAGTGTGGATGCTACTCAGAAAGGATTCTTGATTCTGTATGATCTGAAATAAAAGAATGATATGTCAAAAGAGTCATCAAGAGACGGAGTGCCTGCTCATGCAGACGCGGCTTCTGGAGTCAAGAGAGCAAGTTCTTCAACCGAAATGGACTTCGCTACAGCATCAAGCATGTTTACCCAAGCAACTAACTGCTCAACTAACTGCTCACAGGAAATGAAAAGATAATGAAGCGATTGAGTGTAGTTTAGGAAAATTGATGTGATTGCACGTGTGCACTTGTGAAACAAAGGACAATGTGACTTTCCACTCCATCTTGTTGGGAAGAGATTCATCTCAATGCAAATATTGTATGTCGTGGGACATTTTGTACACACAACACCAAGCCGTAAACCAAGTCTATGACATGCATAAAGACCATCACAGACACCTAGGGAATGATCTATTAAATCAATCAATGTGGTTGCAATCAATGTGGCTACAATCAATGTTTTGGATTATGGCGGTGTGAAAAGTGATTGCAAAAGGAACTTCCACTTTTTGGGTGGAAATTCATCATAGGAAGTGACTTTCTAGGCCTTCATGTTGTGGTTTAGGGCAGGAAATATTGTGACTTCTTAAGGTGAGTGAGATGACTATCATAGATAGACTTTTTGTTGGTTTGGGGATAGTCTAAAGACTCTTTGGGGCCAATTAGGTAGCACACTTCCAAAATTCATAACAAATTCATCCTTTGTTTTTTTTCTGAACTTTGTAATTTTTTATTTATTTTTTCATAATCCAAGAATCCAAGCACAAGTGTCAATTCATGTTGTTAACAAAAGATATGGAATAATCTAAATTCTTGTCAACAATTATATATATATTCATATTGTAAGTCGTGTCTATACTATAAGTATATTTGTAGTTGTATGAATTTTTAATTTTCGTATTTAGTACCCCCCCTAGCCAATCCATTTTCTAAAATGGGATGGTTGTTGTTTTGAGTGGATATTTCTTTCTATGATACTTTAGATTACTCTCCATCCAAATGGAATTTAAAAAATATTTCTGAAGTAAAATATTGCAAGACTATTACTAAGAAAATATTTGATACTCAACAACTCAACTACTTTATCCACTTTAATCCCTAAAATTAATAGAGGGGAGAGTTTATTGCAAGAATTGAGGATTTTGTTGCTTATGGAGGCGTAAGACAATATCTCAAAATGTGTTCTAGTTTTTTAAGTGGAAGATGTAGTCAAATTTAAACCAATTGTAATGGAAAATAACCTTGATTATATATCAAATAATTATATAGTGTTGAAAATTGCATAATTCTTTGGGCAACACATTTGATTACTAGTAATATGGGAAATACGAGGGGAAATATGAGCTAGTTTATTTGTAACACCAAAATTTATACCAAAGATATGAGGACTAAAAAGTATTATTAAAGAATAAAGTTTGAATAAAAAATAGTAAAAATTCAAAGTATTTCTATTCAAACAAGTTTATTAAATCAACAAGGTTACAAAAGAAAGTATGTAATTTTGGAGTTGAGTTTTCAAAATTGGTTGCATGCCATAGTTCATTGGCCCGCATAGATTGCCCTTGCATCAAAACTCAAAAACTCATAAAGTCTCTTGAAAAAAAGGATCATCTCCTTAGAAATGCAAAAATGCATGAAATTGTTAGTCTTTGCATTTTGAAAATATTTTGTTCATTTATAAAAGTATCCAATTTCTAAATGGCTCAAATTTGGTGTCATTGGATGAAATTTCTTTGAGATAATTATTTTTAAAGAAAAACAGATTTGAATGCATCAACGGGTTGACTTGTTTTTACCAAAATAATTCTATAAAAACATGTTAAAAATTGAAATATATGACTTTTAAAAATCAAATTAGACAAATGCAGTGTTTTATATGGTGAATGGAAATTTAAATTTAAAACATAATTTGTGGGGATGTCAATTTTTGAAATTTAAGAACTAAGTGCCCCATCAACTCTATTTTGGTTGATTGATAATTACTAAATTTCATCAATCAGAGTTAGAATTAGCAGCATTTGGGTATGTGGATTTCTTAAGGAAATAGACTAATGAAAATAACTTAGTATGCAAGGTTATATTTGACGTTACTCAAATGTATACAAGTAGAGAATTGAAAAAATAAAAGTATGTGAACTTTGAATGAGTTGACATTCAATTTTCTAGAAGCATTCAAAATATGAATTCAAACAACAACAAAATCTACTATTTTATATTTATAAATAATTTCAAATTTATACCTATTATATTATTTCTTAACAATTTCTTGTAAATTTTTTAAAAAGGAGACCTTGTATCCATTAGAGATTAAAGAAATATTTGTTTTAGACTGAACAAACTTGCTATGCTAGTAGGTTCAATACTTTGCAAATATATTTTCACTTGACATTTGCATCACTAAAATGCATTGGATCTAAAGTAATTCAAATTCAAAACTATAGAAACTATAACCTTTTTAGGAGATTTATGATCATGCTATTTCATCCATTCAAGTTTACTCATAATTTATCACTTTAGATTTTATAGATGTGATTTTAAACCCTAATTGAAAGAGCATATTTGTTTGCAATCGTACTGTGTTTTATATAGACAATAAATTCTTAAGTAGTGAAATGGTATTAAGTATTTTACTTTAAAATTTATGAAGTAAAATTTCAAAAAAATGATTTTGTCGTATCATCAATGATAAAAAAATCTGTTTAATGGTCTAATTACACTTGAAATTATTTCAAAAATAATTATTGATGGACATCGCGATATCTACGTTGGCAATCAACTATAATGTCAACAATATCAAATTACACACAACTTAATATTACAAGTGAAGACACATCTCCTCAATCAAGTGTAGACATCTCAAAAGTTCAATGGCAAGGATGGACTACAATCGGTCTTATTGTATTTATGTTAATTGCTTTAGTTGCAGAATTGGCACCTCCATATATGGTTATGATGGGAATACTTATTATTTTCATTCCTCTTGGCATTTTGACTATAGAAGAAGCATTCCATGGATTTGCTGATGAAGCTATGATTGCTGTTGCAATTTTATTCATAGTGGCAAAAGGTATATATTGAAATGTAATATACAAATTTTTAATTTTATTTGGATAAAAAAATCTTTAGTTGTGATTTTATTTCTTGTTTTCTTTTCAATATTAATATAACATCAAAATCTTCATTTGAATCAGGAATTGAACAATCAGGTGGTTTGGAATATGTTTCATCGTTGTTATTTAATACAAAGAAAGATGTGATGAAACCAGGTCAAAAAATTTGGAAAACCAAAGATAGTATTGTTTGGGTGCTTGTAAAATTTACTATTCCAGTGGCTGTCTTTAGTGCATTTCTTGCAAATATTCCATTGGTTGCTATGATGATACCACCTATAGTTGAATATTCAAAAAAGGTACTTGATTACGCAAAACAAGTAGTCATTTTGGCATTCCAATAATCAAAATTTGAAATATATTTACAATGTTATAATTCAATTTTGAAATAATAAATTCTTCTTTCTATGAAAATATTATTCAAATAATTTCAATACCATAAAATTTGATCAATGACTTTTTAAATGGAAAATTTATTGTTACATTTTTATTGATTGCATTTTAGGTAAATATGGCCCCATCCAAGCTTTTACTACCCCTAAGTTTTGCAGCTCTATTAGGTGGTACAATGACTCTTATTGGAGCTAGTACCAATCTTGTAGTGTTATCCATGGCAGCTAAAAAAGTCCCTGACTTGAAAATGAATATATTTGAAATAGGTGTTGTCGGCGTTCCGGTAACAATTGCTGGTTTACTTTATATTTTTGCTTTATCTGGAAAATTACTTCCTAATCGCCTATCAATTCAAATCACAACTTTCAATGCAAGGTAGAGCACATGTATATGTAATTTCTTTTAGTAAATAAATATAAGAATCAAGGATTCTAAAATTCAAACCAAGTCACATGTTCAAATATCCAATTATGTTAGTTTATTTTTTATATAATTATATATGTTATTTTTGTATTCTATAAAGTTCAAGTACACTTTTAATATTTTTAAGTATAATTGTCAAGAAATTAATACACATTATGATTTCATTTCACAATTTCATTTCATCATAATTAATTTTAACAAAGTTAAATCTTGGTGGTCACCGCTATTTGGGGTATCATGTAAATCATTTTACTTAAAAAACTCCAAGAGCATCCATTGGAGGTCAAACTATTGTGCAACACCTCTCCTTTCACACAAAATTTTAAGAATGAACTTTTGCACTTCTGTCTTATCTAGAAGGATTCTCTATCATTTATCAAACACTTGTAAGCCACCGCATCAGTCTAGGGTTCACCCTAGAAGGATGTTGTGGACACTAAGTGTCCGATGGATGACAAAGTTTCCTTTTTTGTAAGACAAAATTGCAAGTGTTTCATGCTTGAAATTTTGTGTGAAAAGGGGAGGTGTTGCACAATAGTTTGACCTCCAATGAGTGGTCTTGGAGTTTTTTAAGCAAAATGATTCACAAAATACCAAAGGATGATTTCCACGGTGACGCGCATCCTTGTGGGGTTAGGAGTGAATCAAAATACATATAACTATTTTAAATACAATGAATTGACTTCAGGGAATACAGTATGAATCTTGTAATAAAACCAACTTCCTCATTAGCTAAAAAGACTGTTGAACAAGCTGGTTTGAATCGACAAGCAGGACTTACTCTCTTGCAAATTCAAAGAGAAGAGCAATCACATTTAAATCCATCTGGAGATTTTCAAATGCGTCCAAAAGATCGTTTGCAATTTACAGGTGTTATTGATTCGATTTTATCCTTGACACGACTTGATGGCTTAGCACTTTCCGAAGATGAGGTAACTAATGAATTAATGTGAACAAAGATGAGATTAGTTTAGAAAATTAGAAGAATTAGAAGAATTATATAAGAATTCACGAGTAGAAATCCACACTAGAAAAAACATTTTAGATGATGGCTTTGTGTTTAACCTTAGAATGTCGGGCTGGTTACTGTGAAAATCATTTGTTTTGGTACCATGTGAATCATTTGCCTAAAAAATTTCAGAAGCATTCATTGGAGGTCAAACTATTGTACAAGACCTACCCTTTTCACACAAAATTTCAAGGATGAACATCTGCTCTTTTGTCTTATATGGAGGGATTTTTGTCATCCATCAAACACTTCTTGTCCGCAATGCTGTTACCGGGTTAAAATAACGTAGATTCAAAACAAACTCGTCATTTGGAATGGTTTTCTCAATGTGGATTTTTCCTAGGGATTGATAGGAATTATGTTTGAATTATAGTTTTTATTTTTAAATCTAATGATTTTGGCATTGCAGGGACATGAGCAAGTTGATTTGAACAAATTGAATGTAAATCAATGTCTTGTTGAAGCTGTAATAGCAGCCGGATCCCCAATGGTAAAAAAACGGGTTGCCGAATTACAATTCCGAACTCGTTATAAGGCAGCCATTGTTGCAGTTCATCGTCATGCTCGGGTTATTGATTGGTAAGACATATATTTTGTATTACTATATGAGCATTGCTATAAATAGAAAAATGAATGATATGTGAATTTTTGAACTAAAACTATAATTTAAAAAACAAGTGTAAAAATACATGGTTTTAAATGACCTAGTTTAGTAAAGTGTACCAATGTGACAAATTTAATACAAAATATTTATCAAAAGTAGTACAAATGTCTAGAAACTTATAATTTGTTTTACAATAAAAGTCAAACCTTTGGACAATATATTGCCATATAATCATTTTTGTAAAAAAATATGCATATAATCAATAATGTCAAAGTTATATGTTTTTGTAGATTATTTCTAACAAAATAAAGTATTTGTACACAGTCCAATTGGAAAATTAGAACTTGCCGCAGGAGATTGCTTATTAATGGTAGCAGATGGTTCAGAATTTGTTTCAAAGCATAGAAACAATTCTACTTTTGCTCTTGTATCTAAGGTAATGTTATGATATATTTGATAAAGTTTGAATGCTCACAATAAAATAAATGTTCATGCTTATTTATAAATATGCTTATGCATTTATCTTATTTTCATAGATAGGTTTGAATTTATTATGTTTTCTAATGAAAAAATAAAAATTGATAATAAAATATATCATAATTTATGTTACATTTAAAGATTAAAAAAATTATTCAAATTTGAAATGATTATAATGATTTATAAAATTCAAGGACAAATACTTTATTGTGACAATTTTGAAACATAATAAAATATATGTTACAACAAGAATATTGGATATTGAATTGTTCCTATTTATATAGCTTCCAGGATTTGTACCCATTCAACGTCGAAAAGCTGGCATTGCAACAATCATTGTTATTGCAATGGTTATTGCTAGTGCACTAGGCGTAGAACTTATAACTGCTGCTTTATATGCTTGTGCCGGTTTGCTATTGTGTAGATGTTTGACACCTCAAGATGCAATGGTACACTATTGAAAATATGTATATCTATAATAAACAACTCATCTATATTTCAAAATGGTGATATGTTCATCGTAGTTTTAAAATTTTGCAAATTCATAATCATTTTCAATCAAAACAAACAAACAAACAATCATATCACAATCAATATCAAAGTCTTATGATGAATTATTATAATTGAAAAATTATTAATATCTTATTTCTAATTGAATTGCAAATTTTAACTTTAATAAAATATTTTATAATGTTGTTTATTATATTTAAAACTATTCAAACATTTTTATTTCTTTTGCTTAGGATGCATTAGAGATGCCAGTCCTTATTATGATTTCTGTCGCATTTGGAATTTCAGAAGCTATGGTGTTAAGTGGTGCTGCAGATCTTGTAGCAAAAGTTCTCATGGGACTTGCTGGAAAAACTGTTGTAAGCAGTTCAATCAGCTGTACTTTATTCATGTTAGTGTTGCTCTATATAACACACTCTAGGCTATCTTTACTATATGTGAATGAAGTCTTGTGCTTCATTTTAATCATATGATATGTGAAATGTATAATTTAAAGTCTTAATTATATGTATACATTATGTACATTATTAATGTGTAGACGCAATAAAATACTAAAATAAGCTCTATAATTTCATGCTATTGAAATAATGCATAATACTTTTCAATTCTATACAATCCCTAAATTCCCATAGCCAAGGACTATTTAGTGCTTGCTTTGTAATATTTTTAAACAAAAATCAGAAAAATGTCACATATTCATTGAATAACTATATTCATTTTTATTTATTTATTAATCTAAAATAGTTATGATTTAAAAAAATATGTTATTGAATATAGCCATAAGGTTTTATACTAGATGACCTTTAGATCACTTTAAGAAAAATCACAAAAATGCCACATATCCATTAAAAGACTATAAATTTTTTTTGTAAGAGGGGATTTTTCTAATAGTTTTGATTGAAGTCTAAAGCCTTTCAATCTTCCATACACATGTCAAATTTAGAAATATATATGGTAGTGAAAAAAATATGGCACTCAACAAAACTTATGGTCTTCGATAATGAATTTTCATTAAAAAAAATATTTTAGATCTTATTTTGTCAAATAATTGAGGTTTAAATTGAAAATTAACTTACTTAGATTTTTTTTAAGAGTCTTAAACTATGATACTATCTAGTTCTATAGTAGATCCTATTGAATTTACTAATTATTGAATTTTTTTAATTCTCTAATGTGTAATCTTTATTGATTTTAAGAATTAAATCCCAAAAGTATAATATCAAAAAAATGATTTTATAATAATTGTGTAAATATAACATGTGACCAATATTATATTTTAGTGCCTTGCACATTCAAGGGTTAATATTAATGATCAATATTTGATAAATTTATAATTTTCATTCATCTAATTCAAAAAAAACATTCAAATGTATTTTACTATGTTGAATTTGTTTTATTCAAATCATATTGCAAATTGTTTACAGTTTGGACTCATTACATGCACATACATTGCTACAACTGTATTTTCATTAGCTATTACAAACAATGCGGCTGTGACTATAATGTTTCCAGTGGCTTTAGCTGTTGTACAACAACGAAATCTTGACTTTAAACCATTTGCATATACACTAATGATGGCAGCATCGGCTGGATTTATGACACCTACGGGATGTTCAACAAATATCATGGTTTATGATATTGGAGGATATAAATTTATAGATTATTTGAAATATGGAGGATTGCTACAAGTATAAATTCCATTAAAAAAATTAATAGTAAAAATACGGAGTTTTGATATAATATTATTCATATATGTATTATATACATATAATTAAAAAATTAATAATAATATTTATTAAAAAATGCCAAACTTATAAAATCACATTTGATTATATCTAATTAAAAGCTAATATTTTCATTTACATATCTCTTAATATATTTTAAAACAAAAATGTCTCATTTAGATATTTATATATTTTAAAATAGGTTTGGTTATTAATTATTACAGTGGGAGTCACCATTACAAGTAACCATTGGTGGGTTTGGTGGTTGGTTATCATTCCACTTGCAATGGGTTTGACTCCATTTCTAGCATCTTTGGTGAGTTTCCTTTCATATTTTCATTATATAGTATGTATTGTTTTTTTAAATGCATACAGACTATAATCTACCTTCAAGAATATCACTCTAGTGACTAAGTTCAAAAGTCATTTTTTAATGTCCCTATAGTTTTGACATTCCTAAATTTTTTTGTAAGAATTTACAATATCAATGTAGTTACAACAAGTTTTCTATTGGGGTATTATTGGAACATGCCTTGTACATAATTACATAATTATGTACAAAATTCTCTTGAATTTACTATTACAATATATTATTTTCTAATGCTTCAATTCATACTAATATGTTAGGCTTTTATTTATTTTTGAATCCTTTGACTTTTCAAAAGATTCAATTTTCTTTGTGTTTAGAATTTTGAAGTTGAATTTTTGCGGTTTCATGTTGCAGGAATTCAACATGCCTAAGACTTCACCTTTAGCAACAAGTGATAGTTTGAAGAATTCTTTAGCCTACACTTTGATTGATAAGTCATTTATTCAAGTTGACAAAACTCAAGATAGTAGCATTGTTCCTCTAGAAAAACCTGAAAGTAGCAATGCACGTGGTGATTATGATCTTAATTATATTGAAGTTTCAAGAATTGATAGTAAGAATAAAAATAATTCTACCAATGATGAATTAATAAAACTTGAATCTATATCTCAAACTCAACCTTTTGAAACTCGTCATACAACAAACTCCCCTAATTCACAATTCACTAGTGAACAATTAATGTCCTCTATTCCAAATGATAAACAATTTCAGCAACAAAATAATGCCATACAAAATTCTGAAATATGTAGACGAGTATCTGGTTTTGATATGGTAACATGGTCTTCACCCCCTTCAGGACCATTGTATTTAGATCGAATTGAAAACTCTGAACTCACAACAATACCTTTGAAAGAAAACAAACATTGTCAGTTTCCATCATCCAGTTCAACAATCCGAGATATTGGATTCATTGAAGGTGATAGTCCTAAAATTCTTTTGTTAGATACTGAAACAAAAAGTATCAACAATATGCCATTATTACAAAATCTCAAGTCAAATGAGAGTTTGCAAATGAAAAACACTAAAGACCCAATAAGTTGTCATAAAGCTCCATGCCAACATGGACCTCTTAGAGGTAAGAAATAAAATAGCAAGGTATTGATGTTGCAACATGATAATATGCCAAATATGGAATTTTTATATTATTTATTATTTTATTTTTAGTATGAGTATGAATCAATGTGCGGATAATTTAACACCACCACTTTAATAAAAATAAATGATATTAATACTTGTACAATTCCATATAACTAAATTCATTTGAAAATAAATATTTGATTTTAAAATGTATTAGATATGAGAGGATCGACACAAATATCAGATAGTGATATAGCAGCTGGTATAGTGCTTGAAGGTAAAGAACGTGAATCATTGAACAAGCTAAATTTGACCAAGCGATTGTCACAACATTATGCAAATGATTATAATTATCTTCAATGATAAAATAGTTGTGCATAACAATTTATGAAATAAATGCATGAAGTCAAATTTAGAAAACTTTTATGTGAGCAATCCATTGTTTATTTGATTGATTTTCCATCAAGGTTTTAGAAAAGGTGAGCAAAATTGGTATTAGTTTTGAAGTTTTTGCTATTATGAGATAATACAAAATCAAATTTAAATAAATCAATGCAATAAATCCTATGAATTCTTTACTGCAATCTATTATGCTTACAAGTGTCTTGGATATTTCTAAAATTATATTTGTAAAGCTGCAATCAATATTTTCTAGAAATGTATCAATATTAGAAAAATAAAATTTGGGTACAACAATTGTTGCAATATCTCCTAAAATAATTGTATGGTTAAAAAGTTTTAGTATAGTTTTTTGTGGCTTTCCTAATAGAAAATTTCAATGAGTCTTATTAACATCTTTAAGATGATTTACATAATATGCATTATTTAGTCAATAGATTTCAGTGATATATGTAATGTTTTAATAATGTATAAATAAATTGTGAATTGAAGTTTGAAATAGGAAGGTCTCAATTACAAACCATTAGAGAAATTCTCAGCCCTCCGGAGGGCCACTCCAGAGCAGCTGAAAGGACCCCAAGATTACATTTAACTTTGCTAAATTATTTGTTTTTTCCCTATAGTCGATCACCGGAAGTCACGATGTCCGACAACTATCAATGGTTCAAAATTCAAGTATAAGTAGTTAAATAATCAGGGTTCAAGTATTGAAAATTAAACAAATTCAATGAAATTAAGCAAAATGAAGTGAATTTTCAAGCTAGTTGCCAAAAGAAATTAGGAAACACTAACATTTTCCAACTAGCTTCTAAAGCCAATTAATTTAGGGTGTTTAATGATGGGAAGAGATATCTTTATGTACACATGGGGTGGTAGGAGGTAGAACAGTCCATGTGGGATATGTAGTTTAGAATTTGTAATTTTTCAACCGCTCATAGTTAAGTTTAAAGTAGGAATCGTGTTAAAACTAGAATTTTAAACCCCATTTAGACATAGTAAAGTGAATTCTTTCAGAAACCTATTAGCTAAATAAAGTTGAAAAATCAAACTAGTTTTCATGTCGAAAAATCCATTTGATGTTTAGAGTCTCCAATAAAAAGTTATGAACAAAATTCTAAAAAGGGTTGAAAGGGAGATTTTCTTTGACATTTTCAAAAACCTTCTCCAAATTTTGCCCATAACTTTTTATTGGAGGCTCTAAACCTCAAAAAAAAATTTGGAAATGAAAACTAGCTTGATTCTCCAACTTTATTTAGTTCAAAGGTTTTTGATAGAAATTATTCTACTATGCCTAAATGAGGTCTGAAATTCTAGTTTTAACACAATTCCTATTTTAAACTTAACTATGAGCGGTTGAAAAATTGCAAATTTTAAACTACATATCCCACATGGGTTGTTCTACCTCCTACCACCCCATGTGTACATAAAGACATTCTCTTATCATCAATTAACATCTTAAACTAAGTGACATTAAAAGCTAGTTGGAAAATGTAAGAGTTTCCTAATTTTTTTTGCAACTAGTTTGAAAATTCACTTCATTTTGTTTAATTTCATTGAATTTGCTTAATTTCCCAATTAATCACCTTGTATGTTCACGTGGTTGATTATTAAACAGATTTTTACTATACTTTCATTATTTGAGTTTTGACGTCTTTCACAATATTCGTCCACTCTTACAATGCATTGCAGCTATATGCCCCTACTAATTCTTATGCAATTAATAGACTGGTTTGGTCACTATGGAGCGGCCCTCTAGAGAGCTGAGAATTTCTTTGATGCCTTAGTAAGGTTTCGATTACTCTTCAATTGAATCATGCATATTGCATCTAGAATGTAGCCCAATAATATATAGAGTTGTTAGTTATAGAATCTGTAAGTATATATTTTTTTATTATAAACCATGAGTATGGATGGTTCTTACAATAGTAGATGTTAGGACAAGAAGATCATGTCTTAATCAATGAAATTAGTGAATCTTACAAAGGTTGAAAATGAACCCTAAATGAAGCTACATCTTCGCAAGCATCTTCTTTATCTTTGGGCCTCATCCTACTTGACCAATTGAAAATTGAAATTCTTTGGTTATTTAGTGAATCTTGGAAAAATCTATTGAATGTTCTCTCAATTCATGTGGTTGATCTCATGGAATGGGCTATTCTTTAGCCTTGAAATCAAGTGATGTAATGAATGAAGTAAATGTAGTGTGATGTAGTATATGAGAAATCCTTTAATTCAACAACTATCATCAAGTATAGATTACTTAATATTTGAACTTGATATTCATTTACAAATTTTGTCAATCCAAGTTCATCATCAATTGAAGATAAATATTCAAAATTGCATCAACAACATAAAATGTAGTTAATGGTAAAATTAATATAAAATTACATTTCAAAGAAATAAGTATAATTTAAAAAATCTAATGACATGACTGTGAGCATCACGATACATTTGAACATCAATCTTTATGTCATTTGAACTTTTTTTGAAACCAAATTACAGTAAATACTTCCATATTTTAATTTTACATGCAACTGATCTCAATCATATACATACATATTTATATTTACTTAGGATAACTCCACTCCAAATAACAAATCTAAAAAGGAAGGATGTGGATTCAAATTTTTCAAAATCTTGGTTACAAAGATCATCATTACAAGTCATGTTTTTCAATTACATTGGAGGGCCATTTTAGGCTGGTTCTCTATGCTAAAATCTAGGCACTACTAGTCACAATTAAAAAAAATAAAAAATAAAAAATAAAAAATAATTAAAGTTTATTTTTTTTTATAATTAAAAAAATATTTCTCTTCAAAAAATAATAATAAATATTTTTAAAATTATTATCTGACGTGGCAATTACTATGCCACATCGGCTTGTTGTGGTGGCCGAGTTCCCACAATCTGGGAACTTGGGAGAACTTGAGGCCCTATAGACCACCTAAATCCCATCTAATGATGATTACATCTTTTACATGGGATTCAGTCCTTCGGAAGGGCTATTTCAGGTTGTTTCCATTGTTGGAACTAGCTTGAACTTCCTAAAAAAAATAATTATTGAAAAAAAAATTAAAAAAATTAATTATTATTATTTTTAAATTAAAAAAAAAATTAAAAAAAAAAAATTAAATTTTTTATAAAAAAAATATTAAAAGAATATTTTTTTAATATTTGCTGATGTGGTTGACTCAACCACATTAGCATCTTGCGTGGCAGAGTTCCCAACATTTAGGAACGCTAGGGAACTCACAACCCTCTACTGTAGCTGAATCCCATCTAATGCCACTACACCATAATTTTGTCAAAAAAAGTCTAAATTTTAAAAGAGAACTTGCATATTAGCAAAGGTAATTCATTTATGGTTAGATCTACACCATGATTCATAATAAGACCCATGATTGGGTTTCAATTTGAGAAGCCTTTCCACCATCTAATTATAATATATCAAAGTCTCAAAACTTGAAAAAAAAAATGACACTTTTTGACTACTAACATCTTTGACCAATTTACTCTAGTAGCCCATACCTTGAGAAACACCCACGTGTGTGATCAATTCATTCTTTCACTTTGACATTCTACATGGGTGGATTTTCAACACTCGGGAAAGAGACCCCATGTAAGATAAGGTGAACCAACTGAGCTGTACATTGCCCCTGTGAAATGTACCCCGTGGGTACATTTGAAGGGTGGGCGGAAAGAGGCTGAAATGACGCAAATGAGTTTCCACATTCCATGTTACAAGTCTCTACAGGTTCTCAGAAAACATTCCTGCCAAGTTTGAAGTCCACTTGGCCAACTGGAAAGAAGCATATGCACACCAACCATTCAATTCATAGATGAGCTGCGTCGGTCCGCTTAACAAGTGGTACATCCGAATGTATAGTTACGGACGTCCTTGCTGGTAGTTGGAAATGCTTCCAATTAGAATCCGTTGCTAGAAGAAGAAAATGAAGGGCCTGATGTACCAGATTGGTTATAAATTGTCAATACACGAGCTCAATCTCATTGGAAATTGGTTTTGTACAATGATTGAAACATCGAACATCTTGGAGAGAGCAGGTATATTTGCAGAAGAAGAAGAGGTACACCACTAAAGCACCGGAACTGACAAGCGAACCAAAGCACTACTAACAACCGTTAGAAAGCTCTGAAGTCCTGCACTTTTCTGTCCCCACTGGCTCTGTCAACTTGAATGTTACTACGGTCCAAGTTTTGATGCAGTGCTTCGAGTTTAATTCTTCGTTTGCCTCGAGCCAGCATGATCGAGTTAGCTAGTAGTACCTACTTCTGCAGCACACCTGTTTCAAAAGCCGTTTTGCAAGATCGAAGTTGAGGTGATCAAGATCAGGTTTTATTGTGAAGGTGCGTAATGTTCAGAGTGATTCAATTGTTTGCATGTAGCTTTCAAAGATTTGCCAGAGGATTGAATGGATTTGCAGGACTTCGGAGCTTTCTAACGGCTGTAGGCATGGTCACATTAGCTCATTTAGATGAGTCTCAGTGCTCCGAAAGTTCGAAACGTGGGATAGTTTAGATCTGAGGTTCCAGTTAAGAGCGCCTGAGAAATTGACAATCACTTGATAATTATTCAGTCTTTCAATTAATGTGACGATTTTCTCTCTTATCAATGTGCACCATTTAGTTTTGGCACAAAACTAAGATTCACATGTATGTGTTTGCTCAGGTTGGAGAAAACGCTCTCATTTGTACTTAGGCTTCTTCTACGAACGCAGACTGAGGCGATTGATTCTAATGTAGCCGCCTAATTCCTGGACTTATGCACGATTAATTTGGAAACGACTGCATTGGTCATTCAGCTGGCACCGGCCACCCTCTAAGGTGCCTACATGTGCAATATGCAGTGCAAAATGCATATTCAAAGCAAAACCGGAGCATGTGAATTGTTAAGGACAAGGAAATGCTACCAGGCAAAACTTCTTGCGTACCTCCACTCAATGATATGCCTCATTCAGCTGGTCACCTGTCAGCAAAACAGTATGGCCAACGGTTCTACCATACCCGGGTCAATGTTCATGCAATCTCCAGGAGGAGTATTCAAAGTGGCTATCACCTCGCTGGATTCTTCGGCTCCATCTCCGGCGTACATGCTTGCCATCATGTATGCCAAAGCTCCGGGCAACAAAGTCATCTGGGTTCCCACCAGACTCCCAGTCTTGAGCAGCACCAACACCAGCTTTACTTTGACTGGGTCCGGAGACCTCCAGGTTTACGACAATAGTGGCGAAGAGACAAAACTCGTGTGGAATTCCAATACTGTAGGCGTAAGCACGCTTCACATTCCACTTTGTTTGCATACAATCATTCGTGACTAAAACAGGGAGTTTCTCCTTTAACTGAATTCAGTAGTGATTAATTATACTCATGAAACTCTGTGCATGTATGCAGAAGAATGTGGTGAATGCCACCATTTATGACACGGGCAACCTGGTGTTGCTCAACCCAAACAACGACGTCATGTGGCAGAGCTTCGATAGCCCCACCGACACACTCTTGCCGAACCAGATTTTCACAGATGGCGCTACCATTACCGCATGGGAAAACGTCATCGACTGGAGCCCTGGAAACTACACACTGGCATACAAGTCATCTTCGATCACCGCATCCTGGAAAATCCCTTACCCTTGGCAGGATCCGACTTCGGACTACTGGGCCTCCTTAGAACGACTTACTAGTGCAACGCTAACGCCTGAGGGTGATTTTCTAGGGATCAGTGCTGTCTCCGGATTAAATGTCTCTTTAGGGTCCGCTGCAGCATTCCCAGTGCAAGCTCGCCTGCTTCGATTGACACTGGACTACGATGGCAATCTCCGTATGTACAGCTGGGCAGAGGGCAACACAAGCTGGATTCTCGAGTGGATGGCTATTGGGCAATCCACCGACCTGTGCACAATTTCTGGACATTGCGGCCCCTACTCAGTTTGTGACAGCGGGGTCTGCCACTGTCCACCGAGTTTTGAATTTGTGAATACTAACGACCGTAGGCTGGGATGTCGACGGCAAGAGCAGCTAGAAAATTGCAACTCTGATTCACCCACCGATACATTCAGTATTGAATCCAATGCTAACTGGGCCAATAATGACATCGTGAATCTCCGAAACGTCACTCTAGCCAGGTGCAAGGAGCTGTGTCTGGCTAATTGCGCATGTGTAGCTGTCATATCTACTATCCCTGACGATGAGACTAATGTCATACTTGACAGTTGCTGGCACAAGAAAGACGTCCTTCTCATGGGTAAGTATCAGGCCAACTCGCGGACCTACCTTCGAGTTGGGACACGCTCTCTCCAGTCTCCTGCTTCAGCTCCCCAGTCTGCGGTGGTGGTCACTCTCGGTGCTGCTGTCGCTGCTCTCGCCGTGCTCTGCTGCTCCATTGCTAGCCTCTTTATTGCTCACAAGATAAAGAACTCGCGTCAGAAGAGGTTACAGGACAAGTGGCTGGCTGCCAAAGGCACCATGATCCGATTCTCGTACCGGGAGATTCAACTCATGACCACCAACTTCGCCATCCAAATCGGAGAAGGAGGGTACGGAACGGTGTTCAAGGGCCAGATTGGACGAGATCTCACCAATGTCACGGTGGCTGTGAAACGGCTGAACAAGGGACTCTCCAGTCACGTGGAGAAAGAGTTTCTGAACGAGGTCGAAACTCTCGGCCTCATCCACCATGTCCATCTGGTCTCTCTCCTCGGCTACTGCACCGATGCCGAACACAGAGTGCTGGTCTACGAGTACGTTTCCAGAGGCTCCCTCGACAGAGTCCTCTTCCGAGATGAAAAGAACTCCAGAGTTCCGGCCTTGGAATGGAATTCCAGGTTCGACATAGCCGTCCAAACGGCTCGAGGGTTGGCGTACCTCCATGAGGATTGCCAAAAGTGGATCATTCACTGCGACGTCAAGCCTGAAAACATTCTACTGGATTCTTCGTATAGTGTGAAAGTGGCCGACTTTGGACTCTCCCGCATCCGAAGCCGTGACCAGATGACGCAAACACGCAGCAATACCATGAACATCCGAGGCACGCTGGGCTACCTGGCCCCGGAGTACTGGTTGTCGGATCACGTCAGCATCACCAACAAGGTCGACGTCTTCAGCTATGGGATGGTGTTGCTGGAGATTATCAGCGGACGACGCAACGTCTTGCGAGCGTCGCCCAACTTCGAATTCATGGAGAGGCACATGGACGCGACGTTTTTCCCGATGTGGGCATTCCCCAAACTGGAGACGGAGGGGTTCATGGACGTGTTGGATCCGGCAGTGACAGCGGGGTTTGATTCGGAAGAAGTTCGGAGAGCTTTGCGAGTGGCTTTCTGGTGCATTGCTGAAAAGCCGCAGCAGCGGCCTTCGATGAGCGAGGTTGTGCAGATGCTACAAGGACATATGGCAGTCGAGCTGCCAGTTCCACGGCCGGCATACTTCGACATTTTGCAGCTCCGTGATGACGAGGGTGATTGTAGTAGGAGTGAGGAATCCAGGATTAAATTTTCAACGACACCATCTTCTAGTTTGAGATGATGTCTGTATCTTCCATGCATATTAGGAATTGTTATTTCTGTCTTATAAAGAACTTACTTTTTCAGAAGGCTTGAGCTTTCAAAGGTTCTGATAAGCTTCTGCTGCACTTGCAATTGCAGAGATGCAGAAGTGATTACAAGTTGTCAGGGGCGTATTAAAATGGGAGTTGCGTCCCTTTGAAGAGCAAAGTAATATGATCTTCTGTGAGCAAACTTAAATTTCATTTGAATATTAATCATTTTCTCTTTGGCATTGTAAAAAACTATTTTCAATTATATACTTTTGAGTTGAACAACTTGGAATAATTTAGCCACCTGGAACCTAAGTGAGTTATCAATGCTCGTCATTTATATGCTAGACGTTCATATTCTCATACAATTTCCAAAGACAGAGGTCAAGGAGTTGTGGTTTGTGACGGTGTTTCTGGCTGTTGTGACTTTCGAGGACTGTCAGATTACCTGAAATTGCTCTATCGATACGAACATCTGTACATGTTGTGTTCTCAATACGTGATGAAAAAGACGAACTAAATATCCTGATGTCACTGCGGCATGAAAAATTGTGCACTCCCAGACGAATACTAGTGTTTCTTGATCTTCAAATTGTCATGCCAAAGGGAATTAAAGATGTCAGTCTTTGAAAGAAAGAAAATTACAGGCCATCTAGAAACAGGCATTACTCTTGGAAATGAGGGACGCAATAAGTAGGTCATGAAACACCTCGAGGATTACCTTTGCTCGGCCAGCTCGAGGACTGGGAGTCTGGGACTGACTTGAGGCTCCAAAATTGAGGACAGGCTTGTTCATTCCGAAGGTACAGTGTCGACATTTCGGTGTCACATCTTTCACCGGACAACTCAGAAGCTTCTTGGAATCTTGTTCTTTTCACCGCAGCTACGGGGTCAGTCTCTACTCCGGTATAAAATCCACACGCACTCGCACGTACTGGAATGCACGCAAAGTATGCGTTGTACCACTTTTGCTTTGCGCAACAACTGAAACTAAAAAACATTCTTTGAAAGGCGTCCCGACAATTTGGACCCATCTGCTCATACAAGGAAGAATCAAGATATCCAGATGTTCCAAATCATCTGACATCTTGTTTCTCTTACACACAATTATCCTCTTACATTTTGGGTTCAAGAATTTTGAAGATCGAAGGAAACCCTTGACATTACCCACTTCAGCCGCTCCCTGGATTGACCCTTTTGAAGAAGCAGTTCTAAGAAGCATGCCCTTGCACCCCATTCTCAGTCATTTAGATAGAATTCGATTCATTTTCTGGTTCTTGTATATGTTTACTCATAGATTGTCAAATTCATTAAATTGTTGCAAAATTTCTGGGCACCAAAGTTGTGATAAAAAGCTCTACAATCAAGGAGTAGTGCAGATTTGGGTTTCAGATTGCTCGTCCAGAAAGGTGCCCAAGTCGTGGAATTGTACAACTCTAACGGTAATGACGGTAGAACATTTTCAGAATTTTATGTAAGCTTTATACGCTGCAGATTGTTGAGAAATTTCCTGCATGGATGGGCACTCTACTTCAGGAATACTTTCCACAGGATCAGAAATTAGAAGCTCAGTAAGTGCATAAACATTTGACTTCAATTCAGGCAACGGAAGCATCCTCCAAAATTTTTACTGCCAGTGCACGAATTTTGCCATTTTGCCATTATAACAAGGATGAAGTCACAGAAACTAATAGTTACGGCTTTAGTCACATCTTTCTCGATTCATGTGGGAAATAGTACAAGTATCAAAAGAGCATTAGACCTAAGTTATATACATACATACGGTAGAGTTTTTTTCTAATGAAGTTCTTGTAGTCTTAGTAGCACTCCATATGTGACGGAAAAGAGAACAATTTTTTCATTGAAATGCAAGTGATCAATTCAACATTTTTTAAGTGAAGATTCATGCCGCAGACAAAACTAGAACCTTGCAAACGGGAAGACTGATACCAAATATCCTTTCTTCCTGTGTAGTGACTGAGCACTCCCGATCTCTAGTAAAGCCCGAGTGTGTGTTGAGGCCATGGCTGATTAGAAAGTGTCATTGGCATCAACACCTGACAAGGTGAATATTCGCATCATTGGCGGTGACAATTTCCACCTTAACATCTAAATGCGTCAGGCACCCAAATCTGGTGTTTATAAAACTTTGAAGTTAAATAAAACCTAACCAAATTGCTATTTTTAGTATTTTATATTTATAAAAAGTTCTTCTTGATGTCTAGTTTTAACATCAAAAATCTGATCTTGAAAATAAATGATAGTGATTTTTGTATTCAAGATTTTGTGCAAGGGTATCCATTGCAATCTTGGCTTCCATAGTGTTCAGAGCTCTTAAATACACTAGATCTTGGAGAAAAAATCACATTCAAAAATCATTTAAAAAAACTATGGAGTGGATTTTGAAAAGAAACTTTCTTATAGATTTATATGTACATGAGAAATTTCTTTTCAAAAACCTAGGTTTCTTATAGTGAAATGATCTAAAATTTTTAAGGCATGAATCCAAAGTAGCACTTGAATTGAAGAATGAATCCAAAGTAGCACTTCTAGTTTGGACATTTTATCATATGAAAGTGACCTTGTGAAGTGCAACTTCCCTGTTTTTTTGCAGAACCTCCCAAAGATTTTTGTCACTTCAAACTCTATTATCTTTAAATCTACACGGTGGAAATTTAAGATAATTTTTTCCTCAATTCTTCAAACTAACATACTACAAGATCATATAGTTATATGTGTCTAAAATTGTATTTTTTCTTAGAAAGTGGTACTTCTATTAGAAATGGCAGTTTTGGAGTGTTTTTGATGAAAACATAGTCAAGGAACTCAAGGGATTAACATGGTGATGCAATTTGCAGTTTTGCACTTTGAACTATAGTTTGCAAACATAAAGACTTCTATTTTAAACTCTCACACTTTCATTCACCATACCGTGTTAAACACATAATGTGATGTGCAAGTAATTGCCACAAGCTTGAGTCCTATTTCGGTAGAGGTTTCTTCTAATTGTCTAGTTACACATGATTGTGCTAATTCTACACTTTAGGGAGGTTCAATTGGCCTTAATAGTTGCTCCATGAAAGTAAGAGCTCTAAGGTAGAAAGTGGGTATGAGGGTGTATCAATAGGCGCACAAATAAGCTATAAGTTCTCAGCATACATTGCTCTTGGTATGCCCTTTTCAATCTATGGTATCTAGCCTTTGAATTCTTAGCTCTAGTAATTAGTCCTATAGGCATTAGAAAATTCTAGAAATTGGCAAGCTGTGAGATACTTGTTGATCCTAAACCTTGCCAAAAATTTAGGGCAAGAGTCTACTCCCTCATGTTCTAGTAAATTTCCAAAGTGCAAGACCACCCCACATTTGGCCTACCACTAATTTTCATAGTCACTTTGCCACCATTATAATATCTTAATCCCTATGGTGAAAACTTCCAAAAAACTTCCCAAAGCTCCAGGCCATACCTAAAAGCAATTTCATTAGCCAAGTCATGTAGATAAAAAAATTTAAACTTGAGGGGGAAATTTTTTTTGAACATGATCCACCACTCAGGGATTTCAAGCATATATAGGGGTTCTTTGGATTTAATCTATGGATCACCCTTGTAGTCATTCTTGTTATTTACTCTTGATGTGAAATTTTAGCCATAAAAATTATATTTTTTGAATGTGAATGTCACTAACAAAGATGAAGCTTACCAAGTGTAGTTTCTATTCCAATTGGAAATTTTGAAAGATTCATAAATTTCAATATATTATAGAAATATGAACTATGGGCCTATAACCATGGTTTGCTAATTTTTTAATTTTAGAGTTACATGGTAACTTTGTTTTATATACCATGATGTTACACATTATAGTATACATCTATCAATGGTGAAACTTTTAGATTTTTCAAATATATTTTGTATTTGATATGAATTTTTTTTATTTTTTTCTTAACAAATTCACAATAATTTCAAATGATTCCAAGAAAATTTCAAAATTTTATGACATCTAGAGCAATAGACATATGATTTCTTCTTTGAAAATTAAATATATATAATTTGTTGTTCAAATCTAGTTGCAAAATGCCGGTAGCGAACATAGTACTAAATAGTGAGGTTTGAAATAGTACTAAGGTAGTATGCTCTAAAAGCGATCCCCTTCTTCAAACCGCCCCTATTTTGGGGTGAGAAATGGAGACGGGGTGCTCCTTAAATGGACCACTGTAGCAATTGAATGCATAGTGAAAAAATTATTTTTCTATTGCAAGAGCCAATCATTACTCTTGATTTCTGCACATCCGTTAACAAATTGCAAGTGGACAGATTTTGGGAGACCTATGGTCACAAATAGGTGCCTATGCCCTGAATCTTTGAAAATTTATAAGTAATTCAAAAAAGCTTGGAAAAATACAAAACCACTTGTGTTAGTTTTCACATCCATTTTTCTTTCTCTGAAAAATGATCTAAGAATAACGCTGTCCATGTAACCCTATGAAAAAGGCGGACCAGCTCTTAAATGGTCGCTTTTAGAGCATACTACCTTAAGGTGAACCAACCCATAATTGTTAGTTTCGCAATTCAGTTACTAAACCAACCCAATGTTGTCACTTAACTTTGTCCAAAAAACATCCAAATTTGTTAGGAAAACATTCAAATCCATTCTTCTTATAACACAAATTAAAGCATTCTATAATAAAATCTGATTTTTTATGACAACGAGGGATAATGTGTCATTCCATGAATGGTGAGTATTCTGTACTTGACTTGGGCGGTTATAGGTTCATTAGGGAACGTTTTTTACTGTAGTCTATTGACGGTTTTGTAATTTTAAGCTGATTACTTCAAAAATTCACAGAAATTACAATTTTAATCGTAAAATTATAATTCCACTTGGGTTTAATTCGTGAAACAAGAGCACACCTCTGAAAAATATGTGCCCCTATTGGAATTGGCCCCAAGATATTCAGATTGCAAATCGGGGGGTGATAGGTAGTTCTACCTTAGCACTAGAAGAAAAATCTGCGTTGGAGTCAACACAACCACGGTTTGATGATTTTTTAGTTTCCAGAACAAAATTCTGTGTTGATTTGAACACAGTTTTCTTCTAGTGTAGAATTCAGCACTGGCTTAGAAGCTTCTAGGGTTAAATGGTAGAACTAGAAGCGTGTAGATGCAGCACTATCAGACTGCTTCTCCCGATGTTCCAGAGATGTTGATGTTGGCTTTGAAATCACAGGCAAGAAGTAGTGACAATTTGGACTACGCTTTTAATCTAATTATATATGTGCTTCCTGGAAGTTGGAAATGCTTCCCAAATTCGTTGCTAAAAGAAGAAAATGAAGGGCCTGGTCAATCACCTGCCAATTCGTGTATTGCAAATTGGTTATAAATTGTATACACTCACTCTCATTGGAAATGGGTTTTGTACAGACAATGTTTGAAACGTATAACAACTTGGAAAGAGCAAATGCTTTTGCAAAAGAAGTCAAAGGTACAGTACCACCATAAGCTTACGATAGCCGGTGGACTCATGCGACAAAACTAACACGCGAACCAAAGCACTAATCCTAGACATGCTTTCTGTCCCCACATACTGCACTAGTTTGTCAACAGTTGAATGTTACCACATGGTCCCACAGGGAACCCTGTCCCATTCACTGGGTAGTGAATGGTACAAAAACGGGGGTGAATATGGGGTGAATACCTACCAAATAGCCTTCCTAAAAAAGTCTTGCTTTATTTGGTAGATATTCACGCCACATTCACCCCTGTTTTTGTACCATTCACTACCCAGTGAATGGGACAGGGATCCAAGCTTCGATTCAGTGCTTAATTCGAGTTTATTTGCTTCGGGATTTGCTTCTAGCCAGCATGATCAAGTAGTACCCACTTGTGCTGGAGCGCACCTGAGTGAGTGGTCCAAGAGTCTTGTTGAGATCGATCAGGTCCCGGCGGATCAGGTTTTATTGTGAAGGTGCGTAATGTTCAGATTCAATTGTTGTTGCTGTTGATAGAGTTTTGCCAGAGGTTTGAACGGATGTGCAGGACTTCAGAGTTTTGTAACGGCTGTAGGCATGGTCACTCACATGAGTAAGTTCATATAGAAGAGTCTCAGAGCGCCAATGTTTTTGACATTCAAGTGCACGTTGCTCCGAAACTCCAGACTGAGATAGTTCTGATCTTCAGGAGCTTCCAGATCGAAGACCCCCATGCCAGCGTGAGAAAGTGCCAACTAATCTCTTTATCTTCAGTCTACAATTAGTGTGAGGATTTGCTCTCTTATCAGAGTGCACCAAGGTGATTGCAAGAAACACTTGTATTATTTTGTGTCATATTTTGCCTCATGATTTAGTTTCTGACCATAACTTTTGCGTTTTGACTCCAATTGTAATGGCTCAAGACTCATAGGTAAGATACTCAAGACCATTATACACCTTGGTTAATTTTTTTTCTCATATTTCAAAAGTTTTTTACTATCCTAAAATGGTCCTTCATTTTGGTCACACTTGCCAATTTAGGGGTGGTGGTACTACTTAGTACCCTAAAATACAAATTTGGAGCTAAAATTTGGAAGGGATGGTTCTCTAGTAGACTTGCAACTAATTTCCAAGGAATTGTAAAAATAGTGAATTGTTGGTTGTATGGAAGTTCACAAATTGGGCTTCTTTTTTTGGTGGTTCTTTTGTAGTGAATGACCATATTTGTAGAGTTGTTACAAATGGCCAATTATTTTAGGAATTAAATTTTTTTTTTCCTATTGTTTACAAATTAAAACATTGAAGTATCTATTGTTTTTGAGATTTTGCACTATTTCAATTCAATCTCCTACTTCTAAAGAGAGTTATTCTATGCTTTATCTTCCTAGGGTACAATCTTCTTAAAGACATATATACATATTTTTAAACCATACCTTTTAAAATTTGCTTTCCTCAATTTTAAAGTATTCCAAGAAACTAAGCATTATTGAGTGCTCTGAAAACATAACAAAATCAATAGGTGTCTCTTTAAGTCTCTTACAATTGACTATCATAAAATTTTACGAAAAAACTAAATGGATAATTTTGTTAAAATGGAAGTATTCCATGTGCCATTTTCAAACCAGATGGTTCGACAATAAAACAGACATTTAGGAAAAGTATAGATTTAGAAACCTTCAATTTATATAGATTTCATAAATATAGGATTGGTATAGATTTCAAACCGTGTGGTACAAATTGAGAAAGTGACATCTAGGACAGATGCAGATTTCAAACATCAAAGACTGTTGTACAGCCTGGTCTGCATCCAAATGAAACCATCTGAACGAAAATGCCCATCTAAGCTTCGCATATAACGGATATTTCGTTAAAATGACGATATTCTTCCGCCATTTTTCCATTCATTTTCAAGGACGGGTATAGATTTCTGACCACATGGTCTAAAGTCTAGTACTGGTGACTGGTGTACATTTCAGAGCACATGGTCTAAACCTAAAAGTGCCAAGCTTGTGGAATATTGCCATTTTAACGAAATATCCGTTATATATGTGTTTGCTCAGGTTGGAGAAAACGCTCTCATTTTCCTTCAAAGCTCGACTACCATTGACGGCACATGCTGGTGACGGTATGGTGTGACACTCGCTCCCACGACTGTTGAGAGATGTGGCAGGAGATAATGCAGCTTCTAGAGATATCGAAGGAGTGTCTACGTACTTAGGCTTCTTCTACGAACGCAGACTGAGGCGATTGATTCTAATGTAGGCACCTAATTCCTGGACTTATGCACGATTAATTTGGAGACGACTCCACGTTTTGGTCATTCAGCTTGAACCGGCAACTCTCTAAGGTGCCTACATGTGCAATATGCAGTGCAGAATGCATATTCAAAGCAAAACCGGAGCATGTGAATTGCTAAGGACAAGGAAATGCTACCAGGCAAAACTTCTTGCGTACCTCCACTCAATGATATGCCTCATTCAGCTAGTCACCTGTCAGCAAAACAGTATGGCCAACGGTTCTACCATATCCGGGTCAATGTTCATGCAATCTCCAGGAGGAGTATTCAAAGTGGCTATCACCTCACTGGATCCTTCGGCTCCGGCTCCTGTGTACATGCTTGCCATCTTTTATGCCCAAGCTCCTAACAACACTGTCATCTGGGTTTTCAACAGACTCCCACTCTTGAGCAGCAACAACGCCAGTTTTACTTTGACTGGGTCCGGAGACCTTCAGGTTAACGACAACAGTGGCGGAGAGACAACACTCGTGTGGGGTACCGACACTGGAGGCGTAAGCACGCTTCACATTCCACTTTGTTTGCATACATTCGTGACTAGAACACGGAGCTTCTCCTAACCCAATTCAGCAGTGATTAGTTTTATACTAAAGTATGAAATTCTGTGCATGCAGAAGAACGTGGTCAATGCCACCATTTATGACACGGGCAACCTCGTGTTGCTGAACCTAAACAACGAGGTGGTGTGGCAGAGCTTCGATTTCCCCAGCGACACACTCTTGCCAAACCAGATTTTCAAAGATGCCATTACCATTACCGCATGGGAAAACATCAACGACTGGAGCCGTGGAAACTACACACTGGCATATATTTCAACTTTCATTATCGCATCCTGGAAAATCCCTTACCCTTGGCAGGACCCGACTTCGGACTCGGTCTACTGGTGGTCCACGGAAGGCTTTACTAGTGCAACCCTAACGCCTGCGGGTGATTTTCTAGGGACCAATGTCTCAGGATCAAACGTCACTATAGGGTCCGCTCAAGCATTCCCAGTGCAAGCTCGCCTGCTTCGATTGACACTGGACTACAATGGCAATCTTCGTATGTACAGCTGGGCAGAGGGCACCACAAGCTGGGTGGTCGAGTGGACGCTTATTGACGACCTCTGCACAATTTCTGGATTTTGCGGCCCCTACTCAGTTTGTGACAGTGGGCAGTGCCACTGTCCGCCGAGCTTTCAGTTCGTGAACACTAACGACCACAGGCTCGGATGTCGCCGACAAGAACCGCCAGCATATTGCAACTCCGATGCACCCACCGATACATTCAGTATTGAATCCAATGCCGACTGGCCCAATAATGACTTAGACATGCTCGAAAAAGTCACTCTAGCCAGCTGCAAGGAGTTGTGTCTGGCTAATTGCGCATGTTAAGCTGTCATATCTATTATCCCTGACGATGAGACTAATGTCATACTTGACAGTTGCTGGCTAAAGAGAGACGTCCTTCTCATGGGTACGATTATGAACGACAGAAGGACCTACCTTCGAGTTGGGACACGCTCTCTCCAGTCTCCTGCTTCAGCACCCGTGGTGGTCACTCTCGGTGCTGCTGTCGCTGCTCTCGCCGTGCTCTGCTGCTCCATTGCTAGCCTCTTTGTTGCTCACAAGATAAAGAACTCGCGTCAGAAGAGGTTACAGGACAAGTGGCTGGCCGCCAAAGGCACCATGATCCGATTCTCGTACCGGGAGATTCAACTCATGACCACCAACTTCGCCATCCAAATCGGAGAAGGAGGGTATGGAACGGTGTTCAAGGGTCAGATTGGACGAGATCTCACCAATGTCACGGTGGCTGTGAAACGGCTCAACAAGGGACTCTCCAGTCACATAGAGAAAGAGTTTCTGAACGAGGTCGAAACTCTCGGCCTCATCCACCATGTCCATCTGGTCTCTCTCCTCGGCTACTGCACCGATACCGAACACAGAGTGCTGGTCTACGAGTACGTATCCAGAGGCTCCCTCGACAGAGTCCTCTTCCGAGATGAAAAGAACTCCAGAGTTCCGGCCTTGGAATGGAATTCCCGGTTCGACATAGCCGTCCAAACGGCTCGAGGGTTGGCGTACCTCCATGAGGATTGCCAAAAGTGGATCATTCACTGCGACGTCAAGCCTGAAAACATTCTGCTGGATTCTTCGTATAGTGTGAAAGTGGCCGACTTTGGACTCTCCCGCATCCGAAGCCGTGACCAGATGACGCAAACACGCAGCAATACCATGAACATCCGAGGCACGCTGGGCTACCTGGCCCCGGAGTACTGGTTGTCGGATCACGTCAGCATCACCAACAAGGTCGACGTCTTCAGCTATGGGATGGTGTTGCTGGAGATTATCAGCGGACGACGCAACGTCTTGCGAGCGTCGCCCAACTTCGAGTCCATGGACAGCCACATGGACTCGACGTTTTTCCCGATGTGGGCATTCCCCAAACTGGAGACGGAGGGGTTCATGGACGTGTTGGATCCGGCAGTGACAGCGGGGTTTGATTCGGAAGAAGTGCGGAGAGCTTTGCGAGTGGCTTTCTGGTGCATTGCTGAAAAGCCGCAGCAGCGGCCGTCGATGAGCGAGGTTGTGCAGATGCTACAAGGACATATGGCAGTCGAGCTGCCAGTTCCACGGCCGCCATACTTCGACATTTTGGAGTTCGGAGATGACGAGGGTGATTGTAGTTGGAGTGAAGAATCCAGGATTGAATTGTCACTGATATCATCTTCCAATTGTCAATGATATCCGGAAGTATGGATTCTGTATCTTCAATGCGTATAAGAAATTGTTATATCTTGCTTTCAAAGATCTTACGTTTTCAGAAGCCTTGAGCTTTCAAAGGTTCTGATAAGCTTCTGCTGCTCTTGAAATTGCAGAGATGCAAAAGTGATTACAAGTGGTCAGGGGCGTACTAAAATGGGAGTTGCGTTTCTGGACTTTGGAGTTCTTGGTCAGCGCCTCCTTCTGCTGTTCTCGTTTATATTCAGTTTCGTTGTTATTGCTGCTCATTGTGTTTATTTCTTGTCACTTGACGTAGGCAAGGTACAGGAAGTGTAGAGAGATTTGCGGAAGGCCAATTGAGAAACATAGAAGGATCACAGAGTGTTTGAAGTGCAAAGTAATATGATCTTGTGTGAATAAACTAAAATTTCATTTATGTGTTAATCACTTTCTCTTGGACATGTATTGTAAAACTATTTGCATGTTTTTGAGTGGAAGAACTTGGCATAATCTAGCTAGACGTGGAACTTAAGCGATTGATCAATGCTAGTGATTTATATAGTAGTCGATGTTCATATTCTCGTACAATTTCCAAATCCAGCTGAAGAAGTTGTAGTTTGTGACCGTGTTTCCCACTGTTGCTACTTTCGAGGGCTGTCAGATTACTTGCAATTGCTCTATCTATGCGAAACAAATGCACACCTGTAGATGTTGTGTTCTCAGTACGTGATGAAAAAGGCAAACTAAGTATCCTGATGTCACTGCGGCATGAAAAATTGTGCAGACGAATATTAGTGTTTCTTGATCTTCAAATCGTCATGCCAAACGGAATTAAAGATGTCAGTCTTTGCAAGAAAGAAAATTACAGGCCATCTAGAAACAGGCATTACTCTTGGATCGCCTACTTAGACGTAAGTTATATACATACGGTAGAGTTTGGTTCTAGTGAATTTCTTGTGCAGAAGACGCTCAATACAAAAGGATATTGCCTGTCAGTGTGCCCCAGTACTCTCGAGACGAATAGAATTGTTCTGTTGTCTGAATTGTGCTTGGGAACTAGTCTTCGTAGCACTCCAAATGTGACGGAAAATTGAGCA
This sequence comes from Rhytidiadelphus loreus, assembly GCA_947034895.1. Taxonomy (NCBI): domain Eukaryota; kingdom Viridiplantae; phylum Streptophyta; class Bryopsida; order Hypnales; family Hylocomiaceae; genus Rhytidiadelphus; species Rhytidiadelphus loreus. The sequence continues at coordinate 21,404,026 of OX344765.1, read as the reverse complement.
ATTTTTTCACTGAAATGCAAATCAATTCAACAATGTTTAAGTGGAGTCATGCCGGAGACAAAACTAGAACCTTGCAAACGGGAAGACTGATACCAAATATCCTTTCTTCCTTTTTAGACTGAGCACTCCATCTCTAGTAAAGCCTGAGTGTGTGTGAGGCCGTGGCTGATTAGAAAGTGTCATTGGCATCAAACACTTGACAAGGTGAATATTCACATTATTTGCGGATCCAATTTTCCCCTCAAAGCCAAAATTTTTCAATATTGTTATTTTCCTTTCACTTTTCACTTCTTTCGTAATTAACTGGTTAACCCAAATGAAGCAAATTGTTTTATTTTCAAAATCTAATCGTGTAGATGTTTCACCCCTAAAGTCCCAAGGCCATTTCTATGTCAAAAGTCACTCAAAACTGCCATTTCTACTGTGTATGTCCAAAATAACAAAAAAAAAAATTTAATGGAACTGAACCAAAGGATCTTAAACTTTACTTGTTTGAGATTATGTGGTAAAAAATCATGAAGTTTGACCGTATAGATTGAAAGATATGAGCATTCAAAGTTGAAAAAACAAGTTTTTTTGAACACTAGACTGCAATTTTAGATGACATTGATCTCTATTTGTGGAAAAAATGTGTACTATGGAATTTGAATTTAAAATTTATTGTGTTGAAGAATTGAGTTGGGAGTCTAGGAAAAAATTTCAAAAAATTAAAACTTGATTTTCATACTTCAAAAAATTGTCAAGTAGAAGTAAGTTCAAGATTGAAAGAAAAACTAAATTGTTAATAGCTCTTAGATGGGATTGAAATACAATAATCCCAACAATGAGATTGTTCTATCAAGCAAACTTAACCTTTCAAAAAAAAAAAATTTGAAAAAATTTGAAAATTGCATTCTGAAATGAAACCTATAAGGTATTTTTTCAAAAAGATGCTTAGATTGCCCAAAAAATAAGATTGTTTATAACTTTCACATCACTAATCAAAATGGAATGAATCAAAGCTTCAGATGTAGAAAAAAACATAATCTTTGAGAAATAAAAATTTTAATTTATTTTGAATTTTTGCAATATTTTTTGTGTTGCCCGCCGAGTTTAGTTCTAGGCATTTGTGGTATAACTTTTGCTTCCGGGCACCGATTGAAAAAAAAAAGTATATTCCCACAAAGCTTATCAGCTTTTCTATCTTCAAAAAAAGTTTCAAAAAATTAGGGTAAAATTTCAGCTAATAGGAACCTACCCAAATTCCAAATTGTCCCCCGAGGGGACAGTGGGACTTTTAGGGGTTAAAGAGCTTTCTTATTATTTAGTGTGTTCACCAATTTCGAATGCAAAATTGCATAGGAATTGTGAGATTATAACAAGAGAAATATACATTTTCTATTTTTAGTATGTTGCCCCTCACCACAATGTTTCAGAAATTTGCACATAACTTTATTTTGGAACTGGAGGGGACATGAACAACTACAAATTGTGTTAGCACACTAAAATGCACTTTTAAGAAAACTTAATTTCACATGAAAAGCTATCAAATTCATTACACAATCTACCTTGCAATCGTTGAAATGCAAAAAAAAAATTATAAGTATAAATTGCAAATAACTCCAAATCAACACTTGCTTGTTTAATTTTCAATGGTGAAAATCATCAAAACACTTTACACTTTCCATTGGATCCATTTTTAAAGCAAATGGATAAGTACAAGTTTTTAGATCTCAAATCAAGTGAAATTGGCAAACTTTGCTCAAAGTTGGGAAATGAAGTAAAATTAGCAAGCTTTACTCTTCCACTAATGGACATATATGACTTTGGAGACCTCTCAAAAATAAAAATTTTACCTTTTTTAGTGAAAAATGAAAGTTTTCAATAGTTAATTCCACTACAATAGATGAGGGGGTTTTAAAGATGAGATTTCAGTAAAGAATTGTTGAAATTCGGTTCTGTTTGCTAAAAGGTCACGTTGGATTATAGAAAGCAGTACATTGAAGCACAGATTGCACATCGGTCAAGGGAAGTTCGGAAAACACAGCATATTTGGTCGCTATAGGTGCTTGGTCCCATGCAGGTATTAACTACCTGAATAGGAGGGGAGGAATTTCCAGTATAGTTTTGTCGCAAACTGTTTATAAAAAATATTTTTCTAGAAATTAAAAAAAACGCAAGAAATGCAAGGCTGTCATTGCAAAGTGTGGAATATCGTTCACTTTTTTAATTCTGCACAGTAGCGATGAGCACCTTCGCAAGTTGTTTTCATTTTTCTTTCTAATGGAGATACTTTTATTGAACTGAAAGTAATTAAAGAGTCGTCTTGAGAAAGCATTTGAGGTCCAACACTTGTCTTGAGATTCTATAGTGACCAAATTGTTTAATTAGGAGTACAAGAGAGTGATATTTGTTTTGAGTAAGTAGATGGAAACAAGGTTCTCATGGGAAATCCATTGCAATGTTTTAAGAGAGTGTCAAATTGTTTGACAGTGATGTAGCTGGAGGAAGTTGGGAAGATATCGTCGACAAATTTGACATGGGATGGAAATTTATGAAGAACATGTTGTTTTTGCATTGAAGTACTTTTGAGTAGCCTTTGTTGGTGGAATCGTTAACCTCATGCACTGTATGACATATCTTGGTGTCAAGTGAGCGAAGAGCAAATGCAGAGGAGTTTGGAAGTCCGAAGTGGTGGTGCCTCTGTCTTCTTTGATGAAGACGATGTTGATGCCATAATTCTCAATCTACAGAGTGAGTTGTTAAGTCTCAAGAAATCAAGAAAGGTAATGCCTTTTTACCCTCAATATTCACATTTGCTTGTAATGAATTGAAGCAGACCGAGTACGTACCCAACAAATTAGTGGTCTATGTGCATTGACTCTTGAGTGTGGGTTTTCGGTGGTGTACCATGCCTTGCATGCGTTGTAGTTGTTGAAGTGGTGGCAATGCTTAAAAGCAGAGCATTTGTCATTTGAGCTGATGGACTGATGGTTTGGCCGAGAAAACCTTCAATTTGCAGGCTAGTTTTCTTGCGGAAGACGATGATGGCGAACCAGTACAATTAACTTCTCTTACTCCTTCAAATTAATTTTGAAAGCATAAAGTGGTGTTACACTTTATCGGAAGGGAATCCTATTCAAGTGAAGCAGTGCAAGAATGCATTTTCGGAATCAGAAGGTGGAAGCTAATGAATGCACCTTATTGTGGCCAGATAATCTTTTGTGTAGCCTATTGGATATATGAATCTTTTGAAATGAAGGAAATCGTCATACCTATCTACTGTGATTACAGGTTTTGCATTAATTAACAACCCCCTTGGCCCCCTCCCTGCTAAAGAAACAAGAACTGTTGATTTTTTGTAAAAAAAATTACAAACCCACCCTCACAAACGTTGATCTAAAAAACTCTGAATATGGATACAAATACAGAATACAATACGGATACGGATATAGAATACAGATATAGATGTAAATTGAATACGGATACAGTTACATGTACGGGTATTGATACGAGTACATATTGAAATACGTACTTGGTAAACAAATGATTATCCCATATTGTTTGTGAGAGTTCATGATTTTGGAAATTACAAAGAGGGGGAGGTGAGGGGGGAAGTTCAGAAAAAAATTTAATATAAAAAAACTTATTATAAAAAAATTTAATTTAAAATTTGGGGGTGGGGTGGGTGTATTAAATAATTAGAAAAAAAAATATGGATTTGGCATTGTGCCTCACTATCCACTCTAAAGACAGAGTACACAGCAATTCATCAAGTAGGATGGAAACCAGTACGTAGGTGAATGCTTGGATATGGAAAATTTCCAGTGCGGAAGAGGGCAAAGGAAATAACAAAGTTTTTAAGTTATACACTTTCTTTTGGGTTTTTTTGGAGTGTCCAGCAAACTCTCTTGCTGCTCATATGTGTACTCAACCATGTACAAGAAATCCCAAATTTCAATAAAAGAAATTTAATATTAACCCCTAAATGCCCGAGGCATGTTTTTAGCTTCCTGAAAACTGCTTTAAATTGAACAAAATGCCAACATTTTGATAAGATGTTTCAATTTTTTTGAAATTGTAACCGTACAAATTCAAACTAGACTTGTTAGAGATTGCATAGGAAAAGAAAGCACAACAATATCACTTATGAAGTGAAAGATTATAATGTTTGATTATGAGGGTGCTAAAATTGCAAAAAGGAATTGAAGTCTTTTTTGCAAGTCAAATCTAAAAAGTTGACAACCAAAAAAATATGAGGTTAACGGGCCTAACTTGAAGAACCCAAATCAATTTACAACTTCTCAAAATTCACTCTACAACTTTTTTAAATGAATTTAGAATGTGATTTTTTCTCCAAGGTCTAGTGTATTTGAGGCTCATTTCCAAGAGCTCTTAACACTATGGAAAGTCAAAATTGCACAGGGTACCCATGCACAAAATCTCTTATAGAAAAATCATTGTCATTTATTTTCAAGATCAGACTTTTGGAGGCAAAACTAGACTTCAAGAAGAACATTTAAAAAATATAATCTACTAAAAATAGCAAATTGGCTAGGATTTATTTAACTCCAAAGTTTTGCAAACACCATATTTTGGTGCCTTGGGCATTTAGGGGTTAAATTTGCATGCACAGCATACTTTCAAGAGTGCTTATGAGTAAAACACATGCCTTAGGCAATGCTTTTTTTATTTTAAAAAACATCACGGTACTGGCTGCAGATGTAGGTCACAAGCAAAGTTCAAGCATTCAAATTTTGACAACTGTCAATTGCATAGCAAAAGTGAGAAAAAAAAAGTTTACCTCGCAATGACTTCTAAGTTGTAAGTAATGATCATATGCTTAACCCTTTACTTCCTAAGAATTCATGATTTTAAGTTGCAAACTTTAATTGATCATATCATGGAAAGTATAATTTAAATGGAAAATTTTATTATATCATTAGCTTGAGTGAAGAATATTGCATGCATTGGTTTAAAATAAATAATTATTAAAATAAATAAAAATCTTCATATAAACTCTTCAAAATTGCCAAAAAAATGTGAGGCCCAAAATGGGCTTCTTAGGAAGTAAAGGGTTAATATAGTTCAGATTGTATAAGTCATGCAATGTATTTTAATGCTAGTCCTAGACACAAGTTTTCTAGCAAATTTTACTTAAAGCACACGACCTTCCAATATGCATTTTTTGCTTTAAAATTGCACTTAAATCATCCCTTTCTCTTGTAGTGTTCTAAAAACTACTTGAATTTCTTATTAAATGGTCAAACAAATTTAACTACCCATACCAAAATGAGCCTGAAATTTTAGATAGACCATATATAGTCAGTTGGGCATTTAGAGGTTAAAGATATTCTTTAACCCTCAAAGGACATTACAAGCCCTATAGGCACTTTGAAAGTTAAAACCTAAATTTTGTATAGTTCTTGTTTTGAAATGCTTTAAGTTTAACTATGAAAATGTAGCTTTAATAATCTACTTTTTACTCCATTTGAATTTTTCAAAATTGTTAAAATTGTAATTTTTATGGTAGATCAATTATACCACAATGCTTGTCAATATTATTTCTATTTTTCTTAAAATAATTCATACTATTAAGCATTTTTGCAGTTACTATAATTTTTACAAAGATTTTTTTTAAATCTTATAAATTTTGTTTTTTTCAATTATGAAAAGACTAAATTAGATTTTGACATACATTACTACATGTAAAAATTTCAAATTTTTGAAATGTGTGTTTTAATGTAGAAATTTAATTAAGTTTGACCAAGTCTAGGAATGAAATGTTCATGAAGTATTCAATATGTGTTGTATTTTTCCCTTGACTTCAAATATGTAGGTGTAATTAATAATCAATGGAATATTTATTATCATTCTAAACTAATTGCATTTTGTTATACTCATTTTTTAAAGCAATCCAAAGATTGGGGAAATTAAGTAAAAGATATGGAGGTTTAAAATTGATCATGACATCATGGAACTTCAAATTTTTGGACATTAGGTGTAATTCTCTGTAAGAAAGTTGAATCATTTCTTTTCACTTACCTAAGCAGATTTGCACAAGCAAGTGAAATTTGATTCAAATGTTGTTATGGTATTGGAATTGAATAATGGTGTTTAAGCAATTCATAAAATATGATATGAAGTTCATTGTTGTTGTATAGATTGACATCTTCATTCATTACAAAGGTGTTTCAACCCCTCCAATTCTTTGCAAGCAATTTGTGGTTTGTGACTTGAGAGGGTTTAGTCGACTACTTTGGATTGACTTTAGACTTGTTTGCATGCAAAATTTATGATTTGGGATATAAATCTTCAATAAGAATACAAAAATATAATTTGCACTCATATGCGAATCAAATATATTTTCTATTAATTTTTGAGTGATTTGTCCTCAAATATTCTTATTCTACAATTATTGAAGGAATTGTCACTTCATAGTTTTTTTGACACTTGAGTATTTTCTTCCTTGAAGACAATGGCCTGATAAATCATCTTTTAGGCCATAAAAATTATATTTTAGTAATTTATTTCAATTTGTTTTTTCTCTCACTTTTTGTTGTTACGATACAACAATCTATCATTTGGATTGTAGAAAAAGACATTCTTGGAATTTTGATAAATTTATTGATGTTTTTGGAGGTTTCATTCTTTTTAATGGAATCATAGTAATGCAAGGTGTATAAGTTTTTCAAAACGTGAATTCAAGTTAGTGAATTTTGAGTATGATAGTTTCCAACCCTAGCATTTAAAATTGAATGTTTTGGTATATATTTTTTATTTTTAGATGAAGCAGTGATTAAGATTTTTTTTACAGTTGTCAATTTTTAATATTTTTTTCATTGATTGAAAAATCTTGATACAAAAGAGACCATTTTTTTCATTTTGGGGGGCTCAAAATGTAAAGAAATTTCAGCACGGTTGCTAGCATGTGAGCTTAGGATCTTGATCCCATGAGCCTAAGAGCCTAAACTCCTATGTTATAAGTACCTATATTATAGGCACCTTCTATAGTTATAGGATGTTTATATTGTAGGTGTTTATATTATAGGTGTCTATGTTATAAGTATGTACAATGGTTAAGTTCCCATATTCTAATTATCACATATCTTTTGTCTCACCATGGATAGAAAATGAATATAAATATGACATGTCTACATTTCATTCTCACTTTCAATATAGGAATCTGTTCATTTTGCCATCAAAAATTCTCTTGATGGTAGATGGTAAGTTTTCTTTAATTCTTGTTGAATTCAACAATTTTTCTTGTTCATTTATTTTTTTAAATTTTTTTTAAAATAATTATTTTTCATTGACCTTGCCGTATGGGTAGGAATGCACCAATTGAAGTCTCAAAAAATGTCTAATTTGACGTCTCAAAAATCCTAAATCCAAAACCAAAACCAACTACCACGTCAGAAATCACAGGGGTCTAAGTTACAATCCATATCACTCATTGGATGGATGAAAAATATCCTATGTGGCACTGTCTGTCCATGTCATGCTTATGTAGCGGTGACTTGTCTGATACATGGTGCATTTTGGAGAGCTTCAAAGACTACGTTTTCTATGAAGTTAGAAAAAAAAACTAAAATCTTGCATATTTCTTGTGATTTTCACATGTTTTTTTCCCATCAATTATAACGGATTTTAGGAGACATCTACATCAATAACTTACCCATCAAATTGAAGTCCTCTTTTGTTTTTAAGATGTAAAAAAAATCTCAATTTTCTTATAGTGTAAGTACTCGGAGGTGATAGTAGGATGTCAGGTTCCAACAAGTGCAAATATGGGTTCAATAGCCATGTTGACTTTCTAGACATGCAGTTGCCCAACTATAGTCATCATTGTGTATGTCGCCCATTCCACAATTGACCTAGGCATAAGAATGCGTTCTACCGATGGTTGCCCATGTACACAAAGTTCTACTACCTTAGCACCTATAGTTGCCCTAGCTATGGTTGTAGAACTTGTGATTAACGCTTTCAGGAGGAAATCTTGTGCCTACATTGCAGGACTAGACCCATAGTTGTTTTTAATACACACACCCTTTTTTGTGGAATTTTTTGCTATGACCTTTATCAACTTTTGAAATTTGGAATGTATGTAACTAATAAAAGATGGCCTAAAATTTTTCCCAAAAAAATACAAACTCATGATTTCAAAATTCAAATTACATTGTAAGAGAAGTCAAACCTCCTTAATCTCTAAATTACTATTGTTTCCTTGGTGGACAAAATGAAATTTGGATACATTGTACAATATCTATTTTGGATGAAACTTTTTGAAACTTTGTCATAGTATAGAAAATCTTATCAAGTTTCAAGGAGAATTATTTTTATTTCAATCAATATGCTTCAACAAAAGTTATACAACAATAAGTCCAAAATTGAGCTCAACAAGCAACATGAAAAATATCACAAAATGTCTCATTAAATTTTTAGATATTTTTTTCTTAGATATTATTATTATTTTTCTATACATAAAGCTTTGATTCATTCTATTTGGCCTTGTATCAGAAAAGTTACAAAGAATCTTCTTGAAAAAAGCATCTTCTTAGAAATATAACTCATAAGGTTCGTTTTTTAATCCAATTTTCAAAAAAATTCTACATTTATTTTTGGCAAGGATAATTTTTTTTGCTAGAATAACCTCACTATTGAGATTATTGTGCTTCAATTCTATCTTTTCTATTATCAACTATTGTAGTTTTTTGTTCAATTCTGAACCTACTTGTGCTTCATAAAAAATTTAAAGAATAAAAATGAACTATTTTTTGTACTATAATTTTTTTTCCTAGACATTCAACTCAATTTTTTAAGACAACAATTTTTGAATTCAAAGTCTAGAGTGCTAAAAGTGTCTATAAGTGGTAGTCAAATTCATTTAAAATTGCACAATATTGTTTCGACAAATTTTTCTCTCCAACTTTGAAAGCTAGTATCTTCCAAATTGTACAATCAAACTTAGTGAAATATTTTACTACTAGATCTAAGATAAGTGTAGTACAAGTTCCTACACTACAACAATAGCAGTGTTTTATGACTGCAGAAATATGATTGAGGATGACTGGCAACTACTCACAATCATATTCTTCAATTCCAACACATTGGGGAGAAATATGATTGCAAATATGATTGCTAGTCATTTTTGGACCTTGTACTTTACAAGCATATATTATACGCCTATTGGGAACACCAAAGTATTTCATAGAGAATGTAGGGAACATGTTTGGGGAACATTGGGGTGATTGCACACTACGGTCGCCTCCTTGCCAAAGATACGAACTAATAAAAACTAGTACAAAATGTACCAAAATTTATACAAAATATTTCTGAATTGGTACTAAATGGAGCCAAAATATCATTTATATCAAAATTCAAAGTTGGCCCATCTCAATCAAAAGGTCTTTTGATAGATTCTCAAATTAAAAATTAAAAATACACTCTAAAGTCAAAATTTAGGCCTCGTACTAAAATCACATATTTGCAAGGATATTTTCTAATAAAGTTTTCCAAACCCTAATTAAGTGCTAAGGCATTGTTATTAAGCATTAGAACATTGAACTTATCTCTTTGAATTGCAAAAATGACCCCTTGAACTTGACACAATAAGTACAACAATCTAGAGTTGATTTCGTGACAGTACAAATATTTAATGTTTGTACTCTATACATTAAATTATTAAATGAAAGTCACTTTTTGTTGTGCAATTTTCAATATACACGTGATGTAAGACTTCGCTTCATTTTTCTTTTTAACAAACATTGACAAAAACTATATGAAAATTGACTCCAAACTTTCATCCTATGCAAAAATTCTGCTGTGACTACAATAATGGACAACCGTAGTGTGTTTTTACCCATTGAGTCATATTTCTAGTCATATTTTCATGAGAGTGACAATTTTTTATTTTTGATAGCCCAAGAAAAATATGGGCAATTCAAAAAAAATATGGACAAGTCATTGCATTAGAAAAGATTTCAGCCCTATAGAAGACTGTTAGTTATCACAGCGTTCGCATGCTGCCAAATCAACATGCTAATGTAGTCAAGCGACGACCACATCGGCAGCATATTATTTAATTATTATTTTTAAATAAAAAAATGAAAAAATAAAATAAAAAAATTTATTTATTTTCTATAATTTTTAAATAAATTTATTTTTATTTTTTATTTTTTAATTATTAAATATTTTGGACAACAAAATAGTATTCATAGGAATGGGAACACGGTTGAAACAATCTTCTAGAAGCTTGAAAAAACATGTAATGTTTAAAATTTTGAAATCCTAGCCAATTTTTTTTTTGGATTTTCAAGCCTAATCACCACTTTTTTAGAGTTTTGAAACCCTAGCCGTCATTTTTTTAGGATTTTGAAACCCTAGCCATCATTTCTTTAGGGTTTTGAAACCCTAGCCGCCACGTCTCTTAGCTCTTACTTGTTGTTACTTATTATTTTTTGCTTCTTAAATGTTTTTGTTTTTGTTGCAGTTTAGTTCTTGTTGCATCTTAACTCTTGATTCTTGTTACTTTTTAGTTTATGAATCTTGTTTCTTTTTCTTGCATTTTAACTCTTTTTTGTTCTTAGTTCTTGCTTTTTGTTTCCTTTTATTGCTTTTTAGTTCTTACTTCTTGTTTTTTTTTGTTGCCTCTTAACACTTGTTTCTTATTGCTTCTTAGTTGTTATTTCTTGTTGCATCTTAAGTCTTGTTTGTTGTTATCTTTTAGTACTTGTCACTTTTTTCTTCTTCTTTCTTTTATAACCATTTTTATTTTTCCTACTCTAAACTTGTGTTACATATTTTGTGTTGTTGTAAACCTTAGAAGGTTGAGCTTTGTTGTTCATTCACTACAAATTGACCTCTTATTTCTTTAATTGTATATGTAGGCACCAAAAGTTAAAACAAAATTTTTGGAAGCTATTTGCAACCCAATAGAGCCATCTTTACATTATTGTAAGGAATATAGGCCCTATTGAATTTTGTGAATGATTCATTGTAATATATATGTTTTATATTGTTGGCTAATAAATGTCAATGAAGAGAATTGCATTCGTTCTTGCATTTTCCCTCTCCAATATGATTGTCTCATATATATCTTTAAAATCATGTGTATGTATTTTAAACTACGTGAAGGGTTTTTTTAATTGTTAAATCATCTTGATGTATAATTGCAATGTGTCATGTCCATTTTCAATGCATGAAAAATGTAATTGTAGTTTATAATTAAAGCTATTTTGGACCTCAATTACCCCAATCACAAACTACACACAAATTTTTAAAATATGACTCTCAATTATTCAAAATATCACTTGCTTGAGTTATATTTCAAAATATATATTGGCCAAAATATAATTAATTATAGTCATATAATGCTCATACTTATGTATATCAAAATGTAACCTTACACATCCCAAAATATAACTACAATTAGTTATAAAATTACTAATGACATTCACATTAACTACCATGTCAATAAAGAATATGACTCACAAGAGTCATATTTCACACTAGCAAATAATATGATTCACAAGAGTCATATTTATATTCCACATCATTCAAAAATATGACTCGTGAGAGTTATTTCCACATAGCACAAAATATGACTCACAAGAGTGATATTCCACAATTCACATCAACAAAAAAAATGACTCATCACAGTCATATTCCACATCATTAAAAATGACTCATTGCAATCATATTTCACGTTAGCCAAAATATGACTCATTGTAGTCATATTCCACGTCAACGAAAACATGACTCACCATAGTTAAGTTGTCAACCAAAAATATGACTAAACGAAATCATATGCCATGTAGGATTTTTTTTCTTTACCCAGGTAGCTCAAGAAAAAGTCAAGTCCCCAAGGATAGTCAACATATACTCCACGTTGGCAAAATATGGCTAATTATAGCTAATTATACCTTCCAATCCATATGACTCAAAATATGACTGATGTCCAAAGCAACTTGTCGGTAATGACTGGACTTAGTCATGTTTTGAGTCATCTACAGTGATTTTTGCGTGAGTCATATTTTTCGATTTTATGACTCATTGTAGTTATAAAACATTGCTTTTGTTGTAGTGCTATGGATAGACTCCCCCCAATTTTTTATTTTTTTTGTGTGAATGCAATGAATATGGCAATTCTAGTGGATTTTTTTTATTGAAAAATGGGCTCAATCATTTAGGGATTCCCTATATTTGGCCAATTTTAAAAAAAAAAAATCTTCCTTGCTGGAAGCCTCATTATCTTCTAATGTCTAAGTAGAAATTCTAGAAAAAATTTCTTTACAATCAAAATGTCTATCACTAAGTTTTGACCTTTCAAATTTCCAATAAGAGATTTCTTCATTGCACAACAAATCACGAAAAAATGACTAGGATATTGCCAATTCACTTAATGGCTTAGCAGTTTTCCAAGAAAGTAAAAAAGGTGCTCAAAAGTATCAAATTCACTGTGAAAGATATTTAGGGTTCAAAGTGGAGGGCTTGTGTTGAAGAGGAGTTGTTGGCAAAAGAATTCGGTCGGTTACAGCTCGGCTCGCCATTTGGCGTTGCAGGGCTGATATCCCGTGTTCCCACTGTGCATGCTCAAAGTTAGATAAGTGCACTAAAATATCCACAAATTCTTGTGACGAATGTGTTCTGTTTTGTTACCTGGATTGTAGAGCTTTTGTTTTGAGACTGAAATCGGTGAGGATGCTGCGCGTGATTGGTTAACGGCAACAGCGATGATAGAATTGGGGGCTTCTGTGAATTAGGGTTAGGATGGCAATTGCATAGAAATCCTCGCAATAGGGTGGAGAGTGAGAGAGTTTTGTTGTAGGCAATTTGGTGGACGATGGAGGCTATGGTGGGGTTGGGGTCAGCAGCAGTTGATGCGGACGCTCTGTTTGAGGCTGCGGGGAAAGGAAACTTGGAGTTGATTGAGAAACTCTCTGAGGAGGATTTGAAGAAATCGCGCCTGCTGCGCAACGAGGACGAGCGGACGCTTCTTCACGTCGCCGCTGCGAACGGGCATGTGGAAGTGGTGAAGGCGATCGCGGAGGGCGCGAGTGATACCAAGGTTTTGGTGAATGTGAGCGATGAGGAAGGCTGGACGCCGCTGCATTCTGCGGTGAGCGGCGGGCGGGAGGCGGTTGTGGAGGTTTTGCTGGCGCTTGGCGCGGACGTGGGAGCAGGTAACAACGGAGGACGTACGGCTCTGCATTACGCCGCGAGCAAGAATCACTGCGAGATCGCGAATCTTCTCATCAAGAGCGGCGCCAAGATCAACAAGAAGGATGGCGTGGGCTGCACGCCGTTGCATCGGGCCGCCAGCGCAGGGCATGCGGAGATGTGTGAAGTGTTGTTGGAGGCGGGGGCGGATGTCGAAGCCACAGACCGCACGGGGCAGACACCGCTGATGCATGCGGTCATTTGCGATAACCGTCGTGTGGCACTTCTTCTGGTGCGCCATGACGCTGATGTCGATGCTCAAGACAAGGAGGAGTACACCGTGCTTGGTCGGGCAACCGAGGAGTTTCGCCCTATTCTGATTGATGCCGCAAAAGCTATGATGGAGGGTACCTGATACCTCATTTTCCCAGTAGTGCACAAAAGAGCTAAACACTGTAAATCCAATTTCTAACTTCTAACGATCGAGGTCCTAGGACCATTGGGAAGAGTTCAACTTTCTGGTTCTCGTTGAGCAACTGTTACTGATTGTGCATCTCATATACCAATCTCAAGTCAATATCATTTTTAGGTCTTCATGACGAAAGCATGAGGCAGATGCAGATCTATCCCTCCTGGATTCAAGAATAATACTGCCGACCATGCCTGAGGTCGGAATAGTTAGGTTTAGTTTTGCCCGGAGATGCTGTAAATCCTAAAAGGTTAACAATTCCGTATGGTAAGTTTCACACTATCTTCGCTATTTCTGCCAAGGATTTTGGACGGATTCTGTGAACTTCATCGAACCTCACTTCCATAACGAGAATCTGAGCATGGAAGCAGCCCCGTAGCGCGACTCAAATGTTAGAACTTATGTGTAATGGACCATTAGAATTGTAATGAGTGAATATATCAACAGGTGCGGTCTTCACTGGACAGCAATGAATGGCAATAATGATATGATTTACGTCACCACTATCTATCTACAAGATCTGTCAAAATTTGTACCGATACTTGTCGGCTAACCACGAGGTGCCTTCACGCAACCCCTCGTTCACTCGGGGATTGGGAGATTAAATTGAACCTTCAGAAAATACACCTCGTGGGCACTAGAGAGCAAATCTGCATGACCTGAATGCCTTGGTGAATAAATTGCTGCAGTATGAATGTGTCGTGAAGCAGATTCGCGATGCCAGTCAGGCCGGCCGGAGTCGTCATGAGGATGTGAACTTGCAATTAGCCTCTTCAATTCGATTGCTTGGTCTGTGCACTCTAATTGTCACTGAAGCTGAAGGCCACACCACAAGTGATCTCAGGTGCCTCTTGTTGCAGATCAGTCTGGTCAAGACTAGAGCCTACACCGAAGCTATTGATAATTCCTGCCATTCTGGGCATGTTTGAAGTCTTGAAGATTACCGTATGTGTTTCTAGCTCCAGAATGCTGATCTGCTGGTCGACTCCAACTCGTGAAGTCCATTTAATCCAACTGCAATATGTGATCTCAACATGATGTCAGCTGCTGTGATGTCAGGGGCGGTGCAAAGGGATCCCAGTAGGCAGGGCTCTGTGAGAACGGAGGACCTTGAGAACCAACCGCAGTGACGTCGACCCCTTCGTGCGCAGAGGATCCATAGCTGGGGGGAAAGCCAATCTCGTATTGCGCATTTAGGTGAGGACTAAACATCTCACTGCTGGTCTCGTCGTACAAGTGACTCGTACTCGGACCAGGCAGAAATGGAGCTCCGACCTCAACCCCGGGATCAAACTTCGTATGCACGTCCGTACCCGGTGCATGAGAGGAGCGTTCACGCATGCTCTTGAAAATGGACGAGGTCAAGAGCAGGCTGAGCGCTGACGGGGTGGAGCTTTTCTTGAGGAGACTGGAATGCACGACTCCAAGAGAGGGAAGCTGGTAGGGTTCGCTGGCTTGACCTGGCCAAGCTTGATGTCCTTCACTTGGCTGGGATTGATCGTCGGGCAAGGAAGGCACATCATCCCACGATGTGGGACTCGCACCGCCTTCCTCCTCCTCTTTCATTTTTGACGGTGTTGCAGCAGCAGGTGCAGCTGGGGTGGCCGCTGACGGTGCTGAAGCTATCTGTGATCGCTCCGGTCGCAACCACGAAATGTACCTGAAAACAGGTAGACACAAGGATTGAACACAGATTTGTCAGCTACACTGAAACCTCTGTATGACGTCCCTCTCTAGGATGGCATTCTAGATTGACTTGCATTACTGCCACATCATTACGACCGCAGCACACTTGTCACACATTCAAACTGCCAGTATGTCACATTGAAAACGTTGTGACCCCAGGGGGCAAGATTCAAGGATTCAAGGAAAGAGGACGGAATTCGCGGGAGAGGATTCAGTGCTCACCTGCTGAGATCGACATTGGAGACGGAGGTCAGACCTCGGTACTCAAGACCTTGAATATCGAAGCTGGCAGCAGCGGCTTCTTCTTGCGACAAGTTGCCACTGGGATTTCCCAGATACAAGTATTTGTTTCCGAGCACCTGACCGAGACGAGCCTCCCATCTTCCCAAGGACGGGTGTCGCGTCATCCCCTTGAACTTGGCCGCGCCGCGGGAGAAGCCACTCCCTTTCCGCCTCAAGGAGGCCAAATACTCTTCCCGCGACACCGACTGCATCTCCTCCACGTCGCGAGCGTAATCCGTCACTGGGAAATTGATCAAAGTCCCCGGACCCCAGTACTTCAGAGCGGCGAGATCGTAAGCTCTCGCAGCTGCTTCCTCATCGTCGTAAGCTCCCAAGTAGACTTGCTTCCCCTTCTTGTTCTGCGCTTCGTTCCATGTACTCTTGTCCCACAAGTGCGCCTCGTAGCGCCCCGTCCAGCGATGGCGCGTGACGCCTCTGTAGATGGAGCTTCGCTTTCCCGGAACGCAGGCTGGCATCTTGCTAATGCGCTCCTTGGCGGACGAGCCTCGGTCGCGGCGACTGCGCTTCATTCCTCTGGGCTCGTTTGCAACAGCTGCAGCTGCTTCCACCACGGCGGGCCTCGCGGGTAAGACGACCTCCTCGCTCCCCGTAGTTGTCTCCGTCGGCCCTTTCAGCTTCAGCTCCGTGGGCTCCATGGCCCCAACCGAAATTCCGCAACCTACTACTACAACCTGTGGGCTTCACGGACCATGAATGCGGAACGAATTCGCCAATTCCTGAACTGTGACTCTAAACCTGTGAAATCTCTGCGACGATTCCAATGAAATGCAGATGGAAATCGACCGATTCCGTGGGAGCAGGCCCGGATTACAGAAATTCAATCTATCATTTGTTCTACATTTGTTCTACATTTCTTCTAGATAATGGTGACGGCAGGGCGATTGCAATGACGGAGTGGTGGGAGGGATGTGATCGTGGGAAAGAGGACGTTGAGAGTTCAGCTGAACTCCGAGTGTTGGTGGCAGCGAAGCACGCGACCGTTGCAACGGCTCTTGTTCCGATCCTGGTGGTCCTAGTCCCGGTTCCGGTTCCGGTTCCAGTTTTTGGCGGGCCTGTTTACGGACCCGTCCAACTCAGGAGTCCAACCGGTATATTGGCGCTCCAAATGTATTTGTAACTTTTGACTTGTGTATAATTAGAACATGAAATTACTATCATTGGAAACACATCTAAGATGTTTTCAATAGACATGAGAAAATTCAAATTTAGACATTGGACAACTACTTTAAGAGCAAGGGAAAATAAAAGAAATTAGAGAGGTTGTGGCAAATCATGCTTACCATGTATTGCATAAAATTTGACCAATTGCATGTTATATTTGGAGTGGGACAGTTTTTCATTCCCATGATAATTGTGTTCCTTTGAAAGTCTAGGTGAATTTTCTCTTTTATTTTTAATTTTTAATCCCAAATCCAAATGCATTGACCAATAAAATTGTTTTTGTTGTTTGGTTATGTTTAGGTATTACTTATATTTAGGAACCTCACAAGGTTGGTTGAAAAGGACAACTACAAGTATCTCTACAAATTTGTTGTTGGTATGGGTCTTTAAAGTATATTCATAAATGATTTTTCTTTTTTGTGTAGTGAAAGCCAACCATTTCTAACTTCCTACACTTCCTTAGATTTCAAAATTTGTTTATTAGTTTTCATGGTAAAATTCCTTGAAATTAAATTAAGGGTTGGAATTAAGTCCTTCTACCTTGTGACAAATTAGGATGCATTGTGTATATCATTCCTTTGGATCTCTAAGGAATTATTTGCAAAATCTCCATGAAAGAAGAAGATTGCTTTATTAGCATTAAACAATATCAAAACTGAAAATGATTGTTTAGAATTAAGAATAGGTCACTTTAAATTACATTTTGGGGGATTCTGTCAAAACAAATGAGGTTTTGACTTTTTGACCCATTTGGAGGGCACTTAAAAGATTATACAAGAAGCAAGTGGGAACTTAAAGTTGGAACTTTGACCTTCACACTAGAAGTCTCAAGTCCTACATTTGATATTATTATTTCACCTTCTACAACCCAAAGAAAGGAACTGAAGGAAGTTGGAATTTGGCCTTGAATGATTGAATTGGGACTTAGAAAGTTGGGAGTTGGGATGTAATGTGAAATGTTCCATACCTTGAGTTCATTCAATTTTGCTAGGATTAATCACCAAGGACAAAAACAAATTGAATGAGGTGGGCTTTATAATAAGACTTATAAAACAAGATTAAATTAATGACTCAATGCCTTACATGAATAAGATATTGTTGTTTGCATTGGCTTCAACCCTTTAGGTCCAAAGAACCCAAAACTAGTTTCCATAGTGTGAAAAACAAAAATAATTCTTAATCTAGGAGGGTTTGGAACTACTGACATTAGAAAATGGAGGTTCCCAATCCATTTGATAGAGAATGAATTGAAATAGAATAATACAATTGCATGTAGAAGTTATGTGTGATTATATATGGGCATGTCTACCAATCTTTGTATAATAAATGGAAAGAAGTGCAAAAACTAAATCCTTTGTGCATCTTCAAAAGCATTGGCAACTTTTTTGAAAGAAAGCTAATACAAAGATGGCACAAGTAGATAGGCATCTTCTAAAAAGAAGTTTGCCATAAAGAAATATGACATATTAAATTGTGTATACAAAGTTGTTAGTACTTTTGTATATTATAGTGAACTATGTGCAATTTTTAGTCTTTTTTTTCAATCTTCTACTATAGATGCTAGTTTCAACTAGTACTTCTATGTAAGTGTTGATTAGTCACAAAACAAGCACAATAGAACTTGTGTCAATTTCAAATAGAAGATCCTACATAGGGCATTTGCATGGTATAGTACACTAGTTTTTATGTTGCAATGTACTACTTTTCATTTCATTCTTTCTTATGATTTTTAAATTTTCAAAACATCATCCATAAAATAGTGACTTATCATTTTACAAAATATTTATTTATAGATTGTGCATAATATCATTCACTTGAGAAAAATCTGAAAATTTTCAATTTTTTTTTAAATAGTTAAAATGAATCATTCATGAAAAGAACTAGCTCATTGTCAAACTAACTTAGTACACTTCAAAATTCAAAAAAAGACAATGAAAATAAGGTTGTGATTGAAATTTCGAGTTCTAAAATTTCTAATAGACAAATACATGATTGAGATGAAATAATGAAATATTTTTATTGTTAAAAAGATTTTTTAATGATTTTAATTTTTTGATGTGATTTAGAGTGCAAATAATTTGATACTCTTTGCAATGAAAATTAAAATATAGAATTAAAATTTGGATGCTTTTACTTTCAAAGTATTGTCATTGTTAACTTTGGTCAAATTATTACTAAATGAGAGGTTTTAAAATTTTATATCTTCAAGATAATTTTCTACAAGAAAATCAAAGTTTTAATTTCTTTTTTATGTTAATATAAATGTAATACTTAGTCCTTTTAATTTTATAATAATCCAATGCTAAACATTTTTTTAAATATTTTATATCAAAATTCTATCAAAATGAACAAGAAGGGATATTGAGTGCTCAAAAGGGCTTAATAGGTTTGTCTAACCATCAACAAACTAAGTGATATAGACCAATCTTTTGACACAATGGTAATATAGACCAATGGTGATGTAGACCAAACTTTTGACACAACCCTTTAACCCCTAGGTTGAAAAGCATTCAACATGAAGAACACTCAACATGGGCATATAAGGTAGTTTGCAACCCTTTTGGTCTATATTACCTTGATTGGAGGCTACAATCATTAAGCAAGGAGGCACAAATTGAAGAACAACCTTTCACAATAGCTCTTGATCAACTTTTTCAAGTAGTTTCTCAACATATGGCAACTCCTTGGCCGCAAAGAACTTGCAACTTACAACAAAGTCAAAATGCAATCGAGAATGCAATATGGACCACAAAAAACTCTAGTTGTTGAAAATGATAGTGTAACTGAAATAATAGCACATGGAGTTCTACAACATGATGGAGTTGAGAAAGCTCCATTTCACATCATTCCAATAATTATTGCAAAAGTTAGAATTTTATTTATTTCAATGTGAAATATATTGGGAAGCAAAAAATATATTCTAAAAAATATAAATAATTTTTTGGGAATTGTATGGATTGATAAATACTCAAAAAAATTGAACCATTTAATTCCAAATAATGTGGTAAAAATTATGAGGAGTTTTATTTTGCGGACAATAACAGTAGTAAAAATATACAAAGTTGTCTATTGTTCTCAATTTTGAAAAATTTCAAATTCAAATGTAGAGTACGAATTGTTTAGTAGAATATTTTCAACATTGCAATTGATAGTTCTCAATTTCTTGGAAAAGTTATAAGCACATTAGTTTCTTCTTTCATCCAATACTACTTTCTACTTATCAATTTTTTTAATGATGAATATAAAAGTTTTTTTGGTTAAAAGTTTTTTTGCATGTTTTCAAACCATTTTTCAACATATTGACTAAATTCACAAGTTATAGACCATATGAGTTTTTTCCTAAAAATGTTGAAAGACAAAACTTCACCTTTTGAAAGGGCTAGAAGGGTGATCGCACACTACAGTCGCCCCCTGCCAAATATACAATCCAGTAAAAACTAGTACAAAATGTACACATATTGGTACAAAATGTATGCTAATTGGTACTAAATGGAGCCAAAACGCCATTTATACCAAAATTCAATATTGGTATTTTCAAAAGTTTTTTTCACAGATTCTCAAATTAAAAATTAAAAAAACAATTTAAAATCAAAATTTGGCCCTCATACTAAAATCACACATTTGCTAGGATATTTTCTTATATAGATCCTAAAACACTCATTAAATGCCTAGTCTAAGTACCTAAACATAAGAGCATTGGATTTAGCTCTTTAAATTGTAAAAACAAAACCCTAAGCTATGCAAAAAAAGTACAACAATGCTCAAGCTGAATCTGTGACAGGACAAACATTTAATGTTTGTACTATGTACATTAAATTAATAGATGAAGTTCACTTTTTGTTATGCAATTATCAATGTATGCAAGATATAAGACTCCGATCGATTTTTTTTATTTTTTTTTAAGTCACAAAAACTATGAGAAAATTGACACCAAACTTTAACTATGTGTAGAAATTCCACCATGACTACGATTTCGGACAACTGTAGTGTGCTTTCACTTCTAAAAGCCTACATTTTGAAGTTAAGGCACATCGAGCTTATAGTTAGTGAGGATATTTTGCTCTAAAATTTTAGGATAACGTACTTGAATAAATCAGCTAAAAGATCCTATTTTTGGGATTTTTGGAAATAATTATTGATGAAGATTTTGACCTTACTTTGGAAATGAGTATTATGAAGTGATGTTGGGCCTCTAAACATGATGGCCTTTTAGGATGTAATGTGGTAGACCTATATTTTCACATTTCTTGTATATTGTCCATGATGTTGTACAAATTGTGAAAAAACTCTAAATTCTTGAAATAGAAATGATATATCATTCTAATTTTTTGCACACCCACTTTCTATCCTTCATTTCCAATTTGGTATGGTTACTTTCTCCTTTTTGGTCCCGTTGACTCCAATAATTCCACATTTACAAAAGATTTTGTTTATATTCTAGTTCCCACCAAAACAAGTTTGGGACCTAAACTCAAAGAAGTCACTAGCTTGGAGGTTTAGTATATACGTGAAATTGGGGGACATTTTATGGGGGGTATTTATCTAATATTTTATAATTTAATATCCCCTATTGTTAAAAATAATTCTAAATTTCCGTTTATTATAGCACCCTATATTATTTACAATATACTTTGAGTCCAATTTTTTGGCCCCTATATTAGATTTAGAAATTAGAACTAATAGTTGTTGTATGGGTTTTTTTCTTTTGTCCTTTCTCTTTCAAACCATTTTTTTTATGGTTATTGAAAACTAAAATGCAATATGTTTGGACAAATGTACTATCGCTAAACAAATACATTCACAAACTATAAACAATGCCCCCTAGTTGTATCAAACAACTTACTACTAATCATCTACAATCCTAATGAATACAAAAAGTGCAATAAGAGTATATTAAAGCAAAATTCATGATAGATTCTTCAAATTCTAAGTGATTTCAAAAGACTTTACAGATAACTCTCAAGGCAACTAGAACCCTTCATCCACGGTTCATGGACAATTTGAGACAAATAATGTGTAATTTTTTGTCCATCTCTTCTTTGAGGTCATTAAGTATCCACCCTAAAAAATTATTTTCCCCACATATTATTGCCCCTTTATATTTTTTCTACATAAAATCTAATACATGGTATTAAACATAACCTTATATTACTTAAAATATCCAAATGTAATTCTACATGCCCTATATTTGATATAATTTTTTTATAAATTTTAGGCACAATAAATATATAGTACCATATCTTAGATCTCACATGGTTTCCAATATGCGCACTAAGTGACTTCCCCGTGGACTTAAAGGATTCAGAATTTAGGCCACACTTCGATGTGATGACTAAGGCAACCAAATTATTAAAAGAAAAAACATTCACAAACTTTTTGCAAGTAGGTGATTAAGTAATAAGCAACAAAACTCGCATATGGAAAAAATATCAAACTCTAAAGACATGATTTTAAAGAAACCAATAATTCAAATTATTCTAGTAATTGGAAACTTTAAAAAAGTTGATCATAAAAACATTGTCACTTTCTTTAATTACTAATTTTTAACAATTCAATAGTATTGCATAAGGTAGTATGCTCATAAATCGTCATTTTAAGGGCTGTTGGGCCTTTTTGACGCTTTTCAAATGCCCAAAAATATTTTCACTTATATTTCACTTAAAGAAAAATTGATATGAAATCTAACATAAGTGGTTTCATATTTTTCGGAGCATTTATGAATTACTTATGAATTTTCAAAAAATTATGTGGTAGGCATCTATTTGTGATCCCACACACATGCAGTCTGAAAAAGATATGGCTAGACCAAAAACAAGCAATGAGGCATTCAAAAAGTAATATACTAGGTTCCTAAATGTGGCCCTTCCTAAACTTAAACAAACCCAACATTCTTTTAACATGTTTAAGAAGGCAATTGGGCAATCAATTCTCATAATTTAGAAAAATTAAGTGGACACACCTTGACTTTGAAATGAACCCTCCATGGCTCTTATTCAATCCATTAAAGAAGTATGAACAAATCTCATTAATGTTTTGACATTATAAGCATTCCAACTCACATCCATTGACAATCGCTTTTGAAGCCACTTAAGAAACAATTTGAAGAAGAGGATCTAAATTAGAGAAATTTGTGTTTATTACTTTGCATTAAATCCTAAACGACCAAGACCTGACTTTAGACTTTTTGAGAACTTGGGCAAATTCTATTGACTTCATAATTTAGAATTTTTACATGAAACTTTTAGAACAGATATTAATTATCATAATCTATGTGTGAAGCTTTGTTTCATGTTATTTCGATCAATATTGCAAATGTTAGAAGGGTTTTTTTCCAATGTTAAACTAGGCAGGAAAAATATATATTCTAAAAAAACATTAATTATTTTTTTGGAATTTTATAGATTAATACCTATTTAAAAATATTTTAACCATTCAACTCTAAATAATGAGGTTAGAGTTTTTTTTTGTGAGCAATGAAGATAGAAAAAACATATAAAATTATCTTTTGTTTTCAATTTAAAAAAAGTTCAAATAAAAATAAAAGTAAAGGATATTAATTTTTTACTAGAATATTCTCACCATTGGGATTAACAATTTTCAATTTCTTGTAAAAGTTATTAGTAGAATAGTTTTTTTTTCATTTAATATCACCTTCCACTTTACAATTTTTTAAAAGATGAATATGAAAGTTTTATTGGTTACAAATTTTTACACATGTTTTCAATCTATTTTCCAACACATAGACTAAATGCATATGTTTTTTTCCTTCTAAAACATCTATAGTCTACAATAATAGTAAATTTTTTGACACACAACACATATTGAATACTTTATTTTGCCTTCTTTACAAAAAGCTTTTGGTTAAAGAGACCCATATTTGGAATAGAAAAATTCAAAGATACTCCAATCTAGTATGCATTTAAAATTTGAAATTTGAAAAAAATCTTTCAAAAAAAAATTGTCTAAAATTAAGTTGTACAATAAAATGATCAATTAGACTTTTAGAGGCTAAATACAAATTTTGTGGCAAAAATAGTAGCTAAAATGATGGAGGACTTTGAAAACATAGTACTTTTCATATTCAAACATCCATATCGGACAAATGTCAAACCCTTAGAGACTAAAGGTGGCCATGCTCTAAGTTTTTTTTCTACTTCACTAACTTCACTAATAATAGTAACTATCATTATATTTTTGCCAATATTTAGCCACTTTGATTTTATAACACTAACTCTTCTTAAAGTCAAAATGTCTTGTGCTTATAAGGTCATTCCATCTAAAATCATCCAAATAAGCTTTGTAGTACCACTAGGATTTAAAGAAAAAAAACTTGAAGAATCTTTTAAATGGTCAAGAATAGTGTGACTTTTGGAACCAAACAATTCATAATAGTTGTAGTCTAGATTTTGCCTTTCTCACAAAAACCCAAGACTATAGTATAGGGATTTCAAAATCAAGGGAATGGTCAAATAGTCTAACGTTTAGTAGCTAAAGTCACTTCTATTTTAGTTATAAATGGAAATTGCTATAAAATATCTCATAAAATCATAAACAAGTTGTTACAATCTTATTCCTACGTACAATTTGGTCGCTAGTCTTTAATAATGTTATGGACACATGTGTACAATCCTTGTTTTGCCTAGAGTGTAAGAGGTATAAAACAAATAGTTAGGGTTAGAGAACATTTTGTCTTGCGCATGCTCTAGAATCTCTATATGCAATTCATATATAAATATATATATATATATATATATATATATATATATACACACAAACTTTTTTTTTTATTGCACATTTGTACCCATTCATTAATTACCGGTAATCTTCTTTACCAAAACAATTTGTCATAGTCACTACTTAGCTAGCCTAATCACTAATTTATCATGAGTTTGAAATCCATCATAGTCCTATATACAACAATTGGTCTCTATCTAATATAGAGCATGAGTGTGTGTAATGCGAGGTCTTGATTATTCATACTACATATTATCAAACAACTTGTTCTTTTATCCACACGCTTAGTTAAAACCACATACAAGTGTGCACCTAAGCAGACTCACCTTAATCCAAATCCCATCTAAAGCTTAAATTTTAATTTGATTGCAAATTAACTTCAAACCCATAACAAATTGTATATCATTCTAGCAATGGTGCAACCAGGGTACAAGGGACTTAATGAAATTAGTGGACTTATGCAACATTATATGTTTAGTATTGTATTACACCCGGATTTCTATTGGCATAACTCAAATAACATTTGTCTATAACAGTAATACATTCCAAGATGGAATAAGAAGGTCAAAGAACTTAGCTAAGCAAACCTATAGATTCATGTCTTTTCTATAATTTGTTGGACACACCAAGTAACACAACAATTACATGTTCAATTTCTGAATAAGGAAACTAACAATTTGTCACACAGAGTGTAATACACTCTGGGTTTATACACTTAAACACCGTATGATAAACTCATCCCAGTTGAACAACAATTTATGTTCAATACACACATACATACAACAAACACACAATTTGTTATTCGAAATTAATTAGACAATTATTTATATACACAATCAACAACAATGATTCCACAAATGGTCACTAAATCTTGGGGAGTGCACTTAGTTCTACTATAACAAACAACGTGCAAACAAGTGGTTTTTAATAAACTATAATTTTAACCTAAAATTTTGATCATTGTTTAATAATGACTATAGGTTTCTATTGCCAAAATTTCCAACTCAAATAAAATATGAAATGATTTCTAAAAGAGGTTGAAAATGAACTAAAATGACATGTTTTTCAACTCAAATAATTATAGAGAACACATTTAGATGACCATTGAATCAATATTCAACCCAAAATGAGCTTTCAATAGAGAGTTATTTTTAGGAATTTTTTGTTCATTTTTTAGACAATTTTTTCTTATATAATATAGGGGTGTGAAAGTTATTTTTCAATTTTACAGTGTATCTTTTTACTTCAAAAATTTGTAACTAATTATTACTAACAAATAAAAATATCAGTAATTCAAAACATAAACTTTCAAAGTAGGAAAGTCTATTCATATTTTTTTAATTTTTATTTATTTAAAATTCAAAAAGTATATAGGGGGTCCAAAGTTGTGTTCACACATGGTTTCTAATGGACACTCTAAGTGACCCCTCTAAGCTCTAAATTGCACAATTTTGTCTTCTAATTGCTCCAGCTTGGTAAAGCTAATATTGGCAATTATCCCAATATCCTATTCTATCTTAAATCAAACAATTTGTTTAGTTGCCAAGTACATTACTACCATATTCAACCATTCACAAACAAATTTCTTGAATCAATCAATTATTTGATAATCATAGGGGTTGAACAAATTGTCTGATGATGTAGACGTTCATGAAACCTATTGTTCTTAATTCAACAACCCAATAGAACTTTGTCTCTTACACTTGAGCTTTTTGTAATATTTCAATTTAGTCCATTCATTTTTCAACTACTAATCTAACAAATTATCATTCATAATCTACACAAAACAATTTCAAGTTTGGAGAGTGGTAAGGGACTACATTACCAGATTTTTTTAGTATCATCCTTCCAATTCTATTTGCAGTCTAAATCTTCAATATCTATATCTCCCAATTTTCTATGCATGTTGTCACAATGAATTTTGTTCTTGAATTTTGCAGAAAATTATTGAGCCTTTACTTTTACAAATCGTTGTAACAACATCCACTCAAACAAACAAGATTGGACTGATTTCTTCCTTTTCACTCACCTTAATCATATTCAATCACTACTTAAGACAATTGGTTAATCAATTTGGTGCATGATGTTTTATCTATGAATGATTATTAATCTCCAAACTTTACTCTCACAAATTGTAAAAAGAATCAACCACACTCAAATGGATAAATATATAATTTTAGAATACAACATTCTATTTTATGAGTTGTCTTAACCCAAAGATTAAGTAGTAGAAAGAGTGGAATTGGTAAATGTTTGATGGAGGTAGCTAGTGTTGAATTCAATGACAAAGTACATTGTTTCTTGCTAATGGAAATGTTGTGTAAATGCAATTATAATAATAGGTACAAAAGAATTTTTTTTTTCTTGAGGTTTCAAGGATTCAATTTTATGGTTTGGGGTTTGAGAAATTTGTTGAAGAATTTCTTACTTGTGAGAGTTTTTGAAATCATGGGCAGATTGGAGAGCTTTGCTTGATAGAAAATAGGGCATGAAGTCATATCATCAATAACACTACAATCTAGGTTGTCTTCACAAGAGATGAAGTCATAGAGGTAGAATTAGTAAATGGTAAAAGGAGGTAGCTAGTGTAGAATTTTATAATAAATTGTATTGGTCCAAATCATTGTACGAATCCAATTATGGCAACTGGATTAATTTTCCTAATTGTGTCTTTTTTTCAAAATTCAATTTGTTGTGCTCAACCAAATCAAGAAAGTTTGGGAGATTTTTTTTCTTCTCATAAACAAAAGTATTTCGTTGCAACGTTTTTTTATTTCAATTTCAAAAAGTTTTTTCTTCAACAATCTAATTTCCTCTATCTTGGTTTGTGGCATTTCCAATAATATTTTGAAACACCTCATGGGCATGCACTTCTGGTGATTTTGAAATTTAAAAACAATTTGAAGTATTTTGAAGGAAAAAAGGACTAGTTTTAAAATGTCTTACATTGAATGAAAAAATGACACGTGCACTTGTTATAAAATTAATTTTGGATTTTTCTTCTATTTGATAGTTTGTATTTTAGTATGCACCCAAAGAAGCAACTGGCCCTCCCGGTCTCCCTTCCAAGTGGGCCCCCCTCCACTATTGATCTAGTTAAAGAAAATTAGCCCCCCACTCAATACCATTGATTTCATTTTTTCAAAAAAAATAGTTATTGGTTGTTGAACCTCCATGGGCGATTTCAATATAAGAAATAGAAAAACTCCCACAATGCTATCAATCTTGCTCTACAGAAAAAATCTTAGTCATTGTTGATCAACACCATGATGATTGGCTGTTTGCAAATGAGGAATTAGGGTGAGCCATACCTTGACATGAAAGTCCCAATGGCTTTTTGGGTTCCGCCTCTCCTACTTGTTAGGCCAAATGTTTGCCCAACAACCAACTTGCTTTGAATATTACTCATTTGCCCAATGTTAATTATTTTATATTCTTTTTATATATCCAAAAGATTCTAGTTACTAATAGAGATTACCCTGTCATATTTATCCTACACGATGCTCCACGCCTAATGGTGCTCCAATGAAGGCCTAAACCCTGGCTACTTGCTCCGCTACATAGGGTTTAGGTGCTACGATATTATTATAATAATATTCCAGAGGGCTAAACTCATGATGGGTGGACGGGCTGAGTTGGGGGCGGGCAGGCAAAAAATTTCCCAGTCGGGCTGCCAGGCGGAATCCCGAAACCCCGAGCGCGCTGTGTCTTCCGTGAGTGTGCTGTTTCAAGTGTCTTGCTGTTGGTACAAGTAGGGACACACAATCTACCCTGCGTCACCGGCGAGAGCGGCGACAGGTGAGCTTTGAATCGCATTGATCCCCTTTCGTTTTCGTCTCCCATTTCGATTCTCAATTTTGCTCCATGTCAAGAATTAGGGTTTGAATTAGGGTTCGAGGTTCTGGACTGTAGAAGAGTTAGAGCGTTGGAGAGTGGGAGGTCTTGTATTGGGTTGGGATTTAGTTCTTTTGATGGGAATAGGTTTTGGTGGTTATTGGTTTAGAGTTCAATTTCCGGAGTATATTCAGTAGATTAGTTTGCTGTTCTAGTATGGAAGCCCCTTTCTTTTCTCATTTCGTATCTCGAGCAGATATTTGGAGTTGGACACCGCATAGAAGTCCATGGAGTCAGATTGCGCTGGCTGCTGTGGTCTATTTCCGAAACGGAGGAAAGAGTCAAAGCCAGTCTTGCACATTGACAAGAATTATTCCAAGGAGCATTTGCTGGGCTTCACTGCCGAGGAAGTTGAAAAAGCCGCACAAACTGCATCCAAAAAAGGGGTCAAGGCCAACCTCCCTGTACACGAGTACAGACCACCCTGTTGTGGTACCGAGACTCCTTGTATCGATGGTACTAATCAGCTTGGATCCTCATACATTGGAACTCAGTACGAGACTCTCAAAGAGATTCGACCTGGTCACAGACCACCTAAAGTCACTCACCACGTTGTTCGTTCAGAGGTATAAGGATTTATGCTTGATCTTTGATTCGTTGACTCATATTTTATTTCTATTCTTTTGATATGAGAGTAGATTGCCAGGTTACAGGGTTCTTTTGGATTCTCTTTTGAGATACCATGCCGTTTTCCTACTGCATTACACTTTTTTGAAATATGTTATCTGAAGTCCAGGATTCACAAGGTAACAAGATGATAAACGATTATGTTCGTGAGCGGAAGATCGGGATTGGCAGTTATGGCAAAGTGGTAAGCAATTTTCGATAATGTTCATATTCTGGTTGTCAGCGAAAACTCTCTACCGTGCTTGTTTGCGTGCGTTCTGTTTAAAACACGGTATATAGTCTGTGAGGGCCACTAAGTCCATATAATAATTTAGATTTTCTGGCATTGGGTGTTTGAGCCTCAACTTATTTACTTATCTTCTTGTTATGAGGCAGGTTTTGCATCGAAGTCTAGAGGACGGCATGTTCTATGCACTCAAGGTATGTGAAAGGGGAGATTTTTACTGATGAGAGAGTATTGAAGACTTTTTTTTCTCGAGTGGGTTTATTTGGGCAAGAGGTGTATGAGAGAGTTTCATAGCAGACCACTCTAGTATTACGACTTTTTTTTCTTCTAAACCTCATAGCATTTCTAACTAGTTATTGCAATCCGTAAATCATTCGATGATGGGAATTGAAGTTCATTACTTTAGCATTTTTATAATTTAGCGTTTTGAGATGCTTAACACTACCATTTTGTGCAGTTCAAATTTATGTGTGGGGTGTTGTCATTGTACAGATCTTCCATAAATCGCGTTTGTGCAAATTGCGAGTGTCGCCCTCTGAAACCGCTATGATGGATGTACTGAGAGAGGTATTAATTTTTTTGTGGCCCAACGGAAGTATTTAAATGTGATTATCAGAAGCCGACCGGTCAAATTCTCCAAGCTTCGAGTAGAGTCTAATTTCACCTATTTTCTAACTTGATTAGTCTGCAATTTGGTTGTTTTTGCTTAGTCATGTGATTACCAAGTATTTATGAAGTTGACATTCCTACTCTTCAGGTTTTTTGCGATAATCTTTCAAATCCTGGACGAATCTCTAATGCAACATCTGTATCAAGTTTTTGGGCTCCTAAGGAAAGCATTACATGGGGAAATAGTTTGCTGTACATTTGATCGCAACCTTTTATACTGGCAGGTTATGATCATGAAGCAGCTTGACCATCCCAATATTGTGAAGTTGATAGAAGTCATTGATGACCCTCAAAGTGATAACTACTACATGGGTATATTATCAATCTTTTGAAGCTCAGTAACCTTTTATAATCCTCTACTATCACATGGGAACCGTTTAGATCATCTTAACTTACAGAATTTACCTCATTTCTGTCATTTCTTTTGAATTGTAATTGCAGTAAGGACGGTTTCTTTTTGGTATTTTAATGTGTTTCTATCTCATTAGTTCCTGCCAAATCGTTTTGCAGTTCTGGAATACGTGGAGGGTGGGTGGATCTTTGAAGGTTGCGGTCCAGCGGGGGGAATAGGAGAAGCTAACGCCCGTGTTTACTTTCGCGATGTTGTGGCTGGTCTCATGTACCTCCATACAAATGTAGGATTTCTCAGTGCTCGAGTGATATTTACCTTCCCTTCCGGACCCCTCAAAGTTTGCCTTCTTGCCGTTCTTGGACGTTGACTGGCCTAATTCTAAAAGGTACATTCCCCGTGTGGGTGCAGAACATCATCCATGGTGACATCAAACCCGAAAATCTACTTGTCAGTTCTGATGGACACATCAAGATTTGTGATTTTGGAATTAGCCGCAAGTTTGAGGTATGTCTGGGTCTCTCATGTTCGATTATCATAGTATGATCTGCTTCATAATTTGAAGAAGGTGTTTTGTATGATTTTTTGTTTACAATTGTTTTTGGTTGGTTCTTCATGTAAGCGAACCTCATGTTTTACAGGATGGAAACGATGAGCTTCGGAGGTCCCCTGGGACCCCTGTTTTCACAGCTCCAGAGTGCTGCTTAGGTGAGGAAGTTTATGCATTCATCATATGTATTTGCAGTCGTAAATAAGCTAATAGTTACACGAACACTCTAAGCTAGACGTGGATGCCTAATTGCTTGTGTATGATCCCATTTGATATGAGTACTTTCTGGTGGTTATCAGGGTTGACGTACCACGGGAAGGCAGCAGATGTGTGGGCTTTGGGGTGTACTCTTTATTGTATGGTGTTGGGGACTTATCCCTTCAAGGGAGACAATCTACAGTCCACATACGATAAGGTATACTACCTTACTGTTTGCTTGAGCATTTAGCTTCAGCTTTATTCTCCTCGGAAAGTTGCTCCCTGCTGCCTAGGAAATTGCCTTCTCGAGAGAACCAAGATATACGAAGAATGTAGAAGTTTGCAAAATAGTGGTACTATCTAAATAGTTGTATTCCACTACCACCTCATTCAGGGTGTTGACGCTTCGTTTGGTGCAGATCGTGAATGATCCTCTTCATATTCCTGATCACCTTGATCCAGATCTTGCTGACTTATTAACAGGGCTTCTTTGTAAAGGTATGACCCTTTTTCAACGTCTGGTTTATCATCACACGTTCTTGCATGGTTATATAAATAGTCAAATTATTGGGTGGCAATGAACTGGCGTAGATTTATGTCTACACCTTGTTGCTTATAGAGTGACCTAGAAGTAGACTTTTAGTTACAAGACTATAAGGTCCACATGTGAGCCTTGTATAATCTGCCAGGGACAAGGGAATGTCGGGGAATTTTTAATGAAGATTCATGTCATGGCGAGTTGGTTGCAGATGCTCACAAGCGGCTCGGTTTGGAGGCAGTTGCCAACCATCTGTGGGTTGTCGAAGGATATGGACCTGTACATTGAAATTGTGCATAAGTGAGGGAACTCTGATTGTAGCACGTCGTGCAATACGTGTTTTTTCCACGTCACTCTGTAAGGCATTCAAGACGAACTCTGTAAGTCTTTGAAATGCTCGCAGTATTTGTAACAGACCCATAACAAATATAATGCAGTTTAGACTTAGATTAGATAGCTCTCAGCTTTTAGAACATTTTTCAAACCTTAAGTTTGCATAAACAAGAGTGCTACTGGACTCGATGGCCTTGCTATGTGTGCCAGGTATGTATTGGAGTAAACGAGTAAACCCTGGTTCAGTATTTGAACTTGCTTTCTTGATGGGCAACATTGAAGAGCCAGCATTTATACTCTTGGATGTACAGCTGTATACTTATCCCAGGTGATAATATCTGCGGTCCACCATCAGTTATTTGTTTTTGTGATATGGGAAGGTACATCTTGTACCAATCTCGAAATTGACTTTTATTTTATTGCAGCATTTTCATTTTGCTGATTGAGTTCATGTACACAAAGTCAAATGCAAAGAAAATGGACACGTTTCTTTAGATTGAGAGCTTGGTCGAACTATGTTCCAATGGGAAGCTTCTAATTTGTCATGGGAGTGATTTGATCTTTACTTGTTCTAGTTCTGTGGAATCTTAGGCTTTTGTGCTTATGATTTGTCTGTAATGCAACTCTGTTGATCAGGTCTGTAAGTGTCATTTATTTGAATGTCAATATGTGGCAGCTGGACAATTTTGAAGGAGTACGATCCGCATGTCCTTTATGTGATCACACAGTGTGCTTTTACTTTGTGTTTCTCAGTCTGGCAGCATTGGTACAATTTCAAGGATTTACAATTTATTCTTATAGGAATAACACATGTAAAACATGGGAGTCTTTTGGATATTTTCAATGTAGTTAAATGTATCATCCTAAATGATAATACTAGCCATGTTTTTTTCATTCAATTATTAAAAATGCATAACCTTATGGTGCTTATAAATTATGAACAATCAACTCAATGGCTATAAGGTAGTATGCTCTAAAAGTGCTTGTCTCCTTTAAATTGCCCCTATTTTTAGCTAGAAAAAAGAGATGAGTTGATCCTTAAATGAACCACTTTAGCAATTGAATCAAGTGAAGAAAAATTGTTTTTCTATTGCAAGAGTCAATCATTGTCTTTGATTTTTGCACATCTTTTTTCAAGTTGCAAGTGAACAGATTTTAGGAGACTTGTGGTCATGAATAAGTGCTTATGCTCCAAATCTTTAAAAATTTGTAAGTAATTCAAAAATGCTTGGAAAATACAAAATCATTTGTGTTAAGTTTCATGTTTATTTTTCTTTCTCTAATTAATGATCTAAAAATATTTTTTACCACAAAAACCTATGAAAAAGGTGGACCAATCCTTAAATGGTCGCTTTTAGAGTATACTACTTTAGATTCAAATATTATCATTAAACTTGATTTGGCAATGTTAAGCAATATATAATAGAACTTTTGATAAGCAATAGGGTTGAAACTAGTTTGGCACATTACATTAGAGAGGTTGTTATAAAATGAATATCATTTGCATTTATGATGTTTGTTTGGGGTTAGGGCTAGGTCTAGCAATCAATGGCTAGGACAAGCAATCAATATTACTTTATAGAGGTTTATTACTTTAGAAAGTGTTACTTATTTGAGGTTCTTATTGTACAAGTTTTGACTTTCATACTCCATTTGTTTGAATTAGATATTATATTTCTTACACTCTAATCAAACATTATGTTCCTATTTGGTTGTATTTCATTTGATGTTTGTACAATTAATAAATTGATATTTTAGTATTAAAAATAATTGTTATTCAATATCACAATTTTTTCCAAAGATTTTAGTCAAAATGTAATTTAAAAGTGTTTGGTGAGAACTATTCAAAGAAAATCAAATTTATTTAATGTTAGAATAATATGAGATTTCCACTTAATGAAAACCATTGATTTTTTTCAATACAACTACCTTGCTAGTGCGGTATGGTGTGCATATCTATGTTATTGTCGCATCAACCCATTCAACGCCTCAACAACTGGAAGTACTAGAGAAAACCATCACCATGCATACCCATGTTATTGATGAAAACATGGACAAGAACAATGTTGTATTGATTACTACAAGTCCCAATATACTAATGAGGAAGCACACATATACAAGATGCATGCATCTAATTATACAAAATGTGTTTTTGCTATGAATTATAAATTTTGCACTCAAATTTCAAGTCTATTGTATATACTTACTCAAATGACTTCTTCTATACTAAATAGTGAAATTAGGTTTGCCCCTCACTAATTTCTCGACATTCTACACTATATAAATATGTATAGTTATTGTAGAAGGATATAGTAATGTAGGAATCACGTGTGTTGCATGGGTTGATGCACTAGTTTATGGCTCAGGTTCAGAGATTTGCATGTGCCTCCATTTGGACAAGCAATGAGTTATGAGGTAACTTCATTGGTGAAAGCAACCTAATTTCACTATTTAGTGTACATAACAACATTACACTTAGGATTTTAACAAACCAAACCCTGTTGCAACTGAAATTTGATATGAAATGTATAAAACCACAATTTTTTTTCCATTTGTCATGTTTTCTCAACCACATCAGCATCTTGCGTGGTGGAGTTCCCAGCATTTGGAAACGCAGGGGAACTTGCAACCCTCTACTGCATTAAAATTCCATCTAATGACTAAAAGACCCTCAATTGGTGGATCCACTTAACCCTTAAACGTTGAGGAGGACATTTGGCGTTCGATAGATGACAAGGAATCCTTATAGTAAGACATAATGCAACTATTCATCTTTGGAATTTTGTTGTGAAAAGAAAAGGTCTCCTATAGTAGTTTGACTTTCAAAGAGTGCTTTTGCTGTTTCTAAAGCCCATGATTCACAAGGTAATGGAAAGCAATGTTTTCCAAGGTCACCCCTTCGTCCTTTAACCCTTGAACGTCGATGGACGCCAAACGTATGATAGATGACAAGGAATCTTTGAGTGTAGGACAAAAGTGCAACTATTCATCCTTGGAATTGGAAGATCTCTTGCAATACTTTGACTTCCAATAGGTGCTTTTGCTATTTCTTTGACCAATGATTCACACGGTAATACAAAAGGATGATTTTGAGCATCACCCCTTCGACATTCAAGGGTTAAAGGGTTAATCAAGCTCATTCAAGGGTCTAAAATCACACCCAAGAACATGAAACCATTTGAAAATTCAGTTCCAAATGATTCACTAAGTTATCTTTACATTTCAAAGTAGCAACGGACATTCAATTAAGCGTCTTCTACTCCGATGCACCTGTCCAGCAGGTAGAGCTCTATCGCCCGTGCATTCATCCCAGAAACACAAGCAACTGAAAACATGAAAGCTCAATCTCAAAGTACTAACATTACTACGAACTCGCAAACGCAAAGGTCGCAAAAGCCGAAAATCGAAAAGCTAGTCGCTGCAGTTGAAGATCGATCGTCAAGTTGCCAAAGCAAAATCGATCGTCGCGACGCTGGTCTTTGTTTGTTCGGTTCACGCCGCGGTGCCATCCGCAGACGGGATGAACTTGTTGGTGGCGATCCACCACGAGTTGCCCCCGACGTCCTTCACGGCGGCCACCCGGTCGCCGTAAAACTCATCCTTCGGCGCTTGCACCGACTTCGCGCCCTTCTTCAGCGCCAGCTCGTAGGTTTGGTCCACATCCTCCACATACACGTGCACCATCGACGGCGTGGGCGGGTACTCCGCGGAGGATTCGCCCACCATGATGGCACACCCATCGATGACCACGTGCGCGTGCTTCAAGGTTTGGTTGTCCTCGCTCATCATCTTGCAAGCATCAGCACCGCCGAACACTTCCGTTATGAAGTTCAGCACCGCGAGGGCGTCCTTGCAAACCAGGTAGGTCGACACCGCGCTCGGGAAGCCCGGAGGTTTCCCATGAACGCGAACAGTCCCGGTGGAGTTCGCAATCTCGGTGGCCATCGCACCAAATCGCAAGCTCGCATAAAGCTAAGTAAACCCAAAATCTCACAGTCACACAATGGCACAGACTCACAATGCTAGACGCAATTCAAAATCTCACGATCTCGCAATGTCCAAACCCACTACAGCACAATCGCCCCAATTTCACAGTGAGGTTTGATTCAAACGGCAGAGGATGATGGAATTCTGGTTTTCGCCCGTTTTTATTATTACGAAGGCCGAAAGCTTCAACGTGAAGCCTCGGTTGGCCAATTTGGGAAGTGGAATTGCATTCGTGCCGCACTCATTCTACTCTACTTCGTATACCGCCGGATTGAGCGATGACACAGTTTTCTCGTTGCCAGTATAGTATATGCGCGAATTTGGGATAGTAAGCCGGGGAGATGACGGACTGGATTAGTTGTCGGAATTTTATATTCATAAGTCCAGACGTCCAGTTGAATACCGAAGCTGAAAACAGGGGATCGGAGCTAGGCGTTGAGCTGAATGGAGATACTGTACTGCAGACTTCGGAAGCTCCGGCCGAAGGCTTTATTAGGCGCGGCCGAAGTTTCGATGCACAGGAGAGGCCAACTTCACGAACAAGCCAAGTTCCTGACGATTTTCGTGGAATTGGAGCCTTGTAAGCAGTCGGCATTCACTCTGTGTATGAACGTTGTGAAAAAGAGCTTCAAGTTTTCAGTTAGTGAGGGCCGGTTTAGCGTAGTTAATGTAAAGCTTTGATGCCGGATTGAAAGCCGGATTTCCAATTCATTACTCCGGCCCCAATTAATGTAAAGTGTTGAGGCCAAATTCTAAGGCCAAATTTTCAATTCATGTGCTCTTGAATTTTCTTAATGCTCTGTTTGAAAAAGTAAAAAAAAGGTCTTTCCTTAGTTTATAAACCTTTTTTTTTTTTCCTTTTTTTCTATTTTGAAAAAAAGAAGTTCTTTGAGGGTGATTGCAAGAAAGACCGGTCCTATTTGGTGTCACAATTGAAGTGACTGAGTTGCCATTAATCATAATTTTTGGAAAATGAAGCTGATGGACTTAAATTTTTTATTAAAGATGGCTAACTGAGAAATCATGAGATTCATTATTTTTCATAAATTTTGAAAAATGATTTTATAATTAAATGTCAATTTAGCTAATTTGTCACACTTTGCGATTTAGAGGTTTTTAGTACTATGGAGCATCCAAAAATTATGATGTTCACTTGAATTTTTTGTAGGCTATTCCCACACTAAATGAGCATGTGCCCCCCAAAGGGCATTCAAAAAAACACAATTCTTTGTCCTCAACATGCATACAAATAGGGGTTCCTTGTGCATAGCGCTCCAAACATTCATGATGGTTTCAACTTCTAGTTTTTGGTGAAATGTA
Source organism: Rhytidiadelphus loreus (assembly GCA_947034895.1). NCBI lineage: Eukaryota > Viridiplantae > Streptophyta > Bryopsida > Hypnales > Hylocomiaceae > Rhytidiadelphus > Rhytidiadelphus loreus. Next base: position 21,366,842 of record OX344765.1, on the reverse strand, counting down.
ATCACTATCAAGTCTTTATAAATGGCCAATTTTTAGTTTTTTTTTATTCATGATTTTCTAATTATTAATATTTTATACTTAATTTTATCTACTTTCTGTGACAAATTGTCATTTTTTTCAAATAGTACTGTTTCAGTATTATTAAGTACTCAAAAGTACTATTGGCTATTGATTTTTCAAATCAATGGCTGAGATTGCTCCGTTTCGTAGTACTATAATACTCATAGTACTGAGCACAAAAAATCACAGTTTTGGCAGAACTAGCTACCAAAATCGTTCGGTCTTTCTTGCAATCATTCTTGATTGCTTTTGAATCTGTTTTTTTTCTCTTGACGTTAAAACTAGAGCTGAAGCCTTAGAATAGTTGTCATTTATTTTCATAAGAATTTCAATAATTTCAATAAATAAATAATTATGGTTGCAAGACGTTAAACCCAACCCCATAAAGTGAACCCAACAAATTGGATTTTTCCTAGGGGAGAACGTAGGAATTTTTTATATGCCACATGTAAAGAAACTTGCAAATTCTAAATTCATATTTGCAATCAAAGATCCCAATTTTGATAGGAGAGGTCAAAAATATATCCTAGACTTGGCTCAAAATAGGGGGATTTAAAAAAAATTACCTTTGGAGAATCCAAACATTATCTTGTTGAGCCCACTTTGTTAGTTGGATTTAGTGTCTTGCATTTTGGTCTTGTTACCATAAGAGTTTGAAAATAATCACACAACTAAACTTACAATTCTAAAAATATCCCTTTTCTTATCTCTTTTTAAAATCTATATCTAGAGTCCCTTTTTTTAAATATGAAATTTTTTTATTATGAGAACTTGAATGAATTCAATGATAAATGTAAATCAAGTTTTATCTTACATGTTATTTCTATTACTGTAATCTTTCTTTATCATATTTTTTTTTTGCAATATTTGTCATTAGAATTGGTAAAAACACACATTATCTCACATATATCAAAGTCTATAACATAACTTCAAGAATGACTTCCATTTGCAAATGCGTGTTTGACAAGAAATGTACCAAAAAATATGATTGCTTAAACAGTCCCATTTAAGCAATCATATTTAATATTAGATTTTTGTTGCTAAAACTAAACTTCGATAAATATTTTTTCTAAAATAGAAACTAAAAATAGAAACTTGGTTGGATTTTATTTAAGTTCAAATTATTGTTGATCGCACTAGAATTTGGTACCTTGGGCATTTAGGTGTTAACCAAATAAACCTCTCATGTAAATCAGAAAATGAAACCAAATCAGTAAATGGAACCAAATTTAAATCTCATTTAGAACAAGAAAAGAATCACAATTTTTTTATTATTAAACATGTACCAAATAAACGTTTCATTTAGAACATTAAGATAGAACTGTCTAATTCCGTTAGTGATTCAATTCCGCGGTCTATAGCTTTGTCCCAATTCCGTCAAAAAAACATGCAAATTTGCTTCAGATTCTAATAAGAGTAGTTTATTAATGCTATTAAAAGACAACGTGTCAATTAATGATTGGTGGATCTTCAAGTACTATTAGATACATTGGAAAGCGGTATTGAATTGTAAGAGGACGTTTATGAATCCAGTCTAGTGGTGATTTTGCAATTTCACTTCAAAAATTCACAGAAATTACAATTTTTATTGGAAAATTATAATTCACTTGGGTTTGACTCCTGAAACAAAAGCACACCTCTAAAAAATATGTCTTTCCTAGAGTTGGCTCCAATATAGTCAGATTGTGAATCAGGGTGGTAATTATGGGTAGTTCTATCTTATACAGAACATAAAACACTTGTATTGTGTACAGAATATGTGTACTGTGTACCAAACAAACATCATTCTCATTTCATAAATTGATAAACAACTATACAGAACATTTAAGATATAAAGACATCAAAAGTAAATTAAAAATTAAAAAACAAGAAATAAACACATATTCTTCAACTCAACCTAATACTTCCAAATTATATAGTAGTGCAACGCAAATGGGAGGAAGTTTCTTGAACTCACAATTAATAAACATGTACTAAAAATAAAAATAAAAAAACCTTGCATGATAGACGGTGGAGATTTGTACGATTCAACGGAGGAACATAAACCAGCCCCAAACCAGCCTTAGATGAGAAATTAGGCCATCCAAAACCTCATCCCAATTACTCACTTGGGGCTGGATGGTTTGGCTCCCAAACCATGCCACCTAAGGCGACACATAGGATGAATTGTGGTTTCAATCCGACCCTAGTATAAAGCTCTTGGGCCGGATTTGAAGAAATAGAGTGATCGTATTGGTTCAAACTTGGAGAGTTTTGTCTGGCCTTCAATCCATTAGATGAAATTCAACCCTCGTTAAGGGCTATGAGTTTTTCTGTGTTCCCCTGTGTTCTCATCTCTGCCATACAACGTGCTGACGTCGTAGAGAGAACTACATTAGTAGGCATTAAAATTTTATTTTTTTATAAAAACAATTAATAATAATAATAAATTTTATTTTAATGTTTAATTTTAATTTTTTTTTTCTAGACAATACAGGCTGGTTGTCAACGGGAACAAGCTTGAAACGGCCCACTCGAAGGGTTGAATTCCATCTAATGCAACCCCAAGTATAAACCGGCCTTGAGAGTGAGGGACGAAACTAATGCACAAAACTGATGAAGCACATTCAAAACTGTTGAAAAGCTGTCACTGTCTCTTCTTCAATGATTTGACACTAACTTACCAAAGTTCTACTATTTTGAATTAGTAAAGGTTGAATCTAGTGTTGTCATTTATGTATATGGATTGTAGAACACTTGTAGCACATTTAACCCTGAAGCGCTTCAACGTCTAATTTCTAGACAATTAATAGATTGAAACTCAAGTTTTAGTCTCATTACTAGCTTGGATGAAAGTCATCTTAATTTGTGGAGATACTTTATGAAGTTGTTGTCCTATCTAATGGTTAGATTTGGTATTACGAAAGTACATATTATTCTAAAATTACAAATGAGGTCATAGATTTATAGAATACAAAAATTTCAAAAAATCAGTGTGATTGAAGAGAACCTCATTTCAAATCCATTCCAACAAGTTTGACTCAAAAAGTAGTAATATTTTGTTGTAATCAAATTTAGAAGGAATTTTATAATTTTCCTTTCAAAATTTATTAAAAAAATTATTGGTGATAGCATTAGTAGATCTAACCGTATGGATGGAACCTAAAAGTCAAAATCTACAACTTTTATTTGTTAATCAATTCCAAAATATTCTACCAAATAGTACTTTATAATGATTTTTTTCAAATCGTCAATTCTAGAGAAGACTTTGGACGTTGGAGGTTAAACTATTTGATTTATAGATACTAAAAGTATTGTGGAATGTTCAGGTTCAAAACTGCTTTGCTAATCTCCACTAACATTGAACCCTGTAATGTTGCTAGAGACACTAAGTGTTGGATGGATGACTTCACCTCATATTACAAGATGTGAAAAAAAATGTTTTTCATCCATTTTTTTTTGGTGGAAGGTAATTGAGTACACTTTTAGTAAATAGTAATGCAAATTATCTCATTATGACATTATTGACTTTTCTATAGAAGAAGATACTTAATCCATGGATCACCTTTGAAGTGTAATTTGGTCATTTCCTGCTATATACTCTTGATGTCAGTTTTAACCATAAAAATGATGTTTTCTAAATTGGAGACAATAGATTTTTGTCAAAATCAGCAAAAAAATAGACCCAAATCAATGTGACCAAAACAACAAAAATTCCAAATTTTCTTCTAGTGAATCATAATACTCTCATATAGGCGACAATCTTTTTCCTTTGGTAATCCATTTGTTTTGTAAAAAATTTGAGTTGCACTTCAATCTTGGATTGTTCCACTTCTAGCAACACATCCACTATTTTCTATATTTGGGATGCCATGACGGCACCGGTCGCCGTTGTTGCCTCTACTATCATTGTATGATCTGATATGATTTTCCATCTTAGCAATGTGTTTCCTGGTCTTCTATGTAAATTGTACTACGTATTCTCAAAGGAACTAATGAGTTTTAGGATGATGCCTAGGGGTAGCCCGTTGAAAGCTCTAGATGTTGGACTTTGCATGTTGTCTTCTAGGGGGTTTCCATGAGATGTTGAGGAGTTAGCTCAAAGAAGCAAGGGAGGTGCTAAAGAGTCTTTTGTTGTCTGACTACCTTGATGATGTGATATATCTAAGGGAGCTTTTCTCTAGCTCGTTGTCTCCTTCCAAATCTTCCTACTGTTGGTATGGTAATTTGCATTGGAGGGAGACAATAAATTCCAAATGTGGGGAGGTTGGATTTGTGGACATTGGCGCGCCATACCACTCATGGATGACATTAAAGAAGTCTTGGCCAAATTGGCAAGGAAGACCCTTTACTTTACACTCTATAATCTTGAAATCCTAGTAATCTAGTATATTCTGACCTATGCAAAAGAGGTAGTGTGCTATCTTCTTGAATTCTAGCACAAGCTAATTCCATTTCATTTTGCATTATGACCCATCTCGCACATAGGGCAAAAATTCCACATGCATGACTTCTTGCGAGATGCTTATCAATTTGCTTGTATTCTGTGTCATCAGGTCTTATGCGTTGACCGTATTCAACTCTTGCAGATACATCTCTTGTTTTGCTTGAATAAAAACAAAAATTTATTGGGGTAACCAATTAGGTCTTCTATCTTTACGAACATGTTTGGATGGGTGTTGTCCTACTTGACTTACACCTAGAACAACTTGTGCTGTTGTGCTTGTACTTCTTGCATGTTTGTTGCTCCAATTGCCTATAAGGGGGAGTAAAGAAATTCCTCGAACATTGTATTCTAAGAAGCAACCTTATGTGAATGACTGTTTCAAAGAGAGACCACTAGAATGAACGAAATGAAGATATTAGTAGAGAATTGTAAGTGAAGAGAGGAAAGAAGAAACATAAATAATGAAGTAGACAAAGAATATGGATTGCATTATTTGTTCATTAAAGTTTTTTATTGAAGCATTGGAGTTCTTTCTACCGTGTTACAAGTCTGTTCTTCAAAGACGTACAAGACTCTGGGAGGAACTTAACATGACATATGTGTAGGGCTATTACGTCACAAGAGAGGGTGATGATGTTTGAAATAATGGAAAATCATGAACGCTATCCTTTGTAACCCTACATGCATTACTAAAAAATTCAATTTTTTTGTTGATTTAGTCACGTTGATTTGGTTCATTTTTTTGTTGATTTTTGCCCAAATCAAAATATTACTATTCAAATCAATAGATTACTATCCAAATCAACAAAAAAGTGAACCAAATCAATAGAAAAATTGATTAAATGAATTCATAAACGAATATAATAAATCTAAGAACCAAATGTGTTTGTTCTCAAAGTGCAACTTCTCATTTAGGCATTGAAGTATTGTTTGTCTTTGTAATAGTCTAGTGTTGCTCTCTTTCATTGCATGCATGCAATGCAAAATTCAGTAGAGAGTAGTACTCACTGTCAATAGACATTGCTATCGGATAGAGTGGGGCTTTATACTATTGGCAATCCAAGTGGTTCTACATTATTTGTAACTAGGTTTTTGGTGAGTACATAAGCAAAAGGTAAGCCAAAAAAGGTAAGAATGAAGAATGAAAGCTTTTACAATACAATTTAGAGATTATGAAAAATGATCAGTAATGCTTCCATAGAAATCCTTTGAAGCATTTAGCTAGAAATGGAGAGGTTGAAAAATTCCAAGGGCAACATTTGAGTGACTTAAAGCCAAGTACAAAATTAGAAGAGGTTGAAAAACATGCCATTTTAGTTCATTTTCAACCTCTTCTAGAAATCATTTCATATTTTATTTGAGTTGGAAATTTTGGCAATAGAAAGCTATAGTCATTATTAAACAATGTTCAAAATTTTAGATTGAAATTATAGTTGATTAGAAACCACTTGTTTGCACGTGGTTTGTTATAGTAGAACTAAGTGCACCCCCCAAGAAAACATGCCATTTTAGTTCATTTTCAACCTCTTCTAGAAATCATTTCATATTTTATTTGAGTTGGAAATTTTGGCAATAAAAAGCTTTAGTCATTATTAAACAATATTCAAAATTTTAGGTTGAAATTATAGTTTATTAGAAACCACTCGTTTGCATGCGGTTTGTTATAGTAGAACTAAGTGCACCCCCTGAGACAAAATTATAAATTTTTTTTCTGACCCAACAAAAAACAAGTAGATGCACTTCACAAGGTCACATTTGTACGAAATAATGTTCATGTTGGTGGTGCTTCTTTGGATTCATTCTTAAAGGCACGTTGGCAACATTCTTGAAAATTTCAAATCATTTGGAATTGTACAACATATAAAAAAAAAAATAGTAAATAGAATGAAGTAGAAAATGATTCAAAGTACTAAATTGTTAAGAATTTATTATGGAATTGAAAAATGCCAATCCTATGGTTGTAATGTTGTAATAAAGAATCTATATTCTATGATTATTATATTTTATTTTATTTTATTTTTTAAATAATGAAAATTGAATTAAATAAAGGACTTAAAATTTTATTTTAGAGTAGAAAATCTATAACTACCCGCAAACTAAAACTCTTCATAACTTTCATGTCATTAATCAAAATAGAATGATTCAAAACTTTCCATGTATATATAAATCTAGAAAACCAATTTCAAATTTTTGTTTATGAAAAAAATTTGAACCTAATCTACCCGGGCTACTCGAATTGAAAAAAACAACTACATGTCATACAATAATTTTTTAACCATGTAGTCAAAAGTAATGAAAATTGTTGGGTTGGCCTTAAAGAAATAAAACTTGGCCACATGTTAAGTGAAAATTTCATAGAAAAGAAATTCCATTTGTAGTGAGGTGCCCCAAATCGTTGTGTTGCCAAAAAATACAACTTTGTCCTTTAGAGGTTAATTTGTTGTACAACAAAATCATATCTTTATTCAAAGTATCCTTGGAACTCTTTAAATGCATTAGATGTTTTTTCGGGCCTCCGGGAGACTACAAGTTATAATGTTGTGATAACTATGGAACGTGACTGCTATAGTGACAACGCAGTAGTCCTATGTGGCTGAGAGTCTGCCAGCTAATTTATCAACTTTTTTTTGCATTTGAAGAATTAAATTTCTTTTTGTTGAATTTTTTTGATTTTTTTTTTGACAGTCGGCCTTTTCTTCATTGTGAGGGAAATAGTGAAGGGAACAAACTTGAAATAGTCTCCTAGAGGCCCGAAAAAACATCTAATGATTCCAAACAAAATAATGGTGCTTCAACTAAATACCAATATAATGTGACATTTAAAAATAAAAAATAAAAATCTTTAACCCTTATAAGTACGTTCAGCTCCTATAGAGCTTTTTGAAGGTTAAAGTAGGTTCATACTCTAAATCATTTTCAAATGAATGAAAGTGAAATTTAACCAAAGATTTATACTAATATAGGATGTATTAGCCATTCTATATCCTTCCATCAAATTTGAATGCATATGTCTTGCAATCTATGAAACCAAATAGGTTGAAACATTTCCATAGTAGTATAGGTCAATAATGTTTAAATTTAAAAAAATATTAATCATTTTTTTTCTAATTTTTACTCAATATACTAAAAATGATAGTTTTAGAATAATTTTAGAAACAATAGCTCAAATTTTTATTTTTATTTTTATTTTTTCATTTAATTTAAAAAATTAAATAATTGTGGTAATCATTGGAATTTTGATTCTTCTAAAAAATGTGTTTGCCAAAAAAAATTGAAATCTTACTCATGTAGTTGCATTTGAGGGGTAGCATAGCAATTTGGGGCAGCTTACTACGAATGGAGATTTTGTTTTTTTTCTTTGAAATTTTCACACAACATGGGGATGAGGAATAGCTTTATGGCCTAACAATTTTCATAACTTTTGACTACATGGTTAAAAAAGGTTTTGTATGATATGTAGTTTCTTTTTCAACTTGAATAGCCCAAGTAGATCAGATTTTATTTTTTTTCACAAACAAAAATTTGAAATTGTTTTTTTAGATTTATATAAGATAAACTAGCATATGACAGGCAAATTGCCCAATGCAGACACCTTGAAAACCACCCATTATTATCTTACATCAATCTATTGCAAATTTTTGCTAGTAAATGAAATTAAGACTTCAATAGGTTATTTTAGTGGCTAAAATCAATGCCTTGGATGATGATGATGGAATGATTAGTGACTGCTTTAGGACTTTCTACCTTCCTAGTGTAAATTCTTTACAAGAACCAACTTTTTTATTCCTTTATGTCATGGCCATGTTAGAAAATACTGTGACCATGTTAGAAAATTTTGAGACTGTTTTAGGTGGTCAGATGACCATTATAGGTACACACTGTGGTGATTTTGGAATAATCTAAAGACTATTTTGGGCCAATTGGATAGCATACTTCAGAAATTCATAACAAATTGATAATTTTTCAAAAAAATAAAATTTCACTTACTCTCTGCATTTCTCATGTCTGTCTAATACATAGAAAAAATCTAATTTTTTTCAAAAATGTGAATAAGGCAAATTAGCCATTCTGCTTGTTGACATGGTCGAGAGACTGCCATGTCAACAAGAATAAAAAAATTATTTTATTATTATTATTTTTTTCATTAATTTTTGACTAATTTTTTTCTAAACTGCGCAGGTTGGTTCCCAACACGGGAACCTAATACGACCCTCCCCGTAGGCCAAAAAACATGTAATGTAGGTTGATTTCCCTTATACATGGAAAGTTTTGAATCATTCTATTTTGATCAATGACATGAAAGTTATGAAAAGTTTTAGTTTGCGAGTAGTTATAGATTCTCTATTCCAAAATAAATTTTTAAGTCCTTTATTTAATTCAGTTTTTATTATTTAAAAAATAAAATAAAATCATAGGATGTAGATTCCTTATTATAACATTACAACCATAGAGATTGACATTTTTCAATTCCATAAATAGATTCTTAACAATTTAGTATTTTGAATCATTTTCTACTTCTTTCTATTTACTATTTTTTTCCTATATGTTGGACAATTCCAAATGATTTGAAATTTTCAGGAATGTGGCCAACATGCCTTCAAGAATGAATCCAAAGAAGCACCACCAACATGAACATTATTTCATACAAATGTGACCTTGTAAAGTGTAGCTACCTTGTTTTTTGCAAGGCCAAAAAAAGGATTTTTGTCATTTCAAACACTAATAATTTGGCAATCTACACAATGGAAATTTGTGAAATTTTTTCCACATCTTTCCAAACCAATGTAATATAAGATCCTATGGCTACATGTGTCCAAAAATGTTTTTTTTTTCTGAAATGTGATACTTGTAATAGAAATGACAATTTTGGAGCATTTTTGGTGAAAACATAGTCAACAAACTTTAGGGGTTAAAATGAAAGAAAATACAAAAATAGGTCAATTCTTCTCTCTACACTTGCATGCCAATATTCAAGAGCCATAACTTAACCCGTACAAGACAAAGGCCTTCTTTTTGCCAAAAAACACTCAAAATTGTCATTTCTATAGCAAAGAGTAAAAATCTTAAAAATTGTTTTTTTTGCACATCTAACTGTAGGATCTTACACCTAACTAGAATGAGAATGTGTGTAAAAAATTTCAAAATTTTTGACCGCATTGATTGCAAGATATCTGCGTTTAAAATGAAAAAAACAAATTTTCAGCACGTTGCGGGACTAGATTATTTGACTTTGAATCTTCTTAAATTAATTTTTTTGCACTATAGAGGTTTGGGCTTTAAATATTTGTTGTGGAGAATTGAATTGAGAGTCTAGGTAAAAAAAAGAATTCAAAAGAATTTAATTTTTATTCTTTAAAAAATTATTAAGTAGAAGTAGGTATGAGAGAGAAGGAAAATCTAAATTATTAATATCTCTAAAATGGAATTAAAATGCACTAATCCCAATGGTGAGGTTGTTCAAGGAAGCAAACTAAACTGTGTAGAATTTTTTTTTGAAAAATTGTAAAAATTACATTTAGAAATGAATCCTACAAGTTGTTTTTTCAAGATGATGCTATAATTGCCCAAAAAACAAGATTGTCAATAACTTTCTCATTACAAATCCAAATGGAATGAATCAAAGCTTTCTATGTAGACAAACATATAATTTGTGAAATAAAAAAATTCAAAGGAAAAAATCCAAATTTTGGTCATTTTTTTTACTGCCCCCTCTCCCCTATTTTGAGCTTATTTGGGCATAACTTTTGTTCCTAGAATCCTGGGCACTGATTTAAAAAATAATTATAATTCCATTAAGCTAATCAATTTTTTTTATCTTCAAAAGAAATTTAAAAAAAATCATGACAAAAATCTAGCCCGTAGATACATGCCCCAAATCCCTTTTGTCTTCTAAAGGGACAATGGTCCTTTAGGGTTAATTAGGTAGGTAGTTATGTTAGTTACTTGCATGCCAATTTTCAAGAGTTATAACTAAATAATTTGTATTTATTAGCCTTTTGGAGAAAAATTCAATAGAAAAAATTTATGTCATAATTATTTTGTTTGAATTTTTAACCCTGGAGAGCCACGGGCGCCATGTTGTAGTGTTTATTGTAAGATGGAAAGAGTTAAAAAAAAAAATTTCATCCACATTTTTCTTAGTGACCTTTCATAGTGGTTTATAAAGAGTTTTCACTTGAGTTTGTAATCTTGCATGTAAATGAGAAGTTAGTTAAAAAAACGGATCATAGAATATGCTATTTTAGTGTATTTTTGGAAGTTGTTGCTCCTTGCTTTAAATCTGAAATTTCTTTACAAAAATGATATTTTTTGAATAAGAGCTTAACTAACAAAATGAAGGTCATCTACTATAGCTTCTACTCCAATTTGAATTTTGAAAAAATTCCTAATATTAAATATTTTATTGCAATTTGAACTTTGTCAATGTCTTTTATTTTCTAATTATAGAATGATACGGAAATTGGGTTTACACCATAATGTTTGTCATTGTAATATACACACATGGTGAAATTTTCAGATTTTTTGAAACAATTTTCTAATTGATGTGATTTTCTTCACTTTCTCTTCACATATTCTCAAAAAAATCAATTTTCCACAAAAAATTCTAAATTTTTTATGAAGTATAGAAGACATGTAATTTCATCTCTGAAAAATAAATATAAATTTTTTCATACATATCTAGTTGCAAAATAGCAGCAAATGAGTGATAGGTAGTGAGGTTTGGAATCAATGGTCATAGGTTCATCATTTAGGAGAATATTTGAAGTGAAAGTTATAGCCGATAGTACTGAAACTATTCAAGGTAATCCAAGGGATGAGAGTCCATGGACATCTCCAAAGGGGTAATTGAATTATGAATTGGCTCAGGAATGGGGTGTCCTACCTTAACCCTTGATTGTCAACAAGGACATTTGGCATCAGATGGATGACAATAAATCCTTCTAGTAAAACAGAAATGCAACTCTTCATCCTTGAAATTTTGTTGTGAAAAGGAGAGGTCTCATTAGATGGGATTCAGCCATCGGGGAGGGCTGTGAGTTTCCCAGCCGAAACCCAGCCGAAATCCGCCAATACCCGCCGTTCCTCGCCGTTCCCCGCCTGTGCTGACCTGGCCAAGCGACTGCCAGATCAGAGATTTTGAAAAAGAAAAAAAGAAAAAGAAAAAAATTTAACTTTGTTTCTCATTTTAAGGACTTGAAATTTTATTTTATTTTATTTTTTCTTTTGAAAAAAAAAAAAAAATGCCGGCGCGTTCGATGGGGGTCCCGGGGAACGGGGCTGGGAACGACGCTGAAACGGCCCTCCAGCCCCCTGGAATCCCATCTAATGTCCACAGTAGTTTGACTTCCAATGGGTGCTCAATGCTCAATGAGTGCTTTTGCTATTTCTTAAGCTAATGATCCACACGGTAATGAAAAGGGATGATTACCAAGGTCACCCCTTCGTGCTGTAAGGGTTAAACGAGCGAAAAATCAGAAAACGGGTGTCATTGCAACTGATGCAGATCAACATGGCCTCAAAGTTGATGAATTCATCGACTGGAACGTACAGTGGCCAGCCTAATGGGCAACACTAAACCGTGTAATCGAGTAAGGAAACCATTCCACTATGCGACTCCAACTAAATATTCGTGGTTGAAATAACTGAACCGTGATACCGGTACTGTACTTCCAAACATGAAGGCCAAAGTTTCTTTTCCTTCAAAAGTGGGAGGTGAAGGATGTAAATCCATCGACTTCGAAGAGAGCCAGAAGGATATGTTCAGACTGGAACTAGAAGAAATACTGAGCTCTCCATAAGATCTACACACAATCGTAGAACAAAAAATTCCTATCCGAGCGAATGCCTATAGAAAGACATGGCCGCATGGAGGACAAAATACCTTCATGGAATATACCATTAATGTACAGCCAAACTTTACTCATATGATAACATAAATCTCATCTTCAGAAAATGATAAACGCCGGAATAAGAAGAATACTCGCTCTCAAACCACGCGCATTCAAGCCGTACACTAATTCTCGTGCCGAAAGGAAAAATGACAAAGGAAGAGTGAAATTGGAAACGGGACTGTATTAAATTTCAACATCCAGAGAGATGATAAATAAAAACCCCGGAACCAACAACACGTGATTACCACTCTATCTCTTCTTCGACACACCGACGGTCCTTCCACGTCGTCCAGTAGTCTTCGTGTGCTGTCCACGCACACGCAAGCCCCAGTAATGACGAAGACCACGATGATTCCTGCATCAAGCCCAAGGCAGCACTTTGAGTCCCAAGTAAACAGCATATCGAAATTCACTTCTTGAGTTCTAAACGCTTATTGAGTACTTTTGAAGATGACATTCGAAACAAATTTTCAAGTTCTAGTTTCCATTATCAGTAGGATCAGTGTGCGCACCTGATCTTTTTCAAGCGCTCAAGATCGTCCCTCAGCTTCATGTCCAAGGCGTTGGAGACAACCTGGGAGTAGCGACCATCCTTGTGGTCTTTCTTTCTGTTCAGAAACCAATCTGGGACCTTGAACTGGCGAGGGTTTCCAACGATCACCATCAGGTTCTCAAGCTCGGCTGCGGACAGCTCGCCGGCCCTGAATACGAGACAATGGACCAAATGAGAACGAATCCTCTCCATCACGTAGATAATATCGGCAAACCTACACCCTAGCCCTTCATGCTATTTTTGTAGTCGTTAATCAGTATCCCCGTTCGACTATTTGACAGGGTTGCCATCATGTGCTTTGCTTCTAGATATGTGGAAGCTAGCCGATTGGCTCGGAATAGGGAATCATTCGCTACACAGTGTTACTCACGCAGCCTGGATCATGCAACCATTCGACAAAGGTGCGGCACCGAGAGGGTTCATTGAAGCGAAAATCATTTAAGACCTAAAAATGGGTTTGGCACACACCTCTTGCTCATGTCGACGTCGGCCTTCTTGCACACTAAGTTAGCAAAACGGCGCCCCACTCCCTTTATGGAGGTCAGAGCGAACATGATCTTCTGACGTCCATCGACGTTCGTGTTCAGAACACGAAGAATGTGTTGAAACTCCTCGCCCGCGATGAGCGACTGCTCATAACCGCAATTCCCATCCACACATCAGTCACAAACCCTAAATACTCCAAAAAACTCAAATGTATTCTTGCAAAAGAAGAAATAAAAAAACCACACAACAAGAGAACATCGCTGAAAGCGTGAATACACACACCATGGTTGCTGACGACGAAGCGAAGCGCAGCGAGAGGCTGGCGATGGCGACAGGCTGTGGCGATGGAGCCTTGCAGGAAAAGACCGGCAAATACCCTAAACAAGCACTATATAGGGTTTCACGAAACAACCCTAAATTCATCCATATTTCATCGTTATCATCCATCTATACATCCATCCACATCTCCACCTTAAATATCGTAAAACGTGGATTTCAGCATCGTGGCGGAACTGAAGGCGTTGGTCTCGGAAACCGGACGTTTGTTGGTCATGGCGTGGATGCCAAATCGGCATTTCGAAGCTCGACAACGAAATTGTTCGTCGCGGTGGTGCCGTCAAGGACATTCTACGAGCAGTTGTCGTTTAGAGATTCGTGAGACTGATGCTTTTCCGGTGTTGGGTTCCGGTGGTACTGTAGAACGTTCGTTTCGCTTTTTCTCTGCACTGGGAAGACAAGTGGCTTTTGCGCGTTTTCTTGTCCACGACAGTCGCATGTCCTGGAGATTCTGATTTTTGTTCGTGTTTTTTTTGGATTGTATGGTGATTCACGTGATTTCAAACTGGTGTGAGGTTTGTCAATGATGGGTTATGGTGATCTGTAAGCCTTTTACGTGAGGAAGGTTTTAGGGAATAGTTGAGGGTTTGGAGTTTAGAAGAGGATGCCGAAGGGGAGTGGTGGTTCACGCGGGGGTGGGCACGATGAGGAGCGTCTGCTTCAACTCCTGGGCCGAATGCGCATGGCATTGCAGCTTGGAAAGAGACCGTCGTCGTAAGCCTTGCCCCCCTGTTTTGTGGATCCTAAACGTGCAATCCTCCTTTACTGTTCACGCGGAAGCAATTCTCTCTTTTTTTTCCTTCTGGAATGCGATTCGATTTTCAGTTTAGGGTTTTAGTTTTCTGAGGGTTAGCCCGTGTCGTTGCAGAAGAAAAGATGGAGAATGGAGGTGGGCAAACACCGATGCTGAAGTCCAGGGACAAGTTGTTCGTGCTATTGCAGCTTTTGTGGCCGCCATACCACCGCGTCCTTTCGTTGTGTCACATTTGCAGGTACATTTGGTTTGTCACTGGAAAGATGAGGATTGTTTCTGACAGTGTAGGAAAACATTCTTGAGGAGCTTCCTGAACACTTTTGGAATTCATGAACAGTGAACGCAAGAAAAAGGATCCTGGCTCTTTTGGTGCACAATCTTGAGCTCATGTTATGTTTGCGAAAGTGAGTGTGGCTCGTATTAGAATTCTTTATTTTCTTTCATCCATGCCCTGGTCAGTATGTTGTCGTGGGGCTCATATGACAGACAATGGCATAAATTACTTCACAAGTGGGCTAGTTCTTCAACATTTTAGTGCTCCATATTTCTTTGAGCTACAGTAGAAAGGGTGCATGCTGTATACTACTCTAGTTAGATATTGTTCACGTGTTCTACATTTTGATTGATCCCTCTTCGAATCCATTTAAATTGAGACCAGGGGTGCCTCTATCGCTTTTTAACAACATTCAGACTGTGTTGTGAGACAGGCACATATTGAGGACGCTGTGGGAGCTCTAGAGTATCTGCTGACAGTGGAGCAAGAGCCAATCTACAGGCAGGCAGCTGTAGCAAGTGCAGGATTGGGACGAGCAACTAACGGCCGTTATATGCTCCGGTTGCTGTCACCTCTAACATGTCTATTAGCACCTTCCAAAACATCGGATGCGGCAGTATCTGCTGCCACAGCCATGCAGAGCATGCTTGCGACTGTTCGACATCAAACAGCATCTGATGGGACCTTGGGTGACGATCCCATCTGGAAAGTCTTACAGGAGTCCGATGCCTTGAAGCATATCCTTTGGCGGCTTGATAAGTCTCATGCAGCACTTGGAATCGGCGTTGCGGAGTGTGCTGAGGTCTTGGCCATGATTATGGAGCGGTGGCCCGGCGCAAGGTATAGAATGGGCAAGGTCGAGGCCGTCAGATCTTGCCTCCTTGATCACTGCATGAGCAGCAACGAGGCTGTTGTGGTGGCCAGTTTGCGAGCATGCCAGGCCTTAGGTATGAGCTTCATTGATTTCATCTCATTAGATCGCAATTAGAGTCTCAAAGTTATTAACCCCTTAACGCCTCGATCTTTTTCCAAATTTCAGTACATTTTTGCTTATATCTTTCAACAAAAATATCATTTACCGAAATTTCATGAAATTGGTCATTAAGGAAGGTTGTCTTTTCAAGATTCAATGTATTACACAGCGCCCCCAAGCCCTCTGTTCATCGTCCAAAATATGGACGTCGGAGCGCTGAAGGGTTAATAATTAGTCCAATAGAACATTATATCAATGTTAAGATATTGTTAAATTAATGTCAAATTAATGTTGGCTCAGTGTTGACTTAATAGTTGCCAGTATAATGCTAACTTCATGCCACGTTAAGTTAACACCTTGCGCTACATCAGCATTTACTCAGCATGAAGACTACATGAATCCAATGCCTATTCACTTACAACTTTAAAACTTTGTCAATCGATGGGATTTTTTTGCAGTTTTTGTATTTTTTGGTTTGGCATAAATTCAGAAGATCAACCCTCTAGGAGGGTACCAACAGGGGTCAGGGAAACAGTGTTGTGTGCAGGGGTTGCAGTTCTTTTCTTGCAGGATGGGAATTCTTTGTGGGAGACACTAGCTCATTGTCTACAGCAATCTAAGCCTTTGCTTGTGAATCGAGAGGCTTTACGCTTGCTTTCGCTGCTTGGTGTAGGTATACTTGACTGCTTTAATCTTGATGAGGGTTCTCTAGATTAATTGTGCGTTTAACTTCTAAAGGACCAAAAATCCCAAATAGGACCTTGTTGTTTTTCAGTGCTATCAAGTAGGTCATGTGGGGATTCATTTTTTTTCCAATTTTATTTTTTTATTGACCAACGCTTGCAGTGTTCTCACCGATTCTGGTGTTATAGACTTTGGTTCCATATAAACTACATTTTTCACAATATGATCAATTGAATTGGTCATATTAAACCTGAATCCTTGGTCGTTTAGGGGTTCAGTAGGTCATTTACTCTAGTAATTCATGGCTATGTGAGAAACCGGGTTATTCAAGTTCATTGATGGGATGTTGGGATGTAACCTACACATTGCTTTTGCAGAGGCTGTCATTATTTACTGCCTCTTTCAAGGGGCCGCATATGCATGCCATCCTGGAGGGTTGTTTGCGGAACATCAATGAAGGGAACAGGTTGCGGCTGACAGTGGTAGAGCAAGGGGTAGTGGTGGAAGCAGCACATACTACCAGTGTTATTCTGCGCTGGGCTGGCGAGCATCATAATACCGTGTTGGGATTGGGCATATTTAAGTTCTTGTTCTTACAGTTGACATTGGGAGAGAAGAATTTTGCTACAAATCTTAAGATATGGGAGGGTGATTCCCATGAGAAGCTTGATGTGGAATTGAAGTCTCGTGGAGCCGGAAAGGTGACTTCTTCGTTACGTTCCCTATTGTGGGAAATTGTTGGCTGTCTAGCTGCCCACTCGAGGCTATCGACTACAAAGGAAGTACTCTCAGCAGGGCCGGGACTTGGCGGAATCACTGTGTTTGCGTGGTGGGTACAGGCACACTTACTCTGATCTGCGTGTGCTCGCTTGTCCTATTTGTTAGCGTGCTTTGAGAGTTTTGATTGTTCTCCCTCAAGAATTGGACCTTTGCACTATCTTCCCAAATAACCAAATGTGGTTGCTTTCCATATCTATAGGAGTTGACATAAATCATTTAGGAAATTTGAAAAGAAAGTAACCACATGTATCGACAGAAAGTAGAAATCATGTTCTAAAGTTTTGATCGATAGAAATATGTTTCGGAAGCTACTTCAACTGTTAGCTTCCAAAGGGGACTTCCTATTTTTACTTTGGATATTTCGGGGTTAGAAGAACATGAACTCGCATTCAATACTAACCAATATCTTCTTTGGTGATTTTATCAGCGCAACACTGCTGCGAGCTCTGCACAGAAGCGGTCATGTCTCTCATAGTGATGATCGTACTCCAGTGGCTGCGAATGGTAGTGGCCAAGAGCAGCATATCAGTGGCCAAGAGCTGCTTCAAATCTGCAAGACGATGTTTTTTCTTCTTTCATCACCTTCCCAGGACATTGCCGCACCAACCAAGGCTTCCATGGAAACCGCCATGAAGTTTCAGGACCAGGCATGGCTGCCTCGTTTGGTCGAGTCTCTGGCCCTTGGCCATACAGGCTCATCCCTTGTGAAGCCCGAAAGTGTGCAGACCGCCACGAACCTTTTTGCCCTGGCCTGCTTTTCCTACTTCCCCGAATGTCGAGAGTTACTCCCGCAGGAAAGGACGTTGGATGTTCTCATGGCCATTGTCAAGATATACGGTGAAAGGGCATTAGAAAAGACAGCTCAAGTGTCGATGTGCAGTGCAAAGTGGAGCATAGTTCACCAGAGAGCTGGAATAGCTGCCAAAACCTGTTGTGAGGAGATAACCGAGGATTGGGAAGGTTCTGATAATGTTCTGATAGCGTCCTTATGTGCGTTCACGAAGCTGGCGCAAGGTTCGGATCGCGCAAGACATGTGTCCAAGAGATTGCAAACGGGGAGACTCACTGAAGCTAGCTGCTCTGAAGGTTTTCACGGTGACATACTTAGTTTATTGTGGAAACTTGCAGAGTGTACTACCGTAGCTGCAGGTGTACGGTGTTGGGCTGCTAGTGGGCTAGCTTGCTTCAACATATACGGATTTCCAAGCCTTCTGGGCCGACACATCTGTCAAATATTGGACGAATCCTTGTTCCCAGACATCGTCTTTGTTCTTAAAGATGGTAGCAGGGTGCTTGCTCATGGCGTCATTTTGGCAGTCCAATGCCCGTCCGTGTTGCCAGAAGGCTTACTACGCAAAGAGAAAAAAACACTTGGGGATGCAGTTGGTTATGAAGTACAACTTTCGAGGATGATATCTTCTAGATCTTTCAAAGCCCTCTTGGAATATGCTTATTCTGGTGTAGTGCACCTGGACTTGGAGGAGGTTGACGAACTGAAGGTGCTCTCCAAAGGGTGTGGGTTGGACTCTTTGACAAATTTACTTCATGGTCGAGTTCCACTGTGGGGCCTGCCTCCTGCCTCGTGTAATCTAGCTTCAGCCCTGGAATCTGGTGGTTACCCCTTTGCGTAAGTATTCAATCTTCTGAATATCATCAATTACCATTTCTTTCTCAATTTATCTTCAGAACTTGGCACTGATGTTTCACAACTTTAATGGAAATATGCGTTATCCGAGAATGTCATATCATGTGCTACTGTGGAATAAAGTGGTTACTTATTCTTGACAGCGACATCATCCTGCGAGGAAAATTACGAGGTGATGCAATCGGTGAAGCAATTCCATGCATATTGGAGGAAAGCTGCAGAGAGATTTGCACTCATGTACATGGGCATCGAGCCGTATTGTCTTCTCGTTGCGATTACTATCGAGGACTTTTTTGTTCGGGAATGCGAGAAAGGTGTGATAATCTTCTTACTTTTGCTTCATTCGTGTGTGAATCATTCCAGTTGATCCTTGTTATGCGTTGATGACATATTTCCAGTCAGAATTTTATTAGAGCTGCTTTGTAATGACTACAAACATCACAAATACGATTTTGTCCTGGTTCTGCTTGGTGGGTTTTTTCAAATATCATGTGTTTCATCGTTGGTTGCGTACATTTTGATGCAATGTCTTAGTAGGTATAAAAATGCTTCTTGTCACGATAAGTTGTCACTGAATCCAGAATTGTTCTGTTCATTCTACAGCACAGCAGAGGTCATCGATATTGACATTTCTCAGCAATCCTTACGGACTCTATTGCTCTTCTGGTACAGTGGGAAACTGGTACGACTGACAGAAGCCACAGGATGGTGCGCATGGAACAACCTAGAAACAAGGGAGCAGATTCTTTATCTTCAAAGTCTAATAGAGCTTGCACAGTTTGCTGGTCAACTTCTTATGACTGATTTGCAAGACGAGTGTAATCTTCTGGTGTTGCAGCACATTGAGGGAGTTAACGTGCACCTTGGTCCTTCCGTTATAACCCACGCAGCCAAGTGTGCGCAATGGGAACTTGTCAGTAGCTGTGCTACCTCTTTAGCCCCGGCGTACCCTCGTCTACGTGATATTGGAACATTAGAAATTCTTGATGAAGGCTTTAGGGATCTTCTACGAGCTGCACATGTTCAATTTTTTTCTCAGTCTGAAGCTGGTTGACATGTGGAAGACCAATTCAACTTCTTCAGGTTGTTAAGTTTATGAAAACCGTTGTGTTTGAGCAGGCCTCGATTATGTACACCTAAGATTTGTAATTGTAGGCACCGGCGTAAGTATATAGTAAGATGAGATTAGAGTTCTACTGAAAAGGATTATTTGTTTAGGTGTTAATGGATCCATTATATCCATCAAGTGTCACAATACGGTGTCACAATACGAAGTGTCACAGCTCCTTGCACGTTATCATTCAAATGGATGGTCATTTCATATTGATAATCCATGACAAGCAAGATGACTTTTGTTGTACCCTCTGGAAGAGTCAAATTGAACTAGTCAGTGTTTGTGGTGAGTGAAACTATGCACCATAAGTAGCTGTAAGATAAACATATGCATTGTGGGTATGCCTTCCTTACCTGGTCATAGTGAGGCAAATTTTGGAAATGTATCATACCATTTGCATGATTTTGATTTCTTAAGTAAGATTTGCCATGGTGCATTGTATTATTTTTTTAATCTTTTATCTTGTTTCCAATGGGGTCTATTTTTTGTGTTTAGAATCCAAATTCAGGTTTTGATATGTATATTTCATATGATTTTTGATGCACTTGCAACAATGGTCATTTCAAGTTGTAATTTCACACCAATCAATAGTTAGTAATATTTGTTGAGTCATTTGTTGTGTTGCACATATGATGCTCCAAGTGAGTGTGATTATTGGATATGATGGGAATATTTGTATGATAGGTATATCTACCTATTATTATAGACTCCTAAAATACTTGTATGGTTACTTGAAACCTTCAAGTGTCTCCTCTAAACTAAATATGTGGCTTCTTGAAGCCTCTTAGTAATTCTAGTGCCTCTCCTAAGGATACAGTGATAGTATATATTGAAGACAAGATGGGAGAAACCTCAATCTTGCCAATACAAGTCTTAAAACTATTTCTATTCAAGTCTTGCTTGATAATCTTACTTAATACAAGTGCATTGTAAAACATTGTCTTTGTTATACCCTATTGTGTTTCATCTCTAGCTATACCTTGCTTTGAATTTGTCTAAATTGTTTGTCCTTGACAAAAAGTTCCAAAGGAATTTTTATCTTTCATATTAGTAAAAAATAGTCTTTAAAATTTTGAATCAACACAAATTTGTTAATTCATGTGGTAATTCAGACACCATTTTCTACTAAAATGTGGTAATTCAAACACCACTTTCTACTAAATTTTCTACTAATACTTCCAAAATTTATTTTTGTGCTAAATTGTCAATAAACCTTTTTGAAGATATGTCTTCTTTCTAAAAAAGTATTTTTAATTTATTTTAATTTATTTTTAAATTCATGATTAGTGTTCAATAACAATTTCAAAAAAACATTATCCACATATACCCTAAGCACTTGAACATCTGTATTTTTTGATGATGGAAAGAGTGCTTTAAACCAACATTTTGTTCAAATACCTAGTTTTGAACTAGAGTCAATGCAATTTTGGCTTAGTCAACCACTTGACATATTTCCATACTTGTAATTTTAGAAAAATATGTACTTTAGTAATACTAAATCCAACTATTAGATATAGGACATCAACTTGATAAAGTATCTTCACAAATTAAGATGACTTTTATCCAAGTAGTAATGAGAAAGAAACTTGAGTTTCAATTTGTTCGTTGTCCAGAAAGTAGATGTTGGAGCACTTAAAAGTTAATTATATATTCAACACTAGTATTGAAACTATCATCAAGGGACAACATTGACTAGTCTCCTACTGAATGCCACCTACTCTTTTAGCTATTAATAATTGTGGAATATTCTACATCATATCGTCTAGGGGATAAAATGATTTGAAATGTTCTACATCATTCTATTGGAAGAAGGCTTGATAGCTACCAAATTTTATGTAGTTATTTTTTATTGTTGAAGAATTTTCAAAGAATTTCTACATTTACAAACAATGGAATATTTCTTCAATTTATTTTTAACATTGCTTTTAAGAAATAATGCCATTGAGATTTTTTTTCAACACAAAAGTCTAAAAACTTTTGAATACTAACCCTAAACTAAAACTTCATCAATTGAACAATTTATGTTGAGTACAAGATCAAGCAAAAATGACCATTGATTGGGATTGATCTTCTTCCGTGGCACTTCACCACTCTTCTACAGTTGTTGAATAGTTTCCAAGCATTTTTATCTTCAAAATCCCAAACATAATGTTGAAGATTTATTGAAATTTTATCGAGACTCTAAGGATGTTTGTAAAGCAACAATTTCAAACTCAAAGAATTTCAATAAGTGCTAGCTGCAATAGTAGAAAATTCATTGATATTATTTTTCTTAGAACTCAACCTTTTAACGCTTTCTATAGACCTTCACTAGTCACCACCTAAATGGAATTATGAAATATTTTACTCTTTATCTACAATTTGGTATTTTTCATTAACGACTTTTGAACCAAAAGGATTACTTATAAACTTCACTATCTCTCAATGTGCCACTTCAATGCCTGATTTGATTAAAACTTTGAGCTTTAAGCATATATTTTCCATAGAAGTTATATTAATTTTTTTGATATTTTCACATTATTAAGCACCTTTAGTTATAGTATTTATAACAACAAGTCTTTTAATACTAGGAGGGATAAATTGGAACTATTTTGCTATATAACTAGTTTTTTTTAGACTTAACCCCTTAATGCTTTTATCCTTTTTCAAAATTTGGCACATTTTTGCTTATATCTTTGTACAGAAATATCATTTACTGCAATTTCATGAAAGTGGTCATTAAGGAAGGTTGTCTTTTCAAGATTCAAGTGTTACATTGGATGAATGAAAAATTAGTTGGAGTAAACAACGCCTCCAAGTCCTCTAAGTCCTCTAAGTCCTCTGTTCGTCGTCTAGAATATGGACATCAAAGCGCTTAAGGGTTAAATAAATTGGATATTGTTGTTCCCTTTATATAGTGCATTTTCCTAGAACTAAGGAAAAAAAATAGATTATTTTAAATTTTAATTCAAATAATAAAGTTTTACAATAAGTGTGTAAAAACAAATTTAAGAAAATATTTGGGTGTATTTTTTCAATTTTTTGAGAGACTTAGGATTGTTGATTTAATAACATTCTTTTAGTTTGTGAGAAATTTCATTGTCTATTCATCTAATTTATCTTATTTTCACTAGTAGAAAACCACTATCTTATTTAGATTTCTAAGAAATATTTTAACATTGTTGATAAAAGAATTTAGAAAGGTCAATTTTCCATAAATTGATAGAGAGCTTTATTCCAATATTAATTCGTAGGTCAAAACTACTTTAGCCAATACATAGTGATATATATTTCTATATTGACAAATATAGAATGCACTAACCTTGAAGAGACAAATAGACATGACTTCACTATGGAATATCCAACTATTGGATCTTCCACTAGATTTGCATGAAAATGTGCAGAATCTTTTTTAGAAATTTTGACTATATGGATTGCGTATTTAAAGTGAAGAAAACAAGTTTATTTTGCACCTTGCTACATAGTCTAGATTATGAGACTTTGAATTCTCTTAACTTACAATTTCTGCACTATAGATTTTGAATTTAAAAAACATGATGTTGAGATTCCAAAAAAACATATTGATTTCCATTCTTCAAAAAATTGCTAGTGGAAATAGGTACTAGATTGAAGAAAAAACTAAATCCATAATAGTTTTAAGATGGACTTGAAGCAAACTAATTCAAATGGTATATTTGTTTTAATAAGAAAATTAAACCTTGTGCAAATTTTTTTCCTGAAAATTGTGAAAACTAAGTTTAAAAATGGATTCAATTCAATATTTTTCGAAGAAGATGTTATGGTCGCCCACAAAACTAGATGCTCTATAACTTTCACAATACTAATCCGAATGAAATGATTCAATATTTGAAAAACATAATTGATAAGAAATAAATCTAAAACAATTATTTTAAGTCTTTATAAAAATATTTCATGTTGCAAAGACTCAACTACTTTAAGCTTTATGTGGCATAATTTTTGCTCCTAGGCACCAATTTATATAAAAATTGTATTTCTAGAAAGCTATTTTTATCTATCTTACAAAAAAGATTCATAAAATCATATCAAAATTGAGATCATAGGAACTAAACTAAACCTTCAATTACCCCCCTAAAGAAAAACTTGGGACTTTAGAGGTCATGGAATTAATCAAAAGTAGAATGAATAAAAGGTTTTTGAACAAACCTCAATCCATCTAATAAAATAGAAAAGGTAGTGAATTTTTTTAACTAAATTTACTAAGATGCCCGCATAGAGATGAAAATTGAAAGAATCTTATTAATTATGACTTTTGCAATAATTTCTTTTTAAATGCTTTTGTTTAAAATTGTGAAGAACTATTGCATGTAATGAAGACTTATGTTGAGAAAGAAAAATATAACCTTCAGTGATGATCATTTCCTTTGGAAGTTGCTTTAGCCATTGATGCATGTGATTAATTCACCTCTATGACCATTGTGGCTTTTGGTTCATATTTTATTCAAGCTTGTTCTACTACATGCTTGTTTTTTTGTGGGAAGGCAACTTATTTTGATGACCACTCTTTCTGGGTTCCTACATCTATGTCATCTTGCATGTAAAGAGTTGAATTCCACCACCAAGATTCTTTGAGCTGGAAATGGAGCCCTAAAATTTTCAATTTTCAATAGGTGTCAGAAAGTACATAGTAGAGTCCTACTATCTTAGTTTGGCACCACAATGTCAACATTGGCCCATACATTCTTGTCAATTAACTTAGCTTCCATCAAATTTCAACTAGATCAACACTTAACTCTAAAAGGACATTTCATGTTTGGGCTTGGTCAAACTTTGTTAGATTTCTACATTAAAACATAGATTTCAAAATTTTGATTTTTTTCATAAAGTAATATGTCTAGAATTTAATCTCATATTTGTATAATTAAAAACATTAAATTAAATTTTATACATTTTTTAAAAGATTTTTTTTGTAAAAATTCTAATAATTATGCACTGAAAATAGCATGAAATATTTTTAAAATGGACATAATAGTAAAAAATATCATGTTATAATTGATATATTCTTTGAGTTCACACCAAGAAATATTAGATAGAAAATGTTCAAAGTGGTGTATTTGAGCTTCCAAGATGCTATCTTCAAAATATCACAAAAATTTCAATTTTAACAATTTTGATAAAGTTAAAATGGAATAAAAGTAGATTATTGGAGCTAAATTTTCTTAGTTAACCCTTAAACATCGAGAAGGATGTTTGGCGTCCAATGGATGATACAGGATCCTTGTAGTAGGCTTGATAGTAGGATAGAAGTGCAATTTACTGTACTTTGATTTTCAACGAATGCTTTTGCTATTTCTAAAGCCCATGATTCACACGATAATGAAAAGGGATGATTTCCAAGGTCATCCCTTTGTCCTTTGAGGGTTAAGCTTTAAAATTTTAAAAATGAAGAACTTTGTGAAAATTCAATTTTTGACTTTCAAAATGTCCATGGGGCTTGTAATGTCCTTAAGGTAAAAGAACTCATTGGAACTCTATGGAAACAAATAGCCCTTCAAATAAAAATAAATAAATAAAAAATTATTAAGAAATATGTATTATTATTTTAATATACTCTCCAACTCATTGTAGTTGAATAGTCAACTAGGGATTAGATAAGAATTCTTTGGACTAATAGGAGACGAAAACTATTCATCTTCTTTCTCTTGTTTATGCTTAAACTCTTCTTCTAACTGATACTTGATCATTCTTGCGTACTTTAGTTGTTCTTATTTTTTTGTGGTTTGTTTAGTTTTGAATTCATAACAATATTTTCTCTAGTGTGATCTATACCAAGTAAGATATGATTCAATGCTTGGAATTGATATTGGTAGGATTCACCAAAACTATTGGTCAGTTCTACATTTTCACACTTGTGTTTAGTTTTGGTCATATTGATAGTTTTCATTTAAAAAATATTTCAAATGTATAGTTTTTATTTACTCATTCCAAAACCTATTTTTGGATTGATAATGGTGCCATCTTTTGAGAGGATAGGTCACACATGAGAATCTCAGGGACTAATTTTCTAATTTCTCCGTTCTTTGAAATTACAAACTCACTTCCATAGGTATGAATAGTTAAACCAGAATGAACTAAACAGATTGCTCAATACAATCTATAGGCTGTCAATACTATCCTCAAGCTTTTATAATTTGCAAAAAATTATGTCTTTGCAACAAATAGTATGGGTTATATGAATGATTGCATTCTATATTATTTAATTGTATATATATATGTATTTTGTGTTTATATTAAAAAATGAGATCAATGGTAGAAAAGGGGATTTTTTTTTTCGGGATTTTGATGTGTTTTTTTGGAAGAGTAGCTGGGCACAATAGAGCAAGTGCCATCTTTTAAGAGGATAGTAATATAGGAACAAAGAATTTAAAAAATATGGAAATGTAATGATTCTTGTCTACTTTAATGTGATGAAAATCTAGACGATTGCTAATTATTTGAAGCAAACATTCACTTTTGGCTTCAATTTCGTATGAAGTATGATGTTGGAATAAATTTCATAAGAAAATAAAATAAAATGGATATCTTTCAAAAATGAAAAAAAAGTGATTGAAGATCAAAAGTTGAAAATGATAATACGTAATATCCAATAAAAATACTGTTGTATTCAATTCAAATACTCTACATACACAACAATGGTTATCTTTAACAACTTTTCTTTTAATAATTCAACCAGTGGCCAAAGTAAGTGGCCAAAGTAAGTGTGTAAGAAATTCCAACTAAAACTTACAATGCTTTAGAATTGAAGTTTTAACAAGAATAGTAAATTATCAAAGTTGAAAACTAATAACAAATACCATATCAAGATAATTCTTTTAATAATTTTTTTTTCATACTCCAATACTCTCTATACTCTACTTTATCTAACAAACACCCTCAAAGTTGAGCCTCCTTTTACACACAAGCTTTGGATTGTTCTTGTTCAATGTCAAATGGATTAGCTAATATTTGTTACAAATTTTTTTGCCATCAAGTCACATTAATTTCCTCCCCTAAAAAACATTAACTTTGTTAAACCCACTATTTATAATTTTCTTTTGCATAATTTTGCTAATATGTTTGTACAAATGTATTATCTATCTCAATTTCAGCAAATTGGACATAAGAACGTCAACGAAATTGCAACGTATCCTGTCGTAGTTCTGTGCAAGTTGAGGGGTTAAGAAGTTCTAAAGCGATGATCAAGATATTGAGTGAGTACACTCACACCATTCAACAAAAGAGATTGTTCACATGGACTCAAACAAAGTCCCAAATATGAAGAGATCGATCATGCACAGATTCAGTGCACATCATCCCACTAATAATTTCCTTCTGTTCTCCACTAGGTTACGCAACGTAACGCCTCAAGCTTCTGACTGATAACATAGAATACCTCGAAACTATGAGAAAATTACAAAACTAATACTAACTCGCCCCCTCTTGGCATTTGGGAGTATGTTCCAAACAACATTGGGAGTTTCCACTCCCTAGTATACATGGAAGGTCTCGAAAATAGCTACTTTGATTCGTTCAAGATTAATACAGCTATTTAAAAAATATAAGTCTACTCTCAATAGAAAAAGCTCAGTCACAGGAGCTACAATAACTCACTCAAATCCTCGACCCGGTTGCGAGCGAAAGATTGATGAAGA
Source organism: Rhytidiadelphus loreus (assembly GCA_947034895.1). Classification (NCBI taxonomy): domain Eukaryota; kingdom Viridiplantae; phylum Streptophyta; class Bryopsida; order Hypnales; family Hylocomiaceae; genus Rhytidiadelphus; species Rhytidiadelphus loreus. The sequence continues at coordinate 21,339,216 of OX344765.1, read as the reverse complement.
GCTTTTCCTGGAGGCCTACAAAATGAATGCTGTAAAAGGAGAATCAACAAATTTCAAATGGGTCACCAGCCAATGTCGTGCAGGGAAGACAATGTGCCGAGAATTCCAAAGACGATGCCGCCAATGATGAGAAAGTAGTCCATGCTTCGTGAGAGCTTGGACATATCGTCTCCAAATACGCGGAGGTGCATCCAACCTGGCAACACAAATGAAAGCAAGCAGCAAACGCTACTCCCCACAAGGGCCAGAAAAGCTCCAAAATGAGGAACTGAGACTGCAATCCAGGCCGTGCACAAAACAATGAGGGTCCTGAGAAGCTGTGAGGGACAACCCTGCCAAAGGCGACGCTCGGCTACCTCGTAAACAGGGTGCATCATCATAGGATATGTAAAGATCAGACCTGCGCAGAGACCGAGCTTCACAATCACCGTCTGCCATGAGTTTCCTAGGTTCAACGTGACGATGTCTTGTGTATACTCGCCGTATGCCAGGTACCCCAGAAGACCAAATATAGTGTACAGGAAGGTGATAAAACACATTGCAGCAGCTAGGATACGTGCAAACTTGGGCCGTTCCAAGTATTCTGACTCCAGAGGAAGCACCAGGCAGATGCCTTCCACAGCGTAAATGGCCACTCCAATCGAAAACAGCAGATTCGTCCACCCTGTGAACGCCACCACATGCTCTCCATGGTCTGTGGCGATGGCTGCAAACTCGGTTGTCATTACCACTGCCATTGCGGAAACGTTCACTATGTCCGCAAACATACTAAACGGTGCTAGGTGGGTGAGCGAACGAATGAATGCCAGTAATACCTGCACAGATTGGCAAGGAGTTAGGACTGTGCATTGGTAGTAGCATGCAGCCATGCACCTATAGGAATAGACTACACGTATCTCAAGTTGATAAGATAACTGGCTATGATATTCAATAAATGCACGCTTCTCAAATTACACATCCCCAACATTAGCATATGAAGCCTAAGTGGAATATGACCTCCAGCCTCTTCCCTAGGTTGTCTCGGCCTCGTGAGTCGGACTGATTGTTTGTTTCTCTCTTTGTTTTTATGAAAGCACCGTCACTTTTCAATCAAACAAACAAACAAACAAACAATAGCATATGAAAGTTACATGTGCTTCACCACATGTCACCTATGCTTAAGCATAGGCTAGTTGCTTACTGTGTTAAAAACAACGGTTATGAACAAAGTTTGATGAACGAGAATCATCTACAAATGACCTAGTTCTCTTTAGTCTAAACTCTCTTTCTCCTGCTCTCATTCTTAACCGCAACCCCTAGTTGTTCTGAACTAGGATTCCTTTCATGATTATTTGGAGGGGCAAGTAAACGATTGTCTATTTCTGTACGTTATAAATTCAAACCAACATCAGCGGTTGCGCATAGCACGACGTTTGAGGCCCGACAAAGAAGATCACCTGTAAAGGGAAGACAATCCAGATATACACCTCCTTGGTCTTCCAGTCCAGTCCCAGAAATTGCAGCACCTGTGCACTCTCCACCGTCACTTCCGGGCTGTGGGACTTCTCTCTGGCGAACACGGAAGCCAAATTCTCACCGATGAAGATGAGGTACGCCACACAGAAGCCTCCCTGGCTGAGCACGATCATTAAATCCACCGAGATTTGGCCGGCCCTTCCAAGAGTGTGAAACCCCAGCTGACTATACGTGTCGATGCTGTCCACAATCCCCTCCGTCTCCAGATGGCGACGGCACCACACCATGAGCATCATGCAGTAGTACATCGCTGCAGAAGTCCCTGACAGAATGAGCAGCCCTTGCACCCATCCTGACTGCTTGAACGCGTAAGGCAAGCCTAAGACCCCTGCGCCCACGACCGTGATCACGATGTTGAAGAAAGTCTTGTAGGAGGAAGACAAGGGCCGTGTCTCCACGTTGCCTGACGGGAGAAGCGGGGAGACCTCCGAAGGCTTCACGGAGATGCCATTCACCTTCGACACGCCGTTCTCAACCCCCATAATAAAGATCTTTACAGTAACACGGGCAAACCCTCTTCACGAACTGTCTCGGAAGCATTAACTTTGTTGATCTGCAGCAACAAACAGGCATGACCATCAGCGATACTTTTGTTATAAAGCTTTAAGCTTAACCCCATAAGGACCGAGGATTCATGGTTTGAAAGTGTTTATTTTGGTTGATCATGTAATTCAGAGAGCGCCGAATTTCTAATATCTACTGAACAAGTGAAGGACAGTGCATGAGTTCGTCAAAATCCAGAAATTGGACAAAAGAAAGACCCCATACGACTAACTAAAAAAACATGAGTCCTCTGGAGGTTAACCCCAAAAGCAAAGTTTCACACGCACAGATGCCTCCGAGTAGGAGCTTCAAATTACAGCTGACCAACATTAAGACTACAGTAGATAGTAACCTATGAATAATGCTTGTTAAAGACAGCTTTTGGCTGCCAACTCAACTTCAAACCTGATTTGCGGTCCCAAAAGATAAATCTTGTACCAAAATACGAGAGATTTCTATTTTCAAGAGTCACAACTTGACGTTACTGCAGAAACAAGAAGAGTTCAAAAGCAACCTAGTGTATTAACCCCTTAACAACGCCTTGCTTTTTTTCTAATTTTGGCACATTTTTGCTTATATCTTTCTACAGAAATATCATTTCATGAAATTGATCATTAAGGAAGGTTGTCTTTTCAAAATTCAAATGTTACATTGAATGAATGAAAAGTTTGGTGCACAAAACAGTGAGCGCCTCGAAGCCTTCTATTCATCGTCCAGAATATGGACGTCGGAGCGTCCATATTCGTTAACAGAAGCAGGCTATGACGAAACCCTAGATGACGAAAACAAACTACCAGTCAGAACGTCGAAACAATCCTCAGACTGTGCTCAAATTTGAACTATACACTATCAGACAGAGCTTCTTATTCCAGAAAACTCCTATCGATACTCAAATACGCCTACACGTTCCCCTGCAAACCTCAACACATGCCCAATTTCCAACACTGAATTTCACGAAAGAATCTACAGAGAAGAGAATCCAGAACCCAAAACTGCCACAGAGCACCGAAACAAACCATCCACAAAGCACGGCAACCAATTTACCGAACTCCAAATTCTTTTCAATAATAAAAACAAAATTCAACCACTCCACAAAAGCCACTGACCAAACCTCCGCGCACGTGGCTAACATGCGCCAAACTACGACTCTGATCAAAAAGTTTTGCACAACATCCAGCAACAGAATGAACAAACTGGAAAGTTCGACCCTAAACAAAAAACTCAGAATACACAACATGGGTTGCGTCAAAAGTACCGCAGCGAACAGAATGAAACCACTCAAAAGCTCCGATCCGAATTCACGACATGGGTTGTGAATTTACTAGTGCACAGAAACTCACCGGAATACAATCGAGGAAGATGAAATTGGTGACGTAGAGATTGTAACGACGCATGCGGAGCTAGGATTTATATTGAAAGAGGGAGGGAGGGAATCAGTTGTGTGGAGACGGGGAATGTGGAAGCGGAGACCGCGGCTCTTCCAAGGCGTGGGGAGGCACTTCTTCTTCCCTTCAAAGAAGGCGACGTAGTCTACGAGGCGTTCAGTTAGTTTCTTCGTTTTTTGAAATTTTATTTGAAATTTAACTTAACTTATATAGAGTTGCGGGTGCGTTGGGTCCTTGTCACTGGCTGTTGGTCACGTTTCTTACGGGTAGGTGGATTCTGGTGAGTACACGTGGCGTTCATTGAGTTCTCTTCTCACTAGGAAACTAACTAACTTAACCAACCATTTGGATGTGATGGGGATGGAATTTGGATGAAGGAAAAAGGTTCTATTTTTATTTTATATTTTTTATATTTTAGCAAATGGAAGAGAAGACATGTTGAACTTGAAGTAAATTAAAGTCTTTTGCCCATTAAAACTATAAAAATATTCACTTTTGAAGTTCATACAAGTAAAAGCAGTAATCAACACAATACATGATACTTTAAAAAATAAGCACTAAAAGTAAAAGAACTTGCAAAATGCCATGTCTTCAATGACTTCCTCAAACTTCATGCTTCAATAAACCGCAATCCATTAGTATTGTAGCAAAAAAGAGGATCTTCTAGCACCAACCTACATTCAGCCAAAGCTTATTTCCAAATTAAAACCTCATACATACACCAAGCTATTCCCCATATGGACTAAGGTTGAATGATTTTAAACCAAGCAAATTTATATGACAAACATTTTTTGAGTATCAAAAGCTTAGTTTCATTTTTTAATTCACACAAAGAAAAATTGCAATAAAATTTGGGTGACTAAATCCAAGAGCAATATATGATTATAATATACAAAAGTTATAAGAGGCAAAAGTTGATTTGGTCGTAAGATTTTTTTAAACTGCAACGTATTTTCAATGTTTATACTTTTAAGAGAGTACAACAAGCATCTTGTTGTTTCTTAGGGTCCACTTTTGGGGAACATGCATTAGGCTTGGATTTTGGTGATCCTACCTTTTAGTTAGTGGGACCAAAGGACTAGTTGGTCTTTTGGTCTTTTTTAGCTTGGTGGTGCAAGACCTCTCCTTTGTACTGACTAGTGCATGTCAGATTTTTTTTTTTCGTCTCATATTTTATTACAATATTTTATAACAAAATAAAATAAGTAAGTTAACCTTTCATGGGAACAAGTTAAGCTTACCCACAATTAAGCTTACAGTAGAACATGGTGCAAGGACCCATAACTGAGGCTCCTATCCTCTCATTGCAGGTGCTGGTTCCCACGAAGCTGTGACTTATCCTCCACCTCTGTGATAAGAACAAGATTTTGGATGAATGTTTTAGATGAATGTTTTAGATGAATGTTTTAGATGGATGGATGGATGAACTTTTAGATGAATGTTTTGGATGGACGTACTTGCGATGAGAAATGACTAGGACCTGACTCCGTCGTGACTGAAGGCGCGGCTATCGTATTTGGACCGCAGCTCCATCCTGCAGCAACAGACGCTGCCTGCTGCGTGCATGCGGCGGGGCACCCGCCTCATTTTTCTGACTTTGGAATTTCGTCGGAATTTGCTTGGCCGTCACGCAAACTTTTAAAATTCTTCATGCAAAATTCTGTATAAACCTGGTCTCTCTGCAGTTCCCGGAACACAGTAGCTGCGCCGGATCAGCTGCTTCAAGATCAAGCAGGCCGGCGTGGTGTACGCTGTGTGTGTTGCCCCGTACTTCGGCCTCCAAGGTACGCAACCGAATGGTACTTTTGTTGCAATCGCATTGTTCAGTTCGCTTTGCTTTTGCGAATTCTTGCACGGGAAGGGCGTTTGTCGAAAGAATTGGGGGTTTAAGTCATCTCTTGAATCTTGTTCAGAAGCTCGAATTAGGGATGCATAAGTGTCACACCTGTAGGGGATACATTTCTGTGGCATTTCAGCTCTTTTGAGTGGAGTATTTTTTGAGTGGATTTTGTCCGCATTTTTGAGAGGATTCCAACGCACTCAAATATGTGTTATTTGGATACTGTCTGAAGAAGTTTTGAGGTGTTGAAGTTTGAAGTCGTAGGGTGATAATCACGAGTCTGACTACCACTGAACCGTGAGTATTGCATCAACAATCTATCTCACGGAAGCACGGAAGCATAGATTGAACTTAGAAGTCATTCGAACACATAGTTACAAGTCGTATGTTTGAATGCAAGTATGTGAATGACACTGGCATTGTCCATGGGTGACTTTTCAACCCACTGAAAATGGATGGTTCCCTGCTTTAACTTCCAATATCGCGTTTGAAGGTTTCTAGGCTTCTACGTTCTATTCCGAGAATGGCCAATCTGCTTTTCTTCGAAGGATCCGAGCTAAACCCTAAACCCTGAATTTGCAGGCGGTAGCTATGGACGCCACGGCTGTAGTATCGAATACATTGTCGACGGGGTTTTGCAGTGCTCCAATCACCCGGACTCTCTCTTCCTCCACGTGCTTCTCCTCTGCAGGTTCTCTTCTTCCGAAGTTGTCGGCTTCTCATGGAAGATTTCCGTCCTTGACTCGGTGCATTGCAGAGCCAGCGGAAAAGACAGGTATGTTGCTCTGCCGTACAATTTAGTATCCTTTTACCTTATGTCGCTAATTCTCTGGTTAGATTGTAAAGTTGAAGATACCGTTCGGAGGTGACTTTCTGATCGATTCTTTGGGTGCACGTTCCAGTTCCCACCACTAGGAATGCAAATCCTGCGAAGCTTCAGGCTGCGGTGAGTACTCAATTCACTTGAGAATTCTATTTAAGCCCCTTAACGCTCCGACGTCCCAATTCCGTATGATGAGCAGAGATGATCGAGGCACAGTTGTATATATATATATATATATATATATATATACACACACACATATACATACATTTACAAAGATATAAGCAAAAATTCAAGAAAGAATTCCGGCGCTGAGGGGATAAGCTTCGTTGTTGGCTTCCTACTTGTGAATTCAATTTCCAGGATTGGAGCAGCTTTGTAGTGCCATTTGTTTCTCTGGTTGTATGCTTTAACTATGTAACTGGTTTGCAGAATTTAGGTCTCTACATGTTTTGGTTCAACACTGTGAAGGCCTCAGTTTTCTCCAGAATTTCTTTATTTTTTATTTCCTTCATTGTACTTTCATAATACCGTGGGCTGGTTTCCACTTCTTCGGGTAAGGGTTTGAGGACAAGCAAAAAGTTGTGGCCAAGACACCAGCTATTTGGTGGCCATGTGACAAGGTGGCAAGAGATTATAAAATAAATAGTTTAGTTGAGGACTATTGCTCTTGTTCATTTGACCACTTTGTGGGCTAATGATATTTGTACCATTCTACAAAATGGTCAAACAGAGAAGATCACTCACAAATAGTGTTGCCATGTAAGCAACTATGTCATTTTTTTATGAGTTGTTAAGATAGTTTCGTCGTGGCCGTCAAGACAAAGTGTAATAGTGTAAAGTTTTGGCAAGTCTCCAACGTTTGACCAACCACATTGCTTGATTCTTAAAGTATGGTATATTGTCTTGTCATCCAAGCTTATCCGGACAAATTAACCCTAAAGATGAGCGAATCTAAAATCACATGTTATGTGTATTATGATGTCAGTTTTTTCTTCATCTTATCTGTCTATGAAACAATGTGTTAAATACAGGAAAATGTTTGCTTTCTGACAGGACATTATTGGGGCAGAGTCCCGACTTTTTGTACAAACATATGCCCGGTCACCTGTGGTGTTTGTCAGAGGAGAGGGTTGCAAATTGTATGACACCGAAAACAAGGAGTATTTGGATTTGACAGCAGGAATCGCAGTGAATGCTCTTGGACATGGGGACCTGACCTGGGTTCAAGCAGTCACTGAACAGGCAGGGAAGCTCGCTCACGTCAGCAACCTCTTTCATACTGTACCACAGGTAAAGACCCCCAGTGACTTTGCACGACTTAATCCTGTCAGTAAAAGAATTTTAACACATGTAGGAATGAGATTTTTGGAGATGTTTAGAGTTGTGGAGAGATTTTTGGGTACGAGAGACAAATTTGGTAAGATCAAATTTCTCATTATGTATGAATTTCCTATGCAGATTTAAAGTGGGAGCTTGTAGCCACAATAAGTGACATCAGACAATAGTATTTCCATTCAAAAACATCAGTGACAATAGACATTTATCCAAGTCTTGATAACACCACTTGTCTTAGTTAATTTGTACGTCCATTTGTATGAACAGATGAGTTGCTGTTGGTAACAGGGATTGGTATTAGAGACGCGATCATATGTGTAATGATTTTAGATTATCACCTGAGGGTGAAGTTGTTGGATCGTTAGGATAAATCATCGTGTATATTAATAGCTCGGACTGTGAAAGATAAATAGCATGTCATGGGACACCAACTCCATCTTTTCCCAAGGAACTCATATGAGTTTCGAGATCCTGTCTTAATGGTCACAATATTTGATGGTTTTCTCAGGTGAAGTTAGCTGAGCGTCTTGTCGGATCATCTTTCGCGGACCGAGTTTTCATGGCCAACTCGGGCACTGAAGCTAATGAAGCAGCAATGAAATTTTCACGGAAGTACCATCATGCATTGGCAAAAAAGAGCGGCGGAAACTCACAAGGAGCCACAGAGTTTATAGCCTTCACCAATGGTTTTCACGGGCGGACGCTTGGAGCACTTTCTCTTACAAGCAAAGTGCAATATAGGGCTCCTTTCGAACCATTAGTGCCAGGTATGCCTCGTTAATCCTCTTACAATATCTAAACAGTACAGGTTGATAGTTATTTCCTTACATGCTCAATTGCATTCATGTGCGACACCTATATCTTCTGAGTCACAAAAATGATGAGGATATGTGACATCTGTCTGGATTGCTTGGGTGCGAACCAATTCTTGAATCCTTTTTCGTAGTTCTGAAGTCTTTATTGAACTGCAGGCGCTCATTTTTTGACTTTTGGAGACCTCGAAGCTGTTAGACAAGTAGTTGTTTCTGGTCGGACTGCGGCTATATTTGTTGAGCCATTACAGGGTGAAGGAGGAATAAATTCTGCCACCGCTGCCTTTCTCAAAGGACTACGAGAGCTTTGTGATGAAACGGATACAATTCTTGTTTTTGATGAGGTATCCCCGCGGTGTGCACGAATTATCCACTCCTGCATTGCTAGTTGGAATTGCCTGCTAACTTTCTGAACAACTTAAGCAGAATCACATGTAGTTGAGGTCGTTAGTTTATGAAATAGTTCATGTAATTTTTCGTGCCAGGCTCCAGAGCATGACACTGGATCAATGCTTGTGAGCATCAGTTCTTGGGTAAGTGGTCGTTATTGATTACGAGCTCTTCCTCATTGCATTTTTACAATATTTTGGGACTGTAGGATTGACTCATTAGGGGAGATTGTAGAGTCACCTGGTTAACATTGGAGTTTGGTGCATGTCAGATACAATGTGGGCTTGGTCGTACTGGTCACCTTTGGGCTCATGAGGCCTATGATGTGAAACCCGATATCATGACATTAGCAAAGCCTTTGGCTGGTGGACTACCCATTGGAGCTGTTCTCGTAACAGAGAGAGTAGCTTCTAGCATTGCAGCTGGAGATCACGGGAGCACGTTTGCGGGAGGTCCTCTTGTGTGCCATGCAGCACTGGCTGTACTGGACCGCATCCAGGTATGATCTTGGCTCCATCAGGTTTTCACAGATTTTATGTTTAGTCATAATTTCCTTCTACAGTTGTGCTCAGCATTGCGAAGCCCTAGTAGGACAAATCAGTGTTGTCTGGACAAGAAATTCTCACATGATGCTGGTCTGTTTCCCATCGTTTGCAGGCGCCAGGCTTTTTAGAGAGTGTAGCACAGAAAGGCGCCTACCTCAGGTCGCAGCTCCGGGAGAAGTTGGGCAAGAATCCTCACGTGAAGGAAGTGCGAGGGGAAGGACTTCTGGTGGGCATTCAACTTGATGTTCCTGCGTCACCCCTCGTAGCAGCTGCTCTCAAGGCAGGACTCCTCATTCTCACCGCCGGTAAGGGTGATATTGTTCGCCTTGCGCCTCCCCTCATTATCTCCTACCAAGAAATCGACGAAGCTGTCGGGATTTTAGAGACTTGTATGTTCTCGTTACAGTAGTAACTTTGCAAGTTCATGATCTCCATTTCCCGTTTTGACCCCAGTTCCGGCAGAGAATACTTATAACTTGAATGTTTTACCACATGTCATCTCCTTATTCATCATGAGTTGCGGAGAATTGCATGTGGTACCTAAGAAATAAATTATTTCGACGTTTGAGTGTCAGTCTTAGATACTTTGGGGCAAGTATGGGAGCCTATTGGCGCATAAGTCTTAGTAAAATTTGATGAGCTATCGCAGCGAGTTAATTATTATACTAAGTGTACCTAATCAGAGTAGTTTACAATATTTAATGACTGCTTAGCATTGTATCCCAGTTTTGTAACATGTGGGATCTCTTGTATTTCGTTTACATTCTCATGAAACAGTGAACGATGAGAGCAACTATCGTGATTGCTTAATACGGTTCCTTTGTAGATGGCTCTGGTATTCTCTTGTAAACCATAATTCACTAGGATTTGGTTGAGTTCATGCTGATTTTTGTTGATTTTGTCAAATTCATCACCCGTTCAAGTTTCTGAGCTTGAGTTCAATCATTTACATGGCATAAAAGCATGAAACTTAATTGCGTTTTGTATTGTGGCAAGGATGTGGATGTTTTGCTAGCCTGCAGCACTACTTACCTTGGATTCTAACCTACAGTGTCAACATTTCGTTAGGGCTTTCAACCTGTCTTGTAGTCACCCCACTACAATCTCTCATGCTCATGTTCAGTATACTGTACTATGTTTTAATAAAATAACAATATTCAGTCACATAATAGGTTGTAGAATATACCAAAAAAATTCCAATCATTTTTTCTACAGCACCAAAATCTACATAATGACTTCATGTAAACTTTCATTGTTGGTGCCCAATTCCAATGCGCACTCCTGTCATTCATACATTTCTAAATATTTTGAAGATTCCTTTCATCCTCAAAAACGCGAAGAGCATCCCACTCTAAGTCACCAACTCAGCACTGCAGGTCGGCAAAACTGTAACTTTCAGAAAGTGAATAGAAGGGTTAAGAACTACAAGAGCACCATGTGTCGAGGTGGACAACATCATGAGTTTTAGATTAACAAAAAATTGGATGCTGGATGAGTATTGGAGATTCTATCTTCAAGGTTCATTGAAAACCAAGTGCCTCAAGTTGGGTCAGACATTTAAACACTCAAACTTTTAGTTAATTTTGTTGTTTTGCCAAGTACAAAATCAACATGCAAGTAGATGTCAAGCTTTCCACTTTCCTTCCAACTTAGAATAAAATTGCAACGCTTACAGAAGTTAGTTTCTCTAACCCCCGAATCCTATTTGTTATCTGTTTCACCACTAATAAAGGCGAAGTATCTTGCCTCTTTTGTTCGACTCTTGGCAACAATCAGCTTAGTTGAATATTGTTATGTGGGAGCTGTACAGAATCTAGTCTAATAATTACACATCGACATACCCAAGGTCTAATTCACAGCCAGCTCTTGCTGAACTGATATAAATGAGCGAAAAGAAAGAGTTTTCCTTTTCGCCACCTGCTTTAGAATTAGCAGGAGAATTTCTAAACCTAATGTGTTAATGTAAATGTGCTCTGCACATGGCCCCGGGGTAACGCTATACAAGGGCAAGGAGTGAAGAACTAGAGGTCAAAACTAACAGAATGGTAGCTAAATGCCACTCTGTTAAGGTCGTAGTTGACTGTGTTGAAAGCTCGGCATGTTTCTGCAACACTGGTCAGAAGACTTTCGGGACCACAGACTAAAACCCCTGCGTTTGCACCAGGGTTTGCACCAGGTCTTTGTAGCTTTGCGTAACCATCAAAAAGGTCTGCAAATGCATGACACCATTCAGAAGTCAGTGACTGCAACACAAAACATCCATGTGTATTGCCTGATCTTTAGAATCAACTGACTATTTCTAGGGTTTACCATCCTGAAAATTGAGACATATGCACAGACTACGACACTGACATCTTCATAGGATAGAAAATAGTAAGAGTGACTATCCCAAAGATACAATTGATGTGTCCATCCAAATAGATCCAGATAGATGAGGGAAAATCTTACTCACCTCTCACATTAGGCCTATGTCCAAAATGAGTAATGGATGGGTGCACCAGTCGATCTGCACTCTCGTTAGCATACATTGTTCCATCATTATCTGAAGTAGACAAAAGATGAGTGCTCTCTTCAGCAACCCCTGAGGCAGTCTGAGGTAATCTCCCCAAGAAGTTCCACAGTGATGCTACAAACCCCCCGAATATCACTACTCCAAGAACCATACTGATCACATTAATCAGGCCCTTCACCCACTGTGATATACCTTCACTAGGATTCCCTTCTTCCACTTGTTCAAATGGCTGACCTATGATAAGATCGATCACGAGGAAAACAATGATATATCCTAGAAATGAAGCAAGGAAACATGCAGTAATCCACAGATTACTTCCAGCACCCGAAATATTTGATATAGGATGTTTAAAAGCTTCAGCGTTATTCAAACTGGCTAGAATAGGGGATCTCTTGAAGTCGTCTGGTTGATGCAACTCTTGTGTTTCAGGATCACGCTCTAAGCTAAGAGGTGAAGTCTCACGGGTAACAAAGGCACGGACTTGAAGGTTTAACTTCAATTTGTAATCAGGACAGATGGAAGATGCGGGTACCAAATCAAGGAGTTGAAGCTCCTCTGATTTTTGTACTGCCCAAATCAGGTGTACATTCGATGGAAGATTGGGTTGCCCTCGTTGACATCGCTGAAGCAAGTCGCGTAGAAGCGCCACAAAAGGCGAGATGCCAATTCCTCCTGCCACCAGTATAAGCGTCTCGTATCTATAGAGCAAACCAATTAATCATCAGCTTCGATCGACATGATCCAATTATACACCAAGGGTGCATTAAATTTACAGACTTACAGTGTTCCAGAGTTGAACACAGAATGTTCCTTTCAATCAGACCTGCCTTTCAATAAATTCCCGCAGGCAAGGTCAAGCCAAATTACATTCAAGAAAGTTATCTAGGTACGAGGTACATGCCACCGTGAACAGCAGAATAGGACTAGATAACGAATGAACGGGATAATTATCACATTAATTTGGCAATACCATCATCGAATCATCAGAACAAACGATGATGCAATTCAAAACTCTTCGTTAAGGTTTCGAGTTAGATGGCTTGAAGAAGGCAGAGGCTTTGAACTTACTGAAGATAAAAGTCAGATTCATGACCATATGGACCTTCGACAGCGGCACTAATATTTGAAGGGCATCGCCCTGTTTTTATGACTGTCGAGACCAGATCTTGTAATTGATGAGTCCATCCTCCGTAGGAAGGTTTTATCAAGACCTTGAGCCAGTTATCTCCATCATAAGGACTGGAGGACACACTAAATGGGTGCCATTGTAATTTGGAAACTCCAGGAACATTGAGATATATGTAACTTAATGCATGATATTTTACACCTGCACAATGCAATCTTCGTGTGAGAACTTGGATGTCCAGATTGACAACGTGATTTACAACTAATCATTTCAACTTATTCATTCCAAATCGTGTTTCCATGTTTAAAGAATAAAGAATCAATTGAGTGAAGTACACTGAGAAGGGTCCGGATAGTTGTAAGCTCAACTAACCCTTAGTGATAGTGTTTATCTTCTCTAAACGACCGTAAGAGTTCCAGACCAGACATTTTCGCACTTGTCTTCAAACAAAGAAACACATAGCATAACATACACCGATAACATACACCAGGAAGGAAAGCAGAAAGAGAACGAGGTGCCGGTGTACCAGTCGGCTTGGCTAATGTCAGCTCAAAAGTCCCGCAAGGTAGCAACTTGGTTGAAAGAACTCCTACACTACTTCTCGATTGGCAGAAGCGCAGAAAGCGATCGAAAACAAAGAGAAATATTCCACAGAATGTGATATTGAAGAGCACATCTCCAACATGAAATGCCATGAACAATACGAATACCACGTAGAGATGGTGGAACCAGTAGAAAGTTTCAAAGTATTTCTTTCGAACCCATCCAATAGATGTAATCCACATTGTAATGCCAGCCGACAAGGCTATAACTCCAGCAAAATTTGCAACCTTGTGAGGTGCCCAATCAAATATCTGCGGACATCCAACACATTAAAGTAAGAGATTGATAAAATACCTTTATATTTCGGTTAAGAGATACACTTCGTATGACCAGACTTTCCCAGAGTGATGTTTTTAGCCAGAATGAAATGCTCTGAACAAATGCACATTAACATGGTAGATTGTTTTAAGAATTACTCCGTATAGAAATCATAGGGAGATTGATTATAGGGAAGGCAAGATAAGCACAACACAATTCATGGACAGGACACCCTAGCGGTCGCTTGCTTGTACCTACTTGCAGGGTGCGATGTACCTATGTCACTATCTAAACTATTTAGGTTTAAAATACAAATTCTCACCCTTCAACATATTCAGTGAAGTAAATGAGGATGTCTTTCCAAAATTGCAATTGACCTACCTAATTGCCATTTCCACATTGCACAATTTTTCATAAATGATAACCAAAAATGAGTGAAAAATTTAATTTTCTGGAAAACCTGCTAATATCCGAAGAAAAGCCTATTATTAGAACTTACTTTGATCAGACGGTCTTCGGAATACCATGCAATGATGTAGGAGAGGCCATGGAGAGTGAATAAGGTCATCATGAAGTGCCCCAACCACATATGGTACTTGACTGCATGCTCAAATGGAATGTCTATGGCTCGAAGGAAAACAGATCCCCGAGAAACAGGCAGGAATAATAAATTCAAACATACTACGCCAATGAAGCCAAAATGCAACCCAATTTTCTTCAGCTCCTTACCCCACCTGTCATAGAAAATTTAAAGACAATCAGATCCAGAATTTAAAACTTCCGCTGATCTTCTAGACACTAATTACTTGTCAAGATCACACTAATCCGCAGTATAAGAACAAGGACACTCAGCAACCCATGAATTTCAACATTAGAGATATGGGACTTACATCGTCTCGGAGGGTTTCAACTTTATGGTCTCAAAAGCTTTTAAATCCCGAATCAAATAGTTTGCCATCATCCAACAAAACATGAGCAGGAACAAAACGACCCAAAGCATCTCAGCAGCAGTCACAATGCCCATCCGACCTCCTGTGACAACAGGAAGTTTTTTCCAGCTAGCTCTACCTTTCACCTTCTGCTTGCTGCACATCCACGTATGGGCCCACATCTTTTTATTCTGAAACGATAATCAATCAATCCGAAATTAATATACGAGACGAGACTAAGAAGGTCACACAGTCGGTAGCCTCACGATTAATAAATATACTCACGGACTGGGAAAGCAATCACAATAGTACATCATTCTATGGAAAATTTAACCTTACGTGAAAGCTGACGTTCGAGAGGAGACCTCCAGACTAATGATCGCTAAAAGTGCGAGTACAAGCAACGGTGCAGCAAAAAGTAGGAGCATGCCTCCTACAAGGAACGAATTCACAAGATATCACGATATCAGAATATTTTATAAGGATGGGATGGATGGCCTATGTAACCAGGAGCTAAGTAGTCTGCAGTCGACTACTTTAGCTCCTGATTACATTGGCAATGATTTACATCGCAAAACAGGTCAGGATGAGACTACTTTAGCTCCTGATTACATCGGCAATGATTTACATTGCAAAACAGGTCAGGATGAGACTACTTTAGCTCCTCATTAACAAATCAATTTGCACTATTCAAACCAAAGTGCGTGAACCAATTTATATGTGCACGAAGGAGCATATGAGCAATCAACCATGTCTTCTAATTCACTGGTAGTTGAGGAAGAGGAAAATATGCACAGGGGAATGCTTACCACCCAAACCAAACGGTGTGTCCGCCATCTTCAGTAAGAGATTCTTCTTCCAACTCTGCAAAGTACCAACTGGGAAAGCTGCAAGAACAGCCACATAGCATCCAAAGAACAAGCACATGGACAAAGGAAGTCCCCATTTCGCGACAGTCGAGGTCCATCCCAACTCGAGGTTCCTATTTTTGCTGTTTTCGTCCTCAGTACCGAAACTGGATTGCGTACCAAACTCCTTGGCCATTTTCGCGGGCTTCCGGTCCCAAGCTGCAACCACGGGTAATTCAATGCTCCCAGTCTCAGCTTCGCAGCCTGTGGAAAAGGTAGGGTAACCAGAATGCATCCTTCAAATCCTAGACAAAACATCTAAAACAGTTACTGCCATAGAGGACGCTCTTTTTCGACAATTTCAGTGCCAAAATGAAATTTCATGGAGAGAAACATAGGATTATTCAAAAGCTAAAACCAACGGGAGACGAACATGTGGCAAAAAATTCCGATCTTAATTACTTTTTGACAAAATAAAGAGATATTATGGCATTGATATTAGAAAAAATTTGGAATTCATGTAAACTCTAAAGGGAAATTGGACTACAAGGAAAGTCGAAGGTCTAAAATAGGTGCATGCTTTTTAACGAGTTGCAAGACAAGAGTTTGGGGATATTTCGTTGGACAGAATAGGAGGTGTAAGAGTCCAGACTTATGCTCCAAGAATGGACGAAATTTGGGCAATGCAATTTGATAGTACACTATTCAGGGGTTGAAAATTGCACCAGGACAATCCTGAAAACAAAAAACAACTCCCTGTGCCTCAAATCGTGAAGGTGATCATTCCAATTGGGCATCAGTCATCTCTATGTCTATGACTCACAACCTCACTCGACTGAAACCTTGAGACGACACTTTGGGACTCAAAATCAAGATTTGGAAACAACCCATAGTCACATTGCTAAAATTATGTAACTCTCAACACCTCCTATTAGTTATAATGCTTGTCATCCATCTCTCTATATCCGTCACTCGCAATCTATGACTTGATTGAAGCCTTGATTCTTGTCCTAGGTTACAAAAATCCCCACAGCAACTCAAACGCAACCCCATCACTACTCATCTAATTCAATCTCCATAGTTGCTACTTTGCCAGAACACGTATTCAATCCAACTCCGAACAGCAGCTTCAGAACCAACACAAGAAAAGGAGAATCTACTCAGTGTTAGCTCAACCTGGTCTACGCTTTCGAATTGGAACCAGCATCATCCTAACTATGCTTGATATTAAACCCTTCAATGCAGAGCAATTCCCAAATTCTAGGGTGGAGACCCTTCGAGAACACCACAACTCTCAATTTGATAAATCAAACCTCATTGCACAAGCATTCAAATCACTTCGACGCAAACCACGTTGACCTCTACTGCGTCTTCTCTTCTCTTTTCACCAAAAAACACTCAAAAATGCTCGGACACAGAAATCAAGTTACAGAGTACATGAATTCTAAAAAAATTCTGATTCCAATGAAACCCTAACCCCGGCGGAGGATTGAGTGGATTATGGAAGTACCTGATGCGCGATTCTTGAGCTCCCTGTCGAATGAAATAATCCGGGCGGTTTGGACTCGCGGCGGCTCCGCGAGGACCTGCGATTGCTGCTGAGGAAAGACGGCATCGCGCTTGATTAAGACCATGGCTGATCACTTGTGGTCGTAGGAGACGGGCGATCATGGCGATCGGTGGCAAACGCACGGCAACTGAGGGAGCGAGAGTGTGGCAGAGTGTGGGAAGCGCGGGGAGGAAGACGAGCGAGGCATGGAATTCGTATGTGTTTCTTCCGTCCGTTTCGGAACGGAAGGGCCGGGGTTCTTCGTTCTTTTACTTTCATCTGTGGATCTGTTGTATGGATTTTTTTATTTGCTTTTTCTTTTTCACACGTGGACTAGTGGAATGTCCACGCTGGATCGCGTCCGATCCCTTTTCACACTAAACGGAGCAGTGGGGTTGTGAAGACGGACCTGTGGCCGTGAAGAATGTTGGCCATATGACCCATGGCCGTGGTGTTTTAGATGGGAAGGTGTAATTCAGGGTCTGAACATCCAATTGAGCATATGACTGATTGGAATGAGAGCTGGTTGAGTTGGCTTTGGTTTCAGGGATCTGGAAACTGATATTTCCCTGGCTTGTTTTATTAATTTCAAATTTTATAATGACTTCATAACTACTAGTGTGCCCTGTGGCATTGCCACAATCAAAAGAAAAATTAATTTTCTAATTTTTTTCGTCATAAAAACTTCAAAATTCAGTAACTTTCACTCCGTAGGTCCAAACATCACGGATCAAAGCCTCTGCACCCCTCCTTGTTGAGGGCTTTCCGACGGTACCAAGCACGTGACCGGGAGACACATGGTCCAAGAGATCTCACCTTATCAAACAAACAAACAACCTATCTTAATGGACGGATCCCTTGAAAAGAAGCAAACATTGCCTTGCCCCTACCCAACTAAATTTAAAAGATTAAAAAGAGAACATTTGATTGTCCATCCACCCCAAAAATTTGAAACCAAAAAAACTTTGATACAGAATACATTCGGAATATATATGGGTATAATATATGGGATATGGATGTCTAGTGTGGAATACTAATATGTTATGATATATTGCATAGGTATCAATATAGGTGTGAGTGTTTCTAACTCCACCCTTGAGTCAGAAAGTAGCACACAGGTTCTAGCGGCATAAGTTAGTAAATTGTATGGGTGAAATGTAAACGTAGTGTTCTTTGGCCTTCCAAGCAATGGACACTTTGTTTGTGATAATGATAATCTAATTCTAACTGCTTCAAAACAATCTAAATGTTAAAAGTTTAAGACTTTGATGAGTAAGTCAAATCTAATCTAATATAAAAATTTATCTAGGTTAAAGTGTAGAATTCACTTTGCCTTTTTCAAAATGGTAAAGCAAGTTGAATTTTGATGTTCCTACTGAAAGATATTGATAGATGAAAGTCGTCCCTAATTCTATCTTAAAAACTTCATCCGTTAACTAAAAATAGCAAATGAATTCTAAATAAATATAAATTTTAGGGTTAATTTGTTAATTAATTTAACTAATGGATTTTTGAGAGAAAACCTAGCTTTAACCTATTTTTAGATTTTTTCATCCAAATTTAGGCTAAACTTCATCCGTCCTTTACTCCTTTAAAATTAAAACAATTTTAAAGTAAAAGTTGGTTTGGGAATCTTCAAAAGATTTCCTAAACGATTCTAGTCTCAAAAGATTCCTTAGTTATTCCTTAAAAATATTCCTAATTGTTCTTGTATTAATCCTACTTCTAAGTTATAATTCTAAAATTAGTAATTTCTCGGGTTTTTATTGTTTTTGTGAGGAAAGTGATAAATTACCTTTTTACCAAGGTAAAAACTAAGAATGTTGGACTTCTAGGTAAAAACTTATGGATGGATGGAAATTCCCCTTAATTGGACAGAATTCATTCCTTCAATAAGTTTTATAGAGAATAAGGGGATAAATGAGGTTTTAACTTCTCCCAATTATTGTAATATTTTCTAGATTCCTAAATTAAATTAGATTCCTTTTGAGATTCTTTTAGATGAAATTAATATTTCCTTTCCAAATTAATTCAAATTTCATCCATTTATTACTTCCACAATTTTAATTAGTTTTTTTAAGAATTTTAGCAATGTTCACACTTCCACGTAGCAAATGGGATTTGAAATGTTAATTGTGATTTAAATGAAAAGCAATTTAAAAGAAAATAAAGTTAGAAATCATACCTCAGTATCGAAGACGTTGGTGGATCCATCGTCACAAAATACCATCATAATTGTCTCCCTGAAGTCCTCCATTGTCTTTCATGAATTTGCAAAGTTCTAGTGAGATTTTGATTAATTGTTGTTGAATTGTCGTACTAAAAACCTATCTAAAAATCACATTGTTATTAGTTTTGGCAATTTGGAAGTGATTCTTTGGTCTTAGGTATTTAATTTAAATTGTATAATTTAATTAAATTTCCTAAGTTTCCAATGAATAGTAGTAATATTCTCTTGCCAAATTTTAAATAGTTTTTTAATTTAATATTCCAAAGATATTAGTTGTTTTTGTTTTTATCTATTTGGCTTATTGGGCCTAATAAAACAAAACACTAACCAACAATTTTGCCAACTAATACAATTGGAATCCTAATTAATAACTAAAACCAACCGAATGAATAGTAATCTAATAAAATAATAAAAAATAATCAAAAATAAATCTATCAATGAATAGGAAAAGGAATAAAAGGATGAACGACAATCCAAATGAATAGTAAGAAGAATAAAACAATCCAAACAATTCCAACTTCAATAGTAAGATGCTAACGAAAGAAAATAATCAAAACAATTCAATTTGTAAGATACTAACCTTGATTCTTCGTCTTCCGTGGTTAACCTTCTTATAACTCCTTCACTTCCTTCACTTCTTGTTTGATTGTTGTTGTTGGCAAGCTATGGTTTTTTAGGACACTTGTGAGTTTGGAGAAAATTCTTGGTGTTCAATTTTCCTTCCAAAAATCAAAGATTTGGTGCGTGGCAACAACTGCCTTAGCTTTCCACACTTGAGTGCTTAATTGGTTAATCAGAATTTTGGTGTTGAGTCCCGTTCTATGAGGCTTGCTTACTGTATTCCAAATGCTCTCCGATCTTTGGGCTCTTGTCCAGCCCTTCAGTCAATCCGACCCTGTCAGCTCATTCCCGGCCTTGTTAGCTCGTTCCCGAACCCTCAGTTGTTCCGGTCCCGTCAGTCGTTCCGACCCTGTCAACTCGTTCCCGACCCCGTCAATTGTTTCCGACTGTCCTTACCTTCGGGCTGAATTGATCCTTCCAACTGAAAGCTTGAAGGTTTAAAAAACTAAACTAAACTAGTTGATTAAGTTCGCATACTGAAATTTTAATAATTTTTGGAACGCTAAACTTTTAATTATAGAAAATTAGTTTGGTGGATTAGGTGAAAACAACACAAAGATGAGTTAACCAATTTTGATGAGTTAAAAAAACAAAATAATTCAAATGAAACAGACAACCAATGGCAAGATTGGTGACCAAATACCTCCACCACATGGACAACATGGAAAGGAGAGAAATCAACAGAGTTTGGCCTTTAAATAAGTTTTCAAAGAATCTTGTTTTGTTGATTTTTATTTGGTAAGTTAAAGCTTCGCCGTGTGGGGGCAACCTCAGGTTTCACTAGTTATTCAAAGGTAAATTTTAACCCTAAAAGGTCAAAGCTTCACTGTGTGGGGGCTACCCCAGGCCACACCAAAGAATTAAGGAATTAGAAAGTTTCAAGTACCCGTTTCCAGGTTTCTAAAGTCAAAGCTCTACCGCGCAGGAGCAACCCCAATAAATAACAGTATCCAAGGACCCAAACTAGTATTTTGAAAACTTAATTTTTAAAGGAGGTACACAATGTTTAACCGAACATTAAAAACTAAATTCCAAAATTTCAAACAAAGTTCTAAGTTTAATCACTAAAGGAGGTACACATGACAGTATTTAACCAAACACTAGCAATTAGTCAAACCAAACACCTGTTATACAACGAGTTTTGGCACGTGGTGATGCACAAAACCTTTTGACAAAGTCTAGCCTTGCCGCTTTAAAGTTTTGAGATCACAGTCTATTATCAATCCACACCACTTGTCTGTTAGTATTCAAAAGGACTATAAATCAACTAGAGTTTGGGAACTACTCCCACAATCCTCGAAATATCAAAGTTTTGGGGCTTGAAGTCTCTAAATTCAAAAAAGTAATTAGTTAACTTAAATAACAATAGAGTCAGGGGATTTTCTCCTCTTAAACTCTTGAAATAAAAGTTTTGGAGCTTGGAGCCTCCAAATTCAAACAAGAAAAGAAAACAAAGCTTTGAAGGGGCCCTCCGGACCTTCAAAGTACAAAGAATAGAAAAAAATAGCCAAAATCTGGCTTAAAAAGTACTCCGAAAAGTGTCGGTAGCACGAAAAGACCAACAACAAGAATGAAACAAGAGAATGAGGGCCACAAACAAACTCAAGAAAGGACCTTATATACTCGCTTCTTGCCCCCCTTGGTAATTTGTTCGTAAATATTCCCTTACTTTCAATTTAAATATTTTGTTAAACTAACCTAACGCGTTTTCTAAATAATCTTTGTTTAATGGGAATGAAGGTCCTCAAGCAAATACCTTCTAGGCCCTAAATGGCCTTAGAATCTTCCCCAAATCAAATATTAGATTTTTCCCAAAGATATTTTGAAAATCTATTTAATTAGCCGAGATATTTTGCAAATTAATCTAAGGTTAGTTTCGAATTGTCTTTCTTTAGTTCAAAAGATGACTTCTTATGCAAGACAAGTATCTTGGGCAAATCCAATCTTCGATTTTCAAAAGATATTTGTAAAATCAACCTAGATTAATCCAAAATTACCATTAAAAAGTCAAACTAAGGGCTGAACCTCTCTATCTTTTGAGGGACAACTCGAAATTGAAAAAAAATTGCGCCATTGCGTTCAGAAGACCCCAATTAGCTTGAGAGGCCACCTACCCCTACCTCTCTATCTGTTTTAAAGCGCAAATTTGAGTCACGATAACTCTGAACAAAAGTCAAAATTTTAACTTTTGGAGTTTGCGTTTTTTGATGAAACTGTCCAGCTAGGGTGGTTTAGAATATTCATGGCAGTAAAAATTGAGTCTTCAAAGTGATCCCCACGGATTTCCTTCCAAATCTTATCAACTCTAATTTTCCCTTCAAAGCTTCAACTCTCAATTGTCACTTCATCTTTTGTCACTTGTTCCTTGAGTTTGAACTTCTATATATTGAGTTTTGAAAAGTTGAGGGTTATGAAGAGGTGCTAAATCTCTAGTATATTCTTCTTCTAATTTTTAGTGTGTTTTGGCAATCTGAAGAGTTTTGTAAACTCTAATCCTACACATCGTATTCTACGTATTCTAGCTCTTAGTCTAACTTTTGACAAATTACTATTTTTAAACTTTTGTAGTTTTTTTTTGTAGAAGCTAAAATCAGCTTTCCAAATTGATAAGGCACTTGCAAATTGAACCTTCTTAGTAGAAGTTATGCATGGATGAAGTTTAACCGCTAAATAGTGCTTAAAACTTCATCCACTCACTAGTCTTAAATAGTAATCTCAAACCCACTTTTGATTACAATTTAAACTTAAATTTTTGGCTACCTCTTAATTCTATTCTTCCATTCTATTTGAATGAGTTTAACACTTTTTCATCTAACTTGAGTGTTAAACTTCATCCGCTCATAATTCACTCATTTCAACTTGGTTTTTTTCTTATCTTATATTTTTGAAAACCTCTCACCTTCTACTCTATGATTCTAAACTCAATTGTGTATTGTCATCTCCTCTTTTCACTCTTGGCCTCGGCTCCAAATAAACAATAACACAAAGAAATGGCTAACTAGGCCAAACTTCTACTAACAAAACCAAATGGCTTTATAACATAAAAATGGTACAAGAGAGGGATTCAAAGCTTTGCCGTGATTTTGAAATACACAAAATTTCTATGGAAACTCTAAGGACCAAAGCCAAAGCTTCGCTATATTTTTGACACATACAACAACTCTAAACAAATTCCTAAGTTCCCAAAGTCAAAGTTTCGCCATACGGTTGCTATTATGTGAATTTAGGATGTTGAACCCATGAGCATAGAAGCCTAGGCTCCTATGTTACAAGCACCTTCTATGTTTATATTATAGGTATCTATATTGTAAGTACATATGTTATAAGCACCTTCCATGGTTATAGGATGTTTATATTATAGGTATCTATATTATAGGTATTGACATATGTTATAAGCACCTTCCATGATTATAGGATATTTATATTATAGGTGTCTATGTTATAAGCACCTCCCATGGTTACATGATATTTATATTATAGGTGTTTATGTATAAGCATCTTCCATGGTTATAGGATATTTATATTATAGGCAACTTCCATAGTTATAGGATGTTCATATTATAAGTATGTATGTTATAGACATCTCCAATAGTTGTAGAGTACCTCTGTGCCTAGGTTCAAGGCTCGTAGGCTTACATACTAGCACCATTGAGGTTTGCCATTCCAAATGGGACAAGGAAAAATATATACAACAAAGAAAAAGTTATTAGTACAAAAACAAATTTACACATGTATTAGTCTAAAAGTTAGTACAAACTTAAAATAAAACAACAAGTTAGTATAAGTGTGCTAGTATTCAAAAACACTCAAATTAAGCACTAGAGGTCTTCCCTAAGCGGCATCCCCAGTCATAAGGGAAGAAAACTCTTTAGGATTAGTACAAATGTTTGAACAAAACACCATAACTTCAACAAAACACCAACAAAGGTTCGAATAATTCCACAAAGACTCTAAAGAAATTAACTAAGCTTGAAGGGATCCCAAGTCCTTTAAGAGAGTTTGAAAAATAGCAACAAGGGAGCTTCATCACAAAGTTTAGACCCTACGATTTGGCAACAATTATCGTGCAGTTACCATTGTTTTATGGATTCGTACCATAATTGCATTGACTCAGTGTATTTTTACACACTGAATCAATGCAAAAACAATGAATATCAATAGTATACGGTTTATGTACTTTAACTATATGATTGCTATGCAATTTTGGCACAACAATTGTATAGTTAAAATACATAAACTGTACACTATTGATATTCATTGTTTTCGCATTGATTTAGTGTGTAAAAATACATTGAGTCAATGCAATTATGATATGAACCCATGAAACAATGATAACCGCACGATAATTGTTAACAATCCGTCTATCCTTACGTTTGAGATGTTGAAATGCTCCAAAAACACAAGAGTGTGACAACATGGCCTAAAATGGTCTAAAACAACCAAAATCTAACTATCGTACAAAATGATTCAAAATGAACCTACGGGGTGTTTGAAAGAGGGGAAGGAGTGCCCTTCCAAGGATACCCATCCCCCCTTTTAAACTATGGTAATCTTATCAAATAACTTTCAACACACTAACTATGTACAATTTATGAGTTTCTACCCTATTTACATGCGGGATTATGGTATTCTTGTAGGAAAACACTCTAAATAGGACCAAATGCTATACTGGTATGAAACATACCTATTTTGGTTTTACACTCTTGTGGGGGCTTTTTATATATAAAACTACACTCAAAATTGCAAGAAATCTCCAAAAATAAATTATGAGTCTCAAGTGACAAATATGGGACTCACAGAAGGCCAAATGTAAAAGATGAGGGACAAGCTTCAACAACACTTCTAATTTGAGAGAGCTCTTGCCTTTAAAAATCTACATTTTTGTGAAAGCATTTTAATTGACATTCACTTGTTTTTATGAACAATAATGTCAAGTATAACATCTTGACAAATTTTTCAAAGAACAAATATAGATGAAGATTTTAGCCTTACTTTGGAAATGAGTATTTTGAAGCAATATTGGACCTCATAACACCATCATAAATTAAAGGATAAATTTCTTTAGAAAACTTTATTATTCTATATAGAATATAGAATAATAATACATTGTGAAGATTAAGACATTCTTAGTGACAAATAATGTTTAAATCATCACCAAAATCTCCAAATTTAATCTACTTTAAAAAAACTATCTTCCTACTCAATCTCTTAGGCAATATAGTTTAGAGCTTTGGGGGGGCTTTATAGTGCCAAATTGCACTAGAAAATAATAATTTGGCTATAAAATGACAAAAAAATCATTAAGTTTTTTGACAAAATAATTCAAATTCAAAATAAATCTTGGATGAAATCGCCAAATTGTGAATGAAAATAGAATAATAGGTATGTGATATATGCTATTGTGATATTTTCTATCCAATGTGTGGATGAATGTTGAAATTTGGAGCACCACTATGACATTTTACATTGCCACTTTGGCACTTGATAAAAAATGAAAAAAAAAAAGAATGAGCCTCGGTATAATTCTAAGTAGACTTCACTTAATTTGTTCCATTCACTAGTTCATTCACTCACAAAGACACCCACTAATAGGGGGTGATTGTGACAACAATATAATAGAGTGAATCCTGAACTTTTAATTTGGATTTTCATAAAGTTCACATGCATTTGAGGCCAAACACCCACATCACTGTGAATAGTGAAGTTTTGGGTTTCCACAAAGAAGGGCTAAATTTTGGGAATCTCTTTTTGTTGGTCTCTTGAGGTTGCATCCCCTTGTTTCCTCCTAGCATTTTTCTCACATGAATGGTAAAGAGGCTTTTAAAGTTCCCTTGAAGTAATTTCCTTTCTAGACATGCCACCGGGGCTTCTTTTTTGGACCCGTATCCTCCCTACTAGCTTCACTACAGAGGCCAGTTTTTGGAGGGACGAAACTAGAGTGGTCAGATTTTTGATAGTCTAACAAAATTTCACCAAAAAAGAAAAGCCTTGCATGCCACATGTGTTAACTAGAACTCCAATCATCTACTTGCTTGGATGCAAAATTTCAGTGTTTGGCGTCCATTGATAATGAAGATTCTATTTCCCTTTTGCACACTAGAAGACTTTGGGTGTCAAAATAGGGATTCATTGGTCCGAGATGACCTTAAAATGGTGGTGAGGTACCCAAACCAAATGGCATGGTTGCGGATTCGATACCTGGTGGCAGTAGGTTCTTTACCTAGTGTGAAATCAACCTCTCTTCCTGACAGAACCCCTCGCAGTGTGTTTCCTTAACACGCTTGTGTCAGAAAAAAAGTAGGGATTCATTCTCCCCAACAGTATGTACTGACTGTAAGCTGTGTTATCCGGAGCTTTCTGCACAAAGCTTTCTGCACAAAGCTTTCTGCAGGACCACTGCCACTGCGCAAATAGTGCCACATAGGCACATACATAACTTATGTAATAAGCTTAAGTCAAAGATTTCTCACTTCCAAAGAATGGTCCATCAATTGGGTCACTTCGATCACCACAGACTGGCACTGACAGACAAACCTGCCGCAACAGAAAAACAGGCTCCGCTGATTGATTGCCGAACCCGAACCCGAACCCAAACCCACTGGCACCCCAAAGTGCCGAAATGTGACTGGACCAACGCTTCCCCAAACTTATCACGCCAACTCATGCCACCGTATCCCCAGCTGGCTTCCCCCACACCCCTCCACGTGTCCCGCTACGTGTCACCCCCACACGGAACCCGTGAAGCCCTGACTGACATCCCCTGATCCCCTCCCTCCGTCCACTCAGGAAGGGTAGGAAAAAAAAACACAGTAATATCAAAAAACTGCCACTTGGCACGCCCCATCGCCTTCCCTCCACTTCACCCCTCCGCTCCCCCCATCTCCTTACAAAAGCCCGCCATCCCCAGGCCATTCACACATCAACACCACCACCATCACTAGTAGCAAGCAAGCATAGCCATTCCAACCGTGCATAGTTACGAGCATACAATCTTTCCTTTCCCGACTTCCTGCAGTCACTGACGACCAGCTCCAGTCGAGTCCTCTGATAGCCGTGCTTTCTGATAGTGTTTTTTTTTCTGTGAAGAGAGAGAGAGACTGTCTAGCGAGATGGCCACCAATGAGTACAACCAAGAGCAGACGGGTATGAGGTCGGAGCTCGACGAGCCGAGGAGGACGAGCGAGAGCACGGGATTCGATCAAAGCGAGAGTGGCGCGGGCGGTGACGGTGGCTACGGCGGAGTAGGCGAGAGCGAGCCGCCTCACCACAAGATTCACTCGGAGGATGAGCCCCTGCCCAAGCCCAGGAGCGGCACCTACGATGATGACGAATTCTCCACGCCGTCGGCAACGGGCACTGGCGGTAACTACGGCGATGACAGCACGGAGAAGTTCCAGGACTCGCGCTCCGAGCAGCCACCGCAGACGGGCTCGTACGATGGTGAGAACGATTAATATCAGTTCCATTCTCTCTGGGTTAGCTAGTAGATCACCGTCTAGCTAGATCACGTACTGTACGTCTTAATTATTCGATCGCCTTTGATTAATTTTTTTGGAGGTTTTGTTTAGGATATATCCATGGGACTGAGTTGTTTTTTGTTTGTTTGGTGGTTCTGGATTTGTTTTGAATGATTCTGAATGTTTTTTGGAAATGGAATTGTGCAGACACTCCTGAGACTCGCAACAAGAGCTTTGGTGGAGAGAAGCCGAGCGGAGGCTACTCTGACCCGAGCTCAGCGTTCCCTGGTGCCCCTATCGATCGGTCGGTGGAGGAGCCCGGCTATGGCCAGGATACCAAAGGTATGCCTGCTGCCCCCCTCCCCTTTTCATGTGCTAAGTGAAAGGAGTGGGATTTGTGCTTATCTTCAACAGTTGAATGTTTAACAAACAAAGGAAATGATTCAGCACTTATAGATGGGTAGAGGGTCCATAAATTTATAACAAGAGAATTTTTACAGATTTTGTTTCTTGTTTCAACCAAGTAAGGTGGACAAGTGAGTATACCCACTGAGTGACGATAGTAGTGATAATTCCACTGGGTTCCTGAGATCGTTTCTTAGATCGTTCTAGTAGTGGGTGTGCAGAGACGGGTTAAGTTCAGGAAATTAAATTAGTTCTGGTTCTTATTTCGTGAGATTCTGCTGACTGAGAGGTTTCTAGAGAGATTTTTAACGTGACTGTGCAACACTCTGTTATTAATTGCAGCTGCTGCCGAGCCATACAGCACGGAAACAGGGCCGGAGAGTCCCACCCCCAAGAAAGAGGGGTTTGTGCAGAAGCTGAAGGACAAGCTGCCGGGTCACAAGACTGCCAGCACCCCTGATACCATGGAAGACGACACTTCCCTGGACTCGGGTACCCCGAAGAAGGGATTGATGACCAAGATCAAGGAGAAGCTCCCTGGACACCACTCTCCCACCGCCCCCACCACCGAGTAAGCTTAGAATGTTTCAGTGCTGCCTGCCTGCGTAGCTCTAGCTAGCTATGAAATTGTTCTGCGGATTGTTGAGTATCTGAGTGTGTAAATTATGTGATTTTGATTGTACATCGATCGACAGCTAGCTCTGCATGAATTAATAAATCCTTGATTCTGAATGCAAGTAATTTGCATACAGGCCGGTTGTTTCAAATATCCAAAGGACTCTCAAGTGGGCACCTTCTTGATTTGATCATATTTGCATGGCAATCAGAGTCGACGCTTCTATTATGTGTTTACATATGAATGTGTTGACAGTACATGGTGTAGCTAGTTACTGTTGTCAGATTGTGGAAACAAAAGCCACTGACAGTGTGCTTATGAAGTGACTGTGATTCCATATCCATGATCTTTTCATCTGCATGCACTCAAACCAGTCGAATGTAAATAAGGTATATAACCAGTGAGAATTTTTTTCCAATATTTCTAGATTTTTCACTATTCAGATATATGATGTAGATATGAGCTGCATTGCCAGTGGAGGCAATCCATGATAGATTTTTTAAAACCTTCGGTACAGAAAGCAGTGTGATGTACTAAGCTTACAAGAAATACTTATTTAGATGGAACAGGAATGTGGACTAGGTTCAATGTTGCTCAATTTGCGATAAAAGCCATTGATTGATTGGCATATCGTTTTTACAAAATTTTGTCGACGTGAAAATATTGTCGACGTGACCCACTGTTGAAGCAATTGATTCCATTGCCAATCACGCTATCAATTATTGGATGGCTTCACGCGGAAGCATCAATGGACTGTCAATCAAACACTGGATGAACGGAAATAAAATAGATCTCTTGAGTCACACGGCACCCATCTGTGCAAATTGATATCTTTCCGAATTTCTGTACAAAAAGCAATCGGCGTGTTCCATTTCTTGGCACCGTGTTCATTAATTCCGTCGGTGGTCAGGGAGCTTCCCAAGACTGATCTTAAAACTGAGCTTTTTAGGAAGATAACTGCCTCGGGGACTGCTTAATTTCAACTTGTGTTGACTCATCTGACAACCTTGCATCGTATGCGAAACAGTTCAATTCTTTTTTTTTATGTTATCAACCTTAAGGTCCCTGATTTCAGTACTCTGCACTATGAAAACCTATTCCTGTACCATAGACTGCCTCTTAATGTGTCCGTAGGCTTTAGAGAATCTCTCCTTCAAATGCTTACATCTGATTCATTTGAAGGACACATACTTAAAATTTTTGCTAATTTTGGTTTAGGGTCCACCTATGTGACAATTTCAGTGGTTTAGGGAGCAGGCACTTTGAAAAATCATAGAAAATTACATACCACATTTGAATATTCATGATTTTCACTTACTAATACGACAAAAATATCATTTTAGGAAAAGGTATCTCCAACTATGCTGAATTGAAGGTTTTGGGTGCTTCCACCTTATTTTAACATTCAATTATTCATTTCCTTTCCCTTGGATAAACTACAAGTATTCCTTGAAAGCTTCAAATTAAAGGCTTCCTCAAATGAACATCAATTGGATGAACAATTGGATCAATGATCTATTCAAACATTCATCATCCATATATATATATATATATATATATATATATATTCGGGGGTTAACTCCAACCATGTACGTACTCTACAGTAGCTAGGATCTAAAAATAATTCAAGTTTTTTCTTCTACAACAAAACAGAACAAAAACTTTGAACTTTAACCCTTAACCCCTAAAGGACCAAGGCCCTTTTTCTGCCAGAAACACTCAAAACTGCCATACCTATAGCAAGGAGTAAAAAAAATTGAAAATTGTTTTTTCCCCACATATAACCGTAGGATCTTACACCTAACTAGTATGAGAGTGTGTGGAAAAAATTTCAGAATTTTTGACCGCTCAGATTGCAAGATATCTGTGTTTAAATTGGAAAAAACAAGTTTTTCAGCACATTGCGGGACTAGATTTTTTGACTTTGAACATTTTTTAACTTAAAATTTTTTCACTACATAGTTTTGAGCTTTAAATCTTTATAGTGGAGAATTGAGTTGAAAGTCTAGGTAAAAAAAAAAAATTCAAAAAAAATTTAATTATCATCCTTAAAAAAATTGTTAAGTAGAAGTAGGTATGAGATAGAAGGAAAATCTAAAATATTCATATATTTTAGATGAAATTAAAATGCACTAATCCCAATGGTGAGATTGTTCTAGCAAGTAAATCAGACCATGCAAAAGAAAGAAAATTGAAAAATTTGAAAAATTGCATTCAGAAATGAATCCTACAAGTTATTTTTTTCCAGAAGATGCTCTAATTGCCCAAAAAACAAGAAGGTCCATAACTTTCTCATAACATATCCAAATGAAATGAATCAAAGCTTTTCACATAGACAAAAATGTAATCTATGAGAAAAAATAATATTAAAAATAAAATTCAAATTTTTGTCCATTTTTTTGGGGCTGCCCGAGCTGCCCGCCGTCCCCTCGTTTGAGCTTATTTGGTCATAACTATTGTTCCCGAGCACCGATTTTGAAAAAAATTATATTCCCACAAAGCTAATCAACTTTTCTACCTCCAAAAAAGATTTCAAAAAATTAGAAGAAAATTTCAGCCCGTAGGTACCTGCCCGAAAATGCATTTGTCCCCCGAAGGGACAATGGTCCTTTAGGGGTTAAACGTCGACACGAACATTTGGCATTTGATGGATGACAGGGAATACTTCTAGTAAGACAGAGGTGCAACTATTCATCTTTAGAATTTTGTTGTGAAAAGGGGAGGTCTTCTAGAGTCGCTTATGTTAAGATACACTCTCCACTATAGTTCGCTCTAGTTCACAGTAGTTATAAATACAACTAGGGATTAGATTAGAATCTCTAAGACCAATCATTGGAAGAGGAGAACTATTTATATATTCTCTCTCTTTGGTATATACACTAAATAGTGAAATTAGGTTGCCTTAACAATTAGGTTGCCTTACTTCAAGAAAATCACTTTACAAGCCAACCAATCAACAAATATGTCTACTGTTTTTTCTGTTTGTACACATAGAGGTTCATAAGTCCCACATGCATAAATTTTTAATTCAAAAAAGTAGTAAATTCTTGCAAAGAAACAATACATATTTATATAGTGTAGAATGTCGAGAAATTAGTGTGGGGCAACCCAATTTCACTATTTAGTGTAGTTACAAACCTACTTTGAATATATTTGCTTCTTTTTCTTTTTTCTTTTTTCTCAACAGTTTGACCTCCAATGAATACTTTTGTTATTTTTTAAGCCAATGGTTCACATGGTAATAGAAAGGGATGGTTAATTTCCAAGGTCACATGTTCGTCCTTTTAGGGTTTAAATGCTCCTATAGACTCAAAAATTCATCAATTTATACATTACAAAGTGCATTAGAAAGATTAGTGATAGACTCCAATTTACAATAGAATAGGTTTACTTTGCAAAATTAGAGAATCATACAAGAATAATAATAAAAACATAACATCATGTCTACTATTTAGTGCTTGTTGAAATAATTGGTTGCATTTGTTAGGCATATTTCTAATAAAGGTACGGAGTTGCTCCAGAGATATTGTATCCTACTATTGGGAAGAAATTGAACCCTTTAAGGGTCTATGATTTTATTTACTATTAGTATAACTAAGTTTGAAAAAGAGCTTAAGAAAAACAATGTCTACATTGGTATTAGTGCCACCACATAGGCATAGGTAATTTCAACTTTCCAATTCCTAATTTCTATTCCTAATTTTTGACTTGAGTTTTAGCTAAAAAGAAAGGAAGGAGCTTTGCTACACACTCCAAAATAATGTAGCCACATTTAATTCAATTGTTCTCAAGACTACAACTAAATTCAATGTAGCTAATTCAATGTGGCTAATTTTGAATGGATCACGTGTTGCACATAATATGTGAATTCAATTTGATTTTGAATGAATCATGTGTCATGGATGGAAGGCTTAGGAGTAGAGAGTGGGTAAAATTCTTTCCCACCAACTTCTTTATACTACGAAGCACCCCCTTAGAGGGCTCATTTTTTCCCTAATGATTGATTAAACAACTGGCACCATTTCTTCCTTATTGCTTGGTTTAAGACAATGCTGCAACAAATCTTTAACAATCTTCCATACATTCACTTTGGGGTTCAAGTCTAGAGAGTTTGTGGATTAGATTTGTTTTCTTCGAACCATGAGCTTGTCTCCATTGCAATGGAAGTAAATTGCAATGGATTGGAGTACCATCTTCTATAAGTGTCAACTGCCCAAAGTGATCATCCAAAAAATAAAACCCACTTAACATTCCCTCATAAACAAGAGTCACAAAATCACTTGTCTTTATATCTAGATGCATGATAACAAGAGGGCATTTCACTAAATGCACCCCAAACCATCACTAAAGTACAACTAGACTTTGAAAGATGGTTGTATATAATCCCATGCATGTCTTTCATATGATTTTCACCACATTCTAATTTGTCTTGAAATCTTACCAATTTCAAATGACAAATTGTTAAATCAAATCACATTGCACCATTTCTCAAAATTACAACTTTCATGAGCTTAGGCAAATGCAAGCCTATCTACTTTATGATTGTCATTAAGATGGGTTTTTTGCGTGCAATGCAATTTCTAAAAGCCCATCTCACGTAGGTACAACTATGTTGTGTTATGACATACATTCAAGTAGCTTTGATATTTCCAACTATAGTCATCTTCCACGGACCTTCCAAATTTGTCAAAACAATAGAAATGGTCAAGCTTGGAACATTCAAGACTATTCCAATGTCCATGAATTTCATCCCACCTTTATACATCTCCACAAAACTACTCTTTTTCTCAATATTCAACATTCTATACATCATGGTATTCAATCTAACTTCTCAAGAGTCCATCAATTGATCTTGTGGCAACAAAAAGAGTACTAGTCAAAGTCTTACAAGGCCAACAACAATTCTCTTCTATGCAAGCTAACTTCTCATAGTGTTGTTCACTATAGTGGAATGAAATTTGATGTTCCACTCTTTGGACCTTTAAACACTATGAAGTGCAATGAACAATTACCATAGAAGCATCACAAGTGACTCAAAGAACTCAACAACCAAAGATCCATTTCTAAACTTGTGACAACACATTTTCCTAGATCTAATCATATTCTCTAATTCATGACAATTTCCCATGATTGATTGGTGGGGATTGATTGGTGGGGATTAATGACCAATGATAACTTGACAAATTGCAATTAGTTTGGTGGAAAGGCGGTTCAAATCAAGGGAGCTACATTCAGCGTGCCTTTTCATGAACAGCGAAACCCCCACAACAAACGTTCGAATTATTTTTGGACCCTCCTTGATATGCTTCTTGATATGGTATCCTTTGCAGAAAAGCAAACAAGCAACAAGAGTCACCTGAGAGCCAAGTCCTCTTCCGCATACAACTCTACTATTTCCAAAAGTTCAAGAAGCACTATCTCTGGAAAGTTCTTGAGCATCGCACTTGGCATGCATGATGGCAAGCGCGTATTTGATGTTCACATCTCCAACCAATCCAGCTTTCACAATACTGGCGTGAATCCGTCGGCAGTCCGCTAAAGATCCTAAACCAGTACAAGCCTTGAGAATCTCAAGGAACGTTATCGTGTTCGGCAACAAACCTTCTTGTTGCATGTCGTTGAAGACATGAATAGCCTCCTGAAACCGACCATCCTGCACATAGCCTCGTATGAGTGCAGTGTACGAGACCGTATCTTGCCTCTTCATGTTCTGAAGCAAACGGTGCGCATCCTCTACTCTTCCACACTTGCAGTACATATCAATGAGGGTGTTCTCCGTGATCAAGTCTACAGAGATACCGTTTTTGATCATGTGGTTCTGAACTTCCTGCCCTCGCTCCAAGTCTCCCAGCGTTGCACACACATTCAACACAGTTGTATAGGCACGCTGGTCAGGTAATATGCCGTCTTTGAGCATTTTCTCATAATACTCCATAGCCTTCATAGGTTGACCAACTAGAGCAAATGCCGCAATCACTGACGTCCAGGAAACTACATTCCGCTGAGGCAACTTCTCAAACACCTGGAGTGCATCCTCAACGCTCCCGCACTTTGAGAACATGTTAACCAGAGCCGTCCCCACGCGCACGTCAACCTCATAGCCTGCTCTCACAATTTCAGAATGCAGAGCCCTCGCCTGCTCCAATGACGAACAGGCATTGAGAACACTCAGGTAGGTCACCTTGTCTGGCCGCAGGCCTTCTTCTCGCATTGTCTCAAAAAACTCCAAGGCCTGGTCAGTTTGAGCTGCGCCAGCTATCATTATATTCCAAGTCACTACATCACGCTCAGTCATTTCCTTGAACACTTGGTGCCCTTTCTCTATGTTGCCACATTTCACATACATGTCGATCAGCGTGTTACCTAGAATGGTATCTGGACGTATTCCTGCATTTCGCATATCCTGATGCACCCTCTGGCCTTTCTGCAACGACTTCAAAGTTGCACAAACGGAAAGAATGGTAGTGAAGGTGATTCCGTCCACGGGAACACGTTCCTTGTGCATTTGCTCGTAAATTTTGTACGCTTCCTCAGGATGCCCCAACTTGGCATACCCAGTTAGCATCATGGTCCAAGTGAACATGTCTCGCTCTCGCATTCGGTCGAACACTTGACGAGCATCCACGAGACTACCGCACTTCATGTACATGTTGAGGAGAGCGTTGAGCACAAAGGTGCTGGGAATGAAGTCACTGTTGGCCATGTGGGCGTGCACGTACTTCCCTTCTGCGAGGTCCTTCATGTTGGTGGACCTCCTCAGCAAGCACACGTACGCATAAGCGCTTGGGTCGATTCCTCGCTGCTCTAAAATGTGAAGAGAGTTCCGAGGTCGCCCGTTCAAACAAAGGTCCCTGATATCATCATTGCTACCAATGACAACGGGACCACGAGCTCTCCTGTGGGTTGTTCGTTTCGTAGGATACGAAGTTCCTGTTGACGTGTCATCGGACTGATCTGCATATGAGGTCCTGGTCTGCATCTCCCTGCCAACCCACCCGGAAATCCGTTATAAATATTCCTCTCAAGGTAGTTTGAATTCCTGTGTAAGGAAATTGGGAAGGAGGGACACCACTGACCCAACTTCGCCACTCTAAATCTTAGACAGTGGGTACATATCAATCAAGAAGGATGTACACCACCTAAGCATCTCTTCAAGTGTCGGTTTTAGGTCATCTACCAATAAAACTTTGAACCTGCAGAACTTTTGCATATAATATTCACATGATGCATTCTTTGGTGCGTTGGAACCGTCTTTCAATTGCTAACAACATGTAAAATTTGCCGGTCTAGAGACTATCCAAAGCACCGAAAGTGTCGATTTTTGGGTGTCCCCACCTTGAACTTGCATTGATAACATCAGAAATGATGCAGCAATTTGTTCACTCGAATTAGGGTTGTGTTAGGGGCAGGACGTACATTGATTTGATAGTCGCGAACTCATGCAGGTCCTGATCCTCGGAACTGACTTCGTCATCGTCTAGGTTTAGGATTTCTCTCTCATCAGGGACCCTCTCAGCAGCGCTCTTCTTGGCAGGTGATGCTTGAACTGGCGCTAACGCTGCCAGCCTCGCTCTCACCCAAATTGGGGTGGTTGCGCTCTCAATCCAGAGACCTTGTTTAGATTCCCAGTGAATCCAGTCTGGCTGCCTTGGATTGGTCTGCAAATTGCATCCCATGCTCCGTTACATCTAAGAAAGAGGATAACATTTGCATCACTTTAAGCATTAAAACATATGTAGAAGTGTGCTTTCTGGGAGATCACTGTGGAGAAATGTAGAGAGATCTATAGACTCGACCATTGGAGTGTTTGCAGCAAAGGAAAACAATTCGGACCATTGGAATGATACAATTCTCAAGAGAAATCAAGAGCGCACCTTCTGTGCTCGG
Source organism: Rhytidiadelphus loreus (assembly GCA_947034895.1). NCBI lineage: Eukaryota > Viridiplantae > Streptophyta > Bryopsida > Hypnales > Hylocomiaceae > Rhytidiadelphus > Rhytidiadelphus loreus. Next base: position 21,302,984 of record OX344765.1, on the reverse strand, counting down.
ATATCCAACCATTCTGATGGATTGTCAAAAAACTTCCGCCACAGTTTCTTCGTCTCCGCTGGTTGCCCAGAATTCAACAGAAACAAATCCCGTCAAACACCATAGTGCTGCGACCCATCACCACACACATCAAACTGGAAAGGCGGATACAAAAGCTTGCTAAAGGCATTTGACAGCCAGTAAACTTCAATCGATTGTCGCCATCTGAATACTGAGAATCAACGGCTAATGGCTTGCTAGAACCACATTGTTCATGCCTTCTACCAAGCTCACACTTACACGATTTGATCCAAAAAATGAGCAAGAAACCTCAAAAAACAAACAAATAACAAATTGCTTGTTAGCCCTCCGTGAAATCTGCTACCTTATTCGGCAACTGCTTGCTGTGATCTCAATGCTTAAGAGGCATATAATAGCACATTTTCAGTAGTTTTTCAACAAGATATATGGGTGCAGCCATACATTACGTATCTCTGGTTACCAGGGTCTATTATGCTCTCTGTTTCAGATCACAGACAGAGAGGATAATCGGTAAAGTCATAGCCAGCCCTGAAAGCCAAGAATCTGACAAACGAACCTCGATTCCTGGGTTCTGGTCGCGGCGAGGAATCGTCCGGCGGTGGCACCCACTCAGGATACTCTTCCGGAAGCTCACCAAGCTGCAGGCGTCCCAAGCCCAACACAGTTGCAAAATTCTGGGAATGCGAGAAACGATTTACCATCCCCCGCAGGTGATGGCAGTTTATGCCTCGCATCGCAAAGGAATCGCCAGGATCAAGTCTCACATCTCACCAATCTATTGCACGCCATCGCCCTGGATGATCGAAACTCAACGAAGCTCCGAAGCTGTGTGTACTCACGTCAACACATAAACCCTAAACCCCTAAAGCCCTTGTATCCCAAATGGATCAAGAAGTCCAAATTAGGTGTCAAGATCTTCTAAAAATGACCACCTGCAAAACAAACTCTAACGTATGTGCACCCACAATAATCACATTACTGCCCAAAATGCGACACCTATATTTGGACCAAAAAGTGACACCAAAACTTAAAGAACATCCTCAATTAGACCTTCATTAATGGGCAACAATGGTAAGTAGGGAGTAGGTCTTAAATTCACAACAAAATCTTGCCCCAAGGCAACCATCATCTTACACGATATCTTTGAGGCTACATCACTTTAAGGCCCTCACTCGGCAAATTGACAATGCTTTTGTTGTGGCCTCCAAGTTCCTCTATACTCCTTGGTCAAACACAATCATGACAACCAAGTGAGGTCTCGCACTACAACTATGCCACCGTGGCCATGACAAAGGAATGAAAGGATGGAGTCAATGCAAGTAGGATCTAAGAGCATCTCCACTAGTGGCTTCCCTATCCCTATCCAAATGAGTTTCATCTGGATAGAGAAGAAAAAAAATCCACCAACATTCTCTATTCCTAAAAATTTAGGAAAGAGGGGTTTGAATTCTTTATATGGGATGATGGATAGGGAATTCAAATGGAGTAATCCCTAAACCTCTTTTCACCTTTCCAATATTGTTAGAGCTTGGGAGAACCCATAGGAGAGTCTAGTGTTGATTTTTGACACACCTACAAAGAATGTTGAGAAATTTTATAATTTATTCATAAAGTGCCCAAATGATGCATCCTAAAGTGCATTTGAATCTCTTTTCACTTGCCAAAAGATTCAATAAAATAATTTGTGTTTAATTACAGTAAGCATGCTCAATAGTTATTAGTATTAATCTTGCTTGTACTTATCTCACAACTACTTGCTGAAACTGTATTGGATATGCCTATAATTTGTGCTTTAAAAAAATAAATTCTATTTAAGACCTATGAATATATACCAAGAGAATCTAAAAATAATTCTCTTTTAATTACCAAAAAGATCAACAAAAATTAAAACAATTGATTAGTAGAGACTATATTTTTTAAATGATTTGTCACTTTAAGGTGTAGTTGTCTTAGTCATTTTTGGTATATTGGGCTTTCAATCAAGTCTCAATTATGAAAAGATAGGCTTAAGACTAGGTCATCAATTGAACAAATATCTCACACTTGTATGAAAATGCATACTTTTATGTTCTACAACTAACAATGTTTAAGCCCTAAAGGGCAAGGGCCTTTTGGGGTTTAACCCCTAAAGCACTAAACTACATTTTTTGGCAACATAGTGATTTTGGGTGGCTCACTATGAATGGAATTTTTAATTTTTCCTTGAAATTTACACACAACATGTGCCCAAGGAGTAGCTTTAAGGCCCAACAATTTTTATAACTTTTGACTACATGGTTAAAAAGTTATTGTATGATATGTAATTTTCTTTGAATTGCAAGCAACCTGGGCACCAAAAAAAACTTCTTTAAAATCACTTTTTTAAGAAATAAAAATTTGAAATTGATTCTTTAGATTTATTTATACGTGGAAAACTTTGAATCATTCCATTTTGATTACTAAGATGAAAGTTATGAAGAGTTCTAGTTTGTAGGTAGTTCGAGAGGTAGTTATGGAAACTCTACTCCAAGATAAACTTTGAAGTCCTTTATTTAACTCAATTTTTAATATTTTTGAAAGTAAAATAAAATTATAGGAGTAGATTGTTTATTACAACATTGCAACCATTGGAATTGGCATTTTTAAATTCCATAAATAAATTGTTAACAATTTAGTATTTTGAATCATTCTCTACATCTTTCTACTTACTATTTTTTCCCTATGTATATGTTATACAATTCCAAATGATCAAAAAAATTTCAAGCATGTAGCCAACTAGCCTTCAAGAATTCATCCAAAGAATCACCACCATTTTGGACATTTTTTCATACAAATGTGACCATGTAAAGTGTAGTTGCCCAATTTTTTGCAGAGACCAAAAAAAGATTTTTGCATTATGTGTTTTTTCAGGCCTTTGGAAGACTACGAGTTTCCAATAGTTCCTAGATTGTGGGAAAGTTGCTACAATAGTAGTTTGACATGGCATGGGGAATCAAGCCGAAACAATCTCTTAGAGGCCTTAGAAAACACATAATATCACTTCCAACACTAATATCTTGCAATCTACACTGGAAGTTTCTGAAATTTTTTCCACATCTTTTTAATCTATTGTACTGCAAGATCCTACAATTATATGTGTCCAAAAATGTGTGTGTTTTCTAAAATGTGGTACTTGTACTAGAAATGGCAATTTTTGAGCGTTTTTGGTGAAAACATTGTCAAAAATCTACAGGGGTTAAAAACATCATTGCTTTGAAGTATTCATTAGGAAAAATTTCAAGCCTATAGAAGGCCATTTGACTATATATAGTAGTGCAATAACAACCAAATTTTTTTTAATTTTTTTGGAGCCCACATGATCATCAACAGTGCCACATCAAATTGGTGCTTTTAAAAATATTTTTTAAATTTTATTTTATTTTTTTAAATTTTATTTTAAATATATATTTTTCCTATATTTGCACCGCAGCTAACAATGAAATAACCTTTTACAAGGCTTAGATTTTTTGTAATGATAGGTCTAAATGTCACTACAGAATATAAATCTCAACCATACAATCTTGTAGTGTACATGTTATAGCCATGATGTGAAGCAAATTTGGAGTCATTTGGCCATATAGATTGCAAGATTATAATGTTTTAGTGTTGAAAAAAGGATGTTGAAATTTTCCTAGAAACACATTTGGAGGTGAAATTTGATTTCTAAACCTACTCAAATGAAAAACTTTAAACTATAAAATGCTTCAAAACCAACATACAAACACATTGGTGAAAAAAAATATCATTCAATTGACTCATTGTGTTTGCAAAATGGCTTTGAAATGTCAAAAAATAGCAAAGAAGTTGCAAAAAACACATCTATGGTTGAAACTCCGTCTACTAAAATGCTTCTTAGTCACTCATAACTTCTTGAATTGATATGAAAATTTAACCACACAAATTAGACTAGTTTGCGCAACTTTTTCAAAAAACATTATTGGAAATGGACATTGTATGAAGAAGTAACAAGCCATTGAAGTTCAGGGTAATCCAAAAATGTTTGAATTTTGAACTTCGAATTACTTCCAAACATTCGAAACAATTTGGATTGACATGAAAAATATACCACAATAACTAGACTTCAAGGGAAATATAACCCAAAAAAATTTATTGAAAAAAAATTGGATGAAGGAGATACAAGCTCCAAAGTTGCAACCATCAATATGCAGTTTGGTGAATCCAAATTGAACCTATGAACTTTGAATGGCTTTCAAAAAATTAGTAAATCTTGTATTGATCTTAAATTTTTACCACACAAACTAAAAAGAAGAGCACAAATTTTCCAACAAATTTGATCAAATTGGGACATCAGATGCAAAAGTTACAACACTTCAAATAGGACTTTTAGACTATGTGAGGACACCTTTGGTCCCCTAGGGTGCTTAGGGGTTAAAGTCATACATCAAATACTTTATGGCCTACATGTCATAGTTAATATGCAATTTAGAATTTTTGCACTCAAGTAAGTGCATTAGCCATGTGGCTAAAAAATCGAGATATGGAGTTTTTTTGAAATAGGCATACCAAGTTTCATAGCTTCTACTCTCTTGTATTGGTACCTTCCAAAAAGTTCTTACAACCCCACTATGAAGCCCTTCAAAATTTTCCTTTTTAAATCCATTATAGGAATATCTTATTAACCCCTAAGTGCCTAAGCCTTTCCAAGTGTGTTTTTCCCATGAAAAAAGAACATGGGCTTATAGTTATCTCCATTGAAACAAAATGATTTTTTTTCAAAATCTAACCGTATGGATGTTTAAAGAGCTTGCTTATTAGTATGTTCACCAATTTTGAGTGCAAAATTCCATAAGAGTTGTGAGATTATAATAAGAGAAATGTACGTTTTCTATTTTTAATATGTTGTCCCTCTCCACAATGTTTCAGAAATTTGCACATAAAAGCTTTTGGGGATTAGAAGTGACATGAACAACTACAAATTGTGTTAGCACACTAAAATACCCTTTCAAAAAACTTAATAGCACTTGAAAAGCTATTAAACTCATTACACAATCCACCTTGCAATTGTTGAGATGCAATTTTTTTAATAAGTATAATTCACAAATAACTCCAAATCAACACTTGCTTGTTTAAATTTTCAATGGTGAAAATCATGAAAACACTTTACTCTTTCGATTGGGACCATTTTCAAAGCAAATGAATAAGTGGAAGTTTTTAGATCTCAAATCAAGTGAAATTGCTCAAAGTTGAAAAATGAAGTAAAATTTGCAAGCTTTACTCTTCCACTAACGGACATAAATGGCTTTGGAGACCTCTCAACACTCAAATATGTACCTTTTTCAGTGAAAAATGAAAGTTTTGAATAGTTAACCCTAAAAACTGCCCAAAAGAAATTTTAAAACGGGCAAACGAATTTAACTGCCCACTTCAAAATGAGCCTGAAATTTCAGATCGACCAGATATGGTCGATGAGGCAGTTAGGGGTTAAACTATCCTATTAAATCTATTGCTTTAGGGAACTTTAACCAACATATGAAATTTCAATGTCCAAAAATAGGAAATCCATTTTTAATGAATTATTTTATTTGTTTTTCACAGTTTTATATAAAAATTAATTGAAAAATATATGTGATGAATTTTTAAGATCTAATTGCACAAGTATTTAGGAAACATCATTGTTCACATCTTTCATATTACAAAAATTCATACTATATAGGTAAAATTTTCTCCTATGTGGATGTTTCTTAAAAGGGTGAAAAAGTACAAATTATTTCAAGGAAAAGACCTTGGAAACAAATACTATACATCCTTGGATGCTTCCAAAGTCTTCATTGCTTTTGACTTTGTTAGTCTTCTCAATTTTGACTTTTCAAAAGGCTCAAGGTTTAACAAAAGGACTTAGATCCATGATACTCAATTCCAATACCTTTTGAATTTCCGGAAAGGAGGCACTTATGTATAGAGCTTTTTAAGACCTTAATTAGATTTTAAACATAGGCCTTGTGTGTAAGGGCCTTGAGTTACATTAGCGTTTCAATGTTTCAATAGATGTTTATAATTCCGAAGCACTAGTAGTACTTGAATTATTGAATTTGCAAATTTATTAATTAGGCAAGAATAATCACATATTATATAGATTTGTTGAAGTTGTGAAGACCAATTGTCCACCTTTTAGATGAGTGTTGATATGCACTGTGTAAAACCTCAATGGTTGAAAAAAATAATTTGCACAAGAAAATCTTATAAAAGAATCTTGATTTGTTTTTCAAAATCCACCTCAACAAATAAGTCATTCGGTGAGATTTGGGGCCTTTGGAAGACCGTTTCAAGTCTATTCCTTTCACTATTCCCCATGTAGTGAAGGAGCGGCCGGTTGTCAGAAAAAAGAAAAAAGAATTTAAATAAAGAAAAAATTTAAAATTCTTAAAATGCAAAACAAAGTTGAAAAAAATAAATAAAATTGAGAAATGAGGTGGTAGCCTCTAGGCGATGTAGGACTACTACAATGTCACTACAACAGTCAAGTTCGTTGGTTATCACTACATGATAACTTGTAGTCTTCCGGAGGCCCCAAATCTCATCTAATGTCTTTGATTAACTACACCCGTGTGATCTTCCTCAATACTAAGGGACAATTTTTTATACCCAGGTCCTATTAAAAACATCTTGTGTACTATTAATAATATTATTTCCTCTGTCACAAAATAATCTTCTAGTTCCCCTTAATATTTTTTTCCAAACATTTGATCTTTTGGTTGCATGTTCCATAAATTAAATTTGAATTGTTTGCTAATATTGATAGCAAGTTGTAATCCATTTAAATTTATGCTATACATGCTATTTATTTTAAGGATGATCCAAAAATAATGTGGCTAACTATTTGAAAATGATAAGATGTGACCTTCCTAGCTTCTTCTCAACAATGGGCGCTTAAGATTTGGACCAATCATGTTAAATCTCTACATCCTTGATTTCCAAAGTAAATGAGTGTACAAATAATTAAGCTCATCACACATTATGGCCCCACTTATGATTGTATGAAATCATGTGTGATGTATGAAATTTGTATAGTAAATCAATGGTCACTGATGCTCCCTTAGAATGCCTCCAAAATCCTACTTTTTAGTGTCTCATAACTTCAAGTTAAAAATTAGTCCAAAACTCAAATTTGCAAGACAATCATTGAATTTTACTTATACCTCGAAATGGAATTAAAAATGTTGATTTTTACCTTCATCTAGAACATTTTGTCAAACAAGAAGATCATTTTGGGATGGAGAGAGTACAATATAATATTAAAAATATAATACTCCATAAAAAAATTAGAAATAACCTACTTTAGCTTCTACACAAATTAAACTAGTTGCCAAAAAATACATAATCAAATATACATTCACCACTTTCATTGAATTCACATACAACAACTCTATAGAAATCTACTAGTAGGTAGTATAGGGTCTCTCCTTTGATGAGGGATATTATGAAGTCTTTGTGTTTCTTGTCTATATCTTTTAAGGGTTAGGTGTAGGACCCAAATGAACAAATTTTTATTTTACAATAGCTTAAATAAAAAATTACATATTTCTTTTCTTAAATGAACAATGAAAGAAAAAAGCAATGGTGTTGTCACTTAGCGCAACATCACTAAGACCTAATTTGTTGAAAGTAGCTTAATAAGCATTGTATAAAAACTACTACACATTGCAAGCACACAAAGCCCAAGTGGTTGTTCCTTCTACCACCCCATTATTTTTCTTCCATAGATTAAAAGATGAATGCCCCCTTTCATCTTCATTTATAAATCAAAAGTTAAGATACTTACACCAAATCTTGACCATGATACCAAAATCAAACCATCTAAATTCTTGCATAAAATGTGCACTCATTAAACATGATCAATTTTGGACACATCTACATTAACCCCTAAATGCCTAAGATCTGTTTTGAGTTTCTTGGAATTTGCTCTAAATTGAACAAAATGCCAACATTTTAATAAGTTGTATCAATTTTTTTCAATTGTAACCATACAAATTCCAACTAGATATGTTAGAGATCTCATAAGAAAAGAAAACACAACAATATCACTTATGGAGTAAAAGATTATAATGTTTGACGATGAGGATGTTAAAAGTGCAAAAGTGATGTGAAGTCTTTCAATCCTCTTTTCACAAGTTAAATCTAAAAAATTGGTGACCAAAAAAATATGAGGTTGAAGGGCCTAACATGTATAACCCCAATCAACTTATAGCTTTTAAAAATCTACTCTATAATTTTTTTAAATGAAATTTGAATGTAATTTTTTCTCCAAGATCTTGTGTATTTGAGGCTCATTTCTAAGAGCTCTCAACACTATGGGAAGTCAAGATTGCAATGGGTACCCTTGCACAAAATCTTGAATAGAAAAATCACTATCATTTATTTTCAAGATCGGATTTTTGATGCTAAAACTAGACTTGAAGAACTTTCCAAAAATATAAACTACTAAAAATAGCAACTTGGATAGGTTTTAATTAACTTCAAAATTTTGCAAACACCAAATTTTGGTGCCTCAAGCATTTAGGGGTTAAATACTTTAAAAATACATAGTATAACAATAGGAACAATGCTTAAATGCTTATTTTGATAATTCAAAGTGGAATTTCCTTACACCTCTTGACAAGTTACCCTCGAGATCTCAAATGATAATGCCTCAATGTGGAGCCAAGGATGTGACTCTTTACTCACAAAGACCTCCGCTTGCGTCACACTCACACTTCTCTCTTTCCAAGATGGGATGGGTGTCGGTGCACAATCATGTCATTCACAAAACTGAGCCAACCTTCCGGAGAATCACATATGACAATTCACAAACCCAAGAAAACCTTCCGGAGAATAACACATGACACCGTAGCAATCAGAAAGAGAGAAAGCCTTGTTTACCTTTCACACAGTTTAGTAGCAAATCCAATTGCTTACCAAACTTGTGATTAATTCAACATGAACCTCACACTTGATGGTGTCCGAAATTATGCCGTTCCAAGTACAGCTTCACCACACTCCCACGCTTCAAAGCATGCACGGCTCATCAACACATCAAGCCTGTTTGCTCTACATTGCAGATCATGGACATTAAATCCTACCATCACGAAAAAAACTCATCTCAGACATGTGGCAAGGTCCATTTGTATGCATACCAACTTCAAGGATGAGAAAGACATTCACCCAAGGAGGTCCCGAGTGATTGTGCGATGCGAGATGGCACCCAAAGGGCGAGACCCTTCACCCGGAAATGAAGAGCAGCATCAGCAACACTGCAAGTACACCAAAAGAGATCATGTGCATTCAGATCACCACTCACCAGACAGACATCATGACCACCAACCTGCAGAGAGGAAAGCCTGTAACAAAAGAGGTGAGGAAGAGGTGAAACCAGGGAGCGAATGGCATGACATATTTCACAGTGAGCTCCGAGAGTGGAAAGGAATGAGAGGCCCCCAAAATGATGAGCAAGGGGAGGAAGAACCGTATCCTGAGTATACACCCCGACACAGCGGGGAAGACGAAGGTCGTGCATGCAGCGCTCTCAAGGAATCAGACAAGGGTTATGTCATCAAAGTGAGCAAAGAACTCATGGGGCTGTTTTGCTACATCGAGAAGCGCAAACGGAGCATGATCAAAGAGCTTGCACATACCCTCAGACAGGTGTGCATAACGAAGTGCTCAGTCATAAGCAACAAGGCCTGCACTTGATGCCACACAAAATGCAAACGAAGTGCTCTCACAATGTTCATAAAATGCACATAGAATGCAGACAAACTGTACACAAAATAAAACAGAAAGAAAATAGAATGCAAACTAGTACTCCGTAATAGAGAACTTGAGAAGTCTCTGAATTGAAAGTGCAAAGGGGTTTGGGTGCAGGTGGCGTTGGTGGCGTTGGTGTTGACGTGTGTGAGAGGGGTCTTTGCACCACTTGTGGAAGTCTTCAAGACCTCTCCTCCCTCGTGGTCCAAGCTCCTGTTGATGCTGGTGTCGCTGGACTCGGTCGCCGTTTGCTACTTGACCATCAAATCTGCTGAGCCCCTGGAACAGCTGGCCGCTTTAGCTACAGAGAATCGACAGAACATCATGGAAGGAGTGGAGAAAGAAGAGGAGATGATTCTGAAAATTGCCATCGAGTTCATACGGTTATTCAAGAGGTTGAGAAACATTGCCATCACGTTGACGGTGTCTCAGACAGCACAACTCTTCCTCGCGGTGTTGAAGATGAAAGACCCCGAGTTTGTAGGCAACGTAGTCAGGGTTGTGCAGACTTGGATGCAGTCACCCTGGACTTGAAAGGGCCCAAGTGAGGTGACAGGTAAGATCTCAGTTAGCGAAAAATCGGTGACGAAGCAATCCTGCAGGCGTTCTAAAGTCGCACCAATGCAAGCCAGGGGGTGAGTAATACACAGTATATTCATCGTAACAATTGTAAATCCAGAAGAAGTCCATGCAAGTGACTCAAAGTCAGGTCACGAAAGGAAGTTTCTTGACGAAGTTGACGTCAGCCACAGTCAAGAGACGACTACATGCATATGGCGCATCGATTTGTGCTAAGAACAGATTTTGAACACATAAAAATACAAGTTGCATCAAATTAATCCAAATGGATCTAATTGGCAGAACCCGATCCTCAAAATTTAGCTGGAGATTGATTGCACTCCATCAGAACTCAACTAAAAGCTTGTCATATGCTAAATCTAGTCACTAATCATATATCCACCCTAGTTGGGAAGTGTTCTGTGTATGACAACCTCAGCCTCGTCGCTGTTTTTTGTTCTTCTGCAAAGTAGTCACAGGCTTCAGACCACCAGAATCGATAAGCGCTTGAATCTCAGCTTTAGCCGCCTCCCTCGCGGCTAAATCTGCGCACTCTCTGTAAGCTGATACCACCCTCTGACTGCAATGAACACAAGAGATGGCACATTAGAAAGTTCTCCAAAAAAACCAAAGTTCTACTAGAGAAAGAACGTTGGTGGAATTCAACTCTGAAATGTCAAACCCCAAAGGGACAGAAAAACATGACGAGGACAATTACCTGTGACCTTGGGCCCACTGCTTGCACTTGTCTTTCAAAGCAACAGACCAAAAAACAGCAGAGAATGATGGACCCTGAACTCCGTCTGGTGGAGGTGTTGAATTCAATATCAACCTTCGTAATGTCGGACTAGAAAAGTATTGCTCCATAATATGTACATCTTCCTCTTCCTGATTTGCAATAGTTGCTAAATCAGCGATTTCTTTGTGTAAAGACAATATTGCACCAGGTATTGTTTGCCATAGTTCTCCATTTACTCCTCCCATTGCAACCTGCACACAATGATCGTCATTGCTGGATTAGAATAAACCTCCTTTCTCTTCCTCTTAAACATATAAGCCCTGCTACTTAGAATTCACTGATCTATCTTCCGTCCTAAAAGAACAGAGTCAAAACAACATTAACCCAACCCAAGTTTCAAAGTGAAAGCACTAAATTGAAGGTCATGAACAAGAGGAGCAGTGTATAATAGTACCTCGTAAATTACTTCCGTGCCCCACTGTGACTGCAGCATTTCCTTGGCATTAGCTCTACAAATCTCAGCCAAGTCCTGGACAGAAAACCCAACCATAGATGTGAGAATAGCAGCAATCCATTCTGCGTCTTCCAAAAATCAATAAGATTTGCGAACACTTACATAAGCAGAATGAATGAATTGTAGACAGCAGGACTATTGATGCTATAACTAGTAAGGTACAAGCGTTTGGCACCACGTAGCAGGATTTCCTACAGCATCGTCAAAAAGTAATTAAAGGCCCTCTACAGAAAATCGACATAATCTGACTGGTTTACAGTTCCTCCCGGATTTCCAAAACTCAATTTGGAACAGTTTCTCACCTTAGCTAGACCACTCTTCGAAAGTAATTCAGATCGACGCACAGAAGGATCCTTCTTGCTAACACTAGACCCCCCGTCTCCATCTTCCTCATCCTCGTCTTCGTCCATAGGTTCTGGAACCCCCTCAGTTTTAACTGCAGAATACAAGAAAGAAATACTTTAAAAGTGAGATTGGCGGTATGCAAGTGATAAACAAAATTTGCACTTACTTCGATTTCGATTACACGCCATCAATCGCACTTGGTAAGTTCTCAGGCTTTACCTTTCTTGGGGGCACTTTTCTTTGAGCCGCCCTTTTTAGAGTCATTACTAGCAGCTGCAGGAGTATCCACGGCTTCATCCATGGCTTCATCCTCATCAACTAAGTCCTTGTCTGGAAACAAACAAGAAATTTCACAGTTTAGAAGTAAATCGGAGATATGCATTCTACACTTCACATGTGGTGGAAACGGATGTCCATAATTAACCAACACTTTTATTTGCAATGGCTTCAGGTAGAACTCAACGGAATGTCTGTTATAAAAATTTAACAATTATATTGACGACAGAAATTCATTGACATTAACAATTGCACATAACCAACCATACCATCAACTGAAGACGGGGCTGGAGGCTCCAAAGCAGTTAAAACATCTGCAGGGAAGTAGCGACGAACTCGAGGAGCCAGGAGATGAAGCAACACAAGGCGTCCGAACTGGCCAAAAAAACATACTTCTTCAGCACAAATGGTGACCAGTTGGTAGAATAGAAACCTTTAGAAGCACTTAGATATAACTGCCCACATGCGAGACAACAATTAATTTGGCACAAGTAGAAAGATGATTTGTTTGATTACGAGTTGAACAACCCAGGCATCCTTCCCACAATCCTTGATCTGAATCTATACATACCTTGTGCAATGCCAGATCCTTCAATTCTTTCAGAAGTTCCTTGATGATGATCTGCAAGATTCCAGGAAATCAGGGCTTTGATTAACTAACTGAATAGCAATAAGGAGAACGCAGGAGATAAGTACATAGCAAGGAGTATAGAAGTCAAGGGATACATAGGCACAAACCTTCGTAACAAGTTTTGTATCGTCAACAACATCCAGGATCGCCAACAACACCTGGAACAACCAATCAGAAGGCATAAGGAGCACATCGCAACTCCGGTTCAACTTGTTCCGCTACAGAAAGACCCAACACAAAGTTTAAAAAATATATATATCAAAAAGGCCAAATCAAATCTGAAGATAACAAATAGACTTACCATATAACCATGGTCATCACGAGCAATCTTAGCAACATGACCTTTCATGCCTTTAATAATCTTCTTCCTCTCCTGTAGTTCGAATACAGTCAGGCACATAGCTTTTCACAAAGAGGCTACGAATGGAAAATTAACATCCTTGCCAGCATTGCCCACACAAATGCCACATACTAGTAGGAAATACATATACTTTGCTCAAGGGAACAATTACTGAACATCGAGCGTAACATAGCACATGGATAGGCTACCCTCGTTGATTCAGTACCAGTAACAACAGGCGTATGATTGTCAAAGACATCCATGTCCATAGTAACTAAGTTAGAGCGTCAGGAACGAGACAAATATGTAAAAACTGTCTACTCATCATACACAGAGGGAACAAATTACTGACCTTGTTATTACCATGCATGACACAGGTCACACCAATCTTAGCACCATCGCGTGTGTGCACCATGCGGACTAAAAGGCCACCCGACAGTTGCTGCACTACTTCAGCAACCATGCTCTGATATAACAGCAAAGGCCATTAAATCAATTTCAGTTTTACATTACGACACAATCGAGGTAGCCAGAACGCGACGCAGGCTAAGATCATCGAAATGATACTATTTGCAAAAACCAACACAAATCAAATACATTACCTTTTTCGACGCACTCAGGTATTCCACAATAGCTCGATGAATAATGCTATGGTCCACAATGCCTTTCTCTAGAATAGGCTGTAAAGCCAATGTCATATGCTGCAGCACAGACCTCTTTTTTGCAGCTGACTCAGAAGCAAAAAACTCCACCAGTCTATCACCAGAATAACGAGCAAAATATTAGTTCAAGTGCATTCAACAGTAAAAACTACCATTGCAACTCCTGGCTCATTGGTAAAGATTCTCACCTGCCCTTTCCAGGAGTATTCAGCCCTTTAAAAAGTCGGAACTCAGGAGAATAGAACTCAGAAAGAAGCTCGAGTTTCTGTGCAGCATTTGCAAGAGTGTAAGCATGCTCCACCACTGCTCCACACAACAGAAGGAAATTTCCCACAGAACGACTCCTAATCAAAATTAATGAAGTTAAATAGGCAAGGCCTATGAAACAAAATGCAATTCCAAAGACAATATCGCAAATGACTTCATACACGCCATTGCCATAACCACAAATACAAATAGGGACACAAAGAAAGACTCGACTCATTAGATGAAGAAACAAACCAGGAGAGGCATGTGGATGTCGGAGGAGAGCAACGACGTTGCCGTGAAGCAATGATAACATTTGCTGAAGCTGAGCCTTGTTAGCTAAAACCAGAACAACAGTTATTAATTGCCATCAAGATTGCAGAGGAAGAAGGTCAAACTAGATTGACAGCTAATTGTAGATTAAAATCAGGACAAGGACACAGTAAACAAGATTTAGACGGAATTTTCACGGCCTCTCTTTTCAAAGTAGCAAATAGAGCGTTCGTAATTCAAATCCATACAGTATCTCTAAGATGCGGCCATGATTAAAATATTAAAATATTAAAATCATGGAAATACTCGGACCAGCTTTGGATATTGGTCCGTAATCCCAAAGTTCTTAAAAAATAACTCTCGAAATTGGAGCTTCAAGATTTTGTGTTTTCTAAAGAAAAAAGATTCTAAACACTATAAGGTGGACTGACTAAGTCACAAGAGAAAAGGCAAGGACCAGCTTCGCGTACGAGATAACACCTGTTGACTCAAAGATAAAGTGAATCCACCATATCTGCAATCTATAGATAAAGCACTTACCACTATCCAGCATTTTGACCACAATATGATGTGCATATTTGTCCTTCGCTAGGGACAAGCAATGTGGTCGAAGCTCTTCAAATACCGCAGTCCTTTCTTCTGGCGTGCAATACTTCACACAATTCTGCATTGACCAACCAGACAGTTGGCAGTGTGAGGAGATCCTGTCCACAGACAATGAAGGTACTAACACAAACGAACAAGCTTAGTATGGATCATTCAAACTGCTTGCGGGAGTACAAAACATAAAATGAGAACAAGACCCGGTATAGATTACATCTTCAGCCACTAGAATACAAGTAATGAATGCAAGGCAAAATCCACTATCCAGTATTGTCATACTTGCATCGCACGAGCAACAATGTGATTGAGAGCCATCTCCGGCATTTTTCCTTTCATCTTCTTCAGAACTTGCGAAATAAGCCTGAAATTAACAGCACAAGTCAATGGACTTAGTAACCTGTGTATACTTCTATGTAAAACAGTCCACAATCTGTTAAAAACAATCGTCACTTATTCAGGATGAAGACATAAGAAACACAAAAGTGAAACCATTTGGGAACACGTTAGCCCATTTAGACGAAGTCCAGAAACAAGAGCTGAAGATTTAAGGCCAATTCCTTAATACAATCGAATAACCGAATCTTACTTGCTCCTATCTTCTTTCTCGATGTTCCTTACGCGCGTTTTCTCCCATACCGAAACCACTTCCTGTTGAGCAAAATCAAATGAAAGTGTCGTTCACTGTAAGTAACATCTCTTACTGATAGCCAACAAGTTGGCAGTTAATGCACAACAACGATGCCTCACGCACCAAATAAGGCCCCATAAAGAAGCTAGAGGCTGAGCTTGCAGACACAACGTTATAACAAAAAATTAAAATTCACTCAAGTAGTTCATCTCTGCAGGACTCTGCATAGTTTATGAACCAAAGTATTCAAGAGAATGGACAGAAGCGATCCGAAATATTCCCCTGGAATCCAGACCACTATATGATGAATAAACAACTAAGAATTCTGTTTAATCACAGCTAATCGCACTTGACTTCCGTAACAGACTTCAATTTACAGACAACATGTGTTGGATATTTTGAGCACAATAACATGGACGTAAAGTCGATTACTTTTTCAACTTCATAGTGTGGCTTGCGTTTCCTCTTGCGAGCCTCTGTAATCTCCTGCTTTGCCTTCCGGGCCTCTTTGTCCGACTGAAAAGCAAGGAAGATGATCAGTAAAAAAATATAGAAGAATTAAGTTGGTACGGTAGTCAAGACGAAGAATGAAAATTCGAAACTCCAATCAGGTATATTGTGGAGAAAATTACAAAACACCAGTGCGAAACGTACCATGTACTTCTTCTTAGGGTCGGAAACTTCTACCGGTACTTCAGGCTTCACACCTGCACAATGGAACCAATAAAGCTCAGACGCAGTTGCTACTCCAAATAATCCTCTCAACTATAACATCATCCGAAAGAGAAATGTTTGCGATTATGAGAGAAGTTCAGTCGATCAACGTTGGGGCGGATTGGTGACAACGACCAGAACCAAGCAGGTCCAATCAACTTAAACAGATTGTCATTTCAATACAGTTGCCCGTAATTCGCTGCGCAATTATCACTCCCTGTACACCAAGTCTAACTTGGAAATTGTAACAAAAAAACCTCTTTGGCCTTAAACCCTAAACCCTAATTTACGTCTCCAGCAAAAGAACTGCATTCTGGTCCCTCAGATTACATGGTCACCTCGACATCCCTTATTACTAATAGACGTATGTTGCAATGCAATTCCCAACAGAACTTTTAAGACTTGGAATTTTGAGGTCAGTTTTCGAACGACCATAAATTCAACTACCCGTAACAAATTAGATTCCCCTTGCGCATGGAAGATAATATGAAGATCCATTCCTTCAGCAGCATCGGGGAAGAAAATACTTGTTGTCATTGCGAAAAACAAAAGCGGCAAGGAATCAATCCGAGAATACGACAAACATTGATCGTACGGATTCGTTCAAAGCCAACCTTTCTCGAAATAAAGAGCGAGGAAGGAAGTAGCTTACTCGGAGAGAATTTCATGGTGACTGGTGACGCGGTGAGTGAGCTCCTCTGCTCTGAATACAGGCCCTGGCTATGGTGGGAAGGGCAATGACAAGCACCAGCGGCAGGTTTAGGGTTTAGTTTGGGGACGAAGACCGAACCTCCAGCTTCGGCACCACCCTTCCAGATTCGGAAAACCCACCGTATGAGATTGTATATATATTCTGAATAGAATTGCGGTATGTATATATTCCGTATATTTTACCCCGTCAGTTGGGTGTAGCTAGGATAAACATTATCAGTATGCCCTCCACGAAGGTCAGATTTGGCAGAAATTAAGTCATTTTTGAAAAAAAAGTGATTGTTGTCATCTTATGAATGGTATGAGGTGACGTGGATCCCTAGGAATTTCACATAGATCCTTAAGAATCTGATGTGGAAATTCAATGTCGGCACTCCAGTGCCAAATTAGACCTTCACGTACGGTAGATGGGGGTATTAATCCTTAAAAGAGGTTTGAGCCAGCATTGGCCTACATTTGTTCTATTTGGGGATTTAATGAGTGAAGATGGGGGTATTTTAGAATTATGGATTGGACAATATTTGAGCATGGACTCAAAGAATTTTACAAAATTTTTTGGGAATTATTCTTAGTCATTCTATAGATTTTGTGCAAGTAGTGCATTATACGTATTCTAGCATGAAGGCCTTCACTTGTTGTATTTTGTACTCATGCAACGGTGTCAGATGCCACATTCCTTCTCTGTATTCCTTAACTCCCTGAGGCGGTGAATGAACTTAGGATCTTTTGAGTTGACATTGCAAATTTAACCCCTCGTTGCCTAAGGGGCCCAAAAGTATCCTCACAAAGTTTTAGGTCCAATTCAAAGTACTATAACTCTTGCATCCGATGTCCAAATTAAATAAAACTTGTTAGGAAATTTTCACCTTTTCTTTTAGTTTGTTTGGTAAAATTTTCATATCAATCCAAGAGGTAATGATTTTTTAGAAGCCAATCGAAGTTCATAGGTTCAATTTGATTCACCAAAGTGCAATTCATGGCTGCAACTTCAGGGGCTTGTATCTCCTTCATCCAATGTTCAATTTCAATAAAAAAAAATATTGGGTTATATTACCTTTGAAGTCTAACTATTGTGGTAAAATTTTCATGTCGATCGAAGTTGTTTTGAATGTTTGGGAGCAATTCAAAATTCAAAATCCCGCCATTCTTGGACTACAGTGAACTTTGGCGGCTTGTATCTTACTCATACAGTGTTTGTTTCTAATAAAAGTTATTCGAAAAGTTGCGCATACTAAGGTAAACCAGCCTATGACAGGCAGAATGTTTGGTTTGCCATGTTCACATTTTTGAAAAAAATTAAAAAAATTCTCTATGAAGATAAACATGAGGAATGCAGAGAGCAAGTGAAATTTTATTTTTTGGACAAAAAATGAATTTTTTATGAATTTTTGAAGTCTGTTGTGCAGTTGGCTTTAAAGAGTCTGTAGACTACCCCAAATCAGCAGAAAAGTGTTTCCATGATGGTCATCTAACCACCTAATGCAGTCAAAACATTTTCTAACATGGCTCCAAGATTTCCTAATATGGACATGACATGAAAGAATTACAAAATAACTTTTACTACCAGTTTACACTGAAAATGGGTAAGTGTCCTAAGATAGTTACCAATAACTTCATGACCATTTCCCAAGGCTTTTATTATGGCCACAAATTAATCAAATGCAGTTCTAACCCCATTTATTGGAAAAAGTTTGTCATGGGTTGATTTAAGACTGTAATGGGTAGTTCTCTAGGAGCCTGTCATAGGAGATTTGCCTGTCATAGGCTGGTTTACCTTAGTCTAGTTTGTGTGGCTAAAATTTCATATCAATCCAAGAAGTTATGAATGACTGAGAAGCATTTTAGTAGAAGGAGGTTCAACCTTGTCTGTGTTTTTTGCAACTTTTCTTGCCTATTTTTTGACATTTGCAAGCTATTTTGCAAAGACATTGAGTCAATTGAATGATATTTTTTTTCACCAATGTGTTTGTATGTTGGTTTTGAATCACTTTATAGTTTAAAGTTTTTTCATTTGATTAGGTTTAGAAATCAAATTTTGCCTCTAAATGTGTTTTTAGGAAAATTTCAGCATTCTTTTTCAACAATAAAACATTTTTAATCTTGCAATCTATGCAGTCAAATGACATCAAATTTGATAGACATCATTTACAACATGTACACTACAAAATTGTAGGGTTAAGATCTCTATAGCTTTGTGACATTTAGATCTATATTACTTCAAAAGTAGTGATGTTTTTGAACCCAAAACGGCCTTCGGCGGTGAGGGGTTAATTTTCATGGATTTGGGTTGGTGAATTTGGGCATAGATTTGGAATTATGGTTTGGGGTTGAAGGATTTTAGTGTGCATTGAGAGTCTCTGAAGTGTTGCATTTGTTGTTAGGGGTGGGACAATTCAACAATGGTTGGGATTTTCTTGCCTGTAGTTGATTAGGGATGTGTTCACTATGTTGGTTTGGGAATTTGAGGAACTGTAGTGTTCAATTTAAAAAAATAAATAAACTTTCAAATGAAAAAAAAAATTGAAAAAAAAAAAAAATGACGTGGCAATCATTTTGCCACTGCAGGCAAGTTGCAGGCTGCTGCGGGGCTGTTCCCAGCAATCCTTCTATCCCCATCATGTCTTATACACTTCATGAATATACTAATGAAGCTCTTTGCAGTTGGGGATTTTTCAAAAATTAATGGCATTGAGAAACCATGTCCTTACAACACCAATGTGTTGCACAATCTATCAACTCGCACTTGCAAAAATCATGGCTCAAAAAGCCATTCTTCTAGTAGGAAACTCATTCTGTACATGGGGGCCCTTCTAAACACTCAAACTACACTGGTATAGAAAAACCCAACTTCCTTTAAGGATTAAGTTGGTTGGGAGGTACAGTAAGTGAATTAATTATGCTAGATAACTTGATTTCACCAATCATATAGAGCTGAAAAGTTTTATTTTAAAGTATTATTTATTTAATTAGAAGTTTAATTCCCGAGGTTAACCTTTTCAACTTAACCCCTAAACGTTTGGATTCATCTCCAAAATTGACGATTTGAGAAAAAACATTATAAACTACAATTTGGAAGAATATTTTGGAATTGGTATACAAATGAAAGTTGTAGATTTTGATTTTTAAATTCTATCCTTATGGTTAGATCTACTAATGCTATCACCAATCTTTTTCTATAAATTTTGAAAAGAAAATTTCAGAATTCCTTCTAAATTCAATTACAAGTTAAATATGATCATTTTTTGAGTAAAACTTGTTGGAATGGATTTGAAATAAGGTTCTCTTCATATGGTGATTTTTTGAAATTTTTGTGAGCTTTACATCTTTGACCTCATTTTTGCACATCTAGTTTTGAACTAAAGTCAATGCAAATTGACCACTTGACATACTTCCACATTTGTAATTTTAGAAATGTATATATTCTAGTAACACCAAATCCAACCAATGGATAGGACAACAACTTGATAAAGTATCACCAAAAATTAGGATGACTTTCATCCAAGTAGGAATGAGACAGAAACAAAGATTTGGATCTGTTCATCGTCCCGAAAATGGACGTCGGAGCGCTCCAGGGTTAAATGAGGTGTCCTGTAACTTGTAAATCAGAGCTAAACAGCATGTTTGAAGCAAAAGCAAAGAATAGCATCTCAAAAAACCACTTAGTGTACTGTAAAAAAACTCATTTATTCCGTTCCAAGCAACACCTATTGATTTTGTGCCAGATGAAGGAGGTACTCTTTATACTACAGACTTCAGAGCTTTTGGGAAAAAAATATAAAATAAAGTAAAATATGGAAAAATTGCTAGGCTAAAGTATGAATGAAAAATTTCCACAAAAAACATTCAATGTCCTATTCAAAAACTCATTTATTCCGTTCTAAACAACACCCAAGGTAATATGCTCTAAAAAAACCACCATTTAAGGGTTGTTCCGCCTTTATCATAGGCTTCCATGGACATCATTATTTTTAGATCATTCTACAAAGAAAGAAAAATAGATGTGCAACCTAACACCAATGGTTTTGTATTTTTTTCAAGCATTTTTGAATTACTTATACATTTTCAAAGATTCAAGGCATAGGCACCTATTTGTAACCATAGGTCTCCCAAAATTTGTCTACTTGCAACTTGTAAAGAGATGTGTAGAAATCAAAGGCAATGATTGACTCTTGCAATAGAAAAATAATTTTTCCTCAATGGCATTCAATTTGCTAAAGTGGTCCAGTTAAAGATCACACCATCTCCATTCTCCACCCCAAAGTAGGAGTGTTTTGAAGAAGATGGGCGCTTTTAGAGCATACTACCTTATTGTTTTTTGTATCAGATGGAAGAAGTACTCTTTACACTACAAACTTTTGGAAAAATGAAATAAAATAAAATATGGAAAAATAGTGCAAGGCTATGATAAAGTCCCCCAAAATCAACCTCACAGAATACCTCCCAAATTTCACCTCTTCCAAATAAAGTTAAGGCCAAAAATGTGGTTGATGGATGATTTGAGCTGCTCACTATAGATACAAAGAATGCACCTACTGGTCCAACAATCCAAGCAATTTGGTGACTACTTTGGTTATGGAGGAAATGGAAATTTAATAAAAAATTGATAGTTCAATGTTTGAATTTTTAGAAAATATATCAAGAAATGAAAAAAAATTGACCACTTCACCTACTTGGTGGAGATTTTAGCAACCAATTACATCTTGAAGGAGAAAAAACGAAATTTATGATTCCTATGCTATAGTAATTCAAGTCGGAGTGAACTGACCCCCTCGTTCATCCCCCCAAGTCAATCCAAGGGATGCAAGTAGAAAATAGCCCCCCTATTTTGTGCCCAGAAAATGTATGCTCTACATCTCTCCTAGCTAATTTGGGGCCTCCAATAGCAAATATGAATTCAAAAATTACAAATTTTATCAATGCATGGGAAATAAAAAATTTCAGGGTTTTCGTTTGGGGACAAGCTAGGGCTAAACCCCGGCTGTAATTCACAAGGAGCACATGTAAAAGTCTAAAAGATGGAGATTTAATTATTTAAGAATAAAAAAAATCTTCTGATTTTGTTGTCTTGATGTAAGGGATACCAACTTTGTAGTGAGAAATTGAGGCAGGAAGCAAGCAAGGCAACAACTGGAACCTACGAAAATGATTCCTTCTAGGGATCTAGAGAAAAGTCTTTTTAACAAAAAAAAGTAACGTATTGCATGACCTAACTTATTACCACACCACATGGCCATGCAGGCAAGTACTACAGTACTGTAGAGTAACAAGGGTTGGCTGGCGGCCAAGTCATGCCTGACTTGGCCTGAACCAACTTGAGTAAGCTTTATGAGTAACTGAACTTGTGCCCCGAGTAAGAACGCAAGCGACAACGACACAACAACGAAGGAACCGAGGCCAGTCTCGTCCATGAATGTACCCGGGATCACCGCTACATTCACTTTCACTTCGTCCAACGGAAATTTCCCAAACAAACAC
This sequence comes from Rhytidiadelphus loreus, assembly GCA_947034895.1. NCBI lineage: Eukaryota > Viridiplantae > Streptophyta > Bryopsida > Hypnales > Hylocomiaceae > Rhytidiadelphus > Rhytidiadelphus loreus. The sequence continues at coordinate 21,280,489 of OX344765.1, read as the reverse complement.
AAATCCCTTCCTCATAGATCCAGGCGCCCTTCTCATTATTCTTTCCTCAGTACAGTACTGTAATGGAAAGCTCCGTGCGCCCTTCTCTCGATCACTCCTTTTCCAAAACAAGCAGATGCTTGTGTAATGCTCTGACTTGATTTCAGTTCAAACCAGTTGAGTACCCAATTGTCCCCAACAGCTTCAGGTTCGCGACATTCCTCTGCACCGGAATTCGCAATTCCACAAGTATTCGCAATTGGGAGATAGGATTGGATCACTACGTACCAGACGGGTTGACCCAATCGTACACTCAGCCGATTTCCTGTGGGAAGGAAGGGAGGAATTAGGGGGGAGCTGTCTGACTGTCAATATGGGCGTGGAAGATCCAGAGACGGTGCAATCCTTGAGCAATTTGCACATTGACCCTGCGTTCGTTCTAGACCCCGAGCACCGGCCCCAGCGGAAGCACAATGATTACTCGGTCTCTGGTGGTCATGTCCCAGTTGTCGACCTAGCCCCGCTGCGAGAGCAACCCACTGAAGCCGAGACCAAGTCCATCGTTGCGGAAATCGGCCAAGCATGTGAGGAGTGGGGGTTCTTCCAAGTGGTGAACCATGGGGTGTCGCTGGCGCTCTTGGAGGAGTTGGAGGCCACTGCCAAGCAGTTTTTCGATCTTCCTCTGGAGGAGAAGCGGAAGGTAGGGTGCTTGTTTTTACTCAAAATTGGTTTTTGTTGTTGGTGAAAAAGATGATCTAATGGCTTGCAATAGTGTTGCAGTGAGTTTGAGTTAGCTCTATGAGGTTTGGTTAAGTGTTCTTGATTTTGGAATACTGGATGCGTCGGGTGCTTGATAGGTACGACGAACTCTGGATAATGGACTGGGGTACTATGACTCCGAGCTCACGAAGAATAGGAGGGACTGGAAAGAGGTGTTTGATTTCGTCCCAAGTGGCAGTTTCAAGCTACAGGCTGACGACGAGAGCCTGCCGAAAACCCACAATCAGTGGCCGTCCACTCCTCCAGGACTGCGGTGAGAATTTTCAAGCCTCACCTTCATCCTCAAAGTATTTCCATAACTTTCTTGAAAATCAAGATGCAAGTAAAGGTCAGGGTATTCAAGATGCTCCAATTCTCTGACATCTTGGCACAAATCCTCACAACCTGAGTACAAATTCTGAGTTCAAATCACATCCTGACATCGTGCAGTGCACCCGTCAACACGGTTGTAAAATGTGGTTTTCTATGTCCAGATACTCCCTCCGTCTCGAATTAAGTGTCCACTTTGCACTTTATGTTATTCTAAGGTTGTTTTGAGGAGGTCCTACAGAGGCTTGCGTATGTCCAATTTTATTTAGGTTGCAATGATCACATGCAATGTTCTTCATTGATTCTGGGGATATAAGATTTGGAACCTTTCTTAATTATGCTCAATGAAATTGGTATAAAAAGTTTTCAACAAATCTACGGACACTTAAAATCAGGACGGAGGGAGTAGTTTTCAAGGTTGAGATGAACTCACGTTGTGGGAGAATTGTGATCAACAGGGAAGTGTGCGAGAAATGGTCGAGGGCAGTGGAACGCCTGGCGCTTGAGCTGCTGGGGTTGATCGCGCAGAGCTTGGGGTTGACTGCAACGCATTTCCACGAGCACTGGAAGCAAGACATGAACGCCATCCGGTTGAACTACTACCCCAAGTGCCCACATCCGGATGTAGTGCTGGGCGTGAGCCGGCACAAGGATCCCGGCGCCTTGACTGTGCTGGTGCAAGATGAAGTGGGCGGCCTGGAAGTTCGGCGCAAGGACGGCGAGTGGGTGGGCATTCAGCCTCGTCGAGACGCTTTCGTTATTAATGTGGGCGATGCGTTTCAGGTACCTCATCATTCCCTGCCAGAAATTTCTTCCGCAAATCCGTTCCCAGTTGTTTCAATGTCCAATTGTATCTTACTGTAACATTCTTGAATTCAATTTCCAGTTGTAACCAAACACGACATTCTTCATATAACAATATCTAACCTAATATGTAACTTAGTATGTAACCTAGTATGTAATTCTAACTGTAATTAGAACCATAATTGTTACCTCAACCGTATACATATGTGAAAATGTAAGCGTCATTGGAGTTAGTCGAAAGAAGATGGTGGTGATTAATTATGATTAGAAGGGGGTGGGGTGGGGGTGGTTTTCGCTTGCGCTACTGCATCCATGTGAGTATCTAAACCGATCTGCCATGCCTCAGGTGTGGAGCAATGACAGATACCGAAGCATAGAGCACCGGGTTGTGGTGAACGAGAACAAGGAACGCTTCTCGTTTCCGCTGTTTTTCAACCCTTCCTCCGAGACGGACGTGGCGCCAGTACCAGAGATTTTAGGCCAGGATCTTCCCCTGTATCGATCCTACAACTTCGGCCACTTTCTGACACACCGCACCACCACCAACTTCAAGGTTCTGGGCGAAGCCAATATTCAAATCTCTGACTTCGCAATCAACAGAGACTAGCGCCTCGTATACGAGAAGTACACGTGCAAACAGTTGAAAATAGAGTTATATAGAGAGTTCAGTTCAATCAGATCATACTGTATTGAAAATCGTTTGTTCATCAATGAGCAATTCATAAAATTCTATTATCTCCGAACTTTCTCCCTGTGTACAATTCTACTACATCAGCGCCACAATGGAAAATCATTCCCTGGGATTCCAGCTAAGTAAAAAAAACTGAAGTTGCAACCCAACCCTTGGCCACTTCCTGATACACCGTACCAACATCAACTACAAGATTTTGGACGAAGACAGTATTCAAATCTCTGACTCTGCGATCAACAAGGACTAGCGATGTGCAAACCAAGAATATAGACTTGTATATAGAGTTGCGTTCAATCAGGTCATACTGTATTTTAAGAATTTTTTTTCATCAATGGGCAATTCAGTTTGGATGTGCCAATTTGCATGCTTAAGGACGTGGGGTTTATCATCAAGGACATACCACTCAGGTCACCAATAATCACCACAAGAGCACACTCCATTGCTGAAGTGGTGGAACCGACGAGTATCCCGAGCAATGATCTCCCGGCCAGAAATTCTCGAGATGAACTTAGAGGCAGTATGACAGTCAGCACACACACGAAGATTCTTGGAGATGCGAATGGGGGTACCAGGAGGAGTGCTGAGGAGCCCAAACGCAATGGCCAGCTTCTCGCTGTGGTGGGCAACCGATTCCTCCTTCACTTTATCACCGACCTCGTGCATGACAGACCGGGTGTCAGCTACATACCCCAAGCTCTTCATCTCCTCCGTCAGCGACTCCAATTTTGCATAAATCTCGCTTGTTCGAGGATGAGATTGATCGTTAGCGACGAAGGAATGTCGTTTCCCTGCAACTTCAATGCAGCTACGCCCAGGCTCCTTCTGGAGCCCCTTCTCCTGCACGAGTTTCCTCACTTTGGCTACATCGTCCCACTTGCCAGCTGCAGCGTAGATATCAGAAAGGGAAACATATACCCCTGCGTTTTCAGGCTCCAGCTTTAAATACTCCGCTCCTGCTCGCTCTGCAACTTCTACGTTACCGTACGTTCGACAAGCTGCAAGAAGAGCTCCCCACATTGAGGCAGTGGGTGCCACTGGCAGGGTGGAGATTACGTCTTCCGCTTCTGCCAAGCACCCTGCACGGCCTAGAATGTCCACCAAGCAGCTGTAGTGCTTCTCTGTTGGGACGATACCGTAGTCGTAGTACATGGAAAGGAATTCACGACGCCCTTCCTCCACCAGTCCAGCGTGGCGACATGCTGAAAGCACACTAACAAACGTGGCTGCGTCGGGTTTGATGTTCTCTTCAACTTTCATCTCCTTAAATTTTTGCAAAGCCTCCAGTGCTCTTCCATTCTGTGCAAGTCCTCCAATCATTCCACTCCATGAAATAGTACTTCGAGTGGTCATATCCTCAAAGACCTGACACGCATCACTTATACTTCCACATTTGAAATACATGTTCACAAGCGCATTCGCCACTTGCAGGTCGGAAACGAGCCCGGCTGTCACAACGCGGCTGTGAATCTCCTTGCCCCATTCTAACGCTACGAGATTCCCACATGCTTTGAGAACGCACAAGTACGTGACTCTGTTCGGCACCACACCTTTCTGCAGCATTTTTTTGAACACAGTGAAGGATTTCTCCGCTTGGTTCCCCTCGGCATAGCCTCCGATCATCGTTGTCCACGAAATCACATCTCGTTCGAGCATTTTGTCAAACACGTGCCGGGCGTCTTTGACACTTCCAGCTTTGGAATACATGTTGATGAGAGCATTCCCCACTCTGACATCAGAGAGAATTCCAGCTTTCGTAACCCGAGCATGAAGCTCTTTCCCGCGATGTAAACCTCCAGGACGCGCACACGAGTTCAGGATGCTCAGGTAGGTCATCCTGTTTGGCGCTATCCCCTCTTGCAGCATTTGACAAAAGACTTCATAGGCTTCATCCCAACGAGAATTTTCAACAAGACCCCCTATCATTGTGCTCCATGCAATAACATCTCGACGTTGGAGTTGCTCAAACACGAGACTTGCACATCCAATGGCGCCACACTTGAGGTACATTTTCAAGAGGGCAGTCCCAACTCGGAGATCCGACTGGTAGCCAGAGTTCATGATCTGAGTGTGGACGTGTTTTCCCTGATCCAAAGCCTTCAAGTTGCCACATGCAATCAAGACGTTCATGTACGTGATCTTACTTGGATGATAACCTTCTTGCAGCAATTGCTCGTAAATCGCTATCGACTCTTCACCACGGTCGCTCTCAGCATATGCTCCGGTCAATGTAGTCCACGAGACTTCGTCTCGGTTCACCATATCGTCAAAGACTTGGCGAGCTTCCCGAATGCTGCCACACTTGGCATACATGCTAATCAGGGCGTTCCCAATCTTAACATCAGACACTAATCCAGCTTTGACAGCCTGAGCATGAACCTCCCTGCCCAAACTCAGGTCGGAACAAGCAGTCAAAACGCTGACGTATGTGAACTTGTCGGGTTTTAAGCCTTGTTGCTGCATTTGGCTGAAGAGTGTAAAAGCTTCTTCGGTGTGACCTCGATGCGCGTAACCTGAAATCATGACGTTCCATGATACAAGAGTCTTGTTGGAGAATTTGTCAAATAACTGCTGTGCAGCGGCGACATCACCGCAGTGAGTGTACAACTTGAGAAGAGTATTGGCGATGTAAACGTTGGGATGCACTCCAGAGCCGAGGATATGGTCATGCACCTGCCTTCCCACCACCAAGTCTTTAGCCTTCACACAAACTTGCAACAGTTTCACGTAGTTATAGGAGTCTATCTGCGAGCCCTCATTTTGGTGAAGATATTCCAGCACATCTGATGGACCATTCCAGCCATCCTTGGTGGTGTGGATCCAAGCCTTGTCCAGTTGGCTCCATCTTTGGAGAAAAAAGGGGACGGTGGTGATGATCGACCCACTCCCCACGTTGCAGTTGTTGACGAACAACCTGTCGCAATAGAATACACCCGTTACATTAACGATGGGCAGACCTAACATGGCTAGCTTGTAAAACAGAGAACCAGGAGATGTAACCCAGACAATGATACTACAGGGTTTCTTTCCTCCAAGCTAATTCTTTGAAGATCCCTGCAAATGAAGATCCTCAACCCCGGCTTCAAGGTGCTCTTCAAAACCCCTCGAAAAGCATCAACTCTACAGAGTGGAGCGATTAGGGTTTATGATAAGGCAAGAATGTCCGTTAGGCTGTGCAGGTCTCCAGGACGCGCACATGAGTTGATCACTGGGTCAGTTTTAGGTAAGTGAAGAATTCCTTTGAAAGCAGGAATCACATGGACAACAAAGTAAACCTAAAAAGATGGCCAAAACATCTTCCTCAGCGAGCTCTCTTTTGTGATTACGGTACTCACCTCCTCAACATCATCGTCCTTCCAATGAATTAGGAAGATCTCTTCCACAGGACGTTTTCTGTCCATTAGTTGCGCTTGAGAGTCAAGTTCAGCAATCGGAAACACGCAAGCGAGGAGAGTCTCCCCTATTGATCCTCGGAAGCAGTGGCACCAGGTAGTTGCAAAACCCTAATTCGCACATTGCAAGTGACTAGTAGACTTCGCCGTCTCCAAAATCTAAAGCTTTAACCCATTTCAGCTCCTCACAGGAACTACAAGCAAATCCTAAGTCAGGAACAAGCTGTCCTTCTGATCTGCGACAGAATCCAAGACAACACAAGTGAAAGAAATATAAACCCTTAAACCCTAAAATCCTGAAACCCTAAACCCTGCATTCGCAAAAGCTCAACGAACAGAGAATATGAACCACACTTTGTTTATTGCCATAATTTCCGTAGGAGGTGCTCTTGCAAGGGTTTAGGGTTCATTCTCCACCAATTTCAGTACTGTCCTTCCATACTTGTGCTGCTCCAAGTTCGCGTTGATTTTCTCACCAGATTCTACAGCCAGAACTTCTCGCAAAGCCAGATCCCTAAAACCCTTACCCTCGACTTCAATCCCTTGCTAACCCATCACTGCTGCCATATCTGACGACGCAATGTAGGATCCATGTCACTACTAGCGAAACCCAATTTCGGAAACGCTTCATGGATGAGGCTTCCACCATTCATCCACTCCGTGGAAACAGAGAAGCAGGGAACAGAGCCGCATGACTCTGGTTAATGCATTGTTACGAAGAACGGTCGAATATTTCGATTTCCAAATTGTGGACTACCTTTTTGCTTACAAGGTCTGGGTTCTCCTTGATTGTTCTTTGAAAATCTGTGTTCTTTAGATGAAACCTCTCAGATGCACAGTGAAAATGATAGAAAAATGTTCTCTGCTGAGCTAGAAAGCGAGTACATTCTCCAATCTTCATAACCTAAGTTTGAAGAATCCGCACAGAATTGTTGGGGCGATTTCATTTGGAGGTGTTTGTGTCCGGATCACATTTGAGAGGACTATATAACAAGGTATTTAGGACAATGCCATAGGAGCTGGTGCGGCTGCTGATCAATGGAAACAAGGGGATGCAGCCAATTCGAGGGCGACGAGTTCTGAAAGTCGATTCTGTGGCAATACAGGGGTTTAGGGGTTTAGAATTCTTCTAAACCTGGCTCTGGGGAGTGTGATTCTTTCCTCCAGCGAAAAATGCACCGCTTGGTAAGTAAGGCTAGAATCTCCCAATATTATTTTGCTGGCAAAATCTGCCAGGACCTCAATTTCAGAATCAATTTCATCATTTTCAGTGGTCAAATTTTTAGAGATGGGTGTTGGAACATCGTTTCTCGCAGGTCAGGAGACTGTCTAGAGAATGTTCTTCTTCATCTCCGCCAGTTTGGACACAGAAGGATCAGTTTGTGGGATTCTGTTACCACTCTAGGGTTAAGTTCTTATCTCATGAGGCCATCAATAGACAGCCATCAAGAGCCAACACCGATGCGGACAATGGAGTTCAGTCCCAATTGAACCAGATTTTTGAAGACAACAAACGCAACCCTAATCTCGTGAACCACAACCTCTACAACTTCCTTCTGCAGGAGAATGTCCTCCGTTTGGCTCACAGGAATCTCGTTCTAGCAACACATCAGAAAGACTTCTACGAAAGACCCGGGTTGGTGCGAGAGATTTCAAGGGCGCTTCGGGATGAGAAATTCCAGTTTGAATCACTGCCTCCACCCAAAGGTGAGCAACATTCATACGCATCACAAAGATCCTCTGCATTCGATTGACGAAGCTCTTAATGTTAAGTTAACAGGCATTGGATTCATATAATCCTCATGTTGAATTGATGTTGAGTTAATGCTGGACGAATAGAAGTGGTTTTAATGCTACTGTGGTGTTAGTGTCATTAGCTTGATATACATTAGCAACATGAACTTCAATTTAACATCATCTTAGTGTTGGTCTAATGTTCAATTTGATTAATATTAACTTTCCATTTGTGAATCTATCAGTGGCATCAGGGGAATCTTTCGAGATGTACTCTCCCCCTCCGTTTCGGGACAAGGTTGTCATCGAAGCCATGCGAATCGCCCTTGAACACATCTACGAGCCCATCTTCCTGGACTCCTCTCATGGTTTTCGCCCCTCTCGAAGCCGACACACAGCTTTGATGTCAGTGCGACGGGAGCTTCGACATCACAAATTGGCGTTTGTATGCCTCACCGACAGCCATGACTTGAATTCCCATGTGCTGGTGAAGCTTTTGGAACAGAAGATTAGGGATGCGAGGTTTATACGACTCATATGGAAGGCATTGAAAGCGGGTCATGGTAACAGGAAGCATCATGTCTGGGGTATTAAAAATGTCTGGGATGGGAAACGTGAAGATATGACACTCTCCACCTTGTTTTCCAACATATACCTTCATGCTCTAGATCTCTGGATTCTTGATAAGAAGCAGGAGTTTGACTCAGCACCGGTTCCAATAGATCCCTTAGTGTTGAATCTTACACACAGGATTACACGACTTACGCGAGAAGGGAAGCTGGCGAGGGTGAAGGTGTTGAATGCCCGGAAAGCACAGCTTGAAGGAACCAAAAGGGTGAGCTTTCGGCGCTTGTTCTATGTGCGGTTTGCAGATGAGTTCCTAGTGTCCTGCATTGCTAGCAAACAGGAGATGCTTACCTTGAAGACTGACCTTGAGGAGTTTTTGAAAGAAATGCAACTTGAAGGTGATCTCAATGTATCACGTCTAGGACGTAGCCATGCGTTTTTCTTAGCGACTAAGATTACGGTATCAAAGGAAGGGAGGGTTAGATTGGAAGCGCCAATGGACAAAATTATTATAGAATTAGCCAAGCTTGGAATGGTATCAGTGGGTGGTACTCGTCCTCACCCTGTTACGTATTTGGCAAGGTGCACTCACAATGAGATTATTAGTTACTACAATTGGGTGATGCGGGGTTGTTGCACGTACTACTCCTTTGTGGATAATTTTTACCAGCTGACAAGCTACCTGAGGCTTGCCATTCGGAGCAGCTGTGTAAGGACATTGACCATGAAACTGAAGCGGTTTCGGTCTGCTAGAACGTACAAAGACTTTGGCATAGAGTGTGCTGCCAGGTACAGAGTTCCGATCCGAAATGGGAGTGTGGCGGATGCTCAACTTTCGGAGGAAGAACGAGGTTTACTGAAGGAGCGCATGAAAGCTGCAAAGAGACTGAGACTTGATTGGGAGGAGCTTGGGAGCATTGAGAAGGGGTTGCTGCAGAGGTTTATCATCCCACGGCGTATCCTCGAGTCTAATGGAGACGTCAATTTGGAGTTTAGGGGCGACTGCCTCCGTTATTGTAGCAAAAGAACTGAGCATGAAGAGACGAAGCGTGCTTTGTTGAAGCTGGAGCTGCTGCCCCCGGCTCAAAACATCTGGGATTTTAAGGAGATTCTTGTGCCCCCACCAAGGCCGCGCTTGTCTATCGATTACGAGTCTCTCTATCCCTTTTAATGATGTTAACCTGTGAAGAGTGCAAGGCGCTTGGGATGCAAGATGCTAGAGATCTAAGTTGAAGAAGGATTTATACACTTGGGTGAGCACTCTTTTGTAATCATATGCCACATTGATTTTGCGGTCTTTGCAACGAAGGTGGTGGATGTTATTTGCGTCACTCTATAAATAGTTGGAAGGCGAGCTAATCTCATTGGAAAGTTATTTGTTCATTTTGAAAAGAATTGAACAAAATTTTGGTAAAAATTTACTAATTTTTCACGTTGTGAGAGCGACATGACCACTCCGACCATGCAATACCCCTCCTAGTGAAACTCACATTTTGTACTATTACAAGTTATTTACAAGTTGTTAACACTACACAGGCATATGATAAGTCAAATATACTGTGCAAAAACATAAGACTACACTCAATTCTAAGGTTAACATGTATCAATGCAAATATGTCCACAAGTGTACAAAAGAGACCCAATTTTTACAGTGATTGGTCGGTCATGTTGTTGACTTTGATATTGAGGTGAAAGCAGTACAAGCTAGGACTTCAGATACTTTAAACATCTGATTTGGATTGAAATTCATTCCATGCCGGTAATCAACATACTGTACTGTACAATACGAGAAGAGGCGGAACAGGTTGTTCTATTGTTGTGACTACCTCCGTGCTTCGCTAAGCTCCTTGCAGTAACCGGTTTGTACATATTCACAATAAGGAGGCGTAACGAGCTCGACACCATTGGAATGGCTGGCTTCAACATAACGTGTATTGGAATGACTGCAAGCCCACTTGAGAATCGAAATCACTCAGAATTGGAAAAGTAGACATTGAATACATATAAATAAAATGAGTTGGTTGATAGAATAGGCAATACATGATCTCCAAATAAAATCAAAGAAATTAATGACCCATCGTAAATCAAAGTTGGATCATGTTATCATCTCACATACCACCTCACAAGTAAAACAAGTAAAAACTTGAAAGTTGGATCCCTTCATGGCAAAGTGGAAATGATTCTAGGAGCATAACTATTTTGCAATAATGCTATGAGACTTACCTGGGAGGTGAGCTTGAAAATGATACAAGCAGACTCACTGGTCAACACTAGCTGCAAAATTGTAGACCTGTGTCAGTAGCTTGAATTAACTGATTAATAATTATGATCCTCACTGAGACATATCATTACACTCTAGAGCTGTCGAAAACTTTCAGATCATTGTGAATCGAATGGAAAACACATTTCAATTCACTATAGAGACGGCACATGGAGCTAGGGAAATTCTTAATAATTGAGAATGTCGCTTTGCAAAGACTATCGTGGTTTCAAGATTGTGTCGAAAAGGAATCTACATTCTATTTCATGTTCATGAACAGTTCCCGGGGAGCTGCGGCAGCTACTCAAGAGTGTCATGACCAGTTTCATGGAAGCAGCACTCAAACTGATTAGGCCTAAGGAAAACATTCGAAGATGGAAAAGATGGTAGTCGAACTCTGTATTTGAAGCTGAGACCTGAAGGCACTTGAACGCAATGCAAGGTCCGGTGGCATGCCATGATGGTTCTGCAATAGATCAGCTTCAAAGCCATAATCCATTAACGGCCGTGTTTCCAATTCCTTATCGTGCTCCATAACAAATTCCGGTACGTCAATTTGGTCCTTCCTGACATACTCCGTGAGAAATTCCAGCCGATTGATATACACCAGTTTTGAGTAGAACCTGCGCCACAAATTCACTTCTTCTGTAAGCTCAAGTAATAATGCAACCAGTAACTCCCAAAGCAATTTAATTCTTGGCTCCAGACCCAAGGGGAGGAGACCAATGGCATCAACATGTACTCCATCTACAATGAAGTGAGAAAGTTTGAGTAGAATCTTGTGTCAAGCATTATTGTTACTCAAACACTGAGCCCTAAACCTTAACACGAAACAACCAACGTCTACGGAGTAACTAAATCATGAAATCATCTGCAGAACCTTTCTTGGCTTCGTAGCTGCACGACAAAAAGGACAAAGCCTCTCATACCATAGTTGCTTGTTGAATACAATTTTGTTAAAAAAAGTTCCTAAACCCTATCCCCTCGTCCTCGATTCTTCAAAAGACATGGAACATATTCAGGTTGGAGTTCTGCAGCTCAATCCCATCAAATATAAACACAACATGCTTTTAAATGATCATGTCCAAAACCCTAAACACGCACATAAGGAACACAAACATACCCTTCACTCAAGAAGAATCGGCCGAGAGTGGCGAGAAGCAAGCGGGAGCGCAGGCCCGGATGGACGTAATAGACGGCTTGCAGACGATGCTTCAACTGATTGGGCAGACACTCGTAGAGATCCCGGAGAGCCCACACCCCCGGATGGTTGTCATTCTTTTTCACGGCGGTGTGGAAGTACACAACGACGTAAGGACCGGGCTGCAGCTCATGGTGCAGCTTCTGTAGCAAGTACAGCTTCAGCCTCTCCACATCGATCACCGATGCTGCACTGCACCACTCGTAAGTAAGCCGACACTCTCACTTCCAGGAGACCTCTCTCTCACTAACTCGCTCGCTCAAATTCCAGGAGACCATTCAATGCACAGATTAGGGTTAGACCCCGGGGCGATTCAGACCCGCGATGAGTGGTCTCTCCCGTGATTAGGGGACTTCCGGCGGACTTCGGAGATTTTCTTGGAAGTCTGCCGCCTTCAAAATGCAGCCAATTCTCTCCCTGCTTGAAGTTTCTCCCGCTTTGAAGTCCCACTAAAGGCATCTTTAGTTGCTTACTACCCGCGATCTCTGAAGGGGTCCAATATCGAGCCCCCCACACTAGGACCGTGCCATACAATATCATACTGAAGGAGACGATTCAGCTGTTGCTAAGAATTTCAATCACAAGCCCAATCGCTAGAATTGAAATTCTGATTCTGATCACCCGTGATTGTATGATTGAGGTGCGATAGTTTCACAGAGTCAGTATAAATTAGGGTTCTAAGCAAATTCAGGAGTACATAAGGTCACATCGCAACTGTGGAAGAATTTCAATCACATGCCCAATCGCTGGGACTGAAATTCCTTTCTGATTGCTGGTGTTTGTAAGATTTTGAGGAGCGATCGTTGTATAGGGATAGTGTGCACAGATAGGGAAGATGAATCGATGGTGTTTACACTAGAACAGCAAGTATAAAAAAAGACCCGAAGTGCTATAGTCAACGGTTGCATTCCAAATTCCAAATTGAGATTCTCAGTTTGCTCAATTCTCAACCGAATGTTTTTGAATGTCACGGAAACTGAGCTTCTAATAAGCTATAATACACCTCCTAACTCAAATTGACTAAAAGTCTTGAGATCACAGCGATTGAAGATGACATGACAACAGAGACACCACTACAACAGAGAGCCCACCAAGCAGTGTAATCTCGACATTTCGTGCTCATTTCTGGGTCAGATCATGCAAGTAACAGCTTGTTGGAAACATTCGAACAATGCAGTTCTAACAGGCCATTATTCATGTTCTAATCCTCAGTATGCAGCGACTGATTGAAGATTGCTCACTAGGGTTTCAGCAAACCCGATTAGCAAGGCTCTTGTACGAAGAGCAAAGGACGTACCAGGGAAGAACTTGCCCACAATGCGAACAACCGTGCGACCGTGCACATCGACACCTTCAAAGCGAAGGATCTGCAACAGCTCCAAATCGTCATCGACTGCCATCGTATGACCAAATCAGGATTAAAAAATAAAATAAAAAGTCAAATTGCGAGACACGATGTTACTAGATCACAGTCGTTTCTGGTCAACTTTCAACCCGATGTTACTAGATCACAGTCGTTTCTCCTTGAACATCTACTAAACATGAGTTTCAAATGCACTGCTCTACGCCTCCAAACCATTGAAGTATTATTGAGATCACAACAATCAGTCGACCGAATAAGTATGACGGAGTTTACGATGTTGACGGAGTCTTCCACATTCGCCTACACGTAGAGAATCTTTTGAAAAGATTCGAACCAGGAGCGTTTGCGGCGTGGCATACGCGGATGCGGGTCCTACCTCGTCCTCAACGATCGAGTCCAACAAAAACCGCAACTACACGCGCAATTGTAACTTATCACTGTTGTGACAAGAGGACAGGTGACGTAGAAATTCTTTCTCACAATCATCACATCGCCTATTCGCTCATGATTGCCTCATCGTCAAGCTAAAAGACCTGCACCCTTTTCTTTCTTCTGTCGTATCATAAGCTTCGTCTGTAAGTTACCAACCCTAGTTTCTTTCCTGTGAGTTTTTGTGTTGTCAGGGGCTGTGAGAACAGAGAGTTATCGAGAGACTGGCTGCAAGCGATGGAGGATTTGGGGTTGCAGCGGCTACGGGACAGTGCGAATGCGGCCCTATCGCAGGTGGAACCCGTGATGCTGGTGGTGGCCGCGGTTGTTACGTGGATCGTGATGGCGACGACGAGCTCTGTTTTGAGTGGCGCTTACAGTAATATTAGCGAGAAAGGTACAATTGCGTTGATCAGGTGGTGTTTTTCATGTTTGTTTTGCGAAATTCATACGATCGGATGTTGGGGATTTGGCAATATATGCACTGGTTTCATGTCTCCAATTCTGGTGAGAATTTGTTCGGTTTTTGTTCAGTTGTGATTTTGCGTTTTCGCAGGATTGGTTGGCACAATTTCGGGCTTAGTCGTCAAAGTTATCAAGTGAGTTTTTCTCTCTCTCTTCAATTTCTTCTGTGCCTTTGTTGGAAATTGCGATAGCTATTCTTATGTACGATTTAGTTCGTTTATAAGAATAATTTGGATTCAAAGATCCAAGGATCAACTGAGGATCTGAATTCAATACAAATCTCGAACTAGTGAGTACTATATGCACTAAGTATGTAACCCTATGGACTGGAAAGTCTCAATTAATTGAGGATGTTCTGTGGCTTGACTTCATTTGTAGGATATTACCTGGTGGTGCTGCGTACCTACAGAAGGAGCAAAAGAAAGTGAGTATCATGTGTTCATTTCTGTTGTACTTTGCTTTTAGGTTTTGAATGCGGTGTTTTGCGGTTAGGTTGGTCTTTGGTTTTTGGATAGGAGTATTAGGGTTTTGTTTAAAAGCGATGAGTTCATACAGGTAATGGATAAGCTGCGATCTGGATCAAAAGAAAGGGAGTTTTGGGCCACGGAGCTTCCCAAGCAGGGGTTGGGACCTCTAGTAATCGAGCGCATGAAGGAGCTGAAGCAGCGAGATAAACCTTGGGAAGGCCGTTGTTCTGGAGCAGTGTAGGTATTCTCCGCTCATTCATTTGTTTCTAAGGTAGGAGGTGCTTATAGCGCCCCTTTTAGCCAGACAAACTGTGCTTAGTGTTGCTGCCAACATTTTTTTTAATTCCCTTTCTGTGGAATGGCGAAGTTCAGCAGAATGCAACGCTCTTTGAATCAAAAAATTTGGAGTGCATAGGTGTTCTTGAAATGTTCCCACCCTGAGGTCTTTTTATCGAAATATTTCGATATCTTCCTTTTTGTGTTTAATTAGCTTAGAGGTCGAATTTAGAGCAGGGACAGCTTCACGCATCCTAATACGCAGAAATGTTTGGTAGAAACATACCGGCAGTTTCCTTGTGAAATGCTATGAAAAGAAATGATGGTTCTGAGTTTGAAGGTCACAATACAACATAACTTGGGGATATATTAGCTGATGATTTCATTCTTTTGGCAGGTACATTGGTGGGAAGGAAACTGAAGGGCATTTCCGCCTTGTGAATGAAGCTTATTGCATGTAAGTCACTTGTCTATCTGGAACGAAGCAGTATATCACATTATTTCACAGTATCTGCATTGGAAGCAGGTCCTATGTATCATGGAATCTCACTATTTTTTGGTGACTTTTACAAGAAAGCTTCCCAGGTTATTTAGCTGTTTGTAGAATTCGAAACTTAGACTTGACTTGACCATCTGAATCTTGCACGAACCTCAGGTTTGCGCACACGAACCCTTTGCATCCGGATGTCTTTCCAAGTATTCCTCGTTTCGAGTCAGAGGTGGTGAACATGACAGCAGCATTTCTGGGGAGCAAACTCCAAGCTGCCGGAGGGCAGGTCTGTGGAAATATGACATCTGGAGGTACAGAAAGTATTCTCATGGCTGTGAAAACTACCCGTGATTTTATGAAGGAGACACGAGGGATTACAGCCCCCGAGATGTGAGTTCTGTTAAAACTTTCTTACGACATGAGATTTTGGTTGTTCATTCTTGCAAAAGGGCAGTATTTCTAAGAGGTTGAGGAGTTGAACAGTTAATAGATGAGGCTCCATCACTCACGCCTTTGTTGACCCGTGTTTGCCCAAATTGGGCCTCATTACCAGTTTTTAACAGTTTGGAGTAGGTCATGTGGGGACTTTCTTTTGTCCAATTTTATTTATATTTTCAACCAATACCTGCGATGTTCTGCATTATTTCTGGTGATATAGAATTCTCTCCATCTTAGCAATTTTTTTCACAGTATGATCTATTGAATTGGTCATTTTAAAACCATGAATCCTGGGTCTTTCAATGGGTAACAGTGGTATTTGTCAACGCGTATTTTGTTTCAGAAACTGAGCTTCAGAATTTTTGTAATTTCTGTTCTAGGATTATACCTGAAAGTGCACACTCTGCGTATGACAAGGCGGCCCAATATTTCAATATAAAACTGCGTCGTGCCCCAGTGGATGCTGATCTGCGAGCTGATGTGAGGGCCATGAAGAGACTAATCAACAAAAATACCATTATGGTAAGCTATTTCTCTTGTTTTGTCCAGATATATGTCAACTGTTATTGTGTGATGGCCTTGTGTGTTAAGAGACTATTTGATTGCCGTCACAGTCCTTCATATGCTATGTGAGTAGCAATCATCATGAATTTTTCACAACTATTTCTGATTTTCCCATCAGCATGTCAAATGCGGTTTTAAAATATTGTGATGAGTCTGGTATGATCTTTATGATTGGCGCTACATCCTAATGCGTGCTCATTTATCCGATGATTGCAGTTAGTTGGCTCCGCACCAGGATTTCCACATGGATTGATAGATCCCATTGAGGTATCTCTTCCTGAAGTTCTTTGTCTTTGAGTTCTCTTCAAATGACGTCTTTACTTGAATTATGTGCCTCGATGGCCTATACAAATATGACCACGAATTACGTAGTCGTAAATTGATTAATCTAGTGCCCGGTCAAAAATAGAAAGTCCACTTCAGTAACTTGTAGAACATATCTATCATTCAAAAATGTAGGGTGCGATTTCTTCTTTCTCTTCTACGTTTGTTATCTTATTTGAAGCTTCCTAAATGACATATTTCAACTCCTGTAGATATGGACGCGGACCCTTTTTTTCCATTTGGGATTTTGGGCACTTAGGGGTTATCTTGAAACGGAGATTCTACACTATATACTAGAAAGTTTCGGAATTGGCTCTATTTGGTTCTTAGGTTGACATCTGCCTTAGACGGAATGAATCTGAGAAATGTCTTGTGTAGCATGCTGAGATTGATTTTGGAATTTGTGAATATTTTTAATTAATTGTCTTGTTGAATTGTAGGAACTATCAGCGCTGGCTTTGCAATACAAGATTTGCCTACACTGTGACCTCTGTCTTGGAGGCTTCGTTCTACCATTTGCCAAAAAACTTGGGTAAGCATTCTGCCTGCATGCTTTTCCGCAGTTTTAGGTTCATTCAATTATTTCTTTTGATTTCAGATTTGTTTGCTGGTCCCTGATTCTCTTCAGTGTCGTATAGTGATTTCTCCTTAGCACATCTCAATTTGTTTGCTAGTTACCATATTACTTTTCGCATTCATAATGATCTGGGAGCTCTGTATTCAATTGTACAGGTATCCAATCCCTCCCTTTGATTTTCGAGTCCCTGGTGTTACATCCATCTCAGTGGATGTACATAAATATGGATTAGGTCCGAAAGGCACAAGTATTGTGCTGTACCGAAATCATGAACTTCGCAAGGTAATGCCAATCCTCAAGTGCCCGAACCTTGCTTATTTTACATATGTTGCACTGATGTTGCGAATAGAAGTTCTATGCATCGATTAAATTTTCGTTCCTTGTTGATTAATAAAATCAATGAATTTTCAATCTCTTATGAACACACGTTCACGACTTAGCAGTGAGTACCCATGATATGTCCATCGAACCTTCCATTTTCAGGAACGTAGATATATTATATACGCTGTAAAGTTTTTCATTTGTTTCATAGTTTAACAATTATGGATATTGGTTTGTGTCTACTTTTCTAAGACCGTCCATTTCATGGTTCTCTGTTGGAAGACTTCACGTGACCGACTTAATGGCCAACGCTATCATCGCTTGCATGGGGAACCTCTTTTCTGACTTGTGGAACCATATTTGCTGCGTCTGGGTGTTTGAAATTGGACTAATTTTATGAGACTTTGCATTGGTGGGGTGGGTGCATCATGAGAACAGCATCAATTCGTTGCTGGTGAGTCTTCACTTCCTATATGTCCTTACTTAGCAGTACTGAAGTTGAGAGTGTTTTTACATCATACAGCCTGTATGGGTTCATGTTGCATGCGGAGTCCTTATTGGAAGTATTTTTTAAGTTGTTGTTTATGATTGCTGCCTGAAACCAACTGCATGTAGAACACAGACAATCTAATGATCGTGTTGTATGAAACAGTTACAGAATGGTCAGGAGGATTGTATGTCTCCCCTTCAATGGCGGGAAGTCGGGCAGGTGCTCTGATTGCAGCGGCTTGGGCCTCAATGATGTCTCTTGGAGAAAATGGTAAGTAGTCATCACATTTAAAGGTTTCTGACAATAGATCATGGGTCATATGCCCCAAAGTGCCCAAGGTTAAAATGGAATGTTCACTCCTGAAGCTGATAGTCAATTATAGAAACTTCCAAAACATGTATGATATGTTTTCTTCATTTACATGTATGACAATGTATGATATGATTTCTTCTTTGTGTTGGTACATTTAGTTAACTTCCTTGAAGCTTCCTGAATAATTTATTTCAACTTTTATACATATGGAAGCGGCCCTTTTTGGCTATTGGGGAACTAAGGGTTAACAACAATCATGATATGTGATGCAATGGTATTGTAAGAAGTTTTTTATCCTATTCTTTTGACATATATGCAATGTCATGGATTGAGCCATGTTTTGGTGTTACTTGCCAAAGATATGGTTCAGGTGTGGAATCCTGCTTCATAATGCACTTGATGGATTTGCACATGGAAGTTCGTTCATGACTCATGTGAGGTGTATTGTGAATTCTTCATGTGGATAGGTTACTCTCAGATAACGCGGAAGCTGATGGAAGCTGCAAGAAACATAAAACTGGGGTATGTTGGAAATATATTGACTTCTAACCCCCAAGTGTCGAAGTTAAAAATAGGAAGTTTGCTTTCGAAGCTAACTTTGGAAGCTAATAGTCATTTATAGGAACTTTCTAAACGTGTTTCTATCTTTCAAAGATTTAGGATATGATCTAGTCTTTTGTATAGGACAGTTTGTTACCTTCCTTGAGGCTTCCTACACGATCTCTTTAGATATAAAAGCAAGCACTTTGGGCTATTTGGGCACTTAGGGTTAAAACTTGATATGTATATTTTTATTAGGATCAATC
The DNA here is from genome assembly GCA_947034895.1 of Rhytidiadelphus loreus. NCBI lineage: Eukaryota > Viridiplantae > Streptophyta > Bryopsida > Hypnales > Hylocomiaceae > Rhytidiadelphus > Rhytidiadelphus loreus. The sequence goes on along the minus strand of OX344765.1, from coordinate 21,261,453 downwards.
ATTACGTTTACGTTTACGTTGTGTTCTAAATCAATTTAAAATCTACTGCAGGATCGGAGACATTGAGGGGCTGTACGTTCTTGGAAAGCCTGACATGACGGTCATTGCATTTGCGTCAAAAGAAGTCAATATCTACAAGGTTAACGAGGCAATGACAGAAAGAGGCTGGAGCCTGAATGCTTTGCATAAACCAAGCAGGTGCACATTTTTTAGTTGTCATTGGGAATTTTTTGAAAATAATTTTTATGTTTTGTACCGGAATGGTACTGTCATTTGAAGGAATGCTTCTAAACTTTTGTAATCATGGACAGTGTACACATTTGCGTCACTCTCCAACACGTGGATGTTGTGGATCAGTTTCTCGAAGATCTAAAAGCGTCTGTGGAATATGTAAGTGACTCCAACCTTGAAACACTCGCTCTATCTGAATGCTTTCCACTTGTCCAGACTCTCATCATCCGTCGCAAAAGACAAACTTGTGCCAGAAGGTTACATGATGCAACTATTTGTGGATTATCATACTTGTATGAAACTGTCTTAAATTTCAAAGCGATGATTTATTGTCTAAATGGAATGACAGGTAAGAGAGAATCCAGGGAAGTATGAAGACGGAATGGCTCCCATTTATGGAGCAGCAGCCACATTACCAGATAGAGGAACCATTCGAGACATTCTTGTTGCATATATGGATGGTACCTGCTAGTTATTACAGTTATTACGGAACTTTTTGCATCTATCATTCGTCATTTTTTGAAGGATCAAAGCCAAGGTCACTTAGAAGACAGGTTAAAATCTCACCTACTGCAGTTGTACTTGATTTTCAGTGATGAGAAAAACCCAGGTTCAAGCTTAGAAGACAGGTTAAAATCTCACCTAGTTGTATTTGATTTTCAGTGATGAGAAAAACCCAGGTTCAAGCTTCCGGAGTACCATTTGCATTCAGAAGGCCATACCATGAGTATGACTGAATAAGATATAAACCTGCAAGTGCAAAAGTTGTATGTCAATGTATTGCACAGTTATTCTGTTAAATATTTGAAGTGAAGTGCAATTCTGGCGTGGGATTTAATCTATTGCATTAATTATTAATGTTGTTAATGTTGCCAAAAGTTGATTTGATTCAAGTTTTCAGTTTCATGAAACATTTGATTTCATCTGTCTCTTTTATTAAACACTGAAATACTTTTGGAGGGGTTCCAAGTTGGATGTATGTTTGGATTTGCAAGAATCATTGCAACTACCCATAATGGGATATTTTTCACTTTGTATTTCTCATACAATTTCCTTGAGTATGTAGAGGTGCAATTATTAGTCTGTGATAGTAGGATGTACTTTATTGAAGGTCAGTTTATATTAGCTCTGGGTCAGCCTTCAATCCGGCTCCAATTCACCACTCCGGCCCTAGATAATGTAAAGTGTTGAGGCTGAATTTTGGGGCCGAATTTCCAATTCATTACTCTAGCCCTAGTTAATGTAAAGTGTCAAAACTTGATTCTAGGGTTGAATTTCTAATTAATGTCTTCTTGTATTTTCTTAGTGCTCAATTAAAAAATTATCTCACATGCATCTTTTCTTATTTTTCCTATTTCAAAAATAGAAGAGAGAGTTTTGTTACTTTTTTTGAACCTTTTCCTTTCTCTTGATGTTGAAACTAGAGTTGTAGCCCCATAATAGTTGTCATTTATTTTCATGAGAATTTTAAGAATTTCAATAAATAAATAATTTTGGTTTCATCATTGTAGGGGGTTGAAAATAATCATACAACAAAACATACAATTTGAGAAAGCATCTCTTTTTTATCTCTTTTTTAAATCTATATGTTTAATTTTATTTCAAAAAAAAGTATGAAATTTTTTATTATGAGAACTTTAATGAATTCAATGATAAATGTAAATTAAATTTTACCATATATGTTATTTCTAGTAACACTATCTTTCTTTATTATATTCTTTTTTCAATAATTTGTCATTAGAATTGGTAAAAACACACATCATCTCACAGATTTTAGTGTTTGTGACATAACTTCAACAATGACTTCCATTTACATATTGTGTTTGACAAGAAATGTACAAAGAAATTGTACCAAAAAAACATTGTTCTTAACCAAATAAACAGCTCATGTAAATGGAACAAAATAGTAAATGGAACCAAATGAACATCTCATTTTCAAACAAGCAAAACAAGAAATGTACCAAATTTATTTTATTATTAAGCATGTACTAAATAAACATCTCATGTTTAGAACAAATATGCAAAACATTATGTACATAACAAGAAATAAACATCATATTCTTTGACATATAAATTAGGTGTAAGATCCTACAATTCATTACTCAAAACATTCATTTTTCCGGGGAGATCACTTAGTGTATCTATAAGTAACCATGTGTGTTCAAGTGATTTTTTGCCCCCCTATTTACTTTTTTATAAACTATAATTTCAACCTACAATTTTGAGCTTTGTTTAATAATGATTGTAGGTTTCTATTGCCAAAAATTCCCAATTCAAATAACATGTGAAATGATTTGTAGAATGTGTTGAAAAATGAACTAAAATAGCATGTTTTTCAACTCAAATATTTATAGAGAATACATTTAGATGACCGTTGCATCAATATTTTAAAAAATGAACTTTCAATAGAAAGTTATTTTCAAGAATTTTTTGTTCAATTTTTAGACAATTTTTTCTTATATAAAATAAAGTTATTTTCAGCTCTACAATGTATTTTTTTACTTCAAAAATTTGTAGCTAATTATGATTAATGAATAAAATTATTAATAATTCAAAACATAAACTTTCAAAGTAAGAAAATATATTGATATTTTTTTTTTCCTTTTATTTAAATTTTAGGATATAAGATAGGGGATCTAAAATCTTAACACAAGTAGTTTCTAAATGGACACTCTAAATGATCTCCGTGGGTCATTTCTTCATCATTTTGGGTCAATGCAATAGAAATGGAAATACCTATAGAAATATCTATTGACTTTGATGACTTATAAAGTAACTTTCTTGACGTAAGGCAACCTAATTATTTCAAGCAACCTAATTTCACTATTAAGTGTATAGGGACTAATATGTGTGGTCATTTTTTAAACAAATAAAAGCAATGAAAGCAAATCCAAAACAATTGGTAATTTTTTTGCAAAATTTAGCAGTACTTTCCAAAGAAAAACAAACACAGTGGATCATTTTTTTGCAAAATTCACCAATACTTTCCAAAGACAAAAAACACTATTGGTACAAGTTTTGCAAAATTCACCACTGTCACTTTCCCAAAAATAGAAATGAAAGCATCTACTAAATTAAGCTGTGCTACTACACCGTTGTGCCAATGGGATTTTATGGTGCACAACACATTGCAATCATAGATGCTATTGTGGTGGAAATGATACCCAATTTAATGAACCCCAGTGCTTTTAGAATATATGCAAGTGCAACGTAGATGGGAGGAAGTTTCTTGAGCTCACAATTAATAAGCATGTACCAAAAAAGAAAACAAAAGACTTTGCATTGGTAGAAGGTGGAGATTTGTATGATCCAACGGAGGAGCCCAATCCGGACCCAATCCAACCCTAGATATGAAATCAGGCCACTCAAAACCTCGTCCCGATTGTTTCCTTGAGGCTAGATGGTTTGGCGCCAAAATCATGCCACCTAAGGCGACGCGTAGGATAAGTTGTGGTTCCAATCCAGCCCTAGTATAAAGCTTTTGGGCCAGATTTGGAGAAATTGAATAATCTTATTGGTTCAAACTTGGAGAGTTCCGGCCAACCTTCAATCTAGACCAAGTATAAATCAAGCATCATTGATTATAAAATACACTTACAACTTCATAAATCATTAGGAGGATGTGTAAAATACACTCATGATCAACTTCCAAGACTACCAAAAGAGGGTGGTGTTTTCAACAATTAGTTTGGCAATTTTTTTGTCAATGGTTTTGAGACTAAAGTGTTAAAAAACGAGATGACATTGTTTTCGTCACTAAATTCCTTGAAATCAAATACTTCAAAGACACTTATATTACATGTCAAATAATTTACATGGGAGACAAACGTGTTGCATGCAATATAGTGTGACAAGTGTGCAAGATATTCCAAAATGTCATTAAGAGACGATCAAATGAATGGGATAAAGTGTTCTATTCAAATCAAACCTAAAGGACTATTTACCACAGTCCCATTATCTAATATCTACGGCTCTTCAACATTTTGGCTCTCGCAAACCTTATTAATTGGTGAAAAGGATCGGAACCATCAAAATCCAAAAAGCATCTTGTCCCAAATCCGCGTTCACACTGGCAAGCCAAAACCCCGTCGTCGTCCCTCCCAACCCAAGTCCCTTTCCAACTTGGAGTAAGCTTCGTCTCTCCAGCAGCAGCAATCCGCCATAGCCCTTCAAGTTAAAAATAGGAAGTTGATAGTTGGGCGATGGACACTCACTTGGAAGTTAAAAATAGGAACTTGGGCACTTGGAAGTTCTAGTCTCTCCAGCAGCAGCAGTCAGCAGCAATCCGCCATAGCCAAACTGTTCCCACAATTCCTTCTTCACTCAATTTCTCCGCAGATTTCCTTCACAGAATTCTTCCACAAGTGCTTGCACTTCGCGAGCTCGAATCGCAATTTTCGCTTTGTGATTCGGTGAAGATTTTCACGATGGATTTCAGCTCCATGGACGTGCGAACCCTAACGCTGCTTGGCGCGGGGCTGTGCACCATGGGGTCTATGCACTTCACGTCGCAGCTGATCGGACAGCACTTGTTTTACTGGAAGAACCCCGCGCAGCAGAAGCTGATCATTATCATCATCTGCATGGCGCCTATTTACGCTGTGACTTCCTTCTTCGGCTTGGCGGAGATGAAAGGCGGGGAGCTGCTGTTCACGCTTCTGGAGTCCATCAAGGAGTGCTATGAAGCTCTTGTTCGTGGTTCATCACTCTCTCCATAGGACTGCTAATGTCCTCTGTTTTTGTGTTTTCTCTGTTTTTTGGAGTCTTCGTTTTCCTTTGACTCCAGGATGAGGCAGTCTCTCTTAGAATTCAATGGATTGCTCACTTCTAAGATTCTAGATTGAGCTATGTTTTGGGTTTTCTCTGTTTTTTGGAGTTTTTGTTTTCCTTTGGCGTCCGGATGGGCACTCTCTCTTAGAATTCAATGGATTTCTCACTTCTAAGATTGTAGATTGAGCTATTCGTTTTTTCAAAACAACCTGTGAATGTTGTTCGATGATCTGACCTCCCCCCCTGAATTGTACGCCTCTGAGACATTGTCTCCTTGTACACCATAGCGCTATTACTACACTTTGCCGATATGAGTACGTACGCTTTAGGCGAAATGATTTGAATTTGTAATGTGGAATGAATCTGTTTCACAGATTCCTGGTGGTGGTGGTCTGTGCAGGTAATTTGGGCGTTTTTAACGCTGATGTATAAGTATGTGGGTATATCTACACACAAGAAAGTTGTTCCAGATGAGATCAAGGGCCGTCTCATCCACCACGGCTTCCCGGTGACAATCTTTGTGGTACTGATTTCCCTTTTCTCTCTTTCTTCTCTTTTTTGCGTTTTGGTTAGAGCACATTTTGTGTTGGTTTATGTCATATGTTAGAGGTTCAAGTTTTAGTGGCAATGTGTGCAATGGTTTACAGCCTGTGTAACATACAGTTGCAAATTCTCAAAGTAACTTGCTTTTCATATGTGTTTCGGTTCGTGACAATTGGTTCTCAAGAAATCAGGGGTATTATCCCCTAATTGTCCAATGTAAAAGTAGAAAATTGGCTTTGGAAGCTAATTATAACTTTCAAAACGTATATTTATATCGTTCAAGAATGTAGGATATGAATTCTTCTCTTGATTTGGTACATTTTGTTACCTTCCTTGAAGCTCCTCGATGATTTCTTGCAACTCCTAAAGATATGGAAGTGAACATTTTTTACCATTTGGACACTTGGGGGGGAAGAATGTTTGCTGATACAACTTAATACCTTGTTCTGGATTATCAAATTTGAGTATGACCAAGATTAAACTATCGAATTCATGTCTGCCAATTATAGTGTTTTTCCCAGTTTTCACCTAGTCCCTGTGTTTTATTATGCTTTGTGAAGTTTATTTTGTTGGTTTGGGTTTTCCTAAAGCTAAGATTCTCTTCCATTAGTATTGTATCGTTTTACTCGTCCACCAATAGACACATCTCATAAGTCCACTAGTGGTCAAAAATATTTGGATTAGAAAAAATTAATAGTAGGAACCGCGTTCTGTTGAAAGCTAAAGGTTGCACTCTTGGACTCTTCTGTTTGCAGCCGAAAGAAGAGAAGTGTGATGTGAAATCACTGAAACGGCTTCAAGATTGGACGTGGCAGTTCGTGATTCTGCGGCCAGTGTTGTCTATCGTTGTGATGTTTCTGGAGTGGATGGGGTGGTATACGGGCGCCATTTCCTGGACTATCACCATCATTCTCAATGTTTCAGTATCTCTGGCGATGTACTCACTTGTTTTATTCTACCATCTGTTTGGCGCCGAGCTGGCCCCTCACAAACCGCTTGCCAAAATTCTGTGCATCAAAGGCGTTGTTTTCTTCTCGTTCTGGCAGGTAAAGTCTCTGTCTCTGTACCCCAAAGGACCAAGAAGTCCGAATTGGGCCTCGTGTTTTTCTAGCAGTTTTTAGTAGGTCATGTAGAGACTTTGTTATATCCAATTTTATTTTATCTTGCGACATACACGTGCAATGTTCTTCATTGATTCTGTTGATGTGAGATTTTTACTGTTCACAATACGGTCTGTCAAATGGATCATTTAAGGCCATTAGTTCTTTAGGGGTTAACCAGCACTGGAAAGGTTGCGTGGTTGGACTCATGTGCAGCAGATTTAGTGAGAATCCGTAAGACTGGTAGGAACTTGTTTTTATTGGTAACGGACTTCTTCTGTGATCCCTTTTGTCCGCAGGGAGTGGTTTTGCAATTGTTGGCAACAGCAGGCATAATTCGGACCGAACATATTTGGCTCGAAATCAGTCAAATAGAGGAAGCCTATCAGAATCTTTTGGTATGCGTGGAGATGTTGGGTTTCGCCGTCTTGCAGCAGTACGCATTTGGTGTTCAAGAGTACTCGGGAGATCTTGACAAGGTGTTGCAGGATGCTCAAAGGAGGAGAGAAAAGAGAGACTAGTAGAGAATATGAAGGAAAGGTGTAATAAAGTTTGAGCTCTCCTGATGTATATTCGTGAGCTCAAGGTAAGCGCTATTGTACATGGGGTTAAGTTAAATATGTATTCCTAGATGAGACACAACAATAGAGTTTAGGTTTATACAACTCCATGTTTGTATCTGTTTTATGTCTACTGTTTCCTCTTCTCATGGTATTTTTGGGTGAGGAAATTTTGGAAATACAAAACAAAGAGAGACTTGTTGGGTTAACGGTTGGAAGTTCTTCGCTGGTCTTGGGGCCTTGGATCATGAAATCCCTGTTCTTTCTCATTCGGGAAAAGGGAGATAATCAAAAGATTACCTTCTTCAGCTCTTGCTTATGAATAAGATTTGTTCTGTTTCCGTTTGTATATATACGTGTTTTTGCTTGTTTGCATCTACCTAATAGTTATACCAACTTGTCATACTCAGTAAGTAGAATTCGTTCCGTTACCCTCAATTTCAATAATAGTTTGGTATTTTAATTCAGCAGTGCGAGTGTGACGTGCCGTAGTCTTATGTGCGATTATTGGCGCGTTTTATTTCATTTTTTGATGAAACAGCGAAGGAGATTGGTTACCAATCGACCCTTCTTCACTGTAAGTACATTGTGGTTGACAGTAACTACACTTGCCTATAATAGTTGACTGAGTACTACCGCTTTCATTCTTGAACTCAAGATGAGTATAAAATTGCAAGTTGACTGCAAGTTGCAAGCCTCGTCGTTGACTGAACCGCTGCATACGACCCTGACAAGTGAGGTAAGTAACTCATCAATTTCTCCACCACCTGCCCATCTAACTACTCTGATAGCCTCCAGATATTCCATGTCGCTGATAATCATCTTCCTCAAGTTCTTAGCAAATGTAGATGTGTTGGTATGTCAACTGCCAGACTAACTGAAGTACTAGAAGTAGTACGGATCGGTGGGTAGAGGCTGGGGTCGAATTGGCCAATTGAATCCTTTGGTTACCCATTTGTACTACCGAACTCATCATGGTTGTATTGAGGTTTGGCAAAGAAGTCTGCTATCAGTCTCCCTTTGTTTGTTACAGTCTAAGTTAAGTCTTTGAGTTGTGATCGAATGTTCTTCAAAATGTGGCAGATTACAAACGAGTGAAGGCTTGAAGCATTGTAAATACGAATTGTCTAGATAGATTTCTAGATTTATTACCCTCTAATCGGTTCATGAAGACTGGTGCGAAGACTGGGGCTTTACAGTTGGGGACAGGAAGCCATGCATTCTGTATAAATGCATCGTTTGAACTGTTATTTATAGCGTCATGCAAATGATTGCAGTGAACAGAAAGGATTTCTGCATCTTAACAATGGCCGCGGATCCCGCTTCAGGACTGAGGACCTACCCAGCTTGGTGTACGCACACTGGGTCCTTGCCAGCGCCCAGGTTGCCATGTAACGTACGCCAGTTGACCGATCCCTCATTTAAGTTAAATACTAGTACCAACTATAAGCGGAAGTACTTCATAAACACTTCCACCAGACACAGTCATAGATTTCCTCCTAAATTCATGATACCGTCGAGTGATCTATAGAAGTGCGGCCAATACAGATTTCATTCGTTTCCTTCTCTCACTTTCTACTTCCTTGCATCTTCACCATCTTGTTTCTCTTAGAGAATCTCATTGATCAGACACCCTGAACAAGAGCTGTCTCCTTTGGCGTATCACGTCGTCGGTATATTGTTCCAATTTCGCTTTGGACGATCAGGAGTGTGATATTTATAAGGGTACACTGATACACTGATTGGCTGAGTAGTGCAACAAGTGGTGTGGTTCAGTGAAGGCCGGCACGAAATCCGGGAGACTTGGGGCTGGCACCAGGGAGATCTCTTACAAGCTTTGACATTTTTTTGGCAGCCCGGCATCTGGGCATTATCAAGTCTTGACGTTGTGAACTCTTGGTGGTTCACTGGTGTGGAGTGAACTGTATTCATAACTTGTGGTTAATGGTTGTTGCTGTCGCCAAAGAAAGTAGCTTACCTTAAGCTCTTTAGCAGCTATAATGGCTGCCAGGTTACAGCACCTGCTGTTGTGCGTGTCAGTTGCAGTGTTGCTGGTATCATCTTGTTGTAATGCTTCGCGGACCGCAGGTGAGCTCATCTTCCGGCCCTTCAAATTTTCCTTTGAGATTTGACTTACAAAATTCTGTAACGTTCAAAATGGATGGGGTAACATGATACCCTGAACAAGCACTTGTTTTTTCTTTAGAAATGTATCGAGCTCATGTTTTGCTCCTGATCATCAAAAGCTCAGAGTATGTATTCTACCGTTTTCTGCACAGTTTTATAATGTGATTAATTGTGCTTGAAGGTTTTATTGAGATGCAATTTGCTAATGCCCTCAAGAGTTTGAATCAGGTACTAGAAGTTTGCTTCCTTCGACAAGTGCTGCTGACGATGATACAGAGCTGGCAATAAACGACACCGATCTAAGGGTACGCTGAATTCTCGAATCTTCAAACGAGTTTTCTCTTTATGTCGCCAGCAGTGGTTTCATATTAAAGTAGAGGATACTATTTGCGTCACTTTATGCATTTTCACATATGAAGGAATGATTTTTGGGAGTCAATATAGAGCTGAGGCGAGATCACTTTGGGTGCAAGAGCCAACTCATTTCAAATCAAATTCTTATCACTATTGCCGCATCACTCGCCACTTGCAAATCCAAGGCCAACCAACCAAGTGTATGAGTTGCTGTTGGTAGCAGGGGACGGGATGAGATCCCTAATGGTTTCAGTATGAATCCTCGATCTCTATACATAGGCCGAGCTGTCTTGCATGGCGAAGTTCTCACTACAGTTTTAGCACCATAAGCAAAAGTTTTAGCTCACATCGTCACCCTGGCGTTGATAATTGACAGGCGCCAACTTCAGCGAAGGAGAAAGAAATCGAATTCAACCAGTGGGCACGCTTCCAACAAGTCCAAGACTACACCCCCCCGGACGCAAATCCAGACCCAGGAGATCCATCTCCTACTGGTGACTAGAAGGGAGAACATCTCTCTTTTGTTCTCAACTTCTCTCAATTTCCCAAGTGAGCTATTTCACGTGGCTGCGAAATGCATCAGCAATTGCGGTTACAAGTAAAAAGTCGGAGAGGAACAATAGAGCTTTTTGGTGCAAAGGCGCCCTTGCGGAATAGGAAGAGCAGCAAACCAGAGTGTTTAATATTTATTCAGTACTTCCGTCGGTGCTCCTGTCGATGTGAACCTCCACATATGTTTACTGCAGCAAGCCATCTCTTTACATTAACTCTTTAACCCTTAAATGGTCTGGTGGACAGCACATATAAGGTCCTATATTTTACTCTTACTCTTAGAATACAAAGTATGTGCTAAAATATGAGAAGATATACATTGGCAATATATACATTGGATATATGTTGGATTGGAAATTCAACAACTCACATTTTTCATTTAAAGGTCATTTTAATATCTAAACCCCGAAGGGTGTTTTTTTCATCTCTTATGAAGTGCCAAAGTGGCGATATATAAAATGTTATAGTGTTGCTTCAAATTTCAACATTCATCCATATATTGGATAGAAAATATCACATTAGTGCATATCACATGAGCATAATTTTGTTTCCATCCATAATCTAGTGATTTCATCCAAGATTTTTTTTTAATTTGAAGTTTTTTGGTGAAAAACTTCATTATTTGTTGCCATTTTTGAGCCAAATTATTGTTTTCTGGTGCAATCTACTACTATAGTGCCAAAGAAAGACTTGATTTAAACCTTATCGTGTTCAAATATTGCAATATATATGTACAATACATTGCCATTTTGCATCTTTTCAAATATGTAGAGGTGCAATAATGATCTAAATTGGAAGGGTTTTTTTGGTTTTTTTAACAAATGGAAATAACCATTGCATTAAGTCAAATACCAAAACCACAATGGGCAAGCCAAAAAGTTTGGCAATGAAGAGATAAAAGTAATAGAGGAAAAAGAAAGGGAAACAACTCAACTAGAGGTGCAAGAGGGTGGACCTTGTTTATTCCATATAATCCTATTGGTATTTGTGTAGGCTAAGATGGGAGACATAAGCCACGTCCTATTGAATTTGGCCCTAATCAAGTTGGAGTTATGGGGTTGAAATTTGGCTCCATGTTGGGCTTTCAATTGGGCTACCTAGCCTTAGTAAAAAAGAACATTCCAAATGGATTGTTGAATAAGTCTAACAACCAATGATTTTGGAAGAAGACCTTTGTTATTCTAGAAGATCGATATAATCCAAAGTACGAATCCCTTCAATAGAGACTAGATGGTCTTAAATTCATAAAAATTATGAAGGATGGAAGATGCATTGAATGAAGTTTGTGTGCACGGAGGCCATTGATAGGTTGGGAACCAAAAATGTGATGGAGAATGCTTTGTGCATAGTCCTAGGCATCATGAGCACATTGACAAGAAAAGAACCTATGGATGGGCAATTCTTTGATCCCTAAGTTGCAACAGATACAATTAGTGTCAATATTTGAGTTGACTCTAGCCCTCCACAAATTAACAACAACAACATTGTAAAAGACTAACCATATAAAAGCAAATTCTTTTTGTGATCTTGCTTTGTGCTACACATCAGACCAATCTAGAGTAAATGTAAGCAAAAGAAGCCTAGCCCACTTGGATGGAATCATCCTTCAAAGTAGGCACTTGCTACTAAGGTGCTTGCAACCAAGGGCATAGTATACAATAGCAATTGAGACCCGTCTTCCCAACACCATTTTCCGAGGTCAAATATCAAAGATTGGGTAGCACCAAAGTAGAGTAGGTATAGAGTGTGGATGCAACCCTTGCTAATTTGCGAGATTCTTACCCTTCTGATGATTCCTATATGAATTGTTTCTGTTTTTTATTGGGGTTTGAGGGAGAGCTGCCTCGATATTGCATCGATGGTCGCTCTCACAATAGGCCCAACTAACAAAATACTTTGAGCTTGGGGGAGTAGAAGTCTGGCATTTGAAGTAAGGTTTAGCCAAACCTTGGTGGGAACAAGGTCCTTCGGTCGATCAAATATCCCTAACCACTCGTCTTTTTCAACAATATCGTATTGCCTAGTGATAAACATCATCACGCAGGTACTTTCAAAATAAAGAAGAACCAATTATACCTTTCCAGGTCTGTGAGTGAAAATGTGGATGAAACCTCCTCCCAGGTTCCCAACTACTTTGCAAGGAAGGTAGTGAGAGAGACCTTGGGGTCTAATAGGTGTAGGCCTCCAAGTTTTTTGGATAGACAATAGTCATCCCAACATACACGAGTGCAAGATGTGTATTAGGTTCCACTCCAAAGGAAGTTCTTCAAATTACCATGTATGAATTGGAATTGGATACTTAATTGGAAGTATCATGTGTCATTGAACTTCTAAGACTTCAACCCTATAATATTGTGGACAAAAATGGTCCAATGATGAATGATGGATGAATTCATTAACTATAGAAACAAATAATTGGTCCAATAATTGGTAACTACCTTGTTCATGAAGAGCCACATCCTTCTAGGGTTAAGGCTACACCTTGTAACACCACTGTTGACACTAAGTGTCCCATGGATAACAAAGAATCCTTGTATGTAAGATAGATTCTATGTAAGATAGAAGTGCATCTTTGAAGTTTTGTGAAAAAAAAGAGGTATTACACAATCGTTTCACCTCCAATGAGTCTGCTGGTCGTATTAGGTGGAATGGAGAAATTCCAATTTTCAAAGGCCCGAACGCATTGGTGTAGTTATCTTGTTCTTCCGTTGCGTATAATTTCCAGTCCACCCACCACTCTCATCCAGTTATCTCTGACAAAGATTATAACTCACCAAGGTATCTTGTGTGACTGGTGTTACCAAGGCAACTCCCTTCCTCGGGGACTTAAAAAGATTTGGAAGACGGGACATCTGACAAATATGTTCAAATTCATTGTTGAAAATGGAGAGGCTTGGAAACGCTTGTTTCCGAAGACACCACTATGCTCAGTATGCACCTCCCATTATTCATACTCAGAACAGTCGACATTCTAAAAAATAAGATGTAACATCTTAAACCACTTCGAAGTGTGAACAATCTAAACAGTGAACAATGGGGGATAGTGTACTAAAAAACAGGAGCACTAGACAAAAACAGATCAAAGAAACTATCCAAAACTTAGAAGTCGAACTTCACAGACATGGACAAAGATGCAGCAGAACAACAAATACCGCGTAAGGGGAAAAAGAAGTAAAATCTCCTTACAAGTAGAATATTATTCATATACAGGGGCCTTTCAAAGGTCAACTTGCAGTAAGGTTAGGGAGTTCTATATCGAGAACAGAGTAGCGATTGCACATGTCCAGAACATAGAGTAAGATCCCCGAATGAACACAATCCTCGACAACGTATAGTAAGATCCTGAGCTGTTAGAGGTAAGAGGTTTTAATGTCAGGTCTTCAGACTTCTGTAAACGTCCAACTACACATACAATTACACCCATCTACATATTCTTCATTTTTCACATGTCCAAATATCGGTCCATCGCATCTGACATCGAAGCCAAAAACTCACGCTCAGTTAGCATCCAGCCTTGCTCAACTTCTTCGATCATTTCTTCGATAGGTGACTTCTTGTCCAGGGTTTCGCGACACATCATGGAACCGATCTGAAAAGGGGTCAATCCAGCAGCTGCTCCCTTTTTCAGAAGCATTGTAGACAAGCGAAACACTCGTTTACAGGCTGTTCGCATGGACCATCCGTGCTTCTGGAGGAGTGCAAGATCCTCCTCCGCATCCAGTGAGGCTATGTACTCCAAGGTCACAGGAGAGAACGGCAACTCAGCTTGCGACCAATAGATCCACTCGAATGTGACATCCTCGAACTGCAGAGCGTAACCCAGAACGTTTAGAAAAAATAAGACGAGGCGACTTTGAAAACTCACTTCACATATTGGCATCAGTCAAGAATACAAGACAAAATTTGCAAGGAACTTGAACGAGCAGGTTTTCACCTTCTCAGGCAAGCAATATCCATGATCGATTGGTACAAGCTTGATGTCGTTGCTCTCGTCCCGACAAACCAAAATGTTACCACCATTTCTATCAGTGTTGGCCAGCCTCATGTCAAGAACGGCAATCTTGTGCACTTCTTCAACCTGGAAACTCGCACACCCCATATCTTCACAGCTCCCGAAGGCACGAACAAACTGCTGCAGAGAACCGAGTTTGGCTTTTTTCTCCCAGGAGTCCTCTGAGTATCGGAAAGCGTCGTTTGCACAACGAACCATCATAGTTGGGGGTACGCCAGCATACCCAGCCGCCTGTTTCCTGGAAGAAGACCTGCGACCCTCCATCGGATGGTCCAGCAAGTAGGCAGCCACTTCCCGCATAGCGCCCTCACCTACTCTCGTACCTTTCTTCAAACCTTCGCTACTGGCTACTCTCGGAATTTTCGTAAAACCACGGGGGTTGTTAATCGCCAATGGTTCCTCGTCACAAGGCTTAAAAATGGCTACATTATCTACACCGTAAGAATTCTTGAGGAAGTAAGCCCCGCCAGAGCCTTCCGATGCTAAGGCAGGAGAGTAACCTCCCTGGAGACCGGCCTTGGCCTGCTCAAGAGTGTCGACTAAGACATCTGGCAACTGGTACCGCAAAATTCCACAAGCTGGTTCCAAAACATGTAAAGACTTAACCTCGCTCCTAATAATTTCTCCAGCCTTATATCCAGCATCGAAACTCGGTTGACGTTGAGGAATAGTATACTTTGGCTGGTCTATAGGTAGGTCTTGGACAGGATCTGGGAGAAACTTCTCACTTGGAAGAACAAAATCTTCAGCAGTTACAGAAAGTTCCACGTCCTTTCCAATAATCCGAGTACGTACCTTCGAAGATCGCCGTAGCACAAGATGTACCGCCACAGCATCATCCTGAAGGCATAATTCATCAATGCGTTTTTTATCTTCCAGATTTTGGCCTCTCAGCACCAATTGCTGTGCATCCAAGGCTAATCCTCCCGCTTTCTCGGAAATTCGCATCTTCAAGTCACGGACAGAACGGTTCCGCTCGACTCGGAATACGTGCTCAGTGCCATCGGTCGTTTTCACAGTGACGTCAACTATGTCAGAGAGGTGCAGCACCAGATGAAGCTTTTCTCCGTTGGAAACGCCATAATCCCTGATTAAGCGGTCGTCACGAGTAAGCTCCCGGCCTCCGTATACAAGTCTCGGCTGCTTAGTGTAGAAGCCCTTGAAAGCTTGGATCCGCATTTTCACGGACGCAATCGTGTCGGATCTCCGAACCTGCATCGGGATGACCGTGTCCGAACCAAGTGTCGCAAGGTAAATTTGAATGGCTTCCACTGACGGCATGCCCCCGCGATGCCCCGCGGGCGCATAGAATTCCGCCGGAACCAAAACAAGTCCTGAAGCAGCCATCTCGACAAACTTCGACGAAAGAGTGCTAGTTCAAGCAGCTGCTTCACACAGCCCACAAGAACGACCTGCACTCGGAATTGTTCACTGCCTCCCGCTTGCCATGTGAAGAAGAGAAAAAGAGACACTCTGTTCGCGAGATAACGCTCGCATTCAAAGCGATCTGGCGGTCTTAAGACATGACGACTTGACCTGGCACAGATGTATAAACAGATCGGCTATCCCCGAAGTAAATTACAATCTACACTATTCACAACCAAGACAGCTGCAAGCGACGCTCGACAGCTGCGGAATCCAACAGTCACATCGAAGCCCTCACGCACTTTGCCCAGTTATGAACTCCATAGCAAATCTCTTAAGCAGACGTAGAGAAATAGCATATAAAACTTGCAAACGTTCCTTGGATGAAACTACTCCGCCTACAATTTCCACCGATCCTACTCTGACACCTTAAAAAAGCACACAAACGATACGAAATTGACAAACACTCTAAAATGTGCTGCTCTGTCCGAATGTACGCAAGTTCGATTTTCTTCCGCCTCAAAACATGCGATCTCACCGCGCACGGGCTAGGAACTCGCAAAAATGGCTCCCACAACACTTTCCCTACCGATACGACTTTGTACGAAGCTTTCACCGATACTCTGCACCATGCACCGGATGTATACGTTCAAATCCTCGAAACACCCCCTCGCCCAGTGGAGACACAGAAAATCAAGGCCAAGAGATAGACTCCCCTGCGTCTTCTAGCCAGCATCCGAAAACCTTTTAAGGGAAAAATGCGCTCAACTCTCCACCACGACGGAACCTCAGGAAAAAAATTGTGCACATAGGCGGATGCTCACAGCCAAATTAACCTCGTTCTCCTCCAATTAAGCATAACTACCACGTTTCGACACCCCTAGACCAAACCCTGACCAAATCGCCAACACAAAGCTTGCCCACATGCACTCTTCACTCGCTCGTTCACAAGAACGTGGGGAGTCCTGTTGCAAACGGCGAAGCCGGCTCCTTCTTCATGAGCCAGAACGCAGTAGTCTTTCTCTACCAAGCCACCTACAAATGCGCAACAACAGCTTCTAGGCTCTTCCGCGCTCTTCTTCCGCAGAGCAGGCCACGGACAACTAAATGTTTAAGCTTCTGTCCTACCACGCGGCTCAGGCGTCTTCCATCATAAAGCAAGCTCCAGGTGCAGGAAATTCTTCGCCGTAGCCATGATCTGAGGAGGTTTCGGGAGACGATCTGTGGTTGTCTTTATGTTTAGTAAATTTGGGGATGCGTGTGCGCGGGGTTAGGGGAGAGGCGAGTTATCGTTGCACCTTCCTGGCTTCCTCCATGAGTCAGCCTTCCCCGGGGATGGATAGGCTTCACGCCCACTCTCGACACCTATCTAATTTCCCGACGAATAATGGCTCTCTTGGATGAATCTTCTGATTGATTTCGATGGATGTTGGTTGGTCATCCATTTCCTGAACTCCGTTCCGTCACTTGGGGACAGGTGCAATGCGCTCCGTTGCCCGGTCGCGTCATGACAACTGACTGACTGAAGGACGTTCATCCCGCCGGGATTTTAACGTTTTTCATCTTCAGTTCCTAACGGACGTGACGAATTGGTCTACGAGACGTTAGATGGTTATAAGTGTGTTTTAACGTCGTAATGTAAGCTTGTGAATGGGATGAACAGTGTGCGTTGTTCACAGTATTTTTTAAATAGTGTGGTTGAGTTAGTGAGTTAGTGACTATTTTTGGATTATTTTTGGATTGATATTGGGTGAAATGCCAAGCTTGTGATTGAAGGTTGATGCAAAATAGTTGGTTCTGACAGGTTGTAATGATTTTGTAAGGTAACTTAGCCTTGGCCCCCAAGCCTGATGTCAGTAACTTCAATGCCTGTGAATCTCACCAACTGACAATTTACTACTTGGATGTCAAGTAATAAGCCAGGTAGTAATAAGTTACCTGCTAAGGTAGGAGGTCATGAATCGTCCATTTAAGAGCTGAAACTGAATTTTGGTGAATGTTGGGGAGGTGAAGCTTCTTGAAATATTTTTAGTAAATTTTAAAGATAAGTGGAATTGTGCATCTAATCGAAGTCATTTCATATTTTTTGGAACTTTGTGGAATTAGTTATGAAACTTTGAAGTTGAAATGGCACAAGGCTTTTAAATCGTTCACCTCCTCAAATGTACACTATTTCTACATTGCTGAAAAGCAACATGTACAAATAGTGTACATTTGAATATGTGAATGATTTTAGAGCCCGTATGTTTTTAGAGCCTCCTACCTTAAGTTGGAATAAGTGATGGTTTTACTATTTTTTCAAGATAGTGATTTTTGTACTTTCAACTATTTTCTATTTTTAGAAATGGTCCAAATGTAAAATCTACATAATGCACATTATTCATTTTCTTTTGAAAAA
Organism: Rhytidiadelphus loreus; assembly: GCA_947034895.1. Classification (NCBI taxonomy): domain Eukaryota; kingdom Viridiplantae; phylum Streptophyta; class Bryopsida; order Hypnales; family Hylocomiaceae; genus Rhytidiadelphus; species Rhytidiadelphus loreus. Next base: position 21,243,441 of record OX344765.1, on the reverse strand, counting down.
TTGTACCATACAAATATTTTAACCTTTGAAAAGGACATAGACCCCATGACCAAGGTATTCACCAAAATATTTCAATTATTGAACTAGTAGGTGCATTCATTGAATTCACAATGAAGTCGTTCATTAAGACCTTTTAGGCCCATAGCGTTCTTACATGGTTACCCCCTAAATGTTTTGGACTATATTTTTCACCCAAAACGCTCTAAAATTGTCATTTCTAGTGCAAGTACCAAATGAAAAATGAAAAATGAAAAAAATGAAACACATGTACAAGATGAATCTCATGTTACATTGGCTTGAGAAGATGTGGAAAAAATTTCAAAATTTTCCACTGTGTAAATTGTAAGATATTAGCGTTTGAAGTGACAAGAATCCTTTGGAGGGCCTTGCAAGAAATTGGGTAGTTGCACTTCACAAAGGCACATATTTATGAAAAAATGTCCAAAATGATTGTGCTTCTTTGGGTTCATTCTTCAAGGCAAGTTGACTACATGCTTGAAAATTTTCAAATCATTTAGAATTGTACAACATATATAGTAAATAGAAAAAAATAGATAATGATTCAAAATACTAAATTGTTAACAATTTATTTATGAAATTGAAAAATGCCAATCCCAATATTTGTAATGTTATAATAAACAATCTACGCCTAATATTTTTATTTCTTCCCAAAAGATTGAAAATTGAGTTGAATAAAGTACTTTAAAGTTTATCTTAGAGTAGATATTCCATATTTACCTAAAGACTATAACTCCTCATAACTTTCATCTCATTAATCAAAATGGAATGATCCAAAGTTCGTCGCGTATATATAAATCTAGAGAACCAATAGTTTGACCTCCAATGAGTGCTTTGAATTTTCTCAATTAATTGATTCACACAGTTATCAAAAAGGCACATTTCCATGGTGAACATCCAGAGTGAAAATGAAACCAGGATCCACAAAAGAAGTTGTTGTATGATATTAAAAAACCATAAAAAGAAAAGAAAAGAAAGAAAGATTAGAAGCCACTAGAGTGAGTCTCCTACTTCCATACGTGAAGGTTTGATCTGGCACTCAAGTGAATTTGAATTTCCACATCAGATTCTCAGGGATCCCTGTCACCTCACACCATTCCCAAGATGACATGGAACACTTTTGTACAAAAAAGAGTTAATTTATGTCGAATCTGACCTCTAGGTAAGGGGGGGCCTTGTAGAATGGCCATGCTTTTTGTCAAAAAGTTGACACTGGATCGGTCAAGGAAGGTTCCAGAGTCCATGTTCTCAGGCTATAACTTTGTTTTTTCAGAGTTGAATATTTATTTTTTTATTTTTTATTTTTCTGAAACAAATGGGCAATTCCCAGTGATTATTTTTCAGAGTTGAATATTTGATACTACCCAAAGTTTCATTTTTTTTGTCCATTGCTGCCACCCACATGGGAATTTGCGTCCCATTGAGCCTTCACTACAGTTGCTAGATAGCCAGGGATCCTGAGATTCAACCAAGACTTGTCGTTTTGCAAGATGTTGGCCCATGTCTCAGAAAAGTCTTGCAAAGGCAAACCATGGCGCTTATTAACTGAACCCTGAAACGCCTGCTGGGGACACTAAGGGCCGGCTTCCATGTGGAGTCAAGGGCCGGTGAAGCCCATTGATCAACGGTCAAATGGGAGTTCCAGAAAAATGGGATGCCCATCATCAATGATCGGCAACAGTCCTTATGGGCCGATATATACTTGGGGACGGATTGAAGGCCGGCCGGAACTCACCAAGTTTGAACCAATGGGATTCCTCTATTTCTCCAAATACGGCCCAAGAGCTTTATAATAGGGTCGGATTGGAACCACCACTCATCCTACGTGTTGCCTTAGGTGGCATGATTTTGGCACCAAACCATCCGGCCCCAAGGGAGCAATCGGGCCAAGGTTTTCGGTGGCCCAATTTCCCATCTAGGGCCGGATTGGGCTGCTCTATTGAATCGTACAAATCTCTACCGTCTATTAATGCAAGGACTTTTCTTTTCTTTTTTAGTACATGTTTATTAACTGTGAGCTCAATCCCATCTGTGTTGCTAAATTTTTGGAACACTGGTATATATTTGGGGAGCCATTGGGGTTGAGTTATGATGTGGTATAGATGGATTGCTTATTTATTGTCTAAACATAAGTTCCGTCTTTGCAATTGTTTTAACAGAAGATGTTGTCAACCAATTTTATTGTTAATAATTAATTTCATTGTTAATAATTAATTTCATTGTTAATAATTAATTTCATTGTTAATAATTAATTTCATTGTTAATAATTAATTTCATTGTTAATAATTAATTTCATTGTTAATAATTAATTTTATTATTAATAACCAATGTTATTGTTATTAACCATTGCAATTGTAACAATAATGTCTTTGCAATTGTTTTAACATGAGATGTTAATTTTTTTTTGGGTGTAGACTCAAATTGCATACTTTGTTTACAAACACTAATTTTGGTAAATTACATGCTTAATAACTAAATTTCTTGTACGGACACAAATCTACAAATGAAAAGTCATTGTTGAAGTTATATCATAAACTTTGACATCTATGAGATAATGTGTGTTTTTATCAATTTTGATGACAAATACTTGAAAAAAGAATATGGTAGGGAAAGATTATGCTACTAGAAATAATATGTATGGTAAAACCTGATTTACATTTATCATTGAATTCATTCAAGTTTTTATGATAAAAAATTCCATGCTTTTCTTTAAAATAAACTAATAATATAAATTTGAAAAAGAGATAAAAAAAACTAGATGTTTTCTCAAATTGTGTGTTTAATAAATGATAACGATTATGGGGCTACAAATCTTTTTTCAATGTCAACTCTAGTTTCAGTGTCCAAAAAAAAGAAAATGTTCAAAAGAAGTCAATGAATTTTGTTTTTTCCAAATAGAAAAAATAGTAAGAGAGTGAAAAATGTTAAAAAAAAGGAAAAAACTCTCTCTTCCATTTTGAAATTGGTAAAGTAGGAATAAAAAGGAAAAGTCTAAAAAAGTCTAAATTTTTTTTTAATATTTGAAATAGAATAAATAGGAAAAAAAAACTCTTTTATTTTTTTGAAATAGAAAAAATAATAAGAGAAAGGAAAAGATGTATGTTTTAGATTTTTTAAATTGAGCATTTCAAAAATCCAAGAGCACATTAATCAAAAGTCCAGCCTTAGAATTGGGATCAACACTTTTCAGTGCTTAAGGCTGGAGTGATGAATTGGAATTCAACCCCATAATTCGGCCTCAACCCTTTACATTATCTGGGGCCAGAGTGGTGATTTGGGACTAGATTGTGGGCCAGATTAGAAGCAAATCGGGCTAGCCTTCCATCCGGCCCCATGCTGTGTATATACTGGCCCTTAAGGAAGCCGATCCATTTTTGATCATTTAAACAACGAGTTGGTCACCGTGGAAATCAATTGTTTTGTATCTGTGTGAATTGTTGGCTTAAAAGAATGAAGAAGCATTCATTGGAAGTCAAACTATTGTAGAAGACATTCCCTTTTCACACAAAATTTTAGACAATGAATCGGGCGATGAATAGTTCCACTTTTGTCCCACATGGAGAGATTCTTTGTCATTCATCAACCACAAAACATCCTCCATGTTGTTTATGGGTTTAAACAATTCAGCACATCTATTGTATGGGTATGGTGACAGGGAAAAATACCTTGTTTAGATAAATAGATTTTAGAAGAATTTCATATATTTGTACATTTTTTTCCTTGAAAACAAAATTACCATAAATTTTTTTCCATGAAGATTCCTTTCAACCCATTCTTGTTATATAGGTCACGGCCCATTTCCAACCATAGGATGGTTACATAATTGACAATGCTTCAAAGTAAGTGATAATTGTGGCTTCCAATGTACATCTTGTGATCATTCTATGCTTTCAGTGTAAACCACCATTACATTTGTGATGCTATTGCTCTACATGAACTGTCATCTAAACCACAATTGATCGGAAATGTAACAACCTAATTAGGGGAGTTGGATGGATGACTTCACTTAATATTGTAGGATGGAAAAACAACTTTTTTTCAATCAATATTTTTGGAGGAAGTTGCTTGAGTACATTTTCAATGAATAGTATTTTGCATTTCCTCATTATGGTATTGTTGACTTTTCTAACTTAAACGTCAAAGACGTTTTTTCCCAATGGATGGCAAAGAATCTTTCTATATAGGACATAAGTGCAATTGTTCATCCTTGGAATTTTGTACAAATAGGTGAGATTTTGCACAATAGTTTGACTTCTAATGAATATATATTTTTTAAAGTAGATGATGTCACACAATATTGAAAGGGATGATTTCCACAAGGCACTAGTCCAACTTTAAAGGATTAATCCACAAATCATCTTTGTAGGTGAAGGCAAAGGTCCTTCTTACATTGGATGAAGTATATTTGTGTATTCATGGTCAAAATCCACATGATCAATGGATATAAAGGGCTTGTGTACGAAGCTCCGAAGTGGCCTTCTTGTTCTTTGTAGTTTTTAATTGTCATTCATTTGCTTAGCAAAGCTAGGCCATTTCTTAAATGTTTTGATCTTTGTAGTCATCAATTTTATATGAATCAAGTAATTTAGGACAATATATTGAGTTCATGATTGTTGCAAACTTTTTATTTATTTATTTTTATCAATCTTTAGCTCCAATGGCCACGCCCTATGTCCCCTTAGGTTGATACCTAAAGTATTATCTCTAAATGTACCATAAATCAACACAATATCTACCCCGGATTCCCATGGACTTTCATATTGAATGTGTTACAAGATATAATCCATATCTAATTTTGTTTGTGACATTTTTTTTCTTTTTTTCTTTACCAATTTATGATTTTATATTGTCGGCAATGTCGATTTGGGTTGAACATACATGACTTTAGTGTAGTCTTCTCAACCAATTTGACATGTGTCACACTTCAATTCCAAAATAACCCAGCTAAGCTTAACTTAAGTTACATTCTTAAGCTTAGTCATTTCAAAATCTTCATAGAATCCGAAAGGCAGTACGACGGAGTCCCGTCATTCAACACTCCGTCACTGATGTCCAGAAACATCCAATTTCGTTGCAGTGTCAAGTGTCAACTGCAGTGAAGAAGTGAGACACGTCCACCATTACCGCTCATAAAGGATCCAAGCACATTTCAATTTTTATTTATTTTTGACTAACTTAAAGCTGAGTGACGCAATTACGGTAACCGCGTGCTCTTGCCATGCTTGGAATTTCCAATTTATTTTATTTTATGTAGACTGATAATCAACAACCTTTTGACTCTAAGGTACAGTAGTGTGCGTGCTCTAAAAGCGATCATGACGTAGGGGTACACTTTGCTTTCTTCAATGTACGGATAGTGTACATTTCAGGAGATGGTTGCTTTTAGTGACCTCTGCGTTTCAACTTCAAAAAATCGTAACTAATTCCACAAAGGTCCAAAAAATATGAAACAACTTGGGTTAGATGCTAATTCCATTTCTCTTCCTACAAAAAATTTCTGAAAATTATTTTTTACGGAGTTTAACTTCCTCAAAAAGGCAATCATCTCTTAAATGGTCGCTTTAAGAGCAGACTACCTTACTGAAAATTTTCCTTTTGAGTCCCGCCGCTGTCCACTTGCCACTGCATCCCCGGCCCTTCCTTCATGAATGTGGTGGGCAACTGAAAATGGCCTGCTCCACTCACTGCAGAGCTAAAGTAAAAGTATTCCGATGAATCACAGGTTTCTGTCCATGTGTGCTCAATGTTCATTCATCTAATTCGCGGATGACGCCTGGATCCCAGTCGAACTCATTTATTACTACGGTTCAGACTTCAGAGCAGAGCAGGAACAGTACTTCCAGTAGTACAGTAGTACGGCGGGCCAGCCCAGGGGGATTATTGTAACGGAGCTAGACATTCATTCATCGGCAATCTACGGATTCCCTGGAGATTTTTGGCTTCTACAGTACTGGACTGCCACGGCAGTACTCTAGTAGAACATTCACGTGAATATCTTGACGTTAGCAATCGTCCAGAATCGTCGCTCTAAGTTCTACTGTAGTCAATCTGACGCGAAGGAAGAACCGCGCTGATCCAGCTGCGAACGTTGGGAAGGGAATGAAGAGGTGGGCACTCTTCCGTCGCCTATTTGGAGTTTAGGGTCGACATGTCATTCCGAAGACTCGAAATGCAGTGCTGGAAATAACGCGGAAACAATCAGCGGTGGTGGCGACCCGAAAAGCGCAACGGGAGTGCACAGAACTACTACATTTCGATCACCTAACACTGTGGGTCAGAGTAATGCGTTTCTCACACTGCCTCTCAGGCTATCGTTAGCAGATTAGTGGCCCCGATCTAAGGGAAGGGAAGAGGCTTTGCATCGACTGAAGCTATTGTGAGGAAGTTTGAGTGGGACCTTTCTCCAGAACTAAGTCTTCCTAAAACAATTAAAAAATGAAAAGTGCTAATAAGGGCAGCGCCTCACTCTCGCAGCGTTACAGTAAAGCTCCTGTCGACTGATTCTTCTCCTCATGTGGCAAGAGCCTGCTACTGTAGTGATCGAGCTAAGCTTATCATATTTTCTTTTCCAACTGTTTGATTTGATCAGGAAAAACCCTACTCGGCGAGGTGGAGTTCGGGAATCAAGAGTTGAATATGCCCTTCCCTTCAGTTCCTCCACTCATGCCGCTACTTTAGGACTGTCGGACTCTTTTCTGCTTGCATTTTCTTCCCATGTCATTTCACAATCTGCTTCATAATAAGATCACCATTTTTCTTGGAAGGTGGGCAGCTGAATTGCTCCAGAAAATTTCAACGAGACGAAGCAGTCACTCTCGCCTTAGAATCAGCAATGCATGCGTGCACCCTGTCTAGCTAGTCGTTTTGAACTGAGAAACCACACCAAGTCACCACCAATTACTTTTCAAAACTGTAATGCCCCCAATGCATGGGAAAAGGCTCCACAGATAGAAAATTCATTGAATTGGACAAAATCCAATTTGCTCACTCATTGTCACATAATATTGTTGTTACCCAGCCTAAACCAAACCATTCTCCGGCGGCTTGGAGATTGGAATAATCCCTCACGGATCCCTAGGACCAAATTTAGTTTACTTTGCAAAGAGCCGTTGACTGGTTGGAAGTTGCAAAGTTAGTATCCTTGGTTGATTGGGAAGTTGCATAGAGTCATTGTTGGGTTGAGAAATTGCAATCCTACTTAGGGAGGGACCTACTTAAGGGGGAGCAAAAGGACTCCCCCAATGTTGGTTAATAATGTCATGTACTAAAGAGATCCCTTTTGCTCCCTAGAAAACAAGAGTCCCCTAGCACAACAACTTCCCACCCATCCAATGACTCTTTTGCAACAACCTAGTTCAACCAATGACACTAGTAATGCTACTTCCCAAGCAACCAATGACTCTCTTCAAAATTAGACTAAATTCACTCCCACAGATCTCGGGAGGATTATCTTAATTTCCAAGGAAGAATGGTTGATTAAGTTGATTAACAATGTTTATGCATTGGTTAACCCTTGAACGACGAGTTGGTCACCGTCAAGATCAGTTGTTTTGGAACTGTGTGAATTTGTTGGCTTAAAAAAAAATGCAAAAGCACTCATTGGAAGTCAAACTATTGTAGAAGACGTTCCCTTTTCCCACAAAATTTGGAAGGTGAATAGTTGCACTTCTCTCCCACATGGAGAGATTCTTTATCATTCATTAGCCGAAAAAGTCCTCCACGTCATCTACAGGTTAACCTAGGAACGCCGGGAACGCCATTTCCTGGCGTTTGGATGACTGTGCGGTGGTGAGCAGGGAGACTGGAAGCATTTTTTCATCCATTTTTTGCTTCTTGACCTTTCACAGAGGATTATGAAGAGTACCTCAGTGAGTTTGTAATTTTGTTAGTGTTTGTATTCACGTGAATCAAAAGTTAGTAAAAAAAATGGACCACAAAATATGCTATTTTCAATGTATTTTGAGAAGTTGTTGCTCCTTGCTTTACATCTAAAATTTCTCCAAAAAAATGATAGTTTTTGAATTTTAGCCCAACTATTGAAATGAAGGTCATGTATTCTTGTTTCTACTCCAATTGGCATTTTGAAAAAATTCGTAATATTGAATATTTTATTGCAATTTGAACTTTGAATGTATTTTCAATGCCTATTGCATTCTAATTATAGAATGATATGGGACTTGAGTTTCCACCATGATGTTTGTCACTATAATGTACACCCATGGTGAAATTTTCAGATTTTTTTAAATAATTTTCTATTTGATATGATTTTTCTTCACTTTCTCTTCAGAAATTATCAAAAAAATCAATTTTCCTCAAAAAAATCTAAATTTTTTGTGAAGTAAAGAAAACATGTAATTTCATCTCTGAAAAATAAATATAAAATTTTTCATGTATATCTAGATCAAAAATGGCAACAAACTGAGAGATGGGCAATGAGGCCTAAAATCAGTGGTTATAGGTCCGTCCTTTAGGGGTTAAGAATGATATGTACTCCAAAAGGTGATCTCCCAGGTGCTGTAATTAAGTGTTCCAAGAAGGGGATCGTGAGGCCAACATCCGGGATGGACTTGGGAAAGAATGGCAACTGAAGCAGTAAGTTTGCGATCGAGTCAGTCGGGGCATCAGCAGAAGCAGCCGAGTGAGCCCAGCGCCAGCCCCCCGCCCGGCCGCGGAGAGACGGGGAGTGGCTTTGGAAGGTACTGTAGTGCGGGAAGGGGGAGGGATGGCGTGTGCAGCCAGTCAAGTGGAACAAGTTACTCTACAGTTGGCCAGGCCGCCTTCATAACTTCGAGGGAGGGAGGGAGGGATGGTGATCGAGCCAAAGCAACAGGCAGGCACAACTGAAGTTACTGAAGAACCGATGAACAGCCGGCGGCTTTCCCGAGAACCTCCTTTCAGTTGTCAATCCCCAGGGAGGCGGGTGGGCAGGCGGGCTACAGTCCTCGGGCCACGTCTGCTTCGCCGGCCTCGCTGATTGAGGCCGCATTCATGATTCGGGGAACTGCAACAGTACTAGGGTGAACTGACCCCCTCATTGCCCTGGCCAGATCAGGGTGGATTGACCCACTCGCTCGTCCTTACCAGGGGTGTAAGTAAAAAAAATGCCCCCTATTTTGGGCCATTCTAGGGTATAATCTTGACCTCACCTAGCTAATTCGGGGTCTCTGATCGCAGAAATGAATTCAAAATTTGCAAAAAAATTCATGTGTAAAAAATAAATAATTCCAGGGTTTGCCCGCAGGGCCGAGCGAGTGGGTCAGTTCTCCCTGGCCCCTGGCCAGGGGTTATTGTGAAAAAAAAGCCCCTTGATTTTGGCTGTGATTTTTCTAATTTCTACACCTCCCGAACAGAAGTAGGCGCCACTGATTACAAATCTGAATTCAGAATTTGCAAATTTTGTCATCTGATTGCAAATAAAAAATCCCACAGTGTTTTCTCCAAGGGTGAAACGGGGCAATGAGGGGGTCAGTTCACCTTGGCCCTCATGGCCCTGGCTAGGGGTTATTGTGAAAAAAAGCCCCCAAATTTTTGCTGTGACTTTTTCTAATTTCTACACTTCCCTTGGCTATTGAGGGGACATTGATTGCAAATCTGAATTCAGAATTTGCAAATTTTGTCATTTGATTGCAAATAAAAAATTCTACAGTGTTTTCCCTAAGGGAAAACGGGGCAATGAGGGGGTCAGTCCACCCTGGCCCTAAAGAGCAGGCAAGGGTTTGCAGATTTGCGAGCATTGATGAGGCAAGCCTGGAGCGTGAGCTGCCTGCAAAATCTGCAAACCCCTGCCCACTCTTTGGCATTAACCCTAGACCGCCCAAGAGGACAAAAAGTGTTCTCACATAGTTTTAAGTTAAATTCAAAGTACTGCAACTTTTGCATCCGATGTCCAAATTCAATCAAACTTGTTGGGAAAGTTGCGCCTTTTCTTCTAGTTTGTGTGTTAAAATTTTCAGATCAATCTAAGAGGTAATGATTTTCTGGAAGACAATCAAAGTTCACAGGCCCAATTTGATTCACCAAAGTGCACTTCATGGCTGCAACTTCGGGGGCTTGTATCTCCTTCATCCAATGTTCGATTTCAATAAAATTTGTTGGATTGTGTTTACCTTGAATTCTAGTTATTGTGGTGAAATTTTCATGTCAATCCAAGTTGTTTTGAATGTTTGGGAGCAATTCGAAATTCAAAATCCCGCCATTTATGGACTATAGTGAACTTCGGCGGCTTGTATCTTCTTCATAAAATGTCCGTTTTCAATAATTCTTTTTGTAAAAGTTGGGCATACTAGTCTAGTTTGTGTGGCTAAATTTTCATATCAATACAAGAATTTATGAATGACTGAGAAGCATTTTAGTAGAAGGAGGTTCAGCCCTAGATGTGTTTTTTGCAACTTTTCTTGCCTATTTTTGACATTTGCAAGCCATTTTGCAAACACATTGAGTCAATTGAATGATATTTTTTTTCACCAATGTGTTCGTATCCTGGTTTTGAATCACTTTGTAGTTTAAAGTTTTTTCATTTCATTAGGTTTAGAAATCAAATTTGGCCTCTAAATGAGTTTTTAGGAAAATTTCAGCATTCTTTTTCAACACTAAAACATTATAATCTTGCAATCTACACGGTCAAATGACTTCAAATTTGATCCATGACATCTACAACATGTGTACTACATGATTGTACGGTTAAGATCTTTATTACTTAGTCACATTTAGATTTATAGCACTTCAAAAGCTAGGATGTTTTTTACCCAAAACGGCCATGGGCGGTCTAGGGTTAATAAGACCAAGGGGTGCATATTCAAGCATAGTTGGCATAATTGTGTTAGAATTGACAAAGCTAAGTTAGTGTATTTTTCAAGCATAATTGGCAGACTCTTTAGGGATGTCGATTTTGTAAACTAATTGAGCTCAAAATGAGCCGAATATGCACCCCCTAGTCTTAATGTGACTTATTGTGCAATGTGTGTCTTGTGGCATGTGCCGTTGCCACAACCAAAATAAAAATAAAAGTAATTTTCAAATTTTCAAATCCATTGCAAAAAATTTGAAATTCAATATCTTTTTTGTTGTGAGTTTGAATGTCATGAAACAAAGCATGTGCACCCCTCCTCGTTGTGGGTTTCCAACGGTACCAAGAGCGTGATGGAGGGATGCATGGTTGAAGAGATCTCACCATAAGAAACCAAACTAAACCAAACCAACTAACCAACGCTCTAACTTAAGGGATGGATAAAGTTGCTTAGTGGAAAAATTTGATGGGTGACTTTTTACACTACCTTTGAAAATTGAAAATGAAATCCATGGATTAGGGGACTTAGTGGATAGTATATTGTGAATCAATGGAAATGGAAGAAAAAAAGCAAGATTTTCAAGCTACATGATAAATTCAGTCAGAAAATTTCAAAGAGTCATTTTTTGAATAGTAGGAAAAAAAGAGATAATAAATGAAGTACGTTCTTGAAGTAACTACACAAGTTAATTTAATTAGTGCATCCCACAATAATAACAATAACAATGTTTTGAATTGGCAAGTTTGTGTTCTTCACCAACAATTATCACTACACAATTGAATTCTATTTGTGCCAAAATTTTAGTAGTGTGGACTTCGTCACACCAATTCAGATGAAATGGCACACTAGTAGGAACCCATGTTTTGCTTGACGGATTTTTCTAGACATCCACATGTTTTCTTGTTAACAGTGATGTCAAATAAAACATCGAGATGTTTTATTTGACATCACTGTTAACAAGAAAACATGTGGATGTTTAAAAAAATTTGTCTAGGAAAACATGGGATTCTACTAGTGGCATGAAATATGGATGAATTTGGTATACTTTTTGTGTAAACATTTGAGATGAATTTTAGATTAAAAATTCGATGGATGTCAATGGAAGTAGATCAATGAGGGATGAATGTATTGTCAAATGCCAACATTTTTAAGGTTCTTATAACTTTCATCCATCCATGAATCCTTCCAATTTCTATTAACCCTTGAATGCTCGAGGGGACAAATTTTGGTGTTGACAATACTTTGAAGTTAATAAAAACCTAACCAAGTTGCTATTTTTAGTATATATATATATAAATCTAATTTTAGCATCCAATTTTTGATTCCAAAAATGATTAATCATGATTTTTCTATTCAAGATTTTGTACAAGGGTGTCCATTGCAATCTTGACTTTCCGTAGTGTCAAGGGCTCTTGGAAATGAGCCTCAAATACACTAGGTCTTGGTAAAAAAATCACATTAGAAATTCATTTAAAAAAATGATAAGGTAGGTTTTAAGAAGCCATAAATTGATTGGGGTTATGCATGTTAGGCCCTTTATCCTCATATTTTTTTGGTGATCAATTTTTTAGATTTGACATGTGAAGAAGAGGATTGAAAGACCTCAAATCACTTTTGCAGTTTTAACACCCTTGTGATCAAACATTATAATCTTTCAATCCATAAGTGATGTTGTTGTGTTTTCTTTTCATATGTGATCTCTAATATGCCTAGTTTGAATTTGTAAGGTTACAATTCAAATAAATTGATAAAATATATCAAAATGTTGGCATTTTGTTCAATTTAGAACAAATTCCTAGAAGCTCAAAAAAGGTCTTGGGCATTTTGGGGTTAATGTAAAAACACCCAGATTCATCCATGTACCACTCCTCACAAGTAGATTTCCATTGAATTATGTCCCCCCAAGTGTCAAGTGTTGTTCCCATATTTAACTATGGTTGATTGACTGTTGATTTCTTTAGATTTTGGTTTCAAGACCAAACTATGTGACGGTTTTAGTGGCCTAGGGAGTTCCACTTTTTAAATTCATGATTTTCTCTTCAAACATTTTTTTTTTCTAAAAAAAAGGTGCCTCGAACTAAGATGAATTGCTTATTTAGCTAGTTTCAAATGTTTCCACCTTTAAGTATAAATTTCGCCAAAGTACATTAGAAAAGACCGCTTTATGGTTATTACTATATAAGTGTATACGTATGAGTGATTGCACTTTTAGGATTGCTCTACATCTCGAGGCTAGGTCAATTTGCTATGTCAAAGGCCAAAAATCCTCATTGGTAATTGGACAAAACCTTAAAATTGGTCCCAACCCCTTTACCTAGAAATTAGACCAATTTGGTGGAATGAATTTTTTATTAAAAAAAGACATGATCTGACATAGTCGAAGCTTGTTGAATTGGGTGCACCAAAAATGGAAGGCCAATTCTTGGCTCTAGGGGCCAATGTCAAATTCCAATAAAAAAACTTTATTTATAAAATATGTTATTTTTTTTTCAACAAATCAAATTTGTTGGATTTTGTGCAATCGACCTTAAAGAAAATTGGCCGGACCTCTAGGTGTAAAACAACCTTTGAAATTTCAAAACCTCTCTCTCTCCTCTAGGTTTTATTGAATTGGCCTGGCTTCTTGACCCCAACGCCTTTACATATGGGATTTTTTTTGAACAAATGGGAAACCCATTGCATAAAAAAAAATTGAGTACAAAGCAACCAAGCCAACATGTTAGACAACAAAGAGATAACGAGCGTAAAAGAAGAAAAAGAACCAAAATAAGTTTAAACAAACAAACAAAGAAGGAGTCCGCCTCCGTTCCAACTAATCTGCTAGTCATTGTGGGTGGCAAGAACATGCAATTGAAGCCACAGTTTATCAAATTTGACCCACATGGGAGAACTGGCCCCATTATAATCTTATTCTAATGAGTAGTTGAAGACGGACTCTGATCCAAAAGGGACTAGAATTTTGTGCAATCAACCTGAACGGAAATTGGCCCGGCCTCTGGGTGTAGAGCGGTCTTCTGAAAATATTTCATTCCACAAGGCAAAAGTTGGGACTATCATAGCCACAAACTTTTTTTTAATTTTTATGTTAAATGATAAGTTAATGTCCCTTTTGCAATGATTTTGTTTAAAAAGAAATGTGCGCATTTTGAGTCTTGGGAGGTGTCCCATTTTCTTTTCTTTTTCTTTTTGAAACAAATGGAAAGGAGGTGTCCCGTTTTCATAACATTCCGGAGCCTGTTGAAGGGGAAGGACTGACCATCTTTGAGTAAAAAATCATAAAGTCTTATGTGTACAGGACATTAAGTTAGACTTTATCAGTCTTAAGCTTATGTGGAAGCCGGTAAGAAGGAGAGAGAGAGCATTCCAAGCAATTGGGCAGAATGTAGGAGAACTTATTAAATGTAGGAGCCTAAAAAATATGAGAAATAATATAACTCCAACCAATAATAATAATAATATTGACACAAATGAAACGGAATTCCATTGCAAAACTCCAACTAATTAAGTTATTCAATTGGCATGACTCCACAGTAGCTGTTCACCTTGTTTATAATACTGTTGTATAACCAGACAATGAGTGGTCCTCTCCATGCTGGGAAGGTATTTAATCCCAGATGCCTGGGAGAGGCTTTCATTGAATTCAAATTGATTGGGGTTGGTTGAGGAGCCATCAACAAAGACTCCATCATTTTTGTTCACTGTAGGCTGGGTCCCTTGCCTCATTGGTAAACAATGGAGTTAACGTAGGAATAGCATAAACGGTTAAAACAAGCATTTCAGACTAAGATATGGGAAATTCATTGAGAAATTCAGCTCAATGTGTGCAAAAATAAGGATGAGAAAGAATGCAAAAAAATTAAAAAAATTAAATTCCAAAATGAATGTTTTATTGAATATAAATGTGAATTCTTCATTTGGACCCCATTCTTGTTTCATAGCTTCACCTAAAACGGTCACCTTTGGAGCTTGTTCCTAATAAAGTTTGAGCCAATCAAATTTCAGCAAATCAAATCTTATTCAAATCAACATCAAAATTAGCTATTGTTGGTTTTGGAACACACTGATGTGCCGTTAGGAGGAAGGGGGTGCCATTTATGGTATTCTTATGTTAAAATTCAGATGAATTTCTACAAGCGACTCCATGACTATGTACTTCTGTTAAACGGGAGCCTTTAAGATATTTAGCTTTATTATTATTATTATTATTATTATTATTATTATTAATTTTGAGTTTAATTTGTAAAAGATTGGCACACATTTGAGCATATCTTGTCAAAAATTGCCAATTTCTAGTCTGTGAGAAGAAAAATGACAAAAAGAAGTTTCTTTTTAACTTCAACCATACAAAATCTGTACTAGACTACATTGGGAATATGTGGAAAAAATTACAAAGACTTTCACCTCATGGATAGAAAGGTTATAGCATTTGAAGTTAAAAAATAAAATAAAATTTCAACCTTGCATGATAGGGTCAACAAACTCTAATTCCTCCTAAAATGAGATTTTTGCACTACCCATGGGTTTTTCTTTTACAATTGCATCCTATGTTGTATGATTTACAAACCTAGATTTTTTCAGAGGTAGATGTGGAGTTAAAGAAAATATTCCATAATTGCCCAAACTACCTACAACCATTTGAAGGTGTTTATAATATATTTATCTATAACATAGGTACATTATAACATAGACGCTTCTAACTATAGAAGGAGTATATAATATAAACTCCTAGGCTCCTAGGCTCATAGATTCTATGCTCATAAGCTAGCGTTCTTCATCATTGCCATGTGTGTTAGTATGGGCTCTAATTTTGTAGATGTATAGAGGGGTTATTTTGGATTGTAAGAGCTTAGTAATTAAGCAATATAGAATTTTGTTTGGATGATTCTTTTGTAGAGTTGGACTACTCACGAGAGAAAATTTTAGCCCTTTAGAGGGCTATTTGACTATATGCAAATGGAGGAGAAAAAATCAGCCCAAATCCTCTCACAAAGAATCCTGCTAGTTTGTGTTAGCTTGTGTGCCATGTCGGATTGGTGATTATTATTATTTTTTTGCAAATTTAATAATTTTTTACAAATTGACCAAATGTCAAATGGCCCTCTATAGGGCCCAAATTCTCTCTAATGGAGGTGGTTGAAGATGACATAGAATATATGGAGTTTAGGTTGTTAGTGAAGTGTTTATTTGTACTCTATAACCACTCACAATTACTATCCTTTTCGTTCACCCACAACCGTGATTACACACTGAACATTTAATGTTTTCTCAAGTTGATTACTTGTGCAAAACAAAGTCCATATTTTAGAAGACTTTGTACAACCATTCAAGAACATTGTACTCCCTCCATTTATTCCTCCAAATAATGGCTTCAAATTTCCCTTACCTCTTTTGTGATATGCTTAATACTAAACTTTGAAAAGAGCTCCAAAACTCAAAATCTCATGACAATAGGAGTGCACCAAACTCAAAACTCAAAACAGGTTGAAATAACATTATTTAGTTTCAACAACAACAACCACCAAAAAATCCCAAACATTTTGTCCAACCTGAAGATCATTTCGGCACGGAGGGAGGAAGCTTATTATTTATTCTTGTATCCATTGAGGAAGTCCATTACCATGGCTTGTGTTGCTGGATTCTCCCCATTGGATCCCAGGCAGTGATGTATATCCCTTGGTGGGATATTTGAGGGGGCCGTAACAATTAATGTTTTTGTCAATTTCATTGCAATAAATATAACAAATATCATCCCCCAGCAACCGACCGACTGACTGGATTCACCCCGGCCATCATTTTAATACTGGTCCGATGAATAAGTTGCCCATTTTGGATGAATTTGTGTACGACCATTCATCAAACTGATTGTTTCATTGGGGCACCCCCACCCTGGCTCCACACCTAACTCCAGAATATGGTACTGTAGTATGGTACCATGATCTGCATTTTATTATTGGCCGACCGGCATAATTGCAACTGACAGACATTCATCCATGTCTGAACGCTTTTCATCCAAGGGGGAGAGAAAGTATCTCTTACATTGACTTTCCAAGAAACTGCAAAGAAACAAAGAGTACACCTTATTCATTCAAGAATCTGATAATTTTTTTTTATTGACTACTTTAGTACGAAGTAATTGATTTCTCGTCTTTCTAGGGTTAAGAGTAGTGTAGGTTGGGTGTCTTGTTCTCTCGATAGAAGAGGATTTGGCCGACTTTATAGTTAGTCGGCCGTCCAATGCATGAATATTATTCTACAACGGTGAAAACACCCAAAAACACATTTGTGTACCCATTCCTAACATGTAGACTTCTATTGGAAGTGTATCCCAAAGTGTATTGAAAGTGTCCCCTAAAGTGCAATTAAAACCATCTCCATGTTTAACTATGATTAGTTGACTATTGATTCTCTAGATTTTGATTTTATGACCAAGCTATGTGACAATTTCAATGGCCTAGGGAGCTTCCACTTTGAAAATTCATAGTAATTACATGTCTTATCCCAAAATTATAATTTTTCATTTGGAAAGTCATGATTTTCAATTGCTAATACTACACAAATGTTTTTTTTGAAATCTTGAAAAAGGTGCCTCCAACTATGTTGAATTACTTATTTCGATGGTTTTGGGTGTTTTCACCTTATGTCATTCTTGGATTAGGCAGAAGTATTTCAGAAAACAGTTGTGGAAGCCACAATCCATATATTATAAGCACATCTAAGACCCTTCTAGGCTTAGGTGTTCAAAAGAAAGTCAATCAACTGAAGCAACCTTTGAAAACAACAGGCCAATCAGTTGCCGCATTGAAACGCAGGAGATAATGTCATAAAATAAGCCCCCCCTGCTCGGGAATTCCTTGAATTCTGATTACAGGCTTCATAGACTCACACTCCGGTTGCTCCAATAGTCATCCCAAACATTGCCAAAGACAGTTCCAAACTCGGAACACTTCTTAAACCCTGTGGCTACAGAATCTGCTGGCTATAGCATTCCAAATCACCACAGAATTGGATTCGATGGATATAAAACAGGTTGTTTTGAAAAAGATTGCTCACAAAGCGCTCATTGAAAAATGCAGACCATACGTGAAGAAGGGGCCAAGCTTGAACAGTAAATAAGTAAGTTGTACCTATGTACTCTTCTCTTCAATCCGTGGAAAAACTATCTGCAATCCATCTATGTCATGTACAAGAGGTCTGCTTTAACCTGATAAAGGTGGTGTGAGATTTTCCAGTGATATGAACTGAAGCACACAGTTGCATCAATCTTGATCCATCACTTCAGCTTCCACATCCACGATCACACCTGGCGGATCTGCATTGATTAGACAGAAAGATTTAGATAGTTGTTAAACATGAGGAGCTGCCACAACACCCATGCAGAAGAAATCCAGATTCAAGTTGTGTACAGTCTTGAGCTCATCTCAGGCGCGAGGAAGGAAACAGGCGCTCACTTACTAGGAAGCACCATGCATACTCTCTGCAAACTTGAGTGATTTCTGGTTGCCATCTTCGGTGGAGAAGGGTGAATTCTCGCAACTGCTAAAGTACGTCATGAAATTTCACGTCAACAGGGGAAAATACCTGACGGGGAACTGGAAGCAGATGTTTTGCGCTGATCAGAACCTCCAAAGGGTCCTCCAAATCCTGACTGTCCAAAAGGCTGACGGAATCCCTGGTTTGACTGCTTTTTTGAGAAGCGAGGTCCATCTCGAACAAACTGTTTGCCTTCCACTGTCGTATTGCTTAATTAGTTTCTCATTCAGATCTTAATTTGTTCATAACCAAAACGAGTGAATGTGTGCAACGGCATTTCCAGAATACAGTAGTTAAAAAAAAATCCTATTCTTTTTCAGGCAAGCGCCAATGCATATCAAGCATAGGAGTCAAGATGGCGATTAAGAAACAAGTACTCACATTTGAAGGGTTGGCTACAGTATGGGCAGAACTGTTCTTCTTCGTCCTTCATTGTAAACCTACACCACAATGAACAGCAACATTATGACAAGACCTCTGAATTTGTCTCGAACATCTCAACGACGGTCTCAAGTTTGCCAAGCGAAGTCGTCTAGCAAGTCAATATTAAACCTAAAAGTCAATGACCACTATTAATTGAGCTTTGCAATGTGCACATATGCGTTCTCTATAAGTGGGCGATTTAAGAAAAATCTAGTTTATGCTTCCAATAGCAGCTCTCTCATACGTCGAACAAAGAATGGGTCAGAAGGGCTTGCTTACTCCAAAACTTGAAATGGATTTCCACAATTTGGACACTGCATAGGCAAATCCCGTACGCGTATCAGACACAACTAGTGATCATTGTCCAAAAGAGTACTCCATAACTAAGACACACTCAGCACACATTGCAGCATATATCACAAAGAGAAGCTCTCACCAGTCTTTAAAACTAGAAAACATAAGGAAATCAGCCGAGCAGCTACAACATCCGATCATCATGATGTCTAAATATCCATTCCCAATGCATGATAGGTAATACTACCTATAAACCCTAACCGAGGTTTTATATCACAGCAAGAAACTCACATTGCTGCTCACGATTTCCCGGTCAGCAAACCACAGGAAGGCTATAAAGCCCACGATTGGTACCAACACGACGAATAGCTGTTCACAGCCAACCAAAGAACACCTAGATGAGCGAATATATCACATTCTTCGAAGCTTCCAGAACTTGGTGCACCATTCTTCAGCTCAAGTAAGGTAGAAGAATACTAAAATCGTTAGGTACCTGATCCCATCTCCTACACAAACCCCTGTTACCAACAGCAACTCATCTATTCGTACAATAAAATGGACTTCAACGAGCAAGTAGTGTAAGCATAACTTGGTTAACTGTCTACAGTCACTCATTCTTGAATTGAAATGGTTGTCTACTGTCACTTAAAAGTAGTCTACAACCTCACACTTTAAAATTTCATAAGAAATTCATACATAATGATAAGAATTTGATCTATCCGTAGTAATCTCCCAAAATCAAACTCCTAAATATGCTATGCAATTAGTACCTTCTAGATTTCGAAGCCAACAAGGATAACAAGAATGTATATGAATGCATGAAGAGGGAAAAAAAACACCTAGTTACTTCTTATAACGCAACTACGGAAATGCATGGACGTTACTGAACTTGATGTTTCTCATCATTTTCTCAGCATGCGGACTTACCCAAAGAGAAACAAAAGCATCAAACACCCAACCAAGCTTGCCAGTGATCGTCAAATAGGTCAAGCCACCCGCAATCGCCAGGTTGACCACCACACGTCCAATTCCCTTGTCCCCACCAGGATCACCGCCAGGGTCCAATTTCATGGAAGCTCTCGCCATGCCTGCACTTCGGTTCTGACTCTTTCGCAATTTCCACTTCTTGGCTATCCTCACTTCACCATACAGACCACTTCCTAACCCAAACCCCAGAACCTCCACATTGCATCTGCTCTGGTTTCCAAGTGAAGATCCTTTCTCTCGAAACCTCTGGCTGGTCGAGGGCACCGCGTCTGCATTGGCTCGCACCCAAGCAGTAGAACAGGCTCTGTCTAGAACGATTGACACATGTGGAGTACATCGGAATTGCTGCAACACGAGCGTCTGAGAGCCCATGATGATTGATACAGAGATTTCTTCAATTCAATCAAGATCAACAGTCGCCACCCTAAACAAAGATATCATCTGCATAACGGCGCTCCAAGAACAAATGGAAACCTAAAAATCAAACATCGACGGACTCTGCAAAGTCCACTACGGGAATGGGAAACAAAGCACCCAAACTCTCTATTATAATGACGTCCTTTAGAGTGACATTCTACAATATCCTGCACCCTTACCACACGACATTCAAACTGCGTCGTAGTGAAAAGTTGGGACCCATTAAAGAGATTTGAGTACACTCCTTCCTTCAGCTCAATTGGCAATCAAGAATGACGCACAATTCGAACGGCCACTTCTACCGCGAATTCGGTTTCTGATTGGAGACACACAAGTCGTGCACAGGAAGAGAAAGAGAGTCAAACACATGCGGAATTCGATACAACAACTGGAAAAACGAAAAACGATGGACACAAAGCTATGGGTACTACCACCCTTAGACGCAAGAATCGCCATGAAACTTTTAGACAAAAGGTTTGAGACTTACAAACAAGTTGGAGATGATGGAAATGCAGCGGCGACTGAAATCACAAGTTTGGGAAGAATCTGAGTGGCAGGGAATTTGGGGAGGACGAAGTGGAGATTGCGAGAGCGGTGCTGGCGCCTGTCAGCTGGGGCAGAGTGGAGGAGAAGTGGATGAGGCGCACCGGTGTTGATACCTGGAGTTGATGTCCGGTTGATGTCCGGTTGGTATCCGGTTGGTATCCGATATTGGAGAGGGCATGCGAATGGTATTGAAATCAGTACACGGTACACCGAAATGTGTCCAAACAAGCAATTGAGCAATGTTCATCTTGTTAAATTTCTTTTTTGGACACCATACAAATAAACTAATTTTTTTTCAAAGTGATGAAAATAGGTGTACCCCTAAACAACTCTAGGTTCTTTCAACGATGCTAGCATGTGAGCATGGAAATGCGAGCATATGAGCCTTGAGAATGTGATAAGTAGATATTTTACAGCCATTGAAGGTGTTTACAACATAAACTTCTATAATATAGACACCTATAACATAGATGTATAGTCTTCAAGGCTTATGTGCTCATGATCCTAGGCTCTCATAATAGCACCCCTCGGATGCAATCTCCAAAACTCAAAATATTCATGTACTTTGCTTCTTTTAGCCCATCTTTTTGAGATTTTTATTTTCTTGGAAATAATTTATTTGTACATGGAAAGGAAGCATGTTCATATTGTAGATTTATGGAAAATCAAGGTAGGAAAAAAAGATCATAATTAGCCAAAGTATTGTCAATTTCAAAGACATTGCAATGGTTAATTCTTTAGTGCTCCGATGTCCCAATTATGCATGATAAACCAAGAGAGCATAAAAAAGAAATGTGGAATTGCAATGGTCGTGTGACAATATTGTTGCAAATTACAACAACACTACTACAATTGAAAATTACAATATTGATGTAATTTTGTAGAGGTATTACAATTTGGTTACAAATAAGACACTTTCAGTAATAATATTTATATTGTATTTAGATTATAGATTGATGTATTGCAATCCACATTTCAAATTTGTAGTTGTATTTCTAGTGATATTTTTCAATATTGCAACAATACTGTAATAGATCTAAATGTACCATAAGTCTACATTTCAATAGTCCCAAATATCTTACAATTGTAGACTGACAATATCTTCATATGTACAAAAGGTCTGAATTTGTCCATTTTGAAATGTCTAAATGTAGTAGATTGCAAGTAGTTGTAAATGTACAAATGAATTACATATTGTTGTATTTAAAGCTAATTTTTTGGAATAGGTCCTTATGTGTATATGGGCTAAATTTCAAAATTTCAATATGTATCACGGTAGTACATAGCAAGTATTGTTATGTGTGCAAATCAGTTATGATCTACAACACTATGTAATGTTTCTCTAGTATAGATTTCTACTCTAGAAACTAAGACACCAATTTCCAGTAAATAGTCCACCAAAAAATATCCAAATTAAGCAAAATATTCCACAATCAAATCAAGAGATGTTTGTAGAGAATACAAAAATCAGATTGTAACAATAAAAGAATAATTACAAAAAATAGTTGATTGGGAAAGTTTCAAATTTTGAAGTTACAAACCTTACCAAAGTAGACTTCATGCTTGTATATGCACTTGCAACAAGTCTACCAATGATTGAAAGTTCAACTCTAGGTACTCGAAAGGAATCTAGATGCACCCACATTAGTATATACAATGTCAATGCTTGATCAATACTGATCATAAAGATAAATTCTAGTAGAAAACTCATGCTAAGCTTGAGAGAATGGCGTAAGATTTACTACAAGTGCAACCAAACCACCAAATAGGATGATAATGGACTCTAGTGCAAAACTGGTTGTTGTATAGTCCTGCTTCAACGTTGCTGTTGTCTGCAATGCACCCCCAATTGTCACATAAAAGTCATAATACTCCTTGTAAGTACATGGTGATACATAGAATAAATTCACAAACCTGATTTCAAAGGATTTGCAAGGTGAACAAAGGAATTCATTGTCATATCATTTACTAGGGAAGACAGAATGTGAATTGATGATGGATATGCAAGCATTTTTTCATTTTCAACTTTTGAATCCTTTGTGTCCACTCCCTACTCTACACTCTTAATTTGATGTTGAATTTGTAATCTCCTCACCTAATGCACACAAGATCATAAATTCTACAATGCAATTTCAGTCACTTTTGGCTTCAAATTTTTAGTTATCATAGCAAGCACCCCTTTGAATGCAGAGTTGGTGACAAAATGAATGTAGAGTTGGTTACAACTGCATTTGGAAAAAGTCAAGAACAATTTCTCGTCCTTCTATAATACAAAAGGCATTTGTATCTTCAACCCTCAACTCCAAGTACCACCCTACTTTACAGATGCACTTCAGGACTTTTGGCAAAAAAAAGACAATTTGAGAGTACTTCGTTGCTACCAATGCTTTTAAACCATTCTTCCAACATAATGAATTGATTGATTAGCCCTAGGAGAACATAATTAACAAACAACGTCCCACAAATTAGAAGAGTACGAAGCCACTCATTTCTCCATCTCACGGTAGTTTAGATGAACAATGGGCAAGCACATGAGAGAATCCAGCTTCTTGAACATGTGGATCAACAACTTGATACATTTATTCCACTTGCAATCATTTCATGGCCTATGTATGGCAAAAGGTCCATCCATGAGAAAGAATTCACTACCTTAGAATAGAGTATGATTATTTTTTCTCAAAGCCTAGTTTCTTTGGTTGCCAACATATCACAAGCTTGTAAATCTATTTGTTTATGGCCCAATTCTTTGACTACACATGTTTCCTTCCATTTCTCAATAGTAGAGATGAGGATTGAAACACCAGACTTTGAGAAAAAGCTTAGAAATAGGGAGAGACTGTATTCATACCACATCTAGTAGAAGATTATTTATTTGTTGCTTGTCGACTGCCACAAATGCAGCTATAGTGGGACCCTATGGTCCTCTAGCAATTGTGACTATGACATTTGTTTCAAGGTCTTGCAACAAAGGTAGTTCTCATCAAAAACATCTACTACAACTACTACATGAAACATCACAAAGGAACAAGGGAAACAAGTAGCCAACCATCCAAAGGAATTACATTATCTTCTTGAGTGTTTATGCAACATTGATAACATTCTTGAGTGGTAGTGGCATGGTACCTTTCAAAAACCGAGCCAAAAACAATAGCTACTAAAAGTTTGTTGGACCAAGCTCAAGTCAAACTAAAGCAAATCAAGTAAAATCAAAGCTTTGGTATATTCACATGTATAATGTGTTGGTATTAAAAGATTCTTTTCTTTAAACATGGATTCTCACTATAAGAAAATGGGCACATATGCGACCGCAGAAGAATGACTTCTTGTCTAGAATGACTAAAAAATGATTGTTGCTTCCTAATTGCACTAATGGAGTTTGCTCTACAACATCTAAGTCGTTCTATAGTTGCTAGCACAACTTGGGGATGAAGAGTTCACAATGTCGAACCTTCATCTGTTGGTTTTTGTTCACAATGTCATTGAACTTTTAACCCCTAAAGGTCAAAGATTATGTTTTCACCAAAATTGCTCTAAAACTATCATTTCTAGCTAGGACAAGCACTAAATTTTAGAAAAAAAACATTTTTAGAAACATATAACTATAGGATCTTGTAGTATTTTGGTTTGAAAAGATGTGGAAAAAATTTCAAAAGTTTTCACCGTATAGATTTCAAGATATTAGCATTTGAAGTAACAAAATTTCTTTTTTTGGCCCTGCAAAAAATCGGTCAGCTACACTTCACAAGGTCACATTTGTATGAAGAATGTCCAAAATGGATGTTACTCTTTGGATTCCTTCTGTAAGGCAAGTTGGCTACATTCTTGAAAATTTTCAAATCATTTGAAATTGTACAACACATAGGAAAAAAATAGTAAGTAGAAAAATGTAGAGAATGATTAAAAATACTAAATTGTTAACAATTTATTTATAGAATTGAAAATTCCAATCCCAATGGTTGTAATGTTGTAATAAACAATGTACACCTAATGTTTTCATTTTTTTTCCAAAAATATTTAAAATTGAGTTAAATAAAGGACTTCAAAGTTTATTTTAGAATAGAGATTCCATAACTACCCACAAACTAACCCAAACTAAAATTCCTCATAACTTTCATCTCATTAATCAAAATGGAATGATTCAAAGCTTACCATAGACATAAAAATCTAGAGAATCAATTTCAAATTTTTATTTTTTTTAAAAGTGATTTTCAAAGAAGTTTTTTTTTTCTGCCTAGGTTGCCCGCCAAACACTGAAAATTACATATCATGCAATAACTTTTGAACCATGTAGTCAAAAGTTATGAAAATTGTTGGGCCTTAAAGCTAATCCTTGGGCACATGTTGTGCAGAAATTTCAAAAAAAAAAAAAAAAATTCCATTCATAGTAAGCTGCCCAAAATCGCTATATTGTCAAAAAATGCAGTTTGGTCCTTTAGGGATTAATGTGATTAAACTATTGTCGTTATGATGACTGTGCTTCACTCTAGGGTGACTATATAATGACTTCCTCATCACTGCACTATACAAAAGGTTTTTTCTTTTTCTTTGATTTTATGTTATCTTTTTCTTTTCTTTTTCAATGTTATTTAAAAATTTATTTTAATTTTATTTCCCCTTGCTCTCTTTATGAATCTGCATCTTTTTTTATTTTTTATTTCTTCATTATTTATTTGTTTCATTACTTAAATTTTTTTTTAACTATTTTCTTTTCTCTTTTCTCTTTTTAATAATTTTTAACCTTTTTTTCTAATTTTTATTTGTTGTAATTTTCTTTTCTCTTTTTTCTTTTGTTCTCTCTTGTCTTCTTCATTTCTTCAAATCTTTTTTTAATCTTTCCAATTTTTCTACTCCTTATTTATCTTTCTCATTTTTTTCAAAAGCTCTTTTTTCAACAAAAGATTTTTTTTTGTCTTTTTTCTTGAAATCATGCATTGTTCGTGGCCTTTTCTTTTTGTTGGTGTATATTGTTTTCTTCCTTAAGGTCCACTATATGATTTATTTAAATTCCTACTAGTATGCCAATAATGGCTTTTCAAATATGTGTGATTGTCACTACTTTTGAATACTTTGTATGATTCACATTTGAATTACTAGGGTCCAAAGAAGCATATACTAAGGTATTTAGATGGATCTAGCAACGATTGTTAAGTCCTATTTTCCCCTTTTGCGGACAATGGCACCTCTTTGAAGTCACTATAGAATGGCTTCTTGAGTTCCTGCAACTGCCAAATGACTACTCAAAAGTCTTGGACTATTGCGCACCTACTATACTATTGCTTTAGCACATTGCACATTGTAATTCAAAATGCAATTTGCAAACATCCTATATAGTCATCATTACACTTTTCTTGCATGAAATAAGGATACTTAGGACAATTATAGATGTCCGTGTTTTGGGGATGTCAAATAGGTGACCCTAGTACTTTTCTTGTCCCAATCCTTTCTAATCTCTTTAGCAAATTTGTCTATAACTTTTGATTTGAGACTTAAAATCTAAAACAGATTTTTTACGATGAAAGTGAGATTGATTTCCCAACTTCTTTTAATTCAAAGTTTTTTGAAAAAAGATAATCTACTATGCCTAAATGAGGTCTGAAATATTACTTGTGACACAATATTAATTCTTGCATTTTGTACATCCCACTTGGTTTGTCTTGCCTCCTACCACACCACTTGTATAATGGGCTTGTCATTTCATCTCTTTATACTCACACTTTAAGTGGCTTTGTAGCTATATGAAATATTTGCTAAATATGGTGTATTGTATGTGTGTATTATTTATTGTGTATGATGTATTGTTGTGGAGCTTTGAATGTACTCATATATGACTATAGAATAACTATTGTCCATACAATTGTCATTACACTCTTTTTAGCACACAATGTCGCAACTTTAAAATGATAGGAAAATGACTTCCCATGTCCTTGGGGAGTGACATGATCCCTAAATCCACATCACTTTAGAATGACTACAAAATGAGTTGCCATGTATTAGTCCATCTAAACAGCACAAAGACTCCATTGTAACTTCTAAATGACTATATAATGACTTCTGATGCGACCGTCCATGTTAGATGTGGCATGGATTTTTCATAACTTCATAATGATTTCTAAATGACAGGCCACATGGATGTCTACGTCAAACACAAGAGATCAACATTTTCCACATGGCAGCTAAGGAGCCATTTCCTTAACCCAAACTTTCTTTAACACTTGATCAGAAATAGTTAGTCACACACTTATACATCCAAGACTCTCTATTGTTAGTGATAATAAAAATTGTAGTCATTTATAAACTACTTGTCTACAATGACTTTAGGACCCTTGAGCCATTTTGTAGTCACATATGTCCAAAACGATTGCTCTGTAGTCATTCTTTGAAGTAGTTTATGTGTTCATTTTTTTGTAGTGTCTCCAAAATGTTTTGAAAATTACCTTACACACAAGCATATCATTTTTTAGAATGAAGATACCTAAACAACAGTGAAAATCTTCTTCAAGTCCCTTGCAAAGCTAACAAATATGTACAGTTCAAGTGTTAGTTGCCCCCATCTACACTAGAGCTCTAGCCATTGCATAATATTGGTCACTTTTAATTGACTATTCAATGGTTTAAGGATATGTGAGAGAAGTCATACCTTTAAAGAATGAGATCAAATAAGTGTCATTGTTGTAATCATGCAAGCCATTAGATGGATTTTGAGGCTTCTAAGAGATTGCAAGTTCCCCTGCTGCTGCGAGCCCAGGGAACAGGATAGCTGGCCTACTACCTCATCGTCCTGCGTGGTCGAGAGGCGACCAGGTCATTTCCGGATTTTTTTTTCTACTTATTTTACCATTTGAAGAATTTTAATTTTAATTTTTTTTCGATAGTCGGTTGTCCTTCACTACGGGGAACAGTGAAGGGGAACAGCCTTGAAACGGGCTCTCCCAGGCCTCAAAAAACATGTAATGCATCCAAGACATATAAATTTGTAGTTTTATTCACGATAAAGCTCAACCAAAAAGTCTTGAATGGTTTTGATCAAATAAACATTATTGTTGTGGTCCAAATGGATGGATAAAAAACACTCTTTACGAGGCCCAATATCATTCGCAATTATAGGTTTGCAAACTGCATTTTGGAATGCACAATTGGAGTGGTAGGAAGGAGCGCATTACTATTCACCATGGTAACCTTTGTTTTTGTCCAATTTAAAAAAACTACTTGTAAGTTGGATAAGGTAAAAGTAGCATTAGATTTTCATGGCATTTCTTGACACAACTAAACTACAATTCAACTCGGCAACAACCAGCTTGTAGTTGTAGAAAAAATGGTACAAAGAAACCAAGACCGTGGCTCCTTGAATTGTGACTTTGCTGCTACAAAAGAGTTCTCAAAATTGAATGGAAGATTTTCACTTGTAGGTGAGAAAGTTAGATGGATTAGAAGCTAGGTTCTAAGGAATTTGAAAAACAAACATTGGTCCTCTATGTACAAAATACATGTTGAAGGTTAAATTCAAAAAGCATAAGAGCTTTGTAACTTGACACGGATCTCTGATAACATTGGAGATCCAAATGTGGTAGAAACACAATAATGTTACTTTGAAAGATGTAAACGTAGATAGATAATTAAAGTGTTGTCTTACATTTGTTATAAGTGAGAAAACGAATAAAGAAGATGTTGCCTACGTAGAAATTTTCTAACACTACCAAAATCAACAAAATTGTGCTTGAGCAAAAAATGAGATCCCAGTAAAGGCATAAAGTCACAAAGGAACGGAAAATGAGATCACAAAACTATTGCAATTAGTCATAAAGGAACAAAAAATGAGATCACAAGACTATTGTATCAATAGGTACAAGATACTCACTGTTGCGATCAATAGGAGAAGAATTGAGTACGTACAAGAGATTGACTCAA
Source organism: Rhytidiadelphus loreus (assembly GCA_947034895.1). Lineage (NCBI taxonomy): Eukaryota > Viridiplantae > Streptophyta > Bryopsida > Hypnales > Hylocomiaceae > Rhytidiadelphus > Rhytidiadelphus loreus. Next base: position 21,214,534 of record OX344765.1, on the reverse strand, counting down.
TGTAAAGCTTGAATTGCAAAAGCTTGAGCATGAACTGATGATCAAATCAATAATATCTTCTAAAAATTGTGTTCATAATTTTTAATCAGCAATAAATTGTTTACAAGGTTTATAGACATGGTTAGTGCAACTACTTTGATCAAAATTTGATAGTGTTTCCATTTTTAAGACCACGACTCTTCTATAATGGTTCCTATTTTGACAAGTATGTAGAATTAATTCAAAGTTTCTAAAATCTACTATTTTTCAGGATTTTTTATTACGAGAAATCTAGGTTTTGTTTTCCAGCACTTTACATAAAAACTTCCCCTAACACTCTAAAAGTTGGAGTTAGACTATGCCACCTTCACAGACTGATAGGTTTGGTATTTACTTAAGAGCATTAGTATAAACACTACCGAATTACTTGCCTCAAGAACAACAATTTCAATATTGACCCCAAATTTTGACAAAGTTTAGGTGTGGTCATACTTTAATTGAATTACACACAATTTTATTGTAGCAATTAAAGAATAAAAAATGCATCCACACTACAAACATGCCACGTAAGAAAACCATGCTAGTTGTCCTTGTAGTAATTGCAGACGTATTGAATGATTGCAGTTCCTTCCAAACTTCTTATAGCCAATGGCTCCACAAAATGCCTCTACTCTATATGGATCATCTCCCTCAACCCTCCACGACATATTTAATTATTTATAGATCATTAAAAATTTTAAATATTCAAAATAGAATGAATACAAATTATATGTTCTAAGACTATAAAAAATTGTTAAAATTTTGCAAAAGAAATTATCGTTTTCAAATGCTCTCAAGCTACATATCTACTCCTGCATTTTTTACTGACTAGCATTTATGGGTTTGGAGACTCCCAAATTCCTCCAAAGTTCAATATATGCATTGGTGCACTATGATGATTGTTGAAGCTTGTCAATATTTTTTTCCTAATTTCCCTTATACACGTTCTATCAAAGGTTTTTTGTTGCTCCCTATCATTCAACAAAACATCAAAAATATCTAGAATAGCCTTTTTCATGTGTTCTTCCAATAGTTTCATCTTACACCACTCCAAATCAAGTCCCAACATCAAGCGCTTTGAAATTAAGCACAAATGAGGCCTTACATGTTCCCATTAACACACACAATATTGAGCATGTAGAAATTTTTATGTCTCGATTTGCGCTTGTAATGACTGTACATGCGCTTTCAAGTCGATTACTTGTTGTTGCAGCATCTTCATTATTCTATTGCTTGGTATAGTTCCTACACAATAACTAGGATTGAGCCCTTGACTTGAAACATAATTTCTTATACAAATGCCTTCATCTTCAATAACTTGATCCATATAATCATCCCTAGTTCTAGAAGTAGCTTCCTTTTTTGCACACCAAAAACATAGTTAGTACTCTAAAATCATACAATTTCAAACATATTGAGTTTCAATTTGTAACCTTTGAGTACTGGGGTACAAAGTCTTGATACAATAGTGCACTTGTTAAATACTTCTTCAATTTGTGACCGTCATCTAATATCTCACACATAGGTCCAAAAAAATGTATGAGACGATAACCACATTCAAATACCAAGTGATTCTAAGACAAAACCATTTAAAGTAGTGTTCAGATCTGGTACAATAATAGGGTCATGAAGTGTTCAAATCTAAAAATATGAATCTCGAACGATAGGGTTATGAAGTGTTTAGAACTATTTCATATGAATATTAATATGAAGTTTCAAGATGCTAAACATGTTAAAAATAAGAAATCATCTCTTTTTACATTGAGAAGTCTTCTCTTGATTGTACCTCACACTTTTAAAATTCATCATTTGTTGACATTTGACAATCTATTTAATTATGTACTCCTATGTGCTTGCTACATTTTGACAACAGTGAATTGCCTAATGACTATTTAACAATTTCAGGCTTTTAAAAAAATCACCTTTGCTTCATAGAAGGATTAGAAGCATTACAATCAACCACGGCATTTATTTTCATGGTCTTTCTCCAAGAGCTCAGTGAACCAAGCTTAAAGTTCAAAATTGTTTTAGACAACACTATCATACTTGTAAAAGATGTCAATGTACTTCTTGTTCCATCTCTTGATGTCCATCTAAAGTTGAAGCCCATCTATTGTGTAAAGATAGTTTTCAATTAGAAGCTTTATGATGTCGCACTGCAAATGTGTACATTATGTAAAAATTTGTATTATATATTATTCTTTTAGATTTTGATTATAATAATATATATAAAAAGATGACAATACTTTAAGTGGCTTTAAGGTGATGCCTTCTCATACATACTATTTATTAAAAAAATATAGTCATTTGAGAGTCTCATTAGTTTGAAGTGATTTTTTTTCAAATTATAGAATTTTATTGTTGTTGGTTTTAGTTTCTATATTTTACTATCTTTAGTTTCAATATGTCGAATTAGAGGGGATTTTTAGACTCTCAAAAAGGATAATCTCAACTAGAATCGAAGCTTGAATTTTCTTTGTCACAATTGTTGGATGAACCTTTGGACTTTGCATTGCTACGAGAGCATCTATAAGGAGAAGTTGGACCTTCTCAATTGACGAAATAACCTCACATGGAGAAACGATGGCATAAGAATCTTCAATATAACACTCGAACTTTGATGATTCTATTGCAGGTTGGATGTGTTGAGCTCAATAGTCGAGAAGTGACATTTGAAGGGTGTTGTGAAGGTCTCAATAATGATCAATACTATTATATGGTTAAACCTATTGAAAGGAATCGTGACCACCAATGTTAATTACAAGAGCCAGTCAATCCTCTAACTAAGGCGGATCGTGTAAATTATATTGATGCTACCCTTAAATGTATCGTCAAGTTTTTAAAGATGCAATGACGTTTCTATTGGAGTTCTGTTTTTTTACTTTTTAGTAGGTAACTGCTTAATCGTAATCTTCATTTTCATACTTGGAATATATTTATAGTTATTTTTGTGTATATGAAGTTGTAAGAAGATAAAATGATATTAATTTGCCTTATAGTTGAATTTTAGAGATGATAAGTATTTTTAATAAAGGAATTATAGGGTCAATTATGTTAGCCAAAGTATTTGGGGATCCACCTATGTTAAAAAGAGGTATGGGCTAATTCATATGGCCGAGCATGTGGCTTAGGAATTTAGGAAAAAACTTGGGAAGTTTCTCCAAGGATTGGAGTGTGATATTTGGAGTTAAAAAAATTAGTTTTTGAAAGAGACATCTCATTGTATAGGAAGCTTTTCGTAATGAAAATTTGAAGAGTTGTGTATCATAATGTAGAGTTTTTAAAAAGCTCTTTTTCAAAATTTGAGAATTTGATATTCAAAAGTTGTGCTAGTTTGAATGGAGGGAGGTCTATTGCCTTTTATGTAAAAATATCGAGACTTCGATTGGCCATAAAAGATGAAAAGATCTTTTACTTACAATGAAATTTTGAAAAAGTGTAAGAAATTGTGTTATCTTTCTATGAAGTCATCAATCATTCTATTTAGAATTTTTCGAACAAATTGTAAGTGTCAAAGTAGAAGAGGGATTTGTTGCCCTCAACTCTAAAGGTTGAAACTTCAGGTGACTGTAGAAGTTGAATAAAGTATCTATTTGATTTGAAATTTGGAAGATAGATAGAAGTTTGTATTATCTTTCCAAAAAGATATCACTCATCTCATTTGGACTTTAAGGCAACAATGACACAAATTCTTAATTTGATTTTGGAAGGTTGAAGCGAAAGATATTAAGACTTGTGGTGTTGTAGGCTTGTAGCTTGTGGCTTTCTTTTCTTTATAAGTTTTATTGTTGCGGGCAATATGGGTCAAACTATTGTTTAGCCTCATTTTGTGTTGTGGCAACAAAGTAGGGTTTTTTGCCCATATGGTCGAAATTTGCTCTGTTCTCACGGTGAGCCTAGATTGATGACCAATAGATTGTGGGTTTGAAAGTTTAAAATTCATATTCACCGACAGTATCTCGTACTATGCCATTGGTTCTATCCATCATATATCCCATGGTTTCTTATCCCTACCAGGATATATGAGCCAACTTAAAGTCTATATAGAATAGGCCAACGGAAAATAGTTTTACGACAATGTAGAAGATTCAATGATCAAAACTAAAGATTTATGCATGATAGCATTTTCTTTTGTTCTTGAGCCATTTTTGGTTGCAAATAGGATCCCTGTGATTTTCTGAGGTAAACCTCTCTTTATACAACAATATATTTAAAAATTATGAAGTCTCTTTTATATTATGTTCAATTATTTTCATTTAGTATCTAAAAAATATAAAGTCTCTTTCATATTATATTCAATTATTTTCATTTAATATCTATTTTGTGTGTAGGTTACAATATTTTGTTTGTTGGGATTAGTACCAAATTTTTAAGTTGAAGCCATTGACTGTAAGCTTTTTGAAATGGTATAAAGTATCTTGCCGTCAAAGAGAATTTTGTTGTGAATGCCGCTACGCGGCAGGGCAAGGGTGCGAGGGACCCTTTCATAATACAGAAGCAAGAAAGAAATTACAACGAAACACAAGGAATGTCAAAGTTCCAAACATTAAGTCCTTAGTGGCCGAACACAGGGGACCAAACACTTTTAAATTGCTGGGAAACGAGTTCAAGCTTGTCCTTATTTTTAATCCTGGACCTAAAGTCTGTCAAAGAGAATTTGATGAAGAAAATTTGATATTTATAGAGAACTCCATGATATGGTATGTATGATGGAAGAGTTTTTTAATTGAAAAGTACAAATATAAAAGTTGAATGTACTATTTTTTATAATATAAAAATGTGAAAATGTACTTTTATATCTTTTATTAAATTGCAATGGTACAAAATTGTGTATTTGTTGCAGGATTATTGAGCTATTTAAAATACATTTAGAGACATGGCAAAAATCAGATTTTAATTTGATAAAAGTTCATAATATGAAATATTATGCAACTTCAATCAAATGATATGGCGCTCTAGTAGAATATAGTACAAATATGTATGAGCATTTTTACATAGCTATTTTAAGAACATGTTATAGAATAAGCAATAGAAATAATTTCCTTGATCACATTGTAAAATACAATCAAAGACTTGAGGCTTTGAAGAGGGATGCAATGAGGAATGGAGTTTATTCTCGTTCAATTGGAAAGAATGTAACATTAGAAAAGGTAAATGAAAATAGAGTTTTGAATGTATTGTACTATGTATTTTTATATTATTATTTTTAATTATGAATATAAACATGTCAAATTGAAAATAAGTAGATGTGAAATGTGTTACTCTATTTCAAAGAAGAAAAAAAATGGAGAAGGATGATTTTGCAGACTTTAGAAATTAGAAAACACATTCTAGTGGGATTTTTTACAAACTTGAATATAAAATGAATTCAGTTGTCTACACCTACAGGAAGCTCATCCACACAATCAAGAATCCTTCAACAACAACAAATTGTGAACATAATTTCACAAGAAGACATTGTTACAAATTTGAAGATTTGTTTAGAAACTTACCTAAATCAAAATCACATGATAGGAAGACAAGTTTGTGTTTACACATGAGTTATTAGAACTCGAATTTTAAATTATACATTTCAAACATGAAATGCAAATGCATGTGAAGACAGTACTAAATGTATACCATTGTGTGATTATGCTTGCAGATAGAACAATTTTATAGATTTGTAGCTCTATGTTATGGTTAGAGTTTGAGGTTGGAAACAACTCCAACGTTTCCTCGCGCAACATCATCTTTCCATGCAAAAGAGTGGTTTGGCAAAGTTTCAATAAAAATAGAAGAAGAAAATGAAATAGAGAAGACATGTTATGCTCAACTCCGCCTTCTTTTCAACTACAACATAAAAGAAGGTGCAGACAATTATGTAACCAAATAATTGTGTTTAGTAAAAATGTATGAATAGATAGAATTTGATAATATAGATGCATAATAATCGAGATAATAACAACAAATTGTAATGGTATTTGAATGTTATAGTCCAATACCTCATCTATGGCATAATGATAGACACTTGTATCTTTTGCTCATGTTCTCTAAAATGTTGAACCCTAAACCAATTTTAATATTATGTAATAATAAATCGATGAACTTTGATTTTAATCGAGTTCTAGTGCATTGTACTTCTAAACGCCTAAGGCACCCAATAATGGTGTAGACAATACTTTGAAGTTAAATAAATTCTTGAATAAACACGTTTTTAAGAAAAAAACTTTAAAATTGATTCTCTAGATTTATAGGTGAAAGTTTTGAAGCATTTAATTTATATTAATGAGATGAAGCTTATGAGGAGTTTTAGTTTGTGTACAATTTTGGATTTCCTCCTCTAAAATAAACTATGAAGTTGTTTATTTAACTTGTAGAGGCCCAAGCTATGTTATATGATAACATAGAAATTTTTGGCATCTTACTACAAATGGAATTTATTTTACTTTTGTTTGAAATTTTCACAAAATAAGGAGACTAGGAATAGATGTACGGCCCAACAACTTTCATAACTTCTAACTACATAATTGAAAAGTTATTGTATGATATGTAGTTTTTTTTCCTAGGTGGGCATTTGAGCTAATAAAAAAAATCATTTAAGAAAAAATAAAATCATAGGATATAAATTGTATATTATAACATTACAAGCATTGAAATTGGCATTTTTCAATTACATAACTAAATTCTTCACAAATTATTATTTTGAATCATTTTCTACTTCATTCTACTTACAATGTATTTTGAATATGTTGATACAATTCCAAATGACTTGAAATTTTCCAAGCATGTGGCCAACTTGCCTTTACGAATGAATTTAAGGAAGCACCACTGACATGGACACTTTTTCATAAGAAAATGAGACCTTGTGAAGTGCAACTGCCCTATTTTTGTAGTGATAGAAAAAATGACTTTTGTCAATGTAAACATGAATATGATGTAATGAATATGGTGGAAATTTCTGAATTTTTTTCCACGTCTTCTAAAACCAGCTTACTACATTATCCTGTAGTCACATGTGTCCAAAATTGTTTTTATTTGTAAAATGCGCGACTTGTATAGGAAACAATAGTGTTAGAGTGTTTTTGATGAAAACATAGTCAAAAACCTTTAGGGGTCAAATACAAATACTAAAACTATAGCGCATTAAATGTCATTGATATAGTGAATCAAATATGGAAATTTGACAAGGTATGTAAAATGTCAACCTCTTTTGCAACCATAATAACTTAAATGATTTGAAGTTTGAAGTACGTAATTGAAATTTGTCTTTAGGGATGAAACTTTAAATATAGGTGTCAAAAAGAGGAATGATGTACATGGAAAATTATGAATTTAGTCTATTTGAACATTTGGTTTTGAGGCGATATAATTGCAGTTCTGAAACAATACAATAACAATACAATAGTGAATTTGAAATTTAAATTACAACAATATAATCTCTAGGTGGATTCAAATCAAAATACTAATAATGAAAGTTCATTGCTTGCAATACAATTTTTATACTAAAATAATTCTACAACAATATAATAACGTATAACAACGAAAGAAATAACAACAATATTGCAACAGACTTGAATAATTCAAAAATTGTTGCAATATTGAAACAATAATGCAATGAGTACCATTGCAATTGTTTTCATTTTCTTGATGAGGTTCCAAAGACTTGTTTTGATCATATAACTTCTCATTCATCCAAACCAATAATTGACTTTCAAAAAAAACTTTTATGTATGATGAATTTGATGAAATTGAGGTAAATAAATAAATATTTTTAGCAAAAAATGAAAATATTCAGAAAGGAATTTAGGCACTAAGGGGTTAATAAAGAAGAACATTAGATGAGATTTCCCTACTGGGAAGGGCCACGAGTTCCCAAGTGGAAAATTGGACGAAACTGGACGAAACTGGCCATTCGCAGGGCCTGTCGACCTGGCCAAGTGACTGCTATGTCGATTTTTAAAATTAAAAAAATAAAAATAAATAAATTTTGTTTTCCATTTTAAGAACTTTAATTTTTATTTATTTATTATTTTAAAAACAAATAAACTGTCAGCCGCGTTCAATAGGGCTCGGGGGAACGGACGGGGGAATGGAACTGGGAATAGCCTGAAATCACATCTAATGGGTATATTGTAGGCATCCTAAATAAAAAATTTAGAGGCTATACTAGAACTACCCATCTTTCTAAATAGTTGATTATTTACATTTTAAAAATAAAAATGACCCTATTTTTGCTCTCATATAGTTTCCAAGATCTGAGGCTTAGTGAATTCCCTTGGAGACCATGGTTTTGAAAATTTAACCCAAAAAAGCATAAGTAAATGTTAAGGCTATCAATGTGAAATATCTAAAATTTGTATGCATGATTACAGTAAAGAACACATTAGATGGGATTCTGGTGAAGTAGAGGGCTACAAGTTCCCATGTATTCCCAAACGCTGGGAACTCCGCCACGCATGATGCTAATGTGGTCGAGAGACGACCACATCAGCAATTATTAAAAAAAAAATTAATATTTTTTTAATTTTTAATTTTAAATAAATAAATAAATAAATAAATAATTTATTTTTTATTTTTTATTTTTAATATTTATTTTTTGGCAGCACAGTTGGTTCCCAGCAACTAGAACTAGCTTGAAACAGCCCTCCCCAAGGCTAAATCCCATGTAATGTCTTGGGGAGCAAGGGTTGCTATTATGTGAGCATGGAAGTATGAGCCTATGAGTCTAGAATATTATACACCTATGTTATAGATGTATATTATACTATAGAAACCACAAGGCATATTTGGTGTTTGTAGGGTATATATGTTATAAATATCAATATTATAGGTGTTTATGATATATACACCATCTATAATGTGTGGTATCTATATTATAGGTACCTATATTGTACGCTCAATGCTCACAAGCTCACATTCTTGGGCTCACATACTAGCACCATTGTGAAAGTCATAAAAAGTATTCAAGAAACTTGTCTTTGAAGCCTCCAAACCTAACATGTCCCTCAAACTTCCTAACTTTTGTCTCCCCTGCTCTTTTCAATAAAGAATATGTTTAAAAAAATATCAAGGAACTTTTCATTGTTGTGGAATAATGAAAAGTTCCTTAAAAAAAATCCAAAAGTGGAAGAAATGAGTTGTAAAGAAATTGTCTAATTGATTACAAGAAAACAAGATTCATGATAAAGCATGCAAGATCCAAAAAACCATTAAGTTGTAGTATATAATTGACTAGCTATTAATATCCATATAAGGTGAAAACACCCCCAAAACGTGCATCTACCCATTCTTAACAAGTAGAATTCTATTCAAAGTGTCCCCCGAAAGTGCAATTAAATTGTCCCTATTTGATTTTATAACCAAGCTATGTGATGGTTTCAGTGGCCCTAGGAACTTCCACTTTGAAAACTCATAGTAATCATATGTCTTATCCAATTTAATTTAAATTTTTTTTTTTTTTTTAATTCATGATTTTCAATTGCTAATACTACAAAAATGTTTTTTCCTTCAAGTAGGTGCCTCCAACTATATTGAATTGCTTATTTTGGGTGTATTCACCTAATGTCATCTTCTTGAAGTCGTTGAAAGTGTGTCCCCATTGTTAAAAATGCGGTATAGGAGTAGACTCTTATTGCGACCCTCTCCTTCAAACTGCCCCCTACAAGAAGCTTTGTAATAGACATTAAGCAATTTAAAATGGATGCGTATTGGCTAGTGAATGGATTGTCAAGAATGTGAGAATGGTTTAAGATTTGTCAAATATTGGTTCAGAGTTTGCTAATGGATGGAATAAGAGCCAAGGTGGGTCCATTTCAAGCTAAGTGAATAAGTGTCCATTAAATTTTTGAAAATGAGATTTTGCAACTAAACTACTTTTTTATAGATACTAAAGAATTTAAGATTTTTTTTTATAAATGGTTGCATTTTTTAACCATGTACATTACTTTTTGCATGCTACAATGCTCGTTTTTGGTAAAACCGTATTTGTTTATAGATTGTGTGGCTTTTGCAAGACATACAATTAGAAATAGACGCCTACAACATATTTCTTTGGAAATTCATTATTAATTCACAAATGCTCCAAAAAATATGGTACCACTTTTGTTAGATTCTACAACAATTTTTCTTCTAGAGAAACCCATTCAAAAGACCGACCTACCCTTAAAGGGTTGCTTCATGAGTACACTACCTTATTGGTATATGCAATTGATTATGGCTACAAATTTGGCAAGTTGATGTGTGTCAACATAATGTCCATGGAGGATAGTTTTGCTATCATGGCATGTTTCTATTGGTTAAAGAGAGGCATATTAAGATTGATAATATTCATTGTTTGTCTTGTGCAAATTTTCAAGAGGATGGATATGAAGTAGAAATTTCATTGGTTTGGGCAGTAAGAGAAATCTGAGAGAAATCTCACTACTACCAATTGGTATTAACTTAGTGAGTGTAGATCCACCTAACATAATCTAAATGCACAAGACTTTCACCATTGTAGCATGTTTTGATTGGTTAAGCAATCAAAGAAGTCAAACGGCTCAACTCTTCTACAATGATATTATATATAGTAATTACAAAGTAGGCCAATTCATCAAGAATAATCGCAGGTCAATACCAACCTTGCCACCTATGGCTTGGTAGGTCCTAACTAACGGCATTACATGAGTTTTCAGGCCTCTAGAAGGCCTTTTTATCCTTGTTTCTATTCCTGTGAACACTGTTTTGTTGCCCAAAATATATATTTTAAATATATATATATTTTTTAAATTAAATTTATTTATTTATTTATTTATTTTAATAATAATAATAATAAAATAATATGCTACCAATGTAGCCGTTGCCCGACCACATTAGCATGCTGATTTGGCAGCATGTAAACGCTTGGGAATGTTGTGATAGCTCACAATCTTCTACAAGGCTGAAATCTCCTCTAATGCGGTTATTCCGATAACTTGGCCTACATTGCAATTACCTAGTCTGTAATGAAATTGATCCTCTTGCAAAAAAGTGAAAAAAGAAGTAATCTATGTATAGAGGCATTATAATTGAGAACAACCCCTTGGTTCATGCCCCTTCTTCTTCTTGGTCGCATTGTACACTCACACACTCAAGTGTTTGTGTTTGACCCAATTTGGGTAGTTTTTACAGTATAGAGATGATGTGTAGCAATCGTGTCCGGAGGCGAAAAGGTCCAACAAACGTCATCCCGATCTCCACTTCCAAGATAAGACCACCACTACAAATGGTGCCTACATGGCCAAATATTGATTGCATTTGGCCGAACCTAAGATGGTAAATACTCCACAAACAAATGCCAACATGCACAAGCCTAACGACAAAATCAAGTAGATTTTGATTTGCGTCACTTTCAATGAATTGTCCCGAATGACATTTCCTAGTGTTGAAATATCATCATACCATACAATACCATCTCTAGTTCTAGCTTTCATATCCTTTAAATTCATCAGATCCTCAAAATTTGGCAAAAACCACAGACATAATAGGGATACAGACCCAATGATCACTGCCATTAATCCACAACATGCAAGAAGAAAAGACAAGGAAGGAAAGAACAAGAAACATGCAACAAGGCTACATGGATTCATATGCCCCTCGCTATCGAAAGAACCCGGTAGTTGCAGAATGGCCACTATTGTCACTGCCACCAACAAAGTGAACCCAACGCCAAAGGAATTGAATTGTTGGACAAAGAAACTTCGTGGTACCATCAAGTTTTTCAGCTGCCAATCACCAAAACACACAGACTAACTTCATTACATACCACATGTGTGTTTTGAATGAATTCAAAAATCAATCATCTACATTTGCACTACAAATTTACAAGCATGGGCTTGCTAATTAAAGTGCTACTATTAATTGCGAGTACTTTCAACTTTGCATGCATCCAACACCAAGAAATTACAACTTTGGTGAGGTTATATGTTGTGAAGTGTTGTATAGTACAATGTCAATTTGGTTGGTTATATGCTTGTTTGAAATCAAAATCTAGTCTTGAATTTGTACACTTGTGAGGTAAATCATGGTAACATTTCAAGTTAAGTACCTGTTTTTTCTCATCGCAATTTTCGACATGATCTTGCCTTTGGGGTAAGTTAGTTCAGATACCTCCAGGTTTTGTTTTCTTGGAGACCCAACATGAATGCCGCAACTGTCATTTTTGTGCTTGCATTGAGTCACCGTGCTGTGGACTGGCATTGTTGGCACTGCATCTTTCTTGGTTGTTGGTCAGGAAATCCAGATTGACGGGAGTCACAACAATTTCCTGCGTAATTCCCGCACAACACATTGTTGATAGAGTGCAGAGAAGAGATCATCCTTGAATCAGGAAAGCATAGACTTAAGTTTATGATACATTCAAAACTAATAATAATTCTTGTAGCAAGCCAATGGATGTCAGTTACATCTTCTATAGTGTACCTAAAAGGCTGTATTCTTGTGCTTCTTGACATTTTGTTTAAATCTTTGAGCGACCATGGTGACTCTTACCACACCCATCCATTGTGTAGTAGGCTGCAATTATCAATAATTGGATTTTTTTCCACACACAAATGGCATCTCTAAAAGATAGAAAAAAACAAGTGTGTTTTTTGTGCACATTACTCAGGGCGTATCTCCCCTAGCAACTGAATGGTAACCGATCTTTGGTATAAACACTGAAAAAATTGGTCTTGATAATAGCACTAACTGAAAATTACTGCAAAGTTGAACTACTATTATTCAAGTCAACACGAAACATTTCAATGTTTAGTGTTGACACAAACCTTTTTTTTTGCTCTTTCTTTTCTTTTTCTAGATTCTCTCCACCAATATTCGAGCTCTAATTCTGTTAAACTAGGGGAATTCCACAATTTTGGCACTTTTGGACTGATACTCAAATCTATACCAATCCTGGCTTCATTTTTTTAATCTTTGAGCACTTGAGTGTCACAATTTTGATACATTGAAGCACACCAATTTAACGAATCCAACTATGTGGGGACATTCTCATATGGAAGCACGATTAACGGTAACCTTAATATTCTCAATTTCTCATTGTGTAATAGATGGATGATGACATAGTTGCCTGCCTGGTGGAAAAAGAGATGCCCCTTGTCTAAGTGAGGTAGAGTGATAATACCCAGGGGATGCACAAACATACATGGGAAATTAATCTCCATCACTGTAGAAGCAAACATGGTAATGAAGGTGAAGATACAACGTACAAAGACATATAGTGAAGCAACACCAAAGATGTTGAAGAAACAACAAACTGATGGTGAAAAAAGGTAGATGAAGCTTGCTTACATCCGAAGACCTCGAGTTATGGGCACCATCAGTTTCTTCTATGAGGAGCTCCACATTGCCAAAGTCAACTGTAACATGTTTTTGGTACATCTTCACCACTCATCCTCTTCCAAGTGTTAGACAACTTGAGCTAACTTGTTGAACCAGCTTAAATTGCACCAGCAACCAGTCGGGCAATGAATCAATTATACACACTTCATCATCAATTTTGTTAAATTTGGAGCTATTCCGGGGCCTATAACAGCTAAAAGTGAGATACAAATCTACACAAAGCTTCAAAAACTAGGAGAGGTATTGATTTATGTCTGGGGTTGTGCACCCTCTAAATGCTAAAGTCATGGACCTGAATATCGCCAATTTGATGCTCTTTGTATCCTACTAATTGCAACGCAAAACAAATGTGGGGTGAGCAACTCAGACATGCCATTGAAAATTAACCAATTAGCACCTCTACATACAACCCAAAAAATGAGTTGGCAAGCCTGGGACTTCATCCCAATCCCGTTTTATTACAATTTCTAGCTAGAAATCACCCGCACTTTACGATTTGAAACAAACTATGACAATTGTTTTATTGTCAATTTCGATGAGTTGGAGTCATCGGGAGCTAAAGATTGTGACATACACCAACAACAAGCTCTAAAGACTAAAGCAACTATAGACTTTTATTTTGAGTCCTTAAAGTACCGAAGTAGTGTCCAAAATGCCACCAATTCTAACAAAATTGGTGTTTTGGATAACTGGTTTGCATAATGAATACTAGGTACAAAACTTGACAATTTGTGCACTCTCTCTCTATTTGCTTACCTCAATTTGATAATTTACAAAAACAAACAGATTCCTTGCTAGCTAGCTCCCTAACTCCAAGTAGCAACTTACTTACGCAATTGAGCACTTCTACTGGTGGCAATCTTTGCTATACAAGACTAACTCAAGAATAATCTTATTAAGATGGAGGCTACAACTTATGTTGATTGAAGACAACGAAGTGTAAGGCCACATGAGACTTGTATAGATGCATGTATTCCTCACTTGCTTTCAAATGAAGACCACAAGAAATATAATTGATACACTGCTGGGTCCTGTGTTTTTTTGAGTGAAAAATCACTCGGCCTAACATGTTTTAGCATGTTGGGCAAGGTCCTTCCAAATTTAAGTCAATGCATTGAGGGCACTTGACAAGTACCAATTGTTCCAAAAAAACCCGTTGCTTGCTCTAACATCATCAATTTGCTTTAAAAGTTAGAACACTCCAACAATACAAGCAAGTGAGAATAAACCATAATTTACTGAACACCACAAAATGCAAGGCAATAGGAGACTTGAACAAAAATGTACAAAAAAATGTAGTACTGCTGTACAATCCGGCGACATCCCTTCTCCGCTACTACTTATTTTTTGAAACTAAGTAAAAAGTTGCTCTTAATTATCAATCCTGTAAGGACTAAAAATATTCAATGAAAGACTTTGAGGGCTCCTGTACGTGAAACCGAGGATTGCACAGTCAAACATGTTGGTTGGCTTAACATGTTTCCACATAGAGACGTCTTTCTAGCTAGCTCCTGAATGAACACTAGAAGAGAAAGGTATGTTTTAAGTGTGTTTTTAAGTATAGTCCTAGAGATTAGATATTAAATAATGACCTTTACATAGATTTTTAATAAAAATTTATTAGAAATACATGTATTTCCAATAAATGTTTACTAAAAATCTACATAAAGGTCAATACTTAATATCTTATTTCTAGGACCATACTTAAAAACACACTTAAAACACACCTTTTTCTTGTAGTGATGACATTCATGTGCCAAGAGACGAGCTGTGGGTCTTTCTACAATCAGTTACTGGAATAAGAAAAATTTGTGGTTTAAGTGGCTCACAGTTCATGGGTGTGCTTGCATGAAATTAAGATTTTTTATAGTGAAAGGAACCTTCATTCATTCATGGGAGGCAAAGGGGTTGTTGTTGTGAAGTGTAAGGATCAAGGTTTTTATGGATTTTGTGACTACAATAGTATTGTTTAAGACTTTAGAAGTGGGTAGTTAGTTGGAGCTAATGACCATTGTCCTAGCTTGTTGTGATCATTGTGTAAGGAATTTATATTCATTATCTAGATTACCTATGACATGATGTTTGAAGAACATACTTAGTAATGAACAAAACACACAACTATAGTATGACTTCGTCCCTATATCATGGCTTACCCGGCCCTCTAAATAATTAAAGTCCTATTCAAACTTCTTCAATTGTAAGGTAACAAGTCTTTAAAGTAACAAGGCCTTTCTATCAAATAGCCCCTGTAAAAGGGTCTACGATGGTTAATGTAGAACTAAAAAATTGATATTTAGAAGTTCAATACTCTATGTGGTGTCCAAACAAAATGGGAAGTTGTAGGGGAAGAAAGCTACTAGGGATGAAACTCAATCTTGGTATGGATGAAAAGAGAAAGGGCAATGCAACAAACAAGAAAAATTTGTAAACAAATAATGAAAAGCTGTAAATGTTTCGTTTTCAATTAGTAGAAATATGGTGATGAATGTTCTTCTTTCAATGTTCCATTTTTAATTAGACAACGAAAAGCACTTTTTCACCCCATGTTGCATGCCATTAAAATACAAAAGGATTGCTTTGGGGATACATCGTGACCCATTCACAAAACTATGCCATGTGATTACTACACCACCTATGAACTAAAATAGCAGCCTACTAGCTTTCATTTTCATAAATTATTACTAAATGTTTAGCATTCCAAAAATTATGCAACTTCTTGTGTTTCCTATGGATTTCATTCTCTTTTCATTGAATATTCATCCAACAAAACCCACACTCACTTTCAATTCATCTAGTAAAGGGTTGTTTTTTAAACATACTTTAACTTCTTTCAATCCAAAGCCTCCTATCCTTGTTTCTTCTAAAGACAACAAATCCTACTTTGTCCCTTTAAAGCTTTGACGTCCAAAATCTAAATGATGAACAAAGAGATTCAAGGGTCTGACCTTTTTTACCATAAAACTTCTCATTCACCCAAACCATGCTTGAATTTTATTTTCGAAGAACTTTTTGTGTAATGAATTTGATGGAAATAGAGATAAATACTATATAGTAGACTTCAGAGTTTCGGTAGGCTTAGCTAAGGCTACAACTTGCATACCTTATCCAATTTCATTGTCTCTTTAATTCACTTCTCCGTTTTGAGGAGTAATAAGTTATACAGTAATGTAGACTGACTGCTTGTGTATGTAAGTTATCAACGGAATCGACGTGGAACTACGAATTGAATCCAATTAGAATAAGAATCAGGGTTTACAATGGATAGTTTAAGTATAGTTTAGAGGCTTTGGAATGAAGGCAGGGGAGGGAGGGAGGAAGCTTTGTATAGACAGAAGCTAACGTATCCGTGATGACGAAATTTGAATAATAGCCACCTTCCTTGAAAATCGAGCCACTACTATAGACAAAGTCTCAAGTATTGGGTAGCTATAGTAGAGTCACCCACTCACTACTAGGGATCCATACCCAACTTGTTGTAGGGTGTATATAAACAAAAATATTCCAATAAAAAATCAAGAAAAGATATGATCGCTAAGGGGTTAAGTTATGCCATTATTTAGCGACGATTGTTTGTGTCCCTTGTGACCAAGTTCCTTCTCTTCCCCCTTTCTGAAATGCAATGACTGTCACTCCTCAAATGGAAAGAATCCACGGATGTACCCACGGGCTCCACCTGGCATCACACGTGGCGACTGCCACGTGGAAACCCAGGTGGAACACAACAGTAACGAACTGCACCTCGCCTCATCAGGCACCAAATCATGAAAGATTGAAGACCGTCGCACTCTCCTGCTCGTCCCTCTCTTTTCGATTTGTCACAAGATTCCCATTGCCCTCTCAAACGGGAGCACCTGGGTTTCTGCCAAAGAATTCTATCCCAGTGCTAGCGACGATGGGTCTTATGAGTAAGCTGCGAGCAGGCCGTCGCACCACTTCTTCTTCTTCTTTTTCCGAGAAGAGTGCTGCGGCTTCTGCTCCTCGACAGCTGCGTCCGGGCACGCGGGCGGAGCGCGCTGCAGGGGATACTTCGGGGATTGCAGATAACAAGCGGGAGCTCGCGTTTGCCGCTGTGTTGGCTCTTGTGGGCATCGCTGCGATCTACCCTGCGCTCTACTTTGGGGTAAGAATTGAAGGAAGCCCCGGCGTTCAAAGTCCTCCTCATTCTATTCAATTAGTCTTGGAACATGTTCAATTGGTACGACTTAATCGCTCTAGAATGCGAAGTGGAAGAGAAATACACAAAGGATAGGTAAATTTTATGGGGTGATCCAAGATTGGAGTCTCAGAGTGTGGATTCTGAAGTCTGGGTTCGGATTAGGTCTGTGACATTCAGAATTGTTACTTCTACTGCCGAACAGAAGTTCCTATTAATATTACACTAGTCGATCTTTCAATGTGTTCAATTGGAGACTATTCAGTCGGCCTAGAATGCGAATGGGAAGAGAAGCCTGGAAGGATACATTTTTTTTAATGGGGTGATTCAAGTTTGGAGTCTCCGAATGTCGATTCTCAAGTCTTATGTCTAAGTATTAGGTCTGTAAGGTCTGTAACATTCAGAATTGTTACTTTTGCTGCTGAGCATAGTTTCTGTTAGTACACTACACTAAAGATGATATTTAGTGTTGAGTGACATTTAGTGTTTTTACCCCCCTACTAGCTACAACACTAAATCTGAACTTGTCCACAATTAGTGTTAGACTTGAATGTGCCGGCTGCAAACTTCAGAGCCTTGTAACTTTTGCAAAAATTCTTCAAATAAGGAAAATGAGATGTTTTTCGGCATCTACAAAAATTGTAGATGCCGAAAAACATCTCATTTTCCTTATTTGAAGAATTTTTGCAAAAGTTACAAGGCTCTGAAGTTTGCAGCCGCCTAGCCCTAATCGGTCCGATTCTGTCGGTGAACAGTGATATTCCGTCTGATATGACAACTCTGGTTCACATTTAGTGTTTGAATTGACATTTAATGTTACTTACTTTCATAGGGTAATTGACTTTTAGTGTATGCCTTCGTATTTAGTGTACAAGACACTAAATATCATCTTTAGTGTAGTCAATCCTCCAACCCATTCAATTGGATACCAATCAATCACCCTAGAATGCGAATTGGAAGAGAATACACAAAGGAAACACTAGTTTTAGGTGTTGGAATCCTCTTATTTTCACAAGGTATGTTTGTATGCAATCTAATCATATTGAGGTTAGGTTTCACCCTACAATTCCGTGCTCCAAATAAGGGTCAAAAAGAATTTTGCTTCTCAAATGGTGCAAAACTTTTTTGATCCCATTTTGCAGCTTAGAGTTGTAAGAGTGGAACCAAAATCTCAATTTAGGTATATGGCAACGCAATGTAATTAGATTGCATATAATCATGCTTGCTCAAAATTGCATGGATGGGACCAAACCCAGTTTAGGACAACATTTAGAGTGCATGCAGTCATGCCTAGTTGTCATTAGTTTTTTTCAAATGCAATCTAGGATACGAATTGAAAAGGTGTTAACATTACTTTACTGAGTCTCAGTTCTAGTATGTTTAATATGAATATGAATATTTTTTTAACTAGTTTTTTTTTCTGGTAAGTCTAGTACTTTTGTCTCTAAACTTTTTCTTTTATAAATTTAGAAAATAACGCACCTAGTCCATTCATTTTTTTTCTATTGAGCGATGTGAATGGAACATTTTTTTCTCATTTTGCAACAGATTTGTATATCCATCTGACAGCCTGTTTGATGATCATCCACCCAGGCTTCGGTTCTGGACAGGAATACCTAATTCTGTGATGTTTTATCTTGTTTAGGTTAGCTCCCAGCCACCGGAAATTAAAGCAGCCAAGAGCCATGGTGGGTCGTCTTAATGCTTCTTGTTTTTACACCTTGCAATGGAATTTGTAGTACAGGGTCTTTTGTTGGAATGAGAACAAGGGGAGCTAAATTTGTGTTGTCGTCTATGCAGCTTTAAATATGAAGAATTGGGTGAATTTTTCGTTAATTGAGAATCACAGAGTTGCACATAACACAAGAATTCTCAGGTTTTGATCATGGCCACATGTCCTGTATGAGAAAGCTTTGGATTTTTTATGCATCAAATTTTTTCCATTGCTGTTTTTATCATGTCTGGGACAGTGGTGTTTAGGACCCGCCCCTGCCGACCCGACGTTCTATAGGGTATCAAAGGCGACGACGTCCTATCCAAAGTATAGATTTCTAGAGCATTTATTTGATCCGGAAATTTCTATTGTATTCATTAGAACCAAAGGTCAATGAGATCAACCCCTGGCGGATCTCTTTTTGGTAATTTTTTCAAGTATACTTAAGCGAGATGGCTTTTAGAGTCTAGCAACTGTTCTTTGTTTGTCACACACCTACTCGCTTTGAAGAGCACGATGAACCAGGATTGGGGGCCTTCATCTGCAGGGAGTCTGCTGAGCATTGGGCCTGGAAGAAGAAACCTTATAGTATGCTGGGTTTCCTCCTTTAGATCCTCTATTGTATAAACTGGCGATGTCTAACTGATCTCTATCAAGAACGAAGAGATGTAAAATGTGTAAATTGTAGAGTTGGATATTATGTCATCACCATGTATGTTTGAATCTCGCAGATTTGGGCTGGATCCAAAAGAGAGCCTGGGCCTTCAACCTATATCCCATTTGCTACTAAGGTCGGAACAATTCCTTCTGATTCAAAGATTACGAATCCGGTGACTTTTATCTTCTGATAGCCGTTTTAACTCTTCAGTTTGTAGTCTTACGTTTGTAGGACTTGCTCAGGGATCTAACAATCAGTGATCACTTTGATGACGCGTTTGTTTTCCAGAGCTGAGATTGTCAACAGCCGCGGAAGACAAGAGATGATAACTCGCTCGTATGTATCCTATTCATAATTTAAGGGCGGTATAGAAAGGGAATAATTTAGAGGAACCGGTTATAATAGTTATGTTAAGAGCATAATTTACACTTTGAAGAAGCAAGCTCTGCTTTTTGAATTCGAGTTCAAAATCGTTCACTTCATATGTACTGCTACTAAATTGTGCTGTGCTTAGAACGGATACTCAGAGGGTGAAAGTTGTGTGTGGACTTTTAAGAAGGAATTGCTGATTCTCTATTTAGAAATGTTCTAAATCAATGTGTTTGCATCCAGATATGTACCAATTTCTGATTATCGTGCAAGAGGATACTTCGACCTGATGATCAAGGTCAGTCGATCTATATTCTTATCTAGAATGGCAGAGTGAGAGACCTCCTTAGCACTACTTAGAACGTTTTGAAGAGCTACCTGCATCATCTGAGGCCACGTTCATTCCAAGCAGATCAGTGCATGTGGGATAGAAAGAGATCTGCATCTCTCTAATTTCCTTCAAGAGATTCAATAGTGATTACTGAGGCTCTCTGTTGTGATTCGCTTGTGAAGATCCTCCCGGAAGGTTTAATGAGCCAACGTATTACTCGTCTGAATCCTGGAGATGGACTTGAAATGAGGGGGTAAGATCCTCTTCTGGAGTGTCTTTCCAATTCAATGCACTGTAAGAATCGGTTATAATAGTTGCAACTAGAGATTACTGATTAAATTCTTCTGTTGATGTATGTAGCCCAGTCGGAGAGCTGCTGTACAAAGCCAACATGAAAAAACATTTGGGTATGGTAAGCTCATATGCAACCTTGTGGTTGTGATTGCTATGCTGTCACAACTTCAGTTTCGTTCAGATCATTTTGAATTGGAACCTCTGTTAGCGTGTATTCAGTTGAATGTGACAATGATATGGTACATGACTTCATCCAAGAGCGTACCAGGAACAAGGGGGAACACAGTCAATACTACACGTGCAGATAGTGTTTTTTTAAGAACCGAATAGCTTCTTGACGTGAGTGAATGGCGATTGGGATGCAGATTGCTGGTGATATTGGAATCACACACATGCTGCAGCTGATCAATGCTATTATGTCAAATCCCAAAGATAACACTCAGGTGAGGCACAATCATCCTACATTATCAATATCAAGCATGAGAAGATTGTTTTGTTGTGTTATACTTTATTTTTTGTGTCTGTTGCGATTTAGTTATCTTCTTTACACTTAGTTTCTCCCAGTACCTTCACTAGTAGAGAACTCTTCACTACTAGAGGTATAACAGAGAACCTACCTGCGTTACAATTAGCAAGTTTTTTGTTCTTTTATGTTGTGAATTTTGATTTAAATGTTGTTACATTTGATTGGATTAATCTCCCTAGGTTTTCAAGTGTGGCCTGTTGAAAGTATAATTGAAACGAGTATACCTGAAGCAGCAACAAGGTTTCTCACATGGTACATGATGTTTAACGTCTTGCTTTTGGATATGGAACTTAATGGATTGTACGACAGGTCTCGCTTATTTATGAAACCGAGTCCCCAGAGGATATTCTGTTGAAGGAGAAGCTAGACAAATTATCTCAAACGCATCCAAATTTTAAGGTGCATCAGGTCACAAGTCATGGTTCTATAGAGACTTTTCCGTGTTGGCTTGTTTGAATTAGCTTTTGCAGATTGGATTGGGATTTTATTGATGATCGACTTCTCCAAACTCATGTGGTTCTGTACGGACCGTGGTGTAGGTGTTTTATACTGTGAGCATTGGAGGTGGAGAATGGCAGGGTGGTTTGGGGCATGTCACGGCGGATATGATTTACAAAGCACTGCCTCATCCTTCTTCTCGCACTCTTATTTTGGTACACGATTCTATTCCGATAACCACTTCATTTTAAACGCCTGAATCTGTTGACTACAAAATTGCACGACCCCCCACCCCCGCCCCACCCCGGAAACCTAGTCGCTTCAAACCTTAGCAATTGTTAAAGCAGTTTCTAATGGAAATTCTATCATTTGTAACACAACTAGGGTTTTAAAATAGAACGGGGGGTTGGGTTTTCTCCTAGTGATGGTGCAGTTTTATGTAGTCACATCCCACACTTGCTTTATATCCTGGTGACAATTCATAGAAAATAACTCATTTCCATTGATTCAAAGTTTAAGTTTATCGTTGGTATACAAAGTCCTTTCGCTTAAAATATTGCCAATCCAATCCAAGATTGACGTTGCAAAGAAAATAAGGATCGTCACATATTAGATACCGTACTAAGTTTATTATGCAACGAAACAATTGTTCCATCCTATTGGCCAATAAAAGTTTTCTTACTCAATTAGAACCCCATAAATGTTGCATTGGTTAATACAGAGTTCTTTTGCATACCAAAAAAAAAAAAAAAAATACATAATAGTAGAAATTGTATATTTCATATTTAAACTCATCTTATTGCTTAAATTGTAATGATATTTTGTTACTGAAAGATTTTGTGGGATATTAAAGCTTTGGGGACGGGACTGTGCATAGTGGTTTTAGACTCTTACATTGAGGAACGCAGACCATGTTAACCGGGTTGGACCATTCTTGTCAACTGCACTAGCACAACAGTTCTTATTTTAAAATCTAACCTGAAATTGCCGAAACCTGAATCTTTACTTCTCATTGACGTTGCAGGTTAGTGGACCCCCAAAGCTAATGGACCGTGTTTGCGGAAAGAAAGATAAGGAACGGTACAGTGGGCAGGTAAGTATGATGATGATATCGACCAGCCCTATCAGGTCACAAGTTTATGACTATATAACAGCTAACGTGAAATTTCAGTATGTATCCCGAGGGTTTACACCTAATTGCTGAATTTGTCATGTAGGTACTTGGACTTCTGAGAGAACTCGGCTACAAGAATGAGCAGGTCCATAAGTTTTAGTGTAATTGGAAATATGCACTTCGTTCTACGCCATCACTTCATTGCAAGCCTGTCGAAAGCACTGATACATTGAATGTCTACAAGTTTTGATAACTACAGTAGTGTGATACAAAATAGAGCCAGATCGAATAGGCAGTATTGCTCCAAGACCTCCTTGGAATGGGAAGGCATGTGTGTACAGTAAAATTACTAATTTTCAACTCTCTCGAGTGGGCAAATTTCCGAGTGGATTCAATTTTGCAGTTCTTGAGGTGGGGTTCCAAGCTTCCAATGATTCAAGTTTAGACTTTCAGATATCATTTAAAATCTCTTGGTTAAATCATGCGAATGTTCCTCGTTTTCTGTGCGAAATTTCAATATCTGCTGCTTGGACGTGATGTATTTTGAGCTGTCGTGTAAGTAGCTCTCAAGTGTTTTGTCCTCATCCATACTTTCCTTCGTATATAAGTCATCACCTTCTACAATTCTTTCTTTGAGCACCGTGTTCAATTTTTTTCTTTGTCCCCTAATGGCTGTGAAGTCCAGCTGCTCTGGATGATAAAGAAATTGCTTTAGAGTGATATTTTGTCCAAGTAACTTTTGAATCTCAATTACTTATGATCAATTTGATGATATTGAGGTACACCATATATTTGTACAAGGATATAAGCAACAATGTGCAGAAAGTAAACAATGAATTTGCACATCACTGAAATGGTTAAACACCAAATTGTTAAATGTTTTTATGATAACCATAGACTGAATTGAGTGAAAAGATAGTGGATATTGGCAAGGATGTTGAAGCAGCAAACCAAACTCCATAACATTATTCAGCATCGTTGTTTACCTAAGATCTCCTCATTAAACTCCAATAGGCTGGATATTATGGCATTATCGATATTTTGACAAAAGTCGTCAAAAGTCGTCCTGAATAAAGGAGGGGAAAATAGATGTGCCGGGCAAAATGAAGTGTACAAAGAATATCCATGATCAGTTTCTGAAAATTCTGTTGAAAATTCAAGCAAAAGGTCAAACTTGTAATAGAGACCAACAAGTTGACATATCAACGAAAAAGAAGAAATGTTATGACTACAGAAAAATACCCTTGTTTGAAATACAGAAGCGATTTGAACATCATGAATGGAGGGGCCGAAATACATGCACTGGGCACACATGAACTACACAAGAAAAAAAGCCAGTCATTGATGAAAATTCAAGCATAAGGTCACACATCGACAAGTTCACACATTAACTAAGAAACAATAAATGTTATGAATAATGTTATAATTACAGAGAAACACCGATGTTCAAAGTACGAAAGCGATTTGAATATGATAAATGGAGGGGCAAATACATGTACAAGCTAAGCCAAACATGAACTATACAAAAAAAATCAAATAAATTGGAACCACTAGACAAACAGTTGGCGGCGACTAGACGAAGCACTACTCCAAGCACTGAGCTCCCTCACCGTCTCTTCCACCAGATCCTTCACAATCATTCTCTCCACTGCAATCCCCACTTCTTGCAGCTCCGTGTGGTAGTCCGACCACTGCTGCCCTCGCCCCTTCACCAAATCCTTCTGCAGAATCACATACACAGTGTCACACACATCTTCAGCAGCCGCACACGGAATGTCCACAAGCTCAGCGAAGACCTCCTTCACGCCCACACGCCGGTTCCTCAACAGGTTCCAACGCAACCCAGGCCTCAACTCGGATCTCAACTGCGTCCCCAGTAAGCGCTCCAGCACTTCGTTCACGCAGTCGAACAGGATGCGTCTGTCTAAGACGTCTAGTTCATTTGAGTCTCCTCGTTGGCTCTCCAGGTGGTCGAAGGTCATGGGATCGATGACGTAGTTGCTGGATTGAAGCTCAGTTGGGAAGCTGCAGGCGTGGAGAAGTTCCTCCACGTATAAACTCTCTTCGTCTGCGTCTTTGAGGCACACTCGCTGGTGTTTAATGTGGCGGTGGGGAGGTAGTTGGGGGATTGGGAGAGATGAAGTGTCGGGGGTGTCTTGTGATGATTCTGGTGGTTTTAATGAGGGTGAGGTTTCTTCCAAGTCTAGGTCGAGAAACCTTGCTGAGCTCCAGCGCCTGTCTTTCTCCGATCGTTGGCTCTGTTCTGCACATAAGTAAGTACGAGGGAAACTATTAGATGAGGTCAGGTTTGAGTGTGAAAACCGTAGAGTTTAAACGGGGTTCGATCAGTTTTATATCAGTGAAGAACGCTACATGTGTTGGTCAGGAGAGAAATTAAATGAAAGTCCGATCTGCATGTAATTAAGTTACCGACCGGTATGCTAAAAATCGTGAGGTTCCATTTGGGCTTCTTGTTGATCCTTTAAGTTTTAGGGGTTAAAGAAAGATATCAATGGACTGTAATTTTTACAGTGAAGTGGCGGTGAAGTTGCAATTGAAGTGGAGGAGAATTTGTAATTGTATTCATATTTTTAAGGAAAAGGACATGTCAAGCAAGCTGGGTAAAGAATTGACGTTATGAATTGGGGTCAATGGTTGCTTATTAATACCTTGAAGGCTGACGACGCTAGTCTTGCCCGCCTTTGGACTGGGCGTCAGTTCCTCATCAAAATGGGAGTTGTCCAGCACAGAGACAGGACTGGGTTGCTCAGCCACGTCTGCTTGTGCATCCTCGGAAAAGTCGATCTTCTTGATAGAAACACCACGAGGTGTTTTCACCCCCTCGTCTATTTCTGTACTCTTTTCCCGAGCCTGCATTCACAGAACAAAATATCCATTCATATTTTTAGTTTACGAAAAGCATGAGAACACAAATAAAAGCTACGCCATTAGATAATAACCGAAAATAACCGAAAATATATTAACAGCGTGATGGAGTTCAATCTCACCTTGGGGTCCGCTCTAACACTATGATCTCTTGCATTTGCGTGCGTTGTATCTCCACTTTGGTCCAAAGCCCCACCGTGAGTGGCCCGCACCTCGCACCTTGAAGGAGCTTGAAGACCTCCAGTCTTGCTCTCAGCCGGCTGCTGTGCTTGCGCAGCTAAAGGGACACAATCAGAAGCCGGTTTTGCAGGTCTATTTACATTCGATGCTTGCACATTTTCACCACCTACAGCGCGCTCTTTCGTTTTAGCGACGCTTTTCAGACCACCCAGAGCACTCATGGGCCGCGTTTTCATGGGCGATTTGCTGGTATCTTTAGCAACAGGCCTTTTGGACCGCAACAGACTCATACTGGGTGAACTTCCACTCCTGACTTTCGCAGAGCTCGCACTGTCTGCAGTGGCGTTTTTCTCCGCAATCTTGGAGAGCAGCTTGCCCTCGGAGCTGCTGCGTCGCAGCAGCCTGGGCGTATCCGGATCCCCACTGGCTCTTTCCTTGAGAAACTCTTGCTTGGTGGCATTCGCTCTCAAATGCGCCAGCGACGCTTTGCTTTCTTCCCGGTCCTTCACAGCCACTGCTTTCCTCCGCACTTTGCCAGCCTCCGTCACTCGCGGAGTTCCACTTTCGACGCTTCCTGGGCACCTCGGCGATACGGAACTGGGCGAACATGAACGAGTGGGTCGACTCTCCTGCGAATTGTTTGTAGCTGTCACCACACGGGAACTGCGAGGGCTGGAGTCCCGCTGCTGTAGCTCTCGTTGAGGCAACTCAGACATTGACTTCGTCGGGCGCGCTGCTGCTGCAGCTACTCCTCGTTCACGTTCCTTCCTGGACTGCCGCCCATTCGTACTCTGTGAAGAAGACTCTGGAGCTTGTTGCAAAAGGGTCTCCTGCTCGTTCACCGCCGCCCTGTGATACGCTCCCACGCTTTTGCTCATTGCCCTGCACACAATAATGGATCCAGTCACATCAGAACAATGAATCCAATCACTTGGAGAAAACTTCAAACATGAGTCTTTCCCAAATACATAGGCCTGGTTTCAAGAGATCTCTCACGAGCGTCTATCACCTAGGTTTCATGGTTTTGTAATGACGAATTGGATTGCTCAATATGCCACACTTTACGTCCCTGGAAGCAGTGAAGAGCAATGGTGCAAACTATGATTTTACCTGCTGAGGTTTTTGGGTGTGGTCTCATCAGCAGGATGATATTTCCTGTCATTGTCCGTGTTCGCCAACACCACCCCACATGGTTGAGTACATGGTTGAGTACTCGGAGCGAACGAAGCAGCGGGCGCTTTACACGACATGGACCGTGTAATGACCGGCTTCACCACCACAAACGCCTCCTCACTGCCATCTGCTTGAGCATGCTCAAGCAAAGAGCCCTTGTGAACCTCCAGAAGCGCTCGAGGAAACACATCAGGAGCACGGTCGTGAAACTCAACTTCGCTGTGATGCTCCTTGGCGACTGCGCTAGTGCTCAGTCTGGGAGGAAGCGATTGAGACCGCCGCTGGCACTCCTTCACTTCCTGACACTCCTTCACTTCCTGGCACTCCTTCTCTTTCAGGTTATGCAGCCGCAGCGCCTCCGCCTGCTTGCGGCGCGAGGACCCGTGCAGCAGACCCTTGAGTTGCATGGCCTCAAAGATATGCCACAAAGACCTCCGCCCTTGGGGGGCCTTCCTCGCCAACTGAGGTGCATCTTTGGGCTCGTCGTTGTTCTTGCCAAGATACACGCTCTCCTCGTCTTGCTGCTTCACAACCTGATCCTCGGACGGTATTATTGCAAGAGCCTTGAAATTATATGGCTGCTGCTCATGCCAGGGACACACCACAAGTGAGTCGGACTAACCCGCAGTCGAAAGGTAACAAGGGTACATTTTTGGAAAGAAGAAACTGTGCCCGAGATTGCAAACCAATGTTGATTGCCTAAGATGACTACTCTGGAACAAGTCAAGTCAATTCCAGAGTTCTATACGAGATCTCACCTGCGTGGCGGGGCCTTCAGAGGTAGTGCTAGTATTGGTTTGGGAATGAAGCTCCTGTTGGTGCTTGGCAGCGAAATGGTCGTGAATGGACGACGACTCATTGAAGCGTTGCGTCTGACGCCCGTGATGAAAAGCCTCGTGATCCGAGGCGTGATGCGCATAGTCGTAGTCATCAGGAGGAGAAGGCGGTGGCGGGGGGGAGAACTCGAGATTGTGCAGAAACGCTTGGTCGTAGAGCTCCGTTTCCATGTTTGAAAATCTGGTTGCCGCTTTGTTAGGCGTGGTGGTCGTCGTTTCCTTTGGTACGAGCTCGTCTAATCCCATCAATCGTGCCACCACATTAGAAGCTTTCCGCCCGGAAGATTGTCTGCAAAAATTCACATCAAGGTTGGGATCTTTCGGGTCGAGTAGTTTGAGCTTCCGCGCTGCGAGAGTGCCTGTTTCGTTGTCGCGCCCATCGACAGAGAGGCGTGGGGCAATGCAAGCGCGCGGCGCGTCGCGTGTGCCATCCACTGAGAATCGATGCTCGTCGCGGGCCGCTTTCTTCTCCCCGCGCAGAAGGAATTCTTTGATGTCCGCCGCGCGGTTGAAATTCGGTTGCAGCTCATCGCGAAAGCGGGAAATCGGTCGCGGCGAGGCGTCAACAGACGCGCGGCGGTCGTCGACTGAAACAGATAGCCGCGGGCCTTCTTTCAATTCCACCGTCAAGCGCGTCACGTCGCGCCCGTCGCGTCCGTCAAGTTTCTGCTTGTGTAGAAGCGCCTCGCGCTCTTTGCTTGTGAGGCGCGGGGAGCCAGTTGAGCTTCGCAGTCCGTCCTTCCAATTGGACAGCATTCGCGATGGGCCGCGACCGCCGACGGAGGACGACCGCGGCAAATCAGCCGGCGCGTGACGAACTGCTGGTGGCGCGTCCGCGACCGCGACCGATGACCGGTCCTTGCCATCAACAGACGCCGAGCGCGGCAAATTCTTCATCAAATACTGGCCATGACTGACCGCGTCCACCGAGAGGCGCGGCTTCTCCACCTTGTGGCTGGGGAACGACGGACGCTGGTGGTGGTCGCGCTCGAAGGACGCACGCACAATGTCACGTATGTCAGACGTGGGCGTGACGCGCGAGGGGACGATGACATTCAGTGTCTTGTTGTTGCAGTGAAGAAGCTCATTGCGCTCGTCGTGGTGGTGCTCGAAGCTCGCGTAACGAGAAGTCGTGCAATCGCGAGATGGATCCCACACGCTCGACTCTTCCGAGTACATGGGCGACAGGTCCAAGTTCGATTTCTCATCGGGAGAAGTGCGACTCTCCGTGGGCGTCTCGAACGACTTCGTGAAAATCTCGCTGCTGTCGGAGTACGCAGGGCGGTGGTGCGGCTCCACATTCTTGGGGACTGCGAAACTGTCGCCCGATATCCGCTGCGACGAGTCGTCCTCAAACTGCAACACAAACACATTGGTCACCACCAATCTGAGATTCAGGACACATTCGATCGCACCGGCACTTTCTAGCAAGAGAGGCAATGTGAGTTGCGCGCTCGTTTGCTTGTTTGCTTACCATCCAATACGGATTGTTGTTGTGACGGTGGTGGTGGTGGTCATGGCGCGGCGTCTCGCAGGCTGATGTGGGCTGCGATTGACCTGCAATCAAAAAAATCAATCCCAAAAGATTCAGATCGTGACTAGCTGCATTGTGCGCTATGGACAGGGGACGCGAGAAGAGGAGTGAGTGAAGTGGGTAGCGCTAAGTTAGTTACCACTGCCGGCATTGCTGACGCGCTTGGAGCCATAGCGGCGACCCAGCGCTTGCCTGTCGAAGATCTGAAAGATTCCTGCCATGCAGCCCAGTTGGTGTTCCAATGACTTGGGGTCTTCGGCCAAGGCTTTCAGCAGGTCTGCTGACACGGGCATTGCTGCAGCGCCTCACCTCCGTTTCTTGACTATTTCAGCTTCGCTTTGGCGCTTGCGCTAGCTCCCACTTCAAGGCTTCAAAACCTCACAGACAGAAACCAACAATCGCAGCTCTCGAAGGGTGCTCTATCATCCCTCAACATCTTGAAACTCTGCATGAGAGAAAACCAAAATCGCTCGTTACTTTCCTCGCCTTTTCTGAAGTTTATCCTCAAAACGTCGTAGAACTAGCTTAGCAGACACAAAAGCGTATTATATTCCAATGCCAGAATTGTGTTAAAATTCTTTCACATTTTGAGCGTTGCTAAGTAAGTTCATGTGAGGGCGAGTATCATTAATAAGCGAGCTCGTACTGCAATTTTGTTCACGACGCAGGGACATTATTTTCATGAAGCAGCAGCTGAGCAATTCCTTCCTCCAGATCAGAAACAGAGTACCATTACAATCCTCTCCAAACGAGGTCCTCACTCACTGCTGGCAGCTGATCTATATTCTATGCATTGCATGGTCCTGTACGTTCACCATGTTGCTGTCCACCAACGTAATTACGCTTCTTCCGCCCCTGACAACCAAGTGCATTGCACTGATTGCACTTGCACGCTAAATTTAGCATCCAGAAAACCACCCAAGCAATCCCCAAACCTCGTTCTTGTGACACCACCAAGTCACCAACTGTAACCTCGACATGTATGCAAGTACTCCAACAACTTCAACACACATTCAAGCAACATTCACCATATCCTCGGCCAAATGAGCAACCCACCCAAGCTCTCTCAAAAAGCAAGCTCCACCGTCTGTCAGCATACGTGTCCCTTCGGAATCTGCTTACACCCAGCTGCTGCTGCTGCTGCTGCTGCTGTTGCAGCTGGAGCTCCAGTTCACAAACTCGACTGTCAACTCTCGTGCAGAAGACATGGAGAAGTGCAGCTGTAAAACAGGCCAACAATCTATGGCACCGGCAATGCTGCTGCTCCCCCCCATGTCTTACGATTCCCACCAAATGGAACCGACATGGAAGTGGAGATGGAGAAGATGAAGGAGGGTCTGCCTAAGTTCGCTCCGATCTCAGATTCACAGGCGTCACTTATTAGCTTGGAGACTCTGCGCTATGGGGTCTGTCTGTCTCTCTGTCTCTCTGTCGCTGTGCAGTAACTCTCGTACAGACCGGCGGGGTAGACCTGCTCGTCATCCAGACAACTGCTGAGGCCAAAGCCCTGGAGGCAGGGGAGGAAGGGAGGAAGACGAACGAGACTGTCTGGGAAAAAAAGGGCGCCATTTCTTTCTGGCTGGGAGGGTACGGAAGGTAGGAGACAATGAAAGGAGAAAAAAAAAGGGGCGGGGGGAGAACCCACAGTTACTTAGTGTATTATGAGCCGGTTCATTTTCCCAAAATTGTAGTTTGAAAATCAAAACCTCAAGCAAATAATTGGTCACCATTCAAAAAACTATATATTTTTAAGGAAAACTATAAAGAATAGGTGAAGATTATCAATGAAAAAACATTTCCCAACAGAATACTACAAATTTTAGATGGTTGGGCTCAAACTTCTCCCCAAACCCTAGTAAGGGATTCTATTTGTGCTATGTGACTCTTTGCAACACTTTGTAGTCACTATGTATCAAACGAGTACAATTATTCAAAATTTGTTTGAAATGAGCACCATTCATACATAGAGAAGCACACATAGGGTCGAGCATAGGGGGCCTCTAAATTGTAGCAAAATAGGATCTCTTACAAACCTCATAAAGGATGCACCTAAAATCCTCACTAATTGCAACTTAGCATGTTTACTATTGTGAACTGTAATTTCTTTTTATTGGATCTAAATTGACAATTGAAAGAGGATTCCAACACATGTTGTGTATGGTAGCCGACCCATTTCCAACCACCACCACCACATTTCCAATCTATAGGCTACTCTCTTTCCATGAAGTTGTAGCGTAGTTTGAGGAGCAATTGTGAGCACATTGTGATTGGCTACAAAGTTGCCAATATTGCAACTAGACCTTGGATGATTTCGCAATCAAACCATGGTCAGAAATAGAAAGGTCTATATCACCATTATAGGTCAAAGAGAATCTTCCACTAAAAAATCCATGGCATTACGTTTTGTGTAATAAAACTATGGGAAAATCAATGCAATCCTTCCAAACTATTTCTACACATGGAAAAAAATCCCACACTCCAAAAACCTAAGCTCCAAATATGAGTAATTGCTTCAAGTGGTTGAAAATGGGTCAACTACCTTAATCCAGGAAGGACGCCGCGGACAATAAGTGTCCGATGAACAACAAGGAATTCTCCAATGTAGGACAGAACTACAACTATTAATCCTTGGAATTTTTTGTGAAAAGTGGAGAACATCTATAGTAGCTTGACTTCCAATGAGTACTTTTGAATTTTTTTTTATTCCAATGACTCTCACGGGTATACAATGCATGGTTTCTATAGTCAACCACCACCCCTCGTCATTCTAAGGTTAATCAAAACCAAATGTCTACATTTTTGTGACGTTTTTTGTTCCAAATGTAGAAGTCGCATTTGGGGTAGTCTTAATTATGGGTGTAACCATATCACATACTTTATATAGCCCTTTATATAGCCCACTTCTTCCTGGGCTAGCTGGATAATTTCTTTCTGGCATCTTCTCATGGATTTCTTTCTGGTCTCCCCCCGTCCCTTTTCTTTTTCTTTCTTCTTTTTTGTTTGCATTGTGTGTCCTTCTGCAGCTGCATGCTACCAGTTTTAGAGTGGGGCATGATCGTCCGACACCAGCAGTGACGGGTGACAAGAAACAACGGGGCTGGCTCTCGCAAGCTGGCTTTTTCCATCATGAGGGGGAAGAAGGGGGGGGAGGGTCGACTTTGGGAGCGAGCCACAATCACGGTAGTTGAACAAGTAAAAAGTAAGTCGCACTTCGAAGGTGTCATTTATGGGAGCTTTCAATAACCCCTCCTTGCATCCATGGGAGCGGTCAGCGTGAATCTCGTCCAGTTTACCTTACCTTACCGGTCCGTATTGTACCCCCACCCCCGCGAGGCGATAAACTTAACCTAGTAAGTTTACTTATTACTTACTTGCCCCAATTTCAGTTTCAGTTTCAACGTGCAGGAGGGAGGAGGAGATGATGATGATGGAGTTGATGATCAATTCCTGCGCAGTCGTCCCTGTGCAGGTCTTTGCCTGCGTGCTGTGGAAAAAAGTGGAGTATGATTTTGGTGCTCTTGATGGGAGAGAGAGAGAGAGAGAGAGGTGGCAGGGTGGGATGGAAAGTGCGGTGGGTCTAGTGTTGGGGGGAAGACGTAATAAGGTAGGCTGCTCTGAAAGCAACTTTTCTGAAGAGCAGATTGCATTTGTTGGGGGAAGCTAAACTCCTTGAAATTAAACAGTTTTCAGGAAATTTTAGTAGGAAGAAGAAGGGAAAAAATGGAATTGGCATCTAATCCAAGTCATTTCGTATTTTTTGGACTTTCATGGAATTAGTTATACATGTTTGAAGTTGAAACGCAAGGGTCACAAAAAGCGACCGCCTCATGAAAGACCGGGGTGAACTGACGCCCTCGCTCGTCCCCAAAGGAAACCCCTGAAATTTTTTATTTCCTGCGCATGATATAATTTGCAGTTTTTGAATTCATATTTGCAATCAAAGGCCCCAAATTAGCTAGGAGTGATGTAGAGCATACATTTTCTGGACACAAAATAGTTTTGTTTTTTTTACTTGCACCCTGTGGACTGACTTTGGGGGGTAGTTCACCTCGACCCTCTTGAAATGTATACTACTGTGACATTGAAGAAAAGCAAAATGTACACATGTGTTATTTAGTGGTTGTTTTTTGAACAAGGGCGCTTTTAGAAGCACCCTACCTTAAATAAAAGAAACCCGCTAAATAACACATGTGTACATTTTGCTTTCTTCAATGTAGTAGAAGTGTACATTCCAGGAGGGAGCCATTTGGAGTGACCATTGCTTTTTCAGCTTCAAAAATTTGTAACTAACTCCTAAAAGGTCCCAAACATATGAAACGGCTTGGGTTAGATGCCCATTCCATTTTATTTTATTTTTCTTGCTACAAAAATTTCAACTGGAACTGATTGTTTTGAGGAGTTGTAGCTTCGATTCCTTCCCCACCCAACCACCCACAAATGCAATGAGCTGTTTTTAATTAAAAAGGTCGCTTTAAGAGCAGACTCTCCCGCTTCCGCTGGGTTGAATTTTGTTCTATAGTAGTAACTCTTCTCATCTGATTACTCGTTTCCATAAATATTTCAATTTAATTGCTTGGGCTCAATCATCTCGAGCAGCAGCTTTTTTCTGAGGGCTTACACTCTTCCAGAGGGGGTAGTAAGAATATCATAAGTACTCCAGGCCTGGAACGGAGTAAAAAGATGTACTGGACAGGGGGGGTCCATTATAACACACTACAAATGCCCTTTATTAAGGGTGCAATAACTGAGATTTTGCTACTTCATAGCACTGAGCGAGTGGTAAGACTTCCGCACTAACTTAATTAAAAACTAACTTAACTAGAAGTTGTTCTATTCTACCAAGAAAAAGGTAGGGACCAATTTCTATTTATTTTTTAATTAATGAAAACTGCAATTTCATTGCATTGCAAAGAGGTATAATACAAAACCACCAGCCACAAGTGGCCTAATTAAGTAAAGTTAGCGGGGGAACCACAAAGAAGAGAGACCCATAAAGACCGACAAGCAAACCAAGGGCACGGCATGGAACCAATTTTGTTAAAAGAAACCTCCCATTTTACCCATAAAATTGGTGAAATTAATTGAACTATTGATTCCTATCTAAAGCCAAAGGCCTTGCTTCTAAATTTTCTTGTTGGTGACTCAAATTGATATGCATAGTTCAATTCATTTTAAAAACTAGACGCAAAAGAAAACATTGTCCTAGGCTCAAAAAAAATGAAAAAAATGACACCCAATTCAACATGTGTTGTTTTGAAATGAATAATATTTGAAGATCTCTTGAGTATTGTGATAAGAAAACTTAACTAATTCTTTTGCCACATTTTTAGTAGGGATGTGTATTAGAAAAACTCCATTCCATTATGTGTTGTAAGTTAACTCCTAAAGGTTCAAACACCATTTTTTTGGCAACATGGTGATTTGGGGTAGCTCACTATGAACAAAATTTATATTTTTTTTCTGCTAAATTTTTTATACAATATGTTCCCAAGGAATAGCTTTAAGGCCCCAAAATTTTCATAACTTTTGACTACATGGTTAAAAAGTTATTGCATGATATGTAACTTTCATTGCTCCATGGGCAACTTAGGGAAAAAAAATTCTCTTAAGAAATGAAAATTTGAAATTGATTTTCTAGATTTATATATGTAGAAAGTTTTGAATCTTTCCATTTTGATTATTGAGATGAAAATTATGAGGAGTTTTAGTGTGCAGGTAATCATGGAATCTCTATTCTACAATAAACTTTGAAGTCCTTTATTTAACTCAATTTATAATATTTTTGAAAAAATATAAAAACATTAGGCGTAGATTGTTTATTACAACATTGCAATCATTTGGATTCTCATTCTATATCATATTAATAAGAAATCATTTTAAATCATTTTTCAATTCCATAACTAAATTCTTAACAATTCAATATTTTAAATCATATTTTGGTTCTCTACTTACTATTTTTTTTCAAGCATGAATATGAAATATATTTTGTTTGCAATTTTTTATATGTATTTCCAACGTATTTCTTCAACATATTATGGAGAGTAACAAATTGTAGGATCTACACACTTTTGTGTAAAAGGTTTAAAAGATTAAATCTACCTATTTGGAAAGAGCTGAAAATAATTATTTTTGAAATTCAAGCGGCTTGACATTGCAATTGGTAAGGGTTTTTTTTCTTAAATTTTAGGAGGGTGTACTTTAACAAGATAACTAAAGGTTCATACTGTTGGATTTGTTAATAAATAAATATAGATGAACATTTTAGCCTTACTTTGGGTTTAAGTACTTTGAAGCATCACTTTGGGACTTGAAAACATCAAATACTTCTAGGGATTAAACTATAGGATGTTCTTAGATTTGAGTGGATGATCTCGGGACAACTTGCCAATTGCAATGGTTATGCTACAAAATACAACTTGCAAATACATGTGAACTTTTCCAAGCTTTTGCAATTGTGGAGACCTAACTTAGGTAGTTGATGGATTTAGTACAATTCTATTGTTGTGAATGAAATCTTTTCATCAAAATTCTTAATGGAAGGAGGGATTTCCTTTCATATCCTTTCCACCTTCAACCATCCTTTTAGGAAACATTTTGGTGACTGATTTAATTACAATAAGAAATTGCACATTATTTTACAATGCAACTAAGTCCTTCAACGAAATATACTTATATTGACACATGTCATTATTGCAATGGTTGCAAATTTGATAGTTCGTTTATTATAAAGAATACCATGAAGAAAATACAAATTAATTGTTAAATCCTAAAGGACCCAATTTCCATTCAAGGGACATGTGAAATTGGAGTAGTATATTACAAAGTCAATTATGGATGGATCTTTATGAAATTTTGATAAAAAAAAAAGGGGGGGGGGGGAGGAATTCACTTTAACTTCTTTATGGGAAAGAAAATTGGGGCCAATGTGTTGTTGAATCAAAAGTTGTCCTAACCCCAAAGAGTTGAGTAGTAAAGGACAAATGGTCTAGGCAACTTAGTAGGAAGAAAGAAATAACCTTGGACATTGGAGGATGGCATAGTTGGCAAATCTAGTAGGCTAGGCATGGAGAAAGAATGTTGGAGTGGAGAGATTGTGTTGCCCTTTCTGAGCAAGCAAACAATCGTTGTTCCATGCAAGAAAAAGGAAAACTTGGGATGCTTTGTACCATCATCTTTTTCTTAAGAAGGATCAAAGACTATAGACAAAGGGATAGGGTAAATTAGCATAATTGCTTTGGGTTGGGATTTTTTGGAATGAAAAAACTCCTACTTATGAAATAAAATGGTTTACATGTTTCCTTTGTTCAAATTTTCTTAAATAAATAAATTGAGGACACCAAAAATTGTCAAAAGTTGACTAATGTATTGCCATTTTTTAGACCTTTTGTATTGTGTGGTGATTTAAAGCAATTTAAAAGTTGCTTTTATATTTTTTTTTTCACAAGTGTACCTAAGAGCACCTACTGTTGAATTGTGAGGAGAATCATTTTTGTATAAGGTAACTCTATCCGTGATAGACAAAATGGAAGGGAGTACATCACAAGCAAAACTATTCTAGTGGTGCACATTTTCAGAACTAGAATGTACACCATTAGTATAATTTTGCTTGTGATGGGCTAGCTCCCATTTTGCCTATCATGAGCTCACTTACCTTAGAGTACAAAAATTCCTCCAAGAGGGATTTCCAAAGTGACTATTATTCTTGGGTCATAAATTTATTTTCTTTCAAAATTCCAATGTTATTATCTTCCAATCCACACAATCAAATGGACTATTTTTTTCCCCTTACATTCTCACAATAGATCACTATACTTATTCATATATATATTCTCACAATAGTTCACTATACTTATTCATATATATATTCTCACAATAGTTCACTATACTTATTCATATATATATATATATATATATATATATATATATATATATATATATATATATATATATATATATATATTCTCACAATAGTTCACTATACTTATTCATATATATTTGTCAATGTAGCAAAAATGATTTTTAGAATTTCTCTAGAAAAAAATCTCCTGCTCCTTTGGGGAGTTAAAGTGTGTAGCCTTGAAGCTACATATATTTGTGATATTTTGTGATATTTGATCAGGCGGAAAATAAT
Organism: Rhytidiadelphus loreus; assembly: GCA_947034895.1. NCBI lineage: Eukaryota > Viridiplantae > Streptophyta > Bryopsida > Hypnales > Hylocomiaceae > Rhytidiadelphus > Rhytidiadelphus loreus. The sequence goes on along the minus strand of OX344765.1, from coordinate 21,176,844 downwards.
GTACCCGACAATTCGGCCGGGCCTGTCTTGGTCAGTTCGCTCTCCATCTTGTTTGTATCCGGCCCATGCTTGTCAAAGCTTGGGGTCCCTTAAATTTCAGATTTTTACCCATTTTAATTAGTAGTGTCACATCTACAGCCCAGTAGTAGTTTCAAGCACTGTATGAGTTAATTCTTGTGTTAATAAGTTATAACGGGAAATAAAAGTTTTGTGTTTTTTATACCACATCAAAGTCTTTGTAACATTGACTTCTAGATACTTGCTTGCACCTACCTTGAGTAGGTTTACAAAATTATATAATGCTCCAATTGAAATCAAATGGGTGCTGATGAAGACCGACCGACCGACGGATGGACGAATGAACGAGCCCCGATTTTCATGATGTCAAAGACAGTGAATGATTCCGGACATCTGTCAATTTCCTTGCGTGTGTGTGTGTCTGTCCATCCACCAGTAATAATAAAACTTGAGAGAACCGCAGGTTATTTGGACATCATTGGGACATTAAAATGATGGAAATAACATAGTTTAAGCAGTTAACATTGGGCACAACATCATTTGGATATAATTTTAGGAGTAGTTGTTATTATTAAAATGATGATCAATGGGCATTAGAATATCAGCAAGTTAAAAGGTGATCATTGCAATACTAAATGTATACGAGGTTGGTCATGGAGATTTTGTCAGATTTTAAACATTTGGAATTATTTTTTTACATTAGTAAATTGTATTACCACATGTGAAGGTCAAATTTGGCACTCGCGGGGCCATGTCACCTCATACCATTCATAAAATGACAAGTGACAATTTTGTACAAAAATGACATAATTTTTGCCAAATCTAATCTTCATGTATGGTTGTATTGTGAAAAAAGAGTATGGACTTATGATTATCCCCAACAAAACAATTTTTTTTTTCAAAATCAAATCACATAGATGTTTAAAGAGTTGGCTTATTATTGTGTATACCAATTTTGAGTGTGAATTTGTATAGGAATTGTGAGATTTGTAAGCAAAAAAAATATATGTAGACTATTTTTAGTATGTTGCCCCTCCCTAAAATGTTTGAAAAATTTGCTTACTCTTTAAGAATTTTTTGGATTGGAGGTGACATGAACAACTACAAATTGTGTTAGCACACTAAATTCCACAAATGAAGAGCTATCAAACTCATTACACAATCCACCTTGCAAAGTTGAGATTGTGGTATGAGAAAAATTTGACTCTGAATTGTTGTTTCAAAAATAGCCTTGGTGTATCCACTTAAGCATAATTTAGCATGTGTATGGTATTCTTCCCTAAAAAATTGATGTATACTATGCTCATCCAATAGGTCTAAAATTTGATGTACACACATGTGACATGATACAATATACAATTCCATTAATTTCTCTCTTTGTAGAGTGCAAAAATTTAACTGAAACAATGGTGAAAATATGGATGAAAATTGATTGATGTCGGAAAAAAAACTTTTACTCCATTTTCAAGCCTTCTAATCTACAATCCGTGAGGTCAAACATCATGAAACTTTGTCCACACGTTGATAGGCTACCATATTTCAAGATTGTATAGTTGAAAAATGTGGAAACAATTATTTTTTCCAAATTTAGGTCTATGCAACTAAAAATGGCAATTTTGGAGGTATTTTGATAAAACATACCCAAAGAAATTTAGAAGGTAAAACATCTACTAGATACGTTTGATTATATAAAACATACTCTATATATACACATTAGATTTTTCATAAAATTACTAAAAGAATTTTTCTAAGAAACACATATTAATTAGATTTACAAAGCCAATTGCATATTTGTTAAGATTTTTTTTAACATTTTCATCTCATTAACATTAACATCAATGTTTTTTGTTTTATTTTTTTAATCTTCTTAATGTTTGAGTACAAAGCCAAACAGACATGTTAAATAACACTTTCATTAATTAGTGTGAAATAATACACATACTACCTTTTTCTTTTCTTTTTTTCTTTTTCTTCTTCACATGGACCATTTCCATTCACACATGTATACTACCTTTCATCATCTTCACTTCATGATCAAGAATGCAACTTACACGATTGTGCACATTCTACTACTCCATGTACGTTCCTGCAGCATCCATATATGTTGTGATTCATTATCGAGCTCCGTCTGATTTCAACGTGCTTGGAGTGTTCAATCACTTCAATGATCAAAAGATGCCCATCCATAGTAGGCCTATGTACAGTCTCTGTAGTGGAGGAGCAAGCCTTCTGTTTAACTTATTATGTTGCTGCTGGCACAGTGGGCTTCAAACCCTAATATAATTTTAAAACCCTAATATAAGTTTAATAAGTTAGTCGCACCAATTGCAAAGAGCATGCACACAGCACCTCCGTAGCAGTTCATAAGTTATATGTAATTTGGACATCACAAACTGAAATTGTGTATGTGTTTCAGAAAAAGAAAAAAAAAAAAAAAAACTCCATTTTCACAATTGGGTGGAGTTAAGCTAACGCTATTTTGGCTTGCAATGCATCCATGTTCATTCTGTTAATCTATCTCCTTTGGGTTTGGGTAACGTGGGTTCACTTGTTGTTGTTAGTTAATGCTGTATTTGGGAGGAAGAATTTAATTAACTTCACTTGCCTCCAATTAAGTTACACAACTGATGGACTGCACACCCTTTCAGTTTCCATTTGTTCTGTTGAAAGCGAATTAAGATAAGTTATGATAACTTAGTTGTTCTGTAGATTTGAAGAGAAAAAAAGGAGAGCCTGAAAGGGCTGCAGGGAGTGCAGGCAGCTTTTTGTTATCTCCCTTATGAATGATGCAGGTCGTCCATTTGGCCCTTCTCTTTGGGAAGTTGCCTGTTGCATGACAAGGGCACCGGCGTGCTGCATGATCTTCAGCATGATCCCTGCAATAAGTTCTGGCCTTCGGATGGATGGTACCCGAGCAAGCAAGGGAGCAAGAAAAATTAAAAAAACTCGCCTAGCTACAAACAACTTTTTTTGTTTCTTTTCTTTTGGATGGAAACAAAACAAAACAAAACAAACAGGGGAGACTGGCTGAGGATCTTCCAATTTGCTGTAGCGTCACATTGAAACCTCCATAACGGGGTATTCCTTTGCTGTAGTCGAATTCATGTATTATGTTACGTTTGGGCTTCTCCATCCCTTTTTTTGAAAAATACACAAAATGGAGATCATTCATACTGTAGTTCAGTTTCTCAGCCGCCCCTCCGTCCATCAGGCTGGTTCTTCTGATTGTGTGTATAATTTTCAAAACTTGCAATGATGTTTTATGGGTTCATCTCATCTGCTAACTAAGCTTACCACAGTGGTTATGGAGTGTGGTCTTCCTCACTGTATTTCTTCTTCTTCTTCTTCTTTAGTTATTTTTATTAATTTTTTGACACAAATGAAACGAAATTTCATTGCAAAAGATAAAATTACAACAAGTGTCCTAGCAAGGGGATTCTTCTTCTTCTTTTTCCAAGCTGCGCTGCGCTAGGCTTAGATTTTGTTGTTGTCTCTAGTCTTTCCCCGAAAGGACTTCCAGTGAGTGTTAGATTCTCCCAATTTAAGTATCCTCCATCGTTGGCCAGGCTCAGGCTCAGGCTACAGCTATGGCTATGGTATGTGCTTTGCCCTCCTCTTTTTCTTTTCTTCTTCTTCTCCCCCTCCTCCTCCCCCCCTGGCAGCTGCCTGCCTGCCTGTCTGTCTGTCTGTCTGTCTGTCTGCAGCCCAGCACTCCCTTTTGTAAGTTATACCCCTGCTTTCCAGGTTTGTTAGTTTTTTTTCTCTCCTTCCCTTCCCTTCCCTTCCCTTCCCTAAGCTTATTAGTCCTTACAGTCATGGCGTGCCTGGCTCTCGCTGGGCTCCTCAGATCTGTCCGAGTCCATGTGCAGAATATTATGGATCCTCGGCCTCGGGCGACGCGGCGCTGCTGCACAGCTGCAGGCGTAACTTGAATTACACACGCACTATCATAAGGACCCCTTCATAAGTAGCACTCCAGGAGTAGAATGGGTGATTGGGTGCACTGGGAAGAAGTCTGGGACGGTGTGAATTCTGAGGAGAGATAGCAGGCTTCCAGAATTCCAACAATGTCAAACTTTTGACTTCCCAAAGGACGGACGGACGGACGGAGCGACAGAGGGATGGACGGAGCAACGGAGGGGGAGCGACGGAGGGGGAGCGACGGATCCTCCTCCTCATTGGGGAATGCGGCAGCTGCTCTTGCAAGGGAAGGGAAAGTGAGTCAGGGATATAATTTCTTTGAGGTGCCGTGAGGGATCAAGAGCCAGCTTAACCCTTTATTAACCCATAAACGATGCTGCTGAGGACGTTTTGCAGACCATGAATGACAAAGGATCTCTCCATTGATGTGGGACATAAGTGTAACTATTCATCCTTCAAATTTTGTGTGAGAAGGGGACGTCGTCTTCTAGAGTAGATTGACTTGACTTCTAGTGAGTGCTTTTGCTATTTCTTAAGCCAATGATTCACACGGTAATGAAAAGGGATGATTTCCAAGGTCATCCCTTCGTCCTTTAAGGGTTAAACAACAAGTTGGTCACTGTGGAAATCAACTTGTTTGGTAACCGTGCCAAACGTCCTCCTTGATGTTTAAGGGTTGAGGGTTAAATAATCGTGAGGACAAAAAGTGGATGATGGATGACTTGGTTGTTCGCTATAGAAAGAAAGAAAGAAAGAAAGAAAGAAAGAAAGAAAGAAAGAAAGAATGCACCTCTTGGTCCAATAATTTCAAGCATTTTGGTGACTATCTTGGTCTCATAGGTAGTGTCCTTCAAGGGTTAAAAAGGCACATCAATAGAAATATACAAGCTGGAAGAGAGCATCCCCAGTCAACCTTGGAATTGGCCCCTTCAAATAAAAATTCTTACTCTTTGGATTGGTTTAGAATTAGAAAACGAAATCTTGACGAACCCGTAAAAGGATGGATTGGTGATTGTGAAAATCATCCCTTTGGAAACTGTGGGTATCATTGGGTTTCAAAAAAAATGCAAAAGCACTCATTGGAAGTCAAACTACTAAATGTAGAAGACCTCTCCTTTCCACAACAAATTTTCAAAAATGAATAGTTGCACTTTTGTCCTACACGGAAGGATTCTTTGTCTTTGTCATTCATCAAACACACAAACTTCTACGACGGCCTTTACGGCTCAAGCCAAATTTGGAATGCAAAGTGCTTTGGTAAGAACATCTGCAATACAAAGTTGGTAAATAACCCTTGTAACTGCAAATGGTGAGGCAGAAAATGAGACTTGCATAGTGAAGGTTTTATTTCGGCAATGGTGCCCCAATGCACGGTTGGATTTACAAAACTCCTACTTGTAATTTTGGTGAAAGATCCTCTAAGACTAGCGTGGGTTGCAACAGATTCTCTCATACAAGAGTTTGATTCATGATTCACGAGGTATGTAATTGATTCTAATTTCACCCATCCATTGGGTAGCTAGAGCATTCCTCACAATGACCCATGAATGCCAATTTGCCAAGATGCTTCGAGGGATAGGCAAAAAGACCAAAAATGCCATATGTGGAATTAATGTGAAGCATGGCAATTGCATTGGAGTGCTCACATAATTCAAAAATACTTTTTCAAGTTTTATAGTACCGTTGTTGTCTTAGAACTCGGGAGCATTGCAAATGCTTTAACTGTGATTTGTCAATATCATTGTAATTTTTATCTTTTAGCTACCTCATGAAATGGTTTATATTCTTTGTCCAATGTCTTAATTTAATTTTTCTTGTACCCAAACAAAGTACTTTTGTTTGAGTGCGCTTCCAATGATTAAAATTTCAAGTTCTAATTTTCTTGAGTGAATTGTCAAAATTTTGGTACAATGCTTTTGTTGTCAAATCATATTAAATCAAATCTTTAATCTTTAAAAAAATGTACTTTGTAAGTGCCCTTATAGACAAACATATTCAATTCAAAAAGATTGTGGCCAAAAAAATAATTTGGGTTGCTAAATACAAGTTAAAATGACTCATATTGATCATGTAATAGGACAAATATCTTCAATCAATTCAAAGTAGATGCAACAACATTTCAAATTGCAAACTTATAGATCATCTACGATAGCAAATGAGGTCTCAAGTTTTTGATTCATTATGAATCTTCAAATTCCATTAAAAATAATATTACCTAAATTTTTTAATACTTTTTTGAAGCATGCATATGTCAAATGTTTGCAATACCAATGAGCCCACTTTGAGCCCACTTTGAGCTTTTTGAGAACTTGGGCAACCTCTATTGACTTCATAATTTGAAATGTTTATAAGAATTTTTTAGGATGGATGCTACTCATCAAATAACATCAATAATACGATGTACAACAACATGCAATAAAATATTGAAGTCATCGTGACTCCCCCCAAAAATGCAATAAATATTGAAGACGTCATGACTCCTAAAAAAATGCAATAAAATATTGAAGTCATCGTGACTCTCCAAAAAATGCATTGACAATTTTTTGAGAAAACTAGTCAAACAATTGAGTCAATAGAGGTGGTTAGCTTTTAAATTCATTTACTTCCAAACTTTAATTTCTTTTTGCTATTTTTAACCCCTAAAGGACCAAACACCATTTTTTTGGCAACATAGCGATTTTGGGCAGCTCACTACAGATAGATTAAAATTTTATTTATTTTTTAAATTTCACACAATGTGTGCCCAAGGAGTAGTTTAAGGCACAACAATTTTCATAACTTTTGACTACATGGTTCAAAAGCTATTGCATGATATGTAATTTTCAGTGTTTGGCAGGCAGCCCAGGCAGGAAAAAAAACTTCTTTGAAAATCACTTTTTTAGGAAATAAAAATTTGAAATTGGTTCTCTACATTTATATATACGTGTAAAGCTTTGAATAATTCCATTTTGATTAAACGAGATGAAAGTTATGAGGTGTTTTAGTTTGTGGATATTTATGGATTCCCTACTCAAAAATAAACTTTGGAGTCCTTTATTTAATTCAATTTTTTATATTTTTTGAAAAAAATAAAAACATTAGGTGTATATTGTTTATTACTTCATTACCACCATTGAAATTGGAATTTTTCAATTTTATAATTAAATTCTTAACAATTTAGTATTTTGAATCACTTTGTACTTCTTTCTACTTACTACTTTTTCCCTATATGTTGTGCAATTCCAAATGATCTAAAAAAATTTCAAGCATGTAGCCATCTTGACTTGAGGAATAAATCCAAAGAGTAACCACCATTTTGAACATTTTTTAATATAGATGTGACCTTGTGAAGTGCAGTTGCCTGTATTTTCACAGGGCCAAAAAAATGATTTTTGTCACTTCAAATGTTAATATCTTGCAATCTACACGGTGGAAAATTCTGAAATTTTTTCCGCACCTTTTCTAATCACTTTACTACAAGATCCTACAATTACGTGTGTCCAAAATTTTTTTTTGTCTAAAATTTGGTACTTGTATCAGAAATGGCAGTTTGGGAATGTTTTTGTTCAAAACATAGACTATGACCTTTATGGGTTAAGGATTGCAGTTTATGCGTAGTGGATGAATCTACAGTTCAATCACAGTCATCTGTCTTTTTCAAAAAAAGTCAGGGGCAATGAACTAATTTGTGCATTAACTTAAATAAAATGGTTGACGTAGGATTTTTTCATGTCAATGTTCTGTAATTTACAATTACAACATTTTGAATGAAATGGCTGGAGCTCGTGTTCATTACTACATGCTGGTTGCATTAAAAGATACATGGCCCCAAGTGGCACATGTTCTCCACTAAGGCACTCATCAAAAGCCAAGCACCCATATGTTAGACAAAACTGGAAGAAAATGTCAGATCAGGCATTTGCAAACAAATTATCCTACACCCACTTTGCAGAGAAAGATAGGATAGAGAAGGTCAGGGTGGCATTTGTTAATCATTTAACCTTGGAACCAGTGTATTTTTGAAGGAAATTTAATGCCCAATTGCAAGAATAATAAAATAATAATAAGCAGCTTCAAGCCATGAGAAGAAAAAAAAGGGTAATGTATTTAAAAATGCCAAACTTTAATCATGGCCATGCACATTGCTGCCACAATGTTTCCAAAACTTCATTTCATTAATTATTTAGAGTCAACACATACCAAAATTGCATACAAAAAATTACATATTCAAATTGCATACTCAAGATTGACCTCTTTCAATTCAAGCCCCCTAAATGAAGGAGCTAGGAAACTCATAACCTTCTTGAAAGAAAGTCCATGTAACCATTGGTCCCCCTTCCCATGCTTGAAACACTAAGCTGGTCATTGTAGAAATCATCCTTTTTGGTACCATGTGAATCATTTGCTTTAAGAAACAAACCAAGAACACTCATTGGAGGTCAAACTATTGTGCAAGACTTCCCCTTTTTACACAAAATTCCAAAGATGAACATTTGCATTTCTATCTTACATAGAAGGGTTCTATATCATCCATTTGGCACTTAGTGTCCGCAATGATGTTATAGGGTTAAATCCCAAGGAATCCCAAATTGGTTTCTGGAGTAATAATACATACATAACTCTGAGAGGAATGGGAAGTGAGTTAGCAAATGGAGGTCACTAATTTATTTGATAGATAATGAATTGGAGCAATCCAATCTAGAAAATACAATTGCATGCATGTTTATATATGGGGATGTTTGCCGATCTCCATTTAACCCCCAAATGTCCAAACAACGTTTTTTGGCAATATAGCGATTTTGGGCAGCTCACTACAGACAGAGTTTTTCTTTTATTTCTTTGAAAATTTCACACAATATAGGGAAAAGGAGTAGCTTTAAGGCCCAACAATTTTCATAACTTTTGACTACATGGTTCAAAAGTTATTGCATAATATGTAATTTTCAGTGGGCAGTGGCCAGCCCAATTACCTTGGGTAGAAAAAAAAATTCTTTGAAAATCACTTCTTTTTTTAAAATAAAAATTTGAAATTGATTCTTTAGATTTTGATATATGTGGTAAGCTTTGAATCATTCCATTTTAATTCATGAGATGAAATTTATGAGAAATTTTAGTTTGGGTTAGTTTGTGGATAGTTATGGAATCTCTACTCTAAAATAAACTTTAAAGTCCTTTATTTAACTTAGTTTTAAATATTTCGGGAAAAAAATGAAAACATTAGGTGTATATTGTTTATTACAACATTACAACCATTGGGATTGGAATTTTTTAATTCTATAAATAAATTGTTTGCAATTTAGTATTTTTAATCATTCTCTACTTCTTTCTACTTACTATTTTTTTCCAATATGTTGTACAATTCCAAATGATCTAAAAGATTTCAAGCATGTAGCCAACTTGACTTGAGGAATGAATCCAAAGAGTAACCACCATTTTGTACATTTTTTTCCTACAAATGTAACCTTGTGAAGTGCATCTGCCTGTATTTTCACAGGGCCAAAAAAAGGATTTTTGTCACTTCAAACGTTAATATCTCACCATCTACACCGTGGAAACTTTTGAAAATTTTTCCACATCTTTTCTTACTATTTTAATACAAGATCCTATGGTTACATTTGTCCAGAAATGTTTTTCATCTAAAATTTGGTGCTTGTAAATGCAAGGGCAGTTTTGGAGTAGTTTTGGTGAAAACATAGTCTTTGATGTTTAGGGATTAATACATGGAAATATGTGGAAAGAATTGCTAAAGATGTGTCCCTTTTGCATCTTGAATAACATTGAAAATGTTTTGGAGGAAAAGCAAACACAAAGATGACATAAGTGGATAGGTTCTTTCTAGAAAGAAGGTCACCATAAAGAAATATGGCGTAAAATACTGCATATAGCAATGTTTTCAATACTTCCAAGTACAATGGTCAACAATGAGCTTTTTCCAAGTCTTTTTTCTATCTTATGTTGTAGATGCTAGCTCTTCTACCCTTATGTAAGTGTCAATTAGTCACAAAAAAAACCCAATTGAACTTATGTCAATTTTAAGTAGAAGATTTTGTATATCCATGTACCAAGTGTTTTTTGTATTACGATTGTATTTTTACATATAGAAGGTATATTATCCAATGTTGATTGTTACGTATGAATTTTGAAAGCAATGTCTACTGAATCCAAAGGTCCTTGAAGTGAATCTTTTATGATTTTTCTAGTGTTGCATGCATATATTTGTGCATTTTTCATACATCAATGTCAACAATGTTGCATATACTATCAAGAAACTCAAAAAATTTGCAATACCAATGGTAAAAAGTTCTAATTTTTAACACACATTTTTTATCATTCATTCTCCAATTTGGTACAATTACTTTTTTCACTTTGGCTCCTCTATTTACAACAATTTCATATATGCTAAAGATTCTATCTATATTCTTGCTTTTATAATTTTGGAAATTAAAGGGTTAACTAAGGCAGACTAACCAAGTAAAGTTGAAGCATCCCCAAATGCCACTTTTTTTGCACCTACTAGGTGATGGTTGTAGATTGCAAGATATTTGCATTTAAAGAGAAAGAAAACAAATTTATTGGACCTTCCTTGAATAGATTTTTTGGCTTTGAATCTTTTTAACTTAAAATTTTTGCACTGTTGATTTTGAATTTTTTTTTTTGAATTTTGAAAAATTAAGTTAAGAATCTTGAAAAAAATATTGTAAGAAATAACAAGTTTCACTCATTAAATTTTTTTAAAATAGAAGTAGGTTCAAAATTGAATAGAAAATTAAACTGTTGATAGCTCGAAGATGGAATTGAAATACACCGATTTCAATGGTGAGATTGTTATAAAAGGAGATCTTAATCTTGTAAATTTATCTATTTGAAAAATTATAAAAATTGAATTCAAAAATGAATATTACAAATTATATTCTCAAAAAGATGCTATGATTGCCCCCAAAACAAGATTAACCATAACATTCACATAACAAATCCAAATAGAATGAATCACAGCTTTCTATGTAGATAAAAATACAATATATGAAAACTAAATTATTTCTAAATAATAATTTTTTCTTTTCTTTTACCCACCAAACTAAAATTTGGGCTTATTGTACCATAATTTTTGCCCTAGGGCACCAATTGAAATTTAAATGATATTCCTAGAAAGTTAATTTGTTATTTTGTCCTCACAAAAGGTTTAGAAAATTATGAAAAATATTGAGACTATAGGAGCTTGTGTAATTCTATTTTGTCTCTTATGGAGACAATGGGACTTTAGGGGTTAAATGAGCACCCTTCAAGCAAATGATGCTTCAACTCCCATTGGTTATCTTCAAAAGCTTATGGTGGTTGGGGGAGTTGAATTGGTTCTTTTGCAATCCTTCTTTGTTCATTCCATGAAACTTACTAGGTGATACAAAATAGAAAGACGTGGAATTTGGTGTCCTATCTTAATCATTTTCATCTCAATTTTGTCCTTGTAAATTCCAAGTGGGTATGCTTGAGGATGAAATTGGAATTTGTGTGGTAATAGATTGGTAACAAGTTGGTTTACCTTAATTCTTTAAGGACCAAGACATCGTCCAAATTTTCCAAATTGTAGAGATGTACTATCAAATGCAACTTATAATAATAATTTGATGATTTCAAACAGAAGTTGTAACATATGATTCATAGATCATATCCATACGGTGAAATTAATTGCTACACTATCTAATATTTTTCAAGATTATTTGAGTTGAGTTGAAAATGTTGAGTTCTAATTATTGTAATTCTTAGAGATTTTTATTTTACTTTTTCATTAAAGTTACATTTGAGGGGTCATTTTAGAAGTTAAAAGTTGGTTTTTGAGGTTATGTATATTGATGCCCCTTAAACTATAAAAGATTTGCTAGAAAGAAAGTTGTAAAAAAATATACAACACAAATGTAAGTGAACTACAACAAGAATCTATGTGCTCACAACATGTTTATGTTCGTCCATTGTTCAAAATTTGAGTGTGTGGTTCTTAAGGGTCAACTACTTCTACTTGACACAGTGGAGTCTTTATATTAGTGACTAAGAGACAATTTTAACATCCATTGATCGCCTCTTGTAACATAAAGAGTAGCTTGGACCAAAAGGAGGGAGAGAGGAGAGAAGAGAGATAGTAGTATGAAATATTTGCTCTTTTATAACAATAGTGAAGGAGAATCACAAAGATAATGTAAAAAAATTGCTCTAAGAACATGAAATTGACTCTTAAAATCTGCAGACAACACGTAGTGTGGTTCAATTTAATATGTAAAGAAGAGTAAGAGAAAATTTAGGATAACAAGAAAATAGAAGGGAATGTAAATCTCTACATTTGGAATCAACTTGAGCTTGATCAATTGAGACCAAGTAAGTTCAAGTTGGATCCCAGCGTAGAGAATAAAAAGTGAGCTTATTTAAGGGCTTCAAGCACAAGTTGGTTCCCAATGTAGAAATTCAGAACTTTAATTTCTAAATTGCAAATAAATAAAAAATGGATTGAAATAAGCTAATCTCATTCTTTTGAATGTCCTAGCAAACCATCTAAAACCCATGCACTTTCCAATTTTTGAAAATCATAAAAATTGAGCTAAGAACTAAAACTTATAAGTTAATATTTCCAAGGGATTCTCAACATTCATACTGAAGACAGAGGACAAACCTAAAAATGTAGGACATTTTCAAAATTGGTCAAACTCAAAACCTTGGTCTAATTTTTTGGCATTTTAGAATAAGTCTTAATTACCATATAAAGCTTCGTTTGACGTCAATAGGATAATATCGCAAAAGTCATAGTTTCAAGAAAAAAAAATTTATGTCAAAGTGAGCACCCAAAACCTTAGCTTTTTATAAAAAAAAGGACATTATAATTTTTTGATTGAATAGATTGATACCTATGATACCTATTGAACAAAATGTTTTGAATCATTAATTTCAACCTCTCACTCATTGAATCAACTTGGATATTTAGTAGTTTGACTCCGGTCTCTCTATGTATATATTATACACAAGATTTGCTAAATTAATCACATTGAGGGTCGGCTTCCATGTGGAATCAAGGCCAATAAAGTCCACCAATCAATAGTGGAACAAGATTTTTTTTTCCTTCTAGGGTCCCATTTCACCAGTGATCGGTGAGCTTCACCCCATGACATGGAAACCAACCCTAAATACAAGCATGGGCTCCCGCTACAACTACTACAACTAGGGTCAACAAAACAGCCAAATCTCAGCTGGCCGTATAAATCAATGGCTTATAACTTATACGTGACAGAGTTTTTGTTTCTATTCCTGCGAAGGAGGTGTCGCTGTGCTATTAAAAATGGGCAATATATATCAATGGGAATTGACCATTTGTTTCCAAAAAAAAGAAAAAAAGTGGGCAATATAATGCATCCTTGATTGCGATACAAATGTGGACTCCTTTGTCCACTTATACAAAAATGCAATCATGTAGGAAGATCAAACAAGCAGCTCTTGCTATTCAACACATCTGAGTGCGATCGGTGTAAAGTACCATCCATTGTCTGCATCACACGTGAACTTGAATTTTTTTCTTGCCCTTAATATGTCTAAGCTTAATTATCACTAACAATTTGAGCTCAGATTAACCACGAAAGGATTGGGTAAGTTCCATTTTGAGTAGAAATTGTAAAAAAAAAAAATATCACTTATTTGAGCAAATGAGAGGAGGAGGGGAATTTGAAGGGAAATAAATTTGAAGTTTAGTTGTAGAAATTTACACTAGATTATCACTGGAATGTGTGGGAAGTTTTGACAGAAACTTGCATTACAAAAAATCTGAACCTTGCAAACGGATGTCAGTTTTGTACCCGCTTTGTGCAATTTTGGAATTTTTTTCTCCTCAATGGGTGCACTTAGTTCTACTATAACAGACCACATGCAAACAAGTGATTTTCAATAAACTCTAATTTCAACCCAAAATTTTGAGCATTGTTTAATAATGAATCCCGTAATGACTATAGATTTCTATTGCTGAAATTTTCAACTCAAATAAAATATGAAATGATTTCTAGAAGAGGTTGAAAATGACTTAAAATGGCATGTTTTTCAACTCAAATAATTATAGAAAACACATTTAGATGACCATTGAATCAATATTTAACTCAAAATGAGCTTTCAATAGAGAGTTATTTTTAGAATTTTTTGTTTTTTTTTAGACAATTTTTTCTTACATAATATAGGGGTGTGAAAGTTATTTTTCACTTCTACAGTGTATCTTTTTACTTCAAAAATTTGTAACTAATTATTATTAACAAATAAAAATATCAATAATTCAAAACATAAACTTTCAAAGTAGGAAAATTTATTCATTTTTTTTTAAAATTTAAAATTCAAAAAGTATATAGGGGGGCCAAAGTTTTGTTTGCACGTGGTTTCTAATGGACACTCTAAGTGAATTCACCAAGTTTTTCCCCTAGATTTGACGTGACACTACCGATGCCACGTCAACACCAGATTGACTATTTAATAAAATTAAAAATAATAATAAATTAAAAAAATTAAAAATTAAAAATAATAATAATTTTTTCTATACTTCCACTACGGGATTGCCAAAAATCAAACATTTGCAGCCCTTTGCAGGGTACAATTTTTTTGTAATAGTTGTACAAATTGAAAGATTATGGAGTTTGAAATTCAAAGAAAAAGTTTTTTATTTTACCATGCTTGAAGGGTTTTTTTACTATTGAAAGAGTTCATAATTCTTGATTTGATTGACTTTGTCTTAAGTGTAAAGCAATCGTGTTTTAAATGTTGTAAAAGAAGAAAGAGGAAAAGATAGAGAGACATTGGAAACTAAAAATCATACTTCTCGAAAATATGGCTCAATGCTTGAATGTCACTCATGGTGGCTTGGTGGATGTGGTTTTGTCTAAATTAAGTAATGAATTGGATGGAGGAGTCACAATTATCATATAATGTGTCATGTTTCATATTAAATTGTATAGCTATGAAAGTCAATAAAATATATAATCTATTGATCTAAAATCATGGTTGCAAGGTTGGGCAATGGGAGATGTTAAGCTGATTTAGGAAAGTTGGCAAACGGACTCTCTACTATTGTTTGAGTTTTGTCTATGACAATGAATGGGATGATAATTTCATTTTGCTTCTATCTTTTATAATGATTATGAAGAAGGTTTTCTAGAAGACAATACAAAAATAGAAAGATGGGCATTCATATTTCTTTACATTGGACTCTTTTAGGAATTTTCACCTTCCCTCAAACAAAAATTAAAAAATCCTTAACTATTACTTAATAGGCAACACACTATACTATAATTACAAACTTACAACAAATAGTTGTTCTCAACAACAAATAATCAAGACCATAGGTCAATCTCATTAGTAATTACAATCATTATAATTATAGATCCCCCCAAAATCAATATCAAACCACCGATCTCTCAACAACAATGCTCTTAAATAGATTGAGTATGATGCTTGTACTTTTTCCACTTAACCCTTGAGGGACCGAATGATCATTGAACATATGTAGGTAGATTCACGTGAAGTCAATTTTGGTCCAATGTTCACGAAATTTTGACACCAGGTGTGAACATGTACCCTACAATGGGAATTTGATTTTTCTCTGATCAAGTGCCCGGATCAAAAGTTATGTTGCCCCAAACTTTTTTGGCAAGACAGGCAACTTTGGGCAAGTTTTGCAAAACTCCTCCTTTACTTCTAAATTTTGGCAAGTATGTAACTTAACATAATACAAGATGCAAATGTCAAAAAGAAATAACCATGTATAGTGTAAAAATCTCACTCTAGGAGGAGTTAAAGGCTTCTGTCCCTTTTGGGCAAGGTAAAAAACACACTTTTTCTTCTAACTTCAAATGTTATAATCTTTCCATTTGTGTGGTCAAAGTTTCTAATTTTTTTTTCCACATATACCTATAGTAGTTTAGTAAAAATTTGTACGGTTGAATTTTGAAAAAAGAACTTTTTTTTCATTTTTTTCTCACTGCCCTAAAAAGTGGCAGTTTTTTTTCACAATTTCTGCCCAAACTGTGCCTCTGTCCTTTAAGGGTTAACCCTCTTCCAATTTTTGAAGGGAAGGAAAGCAGGGATTGAAAAAGTTTGGGAGGCCTTTTTTCAAATCTACATCAGAGATCAGTTGCAGTCATGTTTGTTACAAGGTCCAGATCAATGCCTCGCTCCTCCTTTGCATAACTGAACAGCCTTTGTTGCCCATCGGTGCCGAGGTTTGTTTCCAAAAAAAAGTGTAAAATTGTTGTGTTCTTAAGCCCTCGATGGTGGCTACTGACTTGCAATGGAGTTTTTTGTTGGTTTCAAAAAGTGAATTAATCCCTTTCAAATGAAATGAAATTTCATTTGTTTCTAAAGGAAAAAGAAGAAGTGAATTAAAATAAAAATTAAATCTACATGAGACATGAGGAGCCTCTGTCACTGGGATCAATCAAAAGGACCCAATGGAATATGATCAAAATGGCCTTCACTTCACTTAAGTTACAAGGTATTTAATTAAGCTTAGGCTATAATTCCCATTTGTATGTCCGGTCAGTCTGTGCAGTGTGATGGGATTTCTGTTGTTTTGGAAAAAGTGAATTAAACTAAATTAAACCTATTTACTGATCATCCCAAGTCCCAACCGACTGACTGGGATCCTAAGGAACTGAACATGAACTGACCATGGGAAATCAACTGAAAAACTGCCGGACTTATTAAATTCTTTACTCACATCCTATTACAGTGACCATACTAAAATACATAACTATATTAATAACCAATTAAGGTTTAATTTTTAATTTTTGTTTTTGTTTTAAACCCAGAATTCAACTGATTTAGTAACGGTGAATGATTTGGATCCACTCCTTCGTCTAGGTTTAGGGTTTCCAGCTCAGCTATTGGAAATGTGTAAGTTGGAACATGCCCATCCTTCTATTGAAACTACCTGTAACTATCAGAACTTTCCCAAAGTAAGGCAGTGCAAAAGCAGGGCTCAGCTTGCACCCATAAAGGAGTTCTGGTAACCCTTAAGCGCACCCATGTCCATATTTTGGACGATGAACAGAGGGCTTCGAGGTCGGTGTTGTTTAGTCCAATCAACTTCTCGTTCATCCAATGTAACTCTTAAATGTTGAAAAGACAACCTTCCTTAGTGACCAATTTCATGAAATTGCCATAAATGATATTTCTATAGAAAGATATAAGCAATAATGTGCCAAAATTTGAGAAAGGATCGAGGCGTTAAGGCGTTAAGGTAGGGTGCTCAAAAAGCAACCTCTAACACAAATGTACATTTTGCTTTTCTCAATGTAGCAATAATGTACATTTTCAGAAGGTGGTCGCTTTTAGTGACCACTGCGTTTCAACTTCAAAAATTTATAACCAATTCCACAAAGGTCCAAAATACATAAAATGATTTGTGTTTAAGTTAGATGCCAGTTTCATTTTTCTTCCTTCCAAAATTTCAACTGAAAATTGTTTCAAGGAGTATTTTTCTTTGTGCAATGGAATTCCTTTTCATTTGTGTCAAAAAAAAAAAAAAAATTTGTTTCAAGGAGTTTAGGTTCCCCCCAAATGCAATTGGCTCTTAAGAGCAAACTAACTTACTTTAGTGCAAGTTTTACCATGTCCTTGCAAACTACCATGTTGGCTTCAATGTGCTGGTGTAATTACCAACGCAGTCAGTCCTTCAAGGAAGAAAGGAAGGAGGTCGAAACATCGACCGAGGAGGACAGGATGATTTGAATGACATAAATTTCGTGTACCTTACCCCTATAGCATACAAATGGTCGAGAGTTGTGTACAAAACTGCTGCCCAGGGGGGAGAAAAAAAAACAAGGAACACAACCAGGCCTGGGGTGAGTGAATCTCATCAACAATAAAATAAAAGTAAAGCATAATTTTTCTAATCCATAAATGCAAATATTTGAAATTCAATATCTTTTTCTATCTTCAGTTGGAACGCCACAAAACAAAATCCATGCACCCTTTCTTGTTGAGAGCTTTCCGATGATACTAAGAATGTAACTCGAGGACGCATGGTTCCCAAGATCTCACTGTAACAAACAAAATAAAACAAATTTCTTGAAGCTCAAAAAGATGGAATTTGTCCTCAATGTGTTTTGTATCAAAATCTTATACACTTTGTGTATGGCACTTGTTGTTGAACTTAATATGAAAGGTATTCCAAATCAAAAGAGGAATCTAGAGGTGTTAGGTGATATGGAAGTGCATATTTTAGTCACCTTGTAGATCATAGGATGTTGAGCAGGGTCATGGAAGAGGCATGGTAGGAACACAAACCTTGTCTTTTAACCCCTTTAGGATGTTAGCAGGTGTACACTTTTGTATACTACGTAGTAAAATACAGTCTGACTCGCATTAAAGTATGAAATCTGAAAATGTGATAGTGCACAAGTTTCCATCAGTAGATTAATAATTTTATCCAAAATTTTGCATTTTTATCTCACATCCCAAGACTTGAATTGAATTTCAACAATTAATGAGAAGAATCACATGTTGAACAAAAGGATAGAAGAAATGAGCCATCCACTTACATTTGCCCACCTCAAACCATACAACAAAAACACATTAAAGCTCACTACACATTTAATGGAAAGCAAAAACATTGGAAAGAGGACCCAATTAAGGCAAGGCATACTGTATTGTATAAAATTCGTAGGCCAGTTTGGGCTACTAACATCCTAAAGGGATTAAGAGGTGAAAGACCTCAAAGACACATGACTCTCTACAAGTCTAATGGACTTCAACTTTTTTTCTTCTCATAGTCTATTTTGATTCATTCACCATTTAGATTTTGAATAATATTTTGTAATTTTTACTAAATGCTTTTTGGAAAATTTCACTACAAATTAGTATCCTAGACGTATCCAACTTTTCTCATTTGAGTTGAGCAGCTCATGTTTGATTTGTTAGAATTTCCAATTTCACATACAATATAAGTTTTCTACATTTTTATCCACATTTTGTTTGGGACTATTGATATGAAGGCAAAAATCCAAAATGTAAACCCTAATTCCTTAAAACTAGCTAATATCACTCGATCCCCAAAGTAGATGCAAATGGAACCCTAAGAGAACATTAAAATAATGATCTGCTAATTGGACTTGGACCTTAGTAAAATGAAATAGGGACCAATTCAATAAATCAGGTTGAAGATGAAGAAGGAAAGTCCTAGACAAATATTCATATCTCATCAATCAAAATGTTTCCAAAATAAAGTATATAGTATTCATATGCATCTTAATCCCTAAAGGACCAAGTGATCATTCAAAGTACGCAAGAAATCTCAAGTAGTTAGGCACAAAGTCATTTTGGGTTTGATGTTTATGAAAATTTGACAAAAGGTGGGGGGATTCCTATCAAGGTTTGAACATATCCCGTCTTGGTGGGATTTTTTATTCCAATTGGGTGCTCAAATCAATAGTTATGCTACTTTGAACTTTTGGGGTAACTTGGTCGCAACTTTGGTCAACATGTGCAAAACTCCTCCTCAACTTTTGAAATTTGGTAGATATGTAACTAACATGTATAGGATGCAACCATAAATAATAAAAATAAAACATGTCTAGTACAAAAATCTCACTTTAGGAGGAGTTACAGTCTGCTAACCCTATCACACAAGGGCAAAAGAAAACTTTTTCCTTCTAACTTCAAACATTATTAGTAATCTTTCAATTTGTGGAGTCTAAGTTTCTAAAAAAAATTCCACACATTCCCATAGTAGTCCAATATAAATTTGTACGGTTCTAAAAGAAGAAGAAAATCATTTTTTCTCATTACCGTAAAAAGTGGCATTTTTTGACAATATTTTTTGCCAAAAATGTACCTCAGTCCTATACAAATTAAGTTCAATCTCATTTTTTAGATAATTAACACTAGTAGAAATGGAAGGTCTTGTAACACCTAGCTATATAGAAAGAGAGCTTGGTGCCAAAACACATCCTTACTACTCATGGAAGTCGCATTATTACTCCAAAGCACACTAATTGAATTAGCTTATGTAGTTGAACAAATGAAAGCAACATTTTATTTGATATTAACATAGTGACATGATTTTATATTTTTTTTATCATTTATTTTTTGTGCCATTAGAGTGTACTCAGACAGGGATCCTCCTTGTATTCCAGATCCGTCCTGGAATTGAAACTCATATTGTCATTTGATTTGCACATGAAGCCGTGATGATGCCGGGAAGGTGTTTTTTGGGGCTGAAGTACCAAAAAAACACATAAGATGGTCCTTCCAGTAAGTTAAGCTTAAATAAATCTTTCCCCACTGTAAAATCTTGGACCTTCAATGACCCCGGGCAGGCATCATTGAGCTTCCCTTGTTGGGCATCCAGTCAACTTGCTTCCCCAATTGCAAGATCGTGCCGACTATAATTTAACTGGTCGTTTAAAAAAAAAAAAAAAAAACTTAACTGGTCGAAGTTAAGTACTTCCCCTCGTGGACATCCATCAATTGGATATCTATGATATTTTGCCAAGATCGTGCCTATTAATAATTAATTATAACTTAACTTGTCAAAGTACTTCACGGTGTAGACATCTATGGATCGATTGTCTATGATCAATTTTGGCCTTTGGGGGAGGACACTGGTACCCAACAACCCCATGTACTAATTGAAATTAAGTCCAGTGATGCAAATTAATTAGTGAACATGTAGGGCAATGATTGAATTGTGTCACACAAACGGTACCTTACAAGGAAGGAAGGAAGGCTTGGGTGAAGGACACCTCGGACTGTTGATTAAAGTAGCAGTGATCGGACTCTCAACAAAAAGGAAAAATACTCATTGGCATCGTAAACTAAACTTAAGCACCCATAGATGCTTTTTATCAAATTCTTGGAAGAACTCAAGGAGACATAGAGGAGTCATGAGAGAGCATTTGCATGTATGGGTGCTAAATTTTTATATTTTTTAACAAATGTAACGGGATTTCATTGCCATGGAAGATTACAAAAGCTACCAGCCACAAGTGGCTTAGAAGAAGGGACTAGAATAGGAGTGGGGCACTAAATTTGAGGTGCTCAAAGTTTACATCTAACACACTCAAGAAAAATTTCAATTTTTTTCATTTAAAAGAAGAAGATTGGGTTGTCTTTCAATATTTATATTCAAAACTAAGATCGCTACGATCAAACAAAAATTATAAGAGAAATAGCACAAAGTGTTTAGAATTTGCCTAGTGTTGAAAAGCTTCCTATTTGAAGAAAGTGTTTTATAATTTTGACTATACGGATACTTTCTAGTTTTCATGCTTCACATTGTCTTCTTTGATGCAAACTTCAAAAAAGTTTTAGAACTTATATTTTACAACACATTTGTATTTTGTATGAACCCCTTGGGCTTTTAGGGGTCGAGATGAATAGTGATTTCAAGGGCCAATGCCTAACATGGTAGGATTGAGTGCCATGAGAATATTTTGAGGCGCATGATGCAAGTTTGGCAAGTGTTGGATGTGTTAAGGGCTCATATGATGTAGATGCCTTGACACTTGTACATTACCTCAACTCTTTTGTAAATTTATTTAATGATATTGGCTTGCCCCATCTAAAAAGGTACCTTTAATGTTTTAAGTATCTTTTTTTTGTTGTTACACCGAGCTTACTTGTTGAAGTTTTTATGTAAATTTTTGAAACAATTGATTTTATCATGCCCCCCCAAAAAAATTGTACATAATTTTTAGTAGAAGAGATGAAGTCATGAGCATTAACTTACTATCCATTTAAAAGACAAGATATAAGACAAGGGTAAGTTAAAGTTTGATAAGAGTACCAAACTAATGTCCATGGTAGTCTTTGGCACCAAATACCAACTCTATAATTTGCTAATCTAAGACCTCTTTTTTTTACAAATATTGAATACATGAGTGAATACCTTGACATTGGTATGAAACATTCAACACTGGGTAAATTTATTGGTGATGGATGCTTAGTTTTACATTATTCCAATAAATATTGCAAAAGTTATAAAGTTTTTAAATTTCAATGTCAAAATAGGCAACAAAACTATATTCTAAAAAAAAATTAATTTTGAATTTTGAATTGTATAGATTGATGCCTACTCAAAAACATTTGAACCATTCAATTCCAGGCAATGAAGGTAGAAAAATAAATATAAAGGCATCTTTTACACTCTATTTTGGAGATTTTCAAATAAAAACAAATTATAAAGATACTAATTGTTTATAAGAACATTCTCATCATTGGGATTAACAATTCTCATTTCTTATAAAAGTTATCAGTGATTTAGTTTATTTCTTTCATTTAGTACCATCTTCCAATTAATAATTTTCTTAAAGATGAATATGAAAGAGTTTTTAATTCATCTTTTTCCATAATATTGACTAAAATGCACAAGATATAGGACAAAATGATTTTGTTATTTTAAATGTTGAAGAAAAACTTCACCTTTAGGATGGGCTAGAAAAGCCTATATTTTGTAGTTCAGGCACATTGAACTTGCAATCTGTGGAGATATTCACTCTAAAATTTTGGAACAATGTACTTGAATAGGTTAACCAAAGTCACATTGTCAAAAACTTGAGCAATCTTGGAAAAAGCATTTTGGCTCTACTTCGCAAACTTGTTCTCACACATACATTATCCATTAGATCCCAATTTTTTTATATGCAACTCTTATACTATTCAAGAATAAGATTCTGTAGGAACAAATCCCAATAAATTAATAAAATTTGAATAATATCCCTTTTTTAGAAAACTAATTCTTGACAATTTTGTAAGCATTTGTAAATTTTTAGCCCATGGGTCTTTAGAAGTTGACAAAAAATTAGCAAACAAATTGTTCAAATTCTTGGGAATTTTGGCCCATTTTAAAGACCCCCTTCCCGTCCCCCCCTCAGAACTTTTACAAGTTTTTGGATCAAATATTTAGAGATTGAGTTCCATTCATTAAATATGTTCCTAATTTTTGCTTTTTGTATGAGTGTAAATGTAACTCTGAATATGGTGATATTCAAATATATTTATGATACTTGCTCTTTGAAAGATTAGTACCCCGGTTCAAATTAATGAAGAGGAAATAAAGGAATTCAATCTAGATTTGAAGAATATCTGGGCAAATTGGTGTTAAGATATTGAAGGGCCATTTTCACATAGATAACTTAAATTTGCGACAAAAGTTGGGAGCTTAGGACAAGAAGAAGGAATTGGTTGAGATGAATCCTATACAAATGGGCTAGTCAATGTAGAAATCATCCTTTTGGGTACTTAAAAAACCTAAAAGCACTCATTGGAGGTGAATCTACTATGTAAGACCTCCCTTTTTCGCATAAAATTTCAAGGATGAACATATGCACTATTGTCTTACATAAAAGGATTCTCTATCATCCATTGGATCACTTGGGTCCACAACATCCTTATACATTAAGGTGTATTAAAATCATGATGGTTCATCTCAAACTTAAAAGGCCACAAATAATAATAATTATATATTTACATGTGTGTATGTGATTATTTGTGTTGTTTTTACACTAAGAGTTGCTTTACACCTAAAAGTCAAGCCAATTTGTTGTGTCAAAGGCCAAAAATCTTTATTTGTGATTGGACAAAACTCTAAAATCAATCCCAAATCTTTACATCTAGAAGGTGGGCCATTTTGGTAGAATTAATTTTTTATTCCAAAAAAAACATGATGTGGTATGGCCCGAGCTTGCTGCAACTGCAACATTGTTAGATTTCAATTAATTCTTTAAAAATAAAATGTTATTATTTCCAACAAATCAGATCCATTGGAGTTTGCGCAATCAAACTCATGGAAAATTGGTGTAAAGGAGGCCTTTACATATGGGAGAATTGACCCGTTATAATCTTATTTTGACAAGTAGTTGAGGACAACCTTAAGCTTAGAAGGGGCTGAAATTTTGTGCTATCAACATGAAAGAGAATTGGCCCAACATCTGAGTGTAAAGCAACTCTAATGCTCTGATACTCTCAACCAATAATTAAAGATTTCAAAATTTGAAACTATACTGAAATTTACCAATAATACTAAAAATTTCTACAAAATTGGACCAAGACTAACTAAAACTAGGATAATCAATTCCTGAAGCGAAGCATAATTGCACTCTTTAAACTATAAAATATTTGCAATGAAGGATTTTGAAATTCTACAACTATGCATATATTAAGAAACTAACATGAGATTTTTTGATATTATATTCACTACAACAAAAGCAATGTTTTATGACTGCAAAAAACAACTGAAGTGAGTTGTAAAATCAAAAAATATGACTCACGCATAATTCACTGTAGATGACTCAAAATATGATTGACTGCAGTCGTTTAGAAGCAGTTACTTCAAACATCAGTCATATTGGCAGTCATATAAGTTGAGGGGTATAAATACCCATAATTAGCCATAGTATGCCAACAAGGCATATATTTTGACTTTCTTTGACTTTTTCTTGAATTGCCCGGGTAAATGAAAAAATCCTACATGGAATATGACTGCGTTCAATCATATTTTTTGATGACATGGAATATGACAGTGGTAAGTTATATTTTGTGGAATATGACTACATTGAGTCATATTTTTTGATGACGTAGAATATGACTGTGGTTAGTCATATTTTGCAGTCATGCGAAATATGATTGCAGTGAATCATATTCTGTAGTCATGTGAAATATAACTGCGGTGAGTCATATTTTTTGATGATTTGTAAAACGACTCTTCTCAATCATATTTTTCAGTCATACTGAGAGCACCTAGTCATTTTTCGGAAATTATTATAATCATTTTGTGACTCCAAGTAGTCATTTTATTTATTGATATGTATTTTGAACTATGAATTGAACAAATCATACAACGGTTGTAGGATACCTAAGCATATTTGCAATCATACATTAAAATGATTTAACAATTGAATAAAAGATTTCATGTAGTTAAAAACAAATACATATGATTTTAAAGATATACAAGAAACAATTATATTGGAGAGGGAATATATAAGAAGGAATGTGACTCGTTTTAATGACATTTATAATTTATTAGTCACAAATACAAAATATGTATATCACAATGAATTATTTACACAAGTCAATAGAGACTATATTTCTTACAATAATATGAAGTGAGTTGCAAGTAGCCTCCAACGACTTTGTTCCAATTTTGTTGCTTGCATATACAATTAAAGAAATAAGAGGTTAATTTTTAATGAATATACAACAAAGCTCAATCTTCAAAAGTTTACAACAATAAAAAATATGTAATACAAATTTAGGGTAAGAAGAAAAACAATGGTGATGCAAGGAACAAGAAGAAAAAAGGCAACAAGTGCTAAAAGATAAGAACAAATACAAGTTAAGATGCACAAGAAACAATAAGGAGCAACTACTAAGAGGTAACAAGAAACAACAACAAAAAGTTAAGATGCAACAAAAAGAAATAAGAAACAAAAAGAGAGAAGAAAAAGTAAGAAAGAAGAAAGAATTAAGATGCAAGAAGAAAAAAACAAGAGAGAATTAAGATGCAAAAAGAAAAAAACAAGAAGCAAGAGTGAAGATGCAACAAAAGACAACAACTACTAAGCAAGAGTGAATTCAAGATGCAACAAAACCCTGAACAAAACACAACAACTAAGAAACAAGAGTGAACTCAAAGATGCAACAAAACACAACAATTAAGAAACAAGAGTGAACTCAAGATGCAACAAAACACAACAACTAAGAAACAAGAGTGAACTCAAAGAGACAAGAGACAAGAGACAACAAAAGGTAAGGAAGAAGAGTCAAAAGAAGTAGTGGCTAGGGTTTCAAAACCCTTAAAAAGTGGTGATTAGGTTTCAAAATTTTAAACAATGGCTTGTCTATATTTTTTTTTATTGCCCATGTTTTTTTTAGGTTGCCCCAAAACAAAAAAATGTTACTACCATGAAAATATGACCAATAATATAATTTAATGTTCTCAAACGAGTTTCCTACCGTTCCCTATGAAATACTTTGGTGTTCCCAACGGACGTATAATATACGCCCGTGAAGTACAAGGCCCAAAAACGACTGGCAGTCATATTTCTCCCCAAGGTATTGACCTCCAAGAATATGACTGTGAGTAGTCGCCAGTCATCCTGAGTCATATTTTTGCAGTCATAAAACACTGTCGTTGTTGTAGTGATTATTCAAAGTTTACAAAATGAATCAAACAAGCACATGCAATTTCATTGACAATTTTGTAAACTTCCAATCTCAAAACTTGTTGTTAGAGTAGATCTTGATGGAACTATAATAGATAGTATCTTATTAATATAAATAAATGTTACATTAGGGGTTCATCCAAATAAGTTTTTGCACATGGTTGTAATTGTTCAATTCCAAATGCTTTTGATGGATCTCATTAGCAGTCATGAAAGGATTCTTGAGTCTTTCAAATGAATTTTTTATACATGTATGAATCGATTGTCAATTTTCAAAGTGTTAAAAATGAGTGAATTCAAAAGCAACTTTAAGTTCTCATAAATATGGTAGATTTTAAGCAAGAATATGTAGAGTTTATTTGCAAAAATATGTTGCAATTAGATGTAGTTATTATAGATTTTATATTCGTTTCTTGATTTTGGGTGAGAGCATGCAACACTTATTGAGATTTTGGGGAAAAATTCAAGAAATAAAAATAAAAAATAAAAAATAAAAAAATATTTTATATAATCTAAATATTGTATTAATAAAATATCAAGTACAAGGAAAAAAACTCTCCAAAAGTCATGAACAAAAAAAATTAGTGGAAATTTTTAAGAAAAATAGATGCTTTGATGCTTAAATTGTTAGAAGATTGTAGAAACATTCAAAAAATTGTATAGCATAAAATAAGAGAATTTTGACAACTTTATGGAAAAATGGTAAAGATGATAAAAAAAAAATTCAAAATGTCTAAACATGCTCATAAGAATCCGTGTGGAATATACTAAATTTATTAGTTTTAGAAAGATCCTAACACATAGGTGGTATCCTAGAAGATAATCATGCTTTTTAAACTTAAATTCTAAATTCTAGAACTTTGTATAAGCCAATAGATGATTTTCATGATTATTGTGGAAATGAGGACTGCATCTACTGGTCCATAAATCATATCATTCTTAGCAAAGTACTATGGTAATAAATCTCATCCTTTCAAGGCTAACTTTGAAAATTTGTATCTTGCAATCTATGAAGTTGAATGGGATGAAATTTTTCTACACATTCTTGTAGTAGCTTAGAAAATTAACATGCAATTGAAAAGGAAAAAAGAAGTATATTTTCCAATTTTTACTCAATGCAATAAGAATGACAATTTGAAAACAATTTGAGAACCATTAGCAAAAATTCTAGCGTGAGTTCATGAGAGTTTTTAATTTTAATTTTCTATTTCCTACTTGATTAAACCCTGAACGTCCAAACAACATTTTTTGGCAACATAGTGATTTTGGATAGCTCAATACAGGCGGAGTTTTTCTTATTTTTCTTTGAAAATTTCACACAATATAGGGACGAAAAGTAGCTTTAAGGCCCAACAATTTTCATAACTATTGGAAACATGATTCAAAAGTTATTGCATGATATGTAACTTTTAGTGTCCAGCAGGCAGCCCGGGCAGAAAAAAAACTTCTTTGAAAACCAATTTAAAAAAAAATCAAAGTTTGAAATTGATTCTCTAGATTTTTATATATGTGGTAAACTTTGAATCATTCCATTTTGATCAATGAGTCGAAAGTTATGAGGAATTTTAGTTTGGGTTAGTTTGTGGGTAGTTATAGAATCTCTACTCTAAAATAAACTTTGAAGTCCTTTATTTAACTCAATTTTAAATATTCTTGGAAAAAAATGAAAACATTAGGTGTATATTGTTTATTACAACATTACAACCATTGGGATTGTCATTTTTCAATTCTATAAATAAATTGTTAACAATTTAGTATTTTTAATCATTCTCTACTTCTTTCTACTTACTATTTTTTTCCTATATGTTGTACAATTCCAAATGATCTAAAAAATTTCAAGCTTGTAGCCAACTTGACTCGAGGAATGAATCCAAAGAATAACCACCATTTTGGACATTTTTTCATACAAATGTGACCTCGTGAAGTGCAACTCCCCCGAGAACTGCCCATATTTTCACAAGGCCTAAAAAAGGATTTTTGTCACTTCAAACGTTAATATCTTGCAATCTACATGGTGGAAAATTCTGAAATTTTTTCCACATCTTCTCAAACCAGTGTACTACGAGATCCCATAGTTACATGTTTCTAAAAATGTTTTTTTTCTAAAATTTGGTCCTTTTAAATGCAAGGGCAATTTTGGAGTAGTTTTGATGAAAGCATAGTCTCAAACGTTTAGGGGTTAAGAGAAGAAAGGCTTTGTATTGACCATTCGAAATTTGATTCTTCCAAAAATAATTCTTTAGTAAAATTGAATTTATGCTTGTGTTGTTGCTTTTGGAAGGACATCCTCTTATTGCAAGATGGTTTTGGATATGTTAGACACCTCCATTATCTTTGAAAATTGGCATACAAGTAATCAATACCACGATTTATACAATGGTCTCAATTCCCCAAGTTGGATAATGCATCTAATTCTCTACAAAGTTGAATCAAACTGTGTTGACCTTTTGGTCAAGGCTTGAATTTATTTTTCTTCTAACTTCAAACGTTATAATCTTACAATCTTTATGGTCAAACGGGTTGAATTTTTTTCCACAAATTCATTTAGGAGTATGGTATAAACATGTATGATTGGAAGTTTGAATTTTTTTTTAGATATAAATTATGTTCAATGCCCTACGAAGTGGCAATTTGGGACTCTTTTTGTCAAAATAGAAACTTTAGCAATTAAATTTGAAAACAATGCATAACTATACATTTGAGAATGTACGGGGACAAATGGTCTAGTTAGTAGAATCCATTCCATTCATTATAAGAAACTCGCATTTTAGTCAACGATCTTGGATTTTTTGGAAAAAAATTATTTTTCTATCTACATTGACATCTAGCTATTTTTATGTCAACAATAACATCCAATGAAAATCATGAAAAACATAAAACAACTAGATGTCAACAAAGATATTAAAATATAAATTCCTTCCCAAAAAATCCAAGATTGTCACCTAAAACGCAAGTTTCTTTTAGTGATTAAATTACCAACCATAGTGATTTTTTGGAGGTGAAAGAAAAGCAAAAGATGAAATAAGGCATGAATCAATTTTTATCTCCAACCATCTATATCTCTTGATGTATATGTTTGATGTTTGATTTCATTGAAGATTTTGTGTGCGTAAAGGTACATTTATTTTACAAAGATATAAACATTTAAAAAAATCTTACACACATGCTTTTAGGACATGAAAGTAAAATCACAAGGTAGGGGGCATTACTAGTACCAAGCCTCTTTTTTATCATGCTTTTTAATGCCACATTCAAACATTCAAGAATGTTTTGCAAATACATAACCAACCGCTCAATTACCCTCTCCGGATTGTAAAGGGAGGTATTATCCCATGGTGGATACTTGGGGAGGGTTTAGTTATAGATTTCCAAACATTGTATTTGTCTCCACTTCTTGACCATTTTTGAATAAACATGCATATAATATAATTTAGGTTCATTGTAGGTCCCCTTTTTGAGGATGCAACAAGACCCCTACTTCATTGCTAAACAATGTTACGTAACTATGGTCTAAAATGAAAGTAAGTGCTTGGATAGATTCAACAACCAATTTTTGAATGCATGATCTATTCATACCTTAAGTTAGGTTGTTTGTTTTGTTTATTACAGTGAGATTTCCTAGACCGTGCATACCCCGGTCACATTCTCCATATCGTGGGAAAGCTCTCTGCGAGGAGGGATGCACGTGTTTTGTTTTGTGACATTGGAACCTATTGTAGAAAAGTTATTGAATTTTGAAGTTCTTATTTATTTAACTAAAATATAATAAAAATACTTTAATTTTTATTTGATTATATTGTAGCAATGGCATAGGGCACACTAGTAATGAGGTTGTTTGTTTTGTTAAGGTGAAATCTTTTGGACCCTATGTCCCTTGGTCATGTTCTTGGTACCATTAGAAAGCCGTCCTGAGGAGGGGTGCACGGACTTTGTTTCGGTGCATCCAAACTTGCAGAAAAAATGATATTGAATTTCAAATTTTTTATAAATTCAAAATTTTGAAAATTACTTTTTACTTTTATTTTATTACACTGTGGTCCCAAAGGCACAGGGCACATAGTGTGTACATTAACTTATGGGTATCAGACCGTGACGTAAAAGATTGAAGTCTAAGTGAAAGTTAAAAAATTCCTAGTCCAGTAAAGTGTGTCATCTTTGAACAAATCGAGGTAACTTTGAGTGCCAATTTTCAAAGGTACCACCTGACCTTATATGAGTCATCCACAGACACCCCTAATGGTACCTTGCATGTGTTCAGCACATCATTGAGAAACATGGAGCAGTAACATTTCTGCCATTCTCAGCTAAAAGCCAACCCTAACTTATGAAACTGCCACTTTCTAGTGCACTGAACATGATTGATATATAAAAAAAACCATATAAATTTATACTAGACTACTCAGTGAATTTGTGGGAAAAAAAATTTACCCATTTGACCCTGTAGATTGTAAGATTATAACATTTGAAGTTAGAAGAAGAAAAAATTTGAGCCTTGATCAAAAGGTCAACATAATTTGACTCTACTTTGTAGAGAAAAAAGAGGCATTATCCAACTTGGGGAATTGAGACAATTGTGTAGGTGGTGATGTTAACCCCTAAACGCCCAAACATTGTTTTTTGGCATTATAACTTTTTTGGGCAGCTCACTATGAATAGAATTTTTATTTTTTTTCTTTGAAATTTTCACACAACATTTTACCAAGGTGTAGCTTTAAGGCCCAACAATTTTCATAACTTTTGACTACACAGTTCAAAAGTTATTGTATGATATGTAGTTTTGCTTGATCTTCGGGCACCCTGGGCAGAAGAAAAAACTTCTTTAAAAATCACTTTCTTTTTAAATTTAAATTTTAAATTGATTCTTTAGATTTATATCTACATGGAAAGTTTGGAATCATTCCATTTGGATCAATGAATCAAAAGTTATGAGGAATTTTAGTTTGAGG
The DNA here is from genome assembly GCA_947034895.1 of Rhytidiadelphus loreus. NCBI lineage: Eukaryota > Viridiplantae > Streptophyta > Bryopsida > Hypnales > Hylocomiaceae > Rhytidiadelphus > Rhytidiadelphus loreus. The sequence goes on along the minus strand of OX344765.1, from coordinate 21,145,811 downwards.
TAGTTTGTAGGTAGTTATGGAATCTCTACTCTAAAATAAACTTTGAACTCCTTTATTTAACTCAATTTTAAATATTCTTGGAAAAAAACAAAAACATTAGGTGTATATTGATTATTACAACATTACAACCATTGGGATTGGCATTTTTCAATTCCATAAATAAATGGTTAACGATTTAGTATTTTGAATCACTCTCTACTTCTTTCTACTTACTAGTTTTTTCCTATATGTTGTACAATTCCAAATGATCTAAAAAATTTCAAGCATGTAGCCAACTTGCCTTGAAGAATGAATCCAAAGAGTAACCACCATTTTGGACATTTTTTCATACTAATGTGACCTTCTGAAGTGCTGCTGCCCATGTTTTTGCAGGGACAAAAAAATGATTTTTGTTACTTCAAACGTTAATATCTTGCAATCTACATGGTGAAAAATTCTGAAATTTTTTCCAAATCTTCTCAAACTAGTTTACTACAAGATCCTACAGTTAGATGTGTCCAAAAATGTTTTTTTTCAAAAATATGGTACTTGTCCTAGAAATGACAGTTTTTCAGCGGTTTTGGTGAAAACATAGTCCAAATCATTTAGGGGTTAATCACTTGCATGACAATTTTCAAAGATAATGGAGGTGTCTAACATACCCAAACCATCTTGCAATAAGAAGATGTCCTTCCCAAAGCAAAAACATGAGCAAGATTTTAATTTTTCTAGAGAATTATTTTTGGAAGAATCAAAATCCTAATAGTCCATAGAAAACTTTCCTTCTCTTAAAATTAAAAACTCTCATGAACTCACACTAAAATTTGTACTAGTGGTTTTAAATTGTTCTCAGATTGCGGCATTCTTATTGCATTGAGTAAAAAATTGGATTTATTTTTTCATTTTCAACCACCCTTTATTTTCCTAAACTGTTATTAGAATGTGTAGAAAAGATTTTTTTATCACATTTGTCTTCAAAAATGTAAGTGTTCAAAGTTAATGAAAAAGAATTCACAACTCGCTTAATTGCTTACCCACTCTATTAGCATGTTGTTCAAAGTTTCTCGCAAACTTTCAAGCCTTGACTTGGACACTTGATTGGAAAAAAAAAATTACATTTTTAAGAAGCTTACAAAAATTTGCATCTTTGATAAGAATTTCACCATCGTATGCCCAAAATTGACTTCACATGAACCTATCCAATTGAAACTTAATTAAAGAACTTTAGGGGGTAACATCTCTATATTGAAAATTTTCACTTGCTCTTCTCTAGTAATAATTGTAGAGGAGAAGCAAAGCCTTTGTGTATGCAGTTACTGCAACTTTTGAGTACATTGCGAGGAAATGTCAAATTCCAACCAAAATGTTGTGGATTTTCAAAGGAAGGCCATGTGGCCTTGCAATTAAATTCTGTTTCATTTGTGTAAAAGAAAAACTACCAAAAACGTTCAACAATACTTGAATGCATGGAATAGGGTGAGATACAGCTACCAATAAATTAAATAGCCCGTCCGGATGAAATTAACAAATTCAAGTTGACTAAATGTCCGAGGGTTAAAGGCAAATGAAGGGAGTTCATTGCAACACTGCAACACTCCTCAAAGAACTCCACATGCAGACTTTGATAAAGTTGTTAATCTATAGCCAGTCCATTAAAACAAACCATCCATTGATTAATAAGTTATTCCACTACTAGGGCAGATGACCCATTTCCAACCACTTCAGCAATTACGCATATTTGGAGTGAAGGTTTGTTGAGTGCCAAATTTTTCCCATGCACAGAAATAGAGTTTGGAAGGATTGCATATTTTTTCAGAATTTTATTACACAAAACGTAATTACTACAAAAAATTTAGTGGACAATTCTCTTCAACCTACAATAGTGATATAGACCTTTCTATTTCTTACCATAGGATAATTGCCAAATTGATCAAGGGTTGGTTGCAATATTGACAGCCTTGGAGCCAATCATAATGTGTCAGGACTACTCCTTGAATTGCGCCACAACTTCATAGAAACAGAGCAGTCTATAGATTGGAAATGGATTGGCTACTATACGCATGAACTTCATAACATTCAATAAGGTAGACAATCCCTTTCCAATCACTTAAGCAATTCAACATATTGGTTGTTTGGATATGGTGAGAGGAAAAAATTTCTCATTTAAAAAAATAGATTTTAGAAGGATTTCATTTTATTTTTTAAAATTGTTTTCTTGAAAAACAAAAATTACCATGAATTTTGTTTCGTGAAGATATTGTTCAACCTCTTCTTGTCATCATATTTCCAACCATAGTCCAATTACAAAATCGACAATGCTTCTCAATGTAAGTGACAATCGTGTCTTCCAATGTACATCTTCAGCGATCATTGTATACTTTCAATATACACCTCCCCAATATTTGTGTTGCTCTTACTCTGCATGAGTTGTCACCTAAACCACAACTAAAGCAGCCTAACTAGTGACAATAGGTGTCTAGTCAAAAAGGGGTTGGCTACCATAGCCTTCATGTTCACTACCTTTTCTTTACTTAATGTACCCCACTCATCACATTGAGACTCCACTTGTCCACTTAACTGCTAATGGGTTTAGAATATTCCACACGACCCATTGTGGTGAGAATTGTGAATTTGACCTCATGTTGTTGAAATTTTTCAAATTCTTCCACCCACATTAATACAAGTGTGAGAAATAGTGAGATCAATTGAAATTATTATTTTTTTTGACAAAGTATGAATTTGCTATGAATTTTCAAAGTGTTTAGTACATCATGGCCCAAAAGAGTACATAGACTACCCTGGAACCAACAAAATTTGAATTCACAATGCTCATTTTGTTCACCTAAAGCAATCACAATATTTTTTAACACGGAAGGCTTAAAAAGTTGATTTTTACAAAGAATTCACACTAAAAAGTTGAAAGTTCCTACTGAAGTCACTAATCACTCCATTACTATCATGTAAGACATGCATTGTAGCCAAAATCTCACATACCCCTCCTTTCTAAATGGAATCATTCCTTAGGTGTCCACTATGAGTCATGTGACCACAATAGGCTGTTCTACCTTATAACAGAGTCAAGGCAGCGACACTCCATGCTATGTTTTTAGTGTTGCTATTTGCTGAGATTGATTTTTTTTTTTTTATGATACCAGAATTTGAGGAACATCATTCAACTTCTCAGTTTCATACTGAAATTGGTTCTTGCAAATTGCAAAGAGTCGCTGCCCATGATCATCATCTTCATCTTTTTTTGCTTTTTTTGCTTCTTCTTCTTCTTCTTCTCACTCAGCTGCTCCTGCAATGTTAAGTTATTATGGATCCAGACAGACAGACAGACGAGGGGTGGAGGTGACGTCAATGCTGCTGCAGGGTCTGCACCTGCGTTTGTAGAGAGTGGCTGGAGAGCGAGAAAAAGTGTCAGGAACAAATGCTGCCTTGATCAATGGTGGGCTGACAGGAATCAACCTGAAGAGTCGGAAGGGTGAAATTATTTAAGTTATACGCAACCCAGACAGTTGGAAGCACTGGCAAACGACCAACTGAAATAATAATTTAACTGGGTTGAAAGAAGCAGCAGCAGCTAGCAGGGATGAGTCAGTCAGTGGCAAAAGGAAAAAAAAAAAAAAGAACTCACTCACTCATACAGGACATGCAATAAGATAAGCGCCCCAAATGTCTGCTTTTTGTTGCTACTTGTATGTGCCTAGTTACTAGTATTAGACTGGTCAAATTTTCATTGATTTTTCTTGTTGGTTAACAAGTGAAAGGCAGTTCCAATGCACCAAAGAATGCGACATTTGGATACCCTATGCAAAAGTTAGGAAGGGTCGAAGTGTTTTTTTAGGCAGGTTCTATAATTGTAAAGCACTCTGGAGCCCTCTCCTATAGAAGAAGGAAGAGCATAAAGCATCCATAACAGTGCTAGGCACTGGTTATAGTGCCAAGCACTGGTACTAGTCAACGGGAGTCTGAGTGCTTAACCCCAAAGTGACATTCAATTTTTGAGGTTCAAAAACATCAGTGCTTTTGAAGCTTTATGGATCTAAATGTCTTCAAGTTATACAAATCTCAACCGTACAATCTTGTAGTGTATGTGTTGTAGAGGACATATAAAAAATTTGAAGTCATTTGGCCACATAGATTGCAAGATCATAATGTTTTAGTGTTGAAAATGGATGCTGAAATTTTCCCAAAAATACATTTGGAGGTGAAATTTGACTTCTAAAACTACTCAAATGTAAAAAACTTACACTACAAAATGATTCAAAACTAGTATACAAACACATTGGTGGAAAAAAAATTCATTAAATTGACTCATTGTGTCTACAAAACGGCTTTGAAATGTCAAAAATCAACAAGAAAAATTGCAAAAAACACATCTAAAGGTGAACCTCCTTCTACTAGAATGCTTCTCATTCACTCATTAATTCTTGGATTAACATGAAATTTTAGCCACACAAACAAGACTAGTATACACAACTTTTCCAAAAAGAATTATTGAAAATAAACTTTGTATGAAGAGGATACAAGCTGACAAAGTTCACTATACTCCAAAAATGGCAGGTTTTTGAACTTCAAATTGGTCCGAAACATTCAAAACAATTTGGATTAACATGAAAACTTTACCACAATAACTATACTTCAAGGGGAACAAAACCCAACAAATTTTATTGAAAATGAGAAATGGATGAAGGAGATACAAGGCCCCGAAGTTGCAGCCCTAAATGCAGTTTGCTGAACTCCAATTGAAGTTGTAAACTTTGATTGGCTTCCAAAAAATCAATAAATCTTGGATTGATCTGAAAATTTTACCATACCAACTAGAGGGGAGAACGCAACATTACCAACAAGTTTGATTGAATTTGGACCTTGGACGCAAAAATTATAGCACTTTGAACTGGACCTTAAACTGTGTGAAGACACTTTCTGTCCTCTTTGTCACTTTGGGGTTAATGCAAAGGGAGTCTTCTCCCCAAAGGCCTCCCGTGATGTGAGGGCCCCGGGGTCCTCAGTCTCGAGCTCCGCCCTTGCCTTCAGACCAGGCATTACGAGAGGCCTTTGGGGGGAGTCCTAACTCCCAGTATACGTTTCTTCTACATTCGCAATTACATGACATGATTTGTCAAAATCTCTATAATTTTTGTCTCTTACCAAGCTATTGAAGTGGTTTACTTTCATTGTGAAATGTCTAAATTTTGAGTTTTCTTGTACCTATTTAGAGTACCTTGGGATGTGCTTCTAATGATACAAAAATTAAGTTCTTATTATAAATGGGTGAAAAGTTAGCAGTTTGTTGAGGAATGCATCAAGGTTGGGCAATGGGGATGCCCTAAGGCAAACCAACCTATTTTCACCTTGGATTCACAATTTGTGTATATGGACTGAACTTCATGAGTGGGATTTACTTATTGTGTGCTTTTCTTACAAACCAAACCTATGTGGAATTAAATTATTTTTATGATTAAAAATACATAATTTCCATGAATTTTCAAAGTGGTTCATTTGGAAAATGCAAAATCACCCATAGGTAGGGGACATGAGTGTCTACAACATAACAAAAGACTACCTCAAAATAGATTTTGAATTAAATCCCTTGAACTCTAGTACCACTTGTATTATGTTGAACTAAATCTTTAATCAACTTTGTTATCATTTGTGAGATCTAGGTGCTCAAATCCATTTTATTTTGTCTTGAAATTTGAAATTTTCTTTCTTTCACTACTTGCCATACTATAGGGGTGTATCTCAAATTCAAATATTTAATGAAAATGAGAGAATGTGAAATTTGAGTTTACAACTCTTAATATGATCCACTTTCTTAGATTGACAACAAATACCACCAAGATTAGAACTTAAATTCACCTTGCATTAATACAATTTTTTTGCAAAGTGAAAGCTATTAAAAAAAATTGTCAATAAACTCTCCAACTTATTCCAAAACTAGCCTATACTTACTACTAATCTAGTAAATGGATTTTGGGGTTAGAAAAACATGAATTAAAAGAGGGAAAAATTGGAAAAGTGAATAAGAAGCATGATGTAGTGACCTACAAGAAGAGTTGAGTTAGAGCCTCTTGCCATGTATTAGTGGGTGGATACATTCAATGATACCAAAAGATAGAAAGCATTGTTATGTTCATTCCGATGCACTAATATCAGTCGAACTTATTCTCTTCTTTCAACACTTGGTGGAACTCTTCTTGTCTTTTAGTACTTTTTTCTTTTTTCTTTTTTTCCCATCCACCGGGCTCACATGGCAAGAGGCCCCTCTTGAACATTTTTTTTCTGCTTGTAAGTGTAGAATATATTCCTCAATTTACAACAAATTATTGACTGTACACACACGCACACCCAAAAGGCCAAAACATCAAAAGTCAAACTGCCATAGTTGACTGAAACCTCCCAACCCGGCCATCAATATGGGTTCACCCAAATTTTGCGGCTTCCAACCCACCCCCTTGATGTCGTTGAATTGGGGGATTACATTTCCACTTGGCATGCACCGAGGTTCTCCCCTCCATGGCAGGGCAGTCCAAGGAGGTTGAGGAGGATTCGTGAGGGTCTGTGAGGGGTTGTAGGTTTTTTTGCCAGCATTTGTCAGACTCCAGGCAGGACCATGTTATCTCAATGTGGCTGCAGAGGGCCAGTGCTCCAGCCTGCTCTTACACACACTCTGAGGGCAAGAATGGAGAACCATGATCAGGTTCTGCCAACTCCCGTTTTCTGTCGTATTGCTTGCAACGACCCAGTCACTCATCAACACAAGAACAATCAGCAATTCACGGTCCCTTGGAAAAAGAGACTTGCGGATGGGGAAAAAAAAAAAAAGAAGAGCTAAGTTAAGTTAAGTTACTGAACTTCTGGATGGGAAAAGAATATGACTGATAAGAAAAAGCTGGCGGGATGCAGAAAAAGGAAAGGAAAGGAAGAAAACAGAAAAAGAAAGTTGACCCTGAGATGCTCAAATTTCCACTAATTATCTGAATGATGAATGTTTTTGCAAAGTGTGTATACTCCAACTCCAATTAGTATTCATGAAGTCGGAAGTTCTTTAAAAAAAAATTTGTAATTATATCATAAAAGAGGTGGCCTAGCTAGAGCACCAAGCTAACAGTGCTGCAAAGGCATGTTTTTGTTTCTGTTTTTTTGTGTGTGTTTTAAAACAAATGGAAATCCATTGCAAAACGCAAAGCCATGGTTTCAAAGGCCTACCTGGGTCTTGAACCATGACTGTCCTCACTAACTTATGTAGCTTGGTGCTCCATGCCATGACCTCTCCTTTCTACTAGTATAATACTGTATACAACCTTACATTTGTATGTGTCTTTTTGTTTTGTTTGTTAAGTTGAGATCTTTGGGATCTCCAGTTGCGTTCTTGGTACAGTTGGAAAGCCCTCGACAAGGAGGGGTGCATGGGCTTTCTTTCGTGGCGTTCTAACTCATGGAAGAAAAGATATTGAATTTCAAAGTTTTTATGAGTTTAAAAAATTAAAAAAAATTATATTTACTTTTATTTTGACTGTAACAATGGCACAAGGCATACTAGTATCAATGAAAAGAACAAAGAATGCTTTGTACACATCAATGGATGATATATATGCTTACTTATGAGGAGGAGTTAGAGAGTCATATATTAATATTGTGGTTGTTTTGAAGTGACTTACTACCTTAGAACTTAGTTTAAGCATTTGGCGGTTAAAAAGATTAAAGCCTTGTTGTGTGAACCCAAAAAATTAATTAGAAAAGGTAATTACAAAAATCATGACATAACATTCATTGGTAGCCTTCGTGCCTACTGCACTGCCTTTCCTTCATGCATCCTCCTCAGAGGCACTCTCCATTGGCCTCCTGGACGTACAGGCGCTGGAGGCTCCGGATGTCCAGGTCGGAGGGTGATCCAGGGTGCCATTGCGCCTGGATTCGCGGCCCTATAGCACAGTAAATTTCACAACCAACAGATGTTGGCTTCTCTACGTCGCACTTAATCTAGGAAAAGTAAGAAAATTGTTTCATTCTAAAAAAAAACATCCAGCCTCGGGGTCTAGCCCCTCCAGGTCTGCAATTGCGAACTTCGCGGCCTGGAGGCTGGGCCTCCGGCCGGACGTCCAGGCATGTCAGGTTTCCTAATGGAGACCCCCCGGACCCCTCCGATCCTGGAGGTCCAAGGGCTAATGGAGAGGGGCTCTCATCCCATTGAACCTCCACCTATTCACTTAGCTAGTGATGGGTGTGGAATATTTCACACTATCTACTATAGAGGAGAGGCAAGGCAATGATAGTGCATTGCTATTCAAATGTTATGGGAGGTAAATGACCAATTTTTTTAAATTAAAAATAATAATTAATTTATTATTATTTTTTGAATTAACTCTGGTGTGGCATAGTGACTCCCATGAACCCAGTCTGCACCTCGGTAAGGTAGTGCACATGACCTCCCTGTTCTGATAAGCGGGACAGACTGATAATCAATCAACTAAAGTTTGGGGTTCCCCACTTTTTCTCGAGTTTCTCACTTCACTTACATTCCTCCTTTCAGAAAACGGTTGAGTTTCTTCTGAATTTTTTCTGAATTTTAGAGTAAACAATGGAGCCTCCCTGTTGAGGAGCTTGTCTTCATTGTTCACACCTACCTAACCGTCTTACCGGGCTTGGACGTTACGTTAGGGGCTTGGATGGATGGATGTCCCATCCCGCCATTTTTTCTTTTTTCTTTTTCTTTTTTTCTTTTTTTTCTTTCTTCTTTCTTGAGTTCAGTTCTTCTGATATAATAATGTAAGTTAAGTTATGTACTGTACAACCTTTGAGATTCTTTTGCCTATGCTCTGTACCATTGTCCCTGTATATGTGACATGTGTGAATGCAACTACCTCTTATAAGCTATGATGGGAGGGAGGGCGAGAAGTAGTGACTAGTGAGTAGTGAGAGAAGACCCCCCTCCAGATCTGTCTGAGGAGCACCAGTCAAACTGAAGTGTGGACCTGGACTCACGAGGAAAAATCAACTGAAGGGACTCTTTATTTGTGTCAAAGTAAAATTAATTAATTTTTTTTAAAAAAGGGACTGGGTCTCAGCCTGGCATATCTAACTTTAACACACCCAAAATGCCAGCCCTGGTGGAGTCAAATCAGGGGTAAGTTACAATTGCAAACCATTGTATTGAGATAAGATAATTAATAAGATGGCAGGATCAATATCTATCTTAACCCCTAAAAGATGAAGGCCTTTTTTCTGCCAAAAAACACTCAAAATTCTGCCATTTCTATAGCAAACTGTAATTTTTTTTAAATTTCTATTTTGTTGCACATCTAACCAGAGGATCTTACACCTACCTAGTGTGAGAATGTGTGCAAAAAGTTTCAAAAATTTTGAGTGCACAGATTGCAAGATATTTGCATTTAAAGTGAAAAAAACAAGTTTTTTCGAGCACATTGTGAAATTAGATTATTGGACTTTGAACCTTCTTAAATTCAAAAAATTGCCCTACAAATTTTTGAGCTTTGAATCTTTGTTGTGGGGAATTGAGTTGAGAGTCTAGGGGAAAAGAAAATTTTAAGAAAATTTAATTTTTATCCTTCAAAAAATTATTAAGTAGAAGTACACATGAGATAGAAGGAAAATCTAAATTATCAATATCTCTGAAATGGAATTAAAATGCATCAATCCCAATGGTGAGATTGTTCTAGGAAGCAAACTAAACCATGTGAAACTTTTCTTTTTGAAAAATTGAAAAATTGCATTAAAAAATGAATCTTACATGTTATTTTTTCAAAAAGATGCTCTAATTGCTCCAAAAAATAAGATTGTCCATAACTTTCTCATAAAAAATCCAAATATAATGAATCAAAGCTTTACATGTAAACAAAAATATAATCTTTGACAAAAAAATACTTCAAAAAACTCAAATTCAAATTTTGGAATATTTATTTGCTACCCCTTTTCCCTTGTTTTGAGCTTATTTGGGCATAACTTTTCTTCCCGGGCACCGATTGAAAAAAAATTATATTTCCACAAAGCCAACCATCTTTTCTATCTTTAAAAAAGTTTCAAAAAATCACAGCAAAAATTCAACCCGTAGGTACTTGTCCAAAATGCCATTTGTCCCCTGAAGGACAATGGTCCTTTAGAAGTTAACCCTTAACCACCCCCACCCCTACCTTGTGGGAGATGGGGAACCAACAAAGTTCTATTACTCTTCAGAAATCCAAATTTGACAAAAAGAATGACGGGGTTACTAGATATCAATCTAAACTATGAAATTGGGTGCAAATTGTTCAATTTCTAGAAAACATAAGTAAATTCCAAAGTATCTTGTATAAGGTAAACATACCTATGAGGGGAAGAATGAGCGTTTTGCCTTGTTACAATTGGCAAAAAAGTCCAGATTTTTTCCATACAAAGAGAACTCTGAGGAATGAAGAGAGTAATTGAATTTATTTTTTGACAAAGTATGAATTTCTTATGAATTTTTGAAGTGTATTGTCCAAGTGGCCCAAAAGAGTTTGTAGATTGTCCTCAAACCAACAAAAAGTGTATGCATGATGGCCATCCTAGCACCTAAAGCAATCACAATATGGCTACAACATTTCCTAACATGGACACAACATGAAAGAATAAAAAATAACTTGCTTTGATGAATTTACACCTTCCTAATACGGTCATTAATAACTCCATCACTATCTCATAAGGCATTGATTTTGGCCACTAAGCAACCTAATGAAGTCCTTATCTCATTTATTAGCAAAAATCTACCATAGATTGATGTAAAATTGTAATGGGTGTTTTTTTAGATGTTCGCATTAGATAGTTGCCTATCAACAACGCTAGCATGTGAACCTAGAAATGCAAGCCTACGAGCCTTGAGCCTAGGTGTAAGTAGATACTCTACAACTATTGAAGGTGTGCATAACATACATTCTTATAATATAAGTACCCTATAACTATGAAAGGTGCTTATAACATAGGTACCTATAACATAGACACCTATAATATAAACATCCTATAACTATAGAAGGTGCTTACAACATAGGTACCTACGACATAGACACCTATAATATATAGGTACCTTTAACATAGGAGTCTAGGCTCTTAGGCTCATGGGCTCAAGATCCTAGGCTCACGTACTAGCAACCGTGGTTTGCCTATCATGGGCTAGTTTACTTAGTGCATAATGAAATGGCATATTGGTGTGTGGTATTATTATTAGTATTTAGTGAAGCATGTGGCATTAAACGAATGTATATTTAACCTCTAAATGCCCAAGCCTTTTGAAGTGTGTTTTTCCTATGAAAAAAGAACATAGGCTTATAGTCATCCCCAATGAAGAACAATGACTTAAATTATGAGCATCGTATGGTTTGAAGCATGAAAAGTAGAAAGTATCTGTACAGTCTATACTTCCCCTTTCCACAATGTTTGAGAAATTTGCATATATTAATAGTTTTAGGGGATTTGAGGTGACATGAACAACTAAAAATTGTGTTAGCATGCTAAAATGCACTTCCAAAAACCTTAAGTTAAAATGAAGAGCTATCAAATTCATTACACAATTCACCTTGCAATTGTTGAGATGGAATTTTTTTATAAGTAAAAATCACAAAAAACTCCAAATCAACACTTTGTATGTTTAAATTTTCAACAATGAAAATCGTAAAAACACTTTATACTTTACATTAACATCATTTTCAAAGCAAATGGATACGAGCTTGCTTTTAAGATCTCAAATACAATGCAATTGATAAAATTTGCTCAAAGCCATGAAATGAAGTAAAATTGGCAAGCTTTACACTTCACTAATGGTACATATATGCATTTGAGGACTTCTCAAAAATAAAAGCTTCCAATAGTTAACCTTCAAAATTGCCCATAATTTTTTTTTATCAGTTTATGGAATTTGATTGTTGACACCAAAATGAGCCTAAAATTTGAGATGGACCATATATGGTTGATTGGGCAATTAGGGGGGTAAGTATCAAGATATGACCATCTACATAGGTCATAAGTGTGGTACTTCTAAAAGACGATTGACTTGGCTTGAAAGCATTCTACAATTTAGTACTTGTAAATCACTCCAAACCATCTCTAAATCCATTTATAGTTGTCATATTCAATGAGGAATAAATATCCTTCTCAAAGAAACATAGTGTGATTGGATGCCACTCTTGGAGAATGAAGGTCATGTGCAAGTGCGGCAAGGTCAATATTCCCACACACTATCAACAAATATTTGTGTAAACTAATTGTATGGTGTTTTCAAACCCAATGTTGCAAAAACAATTCTCTATGTATTAAATAAGTTGTGTATTATAAATAGCGAAGACCGTGCATGCCATCTTCATGACTCACATGCATGCATTCTACAACTCAAGTCTATATTGTCAAGGGATTTGGACCCTCTTGAACAAGTTTTGTGCCTTGACAAAGTGACAATTCATGTGGAATTGCACCATTGTTTGCATATACCAAGCAAGCAACATACAAAATGACATAAAACAAAGCTTCACATAATTGTAAATCATGATGATCAAGAACAAATCTTTAAAAATTTCCCTACAAATTTTCAAATAGATCAAATCACAATTATTATAATAGCCTACCCCAATTTGCAAATTTCTAAAGTAGGCTCATAAACTCTTTTATTAGGAGTTAAAAAGGTGTACACCATTTCAAGGAGGAAAATATGTAAAGGTCTATCTAGTGCAAGGTCCTACCATTAGATATGCAAAAACTGAGGCAAAAACAACAACCAATTTGTACCATTTATTTGCATTTTGCAATAGAAATGGCTGTTTTGCGTGAAATTTGATGAAAAATAGGCCTTTGAATAATAGGGGGTTTAAAGTAGTCTCTTGATATGTTCTTCTTATTTCGGAGTTAAGAGGGTGTACATTTCAAGCTGATAAGGGTCACTTTTGTAGCAGGGTCGTAATAGTCGAGGTGAACTGCCCCCGTTGCTCATCCCCCCAAGTTAGTCCAAGGGGTGGAAGTAAAAAAAAGACCCCCTATTTTATGCCCATAAAGTGTATGCTCTACACGTCTCCTAGCTAATTTGGGGTCTCTCAAGTATGAATTCAAAAATTGCAAATTTTATCATACCTGGAAAATTTTAAAAACCCAGGGTTTTCCTTTGGGGACGAGCGAGGGGGTCAGTTCACCCCGGCCGGTAGCAATTGGGTGTTTGTGGTTTCGGAGGTTGTCCCTTTTTACGTTCCCTTCTTCAGCTTTGGGTTCCTTGGTCTTTTGCAGTCACTCAAGTGTGGAGTGAGATGGAGACGATCATTGATTCCCTGATTGATCCTGGCAGCCACTAATTTAGAAATTTGTGTAAGACCTCACTGTTGAAGAGGAGTCATGAAATAACTTATCATAGAGTAGTGTCTCTTCAGTTGAATCAGTGAGGACGGACGGATTCCATACGATAACTGAACTAGGCTTAAGAGCCTGAGGAGAGGAATGAGCACCTGAAATTGGTGATATTATAACGTACAACGATGATTCATAGCCCCACCCCATCTAAGTTAATTGATCAGTGCCAGGCAAGGTTAAGTTAATTGAATTCACTACTGCTGCTAAAATGTTCAGTTAAGGTAGGTACACCCAAAATCGCCACTTTTTGCTACTGAGCCTATCTACTGTTATTAGACAGGTAAAAATTTCACATGGTTGTTCTTATTGGCAAGTGAAAGGAGGTTCCAACGCACTAGAGAACATGACATATGGATTTTGTATGCAAAAGTTATTAAGGAACAAAGTTTGATTCTTAAAGTGTTTCTTCTACATAGGTACAGAACTGATTTTGGAGATGTACACATAGTGTAGATGGCGCTTTAAGGTCAATGGCACATTTGGGTGTACCTACCTTAGTATTCGATCATTTTGGGATGTAGAGCCACAGCTGGACGCAGTCTGTGGTGACACCTATCATAGACTATTCAAGCAAACCACATTGTTAATAACTTAACCCTTCAACGCCTCAATCCTTTTAATGGTTTTGACACATTTTTGCTTATATCTTTCTACATAAATATCTTTTACCGCAATTTCATGAAATTGATCATTGACCCCTAAAGTCCCATTGTCCCCTCGGGGGACAATTTGGAATTTGGGCAGGTTCCTATGGGCTGAAAAGTTACCTTAGTTTTTTGAAGGAAAACTAAACATGGAAGATCCCCCAAATGGTGAGCATTAGAAAGACAAGTATAAGGTGGAGTTTGGGTCCATTTGGAGAAGTGAGCAACTCTATTTATACTATTGTAGAGGTGGCAACCTTACTACTAGTCCATTTTAGGTCCTAACACTTTTCTTTTGTTTTAACTCGGTCTTTTTCTATGACACGTTTTGATACTACTAGTGTCATTTCTTAATGTGCATCAAATGGATTTTGACATCAATTACACCCAATGGCAATGTGTGTGTGTTTTCCAGAAATGATGAAACTGGCCACTTGCATTTTGATTCCTTGTCCTTCACTCCCCAAATGAATGTGCCAAAATTGTTATTCCTTTTATAAAGTTATGGTACAGTGAGATCTCATGGATGTGATTTTAGGTGTAGTTCCTTGAGTTCCCATTCAGTTAGCTATGATGGGTGAGTGAGAATTTTGAGCCAAGCAAGACCTTAATATTATTATTATTATTATTCCCCAAGTGAGCCACCTCTGTCTGTCCTCTCCAAGTGCAAGAGTTGCTGCTTTGTTTTATATCATCGTCTCTTAGCTAAGCTTATGTTGCCTTCCCCTTCTGCAACTGTGGGTCAGATTTTCTGCCCCAGGCACGGCAGCTCCTCAATCGAAGAGCTGAGCTTGGCTTGGGCTTTTCCAGGATTCCTCATCCCCATCTGTCCGTCCGCCCGTCCGTCCGTCCTCTTTTTTATCTCCTCATTAGAAGCTTTCCCTGGGGCCTGGGGCCTCTCACCAAATCGCTCAGTCGCAGCAATGCAGCCTTAAAACTTGCAGTGCAGGTCAGGCTCTGATCGAGATGCTCCCCACTGGAACTGGAACTTTAGCTTAGGCAAGGAGGAGGAGTTATGTACCATTCTTCTAATCACGCAAATGAATCGATCGATCGATCGATCACACCCATACCCCTACATATGTAGGTACGTTAACCCCTAAATGCCTGAGTGACCAAATTTGGTCGATCTGAAATTTCAGGCTCATTTTGCAGCGGGCAGTTAAATTCATTTGACCTGTTTAAAAAAAATTCGGGCAGTTTTTAGGGTTAACTGTTGAAAACTTTCATTTTTCACTGAAAAAGGTACATATTTGATTGTTGAGAGGTCTCCGAAGTCGTTTAGTGGAAGAGTAAAGCTTGCTAATTTTACCTCATTTTCCAACTTTGAGCAATTTCACTTTATTTGAGATCTAAAAACTTGTATTTATCTGTTTGCTTTGAAAACGGTCCCAATGGAAAGAGTAAAGTGTTTTCATGATTTTCACCATTGAAAATTTAAACAAAAAAAATGTTGATTTGGAGTTGTTTGTGATTTATACTTATAAAAGAAAATCGCATCTCAACAATTGCAAGGTGGATTGTGTAATGAGTTTAATAGCTTTTCAAGTGATATTAAGTTTTTTGAAAGGGTATTTTACTATGCTAACACAATTTGTAGTTGTTCATGTCACCTCCAATCCCCAAAAGCTTTTATGTGCAAATTTCTGAAACATTGTGGAGAGGGACAACATATTAAAAATAAAAAATGTACATTTCCCTTGTTATAATCTCACAACTCTTATGCAATTTTGCACTCAAAATTGGTGTGCATACTAATAAGCAAGCTCTTTAAACATCCATATGGTTAGATTTTGAAAAAAAATCATTTTGCTTCAATGGAGATAACTATAAGCCCGTGTTCTTTTTTCATGGGAAAAACACACTTGGAAAGGGTTAGACACTTAGAGGTTAAGCTACCCCCGACCCCAAGCCATCACACCATCCCTCCTTGAATCCGCTTCTAACTTTCTGGGAACAATTCATGGTTTTTACAACTGGCTAACAGGGGAAGAATTAACCCCTAAAGTCCCATTGTCTCCTCGGGGGACAATTTGGAATTCGGGCAGGTTCCTATGGGCTGAAATTTTACCCTAATTTTTTGAATTTTATTTTGAAGATAGAAAAGCTTATAAGCTTTGTAAGAATATAATTTTTTATTTCAATCAGTGCCCGTAAGCAAAAGTTATACCACAAAAAACCTAGAACTGAACTCGACGAGCAGCACAAAAAATATTGCAGAAATTCAAAATAAATAAATAATTTTTTTTTTTCAAAGATTATGTTTTTGTCTACATCTGAAGCTTTGATTCATTCCATTTTGATTAGTGATGTGAAAGTTATCAACAATCTTATTTTTTGGGCAATCTAAGCATCTTTTTGAAAAAATAACTTGTAGGATTCATTTTAGAATGCAGTTTTCAATTTTTTTTTTGAAAAGGTTAAGTTTGCTTGCTAGAACAATCTCACCGTTGGGATTATTGTATCTCAATCCCATCCATTAGATGTGATTTGGGGGGGGGGTGGTCTGGAGGGCTGTTTTAGGCTGTTCCTAGCTCCGTTCCCCCGGGCCCCATCGAACGCGGTTGACAGTTTGTTTGTTTTTTCAAAATAAAATAAAATTTTAAAGTTCTTAAAATGGATAACAAAGTGTGGTTTTTTATTTTTTATTTTTTATATTTTTAAATCGACATGGCAGTCGCTTGGCCAGGTCAGCAGGCCCTGCGAATTGCCAGTTTCGTCCAGTTTCGTCCAGTTCTCTACTTGGGAACTCGCGGCCCTTCCTGGTAGGCAAATCTCATCTAATGCTAAGAGCTATTAACAATTTAGTTTTTCTTTCAATCTTGGACCTACTTCTACTTGACAATTTTTTGAAGTATGAAAATCAAGTTTTTATTTTTTGAATTTTTTTTCCTAGACTCCCAACTCAATTCTTCAACAAAATAAATTTTAAATTCAAATTCCATAATGCACATTTTTTTCACAAATAGTGATCAAAGTCATCTGAAATTGCCGTCCAATGTTCAAAAAAACTTGTTTTTTCAACTTTGAATGCTCACATCTCTCAATCTGTACAGTCAAACTTCATGAAATTTTTACGACATAATCTCAAACAAGGAAAGTTAAAGATCCTACAGTTGAGTTCTAAAATAAGTATTTTGTTTGTTTTTTGGGACAAACGCAGTAGAAATGGCAGATTTGAGTGGTTTTTGACAGAAAAATGGCCTTGGGACTTTAGGGGTTAACTTAACCCACTTTGGCCGGCATAGGATCAGAAAATCCATCCCCTATACAAATCAAATTCCAACGCAGGCCTCAACCAAAACTAACTGAGGTGGAAGTACACAAAAATGTCAATAAAAGCAATTCAGCATAGTTGGAGACACTTTTTCTTAGAAATGGTATTTTTGTTAGTATTAGCAAGTGAAAATCATGAATATTCAAAAAAGATATATATTATATTTTTTGGATGTGGTATGTAATTTCTATGATTTTTCAAAGTGCCGCCTCTCTAGACCACTGAAATCTAGATGCAAAAAATAGTAGTAGGGTAGTTTGTTCTAAAAGCGACCATGTTCTAAATGCGACACTTATCTAGGAAAGGGTGACATGTTGCTTGAAATATCTATTAGTGTCAATGATGGGTTAGGTAGGCTTAAATGGTTGCTTTAAGAGCAGACTACCTTAGTTAGCAAATCATAGCTAAATATGTGTCCTTCAAATGCTCAAGGCTTATATGCTCATATTTCTATGCTTTGGGTTGGAGTTCTTGGCTAAGGGAGAAATCCCATCCCAAATCATTTCCCCCCCCATTCTATCAATGTAGGCCGCTCTCTTTCCACACAGGAGGAGATGAACAATGATATAGTTCTCGGTGCAATTGTGGCACATTGTGATTGTTCTATAAGACTCCCAATATTGCAACCAACCCTTGGTTGGAAATAGGAAGGTCTATATGACCACAGTTGGAAGAATGTAATCTTCCAACTTGACTTGAAGAATGAATCCAAAGAAGCTCAACCATTTTGGACATTTTTTCATACAAATGTGACCTTGTGAAGTGCAGTTGCTCATATTTGAAATGATAATTTGAGTAGTTTTTGACAGAAGAACGGCCTTGGTCCTTTAGGGGTTAAAGTGGCCGTTCAAAGTCTTCATCCTGCATTTCTCTTCCCCCAGCCAAGCCAAGGATAAATGTAAAAAAACCCTGCCTCTAGCTATTTTGTGTGTCCTGCGTTTGTCACCTCTCCTAGCGCATTCTCTCTCTCTCTCTCTCTCTCTCTCTGACTCTCTCTCATTTGGGTCCTCTGATCCATAAATTTGAATTCCTAATTTTTATCAAATTTTATCATCGGGGTCCGTGGTGAATATTTTTTTTTAAAAAGGTCCAGCTAGTGTTTTCCCGAGGGGTAAAAAATGCAGACTTGGAATGACCCCTTACTGATTTGACCATCTGTCCATCCTGCCTCCCTTCCATGTTGTACCTAACTTGGTCCATGACCACGGAATAGAAGGTAACTTAGTCCTCCTAGTCCTGGTCTTGGTCTAGGTCTAGACTTGTAGGCGAGCATATGATATTTTTCTATGCTGCCTTGCCTGTTTCCCAAAGGAGCGAGCTGCTGCTGCTGGGGCTGCTCTGTCATGAGTCATGACCATGTGAGGGTCTGCGGGTGGGCACGCACATGGATTTGAAGTTTGCGGTTGCCACACAGCCGACAACACGCGCAACATCCCTCCCTCAACCCACCCACCTACTTGAAGGAAGGAAAGGAAGGGAAGGGAACTCAAGCAGGTATCACTTAACTTACAACCAACGGCTTTCAACTTGCAAACTCAACTGACAGTCAGCTGGAAGGAAGGGAAGGGAGGGGAGCACCCCGAGAGCACCCCGAGAGCACCCCAGGAGGGAGGCCCATATTCTTCACACTCCTGGGCACCACCGGACCGGGGGTGGTGGGAGGGAGGGGAGGCCCTTCCTCAAGAACTTCAACGGATGTTATGTTACGTAAGGTAGTAGCACCCATAAGCGTCACTGTACCCATAAGCATCATTGTACCCATAACCACCACCTCTAAAATCTTGAAAAATCTTCGGAAGTAAATAGGTGTGATAACAAGGATGTATTACATCTGAATATCAAATTTAGTGTTGGTATTAGGTCATCTGTAGTGGGTTCTTTAAAAACTCATAACTTATACTCACAGTGTCCAAAAAATACATTTGAAAGTGCATTGGAATTCTTTTTTTTCTTGCTAGTAGTGTCCAATAATTTTTTTGGATGTCTATTGATAGACATCATGTCCAAAATCCTTAAGTTGATAGTTATAGGTGTTGCTACCTCGTAGCACAACAATTTTGAATGGTGGAATTGGACGATGGAGTCATGTTTGCAACACCTATTATATTGGAAGCTATCTTCTGGGACACCTAGCTTGTTGAATTAACCCATAAGGTAGTATGCTCTAAAAGCAACGATGTAAGGTTTGGTTCGCCTTTTCATAGGTTTTCGTGGACTAAAATATTTTTAGACCATTTTTCGGAGAAAGAAAAATAGATGTGGAACCTAACACAAGTAGTTTTGTATTTTTCCAAGCATTTTTGAATTAGTTATAAATTTTCAAAGATTCTGGTGGACGTTGGCACCTATTTGTGACCATAGGTCTCCCAAAATTCGTCAACTTGCAACTTATAAAGAGATGTGCGGGGATCTTGCAATAGAAATAAATAATTTTTCCTCAATGCATTCAATTGTTATAGTGGTCCATTTAAGGATTAGCCCATTTCCATTCTCCACCTAAAAATAGGGGCGGTTTGAAGAAGATGGGCGCTTTTAGAGCATGCTACCTTAAGCACTAGCTCTGACGTTCGTATTTTGGATGATGAACTAATGACTTGTAGGCTTTATTTAGTTCAATGAACTTTTCATTCATCCAATGTAACACTTGAATCTTGAGAAGACAACCTTCTTTAACCCCTAAGGATCCACGCAACCCAAAAGTGGATGCGCCTTGGTCAACCTTGATTGCAACTTTCAAAACAATTACTTTTGAAATTTGATTTTGAAACTAAGAAAATGAAGCTTAATAAGTTTTCTTTTTACTCCATTTAAAAGTTTTGAAAAATGTCAAAATTTGAAGGAGTTATTGCAATTGAAAGCTCCATATGGTGTGTTTTTCATTCATATTTCCTTTTTTTGCAAATTTATTTTAAATTTAAATCATAAAATTATGTTTTTCATTCTACCCTTCATTTATGGTAAAAATAACAAATTATTCTAATCTATATTATAATAGATATAATTTGATTTCCACTTTTAGCTTTTAAAAATCACAAAAATTTGATTTTTTCATTGAATTATTGAAAAACAAAAACATAAATATCATTCTTACACTAGCAAAAAACATCAAAATTTTATACATCTATTCAATAAGAGGATAAATTTGGTTTGATAGTCAAATTTGACTTTTAAGGGGGGGGGGGGTTGTGGCTATTTTGGGTGTGAAAAATAAAATAACCAATTGAAATTTTTTCACACTAATCTCCATTGCTATTTGTACTTCTTTTAAAAATTTCAAATCTTTTGGATTGTTTTTCTATTTTTGCTTATTTATATTCAATTTTCGTGGAAAAAATGATAACAATTACAATTTTTCATGAAATAAATTGAAAATTTCTCACAATGATATATAATTCAAAGTTGTAAGTAATGAAAATATAAGATTTTTTTTTTAATACAATTTAAATGGTTGAATTTAGCTTTAGATAGGAAATTTGACCATTTCACAATGGATCAAGTCCTTTAGTGGTTAATGATCAATTTCATGAAATTGCAGTAAATGATATTTTTGTAGAAAGATATAAACAAAAATGTGCAGAAATTCAAAAAAAAAATTGACGTCGTAAAGGGATTAAGGGTATTTGCTCTTGAAGAGACTATGTTCAAAATATATCATCTATCTAAGATGGATTGACATGTTCCTTGAAATATCTATTAATTACTATATTAGATGAGTTAGGTAGGCTCAAAGTGTTTTTTTAAGAGCACACTACCTTACCTTACATGCATCTGTGCATTGTTAGCACCGTGGATATGGGGATCAAGGAGGTAAGTACACTAATTAAATATTGAAATTAGGTTGCCCCTCACTAATTTCTCAACATTTGACACTATATAAATATTTAGTGTTATTGTACAAGAATGCACTACTTTAGAATTGTTAGAATTGGATCTTGTTAGAATTGGGACTCATGAACCTCCATATGTATAAATGGAAAGATTTGTAGAAAGATTTGTTGACTTTGATGGCTTGTAAAGTAACTTTCTTGGGGTAAGGCAACCTAATTTATTGAGGCAACCTAATTTTACTATTTAGTATAGCGGTCTTGTTCGAATTGGAATAAGGTACAATAGAAGCCATGGGGACGGGTTTTTTTTTACACAAATAAAGGGAACCTTTACTACAAAAAAAAATAGAACCCAATTGCAAGCGGACTGGGAGGCAAGCTGGAAGGGCAAGTAACCGACATAGACGGGACATAAAAGTACAAAGAGAATGCCACCCGGAATGCCATAGGAATGTTTTAACTCTATAGCTCTCCAACATCTTAATTCTGGATTGTGAACAAAGAAGGTTCAAGGGTCTTTTTTTACCGCAAAACTTCTCATTCATCCAAACCAAACTAATGCTTGACTTTTTTTTCAAACTTCATGTTTGATGAATTTGATGAAATTGAAGTAAATATTATATATTCATAAAAATATAGGTAAAAATATGCAAAAAAATCAAGAAAGGATTCAAGCGTTGAGTGGTTAACCTCTGAAAGACAATTTGGTTATGAACTCGGTTATGAAGTGGTCAAATGGAATTTGAATAGGTTCCTATGAAGTCAATTTGGAATGGGTCTTTTCAACATGAAGTGTTAACATGGACCTCCAAAGATCAATAATTTTTTTTGTCATTAGGTATCCAAATCAAAAATTATTTTGTCATGTAACATGAGTTGAACCCCTCTTATTTTTGAAATTTGGCAAGTAATTAAAATTAACTTCTAAAGGGATTGGGTGTCCAAAGGAGTTTTCAGAAAGCTTAAAAATGGAAAAGTATGAGTGAAATGACCATATTGAAAATCATGTGCAATCCATGAATATCTATGTACTTTGATGATGCAAATTGTATGATTTAAAAAATAAATAAAAGAGGATTTATGTGTGTTCTATAGCTTATTATGTGGGAGCGTATACATATTTTAGGAAAATATGAGTACAATGTTGTACAGACAAATGCAATTGATATTATAGGAGAACTAAGGTAGAACTGCCCAATTCCGTCAGAAAAACATGCAAATTCGCTTCAAATTCTGACAAGAGTAGTTTATTAATGCTATTAAAAGACAACATGTCAATTAATGATTGGTGGATCTTCAAGTGCTATTAGATACATTGGAAAGCGGTATTGAGTTGTAAGAGGATGTTATGAATCTAGTCTAGTGGTGGTTTTGCAATTTCACTTCAGAAATTCACAAAAATTACAATTTTTATTGGAAAATTATAATTCCACTTGGGTTTGACTCCTGAAACCAAAAGCACACCTCTAAAAAAATTTGCCTTTCCTAAAGTTGGCTCCAATATAGTCAGATTGTGAATCAAGGTGGTAATGGGTAGTTCTACCTCATAATATAAACCAATAACATTGTTTTACTCTTTAGGGATTAGGAGACAGTCAAGAGTTCTAAAATTGTTGAGATGAATTATAAAATGAAACTTTGAGGAATAAATTAAATGATGACTTCAAAATAGAAGCTGTAAAATATGATCTATAGACCATATCCATATGGTGAAATCAATTACTACACTGATCAATATTTTCCAATAAAATCTGAAACCATAGATTAAAATTATTTGACTATAGATTGAATATGTGTAATTTATACAAGATTTTTTTCCTTTAAATTTAAAATTATGGATTCTAATTATGTTTC
Organism: Rhytidiadelphus loreus; assembly: GCA_947034895.1. Taxonomy (NCBI): domain Eukaryota; kingdom Viridiplantae; phylum Streptophyta; class Bryopsida; order Hypnales; family Hylocomiaceae; genus Rhytidiadelphus; species Rhytidiadelphus loreus. The sequence continues at coordinate 21,122,865 of OX344765.1, read as the reverse complement.
TTTGAAATCATTATTTAACTTATTTATTTAAGTCATTGTTGAGAGCTCATTTTTTAACTTAAAAAAATTTAATTTTTGAGGATAGATATATTTGTACATCTTGAACTATAGAATATTTGTATTCATCCCTTATTTGAAATTTGAACGTCGGATCCTTTAGGGATTAATCTACTTCTTGTACCTATGTTCAAAGGTTAGTCTTTGTCTTTCTTGGGAGAATTAGAATGTCAAGTCAAAGGAAATGAATGGAACACTTCAAGAATATAAGCAATACTTCATATGTAACAAGATTTCTATTTACACACACGATTACCATACATGTATACATATAATCATTTTCATAAATTTCAAAATAAATTTATTCTATTTTCCTTTCTATTTTAGGAATTCTATAGAATAGGATGTACAAATTTGTTACTACAACAATATTCTTGACTTGCATGCCAATAGGTACAAAATATTGACAATGGATGCGGAACGTCCCTCTACTTTTGAAGGCCTCCTACTGATGTCATTGTATGACGAGAAATTGTATTATTTCCCCCCTATTCTAACTGTACAATATTTTTTTAATAATGCCTCGTACTATTAGAAAATTCAATAATTCTACATAACAAGAATGCATTGAGTTCAAATTTTTTTTTTACCAATTTGAACTTCCTTCCCCATTCAAATACAAGTTTGTATCTCCGTTGACACCTAAAACCTACATGTATCCAAGTCCCTTTAGAAGTTAAGGTAAATTTAGGTTGAATTTCTCATTCATTACAGAGCAATTCAAGGGAAGTTGTTTTTAAGACATGCATAGGGGGGTTCAATCATGTTGCTCTAATGGCTATAGGTTAAATTTTGTGTGATTACTAATATGAATGATTTTGGGATGCCTATGATCACCGTGATTGTATTTGTATTTTCATTATAAACTACTTTGAAATGATAAAGGTGTTAGCAAAAATGTGCAAAAAATGTGCACAATGATACTAGCACGTGAGCACAAAGCCAAGAGCCTATGAGCCTTGAACCTAGTTGTAGGTATGTACCTATAATCATTTCAAGGTGTTTATAATATATGTACCTACAACATAGGTACACTATAATATGAAAAGGATTTATAACCGTGATAAGTATCTATGACATAAACACCTATAACCATAGAAGGTATCTATAATGTAAACTTTTAGGCTCCTCATGGACTCATAGATTCTATGCTCATGTACTAGCATTCCCCTCAAATATGGTAATCCCCATCCTCATCAAATTGGTTATATAGGAAGTTTTTTTTTAAAGTTTCAAATATTACTACGGATAAATGGGAAATTATTTAGACAAAACATTACGGATCGTGAATCACTCTATTCACCATCCCAAATATGGACTTTGGAGTGCACAGGGGTTAAGTTTTGTAAAAGAATATGGCTAAACTTAAGTCTCATTTGGGTGAGGTTTAGCCATCGGTCAAAATCTAGTTGCTATTTTTACAGTGCTAAAGTGGGCACCCCCCAACCGCCACTTTTTCCTCCCTCCCGTGCCTAGTCAAATTTTCATATTCTCTTGTTGGCAAGTGAAAGAAGGTTTCAACGCACCAAGAACACAACATTCATTTGAATCCATACTATCTATATACAAAAGTTACAATAGAAGGGTTTGATTTTTGGGGGTAGCCCAAGCTAGGTTCTAAAATTGTTTTTTCCACAAACTTAGGTACAATCATATTGACTTTTGAAGATGTACCCAAAGTCTACGATGGCATTTTTGGGTCAGTGGTGCATTTAGGAGTTGCCCCACTTTATAAACTATAAAAATCCTCACTTATGGCAATCATGCAATGATCTGATTGTACACTAATTTAGCAAAACAGTCGAATGCAAGCTAAGCTACATAACATTCCTTCCCAGCCCACTTTGAAAAACTGACACTCAGGCATGTAAGTTAGTAACTTATTTTCAAGCCCATTCCAAGACCAATCCATCAATCTTCATTCCAGGTCTCTGAAATACGTCCAAATCTGTACTGAGAATAGGAATTTATTTTATTCTTTTCGCAATGAAATTTCATGTCATTTCATTCCATTCCATTTGCCTCCCCTTCTCCCCAAAAGAATCATAGGAATTTATAATTGTTAATATATGGGTATACCGGTATAATTGTTTTGGGGGTTGGGGGTACGTTACCCGCCTGCTGTCCATGTTTTAACCAGGTTGAAGACATGTCAGACAGATCGATCCGTAGTGCCATCCATCATTTCACTGAAACCATTATCAATTGTTTAAGTTACACAAGCTTATCTGGTCTGTTACAAGTCTGCCAATTTCCAACTTCCACCACAACAGCTTGTCGAGTGAGTGTAAGTAACTGAATGCAAAAATAGGATATTTTATCAGATGAGTCCTGCTACTGCTGTTGCAATGTCCGATGGATTGAGACCAAGTTATTGTACGTTAAAAAATATATGTATGTATATTTATAATGCCTGAGTGGCTGGCAAACTCGATTCGCCTTCCCGGCCGTGCCCATGTGAAGGCATTAATTATATTAACCCGGCATATCCCTCATGCATTGCCACTGCTGGTCAGTGGTTTCTCAGTGCATCCTCAGGAGGGAAGGAGATTTAAAAATAAAAGCAAAAAAACCCAAGAATTGAAGCACAGCAGCACTGGAAACCAACTCACTGCGAGGAAGTACTTGTCTTGTCACCCGGTCAGTTGAAGTTGTTGAAGGATGTAAGTTTCACAGCTGCAGTCAGTACCATATATATATAAATATATAAATATATAAATAAAAGTTATATGGTATAGCAAAGTTAGACTGACTGCTTTTCCAAGTATTATTTTGTTCCTTCAGTTGATTGATTGATTGCCTTTTTTTTCAGCCCTGGGCGTCCAAGTTTCAGGCTTCAGCCTTCACGGCCGTCCAACACAAACAAATAGTTACACAGTGATCTGTGAATCATGCAACGATGCGAGGGTTGGCCTTACTGTGTCTCATGTTCCTCGTCTCATGTCAACCCACTTTTTGAGAGCTGGTGGGGAGTATCATTTTATCAATAGAATAAAGAGGGAAGCACACTTGAGTTTTCTAGTTTTCTAGTTTTTCAGTATGATTGCTTGATTGTTCGTCAAAGAACAGAGTTCAAGAGCTAGAAAACAAGATGGAAAACAAGATGGAAAACAATCTCAACATGAGAACAACTTTGGACTGACTGATGTTTGTCTCCTCCAAAATCAAGATCAATACAGCTCAAAGTTGTTCAATCTCATGTTGAGCTTCTCCACACATCCGTCCAAAACTGTTCTCTTCTTCAGCTTGTTTTTCTTGCTTTTTCTTGGGCTTGGAAGTCTCAAACCCTTGAGCTTGAGCTTGTCCACATTACTGTATGTGAAATCTCAGATCGTAATGATCGAGATTTTTTACAGATACAGTTGGTACTTTTCTCCTGTCCTGCAAATTTTTTCTCCGGCTTGGCACATGTACTGTAACTTACAACACAGTTTTCATTTGGGTTTCAAGAGGAAAACCACTGTTGAATGGATTTGAAATAATATTGCAACGTACATATTAATGGTACCCCCCAAAACAGTAAGAACGAACTATCCATGTCTCTTGCAAAAATCCCAAAGTCTGTACTGGTTAGTGAGATATTCTTTCAGCTTCACAGCCACCTTTCTTCAGGTAAGTTATTGCGTGTGCATTCTATCAATGATACACTCCTTAGATTGCTGCTTTGAACGCTGATTGATATTCTACTTGTACTCGATTTTTCTGTTATCTAACAACTGATTAAATTGGATCACCAAGTGTGTCCTTTTTTTCAGTAATACAATTCAATTCATACTGTCTTATTATGTTTGGGTTCAAAGTATCCTGAAATGCAGGCAGGATGTAATTTCAATATATAATTAGGGAGACCAGAGGGAGGGAATGTTTATTTATTTATTATGAATCCTAATTTTAAGTTCGTACATGGATGTGATCAAGAGATAGGAGCTTGGTTTTACCTTGGCACTTTGAATTCTTACTGGTAGTACCAGACGATGGAATTGTGAATTGACAACCAAACAGAAATACTGTGACCACCAGAAAGAAACAGGTGGGAGCTGTGCAACTTTCTGGGTGAATGATCAACAAAGGTGATCAATTGGATTTGTCATATTAGTTTAAATGGGGAAATTCAAGAAGTTGGCACATTTTTTCAAGTGCTCGTCCGGAACCTCAGATCTCTACCAGTCCTAGTTTTAGAGTTTTTTTATGCACTTGAATGTCGCTATTTTGACATTCTGAAACCTGCCAATTTAAGTACTATAATGACCATGTGAGAAATGTACACATTGGAATGCACTTCTTTTTTGGTTTTGCTCCCCTTTTTGTGTCACTTTTTGGAAGCTCCTGGAGGTCGTCTAACTTCAATATTATTGCACAAAATCCAAACCAGTCCTTCCAAATCTAAAACATTGACGATTCTTCACAAGTTTGGCCAAGACAATGGACTCACAGCAAAGAAGAAGAAGAAGAATCAGGCTATTTAAGGTCTGGCTGGGTACACAAATGCCTGCAGGGGTTCGCCTTTCAGGAAGCTCCGGAAAAGTGCCAAAGCTCGCTTGGGCTGGTCAGCAGGGACAAGATGGCCAGCAGCTCGAACTGTTGCAAATGTGAAATTCTTCTCATAGATTTGTGCATAGCCAGAAACCTGCAAACACAAAACGGGTCCATTTTGAATGATTCACAGGCAAGTCAAATCCAATCCAATCCTAGCGAAGTGCTGCTCCCTTCGATTGATTCCTGATTGCTCTTGCCTCAAAATGAAATCAATAGCAGATAGAATCTATCATTCACAAAACTAATTTAATGTTAGTATTGAACGCTGCTGTGCTCATTGAATTAAAAATTGAAATTTTGAAATGAACTTGATTGCATGAACTTTGCCATTACCTGTCCTCCTCCGGTGGTGAATTCTCGGGGACCTCCTTCAACCCAAGGGTACCAGGGCTTCGTCACCGGAAGTCCCAGCTGGCTGATCCATGCCCGGGTGCCTGTTGTTGGTACTCTTCCATCGAAATCCCCACTGCATGCCACCAATTGATTAAGCAACCTTAAAAGCCTGAATCTCTTGTAGAATTTTTGCAATTTTTTTACTTATATAGACCTCTGTACACATATATTATTTACCAGTAGTGTAATCGTTGCAACGTCTGAAACCCACCCACTCCAGTTGCATAAGAAACACAGTATTTTCTTCAGTTTGCCTGATCTAGACTTAAAACTCAAGAGTGCTTCCAAATTTTGAATGATTAAATGTAAGAATTAATGAATGCGTGAACATCCAGGTTTGATGATAATTATCAAGACGGTGTCACAGTCGGTCGTGACACTGTGCACTTCATGTGATAGGATAGACTTAAAATTATCTCAATTTCTCAAGATTCGTTGTAACGGGAGGATGTTGTTTTTAAACATTCCAGCATCGCTTTTACTTAAGATATATGAAGGATTTGCGTACATCATCAGAGCGCTTCTAAATGGGTTAATTTTCAGAAAGTTCAGTAATTATTTCTGATTTCATTCTTGCTTTCTTTAATATCAGTCAACAACGAATTTCTAGAGAAAAAAAACTGGATGGTGAAGTGAGATCGCCTGGGTACCTGTAAACCATGATTCGCAGTCCGGTTTGGAGAAGTTGTTGATACACTGGAATCATGGAGGCTAGTATATCTGATACCTTGTATTTGTTGAACACAATATTGCTGAGATCAACATCAGTTAATATCTTCTGAACAGTTAGTTATATTTAATTTAATTGTCTCGATCGGAGCTTCTTACAAGAGTGCAGCTAATCGGAACAATGGCAACTCCCTACTTCATTCATTTGGAAGAAATATCATGAAGTTCGTTGTCTGAATTCTGTCAATTATACAAGTTGTAAAAGGCCATTGTAAGTAAAAAGCTTGCTTGAAATCAACACATGCTTGAGGAAGTGTTACCTGCATTCTGTCCATTCAATGGTGGTCGGAACATGAAGGGCTCGTTTCACAGCTACGTTGTTCATATAAGGAGTGACGTAGTCCAGACATGGGTCGATTGCCGCTGATGCTGGATAACTCGGAATTTTCTGTGCTTCGAAAATCAGAAATTCAACAATGTGGACATATTTGTTAATATATATGATGGATTTCAGAGCGCCAGAAGAAGTGCTCAGAAATCTGAAAGCTAATACTTTCCAATGCTTGGATCTTTAAAAAGTAGCACTTTTCTAATGCTGAAACATAGAGTTCTGTAATTAATCCAAGGTAGCTACGGTAATCGATATGAGGTTCAGCTGGCATCTCAAAATTAAATTAAATTAAGGGTTCAAGTTTTCAGTCAAGGGACTCAAATCTGCTCAGTCTCACTGGTTCCTCGACAGGTTCCCCTCTATCAGCCATTACTTCGCCCACCAAGTTTGTGAAATTCTGCCATTTTAATGCACACCATAAGCGGTGGGCATTCTCTACCGAATAATTAATGAAAGTTGGAAAATATGATGGAAAGATTCGTTTTTTCTCATACAATTTAAAGAGAAAATAAAATATCCCACAAATTATAGCATTTGTTTTCAGAATGACTTTTCGCAGATCCTGACCACCAGGTACAGTGTATAGATTAACCTCCTTTCATCATTACTCATCTAATATTCTAATATTAACTAAAGTATATTAAGTCATATGTGATACAATTCTAAGGGTAGTAAATGACAAAGCAAGGTTACTATCACGAAGAGGTTATGCATGCACAAGGGTAAAGTGATGCGAGGGGAATTTGTATACAGATATATACAAGGGGAAGTCCTATCCTATGGATTCACATAGTGTCCCTCCCAACAAGGTGTAAGGAAATGTTGCAAACCACTCTACGAAATGCTACTTTTAACCCATGAAACGCCCCAAATGAATCCTTTTTTCTCCTTGTTAGTTAAATTTTTGGTTCTATCATCAATTCTAATATATTTAATACCTCAATTTCATCTAATTGGTCATAATTTAAGAATTCAAGCAATTATTGCATTACTTTGTCTGAATGAGAAGTTCAGTGAACGAATTGAAGCATCCCTCCCGACAAGCACTCTGACGTACTGTTCTTCCGATCCCGAAGACAGACGGACTCCATTAATTTCCAGGTGAGTTGCCCTTGTTTGCAAGCCCTCACTTGTTTTGATTTGCAGCTAGCTTACTTGATTCATCAGGCCCTGCACACTGGAGACATTGTTGAACGGCAGATTGCAGGAAGGTCCATAGATGTTGTAGACGTTCAGTCCCGACAGGTCCACCATGTACAACACCAGAGTGGCATTGTTACACACAGCACTCGTGTTGGGCACATCGATGGGGAACTCATGTGCGAAGTCACAATTCTCGATCAAAGCTTGGAAGGTCTCATCCGAGATCAGGGAATGCGAGTGGAAGTAGTCGATGGAGCCTTTATTGTCGTAGTAGGCGTCACTCCACGCATTCCCTACCTGTAATGAAATGCAAAAATCCGATCCATAGTTAGTGAGCCGACCGGCGTACCTTGCTTAAGAAAAAAAAAATTACAAATCATATATAATAGCAAAAGAGCTCTGACTCACAAATAGAAGAAATAATGAACTGAGTTGAGGGTGGGGGATGTATGGGTGGTGGCATGGATTGGATTTAATTACTGCAAAGCCTTTGAGATTCATGGAATTGCCTTCGGTGCTGTTGGGATCATGTTGATGTTGGACCACTTGCTGAACCAATTGCGGAACATAGTGTCCTGCCAATCGATCAGAAATTATTTGTGAATTGATCAGTACTAGTAGAAATTAAAGTAGAAAACAGTGTCTGGACAAATGAAGCGGTCCCAGAGCAACAAATTGAAACATGTCTGCATCAACACAACTCAGTCTGCTAATTCATGTTCGAATCAAGCCGTCCGAAACAACAACAAAACAAGCTGATTTGGGTCACTACTTTTTTCTACGAGTGTGATTTAGGTATATGAGCTCATTAATGGACGGCCGTAGTCATTGAAATGGTGGATGCATTAAGATGCCACATCAAGTGCTCAAAGTTTGAAAGCAAGAAGTATTTTCAAGTGCCCAGAGCTTTGAAAACTAGGATTTTCAGTGATTTGATGGATTTCGACGTGGACCTTGAGCATTTTAATATCAAAGATAGGTGTAGATCATGTGAAGTTCGACGGACTGTAGTTTTTATTTGGGCGATTTGAAACTGCTCAGTTGGACCTCAAAAGTCAGCCGTTACAAATACTATGCCAGCTAATATCATGAAATTCCGCCAGAGTTTCAATTAATATTGGGTTAGTAATGAATGCGCGCATGTCCTGTATTCACTACTAGAATTCACCCCCATACAACAACGTTTGGAGCAACGTTGAAGTACGTTGGATTCCATAATTGACATTCAACTTTGGTACGTACGTGAACAACGTTTTTGAACATGTTTGCTGAAAAATGGTGCGTGTTTACTAAGTTAAGTTCTAAAACGTTGCTGCAAATGTTTCAAACGTTGCTAAACCCTACAAGCTCTAGTAGTGATTATAAAGGAAAATTTGTAGTAGACAAAGATTTTTGGGGTGGAGAACTAACCGCCATAGCTTTCTCCAACAATATACATATCGTTCTTGGTGTACTCTGGATAGCTTTTGAACCAGTTGACCAAGAACGAGTAAGCGTCTGTGGCTGTATGTTCCGCATGACAACAAGGATTGGTTAGTTTATTTCTGGCTATACTTTAAAAGAAATATATCTTTCCTCCCTGAAATGTTCGTATTAATTTATAAACTGCGATGGCCATAATTATTTGCTTAAACTGTGTGTTCAAACTTTCAGAGTCTCAAAATTTTGACATTCAATTGCCAAGAGCTCTAGCAACTAAGACTCGTATAAATCTCAGAGGCTTCAACGAATAATAAGCTTGCTGTAGATGATATTAAGTGATAAAAAAAAAGCCATATTAAATGCCCACCGTACCTGTTTGTTCGTCACTAAAAGATGCATAGTCAGAACTTTTGCTCGAATACGAGAATCCCACAGCCACAGGAGACTCCACAAATACTACGTTAGCCGCTGCATGTACAAGATTAATTCATTTTCAGTCAAATAGAAATGTACTGTCCCATTCTTGAGGAGCCGCCTCAACACTCTTAGACAACTGAAGGAATTTAGATAATTCTTTTTGTGCAACATCTAGCTAGAGCTCATGTCATGTGGGAGGTTCAACGTCCTCCTACAGCAAAGTACAGCGAGCAGTACAGTCACTCAGAAACAAAGAAAGCATTCGCTGACCACTCGATCACAAATTCACTCCAGTTCTGAAATGAAAGGAGAGTTCTCACCACTGGTAAGAAATGTTAACAGGTCTCATATCAAGTGCAAACATAAATTTTTAGCAGTGAGATTGTAGTACTAAATACAACCCCTACATAAGAGTATTTATTTCAGCTTACGTAACTATTGATTGCATAATGGAAGTACCAACTGTTACGTTGAACTTACAGCTCATAATTAGATAAATCTCCAGTTCAAGGGTGAAACAGAATGCCCAGAAGCCCAGAATCAATTTTGAACCTCAAAATCAGCTTACCTCTGTTCCAGCTGTGTTTGTTGATTGTGAGATTTCCGGAGCTGGAGACTCGAAATGGACCTAACTCTGTTAACAAACCGTCACCAACTGAGGAGCACCCAGGTCCTACAAAGTACACCACAACAATAATCGTTCTCAACAAGGGTAACAATGTGTATCCAAAGGGAATTTGCAGCAATTTTTTTGACCTTGGAGGGAAGTGTCCCCTAGCTGGGAATGCACATTCACGGTGAATTGAAGTGTATTTCCGCGTCTCACTTTCCCACTATACAAAACCTTGGTCCTTGCGTGACAAAATTCAAACGCCAGTACACACTAACTTGACTGTCCAAAACAAAATCCTCACGACAGCAACTGTTGAGGTCGACTTTGATCATTCAAACTAAATTCAATGAAAAGGAAGGAGATCGATGCATGCTGCAGCTCGCTCACCTCCATTAAACCAGAAAGCAAGTGGGAGGGACGCCGGGATCTTGTGGTCGGCTTCCACAAACCAATAAAACAAGTGCTTGCTGTTGTGTTCTCCCACGTCGATGTAGCCTGCATATTGGTGAAACTTGACTGCAGGTTGGCCAGGCAAATCCTTCACTAGATGCTCTGGGATGACCCCTCCAGCCCTCTGGAAGCACGTCCCCACCAGCACCAGCAGCAATATCCCAATCGCTATAATTTCCATGTCTGTGAGGACTGGCGATGGTGCTATGGCACACTCGATCACTCGGCCACTCCCTCGCTTCTCATGGTACTACGCGGTACAGCAGTCCAGTTTTTGTCTCCACAACTTACGGTGCTACAATTGGGTCGGAGAAGGTTGAGTAATGAAGACCTTGGCAGGTCTGCACTGAGGATGCCAGGGGGATTATTCATTGAAGATCTAAGCTGCCTTGGACGCCAGATTCGAGAAGGTCGACTTCAATCAATGTCTGGTAGGGTGCAACAACTTCAAGGTGGGCTTTCAACAGCCAATATTGTCGGGTTCTACAGGATTCAAGCTCTGCTCCATTTAACTAACATTTGGCATATATATATCGTGACTGTTGGAATTCACAACATGCACTAGTGGACAGAACGTGCACATTTCCAGAAAAAAACTTTCCATGATCTAGTAGGTCCATTACTCACTTGGTGCTAGCTCCCATAACTCCCATTTCTATTATCAGTCCTCCTAGTTCACTCATTCTACAGAAGAGCTAAGTAAGTAACAAAACACTTCCTATTTGAAAGCAGGCTAGCTAGCTCCGAAATCAGCCAGCAGAGCTCAAAATTTAATTAATAACCAATGCTGTACGTGTTGAGGAGGTTAGGTAGCTAGCAAATCAATTTTCCTGAATTCAATTCGCTGCTCACGAAACATACTGTAGCGTAGCTCTAGCAAGTTTCTGTTATCTATCATCAGCTGGCTGGCACCCTGGTCCCCAACAAGAAAGCCAATAAGAAAGCAAGCTGCATGCACCAAAAGAGGAAACGAAGTAGCAAAGCAAAGCAAAAGCAAAGCAGAGATTAATCTATACTTAGTAAACAATAAACAACTGATTAAATATATATCATTTTAAGTCCAACATGCTCCTAGCTTGGAAGCTAGCTAGCACCGAATGATTGAGCTATCTATCTAGGTGGAGATCGATTTGAGAGCCTTGCAAGTGAGCTCACGTGCAGAGAAGTCAGAGGAGGAGTTAGCCATGACTGTAGCTTGCAATGGAAACGACGAAGAAGATGACGACGGTGGATTGGAGGCCTGATGGACGGCTAGCTAGTTGCACTTCGAAGTTCGAACCGAACACCGAGGCTAAGTTAAGTTGCCTTGGTGTGCGTGAGCCTACGCTAGTTTACAGACTGTTTCTTTGCAGTCCAATCTGCCTGCAGCAGCAACGACTGGAGCTTTCTTTCAAGAGCCCTCCTGGCAATGGTACAGAGGGCTACGAATTGAAGAAGTGTAGGGTGTACCATCCCGGAACAATAAAGGTTCAGGGCACTCAGGAAGGAAGAGAGAGACCTACCGCTGATTGTGATTTAATGGCCCCGCCTGGAGACTCGACTTTGATTCGTGGGACTTTCGTGGACGGTTGGACCACGCCAACTCGCAAGACTCGTTTGGGCGGTTGGATCCATTAGAGAGGATAATTAGTAGGTGAAGCACTTGCAATGGCGGTCAACGTTATAATTGTGCTGTAGTTGTTGCAAATGATACTGTAGGTGAAAGATGGGGAAGTGGATGAAAAATATTTCAAAATTATGGATGAAATTTGGGTGATGAGAAGACAATTGGAGATTTTAGTTGAAATCTTGTTGGTTTAAAGTAGAGTTTCATTGTCATTTGGTGATTGTCTTGCTCCCTCTCCCCTACATCCAACCTTGCTTTTCCATTTTTTTTCAAGAACTTGTCGTGGTTGAATGGCTCAAAGTTGGGTTGAGAGTGTTAATTTTCCTAATTAGCATTATTTTTTGGGTTGTTTGGGATGCAATTTCTTGGTTATTGGGAAATGTACATTTGAATGGTATTCATGCAATCACTAGTACAAAGTAGGTCCTAAAATACCATGAGGGTATAGTTGAACATGGATTTTGGAACCAGTCATCTTTTTCCCACTGGAGCTAGCTTGGTGTTATAGACCCCCCTTTCTTCGAGTTCAAAATTTGTTACAAAGTGTGTCATTGGAGGTGCATGAAATTTGACATACTGTATGTACAAAACACAACGAAGTCCCTCCACTTTCTAGTGTTCAAATTTAAATACATAGACTGATTTCATGTTTTTATAAAAAGAACAATGTCTGTAAACTGCTACAGCTAGTAAGTTGACTGGGATATATGTAAAGGGCAAGGTTTTTATTTAGAGTGGATTTTCACTGATTTGCGAAATTCACAGACGAGGCAGAGGCCCAGAGGTTTCAATTCAATTCACAGAGTTGGCCTGGGACTCCTTGTAAGTTATGAGGTCGGCTTTGATAAGGGGACTGATCGATCGATCGAGCTCCTCACTTCTTCATTTCTTCTCTGAGTTCCGCCGCCCAAAGCTTCTCCGATCCTAGCTACTACTTGGATCGATCGAGGTTAATATGAGCACCATTCAATACATTAATTGCTAGCTCATAATGTGTTGAGTAGTGAGAAACTTCTGAGTCTGGCATGGCCTGAAGGAATGCAAAATTTAATTACATGCTTCTACTATCAAATCAAACCGACCTGCAGAAGCCGCACTCTTCAGCAAGATCGATCAGGAGGGACCGAGGTGTTCAAATTCGGCACTAGCTTGCTTGCAGTGGCATCAATGGGGAATCATGCAACTTGAATCGCAACGCAGTCAGACAAGCGGCGGCTGCACTTTTCGCTCGGAAGGGGGTCACTAGACTCCAGACTGAGGCTTTTGTTTCCTTTTCTAAATGATTCGCCACTAGATCTTGCCGCTGTCTTCCATTCGGGGCCAAGTTTGCGTTCAATTTTCAGCCTTGAGCTCTCCAATTCATCGCATATATATATTTTTGGTTGCCAAGATCGATACCAAAGCTGCATGTTCTTCGTAGATCAGCAATGGCCGGATTTTGTTTCGTTGTTGAGGACTCTTGATCTTGACCGCGCTTCGCTGACGACTAGGTTCAATTCTTTCCCTTTGACCTTCGGTACGTATGTATTACAGATGATGCTTTGGTTCTTTCCTCTGCAGCGGAAGCTTGACAACTTCAAACAACACTCTGTGCTGATTTCTTCATGCGGTGATGGTGGTTCACTTGCAAGTAACCACTTCAACTATAATTTCTCATCACACCTCTCCAATTGATTTTTTTTTTTGGGAGGGGAGCATAAATTTTGCATTATGACTCCAAAAGACTTAAGATTCATAGGTAAGGTACTCATGACTATTATACACCTTGACTCATATTTTTTCATTTAAAAAAAATATCATATTATCTAAAAAGAGACCCCAATTTTATGTCACCCTTGCCATTCTCGGAGGTAGTACTATTTCTATCCCCCCCAAGAATTTGAAGCTAAAACATTAGAGAAAAAAATGAGGCCTCCGGAGGGTTGCTGTAGCAACAGTTGAACTACCCTCCTATCTTTTTCTTTTGGCAAAAAAATAGAATTTTCCCCTAAAATCGTCCACCTCAAACCTGCAATTTTCAATGTTGTCAGTGGCATAGGAACCCAAGACTTCTTACATTTTATTTTATTTTATTTAAAAAAAAATTTAGTCACAAAAAAAGAAAACTAAAAAACTAAAAACTAAAAAAAAATATTTAAAAAAAAAAATTTAGTCCCCGGGGCTGAATGCTCCGGCAATATTCATCCAAGGTGACTTTCCTCTACACCTAGATTATTCCGGCCATGGACTATTTTGAAAACAATAGCTTGTTTGGTCACTCTGGAGCAGCCCTCTGGAAGCCTGAAATTTTCTGTAATGATTTGAAGGAGATTTCTAGTAGATTATCAACTATTTTTTGAGGGAATTTTGAAAATGGTTTATTAATAATTCTATATTGTGTGGAAGTAGACCTACAAAGTGAGTTTCTTTTTTGCTTAATTTTGAAGCATGTAAAATATTATTTTGGTGTTTTTTATAGTGAATGACCATCTCCATAGAGTTGTTACAAATGGACAATTTAATTTTTAATTTTTTTTCTTATTTTTACAAATTAAATTGTCAAAATATCTTTCTCTTTTTTTAGAGATTTTGTATTTTTTTTAATTCTCCTATTTAGAGAATTTTTCTATGCTTTATCTTCCTAAGATACAATCTTCCTAAAAATTTATACATTAACCAAGTTTTTTAAATTATTTTTTTCTAATTTTAAAAAATTTTAAAAAAATCATATTAACTGTGAAAATGCAACAAAATCAGCAACTGTTTCTTGCAATCACCTTCATTTGAGTCAGTCCATTGTCCACACAGACAACATGAAGAACGTTATCACAGCTTCAACAGCGGGCAACTCCAGCTTGCTGGCAAATCACGGCGCCGGCTCCACAAGGATTGAATCTTCGGCAACTACAGATCAAGTACATGTTGAGTCACCTTCAAGAAACAACATGATTGCTAATGACACGCATTGCTAATCACCTACAATGTTGAAGGCGACGTAACTAAGATACTAGCTCCAAAGGCAAACAACCTTCAATCTCATTTGAACGTTACTTTGGCTGCAGTCCTCGTGTAGTGAATCCATTTTAATTAGTTTCACATGTACTTTGGAGGCATGTTCAATGCATTTTAAATTGAGATTGATGTAGTCATCAAATAATGGGATCGATAGTTGTTCATTTACAAACACTATTAGCCTATTATAAAGCTTGACTGTAGGCAATTGGTACTCCATTAGGCTTGACTGCAGTCGCCGATAGGTGTTATGTGAGCCTAAGATTATGAGCAAATGAATTTTGGAGTGTAGACACCTATGCTAATATAGGTGTTTTTATTATAAAAACTTTTCATGATTATAGGATACCTATGTTATAGATAATTATCTATATTATAGGTGTTTATGTTATAAGCACCTAGGGTATCTACTTGTACTTAAGCTCCAAGGCTCATGTGCTCACATTTCTATGCTCACATGTTAAAGCTCAATGGGGGTACAAATGGCCGTTACTTTTCACTTGTTCTCTTTTGGTGAACCTATTGGATGGAATATGAGCATATGCATGGTTTATTGGAGCATTTGGGAATGTCAAAGTTGCATGTCAAGCATTGGATTGATAATAGTAGGAGTGGGAATTAGTAGAAAGCTTATTCAATGTGGTTCAAGAAATAACTTAGGTTTCTTGATATAGTAATATATATCTAAAGTTGTATAGGTTTCTTAAAACATTATTGAAGAAGTATATCTAGGTGTTCACTTTATGTATGCAGTGCTTATTGTAAAGAATGCATGTACATTAAGTTTAGTTCAAATATGTGCAATGTAACTTTTCCCTCAAAAACATTGGCTATTATTTTGCACTAAAAATCCATTGTAGATATATGGGCATAGTATACAATCCATGACAAATATATAGATATATAGACATATATATGATTTTATACATACATACATACATACATACATATATTATAGATACATATAGAGATATATACATACGTACATATAGAGTTGCACATCTTTTATTCCTTGTTATAGTTGCACAAATGTTATATATTGTCTTCATTTTTTTCAAATTGAGAATAGGCTAAAAAGATCCATGTAGTTTAAAAAAATCAATTCTAGGTATTGTTTTGAGCACATGAATGATTGTGTGCTCAAAAACACCAACCTTCACAAAACTATTCACTTGATAGTACTCCAAATCAAGGTAACCATCTTAGGGTTTTTTATTGGCAAAGATAGGTATTCTAATTGGAAGATATATTTTTTGAGATGCTAAAATTAGAACAAGACTCACTGTGTTTTACTTATAGTCATTTGCATCCATTTTGAGGGATTTTCATCCATTCAACAATAATTAATATTTTTTTACTATAGTCACTTCCATAATAGTGAGTATCATTCATCACTTTAGTGATAGATTATTTATTTGGATATAAGCAAAAAATAAATAAATATTGTTATCTGATGATTTCCACAAATGTCATCATTGTTTGGAAAATGTATCAAAAAAGTAAAGGAAGTTATGTAATCGTGTTGAAAATAGCGTTCAACAAAGCACTTTTATCTATTGACTTGAGAGTTTTGATTTTCCAAGAGTTCATTATAAAAGCTACGAGACTGTGAATATTTGCAAATTTCATTAGATGGGATTTTGGGGGGCTAGAGGGCCGTTTCGGCGTCGTTCCCAACTCCGTTCCCCGGGAACCCCATCGAACGCGACAGCAGATTTTTTTTTTCAAAAAAAAAAAAAAAAAATTCAAGTCCTTAAAATGAAAAACAAAGTTTATTTTTCTATTTTTTTATTTATTTTTCCAAAAACTCTGACCTAGCAGTTGCTTGGCCAGGTCAGCACAGGCGGGGAACGGCAAGGATCGGCGGGTTTCAGATTGGTTTCGACTGGGGAACTCACAGCCCTCCCCGATGACTGAATCCCATCTAATGCATATTCTTGTTTGATTATTGATGAAACAAGGTCACTTCTAGGATACTTCAACTACACATCAAATTTTGTAATATTAAGGAAATCTTCATAGCATGTAGTTACTATTTGTCTCTTAAAAATACCAACCAAATCATTTTAGAAATGGGCCGTTGGATACAACTACACATATGTGGTTTGTTTGTATAGTTATAAACACATATACAATTGTTGACAAGGATACCGATTATTCCATTTTCTTTGCTTAACAAATTGAGTTGATATTGGTATTTTAGTTCTTGAATTTTGGAAAAACTAGCCACCACGGTGCATGGCTTCAATTTTATTAATTGAGACTTTGACACATTGAGTGACTATCTACAATCCACTCAAAAACAAAAGACACATACTAAGTTTCTTTTTTGGAGTGTTACAAACTTACTTGCATTTCTACCAATTGTTTTTTAAATTAAGAGCATCAATAGTTTGATTATTAACCTCTAAAAAATTTCAGTGTTTTGAGGCTAAAATTGCTTCAAAAATTATAAACAAAACAAAGCTAAAATCTTCATCTACATTTACTCTCCAACAAATCCAATTGTAGGCCCTTTGGGTAAGCATACTTTGCTAAGAGCTCTATATATTTTTTGTCTTTTAGCTTACTTATGAAGAGTTTTCTCAAACCTATTTGAAGAACTTTGGGATGCACTTCCAATGATAGAAGTTTCAAGTTCTAATTATAAACATTAGAGGGGATTTGAGGGCAAAAACAACCCATTTCAAGCATGTTTCCAAGGCAGTAAAAAAAAGCGGCGTAGTCATAAAATAATAATTAAACTTTTTGAAATACAAAAAAAAGTTGAAAAAAAAAAGTTTCTTTTTTCTAAAAAATGACATGGCACTATCTCCACCATGTCAGACTGCACAGTTGGCAACGTTCCCAATGCAGTCGAGACAAATTTTGAAACCTAGAACTCATGGCTTTCGGAGGCCCCAAACGTCTTTCAATGCAGGCAAAAAGTTACAAGTTTATTTGTAGGGGGAGTTGGCAAAGTGTACTAAAGACGATCTAATAAAACAAATTAGTGGTCTTGGGGGACTCTACAAACCGTGCAAGTTTCTAATAGGCCATCATCACTAATAGGGGGGAGTGATATTTTGCTCAAATGTGTTATAAATTTTTTTGAGGGAAATTAGGTGATATATTATTCCCCCATTTTCAATGAATGAAATTGTTGATTTTCTACATATTCAAAGGACAATATCTTCTTTGGAAGGATGAATGTACATTAGTTTGGATGAATAATTTAAGTTCCATACACATTTTGCATGTTCATCCATTTATATGATGTGAACAACTACATCATTCTAATGAAGATTGTTTTTTTCTCTGCCCAAAATAAATGAAAAAATGATCCTTAGTCACTTTACAATTTGAGAGTCACAAAAAACAAGTCTCATTGATCCAACTTAACCCTCAAAGAACATTCTAGGTCAAACTTCATTAGTTTTCTATATTAAAAATACAACTTGCAAAAATCTGATATTTTTTTCAAATAGTAATATATAACCAAAATTTAATTCATATTTTTATAATTAAAAACAATAAAATGATTTTTATATGATTTAAAATAATAATTCCTTTATAAAAATCATAGTAATTACAAAAATGCTTTAAATAGTATGAATTCTTTTAGTAAAATCGAAGATGATAGTGATAAATACCACAGTGTAATTAGTGTACACCTTGATCTCACTCCAAGAAAAATTCAATAGAAAAGTTCAAAAGTGGTGTATTTTCATCTTTCAAGATGCTACCTTCAAAGTGTCACAAAAATTATAATTTCAACAATTTTGGAAAAAGGTAAAAAAGGAATAAAAAGTAGATCATTGAAACTCCATTTTCTTACGAACTATATTAGGAAATTCAATTTTGTCCCTAGAACTATGCCCCTTGGGAAAGTTTGTTGTTTAACCCTTAAAGGACCATCACTATACTTTCACCAAAAACGCTCCAAAACTGTCATTTCTAGTACAAGTACCAAAATTTTGAAAAAGAAATTATTTGACATATCTAACCGTAGGATCTTGTATTATATAGTATCAAAAACATGTGGTAAAAATTTCAGACATTTCAACCAGGTGGATTGCAAGATATAAGCATTCAAATCAACTAAAATCATTTTTTTGACCTTGCAAAAAGCAGAGCAGCTGCACTTCACAAGCTCACATTTCTATGAAAAAATGACCTAAATGGTGGTGCTTCTTTGGATTTGTTTTCCTAGACAAGTTGGCCACATGCTTGAAAAATTTCAGATCATTTGGAATAGTACAACATATAGGAAAAAAATAGTAAGTAGGTAGTAGTAGAGAATGATTAAAAATACTAAATTATTTACAATTTAAATATGGAATTGAAAATTTCCAATCCCAATGGTCAAAATGTTGTAATAATGTATCTACATCCTACGATTTTATTTTTGTCCAAAAATATTGAAAATTGGATAAGATAAAGGATTTCAAAGTTTATTTTAGAGTAGGAAATCCAAAATTGCCCGCAAACAAAAAATCCTCATAACTTTTGACTCATTGATCAAAATGGAATGATTCAAAGCTTTTCATGTATATAAAACTCTAGAAAATCAATTCCAAATTTTTGTTTATGAAAAAAGTGATTTTTTCTGATCTGCCCGAACTGCCCGGTTGGGAAAAAAAAGTAACATAGTAGGCTATAACTTTTGACTCGTATTTCCAAATGTCATGAAATTTGGTGCATATGAAAGATCTTCCTTGCCCCCACATTCTATTAAAATTTCAGCCCCAAATATGAAAATCTCCGCTCGTAGGTACTTGCCTAAAATTTCTATACAGCCAAAAAACACAGTCCGGTCCTTTAGGGGTTAAGGGTTATTAACCCATAAATGACGTAGAGGACGTTTTCTAGCCAATGAATATGAAAGAATCTCTCCATGTGGGACAAAAGTGCAACTATTCATCCTCCAAATTTTGTGTGAAAAGGGAATGTCTTTTACAATAGTTTGACTTCCAATGAGTGCTTTTGCATTTTTTTTAAGCCAACAATTCACACGGTTCCAAAACAACTGATTTCCATGGTGACCAACTCATTGTTTAACCCATAAACAACGCCAAAACAGTTTTCTAGTCAATGAATGACAAAGAACCTCTCTGTATAGGACAGAAATGCAACTACGGTATTCATCCTCCAAAATTTATGTGGAAAGGGAAGATCATCTACAATTGCTTGAATGTCTTCCAATGAGTACTTTTTCATTTTTATAAGCCAACTATTCACACCATGACGAAACAGCTGATTTTCCACGGTGACCAGCTCATCATTTAAGAGTTATTACGTAAGTTACGTAAGCGGAGTATTTATGACGAGAACGAGCAGAACTGCACGATGTCCGCCTTGGAAATTGGGGAGTCAAGTACACTGAGCGAAGGAGATCTTCAGTCTTTCAAGCAATCTAGAGACCCAAAGACAGTCTTTTCAGAAAGTAACTTAGAGCCAATACTAAGTTAAGTGTTCCCTTCTCAATTGCGTTCCCTACATACACTTGTTCACGAGTTTGGGGCTGAAAATTTTACATGAGTAGCACCAGACATGGGATGCTTTGCGAAGGAACCACTTAGCCCTTCAACGACGCGAACCCCACTATCATGGTAGTCACCAAAACTTGCTCTGATTATTGTACCAATAGGTGCATCAGTCTTTGTTTCTGTAGTGAACAATGAAGTCATTCATTGATCACTTTTTGGCTTCAATGTCCTTCAAGAGTTAACCCCTCATCGTCTGAGGGGACAAAAAGTGTCTTCATGTATAATTCAAAGTGCTGTAACTTTTGCATCCGATATCCAAATTCAATAAAACTTGTTGGTAAAGTTGCACTCTCTCTTCTAGTTTGTGTGGTAAAATTTTCAGATCAATCCAAGATTTAAAAATTAAATGGGAGCCAATCAAAGTTCATAGGTTCAATTTGAATTCACCAAATTGCATTTGATGGCTAAAACTTCGGGGGGGGGGGGGGTATCTCCTTCATACAATGTTCGTTTTCAATAAAAAAAATTGGTTTATGTTCCCCTTTTAGTCTAGTTATTGTGGTAAAATTTTCATGTCAATACAAGCTTCTTTGAATGTTTGGGAGCAATTCAAAATTTAAAATCCAGCCATTTTTGGATTATAGTGAAATTTGGCGGCTTGTAACTTCTTCATACAGTGTCCATTTTCAATAATTTCTTTTGTGAAAGTTGCGCATACTAGTCTAGTTTGTGTGGCTAAAATTTCACATGAATCCAAAAAGTAATGAATGACAGATGCTTTTTAGTGGAGGAGGTTTAGCCTTACATGGTGTTTTTTGCAACTTTTCATGCTATTTTTTGACATTTCAAATCTGTTTTGCAGACACATCGAGTCAATTGAATGATTTTTTTTCCACCAATGTGTTTATATGTTGATTTTGAATCACTTTATAGTCTCAAGTTTTTTCATTTGAGTAGGTTTAGAAGTCGAATTTCACCTCCAAATGTGTTTTTTGGAAAATTTCAGCATCCTTTTTTAACACTAAAACATTATAATCTTTCAATCCATGTGGTCAAATGGCTTCAAATTTTTTCCGTGTCATCTACAACATGTTCACTACAATATTGTACGGTTAAGATTTCTATAACTTAGCGACATCTAAATTTACAACACTTCAAAAGCAACGCTGTTTTTGACCTCGTTTGGACTTCAGGTGATGAGGGGGTAATTAAAGTACCACGAAACACAAATGGGGCCTCATTTTTTTTGTTTTTGTTTCCAATTTTTAGCATTAGTAGGTCATATATATGAGAACGTTCTTTAGTCAATTTTATTTATTTATGACCAACATTGGTGATGATGTGTTCTTCATTGATTCTCATGATATAAATTTGCATTGGACCCATTTATAGCAACCTACTAGTATTCAAATATTGATCAATCAAAAAATTTGTTTTAAAATAGTGAATCCTTGGTCCTTTAGAAGATGGATCCATGGTCCTTTGAGGGTCCATTAGAGAACGAGCCTTTTACCCTCAAAGGATGAGCCAATGACCATAGATTCAAGCCTCATAATCTTTCGTTTTGTTTGTTGTCATTTTGCAACTATATATGAATGATTTTTTAAATTTCTTTTCTTTTTTGACATGAAATTTTATGTCTTATTTGAGTCATAAAAAATTAAATTTTTTTGTGAAAATTTGAAATTACTGTATATTCTTTAAAGAAAAAAGTGAAGAAAATTCATATCAAGTATCAAATGTGCTTAAAAATTCTGAAATTTTCACCATAGTTATATACATCGTGATAGTTGTATATAAATCAAAGTTACTATGTCATTCTAAAATTAGAAATTTAACAAACCATAGTCATAGATCCAAAGGTCAAATTGCAATAAAATATTGAATTTAAAAAAACTACCTTTCATGAGTTGGGCTCAAATTCAAAAAATATCATTTTTATGACTAAAATTCACATCAAGAGTACAGAGCAAGAAGTAGCCAAAATACACTACAAGAGTGATCCGTGGATTAAGCATCTTCTTTGTTTGAAAAGTCAATAATATAGAAGTGAAGGAATATCCAATACTATTCACTTATTTAATAATGTCCTCAATATGGTTTCAAGGTTTCAATGTATCCAAGCAACTTTTCCAAAAAATTGAATGAAAAATTGTTTTTTTCCATTGGAGGTCAAACTACTATGCAAGACCTCCCCTTTTCTACACAAAATTCCAAGGATGAACATTTGCACTTCTAAGGATGTCTTACATAAAAAGATTCTCTATCATCCATTGGACACTTTTAGGCCGCTACATCATTACAAGGTTAAGCTTTGTGTCGTGAGGTTAATTTCACTAGATTGGGAGGGCTCTCTAGGTCTTGACACCTTTATTGAGGTAACTACACCTAATTTTGACCGCTTTCTAAAACCACACACTCTAGATTCTTGCCTAAAATATACTCCCACTATTCATGAGAGAGTTTATGGTTGGTTTTAGAAACACCTATTTTTAGTGCTTTGAAAATTTGTAGTTTGTTCATATGGTGTCCAAAAAAAAATGTTTTCTAAGGAAATTTAGAATGTAAAGGGCAATGGTGCGTTCCCAAGCAATCTCAAGAATAATTCTGCGCTGAAAAAACTTTGTGAATTAAGGTAGATGACCTCTTTCCGACCACTAACCTATTTTTGCTAGTTAGACTGCTTTGTTTCCGATTACTTGTGACACAAATGTTGGAGAGGTGTACATTGAAAGCATACAATGATCACAAGATGTACATTTGAAGCCACAATTATCACCTACTTTGAAGCATGGTTGATTTTCTAATCAAGACTATGGTTGGAAATACAGTACCCTATATAACAAAAATGGATTGAAATTAATCTTTAAGAAAAAAATTCATAATTATTTCATTTTTGAGGGAAAAAAGGAAAAATTTCTAGAACCTTCTTCAAATCTATTTCTCTACATGGGGGATTTTTCTCCTCACCAAATGCACACTGAAACTACACTAAATTGCTTAAGTGGTTGGAATGAGGTCGTCTACCTCACTACATGCAAATGGCCTTTGTACTCAGAAGTTGCAACAGTACCATATCTGCTCTGCACTTCTTTTTTTTTTTAAAGAACGGTGACCATTAAGATCTGCTCTGCACTTTTAGTATGAGCTGTGCTAACATCGTTTAGGGGTTAAGTAATTAAATGTTTACAGAAACTATGTCTGTCATTCTGTCCTCGATTGTTACCTTCAAGGGAGTAAGTGATCCTCTTTCTATGAAGGAGGACCGGCTGAAGAAGGACTAGCCTACATCATCATATTATATCATCATATTATCACATCATCATATTAGCTGCCTCGTGATTGCCCATTTGCCATCCTCATTAACTTAAGCTGAGGGTGAAGGCACCACCCATAACTGATCAAATGAGCAATTCTGGACATGATAGAGGGTAGTGCAAGGTAAAGGCAAATATTTTCAGAGGTGCGTTGACCAAAATGACAGGGATTGCAATTTCTTTTTGGAAATTTTATCACTTGAATTGACATTACTATGAGTTTTGGGAGGCAAACAGTGTGCCAGACCCATAGCCAATGTCTAGACTCTTCCAATTCCAATAATTCAAGAACTACTTCCCGGCTTATTGTTTCCTACTTTTTTGCTCGCTTATGTGTCATGAATTAACTTATTGGTCCAAACCTTGAAAAAGGTGAAAAACATGCATTCCAAGGAGAAAATGGAAATGTGTCCAGCCTTGGTTGGAAATTTGGCATCCTATTCATTGTTGATGGGGAGTTAGTTAGTAATGGGTGCCTTCACCTTAGTTGGGATTAAGTTGTTACACCACACGGAAACCTCTTTTATAACACAAGGTCGAGACTACATAACAATTCGGATCACATCTATTACATCAAGTACATAGCGTCATGAATGACCCCTGTCATAAATCCATCACATTTTCATCTTGGAGAAATATCATCCAATTATTTCATATCATTCTAAAGTACACAATGATAACTGAGAATGTGACAAGCATTCCTATGATTTGTCATGTACTATTGTACATTTTCCTTGTCTCTTGCCTCAATATCAATATGCAACTAATATCTTCAAAATTAGACCATCATGTAGACGTTGTTCATCTAGGCATGTATATCAATCACACAAACATATCTAGGGGATATATTGACACATGATGTTAAAGACTAGTTGGGACCAAAAATAAGTTTAGGGGTGTGGTCTTTGACTTTAAAGTGCCTATAGATATAGTTTACATCGTAGGTGAACAAAAGAAAGAATAAAAAAATTAATTTCATAGGGAAAGAAGAGTTGAGAAAACCACCCAAAACCAATGTACATGAAGCTCTTCTTCAATTCACAAGGCACATCTTTTGTAGGTGGGACTTCCAATGTTCATTGTATACAAATGGTGAGGAATTTATAAATAAGTATAGGATTGTTTGAAAAGATCTTGAATTTTTTGTCAACATTTTGTGATGTGAAGTTCAATGTAACAAATATTTGTAGGTTTTGTTGAGGATTAAGATCGAACTTGCCAATACATTGCATCTTTTTGCTTCAAATGTTCATTTGAACAAAAACAAATGACGAATTAGGACACATGATTGGACTTTTCAAAATACTCTTTCAGCAAGAGTTAGCATTTACTTGCTCAATTTAATGAAGCTTGAGGTGAAGAATAGTTGATAATTAGTACAATTGAAAATTAACTTGTTACATTCATTGTAGAGACACCAAGATTTTGAAGTCTCAAGATGTCCTTAAATCATTTATAGCACAAGTCTCAAGACTTTGAAAGACCTAAAAATTTTAACTTCATGTAATGACAATTCTATGTTATGATCATTGTGATGGAGAATTAATGTATTAGTAATAATAAAAAGATTAAATTGTGCATGGATTATAGAGTAATTTTTTGCACTTATAAAATCACCTGGAGGTGCAAATGTGAAAGCCATGGATGAAGGGAACCTTACCATTGACAAAAAAAAGAATGTATCAAAGTTAGCACATTAAATAGATATTAGCTAATAAATAGGTGCTTACAATGATAATATATCAAATTCCCTTAATCAAGAGTTTAGAGAGCACTAGTTTTTTGGATTGATTTCTTAATTTCACACTCCTTTGTTCAAATCCAAATGAAAATTAATGAAGGTCTAAACACAATTTCATATCCATCTTGCAATAGATTTATCAAAGTCTACATCTAGTTTTATCTACCTGGATTGTCCGTCCGGGGAAAAAGTAACATATTAGGCTATAACTTTTGACTCATATTTCCAAATGTTATGAAATTTAGTACATATGAAAGATATTCCTTGTCCCCACCTTCTATTAAAATTTCAGCCTAAAATATGCAAATCTCTAGTCACTGAGTCACAAGTACCTACCTAAAATTTCTATGTTGTCCAAAACGCATGTTAGTCATTTAGGGGTTAAAAAGTAAACAATCACCATCGATTGCCATTGTGAGAGATAACCTCGGTCATCGGTGCTTTAGGATACAAGATACAATACATAATATGGAATATGGAATATGAAATATACATAGAAACATATCCCATATGTTTCTATATATACACAAATACAAATTATATATATATATATATATCAAACGACAAAGATATTTTTGATGGAAAGTTTTTTGACAAAGTTGATATCAATGTTTATAAAATTTAAGTGGTCTCCCTAATTTTAGTGGCCTTACAAATTTTACATCATCCAAACAAACAAGCATGTATACAACAACAAGAGAGATCCAATTGCAAAAAGAGTGGCATTGGAGAGTGTTGGGTGTATTCATTGAAACATAAAGCATTGTCGTCATGCACAACCAGTGCTCTCTACATGGGTTTTGAAATAGGGAATATTAGGAACTCAAAGTCTTTGGGGCATAATGACTTAACTTTGAATGGGTACAATAAACTGCATCAACCCCGGCTTTTGTCTTTCCAGGTCCAACTGCGTAGGCATCGCCCTTCCAAGTGCTCACAAACTTGTGCTACGAGGATTCAACCAGTGTCACTGCGCTTCTATCAATCAATCAATCAATCCTGAAGGACGCTCTCGGTATTTCAGACATCTAGGCAGGATGATACCACCTGAACTAGACATGAAACCTAAGTACAGATTGTCATGGAGATTTGTGCAAGCCAAACGACTACCTGGACCGACTTCCAGTGACTAATTCAACCAGTGGAGTGATGGGGGATCCCAGCGAGTAAGCTTTCGCATCGTTATAAAACATCCAGCCTGCACAGGTAGAGATCACAAAGTAAGCTCTGTATCCTCATATTCTGGATATAAGTTGGTCTTTGCTTGATTGTTTTGTAATACATTTTCATCCGATTTGACTTGCTCAGACAAAAGAGAAGGCTTCAACTACCAAGCAACGGGACTTGTCCGACTCACATTGAGTAAATAGCCAAAGAAGAGGCAAGGATGGGCGTGCAGCAGGACAGGTAGAGGGCATTTTTACCTAGCCAAAGCGCAAGGAAAGCACTGATTCCGTAGAACGGAATACCACTGATGACATTGAAGCTGTAAGAAACAGACGAGCCAAAAAAATCATCTCACAGACCTTACAATAAATCTCAAAGAGCTTCAAATTTTCAATTGATGACGTTCTCGTTAAATAGACTATAAACTGGCACCAAGCCGTACAAAATCCAGGAGTAACTCAAAGAACAAGAACAGAAAATCTCCAATATTAACTAATTTATCATACCCCCTTAATATTTGTGTCCTGATACTTTGTGGTAAGAGAAAGTAGTGGTGGCACCAGCACGATAAATCTTCACGTGAAGATTCTTTGAGGTGGAGGCATCACTACTTTCTTTTCCTTAACAAATATCATTGTTCAAATGTTCATCCAACCCTCCAATCTCAAAGAATGGTGAAATCTGCAGTGGCACACCCTGCTCTGTCCAGAAATTGGCGACTCAGATCTCAACGTACATTGTGAATGCAAACATGTGATAGAAAAAAATGCTTACACAAACATGGTAACGAGGATTCCCCAACCCTGTAACAAAGCCCCCCAAGACGATCCTGTAAACCTGCCCTCACTCCAGACACCACGTAAGTACCTCGATCAGTTCCGTAAATCATATATAACTATCGCGATGCTCATCTCCTCAAAAACAAATTTACATGCTACCCTTTTCTCTTACAATCCATTTTCCTCTCATAGTCTGCTATAGTGTCTGGCTCTCAAAGCACTAAGGAAAAGAAATACAAACGCAGGTGGGATTATAAACACTGAAATACAGTCAAGTTGAAGTTATTTTTCACGAGAACTTACCACATGAGATCGCGGGTGAACAGAGCTCGTGGAAGGAGCAGACTATTTCCAGCCATGGCGAGCAAGACGGTGAGGACTGACAAACCCTTGATGTTGGAAGGATTCAAGTAATTCGACCACTGTGCAACAATGTGAATTGTAAGGACGTGATCTCCACAAATTCAGCCTCACTAACAGGAAAAATTAGAAGGAACCAACGCGAAAGTGAAGAGGCTTGAGAACATACCGCCTGTGCCACAGGACTCCACATGAATAGAAGAGTCGCAGTCCATGCGGACAGCCCAGTGTAGAACTTCAAAGCTGATGGGGGCAATTTATTGAGTCGATTCTGTCATGCCATTGCAACTGTTTATTGTGGGCAGGCTTGCAACAATATTTCATCTCACAATATCAGGAAGGGTGGTAAAAATCAGATTATGTACCAGAACGACGAGAATCAAAGCAACAGCGCCGAAAATGGTGCCGGGGAGAGTAGAGGCCGGAATGTAGGGTACAAATGTTGACCACATGACCTGAAGGGCAAACCACGTACTCTATGAGATGGATTTCACACATATCAAAAAGATGAAAGCATACGCTCCTCACTGCTGCAGTTGTCGTGCAATGTTGGCAAATCAGTGGCTAAGGCTGTTCAAACCTCGCCAAAAGAAGTCTCTAAGCAACGTCCAACTCCATGAGTTGCAAGTTGCCAATGTAATATGAAATTAATGCCAATGACACTAGCATCACACTAACACCATTGTATTACACAAGCATTAACTTAACTTGAGGACATGAATTTGACCTATAAACATAAAGAGCTTCTCAATCTAATAGTGAATTTTGTGATGTAAAATGCACAAAATCCTCCGCTTCTTTACATATTAAATATACTAAAACGATACAATGGCATTGTTGAATGTTCAATAGAAACCATGTTGACATAAGGATTCATTTCTGGATTCGTCTCAAGTGCATGCAAATTCTTTGCATAGATATACAAACGAAAGTATGATATCACTAACTAAAACCAAAGACTACAACAAAGTAAAAAAATAGAACCGTGAACCGCACCTGAGGAAGCACAGTAAGGCCACCAACAGTGACAGAATCGAGCCACAACTGCCAGACGGTAGGACTCAACTTATTGAAGTAACTGAGCCAATTGAAAAGAAGGCCCGCTACAACCACGGCCGCCGTGCCCACATAGATTGGGAATGGCATGGCATCTCCCAACGCCAATTGTGATAGCACCACCCCCGTGGAAATCACACCCACCGCTTGCACCACTGTAGCGCCTCGTTCCCTCTTCCCAGCGAAGTAGGACAACAACGACAAGTTGCCCAGAAGCCCTGTCAACTGACCCTGCAAATGCAATTTCCAAATTCCATACGTCATGTGAAGTAGAGGCTCCATTAACAACACAACACGTTAGAGTCTCCATTAATCATACATGTGAACTTTGACTTGTGGGAAGTGCATAAACACTTAATCTATGAACTAAACTTTAGCTTTTTGCAATTGATTTTAGCTTAACAAAGACTAAATCATCAAAATTTTAGACAGGTTTCTAGGTTGTTGTAGGGAAAGGCTAAAAGTTCACCTATATGGTGACTGGAGCCTCTCCCTTGTTGTATGGTGAATGGAGACTTTACATTAGAGGATACTAAAACTCTCCAGTGAGCTCTATTGAGTGATCTCCCAATGAAAGCACACTTTGGTTGAAATGCTACAAAATGAGTATCCTCTACCTTAGGGATGGACCTCAAATTCCACATTCGGTGGTATTCATATCAAAAGCTTGTCAACATAAAACACAGGAGAATGTATGAACTCTTCGTACCATCCATGGAATGGCAGTGAGAGCCACATTATTCCCGGACATGAGATTCTGCGTGTTGAGTACAATTTGCGGAAGTTGCAGCAACAGAAAAGCCACGGTGGCGGATTCGGCGATCCGAGCCGTTAATGCGTCCCATTGCTTGTACTGGCTGGTAGGTGCCTCCTCCTCGTCTCCTAACTACATCACAAACTAACTCGGTCAATTGCAATAGACAAGAACAGGGAGATCATGCTGCATTGCCTAGAACAGACCCTAAAAAAATCCAGCAGAACGACCAACTCAATTGATCATAATGTGAAAATACCGATGGGACCACTAGAATCAGTCAGGAACATTCCCTTTCTTGGTCAAAAATGTACACCAGAAATTCGACAAAAGAGCGTCGATTCATACGACGTACTCAAAAATTGCCAAACCCAAAACACATGAGCCCCAATTCGGTACACAATCTAGGGATAGGCATTCGAATTTGAAGGCAAGCAAAGTATATCGATCCGTCACCTGGGAGAATTCGGGAACGGGAGCGGGAGCATCCTCACTGAACGCGAGTACGGGTACTACAATCGTCTTCCTGCGGTGAAGTAGCAAACCCAAACCCGGGCGTCCCTTACAAGGCACGGAATTTGAACTGAGAAAAAACTCTTTGCGGGACCTCACGACGACACGAGCCGAACGTTGACTCTGGCGAGTAGAGACGAAACCCAAAGCAGCCTGTATCCGCGAGGCTATGGCGCTCGAGGGCAAGGATTGCGCCGTGACAGCCATGAGAGTGGGCTGGAATGCTTGCAATTCAGAAACACGGCGCTAACTATGTCTCCGTCTGTTTTTTTTTGTTTTTGATCCTCTCTCACTCACTCGCTCGATCACTCACTTGGGTATCGCATCCGCGAGCTCCAACTAGGAATTTCAAGTGGGAAATTCAACCACGTAGAAGGAAATCTAAGCTGGGAGATGAGAAGAATTTGCTGCAAGATTGAGAGATCATCGCTTGCGCTGTCGTGGGTTCGGGAATCTGTTGTGCGTGACCACTCACCCTGACCTCCAGTTAAGTCTGGTCACCCAACTTCTCCTCGCCCCCTCAACTATTTTTTGGAACAAGGAACTTTTCACTTGTGTCCCAAAGTACTCCTTTCTCAAAGTACACTAATTTGTCCGGATAGTGCGTGTGTGACACTAATTTACCAAAAGTCACCCTATTTTGAATTAGTGCACATTGAACTATTACTGTATTGTATCAATTTCCCAAAAATAAAAAAAATTGGTGATGCTAATTTTCTAGGTGACGTTACTTTCCTCCCTCACCAATTGGTGTACTTGAAATCTCTTGTGTCTTTGAACAAGTATTACTGGATGTCAGACTTGCAAGTTTTGGCTCTGCATTCGGTTTCTAGTGAAAGGGAGATTAGGTTTTGCAGTTTCCAGGCAAGGGTAAACAGGTTTCGATCAAAAGTTGAGGCTCCTAATTCCCAGTGAAAAAAGATTTTCGAAAGAAAGCTCAAACTCCTAGATTCAAGATCCAATATTCAAACCCAATATGATTGTCAATTCATTTATTTTTAATGAAGAAAACTCTAAGAATTGTGGACACCGTACTAAGGGTCACTTTGAAAAAATTGTATTACTTGCTACCAAGCGACAAACAGCTTTCCTGTAGAAGTATATTCCTGGCTATCTGCTCGTTAAGAGAGGAGAGGGACACTGGTTCTACTGTTTGTGATTGAAATCGAGGGGTGGTTATTATTACCGCATAGTCTGCTTGCAGCTTCACTTGGTGGTAAAGCTTTAGTATCTTTCTTTCGACTCATGGGACGTAGTCTGGTCTCAAGGAGCTGGCAAGACGAATGCATCCAAGCTGAATCCTATGGACCGTCAGAATCAGTGAAATTAGATGACATTCGAATGTCCACCAGGATGGAATAGAGTGCAAAATTCCATCCTAAGCTTTCAAATTAATTCCGTAGTTGCACTCTGGATTTCTTTGGTGGTTGACGAGGGTCAGTTATTTCTACGCTTCATTCATCATGCCAAAATGGTTCACCTTCCACGATGATTGCTTAAAAGCAATGTGTAAAACTTAATAAAAGGGTGAAGTTGAGGAAAATTGGAGCAAAGTCAACTTATTTTCTACTCATCTTCAATTGTGATTCAAGATTGTCGATTTTGTTAATTGACGTCATTTTGGGTGCCAAAATTTGTGCCGTTTACCTGCACAATGCTGTAAAAACTAGGACAAGTACAAATTTATGTTTCAAGCCGCACGCCCATGAGAAAACTTGTGGAATTTCACCAATGTTATGAAATTGACGATCAAGGAAGGTTTTATGATCAACGACTGAAGGGAGAAACGGTTCACCAGCTCTTACCCCATAGGGAGACTCAAAAACTGGTTGTATCGTCAATTTCGTTAAATTGACTGGAGTAAAAAATGGTGACATATATATATATTCACGAAGGTCTAATTTCAGTCCTAATTCACAAACTACGACAGGCATGGACTCATGTTTCAGGCCGCTCGTACTGAAACGTGCCAAAGTATTGGAATACCGCCACGAAATCCACGAAATCCACGTTTTGTTGAACCTTGATGCATTCAGACTCACTCAGAAATTTCAACGACATACACATACAGGTGACATAACACACTGAAAGTGCTTCCAATTGATTTGGTCCCATTCTAATCCTATTCTTATTCTCCAAAATCCTCTTCTCAGAATCCTATCATCCTTGCTCTCCTTCACATACACCTACCTTCACCTTAAGAAGGTTTAAGCTTCCTTTGAATAAATCGATCTCAAAAAAAATTCTTACTTTCAGGCTCTTACCTAACCATCTAAAGTAAAAAAAAAACAAGTTTCAAAACCAGAACAGGCAACTGATCAAGCACAAGACGCTTACCTGGAATGATCGATGCTTTGTCAATTTGCTCGTCATGATAAAGATGTGAATCGAAGTCCTCCTCAAAAAAATGACCTCTTCATCAGAGCATAACATATATTTTGTCCCGAATATTTTATTGTGGTATATCTGTCTCTGCCAAACACGAATCCCTGCTCGATCTCAAGAATGACTTCATCAACAGTCTGACAGAGTCAGTCCTCAAGACATAGATTTGTATCGATAGAATTCACTCTGTTGCAATAGGATCATGAGAGAGGAGCTTGAGCTTGCACTAATCGAAGATGGAAATCTGGAAAAAAGAAAAGAGAAGGGACGGATTAGTTTGGCATTTGTTTTGGGAGAGAGAAGGGGAGGGAGGGGCAAGAAGCTCAAAGCTTGAAGAGCATGCAAGGCCATGTGAAGGAAGGCGGAGGACTTGAGGGTCTTCCCGTCTTTAAGATTTCCCGTCCCAGTCTTACCAACTGGGTTCTTCACGAGTAGTATCACCCCAATTGGGTGTACCCCAAGCCCGTGCATGTTTCTTCACCCCATACCCGTTTTCCAAAGTTATGTATGAGGAATGAATTGAGTGAATCGTCCGCTTGGGACATAAGGTAATTACGCACTATTGATTATATGACACTTAATTTGTTGATTTTTGATCCGATTGTAACTGGAAATTTGATGAAAAATGAAATAGTTCCTTTTGTTTTATTTCCTACAGAGATTTTGAAGCCGTTTAATTTTTCAAGCATTTCTGTGAAGTTGTTTGAACATTATAGAAATTTTGATTTCAATGCTGGACATCGAGGTTCCTGGTTGGAGATAACCAATATCAACTAAATTAAGGTAGTACTCATTCTTAAATTGGCGAATGTTGAGTACACTAAAGTACTCACTCTATCAAAACAAGAGATGATTTCTGAATCGCCCTTGCAACGACCCCTTTCTGCTCTTGCGTATGGAGCTCGCCAAATCCTGTTGCAGGGGACGCAGCAGCAGGCCTTCCTGCATACTTGATATCCTCAAGTTTTCCCCGACTTGCATTTTTCATGCTCGTCCCCAAACGTGGAAAAACGTAGAGAAATGCACCCATGTTCATTGGTTCCTCTTGACACCACACAACCTCAGCCTCTGGTAGAACACCAGTTCAACTTGGTTAGCATCATATTTGCTGTGAATGAAGTATAATAACAAAAAAATGAGCCGCAATCAATAAAGATGTCCTTCAGATATTAAGAAAACTACTTCATACAGTAGATCCAGATTGAAAAGAAGAATAGGCATGATGATTGGTCATACTAGGGTATCGCTTGAGTTCACGTGACACGAGGTCAAATGGAAACGGACATATTTGTTCAACCCTACATATTGCGACATCCTTTGCTGCGGCTCTTTCTCTTTCTTCGTCAAGTTCGTAGTAGATCTGATATGACAAATTTCATCATTGTGACCATAGTCTGCTTGATCAACCATCATGGGTCTCTTTCCAAATAATCGTAAGTACTATCCTCAATATAATCCTCACTAATTGAATAATTGAAAAATCCTCTTTCCATATAATCCTCACTAATTCATCAACCCTTTTTGACAATCTTCGAATGCCGCTATTCCTCGAAATATATGTCACAATTCTATTAAGCAAAAGAACTTCATTATTTGTGACAATTAGTCCAAACATGGTTCTATTTCTTCATACACGTCTCATTTTCATTGAATACTAGAACTTTCTACATTTTCCTAACCGCTGCTTAGGCTCTTCCCTTCAGGTAGAGACAACAAAGGAAACGCAAAAGGACTTAACAGCAAATTTCAGTATGCTCATCAGCAAAATTTGATTGCAGTCCTGGACGAGGGCATTCCCCGGATACAGTATCTCGAAAGTACCTTAGTTACAGCAAATTGGTTATGTTTCGGAAAAAGAGAGGCTTTAACACATGATTGCGTGTAAGTAAACTGGTACCGAGTAAAAATTGTGCCGTCGACTCATGAACATTGGGACTATTTATTATTTGAGAATATTCAAGACAAAATTCCAAGTTGAATACACGCATTAGTTAATTCAGGGACGAAAATGCACACCTTTCCGGAACAGAAAACAACACGACGTATGGAATCTTCCTTGTCTTTGTGGTTGCCGACGTCTTTTATCAAACGCTGGAAACCGTTTTCACCTGTGTCTTCAAACTCCGATAGGTTGGAACGACATTTCTGATGCCTCAACAAATTTTTGGGTGCCATAGCAACCATTGGCTTGCGGAAGTCCCGGTGAATCTGTTTTAGCAGCAGCAAATTTTTTTGGAGTGGAAACTACTACTCGGAGTACACCTCATCCTAAGCCTCTTCCTGCTAAAGTCATGAATCAAATTACATGGAAACTTGCCTGCCGACGAAGTACATGGAAGTAGTTGGCAGGCGTGGTCACGTTGACGACTTGCCAGTTGGTTTCTTGAGATTGCTTCGTGGAGTCAGCTTCCATCACTGGAAGCTTGAATGGATTGTCGTCACACATCTAGATTTACATGATACCTGTAAATATTTAGTCTATACGGGTGTCCTTAATAGATGACAATGAGGCGGAGAAGAAATTCAGCCAAGTTTTGACTCTGAACTAACATGGTGAATCAAATGCATGAAAGGAGTTATAATCACATCTCATAAGAAGGTACTCGATCCCACACTCTTACATACCTGAAGATATCGCTCGAGACGAGCGCTTGAATGTTCAGGACCTTGTCCATCGTAACCATGTGGGAGCAACACAGTCAATCCAGTTTGGCGAAGCCACTTGGACTCACCACTTGAGATAAATTGGTCAAAAATCACTTGTGCAGTATTGGAGAAGTCACCGAACTGGGCTTCCCAGAGAATTAAGGAGTTTGGATTTTCCATAGAGTAACCCAGCTCAAACCCCAACACTCCGAATTCTGACAAAGAGCTGTGACAACACATCGTAAAATTCAAGAAGCTCATGGTGAGATGTATTTCAGCAATCTTATGGCAGTAACGAAACACTTGAACTCAACACAAATTCAATCAGAAATAAATATTGAGCTCAATGAGTAGGTCCGAATTTGCCACATACCTGTTAGAAACAGTAAAGAAATCAGGCGGTTGGGTTTTCAGCACATGATCCAGAGGGCAATAGACTTGCCCATTTTTCTGGTCATGGACCTTGGCATGGCGGTGACTGAAAGTTCCTCTTTCGACGTCTTGGCCACTGAGGCGGACATGATTGCCTTCCACCAAAAGAGTTCCGAAAGCCAGTGCTTCACCAGTTGCCCAATCCACTCCTGCTCCCTTTTCCACCATCTGGGCCCTTTGCTCATAGATTCGCTTAATTGCTTTATGCGGATTAAATGTGGCAGGAAGCACTGTGATAGCTTTTCCCACTTCTTTCAAAACCGCGGATTTCACACTGTCAAGTTATTGATGAGAACTCAAGTTACAGAAAATTCATTGTATGTTAACCGCTTATACTGGCAAAAATATGTCATAAATTCACTTCAAAACACGAGACAAAACTATGCAGATTGAAATGTTTCATTTTACCCTGTGTTCCGTACTTTAGACAACTGTTCAGGACCTTTGAATCCTGCCCAAAAGGCTGCAAGCCAGTCGCGCTTTTTTGGAACATAATCATTACTACTTTCAAATTCTTCATTAAGTATCCCAACTATTTTAGCCTTCAGTTTGTCTATTTCTTCCTTGCCCAAAAGTCCATTTTCAAGACACTTTTTCTCGTAGATAGCCAGTGAATTTGGATGGTTTTTAATTACCTGGAGTAAAAAACAGCGACGCATAATCTCACATCCAGCTTACCCAAAGTGTTATGAGAGAGTGTTAGAAAATAACAGTCAAATGCAAAGTAAACGAAGATGAGGCAGTAGTGGAGGTCTTACAGAATACATGGTCGGCTGTGTAAAGAAAGGCTCATCAATCTCATTGTGTCCAAACCTGCAATACAACAAGGGTCACTGATGTCACAGGAACTTCCTCTCGATGCTACTGCAACTACACAAGAATAGCAGAAATAGTCCTTCTGGAAGGCGTGATGATAATTTACCTCCGATAGCACACGATATCCACGATCACATCAGAAAGGAAATGGCAGCGCCATTTAGCAGCCAAGTCACACACACGCACAACTGCTTCCACATCATCCCCATTCACATGAAATATTGGGGCGCATAGTGCTTTGGCCACATCAGTGCAGTAAGGTGAGGAGCGACTGAATTTGGGGTCTGTTGTGAAAGCAACCTAGAAAATACAGACGAGCATCAAAATGCAAGTACTAGAGATTGGCGACATGGAACGAAACGGAAAGACAGCGTCTAAAAAACACAGAAATCGTTGTTCTACAGACCTGGTTGTTGACAACGATGTGGACACTGCCACCAGTACAGTAATTCGGGAGGTCGCTCAGGTGCAGGGTTTCATACACGACTCCCTGGCCAGAAAAGCTGCCATCTCCATGCATGATCACAGCCATGTTCTTCCGTCCCTCTTTGTCATTTGAGTAGTACTGCTTGGCACGCGTTTTTCCAATCACAACCGGCGCGACAGCCTCCAAATGGCTTGGGTTGGCCACGAGTGACAAATGAATATTCTTGCCACTACGAGTGGGCCGGTCATACGATGTGCCCAAGTGATACTTCACATCACCACTGCCAGTGTAGCTCCCATCCTCTCCTACCGGTTTGATGCCCCCACTGAACTCACTGAAGATGTGCCGAAGCGGCTTTCGCACCACGTTTCCCAACACATTCAGCCGCCCACGGTGAGGCATTCCAATCACAACGCTCTCCACGCCACCTTCTGCTGCGGAGTCAATCAGCTCCTGCAGATACGCTCGTCTCAATAAGAGGATGGAGACTCTAAATGGAGAAAATTTTAAAAAACAGTGAAGAAACATTCGGGAAAATTCTAATCTTGTAGGAAAACTTATTTTCTAAAGTTTCATTTAGACGATATTTCTGAACTAGGGTCACAAGTGCACTTAAACCTAGTTAATCTCACCACCTGGGGGTCCCAACCCATTCACTATGACATAGCTTGAATGTGTGACAAAAGTGCTATAGTCAGTGATAGTGTGGCAAATGTGCAGGCTATTCTGGAATGTCATTTTATATTTAGAGAAGGTCATAATAAAAAGGTTTGAGCCTATGGCACCACGTACTCATACCTTCATTCCAGGAATAAGAGTCTCGCATCCCTCTAAGCCAAATCGCTTTGCTGCCGTCCACTTCTGAGCTATAAAGCTTTCGAAATGAGTTCCCCACACCAGACGGTCGAAAATCTCCGCACGTCGAGCAGGCGAAAGCAAAACAGGCTGCTCAAGCCTACAAGAATTGATATTAAAACATATATCGTGCAGTTCATCAGATTACACGAAATCTAGACAACACATTATCAAAAAATCCTCTGTAACAGAATTGTCAACAATAAGAAGTTAATAAAAGCCAATTTAGTCCGGACTAACTTTCAATTTCAAAGGGTAGTACTATGTTCGTCACCTGACTCTCAATCTTGTCTCTGAGCCAGTTGCACTTATCCCGGTCTTGAATGTGCATGTATTCAAACCCTATGGTGTCACAATATGCCTTCTCAAGCCGAGCAATAATGTTCTTCAATGTCTGCGGTTGATTTCCAGCGCCCAATATTCCTGCCATTGTTTCCACACCAACCTCGAACTCTCGGTCCATATCAGCAGCAGAGAATCCATAGCTCTGAGGCTCTAACTCAGCAGGTGGAGTACGGATATCTAAATTCAGAGGGTCTAGTCTGGCCTTCATGTGCCCACTAACTTGGTAAGCCCTAATCAGCATGGCAACCCGCAAGCCATCCTGGAAGCAGGAGAGCCACGAGGCAGCCAGTTTATATTCAGAGCAAGTGAAGAAGGTTGCCTAAGGAATTCATGACAAGGTACTAGTAGAAGATATAAAAGTTGCCAGAGACCTGATCCCGTCACCTACACTGACCCATGTTACCACCAGCAACTCATCTCTTCATACGTTTAAGTTGGATTCCAATTAGTAAACTGGGAGCAAGCATGACTTGGCTAAATGTCTATGGTCACTCATCTTAATGCTAAATGGAAATGAGGTTTTCTACTGTCACTTCAATAGTGATCTACAACCTCGCACTTTGAAGGATGCATAAGAAATTCAAATATTGGGTGAGAAAAATTTGGAAGAGTTTGATTCAAGAGAGAATGGCTCTTGCAGTACCCAAAAGTGAGCTCTCTAGTGAGCTCTATTGAGTGACCTCTCAATGAAAGCACACTCCTACAAAATGCTTAAAAGTGACGGAAAGAACATCCTCGACCTTAATGTTCGCGTGTGCTCCTTAGTATAATATTCTAAACCTAGAAAGTAACAACTGTTGAGAAATGACCAATTCCAGATACTCTACCGGAGTTCAGAGAGATCCCCTGTTCAATCTGAGCACCCACCTGTGTGGAATTACTGCCAGCGAGAGTCATTCCACCACCCGTCCCAGTGAAATTCTTGAAGAAAACTTGCCACAACGGGTCCACGCTGTTCGGATCCGCTTCCCACTGCCGTTGAAGCTCCTCTAAGAAATTACCACTCGTTCCATGTATAAAATTGTCCTTCAATCTCGAGAGAGGCACAGATTGCGTAGATGTGCTATAATGGCACACATTGCTTCCATGCAACGAGCGCAAGAACCCTAGGGAAAATCCATGGGGTTTTGGCAATACGTCGATCCTCCGAGGCA
Source organism: Rhytidiadelphus loreus (assembly GCA_947034895.1). Classification (NCBI taxonomy): domain Eukaryota; kingdom Viridiplantae; phylum Streptophyta; class Bryopsida; order Hypnales; family Hylocomiaceae; genus Rhytidiadelphus; species Rhytidiadelphus loreus. The sequence continues at coordinate 21,083,962 of OX344765.1, read as the reverse complement.
ATGACCCAACATGAAACAATCTGTGACTTCTCGGCACCAAAAGCAAATGCCGCAATTTTTTTCGAATGAGGAATTTCGTAGCATCCATTCCATTTTTCCTATGACTGAGTTGCCGCTTATCATCAATGCTCTTTCCTACACCAGCCAGGCGGGCCAGACGGGCCAGAGACGACAAGAATTTGCAAGCCATCTCCACTTACATATTGACGTCACGCAAGCACTGCACCAAAAAAAAAAAGGAACGTCATGTGGCATGTGCATTTTCGAATTCTTCCGGAATCCAAGAGACACCAGTGAAAATGAATTTAAAAAAAAACTTATACCACGGTAACCTACTCTGAACAATCTGATTGACCTCAATTTGCTACATTGAGTTCAATTTCTGAAGAATCAAAGTTGAAGCTGAATAGCCAACCCTAATATGCACCTCCGGGACGCAATGTGCAAATGATGCATTCTAGAGGAAAGACATGATTTCGAGTTACCTCCAGCGCACAAATAAATCGGATTCATTGCAAAATCAGTGCATGAATTCCGCCATGTCCCCGAGCAGCACCAAAACTGACTGCAAATTCTCAACCATAGGAAATTATCGCGAGAGCAGATTTACCACTACAGCATCAAATTAAAGTGCTCATTAATAATGGAAGATACAACTTGGCATCTGAACAACCTGACTGATCGGCATGAATTTAATGTCTGCTGGACCCAAAGGTCGCAAGTGACGAAATCAAACTAACACGCAATCTCTCAGACGATCTAGTACGCAATTTGCAATATAGTCATTCCAAAGAAAATTGAGGCAGGATTTCGGAATACCTCCACCGCAGAATGGATCGGATTCATTGCATGAGTTTCGCCATTGATCGATGTTCTGGAGACACCAAAAATACTCATCACTTGAGATCGAGAACAGATTGCTCCGTGCAGCATTGTAGTTGCTTGGTACAGTAATGGAAGATGGGAATTCACAATGCACATCATAAAGCACGGCGGACACAGCAATGCAATGAAGAAGTGAAGGAAGGAACAGAGTACTTCAGGGAAGAGACCCAATTTATGTCGTGTGAGTACCGTATTGTGCCACTTTGCAGCTCTACGTACAAGTACAAAATAGAGTAAGTTTGAAAACTTGAAATGTATATATTCTCTCCATCCCATAATACTAGTCCTTTTTTTGTCATAATGAATCACTATAGGAAAATGGGTATTTTATGACTACAAAAGTATGATTAGGGATGAGCAGCAATTACTCGCAATCATATTCTTGAAGGCCAACACTTTGGAGAGAAATATGATTGCAAAATATAACTATCAGTTATTTTTTAGTCATGTACTTCAGGAGCATTTACTATACGCTTCTTGGGAATGCCAAAGTACTTCATGAGGAATGACAAGGAACATGTTTGGGGACGTTAAGTCATATTGCTAGTCATATTTTTGCTTCAGGCATGATTTTACAATCATATCTCCATGGTAGTGGCATTTTTTTTCTTTTAAAGCAACACTAGGAAAATTTGGGTGGGAAACATATTTGGAGAGCATTGAGTCAAATTTGCTAGTCATATATTCACTTCAGTCACATTTTGTAGTCACATTTTTTTTATAGTTTCATTTTTTTCTTTGGGGGGAACCGAAGGAAGGTGGATAATTTAAGATGGGTCTTTTGTATTTTAGCCCTAAAGGCCATTCTTTGGAATTCAAGCATGACTTTGTTTAATGCCTATTAAAAAATTATGTTGTATGATGTGTGTCTTACAAAACTAATGTCCAATAATTTGAGGTAGCACATGTTTATATTTAATTAATATATTTAAAATTTTCATAGGATTTAGAAGGAAAGTAGAGAAAAATAAAGTAGTTAACAATAGGAGACAATTAAATAAATTTGAGGATTTAGAGGGAAATTAGAGAGGAATAAAAGCCTGCGGATGAATTGGAGCACCAAGGTGGAACCAAGCTTGAGAACCTAGGCTAAAAAGCAAACTTGTCGTAACCTACTATTTGGATTTGCCATGAAGTTGATTGATTATGCTAATTGATTGTGATGGCTAATACAAATTGAGAACTATTTAGATTAATTGATACAAAGTGAAATCTAATGCATTTAAACTAAAAATGTAGATTGAAGGTCGTAGAATTTAGAAAAAACACTTGAAGCTCGAGAAGAATCTAATCCAGGGAAGAGAAAAAGTGAGAAAAATCCATACCTGAGTAGCCAATTGGCCATGGAGCAAGAACAAGTGAGGAGTGCGATTTGTATTGAGAGTTTTAGTATTTGAAGTAGAAGTATAGGTTCCAAGTTGCAATTCAAAGCTTTAAGCATAGTTAGAAGACTAATTTGACCCCCTTATAGAGATTTGACTATGTATTATACAAAGATTGTTGATTATAATATGTATAGTTGACCAAATGAAGTTTTAAGGGTCTTAAGTATATACTTAGTTAGCACTTATGAGGCTTATATTTCCAAAAATAGAGGGGGAAAATAGAGTATGATTTGGAAAAAGTCGAGAGGGGGAAGTAGAAAGAAATAAGTTGAAAGAAAAGAATTAGATGATAAATAGAATTTCCACACCTTATTGTAAAAGTCGTTATTTAAGTTGTATATGAAGACGCAAGAACTGCAATAAAAATGGTTTAAGACCAACCTCAATGCTTCATTATATAATTACAATATGTATGTTGGAGAATGGAGACATGATGGAAACAAGATTCCAACGTGTATCCTTAAATTTGGCTTTTTGTTATTTTTCTTTTTGTAGAAACCACGTGAGAAACCATAGTTGCATGAGCTTTAAATTTTGAGTGTGAAGTTTGAGTTTGTATCATGGCTGGTCATTCACAATGTTTACTTGTAACCACTTCTATTCTTGTTCGTAAGCACTATCTTTCTTGTTGCCATCCTTGCAAGTACTATCATTGTTTGTATTGTATGTTTGAATGAATCTAGTTTGTTTGTTCACAAGCATTCACTAGAAGAAAACTATGTAAGTATGAAGTAGGGTGCAATTGGATTCATAAGTGCACTTCAGATTTGCTAGTATCGGATGATTAATTATTGAGTTTCAAACTTTGTGGAAATGCAATTCACTTTACGACTAATAGAGTCAATTTTGTGAAATTGGTGTTAAACATGAATTGGATGAATTCAATATCGATTATTCCTTGAGATTGTTCTGCATTATTGATATTCAATTCATGTGTTAATTCTAAAGCATTGGTTGTTGCAAGTACAACAGACTACAAGAGCGAATGTGGAGTTTAATTTGTGCAACTACCAAAGCAAGCAAACTTGTTCATTGGGTACATCAAAAAACAATTGTTGCTAGTCTAGAGGAAAGTACAATAAAGTCTCATCTTTGAGCTACTTCACTACCCACAACAACTACGATAACTAAAGCTACTATTGCCCAAGATCCACCACTTGCTATAGCGGCAAATGCTAACTTCCCTCCATTTTCTTGAGCACCTCAAGAATTGTGGTAAATGTGGCTACAAGTGCTCCAACTTCCAAACTTATTGCAAATGCGTATAACACTTCTACCTTCAAATCTGACAACAAGAACTTCAACATCTACAACTCTTTAGTAACACTTACCACTTTAAGTTCACCTTTAAGTGCTTCTTGTAGCACTTAACTCCTAGTAGCACTAAGGATCATGATCTCTTAACACTGCACTTGCCATGCACATGCACCATTAGATTCCAATTCTAGTCATGGGGGGTTCCATTCCTCCATGACTTCCAACTATTCACTTTCAACATTCAACTCCTACAAGACACTCGGGGTGATGACATGGGGTGGAACTTCCAATGATGTCAAGCACTCGGGGGCAACACTACTCCCCACGAGTGCTAACCACCTTTGAATGGTACCCAACTCCCCATTAGGTCCAATTCACTTTATTTTGAAACTCACTTTGGGACTCACTCACCAAGACTCACCAATCAAGACTTACACCATGGCCTATTGTGGAGTGGGACACATTCAACTGGTATCAAGGAGTGCACAAGCATTTTTTAATAACACACAAGTGGTGGTGAGGCTCCAACACCAACCTCACCACTTTGGCTCACCATGGCACCATTCGAGAGTAAGGAGGGAGACCACCCCTCTTCATACTACTCTCTGCAGAATTTGGCAGCCTCCTCCATCCTAAAGATCTCTTGGAACACCCAAGACACCTCCACTTGGTAGACCACCCGTTTCCAAGTTGTCTCCCCAAAACTAAACCTCAAAAGACTCCTGATCTTCCCATTGGGATAAATTTTAGCTCCAAAATCCAAATCCAAAGTGTGAATCCATTTTCGTAATTTTCTCTTTTTGTAGATCACTGTGGAATATTCATTTTCTCAATTCCAACAAGTATTAAGTAAGTTATGACCCTCCAAAGACTCAGATCCCCTAGGAGAGTAGTTCTTTGAAACTCCGATGCCTGTAACTCTTAGCAAACAATTGATCTCTTCATAAGCCTTAACATTCTAAAAATCTTGTCTCCTTAGCTTTCCAACGACATGTATCATGCCCTATTTGGCTCAAAGGAATTTTCCAAATCTTGGCTCCCACAACCCACCCTCTTTGGACTTTGTGGATTGTAGTGTATTTTTAGTTTTTGACTATTGGTAGTTTTTCATGTTTAATCTGTAGTTTTACCAATAGGAAGTATAGTTTCAAAGTTTATACGGGCTGTATATCCTTTTATTACCGATAGTGAACCGATGGTGATTTGGAGGGGCAGTTTCTGATTGCTCCGATTGGCGGTTATGTTTGGTTGGCCTCTAGCCGGTATGTAGTTAGTTTTCACCGATTGTGTTTTCAGTTGACTTCAGAGAGAAAAAAAGCGCTCCTTCCTGCGATTGGAAGTAAAAACAATTTTGTGTTTGTGTTTGTGTTTATGAGTAATGAGATGAATTGTTTTGCCAAATTGTGAATCTGTGTAATTGGTGAAGTTTTTGTGTTTATGTTGATTGGAGAATTATGTGTGTCTGGATGTGTGTGTGACCAATTGGAAGTTGTGTGATTTTGTGTGTTATGTGATGAATATGGTCAATTGGGTCTAAACTGACTGTATGTGTTAAATAGTTTACCGATTGGGATAATTGGAATCACTGTGGATCGTATACATTACCAATAGGAAAACTGATTGGAAAGTTTGAAGGATAGGATGGAGTGAGAAATTGGCATAATTGAACAATTGTGATAGATTGAAATAATTTGAGAGATTGAATAAGTATAAACGATTGGAAAGAAAATTAATAAGAATGTTTAAAATGTAATAATTTAACGAATGTATTTTAATGAAAAATTGATTGTGAGCTCGCGTAATTGAGGATAATCATAGTCATTAACCGATTGGGAGATATTGTGAATAATTTCTAAAAGCTATATCTGAGGCTAAGAACTAGAAATATCAATAGGAAATAAATTTGGAAATTAAAAAATTGTGCGTTGTGAATAATTGTGAGAAAAGCTGATTGGTAAATTAAGAGATTGAACCTGTGGAGTTGAAGACCGATTGGAGAAAGACTGTGTGCTTATTATTAGTGTGTTGAAAAGCAGACAATCGGGAATGCGGAGTAAAGCTGGGAAGTTATTGGAGAAATAACCGATCGGAAAAGCTGGAAAACTATGGCCAATTGATTTGATAAGTGGTTCTAAACCGATTGGTTGTTGATATATAATATGAATAAGTCTTACAATCGGAATCTTGCAATTGGCAATGCCGTGGAATAAATTTTACAATCCTATTGGAATAGTTTACCTCCTAGTGTTCGAATCCTTTCTTAGGATTTATTTTTAAAGAAGAAATTAAAAATCCTTTTACAGACTTGATCGGGACATTGCCAACTTTTGACTTCCAACTTGGATCCTCGGGTTCCTTGGACCTATGAATGTGTCTTCTCACAAGCTTTCCAAGCATGTGCTACACATCATCCAATTCATCCTAAGAAGAGTGTTACAACACTCTGATTGTTCAAAACTCCCAATCCTCTCACCTCAGCTCTTGTAAGGGCTTGGGAAGTCACCTCCAATGTCCCCCTTGCTTACCAAGGTGGCACGGGCATGCTTCAAAATGAGGGTCGTGATAGGCAAAACCTACTATGGCAAGACCCTGATATGCTACAATAGCCAATGCCAAAGCCCACTCATTTGTCCATGACCAACAAAATTGTGGCCAGTGCGACAATTGTAACTTCAACATCAAGCTTTGTTGCATTGTGGCACATGTGTCTTGAGTGAAAACAATAACTGCGGTAAATGCAACAAGTGCGGTTACTGGAAAATGTGTTGCATCAAGATGTGTGTCTCCACCGCTAGCTTGTAATGCAACATCAAGTGTGGCAATGGAAAGACATGTTGCGCTAGAATGTATGTGGATCCTAAAAGCTTCTTGATGGATTATAAGAATTGTTGGAAATGCAATTGTCTGTGTGGAAGTGGAAAAACTTGTTGCGTGTGTGTGTAAAAGCACATAGAATTATAAGTCTGACTCTAGAAACTATGGCACGGTTTGTGGCAAAGACAAATCCAAGTGTGAGCACAAGGTGTGTAAAAGGTGGGGCTACTAAGCTCCAACAAAGGCTATAGTTTCAATTCAACATGCTTGATGGATGTTGCATCAAAATCAATAAGTTGCTACAATTCATACATAATACTTCCCCCGTTCCAAAATGATCTTCTTATTGGCCTTAATTTTTTGTCTCAAAAAAATCTTCATAGTATGACGTGGAAACAAGGGTCTAAATATGAAAGCCTTACAATTCTATTGTACTTACAAAGGTTGGCCAAAATACCTTACATCATTTATTTTAAGACTCAAATCTTATCTACCTTCCAATCTTGCCCCATCACCTTCCAATCAGAACCTATAATCTGGACCCCTTCCTCGGAGGGGTCAGAATCCACCTAATCCAAGCATGAATTTATGAGAAGGCCCCATATATTTAGCCATGCATCACTGACAATGCCCCAATTAATTTAAACATACTAATTCCACAAAATTTAAATATTTATGCCCTTCTTCATTAAGGCATGTAAAAAATTCACAATGATGGCTTAATCAATGGCCAATGGTACTCCATTTCCAAACCCCAAAAATTCCACTTTTTAGTGAGCGATAATTACATGTCAAAAACTAATCTAAAACTAAAAAAATTAGGATAATAAGAGAGTACCAAATTTACTCACGTATCAAAACGGATTTTAAAAATTATAATTTTTAAGCTTAATCTAGAACATTTTGTCTAACAGGAAGATCATTTTGGGACGGAGGGAGTACTACATTACAATACGTACTGTATAGTTTAATATATTTCAACTGAAAATCGAAGCTTTGCTATCTTTGGAAGATCAAATTTTTTGAAGAGTCCTGCAATTGTCTTGATTTAAAGATAAATGCTTGGATTTTCCTTATTTTGTCATTTTTGGGGTCATCCTTGGTTGACCATATTCTTGTAATCTCATCATATTTTGATAAGTAAAAAGATCGTATAATTCAATAGAGTTGACAAGTGAACTTTACCTCATTCATCATGTCAGTTTACTCCTTTGATGTCATTCATCTGTCTTTTGATCAAATGTCCAATTGATGTGCTCAAAATCATAAGTAGTAAGAGAATCTTGAATGTGGTACGTGTTATTGAAGGCTAGATAATTGTAAACTCTAGACAATGTCTTTTTCATTTGTTAGTGGAATGTAGTTTAGAAGGCAAATGTTCACTAGTTTACCGAACTCTTTATCTCCTATTAGTCCATCCATTTCAAAGTTGGCAAATGTTCATTGCTTCCAACTTTGAAGTGGATGGACCAATAGGAGATAAAGAATTGGGTAACCAATACTTGAAAACTTTCTCTCTCAATTTTCAAAATTTGAGAGGAAGATGAGTTGCCACTGTTAGAAGTGTGAAATTGAAAATTGAGTAACTATGTAATCACAAAGCGTCAAGTTTTCAAACATGATACATGGAAGTTCAACTTGCTTTGTGTCTACTCTCCTGATTTCTAAGTTGTGAAGGGACTGATGCAATTAAAGAAACCTAAGTTATACGAGAATGAAAGGGTGTGCCTCTATGTGTCTTTACTTAAACGGCTAAATTTGTGTAAAGTCGTCAAGGGGAAGGTCCATGGGAGCATCCGGGTGGGCAAGCGTCGCGCACATTCTCCGTTCTACGATCATTTGCAAATCTTCAATTCAATCTCTGTCCATCGCCATTGGCATCAATTCTCCAAGCGAACTCGGAGATCGATACTGAGAGTAATAACGCAGCCTACATGCATTCCTGTACCTGCACCACCACTTCACTGTAGAATTATCGATTGTTTTATTCTCCGCAGTGTTCATGAAACAGACTTTCTAGACAGTGTCGATCGATCATCAATTGGATGCGTTTGCGAACCAATCTCGATATTTAGGCTGTGTTGCTGTAAGGATTGCAGATAATAAGATTTGGAAGTTGTTTTAATCGAGACAATTTGATCTGAGAATGTTTAGGATCATTACAATTTGATCCTAAACAATATGTCGTGTTCAGGATTCGAAATGTAAGCAAGCAGTGCCGCCCCATGTGGCTCCCGCACAACGCACTTGCTGGTGATGGTATCAATTCTTCGGTGTCTGTGCACGAACTAGCTGCTCTCGAATTTTATGACCGACACCAAACCTCTTGCAGAAGAAGAAAATTTCGAAAGACGTGATAAATTGAACCGTCTGCCACCCGGCAGACAGCTCCCAGGAGTTCAGCAATGATGCCCGAGCCAGTGCAAGACCTAAAATTGTAAGCACAACAACCACAACTCCATTTCGGGATCAGCAATTTCAGTTCAGTTGTATGCAAACCCATAATCGATCAAGAAGTCGAAATTAGGTCTCACGTTCATTAGGTTGAGCAGTTTTGAGTAGGTCATATAAGGATTTTCTTTTTGTCGAATTTTGTTTATTCTTTGACCTACACATGCAATGTTCCTGGTGATATAAGATTTGCTCCATCTGGATCACAACTTCCGCAATATGATCGATTGAACTCTTCGTTTTAATTAGGGTTTAAGGGCAGTTATGAGGAGCTCTGTTTCGATCATGCATCATAGGATTTTCTGTAACCTGACAGGGAGATGCTCCTGGAGGACTCGAATGCCCCGAATCCCGAGCAGCCCTCACAAGGAGCAAAGGGCAATTACGAGGGGACGGTGAAGGCGGAGGACTTGGCTAGAGTGAGTGACGGAGCGGTGGACATTCGCGGCACCCCGTGCGTGAAGTCGCAATCTGGCAACTGGCGAGCGTGCTGCCTCATCTTCGGCTGTGAAGTGTGCGAGAGAGTGGCCTTTTACGCCATTTCCTCCAACCTGGTCATCTACCTCACCACGGTGCTGCATGAAGATGTGTCAACTTCGGCGAAGAATGTGAACAACTGGGGCGGCACCACGTTCATGACGCCGCTGCTGGGCGCGTTCGTGGCGGATGCGTTCATGGGACGGTACTGGACCATCACGGGATTCTCGTGCTGCTATTTCTTGGTACGTCGCGAATCCTTCAGCGTGGGTTTAGAGTGCTCGCACAGTTGGAATGGGAAGATCAGTAGAAGGGGGGCAATAGTAGTGGATACTTTGAAACCCTATCTTCTCTCAATTTTTTCAATTCAAGGGCAGCAGAGTTGTCATCGTTGGTAGTAAGATAAGTATCCCATCACCAAACAGGAAGTTCAGTTTCCAACGTTAAAATCATTAGCCAGCTGAGGGACAATTTCCACATCGATGAAGAATGCAAATGCACCACAAGGCAAGTTTTGTCCGAAGAAGATGGAAGTTGCAGGCGTTGATTCCAGCGACTCCTGTGAAACCCTAACCCTAATTTGTGGCTTGGCTTGGCTTGCATTGCAGTCCCTGGTCTGTGTGACCATGTCAGTGTCGCTCCCGTCGCTAAAACCTCCCGTCTGCGACACCACGCTCCTCTCTCCCTGCCTGAAAGCCTCCACTACGCAGATCTGCTTCTTCTACTTCTCGCTCTACCTGATGGCGTTGGGCGCGGGCGGGATCAAGTCTTGCGTCACGGCGTTCGCGGGCGACCAGTTCGACCACAACGATGCGCAGGAGGCGCGGCGCAAGATGTCGTTCCCCAACTGGTGGTTCGTGAGCATCAGCTTCGGCACCATGCTGTCGGTGAGCATTCTGGTGTACGTGCAAGACAATGTAGGGTGGGCGTGGGGCTATGGCGTGCCCACGGCCATCACCGGGTTAGCTACCTTGGCGTACTTGCTGGGGACACCCATCTACCGACACCAGATTCCTTCGGGGAGCCCCTTGACACGCGTGGCGCAGGTGGTGTGTTCGGCGGTGAGGAAATGGAACACTGCCGTCCCTTCGAACTCTGGTTTGTTGTATGAAGTGGAGGAGAAGGAGGCCTCCTCTGCTTTCTGGAGGAGACTTCCCCATACCTCCAGCTTGCAGTAAGTCTTTGGTTGGTGCACTTTGTCATGGTCCTTTCTGAACTCATTCTTTTGGGGGGGTGGATTGCTTTCAGTTTGAATCTTCAAGAGCGTCGTCATCGTCGGCTTGATCCCCATCAATCAACGCGCACTACCTTCTCTCAGTGTCTGCGCATGTCTCAACAGTACTACTCTTCCATGCATTCTAGGTAACGATCAACTGCAAAGCTTCGTCATGCGTCTCTTTTTCCATCCGTGTTTTTGTTCTTTGCAGTTGATTGCTGGGATATGATGATTTTCTGGCAACCCCATGCCTATGTCACAATTGCACTCCAACTTCTTTAATCTTACCACCTGGGATCCCGACATAGTTTGAACGTGTGAAATTGCGCTAAGGTCATGTGAATGATGGTGTGGCTAGTGTGCTGGTTATTCTAGAATGTCATTTTAGAGGAGGGCACGATAAAGAAGTTTGAGTGTAGTAACCTTCACTGCCAGTGTCGATTTCAATGTTGTAATGTTTCCATATATCCGAGCTGTGGAGTAACGGAACAGTGAACCCGAGTTATATCTCTTTTTCCATCGATCGTACCCTTGCAGTTGGATATGATGCTTTGCAGAGCACTTCTTATTCTTGAAATTAAACTATATCAGAACGAAGATGCTGTCAATGTTTTCAGTAAAAGTAGACTATTTCAGGGACTTTTAGTCAACTTCATAAAAATAATCTTCTTCCTGAATTATAGGGAGATCTTCGTATGATCGTCTCCCCGACACATGGAGAGCGCTTGCCACGATTCATAGGGAACCCTTGTATAATCATTGTGACCATGAGGAGAATTCCCCATGAATTATGAGGAAGAGTTCTTGTGTGATGGTCAAAAATTCCTGAACCTGTCTAAAAACCCTCTTGCTTCTCAAGTGTACTTATGAATGCCTATGTCACAGAACCCAATCTTGGTTGCTAATGCAGATTTCTGATTTAACACTTACCTATCTCACAGGTTCCTCGACAAGGCAGCTGTGCGACCTGCCGAGCCAGGAAGCATGAGCAAAGGGGAAGGAAGCAGCAGCAGTCCGAGCCCATGGGAGCTTTGCACCGTGACGCAAGTGGAGGAAGTGAAGCTCCTGGTGCGAATGCTGCCTATCTGGTGGACCAATCTCATGTTCTCGGCCGTATTTGCGCAAGTGGGCACCTTGTTCCTGAATCAAGGCACCACCATGGACCGTCACATTGGCCCCAACTTCGAGATTCCTGCCGCGTCCATGCCGCTCTTCATCACGGCCACCATTTGCATTTTCCTGCCTCTGTATGACAAGTATTTCGTGCCCTTTGTGCGCGGTATCACAGGGGATATCAGAGGGTTGACGTTACTGCAACGCATAGGGGTGGGGCAGATCCTCTCCAGCTTGTCCATTGCAGTGGCTGCAGGGGTGGAGATGTGGCGTTTGCGAGTTGCGAATGAGGATGGCGTTTTGGACTCAGGCCAAGTGTCCATGTCCATCTTCTGGTTGCTGCCGCAGTACGTGTTGACAGGCATTTGTGAAGTGTTCATCAGTGTCGGCCAGATGGAGTTTTTCCTGGACCAGGCGCCGGACTCCATGCGCAGCTTGGGCAATGCCTTGTACCTCAGTACCGTGGCGGTGGGCAGCTTTGTGAGTAGTCTCTTGGTGTCGATTGTGACGGAAATCACGTACGACTCCAACGGCGGTTGGATTGGGAACAACCTCAACCGCAGTCACATGGATTACTTCTACTGGCTTCTGGCCATTCTGAGTTTGGTTAATACCCTGGTTTTTGTGTGGTGTGCGCAGGGGTACACTTATAAGTCTGCGCATGTCAGGTCGGTTTCGTCACAAAATGTAGAAACTAGTCATTCATAGTAGTAGGGGAAGTCACAGTTCAAGGCCTCTGCTCCGAGATTTGAATTAATTCGTAGGAGAGGCTATTAGAATTCCTAACAGGGGTGTCTTAAGACTTGTACTCATATAATGGAAGTACTTCATGGGAGGGGTTTCGGAGGTATATACTCCACAAATGGAGTCAATTTGGGAAATGCTCTTTCAAACCTCTCCGAGGGGCCAACCGGTAGTATTTCAGTATGAGATTTTGGGACTCAAAATCCCACATTTAGAACGTTATGGGGCTGACTTCACGAACTCTGTCAAGCCCTACTAGAAGCAGAAGTAGAAACCTCAGCTCAACAAATTTTGAATAGGTAGAGCTACAAGAGATTGTAGGTACGGGAGACTTGAACAGTACCAAAATGGTCACGGGAAATTTGTGTTCATTGTGTTCGGATTCATGACTTGAGATCAAATGCAATTTTGGCTTATTGTAATGTGACGGATTGAAGTGTAATGACTGCTGATTGATATACAGTATGCTCAACATCACACTGCCTAATGGGCTTGAAAACGCACTCTGATGTGTTCCACGCCCTGGCATGCAAGTTGTCCAATCAGATGTGCAAGATTCTCGGGAATGCAAGGGATTTGTAACTAGAGTGCAATTAGAGAGCGTTGAGCCTACAAGTCACATCAGTGTTTTGACATTCAAGTCATTGACATTCGCTAAAATACACACAATGTGCAGAAGGTGCAACAACATTGAGCGGCTCTTCAATGCATTCTAATCAAGGTTGTGACTGATCCAAGGTTGGAATGTTTCAGCACTATAAGCGTAAGGGTTAACAAATGGGCTGAAAAATATCTAAGCAGGCCGTCTAACAAAGCTAACTCAGTGCAGGCTACTTGCGATCGAACAACTAAAACTGCCGGGCAAGCAAGACCTACCCACAATGATAAATAGGAATCCTTTTCTCATAGAATTCTATCTCATGAAACAGGAGTTGCCCGTTGCCCAAATAAGTTGGAGAAGAGTTTAGATGTCATTGGGGGCAGTTCCATGGGTTCAGGAGCCATGAAATTCACCAAAGGCTCAAGAACATTGTACCTGCATATAGGCAAAGAAGAATCATCAAATGATAGACCTATCAAGCACTGAAGCCCAGGGAATATCATCCACGTGTATGCGGCAATAAGATTCACCAGCTGCCACTTGAGGCATAGGCTATTAAGTAAATTAATTCCATGGTCACTTGGCAGCTGCTCTTAAATTGCGATGCTTCAGAGGAAGGACACAATGGAAACATGGAAAGAGACGGTCTTCAAACAAAGCATTATGTTCTCACACCAGCAATGGATCTTCTAGTTTGTTCAACCCTCCCCCTACTCAGAGGCGCAACAAAGACTCCAGCTACCAAGAAGAAAACCAGATAATAGTAGGAGGTAAGCAAAAATTAGGTAACAGTGCGCGGATGCTGTGTAGAGAATTGATATATTACCGGATCTTCCTTCCTTTAGATGCACGACGATCCACAACCTTCCTTTTCTTTGTATGTTGCCTTCGCTGGATCCCTCCTGCACGTAGAGAACACGATACGATCGATAAATAACTCCCACTTATTCCCAAAATACATAGAACTAGTGCTTCAAATCGCCACCTCAGTGACACCCACCATACCGAAACTTCACTGAATAGATTGACAGCTCTATGCGAGATTTCAAAGATTTCAACTCTCATGCTAGCTGGAACTCAGAACGCAAGGTTCACGAACATGCAGGAAATATTTATCTCAGTCGCAACAGATATTGAGCTTGATCTTTCGGAGAATATACTCTAACAACGACAAAGAATGCAGATGCTAAACTCACCAAGTCCACCTGGATTAGAGGTCTCCAAGAATTCAACTAGTAGCTGTTGATAGAATTCAGAATCATCAACCATCTCAAGATTAGAGGCACTTGCCTGCAAAAAACAGGAAGAAGAGTTAGCGTTCCTCCCAATATACAACATATAAGAGTAGGAGAGCAGCAGGGGAACAACGATGGCGATCATATGAATCTGGATTTGTGAGCTACAAAACGATCACATTTGAATATAGATTGACTGCTTCTTCAAGTGTATGACCTACCTCTTCATTAGGGAAATCAGATGCAGGCTCAGAAGCACCACTATCATCCACCAAACCAAGAGTTGCCTGCCAAGACAGTGAGAAGTTATGGAAACAATACCCTCTAAGACGAGTAATCCAGAAGTTCAGTATTAACGGAACAGACGTCTACTACTTACAGAGCTATGCCTTGTGCAGAACTACGAAGCACGACTTTTAAAAATTCAATGCCCATGAATATAAGAGACTAAAGACAGGTAAAGATGGTGGCAAACTTGTGAGAGTTTGTACCTCATCCTTTGACTTGCTTGAACGAATGCTTGCAATCAGTTGAGTAGGGTTTCTCAAGGCTAAAGCAAGCTGCTGAGATATGCTCTGGATAAACACAAGAGGAATTGTTAGTTGGTAAAGTATTTCACGACAACCAAAGCCATCAATATAAAAGCTGCAGTCACTGAGATTACCTGGTTAAAAGCTTGAAATCTACCCTTCACAGCAGCTGCACCTGTTGCCAATTGAGTCTTCCGTTGCCATCTATCCACTGAAGAATTCCGATAAGGAGTTATTCTGCTCACGCGCCACAGGACATCAGATAAGATGGAACAACAGCAGCACCTGAACTTACAAAAGGGCTCACTAAAAAATCATCATAGTTGCCAGAAGTACTTAATTATAAAAAAAACATTGTAAGGAAGACACAGAAATAAACCTAAAATGTTAGCATACAAACCAACCAGGAGAAGCAAGAACTAAACGCAAATAATTACCTTGAATATATGGCATCCATGCGATTCCAAAGAGAATCAAAAGAATCATCCTGTGTTTCTCCTTTTGCTTCAGTCTCTCTTTTCTTTCCAGGCTTTTCAGCTGATTCACAACACATGCATCATCAAGCAAATTAAAATTGGTTCAAATAGACAACAACAAAGACATAACCATAGATACATTCACTTTGTCGTCGACACAAGCCTAACAAGAATAAGAAGTGATTGACCGCACATACCATTCCCATTTGCAGCAACAGACTCTGCAATTGCGCTATTTTGTTCAACAAGTACCTATCACAAGTTCAACAACGCAACAGTGAAAAGAGCAATGAAATAAGTGTAGTACTCCGGATAAAACTCGGTAAAATAAGGTCCCACATTGTCGCATACAGTCATACAAGTGAGGTTAAACAAAAAGAAGCGCATTCAATGATATTCAAGCAGATTAATGATTCCTGGGCAAGGATACTTACTTCTTTCAATTCCAAAAAGCAATTAAGAGCAGCTACAGCGGACTTGGTTAAAGAATCATATGCCTTCTCAGATTGATTATCACTTTCGAGAAGATCATGTTTGGCTTGCATCTGCATCCAATATCCAGTGTGAGCGCCTTAATGCGAGTGTGTGTCAAACATTAGGTGGCCTGCAAGCATTGCAAAACCTTCCTTGTCCGATGAAGGTGGTGAAAAAACCTAGCTAATGAATTTAAGTACTGGCAAATCACGTTGCTCCAGATGAACTGATAAATGCATAGTAAAATACCTCTGGCAGTTGATTGGCCCCTGTTACCAACTTCTGCATGGAAATTCGCATCTCCAAGGCTCTGTCCCACAAAACCTACAGTCCATATTCCCAAAGAGCTCAAATGAATGACTATAAGGCACAGAAAAAAAATCATTCCAGCACTAGTATACACGCACGCTTAAGGAAGAAAAAACTGCCAGCAAAAAAGCCCTCACCTTCTGATGGCGCACCGAGTCGCCCTTCCCCTGATCATCCGTACGTTTTCGTTTCAGTTTGTTGACCAGCTCTCTGTTTTCCCAATCACACCAAAAACGGCCGCACTACGTTAGTGACCATCAATGAAAAAGCCTCTACCGACTTCAGACTCCTTCAGACAGTGTAGGTTTTCAGTAAGGCAGACGCCCCAAGCTAGCCAGATCGAACAAGAGAGAGATATTCGGTTATAAACTCTTTCTCGAAGCACTTCAAGAACAATCAAAATCACAACTACGCGGGAAAAAAAAAGTCACCCTCATGAAATCAAGGCCCTTGTATCAAATCAGGGAAGAGTAGACCACACCTGGTTAGGCAAAGACCTCGATTTCAATTACGAAGAAAAGTTATGTACACGTTGGCATGAAATGAAAACCACTAGGTGGGGATCTTACTCTTCTTGCTTGCGAAGCTCCTCATATTCTCGGTCCAGATCGTGGTCTACATTCCCTAACTTCAAAATGTACATGCCAACACCAACAATCAATCTACCACGAGACAATTCAGAAACTTCCTCTAACGTTCGTGCTACCAATGATTTGACCACAATTCAAACGCAATGGACAAACAGAAGAGCTCATGTATGATACCAAATGGAGGTCGTCGTCGTCGTCGTCGTCGTCCTCGTCCTCATCATCGGTAACGGCAACTTCCTTCATCTCCAACTTCTTCTCATCAAGGCTTTCGAAGACAGCAGATCGGCTGCTCTTCTTTCCAACGTAGGCAGGCCCTTCCATATTAATGTCGGACCGCATTCGAAGTCGCCCATCCTCATTTCTAATACACACGAACGAAAAGAAAAAAACAAAGATATCAGCACACAGGTTTACTCGAAGTAATTAGTTTGAAAACTGATACTCAGACAACAGGAGGTTCTGTGTAAATTGAAATCTCTGTCCGTGACTCAAGTGTGTGAATAAACCCTAAACCACGATCCCGTCAAGGTTACCCAAAGAAGAAATATTCAGTTACTCCATTTTCGAGTTTTTGATTTTTGATTAGTTTGAGGTTCTGTTTTTAGAGGCTATGTTCTTAAGCTGTAAGTTCACATACAAAGATTGAAAAACGATTAAACTGTAACTAAACTAGAAATTGCAGAATGAAGCAAGACAAGTCTAATTCTGGTAACACTGGATACCGCCCTCAAAAACAAATCATACCGCTCACTACAGAAATAATCTCAAATATTGTGTTGCTAGTTCGCAACCAATCAAAACCATAACCAGAAGCAACTTATCAAGCAAAAAACCGACAAGAAACTCACAAAGGAATAGCGTCGTCGAATTCCGAGTCGCCGTCATCTCCAGAACTATACGCAGTCAGATGCTGCGCTTCCTCGTCGGACTCCCCCATACCGACATCGTCATCAGCCACACGCCCCATTGCTGCCCTCGGTCCTCTCAAGTCCTGAAAACCCTAAACCCTAATTAAACCCTAAATTCACGGTAGAGAAAACCTATTCATTCACGGAATGCAGACAACACATGAGCTTTCAATCTAAACCACGCAGAGAAAAGTTCTACTTATCTTCGAAGCGTTACAAAATTTCCAAACCCTACGCAAGAAGGTTGAATCGAACTCAAAATCCTGAAACCCTAAACCCTGGTTAAACCTTGGGCTTCGCTGAAATGCACATAACAAAAACCAATTCATTGATGATGGAAAGCAGAAAACAGAGACATGACCTTTCAGTTTGCAAAGCACCCAAAAACAAATTTCCACTGACCTCCAAACCTTGTGCAAGAAGGTTTTATCGAATTCGATTTTGAAAAGCAGCAGACGTGAATAGAAGCCCTTTAATCTCCTTCTAAATTTCAAAATTTCGAATTGAGTTAAGTTGGCGGTGATTTCTACAGGAAATATTGACTCGAATTGCGAGCCCGGTAAGAGACCGAACTGAGTCGAGTGGAGCTTCAAGTGTTGCCCGGCAACTCCGAGAGAGATCACGAATGAAGGTGGAGGAGGACAAATAGATGAGGAATGTCATTGCCGACGTCAGACCCAAAAGACGAAGCCCTAGTTTTGGACAAAACTCATCGCCAAATCGTCAAACTAACTTAACCCCTTAACGCCTTGATCCTTTTTCTAATTTTGGCACATTTTTGCTTATATCTTTCTAGAGAAATATCATTTACTACAATTTCATGAAATGGATCATTAACCCGGAAACATCCTGATCCTTCTACAAAATTCACGATTTGAGAAAAATCATCATAAAGTACTATTTGGAAGAATATTTTTGGAATTCATATACAGATTAAAGTTGTAGATTTTGAGTTTTAGATTCCATCTGTACAGTTAGAATCATCAATGCTATCACCAATATTCTTTTTTAAATTTTGAAAGAGAAATTTCAGAATTCCTTCTAAATTCGATTACAAGCAAAATATTATCAATTTTTGAGTAAAATTTATTGGAATTGATTTAAAATGAGGTTCTCTAGACATAGTGATTTTTTTAAAATTTTGTGCTCCTTAAATCTATGACCTCATTTTTGCAAATCATGTTCTGAACTAGAGTCAATGCAATTTTGGCTTGGTCAACCACTTGACATACTTCCACATTTGTAATTTTAGAAAAATATGTACTCTAGCAACACCAAATCCAACCATTGGATAGAACAACAACTTGATAAAGTATCTCCACAAATTAGAATGACTTTCAATCATCCAAACAGTAATGAGAAAGAAATGTCAGTTTCAATCTATTCATGGTCTACAAACTGGACGTCAGAGCGCTTAGGAGCTAAGGAAGTTTGTCTTTTCAAAATTCAAGTATTACATTGGATGAATGAAAAGTTCAGTGAACAAAACAATGCCTCAAAGCCCTATATTCATCATCTGAAATATGGACGTCGGAGCGCTTAAGGGTTAAAGGACGAACGGGTGATCTTGAAAACCATCCCTTTTCACTGGCTTAAGAAATAGCAAAATTATTGTAGATGACCTCCCCTTTTCACGACAAAATTTCAAGGATGAATAGTTGCACTTCTATGAGTCCTACTAGAAGGATTCCCTGTCATCCATCAATGCCAAACATCCATGTTGACATTTTGGATCAATGCCATGTACCATCATACCATAGTATGACCTAATCTTTGTTTCTTATTAATTAAGTAATGTTAGTCAAATTCAAATTTTTATGAAAGGTTGAAAATGAGTAGTGAAATTTGTAAATAATGAGTAAGATCATGTCAAGAACTTTACTAATAAAAGGCTAATGTTGGAAGGATTTTGAATCAGTGGCCAATATTCAAATGAATTTGGTAATATGACCTAATTTCGGTTGTTATAAATTAATTAACGATGAAATAGAATTTTTATAAAAGGTTAAAAAATAAATTGTAGAATTTGTAGAAAATGAGTACTAATTGTGTTGAAAACTTCACTAATGAAGGGCTAGTGTTGGAAAGGTTTTGAATTGGTGGCCAATATTCAAATGAGTTTGGCCAATCATCAAAAGTAAATAAATGAACTACTACCTTGAACCATTAACAAAATAATTGAAACACGTTACAAAAGAGCCCACTTTGGTACATACATATTAAACAAAATTATAATAATTAAATTGTTTCCACTTCCATAATCTTCTTAATTTGAAAAGATATGATATTTTGTTCATTGTGAATATATGACAATATGTGAAATAGTTACATGATTACAAAACCAAAACCATCTTTAATCCATATAAATATAAACAAACCATTTTCGATTAAAAAAATAATTTTTTTGTCATTGCAAAGACAATAGTCATGTCACACTACCATTAGATGGGATCCGGAGGGGCTAGAAGGCCGTTTCATGGTTGTTCCCAGCTTCGTTCCCCCGGGGCCCCATCAAACATGGATGCCAGATTTTTTTTTTTTCAAAAAAAAAATTAAAAATAAATAAATTTAAGTTATTAAAATGAAAAACAAAGTTTGTTTGTTTGTTTTTTTAAACGACGTGGCAATCTCTTAGCCAAGTCAACAGAGCTCGCGAACAACCAATTTTGGGGGTTCCCCACTTGAGAACTCATAGCCCTTCCCAATAGGTAAATCACATCTAATGGATATTTTTACATTCTTGCACCCATTACAAAGCTAACTTTGCCCTCCGACCACAATTCATCACCAACACTCTTCTAACCTTGTCCATCAATACTAACAACATTCCTTTGTCAATTTTCCATTCTTTCAACTCTAAAATAAATAAACAAATTACTCAAAGATTAGACTAATCATTCAACACTCTATTACTGATCACAAATTCAATACAACTACTAACCAATTCCACATTGTAAAACACTCCATCAAATATAAATGGCAATGGCAACAATCCAATAATTCAACCCATTTCAAGTGGCTCTTCCCTATACAATTGTTATTTATGACTAATCATATAATTACAAATTATAAATTATACCTACTACATCAATACTAGATGATGACAAAACAATTATATATCCCTTCAATTCCAAACTCAATTCTACAAACCACAATCTTGAGACACTCGTTCCATCTAAGCACCATTGACCCTCTCCCTTATACAAATCTTGCCAACTAAATGTAACCTAGATAAAGACTACATCACAACCTATTCAGCAATCCACATCAAAAATTCAAAAGCTCACATATATAACAAATTAGACCAATTTCCAATTTCTATTACCAAGACTAAATTTGCATGATTATATAACCAATACAAATGCTATTCACAACAATACATACCACTAGAACCACACGCACACAAACATTTAAAACTAAATTCATTTGGCTATGCCAAAGATACAAATACAAAAAAACAAAAGCCATAACATTTTGTTCAATCATCAATATTGTTTTTTGATCATGTACTCGAACCCATTATTTCTTACTTTCAAATAAAGCACTTCTATTTTTCCTCGTCTTTCACATATCCTACTCAATACCACACATTTTATCCCCCCACGGCTAAGACAAAATCTTAAGTTCTATAGGCTTTGTGTTATACACACCAATGCCAAAGTGACCAACTAACTTACTCAATACCCACACATACACCTAAAAAGATATAAGCCAAATTTTACATTTGGTCCAATTAGCATTGACACACAACTTCTAATCTACCTTTATTATCATTGCCCTTGATAAAATTGGTATGACAACACTTTGCCTCCTAAAAAAGAATTTCATGATACATATATCCTAGCTTATTGTACTTCAATGCCATTACATACACCGAACCTACACAACCAACACATCAAAAAAAAACTTTCAAGGAATCTTAGGCCCTACAAATACTTTGTATACATATAAAGATTGCCTAATTTATAGAAATTCAACTTGCTTCACACAATCTTGCAACTCTTCTCTACCATTTTGATTGTTCTAATGCACAATCTCTCACACGCAAGAACCCCCTACACTTAACAAAACTCTACCGTACAAGAGAGAGGGTTTAGGGTTTGGAGGTCAAGACAAGGGTTTAGGATATTTACTTTAGATGAAAGTGGCAACAATCACCCAAAAATTGTAAGAAACAACTTCGATAAATGACTAATTGTTTTAATTATATATATTTTAAATCAATTTAAATATATTAATTTTGAATCTAGCAACAATACTAAAATATTTGATTACATCATTTTCTTGTATATTGCCACTTGACCACTTCTCCAAAACATAAACAAAAACCCTAGGGGCACATGGCCTACGAATCTCCCTAAACAATGGAAGGAGGTGTGGTCCCAGCACGGGATTTTGTACCGCCCTCCACCCGTGAGAGCCTTTCTCCACTAATGGCTTCCCTATCCCTATCTCCGTTGGGATGAAGGGGAGCACAAATGGGGATATGGAAGAGAAGCTCTGACTAGTTCTTCTCTAGATTTTCAACTTATTGCTAAATAGACGTGGGAAGAAGTCAAAAGGAAACTATAGAAATAGTAATAAGGCCAAATGAATAGTGCTCCCACAAATCAATGAAGCACAACTCATGTTGAAAAGGTGAAAAGTGGTTTAGGGATTACTCCATTTGAATTCCCTATTCATCATCCCATTTAAGGGAATTTGGACCCTCCCTCCCTAAATTTTGAGGGATAGGGAATGTTTGTGGAGGGTTTTCTTCCCTATTGGAATGATATTCATTGGGATAGGGATAGGGAAGCCACTAGTGGGGATGTTCTGACCGCTCCCGGACACGCAACACCCCTTTTGGCACGTTAGAGTGGAACGATCTTGGCTGGGTGGTCGGAAACTCTTATGGAGATACAGAGTATTTCATTTTGCTAATTAACCTTTAAACATCAAGGAAGACGTTTGGCATCTGATGAATGATAGGGGATCCTTGTAGTAGAACAAAAGTACAACTATTCATCTTTAGAATTTTGTTGTGAAAAGGGGAGGCCTTCTACAGTACTCTGACTTCCATTGAGTGCTTTTGCTGTTTCTAAAGCCCATGATTCACACGATAATGAAAAGGGATGATTTCCAAGGTCACCTCTTCATCCTTTAAGGGTTAACAACACAACCGTTTTTTTTTCCAATTCCCTATTTCCACCGTTTGACCCTAAACTAGCCGCCGTTTTTTTCCAAACATTGATTTGAATTACAAATCAATTAGTGAATTGAATTAATATTGAAAAACTAAGAAATCTAGACACATTGACACATAATATTGTTACCCCCTTAATGCTTCAATCCTTTTTCAAAATTTCACACATTTTTGCTTATATCTTTGTAGAGTAATACCATTCACCAAAATTTCATGAAATTGGACATAAAAGAAGGTTGTCTTTTCAAGATTCAAGTGTTACATTGGATGAATGAGAAGGTAGTTGGATGAAACAATGTTTGCTTCATTGTCCAGAATATGAACGTCAGAGCTCTTAAGGGTTAACCAACGCAAGGGGGTTCTTTTTGCTCCCCCCAAATGTGGAACCCCGCGCATTGATCCACATATTGTAGCCAATTGCTGGCTCAAGTCTTGAGTTGCCATGTGGTAGATTGCTACACCCAGCCAATTGCTTGCTTTCCTCATGTGAGTACTCTCATCACCATGAACCAATAATATTGTTCCCATTTAAACTAATTGCATCCCAGGTATCTTGGGAGGAATGATCCCTCCTCCAAGGGGAAGGGATCAACCCTGTTACTGTAGCAATGTTATGATGGCGGCAGACGTTGTCATGATGGCGGGTGGCCTCAACATCAGCCCTTTCCGGCGGCAATCCAGTACAGTAGCAGGCTACGTAAACAATTACATCCGCAACTTATCTATAGGTGTGCTAGTTGGCCTTGCGCCAGCGGACTCGCGGAGGATTATCGCACTGACAATCCTTTTATCATTCTTTTAATACATTTCGCACAACATTGGGACATAGAATGTAGGCCAATTCGTTTCTGGTGTTTGTCTCTACATCAACATTTTCCCCATAAGTTCAGTAGACTTCCCTTGCATTCCGTGCTATATCCAGAGTCTAGAAAAAGCCGTAGGCTACAGTAGATTGATACTAACGCCGTGAGAGAACGGCTTTGGTGATCATCACAGGCCTGAAGACTTACTGTCCTTCAATTCTCGTGATCAAGTGCTCTGCACATTTTGAGGAGGATTGATTTTGCAGAGCAACGTGTGCAGGTCTCTCAACAGGAGGTGCTGTTCTGCAATTTTCAAAAGCAAGTGCTTTGGAGTATTGATTTTAGCGGAGCAAGGTGCGCAGATCTCACAACAGGCAGGTGTGTGTGTGTGTGTGTGCTATTCTTTAATTCTCAATTAAATCAAGTGCTCTGTGGATTTTCGGGAGTACTGATTTTGCGGAGGACGTTCTGCAGATCTCACAACAGGAGGTGTATTTGGGTTCCCTGGGTTCCACGATGCCGAACTCGAAGAAAGGAAAGGGGAAGGGGAAACCCAAAACCCCTCAACTGCCCCTCTCTCGTCTTCAACGCGTAATCAAGAAGCTAGGTCTGGGAGAGATTTTCCCAAACCTGAGCAAGATGTCGGACGGAGATCTCCAGGCGGCGCTCACTCGGTTCCTCCACTACGGCGAGCGCCACACGGAGTTGGGCATCAGCTCGGAGAATTTCAAGCTCACCTCATTGCCCTCCGTTGCATTCAGCAAGGTCACGAAAGCTCCCCTCCGATCCCCTCTTATAGAGCCCTACTTTCTGACCTTGAGCTTGCATGAAATCGCGTGCCTGGCTTTGAATGGCCATAATGTTTGTCTGGACGAACCCCCGACGGATTCGGATGACTTTCTTGGATGTCGCTTCTTCTTTCGGTTTGTGGCCGAAGCTGTGGAGCATGGCTCCCGCGTTGTGCTCATGCAAGATGAGAAGCAATCAGTGGCTGTGCTGGTGCACGTCAAAGCGCTTCGCAAACTCAATGGCGATCCTGAAACGGCTCTTTTGCAGGTACGACAGTCCTCCTTTCTAGTCTTTTGCTTTTGCCTTCGCTCTTTGTTACCATGTCTCAATTGACACCTTGTAACAATGTGAGCATGAGGTGACCATAAAGTTATGTTGGGTGCATATAAGGAGAGTTGGAACTGGCTAGTGATTTGAAATTCAAGAGTAACAGTGGTTGCAAGAGGTCCAGTACGAATCTAGTCTTTCTGTTTACTTGTGCTTATTCGCTTCCTTAAGTTTGGAACTGAAATTTTTCCTTACGTGGGATGTATCCCAGGTCGAATATAATTGCACGTCTAAGGCAGATGTGCATGTGATGGAAAGCACGATGATTGTCCAGCAGTTCATGAGTAAATCAACTTGCAGCACTATTGTGGGAACTGAACACCAAATTCATTTCGTGAAGCAGGTATCAGAACCTGTGGCGTATATACAATTTTGTTTTTGCTCTTGTACAAGCAATTTTTCTTGCTCCTTATTTCTTCTTCGCTAGTAGGACACTTTTCTATAGAAACTTTTCTAGGGTAGTCGTCTACTACCATATTGCTTTCAAGTCTTCTAAGTTATGAATCTACTGCACATCGCAGAAAATGTGTAGATTATTGGACGAGACTTTCGCAGGTTTTGAGTTGTTTTTTCGTTTAATACAACCTTTTATTATTTGGTTTCTGAGACTCTTTGTGGTTCATCAGGTCCTCGAGGCTCACGAACGAATTCTTGACAAAACTGTCATTTCTGAGCACGACAAAGAATGGCACCCAAGGCAGAAATTCATCCGTCCTTCTTTTATTGTTCCCCTCAAACTCCTCCCCTCCGACTCTGAGCTTCGCATCATACAAGAGATTAAAGGGATTGTTACCCCAGCATCTGAGGGCGCAGCTAGCGATTCCGTTGAATCTACTGAGCCCTCAAACGAAAACAATCCTTTACCTTCAGGTGTACACTTGACCTTGCATTAATCATTTGGTCTACTTTCAAAGCTAGATCGCTATCTTGAGCTCATTGAACTGAATTGTAGTTGGCCATTACATGTTGTCCCAATGAACTTTACATCAAGTTGTAATCTACAACTAAGTTGCATTTTCACCAATTTTTGCGATGTGCTCATTGAGTGAGTGTGCATGTATCAGGTGCATCTGTTTTGATAAACCCGATGCGGGATTGGGGTGGTAATACGCTGACTTTGATTAATCACCGTGATCCAGTTGATATCAAGATTAAACCAGCGAAAGTAAACCACATGCCTAATCACAAGGAAGGCGAAATCTATATTATCAAGGCCCAAGCAGGTCCTCAGGATTGCCTGATTTACGACCGAGAGCGATCATTTACCATCATGGCTGCCGACCCTCAAGAACAGGCTGCCTTGAGACCTGCAATCAGAGCAGTCAATCACAGGGGTGGGGCGAAAGCCTATTTTTACGCCAAGAACGAAGGTGACCGGTTCCGTGTGTACCTGGAGGACCGACCTGAACAGTACGTGAACTGGTAGTCGTTCCGTCAAAAATGCTAATGTTGAGACACCTCAAATCGTCACTTTGCTGTTAAAAATGGCTCCGATTATTAGACTGATCAGATTTTTGTAGATGGCGTTTCGGCGATTGTAAGAGGATTCCAAATGCACGAAAGAATACATTTTTTGGGTACCAGATGCTGAAGTGACGAAGGTTCAAATATTATCGATGGATGTTCTAAAAAACTCCGTTCTTGATTGACAATTGGTACATGCTGATTAAGGAGGTGATCTGAACATCTAGTTCGGTTTCTCGCAATTTCGATGGCACCATTATGAGCGTCGAAGTTATGAAGTTGGCCAATTTCTGGTAGTAGTTACGGAGTACTTCAATCTGTGCGAGGCTAGAGTGAAGAAATTTCTGTACAGAGACTCTTTTTTGGCATTCCGTAGTCATTTAGCATTTTGAGGATGACTTTCTCGAGTTTTATCGAGACAATTGACAATCGTGCTTTGGTCTCGGAAGTAGCTGGAAACACAGTGATTGTCCTTGTGACATGCAATCATTTGGAAGACTCTTCTTAATTAACTAGACATGTCATGAATCACAACATGAAGTGATGGATTATAATGTTTGATCATGAGGGGGTAAAAATTTGAAAGTGATTTGAAGTCTTAAGTTTCAACGATTATAATGTTTGATCATGAGGGGTTTAAAAATTTCAAAATGATTTGAAGTAAAAGTCCAATGTTCAATGTACTTTTACATGTCAAATTTGAAATAATGCTCATAAAAAAATATGAGGTTTAAGAACATAACATGTACAATCATAATCAATTTCTGGCTTCTCACAATCTACTCTACAATTTCTTTAAATGAATTTGGAATTTGATTATTTCCTAAGATCTTTGTTTAACCCCAAAAGGACCAGGGCCATTCTTCTGTCAAAAACTACTCAAAACTGCCATTTCTGCTGCATCCATCCAAAAGAACAAAACAAAATACTTTCTTTAGAATCTAACCGTAGGATCTTGTACTTTACTAGTCTAGTATCATGTGGTAAAAATTTCATGGAGTTTGGCCGTACAGATTGGAATATTATAGCATTCAAAGTTGAAAAAAGAAAGTTTTTTTGAACACTAGCCTGCAATTTCAGATGACTTTGAATGCCATTTGCAGAAAAAATTTACACCATGGACCTTGAATTAAAAAAATTTTGTGTTGAAGAATTGAGTTGAAATTCTAGAATTAAAAAAAAACAAAAAACACTATTGATTTTCATTCTTTAAAAAATTGTTCAGTAGAAGTAGGTCCAAGATTGAAAGAAAAACTAAATCGTTAGTAGCTCTAAAATGGGATTGAAACACAATAATCTCAACAATGAGATCGTTCTAAATAGAAAACTTAACCTTGTCAAACATTTTTTTTGAAAAATTGTGAAAATTGCATTCAAAATTAAATCCTATAAGTTATTTTTTCAAGAAGATGCTCAAATTGCCCGAAAAACAAGATTGTTCATAACTTTCACATTACTAATCCAAATGGAATGAATCAAAGCTTCACATGTAGACAAAAATATGATCTTTAAGAAGAAAAAAATTAAAAAATTAATTTCAAATTTTTGTAGATTTATTTTTCTGCTTGGTGACGTGATAATTATGTTTAAGATGCCATAACTTTTGCTCCCGGGCACCAATTGAAATAAAATTTATATTCCCACAAAGCTCATAAGTTTTCCTATCTTATGAGAGTTTCAAAAAAAATCACTAAAAATTGAGATCAGACGAACCTACTTGAAATCCATTTTGTCCCCCGAGGGGACAATGGTCCTTTAGGGGTTAATTTGAGGTGCATTTATGAAGATTCTTCACATCAAAAGATCAAGATTATTTAAATAATTTGGTAAGATTTTGTTTGACTTCAAAGTTTTGTTAATACCAAAATATAGTGCTTTGAACATCCAAGCATTAAATTAGCTTTATTTATACAAATATTAGAATACTTTATCATAGCATAGGAACCTATCAATTTTTGAACCCCTTACTAATTAATATCATTGTTTGCATCATCATGGCATAGCCTATCAATTTTTAGACCCCTTGTTTATTAATATCATTTTTTTTTTGTCTAATTGGTGACTTAACCCCTAAATGTCCACGGCTTTTTTTGAGCTTTTAGAAATTTGCTCTAAATTGAACAAACTTGTATTGATTTTTTTTTTTTCCAATTCTAATCATATGAATTCAAACTAGATATGTTAGAGATAACACAGGAAGATTATATTGTTTGATCATGAAGGTGTTCAAATTGTGAAAGTGATTTGAAGTCTTTCAATCTTCTTCACATGTCAAATCTAAAAAGTTGGTCACCAAAAAATATGAGGATAAAGAGCCTAACATGCATAACTCTAATCAATTTATGGCTTTAATTTTTTTAAATGAATTTCTAATGTGATTTTTTCTTCAAGATCTAGTGTATTTGAGGTTCATTTTCAAGAGCCCTCAACACTATGAAAAGTCAAGAAAGTCAAGATTGCAATGGACACCCTTAAACTAAAATTGAGGGATTAAGGGATTAAACTAGGCCTTGAAATACATGGCCTATGATTGTAGAATTGACTTAAATTGGCCGATTAATCTTTAAATACTTGGCCTAAGATTGCACAATTCGAGATTTGAAATACTTGGCCTAAGACTACACAATTAGAGGTTTGAAATACTTGGCCTAAAATTACACAATTAACCATGAAACCTTAAAACACTTGGCCTATGATTGGAAATTTGACTTAAATTGGTGGATTAACCTTAGAACACTTAAAACATTTGTCCTATGACCACACAATTGAAACACTTGGCCTATGATTGGAGCTTTGACTTAAATTGATTGATTAATCCTAAAACACTTGGCCTCATAGTTGGAGGTTAAATTCCATCACTCTCTATATTCCCATTTAGCAACTACATATGCATGAAAAAAATTATTTTTATTTTTTAGAGATGAAATAACATGTCTTCTATATTTCACAAAAGATTCAGATTTTCTTTTGAGGAAAATTTCTTTTTTTGAGAATTTTTGAAGAAAAGTGAAAAAAAATCATATTAAATAGAGAGTT
Organism: Rhytidiadelphus loreus; assembly: GCA_947034895.1. Taxonomy (NCBI): domain Eukaryota; kingdom Viridiplantae; phylum Streptophyta; class Bryopsida; order Hypnales; family Hylocomiaceae; genus Rhytidiadelphus; species Rhytidiadelphus loreus. The sequence goes on along the minus strand of OX344765.1, from coordinate 21,054,893 downwards.
ATCTCAAAAAATTTGAAAATTTCATTATAGGTGTATAGTAAAAAACATCATAGAGTAAACATAATTTTTGTGTCATTTTATAATTAAAATTCAGTAAAACACTGGAAACACACCCAAAATTCAAATTGCAATAAAATATTCAATTTTAGGAATTTTTTCAAAATTCAAATTAGAGTTTAAATTGGAGTAGATTACCTTCATTTGATTAGTTGGTCTCAATCTCAAAAAACATCATTATTATGGAGAAATTTCAGATTTAGAGCAAGGAGCAACAACTTTCTAAAATCTACTAAAATAACATATTTTGTGATTCATTCTTAAGGAGATCACTCCTTGTACTTTAAAATATACACTTGAGTTAAGAGGGCATTTGATATCGGTCTATTTACCTTAATTATTGTATATAAGATGGTTGTATTTTTACATAAATAGCTTCAAGGGGCATATTTTCAATACCTATGGTTTTTGGTAAATTCATCCACGTGGTTTTAAAACTAGGGTTACCTTACATATAAAATTTAAATGTCTAATTTTTTCTCGCCCCACCTTTTTTTTCACAAATTTTTCCTTTCCTCTACTAAATACACATATAAGGGATACATTATCAAACCAACAACAACCAATTCAATTCAAGTTCCATTAACTAATTGACAATTTTTAATAACAAGTTTACCATTGAACAATTTAAAATCTCTAAAACTACCATAAGAACATTCCATTCACTATAAGCTTACTTAACACATATGGATTCAAAGATTGAAGCTAAATGGATTATAAACCACTAGAAGAAACCCATGTTTTTTGTGACGAGCCCTGATTTTTTTTGACGGATTTTTTTTATGTCTAAGTTGACATTTAGTTGGTTTTATGTTTTTCATGACATCCAAATGATCTAATGAACATCATTAAAAACATAAAAACAACTAAATGTCAACTCAGACATCAAAAAAAATTTGTCAAAAAAAATTAGGGCTCATCACAAAAAACATGGGTTTCTTCTAGTGAACTCTATTTTCATGTTGTATAGTTTTTAGTTTATTGAACCCACTAAGGTAAACCTCCCTATTCGAGTAATGTGACAATTTTTGCCACTTATGGTCAATGTCTTACTTTTACACTTAATTTTTTTGATATATACACTATCAATATCATGATCCAATTTTAGTCAATCATCCTTTATTGTAGATTTTCTTGATTGTGTTCATTTTATCATCAATATGAAATTATATATACTCACCGTACTATGAAAAATTTGCACGATCCCTATCTGTCAAGGTTAACTTATTAATAAAAAAATTCTACTACATCATGTTTTTACATAGACTTATTTTTTATATATTAGAATATGTAGCATTTCATGGACCCTATAGTATCCCTACATATTATATAAAATCTTCCCCCTTTGAATTAAATGGACTCTATCTTTTAACTCATAATGTAGTTTAAAAAAAAATTGATAGTGATCTCCCTTGGAATTCATTTTTCTACTAACTTCTAATTTACATGAAGAAAAACACTAAAAATATTGCAAACTCAATCATATATTCTTCATAATGCACCATGAAAGGTCAATATAAAAAATTAGATGAAAAAATATTTTGAATTTCTATCTAAATCATTTGATTGCCATTTGAAATACCTCAAATTGGCATCCATAGATGCAAACTCAATTGCATTCTTAGTCTTCATAATCCACCATGAAAGAAAAATATAAAAAATTGGATGAAAAAATGCTTCTAATTTTCATCCAACTCATTTGATCTCATATGAATGTCACAAACTGACATCTGCAATAATCCAAGGTTAATCTCAAAAGGTCAATTGAAAAATATGAGTATTTGAAGTCAATAAAAAATAAATTTTGGACCTTAACCAAGAATAAAACTACCCTTTCTACCACATTCAATGAATAACATGTAAAAATATTTTCTTTTTCTAGAAATCTAACCTTTGGATCTTGAACTTGATAAACTTTTATAGAAACATGTGGTAAGAATTTCCTGAAGTTTGACTCTACAAATTGAAAGATATGAATATTTGAAGTCAAGGAATTTTTTTTTTTGCATTGGACCCTACCCAAGAATTTAAATGACTTTGACTAATATTTCTTAAAAAAAATTTTAGTACAAAGTTTGAATTAAAAAATCTACCATAATGAAGGTAATGTTATACATATGTTCAACAATTTTTACTTGAAAAATAGGTATGGAACACATCTAAAAAATCTTGCAATGACACAATGCCATTAGAATTGACAACACACTAGTGTTTTTTTGCAAACACGTTTTCAACCTCATTCTTTCAATATTCAAGGATCCCAATAGTAGATTGAACCATTTATTTATCTTTGACATGATAAAAAAAAATTAAAAACATACACACAAAAAATCTAATTTTTATTGAAATTAAAAGACTAATGTGACCTCCCAAGAGCCTAAATTATGTGGGCAATCTTAAGTAACGAGTCCCAATTTGTTCCCCTGTGTTCTCGATATGTTCCCAATTGCATTATCCTAAATTTGTCATCCAATCCAATTCTCATTCACTATGCCATCCCTACATCAATGGGTTTTTTTTAGACAATTTTGCAGCCATTTGCACCAAAGTAATGGGCCCTACACCACACCTTTAGAACATAAATAGTATTGAAAGGGTAGAAAATTTCCAGAAAACTTCAAACTAAAAAAAGAATCTTAGATGAAATCATCAAATTGTGGATGGAAATATAATTATGAATATGTGATATTTTCTATCCAATATGTGGATGAATGTTGAAATTGGAGCACCATTATAACATTTAATATTTCCACTTTGTCACTTTATAAAAAATGAAAAAAAAAACTTGCCCACATCTCATTATCAATGAAGTTCAATAAAGGGATGGTGATGTAGATATGCAAACTAATCAAAAGCTATCTACCCCATAAACTTTTGCATGCTATAAAATAACTTATGGATTGGTCATTTCTTCGGCCACCTCACAATTCCTATGCAATTTCACACTCAAAATTGGTAAATACATTAATAAGTAAGCTCTTTAAACATCTATACAATTAGATTTTGAAAAAAAAAAAAAATTTACTTCATTGGAGATAACTATAAACCTATGGGTTTTTTTCATAGGAAAAATACACTTCAAAAGGCTTGGACATTTAGGGGTTAATCAATTTTATAGTGTTGTGTAATCATGATCAACTATATAGTTAGGTCTAGTTGAATTACAAATTTTTGGATCCTCCTAAGATTAGGAGAACTTTGGGAGGCCCTTGTGTACTAAAAAATGAATGGAATTTTGAATTTTGAATTTTGAATTGAGTTGGAATCACATTGAAATCTACTTTATCATCATTACAAATACACATATGTAATTGAAGATTATACAAAGAGTTTGATGTTTTCTATACACTATATACTATCTAGTATTGCCAACATTTGTGAAAATTACAACTTGTATTCAATGGTACATATAAGAAATGAACCTTCACAATTGCTTTAGAAATACTTATTCCCATACCACTTGAATTGCTTGTATGATTTCTTGCTTGTTCTTCACCCAAATGCAAAAAATCTTTGACTATCCTCCAAAGGTTCTCATTGAAATGGTAAATAGTGTATAAAGGAAATTCAAATTGTTGTATAATTTTAAATTATTCATTTTTGACTTTTCAGACAAGAATTCGCTTTTTCAGACAAGATTCGCTTTTTCAGACAAGAATTGTGAGAAACTGGTAAGAAATAGTCGTGTTTTGTACATAAGGGTGCACATTGAAACACATTGTCTTCTGCAAAGCATCCAAGCAAGAGAATTTTTCATATGCAAGTGTGCTGCAAAGTTTGGAGACTTTGAATTGAACCAGCTTCCTCGTATGTTCAATGGAATTCAGAGACATTCAAATTCCTTCCTCGTAGACATTCAAACTCAGAGATCCTGGCATGGTCCTGGACGTCGGTCAAAACCACCCTATTTCCAAAACCCTAAATGCAAAGTACAACTCTTACCGTACTTATGCTTGCTGAACAAAACGGCTCTCACGAAAGGTCCATTTTGTTGCCATAGTACATAAACTTAGAGTTCTGAACAGGTTATTACGCCCGTGAAGGATTACCACCACCTTAGGGTTCTGAACATGAGCGCGTGGGTCAGTCACCTCATGCACTGAATGGGGAGAGGCCCTACAAAAAAAGATGCACCAGTTGAAATTGTATATTCAAGATTGTTGACAACACTACATTCTTGACAACACACTACATTCAGTGAGCCCTTAAATATAGAGCTGAAGTATATGGTTAAGGTCATGCCCAGTACAAGTAGAGTGTGTGGGCAACTCCACTGAGAAATAGGTTAAAGAAAATTATGAAGTAGACGAGAGTACTCACCACCATTCTGTTTGAACAATTCTCCAGTCGTTGACCCTAAACTTGGATAGCAGCGTAAAACATACACATGAAATAGAGACATCTTTGACAATAATCGTCTCTGAAATAAAAGAGTTGTCAGCAATAAAAACCACAGCAAGGCGAAGCAGACGAAAGACAAATCAGAACCATAGCAGGAAAAAACGCCAATTACAAGCTCATGTTAAAGAATGTTGAAGAATGTTGAAGAATGTTGAAGAAAGTCGAAGATGAACGAATAAGATGACCTTTTAAATGTTACAGACTCAAGAGTACATCATGTACGGCGACCAAAAAAAGGGCAGCTAGCTCTCATCTATGCAAGAGACCCCGTGCGCCCACCAAAACCTAAACCCTACAAAGCTCTCCCAGACCCCGCCCATTCCAAGCTTCCAAAGCCTGTACCGGCAAGGCAAAGCTCAAGCAATGCCACCATAAAGAACAACGCAACTAGAAAAATGTAATTACCTCCCTGCAATACCGAAATACGCATAAAACCCTACTCCTTGAAGTCATCCTTGTCGTCTGCGGGAATCGCTTGATTTCTCCAGTACACCGCGAGTCCGCTTCCACCCAGTGCCATGCACACCACGCTCACCGCCGACGGCACGGCCACCAAAGGGTTGCTGAAATGCTTCTGCGCCAACAGGAACCCCAGCGCCGAGCTTTGCATCCCACATTCAATCGAGATTGTCCTTGAAGTCGACTCCCCGAATTTGAATACCTTCGACATCCAGTAACCCAGAAGAAACGCAGCCGCGTGGAGCATCGCAACTGGAATGATGAGCTGCGCGCCTTGCGCAACTAAAACCTCCGAGACTTGTCCAATCGGGCTGGCGCACAGCAATGTGGTCATGATCACGCCCACCAACGGCGTCACGGTGATGATCTTCTCGACGATCTTGGGAAACATCTCATGGGCTAATACGCCCACTACGGTTGGCATGAGCACCACTTGGAACGTGCTCACGGCTAACCCCACGGCGTCCACGGGCACCAACTGCCCAGCCAATAGCTTCGTCAACAAGGGAGTCATAAAGATCGCGCCGATGGTGGAAGCTGTGGTCATGAGAACCGAGAGCGCCACATTGCCTTTAGAAATGTAGGTGGCTACATTGGAAGCTTGACCTCCAGGGCAACAGGATACTAAGATGAGTCCGGTGGCGAGCGGCGCAGAAAGCTTGAGTGCGTGAGCGATGGCGAACCCCAAGACTGGCTTCACCAAGTACTGTGCAACGAACCCCACGCCCACAGTCCAAGGGTTACGAAGACAGCGACGGAAATCCTCGAACGTGAGCGTGAGCCCCATGGACAACATGAGGAAACCCAAACAGACGGTGAAGAGGTCGGTCTGTAGCCATGTCACGGCGGAAGGCTTGTAAATCCCGATCAAAGTGCCGAGAATCACCCACACCGGAAACATAGTCGTCAACACGTCCACCACTTTCTCAAACGTGTTGAATTCACGCTTCAAGGGTGCCGTCTCGCCGCCCACGCTCCCCGCGTCTGCAGCGCACAAAACGCTCCTCTGCCGCGACCTCGTGGGATCCATAGCTCCTGCAGCCAAAGCTCCTGCGGCCATTGCTCCTCCTGTGTCCCGAGTTCCTGTGTCCCGAGCTCGCAGACGCAACCCTGGCAACTTCATCGTCGTCCTTGGGGCAGCCATAGCCGTGAAGTTGGAGCCGAAGGAGCAAGCTTTGGCCCTCCTCAGCTGGGTTGAGGCGGAGCTCGTGCCCCATGGCGAGGCCAAAGCTCGAGAAGCTGCGATGCTGGCCATGGCGATGGAATTGTTGGAGCAGCAGCAACCCGACGAGCTTCGATTGCAGACGAGAATTGAAAAGAGAAAGAGACGAGGAGGGAGGGGGAGCAAGAAGGGGCTTCCAGCTTCTTAGGACTAAGCTGCTGCCAGTAGATCAAACAAGGAGGATTGGTTGTGAACCACCTAATCCTCACCCTTCAGATTTTCAGGCATTTCTTTATTCTTTTATTCTTTCTTTTTATGTCCGGAAAGTGACATTGCCTCATGTCCAGGTCATCATTTCAGGAGTCTTAGGGTATCTGTACTGAAGCAATTCGTTGGAAAGGGAAGCAGTGGGGCATGGCCATTGGCCATAGCCGTAGCTTATTACTCACAGGGTCCAAGGTGCATGCAGATTTCTTTTGTTTGGATCCCAGCTTCCAAAATGAGGTCACTCAACTCCGCGAGATGAAGCTCTCTCATTTGTTAAAAAGAAAGAAAAAGAATTTGGGTACTCGGGTGTCTGCCCTACTGGATTCTCCGGCGTTTTGAATCATAGTTGTTGGGAACAAAAGTCTAGGGTTTTAGCGGAGCTGTTCAATTGAAACTTCTGACAACCGAACGGATTGAAAGATTGAAAGGAGTGTGGAAATATGAAATTCATGTCAAAACTTGTGATTTGAGGTCTGAGCGCCTGAAATTCGTGAAGAAACGTATTGCTGAGTTACACAAACAATATCAAAGTTTGGACTTGTCAAGAACAACTGAAACGCCGGTTTGGAGAAAATTTAGGTTTTGGTGGAATTCTTTGGTCACGGAATGCTAATTGGTCGCCTTTGTTAACAACTTATTCATAAGTACATAATATTGGTAATTAGCCTAAACCGTTCCCCCATGGAGACTGGGATAATCCTTCCCTAATCCCTTGAAGTGAATTTAGTTTAATCTTAGAAGAATCATTGATTGGTTGGGAAGTTGCAACGCTAGGGCTCCACTTTTGGGGGAGAAAAAAGGGAACCACCAAGCACTGGTTAATAATGTTATGTAGGTACCCCCATTCAATAAAGTTGAATCTTCTATTCCTGATTCTTCTATCACCTGGTCAGTGTACAATTTTGCCTATCAGAGCTACACTAGTTGGGTACCTACACTCGTTGGGTACCTACACTCGTTGGGTAACCTCAGGGTCTGAATTCCATTTACTTCTGAATTAGACCTCAAATTTAGCATACTACTTAACATTAGCACAAAACTCTTTTGAGAATGGTTAACGGATAATTGTCATTTAAGTGCAGCATAACATCGACAACATTACAGGGAAACCAAACTGAGGATGAATGGCAAATTCAATACCACAGTAATGTGTGTTCCACCCTTTAAGAGATAACAATTTCGTGTTCCGGTTAGATTGAGGTTCATGTTACAAAAGATTCAATTGAGTACCATGCATTCAAAATTGCACCACTAGCTAGAAAGAGCTTCGCATGCTGTTTTCAATTCAGGGCCTTTGTAAATTGATGCGCAGATGGCCACCTTGCCTGGAATGCAGCGCTACATTTCATATGGTCTGTGCATAATCAAACTGAGGCAGATTTCTCGGCAAAGAATTTGCAAATATTTTGCATTTCTACAAATAAAACTTTGCATTTTTCTTAAGACCAAGTGCTAGGATTCCAAAGTAACATTAGATTCTCATAATAACTTGACGACATCATGATAGGAAACTCAGCCGTGACCGTTGCGAAAACCCAACTTCCACAACGGCTGCCACACCTACAAGCATCCCCTGTCCAATTGCATCTCCTATCTACAAAAATCGAACGTTTTTTCTGAAAAAATTAGGGCAGCTTTAGAAAGGGGATTCCAGTTGGTAGGGGACACTTTTAGGTGTACTTCTTGTTAGCTCTTCAAATAAATTTCGGCACATAAAGTTTAGAAGACGGTATTTTCGATGCTTTCAGAGAATGAACGTAGCTTTTGGGGTAAAATATAATAATGTAGTTATCAGAGATACACTGACCATAAATCTGTGCTAAGCATGATCTTCCCATCCGTCGCCTTCCTTTGCCGAATGTGCAGCAAAACACCCTAATCTCCAACAAACATGTTCAGGATAATAAACAGAAGAGTACGACGCACACATGTAAAACCTTAACAGTTTCTTAAGAAAATCGACTACTCAAGCATTCAGTTCTGTAAGTGATTAGTACAAACTAGAACAGCTGGACAGGTACATATTAGATCAAATCAATCCTCTATTGCATAAGCATGCTTTGGATTCATATCAAATTCTTGAGTAGTCGATTTTCTACACTTCAGAGTGCACAAGAAATGCCAACAAAATCCAGTCTAAGAACTTCAGAAATCCTAAATTATGAATTCTCACACGGAGAGAATGTAGCAAGACTTTGTAATGAAGAAATGGATTCCCAGTCAACATGGATCTCACTCAAGAACAAGAGGATAAACACAAAGGAAGAGCAAGCAACGTAGGCAGATACCCTCCGCAAGCAAATTAGGTCAACATCAACATTTTTGATGTTTTTGTCAATACGGTGGTTACAAATAAGACCCACACTATTTTTTGGTCAAATCTTATGTACTGGAGTGATTTTCAAACACAATTTTGAGATATGTTAGAAATACCTTACAAATTTTAAGTTAACCTTTAAAGGTCAATTTTTCTTTGAACAGACAATTGAAAATCCATATAGGTTCTTATGAAGTCAATTTTGGATAGACATTTTTAAAATTTGGACACAAGGTACATACAATGAATACCTTCATGTGAAAACAAACAGACTCCAATTGGTTCTCCAAGTAAAAAGTTATGATACCCCAGATAGTATAGATTGCTTGGGTAGCATCGAGTAGACAAAGTTCAATGAGGGAAAAGAAATGATGCTAGTATGTGAGTATGTGAGCCTTGAACATATGTATAAGTAGATATACTACAACCAGTGAAGATGTTTATAATAAAAAGACCTATAATATAAGTATCTATAATATAATTACACTATAATCATGAAAAGTTTCTATAATATAGACACCTATAACATAGGTGTATAGGCTTCTAGGCTTCTAGGCTCATGCTTATAGACTCACATAATAGCAACCCTCAAAAAAAAAAATAGCCCCAAATTGAGTCTTCAAATCTTTTGTTGGGGTCTTAGTGGTAGTAGTTGTTTTTTCCCTATGTTTTTGTTGTCAATTTTTTTCAAGTCTTAGAGGGAATCTTGGTAGGGAGAGGGTGACAAGGCAACATGTAAAGGAAAGGGTCTTCGGGAGGGGGGGGGGCTTTGAGGAAGAGGGATCTTCGTCAAGAGGACTTAAGCGCCATTGTTTGCACCGCTGTAGTTGTCACTATAAGAAACCAAAGTTTTTCAATGTCTAAGTTGACAGATTTTATCTTGATGTTACATTGAATGTTATTATTGACATAAAAATAAGGGTTGTTAGATTTGATGTCACCTAAAATCCATTAACTTAGACATTGATTATTATATTAAATATCACCTAAAACACGGTTTTCTTATAGTGTGTCTACTACATGGGTAAACTACTGAGTCATTTAAAAAAAAAAGATTTCAATTGAATTTAAACTGCATTCAAATTGTTGCATTGTATTCCATACATTGAATTCCAATGACATTGGTCACAAGCAATTGACACAACATAAACGGGTTGTGCATTTCTTGAATGCAATAATAAAAAATAAACATGCTATTAGCCACAATTGCAAGCTTATACAAACAAAAAGAAAAATGGTCAATACATTGTACCAGAAGTCGGTAAAAAAAATTGCACTCAAAATTATTTGCAATTATTTTATTTATTGTTTTGCACATTCCCAAAATAACTACAACTTTTTCTTTTTTGATTTCTAACTAAATTTTTTTGAATTTGGAGGCGTGTAATATACTGTTGGAAAGGTATTCTCAAGACCTTTCCAACGATGGATTTCATGCCCCAAAATTCAATTGTCATAACTACATACACCTCAAACTACAAATTCAATGCAAATAGGCAAAATTCACAAGCACAAATTAAAATGTGAAAATAAGGGTATTCCCACTCTTTCAAGACCTTCACTTCGATTACATTGTTGGTGAGGAGATATTGTAGCTTCACCATATTCTCTCATCACTACTTTCAAGCAAAATGCCAATGCAAAATCATGTGCCTAGGTGGAAGGGTAGGGTTGCTATTTTGTGAGCCTGTGAGCGCGAGCGTGTGAGCGTGTGAGCGTGCGAGCATACAATTTTGTTTGTTGGAAATTGATGAAGTACCTATGACCGTGGAAATTGGAATGAGGACTACACCTCACAATATATGATGGGAAAAAAGAAATTGTGATTTAAATTTTTTGATTGTAGAGTTACTCAATCCATTTTCAGTGAAATTCATTGCAAATTTTATTGACACTGTGTTAGGGTTTTTATAAAGAAAAAGATAATTAGTCTACAAATCACAATTGCACTGAAGTAAGGCTATTTATTTTTGGTGTTGATGATGTGAATTTCATCCATAAAAATAAAATGTTCATGATGTTTGTCTACGTACTGAAATATAGCTTATAGAATGCAGTTTTTGATTCAACAAGAAGATTTGGATCAGGGTTTAGGGTATGAAGGTACTTCCAAGAAATATGAAGTTGTACCTCTAACCATTTGTTCTTGATCAGGCTTGTGTAGATAATTATAATTGAAGTACACAAAACAACGTACAATAAACAAAAAAATAAAAATGAACGCCCGAAAACAAACAAAAAATAGAGTCATGTAGATGACGAAGACATAGAATGAGAGTCGTCACTACTCTCAGTGGATGAGGTTTCCTGCTCTGATTCTAGGGCTGTCTCATCTATAAATTGCAGAATTGTAGGGTCTAAAGACTTAGACTTTCTCCGTCTACAAAAATCCTCTTGACAGGCCAATGTCCCAGCGACAGCCTCTGCATACGATGGCAATAGAAAGGGCTTCTCCGGGCTTGGAAAAAACGATGGTAGAGTGAAAAATGGCCAGGGAGCCACCGAATTGTAAGTCATGCTGCAAATGAAAAAATGATAATTAGGAATGGCAAGAAGTTCACGTTCACGATGAAAGCAGAAAGAAGCTTTTAAAAAAAAAGTTGAAGTGAGAATAATGAATAGTAGACATCTCTCTTTAGAAAATTTTGGAAAAAAACAAGCATGGGTAGACTTACTTACTGAAACGAGATTTCTTCACGATGTGGGGAACTTCAATTTCCTGAGCTTCATCATCGTCAGAATCCTGTACAACGGCAACGACTGTAGGTGGAATATCTTTTGGTGCGCGAATCATTGGGGCCAAAATTGCCTAAAAAATGCCTTTGTCTTCCTCAAGTGCAATGATGTGCCTGCTCGAAATCCTGCATGCGTGGATGGAAGCCCCTAATCCACAGAACAAAACAAATCGAATTACTACAATACTCAATGAGAATTGAAGAAAAAATAAGAATCAACGAAAACAATAGAAGACAGGAAATGCTCATGCACATACCTGTCGCAGCATTGCAATCAATAACAACATCGTTGGCAAACGTTGATGCTTCAATCAACATCTGCATGAAACGGGGATCTTTTTCTCTTGCACCCCTCCAAGGTTTGAATTTGCTATCCATAGTCAACGTCTCTTTCTTCGTGAAATTCTGAATAACATCATCAACTGCCACATCTACTCCTAGCTCCCTCAACTTTGGGCATGGCTGGAAATGAAACTTGGAAGGACCAATACCATCCAAGTTCCTGACCAACAACATGACGCGGAAGAATTGAGTCTGCAAGAGCGTAGAGGTATACGGTGAATTAGTCCAAATTGAATGATCAAATATAAACTATGAGTTGCCATAACAAACCCATAGAAGTAGAAATGTAATCAATTAAGAGAATCAAAATAGAAGTAAACAAAAAATACACCACCTACAGTAGATTATGTCATATTCAAGAATGAAAGCATTTTTTTCAACAGAAGACGAATCCATGAATAAAGTAGGGAAAAGTGAAGGAAGATCATACCGTACATCCAGTAGACACTGGTGAGGCCAAATGAAGCCAGTTTGTTCCCCACCAATCCTTCATCTTCTTAAACGAATATGTTGCAGCGTACTTCAAAATCGTAGCCTTGACGACAGGACTCCGAGAATGAATAATGAGTAACGCACCGTCATCGTGCAAATGACCATCAACGAACTCGAACACCGCCTCCAGCCCAGAAGGGTGGACCATGTTCCATTTCGGAACAATATGTGCAGGTGCCGATAGACCTGGGACAGGCAAACCCTCGGGCATGTCCGCAATGACGAGGTCCACTCGGGGTTTATCACTCCGAACACCACGGAAGAAACGGTCCTTCTCTCCTTTGTGCTGCAAAATGATTTAATCAGTTAGAAAACAGACCAATAATGTGAAAGAGCAAAAACCAAAGTAAAAAATGGAAGAAAGTGAAAATGCGAACCTTGTCAACAAAACTGACAATGTCATGGTATACTTGGGGTAGAAGATCGGCCAAGACATCAGTAAGAGAGTAATTCAGAACCAGCTCGTCAATCAATATCTCCGAATCCTGCAAGTACTCTACAACGGATGGACCATGCTGCATCTCGTCATTGCTAAGTGAAGCATACTCAGAATCACGCTTGGTGCCACGTGAATTGGAGCGTTGATGTTGGGAGCCCTTGTCATTTGTGGATGAACGTAAGACACCCTCTTGGGGATTCTTCCCCTTCCCCTTTCCCTTCTCCGCCGGTAGTACCTGCTCCGACTCAATAAGCTTCTTTGTCTTCTTCGTGGCTCTCTCCTTTGCCTTGTCCACCGCCTCGGAGTTCTTGAGTGCAATCTTCTTGTCGACGTCGTCTCTCCTCTTGATTGCCTTCGCCTTGGCATCCTCATCAAGACCGGCAAACTCGTCGACATCCTGAACCACAGCATCAGTATTGATGGACCGCTTCAAATGGTCCTCAGGCAACGGCGTGAATTCCGGCGGGCAATCCAAATACCACGCACCGGTTTTCAAATGCAAACTCGTCCACCATCTCAATTGCAATGCCGAGAACATGCAATGCTCTGATGAAACATCCAACCATGTTCCCCAAAACGCAGGTAGATCGCGCTTTGCAATTGCCCCCTTAGGCAACAGTTCATACTTGAAATACCTGTACAGACCAAACTCTTCAGAATACAAAAAAATGATTAAACATCGGCAATAAAAAAACTTAATCAAGCATATCACAATGGCATTAAGATATCAGAATCTTACCGGTAGATCACCCGTTTGACAACTAGATCAGAGCCCTTGTGTTTCTTGAAGTCATCTGACTTTCTGAAGACATCGTGTCCCCTAAATTGGGGCAAGAAAGCGTGGTCCCACACTCGAATTCTCCAGTCCTCAACATAATCTGGAAAAGTCTTGGGCTCCTGGGGAGAGTCCATGGCTAACTTCAACTGGTCTTTCTTCACAATGTTATCAAACATTTCAGCTCCCGTGTCTTGTATCTGCAAGGCCATAAAAGTCGTGATGTATACTAATAGATTACATTGCAATCCAAATTGCACTAACCATCTAATGTCACCATGGACTAGATCATGACTACAAAATGAGATGAATAAAACATGAATGAAATGAAAGAAGAACACTTACCCCTGCATACCAGCACGCCTTCGCTAGGAAAGACTTCAGTTCTATCTCTCCAGCTGGCTTCAGTGGGAACCTTCTTGCCTCCCTCGTTTGAACTGATGAGTTCCACCATGTAAGCCACTTAACCTTATGCTCCTTGCTCACGTTGCATGTTGCAATCAACTGCAACTTCTCCAGAGTCATTTCTGGAGTGACGTTGGAGCTCCAATGATGCTCGATCTGAAAGTACAAATCACTTTAAGTTGAATGAATTAAATGAAACGAGAAGAAAACAAAAAGGAGAGGTCTAAAGAGATGTCATCATACCTCCTGGAGCCACTCATTTCCCAGATTGGGATTGGCCACAGCAGTCAGCTTTCCCAACTTCTACACTAACCTTGTTGTCTTCTCCTTCGTACCTAACCTCATGGCAGCCAAGACACCCGCCTCTGACTGCATATCCTCAGGTGTCTCTTCCCTATACAACCTAACTGCTAGGTCAGCCGCCGCTGCTATCTCATACTGCAAAACAAAACAACATGGAAGTGAACAAAACAGTGGAAGGATTAATGCTTCTACACAACTCAAACATACAAGGCTTAGACACACGATGTATGAGAATCGTTACCCGATAGATGAATGAAGTAAACACCTCAACGGACATCGAGTACCAACTTTTCCGGAGATTCTGGTGGCATTGAGTCATCTCAGACTCACTCAAATGCTCTGAGAACTTCTCCAGCGGAAGCATGCCATATTTCTGAACACGATAAAGCGTATGAACAAGACTGGTCTTGATAAATGAACTTTCGGTATGCCTGGAACACAAAAAAAAATAACGTCAAAATCTTCTAAAATGATCGCATGGTTAACCAAAAATGCAAAAATGCTTGAATGGGAGCACTTACTTATTGATGTCGTGCATAGCATGCATGACATCACCAATCCTCCCCTTCGTGTCAAGAATGATCGAATCCACTGATATATGCCAATCCTTGTCACAATCGTGGTGTTTGTTGATGTAAGAGGTCCACGCCAGAAGTCTATGGTTTCCATCACAAACGAAGAACTTAGACCCCTTGAAGTTCTGCAAACCTGGTGTGGCGTCCAGAATCGCATTGAAGATGTCATTCTCTTCATTCCACATCGGCCCCCAAGCCTCTCTTTCCGCATCAGACACCATATCAGTCTCCCCCAGGGTTGTACACTGCGACACCGCGACACTGCGACAGACAGACGTTGCGCGACGTCTAATAGAGCCCGCGCGACGTTAAGTTGACCAAACGTCAAGTTGACTTTAAAAAAAATCCTCCTTTGTTTATGATTTTGACATATTCAAGTCTTATTCTTATAAAGTGTCTCAATTTAATAAATACACATAACATTTTAAATTCAGGTTCATAATTATAGTGAGATTTCAAAGTTTTTTTGGCTGTGAAAATGGCCCTACTCGACAACATGTCTAGTAAACTCGACACTTCGTGACACGCGACATGCGACGTCAGACGTCATACACGACGCCAAAACTCAAAAATATGTCAGACAAGACAATCCTGGTCTCCCCCTGCTCATTAGTGAGTGACACATAAAAAACATTTGATCCATCTCTGTACCCATGAACGAACCCCTGCTCCAATTTCGTGAGATCACTCTGAAGTGCGGGTCTAACCATTGGCATCTGGACAAGGCGACATAACAGAATCCGCAGCCAAGATATGGAAGTAGGCTTTAGACGTAAGTCGGCGATAGAGGCCACGGAATTCACCTTCTGGGACCTCCTGTAGGCATCTTCGGATTTGAAATCCTCTTGAACCTCCTCCATGTCATCATCAATATTTACGATCACGTTGTCATTGACACCGGGTGTAATGTTATCCATTGCAGACTGCAGAACCGGAACCGGTCCACCTACTTGCACCTGAAACATAACGGACAACGAAAAAGGTCATTGAATAGACAAAACCATTGTATGAGGTTTACCTTCTTTGATCAGACCCTTAGTGCTCTGACCTTCCCCTCGACGCCGATAGCGTGGCTCACAGTATCGTGCTCTGATCCCTACTAGGCGAGCGCAAAAAAATTAACGCGAACCGTACCTCGGGCAAGCCCCTGCTGGATCAGTCCCGCTCAGTCGTGAGCCTCCCCTCGGCGCCAATGTCGGGGCCCTCGGGGTCGTGCTGTAATCCCTACGCGAAGAAACAAAAAAATAATAATGCGAAGCTTACCTCGGGCATGCCCCTGCTGGATCAGTCCCGCTCAGTCGTGAGCCTCCCCTCGGTGCCAATGTCGGGGCCCTCGGGGTCGTGCTGTGATCCCTACGCGAAGAAACCAAAAAAAAATAATGCGAAGCTTACCTCGGGCATGCCCCTGCTGGATCAGTCCCGCTTAGTCGTGAGCCTCCCCTCGGCGTCGATGGACACGCCCTCGGGGTCGTGCTGTGATCCCTACGCGAAGAAACCAAGAAAAAATAATGCGAAGCTTACCTCGGGCATGCCCCTGCTGGATCAGTCTCGCTTAGTCGTGGGCCTCCCCTCGGCGCCGATGGACACGCCCTCAGGGTCGTGTTGTGATCCCTACACGGAGAAACCAAAAAAAAAATAATGCGAAGCTTACCTCGGGCATGCCCCTGCTGGATCAGTCCCGCTCAGTCGTGAGCCTCCCCTCGGCGCCAATGTCGGGGCCCTCGGGGTCGTGCTGTGATCCCTACGCGAAGAAACAAAAAAAAAAAAATGCGAAGCTTACCTCGGTCAAGCCCCTACTGGATCAGTCCCGCTCAGTCGTGAGCCTCCCCTTGGCGCCGATGGACACGCCCTCAGGGTCGTGTTGTGATCCCTACGCGGAGAAACCAAAAAAAAATAATGCGAAGCTTACCTCGGTCAAGCCCCTGCTGGATCAGTCCCGCTCAGTCGTGAGCCTCCCCTCGGCGCCGATGGACACGCCCTCAGGGTCGTGCTGTGATCCCTACGCGAAGAAACCAAAAAAAAATATCGCGAAGCTTACCTCGAGGGAGTCCCTGCTGGATCAATCCAGCTCAGTCGTGAGCCTCCCCTCGATGCCAACCCTATTCGGATCAAATCCATTGTGCTTTTCCCGTCTCCTTGGCGCCAATGGCATGGCCTGGGGAGCTTTCTCTAATCTAGATTCACAATACGAAAATAAAGTGACAGGAAATGTGCCGCTGATCAGACCTGATGTGGGCCGTCTCTACCTCCGCGGATTTTACCCTCTACGGGATTTCCTTCCTCTCGGCATCGATGGCAGGGTCGGGGGTTTGGTCGTGGATAGCCTAAATCTAAAACAAAATACGAGAAGCTCTATCGGAGCCTTACCTTTGCGGACCAAACCCCGAAAACGATCAACAATCCCGTTTACTGTGTATTCATTTGCCACCCTCGGCGAGGATTTCTAGCGAAGGTGGAATGACGATTACCTCAGATCCCGCAGTTGGCAGTTCATCCGTTGTGTTCACCTGATCCGGCCTTTCCTCCTCAGAGCCCGTAGTTGGTGGTGCAACCATCGTGATCACTTGATGCAGCCCTTCTTCCTCAGAACCCACAGTTGGCTGTGCATCTGTCGTGTTCACCTGAGGTGGCCCTTCTTCCTCATCGTTGCTGTTCATATCGTGCTCTTCACTTCTTTGGGCCTCGGCGACCGCGCTCCTAGTGGTGCGTCTTCTCGCCATTTCGGTCTTCGTGTTGACAAGAAATACAACGTGAGTGATCCGTGATTAAGGAATCGGTCCTTCAATGAAGAATGACTTGGAACCCCAACCTCTTAGTAACTTGCAGAAGGACTGAACCAATGCTCAATGTCTTAGATTCTACAAAGCTTACTGTCCGACGAATAGTCTTCGTGTTTAGGACGAGTGATCTATCAGAATTTCGTTTCTAATGTGGCGGTGTGATTATTTCTAGAACTTTTTTGCTTTGAGAATGACTCAATGATTTATTTATGTACGTTCTGCCATATCCAAATATAGTAGTAGGTATAATAATGGTATCTTCAATGCACAATATTGCGAAGAGGTAGCAATTGTGAAGAGAGAGTAGATTTACTTACAAAATTACGCAATCGCCCGTGGCCAATGTTGTTCCTCTGCGGCCCTTCTTCTATGATGGTTACAATATGTTGACTCTCAGCAATGAGATCTCCATGGAAGTCGTCTTCTTGCATTTGAGTAGTTGGAGTCCCTTCGCACGACTCGGACTCACACAGTAAAGCAACCTTCTGACTTCTATTTCTTGACCTGTGCAACTCCCGACTAGAAGAAAACAAAAATTTTCTTCTCTTCCTCCTTTTTGTATATCTATGCACAATTCCATCGTGTGTGCAATCTGGCGTAAGCATATGACTAACAGTATATACAGTCGACCATATTGTTGATTATCAGTGGAAAGTGGGGTATTATATTGAAGTAGAACAATCTATGCATTCTACATAATTGTAACCAATGATGCTATCATCACTGCCTCTGCTAAGGAGGCTTCCGAACTTTTAATATTCCAATTCGTCTGAGGCGTACATGATTTGAACCTACTAGTCATTTGAATTACTATAATTGATATTTTAAAGTACCATAGGATTGTCTAATCTGATCTTTGAAATCGCCTATTACTAGAATACAGTACTCCATTTTCACTCGCGTGTGCCCATAATTTTGTTGGTGACTGGTGGCACTTTATGTTTAGACTCCATAGTCGGCGCTACTTAATTTCTAGAAGGAACAATCTCCTTTACGTAATAGCAGAAAGTTGATTACAGAGAAGTTCAAAAATTACTTCATGCTCATAAGCCTCTTATGGCGCCTTAAACAAACTACTAACTTTAATAAAGTTCATTTCATTTCGCTTTGGTGTTAATCTTATTCAATGGGTAGGTGAGCGCATTTCCTTAATTACAACCGCAACCGTTTAAATGGTTGGCGCTTCTAAGTATATTGTATACGGATTCTATTTCATTAATGGATATTGGTTGCAGACACTGAGACTGAAAATTCTTTATTATCAAATCCGTTTGGGAGAGGCTCTAGATTCAACCTTTCTTGAGTGCTGCAGCAGTTTAGGTTACATTGTCATTGTCAATGTTGCTCTTTGATTTCTGAAAGATGGCCTCCCTCAGAGCGGATGGCCACGAGGTTCCTCTCATACTCCCTCTAGGAGATGAAGATTTTGTTGTGGTGTCTGCTCACCTTCTTCATGTACGTTTTGGATTTTCTCTATCTAGTATCTATGTTGAAGAGGAGGTATTGTCTGAGTTTGGCATTTTGAGAGAGTCGATCCATATGCAAAGAATGGTAGTTGATGACAATCATGTCTGGCATCTTCGTCCAGGGCGCTATCGAGCTTATGGTTTACCGTCTGTGATGAGTACAGACTCCACTCACATCTTACCTCAGCATTCTGAGCATTCTACAGTGGACATGCCTCTTTCCCATCGTGACTACCGGAACACTTTAGAATGCGAGCATATTACGAATGTTGTCACTCCTCTTCCGTTTATCACCGTCAAGCAGGAACCAAATGACCATGTCATAGATCTGTCGAGTGAGTCCGAGGGAGAGTCTCCAAACCAACTAGCACTTCCTAGTAGAGTTTCCGAGGGGGCCCACATGACACCGTCTAGTTTAAATCTAACGCCTTGTAGTAGTCCTGCTCTGTCCACGCATTCGCGTCCACCAACATATCCTAGTTGTACATCCGCGATTAGTATTGTTGGTTGCCTACGGAAGCTAGCAGCAATGCATGGTTCTCGGAACGAAGTAGCTTCGATAGACTATGATGCACTCATCCATCACAAGGTGCAGTACCTTCCTACAAATTTTAACGGGGATGTAGTTTTTGAGTTGCCTTCTCTTCCAATTTCAATTTCGTCGTCCTCTGCTGGGAGGTTACAGGGCATGGATAAACGATACGATGGTCACGCTTGGTGTAGGACAATGACATCTAACATCAACAATCACGACGGCCTAAAGTTCAGAAAATCTTCCTGTGCCGGGCATCTTATCTGTAAGAATTCAGAATGCGACTACTTGAAGCGTTCTTCTGATCTGAACGAGACTGAGTGGTGTGGTTTTACTCCTAGGCCATTTTGTATTGGTGCCTTCCCTCCAAAGGATTCTACTCTCCTCTGTAAGATATGCAAATGTCCACCTCATTGCATCAATGTCTGTCATGCTCGAATCTATTACGTTTTCGGAGATTCTGCAAGCATGACTAGAGCTTGCATTCATTTGGGGAATCACGTGCATCCTGTAGCTTCAGGAACATGTAGAGAGTCCTTAGGTGCTGTAGCCGGACTCATCGCTAGCGAGGTTTCGAAAACCCCTAGTGCCACTAACTCTGCCATTGCCCTAGCAGCTAGCAAGAAATTTCTTGATAACCACTTGATACACAATGGTGAAGGTCCAAAGCAGATGTTGCGGGGAGATTCGTTAGATGATGTCATGGACAATTTCCAAATACTAAGTTCTCCTAATATCCGAAATGTTATTTCGTCTTTCCGTTCAAGTGGCAAAAGTGGAATAATAGATAGTATCATGAATATGAAAAGAAATTTGAGGTTTGAGTACATCCATGACAGTGTGTTTCCTGGTCAAGGCAAGGAGAAGGTTTATTTGTTTAAAATGCTAATAGAAGGGCCAGGGAGTGGTGTGGACCTTGTCAATCGGATGCAACCGGGTGGAGATCTGGAGAACGCGTGGCTCATGTTTGACCATGTCAAGCGGGTTAAAGACTGGACAACCATGGCCTGTCACGTTTATGATACAGGTTGCAGGAAAGTCATGACAATTGCTGTGTGTGATATGCAATCTGAGGACACTGTGGTTCAATGCATCATGTGGAGATCTCTAAACGGAGTCATGAGACGCAATGGCGTTGAGAATCCAAACTTTAAAGGCTTTATGGCAGACAGTGCACAAGCGAATTGGAATGCCGTTCGAATTGTCTACGGATCAGGAGATCCTAAAATAGAGATGGTGAACCGGGAGCGAACATGTCTTTTACATTGGAGTACCTCTTTGCATCGCCATACACAGAAGCTCATCAAGCCGGACTTGCAACACCAACATACTCGACTTTGTAAGCAATACAAAGATTCCAAATCTATGGACGAAGCTGAGATGCGTTACCTAGCAATACGATCTTGGTGGCTTTCATCTGGAGCAGCCTCGGAGGACGCTATGAGGGAATTGGAGTTGTGGCTTGCATTTTGGCACTTTAGATATCGTCAATGGGGCGGCTTTATGCAAATGGTATTTCTTCTACCTAATTATTTTCATTCTGCAATCTTCTGGATCTACTTTTATTTTTCTGAAACCAAATTCGGAAAAAAAAATTCTACCTTGTTTGGAGATATTAATCAATGCAGGGTATCGGGGATTCTCCCCTCGGCGCCGAGGGGAGCCTTTGCCGCATAGTAGTTAAATCAAAGTTTAACTGTGTCATTGTAAATGAGAACTATGAGTGGTGATACCTAATTTTCTTTTACTTTTTCTTTGATATCATTGTTTTAGGACTTAAATGTTGAGGAGATGGCGGACATGCCGTCATGCAACTTATCTGAAACAGTCCATAATAGGTGGTTGCAGCAGTCAGGTAATCGGGGTAATGATTTATTTGCCGCCACGTCTGATGACTGCATTCGAGCTTTCATGCAAATGACCAATTATCGAGCTTTTCTTAAAGGCAACATATCAAGGTCAGGGCCCTCCAAGGAGGAGTTAAAGTTACGAGGCGCTAGACGTAGCGGTGATCCAAAGAAGATTGCGGAGGCACTCAATGACCTTCCTGGAGGGGCCGATGTTGCATCACGTATTCCGCATTTGGAAGGCGAAGAAGTATTTGGTAGCTGTAAGCGCAAGCTTGACCTTCCCATTGGGTCAGATGGTGACTCCCATCGTCCAGACAAGGTAAACTTCTCTCAACCCCGAGTACAGACACGATCGACACGTTCACCCACGGTTGCCCCTAATGAAGCAGACGCGCGGGTTGATTCTGCCCATGTACCACATGTGACAACTGCAATGGAGAGTGAATGTGATACTTCACAGTGGCATATTGCAAGAATTTCGCACAAGTCAAGTTGCAAGTGTCACGCGCAACAAAGAAGTTCAAACATCCGTTGCGTTGCCAAAATTGCAAAGGGATCTAGAGGTACTCCAGCTCCGACCTACCGTGGTAGAAAAAAACAGTATGGCGGAAACAAGGAGATCATAACCGACTTCTGGTTTTGCCCAGATGATATTGAACGATGTGTACGAGGCTCTAAACGTAGTTGGGTAATTGATTGGCCCCAAGTCCCGGATGTGTGGCCTGTACTAACAGGCACTAATTTGACCCGCCAAGAGACGTTGCTACTGTAGGAGGCTGGTTTCCAGCTACAACAGCGGCCAACTATGTCCCCTCGACGTTTGTTCACCATGTCCAATGTTTTCCAGGCCATCTACTATGATCATCCTAGTCCTACACATGCAGACGCAAATCCAACTACTCGAAGGAGCAAGGCTATTCGACGTATTGCAAATGCTCCTACAACAGAGCACCGCAATAAATGGGAGAGCGCTGGTAATGTCAAGGGAACGATTTTAGGAGTAACCTTGCTCCCCTTCCCTGGACTTGGAGCCATTATCTCCCTTCAATCCGGACTTGAGCCAAGGCAAAAGCTTTATCGCATTACACTTGGCATGTATCCAGAGTGCACTTGTCCCGATTTTGTCGACATGGCCGTTTCAGCAATTGGTGGACGCCAACAGTATGTGCATTGCAAACATCTTTATTACTTACTTCGCTACTTCAGCAAAATGAATCCGACAGAGGATAAGTTCATACATTCTCCAAGCTTCAGCTTCAATGAAGTGAAGCTCCTTCTCACAAAGGCCGGTATCATCAAAGTTTCGGAAGATAGTCTTCAACATGTTTAGAAGTCCAACAATACCTAAGTGATCGGTGTTAATGATTGAAGGACTGTAGACTAAAGTTAGATGTCTAGCTTCAGAAGTACCATTTTGTATTTGGACAAATACAGTAATTTCTTGAAGTATTCAGTACAGCCTATTTTCAATCAAAATTTGCATTTTCCTATAGGTCATCTGTTTGTCTTTCACAATATGTACTTCTATTACTATAACCAATGATTAAAATTCAAAAATTTATACAAATTGTACATAACCACGGTAATAGATCCATGGTAAGAAGTCATGGGTGCTAAGTCCACGGTAACCGGCCCATGGTGCTAAGTCCACGGTCATAGGTCCACGGTCATTGTGTACTAAAATTTACTCGAAATAGTAAGTTTTATAATAATTATTAAAAAAATTCTATTTTTTGAAATATTACTCAGTTTTTTATAATTTCAAAACTCCGCGCTCACATACTTCCTGCTCAACGCTCGCAGGCTCGCGCTCACACGCTCACAATCTAGCACCGTTGGGTGGAAGGGGAAAGAGGTAAATTTATCTTTGCTATTTCAATTCCTACATTTTAGATTTCTCGTTGAAATGCTTCTATCTATTTTTCAACATTTTGTTATTCTATCTACACACATTTTCACTTTCTTATTCACATTTTGTTAACTATTTGGAGGCCCCTCGATGGAGTTGCTAATGAAAAAGAATACTGTAACGTAGATGCTAACTCTCACGTAAATGATCACACAAATGAGTTTGATTGATGAAGTTTGAACCTAAATACAAAAAGGAAGGCAACATTAAGAACTGAATACTAACTAACCTAATCATTGTAAATCGTCCCTAACTTGTATACTATCTACCCAATATAATCTTAATGTAGCGGACTATATTATTTTCCATCACTCCCCCTCAATCCACTACTAGAAAGGAATGAACTACTGAATCTTATTGGAGTCCCGGACTATAGCTCAATTGGAATTCTAGAGCATAGCTCGATAGGGTTACTATTGAATTTTATTAGAATCATGGAGTATAGCTCGACATGGCTACTTGTTCAATCTGTCAATCTTCTCGATCTCCCCTGATGATGCCAACCAAAGATTATCCCACATTTTTTGAAATAGTGTTTTGCTTGAGCAGTGGTTTGGTTAAGATGTTTGCTATCTATTCGATTGAACGTACAAATTCTAAACATATTCTCCTTTTCTTGATGTGGTCCCAAATGAAATGATACATTTTTTCAATGTGTTTAGTCTGACCTTGAAGAATAAGATTTTTGCTATTTTAAGCAACTTTGATTGTTACAATATATGACGATGGGACGTAAGATGGGTAAACACGGCTTCTTTGGCCGCCTCTACGTACAAGAACTTTGTATTCAGCTTCTGAGTTGGATTGTGCCACTTCATTCTAGAATATGCTTTTCCATGATACTAGTGAAGTACCAATGCTCATGAGATATTCCGAAGTTGATTTTCTTTCATCTAAATCTCCCAAGTAGTCACTATTGGAGTACCCAAACGGTAATATTTTTCTCCCTCTTAGATAGTGAATTGCAAGATGAGTTGTACCTTTGAGGTAACAAAATATGTGAAGCATGGCTTGTAGGTGTACTTCTTGTGGGGCAAAGGTGAATCGTGTCACAATGCCTACCACAAATGCTACGTTGGGGCGTGTATTTGTTACATGAAGCAATTTACCAACTCCCATCCGATAATATGCAACACCAAAATCATCTAGGGATGGGGAATTGGGAATCCATGTTCGTCGATAAGGTATTGTAGAGATTATTCTCCATCGGAATTGGCATAGGAAGACACTTTGTTAAGTCCATATTAACGCAAATATATCGCTTGTGAGACATGGTAATACCATGAGAGGTGTATATGAAATCAATCCCAAGGTATAATGAAAGGCAACTGAGAGCCAACATTGAAAATTCATGACAAAGTTGTTTTTGACTCGGGGGGGCATTTAGAGTGTCCATTAGAAACCATGTGTGAACAAAACTTTGGACCCCCTATATACTTTTTGAATTTTAAATAAAAATAAATAAATAAAATCTGAATAGATTTTCCTACTTTGAAAGTTTATGTTTTGAATTATTGATATTTTTATTTGTTAATAATAATTAGTTATAAATTTTTGAAGTAAAAAGATACATTGTAGAACTGAAAAATAACTTTCACACCCCTATATTATATAAGAAAAAATTGTCTAAAAAATGAACAAAAAATTCCTAAAAATAACTCATTATTGAAAGCTCATTTTGAGTTGAATATTGACCCAATGGTCATCTAAATGTGTCCTCTATAATTATTTGAGTTGAAAAACATGCCATTTTAGTTCATTTTCAACCTCTTCTAGAAATCATTTCATATTTTAATTCAGTTGGAAATTTTGGCTATATAAACCTATAGTCATTATTAAACAATGCTCAAAAATTTAGGATGAAATTATAGTTTATTAGAAACCACTTGTTCGCACGTGGTTTGTCATAGTAGAACTAAGTGCACCCCTTGAGGTTTTTGAATGAAGTCAATTTTCTCGGAATGGTTCCCAGTGATCATAAGGTCATCCACGTAGATGATTAATAAGACAATAGAATCGCCTTCATGAGGAACATAGAGACTAGGATCAGCAATACATGGAGTCAATCCAATTGAGTGAAGATATGTGTCAATTATCTTGTACCAAGTACGTGATGATTGTTGTAGCCCATAGATAGTTTTCTTCAAACAACAAACTAGATGTTCTTGGCCTAGTTGTATGAAGCCTTGAAGCCACTTGAGGAAGACGGTCTCGGTGATATTTTCGTTCAAGAACATTTTTTTAACATTGAGGTGAATAGTGGCCATCCATGCATGGCAACAATACATACCAAAGTTCGCACTGTCAACCATTTGACTACAAGTGAGAACATGTCGTGATAATCAAATCCTAAGGTTTGTTGGTCACCTTGTGCCACTAGTCATACCTAATAGTTGGGTTGGCAAGAAGTTGTGCTTGACTTAAGCTTGTACGTCCATTCAATTGAGATCACTTTATGGCTTGGGAGAAGCTCAATCAAAAACCAGGTCTTGCTGGCGTAAATGGACTCCATTTCCTGTTGCATGGCCATTTTCCATTCATGATGGTGAATGGACTTTTATTAGTATAGTGGTTCATCCAATACTGTAGCATGAATATACAAGAAAATCAGCTCATTAAAAGCTACAAGACAAGCTTGCAAATCACCGAGGAACTCGACACGGGCAACACAGTCTACCAATCGAGTG
Organism: Rhytidiadelphus loreus; assembly: GCA_947034895.1. Taxonomy (NCBI): domain Eukaryota; kingdom Viridiplantae; phylum Streptophyta; class Bryopsida; order Hypnales; family Hylocomiaceae; genus Rhytidiadelphus; species Rhytidiadelphus loreus. The sequence goes on along the minus strand of OX344765.1, from coordinate 21,028,940 downwards.
TTGAAAAAACGCGTTCGGGACGAGTGGTGGAATGCTGCAGATGCTTGCAAGGATGCAGGAGTCTTGGAAGGCGAGGGATTTGCAACAATAAGTGGTGGGGACCCTAACTGATCTGTGCCCATTTCTCCAATTGGTTGTCTTGCATGTTGAGCGGGTAGGGACGTGATGTCCGCCGTTGGATCTTGAAGATCTAGTGGCAGAAAGAAGGTGCCCTCTATTATGATGGCAATAGTTGGTTGGGCGACATCTTGCAGTGGATCTAGTATCTAAAACACGGCAGAGTTGTCGGGGAGAGCTTCAACTGAAACGCTGGGTCTTGGAGGAGCATCAGAGCAAGCTTTGTTCCAAAAACGAACTTCCGCAAATTACACGCTGCTGTTAATTACAATGTTGTGAGATGGCAAATGGTAGAAATGGTATCCTTTGGAAGAGTCAGAGTAGCCCACAAAGACGCATTTGATGCTATGGTCGTCAAATTTTGTTCGTTTTTCTTTGGGTACATGAATATATACCAAACACCTGAAGATTTTGAGGTGTTGTAGTTTTAGGACTACCTAATACAATTGTTGATAGGGAATAATTCCCACATTTGCTCATATAGGGAAGCTATTTGTTAGATAATTAGCAGTAGAAATGGCTTCAGACCACAAGAAGGGTGGAATATGATTTGTGATGGAGAAAGTAAATCCATGTGAATCGCGAATAACGTTAGTAAACGTTATGATGTAGGAATTGCCGCCAAGTAATGCAGGGCGAATTTGTCCACACAGGTCTACGCAAAGTAGTTGTAGTGGAGGCAATCCTAGGAGCAAGAGATCGTGCTTGCTTTCCGATGGCGCAACTCTTGCATAAGTCGTGGGAGCTTGTAATCAACGGTACCCCTTTAGCAATGTGGTGAGACCCCATAGATTGTAAACTATGGAAATTTTAAGTGTCCAAGTCTCTTGATCAGAAAGTTTAGACCCTATGATTTGGCAACAATTATCGTGCAGTTATTGTTGTTTCATGGGTTTGTACCATAATCGCACTGACTCAGTGTATTTTTACGCACTGAATCAATGCAAAAACAATGAATATCAATAGTGTACAGTTTATGTATTTTAACTATACAATTGTTGTGCCAAAACTGCATAGCAATCATATAGTTAAAGTACATAAACCATACGCTATTGATATTCATTGTTTTCGCATTGATTCAGTGCGTAAAAATACACTGAGTCAGTGCAATTATGGTATGAATCCATGAAACAACGATAACCGCACGATAATTGTTAACAATCCATTTATCCTTAAGTTTGAGATGTTGTGCCAAAGTTGTGCTAGGGAAGGTGAAGCAACTGCACATACTTGAAATTTGGGGTTTGATACAATATATTGATAGAGTCTAATTTTGAGATCACACTTGCCACATCCCACAACATTGTTTGGTCCTTGATACACCAAACATTGTTTATTATCAAACACCATTTTCAATCCCGTGTCTGCGATTGCTTCAACAGAAAAAAGGTTGAAAGAAAGACCATGCACAAAATACATGTCATTTATGTATATTTTAGTATTCACTATAAGAAACCCGTGTTTTTTGTGGTGTTATGAAGAAATGGGTCATGTTTTCATTGACATCAGTGCATTACAAATTTTGAGCCTATGGGAGACAAATTTTTGCTAATGTTAGAAAAGAGAAGGAGATGTTAGAGCAAAAACATATGGATGACACAAGGGACATATATGTTTTTTTGAACATCAAATAAAACATGGTGACGTTTATTAGAACATTCCAAAAAACACGGAAGTGCCACGTCAACTAGGGTTTTGGAATTCACTTGGGTAAATTTTTATAAGTTATTGTAGGCTAATGTAAAATGCTGACCGGATGTGAAAAAAATTGGAAAAGGGTAGCCATGTGGCATGCTTTGAAAAGAAAAGAAAATGGATGGATGTATACTATGGATGAAAAAAGAATCTCTTTATACAAGTGGAGCAATAGGAAGTAAGACAAACCATATGGGATATGTAAAGTAAAATTTTTGTTCAAAATTGAATGTCTAAATAAACATCCATATGTTTAAAACAACCTCCAAATGTAAAAAAAAACGTCCTCATGTCTGAAACAACATCCACACACAATGTTGTCAAGTTCTCATTTGTGAATTATCCCATATCTTTTGTCGTGGATGGACAACAAATTTCAGTATAAAAGAGACCTCTCCACCCTCCATTTTTACTAAATGCCAATGAAATAATTACTTGACTTTGCCATTAAAGATTCTTTTGATGGTAGATAGTAAATTCTTTGTGAATTTGACAATTTCACTTGTTCATTTCTTTTGGAATTTAAAAATTATTATTATTTCATGTAATTAAATTATTATTATTTTTATATAATTTTATATAATTTTTTTTAAATAATTATTTCATACAATTAATACCATTTGTGATTTTCAGCGAGCCACGTCATGTGCTGTATTGTCATGATGATTTTTTTATTAATAAAAAAGGACATTGTCCAAACAAAAAAAGATGATGTGGCATCTACGTGGCAAGCTTTTGGAGGGTGAAAACACAAGGTATCAACAACCGTTTTCATGAAACATGCAGACATTAGAGCACGTTATAGTAGATTTCAACCGTTTGTGGAAACACCGCCTACAACGGATTTTAGGTGACATTAGAGTTGACATACCTTTAATTGAAAAAAACATACTTTTACATCTTTAAAAACACCATAGAAAACATAGGTTTCTTCTAGTGATTGCTTCCAAAGTTGACAATACCTTTCTGTTCAACAGGGAGGAGTTGCTTCCCAAATCCCAACAATTTGTACCATAGTAGGGCTTGGTGATATCTCTAGGCTAGAGAATTGGTTGGAATCCCCGCTTACATGTTGGAAACACCTAGAATCAAGGATCCAAGTTGAATCAAGTTCATAGCATGGGTCAGCAAGTAGGTCTCCAGTACCGTTGGCACAATTGTAAAAGTTGATCGATGGTGTGGACTTCGAGTTGGCATCATAGAAGTCATTTTAAGGTGGCAACTCCCACATTGAAGTTGGGTCTTGAGGTCCTTTTATCAACATGTTACTATGTAGTATGGGGCCAGAGTATCCTCCGCCGTTGTTTTGGCCCGTTTGGCATGCTTGCGTTCATTTCACTAATTTTCGACAATCCCATAAGAAGTGACTGATTCCACCGCACCAATTGCATGCACAAGCAGTTGTTGTGTTCAGATAATGCGGTCGATATGAATTTCCCGTTGGATGTCTTGATTTTGATGAGTAGGGTGGTCGGAAGCTATATTGTCCATTAGAGGTGTAAGTTGATCGTTGAAAGCAAGTAGCTAGGGCCTCCATATATTGTATCATCATTTTGATCAATTGTTGAAATTGCATGCGCTATGCATGTTGGAGCAGCAATGTCATTAGTGTATCTAGAAATGGAATTTTGCTCAGTGTATTGACCTAATCATAAACAACTTTGTAACTTGGGGATAGAGTATTGAGCATCCTCTCCACAAGGTCAGTTTTAGAAATAGTGTGGCCAACTCCTTTGAGCTACAATTTTGTATCTTGAATTTTTTAGATATATTCATTGATGGATCATCCCTCTTGTAATCTAATGGAGTTTAATTTGTCAAGCAACATTCATCTAGAAGCATTGTTAGTTTTCTCAAAACGTTCTTTGAGTGTGTTCCATGCAATTCTAAGATTGCTAATGTCAGACCTCATGTCAAACAACTCATTGAATATAGACTCACAACAAGACATGGTGATAGAGTAGAGGGCTTTGGCCGTCCTCCTAGTCATCTCCTCTAGCTCATTGATTATGGGTTGGTTGTTCCATGTTGGATCTACATACTTCCAGGTGTTCTCCTTCATCAGGAATAGCATGCATTGCATTTTCCATGTTTGATAGTTGTCTACTATCATTTTTTGGCTCTTAGGCAAGACATCCAAAGTTGCCATGGTTGAATATGAATGTGTATGTCTATTTATGATGCTCTTACTTTTTTTGTTTTCTAACTCGTTTTTTTCCCCCCTAAACTATCAGCTCAGTGATCGGGATTGATCTTCCTTATATATAACAATATTTCTCGACATAGACACAACCTATCTGATATGCACTCAACTTACTCGATTGTTTGCTTATGAACACTATGTACTCAACTTTCTTGATTATGCATTGAACTCCGTTCTCTCATTGATACACTAAACATTGTAGAGAAGTGAAGCAACAAAGATTGTCCCCTCGGAGCTCTGATACCATGATCAAAAAAAATATTGTAACGTAGATGCTAACTTTTACATAAATGATCACACATATGAGTTTGATTGATGAAGTTTGAACCTAAATACAAAAAAGAAGGCAGCATCAAGAACTAAACACTAACTAACCTAATTATTGTAAATTGTCTCTAACCTATATAATATCTACTCGTTATAATCTTAATGTGGCGGATTCTATTTCCATCAGTTGTTGATTGCAAACAAGGGATGCTTGCACTAGCATTACATTGATAGTAGAAACAAAGTCAATTTCACCTATTGCCACAACTTCCCTACATCCCCTACAACAACAAAGTCCACCCTAACCTCAAGATGTGATCACATCACAACATTGCTACATCTCTTAGATATATCATTGCAAAGTATGATCCCAACTTCTTGGATAGTCAAGACGCTACTAAGGGAAGGGAGAGGGTGTCTCTAAAGAAAATTTATATGATTTTAATAATGTAGGAGATGAAGAAAGAACATTAAAAGATTTATAGTGGCCTCTTAAATGCATGTATAACAAGCATATTTAATCTTGAAAAAGACTATGAAGAGCTACACGTCAACACGTTGGTGTAAGAAGCCATGTACAAGAGGCTATGGAAGGGACGTAATGCTCCGACGGTAGGAGGCAACAATGTAGACCAACGGGCAGGAGAGAGAACTTGCTACATGGTAGAAGAAAAAGTCTACTATGTCGAATAAAGGCTACTGAGTGGGTTGCAAGGGCTAGGGGGCAAGGATTGGGAGGACTTGAGTCTAGCTTGAAGGCCTTTTTAGCCTTTTATACATGGGCATGAGATGGCAACCTAATTGCAATTCATATTGTTATAGGAAAGGGGCCATATTTCATTGTCCAACTATCTTGAACATCATAAATAGAGAGAGATTTGTAGAATTGATGAGATGCTTATAAATTACCAATCTGGAAACTTACGAGTGAGACAAAAACTTACTAGGTTATGACAAAATGGAACAAGCTGAATGGTTGCTAAATGCCATTAGAGACTCATGCAAGGGGGCTTGACATTTGAGAAAATATGTAGCTGTAGATGATATGATGATAAAGTACAAAGGCTCATATTGTCTTTCATGGAAATATATGCCTATAAAACCTCCAACATAGTATATAATTAAAGGTTTGGTGTTTAGCAACTTTGTTTCCAAGTTTGTTTCAAATTTTCAAATTTATTGTGTAAAATTCATAGCAATGGAAAGAACACCTACAACTCAAAACTTCACATTAGTACACAATGTCGTATTGAATTTATTAGTGGGTCACCAAAGAAAGGGCACATCATAATAATGGATAACCATTTCACTTCTATTGGACTATTCAAGAGTTTATTAGAGAGAGACGTTTATGTCTCTTGAACTCTACACACAAATTGGGTGGAAATACCATTGGTATTGAAGAATATTAAATCTTTTGCACGGAGTGCTCAAGGGACTTTGGAATGGTGTATATATGATTCAAGAACCATGAGTTGTGTTGCTTGGAATGGTACATGACTAGTGCTTTTACTTTCTACACATGTTGTTCCTATTCAATTTCTAGTAGAGTTTCCCATAGTCACTATACCTCAAAAGAATGGTGCAACAAGGAAAAGGATCCAAACTTCTCCTATACACTTAGAATATACAACTCACAAGCATTATGCCAACATTGTAGACCAATTGTGTAGATTATATTGCTCTTAGAACCGGTCTCACAAATGGTGGCATCGTGTTTTTATGTTTCTATTAGACATGGAAATGGTGAACATGTTTGTCTTTTATATTCGTGAGTGCAAAAATGGTGAAGAGTAGCAAAGGCCAATGATCCGTCTCTAATTCAAAATGGAGAGATGAAGACATTGAATAATGACAAAGGTAGAATTAACATAAGTTTGCGGGTTTTAGTATTTTTTTTTCCTCATAAAATCCTACTTATAGAATTTTTTTTTCCATACATTGCATTACTTGTTTGTTACAATTTGCAAAAAAAAGTTTTAATTTTTAATTTTGGACAATCTGAAAATTGAAAATCGACAGTTTTGGACTTTTCCTCTTCCCAAACACCTTGGGTGGTTCAGGGGTAAAATTCAATTAAAAAACCCGTCTTCAATGTTGACAAAACTGACAAAATTTTGTTTCCAAACATACATCCCAGAACTTTTGGAAAAGGATTTCTTCCATTTGTATGTGGAAAAAAAATAAAGCTAAATTTTTCTATTTTGAACATCTCCAGAACCTTATTTTCCGGAATTTTTTTAAACATATGCCAACCTTGACCACTCGGTATGGTAATCTTTACTAATATTATTCTTAATATTTTACCAAAATCCCAGGAATACAAACATAGGGAGTATGCTAATCACTCGTCACCACCAGACCCTGCTTTGCAAGGCTCCTTCGTTACCTGTTTCACTTCGGTTTTCAATTGTCGTTCAACGACATTTTGTCGCCATGGCCTTGAGAGAGCTGAGGGTCGAAATCTGGTAGGGTATTTGGTAACTCGTCCTCAATTCCTTCTGTTTCCTTGAGGCTGGGATTATGGCTTGACGTGTAACTTGCTGAGGTGTCAGGAGCAATTGGACCGGGGCTCTTGTGGACAGAGGTGAGCACATCTTTCAGAGTTCAATCAGCGTTTTTTCAATTGTTTTGTGCTTGTGTTTCAATTGAACTTTGGAGGGCAGCAACAATGTAAGTTTAGAAACCTTAGAAATTGTGGTGCTCAGGTCAGTGATCAGGTGCACTCTTTTTCCATTTTAGGAGGTGCACAAAGTTTTAGGGTTCGAAGTTGATTTGTTCTGTATGAAGTGATAGAATCTTCCTCCTCTCTTCTTCTCTTCTGTCAATATTTCGGGCTCTTCACAGCTCATTTAGCGGCTCTGTGCCCCAGTTTGTCTCAAATCTGTTGGATAATCTTGGACGAATTGAGTTGCTGTCGTGCATGCTTTGGTTTATTTTGCTCCTTATGGGTTTGGTGGTGGCATGAAGTTGTGGCAGTTTTGTGGTTTCCATAGCTGAGTAATGTGAGTCTATCAGTCGAATCAGGCAATCAGGGAACTTCTTACATTATCTTTCATATACTTGAGAGAGACTCTGTCAAAATCCCTAAAGGTAGGGACAACGATGAGCGTGGTTCTTTGTATTACATTGGTCAAGTTCTGTATGTTCTTGTTAGCATATGAAAAGAATTCAACGTGCCAAATAAATGCGTCCAAATGTTAGAATACTGCATGCAAATGTTATAAAAGTTCACAGTTTGATGGGTAGATGATCTAAAACCCACATTTCAACAGATGTATAGGTTGTCTGTTTAATACATACTCATTGTCTAAATTATTAGGGTGACAGTATTCAATACACACTCATTGTGTAAGTTTTTAGAGTGATGATTTGGGGGCAATTGCAACTATGGGTGTCCTTACCTGCTGGATCATTGTCGTCTTGTTTTGCATGAGCCCAATTTTTGTCCCAGTCTCTTTAGTCATTGGATCAATGAAAAATTAGAGAATCTTCAGGATGAGTGGCTCAGGGGACACTACCTACTAAAATGTACACCTCTGGTTCATTCTCACCTCTGGATGCCATATGTGATTTAGCAGAGTAGGAGGCCTCTGAATATGCTTATGTTTAAGCAGCATGTACTGTAGTCTCCTATTTTGTTCAATCCTTATTGACTGCTATTCCTATGATGTAGAACTTTTATCTGAGTCTAGAATTTCTGCATTGGGCACTCTATGACTATGACTGTTGTGACTGATGTCTTAGTAAGATTATTTGCACATGATCATTTCGCCTGCCATCGCCTGTGATGCAAGAAAAGCATAAGCTCTTGTGTTTAAGCAGCATGTACTGTAGTCTCCTATTTTGTTCAATCCTTATTGACTGCTATTCCTATGATGTAGAACTTTTATCTGAGTCTAGAATTTCTGCATTGGGCACTCTATGACTATGACTGTTGTGACTGATGTCTTAGTAAGATTATTTGCACATGATCATTTCGCCTGCCATCGCCTGTGATGCAAGAAAAGCATAAGCTCTTGAATTCATAAATTTTTTTCGTGACACATGCTGCTAACAAATTCTTTTGCTTCCACAAGTTCGAGGACATGAGACTGGACCTGAACTCCAGAACGATCTCAATATTGTTTGGATGGAAGTAAGGTCACATCTTCGAGTTTTAATTTTCAAAGTTCTTTCAAATTCATAACTCATCTCAAGGATCTTTCATATTCCTGATAAATACTCTTGAAGTGTTCTTCCCCACATGTTCAAAAATGTTTTAAAATCAGAATTATGTATGATCATTAGCATTTCTAGGATAGTTTCTTAGGGAGTAACCCCTAAATGTTTTGGACTATGTTTTCACCATAAATGCTCCAAAACAGCCATTTCTAGTACAAGTATCAAATTTTAGAAAAAAAACATTTTTGGACACATATAATTGTAGGATCTTGTAGTGCACTGGTTTAAAAAAATGTTACAAAAATTTCAAAAACATTCACCGTGTAGATTGCAAAATATTAGAGTTTGAAGTGACAAAACTCCTTTTTATGGCCTTGCAAAAAATAGGGCAGCTACACTTCACAAGGTCTCATTTGTATGAAAAAATGTCCCAAATGGTGGTGCTTTTTTGGATTCATTCTTCAAGGCAAGTTGGTTGCATATTTGAAAAAATTTAGATCATTTGAAATTGTACAACATATAGGAATAAAATAGTATGCAGAAAGAAGTTGAGAATGATTCAAAATACTAAATTGTTAACAATTTATTTATAAAACTGAAAAATGCTAATCTGCCCTAATTTTCAAACTCCTCATAGCTTTAATCTCATTAATCAAAATAAAATAATTCAAAGCTTTATGTGTGTGTATATATATATATATATATATATATATATATATATATATATATATATATATATATATATATATATATATATATATATATACATGAATAAATCTAGAAAATCAGTTTCAAATTTTTATTGAAAAAATTTTAGTTGCCCCCCAAGCAACGAAAACTACATATCATACAATAATTCTTTAACCATGTAGTCAAAAGTTATGAAAATTGTTGGGCCTTAAAGCTATTTCTTGGGCACATATTCTGTGAAAATTTCAAAGAAAAAAAATAAAAACTCCATTTGTAGCGAGCTGCCCAGAATCGTCATGTTGCCAAAAATGCAATTTGTGCATTTAGGGGTTAACCCCTCATTGCCGGAGGTCTATTTGAGTTCAAAAACATCATTGCTTTTGAAGTGTTGTAGTTCAAAATTTCAGTAAAGTATAGAAATCTTAACCCTACAATCTTGTAGAGTATATGTTGTAGATGACGTGAATCAAATTTGGAGTCATTTGACCATGTAGATTGAAAGATTATAATGTTTTAGTATTGAAAAAAGCTGCTGAAATTTTCCTAGAAACACATTTGGAAGTGAAATTTGATTTCTAAACCTACTCAAATGAAAAAAATTAAACTATAAAATGATTTAAAACCAAAATACCAACACATCTCTGAAAAAAATATCATAGAATTGACTCATTGTGTCTGCAAAATGGCTTTCAAATGTCAAAAAAATAGCAAAAAAATTAGCAAAAAACACTTGTAAGGTTGAAGCTCCTCCAACTAAAATGCTTTTCAGTCACTCATTACTTTTTGGATTGAGATGAAATTTTAGCCACATAAACTAGACTAGTATGCGCATCTTTTCCAAAAAACATTAATGGAAATTAACATTGTATGAAGAAGAAACAAGCCGCCAAAGTTCACTGTAATCCAAAAATGTCGAGATTTTGAACTTCAATTTTCTTCCAAACATTCCAAACAACTTGTATTGACATGAAAATTTTACCACAATAACTAGAATTCAAAGGGAACATAATACAACAAATTTGATTGAAAACAAACATTGGATGAAGGAGATACAAGCCCTTGAAGTTGTAGCCTTCAAATGCAGTTTGGTGAAGCCAAATTGAACCTGTGAACTTTGATTGGCTTCCAAGAAATCATTCATCTTGGATTTATTTGAAAATTTTACTACATAAACTAGAAGAGAGAGTAAAAATTTACCAATAAATTTTTTGAATTTGGACATCAGATACAAAAGTTACAACCCTTTGAATTGGACTTGATACTATGTGAGGACACTCTTTGTCCCCTCCGGTGATGAGGGGTTAAAGTTAGATTCCTTCATTCAAGTTGGATTAGTTTTAGATGAATGTAATATTATTAATGTGAATTTCTGGATGAAATGAAATGAAAATTGAATGACAACCACATTATCTGAGATTGTATGAAGATATTGTAGATTATATAATTGTGACTTTGTATAAAATGTCATGAACTTCGATACTAATGTTTAGTCCATATCCAAAAAAATACTATCTTTGTCCACCTTTCTCTACTTTTATTTACACAAGAAAGAGAGGTGCTAGAGTTCGCAATGGCCACAAAGAATGAGATGGAAGGGGAAGGAGAAAGAGAAGAGAGTACGAAAAAGGTAGAAATGCAATTTTATTGTTATATAAGATAAATTATGCATCAAATACCATAATTAAAGTCTTGTGTTTTATGGAATGTATTCAATTTTGTTTAATAATAAATATATCCATGGAATTTTGCATAGAAAGTAGGTATTATATGAATATATTGTTGATATGCATTGAAGAATGTATCACTGATATGAATGCATTCAACTAATTATATTTATATTAAAATTTTACAATATTCTAAAAATAATAATAAAATTTAGTATAATTTATAAGGAATTATGTAATGATTTTTTTTATTAAAAGTACACTAAAGTTTCAAAAAAATCAAAATTTATTTTTTTTCAAATTTTTTTAATTTATTTTTCAAATATTAAATTATGAGATATTTAGATAATAGAATTCTCTTAATATTTTTTTAAGTTGCTACTAATAGTATGATGATGAAAGACTTTCAAACAATACTTCTGGAACCATCTAAATTTTTGAAGATGAAATGACAAATTAAATTTTACAAGGAAAATAAGAATGCATGATATGACAATTAAAAACAATAGACAATGGTTATATTAGAAATATCTTTCATTTTCTTGATCCCTAAACTACTATCTTTCCAAGAAAATTATATTCAAACTATATAAATTTGATTTATATAATAGAATATAAAATGATGTCAATTTGTTTTTTTAAATGCGCTGATGTTTAACCCCTCATCGCCTGAGGGGACGAAAAGTGTCCTCATGTATATTTCAAAGTGCTGTAACTTTTGCATCCGATATCCGAATTCAATAAAACTTGTTGGTAAAGTTGAGCTCTCTCTTCTAGTTCCTGTGGTAAAATTTTCAGATCAATCCAAGATTTACAAATTAAATGGGAGCCAATCAAAATTCACTGGTTCAATTTGAATTCACCAAACTGCATTTGATGACTGAAACTTTGGGGGGGGGTATCTCCTTCATACAATGTTCGTTTTCAATAAAAAAAAATTGGGTTATGTTCCCCTTTTAGTCTAGTTATTGTGGTAAAATTTTCATGTCAATACAAGCTTTTTTGAATGTTTGGGAGCAATTCAAAATTTAAAATCCAGACATTTTCGGATTACAGTGAAATTCGGCGGCTTGTAACTTCTTCATACAGTGTCCATTTTCAATAAAAAAATTTGTGAAATTTGCACATACTAGTCTAGTTTGTGTGGCTAAAATTTCACATGAATCCAAAAAGTAATGAATGACAGATGCTTTTTAGTGGAGGAGGTTTAGCCTTACATGGTGTTTTTTGCAACTTTTCATGCTATTTTTTGACATTTCAAATCTGTTTTGCAGACAGATTGAGTCAATTGAATGATATTTTTCCACCAATGTGTTTATATGTTGATTTTGAATCACTTTATAGTCTCAAGTTTTTTCATTTGAGTAGGTTTAGAAGTCGAATTTCACCTCCAAATGTGTGTTTTTGGAAAATTTCAGCATCTTTTGCTAACACTAAAACAGTATAATCTTTCAATCCATGCGGTCAAATGGCTTCAAATTTTTTCTGTGTCATCTGCAACATGTTCACTACAATATTGTACGGTTAAGATTTCTATAACTTAGCGACATCTAAATTTACAACACTTCAAAAGCAATGTTGTTTTTGACCTGGTATGGACTTCAGGCAATGAGGGGTTAACCTTTAATTAAAGTACAAAATTGGAACTTTAGATAACTTTACAATTTTTGGTAGGCCATCATGGATACAAATTTTGTTTGATTTTAATGAAATTTGGTGTAGACATGTAATTTTCTAGCTTCATTAACCCCTAAATGTCTAAGGTCTTTTTTGAGCTTCTTGAAAATTGCTCTAAACAAGACAAAAAATCCAACAATTTGATAGGTTTTATCAATTTATTTTGAATTATAACCACATGAATTCAAATTAGACAAGTTATGGATCACATGGAGAAAAAAATTGCAACAATACCACATATAAATTGAAAGATTACTATGTTTGATCATGAGGATGTAAAAACTGCGAAAGTAATTTGAAGTCTTTCAATCATCTTTTTACATGACAAGCCTAAAATAATGGGCTTAAAAAATGTAAGGTTGAAAGGCAAAATGTATAGGACCATAACCAATTTATGGCATCTCAAAATCTACTCTACAATTCTTTTAAATTAAATTAACAATTTGATTTTATCCCAATATCTAATGTAATTGAGGCTCATCTCCAAGAGCTCTCAATACCCAAAAGTTATGTTTTTCAATGGCCCTCATTGTATGAAATCTTGCATAGAATCATAATAAATGTTCTTTTATAAAAAAATTAATACTAAAAATATGCTTGTAAAATCATTCACCAAAAAAAAAAATCTAAAAGTATTAGTTTGGTAAGATTTTATATAATTTCAAAGTTTTGTCAACCCTAAAATATGGTGTCTTGGACATTCGGGGAGTTAAGGCATGCAATTTTTGTAGCATTCAAAATATACCATTCAAAAGTTATACCCCAAAACATCCCAATCAAGTTTTTCTTTTCAAGAAAGGGCAATCTAAGCAATCTACAAAAATCACTTTTTTTTAATTAAAAAATATAGGATGTAAATCCTTAGACTTATGTGTATATTGAATGCTTTGAATCATTCTATTATAATTAATGAGATGAAAGTTAAGAGGAGTTTTATTTTATAAATAGTCATGCAATCTCTTTCAAAAATAAAATTAGAGGCTCATTTTTTAACTTAATTTTTAATATTTTTTTTAAAAGATAAAATCTTAAGGTGAAAATTACTTATTACAATATTATTGCCATTGGGATGGACTTTTCAAATCTATATGTAAGTTATTAATAATTTAGTGCTCTCCAACATTTTGTACCTCCTTCTATTTAATATTTTTTACAAAAATGAATATGAAGTTCTTTTGGTGAATTTTTTTATATACATTCAAAAATTATTTCCTTGAGATTATGTTTTTCTTTAGAAATCTTAGGACATACTCATTATTCTATAAATGCTTTGAAAGATGAAACCTTACAATTTGGAAGACGGATGAAAGAAACTTGTTTCGTTACTTTGGCAACTAAGATCATGCAATCTACATGGTCAAATTTTCTGAAGAAAACTCCTTGCACTTCCATAGTAGTTTAGTTAAATTTTGTATAGTTAGATTTCCAAAACAAAACATCATTTATCATTTTTCTCAATGCACTAAAAAATGGCAGTTTGGAGCACTTACTAGGGTAATTTGGTCTTTGAGGGATAACATACCACTTACAAAATGTACATATTATTTACTGATTAGTAAATAAAATTTGAAAAGTCCAAATAATAACATGAAGAAAATTCAAACCATTACATTCATGGATTTTTTCTTGCAGCATCAAAAAAATCATTTGAAATTAAAATAATCATATGACAACCCAATAATCAAATATTTAATGAACTAATGAATTTCAAATCAATGGTAGAAAAAATACGATTGTGTTTATCACATAAATAGCATTCTAAGTATTTCACGAACTTGATGAATATTTTACCATTGTTTTTTATTTGAATACTCATCCTATTCATTTTAATTTATAATAGTTTCTAAATTTATGGCTATAATATTCATAAAATTGAGTGACCCATATTCATTGCTATTGGCTATTGACCTTATATCACTAACTTTTACACTTTAGAACCATTTCGTTTGAGAGTTGAAGCACTTAGAATAAATAGGAAGAAAAGACTTGTTCATTGCTTGGTAAGAATTTTGGACAACATCTAAACATCTATTTTAAGATTGAAAGTTCAAAATGCAAAGAACCCAGATGTACATGCTTTATCTTAAGAGTGGAGATAAAATGCTCAGGGGGTATGCAATGATGCTAGTTTGTGAGCCTAAAAGCATGAGCTTATGAGTGTATGTTTTGTGAGCCCAAAGCATCAATTGAAAAAAACTTGAAATTTTTGAGGCCAACAAAGAAAAAATGGAGACGTTTCAAAATTTTGATTTTGATTTTCATCCCTATGACCGTGGACCTATGACCGTGGGGCCTTGCTTGCATGTGCACTGGGCTTGGCTTGGCACATTGATAGATGACAACTTCAATCCACCTTCAGACCCATTTTTGTTCTTCTTGTGAAAATGTTTATTCATGATCAAGCTTTTGAAGAAATTCCAAGGGAAAACAAATATTTTGGAATGTCTCCATCATGTCCAAAACGAGTCAAATGAGGAAAATTTTAGAATGTCCTACCCCCAAAATCCTCAAAGGGACTTCCTAGTGCTTAGAGTTCTTTTTGGAAATGATGGAGTTGTGACACACATTCATTTATTCAAAAGAAAATTTGAAAACTAAAAAAAAAGAAGTGTTTCTAGAGTCTCCTACCCCAAAATCTGCAAGAAGATTCTTGAGAAGGCGAAGTCATGGAAACAAAAAAATAATAGATTTTTTTTTAATTTTTAATTTTTAACTTTGAGAGTACAAAACTCCAGACTCCAAAGGGGTCTTGCGGTAACGAAATGGGGTTTCAAGGGGTTACAAAGTTGTGATGAAGGAAAAATAAATAAAAATAAAATCTTTTAATTATTCTTTTTTTTAGAGTCCCAAATCCAAACCCTTGCAAGGGATTTCTTAACATTGAAAGGGATATCTTGAGATGATTAAGTTGTAGAAAAAATACAATAATTTTTTTTTTTAATTTAATTTAATTTAATTTTTTCTTTTAATTCCTTTTTAAAGTCCTAAATTTTCAACCTCTCAAGAGGGTTCTTCGTATCGAGAAGGGTTTCTTGAGGTGACAAAGTTCTAGAAAAAAAAAAAAAAATTTAATTTTAAAAACGAAAGTTCTGAACCCCAAATCCTAAACCTTGCCAAGGGTCTCTTTGTACTGAGAAGGGTTTTTTGAGGTGACAAAGTCGCAAAAAAAAATTTGCAAAAAAAAATAAAAAATAAAAAATTCTTTTTTTTAGTTGAAATTCTCAAACTCCCAAATCCAACCAAGGGTCTCTTTGTACCGAGAGGGTTTTTTGAGGTGACAAAGTTGCTAGAAAAAATTGAAAAAAAATAAAAACTTGGTTGAAAAATCCAAACTCAAAACCCCACCAGGGATCTCTCTATACTAAAAGGGTTTTTGGGGGGTGACGAAGTCGCAAAAGAAATTCAATAATTTGAAATAATTTAAAAATATATATTTTTTAATTATTTTCCGTTGAGATTCCCAATCCCCAAACTCCGCAAGGGGTTTCTCAATACCGAGAGACCCTTGACAAGGTTTGAAGTTTGGAACTTTCAATCCAAAATGAGTTTTTTTTTTCTTTTTTATATAATTTTTTGTCACAATTTTGTTAACCCCCAAAATCCTCTCGATATAGAGAGCCCTCTAGATGGGTTTGGAGTTTGAGACTTTCAACCAAAATTTTAAAATTTTAAAAAAATTATTTATTTATTTACTTTAAGTCAACTTTGTCACCCCCCAAAAACCCTCTTGGTATAGACAGTAGAGATGCCTTGTGGGATTTGGAGTTTGGGACTTCTTAAAAAAAAAAAAATCAACACTTCTCTTTTTTTTTGCAACTTTGGGGATTTTGGGGTTTGGAACTTTCAACAAAAAAAAATCAATTATTATTATTATTATTTAGTTTGAGAGTTCCAAATCCTAACACACACAAAGGATATCTCCAAATTGAAAGGAGTATTGGGGGTGCCAAAGTCGCAGAAAAACTAATTATTATATATATAGAAGGGTTTCTAGGAGGTGATGGAGTTGTGAAATAATAATAATAATATTAATAAAAAGAATAGAATCTTTTTAAAAAGAATTTTGAATTTTTTGAGAGTTCCAAACCCCTGACCTTTTAAAAGATTTCTTGATATATATGATATTTCTTGTTGTATTTTGTTATCAAGAATCTTCCATTTTCATAATTTTTTCCAAGATCAACCTCCAAAACACCTTCATCCTAATCCATGGTATTAGGCCCTAATCGAAAGAAAAAACCCCAAAAAATTCTAAAATTAGAGGCTCACAAGTTCATAAACTCACAGGCTCTCTAGCTCATGCTTTTAGGCTCACAAAATAGCACCCCTCCAAAAAAAGATTTTTGTTGTCACTTCAAATGCTAATATCATGCAATTTACATGGTGAATTTTTTTGAAATATTTTTTACATCTTCTCAAGCCAATGTACTACAAGATCCTATGGTTACATGTGTTCAAAAATGTTTTTTTTCAAAAATTTGGCACTTGTACTAGAAATGATAGTTTTAGATCGTTTTCAATGAAAATTTAGTCAAAATCCTTTAGGGGTTAACTTGGCCTCACCACCATGGTTTGTCACTATGAAAATGAAGGTCTATTTATAAACAAAAAAAGAGACAATATTGCCTGAAAGTAGAAAAGGTACCAAAAATAGAGTTAAAATCTAAAAGTGTAAATTAGAACCGCAAGCACTCACTTGCAATGGATGACCATGAGTTGCAATCCCTATAACAGAAACAAAGAAAGACACTAAAAAGTGTGTATTTAGGCTCCAAAACTAGAAATTTCTAGAAATTTCTAAAAAATAATGTTCAAAAACATCATTCAACCCATCAAAAACACTCTTCTAAGCTGAAAATAAATGCCAAATGCCAAACCATTCCAACTATACCATTGGATTCCTTGGCAACTTTCAAATTTTATTCAAATCCAAGCTATAATATCCCTAGAATTCAAAGTTTGTACATATTTTTTAAAAATTAAAATCTACAAATTTTCAAGATTTTAAATTTTCAAGTCTATCCAAAATGAAGATTTCAGAAATCTAGCCAAATTCCTCGTTTCCAAAAATCTTCCAAAATCCTAGATTTTAAAAAAAGACCTTCATTTAGGGACACGGGCAAATATGACAAAAAACTAAGAGATCTACATTTTCCTCAAAAATCACTAAAATCTCACATTTTTTGAAACAACCATTAGAGGAGATTTCAGCCCCCTGGAGGGTTGTAAGTTCCCAGACTGCGGGAACTGGTTCGCAGGGGGCCGCAGCAGCTTGCAGACGTGGCATGGCGACTTCCACGTCGGAAAAAAATTAAAAAAAAATTCTGTTTTTTTTCGCATTTCAAGAGTAAAATTTTTTTTATTTTTTTTTTAAATTTTTTTATTGGAAACAGCCATTCCCCGAAAACTGCAGGGGGACAATTCCCCCGCAGCTGCTTGAAACGGCCCTCCAAGGGTCCGAAAACTCCTCTAATGTAAGTTTGTAATACACTTCTTCTACTAGTACCACAAACATGAGCAACTAAATAGAAGTTGAAATTTTGTCCTTCCACTCAAAATTGCTACCACAAGGAAGAAAAATGAAAATTGGAGGGAATGACTTTGGGAGCTTTTTAAGTTTTCTCCTCCAATTCCAATCACTCTAAAAACAATATAAATTTCCTAGAAAACGCTTAAGAGTTCCTACAAATCCACAAGTGAGAAATTAAGAATCTACACACTAATCAAGCAACTGTCACTCCACCAAAGGATAATTTAAGAGTGCACATGTATGAAAGAGAAAATTGAAAGCTTAAAAAATGATTTAATCACCATAGCCACAATTTTACAACAAAAGAGCTCTTTCTTTTTAAAATACATACAAAGCTTAACTAGACAAGGATACCAAGTCAAGGAAGCTTGATCATCCACCTAATACTCCCTAAGGGTAGTTGAATAAAGGACCAAATAGATGAAAACTCCCTAAACTCAATGTAGACTATAGTCATCAACTAATGTAGTTTAAAACAATACATCCATCTAATGTGGCTTAATTAGCACTTGATGCAACTTCTTATAAAAAGGCCGATTTCAAAATTTCTACCTTTTTCTCAAAATGATCGATAACTCTCATTTAATTTATCATGAAAGTATGGAATGAGTGTTTCTAAATCTAAAAAGGGATGGAATATTAAGACTCCTATTTTAGCCAAGTCATTGACACGTGCACTATAGGTTTGGGCTTGGTTGCAATCTAGAAAGGGTATTCTCCTAGTACTAATCCCTTGTACTATCACCAACTGCACCTATGCTTCCTTGAGAACACATAATTCATCTAAAATTAATAGATTGAAGCATTTTAGGTACTCCAAGATCCTAAGGGCAAAATATTGCATTGATAAGTACTTTACAAATTGTAGTGTAATACTCTTTTTAAGAAGTTTTGTTTATGAAATCTAATAATGTGGTGCAAAACTAAAAAAAAACTTTAAGTCCAAAGTAACAATTGAGGAGTTCATAGTTCCCCAACATTTAATCATCACATTTTAGGAATTGCAAAGGTAGGACTATGAAAGTATATGGTGCATAGATACTTGATATAAGGTAAACCAACCTATAACAGGCAGAATGGCTGGTTTGCCATGTTCACATTTTTGAAAAAATTTAAAAAAAATTCTCTATGAAGATAAACATGAGGAATGCAAAGAGCAAGTGAAATTTTATTTTTTGGACAAAAAATGAATTTTTTATGAATTTTTGAAGTCTGCTGTGCAATTGGCTTTAAAGAGTCTATAGACTACCCCAAATCAGCAGAAAAGTGTTTCCATGATGGTCATCTAACCACCTAATGCAGTCAAAACATTTTCTAACATGGCTCCAAGATTTCCTAATATGGACATGACATGAAAGAATTACAAAATAACTTTCTACTACCAGTTTACACTGAAAATGGGTAAGTGTCCTAAGACAGTTACCAATAACTTCATGACCATTTCCCAAGGCTTTGATTATGGCCACAAATTAATCAAATGCAGTTCTAACCCCATTTATTGGAAAAAGTTTGTCATGGGTTGATTTAAGATTGTAATGGGTAGTTCTCTAGGAGCCTGTCATAGGAGATTTGCCTTTCATAGGCTTGTTTACCTTACTTTACCACATGTCATGTATTTATGAGTTTGTGCTAGCAATTCATCAACATTAAGTGCACCTAGCGAATCCCTACCAACCTCAACCTTGCCAACAACCACAATCCTTGCTCCATCTACAACTTGTTGATGTTGCGTACGAGGTGTCCACCTCTTGACATTGAAACTTGGTTGGATACCTATCTTATCTATCCATTATTGGCTTCCCTATAGGTACATGGACAACATGCAATAGCACGATGGCTTGTTGCATGGACTCTTTATGATAGTGTGCACCATAGACATTGTATTCCACATTTTGCATGTCTAGGAAAATATTTGATGTCATCTCTATGATGAGGGCTCATGCATAAAACTGCATTAACAAAAAGAAGTTTGTGTTGTACCCCAAAGCTAGTATCAACAACCATTCTTTGGGAGATTGGATCTCCATGTAAAAATTATTGTCACTAAAGTCTCTGGAGACATAAACAAGACCCCAAAACCTTTCAATCAAGCATTACTAGTAGCACGGAGAATAGTAGAGCCCTAGTGTCTAAATTAAGTCTTCAATACTATTTAATCTTGCAATCCAAGTAGTAAAAGTTTCCAAAACATCTTGCACAAATTTCCATAGTAATTAACTACAATATTATACACAACAATTTTAATAAAACATCTATTTGCTTTATTTATACTCAGTGCATTAGAAAATAACAATTTTTGTACCTCCATTCAATAGGAGTTAAAATATTTCATCTCATCAAGTATGTGTTGAAACCAACCACAAAATAGTGTTGTGTTACTGTGTTGTCATTTTGCACACACCTCGCGTTGTGCTACATTGAGAATCCTCAAATTTTGAAAGAAGTAGAGGTCAAAGTTCCACTCGAATTTTAGAATTTTGTTACTATTACAAAAAATCTAATTGAAAATGATTTGAAAGGCCACAATATTGGAGAGTAGTACTAATAGACCTAAAAGCATAGTAAGCTAAGTGTACCTAAAAGAGATGTAAACCGTATATTTATTTAAAATAAAATAAAATGTCTCCAAAAAATAAAATCATTAAAGAACCAATGATAGTTGAAGAAAAATTATTTGAAAATATTTAAGAAAGGAAAACATTTAATCCTTCAAAGATGTCGAATTAAAGGATAACTCTATATCATTACAATATTCTCTATTATTTCAACTTTATTATTTCATCTTCAGTTTGAATATGTAGAATCTAATTGATTACTTGAACATACAATAACTTACATTCTAATTTCTTCCATTTATAAATGTGTTGTTTTAGATTCTTTGTACACATCCTCAATCAAACGGTGGAATCAGGAAAAAAATTGGTTAGGATAGTTTACCTTAGAAGATGGCCAATACTATCTTCCATTAAAATTTCATTTGTGTGGAGTAGTAAATCAATTATATGTGGCACACTCATTTGTTTTTAGAGTGCCTTTTTCCACCAATAATTAGAAGAAACCATCAACTAAATAATAAATAATAAATAACTACAAAATTATAAGTGATGAAATTTTTGAAAAATAAATAAATCCCTAAATTCCTAAACTCTTTCTTGAACTTATTGAAGCAAGTTTTGAACAAAACTAGAAATAAACTTCTTACTAGTTTTAACAAAAAAATTCAAATTGTATTAATAGGATCTTAATTTAGATGAATATGAATAATGTGGGTTAGAAAACACATATAAATCCATTAGATGAGATTTGGGGTGTCCAGAAGACTGCAAGTTATCATGTAGTGATAACCAACAAACTTGACTACTGCTACAATGACATCGCAACAGTCCTATGTGGCCAAGAGGTTGTCACTTCATTTTTCAATTTTTTTTTCTTTTTAATTTTTTTTTGCATTTTAGAATTTAAAAAAAAAATTCTAATAGCCGGCCGTTCCTTCACTGCGGGAAAACAGTGAAGGGAACATACTTGAAACGGTCTTCCGGAGGCCCCAAATCTCACCAATTAAAAACTTGGAAGTATCTCAAAGATTTCTAATCCTTTGGTTATACATCAAGCCTAAATTTGAGGTCATATAAAAAAACATGAAGTTAAGGAAAATTTAAAATATTATTATAGTCAATTTACTCTATTTCAAAATCTATACACTTTACAAATACTTGAAATCAATTTGCAATGTAATTTCCTCCAATGTTGCTATTTTGTGAGTATGTGAGTATGAGCCTATAAGCAGTAGTAGGGATTATGTGAGCATTGAGCTCGAAAATTTGAAGAAGCACTAGAAAACTTAATAATATCCCTAAAATGGATTCCATCTAGAAATTTTAGTCAAATTTTACTATTATTAGTAAATTTTTGCACCTATTACTATGGACCTGTTACCGTGGACCTATTACTGCAGTTATGTAGATTTTAGATGAAAATTATAATTTTCAGTGTTGTTTAAAAAATAATGAAGTATACATTATGAAAATGATGAACTTAATTGATATGAAAGATGGATGGAGATGGAAATAAGTTTGTATAGAATATTGATTGATCATTGTCCTATAGCAATGTAGATCTTCTCGGAGCTGATGGGAGCTCGGATGGGAGGGTACCAATAATATTCTCTTAATGCACCGTCGTTGGACTTGTTTAGATTTTAGAAGAATTTTTTAATATCTAATGATCTTTGTCATAATAAATTTTATTTTGGTTGATCATTATCTTGTAGCATCATAGATCTTCTCATGGTCAATGGGAAGGTACCAACACTTCTTTCTAGATTTGCAAGTCGACGGACTTGTTTAGATTTATTTTTATAAAATTAATAATAGGAATTCAATATATGTGGAAAGAGCTTGGCCACACCAAATTTCATTTTTGTTGAACATTATTTTGTAGTAGCTTCAGTCTTCCTGAAACCAACGGAGGGTACCTATATTTTTGTCTTGATGTGCTGATAATTGGACTTGTTAAGATTTTGAAAAAAAATATTTGGTTGATAGGGATTATTTTTGTAAAGAGTGAGCTTAGTACACCAAATTATTGATTAGTTGACCATTGTTCTCTTGTGGGACCTTCCAAAGATCCAACTCTTCCATCTTTGATCAAATGGTCATTTGGTTAATCACTTCCTTCTTATTGCTTGGTACCTCTTGGCGTCGAGAGGAGGATCAAGAACTTGTCATCTTGATGTGCTACTTATTAGACTTCATTAGATTTTAAGTAGAAAAAAATGTTTATTAATTACGATTTGTTTGAAATTGACTGAGGTTGTTCCATTGAGATTATAATCACCCTCCTCTTGTTGTTGGTTACCTCTCAGTGCCAAGAGATCCTCCTAACCATAGAAGAAGGGGGAGAAAAAAAAAATCATATTTTTCAGTCTTTAGGGGGGTCCCCTCGGCGCTAAGAGGTACTCAACAATAAGAAGGGAGTGGTTATAAAAATCAAAATCTCAATGGAACATCCTTAATCGATTGCAAATGAATTTTGACTAATTACCAATTTTTTCTTTCTTAAAATCTAGCAAAGTCCAATAAGTAGCACATCAAGGTTGTTCAAAGGACCACGGTAATAGGTCCACATAAATAGGTTTATAATAATAGGTACCAAAAATGATAAAATTTGACCAAAATTTTAAAATGGATCTCTAAAATATTATTTTGCTCACATGCTTACAAAATAGCAACCTTGTCATTTCCACCTCAAATTCTAACGTACTTGAGATTCACCTTCTAAAGCTACTATATAAATTTTGAGGGTTTCAAAAATGTCACCTTCTCAAATTTTAGGGTGTCCAAAGAGCCCAATTCCAAATAAAAGTTAAATCCTTAGTCTTTGTTCTCATATACAAACAATTGATTTCATTTCAAATTTGTACTACAAACCAAAGGTGTTACAAAATATTGTAGGTTTGCAAAATAAAAATTTCAAGTGACCTGTTGATTTGTTTTTGATATGTAAGTAGCACAAATCAATAAATATAGAGGCCCCTCTAAACTCAATGATCCTTTATAGCAAACCACTTCATTTGTATTTCTTGGATTCTAAAAGTATTTTTGGCACTACAATAATCAATTATACTCTTAAAGTTGCACAAGTCAAAACTATCCCCTCAAATGATGCAGTCTTGTTCTTGCAATCCCCTCCCCTTTGAAAAAAAATCCAAAGCCATTGATCTCAATTACCTCCCCCTCCCTCTCTAGTCTTATTGATTTCCAATTAAAAAAGTAAATTATCATTGTTGATCGCCATCATGAGAGATGATCTAGACCACCAACGCTTTGGAATATAGAATACAATATAGAATATGAAATACATATAGAATATATATGGAATACACATAGAATACATATGGTATGTGAAATACATATAGAACATATATGGAATACATATGGTATGTGGAATATATAAAGAATACAAATATGAATTACATAGATATATACAAAAAATACATAAGGCAAACCATATTCAAATATCCCATATCATTTGCATACCAAACAAATTTCAGAAAAATATAAATATAGGGTGGGGGGTTTAGCCACCAATTGTTAAATGACATGTGTACACCATCAAATTTTCATGTATAGTTTTCTCAGAAAGCCACAATTTCTCACTATCCCTTGATAAATAATTGTTGTAGTTTTTTTATCCCAAATACCCTTAGTGATGAGATTAAAGTCAAATTACTACTACCAAACTAAATTTGACCTTAATACAATTGATTGATAAAATTTTGGTGTTTTTAATATGTTGAAGACATTAATTTTTTAATAGATGTTCATTTTTAGAATTATTGGTAAAATTTTTTATTATTTGTGATCTTTAAGGTGTAACATATTAATAAACTTGTGAAAATTATAAAATATATTAGAATAATCTAAAATTTCTAACAAAAATGAAAGATTAGAATGAGAAATGATATTTTCTAGCTTTGGATCGAAAATCTATTGTAACTGAAGAAGAAAATATGAATGAAAAACACACAATATTGTATAGTGTGAATTTATCACATGGAGCTTGCTATCATTGCAATTCATTGAATTTGTGGAATAAATCAAAACTTATTGGCCTTCATCTTCTTTTTAGTTTAAATCAGATTTTTAAAATGGATCTTTGAAAAATTACAACCAATTTTGCCTAGGCACATTTAGGTTTTCAATTTAGAAATTTTAGAGATTAATGTGGTTTTTAGTTATGAAGACTCTTTTTTAAGACAATATGCTAGCTAGAATTGTATGCTCTCGTTACCACTTTTACATGTGAGGATTAATTTTGGCACTCCCTTGCTAAAATTGAATTCCTAAAAAGAAATTAAAAAAGTGCATGTCACCCCAAACCAATCACAAAAATGATATGACATTTATTTGATAAAAACTATATAATTTATGCTAAATTTGACCTTCATGTAGAATTTGAGGTGCTACAATTTATTTATTTTTATAGTTTTTTTTTTCATTTTTTAATAAAAAATTTGACACAAATGAAAGAATTTAATGATTTTTGTTTTCATCTTTTGTGTATGTGTTACCTAATAACTCCCCAAACACCTATACAAGTGTTTAATTTGCACCTTAAGTCATAATAAAAATTTAAATAAAGGGGTCATTGCAAAAAACACTGGTACTATTTTATGTCTCACAGAGAGTGATGGAGCTTTCCTTTGCAATAATTTTTGGAGAATGACTTGCATGAACTTGAAATTTTTACTAGAAATAGCTATTTTGAGTTTAATCATATCCCATATTTTTTAGAATTTATATTTAAAAGTCAAATTTGCTAATTTTTCATGTCTTGAAGTTTAAGGGTTTTAATACTATATGGTACCCAAAATTAATGATTTAGAGCTGAAATTTCTACAATATGTTCCCACAATAAGAGGGCATATTTCTACCAAGGGGCATCTAAATTTAATATGTTATTTTATATCCTCCACGTTTATACAAAATTGGGCTTTATTATATGAGCACTTTTGAACATTGAAGATGGTTTCAAGCTCATCCTTTTGGTGAAATCTCTTCACTATGAAGTGTTTCCAAGTGGCCAATTTTTTGTTTTTTTGTAAATTTTTTTCAAATTATAATGTTAAAGTGTCTATTTTCTTGTGATTTCTCACTTTTTTAGTTCTCCTACTTAGAGAATTTTTCTATGCTTTTCTTTCTTATGGTATCCTTTTTTTTTTATAGATGTATATATTGGCTTTATTTTTAATATTTAAAAAAATATTTTTTAAATTTTATTATGCTCCCTCCAGAAAGGCTAAAAATTGCCAAAGTGGAACAAAAGCAATAGGTCATTCTTGCAATCATTTGCTCGACCATTTGAAGACACAAACCATATGTGAGAATTGTAGGATGAGTTAAGGTAACAATGCCTAATTGTGACCTATTTGCAAAACCATAATCCTTTAGATTGGAAGGAATGTGACATATTAGTTATCTTTTATGAATTATCATCTCCAAAACAAGAATGAATAAATATATATTTTTAAATCCTTGTCTATGATTCCAATTTAATGTTTGACTTAGGTACCACAATAGACTATAGCTATAAACTTACAATAAATAAGGTAACAACACCTAATTGTCACCTATTTGCAAAATTATCACATTTAGATCATTAGATGAGATTTAGCTTCTCTATAGGACCTCAAGTTCCCCCAAGTTCATGTATTATGGGAACTCAACCACAACAATAGTCTAAAGTGGCAAAGTGATTGCCACATCAAATAATATTTAAAAAATTAATATCTACATTTGCTTCTCTCGTCTAGACTTTCAGGGGTTAAAGTAGAACAACCCAGCGCAATCAAAAGACCCCATAGTAGACACCTAGGGAATGACTCCATTACAACATTTTTCAATAAATGAGATTTGGACCACAATCAATGTCTGACCTGACAATAACAGGAGTGATTAGTGTCCTCATTAGAAACTTCCATCTTTTCAATGTAAATTTACTATAGAAAGTGACTTTTCTAGGTCTTCCACACTAGAGAATATTGTGACTACTTTAGGTGAGTAAAATGAGCATTACGGATATAGTTTTAGTTGGTTCTTGGGTAGTCTAGGAACTCTTTGGGACCATGATGAGTAGAACACTTCAAAAATTCATAGCAAATTCATATTTTTTCAATAAATAGATCATTTCAGTTGCTCTTGCTCTTTCTTACACTTGTCTTTGTGTGTGGATTTTTTTTTAATTCAGCAATGGCATGAGAGCAAACTCCTAATTCTGATCACAATGGGCTGTTTTAGAGCATCGCCACCAGTACTATTTAACGTTCTCGGCAACGGTACTCCATCTTTGGCGTGCCTTTTTAACGGGAAACGGCTCCACACCAACAACACATTACGGTATAAATTTTGGCGTCCATCACGTCACATTCACAATTCCACGGCAAGGGAGGGCCTTTGTAGAGGGTAGTATTACAACTCACGGTAATTTAGATTCTCAGTCAACATAGACTATTCCCTCAATGGATGTCAACGTGGAAGCAATGGAGGGGGGAGGGGGGCAGGGGCGTGCAAAGAAAGGGAAGAACTTTTATGAGACAGAGGAGAAGCAACTTTGTTTTTCTTTTTTACACATTTCATAGGATCCGAAGCAAGGGACTGGACAGAAGAGTGGGAATTTTTGGAGACACATCATAAAGCACTACAATGCAAACAAAACTTTTTTCCACGTGTACTCTCAAGAATGTGTGGACGCTTTGAAACCAAAACTTTTCAATGCACACATCACACTCTTGAGGGACAAGAAAAATAATAAAAGACTTTTTATATAAAAACATAACATTATATAAGATTCCATTCAAACTTAAAATTATAAGTTCTATAAATATTAACAAGTATATGTATATGTTAGGTAATGTAAGAGATAAACCTTCTATTTTTAATCCATTAGTATATGTTCATATAGAGTACAAGATAAAAAGTTTTATTTTGAATCCATTACTATGTATTCATGTGGGATACAAAATAAAAAGTTTTATATTTAATCCATTACTATGTGTTCATGTGGAATACAAAAATAAAAAGTTTTATTTTTAATCCATTAGTATGTGTTCAAACTTAAAATTATAAGTTCTACAAATATTAACAAGTACATGTATGTGTTATACATACCTTTAATGTAAAAGATAAACCTTCTATTTTTAATCCATTAGTATATGTTCATATAGAGTAAAAGATAAAAAGTTTTATTTTTAATCCATTACTATGTGTTCATGTGGGATACAAAATAAAAAGTTTTATTTTTAATCCATTACTATGTGTTCATGTGGGGTACAAGATAAAAAGTTTTATTTTTAATTCATTACCATGTGTTCATGTGGGGTACAAGATAAAAAGTTTTATTTTTAATCCATAGATCCATTGCAATGTTCAACAAAAAACTCAATCTTAAAATTTTTAGCTCCAAGAATAAGCCACAATGTCCGGTGCCTTGGTGGCACTTAAAAACTTATACTCAATCCAATTTTAGAGGGTTGTTGGTGGGGATCACTATGTGATCACGGCACAACCACATCTCACGGGACTCCAAAGCCCTCGCCACTTTTGGGTACAGTGCTCATTTGGGGTGCAACTGGTGGCGATGCTCTTACCAGTGAAGTTCAAAACGCCAGCTCCGTGATTGATTCCCAATTTTCCACCCATCACTCCATCAGTTGTTTTATATGGCAGGAGCTGCCCATGTCATTTATGACATAATGCCAGGGTGAGGAAAGTCTTGTCCTCTGTCTTAACTTATATGACCTTCTGCTTGTCATACTGGACCTTCTGAATGACTAATTAAAACTTAAACCTGCCAAGTGCCAACTCTTTTTGTCTTAAGATAATTCATTATGGCACTGAGCTCGCAGGGCCACTTTTACGCCGTGGAGGCTTTTGTCCCTTCCAGAGCAAACCCTAAAAACTGTCTTTGCTCAGTCCCTCCATCATGTTCATGTCTTCATGACAGTCAGCAGTATCTTCATGTTTGTCGGTTTGTCCCAATTGGCACAAATGCTTCTCACCTAAGTTAAGTCTCACAAGCTCCATGTCTCCGCCGCACTGCCTGTGTGACTGCAAACCTTCCATTTCCCCGCTACAATTAAGCTTTAAGGTAGGAGGCTCTGAAATGGCTTATCTAAAGGCTGATCCGCCTTTTCCATGTATTTAATTAAATGGAAATTGTTTTAGCTCATTTTTCAGACAAAGAAAAAGAGAAGAGGAATCTAACACAAGTGGTTTCATAATTTTTGAATCATTTTTGAATTACTTACGGATTTTCAAAGGAGTTGTGTCATAGGTCTCTATTTCTATCTCTAGGTCTTCCATAAACTGTTCACTTGCAACTTCTAAAGAAAAATGGGAAAGCAAAGAGAATGATTGGCTCTTTCAATTAATAATGCTTTTTTCCTTGATTCATTCAATGACTATGGAGGTCAATTTATGAACTATCATTTGTCCATCTCACAACCATTTACAGGTCCATTCTTAATGCCCACTCCGTTTCAGAGCCTCCTACCTTAATGGACTAGATAATGCTTGAGAGCCAAGAGTCTAATAGTTGATCACAAATGTTGGTTTATGTACTTTTCACAAATCTAAGGGTATAGAAAGAGGGTTAACTTTGCATCATGAGTCATATGGAATGGTGACAAATTTGCCTTGAAAACCGGACTTGGCATTATGGCTTGGGTCACTTGTCTCCAATTGCAAAAAGATGGTGTCACAAATGTATGCAATGTGTACAATATGAATGGGGTGTATAAGGGTGATTGCAAGAAAGACCGGTCCTATTTGGCGTCATAATTGAAGTGATTGAGTTGCCATCAATCATAACTTTCGGAAAATGAAGCTGATGGACTTGAATTTTTTTATTGAAGATGGCTAACTGAGAAATCATGAGATTCATTATTTTTCATAAATCTTGAAAAATAATTTTATAATTAAATGTGAATTTAGCTAATTTGTCACACTTTGCGGTTTAGGGTTTTTTAGTACTGTGGAGCATCCAAAAATTATGATGTTCACTTGAATTTTTTGTAGGCTATTCCCACACTAAATGAGCATGTGCCCACTAAAAGGCATTAAAAAAACACAATTCTTTGTCCTCAACATGCATGCGAATAGGGGTCCCTTATGCATAGCGCTCCAAACATTCATGATGGTTTCAACTTCTAGTTTTTGGTGAAATGTAATCACTATCAAATCTTTACAAATGGCTAATTTTTAGTTTCTTTTTATTCATGATTTTTTAATTATTATTAATTTGTATTTAATTTTATCTACTTTTTGTGACAAACTATGATTTTTTTCAAATAGTACTGTTTCCGTATTATTAAGTACTCAAAAATAGTATTGGCTGTTGATTTTTCATATCAACGGTTGAGATTGCTCCGTTTTGTAGTACTGTAGTACTCATAGTACTGAGCACAAAAAATCACAGTTTTGGTAGAACACTACCAAAATCATTTGGTCTTTCTTGCAATCACCCATAAGTTTACTTCTAGAATGCCCGAGGGACTTGAGAAGTTGGGTTTATAAAACAAGCGTGTTGGAAGATGCATTAGATCGAGTTTTTATCTAGTTTTTTTTAGTTAGTAGAAAATATTATCCTTGTCATAATATGCTAATGAACTAACGACTTTATGGGATTGTCTAAGAACTTGCTAAAAATGATTGAGGACATTAGGGGGAATTTGAGGTCAATAGAAGATTGTTTCAGGCTTGTTCCCTTCACTGTTCCCCCCACAGTGAAGGAATGGGCGGCTATCAAAATTTATTTTTTTCAAAAAAGTTTAAAATTTAAAAAAAAAAATGCTTAAAATGCCCAAAAGGTGATTTTTCTTGAGAAATTAGGTGACAGCCTCTTGGCCACGTAGGATTGCTATAGTATCACCGCAACAATCAAGTTCACTTCTTCCCATTGCATGATAACTTGCAGTCTCTTGGACCCCCAAATCTCACCTAATGAAATGTGTGCCACTGTGCCATGGATTATAAAAGACACCCTTTAAGTGTATTTTGGCAACTCTTACCTCCTTGCTCTTGATTGAATTTGAGATATGTAAATGACCCTTTGGAATTTGATCCCAACTAATGAAATGAAGCTTATTGAGTTTAGTTTCTACTCCAATTTGAAACTTCCAAATATTCATGAAATTGAACATTTTATTGCAATTTGAATACTTGGCCTATTACCATGGTCTATTGATTTTTCTATTTATAGTATGAAACATAAATTTTGCATACCGATAATATTCTTCACTATAATATACACCTAGGGAAAAACTTTCAGATGTTTTAGGCTAATTTTGAGTTAGATATGAATTTTCTTCACATTTTCTCAAAGAAATAATGATAATTTGAAATCACCACCAATAAATCTAAAAAGTTTATAACTTATACAAGACATGAGATTTCATCTTTGCAAAATAAAATATAATAATTTTCACTCAAACTTAGTTGCAAAATAGTAAAAATCAAGCATAAAAATTGACATCGATTACATGGTTGTAGGCCTCATCCTTCCAGGGTTAAGGTATTACCCATCAGTCCAGCTTGTTTTTAGATGAATTTACTACCCCGCTTGAAGCCTTAATTAGGGTTTTGTGTGTGGCAGATGTGGCATGTGGTTTCTAGCTTCTAACTTACCCAAGGCTCATGCTTGGGTCAGATACGGCAAGGAGCTCATGCTTCATAAAACAAGAACGGTGTGACCGTGAGGCCCTGTCCTAGGTAAATATTTTATTGATAGTAGATATAGGGCAAATTAAACAAAAATATTTAGACAGAAGTAAATAGCGAGAAAATTGATAAAGATGATTTCAACTATTCACATTAGTTGATTGTAAGTTGTTACTAAAAAATTAGTGAAAAAAATTCAACCATGTGTTATTGTAAAATTTTATGTCACTTTGCAAAAAAATGTTTTGAATATTAGTAGTAAAATCATGACTTTTAGGCCGTATATTCTATAATTTTGGTATTTTATGATAAGAGCAATTACTTTATATTTTTTCATATCAAGGATGATCAACCAAAATGTTGAAAAATTAAGTTCTTTCACTATTTTTATATTCAAAGATATTTTTAGGATGGTATTCTTCACTAGATGCAACAGATAGACCAATATTAGGTAAAAAAGTTTATTGTAGTGAAAGAATTTTTTTTCTAAAACAATTATAATAAAATTCCTACATGTATTGTTAGGTACAAAATATGCTAGGATTTTTTTTTCTTAATTAAATTTAGATATTGATTACAAACATTCAATGACTCATTTATTTATAAGGTAAAATTACATTGTAATAAAGATTTGATTGTTTTTTGCAATACAAGTGTAAGAGTTAATGGGCTAGAAAGTTTAAAAAATAATAATCTTTGAAATACATAAAACATACAAATTTTGTACATCATTTATTTGTTCATTAAAATGAATAAAATGTTTTCTAATTGTTGATAGTGATTTAGAATAAATTTTACTGTCATTTTTTATTTACCCTTAAAGGACTGTCACTATACTTTCACCAAAAACTCTCCAAAACTGCCGTTTTTAGTACAAGTGCCAAAAGTTTGAATTTTTTTTTGACATATCTAACCGTAGGATCTTGTATAATATAGTATCAAAAACATGTGGTAAAAATTTCAGACATTTCCACCAGGTGGATTGCAAGATATAAGCATTCAAATCAACTAAAATCATTTTTTTGACCTTGCAAAAAGCAGAGCAGCTGCACTTCACAAGCTCACATTTCTATGAAAAAATGACCTAAATGGCGGTGCTTCTTTGGATTTGTTTTCCTAGACAAGTTGGCCACATGCTTGAAAAATTTCAGATCATTTGGAATAGTACAACATATAGGAAAAAAATAGTAAGTAGGTAGTAGTAGAGAATGATTAAAAATACTAAATTATTTACAATTTAAATATGGAGTTAAAAATTTCCAATCCCTATGGTCTAAATGTTGTAATAATGTATCTACATCCTACAATTTTATTTTTGTCCAAAAATATTGAAAATTGGGTAAGATAAAGGATTTCAAAGTTTATTTTAGAGTAGGAAATCCAAAACTGCCTGCAAACAGAAAATCCTCATAACTTTTGACTCATTGATCAAAATGGAATGATTCAAAACTTTTTGTGTATATAAAACTCTAGAAAATCAATTCCAAATTTTTGTTTCTGAAAAAAGTGATTTTTTCTGATCTGCCCGAACTGCCCGGTTGGGAAAAAAAGTAACATATTAGGCTATAACTTTTGACTCGTATTTCCAAATGTCATGAAATTTGGTGCATATGAAAGATCTTCCTCGCCCCAACATTCTATTAAAATTTCAGCCCCAAATATGAAAATCTCCGCTCGTAGGTACCTGCCCAAAAAAATTATACAGCCAAAAAAGACAGTCCGGTCCTTTAGGGGTTAACAAATCATTTATTAATAAACTTTCATATTTTTTAATTTTTAATTTTTAAGTGTTTCAAAAACAAAAATTGAACTTTTTTAGTTTGTGTAAGACCAATTTCTATATTACATAATACTTTTACTAGCAAGATTTGCAAAATCATTTTCATTATTTTTGATAATATGAAAACAATGTTTGTATTAATTCAATTTAATTTTTTAATTTTAATAAATTAATATATGTAATTATTTGTTGAATAAAAATATTGAAGTTCTTATATAAAGACTAAAAGACATTCTTGTCTAAAGACCTAAACATCTATACTATTTTTATATTAGTTAAACATAGATTTCTCAAAAAAATTGCCATTTTTTCATTCATTTCAATTGACTAATATATCTTTTTAGATTTGATTATTTCATGATTTATACTGTATCATTTATTGATTTTAATAGAATTTTTAAATAGAATTTAAAATTTGGATTGATTAATTTGCAAAATTGCCTAAACAATTGAATTTGGTATTGATTCTATTTTTTGTTGTAGATTTTATTCAATTTCCATTTGTTCTTTTGTCAATTCTTTTAAATTTATTG
The DNA here is from genome assembly GCA_947034895.1 of Rhytidiadelphus loreus. Lineage (NCBI taxonomy): Eukaryota > Viridiplantae > Streptophyta > Bryopsida > Hypnales > Hylocomiaceae > Rhytidiadelphus > Rhytidiadelphus loreus. Next base: position 20,995,403 of record OX344765.1, on the reverse strand, counting down.
TCTTTATATTGTGAATCCAAATCTATAACATCATTTTATATTGTTTTGGTGTTTTGGTTATATGTAGAACCACCTAAAACTTCAATGGTTCAAAATGAGTATTTTTAGAAGCTATATACAATATTTCATTGCTAAATTTCCTACCAAATATAATAAATATTATTCTTTTTTTAATTGATTTTTTAAGTAATTAGATATCCGCGAAGTTGTAAAAAATCCCCCTTACAATCCAACAGGTCATTGACATGCTCTCTATATAGTGATTTGTATTTCAAACCACTCTATTATATAAATCATCCAAAAAAGATTCATGAATTCTATTGATCAAATTTTACATTGCTAAACATTGTTTAAAAAAATGTATAACATTTATTTATAAATTTAATGATGATTAGATATATTGTAGTAAATATGCAATTAAATCAAATAAACAATATTCTACATTATAATATAGCCTATATTGTACAAATAATATAACATTTAATTTCTCATCTAATTTTATTATGTATATATATATGTATATATAATTTTAAAATCAATTATTTTAACATATCAAAATTTTCTCATACAAATTTTTCCACAAATTGTACAAACCTATACAAAGTTGCTACAATACAAATATACAAATGTACAAATGTACAAATATACAAATATACAAATATACAAATATACAAATATACAAATATACAAATAAACTTGCAAAACAAAATAAAAAATGTTAGATAGATAAAACAAATCATTGAATTGAAATTCAAATATAAGCCAAATAATTGCAAAAGAAATGAATACTCCAACTACTTTGAAGAACATGATAGCTATGATGTTTTCATAAAATTTCCTCCATTTCATATCAACAATCCAACAGGTTTGTTCCATCACACAACATCATGGTCAACTTTTAAGAATCAAAGATAATGTACCATGCATTTAAGTAATAAGGCCCCAATCTTGTATTTCGTGCGTATGGATTTCACATAAACTTTCCTAACAATAGTCTACTAACAAAGACTCTCACTTGGCATGTATACATGGTCGGATTAGAGTTTGACAAGAAAGTCTTTACTCACCTCTTTTTTTGAGAAGGCGAACACAGCTAGCATACCAATTGGATCCTTAGACCAATTGATGGTCACTTTGAACAACTCATTCAACTCCATCTCCCGCAGCCTCTTCTTCCTTCTTTTGCATGCATACAATCTTGATTTAGGGTTTATGATCCATGACAATGACTGCAACAATCAATCAAAATAGCGAACAATCTCACAATTCACAAATGCAAACCTTTTGAGTCCTCCACCAATTTGGGTCCTCTGTTTTGCGCTTTGACCCGATATTTTGTACAGTGCAAGCTCTGCACATTTTTACTCTTGTTCTTGTTCTTCAATCTGAACGTCTTGTCCTCCACCAACTTTTATTTCTTCACGAGGTCTATTTTCATACATCTGCTTCACATCTTTCATACATCTACTTCACATCTTTCATACACCTGCTTCACATCAACGGACGGATAATTTGAACAAGTTTCAAATAGAATTTGGTCAAAAATACAATTGTGATAAGTTTTAGAGCTCCAAGTTCCTAGTACTAAAATTTAGGGCTTCATGCTTCAAAACTAAAACCTAGCAGATGAAACTTAAACAAATCTCCAAGTACAGAGCCAAATGATATGTATACCCCAAATAGACGTTTTCAATATTATCCTTAAAACTGCATTTGAGCAATCAACTCAAAATTGAACAAAAAAAACTTAATAGCAACCCAAATAGGAAGCAAGTCTGTACCTGAGGTAAATCAAAGACAAGCTTCCATGAAAGACAGTAATCGGCCTTAGCTTCATCCTCATTGAATTCCATGGTTTTCATGATCAATCCAAGACATAACAAAAGAAACCGCTTGCCTCTGGAAGAAAATTTTGGTAGGAAATTCTCTGGTGCAGGTGTGCACCTTTCTGATCTCTCATTGTTAGAACCCTTAGAGGCTAAGCAATAGTTGACAAAAATCCTCGTTTTCAAAAACCTCGTGAGGCGCAGAGTCTCCATCCAAGGACAAAGCTAAAAAATTTACAATCACAAAGAAACGAAGTACAAGAAGTATAAGAACGAAGCATAAGAAACGAAGAAGTACAACAAATCAAGAAACATGAGAGCACGAAATGAAGAAGTTCATGAAACAAGAAAGGTATTCTTCTAGCACTTCTACTCCACCTGTCTATATGTCATAAAGTCACCTAACTTAAAAATAGCCTCTCCACGTGAACTAACATCTTTGGCATATCGTATAGAAAATATGAACTTTACTTAGTAAACTAGAATCTCCATTATATTATAAAAAAAGGATATTTTTTGGATTTATTACAAAAATCTCACCTAATCTAAAATGTCTAATAAGTCTAACCTAGTCTAATAGTCTAATAGTCTAATAGTCTAATAGTCTACAGTCTAATAGTCTAACCTATAAGTCTAATAAGTCTAAATCAATCTAGATTTCTGCAAGTTTAGATAATCTTATCAACTTGCTTTAGATCATAGATGATACTAAAAAGATATAAATAAATAAATAAATAAAAATAAAATAAAATAACAGAAAAAGATTAATTTTTTTTTTTAAATTAAAAAAAAATTAAAAAAATTAAAAGTAACGCCTGTTGAACAGAGGTCCGCCCTAGGCAGCCCCTCAACCACCCCCTGCCTGTCCGCCCTGGGCGGACCCCCTGCTTGCGGACCCTCCGCCTGGGCGGACCCTGTCCGCCTCCGCTCCTGGCCTCCCCGCCCCCCCGCCTGGGCGGACCCCCCCGCCTAGGCGGACCCTGTCCACCTCCGCGCTTGGCCTCCCCGCCTCCAAAAAGGCAAAGCTAGTTTCAAATATGATAACTTGTAGTGTGAATGGGGAAGTAGATAAAATTTGGAAAAGTTCACAAACCAAACTTGATGCGAGTCGTTGCCATAGTCTTTGTCCAAAGGACAGAGCCAATAAATGGTTGACTTGTGGTTCACTCCTTAATCCTATTACTGCTTAAATTGAGTGTGCATTTCAAAGCTTGATTTGGATGTGCTTTGCATATCTCCACGTGTGCACACAATTGAAACCCATATACTCATTGTGCAATTTGCATATGTGTTGAATGCCTTTGCATATTGATTCAAGAATAGTACATAAATGGTGAAACAAGAGTTGCGTTAGAACACCACCCAATAAAGGTAATGTTTTTGACATTTTTTTGGACACATTATTTTTTACCGCCATTTTTTTGACACTATTTCCTACACTAAAATGTCGAAAAGCAAGATGTGATGAAATTTATAACATTTTGATACTTTTTTCAAAGCAAGAGTGCTAAAAATTTCTTTGTTGACATTTTATTGTCAAAAATTTATAATCTCAAAGAGTGTCAAAAAGAGTGTTACAAGGATATTAAAAAAAATGTCAAAAACGATTCCCTATGCGGCTGGGAAAGTTACAAAAGCATACGCTGGATGCCCTTTTGTGGATCGAGAACAATTTCCAGAAGGTCCAAGTATTTGAAGAACTGTCAATATGGCTTTTATTATAGCCCTTTTGTTTTAAACCGCTGATTGTTATAAAACAACCTCGGTTACATGAGAATTTCAGATGTAAGTGGAGTTTATGTATAGGGCAATGCCTAAGGAGGAGGGCATTTTGCGAATAAAAGGTCCGACGAGGAGGCCCTTTTATTCAAAAAATGCCCGACGACGAGGCCATTGCCCAGCGTAAACCACCGCTGGGAAATTTTCCGTTAAAGATTTATTTTTGACACATCATCGCACAATGGATGAAAAATTGAGTTCATCTACAACAATCAACGGCTTGGGTAATGAAAAATGCATAATGTCCGATTACGCGGGCAAAATCGCGTAATCGGGCACAAAAACCCTAATTTCAAAGCAGAATCTACCCTGAAATCCTAAAGGAAATTTCCCAGCGGTGGTTTACGACAAGGTAAAAAAGATATAACTTAACACTCTCCCTTGTAGCCTTGTTCTGAAACGTATCTGCAAACTTGTAGAAACACATGTGTGGTGAGCTAGAGAGACGTAGACACGGTGGCTGTTAGACGGCAAGACGTACGTGGGTTTCACCCCTCACCTGCAGTTGCGCCCTATGTATTAGATCACCCCAACAGAGAATGTGTGATTTTATTCACAGAGTGTCGACAACTTGCACACCTACTGGTGTCGATCGATCAATTCCACTTTTAACAAAACGTGTTGGAGACAAACGCTTGTTCAGACTCAAATCGCATGACCGCCTCTTACTAACTATTCCAGGACATTCTTCCGTCCGCTAAGTGACACAGCTTTATTTGCAGCCTGGCCCCAGGGAGTCGGTGACCAATTTGGAGAGAAGTTTTAAACGTAACTATACGTGTGCAAGTGATTGACCCAATAGAGATTACGGAGTTGAAAGCATATGTTGCAGAGACATTGTGTTTGATCGATGGAACTCTGGTTTTCTCTAGCTAGCTAGTAAGGGTTCTTTGACACTGCATCGATCATGACTCATTAATTTACTATACATCGATCTTGTTGATATATCGAAGAGTTGGAAATGTGTGGCCCTATGCAAGCCCATTGGTGTATGCCGTGGAGCGTTACTCACGGGTGATCACGAAGTATATATGTCCAGGACATGTTGAAGATTGAGGTTGGTCCAACATGGGACTTTGTCGACGAGTCTCTGGGATTTTGTAACGGATACTTTGTTTTGGACGTATCCACATACACGGAGAAAGGTTTGGGACTATGCAAAGGAGTAGAAAAACGAGGGGAGATGGCAATTGGTAAGGAAACGATGGTTTGCTCAACCGACGATGAAGTGGATCAGATTCATGAATATTTAGTCATTCACTCTGTAATGATAGCCGAATTGTACATGTACAAATGGCCTTACTATCATTTGTCCGCACTTTGTTTGCAATTTCTTTAGAGATTTTGGAACTCTTATCCTGCACTCAATTCCAATTGCATTCAATATGAAATCGAAATTTTGTGCGCCAAACCTATTAGAAAGAAGTTGTCTTCTTCATTGCTTTGTAGAGCAATACCCATTTATGGACAATTTCATTAAAGTGGCGAAATTCCGCAATTTTGGCAATTTTATAGTTTAGAGCAAGTGGTTTGAAATGTACAATTATCTTAGATTTTTTATTCTATATCATTCTTAGATGTTTGAAATGTACAACTATCCTAGATTTTTTAATTCTATATCATTCTCAAATGTTTGAAATTTACATATATAATAGATGTCACTTTTATGATTTGAACCGTGCAGTCTGAAATCTATACAAGTTCTAAATTTTTGAAATCTATACTTGTCCTAGATGTCACTTTTACAATAAGTTCAGACATTAGAGGATTTTGCAGGCCATTGAGAGACTATAAGTTCCCCAACGTTTTTGGACTGTGGGAATGTCGCAGAAGCAACAATCTGACATGGCACAAAGATTGCCACGTTGGATTGCATTAATTTATTTATTTTAAACTATTTTAAATAATAATAATTTTAAAATATTTTTAAAATATTTTTTAGTTTTAGTTTTTAGTTTTAGTTTATAGAAAGATCACCATCTTTTGTGAAGGTTGTTTTGGCTGTATTATCTCCACATTGACAAGGTCATTTTGCTAATGTATGTCTCTAGTTATCATTTGTGTATAGTGCTTCAAAGTAGCAAAGAAATGGTGGGTAGAAGGTAACAAATAATGAGTAGTGTTGCTAGTAAAGTCCATACTAGGTTTCATTTCATAGTACTAGTAATTTTGTTTGATGGTCCTTTTTTTCCTTGTTCATGTGAATTTCAATTAAACAAATTAGGGCAATGGATTGTCACTATTAGTAAACCATGTTCTTACTATTGTATTGCCATTTGCTAATGTATAGTAACTACCGAGGGACAAGAGAGGTAGGCAAAGCCACACATTTGCATATTAGAGGTGATGTTTTGCAGGAGTAGTGTGGTATTTGTATTCGGACCACTTGCAAACATTACCTTGGCTCGTTGATTGGTTATAAGACCATATCCACTCACTAAGAAAACTAAGATTTCTAATGCCTAATAAAATAATAAAATATTTGTGTCTTTGTCAGAGATTGCCTATTCCTATAATGTCATGTTGATATTCAATTGCGATTATTGTTGTAACACAAAGGTTTGACTTACGCACGTGACTTTGAAATAAAGAATAATCTATATATTAACGTTGTAATGAATGCAAAGTTGTGAATGTTGGTATGTTGAAGTCAAGTGTATCAATACAATATAGGGCGGTGTCACAGAGTTGTGCAAATATGTTAAAGTGAACTCAAGAAATACAGTCAGTAGAATCACTTACATAACTGGAGCACAGAGAGGCTCTAATATACACAAACAAATAGACGTTAACTATTAATGTCCACTAATCCTAAACTGATCTTCCACTAACTAAGATCAGATGTTGTACATGTACATGGCTTAATGTAAGCCGTTACTAACTAATTGCTAACAAACCGTGCAGGGTAGTGGGAAGGTCAGATAACAGATGCGGATGACTACTACACTGGATGGATGGGGTTACAGCAAGGTTTAAGAGTATTCTTCAACACCCTCCTTTACTCGCAAAACCCTGCTATCGGAGAATGCTCAGTGCAAGCAATATGTCGCAAGTGTTGGGGTTTCCCGTGGATGCGGTCCGTTTCTTTCGAGACTTCATTGGCCGCATGACGTTGGTAAGGATTCCTTCTTGTTTTGTTGTGGAAGGCGTTGTGGAAGTTCTGTCTGATTGGTGGCCTTTATTCTCATGTTGAGGGCTTTGAGTTGTAGGCGCAGGTTCAAATTGTGTTGTTGATCTTCTGGCTCGTGGCCGTGGCTCTTCGTCGAGTGTGTGAGAATGTCCAGGGTCTCTACGTCTATCTGTGGTATTTGTGTCAGCAGCTTGGTGAGGGAGCTCGGGCCGATGCTGCTGCAACCCCTGTGGTTGGATCGATCAGAGGAAGAGCTAGGATTCTAAGAAACGGTGCTCCGAGGCGTGGTGTTCCCAACAGCGATGTTCTGCAAGGTGAAGCCGATTTTGATTCCGCCTTGGATGCAATTTGGAGACACGTGATGAAGCATCCTGAAGAGTGGTGTGACAATCGCACAACAAGGAGGAATCCCAGAGCCCCAGATTTTAAGCATAGAGTCACTAGACAAGCTTTGTGGATAGATAATCTGCATACTCCCGACTGGGTACGTATTAGTTTCTAGAGTTAGGGTGTGAGAGTGAAAGCACACCTGCACGGTATCGGTTGTTCACGAAACTCTTGTGTGAGAGAGGTTTCGTAAGGAAATCCGCCAGTTGGTGGTTGGTAGGGACATAGTTGACTTGTATTTCGCCTGCCTTCGCAGCTTCTCTTATAAAGTGGTGCTGGATTTCAATGTGCTTCGTCCTTGCGTGTGACACTGGATTTTTGACCAACTTTATGCAAGATTGGTTGTCGCTGAGGAGTGTCGTAGGAGTCTCCAGGTTGAGTCCTAATTCTTGAAATAGCCTTCTAAAATGTATTATGTTTTTTGCGGCATCAGTGAGCACCCTGTACTCAGCTTTGGTGGAAGACAACGAAACTGTTGGTTGCATTTTACTGCTCCAGCTTATGGTGGAGTTGCCGAATTTGTGTTGGATGCCGGAGATGGATCGTCGGGAGTCGGGGTCTCTCCCCCAGTCAGCATCTGCATAGACGTGGTAAGACTCTTCATTTCCGTATCCTAGCAGTATGCCATGATCGATTGTTCCGCTGAGATATCGCAACACCTTCTTGGCTGCTTGGTAGTGTACATTTTCAGGATCCTGCATGTATCTTGAGATGCTGCTGACTGCAAAACTTATGTCAGGTCGGGTATGTGTAATGTAAATCAAACTTCCAACCAATGATCAATAAAGTTCTGGATCTGCTTTGCTTGTTCCCATTTCCTTCTACAGTTGGATCTTTGGGTCGATCGGCACCTTTGTAGGATTGCAATCCTGTAATCCAAATTTCTCAATGAGTTTTTGAATGTAGCCTTTTTGGTTTATGAAGATACCTTCTCTGTTGCGGTGGATTTCAATGCCCAGATAGCAGCTGGCTTCTCCCAGATCGGTCATGTCAAATTGTGCATGAAGTTTCTCCTTCAAGTCGGCGATCGCAGTCTTGTCGTCGCTAGTGATCAGTAAGTCATCGACATATAATAATAATATCGTCAATTTGCCGTTTCTATTTGAAAAGTAAAGATTTGGATCGCTTTGACTTCGAGTCAGGCCTTGTTCCTGTAACCATTTATCAATGCAATCATACCAAACTTTGGGCGATTGCTTCAAGCCATATAATGCACGTTTGATTTTGTATACCTTGGTGTTGTCTCCTGCTCCAAGGAATCCTTCGGGAATTTCCATCAAGATTTCTTCATCGATTGAGCCATTTAGAAAAGCAGTGATGACGTCCATCTGATGGAGTGTCCAATTGTTTTTCGCAGCCAATGCCAAGATGAGCATGATTGTCGACCATTTGACTACGGGCGCAAAAATTTCGTTGTAGTCTATTCCTTCCTTTTGCTGGAATCCCCTTGCCACGATCCTAGCTTTGAGTTTGTTAATCTTCCCCATTGCATCCTTTTTTATCTTGAAAAGCCAACGTGCTGTTATTGGTTTTCTATCTGTGAGGTGGTTCACTACTTCCCAGGTTTCATTCTTCAATATGGCGTTAATCTCCTTTTGGATAGCTTCTTGCCATCCTGCATGTTGTGAGGCCGTTTTAAAGTCCTGCGGTTCTTCCAGGATCTCTGAAGCCAACGTCCAAAAATCCTTGAGTCGGATGGATGGGCTGCGATGTCAACTGGGGTATCTACGATTTGCAGGTCTAGCTGGTCGATCCACCAGGGCAGGTTCAGGATGATCGGGTTCAAGCAGTTCGATCGAGGCTGGTGTAGGGTCGATGTGATCGAAGTCGGTAGGCACAGGGACTGGCGGTTCGGGTTCCGCAATTCCGTCCGATTGGGTGGTATCCATCAGTTGGAAAGCATCCGGCATCGCCTGGAGAGAACTCAGATAATGGAAACCAACCTTAGTTTCATCGAAAACTGCATCGCGGCTAATCATGACTTTACGTCTGTGATGGTCATATAGCCTGTACGCTTTGGTTTCGCTATCAAAACCAAGGAATAAGCAAGGTTTGGTTTTGCTATCTAATTTCCTGCGGTATTCTTTGGGAATATGAACGTAAGCGAGACACCCAAATATACATAGGTTTGAAATATTTGGTGTCATACCTGAGTATTTCGCCTCTGGAGTTTCTCCCGAATTTGCTCTAGTTGGGCTCCGATTGATGAGGTATGTGGCATGTGAGACAGCTTCTGTCCAGAGATAGGTGGGCAACTTGCAGTCATGAAACACACTTCTTGCTCTTTCCATAATCGTGTGATTTCTCCTTTTTGAGATGCCGTTCTGTTGAGGTGTTCTTGCTTGAGTCAGTTCCCGCTTAATTCCAAACTGCATGCAGAGGTTTGAGAATTCGTCAGAAGTATACTCCCCTCCACGATCTGAGCGTATGATTTTAATTTGGTTGCCAGTTTCCACTTCAATTGTCTTCTTGAAGATCTTGAACTTTGTGATCGTTTCACTTTTGCACTTTAGAAAATATACCCAGCTCTTGCGGGAGAAATCATCCGTAAAGACCAATGCATATCTTGATCCGCCCAAGGAGGCTTGCTGCATAGGGCCCATAAGATCTGAGTGGATTCGATAACTTGGTTTTGTGGCGCGGGTTTCGGAATGCTTAGGGAACCTTTTCCGATGCTGGCGTCCTGCCATGCAGCAGGGATAAATCTTCATACTAGTGTTGATAGGTGGTAAGCCCAGTACATGTGCATTTTTTGATAAACAATACAGTCCTGGGAAGCTCAAATGTCCCAGGCGCCGGTGCCAAAGGGTTGCAACGTCTGTTGCTTCGACGGATAATGCTTGCATGCGATCTGCATGCATGCGGTTTGCGAAAAAATATAGTCCATTTACTGGGTCTCGTTTTCCTGATGCGATGACTTGTTCTTGCAGGTTCACGACCCAACATGTGCTTTTTGAGAACACAACTCTATGTCCTAAATCAACAATTTTGCCAACAGAGATCAGGTTCTTTCTCATACTAGGCACGTATTTAACCGATTTCAACTTTATTGCACCATTTTCCGTGCTTATGGTTGCCGATCCTGACCCTTTCACAGCATGGGATTCTCCTCCTCCAGTTTTGATCTCACTGATCTCTATACCGAAGGAGCTGGGGGGATGGTCTAGCTTGCGATAATCTGAAGCAATGTGTCCTGACGCTCCACTATCTAAGTACCAGGGACCATTTCCCCAATAGTATGGATCATACTCTACTTATTTGTCAAACATCTCAGCAGAATTAGCGTATCCTGTAGTTCTCGGCATTCTACAGTCTCTAGCAAAATCTCCGGATTTGTGACAATTGAAGCATACTGGAGGAGGCTTTGGTGGGCCGTAGGATCCTTGCCCTGGGAAGCCTCTTCCTCTTGGGGGCAAGCGTCCTCCTCGACCTCGCATCGTTGCCTGGCGTTGGAAGCTGGCAGCCAGGGCTTCGTTGTCTCTGAGCAGCTGGCTTCGGTGTCTGCGGCGATGTGACTCGGACAGGAGGTTGGAGCTGAGCTTTTCGAACGTCATGCTTGGGTCCAAGTGTGTCAGCATTTGTATTGTGCTTTCGAATGAGCGTGGCAAGCCGTTCATGACCATCTGGTTAATGTTTCGATCGGTGAGCTTCTCCCCCATGCTATGCAATCTGTTCTTCAATTCTCGGGCTTTCTTTACGTACTCCTCCACTGAGTCTCCCTCGTTCATTCTCAGAGATTGAAGCTGCCCCATGAGCGTGAGGACTTGTGACTGGTCTCCAGAGTTAAATTGCTCCTTGAGTGCTTTCCACGCCACCGCTGGATCTACATGTTCTGTGATAAGATCCACCAAGTCATCAGACACTGACAACAGTAACAGTCGACAAGCAAGTATCTTCTTTCTAGCTAATTTTGCTTCGGTCAATGTTTCTCTGTCGATAGTGACTGGGAACACTGTATGACTCTGCTCGGTTTCCGTGATGGTCCACTGACCCTCTCCTCTCAAGACGGCTCTCATTTTGAGGGCCCATACGTAATAGTTTGCCGATCCTTTCAGCTTGTCACCCTCTCGGAATGCTACGCTCGATCCTTCAGCCATCTTGTTGTTTTCTATAAATCTCTAGGAGCAGTGCTCTACTTTGTAACAAACCTGAGTTCCGCACTTTAGTCTATACTCACTGTGCTTGTAACAAATTCCTCTAGTCTGATCGCCCAAGAGCAGAGCTTCACTGGAACGATGCTAAATCTCTGATCAAACTTAGTTTCGCTCTGATACCATGTTAAAGTGAACTCAAGAAATACAGTTAGTAGAATCACTTACATAACTGGAGCACAGAGAGGCTCTAATATACACAAACAAATAGACATTAACTATTAATGTCCACTAATCCTAAACTGATCTTCCACTAACTAAGATCAAATGCTATACATGTACATGGCTTAATGTAAGCCGTTACTAACTAATTGCTAACAAACCGTGCAGGGTAGTGGGAAGGTCAGATAACAGATGCGGATGACTACTGCACTAGATGGATGGGGTTACAACAGGATTTAAAAGTATTCTTCAACAAAATAGGTCCAAAATAGATGAGGCTCTTTGTTGTGAAAATAATTTGCATATAATCTCTTTATACCTTTAAATCCCTCTAAATAATCATAAATTTATTCATAAATTTCTATCCTATAATTTCCATAATAACCTAGAAACTGCCATAGCTAGTTCTAGCCTAATATAAATGATGAACAATCACTTCAAATGTTTTGAAACTTGACTAAAATATAGATAAACTTATCAAATACTCACATATCAATTTTCACCCATATCTAAGATATTTTTCAACTTTTGTGAACATTTCTCTACTGTTGATTTTTTAACCCTTCTTAAATAACTCAAAAATTGCTACAGCTAACTTCAACCTAGTATTAATTTTTGCCTAAATCTAAGATATTATCCAATGTTAGTGGACATTTCTCCACTATTGACTTTTTGCCAAATCACAACCTTTACATCTCAGTTGTATTTTGTGCATAACTAGTAGGTACCATTGTAACCAAGTTTTTGATATAAAGTAGTAGATAAATTAAGAAAAGTATCCTCTAAATTTCATAGCCATATCACAAAATCTCAATAAGATTGAAACTTCCCAATATACCCTTAGATTTCAAACCTCTCTACTTTGAAGCCTCATATCTCTCTCTCCATAATAGATCTAGATTTGAAAATTTAGATCCAAAGTTTTGCCTTGATTCAATACTTCATCAAAACACAAACCAAAATTTCTCACATCATTGCTTCCTTCCATAAGTCATCAACAAACATACAACTTAGTACCTAAGTGCATCCCACACCTCAAACCCCATGAAGAACCAAGAAAAAGACAAGGAATTAGCCCTTGCCTCTAAGGAGTCAACCACAATCCTAAACAACTAGCCATTGGCTAATCCTAACTCCCCTTAAGTAATCCTAAGATCAACTACAAACCAATCAATTATCAATCAGTAATTAACAAAAACAACTAGCAAGAACTTCCAACACTACACACATCCTTTAACAGACAAAGATACCTACTTCAATGAGTAGACAATCCACATCACGACTATGAAAAATTTGCTTGTAATGAAGTCATTTTAGATTATGGCATCACAAGAAGGACAAATGACAATTCTTAAGGATGAAAGTGAATTTTGAACAACAAAATACTACGCACGGCATAGTGACGACCGACACAATCCACACGTCTTTCCAACTGCCATTTCCCAGTGTTTTCTTTTTATGGAAGACTGAGTCCACACAGATTAGAAAGTCGTAAGCCGATATGGATTCCATAGTTGTCGAAGGGTAGACGAAAACCAGTACATTGTTTTTGGCGTTGGCAGAGTTGTAGTCAAAGAGAACTTATATTAGCTGCTTGTACCAACAAACAACTCAAGCAATGGCGAGGAAATTGACAGCATGATTGTATGTGCAGTGGATGCGGAAGACAACTCCCACTTGAGCGACCCTCTAGTTTGTCGACGATGAGGACAAATAATAAGTTAACTAGCTTGACAAGTATGCACGCATGTGTTGGACAGTGTGTCAATCGAAATCCTGACTTGGGAATATACTACAACATTGACGGTAGCTAGTGGAGCTTGGCAGAATGCGAAGAACGATGGCTGGCAGCAAATTAAATTACACCGTAAACCTGGTGTTTCGATGACGGATCGATTGATGGTACTTTGAAGGATCCTTTCAAGATCGAACAGGAGTGAGTTCTGTTGTACCTCTACAACATATATAGCCGGAGGAGGTGCCTGGACTCGTTTCGGAAGACTTCAAATACTCTGTTCTTGTCATTTGATCGATGCCGTCGTTGTATGTGGTGGTCGAAACTGCTGGCATTGGTATAGGTAGGACTACGACGGTGATTCAGTGGACGTCATCGATCAGATGAGCATGAAGCTAGTAGGCAGTGTGGTAGCGGTTCTCTTAGTTCTACAGCATTCGTGGTTGTTCACCAATCATTCGTGATACTAGAGTAACATGAAATTGAGGAGGAAATTGCAATTGATTGCAGTATGACTGTAGCAGATAGCGATTTCCTGTTTTTTTTGTGGCCATTGGATTTACATATCTGCATCTGTCTTGGAAATCTGTGTGGGTATGCACGTAGTTGGGACATCAAATGCATGATGTCCCCAACAAGCTACAAAGATAGGGACAAGGACAACTGTTTAATTGCCACTACGATGCAAATTGCTTGTGAAAAGTGATTGAGAATGCCAAGAGCAAGCGTAGGGGTATCAAGAATCACATGTAGTCTTGAGATGTAGGGTGTCCCAAAATGTATGTAAAGACCTAAACACCGTCCACATCCACCGTCCACATCCCTAAATTTTTTACATACTAAGAATTCATGATTTTAAGTTGCGGACTTTGATTGATCATATCTTAGAAAGTGTAATCTAAATGAATTTTTTTATTATATCATTAGTTTGAGTAGTTGAGTGAAGAACATTGCATGTATTGGTTTATTTATTTTTAATTAAAATAAATAAAATCCCCATATAAACTCTTCAAAATTGCTCAAAAAATGTGAGGCCCAATTAGAGCTTCTTAGTACATCAAGAGTTAAGGTGTTTAAGAGCTCAAGGTCCATTTGATGTAGCCATGCCATTATTAAGCAATGTTAGAGGCTCCTCATTAATCCAACGTTTTTCAAAAGACTACAATGAAATTTTATTAGAGGTGTATATAATTAGTAGATTGTTAGATGGGGGGGGGATATTGCTGAAATACATGTCACCTCAATATAATAATTGAAACTGAGGTGTCATCCATCAATCTCACCAAGGAATAGAAAGGTTTGTCAATGGAAGGCACCACTCTAAACCATGTGGTGCCATCTTTAGAAAGTGGTGATTACCAAAGACATTGTTTGTACTAGTGATTCTTTATGGATGCACTTTATTTTAGTGGAGGTCAAGTGATTCTTTGGGGCTATTTGGGTAGCATAGTCTACCATTCATAACAAATTCATACTTTGTTGAAAAAATATTTTTTCAATTGCTATCACCTTATGTAGGTTTGACAAAAAATTGCAAGAAAAAATATTAAATTTTTTTGTACATCTCACATGGGCAAGGCAATCTTTCAACCCACAAGGGGCTCCTTTGTCTTATCCACTCTTCCCAATTTTATGCCAACTACATTTTTTATACTCCACTACCAAAAGCATATGGGACATACCCCCTTATTGTAGTGAAGGAAGGGCGTCCTCAATAGAACCAATATATGGGTGAATGCAAGAAACACCGGTACTATTTTGCGTCACAATTGGAATGACGGAGTTGCCATTTGCCATATCTTTTGGGAAATGAAGTCCATGTACTTGAAATTTTTATTGGAGATGGCTAATTTGGAAGTCCTCAGATTCCTTATTTTTGAGAAATTTTGGAAAAAAATCCTTTAATTAAATTGTAGTTTAGCTAATTTGTCACACTTTGCAGTTTAGGGTTTTTTAGTATTGTAGAGCATCCAAAAATTATGATGTTCACTTGAATTTTTTGTAGGCTATTCCCACATTAGATGAGCATGTGACCACTAAAGGGCATTAAAAAAAACACAATTCTTTGTCCTCAACATGCATGCAAATAGGGGTCCCTTGCCTGTAGCGCTCCAAACATTCATGATGGTTTCAACTTCTAGTTTTTGGTGAAATGTAATCACTATCAAGTCTTTACAAATGGCCAATTTTTAGTTTTTTTTATTCATGATTTTCTAATTATTATTAATTTAAACTTAATTTTATCTACTTTTTGTGACAAATTGTCATTTTTTTCAAATAGTACTATTTCAACATTATTAAGTACTCAAAAGTACTATTGGCCGTTGAATTTTTAGATCAATGGTTGAGATTTCTTCCTTTTGGTAATACTATAGTACTCATAGTACTGAGCACAAAAAATCACAGTTTTGGCAGAACACTCCCTAAATTGTTCAGTGTTTCTTGCATCTAGCCAAATATAATCTAACTTTTTATTGCTTTGATTGCATTGGTAAGCTTGATTTGCTAATACTTGTATAATTTTTGTCTTTTAGTGTTTTTGTGAAGTAGTTTAATTTCATTGTCCAATGTCTAATTTTGAGTTTCCTTGAACCTATTCAAAGCACTTTTGAATGTGCTTCCAATGATAAGATTTTCAAGTTCTAATTATACAAAGCAGTGAGAAGTTAGAGTTATATTTGGCGGGCATGTATAATTACCAATCCCATTGTGGATGCCCTAAAAGTGAATTGAGTTTTTGTGCAGTATGTTGGGAGTCATCAATTACTAAAATGTTTTACCCTGATTCTTGGTTGTTCGTTTTTGCAATAACTCATACTCCCTCTGTTTCTGAAAAGATCCGTGTTTCTTGTGCATTTTACACAGGAAACACGGATCTGTTTCGGGAACAGAAGTTACAAATTGAACGAGAATCTGCCCCAACTTGCGTGTGAGGAAAGCTCAACAGTTTCACGCTGACCTCACACAAACCTGAATTGTGAGCAAACCACGGAACTGTAATGTGCACAATCTTATTACCTTTCAGCTTAACTTAATCGTGGCATTGGCGGCATTCTCAACTCATGGTCTGCTGCAAATTTGACTTCCCCTACAGCCCTGCAATAAGCTTACTGTTTCATCATATCTGTGAACTTCAGGAGCAACTAAGCTTACAAGTGATGCTTGGAATGTTTGAATTACACATCAAAGCATTATTTTGCGTTAAATGTTGCCATGGATTAATCACTGTTTGGGAAACTGCATTATGCTGCAGCAATGTGCGGACATTTTATGGAGTTGTGTTAAAACATCAGTCCATTATTGTACTGAAACCAAATGAATACAGTACGTGGTTATCAAGATGAAATGATTTTTGTTGCTTTGTTAACTAAGTGCATTATGCTTCCTAGAATGGTTTTCAGCTACTCATAATGCAAGGTGGGGTGGCAGTTAGAATGCCAGGGGCCGAAAGCTACAGGTGCACCTTGCATTATGAGTAAGTTGGGCTGCTCTTAACCCTTAAACGTTGAAGAGGATATTTGGCCTCTGATGGATGATAAGGAATCCTTGAAGTGTAACTATTCATCCTCTGAATTTTGTTGTGAAAAAGGGAGGTCTTGTACAGTAGTTTGACTTCCAATGAGTGCTTTTGCTATTTCTAAAGTGCATGATTCACATGGTAATGAAAAGGGATGATCTCCAAGGTCACCCCTTCGTCCTTTAAGGGTTAAAGCGACCTTTTAAGAGTGATTGCAATTTTGGGGGAAGCTAAACTCCTTCAAACAATTTTTTTTTTAAATTCGGAAGAAGAAAAATGGAATTGACATCTGATCTAAGTCATTTCATATTTGGGGGCCTTCATAGAATTAGTTACTAATGTTTGAAGTTGAAACGTGGTGGTCACTAAAAGCAACCACTTCTTGAAATGTACACTATTGGTATAGTGAAGAAAGCAAAATGTACCTTTTGTATTAGTTAGTGGTTGCTTGAAGAACAGGGGCGCTTTTAGAGTAGACTACCTTAGATGAAAGCTATTCCAATGCTTTGTTGGGTTTTAGGCATGAGGTAACCAAACCCAAAATTATCCAAGCATCCCAAGCATCCATGCATGGATCCTATTAATTAACTATCTTAAGTTTTGTTGGGGTCTTCTTGCTAGTTGAAAGAAGAATCCATATTTTTTTATTAAACATTTTTAGGGTATCAAATAGATATACTATTAATTTAAAAAATGCTAGTTTTAGATGTATCCAAAGTCAACCTTTGGATCTCATGTTTACAGAGTGCACATTTTAGACAAAAATTTAGATGGATCGAGTTTAACATTGAGGTCAAAATTAGGTGTATTTACCTTATTGCTTCCCTTTGGATGAAATCTTCACCATAACCAGGTGAGAATCTATTTTTTTGAAGTACAAAGCGAATAGTTTGATGCTTCTATTTCTATTGTGTTCGTAGGTTGCCTTACCAAATATGTTTGCCTATTTTGTTTTTCAATTTAATTACTTCTGCTATAATCTATAAGGAAAAGTGTGTTTTTCTAGACAATAAGGTATAGAGCAAGTTCAATGTGAACTATCCACAATTTCATTTCCTAAGGATAGGTGAGAAAATACAAGATGATGTACCATATTCAAGAAGTCTGGGCGTAACATCTCAATTTTTGTTTTTAAGGATAATCTTCAACAGACACAAGACCTTTAAAAGAATGAAATCTCTAATACTTGAGCAAATCCCAAGAAGACATGCTAGAGAAAATTGTAATATTCATATTGATTCATTCCATTCCATTCATACCATTATTATTGAAAGGCTCTTCTATGTTGCATTCAAAAATCCCTCATTTTGATTCTATTAGATGTAAAAGCTAAAGTTTGTATCAGAATTTGCATCAAGAAAAGTTGGACCAGATTATTTTGATGCCTCACTTTTAGAGCACATGCAATTTTAGTGTCATTTTTCCAATCACAATCACTTTGATACTGAGTTGGCACTGAGGTTGACACCAAATTATTGTGATCCTGTTTCAATGCACCATATTCACGTGCCCTGAAGTTCCCAATGTGGTCATGAATAACATATTAACCAAGAGTCCGTATTTAACTTCAGGAGTTGTCATAACCAAGAGTCCGTAACTGAGTAAGTTGTGTGAGAGAGTTGTAAGAGAATGTCCCATGTCATGTGCAATGTTTGATTCCAAATCTCCAAGAAAAAGGTGCACAGGCTTATCACCTTACAAGGCCTAAAGAATGTTGTAAGTCTTCCACATCACGTCAACTTTTCTCACATGCTCTGAACACTGAAAGATTTGTGACCTCAAGAGTGTACCAAATCTGCCAGACAGTGCAGGAATTCGACAATTTGCGCAGCTACAAATCATGCGTGGAGAGGTCGAGGTGATCAATCCAGAATCATAGACCTAACTTAAGTAAGTTAGAACGGTTCACAAGATCTGAGAGTTTCTATTCCCGTTTCCCCAGTTGGATGCAGGGAAGGAGATCAAGTTCAAGCCAAGTGGACGGAGCTCGTAAGCTTAGATCCTTGTGAGTTGTAAGTAAGTTAAGCCTCTGCAACAACATTGGTATGAGAATGAACTTTGTCTTTGTGCTGACAGGTACTGTCACTAACAAACTGCATCGATTTTCAGGGCTCTCATGAGTACATTTCGCAAGTTTGTTTGTTTGTTCGTTTGTTTGTTCGTTTGTTCATTTGTTTGTTTGTTTGGCTGGCTGGTTAGTTGGTGGGTCTTTTTTATAATTTTTAATTCCTTTATTTCTGTTTTTTGTTTTTTTCTTCTTCCTCGGTCTGGAAAAGCAAACGGAAGAATTTTCATTACACCACCTGACACGAGTATGCAAGTTTGGTACTTCACATGTGCTCTGAGAATTCTTGCAGGTGGGCACCTAGGGATGCGTGCAGCATCGCAAAGAATGTAATAGGAATGTTTATAACAATAATTGGTCAAAACCATTCATTTCAAATATTGTTGAAAAGGTGTAAGCCATAGGCATGTGTAGACAGTGTAGTTCAGTTTCATACCTCCTGGACAGGGATTTTTTGGGGGGCTGGGAATCAAGAGAGGCCAGATTGGTGAAAGTTTAAAGTACCAAAAGGGCAAGTGGCTATAGTCTACCTCCGGCTGGAATGGATTCGTTGGTTCATGCATCTGGCCTCTCAGTGTAGCAAAAAAATTTGGAGTGCCAAAAGGTGAAGTGTGAAAAAATTTTAGAAGTAGTACACTAAAAAGTATATTTAGTGTTGGATTACATTTAGTATACTTACCACCCTACTCTACACAACACTAAATCTGAACTTTGTGGGAATTAGTGTAATATTAGACTTCAATGCGTACCATAGAGTGCATTTAGATTTACCAGATTTCAGATTTGCCATAGAGTACATTTAGTGTTAGAAATTAGATTTAATGTTACTTACTTTAGTAGGATTAATGGTATTTAGTGTCATGGTTCGTAAATAGTGTTGCTAACACTAAATATACTTTTTAGTGTAGTGGTTAGATTTGTTTATTTTTCAAAGGGCGACATACCATTGTTTGTGTTGGCATTGGATACTTGCTAAGTTATGCTGAAATATTCTGGAGAAATTTGACTAGCTTAGTCTACAATAAAATGCAATTTACTAGGCTTGCAACTTTTCACTTCAAATAATGCATATCGCAAGAGCGAAAAGACATAAGAGTTCATTTTCAAACTTCAACAATAGAATTGTAAATCCAAAACCAACATTGTAACTCCTTTCTAAACAAGTTTTTAATTATTGAAAAGTCAACTTAGTTCGTGACAAGTTGATAAAACCAACAAATATAAAAGAAACAAGAGAGTATAATTACCAATATAATTAATACTATGACTTCTATCTTCCTTCACTTAAAAATCACTTGCATGGCTTATTGAAACAAAAGTGACCTACATACTAAAACGCTCACCACAACTTCTATATAACTTTAATAATAATACTAACATACAATGCTAACATGTCAAACTTGTGACTAACATGATAAAAATACCTTTCAATAGCATTCATCTACTATTCAAATATTATTTTATCCACGAAGTTTTCAAAAGTGTCTAAAGCAACATTACAAAGTGATCTTCTAAACTTTAATTTCACAAAACTCAAGAGCGAAATTAAGCACTAATCTTGTACATACTGACCTCTTACATGACAAATAGTCATCTCAAGAAGTTGATGAAATACTAAATAAAGCAGTGCAAAGTTAGCAATTAGCATCCTATACAAGCCACAACTTTTAAAGGAGGGGGGGGGTTCAAAGAAATGATGCAAACAAACTCTAGAATTGCTATTCATTGCAAAATTTGAATACAATCTATGTCGAGCACCACCAATACACACATCAAATATTTGGAAAGCTCTTACAATCTTTTAAACTCATACAAGTTCCAATTCCTTGCGAATTGGTGTGTGTCCCTCTCGAGGGGTGCACTTAGTTCTACTATGACAAACCACGTGCGAACAAGTGGTTTCTAATAAATTATAATTTCAACCTAAAATTTTGAGCATTGTTTAATAATGACTATAGCTTTCTATTGCCAAAATTTCCAACTCAAATAAAATATGAAATGATTTCTAGAAGAGGTTGAAAATGAACTAAAATGGCATATTTTTCAACTCAAATAATTATAGAGGACACATTTAGATGACCATTGAGTCAATATTCAACTCAAAATGAGCTTTCAATAGAGAGTTATTTTTAGGAATTTTTTGTTCATTTTTTAGACAATTTTTTCTTATATAATATAGGGGTGTGAAAGTTATTTTTCAGTTCTATAGTGTATCTTTTTACTTCAAAAATTTGTAACTAATTATTATTAACAAATAAAATATCAATAATTCAAAACATAAACTTTCAAAGTAGGAAAATCTATTCATATTTTTTAAATTTTGTTTTATTTCAAATTCAAAAAGTATATAGGGGGTCCAAAGTTTTGTTCACAAGTGGTTTCTAATGGACACTCTAAATGACCCCCCCGAGGTGTCCCCAATGCAAATCGATTCATTCTAGCAATAGAAATATGTAGTTGAGATTGAGGTCATTATGGACTAGATTGGACATGTATTAGGTTGAAAATGGGTTAGTAGGAGCCCTACAGAAGCTATTTTTCTAACATAGCCAAGCATGTCTATGGACTTTCATAGGAAGCCTAAGGCAACACCTTTCTATACACTTAAAAAAAAATCACACGAAGTCTGAAAATTATTTTTTCAAATTGTTGTTTCTAATTGCTTGTCTACTTCTAGAATTTATTCCCACATTTTTCAAAGAGTAGTAACAGTCATTTCACCCATAATGAATAAGGCAGGAGGTTCATAAATTGACCCTTTAAGCCAACCTAACTCATCAATGACAATAATAGATATTTTAAGGAACATGTCATTCATTCTTAGATAAGGGACGCATTTAGAATAGGGTTGGTTTATGAACCTCCTACCTTAGTTTACTTTATGTCTTAGGTCATAAGTTTTGTGGTGTCTCATTACAAGTTGGACAAGAGTAAACTTTCCCTTAGTGCAATTGATTAGTGTCCAAAGATTTTCTACCAAGCTAGTAGCATGTGCAAGGCTCCGTCCTAATTCTAAGTGAGAGCATCTACATTGTCACATGGAAATAATATGGCCATTGAAAGTTGTCCATTGCCTACACAAAGCCGGCTGGCCCTCCCACCGTGCCCTTGAATTTTTTGCAATTTGTTCAACTCAATGTGTGCAACTGTTGGAGCACTCCTTCCCGACTCCTATCGACCGAGCTCTTGTTCCTTTTCAACCTTGCAGCTCTGATGCTCCCGACCAAATGACGTTCCCGTCCACATGAAGCTCCGAAACAAGGGCTCGTTGAAGACTTGAACGGCCAACGTTCAACGTTCAAAGTTCAAAGTTTGGCGAGCCTGGGCTTTTCTGCTCAGTTGGCGAGCAAACTGGGTGTGGTTCCCGCCCTGCCATTTGCACATTCGGCCAGCTCCTTCCGTGTCACAGTGCGGATGCTCTGAGTTAGACGGTGGCCCTCCACAACTGCAGCCGAGTCCTTCAACCCAGAGACCTCGTGATCCATGGTAAGTTAACACATGATTACGTTAGCTTTCCCAGCTATCTGCACGGAACTCCAAAACTCAAAACGACGACGACGGAGGTATTCTGTCATATACCGTATTCAGTTCAGGCAGACCCTGTCCAGTAAGTTTTGTACTGCAATTGCAAGCCAGGGCTGCTGCAACCAGACGGACGGACGGACGGACTCAGTGTTGCAAGCCAGCTTCTGGATGCTTCAGAAAAATCATTGGAAACTTCAACATCCACGCTGACAAAGGCATGCTTGATATTCTGCCTGTCCTGTGTCAGGCCTGAAGCTCCAACCAGCCCCAGCTGATTTCACTGGGCTTCAGACACGCGGGCAGCTTTGGTGCAGACCATCAACGGCACCCAGAAATGTGGGAGGTCATTTGAGTGCGCTCCTTTTTCTGCTTTTTATTGGGATGGCACACCAATGGGACTATGGGCCTTTCAGTAGAGGAAGAGACGATCCACTTGCCGAACGAGGGGGAGAGCGGCACATGGGTGGGGGTTTACACACAAAAATATAAATAAATAAGTTAGGGGTTTAAGGTGGAAAAACGTTGCAACGAAGAAAACGCTTCACAATCACTACCGTACTGTAGTGTGTGCCTTTGACGCAACCAAAATAAAAGTAAAAGTATTTTTTTAAATTTTTAACTCATAAAACTTCAAAATTCAATCATTTTCATACCGTGGATCCAAACAAAGTCTGGGCACCCCTCCTTGCAGAGAGCTTTCCAATAATACCAAGAACATGACCGGAAATGCACATATCTCACTATAACAAACAAAACAAACAAATAAACAACCGGCTAACTCAATGTAAGGTATGGATGCTATGGACTGAGCTATGGACTCAGGGAAAGGAAAGTTCCAATAGGAAAGTTTCTTTCACCAAGCTAATATCCAAGCTCTCCTTTTGGATTTTGGTGCCGAAAGACCCTCTTTTCTACAAATGTTGGATATGAAAATTGCATAGATCTATTTGATGGTGCCCTACAATTCAAAAAAATTCAAGGCATGTGAACTCAACTCACCCCTTATGTAACCTTAAGTTTGGTTGGTATAGGAACTCAACCCACCTCTTATGTGGCATGAGTTTGGTTAAAACACTCAATTCCAGTTGAAAACCTCAATCCAATCTCAATTTCAGGTGACCCTCAAAGGTTACAAAGCAACAAAAATGAGGCTTGTAAATTTATGCTTCAAGTGTGGAAAAGTAATTTTACTTCTCAAGAATATAAATTAATTTTGATAATAGAAAGATTTATGTTGGATTAGATGAACAAGATTTGATGATTTTGGGCTCCAACAATCAAAGCTGCCACAAATTTCAACCACTCCCGTGATGTAGACACTTGACGTAAATCCATTGCGGATAGTCTTTTTGAATGTCGGTGCACTATAAAGTACACAAAATTTCATCAACTCGAGCCTTATTATCTACCCCTATGAAGTACAGAACTATTTGTCGCTCATCTCTTACACAGTACAAACCTTGTTGTCTATCTCCATCTCCATAAAAGTTTGCTTCTTACCCTTTACAGAATACAAAGTTTGCTGTCTATCACCCTCTTCAAAATTTTGTCAATCAACCTCAGCACAGCTATTACCCCATCACTCTCTACAAAGTACAAATCTGCTGTGTATCACCCTCATGTATTTTGCCTCTACTTGAAGTCCTTGGGCGCTTGGTTTTGATACATAGCTCTCAGCCTTTAAAGTAAATAATTCAACTACGTGAACTGAATTCACAATGTTAGCTCGTGTATCATGTAAGGCTGGAATGCGAGCCAAATATAAAGTTTCATAAGAAGCAGGGATCATATAACAAATTTCAAGTCACAAGCGGAGACTCTAACAAATTGGGGACAAATGACAAGGAGACAGAAATTTGGCAAATACACAAATGAGGAAGAGAATTTTACTCATTTTCGCAAATTTGTGGATTAAATGAGAATTCAGCATGTACAGATTGCGGGACAGATTGTTCTTAAAGAATGAGGGGAACAAAAAGTATCGCCTACCAAAATTGCATTCCCTAATTACATCCTTGTTGATACTACCTCACCATAATGTTACAGAGGCCTGTTACGGCGGCCTGCGTTAAGTGGAGAAAATAGTGACCAGGATTCAATATGGGTTTCGTCCCCCAGTAGTTTCGGCTAATCATCATCTAATTACATTCCATTGAAATCTCCGATCTCCTTGAGTCCGCTTCACCCATTTCAAAACGGGAGCGACCGCTGCTGAGTTAGTGAAAATCCTGCATGACACAAGCCTTGTTAGGAAACTGTCCTCTTAACAAATTGAAACAGAAATTTCAACTTAAGTAACAACTGCTTCACGAGTTACAAGTTTGGCAATAATTTGTACCTATTTTTAACCTCGTAGTATTTCAGTATCTTGCCCTCTTTGTAGCTGGCGCATTTGCGAGCATCGCTTCCGCTCAATTCAGAGGGGTAATCTGGGCGACGCCAATATTCTTTCCTCAGAGCTTCCAAAATCTTATCCTGCACATTAACACGCAGAACAGCGGCTTGAACTATGTTCTGAACTTTACGAAGTACTTGATCTGTACTCGACCTGACCATTACTCAGTACCCGATCTGAGCTTTGCACAGTGCTCCATCTGAACTTTACACTACTCGACAGACATCAATAATTCCAATGATGGTTGTGAGCGCACTTGAGCACATCGTGATCTACTATTTCGACAAGTCTTCAATTATAAAGCAGCAAGGAAGACTAGCTGGCTGATTGTGACTGCAGATTAACAAGTCTGGAAACTATTAGGGACGTGTGGTTCACGATGCACTGCGCCCAAGTCAGAGGTTTCAAACTTACCGTAGGTTGAGAAGCGTCAATCCAGTGGAATTGCTTTACATCGCCATGTTGTTCGCTCCGAAACCATGCGAGTTGTTTTTTCACCAGGCTCCTGCTAAGGCAAAAACAGGTCATTAATTTACGATTGCGAAAGTGGAGTACATTGACAAGGAAAACGTAATCCAGATGTGCCAACCGATCTAAAATCGCACCTTGAAACATGTTGAAAATCTGACAGAAAAGCCAAGAACTTCTCCTCGGTTGTATTCCCCCCCGCTTCTCGACATTCCACCAGAAACTCCATTGCCTGATATATAATATCCACCACTTGTAACGTTAATTTACCCTTCATAGATCGCTACAGTCAAGTCACATTCCAACAATGAGGAAAAGCCATCTACACAACAGGGTACATCTGAACATATGACGAATTCACCATGACCCCAACCAATTAACAGTAGTATCGCCTGCGACTTACTTCCTGGTAGCCGATTCCACGAGATGCGGAACTGGTATCAGGCTTTAACCCGAGATCTAGGAGCCAAGATGCCTCTACCAGCAAACCCTTTCGTAGATCTGCAAACATTTCGAATTCTATCATTTTTCACACCAAATAATCGGCATTCTCATGAAAAAAATGGTAACCAAATGGCCCAGGCCTGCAGAGCCCAGGCCTGCAGAATATGCTGGCAGAAACTGCAACGTACAACCAATTGCATCGCCATACCTGCAAGCATCTGTTCGCAACGGTAGTCTATCCAATGATACAGTTCTGCCCGGTGCTGGTACAAAAAGTAGCACTGAAAATCATAGTCGTAGTCCCACTCGGACCCGTCCATGTGATCTAGCGTGTAGTTGAAGGGCTTGGGAAACGCTCCCCGAGGCTGACCAGAA
The DNA here is from genome assembly GCA_947034895.1 of Rhytidiadelphus loreus. NCBI lineage: Eukaryota > Viridiplantae > Streptophyta > Bryopsida > Hypnales > Hylocomiaceae > Rhytidiadelphus > Rhytidiadelphus loreus. Next base: position 20,969,444 of record OX344765.1, on the reverse strand, counting down.
ACCTGCAGCAGCAGCACCACTCCGAACTCAGCCCTGTGTCAACTTCCCGTCTCACTTTTTAACTGCCTAACTAGTTCAACCGGACGACCATTTCTCATACCCGGGTAGTACTAATTAGCTTAACCTCTTTGAAAAGACCAAGAATTCAAGGTAATAAAATGACCAATTTGATTGACAATATTGTGAAAATAACAGAATTCAGAAGAACGTTGAGCATGTGCTGCAGAAAAATATACACAATCGGAAAACAGAAAGTCCCCAGCTTACGAACTCAAAACTGGTAAGAAAAACATGAGACTCCACTTGGTCTTTTAGGGGCATGTACTTGTGTGTGAATACAAGGAATTGTGAGAGAAGGTGTTTTGCGTTGTGACAAACCGTGATGACTTCGAGAGCTCGATGAAGGTGATACCAATCGTTGTGAGACAAGTTGTTCGCTGTTGTAGGATCCCCCGCTTGCGCGAGCTTGTGCACAGCAGTGTCCCAGCCGTCGGGGAGACTGGCCAAGCGCCGAATCTCGTTGTCGATGGCGGCGCTCACTTCAGGAGTGGCTTTCGGCGCTCCAGCTTTTCCATTCATGTACCTGAAAATGGGTCGATCAGTTCGTTAGGAAATTGTGGCAAACCATTGAAGCTCCCCAAACGCAATTCTCCACAAATTCCTGAAGGAATGCTTGCGCGCCCTCGCACCGGTGAATGCTTGAGCTGGTAGGCGATGGTGTCCGTACCAGCGCATGTAAGTGCAAGTGCCTCCAACGACGATGGGCACGCGCTTGCGCGCTAGCACCAGCTCCGTCGCCGCTCGGGCGTCCTTGAAAAATCGGCTCGCTGAGTAGTCTGCCCCTAGCAAATCAGAATAGGTAAGCGATCAAAGCAACGGAGCTACAAGATGCTTGAGGAAATTTGAACAACGGTCTTTCCACAAGCTTAAAGAATGCACTTCCAATTTCTACAAGATTAAAGAATGCACTTACAATTTGGACAAATTTCTACAGGCTTATAGAAATTTGTAAGTTACAACTGGCAGGCATCGGTCACTAACCTTCTGTCGGATAAACCATGTCAAGGAGGTGATGCGGAACGCCCTGCACACGGTGATAACAAAAATTTCAAAATAGGCCACGCAAAGATTTGAACGCAATCGAACTTCGGACGGTCGATCTTCCCATTAGCCTTGACAAGAATTCAAACAGGGGAAGCGCAACTAAGGTACACCACGAGAAGGAAACCGATCGCGAACCCACCTCTCGCTCATTGTCCGGCGTTTTGGCACTTCCGACGTCCATGCCTTGATACACCTGCAATTCAAAAATTGTTCACTTCAGGGGCCTCACCTAAAGCCTGTAACCCCTCGACCTTCTACAGTGGCGTCCAAAATGGAGTTCCAGCCAGGAGATTCTCTTCGGCGGGAAAGAACGAATTGCTTCTACCAAGCAGGTTGATTCAATTACTGGTGTACTCGGGTGGATGGTGATCCAAGACAACAGAAAAGGAATTGTGAAACACGCATTCGTTCAAGATCACGGAAGCGAGCGTCCAACAGAGTGGTTGTCGTGACATTCTTGAAAAGGACATCAAACTCGCAAACACAGAGTGGCAGACAACCTAGCTTCGACATCCACATTGTGTGATTGCGCGAGCAGTCATGAGCTCGTAATTGGGGGCGTGTGATAAAAAAATGGACGACGCGCAAGCAGAGGAAGTAGGAAGTGGACTCCAAGTAGTGGCGAAGGTTGCGAGTTATAAAGAACTGACTGATCAGCAGGAAACCCTGTTCTGAGGCATTGAAAAAGCAAGAATTACTACGGGACGCAACAGAAAGACCGAAAATGAGAGGACCAGCAGGCTAGGGACCTGTATGGAATCGGCACTGATGATCTCGCCCCTGAGCTGCTTGGCCAAGGCTATCGCGATTCTCGACTTGCCGACGGCCGTCGGCCCTGCAATTACCACCACGCGCCCTTTCTGCGTGCCCACGCCCGTGGCCTTTCGGTCCGCATTGTCCAACCTCCCAGGGGCGAATTCCAAGCACCCCATGTTGTTGTGGTGGTGGTTCTTCTTCGTCGTCGTCGTCTCGCCGCCTTCTGTGAACATCCTAGCCTGCCTGCCACTATCGCCCACTGCAACTTTCGCCACCATGGTGAGCCGCTGCAGCTGCTGCTGCTTCTGCCGCAGTTGCAGTTGCAGCTGCAGCTCTATCCGCCGAAAGTCCTTGCATTGTGACTGCTGGCCCCCATTCCCCCGTCCCACCACCAATTCCCCGCCTCGACTGGACCAGCAAGGACATGCTTTCTGAGTCCACATGTAGCTCCCCTCGCTCGGTCTCGCCGCAAGATCACCAAGAATATTATCCCCCAACGATCAAACGCACTCGCAAACCCAAACCCAAACCCCCAAAATATCTCAGAAAACTCAGAAATCAATCCAATCGATCCCCACTGATGCTAGCTCCCCGTCTGGATCCCACCCAAAAAAGAAGGCGCTAGCTCATCACACCAAGCACGGGATCAACAGCGACCAACTGGGAAGCAATGAAGGAAAGTCTGCACTGGATCCCACTCCAGAAAGAGTCTCTCATCCCAAAGAGATCATCACTGTCTTGCTCACGCACTCCCTCACTCGTTCAGAAAAAACATGCGGTGTAAGTTCGGTTCCCAGTGCGCGCAGCTTCTGTGCAGCCAAAGAAGAATAATCAGCAGGCCAGGGAATGAATGGAGAATGAAGTAATGAATGAGGAAGGAATGAGTGGCAGGAGCTCCAGGCCTCCTCCAGCCTGCTATGACTGCGCAGACCTGCCCTGCCCTGCACGAGCAGAAGACTGCTAATCAATCAACAGTCGTAACTTAGCAGTAGTCGTCTTCGTCTTCTTCTTCGTCGAAGTACGATGGCATTGGCATTAATTGACGAACAAGGAAGGTTGGGGCAAGTGAATGAGGAAGCAAATAAGCTAATAAGGGGGCGCGTGCTCTTCTTCTGCACTAGCCAACGAAGTGGAAGTTAGCGGCCTGAGAAGCCGTGGTTTGTCCTGTTGTGCAGTGTGAGCTGAGAGGAGGCTGAAGTCCAGCAGTGAGCCCAGGAATGAGGAGAACGAAGGAGGAGAAGGAGGCGGGTCCCGTTGGCTTTCATTCCAAAGCGGCTGACTGGCTGCAAGGGCGGGCTTAAGCCATTGGGTGCGGCAGTCGAGGCTCGAAAGCTGCTACTCCTGCAGCGGAATCGCTAGACTGATGACATGAGCCCTTGTGTGCGTTGGCAAGCCCTGGAAGCCTAATCGTCGTCGTCGTCATCTCCTCTACCCCCCAAGTCCCCAACTCCACGCCAGGAGCACACTGGCCTGCCTGTTCCCAGGAATTTCAGAGACTTGAGGGATTCAAGGGTCTGATGAAGTCACTGCACCCCAGGGACTTGAGGGACTCCTTTACTGTTGAAGGCTGTCTGAGCTAGGAGGACAGCAACATAGCAGCAGGAGTACTCAGTTATCATAGCACCGTCCTCCTCCGCCGCAATGGAACGGACCGTCTCTTCGTCTCCCTGTCCTACCCGGTTGCACTGCTAGCCTGTTGGAGTGCCTGCCTGCCTGCCTGCCTGCCTGTTGGCCTGCCTGCCCGGCCGCGATCGCTGTTGGCTTGCCTATGTTAACTGAGTGCCTACACTGCGAGCGAGCGAGGAGGGCCGGGTGGGGCCTAGATTTGGCTCCTCCTACGTTACTGTACCGTTATTCTGCTCCTCGTAGTGTAGGAGTCGTGTGGGACTGGCTTGGCGTTGGTGTTGGTTGGGCGGTCCTATGTTCCTGCGTTCCTGTGTCGCGGCGTGTCCAGCGTTGTCCTATGTTTTTGTGCTCCTTATCTCATGGGCTTGGGTGCTCACACCACTCATGCACTGTTGCACTGACCCTTGCGGCAGCGTCCCACCATTTCCGGAGGAGGGCAATAGCCAGGAGGGAGCCAGTGCCCTTCCTTGGTAATGATACAATACAGTAACTTAATTAAGAGAAAAGAAATCAAAACTCCGAGTCTGGAACTAACTTACGAAGGAAGGAATCGTTCCTTGGTAATTATCTTAACAATAAGCTTATTATTATTACTGTAAGAAGTGATGTGCAACCTGATCGTCCTGCTCTGCTTGCGACTGGGGCTCCGGCCATTCCTGATACTCTCTCTAGACCTGTTTGTTTTCCTCCAGCGGAAGCCGTCATGTACCCTTTGCTTGGCAACGGATGGAACCTCCGTTGCCCTTAACTTAGTAGATGGGGAATTTTGAGCCTTTTTTGGTGGGTGCGTGGGGGGAGGGGGAATAGGAACCTCAGTCTCACTTGGTGTGCATAACATTGTTAACCCTTAAAGGATGGATTGGTGACTGTGGGAATCATCCCTTTTAGATATCATGGGAATCCATGGTTCAAAAACAAATGCAAAAGCACTCACTGGAAGTCAAATTACTGTAGAAGACCTCCCCTTTTCACAACAAATTCTAAAGATGAACAATTGCACTTATGTCCTACACAAAAGGATTCTCTGTCATTCATCGGACACAAAACGTGTGCGGCGGCGTTTATGGGTAAACCTTGTAAGGACGTGTTGGTCACCGTGGACATCATCTTCTTTTGCTACAGTGTGAATCATCTTTCAAAAATAAAAGAGCATTCATTGGAAGTCAAACTATTGTGCTAGACCTTCCCTTTTCGCTCAAAATTCCAAAGATGAACATTTGCACTTCCTTCTTACATGGAAGGATTCTCCACCATCCATTGGATACTTAGTGTTAGCAATGGTGTTATAGGGTCAACTAACATTGGAGAGGGCCTTTTTGCTTCCATAGGAAATGGAAGCCTCCAACATGGCAACTTCCCACTCATCTAATGACATTAGCATTGCAACTTTCCACTCATCTAATGACATTAACGTTGCAACTTCCCAGTCAACCAATAATTCTCTATAGATTATAACTAAGTTCACTACAAAGCATATAGGGAATCAACCAATAATTCTCTATAGATTATAACTAAGTTCACTTTGAAGCATATAGGGAGGCATTATTCTTTTTCCAAGGGAGAATGGTTTAAACTAGTTATGTTATGTGTGGAGAATTTTGAGCAATTTTCTACTTTCAACAATCTAGAGCTTAGCACATCTTAGTATAGTCTTGTGCCATCTAAAGCTTAGCACATATATTTTGTGTTAACTCCTAAAGGACCAAGTTGTGTTTTTAGGCAATATAGAAATTTGGGGCAGCTCACTACGAATGGAGATTTTTTTTTTGCTTTGAAATTTTCACACAACATGGAGACGACAAGTATCTTTAATGCCCAACAATTTTCATAACTTTTGACTACATGTTCAAAAGTTATTGTATGATGTGTAGGGTTTAACAACGGATGGGTAGTTTGGGCAAATTTTTCAAGCATGTAGCCAACTTGGCTTGAAGAATGAATCCAAAGAAGTACCACCATTCTGAACATCATTTCCTACAAATGTGACCTTGTGAAGGTGCACCTGCCTATTTTTTTGTAGGGCCCAAAAGGGATTTTTATCACTTCAAACACTAATATCTTACAATCTACAAGGTGGAAATTTCTGCATTTTTTTCCACATCTTCTCAAACCAGCTTACTACAAGATCCTATAGTTACATGTGTTCAAAAATGTTTTCTTTTTTAAATGTCATACTTGCACTAAAAATGGCAGTTTTGGAGCAATTTTGGTGAAAACATAGCCAAGGAACTTGAGAGGTTCAACTAAATATCAATTGCAAAAGATTGCATGCGAAGAAAATAAGTCTTTTTATGCTTAGCACAAATCAAAGTTCATGTGTATGGTCAATGGAGTTTGTGATGTATTGTATGGTTAGTAGAGACTCTAGTTGATGTCATTTTTATTGACACGTTTGTCCTTTACTTGTTCAATTTAGATGATATAGAACTATAGTTTTTTCTTTTCTTTAAATGATTTTCATTCAAGGTTTGCTATAAAAGGAGAATGATTTGTTGGTACCAAAACAACGATTTTAAAACAAACTTCCAATTCATCAAATGCATCCTTGATTAGACAAAGCTTTAATAAAGCCCCACATTATTGATATGACTAAGAAAGGATGATGAATTAGAATAGTTGTGGCTCTTAAAGTTTATTCTAATCAAATAGACACTTGCATTGTTTGTTTGCTTTCATTAATGGGTTTGTTTTAATTTCCTTGTTATTTTCTTTTACACTTAAGTCTTTGGAAATTTTGTTGAGTTCTTGGTCATTCTTTGCTTTGTAGGTTGTATTCTTTTATTTTTAGGTTTTCTATTGCATTAAGGAATTTGTTCCTTGATTCATCTTTTGGCCTTTAGTACTCTCTTTTGCTAGGATTGTTAAGTGTCTCTTTTCTTTGCCCAAGATGGCAAGATTTGTTCAACTTGTCAATGTTGTCTTTCTATTTGTAGTGTTCCATTGCTCAAAATGTCTCCTTCATTGTCATCGTAAGACTCTTTGAGCCCATTATACACCTCGGGGGGTGCACTTAGTTCTATTATAACAAACCACATGCGAACAAGTGGTTTCTAATAAACTATAATTTCAACCTAAATTTTTTAGCATTGTTTAATAATGACTATAGGTTTCTATAGACAAAATTTCCAACTCAATTAAAATATGAAATGATTTCTAGAAGAGGTTGAAAATGAACTAAAATGGCATGTTCCTCAACTCAAATAATTATAGAGAACACATTTAGATGACTATTGAATCATTATTCAACTCAAAATGAGCTTTCAATAGAGAGTTATTTTTAGGAATTTTTTCTTCATTTTTTAGACAAATTTTTCTTATATAATATAGGGGTGTGAAAGTTATTTTTTAGTTCTATAGTGTATCTTTTTATTCCAAAAATTTGTAACTAATTATTATTAACAAATAAAATATCAATAATTCAAAACATAAACTTTCAAAGTAGAAAAATCTATTCATATTTTTTAATTTTGTTTTATTTAAAATTTTAAAAGGATATAGGGATCCAAAGTTTTGTTCACACATAGTTTCTAATGGATAGTCTAAGTGCCCCCAAGTTATACACATTTGTTTGCAATTTAGTTTAGTTCATGTCATTAGATGATATTTGGGGGGTCGGGAGGGCCGTCTCAGGCCTGTTCTTGGCGTTGTTCCCCCGACAGTCTGGGAACGGCCGCTGTCAAATTTTATTTTTTTTTTTCAATTTTTTTTTTTTCAAAATTTTAAAACGAAAGATTGAGTTGAATTTTTTTATTTTTTATTTTTTGAAAAAAAAAATTAAAAAAATGACGTGGCAGTCACCTTGCCACGTTAGGCAGCACCTGTGAATTACTACGAACTGCTGGGGGGTTGTTCCTAGACCAAGGGAACTCACAGCCCTCCCAAGGGGCTGAATCCCTTCTAATGCGTATCAGAACCCTATCCTAAACTGTAAACAATCAATACTAAACTGTAATTACTTTGAGCCATGTTGTTTATTAATATTTTTATTTTTATTTTTTGTACCATTCAATGAAGGGTTAGTTTTGATCCACATTATTTATTAATATTAATATTTTTATTTTTTGTACCATTCAATGAAGGGTTAGTTTTGATCCACATTGTTTATTAATATTCATATTCTTATTTTCCCTGTACCATGCAATAAAAGTTTAGATGAATAAAATATTTATCTAATCTAAAAAGTCAATGGATACCTATTTTCAAACCATCTTTTAAAAAAAATCATATTTTTGTATTTTTCATGTAACTAAATAAAGATCAAAAGAATAAAATATGAACCAAAACCTAAAAGATTTTGTGTCTTACAAATTCTCTAACTAATTCTCATCTAAATGATATGTGAATGATACTTGGTGATATGTGGATGAAATGTAGGTATCAAAAATGCATTAGCATTTGAAATCCATAGCATGTAGAAACCTTTGACTTCATTTGATATTTTGTTTTTCATGACATTATATTCTTGAAAAGAGTTTATATTTCAAATTTTTTTTTAAGGACTTAATGACAATTTGTTTACTTTTATTGAACATTGCACAAATTAGTTAAGAGTTTACAATCTAAAATTCACCAATATTCTTTTGAGTAAAGGATATGTCCATTATATGCAATCACTGCATCTTCTGAGCTCATTGATTGTAACAAACTGTCACAATGAGCTCAATTTTTTTTTTAATTCCCTCCCAGATCCCCAGGTTTAAAAATTATTATTAATTAAAATTAATTTCTTAATTCTTTGTCCCTCCCTCCCCTTATTTGTAATTTTTTGAACAAATATACAATGGCAAACAATATGGGACAATGAAAACTATATCCCATACCAGTATATTATATCAGTATCTATATACGTATTTATATTTGTATATGTATTGTATTTCAATATCAAGTATTGTATCCGTGCAATATTCGTAACTATATCTTGATTTGTATCCGTGTATCGTATATGTATTTGGATGGATGGCTCAAATTAAATCTCAAAGATCAACGGAATAAATATTTTTGAGAAATCGATTGACGACGATTTCGAAGGTAAGCATTTAAAAAAAATCAACAGCCTTAAAAAAATTTGAAAGAGGAGAAGGGCAACCAATACCCTTGGCTTACTCTTTTGGATACATTGTGATCCCATCATTGTACATTCACCTATCATTGCGCACCCCAAGACCCTATTTTTGCACCTTTGATTTGAATGGAAGTTGATTCTATACTATTCTTGTAATACCTTCTTTAATTGGCAAAAGAAATGAATTCCCTAGAGGTAGTATCTACAAGTATTTAGACTATATAACTTACAAATAGAAGTAGTATCTAGACTATATAACTTACAAATTTGTCTTGTGTTGCATTGCTAAGAGCATTTGAACCCATGCACACTAAATTTGATGCACTAAAAGTTTACATTTATTTTTGAAGAGCCCTCATAATTCTTGATCCCCATCTTTGTTCACCACATATGACTAATAAATAGCCAAGTGACCACTCATCAAGTAGAATAAAGGATAAAGCAACTAAACTTAAAATAAACATTGATTTCAACTTTCAAATGTCATTGCTTGACACACTAGAATTGAGTGTCAAAAGAATATTGTAAGGGTCCAAAAGCACTTATCATCCACATTTGTAGAATTGTTGGTTGTGAACAATATTTGCAATTAAATGTTGAATTAGTTAGCTAAATCAATTATAGGAACATAATGCATAATGATAGGTGATTTGTATTTTCTAAAAGACTCCAAAAGATTCATTGAGAACTTTAAATGAACAAGGCCTATACAATTGCCAAATTTGGTTTTCAAAAGCTTTTTAGAAATTCAATTCATGTATTTACAAATTTTATAGCATAAACTAAATTAGAATTTCTAAATTTTAACCAATTTTCCCATGTGAACTTTTAAATGCACAATGATAGGTACATCTACTCTATTTAGTATCAAGATTAAAAGTCCAAATTGAAAAATAAATTTTTGACTTTGAAAATTACCAACAAAATTCCAACAAAGTTGAAAGGAGACTTCGCCACTAGTAGAAAACGTAGGAATTCTAACATAATTTGGTTGATTTGGTTGCATTGTCCCAATCATTGTTTTGTTGATTTCAATAGAAATCTGTTAAAAAATCAATAGATTTTTGTTGAAACCAACATAATAGTGACCGGGACAATGCCACCAAATCAACAAAATTTTGTCAGAAATCCTGCATTTTCTACTATAATTCATATAAAAATTTAACCCAAACTATTCCAAATTTTAAAATTTTAAAATCTCAATGAAAATTTTAAAGTATTTGTTGGCCTCCCATAATTAGTGTATTTAAGAATAAAGGTATACATCTCTCCTTTTGGGACTAATTAAAACCCTACAAAATTTGATGGTTTTAAACAAGTTAAATATTGGAGGTATAGAATAAAAAGTATGGAGGCTGGAAGTTTGTCTATATGAGAGAGTTGGAGCCTTCCAAAGACTTGTTTGATTTGATCAATGTATGGTAGTGGACAATTGTGAACTTTGGGGGTATACTAAAGAGGACTTCATTTTCTAACCCCTAAAAGGCCAAGTAGCATTTTTTGGCAACATAGTGTTTGGGACATTCATTTAGAAAAGTAATTTGCATTTATTTTCCTTTGAAATTTCACATAGCATGTGGTTTAGGAGTAGCTTTAATCCCTAACTACCCAACCGACCATATTTGGTTGTCTTAAAACTCTAGGCTCATTTTGGTGTAGGTACTTAAATTTTTTTTTTATGTTTTGAAAAAATTTACAAGCAATTTTGAAGGTTAACTATTGGAAGCTTTTATATTTCATTGTAAGGGGTAAATATTTGATTTTTGAGATTTTCTCAAACTCATATATGCATCATTAGTGAAGAGTTGAGCTTGCCAATTTTACTTCATTTCCAAAGGTTGCCAATTTATTAATTTCCAAAGGATTTAGCAAAGGTTGCCAATTTCACTTGATTTGAGATCTACAAAATTGTACGTATCCATTTGTTTTGAAAGTGGTCCCAATGGAAAGAATAAAGTGTTTTCATGATTTTCAGCATTGAAAATTTAAACATGCAAGTGTTGATCTAGAGTTATTTGCAATTTCTACTTATAAAAAAAAATTGCATTTCAATAATTGCAAGGTGGATTGTGTAATGAGTTTGATAGCCCTTCATTTGAACTTAAGCTATTTGGAAGAGCATTTTAGGGCCACTTCACACTACGACTGAAAGGTCGAGAGGCCGTGGATTTCTACCAATCAAATTTTAAAACACCCAAAGTTTGACCTCTCGACCCTTCACACTAGGATGCACAAATCCAATGGCCATCACCCTCCAACTACCTACATGGCAATAAATTGTCTACATGGCAACGGACTCTCAAAGGAAGTTTGGGTTGGCTAGAAATGAATGCCCAAACTATGGCCGAGAGGCCATCAATTTATGACAAGATCTCAACCATTAGATTGGTAGGTGGAAATTCATTATTAAGAGTTTGGACTTTGGGCTTGGCCTTTGGAGGCTTTACACTATGGCCAGCCAAAGGCTCCAATTCCTATTATTTATTACCTATTTATTGCTCATTTCTTTGGACTCTCAACAAAGTTTGGCCACTCAATGCCATGGCCTCTCGACTTGGACAACCATAGTATGAAGTGGCCCTTAGTGTGCTAACACAATTTTCAGTTGTTCATGTCACCTCCAATTTGTCAAAACTCTTATATGCAAATTTCTCAAACATTGTGGGGAAGGGTAGAATACTAAAAATAAGATAATTACATTTCTCTTGTTATAATCTCAACTCCTATGCAATTTCACACTCAAAATTGGATTCCACACTAATAAGCAAGTTTTTTAAACATCTATACGGTTAGATTTTGAAGAAAAAAAATTGTTTCATTGGGGATAATTATAAGCCCATGTTCTTTTTTAATAGCTTGGACATTTAGGAGTTAAGGTACAAAAAATTTCATAACTTTTGACTACATAATTAAAAAGTCATTGTATGACATGTAGTCTCTTTTGGATCCCGAGTAGCCCAATATCTCGAAAAAAATCACATTTTTTAGTAATAAAAAACTGAAATTGATTTTTTAAATTTATATATATGTGGAAATATTTTAATCATTCTATTTTAATTAATGAGATGAAAGTTATGAGGAGTTATAGTTTGTGGGCAATTATGGAATTTCTACTCTAAAATAAACTTTGAAGACCTTAATTTAAATCATTTTTCAATCATTTTGAAATAAAATAAAACCATAGGATGTTGGTTGTTTATTACAACATTACAACCATTGGAATTGGCATTTTTTTAATTCCATAAATTCTTAACAATTTAGTATTTCAAATCATTCTCTACTTTTCTCCACTTATTATTTTTTTCAAGAATGAATATGAAATTTTTTTGGCTGAAACTTTTTTAATGTATTTCCAACTTATTTCTTCAACATATTATGGAGAATTTTCAAGTTGTAGGATCTACACATTTTTGGGGTAAAAAGTTTGGGAAATGAATTCAAACCATTTGGGAAGAATTGAAAATACTTCTTTTTGAAATGCAAGCATCATGATCTTGCAATTGATAAGGTTTCTTTTTCTGAAATTTTAGAAGGGAGTACTCTAACAAGTTAACTAAAGGATCATATGGTTGGGTTTGTTAAAAAATAAATATAGATGAAGATTTTAGCCTTGCTTTGGAAACTAGTAGTTTGAAGTAGTTTAGGGGCTCTAAATATGAAAGAATTTTAGGGGTTAAAAAAAGTAATCATTCTAATCTATGTAATTTTAATCTATGAATCACGTCACACTTTCATTAATACAAAAGATTGTTGTTTACATTTGGTTTAAATTTTTGTGACACTTGGTTTTATACAATAAGAGTAGTCATACCTTCTTCATTCCATTCTCAATCTTCAAAGAATAGAAACATGGCACTCTTCCTTAGGCTCTCTATGGCTTGTGGAGGTTCCGTTCTCTGAAGATTGAGAATAGACATTCTTCTAATTTAAAAGGTGAAGAATGGGTGTGAAGAAGATTACAACAAAGGAAGGTTTTATTTGTGTTTCACCCTTTGTGTGCTGCTTTCACCCAATCAAGTTGCCATAATGGACGCAAAAGAGTCTTCATTTGGATCCTCACCGCAACCGTATTCACTTGGATTTGTTGACTGTGTCTCTTTCCCACTAATCATGGCTCTTTACAACATCGATCCTCCCCACATGTCAATAGTTCTTTCAAGTTTCCATTCTTATTTTTGCAACAATACAATAGGGATGTCACACCTTCATGTAAAATAGCTCCCTATTGGCTTTTCTTTTCACTACACAACTTATCATTTTTCATAAAAAATTTGTTTTCGAAGAAGATGTCACTACCCCTAATATGTTGGAATGAGTTAAAACTTGTGAATCTTTTTCAAAAACCATTCCAAAATTGACATTTCTAGTGCAAATAGTAGAAATAGAAAAAAAAATGTTTCCTTTGCCTATCAACCATAGGATTTAACATTGTCTAAAATAGTTATCATTTCTATTATAAAGACTAAAAATAAAATAGAGATGTTTTCTTTACATATGGCTAACCATAGGATCTTGCACTAAACTAGCATGAGAATGCTTATGAAGAAATTCCAGAGGCTTTGATAGTATAGATTGTTAGATGTTTGCATTAAAAGTGAATAAAACACTTTTATTTTTACACCCTACTATACTAGATTATAAAACTTTAGATCCTCCAAACTAAGAATTTATATACTTCAGATTTTGAGTTTAAAAATATTCATATTGAAGAATTAGATTGAGAATCCAAACATTTAAATTAAAAAATATTAAAATAAAATAGTCGTGGGATAGAAAATAACTAAATCATTAATAGTTCTAAGAAGAAATTGAACCATGCTACTACTAAGATTGTTTTAGCAAACAAAATAATCTTTGTGGACCTATTCTTTTTGGAAAATTGAATTCAAAGATGAATCCAATATTTTGTTTTAAAAAAAAATGTTATAATCATCCACATAACACAAACGTTCTATAATTCTCACTACTAATTCAAATGGAATAAATCAAACCCTTGTATATAGATAAAAATACATTCTATATCAAAAAATTCAAACAAATTTATTTCAAGTTGTTGTTGTTGTCCAGGTGCAAACATATTGAACCTAGAGTGGCATAATTTTTTCCATTAGGCACCAATTGAAATTAAAATTATATTCCATGAAAGCTTTTATTTTTTTATATCAAGAATTTTTTTAATAAAATAAGCCAAAAATTGAAATCATATGAGCTTGCCCAACTTTCATTTGTATCCTATGGTGTGGCTTAGGTTAACAAAATTTATCATGAAAAAATGTCTAAGAAAATCTTGGAAAACATAAAAAAATGGTGGTTTGTTGCACTAAAAACATCTCATTTGGACTCTCAATGCAAAAATTATGAGTGTTTCAAATTTTGGCAATGGTTGAGGCAACAACTAAACAACTCATACAACCAACTGGCCAAATTGGTTTGGACTTCATCCTCTATTTTGTTCAATCTTCATCTTTTGGTTACGAGATGGATTACAAACATTACGAGACCTTAAAAGGGCTTTGAAATTTATGAGATAGCAACTAATATTATGAAATACATTAGAAGCATAGAATATGCAATATTTTGAAATAAATAATCAAATAAAAGTATGAAAATTTATTAAAATATTGAAGATTCATTTTTTCCAAATTTTAGAGTCTTAATCATTTATCTTCAAAAATTAAGACAAGGGTTGATGAAAATTTTGGAGATAAATTAGTCTACCATTTAGTTTTTTGAGACCTCTACCATTGTTAAAATACTTATTAAATGGTCAATTTCGTTAAAATGGTGGTATTCCATTAAAATGGCACAAAATGAAAACAATAGAAAGATTGTCCGAGGGGAGTGGAAATGCGTAAACTAGGAGTGATTTGAATGTGCTAGGCATAAAATTGGCACATGTATGACCCTATCGTGGCACACTTATTCTCCATTTGTAGAAGATATTCCATTAAAATGGCATGCGGAATACTGCCATTTTAATGAAATTGACCATTTAAGTGAAAATAGATTGTAATTTTTTTCTTAGAAAAAAAACACCAATGGAATTTATATGAATGAAAAAAGAATTTCAAACCAAAACAATTAGATTATGGTTTTATAAGTCTTCTACAAACATATTTTTTGAAAATTGACATGTACAAACATTCTAAATCTCCTATCTAATTATAATATCATAGAGTCCTAGGCAATACTACTAGACACTACGAAACGTCAAGTGCAAAATTAGAGGATCCTTCACATGGGCCAATTTATATGTTTGAAGGATTTATGTGGCCTATTGTACCATGTTTAGACTACTATAAGTGCAAAGAAGGGCCTCAATGAAAGAGTTTATGATTAATTCAAATCAAATGAAGAACTTTCATTTACTCCTCCAACCAATGGAACTCAAGGGGACTTTCATGTACTTGAATCATTAGCTTTCATTGGCAATACATCCACCTTTGCAATAATTATTGCATGTTATACTATAGTATATTCTAAACTATTATTGCAAAGCAATTGATTACAATTACTGAATTCAATAGATAGTAGGAGAAAATTTCAAATTTTATAAATAATTCTACTATCTATTTAATCCTACTATCTATCTAATCCTACTAACTATCCAATATAGTGAAAAAACAAAACATGCCAATCTATGGATGTCATAAAAAATATACTTTCAATAAATAACATATCTCTAAGCAACCTCAACACAAGCACAAGTAACGCAAATGTAACAACACCAATCTATGTCATGGTTATTATATAAGATTCATTGCCAATGAATCTTGGTCAATTGTAGACAATAAACACTTAAATCATCGGGCTAAATTTGTGCCCAATGATGTTGTCTTTTTTAACCGCTTTATCCATTGTTTTTAGTCACTTACACAAACCTACAATAATGATAATGGTCCATTAAAGTCATTTCTAAGTGATGCCATAGGAATTACTTCACATAACAGTTGAAAACGCCAAAATTAGCATGAATAATATGAAGTAATACAAGTAAATCTTGTTGTGAAGTTGCCTACCACAAAGAACTATAGTCATGCATCAAGCACCTAATCACTCCTTAAAATTGGACATAAATCCTACTAGTTCCAATAGCTAATGTTTCTATATCATCTACAAAACTACTAAAGTCAATTCTTTCAATTTGTAGACCCAGTTAGACTAGAGGCAACAAGTTCCAACCATCAATGCCCTCCACAACCAATTTCTCACTTGATATAGGCCCTTCTCTACTACTTAAGGCATATCCAATGTGGGACAACCAAATCCGCAATAGAGATGGTGAAGTTGGCACAACTAAGGCAATTTAATATTTGGGCAAATTAGTCCTCATTCCATCACACCATGCAAACACACCAAGCATGGATTCTTGAGAAGTTTTGTTGACTTTACTGTTAGATCTCCCCTTGGTTGGAACTTCTTGGAGTTCATTTTCTCATCATTGGCCTTTGACAAAGAATCTCCGATTTCAAGGCATGGAAAAAGTCAAGGGCCCCTACATGATGAGGTCCTAAAGCCAAACAAAAATTTAGAAAGTTTGCCCCTAGAATGGAGGATGTTGCACTAGCTACCGCAACCAACTACTAGATTAATGTAGGGGATTGAAATGGCAATGCCTTCACAATGCTAATTATAATGTTTGGGTAAAGATGCTCCTATCAAGATCAAAATTTGAGTCAAGGGTAATATTTGATTTCCATTATGCTTTACTTTACTCATAAAATGATGGTTTAATTTGCAATGTTCCACTTTGCTACAATTTGGGATATTGTTGGGGTACTAAAGTGCTTGGAAAATATCTTTTATATTTAAAATACGTAGTACATTAATTTATAGAATACAAAAATATAATTAATATATTTCTAAAAGTCTAAGGATTAAAAAAATTTCCAAACATGATAGAAGAAGATAGGTTAATGGAAAACATAAAAAATAGACACTTTGATGTTTGTAAGTTTAGGAAATGTGAGTAGTGTTCAGAAATATAATTACAAATTGTCTATTTTTCCAACTTTAATGGACACTTTTTGATATCATCTCAAGAAATCAAACAATTTCTCCAATCTATGCACTTACATACAAAATGCAGACTCGAATGCGGACTTTGAGCATATGTGCAAGAGATACATTATATTATTTTATAAATCCTTTGATGGTCTTTTTATCCTAAAAAATGATTTCATATCCTAATTTTTAAATCCCAATTTACTTTATCGAATTAGTCCTTAAAGGTTTATAGGGGACCATATACCAATATGGTTTATCATATTTGACTTCTAAGATACAAACTCCATATGCACCATAAAAATGGCAAGACATACACCATTGGATTGTTAATTTAACAATTAGCATATTTCATTTAGATGTCATTTTAACCCCTAAAGGTTTTTGACTATGTTTTCACCAAAAATGCTCCAAAGAAGCCATTTCCAGTACAAGTATCAAATTTTAGAAAAAAAAACATTTTTAGACACTTGTAATTGTAGGATCTTGTAGTAATCTAGTTTGAGAAGATGTGAAAAAAATCTCAGAAATTTTCACCTTGTAAACTGCAATATAATAGTGTTTGAATTGGACAAAATCTATTTGGGGGCATGTGAAAAATTGGGTAGCTACACTTTACAAGGTCAAATTTGTATGAAAAAATATCCAAAATGGTGGTTAATCTTTGGATTCATTCTTCAAGGTAAATTGGCTATATGCTTGAAAATTTTCAGATCATTTATAATTGTACAACATATAGGAAGAATATAGTAGGAAGAATATAGTTAGAAAGAAGTAGAGAATGACTCAAAACACTTAATTGTTAACAATTTATTTATGGATTTGAAAAATGCCAATCCTTGTACCAATCCAATGGTTGTAATGCTATAATAAACTATCTACACATTTTTTTTCTCCAAAAATAATGAAATTTGAGTTAAATAAAGGACTTCAAAGTTTATTTTAGAGTAGAGATTCTATATCTACTTGCAAACTACCTACAAACTAGAACTCCTCATAACTTTCATTTCATTAATCAAGATGGAATGATTCAAAACTTTCCACATATATATAATTCTAGAAAATCAATTTCAATTTTTTATTGATTAAAAAAGTGATTTTTAAATAAGTTCTTTTAGCTATTTGGGCTACACATTCAGCAATGAAAACTACATATCATACAATATTTAACTTTTTAACCATCTAGTCAAAAGTTATGAGAATTGTTGGGCCTTATAGCTACTCCTCGGGCACATGTTCTAGGAAAATTTCAAAGAAAAAAAATAAAAATCCCATTTGTAGATAGTTGTCCAAAAATGCTATGTTGCCACAAAAAAAAAAGCAATTTAGTGCTTTAGGGGTTAACATATAAACTTGATCATGTTCAAGTATAACACCATACAATTTTAGAACTTGACTATTTTGTAGCTTCTTTGACATAAAAGAGACACGATAATGATTCAAATTAGGAGTGCCATGTGTCATTAAATATGTCACAATATGAAGGAATTTTTTTGTTTCCACTATATACTTCAATTCATGTACACCTTCTATGTCAAACACACAAAATACAATGGTGCAATCATAATTGGGTTTCCTAAATGATTAATCCCTAAATGCCCGAGGCACCAAGTTCTAGTGTCAACGATACTTTGAAGTTAAACAAAACCTTACCAAGTTACTATTTTTAGTAGGGTTTTTTAAACAAATTATTTTTCAAGTCTAGTTTTAGCATCAAAAATTTGATTTTGAAAATGAATAATCATTATGATTTTTCTATTCGGGTCAAACCACATTCAAAGGTACCATTGGGATTACTTTTGTAGGATAGGACTTGAGTCCTTTTTTAAACTTTTTAAGGTCTCAATTACTTTGATGTTGTTATTATTTTTAAAATTTTATTGATGAATAGTATAGAAATGCATTGTCTTAAAGGGATGAAGAAAAAATTTCATAAAAAAAATCTTTTAAAAGTTGTAAATCACTAATTTTAAAGCTAAATTTAGTGTCTTTGTTACATTATAGTACTTTAAATAGATTTTTTTATCCTAATTTTTTAATCTTTTAAAATACACAATTATGAAAAAGAATTTCTAGTGATTAAATTTTGGACTAAAAATAGTATAATTTTTTAATCAATTTATTGATTTTTGACACATTCTTGATTTAATATTTAAAAATAATTAAACATTCAATTTCAAAAGTTGATTTTTTAGGGACCTTTATGTAAATAATATAAACACTTTTTATTTGATCACAATCATCATTTGAACTAGTTTTTCTATTGAAAAAGACGTTCAAATGTTTTTACTTCTGAATATTATAGAAAATGAAAAAATATTTAAATTGTAGCAAATGATTCTTTTTCTACTCTATCATATGAATATATATACATATGATTTTTTTAAATTTCATCGCATTATTATTCATTAGAAATTAAACCCCTTTTCTACCATTGAAAAAACTGACAAGGTGATATTGAACTTCAATTTGAACTTTAGTAAAAAAGATTAGATTATTTTGTAAATAGAAAAATATTAGTCTTAACATGCCTTGAACTACTAATGGAAAAGGACTAAAATGACTAAATTTAATAGATTAGCATTAAAAAACATTAGCATTAAAAAACAATAGCTATAAAGAAGATACATTGCAGATTTGAATGTGTCTGACCCCTTTTTTGGTCCATTTGAGTGAGATTTGACCCATTCAAGATTTTGTACAAGAATAGTCATTATTGAGGGCTCTTGAAAATGAGCATCAAATACACTAGATCTTGGAGAAAAATCACATTAAAAACTCATTTAAAAAAATTGTAGAGTAGATTTTTTTCAAATTTGTCCCAAAATGTTGACTTTTTGTTCCATTTTGAGCCAAATGAATTCCACGAAGCTTAAAAAAAGAGGCCTTGGAGGTTCCAATGTAGGGGTTGATGCGGGGCGGGTTCCTCTCTCTCTCTCTCTCTCATCAAGCCTTCTGTTGGTCCAGCCATCAGTAGGATATGTTTAAGTGAGTGAAATGAGCGGCGGCGGCGGGCGCAGGGAGACTGAGTCGAATTTATAAATCAATTCGGTATGTGATCATTAGCTTGTCTTCGTGGCAGCTCTGTGTGCTTCGGTGGTGCAGGTCTCAATCATCAGTCAGGCATGGGCGGGCAAAGGGGGGGCTCATGAATCTCAGGCCGTACAGTAGTTCCAGCCTTTCTCTCAACTTCAACTGCTCTTTTTTCTTTTGCAGAAGAAAGAACTCAAGCCGTGTAGCTTATTAGCCAAGGACGCGCTCACTCACACACACACTGCACTAAAATGGTGCCGGCTACGATACAGTGTGTTGCCCAGCTTTTATATCATTGCCTCCGTCCTGATAAGGTTGGTTTTCACTTGACTGGGACTGTCAGCAGGCTACACTACACTACACTACCGGCCATCAAGAGAGTCACCAACTCGCCACTTAACTTATTGGAGGTCAATGTGTGTAAGAAACAAAGTTAAGCTAAGCTAGTGGCACTGATTTTCATATCACCCATTCATTGGGGAAACTAAGTTTAAGTTAAGCAAAGGGGCTCTCAAATCGACATTCAATGGGTTTTGTGTGTTGGGGGGCGGAATATTTGTACTTCAAGTGAGGCCCATGGCCCATCGCACCTGGATAGCGCCCATGCCACGCACCCTTAACTTACATGAGCTAACTTATTTGTTTGTCACTCTTACTGAAATCAGAAAAGCATGGCCTCACATGGAAACCTAATCTTAATGCACCGACATCCACCAATTTCACAGTACTACTGACCCAAAGGACCACCTTCTGTCAAATTTTCACTAGGGATGACACAACATTCTTTGAATAAGGAGACTAGTAAGGACAGAACGTTGTTTACCAATGAGGCCCGCTGAGGGGTCCCTTTTGCGTCCTTGGAAAGGGAACCCAGCAGTGAACAAAATTGTCTTATATGGCTCCTCTGCCAACCCCAATCCTTGCATTAACTGATTAGTCCCTCCCTTGCATCTAGGAAGGCATAATACCTTCCCAACATGGGGAGGATCATTGCCTGGTTATACAATGTAAGTTACGGACAGATCTTTATGCACTGTCAGAGACTGTATTGTACAGTGGGGGTTCAATAATGACAGTTTACGAATTTTGTTCCCAGGCAGATTCAACAAAAAAGTTCATGAACTTGAGGACGTTCTAGCACACTAAAAAATGATTAGATTTTCAAGAATTGCCCATATGTTAACAAATCAGTCTGCCTAAACCTTTCTATTTGTTTTGGTAGATAGAGAAATGAAAAGCAATTCAATGCCGTTTTTTAATTATTTTCTTGAGTCATATTGAATAAGCTGCGATTTGTTGAAGGGAAAGGTGTGTAGGGTGCTATTGCTATGTATAGGCTAGAACAATCATCAATTCAAATGTGCCTTTGATTATAGCAAGTGAGTCCAAAAATCGGTTAAGAAAAAGCTTAGCATGTTTGTGAAAGTTTGTCAATGCACCCAAAGAGTGCCAAAAATAGAGCATTGCACATGTATGTTGTGGCTATTCCAAAAAGCCTAACAACTCAGCACTATACTATTACAACGCTTCAAAAATTTGAATTTCCTTCTAGGTAATTTAAGAATGTTTTCATGAGTTATAAATAACACGTACTCGGAGTCCCTATTGATTGCTCATTGTCATGAAACTACACACTTGGAATGAGATTTTCTCACCTCACAAAATCTACTCCATTTCAAGAACCATTTGCACTATTTTTGGCCCATTCTTAGGGGCGATTCTAAATGCAAGGGCAATTTTAGAGTCTCCTACTTTATACTTGGGAAATTCAAAATTATACAACAACTTGGATCTTTCTATAAACTATCTACCATCTAGTGTTGCTATCCTTTGTTGAAATTGCAACTTGCATTCTATTGGGCATATTAGAAATGAGCATTTGCAATTGTTGTAAAGATAGTTGATACCAAATTGCTTGAATTGTTTGTATCATTTCTTGCTTGTTTTTCAGCCTACACCAGTGTCGCAACAAATCCTTGACTATCTTCCAAAGGTTCTCCATGGTAAATTATGAGGCCAAATTAACTTCTTCATACCATGAGCTTGACTCCTTTACTTCTTTGGAAGTTGTATGATATTCAAGTATACTTTTCTTCAATTCCAATGCAATTTGTGGTTTGAAAATTTATACATTTTTTTAGCTTTCTAGAGCATCTTGAAGTTCATAGACTTTTTGCTAATTGAATCTACCTCGAAAGAAAATTTTGTAAAATTATTGGACCTAATTGTACTTGAAATAATTCTTTGTAATTTATACTAGTCCATAATTCATGGGCAAACTTGAATTCAAGATTTTCTATAGTGAAAAGGGCTTTGATTCATGGAAAACAAAGGGATCCATGTCTAAAAGTTCAAGAATGTTATGGCAACCATCACGTTATTGAAAACAATATCAAAGTTTATGGTTTCAATTGTGGATATGGTTACAATAGTATAAAACCTAATTTTGAGAGGGAAAATCAAGTTGATTTTTTCTATAAAATTCTATAATATTCTAATGGATATTTTGTACTCCCAATTACAAGTTTTGAAGTAGCGACAACAATTTCAATTTTGGATGCAATTTCTACCTATTCTGCTACTATCCAATAAACTTTAGAATCTCAAGCAAATAAACTTTAGCTAGATTCACCCCAATTTCAGAAAGAGCTAAAGATCTTATATAGATAACCATAATAAGAAAAGTTTTTTTCTTCATACTTTAATGTAAGAGTTGAATTCACTCAATTTTCTTCAACTCTATTATATGCAACTTGCTAGGCTATAAAACCTTCCTTTCCACTATATGATACCTAGCATGTTTAGAGATTTTAAAGAATAAACTTGATTTTGGTCATCTTCATTTACCAAGGCCTTTGAACCATGTGCAATTAAGACATAGTCCCATACAAGCTTGATAAAATGAATTGTTGTACAACATCCTTGAAGAGACATGCACAGTATCTATTTGTTCTTTCAATGAAAAGTTTGTTTTTGTCTTTTACAATAATCATTCTTTATGATGCACAATCAACATTGCATTCTTATTCAATTTTAATCAAGACAAATTTCACTTTCTAAAAACTATCTCCATAGTTTATAGTTATTATTTAATTTATTTGTCATCCTTTGTCATCATAATTAATCCTCAAAAATTGGCACTAAGTTTTTAAAATTTAATTAACTTCATAAAAAAGAACCCAAAAATTGCCATTTCTATTGCAAAAAACAAAAATGTTTAAATTTTTTCATATCTAATTGTAGGATTTTGCACTTGGCTATTATAAAATTGTGTACAAGAACTTTGGAAACTTTGACTACATAAATTGTAAGATATTTGCATTTAAAGTAAAGAAAACAATTTTTTTGGCACTATACTCGACTAGATTTTTTGGTAGTAAACCTTTTTTACATTTTTTTAATCGAGGGTCAAGAAAAAAATGCCAAAAAACACACACTTGATTTTCATTATTAAGAAAATTATTAAGTAAAAGTACGTACAAACTAGAAGGAAAAACTAAATCATTAATAATCCTAAGATAGAATTAAAATATACTAATCCCAATGGTCAAATTGTTCTAGCAAGCAAAATAAATATTTGGAATTTTTTTTAATTGTGAAAATTGATTTTAGAAATGAATTCTATTAGTTATTTTTTTAGAATGATGTAATGATTGCCTGTAAAACAAAAAATTCCATAACTTTTACAACACTAATCCAAATGGAATGAGTTAAAGCTTCACATGTAGATAAAAATATAATCTTTGCAAAATATTAAAAATAATTTTTTTCATTTTTTAATGATTTTTTTTGCGCTACCCATCAAATTGTTTTTTGGACTTAGGGTGGCATAATTTTTTTTCCAAACATTGATTGAAATAAAAATTATATTTCTAGAAAGCCAATGTGATTTTCTATGTCCAAAGAAGTCTTAGAAAATCATGTCAAAAATTGAAGTTAGTCACTAAAATCCCATCAGTCCTCCAAGGAAACTTTGGGACTTTAAGGGTTAAAATACATGCAAAAACATGAGCACAAATCTTCCTACTTAGAAATTTCAAAATCTATTAGGATCAACCGTTTGACTAATAAATCTCATTATCTAGAATTTAATGAAATAGGCATTTCTAAATTGTTTTGAATCTTTGAAAATTAATTACACTCAAAATTATAAAATTAGTACCTATAAAATGAATCTCAATTAATTTTTTTAGGATCGTGACCAAAAGTTTTTTAATCAATTACAATATAATTCTATGAAGAATAAATGAAAAAATCACCAAGAAATGAATTTCTGTTTTTGAAAAGTGATATTTATATGATCGGTTGAAATTGCATGAAATTAATTGGAATGCTAATTGTTCATCACAAAGAATGCCCATAAAATGCCCATAATATTATAGAAGGGTCAAGTAAACTTTTCTTTGTGGGACAAATTGGTAGTTTCAATTGTCATTCAAACTAGCCATACAAGAAGGTGTTATAAACATGCTCTCAAGGAAGAAGGTTTAAATCCTACTCACAACTTCATTAAGTAATCTCTCACTCTACCATGAAAAATCTAAGAGTACAAATGTATAAGAGAGAAACTTCAAGCTTTATAAATGGAACAAAAGACACATAAAATCCTTAGAATAAGAGCTTCCTCTCAAAACATGCACAAAAATTGACTTGACAAGAATGCCAAGTCAAGAGAGTACCTTCCCTCAACACCTCAAATGCTAGTTGATCCTAACAAGGTGCAAACGCTACATGTTCAAAATTTCTGAAATTTTTTCCACATCTTTTCAAACTAGCATACTACAAGATCCTATGGTTACTTGTGTCCAAAAATGGCTTTAAAAAAAAAAAGTTGATACTTGTACTAGAAATGGCAATTTTAGAGCGTTTTGGGTGAAAATATAGCCAAGGAATTGAAGGCGTTAACCCCTAAGCGCTCAAGTGACCATTTTTGGTTGTTGCCCGATTTTAGGCAGCATTTTTGGGCAAAAAAAACTTTTTTTAAAATTTTCTTTTTCAAGTAAAAAAACATTGGATCGTCTTTCAATATTTTTATTCAAAACTAAGATCGCTACGGTGAAAAAATAATTATAAGAGAAATAGCACAAAGAATTTAGAATTGGTCTAGTGTTGAAAAGCTTACTATTTTGGGAAAGTGTTGATGTTCTCATTACTAGATCTTATGCATTTTTTCACAAATCAATAAAAAACAGAATTTTGATCAATAAAAAAAATTCAAATGCTAAAGATAGAAATTGTATTTTTGGTGAATTTTTTAAGTTATTTTTTCAAATTTAATTTGAAGAGAATCTAAAAATATTTTTATGATTTTGACCGTAGTGATACTTTTTACTTTTCATGCTTCACATTATCTTCTTTGGTGCAAACTTCAAAAAAGTTATAGAACTTATATTTTATAAGACATTTGTATTTTGTCCAAACCTCTTGGACTTTTAGAGGTTAAACAATGTGTTATGTATCATAGGAAGTGTAGGTTGTCTCCATTTACAACTTTTGATTGTTAGAAGGAACCTTGCAATTGTACCTTGAACAATATGAGGTCATTGTTTGGATTAGGTAGATTTATCCTAAACTCACTTGGGGCATGGTTATCTAGCGCAGGTTTTTGTGAGATGGGCTTGTAGGTTTAGATCATTGTAGAATGTGTGTATGTTTTGAAAGTTTATGAAGAGTCATGTTTAGTTTACTTTTGGGGGGGATTCAACAATTATAATGTTGATTGTATTCTTAACCCTAAAGTAGCTATGTCTTTTGCAATGTATTCCTTGGTTTTGTTGTGAAGTCAATTTGTATGTAAACTATTGTGAATGTGAAGAATGCCAAAAACCATTTATTTGTATCAATTTTTTGCTACACATTATATTCTTATTTATTCTTTCAAGTAGGATATTGCATATTTGACATTTATGTACATTCAAATAGCAATTGATTTTATAAATGAACCTAAGCACTAAAACATTGATACTAATTTTAGAGTGGCTAAGAATTTTAGTCCTTCAAAATTACAACAAAGATAGCCTAGAATAAGTTCACGTACATTTAACTTTGTTACCCCAAGAGGGCCCTCAAAAAGGTATAGGGTTAGAACTCTCAAAAATCTTTTAATTTTTTTTCTATTACTTTAACCCCTAAGCGCCCTGACGTCCATTTTCTGGACAATGTACAGATTTGAAATCAGTTTTCTTTTCCATTACTGCTTGGATGAAAGTCATCTAATTTGTGGTGATTCTTTATCAAGTTGTTCTCCTATCTAATGGTTGGATTTGGTGTTATTAGAGTTCATATTTTTCTAAAATTACAGATGTGGAAGTTTATCAAGTCAAAAATTGCATTGATTTTAGTTCAAAATTGGGTTTGCAAAAATGAGGTCATAGATTAAAAGAACACAAAAATTTCAAAAAATCACCATATGAAGAGAACCTCATTTCAAATCCAATCCAACAAGTTTTACTCAAAACATGATAATATTGTGCTTGTAATTGAATTTAGAAGATATTTTGAATTTTTCTTTTCAAAATTTATAAAAAAATATTGGTGATAGCATTGGTAAATCTAACCGTACAGATGGAATCTAAAAATCTAAATCTACAACTTTTATTTGTATGTCAAGTCCAAAATATCCTTCCAAATAGGACTTTATAAGGATTTTCCCTAAGTAGTCAATTCTGGAGATGGATCCAGGCGTTCTAGGGTTAATTATTATTATTTTTTCATGACTCCATCACTTCTAGAAAAATCTCTTGATACCCAGAGGTCCCTTGGGGCGTCTGGGATTTTTGACTCTCAATTTTTTTTTTTAAAATTTTCCAATTTTTTTTCTACAACTTTGTCACCTCTCTTGGCACCAAAAGGTCCTTTAGAGGTCCGGGCTTTGGGACTCAAAAAAAATTTAAACAATTTTCTTTTCAATTTTTTTTTGCAACTTCATGGCCTCCATAAGCTCCTCTTGGCACCTAAAGAACCCTTAGGGGCTCTAGGGTTTGAGACTCTCAAAAAATTAATTAATTAATTAAATAATTTTTTTGCAACTTTGGCACTCCTAATAGCCTTCTCGGTATCAAGAGCCCCCTTATGGGATTTGGAATTTGGGACTTTCAAAAAAGAAATTAAAATTTTTTCTTAAGATTTTTGAATTTTTGAATTTCATTTTGCAACTTTGTCACCCCTAGAAAACCCTCTCAATCCCAAGAGACCCCTTGTAGGTTTAGGGGTTTGGGACTCTTAAAATTTAAAACAAATTGTGGCTTTGTTACCAAAACACTTCTCAGTACCAAGAGTTCCTTTGCACAATTGAAGGTTTGGCCGTTTGGGACTCTAAAATTAAAAAAAAATTAAAATCAATTTATTCTATTTTTTTTCCCACAACTTTGTAACCTTACAAAATCCCTTTCAATACCAACAAAACCCTTATAGGTTTTGGGTTTTGGGACTTTGAAAAAAAATGTAACAAAGACATTGTTTTTACCCTAGAAACCTCCTTTCAGTATCGAGAGCCCTCTTCAATTGCAGAGTTTGAGTTTGGGATTTGGGACTTTCAAAATTAATCCCCCCTCCTTTTTTTCTTTTTAATTGTTTGTTTGTTTTTGTAACTTTGCCACCTCAAGAATACCTTTGTTTAACCCCAAAATGACCCTGGAATTTCCTAAGCTTCTAGGAATTTGTTCTAAATTGAACAAAAAGTCAAAATTTTGATAAGTTATATCATGTTTTTTTGAACTGTAACCGTATAAAATCAATCTAGACATGTTAGAGATCACATTCGAAAAGAAAACACAACAATATCTCTTATGGATTGAATGATTATAGTGTTTGATCATGAGGGTGTTAAAACTATGAAAGTGATTTGAAGTCTTTCAATCCTCTTTTGACATGTCAAATCTAAAAAGTTGGGCACCAAAAAGATATAAGGTTAAAGGGCCTAACATGCATAACCCCAATCAATTTATGACTTCTCAAAATCTACTCTACAATTTCTTTAAATGAATTTTTAATGTGATTTTTTCTTAAAGATCTAGTGTATTCGAGGTTCATTCCTAAGAGCCCTCAACACTACAAAAAGTCAAGATTGCAATGGGACCCATGCACAAAATCTTTAATAGAAAAATCATAATTAATCATTTTCAAAATCAGATTTTTGAAGCTAAAACTAGACTTCAAAAAGATTTTTTCAAAAATATAAAATACTAAAAAATTTAATTTAGTAAGGTTTTATTTAACTTCAAAAATTGGTCAAGGACACATTCTGTCCTCAAGGTCATTCTGGGGTTAAGGCAATTATTGCCTCTTTTGAGGCCATTGTGTGACAAACTGTCACAATGGACCCAAAAAAAGATTTATTTTTGAAGTTTTTATTCACCACCACTCTCCCCCTTCTCTAAAATTTCAAAATTTTTTGGGAGGGTGGTGGTGAATAAAAACTTTAAAAATATTATTTAAAAAGAATTCCATTCACCCCTTTCTCCCTCTTCCCTCCCGTCTTGTAATTTTCAAGGGGGTGTAAGAATGCCAAACAATATGGGATATATTGGCCATATACCAGACCATATACCAGACCATATACCAAACCATATATGTACTAGTATGTATCCCATATTTGTATTCATATTCAATATTCAGCATTTGTATTCAGATCCAACGGCTACAAATTTTTCTTTGAGGGGGGGGTGGAAATATTTTTTCCCCCCATCCAACGACTCCTATTTTTTGAAGAGGCGGGGGGGGGGGGACAACAGAATCACAAATAGGTTGCGATTGCCTCTTTTTGGTACATTGTAGGTGCCGAGTTTGGGATTTTGAAAACACTTTCTTTTAAAAAAAATTGGGTGCTTGAATGTATGGCGTGACTCCATCACCCCCCAAAAACCCTTTGGATACTAAAAAGCCCCTGAGGGAAGGGGAGACACTCTTAAAATTTGTATGCACTACAAGATGGTGCCTATTGCATAAGCCCATGATCAATTGTCCAAAAATAATTGTTTTCTTTTGGAATTCCTTCAAAAGCTTGATTTTAAACAAATATTTTCACAAGAAAAAAAACGGGGTTCAAGGTGGCGTAAAATTGTCACCCACCAAGGTGCCAAGTCAAGTGCAATGTATGTATTGGCATGGTCCCACGTCATAGGGCTGAAATTTTACTATTAATAGTAAAATTTTGAAATAAGGACTCCTTTTCTCTCTTTGTTGGCCTCGTGGTTGGCCTCAAAATTTCAAGTTTCTTTTGGTCGACGCTCTAGGCTCACAAAGCATATGCTCACAACTCTTAAGCTCAAATTTTTAGGCTCACAAAAACTACAATTTTAATAACTTCCCCAAAATGTAAAATAGAATAAGAAATAGATTATTGGATCTCTATTTTGTTAGTTAAACTTTAAATAAATTTAAATAAAAAATTAGGCAAAAATTGAAGTTTGACTTCTAGAATGCCCTTCAAGCTTGCAAGGACCTTTAAGGGTTAAAAACTAATTTAGTTTTTGTTGAATCATTGGCAATTGGAAGAGGATTTCAAAATTCTCTAAGCATGTCTTTTGATATTATATTATCATGTATAAGCTATAAAATTTTGAAGTGTTGATACTATTAGAACTATAAGACACATAGAATAGATAAAAGACCTACAAAATGACCTACATAACAAACTCGACTAGATGTGGATCTTTTTAGGGCACATTTCTTTGGTTTACATAGCTAACATTTCAAATAGTGCTATTAATGCTATTATAGGTGTATCCAAAATCAACTTAAAATTATATTCAAACGGTGAACATTTTAGAGATGAATTCAAATCGTTCAATTCTACAACCAAGGTCAATATTAGGGATATTTACTTAAATGGCCAGTGTATTTTGCAAAAATGACAATAAAAATCTAAAATTTAACGACACAAAATTATATTAGACTGCTACAAAATTGCATGGTCTGTACTCTAAAAATATAACCATTAGTCCAACTAAACACACTGGCCCTCCTTTTTCAAAACAACCCCAATATGAATGATTGCTTGTAATTATGCAAGCATATTTTGCAAGACTACACTAAAGATGATATTTAGTGTTGAGTGACATTTAGTGTTTTTACCCCCCTACTAGCTACAACACTAAATCTGAACTTGTCCACAATTAGTGTTAGACTTGAATGTGCCGGCTGCAAACTTCAGAGCCTTGTAACTTTTGCAAAAATTCTTCAAATAAGGAAAATGAGATGTTTTTCGGCATCTACAAAAAATTGTAGATGCCGAAAAACATCTCATTTTCCTTATTTGAAGAATTTTTGCAAAAGTTACAAGGCTCTGAAGTTTGCAGCCGGCTAGCCCTAATCGGTCCGATTCTGTCGGTGAACAGTGATATCCCGTCTGATATGACAACTCTGGTTCACATTTAGTGTTTGAATTGACATTTAATGTTACTTACTTTCATAGGATAATTGGCTTTTAGTGTATGCCTTCGTATTTAGTGTACAAGACACTAAATATCATCTTTAGTGTAGTGATCAAAGTCTTTTTAATGGGACCAAAATTAAAAACGTCCCTGTAGAATTGATGACTGGCCTAAAAGATTAAATTAAGTGTAAACCCAACCATTTTGCCCTTATCATCATTACTAGTAGGGCCCTCCCTCCCCCAATTCAAAAATCATTGCTACATTGATTTTGTCGTATTATAGTTGTAGTGTATTACGAAATGCTATTACATGTAGTTAACCCATACAACCCTAAATTGCGTTTTTTGGCATAGCAATTTTGGGCAGCTCACTACAAATGGAATTTTTAATTTTTTTTCTTTGAAATTTTCACACAACATGTGTCCCAAGAGTAGCTTTTAAGGCCCAACAATTTTCATAACTTTGACTACATAGTCAAAAGGTTATTGTATGATATGTAGTTTTCATTGCTTAGCGGGTAGTTCAGATAGCAAAAAAAATTCTTACAAATTTCCCTTTTAAGAAATAGAAATTTGAAATTGATTTTCTAAATTAATATATGTGTGGAAAGCTTAGAATCATTCCATTTTTATCAATGAGATGAAAGTGATGAAGAGTTTTAGTTGTGGAAAGTTAGTAGGTAGTTATAGAGTCTCTACTCTAAGACAAACTTTGAAGTCCTTTATTTAACTCAATTTTCAATATTTTTGGAAGAAAATAAAAAAAATTAAGTGTAGATTGTTTATTAGAATATAACTACCATTGGAATTGGCATTTTTCAATTCCATAAATAAATTATTAACAATTTAGTATTTTGAATCATTCTCTACTTCTTTCTACTTATTATTTTTTCCAACTTGCCTTGAAGAATGAATCCAAAGAAGCACTACCATTTGGGGCATTTTTTCATAATGATATAACCTTGTAAAGTGTAGTTGCCCGTTTTTTTGCAGGGGCAAACAAAGGATTTTCATCAATTCAAATGCTAACATCTTGCAATCTACACATTGGAAATTTTTGAGATTTTTTTCACATCTTCTCAAACCAACGTACTACATGATCCTACAATTACACGTGTTTGGAAATGTTTTTTTTCTTCTAAGAATTGATACTTGTACTAGAAATGGCAATTTTGGAGCGTTTTTGACAAGGTTTTTGGTAAAAACATAGTAAATAAAACTAAAGTGGTTAACCCTCAAGCGCTCCAACATCCATATTTTGGATGATGAACAAAGGACTTCAAGGCGTTGTTTTGTCCAACTAACTTTCCATTCATCCAATGTAACACTTGAATCTTTAAAAGACAACCTTCCTTAATGATCAATTTTACGAAATTGCGGTAAATGATATTTCTATAGAAAGATATAAGGTAGCAACACCCATAAGCATCATTGTACCCATAACCACCACCTCTAAAATCTTGAAAAATCTTGGGAAGTAAATAGACATGACTACATCTCAATATCAAATCTTAGTTTTGGTATTAGGTGTGTATTTGTAGTGAACTCTTTAAAAATTCATAACTTATACTCACAGTGTTCAAAAAATACATTTGAAAGTGCATTGGAATTCTTTTTCTCTTGCTAGTAGGGTTCAATACTTTCTTGGATGTCTATTGATAGACATCATGTCCCAAACCCCTTAAATTGACGGTTATGGGTACTACTACCTTAAGCAAAAAATGTACCAAAATTAGAAAAAAGGATCGAAGTGTTAAGGGGTTAAAAAAATATTCATCAAGAGTAAAACCTTATAGCATTTTAAAAAACCAATTCCTGTGATGAACACTCGTAAATTTCATCATTATGAGTGTACTTGGTTATTCATTGTTGAAGACTGAGTCTTCTCCAAACATTCGCTGGTAAAAACATTCCTCCCTAACATAGTGTGCAAGTTCCTTTTGCACCACTAACAAGGACAAAGTGAGTGGCTGCAAACTTAAGTGAAGTGAAGTTGAAGGCAGCCTACTCCTTTGACTTGAACCCACAAAACCCACAAAACGTAGGTTGCCTTACAAAATGTGGCAAGCCGCAAATGAGCAAATGATGGAATATTAGAATATGGTACGACGACCGGGGAACGGACGGACACAGCCCCCTGCCTCCTTTAATGTAGGCGGGGTCTACCCCCAATCTTGATTGCATGAGCATCCAGGATTCAGGGCTTCTTGTCCTGAGTTTCAACTGGAGAACATGTCAAGAGAGCCCCACGATGGCATCTCAAGAACTTCCCCTTCCCCCTCAAAGTATGAAAAAAGACCTCCTGTACTTGCCCTAAAGTATGAAAAAAAATTCCAGTCACCCTGGCATGAAGAACTGTGCCTTGGGCACAGCAACAGCCAGCAGCAGGAAGCAGCAGCCTATGATAAGTCGCCTACCGCAGTCTTTAGAACCCCACTCACACGTACTGAATGTACAAGCAGGGTATCAAAAAATCTGACAAAATGCTGCGGCCTTGGAAAAGTAGCATACCATGGTGTAACCATAACATTGTATAACTGGGCAATGGTCCTCCACATGCTGGGAGGGGAGGGTAACATAGTATTCTGCTTGGCTAGATGCCTGAGGGAGGGGATGGGGTGGGAGCGTCCATTAATGAGCTAATTCAAGGATTGGGGTGGGCGGAGGAGTCATATAAAAGACAATTTGGTTCACTGTTGGGGGAGCCCTTTTCAAGGATGCAAAAGGAACCCCACCTCATTGGTATGGTAAAGTAAACAATGGGAGGAGAAGGACTAGCACACCTCTCATGACTGTACTGCATTGTACCCATTGGGCAAACTCTTTGAAGAAAGTGGAACTCAAGGATTTTAACTAACATTTACAATTATAACTATATAAAAATAAAAACACGCGTGCTGAGGATCAAAGTATTGAATTGAATGCTTTGTACTGAGTGTGTGTATGTGGAAACAAGAAATGTACTTTGTCATGCAGCCAACGGATAATAATTGTATGATGTATTGCATAGGGCCTTCATTTTAGGTGTAATGAAAAAAAATCTATAGTTGAAAGTTAAGGTAATAACCAACCCAACATCGTTTGAATAAGGATTGAAGGAAGGTTCCTATTTATTGATCAATAACTTCTTTTTGTTGGATCTTGTTGGTAATTGAAGGGAAATCCTAAATTCTTCTAAAATGTGTGTTTTGAAAACCACATATATGAATAATAAAATTTCAAAACGTTGGAAGTAGGTATACCCAAAATTAAAATCTAAGTTCTTTTGAAATGTTCAAAATGGTGATGCTTCTTTGGATTCATTCTTCAAGGCAAGTTGGCTACATGCTTGCAAAATTTCAGATCATTTGGAATTGTATTGTACAACATCTAGGAAAAAAATAGTAAGTAGAAAGAGGTAGAGAATGATTCAAAATACTAAATTGTTAAGAATTTAGTTATGGAATTGAAAAATGTCAATTCCAATGGTTGTGATGTAATAAATAATCTACACGTTTTCTTTTCTTTTCCAAAAATATTGAAAATTGACTTAAATAAAGGACTTCAAAGTTTATTTTAGAGTGGAGAATCAACAATTTTCCACAAACTAAAACTCCTCAAAACTTTCACCTCATTAATCAAAATGAAATGATTCAAATCTTTTGACATATGTATAACTCTTAGAAAACCAATTTCAATTTTTTTCTTCTTAAAAATGTGATTTTTAAAGAATTTTTTGGGTTGTCTACGCTGTCGACAAAACACTGAAAATTATATGATTGTCATGCAATAACTTTTTAACCATGTAGTCAAAAGCTATGAAATTTGTTCACCTTCAAGCTACTCCTCAGGGACATGTTGTGTGAAAATTTAAAAAAAAATTCCGTTTGTAGCGAACTGCCTAAAATTACAATGTTGCCAAGAGATGCATTTTATGCATGTAGGGATTAACCTCTAAAGCCCAAAGGCAAATTTTTAGCAGATTTTGTGAAAAAATGCTACTTTTTAGGGCAATGAGAAAGAAATGAAAAAAAAATCCTCAAAATTCAATGGTAAATTTTCTATTGGACTACTATAGAAATGTGTGGAAAGAATTTTAGAAACTTTGACCACACAGATTGAAAGATTATAACATTTGAATTTAGAAGAAAAAGTTTTTTTTGACCTTGCTTGATAGGGCCACCAATCTTTAACTCGTCCTAGAGTGAGATTTTTACACTACACATGGTTATTTTTTTTGACATTTACATCTTGTATCATGTAAGTTATGTACTTGCCAAATTTTAGAAGGAAAGGAAGAATTTTGCAAAAGTTGCTTGAGCTGTTAGAAAAGTTCAAGGCAACATAACTTTTGATATGGACACATGATTGGAAAAAAAAAATTAAATTCCCACTAAAGGGGTACATGTTTACATCTTTTGTCAAAATTTCATGAACATCCAACCAAAATTGACTTTATAGGAACATGCTTGGATTTTCAATTGTTCATTCAACAAACAATTGTCCTTTAGTTACCATAAGAAGAAAACCTATAAAATATGTACACCCATAATCAATATAGCCTAAAATGCGATACCTACATTTAGACCCCAAAGCCTCACTATTTCCTAAAAATTGCTTATGTATGATGAATACAATCAAAACATGAATGTATATGAGAGCCTACAATTGATTTTTGAAACACCTAGAGACAATATTTTGAAAATTCATAATTTATTCATATAATGTTCAAGTAATGCATGCTAAAGTGTGCAAGAATCTTCTTTCAATTGCCTACTAATAGTAAATATGGTCAATTGTATTTAGTGTCACTTATAGACGTGCGTACCTTTTAAAGGATAGCCAATTTGTTTCAAATGCCAATGCTTGTAAAGACTACTGAAAAATGTTATCAATTGCAAGACAAATTGGGGAGCAGCAAATGGAGAGCCATGACAATCCTAAGAAACATTAGCAATCCTCGCTAACTTTGCTAGCCATGGAAGTAAGTTAAGATAACCCATAAAGTTCTTTCATGTTTAGAGGTCCAAAACTACTCCAAAATACTAGTCTCTACAGCAAGGCTAAAATCTTCCTCTATATTTATTTTTCAACAAATTTGACCATAGGCACTTTAATTAACTTATTAGAGTATATCCTTGTAAAATTTCATGATAAAAAACCCCTACCAATTGCAAGATCATGATGCTTGGATTTCAAAAAGAAGTATTTTCAATTCTTCCCAAATGGGTTGATTTCATCTTTCAAACTTTTTATACAAAATGTGTAGATCCTACAACTTGCAACCCTCTATAATATGTTGAAGAAATAAGTTGGGAATACATATAAATAATTTCAAAAAAACAAATCATATTCATGCTTGAAAAAAATAGTAAGTACAAAGAAATAGAAAATGATTTAAAGTACTAAATTGTTAAAAATTTAGTTATAGAATTGAAAAATGTCAATCCAATGGTTGTAATGTTTTAATAAAAATTTACATTCCATGATTTTATTTATTTTCCAAAAATTATTGAAAATTTAGTTAAATAAAGGATTTCAAAGTTTATTTTAGAGTAGAGAATCCATAACTGCTTGCAAACTAAAACTCCTCATAACTTTCATCTCATATATCAAAATTGAATGATTCAAAGCTTTCCATATATATGTAAATCTAAAACACCAATTAAATTTTTTTATTTCTTAAAAATGCTTTTTTTAAAAAGTTGCCTAGGTGTGAACTCCCAATTCGTCACTTGGGACTTGTAGTTTTCTTTCTTTTTAGATTGTTACAAATTAAGTCATAAAATTATATAAAAAGCCCCCAAAAGAGTGTAGAACCAAAATAGGTATGTCACATGCTAGTATAGCATTTGGTCACAAATAGACTTTTATCCTTAGAATACCCCCCAAACCCACTTATATACAGGTTAGAACCACATTGTAGTGGGAATCAACAAGCTTATAGGAAACCTATCCAAAATAGCCTAAAATTTAGTGCATGTGATCGTGATTGGCTAAATTGGTTCTATGAGAGATAGAAAGATCCTTACTTAAATCTCCAAAGATATGTTCTAGTTCCCCATTCCATCGACAAAATATTAGGACAATTGTTAGCATGTAGGTGTCACTTTTTTAAGATAGGCCACACAAAGGAATCTATGGACATCGGATGGTGCTCTAAGATCAGGAGCATGTCAGGAAGTCAACAATGAAATCTTTTCACTAAGATTCCCTGACTGCTGATAACACTATAAGAAACCCGTGTTTTTTTTTACAGCGGGCCCGCAACATAGAGTGTCCGAGGTTGAACATACTATGTCCAAGGAGACATCTTCGTGTCTGGAAGATGGTTTGCCATTTCCAACAGATCTAAGTGGCTGTTGCAACGGATATGCCAAAATTTAGGAGATAACAGCTTCTTGTTTCCACTGACGTACCCCTTTCTTCTGACATTCTTGTGGACATGAGCATGTCCGCAATAGTGTTCGTAAAAATCGGAATTGCCACGTCAGCATCGTTGACCTTTTTTCATCGGCTGTAATTTTAAGTTTTTGTTTTTGTTTAATTAAAATGTTTACCCGCCATGAAAAAAGGGAGGGCCGGGCAGTGCCCGGTCTTGTAAAATTCTAGACATGCTGACGTGGCAGATGACATGGCGAGATCGAGGGAAATTTGCTGACGTGGCAATTTTTTTGATTGACGTAGCCCGGCCACGTCAGCATAGATTTTGAAGCATTGAGCTTAATGTCTTTCCTGTTCCTCTTGACAATATTTGTTGAGACATCGTGACACTTGTTTAGATGTCTCAAAAGACATCTCAATGTTAGTCTAGATGTCAACTGCAATGTCTTCACATTCTTGGAGACTTTTATACAAGTACTACAATGTTGACCTTCATGTTTTCAAAAACCTCAAACTGCCTACTAAAACGTCATGACATCTTTTTAGATGTCTCAGATGACATATGCGTGTTTGTATGGACATTGCTTGAGATGTCTGACTTAGCTAGGGACTTCTTAGTAAGTACTACAATGCTCATGGTGATGTTGACAGTAACATGTGAATGTCTTTAGATATGTTGGTTTCATTCTGACATCGTTGTCTTTTAGCACAACGATGTTCTGGAGGCGTTCATGTGTTCTACTAGTCTACTGAAGAGTGAGCATCCTGAACAACGAAGTGATCGAATAGGAGAGTACTTCCTAACAATGACATTATCCGTTTACATTATCTTATTAAGGCTACTTTGGAATGCTTAACCGTCTTCTTCTTTTCATTTCTATCTAACACACGGTGAGCACTTCAAGCATTGTAGTATTGTACCTCTAGACTAAGTTCAAGCTAATTTAATGAACGACATGCACCATTCAATTCAAACAGACAAATAGAAATTGTTCATTTCCAATATTCCACGTTAATGTATTAAGATGCGTGTACTTCCTACAAAATCATTGCGAGAAAACAAAAGAGTGCATGTGGTGCGCGAGGACTAAGAATGCAACAAATATTTTATTGGTTCTTTCATAATCTTTCATGTACTCTGTGCAAAAGATCCCTCAGCTATGCTACCTTTTGGGTGTGCGCAAGTACAAATATAGTCCTTTAATGTCTTCATGTATAGACAATGCAGTGGATCACAAACAAATAACTACTTTACGAGATGCACTGGCAAATGTGTCATAATGTTCAAGAAAATCGTGCTTGGGAAACTCCTCATGTAGACATTCTGCATGACAATGTCCTTCTCTATCTCCTTCACTTCCTTGTCACAAAGTCTTTGGAATACTCTCTTGATTTTTTTGATAGCCAACTACACATTGTCATCCAAAATGTTTCAAACCACCACCGGTAGAATCTACAACAAAACAAATGCAAGAGCATTAGTTAACTATCCATCTTGATATTTACATAGACATTTCTAAATGCACCTAGACATTGACAAAGATATTTGTCATTGCGCAAATGGCATTGGCTGCCTCTGAAGGTCTTTCATAGGACACTCTTGTGTATGCCAAATCTTGGCATATGATTGCACTGCCGCCAAAGAAGACGGTACTATCAAGTGCGCAACGACGCTAGTTTGTGAGCTTAAAAGCGCGAGCTTTGGAGTTGTGAGCGTATATTTTGTGAGCCCAAGGATGTTTTTTGAAATTGTTGCAAATTTTAGGCTCCTATAAAAAAATTTCCCATCTCCTCAAAAATTATGCGGCAATTCCTTGATCTACCAAAAAAAATTTGGGGCCCTAAAACCGTGGACCTATTACCACGGATTTGTCTCGGGGCCCCTTTGTAGGGTTAGGGTTGGGTTCACACTTTGACTTCCTTACTTAAGCCATGTAAATGGTTGACTTCAAGATGGAAACTTTGACCTTGAAATATCCCATAACCATTGTCAAATACAACATGAGATCATATAAGAGGATTTGCATGGAATAACTTGACATCTCAAATTTGGGAAGCAATTGACTAACACACACAATTGTGCAAGACCATTTCTTTTCAAATTTAAGATTTTGCCAAGTTGTTGAATTGAAACTGGAATTTTTGAAATTCATTTATCAATTTTATGGTGTCAGGACTTAGGGTCTTCTTTATGAATATAATTTCAGAATATGAAAGGGCTACACGTCATTTTATGAATGGCCACGGGTGACGTGGATCCCTAATTATATGACGTGGCGACTTCATTTGTTGACCTAAAAAAGTTTGTTTTTGTGGCATCGTGTTCAAGGTTAATTCCCGTGGCCTTAAAAGAAAGGGCCAAAATTAACCAAAAGTGGGTGAACGTCAATATCATATTTGTTAATTTCTGGTGTATAAAACATCAGTCTCAATTGTACTCTCGCCACCGAGATGCATATTGAACGGTCAAGTTCTATGTGAACAATCTGAAGTCATAGGCTTGGGCTCAGGAAAAAAAAAAATTTAAAAATCATATACATATAAAGATATATATTATTCATGATCAAATATTCTGTTTTGGCTGCAGAAGACAACAACTTGAACTGTCCTCTCGTTACCGAGACGACTATAAAGGGAAAACATCTCTGGAAAACAATCAAAAACTTCAGATCTAAAAAGGAAGGGAAAAAAAATTGAATTTTTTTTTTGGTTAGGGAGAAAATTCACGTTAACATTCACAGTTTCATGGCATGATTAGAAAGTTCTTCCTGATAAAAAGGCATTGTATATACTATATTTAGTATTCACATTGGACTTGGGAAAACAAATATTGCGAGAACAACATGGAGTATATTTAAATAAAACGGATAACTGTATTAGTTCAACATTAAAGTCTATGCTGAAGCCGTTCTACATAGTTGTAGTAAACAACTACTCACGAATTCTAATCATTCCTGCCTTTTCAAGAAGTTTCATCACTTCATCCATACTGAGGCTTGGGGCGTGGATGAACTTATCGATCTTATAGTCAACCTTGCATAGGTATCTAAAAATATAATATAGATGTTTACAATTAACGTACTTGCCTCGCTTACCAATGGATGCAGACACCATACCACTAAAATAAAGACAAGTGCACGATGGGAAATTAGAAAGGGTGATCCGATACACCTTGTGCTCAGGTTCGATGCCTGATTGGAGAGTGATGACAGCTCCAAGGCCTGGGTATGGCAAGATGTTTACTCCAAGAATGTTTCCGGTAACATTTCGGGCACTCTCCCATTGGTTACGGTGCTCATCTATAGGAGCCTTTTCATTTCTGCGAATGCTTTTGCCATTGCGAATACACGGAGGCTTGTCTGCATGAGATGGTCTTGCGTAGTTCCATTCGACAACCTCAAATAGTTTTGAGGATGTGAAGAGTCGTCGAGGAGATAAGGATTGTCTTTCTTGGAGGCGAAACCCGGCTTCTTCAAACAAAATGATCTCATCAGAAGTAAGGGCAGTACCGATCATCACTGGCCAGAACTCAGGGATTTCCGGTCGAGACAAAATATGAGACCTCCTTGGACCCATCACACAGCGCTTGATATCGTCTGGACAAAACCAGAACTCATCTGTCTCCACCCTTGTACCTTTGTACTCGCGCTTCTGCCCTTTATACAGCGGAGCAGCAGTAGCTTTAGACCCTCGGACAATGTTCATCTTGCACTTCAACTCCGTCTCAGACTGATTGGCATGGCACTTCCTCTTGGATTTTACAGAGATGTGGGCTATGTGCCAAAGCGAAGTGTCACAGTCTGTCTCGAGCACGTGCTTGACATGAGGCATTCGGGTGGTATCGTCTTGCACATCACAGACAGAAACATCCGTAGATTTTCTATGCACTCGCAGGTGTGAGTAATTAATCTTGTCAAGACGATGCGAATCTCCTTCAGATCCAATAGGTACATCCAGCGCCCGCTTGGTTGATCCGAACACTTCTTCCCCTTCTAAGTGAGGAACTCGTGTACAAACTGCCTCCGCCCCTGGCATACTACATAAGGCATCGGTAATTCGTTTGCCGTCCATAGATGCAACGGCCCTCTTCAACTTCAAGTCTGCTCAAGATGGTCCATGCCCAGATTGCCCACCATTGAGATACACCCGATAGTTGGTCATTTGCATAAAAGCGCGAACCCAATCGTCACATGTTGCGACATACAGATCTGTCCCACGCTTGCCAGACATTTGTAGTCACTTGTTGTGAACAGTCTCGGATAGGTTGCAAGACGGAATGTCCGCCAATTCTTCGATTGATAAATCCTACAGGAATGAAATTTGGTAAATTAGACTTCAAGAATCATTAAACAGATGAAAAGAAGGAAAGCATTTTCAAGGACAATAAACTCAGAGGAAGAAAAAACAAAGACTCACTGTTTCCATGAAGCCACCCCACTGGCGATATCTGAAGTGCCAAAATGCTAGCCAAAGCTCAAGCTCCTTCAGAGATTCAGCAGATGCAGCACCAGATGAATACCACCATGCCTTGATTTGAAGGTACATGTTCTCCGCTTCTTCCAAGGTCTTCGCGTCTTTGTAGTCCCTACAAAGCTTCACATGTTGACATTGCAATTCACGCTTAATTAGTCGCTCTGTGTGTTGCTTCATCGACGTAGCCCAGTGAAAGAGGCATGTACACTCCTTGTCAATCATCTTCACAGAAGCATCGCCTGATCCATAAACAATGCGGACAGCATTCCAGTTGGCTTGGGCACTGTCCGCCATGAAGCCTTTAAAATTCAGATTCAACAAGCCATTCTTCTCCATTACCCTGTTCAGACACCTCCACATAATGACTTGCCCTTCAGTATCTTCCGACTGCATGTCACAGACTGCAATTGTCATCACTTTGCAGAAGATAGGGTCATATACGTGACAGGCGATGGTGGTCCACCCTTTCACCCTTTTCACATGGTCAAACATCAACCACGAATTTGACAAATCTCCCCCTGGTTGCATCCTCTTCACGAGATCAACGCCGCTACCAGGTCCATCCACAAGCATTTTAAAAAGGTACACTTTATCTCGACCTTGACCAGGAAACACACTATCATGAATAAACTCAATCTTAGCTTGCTTTTTCATTGCAAGTATGCGGTCAATTTCCCCTCCTCCGACTCCAGAACTACGAAAAGAGGCAATAATATTTCGAACGTTTGGAGAACTGAGGACTTGAAATTTATCCATAACTGCTTCAAGAGCCTTTCCATGAAGCATTTCCTTTGGACCTTCGCCCGAGTGCACTAAGAACGTGTCTAAAAACTCCTTGCTAGCAGCCAGAGCAATGGACGATGTTTTAGCAGTAGGGGTCTTGCATACTTCTTTTGCAATGAGCTGTGAAATGGTATCCACAGAATCTCGACATAGACCATCTGCCACTGGGTGGTTGTGAGATCCTAGATGGATGCAGGCTCGTGTCATTTGGTTGGGACCTACAACGTAGTAAATTCTACCGTCGCAAAAATTGACACAAGTAGGTGAAACCTTGCACACCTTGCAGACAACAGTTGAGTCCTTAGGTGAACTCGATCCTACATGGAATGGAGTGTTTGTGTTACCTGACCACTCTGTCTCGTTTCTATGAGAGCATCTCTTCAGGTAATCGCAAGAAGGGTTAAGGCATGCCAAATGACCAACACAAGATGCTTTTCTAAACTTTAGCCCAAAATCATTGTGGATATTTGAGGTCATAGTACGGCACCATAAATGACCGTCGTAACGTTTATCCATGCCCCCCATTGTCTTAGAAGAACTAGAAGAAGTCGAGGAACGACATGGTGGGAGCTCGAAGACAATGTCACCATCAAAACTAGTCGGAAGAAATTGGACTTTCTGGTAATCGACTGACGCAAAATCGAGATTAGCAAGTTCGTTTCTACATCCTCTCATAAGCGCCAATTTCCGAAGGCACTGCATCACACTAGGACATTGACTATCTGTCGGATATAGAGGTGGGCGTGATAAAAACGAACTTCCTGCACTACTATCACGCGCACCGCCAGATTGGGTTGTCTCCACCATCATTGTAGCATCGAGCGAACAAGAATTAGCTGACTGACGACCAAAATTTGTAGGCCCTCCCTCCGAATCGCTTGATAACTCCACGATTGGACTCAAAAACTCTCGTAAAGAGGGATAGACATTGACAGGACTGAATGGATCATCCGAGGCAGAAGGGCATACAGGCTCACATTTCACGGCTCTAAAAATAGGAGCTTGAGCTGTAGATGCATCAGATAAGGGGGTAAGGATCTCAGTAGAAGCATCCATAACGATTGAGGGTAGACCAAAAGACCGATAACGACCCGATTGTAAATTCCACTCATATCCATGCTCATTGCTAATCCTGGACATTAGAATTGATTGAAGAAGTATTCCGGCCTCTGAATATATCTCCTCCTCGACATAGATGGAGGACTCCAAGAAACCATACCGAACATGAAGGAGGTCACTAGACACAATAGCTACACCAATATCATTCAGGCGAAGAAGAAGGGGAACCTCATGACCATCAGCTCTTACGGACGCCATCAAGGTACTACGACTAGAAGACATTAGATTTGAAACTACTATGCAGTGAGTAGAAATGACGTTATTATATAGAAGTGTTGCCCTTTTCCACTTATAGAGTACACATGAAATAGGAACCCTAAATTCGAATTCAAATTCGAATTCAGTTGCTAATCTACCACTTCTAAACCTGATCTATACGGCTGTGCCAGAAAGATTGCACACACAGATCTCCAAGGTACAATTTAAAGAACTATTAACAGGGCAATCTCCATAGCAATAGATCTCCAATGTCCTTCAGTAATTACAAAAACAAATTGAGGATGGCAAGTACTACATTTCACTATTCCTAGGCATTGGTACGTAATGACCAATTACGTACTCGTAATTAAGAGTTGATGAAGCCTTCATGTCATCAAATTATAAAGGGATCCAAAAGAGAAGTAGTTCTAGAATATGTTGAACTAACTCCCTATTTGTAGTCTCAGTTCATTAATATGATTTTTGAAAACAATGAAATCAAGATCTAAACCCTATTAGAAAGGATATGGTGGACCATAATTACCGTCGTGATATTTTAGAACTTGATATGCAATGGAGGATGCTCACTGTGCTGAAGGTATATAATGAGAGAATACCATCCCTTTTCCTAATGGGAATAATTAGGCTGTTAACTGAGGAATTTGCATCCATTTCCTTCCAGAGATTGCAGGTCCTCAGATGTCACACTATTGGTTCAGCGAGAAATATATATATGTAAGGATTGCTATAGATGCCACCTTGCAGAAATGGTCTTTCATGTAGTAGTAAGAGT
The DNA here is from genome assembly GCA_947034895.1 of Rhytidiadelphus loreus. NCBI lineage: Eukaryota > Viridiplantae > Streptophyta > Bryopsida > Hypnales > Hylocomiaceae > Rhytidiadelphus > Rhytidiadelphus loreus. The sequence continues at coordinate 20,925,755 of OX344765.1, read as the reverse complement.
GTGAAGCGAAAGAAACGTAAGCTATTATTCAGTAGTCCGAAGGAGTTGAATAGATCAAGAATGGCACGCGCCATGGAGAGAGGGAGGCAAAATCAAAGAGTGATATCATCTACTACAGTAGAAGAAGTAGAATCCTTGCAAAGGACGGGAGGAAATAATATAGTAGATTCCTACGTGTAGTCAAATTCCACATCTCATTATTCACGAAGAATACAAGATGAAGACACGCACCGAGCGACCAATAGCAACATTGAGGTACCTTATATGATCCCACTTCCATTTGCAATATGAGCTTGCAGTTATGTAAGAAAGAGGTATGGGCGTAGCATTGCACGTAGCCGTATGGGAAAATTGATGTTCATTGGGGTCTCTAGATGTCCTGATACTGATATTACAAGATCTCTGATGCCACACATAATTTCTAAAGCATACAATGATTAATCACTGTATTCACATAGTCTATATAATCTATACACATAATGGATTATATATAGCATGCAAGGATTCGAAATCGTTTTTCATGATTTAGATTAAAATATTATTGGTCAATTGTTGTCCTTACGCAGAACACGGGAAAAAAAGAAATGCTTGATCCAAATAATTTAGTTTTATTGCCGAGGTTGGAGATCTGTGAACATTGTAAAGTCGGAGATAATATAATAAAAATAGAGAGCCTAAACCCATATACCCTTAGAAACATCAGTAGACCGGGATATGTATTATTGGACTCGTGCCAAGTAACAGGCGTGAGTTCCGCCTACTCGACGGACAAGCAAGCAGTTCAAATTCGACTAAGTGAAGATTGTGCTCGCCCTTGTTTCTCGTGGAGTCAAAAACGTGGTTGGAGCTTTCTCAGATTGGCGTCATGGAGACTAGGAGAGCACGAGATTTGTCGCGTCAAGCCCAAGTGGAAGCGGACGGAGCACTTGCAGCCCAAGATACAACCGAGGTAATTTGCACTTCACTCCCTTTCAATCATAATAAGTTCCTTGATTTACATTACAAACCCGAGGGGAGAGAGGATGGTGCCCTCGACACCGAGACTGGGAAGGATCTCCCCAATGCATTCTTCTTTGTCTGCGATGCACCTCCATGGGAGGTAGGACAGTGTTGTCGCCACCGAGACCGCTCAGGTAGGGTTCACCACCTGCTCCCCACTCAATTTCTTGGGGTTTCCAGTCAACCTCAAAGGGAGGGAGGACGGTGTTGTCTCCACCGAGACCGCTCAGGTAGTGTTCGCGAGGCACCTCCTCATTCATTTTTTCTAGGTTTCCAATCCATCGTTTGGGGAGGCACGAGGGCCATCTTGCCACCGAGACTGCTCAGGTAAGGTCGGGCTGGCTGCTCAGTACTACATTTTTTTTGGTTTCCAGTCCAGTGGGTGGGGAGGCACGAGGGCCATCTCGCCACCGAGACTACTCAGGTACGGTCGAGCTGGCTGCTCAGTACTACATTTTTTTTGGTTGAGGTCCAGCATTTGGGGAGGCACGAGGGCCATCTCGCCACCGAGACTACTCAGGTAAGGTCGAGCTGGCTGCTCAGTACTACATTTTTTTTGGTTTCCAGTCCAGCAGGTAGGGAGGCACGAGGGCCATCTCGCCACCGAGACTACTCAGGTAAGGTCGGGCTGGCTGCTCAGTTCTACATTTTTTTTGTTTGAGGTCCACCGGGTGGGGAGGCACGAGGGCCATCTCGCCACCGAGACTGCTCAGGTAAGGTCGGGCTGGCTGCTCAGTACTACTTTTTTTTTGGTTTCCAGTCCAGCGTTTGGAGAGGCACGAGGGCCATCTCGCCACCGAGACTGCTCAGGTAAGGTCGGGCTGGCTGCTCAGTTCTACATTTTTTTTGTTTGAGGTCCACCGGGTGGGGAGGCACGAGGGCCATCTCGCCACCGAGACTGCTCAGGTAAGGTCGGGCTGGCTGCTCAGTACTACATTTTTTTTGGTTTCCAGTCCAGTGGGTGGGGAGGCACGAGGGCCATCTCGCCACCGAGACTACTTAGGTCAGGTCGAGCTGGCTGCTCAGTACTACATTTTTTTTGGTTTCCAGTCCAGCGGGTGGGGAGGCACGAGGGCCATCTCGCCACCGAGACTGCTTAGATAAGGTCGAGCTGGCTGCTCAGTACTACATTTTTTTTGGTTTCCAGTCCAGCGTTTGGGGAGGCACGAGGGCCATCTCGCCACCGAGACTACTCAGGTAAGGTCAGGCTGGCTGCTCTGTACTACATTTCTTTTGGTTGAGGTCCAGCGGGTGGGGAGGCACGAGGGCCATCTCACCACCGAGATTGCTCAGGTAAGGTCGGGCGGGCTGCTCAGTACTACATTTTTTTTGGTTTCCAGTCTAGCGGGTGGGGAGGCACGAGGGCCATCTCGCCACCGAGACTACTCAGGTAAGGTCGGGCTAACTGCTCAGTTCTACATTTTTTTTGGTTGAGGTCTTGCGGGTGGGGAGGCACGAGGGCCATCTCGCCACCGAGACTGCTCAGGTATGGTCGGGCTGACTGCTTAGTTCTACATTTCTTTTGTTTGAGGTCCACCGGGTGGGGAGGCACGAGGGCCATCTCGCCACCGAGACTCCTCAGGTAAGGTCGGGCTGGCTGCTAAGTTCTACATTTTTTATGGTTGAGGTCCAACGGGTGGGGAGGCACGAGGGCCATCTCGCCACCGAGACTGCTCAGGTAAGGTCGGGCTGGCTGTTGAGTACTACATTTTTTTTGGTTTCCAGTCCAGCGTTTCGGGAGGCACGAGGGCCATCTCGCCACCAAGACTACTCAGGTAAGGTCGGGTTGGCTGCTAAGTACTACATTCTTTTTGGTTGAGGTCCAGCGGGTGGGGAGGCACGAGGGCCGTCTCACCACCGAGACTCCGCAGGTAAGGTCGGGCTGGCTGCTCAGTACTACTTTTTTTTTGGTTGAGGTCCAGCGTTTGGGGAGGCACGAGGCCATCTCGCCACCGAGACTGCTCAGGTAAGGTCGGGCTGGCTGCTAAGTACTACATTTTTTTTGGTTGAGGTCCACCGGGTGGGGAGGCACGAGGGCCATCTCGCCACCGAGACTACTTAGGTAAGGTCGGGCTGGCTGCTCAGTTCTACATTTTTTTTGTTTGAGGTCCACCGGGTGGGGAGGCACGAGGGCCATCTCGCCACCGAGACTACTTAGGTAAGGTCGGGCTGGCTGCTGAGTACTACATTTTTTTTGGTTTCTAGTCCAGCAGGTGGGGAGGCACGAGGGCCATTTCGCCACCGAGACTGCTTAGGTAAGGTCGGGTTGGCTGCTCAGTACTACATTTTTTTTGGTTGAAGTCCACCGGGTGGGGAGGCACGAGGGCCATTTCACCACCGAGACTGCTCAGGTAAGGTCGGGCTGGCTACTAAGTACGACATTTTTTTTGGTTTCCAGTCCAGCGGGTGGGGAGGTACGAGGGCCATCTCGCCACCGAGACTGCTAAGGTAAGGTCGGGCTAACTGCTCAGTTCTACATTTTTTTTGTTTGAGGTCCAACGGGTGGAGAGGCACGAGGGCCATCTCGCCACCGAGATTGCTCAGGTAAGGTCGGGCTGGCTGCTTAGTTCTACATTTCTTTTGTTTGAGGTCCACCGGGTGGGGAGGCACAAGGGCCATCTCGCCACCGAGACTGCTCAGGTAAGGTCGGGCTGGCTACTAAGTACGACATTTTTTTTGGTTTCCAGTCCAGCGGGTGGGGAGGCACGAGGGCCATCTCGCCACCGAGACTGCTAAGGTAAGGTCGGGCTAACTGCTCAGTTCTACATTTTTTTTGTTTGAGGTCCAACGGGTGGAGAGGCACGAGGGCCATCTCGCCACCGAGACTGCTCAGGTAAGGTCGGGCTGGCTGCTTAGTTCTACATTTCTTTTGTTTGAGGTCCACCGGGTGGGGAGGCACAAGGGCCATCTCGCCACCGAGACTGCTGAGGTAAGGTCGGGCTGGCGGCTCAGTACAACATTTTTTTTGGTTTCCAGTCCAGCGGGTGGGGAGGCACGAGGGCCATCTCGCCACCGAGACTGCTGAGGTAAGGTCGGGCTGGCTGCTCAGTACTACATTTTTTTTGGTTTCTAGTCCAGCGTTTGGGAAGGCACGAGGGCCATCTCGCCACCGAGACTGCTCAGGTAAGGTCGGGTTGGCTGCTGAGTACGACATTTTTTTTGGTGTCTAGTCTAGCGTTTGGGGAGGCACGGGGGCCATCTCGCCACCGAGACTACTCAGGTAAGGTCGTGTTGGCTGCTCAGTACTACATTTTTTTTGGTTTCCAGTCCAGCGGGTGGGGAGGCACGAGGGCCATCTCGCCACCGAGACTGCTCAGGTAAGGTCGGGCTGGCTGCTCAGTTCTACATTTTTTTTGGTTTCCAGTCCAACGGGTGGGGAGGCACGAGGGCCATCTCGCCACCGAGACTGCTCAGGTAAGGTCGGGCTGGCTGCTGAGTTCTACATTTTTTTTGTTTGAGGTCCAGCGGGTGGGGAGGCACGAGGGCCATCTTGCCACCGAGACTGCTCAGATAAGGTCGGGCTGGCTGCTGAGTACTACATTTTTTTTCGTTTCCAGTCGAGCAGGTGGGGAGGCACGAGGGCCATCTCGCCACTGAGATGGACGCACAGACACGGGTCGGATGGTTCGATTATTGTTTTTCCTTGATACAATCCACACGTCCGCATTACTATTTTTGTTTCTAATGATTTTTTCTCGTTATTTGTTTAGGGGTCTTTGTTGGGAGCTACAATGCATCCTCCATTGTAACCGGTCATCTCCGCATTGGTGACTGAGGTGGAGCTTCCATCAAGTGTTGATTTGGAGACTGCTGTCGAAGTTATGCCCAGTGATGATGGAGTGGTGGGAGGTCCACTATTGGGCGGAGAGGATGCCATTCGAAGAACTCAGAAGATGGACTATGTGGCAACCATTACTAGTTTGCGGATCTTACCTCATGGTCTCACTCGTCGAAAGGTCCCCCTATGCCGTCTGGTGCCCATGCCCATGGTGAGACCTACTTTGAGCTGCGATCTAATCAAACTAGAGCAGGAGTTCATTCATAGTTATGACGAGGGAGCTCGAGTCTTTTATGCTTCACTATCAGATGAGCAAGGAGAGTCCGGGTATTTCACTGATGCAGAGAAGTCGGAGTGGGGACCCATTTGGAACAAGGTCAATGATGACTTCAATGCAGAGCTGAACAATCATTTGGAGCTCAAGCATTTGGTGGATGCTAAATTGTTTTTATGCGACGGAAACCACAGGCGCATCGCCTGGATGAGTCATATTAATCGACTTCATAGTACTGATCCCGTATGGCACATTTCTGTGGACACAATTTTGTTGGAAACCAAGGGACGTGTGGGTGCAGACATGCAGGTCATGCACGACATTAATAAGTGAGACTCTGAATCCCATTCAAATTCATTTATTTTTTTCTCATTCCGTTCTTTGATGTTTTCTAGTATACTTCATGTGTACTAATTTCATGTCATTTATATTTCACTCAGACACACTGAAAATTCCCATGTGAAAACGAACCTTGTGCATATACTCTACCGTGTTCGCAAGTATGGGTCCATGCCCCTTGAGAAATTCAAGGAACTTCTAAGTGCAGAGGATGTCAAATTCTGCCAGTTGAATGCTCGAAAAACGTGGTACTCTATGCCTTTGGAGGTCTTCACTGGCTTCATATTTCAGGTGCGTTGTAACTTGTTTGCACAATGTATTATGATCCATCTTTTCAGTTTTCTAAATTTTGGAATTCATCAATAACATTCTGTCATATCATATCAATTTAACAAATTTCTCTTGATTTTTCAGCAAGACATAGCGGCTGCAGTAGATGCTGCTGTTCGAAAGTATCACGAGGATACTATTGAAGAGGATAAGACTGATTTGGGGGTTGCAGCAGCAATGAGGACTGCTACCAAGGATGCCACAGACAAGCTCTATAAGAAACTTTCTAAAATTGTTTCCGTGGCAAACCCGGCATTAGGTGATGCATGGCTCGAAGAGGTATGATCACATTCTCTAGTTCCAGATGATTTTGGTGACTGCCTCCTGTCCTAGGATTGAATTCAAGTGCCTCTGAGAGTTAGTTATTCTAGTGATTTTACAACAGTGTCATTTTTTCAATGGCTCTATCAATGTCCTCAATGATAATTAATTTCTAGTCTATTTTTCAAATTGAGAGGCACTGGAGCATGTATGCAGTCCAGGAGCTGACCTTAGACAAGCTTCAACTGATTGCCACCGCTAATGCCAGTGCCCATCACAAAGTGAAGTGGCTTAAATGGATGAATTCTTCTGCTCCAACACGAGAGGCTCGAAGATTCCCCCCTCGACCAGCTAACGATGATAAGATCAACTCTTTCCTCTCCAAGGCCTGCTGGTATGCCGCGGTATGTTTCTTCTGCAATCACATTTGTATTCAAGTCTACCATTCAAGGCAAACATCATTACCTCGGTTAGTTCTGCTTTGCTTGAGTGTCTTTTTCAATCTAGTTCTAAATCAATTCTAGTCATCTATTCGGTAGAGTGGGAATCGGATATGGTTCCCTCGTTGTTTAATCATGTAATTGTCATTCCATAGATTGAAGATGCAGCCGTGGAGATGTATGAGTCTATCATTCGGGCAGACAATATTACATTGAATGCAGAGGTGGCAGTAGAGCCAGAATCTCTTGTGGATTATCTAGAGAGTTGGCGGATGAGGATATGGGACCATGCCTATGCTGGAGCGTTCAAGGGACCCGAAGGATTCAAGAAATCTCAGGAGTTCAAGGATTTCAAGGGGTCCTCTGCTGTTGTGAAGAGAGTCATATACAGGTAATATGATGTCTTCATTTCATTTTTCTTTTTTTGTGTGTGGGTTTATATAGATATCTTATTGATTAATGAGTATTCATTGTTGTTTTGGCAGGTATTTCAAATATGAGCTTTTTGCAAAGAAGGCCATCGATAAGGCCGCCTTACCACCTTTTCTAGCCACGTGGCTTGAACTTAGGTCACCTGACTGCATGTTCTCTCCATCTCAGGAGAAGAATTGGCCTACTGCCCACTTGCAATCTGGAGCATGGTATCTGGATTGCAATGGCGCCTTCACCCCTCCTCAGGAGTTGGCTCTCTTTCAATCTATCAAAGACAGCCCCGTTGTTGTGATCGAGAATGACAAAGTTGGTGGCTTAGACGAGAAGGCCTTGAAGAGGAGAGAGAGATCTGACAAGATGAAGGAGGAGAAATGGGAATCCACGAAGAAGAAGAATGAAGAGAACGAAGCAAAGAGGAAAGCCAGAGAAGATGAAAAGGCCAAAGCTGAAAAGGCCAAAGAGGAAAAGAAGGGCAAGGGGAAGAAGAGGAAAGCTGAGGATGCCGCTCCAGAGCAAGCAACAAGTGATGTGGCCATGAAGGACACCTCGTCAAGTTTTTCTCTAACGCAAGAGAAATTGAAGCATGGACTTCCACCGCAAGTTTATGACTTGGATGCGCTCCCTAGTGTGGATCAATGCATTCTTAATGAATCCGTTTCTAGTCTTATTGCATTGGATGCAGGGCCTGTACCTGACGCGTTCACTGACATCGTTTCTATGCTAGAAAAGGTAACTACTATCTTGTTTCTGTCTATATTGATTCAATCCAATTGCGCTTTGATGTATCCACCTATTCCTAGGTTCCTTTTAGTTTCTTTTAATCCGCTATCACTTGTATTCTTTACTGATTTATCTTTTGAATGCAGCACGCCAAGGACAAGGAGAGATTTTTCAATGGCGTTGTAATTGGGCAGGCTGCGGTAGACTTGATTGTGGTGGATGTCCCGGAGGGTTTATCGGTCCCGACAGTCTCTGATCCTCCGAACTCTATCCCCCAATGGAATCAGTTCTTAGAGGACGGACTCCGAGATATCTTTGACTTTGCAGAGAGCTACCTTCATGATGCTGGGGCTCTTCTTGTCATCTACCCATTTTGCCGCAATATCAAAAGCCACTTGCTAGGAAATTGCAAGTCATTCGGTTTCAAACTGCAGAAAGAATGGCACGGCATGAATTGGCTCCATCTGACGTGTGCCTCGGACCACTCTACCACGGTAATTCCCCTTGCCTCACAACTTGCATGTGCCTTAACATATACTGTACTCTGCTTTAACGTACTAATCATTTTCAATGATTTCCCATGCAGACTATGCGCTTCATGGCTTCTCTATACGTCAAAGTTTTAGATGGTCCGTATAAGAGTAGGTTTTCTTTCCAGAGCCGTCCCGAGGAACATGTTGAAGCTGGTGTGAACTTGGCTCGGGATGACATGTTGCAAAATTTCAGTGGTATCAATGACGTGGCCATGAATGGGAACTCACCTTGGCGGGGTCCTCGGGAGAAGGCAATTTCCACAATGAAAATGCTTGTTCAGGCAACTACCTCACCTGGTGACATCGTTTTGGATTGCACCGCATCTACCGGTTTGTTATCCTTCACCATTTGACCAATCATACCTTGTTTTTTTGTATGATCCATTTCTCTCGTTTGTCATTAGTATTGATGCTAATTTTTGGTCACCCTCAGGCAGCACTCATTGTTTTAGCATTGAACTGTTAAAATATTTTGCATTCTGTTGCTCCACTACTAAATCATATCTCTGTATGTACAGGCGCGACCGTCTATGCATGCCGGGCTACTCGTCGTCATATCGTGGCATTGGAAGCAAATAAGGCCATTTTCAATGCCCTTCTCGCTCCATTCATTGGCACCACGTCGACTGTTGAGACAGTACCTGTTCAATCTATAGCCCCTCCACCAAGTCTCGATGATGAAGAGGTGCCCATCCGCCAGGTTGTGAAGACCTCAAAATTCAGTAAGTAAGTTTATCACTGGGCTTCTGAATTTTGACCTTCATTTTTTTCACTTTGTACGTTTTTCTTATGTGTGGTCTCATTTGAGTGTGTAGGCAAGCAAAAAAAGTGAAGATTTCCACCCATCGACCGTTCTTTGAAGACCCAGCATTCTTCCCTAGTCCACCGAAGTCTTTTGAGTTGCCAGTGTATGCTGAGGCAATAGCCTCGCAGCTTGTTATCCATGATCCTAAACCTTTTGTGAAGGGCCCCAATGTAGATCCACGTGTTCTGATATTTGTAGATGATATGGCTAGAGAATCAGACGGTGAGACATCCGATTCTGATGATAGCTCTAGTTCCAAATCTTCTAGTAGTAGTGGCCACTAATCTACTCTTTGAATTTTGTCTATCCTACTTCTTTGCAGTTTTGATGTCTTTCGAGGCTTTGGTATGTTCTATTCGTTTCATATATGATATTCTTTACCGTTTTCTGTTATACAAAATTTCTGATCTCCTTGAAATATAAATGAGCCTAAACTCTAGATTGCACAGGCTCTAAACCACGGTAATAGGTCCTATTTCAAAAAATCACAAATAGAAAAATCCAAAACTGAAGGCTCATACGCTCCCAGGCTCCCAGGTTCACGCTTTTAGGCTCACAAACTAGCACCCCCGTCAAGTGCGGGCCAATGCAATGTCGTCACTAATGTCCTTGACAGCATGTCCCGTTTCTACGAGCACTTTCACAATAAACTATATATAATATACTTAGAAATCAGTAAATATTTGTGCTTTGAAGAAGGGCGTATGGTACACGCAATTGTAGGGAGACACCTCATTCATTTTACAAAAAACGACAAAGGCGATGGAGACATACAAACATCGGAAGCACTACCTTTGCCATGGACCTGTACATTCTCTCAATTGTAGAATTTGCATGACCTAGTACTATTGGAAATAAAATAAACACTTCTAAGGCAATTGATTTTGGTGTATCTTATTTGTTGCATGAGTACGTGGTAGTTATGTGCTTACATGTTTTGTAGTTTGTCATCCCTATCGCGTTTGTGAATTGCACTGATATAGTTTGTGAGGGTGCGTAATTGCGTATATTGCACACTATGGCTATGAACTCAGCTTGTTCCTGCGTGGTCAAGATGTAAGGTGCATGTGGCATGTGGAAATCATCATTGCATTGCCTTGGCACCTGCAACCTGATTTCCTCACAAATTCCTAGATCCTCGGCATCCACACAATTGCTTAGCTATCATTCATTGAAAGCAACATCTTCAAAATATTTTCGCATAAATTTTTCTCACAATGCATGACATCTAACATGTATTGTTCTAGGAGATCTTGCAAAAGGAAAGGTAAAACATGTCAAAAGTAGAAAAATCCACGTGCATGCCTTACCTTATTAGATGTTGTATTAAACAAAAGAATGCCTACAAAGACATCGGCTACAAACGTCATGTCTAACAATAACATCAGCACCAACGTCCAAACAAACGTTAGCACCAACATCAGCATCGCCTCTTTTCATCCTCTATCATGATTGCATTTTTAATATCCCATACCATTTGTTATTCGTCCCACCACCTTTCTTGTATAAATATATTGGCTTCTTCCCTCCCTTTAATCATAATAAGGTGCGTTTAAAGCCTTTATTTTGATCTCACTATCAAATATTGTGTATTATGTATGGTAAACTATTTCTGTATATATGATGTATGTAAGTATTTTATATTATGCATGATGTATGTATGTATTTTATATTATGTATCATGTATGTATGTATTTTATATTATATATCATGTATGTATATGTTTTATATTATGTATGTATGTATTTTATGTTATGTATGGTGTATATAGTATGGTACAAGTATAGAATATTATGTACGAAATTTTATACAGTGTTTATATAGAGGGCATCATGATATGGACATGTACATTATGTAAGACATATGATTGTTTTTCTAGACATCATGTTGGATAATAAACTACTTTGCTTAACACATGAATGTCAAATTTGATATCATTTTGTACATCAACTATATTATTTTGGACATTCTATGTTTTCTCTGATGTTGATGAAACAGTGTAGGAAATGCTCATGGTGACATCGTTGTGTCTAGTTTACTTTGTAGGGATGCAGGCGGAAACGTCCAAAGTCAATTGCAGGTGTTCTGTACAGTACACACTATTGCTTTCAGAGCTACGCCCCATGTCACAAACAACATCCACAGGGACAACACAAAAGTCATGGACATGTCGCATTCGGTACAATGAAAATCAAAGTAGACGTCTCTCTTCACAGTGTACGTGATGAGAACAACGTCTAGAATGACAACATGATGTCATTGTGGATATAGAATGTCTATTGAGATGTCTTCACAAACATCCTAGAAGACGACATAATGTCTGTATGGTCATCATTTATGACATAGTAGCATTCCTTCTAGACCTATTTTCAGGCCCCAAAACAGTGCTACATCACACCCAAAAAATAAGCCACGTCGACATGACACGTTACTCATGGGTAATGGATGAAAAAAAATCCGACTTGGCTTCCCGCGCTCACGTGGCATGACAGATGGCACAATTTCAGAACCCCGTTGACCAATGTTTTTTTTGACATCAAGCCTTGGACATGTGATGTCTGGGCAGATTTTTGATGTTTTTTGCATGTCTTAATGAACGCAAAAATTTGGATGTCTGATTGGATATGGACGGACATCACTCCAGACACAAGCATGCAAAATTTGTGTGTCAAAAAAAACACGGGTTTCTTCTAGTGTAATTTAAGGAGGGTCGATTTTACCTTTCTACCAACCGTGCGCAAGACTAAGGCTAGACTTGACATGTGATTTGGAGAATTCCATGAGAGGTTCCCCAAAAAGTTTCAAATTTTTTTGACATGCACAAATACCCTTTCCGGATGGTCAACTATTTAAACTCACAAGTGGAAATTTGAGAAAAATTCCCGGGTTGCGGTAAAATCTCACTAAAAATTAGGTTAGCTTCTTTTATGTTAATAACGCGCTCCAACAAGTTTCAAAGTATTTTAATAGAGAGAGGTGGCCGAATCACCAAACATTCCTCCAAATATAAATTACAATGGGATTTTCGTGGAGTTGACTGGCATCCCGGGAGCACACAAAGTCGGAATGAAGTCATCAAGGAGTCTTTTCTTAATCCCTAGATCCCTCTCATTGCCTTGGTCAAAAAATGTAACCTCTAAAAGTTAGATTTTTTAATCTTTTTATTGATCCCAGTTGGTGTTGGTTATTAATGGGTTCTTTGAGACGGAAACATGGGATAAGAGGTCCTCCATGCTCGAAAAGACCTTTTCAGGCCGATGGCACAATCCATTTGTCATTTGGAATTGAACTCCAGAAGTTATAGAGTTGGACTAGCGTGATTCTAGGACAGTCAAACCTTTGAAGATAATGATGAAATCCTTGAGGTTAGGATGAAAATTCTAGAAGATTAGGAGGAAATCTAAATTGATAAGGTTATTCAGGTAAAAAAGGAGGGTAAAATGAGGCCCCGGGAGAGTATAAAAGGGGGCCCATCTTCCTCCCCCCCATACTTGTTTTGGGGTTCGTGGTTCCAAATTAGTTTTGGGTGCTCTTAGTGTTAGAGCCAAAACCCCATGGTGTTGTCTTTGGATCTCTTTTTGGGCTCTACTTGTTATCTTATTCCGAGCTTGAAGTCTTTGGGGTCTTTTTTGCCTTGTTCTTGAAGGTGTTTGGAAGGCAAGTTATGTGTTGAGAGTCTTGTTGCAACCTTGTGGAGACTAACTTGGGTGTTCTTTTCAAAGAGGTGTACTTGGTGTCTTGTACTAACCCTAGAGTCATCCCCCATTGTACCTTGGCGATGCCGCTTTGGAGGGCCGTTAATATAAAGTTTGGTTGTTACTAACTTGTGTCCCATCTTGAGAGTCTTTATTCTTTGAGGAAAGTGAGGGTTGTGGTCATAGAGGCCTTGTCAACTAACCCCATTCAAATGTGTGCTTGGTCTTGGTAAGTTCCCCCCCTATGGTGGAGCTTTGACCTTCCAAGTAATCCTAGATTGTGTGTTAAAATGACCATTGCTAGTAGCAAGGCTTTGAGCCAAGAGTTTGGGGAAGCCTTAGATTTGGTGTTAAAACCAAACCAACAGCGTAGTCATAGAATGCCACCCTATTTGAAGTCACAGTTTAGTTTCCAAAATGCGTTGGAAACTAGTCAAAAGTTTAGTGTCCAAAAAAGCCACAGCCTCCCTAGGGGGGTTACCCTCCCTCATCATTTATCCCTTCTCGAGCATCTCTTCCTTTCCCCCCCTCCCTCCTTTCCTTCCTCCTCCTTGTGGATTTATTCTCCCTTATTTATTTATTTATTTATTTATTTATTTATTTATTTATTTATTTATTTATTTATTTATTTATTTATTTATTTATTTATTTATTTATTTATTTATTTATTTATTTATTTATTTATTTATTTATTTATTTATTTATTTATTTATTTATTTATTTATTTATTTATTTATTTATTTATTTATTTATTTATTTATTTATTTATTTATTTATTTATTTATTTATTTATTTATTTATTTATTTATTTATTTATTTATTTATTTATTTATTTATTTATTTATTTATTTATTTATTTATTTATTTATTTATTTATTTATTTATTTATTTATTTATTTATTTATTTATTTATTTATTTATTTATTTATTTATTTATTTATTTATTTATTTATTTATTTATTTATTTATTTATTTATTTATTTATTTATTTATTTATTTATTTATTTATTTATTTATTTATTTATTTATTTATTTATTTATTTATTTATTTATTTATTTATTTATTTATTTATTTATTTATTTATTTATTTATTTATTTATTTATTTATTTATTTATTTATTTATTTATTTATTTATTTATTTATTTATTTATTTATTTATTTATTTATTTATTTATTTATTTATTTATTATTTTGTTGTGGTTGGATTGGACATGCCAATCCAAGGGCTAGCCCAGTGGGTCTAGCAGTCATTAGAACAAAGGGAGTTGGGAGTCAATGTAAACAAAGGCCCCGAGGGGTCTAATCATTAGAACAAAGGAAGTCGAGAGTTCAATGTAAGCAAGGGCTGGATCCAACAGTCATTAGAACAAGGGAAGTCGGGAGTCAGTATAGACAAAGGCAAGTGGGGTTTAGTCATTAGAATAAAGGGAGTCAGGAGTCCAGTGTAACAAGGGTTGGGTCCAATAGTCATTAGAACAAGGGAAGTTGGAAGTCCAGTATAACAAGGACTAGGTCCAATAGTCATTAGAACAAGGGGAGTCAAGAGTCAATATAGATAAAACCTTGGGGGGTCTAGTCAATAGAATAAGGGGAGTCGGGAGTCCAATGTAAACAAGGGTTGGGTCTAGCAGTCATTAGGTCCAGTCATTAGAACAAAAGGAGTCGGGAGTCAATGTAAACAAAGGCTCCAGGGAGTCCAGTGATTAGAACAAGGGGAGTCTGGAGTCTAGTATAACAAGGATTGAGTCCAACAATCATTAGAACAAGAGGAGTTGAGAGTCAGTATAGACAAAGGCCAGGGGGGTCCAGTCATTAAAACAAGGGGAGTCGGGAATTAGTATAAACAAAGTCCCTGGGGTCCAATCATTAGAACAACGGAAGTCAAGAATCTAGTGTAACAAGGGTTGGATCCAACAGTCATTAGAACAAGGGGAGTCGGGAGTCCAGCATAAACAAAGGCCAGGGGTCCAATCCAGCAAGCACGGGGAACTCAAGAGTCTAATGTATGGGAGGAAGAAAGGAAAAAATCACCACAAAGTAAGGCATCAGTAAACTAACCCCACTTGGCCTTATACAAACCACACGCGGTCGCGCTACAACGCTCCACTTTGTTGCCATATCGGAACACCTGCAAAGACGAAGGGGGGGAGAGAAGAGAAGGAGAATCCTGCATCAATTCAAGATCACAACCTCATCCACCTCACTTGCCACAACACAAATGAGGAGGGGGGGAGAGAAGAAGTACTAAATAGAAGAGAGGAATAGGGGAAATCTTAGAGGCCATTAAGGTACATAAGATTAGTCAACATAAGAACTAGAAGGCCACACACATTAGAAAAGTAAGGAAGGTAAGTGAACTTCCACGCGGTGTAAGGAGTTAGCAAAAGAATTAGTGTAAGAGCCATTAAAGTGGGCTTAAACATGATGAACGTTAGTAGAGGATAAAGAAAAAGATGAGGCTTAATGGAAAGAGGAAAAGTTAAGGAGAGACTGGCCCTTCTTTCGCGACCATAAAGATTGATTATTAAGGGGGACTTAACCATTGAGCCATACATACGACTTCCAATGGCATAGGAGGGGAATTTGACCAACTTGATCATGGATCTCCACGCCAGGGTAAGACCTTAGACTTTTTCCCCCCTAAACCGGCCCGTTTAGTATCAAGTACTAGGTAGGGCCAAGAGCTAGGTACCAAGAAGGTACAGGTCAGGCCAGATGTGAGTGAGGAAACTTAGAGTAGGTGTCAAGAGATTTTACGAAATATAACATACGTAGGAATCAGAGTCACGATGCAAAATATATAGATGGATGAAGTTTAGAACCAAGAGTGGATGAACTTTCGGAGTTCTCATCCATATAAGTCGAAACTTAGTATTTAGATAGATCATAGGAATTCAAGTTTGTAGGTCAAATCTCACCCCCATTTGGAATTAGAATCTTGTAGGAAAACGTAGATGAAGTTTAGAGTGCCGCTTGGCTAAATTTTCATCTGCCCATAACTTCTCACCAAAGTGTCCAAATTAGATAACTTTTAGGTTTTTAGAGATGGCATAAGATGAACTTCCACCTTAGAAGTATAGATTAGACCTATAGAATCTTAATTATAGAACCTCCATAGCATAACAATTAGTATAGAAAGCCCTGAGGACCACAATTAGAAAGACAACCATAGGATATTAGCAGAGATCCATTGTTTGAAAGGCACAATGGATTGACGTCAATCACCCACTAGGATAGAAGTTTACCATAGAACTAGAACCTGGTTGTGTTCGCCTATTTACCAAGGGTGGATAAAAAAACGCCCACACTAGGTTACTCGAGATCAAAAAAGAAACTACATATTATACAATGATATTTTAACTATGTAGTCAAAATTTATGAAAATTGTTGTGCCTTAAATCATCCTTCAACTTCATGTTGTGTGAAAATTCCAAAGAAAAAAAATGAAAATTTTGTTCGTAAATGGATGACCAAAAATGCTATATATGCTGCCAAAAATGCTACTTGGTCCTTTAGGGGTTAAGTTCTAATAATGTGGTTCACAAGATTGTTAGCCATTAACTGAGTCTTCCATATCGTTTTGACATGTGTGCATGCAAAATTTTACTAGCATTAACCCTTGATCGATTACGTTAGGTTCCACACTAGATTCCTTTGCAAGAAGAATAAGGTAGGGACTCCCAAATGTGTCATTTTTTCAGTCAAATTATACTTATTATTATTTGACTAGTTAAATTTTTGTATTTTCTTGTTAGCAACTAAAAGAGAATTTCAACATACCAAAAAATGTTTCATTTGGATATTCTATACAAAAAATATAAATGGTAAAAGTTAATTTTTTTTAGATGTTCTAATATAGTTTCTTCTATGGAGGTAGATATCGATTAATTGGATGTACATCTAGTGAAGATGACACTTTTGGATTAGTAGCACATTTAGAAGTCTTTATATATGTTATGTGGATAGTGACCCATATTTGGGAGTGGGATATAACATCTAAGGTCTATTTTTTAACTCAAATTTAAAAAATTTAAATTTTTAAAAAATTCACAAGGTTTATATGGCTTGCTAAAACATTTTAATTGTTGGAATTAACATACCCAATTTCATGTTGAAGCCATTAGGAATTTAGATTTTCCTAATAGTCATTTGGTACATTCATGTACTTAAATTTTTTTGTTAAATTTTTTTCCATGAATATGCAACTAAATCCTCTGACATATTTGTCACTTTTTCAAATTGTAAATATATTCCTTTTACCAAAAAATCTTGAAAGATAAAATTTAGTCTTTGGGAAGGATCACTATGATTTGATTTTGAAGTTTAAGCATTGTGACCTCACAATTAGGCAAGTTATTTTACTTAAAATTCTTAAGATTGAAGATATACTTCAACAAGTTAGCAAAAAAATTTGATGGTTCAGTCTATACAAAATTTAAAAAAATATTTGCATTGTTTTGAGAACTAGTTTTGTAAGGGTTTTGGCATTTCAATGTGAAGGAAAATTAGAGGATAATACTTTAAAGTTAAAGAAAATGCAACCATAATTAATAAGTCTTCTTGTATTTTAGTATAAAATAATATTGAAGGTCTAAACAACTTCCCTATCCACTACGCTATTAGCAACAATCAACTCAAGGTTTAGGACTTAGGAGACTTAGAAGAAGAAAATGTTCAAGAACTTTTCTTACAGATATTAGAGTCTAGAAAGAATAATTTTGGAAATAAATAAATTTACAAATCTATAAAATTATGAAGTCATAATATTGTGGAATTGTGTCTATGACTTTTGTAGCCACCTTTGGTGATTGGAGTTCTACTGCTTTGAAATATCTTAAAAAGATGTAGTGGATTCTAGTGTAGCTCTTTAAGTTAGATGGACAACTTGAATTTTGTTCATGCAAGGCTTGGCTATGACACTCATCTTGGTCACATACTCATCTTGCTTGTTCTTATAGTCTAGTTTGCTTCTTGTCTTATATTCATATTGTTCTAGGGTAGAGAGCTTTGCATTTATGATATCATATTTTGTTTAAGAGAGTATTTCTAGATTTGGACACTATGCATTGTTATTCTTGCCCCGCTTGGTGTCAAAACAAATGAGTTAGTAGTGAAAGTGCATCAACTCCTTTGGTGCACGATCATTACTTCTAATTCTTCTATGAGTTACTTTTTTTATTGCCAAATTTTATGAAGAAGTTGAACTTTTTATCTATCCTTTTGACATTTTTGTGATGTTTGTGGAGAATCCGCTGACAAGTTCAGTATATTGTTATACAGATTCAATGTCCAACTTAGCTGCTATTAAAACCATGTGGATCCTTGTCCACATTGATCCCTCTAAATCTTTAATGTTGTGAATTTGTACCTAAAATGTTATACTGTGTAGATATTGTAAAATCATACAACAGTTTGACCAATTTCCATGTGCACTAGAAAAACTTTATAGATCTTTTATAACCATTAATTCTTTACAATTTGTTCACATGCACAACATGTTTAGAATACAAAACTGTAAGAAATCCAAAAAAATAACTTCTGAATTCTAAGTGATGAATATGGAACTCACACAAATCTTGATAAAATGTTCTAAAAGAACCTCAATGAGATCCTTTAGACTTAAGTCATTTCTCAAA
This sequence comes from Rhytidiadelphus loreus, assembly GCA_947034895.1. Classification (NCBI taxonomy): domain Eukaryota; kingdom Viridiplantae; phylum Streptophyta; class Bryopsida; order Hypnales; family Hylocomiaceae; genus Rhytidiadelphus; species Rhytidiadelphus loreus. The sequence continues at coordinate 20,907,511 of OX344765.1, read as the reverse complement.
AATAAGTTTCAATTTGCTAGTTGTTCTAAGAAATAGTGAAACCCCCAAACGTTAGCCTATAAATTTCAAACACTCAAGACAAAATAGAGGAGGCATCTATATTGGAAATGGGGTGCTTTGTAGTTGAAATCATGCTAGGAATTCAATGGTGAAATTGGTTTGCCAAAATTCTTCTTCATATGAAAGATTTTGTAACTACTAATAATTAAAGGATATAACAAGATATTTTTCTCCTTCCTTGAATGTGGAGAGTAAAAATACAAGCTTGCACATCTTTTATGGAATTCTATGAGAGGTTCTATAAAAAGTCTCAAAATCTTCTAACTAAAAGACGATCTTCTTCTAGATAGTCAACTGTTTAAACATAAGGGGGGATTTGAGGCCTCCAAGAGCCCGTTTCAGGGCTGTTCCCCGCAGACTGTTCCCGGCAGTGAAGGACAGCCCAGCTGTCGAAAAAAAAATTTCAAAAAAAAAAAAAAATTTTTTTTTTCGGAAATGACGTGGTCGCCTCTCGACCACGTAGGATGGTGAGGTGGCAGGCCAACTGCCCCGTTCCCTGCGTTCTCGCAGCAGGGGAACTCGCAGTCTCCCGGAGGCCTCAAAAATCACCTTATGCCAATGATAGATCGATAGAAAATTTTCTAGAAACTACCCAAGTTCTGGTAAAATCTCACTAAAAATTAAGATAGCCATTTTTATGTAAAAAGAATGCTCCAACAAGTTCCAAAGCATTTCGACATCAACAATTACTTCAACTGGCGAGATTTTACAATTTTGCCAAAATTAGGAAATATTTGTGGAGTTCATTGGTGTTCTAGGAGCATATGGAAAAAAAAGCAAGGCCAAAGCGTGGGTGTTTTTTACTCCCTCAAAACTTCCTAGTAACCTACGCTAGTCAAATTTTTCAAAATAGGTATTCTCTAATATTTTGCTTTTGACACCATGATTTTTTATTTAACTTGATGCTAGTTTTTTTGAGTCTTTTCAGCAATAGAAAAGCCCAAGGTGTCTTACCTAAAGTGTCCATTTGAAGCCAATGGCACAATTTTTTTGTAATTTGGAGTCTTTCTTCAAAAATTAAAAATTTGCACTAGTATAGAAGTAGAAAATCCCTAAAATAAGATGAAAATCTTGAAGTGATAAGATTACCACTAGGTATTAATATTGAGAGGGAGGCGTGCCTTTGAAAAAAGTATATAAAGGGACCCTTCTCCCTCTCAAACCACCTCTTGTTTATAATTCCTGTTGGTTCCATATTTGTGAATTTTTTGGCTATTGAACCAAAACTTGCCAAATGGTGTTTTAAGAGCAAATTTTGCTCCATTGTTTGTATTTTTTTGAACAAGTTTTGAAGGACATTACAATGAAGTCCCTTTTAACCTTGCATTTTCTTCTGCTTTTATGTGTCATTTTTGTAGTAATACTTTATATTAGTGTTTTTTGTACAAACCTTGTACTAATCCTAGAAAAAGCCCCCCTTGTTGATGCCACTTGCATTAGGAAAAATTTGAGGCGTATAGAAGGTTGCTAGTTTGAAGTAGTAGCGATGCAAAAATAAGGAAAAAGTGATTAAAATTTTATTTTTTAATTAAAGAAATTTGGAATCCGATGTAGCACTACTAGTGCCACATCAATGCTACGGCAGATTGGCAATTATATATATATATATATATATATATATATAATTAAAAATTAAAAATATTACTATTTTTTATTTCCATGTATTTGCACCACGGCCAAAATTTAAACATTTCTGAAACAACCTTTTTAAAGCCTCAATGTTTTTGTAATGTTGGGACCCTCTAGTGTGATTTTGTTGATGTTTTGTGCACACTTCTTTAGTGAAAAATTCTTATTGAGAATTCGCCTAGGAAATTGTGGATTGTGGATACTAGCAAGATTTATGTTTATGTGAGTTTAACGTTGTACGAACATCTACTAACTTGACTTTTGTTTCGAGTTTGTCTCTGGCTTTGCAAGTAACAATGAGGCTTTGGCTAGCCAAACGGCCCCCTAGTTATTTTGCTCACCTTGTTTTGCTTTTAAAATGGCAAAGCTTAGGCTTGCCACCCCCTAGTTATTTTGTCCACCTTGTTTTACCTATCAAACGGCAAAGTTTTGATTTGCCAAAATCCATAGTTATTTGTTCAATTGTTTAGCTCAAAATTTACAAATCTTCTACTTTGTTTAAACATTTAGTTGACTTAATTCCATTCAAAGAAAAACCCAAATTGTTTAAGTAGTTGATTCTAGTCAAAGAGAACCCCCAATTTGTTTAAATAGTTAGTTTATTCAGAGAGCCTCCCCAATTGCTAGCATTTAGTTTTGTTCAAAAGAGACCCCCAATGAGTCCAATTAAGACAGTTCTTAGCACAGCCCAATACACACAATCTGATGGCCCCTGTGGGCTGCCAATACATCCTATTTAATGGTCCTATTGGGCCTTGATATACCTTATCTAACAATTCTCAATGGAGTATGATACATGTAATTTGATTGTCCTTAGTGAGGCATGATACACCGGATCTAGCAATCCTCAACAAGGTTCGAGACACCCAATTTGCATTAGGAAAATTTTGGGGCCTGTAGTAGGCCACTAGATTGAAGTGGCAACAATGCAAAAACAAAAACAAAGTGATTAAAAACTTATTTTCTAATTTTTTAAATTTGGAATCCAATGTAGTACTACTGGCATTTAGATTGATGATTTTTAAAAAATATTTTAATATTTTAATTATAAATTTAATTTAATTTTAAAAAAATATTTGAATTTATTTCTTTGTAATTGCCTCACTACCAAAATTTAAACATTTTTGAAACAACCTTCTTGAGGCCTCAATTTTTTTGTAATGGTAGTCCTTTTGGGTACACCAATCTAAAGGTCTTAGTGGGAGCCTAATTCTACCTAGTGGGAGTGGCAAGCTACGAGCTCAAACTATAGGAAACATAAGGAGTTCCAATGGAGGTTAGCCTCAAAAAATACTCTCTAGCACTATGAGGAAGTCTTGTTTTTTTGGACGAGTGCAAGAACGGGGGTACATGTTCACTTTGACATTTTGCATGTCTACTGTGAATGTCTAGGAAAATCCGTCGATCTTGACGAGGCAAAAACATGAGCCAATCTTGAAAAACGTCCGTTGTTTTCAATAGAACACCATAGGAGACGTGGTCAATTTTTTGGCAAAATCTTCGACAGGTGGCAAGCACGTCAGCGCCACGTGCGTCTGGACTGCCCCCGAAATAATTTTGGACGTAGCCCGCTGTTTTCATGGAAAATGACGTGGATTTTTTTATTTTTTATTTTTATATATAAAGTCTGACGTGGCATCCCGTGTCCACTATTAGTGACCGGTGGTTGCATTGTACATGGCGTTCACGAGGACGTTGTACCTGGCAGGAAGACGTTTTCGAATCTGTGCTAAAGAACATGTACTTTGTATAGGGTGATGTTTTTTCCTGAGGGTGCCTGTCCTACGACATGTTTAATGAATGACTTGTAATGTCAGAAATAGCATTCTTGTATGCGTAGTGAACATGTACTTCGGATAAATTGCCTTGTTTTGTGTCACCTTCTCATACGTTCTTTGTAATAGTACTGCTCATTTGTACACGCCTTCTTCAAGACATGAGTTTTGTCGGAGGTGACATGTATTCATACAGTTCACTTGTTCTGAAAATGTGAAGCCATGTTAAAGAAAGGCTTCCATCCTGGTACTACAGATGTATGAGTGGACATAGACCTCCAACTATGGAGTCGTCATAGTGTGTTTTGAAGTGCTTATGGCAGCTTCCGATTCACATGCTTTATGACATGCTTCGAAACCTGTTTACAAAAGGCTAGCTGTACAGTGCTGTGCGGACATGTGAAGTCCTGTCTCTCATGAACGTCAGATTCTGTAGGAACATGTACAAAATGCTGCTGCATTGAGCATGTAGACGTCATACTTCAAATGCACGCTTCTATGTCAAAGTTTGTTTCCAAGAAATAGAAACAGTGCACATTCCGTAAGGTAGAACTTGCAAACATCTACGACGATGTTTTTGAAGCATTGGTGTGCACACGTCAGAGCGCATGTGCAATCACCAAAGTGCACAGTGTTTGTTCACAGAGAAGAGAACATTTATTGCAGATTGTTGCATGCACACTTAATGAATGGTAGTACAGTTTACAGAAGAAGGTGTAAAACGTAGCTTCTATCCCATTGTCAGAGACATTGGAAGATCCCCTCAGAACTACAGGATTTTTGGATCTATTGTACGCATACCTCCTGCGAAGAGTTGAGTGACCTTATAGTGCAAGTGCACATCATCCGTCCGTTCCTTGTATGTTGTCTGCATGCATAGGTGGAAATATGGAGTCGTTAACAATGGCAGCATTGTTGTTGCTTGCAGAGCGCATGCTTGCATTCCAAATTGCAAGTGCGACTTCAAATGGTTTGCATTCACCGGAAGCATATGATGATGGCATACCGCATACAACGACTGCATTCCCCCTACAAATAGTTGCTATTGTCCTTCAAGTTAGAACCTACAGAAAACACAGCAAAAGTGAATGTCATTTGATATACACTGACATTGTACTAGTCTTGACATGCAGGTTATTTTGCATTTCCGATGTTCAGCACCTATGTTTTTTGTTTTGGCATTTGAACAGCAAGTTCTTCTGCAGATGCCAATGACAAGACACAGACTGGAACATTGTAGGAAGGCCGTTACATTACGAATGCATGCAATACGTAGAAGCGTATGCAGAAGGTGTGACTGGGAAGAATTGCTAATTCAAGAAAATGGAAACTTATTATAATTATAACAGAATCAGTGATATACCTGTACAAGTGCTCACACAAAGTACCAACTGGTCTCAGCGGCGACTGGGTGAAGGCATCCACTACTGTGCTTCACTGAGGCTCTTGTTCAATAGTCAATACAAATTCAACACACTTATTTCTATTTCCAGCTCCACTTGAAAACAACAAAAATGCAGACGTAGACAGTCTTATTCAACTATGAAATCCAGTGACCACATAATATAGCCGACTTCCACCAGTATGTTTCCTATTAACTATGACGCCCATGAAACGATTGTTATGCCTCATCACTGATGTCGGAATGAGATGACATCATTCTACGTGCAGCATGCTATGACTGTCCACTTGAATAACAGAAGCAACAGTATAGATGAAAGGAGTGAAGACCACCGAACATGACCAGAATACAGGTGTATTTCTTGGATACATAGAGGACATGATCAGTACGTACACCAACAGAAAATGAAGAATGTCATGAAATGTAAAACGTCTTCACAGTTGAGGAAGAAGACCTCGGCTACAATGACATCTTCTTATTGGGAAATACGAAATCGGACTAAGAAGTTGAAGATGGAATTCAGAAATGTGCATCAATGTATAGTACTGCAAATATTAGTTATGCATCAATGTGCACAACGTGAACTGTGTACAAACCTGAATGCCATCTTCTCCCTTTCGTGTGACCTCCGTGACAAAGAAGTGGACGACTGGCCATTGCTGAATATATGTGCCACACCTGAGCATGTATGCAACAATGTCACCATGAATTGGATTGCTTTGGCGTTTAGTTGAACAACACTGAACCCTTCCTCCGCATACGTGGCAACATAAACGACCACATGCCAGACCAAGTTCAATTGAGGTTATGTTATTACATTTTGTTTTGATCAGCGAGACGAAAAACATTGCTTCTCTACAGTACAGCACAGTGCTGTACGAGGCATAGTATTCATTCCGTGCTGAAGGTAACATTCAGCTGCAGAAGTTACTACTCTACAATTTCTTGCATAAGAAGCTCATGAGAGTGATTGAAAGGTATTCTACCTTTGTACAATAGTTACTTCACAGTCTCTTAGTCATAGAAACTGCATAGGTCCGTAGTGCCGTCTGCTGTCCATTACTATCTCCGCATGAACAACCCCAACGTGGTTACTCTGTCACATGCTATGCAATGTGTAATGATCTGTTCTTAAACGTATACAGTGCATACAAGAACTTTCAAAAGCCTGTCACTTACGTACAGTAGCGGAACTGAGGTATACTACAACATGCCAATAGTTGTAGACGTTTCGCGTTCCATTGTATCAGTGTATTGATCATATGCTGCAATACAAGTTCTTCAAAACAACTAGACCTTGCATGTCACTGTAGGCCACAGAAGCTTGTATTAGCCACAGCTAGTTCAATAATGGAAAGCATTGTGGCCATTACCATGGACGTTGTACGTATGTATGGCTTGCAGACTTCCACTTCGTCGAGCTAGTGGAAGCACACATTGTACACGGAGACCTCGTGGCCCCAACAAGCTTGTCCTTTCAAATTGTGCCTGAACAGAACAACCTGAACATGAGAACTAAAATGGTCGCACTTGCATCTCATGACGGAAGTCATCTCGTGTATAGTTGTTTCGCTCTTCCAACGGCACATGATATGTGCGAGCACTTTAGCGTCTTCCCACAAAACCATGGTGTTTAAATGTATGCCTTCCCATAAATTTATAGAACTAGTAACAAATCATTCAGCCTGTGCTTGCAAGTAATTCACTGACTTCATTCATTTGTGATGCTTCGTCAAGAAAACTGTAATAAGGACAACCACATTCACGAGAGAAGGCAACGGTCCTTACAGTTTGTAAAATAGTACATGCATTAGAAGAACTCTTCCTGCATGCCTTATAGGTGGCTATGGATTAAAAAATGCCGCTTTTCGCAAAGACTGCCACATCTTGGTCAAACGCACGCGCATTTGCTTGATGACTACTACTGCAAACCCATGTACTCGTGCAGTTCTTCAATCCGCCATCCACTAGTTGTACATGCTCAGCACGGAACTATACATTGAAGTTGCCATGACAGCTGAGAATGGTGGGCATGCACAGCGGAACGCAACACTGAAACAAAAATGTGTGCTACCATATTGGCATGTTACAGATGAAAGTGCTTACTCTTCTTAGAAGGATCGGAGTGCGCACCGTCATGTTCGAACGTGGCGCTATTCGGCAATACCTCAAGCTACCTTGCACAGTTGTTTCGCCCTACATTGCCAACAAGTACACGATTGACAATTAGACAAAACAGAAGAAGGCTGACACATGTCTGCCATGTTGTGAATTTCAAGATGGAAAAGCAGCATCAATACGGCAAGCAATGTCATTCTCTACCATTTTTAATGGCAACATAAAACTAAGTGTACATGATGTTTGTTTCCTCCTCCGGATGGCTACTTGAAGACGTTTGTTGTTGGAGCACTACAAGTCCTGTCCATAATTTCTTACATCTGTTGAGAAATGTTCATAGTCAACGTACAGAGAAGAAGACCATGACAGCACACTCAGTCATGGAACACAGAAAACGTACAACCCACATTGTTTACTGAAAGGCCTCTGTTACTAGACATGAAAAAAAGACACCTCTTAAAGTACAACGGAGATGACTTCCCACCAATACATACCAATCACTGCAATGTATTCACAGACTGTGAGGACCAGGTTGTAAGCCTTGCCAACATGGCCGTCAATGGTTGTCTTTCCGTCTTTCTATTCAACTGCCTAATACAGTGCACAACAGAAACCGCTTTCACAGTCCTCATACTTCAAGGTTTATTTTGATAAACAAGCATGTCGGAATGCAGTATAGCAGAATAAACATTCAGCTTCACACACCGCACGAAAGGTAGTTGCTCTTTTCGTTCAAATGGGATGTGTGTTGTTGGCAACGCTTAACAATTAAACATGGAGAAGTTCTAGTGCCTGCACAAAGACTATGCCTCCTTTTCATTGAATTCCTTCTGTAATTGCCATGCTTCACGAAGTGCATGACGCAACACTGTCTTCCAATCTGGGCAATCGAACATGAGGAAGTCAATGTCAAAAACGCACGACCAAAACACATTGTACTCTGTCTGGGACAAGTGGACACATTGACTGACTAAGGGTCATCCACATATTTGCAATGCCCACGTACATATCTGTCAAGTACTGCATGACTGCTATGAATAAATCAGTGCAATTCCAAAGAGCTACAACTTTGTAGAAGCTATAGGTGCACTTCCAAAACTTCTGCAAGCACTACGAAGGGAATGAACTGAATGTGTAGACCTTAGCAAATTTTGTGACGTTGAATACGCAGAGGTTCATCTTCTGATGACTGCATCCTGTGGCTGCACAAACGATACATCCCATTCACGGATTAGAACTTCGGAATGAAAGGTTTTCTTCCATTGCGCAACAGACCTAGTACAAGACAACTGAAACTCCGTGCACAAATGGAGATAGCACACTATGTGTGCGGACAGTCCTATGTGAACACTGAGGCAGTCATCAGTTGAGAACTATGGTGACCACATCACCGACGTGTTGTCACGAATGCATTTCTCCACTTCCATTTTCGGAATGGATTTGCCTATTTCTTTGCTTTCTGTTCTTCGAAGGCAGCACATCGGCTACAACAACAACTTGGCACGGCATACTTGCAGTCCTTCCATAGTTTCCCTCATGCAAGATGCAGACACTAATGGATTAGAGTCATGGAATTCACTGGACAAAGCTAACAATAGTACCGTTACATTTCACAAAGAAGGCATGGTTTCCAGTGAACACTTCTGGTGAGCTAACTTGCCTCAACCTGTCTTCTCTGTCAATGTATGAAGACGTGGACCAAGACGGTTACAAATTGCTGAAGTGAAACGACATCATGGCAGGCGTCCGCTATGCCATTCAACGTGGCCAATGCAAACGCAGTGGCACAATGAAGTCTTTGGTACGTTAGTTTCTACTACGTAACAAAATAGAATTTACAACATAGAAAACATGATACATGAACCTTAACGAGTGCACATATTGCACATGGAAGTGGAAATTCCATCTGTTTTGTGCTGAACTTTACTACATAGCTGCAAGCATGGCCTAATTGTCAGAAACGGTATTGCAACAGTGCCTTGCGTTTTTATTTTCAAGTCTCTTCTGTATGCTACTGCTGTACTACCTAAAAGCAAAGTGAAACACATGGGACAGATTGCCATGTACTGTTCAATACCATCGCACGTGTCCCGGAATTGTTGAACATGCAAGCTATAGAAAATCAATCCTACTGCCTTCACATTGTTCACAATGTACATGGATGCACAAAAATGTTGTTTACAATGAGTCCCATTCCAAAATCGCGGATAGTCCGCTTGTACAGTGTATATGCACTTATGCATTGCTACGTCCTTCATATGTAGGGAACTAGGGATAGAAGAGGCACCCATTACTTTCTGCGTGGAAGATCCACGAAAACAATGTAGCTTCAGAAAACTTGCATGTCTCCATCATGCTTACTGGATCCCTGTCATCGCCATGTACGGTGACCTCGTGTACAGAGCTTTGACTAAGAAATGCAGTTGTTCACTTCTTCTTGGATGTGTCGCCTTTTTTGACGGCCGCAGTCTGCAATTCCACAATTTCAGAATTACGGCTTCTGCTTCTTGTGAGGACAACTTCCGGATACTACTGAGTATATTTTGAGCAGCAGTGCTACCAATGTCTGCGGACCTACAGTTCAAGTGCAGTAATACAAACCATGGACCTGAATAGGCAAAAGAAAAGCGCCATGACTGTGAAAGACCTTAGGGGTGCTATCAATAGATTTGGATGCCGCCAGCACTTTCACAATGGTGGCCTTCGGCGTTCTGAATGTTGTCGTTGGCTTTGTCGGAACTCCCTTCGGCTGACTCCTTCCTGTGCGTTTTGCATGCATCGCTGAATCTGTTGGGACTCTCACAGTCGAGTTTTCCTACGTGTGCAATACCACGTTGAACATAGGGTACACAATAAGCGTCTTCAAATTCACATGGGCAGGGAATGTAATAAAAAAACCTTGTCACAAACACATGCATGAACAAGTGAACACATACGCACAGCGCAAAACCGTATGCGCTTTGTCCGAAGCATAGTGCTGCAAAAGAATTCCATTAAAATGTCAGCAGGATGAGACACTACGTTTGTAACAGATGAACATTCCAAACTACCGTCAGTAAAGAGGCTATTCTATTGTGACCTCCTCACTGAAGACGTTGCAGACGACGTGCTGGAACTCCATTGTCAGTGCCATCTTCCTGACACTGTAAAAGGGGTCCATTCAAACTATTATACGAACTAGGCCATAGCTTCCTCTGCCTCGACTATTCATGGAACTTTGTTGCAAAACATTTCCATGAATTGTTTGCAAGACCGATGGAACTTACCTTTGTAGATATGGCATTGTCATCGGCAGAGACTTGCAAGTCTACTGGATCGCTGGAGCCGCTTTCATCAACAAGCACGTACACGTCCACCTCTTCTACGGCATTCTCTTTGGAATTCCTCGGAACAACAGTCTCCACTGAATTTGGCGCTTCTTGGTGACAGTTGGGAGCAACTACAGATGCATCTTCTGTGCCGTCCGTCACTCCTGTCATGGGTACCACATCCCCTGCGGCAACAGCTCCTACAACAGTACTGAGCACTACTGCTGTGCCTTCTTGTGCTTCGTCGTCAGCACCACTTGCAAGAAGGGCATTCATTTCTGCAGAGGTGAAGCTTGTGCATTCTTTCAAAACAGGAAGTCCATCAGTGACGGTCTCCAACACGCTTGGCTGAAGCAAGTCAGGAACAGTTCTGCTTGCACTACCACCATGACTATGGAGCGCATCCATGAGTAAGGCCTCCAACCGTTGCTGAGATGCATCAACCTTAGACTGGTGAAGGGCCATAGACAGCTCGATGGCATTCAGCTGTGTGCGTATGTCGTCCATGTCTGGTGTGGGATCAAGAGGACCTCTGCGTTTCTCCTCCTGCTGTCGGGTGAATTCTATCGCAACTGCAGCCTCTACCTCCGCAGGAAGCAGAGGACGCTTCTTTGATAATGTCTGCAAACACGAAGAAAACAACCATTATAGATGGGCACAACATTGGAAAATGCTATTGTACTAAATTGAGACCACATCATTCCCAACTGCAATTGACTGTGCAGTCCTTCACATCTTCATTGAGAAGGCCGTCCTTTGCATTCTGCAGTGGAGGTGCCACATCCACTACAACAGTAGCATAGTAGTTCAGCAAAGAGTCTCACCAATTGCACGAGCATGTCCCTCTCGATTGCTTGCAATTGTGTAGCCCTGGAGACCTTGCTTTTGGAAATAGAACGCATGTGCTCTGATAGCTGCTTCGATTCCTCTGTTTTCCGCTTCGCGCATAGTACATTCCATTGTTCGTGGTCGACGTCAGCAAGTCTTTTTTTACCAGCATCTATGAGCTGGTTGATTTTCCAACGAGCGTGAATCAGAGCCTTCGTGATCAGTGGTGCAAGCCAATGGTCACTAATCTTTGTGGACGGGCCAATCAGACGCCACTCTGCAAGTACAAGTGCATATTGCATGAAACGCTTGTCAAGTTCTGTTTTCATTTACACATAGTTATACTTTGCAATGCCAGAACGAACGTACTCATCAACGTGCAATGTGCGTACATATGTCATACAATGATTTAAGGTAAAAGAAGCTGCCGTATGTCCTCATGTACATGTTCACTGACATTGCTGGTCTATGATGCTACTGTCTATGACACAAGCATCCCGTGAACAACGTCCACGACAACAACTGCATGACAGATTGGACATGGAGAAAACGACAAGTGAGGGCATACCTGCATATAGTCTGTCGTACAAGCGTCTGTGGTCCTGCTTGTCTTGCTGCTCCCAACCCATTGTGACATCCAGATCGGCAGCAAATAAGCGGACGTCCTCCCGCAAGGTTTTCATCATTTTCCCGTGCGGAAAGCCTATGTCGTCCACCATAACCGGTTTCTTAATGACCTTCCCCCCCAGGTCCATGAGCTACGGCACACGCACCTCTGTCTTGTCGTCCTCGTCACTTATATTTTCAATTTCTTCATCCGTTTTGTCTGCACTCCCAGACGGCAGGCTGCATACATACAAAATGTGTTTCAGAATTAATATTCTTGTGCTTAAATGTTGACGCGCAGGGCCCTTCATGCTGCCGTGAACACCTTCCAAAACAACGATTACTTCTTGCACACTACCAAACAGAACGACATGCTGCAGCCCTCCCCCTCTGTAACATGCACGATGGAGGGAGCGTTCGTTTGCTGAGACGTCCATGTCCCTGTCCAAAGAAACGTAGACAACGTTGACAAGGACGTCCAACAAAACACGTATGACGTCAAGCACGACAATTATGATGTCCATCGCAACGTCCTCATTAGCGGAGCCGCTATGCTTACTCCTCCACAGTAATGGATTGTTTGCCTCCTGTTGCGCGCGACAGCTAACAGAGCAGTAGCACGTCCGTGCCTTGTACGATGAAAACGTCTACCTGTGCACAGGACTACCGTCGTGGTATGACACGCAACATGTGCATGGCAAAGGAAACGTGTGTACACTTACCTGTCATTTGCAGCAACGGCATCAGCTTGCTCTCTGCGCGATAGAGGTCGGTCTTCTTCCGAGGACGACCGGTTTTCCACTGACAAAGCCTTCCGCTTCTTTGGTCTTACCATCGACGAAGAAGCTCTGGCCTTTCCCTTTGCTTGGCCACTATTCATCACTTGTTTGTCGTGCATTTTCTTGCTACGCACCTCACCTACAGCACGCATTCTCACCTCCCTGGGGTTTTGCTGGAAGTCCTCATCGTCACTACTTCCTTCGGCATGTGGTCGGGAAGTAAGTTCTGCTCGCTTCATTGGTGTTGCACGACGGGGTGCCATTTGCGATGGGCTTGGCGGCCACCTCACAGTCTTCTGCCCTGCGACCTGCAAAAACAATAGCCCCTCATCACATTACTTCACAATCAAAATTACTGTGTGCAAGGGCACTTGCTTTGAACACTCGGACACATGCATTGTCAGCGACTCCGCATGCATGAATGCCGCTTTCTTTGTGTAGCACCAAAGTGTGCCTGTCGTACTCGTAGTATTTCGTTGTAATGGCCTTCTGGGCATTGACACACACTAAGTACTGGAGTGCGCCAAGAGAACACAAATGTGGAATTGGCTACGTTCACGACATTCCGCAACAGCTAGTGTAGCAAAGCGGATGACATAGTGCAAATCAAACAACGTACTAAAGATGCGCTTCGTGTACGAAACAGTGCTATATGCATACAGAACCATGACACCCACAAATTTCAGGTCCACGTATTTGCAACGAATGGATTTTAGAAGAGGAGGTGCAACTATGCAATACGAAGTGCCAACCATACAAGGCCCAATTCACGGTTGAAAAGGTCATGCACACTAGATTCACATTATCCAACACAGCACCAACAATTTCCTTCAGCGGAAGAGGACGACGTCAACGTGGAGAACACCTTCTGTGGAATGTTGTGCACCTCAGGCCGCTTACGTCCTACATGCAAGATAAAGAACAAATACTAACAGCAATGGCATGCTATATGTTGTTCTGCTAAACATATAAACCCAACATTGTGGGCAACAATAGAGCAATGTAGGCACCTACAGTGGTGGCCCTGCTATAACTAGGGACCCTATAACCGTGCATGCTCAAACACTACGGGCTATGGCGCAGTAATGGACATAATTGGGACGCTAGTGGTGCGACCCACGAATCCGTGCACAACACACCTGGTAATGACTTCTGCACAGTCACGCAAAAATCAAAAGCATTTACATGTTCACGAAGGCGTGCTAGGGTTCCAACATTTCACATACCCTAGACATAGGTTTGGCGGCGCAGGGAATTCTCTTGGACGACGTACCAGCGCTCCGTTCAATCGAAAGCTGCGCTGCCTGTGCGCGATCTACACTCCTGAAGACAAGTGTACAACCTCGCGTGTGACCGGCACTGGACGTGAACAACGCGATTTGTTGAACAAAGTTGTCAAAGACACGCACCGCAGCATCCGTCACGCAGATCTCACTTTCCTTTGTGTGAGGTAAACGTCGTTGACACCCTACTACTGGATTCCCGTTACGCATTGCTGAATTCACAGCCATTGCAAACTACGAAGATTCTGCTCTACAGAGTCAGTCACGGGAAGGTAGTATTTCAGTGGACATGAAAAGAAGTGCAAGCTACCTTCCTACAAGACTACGGGCAGTGTTGGACACGTGGTTCTATAAAAAAAGGTGCGACGAGGGACAACATAGTTGTCACACCCGTCGGATGTTACGTTTTCTGAGACGTTGTAGGAGACGTCCTTCCATTCATTAGAACATCATCGTGTTCTTGAGGACGTTGACAGAAACGTCTTTTTGGGTGCAGCTTCAGGCCTAGTGAGGTCGTACTGTCAATCCACACTCTCCTCAATATGAAACGATCAGAGTAGAGCGCAGCACAATTATTTCGTCTCTGCACTTGCTTGCATTAAGTGTAGAGACTACTCTACGAAATCGCTGGTCATGTCCAAATGTACAACCACTTCAATGCAACATATACAGGTAGACGGCCGACATGAGCAGGGTTGTCTACCCGGACAACTCGACAAACTCGACGTCGAAGACGTCTAGTAGAGGGTCCCGTCCGTCTAATAGAGTCAACTTTACCCTTTGACTTTTTCAGAATTTACCCCCCATTTACCTAGGCTTACTTGGCTGCCATGTGGCAGCCACGTCACAAATTTAGGGCGACTTCGGGTGGGGGCGACTACGGGTAGAGGGCGACCGCGGGTAGGGGCGACTGCGGGTAGGGGCAAATTCTATACTACAGTTCAAAACTGTCACTTTTGCTGCATTCATCCAAAATTTTTTTTTTTTTTTAGAATCTAATCGTAAGATCTTGTACTTCACTTGTCTAAGATCACGTGGTAAAAATTTCATGAAGTTTGACCGTATAGATTGGAAGATATTAACAATGAAAGTTGGAAAAAAAAATTCTGAACTGTGACCTGCAATTTCAGTTGACTTTGACTGTCATTTGTGGAAATTTTTGCACTACATACTTTGAATTAAAAGACACATATGTTGAATAAATAAGTTGAAAGTCTAGGGAAAAATATTCACTAATAAAAGCACTTGATTTGCATTCTTTAATCCCTAAAGGACCATCGTCCCTTTGGTTGACAAATTGGATTTTGGGCATGTACCTACAGTCTCATTTTTTGTCATAATTTTTTGAAACTTTTTTTAAAGATAGAAAAACTAATTATCTTTGTGGAAATATAATGTTTTCTCAAGTGGTGCCTAGGAACAAAAGTTGTGCCCAAATAACTTCAAAACAAAGGCAACAAAAAAACATTCAAAAATTTTAATTTTTTTTCCTCATATATTATATTTTTTTCTCAACGGAAAGCTTTGATTCATTTCATTTGGATAAGTGGTGTGAAAATTATAGACAATCTTGTTTTTCTAGCAATCTAAGAATCTTCTTCAAAAAATAACTTGCAAGATTCATTTCTGAAATTTATTCCACACATTTTTATACTAATTATGTATAGATCCTATAGTTAGACGATTAGATGTGCAAAAGAAAAAATTTCCAAATTTTTTACTCTTTGCAATAGAAATGGCAATTTTGAATGTTTTTTGGCAAGAAAAAGGCCTTGGTCCTTTAGGGGTTAAAAAATTTTAAAGTAGAAGTAGGTCCAAGATTGAAAAAAAAATTAAATTGTCAAGAGTTCTAAGATGGAATTGAAATGCAATTATTCCAATGATGAGATTGTTCTAGTGAGCAAATTTAACCTTGTCAAATAAATTTTTAGAAAAATTGTGAAAATTGCATTAAAAAATGAACCCTCTGAGTTTTGTTTTCAAGAAAATGCTAAGTTTGTCCAAAAAACAAGATTGTCCATAACTTTTGCATTACTAGTCCAATTACAATGAATCAAAGCTTCACATGTAGACAAAAATATAATATTTGAGGTGTCCACTGACCTCCATTTTTGGCTTTAGGGTGGCATAACTTTTTCTTTCAAACACTAATTGAAAAAATGCTATATTCCTACAAAGATGATATATTCTTCTATCTTCAAAGAAAGTTTCAAAAAAATCACGATGAGAATTGAGACTCTAAGCATTATGTGAACCGAGATGAGAATTCCTTAAGAACTCTTGGTCTTCTATGGGCTAAAATTCAACTTCATTTTTGTAAAATTTCTCACACAATAGTTTAGAAGCAAATAAACTATAATTAATTGTTTGACAAAAATTACAAAATATTTGCACAAGAGAATTGAAATTTGAAATTCTATACAATAACTTTTGCACTTTGCATTTAGAATATTCAATTCATTTTTCTAAATGTCACATCGTATAAAAGTCGTTAATATATTTACATTGCTCTTCAAAAGTTAAATGCATGCAATGTGACCTATGTTTCTATTTATACTAATCTGATAATATCATGTCCTATTACAAAAATATTAGTGTGGAAAACAACTTTAAGGGGCATCATCAACCATGGTTTATCAATGAGCAAGTTTGCCACCTATCCACATATTAATTGCTTCTTTAGATTAGGCTCAATAAGGTCACCTAACTTCCTTACAAAGTATCTCACTATCAATGTATTTTTAAATACTTCATTGTCGTATTTTTCCATATCATTCATATTCATTAAGTGGACAATTTTTCTAATAGAATACAAGATGGATTTCATTGTATATTTATGATTTTCTTGCATGATCTCTATGGTCCTCTCTGAATGTTGCAGCCCATATACATATGTTAGAGCCACCCGCCAACAATTCTTTATATCCTCCAACTTCTTTTCCTTAATAGGTTAATATTTGTAATGAATCTTAGGAGACTAAAAAATAATAGCAAGGCACTTAACATTAATCCATATACTTAGCCAATATGTCCTTTTAGTGATAATCACTCATTCTTGAATGACATCAAACGTTTCAATTGAACAACCAAATTGATTATTTGCAATGCACAATTACAAGAAAGAACTTGCAAATCATAATAACGATTTTTGCATTAAAATTAGGGAAAATTAAAAAAAACAAGGAAAATTTTAAAAGACCCCACCTTATAAAGACCCTAGGAATCAAGAAGAAATTCTATAAACATTCCCAATGGAGTTCCTAAAAATTAGGTCATATATGTATTAACAAATCCAATGTAATGAAAGAAATCGAGGGGAAATAAACAATAAATGATTTTTACTAATTTAAAAAATATATATTTTGAAATTGATATGAAATATCAAGGGTCTAAGAAAAAAAATATTATTAAGAAACTTTCAAAATCAAAAAGAAAAAGAAAAAAGATGTTTAAAATCTCTTATTTATGCAGGAAATTGTAAGAAAAGGACATCCTCAAAGCAATGGCTCCCACCCCCATCCACAGTTGCACAATAAAAGAGATCCCTTTCACCCGTATTCTTCTCCAATTAAGAAGTCGCCCTCACCCGAAGTCGCCCCTAGAAGCCTCCCAAAGGCCCAAATTTGCCAATTTGGGGCCTTTGGGAGGCCATTTCTTCCCATCTCCACCCGCAGTCGCCCCCCACCCGAGGTCGCCCTGACGCGCGTTCTCCTCCAAGAGAAGTCGCCAAAGAGTCAAAGTCACTTGAAGAACGCGTTCGATTGCTTTTTGTGGGTGTTGAAGGTAGAAATTGAAAGCTTCATTAGAGTCAATTACTTTTGTTTTAGTTTGTTAGGTGTATTAGTGGACCTTTTTTGTTAGGTGAGCTAAATAAATGGACGTTGATGAGATCAGATTTTGTAGCTTAAACACCTAATCTCATTTATTAGAAATGAAAGCTCTTCTAAAAATCTAGTTGCTTTGGATTCTTTATAGTACAACTTGAATTTGACAATATTTTGTTTGATCTATGAATTTGCTCTAGTATATTAATTTTATGACAAGATGTCATCTTCCATTGAACACTCAATTTTTGCAAACATGCAATTTTTTTAAATATATATCAGTGGTTCATTATCATTTATTCGATTGTGATTACATGATATGAATTAAAATAAAATAAGAAAGATCATACATATCTATCCACCTATTTTTTTGTATTTTGAAATTCATTTGATAAATTATACACTTGTAGAATGACTATTTGAGATTTGCTTAAATCCATAGGGAAAGTTTTTATTTAAATCTCTTTCCTCTAGTTTTAGATTAGAAGTGAAGATATTAAGTAATTCATAAGTACAAAGATGCTTGGTGAATCAAGAAAATTAAATGGGAAAGGTATTGCAAATATCTTCATGCATTATTTTGTATTTTGAAATACATTTGATAAATTATAGACCCATAGGGTAAATCTTTGAGATTTGCATAAATTAAATCAAAAGGAGAAGTTTCCATTTAAATCCCTTCCCTACTATTTTTTTAAGTTAGAGATGAAGGTGGTAAATAATTCATGAGTACAAAGATGCTTAGAGAATCAAGAAAAATACATTTGATAAATTATAGACCCATAGGGTAAATCTTTGAGATTTGCATAAATTAAATCAAAAGGAGAAGTTTCCATTTAAATCCCTTCCTCACTAATTTTTTAAGTTAGAGATGAAGGTGGTAAATAATTCATGAGTACAAAGATGCTTAGAGAATCAAGAAAAATACATTTGATAAATTATAGACCCATAGGGTAAATCTTTGAGATTTGCATAAATTAAATCAAAAGGAGAAGTTTTCATTTAAATCCCTTCCCTACTATTTTTTTAAGTTAGAGATGAAGGTGGTAATAATTCATGAGTACAAAGATGCCTGGAGAATCAAAAAATATAAATGGGGAAGGTATTGTAAATATCTTCATGCATTATTTTGTATTTTGAAATACACTTCATAAATTATAGGTCTTTAGTAGGATAATTCGTTGAAATATGCATAAATTAAATCAAAAAGGGAAATTTTTCTTTAAATCCCTTCCATCTAATTTTTAAGTTAGGGATGATGGATTGATGGTGGTAAATAATTCATGAATACAAGAATACTTGGAAAAAAGAATTCAAATGGGAAAGTTTTTTATACAAATCTTCGTGCATTATTTTGTATTTTAAAATCCACCTCATGAATAATCACTAGAAGAGAAAGGAATGTTTTAGGTATGGTCTTAGCAATATAGTTCTATAATTTATGACCTTTTAGCAAATTATAGTAAATATTTATTAGAAATACATTTGTTTTCAATAAAAATTTACTAAAAATCTCCCTAAAGATCATAAGATTGTAGGACTATACTACTAGGTTGTACTTAAAACAACCTTTTCTCTTGTAGAGATTACATTGTTAGGATGTTAAACTCTAAAGTCTCAATTGTCTTTGTAGCTTGGAAAATGGATTTTGGGCAACTTCATATAAGGTCAATTTTTTATGAAGCTTTTGATACTTTTTCATGATATAGATAAACTTGTTAGTTTTATGGGATTGTAATTTGTATTTTAATTGGTGCCAAAGAGCAAGAGTTATACCACAATAAGCCTAAATATAAATTAGGTGAACAAAAAAAATTCACGAAAATTTGAATTAAAAATTAAAGTTTTTTTGTCCTCATAGATTGGAATTTTTTTGTACTTCAAAAGCTTTGGTTCATTTTTTGGGGATTGATGGTATGAAAGTTATAGAGCATCTTCTTTTGTGAGCAATCATAGTATCATATTAAAAAAAATTAAGCATAGGATTCTTTTGGGCCACTCAAGTTTCAAACTTTTTCAAAACAATTAAACAAATAAGTTCAAAAAATTAACTTTGATTCATAGAACAATCTCACCATTGGGATTAGTGTGTTTTAATTCCATTTTAAAGCTATTAATGATAAAGTTTTTTCTCTCTATAATGTACTTTCTTCTACTTAATAATTTTTTAAAGAATGAAACCACATTATTTTTAAATTTTAAATTTTTTATATTTTCAAATCAATTTTGAATGATGAAATTTTTTTAATTCAAGACTATAATATAAACTTTTTTAAGTTAAGAAGATTCAAAGTAGTTTGTCAATATGTCACAAATGTGATTTCTTCACTTTGAACGCATTTACCTTGCAATCTATGTGGTGAAAGTGTTTGAAATTTTTTCCACACATTGTCATACTATTCTACTTTAAGATTCTACGATTACATGTTCAAAAATACCATTAATTTTCTTTTTTCTTTTTGTACTAGAAATAGTAGTTTTGAAAGTTTTTTTGGACAATTGCAACAAAGAGGTCGCCCCTAGGGACCAGAGGTCGCCCCTAAGGACCAGAGGTCGCCCCTAGACCCGCAGTCGCCCTTAAAGGGACCAGAGGTCGCCCCTAGACCCGTGGTCGCCCCTAGACCCGCGGTCGCCCTTAAAGGGACCAGAAGTCGCCCCTAGACCCGCAGTCGCCCTAGATTTTGGACCCGCAGTCGCCCCCTACCCACGGTCGCCCCTAGACCCGCAGTCGCCCTAGATTTTGGACCCGTAGTCGCCCCCTACCCGCGGTCGCCCCTAGACCCGCAGTCGCCCTAGATTTTGGACCCGTAGTCGCCCCCTACCCGTGGTCGCCCCTACCCGCGGTCGCCCCCCATGAAGCATGCCACGTCACAGCCACGTAGGACAGTCCGTTTTACCTAGGGGTAAAAAAATTTGAAATCCGAAATCCGTACACGACAACAAAAACCGCCCATACTCGACAACTCGACAATTCGACATGCGACATGCGACGTCTATTAGACACAAAAACCTGAAATTCTGTCAGACAAGACAACCCTGGACATGAGAAGTGTCCATTGTATGCACTGATTTACAGTACATGCACTGTGAACACACATGTCTATATGTCATGCTGTTCTTTTTTTATTTGCTTGCATATGTATTGTTGTTCTTTACTGAAGAAGTCGCGCCCCTCACACGTTATGCACTTCTCTTTGTACAACCATGAACAAATAGAGGACGTGCACATAGAACTTCATGAGAGATTCCAAGTGGCAGGGCAGGTTTGCCCAGCTGCAATTCCTTTATTGTATAAGCAGCACTGCTGATGTCAAGAACTCTACTGGTTCTGTTTGTTTCCTTTTGTAGTCTGCTTAAGAACATGCCTACATAAGTGTATTCCTCGTTTATTAGTGCGTGGCGTAGGCAATGTTGCCAGTTGCCTTATCCTTCAAAAGTGTTGCACGTCATATACTGCTGAACGTGCACGTCATGTCGAACGATAGTGTAATATTGGGCATTAATCGCGCTTCCTAGTATGTGCTCAGGAGCAATGGCACTCGCAGCTTCCCATTGTACACAGGTTTTTTGGGACACATGTTTTATATTACTACAGTTGTGCATCAATTGTTTTACATGACATAAAAGCAAACATCTTCTTGGCCGTCCAAAATGTGGTAGTGCCATGCAGAATAGGTAATAGTTGCGTCCATGCAAAGATATGCATGATAACTTCTATACGGGCATGCACACTATAAGTGCCGACATGACATTCGCTGCATGTTTGCAGCAGATGTGCACAGGGCCGGCCACAGTGTACACTGACGACGATGTCATCAGCAGTAGTGTTGGAGAATGTACGAACGTCTACGACGACACGTTAGCGGACGACATGGATGCTGGATTTCACACTTACCTGGAGAACCTAGTTTGCCATTACACAACGCACATGTACTACTGTGAGCGTGGTATTGTAGGGGGAAACGATTTTATGCCAAGCACCATGGACGACATGTACAACCAACACCTGTATTGCATGTCATGGTTCTATGATGGTTGTTATCCCTTCGACCAGTGGGAACAAGACTATGAGAATTGGTTATACGATCAACTATGTGCAGCAATGGCAGAGGAGTAGTTCAGTACGTGCACATAGAAGGCGATTCATTGTAAGACGTTAGGTATTAGGCAGAAATGTCAAGTTCTTGCTACGTCCAGGCTATGTGCACTGTTGTTTTTGTACCAGGTATTTCCCTTACTGCTATCACAATGTTCGTGACACGTACTGTGCATACTCTTTGGATGTGCAAGCTGTTGTGAATTTGGAGTGGAAGGTATACACAAACATGTCGCTCAATCATGTTGGACATGAACAATGTGTGCGTTGTGTAATATTTCTTTCATGTAATAGACTATTGCTTCAAGGTACAGAATTTGCAACGTACATTAATTTGCAGCATTCAACTACCATTCTGGAATGGCTGTCCCCTTGTAGTACAACATATGATTTCATGAAAACAGTATGTGATACACATAAGCAGACACCAGTGCTGCATCTGCTTCTGTGAGTGCATGACGAGCCAGAAATCTGTAAGTGCGTACGCTACACAGTTTTGGCATTTTATATATCCCGAGTGCAGGACTTGCTGACTACAATGCGTCTTGCAGTAGAAATTGGAATTGGGAAGGAGCAGGGGGACGTCGTCCTGTCGTATGTGAGCCAGAAGTCCAGAACTGCATGATGATGCTGCGTTTGAAGTGACTCTGAATCGCATCCACAATCGACTGGGGCATGTGTAAGTAAGTGTTTGCATGACATTTAGAAAATGTCTTCTTCTCTTCCAAGTGACGATCCGTTATGCGTAAAAGAAGGCATTTCTGTCACTTTGGATTGGCTGCAAGGAATCATGTCTTCCTGTTCCAAGCAAATGCTGCTGCTGTGATGGTCATTATTAGAAACTTAGTTGCTGGATATCAGTACAGGGGTCACAGAACCTGTGCAAGATTTGTACCTTTTGTGCAAATTGTGCCATTGACAAGGCAACGTAGGGCAATCTGTAGCAATTAATCCCACGTGAATGTCAATGAAAGTGGTGCCATGATCCCATTACTGATTACTCGAAACGAATCTATTAATTTGGTAATGGGCGTGGAACACAAGAGAGGGGAGGCAGAAGATAAGCAAAATTTCTAAAGGGATGTCTGACAGGCTGATCGGTAGAGGTTCACATATCTCTACATGTTCGTTTTTCCTCTGAACTGATTCCATAGACATTCAGTATCTCGATGGAATGTACGTATGCATTGTACTGGTCTTAGCAGAACTTCAAAGGAAACTGAAGTTCCAAGCAGTATGTTTTGTTTTTTTCTTGGTGGTCAGACGTTACTACAAGTACAGAAGTGTGAAGAATTAGTGTATACTAATATTCCTGAAAATAAAGGAGCGCAACAGAATATAACGTTTTTGTATATGCAGATGACTGCCTCTAGAGATTGTCATCACAATGTGTATGAGAGGCCACATTGAGAGCTGAATTGTTGCCTGAGCGCACAGTCATCGCATTCTTCTGAACGTACTCATATAACGTAATAGAGAACTGCATAACATGTTTCTGACATGAACACACCTTTCTTGGACAACAACAGTGTGCACGCTTTGGTTCCCAGAGCTTTATGGGATTTTCTTTTATAGGAATCATCAATGTTCTTGAGCCTTCTCATGTATACAGCAGATGCACGTCAGTATTAATGATTGTAGTAGCTTTTCCTAATGCATCTTTTATATGACAGTGCAGTTACTTAGGCATGCAGCATATAGTAAATGCGTGTAGTAATTTTGTCGATGCAATGTGTACACTAAGAAAATGATGTAGTATTCAAGGCATACATGCTCAGTTGCTGACAAGCATTTCAATATTGTGCTGTAGTAGGTGCTCTTTTTTCATATGCAATGCGTCCGTGTTGATGAACAACGACAACGTCTATTGGAGTGCATTGGAACGTTGGAAGAGCACATTTCATCAACATGCCTCAATTGCAGAAGCGTGCTACTAGAGTGCGCATTGCCAACGACGGTCGCACGCTACGACACATCCCAACAGGCGACCTCATTCTACAAACTGAGCTGCGAGTGGCCACGGAGCAAAATGTGCATGCATTTTTTTGCCCCTACCAAGACTGCCATGGAGGTTTACGCAAAAGTATAGCAATTATTCGAAAACATCATGCTTGTGTTGGACGCGATCCATTTTTGACGAAGTCCATGATAGGAGGAGATCCACCCGAGGGATATCCACCTCACGGCATTTGGGTTGAAGATGTTGCATATGATGATGACGTTGTTGAGATTGAAGAAGCTTTACATGTACCAGATGCAGATGTACTTGACGATGTTCCAGATGTGGAGGGGGACGACCCAGTAAGTACAGTTGAGCCTTCGTTGGATGCGTGCCACGACGTACAAAGGTAAGTCATGGAGGCCCTGGACCGAGGAGATGCTTTACATAGGGACACCTTGCCAGCTGACACTGTGCAGGACAACGAGAACATGGAGACTGAGGACTTGGACGGTTTGGAAGATTTGTATGAGCAAGCAACAACTCCATTTTATCCAAGTGCGAAGACAAGTGTCGTTTCTGCAACAGTGGTCATTATGAACATGTGCCTCGTATTCCAGGTGAGCAACAAATTCACCGACGAGTTGTTGCATTATTTGTCGGAAGACTTGTTGCCCCCGAGCAACAAGCTTCCCGGTAGTCATTACGCAGCACGGAAGACAATTCGACGGTTGGGTTTGAACTACAACAATATCCACGCATGCCCTGATGGATGTATATTGTATGACGGTGCACATGCGTCATTGGAAAGATGTCCACAATGTTAGAAGTCACGATGGTTGGAAGGCAGTTCAACAATTCCAGCAAAGGTCATTCGCCACTTTCCACTCATACCTCGATTGAAGCGGATGTGGCGATCCAAAGAAATAGCTGAGATGTTGACCGGTTACACAAAACATGTCAGCAACGATGGTGTGATGAGGTTTGTAGTCGACAGCCCTGCATGGAAGCACATTGATAATGATATCGCATTCGGCAACTTCGGCGCTGAGAGGAGGAACATGCGCCTCGCATTAGCATTGGACGACGTCAATCCTTTCAAGTTGAGCAATACGAACTGGTCAACGTGGCCAGTGCTCATACTGATATACAACTTCGAGCCATGGTTTGTTACAAAGAAATTTTTCATTTCATTGTGCATTCTCATCTCCGGAAAGCATTCTCCAACAACGAAGAGCATAGGTGTTTTTCTACAGCCATTGTTGAAGGAGTTGAATGAATTATGGGATGGCGTAACAGCATTGGATTTCACACAACCTGAGGACTCCCGACGTTTTTTACTTCGCGCTGTACTCATGTGGACAATCTCCGATTTCCCTGCATATGGACTTATAGCAGGTGTATGTTGTAAAGGATACAAGGCTTGTGTGTCTTGTGGACCACAGACGGACTCGCGAATGGCAAAAACAGGTGATGTTCTAGCAGATGGGCGTAGTCGAGGTTTGAAGGTCGTATACGGCGGTATGCGAAGGTACTTACCACGACATCATCCGTACCGTCGCAACAAAAGGTTTAATGGTAAAGTCGAGCATCGATATGAGCCTCCTATCATGTCAAACTTGGATGTGATCAGGTATGCAGCGTGGAGACAATCGTACCTCGACCTTGGTGGAAAGGAGAATGCAAAAGATGATCCAGTGCATTGCACAGACGTGAAATTACTACCGGCATTATTTGAGCTACCATATTGGCAGGTATGTATTATTGAACCCATTTAGAAGTCCATGTGAAATAGCGTAGCGCATGCACAGAAGTATAGTATGACACAGTACGGAACTGTACTTGCCGGTAGCAATAGCGTATGCAAATTATATTGTGTACATGCTACGTGTAGGGATGTCCCATTATGAAGATGCAGTGTACTGTACAAATGATACAAAACCTTTACATAATGCAAATGCACCTCTTGCACAGTACACTCTGTGACGTACACGGAGAGCACAATGCATGTTCCAAATGCATGTTCCGAATGCATGTACTTCAACGAAATTGATGCATGTCATTCACAAATGTGTACAAAAACAAAATTCTGTTGAACCTAATGTACGCATTGTACTGTATGGCGCAGAATTTGTTAGCGCCACATATTTTGGACGTCATGCATTGCAAGAAGAATTTGTGTGAAAACATTTTGAAGAGTATTCTGGATATGAATGACAGCGCTGGAAGTCGACAAGATGCACAGGATTTACAAGTAAGGGAAGAGATTTGGCTGCAACCAGGAAGGCAACACCGAGAGGAGTTGTACATGCCACCTGCACCTTTTGTACTAAAACCAGAGGAACGAAGGGAGTTTGTGGACATAATATCCAATATTCACACACCAACAAACTATGTGGGCTCCATCCACAAGCGTTTGAAAGACGGGAAACTACAATACATGAAAACCCATGACTACCATGTATTAATGCAACAGGTACGGCAATGCTGCATCTATAATCTGTGTACAAACTATGTCATTGCATGCAAGTTTTGGCGTATTCAGTACATGTCGTTGTTCATGGCCAGAACAATAGCTATTGCTTCCAAACACCGCATTTGTAGCGTTGCATACTGCATACTGTTTGAGAAGTGGACATGGTGGAGAACGTCTACTCATGCTCGTAACATTCTAAATAACAATAATGAAAACATGACAATGAACTGGAAGGGGCATTGTAGAGCAAAGAAGCATGCGTTGTGATTGCAACATTCCTGATATTGTCATATCAGGGAATTACTCCTTTTCGAACAGAATATGTAATTGGTATTGTTCGTTTACTCTTATTGTGTAGATACTTCCAGTGGCGGTTCGAAACATCTTGGATGAGAATGTTCGGATGGCAATCATAAAAATCTGCAGAGTCTTTCAAAAACTATGTGAGAAAGAGGTACGCCAATCGGAACAACAACAGCTACTACGAGATGTGGTTCTAGCAACGTGCATGTTGGAGAAGGAATTCCCACCGACGTTTTTGAACATTATGTCACATCTTCCTGTGCATCTTGTTCAACAATTATTCACATGCGGTCCTGTTCATTGTCGATGGATGTATCCCATTGAGAGGTACATGAAGACATTGAAGGACCACGTTCGTACACTAGCACATCCTGAGGGAAGCATCGCAGAGGGGTACCGAATGGAGGATGCACTAGGATTTTGTACCGAGTATTTGAAACAGTATAGGGGAACTACACACCGTGTGTGGGACGCCATGGAAGATGCCAGCATGAATGATGAGGTTCTACATGCAAATGTTGTGAAGAAGCGCAAATTGACAGATGACGAGCGTCAATACGCACATGCATTTGTTCTTGACAATGCAGCAACACTTGAACCTCTGCGGCAGTGAGTGCCTCCTACTATAACTCCATGCTTTCTGGCCGACCATTACTCGCATTGAGTAGGAGGCAATGCTATTTTTATGTTGCATCCTTTCTGCTCTACAACTTCTTGCATGTGTGCTCCGCATCAAACTAGAACATGCTGAACTGTCCAGCCCGTCAGGCACACTTCTGAGAGTGCTTACACTACAAGAATTTCAGCATTTTTTGACTGCGTTTATGACTGCATTTGTAGTCATTGTGGACAACTATGACTGTTTTCATTTTTTGGTCCCTGTAGTCATTGTGGACAAGTCCTTTTTTTAAATGACTGCAGGTTTAATATCACCAATGAATTTGGACTTGGATGAAGAAAGGATGGAATGGTCTACATGGCATTCAAGTTTAGGGACAAAATTTTTTGGAAAGGCCGGGCAATTGCCCATTTTTTGAAAAATTTGGTTGACCACTGCTGACGTGGACCTTTGAGTGAATCATTATGTAGTTGTGAGGGAGTTGTGTTGACCAATGCAAAGTTGACACATGTCCAATCACTCTTTAATGATTGGTGCAATTTTATCTCAATGAACAAATGACACTTTGACACGTGTCTAATCATTTCAATGTCATTTATAAGTGATACACATAGTCATTATAAAGTATAGACAAGGACTAGTCATTCTCCAATCACATATGAGTACATTCAAAGTTTCACAGCAATACACCATATATCAAATATAATACACCATACACAATATACCAAACACAATACACCATATACATCATACAATACATCACATAATATACACAATATTTGGCTTACTTAGTAGATAAATATGAAGGGCCTTTTATAAGAGTGGGGTAGTAGTAGGCAAGACAAACGATGTGGGATATGCAGAATGCAAGAATTGTGTTACAAATAAAATTTCAGACCTCATTGAGGAATAGTAGATTAATTTTTTTCAAAAGATTTTGAACTAATAAAAGTTAGAAAATCAATCTCACTTTCATCTCTAACAATCCATTTTACATTTTGAACCTCAAATCAAAAGTTATAGACAAATTTGCTAAATGGATTGGAAATGATTGCCTAAGTATGGCAACCCTAACTTAGTGTTAGTATGACTATTTTATGACTGATCTATGACTGTTATGTGACTAATATACAATTGTTCTATGATTGATCTATGACTACAACCATTCCAATTTAGATTTATGAATTTCCACATCAGAGGCTCAACTACTTCTTAAATAAAAAGGTGTGGATGTATCATTAGGAAAAATGTGAGCCCCAAAATGGGTCATTTAAGGGAGGTTCCCCAAGGTTCAAGCTGTGAATAAGTGCAGTTCAGATTATTTAATAATTTTAAATTTTAGAAAATTAAAAATTAAAAATTAATTAATTAATTAATAATTTTTTTGAATAAAAAATAAATAATAATAATAAAATAATCCCAATCTGGCAGTAGTTTGGCCTGATCAGATTGTTGGAGGTTTTAATTTAAAATTTAATTTTAAAATTTAAATTTAAAATCATTTTTAATGCATTTTCAAAGTATTTGTCAAAACTATCCCATGTCATGTAGTTGCTAGAGACCAAAAAAAAAAAATTTTTTTTTTTTTTTCAAATTTTTTTTTTCCCGTTTTTTTGGACAATGTTCTGTGCTGTTGGGGACCTGACAGCCCTTTCTTGGGCTTTGATCATTTCTAATGAACGTGTTTGCTGAAATTTCCTAAATTCTTCATCTTGCAGTCATTTCCACAACTGAACAATGACTGCAATGTTGTACACGTTGCACCATCCAACAATGCTCTCACAGAAAACATAGTGTTTGGTCACAATTCCAAGAAAATTCATCCCGCCGTCTACAGAATGACTTCGAAATGACTGTTGTTTTGTATACATCATGCTTGCAGTGCAATAACGGAGGTCTAGTGATACTGCAGTCATTTAGGACAGCTAGTTATAGTTCAGTTGGTTGTGGCAGACAGCTTTTTCTTGTAGTGCTTACTACAACCGCGTTCTGCACATGTGGTTCATCTCTAATCAAATTTATGTGTACTTCACTATACGCTTGTCATGTAAACATTTCTAGATGACCATGCAGTTGTGAGGCTACTCATTCATTGGTATTGCATTAAACTGTAGGCAATACATAGCAGCAAAGGGACGTAGATGGGTTGAACGGGAAGCATTCCGTGTACAATCACGTAGGGGCCGTGGCAGATATGCTGTGAGCTATCCACCCGAGTTGACAGACTTGCCCAGCTTTGCAGATTGGCTACGTTCTGTAATTAGGAACGCACAACGTGTAGGAGAACTCGTGGATGCGGACGTAGCGCAGTATGCACAACCGCCGGAGAGGTACGCTGTGTCACATAGACACATGCATGCGTTTGGAATGCATTTACGAGTACGAAGTTCTGAACATGCCCTCGTCACGAGAGATTCCTGTGTTGTTGCAACATTCACATGCCAACTACATTGGGGTCTGGTGAATGGGATGCCTGCGGAGTGTACTGATGACTATGTTGGGTACATAGAGGAAATCTTGGAATTGGATTACCGAAATCATTGCACCACAGTGCTCGTCTGTGATTGGATAAAGGCAAGCCATGACATCCGTTACCCAACCATTCAACGAGATCATTATGGCTTCAGCTTGGCTAATTTCAACCACATGGACGGCAACGTGCATGCCGACTCCTTTGCGTTCCCCCTACATTGCCAACAAGTGTTCTTCTCTGACGATCCACATAGACATGGATGGAAGATTATATGTAGGACCGACGTCAGAGGTAGACGTGGCGAAGTGCAATTCGCTGAATCAACTCCAAACGTCATCCATGTAGGCAATGATGACAACTTCGTAGGTCTGCAACCACGAATGTTGGATGTTGAGCCAACAAGGCTAGCTGCAACTGTAGGTGGGCAATATATTATAGTCGTAGAAGGTACTGCTGCCGAAGAGGACACTGCAATGGATGACTGGGAAAGATGAGGAGGACTTTTGTGGACATGCCTACTCTGTGCAACATATGCAATACTGTTTTGTTCAGATCAATGTACTTGCAGAAGACATTGCAAAGTTTGCCAGCATGTAATATAAATGCATTTACGTACGCATACTACAGCAACAGATTGTACGCATAATATGTCAAATTGCATGATTAGGTGCCAGTATCTGCGTTTTCGATAAGGCTTTTGCATAGTTTGAAAGCACATTAACGAGGTCATCGCTATCAGTGTTCTGTAACACACATGTGTCATTCCCCACACCCTTCCCTCCTCACAACACGTGTGCATCCTTTTTTCCTATCACAATATAGATGTTATTTGGACAGTGTTGGAAGATAGGTTGTCTATGCTTGGAACTTTGTCCGGGGCAACAAAGGACAGTGCTATACAACTATACATAAATCGAAAGATTTTGTCAATAATCATTCTCGTAGCCTTTCGAATTCTTGATATGAAACGTCTTTTTTGCACGACACAGCAACTAAGACTGCTAAAAGCATAAGTGGTACAACTAACATCTGTTTCGCACTTAGTGTACACATTTTCAATTCTCTTCGAATGTGAATCACGTGCTCCGTGCACCATGTACAACTACGCCAATTTTATTTCTAGAAACAGTGCACATTGGAACTGCGAGAAAATGCATTTACCATTTTTCTATTTTTATTTTTGTCAATAATAACGTAGACATGTAAAAAAAAATTCAGAAGGTCTAATATGTCCATAACATTTTGGAAATTTGACATGAGCAACTGACATATTGCACCGTACAATAGTAAAACATCACACATTTGATATACTGAGGTCAACAATACTATGGAATTGCTAATTCTTCATGGCGTGTCCTTCATTTCGTTGAAATCAATGAATACATACTAAAACCAGTTCAACTGTAGTTTCTTTTTTCAATGCATGCAACACCCCTCTTCTGATCAACAGAAGTTGAAGGGGAAAAAATGGGAGCTCAGAAGATGTAAATAGAAAATGGACTAGAAAAGCAATGAGAACATGGTTCTCGCTCCAAGCGAACACTGACCGTACATTAATCGAAACTGCGAAGATGAAATTATGCCTTTTGCTAAAGTTTACCTTCAGTAGGTAGGAATGTACAGGCAGATTTTACTGATAATGGTCATATTTGTTTGAATAAACCTAAGCGCACGTGCTACTTACTTCTACCTATGGATTTCAATTAAATTTTTTTGTTCCTCCTGAAACTTCTATGAATTGAAAGTTTGTCAGCTTTACACATGCAGTCAATTTTGCATGTCATAAAGCTTCAATTGCTTCTATATTTTTGATTTGTTAAAAGAAAGCTCTCGAATATTTCAGTTGCACTTTCGAACTGTCCATCTCCTTACCATTTCTCTAATTAAAGAAACAATAATTCTTTATGTAGGCACAAGTATCTTTTTCATTAAAATCACTGAAAATTGAATTTTTGGAAGGGCATATTCCCCTAATATCGATCATTGTCGATGGGATATCTCAAATGTGAACCCACCGTACAGCACTGGGGAGAATTTTTTTTTTTTAAATAAAATTTAGTATGATGGAAATTGGTCGACATTTTATTCAAGACTTGTAAATGGTATTATCGGAATATAAGAACTCCAAAACATCAGGGGTCCAGACTATGGTACTCCATCTGTCCATATGGCGTTTTTTACCAAGCAAGTGTGAAAGCGGGTCCTCCTGTCTGTGTAGAAGACACGGGCAGACTTTTACCTCAGGTCGAAAATTGTTACTGGGACTTACCTGCTGTGAACGGAAGTCACTTGCCGACGTGGCATAGTCATGTTCTCTTTGACGTTCAGAACAAACGATATTAATTTTTGTCGACGTCTCCTACAACATATGCGTTCCGTTCGACATGCACTTGTTCTTCTTCTAACATACACCCGCTCTGTACAACATCACTTGTAAATCGAACTCCCATGGCCGGAATCAGAAAATCTGTTTGCTGTTCAAATGAACGGTCTCGCTGTACCAAAACGTCCAAAAATACAGGCCCTCCTACTAGTGTACTTACAGAAAACTTAGACTAGAACCTTCTTCTCTTGTTTAAAATTAGTTTAGCATTTGATGCATAGGAGTACAAGTATAAGCAAGGGAACTTGACAATCTAAGAAGGAAAATGTGAGGTAGGAGAAGAGGGGAAGAGATTTTTAAGAGAATAATTAACAATTACATGTGTGAAAATATAGAAGTAGGAACCAAAGAGAAGATAGAGATTAGGAGAAATCCAAAAGAAATACCAGTTAGCTATAGAAAATCTAGATAGACAATTATTAACTCGTCGTTCACTTCAATAGGGGACAAAAATCTCAAATTCTTTGGATTTTTTGTCTTTGGAGATAGATAATTGTTTCCTTGGCAAAGTCAACTAGTTGATATTGGCAATATTTCAAAGAAAAAGTCCTAGAAGAAAAAATGAAGGAGGAAGGAGGAAAGGAGTAGAAGAAACTTATAAGAAGTAGAAAGTTAGATTGGAATTTTAATTCCACAACTTGCATCAAAAATTACCAACTTAACCCCTAAACATCCAAACAACATTTTTTGGCAACATAGAAATTTTTCTTTGAAAATTTCACACAATGTGTACCCAAGGAGTAGCTTTAAGGGCACAACAATTTTCATAACTTTTGACTACATTGTTCAAAAGTTACTGCATGATATGTAATTTTCAGTGTTCGGCACGCAGCCCAGGCAAAAAAAAAATCTTCTTTGAAAATCACTTTTTAAAAAAATAAAAATTTGAAATTGATCCTCAAGATTTTTGTATACGTGGTAAGCTTTGAATCATTCCATTTTGATTAATGAGATGAAAGTTATGAGGAATTTAAGTTTGGGTTAGTTTGTGGATAGTTATGGAATCTCTACTCTAAAATAAACTTGGAAGTCCTTTATTTAACTCAATTTTAAATATATTTAGGTGTATATTTGTTTATTAAAACATTACCACCATTGGAATTGACATTTTTCAATTTTATAATTAAATTGTTAACAATTTAGTGTTTTGAATCACTTTGTACTTCTTTCTACTTACCATTTTTTTCCTATATGTTGTGCAATTCCAAATGATCTAAATTTTTTTCAAGCGTGTAGCCAATTTGACTTGAGGAATAAATCCAAAGAGTAACCACCATTTTGGACATTTTTTCATACAAATGTGACTTTGTAAAGTACAGCTGCCTAGGTTTTCACAGGGTCAAAAAAAGGATTTTTGTCAATTCAAACGTTAATGTCTTGGAATCTACATAGTGTAAAATTCTGAAATTTTTTTCACATCTTTCCAGATTATTTTACTACAAAATCTTATGGTTACATGTATCCAAAAATGTTTTTCATCAAAAATTTGGTGCTTGTCAATGCAAGGGCAATTTTGGAGCATTTTTGGTGAAAACATAGTCTCTGACATTTAGGGGTTAAGTAGAGAGCAAGTTACAAAAAAGGGACAAGATGGAAAACGATGGGAGCGCTAAGGCAATTTTTGAATATGTCTTGGATGATGTCAACTCCAAAGTAAGTACCTAAATCACACATTTTTCTCTATGTCTTTTGTTTAAAAATTCAAACACATAGTATAAATTATAATCTCAATTTAGGCCTCTTGAAGTAGTCTCTATTTTAAAATTAGTTTCATATCTTTATAGAAGAATTCTAGAGCTTTCTGAAAACAAATTAAACCTAGAAAATAGATTAAAAAAACACAACAGAGATCAATGGATGAATTTTGGTAGTAAGAATGGATGATGAATATAAAAATTCATCCAAAAAAAGTAGAAATAAAAACTTAGAGTTGAGTCTAAATCTGAAGTCCAAAGGTTTAAATAAGTTAATTTCAAATTGTAGAATCATTTGATAGAAACTAGCTGATGAAGTTTTGAAGTACCAATTAGTTATCAAAATTCATTTGTCTTATAGCTTTCATTAGGAAGGTCCAAACCAGTGTTCCTAGAATATTTTTTGTGGGATTCATTGGAAAGCTATTACTGTGCCTAACAAGTGTCTATTTTTGTGAAACTAACTTGGAGTGATAAAAAATGCGAGATAAATTTGTGTAAAAACGGTGGCGTTTTGTCTAATTTTTTTTGTGGTAAAAGGCAACTTGCAACAAGTATTGAAATTTTTTACAACCCTTACAAATGAACTTGCCAATTTTCATCAAGTAAATTGGATGGAAATGTTAATTGATGGCAAAATTAATTGAAACATTGCAATTTCTTTCACCACAATGTCATATAGAAACTTCAACTAAGAGCAAACCAAATTGGAACTCAAACATGACCTTAGAAACATGAACTCAAGCATTTGGATCTCAAACAAGAACTTAGAGCACTACAAAAAAATGACCATATAAATTACTTCAATATATGACTTTATAGCAATCATTCTAGAATCTGGACACATTTGATTATAGAATGACTTGGGCCCCTTGAAGTCATAGTGAACAAGTAGTTTTTAAATGACTTCCATTTTTATTATCACTAAAATTTGTACCTTGGATGTATAAATGGATGAGAGACAGTTATTCACACTAGAAGAAAGCCTTGTTTAATTGGATGTTCTTGCGTCAAAGTTGACGGATTTTTTTAAGCATCCAATGTAACATCTTCATGTGTTTATGTCAACAATGACATCCAATGTAACATCTTTATGCTACATTGGATGTCATTGTTGACATAAACACATAAAGATGTTACATTGGATGCTTAAAAAAATCCGTCAACTTTGACGCAGGAACATCCAATTAAACAAGGCTTCCTACTAGTGTCATAAAGAAAGTTTGGCTTAAAGAAATGGCTATTGTGTTGCCATGTGGAAAGTGCTTCCTTCTTCCATCCCACATGGACATCCTCAGAGACAGTCATTTTCAAATCATTTTAAAGTTATCATAGACTCATTGAACATCTAACGTGGACAGCCACGTCAGAAGTCATTATATAGTCATTTTGAAGTTGCGATAGAGTCTTCATGTCATTCACATGGAGTCATGAATTGCCACACGTGGAAAGTCATTATGTAGTCATTTTAAAGTGACATAGATTTAGGATTCAGGTTGCTTCCTAAGAATGTAGGAAGTCAATTTTGTGTCATTTTAAAGATGTTGTGACATACACAAAAAGGATTGTAATGACAATTATGCAAGTGGGATATGTTAAACTCAAAAATTGTGTTACAAGTAATATTTTAGACCTCATTTAGACATAACAGATTAAATTTTTTCAAAAAACTAATTTTAGATTTTAGATCCATTTTAGATTTTGAGCGCCAAATCAAAAGTTTTGGACAAAATTGAGAAAGGGATTGGAAAGGATATTTTTTTGACATTTTCTAACATCCTTTCTAAATTTTGTCCATCCTCATTGGATATGGCATACATGAAAATGTGTTACAGATGTAGGAAAAGTGTGATGAAAAGTTTGTCAGATGTATGTTTGGAAATCAGACAATGCATCAAAATGCATAGGGTGCCAAAGCAATAGTAGAGTAGGAGCATAGTAGTCTAAGACATTTTCAACTCATTATGTAGTCTCAAGAAGTCATTCTATAGTGGCACTAAAGAGGCAACATTGTTGTTTTAAGGGGAAAATGGGACTTAACAATTGCCTCTGACACCATCAAATTACTTTCATGTATGTATGTTGGAGCCTCTAAAATGTCAATTTTGAATCATATGAACTATCCAAAAGTAATGTAAAGACAATGGCTCTAATGGACAAAAATCATTGTTGCCATACAAGTAGCAGTTTAAATGAACCTTGAAGTTGACCTTCACTAAGAAAACAATATTAATACACCAAC
The DNA here is from genome assembly GCA_947034895.1 of Rhytidiadelphus loreus. Classification (NCBI taxonomy): domain Eukaryota; kingdom Viridiplantae; phylum Streptophyta; class Bryopsida; order Hypnales; family Hylocomiaceae; genus Rhytidiadelphus; species Rhytidiadelphus loreus. The sequence goes on along the minus strand of OX344765.1, from coordinate 20,871,674 downwards.
CAAGCAAAAATTCCACTGGGAATGCATAATTTCAAAGAAAAGGACAAAAGTTTGTTTTTTTAAAGGTTAAAAAAATAAAACAAACAAAGAGTAGAGAAATTAGAAAGATAAAAAAAAGATTTAAAGAAATGAAGAAGACCAGAAAAAAGGAGAAAAGGAAAAAAGGAAAAAATAGAATAAAAAGTTTTTAAAAAAAAAATATTAAAAAGAGAGAAATAATTTTTTCTTCTAAAAATAAGTTGAAGAAAATTACAATTAATGAAAAGATAAATGAAGAAGTAAAAAAACCAAGAAGATACAAAAGAAGAAATGGAAGTAAGAGAGAAAAAAGATTAAAAGAAAATTTGAAAATAAAAGAGAAGTAAAAATAATAATAGAAAATGATAGAGAAATAAGAAGCCTTTTCTTTCTATTACTTTTTGAAAAGTTGACGAATGACTTCAAATCACTCAATCGTAGTGACAAGGAAGTCATTACATAGTCGCCTTGTAGTAAAGCGCAGTTACTATACATGACAACGTTTTAGTGTACTTTGTTTTGCCTTTAGCCTCTACTATAGAATTGACTAAGTCTACATCGGAAGTTCAACGACACTATGAACAAAAGCCAACAGATGAAGTTTCGACATTGTGGACTCTTCATCTAGACATGTTAGCAACTACAAGAGGACTTGGATGTTGTAGAGCATTCTGCACTAGTGCAATTAGGGAGCCCGAGTCATTCTTCAATCATTCCAAACAAAAAATCATTTAGTTGCAATCACAAGAGGGCCAATTTTCTTGTAGTGGAGACAAGCCACAAAAGCTGAAACAATGAAGTTTTGAATTGGAAACTCAAAGCAAGACATACAACTACAAAACAAGTCACACATGCATTCAAGACATTCATTAACTAGGAAATTGAATCCCACTTGCATTAAGCAAAACTACTCAATTGCAATATTAGTGGTTTGCACATCAAAAAAACAAATATGCACTCTCGTCTTCCTGCCTATACAAGAATTTGTTGCTGCTCAAATTGCCCGCCCTCTCGCCCTCTTGCCTCTACGAGCCTTCATTTAAAATCATGCCTCAATAAAAATCTTCAACATCAAGGAAAGAACTATTATAAAGCCTAAAGCTAACAAAATTTGATGAAAACTAAAGATTTTGAAGGAAGATACTAAAAATAAGTAGAGATCAAACATCTCTAAGGCAGCCCACTTATACTACATTTTCCAAGACTCAATGGTAGCTTGGTAGGGGAAGTTCTCTAATGAATAGTATTGCTAACCAAACATGCGGCCTATTAGTGGAAAGTGCTTGTCCAACCTGCTCCGATGGCAAGATTTTAAAAACCTTAAGGTAGAAAAGTAATATTCATTTCCACCCACCTAAGACCAAAAAACAACTAATTTCAACCAATTCAAAGTGCTCAAAAACGAGTTTTTTCAAGTATCATGATTGGGAAAGGGTATGCCAAAGTTAAATGATCAGATTCATGCAACAATTGATGCACAAGCAGCTTTACAATTAGCTTTCATGGTCAATTTGAATAAACCATGTTGATTATCTAAATTAGAGCCAAACAACATCTCAAGGATGGTGTATGATATTCCTCCTTGCAAAGGCAACCCTGCATTGAACAATCTTAGATGAGAATAGAACCACTTAAATACATTCAAATGGTCACCAAAGCTTTTTCATCCCCTAAATTGCTTCCAATACTATAGGTATATGATGCCAAAAGCATCTAATAACTCTTGTTGTGGGAAGCGCCAATCCAATTCATTCGAGAGTGATTGAACAATCTCTACTAGACACAAAGTCACGGATGAAAATGCCACAAAATTGTGACAATTTGATCAAGTAGTAAACAATATTCAACATCGGAATGAAGCACGCAAGGGAAAGCAAAACTTCAATATCAAAGAGGTAATCAAAGTTGGTAGTTGTGGCAAAGTGCCCTTTTTGTCTAGCAGTGGCCATATCCACATCCATTTTAACTAGAAGTGTCTTCTATTTAGCCATGATCCATTGAACAAAATTGCACATTGAGATCCACCGTGTCCCCACATTCCTGACCAATTTATTACCTTTAGTTTCCATTAGATTTATGAGCTTTTGAAGCTCAATATGCCACTTGTGGCTGCGCCAATAATAAGAATACAATAATTGGCATGAGGCCTCTAAGCAAGAGACCATGGCATAGTTGGATAAAGCTTCTATCACCAAATTAATTTGTTGCAAGATTTAGTTGGCTTTAAGGGAAAATTTAAGCCCATTTTTCATGAATCTAGGTGGATACTCTAATTTGTGGCTCTAAAACATGCTCACTCCATCTACCCTGAATGAAGCTAATTTATTAGCAATCTTCTCCTTGTGGTTGTAGGGCTGTGTAGGTGCCAATCGCATGGGCTCCTGATCTTAGTGAAGGTTCTTCCTGGTTCCCTGTGAGACTTTGAACTGCCCCTGGCCCATGACTCCTCGATGTTATGGCTTCCCTTGGCTAGCTATTGTAGCTAGACCCTGACTCCCCGCCCCTTACTAAATGGAGGATTGGGACCTCGATGCCAAACCATGGCTATCCTTAGTTTGGTTAGACCTTAACTCCCCGCCCTTACTAAACGAAGGACTCAATCCATGATACCCAACTCCCCGATACCATGGTTGTTCTCGAGTTGGCTGGACCCTCGATTCCCTATCGTTTTACTAAACGGAGGATTGGACCTCAACATCCAACTCTGGCTGGCCTCGGGCGGCTAGACCTCGACTCCTTGTCCCTAGCTGCCTTCAGCTAGCTAGACCCCCCCACTCCCCACCCCTTTTATTAAACAAAAGATTGGACTCCGACTCTCCGCCCCTTTTACTAAATGGAAGACTGGATTCTGACTCCTCGTCCTTTTTACTAAACAGAGGACTAGACCCCGACTCTCCGCCCCCCTTTTATTGAATGGAGGACTAGACCCCTAACTCCCCATCCCTTTTACTAAACGGAGGACTGGACCCCGACACCCCACTCTAGTTGCCCTCAAGCTGATTGGACCCCAACTCCCCGTCCCTAGCTACCTTTAGGCTAATTACCTCAATAGAAAAAAAATCAAGGAACTAAAAAAAAGAATGAACTAGGGGAGGGAGAGAAAAAGGGTTAATAGAAAAAACAATAGACTAGAGAAGGAACTTACGAGGGAACTTAAAGTTAAGGGGAGAGGGAGCGATTCTCCTAGAAAACTTGTTAGGTTCCCTTCTTTTGGAACACTAAACTTTGGCTTGTTTCCAACACATTTCGGAAACTAAACTTTGGGGCTAACAACCATGGGGCTATTGGACTCCGCCATTGAGAGCCCTCAAGTTGGCACTTGGAACTCTAAACTTATTTTTCGCGATTTTTAGTTAGTTTTTGGATTAAAAATATGAAAAAACATATAGAAATAGAGTTATTGAGAGTTATTGAGACTTTTGGTAGAAGTCCCTACCAAAGTAGTGAAGAATGGCCTTAAATGCGTGAAACATGTAAAACTTTACATTTTCACTAATTTTAGGTCTTATTAGTAAAATTAGTTACTTAGTTAATACCTCCAAACGAAGAAAGGATATGAAAGTTAGCCAGTCCTAGTGTCTTGTTCATGTGGTACAGCATCTACAAGTATGCATGTAACAAAACTGGTTAAATATTAGAGTCTAGTCAGAGTCAGTCAAAGTCCAATTCGAAAGAATTGGGTTTATTGTTTGCAGGTAACTTTGAGAATACAATCATTCACAAACCAAGATGGAGGAAAAGGTGATTGGAACATACAAAGAGGTGCTTTTCTAGATCAAAGTATGCCAGGAGGTCAAATCGAAGTCCGATCATCCAAGATTCCCCCGGTATCAAGAATAATTTCCCCCAGGTGGAAATTATTAAAGAATTGCTAAAAATAGCATCCTTATTGGAGATTTGGTTTTGCTTTTAGTTGATGAACATCTTGTAGAAGAATGCCCAAAAGTTTCGGGATTTTACAAAACTCCACGATGACTCCATGGGAAGTCAATCGCTTAAAAATGCATTCGTAAATTCCTAGAAAATAACCAATGTTGCGGTAAAATCTTACTAAAAATTAGGATAGTGTTTTGTGTGTCAATAAAGAGCCCTATCAAGTTTGAAGACACTCCGACATTCCCAAGTACCAGAATTAGGACCGACAGCGAATTTTACAAGAATTTACAACTTGGCGGCGGGTTGTCCGGCATACCAGGAGCTAACAGTGTCCGAATGGAGCAATTCAAGGGTCAAATTCTTACTCCCATGAATATTCTAAACCACCTTAGCCGGACAGTTTTATCAAAAAGCGCAAACTCCAAAAGTTAGATTTTTTACTTTTATTCAGAGTTATCGTGACTCAAATTTGCGCTTAAGAACTGTTGAGGAGGCAGGGTAAGGGGTCCCTTAGGCTAATTGGGGTCTTCTGAACACGATGGCACAATTTTTTTTCCAGTTTTGAGTTGTACCTTAAAAGATAGATAGGATCACTGGATCAGCCCTTAGTTTGACTTTTTTATGGTAATTTTGGATTAATCTAGGTTGATTTTACACATATCTTTTGGAAAATTGAAGATTGGATTTGCTCAAGATACTTGTCTTGGATATTTGCCATCTTTTGAAGTAAAGAAAGACAATTTGCAACTAATCTTAGTTTAATTTGCAAAATATCTTGGTTTATTAGGTAGATTTTCAGAATATCTTTGGGGAAAATCTAATATTTGATTTTGGAAAGATTCTAAGGCCATTTAGGGCCTAAAAGGAACTTTCTTGAGGACCTTCCTTCCCATTAAACAAAGATTATTTAGAAACTACGTTAGGTTAGTTTAGCAAAATATCTAGATTGAAAGTAAGAAAATATTTACGAACAACTTACCGGAGGGGGCCGGGAGCAAGTATATAAGGCCCTTCCTCGATGTTGTTTGTGGCCTTCATTCTCTTATTTCATTCTTGTTGTTGTTCTTGTTGTGCTACCGACACTTGTCGGAGCACTTTTTAAACCAAATTTTGGCTATTTCTTTTTATTCTCTAGTACTTTGAAGGTCTGGAGGGCCTCTTCAAAGATTTTTTGTTTTTGTTTTTGTTTGAATTTGGAAGCTTCAAGCCCCAAAATTTTGTTTTTCAAGAGTTTAAGAGGAGGAAATCCCCTAACTCTAGTGTTGTTTGAGTTAACTAACTTCTTTCTTGAATTTTGAGGCTTCAAGCTCCAAAATTTTGGTATTAAGAGGGTTGTGAAAATAGTTCCCAAACTCTAATTGATTTTCTTGTTCTTTTGGATACTAACCAACAATTTGTGTGAATTGATAACAGCTTGTGAACTCAAAACTTTAAAGTGGCAAAGCTAGACTTTGCCAAAAGGTTTTGAGCATCACCACGTGCCAAAATTCGTTGTATAACGGGTGTTTGGTTTGACTAATTGCTAATGTTCAGTTAAACACTGTCATATGTACCTCTTTTAGTGATTAAACTTAGTACTTTGTTTGAAATTTTGGAACTTAGTTTTTAATGTTTGGTTAAACACTGTCATGTGTAACTCCTTTAAAAATTAAGTTTTCAAAATAATAGTTTGAATCCTTGGATACCGTTTATTCATGAAGTTGCTCCCGCACGGCGAAGCTTTGACCACCTGGAAACAGGTACTAGAAACTTTAAATCGTTCATTTATTCTTGGGGCTACTTCCGCACGGCGAAGCTTTGACCTTTTAAATCCTGAAAACGGGTATTTTAAAAAGCTATAATTCCTTAATTCTTTTGTGTTGCTTGGGGTAGCCCCCCCACGGCAAAGCTTTGACCTTTTAGGGTTAAAATTTGCCTTTGAAGAACCATTGAAACCTGGGGTTGCTCCTGCACGGTGAAGCTTTGACTTTAAAAATAAGAATCAATGGGATATTATTCTTTTGGGACTTATTTAAAATCTATGTTTCTTTGAATTCTTTCTCTTTTGCTTGTGCACATAGTGGAGGTATTTGGCTGCCCAAACTTTTCATTTGTTTCTTTATTTTGATTAGATTGTTAGGTTTTATCTTTATCTTAAAAAATTCATAAAAATTAAATTAACATAGTTCTTTCTTATTTCCATTGAAACCATAAAAGATTATTTTCCTGTATTGTTAGTTTTTTTAATTAATTATTAATTTTGAAAATGTGCTTGATTTTTTAAAATACCAAAAATTAGGCTATTAAAGAAAACTCAGTTTTCAGTTGAAAAAGCACGGAATAACCACGAGGCGGAACCAAACCAAAGGGAACCAGACTGACAGGAACCAGAACAACGGGAATCAAACGACAGGAACCGAACTGACGAGGACTGAAGAAGACAAACGGAGTTGAGGAAGATGGACGGAACTCAGACAAGGAATGAGCGGCGACCAGTAGAAGACGACACGTGGCGGAGCGTGAAAAAAGGGGGCGGGCAACAGGCCTTTGGAGAGGAGATAGTGAGTCCAACGTTCAAGCAACCAACTTCTGCGACCATCAAAGGAAGTCAGATCAAGCCATTGAATCCATAATCAGTATCCAATAAGTACTTGAAACCCAAATCTCACATTTGATTGCTAATAGAAGGTTAAAAAATTGAAGTTATTCAAAGTTGGCTGTTGCTCACCACAACCAAACTTTTGAGTTTTTAACTAAAAAATTGAACACTAATATTTCAAATCAAAATTCTCTCATTCCATCTCCATATCTCTCCTAAGTTAACAACTCACATCTCTCTCAACTTCCACAAAACAAATGAGAAAGGACTTAAGGAGAGAGAAGAACTAAGAGAGAATGGAATGAGAAGAGGAATCCCACACGTGAGGAATTTGGCATTAAAAAACTCATTTAAAAAGAATATTACTATTGAAAACGGATATTTCGTTAAATTGGCGGTATTCTTCCGCCATTTTTCCATTCATTTTCTAGGACAAGTATAGATTTCAGAGCACATGGTCTAAAGTCTAGGACCAGTTTACATTTCAGACCACATGGTCTAAACCTAAAAGTGCCAAGTTCGTGCAATATTGCCATTTTAATGAAATATCCGTTTGAACCAAAGTTCTTTATTCTTTAGTATTTGTTCCCAGGTTAGTTAGTTATTAGATTCCAGAGGGAATTTCGGGACTTTAGAGTTTAGTGGGGTTTTGTCTTGTTAGGCCTAATAATCCAAGAAGATAAAACAAATCGCCAACTAATACATCCAAAGCCAATTAACAAAAATATAATTAATAGATTTGATTTGATTTCGTGGATTTAGATGGATTTTTGGTATTTAAAATAATTTGGAATTAATTTGGAAACTATTCAAAATACCTCTAAATTCAATTAAAATCCCCTAATCATTTGTGTGAAATTAGAATTAGAACAAAAAATACATCGAACATCAAAAGTATTAAATTAGAAATTGCGATGGATTAGCAAAATGGACGAGGAAAGAGTTGGCTATTACGAGATGATACATCTCGTGATTCTCGAGGACGGTACGAACAACTCATTTACCGGCAAGGTACGTTAATTTCTTGTCTTTACTTTTTGCTTCTCAATTTAAAATTAATTTAAGAATTTGCCAGTTAGAATAACATTTAGGAATTTAGCATTAAAATTAACCTTAAAAAACTTAAACCTATTTGAATAAATTTTAGAATCTAAACAGGGAATCTAGTCAAATTTAGGAATCCAAAGAACATTAAAATATTTATAGAAAATTAAAACCTAATTTATCTCTTTATTCTATATAAAACTTATTGAAGGAATGAGTTCCATCCAACTATAGGGAACTTTCATCCATCCATAAGTTTTTACCTAGAAGTCCAAAATTCTTGCTTTTTACCTTGGTGGAAAGGTGATTTATCACTTTTCTCATAAAAACAATAAAAACCCAAAAAATTACTAAATTTAGAATAATAATTTATAAGTAAGACTAATAACAAAACAATTAGGAATGTTCTTAAAGAATAATTAAGGAATTTTTTGAGACTAAAATCATCTAGAAAATCTTTTAAAGATTCCAAACCTAAATTTTACTTAAAAATTATTTTAATTTTAAAGGAGTAAAGTGTGGATGAAGTTTGACATAATTTTGGATGAAAATTTTAAAATGGATCAAAACTAGGTCTTTTCTCCAAAATCCATTAGTGCATTTAATTAACCACTTAACCCTACAATCTAGAATTATTTTGGATTTACTTGCTATTTTTAGTCAACGGATGAAGTTTTTAGGATAGAATTAGGAACAAATTTCATCCATCAATATCTTTTAGTAGGAATATCAAAATTTAACTTGCTTTACCATTCTGGGAAAAACAAAGTACATTCTATCAATTAGCTTAGATAGATTTTAACATTAGATTAGGTTTTACTTTCTCATCAAGGTTTTAAACCTTTTAACATTTAGATTATTTTAAAGTAGTTAAAATTAGATTATCATCATCATAAACAAAGTGTCCATTGCTTGGAAGGCCAAAGAACACTAAGTTTACAATTCACCCATTTGAATCATTAACTTATGCTGCTAGAACCTGTGTGCAATTTTCTGACTTAAGGGTGGAGTTAGAAACACTCACAGCCGTTGACTTGGTTTTAACACCAAATCTAAGACTTGCCTTGCCTTGTTGAGGTGCAAAGCTCTGCGATTCATAGGGTTTTAACACACAATCTAAAACTTTTAGGGGCCTCTAAAAGGTGGCGGTGGGTTATCTGGTGGGGACGACCATCTAAATCCTAATGACAACAAGGAACCTACAGAGAAGTGCCCATCAACTATACATGGTGCCTAGGGGGGTAGTAAGACGTACTATAAGAAATTCGTGTCTTGCATGACGGATTTTAGGTGACCTTTAGTCAGGGTTGACGAATTTCAACGTCCGGGGCAAAATCACGTCCATTTTTCGGACGTCCGGACGTCCGAACGTCCACATTTTCGGGACACGCGGACGATGTGGACAGCGTCCATCAGACAACATCCGTCGGGCGTTCGGACGACGCAGACGGGCGGTCGGCACGGTCGGCGAACAGATCGACGGGCGGACGGCAGATGAAAGGCGCGGAGCCGCGGACGGCGGACGGATGGCGCGGACGGTAGACGGGACCGCGTGGACGGCGGACGGAAGGCGCGGACGGCAGACCGAACCGCGTGGACGGCGGACGGAAGGTGCAGACGGCGGACGGCGCGGACATCCATAAAACTACAGTACATGAAGCCAAATTTGATGCATTATACTATTACATTTTTGTAGGTAATACTTGATCCAGAAAATGATGCACACAATGTAATTTCAGTCAATAGTGCTTGACTATTGAAAAACCAAAAAACCTTGATGATATTTTGAACATCATTAAGTTCATGTGCATTACAATGATAGGTTCAAAAAATAAATTGCCGTTACATGCTTCCATGTAACAATTCATCATGAACACTTGAATAATGAATTATACATCCCTTTCATCCCGAAGGTTGGTAATCACTATCTCCTTACACCTCTGCCCCGCTACTATGACCTCTAGTATCCCATCCCGAATCTTCATCTTCATTGTTGTCTGACTTTTCCATATCCTCTAATAAAGATTGTACAATTGCCCTTCCTTGTACTTGCTTGGATGCAACTGACCTCGTTGGTCGGCCCTTCTTCTGCTCCTGTTTGGCTCTTAGTATAGACTTTCCTATGCCTTCTTTAAGGCCACACTAGTAGGAGGGCCTGTATTTTTGGACGTTTTGGTACAGCGAGACCGTTCATTTGAACAGCAAACAGATTTTCTGATTCCGGCCATGGGAGTTCGATTTACAAGTGATGTTGTACAGAGCGGGTGTATGTTAGAAGAAGAACAAGTGCATGTCGAACGGAACGCATATGTTGTAGGAGACGTCGACAAAAATTAATATCGTTTGTTCTGAACGTCAAAGAGAACATGACTATGCCACGTCGGCAAGTGACTTCCGTTCACAGCAGGTAAGTCCCAGTAACAATTTTCGACCTGAGGTAAAAGTCTGCCCGTGTCTTCTACACAGACAGGAGGACCCGCTTTCACACTTGCTTGGTAAAAAACGCCATATGGACAGATGGAGTACCATAGTCTGGACCCCTGATGTTTTGGAGTTCTTATATTCCGATAATACCATTTACAAGTCTTGAATAAAATGTCGACCAATTTCCATCATACTAAATTTTATTTAAAAAAAAAAAATTCTCCCCAGTGCTGTACGGTGGGTTCACATTTGAGATATCCCATCGACAATGATCGATATTAGGGGAATATGCCCTTCCAAAAATTCAATTTTCAGTGATTTTAATGAAAAAGATACTTGTGCCTACATAAAGAATTATTGTTTCTTTAATTAGAGAAATGGTAAGGAGATGGACAGTTCGAAAGTGCAACTGAAATATTCGAGAGCTTTCTTTTAACAAATCAAAAATATAGAAGCAATTGAAGCTTTATGACATGCAAAATTGACTGCATGTGTAAAGCTGACAAACTTTCAATTCATAGAAGTTTCAGGAGGAACAAAAAAATTTAATTGAAATCCATAGGTAGAAGTAAGTAGCACGTGCGCTTAGGTTTATTCAAACAAATATGACCATTATCAGTAAAATCTGCCTGTACATTCCTACCTACTGAAGGTAAACTTTAGCAAAAGGCATAATTTCATCTTCGCAGTTTCGATTAATGTACGGTCAGTGTTCGCTTGGAGCGAGAACCATGTTCTCATTGCTTTTCTAGTCCATTTTCTATTTACATCTTCTGAGCTCCCATTTTTTCCCCTTCAACTTCTGTTGATCAGAAGAGGGGTGTTGCATGCATTGAAAAAAGAAACTACAGTTGAACTGGTTTTAGTATGTATTCATTGATTTCAACGAAATGAAGGACACGCCATGAAGAATTAGCAATTCCATAGTATTGTTGACCTCAGTATATCAAATGTGTGATGTTTTACTATTGTACGGTGCAATATGTCAGTTGCTCATGTCAAATTTCCAAAATGTTATGGACATATTAGACCTTCTGAATTTTTTTTTACATGTCTACGTTATTATTGACAAAAATAAAAATAGAAAAATGGTAAATGCATTTTCTCGCAGTTCCAATGTGCACTGTTTCTAGAAATAAAATTGGCGTAGTTGTACATGGTGCACGGAGCACGTGATTCACATTCGAAGAGAATTGAAAATGTGTACACTAAGTGCGAAACAGATGTTAGTTGTACCACTTATGCTTTTAGCAGTCTTAGTTGCTGTGTCGTGCAAAAAAGACGTTTCATATCAAGAATTCGAAAGGCTACGAGAATGATTATTGACAAAATCTTTCGATTTATGTATAGTTGTATAGCACTGTCCTTTGTTGCCCCGGACAAAGTTCCAAGCATAGACAACCTATCTTCCAACACTGTCCAAATAACATCTATATTGTGATAGGAAAAAAGGATGCACACGTGTTGTGAGGAGGGAAGGGTGTGGGGAATGACACATGTGTGTTACAGAACACTGATAGCGATGACCTCGTTAATGTGCTTTCAAACTATGCAAAAGCCTTATCGAAAACGCAGATACTGGCACCTAATCATGCAATTTGACATATTATGCGTACAATCTGTTGCTGTAGTATGCGTACGTAAATGCATTTATATTACATGCTGGCAAACTTTGCAATGTCTTCTGCAAGTACATTGATCTGAACAAAACAGTATTGCATATGTTGCACAGAGTAGGCATGTCCACAAAAGTCCTCCTCATCTTTCCCAGTCATCCATTGCAGTGTCCTCTTCGGCAGCAGTACCTTCTACGACTATAATATATTGCCCACCTACAGTTGCAGCTAGCCTTGTTGGCTCAACATCCAACATTCGTGGTTGCAGACCTACGAAGTTGTCATCATTGCCTACATGGATGACGTTTGGAGTTGATTCAGCGAATTGCACTTCGCCACGTCTACCTCTGACGTCGGTCCTACATATAATCTTCCATCCATGTCTATGTGGATCGTCAGAGAAGAACACTTGTTGGCAATGTAGGGGGAACGCAAAGGAGTCGGCATGCACGTTGCCGTCCATGTGGTTGAAATTAGCCAAGCTGAAGCCATAATGATCTCGTTGAATGGTTGGGTAACGGATGTCATGGCTTGCCTTTATCCAATCACAGACGAGCACTGTGGTGCAATGATTTCGGTAATCCAATTCCAAGATTTCCTCTATGTACCCAACATAGTCATCAGTACACTCCGCAGGCATCCCATTCACCAGACCCCAATGTAGTTGGCATGTGAATGTTGCAACAACACAGGAATCTCTCGTGACGAGGGCATGTTCAGAACTTCGTACTCGTAAATGCATTCCAAACGCATGCATGTGTCTATGTGACACAGCGTACCTCTCCGGCGGTTGTGCATACTGCGCTACGTCCGCATCCACGAGTTCTCCTACACGTTGTGCGTTCCTAATTACAGAACGTAGCCAATCTGCAAAGCTGGGCAAGTCTGTCAACTCGGGTGGATAGCTCACAGCATATCTGCCACGGCCCCTACGTGATTGTACACGGAATGCTTCCCGTTCAACCCATCTACGTCCCTTTGCTGCTATGTATTGCCTACAGTTTAATGCAATACCAATGAATGAGTAGCCTCACAACTGCATGGTCATCTAGAAATGTTTACATGACAAGCGTATAGTGAAGTACACATAAATTTGATTAGAGATGAACCACATGTGCAGAACGCGGTTGTAGTAAGCACTACAAGAAAAAGCTGTCTGCCACAACCAACTGAACTATAACTAGCTGTCCTAAATGACTGCAGTATCACTAGACCTCCGTTATTGCACTGCAAGCATGATGTATACAAAACAACAGTCATTTCGAAGTCATTCTGTAGACGGCGGGATGAATTTTCTTGGAATTGTGACCAAACACTATGTTTTCTGTGAGAGCATTGTTGGATGGTGCAACGTGTACAACATTGCAGTCATTGTTCAGTTGTGGAAATGACTGCAAGATGAAGAATTTAGGAAATTTCAGCAAACACGTTCATTAGAAATGATCAAAGCCCAAGAAAGGGCTGTCAGGTCCCCAACAGCACAGAACATTGTCCAAAAAAACGGGAAAAAAAAAATTTGAAAAAAAAAAAAAAATTTTTTTTTTTTGGTCTCTAGCAACTACATGACATGGGATAGTTTTGACAAATACTTTGAAAATGCATTAAAAATGATTTTAAATTTAAATTTTAAAATTAAATTTTAAATTAAAACCTCCAACAATCTGATCAGGCCAAACTACTGCCAGATTGGGATTATTTTATTATTATTATTTATTTTTTATTCAAAAAAATTATTAATTAATTAATTAATTTTTAATTTTTAATTTTCTAAAATTTAAAATTATTAAATAATCTGAACTGCACTTATTCACAGCTTGAACCTTGGGGAACCTCCCTTAAATGACCCATTTTGGGGCTCACATTTTTCCTAATGATACATCCACACCTTTTTATTTAAGAAGTAGTTGAGCCTCTGATGTGGAAATTCATAAATCTAAATTGGAATGGTTGTAGTCATAGATCAATCATAGAACAATTGTATATTAGTCACATAACAGTCATAGATCAGTCATAAAATAGTCATACTAACACTAAGTTAGGGTTGCCATACTTAGGCAATCATTTCCAATCCATTTAGCAAATTTGTCTATAACTTTTGATTTGAGGTTCAAAATGTAAAATGGATTGTTAGAGATGAAAGTGAGATTGATTTTCTAACTTTTATTAGTTCAAAATCTTTTGAAAAAAATTAATCTACTATTCCTCAATGAGGTCTGAAATTTTATTTGTAACACAATTCTTGCATTCTGCATATCCCACATCGTTTGTCTTGCCTACTACTACCCCACTCTTATAAAAGGCCCTTCATATTTATCTACTAAGTAAGCCAAATATTGTGTATATTATGTGATGTATTGTATGATGTATATGGTGTATTGTGTTTGGTATATTGTGTATGGTGTATTATATTTGATATATGGTGTATTGCTGTGAAACTTTGAATGTACTCATATGTGATTGGAGAATGACTAGTCCTTGTCTATACTTTATAATGACTATGTGTATCACTTATAAATGACATTGAAATGATTAGACACGTGTCAAAGTGTCATTTGTTCATTGAGATAAAATTGCACCAATCATTAAAGAGTGATTGGACACGTGTCAACTTTGCATTGGTCAACACAACTCCCTCACAACTACATAATGATTCACTCAAAGGTCCACGTCAGCAGTGGTCAACCAAATTTTTCAAAAAATGGGCAATTGCCCGGCCTTTCCAAAAAATTTTGTCCCTAAACTTGAATGCCATGTAGACCATTCCATCCTTTCTTCATCCAAGTCCAAATTCATTGGTGATATTAAACCTGCAGTCATTTAAAAAAAGGACTTGTCCACAATGACTACAGGGACCAAAAAATGAAAACAGTCATAGTTGTCCACAATGACTACAAATGCAGTCATAAACGCAGTCAAAAAATGCTGAAATTCTTGTAGTGTAAGCACTCTCAGAAGTGTGCCTGACGGGCTGGACAGTTCAGCATGTTCTAGTTTGATGCGGAGCACACATGCAAGAAGTTGTAGAGCAGAAAGGATGCAACATAAAAATAGCATTGCCTCCTACTCAATGCGAGTAATGGTCGGCCAGAAAGCATGGAGTTATAGTAGGAGGCACTCACTGCCGCAGAGGTTCAAGTGTTGCTGCATTGTCAAGAACAAATGCATGTGCGTATTGACGCTCGTCATCTGTCAATTTGCGCTTCTTCACAACATTTGCATGTAGAACCTCATCATTCATGCTGGCATCTTCCATGGCGTCCCACACACGGTGTGTAGTTCCCCTATACTGTTTCAAATACTCGGTACAAAATCCTAGTGCATCCTCCATTCGGTACCCCTCTGCGATGCTTCCCTCAGGATGTGCTAGTGTACGAACGTGGTCCTTCAATGTCTTCATGTACCTCTCAATGGGATACATCCATCGACAATGAACAGGACCGCATGTGAATAATTGTTGAACAAGATGCACAGGAAGATGTGACATAATGTTCAAAAACGTCGGTGGGAATTCCTTCTCCAACATGCACGTTGCTAGAACCACATCTCGTAGTAGCTGTTGTTGTTCCGATTGGCGTACCTCTTTCTCACATAGTTTTTGAAAGACTCTGCAGATTTTTATGATTGCCATCCGAACATTCTCATCCAAGATGTTTCGAACCGCCACTGGAAGTATCTACACAATAAGAGTAAACGAACAATACCAATTACATATTCTGTTCGAAAAGGAGTAATTCCCCGATATGACAATATCAGGAATGTTGCAATCACAACGCATGCTTCTTTGCTCTACAATGCCCCTTCCAGTTCATTGTCATGTTTTCATTATTGTTATTTAGAATGTTACGAGCATGAGTAGACGTTCTCCACCATGTCCACTTCTCAAACAGTATGCAGTATGCAACGCTACAAATGCGGTGTTTGGAAGCAATAGCTATTGTTCTGGCCATGAACAACGACATGTACTGAATACGCCAAAACTTGCATGCAATGACATAGTTTGTACACAGATTATAGATGCAGCATTGCCGTACCTGTTGCATTAATACATGGTAGTCATGGGTTTTCATGTATTGTAGTTTCCCGTCTTTCAAACGCTTGTGGATGGAGCCCACATAGTTTGTTGGTGTGTGAATATTGGATATTATGTCCACAAACTCCCTTCGTTCCTCTGGTTTTAGTACAAAAGGTGCAGGTGGCATGTACAACTCCTCTCGGTGTTGCCTTCCTGGTTGCAGCCAAATCTCTTCCCTTACTTGTAAATCCTGTGCATCTTGTCGACTTCCAGCGCTGTCATTCATATCCAGAATACTCTTCAAAATGTTTTCACACAAATTCTTCTTGCAATGCATGACGTCCAAAATATGTGGCGCTAACAAATTCTGCGCCATACAGTACAATGCGTACATTAGGTTCAACAGAATTTTGTTTTTGTACACATTTGTGAATGACATGCATCAATTTCGTTGAAGTACATGCATTCGGAACATGCATTTGGAACATGCATTGTGCTCTCCGTGTACGTCACAGAGTGTACTGTGCAAGAGGTGCATTTGCATTATGTAAAGGTTTTGTATCATTTGTACAGTACACTGCATCTTCATAATGGGACATCCCTACACGTAGCATGTACACAATATAATTTGCATACGCTATTGCTACCGGCAAGTACAGTTCCGTACTGTGTCATACTATACTTCTGTGCATGCGCTACGCTATTTCACATGGACTTCTAAATGGGTTCAATAATACATACCTGCCAATATGGTAGCTCAAATAATGCCGGTAGTAATTTCACGTCTGTGCAATGCACTGGATCATCTTTTGCATTCTCCTTTCCACCAAGGTCGAGGTACGATTGTCTCCACGCTGCATACCTGATCACATCCAAGTTTGACATGATAGGAGGCTCATATCGATGCTCGACTTTACCATTAAACCTTTTGTTGCGACGGTACGGATGATGTCGTGGTAAGTACCTTCGCATACCGCCGTATACGACCTTCAAACCTCGACTACGCCCATCTGCTAGAACATCACCTGTTTTTGCCATTCGCGAGTCCGTCTGTGGTCCACAAGACACACAAGCCTTGTATCCTTTACAACATACACCTGCTATAAGTCCATATGCAGGGAAATCGGAGATTGTCCACATGAGTACAGCGCGAAGTAAAAAACGTCGGGAGTCCTCAGGTTGTGTGAAATCCAATGCTGTTACGCCATCCCATAATTCATTCAACTCCTTCAACAATGGCTGTAGAAAAACACCTATGCTCTTCGTTGTTGGAGAATGCTTTCCGGAGATGAGAATGCACAATGAAATGAAAAATTTCTTTGTAACAAACCATGGCTCGAAGTTGTATATCAGTATGAGCACTGGCCACGTTGACCAGTTCGTATTGCTCAACTTGAAAGGATTGACGTCGTCCAATGCTAATGCGAGGCGCATGTTCCTCCTCTCAGCGCCGAAGTTGCCGAATGCGATATCATTATCAATGTGCTTCCATGCAGGGCTGTCGACTACAAACCTCATCACACCATCGTTGCTGACATGTTTTGTGTAACCGGTCAACATCTCAGCTATTTCTTTGGATCGCCACATCCGCTTCAATCGAGGTATGAGTGGAAAGTGGCGAATGACCTTTGCTGGAATTGTTGAACTGCCTTCCAACCATCGTGACTTCTAACATTGTGGACATCTTTCCAATGACGCATGTGCACCGTCATACAATATACATCCATCAGGGCATGCGTGGATATTGTTGTAGTTCAAACCCAACCGTCGAATTGTCTTCCGTGCTGCGTAATGACTACCGGGAAGCTTGTTGCTCGGGGGCAACAAGTCTTCCGACAAATAATGCAACAACTCGTCGGTGAATTTGTTGCTCACCTGGAATACGAGGCACATGTTCATAATGACCACTGTTGCAGAAACGACACTTGTCTTCGCACTTGGATAAAATGGAGTTGTTGCTTGCTCATACAAATCTTCTAAACCGTCCAAGTCCTCAGTCTCCATGTTCTCGTTGTCCTGCACAGTGTCAGCTGGCAAGGTGTCCCTATGTAAAGCATCTCCTCGGTCCAGGGCCTCCATGACTTACCTTTGTACGTCGTGGCACGCATCCAACGAAGGCTCAACTGTACTTACTGGGTCGTCCCCCTCCACATCTGGAACATCGTCAAGTACATCTGCATCTGGTACATGTAAAGCTTCTTCAATCTCAACAACGTCATCATCATATGCAACATCTTCAACCCAAATGCCGTGAGGTGGATATCCCTCGGGTGGATCTCCTCCTATCATGGACTTCGTCAAAAATGGATCGCGTCCAACACAAGCATGATGTTTTCGAATAATTGCTATACTTTTGCGTAAACCTCCATGGCAGTCTTGGTAGGGGCAAAAAAATGCATGCACATTTTGCTCCGTGGCCACTCGCAGCTCAGTTTGTAGAATGAGGTCGCCTGTTGGGATGTGTCGTAGCGTGCGACCGTCGTTGGCAATGCGCACTCTAGTAGCACGCTTCTGCAATTGAGGCATGTTGATGAAATGTGCTCTTCCAACGTTCCAATGCACTCCAATAGACGTTGTCGTTGTTCATCAACACGGACGCATTGCATATGAAAAAAGAGCACCTACTACAGCACAATATTGAAATGCTTGTCAGCAACTGAGCATGTATGCCTTGAATACTACATCATTTTCTTAGTGTACACATTGCATCGACAAAATTACTACACGCATTTACTATATGCTGCATGCCTAAGTAACTGCACTGTCATATAAAAGATGCATTAGGAAAAGCTACTACAATCATTAATACTGACGTGCATCTGCTGTATACATGAGAAGGCTCAAGAACATTGATGATTCCTATAAAAGAAAATCCCATAAAGCTCTGGGAACCAAAGCGTGCACACTGTTGTTGTCCAAGAAAGGTGTGTTCATGTCAGAAACATGTTATGCAGTTCTCTATTACGTTATATGAGTACGTTCAGAAGAATGCGATGACTGTGCGCTCAGGCAACAATTCAGCTCTCAATGTGGCCTCTCATACACATTGTGATGACAATCTCTAGAGGCAGTCATCTGCATATACAAAAACGTTATATTCTGTTGCGCTCCTTTATTTTCAGGAATATTAGTATACACTAATTCTTCACACTTCTGTACTTGTAGTAACGTCTGACCACCAAGAAAAAAACAAAACATACTGCTTGGAACTTCAGTTTCCTTTGAAGTTCTGCTAAGACCAGTACAATGCATACGTACATTCCATCGAGATACTGAATGTCTATGGAATCAGTTCAGAGGAAAAACGAACATGTAGAGATATGTGAACCTCTACCGATCAGCCTGTCAGACATCCCTTTAGAAATTTTGCTTATCTTCTGCCTCCCCTCTCTTGTGTTCCACGCCCATTACCAAATTAATAGATTCGTTTCGAGTAATCAGTAATGGGATCATGGCACCACTTTCATTGACATTCACGTGGGATTAATTGCTACAGATTGCCCTACGTTGCCTTGTCAATGGCACAATTTGCACAAAAGGTACAAATCTTGCACAGGTTCTGTGACCCCTGTACTGATATCCAGCAACTAAGTTTCTAATAATGACCATCACAGCAGCAGCATTTGCTTGGAACAGGAAGACATGATTCCTTGCAGCCAATCCAAAGTGACAGAAATGCCTTCTTTTACGCATAACGGATCGTCACTTGGAAGAGAAGAAGACATTTTCTAAATGTCATGCAAACACTTACTTACACATGCCCCAGTCGATTGTGGATGCGATTCAGAGTCACTTCAAACGCAGCATCATCATGCAGTTCTGGACTTCTGGCTCACATACGACAGGACGACGTCCCCCTGCTCCTTCCCAATTCCAATTTCTACTGCAAGACGCATTGTAGTCAGCAAGTCCTGCACTCGGGATATATAAAATGCCAAAACTGTGTAGCGTACGCACTTACAGATTTCTGGCTCGTCATGCACTCACAGAAGCAGATGCAGCACTGGTGTCTGCTTATGTGTATCACATACTGTTTTCATGAAATCATATGTTGTACTACAAGGGGACAGCCATTCCAGAATGGTAGTTGAATGCTGCAAATTAATGTACGTTGCAAATTCTGTACCTTGAAGCAATAGTCTATTACATGAAAGAAATATTACACAACGCACACATTGTTCATGTCCAACATGATTGAGCGACATGTTTGTGTATACCTTCCACTCCAAATTCACAACAGCTTGCACATCCAAAGAGTATGCACAGTACGTGTCACGAACATTGTGATAGCAGTAAGGGAAATACCTGGTACAAAAACAACAGTGCACATAGCCTGGACGTAGCAAGAACTTGACATTTCTGCCTAATACCTAACGTCTTACAATGAATCGCCTTCTATGTGCACGTACTGAACTACTCCTCTGCCATTGCTGCACATAGTTGATCGTATAACCAATTCTCATAGTCTTGTTCCCACTGGTCGAAGGGATAACAACCATCATAGAACCATGACATGCAATACAGGTGTTGGTTGTACATGTCGTCCATGGTGCTTGGCATAAAATCGTTTCCCCCTACAATACCACGCTCACAGTAGTACATGTGCGTTGTGTAATGGCAAACTAGGTTCTCCAGGTAAGTGTGAAATCCAGCATCCATGTCGTCCGCTAACGTGTCGTCGTAGACGTTCGTACATTCTCCAACACTACTGCTGATGACATCGTCGTCAGTGTACACTGTGGCCGGCCCTGTGCACATCTGCTGCAAACATGCAGCGAATGTCATGTCGGCACTTATAGTGTGCATGCCCGTATAGAAGTTATCATGCATATCTTTGCATGGACGCAACTATTACCTATTCTGCATGGCACTACCACATTTTGGACGGCCAAGAAGATGTTTGCTTTTATGTCATGTAAAACAATTGATGCACAACTGTAGTAATATAAAACATGTGTCCCAAAAAACCTGTGTACAATGGGAAGCTGCGAGTGCCATTGCTCCTGAGCACATACTAGGAAGCGCGATTAATGCCCAATATTACACTATCGTTCGACATGACGTGCACGTTCAGCAGTATATGACGTGCAACACTTTTGAAGGATAAGGCAACTGGCAACATTGCCTACGCCACGCACTAATAAACGAGGAATACACTTATGTAGGCATGTTCTTAAGCAGACTACAAAAGGAAACAAACAGAACCAGTAGAGTTCTTGACATCAGCAGTGCTGCTTATACAATAAAGGAATTGCAGCTGGGCAAACCTGCCCTGCCACTTGGAATCTCTCATGAAGTTCTATGTGCACGTCCTCTATTTGTTCATGGTTGTACAAAGAGAAGTGCATAACGTGTGAGGGGCGCGACTTCTTCAGTAAAGAACAACAATACATATGCAAGCAAATAAAAAAAGAACAGCATGACATATAGACATGTGTGTTCACAGTGCATGTACTGTAAATCAGTGCATACAATGGACACTTCTCATGTCCAGGGTTGTCTTGTCTGACAGAATTTCAGGTTTTTGTGTCTAATAGACGTCGCATGTCGCATGTCGAATTGTCGAGTTGTCGAGTATGGGCGGTTTTTGTTGTCGTGTACGGATTTCGGATTTCAAATTTTTTTACCCCTAGGTAAAACGGACTGTCCTACGTGGCTGTGACGTGGCATGCTTCATGGGGGGCGACCGCGGGTAGGGGCGACCACGGGTAGGGGGCGACTACGGGTCCAAAATCTAGGGCGACTGCGGGTCTAGGGGCGACCGCGGGTAGGGGGCGACTACGGGTCCAAAATCTAGGGCGACTGCGGGTCTAGGGGCGACCGTGGGTAGGGGGCGACTGCGGGTCCAAAATCTAGGGCGACTGCGGGTCTAGGGGCGACTTCTGGTCCCTTTAAGGGCGACCGCGGGTCTAGGGGCGACCACGGGTCTAGGGGCGACCTCTGGTCCCTTTAAGGGCGACTGCGGGTCTAGGGGCGACCTCTGGTCCTTAGGGGCGACCTCTGGTCCCTAGGGGCGACCTCTTTGTTGCAATTGTCCAAAAAAACTTTCAAAACTACTATTTCTAGTACAAAAAGAAAAAAGAAAATTAATGGTATTTTTGAACATGTAATCGTAGAATCTTAAAGTAGAATAGTATGACAATGTGTGGAAAAAATTTCAAACACTTTCACCACATAGATTGCAAGGTAAATGCGTTCAAAGTGAAGAAATCACATTTGTGACATATTGACAAACTACTTTGAATCTTCTTAACTTAAAAAAGTTTATATTATAGTCTTGAATTAAAAAAATTTCATCATTCAAAATTGATTTGAAAATATAAAAAATTTAAAATTTAAAAATAATGTGGTTTCATTCTTTAAAAAATTATTAAGTAGAAGAAAGTACATTATAGAGAGAAAAAACTTTATCATTAATAGCTTTAAAATGGAATTAAAACACACTAATCCCAATGGTGAGATTGTTCTATGAATCAAAGTTAATTTTTTGAACTTATTTGTTTAATTGTTTTGAAAAAGTTTGAAACTTGAGTGGCCCAAAAGAATCCTATGCTTAATTTTTTTTAATATGATACTATGATTGCTCACAAAAGAAGATGCTCTATAACTTTCATACCATCAATCCCCAAAAAATGAACCAAAGCTTTTGAAGTACAAAAAAATTCCAATCTATGAGGACAAAAAAACTTTAATTTTTAATTCAAATTTTCGTGAATTTTTTTTGTTCACCTAATTTATATTTAGGCTTATTGTGGTATAACTCTTGCTCTTTGGCACCAATTAAAATACAAATTACAATCCCATAAAACTAACAAGTTTATCTATATCATGAAAAAGTATCAAAAGCTTCATAAAAAATTGACCTTATATGAAGTTGCCCAAAATCCATTTTCCAAGCTACAAAGACAATTGAGACTTTAGAGTTTAACATCCTAACAATGTAATCTCTACAAGAGAAAAGGTTGTTTTAAGTACAACCTAGTAGTATAGTCCTACAATCTTATGATCTTTAGGGAGATTTTTAGTAAATTTTTATTGAAAACAAATGTATTTCTAATAAATATTTACTATAATTTGCTAAAAGGTCATAAATTATAGAACTATATTGCTAAGACCATACCTAAAACATTCCTTTCTCTTCTAGTGATTATTCATGAGGTGGATTTTAAAATACAAAATAATGCACGAAGATTTGTATAAAAAACTTTCCCATTTGAATTCTTTTTTCCAAGTATTCTTGTATTCATGAATTATTTACCACCATCAATCCATCATCCCTAACTTAAAAATTAGATGGAAGGGATTTAAAGAAAAATTTCCCTTTTTGATTTAATTTATGCATATTTCAACGAATTATCCTACTAAAGACCTATAATTTATGAAGTGTATTTCAAAATACAAAATAATGCATGAAGATATTTACAATACCTTCCCCATTTATATTTTTTGATTCTCCAGGCATCTTTGTACTCATGAATTATTACCACCTTCATCTCTAACTTAAAAAAATAGTAGGGAAGGGATTTAAATGAAAACTTCTCCTTTTGATTTAATTTATGCAAATCTCAAAGATTTACCCTATGGGTCTATAATTTATCAAATGTATTTTTCTTGATTCTCTAAGCATCTTTGTACTCATGAATTATTTACCACCTTCATCTCTAACTTAAAAAATTAGTGAGGAAGGGATTTAAATGGAAACTTCTCCTTTTGATTTAATTTATGCAAATCTCAAAGATTTACCCTATGGGTCTATAATTTATCAAATGTATTTTTCTTGATTCTCTAAGCATCTTTGTACTCATGAATTATTTACCACCTTCATCTCTAACTTAAAAAAATAGTAGGGAAGGGATTTAAATGGAAACTTCTCCTTTTGATTTAATTTATGCAAATCTCAAAGATTTACCCTATGGGTCTATAATTTATCAAATGTATTTCAAAATACAAAATAATGCATGAAGATATTTGCAATACCTTTCCCATTTAATTTTCTTGATTCACCAAGCATCTTTGTACTTATGAATTACTTAATATCTTCACTTCTAATCTAAAACTAGAGGAAAGAGATTTAAATAAAAACTTTCCCTATGGATTTAAGCAAATCTCAAATAGTCATTCTACAAGTGTATAATTTATCAAATGAATTTCAAAATACAAAAAAATAGGTGGATAGATATGTATGATCTTTCTTATTTTATTTTAATTCATATCATGTAATCACAATCGAATAAATGATAATGAACCACTGATATATATTTAAAAAAATTGCATGTTTGCAAAAATTGAGTGTTCAATGGAAGATGACATCTTGTCATAAAATTAATATACTAGAGCAAATTCATAGATCAAACAAAATATTGTCAAATTCAAGTTGTACTATAAAGAATCCAAAGCAACTAGATTTTTAGAAGAGCTTTCATTTCTAATAAATGAGATTAGGTGTTTAAGCTACAAAATCTGATCTCATCAACGTCCATTTATTTAGCTCACCTAACAAAAAAGGTCCACTAATACACCTAACAAACTAAAACAAAAGTAATTGACTCTAATGAAGCTTTCAATTTCTACCTTCAACACCCACAAAAAGCAATCGAACGCGTTCTTCAAGTGACTTTGACTCTTTGGCGACTTCTCTTGGAGGAGAACGCGCGTCAGGGCGACCTCGGGTGGGGGGCGACTGCGGGTGGAGATGGGAAGAAATGGCCTCCCAAAGGCCCCAAATTGGCAAATTTGGGCCTTTGGGAGGCTTCTAGGGGCGACTTCGGGTGAGGGCGACTTCTTAATTGGAGAAGAATACGGGTGAAAGGGATCTCTTTTATTGTGCAACTGTGGATGGGGGTGGGAGCCATTGCTTTGAGGATGTCCTTTTCTTACAATTTCCTGCATAAATAAGAGATTTTAAACATCTTTTTTCTTTTTCTTTTTGATTTTGAAAGTTTCTTAATAATATTTTTTTTCTTAGACCCTTGATATTTCATATCAATTTCAAAATATATATTTTTTAAATTAGTAAAAATCATTTATTGTTTATTTCCCCTCGATTTCTTTCATTACATTGGATTTGTTAATACATATATGACCTAATTTTTAGGAACTCCATTGGGAATGTTTATAGAATTTCTTCTTGATTCCTAGGGTCTTTATAAGGTGGGGTCTTTTAAAATTTTCCTTGTTTTTTTTAATTTTCCCTAATTTTAATGCAAAAATCGTTATTATGATTTGCAAGTTCTTTCTTGTAATTGTGCATTGCAAATAATCAATTTGGTTGTTCAATTGAAACGTTTGATGTCATTCAAGAATGAGTGATTATCACTAAAAGGACATATTGGCTAAGTATATGGATTAATGTTAAGTGCCTTGCTATTATTTTTTAGTCTCCTAAGATTCATTACAAATATTAACCTATTAAGGAAAAGAAGTTGGAGGATATAAAGAATTGTTGGCGGGTGGCTCTAACATATGTATATGGGCTGCAACATTCAGAGAGGACCATAGAGATCATGCAAGAAAATCATAAATATACAATGAAATCCATCTTGTATTCTATTAGAAAAATTGTCCACTTAATGAATATGAATGATATGGAAAAATACGACAATGAAGTATTTAAAAATACATTGATAGTGAGATACTTTGTAAGGAAGTTAGGTGACCTTATTGAGCCTAATCTAAAGAAGCAATTAATATGTGGATAGGTGGCAAACTTGCTCATTGATAAACCATGGTTGATGATGCCCCTTAAAGTTGTTTTCCACACTAATATTTTTGTAATAGGACATGATATTATCAGATTAGTATAAATAGAAACATAGGTCACATTGCATGCATTTAACTTTTGAAGAGCAATGTAAATATATTAACGACTTTTATACGATGTGACATTTAGAAAAATGAATTGAATATTCTAAATGCAAAGTGCAAAAGTTATTGTATAGAATTTCAAATTTCAATTCTCTTGTGCAAATATTTTGTAATTTTTGTCAAACAATTAATTATAGTTTATTTGCTTCTAAACTATTGTGTGAGAAATTTTACAAAAATGAAGTTGAATTTTAGCCCATAGAAGACCAAGAGTTCTTAAGGAATTCTCATCTCGGTTCACATAATGCTTAGAGTCTCAATTCTCATCGTGATTTTTTTGAAACTTTCTTTGAAGATAGAAGAATATATCATCTTTGTAGGAATATAGCATTTTTTCAATTAGTGTTTGAAAGAAAAAGTTATGCCACCCTAAAGCCAAAAATGGAGGTCAGTGGACACCTCAAATATTATATTTTTGTCTACATGTGAAGCTTTGATTCATTGTAATTGGACTAGTAATGCAAAAGTTATGGACAATCTTGTTTTTTGGACAAACTTAGCATTTTCTTGAAAACAAAACTCAGAGGGTTCATTTTTTAATGCAATTTTCACAATTTTTCTAAAAATTTATTTGACAAGGTTAAATTTGCTCACTAGAACAATCTCATCATTGGAATAATTGCATTTCAATTCCATCTTAGAACTCTTGACAATTTAATTTTTTTTTCAATCTTGGACCTACTTCTACTTTAAAATTTTTTAACCCCTAAAGGACCAAGGCCTTTTTCTTGCCAAAAAACATTCAAAATTGCCATTTCTATTGCAAAGAGTAAAAAATTTGGAAATTTTTTCTTTTGCACATCTAATCGTCTAACTATAGGATCTATACATAATTAGTATAAAAATGTGTGGAATAAATTTCAGAAATGAATCTTGCAAGTTATTTTTTGAAGAAGATTCTTAGATTGCTAGAAAAACAAGATTGTCTATAATTTTCACACCACTTATCCAAATGAAATGAATCAAAGCTTTCCGTTGAGAAAAAAATATAATATATGAGGAAAAAAAATTAAAATTTTTGAATGTTTTTTTGTTGCCTTTGTTTTGAAGTTATTTGGGCACAACTTTTGTTCCTAGGCACCACTTGAGAAAACATTATATTTCCACAAAGATAATTAGTTTTTCTATCTTTAAAAAAAGTTTCAAAAAATTATGACAAAAAATGAGACTGTAGGTACATGCCCAAAATCCAATTTGTCAACCAAAGGGACGATGGTCCTTTAGGGATTAAAGAATGCAAATCAAGTGCTTTTATTAGTGAATATTTTTCCCTAGACTTTCAACTTATTTATTCAACATATGTGTCTTTTAATTCAAAGTATGTAGTGCAAAAATTTCCACAAATGACAGTCAAAGTCAACTGAAATTGCAGGTCACAGTTCAGAATTTTTTTTTCCAACTTTCATTGTTAATATCTTCCAATCTATACGGTCAAACTTCATGAAATTTTTACCACGTGATCTTAGACAAGTGAAGTACAAGATCTTACGATTAGATTCTAAAAAAAAAAAAAAATTTTGGATGAATGCAGCAAAAGTGACAGTTTTGAACTGTAGTATAGAATTTGCCCCTACCCGCAGTCGCCCCTACCCGCGGTCGCCCTCTACCCGTAGTCGCCCCCACCCGAAGTCGCCCTAAATTTGTGACGTGGCTGCCACATGGCAGCCAAGTAAGCCTAGGTAAATGGGGGGTAAATTCTGAAAAAGTCAAAGGGTAAAGTTGACTCTATTAGACGGACGGGACCCTCTACTAGACGTCTTCGACGTCGAGTTTGTCGAGTTGTCCGGGTAGACAACCCTGCTCATGTCGGCCGTCTACCTGTATATGTTGCATTGAAGTGGTTGTA
This sequence comes from Rhytidiadelphus loreus, assembly GCA_947034895.1. Taxonomy (NCBI): domain Eukaryota; kingdom Viridiplantae; phylum Streptophyta; class Bryopsida; order Hypnales; family Hylocomiaceae; genus Rhytidiadelphus; species Rhytidiadelphus loreus. Next base: position 20,844,396 of record OX344765.1, on the reverse strand, counting down.
CATTTGGACATGACCAGCGATTTCGTAGAGTAGTCTCTACACTTAATGCAAGCAAGTGCAGAGACGAAATAATTGTGCTGCGCTCTACTCTGATCGTTTCATATTGAGGAGAGTGTGGATTGACAGTACGACCTCACTAGGCCTGAAGCTGCACCCAAAAAGACGTTTCTGTCAACGTCCTCAAGAACACGATGATGTTCTAATGAATGGAAGGACGTCTCCTACAACGTCTCAGAAAACGTAACATCCGACGGGTGTGACAACTATGTTGTCCCTCGTCGCACCTTTTTTTATAGAACCACGTGTCCAACACTGCCCGTAGTCTTGTAGGAAGGTAGCTTGCACTTCTTTTCATGTCCACTGAAATACTACCTTCCCGTGACTGACTCTGTAGAGCAGAATCTTCGTAGTTTGCAATGGCTGTGAATTCAGCAATGCGTAACGGGAATCCAGTAGTAGGGTGTCAACGACGTTTACCTCACACAAAGGAAAGTGAGATCTGCGTGACGGATGCTGCGGTGCGTGTCTTTGACAACTTTGTTCAACAAATCGCGTTGTTCACGTCCAGTGCCGGTCACACGCGAGGTTGTACACTTGTCTTCAGGAGTGTAGATCGCGCACAGGCAGCGCAGCTTTCGATTGAACGGAGCGCTGGTACGTCGTCCAAGAGAATTCCCTGCGCCGCCAAACCTATGTCTAGGGTATGTGAAATGTTGGAACCCTAGCACGCCTTCGTGAACATGTAAATGCTTTTGATTTTTGCGTGACTGTGCAGAAGTCATTACCAGGTGTGTTGTGCACGGATTCGTGGGTCGCACCACTAGCGTCCCAATTATGTCCATTACTGCGCCATAGCCCGTAGTGTTTGAGCATGCACGGTTATAGGGTCCCTAGTTATAGCAGGGCCACCACTGTAGGTGCCTACATTGCTCTATTGTTGCCCACAATGTTGGGTTTATATGTTTAGCAGAACAACATATAGCATGCCATTGCTGTTAGTATTTGTTCTTTATCTTGCATGTAGGACGTAAGCGGCCTGAGGTGCACAACATTCCACAGAAGGTGTTCTCCACGTTGACGTCGTCCTCTTCCGCTGAAGGAAATTGTTGGTGCTGTGTTGGATAATGTGAATCTAGTGTGCATGACCTTTTCAACCGTGAATTGGGCCTTGTATGGTTGGCACTTCGTATTGCATAGTTGCACCTCCTCTTCTAAAATCCATTCGTTGCAAATACGTGGACCTGAAATTTGTGGGTGTCATGGTTCTGTATGCATATAGCACTGTTTCGTACACGAAGCGCATCTTTAGTACGTTGTTTGATTTGCACTATGTCATCCGCTTTGCTACACTAGCTGTTGCGGAATGTCGTGAACGTAGCCAATTCCACATTTGTGTTCTCTTGGCGCACTCCAGTACTTAGTGTGTGTCAATGCCCAGAAGGCCATTACAACGAAATACTACGAGTACGACAGGCACACTTTGGTGCTACACAAAGAAAGCGGCATTCATGCATGCGGAGTCGCTGACAATGCATGTGTCCGAGTGTTCAAAGCAAGTGCCCTTGCACACAGTAATTTTGATTGTGAAGTAATGTGATGAGGGGCTATTGTTTTTGCAGGTCGCAGGGCAGAAGACTGTGAGGTGGCCGCCAAGCCCATCGCAAATGGCACCCCGTCGTGCAACACCAATGAAGCGAGCAGAACTTACTTCCCGACCACATGCCGAAGGAAGTAGTGACGATGAGGACTTCCAGCAAAACCCCAGGGAGGTGAGAATGCGTGCTGTAGGTGAGGTGCGTAGCAAGAAAATGCACGACAAACAAGTGATGAATAGTGGCCAAGCAAAGGGAAAGGCCAGAGCTTCTTCGTCGATGGTAAGACCAAAGAAGCGGAAGGCTTTGTCAGTGGAAAACCGGTCGTCCTCGGAAGAAGACCGACCTCTATCGCGCAGAGAGCAAGCTGATGCCGTTGCTGCAAATGACAGGTAAGTGTACACACGTTTCCTTTGCCATGCACATGTTGCGTGTCATACCACGACGGTAGTCCTGTGCACAGGTAGACGTTTTCATCGTACAAGGCACGGACGTGCTACTGCTCTGTTAGCTGTCGCGCGCAACAGGAGGCAAACAATCCATTACTGTGGAGGAGTAAGCATAGCGGCTCCGCTAATGAGGACGTTGCGATGGACATCATAATTGTCGTGCTTGACGTCATACGTGTTTTGTTGGACGTCCTTGTCAACGTTGTCTACGTTTCTTTGGACAGGGACATGGACGTCTCAGCAAACGAACGCTCCCTCCATCGTGCATGTTACAGAGGGGGAGGGCTGCAGCATGTCGTTCTGTTTGGTAGTGTGCAAGAAGTAATCGTTGTTTTGGAAGGTGTTCACGGCAGCATGAAGGGCCCTGCGCGTCAACATTTAAGCACAAGAATATTAATTCTGAAACACATTTTGTATGTATGCAGCCTGCCGTCTGGGAGTGCAGACAAAACGGATGAAGAAATTGAAAATATAAGTGACGAGGACGACAAGACAGAGGTGCGTGTGCCGTAGCTCATGGACCTGGGGGGGAAGGTCATTAAGAAACCGGTTATGGTGGACGACATAGGCTTTCCGCACGGGAAAATGATGAAAACCTTGCGGGAGGACGTCCGCTTATTTGCTGCCGATCTGGATGTCACAATGGGTTGGGAGCAGCAAGACAAGCAGGACCACAGACGCTTGTACGACAGACTATATGCAGGTATGCCCTCACTTGTCGTTTTCTCCATGTCCAATCTGTCATGCAGTTGTTGTCGTGGACGTTGTTCACGGGATGCTTGTGTCATAGACAGTAGCATCATAGACCAGCAATGTCAGTGAACATGTACATGAGGACATACGGCAGCTTCTTTTACCTTAAATCATTGTATGACATATGTACGCACATTGCACGTTGATGAGTACGTTCGTTCTGGCATTGCAAAGTATAACTATGTGTAAATGAAAACAGAACTTGACAAGCGTTTCATGCAATATGCACTTGTACTTGCAGAGTGGCGTCTGATTGGCCCGTCCACAAAGATTAGTGACCATTGGCTTGCACCACTGATCACGAAGGCTCTGATTCACGCTCGTTGGAAAATCAACCAGCTCATAGATGCTGGTAAAAAAAGACTTGCTGACGTCGACCACGAACAATGGAATGTACTATGCGCGAAGCGGAAAACAGAGGAATCGAAGCAGCTATCAGAGCACATGCGTTCTATTTCCAAAAGCAAGGTCTCCAGGGCTACACAATTGCAAGCAATCGAGAGGGACATGCTCGTGCAATTGGTGAGACTCTTTGCTGAACTACTATGCTACTGTTGTAGTGGATGTGGCACCTCCACTGCAGAATGCAAAGGACGGCCTTCTCAATGAAGATGTGAAGGACTGCACAGTCAATTGCAGTTGGGAATGATGTGGTCTCAATTTAGTACAATAGCATTTTCCAATGTTGTGCCCATCTATAATGGTTGTTTTCTTCGTGTTTGCAGACATTATCAAAGAAGCGTCCTCTGCTTCCTGCGGAGGTAGAGGCTGCAGTTGCGATAGAATTCACCCGACAGCAGGAGGAGAAACGCAGAGGTCCTCTTGATCCCACACCAGACATGGACGACATACGCACACAGCTGAATGCCATCGAGCTGTCTATGGCCCTTCACCAGTCTAAGGTTGATGCATCTCAGCAACGGTTGGAGGCCTTACTCATGGATGCGCTCCATAGTCATGGTGGTAGTGCAAGCAGAACTGTTCCTGACTTGCTTCAGCCAAGCGTGTTGGAGACCGTCACTGATGGACTTCCTGTTTTGAAAGAATGCACAAGCTTCACCTCTGCAGAAATGAATGCCCTTCTTGCAAGTGGTGCTGACGACGAAGCACAAGAAGGCACAGCAGTAGTGCTCAGTACTGTTGTAGGAGCTGTTGCCGCAGGGGATGTGGTACCCATGACAGGAGTGACGGACGGCACAGAAGATGCATCTGTAGTTGCTCCCAACTGTCACCAAGAAGCGCCAAATTCAGTGGAGACTGTTGTTCCGAGGAATTCCAAAGAGAATGCCGTAGAAGAGGTGGACGTGTACGTGCTTGTTGATGAAAGCGGCTCCAGCGATCCAGTAGACTTGCAAGTCTCTGCCGATGACAATGCCATATCTACAAAGGTAAGTTCCATCGGTCTTGCAAACAATTCATGGAAATGTTTTGCAACAAAGTTCCATGAATAGTCGAGGCAGAGGAAGCTATGGCCTAGTTCGTATAATAGTTTGAATGGACCCCTTTTACAGTGTCAGGAAGATGGCACTGACAATGGAGTTCCAGCACGTCGTCTGCAACGTCTTCAGTGAGGAGGTCACAATAGAATAGCCTCTTTACTGACGGTAGTTTGGAATGTTCATCTGTTACAAACGTAGTGTCTCATCCTGCTGACATTTTAATGGAATTCTTTTGCAGCACTATGCTTCGGACAAAGCGCATACGGTTTTGCGCTGTGCGTATGTGTTCACTTGTTCATGCATGTGTTTGTGACAAGGTTTTTTTATTACATTCCCTGCCCATGTGAATTTGAAGACGCTTATTGTGTACCCTATGTTCAACGTGGTATTGCACACGTAGGAAAACTCGACTGTGAGAGTCCCAACAGATTCAGCGATGCATGCAAAACGCACAGGAAGGAGTCAGCCGAAGGGAGTTCCGACAAAGCCAACGACAACATTCAGAACGCCGAAGGCCACCATTGTGAAAGTGCTGGCGGCATCCAAATCTATTGATAGCACCCCTAAGGTCTTTCACAGTCATGGCGCTTTTCTTTTGCCTATTCAGGTCCATGGTTTGTATTACTGCACTTGAACTGTAGGTCCGCAGACATTGGTAGCACTGCTGCTCAAAATATACTCAGTAGTATCCGGAAGTTGTCCTCACAAGAAGCAGAAGCCGTAATTCTGAAATTGTGGAATTGCAGACTGCGGCCGTCAAAAAAGGCGACACATCCAAGAAGAAGTGAACAACTGCATTTCTTAGTCAAAGCTCTGTACACGAGGTCACCGTACATGGCGATGACAGGGATCCAGTAAGCATGATGGAGACATGCAAGTTTTCTGAAGCTACATTGTTTTCGTGGATCTTCCACGCAGAAAGTAATGGGTGCCTCTTCTATCCCTAGTTCCCTACATATGAAGGACGTAGCAATGCATAAGTGCATATACACTGTACAAGCGGACTATCCGCGATTTTGGAATGGGACTCATTGTAAACAACATTTTTGTGCATCCATGTACATTGTGAACAATGTGAAGGCAGTAGGATTGATTTTCTATAGCTTGCATGTTCAACAATTCCGGGACACGTGCGATGGTATTGAACAGTACATGGCAATCTGTCCCATGTGTTTCACTTTGCTTTTAGGTAGTACAGCAGTAGCATACAGAAGAGACTTGAAAATAAAAACGCAAGGCACTGTTGCAATACCGTTTCTGACAATTAGGCCATGCTTGCAGCTATGTAGTAAAGTTCAGCACAAAACAGATGGAATTTCCACTTCCATGTGCAATATGTGCACTCGTTAAGGTTCATGTATCATGTTTTCTATGTTGTAAATTCTATTTTGTTACGTAGTAGAAACTAACGTACCAAAGACTTCATTGTGCCACTGCGTTTGCATTGGCCACGTTGAATGGCATAGCGGACGCCTGCCATGATGTCGTTTCACTTCAGCAATTTGTAACCGTCTTGGTCCACGTCTTCATACATTGACAGAGAAGACAGGTTGAGGCAAGTTAGCTCACCAGAAGTGTTCACTGGAAACCATGCCTTCTTTGTGAAATGTAACGGTACTATTGTTAGCTTTGTCCAGTGAATTCCATGACTCTAATCCATTAGTGTCTGCATCTTGCATGAGGGAAACTATGGAAGGACTGCAAGTATGCCGTGCCAAGTTGTTGTTGTAGCCGATGTGCTGCCTTCGAAGAACAGAAAGCAAAGAAATAGGCAAATCCATTCCGAAAATGGAAGTGGAGAAATGCATTCGTGACAACACGTCGGTGATGTGGTCACCATAGTTCTCAACTGATGACTGCCTCAGTGTTCACATAGGACTGTCCGCACACATAGTGTGCTATCTCCATTTGTGCACGGAGTTTCAGTTGTCTTGTACTAGGTCTGTTGCGCAATGGAAGAAAACCTTTCATTCCGAAGTTCTAATCCGTGAATGGGATGTATCGTTTGTGCAGCCACAGGATGCAGTCATCAGAAGATGAACCTCTGCGTATTCAACGTCACAAAATTTGCTAAGGTCTACACATTCAGTTCATTCCCTTCGTAGTGCTTGCAGAAGTTTTGGAAGTGCACCTATAGCTTCTACAAAGTTGTAGCTCTTTGGAATTGCACTGATTTATTCATAGCAGTCATGCAGTACTTGACAGATATGTACGTGGGCATTGCAAATATGTGGATGACCCTTAGTCAGTCAATGTGTCCACTTGTCCCAGACAGAGTACAATGTGTTTTGGTCGTGCGTTTTTGACATTGACTTCCTCATGTTCGATTGCCCAGATTGGAAGACAGTGTTGCGTCATGCACTTCGTGAAGCATGGCAATTACAGAAGGAATTCAATGAAAAGGAGGCATAGTCTTTGTGCAGGCACTAGAACTTCTCCATGTTTAATTGTTAAGCGTTGCCAACAACACACATCCCATTTGAACGAAAAGAGCAACTACCTTTCGTGCGGTGTGTGAAGCTGAATGTTTATTCTGCTATACTGCATTCCGACATGCTTGTTTATCAAAATAAACCTTGAAGTATGAGGACTGTGAAAGCGGTTTCTGTTGTGCACTGTATTAGGCAGTTGAATAGAAAGACGGAAAGACAACCATTGACGGCCATGTTGGCAAGGCTTACAACCTGGTCCTCACAGTCTGTGAATACATTGCAGTGATTGGTATGTATTGGTGGGAAGTCATCTCCGTTGTACTTTAAGAGGTGTCTTTTTTTCATGTCTAGTAACAGAGGCCTTTCAGTAAACAATGTGGGTTGTACGTTTTCTGTGTTCCATGACTGAGTGTGCTGTCATGGTCTTCTTCTCTGTACGTTGACTATGAACATTTCTCAACAGATGTAAGAAATTATGGACAGGACTTGTAGTGCTCCAACAACAAACGTCTTCAAGTAGCCATCCGGAGGAGGAAACAAACATCATGTACACTTAGTTTTATGTTGCCATTAAAAATGGTAGAGAATGACATTGCTTGCCGTATTGATGCTGCTTTTCCATCTTGAAATTCACAACATGGCAGACATGTGTCAGCCTTCTTCTGTTTTGTCTAATTGTCAATCGTGTACTTGTTGGCAATGTAGGGCGAAACAACTGTGCAAGGTAGCTTGAGGTATTGCCGAATAGCGCCACGTTCGAACATGACGGTGCGCACTCCGATCCTTCTAAGAAGAGTAAGCACTTTCATCTGTAACATGCCAATATGGTAGCACACATTTTTGTTTCAGTGTTGCGTTCCGCTGTGCATGCCCACCATTCTCAGCTGTCATGGCAACTTCAATGTATAGTTCCGTGCTGAGCATGTACAACTAGTGGATGGCGGATTGAAGAACTGCACGAGTACATGGGTTTGCAGTAGTAGTCATCAAGCAAATGCGCGTGCGTTTGACCAAGATGTGGCAGTCTTTGCGAAAAGCGGCATTTTTTAATCCATAGCCACCTATAAGGCATGCAGGAAGAGTTCTTCTAATGCATGTACTATTTTACAAACTGTAAGGACCGTTGCCTTCTCTCGTGAATGTGGTTGTCCTTATTACAGTTTTCTTGACGAAGCATCACAAATGAATGAAGTCAGTGAATTACTTGCAAGCACAGGCTGAATGATTTGTTACTAGTTCTATAAATTTATGGGAAGGCATACATTTAAACAGCATGGTTTTGTGGGAAGACGCTAAAGTGCTCGCACATATCATGTGCCGTTGGAAGAGCGAAACAACTATACACGAGATGACTTCCGTCATGAGATGCAAGTGCGACCATTTTAGTTCTCATGTTCAGGTTGTTCTGTTCAGGCACAATTTGAAAGGACAAGCTTGTTGGGGCCACGAGGTCTCCGTGTACAATGTGTGCTTCCACTAGCTCGACGAAGTGGAAGTCTGCAAGCCATACATACGTACAACGTCCATGGTAATGGCCACAATGCTTTCCATTATTGAACTAGCTGTGGCTAATACAAGCTTCTGTGGCCTACAGTGACATGCAAGGTCTAGTTGTTTTGAAGAACTTGTATTGCAGCATATGATCAATACACTGATACAATGGAACGCGAAACGTCTACAACTATTGGCATGTTGTAGTATACCTCAGTTCCGCTACTGTATGTAAGTGACAGGCTTTTGAAAGTTCTTGTATGCACTGTATACGTTTAAGAACAGATCATTACACATTGCATAGCATGTGACAGAGTAACCACGTTGGGGTTGTTCATGCGGAGATAGTAATGGACAGCAGACGGCACTACGGACCTATGCAGTTTCTATGACTAAGAGACTGTGAAGTAACTATTGTACAAAGGTAGAATACCTTTCAATCACTCTCATGAGCTTCTTATGCAAGAAATTGTAGAGTAGTAACTTCTGCAGCTGAATGTTACCTTCAGCACGGAATGAATACTATGCCTCGTACAGCACTGTGCTGTACTGTAGAGAAGCAATGTTTTTCGTCTCGCTGATCAAAACAAAATGTAATAACATAACCTCAATTGAACTTGGTCTGGCATGTGGTCGTTTATGTTGCCACGTATGCGGAGGAAGGGTTCAGTGTTGTTCAACTAAACGCCAAAGCAATCCAATTCATGGTGACATTGTTGCATACATGCTCAGGTGTGGCACATATATTCAGCAATGGCCAGTCGTCCACTTCTTTGTCACGGAGGTCACACGAAAGGGAGAAGATGGCATTCAGGTTTGTACACAGTTCACGTTGTGCACATTGATGCATAACTAATATTTGCAGTACTATACATTGATGCACATTTCTGAATTCCATCTTCAACTTCTTAGTCCGATTTCGTATTTCCCAATAAGAAGATGTCATTGTAGCCGAGGTCTTCTTCCTCAACTGTGAAGACGTTTTACATTTCATGACATTCTTCATTTTCTGTTGGTGTACGTACTGATCATGTCCTCTATGTATCCAAGAAATACACCTGTATTCTGGTCATGTTCGGTGGTCTTCACTCCTTTCATCTATACTGTTGCTTCTGTTATTCAAGTGGACAGTCATAGCATGCTGCACGTAGAATGATGTCATCTCATTCCGACATCAGTGATGAGGCATAACAATCGTTTCATGGGCGTCATAGTTAATAGGAAACATACTGGTGGAAGTCGGCTATATTATGTGGTCACTGGATTTCATAGTTGAATAAGACTGTCTACGTCTGCATTTTTGTTGTTTTCAAGTGGAGCTGGAAATAGAAATAAGTGTGTTGAATTTGTATTGACTATTGAACAAGAGCCTCAGTGAAGCACAGTAGTGGATGCCTTCACCCAGTCGCCGCTGAGACCAGTTGGTACTTTGTGTGAGCACTTGTACAGGTATATCACTGATTCTGTTATAATTATAATAAGTTTCCATTTTCTTGAATTAGCAATTCTTCCCAGTCACACCTTCTGCATACGCTTCTACGTATTGCATGCATTCGTAATGTAACGGCCTTCCTACAATGTTCCAGTCTGTGTCTTGTCATTGGCATCTGCAGAAGAACTTGCTGTTCAAATGCCAAAACAAAAAACATAGGTGCTGAACATCGGAAATGCAAAATAACCTGCATGTCAAGACTAGTACAATGTCAGTGTATATCAAATGACATTCACTTTTGCTGTGTTTTCTGTAGGTTCTAACTTGAAGGACAATAGCAACTATTTGTAGGGGGAATGCAGTCGTTGTATGCGGTATGCCATCATCATATGCTTCCGGTGAATGCAAACCATTTGAAGTCGCACTTGCAATTTGGAATGCAAGCATGCGCTCTGCAAGCAACAACAATGCTGCCATTGTTAACGACTCCATATTTCCACCTATGCATGCAGACAACATACAAGGAACGGACGGATGATGTGCACTTGCACTATAAGGTCACTCAACTCTTCGCAGGAGGTATGCGTACAATAGATCCAAAAATCCTGTAGTTCTGAGGGGATCTTCCAATGTCTTTGACAATGGGATAGAAGCTACGTTTTACACCTTCTTCTGTAAACTGTACTACCATTCATTAAGTGTGCATGCAACAATCTGCAATAAATGTTCTCTTCTCTGTGAACAAACACTGTGCACTTTGGTGATTGCACATGCGCTCTGACGTGTGCACACCAATGCTTCAAAAACATCGTCGTAGATGTTTGCAAGTTCTACCTTACGGAATGTGCACTGTTTCTATTTCTTGGAAACAAACTTTGACATAGAAGCGTGCATTTGAAGTATGACGTCTACATGCTCAATGCAGCAGCATTTTGTACATGTTCCTACAGAATCTGATGTTCATGAGAGACAGGACTTCACATGTCCGCACAGCACTGTACAGCTAGCCTTTTGTAAACAGGTTTCGAAGCATGTCATAAAGCATGTGAATCGGAAGCTGCCATAAGCACTTCAAAACGCACTATGACGACTCCATAGTTGGAGGTCTATGTCCACTCATACATCTGTAGTACCAGGATGGAAGCCTTTCTTTAACATGGCTTCACATTTTCAGAACAAGTGAACTGTATGAATACATGTCACCTCCGACAAAACTCATGTCTTGAAGAAGGCGTGTACAAATGAGCAGTACTATTACAAAGAACGTATGAGAAGGTGACACAAAACAAGGCAATTTATCCGAAGTACATGTTCACTACGCATACAAGAATGCTATTTCTGACATTACAAGTCATTCATTAAACATGTCGTAGGACAGGCACCCTCAGGAAAAAACATCACCCTATACAAAGTACATGTTCTTTAGCACAGATTCGAAAACGTCTTCCTGCCAGGTACAACGTCCTCGTGAACGCCATGTACAGTGCAACCACCGGTCACTAATAGTGGACACGGGATGCCACGTCAGACTTTATATATAAAAAAAAATAAAAAAAAAAATCCACGTCATTTTCCATGAAAACAGCGGGCTACGTCCAAAATTATTTCGGGGGCAGTCCAGACGCACGTGGCGCTGACGTGCTTGCCACCTGTCGAAGATTTTGCCAAAAAATTGACCACGTCTCCTATGGTGTTCTATTGAAAACAACGGACGTTTTTCAAGATTGGCTCATGTTTTTGCCTCGTCAAGATCGACGGATTTTCCTAGACATTCACAGTAGACATGCAAAATGTCAAAGTGAACATGAACCCCCGTTCTTGCACTCGTCCAAAAAAACAAGACTTCCTCATAGTGCCATGAATCGGTTTTAATTTCCTCGCTGAAATTGGTTGACATACATCAAGAAGGGTTTTACCAAGACTTTGTCTCTTTGATGGAGAAATTGCAAAAGCCTCCATTAATCTTTTATTTCGAGCTTTGTAGGACTCTTTCACCATTGGTGGTCTTACTTGCGATCCTCCATGATTGGGTATCTTTGCTCCATTCATCTGCTGCAATGTTCCATCAGACGATTTGAATGAATCACGTTTTGTTTGGCCAGAACGTTGACCAAACATTGATGCCAATGTCTCGTCCTTCTCATCATTGTTACATGATGAATTGAATGGATCTGGATTGACACGAAGGTGCATTCCGGTCAGACTGCTCAAATGTTGTTCAACTTGTTTCCCGAATCTTGAGCCTCCGGGACCATTCAAAGTTGTACTACCTCTTGTATGTAGTGCTGATGGACGATCGCTACGTGGTTGTAATTGGAGATCTTGCACAATCTGCTTCTGGGCTTCGACGTTGTTAACTAGCATTGGGTGACCAAACTTCGTCACACGTGCATCTACATTTGATGGTACTTCCACACATTCAACACTTGTATTATCCACATTCATGTCAGACTTCGCCCTACACTCTCCCATGTCATTGACTTCGGGATTTTCTTCTACAAGTGTCATTGTCATGGGTAGACTCTCGAGAATTGGAATCACTTCATCTGTTTGGGGGATGCAATCATTGACAAACATTGCCTTATTTTCCTCCACTATTTGCACATGAGTGTCTTCCGTATTGGCTAGAATCCTTTCGCTAGTCAACAACCCGGTTCCATCTACAAATTTAGCTATAGAAGGGCCACCTTCATCATATTCACAATTGTCCTCATCCAATGGAAAGTTGTAAATGTCTTCCGCATTTCTATCCCCTTCTTCATTGTTCCGATTTGGGCTCCGGAGCGGTTCATCATCCAAATTGGTGATGTCATCGTTCATAGCATCTTCGTCATCGAATAGAGGATCACCATCTTCACCATCTTCATCACGCTCGTCCTCCGACATAGAATCTTCCGACTCCACATTCTCGGTGTACCACTTCTTCTCATCATTTTCCGTTGATGCAGAAAGGACTTTGGAATTGGTGTACACATACACCAAATCTTGGGCTCTCTATGGCTTCAACTTGTTTCGAAATTTGTTGTGAACAAATGAATAGCAACTCCAATTTCGTTCACATGAAGACGAAGATACCGGTTGGGCCAAAATCCTCTTAGCAATTGGAGCAATGAGCTTCCCACACGCACCTTCAAAATCCCACCAAGCGTGTGCCGACAATTGTTGCTCGTCCGGGTTCAACATGTTGTGAAATGGAGGTTCCCTATGGTGGAAGGCTACAAATTCTTTGACGACCGAGGCGTACTCCCCTTGTTTGCAAATTTTCATTAGAACACGCTTGCATGCATCCATTGCATCTTGGTCGTCGGCTAACTCTTGATCTTCAAGAAGGTAGGGGTTCAACAAAGCTCCTGCATAATGTAGATCGATCTCCATCAATTCCTGTCGGGCATAATACGGTTGCACTAGTGGAATGGCAAGGTTTGAGGATAAACGAAAAGGCGGTTTATCTAAAGAGAGGACATGTTTATCTAATTTCCTCATTATATGCAGCACCTTGCCCATGTATGGCCTCTTTGCATCCAAGTCACGTAGACCATTTACAACAGGAGCCGACAAGTCCTTGAAATTCTGACAACGGCGCCAAAAATGCTCGCTCAAAATTATCTTCTTCACCATCCGACATTCATTGCGGGATTTGGAGTTCCGCCCAAACTTCCTTGCGTATTCATCCCATTGTGGGTCCATCACCGTTTGTTGCAACTTCCCATTGACCTTCAACATGTGCCCAATCATGTTGTAATTAGAGGCAAACCTTGTTTCCACCGCCATCAACAAATTATATTCCGGTGAGTACTTCCGAAATATTGCGAGTGGCATGTGCCGCTTCTTGAAGAATTTCACCACGATACGGGCATTTTCCACGACCTCTTCAATCCATTGTTCATTCCCCCAATCTTTTAGCAACAAATTGAGGGCGTGCACCACACAACTTTGAAAAAAAATGTGGGGATATTTACTAGATATCAAATTCCATGCTGCAGGGTTCACTGACGCATTATCTATACTCACTTGCACCACATTGTTGGGGCCTACTTGTTCTATGAAGCTCTCAAGTATGCCAGCCAAGTATGTTGCATTTTTTTCGTGCCCTGTCGTATCCACCGCTCCCAAGAATTGCTCACCTGCAGAAGACACGAGCATGGCATTTATCAACGGCCGATTCGTAACCGACGTCCATCTATCAATAGACAATGTTGCTCCAAACTTCCTAATGCTGTGTTCGGTCCGCTTTCGGAGATTGACCTCAATGTCTGCCTTTGCTTGGTCAAGCAATTTATGGCGTAAGTCGTGATAAGACGGTGGGATATAAGGCCGTTGAAACTCGACGGTTCGCTTCACCGCTTTTCTGAATGTTGGATTCCTCACAAGTCACAACAACAAATGGTATGTTTGCAGCATAAAAGAAATTGGACCACACCGCATTCAACTTGCGTTTATTTGCTTCTTCAAATCCATTCACCAGATTACTTTGCTTCTGACTAATTAGAGGCCTACTGCTTGATCCCCGCGGAGTACCACGCTCACTTGATCTTTGTGTACTGAGGTTCACTTCAGAAGACAATGGATCCAAATCCTCCGGTGCAGTGCATGAGTCGGAATGTGTAGACCATGCCATGTTTCTTCCATTTGAATTATCGCATTTCTGCATAGCCATAGGTGTGTCACTACCATCCACATTGTTTAGAGATGATCTTCGTGGGATCGCCCCTTGGCAACCCAAAAATAAAGCTTGAACTTGAGATGTCATTTTTGCGCAAAGGCTAATTCCTTTGTCACGAGCCCCCGATGTGCCTTGGTATCCTAAGTGGCTAAATAACCATCTTACTTTCTTGGCAAACACCAAGTTGCAAAACCGGCATTGCACTTTATCAACCTCCTGGAAGCCATACCAAGAAGACCAATCCTTGCTCATAGTGATCACCTCCGATTCCGTAAATTGGATTCAAATTAAAAATGTAACCGTTGGATAAGATTTGTAAAAAATATTAGAAACAATGTGTGAATGAAGCCTTGGAAACCAAAGCCCCCCTGTCCACTGAACTATGCATTACCAAGCAAGGGACACAAAATAAATTGCAGCTCCTAGCCCTTGGAAATCTTAGCGTTCAGTTTCTCAGGAGTGCTTGTTAGTCTGAAATTCTTAGAACATATAGAATTCAGATCAGGCCCATTCCTCATGACCGTTGAGCAGCAAAAACTAAAACATTTCTAAAGCCCCAACGGTTCCGAGAACAAAAATGCGGACGGCAACGACGGAATCGCAGACGGCGACCTGCGACAGGCAGACGGCACGGTCGGAAGCATGGACAGCGACCTACGACAGGCGGACGGCAGCATCGGAATCGCGGGCGGCAACCTCCGACAGGCGGATGGCAGCGACAGAATTGCGGACGGTGGACGGCAGCGACGGAATCGCGAACGACGAGCTGCGACAGGTGGACGGCAGCGGTGGAATCGCGGACGGCGAGCTCCGACAGGCGGACGGCAGCGTCAAAATTGTAGGTGGGTGGTGGACTAGCGGACGGCTGCTGGATTTTGACTAATTGACTAATTCTACAAGTTTTAATTTTAGGGACTTAGTTTAGAGATGTGTGATATTTTAGGAATTCAGAAATTAATGAGATAAAATTATGTTGAGAGATAGGCATGTCCAAAATCATACTTGACAAAAAAGTATCGCATAAAATATCAAAAACTTAGGAGAGTAAATTCAAAAACATTTGAGAAACCCACATATTTTTATATTAATGAAAAGCAACTCATAGCATATTATGAGTGTTGTGAATTAATAGTATTGAATCCTCTCGAGATTCAAAATAAACAACACTCCATAATGTCATATCGAAATACAAACAAGGTGTAACTACCCTATATATTATCATTGCTACCTCCCTCAGAAAGACGCGACGAACCCTCTTTATCCTTCAGCCTTGCACTTGCGCGGCGTGTTTGAGGACCAAGACCGCCGCCACTCATAGGCCCCCTAGACGCAGCTTCCATGTCTACTGCGAAAAAAGTGTCGTTTCATATCCGGAGAGTAGTCATCCTCGTCTTCAATCTTCCGTTTATTCTTCCGTTTTGGAGTCAAATCCACGTCTTCTGCCTTCAACGCTCTCAAAGCAGCATCCACTTTATCTACCAAAAAGTTGACCACGTCATCATCATTTTGCATGAAAAACCACTTTGGTTCTTCTCCCCCCACTAAAAATGCCCTCCAATGCATTATGATTTTGTCCATCCTCTTATCAAATGCCTCTGCCACCTCCACCATTGAATTTTCTGTGCTTGATTGCCCATCTAGTTCCACAAAGGCACGAACTTGTGCAGCTTCCTCCAACTTTGATAAAAAGAGGGCCCTCCCTAACAAAGTGTGATTGTAATCCCCGTATTGCTCATTAAACTCTTTTGCAGGCTCCACCTCTATCCAATTGCCATCTAGTCCTTTCTTCACTTCCTTTTCGGGAAATCGAAAGAATTTGTGGTGTTGCATGCTCCAATGGCCCCCCATATTACGACAAAACACTTCTCGATCCTCCTTGTTGGCAATACCTCTAGCTCACAACTCCACCTCTCGATCGTGGGTCATCCACACCAAGGAATCTATCGGCACCTCCGATGATTCGTATAGCCCATGTGTAGAATTTACCGAATTCCACGTTAGACTTTTTCCCCAATGCGCATAATTTTGAAATTTGAATGGCGCTTGGTCTAACGGAAGGGTCCATCGATTGTATTCATGGCCGGGGGGCATAGCTTCCAAGATCCCGAGCATTTCGTAGAACCTAGGAGGCAAGGGAGAACGACACTCGGGGCACACCGAACGAACAAGGGATGCTCTGACAATGCATGTGACGTGGAAAGTGTGGGGACATTGGCCCATGGTGAGGGCTCCCTCGGGCCCAAAATGAACTCGACAAAGGCTACAATGACCCTCCAATATTAAGGCCGAAGGATCACAAGCATGCACCATTGTCTTGTCATTCTTCTTGATGTGTGCCGAAAGCGTGGGATAAGGGACCCAACCTTCTTCTAGTTCCAAGGCCCAATTAATGGAGGCCACCTCTTCCTTCTTCGTGTGGTTCAAACGCTCGAACATTGCATCCATGTCTCCCCAATATGTGATTTTGGTGGACCCCGTTGGATGTAAATCAAACATCTTCTTCAAACGCCAAAGAGAGAACTCCACGCTATCGCATTCTTCATCCGACTTCATTGCCAATTTGAGTAGCCCTTTCATTGCTCGTGATATTATATACGGTTTGTCTTCGAGTTATTGCACCTATGCCAACCATCGAGAGTCCAAAGTGCTCTTCGGCATACATTCATCCAATTGCACTATCCGTTGCAATTGTTTCAACTCGGCCTCCAAATGCGTATTTTCTTCGGTGACCTCGTTCAATTTTTGCTTCAATTCTTCGACCTCATTGCTTTCCATTTGCATGGAAGCATCGTGGAATGTGGAATTAGTATTACCAATGGGGGTCAAATACAACAAATCCGGATTGTTGTTTTCCTCAATGCCATCTAGTATGTCCTCCACTTTGTCCTTTCCCTTCTCAACATCCACTTCACCTTCTCGGATTTTCTTCTTCAACGCTACAATTTCGTACTCCAAGTCTTCAATAAACTTCCTTTGGAAAAGCAATGTATTATGTCAACGCTCTGATTGAGCCTCCAATGTCTCTAGCTTCTCTTTCAATTTCGAAGCATCCGCCGCCAACTTGAGATTCTCAACATCTATACCCTTATACTTTTTTATCTCCTCTTGGTATTCACTCAAAACCTTCAAATCTGTAACACGCTCGTCGAGAAATGGTGTCATAGATTGGCTGAACTTCACGAAGTCCAAGGCACCACTCAACAATTCAGGCGCTAATTTGCAAAAATCCGTTGCAACTTCTTGCAGCCTTGGAGCGACTTCTGCTACAAATTGAGCCGTAATTGCCAATTTTGATGCGGTCAAAACAAAATCAGCCCATTGACTCTCGGAAGGCTCATCTTGGGTTTCCGCGCCTCCGTTACTCATGCCATCCTCATTGGTGGGCTCCATGTTCTTTAAACGTTCTTCGTGTGACCGCCACAAATGTGAACCTTTACACAAAGATTCTAATAATGCAACCGAGGGCATCCGACGAACAATTTGCCATTTTGATGTCCTCAAAGATGACAAATGTGGATACTTGGAATCGATAAAACCGCCAAGAATGGTCTCATTTGGCGGCACGCCATCCGATTGTTCTCCATGATGAGGTGAAGGATGCCCCTCAACTCCTAGATTCAATGTCGGGCTCGGTGTCTTCGGCAAACTTTGCTTTGAAATACTTGCCAAATGATTTAAAGCATTGCTGTCTATAAGATTCTGAATGGCAATATTAGCATTAGCAACTTCTCCCTCAATGACATCATCCTGACGTTCATGTGGTGCGGATGGGGCCACGTGCTCCACCATTGTTGTTCCATTTGGTGTGCATATCAAATCCGTTGGAGGAGTTAAAAATATGTCTCCCTCCACATGCTCGCCTTTGAAATCTATCATTGCCGTACGGTTTTGTGTTGAAGCCAATTGCATTGCCGAACTTGTGACCTCCACATACTTGGTCATAATCATTGTCATTGGTTTGACCTCTCTTTTGGATTTAAATGCCTCACTTGGCCCTGCCTGTGGATTGTACAAATCGGGAATATCTTTCCGATTACATTCAAGCAGACGTGGAGCATTCGCTGTCGTTGGAAACGTGCTCCAATCCACCTTGCGTGCCAATATCAATTTTGCATACACCATAGAAGCCAAGCTGTAGTTTATATACCCCTTGGACATTGCTTTATCCCCGAAGAGGGCCCGCCAAACTTCATGTGCTCGATGAATGAAATGCGCATTGTTGCAATTCCCTAGTTTGCAACAAAAACCACGAGTATGGATGATGTAGGCCTCCCTAGGCCACAACTTGTCGATGTGGTACATCTTCACATACTTCTTGCACGTTTTGGAGGACCAATATTCCGCTTCTTCAGCTTCCTAACCACCCTCTGCTTTGATGTTGGGATCATCTAAAATCTCATAGTGGAGTTCATGGGCGGTTCCCTTTGGTTTAGGCCTCCTACTATTGTCACCTCCGCCGGTCAACCCACCACTACCTTCAACGCCTTGAACACTCATAGTTGTCAACTTGAACTTGTCCCCAATTGAATTTAAATAGTTACCAAAAGTATGTGTCTTCAATCCACCCAAGTTTCAATGAATGTTTGTATGTGAACCAATAATGAAAGATGAATGACCCCACCTTTCCACCATGTAGGAGCAACTGGCACAATGAAGCAACAGTAGCACATCCAACATGGTTGTGAGTCCTAGGAAGGAGAGGGAAGTGAGAAAAAACAAGAAGGCCGTCCGCCCTTATAGCCGTCCGAAACCAAACCTAAAATCGTCCGCCACCGAGCCTCCCCCGAACAACACAAAGCGGACCCGAACTTCCGCTCAATCGGATGGCCCATCCGTCTCCAAATCCGACGCTGCCGTCCGCCTGCTACCCCCCGTCCGCGATTCCGATGCTGCTGTCCGCATTTCCGACGGGCCGTCCGCCCGTCGGAGCCGCCGTCCGTCTACTGGAGCCCCTGTCCGCCTGCTCCAACGCTGCCGTCCGCCATTCTGACGGGTCCGTCTGCCCTTCCCTCCCCGAGGTCCGCCCAAGCACACTTTGGGGAGTTTGGGCCTTGTTTTCACCCTCTTAAGTCCTCTAGTCCTCTCCTGATTTTCAGAAGCATAGGATTCTTTCATTTGGGAATGTAGAGATGTTGTACTAGTACCGGGTGCTCATTGATGAAGGAATGTTTCAATGTTCGAAGCATTGACTTGGTTTTCATAAATGTCAAGGCAATCCACCGACTCAAAGGTAGTATTTTGACTAATTCAATGCCTCCAAACCCTTGTTAGGGTTTAGGGTATAGGGTTTAGGCCTTTCGTTGTCAAAATGGGGGTGACAATCACAATCCTTTGTCTTTGATTTTGGATAAACAAATATGCCCTCCAAAATTCCAAATAGAACTAATAACAAAATGGAAAGGAGTTATTGAATTGCAAACAATTCCGAAGGTCCAATTCATGTAATATTCAAAGTTGATTCATTTTCCAATGGATCAAATCTTTTAGGGGTTTGAGTGCCCAAGCCATTCAAAGTGTATTGTACGTATGAAAAAAAAACATGGCCTTTTAGTATCCACAATGAAATAAACATTTGTCCTTGCATTCCCTAACCATGTAGATGTTTAGACTTTAAAAAATTTGCTTGAATGCCTAGTAGGTTGCACATGAACTTGGAGAGTGAAATGACCATGGACTTGTGAGGTTATAAGAAGACAAGTGTATGCACTATTTTCATAGCACGTTGTCCCACCCTAGTGATTGAACAAGTTATAATTTCATACTAGAATTAATTTAACTTGATATTTTTGGCGCTAATATTTTGGCACCTTATGATTCTTTAAAGAATGGAAATCAATACATTGGAAATCAATAAATTCATTCAACTCAAAGGGGGGGGGAGACTTCTAGAAATCTACTTCCACACATTTTCATGCTAGAGTATCGAAACCTTTGCAAGCCCCTAATATCCCCTAAACCCAAAATACCATTTAAAAGATTTTTTGTCTTTGGTTTTGAAATGACCATTTTATGAGGTGTTGACATACAAGAAAAAAACCTCGTAGCTTCATTTGGACAATGAGAAGCTTTAAGTTTTTTCTCGAAGTTCGAATAAGTAGAATTAAATTACCATGTGTTAAATTCTTTATTTCATTTAAAAGTTTATTTCATAGGAAACTCAATTCCATCCCTAGAAAATAAGAGAAAATTATAAACTCAATGCATGCACGTAAAAACAACATACAAAAATATGTGAATCTTTTAGATAATTCCTAAATTCACACATCCATTTTTCTATTTATTTTTTAATTTTTAGATCAAATGAAATCCCAGCGCCATTGGCACAAAGGAACCACATTAAAAACGAAATTGAACCGGAGGGCCTGCCAGTTGGTGACATCAAGGATTCAAAGACCCCTAAGGCCCTAATGACCAATTTGGGTGGGATGCACTTCAAAATCCCTCCCCCGTCCGCTTAGGCAGACCCCACCGTCCTCCGTTCCCACGCAGCCGTCCGCCTGTCGGAGCCGCCGACCCGCCGTCCGCTTGCTAGAGCCCCCGTTCGCCCGTCAGAGCCGCCGTCCGCCTGTTGATCGTTGTCCGCGTGCTGCAGGCCGCCGTCCGCGATTTCGGCGCTGCCGTCCGCGTCACGGAGTCAGCATCCGCCTAGGCGGTCTGTTTTGGCCATCCGATGAAGCGGACTGCCGATCCGTCCATTTGATCGGACGGCCGAAGCGAGGCGGACCGTTGGCCGTCCGCTTTGGGGTCCGTCCGCTCGTGCGGACCTCGAGGCCGTCCGCCTCATATAAGGCAGCGCGGACGGCCCGTCCACTCTCACTTTTGCCTTCCCCCTTGTGCTTTGCAAGAGAGAGCGGAGAGCTTGGTGGTTTATCCTCCATTGGCTCCTTTTGTAGGGAAGGTAGGAGTTGGGTTTTGGGGGCCTATATTTTGCCCGTTTTTTCCAGTTTATGTGTACTTGGTGCACTGTAATTTTTATGAATTAAACTGGGACTAAAAATTCATACTTTCTACGATGCCAAGACCGAAGAGAGCAGCAAAGGGGAAGAATGTGGTGCCCGATATTGACTCAGCACGTGAACTTCCTTCGAATGCTTGCAAAGCATTCTTGATTGAATACATTGTGAAGTTTTATGAGGCGAAAACTACTGTGTCTCTTGACACTAAATATGTGAGATACCAAGAGGAATGTGTAGACAAATTCAAGATGGATATGACACAGAAGTTCACGGATGCTCTAAACGTTCCAGAATGGATTCATGAAATGGAGAAGAAGGGCTTCCAACAATTTATGAAGAACAGGGTGCAAGACGCATTGTGGAATGCGAAGGTGATCCTAGAAAAATACGGGAGGGAACACCGTGCAAGTGATGAAAGCTTTGAACAAGTCATTCTCAAAGCTGACTTGTTTGTTCGTCGTTGCACTCCGTTTGCAAAGAGACGGAATCGGCGAGGTCATTGGGTTGGTGGACTTCGGATGAGGGAGATGTAGAATTGCAATGTGGACGACAGCATCTCATAGCACTACCAGACACAGCAAGGGTGATTCTACAAGATGACAAAATCTTGAAGGGCGGATACGCAATAATTTGCAGGGTTCGAATTGAAGGATGTCATGAGATTCCGTCATTTTGGGAATTTGCTGCAAAGATATCTCATCAACAACGGATTCGTCCTCAATTTGTGAAGTTGGAGCACCAAAACGAATCAATGGCAGTGAGGATTCCACATGACGGAGTTATTCGGTTTGCCGTTGTCCATGCAACAAACAATGAAGGGTATGCATATTGGTGGAATGGTAGTACATTGCGGCAAATGTTGATCCTCGATAATGATTATCCAGATAACATTGCCATTCGATTGTCTTATTCACGACCAACACCCGAAGAGGTGATTCAAGCTTTCCATCTTGGTCGATGGAGAAAGAAGCGCACTGAGTTGGCATGGGCATTGGTGCATATCATAAATGCGGTCCACAATGCAGATCATTTACACAATGATATTTCTCCCGACAATATCATGTTTCACTTTCCTGAGGATGAATCACGTGTTTACATTGGAGTTTGCGATTGGGGCATGTCTATGGTTCGTACTGAACCAATGAAGTTTTTGTATACGTTCACATCCGCGGTAGATCGGGATGCAACTTTGAACCGAAGGTGGTGGGTGGACCCTTCAATTGCATACGTGCACCGCAAAGATGCGGATGTGGAAATGATTCCAACTTTGTCACGTAAATCGGAGGAATATGCCGTTGGTCGAATAGCTCAACGGATCAACAAACTATGCATGTCAGAGGCCTACACATCGCTTCATCGTGAAAATGAAGGACATACGAGGTTTAGCCACCACGATTTGGCAAGGGTATTTCACCTCTACTTGGATCGCCTTTGCAATCCAGTGATTGCGGAGCGCGGAAGTTTTTCTGAAATCATCCAACAATTTACTAATTCTTACAATTGGCCTATTCCAGATGACCACTTCCGTCACTCATATTAGTATATGAGTGTGCTACATAGTACTATAGATTATAGAAGTAATCGATAAATGTATTAGTGAGGATGTACGTTACTATGTGTGCTAACTATAGACTATATATGCACCATCAATGTATGCCAATATATGTGAAATTGGCTTTCCGTTTTGAACATTTTGTATTTTTCGGAACACAAACTATTTAAATACAAAACATCTTTTTCGGGTGGATGAGAAATGTAAACTTGGAGTTCTTCTTCTTGATGTATCATTGATTTTGGATTGTTGGGTACCTAGCCACCTAGGTTGGCAAGGTGGTGTGCTAAATTGTATGATCTATCATGTAAATGTACATGGCACATGCAAGAGAATCCTCCAAATTTTCATTGGGGGGCAACAAAGTAACAACACCATTTGTATTGAAATAATACAATTATACAATATGTTGTTTTGCGAAGTTGATTTTGTTTAGGAGAAGCTTAAGTGCCGAACTCCTTGAATCAATTTTCCGTTCATTATTCTAGAACCCTAAATGAAATTAAAAATCCAAAGCATAATTGGGTTGTGGTCTTGTAAATTAAACCAAAATTGCAGATTTTAATTTGTAAAAAATTCTTTACTCAAATTTTGTCTGAGATTAAAGGCGTTCTCAATTTCAAATGCAGTGCTTAGAATGCCATATCTTTCAATCCATGTGGTCAAAATTTTTGAAATTTTGGCGCCATGCTCTCAAATAAGTTATGTACAACATACTTTATTTAAATTCCCCCAAAAAATTGATGTTTATGTTTTTCTACGGTATATAAAGTAGAAGTGGTCCGAACAAATCCATTTTTCTAAAAACATCCATAGGGCTTTAGGGCATAATTACAATATATTTTATTCATAATTTACAAATAGGAAAATACTATTTGTTAAGAGCCAACATCTTTGTATCGTGCTTGTCACTTTCTATATTATGTGGCAAGAGATTACAAATTTACAATCACTTGATTGTATTGTGAGACAACAACTACAATCTTACAAATGTCCAATAGTCCAATAGTCCAATCTACTTCACTCAGATTCTAATTCGGTGTCATCTTTTTGGCTTGGGCCTGTACCAGTAGACCTATAAACATTGAGAAATGGTCCTCCGCCATAGTAGTCGTCTCCATATCTGTTTTGCCCACTTGCTTGTCCATAATTTCCTTGGTATGGACCTCCAAAAGTTGGAGGAAGAATTGAATCATTGTGAGTAGATGCTCCTTGAGTTGAACCGCCATAAGAAAGGCCTCCTTGAGGTTCATGAGAACCACCTCCAGTAGACGTAAAGTTGTATTGGGAGCCTCCCTGGTTACCTTCAAAATGATGCGTGGTTCCGTGGCTTGTCCTTGAGCTGTGATACCCCCCTTGAGGGTCATTATCGTAGTGTGAAATACTTCGGGTATCTTGCAAGCCATATGCACCACGATCGGGTCTATACACCCCATGATGGCCATATTGTCGACCACGGTCCTCTAGGCTTCTTTGCATTGCCTCTCGCATTTCTTGTTGGTATTGAATGTTGTGAGTGTTTCTAACTCCACCCTTAAGTCAGAAAGTTGCACACAGGTTCTAGCGGCATAAGTTAGCAAATTGTAAGGGTGAAATGTAAACGTAGTGTTCTTTGGCCTTCCAAGCAATGGACACTTTGTTATGTTGATTTTTACCTAATTTAAGTACTTCAAAACACTCTAATAGTTAAGAAATAAAGGTTGTTGAGGGTTAGTTAATTGTGATTTAAACTTCTAGCTAAACTAAAATTCTACCTAAACTAAATTAAAGAATACAATTTGCCCTTTCCAAAATGGTAAAGCAAGTTGGATTCTGATATTCCTAATGAAAGTTATGTGTGGATGAAATTCGTACCTAATTCTATCCTAAAAACTTCATCCGTCAACTAAAAATAGCAAATTAATGTGAAATAAATCTAAATTTCAGGGTTGAAAGGTTAATTAAGTTATCTAATGGAATTTTTAGAAAAAACCTAATTTTGACCTATTTTAAGATTTTTCATCCAAAATTAGGTCAAATCTTCATCCACTCTTTTATCCTTCCCAATTAAAGTAATTTAAAAAAGTAAAAGGTGGTTTTAGAATCTTCAAAAGATTCTATAAAAGATTATGGTTTCAAAAGATTCCCCTGTTGTGCTTTGAGAATATTCCTAATTGTTCCTTAATTAATCCTAATTCTAAGTTATTATTCTAAATTTAGTGATTTTTTAGGGTTTTATGGTTTTTATGAGTAAAGTGATTGATTAACTTCTTGTTAAGATATAAAGTAAGAATTTAGAACTTTTAGGTGAAAACTTTTAAATGGATGAAAATTCCCCTTAGTTGGATGGAATTCGTTCCTTTAATAATTTTCAAGAGAATCAATAGATAAATTAGGTTTTGACTTCCCCTAATTATTCTAATATTTTCTAAGTTCCTAAATTAGATTAGATTCCTTTTGAGATTCTTTTGGATGAGATTACTATTTCGTTTTCCAAATTAATTCAAAGTTAATCTAATTATTACCTTTACGATTTTAGTTAAGTTTTTAAAGGTTTTCTAACAATTTAAATTCTACTAGCTATTGGATTCTTAATGGTTAATTTTGTTAGTTTTAATTTTCTAATCTAAATTTTTAAAGAATGAAAGCAAAAGAAAAGACAAAAGATAAATTTTGAAATCATACCTCGGTGTCAAGAATGTTGATCGTCCCGTCATCGCAAAACACCATCATAATTGTCTCCTCGAAATTCTCCATTGTTTTTCATGAATTTGAAAGAAATCTTAGTATTATTGTTTCTAAACCTATCTAAAAAGTCCAAGTTTGTTAGTTTTGGCAATTTAAAACTAATCCTTTGATTTTAGGAAAATAAATTAAATGATAAATTTATTTCAATTTTCCCAAGTTTTCAATGAATAGTAGTTTTATTCGATTGCCAAATTTTTAATAGTTATTTTATTAAATATTCCAAGATATTAGTTGTTGTTTGTTTTTATTGTTTTGGCTTATTAGGCCTAATAAAACAAGTCCCCCTAACTACAAACAAACAACTAATTTGGCTTTGGAATCCTAATTAATAACTAAAACCAACCGAATGAATAGTATTCTAATAAAATAATCTTAAATAATCTAAAACAAATCTATCAATGAATAGGAAAAGGAATAAAAGGATGAACGACAATCCAAATGAATAGTAAAAAGAATAAAACAATCCAAACAATTCCAACTTCAATAGTAAGATGCCAATTAAAACAATTAAATAATCAATCAAATTAATTAAGAAGATTCTCACCTTGATCCTTCGTTCTCCTTGGCCAACTTCTTATAATCCTTCTCTTTCCTTCACTTGTTTTTTTTCTGTTGGATTGTTGTTGATGGTGAGCTATGGTGGTTTATAATACTCGTGTTTCTAAAGCAAATTTTTGATGCTTGATTTTTTTTTCAAGAACCAAAAATTTTGTGCGTGGCAACCACCACCTAGGCTTGGTTTTGCTTTATGAGTTATTATTTCCCTTTCTCCCCGAATGAGAGTTCCTTGTGGACTCCATGTTTTCCAACTGACTGACTTGGAAGCCCAGCAGAAACCCCCAAACCCCCAGCAGGACCCCCGAATACAAGTAGAGACCCCCCGAACACCCAGCATCGAACCCCCGAACACCCAGCAGAGACCCCCGAATTCCAGCAGGACCCCCGAACGCCCAGCGGGAACCCCCAACAACCGGCGTCAAAGCGCGGCCCACGGCGTCAGCGTGCGGCCTTTGACGTCAGCAGTCAGTCTCCCGGCAGCAATCAGTCTTCTCAATGGTTTACCAAATCAGTTGGGGATGGGTTCTTATACCCTCCCAACTAATTTTGACAATCGTGATAGGTTAATCCAAATTTTGGATGTTAGTTTTCCCAAGTATAAATTTTAACCACAATTAATTGTGGACAATTTCAAGAAAACAACTTCTTTAAAAATAAATAAAAATAACAATGACAACAACTAAACTAATTTCTTTGGAATGGGGAATTTTAACTATGTATCTAGACTAATCTTAATAACTTTCTTCAATGATGCAATTGACCAGTTCCAACTACTACAGAAAAGAATTCCTCCACAAGAAATCTGACGCCGGATTACTTAAATTTCCTTGGTAAGGGTTTAAATTAAAATTTCACTGTATGGTTTAATTTTAATCTTTCAAGGTCAAAGCTCCGCCGTGCGGGAGCAACCCCAGGAATTAACAAGCAAATCAAAGTTTCAAGTACCCATTTCCAGGTTTTCAAGTACCTGTTTCCAGGTTTCAAAGTCAAAGCTCCGCCGTGCGGGAGCAACCCCAGGAAAAACCAGTATCCAAAGACCCAAACTAGTATTTTGAAAACTTAATTCTTAAAGGAGGTACACATGACAGTGTTTAACCGAACATTAAAAACTAATTTTCCAAAATTCCAAACAAAGTTCTAGTTTAATCACTAAAGGAGGTACACATGACAGTATTTAACCGAACATTAGCAATTATTCAAACCAAACACCCGTTATACAACGAGTTTTGGCACGTGGTAACACTCAAAACCTTTTGGCAAAGTCTAGCTTTGCCGCTTTAAAGTTTTAAGTTCACATACTAGTATCAATTCACACAAATGGTTGGTTAGTATCCAAAAGAACAATAAAATCAACTAGAGTTTGGGAACTACTCCCACAACTCCCAAAATATCAAAGTTTTGGGGCTTGAAGCCTCCAAATTCAAGAAATAAGTTAGTTAACACAAACAACACTAGAGTTAGGGGATTTCCTCCACCTAAACTCTTGAAAAGCAAAGTTTTGGGGCTTGAAGCCTCCAAATTCAAACAAGAAAAGAAAAGAAAGCTTTGAAGGGGCCCTCCGGACCTTCAAAGTACAAGAGAATAGAAGAAAATAGAAGAAAAGAGCCAAAAATTGGCTTAAAAAGTGCTCCGACAAGTGTCAGTAGCACGACAAGAGCAACAACAAGAATGAAACAAAGAAATGAGGGCCACGAACAACCTCGAGGAAGGGCCTTATATACTCGCTCCCGGCCCCTCCCCGGTAAGTTGTTCGTAAAATTATCTTTACTTTCAATCTAGATATTTTGCTAAACTACCTAAACGTATTTTCTAAATAATCTTTGTTTAATGGGAAGGAAGGTTCTCAAGCGAGTTCCTTCTAGGCCCTAAATGGCCTTAGAATCTTTTCCCAAATCAAATATTTGATTTTCCCAAAGATATTTTGAAAACCTACCTAATTAACCAAGATATTTTGTGTTTTAATCTAGGGTTAGTTCTAAATTATCTTTCTTTAGTCCAAAAGATGGCTTCTTACGCAAGACAAGTATCTTGAGCAAATCGAATCTTCAATTTTACAAGAGATATTTGCAAAATCAACCCAGATTAATCCAAAATTACCTTTTAAAAGTCAAACTAAGGGCTGACCCTCTCTATCTTTTGAGGGACAACTGAAAACTGAAAACAAACTGCGCCATCGCGTTCAGAAGACCCCAATTAGCCTAAGGGACCCCTTACCCCTACCTCTCCAACCGTTTTAAAGCGCAAATTTGAGTCACGGTAACTCAGAACAAAAGTTAAAAAGCTAACTTTTGGAGTTTGCGTCTTTTGATGAAACTGTCAGTCCTGGGTGGTTTAGAATATTCGTGGGAGTATGAATTGACCCTTGAAACGCTCCGTTCGGACACCGCTAGCTCCTGGTACGCCGGTCAACCCGCCGCCAAGTTGTAAATTCTTGTAAAATTCGCTGTCGGTGCTAATTCTGGTACTTGGGAATGTCGGAATGTCTTCAAACTTGACAGGGCTCTTTATTGGCACACAAAACACTATCCTAATTTTTAGTGAGATTTTACCGCAACATTGGTAATTTCTAGGAATTTATGAATGCAGTTTTAAGTGGTTGACTTCCCATGGAGTCATCGTGGAGTTTTGTAAAATTCCGAAACTTTTGGGCAATCTTCTACAAGATGTCCATCAACTAAGGGCAAAACCAAATCTCCAATAAGAATGCTATTTTTAGCAATTCTTTAATAATTTCCACCCGGGGGGAAATTATTCTTGATACCGGGGGAATCTTGGATGATCGGGCTTCTATTTGACCTCTTGGCATGCTTTGACCTAGAAAAGCACCTCTCTGTATGTTCCAATCATGATTTCCTCCATCTTGATCTATGAATGACTGTATTTCTCAAAATTATCTGCAAACAATAAATCTAACTCTTTCGAGTTGGATTTGGACTGACTCGGACTAGACTCTAATTTTTAACCAGTTTGTTACATGTATACTTATAGCGGTTGTATTACATGAACAAGACACTAGGACTGGTTAACTCTCAAATTCTCACATCGCTCGGAATTACTGACTTAATTACTTATATTTACTAAAAAGACCTAAAATTAGTGAAAATACAACGTTTTTCATGTTTCAAGCATTTAAGGCCGTGACACACCCCTTTGTTAGGGACTTCTACCAAAACCCTCAATAGTTTTATTTTTATATGTTTTTTCCTATTTTTCACTTAAAAATTAACCAAAAATCGCGAAAAATAAGTTCAGAGTTCCAAGTGTCAACTTGAGGGCTCACAAGTTCCCAAAAGTTCCTGCAGCCCTTTCTCTAAGAGTCTTGGAATTGGTATAAATGTAAATCAATTCCTCGGCACGCTTTGATGTCAATCTATTGCGGGATTTGTTGTGGACAAATGAAGACATGCTCCAATTGCGTTCACTCGATGATGCAGAACACACTTGTGCAAGGATCTTTTTTGCAATCGCTGTAAGTGTACGAGCACCAGCTCCAAGAAGGTCCCACCATTTATGAGGCTCCAAATTTAAGGTATTTACATCAGAAAGTCCACCAAAAATGCCTCAACAATCTCGAAATGCTTGGTCCTCAGACAAAGCCAAAGCAAATGCTTGATCTCCAATTGCCAATTTGCGCAATACTCTCAATATGGCTTCTCTTGCCTCATCATCATCCATTAGCATCACTTTATCAAATAAAAAGGGATTCAATAGAGCCCCTGCATAATGCAGATTTGTCCTAAGCATGTCCCAACGCTTGTAGAAACCATCGATGGCAGAAATTGCATACCATGGTTCCAATGAAAATGGTGGATCCCTCAAAGATAGAACATGCTTTTCCACCTTTTTCGTCATAAGCCATGCCTTGTCCATGCACGGGTGCTTGTCATTAAACTCTCAAAGAGCAACCAACACGGGCTCTACTATGTGCATGAATACTACAAGAAAATGGGGGTATAAATGACTTGTCTACAATGATTGCATCGACAACAATGACTTCAAAGTGACTACAAAATGACTAATTTGCAGTCATTGATGTCGGTGTAGTCATTGTGGACAAGTCATTTATACCCCCATTTTCTTGTAGTGGAAGTTCAAACATCTCCTCCAAAATTCATCTATTCGCACATATTGTTGCACATTGTTAGCCTTTCTTTGCTTTTGATTTGATGTCAATTTTCTTGTGCACTCATTCCATTGTGGATGGTGGACCATCAATTCTACCACTTCTCTCACCTCCACCAAACGCTCAATCATGAGAAATGTGGTTGCAAAGCACATTTGAACGGGATTTTTCAAAATGTGATTAGGAGAATGTTGCCGAAAAATTGCAAGTGACATGTGATGTGTGCAAGTGTATTTCACAATTGACTTTGCTTTCTTGATCATACTTTTTATCCAATCTTGCTTTCCCTAATCTTCAAGTGGAAGGTCAAGTGCATGTGCTAAACAACCTTGAAAATATATGTGTGGAAATCGACGAAGTAACAAAGCATCAACAACCAACATGTCCGCTACATGGTTTGTACAAACTTGTACCACGTTCTATGCCCTTACCTTGTCAATGTAATCACCCATACAATTAGCCACGTAAGTAGCATCTTTGCATTCACTTATTATGTCCATTGATCCAAGAAATACCTCTCCACTTGTACATGCCAGCATGACATTCATCAATGGTCAATGTGTGACATTGTTCCATCCATCAAAGCATATTGTCTAGTACTTGCTTGTTTGATATGTTGATTCCTTCTTGTACAGATAACTACCTCATCGATTGACTATGGATCAAACTAGGGTTGGGCGCGTCTGATGATCGTACTTGACAGCTTTGGCTCCTAGTATTTTCTCTTCCATCATTTGCTGAAACTGCAGCATCAGACTATCGCTCGCCACGTACTACACTTGGTAGTATTGTTGATGGTAATGTCACTTCTACGTTGCCTACATTTCCGTTTGGAGCGACCGCATGTATATGTCCTCTACAATTAAAAAACATTACTTTCACGGTTGCACTAGCTTTATTGCACGCTCTCACTCTAGGAAAGTTGTCATTTTGTCTGTATTCCAAATGGAAAAGCAACCAATTTTTTCGATAACTTAGCAAAGTTTTGCAAAACTTGCATAAAACTTTTCCATCTGGTCATAGTGTGTACCAAGGTTCCCAATGTGACCTTCTTCCTCCCATTGCTCTTATATGTTCTCCTCTACCTACCCCTGCAAAGAAAACAAGAAGATTAGGATTATGTTTGAAATGTGATGTAGAAACAACACTTGTTGCTCCCACAACAAATACCACCACAATACACTCTTCTTGGACTTTGCTCTAGAGCAATGGTTGTACTCCAACCAAGTCATGAGAGGCAAAATCAGCAAGGAAAAGTAATCTTGAATAGGCATAAGTCCTTAATATACACCATGAAGTTGTTCCTAAAACCCTAAATCCTAAACCCTCAACTAAACCGGATAGACGGAATGACGGCCTGATGTGTCGACGGGTGGACCCTAAACCTGACGAATTCAAAGTAACAAGGACAATATCACCAACCAAACCGTCCAGGCATCGACTTGGCCGTCCAGCGACAGCTTGGCTGTCCTTGGAGAGACGGATGCTCGTCCAGCGAGAGCCTCGCCATCTAGAAGACAATTGCATGTTCAGCGATGGCCTTGCCATCTAGGAGACGGAATGTCCGTCTATGAGGCGGATGTCCATTCTGCGACGGAATGACCGTCCAGGCGACGAACAGGCACTGCACAATGCGTCCAAACCCCATCGCCCAGCTGGACAGACTTCATCCGCGTTGTGAACAGTCTTGTCAACATTGGCGACGGGTTAGGATGCGTTAGGACAAACGCGTCATGACATTTAGATGTGAAAAACCCACGTCAAGTCCAAATAGACAACCTTGACTGGTTCACAACATGGAGAACAAACCTAAAACAATCCTCTCTTGCTCTCAAATCTCATCTAATGTGACAACTCATATAAGAACTTCATATTTCTATTCTAAGGTAGATTTTATACTATTCTAAGATATTATTACTATAATCTTAGTTGTAAACATTGCATCATGTATATAAGAAGGAAGAGTTCTTTTGGTGAATATAAAGTTTGTTAGGATGGCAATGGTCACTTTGTAGGATTGGGGCCATAATTGGGTATGACTTACAATATTAAAGGTTTATTTGTGTCAACCTTTACTCAATTGAAATATATCATAAAATGGTGAATTTTGTTTTTAGAAATGCTAAATTGATATAGTTTTTTTTTTCTTCCTAAATTTTCATCCATTCAATCATTTTTATCCACTTCGGATATTTTTCATCCAATACACTACAAAACAATATCATCGATCACTACTCATATTTTTCCCAAAAAATTGACTATTCTTGAGATTCTAGGTTCACTCTTTTTTTTATTCATTAGAAAATCTAGTAAAAATATTAAGTGTCATTGTATATTGTGCATTTTTTGAGGTGCTTATTTCTATTTGATAACCTTTTTTTGCAAAGGTAGGACCTAAACCTCAATTTAGGAAGAAGACAATCCAATGTTGTTAGATTGCATGCAATCATGCTTTATTGTCAATCCAAAAAAACGCAAGTTGAATAAAAATTAAAATACAATCTAAAATCAAGAATAAGCTAAAGACCCAAGAAAGGGTGATTTCCAAGATTTTAGAAGGAACTCTATTAAGTTTGAAACTTTTTGGAACTAATTATTTTACATACCAAGGTCAACTAAATTGGATTAATTTTCTGACTAGTTTAAGACATAATTCTAATATTGGTAGTAAGTTTATATTAATCCTATGTCACTCAATTAATCCATTTGGGATCATCATTATCTTCTCAGGCTTATGTGTCTAATTTTACCTAACAAATTTTACTAGTAGTAAGAAACGGATTCTTGGAATACCATGCTACAATGTCAAAGCTTGGTGCTAATCTACTAAAATCTTTGTCTTTATTAAACTCTTGTTTAATTCAACTATAAAATCTTTTAGATACCTACGAAATCAAAACTACTTTTAAAATAAATAAAAGATGCAAAATTTCTTTCTTGACTCGAGTACTTGAGTTTGTTTAGAGATCACTAGCAAAAAAATCTTATGACTTTCCAATGCTTATCAAAATGACATGACACAAGCTTGAAATGTGGAGAATAGTAATTAGAAGCTACTCAAAAAATTATCAAAAACTAAATTAAAAATCTAGGTAGTCACAAAGAGGTGAAAGAGCATACTTAACCCTAAAGGACCACAAGGTCACCATACAACTTTTGCAACATGTTTTTTTGCACCCTTAGTCCTTTAGGGGTTAACAATGCAAACCCCCATTATGGTGAATGAAATACTTTAAGGAGTTAACAAGACAAACACACTTTTCGAAACATTCATCGTCCAAACTACCTTTTGGATGGTTGAAGAAACTTGAGGATTCAGCCATTGAATGATAGAAAGTTTAATATCGAACATCTGCACATCTTGAAAGGAGGGTTCACAAGACAAGGGGGGTCCAAAAAAATGATTACAATTGGGTACTAGTAGGGGTGCGCTACTGAGCTTAGTACTAGATCATGGACCCAAACAAACAAAGGATTTTTGCAGCACTACACCCAACGTCGAGCAAATGGATATTTCTGGCACGCACACACCCCGCCATGGCCATACCTTGCCTCTCTTTTCCTTTATTTTTATTTTCCCCCCTATTCTATTTCAAGAGTGAGTAGGGCGGCTGATGCCAACCGCCCTTTAATAATAAGACTCCTGGATTCTGCAAACCCAAGTTGGAGTTTGGAGATGATGAATTGATGATGTGTACCTTACCTTTAACTAAACTTAAGCTAAGTTTAGCTTAGTTCAAGCTCATGGTTCAGTTGTTGTTATTGACTTCCATGGCTTTCTGCATGTACGAAAGTGGGTCACACTCTCTCCCTAACTGTGGGAATTCCACCACTCACTCACTCACTCACTCCAGCAGCAGCAGCAACAGTCCCACAACTGGCACCTGCAGTAAAGTGCAGAAATTGTAAGTTTAATAATATTATTATACTATACTGGTCTCCAATTCCAGTGCGCATTTCTCAATTATCGAGAATCTTACTCCCAAAGTAGAAGTTGGTTGGGGGATTTACATACATACAAAAAAAGCTGCGGATGGGGTGCAAACTGCAAAAGCACTCTCTGTTCTGTTCTGTTCAATCTCCACAGTCTGCAGTCCACAGTCTACAGTCCACATTCTCCAATCCAAAGGAATCATTTGACTTCTGGGTAAGTAGGGTCACTTTTAGCACTGTAACGATATGAGAAAAAACGGTAATGGAACTTCTTCTCTTCCAGCAATCCAGCCTAAGTTTTAGGGTCTGATTTCCATGTGCAATCACTGACCAGTTGGTGGACACAGGCCAAGTTAGAGGAAAAGACTGAGATGCTACTTAAGCAAAGTCATGACAAAACAAATTTCCCTTGCACTGGTGAAAGGGAGAGTAGGACTGAACATTGGACAGACCGTCTGCAATGAATTTTGAGTCCCTGGTACTGTAAGTTGCAAGGAAATCCTTTTCTTTGGCTTCCCCCTATGGTAGGTGCGCGCGCACTCACACCAAATGAAAGCAACACCACGTTTGGATGTTGTGATTATTAGATTGGCCAAATTTTTATTGATATATTCTTGTTGGCAAATGAAAAGTGGTTTCAATGCCCCAAAGAATGTGACATTTGGATACTGTATGCAAAAGTTGTGAAGGGTCAAAGTTTTTTTTGGTAGAGGTTCTAAAATTGTCTCTTTAACAAAAGTACATATTT
Source organism: Rhytidiadelphus loreus (assembly GCA_947034895.1). Lineage (NCBI taxonomy): Eukaryota > Viridiplantae > Streptophyta > Bryopsida > Hypnales > Hylocomiaceae > Rhytidiadelphus > Rhytidiadelphus loreus. The sequence goes on along the minus strand of OX344765.1, from coordinate 20,809,548 downwards.
GTACTATAAGTTGCAAGGAAAGGAAAGGAAATCATTTTCTTTGGTTTCACTAAAGTAGGCATGCACACACCAATGCGCCACATTTGGGTGTTGTGAAGAATTGTTACAATTAGATTGGCCAAATTTTTATTGATAATTTCTCATTGGCAAACGAATGGTGGTTTCAATGCACCTTTAACCCCTAAATGTCCAAATAACGTTTTTTTGGCAACATAGCAATTTTGGGCAGCTCACTACACACAAAGTTTTTCTTTTTTTTCTTTGAAAATTTCACACCATATGGGGACGAGGAGTATCTTTAAGGCCCAACAATTTTCATAACTTTTGACTACATGATTTAAAAGTTATTGCATGATATGTAATTTTCAGTGTTCAGCGGGTAGCCCGGGCAGAAAATAAAAAACTTCTTTGAAAATCACTTTCAAAAAAATAAAAATTTGAAATTGATTCTCTAGATTTTTATTTATGTGGTAAGCTTTGAATCATTCCATTTTGATTAATGAGATGAAGGTTATGAGGGATTTTAGTATGGGTTAGTTTGTGGGTAGTTATGGAATCTCTACATTAAAATAAACATTGAAGTCCTTTATTTAACTCATTTTTAAATATTTTTGGAAAAAAATAAAAACATTAGGTGTATGTTGTTTATAACAACATTACAACCATTGGGATTGGAATTTTTCAATTCTATAAATAAATTGTTAACAATTTAGTATTTTGAATCATTCTCTATTTCCTTCTACTTACTATTTTTTTCCTATATGTTGTACAATTCCAAATGATCTAAAATTTTTCAAGAATGTAGCCAACTTGACTTGAGGAATGAATCCAAAGAATAACCACAATTTTGGACATTTTTTCATACAAATGCGACCTTGTGAAGTGAAGCTTCTCGTATTTTCACAGGGCCAAAAAAAGGATTTTTGTCACTTCAAACATTAATATCTTGCAATCTACACGGTGGAAAATTCTGAATTTTTTTTCTACATCTTCTCTAACTATTTTACTACAAGATATTATGGTTATATGTGCCTAGAAATGTTTTTCATCTAAAATTTGGTGCTTGTAAATGCAAGGGCAGTTTTGGAGCAGTTTTGGTGAAAACATAGTCTCTGATGTTTAGGGGTTAAGTGTTATGTGTGATGCGTGACACGTGAAGGTGTTATTTGACATTGATTGTGAATATATGGAGGTGGAAATTTGGTTTGGAAGACTTCAAAAACAATAGAAGCTTTACAAGCAATTTTTGGAGGATTGGACCTTGACAATGTCTTTTGACACCATGTTTGAGCCCTCAAAGCCAATATCTTCCACATGCAAATTTGGAGACTTGTTTTTTCTAAGTCCCTCACACATATTACTTAGAAAAGATCACACTATGTCTATAGGTGTAAACATGGGAGTATTGACACCATTATGTTTCAAAATGAGTTTTGAGATGTTTTAGGAACATTTAACATGTGATGGAGTTGCAAAGGAGGCTCAAGATAGAGCCCCATAGCCATGGCTTTAAAGTCTTTAGGTTTTAAAAATAAATAAGCCTTGAAAGACCTAAAATGACTTGACCATGCATTATTGAAACTAAATGTAGAATCTTTTAGGCATATATGAGATAATTCAGCTAATAGGAAGAGAGTAACCTCATGGTGAGATAAAATTGATTTAATGCAAAACTGTGAAGTACGTTTGGAAACATGAAAATGTATCAAGGGAGCTTTCCTCGAGGGCATAGGAGTCACATTTGCGAGCTTAGAGTAGAAAAATTTGGTATATAGCAAGGGACCGCAAATTTGAAGAGTGTTGTAATCTGATTGTTAAGTCACATATCAATATTGTATTTGGTCTAAAATATAGTAGAATATCTAAAATAATTCAAAATTCCAAATGTATGTAGATTAGAAACCCAAAAATAGTGGAAGTTTAGGATACGTTATGAATACCGCCTAAATTTACCTCGCATGTGACAAATCTTGGCTAAAACAATACAAAAAAAACCTAGTGAGATCCCTAAGTCATCCCCCAAAGATAGGTTTTAGTATTAGATGAAATTTGAGGGCAAGGAAGGGTTGTTTCAAGCTTGCTCCCTACCCTTGAACCAGTAAGAATATAAAAACATTAAAACATTTATAAATATTTTATAAAACTCCAATTGTAGGCTCGTAGGTTTCAAAAACTCAAGACAAACCAGAGGAGGGTATTTACTACAAAAGTAAGGTGTTTGAGGGTTGAAATCAGGTCAAGAATCCAATGGCAAAATTGGTTTGTCAAGATTTTTTTTTATATAAAAGATTCCTTGGTTACCAATAATTAAAGGGATAGCAAGATTTTAATCTTTTTCTTCAAAGATATAGAGTAAAAATACAAGTCTACACATATTTTGTGGGATTCTATGAGAGGTTCCGTACAAAAATTTAGAATCTTCGAAATTTCAAAAGATCCTCTCCTAAACAGTCAACTACTCAAACTAATTATGGAAAATTCATAGAAATTACATAGGTTTCAATAAAATCTCACTAAGAACTAGTATAAATTTTTTTATGCTAATAACGCACCCCAACAAGTTTCAAGTCATTTCAATATCAACAAGTACTTGAACTGGTGAGATTCTCCAATTCTAGAAAAAATTGGGAAATATTTGAAGAGTTGATTGGCATTCCCAAAGCATACAGAATTAGAACGAGGTTGAAGTAGAGACTTTTATTATTTCCACACCTTCCTCATCACCTAGGCTAGTCAATCTCTTTAGAAAAGGTAAATTTCAATAGTTGGATTTTATCCCATTTTTGTTAACCCCTAAAGTCCCACTGTCCCTATGGAGGAGAAAACGGATTTTGGGCAGGCTCCTATGATCTCAATTTTTACTGAAATTTTTTAAACTTTCTCATAAGATAGATAAACTTATGAGCTTTCCGAGAATATAATTTTTATTCCAATTGGTGCTTGGGAGCAAAAGTTATGCCAACAATAGCTTCAAAATGAGGGAGACCAGGTAACAAAATAAATCCACAAATAATTGAAATTAATATTTTAATATTTTTTTTCTTGTAGATTATATTTTCTTCTACATGAGAAGCTTTGATTCAATCCATTTGTATTAGTGATGTGAAAGTTATGGAGTTTCTTGTTTTGCAGGCAATCATAGCAACTTCTTGAAAGATTTTTTTTCTTCCACTTTGAATACTAATATCTTTCAATCTACATGGTCAAACATCACAAATTTTTTATCATGTGATCTAAGACAAGTGTAGAACACAACCCTGTAGTTAGATTCTACAAAATATTTTAAAAATTTATTTCATAGGTGAAAGTAGCAAAAGTGGTAGTTTTGAGTGGTTTGGCAGAAAAATGGCTTTGGGAATTTAGGGGTTTAAACTTGGCCCTAGCTTTTTGTGACTTTTACATTAGAAGTTTGGACTAATGTAGAAGTTGAAAATTCTAAAAATTATATTGTATGTGTTTTGGCTTGCCGGGAGGGCCATTTTAGGTTGGTTCCCATTGCTAGGAACCAGCTAGTGTTGTCTGGAAAAAAATTTAATATTAAAAAATTAATTAATTTTTAATTTTAAAATAAAAATATTAAAATAAAAAACATTAAAAAATAACAATTTTAATATTTGCTGACATGACAATCTTTCATCTACGTTGTCGTGTTAAGAGCGTTTACCTCGGGAAATCACGAGGATTCTAACTACGACTAGAAATGGCTTAGGAATGAAATAAATTGTGACTTGAAGAATCTTCAAATCTTCAAACTGCTACTTGTTGTCCTATCCTGTTGTATTTCTAAATAGGCCAAGGGTTAAGGTAGAGTGATGAGAAACCACGGGCTTCGGACATGTAAAACGGGACGGTCAGACCACGAGCTGAACTGTCCGAGGGATTGGATCCTAAATTTCAAACCCACGGTCACCAACAAACTTGCCTCACCAGTGGGAACAACATAAAAGTCTCGACCATGTGGGCAATTAACCCCACTTCGTCGCATCCACAACACAAAATGAGGCTAGTGTTGGCGTAAACCAAACTGCCTGCAACAATAAAATTAAATTTACAAAGCCACAAGCCACACACACATATACAAGTCTTCAACACCTCCTTCAAACTCCAACTTCAACTTCCAATTCTCAAGCTGGACTTTGTTTGAGTGCCATCAATTCTTTACAGCTCCAAATGAAGTGAGTGATAGCTTTTTGGAAAGCTAACACAAACTTCTACTTTTTCTCCAAATTTCAAGCAATTCTAAAACTCTGTCCAAATTCTATGGCTGTCCATAGTTTCAGCTATGAGAAAAGGAGGGCAGTAAACCTTCCTTGACTTTCACACTCACAACTCACTCATACAAAATCCAAACAGAATGAGTGATATCTTCATGCAAAGCTAACACAATTTCCTATACTTCCTCTAAATATCATTGCAAATCAAAAACCTGCCCGTCTTTTATGGCCAGTCGAAATCTCTGCCCTTTTATTTCAAAGGCAACAAACCTCCTTCCACTCAAACTAGCACAACTTTTGATTCACAACTCCAAATCAAGCAAATGAGAACAATTTAGAGACTACACACCATGATACGTAACTCCTTCAAATTTCATTTCAAACTTCTTTAAAATTCACAACACAATGCCCCTCCAAACATTTGAGTTCTCCCTAAACTCACAACGGGAGAGAAGATGAAAAGTGTTCACCTTTTCTCCACCTTATCTTCACTCTAACCACACAAACAAGTGGGGTCAGCCTCTAACTCACTTCCAAAAAACCACAACATGAATAATTGAGCACTTATTTGGCCCCACAACTATTTTTTTATCTTTAACTTTGAAAGAAATTCACTTCAAGTTCACCTAAAAGATAAACTATTTGAATATTTCCCTTAAACTACTTCACAAACACAAATTTATTGTAATAAATTACTCCAACTATGGAATGAAGAACTAAAATTCAACATATATCTAATAGAGGTAAAAATCTAGAGCTTCAATCGAAATGTGACTCCATCTGCAAGAATTTGAGGATGCGTTTGATGGTAGCAGCAACGTAATCGGCACGATCTGCCTTGGTTAAGGGATTAACTGGCCCTTCCAACCATCGTTGATGACCACGACTCCCTTCGATAAGCCTCACCATGCAATAGTACTGCTCGTCGTTTAAGCCCTCAAAACATCCTTCAAATATTACTTCACGGTTGTCGGGTTCAACACATCCAACTTGTAATAAAATCACCAATGCCCGAGCGTCACGCTGAAGGTTACTGTGCCATCATTTCTTCACGCAAGGTTGTTTCGGTGGTCGAGATGGCCCAGCTTCATCTTCTGGTCGTCCATGTAGCAATGAAAGATTCAATGGCAGTTGTGGCTAATCCGACAATTGCAATAAATAAAATTCAAACTCACGCTCCGGTTGAGATTCTTCATCTTGAGGCTCAAAAAAATCCTCCAGTTCGACATAGTATAATCTAAATAAAACATGAAGAAGAAGAATATCAAATGAGATGAAGCTTTCAAGTACATCCTTCTCTATATTGTCGGAAAGAGAAGACGTCACCTTGAAGCCACCTCAAATGACGTTATCTTCTTTATAATACTACAATTATTTAAATCTATCTAAATCATGTATATATACATACTCTACATAATGTCTGCATTTGCAGCACGACAACGTCAATAGGTTGCATGGCAAAGATCCTAGAGTTTGGGAACGCTGAGGAATACAAGGGAACCTGTAGCCTTTAACAAAAGTTGAAATTCATCTAATGGATAAAAATCTTGTAGTAATAAGATTACCACTTAATAATTGAGAAGGGGGTGCCTTTGGAAAATGCATATTAGAGTTTCCTTCTCCCTCTCAATGGCCAAAAAATCTAATAATATAGATCCAATAGGAACAAAGGACAAATCAAAGGGTTACTTTGTTCCTATTGGATCTATATTATTAGATTTTTTGGCCATTGAGCCAAAACTTGCCAAAAGGTGTTTTAGGAGCAATTTTGCTTCATTGTTTGCATTTTTGAATCAAGTTTTGAAGGACATTGGGGTCCCTTCAAACCTTGCATTCACTTGTGAACTTATATATTGTGTTGTAATAACTTTGGTGCTAGTATTTGGTTATGCTAACCCTAAAAATAAGCCCTCCATGTATCTTGGTGATGCTACTTGTAGAGTCCCTCTAGTGTATTATTTGGAGATTTTATATGTATTCTTTGATGAGAATTTCACTCTTGTGAGAAATCTCCTAGAGGTTGGAGGTTCTTACACTAACCATTATGATCAGTTGTCTATGTGAGACTTGTGTTTAAATTGTACTAATTTGTTGTGTTCAAATTGTACTAACATTCCTTTTATATCAAGAATTATAGCATAGCTTTTGCTTCCAAGTTCCGTATTTTTTGTTTTTATGGTGAAGTTTTGATCTTTCTATGTGTCACACTTATAGTTCAAATTGTTAAAGACTTCCATATGGTGAAGCTTCAAACCCTCAAACATTATTATAAAGATCAACAATCACATTAAAAGTTCAAAACAAATGGTTAACTTTAATCATATCTTTTTTCTACTTTTTTTTCCCATCCAAGTGAAACTTTCAAGCTAGAACCAACAATTAAAACCAACACTCCATGTTTAGAACCAACATCCAAAGTTTTAGAATCAACAACCCAAGTTTAAAACTACCTCCCATAGTTCAAAACCAACAGCTACAATTTGAACTCCCTTTCCACCCAACCAGTACCCCCCGCCTTCAATACCTTGGCCGATACCCACCAAGCTGAGGCAAGATAGGGTGAGGAACTGTTGGCATGGGTTGGGCATGGTTCTAAACTATTGGGTTATGCAAGATCTTGAGTTGTTGGAGGTCAAGTTGGGGTCTATATAAATGGGGAAGCCAAGGACTCTTGAGCTAGGGTCTATGCAGAAGCAAGGAAGCCAGAGGCTCTGGGTAGGAATTTGTACAAAATTGGAGAAGCCATGGGCTCTAGGGTTACAAAAGTAGAAAGCCAAGGGAATCAAATTGTCTAAGTTTTGCCAATAAAAGAAAAAGAAAAAACAAAAGAGACCTATACACTATAGAAAATGAAACTAGTCAAGAGCTAGAGGGTGAAGATGAAGTATTGATCAAGTGTGTATAGTAAAGTAACAAGAGAATTAGAGAGAGTAGAACTAAAGGTGGAAGTATATCCATGAAGTGAAGAAGGATAGGACTAGAGATAGGATTTGGCTTTGGCAAATCATATATTAACCCCTAAAGTCCAGAGGTCATTTTTTTGTCAAAAACCACTCAAAATTGTCATTTCTAGTTTGTCCAAAAAAACAAAAAAAACACTTTTTTTGGAACTGAACCATAGGATCTTGAACTTTACTTGTTTGAGATTATGTGGTAAAAATTTCATGAAGTTTAACCATACAAATTGAGAGATATGAGCATTCAAAGTTGAAAAAACAAGTTTTTCTGAACACTGGACTGCAATTTCAGATGACTTTGATCTCTATTTGTGGAAAAAATGTGCACTATAAAATTTGAATTTAAAAATTATTGTATTGAAGAATTGAGTTGGAAGTCTAGGAATTTAAAAAAAAATAATAATAACTTGATTTTCATACTTAAAAAAATTGTCAAGTAGAAGTAGGTCTAAGATTGAAAGAAAAACTAAATTGTTAATAGCTCTTAGATGGGATTGAAATACAATAATTCCAACGGTGAGATTGTTCTAGCAAGCAAACTTAATCTTTTCAAAAAAAAAAAAAATTTGAAAAAATTTGAAAACTGCATTTTGAAATGAATCCTAAAAGTTATATTTTCAAAAAGATGCTTAAATTGCCCAAAAAATAAGATTGTTCATAACTTTCACATCACCAATCAAAATGGAATGAATCAAAGCTTCAGATGTAGACAAAACCAAATCTTTGAGGAATTTTTTTATTTTAATTATTTTGATTTTTTACAATATTTTCTGTATTGCCCGCCAAGTTCGGTTCTAGGCTTTTTGTGGTATAACTTTTCCTTCTAGGCACTGATTGAAATAAAAATTATACTCCCACAAAGCTTATCAACTTTTCTATCTTAAAAAAAAGTTTTAAAAAATTAGGGTAAAATTTCAGCCCATAGGAACCTACCCAAATTTCAAATTGTCCCCCAAGGGGACAATGGGACTTTAGGGGTTAATATTGGTAAGTTGGATACAAATAAAGGTCTTTCAATAATTGACTCTTAAACAAGGGAACAATAGAAGGACAAGAATTTAGAATTATTTGATTTTTGTCTTTGAAATTGAATAGTGGTCCCCTTGCCAAAGTCAACTACTTGACATTAGCAATAATTTAAAGAAAAAAATTCCTACAAAGAAAAAGATAGAGTAGAGAGGAAAAATAAGGAAAACTAGAAGGAAGAGAGTAGGAAAAAACTTACAAGAAAGATTAAGAAGTTAGATTGAACTTGATTCCACTACTTGTATAAAAAAATCTAAACTTAACCCCTACATCATTTGGGCTATGTTTTCACCAAAAACACTCCGAAAGTGCCATTTCTAGTACAAGTACCAAATTTTAGAAAAAGAAATAATTTTTAGATATATATGTACCATAGGATCTTATAAGGTGCTAGTTTAAAAAGATGTGGAGAAAGTTTCAGAAATTTTTACCATGTAGATTGCTTGATATTAGCGTTTGAAGTGAAAAATCCTTTATCTGGCTCTTTACAAGGTCACATTTGTATGAAAAAATGTCCAAAATGGTAGTTACTCTTTGCATTCCTTCTTCAAGGCAAGTTGGCTAAATGCTTGAAAATTTTCAAATCATTTGAAATTGTACAACATACAAGAATAAAATAGTACGTAGAAAGAAGTAGAGACGAGAGTAGAAAATGATTTAAAATACGAAATTGTTAACAATTTATTTATGAAATTGAAAAATGCCAATACCAATGTTTATAATGTTGTAATAAACAATATACACCTAGTGTTTTTATTTTTTCTCAAAAATATTTAAAATAGAGTTAAATAAAGGACTTCAAAATTTGTCTTTGAGTAGAGATTCTATAACTACTCACACACTACTATCTTTCATCTTATTAATCAAAATGGAATGATTCAAAGCTTTCCATATATAGATTAATCTAGAGAACCAATTTCAAATTTTTGTTTTCTTAAAAAGTGATTTTTAAAGAAGTTTTTTTGTTGCCCAGGCTACCCTTTGAGTAATGAAAACTACATATCATACAATAACTTTTTAATCATGTAGTCAAAAATCATAAAAAAATTTGGGCCTTGAAGCTACTCTTCAAGCACATGTTCTGTGAAAAAATATAATAATCCATTTGTAGTGAGCTACCCGAAATCACTTTGCCGCCAAAAAACCCGCAATTTGGATATTTAGGGATTAAGTGATGAAGAAGTTACAAAAGAAAACCACAATAGAGAATGATGGAGGTGCCTAGACAATCTTCAAACACCTCTTAGATGATGTCGACTTTGAGGTGCCTAAATCACCCATTTTCCTCCATGGCTTTTAAAAAAAATTCAAACATATAGTCAAAGTTACAACCTTATTCAGACATCCAAAAGTAGTTTTTATTTTAAGTTTGGCTTTAGATACTTGTAGAGGATTTCTAGAGCTTTTCAAAAACATATTTTAATTTAGGAAGTAGATTAAAAATGAACATGATATTAATGGACAAAGTTTGGTAGTAAAAATCGATGAGAAATAAAGAAATTCATCCAAAAAATGTCAAATTAGAAATTTAGAATCTAGCTTAAATCCATAGTCCAAAAGTCCAATTAAAAGTTAGTTTAAAGGTATAGATTGATAAAAACTAGTAGATGAAGTTTTGAAGTATTGAATAGCAGCCAAACTTCATCCACCTATAACTTTCACTAGGAAAGTCCAAAATCTAAGTTTCTTAGCATTGTTAGATAAGAAATTTTAGTCCCTACAAGGAAAGAAAATACCAAAACTCTAAAAATAAAAAGATAGAAGAAAATTATCATACAAAAGATAGAAGAAAGTTAAAGTTAAATCTACCTTTGAGCCTTAAGAGTTAAATGGAGAGCAATTTAGAATCTTTTAAAGACAACTATACAATACTTAGGATTTATCATCATTTAGAATAAAATTAAAGGGTGAAGTTTAGGATTGAGATTGGATGAATGTAGAGAGTCTTCATCCATTCTAAGTCAAACTTGAAATTTAGCTAGGGGAGGTCATTTAGAGTGTCCATTAGAAACCACGTGCGAACAAAACTTTGGACACCCTATATACTTTTTGAATTTTAAATAAAAATAAATAAATAAAATATGAATAGATATCCTACTTTGAAAATTTATGTTTTGAATTATTGATATTTTTATTTGTTAATAATAATTAGTTACAAATTTTTGAAGTAAAAGGATACACTGTAGATTTGAAAAATAACTTTCACATCCCTATATTATATAAGAAAAAATTGTCTAAAAAATGAACAAAAAATTCCTAAAAATAACTCATTATTGAAAGCTCATTTTGAGTTGAATATTGACTCAATGGTCATCTAAATGTGTCCTCTATAATTATTTGAGTTGAAAAACATGCCATTTTAGTTCATTTTCAACCTCTTCTAGAAATCATTTCATATTTTATTTGAGTTGGAAATTTTGGCAATAGATAGCTATAGTCATTATTAAACAATGTTCAAAATTTTAGGTTGAAATTATACTTTATTAGAAACCACTTGTTCGCACGTGGTTTGTTATAATAGAACTAAGTGCACCCCCCGAGAAATTTAGAAAGTAGATTTAACTTTAACTTTCTATCCAAAATCAAAAGTTGATTTAACTTCAAAAGTTGGTAGAAAATCATGGAAGGCCCAACTTCAACTGCCTCCTTCAAGGCCCAACTTCATCTAGTTATAACTTCTATTAGGAAACTCCAAATGGGTTGAATTCTACCATTTCAGAAATTACATATTCTTATCTTTTGATTTATGATAGATAAATTTTGAAATAGGGCATTTTTGTATCAAAGAGATAGGACTTTTGAAATTTTTGATCTTGTAGCTGATTTGAGAAGATGTGAAAAAAATATATAAAAAATTCCATTGTGTAGATTGCAAGATATTAGCATTTGAAGTGACAAAAATTGTTTTTTTGGCCCTTTGAAAAACAAGGTAGCTACACTTCACAAGGTCACATTTGTATGAAAAAATGTCCAAAATGGTGGTGCTTCTTTAGACTCATTCTTCAAGGCAAGTTGGCTACATGCTTGAAATTTTTTAAATCATTTGAAATTGTACAACGTATAGAAAATATAGTAAGTAGAAAGAAGTAGAAAATGATTCAAAATACAAAATTGTTAAGAATTTAGTTATGGAATTGAAAAACACCAATTTCAATGGTTGTAATGTTGTAATAAGCAATCTATATCCTATGCTTTTATTTTTTTCAAAAAATATTAAAAATTGAGTTAAATATAGGACTTCAAAGTTTATTTTAGAATAGAGAATCCATAATTCCCCACAAAGTAAAATTCCTCATAACTTTCATCTCATTAATTGAAATGGAATGATTCAAATTTTACCACACATATATAAATCTAGAAAACCAACTTCAAATTTTTATTTATGAAAAAAGTGATTTTTTATGAACTATTCAAATTACCCAGCTAGTGAAAAAACCTACCTATCATACAATAACTTCATGTAGTCAAAATTTACAAAAATTGTTCGGCCTTAAAGATACTCCTCATCTTCATTTTGTGCGAAAGATTCAAAAAATAAAATAAAATCTCCATTTGTAGTGAGTTGCCCAAAATTTCTATGTTGCCATAAGATGTAGCTTTGTCCTTTAGAGGTTAAGTGCTTCAAATTGTGTTAAGTGAATGTTATGTTTGTAGTCACTTGTTGTGATTTTGCCTATCGCGTATTCTCCAATGTTTGACTTTTTCACTTTACTTTTTTTTTATGACAAAGTTAGAGGGTTGAAAATTGCCCCTCTTTTTTGAGTAATTTTAGGGGGCTTAAAATACCATAAATTAGGAAATTAGGTAATAATAGGGACCATTTAATTGTTCATAGTCATCAAAACACCCTTAAAAATAAAAAAACCTAACTGCACGTAAGCACAATCCTTTACATGGAGCCTTGAGGATAATATACATGTTGATGTCAATAGCATTAGACATTTGTAGCATAATTTCACATAGAATAAGACATACAAGCTAGAGCCCAAACCTTTTGATCGTCCATCAAGGTCAAATATTTCATGTCAATTTTTTAGACCTTCCTCAATTTATTTGAGATATTTTGGCTAGTATGGATTTTGCAAAGCATTAATGCTAGGATGGATTGGCATGTGATGACAATCAATGTGGATAGTGGGACTTATAGCGGTTTAAATTAGGAGCAACTTTCCATACCATAACTAAAGGTCTTCATAGCTATCATTTTATAGATGGGCATGAAGTGCCAACTCACCATAAAATCTTATTGGCTTATGGAGGGTCATGTATTTCATTATCCTACTATCTTGGACTTTATATCTTGATCTCTATTTGTATAGTTGACAAAGTGTTTGCACATTATTGATCCAATTACGTATGAGAAGGATAGCACAATGCTAAGTTGTGACAAAATGGGCTAAATGAGGTGGTTGATTGATGTCATTCAAAGTAATTTCTAGAGGACATGGAATGTTGAAAAATTTGCAATTGTACATGAAATGATGATTTGTTATAAAGGCAAGTATTGTCTAGCATGGCAATATATGCCCTAGAAGCCCTAAAAATGGGGCTTGAAAGTGTGTTGCTTTGCAAAATTTGTTATCAACATTTGTATTGAATTTTGAGGTTATTGTGGTAAAAATCCCATAATAGAGGAGGCCCATGCACCACATGAAGGGATTCATGGAGATGTAAGATTAGCTACAATGTGGTCTTGCGTTTATTGGCTCTAAACAAGGCAAGGCCATGTAATAACTATAGACAATTTTTTTTCATCCATTGCGTTCTTCAAGGAATTATTGGATAGAGAGACATACTCTACAAGCACCTTCAATGTAATCAAGTAGACCTACCAAATGATTTGAAATATACCAATGGATCCAATCAACATTATGAGCGTTTTATCTCCACCCTTGAGATAAAACAAGCACAACCAGGTTCTTTGTGTTTTGGTATTCAACTCCTTAGTTAAATGTCTAAGCCTTGTCCAATTGGCCTTCTAGAAAATGGACAAGTCTTTTGTATTGATAAACACTACTTGGTACAAACTCAACTAAAATTGATGTAAAATGTAAAAGTTAGGAGTTTTTGGTGCTTCCAGCCAATGTGGGCCAAAACTCTGGACTTCCAAAGTAAAGTATACAACTTCCATCTTATAAATAGCTTAAGTTGTAGAAAACTGCATGCCCATTCCAAAATGATAAAAAACTTTGAAATTGAATATTCCTATCAAAAGTTATAACCAGATGAAGTTCTGCATCTAAGTTGCTCTATCCAACCTCATCCACCTTTTCCTATTGACTTATTTGTCAAAATCAACCTTGTCTTCCAGATTTTAGTTTTAGATAATTTCTAGACTCTGGGGTTTTGCTTTCACTTGCATTGAATAAATTATTACAATTGTCATCCAAATCTAACCTTCTTCAATGCCAAACTTCATTCTACTCTATCTTTTTTTTATTTTGATCTATTTTTGAAGTATAATATACTTCTAGAATCTTCTAAAGTTTACCCAAGTGATTTGAATTCAACTTTTTGTTTTAGTTATTTTTAAAAGTTTGCCTTGAAGATCTGCACAATGAATACTATTGTGGACTTTTAATTTCAATTGACTATTTTTGGTGTTTTAATGATTCTAAACCATAGAGCATAGAATTAACTTTCTAAAATATTAATAAACTTTGAAGTTGAACCTCCTTATCAAAAGTTTTAGGCAAATGAAGTTTTGCCTCTAAATTGTACTTCAAAATTTTATCCGACTTTTGTCTTCTAACATAAAATCGGGCCAAATTGTTTTTTCTTTTTGGTGTTTATTTGTGAATTTTATCTAGGTTATAAGATTTCAGTTTGACACGACTTGGATGAATTTTAGTACTTTGACTACTGAAATTCACCTATATATCTTCTTCAATTTTCATTTATTTTAAAAGTATAACTTGATTTTGGAAACCTCTAGAATTTATCTAAGTGATTCAAAATTCAAAAGTTGAGCTTTGATAGACACTTGAAGGTCAAATTTAAACATCTAATTTCCAATTTAACTAGGATTTGTACAAGAAAGTAATACACAAAGTAGCTAATTTAGAGACATACCTTTGACTTTGGTTCTACCATAGTTTCGTTCTCTTCTATGAATATTGTGATCATGTTATACAATCCATATTGTTTTATTTTATTGTTTTTTCTTAGTTTGGCTTTCTCCTTAAATATCGACTTCACAATGAACTACATGATATCTAATCTATTTGCTATCTCCTTTCATCCAACCTATTTCTTTCTACTTTCCTTTTCTATTTTCTAACTCCTTATTTTCTTTTGGTGCTATTTCCTAGGGATATTTTGAAGGCTTAAAAGTTGACTTCTATGACTCCTAATCGCTTCATGATTAACGAAAGAATCAAATAAAATTGATGACATATATCTCATCAATTTTTCTTATATGCTATTAAATCATGGCATCTTAAGTAGTTAACCCCTGAAGGACCAAACCCCATTTTTTGGCATATAGCGATTTTGGATAGCTGACTACAATCAAATTTTTTATTTTTTTCTTTGAAAATTTCACACAACATGTGTCTAAGGAGTAGCTTTAAGGTGCAATAATTTTCATAACTTTTAACTAAATGGTTAAAAACTTATTGCATGATATGTAATTTTCAACAATCGGCAAGCATCCTAGGCAATCCAAAAACTTCTTTAAAAAATACTTTTTTAAAGAAATAAAATTTTGAAATTTTGAAATTTTGTTTCTCTACATGTATATGTACATGTAAAGATTTGAATAATTTTATTTTAATTAATGAGATGAAAACTATGAGGAATTTTAGTTTGTGGGTAGGTATGGAATCTCTAGACACCATATCCTAAACCGCAATGTAGATCAAACCATTGTTTAGCCTCATTTTGTGTTGTAGTGACAAAGTGGGGTTCTTTGCCCACATGGTCAAGACTTGCTATGTTCTCACAGTGAGACTGGATTAATGATCAATAAATCGTGAGTTTGAAAGTTTAGGATCCATATTCACCTAGTACGGTATCTTGTGGTATGTCGTTGTTTCTACTTGTCACGTATCCTATAATTTCTTATCCTACCTTATTATGTAAACCAACCTAACTAATGAAGAGTAGTTCTATAATGATGTAGAAGACTCTACAATCAAAACAAAAGATTTATACACGACTCCATCTTTTTTGTTCCTAGGTCATTCTTGGTAACAACCAAGATCCATGTGATTTTCCAAAGCAAACTTCTTTCTACCTCACACCACGCTAGCGGCTCATCAGTTATCTAATACATAACTGATTGTACATTTTTCAATTACAACCTTTGATCTTCATGATCCAAAGGTGTAGAAAGCAAGTTGAAAGGAAAGAAGGTTATGAGTTGCAACTTATAATGGCAATGGGAATGGGTTGCCAATGAAATGGTGCCACATTAGCGTTGAAAAGTTAACAACCGGTTATGAGATCTCCCTAATGGCTTTGGGGCATGTACCTATGGTTGTGGGGTATGGATTTCTTGGCCTTGGGACCCAAATATCTCAATTGTTTATTTTTCTCAACTTTCACTAGCTTCCAGGGTCTCCTTATAGACTAGTCTTTGTTTCTAAGTGAACTGGCTTACACAATCTTCCTAACAATTTGGAGGCATGGATTTCTTAGCCTTGGAACTAGATCTTTCAATTTTTCATTTTTCACCCTAGTTTGAATTGGCTTCTGAGGTCTTTTAAATAAACCAATTTACAGGGTCTTCTAATGACTAGTTTGTTTTCCTAAGTGAATTGATTCACATGATCTCCCTAATGACTAGTCTGTTTTTTTAAGTAAACTAGTTGGCAGGATCTCCCTAATGGCTTTTTTATTTTCTAAGTAAATTGACTTACATGAACCTTTAATGACAAGTTTGTTCTGTAAGTGAATTGAACTAAATTGACCAAGTATGGGTTCTAACTAGGATTTTGGAATTATGATACTAAATTTTTTGACAAAGGATGACTATGAGTATGCCACTTATGAAGCTAAATCATTGTCGTATCTTGAAAATCCAAATAACACCTTAATGAGGGAAGAGGATTCACATGGACCACAAAGTGCATGTTAAGGCTATAGGAAGATTTCTCAAGAAATTGGAATCCTCACCCAAGGTTTAATGTAAGACGCAAAGACACAAAGCTCAAGAGATGAACCTTGAGAATATACACATTAAGAGACAAGGATTGCTATTTGCATGTCAAGGCTCTAGGGGATTCTCACACAAAAGACCTAGTGCAAAATGACAACTATGAAATTATGACTTAAAAGTCTCTAAAAGCAAGGCTACATAACCACCAATGTTAACAACCAAAACCACAATTATGAAAACAAAACACGAGGTGCCAAAAATTGAAGGGACCTTCACGTCCTTCAAAGAGTGTAGCAAAATGCAAAGAAATGAGCAAAACACCACATGGACAACAAATGGCCCATATTGGCTAGAAAACTCTACATAGACAATTGAAACATTAAAAGTTCAATATTAGAAATGGAGTTATTTGAAGAGAGAAGGGTTGGTCTTTTACGCACTTCCCAAAGTCTTGCCCTCTTTGTTTAACTCCAAGATTTTTAGTCTTCAACTGCTAATTACAAAAAAAAGGTCAAATTTATTGCTAGAATAGCCTAAATCCTAACTAATAAAAAAAAACTCCAAATTCCAAATTAATTGCACCATTGGCTTTAGAAGGCCCAAATTTTCCAACAAAACTTGCTTCACTTTTTTCCAAGTCATTCAAACTTACATAAGACAATGAATTATCAAAGTAAAGAACTGTAAGATCCCAAATGAAGGAATTTACATTTTCCAAGAATTTTGAATTGCTTGGAGTACTAAAAAAGGTTGTTGGAGTAAAAAGAGACTCCACTTTGGCTTCTTTTGGTCTTGTGGCTTTAATCAACTCCTTAAATTTGTTAGAAATTTGTTGGAAATCATTGGAGTTGTTTGTTTTGATACTTGTCAATGTCGAATGCCTTGAAACTTGTTGGGGCAAGTTATTATAACTGAACATTCTATCCTAATTTTTAGTGAAATTTTATAGCAACTTGGATAATTCTAAGAATTTTTTAACAATAGTTTAAATGGTTGATTTTCTGTAAATATTTAACTCCTACAATTCAAAATAATCCAAAACTTTTAAGTTGACTTCTAAACAAGTTCCAAACACTAAACTTAGGCTCATATTTTTACTCAATTAGCATTTTCACAAGAAGGCTTGATTGTGATTACTTCCTTTTAAATTGGTAGAATGAAAATCATTTGACTAGAAGGGAATCTTAACAAATCAATTGCACTATTGAGAACTTGGCATGTTTTTATCTCAAAAACACCTTTCTTCAATCTTTCGTTGCGCCATTCTTCACACTAGAGTTTTTATTTACAAGGCCAATATCTAACTTTCTATTTTTCTCTCAAAATGGCTAATGATTTAGACTTCTTCTATTATGCACTCTTCTAGACCTAAAGGAAATTTACACATACACAAAATACTAATGATATTTTTAGCCAAGCTTTGTCAAATGCACTTGTATGTATGGGCTCAACGAGGGGCTCAATTCTAATTTGAAAAGGAAATTTCGTGATTGATTCTACATACTAGACTTGGACTACCTTTGCAATACCTAACTCACCTAAAAGCACAAAATTGGAGCATTTTAGGCACTCAAGTTTTTTAAATGTAAAACATTGAATTAGGAGGGACTTTATCAATTGCAATTTAACACAATTTTTAGAGAGGTTTACCTATAAAACCTAATAATTAAATGCAAAAGCAAAAAAATAAATTTGAGCTTGGAGTAACAACTTCAAGACTCACATATGGTATTGACCATTTGTAATACGGTTGTAATTCATGAGGAATCTAGAACTCTCTTCCTACATTGTCCATGGACACATGATCAATCTATACTAATATCTAGGACTCGAATTAAATTTTAAAGAGATTTAATCAAGAACTGACTTCTAGACTAAAGAAAGACTTTTGATGTAGATATGATCTTAATCTTGCACTAGATTGGTAAGACTCTTTGGTTCATTTTTCTATATCTTCTAGTTTTCAATCTTCTTGTTGGTTTTTATCTACCTCAATCAAAATTGACTTAGATCTATAAAAAATAAAATTCAAAAACCACCTTTTCTCTTTCAATGGAGTGAGTTTAGACTAAGAAGTCAAAAAAATATTTCAAACATGCCTTCCATTCTCAACAGAGTGAGCTTGGACTTAGAATAGATGTTGAAAAAAGCAAGACAAAACAAAAAGATAGAAAAAGAGAGGCAAGTGGTCCACCACCTCAATGCTTTGGAGCTCACTTATAAAAATGTCCCCAACACCATTGGTGATGGCTTCTTCCGTCACTAGCTAAGGAGATAGTGCCCTAGTGTTGATCTTATGTTCAAACCATTGTCATCAATGATACAATTCTAGGACCGATAACACATTGTGCCATTTAGAAACGTTTGTTGAACCTCTTCAATAGTATAAGTATTATTTTACTATTGGTCTATTGATTTTTTTTGACAAAGTAGAGTCTTCAATAAACAAGTGTAAGAAAAATCTTTAAAAACTATCAACATTAGAATGTTACAATCAGTTATGCTCATAGCAAAAATCTTGTACCAATCACTAATATTCAATTTACAATCAATCTTAGAAGGAATTTAAAATGATAGGTTTCATACTTTATAGAAAAATATTAGTTAATACAATCGTAGATTGAACTATATAGAGATGATCTATGGATTATGGTTTGAAACTTTTGTGTAAAAGTCATGACTAAATATTCAACCAAGTTATACTTTAAAAAACATCTTTACACTCTTGAAAAGCCGGACTATTATTAGGTTGTTTTTCATGAAAACAAAGTTTTTAATACTTTATTATAAAATGCTTCAATTATGAAAATATGCAAGTTTCAATATACAACCTAATTATAAAAGTAGAAATGTAACTTGTGGTGTTATAGCATGTTAAATTTAGTGCACATCCAAAATATGCTTGTAAAAATTGCAAATTGTGTGTATCATATTTTGTGATACAAGTGGAAGTATGAAATTATAGATGTAAAAGCACAATGAAATTAAAAACATCATAAATGCAAATATCTTAATTCAAAAGAAAAAACATTGTTTTTAAGTATCATGTATAAATAAATAATCAATCTAATATTAATAATATGATTTATTCACTAGAAGAAAACTGTGTTAGGATCCCTGAAAATATGTCACTTTGTTTTCGTTGAGTTCCTGGATCAAAACATAGTCAAAACGTAGTCAAAACACAGAAAAACGCAGAAAAAGTGTTTTTCTGCGTTTTGACTGCGATTTGAACCGGGAACTCAACAAAAACAAAGTGACGTATTTTCGGGGATTCTAACACAGTTTTCTCCTAGTGGTTCCTTCCTTTCATGGACTTTTTTTGTTGGATTTTTTTATGCATTATATCTCAAAAACTATTGAGTAAAGTTAAGGTCACATTATTAGATAAATTCCATCAACTACATATCATTAGAAAAGCATAATTACGAAAATGGCATTTCACTTGGATCATCTAAAATTGATAACCACAAACCATAAAGTTAGATATGCTTGAGTGGGGATTACAAATTCTCAAAGCTTGGAAGGAGAAGAAGAAGTGGGGGAGAAGATGAAGGAGAAGCCATAGTTGACTGGTAAGAAAATTGCATAATATTTGTCCTAACTCAACCCCAGTTTTGGCTACCAAATGAATTTGTTTTCCGTTTAGGATGAATTGCACCAATTCCTACCTTTGATGGCTCTTTTATCAACATGCAACAAACATCAATGGTCAAGATGAAGAAGCTATCTAACTTTTTCCAAGGGTGTGGAATATGTCCGGCTAATGCTTTTGTTCTGATTGAGCCCTAGAGTTCAAAAAGAGAAGCTTTTATATCTTAAAAGGATTGAAGCACATTTTGAACAAAACTTGTGAAAACTTGTCAGTTTTTAGGGCAATGGTAAAAAACTGGAAAAAAGTTTTTTTTCCAATATTCCATTATACAACTTTGTACTAGATTTCTATGGGAATGCGTGGAAAACATTTCAGAAACTTTGACTGCACAAATTGAAAGATTATAATGTTTTCAACCTTGCCCCATAGGGCCAACAAACTTTAACTTCTCCTAGAATGAGATTTTGACACTACACATGAGTTCTTTTCTTGACATTTGTATCTTGTATCATGTAAGTTTCAAAATTATAGGACGTGTTTTGCATATATTGTTTGAAGTTGTTCAATTGAACAAAAAGTTAAACTCCCACTAAAGAAGGACATGTTCACACCTTGTATGTCAAAATTTCATGAATATCTTACCAAAATTGATTTTGTAGGAATTAGTATTGGGTGGGTATTGACTAAATGTATCTAAAATGGATAGTTCAAAAACTATTGTTATAGTGCAATATTCACAACAATTTCATATGTTTAGATATCTACCCAACACTAATAGGAATCTACTTGAATTTTTTGCGTATGACAGATGGGCACTTGATCCTTTATGATTAACTTCACAAGAAGAGAATAATGCACAAGCTCCAGGCATTGTGTCCTCTTCACAAGCAGAGGATAATGAAAATTCCAAATTTAAGTTTGTTTGCCACTCGAGGTTTGCCATCAACAATACAGTAGGAAGGATGTACTAAGGTTGTATAGTGTTTACTACTATTGTAGTAGTATGACAACGTTGGCACGTTGATGTCAAATAATTAATTAATGTTTGAAAATTAGATTTGGCACTTTTAAGTTAATTTCAAAAAATTCAGCATTAAAATACACAATAAATTCAAAATATTTGGCAACTACACGAGACATCTTGAAAAGTCACTTAATTTGTGTATGTAGAGAAGGGAAGACAAGCTCTTTATACAAGTGGAGTGGTAGGAGGTAAACAACTCATGTGGCAAATGTAAAGTTAGGATTAGAAGGAGCTCAACTTCTCATAGTTAAGTCAAAAGCTAGAATTGTGCTAAAAAAATAATTCCACACCTCATTTAGGTAGTGTAGAATAAATATTTTCTTAACTTTGAACTAAGCTAATGTGAAAAATCAAGCTAACTTTCACCTCCAAAACCCCTTTTGAGATTTCGAGCCTCCAATCAAAAGTTTTAAACAAAGTTCAAAGAGGGTTTGGAAGGGACATTTTCTTTGACATTTTCAAACATCCTCTCTAAGTTTTGTCCATAACTTTTTTTAACTTACTGCGAAATCGGCACTACCCTGCAGCTCCTCTAAGTTACTACAAAGTAATCCCATTTTGTGCTAAGCAAATGAATTCTGACCTTCTAGGTTGACCACAGTCTATAAATCCCAAGCTCATTCTATTTGCAGCCTCAAGCATACTTGTATGGCACAAATTAATTAAATTTTCATATAAAGATAGTAGCAAATGTTCTTTGGGAATTAAGTGCTAGCCCGCTCAAGTCTTTATTTAGTCTTGCTGCCAAAATGTTGCTGCATCACCATGGGATGCTTCAAAAAAATTAACTTTTTTAAACACAGAAGGTGATTGCAATTGAAAGTATGATTTTCTGAGAAAGAGCAAGTTTCTTTTTTCAAATTCTTGAAGTATGTTCGCCTCCTAGCATAAGACTGTTATTAAGTCCCTTCAAATTTAATAACACTACATCCAGAATGATCACCTAAATCAATAGGCTTGCCTTTGTCAAATTTAAAGATTGGAACAAGAGATGAAGTGGCCAATCTTCGTCAAGTTGGGTGAACAATCTCATTGGAACCAAATATGATGTCCACTATATAACGAAAGTGTATCTAGGAGAGTCTCACCAATCACAACTTCATTCCATAAAGTTCCAAGTAATGTTGTGTAACTATTGGATACACTTGATTCAAGACAATCCAAGCCATAAAAAGAGTCCTTGGCTATCTATGTATGTCTACGTTGCAATATCCTTGATTCTTTCAACACGCACGGTGAAGTCATTCCACATCTTCAAGATCCTTGAGAGTTTGAAAATGCAGTACGCTAATGTCCTTACCAATGATGATTGAATTGGCTTCCCCTATACGCATAGACGTGTGTCGGTAAGTGTGTACAAGATGAACATGTGAGGTGTAGTTGTCTCGGCCTTGGTATTTGGGTACTCGCTCTATCCTCAAGCTACCTAGCAAACAGCTGACCCAAGCGCACACACACTCACTCTCACTCACTCATGCAGTCGCAATATCTGGCAGCATGTTTGGTATTTGGGGAGGAAATTAGAGAATTGACCGAGCACTCATGCAGTTGTGCGCGTGCGATATCCGGCAACACGTTTCCATCCAACAAAAGCCAAACCGAAGGCCAGCTGATTGAGTCCACATTGATGTGCTGGAAATAGGTGCCGGTGACAGAGGGGAGGACTTGGTCGGTCACCCATCGAGGGCCTGCCTTGCTTGGCTTGCCAGGTACCTCCCTGGCACAGCAATTAGCAAAGATGTGATGGCCCAACTCGAAAAGCACGAGCGCAACTTCACACCCACCACAGCAGTGTGGCCATGACTGTTGTTAAGGTAACAGGTCCAGAAATCGCCCACCTAAGAGCTGAAACTGAATTTTGGTGAGGGGAAGCTTCTTGAAATAATTTTCAGTAAATTTCACTTGAAAGTCAAGTGAAATTGGCATCTAACCCAAGTCGTTTCATATTTTTTGGAGCTTTGTAGAATTAGTTATAAAATTTTGAAGTTGAAATGACATAGGTCTGTAAAATCACTCGCCTCCTAAAATGTACATTGTTTGTACATTGCTGAAGGCTATGAAAAAGCAAGATGTACACACAATGTACATTTGAAGATGTGCGCAGGTTTAGAACCTGTGCGATTTCAGAGCCTGTTACCTTAAGCTTACATTAATCAATTCATGGTGCTGTTGTTTACTTGAACAGACATCTGAAATTTCAATTTAAAAAAAAAAAAATCCACTCTTCATGTACAGTACAGTACAGAAGTGAGATATTTTCTTGGATTTAAAAAATCCAATGATGTTGAGAAATAGATCAGTTTTGAAACTGTGTGATCCTTACAATTTTAATTCACAGTAACTGATGTAATAATAATCCACTTTTACAAGATGATGGTTCATGAAACATTGATCTAGACAGACAGTATTTAAGTTAAAGAAGGGTATTTGTCAAGGTAACCTAGTTTGTCACACTACAAGCATCCAAACTACTAAGCTTGAACAGATGTAACCTACAGTACTGTACAACCCAGGCCTTCAAGAAGAAAATGCAATTTGTGTTTTGCAGCTCATAAAGAATACAAATAAAAACCTTCAATGGTGGCTGTAACTTAATGTATACTGAAAAGAGCAAACAATCAAGATACTATATGAAGTGTTTGCACACTGAAAAGTTTGAAAAATGCAAGACTTTGACTTTTTAACCCCTAATGCAGGTTGCCCTTGTTTCTTGGTACAGTGACCATACAGAGAGTACCTAAAAATACAAGTGACATTTATTGGGGCTAATTTTTTTTTGGTATCCTTACAAGAACGATAGGGGATCATGTTATGAAATTTGCATAATGGTTGAGTAAGCAGAGAACTGTGAAAGATTTTCTTATATTCAGCCTTGCAACAAAGGTACACAAAAAAACAATAAACCACATTGTGGTTCCTACCTGCAGCATGAGGGGTTATTAATGCTTCATGTCTACAACTGTCGGCACTAAAGTTGCGAATTCTAACGTCCATTCCACGAGGCATGGTAGAAATGAGAGCCTCGAGTGTGTCCATAGTTTGTTGGATACCCCTTTGATTGCCTTCATTGTTCCTTCACTACTCTGCCTGGAACTTTTATTCACTTTTTTGGTGCAAATGAAAGAAGAAGAAGAAAAAAGTCAGCATTGCAAAATAAGAATATAACGCCAACCCAGAATACTAAGTAGATTGGGTTGTGCCTTTCATTGAGATCTGCACAAGCATGAAAGAAAGAAAAAAAGAGTATTTCATGCTCACAAAAGCGACCCGTTACGGTGTCGTTTTCAAAGCAAATGCAGGAACGTCCGAACGTAAAGGTAAGGAATAATTTACCGTACAATGTCTGCAAAGAAATTGAAAGTAAGAAAAACCTGCACTCCTTGGAATCCATGCTCACAAATCAGCCTTTTTCGTTGACCATCATGTGATGCACCACTCTTTAACCCCTGGAACACTGGGCTGCTCACAGTGGAAACTAAATCATCTGTTTCTGGCACCATGTGTATCATTTGCTTAAAAAAAACCAAGAACACTCCTGCTTTCCGCACAAAACTCCAAGGATGAACATTGCACTTCTATCTTACATATGAGAAGGATTCTCTCTGTCATCCATTGGACACTTTTAAGCCGCCGCGTCGTCGATCATTACAGCCCGTCCAGGTTAAGATATTAAACTTGTACCAAATGGAGTACCAAATGGAGTGAGCTTGGCAGTGAACAAGTCTCAAGCCATGCACATGCACCATTGACAGACTCTGAAGTCTGAATCAGTCGTACAGAATCTCAGCAAAACACATCATAAAGATAATTAAAGAATACCCTGTCAATTATGCGGCATACCTATGATAATATCAATTTGATGAAATCACCGTCAAGTTAAATGATTGCTTAGTGAGTTTAAAATGCTGATGAATTGCTGTTCTCAGGAAAAAAAAAACTGTTACTAGAAGACAGATTGGTGGTCCATCTTCAATCAGGACTTGAAGAAGAAAGAAGACTATAAGGTAAGGTGGGTACACCCAAAACCGTCACTTTTTACTACTGAGCCTAGTGGCTATTATGAAACTGGTCAAATTTTCACATATTCATGTTGGCAAGTGAAAGGAGGTTCCAACGCACCAAAGAACGCCACATTTAGATATTGTATGCAAAAGTTATCAAGGGTCAAAGTTCGTTTCTGAAAGCGCTCCATCCAAATAGGTACATAACTGAAATTTGAAATGTACAAACCTTCTAGATGGCGCTTTAAGGTCAGGTGCCATTTAACAGCATACTACCTTAAAACAACCCATTATGGACCAAATGGGGGGTTTGCCCTCTTGTCATTTCTGAAATTTTCTATTTTTTTCCAGAGAAAGTTAAGTGATAGAAATGGCGAGAGCATTTGAAACTATATTTTTTCGACAAAGTGTGAATTTGTTATGAATTTTTGAAGTGTTTAGTATAGCACGGCCTAAAAGAGTCTATGGACTACCCAAAACCAACCAAAACTGATCTATAACGCTCATCTTACTCACCTCTTGCGGTCACAATATTTTCTAACATAGAAGACCTAAAAAATGCACTTCTTGCAATGAAGTAACACTAAAAAATTGACAATTTCTATTGTGGTCACTTATCACTCCATTCCAGTTAGCTAAGACATTGAGTGTGACCCAAATCTCAATTACTAAAAGAAAATCATAAGGTTGTTCAAGGTTTGGAGGAACTATTACTATTGATTTTTGAAATGTCATTAGGTTGGGTAAGATGCTAGGTTGAATAGGAAACATTTGGTCTAGATGGTTGGTAAGAAGTTTGCTAGGTAGTTGGGTATTACAATTAGCTGAAAATTGTTGTTCTTAAATCTAATATTACCATTTCATCTAACACAATCAATAAATACGAATAGATGAGTTATTGAGTTGGTTTGAACCCTCACTTGAATTCTGAGGACTTGTACTCATACTCCAACTTTCTTAGAATTGGGTGTGAACGGTCTATAAGGTAACTACGGTATGTAACATGCTCAAAATCGACCATGTCCAATTGTAAATGTTGAGTTGAACCCAATTTTGCTCTATTCCCATCATAATGTAATCATAATTAAACAATTTCCCAAAGAACCAAATTGAGTGAGAAATGGAGTCTGAAATGTAGGACATACAGTCCACTACTCCTTCATACGGTAGTAATTAGTTTAGCAAACCTCAAGATTAGGTTCAGTTCTTTGCATGCTCTCTACAGGGTTATATATACCCACTATCTGTCTTTCCAGATCACCTGTGTGGTGAGTAATGTAAGCGATCAACATTCAGAATTCTTCATGGTATCAGAGCCCCAAGGGGACGATCTTGTCAGATGCTCGATAGTGCAAATTGAGAGAGAAAGAGATACTGATAGAAGAGGAAGAGAGAAGCAAGCGTAAGAGCAAGCGACAGTAAGCGAAGCATAACTGCCGGGCGCAGCGAGGAGTATGAGAGATCAAAATAACAAAATCAGTACAGGAAGAGTCCGTTAATTAGCGTAGCAAGAGTCTGTCCCTTAGTCCCACCTCGGCAGAAAGATCATGTCAACATCCGACGTATTGATCGAGGCTCACAAACTAACCGCGGAAAATTATCAAACCTGAAAGATTTGCTGCAGATTGCTTCTCATGAAGGAGAACACTTGGAAGTACGCCGATCCCACCGGCAACAATTGACCAGTCATCAACGAACCAGAAGACACTGTCAGGGGAAGAGCCAGAGCACTTTACTCTATAACAATGTCATGCACCGAATCGATCTTTAACGAGCTCGCTGACATAGCTAATCTAAGAGTAGCATGGAATACATTGAGAGAACGCTTTGAGAAAACTAACAATGCCTCATGTTTGATGTTACTCGACAAGCTACATTCTATCAGATTATCAGAAGGAGGGTCCATCAACGACTACATTAGGAGGATTCAAGATCTCAAACTACAGCTCAAGGGTGTCGGCCACACACTATCTAAAACCGACTTGGTGGAAAGAATGATTAATACACTACCGTCAAGTTATGAAGCAATCTATAATCAAGTAAGCACTCTCACTGTCATGCCTACGCTGGAAGAGATGACCACCCTACTACTTCAACATGAGCAGCGCCTCCAATTCCGGCAATCAGTGATCGGCACTCAACCGCAACATATCGAGGCTTTGGCAGCTCGCTTCCAACGCACAGCCTACACACCAGGGGGACCAGCTAACTTCCGCTAACACTACCCAACCCCACAACATGCTTCGGTGAGCCCTTATCAACCCCCGAACTACTCTCCCCATGCAACAGCTCGTACATGCAATTGGTGTGGTGTACCAGGCCACTTTATAAGAGACTGCTCTAAACTGGGGAGAGAACTGGCGAGGAGAGTACACGTATGCCAGACAAGCAGTCACATGCAACCAAGGACAACCTCGGGTCCCACTTACTATACTAACGCCCTCATCGGCGGAACTACGGACCCCACTTCGGAATGGGAACTTCCATCGCAAGAGAGCTTCTTCGAATCGCCACCCCAGGGGAATTTCTTTGAACCTCCAGAACCTGCTCCTGAGGCTTCTTGGATCCTCGACTCCGGTTGCTCACAGCATGTGAGCGAGGATTCTCAGAAATTTTCCAGTTTAGAAATTTCTCCAAGCTCTGCTATGGTGCAAACTGCTAGGAAGCAACTCCTACCTGTGGAAGGGAAAGGAACTGTAAACTTTGGTTCTAACAATGAAATAAACGTACATGACGTCTACTTTGTGTCTGGCCTATCGTTTAATCTTTTGTCTGTTGGAGTGATAACTGATTTGGGATTGACAATGGTATTTGACAATAAAGAATGCATAGTTTACCAAGGGCCAAACAACATCGTGGGACGCGGTCATCGTGATCCAAAAACCGGATTATACAAGTATCTCATGCCAGATCCCAAGTTCCATGTGTGTGCAGTGACATCACCTGCAATTGCACAACTTTGGCACCGCAGATTGGGACACCTCAATTTCCACAGCGTGAGGTCCATGGGATCACACCAAGTGGCGAAGGGAGTACCACTCATTTCCACCCTCCACGAACTTTGCGACAATTGCGCTGCAGGGAAGCAGGCACGAACCCCTGCTCCCAAGACAGCAACCTGAAGGGCGACAACACCGTTACAAATCATTCACTCCTATTTATGCGGACCCATACACCCATCTTCCCTTGGTGGAAACTCATATATGGTCACCTTCACAGATGACTATTCTCGATACACCTGGATCTACTTTGTTCGCCAGAAATCCGACACTATGAAATCATTTCAGCATTTCAAAACAAGCGTTGAACTGGCATTGAGCTCTAAGATTTAGATGTTACATAGTGACAGAGGCGGGGAATATTTGTCATCGAACTTTCAGCAGTTCCTTCACGATACAGGCATCCATCACGAACTCACGCAAGCTCATACTCCGCACCAGAACGGCGTTAGTGAACGCAAAAATCGCACATTAATGGACAAGGCCCGAGCAATGATTTCAGAGGCACGCACACCACCTTTCTTATGGACCGAGGCTATTTCGACAGCTAACTACCTTACCAACAGATCACCTACACGAGCAAATTCGGGGACCAGTCCATTTCAACAACTACATCGACCTGTTCTTGATCTACACCATCTTCGTGTATTTGGTTGTCTGGCATTTGTTCACGTACCAAAGGAGCAAAGACACAAACTCGATGACCACAGCATGAAATGCATCTTCATAGGGTACTCTGATCAAACCAAAGGATATCGATGCTATCAACCTACAGCAAGGACAATCATCATCAGCAAAGATGTGCAGTTCGACGAAGGTCGATTCTTGCATAGCCCTAATCGTACAAGCGTGTCGATCGAGGAGCTCCCTAACCAAACAACAGTAATTGAGATATTGGACCCTCTTCCAGTAGCACAGGACCTGCCAATGCCAACCACAACACCTTCTGAAACTCATTCGTTACCACACCAACGTGAACTGTCAGATCTTCAAGATCATGAACCAGTTGCCACGTCCCTGCATGGGCGACATAACGGCCCCACCATCCAACCCAACCCCGTCATCATCATACCACCAAGCCTAGTGCTTGACTTACAAGCGCAGCTCCCCACCACTCCGCCTTCATTCGATGCCACGACTCCACCCCACCAACTGCGGTGGTCCTGTCATATGCGCTTCTCCAACACAAAGCTCCTCGACTACGCCGCCCAAGCCGACTTCCTCGGCAATATCCAGGCATGTTTTTCTGCTTTTTCCGAACCCCTGTACTTGACAACATGTGTCACAACATTCCATGAGCCTCTTTTTTACTGAGATGCAGCGAATGATCCTCATTGGGTTGCGGCAATGGAACAAGAAATTGCTTCCATTCATGCAAATAAAACTTGGACATTAGTGCATCTTCCACCTGGACACAAGGCAATTGCAGTCAAATGGACCTATAAGCTCAAATCAGGCACTCCTCCAAATGGTCCCAACCCTCGGGGAGGTCACTTAGAGTGTCCATTTGAAACCACGTGCGAACAAAACTTTGGACCCCCTATATACTTTTTGAATTTTAAATAAAACAAAATAAGAAAAATATGAATAGATTTTTCTACTTTGAAAGTTTATGTTTTGAATTATTGATATTTTTATTTGTTAATAATAATTAGTTACAAATTTTTGAAGTAAAAAAATACACTGCAGAACTGAAAAATAACTTTCACACTCCTATATTATATAAGAAATTTTTTTCTAAAAATGAACAAAAAATTCTTAAAAATAACTCTCTATTAAAAGCTTATTTTGAGTTGAATATTGATTCAATGGTCATCTAAATATGTTCTCTATAATTATTTGAGTTGAAAAACATGCCATTTTAGTTCATTTTCAACCTCTTCTAGAAACCATTTCATATTTGATTTGAGTTGGAAATTTTGGCAATAGAAATCTATAGTCATAATTAAACAATGGTCAAAATCTTAGATTGAAATTATAGTTTATTAGAAACCACTTGTTCGCATGTGGTTTGTTGTAGTAGAACTAAGTGACCTCCCCGAGTCCCAAACACAAAGCCAGATTAGTCGCTAGAGGAGACCAACAACATGTGGGATTCGACTTTCAAGAAACATTTTCACCAGTAGTCAAATGGGCCACAATGCGAACAGTAGTTTGTATGGCTGCAATGAAAGGTTGGCCACTCTTGCATCTTGACGTGAAAACTGCTTTCCTAAACGGCACTAGTACAGACACAGTATTTCTACAGCAACTGCCTGGATTCATTCAACCAGGTCAAGAGAATCTAGTTTGTCATTTGCACAAAGCCTTATACGGCTTAAGACAATCCTCTTGAGCTTGGCATGAACGCATCAACTCCTATTTGCTAACCATCGGACTTTCCTCATGCACAGCGGACCCTAGTCTTTACATCTTCCACGAGTACGACTGTCTTATCTTTCTCATCATTTATGTGGACGACCTACTTCTTACGGGCACCAACGCACACAAATTAAACCTGATCCAAGACCAGCTATGCAAGGAATTTGACATGTCAATCCTGGGAACCCTATCACTCTATCTTGGGGTTGACTTCATTTATCACTCCCAAGGTATACTAATGTCTCATACACGATACATCCACAAATGCCTGGACGATATGAATCTCAGTGACTGCGTACCCGTCCCTACACCGATGGAGGCTGCAATATACAACACCCTTTCTTTCAATATGGATTCCCCACTACTTGACCAAATTAAGATCATCTACTATCATATTGCTGTTGGCAAACTACTCCACGTGACGAACACTCGCCCAGACGTCGCATTTGCTGTCGGTATTGTCACCCGCTTCACCTCTGCACCCCGACAGGCCCATCTACAAGCCGCCATTCATATATTTTGCTACTTGAAGGGAACGGCACAATTAGCAATTTACTATCCAAGAGGGGGAGAGATCGTGCCATACGACTACTCAGATAGTGACTTTTGGGGAGACTTGGATGAAAAGAAATCAACGTCTGGCTACATAATGAGCATTGGCACTTCACCTGTATCTTGGAAAAGCAAGCTGCAAAACGAAGTGGCTCAATCTAGCTCAAAAGCCGAATATAGAGCTTTAGCAGAAGTCACAAAAGAAGCGATGTGGTTCCGTAATATCTTCGAAGAAATCCATCTACCTATCACACGTGCCATCACCATCTACTACGACAATCAAAGCTGCTTGAAGATGACCAAGAATCCAGTCTTCCATGGACGAACAAAGCATATAGAGAAAACCTGTCACTTGATACGAGACCATGTGAAGAAGGGCAAGATCTCCTTGGAGTTCGTTCGCTCACAACAAGTCGTTGATGTCTTAACTAAGCCACTTAGCAAAGTCCAATTCCAAGAAATGCGAAGTCAACTTCGATTGATAACACGAGGAGAATTCGAAGCATAGTTTTATAGATAGTAGCGGACTGAGGGGGAGTGTAGGACATATAGTCCACTACTCCTTCATACGGTAGTAATTAGTTTAGCAAACCTCAAGATTAGGTTCAGTTCTTTGCATGCTCTCTACAGGGTTATATATACCCACTCTCTGTCTTTCCAGATCACCTATGTGGTGAGTAATGTAAGCGATCAACATTCAGAATTCTTCATGAAAGGGTTAGAATTGGATTACAAATTAAATGATGATTTCATGAATTCAATGGCTAGAGCATGATGTCTATGCACAATTGCATATGACAAAGGACTCTCATTTTCATACAATCTCAAGGGATGTTTTGGGATCATCATTGCAATGGTGTGGAAAATTAACCCTTTTAGATTCAAAAAGAGCCAAAAGTGGTTAATATAAGCATGTAATTTTGAATAACCTTTGTAAAATCAAGGTAAATCTAGAACTTTGTGTGAACTAGATGGATGTTAGAAATCTTGCACTGTGTCAATTGGTGCAAGAATTTCAACATTCAAAATTTTGAATGATTTCCGTATAACACAATATACACGTATTACATTCATACATATAAGTCTACACCTTGAACTCTATATGGATCATGTTTTTTGACTTTGACATAAAACTAAAATTTAAGAAAAAAAATGTTTACTATGCCATAGGAAAGCAGGTTACAATGTCTAGTTTCATGTCTAAACTATCCACATGAGATTCTTTTGTTGTTGTGATCATTGAATGGTTGTGAATATGAAAAAGTCATAGAGGAATGCAAAGACATTCCAATTACATGCCTTGCAATACTCAAAATTTGTTGTACAATGCACCATTGAATGTGCATCCAATTTAAAAAACCATAACACCACCAAGTATACTTCCACAGTCTTATGTTGGAATTTGTATATACACTATGTTTTTGTAAAGAACAATATTTTGTAAAAAGGTAATAAAAATAGTGTTTAAAAAAACCTACAGGCTCTCAAGATTTGAAAATGATTTACATTGACACTTAAAACCCAAGGTTTTAAACAAAATACAAATGTGTCATAAAAATACAAGCTCCATCTTTTTTTTGAAGTTTGCATAAAAAGAAACAATATAAAGCATCAAGACTTGAAAATATCACTATATCAAAGTTTCAAAACTACTTATAGATTTGCTTCAAATGAATCTCAAAGATTTAACCTCAAAAATTCATTGAAAACACAATTTCTCTCTTTGGCATTTAAAAGATTCTATGATTGGTCAAAATTGTAATTTCAATTGATTTGTGAAATGAGGCATACGATTTAGTGATGTAAACATCATTTCTTTCTCTAAATAGTAAACTTTCCAAAACTAGGCAAATAATGAACACTTAGCACTATTTTCCTTAAATCTTTATTTGACCATAGTGATCTTAGTTTTGAATATAAAAAAACCCCAAAAAACTATTGTAGTTTACATAAAAAAAAACATATTTAAAAAACTTGAACCCAACCCAAAATGTTGGGCATCAACCATAAAATGGTTAATTGGACATTTAGAGCATAATAGTTGAGCACACAAGAATAGTGCCCCACTGTAGTCTACAATCGAAAGCTATATATTTTTGTTTTTTCCACCTATAATGTATCATTATTTTTTTAAACTTAATTTGTCCAAAAGGAATATAAAACATTCCTTCATTTGTCATTCTTTTGCAATAGAATTGTGAATTTGATAAGTAAATATATGCAATGATAAAAAATGACAACAAAAAGTGCCTTCCAAGTTTATACCTAAAATGATCAAAACAAGTATTAAAGCATGGTAACCAATAATAAATTGTCTTATTTTTGTTTAGTCATGTTGGAAATTATCCCTTAAACAACATTACCTTGCTTGGTAGATAGCCCAAGGGAGAATCAAAAATCTCCTTGAAGCGGGGCATGGATTTGGTTGCTTACCCAAAATTTATTCCACCAATGCATGTATAAGTGAACAATGAATAGTATTTTGACTTTGCAACCTAAATGTGGTACTTGGTTCATTGTAGAAGTGGATCCAATAGGTAGAAATATTCCATATAAATGCAAACCCCACTTTTTGTCAATGATTCTTTCAAAACCAAAACCAAGAGACTTGATCTATTGCTTAAGTAACAATAAAAGTTGTTTTAAGTAACAAAGTTGAAAAAGGTGTACTTTCCTTGACTTCAACCTACAAGTTGGTACACATGAATTATTGGTGATAACTAAACAATCTAGGCCTTATCAATCTTTGGAAGCAAATTTTATACCTTCATTCCTAATTATTAACCCCTAAAGGACCAGGGCCGTTCTTCTATCAAAAACTACTCAAAACTGCCATTTTTGCTGCATTCATCCAAAAAAACAAAAAAAATACTTTTTTTAGAATCTAACCGTAAAATCTTGTACTTTACTAGTCTAATATCATGTGGTAAAAATTTCATGGAGTTTGACCGTACAGATTGGAAGATATTAGCATTCAAAGTTGAAAAAAGAAAGTTTTTTGGAACACTAGCCTGCAATTTCAGATGACTTTGAATGCCATTTGGGGAAAAAAATTACACCATGGACCTTGAATTTAAAATTTTTTGTGTTGAAGAATTGAGTTGAAAGTCTAGAAATTAAAAAAAAAAAAAAAAAGATTGATTTTCATTCTTTAAAAAATTGTTCAGTAGAAGTAGGTCCAAGATTGAAAGAAAAAATAAATCTTTAATAGCTCTAAAATGGGATTGAAACACAATAATCTCAACAGTGAGATTGTTCTAAATAGAAAACTTAACCTTGTCAAACAATTTTTTTTGAAAAAATGTGAAAATTGCATTCAGAATTGAATCCTATAAGTTATTTTTTCAAGAAGATGCTCAAATTGCCCGAAAAACAAGATTGTTCATAACTTTCACATTACTAATCCAAATGGAATGAATCAAAGCTTCACATGTAGACAAAAGTATGATCTTTAAGAAGAAAAAAATTAAAAAATTAATTTCAAATTTTTGTAGATTTATTTTTCTGCCCGGTGACGTGTAAATTATGTTTAAGATGCCATAACTTTTGCTCTCGGGCACCAATTGAAATAAAATTTATATTCCCACGAAGCTCATAAGTTTTCCTATCTTAGGAGAAAGTTTCAAAAAAATTCACTGAAAATTGAGATCATAGGAACTTGCCCAAAATCCATTTTGTCCCCCAAGGGGACAATGGTCCTTTAGGGGTTAAAGATAGAGTCTTATCTTACCACTTGGTGTGATGGTATCCATAAGAGAATTGGCTTGCCCTCCTTTCAAGTTTACTTAGAAATTCTTACAATAACAAGGTCCATGGAATAATAAAGTAGAGACATCCAAAACATCACTTCTAACATTAAACATTGTCAAATTTTCATTTATACTTGATAGCAAATGAAAATAATTTCCAATACGCTAGATTAGGACAATTTCATGTTGTCTCTTTTGTACATAAGATTCTTCAAAGATTAGTGTGTATGCACATCATGCACTTTAGTAAAAGACTTAGTTTTAAAACCAACTTTAAATACTCATAGCATTATCACAATAAAATAAACCATGCATGTCTATCAATTATAAATCAACCATAGATTTAAATTTTGGTTTCTTAAAATTAATCTACCTTAATGATATTGAATTTCAAGACTCACTTTTCATTACTAAATTTACCATATGTTTTCCAAACTTTGATTGTAAGGAATTCACATATTTCTATTCTAATCTGAAAATTTTGGAAAATTCTCCAAATTATATATTTTATCACCATTTGAACTTTGGGTGTATACCCATGGTTCTACTAAGCTTGTAATTGTAGAGCAACACCAAAACTTAGTTTACACCACAATGTTCCACACCATAAGATATACCTATGGTGAATTTTTCGTTTATTTGTATTTGACAGGAATTTTTTCACCTTTTCATCAAAATGTCAGGATGATTTCATCAAATCTTCAAAACGAATCTGAAATTTTTATAATGCAGAGAAGACCTGTTGGACAAGGCTATGGTGGAGACAAGGTTAGGTGTTTTCACCTCTGAATTTAGAAGGATAAAAACCCGTTCAATTCAGTTGCAAAATGGACAATACAGACCATGAAAATACAGATTGTGTGTTGGTTGAACAAGTGAAATGAATGAGAAGCAACAATTTAATCAGACTCTCCATAAAAACACACTCAAATATGCAATGAACGTAATTCAAGCTAAAATACCAGATTAAATTGAACATAGAATTCAACAGCAGATGATCAACAATTATGCAGACCAAAGTTTGTACATCCGACATCATGATGGAGGTTAAAAGCTCACACAAGATTAACAATGTTATACAGAATGTCAGTCAGTCCTACTTTCCTTGACTGAAATCCTCCTACACAACACTATGCCCACTCTCAAACAAAATAAAGCAAAAGAGTACTTTCCAACAAAGGTAAGGAACCTGCTCCACATTCTAGCTAGGATGTATTTGCTGGTGTGAACTTCAAAGAGACACTGTTGACACAATGCCTTGCATCAGTGGGATTGTTATAACCCTCACCCTTGAAGACATGGCCCAAGTGACCTCCACAGGCTGAGCATGTAATTTCTACGCGACGACCATCCGCATCACGCTGAGGCATACCACCCATCCCACCCATCCATTAGCCACTAGGTTTTGGGTTTGTTTTTCATTACTCTTAAGGCAAATTCACAAAATTCACTGCTAATGACTAACTAAGTATGTCAATCATGCGTTATTACACAGAAACCCAAACCCCTGCAACATCAGTTATTACAAACCCATCCAAAGGTAAAAGGGAAAGGGAAGGTTAAACTCAAATGACAAGGACACGCATATGTGAGTTACATACAGTCTCATTGATGGCACCAGGGATCCCCTCAAAGAATGCAGGCCATCCACAGCCCGAGTCAAACTTTGTGGTCGACTTATAAAGTGCTGTTCCACAGCCTGCACATCCATACACTCCATTGTCTTTGGTCTTGTTGTACTCACCAGTACCAGGGTACCTGCACAATGTTCAAAACAATGAGCAAAGCTGCAAGGCAAATTGCCTCCAACCAGAAGTTGTACAGAATCGGTAGCCATAACGAAGAATCCGGTCTAAACTCAAAGAATGTGGAACAAATTGCATGAGTGCTGCCAAACCCTGAAATACAGTGGGTGACTCCTGAGCAGTACTTCATAAATATACTTACCTGTAATCAAACCCAGTGAACCCAACCCAATGAACCCTTATGATGGTTTTTGCAGTCACTTAATCCTTAAGCGCTCTGACGTCCATATTTTGGACAATGAACAGAGGGCTTTGAAGCGTTGTTTTGTCCATCGAACTTTTCATTCACCCAATTCTTTAATGATCAATTTCATGAAATTACAGTAAATGATATTTCTGTAGAAAGATATAAGCAAAAATGTGCCAAAATTAGAAAAAGGATCAAGGCGTGAAGGGGTTAATACCCCCTAAGCTAAGCTCCTAACAAATTACTTAACTCCCTTGCTCATGAATCTGTCCAGTTTGCAGCAAGCCGATCTGCAATTTGAAAAGTAATCCCAAATGCCAAGATTAAACAAAGTCATTTCAAACACAGCCTTCAAACCTTCCCAAATCCCGTGAAGTACAAACAAGGAACCTCGATACACATCATAAATACAAAGCACATCACATTGACTCGATGTGAAGGTGAAACAATAACTGAAGTTCTCAACCAACAAAGATAGCGATGACTGATAAATCATGGCTGTTGGTATGCCTTCTTGGAAATATTGCAATGCAGAAATACCATTTAGTCTAGGCATGTAGAAATTCACCCTTAAGCGACATAACATATGACCATGTAAAAAAACTTCAATCTTTCACTCTATGTGCAGCTCCAGTTTACCACCATGTATGAATAAGATATACTATTCATATTTTACACAAATAAAATCACACAAATGAAATCACATACCTCCTATAATAAGTCATTAAAATTTCAATCTGTTTTGGTGAAGATTTGAAATTACTATGAATTCTTGAAGAAAAACTGAAAAAAACTCATCTCAAATTAAAAGAACTCTTGAAAACTCTCAAAATCTCACCATCAATATGTACACCAGGTTTTCATGTCATTCTATATTCAAATACAATAATAGGATCAAAACTTCAAATTACAATAAAATAATCTTTTTAAAGAAGTTTTAAAGTTTAAAGTGGAGAAGTAACTACAATAGGTTGTTACACTTCATTTTGTTAGGTTTGTTCAAATGCAAAAAGCATCATTTTGAAGGTTGAAATCAAGTATCAGGAAACAAAATCCCAAGAAAATCACTTAATCTTGCAACACCGATGTAAAACATACCTAAAAAACAAAATAATGACAATTTTCATCCAATTTTGTTTTTACAACTTTGCTAACTTCTAAACGCTCCAAAGTTCGCTTTAGGGCAACGTTTTGTCCAAACAACTTCTTTGTCATCCAAAGTGATACTTTAATCTTCAAATGTGTGCCTCCTTTCATGACCAATTTGAAGAAATTGAAGAAAATAATATATTTGTACAATGATATCTGCAAAATTGTGCAAAAAGTCAAAAAGGATTTAGGCATTAGAAGGTTAATGGTATAACCACATCATTAAATTATTTCAGTCATATTAATTATTTTTTGATTAAAAAATCTAATGATATTACAAGGGGTTTATTTATTAAAATGGATGAAATCCATCTATAGTTTACACAAGAACTATTTCATCATTCATACACAAGAACTATTTCATAAAGTACTCTGAGAACAAACAACAAACCCAAAGTGCCTATCTAAAACATAGAAATTATACTAAGCGAGTTGATATTAAATTCTATCAACTTACAAAACATGCACCTTTTAATATATAGGATATAACTCATTCTTTATACTGATACACTTTATGCCTTCTTTGAAACTTCTTAATATGATTTTGTTCAACTCCTATATCAATAGAAACAAAAGTGGTCACATCTATCTACATTTAGTCATTTAGAAGTTCAAGCTCTACAATAGCAAACTCTAAAAGGATTAGGGCCTTTAAAAAGCCACTTACAATTTCCTCTAGTCCAAACAAGGTCACTTAAATGTAAACACTTACAATAGTTACTTAGGTCATTATGCCATAGGATGGCCTACTAAATTATACAAACCTCTTCTAATGCTCATTTACACACTGTAAAAAGTTATTCAATACCAAAAAAAAATAAAACTCTCTTCAACTACGTCCATGTGTGCAATAGTCTGTGTCTCTTCAGCTATCTGCATTCATATCTCTATAATAAATTCAGCTCTGCATTTCTTCAAATAAAATGAAGATTACGAAACATGTAGAAAAACTCAAAGACCCGAAACTGATAGGCTCGTCTACAGGACACCAGTAGAGTACCATTCCTACACAGACATCCTTTCCCAAATCCCGTAAAGAATAAACAAGAACCGCCATAACGTACTCCACCCTAAATTACAAGCACCACCGCTTCAAAGGTCAAACGAAAAAACGCAAGCTCTCATTCAAACAAAGCGAGAATCCACAAGTGATGCCGGAAACGTCTTTGGAAGAGCCTACAACGCGGAACATATCGTTACCATCTGGAGCGCGTCCAACAACCGTCAATTAAAGAGAGGAAGCACAAGAGAGTGAGTGAGAGAATTCAAGAAGAGACGTACTCGGTCCCTTTCTGGCGCAGGATGCGGAATTGCTCGCGGCTGAGCACGGTTTGCCACTCGGCGTCGCTCTTGTGCACTTTGGTGGTGGGAGCTCCAGCGGCCGACGCCATAGCCACGCCGGCTTGCTGCGAAATTGAGGAGTGTGGACGGGAAAGGGCACGAAGCGCACTCACGGCACAGCCAAGTCGCGAAGTGTGAGGGGATAGTGGACAAGTCGGAGTAGGGTTTTTTTTAGGCATTTAAATGTCTAAAATCACCAAAAATAATTGGGGAGTACCAAACCTATGGGAAAATTTGAAAAAAAAAATGGATGAAAATTGCTAGTTTTAAATGAAACTCATCCAAATATGTGGATGAAAAGATAGTTCTATCTAAAATATAGATGAATATTAAAATATTTGGCTACATCATTTTCTTGTATGTTGCCACTTCAACATTTCTCTAAAAAACAAAAAACAAAAAATCGAAGTCAGAGAGAAAGAGAGACTACCCCAATAGGTTGCAACTCACTACTCTCTTTCGACTGTTGTACACAATGTATTGTACAATTATGTACTATTCATTACTAGGAGCCGGCTTAACCCTCAAACGACAAGTTGGTCACCATGGAAAATAGTTGTGTTTGAACCGTGTGAATTTTTGGATTAAAAAAATGCAAAAGCAGTCATTGGAAGTTAAACTAATGTAAACCACCCTATGACGAGGCAAAATGGTTGGTTTTCCTTATTCATATTTTTTTTAAATTAAATTTTTTTCCGTATGTAGACAAATCTGAGAAATGCTAAGAGCAATTGAAATTTTATTTTTTTGAAAAATTATCAATTTGTTATGAATTTTTGAAGTATTCTGCCCAATTGGCCCAAAACAATCTCTAGACTACTCCAAAATCATAGAGTGAACCCATAATGGTCATTTGACTACCTAAAGCAGTCTCAAAATTTTCTAACATGGTCACAATATTTTCTAACATGGCCATGACATAAAGGAATAAAAAAGGTGGCTATTGTAATGAATTTATACTAGAAAGGTAGAAAGTTCTCATGCAGTTACCAATAACTTCATCATCATTGCCCAAGGCATTGATTTCAGCCATTAACTAACCTATTGAAGTCTTAATTTCATTTATTAGCAAAAATTTGCTATAGATTGATGTAATACTATAATGGGTGGTTTTCTAGGTATTTGCATTTGGCAATTTGCTTGTCATGGGCTGGTTTACCTTATTGTAGAATACATTCCCTTTTCACACAAAATTTGGAGGATGAATAGTTGCACTTCTGTCCCACATGGAGAGTTTCATTGTCATTCATTGGCCGAAAAATGTCCTCTGTGTCATTTATGGGTTAAATGTGTAGTCGAGGACCAATGCACCTCACCTATGATCGGTCATTGGTGGGATCGATACTCTACAAGAACTAGACTTCCATCCCAGTGAGGTCTATTGGCCCCCGATTCCACATGTAAGGTGCCTCTAAGATACTAGAAATTGTTCAAATAAGCATGTGAGCATGTCTGTCTCTATGGTCTCATCAATTTATCGTCAATTTTGTTAAATTGGTGCTATTCCATTAAAATGGCACAAAATGAAACCATTGAAAGAATGAAAACAATAGAAAGATTGTCTGAGGGGAGTGGAAGTGCGTGAACTAGGAGTGATTTGAATGTGCTAGGCATAAAATTGGCACATGTATGACCCTATCATGGCACACTTATTCTCTTTTGTAGAAGATATTCCAGTAAAATGGTGTGTGGAATACCGCCATTTTAACGAAATTGACCATATTTGTTTTTAAAGGGTGAAATTTTGCTTCAAAGTGATACATTCTAGAAGGGTAAAAAAACAAAGTAGAATTTCCCAGGAAAAGAACCCTGTCCATTACTCAAAAATTGGATTTCAGACCCTAAGGTTTGGTGTTCGGGATTTTTTTGAATTTTACTAGCCATTTTCCTTTAATTCCCATATTGAACCATTTTTTCAAGTATTGAGCTTAGTTTTTTTCTCTATTTTTTTCTCTAAATAGAAATTTTATAAATTTTGCACCGATTTTGTTATGTGTTTTGAAATTGCAATCGATTTTTTTCCTAATTCCATTAGCTAACACCCCGGGCGTGTTGCTACTAGATTTATTAGAAAAGGGCAAAATGGGCATCACGACATTGAGAGTCAATAGAAAGAGTATGTGCCACGTGCCACGTTTGCAAAAGGCATGACCAAAGATAAGGATTTTTGGATGGTTAAATTATTGCATACACAAGGAAGGTAAAATATGTTGTGTAGTGTGGAAAGTATACAAGTGGTATTTCTCCTATCTTTGCATGCAGCAAAGTCACCACCAGACCTTAGCTATTTGTTCATAGGAAAATTAGTGGGAAGAAAAATAAAGTGCAAATTTTCCTACAATTGAGAGGTGTGTATTCAAGCATAAGCCGTAGTCATGAATGGTGGCATCAATTTTTTCTTACATGCTCGATACATCAATTTACAATGTTTGGATTATTCATAGTGATTTGAGTTTTTTAAAGAGCCAATGACATACTTGTTTCAATTGCAGTTGGCAAAGGAACTTTGCACTAAACGAATGGCACAAAAGTATTATTTTTGAGTTTCCCATTATTCTTGCAATGCATGATCCTAAAAACATGGGGTTGAAAAGGGATAATTGTTGTGTATGTAGTGAAAGAACATACCAAATGTGTCTTGGTTGTCAAGTCCATATGTGTAGGGCTAGGGTGAATTGACCCCCTCATTGCCCCTCCACGGCAAACCCTGGAATTTTTTATTTGCAAGGCTTAATTTATTTTTGAAATTCTGAATTCATATTTGCAATCAGAGGCCCTAAATTCCTGTATGTAGATCCAGGAATTACCAAAAATTTGACACAACATAGGACGCTTTTTTTCAAACCTAAGTTGACCGGGACAATGAGGGGGTCAATTCTCCCTGCGCATATGTGTAGGGGGGCGTACTATTAGAAGAGTCATTAGGGAAGATGGAGATGTGGCACTCTTACATTGGTTCTTTGTGGCTTCCAAAGATTCCATTCTCTGAAGATTGAGAATGGTTATTCTTCTCCTTTAGAGGTGAAGAATGGGCATGAAGAAGATTTCGCTAAAGGGTTTTTCACTGCTCCATTACACACTTTCACCCTACCTGTTGCATTTTAGTATTTTTGCATTCCATCATGTGCGTTGTTTGGATTGAGAATGGTCATTCTTCTCTTTTAGAGGTGAAGAATGGGCATGAGGAAGATTTTGCTAAAGAAATTTTCATTGCTCTATTGCACACTTTCACCCTATCTACCACATTTTGGAATTTTTATGTCCCGTCATCTATGTTG
Source organism: Rhytidiadelphus loreus (assembly GCA_947034895.1). Lineage (NCBI taxonomy): Eukaryota > Viridiplantae > Streptophyta > Bryopsida > Hypnales > Hylocomiaceae > Rhytidiadelphus > Rhytidiadelphus loreus. The sequence continues at coordinate 20,767,209 of OX344765.1, read as the reverse complement.
TCTAAGCATTCTACATGTGTTGCTGTATTCTACACATTTAGAGCATCCCCACCAACGTGTTCTCTATCCCCAAACTTGGAACCTCAAACTAGTCAACCTTGACTTTATAGAGATGAGACCTCGCGAGTTCTCTATATGAGCTCCAATATAGGGAATTGGGCCCAACTTTTACCAAGTTCTCTATAAATTTGGGGTAGAGATCTTGTTTCGAGACCGGTGCGCACAAGCTTCTGTATCCCCATCCCCATCTAAGGTCCTCTCTCTAAATTTTTAGGGATACACCATCCCCATCTGATGTCCTCTCCCTAAATTTTTAGGAATACAAAACACGTTGGTGGGGATGCTCTTATGGCACTCATTGCATCCCAAGTACAATGCTTGTGAGAGCTTTGTATTTAGGCTAGTAAATCTTATTGTCCATTCTCCATCCTCATTCTCCACTCATGAGAAAGGAATGTCACACCTTCATGGATTTAGGCTCCTAATTAGCTCCTCTTTTCTCTTTTCATTCTTCATAGAAGTTTTATTCTTGGAGAAGGTTTGAATACCCCTGGGGATCATGAGGGCTATAACATATGCTACTGGGAGTATTTTTCTATATTCAAGGGCCGTTGTGCCATGTCATGACCAATTGGCCACACATTTTCATTTTGTACGTGCCCAACCTTGACTAAGGAAATTTCATTTCTGTCACTGCTGTGCTGGATTTCATAGGTACTCTGTAGTAAAGTGCTGTAGGACCACTGCTTCTTTTCTTTTCCAATTCAAGTGCATGCAAATCTCCGGCAGTGATCTAGGCAAAATGGGCGATTTTGAGATTCCACAGTTTTAGGCGACTTCGGTTCCTTTTGCCCACGGTTTAAGGTCCAGCGTCTGAGTTAAAGTAACTTTATTTACAATAATGATTCCTCTACATGTAGTTGATATACCGGTACTGAACAGTGTTCGAGAATGTTGACATCTTGAGTTCTTGACCATTGGTTACAGTCGATTCGATTTGCTCGGATGAATGCACGAAAAAGACAGATCAGCCAGTTGAGATTCTTGCACCGAACACAGAAAATCAATTGAAGTCAAATATCAGAACTGTTCGGGCGCCGAGAATTCGGACACAATTTTAGAGTTACAGGCTCTTCCAAATCCGGAGACAAAACAATACATCTGGTCTATCTGGTTTCAAAGTTTCCGCACTCCAGCTGAGGAGACTACGGTTTCTATGTAAGGTACACCGACCAGAGTTCTGAAATTCTACACTATGTCGTCAAGTATTCACAAAGTTCTGACGAAGACAAATTCGACCAGATGAAGAGATTATGCACAGGAGTTCAAAAAATGAGACAAAATTGGGTCTGTGGGCGGCTCTCATGCCTGCATCATTTGCACGTCTCGAGAAGAGCATTTGCACTTCGCCTCTGCTACAATGGGTTCGCCTCGCGACACTTCAAAGCCGGTAAAATCGAATCTTAAGTGCTGAGAACCGTGCTCGTACTTCGGTAAAATCGAATCTCAAGTGCTGAGAACCGTGAATTAGCGGAACTGATCAACCAAAGTACGAGTTCTCTTGGAATTGCGCCGACCTTCATCCTCACCGTCCGCTTCGTCATTTTCATCATCCGAACCGTTTGCTTTCCGACTTTGACGGCCTCGATTTCTTGAGATTTTTCTGATTGGCGTCTCTTGTGAAGGTTGGGATAATGAATCCGATGCGTGCAGTCGATCAGGCATTAGCTCCGCTCCCGCCTCCAAGTTCTCCTGCATCATCTGTAAAGAAGACATAAATCACTGGCTGTTACATGTCGTCCAAAGGAGTGTCTACCCAAAGATAGTCAGGAATAGAAAATTGATTAAAATAATATAAAAATTAGAGTTCTACCTTCCAGCATGTCCAGTCATACCGAAACACGAACTGTTTATTGGTGACCTGCCCGGTCTGGCGATCGTGAGCAGTAGGAGCATTCTTGGGAGCTGCAAACGAAATCATTAAATATTAAGTTCAACGGAGAAACAAATGTTGAAGCGCTCTTAGAAGCAGTAGCGATCATTCCCATACTCTAATCACTAAAGAAAAGCACAAACATACTCAGAAGGGGCTCAAAAGAAATGAAGAGAATTCTGGACCAAAAAGTTGCTGTACCAACAAAATGTGTGCCATCACTGTCGTACGAGATTGCCACCCGACCATCTTTGACGAGAAATGAGAGCGAAAAGATATTTTCCACAGTTTGTGAGAACGACTCTCTATTCAAAACAAGAGCGTCCAGTCGAGCGAGCTTGACTTTTCTGAGAATGTTAAACATGGTCTCCATATTCGAATCGGTCTCTGCTTTCGCAGCTGCTTCGCATTGATCCCTTACCTGTAAAGAGTTTCAGAGCCTCGGTCACAATCAAATAAACACTTCATGATACATCACCAGCAAGCTGTGTCAAAAATCTGCAACTAATTTCTTCCTGGTTGTGCCAGCCATCTCACAAAAGAAAAAGACCAAAGAGCAGAAAGCGGTCCACTCTGAAAAGTTCTCGCCGTAATCCTGTCTAAAAGCTTCGCCATCTGATCAAGAAATAGATTCACCTCTTCAGCTCGTGTGGTCTCTGTGGGCCTAACCCTCTTGGGCCTTGGTACATGAGCTTGTCGCACCTTGGGTTCAATGTCCATGGGTCCGAGCCTGTAACAACAAAGGTGACAATTGTGACATGACTCTAGATTCTCGTAATTGAAGATGTCATCCGAATAAATAAATTCCACATCTAAACAAAGAACGCGGCAGGAACTCACATGGTCGCTACTCCAGGAGCTTCTCGAAAGAAGCCTATGGCTGCCAGGCCTAAGGTACCCCAGTCAATCTCCACAGGTGACTCATCATCTGCGGCGACAGTTCGGTTGCCAAAGGTGGCTATGATGGCACCAACGAATGTAGCAGGGCTCGTTCCAGTCTTGCGATTGCTTGCCTTCACGCTACATAAAAACCCATTGGTAAGGTTCATGACCGCCTCGGCATCAGCAATTTGTTCCCGCGGTTTTTGCACTGCAGACATAAGAAAATCATCAGATGACTAGACGAAACAACGTGTGCTCGAAAATTGATGAACTCCATACCCAGCTGTCCTTAGAAAATAACTAATCATATCCATCCTGAGGGGTCGAAATCGTCCTCACACCAACATAAGGCTTGCATATCAAAAGTTTACAGGCAGCGTATTCGCTTTAGAGACCAAGTGATAAATAACTACCTTCTTGGTGAAGATCATCCATCTTCTCAACAACCTCGTAAAACCTGTTGGAGTCCAAGCGACCAAGCTCCTCCGCTCCATCTGTTTGAACGAATATATCACAAATTCCCCGAAAAAGACTTAGTATCCCACTGAAAATAACTCACAAAAGCTTAAAATTTTCACTCAAGGCACCTCCCAGAACAGACTACCAGAGTACGCTCCCACTCGTACAAACCAACATTCACAGATGTCAAGACGCGTAAAAACACCACTCCACTGTCCAGTCTACTTCGTGCGGTACACACTACTTCCGCCAACCTTAATGCGACGACCAAAACCGCAGATGGCCACAACACGCAGCAGCTCAAGCGACGTTCAGTCACACAAGTTAACACAAGGCACTTTTAATGAAGTTCCTACTTCCAATGTAACCCTCACCCGAATACACCCCCCACACAAACCCTCACCAGCAATATCCTGCTTAATCTGCCGATACTTGGACCGAAGCGCTCGCCGCTGCTCCGTATTCTGCTGCGACATCTCATTTTCCTGATCATGCTGAGATGCTTCCACCCTCTCCGCGGCCCTGGCCTCCCGCCGTCTCCTCCTGTCGTCCTGAGAACTCATCGCTACAACTCCAACAACCACCACCGCCACAACAAAACTCACCACTCGTCCAGAAGGCGAATTCAAAACCGCGGGCGAATTCAAAACAAGAAGAATCTACTACATCTCTCACAACAACGGGCTTCCCTCCAACAAAAGCACGGAAGCCTGATCAAACCAAAAGCCGAAATGGGGATGTAGAGAGCGTGCAGAAGCTGGCAGGAGTAGCGAAGATGAGAGTTCCTAGGAAAGGAAAAGAAGCCGAGGTCGAAGGGGGTTGGAGGGAAATTTGAATCCCCGAATAGAAACCCTAACGAGTAACGACCTGTAAGAGACGGTCCCCGTGGCATTCTCTGAATGGGAAACGGGTTTCGGATCTTCTGGAATTAGTTAAGTGGAACGGCGATTGTCGTCGTTTCTAGCGGAGATCCCGAGAATAAGGTCAAAAGGAGATAAGTGCCCTCGGCGAGTGGCTTCAAAGGGAAGCTCAGTTGATGAATGAACTCTGTCGATGATTTTCATCCTGTTCCACCTGGGAGGCTGAGTGGGACCGCTTTCGGGAGGACTGGCATTCCCTCCAAAATCAAGGAAGGTGTGTGGTCTTTCCTTTAGGGGTATCCTGCAAAGAAAAAACGTTTCAAAATGTCAATTTTTTGGAATTATAGTAGGCATCACAGTTGGGTTTTGAAATGAAGTACTGAACTTCGCAAGGTAGACACGATGTGCACTTTCAAGAGTGTACCCAAAATCATGCCCTAAATTTTTTTGAAAATAATTAGAAAGTTAATTTAGGTATTCAATTTGAAATACATCAAAATTAGGGAATGATTTTAGGAATCCTTTTAAGCTAAATTAAAATGCAAGAGAAATCTCAACATCAAAAATTGCATTAATAATTCTACATGGAAGGGAATGAGAATGATTCAATCAAATATAAATCATGATTGTATACTTATCATAATAAAAATCATGAAAAAAATCCATGAATATAATAATTAGTTATAAATAATGAGAATGATTCAATCAAATATAAATCATTAAATGCTAATGAAAATAAAATATTCATTATAATAATGAATGATCATAAATAATAGATTGATTGATAATAGATTGATAATAATTAAGTAAAAAAAATTATATGTATTAACCATTATTAAAAATACTTATCAAAATTAAAAATTAAAAAATGATTTCATTATGAAAATTTTGATTTTTAATTTTTTACATTTGTATGAAATAATAAATAATAAAATCAATTCAAAATCATAAAAATTATAAAATAAATTATAAAATATTAAATGATAATGATAAGAAAATTATTATTATAATAATGAATGATCAAAGATTAGATTGACCATAATAAGGGGGAAAAAAAATTGTACATATTAACCATTATTAAGAATATTGATCAAAATCAAAATATAATTATGAAATTTTAGTTTTCTAAATTTGTATGAAATAATCAATAATGAAATCAATTCCAAATCATGAAAATGATTGAATCAACAATCAATTATAAATTAAAATAATGGATGATCATTTATCATTCATTGATTAAGAAAGCAAGAAGACATTCAAAGCCAAAACTAATGTCATATTTTAAAATTCCGTTTAACCCTTAAATGTAAGAGATTACTATGTTTTCACCAAAACTGCTCCCAAACTATCATTTTTAGGAAAAGTACCAAATTTTAGAAAAAAAAACATTTTTAGAAACATATAACCGTAGGATCTTGTAGTCTGGTTTGAGAAGATGACGAAAACATTTCACAACTGTCCACCATGTAGATTGCAAGATTTTAATATTTGAAGTGACAAAAATCCCTTTTTTGGGCCTTGTGAAAATACAGGCAGCTCCACTTCACAAGGTCACATTTGTATTAAAAAATGTCCAAAATGGTGGTTATTCTTTAGATTCCTTCTTCAAGACAAATTGGCTACATGCTTGAAAATTTTCAGATCATTTGAAATTGTACAACATATAGGAAAAAAATAGTAAGTAGAAAAAAGTAGAGAATGTTTAAAAACACTAAATTGTTAACAATTTAATTAGAAAATTAAAAAATGCCAATCCAATGGTTGTAATGCTGCAATAAACAATATACAACTAATGTTTTTATTTTTTTTCAAAAATATTTAAAATTGAGTTAAATAAAGGACTTCAAAGTTTATTTTAGAGTGGAGATTCCATAACTACCCACAAACTAACCCAAACTAAATTCCTCATAACTTTCATCTTATTCATCAAAATGGAATTATTCAAAGCTTACCACATATATAAAAATCTAGAGAATCAATTTCAAATTTTTATTTTCGTAAAAGTGATTTTCAAAGAAGTTTTTTTGTCTGCTCGGGCTGCCCACCGAACACTGAAAATTACATATCATGCAATAACTTTTGAACCATATAGTCTAAAGTTATGAAAATTGTTGGACCAAATGATCCTTGGGCACATGTTGTGTGGAAATTTCAAAGAAGAAAAATAAAAATTCCATTCATAGTGAGTTGCCCAAAATCGCTATGTTGCCAAAAAACGGTGTTTGGTCCTTTAGGGATTAAAATACAATACAAAAATACAATTATGAACTAAGAGACCAATGTAAAAAGATTAAAGATAACTGAAATACAAATATTTACAATGATACATTTGAATGCCAATGCCAAAGCTATAATGCCAAGCCAAAACTATAGCCAATTGTAAATGGCACAACAATTTTGCACAAAATGAAAAAAATGAATATAGTAGCAATTGATATTAAAATTAACTAAGTTAAAAAGATTGTAAACAATACAAATTATTAATAAAAAAAACTAAAATATAATACTTTAAAAACTAAAATAATAAAACAATAAAAAATCTACATTTAAGAATTAATTGGTAGCTAAAGAAAAAGAGTGGAATACAATTAAAAATAAAGTAAAACAAAATACCCATCTATACCTTAAATTAGATGTTGTTTGTTTGTTTGGAGAGTGAGCCTTGAGCTGTTACCACAACCAAAATAAAGTGAATGTAATTTAATTTGTAAAAATATTGAAATTCAATATTTTAAGGCACAATTGCAAGGATGAGAGGTTGCATTCTTATTACAAATAGAAAGCTTTTATGCATGAAGGAGTACAAGGGCTTTGTTTCATGGCAATTGGACAAGCAATGTGAACGTTATGATTTTTCTAAAATAAAATATAATTTAATTTAGTTTTCAATTGTACCAAAAACGCGATTGGAAAACTCACAATTCCGTAGATTATACTGTATCAAACAACTAAACAACTAAACAACCTAATTTAAGGTATATATTTTATTTTTATTTTTATTAATTATGTTTAATGATTAATACATTTAATTTTTATTTTCTTTATTATGATCAATTATAATCATTCAATCTAAATTTTTCAATGTGCCAAGCTAAATTGAAGATGAGCAATGATAAAAAGATTGTGGTTGTTGTAAAAAAATCTCTCTTAGAATGTATAAACATTTAGATAATAGAGCACATCTACATTTATGGTCAAAGATTGCTCACATCTATTCAAATTCCCACTACAATCTAGAAGGAAATAACACATGAAATGGCAATTCAAGCATGCAATATAATAAACAATAAAAAAACATGTATGTATAAGATACAATTGAAGACAACAAGATTAATTGTTCATAATATTCCAACAATATCATGAATCTAGATTAGCCTTCTCCCCTTCCCAGATCATTTGCTAAAAATGCCTAACCACAAGCTACCAAATCTCTTGCTACCCCCACATTGCCCAATATGGGCGGCCTTTGATGCAACATAAATTGTAAAAAGGTTGAAAATTGAATAGCATCCTTTTAGATTATAGAAAATGTTAGATCATTGGAATGTTGATTGAGAGTTATTTGCTTTGTCTAACTTGTTTGGATGGGGATGTATAAGAAGCATTTGATACATCCCTTGAGCATTTTCACTTCTTGTGGTACAATTGGTCTACCGAATTCCTTGAGTGAACAAAAAAAAATGAAAAGAAGAAGATTGTGTAATTAGCACTATTGGATGAAGTGTGAAAAGTTCTAATTGAAATCATCTATCTAAAGCTAAACTAAGGTAGAGAGGGCTGACGGATAGAACAACAATATAATAGAAGTGTTTTGTACATCACTAGAATTGAATGCTATGTATTCCTCAAGGAGTGGCTAGCATGTGAGCATAGAATCTATGAGCCCATGAGCTTAGGAGTCTATATTATAGACACCTTCTATGGTTATAGGTGTCTATGTTATAGGTACATATGTTATAAACACCTTCAAATGATTGTAGGTACATATCTACAACTAGGTTCAAGGCTCATGTCTTTGCACTCACACACTAGCATTGTTGTGTATTCCTCTACTTACGATTGTTGGTGGCACTCTCAATTCTATGACAATACGTCCACAAGCCCCACCAATGGCCCCAATGCTACCCTTGATATCATGGACATTTTAATTTTCAAAATTTTGGCTAATTGTCTTTTGTAGTATAGAGGAAGACAAATTGATGATTTGTTTGCATACTATTAGAATATTTTAGGCTTTTTGTTGTCTCATTCTCATTCAATAATGTTGGTGTTGTCAAATTGTCATAAAATGTCAAACTAGATGTAGAACACCATAAGTAGCTCACTATGAGATCAGTATTTCGTATCTCATATGTATGATACATTAGTATTTTGTATCTCATACCATACTAATGTATCATACATATCCATATGTATTCCATATATTGTATTCCTCAAGTACCCAAGTATTTGTATTACACCAAATCCTAGTCTTGACAACTGAGATCATCTCTTTGGATAGTGCAATCAACAATAACTATTTTTTTTTCAATAATATAGATTGACAACATTAGAGAAGGGGGGGGGGGCATTTTTTTTCATATGGAGGTCAATGTCTCTAGTTTGAAAATGTCTACAAATTGAATTTTTGTACTACCTGCCGAGTTCTATTTGAAAATGTGTACAAATTTTGAGAGAGTTTTTGACTTCTCAATTTTCTCAATTAAAAAAATACTAAATTTGCTTTGATTCCAATACAATTTTGTTTGGGGGAAAAAGCATTATCCATCTTCTTATAATTTATCCTCCCTTGAAAGTGCTTTTTTTGCCTACAAGGTTGATCATCCAAAAATTTTATAATCTAAAAATTCATTGGTTAATATTTTCCACAATTCATTTTATGTATACAAGATAAAGTAGTCTTTACTATTGTATGGTTAAAATTAAAAAATTCAAGCACATCTATGTGCAAAAAAATATCAAAGTGGGACAATCCACTGAAAAACTCCAGTGTTGAAAAGTTGTTGGGCCTTGAGGGATTAAAAGAAGAAAATATGAATGAAAATAAAGTAAAATAAAATATCCGTCTATTTATACCTTAAATTAGGTTGTTTTGTTTTGTTTGATTCGATGAAATCTAAGAAGCTATGAGTCTTCCGACTGCATTCTTGGTACCATTAGAAAGTTTTCCACGAGGAGAGGTCCATGACTTTGACATTGCATGTCCAATGCCACAATACAAAGACCTTGTACTCCTTTGCACATAAAGCTTTCTATTTGTATCAAGAATACAACCTCTCACACTACAACAAAGCCTTTGCATTCTTTTGTGTATAAAATATATTGAATTTCAAAGTTTTTATAAACTAGAAAATTAAAAAAATATTTTTACTTTTATTTTGGTTGTAGTAATAGCACAAGGCACACTAATCTTTTATATCTTAATTGAGGTTGTTTATTTGTTTGTTTGTTTTGTTTCTAATAGTAAGATCTCCAAAATTGTGTGTCCCTCTAGCATTCTTAATATAGTGCAAAAGTTATTGAATTTCAAATTTTTTATGAATAAAAAAATAAAAAATAAAAAATATTATTTAATATATTTTGGTTTATTTTATTTTGGGCACACTAGTCTATACCTTAAATTAGGTTTGTTTTGTTTGTTAGGAACCAAGCATCCCTAACCTTAATCACATTCTCGATAGAGTGAGAAAGTTCTTTGCAAGGAAGGATGCATGATTGGGCTTTGTTTTGTGGCATTCCAACTCATGGCAAAAAATGTATTGAATTTTGAAGTTTTTATGAATTAAAAAATTAAAAAATTACTTTTACTTTTTATACTATGACAAACGACATAGGACATGCTAATCTTGATACCTTAAAGAGGTTGTTTTCTTTGTTTGTTTGATACAATGAGATCTCTAGAACCATGCGTCCCTTGTTTGCATTCTTAGTACCAACAAAAAACTCTTTGTGAGGAGAAGTACACAGATTTTGTTTCATGGCATTTCGACTCATGGCAAAAACTATATTGAATTAAAAAAATCATAAAATTACTTTTATTTTTATTATATTGTGGCAACAGCATATGACACACTAGTATTAATGAAATGTGAAATAAATAACTTAGAAATAACTTAGAAAAATTATTTAAAATAATTCTTTAATGCTTGCTGACATGGCAATCTCTCAACCGCGTCAACAAGCTGCATGGCAGAGATCAGAATGCAAGGGAACGCAAGGAAAACTTGGAGCCTTAACAAGGGTTATATCTCATCTAATGATACATTCACATAAGCTACACATTAGGAAGTTCTCATGTGATCCTATTAAAAAAGTGAGCCAATGTTAAAAAATATTAGTAAAGAACAAAAAGTAATTCATCAATCTATGTTTTTTTGTTTTGTATGCTAGTGCATTATGTGTCCTAATGCTTGTTAGGGACACATGAATTAAACTTCAAGAAGTACAAAAGCACACAAGAGTTGCTTTCACAAATTTCGAAGAAAATTTTATTGATAAGTAAATAAGATACAAGACAAGGCAACCCTAAAGATTTCTTTAAAACTTGAACTAGTAGTCAAAGACCTTGGAGAAGCTCTTGAAAGAGTTTGGAAGTTATCTCAAGACTACCCTTCACCTTTTTTGTTGTTTCTCTCATCTTGTAATTAAATAGTTACTTCTATCTATTTTTGTTTGAAAGCTTTATTTGATGACCATCTCATGGTCACTATTCTCTTACAAGTGATTGTTCTTATCTATTATTGGTTAAAAGTGTACTATATATTTGTGGGTAAGACTTTGCAAGAAAAAAATTAATTCTTTTTAAGTTTGTTTGTTGTCGTCTTATTTTTCTTCTGTATTTTACATCTTCTCTCCAATCTCTCTAGCATGTTATCTATTGGAAGTCACAATTTTTGTGACTTTGTTTGTAACATTTGCCTTCTTTTTCCAAGTGTTTATGCAACCTTTCATTTGGGTTCTCAATAGTGGTTACTTTGCTCATTGCAACTTTTTTTTTAATAAATTTTTGTGTGTGGTTTGTAAATATTAGGAAAAGTTTTAGGCTTGCAAAAGGCTGCTAGTTTTTTTATTTTGGGCAGCCTCACAGTGCAAATACAGAATTTTTCAAAATAAATAAAATAAATATTAAAAAATTGTTGTCAGTTTGACGTGGCGCTGATGTGGCACCTATAGTGCCATGTCAGATCCAGAAAACGAGAAAAAAAAATCTCCTAATTGCACCGGGGGGGAGAAACTTATAGCCTTTTAGAGGCCTGAATTTTTTTGTAATGGGTGTGTAGTGTTAATGATGCCAATTGCATATTCTCTTCAAAATTTGATTACATTGCTATGGATTTATGGGTTTGGGTTACATGTATTTATGGAATTTGTGCACATTTGCATATAGGTTATGTACAAAAAATATATACAGAATAAACTTTGTACATGTAAATTTTGAAAATAATGATTTGTGAAATGTGTATAAATGTATAATGGGATATAAATGTATATGTGAATTTTGAGATCAAATTTGTAATTTTAAACACTATTTGAGACCAAATTTCTATCACTATTTATAAAAAAATTTATACCATTATTTGAAGTGGTAAGTTATTGACAATAGACAAACCCATTTTTCTTACATATTTACATTACTAGCAAAGCAGAAGAATAAATAAATTTATCTTAATCCCAAAGTGACATTCAATTTCTGGGGTTCAAAAACATCATAGCTTTCGAAGCTTTATGGATCTAAATGTCTTCAAGTTATATAAATCTCAACCGTACAATCTTGTAGTGTACATGTTGTACAGGACATGTAGAAAATTTGAAGTCATTTGGTCACATAGATTGCAAGATCATAATGTTTAGTGTTGAAAATGGATGCTGAAATTTTCCCAAAAACACATTTGGAGGTGAAATTTGATTTCTAAACCTACTCAAATGTAAAAACTTTACACTAAAAAATGATTCAAAACTAGTATACAAACACATTGGTGAAAAAAAATTCATTCAATTGACTCATTGTGTCTACAAAATGGCTTTGAAATGTCAAAAATCAACAAGAAAAATTGCAAAAAACACATCTAAAGGTGAACCTCCATCTACTAGAATGCTTCTCAGTCACTCATTAATGCTTGGATTAACATGAAATTTTAACCACACAAACTAGACTAGTATACACAACTTTTCCAAAAAGAATTATCAAAAATAAACTTTGTATGAAGAAGAAACAAGTCGCCAAAGTTCACTATACTCCAAAAATGGTAGGATTTTAAACTTCGAATTGGTCCCAAACATTCAAAACAACTTGGATTGACATGAAAACTTTACCACAATAACTATAATTCAAGGGAAACAAAAACCAACAAATTTTATTGAAGATAAGCAATGGGTGAAGGAGATACAAGGCCCCGAAGTTGCAGCCCTAAAATGCAATTTGGTGAACTCAAATTGAAGTTGTGAACTTCGATTGGCTTCCAAAAAATCAATAAATCTTGGATTGATTTGAAAATTTTACCATACAAACTAGAAGGGATAAAACAACTTTCCCAACAAGTTTTATTGAATTTGGACCTTGGATGAAAAAGTTATAGCACTTTGAACTGGACCTTAAACTGTGTGAGGACACTTTATGTCCTCTTTGTCACTTTGGGGTTAAAAACAAAGTTAATACATGATACATGATCAAGTATTTTTAACAAATTTATCATCATGTACCATAGTGTACATTGCAACAAGTCAATCAGATCCCATGGCTACTAACTGAGAAACTATGTATTTAAAAAATTACAAAAAAAATTAAATATTGCAATTTTCTATTCAAATATGGTTTCTTTGTAAATTTAGTGTATCTTAGAGAGAGAGAGTTTTAACTCCAACTCTATATTAGGATCGGTGTACATGAAGAGTCAGTTCATTTAAGGTCCCACGAGTGACTTCAAAGAGAAAGTACAAGTGATTGGAAATTACATACCTTTGTTAGAAAGAAGACTCTATATTAACCAACTATTGCTATTTTTTAGAGTCAAAATTTGTATAGTGTTGAAAAGAAAAGGAAGGGAAGAAGCCAAGAAGGGAGGATGAATGTTGTGTGGAATTTTAGAGTCACGTATTATTGAAGTTCAGAAAGAATAGATAGTGGTTGATTATTTTCCAATTTTGGTTTGAAAAGTAGAGTGTAAGCTGCATGTTTAATGCCCGGTTTAATGACAATGTTGTTGATGTTAGTGAGGGTGGTGGTGGTAGCTTTGGAAAATTTTAGTTGCTTATAAAGTATGGTGAAGGAAGGTGTATGTATCACTCTTCTAAGTCTAGTTGATAAGACTAGCAATGGTTGTGTATTCCATCCAAGTGAGTTGGTTTTGTTGATAAATAGAAGTGTCGTATTTGGTTTGTTTTAAGTTTGATAGAATCTTGATAGAGTTTGTCATTAGAGTAAACAAACTCGATGAATTGGATTTTAGAGTTTTAATTGAAAGGGGGCTATGGGTGGATCATGGTTGTAGAAGTGGTGGTAATACTTAACTCCTAAAGGACCAACATGTTTAGATGCCCAAAACTACTTAAAAATACTTGTCCCCAAAGCACGGTCAAAATCTTTGTCAATACTTGTTTTTAAAACAAATACAATTGTAGGATTTTTTAGTTAACTTATTCTAGTACATTGTCCTAAAAATTTAGAATCAATATCTCCACCAATTGCAAGTTTAATGATTATGCCTAAACTTTCAAATGTAGGCTTTTCTAGTCCTTTCAAAAGGTAAAGATTTGTCTTTCAACATTTTTAGAAAAAAACTCATATGTCCTATAACTTGTGTATTTTGTCAACATGTTGAAAAATGGGTTAAAAAGTTATGTAAGTAAATTCAACCAAAAAAACTTTCATATTCATCTTTAAAAAAAATTAAGTGGAAGGAGGTACTAAATGAAAGAAAAAACTAATTTGCTAATAAGTTTTACAAGAAATTGAAAACTATTAATTCCTTAGGTAAGAATATTCTTGGAAAAAATTAATATCCTTTAATAATATTTTTATTTGAAAATTTTCAAAATTGAGAGCAAAAGATGACTTATATGTTTTTTCTACCTTCATTGCCTACAATATAAAACTCCTCATAACTCTTACCTTATAATTTGGCATTGAATGGTTCAAACATTTTGCTTAGTAGGTATCAATCTGTAAAATTCCCAAAAAATAATTAATACTTTTTTAGAACATATTTTTTGTTGCATGGTTTGACATTGAAATAAAATTAAAAACTTTTAACTTTGTAATATTTTATAGAATGACATGAAGTAAAGTTTCATACATAGATTATAATGGCTAGCATTCATCCTAAAAGTTTGCAAGTTTGATCGATGCATTGTCTATATCTGACTTTGAGAAGGTATATAATTTAGTCATCTGAAATGTGTGGATGAGTCCATAATTTGTTGAAAATGATGATATCAATATTTTGGTTGTCTTTTATTTAATGACGTTGGAGGATTGTTGAGCTAGAGTGTTGTGCCTACTATGTCTTAGTTTTGGAGGTAAGAATGTAGGAATTGAATGAGCCCTACATAAGAGAGGGTGGAGAGGACCAATCATCTTTGTGGAGGTAGTATAGGGTCAAGTGTGTGTGCTTATGAGCATGATGTAGGAGCTTGTGATCTTTTGTGTTTCCAACTACCACTAGAAAGTCAACTTTGTCATTGCTGAGTATATTATTGTGAGCTTTGACTTGTGTTTAAATAATGGAGTTGTGTGTACATTGAGTAAGCTAATTAAAAATCAATTGGATAATGGATTTGTTTGGGTGGTTATTTTGTATTGTGAAATTCAATATGCGCATTATAATTAGGTATATGGAGTTTAAACTGTTTGTGAAGATGTGGGTAGGTTTTGTTGGATATTCATTGTGTAGGAATTGTCATAGAATATGGATAGTTGTGATTTCTCTCTAAGTATCTTTTATAGGCCAAGTAGTATTTCAAATACTTAGCACTATTTTTTGTATTGGTTTGTATATACCTTAGGCTCTTGTTTCAAGTAGTCAATTGATGGAATTGAGGAGGATATCAAATGATCAATAGATGGGATGAATGAACTTTTGGTGAAAAATAAGTTTTGGAGGTAGTATTTAGGGTTGGTGTGGAATTATAAAGTGGGATGGAGGGGAAGAGTGGTTGTAGACTTGTAGCAAGAAGAGTCGAATATGATGGTGTATTAGAATCTTTGGATTGGATATTGACGCTTGTATTGTTGGGTGTGGTTGGGATGATTTGTAGATAAAGGCATGGGATTTGTAGTTCTATAGTGCTTCAACAAAGGTTGAAAATGAAGGTGGCATTGCCAATAGAATGGGTGCAATGGTAGATGTATAAAACTTGAAAGGCTAGTTTTCCTTTGAGTGGCTTTGTTTTTATGTGTGTTGGTTTAGTGGGATTTTTATATGTGATTGTGTCTACAACAAAGTAAATTGAGATACGAATATCTAGAAAATTAAGAGGATTTGGTGGTTTTGTCGTTTACCTTGTAGGGTCAAGTAATATGAAGATTGTTAGATTAGTTGGATTAGTGTGATGTGAGTTTGGCCTTATGAATGGATTGATATTTATTCTTAGTTGGTGGTGGGTGGGCAAGGCCATTGCTAGACCATTTGTGTGAGTATGTTGGTTTGAAGGAATTGAACATCTTATCATTAATTTGAATGGGGTGAGTAGTATTTGTATAATTGTGTTGGAGAAGTGATGAAGAAAAATAGGAAGGCATGATTTTGAAGTAATTTATGATGTGATGGAGGATATTAAGTAGGAGTGTGATTTGATTGTTGATTACTATTTTGTATTTGTATCTCTCGCAAAGTTGTAAAGGCGCACGCGACTGGACGGGAGTGCAGAGCTTGTTTTCATACCACACAAGCAAAGAATGTACAATAAAGAATGCAGCAAGTTAAAATTTCACCCAAGTGGCCGAAAACCGGGGACCAAAGACTTTGAAACTGACTGGAGATCAATTCCAACTTGTCTTTATTTCTAACCTTGGATCTAAAGTTGTTCCTAATAGCCATACCCGTATGGATGGTCAAGGCATAGGCAACCTTCATCACTCTCTTTGAGCTGAAGTCTTGGGTGCTGTATTTGGCATTGCACCTTTCTATCCAAATATGCCAGATGAGAAAGGACCTGAGAATATCCCAGGGCTGAAAATTATAAACATATTTTCCTAATTGCATCTCATTGCCTAGGTTAATTCTTCCTAACACATTACATGTTTTTTGAGGGCAGGGAGAGCCCGTTTCAAGGCTATTCCCTTCATTGTTCCCCGCAGTGAAGGACAGCCGACAATCGGAAAAAAAATTAAAGAAAAAAAAAAAAAATTTAAATTCTTCAAATGATAAAAGAAGTTGAATTTTTTTTTTTTTTCCGGAAATGACCTGGCCGCCTCTCGACCACGTAGGACGCTGAGGTGGCAGGCTAGCTGTCCGGTTCCCTGTGTTCTCGCAGCAGGGGAACCCGCAGTCTCTTAGTAGCCTCAAAAACTATCTAATGGTGCTTCTTGAAAATTTCTAAGTCCAGGAATCTGAAAAACTACATTGAAAGCATCATATTTTCCCCACAACTCCTTAGAAAATTTGCACCCCCAAAATAGTTGTAAAGCCGTTTCCATATGGTGTCCACACATTGGACAACTGTAGACAACCTATTTAATCCTTCGAGATAGTCATTCACACATTAGAGGAGATTTCAGCCCCTTGGAGGGCTGTGAGTTCCCAGACTGCGGGAACTGGTTCGCAGGGGGCCGCAGCAGCTTGCAGACGTGGAATGGCGACTTCCACGTCAGAAAAAAATAAATGAAATTTTTTTTTCTGTTTTTTTTGCATTTCAAGAGTAAAACTTTTTTTTTTTTTTTTTGAAATTTTTTGAATTTTTTTTTATCGGGAACAACCATTCCCCGAAAACTGTAGGGGGACAGTTCCCCCGCAGTTGCTTGAAACGGCCCTCCAAGGGTCCGAAAACTCCTCTAATGTGTTACAATGCCATGGTTGAGAATTTGCCATATTAACATAGTTGGCTTTCTCAGCCTAGCTAAGTGCCAGATGAATCTGAAGGGAAATTTCCTTCTCTCCACCGTGGAACCCTGATTTATCAATTTTTGACCCCCTATGGATTCTTCTTTTTTCTTTTTCAATCCTTCTCTGTACCCCCTCCGGACCGTATATCCGAAGAAAGGAGTCTCCCCCATTTTGTCAATCTTCTCCCATCTCCATTCCCCGGTGTTGCGTTGTATATGTGTACATTATATGAAATCCATAATTGTGTGTCAAAGTGGAGGGGTTTTTTTCATTGAAGTTTCAAGAGACATTTTGAGTGATGATCCTCTTGAACTTTAATTTTTTTACCTCTGTTAGACAACTACTTAATCTTAGTTCTTATATTCTTGTACTTAGAGATGTTTTGAAGCTTTATTTTGTTTGGTTAGAATTGTTAAAAATGAAAGATGAAGCTTGTTTTACCTTTTGTTTAATTTTAAATGGATTAGAAGTCCACGTAGGGGATAATGATAGAGTTATGGAGACAAAGAGATGCCAATGGATGAAAGATAGTCCATGTGGCGTTTTAGAGGCCAAAGTCCACTTGCTTAGGTGGATGGCATGGAGGTTGAGGTGGCGGATGAGGTGGAGGCTCTTCTTCTTCCACCTCCAAGTTAGTTTAGGAGAGCCGTGTGTTTAGAGGAGGATAGCACTTTGTACATGGGAAGTTTGGCTATGAAATTTTGGGAGGATGTTCATCTTGTTTTGTTAATTCCGAAAACCTTTCTATCTTTCAAATTGGAGTTTTTGTGTGAAAGTTATGCTTGATGGAGTGAGAGAAGGAAATTTGTCATGAAGTTTGAGGGCAGAATTTTCGAGGGCTCATATCTATCTGATTATGAAGTTTTTGCTTTTGAGATTTGGCATGGTTGTTTATTGAGTTGTTAGCTTACCAAAAAGCTATCATTCTCTTAGTTTGGAGTTAGGATGCAAAAGTTATGGGCTTGAAGGTGAAGTAGTGAAGAGCTGCCTTTTGAAATAGAGAGGGTGAACTTGGATCAACTATAAAAATCGGGAAGTACCTTAGTTTTGAGTGAAACTTTTTAGTGTTGTATATATATTTGTGTTACCTTTCCAATGAGATGTTATATGGTCAGTTTGGAGTTAGTATGTGAGAGTTATAGCCTTGGAAGTCAAGTAGTAGTGAGCTGCCTTGGAGTTGAAGAGAGTAAACTTTGACCAGCTATAAAAGTTGGACAGTATGAGGTTTTAAGTTGAAATTTGGATGTGTTATAGTTCTTTGTGTTAGCTTTCCAGAGGAATATCATACTCTCAATTTGAACTTTTGAAGAATATTTGGCACTCATATTAGTGTTGGGTACACTTTTGGAGGACTTTGTGCGGTTTATGCACAACTTATACCACTTTGTATAAACATGTGATGTTTTATTTGATCTTTACGGTTCATGATGGGGGTTATATGAGCATGATTATGAGGCAAATTATGAGGTTTAATTATGGATATATTTGATTTTGGGATCTTCCATATTTTGAGCCATTTCTAGTTGCAGCCAAGAACCCTGCGTTTTTCCAAGGCAAGGCCTCTCTACCCGATACCGGGGTCCCATGTCAAGTTCTGAATTCTTCCCCTTGAAAGGGGCAGACCGTGTCTGTTCCTTACGGTGGTACTTCCGGATTGCAGTCATAGAATGACCTTCTTCTTGCTTCCCATCCCACCACTTTTATTGGATTGTAATTGTCCTCTGGTATTGCAGCTGTACCTAGTAGACTTAATAACCTCCTGCAGATGGAATTTTTTTTAATTCCACTGCTTCCTCCTTCCCATTCTATCTGATCTTATGCCAAAATATTCTATGTTTCTTTTCTCCTTGGATCCATTCCACCGACCTCCTACATGGAAAGGCCCTAGGTTCCCACAGAATGTGAGATATGGCTTTGAGTCTCTTGCTCAATCTTTTCTCTATGATTGCCCCCGCTCTCGAAAATTTCTCTTGAATCTCCCTTGCTGTGAGTCAATCTTTTTTAGCTATACTCCAAATATCCCTGATTGTATTTATCCCCGCTCTAGCTCATAGATGAAGCCCCTGATTCTTACCCTTGTCCAAGGGGGTTTGTACTGCTTCCAAAATTAAAGGATTCTTGAAAAGCGGTTGTCTCAAAATTTCACTTATGATTTTGGGTTCTTTTTTAATGAGATTACCCCTAACTGCTATGAACGCCTTAATGCATGCGACCACTAATGGAAAATGGCCCTCGTTCTTCACCCATGTGCTGAACAGAAGCCATGAACAGGATCTGTGCCACTTCACATCTCCTTTGGGCTTACTTTGTTCGAATTTATGTTTTAATAATCTCTTCCAGGGTTTAGCTCTCGAAGCTAAACATCTCACCACCAACTTTGCTAACAACGCCTGTGTTTACAACATTGGATCAATCAAGCCTAATCCCCCTTCCTCCACCAGCAAAATGCATGAAATCCATCTAACCCTTGCCGGAGTTTTACCATCGTCCCGGCCTGTCCTTAAGTATTGCGTAATTAGACCCCGAATGATGTCACAGTTCCTTGGGGAGAGCCCACAACAAGATGCAACATACCAACACGATGCCAGCAACACTTGATTACAGATCAACACCCTACCCGCTTGTGATACAGTTTTAGCTACCCATGCTCTAAGTTTCTTTTTAATGAGATCAATTAGCATAGCTGTGTTGGCCTCCTTTGGTAGATGGAATCCTATCAGCGGGTCTAAGTACTGTATACATGCTCCCTCCGGTATCCACTCCATTCCCAAATCTTCCCCCTAGCTGAATCCCTAAGGCTTTTTTGAAGCCCATATTGCCCTTGTTTTGTCCCAATTCACCTTAGAACCCGAAGCTTGACAGAACAGCTCCTCTCGCAAAGCTAGAGCACTTTTGTTTCAAAGTTTTGATGGGAGATGTGCGTGTCTCTCTCTCGATGTGTGTATGTGTGTCTCTTTGTGTCTTTGTATTTCTCTCTTTGTGTCTTTGTGTGCGTCTCTCACACACTTAAACACATCAAAAACCATATGTATTGATTAGTATGTGGTATTTACTCACTACAATAGATATATGTAATTCTATTGGAATTGTAATATTTGGTCAATTAACTCAAAATAAACACATGAATATTCCTATATTAAGTATACCAATACTCGTCCCTCATGTGTCCAATGAACATACCAAGGCAATGGCTGCGGATATATCAAATTGAATAGGTTAGCCGGAACATTGAACCAAGTAAGAGGTGTCAGGCATCAACCTGACTCTCGTGCTTTAGGCCTTGAAGGCAAGCAACACACTTGACAAAATACCTCACTAGGTGAAGTTTGGGGCCTTTGGAAGACCATTTCAGGCTTGTTCACTTCATTGTTCTCCTCGTAGTGAAGGAACAAGCAACTGTCAAAAAATTAAATTAAATTAAATGCAAAAAATGCAAAAAAATTATTATTTATTTATTTATTTTTAGAAATGAGGTGGCAACCTCTTGGTCATATAGGATTGCTGCGATGTCACTGCAGTAGTCAAGTTCGTTGGTTACCAACACATGATAACTCGCAATCTTCTGGAGGCCTCAAATCTTATCTAATGCTTTTTCCAACATTGCTCATGTATAAGTTGAAACCACATTGTTTCTACAGATAGGACAATTTCATCGCAAGTTTACTCCAATGATAGAATTCCTAGCACTATGGACACCAAGATATCAACTCAAGTTCCATATTCATAAGAATTTTATTTAAGAATTAGGGTTACTATTGCAAGGTATTTGTATTTCCATTTCATATGATATACCTATAGATATGGCTTTTGAAGTTTAGTTACATATTTTTATCTTTGATTTGGATAATAACTATCGTCACATTGAAGACACCTCGTGTACATCCTCTAACATACTTCTTGTTTGTTTGGTCAACATGGGCACATGTGAAGTGTGACTTCCTAAGATTGGAACTATATTTTGGACTTACAATTCTCTGTACATTCCACTTTGAACTCTTCTAGTCATCTTGTGATACATTTTGTTTTGTAATGGAAAAGCCAAAGTAGGGTTCAAGAATATGTTGGTTTCTTGATTCTTAAGGTTCAAGATCCAAATGTACATAGTCTTATGCCATTAAATCACATAATTACTTCTAACCAAGTTTGTCCAAGCTTGTTGCAAACTATACAAGTTGTAATAGCACTTTGAATGGTTGTCTTTTTATATGAATTAACTGGTCTAACAATGTTCCTACCTTCTCTCCCGGCATCTAATAATCACGTGAGTATTTACTAGTTAGATGTTGCATATATGTTTGCTTGGATACTTCCTTGAGAATGTAGCGTGACTATGTTTGGCCAAGTTTGCAAAGCTAGTGGGTCTATGAGGTTATGCAAATCTTGAAAGAGTCTTGACGTTTGAATTGTCAGAAAGAGTCTAGAATTGGAGTGCCTAGATCTATCTTCTCTCTCTTTCCGTGTGTCTTCATATTTGTTTGTGTTTGTACCTATGTTTGTATTCTTCTTGTGATACTTGGAGTCCATAACCAATGGAGCTCATGAATTGTTTGGAGGTGTTATAAATGTATAGTAAACTAGAATATTTAATGTGGATAGTTGGATCATTAGAAAAAAAATGAGCCTTCAAAAGAGTTGTTGTACATTGAGAGTTTCCTTCGAGGGACAATGGCCACTATTCATCGTCAATGATGAATTGTGGCCACATCGAAAAAATACTTAAAATTTTATTAAATTAAAAATGTTTAAATAATACTAAAAATTAATTTAAAAAAATAGAAGTCTAATGTTGTTGCATTTATGCCACATTAGTTTTAAAAAAATTGTAATTATTTATTTTAATATTAGTTTTAAAATTATTTTAAAATTATTTAAAAAAATTATTTAAGTGGTTAGGCCCTCCAATTTGTTGGCAAAAAAATTTTGAATTTTTTTTTCCGGCTAGTGTTCTCTACTATTTCCGTTATTCATAGATGGCCCCTTCGAGGGCTCATTTTTTTCCTAATGGATTGACAAGAATGTCTTTGTCTAGATTACATTCATATAGACTTATTTGAATACGAAACAAAGTAGAGGACTATGAAATGTATGTGGTGTCCCTATATTGTGGTTGCATGGTTGAAATGTGTGAGGATAGTGGTTATAATGATGTGTTTGTTTTGGCATGCTTTGTAATATTGGTAGAGAAAGAAGAGATATGATTTGTGTTGTGGAGTTGTATAGGTGAGAAAAGGTAATCCAAATGGATCTTACATGTGATTTGGTTATTTGTTGAGAGGTGCCATTGGCATTGGATTTTGGTTGAATGTGGCCATGTGGTTTGTGGTTTGTGTTAGTAGTGGTGTGAGTTTTGTGATCTTTGATAGTGTAGACTAGAGTGTGGCCAAGTGGCCAGGAGTGTAGGCTAGGGTAGACATGGGTATAGTTAGTGTAGGTTGTGTAAGGTGAATGGGTGGGGTTGGTTGTGTCGTTGTGATTGCATCATTTGCATGATGGTAGGTGTGGTGCAAGGGTGGAAGTAGAGGACATTGCATGTAATGGTGTAGAATAACTATGAGGCAATGTAAGGGCATTTTTTAGGAGACTTGTAAATGTAGAATTTTTCTTTGAAAATTGGTCTATGGCCTTGAGAGTATCATTTGTGTCAATGGTGAATTGGTCTAATGTGATGATGTGGTAATGTAGAAGTTTATTTAGGCTCTTTGTTGTAATTTGTGTCCGAAAGTGCAGTGCTTAAGCATGCCAAAATTGTGAGAGGTGTGTGTATTGAAGTTAGAAGGTATTATCTATATTGCAGAAATGTATGTTACCTTCACACTTGAGTAGGAAGAGTGTTCATGAAATAGAAGAATATAAGCAAGCTGCTTCTATGAGGTGGGTAAATTTTGTAAATTTCCATTTTTCAATACTACACTAATACAAATCTATCCTCAAAGAAATGTTTTAAACTATACACTAGAAGAAAACTGTGTTGCAGTCAACAAAATCCAGATGACATTTTTGTTGACTACAACACAGTTTTCTATTAGTGATGGTTTTGTGTTGAATCTACATTATTTTAAACACACTTATATTAATTTTAGCCCATATGTAACACAAACCATAGTCTGAAATAGTTTTTTACCGTAAATTTATACTATAGCTAAATAGTTTGTAAGTCTTCTAGATATATTTTTTCAAGTTAGCCCATATCATTAAGTGTAGATTGAAGTCTCTAATGTAGGTGATGTACTATGTTTTGAAGGAGAAAGTATCAACTAAAGTTGTACTACAAGAGTTGAGTAGTAATGTTGTGTATGATTTGTGGTAATCTACGTATTATTTAGTGGCCCATGTTATTTGTTTATCTAGTTTTTGAATGTTTGCCATGGAGTATGAAACAAGACATAAGTTCTATTGTACCCTTGCTTGGAGTACAAAGTTGACTATTTAATTTTTGTTGCATAGATGTTGGGCTTTGGAGATAGACTTTGCATTGTTTTGTTTGTTTGTAGTTGTTGGAGGTTCCAGTTGAGGAAAGGTATTAATAAATGCCTAGGTAAGAATATGGTTCGTTTTGATGAATGATATGAAGGTTTTGACCATAGAAATTGATGTTGAAGGATTGAAAGTGAGCTTTGAATGCTTTTGATGGCATTTTGGATTTGTACAAGCACCTTGATCACCTGGAACCATGCAATTTGGAACACCTAGATCCATACCAAACCAAAGGCAAAATTTTGTCAAATTGTGGTTAAATGGATGTAATATTATCAAATAAAGATCTACATTCGTTTGCATAGGGGGCAAAATTAATAGTGGTTCTAGAAATGTAGTAAGTGTAACCGTGATTACCTTATTCCAACCATTGTAGAAGTGCCTAAAGTCATTCCAAGAAAACAAGGAACAAGTGTGGATTTAGTATACCATACTGGATGTTTCTTCAACAAATAGAGATTGGTTGTGTTTTTCTGATGTGTTCTCCTAAAAAGATTGTAGTGGAGTGAATGTAGATATTGCATCTTATAGATACATATCTAGGGTCATGGGTGAGTGCAAAAAGGCGGAGTTAATCAATGGATCTGAAAGCATTTTTGAAGTCAATGTACATTATATAAATATTTTTGGAAGATAGTTTTGCATCCTCTCAAATGCAGTATTTAGCAATTATAGTTGGTTGGCTATGCTTTTCTTTTGACGGAACCCTCCTAGCCATCATCTAGTATTTGGTATTCTTTTCTATATATAGAAAATAATATTTGTAGATTGTGTTCACAAGTATAATTAGGCTATAGTTAGTAAGGATTGTAGAATCTTATTTTTATAGAGAAAAATGGTTTGACTAAATAGATTTTTCAAAGAAGAGCAATTTGTTTGAAGTGAATAATATTGAATGAAGAATGAATTTAACATGTCTAGAAAAGATGTAGGCATGTTTTTGAGATTGATGATTGGTATTTTATCAAGTCGTGGGGATTTGTTGTTTGACAAGTATTTGAGAGCTAAATTGAAGAGGGATCCATTGAATCTATTTGGATATGAGTAGTGTCAAGGTTGCTTTTTTTTCTAGTATAAGATTGTTGATGTTGTGCCAAGGGTATTGATGGACGATGAATGTGCATGTGGTATTGTGGTTGGGTTGATATTCGTAGTGCTTCATTCAATCCAATTGTAAATTTAAAAATTAAAATTAAAATATGACAAATACCCGAGGAGGTCACTGCCTTGTAATTTAGAGAAATTGTGTGAATTAACAAGGCATTTAAAAGAGGCTATATATAATTAGCATATCCACAACATATCCAAAAGTATTTTGAAAATATTCCATGAATATTTTCAAAATGGACTTACAAAATTATATTTTTTAATTATATAAATTATATTTCCATTGAATTAATAACACCCTATCTTTAAATTCACATACTTTTCTAAGTGAATACCCCAATAACCAATGCATAGATCTTTAAAAACGTTGTAATCTATAAATATCAAATGTAGAACAATTCTTCAAGTATAAGATTTGGAAAAAATGAAAAATCAAGATAAATAGGTACTTTTGCATTTTAATTTGTAAAATGTAGTAAAATAATATGAAGATTGAAATAAAAGAAATTATAGTTGTAACGAAAATACAAAGATGGTCATTTGTCAAAAGCACTACCCAAATTTTTTTTCCATGTTTCAAATTGCATATAAAAAAAACTCACTTTATAAACTTTCATACTACAATAAATATACTATTTTTATATTCATCATACAATGTATTAATTCAATAATACATATATTAATGACTGTGTTTGTAATTTTATGCTTAGAATTCTTAGAGCCTATTAAAGTTATTGAAGTTATGATCTCTGGTCAATTATTAACAATAAACATCATTTCTCAAGTTTTCAATATTAGTATTCTCCCTAATCTTTTGAACAACACTAGTCACTATCTTCTCAAAAGATGGCACCCACTCCCAGCCATTAATTAACCGGGCCCCCTCAGTTGAAAAAAAATAATAACCCTTGATTTAAAAAAAGAAAATTTGAACCCCCCTCCCAACCGTTGATCTCCCAAAATACGGATATATAGATACGGATATACAGATATATAGATACAAATACTTGAATACATGGATATCATATAGATATATGTACATGTATATGTATATGTATATGTATATGTATAAATATATATGTATATGTATATGTATAAATATATATGTATATGTATAAATATATATGTATATGTATAAATATATATGTATATGTATAAATATATATGTATATGTATAAATATACGTATACAAATATGTACATGGATACAAATACATATGATATGGGATTTGTCCCATATCAATTGCCACCCCACCCTCCCCTGAAATTTATAAAGTGTGTGGGGGGGTAAAAACATAAAAATTTAAATAAAAAAATAAGAAATAAATCCCGTGGTATATAAAAAAATTGAAAAAATGATTACAAAACTTTTGAAAAGATAGTGTGTTCAATGACACTATCTTCTCAAAAGATGGCACTACAATTACTATCACTATCTCCTGTGATGATGCATCTTTCCTTTCATGATACAATTAACACACTCCCTTCTCTATAAAAATTGAGAGTAGTTTCATTACCAGAAATTTTAGCCCTCAAAAAGGCCACAAGTTTGGGGATAGGATGGGTAGGTGGGTGCATTTACAATGAAAAATCACACTTTTTAAATTTTTTCTGGTAGAATTTGACGTGGCACTACTTGTGTCACATCTGCGCCACGTCCAACTACTGACTTTTTTAATATTCAGTTTTTTTATGGTCTATTTGCACCGCGGGGGTGCCAAAAGTGAACTTTTAGTAGCCTTTCCTAGGGTTCAGATTTTTCCTAATGATTCCTATAGTCTAGATTTTTGTCTTTCTTCAAAAACCTAAAACTACAATATAGGGGTCCCAAAATCAAGGGAAATCAATGGTCAAATAGTTTAAGGTATTGTGGCTAAAGTCACTTGTATGTAAGAGTAATATGGGATATGCATTCAATTAATACAATTTAATACTACCTCAAAAGGCCAAAGTTCCTACATTAGAGGAGATTTCAGCCCTGCAGAATACTATGAGTTATCATAGCCTTCCCAGGCATTCCCATACTGCCAAATCAGAATGTCGATGTGGTCAAGCGATGATCACATCGGCAGCATATTATTTAATTTAATTTTAATTTTAAAATTTATTTTTAAAATTTAAAATTTAAAATTTATTTTTTTATTTTTAATTATTAAATATTTTGGACAGCAATGGTGTTCACAAGAATGGGAACACGGCTGAAACGGTCTTCTACAGGCTTGAAAAAACATGTAATGCTTTAAGAGTTAACAAGCTATTACTCAGAGAATAGACACCAATAAAAAATAATTACTCTTATAACAACCAAATATCTAGCCTAAGCACATTAGGAAATGAAATCTAACTCTAGGCTACAATTAACTAGTAGCAATTCAAAAATAAATTGTCAATGCATATTTCAAACATAGAAATACCTCTCAATTTAACTTTTGGTCCATTTCTTTTTCCTAACGCTCCTGAACACAACCATTCTCCCATATTTGGTCTTTATTCCAAGACAATTAGAAAAAAACAATTATTCTTCAAAAAGAATTCATCTCCAAGTTCACTTAGACAATTTGTTCCATACATCCTCAATAAGACTAAATCCACTCACTATGATTCCAATATTTCTCACAATAACAACTTGTCAATATTATCTACAACAATGTAAGATATAAACAATTAGTGAATTCACTTGCTCAGTTGCTCTATTAATCTGCACAAGACAATTTGTCACAATTCACACAAACATCACCCAATTATAAAAATTTCTACAAACACAATTTGTCATTTGCTTCACAATTTAATAGAAATAATACATTCAAATTTAAGACACTCACGTCCAAATCCACTCACTGAATTAGTTAAAACTTCAATTCAATTGTCAATGACATCAACAATTCTCATAATGAGACAACTTGTCCCCAATCATACCCACACAAGAGACACAAGAACATATAGTCAATTTGTCACCACAAAAGTAGACAACAATAATCCAATCATTGAATTCACTTATGTCAAAATAATTGTAACAATTTGTCAAGGCTTCTCACCATGAGATATTATCTTACACAATTTTCAACTTCTAACTCATACAAATAAATAATCCAAGTACACACAATTACACACAGCAAAGACAATTTACTCAATTACTCACACAAAATCAAGTCATCATTGGATCAATGCTTCAAATTGGCAACTTACACATGCGCACAATATGTAGAAAGTCAAATTGTGGTGCAAATACTATAGTACATATAAAATATTATATTGGCAATTTATATTTACATACTCAAGGAGTTCACTATGTAAAAAAAAAAAAAAAAAAAAAACTTGTCTCTCAAACAAAACCAAGAAAGTGAGAGAGAAAAGAATGAGAAATTGACACACTATGTGCTACCTAAAAGCAAAGATGACCATTCACTTCAACTGGCATCAAGACAAGTTATTCTTTTTGCTATCCTACCTATTCATAGCCTTTAAAATCCTTTTACTAGATAAATTTGTTTGCAATCTTTTTCTAATGTGAACTTAGCTTAAACTATTAGCTTCATTCTACACCACACATGGCAAATTGTTAAAATTCAAAAATTTCACACGTCTACAATTTTCCCCCCTTCAATGCCATTGATCTTATAATAGGGATATGGATATTATGAGATACGGATACATTGGGACAGAGAGAGAGAGAAAACACATACAATTATAGAATACAAATAGAGATATGGTATATATAGAGAGAGAGAATACATTACAAAATACATACAAAAATCCCACTAATATATCCATATTGATTGGTGGAAAGATTGCTCTTGAAAAATACAAATATGTATGTGTATGACGGGGTACTTACCAATTAATGATATGAATTAACTAATTTACTTTGAGGGGGTAGGCGTGTAATACAAAATACAATCATTTGGAACTAATTGAATTATCCCTTATGAGTAACTATCCACTCAAAAGACAATTACTCAAAGAAGTTACAATTTTCTTTTATGATCAATACCTATTACATTTCTTGACAATGTTACTTAAGAATTAGCTAAATGCAAAAGTAAAGTAGAAGGATAGTCCCTTTCGTTTGGTAGCTTCCAAACCAATGATTGGTGTTAGTGGTCCTGGTATCAAATTACTCTTAACACTAAATACATACTTTTCCATTAAATTTTAGTAATACCTCGGGGGGTTCATTTAGAGTGTCCATTAAAAACCATGTGTGAATAAAACTTTGGCCCCCCTATATACTTTTTGAATTTTAAATAAAATTAAATAAAAAAAATATGAATAGATTTTCCTACTTTGAAAGTTTATGTTTTGAACTATTGATATATTTATTTGTTAATAATAATTAGTTACAAATTTTCGAAGTGAAAAGATACACTGTAGAACTAAAAAATAACTTTCACACCCCTATATTATATAAGAAAAAATTGTCTAAAAAATGAACAAAAAATTCCTAAAAATAACTAATTATTGAAATCTCATTTTGAGTTGAATATTGACTCAATGGTCATCTAAATGTGTCCTCTATAATTATTTGAGTTGAAAAACATGCCATTTTAGTTCATTTTCAACCTCTTCTGGAAAACATCTTTTCATATTTTATTTGAGTTGGAAATTTTGCCAATAGAAAGTTATAGTCATTATTAAACAATGTTCAAAATTTTAGGTTGAAATTATAGTTTATTAGAAACCACTTGTTCGCACATGCTTTGTTATAATAGAACTAAGTGCACCCCCCCAAGTAATACATTTGTTGCAAGTTGAATTTTGTTTCAATGGTAAGAATGAATAGACTTAGTAGTGTTGTAGTGCTACTTACTAGTTAACTTGAGTAAAAACAAATCATTTTACCAAATTAATATAAATAATTCATATCTATTGAAATTTTTCTATGATTGCCCCTAATAAAAATTATTTTTCAATTGTAAACTACAAAAACTGGACACCTTATTTGTAATTAGAGTGCCCCCACAAATATATATATATAAATATATATATATATATATATATATAAAATAAACCTCTAATAGTTTCCTTAGGGATAATTGGGAGTTCTAGTAGTTTTTTATGATTTCAATTTTTTGTGCAATTTTTTCTAAAGATGTAGTTTTCCAAAAGCTTTCATAGGGATATAAATTTCATGTAAATTGAATAAATAGTCAAAAAATTATTAGCATTTTTTTGTAAAATAGGGAAGAAGAGACTTGACATGAATGAGTATTTTTTAGACATTTAAAAGTGCAATTATTGGAACAAGCACAAAGACAAGAGCAAGTGAGAGGCAATGCGTGCAATTGATTAGCAAAGAATTGCAAATGCAATGGAGCCCAAGAAAACAATCACTGAAAGCTAGTCATGGAGATGTGTCAAGTAAAAAAACAAAGCCCAATACAACTACAAGGGAACAACAAGAGAAAGAAGCATGCAGACAACAAGGAACACATTGCCTTTATTTATAAATTTGATTATCTACAATATTAATACACGGTATAAAAATCTAAATTATGTTATCTACCAATAGAAAGAATTATTTAATTAGAATTAAAAAGTAAAAACAAAAAACATTTATATTATTATTGAACTTGAATTGTGAATTATGATACAAGGTAAATTAGGTAATTGTTTTTTCAATGAAGCATTACAACTAAAGCAGAATGAAATTTAATATAATTTCTTGAAACAAAGTGTTAATATTGAAAATCAATTATTACAAAATGGTTGACTGGTTGATCTTTCGGATACATAGTGAAACAACTAGTTTTCAAACAATTAGTTTCAAATAATTTTTTATTTAATTACCCCCCTATTGGACTTGGTTAATTCCCCTATCTCACCCATCCACCCACCCATTCTTGTATTTTCCATAATCAATTTGGTGAGCAATCAATATGGGTTAATGCCATTTTCATATGTATTTTGTATGTATTTGTTACCTATATTCAGTATTTCGTATTTGTCTTAAGTATCCATATTTGTATCTTAGAGTACTCTTATCCATATCTCAGAGTATTCATATATGTATCCTAGAGTCTCCATATCTGCATTATTTATTATTCAAGATCAATGCCATTGGAAAGGAGAGGGGGTTGTTTACGAGTTTAGCAACTCTTGATTTTTACAAAGAAGGTGGGTGGGTTAATTGCAACCTGAACTTTTGCTTCCATCTTCTAGGTACATAGGGAATACTACCTTGTTTATTTGCATGGCTTACAATGAAGTCATTGATGATATAAATTAACTAAGAATAGATATGTCAAAGTTTGTAAATAATTATAAGTTGTTGCTATATATTTATACAATCTACTATAATAACACTACTTCATACTAATTTTAGAATTATGCAAATTTATAAGGAAAATTAATACTAATAGTGCATAGTACTTTGAATGAAATTAATATAATGTGGTCTACAACAGCTCTCAAAATGTTTTGTATGCTTATAATATTTGCCATAATTAATTGAAGAATTAGAGATCTGCAAATTAAATTTGAATATCTTAAAAGTACAAGTCTTGCACTATTCACAAAATAAATTTTAATTTTTTTTAATCTATTTTGGTTTAAAAAATTTAATCATATGTTTTATTGGAAGAAATTTTTTAATACAACTAAATTTTTTAATCCAGATTATTCAGTAAGTAGATTGAAAATTCTTATTGGATTTTTGTGGTAAGAATTTCAGAAATTATAAAATTTTATTGAGTGAAATTTGTTGCCTCAAATATGGATAAAAATATTTGTATTTTTTATAACATGCTCCAAAAATCTACAAAAAGTTGTATAAATTTTGAAAACTTATTTTATGTATAGTGCGCTACTTGTAATAAAGCATATTCAAATTTTGTTGAAAATCACTATTCCTCAATGAGTTATGGTAGTTACTATAAGCATACAAGACATTTCAAGAGACATGATATGAGTAAGACATGTACCACCTCTTTTGAGCTCATTGTCATTGTCATTGTGATAATGTGACAATGACAATGAGCTAAAAAAAACTGGATTTACTTTTTTTTCATCTCACCCCCCCAATGAGTTGAAAAAAATATATAATTTAAATTAATTAAAAAAACATTTTTCAAATACCCCCCATCCCACCGTTTTGTAATTTTTAGGTGGGATGGAATTGGCATTTGATATGGGATATGTACATTAGACTCGCAACAGACTTGCACTCAATCTCGAACAACGCCTAACCCTAATCCCAACCCCAAGATTATCCACATCATGCAATTCATGTTTTTTTTTAGCGGCGCTAAATTGACGACTATTAGGGTCCCCTTGCATTTTTCCTTTGAGATCTACAACCCAACTTCAACAACACCCACTTGCATGTTTGAAATCGAATCAACGGTTCTTATGGGGGGGTCTAATTTCTTCCTTAGAAAATTGATGGCTCGGATTTTTTTGGTAGTGGGGACAGACACAAATCTATTTGCCACTTTTGGACACATTGTACATTATAATGTAATTTTCATATTATCTCAATTAGTATAATTTTCATCCTCCTTTCATCCATTTACATTCACTTTTCATCCACTTCCATCCATTTTATCTATTTTCATCTAGCTTACATGTAAATTCCATCCAAATGATTGCATTAATTAGATCACATTTATCCAAACTTCATTTAATTACTATGAAGAAGTTGAACTTTTTTCAAATTCTTGGATTGATTGAATTTACTAAACTACAAATATTTACTTGAGTACAATTGAACAATACAAATATTGTAGTTTAAAATTAGTGAAGTTTGTACAAATTATATTATAGATTGAAAAATCTTCAAATTATGAAATATTTCTTCCATCTATGTAGAATTTTGTCTTAGAAGAGACAACTTCTTTGTAACTATTCAAATCCTCACTAATAATTACACTTTGTACACTCGTTTGATGGATGTGACATCTTGAAGAACAAGAGTTTATTTCTCTAATTGCACCTTTGCACATTGGTTTGATGGATGTGACAACATCTTGATGAACAAGGATTTATTTATCTAATTGCACTTTGTACATTGGTTTGATGGATGTGACATCTTGAAGAATAAAAGTTTATTTCCCTAATTGCACTTTGCACACTCGTTTGATAGATGTGATCAACCTTTTTTTTTACTTTATGAGAAAGTGCCAGGTAGTGTATTTCTACATTCATCCATCTTTTGCATTAAAAAAAACCTTTTCTAACATATTCATGCATTTTATCATCCAAAATTGCCAACTTCATCCACATTTTAAATAGAAATAGAGAATTCTTGCGAAAAAAGATTACTTTTATCTAACGAAAAGTAGACATTTATTTGAAAATGGTGCAATGTAGCCCCATTGATAGTGGAAAAAGGCCTGGATGTGACATCTTGAAGATCAAGAGTTTATTTCTCTAATTGCACTTTGCACACTGGTTTGACAGATGTGACATCTTGAAGAACAAGAGTTTATTTCTCTAATTACACTTTGCACACTTGTTTGATGGATGTGATGGCATCTTGAAGAACGAGAGTTTACTTCTCTAATTGCTCTTTGCACATTAGTTTGACAAATGTGACATCTTGAAGAACTAGAGTTTATTTCTCTAATTTCACTTTGTACACATGTTTGATGCATGTGACGGCATCTTGAAGAACAAGAGTTTATTTCTCTAATTGCACCTTTGCACACTGATTTGATGGATGTGACAACATCTTGAAGAACGAGAATTTATTTATCTAATTGCACTTTGCACATTGGTTTGATGGATGTGACACCTTGAAGAATAAAAGTTTATTTCTCTAATTGCATTTTGCACATTGGTTTGATGGATGTCATGGCATCTTGAAGAATGAGAGTTTATTTTTCTAATTGCACTTTGCACACTAGTTTGATAGATGTGACCAACCTTTTTTCTTACTTTTTGAGAAAGTGCCAGGTAGCGTATTTCTACATTCATCCATCTTTTGCATTAAAATAAAAATACTTTTCTAACATATTCATGCATTTTATCATTCAAAATTGTCAACTTCATCTACATTTTTAATAGAAATGGATAATTTCTGGTGAAAAAATATTACTTTTATTTGAGGAAAAGTAGACATTTATTTGAAAATGTAGCCCCATTGATGGTGAAAAAAAAAAAAAAGGCCTGGATGTGACATCTTGAAGAACAAGAGTTTATTTCTCTAATTGCACTTTTGGTGTACATCCGCAGTTAGACTATTGATGATACCCAAACTCAAGCATGCGAACCGCAGTACCAAGAGAGTGGTAAGTCGTTAGTCCGTGAACCCCACTCATGAACCCCAGTGGGGTTTAGTGAAATCGTAACTTACTGAATACGACAGTCCATGGCACTTTCCACGGAAGCGATAACATCGGTCCAAAATCGTATCCACCCTATCCGAACCCGCCACGTGGAATCCGCGCTTCTTGAACACCAACGACGGGCCTCCGATGGTCGGGAAATCCAATCCTCCGCTTCCGAATTCACAGAAATATTGAATTTTCTAAATTTCTGCTTTCGACTCGATCGCATTCAATTCATCGACTTGCTGCTCGGAGATCAGGTCGATGCCAGAAACAGTGCGTAATTTGAGCTTATTTGGAATGCGGGAGGTGAGGAAGGGGCTTCTTCTGGAATTTTCAAAAGCATTTGCAATAGTTTTTTTGAGTTTTTTTGAGTTTTTTTGAGTTTTTTGGTTGATGAGTTTTTATGGTTGAGGATTTATGGTGGAATGGTGATGGTTTGAATAGCGCCATTGACTTGTGTAGGCTGCGTTCATGATGGAGGATTCGCACTGAATAGTTTTGGAGATTAGGGTTACACGAGAGGGGAGCTTTGTGGCGAATTGTGAAGTGGTTGAAGAAGCGTGGGGAATGTCTTCGTCAAATTCACCGACGCACAGGTCGCGTAGCAGTTCGGGGAGCTTCGATGGGAGTCCGGTTGTGTTTCAGGACTTGGATGACGGGTCACAGAGTGTGACCGGGGGCAGTGAAGCCGGCGAGAGCTACAGTCTTGTCGAGAGCAACAATCTTGTCGACAGCAACAATCTTGTCGAGAGCAATGATCTTGTCGAGAGCAACAAAGCGAATGGGAGTAGTGATGGAAGCAGTGGTGGTGGTGGTGCCGGGAATGGGAGAATGGTGTGGGGATTGGTGATCAAAGCTGCGTGTCTGATTGGAGGCGTTTTTCTTCTTCGGAAGTTGACCAAGAGAACCACTCGTCGGGATCATACCCGCGCAGTGGCTCAAGCGCTTATCGGCGAAAAGGTATCTCACGTCACGTTGTTGCAATTTGGAAGTTCAATTTCAGGCTTCTTTTTAGGGATGAATCGTGTGCCCTGCTGAGTGTCAAGTGGTTCACTGGTTGACCCTTCATTTGCGATTGGAAAATTGACTTTTCTGTATTGCAACCTTCAATTGCAGTATACCACGGAGCAAGCTGCCCGAGATCCGATGACATATTTCAATCTCAGGTATGAGGAGAACAAACATGCAATGTTTCGGAGTTGGAGAGGGTTCTGTCTATCGTTGTAATATGCATGAGTATAGATGAGATTAGTTTTGTAGAACAGTAAGGACAATGTGAAACTGGTCTTTCATATTTAAATTATACTTTGGGCTTTGTGATAGTAGGACGTCTTTGCGCTGCTGAAGCCTGATCATCTTCCTTTTGAGAGCAGGTTGCTCACTTGTCCAGCAGCGGTGTTGGCAGATGGAGGGCAGGTTCTGTACTATGAGCAGGTACCAGGCTTCTGTTCCATCACTGTCTAATTTACTGATGTTGTATTGGTGCTTGATTTCCAGCACTCTGAAATGTCCTTGATCAAGGGGGATTAATCATAGCTCTGGGTTCGACGTATTAACAGTCTTGTAATCGTCTGTGACGACTACAGGCTTTTTGGAGAACTCCAGAGAGGCCGTATCGTCAGGTAACATGCTTCTCTATTGCAGATTATTTCCTTGAAGGTGATTATCATATGCTCATGTTAATAGGGACGCACTTTAGTGATCGACTCATGGTGCATTTTTGTGGTTGTTTTACAGAGATTCTACAGCGTGAAGCCTTGTCCGAAGGAAATGAATTGTGATGTGGAGGTCAGTTGTTTTGAGACTTTCGTACTCGTTGCTGTTTTCAAGCTAACCCTTTATCACTATTTGATGATATGTTGAATCTGGTGACGGATGCAGGTCGGTTCATATGCTGTGCGGGATGTTGAGGAATACAAGAACTTTTGTGACCGCCCCAAAAATCAAAGGCCTCAACCTGATGAGGTGATCAAGGTAAATTTTGTCGAACTTGCACCCTTAATTTCGTATGCTCGGCCTTCCTCTTAGCATAACCAGCTGCAAATTTGGTCATACATTCTCGGACTTTTGTCAATGGGAGCTTCGTGAGTCCACATGTAAGCTGCACGATTACGTTTTGCAGCTGCTCCGTTTTGCTTTCCTTCTTTTAGTTACACCAACGACTGTCTTTAGTTATTCTGCAGATGTGGGTTCTTAATTAGGTTAATTGGTTAATTAGGTTTGACTGGATGTTGTCTTTCATCACAAGTGCAACAAACTATCTCAATGATTACATGTGAGTTGCAGGATATGGCGGAGCACTTGAACACTGTCTATCTCTCTACCTGTGATCGGAGCCGTCGTTGTTTGTATGAAGGGTCCACACCACCTGGGGGCTTTCCTAATTCCTGGGTATGTATTTCCTTAACGCTGAAAGTTGAAATCTTCTGATATTGAATTATCATACGTATTAGTAGCATATGTTTATTAAAGTGAGGCTATCTCAATCCTGCGTGCTTGCTTATTGTCTCAGCTGAAGGCTTGTAGTTGGTGATTTCAGATTCGTTTTTTTTCGTGTTAGAAAAGCTTTAAGACACGTATTCCACCATTATTTGTTATAGAAATATTGCAGACCTTATCGGTTCACTTAAATTTTAAACCTGCCTATATCAAATAAATTTGTACCTATATATAATTCTTCCAAACGAAAGATATTGCAGTTGTTGAGAAGCCCATTTTATTCTAGTAGAGCGGAACGGCTGGTTGTAGTTGTCTCATATGTTATCTCTTGGTTTGGTGCAGAATGGAGCTTCGAGGTGTACGTCGGAGCTCAGCATTTTCAAGAACGGAGAGGTTCACAGCTGGGACCGCGCTTACGACGATGATGGTAACCAGGTATAATGATTCTTCACGTGAGATGTGTCTGGATTCATTTGTAATATGATCGATGAAAATTGCATGTGTAATGTACTACACTAGTATTTACTGCTATCCTTGCAATTTTGTAGGTTTGGGGAGTCAGGCAAGGACCTTATGAATTTAAGCCTACATCAAGTTCAAATGGATCCCTCACAAAGTCGGGCTTGTCCAAGGAAATGGAAGTTGTAATCTTGACCAAGGATTAAGTATGTTCCCAAGGAATTTGCTTGAGCGAAGTTGTATATGTAATAGCCAGATTGTACATGACTTGTATTGAATTTCAACTGTGGAAACGTCTGTTATCGACTCGGATTTTGTGTACACTTTCAAAATGAGCCACGTGGCCTAGTTTTTCGTCGACGTTCCACACCTATTGGATTAGGTCACTACATCCATTCTGGACACTCGAAGGTTTGCTGATCTAATTACGACCATGTAAGATCCTTATTGATTTTGATTCCATATTAATGTTGGCGTCCAATCTTTTGTCACAATTAGGCCAGCCCAGCAATTAACTTACGTGCTTCTACTTTATTCTTACACGAAGAGGAATATGAACGGCTTTGTTTAGTCTATTTCTACATGCAGTGGATTTTGTAGGCACTGTATATATCTCTTCTACTTGTACGGTTGATAGTCATTTTTTTCTTGAAGCCTGTGCAGTACTTATCATGCAGTACACATTGCGAGATTGTACGAATCTCTAGTGCAGTTGAAAAACTCATCTCATTGTCCGTGAAGATCACCTTTTTTTGAAATTCTGACTTGTGGAGAAGATTGAAGACCGAAGATATGAGCGATGTTCTACAGCGTGTCACTTGAACCCCACATTCTTTATATCTTATTCTTCGAACAGTTACGGACATATAGAAAATTTGGGAATAATGGATAGTCCCCGCATATTCCCTCCACAAGAAACAGGTGGGGGGAATATGCCCAGACTTTTGGTGGAGGAATGCTAAGATGGCTCGGGTGGTCATTAGACTTGACACTTCCCTCGGCACATGGTTCTCGTGAGTTCTAAATTGATCATCGATTTCTTTTGGGCCATGGCAGTGGGCCGCTCAATATAACATTCTTTAAAAAGTTGCTAACATCTTGGAAAATGGGAAATACCGGATATATGAATGAAGATGCTGGGATTCCTAGACAACTATTTTTGGCACACATTCTTGAACTTTCGAGATCGGTACTAACTTGCGCTATTTGAAATTATGCAAATTTGCGAGGTAGAGTATTTATAAATAAAATCCATAATATCATGAATTGGTAGTGAGAATTCAGTAAATAAAACTTATCAAACAAGTTCCCAGGATTACGCTTTTGTAGGTTCTGAAACTTGAGAGACTGAGTTGAAAAAAACATAGGCTTCAAGGTGATTGATACGTGTCAAATCAACAATATAAACTAATGACTCTGAAAGACACATGATTTAATAAAATTGCGCACTTTCAAATTTCCAACAATTTGTCGGCCATAAGTTTTCAGGAAACGACGGACACCAACTCTTGGAATCAGAGTGCGAGTGACGAGGGGACATCATCAGTTGCTGTCCTCAGGAAAATCTGGGGACGCCGGTGTCCTCCACTTCAGTACAACTCCCCAGAGTGCGAAAGTGGACGACGATCAATCGCCCCAGTCTCGCTTGAGATTTTCTCCTGGCAATTCGTGCTCGCAATTTGTACCGGAATCATGCCTCCTGCATTTCAAGGTTGAGATCGGTGTGGGCATGCTGTACTTTGCCTCTTTGCTTCTCTCAACATCTCGCTCCCTCGAGCTTTCTGTGTGCTGCAACATAGTCAGGGTATTGCCGGCAGCTGTCTGCGGATGGCAGCTATGGCGACCACGGCAGGAATGCCGCTTCTTTCCAAGGTGCATTGGCTGGCCGACGATCGTATCGGCTTGAATAATTCCAGGTACGCTAGCTCTCACCGGGACGTTGTCGATCTTTGTGGGCGCGCAGTTCATTGCAGCCTGTGTCAAACAATCGCAATGGCGTTTGGAATTGGATCATCGACTAAATAGCGGCGACGCCGGAAATGAAATCTCTGGTCAGTTTGCGTTTAGTTTGAAATCGGGCGGGGCAGGGATCGCTTGCTGACGTTTCTGGAGGCTGTTTGGTCATTGTTGTATTTCTAGGACAATTGGGTGTTCAGGTATTCGATTGTCGCTTGCCAGCAAGCCTTTTCGCGGCTCAACCCAATGGGCGAGAATTACGAGGCGATCCGGGCATCATCGAAGCCAATGGCGCACTCTCCAGGTTCTTGGTTGTCCTAATTTTTGAATTGAAAATGTGGAACATTTTTAATATCTCAATAGCTGGCAGGGTTTGATCGATCTGCTCAATGCCCTTCTCTGCAATAGTGATCGGATTTGGTGGCGACTCCTGTTATCAAATGTTGAATTGGGAATCGAGTCCATTGCGCTTTTAATACGAACCAGTTTCAACTTCGAATTCTCAAAGTTGTGTACGCTATGAGTGATTGAAGATTCGTCCAGAGATGGATGCGTTGATCTCCTTTTGTGTTTGATATAATCTTCGCAAAGTTTTGAGGATGACAAATGGTGTTTGGAGGTCTTGCAGGTTACTGCCGTCGGAGAGGACGCAGAGGAAAGGATCGAAGATACTGCTGTCAAGGCAGAGGAAATGAATGAGGAACCCGCTGTTTCGGCGGAGGAAAAGAAAGAAGGAACGGCTGTCCAGGTAGAGGAAAAGAAAGCAGAGACTGAGGAGTATAATGCTGCCATGCACCAAGCCATGGGTACCTGTAAGTTG
The DNA here is from genome assembly GCA_947034895.1 of Rhytidiadelphus loreus. Classification (NCBI taxonomy): domain Eukaryota; kingdom Viridiplantae; phylum Streptophyta; class Bryopsida; order Hypnales; family Hylocomiaceae; genus Rhytidiadelphus; species Rhytidiadelphus loreus. Next base: position 20,727,512 of record OX344765.1, on the reverse strand, counting down.
TGTCGCCTTCAAACCTGTTGTTCAAATTCTATTGCAGCCTCATTAGTCACACCTCTTGCTCATGGACGGTGATTTCAAAACTGGCCACATGCAACTGAGTCATTGGGCATGTCAACTGCATCCTGAGTCTTCTATTTATAGAAGTACATTGTAAACATCTCATTGCCTTCAAGTTTAGAAAGGTGATTCCCTCTCTTTTCAGTATTTTATGGAGTACAATATGTGGCCGAATTTATTGCTATTATATTACTGTAATATACGTCAATATTTAGAATCACCGCCTTTGCCTGCTTCAACCCTACGCTGACATGCTTTCTATGAGATTCTGAAGTAATCTTGCCCTATTTTACCTTGACTCCAAGCCATAGCGCTTCTACCGATTCGGATAGTCTTCATAGTGCTTCACTTGTTGCTTGAGGTGGCACCACAAGTCTTCAATGAAAACTTTGTCTTTGTTGAGGTTGGCAATTTCGTAACCTCAATGAAAATAGGGTTTTCACAATCGTTCATATCCACTTTCCCTGGAGTGAGAGAATTCTCCCATTCCTCACCTCCAGAGGTGAAGCAAAGCCCATTCTCTCATTGCAGGGAATGTGGGAATGGATTGCTGCTACACTTCCTTTCGTAATTGGTCATTTTCTTGACTTTCTCTCCATTCAGACATCCAGAGGCAGTGCTGAATTCTATGTTTCAAATATGTGAATGTTGACAATTTGATTATGTCGGATTCAGCAATAGAGTACAGGCATGAGCTGGGAATGAATTACGCCTTTGTATTACCGGATCTCATTGTGGGATCGTGTCTTCAGGTCAGTTCCGTATTACTCGTATAATATAAGACCTACTCATGTTGTTCAGAATAGGTCATATTTACAACTGTCTCAGTACGGAATGAAAATCTTCAGGTTTAGAAGAAGTTGCTTACATAATAATGGACCGAACACTCCTTCCAATTGTTGCCTCACTTTTTTGTTCAGATTGTGAATACATGTCAGAATTGTTGAAGCTAATATTTTCACTCATATTAGTTGGTGTGTACTTAGACTCCTTTGGACGCAGACAAGCTGAAGGCTATTGGTGTTGGAGTCATATTCTGTTTACAACAAAATCCTGACCTAGCGTATCCTTGACGATTATCGTGTGTTGCATTTAGTCTGTTAAGTTTAGGTTTCTTTCGAGGATTTTGCATTGATGGTGACCGTGTTTACCTTAATGAAGTCTTAGATACTTTGGAGTGGATCTTCCGGCTATCCAAGCACGCGTCAATGAACTTGATGGAATTACGCATTATCGATGCCAGATAAGGTAACCAAGTGATCAAATTCATCTTCTGATTATTAAGGATTTCTAATTTGTTCAAGTGAAAGCATGAGATGGAGTTAAAGCTGAGCTCTGACTTCCAATGCCAAGCAGGGATTTTGATCCGTACGATTTACGGATGAGGTTACCAGTAGCTGTGGCTCAACTGCAGAAGGCTATTGAAGCACATAAGAGCAAGACCGCCTATGTCCATTGCACTGCTGGCCTTGGCCGGGCCCCTGGCGTTGCGGTGAGCTTGCTTCATGTTTATGCGACTTTTTGACGTTTATGGAGAGATTCTTTTTGTAATTTGACAGTGTCCTTTGTTTGGCTGGAACAACCGCTCTGAAGACTGTTAATTGGACGTTCACATGCAGCTTGCTTTCATGTATTGGCTTCGGGGATTATCACTCAAAGAAGCAAACGTCCTTCTCCAGGTCAGCCAGTGGCACATACCCTCGTAGTTATATTGTGTTTCTATGTCGAAGAGTTTCTCTTACATGGTTGTATTGATGTCATAGAAAAAGGTTCTCCCGAGGGCTGCCTGGGTATCTCCGGTGATCCTGTTGTGATGTATTTCATATTGGATCGAAGCTCTTAATCAAACTTTCAGACTTGCACTGTGTTCGCCAATTCTTGCAGAAAGTGAGACGCTGTCATCCAAAGCTTGACTCCATTAGAGCTGCTACTGTTGATCTGGTATGTTTTCTACATACTTGGCATTTCATTTGGTGAGCAGATGGTGCATATACTCATGTATATATGTCTATGGTTATTTACGTTCTTGTCTGAAGTGGAACTTTTACCGGTCTCAAGCAGCTTGTTTTTTGAAGTCTTCGACCATGTTTTCTGACTCACTACATTTTCTTGTGCCGGGTAGCTGATAGATCGGCCAAAGCAAGCTGTAGAGTTGAAGTGGTGGAGTGGACCTACTACTGTCGAAATCGCAGGTCTTGACGTAGGCTGGGGTAATCAGGTTCGTCATTTAATCCTCGTGACTGGTGCTGTTGATAAAAGTTGTGCAAATCTGATTTATTTGGTTGATTCCTGTTGTTGAGATGCACTGTATATTCTGTCACCAATTTTCAGTTTTCATTAGGAACTCTTCTTGTGCAGAGGCTTCCATTGGAGTTTCGGCAAAATGAAAATCAGTGGGTTCTAAGACGAGAAGTGCCGGTAACGATTTCATAACACAGATATGATGGGTTGTGCTTTGTTGATACTCTGAGGATCACTTTGTTACTTTACCTTGCCTCCTTTACCAATGATTAAGTTGTCCTGGTTCTGTTGAGATGTAGGCTGGACGGTATGAGTATAAGTATATTGTGGACGGCGTGTGGATGACAAATTCTGAATCCCCTCTGTCTCATCCAAATAGAGAAGGCCAAGTCAACAACGTTCTTGAGGTACAAACTGTTTCTACCCATCTGTTTTAGGGAGATGACTTACTCTGAAGTGCAGCATGTAGAGGTGCCTACAATTTCTGCGTAGGAAAGCACTAGTTTTATCAATTTGTTCAGTCCGCCCAGAAACATGTCACTTAAGTAGAACATGACAGTTCTAAAATTAAACTATTCTAATATTTTTATGACAACAGCCATCATAAGAAGATTGATCACTAGAAGGCAATATAAACAGGATGCATTTTATGGAGAGACCTCCCGATAATTCATAGGGAGGCTCACTACGATCTCCTACTCGTATCTATTTGTTAGGTGCTTATGACATTATTTTAAATATTTAGTTCACAACCCTCCCACAATTCAAAGAAATAAATAGGAAAATCTCCCAATGATGGAACTCCATTGATATCTCCCTATGATTTCTGTCCGAAAATCATTGAATGTGTAATTTTATCAAAAACCTTGTTACTGGATCATTAACGGGGTACACTCCCTTACAAAGTTCAATCCCACTATATTGTATGATTATAATCACATATGATTAGGTTTAATTAACTTGATTTTATTAAAAGCTGTAAAACCATTGCAACTATAATTTGCTCACATTGCTGTTTTCCAATGTCAAGCACAGATAGTGGACAGTGCACAGAATGGAGCGACCAAAGGCCTGAAGCACCGGCTGATGCAAGAAGATGCAGACCTGACAACTGTGGAACGAGCCAAAATTCGTGCAAAATTGGAAGAGATTGCCAACAGCGGGCAATGGTGAGAGAACATGCAAGAAAGTGCACAACTTTCCTGCTCTTGTTGCAATTTCATAAGATGGACACTAGGAGGTATTTTAGCACTTATTTGAGTATCATTTTGATAGTTCATACCAATCCCATCATTCCTTAAATAAAACACCGATACTATCAGAAAGAATATGGACTTGTACCCAATTATTCTTCAAATTCCGTAATGGATGGCAATCAATCTTTGTAATGAGGTGACTTCTAGAATCACTTTTGTTCAATAATGGTTTTCTTGCAATAAATCCCTAAAATCCCTTTGGCCCAAATCTTATTCTTCAACAATGACTTACATGTTTGGATTGAATACTTGTGCATTCATAGCTATCTAGAATGAACAAAATGTTGGAATGGACTTTTTAGTCCATTGTAATGTAATTGCTCCTAACTGTGACTCATTTCTAAAATTGACTTCTACAAAGTCTTGCCACAAGTGTGTAGCTTCTATTCATGTGAACCAAGGTTTGATTTGGAATAGACCTATTTTTTGTACCTTGAAAAGTATAGTTTATTCATACATTGTCCGAAAAATGAATCTTAAGAGAATTTGTAATCCACTTTGACTCTCAACAAGACAAAACGAACTTGTAGACAATTTAACAATATAAACCAATTGAAAAGGCTTAGAGCATCTCTAATGGTCTCATTTTTAAGCCCATTGTGATGGTTTTACAATAGGATGAAAGTGAAAATAAATGCATGATCTTGCCAAAATATTCTCATTTGGCACTACAAAACTTGAAGGACAATAGAAGCACAAACAACAATTCAAAATAATAAAGATATCATATACCAAACCACCACATCTTGCTCCCTCTAGATTGAATATGTACCTTTCACATTCATATGGATGTATTGAATGTTGCTATTGGTACTATGCTTAGGCAAAATCCATTAGTAAAAGTTGACCAACCCATTGTATATGTGAGTTGGCTTGTAAACAATGTGGAACACAATCATTTGACAACTAAATGGGAGGTGTTAGCAATGATAGTTGGAATAAAACAATTCCTCTATTACTTACTTGTCTAGGAACTAAGTTCCAGTTCATTGTGGATCATCATAGTCTAGCTTGTCAATCAACCAATTATAACTAGCAAGATAGCTTAATGGATTATGATATGTATGGAATACAATTTTAAAGTAATATATATACCAAGAAAACATGTTATGGTTGATTATCTTTCACGACAAAATGTTATGGTTGATTATCTTTCACGACAAAGCATCACAACAAAAAGTGGCATAAACAACTCCTTCATTGATCCATACATTCAAATTGCAAATATAACACTTGATCAAGCCCCCATGATAGACTCTTCCTTACACGACTTGGATCAACAAAAAACTTATATTGAATACTACTACAAAGGCAAATGCCTAGACCATCACCTAAGCACCTAATGGACAAATAGTATTTGACAAGCACTCTCATACACCATTATCAAAAAACATTAATATTAAAAGGGCATGGATTGAGTTCTTCATTTTTAACTCGCAAAATATAGTACTTGTTACACTACACAACGGACTAGTAGGACATGAACCAATGGAAACTTCTACCAAAAATATTCTGATTGGTGGTTATTGGTGGTTGATTTTTTTTTGCAATATGTCAAACATTGACATGCTTGCCAGTTCTTGAACACCAATATCCAGCACCAAGGAAAAGCTCTGTTGCATCTCGTAACTTATCACCTCTTACATTGTTCATGCATTGTCTAGGTTTAAACTTTATCAGACCAATTATGCCTGTCATTTGTATAGGATTATGATATATTTTTGTAGCTACAAATTATACTACAATTGGGTGGAAGCAAAGGCATTACAAACAAATACAACATTAGTAACAACAAACTTCATTTATAACATCATTACTCGATTCAGATGCCCATTCAAAATGATCTTGGATCAAGGAATACTTTTTATAAACATTGTCATTGAAACCCTAATGATTGAATATCTTGTAAAATATTGCACGTCAACAATTTACTACCCATAGGAAAATGGGCAAGCAATATTGACAAACAAGACACTTATCAATATGATTTAAAGATTTATCAAAGATAATAAAAACGATTGGGATGATTGCTTGCTTGCTATACTCTAGCTATACAACATCACCTTCAAAACAACTACCAAATTCAAGGCTTTCAAAATGGCCCATGGAATTTAGCTACTTCTCCTAATAGAATATAGTGTTCCCATTCTCCACAAAGTTTAGCCAAAAGAAATAAACCCTTATAGGGTTTTAGCAACCTATCTCAACGATCTATACAAACTTGTAGAAATTTAACATATTGTGTTTAACATCAAAGACAAATAGGTGACATTATCTAATTACTACAAGTGTAAGGCTCTAAACTACAAATTTGATAAGGGCAACAACATTCTTTGGTATCTTTGCACCCAAGACAAAACTAGTTACTATGCATGCGGTATGATAGTTTATTCGAATAAACTCAAGTAATATTTTCCACAACATCTTGTACTCAAGCAATTGACCAATGAATTCAATGTACAAAACCCACACACCAATAATAAATAGATTGACCACCTCTGATGCCAATTACAAAGTTCAAATCAAAAGTTGTAGGTCCAAGGCAATTAGGACTTTCCAATAAACAATTGAGAACTATCTAGAAAAAAAATGTAAAGAAATACAAAAGATTGAACAACACATACAAAAGTAATGAGTGCGTTGCAGTATGAGAGGTAAAATTAGAACTCATAGAAGGAAACTTTCTAGATTGACCTCACCATTGCACAAATGTAGACCACACACACAATTTATGCCCAAGATTCTTCTGCCTAGAATTATATTCAAATGCATCATGCTCTTACACATTCCAAATCAAATAAATTTAAGGAAGAAAATTAGTGTTACCAATCCAAAGACCTCACACTTGAAACAAGTTTGATCAAGGCGTCATTCAATCAAACATTGCAATGCCAAAAAAAAAATTTGAAGAAAAAATCATAGATTGAAGAAAAGACAAAATGTAATACCGTAAGTGGTATTTTTGGATGGAATCAACGTCCCTTCTACTAAACGACAATCTATAAAAGTTGGTGCCATAGCTGTAAGTGGATGGTGTTAAATTTTTTTTTAGCACAATTGTAGCTAAAATGTGTAATGTACTAGAGTTGGCCACTTTTGATCAAGACATTTACAGATTTACGCTTAGAATTGTATTTAGGAATGCATGCAAGTTGTAATCTTTTTGTCAGCATTTGCTAAATAAAGATATGTATATTTGCCAATCTAAGATCTATTGTGGTTGTTGTATATGTTCATTGATGTTCAATTCTATTGATTGCCTTTCATATTGTATTGCAAAATATATACATAGGAAAGGTGTGAGTATAGTGACCTAGGTAACAATGTCTCACTTAATTTTTCCCACTTTCTATTTGTATTCTAAATCACATTTGAATTTTGATTCATCTTATTATTGCCTTTTAACAACAATAAGGTACAATTACATGCCGCATTCTAACCATCTTCTTTATATGTATTGAACTTTTAGTTCTAACCAATGCAACTTCTAGTTGTCATGATTGGTTGCAACATAATCACAATGAGTTCTCCTCCCTTCATATGAATTCCTTAACTTTGAAAAGACAAGACCTATCATCAAGGTACTTTGCCAAAAATGATCTAATTTTTGGACCAATAGATGCATTATTCATTTCAATAGTGATTTAGAATGTCATCCAGTGGTCGCTTTTGGCCTCAATACCCTTAGAGAGTTACAAGCAATGAACTCACAAGTTTGAAATGACCAATTTGATTTATCATATTCTAAAGAATAAATTTACATCCCTTGGAGCTACTAGTCAATAAAATTGTGTACATTGGTTAAAAAAATTCATTATTTGGAAATTAAAATGAATATCTCCTCAAAAAATTAAAAAACATAAGACCCCCAAAATCAATTATTTGGTTTAAGGATGGAGTCTATGACCATGTAGTCAAACTTTGAAAGCCCCTCCATTTATCTATAGTAAAACTTGAAAGTCTTCCATTTCTCCATAATAGTAATTGAAAGTCTTCCATTTTTTTGCTAATGACCATGAGTGTGTTTTTTTGTTTTATTTTTCAAACATAAAATCATATGTCTAATATTTGTCATAAAGTTTTCAAGTTTTTTTTGTGTAAATTTAAAATTACCATGAATTTTTGAAGAAAAAATGAAGAAAACTCATATCAAATACAAATCATGTTCAAAAAATCTAAATTCTTTAGAATAGAAGTAGATTATAGTTTAGAGCATTGCGGTGTGCAAAAAATTTCCATGTCACTCCATATTTAGGATGCATGGTTACAAATCTTCAACTTCAAACTTCACACTAAAATGCTTATTTTAAGGAATTTTCAAAATTTTCAAGTGGAGTAGAAATTACACTTCAAAAGCCTCATTTTGTCAAAAGCAAACTCAAGAAATTGTTTTGAATATCAAAATCAGGTCTTAAGGGAAAGATTGAAGCTTATAGTAATGAAATACATTGGATAAAGTACCATTTTTTTGATAAACTACCTAGTGTAAAATTAAAAAACAACTAAAATTTCATGAACTTAACCTTGTAAGGACATTGTGAACTTAGAAGGTCTAATGGATGACTTCATTGTTAATTGTAGAAACTAAGATTGCGCCTATTCATTCAATAATCGGAGCATTTTGGTGACTACCTTGGTCATGGGAGGCATGTCCTTCAAGGATTAATTCAATGATGTGGATACAAAATCAATAAAATTGCTCAAAAAAAGAGAGATGAAAATCATCCATCCTTCAATAAGCACAAGGCTTGGTTGCCAACTCCAAAGGTCACAAAATGTCCTTGGTATCCTTCCAGGGTTCTCTCGTTATGGACCACCGGTCAATTGGATGTGGATGGATGAAAACTGAGGACGGCGGGCCGGGAGAGGAACCCATCACCGTGGCCCGGTGAACCGAGGGGTGACCCAGCCAACACGATCCTAGTATCCTTCGTCGCCAACGCCGCTGCTCGCAGATTGACGGAGATCGCAGCAGGACTTCAAGTGCAGGGCTGCATCGATCGGAAGCCATGAGCGCGGCAGCGATAGCGGCCAGGCGGGCGCTGCAGCAGGAGCGAACTCGCTTTCTCTACCGCCGAGCTCTTCGAAACGTGCTCAGCTATGCCGTGCATCGCGACATTTTCTACATTGAGGTGGAGTTCCGACTTCTCGACCTCGTCCAAGTCCTTCTTTCTGAGAGATTCTTACCCACGCATTGACCACGATTCTTTTGTTATCCTCACCTCAGCTAGAGGACGCCATGAATTTCCTTGCTACTGTTCGGTCTGGAGGTTTTGCTTAACCCTAATTTCGATGTTCAGAGGCGATTCTTTTCTGGTTCATCTGTTGTTTCTCCAATTTCTCTTGCCCAATTTCTACTTTCTGAGCGATCTAGCCCTTGTGCCTACTCAACTAGACGATGCCATAGTTCTCCGGGGATTTGCTCGCTACTGTTCGGTATGGAGGTTTTGGTTCACCTAATTTCGATATGCAGAGGCGATTCTATTCCGGTTCATCTGTTTTTTTTTCTATTTTGTCGCCAAATTTTTACTTGCTGAGAGATTCTACCCCTTGGCATTGACCGCGATTCTCTCTCATGCCCACGTCAGGGATTCGATTGCCATTGGTCGGTCTGGAGGTTTTGGTTAGCCCTGATTATGATTAAAGAGGCGATTTTCTGTGTTTTTATTTGCTGACTGGGATGATTTTTTTTAATTAACTTACACAATGTGTGTTTGCGTGTTCTTTTATAGGCACAGAAAATGAGGGAGGAGTTTGAGAAGAACAAGGATGTGGTATGTGTTCTGTAGTGAACTTTCAACAACGGAGAATAACTTTGAATGGATCTGGCACCTTGTGGAGCCCAGATGATTCGCTTGCAAATTTTAAAGAACTACGCTTTAGATTTCCGAAGTCCGTTTTCTGGAAGTGGAAATTGACAGGAGGTTGTCAATTGACAGGCCAACTTGGAAACTATCGACCGGTTGCTCTATGAGGGCGAATCTAGGGTTGAGAAGTTGCAGCACCCTGACCCGTATATAGGTAATCGCTTCTCTCAACCTCGGGTATCTTTTGGGTATTCATTTTTACGAATTTTTCCTTTGCTTGATGATTCTGCCGAAAATTCTCGTCATATTGCTGATAGTGATCTCTGAGCGGCTCCCGTAATCGCTCTCCTATGTAATTGGTTTAAATGCTTAAATTCACCCAAATAGTACCCTCTACCTTGCCGATTGCTTTACCCGACTCTCATTCAAATCAATCATTTGACCATGTCCCGAAGACGGATGTGTTAAGTGGTTTCGTGTTGCCAAACTACGGATGGTTGTTATCTCATCCGTATATATATTATTCGCCAAAAATGGTTCTCATCGTGGTTGTGGGTTGTGCTTTGCAGTCCCTTGGGCTCCAGGAGGTTCAAAGTGGGCACGTAATCCACCAGTTCCTCCAGAGGTAATGACTGTTTGCTTTCATGTGAATTTTTAAGCATATGAATCGCAGGTCTCCTTTAGAGCTTCAAATGCCAGTCCATCTGTTTGCTTCTGACGTCTAGATGCATATTTTCTATGCAGATTGGCCTTGTGTTCGACTTTGGACGAGAAGAGAATCACTGAGCTCCTCTCGTTCTTTGGTATAGAGCTTACAGAATGGCTTGCCAACAGAAAAGACATGGGTGTCACGTAAATTCATTGTTTCTGCATTAATTTAGGAAAATTTCAACTGATAACAAGAAGGGACTTCATGAAGCTCTTTTTGATCACTTTGTGCATCTTAGAAATCTCTGCGATTTAGGGCTGACGATTCTGACTCTAGTTTCAATAAAAATAAGTACCAGACAAGGGGTCATTCTTGATTTCACCGGCTTCAGATGTGCAACCTAAGTCATTCCGTTATGGGCTAAAACTTCCACAAAATATACTACAAAAACAACCCAAGTTGTATTTTCGTTTGACTGACCCTCTCAATCACCATGAAATGTGGTGGACACTCCATCGCTTGTTGTAGAAACGTATCATTCTTAATGCCTCATTGTTCGTGATTCGAAGAAGAGTGGAAGTACAAATTGTTTTGTTTTCACAACTTCGGACAAGGCGGACGACACGAGTACCTTTTGTTTCATTTTCAGTGCCTTGGAAATTCTCTTGTTTGTCAGTCAAAAGTAGCTTATTGTCCCATACCGTTTGGAGAAATGAAGGTGTTGAAGAAAGTATATAAACCACAAGGAAACACTACGTCTTCTAAAAAGGGTCGGTTGGTTAATTATACCATGCAGGTCCTCGGACTTGTGCTGTATGGACTTTCAAGACATATGGCCGACGTTATTTTTGGGCCCATAGAGGGTTGGCACGCTCTGCCGACCCTACCCAAACTCAAATCTGAAAACCGGAAACTCCAGGAATTCACAGAAGCTGTGTATTAAGGGTAGTCACACCTTCTTCACTCCGGACTTGAGGAATGGTGAACACGTACGTGGCGGTTTGGGATTCGGTTGAACTTGTCCTTTCAAGAGAGAATATACTTAACCCTTAAAGGACCGTCACTATACTTTCACCAAAAACGCTCCAAAACTGCCATTTCTAGTACAAGTATCAAAATTTTGAATTTTTTTTTTTTTTTGACATATCTAACCGTAGGATCTTGTACTATATAGTATAAAAAACATGTGGTAAAAAATTCAGGCATTTCCACAGGGTGGATTGCAAGATATAAGCATTCAAATTAACTAAAATCATTTTTTTGAACCTGTGAAAAGCAGGGCAGCTGCACTTCACAAGCTCACATTTCTATGAAAAAATGACCTAAATGGTGGTGCGTCTTTGGATTTGTTTTCCTAGACAAGTTGGCCACATGCTTGAAAAATTTCAGATCATTTGGAATAGTACAACATATAGGAAAAAAATTGTAAGTAGGTAGTAGAAGAGAATGATTAAAAATACTAAATTACTTACAATTTAAATATGGAATTGAAAATTTCCAATCCCAATGGTCAAAATGTTGTAATAATGTATCTACATCCTACAATTTTATTTTTGTCCGAAAATATTGAAAATTGGATAAGGTAAAGGATTTCAAAGTTTATTTTTGAGTAGGAAATCCAAATTGCCCACAAACAAAAAATCCTCATAACTTTTGACTCATTGATCAAAATGGAATGATTCAAAAGCTTTTCGTGTATATAAAACTCTAGAAAATCAATTCCAAATTTTTGTTTTTGAAAAAAGTGATTTTTTCTGATCCGCCCAAACTGCCCAGTTGGGAAAAAAAGTAACATATTAGGCTATAACTTTTGACTCGTATTTCCAAATGTCATGAAATTTGGTGCATATGAAAGATCTTCCTCGCCCCCACATTCTTTTAAAATTTCAGCCCCAAATATGAAAATCTCCACTCGTAGGTACCTGCCCAAAATTTCTATACAGCCAAAAAACACAGTCCGGTCCTTTAGGGGGTAAGTACGTATATCTTCCGCACTCCCACTCTTCACCTCCGGAGGTGAAGAGTGGGAGTGCGGAAGATATACGTACTTAAGTATATTCCTTTGTGCTCTACACTTTTACTTTTCATTGCCGCTTTACCTTTGTTGTTGCCGATTTTCCTTCAACTCTACGTCTAATCTTAGGTTTAGGTAAGTTGTTTCTCCACTTTTTTCATTCTCCACTCTCAACACATCTTTTAGGGGTGTCACACCTTCTTCACTCACCACGGCTTCCCATTGGCTCCTCCAAACCCTCCCCAACTTGTCATTCTCCATTCTTCAAGTGCCAAGTGAAGAAGGTGTGACTACCCCTATTCTCAAACCCTAAAACTATCCAATTCTGATCAAGAGTAGTATACATGAAAGGTGATCGCCACATTAAATATATATGCCTTCTATATAAATAAATAATGAAATTAGTTTGACCCTCACAAATTTCTCAACATTCGACTCTATATAAATATTTATTGTATACACAAAAGATGATTGCTAAATTAAATATATATGACTTCTATATAAATATTCACTACACTAAATAATGAAATTAGTTTGACCCTCAATATAAATACTTACTATTATTGTATATGCCCTTCACTAATTTCTCTACATTTGACTCTACATTCAATTGACTCTATATAAATATTCACTACACTAAATAGTGAAATTAGTTTGGCCCTCACAAATTTTTCAACATATTTTCCAACATTTGATTCTATATAAATATTTATTGTCACTATATAGTACAAGAATGAATTGCTTTTGAATTAAGTATTGTTGGAATTGGGCCATATGAACTTCAATGAATACAAAATGGAAATATCTATAGAAAGATTTGTTGACTTTGATGACTTGTAATGTAGCTTTATTTGGATAAGGCTAGCTAGTTATTTTGGCAAATTAATTCCAATTTACTATTTAGTGCATTGCTCAAATTCCAATTTTACCCTTGTATTGTATCTTTGGTATACACTTTCAATTTTAGATGTACCACTTCTAGAATAAAAAAGGTAGAGTTGATATGGAATAGAGATTGGTTGGTGTGCATTAGCAAAAGAAAATTTTGAAATCCTCTATCATTTACAATTGAACTCATGAAAGTGGGCAACAAGATTCCCTTTCCTCTAAACTCTAGTTATATTTGTGTCCTTACAATACTTGGATTTCTGTTATTGAAAACCAAATTCATTAGAGGCAACAAATACGAGAGAATTCTAATTTTTGCAAATTTTATAGAAAGAAGTACCTCTAACTCAAAATGAATTTTAATGATTAACTCCAATTTCATTAACTTCATTTCTACATGTGATGATAACTCATTCTCCACAAAAAATTTAAAATCATGTTCTAAGATTAAAAATCAAGTTGATCTAGGCAATCTAAGGATATTTGTCATTCTAAATTCATGTTATAATCAAAACACTTTGACAAACAATAACACTTTTTAGTTAAAACCCTTCATTTCAAACTTTGAATGGGAACAATCTTCAATTTTTTAGCATGATCTGCTATAATAAGAATACACTTGCGACATGACTAGACCGAAATAAAAAATAGGATTAGATTTGGTCCAACATTAGAAAGTGCATGTGAGAGACTACAAAATGTTACAAAGTCTAATATTGGCAAGCCACCGAATGTCCGAATTGACATGTAATACCGTGAAAGGGTGATACGATACCAACATAAAACAATACCTGATCTTTAAAAACAAAACTTCCAAAATTTTGGAGTCAGAAAAAATGAAACAGCCAAGAAATGAAACAAAAAAAAAAATGAAATTTTGGAGCCTAATGTAGTTGATATGAGAGCTTCACAGGCCACTTTTGGGTCAACAAGTTTGAGTGTCATTTAAATTGTAGGTGCCTAAATAGTCAATCTTAAGGCCACGTTATTGCTGGCCTGGCATTGTAGATCTTCCTGCAAAATGCCAACCACAAATAAGTGGACATGGCCAAAAGAAATCCAATCACTTTGCAGAATCTTTTATGTAAGAACGACATATTCATTGAGTTAGAGGATAATTACTAAAAACCGTCTCCTATACCGACACCAGCAACCAATACCAACTCATCCATTCATACACTTGCTTGACCTTCAATTAGCAGGTGGTGTAAACATGACTTGGCTAAATGTCTATGGCCATAGACCTTCGAAACTGCATAAGGGAATAGTACAGAATGAATTTCTTTTCATCTCAACAGATTTGGCTCTATAACTTGTGACTATTATCTCTCCAAAGCTCTATACATCTCCTCAAACTCAAAAAACTCCAACGTATTGGATAAAATCTTCAGAGTGACGCAAATAATTTTACCTTCTGGCAAAAGGTTGCTCGAACATCACCTCGCTCAAATCAGTGTCAGCGTCCACCAGAGCCGCCGTTTGAGAGCAGGCAGACGACGGAGAGCTCTCTTTCCGTAAGACCGAAGTGGGACGTCTCAATGCTTCCGAAATCAAAGGACTGGCCAAGTTTCTGAGCGTGGGAGGAGCCCCAACAGGATGCCCCTGATACCCGAACTCACTGGTCCACCATTTACCTCGGCCCTTGTGACCCGGAGCTTTCTCCCGAATGCCCCAGGATTTGTCGGTGTAGGAACTGCGGGCTTGCGTCCTCGGGTCTGCATCTCCGGAATAACACTTCCTGTGATAGAACAGACGAATTTTGCGGCCATCTCGCACATAAATGGGCTCGTTTCTGAAGATGGTACCTCTGCATTCCCGACATGTGTGGCCTGTATGGTTCGCCCTTCCTTGCGAAGCAGTCCAATACTCCGACATCGATGAGCACAACAGAAACCTGCAAGTCAGTGATCAAGTCCAATGCAACAACGGCAGTTGCAGTGCGTGGCTAAACCCTTCCTGGAACCCAACAATAATGGCAGACTCGCGTGAAACGCTGAGGACATGACAATGTCTTTGCCATTAACTGGTACAACTGGAATCGAGATCAAAGTGAGGTCAAATTGGATCAGGTTGCATCCCTATAGTTTAGCGGCAAATGACTCCCCTGATCACCTGGCTCATAGTGCAGAAACCCTAATTATTAGGCAGAACCCGAAATGCGAGACATGTGAAGAGAGTTAGTCAGACGGACTCGCTAACTAACTAACCAACTAAATAACTAATTCACGAATTAACTAACGATCAACAAATTACTGACCATGAACGGATGAAGGAGACTTATCCTTTCGGTTCTGAGGTCCTACGCCAAGACCGGCAATCAAGTTACCCGCTGTGAGTCATCCAGTGGAGTGAAGAGTCCTTACAGTCACATAACCGATTTGAGTCCCAGGCAACAACAAGACACTGCAAAGGATTTGAGTATCGCCTGAGTGAATTCAACAAACCAGAAAATATGAAACATGTTCGACTTCCAGATTGTTTAACGCTGGATACATGGCTTAAAACTTTGAGAAAATGAGTAGAAATCTTCGGCAGGAATTATGTCATCAAGGATTCTTCCCATTTTTCGATAGTAGGTTACATTTTGTACGATCTTAAGACAGCTTAAGCTTGTCTTTGCACCACAAGGTGAAGGTAGAAACCATAGTGCTAAGCTCTAAGAATTTGGAATTTTTTTGCCGTTTAGCAGCCTCCTCATCTAAGGTCTTGTACGCAGCAGCAATTATGTACATAGCTGGATTTATCCTGCTATCCAAAGCCAACAACTTCCATCAGTCCTAGGAGAGGCCCAGGAGAAAGAATACATTCCAACGTCACAATTGTCAATTTGAGACCAGCAGCAAAGTCAACTGTAATTGAATATTACTACGGCTGTGACAAATAGTAGAGCATGTGGGACTCAGATATCTGATCAAAGTCATGTGGCTGCATGAAACAGCCGACACCTCCCAGAAGATTCCTAAAGAGTGACTGAGACAGGACTTGACGCTTGGGTTATAAGTACCTCAAATTCTCTTGGACATTTGATTCCAGTACACCATATTCGTCCCCAGTTCGTACGCTGTGGCGTTTCCTGTGACGAACTCGGGAATTCCAGGTTTCAATATACCAACCTCCAACATTATGTGTTGCAGAGCGAGGAGCAAATATCCAATACCTAAAAACCATCACAAAGAATTTACAAGGGGATTAATGTTGAGCTGAAAGAGAAGTAGCAATTCACCCTATTCGTAAAGGCTGCTTACTACAGAATAGACTAACCATACCAGAGCTTTAAAAGAGAAATATAACAACATTTCATTGGACAAAAAAAGCAGTCGGTAAACCTGCTAGGAAGCAAGAATGCCCGGCGGCACCGACATTCACAGCCCCCATTTTTTTGGAACCATGTCATGTGTTTAACCTGCACAAATTATACATTGAAGCGATTTTCCAAATTCAGGTATAGAACAACAGCTCATGCCATACAATAGCATGCCTGCCTAACCTAACAACAGCCAGTCTATGCAATCAATAATCAGAGCAACTCAGACCAACAACTAGGTTTCTGAATGATGCTACGCAACAAAAATTATTGGGATCCTCACCCACCAGTGGAGAGTGATGTTGCACAATCCTGTGCGTCAACTGTCCATCAGGGCCATGCACTGCGCAAACTACCTGAGGACTTGCGTCACCAAGGCCATGAATAGTTCCTACGAGGTCTGAGCCTGAATTCAAAGTCTGTCGATTTTCCTCAGAGCTTGGACGGGCGGAATACACGTAGATACAATCGCTTGACTTGCGACTGGAATCATCAACCTCAGGTTGCACCCTTGATGCTCTTGCAATTACCTTTCCAAACACATACAACTCAAGATCCACATACTCCGATTCGACGGCTTCGTTCCCTGGACTCTGGATCGAATGAGTATGTCCTATATGCCCGAAGTTATAGTGATCGGAAGACGTGGCATACGAATACTCTCTTGTATTGCCAGTCGTATCATCACTGGCAATGGTGTGTAACTCCGAGCTTTCCAACATGGGATGATGAGGCACACGGACAAAGCCAAAGAGATTGTGTCCCGAAACCAGCTGCAGAATGTCGGAACCCACATGAGGCTCAGCTCGTTCGTCAGCTTCAAAACAATTGGGTATACCTTTCTCTTCACACACCGGAGGACCGTGATAAGCTTTCCGCAAAGCAGACCCTAACTCGCCACGAACACCCTCAAGCAATCCACCCCCACCCCCAATCTCTCGCCGATGCACGGCAGATGTCACCGCAGAACGGTAATGCCGCAGCCACTCCACAACTTCGGTGTCAGGGCATACGAACTCTTGCCGTTCAGGTTCATGGATGCCTGAAGAGTCAAATCCTCGATCAAAATCTGCTTTTCTCCTCTTCGGGGCATACTCTGTCCTTCGGTAATGCTGGTAAAACTCCTCCTTCCTTTGCTGGCGCTTCTTTTGCGCTCCCAGTTGAGCATCGTACAGTGCTCGTTTCCGGGGATCTGCGAGAATCTACAGCAGATTACCATCAGCATCCTCTTCGCCAAAAACATCCTAACACCTCTAGAACCAAGAATTCTGGCTCGAAAATGACCAATATGAATGATCATACTATGCAAATGTCATTCAGACCGGGTCAAAAACTATATCACCAGAATAGTGCGCGTGCAATTGGACTGACCATCGTGAATGATCATGTTGCGAAAAATATCAATCAGACAGGGTCAAATTGTATATCACCAGAGTATTGCACGTCCAATTGGACAAAGAAAGACTTCATATGAACTACTCAAACCTGCCAACAAACATGAAGCCCAATTCGGGATTCTAGGGCTTGATCGTGAGAAAGAAAGGGGCAGGCACGTGCCTGATATGCAGCCAATACGCGGACAAAATGAGCACTGGAAGCCGACCCACTAAGACTAGGGTGCTGCTTGTCCGGATGCGTGGCTTTCGCCAACTCCCGAAACGCGGCCCGAACGCTCTCCGCGTTACAATTCCTTTGAAGGCCAAGTATCTTGTATGCATTCTCAGAGCCAGCTCCCAATGTCGAGTAGGCCCTTAACCGGAACACTGCCCTCATTGAATACATACCGACTCTGGAATAAAGCCCTCATTCAATCCCTGTGAACTACCAAACAACACCTAAACCCTAATTCCCCTGAAGTCGGCGTCGCATTGCTCTATTTCAACTCTCTGACAAATTCTTCAGCAATCCCGGAAAATAAGGTTGGACTTCGATTTATCTAATGCGATTGAACAACCCTGACCCCGAAGTAGCGACTTTGCCATGCACTTCAGCCGTTCTGTAGCGTTGCAAAGCAGTACTAGTTGTGAAGCAAAATGGCAAATTCAAAGAGCACGATGCAAATTCAAGGTCGCCTCGACATGCATTGTGCTCGAGAGCGAGAATGTCGACACAAACTTCGAAAGAGAATATGAATCCATTAAACAATTCTCCAGTGGAAATTCTCCTGTGAGGGGACCAGAATGGAGAGAATGGAGAATGTGGTGGTGTGGTGGGGAGGAGACTCGTGGCCATAGGAATGGACACGGCAAAGGGAACTGGGTCTTGTGACCAAGCGCTGCTCGACGGAATGTGAGGCACCGCTTCCTGGGACCATCTGGACCAGCCTTTTAGTTTTTTTTGCACCATGGAGCCAAATTGCGTGTCTATGGTCCCCGGAAGCATTGGGCAAGCTTGCATTCAAGATGTCCTACGGGAAAGGAGCCCTTCATTCCTGCCTTGAAGACGTTTCAAATGAAAAGTAAAAAGAAAATAATAAAATATCATCCATCCAATCAAGGAATCATTCTTCTCTCCTTACACACAGACACGCTGACGATCGGCTTCTTACGCAGCGTCTCAACTTGGCCGATTCCGTGGACATGGCTTTGTGGGTGACTGCAATTCTTGCTTTGGGCTTTTCTTTTACAGAGACTGGCTTTGCTACTCGCTGGCACTGGTCACACAACAAGTGGGAAGTGCTTATCTTTACTTCTTAAAATGGTTTGTAACATTTAACACTTAGCTCGAACGCCTGTGTGTTAGTCTGACCAGTTGTCGAGTTTGCAACCCTTACTGTTCGAGAAATTGTCTTGATCATGTGAGTCTCTTTGCAATTCAAGAATAGTGCTGCACAGGAAGAGATGCATACTTGGGTAGAGGCAGGTAATTTACAGAGTGGTTGAACGAATGCAATTCGTTGAGCCACAAACATTTCAAGCTTATGCAACTCCTGAGTTTCACCCAGATTCAATGGAAACGATCTTTTGCTGCCCCTCCTCCACAGGACATGCATCTGGTGGGTCTTGCTTCACGCTTCAGTTCCGTTGAATTTCATGCTCGTTTTGTTTTTTGCGAAGAATCTCGGTTTGGGGCGTGATTTTGCTGTTCCGATTAGGGTTAGGTTTTTTTTGGGGGGGGGATGCTGTTTGTAAATTTTGGTTCATGTACTTTGTAGGGGATTTATCACTTGAGCGATGTCGCGGACCCGTTGCAAGAAGTGGAAGTCGACATAACCGGGTATTGGTTTGGTATTTTGCTCGTTTCGTTTCGTTTCAGGTGGATTGGTTGAGCTTGCTGTTTTGGCTGGGAAGTGTAGGTAGTTTACCGGAAGATGGAATTATTCCTTTTTGTTTCGTTCTCTGATTTCTAGTTCAGTAAGAATTTGAATGTTTGTTCACGTTTTTAATCTTTGTATATGCACTTACGGGTTAAGAACATAATCCTTGAAAAACAGGATCGAAAATAACGCAGTCTATGGTAATAAATTGTGCAATTGGAAAATGCAATAAAAACAGAGGATTCCATTTTTCGGGAACCCTGGGAGGCGCTTGCTGTGTGGAGCAATTTAATCTTGTCAAAGGGCCAATCTCTGGTTGACTTCAATTTGGTCTTTTTCTTAAGGTGGTTTTGATTCCTGTGTATCAGGTGCTGGATCTGAAGGAATGTGATTCGCTGAAACCTCGTTTAGTTGTTAAAATCAAGGCCAGCTCTACAAGTTCTGCGTACAAGTGTTTTCAGCCGTGGCCATCACCAAATACCCTGCCAGAGGTTAATCCTTACTGAGAGTGTTTTCATACAATTCTGAGCTCCACCACTCTTCTGAACTTTTGTGGTAGCTTTTTAGACTATTAGACATAGAATGTAAAATGAATTCATTCTATGTCGAATGTTAGAACTTTATTCGGGACTGACTTACTTTATGCAGATCACGGTGACTCTCGGATTTTTTTGCAATGGTCTTCGAGGCAAAACAAGAAATTCTCTACGAACTGACATGGTCTAGTATGCAGGGAAATTTGTGTTCAATTCAGCCGAAGTTTTCTCATGGGCGCAAGTTCATCGAGTATGATAATCAAAGACGGGCTCGCTCGCCATTTGAAATTTGCTGTGATGAGGTGAATCACTGACCTAATGTAAAGTGTAAGGTGTAAGGGAACTTGCAATTCTCTTATTCCTTATCATTCCTCTCATTTGCTGCTTTTGCTGCTTATGATGCTTTATCTTGCAGGGTGGAGATTTTGGTGGAGATTATTTTTCGTCAGGAGAGCAGAATTCCTATTCCGATGGAGAGGGATCGCCAGGCGGATCACGGAGCGGGTACACTTCCGGATCAGGATCTGAATCGGATCGGGAGTCTCATTTTGAATTCTATGATGAAAGTTCCCAAACTGAAGCAAGAAGGCTCGACTTAGCTGCACCATTAATCACATCCAGACATACGTTTGCTAAAAGGTTTGTTCGAATCACCCAACTTTTCGCTCCGAATAACTGAATGTTTGTGTCTTTGGCATGTGATTGAACTTGGTAAATTGTAGATCCGTATGGTTGTTCAGCTTTCCTTACTCTGATTTGCAATGTGCTGGTGGTACTTTTGGGGCACTACAGGATTGGGCAAGGAATTTCGGCAACTGCTGCTCTAGCTTTGGTTTCACTTGGGACAGTGCTTATAATAGACTCGTACATTTGGAGAGTAATACGGAGACCGCTATTACTCTGTTTTCTCACAGGTCCCTTTTGTATAGCAGCAGCCACGTCAGCATTTTTGGGATCCATCTGCGTGCCTTTGTTGAAGCGATTGAAAACTCATCAAGTTTTCCGGATAGAAGGCCCTGCAGCTCATCGGTCCAAGGTTGGGACACCGACCATGGGGGGGTTGTATTTTATTCCGATAGGTGTAGGGGTTGCAAGAATAGCCACTGGGTTTTGGTCTACAGAGCTATGGGGCGTGTGTGTGGCAACTCTTGCCTTCGCAGCAATTGGATTTGCAGATGATTGGTTGGCACTTTGGCGGCAGCACAATTATGGAATGCCAGGATCTCTGAAGTTTTTCTTGCAGGTACGTCTCATGCTTCAGTTAGATTGTGTTATGAAATTTTATGTATCAGTGTGTATACAGGCCATCCACTGATCCTCTATTGTGCTTAAGCAGGATACAGGTCTCTCGGAGAGTAGTTTCAAGTATTGAATCACTATATTGTTAGTGACAAAATTTTGTATTTCACCACTTGTGTGAGGAATAGCTTCTTGGTCTACATCACTGCATGATCTCAAGTGAAATGGGAGCAGTATATCTGAGTTCCCTTGCCTTGGTGGGTGCTGAATGCAGGTAGCTGTTGGTCTGTGGTTTGTGTTTTGGCTCGACAGCGCCAGCTTGCAATCTCCTTATAAAATGTGTGGTTGCCTCCTTATCACCGGGGTACTTCACCCCTCTTTCACTGATTCCTTATGGATTCTGCAAAGTCTATGTTTCAATTATCATTTCTTCTTGAGTTGTCCATTTTTGTCACAATTTTAATGTGGGGTTCAAGGAATTCTTGATGATCAAGGAGCTGATCGTCTTCGTTACTGTGGTTGCAGGAATAGATTGCTCCCATTGCCAGCTCCTTTTGGGCTTCGATATCTGGGCAAATGGTATCTACCATTGACGGCCTTTTGCTTTGCGGCGATGAGCAATGGAGTTAATCTGACTGATGGATTGGATGGGTTGGCTGCTGGCACATGTGCCGCTGCATATATAGGAATGGCTGTTGCTGTTCTCCCAATCTATCCTTGTAAGTACAATGTTCTGTGAATGAACAGATATTCTTACCACATGTTGGCTTAGATTTTTACGTCCATGATTCGAGCATTGAACATAGGTAATTATAAGAATATACTAGAGCTTGAAAAATATTGCTACAATCTTCGTCCTCAGGCTGTTGAAACATGTATTTGACAACAACAGATCTAGGTGTTTTTGGAGCGTCAATGGCAGGAGCTTGCATAGGATTTTTAACACAAAACGGGTACAAGGCAAGAGTATTTATGGGAGATACTGGTTCACTGGCTCTTGGAGGAGGTTTAGCAGCCATGGCGGCTTGCACTGGCATGTTTCTCCCATTATTCATCGCCTCAGGGGTTTTCATTATAGAAACTGTCTCCGTTATCATACAGGTATTGTGTCCCTCCCAGCGTACAATTGTACCTTATTCTAACTAGACTGTCGAGATGTATAGTTACAAAATTCCCTCCTCGCTACTTATCACTGAAGAGAGCGTGAAAGGTTGGTACCAAAATTTGACTTTTTAATGTCATTTGAATGTGTTTTAGTGCCTGTAGTATTGAAATGACTCTATTTTGTTGTCATTTTAATGTTTTCGATGTGCCTTTTAGTTTCGAAATGAAAATCTTGCAATGGTTGATGGAATAATACTAAAATGGTACTCTTTGAAGGTTATTTCAATGTTTATTTAGTGCTAAAATTGCGCCAACTCTGTCGGTTGAAGAATTAATACTGAAATCATTAGGAAGGGACTTTCAGTAACTATCAGATTTGAGATGGATTGCAGTGATATATGGTGATAATATTGACAAGGTTCATACAGGTATCGTTCTTCAAACTGACGAAGCGAGTGGAAGGGAAGGGGCGTCGGCTGCTGCGGATGTCACCTTTTCATCATCATTTAGAGTTGATTGGCTGGAAAGAGCCCATAATTATAGCTGCAGCTTATCTTGTTGCGTACATTCTAGCTATAGCTGCAGCGCACACAGGCCTCATATCTGCGTAGATTAGAGAGGACATGCTTACTTGCAGCTTAATAATCCACTGCACGCAAGGGTTAATAATGAAATTTCAAATTTACACTTCAATTTTTGAAGTGTCTCACATAAACAATAGTTTATGAGCTATTATAGTGAACCTCTTAAATGGCATTATGGCTTCACACTTGCGACACTAACGATGTATTGTTATCGTTATGGACTTGATGGCAAAGACGATCTCCTTGATTCTAGTTTGTTTGTTGAATGCATTGCACTTATTTTGAGATAGAGGGAGTATGATTTTGAAGTACATACAAATAGAAGGCCTAAACAAGGATATATGAAAAGAAATATGGAGTATCTATTATATACATTAATTATAGTATTAGAGGAAGGAGTGGCAAATTATGGACCTTAAGTTCTCAATGGACTAAAAATCCCATCAAAGCATCATTTAAAAGACCATACACACCCAAGTGTACATGAAACAAAATTGTATGGTTTGTGCCAACAATGCAATTGTTGCCTTTCAAAGGGACACAATTGTGCAAAGTATTTGATGTTGCACCATGAAGATGATGAGAAGTTTCCACTACGTACTTGAATAGTCATGATTCTTTGCTTGCAGAGTTCATTTACTCCTAGCATATTTTCTTTAATGTTTGTCCTTTTGAATCCCTCACAATTGATCACCGCAACTATTCCACTTGGAATCAGAAACATGATTGGACTTAAGACAAATTTTCTCTAATGTTTGAACATGTAAATTATCACTCGTAATCAAAACAACAACAATTCCACTTGAAATTGGACATGCGAGGGATAACCTTAATTAGGGTCAAGGCCGGCCTACAAACTCTGCATTAAATTTTGAAGATTTACATCCAAACTTGCTCCACCTCCAAGATCGAGTCTAACTTTATGAACTTCAAATTGGAAAAATAAAAGTAACCAAAGTATGATAACTTACCCACCGACCATTGATCTATCTATGGTTAACTTACTCCGAGACATGATGGAAAGGATCATCGGGAAGGCAATCGAAGCAGTCGTCGCTCAAACTCGGAAGATCGACACACCCACGAAATCCCAAACTAGGACTGCCCCCGGACATGGTCGACAACCTTCTGTCCTTGGACACAAGAACGGAATGCTGCAATTGCAGGGAAACCTCTGGCAACAATTCAGGCAAACGGGACAACCCATCCTCCTCTCCAGTAGTATTCACTTCAGTGATCTGCACTGCATTCCTGCGATGACCAGCTGAAGCGTCAGAGCTACAGTACTCAGATCCAGAAAATTCTGGTTGCAGGAGCAAGTCGACAGGGCACTCTCCCTCATTTGCAATTGGGTACCGCCAAGGAGGTTCCGGGATTGCAAATGCGAGGTTTGCCATTCTCTGGGCCTGCTCCTTCACGAAACTCAGCTTCTCGTTCTCGTTAACTAGAACGGCTCCTGGGGCTTGCGGCATCAGCAAAGGAGAGTCGGGGAAGTTGATATGGTCCGGCTTGTTGTAGTAATGGAACGCCGCGTCCACCGCGCGAGCCGCCTCCTCTTCCGACTTGAACGTCCCGAACGAGATTTTGTGCTTCTGATTCGGGACTCGGGTTTCCGCCAGCCATCTCTTGCGGTCCTCACGGTAACGCGTCCCGTTGAATCTCTTCACTTGCACCCGAGATTGCAGCTCCTGTGCTTCTGCATCTGGCCATGGCCGGTCCTTGGTGTGTGATGTTTTGATAAAAGGGTGTTTCCAGTTGTGGGTGAATTTAGGACTACACCTATCGACGATATCAAATTCTAACACCCAATTCTCCGCGCGACGAATGCTAGCGTCTGAGTGTCGCGGCGTCACCAGCGTCGTGCACCTCGCCCCATCCAAATAGGAAGCCCACGAGCACGGTTTCTGCACCAACACTTGCTTACAAAGCTTGTCCGAGCAGTGCTGAATCGTGTAGTACCGACACGAAGCTAAGGTGGGCCTCTCCCACAGGCTGCATCTCCACAGGTGGCGACGAAACGAGGACAGGTGCGGCACTTCGTGTTCTGCGCAAGCGGTGCCGTGCAAACTGGTGGTCATGGAGTTCGTCTTCGAGTTCCCGGCGTACTGGGTGCGGTAGGGGTTCATGCCGTTGACGATCTTCAAGTAGCGAAGCACCTCGACCTCGTCTCTGTCGTGGAGTTGGTCAGGTTGCCAGTCCAGGGCCTTCTGGGCCTGGTGCCAGCCATCACTGCCCTCTTGGCTCAGGGCGGCTTCCAGGCTGGGAGCGGGCGTCACATTGACGGTCAAGGTGGCGTAGGCGGTGATCCGTTGGACGACGAAACGGCCTGGGGTGTCGAACTGGTTGATGAACTGCTGGATTTTACCGAGATCCTTGTTCAGTTCTCGGAGGTCGATGGAGAACGACATGAGGAAAGCTAGAATTCACTACTAGAATTTGAAGGGTTTAATAGATACGTACGTTTTTCAGCAACGCTTGTTAGCTACATGCATCGATCGTTTAGGTACATATATACTTGAGCAAACATGCAAAGTTTGGAACATGCCGAAGTAAGCATGCAACGTTTTTCAGTGAACATGCTCCAAAACTTTGTGCTAAAAGGGGTACGTTGAATTCTAGTCGTGCTAGGAGACCGACGCTGCTCTTTCCTGAGACTGAGACATGTACGCCAGACACGTAACTATGAATGAAGCTATATAGTGGAACTTACTCTAGACAGTACTAAGCAAGCGAGTTGGCTAGCTCGCAATTCAACCATCTCAAAATATTGAGCATCATTATTCAGAAAAAGATTCATAATATTTGATCGAAGAAGGCCGGGTAGTCAACATATATACTTGACACCCATCAGTTAAGACATACACAGTATCTATCACGCACGTTGTCTTGACCAGCCACTCTGATCGAAGTGCAGGATCAGTGAGAGCAATATAATCAGAACAGCTGAAGTAACATATATACCCGGGCTAGCAGCTTTTCCTTTTCTATCTCAACACTGGAATACTGGATCGATCAAGGCCTCACCAGTTGAATGCGTATTAACTTCTACAGACTGTCGTATCGTGGGGTCAGTGCATATCAATTAGCTAGCTAGCCATAATTCAGCAAGAAACTACGGTAGTTGGTAAACTGTATGACAAGCTAGAACTCGCTCTAGAGCCGATCGATTAATTTCCTCAGAAAGCCCAATCATTTAAGGATTTAAGGAAATTGACGCTCAATTCGCTAGCGAGCGAGCGAGCTCGATCATCTATCAGAACTTACTGCATGCTCGGGAACAAGCACGCGGCCTGGAATTTATATTATACCTCACGAGCAGAACTAAATATTAATTAAGTCAAACTTTGTGTTCAAAACTCATTACTCATGCAAACACTGCCGAGGCTACTCGATGATCATGTTATCTGAATCACGTGTCTAGCTAGCTAGCTAGCTGATTAGTGCCTTGATCACGTGAATCCGCAGTGCTAGCTAGCCAATTCACGCAGACCCTGATAATTATATGGTGAATTGTCAAATATATTATTCCAGAATCCTCAAATGTTGCCAAATGATAGTGGAGACTTATGGATCTACAGAATGATTCCCCTCACCCTGCTTGCTTTCACGTTTTTGTTTTTGTATACTAGAGAGTCAACGTACACAACCATATAACTAAGGTAAACCAGGGCTTCTTTTTTTCATTTTTTATGAAGTGCCAAAGTGGTGATATAAAATGTTATGGTGGTGCTCTAAATTTCAGTATTCATCCACAATTTGGATAGAAAATATCACATTCGTACATTTCACATGTCTCTAATTCTATTTCCATCCACAATCTAGCAATTTCATTCACGTTTTTTTTTTAATTTGAAGTTTTTTGGCGAAAAACTTCACAATTTTTTTGCCATCTTTTAGCCAAATTATTTAATTCTGGTGCAATTTGGCACTAGAAAGCCAAAAAAAAAAGCCCTGAGGTAAACTAGCCTATGAGTACAAGCAAACAGCCCAATGCAAACACCTAAGGAATGACCCATCTTGTAAAATCTTACATCAACCCACCCACGACAAAAAAATTGCGACCAATGAGATTTGAGCTAATTAATTAGCTTGAGGTAGTGGTCACAAACCCACAATCAATGCCTAGGGTGATGGTGAAGGAGTTATTAGTGACTGCAATATAGGAACTTCCACCTTTTGAGTGTAAATTCATCACAAAAAATAATTTTTTTATTCTTTCATGTCATGGCTATGTTAGAAAATATTATATGTGGCCATATTATTTAGGAAATATTGTGACTACTTTATGTAGTAAGATGACTATTGTGGGTACACTTTTGGGTGGATTGGGGGTAGTCTAGAGATTGTTTGGAGCTAATTGAGCAACAAACTTCAAAAATTCATAACAAATTTACACTTTGTCCAAAAAATAAAATTTCAATTGCTCTCTTCATTTCTTAAATTTGTCCTTATATAGGAAATAAAATTAAAATTTTCAATAATGTCAATAAGGCAAACCAAGCATTTTGTGATTCTGTCTATCATAGGTTGATTACTTTAGTCAATTTTGTTAAATTTGCACCATTTGTCCATTCTGTAGTGAAAAATTGTGATATATATTTATATATATGAGATGTAAAATCTAAAAAGGATATTGATTTATGTTTCAGAGCATTCCTTCTAGGAGGGGTGAAAGTATTCGAATATTGCAATTTTTATTAAAGGGATGTTCTATACAATTTATAATGACAGTATCATTATATTTGCATGATTTCTTACGCCATAATTGTGACACTTCACCTCTTTAGAAAACTTTATAAACTAGGACTAGTATTGGAGATTGAGGTAAAGTGGGTACCCCTTAAATTGCCACTAATTGCTACTATGCCTAATTATTATTAATAGATTATTCAAATTTTTATATTTCCTTATTGGCAAGTAAAAGGAGGTTACAATGCACAAAAGAATGCAACATTTGGATACTATATTACTATCACTATAAGAAACTTGCATTTTTTTGGACGTTAACAATAAACATGCATGTTGTTTAAAACATGAGCACAAAGATGGGATTGCAACCATGGGAGGTAGAATTAAGTTGGGTGTTTCAAAAAATGTTTGAATGTCACATGTAGAACGAGTTGATGTCTTGTGCAATGGTGATGTTCCGGGAGACATAATTGAAAAAAACATAGTTGTGTTTTGTACAACATTCAAAAAAACATAGAAATACTATTTTGGCAAAGGGGGTTGGCTTGACTTTGGGTTAATTAGAAAAAGTTACTCTGAATTGAGGTAAAACCTTGACCAAATGTAAAATGTTTGGGAAGGGCAGCCACATGGTTTGTTTAACAATTCTAAATTTAATTTTAAAATTTTAAAAATGCCAATTGATGTGGCATTTGATTTATAAGGCATCCAACAAAGATGAAAAGGCATGCCATGTCAGCACATGTTGACACCATTTGAAAATTTGAATAGTATTTTTCTAGACATCAATTGAGACATCAATTGAGACATCAATTGAGACATCAATTGAGACATCAATTGAGACATCAATTGAGATGCCCAATTTTTTTTTGCAATATCGTGAGACATCTATTGAGATGTCCAAATCTTTTTAGCAATATCGTGAGACATCTATTGAGATGCCCAATTTTTTTTTGCAATATCGTGAGACATCTATTGAGATGTCCAAATCTTTTTAGCAATATCGTGAGACATCTATTGAGATGTCCAAATCTTTTTAGCAATATCGTGAGACATCTATTGAGATGTCCAAATCTTTTTAGCAATATCGTGAGACATCTATTGAGATGTCCAAATCTTTTTAGCAATATCAACTTCAACAACTTTGCATAATTCTGAAAATTTACATATCCCACATACTTTGTTTGCCTCCTGCCATCCCACTTGTATAAATAGTATATCTTCTTATATTAATTAACACACAATAATTAGCTTTTCAAGCCATGTGACTTAAATACCAAATATGGTGTATTGTATATGATGTATTGTGTACTGTATACAATACATTGTGTATTATATATGGCCTATTTTGTATGGTGCATGTCAATGAAAGTTGATGTTGTAAAATATTTGGACGTTGAAGTTGACATCTTAGAAAATGTCTCAAAAGACGTCTAAACTGATGTCGCCAAAAACAATATCAAAATTCTTGTTGACATTTAAGTGGATGTTGCTTAAAACAATATTAATATTTTCAGATATTGTGATGTCACGTGTGACATTAGTTGTCACATCATCTTTGGGTTGGGTGAAAAAAATCCCATGTGGCACTGCCTACCCACGTGGTGCTTATGTGGAGGTGACATGTTTGCTACATGATGGCACATTTTGGCACCTTCTTTGATCATGTTTGTTCAAACGTTGCAACAAAAACATGGCACGTTTTCTCAGATTTTTGCATATTTTTGCCACGTCATTTCAAATAAATTTTATTGGACATTGAAGGTGACATGCTTGACATTAGAAAAAACGTGTCACTACATTTTTCAACACATCTAAAAAAACAAGGGTTTCTTATAGTGCATATGCAAAATCTATGAAGGAACAAAGTTTGGTTCTAAAGTGTTTCTTTCACATAGGTATATAATTGATTTTTAGAGATGTACATAAAGTAAAGATGGCAGTTTAAGGTCAGTGGTGCATTTTTGGGTGCCCACCGTATCAAAGCACCCAGATCGGCTAGAAAAGTGCTAATGTCATGAATATATATATAAAAGATGATACCCATGAGCTTGAAATAAGAGAGCTACATAGACAGGGGTACAAGAGCAGGCTGCAAGAGATAGAAAAAACACGTGTATAATGAACATCACATGAAATAATTGGATGATATTTTTCCAAGATGAAAACATGATAGATGAAAGTTGTTGTATACTTAATATTATATACTAGCTCACTTTATATCTATAATTGTACTAGCTCTAGATCAAAGACAGTAGTGAGTAGTACATAAGGTTCATTTATTGCTTGCATACACATCATGATCATAAATGTTGGATGAAATAATTAGATGATATTTCTTCAAGATGAAAACATGAGAGATGAAAATTATTGTGTACTTAATATTATAACCTAGCTCACTTTATATCTATAATTGCACTAGCTCTAGATCAAAGACAATAGTGAGCAGTTTATAAGGTTCATTTATTGCTTGCATACACATCACAATCATAAATTAATGTTGGATGAAATAATTGGATGATTATTTCTATGGGATAATGACAATTTTTTGTATATATATATGTATATACCAAAATATACCAACGAAATTGCCGTTTGTAATCACCTAGTTTTATATAATCTTGAACGAGGCAGGTTGCACGAGCTCCGAGATTGGAAGCACGTGACTGCGATCCATCGCGTGGTCTCAACCTCGTCACAGGCTTTTGGGATACACGTGCGGGAGTGCACATGGATCACCTCTTCAGTCTCTTCCTCCCGAAATGTTGGATGGATCACTCCTGAAATCTCTCAGACATCACTTAGTTTGCGGCATGCTACGTAGTCAGTCAAGTCTGATCAATCAATCAAAGTTTAGTTACAATTTGTGAATCTGAGTGAGTAGCATATCTGACCTCCAATTTTATGGGCAATTTTGTTGAAATGGTACCGTTCAGCTACTTTGGCAGTTGCGACGGTTCACATTGGGCGGTCTGAAATGTAAAATTGTCCTAGATGTCTAAAATATATACCTTTCCTAGATGTATGAAATCTGCACTTGTCCTAGATGTCACTTTCATGTTTTGGATTGTGTTGTCCAAGGCTTTTTTTTTTCATTTTTTTATGAAGTGCCAAAGTGACGATGTAAAATGTTATGGTGGTGCTCTAAATTTCAGCATTCATGTACAATTTGGATAGAAAATATCACATTCGTACATTTCACATGTCTCTAATTCTATTTTCATCCACAATATGGCGATTTCATTCATGATTTTTTTTTAATTTGAAAGTTTTTTGGCAAAAACTTCACCATTTTTTTGCAATTTTTTAGCCCAATTATTTTTTCCTAGTGCAATTTGGCACTAGAAGGCAAAAAGAAAAGAAAAAAAACTACTGTCTTAAATCTATATTAATCCTAGGTTTCTTAAATCTATAAATGTTGAAGATTTTTAAAATTTGTACCTATCCTAGATGGTAGTTTTATAGTTCAGACATGATAATCTAAAAATGGCACATTGGTACCGCCATTTTCACGAAATTGCCCATTTTTCTAATGTATGGCACATTCGAAAAAAATGTTGTAGTGTCGATAAGGTACAAACACCTTTAATTAAAACAATATTTTTCATTTTCCAACACTTAAAAGAATAATCTTGAATGGGCACTTTAATTTTGTGACTCAAAATCACCACAATTTTTCAATAGTAACCAATGAAAGTGGAGACAAAATTTTGTGCCTCAAGGGTGTCCATTCAAGGTGAATCTAGTGTTATATATAGGCTACCTACCCTATGTTCAATCTCAACTTGTGAAAATTTACAAAATCATTTGGGTTTCATTTCTCTTGAGTTTGTTAATAATTTCATTTTTGGTCATTTGACCTTTGAGATAGTGGGATCATGAAAAAATGTCGCTTCGACCTTATATATGCACATTGAATATAAGACAAGTGTGTGAATTTGTATCATGTTGCACTTCAAATCAAATTCTTCCATAAGTTATATATACAAATAAGAAAAAATAACAAGTTGACATCTTCCTATTCTCAACCATCATGAGGATATTGATATTAGAATGTCACCTCCTTAATTAAATGAGTGAATTTTCATTTCCCCCTTATTTGAATTTTCATTACTATGTTTTTATTGTGTTTTTGAACATGCTAGACTACAATCAATATAGGGTTATCAACTATATCTTGTATCCTATATTCTATATATTGTACCATATTAGTATTCCCATTACATGATTTTTGAAGCCATTCAAAGACTATGAGTTCTCCAACATTCCTAAACTGTGGGAACGTTGCAGGACCAATGGTTCGACGTGGTAGAGAGACTACCACGTCGAATAATATAAATAAATAATTTACATTTAAAAAAAATAATAATAATAATTAAATAATCTGAGTGTCTTCCCATGATTCACAGCATGAGAAACCATGGCCAGATAGTCTCTTAGAGGCCTCCAATCTCCCCTTATGATTCAACGCATCCAAATTGTGCATAATCATGTGTACATATCCTGTACTTAGACCCATATATTGTACCATTTCAGTGTTTCATTTTATACACCGTATTCCGTACACCATATCCATATGTAATCCATATATCATATCTGTATCACAGTTTTCTGGGGTTTGTTTTCTGGGGGTGGGGTGGACAAATCTGGAGTTTTATTTTATTTATTTTAATTCGGTTGGGGGCGCATGGAGGGAGGGGGACATCTCTTTTCAGGGGATACTTTAGTTGCGAGTGCCACATTATTTTGCTTCAAAAGCTTGCATTGACGTTATTTTATGCATAATTATCTCAGTGCTTCTATGAATTGTTTATAGCTCTCACTGGGCAATTTAAGCACGGATTTAATGACTGTATCTGAACCTCCACAACATCACTCAGAAGCCCATATATTATTATTCCTAGTCCACAGTTTGGAATCATTAAAGAGAATGATTCACTTCTTATTGCTTCAGTTTGTTGATTAAGGTAGGAGGCTCTTAAAGCGTGCATTTAAGGGCTGGTTCACCTTTTTCATGTCGTTTCTTGTATGGGATTATTTTTAGCTCGTTTTTCAGACAAAGAAAAATAGATTCTGATTGTAACCCAAGTTGTTTTGTATTTTTTGAATCATTTTTGAATTACTTATGAATTTTAAAACAAGATGAGTCATAGGTCCCTATTTCTGATCATAGGTTTTCCATAAATCGTTCACTTACAGCTTTTAGAGAGAAATGGAGAAAGCAAAGCGAATGATTGGCTCTTACAATAAATAATTTTTTTTTTATTGATCCATTCAATGATAGTAGAAGGTCCATTTGAAGACCACCTCAAGTCCATTACAGGTGAGTCTACATGAGCGGTTCTAAATGACCCAACATTTGAGCCTCCTACCTTAATTGCTTCGATCAGTAATTTGCATTCAATCTGTGAATAGGTAATTAAAGCTGACAAGAAAAGAAAGCCGAAATAAATAAAAAATAAAATAGGGATTATAATAATGGTATTAACCACAAAGCACATTTCCAATATTAATTTCAAGCCCATCCAATGTAAACTCTAGAAGTTGTGGTATTAGCATTTTACTTTTTGATGTACCACAAATTACACCAATTTATAGTACAAGTGTTTCGTGCTTTAAACACAGCAATAATAAATATTTATATGTCTATTTTGTACATATGTTTGTTGTTTGTTGTTTCTTTTGTGCTTCTTAGTATTGTTGGTATTGCATGGCTCCCGGAGGTATCATTGCACTTGGCTACCGTTGTGACTGGGTGATGAATTGTAAGGAAATCTGTCAGCAAAATTTCTGTTTGTATTCTGAGTAAGCTCACTAACCTCACTTGAATGATATGTTTCCACTCGGAGCATGCCATTCATTTGTCGGAAGAATCGAAGTCAGAGTGACAACCGAATCATACAACCACATGAATGTGAGAGATGCAAATTAAAGGCTCTCCAAGGTGGAGGACACCGGAACAGATTCGAATTGGGCTTACATACAAAAACGATCAAGCTGCACCTTAATTAAATGCTTGAATGTCCTCTTATGTGTAATTTGTAACCGATTGAGTAGAATCATATATGCTGAATGACCACTGAAAAAAGTAATAAAAGAAGAACATGAGAGAACAAGATGAAATGCACCTTGTCAAACTTACACGAGAACGACGTTAATATGAAGCAAATGAGGACCATACCATCAGGACATTGCAGCCTCGATTGCAGCTTGGAGCTCAAAACCAGAGTCGGTAGGGAAAGGATATTATGTCACTAAAACGTACCTCCTTGTGATGACCTTCTCGAATATCCTGCACACTCGCCAACCAATCGATCAGTGCTGATATGAAGTGTCCGCAGCATGTGCACTTGTCCCACATACATTCAAACTCTCTCATAGCTCAGTTAAAAGTTGGAAGCCCAAGCAGCAGCAAGATTAAAGAGGTTTCGAGTGTGCATTCTAGCCTAAGTAACCCTCGATCACCGTAACTTAACCTTGCTAGCTTTCCAGAATCAAATGCACTTCCTAGTCCTGATGCTAGCTGCTAGCGAAGCTGAAATTTAATCAGTTTCGTGGCTCTAGAGAAAACGAAGTGCTGCTTCCTGAAGCAAAGAGACAGTCCAAAACCTAAGAAAGACATGAGAGGACTGACTGACTACTAGCTGCAGCTGCAGCTGCAAATGCTTTTGGTCGTTACTCATAAGAACCAAAGTCCACAATCATACAGCTGCTAGCTGTTGCAGGATGGGTGTCCTCTCAAGTCTTTCTCAGATGTGAGATAGCCTCCAGAATGAGTGTGTAATGTGCCTGTGACTTGGATGCTTGTGGGCAGGCCCCTTAAATACAAACTCTTGAGTCGTCCTCATGGCAGCCAAGCTTGAAAGAGCCGCAACCAGAGGTGATAAGCTTTGAGCTCCTGTAGCTTCAGCGCTATTAATAGCTGTTGATTGATCCAAATCAGCTAATTCCCCGTGAATGGTACAACTTGAAACGATCCTTTTCTTGACTTCGATTCTCCTGTTTGAAAAATATGAATTCCATCGTGGCCGAAGGTCGACGTCTTCTTGCAGATTTCAGGTGAAAGATTCTTCCCACATTTGAAGGTTGACGAAACTAGTATGTGTTGGGTGGAGAAGCCTAGCTTGCCCTGCTGCTGGAACTCGAGCCCTTTGTATGTTTCAATATTCAACCTTGATAGTTGAAATTGAATAATGTTACCTAGATACATAACACTCTAGTACAACCGTTGCCACATTTGCAACAACACCCTGTTGCATAAGAAATATAGTATTTTCTTTAGTTTAATTTCCAGAACTAGATTTTAAACTCAAGAGTGCTTCCAATCTTTGGATGTAAATGATTGAGTAGGGATTAATATAATCTGAGACCATCCAATTTATGGTAGTTTCAGAACACATCTCATTCAGCATTGTGGACTTCGATCATCTCATTCCACGAAGTCTGAAACCCAATTAATGTAAAGCGGGGAGAATGTAATGGAGTCCTGGGAATGGTCAGATTTGTGGCCCTTGCATCGATCAAGGCTTGCCGAGTGCACTCTAGCGCATGTATTCAGATGAGTAGTATTCTGGCTGCCGTGCTCAGGTTTTCAAATGCGGCAAAACTTAGCAAAACTTCTACCAAACACTTTCCTGTAGCTCCCCCAAATTCAGAAAACCACTGTTAAAATTTGAAAATTCTTGTAGCGCATTGAGCAGGGTTCTTAGCAACTTGAGCTATTTACGAAATTCAAACTTTGACCCAGAATTGTGGCTGCTGCATCCCACAAGTAACGGCCAGATTTACGAAGAACCTTTTGACCTAATTCTGGGACGTTTAGGTGCTGGCTGAAGAAAGCTACCATTGTACCTGTGGCTGTTGGAGGCACTACCGGTAGCAGA
Source organism: Rhytidiadelphus loreus (assembly GCA_947034895.1). Lineage (NCBI taxonomy): Eukaryota > Viridiplantae > Streptophyta > Bryopsida > Hypnales > Hylocomiaceae > Rhytidiadelphus > Rhytidiadelphus loreus. The sequence goes on along the minus strand of OX344765.1, from coordinate 20,692,005 downwards.
CATCAATCTGTGATCATTTATTTAATGTTTTTCAAAATTAGCAGAAATTGTTATTACCCTTGATGAGTGGGATTACCATGGTAGATGCCAAAATTTAGGGCAACACAAGAAAATAAATTCAAAAGGGAAAAAAATCCTGCTACCGTACCTAATGGTTGGGGGTGGCAAAAGATATTCTAAAAATGAATGCCAAAAAATTTTGGAAATGAATTTTTCAAAAAAATAATTTCTTCGTATGGCAAAAAAAAGGAATATTATAAAATATTGGTAGAATATTTATAACTACTAATAGATTAAATACTTATTCAATAGAAGATGTTGAATTGTCTTGCCTTATGATTATGGTAGTGGTTAAAATAGGAATCTCTAATTTAAACACTAAAAGTGTTTGAAGCTAGAAAGTAGGTCATGAATGATTTCAAATGCAAAATTTTGGATGTAGGGTCATGATTTTCCATCCAATTTTATTTTTGAAAGTTCTTTGAATGAGTCTATTAAGTAAATAGTAGTATACATGTCTTCATTGAAGTATTACAATATATACATTACTGCTTTGATTGGAATGTTGTTGAAATGCATTTGATCCAAATGTTGGTTCACAACTAATCAATATGTAATCACTTCTAACAATTACTATCTAGATTCACATATTAGGGGTTCACATAAAATAGAAGACTAAAAAAGGCCACCTTTTCAACCCTCGTTAGATGGATGATCCTAATGATGATTTTTTGGATACAAATGTTAGCCTCATTGAGAAAAACCCGACTCCAATTGTTTCACAAGGCAGCTCAAGACAAAAAGAGGTGGAATTGGTGTTAATCCTTTAGTTAGACCATTCTTTTAATATGATGTACAAGATCATGTGTGAATTTGAATTTGATGATGGTCCACAACAAATGGTTTAAGGTGATATTGACATCCCTTCAAATGACCCTTGTATGAAATATTCATGAGATCACTTCAAATGACTTTGAATGTATGGAATATTCATTATTTTAGAGTCACGATGCATTGTGTTTAAAGTTCATGTTTAAATTTAATGACATTCTACTACAAACTACTTAAGGTTATATATATTGACAACACTTCAAATGACCCTTATATATATTATAGAATAGGGGACTCTATAGTTTTGAGACACTATATCTAAATTTTTTAGAATCCTAAACTAGATTTGAAGGTTCTTTGATTGACATAGTAAAATTTAAACCTCAAAAGCTTCTTCCAATTGCTGTTGACATCTCTTGTTGAATTTGGAAACATGATAGACCCTCCCTTCGTGTGAGTAGCCATGCTCTAACAATGAAAGCCCTTCCTACAAAGACTCCCTAGAATTATGGAGTTCAAGTCCAAATTGAGACCCACTTAGAATCCTAACTTAGGTAACATGCAAATTTCATAGTGACTCCAGACTCCGGAGGCATTCAGAGGCACTGTACTGTCCAACATAAAGCATTTGCTAATACAGAGAAGGCCAAAATTCCTACAGTGAGACCACAAATCGAAAGCACAAATACCTTTCATTGGTTAAGATACGGAACTCATAACTCACAAGACTAAAGAGCTCTCAAGTACAAAATTTTAGGGATATGAAGACGATTTAGTAGGTGTAAGAGGGGTCGTACTTTCGGTACCCCTCTCGACTGTAGTAGGGTGCGTTCTCTAAGGTCCGACTCACATACTCCGTGTAAGGTTGTTGAGGGCTTTTATATCCAAAGCCTTCGGAAGGAGGGGTCTGCGGTGTTCGAGGGGAGAGGACGGTTCGTTGCGGGGTCCGTTGACGAAGTGGAGTGGTCTCGATGTTTCCAGCGAGTTCCTCCGTTGGAAAGGGGTCTGAACTCCTGGAGACGAAGGAGGATCGGGGAACGTCGAGCAAGCGGGCACAGAAGGCCAGGGGTAGAATGAGCAGAAGGAGAATGATGACCACAGCCGTCATGATCTGTGCTGTCAAAGCGGTCACGGACGGTTTTCCTGGGTTGAAATTAACCGGCAGCTCCAGTTCTTGCCCTGTTCAAAATTTGGTTTTGATCAGCTCTATGATCAAGTCAACATCGAAGATACGAACAAGAAGAGTTAATGAGCGAACCACAGGCAAGGACTTACCTGTCAGAGACGATCTAACGACCAGATAGTCACTAAGGGGCTTACTCTCGTCCAGAACTTTCAACTGTAGACAAAAGAAATATCATTAGAGACTACACCTCAGAACAAAAAACTCCAAGCTGAGGGAAAAATGGGCAACGCCGGACTGAAGTAGTGTTAAGTTCCTATTCAATACCTTGTAGTGAGCACGCCCACCAGGCCAGTGGGTTTCAGCTCTTGGATTTTGGAGCTGAATGCTAAAGGCCTCTGGTCTTCCGGACATTGTTGGCTGAACAATATCTGCACAATGGAGAATAGTAAAAAAAACAGACCGACAAAAAGCTTGTCGGAAGAGCATATAGTTGCAACGAATAGTCTGAGATCTTAACCACAAGAAGTAATGCACACCAGAAAAGGGTTCACCTGGAGTTACGGAACCAATCACTGAGAACTCCCATTCCTTTGCTTTTGAAGTAAGTGTGAGCTGAGAGGGTCAAAAATTGAAAGTTAAAGATCCGTTCCAATTGACAAGCGAAAAATCCATAGAAAATTGGCATTAAATCTCTCCACAGAAGTCGGTAACTTCAAAAGGGAAACCATATATAGGATCAAACCTGGGAAGGTACGCTATCAACCATCTTGAAGCCTCCAGCAAACCATGCCTTCGCAGACCCTTCCACACCTGAGGGTCCCTCAACCCTAGCTATCATAGAAAACTCTAATTTCCCATTCTGAAGCTTGGAAGCCTTGTGTTTATGAGTACTTGACTTCTGATATGTTTCCTTCCAGAGCGAATACAATTTAGCCGGCAGATATGGTAGAAAAACACATTGGAAATCACTTCGCCCAGGCTCTCGCCATGCCTTAGCTTCCCTGAAATTTCGTCACACAACCTATTAGTCAATCAATATTGTCATAATTTCATTTTCAGGCAGATATCATTAGCGAGGGTAGTTGTCAAAATAAATTCCACGTGTCTACACAAAAAACAGCAAAAGCATTTAGCACGCCGCGCGAGACGCAAGTGACGAGAACAGACCCGATGAAACTTGGCTCAACCAAGCAGCTGTACAAGACTTCCCGATTTTCACCTATTATTCCAATATCTCGACCAAGAGCATCACTGGTTCACACACAACATACTAAGGATGTCAGCGACAACTTGTGCTCAAAGCACTGGCTGCTACGAGTGCATAGATATCACAGTGGTATTGTAAAACGACTTCAGAAATGGATTACTGCAGATCTTTAATTTGCCAGGAAACTAGAAGTTGTGTCAAAGGCACCTGAATTTGACGCGAAAAGCATAGGCCCCAGGTGGAATCGGCACATTCGTGATGATGCCAGTGGGCACCTCAATGTGAACAGAAGAAACTTGAATAACATTAACGGTTGTGTAAGTCGTCAATCGCGTGCCATTAAAGCTGACTGTTTTGATCAGAAAAACATCAGTTCAGGTTTAGAAAATAAAAAACAATACAAAGTTTCATTACATAAGTGAAAAAATAAATTGCAACATAAAGAGTTGAAAAAAATAATCTGAATTACTAAATAGAAACAACACTACCATCTTAAATCAATTTGGAACACACAAGTCGCCTCTGCTGTCATTGTGGCAGTGTTGTGTTACAAAACCGTACCAGTTGCCATGCCCTCTGCAATGGCTTCTGCTTGCCCAGTGTTGCTGTCCACTAGCACAACACTTCTATTGGAACTAAACCAGCTTCCTCGTTCACCTGCAGGCAGTCCATGTAGCCCTTCCCCATATAACATTATAGGTGAGATATATAATTTACATACAGAAACAGTACGTTGGTTTTCAAAATATCTTATCTCAGTCAGATGTCATTTCTAAGGAAGTTTTGCAACAGGGAGGGAACAGAAGGAATCATCTGGAAGCCCATTGGAGAGCGCTATGTCGAGAACTGACCTTTTCCTAAAATAGAAAAGCTCAGACGGTTGCCGACATGTAAGGTAGGGCTACGCGGAAATACGTATGCTCCAACGTTGACCTGGAGAGAGTAACAGTGTATCAGCACACTAAGTAAAACTACAAATCAACATGAGATTCCAGAAATCATTCATGTGTCTTATAAAAAATCTCAGAAACAGGACATCAACATTTGTTTGACAATATATAAGGTACGATATTGTCTACTCTTTGGGATACAAAACAATTGTGATAAAGAGCAACTTACCAATATCCAGTCTACAATTTGCGGGTTGTTATTGTATGTTATACGCACCAAAGCTGAGCCTTGCCTCAAAGCCTGCGTGACAATGCCATCAAATTTTGTCAGAAGTCAGGAATGTAATTCAAGAGACCACTTTATACTCCTAATTGCAATATGAGGAAGTGGACAAGAGCATTTCACCAAAATAAGCACTGGTGAAGACCACGTTAGGGCAAACTGGTCTGCAACCTACCTGGACAAGAATGGTGACCGTCGTGGAGCCAGCAATGCTCAAGTAATCTGCCACTTCGACAGATATGAAATCGGCACGATTGGTGTCAAGGGTTATTGGAATCGTTACTCCAGCTTCCAAAAATGGGACTCCTGATAATCAAAACCATGTTGCAAGAAATAACTTCAAAAGAGTAGCCAGACACAACATTTGAGCAAAACAAACTCGTCATAATTTGGGCTATTTCAGAACATCACTCGTTCAGAAAAAGTCAGCATAGACAAGAAATTTAAAAGAAGGGCGAAATACAGTTGGAAGCAAATTGCAGCACGGGTACGTGAGAAAACTTACCAAGATCATCGCGTAAGGTCACTGCCAATTTTTGATCTGTACCTACCGATAGCTCTGCCACAGGGACCTCGAGAGTACCATCTCCCACCGTGAGGGAGAAGATCTGCGCTCAAGCCCAGCACACAAATTTCTGGTTTGAGTATTCATATAGTTGCCCTGATTAACCTGAGCAATATCATATATATAGAAACACAAGGAACTTAACATTCCAAAACAGCGTAAGAAGAGTACAATTACTACTGATCAATTACACCAGCAGTATTATTTGTAAATTCACTATAACTTTGATTCCCCAGTGTAACTTGGAAATAGACACTTATACTCAAAATACAATGATAACGTTCCAGGATTACAAAATGAGTTCAAAAAATCGAAGCAAAAACTTTAGAACATGGCAACCATACGAGTATCAAGCACGCGAAGGCATATACCTCAGCCACACGCACACAGGCTGCAATCTCAGACCGTCCAGTACTATGATCTCTGGCGTGAATACAAGTCAGTTCTGTCTTATCCGCGGTGAGTATAACTCCACTTTCCGTAAGAGTTATAACTTTTGCATCGTTGCTCCCCTCCTGACGTACATGAGCACATTACGAAAAATCAGAAATTATTTATGAACCCTTGAAACCAACAATATATACGAAGATAACAATCCATTGTCCCTTATCCTGTGGTAATTAGCGAATGACTGTTGAAAGGAAAACTACTGAATGTGTTGTTTCGGCCACTTACTTGCATAACCGAGTAAACGACGCTGCCTCCACCGCGTCCTGGATCTGAGAATCCAGGTACTGGATGCTTCAACTGGGGAAATAATGAAGAGCTGATGTAGGATGGGGGCAACACCCATGTAGCTCCCATACCTAGAGCTAAAGGCGGATCTGGAACGACCCATACTGTGCCTGACGGCTTGAACTCTCTCTCCACTTTCTGACCATTATAGCGAAATTGACAGTTGAAAGACAAAGTAACAGTCGTCCTGCCTGCAGATCTACAGTATTGCACACAAGTCACTCAGATGGACAATCGAGAGAAAACAAAAATGTAGGCGTCGAAATGCAAAACCAAGAAATCCAGAGCGAATCCTTACTTCTCCACGAGAACTATTTAAGTAACCCAAAGCTAGTAATTCCTGTTTGCGTGAAATAATTTACAACACAAAAAAGACATTGAGTCCTCATCTACAAATTTACCGCTACCACTCCTCACTCACCTCGCTACAAAAGTATCTTGAACTGTTCTAAATTATTTCATGTATTCATGGTAACAGCTCTTGGCACTGCGATTTTCAACGGCTAGTACTTAAACTGAATTGGAGGGGATTGTATTAAAGAATGATAATATTCTCAAACCCACTATGTAATGATTGGTTGTCTGTTCACAAGGAATCGCAAGTGCTGAAGCAATGAGAAGAGACATCCAAGGCTATCAAAATCTAAATCGGTCTGTATGTCTATATGATGATTAGTGTGACTGATAGAACATTCGTGTGGGACCAGAAAGGTCATGGATCTTGTTTGATACATACTTCCCAAAGACTCTGGCTGAAAACCCATACGGAGTACCGGCAGACTCGTCACGCTTTCCCCAGATTTTGCTCCTGGGATTTCCACCCTCAGACGTGGCTGGATCCGATTCCTCTCCAGAGAAACCATCCACACCTGCGAGAGCCAAAACCTATGATAGATAACATAAGGAAGTCAAATATCATAACCACTTTTCACAGTCGATAAAATCTTATTAAATAAAAAGTCCATCAAGCCTGAGTGAAATTTATGACTCCCAGTTCTTTATGAACAATTTCACCCGATCAAAGACCACAAATGCACCTGCGAAACCGAAACAATTCACAGCAATCCAACCTAGGCTCAGCTGCAGACTGTAGATAAACACGAGCACTTCATGTCTGAGCATGAACAGTATGTTGGATTGCTCAGACAGGAGAACCTGCGTTGTAAAATGGTCTGCGTATCATAGCAACGACGACATAACACTTGCTTTCATTGTATGTGCGTACCCACCTGATCATTCCCCACACTCCACTTGTAGTTGGTGCACAGTTCAAAAAAGGCAAACAAGTTCTCCTGCACAGGTTACCAGAAAACGTTCTCAATCTACGAACAAGGTACATTGACATACTCTGTAGGAAACTGAAAATTGTTGAGTGATATCTCAGAAACAACTGCTTCGTGCTTATAGTAGTTATGACTTCTAACTAGGTCATCCCACGTTCAAGAAAAGATCTAAATTGTAAAAGTAGTTACACCAGTCTACGGTACATCCGTACGGTAGTGGCCTCCTTTCAGTGATGACTGACGAGTTGCACTTTCTTTCGGTTAATGAATTGAGGATAATCTCACAGCAACTTGAAATGATATTCGAGAACTCAAGATACATACCCCAAGTCCATGAGGGAAAATAGTGATTTCTCGACCAACAGCGAGCTGACCTCCCCTCACATCGAGTGCCATGGAAACAGGAACTTGTACTGTCATGTTCAACTGAGCTTCACTTAAGAGCTCGCCAATATGACTTCGTGCTTGAGCATGAATTGTCTGTAAGGACACATGAATATCCATATCCATGAGTAACCCAAGGAACAGGCAAACACTACACATACTAAGGGGAGGTGGATGAGACACGCATATATAGAAGAAAAGTTTATCACGAGTCCCTGCTCTTCAGTCCTGTGCAGTTTTCTTACTACTGAACCAATACTGGATAACAACTTGGAAGTTGGCAAATATGAAAAAGTAAGAGATTGACGCACAATCAACCTCAAAGACTGGTCCTTACCGCTCTCCCTGGAGATTTGGCCTCAAGCAGACCAGTTGAAAAATCGATTTTCACTACCTCGGGATTGGTGGCATCAAAGTTGAACACCACACCAGTCTGCGGACCTCCATCAACTACCAACTTCTCACAACTCAAAGAAAAATCAGTAAGTTGGTCCGCATTGCCATGGACATGGACAAGGTCTGAGCATGGGTACGTGAGTTCATGATACCAGTAATGACGAGCATAAATCTGGAATTCAATAACAAAGAAACTGAGCTAAGATTAATCAGCAGTGTCAAAAGACAAGGTACTCACCAAGTACTTCGCCCCTGGTGCAAGCACCAGAGAGGATGGATGGATAGAAAGCGGAGCATACACTGAAACCCGAGCAACATCTGAAAATACTTCTTTCCCAGATTTCTGTTGAACACTCACCTGAATATATATATACCTCAACTCGTGAGAAAGCATAAATCTAAAACTAGACGGATTCAATAACAAAGTGACGAAAGTGAATGACTAAGAGCGCACATCAATAGCTGCACTTGAAGGACTTACATGAAGAGTTGTCGTGAGGCCCACGTTAGCCCCACAAATGACAAATTCGTTGGCTGCAGCAGCAGGAGTAGATGCCTGGGTCTTGGTGATCAGCACTCGATCTTGAAGATGGACTCTCAGGCTCATGAATGTGATCTGGACGGATGAACAAACACGTCAGAAGCTTCAATAAGACTTGAGCATATATTTGAATGTATAACTTGATATTACCGTACTGCGGGTCAAAACCCTCGTGTCAAAAGAACTATTTTTAGGGACATCAGGCATTCGACACTTGAAGTTGAGTATTGCGTGGTTTCGCAAGGAGTCGTTCCAGTTTTTTGACACTCTTCATCAGCTCTACAACTTTCCACAATGTCTGACATTCTTCTTCATAGTCTCTACCACTTCTCTTCTATCAAGAAAAACTCCGTACCCTTCAAAGCTTTTTATGATGCTCTTCAAGCCTTTCCATGAAATTCCATATCTTTTGTGTGCATGACATCACTACTCACTTCCATAATTTCCACAAATTCAAGCACTCTAGACTCGAAATTTTATATTTATTTCGGACAAAGCTCTTGGAATTTCTCAAAATTTTGGACACTCCCCCATTCTGAATTAATTACGTGCGAAAGGGACCCGCACATAGGGAAATCAATTATGTATGAACCATGTACCTGGGAAGAGTCAAAAATGCGCCCAGAACTATCCCCAGTTTGCACTGTAACCGTCATGCATGAACCCACCTGTCCACCAGAAAAATACAATGAACGGAGGAAATGACAGCCTAACTTGCTGGCAACCACTCCTGAGCTTTCAAAGTTAAACTAAAGAAAGAAAACAGTATGATAGACCAAAAGGATTGCATCATTCCACAATCCCATCCATTTGGTGATAAAAAATATAAAAATATAATAAGGACACATGAGCGAAGAAAATGTATTACATGAACCACTCATGCAAACGCACTATAAGCTAGATGAAGAATACGAGAAGCCAAAATTAAATACAAACCTGAAGGCTAGTATCTTCAGGTAGTAGCATTCTAACAGATGCCACATCTGACACGGTCACCTATTCAATACAAAAACGATTTGGTTAGAATTCATCATTAACAATTACTGTTTCACTTTCATCAGTGGCAAAGAATGTCCAAGGAAGAGGAATAATTACGGATATATGTTAAGTCGAATATTTGCAACTTTCAATGTGGAGAAAATGGGTTCCTGGTCTTACAAGTGCGCTTGCAGACGCAGGGGTTGCTAAACCTACATCCCGTACAGTAATAAGAGAATCTCCTGAACCCCGGGCAGCCACAATGAGGCCTCTTGTATCAAGGAGAATCACATCCACCACTCGAGAATCATTAGCACGAGCCTCAACTTCATTTGTTCCGCCCAATATTGACAAGCTGGCCTGCCACACCAAAGAAGAAATAACTCACTAAAAACTTGAAGAGAATTTAGACTTGGAATAGTTCGCATCTACTATGGAATTAAATTGCAAAAGTCAAGACTGTAAGACAGCAATGAGAGTTCGAAATCCAACAGAAAAGCAAGCGTCAACCTTGGAATCAGGATGGTGGAAAAGGAGGAAATTATTGGGTTCAATCCTCAACGCCGCCACAAGCTGTAAACGCAAACAAAATGAGTAAGGATAACGCGTCCAAGCACAAGAAAACTCATTATTTATCTGCCTACATCGAAAAGAAAGAAGATTAAACCAGACACAAAGCACACAACACGAGAATAGTCCCTTCATTCTGGATAATCCAAGTTCTAGCTTCAAAATTGCAGTAGCGATGTCAGGATGTCCGAAGACGATATCCGAAATGCTTTGTCTTACCAATCGCCAAGGACTAGAAATGTGTGCAGTAGTAAAATAAAGAAAATTTGCAAGCAAAAACCTGTAATTGCACTGCATCACTGAGGTGGGCATGTGACTTCGCAAAAGATTTCCATGTAGGGATCATCGCAAATGCGCTTTCATATTCATTAACAAATCCATGCAAATCTGCACGTACGGTACACTGAAGAAAAATCCAACATGTTAGAGCAAACAAAGAGAAATCATCAGCTGATTTTCTTGTATTCAATTTCCATACCTTCTACAATATGGAAGTATATTGCATGCATGTACAATAATTAAACCAGGTTATGCACAGACCTAAGACCAGAGTCCCTCGGACGCTGTAGGAAGTGAAACGTGCAGATTCAAACAGTTTTGATAGCTATACCTCTCCTGCAGCATTTCCAAGTGCAATCATATGCTCCCAGCCAGTCGCAACAACGTTTGCATTGGGTTTCTCCCCAACCCATTGAGCAAGATCTCTGCACCCAACCAGCGTCCAGGATGTTCTCAAAGATGAAGCATTAGAAAATGGTCTCTTGGTGTCATCTAAGGCAACGGCAGCAACCCTGATTGTTCGGTCATTGATCACCGTGAAAGGAGAAATTTGACAACTGCTTGTATCCCGCTCAGCATGTGCTGACACCTTGATCGAGGTTTTAGTGTTCTCTGGTACAGCGAGCAATACCCATGACAATTTCAGAAACCCATCTCAGGTAAGCGCAGAAGCAAATCAGCGGTAGCAAAACATCATAGAACGCAGAAAGACGAGCACAGTAAAATTCTACCAGTCTCTAGTTTTCAAGCTTGAGAATACGGGAATTCCAGGAAGCCTGTACAATGCGGAAAGACAGGGTTCCTGCTATCAATAACCAATAGAGAAGTAAGGTTTGATGCGTACCAGATTCATCGACGAGAAGAGTCATTGCAGCTGGAATTGCACAAGTCACTAAAAGGGATACAGTCGCTACGGCCTTGGTTGGATGGTCGTCACCCACTAGATTGCCCCGGTAAAAATTGATGGTCTGTAATAAGTATGTTCATCAACAGTACTGAATCAGATACCCCATACCAAGCATGAGACATATTACTTCACACGCAGAACAATCGAAAAATAGAGAGTTTTCAGGGTTCGATACGCACGTAAGTCCTCAAATTCTTGCATTCTATGTTGTAGACCCAGATCCCCCCATCCTGCAGATGAGACACTCCCAGGTTCTCTTTGGTGGTTGCGCCCTGATCGCTTACAACTTCATGCGTATCAACAAACTCAACTCCCTGGCGCCATCGTTCGGGGCCTCCACGCAAGACCACTTTCATACTGCTCCTGAGTACTAGTAGTAACTCTTTTAGCTGCCTAGATTCAGGCGGATGCAGAGAAACGAGTCCAGCATCCATTAACTTATGTGAGTAGCCCCCGTGTCTATCTCCACTACCGGCCTGATCCAAAGTGAGAGGGGCAAAGGCTGCAATAGGCCATGAGACTTCCAGAAACGGATGCTCAATTTCAGGTGAGGTCAATCCTAAGAACAACTCATCAACGTTCAGAGAAGCTCTTACTGTTGCTCTACCAGTTCGGGATGCAGAAATTAAGGCCCATGCACATGCATGAGGGTGAATTAACTGTAGAGCCTTTTCTTGCGCTGAGCTAAATCTATGAGCCTCTTCTTTTACCGCCGAAAATAGTCCGTCACCTCCAAACAAGCCCCACTGAACAGCTTTCTTGAAGACATCACAGCTAGCATATTCCAAGCCTGCAATTCCGGGATGCATCAGTCCTGAACTGCCCAATAATTGCTACATTCCGACGTGATAGTCGATCAGCATTTTCTCCCTTCACTTCTATGCCATGGATGAACTTCAAAGTCGAAAAGCAACACCAACTATAGTAAAGTCCAGATAAACCTGACTCACCAGAAGGATCCCGCAGACCAACAGCTACAGGAATATAGGATCCAACTTCCGCTTCTACAGGCAGCCCAGGAACAATACCCATAGCAGTAGGGTATGATACTTCCACAATGATCTGCAACCATGCAGCATCATGCCAAGAAATAAGCCCCATAACGTGCCTAATGACCAGTTACTATCAGCAAGCACCTAATTTCAGGAAAGCAGTGCCATTGTGATGTCCCAATCATGAAGTTCTCTGATAAAAATGCCAAAACAACACATATCGTGCTGAAGCTACAAGTCCTCGCGAGAAGAACTGCCAAACAACACTTAGAAGTCTAATTGCGGCATTTGGGGTCCTTGCAACAAGTAAAAACTATCCTACATGTCAGTAGCTCTACCAGGAGTAGAAATAGAAAAGGTGACAGCACAACCACCAGCCAATAACAGGTAACAGTAGACAAAGGACGGGTATTTAAGAAATACTTAATAATTACTCACCTCATCATCATTCAGAACATCACCCAGAGCTGTAGCACGAATCACTGTTCTCCCTAAGCCTTTGGTCTGCACTACTCCATCAATAGTTACCGTCGCCACAGCGGGATTGGAGGACGACCAATCGTAGTCTGCCGACCTCTGCCCACAACCTGAGCAAGATGTGTAACAATGTAAATTTGAACATCTCTCTGCATCCAACGATGCTAAATTGTTGGATTGCATCCAACTTCTTACAAAATAACTATATAACAAATGATTATATATAAGCTTGAACCACTCAATTCCAGATACCACATTGCAGGAGTAGACCCATGTGTATGACCCGTTGCATGGAAGCAAAGGTTACAGTCCAAATACAGAGAGTTCTAGTGGAGAACCATGCAAAGCTGTAAAAGTTAAGATGACGTAAAATTCTGAAAGATAGAGGTTTCACTCTTATCTTTATTACAGGTTATATTCCGTACCAAGATGGAGATGACTTGGGTAGCAATTTAGTACTGGTGATTTATGACGTGACCTGAACCAAAATAGATCATCAAAAATCTTTCCAGATTCAAAGCAGTTCTAAAGCAATGTATAATATGCATACCTCCTTCAGCAGACAATTGATGCCCTTGCTCATGACCAGGTGCCCAAGGTAGACCCAAATAGTCTCCAAGACGAGTCCTTGTAATTTTTACTTGTGTGCATATTATTATTTCCCGTTCAGAAATAAGAACCTGAGAGACCACGAAATTATTAATACAGACATTGAAGATAGGGCGGAAACGCGAAGATACCGACCTGTTGCAGCATGCACAAACATCAGTCATTCATCCGAAGCATACCTGTTTGTCAGTTAGCAACCAGTTGCCACTCGACATATCCTCAACCATGACACCATGACCAAGGCTTGCCACTAAGTTTCCATTTCCTTCCATCAATGCTTCCAGAAGCGAGCAATTACGCCATCCCTGTTCAGCTACCACAGCCTCTGGAACTTTGAAAATCTTCCAGTACGGGAGATTGCCATCTGGCATAGTTAATTCATTATCCTGGACAAAATCAGCATCCAAAATAAGTATACTTCACATAATGGACTATTCACCAAGAAAGTACTCCTCTGGTAACGAAGATAGATCAACGTTAATTAGAACCCAACTTCAGAAGGATGTCACACTTGAGAAAAGTAGGAACAGAGATTTGTGAGATCTCGCTCGGACTTTGCAAACATTGTAACCTGGAAAGAACGTTTAAAACCTGCGTCACAAAAGAGATCTAACTAATGTTGCATGCTGAAGTCACAAAATATGTCATGTGTCAAGAAGAAAGCAACGAAGCATGCAAGTGACGACTTGAACTTGACTGGATTCTGTAGTGACGAAATCCTCGCACTGCCTATTCAACTAAGTAAGAACATCTGTATGTCCTATGAGTAAGCATTTAGAATCGGCTTACATTAGTCAGTAGAAGGGGTTGACTCCCAGATTCCTTCGAGAAAGAAAATGCCTGCACCACATACTTGCGCCCTACCACAACTTGCCATCTGCCATCAGACATAACCACGGGCTGCTTCCCGCTGGACACCGCAACAGCTCCCTTCCCCAAAAGAGGAGAAAGGGTTAATACAAGATTTATTGGACGGACGACGTGTATGGTCGATGTCTGTTGATGCCCTGTTAGCCTCAAGTCCTCAACTGTCACCACTGTTGACCCATATGTACGGGCAGTTATGAAACCTGATACTGTATCGATGTCTGCAACCGTAGAGTTGTCTAATGACCACCGATGATGCGAAGATGGCAATGGTATAACTGCAATTCAAGTTAAAAGATGGTCACGTACCTCGATCATGGAATAAAAGACTTTTTGTATGTTTATACTTCGTACTTTTAAGCTAGCCAATAGGAAATAAAATAGCAAATGATTTTACCAGAAGCGAGTTTCATCATGCACATACCCTTGACCTCATTACGTCGGAGTGCTCGGAGAGTGAACTGCAGATGAGTGCCTGGAATCATAAATACTGGGGAGGGAGGGTCCAAGGAAACTGCCTCCGCAACCGTAAGAGTAATGATATGTGATAAGTTCTCAAATCCTGGCTCCACAAAATGCGCTGTCACCCTCTCTTGGCCAGCACCAACACCTCGAACCACATACAAATCCGATCCAAGGCCCTGAATACAGAGCAAATAGATTGCACTGAGAACTTGACCTCAAACACTACTCTGATAGATAATTAAAAGAAGCCCTCAACCCCAAAAATATGACGCATTGTAGAATCCCAACGAACAAATAAATTCCATATTACCTACACAATACCAGTGTAGGAAATCATTTCAGTTGAATTGTGATCTAAGCTCCTGAGAAATAACCAGTAAGTGTGAAGTAGCACATTGATTGCAACAACACCGATAGATTCTACGAGAATTTATACCAATTAATAACTATCTTTGAAAGTCGACAAATGTCCAGACGACAACTGAGGCTTAAGCTTCATAAGACATAGGAATTTAAAACAGGTCGGGTCAGGCAATCATCACCAGCATGGAGAAATAAAAGTAGAGACCTTGCTTTAAATTGAAAAACAAGGGAATTACTTATTGCCAAAGTTAAGCCTTCTGAAAGCGAGAAAGATATGCTTACATTCTGCTCCAGCTCAATTTGATTCTCAATCTCGCCATCAATTAGAGAGGTTTGTTTAAGCGGGACATGCAAGAGCCGGTGGGCCACATCACTAGTCTGGCTCAATGGTGAAAGTTGCCACATGAACTGTAAGCCCGCCAATGAAGAAAACACGTTGTCTGAAAGGCAAACCAATCGGATGAGTCAAAACTCAACTAAACCAATTGTATTCGTTCAATCAACGATAATCTGACCAACTGGCAGCCGACGTCCACCAGAGGTGGTTCTTTTGGACTCGTCAAACGAACAGCAATTTCGATATGACCCGAACAGCACAGGATTCCTTAGAAAAAGGGATCACCGTACAGTAATAATGTCGGCAGCGACATGCGCAGTGTAACTTCATGTACCTTCAGTGTCGAATGCTCGAATGCGAAGTGTAGCTAGTCCATCCAAGTCCAGCTTGAGGGAATGATGGAAAATTTGAATTCGTGATATCTTATCGACAAAGACCTCGCATCGCAAGATTTGACCGGTCGAGGAATCGGTTGCATGCACTGCAGTTGTCTTCCGTCCCGCGAATGCAGCGATTGAAGTAAGTACTGCACTAGTGGAACAACCCTTATTGGTGTCGTTGTATTGAGCTTCGACATGAAGAATGTCATGATGATCCCAGGTCCTGGAATACGAGAATTGCGTTAACCTAGACCAGCATGAATCAAATCATATTATAAAAAAGAACGCCAATCAAAAACATGAAACTCTACAACAGCGAGTGTCTTTTCTAAACACATGGACCTGTGATTAACTCGACGAACTCACATGACGTACAACTATTATGGATCGCCTAGTACCCATTGCATGTAACCAAGTGACAGTTTTCTTCAATTTAAAGCTTTCGATTTCCTAAATGGTGGTCTAGGAGAAAAAACATGAATCCTTCGTATCGTTTAGATTAAAATACGTCTATAATTATCCCAAATTACACATTCAGACTTACACCAATTCGTAAGACGAAATCAAAGCAACTAACAACTAAAACTCGTTGCGAACCAAAAATCTCAGTTAAACCCTAAACCCTTCACAACTGGTGAGCCCCGAAAGGCAACAGATATACAATCATGCATTAAGGCGGCTGGCATTGAGATGCAATTGCGCATTCAACGTCTCGAGAATAACCTTCAGCAAGAAACAATACGGCAAACAAGAATGCAAACGCCAACTAGATATGATAAACCAAACCATTCTGCCACAAACACCCTACCAAGAGGATCCACGCGGGAGGAGGAAAGACGAACCAGGTGAAACAACCATTGTAACCTTGCAGATGATAGCGCACGGCACGCGAACTGCGAGGCGGGAGAAGCACGTTCAAATTGCTGATATGCGGCCCGTGCTGGACGACTCCAATAGCCGCCCCCTCCCAAAGACACAGGAATTGGAGCACCACACTCAAGGTCACAAGTGGACGAATCCGGCACGATCGCGCCATGCCTCCTCCTCTCCTACACACCATTCTCCACTGCTAACAAGCCTCAAGTCCAACCGTCAATTTACAACAACATGAACCATCCATAATCTCATGCTGAAAGGCCACCCTTCACACAAGAAGCAATCATTCTCGAGCTCTTCTCGCAAATCGATGACTCTTCCCTCCTCTCCTCGCAATCAATCAAGAGCACGTTCCTCCTTAAAACAGAGCACTGGGAAAAAACAGAGCAGTACAAGCGATTGGACTAGGCAGCAGAAGAAGGCAAGAGAGATGAGCGATGGCGTTTGAAATCGGAGTTTGAAAGTGTAGCGCCAAAGAGTGCCGGCAGAATAAGAGTGTGAGCTCTAAGAGAGCGTGAGAGGGAAGAGAACTGAATGAATGGCGACGACGAGAGTGCAGCTTTCAATGGCGGTGGCCAATGCTGCACAATCTGACGAAGACGACGAAGACGATGAGCTTCGTTTGAAGTTTGGAAACGCCCACCCGCCCTTTCTTCTTCTTCGTCTTCGTCTTCTTCCGAGTTCCCCTGCGACGGCACCTCCCTGCCACCCCGCTTCAGGAACTTGTCAACACATGTTACATTTGTAAGGGCGCCCCTAATGCAAACCATTTTTTTTGGGTGGGGGGTGGGGGAATATCGCCATATTTTGCTTTTTAAATTTTGATACAAGCGTAGAGGAAAATTTAGATACAAGCCTGCAAATCTTTGCATGTGGAAAATGAGTGCCTCAAAATTACCACGGAATGTGTAGGTTTACATCGAAAATCTCGTGAAAAGAGATGTAATGTTTACAATTTTGTAAAAAAAGAAGTCATCCTCAAAATTGCATTACACCATACGAACAATTTGCTAAAAGGTGAAAAGCTACAACATTCAAACATCTACAAAAATTTGTGCACTAAAACTTAAATCAAGTAAATATCATTGTAGGGTTATTGAGATTGACCTTGGAGATCATCGACGTCCTCATTTTCAATTCTTGAACTCCTTAGGAGAATTTAAATGTCGTCTAATTCATCATCTATCATAGATAGGCTTGGCAAAAGTGTTACCAGTGCCAAAGAAGGACCAGCAGTTTGGTTGTCTAAAGACACCAACGCGTGGTTCTCCAACATTAGTTGAGGCTCCCCTAATCGCACTAACTCAATTGTCTATATAGATGGGATTGGAAGTCCCACTAGAGATCCCTTATTAACCCTTGAACGTCAACACGAACGCCCAACGTCCAATGGATGACAAGGAATCTTTGAGTATAGGATGAAAGTACAACTATTCATCCTTAGAATTGGGTTTGGAAAGGAAAAATCTCCTACAGTACTTGGACTTCCAATAGGTGATTTTGTTGTTTCTTTGACCAATGATTCACACAAAAATACAAAATAATGATTTTGAGCATCACCCCTTCGACTTTCAAGTGTTAATTTCCTAGAGACTTTGAAAAAGCACATTGTATCATAGATTGTCTTATTGCCTAGCACACTTTCTCTCCTCCCTCTCTTCCGCCCACATCTCTCGATCTCTCTTATTCCTCTTTGCCTAACACTACTCCGTCTTCTACATCCTCTCCTTGATCCTATCAATATACTTCAACACGAACAGAATTGCTAAGGAGTCCTCTTCTACATCATTAATCTTCTTCCATCTCATTGTAGGTACCCAATATGATAAATTCAAGGGTATCAAGAGCGTCAAATGATATTGGGAAGGAGTTTGTCTTTGTCTTACAACCCTTTCTCAACATGTAGATGGTCTGCACTTTGGCCTTTGCTCGCTTCTTGTTTGCAACAAGGTCCTCCAAGTGCTCGTACTTAGCCGATGCATATTCCAAATGGTGCACATTGAAAAACATTTTCAAATCAAAATAGAAAATGTGGTGAATTAGTTGAAAGTCTGTCTTTTTATCCCCGGATATCCACACCCATGCTTGTATTTCTCTAAAAGACAGATTAGCCACCATCATCAAATTCTCGATGAATTTGGACTAGAATGTTTTTTTCACATCAAACTTCTCAACATTTACAGTACTTGGAATGAACTTGAAGTCCATGAATCCCATCTTGATGTGCTTCACACTAGCGTCATCCCAATCACCTGCAATCTAGTCCGTCAATTTGACCTTTGTAGAGTTGTACGGACAGTAGAAGGCCTCCCTAATCAGATACCAAAATTATCCCTAATTCTTCAAAAAGACCTTAAAGAACTATTTAGCATAGGTGGAGATGTTGTCAATGCTCTTCTAACATCATATTCATTATTTTGGGAGTACGGGAACCTCCCAAAATAATATTGTCCATTTCTATGTCCCCCCAAATGGCATAGAGTTGAATTAAATTTAAATTGAGGGGAACTCAATTTTTAAGTTGTTAGCTACAATTTCTATAAAAATGACAGTTTCAAATAGTTTAAGTGTCTTCTACAAATTATGGGTTAGGATAAAAATAGTAATTTTTGTATGAATGCAATGAATGGCCTATATTGAATACCAAGTCATAAGTTGAACAAGTGGTTGTAAGTGGCTATTTATCTCATTTATTTCCATTGAATTTGTTTGAGCAACTATGAGATATACATGACTTGGTGTTGCTTGGTGAACTTTGCAAATAGGAAAGTTATAACAATCAACTAGCCCCTATCCAAAATTGTGACAAGTGCTTGACACATTAACCCCTAAAGGATTTGGACTATGTTTTCACCAAAAACGCTCCAAAACTGCCATTTCTAATACAAGTATCAAATTTTCTTAAAACTACATTTTTGGACACAAGTAACCGTAAGATCTTGTAGTACACTGGTTTGGAAAGATGTGGAGAAAATCTCAGAAATTTCCACCGTTTAGATTGCAAGATATTAGCGTTTGAAGTGACAAAAATCTGTTTTTTGTCCCTGCGAAAATCCGGGCAGCTGCACTTCAGAAGGTCATATCATCATGAAAAAATGTCCAAAATAGTTGTTACTCTCTTAATTCATTCTTCAAGGCAAGTTGACTACATGCTTGAAAATTTTCAGATCATTTGGAGTTGTACAACATATAGGAAAAAATTAGTAAGTAGAAAGATGTAGAGAATGTTTCAAAATACTAAATTGTTAACAATTTATTTATGGAATTGAAAAATGCCAATCCCAAAGGTTGTAATTTTGTAATAAACAATGTGCACCTAATGTTTTTATTTTTTTTCAAAAATATTGAAAATTGAGTTAAATAAAGGAGTTCAAAGTTTATTTTAGAGTAGAGATTCCATAACTACCCATAAACAACCCCAAACTAAAATTCCTCATAACTTTTGATTCATTGATCCAAATGGAATGATTAGAAGCTTTACACGTAGATATAAATCTAAAGAATCAATTTCAAATTTTAATTTTTTCAAAAAGTGATTTTTACAGAAGTTTTTTTGGCTGCCCAGGCTGCCCGCCGAGCAATGAAAACTACATATCATACAATAGCTTTTTAACCGTGTAGTCAAAAGTTATGAAAATTTTTGGGCCTTAAAGCTACACCTTGGGAAAATGTTTTCTGAAAATTTCAAAGAAAAAAAATAAAAATTCTATCTGTAGTGAGTTGCCCAAAATCACTATGTTGCCAAAAAAAGCACTTTGGTCCTTTAGGGGTTAAGCAAATAAAAAATGGTCTTACCCAGTACTAATATTTTACACTCCTATTCTACTTCTAAGCAACATTTATAAATTCAATAAATAATGAAATGACACCAAGTGAACCTTACACAATTTCACATGTATAATGTAATAGTAAGTATATTAAATACTATAAATAATTGCCCTTGCTATACAAGATACTACATATAAAATGTACAAGTAGTCCCAATACAAATCTATAAAATCCAATCATAATATTCCAATCTACACCATCTACTTTGCAACATGCAATATAATTAAAATCATATCAAATTGTTTGTGGTTATGGAATAGTATTATCATGGAAAAAAATAGCACATAGAAACTATCAAACTTTGCTTCGGATACTACAAAGTATCTCCATAGTATGTCATTCACTCATTCATACTCAATCAGAATTGTATGAAGACAAACTTTCGTTGATGACGTCAATTTGAGCCAAAGGAATTCTAAAGACAAACTCTATTGTATCCTTTTTGACCTTGAACTTCCATACCATGATGAGAAAATTTGTTTCCTCTTATACCAGATTTTGGATCTCGTCTACTTTCCAACGCAATCCTTTCGCGGAGTCCCACCCATAATAGAATTCTTGAACATTTCGCACTCGTGATGTGGACTAGAAGTAATGAATCAAGGTACAATTTGGATGATCCGGATTACTAAAAAGATCAAACAAAACTAGTCAAAAGGCAGTGAAATAATCTTTGAAAATATCATGTGCCACCCAAAAAGATGGCAACGAGTGATCACAACATTGCCCTACAAAAGCATTATCCTCAATAAACTCCTCACGAATCTCGCCATTGTCATCAAGTTCGTCCTCTTCTGTCATTTTAATTCAGGAAGAAGGCCAAAAGTCATTCTTCAATGCTCTTGATGGTTCAATTGACTCCTTTAAGATTGCATTCACCAAACGCCAATAGAATACCAAACTGACTCTTATACTTCCCACTCCCATCTTCATTGCATGATACCTCCCAATATTTGATGAATCCACATAACCCCCTGCAAATGTCATCCACACTCCACATTGATAGGTGAATGACAAGTAAGGGCTCCCATGAGGCCATAGACTCCGCCCTTCGGAGTCATC
Source organism: Rhytidiadelphus loreus (assembly GCA_947034895.1). Taxonomy (NCBI): domain Eukaryota; kingdom Viridiplantae; phylum Streptophyta; class Bryopsida; order Hypnales; family Hylocomiaceae; genus Rhytidiadelphus; species Rhytidiadelphus loreus. Next base: position 20,670,774 of record OX344765.1, on the reverse strand, counting down.
TCGCCACAATTTCATCCCTGACTCCATCTTCTTGTGGTAGCTAATCGTTGTCCGTACAATACTTTTTGTACTTCATAATCAGGACACCCCCGAATTTAAAATAAAATTTGAATTGTTCCACTTTTGAATGGCCAACAAGTGCTTCCCCTTCCAAAATCAAGCCTTCTATGAAAGCTTTGAAATCTGGTACCTCCTCAATTAAGTGAAGAATTGTAGATACATAATTTACTTCCAAAAAAGAATTCATGAGGGTTGGGATGGTAGGGAAGTTTTCCTTCTTCAACTGCATGCTCCATCTCCCAAACAAAGCAGCAATGTCGTCTTGCATGTGACCAACTAATATGAAACTAATGTAAACCTCTTGGAAGATTTTCTTTACAACTAGAAGGAACCAAAACGCAAACACAAACTGATTTTTGTTGTCTCATGTGGCGTCGTCCATTTGAACGTTCAAAATTGAAGGTAGGGGAGTCGCGGCAATTGTGACTTCGAGTGCTGGTCAAAGCAATGACTTGCAAATGTCAACTCCTTGGAGCACCGCAAAAAATAGAGGAGCAGAGCCTGACCTAGCAAACATATATAACGCACATCACTATGTCCATGAGCAATCATTCTAGTCACTGAGACTGGCAACTCCATGAGTTTGTCAAGTTGCTTACTCTTGTAGAAGAACACCGGAGACGCCGTTTTTGCATGACCCAATTTGTCATGCATGATTGTCAAGCATTCATGAAGGTAGGCACTTGACCTATACCAATTTGCATAATAATGATCTCGATGAGCCCGAGCTATAGCATTATGTTTTTCCAATAGATGGTTCCATTTTTGTCGTACGCCAACATGGGCAATCTTTCTTTGTACATGCAATCTATCATAGTCAAAATAACAAGCAAATTTGTCCTTAGGCTTCTTTGCATTGTATTTAGGAAAGTTCAATTTCTTATTTTTGCTAAAATTGGAAGCTAAGACTTCTTTTAACCCAAATACAACATTTGCTATGTTGACCTTAGCAATAGTCTCTTTTTAAGTGAAGGTGGCTAGCAAAACCTTTGACACCACCTTCTCCTCCAAAAGAAACGTGTATGTGATGCGGCATATGGTCAGCCAACTTCTCAAGCATGCATTTCAAAGTCACGGTGGCTTACAATATATGTTTTTGAGTTTTTTTGTGTGCCTAAGTTCCCATGTGTTTGAGCATGTTCACCTCTAGCAGCATACCCTTGGAAACAGTGGAAGGTGGATTTCGAGACTCTTGCAATATACTACCATGCTACCATATAAACATCAAACCCTTCGAGAATGACCACCCTCTTTTCCTGAGTGTTGTTGTAGACTTGTCAATGCACATTTAATTTCATGTGATAGCGAAATTTGTATGTTGTTCTATGGTACATACATTCACAAAAAGCTCGAATCTTCTCTCTTGGAAAAGCTTGGACATAATTTTATAAACAATAGACCTTGCTCAAAAGAACATTGACAAAGTCTTGAGTGAGTAGATCATTGGCTTTCACACAAATTGGAAGAGGAAGAGGATTCCTCACAACGCTTGTATACAATCTTGCACTTGATGAGGATGGCTACACTAGGCTTCCTTGTTGACGATTGTACTCATTCCAAAGCTCATATTTGTGGAGGCTTGCTTCATTCAAAAACACTTGCTGAATGGGCCAAGCACAAATAAAGTACTTCTAGTCCTTCAGAATGTCTTCAATGTGTAGGAACTTTGAGATTTGTACTGTGACAAGAGAATCTCCTAGAGGACCATGAAAACCTATGACAAGATCGGAATTCAAGTTATAACAGATTTCCTCAGCCACCGGGAGTCCATTTACATTGTGCAAGAGGCAACAACCCTTGTGATCCACAATCGTCTAGAAATGCTTTTGTAGATAGAAATACAGACAATCACGTCAGGCAAATTTTCAACTTCTTCTTCGTTAGACGAATATTCTTGTAATGGATTTTTATTTGGCTCTATGATGACTATACAAAGGTCAACGACAACTGATAAGTCACAATAAAGACCACATACATGAGACCATTGTGTAATTGAAAAATACAATAGTGTAAACAATTCAAGTCGAGCCCACTTGAATGCTCACAAGACATGCATGACATTATGCCAAAAATGAACATAAATGTATGATAAAGTCCAAGTAAAATGCAATACACTAAGCAGTAATTGCACATGATTACACCCTTGAAAGGCATGAGTACTTTGAAATATAGATATAATAAATTTTTTAAATTATTTCTCTAAATAATCGTGAATTTGTGGAGTACCATAATTGATTCAAGTCAAATTGACTTGAAGGAGAAATTCGTTCCTGTATATGTTCGAAAATGATTTCATACGCTTATATGCAACAAATGAATTATAATTGAATAAGTACACATTCATAAAGCCGGAGATGAATTAAGAACATAAAGACTGTTACAACAACATCAATATAATTTTCCAATTCTCCAATTATTCATATAAAATGAATATGTTTAACAATGTAGGACTATTACTACCAATCATACGATCTTGCGTAGACACATATTCAATTATTAATTACTTATTCGTTCCAGCTTATTAGGATTGTGTTGAAAAGTCTGAAAATGCATGAAGATGTATTTCATAAATTATTTGACATCTAATTCTTATCTAATTCCTAATGCACATCCTAGAACTTCCTAATGAAATTATATTATGATAATAAACTACTCTAAAGTTTTTCAACTCACATTGAGTTGAATGCAGGTTACAAATGACAAAAAACAAAAACTACGCTATTTGTAGTTTAACTCGCATTGAGTTAAACAAAGTAGAATATTATCTGAATACTACCTTGAAGACAGTTCAACTCGCATTGAGTTAAACATAGTAGAATATTATCTGAATACTACCTTGAAGACAGTTCAACTCGCATTGAGTTAAACATGTGCCATTAATATCAAATATCATACATTGAGATGGATTCCATTCAAATCAATATTTCAAGTTAAAAAGAGTCCAATTATTTGAATTAAATGAGGATTCATTCCAAATTGGTGGTCCATTGTAGGTATCATTCCAACGGAGATGATTATTGTTGGATTTGATCGGAGGACTGTTATTAGTTCTTAGAAAAGGCCTCTTACCATCATTTGTTTTATTCACCCATGGCTTAATAGCATCAACTTACACTAGTAGGAGTCCCTGTTTTTGTAGACGTTAGGCTACAACGAACTTGTTATTTAAAACAAGAAGCAAAAGTTTGCATTTTCTACGCGGGGGTCCAAAGTCAGTGCGTTGTTGCACAGAACGCGTGCATGTCACAGGAAGAACGTGGCCATGTTGTTGGAAACATCTATGTCGCAGTGGACGTCTTTGTGAACGAAGATGCGTTCTCTTCGACATCTGCAGGTATTGGAATATGCCACGCTGGCATGTGACTTTGGTTAACCAGAGATAAATAAGAGAAAGTAAGTTTCGACAGAGGTAAAACTCTACCCCTGCTTTTCAAAGCGAAAGATAGTTGGCAAATCGGGTTTTTCTGAAATTCTTGAACTGCAGCATCCTGTTCCGTTTCTGAAGATTTCGTGAAAATCATCAAAAAGACACAAAAGTACAGCTAGCAAGGGAAATTTGAAATTCATATACAAGATAATGTTGTATATTCTCAGTTCTACATTCCATGAAAAAGTTTGTCGCTCACGAATGCCACGAACAATTCTGTTTTAGGAATTGAGAAAGAGTAATTCCATAATTTCTTTTCAATTCGATTATGGCGAGGGTGAATTGACCCCTTCATTTCCCCTCCAAGGCAAAGCATGGAATTTTTTATTTGCAAGGCTTAATTTTTTTTTACAATTTCGAATTCATATTTGCAATCACATGCCCCGAATTACTGTTGGGAGATGCAATAATTACCCAGAAATTGGCACGACATATTTTTTTTTTTTCCTAATGAAAGTTCAACAAGGCAATGAGGCCAAATTGGCACAACATTGACGGCTTTTTTTCAAAACCAAATATGTCTGGGGCTATGAGGGCAAATAGGCACAACATAGTGGATTTTTTTTCCAAAGAAAAGTTGACGGGGGCCAATTCTTCCAACGCTTTGATTACAAGGTAAACATAATCATGTTCTGAGTAGAGCTTCTTGGAATGCATTTGAAATGAGGTTTTCTTAACCTACATTAACCTTTTTTTTTTAATAAGAAAAAAAGGAAAAAAAACCCTAATTTCTGTAAATTCGATTTCGAACTTGATTCAATGCTATGTTCACTTGGTCAAGCACTTGACATTATTGTGCTGTTGTTATTTTACAAAAAGATGTACTAAAAGAACATTGATTAAAACCATAACGCAGAACTAGAACTTAATGAAGAATCTCCACAAATTTGGATGAGTTCCATCAAAGCAAAGTGATAGAGAATTAAGAAGAGGAATTTGTCCATCTTCTAGAAATTGGACGTCCTTGCATTGTGGGCTTTCATTAAAAAAGGTATGCACTAATTCAGCAGCATTGTATGGGGCATATTCTATTATGAATGTATAAGTTCCAGAATATACCTCACAAAACGTGTCCATAATTTGTATACTACTATTCATGATATTCTACTTCTTTCCACTGAATAAAGTTTCCACTGCATGCATAGTTCACTAACTCATTTCTAGCGCAATGCCAACTCATGAATACCCTATTATGTGACTGAAATGTTTGAGTGCGACATGCTTGGCAGTTGAAATTGCAGTTCACAAGAAAGAAATTTATGAATAATGTAATAATAAGTAGCTTGAAGAGCGCCCATGGACCTTCCGTATTGTTTTACTTGTCTGAAACTATTTCTTTGGAAACAAATATTGAATATAAGAATAAAACTTCTAAGAATTCAGTGCTGCTAAAGTCCTTTTAAAAATTTTAGAAAACAGATCCAGAAGATCTATATTACATTCCATTGTTTTGCAAAAGCATTACTTAAAACTGTATTAGGAATGTACAATCTTTTATTCATTTGGTCCCACCAATGGTGTTCAATAACTGTTGTACAATTTTCATGATAACAAATTCGTCGCACCCACTTTCATTTACAACTCCCAAGTGCTCACATTTTATATACCCATAAATGTAAATTATCATAGCACTATTAGAGTATTAGACCTTCAGATCATTTACCTAAATCAATTTTTTTAATGGAACGAAATGAATGTAATTGCTGTATCAATCCATTTCAATATAACTTCCTTGCAATTCTCTATTGTGTGACTAGAAGTTCAGCCATTGTACCATGCATTGTACCATAGGTAGGAGGCCCTGAAAGCATGTGCTTCAGGGTTAACTCGCCTTTTCTAGGTAGTTTCTTGTATGGAATTATGTGTAGCTGACTTTGCAGACAAAGAAAAGTGCATTTTCATTGTAAAACACGTCCTTTTGTAATTTCTAAGGCAATTTTGAATTACTTTTGAATTTTGCAACAATGTTCAGGAGTCACATGTCCCTAATTTTTATCATAGGTCTTCTATGAATCGTTCACTTATAGCTTTTAGAGAGAAATGGCCAAAGCAAAGGGAATGATTGGCTGTTACGATAAATATTAAAAAAAAAAAAAAAATTCAATGACAGTACAAGGTCCATTTGAAGACCACCTGAAGTCCATTACATGTGAGTGTAGAAGACCGCTTGTAAATGACCGTCCAACATTTGAGCCTCTTACGTTATTAGGCTTTGCTCGTCAAATTATGTATGTTTTCAATTTCTCTTAGTGCTGTTGAAGGGGCTTCTTGCAATGTTACGAACACAATGTAACGCGCATTCTGAATGGCACATTATCATTTCCCAAGTGTGAAACTGTAAATGACATGCCGCGTTTAAAGTAGTACCTTTTTACCCCCAGTTTGCACATTCGAATGTATGGTACTGTTCAACAATTCCGTGCGCTTTATGAATTGATGGTTTACTATTTCTTCAGTACGTTTCCTGAAGATTTCATGTCTATAAGTCTAGTATACATGTGTCAGCTCATAAACTAAAATTTCTGTACAAAAGTTTAGCAATGTACTGCATACAAAGTCTCCGACATCCGATACTGTGTCACTCTAAATAGTAGAGTGCTCAAAGATGTGTTGTTGTCGAGAACAACAACATTGGTGTGCCATTGCTTCACTTTAGTATGTCATATGCCTTCATGTGATTCACTTTTGTGAACTGAAGTTTGCAAGAATGCCCATGATGTGCTTCTTCTTAGTGGCCAAGAACATGCAGACGAAACTACCCAACTTCAGAGAAGAAAATACCGATTCAAAGCGTCTTATTCATCGTGCGTGTCAGTTTTGGACATGCCTTTGTATACCATTTCTAGCACTGACATGCGCATATACAGTGTCAGCTAGCAACACTGCTTCCTGTTTTGTATATAAGTGCATCCAAAATATGTAGGGATTTGCTTCATGTACTCATCAGTTGTACACGCATGTGAATATAAACACTGAACACCGACTAATCACATGTGCAAGAATATTCAGGATATGCGTTTCCATTGAAGCTCTGAGTAACACCTCTGCATGTATGGTCTGCTGTAGTTTAGAGAATCTATTCATGTACACTGCTCTCGAACATACATGTATGTTAAATGCTGCACAATTGAAATATTTTTTTATGTTCACCAGAACAGTACTGTCAATTTGCCGGTACATTGTCATTCCTAGTCATGTACAACATTGCCATCTTGAATAGTAGTATCTGCTACAACTACAATGTAGTGACCGCCTATTGTCGTTGGCTCCCTCGTAGGCTCCGTATCCGACATTCTTGGTTGGAGGCCCACAAAATCGTCATCGTTGCCTACATGGATGACGTTAGGAGTAACCTCTGCATATTGCACTTCACCACGTCTACCTCTGACGTCAGTCCTACATATAATCTTCCAACCTTGTCTATGTGGGTCGTCTGAAAAAAACACTTGCTGGCAATGTAGGGGGAATGCAAAAGAGTCAGCATGCACGTTGCCGTCCATGTGGTTGAAATTGGCCATGCTGAAGCCATAACGGTCGTGTTGAATGGTTGGGTACCGAATATCACGGCTCAGCTTCACCCAATCACAGACAAGGACCATTGTGCAATGATTTCGGTAATCCAATTCCAGAATTTCCTCTATATATCCCATGTAGTCATGAGTGCACTCAGTTGGCATGCCATTCACAAGACCCCAACGTAATTGGCGTGTGAAAGTGGCTGCAACACCTGAGTCTCTGGTAACAAGGGCACCTTCGGAACTTCGAACTCGCAAATGCATTCCAAATGCGTGCATGTGTCTATGGGAAATGGCATACCTCTCAGGCGGTTGTGCGTACTGCGCTATGTCGGCGTCCACGTGGTCACCAGCACGCAATGCATTTTTCAATAGTGAACGCAACCAATCCGCAAAGCATGGCAAGTCCTTCAATTCAGGCGGGTATCTGATGCCTTGTGCATGGCGACCCCGACGGGCTTGTTGACGAAATGCTTCTCTTTCTGCCCATCTCTGTCCCTTTGCTAGAATGTATTGCCTGCAAGTGCATTCAATACTAATTCATCAGTACCAAAAACATTCGTATATGACATGCATGTCTACAAATGGGTACATGTATGTCGACCGTAACGTTCGGTATGACCACATATTTACCACAAGTGCATTCTTATGCACCGAGAATAGCACCTACTTTCTGAAGATTAAAAAACACCTTGTTCTTTCCTTTACGTTGTTTTCCGACATGTTGTACATGTGAAGAAACAAATTTTTGGGAAACGATGGCAAATAATTTCAGCATTGCCAACTATGCAATTTTGTGCTTACTTCATATGACTACATGGATCAAGAAACAAGAAACACTCACTGTCGGAATGGTTCCAATGTTGCTGCATTGTCAATAACAAAGGCGTGGGCGTACTAGCGCTCGTCATCTGTCAATTTGTGCTTCCTCTTCTCGTTCGAACGCAACACTTCATCATTCATGTTTGCATCTTCCATGCGATCCCAGACGCGGTGCATTGTTCCCCTATATTGTTTCAAATACTCTGTACAGAATCCTAATGCATCTTCCATTCGGTATCCCTCAACGATGTTGTCTTCTGGATGTGCTAGTGTACAAACGTGGTCCTTCAATGTCTTCATGTAACGCTCAATGGGATACATCCACCGACAATGAACAGGGCCGCATATGAATAATTGTTGAACAAGATGCACTGGAAGGTGTGACATAATATTCATGAATGTCGGCGGAAACTCCTTTTCCAACATGCACGTCGCTATCACGACATTTCGGAGGAGTTCCTCTTGTTCTGACAGTCGTACCTCTTTTTCACAGAGTTTTTGGAAAACTCTGCAGATTTTAATGATGGCGAGACGAACATTCTCGTCTAGCACATTTCGAACTGCCACTGGAAGTATCTACAGATAACATTGAAATAGGAAATGAATATTTCATATTATATCATTTTTTTGTGAACGTGTCAAGTCCTTGAACAATGTTGTATTCACAAAGGTCCTATTAGTACAGAAGATTCATTCAGCAAGTACGGTACATTCAAACTTCATTCACATCCTACAGTATGTTTTGAAAATTTCCTGTCGTTTCAGTGGACGACGTTGAACATGTTGACATATGAAAAAACGTTCAATTGAACATTCTATTCGAACGATTCTTCTAAACTGTGAAGTATACCTACTGAAGACATGAAGAAGCACACATAGAAAAAATGAATTGATCCTTTCCAAACGCCGTTCTTCACAACTACAATACATAGACGGTTTAGTTGTATTTGCTGCATTAGTACATGGTAGTCATGAGTTTTCATGTACTGCAATTTCCCGTCTTTCAAGCGCTTATGAATGGAACCCACATAGTTTGTTGGTGTGCGGATATTGGAAATGATCTGTACAAACTCCTTGCACTCCTCTGGTTTCAATATATAAGGTGCTGGCGGCATGTAGAACTCTTCCTGTTGCCGCCTTTCTGGTTGCAGCCAGATTTCTTCACGCACTTCCAAGTCCTGTGCATCTTGTCGACTTCCCGCACTGTCATTCATACCGAGAATAGTCTTCAATATGTTTTCACATAAATTCTTCTTATAGTGCATGACATCCAGAATGTGTGGGGCGAGAAGATGCTGCGTCAAAAAAAATGTCACATGCAATATGTTAAACATCATATCGTACATGCTCGTGTTTTAAAAGAACATGCACAACTTTCTTATGTACTGTTGCAATAACATCATTCTTTGTGTACTTAACACAGATTCTGTTGCACATGGAATACCATTCCTCCGACGTCATCATGCTCTTCAATTTGAAGACCGCAACAGCTCTTTCTCAAACTATGTCCACGGAAGCAACACATGCTAAGCATACAATTCACATAGAATGAACACATACAATGTCTTCTATAGTACTTCAAAATTCACATGTTTTTAACAAATGCAAGACATCGGCTGAAAGAGTTCTAAAATAATACAACAGAATGTACCTGCCAATAAGACAGTTCAAATAATGCCGGTAGTAATTTGACGCCCGTTGCATGCACGGGGTCATCTTTTGCATTCTCTTTTCCACCGAGGTCAAGGTACGACTGTCTCCATGCCGCATATCGCATGACATCCAAAGGTGACATAATTGGAGGCTGACAACGATGCTCTACTTTGCCGTTGAACCTCTTGTTGTGCCGATATGGATGATGTCGTGGCAGATAACGACGCATACCACCATACACCAACTTCGAACCTCGACTGCGACGGTTTGCAAGAACATCACCAGTTTTGGCCATTCGTGCATCTGTTTGTGGTCCACAAGACACACAACCCTTGTAACCCTTACAACATACGCCTGCAATGAGTCCATATGCCGAGAAATCTGAAATTGTCCACATGAGCACTGCACGTAGTTGAAAGCGTCGAGAACCCTCCTCTTTCGTGAAATCTAGTGCTGGAACTCCATTCCAAAGTTCATTGAGCTCTTTCAACAAAGGTCGTAGGAAAACCAGGGTTGCTATTTTGTGAGCCTGTGAGTGTGAGCGTGTGAGCGTGCGAGCATACAATTTTTTTTGTTGGAAATTGATGAAGTACCTATGACCGTGGAAATTGGAATGAGGACTACACCTCACAATATATGATGGGAAAAAAGAAATTGTGATTTAAATTTTTTGATTGTAGAGTTACTCAATCCATTTTCAGTGAAATTCATTGCAAATTTTATTGACACTGTGTTAGGGTTTTTATAAAGAAAAAGATAATTAGTCTACAAATCACAATTGCACTGAAGTAAGGCTATTTATTTTTGGTGTTGATGATGTGAATTTCATCCATAAAAATAAAATGTTCATGATGTTTGTCTACGTACTGAAATATAGCTTATAGAATGCAGTTTTTGATTCAACAAGAAGATTTGGATCAGGGTTTAGGGTATGAAGGTACTTCCAAGAAATATGAAGTTGTACCTCTAACCATTTGTTCTTGATCAGGCTTGTGTAGATAATTATAATTGAAGTACACAAAACAATGTACAATAAACAAAAAAATAAAAATCAACGCCCGAAAACAAACAAAAAATAGAGTCATGTAGATGACGAAGACATAGAATGAGAGTCGTCACTACTCTCAGTGGATGAGGTCTCTTGCTCTGATTCTAGGGCTGTCTCATCTATAAATTGCAGAATTGTAGGGTCTAAAGACTTAGACTTTCTCCGTCTACAAAAATCCTCTTGACAGGCCAATGTCCCAGCGACAGCCTCTGCATACGATGGCAATAGAAAGGGCTTCTCCGGGCTTGGAAAAAATGATGGTAGAGTGAAAAATGGCCGGGGAGCCACCGAATTGTAAGTCATGCTGCAAATGAAAAAATGATAATTAGGAATGGCAAGAAGTTCACGTTCACGATGAAAGCAGAAAGAAGCTTTTAAAAAAAAAGTTGAAGTGAGAATAATGAATAGTAGACATCTCTCTTTAGAAAATTTTGGAAAAAAACAAGCATGGGTAGACTTATTTACTGAAACGAGATTTCTTCACGATGTGGGGAACTTCAATTTCCTGAGCTTCATCATCGTCAGAATCCTGTACAACGGCAACGACTGTAGGTGGAATATCTTTTGGTGCGCGAATCATTGGGGCCAAAATTGCCTCAAAAATGCCTTTGTCTTCCTCAAGTGCAATGATCAGGGTTGTCTACCCGGACAACTCGACAACTCGACAAACTCGACGTCGAAGACGTCTAGTAGAGGGGCCCGTCCGTCTAATAGAGTCAACTTTACCCTTTGACTTTTCTGGAATTTACCTTCCATTTACCTAGGCTTACCTGGCTGCCATGTGGCAGCCGCGTGGCAAATGTTGGGCGACCTCGGGTGAGGGCGACTTCGGGTAGGGGGTGACTTCGGGTGGGGCGACCTCGGGTGAGGGCGACTTCGGGTGGGGGCGACTTCGGGTGTGAGGCGACCGCGGGTCCGGGGCGACTTCGGGTAGGGGCGACTGCGGGTATGGGACGACTACAGGTCTTAGGCGAACACGGGTACTAGGTCGCGGTCGCCGATACCCGCACCCGTCGGCGCACTTGCCCTCATCCAAGACCCGCACTCGTCCTTCGTCACTTGCACGCGCCCCCCCAGGACCTACGGTCGCCCCCCAGGACCCGCGGTCGCCCCTCCAGGACCCGCAGTCGCCCCCCCAGGACCCGCAGTCGCCCCCCCAGGACCGCTGGTCGCCCCCAGGACTGCTAGTCGCCCCTCCAGGACCGTTGGTTGCCTACGTGACCCGCATGCGCCCATTTTGCATCCACACCCGGGTTTGCCTATATATGAAGTCGCCGAATCTTCATTCTCCCATGTTCATCACTAAGGCTTCTTGGCTTGTATCCCTTTCTGGCTACACGCATAAGCATTTGGTGTTGAAAATTTACTATTTGACTACTTTCATCCAAGGTTCTTTTTCTAGTGGTTTGATTTCAACAATTCCTCTACATTTTTTAGGACCTTCATTTCAACAACCCACCATGGCTAGTGGAGACAATACCACTGGAGAATTTCTTGCTGAAGCCCCTCCGCCGGCTCCACGTCTACGTCGTGGTTTGGGATTGCGAAAGATTCAAAAAGACAAGGAACGGAAGCGTAGGGGTACTTGTCACCGAAAGCGATTGCATGTGTTGAATAGTGCTGACCACATTGCTTTCAAGGGGTGGAACGAGGAGCCTGAGCCATGGTCAATACAAACTTGCGAAGATTACATTGAGTGGTGCCACATCAGCAAGTTCTTTCCAGCATGGCGTCATCATCATCATCGATACACCAACAAGGCGAACTTGAAGTTCTGTGAGAATGAAGTATTCGTGAACAGGTGCATTGAATTGTGGCAAGCTCTCTACAATACGGCCTTTGTAGAAAGGAATGAGGCCCCTCTTTTCCTTGCTAGAGGAGCCTATGCTGAAGTGGCATTGAAGAAAGAAGTCGATTGGAGCACGATCAAATCTAGTACTCACGTAAAACGTCCAGAGGACGGGTGCATACCAAAAGGAATTCTCCTTTTTCCAGAGGGTGGATTGGGTCCTTTTCGAAGTGTTCCTAGGAATCAGGCCCATGTTGAAATTGACACAGAGTCATCAAAAGAGGATGACAATTCAGATGGTACGCGGGTGCTTCGGGTAGAACGAGCCACGGAACTACCTATCGGCCTCCCCCCAAATCAGAATGAAATTATCCACGACGTCGGAACATCACGGGGACGTAAATCGGGACAATCGTCAAGAGTGCGACGTTCCACTACACGAATTGGACCACAAGGGCTTCTCCATCAGCTTCAAATCCACCATTGCCTGCACAGAATCCAAGTGATGTCTTCGAATTCAGTTGCAACAATGAAGGACCCAGTGAAACAATTGTTGGTGCACCAACTCTTCAATCCCGAGTGGATGTAGGTCACAACACTCTGACCCTAGCAAAGGCTCAAAACATCATACAGATCAAAGACAACAAGATTGCTTCATTGGAAAGTAACTTGAAGAAATTGCAAGGACAGTGCCAACTGAAAGATGCTCTCATTGCACGACAATCTACCAAGCTTCAAGCCCTGCGAGAAAATCAGGCTGGCGCTTTCACTTTGTCAGATATGGATGAGGCTTTTGTTGACCATGATCCACATCATCTAGACAAAGTTGTGGGGGACCTTACCGACGATGTTCCTTGCCATCCACCACCTTCCAAACGTGCTAAGGTTTTGCAAAATAATCGAAGTGCGTTCTTCACTACGATTGGCGGAGACACGACCACTAACACGAACGATATTCATGGGACCCAAGATTCACTCTCATTTCCAACAGTTCAACAATCAAGGCAGAGTGACAAAGAAAGAGACCTTGAAAAGCAGAACGAAAAGCTTCAACAACGGTTGGATCAATTGGTTGCCACGTACTACCATTGGAAGGTGGCGTGCATTCTCTCCGTGGACAGATCGCAGCAAATAGCCAAGGAATTAGATAAGGTTTCAAAGAATTTTGTTGCAGCTTTACCTAAACGTGAGAATGGACTCACATCCTGGGCACTCTTAGATGACATGTTTCCTGAAAACATGCCGATGTTGGCAGACACAAATATTATAGATTGGGCACAACAGGGCTGGGACCATGCAAAACAAATGTCTAGTCACATGGAGGTGAAGGACCAAAAGCTACTATGGCCACAACCTGCAGCTTTCGTACTCGACCATACAAAATGCCCCATTTGTCAAGAGCAATTTGGCCCTGAAGGTGGTTGGGCTCTCGGGTCATGTGCACATGTGTACCATCCTCAATGCCTCCTTATGGGATGCCTCATTAGACGACGTTGTGTACTTTGTTCAGCACCATTCCATGATCGCTTGTATGCCATGTTCAACTTGATGACGTACATGCCACCTTCTTGGGAACATAGCGTTGAAACGACGACTAATACGACACTGTGGGGTCGTGACCTCGTTTGGAGCTGGCGTCAAGGGCTACATGATGATGAAAAAGCACCTAGTAGCTCTCAATTGAACTGGGAAACTGACCCGGCGGAGATTGTCAAAGTGGCACCGAAGTTGATGGGAAAAGGTCCACACAATGAAGGGAGAAGGGCATTCTTCTACCAATGCCTTGGTGGATACTTCGAGAAGAGCTCGGGAGAATTCAAATGGGGTCCTCATCCGGAAGGACACCGTTGGGATAATGAAGGTAAAAGGGGACCCGATCGCAATCAATTTGCCTCTTTTGAAGACATGACTAACATGGCTTGCATGGACTCTACGTATGGACCTTATTACCAAAGTCAAGCATTGGACTATCTTTTGGAAGCACATTCTCCACAAACCACAAGGACCCTACAAGCTCTCCAAGATTCCAACGTCCTGGAATTCATTTTGAATGCGGAAGGGCCAGCTTCACGAACTCGTGCAAAGAAGAAGATAGTCCTTCAAGAGGCACTTCAACCTTCACATGGTGAAACAAGTTCTTCTAAGAAGTAAAAACAATCCAAATGGATTTGACGTCTGAGAATTTAATGATGGACTTCATTTCTCCTTTGGTTACTTGGTTTACGTCCAAGGATATATAATGTCAAACCCCTAGTATATAGAAGCGTATTATATATGGTAGAAGCGTGTAGCTCTCAGTCTTTTTGTTTTGTTCCATATAGGCCAACTTCGAGCCTTCTATGATTGTATGCTACACATTTGTATTGCAATATTATCGAGAATATTACAGTGCCTTCATTTTTGAAACATATTCTACATTATTTTCTACTCCAAAGACTTCACTATGTTCGAACAAAATCAAATATGTGGTACAACTGATTGTATGAAGCTTATTATCAAAGAGCTATTAAAGTTGAAGTTCACTTTGACATTGTCATTTGCATTGACATTTAAGCTTCTAAAATTAATTCAACTGTAAACTTTAAATTTTATTACTTAGAATTCAAAATTGTATATCATTGTAAGCAATCTCATTATCTCAATTCATATCATGGAAGATTGTAATTGTTATCATTTTAGTTCCATAAACAGAAAAAGTGAACATGATGAACCCCTTAAGTCCCATTGTCCCCTCTAGAGACAATTTGGAATTTGGGCAAGTTTCTATGGCTTGAAATTGTACCCTAATTTTTTGAATTTTTTTGTGAAAAGATAAAATCTGATAAGCTTTGAGGGAATATAATTTTTATTTCAATTGGTGTCCGGAAGCAAAAGTTACGCCACAAAATACCTAGAACTAAACTCGGCAGGCAGTACAAAAAACATTGCAAAAATCCAAAATAGATTTAATTTTGTTCATGTTTTTGCTAACATTATGTTTTTGTCTACATAAAAAGATTTGATTCATTCCATTTTCATTAGTGATGTGCAAGTTAAGAACCCTATTCTTTACAAGGCAATGTAAACAAATATTTCAAAAAATAACTTATAGAATTCATTTGAAAATGCAATTTTCAAATTTTCTCTAATTAGTTTATTTTAAAGGAGAAGTTTGCTTCCTACAACAATCTCACCGTTGGGACTAACGGATTATTGTGTTCCAATCCCATGTAAGAGCTATTATCAATTTAGTTTTTCTTTTAACCTTGGATCTACTTCTACTTGACAATTTTTTGAAGTATGAAAAGGAAGTTCTTATTTTTTGAATTTTTTTTTCCTACACTCCCAACTCAATTCTTCAACACAATAAATTTTAAATTAAAATTCCATAGTGCACATTTTTGGAAGAAATAGCAATCAAAGTCGTCTGAAAGTGTAGTCCAATGTTGCAAAAAAATTGTTCTTCAACTTTGAATGCTCATATCTCTAAATCTGTACAGTCAAACATCGTACAATTTTAACCACAAAATCTTAAACAAGTGAAGTTCAAGATCCTCAGCTTCAGTTCCACAAAAGTTTATTTTTTTCTTTGGACAAACACAATAGAATTATAGAAATGACAGTTTTGATTTTTTCTTCACCTAAAAATGGCCTTCGGACTTTATGGGTTTAGAAAAACACTGAAAATGGAAAAAACCTATTGGAATCATTTGAAAATTCACCAAGCCATGTAAGTAGCGATGGAAATTAGCTAGAAAATGAAGCAATTGGTTATTTTAACTGTAGAGGGTTAGGTCTTTAGGGCTATGTTTTCACCCAATAAATATCAAGATAAACATTTCTAGTACAAATCCAGAATAAATGACATAACAAAACTGATTTGAGCAACATTAGGTCTTCTGTTCTTGTACTACATTGGTTTCAAAAGCTGTGACTAAATATTTCGCGAATACACTAAGTTCAGAAATCTGCAATACACATTACAAAGTGTACAATAATTATTAAAAAACCACGTGAACTTTGAATGCCAAAAAAATTGTAGCATATTCTTTACTAAATCACGAGAGAGCTGCAATATCCAAAATTGGATCTTACTTACAAATTTACAATATTGTTCACCAAAATGCGGTACACTACTTTCTAAAAACCTCTTTTTGGTTTAGGAAGTCACTCATATTAGGAGGAAGACCCACTTTCTCGTATTCTTCACCTCTCTTTTCCGTTGTATCCTTCATCCACTTCATCCACTGCGTATAATACTCACTTTCGGCTCTCAGATCCACAAACTCGTCTTCCAACACTTGTACTCTAGTCTCATGGAACTTCACCAAATTCCGAAGCATTTCTAACTCCTCTGGTAGATTACCGTATGTCGAGGCCGTTGCCAAAACGTCCACCTCCTTGACATGTTTTTTGGCCGCTTCGTAATATTTCTTTTCTTCTTCGGTAATTTGAACACGCAGTGCTCGCCGCTCATTATGTGCTTTCCTACGTCTGCGTTGCAGGGTTTCTAATTTTGATTCCCACAATAAACAATGGTCAGCTTGCGACAATTTCCCGGTGCTCTGCTTAGTTAAATACTGGTCTCCATTCTTCTTAAAAGCAACAAAATCGTCATCTCTCTCTTTGAGTATTTGGTTGAGAGACCTCAATTGTTGCTTCAAATAAGCTTCAGTGGGAGAAGACACTTCGCGTTCCTTCAAATTCTTCAGTTCCTCACTCTTTGTACTCAATGATAAACGTGCACTCTCGATTTTGGCAATCAAGGTCTCCTCATTGTCTGATGAATCACTATCACCTTCTAGCATCGCACACTCCTCTGTGGAAAAGTCCTCCACTTCCATGGGGTCAACTTTTTCCAAGACTTCTTCATGGCTAGTTGAGGTAATGGGCTCTTTTCCACGATCTTTCTTCTTCTGAAGGCCCACATCCAAAGACTTCTTGGACTCGGTGACAAAAACATCTTCATCATCGCTAGAGAAGGAATATCCGTTGTACTCATGGGTGTGCTCGTCCGAGGAAGAAGTGGAAGACCAAACTACTTCTTCATCAGCAACAAATGATGCTCCACGCTTAATCGGTGTCATCATCTTGCTTATATCAAGAGGATACTTTGCCCACAAGTTGGAGGCTTCCTCCCACTCTTTTTGGTCCGGACGGACTGCAATAGGCATTTCTGGGAGTGTTGTCCAATCGACTACCTTCTTCAAAACAACTTCGGCATACACCATTCGTACAAGAAAGAAACTGAAATTATCGTTTCTGTACACCTTAGTCTCCAAATATAGAAGGGTCCATACTTTGCAGCATCTACGCATGAACCTTGTGTCCGTAGCATACGCAAGGTTAACCTTTTGGTTTTGAACGTGTAAAGGGTGACGACACAACGGAAATAACTTGCTGATGTGGCACCAATCCACATACTTCGCAACAGTCCGGTAACTCCAAGGCTCTGGTTCATCCCTCCAACCCTTAAAAGCCTTAATCTTCGGATGAAGTAATATGGCCATGCGCTTCTTGTGCTTCTTGCCTGACCGTTTTCGACCCTTATCCTTCATCGCCCTTTTCTCTTGCGGAGTCAATGGAGTAGGTATGGTAGGAGGAGATGGCGAGGTCGTACGCTCCATGTTTTAACAACGTATGTATAACTAAGCAATATATACTATATAAAAGTCTCAATGCCAAAATACTTACTCTAACTAAGTGAAACTAGTAATCATACGTGTGACACATTTACAAATATCGAAGCAGAAGTAGATGTTCAAGGTTCAAAGATCGTAGCGGATAGGGTCAAGTTTACGAAACACCGCGGTTTAGACATGCATGGAATGAGAAGAATGAAATTCCTTCATTCCCCAATCCCTGCGTCACGCACATGCAGTCAGCCACTTCAAGGTGGATGACAGCCTTTGCACAGAAGCAGGGGGACTGACGACCGCAAGTCCACCCCACCCCATTTGTACTGGGACTAGCGGTCGCGGGAGGGCGAGTGCGGGTCCTCCAAGTAGGGCGAGTGCGGGTCCCCCGACCGAACAAGGGCGACTGCGGGTACCCAGGCGACCACGGGTCCACAAGGCGACCGTGGGTGCGGATCCCTGGGCGACTTCGGGTGCGGGTCCCTGGGCGACTTCGGGTGCGGGTCCCTGGGCGACCTCGGGTGTAGGTCCCTGGGCGACTTCGGGTGCGGGTCCCTAGGCGACTTCGGGTGCGGGTCCCTGGGCGACCTCGGGTGCGGGTCCCTGGGCGACTTCGGGTGCGGGTCCCTGGGCGACTTCGGGTGCGGGTCCCTAGGCGACTTCGGGTGCGGGTCCCTGGGCGACTTCGG
Organism: Rhytidiadelphus loreus; assembly: GCA_947034895.1. Classification (NCBI taxonomy): domain Eukaryota; kingdom Viridiplantae; phylum Streptophyta; class Bryopsida; order Hypnales; family Hylocomiaceae; genus Rhytidiadelphus; species Rhytidiadelphus loreus. The sequence continues at coordinate 20,652,156 of OX344765.1, read as the reverse complement.
GTGCGGGTCCCTGGGCGACTTCGGGTGATTTTTCAGGCAAAGACAAATAAAAGAGGAATCTAACACAAGTGGTTTCATATTTTTGGAAGTATTTTATAATTACTTATAAATTTCCAAAGGACTTCTGTCATAGGTCCCTATTTATGCCCCTAGGTCTTCTGCAAAATGTTCACTTGCAACTTCTAAACATAAATGGGAAAGTAAAGATAATGGATTGGCTCTTACAATTCATAATTTTTTTTTCTCGAATCATTTAATGATTATGGAGGTCAATTTATGAACTACAGATTGTCCATTTCAAAGCCACTTATAGAGTCCATTATTAATGCCCGCTCCATTTCAAAGTCTTCTACTTTATCTTTACTTTCACATCCACACAAATGGAGAAAGGAACCCTCTTTAAAATCCAATGGACGTCGGGTTTGGAGAAACTCCCCAACTAAAAAAATATTTACGATAGTGTTTCCTTGAGTGTCAAATGCTTCAATGCACACCCTTGCCTAAGCAAAAAAATTTATGTATCAATGAATAGGTGGTAGTGAAATCGTAGGCCACCAGAATTAAAAATATTCCCAACCTGTAATGAGTTTAATAGCTATTCAAGTGATATTAAGTTTTGGAAGAGAACATTTTAGAGTGCCAATATAATTTGTAGTTCTTCATTTCACCTTCAATCCCAATTTTCTTTTATAAGCAATACAATCAATAAAGAAAATGAAATTTTTCTTGGTTATCATCTCACAACTCTTATCCAATTTTGCACTCAAAGGAAACATGCATACTAATACACAAGCTAATTAAACATTCATACGGTTAGATTTTCGGATTATAAAACTTGCTTCAATGGCAATTACTATAAGTCCATGCTCAATTTTCATAGGAAAAATACAAGAGGGAAAGGCTTAAGGCACTTAGGACTTTATTAGTAATGCACTCTAATTGTTAAGTTAAACTTATCTTTTGACCCTACATAGATTAAGCAAACACCCGTCTTGTAAAATCAAATTTCATTCAGAAGTATTTATTCGTCATTCTCCATAATGACGAACAAATCTAATTAAATAATGATTTAGCACAATTGAATTCTAAAATACTCTATATCATTACAAATTATTTACTTTAAAGTTTCAAAAAATCCCGTGAAGACCTCGGTATAGGCCACGCGACGTGCTTCGAGGATTGAGCCAAGGACCACTTTGAATTCCGCACCGAAATGTTTTTCATCTCAGTGCGCAATTCAAAGTGGTCCTTGACCAAACCTGTAAGACCCAACCATAACCTCCTATATCATGCACACGGAGTTGGGAATCGAACCGTAGACCTCCCAGACTCCACTTGAGTTCGAAGAAGTTGACCCTTGTGTGAGAATCCCTTCCACTACTTCACCTTCCCGTTGGTCACATCGGGAATCACCTTTGATGCACCACTCCTTGTCCATCCCATCTTTATTCTTTTTTTTCTTTGATTCTATTGGGCTTCAAAATACCATCAGCTGCCCAACACGAAATAGTCTCAACGTTTGGACCCGAAGTCGCCCCACCCGAAGTCGCCCTACCCGCGGTCGCCCAAGTCCCAGAAAAGAGGGAAGCAAAAATGCGTGAGTTCTTCCCTCCTCTCTGGACCCGCAGTCACCCTACCCGAAGTCGCCCTACCCGCAGTCGCCCCACCCGAGGTCGCCCCAGCACCGCAGAAAGAAGTCCCTAGTTTCCCCCTTTTCTGGACCCGCGGTTGCCTCACCCGCGGTCGCCCCTACATTGGTATTTGAAAGAGTGACTTACAGAAGACTGCAGTCATGATAGGTGAGATCATAGAATAATCTCTAGATAGCTTACAATTATATCACATGATCATTTTATTAAATGGTCCCTAACAAGGCTTCAATATCCTCAAGCCCTACAATGATGAACCAAAAACCCTACAAAGCCCTCGCAAACTAGAACCAAAAACGCAAACCTAAACCCTGAAATGCCCAACGCATTTTAGGATGGTTTATGAATTTGTTTGAACCCAAAATGACCCTGGAATTTGCTAAGCTTCTAGAATTTGCTCTAAATTGAACAAAAATCCAACATTTTAATATGTTCTATCCATTCTTTTTGAATTGTAACCGTGTAAATTCAAACTAGACGTATTAGAGATCACATTAGAAAAGAAAACACAACAATACCTCTAATTTATTGAAAGATTATAATGTTTTATCATGAGGGTGTTAAATCTGTGAAAGTGATTTGAAGTATTTCAATCCTCTTTTCAAATGTGAAATCTAAAAAGTTCGTCACCTAAAAAATATGAGCTTAAAGGGCCTAAGGTGCATAAACCCAATCAATTTATAACTTCTCAAAATCTACTTTATCATTTTTTAAAATTTCATTTGTAATGTGATATTTTCTCAAAGATTTAGTGTGTTTGAGGCTCATTCCTAAGAGCCCTCAACACTACAAAAAGTCAAGATTGCAAGTGTACACCCATGCACAAAATCTTAAATAGAAAAATCATAATCAATCATTTTCAAAATCAGATTTTTGAAGCTAAAACTAAACTTCAAAAAGAATTTTCCAAAAATATGAATTACTACATATAGTAATTTGGTAAGGTTTTGTTTAACTTAGGAAATTGGTTGAGGACCCATCCTGTCCTCGGGGTCACTTAGGGGTTCACTTGAACAAGAAGCCAACATCTTGAATTATAGAATCAATTTCTGTATACTTCTTCATTTTTCCTCCAATCCCAAGAAACTTTTTTTCTGCAAACTTTAAAATTGTTGTGGAGAGGGGTACACTCGAAGTGAAGAATGTATATTTCTCTTGTTATAATCTTAAAACTCTTCCTCAATTTTGCACTCAAAATGAATGTGCATACTAACAAGCAAGTTGTTTAAACATTCATACGTTTAGATTAAAAAATAAATAGGAAACTTGCTTCAATGGGAATAACTACAAGTCCATGCTCTTTTCAGAACAGAAAAACTAAGGTAGGAGGTTGTGAAAGAGTGCGGGCATTAAGAATGGCTCCTATAAATGGTTGTGGAATGGTGCATCTAAAGTTCTGAAATTGACCAATACATTCATTGAATGAACCAAGGAAGAAAACATTATTAATTGGAAGAGCCAATCATTCTCTGTGTTTTCTCCATTTTTATTTAGAATTGCAAGTGAACCATTCATGAAAGATCTAGGGTCACAAATAGGGACCTATGACCCAACTCGTTTGAAAATTCATAAGTAATTCAAAAATCTTTGGAAAAATATGAAACCACTTGGGTTAGATTCCTCATCAATTTCTCTTTGTCTGAAAAATGACCTAAAAATATTCCCGTCCAAAGAAATACACGAAAAAGGCAGACCAGCCCTTAGGTGCACCATTTCTGAGCCTCCTACCTTACACTTGGAAAGGCATAGGCTCTTAGGGGTTCATTAGTAAATCATGCACTCTAATTGTTAAGTTAAACTTATCTTTTGACCCTACATAGATAAAGCAAACACCCTGTATTGTAAAATCAAATTTCATTCACAAGTATTTATTCGTCATTGTCCCTAATGACGAACAATTCTAATTAAATAAAGATTTAGCACAATTGAATTCTAAAATACTCTATATCATTACGAATTAGATACTTTAAAGTTTCAAAAAATCCCGTGAAGACCTTGGTATAGGCCACGCGACGTGCTTCGAGGATTGAGCCAAGGGGCACTTCGAATTTTGCACTGAAATGTTTTTCATCTCAGTGCGAAATTCAAAGTGCCCCTTGACCAAACCCGTAAGACCCAACTATAACCTCCTACATCATGCACACGGAGTTGGGAATCGAACCGCAGACCTCCCAGACTCCACTTGAGTTTGAAGAAGTTGACCCTTGTGTGAGAATCCCTTCCACTACTTCACCTTCCTGTTGGTCACCTCGGGAATCACCTTTGATGCACCACTCCTTGTCCATCCCATTTTTATTCCTTTTTTTCTTTGATTCTATTGGCTTCAAAATACCCGAAGTCGCCCAACACAAAATAGTCTCCCAGTCGCCCCACGGCTCCATAGCCCCACCCGAAGTCGCCCCACCCGAAGTCGCCCACCCGAAGTCGCCTACCCGAAGTCGCCCCAGTCGAGGTCCCCCCAGCACCAAAAAAGCTGGAAGTCCCAAGTTCCAGGGCGACCTCGTGTGTAGGGGGCGACCTCGGGTGTAGGGGGCGACCTCGGGTTCAGGTTTCAGGACCGCTTTGGTACCCGCGGTCGCCCTTATCCGCACGCGCCCTGTCACCCGCACGCGCCCCTATGGCGACCGCGGGTACTTAAGCGGTCGCCCCACCCGCATTCGCCAGTCTTGGTCCTGTGCTACGGCTTTCATCCACCTTGTAGTGGCTGAATGCGAGCTTGTGGGCCAAGGCGGTGATTGGGGGGTGGACTTGTTGCCCTTTTTTTCCACGACTCTATTTATTGATCGATTGTAGGTAACTTTGTGAAGGAAGAGCTATGTCTAATCCAGGAGAAGGGAGTAGTACAATGCGTCCGTCTCTATGGGATATTAACCACGATGACCCCCGGGAATGGGAGAATGCTACAAGGAAATATGTAAGGGGCACCGACCTTGACAATCCCGCGGAGTTCCAAGTGACTATTGACTCATATGAGTCAACAGGTGGAGAGTCATCATCAAAGTCGAAGAAGTCAAAGACGGCACATGATAAGGACCCAACTTATCCTCCACGTGATTATTCAATATTTGCACAACGAGTGTGTTTCGAATGGTACGAGGGACGCACTGTGGAATTCCTAGAGTCTACATACTTGAGGCATAAAAAATCAGGCATCATTAAGTTGAAGAGAGATTTGAGCACTTTTATTCTAAAAAAGTGCAAAGAATCCCCGAAATATGCTGACGTAGATGAAACATACTTTGGCAACTATGAGAAGTGGATGGAGAACGTGCTCATGGAAATCATTTTCAATACCAAAAAAATCATTGTAGAGCACCGACCTATAGTCCCTGGGTGTGAAAATAAGGAGACCATCGAATTCCACGCAAAAATGGCATGGTGGCAGAAAGCGGCGTCTAGACTATCGAAGACTGTATCTAGGGCGATGGGGTGGCAGTTGGACGCATTGACGGCTACTCTTTCTCAAAACAGTGGATCGTCTCTCATGTGGATCAATTCTAGTGCAAAAGTGGTTCCGCTTAGTGGATATGACCAACAAGGGGGGTATGGAAAGGTGCGTAAGGTATACATTGATGGCATGTCTACAATACCCAAGCATGTACATTTTGCGGGGAAGGTGTCAAAGCAAACAAACACGCGTGATGCGAGATATGAACGATCCATTGAGGCCTTGGTGTGTCCTTTAAATCACCCAGCCATTGTTAAATTTGTGGCTATCCACGCCAATACAATGGAGGCCTACACGTTGTGGTGGAATGGTGGTAATTTGAACAAACTTGTTCGCTTGAATGAGAAGGTCGTGCCACATGCCGATTGGCACGAAATCAAGTTGGTGAAGGAACTTCAACAAGAGCAGGTGAAGCAAATTAGCCTTTTTCGAAGGCACAAGGCGAAGTTAGCATGGGCCCTTGTTTATGTGACAAGTCTTGTACACAATGAAGGTGTTCTACACAACGATTTGTCTCCCAACAACATATTAATCCATTATCCGCCGTACTCGGATGATGTTATAAACATTGGGATTTGCGATTGGGGAATTGCCAGTCGTATACAAGAGGGAGCTCCCTCACATTTTGGATACAAAACCACGAAAGAGAGGGATGACATGTTGAAAGGCAGATGGTGGGTGGCTCCAGAGTTGTTCTATGTGTTTGGGCCAAAGGGTTCAGAAACGAGCCTTGACAAGATGCAAGCCAGGCACAAGTATACGGTTAAGTCTGATTCGTTTTCTATTGGTAAATTGATTTGGAACATGAAAATTGGTTATATGGGTGAATATGACAGGGAACTATTCAAAAATCCTGAGTCGGGAAAGTTCTTTACAATGAAGTTACGTGCGCTTATGGATCTTGACTTACAGACGAGACTCACATGCTCTGAGGTGGTAGCTTCACTCATGCTTCCACCTTGGAATATGAAGCCTCCAGAATTAGTTTTTCGGGACTCCGTGTTGTAGTGTGATAGAAGAATACTATAGTATCATTTTGGAGTAGTACTTCTAGTACATGTAATCAAATTTTAATATGAAGTGCCATTTTCCCCAAATTGGCAATATTGTGGATCTATTCTTCATGGTATGTTGTATTGAATCTCTCATATCAATGTTTGTATTTTGCTGCAATGAATGAATTAAATAGGCTCAATGTTCCAGTAAGATATCCTACAGTAAGATATATAGCCTTGGAATAATGGAGCCCATTTTCCTTCTAAAAAGCATTGACAATCGGCACTTGTATTGGTTCATCCAGCAAAAAAGGATGACTTTCTTGTAATCTTAATAGGTTTTTGGCAATAAAAATGACATTTCTCAATTGGTTTGAATGGGCCAGAAAAAATGGGAACATAAGGGTTAAATGCAATACACCATTTTTAGGTGAAATTAATTTCACCTTTATATGTAGAAATTACATTTTCTCTCAACAAAACCATTTTGGTCTACAAATTAAAACTTAAATTTTGAATTTGCCTTTTAATGTTTCACAAAACATTTTTACAAAGAGTACCTTGAAGGCTTCTTCCAGGTTCATTACTTTTGAATACAAGGTCAAAATATTCTTGCAAGATCTATATGTTTGAGCCATAATCGAAAACTAATAAAAATTTCTTTAGATCTGAATTTAACCCCTGAAGTTCGAAGGCCATTATAGGTTCAGAACCACTAAAAACCGTCACTTTGGCTACTTTGAGAAAAAATCTTGAAGTGCATTACAATAAGAGTGCATTAATTATTAAGCCCTATGTGCCTAAGCCTTTCCCTCTTGTATTTTTCCTATGAAAAAAAAGCATGGACTTACAGTAATTGGGATTGAAGCAAGTTTCCTATTTATTTTTTAATCTAACCGTATGAATGTTTAAACAACTTGCTTGTTAGTAGGCACATATAATGTTGACTTCTTGTACAATTTAAAGCAAATTCATAAAACATCCTAAAATGCATTGGGCATTTGAGGGTTACGGTTTGGATTCTAGGGTTCTACTTTGCGAGGGCTTTGTCGGGTTTTCGGTTCATGATTGTAGGGCTTGAGGATATTGAAGCCTTGTTAGGGACCATTTAATAAAATGATCATGTGATATAATTGTAAGCTATCTAGAAAATATTCTATGATCTCACCTACCATGACAACAGTCTTCTATAAGTGACTCTTTCAAATACTGATGTAGGGGCGACCGCGGGTGGGGCGACCGCGGGTCCAGAGAAGGGGGAGATTGGGGACTTCTTTCTGCGGTGCTGGGGCGACTTCGGGTGGGGCGACCGCGGGTAGGGCGACTACGGGTCCAGAGAAGGGGGAAATTGGGGACTTCTTTCTGCGGTGCTGGGGCGACCTCGGGTGGGGTGACTTCGGGTGGGGCGACCGCGGGTAGGGCGACTACGGGTCCAGAGAAGGGGGAAATTGGGGACTTCTTTCTGTGGTGCTAGGGCGACCTCGGGTGGGGCGACTTCGGGTGGGGCGACCGCGGGTCCAGAGAGGAGGGAAAAACTCACGCATTTGAAATTCCCTCTTTTCTGGGACTTGGGCGACTTCGGGTGGGGCGACTTCGGGTCCAAAACTAGGAGATTAATTTGTGTTGGGCGGCTCATGTTGTTTTGAAGACCCGTACAATCAAAGAAAAAAAAAGAATAAAAATGGGATGGACAAGGAGTGGTGCATCAAAGGTGATTCCCGATGTGACCAACGAGAAGGTGAAGTAGTGGAAGGGATTCTCACACAAGGGTCGACTTCTTCGAATTCAAGTGGAGTCTGGGAGGTCTATGGTTCGATTCCCAACCCGGTGTACATGATAAAGGAGGTTATAGTTGGGTCTTACGGGTTCGGTCAAGGACACTTTCGAATAGAGAACAGAGATGACAAACATTTCCGTTCTATACTCGAAAGTGTCCTTGGCTCAATCATGGAGGCACGTCACGTGGCCTAGACCGAGGTCTTCACGGGATTTTTTGAAACTTTAAAGTAACTAATTTGTAATGATATAGAGTATTTTAGAATTCAATTGTGCTAAATCATTATTTAATTAGATTTGTTCGTCATTATGGACAATGATGAATAAATACTTGCGAATGAAATTTGATTTTACAAGAGCGGTGTTTGCCTAATCCATTTACAGTCAAAAGATAAGTTTAACTTAAAGTGTATTACCCCTCTCTACAACATTTTGATAATTTGCACAAATAAATTTTGTGGGGATTGGAGGAAAAATGAAGAAGTACAAAGAAATTGATTCTATAATTCAAAATGTTGATTTCTTGTTGAAGTTAAAGCAAATTCATAAAACATCCTAAAATGCGTTGGGCATTCAAGGGTTTAGGTTTGCGTTTATGGTTCTAGTTTGCGAGGGCTTTGTAGGGTTTGGAGTTCATGATTGTAGGGCTTGAGGATATTGAAGCCTTGTTAGGGACCATTTAATAAAATGATCATGTGATATAATTGTAAGCTATCTAGAAAATATTCTATGATCTCACCTACCATGACAACAGTCTTCTATAAGTGACTCTTTCAAATACTGATGTAGGGGCGACCGCGGGTGGGGCGACCGCGGGTCCAGAGAAGGGGGAGATTGGGGACTTCTTTCTGCGGTGCTGGGGCGACCTCGGGTGGGGCGACTTCGGGTGGGGCGACCGCGGGTAGGGCGACTACGGGTCCAGAGAAGGGGGAAATTGGGGACTTCTTTCTGCGGTGCTGGGGCGACCTCGGGTGGGGCGACTTCGGGTGGGGCGACCGCGGGTAGGGCGACTACGGGTCCAGAGAAGGGGGAAATTGGGGACTTCTTTCTGTGGTGCTAGGGCGACCTCGGGTGGGGCGACTTCGGGTGGGGCGACCGCGGGTCCAGAGAGGAGGGAAAAACTCACGCATTTGAAATTCCCTCTTTTCTGGGACTTGGGCGACTTCGGGTGGGGCGACTTCGGGTCCAAAACTAGGAGATTAATTTGTGTTGGGCGGCTCATGTTGTTTTGAAGACCCGTACAATCAAAGAAAAAAAAAGAATAAAAATGGGATGGACAAGGAGTGGTGCATCAAAGGTGATTCCCGATGTGACCAACGAGAAGGTGAAGTAGTGGAAGGGATTCTCACACAAGGGTCGACTTCTTCGAATTCAAGTGGAGTCTGGGAGGTCTATGGTTCGATTCCCAACCCGGTGTACATGATAAAGGAGGTTATAGTTGGGTCTTACGGGTTCGGTCAAGGACACTTTCGAATAGAGAACAGAGATGACAAACATTTCCGTTCTATACTCGAAAGTGTCCTTGGCTCAATCATGGAGGCACGTCACGTGGCCTAGACCGAGGTCTTCACGGGATTTTTTGAAACTTTAAAGTAACTAATTTGTAATGATATAGAGTATTTTAGAATTCAATTGTGCTAAATCATTATTTAATTAGATTTGTTCGTCATTATGGACAATGATGAATAAATACTTGCGAATGAAATTTGATTTTACAAGAGCGGTGTTTGCCTAATCCATTTACAGTCAAAAGATAAGTTTAACTTAAAGTGTATTACCCCTCTCTACAACATTTTGATAATTTGCACAAATAAATTTTGTGGGGATTGGAGGAAAAATGAAGAAGTACAAAGAAATTGATTCTATAATTCAAAATGTTGATTTCTTGTTGAAGTTAAAGCAAATTCATAAAACATCCTAAAATGCGTTGGGCATTCAAGGGTTTAGGTTTGCGTTTATGGTTCTAGTTTGCGAGGGCTTTGTAGGGTTTGGAGTTCATGATTGTAGGGCTTGAGGATATTGAAGCCTTGTTAGGGACCATTTAATAAAATGATCATGTGATATAATTGTAAGCTATCTAGAAAATATTCTATGATCTCACCTACCATGACAACAGTCTTCTATAAGTGACTCTTTCAAATACTGATGTAGGGGCGACCGCGGGTGGGGCGACCGCGGGTCCAGAGAAGGGGGAGATTGGGGACTTCTTTCTGCGGTGCTGGGGCGACCTCGGGTGGGGCGACTTCGGGTGGGGCGACCGCGGGTAGGGCGACTACGGGTCCAGAGAAGGGGGAAATTGGGGACTTCTTTCTGCGGTGCTGGGGCGACCTCGGGTGGGGCGACTTCGGGTGGGGCGACCGCGGGTAGGGCGACTACGGGTCCAGAGAAGGGGGAAATTGGGGACTTCTTTCTGTGGTGCTAGGGCGACCTCGGGTGGGGCGACTTCGGGTGGGGCGACCGCGGGTCCAGAGAGGAGGGAAAAACTCACGCATTTGAAATTCCCTCTTTTCTGGGACTTGGGCGACCTCGGGTGGGGCGACTTCGGGTCCAAAACTAGGAGATTAATTTGTGTTGGGCGGCTCATGTTGTTTTGAAGACCCGTACAATCAAAGAAAAAAAAAGAATAAAAATGGGATGGACAAGGAGTGGTGCATCAAAGGTGATTCCCGATGTGACCAACGAGAAGGTGAAGTAGTGGAAGGGATTCTCACACAAGGGTCGACTTCTTCGAATTCAAGTGGAGTCTGGGAGGTCTATGGTTCGATTCCCAACCCGGTGTACATGATAAAGGAGGTTATAGTTGGGTCTTACGGGTTCGGTCAAGGACACTTTCGAATAGAGAACAGAGATGACAAACATTTCCGTTCTATACTCGAAAGTGTCCTTGGCTCAATCATGGAGGCACGTCACGTGGCCTAGACCGAGGTCTTCACGGGATTTTTTGAAACTTTAAAGTAACTAATTTGTAATGATATAGAGTATTTTAGAATTCAATTGTGCTAAATCATTATTTAATTAGATTTGTTCGTCATTATGGACAATGATGAATAAATACTTGCGAATGAAATTTGATTTTACAAGAGCGGTGTTTGCCTAATCCATTTACAGTCAAAAGATAAGTTTAACTTAAAGTGTATTACCCCTCTCTACAACATTTTGATAATTTGCACAAATAAATTTTGTGGGGATTGGAGGAAAAATGAAGAAGTACAAAGAAATTGATTCTATAATTCAAAATGTTGATTTCTTGTTGAAGTTAAAGCAAATTCATAAAACATCCTAAAATGCGTTGGGCATTCAAGGGTTTAGGTTTGCGTTTATGGTTCTAGTTTGCGAGGGCTTTGTAGGGTTTGGAGTTCATGATTGTAGGGCTTGAGGATATTGAAGCCTTGTTAGGGACCATTTAATAAAATGATCATGTGATATAATTGTAAGCTATCTAGAAAATATTCTATGATCTCACCTACCATGACAACAGTCTTCTATAAGTGACTCTTTCAAATACTGATGTAGGGGCGACCGCGGGTGGGGCGACCGCGGGTCCAGAGAAGGGGGAGATTGGGGACTTCTTTCTGCGGTGCTGGGGCGACCTCGGGTGGGGCGACTTCGGGTGGGGCGACCGCGGGTAGGGCGACTACGGGTCCAGAGAAGGGGGAAATTGGGGACTTCTTTCTGCGGTGCTGGGGCGACCTCGGGTGGGGCGACTTCGGGTGGGGCGACCGCGGGTAGGGCGACTACGGGTCCAGAGAAGGGGGAAATTGGGGACTTCTTTCTGTGGTGCTAGGGCGACCTCGGGTGGGGCGACTTCGGGTGGGGCGACCGCGGGTCCAGAGAGGAGGGAAAAACTCACGCATTTGAAATTCCCTCTTTTCTGGGACTTGGGCGACCTCGGGTGGGGCGACTTCGGGTCCAAAACTAGGAGATTAATTTGTGTTGGGCGGCTCATGTTGTTTTGAAGACCCGTACAATCAAAGAAAAAAAAAGAATAAAAATGGGATGGACAAGGAGTGGTGCATCAAAGGTGATTCCCGATGTGACCAACGAGAAGGTGAAGTAGTGGAAGGGATTCTCACACAAGGGTCGACTTCTTCGAATTCAAGTGGAGTCTGGGAGGTCTATGGTTCGATTCCCAACCCGGTGTACATGATAAAGGAGGTTATAGTTGGGTCTTACGGGTTCGGTCAAGGACACTTTCGAATAGAGAACAGAGATGACAAACATTTCCGTTCTATACTCGAAAGTGTCCTTGGCTCAATCATGGAGGCACGTCACGTGGCCTAGACCGAGGTCTTCACGGGATTTTTTGAAACTTTAAAGTAACTAATTTGTAATGATATAGAGTATTTTAGAATTCAATTGTGCTAAATCATTATTTAATTAGATTTGTTCGTCATTATGGACAATGATGAATAAATACTTGCGAATGAAATTTGATTTTACAAGAGCGGTGTTTGCCTAATCCATTTACAGTCAAAAGATAAGTTTAACTTAAAGTGTATTACCCCTCTCTACAACATTTTGATAATTTGCACAAATAAATTTTGTGGGGATTGGAGGAAAAATGAAGAAGTACAAAGAAATTGATTCTATAATTCAAAATGTTGATTTCTTGTTGAAGTTAAAGCAAATTCATAAAACATCCTAAAATGCGTTGGGCATTCAAGGGTTTAGGTTTGCGTTTATGGTTCTAGTTTGCGAGGGCTTTGTAGGGTTTGGAGTTCATGATTGTAGGGCTTGAGGATATTGAAGCCTTGTTAGGGACCATTTAATAAAATGATCATGTGATATAATTGTAAGCTATCTAGAAAATATTCTATGATCTCACCTACCATGACAACAGTCTTCTATAAGTGACTCTTTCAAATACTGATGTAGGGGCGACCGCGGGTGGGGCGACCGCGGGTCCAGAGAAGGGGGAGATTGGGGACTTCTTTCTGCGGTGCTGGGGCGACCTCGGGTGGGGCGACTTCGGGTGGGGCGACCGCGGGTAGGGCGACTACGGGTCCAGAGAAGGGGGAAATTGGGGACTTCTTTCTGCGGTGCTGGGGCGACCTCGGGTGGGGCGACTTCGGGTGGGGCGACCGCGGGTAGGGCGACTACGGGTCCAGAGAAGGGGGAAATTGGGGACTTCTTTCTGTGGTGCTAGGGCGACCTCGGGTGGGGCGACTTCGGGTGGGGCGACCGCGGGTCCAGAGAGGAGGGAAAAACTCACGCATTTGAAATTCCCTCTTTTCTGGGACTTGGGCGACCTCGGGTGGGGCGACTTCGGGTCCAAAACTAGGAGATTAATTTGTGTTGGGCGGCTCATGTTGTTTTGAAGACCCGTACAATCAAAGAAAAAAAAAGAATAAAAATGGGATGGACAAGGAGTGGTGCATCAAAGGTGATTCCCGATGTGACCAACGAGAAGGTGAAGTAGTGGAAGGGATTCTCACACAAGGGTCGACTTCTTCGAATTCAAGTGGAGTCTGGGAGGTCTATGGTTCGATTCCCAACCCGGTGTACATGATAAAGGAGGTTATAGTTGGGTCTTACGGGTTCGGTCAAGGACACTTTCGAATAGAGAACAGAGATGACAAACATTTCCGTTCTATACTCGAAAGTGTCCTTGGCTCAATCATGGAGGCACGTCACGTGGCCTAGACCGAGGTCTTCACGGGATTTTTTGAAACTTTAAAGTAACTAATTTGTAATGATATAGAGTATTTTAGAATTCAATTGTGCTAAATCATTATTTAATTAGATTTGTTCGTCATTATGGACAATGATGAATAAATACTTGCGAATGAAATTTGATTTTACAAGAGCGGTGTTTGCCTAATCCATTTACAGTCAAAAGATAAGTTTAACTTAAAGTGTATTACCCCTCTCTACAACATTTTGATAATTTGCACAAATAAATTTTGTGGGGATTGGAGGAAAAATGAAGAAGTACAAAGAAATTGATTCTATAATTCAAAATGTTGATTTCTTGTTGAAGTTAAAGCAAATTCATAAAACATCCTAAAATGCGTTGGGCATTCAAGGGTTTAGGTTTGCGTTTATGGTTCTAGTTTGCGAGGGCTTTGTAGGGTTTGGAGTTCATGATTGTAGGGCTTGAGGATATTGAAGCCTTGTTAGGGACCATTTAATAAAATGATCATGTGATATAATTGTAAGCTATCTAGAAAATATTCTATGATCTCACCTACCATGACAACAGTCTTCTATAAGTGACTCTTTCAAATACTGATGTAGGGGCGACCGCGGGTGGGGCGACCGCGGGTCCAGAGAAGGGGGAGATTGGGGACTTCTTTCTGCGGTGCTGGGGCGACCTCGGGTGGGGCGACTTCGGGTGGGGCGACCGCGGGTAGGGCGACTACGGGTCCAGAGAAGGGGGAAATTGGGGACTTCTTTCTGCGGTGCTGGGGCGACCTCGGGTGGGGCGACTTCGGGTGGGGCGACCGCGGGTAGGGCGACTACGGGTCCAGAGAAGGGGGAAATTGGGGACTTCTTTCTGTGGTGCTAGGGCGACCTCGGGTGGGGCGACTTCGGGTGGGGCGACCGCGGGTCCAGAGAGGAGGGAAAAACTCACGCATTTGAAATTCCCTCTTTTCTGGGACTTGGGCGACTTCGGGTGGGGCGACTTCGGGTCCAAAACTAGGAGATTAATTTGTGTTGGGCGGCTCATGTTGTTTTGAAGACCCGTACAATCAAAGAAAAAAAAAGAATAAAAATGGGATGGACAAGGAGTGGTGCATCAAAGGTGATTCCCGATGTGACCAACGAGAAGGTGAAGTAGTGGAAGGGATTCTCACACAAGGGTCGACTTCTTCGAATTCAAGTGGAGTCTGGGAGGTCTATGGTTCGATTCCCAACCCGGTGTACATGATAAAGGAGGTTATAGTTGGGTCTTACGGGTTCGGTCAAGGACACTTTCGAATAGAGAACAGAGATGACAAACATTTCCGTTCTATACTCGAAAGTGTCCTTGGCTCAATCATGGAGGCACGTCACGTGGCCTAGACCGAGGTCTTCACGGGATTTTTTGAAACTTTAAAGTAACTAATTTGTAATGATATAGAGTATTTTAGAATTCAATTGTGCTAAATCATTATTTAATTAGATTTGTTCGTCATTATGGACAATGATGAATAAATACTTGCGAATGAAATTTGATTTTACAAGAGCGGTGTTTGCCTAATCCATTTACAGTCAAAAGATAAGTTTAACTTAAAGTGTATTACCCCTCTCTACAACATTTTGATAATTTGCACAAATAAATTTTGTGGGGATTGGAGGAAAAATGAAGAAGTACAAAGAAATTGATTCTATAATTCAAAATGTTGATTTCTTGTTGAAGTTAAAGCAAATTCATAAAACATCCTAAAATGCGTTGGGCATTCAAGGGTTTAGGTTTGCGTTTATGGTTCTAGTTTGCGAGGGCTTTGTAGGGTTTGGAGTTCATGATTGTAGGGCTTGAGGATATTGAAGCCTTGTTAGGGACCATTTAATAAAATGATCATGTGATATAATTGTAAGCTATCTAGAAAATATTCTATGATCTCACCTACCATGACAACAGTCTTCTATAAGTGACTCTTTCAAATACTGATGTAGGGGCGACCGCGGGTGGGGCGACCGCGGGTCCAGAGAAGGGGGAGATTGGGGACTTCTTTCTGCGGTGCTGGGGCGACCTCGGGTGGGGCGACTTCGGGTGGGGCGACCGCGGGTAGGGCGACTACGGGTCCAGAGAAGGGGGAAATTGGGGACTTCTTTCTGCGGTGCTGGGGCGACCTCGGGTGGGGCGACTTCGGGTGGGGCGACCGCGGGTAGGGCGACTACGGGTCCAGAGAAGGGGGAAATTGGGGACTTCTTTCTGTGGTGCTAGGGCGACCTCGGGTGGGGCGACTTCGGGTGGGGCGACCGCGGGTCCAGAGAGGAGGGAAAAACTCACGCATTTGAAATTCCCTCTTTTCTGGGACTTGGGCGACTTCGGGTGGGGCGACTTCGGGTCCAAAACTAGGAGATTAATTTGTGTTGGGCGGCTCATGTTGTTTTGAAGACCCGTACAATCAAAGAAAAAAAAAGAATAAAAATGGGATGGACAAGGAGTGGTGCATCAAAGGTGATTCCCGATGTGACCAACGAGAAGGTGAAGTAGTGGAAGGGATTCTCACACAAGGGTCGACTTCTTCGAATTCAAGTGGAGTCTGGGAGGTCTATGGTTCGATTCCCAACCCGGTGTACATGATAAAGGAGGTTATAGTTGGGTCTTACGGGTTCGGTCAAGGACACTTTCGAATAGAGAACAGAGATGACAAACATTTCCGTTCTATACTCGAAAGTGTCCTTGGCTCAATCATGGAGGCACGTCACGTGGCCTAGACCGAGGTCTTCACGGGATTTTTTGAAACTTTAAAGTAACTAATTTGTAATGATATAGAGTATTTTAGAATTCAATTGTGCTAAATCATTATTTAATTAGATTTGTTCGTCATTATGGACAATGATGAATAAATACTTGCGAATGAAATTTGATTTTACAAGAGCGGTGTTTGCCTAATCCATTTACAGTCAAAAGATAAGTTTAACTTAAAGTGTATTACCCCTCTCTACAACATTTTGATAATTTGCACAAATAAATTTTGTGGGGATTGGAGGAAAAATGAAGAAGTACAAAGAAATTGATTCTATAATTCAAAATGTTGATTTCTTGTTGAAGTTAAAGCAAATTCATAAAACATCCTAAAATGCGTTGGGCATTCAAGGGTTTAGGTTTGCGTTTATGGTTCTAGTTTGCGAGGGCTTTGTAGGGTTTGGAGTTCATGATTGTAGGGCTTGAGGATATTGAAGCCTTGTTAGGGACCATTTAATAAAATGATCATGTGATATAATTGTAAGCTATCTAGAAAATATTCTATGATCTCACCTACCATGACAACAGTCTTCTATAAGTGACTCTTTCAAATACTGATGTAGGGGCGACCGCGGGTGGGGCGACCGCGGGTCCAGAGAAGGGGGAGATTGGGGACTTCTTTCTGCGGTGCTGGGGCGACCTCGGGTGGGGCGACTTCGGGTGGGGCGACCGCGGGTAGGGCGACTACGGGTCCAGAGAAGGGGGAAATTGGGGACTTCTTTCTGCGGTGCTGGGGCGACCTCGGGTGGGGCGACTTCGGGTGGGGCGACCGCGGGTAGGGCGACTACGGGTCCAGAGAAGGGGGAAATTGGGGACTTCTTTCTGTGGTGCTAGGGCGACCTCGGGTGGGGCGACTTCGGGTGGGGCGACCGCGGGTCCAGAGAGGAGGGAAAAACTCACGCATTTGAAATTCCCTCTTTTCTGGGACTTGGGCGACTTCGGGTGGGGCGACTTCGGGTCCAAAACTAGGAGATTAATTTGTGTTGGGCGGCTCATGTTGTTTTGAAGACCCGTACAATCAAAGAAAAAAAAAGAATAAAAATGGGATGGACAAGGAGTGGTGCATCAAAGGTGATTCCCGATGTGACCAACGAGAAGGTGAAGTAGTGGAAGGGATTCTCACACAAGGGTCGACTTCTTCGAATTCAAGTGGAGTCTGGGAGGTCTATGGTTCGATTCCCAACCCGGTGTACATGATAAAGGAGGTTATAGTTGGGTCTTACGGGTTCGGTCAAGGACACTTTCGAATAGAGAACAGAGATGACAAACATTTCCGTTCTATACTCGAAAGTGTCCTTGGCTCAATCATGGAGGCACGTCACGTGGCCTAGACCGAGGTCTTCACGGGATTTTTTGAAACTTTAAAGTAACTAATTTGTAATGATATAGAGTATTTTAGAATTCAATTGTGCTAAATCATTATTTAATTAGATTTGTTCGTCATTATGGACAATGATGAATAAATACTTGCGAATGAAATTTGATTTTACAAGAGCGGTGTTTGCCTAATCCATTTACAGTCAAAAGATAAGTTTAACTTAAAGTGTATTACCCCTCTCTACAACATTTTGATAATTTGCACAAATAAATTTTGTGGGGATTGGAGGAAAAATGAAGAAGTACAAAGAAATTGATTCTATAATTCAAAATGTTGATTTCTTGTTGAAGTTAAAGCAAATTCATAAAACATCCTAAAATGCGTTGGGCATTCAAGGGTTTAGGTTTGCGTTTATGGTTCTAGTTTGCGAGGGCTTTGTAGGGTTTGGAGTTCATGATTGTAGGGCTTGAGGATATTGAAGCCTTGTTAGGGACCATTTAATAAAATGATCATGTGATATAATTGTAAGCTATCTAGAAAATATTCTATGATCTCACCTACCATGACAACAGTCTTCTATAAGTGACTCTTTCAAATACTGATGTAGGGGCGACCGCGGGTGGGGCGACCGCGGGTCCAGAGAAGGGGGAGATTGGGGACTTCTTTCTGCGGTGCTGGGGCGACCTCGGGTGGGGCGACTTCGGGTGGGGCGACCGCGGGTAGGGCGACTACGGGTCCAGAGAAGGGGGAAATTGGGGACTTCTTTCTGCGGTGGTGGGGCGACCTCGGGTGGGGCGACTTCGGGTGGGGCGACCGCGGGTAGGGCGACTACGGGTCCAGAGAAGGGGGAAATTGGGGACTTCTTTCTGTGGTGCTAGGGCGACCTCGGGTGGGGCGACTTCGGGTGGGGCGACCGCGGGTCCAGAGAGGAGGGAAAAACTCACGCATTTGAAATTCCCTCTTTTCTGGGACTTGGGCGACTTCGGGTGGGGCGACTTCGGGTCCAAAACTAGGAGATTAATTTGTGTTGGGCGGCTCATGTTGTTTTGAAGACCCGTACAATCAAAGAAAAAAAAAGAATAAAAATGGGATGGACAAGGAGTGGTGCATCAAAGGTGATTCCCGATGTGACCAACGAGAAGGTGAAGTAGTGGAAGGGATTCTCACACAAGGGTCGACTTCTTCGAATTCAAGTGGAGTCTGGGAGGTCTATGGTTCGATTCCCAACCCGGTGTACATGATAAAGGAGGTTATAGTTGGGTCTTACGGGTTCGGTCAAGGACACTTTCGAATAGAGAACAGAGATGACAAACATTTCCGTTCTATACTCGAAAGTGTCCTTGGCTCAATCATGGAGGCACGTCACGTGGCCTAGACCGAGGTCTTCACGGGATTTTTTGAAACTTTAAAGTAACTAATTTGTAATGATATAGAGTATTTTAGAATTCAATTGTGCTAAATCATTATTTAATTAGATTTGTTCGTCATTATGGACAATGATGAATAAATACTTGCGAATGAAATTTGATTTTACAAGAGCGGTGTTTGCCTAATCCATTTACAGTCAAAAGATAAGTTTAACTTAAAGTGTATTACCCCTCTCTACAACATTTTGATAATTTGCACAAATAAATTTTGTGGGGATTGGAGGAAAAATGAAGAAGTACAAAGAAATTGATTCTATAATTCAAAATGTTGATTTCTTGTTGAAGTTAAAGCAAATTCATAAAACATCCTAAAATGCGTTGGGCATTCAAGGGTTTAGGTTTGCGTTTATGGTTCTAGTTTGCGAGGGCTTTGTAGGGTTTGGAGTTCATGATTGTAGGGCTTGAGGATATTGAAGCCTTGTTAGGGACCATTTAATAAAATGATCATGTGATATAATTGTAAGCTATCTAGAAAATATTCTATGATCTCACCTACCATGACAACAGTCTTCTATAAGTGACTCTTTCAAATACTGATGTAGGGGCGACCGCGGGTGGGGCGACCGCGGGTCCAGAGAAGGGGGAGATTGGGGACTTCTTTCTGCGGTGCTGGGGCGACCTCGGGTGGGGCGACTTCGGGTGGGGCGACCGCGGGTAGGGCGACTACGGGTCCAGAGAAGGGGGAGATTGGGGACTTCTTTCTGCGGTGCTGGGGCGACCTCGGGTGGGGCGACTTCGGGTGGGGCGACCGCGGGTAGGGCGACTACGGGTCCAGAGAAGGGGGAAATTGGGGACTTCTTTCTGGGGTGCTGGGGCGACCTCGGGTGGGGCGACTTCGGGTGGGGCGACCGCGGGTCCAGAGAGGAGGGAAAAACTCACGCATTTGAAATTCCCTCTTTTCTGGGACTTGGGCGACTTCGGGTGGGGCGACTTCGGGTCCAAAACTAGGAGATTAATTTGTGTTGGGCGGCTCATGTTGTTTTGAAGACCCGTACAATCAAAGAAAAAAAAAGAATAAAAATGGGATGGACAAGGAGTGGTGCATCAAAGGTGATTCCCGATGTGACCAACGAGAAGGTGAAGTAGTGGAAGGGATTCTCACACAAGGGTCGACTTCTTCGAATTCAAGTGGAGTCTGGGAGGTCTATGGTTCGATTCCCAACCCGGTGTACATGATAAAGGAGGTTATAGTTGGGTCTTACGGGTTCGGTCAAGGACACTTTCGAATAGAGAACAGAGATGACAAACATTTCCGTTCTATACTCGAAAGTGTCCTTGGCTCAATCATGGAGGCACGTCACGTGGCCTAGACCGAGGTCTTCACGGGATTTTTTGAAACTTTAAAGTAACTAATTTGTAATGATATAGAGTATTTTAGAATTCAATTGTGCTAAATCATTATTTAATTAGATTTGTTCGTCATTATGGACAATGATGAATAAATACTTGCGAATGAAATTTGATTTTACAAGAGCGGTGTTTGCCTAATCCATTTACAGTCAAAAGATAAGTTTAACTTAAAGTGTATTACCCCTCTCTACAACATTTTGATAATTTGCACAAATAAATTTTGTGGGGATTGGAGGAAAAATGAAGAAGTACAAAGAAATTGATTCTATAATTCAAAATGTTGATTTCTTGTTGAAGTTAAAGCAAATTCATAAAACATCCTAAAATGCGTTGGGCATTCAAGGGTTTAGGTTTGCGTTTATGGTTCTAGTTTGCGAGGGCTTTGTAGGGTTTGGAGTTCATGATTGTAGGGCTTGAGGATATTGAAGCCTTGTTAGGGACCATTTAATAAAATGATCATGTGATATAATTGTAAGCTATCTAGAAAATATTCTATGATCTCACCTACCATGACAACAGTCTTCTATAAGTGACTCTTTCAAATACTGATGTAGGGGCGACCGCGGGTGGGGCGACCGCGGGTCCAGAGAAGGGGGAGATTGGGGACTTCTTTCTGCGGTGCTGGGGCGACCTCGGGTGGGGCGACTTCGGGTGGGGCGACCGCGGGTAGGGCGACTACGGGTCCAGAGAAGGGGGAAATTGGGGACTTCTTTCTGCGGTGCTGGGGCGACCTCGGGTGGGGCGACTTCGGGTGGGGCGACCGCGGGTAGGGCGACTACGGGTCCAGAGAAGGGGGAAATTGGGGACTTCTTTCTGTGGTGCTAGGGCGACCTCGGGTGGGGCGACTTCGGGTGGGGCGACCGCGGGTCCAGAGAGGAGGGAAAAACTCACGCATTTGAAATTCCCTCTTCTCTGGGACTTGGGCGACCTCGGGTGGGGCGACTTCGGGTCCAAAACTGGGAGATTAATTTGTGTTGGGCGGCTCATGTTGTTTTGAAGACCCGTACAATCAAAGAAAAAAAAAGAATAAAAATGGGATGGACAAGGAGTGGTGCATCAAAGGTGATTCCCGATGTGACCAACGAGAAGGTGAAGTAGTGGAAGGGATTCTCACACAAGGGTCGACTTCTTCGAATTCAAGTGGAGTCTGGGAGGTCTATGGTTCGATTCCCAACCCGGTGTACATGATAAAGGAGGTTATAGTTGGGTCTTACGGGTTCGGTCAAGGACACTTTCGAATAGAGAACAGAGATGACAAACATTTCCGTTCTATACTCGAAAGTGTCCTTGGCTCAATCATGGAGGCACGTCACGTGGCCTAGACCGAGGTCTTCACGGGATTTTTTGAAACTTTAAAGTAACTAATTTGTAATGATATAGAGTATTTTAGAATTCAATTGTGCTAAATCATTATTTAATTAGATTTGTTCGTCATTATGGACAATGATGAATAAATACTTGCGAATGAAATTTGATTTTACAAGAGCGGTGTTTGCCTAATCCATTTACAGTCAAAAGATAAGTTTAACTTAAAGTGTATTACCCCTCTCTACAACATTTTGATAATTTGCACAAATAAATTTTGTGGGGATTGGAGGAAAAATGAAGAAGTACAAAGAAATTGATTCTATAATTCAAAATGTTGATTTCTTGTTGAAGTTAAAGCAAATTCATAAAACATCCTAAAATGCGTTGGGCATTCAAGGGTTTAGGTTTGCGTTTATGGTTCTAGTTTGCGAGGGCTTTGTAGGGTTTGGAGTTCATGATTGTAGGGCTTGAGGATATTGAAGCCTTGTTAGGGACCATTTAATAAAATGATCATGTGATATAATTGTAAGCTATCTAGAAAATATTCTATGATCTCACCTACCATGACAACAGTCTTCTATAAGTGACTCTTTCAAATACTGATGTAGGGGCGACCGCGGGTGGGGCGACCGCGGGTCCAGAGAAGGGGGAGATTGGGGACTTCTTTCTGCGGTGCTGGGGCGACCTCGGGTGGGGCGACTTCGGGTGGGGCGACCGCGGGTAGGGCGACTACGGGTCCAGAGAAGGGGGAAATTGGGGACTTCTTTCTGCGGTGCTGGGGCGACCTCGGGTGGGGCGACTTCGGGTGGGGCGACCGCGGGTAGGGCGACTACGGGTCCAGAGAAGGGGGAAATTGGGGACTTCTTTCTGTGGTGCTAGGGCGACCTCGGGTGGGGCGACTTCGGGTGGGGCGACCGCGGGTCCAGAGAGGAGGGAAAAACTCACGCATTTGAAATTCCCTCTTCTCTGGGACTTGGGCGACCTCGGGTGGGGCGACTTCGGGTCCAAAACTGGGAGATTAATTTGTGTTGGGCGGCTCATGTTGTTTTGAAGACCCGTACAATCAAAGAAAAAAAAAGAATAAAAATGGGATGGACAAGGAGTGGTGCATCAAAGGTGATTCCCGGTGTGACCAACGGGAAGGTGAAGTAGTGGAAGGGGTTCTCACACAAGGGTCGACTTCTTCGAATTCAAGTGGAGTCTGGGAGGTCTACGGTTCGATTCCCAACCCGGTGTACATGATGTACGAGGTTCTGGTTTGGGCTTCTTGGTTCGGTCAGGGACCTCTTCGAACTCCACTATGAGATAAGAAACAGGTCATAGTGGAGTTCGAAGAGGCTCCTGGTCAAACCTTCGAAGCATGTCATGTGGCGTATACCGAGGTCTTCACGGGATTTTTTGAAACTTTAAAGCAACTAATTTGTAATGATATAGAGTATTTTAGAATTCAATTGTGCTAAATCTTTCTTTAATTAGAATTGTTCGTCATTATGGACAATGACGAAGATGTACTTGCGAATGAAATTTGATTTTAGAAGAGGGGTGTTTGCATAATCTATTTAGAGTCAAAAGATAAGTTTAGCTTAACAATTAGAATGCATTACTAAGGACCCCCTAAGTGCCGATGCCTTTCCAACTGTATTTTTCCTTTATGAAAAGAGCATGGACTTATAGTTATTTCCATTGAAGCAAGTTTTATGAAACAAGAACCTAACCATAGGAATGTTTAATTAGCTTGTGTATTAGTATGCACGTTTCATGAAGGTGCAATATTGGATAAGAGTTGTGAGATGATAACCTACCAAATTTACTTTTTCATGGTTGAGTGTACTGCTTATAAAAATAAATTTGGGATTGGAGTTGAAATGAAGAACTACAAATTATATTGGCACACTAAAATGTTCTCTTCCAAAACTTAATATCACTTGAAAAAGCTATTAAACTCATTACATGTTGGGAATATTTTTAATTGCGGTGGCCCACGATTTTACTACCACCTATTCATTGATACATAAATTGTACTTCCTTTCTCCATTTGTGAGGATGTGAAAGTAAATATAAGGTAGAAGGCTCTAAAATGGACTGGGCATTAAAAATGGACTCTATAAGTGGCTTTGAAATGGACAAACTGTAGTTCATAAATTGATCTCCATAATCATTAAATGATTCGAGAAAAAAAAATTATCAATTGTAAAAGCCAATTCATTCTCTTTACTTCCCCATTTTTCTTTAGAAGTTGCAAGTGAACGTTTGACGGGAGACCTAGGGGCATAAGTAGGGACCTATGACACAAGTCCTTTGGAAATTTACAATTAATTAAAAAATACTTAAAAAAAATGAAATCACTTGTGTTAGATTCTTCTTTTATTTTTCTTTATCTGAAAAATGATCTAAAAATATTTTCATTGAAGTAAATACATGAAAAAGGGAGATCAGTCTTGAGATGAGCCATTTGTGAGGGCCAGGGTGAATTGACTCCCTCATTGCCCATCCAGGGCTTGCCCTAGAATTTATTATTTGCACTGCTTAATTTTTGGGGGAATTCTGAAATCATATTTGCAATCAGAGGCCCCAAATTACTTCTAGGAGATGCAAGAATTACCCAAAAGTTGGCAGAATATAGGGGGCTTTTTTTAAAAATCTAAGTTGACGGGGGCAATGAGGGGGTCAATTTTCCCTCTGCATTTCCTGAGTCTACTACCTTTCCCTGGACCCGCGGTCACCCTGAAGCCGCACGCGCCCTTCCTGGACCCGCGGTTGCCCAGAATTCCCTGTACCCGCGGTCGCCCCACTTAACGCACTCGCCCCCCTAAACCCTGATCCCGCACGTGCCCAGGGCGATTTCGGGTACAAATGTGGTCGCCTGGGACGCGAGCTGCCACTTTCTTTTCCAGTGCTGTGCATCGGCTTCCATATGCTTTCAAGCGTCTGGATGCGTGTTTGTGCACTGAAATCTTGTGTCTAGGACACTTTTTGTGTTGTCGTCGATTGTGGAAGACCATACTTTCTGAGCACTTGGAGGATACCAACACATCCTATATTCACCATGCCCCCCCTTTAAGAAGGCAAAGAAGAAAGGAGAGCGCCATAGTTGGAATGTAGCCATCCTTTTGGACCCAACAGCAAGGGCATTTCCAAATTGGCAAAACGTGCAATCGGATTGGACGTTCAACACTTGCAAGGCCTACGTAGGGTGGTGCCATATCGATAAGCTATTCCCTTACTTCCGGCACGATGTCCATATCAGCCAAAACAATGCTAATCTTCACTACTGCAGAGATGATGCATTTGTGCAACGGTGCATCGAAGTTTACCGGACATTATATCAAAAACCAACAGTGAAGGGGAGTCAAGTTTCATTGGGTATATGCCAAATGGTCTATGCAGAGCTACAATTGCGACGAACTGTGGATTGGAGGACCATTAAGAAAACCCCCAATAGCATAGTTCCCACTACCAAAGACATTCCAAGGGCGGATCCATCAAATAATCCGAGGGATGGATTAGGGCCCAAAAAACATTTCAAAGAAGAAGTGTCGGATGAAGACTACGATTGGGGCCAGTCGTCCACCTCCACCGACTTGGATGAAGAAGACATTGCAGACCCTATGCCCCCAAATGAAGATCCAATACTTGAAGAAAATATGGCAGCGGTGGTACCTTTTGTTGGAGACTCAGAAGGGGCAGTAGTATTGCATGTCGCGCCTCTTAGATCGTTGGAGCCAATGCACTTCCGTCATCCTGAGGAAGACGAAGTTCTTCAACATGTATATGCACGCATGCGAGAAATGGAGGAAGACAAGGAGGAGGGCGAGATCGGGTTGCAACGAGATGCTGAACAAGCATTGGTGATTTTTGATTCATGTGAAGAACTACCTCTTCAAGAAGCAGGAAGGGAAGTATTATATCTTGAAGTCACGAGGAGGCAAGGAAAAGAAGCTTATAAAGCCCAGTTGAAGGCTATTCTTGGTAGACTAGTAGAAATAGAAATGGAATGTGAAAGGCAACGTGAACGCACTGGTGGTGACATTGAGGACAACGATGAGCACACCCTTGAAGCACTAATCATAAGCGGGAAAGTTCGTTTGTCAGTTCAACAAAAGGAAATGGACGAGCTGGAGCAATTTTATTTGAAATTCAATAAAGGCAAAGATGGAGGCTCTACCTCAAATTCCACCCCGTTCTTGGATAAACGAATGGCCAAA
The DNA here is from genome assembly GCA_947034895.1 of Rhytidiadelphus loreus. NCBI lineage: Eukaryota > Viridiplantae > Streptophyta > Bryopsida > Hypnales > Hylocomiaceae > Rhytidiadelphus > Rhytidiadelphus loreus. The sequence goes on along the minus strand of OX344765.1, from coordinate 20,626,282 downwards.
ATAATGGAAGAGTGTTTGGCAGAAGAAAACCGATTGAATACCGAAAGGAAAGCTGTGGAAGAGGCGCAGTCAAGGTTGAATGACCTAAAAGAAACCACGGTTGTAGGCCCCATTGACCTTCCAATGGCTTTGGATGCATTATTAGTAGATGAAGAACATTGTGTGCTGACATCAGAGGTAGCTTCCTTGAAGCAGAAGTTAGTTTCTTTGAAGAAGCTTGAACACCAGTTTCAGAAGCACATAGATTTCCGGACTGCACACATTGGTTATGCGAGAACGTTCAAGAATTTTTGGATCAAAAACAAGATGTGGAACCATGACCTACCCCTTTTGAAGAGTGCTTATAGAATTGCGGCCCATGAGTTTGAAGTCATGAAGAAGAAAAGGGAAGAGGAGGCCAATACGGATGTTGCATGATTTTGGGCTAGAGGTAGTCTTCTAGTAAATAATAGACTAATAGGTAGTTGTTTTTCTAAACTTGTGTGTATCAGAAGGGTTGCTTTGACCTTTAGAACCACCTCATGTTGTACAATGGGGTCCATGTTTTGTTTCTTCAATAAAGATATATAAATATTCCTATATGAATTAGCCTTTATGTGTTTTGAAGATCTAATTCTTGATGATTAGACACATGTCAAATACATTTATTGCATGTGTTGTAGGTCAGTTTTCTACGTAGACTTTTGTGCTTTCATTTACACAAAATACCAACAATGTAATAATACCATTGTCTTTTTAAGAAATTCATACCGAACATCCAAACAATTATTTATATTTGAACAACTTCATACAATTTCTAGTTTGCCATGTACATCAATTGCAAGATCTTCCTACGATGTGAAAATAAATAAAGTTTACTATAGATTTGAAGATATTCCTAAATCCTAAACCCGTAAGGAGTGAAATAGTTTGTTTTGGCATCATAGTGATATTTAGAAGGGAAACATGAATAAAATTTGTAGTATCTCCTTTGGCACAACATTTTTTAAAGGATTAAATTCGAAGCCTACCAAATTTTAGAACTTCTCACTACGTGGTTCAAATGTTTTTGTATGATAAGTAGTTTTCGATACTTAGCATTCAGTTGGTCCCCCGAAAAATTAATGATATTCTTCACAAATGACAAGGCATTTCCAATAACAAAATTGATATTGAAATTGGTTCTTAATTTCTTATGATTTATATCTATGTGAAAAACTTTGAATCATTTCATTTTGATTGCTTGCCAAACAATATTGTTCATAACTTTCACATTACTAATCGAAATGGAATGAATCAAAGCTACACATGTAGACAAAAATATGACCTTTAAGAAGAAAAAAATTAAAAAATTAATTTCAAATTATTGTAGATTTCTTTTTTTGCCCTGAGACGTTCCTTACTTCCTTACAAATTATGTTAAAGATGCCATAACTTTTGTTCCCGGAATCCCAGGTACCAATTGCAACAAAATATATATTCCCATAAAGGTAATAAGCTCTTGTATATTATGAGATAGTTTCCAAAAAATTCATTAAAAATTGAGATCATAGGAACCTGCCCAAAATCCATATTGTTCCTTGAGGGGACAATGGTCCTTTAGGGGTTAAGTTAATCTTTATGCACATGAAGTCGCCCTTCTTTCCCCCGAGGTCGCCCATGGCACTTGAAGTCTCCCATGAAACCCGAAGTCGCCCATGTGGGACCCGAAGTCGCCCATCTGAGACCCGAAGTCGCCCATGTGGGACCCGAAGTCGCCCGTCTGAGACCCGAAGTTGCCCATCCGGGACCCGAAGTCGCCCTCCCTGGACCCGAAGTCGCCCCCCTGGACCCAAAGTCGCCCCACCTGGACCCGAAGTCGCCCTCCCTGGACCCGCGTTCGCCCTATTTCGGACCCGAAGTCGCCTGCCGGAACCCGCGTTCGCACCATGTGACCCGAAGTCGACTACTGCAAAGGCGCGCGCCTCCATATGCCTGGAGGTGGACCAGCGGTCGGGTAGGGCAACCTCGGGTGTAATAGAGTTTGGTAGCGGCGCCCTAAAACCATCCTTGGAGCGTGTGGAGGGAAGACCGAAAGCACTATAAATGTAGAGGAACAACATTGGATTTCCATTGCTCTGTTGATGAACATATGGCTTGGATCTTCTCAAGAGGCTTCATGCAATGTTATATTCTTCAGAGGGCAACAACCTTGCTTTGAGTGGTTAGAAAACTACTCGAAGCGGTGGCTTTGTCATAATTTTTTTTTCCGAAGCACTTGGGTACATATACGTTTCGGTTTGGAATAATGCATATCAGATAAACAATATGGCAAACCGAGGAGTGGGGAGGAGGACGAACATAAATGATACTCGAAGAGCCACAAAGGAGTGGGATCCCTGGTTGGTTATTGAAACGAACCCCGCTCGTTTCGCAAATACGAGGACTTGTATTTTTTGTGGTTGGAACAAAGTTTTCGTGCGTAAGCGGGCATTTGGTCACTTTGGTTACCCCCGTACATCAACAGTGGAACGTTGTAAACGTATTCCATCCGTAGTCCTCGAATTATTCAGAAACTGTGAAGGGATTGTACCAAAAGAAATGAGTTTGGAGGAGATGCATGGAGTAGATCTTGAGGTTGATGTTGTTGCTGAGTCCGTTGCAGGGTATACTGTGGATGCATCAGTGGAAGGGTCTGTGGACCCAAGCGATAGGACAGAAGCACCTAATGCACCGCCTCGTAATCCAGATTCAACGAATTCTACTCCTGTGACGATGAGAAGGATGCGCTCAACCTCGATTTCTCGTCAACAAAGCATGGATGAATCATTCCGGGGCAATGAAAGACAAAACTTGGACAGACTATGGGCTTCTTTCTTTTATGAGGCTAACATTGCATTCAATGTGGTGCGGCACCCAGCCTTTGTGAATGCTGTGAAAGCAACTTCGACATGTGGATTTCCATATTCCCCGCCATTGTACAATGCGGTGCGCACTAAACTACTTGATGTGAAGAAGGAGGCTGTTACGAAAATGGTCAGTAGTCGAACAAAGAATTCTATTACCCAATATGGAGCCACTATCTGTTCAGATGGATGGTCAGATACAAATCACCGTCCCTTGTTGAATATGATGCTCGTTTGCCCTGCGGGTGATGTCTTCCTGGGATCGGTGGACACCACAGGAGAGAGGAAAGACATGGCGTATACGGTGAATACAATGGCTACCTACATAGAGCAGGTGGGACCAGGAAATATTGTCCTATTGTGTACAGACAATGCTTCCGTAATGACAGGGTCAATGCGCGAGTTGCAAGCAAGGTATCCCCACATGTATACGCAAGGATGTGCCGCACATATATTGGACTTACTTTTGGAAGACTGGGGAAAGGAAAAAAGGATCAAAGATCTAGTAGATAAGGCCAGGGCAATTGTGAAGTTTATAAAGAAGTACCACTTGACTTTGGGTCTCTTCCGTAAGTACTCGCCGAAGAAGTCATTGAGACTTCCCGCGGCCACACGCTTCGCAGTGCATTTTCTCATGATAGACCATTTGGTAGAGTGCAAACAAGCGCTTCAATTCGTGGTGGGGGACGAGACGTATATGCCATTTGAGAATAGTTTGGTCAGTAGAACAAACGGACTCATTACAAGAGAGCGGGCCCGTAAAGCGCGAGAGGACATAGTTTCGGAAGTGTTTTGGGTGGAATGCGGTAATTTCCAGCACATGGTTCTTCCAGTGATTCTTGCTCTGCGCCAGTTCGATGGCAAAATACCGGCGATGCCGAAAGCTTGGATAATAATGAGTAGCCTTCGTCAGCACGTGTGCACTTTAAAAGAGGCTCCGTTCTTTCTTGATGAGCAGACCGCGACGAAGTTCCTAAAACAATTTGATGCTCGTTGGAAGTTGATGCGCACGGACCTCCATTACGCAGGGGCATTGTTGAACCCGTATTTGACAGATGTGGAAGAGCTTCATAACAATGGAGAGGCAAAGCGGGCATTGAATCGAGTCATCAGAAAATTGAGCGGACCATTGAATGTGGATGAAGATGAAGCAATTGCTGAGTTGACGAAATTTGAAGAGAAGTCGGGTCCCTTTGATCCATTACAAGAGGCTCCAGATGTTACTCGATGTAACTTGTTGCCTCATCAATGGTGGAATCGTGTGGGTGGGAACGCTCTTCCAAAAATAGCAAGGAGAGTTTTGTCTCTGACATGCTCAGCATCATCTTGTGAAAGAAACTGGAGCATGTATTCGTTTGTACATGATAAAGTGTGTAATCGCCTAGCCACAAAGAAGGCTGAGATGTTGGTGTATATCTACACCAACAGCAAATTGGAACGTGAAAAACAAGGACACAATCCAGCACTATTCTACGAAAAGTACCTTGTAGATGGAGATACAGATGAAGAGAATGAAGAACCATATTCTTCGGGGGACGAAGATGAAGTTAGGTTTAGAGATTTGAGAGAGGAACAGAGACGTGTGGTAGTAGAAGAACGCCTCCGTGGAAATAGGTGGGCTGGTATGGTGCCCCGTGTAGGTAGTCCTCCACGAGGACGATACCACAACACTTTCGTGGGTGATGATGATGGATTGAGCTCTCCAGAGGCGTCGCACCACCGCAGAGACGAAGCCCCTCATGTGTCGGCTTGGGATGCATTTCCGGTAATCAATGCAGACCCAACGAGGGAAAGAACTCCTGATGACAACAATGACGGTGTAGATATTCCAGTGGCAGATGAAGTGGAGCTTGTAAGGTCTCCAATTGCCACATGTCTGCCGCCTAGTATGCCAATGAACCTCCGAAGTGGTGTACGAGTTAATGTACAGGGTGAAAGGCAAGAAGAGGTGTCGCATATTGAAGAGGTACCTGCAGTTCGTCCAAGTTTAGCACCGACCAACAACACTGCAACAGAAACTAGGGTGTACGATTCAGATGCGCCATTGCAAGTGGTATTCAACGAGACCCGTACCCGTGGGTCCAATCGCCCTGCAAGTGTAGACATTGCCACAACATCGAGGATAGTACCAACTCCTCTAACAAGGTCGCCGACACATAATGATCTACGACAAATCGTTGATGAAGGAGTTCATGGCTCAGCTCCACAACCTACTCCGGCCTCGTTGATGTCAGGCCCTAGAGAATCATTCAGGCGATTGCGTGAACACTCCAAATCAGGAAATAAATGAACCCGCAAGACGCAAGACAGACTGACACGGAACCCCAAGCGTCAAAACCATGCGATCCATCCATTTGTCATTGGAGAACGAAATTCCACTCGTAATCCTTGGCCATCAAGCGCAGCAGCGAGAGCAGAGCGTCAACATGTTGGGCAGCAGGTGCTTGAGCGACCGACAAGCCCTATTATCAATGGAACCACTGATGCATCGAGGCCGACAAAGCGATTAGTGCTAGCCGAAGTTGTTGGTGGTTTAGAAACGCAAGTGCGAAATTTGAACTCTAAGGTGGAACGTGAGGTGATCCTTCAACCTACAAGCAGAGAGGATGATGAAAACGAGGTCTCAGGAGCTAGTGACAGTAGTGGGCCACATGAAGACACCGACCCCAATGTAGATGAAGCGGAAAGCGATTCTACCTTCACAATGTAATGTGTTGCATTATAGATGTGGAGGCCTTCAAATAGTACTATAAGGATTTAACATCAATGCCTTGTAGTGAAGATTTGTTGCCAAAGCTTGTAATGAAATAGGTAGATTTTGAATTTTGTGTAGTCCATCACTTGGCTTCACAAAGTCAGGAAGATTGTAAAAGGTACTTTGGTGTTGACGATGATGATTAATGAAGGTATTCGTATTTTTTGCAAATAAGTGTGCAATTTCAAACAGGAGTGGTCTTGGTACTCAATTGTGAAGATCATCCCTATGTATGTAAGCAGTTCCATTTAAATTAATATGATTATTCTCCAAGGTTTTTATTATTATTATGTTTTAGGCTTATGAATTGATTGTCCCATGATATATCATTACATAATGCATGTTCATTTGCTTTGGTACGTACCGAGCATATAATTCAATGCTTATATATTGATGATTTGCCATGGAATGTGTTGGTTGAAGAATAAATATTGGAAAAAAAATGTTGTGGGGGCCCCAGACTTGTAGCCCATGAAGTAGGACCCGCGGTCGCCCTGGATTTCGGACCCGCGGTCGCCCTGGACTTCGGACCCGCGGTCGCCCTGGATTCGGACCCGCAGTCGCCCAGGATTTTGGACCCGAGGTCGCCCTACCCGTGGTCGCCCCCTACCCGTGGTCGCCCCCCTACCCGCGGTCGCCCCTACCCGTAGTCGCCCCCTACCCGCGGTCGCCCCTACCCGTGGTCGCCCCTCAGGAAGCACGCCACGTCACAGCCACGTAGGACAGTCCGTTTTACCAAGGGGTAAAAAAATTTGAAATCCGAAATCCGTACACGACAACAAAAACCGCCCTTACTCGACAACTCGACAATTCGACATGCGACATGCGACGTCTATTAGACACAAAAACTCGAAATTCTGTCAGACAAGACAACCCTGGCAATGATGTGCCTGCTCGAAATCCTGCATGCGTGGATGGAAGCCCCTAATCCACATAACAAAACAAATAGAATTACTACAATATTCAATGAGAATTGAAGAAAAAATAAGAATCAACGAAAACAATAGAAGACAGGAAATGCTCATGCACATACCTGTCGCAGCATTGCAATCAATAACAACATCGTTGGCAAACGTTGATGCTTCAATCAACATCTGCATGAAACGGGGATCTTTTTCTCTTGCACCCCTCCAAGGTTTGAATTTGCTATCCATAGTCAACGTCTCTTTCTTCGTGAAATTCTGAATAACATCATCAACTGCCACATCTACTCCTAGCTCCCTCAACTTTGGGCATGGCTGGAAATGAAACTTGGAAGGACCAATACCATCCAAGTTCCTGACCAACAACATGACGCGGAAGAATTGAGTCTGCAAGAGCGTAGAGGTACATGGTGAATTAGTCCAAATTGAATGATCAAATATAAACTATGAGTTGCCATAACAAACCCATAGAAGTAGAAATGTAATCAATTAAGAGAATCAAAATAGAAGTAAACAAAAAATACACCACCTACAGTAGATTATGTCATATTCAAGAATGAAAGCATTTTTTTCAACAGAAGACGAATCCATGAATAAAGTAGGGAAAAGTGAAGGAAGATCATACCGTACATCCAGTAGACATTGGTGAGGCCAAATGAAGCCAGTTTGTTCCCCACCAATCCTTCATCTTCTTAAACGAATATGTTGCAGCGTACTTCAAAATCGTAGCCTTGACGACAGGACTCCGAGAATGAATAATGAGTAACGCACTGTCATCGTGCAAATGACCATCAGCGAACTCGAACACCGCTTCCAGCCCAGAAGGGTGGACCATGTTCCATTTCGGAACAATATGTGCAGGTGCCGATAGACCTGGGACAGGCAAACCCTCGGGCATGTCCGCAATGAAGAGGTCCACTCGGGGTTTATCACTCCGAACACCACGGAAGAAACGGTCCTTCTCTCCTTTGTGCTGCAAAATGATTTAATCAGTTAGAAAACAGACCAATAATGTGAAAGAGCAAAAACCAAAGTAAAAAATGGAAGAAAGTGAAAATGCGAACCTTGTCAACAAAACTGACAATGTCATGGTATACTTGGGGTAGAGGATCGGCCAAGACATCAGTAAGAGAGTAATTCAGAACCAGCTCGTCAATCAATATCTTCGAATCCTGCAAGTACTCTACAGCGGATGGACCATGCTGCATCTCGTCATTGCTAAGTGAAGCATACTCAGAATCACGCTTGGTGCCATGTGAATTGGAGCGTTGATGTTGGGAGCCCTCGTCATTTGTGGATGAACGTAAGACACCCTCTTGGGGATTCTTCCCCTTCCCCTTTCCCTTCTCCGCCGGTAGTACCTGCTCCGACTCAATAAGCTTCTTTGTCTTCTTCGTGGCTCTCTCCTTTGCCTTGTCCACCGCCTCGGAGTTCTTGAGTGCAATCTTCTTGTCGACGTCGTCTCTCCTCTTGATTGCCTTCGCCTTGGCATCCTCATCAAGACCGGCAAACTCGTCGACATCCTGAACCACAGCATCAGTATTGATGGACCGCTTCAAATGGTCCTCAGGCAACGGCGTGAATTCTGGCGGGCAATCCAAATACCACGCACCGGTTTTCAAATGCAAACTCGTCCACCATCTCAATTGCGATGCCGAGAACATGCAATGCTCTGATGAAACATCCAACCATGTTCCCAAAAACGCAGGTAGATCGCGCTTTGCAATTGCCCCCTTAGGCAACAGTTCATACTTGAAATACCTGTACAGACCAAACTCTTCAGAATACAAAAAAATGATTAAACATCGGCAATAAAAAAACTTAATCAAGCATATCACAATGGCATTAAGATATCAGAATCTTACCGGTAGATCACCCGTTTGACAACTAGATCAGAGCCCTTGTGTTTCTTGAAGTCATCTGACTTTCTGAAGACATCGTGTCCCCTAAATTGGGGCAAGAAAGCGTGGTCCCACACTCGAATTCTCCAGTCTTCAACATAATCTGGAAAAGTCTCGGGCTCTTGGGGAGAGTCCATGGCTAACTTCAACTGGTCTTTCTTCACAATGTTATCAAACATTTCAGCTCCCGTGTCTTGTATCTGCAAGGCCATAAAAGTCGTGATGTATACTAATAGATTACATCGCAATCCAAATTGCACTAACCATCTAATGTCACCGTGGACTAGATCATGACCACAAAATGAGATGAATAAAACATGAATGAAATGAAAGAAGAACACTTACCCCTGCATACCAGCACGCCTTCGCTAGGAAAGACTTCAGTTCTATCTCTCCAGTTGGCTTCAGTGGGAACCTTCTTGCCTCCCTCGTTTGAACTGATGAGTTCCACCATGTAAGCCACTTAACCTTATGCTCCTTGCTCACGTTGCATGTTGCAATCAACTGCAACTTCTCCAGAGTCATTTCTGGAGTGACGTTGGAGCTCCAATGACGCTCGATCTGGAAGTACAAATCACTTTAAGTTGAATGAATTAAATGAAACGAGAAGAAAACAAAAAGGAGAGGTCTAAAGAGATGTCATCATACCTCCTGGAGCCACTCATTTCCCAGATTGGGATTGGCCACAGCAGTCAGCTTTCCCAACTTCTGCACTAACCTTGTTGTCTTCTTCATCATACCTAACCTCATGGCAGCCAAGACACCCGCCTCTGACTGCATATCCTCAGGTGTCTCTTCCCTAGACAACCTAACTGCTAGGTCAGCCGCCGCTGCTATCTCATACTGCAAAACAAAACAACATGGAAGTGAACAAAACAGTGGAAGGATTAATGCTTCTACACAACTCAAACATACAAGGCTTACACACACGATGTGTGAGAATCGTTACCCGATAGATGAATGAAGTAAACACCTCAACGGACATCGAGTACCAACTTTTCCGGAGATTCTGGTGGCATTGAGTCATCTCGGACTCACTCAAATGCTCTGAGAACTTCTCCAGCAGAAGCATGCCATATTTCTGAACACGATAAAGCGTATGAACAAGACTGGTCTTGATAAATGAACTTTCGGTATGCCTGGAACACAAAAAAAAATAACGTCAAAATCTTCTGAAATGATCGCATGGTTAACCAAAAATGCAAAAATGCTTGAATGGGAGCACTTACTTATTGATGTCGTGCATAGCATGCATGACATCACCAATCCTCCCCTTCGTGTCAAGAATGATCGAATCCATTGATATATGCCAATCCTTGTCACAGTCGTGGTGTTTGTTGATGTAAGAGGTCCACGCCAGAAGTCTATGGTTTCCATCACAAACGAAGAACTTAGACCCCTTGAAGTTCTGCAAACTTGGTGTGGCGTCCAGAATTGCATTGAAGATGTCATTCTCTTCATTCCACATCGGCCCCCAAGCCTCTCTTTTCGCATCAGACACCATATCAGTCTCCCCCTGCTCATTAGTGAGTGACACATAAAAAACATTTGATCCATCTCTGTACCCATGAACGAACTCCTGCTCCAATTTCATGAGATCACTTTGAAGTGCGGGTCTAACCATTGGCATCTAGACAAGGCGACATAACGGAATCCGCAGCCGAGATATGGAAGTAGGCTTTAGACGTAAGTCGTCGATAGAGGCTACGGAATTCACCTTCTGGGACCTCCTGTAGGCATCTTCGGATTTGAAATCCTCTTGAACCTCCCCCATGTCATCATCAATATTTACGATTACGTTGTCATTGACACCGGGTGTAATGTTATCCATTGCAGACTGCAGAACCGGAACCGATGCACCTACTTCCATCTGAAACATAAAGGACAACGAAAAAGGTCATTGAATAGACAAAACCATTGTATGAGGTTTACCTTCTTTGATCAGACCCTCAATGCTCTGATCTTCCCCTCGGCGCCGATAGCGTGGCTCACAGTATCGTGCTCTGATCCCTACTAGGCGAGCGCAAAAAAATTAACGCGAACCTTACCTCGGGCAAGCCCCTGCTGGATCAATCCTGCTCAGTCGTGAGCCTCCCCTCGGCGCCAATGTTGGGGCCCTCGGGGTCGTGCTATGATCCCTACGCGAAGAAACCAAAAAAAAATAATGCGAAGCTTACCTCGGGCATGCCCCTGCTGGATCAGTCCCGCTCAGTCGTGAGCCTCCCCTCGGCGCCGATGGACACGCCCTCAGGGTCGTGCTGTGATCCCTACGCGAAGAAACCAAAAAAAAATAATGCGAAGCTTACCTCGGGCATGCCCCTGCTGGATCAGTCCCGCTCAGTCGTGAGCCTCCCCTCGGCGCCGATGGACACGCCCTTAGGGTCGTGCTGTGATCCCTACGCGGAGAAACCAAAAAAAAATAATGCGAAGCTTACCTCGGTCAAGCCCCTGCTGGATCAGTCCCGCTCAATCGTGAGCCTCCCCTCGGCGCCGATGGACACGCCCTTAGGGTCGTGCTGTGATCCCTACGCGAAGAAACCAAAAAAAAATAATGCGAAGCTTACCTCGGGCATGCCCCTGCTGGATCAGCCCCGCTTAGTCGTGAGCCTCCTCTCGGCGCCGATGGACACGCCCTCAGGGTCGTGTTGTGATCCCTACGCGGAGAAACCAAAAAGAAATAATGCGAAGCTTACCTTGGGCATGCCCCTGCTGGATCAGTCCCGCTCAGTCGTGAGCCTCCCCTCGATGCCAACCCTATTCGGATCAAATCCACTGTGCTCTTCCCGTCTCCTTGGCGCTGATGGCATGGCCTGGGGAGCTTTCTCTGATCTGGATTCACAATACGAAAATAAAGTGACAGGAAATGTGCCGTTGATCAGACCCGATGTGGGCCGTCTCTACCTCCGCGGATTTTACCCTCTACGGGATTTCCTTCCTCTCGGCACCGATGGCAGGGTCGGGGGTTTGGTCGTGGATAGCCTAAACCTAAAACAAAATACGAGAAGCTCTATCGGAGCCTTACCTTTGCGGACCAAACCCCGAAAACGATCAACAATCCCGTTTACTGTGTATTCATTTGCCACCCTCGGCAAGGATTTCTAGCGAAGGTGGAATGACGATTACCTCAGATCCCGCAGTTGGCAGTTCATCCGTTGTGTTCACCTGATCCGGCCTTTCCTCCTCAGAGCCCGTAGTTGGTGGTGCAACCATCGTGATCACTTGATGCAGCCCTTCTTCCTCAGAACCCACAGTTGGCTGTGCATCTGTCGTGTTCACCTGAGGTGGCCCTTCTTCCTCATCGTTGCTGTTCATATCGTGCTCTTCACTTCTCTGGGCCTTGACGACCGCGCTCCTAGTGGTGTGTCTTCTCGCCATTTCGGTCTCCGTGTTGACAAGAAATACAACGTGAGTGATCCGTGATTAAGAAATCGGTCCTTCAATGAAGAATGACTTGGAACCCCAACCTCTCAGTAACTTGCTCAAGGACTGAACCAACGCTTAATGTCTTAGATTCTACAAAGCTTACTGTCCGACGAATAGTCTTCGTGTTTAGGACGAGTGATCTATCAGAATTTCGTTTCTAATGTGGCGGTGTGATTATTTCTAGAACTTTTTTGCTTTGAGAATGACTCAATGATTTATTTATGTACGTTCTGCCATATCCAAATATAGTAGTAGGTATAATAATGGTATCTTCAATGCACAATATTGCGAAGAGGTAGCAACTGTGAAGAGAGAGTAGATTTACTTACAAAATTACGCAATCGCCCGTGGCCAATGTTGTTCCTCTACGGCCCTTCTTCTATGATGGTTACAATATGTTGACTCTCAGCAATGAGATCTCCATGGAAGTCGTCTTCTTGCATTTGAGTAGTTGGAGTTCCTTCGCACGACTCGGACTCACACAGTAAAGCAACCTTCTGACTTCTATTTCTTGACTTGTGCAACTCCCGACTAGAAGAAAACAAAAAATTTCTTCTCTTCCTCCTTTTTGTATATCTATGCACAATTCCATCGTGTGTGCAATCTGGCGTAAGCATATGACTAACAGTATATACAGTCGACCATATTGTTGATTATCAGTGGAAAGTGGGGTATTATATTGAAGTAGAACAATCTATGCATTCTACATAATTGTAACCAATGATGCTATCATCACTACCTCTGCTAAGGAGGCTTCCAAACTTTTAATATTCCAATTCGTCTGAGGCGTACATGATTTGAACCTACTAGTCATTTGAATTACTATAATTGATATTTTAAAGTACCATAGGATTGTCTAATCTGATCTTTGAAATCGCCTATTACTAGAATACAGTACTCCATTTTCACTCGCGTGTGCCCATAATTTTGTTGGTGACTGGTGGCACTTTATGTTTAGACTCCATAGTCGGTGCTACTTAATTTCTAGAAGGAACGATCTCCTTTACGTAATAGCAGAAAGTTGGTTACAGAGAAGTTCAAAAATTACTTCATGCTCATAAGCCTCTTATGGCGCCTTAAACAAAGTACTAACTTTAATAAAGTTCATTTCATTTCACTTTGGTGTTAATCTTATTCAATGGGTAGGTGAGCGCATTTCCTTAATTACAACCGCAACCATCTAAATGGTCGGCGCTTCTAAGTATATTGTATACGGATTCTATTTCATTAATGGATATTGGTTGCAGACACTGAGACTGAAAATTCTTTATTATCAAATCCGTTTGGGAGAGGCTCTAGATTCAACCTTTCTTGAGTGCTGCAGCAGTTTAGGTCATATTGTCATTGTCAATGTTGCTCTTTGATTTCTGAAAGATGGCCTCCCTCAGAGCGGATGGCCACGAGGTTCCTCTCATACTCCCTCTAGGAGATGAAGATTTTGTTGTGGTGTCTGCTCACCTTCTTCATGTACGTTTTGGATTTTCTCTATCTAGTATCTATGTTGAAGAGGAGGTATTGTCTGAGTCTGGCATTTTGAGAGAGTCGATCCATATGCAAAGAATGGTAGTTGATGACAATCATGTCTGGCATCTTCGTCCAGGGCGCTATCGAGCTTATGGTTTACCGTCTGTGATGAGTATAGACTCCACTCACATCTTACCTCGACATTCTGAGCATTCTACAGTGGACATGCCTCTTTCCCATCGTGACTACCGGAACACTTTAGAATGCGAGCATATTACGAATGTTGTCACTCCTCTTCCGTTTATCACCGTCAAGCAGGAACCAAATGACCATGTCATAGATCTGTCGAGTGAGTCCGAGGGAGAGTCTCCAAACCAACTAGCACTTCCTAGTAGAGTTTCCGAGGGGGCCCACATGACACCGTCTAGTTTAAATCTAACGCCTTGTAGTAGTCCTGCTCTGTCCACGCATTCGCGTCCACCAACATATCCTAGTTGTACATCCGCGATTAGTATTGTTGGTTGCCTACGGAAGCTAGCAGCAATGCATGGTTCTCGGAACGAAGTAGCTTCGATAGACTATGATGCACTCATCCATCACAAGGTGCAGTACCTTCCTACAAATTTTAACGGGGATGTAGTTTTTGAGTTGCCTTCTCTTCCAATTTCAATTTCGTCGTCCTCTGCTGGGAGGTTACAGGGCATGGATAAACGATACGATGGTCACGCTTGGTGTAGGACAATGACATCTAACATCAACAATCACGACGGCCTAAAGTTCAGAAAATCTTCCTGTGCCGGGCATCTTATCTGTAAGAATTCAGAATGCGACTACTTGAAGCGTTCTTCTGATCCGAACGAGACTGAGTGGTGTGGTTTTACTCCTAGGCCATTTTGTATTGGTGCCTTCCCTCCAAAGGATTCTACTCTCCTCTGTAAGATATGCAAATGTCCACCTCATTGCATCAATGTCTGTCATGCTCGAATCTATTACGTTTTCGGAGATTCTGCAAGCATGACTAGAGCTTGCATTCATTTGGGGAATCACGTGCATCCTGTAGCTTCAGGAATATGTAGAGAGTCCTTAGGTGCTGTAGCCGGACTCATCGCTAGCGAGGTTTCGAAAACCCCTAGTGCCACTAACTCTGCCATTGCCCTAGCAGCTAGCAAGAAATTTCTTGATAACCACTTGATACACAATGGTGAAGGTCCAAAGCAGATGTTGCGGGGAGATTCGTTAGATGATGTCATGGACAAGTTCCAAATACTAAGTTCTCCTAATATCCGAAATGTTATTTCGTCTTTCCGTTCAAGTGGCAAAAGTGGAATAATAGATAGTATCATGAATATGAAAAGAAATTTGAGGTTTGAGTACATCCATGACAGTGTGTTTCCTGGTCAAGGCAAGGAGAAGGTTTATTTGTTTAAAATGCTAGTAGAAGGGCCAGGGAGTGGTGTGGACCTTGTCAATCGGATGCAACCGGGTGGAGATCTGGAGAACGCGTGGCTCATGTTTGACCATGTCAAGCGGGTTAAAGACTGGACAACCATGGCCTGTCACGTTTATGATACAGGTTGCAGGAAAGTCATGACAATTGCTGTGTGTGATATGCAATCTGAGGACACTGTGGTTCAATGCATCATGTGGAGATCTCTAAACGGAGTCATGAGACGCAATGGCGTTGAGAATCCAAACTTTAAAGGCTTTATGGCAGACAGTGCACAAGCGAATTGGAATGCCGTTCGAATTGTCTACGGATCAGGAGATCCTAAAATAGAGATGGTGAACCGGGAGCGAACATGTCTTTTACATTGGAGTACCTCTTTGCATCGCCATACACAGAAGCTCATCAAGCCGGACTTGCAACACCAACATACTCGACTTTGTAAGCAATACAAAGATTCCAAATCTATGGACGAAGCTGAGATGCGTTACCTAGCAATACGATCTTGGTGGCTTTCATCTGGAGCAGCCTCGGAGGACGCTATGAGGGAATTGGAGTTGTGGCTTGCATTTTGGCACTTTAGATATCGTCAATGGGGCGGCTTTATGCAAATGGTATTTCTTCTACCTAATTATTTTCATTCTGCAATCTTCTGGATCTACTTTTATTTTTCTGAAACCAAATTCGGAAAAAAAAATTCTACCTTGTTTGGAGATATTAATCAATGCAGGGTATCGGGGATTCTCCCCTCGGCGCCGAGGGGAGCCTTTGCCGCATAGTAGTTAGATCAAAGTTTAACTGTGTCATTGTAAATGAGAACTATGAGTGGTGATACCTAATTTTCTTTTACTTTTTCTTTGATATCATTGTTTCAGGACCAGGGTTGTCTTGTCTGACATATTTTTGGGTTTAGGCGTCGTGTATGACGTCTGACGTCGCATGTCGCGTGTCACGAAGTGTCGAGTTTACTTGACATCGCGTCGCGGAGGGGTAAAAAATTTTACCCCATGGTAAATAGATTTTGCCTACGTGGCAGGGCTTCAGAACTGATGTGGACAGCCAACGTGGGCGACTGCGGGTGTGGGCGCGTGCAGGTCTGCCTTGGGCGACCTCGGGTGGAAAAATTGAGGCGACTACGGGTGAAGGGGCGACTGCGGGTCTGGGGCGCTAGGGCGACTTCGGGTGAAGGGGCGACCGCGGGTGGAAAAAATAGAGGTGACTGCGGGTTTAGGCTTGAAGGCGACTGCGGGTGAGTGGGCGACTGCGGGTCAGGGGCTTTAGGGCGACTTCGGGTGAAGGGGCGACCGCGGCTTCGGGTACTGAGGGCGACCGCGGGTCCGACAGGTAGGGGCGACTGCGGGTCGGAGCAGCAGACAGCGACCGCGTGTTCCAAGGCGACCGCAGGTTCAGTTTAGGATTTGAGTTTGGCATATTCAGTCTTTGAAGTAATACGTCACATAGGTGTTTTATAAGCGCAGAATTAGGTGCTACGTTATATTGGGGTTTACAATTTACAAGTGCAAATAATAGAGCCCATGAAATGTAAAGTGGACAAACTTCTCTAATCCCAAAAATTCACCCAGTATAAGGCCACAATAATAATGTCAACAACGATTATATTAATTAGTCATCGATATTGCTTTGAGGCGGACTTCAAATGTAGCCATACTTGCATTGCACTTTTATAACCTCGTTGCAATCATCACCTAACTGCCTACCAATTAGAACTCAACATATATTTTAAAACCGGTAATCTGTCCCTCACTCTAATATGCTCATATGCTTGATGAAGCATTACAAAATCCTTACACATCAGGATGAAGGCTCAAAGCTTGAACTACAAAGATTTGCTACCTAACATATAAGCTAAAACCTTATAACTATAATTATAACTATAACTATAACTATAATTATTGTCTACTTCTCTAGTACTCTAGTTACCAGGCGTGAATGTGGAATCGCTCGGCACCTCATCAGCATTAGGGTCTGTATCTTCGTAAGACTCTTCGTTGCTCCTGTTATCGCCCGAGCTTTCGATTTCATCATCTTCCCTTGTTACTACTTCGATTTGTACCTCACGCTCTACCTCTGAGTTCAGATTTCGAACTTCTGTATCTACACCACTGAACCCTTCAGTTTGCACAAGTCGTTTCGTGAGCCTCAACGCATCCGTAGTTCCATCCATGTTGGATGCAGGGTGTCGCTCTCCTCTACTTGATTGTCCAACATTCTGGGTGGAACATCCCGCTCCAATGGTACACCGTTGGATAATTTGAGTGGGTCGTTTAGGATTTCGAGGTCCCCTCTCGTCAACCCTCCTAATACGCCTTTTCTGGCCTCTACTGTTGCGCCCCTGGATTCCTAATGATGATTCGCCAGGGCCAAACACGGATGAAGGTTGAGTGGGTTGTGGAGCTGAGCCGTGAACCTCTTCATCAATCGTCCGTAGAGCACCTCCACGCACCGGTGGCCTTGTTGGAAGGGTTGGGATAGACCTCCTCACTGTTGCCACATTTGTAGTCGTCTCTGGATTCAACGGCACATTCCGACTTCGATTCATAACATATGCCAATGGCACATCATCATCATCATCTGTAGTAACAGTTGTTCCGAGGGTAGATGCGTTCAATACAACGGGATTTGGTATTCCCTCGTGTACAACTTCATTGACTTCGATGGCCTCTTCTTCATGTTCGCTTCTCATTGGAACTTGTGCACTGCTTCTTAAATTGCGGGCCATATTTGGAGGCGAACTAGTTGATATTGGAGATCTAGCTTCTTCCTCTACGGGTGCCATGGGAATAGGTACGCCTTCGTCGTTGTTGTCGGGGGTGCTTTCCCTCCTCAGTGATGCATATGCCAGCGAAATTGCATCCATATTGTGCACGACGTTCTGCGGTGGATTGCGTACAGGTGAATTTCCCGGAGAAACATACCCATCGTCACTAAAATCAAATGTATTCCCGTATATTGGTCGTGGAGGACTATGTGGCGGCCTAACCATTGCATTCCAAGGATTGTTGCGCAACCGATCCTCTTCATCCCTGCGGTTCTCGCGTTCTCTCATAAAATCAGGAACAACGTTGTCTTCTTCCCCTGAAGACAAAGGCCCATCACGCTCGTCCTCATCGTCTCCATCTGCAAGCACCTGGTCGTAAAAAATGGCTGGGTTGTGTCCACGTTTTTGACGTTCAAGTTTGTTGTTCGCGTAGATATACACCAATGTCTCTGCCTTTGTCGTGGCCAAGTGGTTTCGCACTTTATTGTGCACAAAGGAATACATGCTTCAATTCCTTTCACACGAAGATGCAGAGCACGTCAAACCGAGAATTCGCTTTGCAATTTTTGGAAGAGCATTGCCCCCCACACGATTCCACCATTGATGAGGCAATAATTGACATTCAATGATATCGGGAGCCTCATGTAAAGGATCGAATGCACCTGTCTTCTCTTCAAATTGAGTTAGCTCCTGCATTGCTTCCACCACTGACACGTTCAATGGTACGCTCAGTTTTCGTATGACTCGATTCAAAGCTCCCTTCGCGTAGCCATTGTTATGAATAGCCTCCACGTCACTCAAGTATGGATTTAGTAGTGCCCCCGCATAGTGTAGGTCAGTAATCATCAACTTCCAACGAGCATCAAATTGTTTTTCATATCGTGTTGCCACCACTGGATCAAGGAAAAATGGAGCATTCTTGAGAGAATAAATGTGTTCCTTCAAGGCTGTCATCATTACTAAAGCTTTCGGCATTGCCGGGACTTTTCCATCAAAATGACGAAGACAAAGCAGCACGGGCTCTACCATATGGAGGAAATTGTCGCACTGAACCCAGAACTCTTCTGAACGGATATCTTGCCTTGCAAGTTTGGCCTTGCCCATAATGAAATGTCCATTTCTGCGGTTTTGCAAACTCAACTCGAACGTCATGTATGTCTCATCCAGTGTCACGTTGTGCACTGCTTGCTTGCAATCTACCAAACGATCAATCATCAAGAAATTTGTGGCAAAACGTGTTTTGCTTGGAAGTCTCAACACTTTGTTTGGTGAAAATCTCCGAAACAACGCCAAAGTATGTTGGTATTTCTTGATGAACTTCACAATTGATGAAGCCTTTTTTACCAACTCCTTTATTCTCTGATCCTTTTCCCAGTCTTCTAAGAGTAAGTCCAAAATGTGTGCCGCACAACCCTGCCTATAAATGTGAGGGTACCTTTCTTCCAACCTTGCCATCGCCCCCGTCATGACTGCAGCATTGTCCGTACACAATTGCACAACGTTGGTAGGCCCAACTTCCTCAATGTATCGTGCCATCGTCTCAGTCGTGTAAGATATATCCTTCTTTTCCCCAGTACTATCCACTGATCCCAAAAAGACATCCCCGGCGGGACACACCAACATCATATTTAGTAATGGCCGCGAATTAGTATCGGACCAACCATCTGAACAAATTGTCGCTCCATACTGACTTATTGAAACCCTCGTTCGCTCCGAGACCATGGCTTCAACCGATGCCTTCTTAACATCTATCATTTTCGTGCAAATCGCATTATACGGTGGCGGTTGGTACACGAATCCAGCTGCTGCAGTTTGTTTAACAGCATTCACGAAGGCCGGGTGGCGCACAACATTAAATGAAATGTTCGCCTCGTAAAAGAAAGAAGCCCACAACCTATCCAACTCTTGTCTGCGGCCCGTCTGTAATGATTCATCCATGCTTCTTTGCCAAGAAACAGATGGCATGTTCCTCCTTCTCTCAAGCGTTGTTCCAGTAGAATCTACTGAATCATGCGTAGGATTTGGTCTTGCATTTGATTCAAAGGGATTGAGAGACCCTTCTTCTTCGACATCCAACGCAGGTGCGACAATAGGCTCTGCAACATTAACTGGTGCATCATGTCTAGCCGGTGCATCATACATCTCTTCGTAACTCATGGACCTTGGAACTTGCCCCTCGCCAGTCCGAAACTTTTCTCGTACAATTCTAGGGATCTCCTTACAACGCTCCGATGTAGTCGAGCCGCCATAGCCAAAGTGAATCAATGCTCTCTTTCGTACAAATGCTTTGCTCCACCCACAAAATACGCATTTTCGAGCATGGGGGGAATTATCAATTGGGGTACACGGTACTAGCCAAGGGTCCCAATCCTTTGTGGACCTCCGCGTATCATTCATGGTCCCCCCCCTCCCAACACCTTGTCCAGCCATGTAGTAGATCAACATTGGGTCTTCAAAGAAAATGACTACAATAATCACACTAATACTATGGAAGATGTAATGACAAAGCAACCCGCTTAGAGTGGTCTTGTAAACCCTTCTAAACACGGTTGTTGCCCTCCAAAGAAGTTAAACGTCCGCATGAAGCCTCTTTCGAAGGTCCAAGACAAGAGTTTTATCAACGGAGCCAAGGTGATAAAACAAGGGGTACCCCTAGAACTTTATACAAGAAAACTCCTTGGACCCGCGGTCGCCCCATGAGAGAATGCGGGTCCAAAAACCTGAAATCAGTCAGGTGATGGGCGACTGCGGGTCCAGGAGTGGGCGACTGCGGGTCCAGAAGTGGGCGCCACGGGTCCAGAAGTGGGCGCCACGGGTCCAGAAGTGGGCGCCACGGGTCCAGTAATGGGCGACTGCGGGTCCAGAAACAGGCGACTGCGGGTCAGGAACGGGCGACTGCAGGTCCAGTAATGGGCGATTGCGGGTCCAGGAACGGGCGACTGCCATTTGTTTGGATAATTCTTACATCCCCTGGGGTAATTTGGGGCCTATAATTGAAACTATGAATTCAGAATTTCCACTAAAAAAATAAGCCTTGAAAATAAAAAATTCTAGTGTTTGCCCTGGAATGGCAATGAGTAGGTCAATTCACCCTAGCCGTGACAATTGCTCTGAACTTCAATAACAAGTTCTTTTCCAATCCGGCAAGTTTTGAATTTTCCTTTTTTTTTTAATTCTCTTTTAATTCCGAAAGTCCAAACTCCCAAGGTCATTTTCCTGCCAAAATTCCTAGAATATTCAAGTATTCACAATATTGCAAACATAAATAACCAAAAATTCATATCTATATTTATGTACTCTTGTCAAGGAACTACATAGAATTCAATGTGCTTGCATTAAAATGTTCAAAATGGATAATATCCTTTTATATATACATAAGATGGAATATACATAGTCCTCAAAAATGTGCTAAAAATGAAAATCATTCAACATCCATTTTGGCCTTTTCTTTGCGGTCATGAGCCTCACGTTCCATCTCATACAAGACTTTCCTACCTTCCAACTGCAAATTCCTAAGGTATCGGTCATCCTTCCCCAACTTCTTTTCCAACCAAAATTGCTTGTATGATTTTTGGAACTTCAAAAGCGCCTTCAGTGCATCCCAATGTTCTTCCAATTTTGGATCCAATGACAAAGAAACCCCAAGCTTCTTTTTCAAGTCAACTACTTCCGTAAGAGACAATGCTTGTTTAGTAGCCACGTCTTTCCAACCACACATTTCTGCAACACAGTCAAGGGGGGCTTTGTCCTTTAATGCTTTCAAGGAATTTAATCTTGATCGTGCTTCTTCCACCCCTCGCTTCTCCAAGTCTATTTGATCTTCCTCCAGCTTGCATGCTTCCATAATTTTGGCAAGCCGTTCTTTTGCAAACTCATTGCTAGAAGAACTAGATCCTCCAGCATGCCGAGAAGAGAATCTAAGGTAAAATGCTTCCAAGTCTAAAATCTTTGTTATTTGCGTTGACAAAAGAACTTGCCGACTTTCAAGTTCAACACGTAAGCTATTCACAATATCTCCACTCAAAGTTTGCGTTTCTTGATTGCAAAGCTTCTCACATTCTAGATGCTTTTCATCCAACTCATTTAGAAGCTTCTTGAGTTGAGCTTTGTAAACAACTTTGGTGTCCAACATTACTGTGTCAGGGACAGTTCCATCTTCAACAAATTCCTCACTTCGGTACATGTCATCAACACAATCCAATTGGAACAAAGAAGGCTTCACATCTTCTTCTGTTTCCATCTCTGTCCAAAAAACATCATCTTCTGCTTCTTGCATGCATGCAAGCACATACTGCAAAACTTCGTCTTCTTCAGTGCGAGGGACTGTAATCGGATTCACCATAGCAAGAGGCAAAATATCAAGATTTTGTGGTTGCCTAGCTGGTTCATCCTCTTCTTCCATTCTCGGGGGAGGTAAATTTTGTAAAGTAGAAGCCACCATCGCCATGTTTTGGGGCTGCATTGGAGGGTCTTCACCAAGGTTGTCTTCCTCTCCCGAAGATGAATCAGATGACGTCCAATGAAACTGCTCATCGGGCACTCCCTCCTTCAAGTTTTTCTTCTGGCCTAGCCCTTCACGTGGATTGGCAGATAGAGCCGCCCTTGGGATGTCTTTTGTTGGTGGAAGGCGAGCATGCTTCACTCCCTTGATTGAACTCCAATCCACACTTCGAAACAAAATGAGTTCCGCATACACCATTGCACATATGAAATACGGGACTTCGCTCCTGGGCACTGAATATGTGCCATACAAGTATCGATAAATTTCGATACAACGTTGCACAAATGCATCATTACGGCATGGATGCAAATTGGCCGTATTGTTGCGCCGATTCGTGTAGTGCCGATGATAGGGGAATAACTTGTCGATGTGGCACCACCCCACGAAGGACTTACAAGTCTTGGCGGTCTAGTGGCCCGTAATTCGATCCCAACCTCGGTAGGCCACACACGCTGGGTCCAAAAGGATGCGTCGTTGCCTAGGGTGCATGGCTCCTTTTGCCTTGGTCTTCTTCTTGTGGTCCGCCATTGGAGATGCTCTTGAGATTTGGGGCAAGGAATCTAAACTTAACCCTAAACCGCAAAGTATTATTTAGCTAAACTTAACCCTAAACCACAAAGTATTATTTAGCTAAACTTAACCCTAAACCGCAAAGTATTATCTAGCGATTAATGAGTGATGGAGTAAAATCAAGAACATGAGCCACATGTAAGTGAAACTCAAAACCCAAGCTCCCGGGCACGCAATCAACCACTGTAAAGTAGATGAAAGGCAGTACGCAGCAAGAAGGGAAAGTGGCGAAGTCGGGTGGGGAGACAGCTAATTAACCCGCAATCGCCCTGGGGCGAGTGCGGGAAGGGGCGCGTGCAGGTCTGAGAGCGACCGCGGGTAGGGCAACTGCGGGTCTAAGGGGCCGACTGTGAAGGCGACTGCGGGTAGGGCGACTGCGGGTCTGGGGCTACTGGGGATGGGCGACCATGGGTCGATGGCTATAGAAGTACTGGGGTCCTGCGTGACTGCGGGTAGGGCGACTGCGGGTCTGGGGCTACTGGGGATGGGCGACCATGGGTCGATGGCTATAGAAGTACTGGGGTCCTGCGTGACTGCGGGTAGGGCGACTGCGGGTAGGGCAACTACGGGTCTGGGGCTACTGGGGATGGGCGACCGCGTGTGGGGCACCACAGAGTAATTTCTGGACCCCTATAGTGGGGCGACCGCGGGTGGGCGACTGTGGGTACAGGGCGGGATTTTGAATTTCTGAACCTCTAAGACTTTCACTTTGAAGTTCTCTTACACAAAATTGTAGACATAAATTTTAGTTACCAATGTACTTCATAAAAATGTATTGCACCTTTTCATCTTTTATTTAAAAATTTGGGTTATGCATCTTTAGCCATTTTATTAATTATTGTTGCAACTTATTAGATTTGTCTTGCAAAAAGAGGATTCCCACCTTAACATCACTTCTGCAATTTCAATAAGAAAATAATAAAACATAAGAAATTTACCATCCATGATTCACATGGTTGCGTTTTATTTTCCAATGCAATCTCTATTATGTTTAGTTTGAATTTGTATGGTGAATCCATTGTAAAATAAGATCCAACTATGAAGAATGTGGGATTCTTGATCAATGTAGACCACTTTCGGAGAGCTCCAAAAGAAGGGGTTTGGGAATTGAGGAATAAATACCTTTTATTCATTTATGGTCAAGTGTGATTGACACATTATAAATTGCGTGAGAGAACAAAACTCAATATAATCAATTATACAATGCATAGGATAGGTGTAGTAAGATGGTTGTTCAAATATCTCATAAGGATTGGGTGTGACAGCATGAGCTCCCATATAACTTTCATCATGTGCTTCATCAAGCACCGTGAAGGTATAGTTGGGAACTAATTGTCACAATTAATTGTCATAGCTATTTCCCAGCTGATTTCATGGTTTTGTTCAAATTTTATTTATCTGTACATTCATAGGTATCCAAACAATAAAACTTGTTTCATATTAATTAAAAGTATAGCCATCATATTTACAAACAAAGGGATTAAATGAAGGGCATACATTTGTACATTTTCAATATTTGGGGATTTCAAACTTGTGAACCAAGAATAACAAACCACAACATTTATGGGTATATATTTTATTGGGGGGGTCACATTTATGGGTATATATTTTTTGGGAGGGGTCACATATGTAAACCATTAAAGTATTGGGCACTAATCAATTAAACATTCATATACCATGGACTATTTAGCAAAATATGATCATCCATCTGAGATAAACAATCCATGCATTGTTTAGCAAAATCATAGTATAGAAATGTAAAATGAAGTTCTTTGTCAAGCACATTGCTATTTCACATGTCTAGCATGACTTTAGTACTATTATCTTCATAAATAACTTATTTCTTTTTATGATCCCAACTCAAAAATCAAAATAGGGTCTTATGCCATGGTACAAGGCTGCCGTTTGATGCACCACAACAATGTCTCTAGTCACGAACGATTTGCCCGTGGCACAAGGTTGTCCAAGTTTGCGCGAGCTTGGTTTAACCTATTATTGGTCTGCTCAAAGATATCCGTGGTGTTGATTTGAACGCTCAGAGATTGTGTAAATGCGCATTCCGTCCCGTGCTCATCATCCTAAGGTGGAATTGTCATTAGTACATATGATATTTACAGAATGGGGTACAAACAATACTAACCTAGCAAGTATATTAACTCGTGTTGTGGTATTGCACTAACCTTAATGAGTTGTAACAACAAGCATCCATTCTCAAACTCGAAAAGTTTCTCGACATCCTCAAATTCTTCTAATAAAGCCCTGCATCTCCCGGCCCCCCATATCAATGAATATTAAAACATAACAACTACATATGGGTATTTTTAGCATATAATCTTATAATACAAGTTCTATACTAGAACAACCGAACCTGAGGTTTGTGCAATCTTTTCCTTGCCGAACCCACACATATTCTTCCATCATGGCCCACCCCTCCCTAATGGCCTTATCAAATTGGGCTCCCCAAACAATATCGCGTGTGTTTTGTATCAAACACATCACTCGTCCTGCAGCAAATAAGCACTAATAGTGAGATGAAATGTCCACCACTAACTATCCAACTAGAAATGTTCATTAATACATGTTCATTTCATTATTCAAGGATTCAAATCACCTATACAAAATGAAGGGCAATATTTTACTCACCCATTTTGCTGGCTTGGAAATGGCCTTTGGACTCATTGCATTGGCCATAATGAGCAAAGCAATACAATTTGTAGCCTTTCCAAAAGTCCTTAATCCTATTTCAAAGATCACAAATCAATTCCAATAGAATAGTCATTGTCATGGTGATTCTCCCACCTATTAAAAAGACATTGTCTACAATACAAGTGGATGACAATAAGGAAGTCAAACGCAAACTAAACAAATTTTTACCGGAAATATTCATGGTCGAGAATAATTATGACTTCCTCTGAGCACTTGCTAAATTGAACACCTGCCATTAAGCCTGTAAGGAGCCAAATAACTAATCATTAGCAATGCAAGAAGATTAAATTTGAATAGGCTACATAACAATTGAGGCCCCCCTACGTTACTATAACACCCAAAAATGAAAGAGAATCAATGAAGAACCAAATGAATCATTTTCATTTGAATTGCTAATTGTTTTAAATGTGAATTTAGTGTACCCTTTTTCGGTGACTTCACACCCATTTGTGTGTGCATCCTTATTATTCAACAACTTTGCCACAATGAATGCAATTGCCGTTTCAAGGCCCTCTACATCAAATGGCTTTGATATTCTCACTATCCTAAACTAATGGAAATTTTTTTGGGTTCATTGAAGTATACAAGAAGTGTCTGCTGTATTGTTGGCTGTTTGTGGGAAACCAAAAAAACCACGAGACCTCCACAACATTGGGCCCACATTCAGCCACTATAAGGTAGGTGAACTACAAGGCGCAGTTATGAAAATTATGGACAACAGGCTGGAACAGCCCATGAAATACCCGCGGTCGCCAGGGGCGCATGCGCTAACCCTAACACGGATACTAGGGCGACAGCGCATGGGGCGACCGCGGGTCCGGTCCAAGGATCCCTCGCGTCTTTCAAGGGCGACCTCGGGTGAGGGCGACCTCGGATCAGGGCGACCGCGGGTCAGGGCGACCTCGGGTCCTCGAGGGGGAAACACATTTCAAAATCCCCCCTCCATCAGGGCGACTGCGCATAGGGGGCGACTGCAGGTCAAGGAGAAAATGCAAACTCCTTGACCCGCAGTCGCCCCCTACGCGCAGTCGCCCATATGGAAGGGGAGGGAGACACCAAATACTTTTCCGCCCTCTATCAGGGCGACTGTGCGTAGGGGGCGACTGCGGGTCAAGGTGGGAGACACCAAAAATTTCGAAAATGCAATCTCCCCCCTTCCATCAGGGCGACTGCGCGTAGGGGGCAACTGCGGGTCAAGGTGGGAGACACCAAAAATTTTGAAAATGCAATCTCCCCCCTTCCATTAGGGCGACTGTGCGTAGGGGGCGACTGCGGGTCCCCAGATCACTTCCAAAATCAGACCTGGGGTTCTAGGGCGACTGCGCTTTGGGCGACTGCGGGTATGGGCATGTTTCACAAGATTAATTTTTTTTTTGGGACCCCTCTCCCTTATTGTTTCTAATTCCCTTTAATCATATGTTACTTCCTCCATTTTGTTTACAAATTCAACAAGACAAACAAATCCTAGGTTTTGCATTAGCTCTCCAACACTCCTTTGGCAAGAAGTTCCAAATGAAAGTTTTATGTACATTCTAATAGTGGGGAGGTGTAATTAGATTTATTTGGGCATGATTCACGAGATGGTGTTTTTTTTGGGACCTCTCCCTTATTGTTTCTAATTCCCTTTAATCATATGTTACTTCCTCCATTTTGTTTACAAATTCAACAAGACAAAAAAGACATGATTCTGTTTTAGGTCTAAAACACTACATCTTGTGTAGGATGTGTAAGTATTTTATGTAGGTTTAAGGATTTGATTCTAGATAAAAGTTGTATTATTGTTTTCCAAGGTCTAGGGTCTAGGGTTTAGGGTTTGAGAAACCCTTCACATTGTGAGAATAATTCTTCCATTGCCTTGCTATGTCTTTGATATGAACTGACGCCTAACATTTATTACCAATTTTGGATGTGAGATAAGGAAAAATCAATTAGAATATGCTACAGATGCTAATTAGTGTTGGGTCAGATTAGTTGTTGGTTTAGGGCGACCGCGGGTCATCGACGAAGCAAAAAACACATTTGAATCAGGGCGACTGCGCGTAGGGGGCCACTGCGGGTCGAAGAGACTTCTTTGTGGGCGACCGCGTGTGCAAGTTTCGGGATGGTTTAGTTGGTACCCGCGGTCGCCCACGATCCGCAGTCGCCCTTGATGCGCAGTCGCCCATTTCAGCGCTCCAAAAACGCGCAGTTGCCCATTCCCGCTGTCTTCAGACCCGCAGTCGCCCCTCCTCAAACCCGCAGTCGCCCCACTTCAAACCCGCAGTCGCCCCCTCCCGATCCGCAGTCACCCAAACGCACGCGCCCTGAGGCGACTTCGGGTACTTAAGCGTTAGCCCCACTTTTGATTCTCACCTTACTTTAGCCTTGCGCATTGTCTTTCACCTACCTTCAGGTGGCTGGATGCGTGCCCGTGGGCTGGGGTTTCAATTGGGGGGGGAATTTTTACCCTTTCAATCTACGAATTTTGAACTACGGTTTTGAATTGTTCCTAAGTACAACATGGCTTTTCCACATGAAGGCAACACTACAAGGAGAAAGTCTTTATGGGATCTGGACCTTGATGATCCAATTTTTTTCGAGGTTCCGATAGCTGTAAATGAAAACGAAGAAGGAGGGAGTCAAGAGCGACGGAAGGGCAAGAAGCAGAAGTCAGCACATGACAAGGACTCCAACTATCCTCCCCCGAGTTATACCCGATATGCATACGAAGCGTGTCTCCAGTGGTACGCAGGGAAAAGTGTACAATTCTTGGAGGCAAGCTATTTGAGGTGTCCTACAACTGGTAGTGTGGCCTTGCCAAACGATTTACAAGCACGGATTTTAACCAAGCTAAAGGGATCCGATGATTTCGCAGACATTGACTTGAC
Source organism: Rhytidiadelphus loreus (assembly GCA_947034895.1). Taxonomy (NCBI): domain Eukaryota; kingdom Viridiplantae; phylum Streptophyta; class Bryopsida; order Hypnales; family Hylocomiaceae; genus Rhytidiadelphus; species Rhytidiadelphus loreus. The sequence continues at coordinate 20,598,085 of OX344765.1, read as the reverse complement.
ATATTCTTCGAGACTATTTGAATGGCTTGATAACACATTGAAAGCGGTGATGTTCAATACCAAGAAATTGATGGAGGAACATCGACCGTTTCTTCCGATAGTAGAGGAATTAGAAGACATCAAGGCATTCCGCCAAAAAATGGAGTGGTGGTCCAGCGCAGTGAAGAAATTGGCAAGAGGCTCGGCAAGGGGTTTTAAGTGGAAAAATGCAACGGTGCAGGCAGCATTTGCACGAGATGGTGGATTGTGTATCACGTGGATCCCCGATACGGCGAAAGTGGTGCCCCTTAGTGCTTTTGAACGTGAAGGGGGGTATGCAAAAGTGCGTAAAGTACACTTTGAAGGAATGGATACAATTCCAAGCTACATCGCTTTTGCTGGGAAAGTATCCAAGGCAATAAACCCGCGCGAGGGGAGAGCGCAACGATCCATGGAGGCCCTTGCATGCCCCTTGAACCACCCTGGCATCATTAAGTTTTTTGCCATTCATTCTCGCACGAATGAAGCGTACACTTTGTGGTGGAATGGGGGCCATTTGAATGAGTTGAGGCATTTAGATCGTTCTGTATCACCAACCATTGACTGGCATGAAATGCAAAAAGCCACAAGACTTCCTGAAGAGAAACAAAAAGAACTTGGTCTCTTCCGAAGGCACAAGGCAAAGTTGGCATAGGCTTTAGTATATGTGACAAATCTCATGCACAAGTGCCGTGTGCTACACAATGACTTGTCTCCCATGAACATCATGTTGCATTTTCCGGATTATTCAAACGACATAATCAACATTGGAATTTGTGATTTTGGAATATCAAGTCGTTTTGACAAAAACGCGCCTTCACATTTTGGAAAGCCATCTGAGGCCGAGAGGGATCAATACCGAGAAGGTCGTTGGTGGGTTGCCCCGGAGTTGTTTTATGCATATGGACCTCCAAATTCCGATACAAGCATACCGATCATGCAACAACGGTATAAATATACGCAATAGTCAGACTCGTATTCTATTGGGAAGTTGACCGAATGGATGAGAATTGGTGATATGGACGATTGGGACAAGGATTTGTTCAAGAACCGCGAGGGATCAATGTACTTTGGAATGAAGTTGCGTGAACTCGTGAACACTAACCCAAAGAAGAGACCAACGTGTATAGAGATCACAAATTCCCTTATGTCTCCACCATGGTCCATGATGCCCCCCGAATTGGTGTTCCGAGACTCACCTTTGTAATAGGATAGTCTAGAGCAAGAGTTTAGTGCTGCAAGCAATGAGCTTGGTGGCCAATTATGTGTTGCTTACTTTGTAATATTTTCCTATAATATATGAAGGAATTTTATGCTACGCGCCTTGTCTTTAGAAAAACAATTACTCAATGGGCTATTTGTCAAATTGTATATATTGAATATGGCCTTTTACACATTGTTATGCAAAGTATAACAACTTTTGAATTCAAATGTTCTTGGTCCTTTTTGATTCCGTAGTATATAATGGACGCAAGGAAAATAAGAAAATGAAAATAAATTAGTTGGTAATTGATGTTGAAGACTTGTATTATTTCTTGAATAAAATGTGCTAGTATGCACTTGAAAGGAGTTTTACTTTCATGGTCATTGAATTCAAATAGTTGTTTTTTCAATCCCTAAAAAAATGTAAGCCATACATCATTTACATTCTCTTATTATTTTTTCTATTTCCAAAAATAAAAGCAAGTTTTTTTTCTTTTCCTATTTATTCTAATTCAAATATAGGAAACATACATTTTAGACTTTTTTAGACTTTTCCTTTTTATTCATACTTTACCTATTTCAAAATAGATGAGAGATGTTTTTATTTATTTATTTAACCTTTTTCGCTCTCTTCCTATTTATTTTATTTGGAAAAAGGAAGTTCATTGACTTCTTGCGACCCCTTTTTTTTTTTGAGACAATGAAACAAGAGTGGATATTGCAAAAAAGATATGTAGCCATAATCTTTGTCATTTATTAAACACGCAATTCGAGAAAACTTGGATGAATTCAATAATAAATGTAAATCTGGTTTTACCATATATATTATTCCTAGTAGCATAATGTTTTCCTACCATATTCTTTTTTTTGGTATATGTCATCCAAATTGATAAAAACACACATTCTTTCATAGATGGTTGGAGTATGATATAAGTCCAACAATGACTTTCATTTATAGATTTGTGTCCGTACAAGAAATTTAGTTATTAGGCATGTAATTTACCAAAATTAGTGTGTGTAACATAGTATGTAATTTGAGTCTACATCCAAAAATACATAATGAACATCTCATGTCAAAACAATTACAAAGACATTATTGTTACAATTGCAATGGTTAATACTTAATAATCATAACATTGGTTATTACCAATTGAATTAGTTATTAACAATAAAATTAGTCATTAACAATGAAGTAAGTCATTTACAATAAAATTAAGAATTAACAATGAAATTAATTAATAAGAAAAAAATTAGTTAACAAGAACTTCTTCTAAAACAATTGCAAAGATTTAACTTTTGTTCAGATAATCAATAAGGAATCCATTTGTACCACAACCGACCTCAACCCTAATGGCTCCCCAAATATAGTATAAAGTATAAACTAGTATTCCATAAATTTTGCAACACAAATGGGATTGAGCTCACAATCCTTTTTTTTTCCCTTGAGATTTGGTGCTCAAAAGCAACAAAAAATTTAGGCTAGCTATAAGCTATAGGAATTTTTTAGGAAAATTTTGGATGAAATTGCTAGAAAAACTTCAACTTCTAGAAAAGTCTTCGATGAAATCGCCACAATGTAAATGAAAATAGAATTTTAGATACTTAGTATCACATTTTCTATCCAGTACGTGGATGAATGTTGAAGCTTGGAGCCCCTCCGTAACATTTAGTATCGCCACTTTCCCAGCACAAGGAAAAATGGAAAAAAATATCACAATCTATAAACATGTACTAAGAAAGAAAAGAAAAGTCCATGCATTAATAGATGGACCCGCAGTCGCCTGGGACCCGCTGTCGCCCAGGACCCGCGGTTGCCTTCGCAAAGTGGACCCGTGGTTGTCCTGGACCCGCGGTCGCCTAGGACCCGCAGTCGCCCTGGACCCGAAGTCGCCCTGGACCCGCGGTCGCCCACTCGCCCGGGCTCCTTCGACCCGCGGTCGCGTTGGAGCACCTGTCTAGACCCGCAGTCGCCCCACTCTAGGACCCGCGGTCGCCCTGGAGCACTTGCGCTGACCCGTAGTCGCCCCACTTCCGGACCCGCGGTCGCCCTGGAGCACTGGGCTGACCCACACTCGCCCCACTTCAGAACCCGCACGCGCCCCAGGGGCGACCTCGGGTACATCAACGTTGTCGTGTAGAGAGAGTTTGCCTCGGGAAATCACGAGGATTCTGGTTGCGACTAGAAATGGCTCGGGAATGAAATAAATTGTAACTTGTCGAATCTTCAAATCTTCGAGTCTTCAAATCTTCAAACTGCTACTCGTTGTCCTATCCTGTTGTGTTTCTAAATAGGCCAAGGGTTAAGGTAGGGTGATAAGAAACCACGGGCTTCGAACGTGTAAAACGGGACGGCCAGACCACGAGCTGAGCTGTCCGAGGGATTGGATCCTAAATTTCAAACCCATGGTGACCAACAAACTTGCCTCACCAGTGGGAACAACATAAAAGTCTCGACCATGTGGGCAATTAACCCCACTTCGTCGCATCCACAACACCAAATGAGGCTAGTATTGGTGTGAACCAAACTGCCCGCAACAATAAAATGAAATTTACAAAGCCACAAGTCACACACACACAAACACACAAGTCTTCCAACTCCTTCAACTCCAACTCCTTCAACTCCAATTCCAACTCCTTCAACTCCAATTCCAACTCTTTCAACTCCAACTCCCAAGCTGATCTTTGGATGAGTGTCTCTGTTGATCTATAACTCCAAATGAACTAAATGATAGCTTTTCGAAAAGCTAAAACAATCATCTACTTCTCCTCCAAATTTCATACAATTCTAAGACTCTGTCCAACCTCTATGGCCATCCAAAGTTTCGGCCTTGAGAAGGGAAAGGCAGCAGACCTTCCTTCGCTTCCACACTCACAACTTTCTCATACAAACTCCAAACAGAACAAATGATAGCTTCATGAAAAACTAACACAATTTCCTACACTCCCTCCAAATTTCATGGCAAAACAAGAACCTGTCCGTCTTTTATGGTTGGTCGAAGACTCTGCCTCTTAATTTTAAAGGCAACAAACCTCCCTCCACTCAAACTAGCACAACTTTTGCTTCACAACTCCAAATCAAGAAAGTGAGATCAATTTGGAAACTACACACCATGATACACAACACCTTCAAATTCACAACACAATGGGCCCTCAAACATTCGGGCCTTCCTAAACTCACAACGGGAGAGAAGATGAATAGTGTTCCCTTTTTTCTCCACTTTATCTCTACTCTAACCACACAAACAAGTGGGGTCAGCCCCTAACTCACTCCCAAAGCTCTCACATCAATAATTGAGCCCTTATTTGACCCCACAACTATCTCTTTATCTTTATCTTAGAAAGAAAATTCACTTCAAGTTCACCTAAAAGGAAAACTATTTCATTAATTCCTTTCTATTTTTTCTTTCTCTATTTTCAACACCCAAAATGAAATCTACAAACAACTAACATAAAATAAATGTCTTCTCAAAGGTAAAAAACTAAAGTCTTCAAAGAAACTTCACTCCATCTTCAAGAACTTGAGAATTCGCTTGATGGTAGTAGCAACAAACTTAACACGATCCGCCTTTGTCAAGGGATTGACCGGCCCCTCTAACCATCGTTGGTGACCGCGACTCCCTTTAATAGGCCTGACCATACAATAGTATTGATCGTCGTTAAGACCTTCAAAACTCCCTTCGAATGTCACTTCTTGGGTACCAGGTTCAACACACCCAACCTGCAACAAGATCACTAGTGCTCGAGCTCCACGCTGTAGGTTCCCGTGCCATCGCTGCTCCACACGGGGTTGCTTTGGCGGTCGAGAAGGCCCAGATTCATCTTGAGGACGCTCGTGCGATAATGAAAGACCTAGCGGCTGAAGAGGTTGAGCCGGTAGTTGAGATAACGAAAACTCAAACTCCGATTCTGGTAGAGGCTCCTCATCCTGAGACTCAGAAAAAACCCTCCAATTCGACATACTGAAATCTATAACATACAATAAAGAAACTACTTCAAGTTTGGTGGCATTCTAAGATGATAACCTATTCTTATACAGATGGCTCATGTCATCATGAGAAGGCGTCATCTTGAAGCTACTAAGGATGATGTCATCTTTATTTTTATATTATTAAAATCAAATCTATGGAAATAATGTATTACTATGCATTTTTATACTATGTACGCATTTACAGTGCGACAGCGTTCTCCTCCACCCGTAGTCGCCATTAAATTTTCCCTGGCATTCTGCGCACTGTCTTTCACCTGCTGACGTGGCTGAATGCGTGCACAGAAGCTAGGGGTTTGAGTTGGGGGGGGGGATTTTTGTCCCTTTGCACATCTCATTTTATTCACACTTGGATGACATAGGGTGTTTCACGAGAACATTGTATTTTTGTAAATGTTAAATGTGATAGGATTACGTTTAGCATTTTTTACACCTACGGTTTAGGCTTGCAACCCTAAACCGCATAGTACTTAGTTGGCTACTTTTGAGACGAAGTGATCGTTATGGAGGGCGAGGACTCTCAACCGCCACACGGTATGTCAAGATACCGACTTCGGCTCAACAAAAAGGCGGTTCGTGACAAGGATCGTAAAAGGAGCGGCAAACCTCGCAAGAAACGTGTACCCATCTTGTTGCATCCAAAGATGAAGGCCTTTTGGGGATGGGAAGTAGAACCAGAGCCTTGGACATATGAAACTGTAAACAAATATGTGGATTGGTGCCACATCAACAAGTTGTTCCCGTTTTGGCAACACCCTTTGCACGTGAAGTCTAATAAGGCAAATTTGGCTTACTGCAAGAGTGTTGTCTTCCAGCGAAGGTGTTTGGAGGTATGGCAGCAACTCTATTTGGAGTCCCAGCCTTATCGAAATGACAACTTCTCTTTCTATCTTGTGCAAATGGTGTACGTTGAAGTTCAATTGAAGAAAAAGGTAGATTGGACAACCTTGAAGGAGCTTCCTATCGGTGACCGCCCGGACAGACCGATAGTGCTGGATGAAGAAGGACTTCTTCAAACAAATCAGAAGCTTTTAGAGGCAAAGCCTGGCAAGTTGGCTGTTGGTGATGACCAAGTTCAATGGTCTTCAACTTCTAGCTCAGATGAGTACACTCACGAATACGATGGATATTCTTTTGAGAGTGACGACGAAGACATTGGCAAAGAAAAACAAGAGGCGGCTGAAGACGTTCAAGTTGACAAGAAGGGCAAGAGGAAGCTTGAGGAGCCGCAATCATTGTCCAAGATTCAAAAACAAAGCGAAGATGTTCATGTACCGATCAATGTGGACCGTTCTGGTGCAGACATTGGGTCTAGCGGAAGTAGTGACAATGATTCGGAAGACAATTTGGAGATGTTGGGCACTAAGATCGAAAGTGCACGAGCAGCTTTGACTTCAACAGTAGTGGATCTTATGAATTTGAAAGAGAAGGTACAACATCTTCCAGTGAATCCAACTGTTGTGGATGGGTTGAAGAAGGAGTTAGAGGCGACTGAAAACGCCATTGCTGAAAATGAGAAGATTTACTCTAAGTTAAACAAAAGTAGAGTAAATTATTTCAAGAAGATCGAAGACGGGCGAGCACACATTTCCGATGATTTAGCGGTGCTTCAAAATAAACTTGATCTTTTGCAACGTGATAAATGGTCCCATCAAAGCGAAAGGAGAAGCTTGAATCTTCAAATACGTGAGCTAGAGATGGAATATTATGATGATGCCTTAAAAGAAGCCAAAAAAGAGGGCATTTTGGCTTTAGCTCCGGATTATGGTAGCAATACAGAAGAAAGAGCAACGCTTTTTTATTTGGTGAAGCTACTGGAGAAAAAACAAGAGTTGTTGCACGAGGGCATATTGGACTTGGAGCACCACATCCTTTATTTTAAGGAATGGTGCAAGTGGGCCTATGAAGGCATAGGTGCCACCGTGCGGAACTTCAAAGAATGAGACCGGAGCCCAAAGAAAGTGACTTTGTGAATAGTGAAAAAAATGCTTAGTGGTTGGATCTAGTGTGGTAGAAAAAAACAATTTGGCCTTCCAATTTTTGATTTTCCAAAGTTTTTGTGGAATAAAGAAATTCACACCTTTGTTTTTGAAATGTACATATGTTTTTATTATATTTTGAATACGAGGGCTATGAATTTGGTGTCTTTGCAAGAATGGATGTCAGAGATGGTACCTACGGGCTGAAATTTGGGACTGAATTTTTGAAACTTTATTTGAAGATAGAAAAAACGATTACCTTTGTGGTAATATAACTTTTTTTCCAATCGGTGCCCGGGAACAAAAGTTATGCCCATATAGTCCAAACTCCAAAGCAAGGGAGAATGGGCAGCAAAAAAATGTGACAAGCATTTGAATTTATTTTTCTAAGTTTTTTTCCCTCATAGATTATAATTTTGTCTATCCGGAAAGCTTTTTTTCATTTCATTTGGATATTTTATGAGAAAGTTATGGACAATCTTGTTTATTGGGCAATTAGAGCTTCTGGTGGGAAAAATACCTTGTAAGATTAATTTAGGAACGCAATTTTGGCAATTGTTCAAGAAAAGAAGTTTGACATGGTTTAGTTTGCTTGCAACAACAATTTGACCGTGGGGATTAGTGCATTTTAATTCTATCTTAGAAAGAAAATAGATTTTCATTCAATCTCATATGTACTTCTATTCTACAAGTTTTTTAAGAATGAAAATTAAGTTTTTTTGAAAACCTTTTTTTTATTTAGACTCTCAACTCAATTCTCCACTATATTTGTTTAAAGCTCAAAACTCTGTAGTGCAAGAAATTAAAGTGAAAAATGTTAAAAGTCAAATAATGTAGTCCAGCAATGTGCTGAAAAAATTGTTTTTTTCACTCTAAATGCGGATATCTTGCAATCTGTAAGATGAAAAATTCTGAAATTTTTTCCACACATTCTCATACTAGTAAGGTGTAAGATCCTATGGTTATGTGTGGGAAAAAAACAATTTTCAAAAACAATTTTGGATACTTTAAGAAATTGTTGAGTAGATGTAGGTAAGATGTAGTTGTAAAATTTAAATAATGAATATCTCTAAAATGAAATGAAAATGGTGAGAGTGTGCTATCAAGTGAAGTTAACTATGTGACCGGACCTAATTTTTTTTTAGATTGTAGAAATTGCCTGGAGAAACAAATCCTACAAGCAACTTTTAAAAGAAGAAGTTGTAGACTCAAGTTGCCCGCCAAAGAAAATGGTCCATAACTTTCTCATAAAAAATCTGAATGGAATGAATCAAATTTTTCCATGTAAACCAAAACATGTTGTATGAGAAAAAAATCCAAAAGGAAAAAATTCATTAAAAGATTTGAAGATAGCAATTTTGTGGGGACCGTGTATGGAATCATTGTGCGAGGCATTACAACAAATGTATTTGCATTTCACCAATTACATTTTAGGCTACAAATGTATAAGTATGCCCAAACCTTCAAAACCAAAGCAATAGAAGGTTGTTGTCCATAAGCATAGTAGTACAATACACAGCCAAGGCGGTATAGTTTTAGAAGCCAACATCTGAACCCTAACTTTTGCTAGAGTACTACATTGTGCGAGTATGGATATACTATGGCCCTTATACTATGGGCCTTACATCTTGTATACTACTACGATTAACTAGAACCACCGTTGAAGTAAGTATCTCATAGAAATATTTAGTTCAAGTCCATTGGATTGTTATGAGAACCACTCGTTGCACCTTGTTCGTAATCATTGGACTCTCCAACAAGGAGTTTCTTCTTAGCACGAGTCCTTGAAGCAGGTCCATCTGCTTCTAAAATAGATTCCAAGACATTGGAGTTCTTGAGAGCTTCAAGTGTCCTTTTAGTTTGCGGAGAGTGTAACTCCAATAGATAATCGAGTGCTTGGCTTTGATAATAAGGCCCGTATGTTGAGTCGAGGTAAGCCATACTATTCAAGTCTTCTGGAGTGGCATTTTCATCACGATTAGCCCCTTGTTCACCTTCAAAATTCCAACGGTGTCCTTCCGGATGAGCACCCCACTTGAAGGTTTGGGATGTCTTATCAAAATATCCACCAAGGCATTGAAAAAAAAACGCCCTCTTCCCTGCATTGTGAGCTCCTTTTCCCATAAGGTTGAATGCCACTCTTAGAATTTCATGCGGGTCCGTTTCCCAATTCAATTGTGAGGCAGCAGCTCCCATTTCTTGATCATGTAGGCCTTCTTGCCAACTCCAAAGCAAGTCTCGTCCCCAAAATCATATCTCTGCCGTCGTGTCTCTATTGTGTTCCCAAGAAGGTGGCATGTAAGTCATCAAGTTGAACATGGTATACAAGCGATCATGGAATGGTGCTGCACAAATCACACATCGTCGTCTAATCAGACATTGAGTGATGAGACACTGAGGATGGTACACATGTGTACATGATCCAAGTGCCCATCCTCCTTCTGGCCCAAATTGTTCTAGACATATGGGGCATTTGGTATGATCCAAGACGAAATGAGCTGGCTTTGGCCACAATAGACTTTGGTCTTTTTCGTTGAAGTGACTAGACATCTGATTTCCATGGTCCCAACCATTTTGTGCCCAGTCTATGACATTTTTTTCCGCCACGTCAAGCATGAACATGTTATCTGGAAACATGTCCTCCGTCAATGCCCATGATGTCAATCCATTCTCTCGTTTAGGGGCATTTGCTACAAAGTTCTTCGAAACTTTGTCTACCTCTTTCGCAACTTGTTGAGATCGATCCACGGAGAGAATGCACGCGACCTTCCAATGATAGTATGTCGCTGCCAACACTGCCAACTTCTCTCGAAGCATTCTATTTTCCTCAGCCAAATCAAGTTCCTTTGATGATTGTAGATGTGGAATGGCAGGTAACGAAAGTGAATCCTGAGTCCCTTGCAAACCATCAACGTGCGGATTGCTAGAATCTCTTGAGACGAACGGAAGTGGTGCCATTGGAAGAATTGAAGAACGCTTCGTACGCTTGGCAGGGGGAGAAAGGTGAATGACATCGCTGGTGAGGTCCCCAACAAGCTTGTCTAAGTGATGTGGATCCTGCTCAACAAAGGTTTCGTCCATGTCCGACAATGTGAAAGTCTGACGCTCTTTTTCTTGAAGGCCTTGTAATTCTTTGGATTGTTGAGAAATGAGAGCATTTTTTTGTTCACATGTAGACCGCCATTTCTTCACATCACCTTCTAAGGTTGCAATTTGTACATCCTTGGTCTTCAAGAGGTCGAGAGCCTTCGCCAACGTCATCGCATTGTGAACAACATCAGATTCAGACTGTGGAATGGGAATGTGACTTGTGGCACATACGGGTGAGTCGTCACTTAAAGCAAAGTCAAAGACGTTGCTGGCGTCTTGTGGTGGCAAGATTGGAGTCGCAATTGTGGTTGAGGTTGATGCCAATCTAATTTTCGTGGTGGACCGTCGCACCTTCGCAGGATGTTTCATCTTCTTTCCCCGCGATGATGAAGCGGCTTGAACATTTGGATCTGGAACTGGAACTGGAACTGGAACTTGGACGGGGGTGATAATCTGCTCCTTCACTCGTACAAGCTTAGGAATCCGTGTGCCATCTGAATCATTATCCTCTTCTGATTCTTCCGTGTCCACCTCTTGAGTTTCTTTGTTTTGTGGATCACTTCGAAAAGGCCCAAGTCCACCCTCCGGAAATTTGAGAACCCCTCTTGGAATTATTCCAACTTCTGGACGCTTCACGTAGGTACTTTCTTTGATCGTGGTCCAGTCAACTTGTTTGTTCAAGGCGACCTCAGCATAGGCACCTCTAACAATGAACAAAGGGGCCTCATTCCTATCTACAAAAGGGGTTTTGTAGAGGACCTACCACAATTCTAAACACCTTCGTATGAAAGCTGGATTTTCACAATACTTCAAATTTGCCTTGTTATTGTGTCGGTTGTGATGATGGCGCCATGCCGGAAAGAACTTCCCGATGTGACACCATTCAATGTAGTCTTTGCACACCTGCATACTCCAAGGCTTTGGCTCCTCGTTCCACTCTTTGAAAGCTAGGTGGTTATCATTGTTCAACACATGCCATCGCTTCTTGTGAATGTTACCCCTCCTTTTTCTAGTCTTGTCTTTGGCAACCTTCCTAATTGCACCAGGAGTGCGTACAGTGGAAAAACCCGGAAGGGACCCATCACTGCTACCTCCAGTTGCCATGAGATTTGCGGACGTCGCAAAATTCTAAGAACCAAATGATAGCAAAAAATAGTATATATATTATCCAAAAGGGTCACGCATGCAGCCAACAAAGGTTGCAAGACAGAAAGCCTCAATGGAAAATGAAGGTGATAGCATGATGATGGGCTACTGGCTATATAGGGCGAGTGACTTCGGTCTAGGGGGGCGAGTACGGATAGGGCAACTACGTATCCAGCGACTGCGGGTCTGGGTAGGGCGACTGCGGGTCTCGAGAGGGCGACAGCGGGTCCAAATTGGGCGACTTCGGGTCCACCACCGGGTCTAGGTACCTTTTGCGCACCCGCGGTCGCCCACCCAAGAACACTTCCTGAACCCGCGGTCTCCCTGCCAAACCCGTAGTCGCCCACCCGCGGTCTCCCTCAGAAATCTGCAGTCGCCCACCCGCAGTCGCCCACCCGCAGTCGCCCCTACCCGCACTCTCCTACCCGTACGCGCCCTCCAGTTTGCCAAGTGGATGCCATGTGGCATCCACCTGGAGGGGGGTAATTTCTTGTAAAGTCAAAGGTAAATTTGACTTTTCGTGACGTCGCGCGGGCTCTACTAGACATTGCGCGACGTCTGTCTGTCGCGGTGTCGCGCTGTCGCAACGAACAACCCTGTTCAGGACTTAAATGTTGAGGAGATGGTGGACATGCCGTCATGCAACTTATCTGAAACAGTCCATAATAGGTGGTTGCAGCAGTCAAGTAATCGGGGTAATGATTTATTTGCCGCCACGTCTGATGACTGCATTCGAGCTTTCATGCAAATGACCAATTATCGAGCTTTTCTTAAAGGCAACATATCAAGGTCAGGGCCCTCCAAGGAGGAGTTAAAGTTACGAGGCGCTAGACGTAGCAGTGATCCAAAGAAGATTGCGGAGGCACTCAATGACCTTCCTGGAGGGGCCGGTGTTGCATCACGTATTCCGCATTTGGAAGGCGAAGAAGTATTTGGTAGCAGTAAGCGCAAGCTTGACCTTCCCATTGGGTCAGATGGTGACTCCCATCGTCCAGACAAGGTAAACTTCTCTCAACCCCGAGTACAGACACGATCGACACGTTCACCCACGGTTGCCCCTAATGAAGCAGACGCGCGGGTTGATTCTGCCCATGTACCACATGTGACAACTGCAATGGAGAGTGAATGTGATACTTCACAGTGGCATATTGCAAGAATTTCGCACAAGTCCAGTTGCAAGTGTCACGCGCAACAAAGAAGTTCAAACATCCGTTGCGTTGCCAAAATTGCAAAGGGATCTAGAGGTACTCCAACTCCGATCTACCGTGGTAGAAAAAAATAGTATGGCGGAAACAAGGAGATCATAACCGACTTCTGGTTTTGCCTAGATGATATTGAACGATGTGTACGAGGCTCTAAACGTAGTTGGGTAATTGATTGGCCCCAAGTCCCGGATGTGTGGCCTGTACTAACAGGCACTAATTTGACCCGCCAAGAGACGTTGCTACTGCAGGAGGCTGGTTTCCAGCTACAACAGCGGCCAACTATGTCCCCTCGACGTTTGTTCACCATGTCCAATGTTTTCCAAGCCATCTACTATGATCATCCTAGTCCTACACATGCAAACGCAAATCCAACTACTCGAAGGAGCAAGGCTATTCGACGTATTGCAAATGCTCCTACAACAGAGCACCACAATAAATGGGAGAGCGCTGGTAATGTCAAGGGAACGATTCTAGGAGTAACCTTGCTCCCCTTCCCTAGACTTGGAGCCATTATCTCCCTTCAATCCGGACTTGAGCCAAGGCAAAAGCTTTATCGCATTACACTTGGCATGTATCCAGAGTGCACTTGTCCCGATTTTGTCGACATGGCCGTTTCAGCAATTGGTGGACGCCAACAGTATGTGCATTGCAAACATCTTTATTACTTACTTCGCTACTTCAGCAAAATGAATCCGACAGAGGATAAGTTCATACATTCTCCAAGCTTCAACTTCAATGAAGTGAAGCTCCTTCTCACAAAGGCCGGTATCATCAAAGTTTCGGAAGATAGTCTTCAACATGTTTAGAAGTCCAACAATACCTAAGTGATCGGTGTTAATGATTGAAGGACTGTAGACTAAAGTTAGATGTCTAGCTTCAGAAGTACCATTTTGTATTTGGACAAATACAGTAATTTCTTGAAGTATTCAGTACAGCCTATTTTCAATCAAAATTTGCATTTTCCTATAGGTCATCTGTTTGTCTTTCACAATATATACTTCTATTACTATAACCAATGATTAAAATTCAAAAATTTATACAAATTGTACATAACCACGGTAATAGATCCATGGTAAGAAGTCATGGGTGCTAAGTCCACGGTAACTGGCCCATGGTGCTAAGTCCACGGTCATAGGTCCACGGTCATTGTGTACTAAAATTTACTCGAAATAGTAAGTTTTATAATAATTATTAAAAAAATTCTATTTTTTGAAATATTACTCAGTTTTTTATAATTTCATAACTCCGCGCTCACATACTTCCTGCTCAACGCTCGCAGGCTCGCGCTCACACGCTCACAATCTAGCACCGTTGGTAGGAAAACACCTATGTTCCTCGATGTCGGTGAATGCTTCCCAGAGATGAGAATGTAGAGTGAAATGAAGAACTTCTTCGTTACAAACCATGGCTCGAAGTTGTATATCAATATGAGCACTGGCCACGTTGACCAATTGGTGTTGCTCAATTTGAATGGATTGACGCCGTCCAATGCTAAAGCCAGGCGCATATTCCTCTTTTCAACGCCGAAGTTGCCAAACGCAGCATCTTCATCAATGTGCTTCCATGCAGGACTGTCCACAACTGACCTCATTATACCGTCATCGCTGACATGTTTAGTGTACCCGGTCAACATCTCTGCTATCTCTGCTGATCGCCACATGCGCTTTAAGCGAGGTATCAATGGAAAGTGACGAATGACCTTTGCAGGAATTGTATGGCTTCCTTCCAACCAGCGAGACTTCTGACACTTTGGACAATTGTCTAGTGCCGCGTCTTCACCATCATACAACACACATCCATTTGGGCATGCATGTATATTATGGTAGTTCAAACCCAACTGCCGAATCGTCTTGCGTGCTGCATAATGACTACTGGGAAGTTTATTTCCAGCGGGCAACATGTCTTCTGACAAATAATGGAGCAACTCGTCAGTGAATTTGTTGCTGACGCGAAAGACAAGGCACATGTTCATTATCACAACAATTGCTGAAACAACACTTGTCTTTGCGCCTGCATACAACGGCATCGTTGCTTGCTTGTACAAATCCTCTAAGCCGTCCACGCCGTCACTCTCAGTGTCATCATTCTCCGGCACATTGTCAACTGGAATAGTCTCCCTGTGCAAAGCATCTCTTCGATCAAAGGCCTCCATCACTTGCCTCTGTACGTCGTGGTACTCGTCTAATACAGGCTCTTCGTCAATGCATGAGTCACCGCCCTCAACGTCCACTACATCCTCTACTACATCAGCATTCTCAACATCCGAAGGTTCGTTGTCTTCTACAATGTCGTCATCATACGCCACATCTTCCACCCAAATGCCACGAACAGGATATCCCTCGGGTGGGTCCCCACCAATCATAGACTTCGTCAGAAATGGATCGCCGCCAACAGAAGCATGATGTTTGCGTATCATGGCTATGCTTTTTCGTAAACCTCCATGACAGTCCTAGCAAGGACAGAGAAACGCAGGCACATTCAACTCCGTTGCCACTCGCAACTCGGTTTGCAGAATTAGGTCACCTGCTGGGATGTGTCGGAGTGTGCGACCATCACTGGCGATGCGCACTCTTGTTGCCCGCTTGCGCAATTCAGGCATTGTGATTTAAAATAATGTACACATGTACTCCTCTGCACGTCTTCTTTCCTCAGCAATGCAGGAACTATGTAGATAGAAGCAGAGGTCTTCGTACTGCACATACAGAAAATGCGTCATGAACATGCATGTCTTTAGCTGCGCATGAACATAGACATTTTGCTTACACTACTTGTCAAGGCACTTTAGAAATGCAAGTACTGTGCATACATGTTCACAAAATTTGGCGCTCTGTGCGTTGGATTGTATGTTGGAGGCAGACACTGTCGTAGTCCATGCACTGCAATTCATAGACCAAATGAACATTGTTAGTGGTTCTAGCGATTGAATGAACATGTGCGCTAAATGTGGAACACATGGCAAGTCCATTGCATACAGAAGTACTTTGATTCCGCGTACGTTACCATGACTTACAGTCTTACACATTTGTGGTTCGCAACAGCTTTTCAGAAGTTATACTTTCCAGGATGAATACATCTTGTATGCTCTCAGTTCGCTTACGAATTACAAGTTTCGTTGTTCCAAAACATATTTTCAGAAGCACTGCACTTGCTATATATGTACACTGAGGCTCACATATGTGATTCCCGATTGACCATGAAGGCAACAATGTCTATTCAGATGACGGCATATAACCTTCAAACTTATTCTGTACATAATACTACTCGTTCATCGTAGCATCGTCATGCGCTGTATATAAATCAAAAGAAGTCAGAATATTAAAAATTGGTGTTCTACACTCTCAGTGCAACAGCAGTCACAGGGGACATAACTGTAGACAGTGTCCAAAATTACGGGCTGTGTGACGCGCTGCTCAACGAAGGTCGATAGCATTCAAAGGATGCATCCTTCTTGCTCTACCATGCTTCACTAACATTGTCAACAATCACCATTCACGATACACTCGTCGACTACAAGAGTACTATACATTTCAGTCCTTGTTGTATGTCTGTACTCTCAAACTTTCATGTACGACAAAGGACTGAACATTGATTCAGTGTAGTTCATAATGTTGTACACCTTCATTTGTTGGATTGCAGTGCAAGTGCGCACATGTTGTAACTGAGCATGCATGCTGACGGGAAGATGAGAACACGCACCAGTACGGAGAAATGTGAGTTCTTCAACGAAATGACTGTGCTCCTTTCAGAATCCGCTGCAATAGCCAGCATACACAAGAGCTTCAGGACTTCGCATAAACGGCTACGATTCCATATGTGCAATACATAATGGCATACTGTGTGGTCATAAACAATTATATAAAAAAGTGTACTATTCATGCACTACTCTTCGTCGAAAGGTTCTCTCAGAAGAAATGACATGCTATACTGCAAAGTAACATTGGAAAGAAATTCAGTGTTTTGTGTACGGCATCATGTCTCCTGCAACTTCATGTCACTTTAATAGTTTGACGTTTTACACAGTCTAAAAGAACTACAAAAATTTGGAAGTAATCACATGTAGCACCATTATCAACAATGTCTGCCCACTTGGCCCTGCCGTGTTTTACGTTCTTCTTCATATTACTTGTCACTTACAGAATGACAGCACTGCGGTAGAGAGTTTCAAGGCCTGCTGAGTAAAGCATGGCAAGCTGAAATTCAGTACGTGCAAAAATGCCATGCTTACAATACAAAAGCAACCATACAATGAAGCGGCTGTGAAGTGCACCTACGGAACTATGTTTCAGCCATAGCCAAAAGAACTCGCTCATACAACCAATTGTCATAGTCTTCTTCCCATTGCTCAAAGGGGTAGCAGCCGTCATAGAACCATGACATGCAGTACAGGTTCTGGTTGTACACATCATCAATGCTACTTCGCTGGAAATCCATACCGCCTACAATACCCCGCTCTAAGTAATACATGTGCGTAGTATATAGGGAAACTAAGTCTTCCAGGTACGTGTTGAAGTGGTCCTCTAAGTTCTGCGGACAATATTCTTCATGGGCATGTACATAGTCCCCCACAGAAGTGTCATCCAAGGACTTGTGACTGTGCAAATCTTGTGGCCCCAATAACATGCCAGGCACAGCACCTCCGGCGCTCATGCCCTGTGTTGAAGTGCGCACATTCTCATACTCACTGTCATCCATGTATTACTGTGGTCGTTGTACTCTGGTGTAACGAATCCCACAAGAGGGCGACATGCGGAAGGATGTGCACTACAGCGTTTCCTTTAACACGTTTGTGACACTAGACACCCTCGTTGACATTTGTATTGACGTCCGCAAGAACAGGGTGCGTTGCACTTTGCGTTGGACGTGCACAACGACGTCTTCAGGCACAGGTTCACTAACCTACAAGACAGGAACAAACTGCTTATAACAATGCTGCACAAAATCTTATAGTCCTTTTTGCAAAAGCAGAGCAAAGAAATGGTCAGGCTGACCAGATGTGCAACCTCTCCTCACTACATGGCCACTCATACAGAATACTACTTCAAAGCAACATTCACCGATGCTTTTACAAAGTCCTACATCTGAACACAGGGAAATGCATAGTATTGTCATCTTTGCATGTTTGGAAGGAAGCACATGCACGCTGGCTTAGGAGAACAGCTGAGCGGGCACAGTCGTGTCCACTGACGTGCAGAAAGGGACATGAAGACATTCGTTGTAACACAGGGACATTGCTCGTGACGTCCACACGAACGCCGTGGACAACGTCCTCGACTTTTCTGTTGTCTGCAATGCAGAAGCCGTGTCCATTCCACGTCTGCAGCACTTGACTTAGTCATGTGAGAAGGAAGTGTACACATTTTGTGCTCTCCATTGCAGCCCAACCTCATTGCGGCAACTACTTGTCCGGACAAGAGTGTTTGCAGTGTGCTATGGCAGTGAATTCTATAGGACAGCATGACAACACACTTTCAATTTGTGAGCGACAAGTACCTGCATGGAGAGACCCTAATTCGAACGTCACGGAGGCAGCTGTCCGTGTTTTCGACGACTTCGTGCAGCAGATTGCATTGTTCACATGTAATGAAACTTTCGTGCATACAGATGCTCTTGCTGTAAAGGATTTTGATTCTGCACTGCCGATAAAACTCCTAGGGATGGCAAATGCTTTGCCAATTTGGTGGATGCCTCCCTGCACCGCCGAACGATCATTTCCGGTACGCCATTTTTGGTAACCCTAGCACGCATTCTTCATAGTTTTGCTGCTTTAAATTCCATTGCCATTGTGTTCTATTCAATGGAAAGCAAAATTTGCACGGATTCTTGCGCCGAGGCATTGCCGTCCCATTTATTTTGTGTATTGCGCCATAGGTCATAGCGCAGAGGCGTGCACGGCAATAGGTGCCACGGTAATAGGACGTACGTTGTTGTAGGTTCCAAGCTCACATCTGTTCCTATATACATTGTTCTTAGTGCATGTTTCACACAACGCCTTTGCTTTCTTCTTTTCTATTGCAACACTGTGCTTTACCTTCGTAGAGGACGTCCGGCTGGTCCCGTACACAGGAGTCCTCCTCATTGTGTGTGCACTTCTGATTCTTCTGGAGAAGGTGATGCCTAAAATTTTGTGTTGGGGGAAATTGGTTGGGCAATCCCTCCTTCACGAAAGCGTAAACTGTTGTAGCCGTAGACCATCGTACATAGTGCACATGCGCATTTTTTTTCTTAATTCTGCTCTTTCAATTCTGTTCGCCGTAGGATGTATTGTGTCATACAGAACCAGCCATACATTACTCCTTCCGAGAGGAACATGAACAAGAATATGTGGGACTTTGTCAATTGTTTGCTTTGTATTGTCGGTGTAGTCAGACATGTTGTTCATAGACTGCAAAGTGCAAATTACTAGTCACGCATTGTTATAGGTAGTCTTCTAGCATAGAAAATTATTGCTACACATGAATGAGTAGTATGCCATAGTTTCATACAACTTGCACATGGACGTTCGGCAATTGCCAGAAAATGGGGTCAACGTAAAGGAAGTACCGTGCAAATTCGTGAGTCCGAACAAGACGTGTGCTTGCACATTTCCATTGCCACAGTGAAGGAAAGCGAGACCATGAATGTTGTGGTTCTAACTTCAGAACATGGAAGTGGTTGTCCTGTGTAGGTTGGCCGTCGCCACTTTCTGCGCTCGTCGTGTCGTCGTTCAAAAATGGTACCCTGTCGTGGCACTTCCATGAAGCGCGCGTCTTTGGCTCCTATGAGCCCTCAAGTTGGCACTTGAAACTCTAAACTTATTTTTCGCGATTTTTAGTTAATTTTTAAGTGAAAAATAGGAAAAAACATATAAAATACAATTATTGTGGGTTTTGGTAGAAGTCCCTACCAAAGAGGTGTGTCATAGCCTTAAATGCGTGAAACACGTAAGACGTTACATTTTCACTAATTTTAGGTCTTATTAGTATAAATAAGTAGTTAAGTCAGTAATTCCGAGCGATGTGAGAATTTGAGAGTTAACCAGTCCTAGTGTCTTGTTCATGTAATACAACACCTATAAGTATACATGTAACAAACTGGTTAAAAGTTAGAATTTAGTCAGAGTCAGTCCAAATCCAATTCGAAAGAGTTAGATTTATTGTTTGCAGGTAATTTTGAGAAATACAGTTATTCACAGATCAAGATGGAGGAAATGATGATTGGAACATATAGAGAGGTGCTTTTCTAGGTCAAAGCATGCCAGGAGGTCAAATAGAAGCTCGATCATCCAAGATTCCCCCGGTATCAAGAATAATTTCCCTCCCGGGTGGAAATTATTAAAGAATTGCTAAAAATAACATTCTTATTGGAGATTTGGTTTTGCCCTTAGTTGATGGACATCTTGTACAAGATTGCCCAAAAGTTTCAGGATTTTACAAAACTCCACAATGACTCCATGGGAAGTCAACCGCTTAAAACTGCATTCGTAAATTCCTAGAAATTATCAATGTTGCGGTAAAATCTCACTAAAAATTAGAATAGTGTTTTGTGTGCCAATAAAGAGCCCTGTCAAGTTTGAAGACATTCCGACATTCCCAAGTACCAGAATTAGGACCGACAACGAATTTTACAAGAATTTACAACTTGGCGACGGGTTGATCAACGAACCAGGAGCTAGCGGTGTCCGAACGGAGCGTTTCAAGGGTCAATTCTTACTCCCACGAATATTCTAAACCACCCAAGACCGACAGTTTCATCAAAAGACACAAACTCCAAAAGTTAGCTTTTTAACTTTTGTTCTGAGTTACCGTGACTCAAAATTGCGCTTTAAAACGGCTGGAGAGGTAGGGGTAAGGGGTATCTTAGGCTAATTGGGGTCTTCTGAACGCGATGGCGCAGTTTGTTTTCAGTTTTGAGTTGTCCCTCAAAAGATAGAGAGGGTCAGCCCTTAGTTTGACTTTTAAAAGGTAATTTTGGATTAATCTGGGTGGATTTTGCAAATATCTCTTGTAAAATCGAAGATTGGATTTGCCCAAGATACTTGTCTTGCGTAAGAAGCCATCTTTTGGACTAAAGAAAGACAATTTAGAACTAACCCTAGATTAAAACACAAAATATCTTAGTTAATTAGGTAGGTTTTCAAAATATTTTTGGGAAAATCAAATATTTGATTTAGGAAAAGATTCTAGGGCCATTTAGGGCCTAGAAGGAACTCGCTTGAGAACCTTCCTTCCCATTAAACAAAGATTATTTAGAAAATACATTTAAGTAGTTTAGCAAAATATCTAGATTGAAAGTAAAGATAATTTTACGAACAACTTATCGGAGGGGGTCGGGAGCGAGTATATAAGGCCCTTCCTTGAGGTTGTTCGTGGCCCTCATTTCTTTGTTTCATTCTTGTTGTTGCTCTTGTCGTGCTACCGACACTTGTCGGAGCACTTTTTAAAGCCAAATTTTGGCTCTTTTCTTCTATTTTCTTCTATTCTCTTGTACTTTGAAGGTCCGGAGGGCCCCTTCAAAGCTTTGTTTTCTTTTCTTGTTTGAATTTGGAGGCTTCAAGCCCCAAAACTTTGCTTTTCAAGAGTTTAGGTGGAAGAAATCCCCTAACTCTAGTGTTGTTTGTGTTAACTAACTTATTTCTTGAATTTGGAGGCTTCAAGCCCCAAATCTTTGATATTTTGGGAGTTGTGGGAGTAGTTCCCAAACTCTAAGTTGATTTTATTGTTCTTTTGGATACTAACCAACCAATTGTATGAATTGAGAATAGTTTGTGAACTTAAAACTTTAAAGCGGCAAGGCTAAACCTTGCCAAAAGATTTTGAGCATCACCACGTGCCAAAACTCGTTGTATAACGGGTGTTTGGTTTGAATAATTGCTAATGTTCGGTTAAACACTGTCATGTGTACCTCCTTTAGTGATTAAACTAGAACTTTGCTTTGAATTTTGGGAATTAGTTTTTAATGTTCGGTTAAACACTGTCATGTGTACCTCCTTTAAGAATTAAGTTTTCAAAATACTAGTTTGGAACCTTGGGTACTGCTAAATTTCTGGGGTTGCTCCCGCACGGCGGAGCCTTGACTTTGAAACCTAGAAACGGGTACTTGAAACTTTGATTTGTCCATTAATTCCTGGGGTTGCTCCCACACGGCGGAGCCTTGACTTTGAAACCTGGAAACGGGTACTTGAAACTTTGATTTGTCCATTAATTCTTGGGGTTGCTCCCGCACGGCGGAGCTTTGACTTTAAAATCTAAAACACTTCTTGGGAAAAGTGAGGAATTTAAAGTGTTGGATACCTTTGAGTGACCATTAGGAAATTATTGGTTATCACATTTCATCAAAATTATTAAGAATTGGAAGGTTCTTTTAGTTAATTTAAAAGAATTCACTCCAAAAAACTATTAGAATCAAATTAACCTTTTACTTAAGGGAGGGATTCTTGTCCTTTTAATTAATTAAAAATTAGTTAGTTTGGTTTTTAAGGGAAACCAATCAAAAGATCAGTTATTCCCTAACCTTTGTCAATTTCAGAATTGAAGGTTTAAAACCTCAAACTGCAGCCTTGCAGTTGAGATTCTCAAGGCAGTCGCAGCAGTCGCAGCCAGTCGCAGGTAGTAGGGCCGTTCGGGGGTTCTGTTGGGTGTCGGGGGACTGTGGGTTTCGGGGGTTCAGTTGGGCTTCGGGGTCTGTGGGTTTCGGAGGTTCAGTTGGGCTTCGGGGTCTGTGGGTTTCGGAGGTTCAGTTGGGCTTCGGGGTCTGTGGGTTTCGGGGGTTTTGTTGGGCTTCGGGGGTCCTGTAGGCTTTAGGGTCTGTGGGTATTGGGAGTCTCTTGCAGACTCACAGTCAATGCAGTTGGGAAACAAAGGGTCTAAGAGAGGAATTCTTACTTGGGAATTAAGGAGAATAATCACTCATAAAACAAACCTAAGCCTAGGCGGTTGTTGCCACGCACAAAAAATTTTATTTTTGGGAGAAAAATCAAACACCAAGAATTTGCTTTAAACACATGAGTATTATAAACCACCATAGCTCCCCATCAACAAGAATACAACAAAAACAACAAGTGAAGGAAGGAGAAGGATTATAAGAAGTTAGCCAAGGAGAACGAAGGATCAAGGTGAGAATCTTCCTAATTAATTTGATTGATTATTTTATTGTTTTCATTGGCATCTTACTATTGAAGTTGGAATTGTTTGGATTGTTTTTATTCTTTTTACTATTCATTTGGATTGTCGTTCATCCTTTTATTCCTTTTCCTATTCATTGATAGATTTGTTTTAGATTATTTAAGATTATTTTATTAGAATACTATTCATTCGGTTGGTTTTAGTTATTAATTAGGATTCCAAAGCCAAATTAGTTGTTTGTTTGTAGTTTGGGGATTTGTTTTATTAGGCCTAATAAGCCAAAACAATAAAAACAAACAACAACTAATATCTTGGAATATTTAACAAAATAACTATTTAAAATTTGGCAATCGAATAAAAACTACTATTCATTGAAAACTTGGGAAAATTGAATTAAATTTATCATTTAATTTATTTTCCTAAAATCAAAGGATTAGTTTTAAATTGCCAAAACTAACAAACTTGGACTTTTTAGATAGGTTTAGAAACAATAATACTAAGATTTCTTTCAAATTCATGAAAGACAATGGAGAATTTCGAGGAGACAATTATGATGGTGTTTTGCGATGACGGGACGATCGACATTCTTGATACCGAGGTATGATTTCAAAATTTATCTTTTGTCTTTTCTTTTGCTTTCATTCTTTAAAAATTTAGATTAGAAAATTAAAACTAACAAAATTAACCATTAAGAATCCAATAGCTAGTAGAATTTAAATTGTTAGAAAACCTTTGAAAATTTAACTAAAATCGTAAAGGTAATAATTAGATTAACTTTGAATTAATTTGGAAAACGAAATAGTAATCTCATCCAAAAGAATCTCAAAAGGAATCTAATTTAATTTAGGAACTTAGGAAATATTAGAATAATTAGGGGAAGTCAAAACCTAATTTATCTACTTATTCTCTTGAAAATTATTAAAGGAACGAATTCCATCCAACCCAGGGGAATTTTCATTCATTTAAAAGTTTTCTTCTAAAAGTTCTAAATTCTTACTTTTTATCTTAACAAGAAGTTAATTAATCACTTTACTCATAAAAACCCTAAAACCCTAAAAATTCACTAAAATTAGAATAATAACTTAGAATTAGGATTAATTAAAGAACAATTAGGAATATTCTCAAGGCACGACTAGGGAATCTTTTGAAAACATAATCTTTTAAAGAATCTTTTGAAGATTCTAAATCCACCTTTTACTTTTTAAATTACTTTAATTTGGAAAGATTAAAGGGTGGATGAAGTTTTGACCTAATTTTGGATGAAAAATCTTAAAATAGGTCAAAATTAGGTTTTCTCTAAAAATTCCATTAGATAACTTAATTAACCTTTCAACTCTGAAATTTAGATTTATTTCACATTAATTCGCTATTTTTAGTTGACGGATGAAGTTTTTAGGATAGAATTAGGTACGGATTTCATCCACACATAACTTTCATTAGGAATATCAGAATCCAACTTGCTTTACCATCACTACAAGAAAATCTGAAAAATAGTGACTTCAACAAATGACTGCAATGCAGTCGTTTCAAAGTCACGTAACTTCTAAATGACTTAAACACCCTGCAGTCATTGTTGTGCAGTCGTTTACGGAAATGACTCCACGCATATTATCACCATCCAGTTCTAGGATGGATGAACAAAGAATGAGAGAAGTGACGTGACATGTACATGTGGACTGTGAGGTGGACAGGGCGTGTGTCCTGCATACACCTTCACATCAATGCGTGGCAGTGGCTCATTGGTCAGAATCACCGTCGAAGCAAGTCATTTGGAAGTCATTTGGAAGTCATGGTATATGTGTGTCAGACTGACAGGGTGTCAGTGTCAGCGTATGACAGTCTGATATACATTTAGCAGTTCAACTGCACATCTCTGACATAAATCTGACAATATAGTCAGATGTTTCTGACATGAGGGAGAACGTCATAGGAACATGGGAAGTCATTCTCCAGTCACGGGGGAGTTACGAAGGGTGACTAAGCCAGTTACGTGTTAGTGGTATGCAGTCTTCCAGAAGTCATGTCCAAGTGACGTGTGAGTCGTGATGAAGTTGCGTATTCAAGATCGGTTTACACTACTTCCCAACTTTGACTTCCGTAATAGTAGGCAAACACTTGGGTTGGGGGAATGGTTACAATACATGACTCGGCAAGTGCTGCTAAATGTGATTGTCCCATTATTTGACCAGGCAGACGGGTGGTGATTTCAAAATGCTATTTGTTCGTAAAACCAAAACGAAGAGGCATTGTATCGAGGGGGCTCTAAACGCAAATGACATGCACAACCATAACTAATAGAAGGGTCCTAACCATACCACCAAAATCATGCAGAAATATATATTAGAAAAACATAAGGAACTTATGTTATTTCATAACGGTTGTGTCTTGCACATGCACAACAACGGGGAACACCTGTTGCGGGTCATCTTCTACATTGCAGATCATGTGAAAACTCACTATGGCTCCTTGCATGAACTATGAAGAGCGCAAGAAATAAAGCTGTTCAACTGCACAACTTTATATACTTCTCCGACCACATTGTGCATGTGCCCTTCACGTCGTCAATCTTGTACTGCTCTCCTTTGTCGTTGGGATACATGAGTGCCACACCTTGCTGCAGAATGTCGTGCACGTCTACTTTCCACCAACCCTCGGGAATGTCTCTGAAGTGGAGCTTGTGTTCACCTGCTACTCCGCTGATTCTACCCATGGCCACTTTCTTCTTAACTGCTCGTGGATTCATCAAAGCAACTTCATCCCCGATTTTGAACTACAGCATACACCACAGCATTAGCATCCGAGGTAATGTCAACCCCACGGTTGTGCAAAGCTGCACCATCATGCCCAAACATGGTCTTAGGACTTATACAAAACTTCTTGGTGACTGCAGAATGACTCAAGTTGTCTAGGGTGACTTCCATACAACTTCCCTGCGACTACAGAAGAATGCTGCGCTGCGACTAGCACTGACGACGACGTAAGGTACAGAAAGGTAGCGAGTCATTGAAAGCAAAGCGTGGGGAGTTGTAAACAATGGTCTTGGATGTCTGCCCATACAAAAAAATTAAGGAATTCTGTGCTTATAAATTTAGGCACTAACCTTCTTTGTTGGAACGTCCCGTTCCTTGCTCCTGAGCTCTCGCTTCTGAGTTTTGCCCTACACACACAAATACACTCCATCAAATTTGCAGCTCACGTGAAGGTGAGGGAGAGTGCATGGACACGTTGCACGTGGCGTAACAACCCCCTCACCTTCCACAATGTCAAGGAACTCATACGGTGATCCACTGCAACGTTTCCGGATCATGTCTGCCACAGGCTCAGTCACAATTTCAGGATACTTGGCCCGAAAGGTGGGCACGTCAGGACATTTTCGAAGTGCGTTCAACAATGGCCACAAGTAGCACTTCAAATGCTCTTTGTCGTCACCTACTGTGCGGATCCATTTCACGTAAAAAGGGGTGCTCATGATGACATTTGTGGAAGGGTTACCAGCAACTCTACAAACTTTACTATCCACAATTACAGTGTTCATTGTAGTAAACCGGGGCCACTTTTCGTACACCCTTGACAAATTTTTCCCCCCTCCCAATGTTGTACTGTTTTCACCCTCCTACTTGTCACAATGTTCACCGGACCAACAAAACAAGGGAGCTGCATTTAAGGGACCCGTCAAACCGGAAAGAATAGTCGGAACAACGTCATCCATGTATGACGAAATCCCGCTACCCCAAAATGCTACTGAAAAGTGTTTGAAACATCTGGACAGGAAAGGTTTCAGCCAAGGACGCATCACCACTCTTCGGGTCTCAGTTTTTACGGTCCCCCGGATTCGACTATTGGGATTTCGTGCACCCAGCCAACTGCAGTCCAATAGAGTGCCATGAACATTGAACACAACTAATTTTGGGGTAGCACACAATGACGCGGTTAAGATGTCGCACACTGATAAGGAAAGCCTCACCTCCTTGGACGTACAGGAAATGACGTCAGAGGGGGCTTTTACCTTGCTTGGAGACTTCGACGGTCTCTTCTCCTTCTTCGGCAAGGGCGAAGGTGGAATGGGCTCACTCCCTTCATCATTCTCCAACTCCGCAACATCCGGTTGCTGTTCATGGCGGTCCACAACTGTGGGGGGAGGCACAATTGTAGAAGGAGGCACAACTGCAGGGGGAGGCACTACGTTCGACACTGGGGCCGGCGCTTCTTCCTGAAGTGCGGGGGGTACTTGATTGTCACTGTCTCTTGTTTCTTGGGCCTCACTCCCCCAATTCCCTCATCTTCAGCCTCCACATTCACGTCCTTCGTCACGTCTTTCGGGGGCTCCACCAAGGAAGGGATGTCATAGGCGTTGTTATCTTGTACACTGGTGGGATTTGAAAGTACGAGAGCCGACTTCTCGGGCGGTGATTTCAAGGCGTCTGGGCTCTTTCTGCCTAAGACATTCCACTCTGGACTGAACTTGCGGTTTCGAACGGATGCCGGGTCCTTGAAGACAATTTCAGAGTCGGAAGATAAGGTCACTTCTTCAAGTGTGGCCGTAACTGCAGCTTCCACTACCTTTCCTTGCGGAGCAGCAGGTGCTCTTTTTTTCTTGGACATAAGGGCATCCACTGACAATATCTTCTTGCGGGAATTTGGGAGCACCCCAGCAACGTCTAGCACATTCCCCCCCCGGGATTCTTCATTCACCAACGCTGACTGAGTTATTGATGGGCTACAGTCGTCGACGTGCTTGGATTTGCCCATGAATTCACGAAACATCGAACGCAGGTCTTGTATGGCTTCGGAGTGCGCATTCGATGCCGCCATCATGTGGTCGAACTTCATGCTCATGTCGCTCTTTAGCTCAGCCACCTCCACACTCAGCTCTGGATCACCTGCAACCCCACCCTGGTTCCGAGAAAACATATGGTGCCAAGAACTCCATTGGAGTTATTTGGGTCCTGTCTTCAAAGTCACCGAAAAGTTGCCACCCAGTGACCACCAAGTCGCGACCCGAGTCCGTCACGACTTCAGGGTGACTGACACAAATTTGTTTGATTTCGAGACAATTGCAAAGGCTTCATTTGGAAAGCACTTCCACAAAGTTACTGTAGTACTATACTGAACAGTTGGGCCGGTTTAGAAACGTACCTTCATGGCGGCAAATGTAGCACCTTTACCGCTGCGCATGCCCTCTGCAAGGTCCGTGATCCCAGGGCTGGTGTCCCTTCCTTCTCTCTAAAATGTCATGAATTCAACCAGACATCAGAATCACCTGAGGTTTAGGGCAGACATACGCAACACGGGAAAGGCAAACTACCGTGCACGCATGAACAAGATGATTGAGTACTGAATGGCACAAGAAGACAAGGATGATGCTCACCAAATCCGCTTCAGCGCCTGCTTTCCCTCTCCTACCCACGCCACTATAATTTTTCACACTTTGACGTGCAACCGCCATCTTCTGGGACTTCACCTTCTGCGAATCTGTTTGCCAGTACTCAATTAGGCGTTTCCACTGGTCTGGGTTTATGTGGACAGGGGGGTTCTCCTTCCCGGACAACCACCGAACTTTCAAACGTGACCTCTCAGACTTCATAAAGCGGACCACTGAAGACCGGAATCCAGCCATGCTCAAGGTTCCCCCAATGTACTCAAATTCATTGTCGAGTATTTCCCGCAATTTTTTCAAGGTGTGAGGCTTGTGCTTTGACCAATCCACAATGCTCATGTCTAAAATTTTGGGGACAAAATTCCGCACAGCAAGGTCCCAGGCGTTCTTGCCCTCACACCCAGCATCCACCTCGCCACCGTCAAGCACTTCCACAAAGTTCGGTTTGCTGACCACTCCTTCGCGGTCTTGTGCCCCAAACTCATACGCAGTGTGTTTTTTCTTTCGATTAGTGTTGTAAGGAACCCGCTCCTCAAGGTCACTTGCTTGCCACTCTCCTTGGTAAGGTGCTGGCGGTCCTGCAATCCACGTTGGTTGGGACTGAAGTGGAAGCTGTGCTGGTTGTTGTGGCATCCACTGCCCGGGCATCCAAGACCAACCTGATCTTGATTGCCCCGGAGGCGGGCCAACTGGCTGTGTGGATGGACCATAGACGGCACGGACCTTGGAAGGTGACTTTGCCATGCTGGTTGGTTTAGGTCTCTTGCTTTGGCGGTCTTGTTGCGTTTCTGGAACATGCAGCTCCTCGTCGCTGGAGTCAAACAAATGGTCCTCTGCGGCTAAAACAAAAAAGATTGTGAGATCATGTGTAGGTGACACCAGAGATCAAAGTGAACTAGGCTTTATACTTGCTTGCAACCTTGGTGCGGCACGGGATCGTTGAGACAGGAGTAGATCATGCAATACAACAAGAACGTCAGACGCCCAAAATACGGGAACCAGGGATTGCCCATTCATGGGACGACTATTAGAAGTCGTGTACTCTCTAGAAAGCAAGGCAACACCTAGACTATGCAATATTGACATTGTCAGTGTGAATTTGGAAACAAGGAGGATGCATGAATTTGTCTAAACATAATGCCGGAATGCGCCATTTGTTCAGGTGCCAGTAAAACCCTAACTCGGAGCAAGGAGAGCATTACCTGCGGCACCAGCCTCCCATTTCGATTGTCGTTGCACATGTCTACAAACAATTGCTAAGGCGTTCATACCTGCTGCGATGGCCTCTTCATCGGACGCTGTTCCCTCAGAGGACGAATCATGTTTGCTGCTCATCGTTGCAGGCGACCTCTCTCGGGCTCCACGTGACGAATGACAGTGCTCCCGTTTCACGCCCCGTCCTCGAAGGCCACGCCGCCTCAAAGACCTACGTACACCCTCCCTCACCCGATTCTCTCTAATTCTCCTGCGTGACTGGAGCTGCTTCTCTACAGCTCTGTCGCTGCACCACGGAAAAGCGGTGAGTTCATTTCCGGATTGCACGACTGAGCCCTAACACTCTAACGCGCCTCATGACAAGTATGCGTGGCATACAAAACGACAGGAAGAAACAACTAATCAGGTCGGCAAGAGTGAGTCCCGATAGGGTTTCACTGGCTAAATTGTGCGAGGGAGAAGATAATCAGTGCCCCCGCCGTCATTGCTTCTACGTGGCTATTAGGGTCTGAGCTTGAACACCAACATCAAATTAGGCCTTCCTTCACTCACACGTTACTGTGAGTTGACTTCACGGTCACGCCAAAGACGTGTCGCAGTAGAGAGCGCGACTTCTACACTACTTTTATGTGACTGCACAGTGCCCAATGCAAATCCTTGACGCATTTTCCAAAGCAAATAACCCGTTACACCCTATTGTGCCGCCTTTCTGCGCTGGAAAAAGGAAGGCACTCTCTACATATTGCATGACATAAAACATACGGCTCCCCTTCTTGCACGTTGACTGGAGCAGATCCAGAGAGACGGAGGCCTGTAGCTGCTGGTGAGAATTCCGTGTAGAGGCACAGTCGTGACTCTTTGACAATGCCTGTGACAACATTCTAGTAATAGTGACGAAGAAAATGTGGTGAGAAAGTGGATACAAGGTCAAGCACGAACTCACCAAGCTTTCTTGGCTCGGAGGACTGGCTCCAAGGCTTTCTGCACCTCTCGAACGCGTTGGTCACGAAGCAGTTCATAGGCAGTCTTCTCCGGTGGCGGACTCTCCATCGTCGGGTCTCCCTGAAAAATCTTCACGTCCCTCGCCTTGAAGTGGCAACCCCTCCCTTGGCGTAGATTTCCGAAAAGAAGCGAAGGTGCCTACAAAGCGACAAATCAGTGTCCTCAGCGGAGGGTCTCGTTTGGCTGCACTACAATGTTGGAGTGATCGACACTGTAAAGGAACTTCATCTTGGACGGCTCACCTCTAATGTGTGTGCAAGCTTGACAGCAAAACAGGTTAGTTCTTTTGAATGCTCCCCGACTACAAATAGTGGTCTTGAATAGTGGGTCGCAATTTGGCGGCTGCCCATTAATTGACTCCATTGGCAATAAAGAATGACTGCGAGCCAACTGGAAGTTAACGCCGACGCCGAGGTGTCGTTCATTAGGAGTTCAATGCTGGAACATACACGCAACTTACAATCATGGCGACTTTATGATTTTCATAGACCATCCTAAGTAGTCACTCGAAGTCGACGTTGAGAAGCGCTACGCCCTAAACCCATAGGACAGGAGTCAACCGGCGAGCTAAATACCACTAGCCCATTACTTACACACGACTTCTTGGAGTCATAGAGAAGTCACAGGTTTTTGATTCTTGACTCTGTCTCGACTATTAGAAGTCGTGTCGCAGTCATGTTCCTGAATTCAGTGTGGTGACCACCTATGGAGATCCTGATGCTCATGTCCAGAATGTTTTTTTATTTACTTTGTCACGGGTTGAACTCTTGTCAGAAAAAAAGAGTGACCAGTGAATGAAGTACTAAAACCTAGTTGAGTTTCTGAAAAGGAAATTGTTCACAAGTTTGGTGGTTGCATTGGAGACTTGTATTTAGTTGGGTTCAGGTGGCACTTGCCTTTGAGTCACGTATTTGTTTGCAAGGCTCAACTGCGGGTCAAGCAATCTTTGGTATCGAGTTTTACTACTCCAAATCGATCAATCTGTCCCTTACATTTTTTCCTTGCCTGAAGAGCGCCCACAGGAGTCGTGCAGAAGTTGTCCCTTTCATGTTGAAGTCACCTAGAAGTGATGACACATGGGTTCTTGAGTCAGACATAAGTCACGTAGAAGTGACAAGTCACACATAAGTTACGCTGAAGTTGGACTTACAGGTTTGGCCATGCGAGCCCGACTAGTCCTCCGTGAATGGCAGCGTGCATCTTTTGACATGCACACATGTCTTCAGTGCAGGTCCGTGATCCCAGAGTCTGGGAATTCAATACGCAATGATACCTGCCCGGTTGCCCCTTACTGATACTAGTAGGCAACGACTAAGGGATGATCGAATGTGGAGCAGGGAGTTGCATAGGGCCTCACAACACAACTTGAAGAGATTGCATTGTCCTTGCACTGAATGCCGCGGGGGGAGGAGATTACTAATACGCAACGTGAAGGACCACCTCATCCGAAATGGCAGAGATCCAAATTCTCGCATTTGGAGAGGTCCGGGCTCCCGAGACTCTTCCGACGAAGAGTGGGAGCAACAATTTTGGGGACCATTGGCTGAAGAAGCGGTGGGAGTTGATGCCAATGTTGATACTCGTGGTATGGTTGATCAGGCGTTGGATGAAGGAGATGCCCCAACATCTTCCGCGGAGAGGGTTCGCCGTGAAGTCACCGAGGCCTTTGCTACAGTAGACTCCATCCATGACGACAGTATCGGATTGGGCATGGATGACATGGCCGAGGATGAGGAGTGCAGGGATGATTCCCCCCCTCCTAGGGACGAGCCCATGAATGGAGGCGGGCTCGATGGAGGAGGACAGAACATTGATATGGACGCCCGAGCATTGGAAAACTCCATGGAGGGTCTATACGAGGGCTCACGGTCAAGCAAGCTTGCAGCAACAGTATTGCTAATGAATCTTTGCACGGTTCACGGAGTGAGCAATCACTGTGCAAATGAACTTTTCAACATCTTGCACCTCCATTTGCTTCCGGAGAAGAACATCTTGCCCAGAACATTCCATGCTGCAAAGACCCTAACTGCAAAACTGGGTCTCACTTACAAGACCATCCACGCATGCGAGAAAGGATGTATCTTGTTTCGCGGTGAGCATGAAGCTGCCTTGCAATGTCCTAAGTGTGGTGGGCGTCGATATAGAGATGAGGAGCGACGGGCCCTCCCCTCAAAGGTCTTACGTCATTTTCCCATTATTCCACGCCTACAACGGATGTTTCGGAGTCCCACTATCTCTAAGTTGATGGTGTGGCATGCTGAGAACCGTAGCAACCAAGAAGGCGGGGATGGCCTTGTCCGACATCCGTGTGACTCAAAGGCATGGCAGCACTTTCACAAAAACGTGGATCCGACCTTTGATAATGATCCCCGAAACACTCATTTTGCGTTGGCTGCGGATGGGGTAAACCCTTTCAAGCAAAATCGTTCATCTTGGTCTACGTGGCCTGTCTTGTTGTTGAATTACAACCTGGCTCCATGGTTGACCACAAAAAAGTTTTTTGTCCTCTTGGCCTTGTTGATTCTAGGAAAAGAGTCTGTTACTAGTGAAACCTTTGACGTGTATTTGGAGCCTCTCGTTGACGAGTTACTAGAGTTATGGGCTGGAGTGCCTGCATACGACGTGATGAAGGATGTTGGATCTCGGTCATTTCAACTACGTGCTATGCTCCTATGGACTATTCATGACTTTTCTGGCTACGGCACAGTTGGAGGATTTTCCCATCAAGGATATGCTGCATGTCCTTGGTGTGGTGCGGACCTAGGAGCTGAGCACTCCATTGAGCTTGGAAAGACTACGTATGGTGGAACCAGACGATGGTTGCCAGAAGACCATCCCTACAGATCAGCTGCAATGAAGGACCACTTCGATGGCAAAATGGAGACACGACCTAAACCCCGCGCTGTCACGGTAGAGGAACAAATACAACACGCCATGAACTGCGAAGCTTGGAGAGCAAGTGGACATAGAGACGGCGCTGTAGGGGACCCATCTAAGATTCACGGTGTGAAGCGATTGAGCATCCTTAACCGACTACCGTATTGGCAAGTGAGTCCAATTGGTTCTGTCTTTGTGGTATACAGTGACTTGCGGTTCACTAGAAGTCATCCCGAAGTCACTGTGTAGTCACTGTGTAGTCACTCTTCTGTAATATACCCAAACGTAGTCGCATGAAGTGACTAGAACCCGACTTCCATGCGACTGTGTTCTTCATTGAACCAAACTGACTGCCCAAACATGAGAGCATGCCCGGCTCTCCCTATCTGTGCTACTTGCGGAGGTTGCAAACTGTGTTGTTGTCTTCCATGCTAGACAAATTTGTTTGATTTCACACGGATGTCTGACTAGTGTTATTCCAAAGCGGACCAGTACGTCTGCATGTTTGTACTAATGCAATGATTGGTGTGTGCATCCTCAGAAGCTTCTCATTTGCTATACGCTCGATGCCATGCATTGCGAAATGAATCTAGCCAAGAATTTTTTGAAGACCATAGCAGGGATCAAAGACACAGTGAAGGTGAGAAGAGATTTGCAGAGGCGGAATATAAGGCGGCACTTGTGGCTAACTCCAAATCCACGAAAGCCCGGGAAGATGGTGAAGCCCCGAGCGCCATTTGTTTTGACCGAGGATGAATTTGAGAAGTTTGCAAAGTGTCTTGAGTCTTTGAAGACCCCGAGCGGCTATTCGTCAGACTTGGGCAGGTGCATTCGGAAGAAGAACTTTGGCGGCCTTAAGTCTCACGATTACCACGTATTAATGCAGCAGGTGTTGCCACTTGCGCTTCGAGGCTTGATGAAACCCGGTCCACGCATGGCAGTGATGCGAATTTGCAAGGTGTTTCGTCGCCTTTGCACGAAAGTTTACAACCCAGCGGACTTTCCGTCATTGGAGGTGGATGTTGCAGAAAGCATGGCTCTCTTGGAGATCGAGTTCCCACCGTCATTTTTTGACGTGATGACGCATCTCCCTTATCACCTTGCAAAGGAGTTGGACTTATGCGGACCGGTGAGCGCCCGGTGGATGTATCCAGTGGAACGCTATATGAAAGTATTAAAAAACCATGTGCGCAACATGGCGCGCCCAGAAGCTTGTATGGCAAAGGGGTACTTGAAGGATGAGTGCATCGGCTTCATAACTGAGTACTTACAGAGGTTTGAGCCCACACAACGACGAGTATGGGACGAAGATGAAGAGTATGGTGACGCGGAAGAGGTGCTCCAAGGTGTTGGCAAGCCGTATGCGATGTCTCCTGAGCTTCGCGATATAGCGCACCAGTACGTCTTGACAAATGTGTCAATCATGGCAGATTTGTACAAGTGAGGCACCCAGGTCCCTCTTTCTCAGCCTTACATGTACAAGAAATTTGTGAACTACGTACTCTAATCCAGTGCAACTACTTACTTGCTTGCTTAGGGACAGTCACCGTTTGTACTGGAGTCGCAGTCTTGCAGAAGTCATCCCTTCAAAGCGTGTCTGAGTTATTTCCCAGTTACACGACTTCTGGACAACTATGAGAAGTCACGCCTAAGTCATGTCGTTGGCAGCCGAGCAGTAGCTTGGTCAGCACGACACAGGAGAATGACTTCTAGACAACTTCTCAAAGTCACGTCGAAGTCATGGCGTTGTCAACAGAGCAGTAGCTTGGTCATTGGGACACATGAAAAGAATGTAAGACCCTTGCTGTCTTGCGCATTCCTTTTCCCATGCGTCACTAAGGTTCGAAGGTGTACGATGTTTCAGGAAATGGAGGACCGAGGAGCGCACAAATGCAGATATTGCCCCACTCGCAGAGTGGATGAGGAATGCCGTGGACGAGTCTGACCTGAATTTGAGGAATCCGGACGACATGGACCGCCTCTTACTGAGCCGAACCCCATCTCAAGTGGCAACTTGTTACACGCGTATCATGGCATTTGGTAACCGCTTTCGTGTGGAAGATTAGACATCAGGTCGCATGGTTAGCTATAACAGCGGAATCGCTTCCGTATTTGAATTGCCCACTGAAGACGAGGCAAATTCTTCAATTCCGTATGTTGGCATTCTACAGGACATATTGTTGTTGGATTACGGAGCCTTGCAAACAAAAATAATTCTCTTGAGATGTGAATGGGTGAAGCCATTTGACAATCGAGGGAACCCGACATACACACGAGACGATGCTGGTTTTTTAGTGGTGAACTTTCGGCATAAACTACCTCGCCTGGCAGAGCCATTCATATTTCCTAGCCAGACCACTCAAGTTTTCTTCTCAGATTGTGTGGATAAACCAGGTTGGAAAGTTGTTCTAAGGAAAGAAGCTAGGTCGAAGAGGGAAGTCTTGGACATAACCGACGCCTTCATTAGCACAACAGTAGAGAATTCTGGCCTCAGGGCTCCTCAACAACTGCCAATTGTAGAGGACATGGTGAATCTAGTCGGGGCCATTGATTTGTTTGTAGAGGAGAACTTGCTGGCACAAGAAGAATACTAGTGACAAATGACTACATTGCTGCCCCTTGCATGCATAGGTCTTTTCATCCTGATTTTTGTGTTCGTATCACATGTGTCATGCCGAAATTTTGGCTAGTCATTACAAGTGACAACGGAGATGACATGAAGTCATGCTCTAGTCACCCTTAAACCCATGTGACTGCACACACACTCATTTAGGTAGATCACCACACATAGTGCAGGTGGTCAATCTTCCTGCTCCGTATATTGTATAAGTAGACACCCCCCCAAAGTACGTCACAATTTTGGCTCTGCTCTGAATTATGGTTTGATTGTATTGTAACACCTTTTCAAACGTCGTTGCAAAGGCGCATTCTATATTTATTTGTGCCCTCAATTGAACTTTGAAACAAGATGGTTGGCATGCTAATGTACCCCCCTCTATGCCTGTCCCGTTATTGGACAGCGCTGACTCTTAATCATATTAATGCTAGACACCCAGTGCTATGAACACTCACTTGCTTATCCTCGACTATAGCCTTCTAAAAGTCATTCAGGTGTCCGAGTATCTCTCAAGTCATTCTGCAGTCGTGTAGAAGTTGCCCGCAGTTGGTCTTGTGACTGCCACATACCCAAGTCATGACTGCGCATCCACGTCAAAGTTCAGTGTTGCCACATCACCACGTCTCATACGTAGTGAACAGAAGGAGACGGATGAAACTGTCCCCCTTGTTCCCCCTTCATCTCAAAGTCGTAGTCGCAACTGTACATTGACTCCGATAGTAACCCTGAACCCACGCTAGTGCAAATATAGAGGCGTAGTCATCTAGAAGTCACATTTCTACAGAAGTCACTCCCTTGCAGTCACGTATTTGGCCAATTTCTTGTAGTGAGAGAGACTAGTGAGCAATTCAAGAAGTGGAATTGCTTCATTGTTTGGTCTGATAATGCTGAGCAGTTGCGGTCGATTTCAGCTTACTATAACCGCACCAATCACTTCCAGGTGATTCAACCATCATGGGCAACAAACATTCTCGGAGCCCGGACAGTGTGGGTGAAGATGGGGAGTCCAAAAAATCCCAAAGAGGCAGCTGCAGTAGGGACTGTGACAATTACAAAAAGAACCAGAGAATCAATGCAAGAGACAACAAAATTCAGGGTGTGTAATTCAGGTCCCTTAGAGCTGAAGTGCTCAATTTTTTTTTGCATTGTCATTAAGTGTGCAAATCAGGTCCCGTAGAGCTGAATTGCTCACTTGCTTTGTGCTTTGTAATTGTTTTGCATAAAATGACTACATTAGAATTCTTTAAAATTTGATTATTGATTCTCAAGTGCTCAACTTCATGCAGGCTTTTGAAAAAGCAATGCACCAACGTTTTGCAATGATCGATGTCAATAAAAATCACATGACCACTAAGAAAAAAGGTGCAGACAAGAAGCTAAAACTCGTCAACGAACTCAAGATTATAACCGCACCGAACGAAGTTTACAATTTGTGGAGCAAAGTCATTACGAATGCAGCACATGGGGAGCTCTTTGATCCTGATACCTTGATGAAGTTCAACGAGAAAGAGAACTAGAAACAAGAGAGCTGCTCCCTCAGCCGTGACTTCTTCAAGCCTCTCGGAAATCTCAGCTACAATGACCTTGAGAAGCTGGCAAAACACATCCTCAACCAATCCGGACCCAAGCGCACTAAGGATTATCCAAAGGTGACTATCAAGACCACAACTTCGGTGCTTGACAGTTGCTACAATACAAAGGAGTGGGTCGAAAGGCGCAAACGGAAGCAGCTAGTGAAAAAAACACTCCAAGAAATTGACCCTAACCTCGGATTATTCAGCGCAAATGGTGAACTCATTGCCGCAAACTAGAGGGAATTCAAGCGAAGTCACAGCATTACAAGTGCGACAATGAATCTCCTCATAGAGAGGCCCGAGGATAAATTCTTTGGAACTGGAAAGCAACTCAAGGCCAAAAACATGTCCGCGGAGCAGATATCACCACGAGCGGCAGAGTTCTTCAAGGTTTTCCTGCAGAGGAAAAAAAACTTTAAAACGCAAACTGGGATTGCATACTTGAGACCCTATAGCATTGGCAAGAACACGTGGTCGAAGTGGCCCCCAAAGGCGTGGAACGCGGAGACCCAAAACCAGATAATGCTAGGCGTCATTGACTTCAGAAGTATTCCAGGGGCCTTAAAGAAAGAGAAGTCCAGTATCGAGAATCCTTTCTTCAACGTAGTCCTCACCTCCATGCAGAATGAGAAGAGTCCTCTACTTGAAGATATCAAGTCCTGGCTATTTATTTGTGCCGACAAAGTAGATCAGACACAAGTGTTGGCATACGTGGAGAAAAATGCGGTCCTCAAATCCTTTAGCTTGAATTTTGCCGACTACTACCCGGCCAAAAATGAACACTTGATGGACCTGCCCGCAAACAGCGCCAAGGCATTGAAAAAAGTTCTTTTGATATTTCTTCAAAGTCCAGTCAACAATATGAAGGCCAAAATACAAGCAGAGTTCGTAGCTCCCAATACGTCCGTATATAGAGATGCAAGAAAGTATAATGAGCTTCCATTTCGCATGTATAATATGGAGCTTAGGATGGAATTCTACCTCTGGGTAGTGCAAACGTTTTGCCATCCTGGATCAAGTGTGCTCTCGGTGTTTGCTGGAGCAAAATTGAATGTGCAGCGTTGGTAAGTAACATTTCGCATTTTAGGGCGCTCCCACCTAAATTGCACACCATTGCTCATAAATTTCTGCTTCAGTTTTCCTTCTTTTATTTCCGTTGTACTTCATTTCAGGTTGCACCCATCTAAATTGCATGCTATTTGAAAGATTTCTAGATAAATTCAAATCATGTATTTGAATGCTTAAATCACTAAACGCCTCTTCATGTCAACGCCATGCAGATGAGCGGTATAAATGTGTATGCATCAATTCCCAATATTGAATCAGATATATGGAGCGATGCTATTACTAAGGCAATTATGTTAGACAAAGACGATTTCTTGGATACAGGGTATCACGTCGATGAGGCACAGTATCCCACGATTCCGGCGTCGCAAACAACGTCAAGAACGATAAACAGAAAATCAGCTACAGGTTTCCCAAGTAGCCGCGCAAGCAAAAAACAAGTGGTAGTCGATGAAGATGACGAGGAAGAAGATGAGGACGAGCAAGAAGATGACGGTCTCAAAGCAATGCCCACGCCAGGTGTGCGTTCATCGCAAGACATGCGGGGCTCATCAACTTCATCAGGTTTGCCTTCACCAACTGTTGAGGCTGCATTTCCACCCTCTCCTGTGACTCGAAAACCCTTGGCAAAAAAAAGAAGGGTAGACGCAATGGATACCCTTGCGCAGACCTTGGCGTTTGTAATGCAGCAGCAAGAAAACATTCGACTTGAGAATTTGAACGAACGGGCGGAAAATAGGAGGCTCCACGAGGAGTTGAACAAGAGGATCGAAGGCCTTACAAAGAGTTTTATGAACGAGACAAAGCAAAACAGGGAAATGTGGCAAAATTATATTACCATCAAGCAAGCCACACCATTAGCAATGTTGGATCCCGCCTCAACTTCCCAAGTTCTTCTTCTCCAAAATCACCCCTCCGTGTTAAGTGACGGCACAATTTCCATTCTGCAGGGCGTTGAAGCAATAGTGCCTCCTCTTCCTCTTGGAGGACTAGTGCTTGATCCTCCTCCACCAGAAGAAGTTGTTCAAAGTCCTAAGGCACCATCCCAACATGCAGATGCCACTGTAGAAGAGAGTGTATGTGTTGACGTCAAAACACCAACAAAGACGGCAGAGGTGGATGACATAGGGCACAACCTGCAGGTGGAAACACTTGAAGTAGTACAAGAGAGTGAAGGCGTTTCCACCGACGTTCAACAAGCAGGTTGTGCCTTGTAATCACTCGATGTCATTTGTTTCAGCTCGACTCGAGCTGATTTGATGTACATAGAGCATAGATAGTAGAATCGTGTTTTGTAAGATGAACTTCTAGGACATTGAACTACTTTGTTTGGAGCTTGAAAACTCATTTTTGTATGACCAAACTCATTTTCTTGAGGCAGTTATATATTGATTTCTTACAAAAATATGATTTCATATTTACTGAATCGCAGGGCTTGTGAGTTTGACAAATTTATCCGATCCTACCTCACCTTCACATCCGTCATCCCTTCCACACATGACAGTCGATGATATTCCTCGGAACTTTGAAAACGCATCACGCGAAGAAAAAAAGAAGGTCAATCCTTCTAGATTGACGACAACATTGCATGATAATTCCCTAGCTACCAGTGAATCCTCCCAGAAGCAGGTATGGTTCGATTCATATTCTATCTATCCTACATTCTATAGGTAGACTTTGTTGTTTGTACACATATAATTCTTAAGGATTTTGTTCTCTATTATGTTGTCATGAACCTTCAATGAAGCCGTAGACGATCGTAACCGCTTCCACATTCGTCCGATTGATAGCAGGGATTTGGCCCTCCATCTCGTCATGAAGGATCTTCGGAGGTTGTCAATCGACCATTCAGGTCCAGGGTTGCGGAGAAGTGGGTCAATGTTATCCTGGATCTAAATGGCATTCTATGTGTCTGCGAAGATTGGAAGTCGAAGGGGTTGTCTCACAAAAAACTCAGGAACTCCTCAGAACCGCACTCTGCAACCGAACCCGCTCTAGTGGGACCCAAAGCTGTGTGGGTGCGACCCGATTGCTCCAAATTTCTTTCAGAGATAGGAAAAATTGCAGTCATCTCAGTGTGGAGCTCCATGAAGAAGTCCACTACTGAATTGATATGCAAGTATCTCTTTCAAGACGTACATGAACCCTTTCTTATTCTTGGGTAGGATGTATGTGACACAATTAAACACAGAGATAAATTAGGAAGGCTGACCACTTTCAAGGAGGCAGCGACTGATAAAGACTTGTTTCTTAAGAATCTTGATACATTGTTCAAGGGTTCCAGAGGAAGCTTTGCAAGTGACAATACTGTTGTAATCGACGATAGCCCAACAAAACACATAACGAACAAGCCTGATAATGTAGTACTACCAGAGTCATGGAGCTATAGGAGAAACGGCCCAAAAGACACATTTCTATTTGATGTATTGCTTCCCTAGTTTCAGCGTCTGCACGCTTTTGGCAATCAAGGGTTGAAATCATTTAGGGAAAATGGTCCTGGAAGAATTGGGCGGCGGATGCTTTGCGACGAGAGGAATCGGAAGGAGTATGATAGAATTATGGATGCAATTCGTGCATCCTCTTGTGTTAGTTAGGCTAGGGCTTTGACGTGTGTAGTTGACATGGGACCAATTTGCCATTTTAGCTCGGCACAACCTGATATGTACATTGTTGATTATATAAGTATGAATGAAAGTTCTGTTCTCGGTGTACAACTTCAACTGTGCAGCTGGATTGAATTTGGCTCTAGTACATTGTGTTTTATTCATGTTTGCACTTCATGACCTTTCATTTGAATATGGAATTTTTTTCAGATTATGAGCAGCACATCAACCCATGCTGTAGAAGGTGGCCTTGCTTGCGCAGCGTCCGTGGATTCTATTATGGACTATGGACAATAATGACCATATTCATTAAAATGAGACAAAGTGTAGTCTCAATTTTATCTTCGACTCGAAGATAAATTGTTATAACTCTTCAACTTTATGACTATTTGGTAATTTGAGACTTTCATATATTAATATATAAAAAAGCCTTTGATATCCAAAGGTTGCACTCTCATTTTATCTTCGACTCGAGGATAAAATCACTATAATTGTTGTAGAGTTGAAGTCTCAAAATGACCATTTTGTCTCATTTTAACGAATACGGCCTTAATACGTAATATTGAGCACCGGAAACTTCCTTTGCTCAGCGGCTACAGCAAATTCCACAATGGACTTTTCAACACAGCCTATGGATGATAACGTGGTGGACAGTCCCCCAAGTGGAAGGCCACGTCCGCCACTATCTTGCTCCCCGTCTCCTCTGAGGTCTACAAGTCATCCTACTTCTTCGTTGCCCTCCGATAGAGTGCCTCCAAGGAAACTTTACGGGGATATTGATTGTTCATTCCATCCAGCAACATTGAAGTCCGAGGTACCAATGCGTACATGCCCGACACTCCCTCCTATTGCACCATTGCTTCCACATCAACGAGCATTGTCTGAAGGGTATCAAATGAAGCGTTCACATGGCGAAGTCTCTTGTAGTTGTTGCTCTATTCCAACATGGGATGCGTGGGAGCGGAAGTCATTGAAATTGCAGCGGCGTCAATTCAGTCGTGAATACTGGAAGATGGACAATGGATATAGTAGAGGACCGGAAATTTTGAAGGCACTGGAGAAGCTAAAGAGTAAATCTCACACATGAGACTTGTTCATATAATTCACTAGATTTACGTAGACCAATAATAATAGTATAGAGATATTTTGTAGTTCAAACACATAGGCTTCCATTTCACTAGCACTTGACTGGAAATGTTGGTTGCCAATTTATTGCGTACTTGTAAATTGGAACACATTAATGGTACATTTTCTTATACAAAGTCGCATTTCGTTGTGATTGTACATTTATAGATTACATATATGTACATCCATTGGCTCCTTTTAGTAAATGGATATTTAAAATTTAATAAATGCATGATATTTGGTCATCTTGATATTATATGCACGCTTCATATGACTTTGCATTGCTTATTTTGTATATACAGCGACAAATTTCTCTTCAATTTTTGGATTGTAGTGTCTCTTAAAACACTCATTTCAGTGGAAAACTCCCATTTTAATGAATATGATGTTTATACGACTAGACAGTCTGCACTTTTATCAAGCACGAACAATGCATCTGTCATCATTTTTAGCGACTGTATACCGATGTCTATAGTCATGCGTGCAAATAGTGCCTCCTCTGTCTTCTGATGAAGTACAAGTCGTTCTATAGTGCAGTGGTTTCTCCCGCTTTAGAAGTTGACGTTGTCAAATCCGTCTTACACATTGTTCAATTTTGTGTTGTTGTATTGCAGAAACTTGTTGTGCATAGCCAACAATGTAGCTGTGCACACTGGACGTTCCACAATGCTGTGAGGGCGTTCTCAAAAATGACTGTGAAGTAATTCCTCACTCTTCTGTATTTGATAGCTACAAGAATGTCGTTGTCATTCTGAAGTGCATTCCAGTACTGATGGCCCTCATATAATGTTGTCTGACATGTAATATAGAGTGTACACAGTGTAGAAGACATGTTGTGTTCTGTCTATGAAGTATACTTTGCTGTACCGATTCTGAAGGGTTCGCTTTTCTATGCATGTAAAGCCCATGGAAATGGGTTTGCTGCATGTGCTTTGACGGTGACATTTCCAAAGGTGGTCTGGACATGTACAGACATCGTGCTTTCATGTTTGAAGACCCTCCAACATGGCAATCACACAGTGACTTGCATCATCATTCCTAAAAGAAAATGGAACGACTGTGCCATTGAGTCATTGACATTCAAAGAGTTTCCCATTCCAGATTTGTAACGGTAGCAAACAGTACACATTGCAAGGGAAGAATCACTCCCAAAGCAAGGCATCATGTACATCAGCAGTAAACTCAAGCATGTCTGCTTTATTAAACGCCAGCATGTGCACATAGGAATTGTGCATGTACAATCTGAGGAGTGAAGTAACTGTTGTGACATTGTGTACTATGAGGAATTCGATATTGAATAAGCATTCGAACACTAGAAGAAAACTGCGTTGGAACTTGCAGTTTTGCGTGGGCTGAATTTTGTTCAAACCTACGTTTCTAATGCAAAAACCTCTGTTGGAATGCGTTTTAACTTAGATTTTTGTATTAGAAACGTGGGTTTCAACAAATTTCAGCCCACACAAAACTGTGATTTCCAACATAGTTTTCTTCTAGTGGAAGGAGTCCACTGCACTGTACGAGCGACAGAACGTGTGCATGTACTCTACGAAGCTGACAAGTACTGCGCTATATCGGCAGTAAAACTACTGTGGTCTTCAGAGTAAGTGATCCAATAATCATGAATGGCAACTCAGGCGTATCCTTTCGTAGCCAAAGGTACGTTGCTGCACTCTTTCATGAGTCAGTCATACTTGTGGCCATTGTGTTCTCTGCAATAATCAGTAGCCCCAGGAAGTTCGTTATTGTTTTTGCTACGCTGAGTGTGTTGGGAGTGCATAGAAAAGACAAGGCAATTGGAGGAGGGGAAAAGGTTACTTTTTCCCGTCTCTGAGATAGGAATTCTGAAATTTGAAATCATGAATTTTCTTCCGTAAGTTAGACGCTTTAGACGCTTGTCATTTGCCACGTGCCATACCTTCTATATCCGTCTTCTTTGACGTTCGCTTGAGAGTGCCAGTTAGCTTTGGTGCGCGCACGGACAACAATTCAGAACTGCATGAACAGGTGCTTCCTACTGTAATGGTGGACGACAGCGCGGCAGACATCTTCCAACGACGGTACATGGGTACCTTCATTCAAACTAGCATTCACTGACAAGAGTATATTTTGTACATGTTGCATGAACATGTACATTGGCATTCTTTGGTATGTATGTTGTGATTTTTTATCGGAAGTTGTAAGTGTACTGTTTGTGTCATGGTATTGAAGTTGTGCGTGTTGAATTGCAATGGCAGAGGAGCCATCAAATGACTGGTGCGTATGAGGAAGGACCTCACCATGC
The DNA here is from genome assembly GCA_947034895.1 of Rhytidiadelphus loreus. Lineage (NCBI taxonomy): Eukaryota > Viridiplantae > Streptophyta > Bryopsida > Hypnales > Hylocomiaceae > Rhytidiadelphus > Rhytidiadelphus loreus. The sequence goes on along the minus strand of OX344765.1, from coordinate 20,553,623 downwards.
GGTTGCAAAGAAATGCACATTAGCGGAACAACTTCACCTGTAGAACTTCGCGACCATATATGCTGTCTTCAATACAACTTCTTTGAATGTGGATATTCTTCCATTTTTATGAAGGAATGCCCTGTGCATGAAATGGGCATGCACTATGTAGTGGAAGGAGCTTTACAAATGGCAGACCAAAATGATCGGCTGTGAAAATGTTTTTGAAATGTCTATTACAGTACAAGTGTTTCCCATAATGTAAAAGTGAAGATCTGTAAATACTGCTAATCTAAGCAGATATTGAGACTTCCTTCATGGCATACACAGATCGATGTATGTCTTCACTTACTTTCTGATCGAAGATAGTGCTGGTCCAACGAATTATGGAATTATGCTTATCTTCCTATGTTTATACATGATGAAAGTTGACAATCAATGTGTTTGAGGACAGGAGCTTACATCCTGGTTTTTCGCATGCATTGAATAATCAGCTGTGTTTCTGGCCGACACAGGTGTGCGGCAACGTCATACACACATTGGCAGTGCCGGTGTGTGGAACAAAAGTGCATGGGCCGTCTTCACCAGAGTGTGCTGTCAACCTTCTGAATTTTCTTTTAGCAAATCAGCAATTCTATATACCAATGGCCAGGTACGAGTTCCATCAAAACATGTACTGCATGCATGTGGCGGTACAGTCAACGTGAATGCAAAGCCATTGTAATCCACAGAGCACCGTTTCATTGGCTTCAAATGGAGGGCCTGCCAATACGCTCATTCTGTACTTTGCGCTTCCTAATATTGAGCTTCATGCATGCAAGTGATTACTGAAGCAGTGGACATGCATCATCGTCATTGTACAGAACGACTGCATATGACAGAACTCGAGTGCGCGAATGACAACATCACTTCAATGAAGAGCATTGGAAGACTTCCTTTCAACTGAAGCGCCTGAACACACGCATCATCGAATACTGTACGTGTCTACACTGCTTTTTGAAGTTGAACAGTTGAAGTGACATATGTGGTCAGTCGAAAGTCGTTGCACTAATGAAAGACATGTCCAAGTTCTTGTTCGTTGTTGCAACCTACTTCTATAAGCTTTATTAATGTTGCTTATTGTAGAATGGCCACACTTACCGTCCTCATGCGTAAATGACTGAAGATGCGTTCTGGCTTGTATGGCAACATAGAACACGTTGGGGACGTTGTTCACTTTTTGGAACTTTGGTACTACCACAAGTGTCATGTACTATGACTTCATTCAATAACACATGTGTACACCTACTAACAACACTTATCATATGTACACATTTTGTATGCTTCAATGTGCAACACAAAGGAGATGTACAACCTCTGCATGTATGCTCGCAGCTGCACTCTATGAAGTACATGACTACATGGGACATGCTAGAGAATTCGTGACATCCTCAGACTCTATAATAGGAGGTTCGGCAACGCTTCATTTATTTAGCAACAGTGCTTCATGTTTTCACTATTTTGCTTCCTCGAATTCAGAGTACTAGCGTCTTACACTTTCCTGCGTTACATGCATGGCTTTCTGAAGTGATAGTATTGCAAGTCACGCAGTACATTTGCATTGTCATGTGCTGAACTAGCAGCAGTTCCTCACGGGCACACGCGGCGGTCGTCCCTTCTAAAGGAATGTGAGAAACATATTAGCAAAGTCTGAATTTCTATTTCTAGCAATGTCATCTCATTGTTGGTTGGTGTTGCGGTGATTTTGAATACAATGACAGGATTGACGACTTCAACAGCTTTCCGGAATTGCTATGTGTATTCGTCGAAGAATATCACCGGAAGTGGATATCCACGACCTGCGATTCGAAATGAAGAACTGTGATTCCAATGGCAAAAACTCCATGTTCTTGCTTCTGCATGGAAACGATGCACAGTGACGTACTCGATCATATGCACTTCCATATGAAGGTCACAATACTCTTCAGCGGAGGTCGGTCCACTGTACAGGCCATTAACATATAGTGATGATGGACTACTTCAGTGACTAATGCATGGGAGTACAAGGTATGCTTGTGATGTTCTTGTGCTACAAACTCTAGTAACGTGTGATGTTTCTGGATTCAACAACACGCAATAAATTTTTTCCTTTGTATGAACAAATAGTGTCGCAACGTGAATTTTTGGTTTTGTTAAGTTATCTTAAAATGTGGATCGGAAGTTCTCTGCAGGAACACCAATCCGGTTTAGGGATAAGTTAGAACCAGAAATTAGTTGAGGAATACAGTTAAGGAACTAACCGGATTCTAGTCTGTTACGGAATCTGTTTGGACGGATTAGTTTAAACCGGATTGGTTCTGTCCGGATCAGATCTGGAGGACCGGATTAGGTCAGGAGCGGATTAGGGTTAACCGGATTAGGTCATTTGACCTAATTTCTGGCGGCGCTGAGAGCCTGGGACTATATAAAGAGAGGCCTTGCCAGTTAGTACCCCATTTCTACCTTGAGCGTTGAGGCTTGTTTTCACGCTTGGGGCTGTTTTGTGTTTCCTCTTTGTGATTTCTCTTCAGATTTGTGAGGTAGGGCGTCATTAGTGAGTAGTTCTTTTGGGCGCTGTGGGGTTGGACATCCACAGTTGCAATTTGTTGCTTTCCGGTTAGGACCAGGAGGGAAAGTAAGGAACGGGACGTGCGGCTAGGAGTGGAAGTGAGGTAGTCTCTGGGAGGTGCTTGAGCGCCTCAGGAACGCGTCCATGCCGCAGCTACGCAGGTCAAGATTTAGCCCGGTCTTGACAGAAGTTAAACTCCGGAAGGTGGTTCCGGTTATTCCTTCGACAGAACCGGAAAAGACCGCGTTGATGGAGGATCTCACGAAGATGGGGTGCGCTGGTCTGGCTGAGAAGCCATGGGGTTTCAAGGAAGAGCGGGTGGTCCGCGAGCTGTTGGGGAAGCTATCGAACTAGTTCGATAATACGGTTAGAGGAAGTCCGGGTTGCTGGACAGAAGAGAAGTGGAGGGAAGTCTACAAGTTCCGGTCGGGAGGCTCAGGGATGGCTAGCCGGAAGGACGAGTACATCAAGGACAAGTTCTTGGGACCAGCGAACCCGAAGGATGGATACGCGGTGGATGATTGTGAGGATGACCGGAACCGGAACCTATTCAAGTTCCTGATTCCGATCTTCCACCCGGAGAAGCCGACAAGAGTAACGGTGACTCTCGGCAACACAATTTTTGGTGCGCTAACCGGAGAGCGGAAAGTGGATTGGGCACGGATCATCAGTGACTTGGTTTCCAATTTGGTGCCTCGGTTAGGGAAGAGTAGGCCCACGCCTCTGTCCCCCTACCTGTTTCACATGTATCATCACGATCAAGTCCTGACTGATACGGAGGAGAAGACCTGGCGATCTCAGGAGTCGATTTTGAAGTATGGAGAGTCGGAGACGGATGATGAACCGGAAGAAGAAGGTTCCGGAACGGAACCGGAAGATGACGAGACAGATGAAGAGGAGGAGTCGTTGAAGAGGACGAAACGGCAGAAGACGACACCTCCGCACGGAAGAGGAACGCCGCGGGGCGAGACTTCAGAACCGGAACGCCGACCGGATAAGAAGCCGGTCGCAGAAGGAAGTAATCCGGCTGACCCTTTCGGTGAATTGGTGGAGAACCTCTCTATGATCTGGGGAGACTGGGAGTGTAAGAGGATCACGTTGGAGAAGATTGGAAAACTGATTGGAGCCCAACCGGATAGTCTGTTACCTGAAAAGGTAGCAGACTGCATCAGTAATCCGGAGGAGAACCGGAAACTGAGAGAAGAGAATCGTCGGCTGCAGGATGAAGTCGACTCGTTGAAGGGGGAGATCGTCACCTTCAAAGAAGATTTGGCCGCCACTAGGGAGATGGCGGATGCGACCCAGAAGACAGCAAAGATGATGAAGGAGATGTTCGGAGAATCCGGAACGTTGGTCGCCAAAGCAAAGCTGTTTGATGAAGGGTTTCTGGTGGACAAGAAGCTATCCGGTTCCCGGATGGTCCGGATTCTGACAGACTTCGCCGAGAAGGTTGAGGCAGTTATGAGGGAAGCTCGGGAAGCTGCGGACCGGATGGAGATGAGCAGCGTGAAGCTGACCGGAACTGTACTCTCAAGGAGTATCCGTCTTTCGGATATTTCCTTTCCTGAGTCGTTTCCGGGAGGAACAGAGTTAAATCGGGGGAAGGATGTTACTCCCCAGTCGAAGAAGGAGCGGAAACCGAGAGAGACCGGATCTGCTGAGCACATCGAGTTGGATTCATCGCCAAAGCGACCAGATCCTCCTACTGGTGAGAGGGCCAGGAACTTGCAGGAGGTCTTCGACGAGCTTCCGTCTGAGACCGTCAGCGTCACATTGAAGATGGGCATGGGGTCTTAGTGTAAAGTAGTTTTGTAAATACCGGGTGTTATGACCGGATTGTAGTTAGGAACCGGACCGGATTGGATCCCGGTCTGTTTGTTAAGGACTGGATTAGTATTCCGGTCTGCTAGGGTTTTGAATCGGGTTAGCATTCCGGTTTTGCCAGCGAGGCTTATCCCGGAAATCTAGCGTGGGTTGCCTGCGAGGATTTTCTGGGGCGCTTTTCGCTTTTTGGCGCTTTACAGTGTATATAAATTCATTCTCTGCGGAGGAGAATGGGAGTCTTCTTTTGTTCAAACTTCTTTTGTATTCTATTGGCGCCTTGTTTGTGTGTTCTCCCGCAGTTGGCAGGGCAGATTGGTGAGGAGTTAGGAGCGCATTTAGAGTTTGGATTGGGATTTCTCCCCTTTGTGTTCTTGTTTTGGTTTTGAATACATGAAGGCAGGTAGTAAGAGTTGGGAGTACTTTCTAGTGCCTCAGCACTGCTAGGATTCAATATTCTGGTTGAGGAAGCCACTGCTAGGCTAGGCGTATAGGGAAGGAGTCCTTAGGCGCGCTAGAACTCCTGGATAGGAAATCCGGTCGAGTGTCCGAACTATTGTGAGGCCTCATTGCTGTAGTGGCGAACGGAAGAGTCTTAGTTGATTTTGGTATGGATGGTTGTACTTGCAGACACCTACCTTAGTACGGCCGAAACTTGGCATCAAGGTCATTGTAGTATGTGTGGATCGTACGGGGGGTCTTTGTGTGACCTGTGATCTGGATTGTTTTCTGGATTACTGTGAAAGATCAAACCGGATCCGGATTAGAGTAGGGGAGTAGAGTAGAAGAAGTGGGTCTTCAGCCACTATAAGTCACGGAAGGAGCGGCGGGCCTGCCACTCTCAAATTCAAGCGGCGACCCCTCTGATGGTAAAACAGAGGCAAAATTAAACCGGATTGGTTACTAGATCGAGTGGGAATAGACCGAAAGTGAGAGGTCTAAGAGTTGTACCCAGGACCGGAAGTGTAAAGGTCTTGGTTTTGTTGCAGAGTGACGGACCGGATTACTTCCTGGTTCGGATTAGGTCCGGAACCGGAAGATTGTAGGAAGTCTGGTAGTTACTTCTGTGGGTTTTGTTGTTTCCGGTTGCAGGAGTAGGACCGGAAAGGTGTTGTTGGAGACTGACTTAGCTTAGAATCGTAAATAGGGTGAATACTTCACAGAATCTCGTGGGTTCAATCTTTAAAGTCACTTTTGTTATACTTTAGAGTGGTTTTTGGTAGTATAACATGGGAATTGCGTATCCTGTGCTGCGACAAATAGTAAGTTTGTCGTTGTTACACATACAGCCGATTGTATTCATGGGATTGAGGTTGGCAGTCATCATTTAGGAGGTGACGAAGTTGAAAATGTAGCAGCGCTCTTTCTTTTTATGGGACTTATACTATGACTTGCATGCCTACAATTTAGCAATGTAGTGTACATGCTTCGTCGAAAATACTCTTGTGAAGAGTGCTATGTAGTATTGTAGTTTCACATGTGTAACACCGAAGTTATCATATGCACGTTAAACTGTCTGCAGCTATTGTTTCATCAGCATGTCTTGGAACATGTCATGGACAAGTTCTGAAGCAACGAGCCATGTACGCTTCTGAATGCAATATCATGAGTTGAGAGTCCTACGTGTACATGCAATGACACATGAACTGTTGCACGATGAAGGACTTTCTTAAATATGGCTTGAGACGTCGTCGACAAGTGATTTGTATATTGAAATGTTGTATGGAACACAACTGCTGGCAATGTCAGCACACGCAAAAGTGAGCATTAATGTCAGAGACGATGTCTTAGAAGTTCACGACGAACACCTTATGAAACATGCAATATCACTTCAGCAATGTTTTTTACCATGTTCCACAGCATCCGTTCAACATATGAGAAGACAGGGCTCATGTTTAACGAACAGCACTCACAAGTAATCCCACGTTACTGCAGACATGGCTAGAAACAGCTACTTGTCAAAGTGGACATCCTCGCCAACGTTGTTTTTTATTTTTTTGAAACGATTACACATTGCTGACTAGGCATGCCACGCTGTCAGTTTCAAATGCCACGTCATTTTTTAAATTATTTCCACGTCATATTGCAAATCACGAGCGGGCTGTTGAAAAAAAACCCGGACGTGGCAGTCCATGCCGAAGTGGCGCTCAGGTGGTCGCCAGCTGTCATCACTTCATCCAAAAAATTAACCATGTTATTTCTTGCGTTACTGTGAAAACAAACGACATTTTCCTTGATTTCCTTGTGTTTTTCACTCGTCGAATTAAACGGATTTTCCTAGACATTCACAATAGACAAGCGTAACGACGAATTTGACATCTGTACATGTTTTTACACTTGTCGCAGAAAACGAGAGTTCCTTCTAGTGTTAAAAAACTTGCTTTACAACTTGCAAATCTTATTTAACTGATGCTAAATTCCAACATCTATTAGTAGTAAGGGTGATTTCTTCCACATAAATTACAACGTGGTCTTTGATTTGCAAATTCAGTGGTAGGAAAAGAAAATTCAGATGACAATTGGCATGGCCATGTCCTTGACAACTTGTACACCAAACATTGGTTCTACAATTAGTTGGCTTAAACCTTTTTACTAGTACATTAGTAATTTGAACTCTTAAATCTGTCATTTTTTCTACCAACTTATTTAATAAATTTGTTTTAGTATCTTTAATCTTAGGAACTAGTGGTACCACTATTGTGGATTGTGTAGGATAACTTTTTATTGGTGGAGGTTGATGTAGTGGTGGTTGATAGGAAGGTACTTGGATTCCCATTTGCAGGTATAACAAATTTGAGGGATATAGACTAGGGTCAATGGTAGTCATTTGATCTTCACTTATCCTTGTCTCTTTATATTACTTTGAATATTGTACAGCAGTGACTAGATCTCTAGGATTCTTTTCTTTAATGACAAATTTTGAATTCTGGATGATATAATTGTAGTCTAGGTTTTTACCTACTCGCAAAAACACCCGGGATTATAGTATAGGGGTTCTTAGTCTAAAGAATGGTCAAATAGTCTAACGCTTTTTGTAGCTAAAGTCACATGTACTTAGAATATAGGTAAATATATGGTATTTTAAATTTTTTTAAAACAAATCATAAATGAATTTTCACTCTTATTTCCAAAGGTGTAATTTCGTGGATAGTCCTTTACCGATGTATGCAAACTCCATGATTGTAGTCCCAGTCCTATATTGTGTTTCAAAAAGGAGGGCAATGAGTCTGGGCAATGATTCAAGTTGGTCAAATCGTCAATGCAATGTATGATCTAGGACTTTTAATCACATCAAGATAATACTTTGAAAATAATAATACACATAGTTCATTTATTAAAAAAAATTATATAGGGGGCAATAAGTCCAATAAGTGCTCGCCATGAGAAAACTATATGCACAATGTCTATGTCTGTCTTTTAGGACAATTGGTCTCAGTTTAAAACAAAAATCTTATAAAATCACAATAATTAAAGCTTCAAATTTGGATTTTAAAGAAAATAAATTCATATAAAAATTTATGCAAAGAATGCTAATTAAGTTCATGATTTTGTACCTAAAGTTTGTCTTTTCTGCAAACTTTTCTCCAACACTTTGGAACAATGAGTCAAAAGGGCAATTGGTCCAAACCACAAGGGTTAATTTCCTAAATTCACCAACACACAAAACATTGAGACAATTTACAAATTGTCCAAACATATAGAATCTAAGACCAAACACTTAAAACTTGTAAAATAATAATAAAAGCCTTTAAACCGTGGTTTGTGGACCTATCACCACGATCTGGATCCCTAAGGCCACTCAAATCAACCCAAGACCATTACAAAAGTCTAAAACCAAATGATCTGGTCCTATGGCTGTGTAATTGCCCCAAACCTGTGGCACGGCCCTTGGGCCATTCGCTGAAATCCAAGACCATGGAAACGGACCCCAAGACCAAGTAGAGTACCCTATGACCGTACAACCAAGCCCTGATCGGAAGCTCCTTCAACGTGGGTCACAAACTTAAGGAGCCCCAAGGCCATGTGATGGACCAAAGAGGAGCCCGAATCCCTAATTTCGTCGTAGGAGTTCGTCGCAGCAAAATCCACTGCGTCTACTTCGCTTCTCACCTCATTTCCCGATTGCAAAATTTCATCAAATCACCCCCGATTGGTTGATGCGTCCTTTCCATTAGAGTCACTTAATCCCTCCACATGTACAAATTTATTGAATTTAAGAATTTAATGAGAATCACTACAGCTCATCGAAGTCGCAGCACAAGAAGCTCGCAGAGACAATTGATTGCGATCTTGATCACAAAAAATTTCCACAATTTGCTTTGATTTGTCAATTCAATTGATTGACTGTAATCTTGAATCCCTTCAGACTCATAGGTCGGGTTAATTAACGAGATTCCAATGAAGACTCATCACGCAGTCACCACTCAAGTCGTAGCACTTGTTTGCAAAATTTTGTTGGTTCATCTGAAATTTGATCATAAGTTTTGCAATGCAATCTTCGCAAATTTTTCCTTCCTTGATATGAGTGACTGAGTACAAAATACTGATCAAGGCGAAGATCAAGGCACTAGTACGATAAGTTTCAAAATAAAAAATCTTACCTCACAATCCGAACTTTGCAGGTGTGTAGCCGACTACTCCTTGCTTGCGACTAAAGAGCTTGTATACTCTGCTTCATTCCTCACACTACACCGTCACCTTCTCTTCCCGCAATTCTTCTGATCGCATTCACCCGTCAAATGCTTCAAGGTTGTATTCGTCCAAAATACATCAAAACAACCACAATTCACCCTCTCAAGCTTGTTCGATTAAAATTCCTTGAATTTCTCCCCAAATTTCTTCTCTGCGTTTTCTTCACTGCTCCATGTGCCGTCTGGATCTCGGCAACATCAAAAATTCAAACCAACAAAGTACCGCATGCAATCAATCATTCCCCCTTTTTCTCACAAAATACAACCTCTCTCTTTGAAATTTGCAATCGATCAATCTACAACGTAGAAATGCTTCGGTCGAGACCCTTCTTCACTTCAGCAGACGCACTGATACGACACAAGTAAGGGAAAATGAAACACACAAAGTCGCACAAGAATACAACAAGTCAAGATACATAAAAATTATACAATAATTATAATAATATTTCATAAAAAATTGGGACTTACACAATACCATCAATTATTTAGTTTTTTTGGGTTCTTATAGTTTTTCTAAAAAATGAACCGGTGTGAATTTTGAAGGAGTGTGACCTAAGTCACACCTTATTCATCCAAGTGTTTTTTTGTTTTTTTGTTTTTTTTCATCTATCCTACCAAAATAGCTCTATTTACACTTTGAACTAGTTTTAGACTTTAAAATTATTTCTATTTCTATTTTTTAAAACTAAGGGCCCCTAATTGGTCCCTTTTTCAATTTTAACCATTATTCTAAAAACTTTTAGGTCTACAATAATACCCCTATAAAGATTCTCATTAAATATGTATATAGAATCCTATGACTTGTTCAACATTGTAGAATATACTCCATTCTTCCATAATAGTTATTAACACTTCCTCCAAGACTATTATAATTGTTCTTAATCGTTCTTGCAAACTCTTTGTAAAAACTAAGGATCAAAATTGAGCCAAAAAGGCATCTCTCAATGCATTCCATGTATTAAATGGCCTATTGGTTTGATGCCATTCTTGAGCAACTCCTAATAAAGTTGTAGGAAATGTAGTAAGAAAGTTGACTTCTAATATCATGTTAACTACATATACTATGTTAAATCTATTCAAGTGGTGGTCAGGCACTAAGTCTACTTGACTGTAGTATTGTGGTAAATTGACTACATTAAAAGGTCTAGGTGAGGGTCTAAATTGGGACATGATATAGTCTTCTATCCATAAATTGTCTTTTCAAATTGGCGTATGTAATTCAATAGGTTTACTTTAAGTTATTTTATAGTCCAAAATTAAAGGAGTTTCTTGAAAACTATAAGGATTTTAGTTTTCATCATAATCAAAATTTAAGAATTGACTAGTGGATATTTCTAAATGGGGTCGTGGATCAGACCAATTTAGATGGACTAAAGTTGTAGAAGATACTTCCAAGCTACTTTCTCTAATAGGTGTTAAATAATTTTCTAATCTTTCCACCACACTACGACTTTGTTGATTCCATATTTCTCTCAAATATTATAAGAATTTGGCATTAGTTTCAAACTCAAGAGCTTTTGGTTGTAGAAAGGGATAGTCAATTGGAGTTAAAGTTCGTTGAAAACTAGTAGACACTTTTGTTATAGTAGAACAAGATTCTCCTATTTCAAAAGAAGTAGTAGTCTCTAGAAAAAGATTTTCCAATTCTTTCTTATTTTTGTAGGTGGACTCTTGTAGATCTGCTAAAGTCGTAAAACTAATTTCAATATAAGGCAAAATCAAGAAGTAACTCTTTGTGTTTCACTATAAATTCTTTCTTGAGTTCAAATGTTTCTCAAATTTTGTGAAAAATTATTATCTTTATATGTAAAGGTGATGTCTCTGTTGTTTGTTCTAATTTCTTATCATGGATGTAATTCCCACTTAGTTTAAAACCTTATCTGTAATAAGAGTTTTTATAAAGACAATAGAGGGCCATAAACAGACATGGGCCAGAATAATAGTGTTTTATTATTTCCAAAGCTTCCCAAAGGAATAACGATTTTATTTTAAAACATCATAGAACTAACTTTATTCACTTATTATATTCTAAGATTGTGATTTTCAAATCCAATATTTTGCTCAATTGGATGGAAATACAACAAAGTATCAATATATTATTGTCCTTAATTGTAATAGTTCAAAAACTGTTAATGAATTTAAACTTGACTGACCCAATTTGTGCACTAGATCCAAGAAATCATTATTATATTTGATAGATGATTCTATTGGTAATCATATTAGTAGTTCGTTTTTTCAAATAGATTCTTTTGATATAACCAAGTTCACTACAAAAATTACAATGGCCTCTTGGTTGAGTTTCTCTTTGATTTTTGTAATGTGAATTATCAGTTTTCCTAATAAAAGATTTTTGAATAGATTTGAGACTAAAATACAATAAATAATCTCTATTACAAGTGATTTTAGCCTTTTTTTTTATCTACCGTATTTTTCTTTGAAAATATAGAAGTTAGCACTTCTACTACCAATTTGTCAATAATTTTTCTACCAATTTCTATTTTTTTGTTTTTATTTTCATTTATTTGTTTAATTTTAATTTTAATTAAATCTAAAGTTTCTAATTGCTTAAAAGTTAGTATCTTCCAATAAAAAATTCATTATCTTATAGTTAAAGATTATAAAAGAAAGCTATTAGGAAAAATACACGTATCCTTTAAAGTGTTCAATTCTTCTAGGAAAAGCCACATTAAGTCATGACCATTCCCCAGCAAGGCGGCAATGGTACCAAAATGTAGTCTAGAATTTGGTATAGGGGTTCAAAAATCCCAGGACCAAAACCTAGGACTATAGTATAGGGGTTTGAAAATCAAAAGAATGGTCAAGTAGTCTAACATTTAGTCGCTAAAGTCACTTGTAATTTATATTTAAATGGGATTGATACCAAATTTTATAAGGACTAAGAATTATAATACGCTCTTATTCCCCCAAATGTAGATTTAGTACTTTGTCCATTACCATATGCATGAGACACAATGTATGAAGTCCCAATCCTACCTAGTACTCGAGGGGGTCACTTAGAGTGTCCATTAGAAACCACGTGCAAACAAAACTTAGGACTCCCTATATATTTTTTGAACTTTAAATAAAAATAAATAAATGAAATATGAATAGATTTTTCTACTTTGAAAGTTTTTGTTTTGATTTATTGATATTTTGATATTTTGATTTGTTAATAATAATTAGTTACAAATTTTTGAAGTAAAAAGATACACTGTAGAACTGAAAAATAAATGTCACACTCATATATTATATAAGAAAAAATAGTCTAAAAAATTAACAAAAAATTCCTAAAAATAACTCTCTATTGAAAGCTCATTTTGAATTGAATATTGATTCAATGGTCATCTAAATGTGTTCTCTATAATTATTTGAGTTGAAAAATATGCCATTTTAGTTCATTTTCAACCTCTTTTAGAAATCATTTCATATTTTATTTGAGTTGGAAATTTTGGCAATAGAAACCTATAGTCATTATTAAACAATACTCAAAATTTTAGGTTGAAATTATAGTTTATTAGAATTGACTTGTTTGCACCTGGTTTGTTGTAATAGAACTAAGTGCACCCCCGAGACCTAGTATTCTACGAGGTGGTCAAATATTCTGGTCAAATAGTTTAAGTTTAGTCAAACTAACATATGCAATGAATGTTTCTATCACCTAATTATTACAAGGTAATACTTTTAAAATATTATACATAATTCCCTCATTAAATTCTTTTTATGTGTTGGTCAAATAGGCTAGTCAATCTATATCTATCACATTTGATGCAAAATACCTAGCGATTCGATATTCTACGTGAAATTTTCTCAGTAGTGCATATAGAATGAGGTTTAAAGTTTATATCCTAGGGTCAATTTTTTTTCTTATAATTTTTTTCTTTTGGTCAACTTTTCCAAATTTCACAAGTTAGTTCCTAGATATGCATCATAATGTAGGACTAATTTTTTATGTTTACTTAAAAGATAAATCTAAATTCATGCACCAAAAGAAAGCCTAAAACCATGCAATCCAACCCTATGGATGTTCAAATCAATCCCTATTATCACAATCAACTAATCCAACCACCATCTGCTCAAGAAAGATTAAAACATGAAATTGATAAAATTCCTTCAACTTGCAAAGACTTAATTATTTAAATTCCAACCCAGACAATGCATGTATCAAAGCAACCTTTGAGATTAAATTAAGCAACACTTCATAATATGGACTGATCCACACATCTAGCAAGCAATCAGTTAAATAGGGCAATCACTTCTCAAAGTGAACTACAACACCTACCAATTTATTGTTCTTTCGAATTGTAGCTTATGCATACATAATTATTAAGAAACACATTAAGCTTCAATCTTGGTAACAAAGCAATATTGCATAGGCAAACAAAATCAATCCCTGAGTAGTATTTGCCATTGCAAGGCTAAGTTAGTAACTGCATATATCATCAATATTTTCATGTCTTCACACCCACTTTTACAGTACATCACATCTGAATGATCCAGCCACAACGTTCAAGGCAATGACTTAATTCAAAAACTTTGTTCAAATATAAAGAGTAGACTTGATACATTGTCAGTAATTTTCGACAATAATGAACACACATTCATTAGAAATTCAACAACTTTGGCCAACTAACTCCCCTAAACATGTCAACTTTGTAGTCATTAACTCAAGAAATCTAAAACTAGTGTGGAAGATGGACAATTATACATCCTATTGTATCTATAGACCTTGGATAACTATGTAGTTATGTCTGAGTTCCATTCCTAGCTAATATCTCCCTATGTAGGCAATTTTGTTAAAATAGTGGAATTCCATTAAAATGATGGTTTGGGGGACCAACTAGGGCATGAAATCTTGCAGAAGACAATGGTAGGGGTGTAGTAGAAAAAAAATTGTTTTGGACTTAATTCCTCTTTTTAAGTGTAAATAGGAAAATAATATAAGTGAAATAGCATATTGAATGTAAATAAAGAAGTGTATGACAAATAAACTTAGAAATACCTCTTATAAGGATAGAAAGAGGCTTAGATTGAAACTTGAAAGTATTGGTAGTCCATTTGAGAGATTCTAAGGGATGTGACTAATAGTCCTAGGAAGATATATAGTCTTCTTCCTTGATTCACATAGAGCACATAATTTGAACTTCAAATAATATATAGATATATGTGTCTCCAGTTGTATTATATATATATTTCAATGTAAATGTCAATTATGAAAATAGATTAAAAAAAAAATTGTCTATTTATATTTCGTTTATTATTGTACCACCGGGTGGGTGTGCATTTAATTGTGATATGTGAGAGATCATTGTACTATAAGTCACTTAGGTAGAGTGCACTACTAGACAATTGATCTTGAAGTTTGTAGCAATTGATTTTTAAATTGAAAATGGAGGCTATTTTTAAAGAATTATAAGTATCAAATGTGTAGGGTTGGAAGATGTGAATTAGATAGTGAATTCAAAAGTTTGATTGTATTACATTGTTAGGTAGCAAATATTTAATTTTCTTCTATACCATTATAAAATTATACCATATACAATTTCAATTATCCATTATAAGTCTTTTTGACCTTCATGTGACCTTTGTTGCTTTAACAATAGTCCTATTTGACCTTCCTTTTAAAAGATCCCCCACTAGGAGAGTTACTATGGTTTTATTGCCATGGTAGCTTTTCCTTTCTACAGGGGGCAATGCCATACATAAACGAGCGGTGATTTGGGAACGCATAGGACACAATTGATCCTCAATATGAGATGAATAGGTGCCTCAATACACCTCAATCTCCATTCCTTCATGTACAAATGCCAATAGAATACCACCAATTTAACAAAATTGCCCATCTACATAACTTGTTCTATCATCATTGGTCAATGATAATCAAGAAGTTTCTCAAAATTTACTTAAACATTCAATATATAAATGACCTATCACTTTAGATTTCTCCAACCATGTGTACAACCATTACAAACTCACTACCATTAGGAAATAATATTGTGTTTGAATGTACTAGAATTTAGTTTGTTTCCAATTTGTGTTGGGGTGGAATCGCTCCAAAGGCAACATGCAAGGTTCAAATTGGAGCTAACGCCTTGATCATGTCATCATGATGACCCACTTTTGCAAGCCAACTCCAAATTTGAAACTTTCAAATTCTCATTGACCAACTCTACTTCAATCTACTTCAAATCGTCTTTTGAGTTGATGATATTAATATCTCCACCGACTTGGCTTGATTGAAATTTCCTCCAAAAAACAATGACACCCTCCTTCGACAATTTTGGCTCCTTTTCCAACTTTCCATTTGACCTAGAAACCCTAAACTCCGTGAATGTGCTGACTAGGTAAAATACTCACTCGATTCATACTCTTTGCATAGATCAAACCTTTGATGTAATTATAGCGAGTAGGGTTGTTGCTTATACAATCTCAAGAATTTTCTAAACATTTGGAAATTGCTAAACTCCTATAATCTTAAAGTACTTCCATCCTCTTAATTTCTTCACAGACTTCCGTTCATTTAATTACTAGGTCATTGAACCCTAAAGACTCCTAATTAATTTCTCACAGCATTCAAAACTCTTAATATTGAAACAATTTCTCACAAACGCTCGAGACACATATGAAATGATCCAAACAACCCGAACAAGCAACAATGCACATTCTAATGACAAAGAATACCAGATGGTGCTAAAAATATCTAATTGCTTACTAATTTTCACTCACTATAAATATGCAATCACACAATTTCACACAAAATTCTCACTCTCAAGTACTCACAAGTCACATCCAAGAATCATATATAGCAACAAATCTTATACATACTAGAAGGTATGAAACCCTAATTTTAAAAGAAAACACTCACAACAACATGAGACAAGACGAGTAAAGAATAAATATATTATTAATATGAAATCAAAATGAGCATAATCACATAATGTCAATAAAATATTGTTTTCCTCGGCCTTTTGTAGCATTGCCTTGAAAAGGTCACAACCCTTCCCAAAAGTTGTCTATTTGTTCCATTCTTTAATTTTTAATTTTTAATTTTACCAATTTTTTTTATTCTTTAATATTTTTTTTAATTTTTAAATTAACTTCTATCTCCTATGGTATAATCCTAGTCTCTTATAGATTTCCAAAGCTAAGTTATATATATTTTTAATTTAATTTCAAATTTAAGTCTTATTAGTTTCTAAATGTCCTAGGAAAAAGGAAAAAATATTTTCTTGGCTAAATTTTTGCACTATAGTTGCAAACCTGGTTGAACCACTAGAGAAGTCATCTTTCAAAAGAGACAGATCTACATTATGCACGAGTTTTTTTAAACCCCTACCTTCTTTACGATAAAGAATTAACTGATGATCAAGATGCAACAAACGCATGTAAGCGTGTTATAATGAAAATATGTGACCCTAAAATTATAGAAAGGTGGTGAAGGAATCTGTAGCCTTTTGACACTCAGAAATTGATTTTCAGAACATGATCAACTCAAACAAGCAAATGTTGTCAGCATACACTTAGTGGGATTTTGAGGGCACATGTGGGAAGCTCATTGCTCTAATTGCCAAGACAATATTGGCCTAACCAATATCATTATCTTTATATGAATGAAATTGAAATAGCTATTCTTTTGTTCACAACAAATCTTAGAACAAGTTAATGACACAAAGGATAACAGACTTGGTATATATGTACACCAATTCCAAAGTCACAACTGCATCTAAGGAAAATGATGAGAAGAAGTAGTACCATGAGAATATGGAGTCAGAGGATTTAGAGGGGCTATCTTGGAAGATGGTAGGCCCCCTATTGGATGACAGAGATGTCATGAATTACAATGGGCACAATTTTGATGATGAAACGTTTGATAATCCAAATTGAAACAATGAATACTTGGGAGGCAATTGTCAAAACATCTACGACTTTTCATTAGATGAGGATAATAATGGGTATGGTAAAGATGTACCTTTAATAGCTAGATTTGAGAATGGAATTAGGTTTATGAGTAGTGAAAACTTTCTATCAGAAAGGGAGGATGCTTATGTAGAGATGGCTGAATAATTCCTAATAATTAGGAACGGATGAAGATCTTAAAATTCTTGAGTGTTCATCCACATGAGTGACACAAGCGGGAGAAAATGACAAACACATTGGTAAGGGAGGATGTGAGCCTTGTGAGGTGAAAGTCCAAATGAATGTGGTCAACACAAGTGTTGAGTCAAATGAATAATCTTATTGGTGGGCAAGAATAGTGGTGAACCAAATATTGAAATGACAAATTGCATGAAGTAGAGAAGAATGTTGATTTATGTTTGGTGGAGTCCAAAAGTCTAATTTGTAGCAAGAATGGCGAAGGCAAGAAGCAATTCATGCAAAATTCCCAAGTACCCCTATATAATGCCCCTCCACGACCACTCTTGAAAACCGCTAGCACAACTTTGGATGGTTCAAAGAACCCAGGACTTGGAAAATGGCTTGCAAACATTTCAAAAGAAAGGAGGCCTTGTATCAATCCGAGTCAAACCATTTTATCATAGTTCTACTTAACCCCTAAATACCTAATGTGCCACGTTTTGTTGTCAAGAAAATTTTGGAGTTAAATAAATGTTCTCAAATAGTCAAATTATTAATTTAGTAAAAGTTCAAGTGAATATCTTTTAAATTCTATTTTAGCATCAAAAATCCAATTTTAAAAATGGCTCAATTTCAATGATGTTTCAATGATTTCAATGATATTTATGAATTTTATATTCCAGATCTTGTGCAAGCGTGTTCATTGTAAATCTTTGATTTTCTTATGTAAAAGACTTTTGGAAATGAGCATCAAATAAATACACTCATGGAAAAAGAATCACATTAAAAATGCATTAATGAAAATTGAAAAGTAGCTTTTGAGAAGTTGTAAATTGATAGTGGTTGTATATATTATGTCTATCAATCTTCATTATTAATAACATTATAATCTTTCAATCCAATAAGTGATATTGTTGTGGTTTCTTTTCTTATGTGATTCACAATATCTTAAGAAGAAACAACCTCCTACCTTCCAAATATTAAGAGCTCCCTTAAATTCCTACTAAAATATTTTTTTGACATCCCCCAAAGATAATATACATTGATAAGGATATAGATATATGCACATAGATACATGCATAATATACAAATACAAGATATGGATATGGATATGAATACTATACACGGATATTATATATAGATACTATATACAAATATTGGCATTTAGATATGGAATATGACATGTGGATATAATATATGGCGGGATATATGGCCATACATGAATATGGCACATGGATATGACATATGGTCACATATTTCATAATTATCAATTGTTATTACATATGCATTCAAAAAAGATATATGGTTTGGGTAACAAAAAAATGAATATAATTTAAAAAAACATTCGTTAGTGGAGATATTGAAAAATAAATAAATAAATAAATAAATTTGGATTTTTTGGGTTTTGATGTCCCTCTTGAGTGACTACTATTCCACTCAAAAGGGACACCCTACAAAATGTGATCCCCAACACATGTAGTTTGAATTCATAGAGTTACAATTTATGAAACTTACAAAAAACTTTTACTTTTTTGGTAATTTAAAGGAAACTCAAAAAAATTGAAAAAAGACCTCTACCATTTAGGATTAAAATGCTCAACAAAAGATTTGGGATAATCTTTTAGTATTCGTATGCGAATTCATGTCTAGAGATCAATACTTACAATGAATGTTCCAAAAAGACCAGTGGCTAGTTCAAAGTTAGCTAGTGGAATTGGGAAAAAAACTAGTTGCAATTTAAAAACATTGGCAAAAATCTAGAGAAAAAATCTGTAAACTTTTTATTTAGAATTTTAAAAATAGAGAAAATAATTGGACTTAGTACTTGAAAAAAAGTGTTTCAATATGGGGATCGAAGGAGAATAGCCGGTAAAACTCAAAAATATTCCTGAATACTTGAATTTACACTAAATAAATGAAATTCAATAAAAAAAAATATCAGGCCCAGGGTTTTTTTTTCTGGCGATTTGGAGCAAAATTGCACCAAAATTTTGACCCTGGCACCAAGGCTATGGGAAAAAAACAGACAAAAAACACCTAAAATCGCCTATACCCGCGCACGGTCTTGGGCCTTGGCGCATTTTCCACGTAAAACAGTCGTCTTCCCTGATTTGAAATCGCCAGCGCCGCCTGCGTAGTCACTTCGCGCGCGCCTCTCCTCCAGCCACATCAGCTCCATAACGTCCATCTCTTTCAATTCAGAACGCCACCTTCTCTCAGCTTCTCCCCTTCTTCAAGGCCACTTTCTCTTAGGGATTGATGATACTTGTCGCCACCTCTCCTTCTGTTTATTGTTCTTTGTAGCCCACTCTCCTTCTGTTTATTGTTCTTTGTAGCCCACTCTGCGATGCTGTAGGTTTTCAAGGAGCCAGTTCAGAATTTGTAGGACATGTTTGAAGCCAGCATGAATGCATGATGGTAAATTTATGTAGGGTTTTCTTGCATTTGATGAATCTCCTTAGAATGATGTCTCGCCATGAAGTGCGCCACCGTGTAGGGCTTAGGGTTCAGCCGCGGAGGCAGATTGCGGAATTTTGGAATTTATGCGGTGGCGCACTTGCTGATTACCGCAACGTCAATTATAAGTATCCTCCTCGCCATTTGCTGTTGCATTCATTTTGTGTTGTGTTGGTTTTAGTCGTGGACTTCATGGGCCGTGGAGTTCCTGGATTTTCGATTTGTGGTGTGTGTGGCAATCGGGTTGCGGTAATCGGGCACTTGGGTTGCGGTGTGTGTGGCAATCGGGCAATCAAGGTCCGGCAGCTACTATGGCGGACTTCCCCTCCAGTCCCCCAAACATCGGATTTGGAGCAGCGGCGCAGGCGACGCAGAAGAAGAAACTTGCAGATCGACGACAACGAAAACTAGCCCGGTTACAAGATGAAGCGAAGGCAGCGGAGCGAAAGGCAATTGCATCCAAGCGAGCGCTGGAGACTGAGGCGAAGAAGAGGGCAAGAAGTGGCGCAACAATGCGCACTTATTTCACGTCCAGCCGCAATTCCTTCAATCGCGACTCGCTGCAATCCAGCGATGGTGGTGGCTTTGGGGCGACGTCTTCCACTGCGGAGATCGGGACCTCCCTGTCAATGGACACCGAGGTAATTCTTTCGTGCCCCACCGTTGTCCCTGTCTCCGATGAAGAAGGAACTGAGGAGGACTTGGACTTGAGTGGAGACGATATGGTAGACTTTGATGATGACGCGTTCATGGAGCCGCCAGCTCGTGGTGGCAAGAAGAAGAAGAGCGGAGATCCGAAGGTGAAGGGTGCTGAGCAGATTACGTTCCACAAATTGAAGAAAAATTATGATTTGCAGCGGAAATTCCACAATGAGTGGGCAGCCAAAGAGCCTTGGAGCGAGGCAGTGTTGTCAGAGGACGGTGCAATGCACTTGGTTCATTGTAGGCCTTGCTCTTTAGTTCGTGGGAAACCCATCCACATGGCTCCCAAATGGGATATGATCTCGAAACACGGCCAGCGAGAAATTCACAAGAAATGTATGACTTTGTATGCAGCTCGTGGTCCTTTGTCTGTGGCAGACCAGATTCAGGGGTGCAACACGTTGGAGTCACGGAAGAAACGAGTGCAGCTTGCGACGTTGTTTCATTTACTGACAAGCGGGAGGCCAATGACAGAATTTGAGTCACGACTTGACTTGTACGAGTTCCTGAACGTCCCTGAGTTGCCTCGCAAGCATTGGACTGATGGGTCTGGCTGGATCATGGCGGAGCATCTCTACGACTTCATCAAGCAGAAAATACAGACACTTGTGAGCGGTGCCTCTTATTTTGCGTTGTCGGCTGATGAAACCAGCGCTTGCGACAATACTAGTTGGATCGCTATTCATGCATACGTCATGGTGAACTGGTGCCGCATTCCTGTCTTGCTGACAATTCAGAAGATGGAAGCTGATGGTGCCACGGCGAACAACTTAACCGCTGTGATCATGGATGCTTTGAGTGTGTATGGGGAGGTCACTGATGCTGAAATTGGAGAGAAACTGTTGTGTTTTGGCGCAGATGGGGTGAGTAGCTTTCAGGGCTTGAAGTCGGGGGTCACGGCGCAGATCAAAGGTAAGTTCGCTCCTTTTGCGACTGGAGTGCACTGTTGCGCGCACCGCTTGAATTTGTCCGCCCAGTCCTTGTCTTCGATGACGGTCATGCACGTTGTTGAGGAAGTGCTCCGCACAACTCACTCGTACTTTGCACACTCTCCTAAGAAAGCAGCCGAATTTAGGACTCTGGCTCAGCAGCTTCAATCGAAAGGGCTTAAAATGCTGAAGAACGTGAAAACGCGGTGGATGAGCTGCCTGGCTCCAATCCGCAGACTATTGGTAGAGTACAGAGGTGTCACCGCAATGATGTTGGCAGACAAGAATGACAAAAAATGGGGGCAGAAGGCACGGATGAGAGTCTCTTCTTTCTCTTTTTCTGTCTGCTTGATTGACTGCGGTGTTGTGGTGCTGCGGTGCTGTGGTGTTGCACCTTCTGCTTGATTGACTGCTGTGCTATGTTGTGTACTAACTTGGTGGCTTCTTGTTTGCACAGGCTAATCTAGCACTCCTGCTGGACCCGTACGTGTTGCTTGGAATGTTGGCTCTTCTCCCAATGCTGGAGGCTGTGGACACTCTCATTCAGTGGGCTCAGAAACAAGATGCTTTCATTTGTGATTTCGTGGGAGCCCTGGGCACATGCCAGAGCAACCTCTTCACGTTTTACCTGAATGATGATACAGCTTTCCGCAGGGATGAGTTCCACGCATTTAACCAAGTTGTTCAGTGTTCTCACGAGTAGATTTTGATGAAGTGGGAGGCGAATATGAACTTGCCTTGTGAGAATTTGTGCTTCGTGGTGGGTGGACAGACAGTGTATGCCCTGCACGAAGGGAACATGGTGCATCAGGAGGCTTATGCTTCAATTATCTCGAGTGTTCAGAGTGATTGCAAAGGTGAGTAATTGTTTGGTATATGTTTTTTCCCATTCTATGCTTCAGTTCTTGTGCATGTTGGTACATGTTGAGTTTTAGTGCATGATGTTGTATTGTAGGACTTGCAATACCTACCTTAACTGTTCCCTTCGTGGTCTGGCAGAGGCTGCACGCAAGCTGATGGAGGAGATGGCTAGCCGGTTCCCCGATCACGGCTTGATGGACGCTCTCGGAATTGTGTACCCGCAGTACTGGCTGCAAGGGGATTGCCAAGAGAGCTTCCGAAAACATCTCCAAATCATCAAAGACTTCTACGGAGAGCCAAAGTGGGTTGGGGACGGTGAGAGCAAGCACTGTATCCCTGCAATGCTGGATAAGTTCTTGCTGGACTCGGAGCAGCCTCTGTTTAAAATCGCAATGCTTGCAAATGCTCGCACGGCCATGGAGATGCCACCGCTGAATGCTCATACGCATCAACTCGTGAACCCACTGACCAAGCTGTGGAGAGTTCTAGATGCAAACTCCTCACTAGGCAAACATTTTGGAGAGTATATAAAGTTGGCACAAATTGCCATGGTCCACGTACTGGGCAGTGTGGAAGACGAACGCACTTTCTCAGCGTTGTCGTTCCTGAAGGACAGGCTGCGCAATAGACTTGATCAACACCTTGGCGTTGTTGTGGGCATGCATTGCCAACATGTTTATACTTTACAGAATTTTCCGTATGACGACTGCTTCAAGCAATGGGTGTTGGCTACTGAGTGGCAACGGTATGCAGTGACTGCGTGACAGGTAGTTTAGGTGGACGACATAGTTCAGTAGTGCAGCTACGACCTGTTAGTTTGCGTGACACCTTCGCTTGAGAAAGCAGGTGCTAGATTACAAATGCTAGATCATTTCACTTGTGGGCTTTTGGCTGCAAGTTTAGGAAGTGCTACGTATTCTTGACTTCTAGCTCTTATGTAATGGCACTTCCATGTGCTTTTTCTTATAACGTCATGTGGCTGTGGCTCTTCACAGATGGGAGTGGAGAGTGCCAGTCGTTCAAGCAATTTGGACATCATGCGCAAAGTCATTCATTCTTGCCCTTCTGTTTTGTGTTTTAGAGTTCACATTGTATGCTTGGGGTTCAGGCTTGTATGATTGGCAGGTACACTTCAAAGTGCCAATTTGCGGGGGAGCTTCTTCTTTTGCGTTGCTCAGTGAATCGACCGTTGTTTTTTGTTTGCTACTATGGCGTACATTCAAGGAGGTGAGTGTGGTTACATCCTTATTACTCTATGTTTGTGTGCTTTCATTTTGTTATTCAAGAGCACTTGTGATTTTTTGCAGCGAGGGGATTAGGGTTCCTGTTGGCAGACTGAACTAGGGGATTCCGTATCGGAAGAATAGTTCACTCGTATCTCTTGATCTATAACTTAGAATAACCATATAGTTCAGTCATATCTCTTGCAATTCAGTTTGTTTGCAACTTGGTGGCTTGTCCACACTCCACAGTACGTATCCATTGCATTCCCTTTCTATTTTCTAACTTAGGCATTGGAGGTCTCAATTATGTTGCTTGCAGGTGATAATTATGAAGACACTTTCTGGGAGAAGGACTTGGAAAATGTATCTGCTGCTTTGTGTGATTGTGTGGCATTTCACACATAATGCACTAGTATAATTGCATTGTTGTAATGTCTCTTGCATTAGTATGTTGGTTTGCATAGCTACTAAAATTGTGCAAATGTTACAGAACTCGAAACTTTCCAAACATGCACTAAATCAAGCATCGGAGTGCTTGTGTTTGTTTTGTAGGTCCTATTTTCATACTTGTGGTACTAGGAGCATTAGGAGGAAATTCTTAAACTTCTAGTTGTTACACTGTAGGTCGTTTTTCACAAAATGTATTTGCTCCTCCATTTAAATGAAATCGCCATTTCTGTGTTGGATGCTTGCATACTGTCGTTAAAATGTCTTCAAAATTTTCCAATAATGTGAAAGGTGCAGCCAGAAGAAATTCAATTTTGCACTTGCAGTAGCTAAACCTCCACCTAGATGGAATTTGGAGTCGCCAGTTTGTGCAACAGAGAAATTTCCAAAAAAGCTAGCGCCGTTAAATTGGAAAAAAAAATACTGTGAAGCCAGTGACTTCACGAAAAAAATGAAATAATAAATTCTAAAAAAGCCACATGGCCTGCCCACACTTGCTCTTTGGAGAGAAAGCAACACCCATACCTAAATGAAAAAAAAAAACCTGATTCAAGCCAGTCCTTCAACACGTTAAAAGTCATTTTCAAAAAAGACTTGCTCAAACAATGAGAACCTCAAGCTCATTGTGACAGCCCACATCCTCCTCAACAGAAATGATGCTCTTAAATGTATGATTACTTGATTACCAGTGTTTGGAAAAAAATAAAAATAAAAGGTGGTTAGTTGAAAGTTAGCTAGTGGAATGGGAAAAAAAATAAGTTTCAATTTGAAAACATAGGGAAAAACTCCGGTGAAAAAATCTATAAAATTTCTATTTAGAGTTAAAAATAAAATAAATAAAATAACTGAAATTGGTACTTGAAAAAATTGCTTCAGTATTGGAGTTGAAGGAAAATAGCAGGTAAAATTCAAGAAATTATCCCCAACCCTATTCATCACCATCTAATTATACCTCCAAGTGCATCAATATTACAAATGATTTAGGAAGTTCAAAGATAACTTTGTAGTGTTTTTTTTTTTTTGAGTTTTACCAACTAGTTTCCTTCAATTCCCATATTGAAACATTTTTTTCAAGTACCAAGTCTAGTTATTTTCTCTATTTTTTTTTAACTCTCAATAGAATTTTTACAGATTTTTTCACCAGATTTTTGCTAATGTTTTCAAATTGCAACCGGTCTTTTTTCCAATTCCACTGGCCAAGTAGACATTGAACTAGCCGTTGATTTTTTCCAAATTCCAAAGGATATTTGATTACCCTACATGAAGGTCAAATTTAGCGTAAATTAATAAAATATATTTAGTGTATTTTGAAGCCCTTGATTAACTCGAGACTTAAAGGTAGGAGGCTGCTCAAACTCGGATTGGGCATTTTGAATGGAACATGCCTCAGCGATACATTCTCCTTCCTTCAATTTATCAAAATGTACCAACGGTGTACATTTCAGGGGGGTGGTTGCTTTTAGAGCCCTATGGTGTTTTGACTTCAGAATTTGATAAGTAATTCCCTGAAGCTTCAAAAAATATGAAACGACTTGGGCTAGATGTCAATTCTCCTTATCTTTCAATGAAAATTTATTGAAAAATATTTTAAGGTGTTTCACCTCCCTAAAATTCATTCAGTTCCAGCCCTTAGATGGTCCACTTATATGGACCTCCTACCTTAGAGAATTCTCATGCATGAGCCGTCCCATCAGCTGCCGCCCTCCGAGGCCATTCTCCCGCTCAATTGGATTCACGCCATTTAAACAAAACCACTGTTCATGAAGCGTGCATAGGCTGGGCGGGCGGGCGGGCCCTCGCTCGAGACTGCGAGCACCGCCTTCAATTCATCAATACATAGCTATGGCCGCACCAATTGCTTGCCACAATTGCCGCTCTAGTAAGGTACATACCTTCCCGCTCATGAGCATTCGATCTGCGTTATTGTGCCGTCCAGAAGAATATCTAGTGTGAACTCATCTCTAGCTTGTCCGTAAATTAATTATGCACGGTCTGAATGTTTAATTTATAGCTAGAGTCCTTGCTAGCTACAGCAGCTCTGTGGAATGGCTGCGTGAGACGGCGGTAATTTAAAATCGGGACGTGTCCGAGTCGAAATTCGTGATTCTATTAGCTAGTGCGAGTTCTCTGACATTGTAACTACGGTGAGTTTTTGTGGAATTTATGAGCCGGCTTTTAATTCGAAACGGAACAATCCCGCTAACTCTCACAATTTTCCGATTCCGATCGATCATGGTTATCCAACTCTGCGGATTCTGGTTTAAAATTGAAACTGTTCGATCCGAGGCAGAATTGAAGAGCGAGACCACGGCGATGGCATGCCTTATACTCAGTTTTGTCAGCAAATGAACATGCCGCTGGAAATGGACTAATATTGTCTCGATCTTTCAATACAACAAGACTCTGTACCATCCACTTAAATAATTTCTAATTCAACAAGAATTTGAACGTACTTTCTATGATTTTCATGCGTTTTCGATCATGGACGTTGATGCCGGGATCAGAGCATGCATAACCCGATGGATGGTACAGAGTACTAGCAGTTTTCGTATTTTGAAACGTTAATGTGCCGCTCGGAATATTAAGTGTGGTGATATTAATTGTAATTTGTGCACAAACTATCTAGGTAGCGCTACCACTAGCAGTAGCATTCAAAAATGTCTGCGCGCGTGATACGGCTGGGAGCTTGGAAACGTCTAGGATGTGGGGTAGAAGTAATTGAGCTTGAGATCCTGGCATTACAACAGGTTTTAGTAAATTGGGATTAGTTTCATTAGCTTGCTTATTTGTTGATGAGATTAAGTAGATTGGAGTCTAGAGGCAATCGCAATGGTTTTGACCAACGTTTACGTACATTGGAAGCATCCCTAACTCAAATCGGGTTACATACTGTTCGTTTTGGCCATTGTGAAACAAAAGCTTACATGTTGGAGACGTCGATTATGTGGTGTGTCACCAGGAAGTCCATTGAGAGAAAGGTTGTCGAAGAATCGAATGTTCTTGAAGCGGATATATCTGTGCTTGAATTTTCACAGGAGAGCCAATCCCGAGTTGCCAAGTGAAGCATAATGTGCTTTAATCTTGCCACTGAAGTTTATTGAAACTGTGGCCGAATCGTTAGCCATTCCAATAGAGCGGTACTTATCTGACGTTCCAGAACTCCATAGTTTCCAGTAGAATTGACTGAATTCGGGAACATATATTTTGTACAAACAGAATGGGCCAACAGGTTTCCTTCCAGATGCCTGGCCTCCAACAGTCGTCAAACTCAACGGCGCCGCTGACATCAAAACCTAAGGTCGACACGTTGCAATCAAGAGTATTAAGGTGGACGACTAACGACATCACAAACTCCACACTCTTAAAGACACAGGTATTGATAGCAATCACCATGCCATGAGCTGACGAACATCTTGATTTTCGTGTTCATGCATGCAAGGTAGATTACATGACTGGATCAGGGACAGAGTGCATGCACTGTATTCTTCAGTTTTCCCCATTAAGAGATCAACTGATGTTTTTCCGCAATTTAACAATAAATTTCGAATTCTGAGAAATTAGATTGAAGACATTCCAATGGAGTTTCCTTCAACATCGGAGTACCTCACAGCATTCCGTGGGCCGCTTCTGGAGGAAGTGCGAACTCAAGTACATCAAGCTTTAGAAAAGAGTATTAAAGAAGGCAACTGTGTTCGTGTGAGAGTCACCAAATTGATTGCCAAGACAGCCAAAAACGAAGACCCGTCCATGAGGAAATTTTATATGTCGTTGGATCGGCACGGTCGCCAAAACACCAGTGTCAGATCTTTGGACCTCAACCTCTTGTGCTGTGGCGATCGTCCACGGTGGGACTCCAGACGGGAGTGCATGACACCACTAACGCATCATAAATTTGTATTTGTGAGTGTTGTCTACGCCAGAGATGAACATCCCGTTTTCACTGCGACTGCCTACTTACCAGATGGCAGCCCAATCCTCGAGGAACTTCAATTACCGTCAGCCCGGAGACCAACGTGGTTTGTTATTTTGTTGGGAATGAGTTTGATACCAGCTGATCGTATCTGGAGATCAATCAACAAGACTGACTCTGAAGCACGAGTGTTGAAGACGTCAGTAATGGAAGAAGTGCTCCGAATCTGCCAACAGGTAATGAATTGCAACCACTTTTGTACAAGCTGGACACTATATCTTTTTCACAATGATTTTGTGTCTGCGGACGGATGGATGATGCCGTAGTTGTGTGAAAATTTTCAGATGGAACCATCAGGAATCAATTCGCTCGCACTTCCTCAGGAGCCAGAGGCAGCTGAGACATTGCAGCTTGTGGAAGAATATTGCAAATCCAGAAGTCTTAACGACTCACAAGGAGATTCTCTCAAAAGCGCGCTCGCAGGTATCCTTTCAAAGGATGCCAAATGTCACGTGAGGTTGGTGCAAGGACCGCCAGGTACCGGCAAAACGGCGATGCTGGTCCCACTAATCTCTGTATTGGGATTCCTCCGGTGCCGAACGTTAGTTTCGGCGCCAACCAACGCTGCTGTTATCGAGGTCTGCAAAAGAGTGATCTCCTTATTGACAAAGGATTCCGAGGAACAGAAGAATCTCATGGTGCCGCAGCAGGAGATGTTTTCTGCGTTCTGTTCGAGGATCAGGGGACCCGGTTCGCAAGGTAGTGGAAACGAAAGGCGATGTTCTCCCATTCAATTGTGTGATGTGGTCCTTGAAGGAAGTATGGGAAGAATGGAGGCATCAGTGAAAGGCACTTTATTGGAGAAGGTTTTTTTGCCTTACAGAATCCAACGTCTGACGGCAGCTTTGAGTCCGGCTACCGGATGGAAAGGCTCTGTTCCATCCGTGGAAAAGTTTCTGACCAATGCACCTGGTCAATTTGCAAAAAAATTGGGGCATGATTCTGACATATCACGCGAAACGAACGAAGTGAATGATGCATTTTGGAGCTTTGCGAAAGAATACATGAAAAAGATGCTTTTTCAAATGGAGAAGCATGTGCTGACGCTCACGAGTGAGCTTCCAAGGTGTCACATAGATGTGAAGACAAGCAAAGCAATGAACTCCACTTTGGAGTTGATGAAGAGGATTGTCAATGTCATGCCCAGAAAAGCTCCCGTCGAGGCTACAACCTGGTTCAGTAAGATGAAATCAGATACTTTGTCTGAAAATATGGCCAATTTGAGCCTGTCTGAAAGCTGTAGCTCCAAGATTCCACAATTGAAATTCCTTCAAGCAAAGGAAGAGCTTCTGACAGCGTTGGCTTCACGTGCTGGTTGCTACCTGCTGGCCACGAAGCAAAATCAACAAGGCCGTCAGCCGAAGTACTCGTGGCTCAAGTCACAATGCTTCAGGCATGCAATCCTAGTGTTCAGCACGGTTTCTGCAGCTGGTTCGCCCTTGATGGTCAAAGCCAATTTTCAGTGCGCAATTATTGATGAAGCATCACAGATGGTAGAAGCAGAGTCCACCATCGTCTCTGGCATGAGAGGTTTGAAGCAGCTCATCCTAGTTGGGGATCATAAGCAGCTTCCGGCCGTAGTGATAAGCAAGGTGAGTGATGCACTGTGGATTTACCAACTTCTGAAACCTCTTACTTATTCACTCCTAATAGACCACTGATTTTTGGTTATACAATCATCAATTCGATTGTGGAACTTAAATTTCAAATGAGGACAGCTTTTATTTGCCACCAGAATCAATGTAAGACATTGCCCAGTTAGTGAAAATGTTAGATAAAATTGAACTAGAGATATCCCTTTGTAATTTACTCAAAACTACCAAAATAAAGCATGAGGCCTAATTTGGGCTTTTTAGTCCTTTGAGTGGGGGTTAATTGGTTCGAGTCTTCCACCATTGACTTCCTATTTTTATGATTGGCTCTTTCAGGTTGCAGAGAAGAGTGGTTATGGTCGCAGTCTCTTTGACAGGCTTCAAACTTTAAAGCACGGTTGCCGTCATATGTTGAACATCCAGTACCGGATGAAACCTGAAATCAGTCGCTTCCCAAACTCTCAGTTCTACGAGGGTGGAGTTAAAGATGGAGCCAATGTGCTTTCACAGGAATATGGGATACACTTGGCTAGTGCGTCAAGTTACGCAGCTTACTCTTTCGTGAATTGCAGATTTGGAGCTGAAGAAGCGCTACAAAAAGGTTGGAAGAATTCACAGGAGGTAGCGGTCGTGATCCACATGGTACAACAACTGGAAAGAGGTATAAAGTCTGACCGCCCAAAATGACGTCAATGAGCCATAAATTTTTTTCCCAATGCAAAAACGTTTTTTTCAAAGATTTGATGATTGAGATGCCGGCCAATGGAATCAGTATTGTCAAAGCATAACGTAAATCATGCACGTGACCAGTATGCGAAGAGCGACACATCGAGCACTTGAGCATTGGCATAATCTCTCCCTACGCCATGCAAGTGGAGGCGGTGAAGCAATCGTTGGGTCACCTCCACCGCGCTTTAGACGTCGAGGTGAAAACTGTTGATGGCTTCCAAGGCAATGAGCGCGATGTGATCATTTTCACTGCTGTGCGAGCAAATCCCAATAATCAGATTGGATTCGTGCACGATGGGCGACGCTTAAATGTTGCGATTACTCGCGGCAGGTGAGTCAACCTCCAGACTTGCTAGGTCGCGATCATTGACAATGTTACATTCTCGAGCTTGCTTGTCAATAGAAATCTCAGCATGGTTAAATCACCGTCGTCATTGGAAACACGTACAGAACCTCTGTATTTTTAATCAGTCTCTGTTAATTGCAAACCGTGTCACACTCCCAAGATCTGTTAATATTACTAAAATTTATGCTGAGCAGGTACTGCGTCTGGATAGTCGGAAACGCAACAACTTTAAGTGGAGGCGGGAAGATCTGGAAAAACCTCATTTCGGATGCCAAGGCTAGAAACTGCTTCTTCGACCAATCGAACTAGGATCAACATATCACTGCAGTGTGACGACTCTCCATGAGTCGTGCAAATTTTCACCTCTTGACTGCTCATTCAATTCGTCACATGCATTCTATGTCAAGCTTGGCACTTGCAGAAACAGTCGATGGGGTGAGTGTCGCTGAGGTCATTCAAACCATATATAAAAACGTGCACTAGTCTACGTTGTTGAAATATAACATTATACTCCAAATTTTACAGGTATTTAGTTTTTTAGACAGAGATATTAAATGTATATATATATTAGCTGGCCGATGAGGACAACAGACCTTTTAGACAGCTACTGTCCCAGCTTATAGAAACCGGTGCTCTAAACTGTTTTGATGTACATATCTTTAAGCGACTGTTTATTCCATAAATTACTTTATGTTAGCAATTATTGTAAGCATGATTGGGATTGAGTTCTTCAGTCTACTGCCAGTTTTAGCGGTCTCTAGATTCCTACTTTGCAATTGCATAAGAAACTAATTCATGCATATTGATAAAAATTTGATCTTTGAACAAATTTGGCTCATAGTAACCAAAATAATCCCTCACCTTTCAGTAATGTGTGCCCAATTTTGTTTTGAGTTACATGAAAAACACTTGTGCTTGCTTGATTTCATACAATGCTACCTCAATCTTTTAATGCAATGAATATATGCACCTTTGTTTACATTCTAAATACAACAAATGTGAGTGGAATCTATTGTTAGGATTCACCTTGCTCATGGACATTGATCGATGTACTTGTTTGATTTTTTTTTATATCCTTATATCCTTTGTTTTTGAAAGTGTCATTATTTTCATGTCATACAGATTCAATTAGAAGTTTATGAATCAAATATAATTGGTAACTTATGACTATTTTACTCATGATTATTTGGATTTTTTCATTCATTGATTATGATACACCCAAGGTTCAATTAGCCTTCCATTTCTACACCCATGAATTTGCATCTTAATTAAATAGGATCACTCCTCGTTGAGCGTGTCCCCAAAAATTGTTCCCTAATAAATTTAGGGCTAAGATGTTCATACCAAAATATCCATAAAAAAGAAATTGAAATTAGAGCATTGATATTTGGCCTTGCCTGACTTCAACATGTATCATTTAAATGCTATTTTGGGACCTTGCCTAATCCAAGTTTCAATTTTTTGTACCCCCCAAAATATCATATTAGTTGTACCTCAGTAAGGTTTGATTTGTGACATTCAAATGAGGCAACATTCAATCTGTAATTTAACCCTTCAGAGCTCTAAAGCCCAATATGCGGACACTGCACATTTGACAGGTCAGTTTTTTTTTGGCATTCGTCCATTCTTCTACACATAAGCTCATTTGAGGACCGCAATATTTTCAGCACATTCACTTTAGTCAAACATCTCAGGATATCTGGAAAATTTGTTTTGCTCAAAAATCTGTGGAGAACAGGTGAAGTAAACATGATCAAGAAACAAAAGAGTCAGAAACAGGCACCAGAACCAAATTTTCACATGTTCATAGGTGATGGCAAAAGTAAATCTTTAAAAAAGGAAGCAGTTGTGGAACGGATTTCATTGCACCCGACTTCTTTCATAGATGCTCGTAGTTTA
Organism: Rhytidiadelphus loreus; assembly: GCA_947034895.1. Taxonomy (NCBI): domain Eukaryota; kingdom Viridiplantae; phylum Streptophyta; class Bryopsida; order Hypnales; family Hylocomiaceae; genus Rhytidiadelphus; species Rhytidiadelphus loreus. The sequence goes on along the minus strand of OX344765.1, from coordinate 20,521,317 downwards.
TATTTTATATACTAAAGTTCTACCTCCAAATTATCTGATTCAATCATGGGAGAAAATCCTAAACCCTAAAACCGTAGTGGGCGTCATGAGAGAAAAACCTAGGTTTTGCTCATATTCGAAAAGCCCTTCCCAAACCTGGGTTTTCTAAAAAATTCCTCCACGTGAGTGAAAGCACTCCCAATCTATTGAATATGCAGACAGGGACCTTTGCATTGGAAGGCCCACATTTGCCAAATCATAAATTGCTCTCTGCCTGCTCACCACTGATGTATGCAATCCAAATTTCTGTAAATTCCCTAATAGCTCAGATGGTGCAAATGGAGCCCCATACCTGAGGATCCGAGAGCTACTCGTGGAAGTGAATGCTTCATTTTTCTTGGTCTGTCATCATATTCTTTGAGTACAAAATCAATCTTTGAATATATTCGTGCATTCTGTGGTCTAGTCCTCCGCATCATACGATTCTTACGAGTAGTACAGACCCGGAAAGTCCACTGTTAAGGATCTTAGTTGCAATTTTGAGGCCTCGTTCTCCTCTCCTAATGAATCTGGGCATTTAAGAGGTTAAAATGACACAAACGCACAAGACTTGTTGACATTCTACATTTCTAGTGGTGGAACGTAGGAAGACTTCAGACACGAGACAGTTCACAGCTATTGAAGTGATGAATGTTAATCAATGTGATATTGATATAATTGTACAAGATGAATCCCTGGAGGGAAAAATAAAATAATTACAAATGTAACTTTGTAAAAGGACCCTACATATTCTCTTTCTCAAACCTTTGGCGAAACCTAACGTTGCGGGGCATCTGTAAGCTTGATACAGCGGGCTTAGTCCCCACTTCATCAATACCCTGCGCTGGTAGCGTATCTTGTGGCCCTGATTCTTGTAGCCTCCTCTTCAATCCAAATTCTTGTAGTTTATTTTGGGTGTTCACAGGGACGAGTGCAGCACGTGGGACACTTCGGGTATCGAATGCTGAGGCTTGAAGTCTATCCTCACTGAAAACACTATTACAAGGCTGAAGGGATTCTGTTTTCGAGGAAGCTCCAGCAGTCATGGCTCTCTTCCATGTCGGAATCTGGCATCAAAGTTCCATTGTAAAGAATGTTAGCCTACCACACTCTTCATAATAATGCACCGGCAAAAATATGATGCAAAGACCCATCGTCCATTCCAACGCGCTTTTAGGCTGATGCCATAAATCCACAAACAAACAGGACGCATTGCTCTTAATGAACTGATTGCTTCAGTGATTTGATGTTCAGTAAGCATGCGAACAACGGATGTATTGAGGTCTGGGTAGGGAATTTAGTGACCATACCGGAGCAGTCAAGTTTTCGCGGTGTGAATCAAGGGTCGCTGAAGGTGGAGGATGATCGCCTGTGTCATCCATACGGCCAATTGGACTGCCTTGGAACCGCCAAGGCTGCTTATACATCCGTAGCAAACTTTGGCTCTGCAATAAAATCATTTTTCAGCGAACCGGAACAAGAAAAACCAGAAGGGATGATTACTATTTACAATCGATGAACTAAAAACAAAATTGCCCATTGAGAATTTAGGTCTCAAATACTGCATAGCGGTTCCCTGAACAAACAAGTGCGCACACACTACGATTCACTGATCTCAAACTACTAGTGGAGGAATTAGAAAAAGGATCAGATCTATAGCTTGCTTGGAAACTACAAATCACTGGCTTTACTGTGTAGATACCTACCTGCAGCTTCAACTGCTCCACCTTGCTTCTAGAGGCGAAGGTGCTACTATGAAGACCGTTAGCGTTATCCGCGTGATTCGAATCATCTTGACCGTGTCTGGAAGCCGTAGGAGTAGTGAACTCTAAACTTGGCATCGTTGATCCTTCAAACTTCCTTGCAGTTTGAGATTCACTCTTCTGATACAAGTCTCTCTCTCGCTTCAACATTTGAGCTTGAACCCTCTGTAGAGCCGCCTGCAAGCATCATCAAGTACATGCTTTAAAATCTCAAGCATCGAAAGCAAAAGACTCAAGAAGCCAGTAAGCGAAAATTCCCATATAAGTGAACATTATTCTGCCCAATTTGTACTGACTCACACAAGTTTGAGTTACCATGGGTAAGAGCTTCCATACTCTTCGTGAGGGATCTCCTAGCAGTTCAACTGAACTTGGTAAAAACATTCCATGCTTAAGGATTTATCATCATCAGGGAGACAACGACGGCGGAAAACATACCTCAAGTTTGGAATTCGTTTCTTCTTTTCTTTGCACAACTTCATGCAATTTCATCATCTCCTCCCTTCGTGCCTGCATATAAAGGTGATGATCTCAGGCTACTGACATCAAATTCTCCGAATTATTACACAACTAAAGAAATGTCATGTAGAAAAGGAGATGGAAACCAATAATGACGTCATGATTAATGTCAACCTTGGCATTTTCTTCTGATTTTTGCAGTCGCAGCTGTAGGGCACTGTTTTGTTGCATGATCTCAGCTATCTCACTCTCTCTCTCCTGCTGATCTTCAGGAGACGCTCTTTTGCTCTTCAACTCTTTGAGCACTTCTTCATATCTTTGACACCGAGATCTGATTCAAGAGCATGATTAATTGATGAACCTTGCCGGATTTTCATCCCCACCGAAACTCTGGTCGAAAGACGAAAAGGTGCCCAATGAGGTTGGTTAATGGTTCATGAGTACTATGGTAAAAAGACGCAAGCTGAAGACAGATTATTATGCAATTAATGACGAAATTCTTTCCTGACAAACAGAACGCTCACCAACGTGAAGGCCAATCAAATGTCTTAAATGTCAACATGTCGGCCTTGGACTGGACTCAACTTCATTAGGTCGCGATCAATTGTACTGCAGAACCGCATCTGTCCATCATATTTCGGACTTACCTGAGGTTCTGAATCCGCACTCGAAGTCGATCATTTTCCTTATTTGCATCACTCTTGCGATCGTCCTCAAATCCTTGAATCGCTTCCTTCAAAATCTCATAATTCGATTGGACGACCTCCAATCGACCAGCAGTGGCGTCCAGTACAACTTGGAGCTTCGTACGCGACAGTAAATACGCCTTACTTACCTGCGGTCACGGCGTCCAATGCAATGAGAGCCTTAGCTTAAAACGTTCTTAATAACTAAATAGACATTGATGGATTACAAGAATGACAAGTGAATATCTAATAACACTAGGAGTATCTTTTCAGGAACCATGATTATCGGGACAATTTGCTGCACACAACCAAATACGACAACCTTTTTAAGTCAAGAGGCTGTTGAGAAATGTAACAAAATCTGTGCTGGAATACCACAAATCACTAATTATGATTAAGAGTTTAACCTGCAATAGATGGGTCTCTTTCTTCTGCAGTTGTTCGTTTTTATCCTCAAGGCTGGATAGTCTGCAAAATGTTACTCCACGACTATTACCATCAGAATGAAAAGACACTCTGCTCTGGGATAGAAGAAATCCTCCCAAAACCCTAAAATCCTTTCAGGACGGTTCCACACCTAAAATTCCTACCTTCACCATCCGTTTAACCAAGAGCAGTTCCAGATTTCCGAGTCTCTTTACCAGAAAGACCAAGGCCAATTTAATAATTATGTACATGCAAAGCTGTTTTCAATATAAGGAACGTTTGACGGCACTCCAAAAGCGAGATAGCTCCATGAGTTTTTGGGCGACTATTTCACTCCAATCAGAATATGAAGTACCATCCTTGACTGCAATTCCAATAGATATAAGAATAGTATTCAAAAGTTTACCTGGCATTCAAGTCTGCAAGCAGTTGCTTGAGCATGGCCTTCTCTGTTCTAGATTGGTCCAAGGCTGCCTGCATGTCATCCACCTCTAAATACAAGCTCTTAACTTTCATGCCAACATCATCGAGCTCTGTCTGAAGGGACTCAATTTCTGCATGTGACATCTTCAATTGAGAATGAAGTTTCTCCACCTGCACATTAGAACTCAAAACCAAACAGCAAATGATCACTTCGGCATTAGCCAGTCACATACGGTAAACAGAAATAAACAATGTGACCAGCTTAATCATTAAGATACCAACGGGAGCATTAGAGTATAAATTCGAACCTGTTTTCGGGCTAATTCTCGATCAGTGTTCCAGGCTGCCTCCAAATCAATGGCATGACGACTGACTTCAGATTTCTGTTGCAGCAAACGATTAGAAGATCTAGTTTATGTGCTCCATGAAAGCAATTTTCTGTAAGAAAATCGGAATGGTACGGCTTGCTTATGCAAGACCAAATTTCAAATTTCAATTTGGGACAATGATAGCGTAGAATATAATTGTCAGACCTTAGGATAATAGGCCATGAGATTAATCAGGATATTGGCAATATGAGACATTGGGTACCTGAGGTGAGACTTCCATATTGTTTTGATGCTCCTCTTTCAACTTTTGAATCTCCTGTAGAAGCCTAGATTCATTGTCGCTACATTCTTTGAAACTGACTTGAAGTTCAGAAATCTGCCCTTCCAACATAATGCATCTATCCGCTAGTGCACTTCTTTCCTCCAATAGCTGCATCCTTTCATCTGATTCTTTTCTAACCGCAGCTTCAGAATCAGAATTTCTGTCATGGAGTTCTGCACATTTTTTTTCTGCTTCTTGCAGCATCCTGTTCAGTTGTCTTACTTCCTCTGCGAGGTCCACGCTGGATTGCCTTTCTCTCTGAATAAGAACTTCAGACACAACTAGAAGTTCTTTACGCTTCTCGAATTCATCTTTGAGTGCGTCATACTGCTCTTTGCCAGCAAACAATTCCTCCTGCAGCTGTCTCTGCAATTCCACTTGCTCTTCAACATTAGAGCTCAGGAGTTCCACCTGCAGAAGGATCGATGATCGGATAGAGAGGTTAGATAATGCAACCAATAGAAATTGCCTCGCCATATATAATACAAACAGAGGAGATATTACTGATAGCAAAGGAAAAGAGACTAACCTGCTGCCTTAATTGGTTGCCTTCCTGCTCCTTACATTGAAGAGAGTGCTCCAGCTTAGCGACCTGCTCCTGGTGAACCACAGATGCATTGCTTGCTGTATGTTCCGCTTCATTAAGCTGCAGGAGAGATGAAAAATCTGAAGTCAGACCATAAAGAGCTGAATGAAGATGTTCGCTACACTGTTGCGCACCAGTAAATAAATTAGTAGCACAGTAGATCTCTCATTACAATAAGTCTAAGGTAGTAAAATGAAGATGCACGCTCGTAACCGTTTGCTGCAGTTACCAAGAAGACTTAACCCCAGAAGTTAGAAAAAAAGTAAGTTGTAGATAAATCTTAGCATAATACCTGTTCTTGAAGAGTGTTTCTAGCAGCAATAATCTCCTCTTGTGCTTTCTGAAACTGGATTCCAAGAGCAAAACGAAAATTGTGAATATTTCTATTGCCAGGAAAAAAATGCAAACCATCTCCATATCCGATCAGTTTTACATTAGGACCATATCAAGAAAGGGAAGGAAGGGCGCGTGCAGGATAAGGAAACAGACAGGCACAAAGTCTTTGGATGTCAGTCTAAATTAGAATGTAGTTAGTTTATCTTCTGTTCTCTTTCTTCATACAGCTTCTTGAGTCCTGTACCTTTTCAAGCTCCACCGTAAGGTTTACGATTTCGCGCTCAAGTTCCTCGACCTTGGCATACTTCAGGCCCTCCTGTGAAGCCCACGCAAGCTTCTCCTCCTCAAACCCAAAGTGTGCATCTGTGAGTTGCTGTAGAGGGCACACAAAACAAGTTTTTTCAGAAACTTTCCTCTAACACAAATGCAATCAATCCCAGCATTGCTAAAGAAGTTCAAGTTTTCAGTCAATACATAGTGCATTCCCAAAAGATCACTGTTTCTCTAACAATAATCTGGCATTCAAGTATTCCAATCTGCACACGGACAAGTTTAACAACTGTTTACATCACGAAACCCAGAACTTACGCTAGCTAAATCATCCCTTAACAAGGAAATGGATTTAATTTCTGCTTCAGACTTTTCAGACGCGGCTTGCAATAAAAGAAGTTTCTCCTCCTGCATAAAACACGAGTGGTGTGTCATGAACCAGGACACTATCCCAGTTACTCAGAGAACCTATGTAGCATTAAGATGATAGCGGAGAGGATACTTGCTAAGAATTGCTAAATTGGTACGGAAGGATTTGATCAGGTTACATTTCGATCGTTACTAGTAATCGCAAACATCTACGATCAGTGTCATAACCCATCAATGCAAAAAATAGAATAGAAGCATAAATAGAAGCATATTGAAATCGCTAACCATTGTTGTGTATTGAATGCGAAGAGCATCAAGCTCAGCAACACTAGTCCTTTTCTGCTCCAATTCATCTTCTAGCTTCTGGGAAATCTTTTCGATGGTGCTGGTGGCAGCGCCCCTCTCATCTCTTAGAACGGAGATTGCACTTTCAGCCTCAGCAAGCTTATTCTTCAGTACTACTGAGGCATTCTCAGTTTCAAGCATGTCAGCCTCAAGCTTCGTGTAATTGTCCTATAATTAACAAAATGGGAATAGTAAGACACGAGACACAGTCGCTGTTAAATCGAGTGCATACCATGAAAAGTAATATGAAATAGAACTACGAAATGAGAATAAGTACGTATAGGGTAGTTTTCCTACGATACCTGGAGAAGCTGAAGATCGAAAGCTGTCTTCTCGAGCTCATTGTTTTTCATTTGCAATGCATGTTCGGTAGATGAGAGCTGCTGCTTGGTTTTGCTGAGACCACAGGCAACAGACTCTCGACGCTTATCCACTATCGACTCACGCTTGTTGAGCAATGCTGTACTCTGCCGGAGCTGTTTCACCTCTCTTTCTATGTTCAATTTCTCAGTCTGCAAGTCCATGAACGTAGACCACGGTTCGGCGGTTCATCAGAGAAGTGAACAGTGATATATTACGGAGGATCATTCACTCAATACTTCACTAAATACAGTTGCGTAGGTGGCATAGGATGCAGATGCAGAAGATCAAATAAGTCACCCACCTCAACTTTACTTTTTTCTATCAAGGTTGACTTGAGTTTTGCCTCGACATCACCCAACTTGCTCTTTAACTTCTCTAAGTCTTTACGCAGACCATCCCGCTCCTTTTCCAAAGCACCAGGCGCAGCCTTCGCAGTCTTCAACTCCTTCCGCAAGCCCAATATGTCTGACCTTAACTGAGACGATTCTGCATTGTGTTGCTGTTGGAAGGCCTAATCACAAACGAAAACTTCTGAGATGAATACAGGAACAAATTCAGCTACAATGAAGCACACAGACTGAACATATTCTATTTAATTTGATGAGGAATAACAATAGCCTGAAACTGAAACTTCCTCGATATTCGGTAAAGAACACTATGTCGTTTGTGTTGAAATGCCTCAAAATAACATAATAAAAGTTAATGAAAAAAGTTGACAAACCTCAAATTTAGTTTTAACTTCTGTTAGACCTGCAGATGTTGATGTTAATTCAGCATCTTTAATACTCAAGCATTTCTGCAGCCCATCCTGTAATGACACACACACCATTAGAGAAGGAGTCTTCTTGAAATAGGCAGTCTAGCAATAGTGAACAATAACAACCTAGAGTCAGAATGTATAATAAAAAACAGTGGTGAACGCTCCAGTCTTCAGATATGCAAAGAGGCTTATCAAAGCTCTTTGCAGCCATTGGGTTTCTCCATCCTAATTACCATACATCTGCGAACCCCTAAAACTGTAATTTCCTGAATAGTAAATTTCCTACCCAGAATAGTATCAGCTACAGGTTTCAAACAGTAGTCCCTAAGAATTTACTACCTACATCCAAATTGCAGAAACTCGAACACTACAGAAGTAAAAGGACTGTTCACCTTATGATTCTCCAACTCCTCAAGGTTCCGCTGTAGTAACAACCTTTCTTTTTGATTCTCAGTCAACAATGAATGCACATCATTCAATTGCTTTCCTGCATCATCAAGTTCAGAGGTCACAGATGCCACTCTACCCTCCATCTGCTTCAACTCGACCTCATAGTGGTCAGCTTCTTGCTCCAGATACGAGATCCTGTCTTGCAACTGGACCGTGGCATCCAGCAGAATCTCCTTTTCCTTAATCACTCTTTCTTTCTCTTCAATGTGTTTATCCTGGTTCGTTGATTCAAGAGTACTTACAGCCGCCGAAAGACTCTGTTCCACTGCCGCAGAGTAAGCTCTTGCTTCCGCAAGCTCCTTTTCAAGAGTTACCCTCAGTCCCTGAAACGTGGCACGGTGACTACGATTAGCATTTGGGAAAGCATAATACATCTTATGATTGCATACAATCTGCGATGGCCATGCGTTAAATCAGAAGTTCTCTGGATTTCACCTGCAGAACTGTGCTCTCATGCTTGACCTTCTCGAGCTCTGCCAAGCTTGACTGTAGAGAGCATTCGGCAGTTGAAAGCTGTAAACTTTTCTCCTCTAAAACAGACATTATAGACTCCGGGGTATGTCCGGCAAGGCAGGTTTCCATCGCACACTGCAACGTAAAACACCCACATATGTGATGTGCTAAAGTGGATATACCATAGGAAATAATATCGAGAGTGATTGCAAAACACAACAGAACGTGTCCACAGGCTGAATAAAACCACGCTGGAGAAAATTTCACGATGTCCTAAAATGAATCCGTTAAAAGGGACCAAACCTTTTCTGCTGAAAGGTTGGCAACCTTGCGTCGAAGAGAATCGAGCTCAACATTCTGTTCTGACAGTGTTAGATGCAGCTCAGACAATCGCCTTTCATGCTCCGAGCATTGAACTCGCCCTGATTCGAGTCTCTTCTCAGTCTCAGCAAGCGCGTGCACCTGAAAGTCAAGCTCTCTACATAGACGACTGAGTTCCTCTTCGGACCTATTGCAGACTTCACTTATTTCAGATTTCTCTCTGTTTGTTGCCTCGTAGGTAGCAACTAGCTCTTCATATTCTCGTCTGGAGGTCTCAAACTTCATGCTCTCTTGAGCGAGTTGTGTCTCAAGAGTCTGGATACTCTTCTCAAGAACTTTGGTGCTGGTCGTCGCCTCCCTTTGTAAATTCTCAAGTTTAAATTGAAGATCTTGCTGTTCTTCAGTCTTCTCAGTAAGCAGGGAGCGCATTGCAAGTAACTGCTCTTTGGCACGATAAGACTCAGAAAATGCGGTCTCCAATTTATCTTGGGCCTCTTTGATTTCTTGCCTCCTTTTACCTTGCACTCGATCGATGTCCGCCTGTGCTTGTTTAGAAGTTTCAATAAGTGCATCCCTCTCGCCTTCCAATACCTGCGCAAACAGGTAACCATACAACACTGCAGCTGAAGAGCCAAACTACAAAACTTAAGGTATACATGCGGATTTTCTGCCAAGACCTTGATTCGGAATGCATAAAGTAATGCTAGAGTGAAATTCTCAGATATCGTTCAAATGATTTATCGGAACTTCAATACTGAAACTGGAAGCACAAAACGTCTATGAATCTTTGGTTTACTGCATACCTGAATGGTTACATGCAAGGCCTCGCCTTTACAAATAATCCTAGCTTTTTCTTGAGAGACTAGTTCAAGATCTCGCTCGAGTTCGGCGATCCGTTCCTCAAGTTTTTCCTTATGAGCCTTCGAGAGCGCACCTACAGCTCCATCTTCCAAGTCTTTGATATTCTGTTCGAGGACTTGAAGCTGACTTTCACGTTGTGTTAGAAGAGACTGAAGCTCAGCGATTTCGACGCCCATATCAGCAATATGTTTGTTTGCAGCGAGAAGATCTGATGCAGTTGCCTCAACTTCATCGTTTCTTTCTCGAAGTTCTTCAAGTGACTTCCTGTCAGCTTGTGCTACTTTCGAATCCTCAAAAAAAACATCTCTTTCCTTTTGCACAGTTTGGAGGACACTCAACACAGAGTCATGATCCTTCACGAGGGCTTCAAGATCACTCTGTAGACTGCCGAAATGCTGATATTCAGCGTTCAAAGACTTCACATCGATTACAGATTCCTGAAAACAAACAGACCATCAAGATGGCATAGCACAACGATGCGAATGAACTAATATTGAAAGGGGATCAGTAAAACACCTCCAGAGGTCAGCGTTCCCACCAACCTAAACTAAAAACCATCACGGTGAGAAACCTCAATCATCTATGCACAAAAGCACAACATGGCAATTAATATTGACGAGCAATTCAATCAATGATTTATCTCGAACAAGTTCACCAACAATTTACTTTGAAAAGAGCCTGATAGGAGAACTGTTCTAGACCTCTATGTAGAGGAATCAAAGAGTAGTACTCTTGGTCCTCATGCTTTACCTGAAGGTTCATCAGAGTAACCCTGAGCGCATTTGTACTGTCGACAGCTGCCTTATAGAAGGCTTGAGAACTGCTCTTTGTGGTTTCGACCTCAAGTGTCAGTTCATTGAAGTGAGCAGCCAACGCAGCTTGCTGATCCATGCCTAATTCCTGGTCGCGTTGCAAATCAGAAATTTTCTGCAGAGCGAGACTTAGATCCACTTTGGCACTGACTGCATCGTTTCTTGCTTCCTCTAGCTCTTGCTGCAGCTGGCAATTCAGAGCAAATTGTTTTCCAATGGTGAACAGAAGGTAAAACTGTTACGGCGTCTCCAATTGAGAAAATCATGAATTGAATCTTGGAAGAACGCTTCAAACATAAGGCATTTATCCTGTATTTCGCAGAAACTACCGTTTCTAACAGAAGATTGAATAGCTGTTACAATTGAACTTCAGAATTGTCTAGCACTTCTAGCAACACTCCTCAGCTGAACACAAGTATAGACACCCTGAGTGCAGAGAACAACTGAGAGTCAACACGCCTTGAAACCCTGACAAAGTACCTCCTTCAAATTATAAAGTGTAGAACTTGCTTCGGTTGAAACTTGCAATTTGAGGGTATCCAGCTCTTTCTGCATATAAAATTTCTCCAGTTCGAGATTTTGAATCTGTTAAGACAAATCTTGGTTAAATCAGAACTGCCGTTTAAAGTTCAACTGAACAGACATGCACCTGAATTATCTAACTGTACAAACATAAGAACATGCACATGCTGAAGCACAACAAAAATTCTAGTTATTATGCTACAGCATTAATCTGTTACAATGCCTGCCGGAAAAGCGTGGAATTGGCTTGGACAATTTTGAGATCCAATCGTACCTGAACCCTCAGCTGCTGCACATTTGAATCAGATTCCCAGCCGTCCAAGCTTCTTCCTCTCTTGTCTCGTACTTCATTAGTCACGTTTTCAAGTTTTCGAGCCTTAATTACGGTGGACTGCGTAAATGCCAATTCCTCCTTTAACTCCGTCATTTCCAGCATTTTTTCCTGCATCTGCAGAGGTATCAATTTAGTCTAGCAAAACCAGTCCCGAAACAGAAAAACTCCGCACAGGTGTGTCACATCACGCAAATTACCAAAATCAAAAGAGATGGTGGTCTCCGATAATAGCAATGATTGGGTCAAAAACACAATTTCAGTACAAGCACTCAAAGTCAAAACAACTTACTTTCAGTGCATTCTGAAGCTGGAGATCGTTGTATTGTACTTGTAGATCTCCAAGCTGTTTCCTTAGCTATACCATAGCAATAAAGCACAATTTTGATTAGCTTTCCGTCTAAATGGATCTCATCGGCATTCTACTTCGCCCCAAATGTTGCAGGAGTCCATTAAAGTCCGAGAAACTTCACAAATTGCAAAAACATCCAGGTTGGATTCAGAATCAAAATTGAAGAAAAGAATGGGCAAATACCCTGAAATGTAAAGTCCTAACGAAAAATGATGACTACAAGACCCATTGTGAGCATATTCCAGAAGTCTCTTTGAAGAGGTGTCTCCAATATGAAGCACAGCAATTTAAATGCTAAACTTCAGTTTGTGTAGGTGATAATACTTACATCATCATCCATTGACTTTTCCGATGATCGCCTCTTTCTTTCGCAAAAGAGAACAGGAGGGGGCTCCTGGAAGATAGAGTCTAAATTAGAGCCATCGGATGGGAGGCTTTGGAACTCTTCACCAAAGGTATTTTCATTTAACTCCAGTAAGGGTGACACTGTGTCTTCATCTTCCATTAGGCTCTCGAATGGTGGCGGTAGAGGTGGGAGTTTCTCTCTTCTAGTCGAAATCATTGACTTCACCAGCGGAGATTCCTTCGGAAAGGGAAGTTTACTCTCTTGCGGCTGAAAGTGAGAAATCCAGGGGATGTCAGATAGAGTGATGACTACTCTCGCTCTTATCTCACGAAGAAAGACAACCTTGTAAAAATTTAAGCCGAAATGACGGAGCTGCAGTATTGACCTGTTCACTGCATTCAATTGACGGTATTCGTGGACACCAGGTCTCGCGTCTGTTGTTCTACAGTTCCCACAAATATTTAAGAAGCGTTAGTTCGACACAAAGTGCATTCAAATTCTACGATAACTATTCATAAAGGCACTGAAGAATTACAAGCTAATATTTTTTCGGCACTTAAAAGGCAATTCGAGGTCAACATAGGTGAACCTCACAAAGTGTGCCAACCTTTTTATTTCTCTTGTCGATGTCACGATCGTCAACAGCAGCGTTGATGACCATAGAACTCAAATTCTCGATCTTCCGTTGTTGCTCTTTCAAGCGTCGCTCACGTTCTGCTTGTGCCGCCTTCTCTTGCTGCAGCTCGAGAGCCATGCGCTCTCGTTCTAGCTCCGTCTACACCATTCGCAAATATTAGCATTTTCTAAGAAGCAAGATCATTTGTGTTGGTGAATCAGAGCTCATGAATCAATAGTACCTTCAGAAGGGCGTTTCGTAAATTCAGGATCTCAGCATCCCAATGCTCAGAATGATTATCCTGCAATACAAGAAGTTATAAGAGAACATACAGACGAACACTTAACGAAACTCAGTTGATGTGTACGGAAATGTTCCAACATAAATTCGCTTTCAAAAGGAGAAAATCAATATCCAGTTTAAAAGACAGATATCTTAGAACATGTTCGCTATGAAACTTGCACTGAATTCAAATAGGTGAAGGTCTACTGCTAGGTAAGGTGTGCTTTACTCACTAGTAATTTGTTACGGAGTTCCTCGATTTCCTTCTTCTGACGCTTCAGCAGAGCAGCATCGGTCATAATCTGAACCAACCCATACGAATGAAATCAGTCACGGCAATGTTGAGTTTCGAGAATGCTAAAGAAACGGGACGCGAAAAGACCCATCCAGCCCTTAACAAATGAAAAACTGATTCAATTGAAACCACGTAACGCACCTCATTGACTTGTGCACAGTTGGTGACACGGTTAGCTCTGCTAGCAAAGAATAGTGTTCCTTTCGTTTCATCGACATGGATCTGATCAAAATTGAGTCAGTTATTTAAGAGAGGGTTCCAATAACGAATACAACAAAGGGGAAAACGAGGAAGCTCAACACTAAATGGGAAAAGCCTACGACTATTAGGAGAATTCTTCCAGGTACATATTGAGTCTGATTGTCGAACCTGAGCCGGAGTTATGTTACAAATGACAGCAGTCTTTGCATTGCCTCCCAAGGCCGGTTGAAGAATTCTTGTCAACTTACTGTCACGATATGGTATGTGGCCCCTATGCATAAGATGCACTTATCAGAATACAATGGGGGGGGCATGAACAACCGAAGTCACTTTCTAAATTCCTTATATCTGTTTCAATTAGCTTGAAAAGCTGAGCAAGGTCTCAGTGCCTCTTCTAATGGTCATCACTCTGGATACTAGACAAATACATAAAGTCAAGACATGATGTACCTGCGGCATGTACAATGACTAGAAGCAACAAATATGATTTCACAGAGAACGATCGTATTATGCACAACATAAAGGTGTTGATTCTGACCCTTGTTTTTCAACCCCTTCACTCAGTTTGTTGATAACTGTCCCAAGGGTCATTAAACTCTTATTAATGTGAGTGCCCTCCTTCAATCGGGCCCCCTCGGCTCCTGTCTTGGCGATACGCTCAGACCCAGCGAGATCGACTAGATTCTACTCAAGAATCAAACACCAGTTCCAGGAGCACAAGCAGAGTCAGTTGATATGAAGTACAAGCATCTGCATATAATGAGCGACATCCTTTGGAAAGAAAACACATGGTCGAAGTCTTTCAAGAAAACCATGCAACTGGCGCACAAGAAAAAGGAATTTCGATGGCTATTTTAGATTCACTTCCAGACTAAGATCTCAATACGAGGATACTTCACAGCACATTATTCTCACATAGGATATCTAGTCAGCATAGACATTAGAGCATAAATGTTTTGCGACAATGTGAAAATGAAAGGCTTTTAACCCACTTGGAAAGAAGGAAAGTAATTAGACCATGCACTTACGAGGACCGACACCCTAACAGCATCACAAGATTGCACTGAAGCCGGGCCAGCAGGGTCATCATGGCTCCGGTCTCTACTCTCTATCACCTGCACCAACCCTAAAGATTTTAGAGACTATCGAAGCAAAGGAACAACTCAGTTGAATTTTGATCCACAAGTCTCTACCACTGAGGTATTACAAAACTTCTAGAAAAAATTCTGACCTGTACTACAATAACCTGAAAATTGAGACGAAGTGAATTCGACTTCAATGAATTAGAAAGCAGCAAGGGCCTACCATACGAAAGATCGAATGAGACCTGCTGCTGTAAACATTCATGTTCGTCTCCCCAACATGACGATATGCTGCACCCGATACAGGAGTCATTAGAGCAGTTGTTTGGAGCTTTCAACCCTAATTTGATATTTATATTCATCATTTCATTCGACAGTGACTCTTAAACAAAGACTGATGCCAAACGAAATTTGGTGAGTGTTCATACTCTCGCCCGCTGTCATCAGTTCAAGCACTTGCTCTGGGCTGACTACAATCTCCTCCCTCAAACCAGCAACAAATATCCCTCTCTGCAAGCAAGCGATAAATGACATTCAAAATGTTATCTAACCGAATGAGAATTCGAGTCACAAGAGAGAACAGGTGCAACGATGTCTTCAACAGTGTTACATCACGATTACGACTCATCATAGTTGAAACCTTCAGTTATGGATTTAAATTAATACCAGAGAATTTATTGAGAGTTACTCGAACAAACCTCAATGTTCTCATGAACTTGCAGTTTCCGATTCTCAGGAGCCAACAGGTCGTTGATCTCTTCATTATAGATTTCCATGTAGGATACCCGCAAAAGGAACTCACGATCCACAGCCTGCAACGGTATGTCTCAGCTGTCAGGGGCGGTCACCTCAACCCTATACACAAGAGTCAAGGACACTTGCATCCATAGACATGATGAAGTACACGTACCGCTTCAATGTTCTTAAAAATCTCCTGAACGGCCAAGGGAATGATGCCAGGTTCACGTGGAGACCCCCGCATGGTGTAAGTCTTGCCACTGCTAGTTTGCCCATAAGCAAAAACGGTGCCTGATGCATACGATCGAGATTATCTTATAAATGCAGCAGGCGATGTGAAGACTGAAGAATTTGAGGACGTTTTGACTCCGTGATGAAAGACAAGAAGAAAAGGCCAGTGGACCCTGCACTACCTTGAGGACTTGTAACCAACTCCACGTCTCGATGAAAAGCTACAAGACTAAACCTGAGGCTAGAACTTTCATAACTTGTGATAAGCAGAAGAACAAGACTATGACTGCAGTATATGTATTACAAATTTTCAAGAAAGCACTATTACTTGCAAGCTTCCGAGACGCACTAATTACAAGCACTATCATTGAGCCCAAACTGAGCCTCATCCGAACGGCCTTCTCAATGACACTTGCTTTTCAGGCACTAGTCCAATGTGTACATAGGTACTGCTGGCTAAAGGCATGCCAAAGCATTAGGAGTATTAAAATTGAAACGTGGGTAAAAGGAAACTAACCATTGAACCCAGAGACAGCTGATGCGATGATATCCTTGGTGTGAGTTTCATAGATTTCCAAGGTTGATGACTCCGAGTCAAATACTTTGTCTGCAACATCACAATATTAGGCAAATTCCTGCAATCAGAACCTTGCGTTCCGTGTAAAATCCTGAGAACAGATAGCCAAGGAGCCATGGAAGCAGATAACCCTGGTATATAGGAAATAAATGTGTGGAGCAAGGTTCCGAACAGCGAGACAGAAACCTGTGCGAAGCCTCATGTAAAGTCTCGTATACGAAGATATTTATGAGAACCTCCTGACCTTCTTCGAGGCAATAAGAATTAAAAGATCTTGCACAGGAGGTCATGATTGTAAGAGAAAAACGTGTACCAAATAAATATGATTGGCCGGGAATAGGTGCTCCCGCAGAATTACAGAGAGCGATAGAATTTGAACCGAGCTTCCATGGTGTGCCTTTGGTAGCTTCCACTTTACTTAGTGGTCGCACTCTAATACTTACAAATATTTTCTCCATGTTGCCTGTCAACACCGACGGAAGTCAATAACGAAAAAGCGAAAACCATGATCAGCTTAGAGAGGACAGGACATTCAGGATACTTCATTGTAATCATGGAAATCGAGAATTAAAGAATGCATTCACACACACCTGCCCCTTCGTTCTCTTCCTTTCCCTACTTTGCGCATTATCAACGCCCCCCCGAAACTACCCTTTCTCTGAGTCGGGCATCCCTCTCCTACATGCCGCAACCAATGACGTCCACTTCCGATCCCACGCACCAAAAAACTCGCTCCCTGTACTTAACACCAATTTCTTCAAATCGATTAGCGCTGATTGCACATTCGAGAGAGCGGAAAAAACTTCCGAAGTCGGAAACGCGAATTCATCACACTGAAAGCTACGCAATCTCGTCAATCAATTATGCTTCAATGCCGGGAAAGAAAGGAAAAAACAGTGACCTAAATTTCTGCTGGTTCTGTCTCTCCCCCTCCCTCCTGCACTCCCATTCAAACAAAAAGAATCATCCGCTTCTTGATGAAAAAGGACGAAACACCACCCGGAGGAGTGAGCACTTCGGTAAAGAGTAGCAATGGCGAGGGGCGTCGAGCAAAGCGAGCTGCCGGGCGCTAACGGAAAACGTCCGAAAGTTGGCTCCCCAGATTTTGAATATTGGCGCTGGAACCCCGCCCTTACGTATTTCGAACTGTATGTGGTATTTCATACTATACTGTATTCTAGGCGAGAACCTTTCGTAAATTCGTTGATAATACGGTATTTGTACGAGAGTGTATTTTACTGTACCCGAGGCTTTGACCTTGTGTTCGTGCGTTCCCGTCAAAAATTTCAAAATGTTAAGGTGTTCCTTTATTTGTGTCAAAAAAAAAAAAAAAAAAAAAAATGTTAAGGTATGCGGATTCAGTGCCTTGGTTATCGGTAAGGTGTTTCACTGCACATGTGCCACTACAGTGCCTTTCCCACGTTAAGAGCATCTACTGCAGCCCTCCAAATATCCCGGCCCCCTAATTTTTGGATGATAAGCAATCAGTGTATGTGAGACTCTACCTTTACTTTCCCCCTTCACACAAGCCATATTTAACCCCTTAATGCCTCGATCCTTTTTTGATTTTGACACATTTTTGCTTATATCTTTCTACAAAAATAACATTTACCGCAATTTCATGGAATTGAAGGTTGTCTTTTCAAGATTCAAGTATTACATTGATGAATGAAAAATTAATTGGACAAAACAGTGCCTTGAAGCCCTTTGTTCATCATCCACTTTCTAAACGTCGACACAATTAGGGGTTAACCCTTGAACACCAAGCCGGTTACCGTGGAAATCATATATTTTGTGACCGTATGAATAGTTGGCTTTAAAAAATGGAAAAATATTTATTAGAAGACAAACTATTGTAGATGATCTTCCCTTTCCACACAAATTTGGGAGGATGAATAGTTGCATTTGTGTCCAACACAGAGAGATTCTTTGTCATTCATCGGCCAAAAAACGTCCTTCGCGGCGTTTATGGGTTAAAAAGGGTCACAAATCCCACTACTAGCTATAAATGATTAGCAAGTTGTCATAATAAATGATAGCTTACTTTTTGCTTTTGCAAGTTTTGTGACTTGTAATTGGTTGGAAGTAGATTTTAGTAAGTTGTATTGTTGGGGATACAAGTGGCCATCTCCTCTAAATTGGACAAATCTCAATTGAAAGCACTTGGAGATTTGGTGGGTTGTTGGAGATGCTCTAAGGGCCTACATGGACCAATTTCCATGTGAAGTTGGGACTAGTGAAGCTTTTTGATGAATGGTGGAATGGGGACACTCTAGAAGAACCAAATTTCTCCATTCTACAATTGATCAATGGACTTCACCATTCCTTACTCCACATAGAAGCTAGCCCTAAGCCCCAATGAAATCTATTTTTTTTTAAAACTACCAATACCTAAACTGAAATTATGAGAGTAAAATTGAAAGTTCTTTTAAAATTAATGAAATTGGACTTAGGAATTTCAAAATTTTGTAAATTTAATCAAAATCAAGAAATTATTTGTACAAATTTAGAAAAGAATTTGTTCTTTAATATAAAAACAATGTAAAAACCAAAAAAATTCTAAGAAAATCACATATTGTATCCAATGTTGAAGTTCAACCCTTGCCAAAAAATTAATTAAATCTGTGAAATGTGATTTAGCAAATGCCTAAAAATAGAAATATTAATTCTTTTACATTGAAAAAAAGTTCTAGAATTTATTTTCAAAAGTATTTTTTTGACAACTTTGACCATTGGATACAAAATTCAAAGATTTTTGGAACTTTGATAGATAGATTATTTCATTTCTTATAGTATTATCATGACATTGGTATTGAAATATAAAGAGAAAGAAAATATAAAGAGAAAGAAAATATAAAACAATTCCAATATTTGCATGTATTTTTAACTATAAAACTAAAAAGTTATAATTGAAATATCTCTTTGGTAATTGAGAGGAATGTACTTCAACCATTTCAATTTTTTAGGTGTTTACATTTTTAAAGTATCCTAAAAAACTTGAGCATAATGATGGAAATTTTTGTTAAATGGTGGTATTCCAAACACCATTTTTCATTTATTTCCTTCTTTAGCTCTAAAATCTAGAACTAGTATATATTTCAAAATGCACAATCATAATGATTAGGCTAAACATAAAAGTGCCAAGCCCGGTGCCAAGTTTGCCATTTTAATGAAATTTTGGTTCAAATCAAATCAAATATTTTATTTGGCAAGTTGTCAAACATCTTTTTTAAGTTCAAGTTAGCATTTTAAATTACATTGGAGTTTTTATTGCATATTAAGACTATAAATTGTTTCTAAATGAGAAAAAGAATTAATAGATTTTTGAGGTTTTAATATCTTATAATTTTCATAGAGAAAAGTAAAATAAATCAACAAATTTTACAAAAGAAATCCAATTAATGCCCAAGAAATACAAAATATGTGTTTTGGGGTAACTATACATATCTGAGGGATATTTTGGGGGGGAATTATTATAAATAAGATGCTTGGAATGTAAATTTTCGAAAATCTCTTAGAATTTCATATAATTTCAAAGCGCTTCTTGTATCTACAAAAACATTATATTTTTAAATTGACAAATATAAAAAATGACAACTATGTTTGAGCTTATATAACTTTCTAAGACCCAAGCATTAGGACCCCTTCTTCCAAGAATTAACAAAGAATTTCTTTACAAAGGACATGTAGAAAATAAGTGGAGAATGCAAGCATTGTTTTGAAAAATTGAATTATATCAAAGCATACAAAATCTATATAAAGCAACCATTCACACATTCTTCACTACAAATTTTTAAATTAGGTAGTTTCAATTTTAGAAAATGCCCTATTTTTTATAATCTTTTTAGATGAATGTGCATGAAATAAAATTCTATAGGAGGTCCAAATTTTGTAGAATCCCAGTTTTTGAGTCAAATGTCATAGGAATTTTTTTTTTGTGTCTGAAATTAGGTAGCAAAAAATAAAATACAATAAATCTTGTTTATTTTTAAATATTAAAGAAATCTATGTACACAAAGAACTTTGATTTTTTTCTTTTTCCACCAGCAAAACAAACATTATAAAGAATTCTATACAAGATGAAGACCCTAAAGCAAAAAGGCATTATTTACAAAAATATTATATAATATACATATAACACTTCTTTATCTTTATAAAGACCTAAAGATGGTTAAGATTTTTAAAATTGTGAAGATGTATTACAAAATACAACTTAGAATAATGATCCAATGATGGATTTTAAACAAAAGTTGTAAAATGTGATCTATATATCATATCTATATGGTTATATCTACTACTATACTAGTCTATCATTTTCAATCAAATTTGGAACCAAGGAATTGAAAGTTTTTTCTATAATTAATTATGAATTCAATTATAAATTGAATACTTTTATTTTTTTAATTTAATTTAATTTGTTCATTTGAGTTGTTTTAGAAGGGTCATTTTGAATTTTAAAAGTTACTTTCAAAGGTCAAACAAACTTAAACCCTTGAACTACATAATGTTTATAAAGAAAAGTTATGAAAATGTGTATTATTCAAATGTGAGATAACTAACACAAAAATCTACAAACACGTAATAGATGGATGAAAAAATCAATAACTATTATATATAGGATATATTTGCATTCATCCATTGTTTAAAATTTGAATGTTTAGTCTTTAAAGAATTGACTATGACCTTCAAGTAAAATTACCACTATCAAGCTTATTTTAGTCTTACATAATTGATTGATAAAGTTTCATATTTATTATAAATCAAAAAACATTAATACAATTGATGTTGAGTTTTTTCAAACTTTTGGGTTGAACAATCAAATTATAAAGATCTTTTTAATGGATACTAAAGAAAATTAATTAACGATATCACATATTAAAATATTATATATTTTAATAACCAAAATTTACTATAGTTGGAATTAAAAACAGTAGTTTTTAATTGAAATTTAATGAATCCTATAGAAATTACAAATGAAAAGTATATTTAAAGTCATGTGATGTAGATTCTAACTCACTAAAAAAATGGCAATTATAAATAATGACACAATCCCTACAATAGAGATATATAGCTAGTACTAAAACTTGTATTATTTATTGTAAAACAAAGCCATCAAGATTTTTTCTTTTATGTAATATTATGTACTAGGACATTGTTTTCATCCAGCATAATTTTAGTTTTGATTCTCTTCTAAAATTTGATATTTTTATTTTGTTACCAAATATGAATTGTTTGAAATTTGTAGGTAGACAACACATCCATGTCAAATAACAAATATTTTAAGAATGATAAGGTTTGAATTTGTTAAAAATAGGATTGTTTACTAAATTTTTATATTTTATACAAAAAATTATTTTTCAAAAAAGTTGGCTTGTCTTTTCAAAATACTTTTCGCCAATCATATTTTTCTTCTATGATATTCAACTTGATGATTCATATAGATAAACATTTTATGCTTCCTAAAATCTTGTGCTCTTAGTTAAGCTAAACTATAGACAATTTTGAAGAAGAAAATTAGAAAAGCTCCATGTTCCTTTCATTCCTTATTATTTTAATTCACAACATTTAAAATTATTAACATTGTTCATTTTCCTAACTTGAGCAATTTAAAAGTGGTAAGTGAATAAAAGTAATAGCTAATTTTTGACTTGATTATGCATTCATGTAAAAAAAATTGACATGTTTCTAATCCATATTGTACACTTGCACTTAAGTTTTGATGGTCTATAGATTGTGATGCCAAATTTGAACCTTGTTGAATCTATTATGACTATATACCCAACTTCTAACTACAAAAATTATAAAATCTTGGCCGTCTAAAAATTTCCTTCACAAATGGTAGTGGTAGCATTTGTATTAAGTGCACTGAAATTTAATAGCAATGAAGAGGGGGGGAGTTTTACAGTGAATTAAATGGCTACAATTGATAAATATCCTAGATGTCAATTTAGCTAGTTCAAATGAATTGTTACCAAAAAACTTACATTCTTCAGCAAAGTATTTTATTGATAAAGCCTAGAAGATGTTTTTTGAATTACCACATACTCCCTTTGCTTCTATATGACAAGGGCAAGAGGCCTTCTCTACTCATTAAGCTTTTACTAATTTCTCTCATTGAACAAAAGTTTAAAACTATATAATCTCAATATATGTAATTTTAGCCATTATAATAGCTTTAAATTGGCAAAGAAAAAAAAAAGGTTCAAGATAAATAATAATAATAATTTTTTTGGTAAGTTGACTACTAGCTTGATAACATTCGATTGGATTAGTAATGCATATATTTATTATAAAATCAAAGGATGATGGATAGATTTGGTAACAAACTTTAGGTGTCTATGACAATGCAAAACCACAAGTCTCATTGGTGTTTTTTGGTTGTATTATCTCTCCTCTTTGGTGCAAAAAAGATATTTGAATTTATAAAATGAGATCTTTTGCTATATTTAGGATTGGTATTTTTACTCAAGTAATTTAGTAGTTAAGATGTAGGAAAAAAATTAATGCGCCCTCCTCCACTCGCATAATTGAAATGAAAATTCTAATAGAGTTTGAAAATTTTAACATATAATTATGTATTTGAATACAATTGAATTGAGTTTACTTCAAGTTGCAATTGAGTTTAAATATTCAACTTGAATACTCATTTTGTTTTTGGCCAAATTCATTATATAGGGTTTTAAAAGACTAATTTGTGATCAATTTATATTAGGTCTTATAAAATTTCATTAGATGAAATTCAACTAGTCTACAAGGCTGTGAATTCCCTCAAGTTTCCAAATTGTGGGAACTTAGCCATAGCAACCTGTTGACGTGGTTAAGAGACTAACATGTCATATAATAATTTATTTTTTATTTTAATATTTAATATTTAATATTTAATTTTTTTACTTTCTAATTGATTTTTGATTCTGAACAGGAATGGTTGGTTCCCAACATAGAGAACCAAATTGAAACGGCCCTCCATGGTGGTTGAAAACATCTAATGATGATACTTACATAAAGCATTAGAACTCAAATCAACCTAATAAAGTTATAATTGATTTTTATATTTTGAAATTAATATTCAAAAGGAAGCTTGATTAAATTTCAAACCAAATGTGAGACCTAGTAGAGGATTATTAGCATGTGAGCCTAGGATTTTAAGCCTACAAATTTAGGAGCCTAGGCATTTATATTATAGGAACCTATATTATTAGCACCTTCTATGGTTATAGGATACCTATATTATAGGTGCGTATGTTTTAGGTACTTGTATTACATGCACCTTTTATAGTTATTGGGTACCTACTTATACCAAGGTTTAAAGCTCATAAGCTCCTATTTTTAGGCTCACAAGCTAGCATTGTTAGTGCAAGCAAGCTGTTTTTCAATTCAATTGTTTGTGCGAGTTGGGTTTAAATTCATCTTCCTTGATTATGATTTGATTGCCAATTTGAGAGCTACAATCTAGAACTATGTAAAATAATGCACATCTTAACAAGCTTTCAATTAAAGTGATAAAAAAGTTCTTGTCATGGAAAATCAAACATAAAATTTGAATAACATTTTACATGTTCTTTTTGAATCTAACAGTTGAGATTTTTTTCCCTTTAAATTTTACAATAATTGAATGGCTCAAACTTTCTAGCTCTAAGATTATACTCAATTATTTTAAAGCATGCCAAATTATTTAAGATGATTCCACACTAGTCATTTTTTTGTTGCTTTGTATGCAAATAGAGAGTAATTAATATTTATAGTGACCAAATTTCATAATTTGGTCTACTTTACTTTTACCATCCCAATTTTTTGCCTCAAAATTAGAATCTAAATTTTAATACTTGTATATATCAAAGTAGGAAAGTCCATTCTAGACATTTTGTCCATTTTAGATAGCTAAGAATGGTCTCATTACAATCATTAGAAGAGATTGTGTTCCGGGAGACTATGAGTTCCCGGAATATGGAAACTCTAGGAACACTCTATAAAACACTACTCTAACGTGGCCATGCAAATGCCACGACATATGTAATTAATTAATATAGGTTTTATTAAAATTAATTATTATTATTTAAAATAAAAGTTTATTTTATATTTTATATTTTAATATTATTATATTTTGACTACACAAGGATGGTTCCCAACAATGGAAACAACCCTAAACCCTAAAATAGAAATAGAAATTATTTTCTAATTTTTTAAATCATAAAAACTTCAAACTTCAATATCTTTTCTTCTATGAATCACAATACTACAAAACAAAGTCCGTGCACCCCTCATTGCAGAAAACTTTCTAACTATACGAAGAATGTGATAGGGGTTGCATGGTTGTGGAGATCTAACCAAACCAAAAACCTCATTTAAGGTAGCAGCACCCATAAGCATGACTGTCTCTATGGGCGTGACCTATTTATGTATCCATATCCGTGGTTCAAGATCCCATGACTGGCAGCACAGGAAAAATTATGGTGATGGGTGCACTATGCATCGGGTTATGGTGTCAGGGGATTCGGAGATAAGGTAGTTGAATGACGGATCTTAGTACTGCACTAAATCAATGAAAAAAATAGGAAGGTGAATGGGGAGGCGGTTAAATTCAATTTGCTAGTGGCCATGGGGGCTCTTAATAACATTTAAATGAACAATCTGTAATGATCAGGGGCCAAATGGAGGCAGATATGGGACGCACCCTGTCAGTATTACATGCCATTCCCGTCATTATTTGCATGGCAAAGTGGCGAATGGATATTAACAAGCATCGAAGTAAGCATCCACAAGTGGTGGTTTAGGAAATTAAAGTCTGTGGTTTAAACTAACAGGTGTAGCGGTTGGTTGATTAAAAGCATCGGTTATTGATTAACGGCATCAGCAACTCGTTCATTAAGTTACAGGCAGTCCCTGAAGCCTCAGAGTTTGAGCGGCAACTCCAGTGCATGGGAGACTTAGAATGAATTTTCTTGAATTTTCAGTGCATGGAAGAGCGATTAACTTTCTGAGAGACAAGTTCATGTGGACTTGGGTGTAAGCTTCAGCTCTATACAGTGAGATTTGGGAAAATCAGTTTGGGATTACTCTGCGATTTCAAAACATTCGTTTGTGAATTCATTGATCAGTGTCTGCAGTAAGGAGTGACCATTTAGTTACCGATGTCTTCTGCTAGTCGACCAGCTGAACATTATAGTGAAGATACTCAAGACGACATGGTACCTGAAACATGGGTTACGGAACTGCAATATGGACTTGGGAGAAGTGTAGCGGCATGGTCTCCCTTTCAACAACACCACAACATTCAAGAAATGAACTTGCATCGTCAAATCAACAGACCCGTGGCAACGCTACCTAGATCTTCAGGCTTCTACGACTGGCGGGGAACTGGACAAGGCGGAGGATGCAGTCCAGATGGTGGGCGCGGAACTGCTGCAAGGATCGAAATGGAGAGCTGTGGGGTCGACTCCGACCCAGGTGACGTTCCTGCAAGCGCGAGAAGAGGAGTGCGACGGAGGGCTTCAGCACCGCCGACCACCTGCATGGCTTCAGTTGCAGAAGGTGAGCCTCGAAGCCCAACTCCGATCCACAGTCTGAAGAGGTGTCGAACAGGGGGGTGGTCCGACTCCCAACTCGCTGCTGCAGTGGCCGCAGTTGATGCTGGCTGCACAGTTGCTGTTGCGGCAAGGAATTTCGAGATTCCTCAGTCCTCCCTTAGAGACCACCTTTACGGGAGGGTAATGAAGCGAAAGAAGGGGCGTCAAGGCGTCCTCTCAGTGGAAGAAGAATCAGCACTTGTGAAATGGATGTTGGAAATGCAAGACCATGCACATTCAATTTCTATTCTAGAGCTGAGGAGGAAGGTGGCTGAAATTACACAAGAACGATGGACGCCATTCAAGGACGGCATCCCTGGACGCGGATGGTTGAGATGGTTTAGAAACCGTCACCCAGAACTCACCTTGAGATCTCCACAAGGGTTGGAGGAAGGCCGTGCAAGGGGTTTAAATCCCAGTAGTGTTGCATCCTTCTATGACAACCTACAAAGAGCATATGACCACAATGGCTACTTACCCTCTCACATCTGGAATGCTGATGAAACAGGAGCCCAAGCAGGGAGGAGTGGAGGAGGGACTCTCGTTTTTGCAAGACGTGGGAGTAGATCTGTGCACACAATAATTCCAAATAGCAAAGAGCACCTCACAGTCCTCTCATGTGTGAATGCAGCAGGACAACACATTCCAAATTTTTATATTTTTAAAGGTAAACGAAAGGTAAGGAACTACATTGTGAACTGCGAACCCAAGGCTTGCATGGCAATGCAGCCAAACGGTTGGATGACGGGTTTCCTATTTTCTGCATGGATCACTCATTTCATTACCATAGTGCAAGAGAGGTATGGTATCTCAGAAGAAAATAGACACCTGTTGGTTCTAGATGGCCACGGCTCGCATGTAACACTTGAAGTGGTGCAAAAGGCCAAATCAGCAGGCCTTGATATAATCACGCTTCCTAGCCACACTAGCCACAGGTTGCAACCACTTGACGTCAGTGTTTTCAAGCCTTTTAAAGTAGCATTCAGAAATTTCAGAGATAAGTGGAGCATTCAAAACAAAGGAAGAGGGGCAAGAAAAGAAGAACTTGCGGAATGGGTGTCCATGGCGTTCAGCAGGGCACTCACAGCATCAAAAATCACTAAGGGATTTTCGGCCACAGGGATTTGGCCCCTCCGACCAACAGCGATGGATCTGCACATGGCTCCAAGTGAATGTTATGTTGAAGCTTGTGCACAAGACGATGTAGACGAAGAGGAGCAGGAGGATGCATCACCGGGTAGTCCACAGCCGCAACAACAAGATTGTATTCCCGAAACGCAGGAAGTTGCACCACAGTTTTTCGTGGAGTCAGAGCCAGGGTCGGAGGTCTCCCGCGGCGACAGTAGCACCGAAAGCGACGGAGAGGGAGGAGGCAGCTCTGCCCATCGAAATCTCTTCCCCTTGCCGCGAGTCGAAACTAACAGGCGCAGAACTCCAATGCAAGAGCCTCTCATCGATTATTCAAAATCAATCTTGATGACGTCGGACGACTACATTGAGGCCATGACGGCAAAAGCTGCCAAAAAAGAAGCAGTAGCCAAGGAACGAGAAGAACGCAAGACGCAAGCTGAGCAGAGGAAGGCCGAACGAGAACAAGAGAAGACACGGAAGGAAGCCGAGAAGATCATGCGCCGAATTCAAGCCGAACAAAAAAAAGCAGATCGAGAACGAGAGCGCGCTCGGAAAGCAGCAGAACGAGCGCGGAAGAATTTGGAGTTGCAGGTCAGGCAACGACGAAATAACAATGGAGGGAGCGGAAGTCAGATTACCACCGGGCTTTTGGGAAGCGCAGCACCCCCCCGAGCTCCATCGGCGCTTCCAACGGCGGGTGCAACGGCTCTCCCTTGACAGGCGGGGTCGCAGTAGCGACAAGATGCAAGCTTGACATGGTGGAGGGTGGGTCCCTGGTCTTCGGTGTTGGGGTCGTGAATGGGGATGCTGGGCTCGTGGTCCTCGACGTTGGGCTTGTGGTTCTCGATGCTGGGGTCCCAACTGGGTGTCTACAGGGTATGTGGGCATTGGATGCCGGGAAGTCAAGCTTCGGTGGTGGGGTTGCTTAATGTTGCAGGTGGGTGCAAATATTTTGGCCAAAGACCCACTCCCAACGCAGAGACAACTTGTTGCAACGGACTGTGCGCCACCATTGACGACCTGTCAGTATCCTAAGCGTGGTACTTTGGCATGTTTTCTGACGGCCATGACTGCCGCATGTTACTATTTTGGTAGCAATTCTAGATAGTATTTGGAGCACATGGTCCCAGCTAAGACTTCAAGAATGATCTATTTTAGTGTCCCCTACACACTACTTTACATTTTCAGTTATTTATGACTTTGAAAAATCCGCATGATCACATACTTGCGATTGGAACTCTGAAAATCATGCCAATAATTTTCCTTACCTCTTTTTTACTTCACTATATTTTTTTCAAGCTCAGTCCACTGCTTTTCATGCTCCCAATTGCTTAAAAATGTGCTTATGGGTGCTGCTACCTTAAGGTATAGAGGACTTTACACGCGGTTGCTTGGAAAGAGATTTGAGGAGTCAGGACACCATTCAAACCGAGGATATCGATGAATGAGAATTAGATGAAAATAATGATGATGGCTCTGGATGAATACTGTAGTATTCCTTTATGTTTTCATCCAATCCGCGCTTCCTTGCGACTGCGCAGAGGTTTGGCGAATTCCCGTCTTCGTGCCGGAGCTAGCCATGGCGACCGTCCTTTCTCTGCCGCGCCTCCCTGTTGTGTCCCATTTTCTCTCAACTGCTACGTCGTCCAGATGCCCTACCTCGCAATGCGCCGTTTGTAATTTTCGCCAGTCAATTTGGTGCGCCATTGCGTCAGATAGAACGCCTCTTTCGTGCACCGTGGTGGACAGTGTTTCTTCTTCTTCGTCTTTGTGGATTGGAGTTGAGCGTAATGTAGGCCTCGAGCGCTCCGTTCGTTGCTGTTCGAGTGAGGAGCAAGGTGCTTGCACGACTTCTGGCTATGGAGTTCCCTGGGAGGAGGCTATGCCAGGTCGTCGGGAGATTCTCTTCGGCGCTGCGGTGTTGGGTACGTTTGCGGGAGGGGGCGAAGCGCTCGCGAGAGATCGGAGGAACAGGAAGGAAATCTCTCCAGACGATTATTTAACGAGTGGTACGAATTTTGAGAGAATCGTAGTCCAATCATCCACTGATTCTTCGGACTTTTGTTGGTGCTGTTCTTGCTTTTCGTGCTCGAAAGTCTGCTGTTGAAGTATCCTGAACATCCTTGCCGTATCTATCTTCTGCACGACCATTCACGAGTTCAAATTGCTTGAGAAGGGAATTATTATTACCCTACATTGTCTGCATTGGTATTGTAATTGTATGACTATACGAAGACCTCTGGATGCGGTTCATGTAGTAGCGAGGGCTTGAGTACACCCAGACCTCTTTAGTGTCACCCAAATTGCACTAGATCTCGTAACATGGAGTTTTGTTACTTCTGTTATATTGTGACAATCGATAGTGTTGCATGAAAAAGCGACATGTAAAGAAGCAATTAGGTTGCAGGAGTCATGAAATCCTTTCACACTTTTCGAGTTCCTTATTATGACATTTGTTTGGGATAGAACAGTGCGATTGTGAGTGTGGTTGTGAGAGTATAGAGAGAATTCTGAACTGGTACGTCTGTTTCCTAGGGTTTGGTGAGAGAACAGAGGATACCGTCTGAGAGGTGATATGAAAAAGCTCTGGGTGTATATGGATGTGTTTGCTATTTTTCCTTTATCAGACTCATGTGCGGCCAACACGGTTGTTATCTACTTACACGAATGAACGGGTTTCAGTATTTTCATAGTCAGTTCGTGTGGCGTCAAGCAGGCACAGGACTCAAGTACTATGATGTGGAACAAGGGAAAGGGACAGTTGCTGAGAGAGGTGAAACTGTCATGGTATGTTCTTTACAGATAACCACCCTGATGTTTAAACCGTAGATTTTGTTTCCGTATTTTGATTTCTCTTTTTAGTTGCTCACTCTGTTGTTGTGATAGGGACCTTGGACTTTCCTAAGAATCCTTGTGATCATGTAGCTGGAGCTCGTAACACTAAGCTTATCACATATTGTGACATGACTCTGCACCATTCTTTTGGGTGTTTTAATTTCTTTTCTTGGCAGCAGCTGGAGCAGAACTATCATGCTCGAGATGACCTTGTCTTGTCTCTGTTGTTCACAGAAAACTTTTGTCCAGGAACTGATTGGTCTGGGTAAAAGTATTGTGTCAGGTACATTTCGATTGCGTTTATCGCAGCATCACAGCTGTTTCAAGCAGAGAGTCGAAAATTCTTGCTGGAAATCGAACCATTGCTGAGGTAAGTAGATTCGAGCCCCATGACCCTCTTTTTTTCTCTACTTCCTGACTTAAATGATCAACTTGTGATCGGCTCCTCTTGCTGTGTGCCCACTCAGCAAAGTAAGCAAAAATTCAGCTTGTGTTTCTTTAACTATCCAACCCTAACTACCATTGATAACTTCATGATTGTGCAGCCGTATGAGCTAACCGTGGGAGCTGAACCCGGTAGGGAGCGGAAACGGGACTTTGTGGAAAATGCTAACGGACTCTTCTCTGCTCAGGCTTCACCAAAGCCTCCTCCAGCCTTGTATTCAATAACAGAAGGCATGCGTGTAGGTGGAAAAGTAAGTACAGTGGTCTTTCCCCAACCTAATTTGTGTAGGTATGGACTTTGATCAGGACCCAGAATTTCAACAGTATATTCTTTCGTTGAATGATGCGATGATAATACTGTGACCGAGAATCCATATTCTTTGTATGTATTAACTTGGGCTAATATCCTACTCTTGTTTATCCTTGTACAGCGGACTGTGATTGTTCCTCCCGATTTTGGTTACGGGCAAAGGGGCCTCAATGAGATTCCGGTAAGTAAGGACGTACGCGTGTAGACATGTTGTTCAGTCACTTTGTATTAGACTGCCTTTTTCTTTGTGTCTTGATTAGCAATTTTTATTTATTTTTTGAATGGGTCCTTAGTATCGGGGATACAATTCCGCCTGTAGTTGCTAGCTTGCCATTGAAATGATTGTTGCAATTCTAGGTCTTGATCAAATTCCAGGCTTGATCTAATCATTTTGTGCGTTGTGTTCATTTGCAGCCTGGAGCGACTTTTGATCTGAACATCGAATTGCTTGAAGTGAAGAAAACGCAGACTGAGAATGGCTCTAAGTAAGGTGGTAGTATCCGAGCTCCGGAGAGAGTGGCATCTTTGTCTTGAAGTAATCTTTATAAAATGCCCCCATTCTTTTTGAGAAACTTCTGGTTGATCAAATACCTTCAAAATTGAAAATACAAGGAACTCTAGGTCCTGAGTAGCGAAAAGGGACCCTTATGAAAGCTGTTTATTTGAGCAATTCTCACATACTCAAAAGAGCAACATTCAGTTCCTTTTGTCCTCAAAGTTCATATGAATTGCCGATCTCTGTCTCTCTTGGCTTTTGAATACATGACAGTTGACATACAATTGCGCTTTGGTCTGTGGTTGCACAATTTAGTGGTTCAATTTATGCTCAGGAAGATAAAAGAACTCCCGATAGCACCGTTGATCTCTTTCTTAATTCCAATACGGATTTAACCGCTTTGGTTATATTCACACCAAGCGAAAATATAAAGTCAAGAGGTTAAAATTTTACAAGTCAAGTGTCTTCATCCAGGTGGCAACATGACATGGTCAGTGAGATATGTCTTATAGTGAGATGTATCTTGAAGGTTGTATTTTACCCCATGGGATTTTAAATTCAATAGAAGTGGAATTTTGAAGATATATTGAGAATATTTAAACTGAAGATAGGGTGTTTTTTTTTTAGCCAGGTAGGATTGACCAGTCCTATTTGCCCTGTGTTTACCCCCCTGTAGATTTTTTATTTGCCACCCATGGTAAGATTTGCAAATTTTGAATTCATATTTGCAATTAGAGGTCCCCAATTTGTTAGGGGAGGTGAAGAAATACAAAAATTTGTATGGCACAAAATAGGGGGCAAACATTTATCCTTGGTTGGGGTAATAAGGGGTCAATCCTCCATGGCTGGGTTTTTTCCCCTTGTGTTTGTCCCTTCAAGGTTATAATTATGTGGTTGTAGCATTTATTGCTAAAGGAGAGAAATACCGTCCTTTTCCTAAACAATCTCTTGACTTTGCAAAGAATATTTTATGTTCAATAATGTTATCCTAAAAGTTGTGAAAGTCACCTTCTCTTTGGTCCCTACTCTACTTCTAAATCTAAATTGCATTTGATTTTTTTATTCAACTTGAATTGTTTTTGGAATGACAATAAGGCATGATTACATACAATCTAATTACTTTGAGTTGTCTTCTTTCTAAATTGAGGTTTTGGCTTTACAATTGCAAAAAGAAGGACCAAACACAAATTAGCACCTTATGTGATGCTAAATTGTTTTGAAAATTCATTGAATAGAGTTGAGAATAGAGCCCCCTAAATGGAAGTGTACCTTATTGTAGAATTACTATTTCAAAAAAAATGATTGGTGAGAAGGTGTCTTGTGCTTCAAAGACAAACTCCTCAAAAATTTTGGTCCAAAAGTTGAAGCATGAATATTCAAAAGTACTTTAGACCTTGAAATGTGGAAGTTTGATGTATATTTGAAAATCAAAACTATATACCCAATGAAATGAAAAAGAAATTGAAAAAATTAAAATAGACTTGCATTAGCTATTTCTAGCTTTGGTGTCAATTTCAAGTCCATTAGAGTAGTACTTGAAAGTCTATATAAGTGTTTCTTGCAATTGTCCTTTTCTTTTACTTTTGGTAATTAAGTATGTAACTAAAATGATATAGTTTGAAGTTGCCCAAAAGAAAATTATGCTCAATCCTAAAATTTCACTCCAAGAGGAGTTGTTTTATTGACCTTTTCAATAAGGGCCCATAAAATACTTTTCTTCTAATTCCAAATGCTATAACTATGCAATCTACATGTTCAAAGTTTCTAAATTTTTTTGTGTATTCCTATATAAGTCTAGTATAATCTATATACATAATTGAATTTCAATAAACTTTTTTATTTTCTCATTTTTTTTCAATGCACTAAAAAGCAATGACACTAGCATGTGAGCCTAGAAATGCAAGCCTACGAGCTTTGAGCCTAGGTGTAAGTATAGACACCTTCAATAGTCTATATTTATAATATAAGTACCCTATTACCATAGAAGGTGCTTATAACATAGGTACCTATAATATAACCTGTAATATAATTAAGCACCTATAATATGAACATCCTATAACTATGGAAGGTACTTATAATATAGTTACTATAATATGGGAGTCTAGGCTCTTAGGCTAATGGGTTTAAGATCTTAGGCTCACAAGCTAGCAACTGTGGACTAGAAAGTGTTTGGTGTTCATTATTTCTATTGGATATATATCCTGGTCCCTTAGAGATTAGTTCTACAAAGTTAAAAAATATATCCTACCATTTCATCACCATTGTTGTGAGTGAGGTTAATTTTATAATGATAAAAACATCTAATTTCTTTTTTCAACATTGCAACATGTAATATTCATTCCAAATTTTATGTGGTTCATGTCTTAGTTAAATGGCATTTAAATAATATAGATCTTTGAAACTATTTAGTAATTTAATTTTCTTAAAAAGTTCAAAATAAATAAAGGTAATTGTGCAAAATAAACTTTATGAATTTATGTGTTTTAAAATTCTACATGCTGTTGACTGAATAAACCAATTGCAAAAGAAAAAAAATCATTCAAAAATTGCTTGTAATTTGAATATATAACTATGTTTTATTTAGAAATATTGGTAATCATAGTAGGAATGGATTTAGTTAAATAGAAGTAATTCAAAATTTAAAATGTATTCTTTTGATTTGCATCTCAATATCAAATTATTCTTTGTAATTGTATTATCTTCTACATCTTTACGAATGATGAGAAATAAAAAATGATTTAAAGCATTTAGGTGTTAATAGATATATAGTTATAAGGCAAATATTTTTGGGTTAAATTTAAATATGAACATTATTGATGTTATTAAAATACTCTCTCTATTTTAAAGGAGGTTGATATAAATTTGATAGAGGATTTTATGTCACTTTAGTATGTATCTTTTTCACACATTAGAAGAGATTTAAGGATTTTAAGGGCCGTTTCGGGGTTGTTCCCCCGGCAGTCGAAGAATGCCGCTGACAGATTTCTTTTTTTTTGAAAAATAAAAATAAAAATAAAAATATAAGTCCTTAAAATGAGAAACAAAGTTAATTTTTTTTTTTTTTTTTTCCCCGAAAAATCTGACCTGGCCGTCTCTCGGCCAGGTCAGCACAGGCCGGGAACGACGGATTTAGGTGGTTCTCGGGGGGGTTTCGAGTTGGGAACTCGCAGCCCTCCCCGAGAGCCAAAACACATATAATGCTATGAAAAAAGTGATAATTTTCAAGTTTGAATTTTAAACATCCAAAATTGACCATTCTTATGTATTGTAAGGTTGCAACCTCTACACTAAAACTTTCTTATTCATCCAAAGCAATACTTGAATCTCTAAAATATGATCATTCATTATAACTAATTTCATGAAATTGAAGTAAATAACATATTTGTAAGAAGATATTAGAAAAATGTGTGAAAAATCAAGCAAGGATTCAAACCTTAAAGAGTTAAAGGTATGTTAGAGAAAAATTCATGTGATCTTCTATCATAAAAAATGATGAAAATGTTGACTAACTAAAGCTATACATAAGTGATAGTGAGGAAGGAAATCAAATAGAGAAATGTAACCAAATGTGTGTCCTAATAAATTTAAATTATATAATTATAAATGCTCAATGCACAATGCACAACTTAGAAATTAGGGCACAAAATTAGAAGATTATTTATTCAACTTTGACCTCTCATATTTTTTACTTATTATATTTTAACATCATTTTGGAACTTCACCTTAGTAGTTGCATCTTTTCTTCATATGTGATTAAAAAATTGAACTACATTGACTATCATTACTATTACCTATAGATGTCATGCAAATTTGCACCATTTTAGGTGAAAAGTCCTTAATGCAAAAGTCTATCAACAAGAAACACAACATAAGCCAAAATGTGTGTGTTAATTAGTCCAAAAAGCTTGGACATTATACAATTAGTAGATTGAAGGCAAATCAAATCCTACTTGGACAAACACAAAGGTCATTTTGATCATCTAATAGGGATGCTGAGGTGGAGTGTTCGTAATGCATGCTTGATTCCTTCTCAATATTTATCCCTTTTGCATTTTTTTAAGCCAATTATTCCCATAGTCAATAGTCCGTCCTTTAACCTCTAAACGTCAAGATCCTTCTCCAAAATTCACAATTTGAGAAAAATCATCATAAAGTACTATTTGGAAGAATATTTTGAAATTCATATACAAATAAAAGTTGTAGATTTTGAGTTTTAGATTCCATCTGTATGGTTAGAATCACCAATGCTATCACCAATATTTTTTTTTTATAAATTTTGAAAGAGAAATTTCACAATTCCTTCTAAATTCGATTACAAGCAAAATATTATCATTTTTTGAGTAAAATTTGTTGGAATGGATTTGAAATGAGGTTCTCTTGACATGGTGATTTTTTGAAATTTTTGTGCTCCTTAAATCTATGACCTCATTTTTGCAAATTCTGTTTTGAACTAGAGTCAATACAATTTTGGCTTGGTCAACCACTTGACATACTTCCACATTTGTAATTTTAGAAAAATATGTACTCTAGCAACACCAAATCCAACCATTGGATAGAACAACAGCTTGATAAAGTATCTCCACAAATTAAAATGACTTTCATCCAAACAATAATGAGAAAGAAATGTCAGTTTCAATCTGTTCATCATCCACAAACTGGACGTTGGAGCTCTTAGGGGTGAAGGGTTAATTAGGGCTTTTTGAAGTTATTATTTTTGGTCTCCGGTAGTGATCTGAAAGCGTCTCCATTTAAAAAAGTTCACTATCCAATGTTGAAGAATTCAATACCATCCCACGTGATAGATTTTCTTTAAGGGACGCTTGGACAATTTTTAGCACACCCTGGCACCCAAATCAAGCTTCAATCAGCAGAGAGAGCCACGATTGAAGAAGAACTTCCAATCTTTGGTGTTAAGTTAGATTGAGGTGAATCAAGAGCCAGTTCACTTCAGTCCGAAGGGAGCGACGCCATAACTCTAAGAGCTTTGGCTCCTTTCTTCAGTCAGTCATGGGCTAATCTATTTACAATGTTTCAATGTTTCAAGGCCCAACAACAATTGAACTATATACACTTTTCTGGGCCTTCGGCGGAAAGTGCCATTGATAGAGATGGAACCAATCAATGTGGAACAATTCATACAGTTTTCAGACACGAGTTGTGAGCCAACCGTTGCTCTGGCCTGCCTTCTCCCAATCACCGCCTGTACAAATCTGTGAGAAATTGACATAACAAAACTGTATCAATTTAGCACGAAAGTTGGAAGATTGTCGTTGACCAGTGTACATGAATCACTCCAAATTACAGCTCAAAGTTTTAGAAACAAGATAGGCACAGTAACTACGTATTTTCGTGTAGGAAATTGGTGTATATCCATGTGCTCTGATTTTGCATCGAGAAACTTAGGGCCACTTTAAATTGCACAAGACGAAGCAGCATGCTTCATTTTTTTCCTTTTACCTCGTTTTGTTTAATGTCAACTTTACATTACAAGAATGAGCATGAAGAGGGAGCATGGCTCCTATGAGACAGGCTAAAAGTAGTATCTGAGATGACGAGGTTTCAAAGCACTTATTCGAGGTGGATTGGACACCGGCAATGCAATGGGTTCTGTTAAGCTCGTTATCTCACCCCTAGTTGCACATGAATATGGATCAAATTTTATCTCAAGCGTGTTTATTCGACCCATGCAATCTGAAGCGGCCCTTAAGAGGGAGAGGGAGAGGGAGAGGGAGAGGGAGAAGTGTCACCTGAACAAGAAGCATGTATGTAGCAAACGAATGTTGGAGCAACAAGTTCGGTGGGAAGCAATCGTCCACGATGTCTTCCGTCACCACATCAGCAGGCCATTTCACTAGCCTGGAGTCGGTCAAGTATAAATGGAGGTGGACATCTTTGGGATGGTTATCAACACTTAAATAGCGAAACATAAATCTCCTCAACACATTCAAGAATGCTGATGCAGGGATTCTCTCCACATCTGCCTCTTCCTTCCATGCATTCTCCGTCTTCACAGAGCGCAGAATTTCTTCAGCTAAATCGAACGTCAGGGGCGTTCTGTCAAGATTCACGCATTTGTACGTGAGCCGAAAATTGCAAGAAATGTCAATAATCGAAAGAACACAAAAAGGAGCAGAATGGGTTCAGGGTCCTACAATATTGAACTGCAAATTGGTAAAGTTACAACGACTAATTTATCCAAAAAAGCATTGGATAACGGGAAGTTCAAGTTGGGAGGCATTACTTGTATTTTTGGCTGACCAGCATGCCGATGCTGTTACTGGCGGAATCTTCCAGGCCTTCATACAAGCTGACAATGTGCTTGAGACATATTTTGTCAAACACAGTACTCTTGCTGATCAGTTCAGCTGAATCTTTACCCAACCAGAGCTCGCAATATGCGCCCAGAGCTTGTTGTTGATGACCTCCTGTTCGCCTCAGAAACCCAAGACAGAGGTTCATCATTTCCAGAAACTGGCCAGCTCCTACACCTCCTGATTCAATCTCCCTTTGAACAGCCTGTAACGTCTCTGGCCGCAGTACCTCCTGTGGAATTGCAGTGGCTACGTCCGCAAGAATGGTGGCATGCCGGTGGAAGGCCTCATGTTTGTAGGGAAATTCTATCCAGTCCTGCATAGAAATTGGATAATTAGAGTCGCCTGTGCACTTCCCTTAACAGAGGTCCTCAGAAATCATGGGTGATAGAGCTTTGCAATTAAGGATCCGTGTGGAGAGATAATTGAAACATTCCCAAGACTGCTAAAGTTGCCTACTGAATGAGGAAAAATCAAGCTAAGGGTTTCGGAATGATAAGAACTTTAAGACGAGTAGATTCCCAACTTCATAATCTACCAACTGGAGACAGGATAGCATCAGTGAAGACCAATTTGCGTTTGGGTAGCATCACGGAGGGTGAAATAGAGCGACGTCACGGCCTAATTATGATTCTCATGTATTCAACAATTTCATGCTGGAGTCCCTGTTCATGTGCTTGTAGAGAAATTTCTCAAATGCTGAGACACATCATGCCTAAACCCCAAAGTGCATGACAACATTGGAAAAGCGAGACTTACCGCGTCAAGATGAGCTTTTCCAATCACAAGAGATCGAAAGAGATGCTCTTGAATGATAACATTATCGTAAAGCACTAGTTGGCCACATCCCCGACGAGTGTTAGCCATAGCTACCTCTTTCACAACATCCTCAAGCCGCTGCTTGTCGTAACACACAATATCTTCAGCCTGCACTTATTGCAAACAATCAAGATTCAGAGTTTGAAGTTTCCAATTTGTATGCTATTTTCAAGAAACAAGTATTCAGATGCATTGAAGGATTTGAACGAGGTTGATGATGAATTCCATTCTCAAAATGCGTTTACATTGAAACAACGGTGAAAAACATGCAAGCATATGTATCTCAAACCTTGCAGGCTTGAATGCGCACTGTTCGAGGAGAATGCTCGCGAGCACTGACGTCTACTGCCGGGCTGACATCACCAAGGAAAGCATTTTGAATGTTACGAAGATACTCAAAAAGAGCCACAATATGTAAGCCGTGGTCACGGGGCTCCACCAAGCACATTGCAAGACGAGAATCGTTGTTCATCTTTGGAATGCTGAACGCTTTGCACTCGTAGCCCATAACCTTCTCCCTTATCGCGTTCCACGAATCAGCAAACTGTCGGTACAGACGTTGCATTGCACTGGAACACACCACTAGAACATTAAAATCGAAGAATTGCGAAAACATGAGGTTTGTCTTGGAAACATCTAGGGAAAAATTCACTAGCATAATGCAAATATGTGAGTGAGCTAGATCAATCCACATTATAGATCTCGTCGTAGCCACACTTGTGTACAATCTTCACCAGCTGGATTTAATTAATTCGCATCGGCAAGAATATGATGGAGGTAAAATTAAGAGGGAAAACTCGAAATCCACAATATCCTGCAGAAAGAAATCATATTGAGTCTCTCAAATGGGGTAGATTACATAGAATCACCTTGATTGTTTCAGAGCTTCTCTCATGCTCATAGTTGCGGCTTCAGGTCGCGAGATCCTAAAGCTGAAATCTTCATGAGCAGTATTGCAGAACGCTAACAGATTCTTCAAGTGCTTCAAGTCCTCCAAGTTCTTTTCATGATTGAAGAACATCTGAATGACAGGATTCTGCGCTACCATGTCGGCGTCTTGCTTATACAAAGTCCTGAAGTTGGCAAGGCTGGGCGATACCGTTATTCTGAGAATATCTTCAAGTGCAGGCTCGAAAATCTGACTTCCTCTCTCTTCCACCAGCTCTGCATACCTGTTATTCCCCTTCTGCCTCTCCAAATAGTCCGCTGCAGCTTTATGAGCACCAGAGTCAAAGGTACCATTGTCAAAGATTCTTTGAAACTCAGCTTCCCACAGTGCCCGCGCTGTGGGGGAAAGCAAGGCAATATTGTTCTGCATTCCACTTAAGAAAGAAACTACACAGCACACATACTTCACAGTGGTTTCTCGATTGCAGGCGAGGAGGAGGTCAAGCTTGTCAAAATCTTCCTCAATTATGTTCCTTAGCTCTTTCAGAGGGTCAGAACTTTGTGGTGTTAGCCCTAGCAATTTTCGCAACAGTTCCGCTGACGATGACCTCTGAAGCCCAACAACCAAACAAAAGTGTAGTATAACGCGGAGAATTCGATAGCACTTGTGGTCGAGGTTGCGAACAGAATAGAATGTATCTGACCTTGAAACATTGTCGACGATATAGCCTGAAGCAGGAGACAAAACAAGCTCTTGGTTAGCATCGCTGCAATGGATCTTCTTCAGAGATGCATGACAACATTGAATGAACTAGCTGGAATGCGAGCATGTATCTGGACAGGAAAAGAATTATTCAAGACAGTTCCCGAATTGCCAAAAGTGGTCGCATCCATAATTATCTTTAGGAGTTGAAATGAATCATTCAGGAAGTTTCAAGGAAGGTTTAAGTAATTCAGTTACAACAATCGACTATTAGCTTCCAAAGTGAACTTTATACTTTTACGTTGGGCACTTGGGAAGTTAATTGAAAATTAGGATACCACTTGTGACGTTCTCGAGAGCACTGGCACAGGCATGAAGAGATGAAAGGAGAAGGCATAAAGTTACCATTCTGAATCTGCTGGGGTTGAAGAAGTACATTCCCAGAGACGGGGACATGTTGCGTGCCTCCAATAGTCATACCACAGCCAGGGCAAGTGGTGGACTGCATAGGCCGCCGGCATTCCCCGACGAAGTACTCATACCCACATGGGCACTTATATTCTCCAATCTCCTGGCCATTAGCTACTATGGTTCGAAAAGCAGCGAGGGAACTGTTGGGAGCTGCTAGAACATATGCTGCCTCCAGATGGTCCCTGTCGAGAGTCACGTACCCCTGTATTCAAACCAATTCCACATTATTAACGCCTGCCAAATCACTTCTCTGCATTGCTTGGAATTTGAGTTCTAGAGAAACACCCTCAACATAGGAATGAGTACCAGTTTTTGTCATCACAAAAGTTACCTGCAGTGGCGATGTTTTTGGTAGTCCTGTCACAACAAGAAGGATGTGCGCAGAGAGGCTATTAAACCACAAATCTTGGGTTGACATGGTGGGACTAAGCCTCATGTTGCTCCATATTGTAGGAACTTTATCGTTTTGAGCAAAACACTGGACCACTTCTCTCCACTTGCTGTCCCATTTTTGCAGACATTTTTGCCTAGTACCAAGTAACCAAGTGGAAGCAGCCTTCTCTCCTGATGTAAGGGCCCGGGCAGCCGAAGGGAGGTATAATCTTGATGCTGTGGCAGCTGTGATTTGTTTCTGACTGGCAAGCTCGGTATGTCGTTCAAGGTATCTCACACCCTTGTTTTCTTGGTACGACGACATTTGATTAATGGCTTCCGCAGCTTTGTCATAAAGAGGCGAAGAGGAACAGAAGGGATCAAACCCGAGAGGATTGGTAACATCATGCATTGTCTCCCATTGAAGTATTGAGGTATACTCAGTCAGACCCCTCATCTCACCACATTTTGTAGCAAGAGAACTGATTTCAACCAAGGAGAGTCCCCTCTTCATGTGAAGTACCTTCAGGAGATACAGTCTCAATGCTGCAAATCTCGTGGGTGATGATGGTTCCTTCATACTTCTAGCTAAAGTTGAGACCGCAGAAGATGAACAGGCTATGCTTGTAGGAGCTCTCAATATCCGTTCAAGTTCGGATGCCACAGCATCAAAAACTGCACGCAGAAAAGCAAACGCGGCAGCCAATTGAAGAGTCAATGGTCCATCACCCTCCATGAGTTCTAGAGCTGTAGTCAGACACCTGAGAAAATCCTGAGATCTCCACTCCGTTCCGAGATCCTCTCCTCGTAGTAAGGCTTCAGTCGAATCAGGATTGAGAGACTCATAGATAATGTCGGACAGAAGAATGAATGCCGTATGACCTTGCCCTTCGAATGGAACTTCTCCTAATTCCAAGGCTCCTTTGTGCTCCCCGTTCAGCAAAAACTGCATATACTTGGGACAGCGCGCATCCACGAAGTAGGCTAGGGTGTGAGATAGAGTGGCATCCAGTAGGCAGAGAATCAGGTTCTTCATTATGCTTGTGATGTCTTTGAGTGTGAAAATGTATGTTGCAATGGTGTTCACATCAGACAATGTCGTCCTTCCCTTCAGAACTTTCCTGAAGAACGAAGCAAGAAACCGAGACCAGTGCCCTCGGAGAGACTCTGTCAAGGTTTGGGGGTCCGGGGCCAGACTCAGAACTGCTACCAGTAGCTGCCCAGGGCTAAATTCGGTGCCATGACTACCCAACCAATTGACCATACTCTTTAAGGTTTCATTTCCCAATGATAAAGGAGGAAGAATCATGTATGCGAGCTCTCTCAGTACTTCCAAGCTGGTAAGAATAGCCCAACGGGTTGGTCCTCCAAATGCTTTCACAGGCGACGCTAAATTAATCAACAACTCCAGGTTCTTAACCCACTGATGAATCTCAATGCTATGCAAAAAGTCTTCCCTTATCATCTCACTTTGAGGTAAAACCGCTGAGTAACATTGAGCCACCAAGTACTCATCAAATGCACTTGAGGGAAGGAAGTTGCACCTCAGCTGCGCTAGATTCTCTGCAACAGTATCTTCTGATAAGCACGACGCTACCAGTAATGCTTGCGCATAGAGCTTCTCGCCATGCTCCCACAGAAGAATGTGTAAACTGGGAATAGTGATAACTTTGTCGCTAAGGTTTCCTCTCAAGACCCACTCAAAAGCTTGGGACTCCACCTCACTCCGGCTGTCACATTTGTATGGTGCATGCATCTTGGAAAAGTCTCCCACGTAGACCTCTGGGTTATTGTCGACGCAAGCGGCAAACTCCGGAAGTTGGGTCCGCATTGTAGCAGTAATGTCATGTCCAATTTTTATATTGGCCGGTTCCACACTACCACAAGAGGACGGTATATTTTCGCTTCTGGAGTTGAACTTCGATAACTGGGTCAAATACAAATCTTTGAATCCATTATCAACATGTTGTGAATAAATGGCAACGAAAGGCAGGGAGAGGTTGAGTGGGCCCTTGACTTGGTAGCCTTCGGGGTGCCTTGGGATTGGAACGCTGCCAATGTTCACCAACTCTGCATTCAAAACGGTTCCTCGCCAAATCTCCCTCTTCACTGCATCCATTTCGAAATAGCTTCCGAGATCTGACGACTTCTCTAGTAAGTACACAAGTCTCGCGATTGGCTGCCTGAGTTTCTCTTCAATGTAGAGGAGGAAAGCATCTTGCAGGCTGGAGGACAAGGATAACAGTCTTCGATCCGAAGCCACTGATGCTTGCCATAAAGGATCCGCGTCTTCCATGAGCCACACAAGCGCCCGGCTCTTGAAACAGCCCCAGAGTTCTTTGTCGTCACATATTTTCTGCACCATTTGCTGGCAGTAGGCGGCGGGGTTCAGTGATTTTGGATACTTTATACATAAAAAACTCCATGTCAGCACCTTCACCATTATATCTTTCAGAGGAATTGTCTCTGCTTTCACCAATTCGGCAACACTTTGGTCCAAAAACACTCTGCACCGTGAAGAAACATGCCCACAATAGTCTCAAATTAAATACCAGAAATTTGATCGAAACATTAGATCATCCAAACCACAAATTACAAATTTCGTGTACGATGGGCGGTCAGAGTAGAGAGATAGTATACCTAAGGTCGGTTTCTTCTTTCTGAAGCTGATCGAGTGTAACCTGCTGCCATCCGCTGAGAAAAGTGAACCCTGTAAGACTTTCCATCTCGCGGTGCGTATGAATGATCAAGACGATGTTCTTCGTCTGAGAAGGTCGGGGGAACACCTGAGCATGATACTCTGAAAAATTCTTGTCCACCAGGAATTTTGCGTGTTGGATGTGCTCTTTGTCCATTATGGCATCCGCTTGTAAGATGAGCAAGTTGGAATCTCCCGCTAAGAACAGTTGTATCTGCGTTTGAAATTGCCTCTCCGACGAGAAGTCTCCAAGCTTCTCGATTTGTGCCTGATTACAACCATGAAGACGGAAGTGCAATTACGTGACTGGTGAAGAAAGATAAAAGAAATTCAATCCTGACAACAGCTCAACTGATGAATGCTAATTTTGCACAGATGTGGGACAGAAATCAAGACACAGGTGACAGATATTCAGGTCAAATAACCTTCAGAAATCCAGTGTCTAAGAGATAAGAACGAAATTGTAAGACCCCGGAGATACACGACTCTTAGGATCAATGAATTCTTACATCCATTTCGAATAAGAACTTCCTGATTGGCATATGGATAATGGTGCGAGTGGTTATCACCACTCTTAAGCCACTTCCATTTTCCCGCAAGCTCTCATCCTGCATCTGCGGCAACCATTGACAAAGTTGAGACGCGGATTATCATTAACTGAGAGGAAGTTTCGAATATTCTCAAAAGAAATCGTTGGTATGTGGAGAACATGGAAATTGAATTGACACTCCGACCTCCAAGTGAAGCCAATGTAACCACTCAGACTTTTGGAAAAGAAACCTAGTGATTCGGTAAAAACTATAATCAGAACGCTTACCGATGATACAAGGAACTCTTTCAGACCCTGTTGCTCTTGCCATTCCCCGAAGAAAAGGCCCGTCCATTTCTCCAAGTCGGGAACTTTTTCTCTGCACCTTGCAGACAAAGAAGCCCGCACCATTGCATCTACGTGTGCCGTGCGCAACAAGTCTTCTTTACACCTAGATTTGCATATGTACGAGAAATAATTCAGAATCAAACAGAAAAGAGAACAAAATCCTGCTTAGCTTTGATGACTAGTTCAACTTTCAACTTTCAACTTCCAAAAAGGGTTGATAGTAGTAGAAATTTCATTAGTGTAAAATTGCAGCAAGCAATTGAAGCAAATAGATCAGCAACATCGACAAGTCCTGTAACATTGCGATCATATCCTGAACAACT
The DNA here is from genome assembly GCA_947034895.1 of Rhytidiadelphus loreus. NCBI lineage: Eukaryota > Viridiplantae > Streptophyta > Bryopsida > Hypnales > Hylocomiaceae > Rhytidiadelphus > Rhytidiadelphus loreus. The sequence continues at coordinate 20,477,151 of OX344765.1, read as the reverse complement.
CTTGCTTTCAAGAGGTTTATTTCAAAAGCATGTCAAGAAGCTATTTGAATCCTGATAATGAGGATATGCCTCACTCGGTGACATAATACCTGTCAAGAAGCAATATGAATTCAGACGATTCCGTGCTGCTGATATCCTCAGAGTGCTCAGGTTGATGATGCAACACAAGCGAGGGAAGGGTGTCTTCATGGAACCCAGCAAACAAGTCATTTACTTTGAAGACATCATTGGAACGCTCCGAGTTGGTTGAAAGACCCGCCATTTGTTCACACCATGATTTCAGAATTTCCACAGCTTCCCTTCTACTTCCCGTCAGAATGTTCTCGTAAGTGAGCACTTGCTTCTCGAAACGGTTCAGAAACGGTGGGTCCAGCCGTGAAACTTGGCTGAAGTCCACTACCACAATGCAGCGAAAGCTGTCATGGACGTAGCACATAGGATTACTGTAAGCTCCAATGGCGATACGGCAGTTCCGCCGCTCGGCCACAGTTGTGTAGTGCTGATTGAGCATGTCATAGAGCGAGGACCAAAGCCGCTCTACTCCCCTGAGAAGTATGCATCTGCAAAGCCATCAGAAAGTTCAGTTCGAGGTTACGGGCATTCTAAATGGCCTGCTAACTTCAAGCAATATTCACACATTACTATCGTTCTGAAGTGCACGACTCTCCAAAGAGTCTTCTTATTAATCTGACACAAGTTTTCGTTTCTTCATCTTTCAAGAAAGAAACAATAAAAGAAGAGACGCACCTGCCAGCTTCCATGTGCAAAATTATAATGCTGAGCAACAAATATGAATAGTCATCACTACAGTCATCTTTAAATTTGCTTCCGTGAATAATTATCACATTTTTCTGAAACTTCTCCAGAATCCCAATTGCAGAGTCCCCCTGATCCACAACAGCAATAAACTGAGTATTAATTTCTGCAAAGGAGAACACGCTCTCAGGAATCGTGAAATTCAAAATCAGGTCACGATTGATAAACAGAGCTTATCTTGTGGGAGTTTTGGAAACTTTCCACAACTACTATCTCAGAAGTTTACTCAAGTGATACATATAAGTGTGAAAAACTTACGGTGGTGAGCAGCATCAGATGTCTCGCATGCTTGTCTTCTAGATTCTCTCGAACCAGGTCCATAACAGGGGGTGGCTGTAGCAGGAGCTCCTCATGCCCCAGATTGCGCTTCAGAATATTTGAGAATGTCTGCACATCATCAGGTGAGCCTCCAAAGTTTCTCCAGACTGCGGTGACGAGTCCATCCAATTGCCAAGTGACCATGCTCTTATTCACCTGCAGCGACTTTATGAGCGAATAGAAGTCACGAAGGCCATGGAAGTTCGGTTTCGTTTGACGGGAATGATACTGATGGTAGGATTTGGCAAGGCCTCTCAACTCTTTCTTCAGAGTCTGGTGGAGCCCCTGGTCAGAATTTGAGGAGTCAAAGCTTTCTAGGATGGCGATGCTGGTGTCATACAAATCCTGCTCTGAAGGGTCAGGTTGTGAAAGATGAATGGCTCGGTTCATTTTGGCAGCATCAAGAGACCAGTTGCTAATACCGACAACCGCCACTTGTTGAGGCTCCTCGGGTTCCAGTAGAGAATGTAGAACCTGCAGGAAATGGCGACAATAGTTTGTGATTATCTTACAGCCACACAGTGTAATTCATCTATCATCATAGTCGTTAAAATGTCAAAAATTCGAGAAGTTGGCACTTTTCCAGACTTCCGTCCTAGTTTTCACTGAAAATTCCATCAGTCCAAGTTTTTAGAGTTCGAATATCACAATTTCTAGCCTTTGAAATACGCTTTTTTAACGAATATGACCTCTTCTCTAAAGATATAAGTTTCATCTTCCTAATACCTTCAAAGGATTGTGCCTTGATACTTCGGCAAGGCCAACTTCGTCGAGAACCACCACCACCAGGACATCTCGGCCTTCGTTGTCCCTTCTACACCGCTGGGCTTTCTCAAACACCTGCGCTCACATCAGATCACAAATATTGATGAAACAATCATTTGGGTGGAATTTATCGCCGGTTTAGATTTGTATCAACTTTAGTAGTAAGTGTCAAGTCCTGAATCATTTCACACACATTCAATATACTCCCTCCGCCCTGAATTAAGTGTCCCATTTTGGTCCCCAATTAAGTGTCCACTATGCAAAGCCTCACGAGCGCATTGAACAATGTGTGCTTTGCAAAGGAGACGAGTAGGTAATTCCCATATGCGGCACCTTATAATTGTTGCCACCGTTGGTTTTCATTATTTCGATCATGCAATGCTGCAATGATAAGAGAAAAAAAAACTAAATTTGCAGTCTTAAACCCTTAATTCTAAGACCTAAACCCTAAATATAAAAAACTTAGAGTGCTTTTCTTAATCTCATGGACTTTCATGAAATGGGACACTTAATTCGGGGCGGAGGGAGTATAAGAGAACTTCAAACAATTCCTAGTACATAAATTTATGACACCAGCAAGCTTAGGCAATGGAAAAAGTGAATGAAACTACCTTCAGAATTCCCTCAGATGTAGAACTCTCCGAGCCTTGGTATGAAAATCTATACATTTGGGGCAATTTTTGGAAATAGCTGTCTCTAGACTCCGATCCTCGCAAATTTCTGGCACCAGCCAACAACTTACAAGTGTGAGATACCCTAAGAAATAGGAACCAAAATTAAGACAAGAAACCAACGCATTTTATAGTAATGAATCCCAAACGAATTAAGTATACAAAAAACGATACTAGCTGGAAAAAGACAAACCCGTAGATCAATTGAAGCGCAAGTGTCTTTCCCGAACCAGGCTTCCCAATTACGAATACTGGAATGTGGTTCAGCATGCAGACTAATGTCACAAACACATTCTCCAGAATAGCCTTGTTCTTAGCTATGCCGACTGGTACATCCATGCGGTTGAGAAGGTCTAGTTGTTCCGCTCTCAAAAGCTCCGCAAAAGTATCCCCAGTGAAATCCCTAGTCATTGCCATTATTAAAGGTGTTATCATTTGCTGTATCCCATTTCGTCAGTCCAACAACGTACGTGCAGAAATCCAAGGAAAAAGAGAATATGCAATATTGAGGAGGTTTCATTGTACCTGTAAGGCGATGGTTCATGAGCTTTAAGCACGCCCGAAAAAATGCTTCTGTAATTCTCTCGTTGTTGTTCAGTGGCTAGACGAGAATGATAACAATGAGAGAAGGCCAGGAGAGTTGCACGGATTCGGTCTTTTCGAAAGTTTCCTTTGGGCAAGGATCTCTTGGGAACATCTGTCAGAAAAAACTCATACAGTGAAATGCAACGGCTGGCGTCTCTTAAACTCACGCTGGCTTCCCCATGACATTCTCTGACGAAGGCTTGTGACTGGACCAAAAGGTCTGAGAAAAGTTGCACATGGGTCTTCACTTTGTCTTTCACCATGGCTTCAATGTAGGCTTGCTCATCATGCCGTGAAAGTAGGCCAAAGTCCCAAACGTAATCCAACATGGCCTCTGGCAGTGGATGCACACGGTAGGCGAGGTTGTAGTTTTTCACATCACCTGGATTCATAAGCTCTCGAGGAGAAAAACCTGTTTGCGAGTTTTCTTTGTCGTGGGTCCGATAGGGATTGCAAGCCGCCAGCACCACCAGGTTGAGGTCTAAAGTTTTCCCGTCCAGTAAATGATGGCATATGACTCCGTTCAGAAATCCAAGGTGGTCACATGCATTGATCTCGTCAAGAAACGCCCACACCTGATAAAACACCATTAAAAAACAGAAAAATATAATAGTCTATACGCCGAGTTTAGATACAGATATTAGTGTCGTTCTCAAATCATTCTAAGATTTTACATACTTTATGTTATCCAAAGATCTGGGATAATTAAAGACATAATTCAAATCCTGATACTATTCAATTACTACTAGTACAAAATAGAGTCAGTCCCAAATTAGCTTTTTATAAGTAGGCCAAGTAAAAACTTTCTGTTGTTCATTATAATTATTTCTTGACCAACACATCCAACATTTGAATTATATCTGAATCACATTTTCACAATGTTATCAATTGAATTGGTTATTTTCAAATCATGAATCCTAGGGATTCATGATGTCTTACCTGGAGCAACTGCTCATTTATCTGTTCATTTTAGACTTGGAAGAAACTATTTATGACTGCCGAGAGTGAGAAAGAGCCACGGTTTTCATTTTGGAACCGGCGTGCCTAAAGAGTCTGTTTGTATAAGGTCCCACATCAATATCCATAGGGCATTGAGAAGGACACATAAACCTCGCACCCCCTCCTAGACGATTATAAAATGCGCAAAATAATCTAAGTACGCCTACGGGCCAGAAACATACCGCTTTGGTTTCTACAATGGCTGCGTTATTTGCTTTGTTGAGGAAGGAGCGAATGTCTTCAGCTGTGGTTCCTGCATGCAGTGTTATGCTGAAGAATTCAACACCGCAGTACTTAGCCAGAACCCTGAGAAGGCTTGTCTTTCCACAACCAGTTTCTCCCATTATGAGAACGGGAACTTGGGCTGCCACCCGAAGAGCTATCAATGCCATTTTCAAGAAGTTGTCAGCTGTGAGGACATAATTGGGTTCAAACGACGGTGCATTCCTCTGCAGGATCGGCCACAGATGTGACCAAAGCTCCCGAGAAGACATGTTTGCATAATCAGACATCTGCTTCCCCTCTGTTCTCAACCGTTGGCTATAGACGAGCTGTGTTATGGAGTCTGGTAGGAGGTTCACATTTCTGTATAAAAACAGGATCGGTCCCTCACTTTGGAAGAATATCATTAAGTGGTTGCTATCCGACCACCGCAGCATACCCTTGAATCTGGTTTCCATGGTTAAATCCGTGATATTCTTCCCCCTAGATTGTTGCTGCTCGTGAAGCCAAGGCTTCACAGATCGCAGCGAGAGGTCTCTGGAAACTTCTAGAAGAGACATCACAAGATAAGACCGAATGCTGGCCGTTGCCCTCATGAACTGCAACATCTCAACCTTGAAGAAGATGCTGTCTGTTAGACTCCGCAGCTGGCAAGCCAAAAACTTCACGAACATCTCCAGCACAGTGAAGGACATAACATTCGCTTCCCTCACATGATCAATGAAGTTTCTTCTGAGCAGAGCTCGGCAAAGGACTACAGGAAGGGCTTGCACGTTTCGGGAAATTCCAGTGAAAATAAAATCTCGACTGTCCAGCTGCCTCAATTCCAAAGCTTGCAAATAAATACAGACCACTTGCAAGTCGCTGTTTGGATCATTGCTTACTTCGAGAGACTCCAGATTCCATGTTAGATGCTCTCTTTGGAACCAATCACAAACGGGGAGGCTGTCAGCAAGCTCATTGCCGAGTGTGTTTCCCAGTTCGATTTGTACGTTACTTGTGTCCAAGTGAAACACTCCTGCAACGTCTGATTTGAGACATCCAAGCACAAGGAGCTCGAACAATAGCACGTTGAAAGTCTCGGGATTCACCACGCTCGAGATGTCCAAATGCAAAATGCAGTCTGCTCTGAGATCCAATTCCTTTAGCTGAGACACGAGAGAGTTCCGGGATGTATTCCCACTCACACAAAGGGGTCGAACCAAGACCTGCACATGGGCACTGCGGACAGTCAGAAATGTCCAGCTCCGGAAATTGTAACCGAGTTCCAATTCCCTACAAATGTTGAACCCTCTCCAGAAATCATTCTCCAACAAATGTTGGACCTCTCAGATTTAGAATCGAATCTCTGATACCACTATAACACACGATAATAATCAGTAAAATGAGAATGCCCTTCAGTCTACTACACAAGTCAAAGAAATTCATACATACACTACGAAAGAGACACACGAAACCAGATCATGAAGGGGACTACGAAGCACATACCGGTGCTTTACTACAAATGCTTCTCGTCTTTCCCAGACCAGGAAGCTCGGAGGTGATCACCCGCATGTTTGAGCACTCAGCAGGAAGCTGCTGGCGTACCTCAATAGGGTTCAAGGTACCCATGTGCAAAACCCGCACATTCAAATGGTGAGAAACTGCCAGCAGGGCCTGGCTCTTGGAACAGCACACAACAGCGAGCCTTTCACACTCTTCGCCAATTCGCTGAGGTTCTCGATGACGGCTTTCTTCCCATTCATGTACCATTTCTTGGAGCACCACCAGAAACTGAGCCTGGCACTCATGGCTCAATTTTTCAATGTACGCAATACAGAAAAGACCCACGTCTTGCTCAGTTCTCTGGAAGCAGCGAAGCAAGAGGAGATGAATCTCCTCCCAGGTCGTGAAGGAACTGCACAACAAGACGTTCCTCGGAACGTCCCTCAAGCTGAGGCCCCTTTTGTGGAACAAGCTCACAACTGCTTCATGTTCCATATAGGACTCTTCCACAAGCGCCAGTACTAGAGCTTCGTTATGTTTCCCAGAGCTAGACATTCCCTTATTGGACCATGACTTCATTAGGCTAGATGATGACGACGGCGTGGAGCCAAAGATGAAAGGCTTTTGGAAGAGATTCTCAAGGGACATGGCAATCAGATTCAGGTTTTCACTCAAGGAAGGGGGTACAATGTTGTTTCCAGAGCTTAGTTGCCGTGCTTTCTGTTTGGCCCGCTGTAAGTCCATTCGGGGACCCTGAATGCCGGCCCACTGCAGAAGCTCCGCACACATGGTGTCCTCTTTTGACCACGGAGACATGGATTGGTCAGTAAGAACCTCAAGAAGGAGACGTAACTCCATGGAACGGAAATAGTTGAGACAGTAGTTGGTGCTGCGGGCCTCCTTAACAGCTGCATACCACTCTCGCAGCTCTTGGTCGACGCTCCCAGCCAGCGCCTGCAACTCGAGCAGTCCCGAAAGCGAGCGGTCGAATTTTGCGAACTGGAAATGGCCTGATGCACAAAGCTCTGTTATTGAAGTGACAAGCCGCTCCACAATGTCCACTTGTTCGATGAAGAGGTACGTGTCCATCTCCGTCTCAGCATCAGAGGAGTCTGCAATTCAAAGTGCCAGTGACTTAGAATCTAATGCAATCTCTTGCAGCAGAAACAGCAAAATGTACATAACATAAGAGTTATCCATAAATCAGATTCATGATCGAACCACCAGAAAAGGCAAACGAACACCCGTTTCATAGATTCATCTCTACTTTTTGACTGAAACGAGGCGAGCACCATGAGTTCAAGGATAATTCTTTTCGTAACCACTTCGACGAGAATCTCTTTTGAAATTTGATGCACATGGGACAATAAGAGAAAAAGTAACATTCGTCAACCTCTTTTCCATGATCTCTTCCAAATACATCTTCTGAACAGCTGAAGAATGAAGTTAACCTTCATTTACAAGCGTCCACCAAGCTAAAGTTGTAAATCTAGACATAAGTGAAGGCATATCCTCCACTATATTGTCAGAAGCATGGGACCTTTCAATCCTGGTAAAAAGTGTTAAGTAGACTTGACCGGATACATCGAAATGGGTTAACCAGTAGAGAAATATAGCTATTTGTACAAGCAAGCAAATTCAAAGAGGTTTTTGAAAAACATTCACATCTCATTAAATATTCACTTCAATAGTTGATTTCTGACGAAAACTAGCGTTGTTGAGTACTAGTTTCTATCACCCATCCACCGACTGGCCATAGGCCAATAGAGAAAGTCACATTTGAAGACAGGTTGGTTGTTAGTTTGATACCTGCTTTATCTGTCAAGAAGCGCTTGGATTGTGCTTTGTGCGTACTCAAAACCAACCGAGCTCGACTTCGCAAGTCTTGCAACTCGGCAAGGTTATAGACACAAATTTCGTCTCTTGAACTGACTTCGCTTGCGAAGATGTGCTGGACATAGTGAACTCCTTTATCTCCACAGGTGAGCTTCAGATCACATACAGTATCAGTAAGCGTGAAATGATATTTGCCGCCTCTCAAAATTCTCTTCATGTGGTCTTTCATTTTCAGCCCCCGGTTGGCCACGCTGGAAAGGAACCTTGTGATTTGAGCCACATTTTCATTACACATGAATAGCTTTGCAGCTAATGTGCTTGCAGAAGCCGATTCGCTTGCAGCAGACGTTTTGAGCTCCGTAAGCATGACTTTCCGCAACTGCTCAAAACTAGAACATCTGGACTTCAATACAGGGCGAAACATTCCTAGAACACAAACAAACAAACATACGTCAGCACCTATGTTCTACAAGAGTTTTGCAAAGCACGTGCACTGCACAATTAACTAAGATGAGATCGATAATAATGAAGAAGATTCCACCCTCTACTACAGGACACATTCAAAAGCAACTGTAATGAACCCGAACTTACCTTCGAAAGTCACAGCTGCAGAAAACCTAAGCAAACCCTCCAAAACGAAACTCATTGTGTGTGTTACTTGTGGTTACTTACGATGGAGGTCGATCAAATCTGATAGAATGGACTCCTGCACAAAATCATTGTCCGAACCTTCCTCAACAGCATCGATCAAATTCCTAAAATCCTCCTCCAGCTTGTCCCTTAGGAAATTGATCAGCGTCTCAGATTTCGCAAGCTGAATGAAGGCAAACTCTTCATTTACCGAGACCCTCGCCAGGAGATTTTTTCCTTCCTTTTTATGCAGATCAGTAAACTCCTTCAACGAGCAATTCTCGTCACATTCCTGCATGAGATTCACCATCTTTCCGAGATATCCCTCGCAGGACTCATCAAACTGGAATAACTGGGCCACTTTAGGCAAAGCAGCTACGAGTTCTCCTTTCGCTTTAATAGCCTTCCATGCTTGAATCAACTCGATAATGTCGACTGCTTTTCCCCAGGGGAACCAAGTCGTGCTTTTTGTGTCTTTCATCTTCAACTCTCGTCTTGCCAACTCAAACTCTCTCTCGATCTGCCGCGCGTCCACAGTCACCCACAAAGAGTGCAGCTTGTCCATGTTCATCTTTTCCAGGTTCTTCTTTCCACAGTAAGGCTCCATCTCTGCTCTGTATCTGTTAACAGCACGGGGTACCAAATCTCCAGCCACCATTGCAAAGGACGCGTCCGGTGTGGCACTGGACGAGGAGCCTGCGTCAATGTCCACGAGTAATGGGAGTAGTTTGCCTTCCATTCTCAGGCGTTCAAACAGATTCCGACACAAATTCAACAAAATGCATCTGAAAATCTCAGATTCATGTAAGAGGACGAGAGAGTCTAAGTGATCAAAAAGTGAAGGGTGAGCTTCTTCAGGCCAGTGTGAGGCGGCAATCAAGAACAGGCGTGTTGACATCCATTTCTCTTTCCTGCTTGTTACAAGTGCTGACCATTTATGTATTCCTTGAATAGGATACCCCTTTCCACCCAAATAGACACACAAAATGGCCAGTATGTCACATGCTTGCAATCTCCTTTTGTACAGAACGAGCTCTTTGTATGCGCCTTCCAGTGCAACAGACGCTGCCTTGTATCCCAACGACTTCAAGATGATTCCCCACTTATCGGTGCGCGAGACACTATCAATGGTGCCCATAGTGACTTTACCCTGCACCACTAAAGTGCCAAATGCATGACACGCCTCCTCGACTTTCAGATAGATCCAATGCCCTTTGATGGGCGGCGGGGCAACCTGTACTTGTAGTAAGCAGCTTGCAAAATTGGAGGTTGATATGGTCTGGAAAGCTCGCTCGGTAAGGCTTTCCTCAAAGACTGTGTTTTCAGCCATCTTGTCTAAGAGTGCTACACAAAGCTCCACCTGAATCCTGTGATCCACATAGCAACGTGTTCGATGAGATTTTGAGAGCTTGTATCAAAGAATGAGGTCCATATATATGGTCCTCCAAAGCTAACTAACTATGGTCATCATTCTGAAAGTATGGACGAACATCTGGTTTGAACAGAGAGCGAAAAAAGGTAAAAACCCTGTTGTTCTTGCAGGAAGCCGCATTATCCCCATATAAAGGAGAACTCCAAACTCTAAACTTGGATTTCAACTCATACACCATACATCACCCCAGTTTTTCACTCTTTTAATGACCGTGACAGAACAATCATTATAACGAAACAATTTGCAAACGACAACTGGGGACTTCAATGCAAACTGACCCTGGTCTATCAGAAAAACACATCAACGAACCCAAAAGGTGAGAAAAATTACTTCTCTTTAGCACTCAAGGCTCCATGGCCGTGCTGACCGCACAGCGCTCTGAGAATCTGCTCGCTGATCCTGTCGAGCTCTGCGACGTTGTTTGCACTCTGAAGCTGCCAGTGTATCATCGTGACAACTGCGCTTTTGTACTCCACTTGAAGGGACTCGTGAAGCTGGCTGATCTTCTCCGACTCGGCAAGGAAGTGCTGAAGGCCTCTGGATCGTTGTTGACTGGACGCGACTGCTGCCTGCGTCAGGCACTTCCCAAAGAAACTGGATGGATCCACGCCTAGATTGAAAATATCTTGCACACATCTGAAATAGGATAATGGAGATTGCGGCTGCTTTCCTCGACTGACAGACGACGACAGCCACGGGCGTAAAACATCCTTACTTAGGTGCTCCACGTGTTCTACTTTCCGGGTCTCGTCGGAATAGCAGTTCCCCACTTTTTGAATTATAACCTTACTAAAGTAGAATAACTCTTCGACATCAGATGATGCGAACCTGAGGAGCAGTTGACACTCAGCAGGCAACAAAGGCAACAGATACGTGAAAGGGTATTTAAACACAATTTTCTCTGTAATGTCAAAAAAGGACACCAGATCCGGTTCGGATTTCCTTCCAAACTCCGAAGCCGGTTTCGACATGATCTGAAGGAGCATTTCGACGATATGTTCCCGAAAAGAAGAATAAAGAAAGACCGGAAGAACGACCGAATTCTCAAAAACTGCTTCACATTCGACATGTGCAACAATGAGCTCCAGATGCTGCTGCCAAAATTCTGCCTTTCGCCTAGAGGCTTGATGCCTCATATGATCAGGCATGACTTTGGTGAACCACTGATGCAGAGTATCCTGAAGCTCAGCACGAATCTCATCATCTACGTTTTCAGTTGGATCCCAATCTGCTGCACCTCTCATCCAGGCCTGCAACTCACGAGACTGTAATAAAAAAGTAGGAAAAGTTGGGGCAGAAAACAAAACTTTCCGAAAGGTACGTTTTCTCAAGGCCTTTGCCTTGCCGAATGACTCGTTGGTATTCAGCATGTTGTTGACAGCACTTCGATAGGCTTGCTCCGCGTTCTTTCGCTTGGGGACATCTCTCATTTCAAGCTGAAACTCTGCCACTTTTTCCAGGAAACTAAAAGTGGTATCATACCTCCCAAGGATTTGCAGTTGGGAGATCCAATCGAAGGAGAACCGAGAGACGCGTCCAACCAGCTCCGAAACTCCTTCTTGAAAGATTTTATTGGAAATGGGAGGAGGGGTGTAATCACATCCAGAGATTGAAAATTTGTGGAGGGCGCAGAGGACGACTTCGTATACCTCATAGAGCTTCTCCATGGCGACCTGACCTTCCTCATAGCGAGCCAGCTCCTTTAGAAGCTCGAAAAGCCCCAGGCAGAGGATGAACATTTTCAGCCCAACAGTCTTTTTGTGAGCAGCGTCTGGCATCTTGGAACCACCATATACATCTGCAACTTTGGCAGCCCAGTTTGCTACTGTTCCCAGTAATGGCTTACCGTGACTGTAGGAGTAACCTCGAAGCATGAACTCTTTGAATCTATGCCCATAGCGAACCCTCAGAAACTCTCTGACACACTCGACAATGTTCGAGGGGTTGACCACGAAGATCATTTGGGTCATCATAGCCAGCCATTGGATTACACCCAGCGAATCGCTCTTCAGCACCTCGCCTCTTTCGTTAACTACATCGAACCGAAACGACAGACATTTTCTTAGCTCCTTGATGGTCGAAATTACTACCCTTTCAGAGTCCGGCTTCGCCCCACTCAAATTATTCAATATGGAACTGATTGTGTTGGTGAACCCAGCGGACGCAGGAATCATGTCACTGATAGTGAAGTGGTATGCAAGCCCGGTGTTACGTTCCGCCCTCCGAGGAAGAGCTTCGGAGAACCAGAAATTGTATGGAAAGCCGAAGGAGTCGAGAGTTTCTTCAAGATGCAACTCAACTGCTATCGGTTCTCCCAACAATCCCTGAACGAAGATCGTCAATTAATATTAAGGCAATACAGACAAAGACGATTTACAAACACAGGAGATTAGCATATGTGCTATGTTAAATGGTTAAAGGTTTCTAGGATCATACCAGCTAGTCAACCGCGTGTATAAGGGAAAATTTAAGGTGTACAAATCGAAGCAACAAACTTGAGATAAAAAAAAGTTTAAATTTGAACCTATATCATGTGCAAGTAGGGGTGAGAAAACAATCTAAAAAGAATCCCTTGCATTTATAGCACCATTTCATGCTCATTTTTGTAATGGACTAGTGCAATGTCAACATGGAACAAAATAACATAAAACAAAAAAAGTTTTTATTTTTGCACCAATGAAGACGTCGAATTCCTTCTTATCTCAAGGTAGTTGCTTCGACCAGTGCAAAGGGTGCATGCACAAGAAACACAACTAGATCCAGGAAAGCAATACCTTGCAATGATGATAACAAATGGAGAGAATATTGAGTTACCTCATATTTCACGAATGCCATGCAATCTGAGATCGACTTTGGGGCGACGAAGCAAAGTCGGAACTTTTCATTCTCTTGGTCTTCATCAGCTCTGTGATCAGAAACATAAAGAGAGGTATCCTCTCTAATGTGTTCTTCTTCATCAGAAGTTGAGGCTTGATTTGAACCCAATTGTGCGGCATACGAACCCATAGTAAGGGTTTCAGTTCGGCTTGCACTTGAATGCCCATAATGATCACCCTTGAGGTACTCAGGATCAAAAACTGGCAGCGAATCTGATACTCTTCCTGCAGCCACCCTTGCATTCTTGACTGGAAAGTGCTGCAAGGCCGTCTTATAACTTGCGTGTAGCGTATTTTCATCCTCATCGATAACAGTCTTGAGACCCAAATCGGCTTTAGAGCTGCTACTCCGATACTGCGCCTCGTCTAATTGACTTCCCCCCACTTCAATGACTGAATCGCTTGCAGCCTGCTCGCTTTGGATAACCGAGCTTCCACGCAGGGCATGGAGTTCATGGAAATTGTCTCCCAGGAAAGGGTTTATGTCCGCCATCTCAGCAGATGTTCTCTTCACATGTCTAAGAAATTTAACAAAAAACAACAACTTAAAACATGCCTTAGAAACGGGTGCCTGGACATGGCCAGTAAAAGAGAACACCCCTTAGAAATGAATATCAATACATGAGCAAGACTGGGACATGGTAAGTCTAGAGATCATCTCTTAGAAATGAATGCGAAGAGAGTACAATAGAGAACATCCGGTACAAATTGATCCCGGGACATAAGTAGAATAGAGGACCCGCTGGGCAGACCTCGCGTTCTATATGGTGTTGAAGCCAACAAAGTACTATCCGAAGTATAGTGGACTGCATCGTGGTTATAAACACCAAAGGTCAATAAGATCAACCCCTAGGGAACCGTAATTCAAAAAATTCCAGAGCCACTTTAGAAACCTTTTAGACGACTTTAAATTTGCCGACAAGAGTCACCATAGCTAGCTATCAAGTACAAATTGACGTGCAGCTGAATTGCAAATGAGCGAAACGTCCTCGGGATCAGCAATGAGCACCTTGGAATTGCCTCCAACCCAAGCAAAACCCGAAAAAACCTATGCAGGAGCGTGAATTGCAAGAAACCGGAAGGAGTGAATCGAATTGCACACGCACCTCTCAAAACGATCTCCAAATCCTACTCAATTCACGCCACTCCAACCAGTTGCGAAGCAAATGAAGCGTCACTCGCGTCCCCGCATGCACCCAGGGTCGTCGAATCTCCACAGAATCCACGCCGAAACTCTGTACACAACGATCGTGCATGCACACAACGACCAAAAATTAGTTCCTGCAGCGAACCTATGAGACTCGGGGATCGAACTGAAGCACATTCAAAGATTCTAGCTCTAGTTCTCTTCCGCTACTCGAGGAAATTTCCCCAATTCTGCTACTACCTGGAATCAAATCTCCTTCACGCACCACCCAAAGATTGCGCACACCGCAATTACGCACACACCAATTCACCACGCTCGATCACAACAGACAGACAGACGGTAATTCGCGCCAATTTACCGACAATCGGCTCTCTAATTAATACTACCATCACCAAAAACTAACAATCGCTCTCAATGGATCAGTTTCCAATTCAAACGAACAATAAAGCAGCTAACCCCATAGCTTTCAATTAGTGCCAACCGATCACTACCAGCGTGAAATGAAGGGTCAATTTTCGCTGAAAAGCTAAGATTCCGGACGATCAAAATGCCTCATCCATCACCGTGACTCAAACAATTCAACAAGACTTCCAAAATTCACAGCAAATGATAGGGGGAAGCGCTCTGATCGAAAGTGAGCAAAGTTGTTGACGAAAATCATATCGCCATGGCTCTCGAATTCCTACCATGGATTGACGGATTGTGGTGATGGGAAAACTTGAAACATCGGAGTGGAGCGATTTCCTTTAAAGTTTCTAAGTAATTACTGTCGGCTGATCGCGATTACGGTACCGTCTTCCGCCCAGGATTCCTGCGACGACAGTCGGGGAGGAGAATCGATGGTAGCCAAGAGGCAGCGAGGACGGGAATTCGTGCAGGCTGACTCATGACTAGGTCGCCGAGGGGGATGGAGAATTGGAGCACGCTCCTGTGTAGTGAGTTTTAGTTACTAAGCTCGTTTTACTTACTAGTGAGTAAGTGAGTCTGGGAATGAGTGACTACTTACTGGTGAGTTAACGGAGTTGGTAATAAGTTACGTATCTGTACTTATTAGTGAAAACGACGTACTAAGTACTAAGTGGGTTGTAAATTATGTATTGTTGTATAATGATGGATTTAAGTTGGCCGTCATTTGCGGCTTGGGTTGCTAGAAATAATTGCACTCTAACTTGAAGGTGGCAAGTAGTATAGAGACCATGAATGATTTACCCTAAATCATTTAGATTTCAAAGTGCATTCACAAAGGGGAGAAAGCAGTTAAGGTAGGAGGCTCTGAAATGGCTCATCTAAGGGTCGATCCGCCTTTTTCCATGTATTTTCTTGAATGGAAATATTCTTAGGCCGATCCGCCTTTTTCCATGTATTTTCTTGAATGGAAATATTCTTAGCTCATTTTTCAGACAAAGAAAAATAGAAGAGGAATCAAATCCAAGTGGTTTCATATTTTTTGAAGCATTTTTTAATTACTTATGGATTTTTAAAGGAGTTGTGTCATAGGTCCCTTATTTATGTCCCTGGGTCTTTCATAAATTGTTCACTTGCAACTTCTAAAAGAAAAATGGGAAAGTAAAGAGAATGATTGGCTCTTGCAATCAATCATGTTTTTTTCCCCTTGATTCATTCAATGACTATGGTGGTCAATTTATGAACTAACATTTGTCTATTTCACAGCCATTTATAGGGGCCATTCTTAATGCCCGCTCCATTTCGAAGCCTCCTAACTTAACCCTTAAACGTCCCAAGGGACCAAAAGTGTCCTCACATAGTTTCAAGTCCAATTTAAAGTGTTGTAACTTTTGCATATGATGTCCGAATTCCATAAAACTTGTTGGGAAATTTGAGCTCTCTCTCCCTTCTAATTCATGTGGTAAAATTTTCAAATCAATCCAAGATGTAAGGTAGGAGGCTTGAAGTGTGATCAGACATTTTTAAAACACCTCTATGAAAGTGTCAAAAATGGCACATTGCAAAGGTGCCATGGATGAAAGTTTCCGTGGAGACACTTTGGCATCATTTGTGCGTCATTATACGCTATCCTTGTGAGCAGAAGTGGTATTCGTATGTGCCATTTCAGCAGTGATAAAAGTTTATTTTCCAAATACTAAGAAGGACAAGTGCAACGACGGCATTCCTATGAATTTTCGTTTACAATACACACTGAATAAGTTATAAGCCTTTTGTGAATCACTATTGGAAATGACTCTGTCTATTCTAAGGCATACTTTGATCTTTGAATGCTACATTCTATGAGTTCCAAAAATCATAACTAATTCAATTAGGGTCCAAAAATTTTGATGAAAATTATCAGGCACTTGTTTCTCATTTGTCTTCTTGGCATAAAAATAGTGTGTAATGTTTCAACCTAACGTGCTGCCCACGGACCTTACTTTCTCCTTCTCCTTACATGCACACTTTTTGAGCCTCCTACAATGTAAGCTAATGTAAGCCAATCAAAGTTTAGAGGTTCAATTTGAGTTCACCAAACTGCATTTGATGGTCGCAACTTCGGGGGCCTGTATCTCCTACATCCAATGTTCATTTTTAATAAAATTTGTTGTATTATGTTCCCCTTGAAGTTTAGTTATTGTGGTAAATTTTTCATATCAAAACAAGTTGTTTTTAATGTTTTGGAGCAATTCAAATTCAAAATCCCAACATTTTTGGATTACAATGAATTCTGGCGGCTTGTTTCTTCTTCATATACTGTTCATTTCCAATAAATAAAAAATTGGGAAAGTTACACACACTAGTCTAGTTTCTATGGCTAAAGTTTCATACCAATCCAAGAAGTTATGAGTGACTAAAAAGCATTTGAATATAAGGAGGTTCAACCCTCTTATGTGTTTTCTACAACTTTTTTTGTTATTTTTGTTATTTTCAAAGCCATTTTGCAAACACAGTGAGTCAATTGGATGGTATTTTCTTCACCAATGTGTTTGTATACTAGTTTTGAATCATTTTATACTTTAAAGTTTTTTCATATGAGTAGGTTCAAAAATCAAATTTCACCCTCCAAATGTGTTGCTAGGAAAATTTCAACTTCCTTTTTCAACACTGAAACATTATAATCTTGCAATCTATGTGGCCAAATGACTCCAAATTTTTTTCACACCGTCTACAACATCATGTACACTACAAGATTGTATAGTTGAGATTTCTATACCTTAGTGACATTAAGATCTATAACACTTCTCAAGCAATGATGTTTTCAAACCCCAAAAGGCCTCGGGCTTCTAGGTTTAATGTCATATGTGAACTGGTGGATCATTTATATTTTCAACTCTTGAAAGTTATAATTTTCACCCTATGGAATTATAACCCTTACAATAATTACAATAACCTTTATATTTTGAAATAATATAGTATATGAAGGTATCTTGAATTGAATCCAAAAGGGGAAGAGCAATCTCTTTGTTCTTTACTCGGTACTCTAAGGTTATGTTTTCTTTCTTCAATTTGTGTAATTCAACTCTAAATCTTGGGAGAATTGTTATTCTCATATGAGATTTATTTAAGTTTTCCTAAATTTTTTAAGAATGAAAGTAACGTATCAATCATACTTTCTTCATTCTTTAGGTAAATGTACCATTAGGTGTTTGAAATTAGGTATATATGTACACCTAATTTTGCATTCTTACCAAAGCAAATCCACCTTCACTCTCATCTAAAATGTAAACCCTTTGAATGTGAGAATTTAGGGTCGATTTTGAATACACAAAAATAGACTTTGGAATTCTATAGTTTATATACATTATCCAAAAAATACAAGCCAAAAATATCTAAGATCTTCTTTCAAATGTCAACAATATCAACAAAAATTAAGACAATTTGGTAATAAAAAAGGGTTAGATGCTTATTTGAAAGATTTTAAGTGTACCTATAAACATAATAACATTGCCTAAATTCTCATTTTCAACCCTTTAAGGACCAAATGTTCAAATTTTGAACAACATATGAGTACAAGCATGTCCCAAACTAGTACACAAAGTCCTAGTTTCATTCAATTGATTGTTTTTGAATTTTTGTGTTTTATTCTTTTACATTTGTACAATATAGAATAAGAAGTACTAATATTAATGCAAAAAAACACTTTTTCTTTTAACTTTAAGTACTATAACCTTTCTAATCTATATGGTCAAAATTTCTAAACTTTTTTTACATGTTCCTATATAAGTCTTGTACAATTTTGTAAATATATACAGTTGAATATTAAGAAAACTATTTTTCCCCCATTTTTTCTCAATGTACTAGAAAGTGGTTGGTTTTGATTATTTCTATTGGAAACAAACCTAGACCTTATATATGAAGGAATTAGTCCTACAAGATTAAAAAATGTACGCCGTCTTTCAGTGCTATCATTGCAAATATATAATATTGAGTTAATTTCATACTAATGAAAACATTTGATTTAATTTTTAAGAACATTAAAGGTTGTCTTTTTCATTCCAAATTTTTGTGATTCTTGTGTTAATTTCATGGCATTTAAACGATAAAAAAACCTTTAAAACTATTATGTATTTTTATTCTATTCAAATGTTCAAATAGAATATTTGAAGTAAGTGAAATTTGAAAAATAATTGTGAAAAACAAACTTTAGAAATTTATGTATTCTAAAATTGCAGATATTAATGAGTGAATCAACTATGAAAGAAAAAAAAATTGCCAATGTTTTTGAGTTTATAATTCTATGAAGTATTTGGAAATTTGATGATAGTAGTAACTAGTATAAGAAGTAACTTAGGATTCAAAATGTATTACTTTGATTTGCATCTCAACCCAAAAAGATTGAATGTTTGTTCAAGGAACAATTTGAATTCGGGTAGGTGATGACAAAGTCAATAGTGAACAAATGTTTATGAAAAGATGTAGACATTCACCTCCCTTGTAGGAATGTAAGATTTTCTTTTATTATATATTTGGATAAAAAAAATTATGATGTCTAGAAAAATTCAGTCAATTCATGTAATTTTGGCATTTTTTGCTAAATTCCTCACATGTATGTAACCAACATGATATTATATGCAATTGTCAAAAACAACTTTTTAGTGATAAAATCTCATCTAAGAGGAAACAAAACTCTTAGTGAAAAATTGTTACTCTAAGAAGAATCAAAAGTTGCTACCCCTATAGGACAATTTGAAAGAATATTTTTTTTGACTAACTACAAATATTGTTTTCTTGAAATTTGTGCTTTCAAATTCTTGAAATTTTTTCTATATATTTCAAATGTTTATCTCTAAGTTTTCACCATTTTGACTTCAAACCAAAAAATTCTATACTAAGCAAGAAATCATCAAAAAATGACTAGTGACTATTAGCTTCTAAAATTTTGCATGGTAGTGTGTAAAAGGTGGAGTATTCGATGTAGAGGCTCAACTTTGTGTAGGGCTTAAATTTACTCCAAGGAAGCTTGAAGCCTACTAACTTCATATTGCAAAAATGAAATGAAACATTTTTCTCACTTTAAAGAATATAATCTTTAAATCCAGATGGTCAAATGGTCTGAAATATTTCCACACATGACCATGATAGTTTATTACACTATGGGATGGTTGAAGTTAAAAAAAAGATTTTATTTCTAATTTCAGCCAATATACTAAAAAATGATAGTTTTTGACAATTTCTCTTGAAAACATCCCTAATCCTTTAGGAATTAAAGCTTTTAAAAGCTACTAGATAGTTATGAGTCAAATGCATTAAATGGGTTTTCAGGCTTCTAAGAGATTGTTTCAAGGTTGTTCACCGTGCTGGGACCACGGCAAATTATTAAATAATTAAAAATACATGTTAAAAAATTAATTAATTAATATTATCCAACATGGCATGATCTTAGCCACGTTAGATTGTTGTTGCACCAACATCCCCATAGTCTAAGAACTCCATGGAACTTAGGGTCTTTTGGAGGCCTGAAAACACATCTAATGTTTATGATTTGAATAAAAATATAAACATAATTGTTCTCATGAAAATAATTTCTTTGTTGGATTACAAGAAATTTGATAGAAGATTTCAATACACTTTATTATGGGGATTTTTCCCACCTCTGCAACTTACTATATTAACTCCCAATTGATTGCAAAACTCCTCATGTTCAATAGCAAAACAAGAAAGTCATTATTAATTACCACAATCTGTTGTAGTTTATTCAATATTAGTGTGAAGATTTGAATAGTGCAAGACCCTCGCCACACAAATTTGGGTAAATGTTGGACGAATGTGATGTATTGAGTGTAAACTTTGGATATAATTTAGATGAAAGTGGATGACAATCACATAATTTGAGACAAAATGGCAATAGTGCATACCTCATCACAATGATTTAATCTATTGAATAACTCATAATTTCCATATTAGTATGCCTCTCAAATTCACATAATTTACAAATTAGTGCAAGTTAGTGTAATTACAATGGGGTGCATACACTACTCTAATTGAATGGACTTTTGCTGTACAAAAATGTAAAGTTTCAACCTTGGAAAAAAAACACTTTTTGAAGGTGGCAAGGATGTTTTGTCGATTGAACCGAGCACTAATTCCACCAATTTTTTTTGCCACTTGGAGACCGCCAAAAGACACTGACTAGTTTTTGAGAAAGAAATTTTCTTTTTTTAAGTCAAAATAGCTACACTACTACTATATTTTGAAGATCAATAGTCAAATTTTACCTAGGTATCACCTAATTTTGATATAGATATCACCAAGTATCACATGACTATTGATGAAATAGCTAGCTATTTTGCCAAAATAATTTAAGAGAAAAATATTGAATTTCACTTTTCTCCAAAAGTTAAAAATATGGGGATTTTAACTCACACTACTACCATATTGCGGCTTTGCCTTAAAATAAAAAATTAAGATTAAGATTATTTTCATTAATACTAGTGTACCCTCTACCATTGCCACAATATAATAAAATAAAAATAGAAGTAATGTTTTTAATGTTTTTTACTCAAAAACTTCCAAATTCAATGTTTTTTCTGCCATGATTTTTTGTTGTGAATCTGAACACCATGGAACAAAGCCCTTGCATCCTTTCCTATCGAGGACTATCTGAAAGTACCAAGAATGTGACCAAGGGATGCACAGTTCCGGAGTTCTCAACGTAACAAACAAAACAAAACAACTTAACTTAATCCCTTAAGTTCCTTGATTATCTATATTTTCACCAAAAATTATCCAAAACTGCCATTTCTAGTGTAAGTACCAAAACGCATTAGATGGATTTGAAATGTTGTAATAAACAATGTACTTCCTATTATTTTATTTTATTCCAAAAATATTGAAAATTGAGTAAATAAAGTACTTCAAAGTTTATTAAAGAGTAGAGAATCTATAACTACTCGCAAACTAAATATCCTCATAAATTTTGACTCATTGATCAAAATAGAATGATTTAAAGCTTTCCTTGTATAGAACATACAAATCTAGAAAATCAATTTCAAATTTTTATTTAAGAAAAGAGTGATTTTTTCTTATTTGCTCAAATTGCCCAATTACAAATAAAATAACATACTAGGCCATAACTTTTGACTCATATTTCTAAATGTCCTAAATTTTAATGCACATGAAAGATATTCTTTGTCAACACTTTCTAGTAAATTTGGGCCAAAAACATGGAAATCTTTAGTTACATGTACCTAAAATGCAGGCACCCAAAAGCGTCTCCATACCTATTCTTCTACCTTAAACTACCTTTTAATGTGACCTTAGACTTTATAGTTAATGTGTCCTTCAAATGCTTACCTCTAATTCAATGACGCATTTGAAGGACACATACTAGACTCTGATTTACTTACTACTAATTTTTGCAGATTTCAGTTTAGGGTCCACCTATGTGATAGTTTCAATGGTTTAGGGAGTTGGCACTTTGAAAAATTATAGAAATTACATACCACACCCAATTTTTTTTTTTTAATATTCATGTTTTTCACTTGCCAATACCACAAAATATCATTATTAACCCCTAAAGGACCAAGGCCTTTTTTCTACCAAAATAACACTCAAAACTGCCATTTCTATAGCAAAAAGTAAGCAAATTGAAAATTGATTTTTTTTTCCACATCTAACCAATGGATCTTACACTTTACTAGTATTAGAATGTGTGGAAAAAATTTCAAAATTTTTGACCGCATAGATTGCAAGATATCTGCATTTAAAGTGAAAAAAACAAGTTTTTCAGAACATTGCAGGACTAGATTTTTCGACTTTGAACATTTTTAACTTAAATTTTTTGCACTACAAGGTTTTGAGCTTTAAATCTTTATAGTGAAAAATTGAGTTGAGAGTCTAGGAAAAGAAGAAGAAATCCAAATAAACTTAATTTGCATTCTTAAAAAACTTGTTAAGTAGAAGTAGGTATGAGATAAAAGGAAAATCTAAAATATTATTATCTTTTAGATGGAATTATAATGCACTAATCCCAATGGTAAGATTGTTCTAGCAAAAAAACTAAACGATGTGGAACTTCTTTTTTTGAAAAATTGCAAAAATTACATTCAAAAATGAATCCTACAAGTTATTTTTTTTCAAGAAGATGCTCTAATTGCCCAAAAAACAAGATTATCCATAACTTTCTCATAACAAATCCAAATGGAATGAATAAAATATCTCCATGTAGACAAAAATATAATATATAAGAAAAAAAAATTCAAAAATTTTGATTTTTTTTTTGTTGCCCCTCGTCCCATGTTTTGAGCTTATTTGGACATAACTTTTGTTCCCAAGCACCGATTGATAAAAAAAAAAATATTCCCACGAAGCTTATCAGCTTTTCTTTATTCAAAAAAAGTTTCAAAAAAATCAGGGCTAAATTTCTACTTGTAGGTACCTACCCGAAATCCTATTTGTCTCTCGGAGGGACAATGGGCCTTTAGGGGTTAAGAAAAGGTGTCTTCAACTATGCTGAATTGCTTATGTTGACGGTTTTGGGTGCTTCCACCTTACCCCAAATTGCTTTGTTGCCAAATTCAACAGGCTAGTCCTTAGGGGTTAAGGTTTGGATTTTCTACACTATTCAAACTATATTTATGAAAATTTCATTAGATGTCATATTTTATTTTATTTATGAATCTAACCCTCTTCGCATAGGATACGTGTAAGTTAAAGTGGAAGCACCCCAAACCATCAATATAAGCAATTCAACATAGTTGGTGATACCTTTTCCTAAAAATGATATTTTTGTAGTATTAGCAAGTGAAAATCATGAATATTTCAAAAAGAATAAAAATAAATTTTCTAAGTTTGTAGTATGAAATTTCTATGATTTCTCAAACTGTTGTCTCCGCAGACCACTAAAACTGTTACATAGGTGGACCCTAACCAAAATTTTCAAAAACCCAATAGTTAGCAAATCATAGTTTAATATGTGTCCTTCAAATGCGTCAACGAATCAGAGGTAAGCATTTGAAGGGCACATTAACTAAAGTCTAGGGACACATTAAGAGGCAATTTAGGATACAAGAATAGATACAAGGACGCCTCTGGGTGCCTTCACCTTATTAACCCTTAAATGATGATGAGGATGTTTGGCGTTTGATGGATGACAAAGAACCCTTGTAGTAGGATAGAAGTGCAACTATTCATCCTTAGAGTTTTGTTGTGAAAAGAGAAGGTCTTCTATAATACTTTAACCCTTAAACGTCGAAGGGGGGACCCTCGAAATCTTCCTTTTCTATTACCGTGTGAATCATTGACCTCTAGAATTGCAAAATTAGTCATTGGAAGTCAAACTACTGTAGAAGATCTTCCTTTTCCAAAACAAGTTTAGAGGATGAATAGTTGCACTTCTGTCCTATACAGTTTGATTCCTTGTCATCCATCGGACACAAAACGTCCGCCTCGACATTCAAGGGTTAACTTCCAGTGAATGCTTTTGCTTTTTTTAAAGCCCATGATGCACAGGGTAATGAAAAGGGGTGTTTTCCAAGGTCACCTATCCGTCCTTTTAAGGGTTAAGTAAGACTTAGATGCCGACTGACTGATTTTTTCAGACCAATTTTAAAGCCTTGATTTGGGTATTAATTAACGGTAGTCGGTAGGAGTCATCAATAGTAGACTTATTATTACTAGACTATGAAAAGAATACCGGCGCTTTGGGGGCCCCAATGGTGGGTCCGTCGGGTAGTACTGGCCGGTGGGTCCCGACTGTAGGTATGTTTGGGGGTGGGTAGGTTCCGTGAATGACGGAAAGACTGGCTGTACCTTTATGAAGGATAAGTTTGGATGCAGGCACGGCAGGGGCAGAAATCAGCGTGATATGGAAGGAAGGATGACTCATCACTCACTAAAGGTAAGTAGTAAGTAGTAAGTAGTTAAAGTACTACCTTTATGATCCCCTGAAAAGAGACTATCATAACTTTATCCCCCTATTCCCTGAAAAAGAGACTGACACAGCGGTTCCATGCAATTAAATAACTGAACATCCCCCTGCAAATGAAAAAAACAAAAACATGACCTCATTTGTCCACCGACCGACCCACCAAAACCAAAAAAGCTTTGATACGGTTATGGGGGTATAAGGTAAACTAAGGTAGAAGGCTCTGTAATGGTGCATGTAAGGAAAGATAGGCCTGTTTGGAAAAGCCAGTGAAACCGAAAGTATGTGATTTTTTTTCATGGCTAGAGAAAGAGGACAATCTGTTATTCCAATTTTTTTCAGAATTTTCGCAGTGAAAATGAAATATTGGCAATTTTTACAAGGCAAAAAGTGCACCGGTCACTCATTACGCACATAGACTGCAGTTGTAAAGAATATAAAAACACCAGAGAATGGATCAAATGACAACTTAAAGTGTTCATGGCGCTCTCTAAATCATGCAAAACACATATTAATTCAGTTTAGTTCCAACTTACAATTAAACATTACTACATCTCATTAACTAAGTTACACTTCACTTCCAATGTGAGGTACATCATCATTCATTCATTACTAAATACTATATAGTACAATCACCTTTTCCACCCTGAAAATATTCTAGAATGAACTACTTTGGATGGGCGGTACTCAACATAAAAAGTCTAAGGTAAGAGGTTCATAAACCGCTCATTCAAGAGCTGGTCTCCCTTTTCCATGTATTTCTTGAGACGGAAATATTTTTAGTATATTTTTCAGTCAAGGAAAAATAGATGAGGAATCTAACACAAGTCATTCCATACTTTTTGAAGCATTATTGAATTAGTTATGAATTTTCAAACATTGTTTGGCATAGGGCACCATAGTTGTGATTAGTAGGCCTTGTAAATCCATATACGCGCAGTTTGAAAAAAAAATTGGCTTGGTTCAATAACTAGCACTACTACATGTAAAAATGAATAGAATTTGTTTCTAAATGCATCCCTTTCTAAAATTGAAATGGATGGTTGAATAAATCAATATTTCAAAAAATTTAACACTTGAGAGAAGATGGTTCAACAACCAATTATTATTTTGAATATAATCAGGAAACACCTATCCACTTAGTTAAGAATGAATCCAATGGGACTCTGAAACCATCCATTCAATTAGTAAAAACCAAGTCTTAACATGCTTCAATGTAATCCACAATTCATTTTCTGACAATCAACTATCCATTTCAGAGCCTCCTAGTGGACAAGTGCAAAAGCCTGAGCGATTTATGAGCCTCTCCTATACCCCGTTACGGACCGAATGGGAGCAAGACCATTGTAGGCTGAATTATGATAGTGGTGTACATTTCAAAACTTCTATGTACACTACCATTACAATTTTGCCCACGATGGGCTTGCTCCCATTTTGTCCGTAATGGGGTAGTTTACCTTATAAAGAATGCATTTGGAATATATATATATGAGTATTGGATACGGGATGTGAGAGACAAATATGTTAATGAGAATATTGGAATGGTATAACACATGGATATATATATGGGCTATGAGGTATAGTTGTTAATCCCATATCCATTGCAATGTAGCAAGTTCTAAAAAAATACAAATAATATTTTAAACATTTTAGTTGCTCTTATTTAGTCCACCTTTCGAAGGACCTTTGGATATGACAAATCTTAGGTTGATCTAAATCAAAGATATCGTAAATTGATTTCAGTTTTTAACATGTATTTGGATATGAATGGATACACCTTATACATGGATTTTATTTTCCATTTTCCATTGTAGTATACCTTGTGATTTTTGATTGAAGCAATGAAGCTATTTTCAAATATATTGATTAACAATGAAACATTAGTTATTCATCCAAATATGTAAATTTCATCTTTACTTTGGAAAAAATCGTGCGAATTGTAGTGACTTCATACAAGCATTCAATAAAGTTCAAAATTTGGCAAATTCTTATGGCCTTTTCCCCCCTTAAATTGCAACTTTCCAACAAATCACCTAACTAAAAACCTTTGATCTTGTAAGACATGGGATTCTATATATAAGTGAACATTTCAAACAAAGTTTATATACTAGGGGTCTATTATTCTTTGTGCTATTAGTGATGACCAAGTGAAAAATTTGGAATTTTGTAGGGTTGAAATTTCAACATTTTAAATTCTTGAAACTTGTACTAACTTTGTTTGTATAATATTTAAAATTTAAAATTATCAATCCACTCAAAGCCCTAAACTATCATAATTTTATCAAATGTAAGACTTTTTTAAAGAAGATTTTGTCATCTAAGTGTCTTATTCAATCGATTTCTTTTGAGACCCTATTTCAATACATATAAGTATTTTATAGGACTTTGTATGGTGTTTATGCCCTAGTTTATGCATACAATCCCAAAGGAATCCTCAATGATTAAATTAAATCAAGTTATGCTATTTTTGTCACCATCAAAGACATTAGAAGAAAATGAGGGGTTTTGCAACTACGAAGAACAACTAGTTTTGGGGTTGCATTGGACATTTGCAACTGATGAGAATTTAGAGACGCGGAGTTGTTGTAGCTAAGTTGCACATTTGCGATTCGAATTGTAGTCAAAGGTAAGATAGTCTACTTGGAATTTTGTTGATGAACTTTTCTGACGTGGTTGCTTATGTGATATTTGTTGCCACGTGATGTCCGTAATTCAATCGATGAATTGTGAGACTTGTTGGTGACTCATTTGCGACTAATATTTGGCTCATTTGTGACTCATTTGTGACTCATTTGTGACTCATTCGTAACTTGTCTATGACTTGTAGATTTGTAGATTTTGAAATTTTAATTTCAATGATTCTAGTTTCTTTTTAAAATTTCAAAAATTCAAAATTAGAATTTAATAGATTTCACTAGTTTAGAAAACTTTACAATTTCATAGGTTTTAAAATTTCTTGGATTTCAAATGTTTTTAGATTTCTACAAAATGTAGAAATCTAGAAATTATAGAAATCTTAGAATTCTATTAACGAAATTCATTACATCAAAGTACAACTTATAAGTCTTATATGTCCAACCTAATGGAACCCTTGACAATTGATATGGCCAATTGATATAAGACAATCAAGAAATGACTTTGGAAACGACTAGGAAACGACTAAAAACCAACTAGGAAACAACTATGGACAACTAAGACACAACTTGAAAATGACTAGGAAACAACTAAAAATTAACCAAGAAACAACTACATAATCTCGGGGGGGGTGGTGCATTTAGAATGTCCATTAGAACCCACGTGCAAACAAAACTTTGGACCCCCTATATACTTTTTGAATTTTAAATAAAACAAAATTAAAAAAATACGAATAGATTTTCCTACTTTGAAAGTTTATGTTTTGAATTATTGATATTTTTATTTGTTAATAATAATTAGTTACAAATTTTTGAAGTAAAAAGATACACTGTAGAACTGAAAAATAACTTTCACACCCCTATATTATATAAGAAAAAATTGTCTAAAAAATGAACAAAAAATTTCTAAAAATAATTCATTATTGAAAGCTCATTTCGAGTTGAATATTGACTCAATGTTCATCTAAATGTGTCTTCTATAATTATTTGAGTTGAAAAACATGCCATTTTAGTTCATTTTCAACCTCTTCTAGAAATCATTTTATATTTTATTTGAGTTGGAAATTTTGGCAATAGAAAGCTATAGTCATTATGAAACAATGTTCAAAATTTTAAGTTGAAATTATAGTTTATTAGAAACCACTTGTTCGCCCGTGGTTTGTTATAGTAGAACTAAGTGCACCCCCTGAGTACATAATAAGTGGGAGTTGACTAGGAAACAACAATCGTCATTGTTCAATTGCTATTGTATTCTAGTCGTTTCCTAGTCATTTTTTGCTTTTGCAAATAGACACAAGGAATATTAGATGGAAAATAATTCACATCCATTCTAAATTTGAACTTTGTTATGACTCTCGTAATCTTACACTTCATTCTACAACTACTTTGTGACTAAAACAATGTATTAACTTTATTCTACAACTACTTTTCAACTTAAACAATGATGTTAACCAATGACGCCAAACAATGATGTAAAAAATTTGGTGCTAATAGAGAAGACTACAATTGCAAGATAGTTGTATAGGACACTTAGTTACATTTCAGTCAGTTGTGGTAAATAAATTTTTCTTCTAATGAGATAGCTAATCTACACACTCAAGCAATGGATCCAATAATAAGGTCGAGGTGCTCTTGTCACTTTAACCCCTAAGGAAATGAAGAACCAACGGAATCCTCAATATGTGCGCCAAAACTCATATATGACAAGGGAAATAACCATATTGGAAATCAACATGATCTAAGAGCAAATTGTCCAATTTTTGGAAAAAATATAGAAACTACGAGACATATTCTATATTCCATTATATAGAATTGTATTTGAATTTTGAGTCCAATATAGTATAATTAATTGAAGTGTGTGAAATTAAGCAGAGGTACATTTAAATATTAAATCATGACTGCATACACAAGTCAAGGTTGTAGTACTTGCGAAGGATGATCGCCATAGCATGTAATCATTACACATATTTTTGTTATCTACTAATCAACTAGTTTCAGCCCTAAAGCCACTCATTGTCTTCATGATCTACAAAGAATAAATATCATTCTTCAAAGTAAGGCAAAGGAATGAAGGGTACTTGCAAGTGCCATGAGGTCACTATTCCCACATGTAATAAACACATACTCGTATGCACGTTCTAGTCTCCTTGTATAAATAAAATGTATGGTGTTCTCTTAATCTAATATTGTATAAATAATTTACTAAATTTTCATATACTATTTATTAGAAAAGCAAATACATGTCCACTCTTACAACTAAGAACATGGCTAATGCAGCACGGGAATATGCACGGGAATAGGGCCAACGGGGCTTATAACGTCCTTCTGCCAAAAAGCGGTCCCCAATGCAACCGTTGTAGTTAACGGCATTTTCCAGGGCTCGTCACATAAGAGCCCCTGCTCGGCATTTTTGGCCGATTTGTTGAGCTTTGCACAACACACTAGAAGCCTAGATTCTTTGACGATGGTGACATGTGCTAGTACTTCTTGTATTTGGAAGGAGAGAAATTTTTCCAATGATGAAGGGTGGCAAGTTTGTAGGAGTGTCCTCCAAATTTTGCAAGATCCAATTCAAGGTAATGGACAACGCAAGGAAGTATATTGGGACAAAGTGAGTCGTCATTGGAATCAAAATCGTCCGAGCGGTGTGGATGAGCACCCAAAGAGGTCTCTAGAGACAAAGTGGAGTGTGATCAAGCATAATGTGAGTAAATTCATTTTCGTTTACAATCACTGTTATAGCGTTAGAGAATCAGGATCTTCATTAGATGATGTTTTGGAAAATGCACTAGGGCTTTACAAAACAAAAGATGCAAAGCAACGGCCATTTGTATTTCTTCATTGTTGGTTGCTCCTTAAGGAGAGCCCTTGTTGAATGGAGTCCCCTGGGGAGAGAGCACCAGTTGCTCCACAAAAGCCAATTGAAAGAGTTGAAGGCGATGAAGGAGAACCTGTTGATATTGAAGACATGCCGGATGAGGATGTCCCCGACGTTGTTTTCACGCTACTACAGAACACAACAAACCGTTGCAAACGACCGCGCCCAATTGGAAACAAGGTGGCTAAGGAGGACCAACATGTATTGAAGCAAAAAGAGAATGCCCTCCGTGTCCAAGCCCAAGCCACTAAAGACCTTGCAGTTGCGAATGCTCTGAAAGCGGAAACACTCCGTGATCAAGCTATCTTGTCATTATTCACTATGCCTGAGCCAAATCATCTCTCCGATCAAGCTCAAGAGTACCTGGAGATGAGGCATGAAGAGGAAATGGAGAAATTAAAAGATCGCACAGAAGCTAGGAAAATAGCAAAGGCACGGTTGGCAACTACTATTGCGAGGGAGGCTTAAGAAAATGTTGCCAAAGTAGCTCGAGCTATTGCAAATCGGGTGCCACCTTTTCCAATGGCTCCACCACAAACTTCGACTCCACCTGTAGAGGATTTGCCAAATTCAGAAGGTGTGAGATCACCCAACCCTAACCCTATTTTCTTCGGTCAAAACAATTTTCCAAACGGCACCCAAGAATTCTCTCAACAAGACAACGACTTTGATGGAGATGAAGCCTCTCCAACTCGAATTTTGGATATTGAACAAGATTCACATCAACTAGAAGCAAATGCAACGTACTTCCAACTTTTTGGACAATCACATCAACACCACAGAGATTTGTCGAATTCATTGCCAACAAGTTAGTTCTTGTTCTTTATCTCTGTTGAGGTAACAATTTTTCTGTTCTAAAGCTCCTTTTTGCCAAAATTTCAGGTTGAAAATTCTTTCAAAATGAATTAGTGTCTGCTTGTGTGCTTCCATTTACTTTGCATGTGTTGAGACTACGGTATTCTACAAGATTGGATGATGGAAATTTAAAAGCACATTGTATGCTTGTTCATGATTTTGGTCACTCTGTTGACATTCTCTTTGGTTGTCCATGATTCTAGTCAAAATTAGGAGCTTTATAGAGTCTACCACATGTAGAATTTAAAAACCAATTTACGTGAATCCAAGTTTATGCATTGCATTGCATTGATTTAAAAGTTGCTTTGTTACTTGCTTAGTTCCTTCGGTGATTCCTTCAGTGATTTAAATAAGTTTATTAGGAAGTTTGAGGGCTCTAGATTTTCTTTCACTTTCTATATTTTTGTAAGTTGCTAAGGATGCATAAACTCTTTACATGTGTAGGCCTTCAAACAATGGAGGGCCTCGTTTCTCTTCATTACAACTATCCTCAACAATTTGGTTATTTTAGAGGGCAAGTTTACTCACCTGACAATGTGCATGGCCTTCCAGGATTCCGTTTGTCATTACCTGAAGTAGTTACAGTTTTAGATCCCACGGGTTACAGAGGATCCACTTCTACAACGCCACCGTAAGAAGAATTCCGATTCCGTTGATCAAGAGACAAGAACAACGACGAGTACATGATTGTTTCTTGCTGGGCTTTAATTGAGAGTGGAGGGATGATACTTGCCAAATTCTTGTACTGTGCTTGTTCAATTGTTACAGGGGCTGTGAAGATGGAGCTACTTGGCTTGAACACATGATACATAGCTAAAGGATGTTCAATTTTGTGATATGGGTACATTCATGTACATTGAAATGTAAATGATAGTGGCTCTTTAGTACTACACAATTATAAGAAGTTTAGTGCATATTAGATTCATTGTTATTTTTCCTCAAGCTTTTATATATGGCCAAGTTTGAACCTGTGAAAATATGCCAACTAAAATTGAAATTCTAATACACATGATCTATACATTGTCATTGACAACAAAGGTGCTATCCATTGATTCTTTTAATCCCTTCAAAAACAAATGTGTTGCCAACTAGTCCAACATCATGTCTAATGTAAATGTAGCCTATTAGATTGTCAATCCTATATTTTTATTATAACTATAAATTGGACACAATCTAATAGTATATGACTTTAAGAAATTTCAATTTCATTTTTAACAAACTATAATTGTAATAATTTTGTTGCAAAAATTGAAACTAAATGAGTAAGAATAGAAAAAATAATTTTTTAAAGAGGT
Organism: Rhytidiadelphus loreus; assembly: GCA_947034895.1. Classification (NCBI taxonomy): domain Eukaryota; kingdom Viridiplantae; phylum Streptophyta; class Bryopsida; order Hypnales; family Hylocomiaceae; genus Rhytidiadelphus; species Rhytidiadelphus loreus. The sequence goes on along the minus strand of OX344765.1, from coordinate 20,445,393 downwards.
AATACTCACCTAATGTTTTAGAAATTGGCTCCCATTGCTATAATTTCTTTCTTCTCATGAATCAACTAAGAAGTTATTAAAATGCAATTACACACCTCTTCAATTCTTTATAAAATCAACATTCTCCAAATATTGTAAGAAGATGCATATTGAAATAATTGAATATTCTACAGAATACTTATTATCCAATCACATCTTATTCAAATATCTGTATAGAAATTAATTGATCGAAAAGAAAGGTACAGACATGTAGATAACATACAACAATCTTTATAGATAGAGAAAGAAAAATTATATATTGCAAATAAATTTTAAATATTCTAAGTGTTTCTTTCATATTAGCCCCACACAAAGTAATAATAGAAATGTGTTTTAATTATAAAAATAAAAAATAAAAAAGAGATAAAATAGAAAAAAGTAATAAAGTAAAAATAAAATAATAAAAAATAGAAATTATAGTATTTAATCTAAAAAATATTTTTACTTTAAATTTTTGTTTTCAAATAAATAAAATAAATAAAGTTAAGTCAAAGGATTTACTTTTTGTAAGTTCTTTTACTTTAAATTACATCAATAAACTTCATATAAATTTAGTATATGGCCATATATTTTCTATTCACTTATAATTTATAGAATATAGGTATATATTTTTGTTGTTAGTTTATCTTCTTTGAAAAAAATTAATTTTAATTTTTTATTAAAAATACAATGGATCCAAATACTCACATTTGTGCCCCTTGTAATAAAGCTTTTAACTCTTAACAACAATGGGAAGCTCATATGGAAGGAAGAAAACACAAAAACATTGTTGAATTAGCTTTAAAAGAAAAAATACAAATCAGTAGTAGTCATAGTGATATTGGTGATGAAGATATTCAAAATTTAAGAGCACTAGCTAGGTATCACAATTCCTAAAATTGTGAATAAAGTCATTAAATGTCACAAATTAGAAAGTCACAATTCTAAGATTGACATTTCCGAAATGATTGAATTATCTTATTCATGTGTCCTTATGGAAGGAGATAAAATTTTAGCCATATACATTGACAATTTTTTTTCAAGCCACAAGTGTAAAGAATATTGTGATCTTCTAGACTACGCATACGAACAAGGAGGATTGGTTGAACAAGGAGAAGGAAAGATTGGAGGAGATATGGTTATGATTGGTTGGCGCCATGATACTTTTATTCACAAGCCAACTATGTAAGTTGATTCCACTTCAATCACATTATAATTTATTTTATATATTGCAAAATAATTCATTTAAATATTACTTCATTAATGATGTTATGATTATTACTACAATATCTTAAACACAGTTATTAAACTTTTATCAATGTTTGTAGATATGCACAAGCAAATAGAAAAAATAGCAATGTAAAACCTTCATCAAAAGAAATTCATAAGCTTGGAGAATCATTTACAAGTGATGTTTACAAACTTTTACTACTTGCATTCTCATCTTGGATACAATTGTTGGAAAACTTGCATCCTACAACAATTCCAAGAAAATATGGACGAATTGGAGATACACCATTTTCTCACATGGGTATAACTAAGAATTATTGGATATCACCACATAAAGATTTAGGTGGTACTAATACGGGATTTATTATGTGGTTTACCAAAGGTAATTTACATTAGTTGATTCATGAGAAGAAAGAAATTATGTAAATTACCTTTGGTAAACCACATAATAAATCCCGTATTAGTACCACCTAAATCTTTATGTGGTGATATCCAATAATTCTTAGTTATACCCATGTGAGAAAATGGTGTATCTCCAATTCGTCCATATTTTCTTGGAATTGTTGTAGGATGCAAGTTTTCCAACAATTGTATCCAAGATGAGAATGCAAGTAGTAAAAGTTTGTAAACATCACTTGTAAATGATTCTCCAAGCTTATGAATTTCTTTTGATGAAGGTTTTACATTGCTATTTTTTCTATTTGCTTGTGCATATCTACAAACATTGATAAAAGTTTAATAACTGTGTTTAAGATATTGTAGTAATAATCATAACATCATTAATGAAGTAATATTTAAATGAATTATTTTGCAATATATAAAATAAATTATAATGTGATTGAAGTGGAATCAACTTACATAGTTGGCTTGTGAATAAAAGTATCATGGCGCCAACCAATCATAACCATATCTCCTCCAATCTTTCCTTCTCCTTGTTCAACCAATCCTCCTTGTTCGTATGCGTAGTCTAGAAGATCACAATATTCTTTACACTTGTGGCTTGAAAAAAAATTGTCAATGTATATGGCTAAAATTTTATCTCCTTCCATAAGGACACATGAATAAGATAATTCAATCATTTCGGAAATGTCAATCTTAGAATTGTGACTTTCTAATTTGTGACATTTAATGACTTTATTCACAATTTTAGGAATTGTGATACCTAGCTAGTGCTCTTAAATTTTGAATATCTTCATCACCAATATCACTATGACTACTACTGATTTGTATTTTTTCTTTTAAAGCTAATTCAACAATGTTTTTGTGTTTTCTTCCTTCCATATGAGCTTCCCATTGTTGTTAAGAGTTAAAAGCTTTATTACAAGGGGCACAAATGTGAGTATTTGGATCCATTGTATTTTTAATAAAAAATTAAAATTAATTTTTTTCAAAGAAGATAAACTAACAACAAAAATATATACCTATATTCTATAAATTATAAGTGAATAGAAAATATATGGCCATATACTAAATTTATATGAAGTTTATTGATGTAATTTAAAGTAAAAGAACTTACAAAAAGTAAATCCTTTGACTTAACTTTATTTATTTTATTTATTTGAAAACAAAAATTTAAAGTAAAAATATTTTTTAGATTAAATACTATAATTTCTATTTTTTATTATTTTATTTTTACTTTATTACTTTTTTCTATTTTATCTCTTTTTTATTTTTTATTTTTATAATTAAAACACATTTCTATTATTACTTTGTGTGGGGCTAATATGAAAGAAACACTTAGAATATTTAAAATTTATTTGCAATATATAATTTTTCTTTCTCTATCTATAAAGATTGTTGTATGTTATCTACATGTCTGTACCTTTCTTTTCGATCAATTAATTTCTATACAGATATTTGAATAAGATGTGATTGGATAATAAGTATTCTGTAGAATATTCAATTATTTCAATATGCATCTTCTTACAATATTTGGAGAATGTTGATTTTATAAAGAATTGAAGAGGTGTGTAATTGCATTTTAATAACTTCTTAGTTGATTCATGAGAAGAAAGAAATTATAGCAATGGGAGCCAATTTCTAAAACATTAGGTGAGTATTACCTCTTTAAAAAATTATTTTTTCTATTCTTACTCATTTAGTTTCAATTTTTGCAACAAAATTATTACAATTATAGTTTGTTAAAAATGAAATTGAAATTTCTTAAAGTCATATACTATTAGATTGTGTCCAATTTATAGTTATAATAAAAATATAGGATTGACAATCTAATAGGCTACATTTACATTAGACATGATGTTGGACTAGTTGGCAACACATTTGTTTTTGAAGGGATTAAAAGAATCAATGGATAGCACCTTTGTTGTCAATGACAATGTATAGATCATGTGTATTAGAATTTCAATTTTAGTTGGCATATTTTCACAGGTTCAAACTTGGCCATATATAAAAGCTTGAGGAAAAATAACAATGAATCTAATATGCACTAAACTTCTTATAATTGTGTAGTACTAAAGAGCCACTATCATTTACATTTCAATGTACATGAATGTACCCATATCACAAAATTGAACATCCTTTAGCTATGTATCATGTGTTCAAGCCAAGTAGCTCCATCTTCACAGCCCCTGTAACAATTGAACAAGCACAGTACAAGAATTTGGCAAGTATCATCCCTCCACTCTCAATTAAAGCCCAGCAAGAAACAATCATGTACTCGTCGTTGTTCTTGTCTCTTGATCAACGGAATCGGAATTCTTCTTACGGTGGCGTTGTAGAAGTGGATCCTCTGTAACCCGTGGGATCTAAAACTGTAACTACTTCAGGTAATGACAAACGGAATCCTGGAAGGCCATGCACATTGTCAGGTGAGTAAACTTGCCCTCTAAAATAACCAAATTGTTGAGGATAGTTGTAATGAAGAGAAACGAGGCCCTCCATTGTTTGAAGGCCTACACATGTAAAGAGTTTATGCATCCTTAGCAACTTACAAAAATATAGAAAGTGAAAGAAAATCTAGAGCCCTCAAACTTCCTAATAAACTTATTTAAATCACTGAAGGAATCACCGAAGGAACTAAGCAAGTAACAAAGCAACTTTTAAATCAATGCAATGCAATGCATAAACTTGGATTCACGTAAATTGGTTTTTAAATTCTACATGTGGTAGACTCTATAAAGCTCCTAATTTTGACTAGAATCATGGACAACCAAAGAGAATGTCAACAGAGTGACCAAAATCATGAACAAGCATACAATGTGCTTTTAAATTTCCATCATCCAATCTTGTAGAATACCGTAGTCTCAACACATGCAAAGTAAATGGAAGCACACAAGCAGACACTAATTCATTTTGAAAGAATTTTCAACCTGAAATTTTGGCAAAAAGGAGCTTTAGAACAGAAAAATTGTTACCTCAACAGAGATAAAGAACAAGAACTAACTTGTTGGCAATGAATTCGACAAATCTCTGTGGTGTTGATGTGATTGTCCAAAAAGTTGGAAGTACGTTGCATTTGCTTCTAGTTGATGTGAATCTTGTTCAATATCCAAAATTCGAGTTGGAGAGGCTTCATCTCCATCAAAGTCGTTGTCTTGTTGAGAGAATTCTTGGGTGCCGTTTGGAAAATTGTTTTGACCGAAGAAAATAGGGTTAGGGTTGGGTGATCTCACACCTTCTGAATTTGGCAAATCCTCTACAGGTGGAGTCGAAGTTTGTGGTGGAGCCATTGGAAAAGGTGGCACCCGATTTGCAATAGCTCGAGCTACTTTGGCAACATTTTCTTAAGCCTCCCTCGCAATAGTAGTTGCCAACCGTGCCTTTGCTATTTTCCTAGCTTCTGTGCGATCTTTTAATTTCTCCATTTCCTCTTCATGCCTCATCTCCAGGTACTCTTGAGCTTGATCGGAGAGATGATTTGGCTCAGGCATAGTGAATAATGACAAGATAGCTTGATCACGGAGTGTTTCCGCTTTCAGAGCATTCGCAACTGCAAGGTCTTTAGTGGCTTGGGCTTGGACACGGAGGGCATTCTCTTTTTGCTTCAATACATGTTGGTCCTCCTTAGCCACCTTGTTTCCAATTGGGCGCGGTCGTTTGCAACGGTTTGTTGTGTTCTGTAGTAGCGTGAAAACAACGTCGGGGACATCCTCATCCGGCATGTCTTCAATATCAACAGGTTCTCCTTCATCGCCTTCAACTCTTTCAATTGGCTTTTGTGGAGCAACTGGTGCTCTCTCCCCAGGGGACTCCATTCAACAAGGGCTCTCCTTAAGGAGCAACCAACAATGAAGAAATACAAATGGCCGTTGCTTTGCATCTTTTGTTTTGTAAAGCCCTAGTGCATTTTCCAAAACATCATCTAATGAAGATCCTGATTCTCTAACGCTATAACAGTGATTGTAAACGAAAATGAATTTACTCACATTATGCTTGATCACACTCCACTTTGTCTCTAGAGACCTCTTTGGGTGCTCATCCACACCGCTCGGACGATTTTGATTCCAATGACGACTCACTTTGTCCCAATATACTTCCTTGCGTTGTCCATTACCTTGAATTGGATCTTGCAAAATTTGGAGGACACTCCTACAAACTTGCCACCCTTCATCATTGGAAAAATTTCTCTCCTTCCAAATACAAGAAGTACTAGCACATGTCACCATCGTCAAAGAATCTAGGCTTCTAGTGTGTTGTGCAAAGCTCAACAAATCGGCCAAAAATGCCGAGCAGGGGCTCTTATGTGACGAGCCCTGGAAAATGCCGTTAACTACAACGGTTGCATTGGGGACCGCTTTTTGGCAGAAGGACGTTATAAGCCCCGTTGGCCCTATTCCCGTGCATATTCCCGTGCTGCATTAGCCATGCTCTAACCTATCGATGCAACGGAAATACCCACAAGTAATTTGAACTTACCTTTTGCATTCTACTTTGTGGCAAAGTGACAATATATGTGAAATTGCACCATTTTTGCTTATTATATGAGTACAACGTTTTATGAATTTTGCACAAGAAAATCCCAAACGCCCATAAATTTTATGCAATATTTTCACTGACACTTTTTGAATTGACAAAAATGCAAGTCAATTGGGACTTTTTTGCATCTTCAATTACATCTTTGTTTTTCTAAACTGCAGGTTATACACCATGAAGACAAATGTTTTCAACATCCTCTAGGGTTTAAGGCAATGTACATACCTTTGCTTACAAATTGTAAGTATTGGCTTTTTTAGTGCTAAGGCAAATACTAGTAAGGAATAAATGATCAATTTTTCTCAATCATTGCGAAAAACATGAATTATCAAAGTTGTAACACAATAAGCATCCTCTTGTGAATACAATTGTTGCACATTGTGGAATAGTGAAGTCTACCTTACTATGTCATTTGACCAATCTTAGAAAGACTTCATTTTGAAAAGACAAGCTTATGACCACTTTTTCAAACTTCAAAACTCTTCTCTCTCTATATTCTTATTTTGCAACTATCTATGTATGAAGGATTTTTTTTGTATTTTTTTTCTAGGTATGTGATATGTGATATGTATCTTTTTTTAGTCAATAAAAATTTCAATTTTTTTTTGTAAAGATTTGAAATTACTATGAATTTTTGAATAAAAAGTGAAATAATTCATAATCAAATACAAAATACTCTAAACAAACCCTCAATTTTGTCTAGCAGTGTATATTGTAGTATAGAAAATTATGGTGGAAAATAACTTAATGTGTCATTCTAAAATTAGAAAATCATCAATTCAACACTCCATGGTAATGGATCCAAACTTCAAATTGTTATAAAATATCCAATTCTTATAATTTTTCAAAATTTCATATAGGAATAAAAACTAGACTTGATAAGCTTCATCTCATTACTTAGGCTCAAATTCAAAAAAGATCATTTTGATGGATACAATTCAAATCAATAGCAAACAACTATTAATTGCCACAATACATGACATATATTTTAGGAATCACCTTTTCTCTAAAAGTATTTCTACCATCATTCATAAAAATTTTGGAGCCCACACTTGCACATCACTTCCTCCAATATGTCCACAAGATTTTGTTTAAAAAACAATTATTTTTTGTCCATTGTGGAGCTTTCTATTTGTCAATTGGACCATTTGGGTCTTTTGTACTTCAAACCACATGCTTCGGAACATGTGGGGTTTAGGTACTTGATACACTATTTGGCTATTAGGATCAGCATTAATTAAATAAAAAAATGAAGAGTTGATTTATAAGAAAAAATTGTGAAGGAGGTGGAAAAAAAAAATTAATGCTGGAATTGCCTAAATTTCAAAAAAAGGACTAAATGGTGAAATTCTAGTCACCTATTGCTAAAAATTTAATAATTTACTTTTATTACATTTTCACATACACCATCAAATATCAAAACATTTTCATTTGACGATATGATTGCAAAGCTAACTTCATTGATATATTGTTAGAAGGAGTGATGAAGAGGTCCATCTTATAGTGAAGTCTTTTGTTCTTCACCAATCCTCAAAGGTTACGGGATATTTGAATAAAAAAAAATACAAAGTAATTGTGTTCAAACATTGTAAATAAACTATTTCCAAAATGAGTTCAACTAAGAAAATGTGGTAAATCAAGTTAAGTTTCACACCCAAAAATCCGTTTGTGATTTGGAGTCTCTAATAAAAAAAATTATAGAGGCCCAAAATTCATTTGGGAAAACAATTATTGCATTATTTTGATTTGACTATGAGTGGTTGAGCTCTTTCATGTCTCAATTTACATATAAGGTAGTGTGCTCATAAACCGCCCCTCTTCTTCAGATCGTCTTGTAGGTAGTTGTAGAATGGATGCAAGGTGATCCTTGAATGGACCTCTTTGCTCTGTTAATGAATTCAAGAAGAATTTATTTTATTTTATTATAAGAGCCAATTATTGGCTGTGATTTCTGCACATTTCTTTATAAGTCACAAGGGGACAGATTTTGGGACACCTATGGTCACAAATAGGTGCCTATGACCTGGATCTTTGAAAATTTATAAGTAATTCAAAAATACTTGGAAAAATATGAAACTACTTGTGTTGGGTTCCGCATCTGTTTTTCTTTCTCTGAAAAATGATCTAAAAATCATTTTGTCCCTGGAAACTTGTGAAAAAGACGAATCAGCCCTTAAAGTGACAGTTTATGAGCACACTACCTTACATCCCAAATGGATTGTTGTAGTACTTCCTACCTCCCAACTTCTATAAAGCACATGCCTTCTTGCCATCATTAAATACTTTGTAAAGGCTTGCAAGGTATAAATAGTCAAATTGGTCATATGTGATAAGTGACGTAGTTAAGTAAAAAGTTGGAAGGGTTATTAATTCTAAAAGTGACCTTGCTGAATCACTTTTCATAACTTTGATTAATCAGTCAACTTCAAATGCCGAACCTGACAGCCAGGTACGGTACCCAATCAGGAATGTGGGAATTAGATGCCTCTCCCTTTGAGGCTGTGCACAATCTAAAGTGGACAGGACGCAATCCTGGAAGCAAATTTCACAACAGTGAAATCAATTGATTTAGGCCAAAGGAGAGACGATACCAAAAGATGCACTCCACCAAGGAAACATGTTGAAAATGAAAATGAAAAAAATATTTTTTTCATTATGAAGAAGATAGATGCTAAAGTAACAACGTCACAACCTTGACTTCCCAGGTAAAGTTCGAGACTTTTGGACTGGTTTCTTGACCCAAAATCTGCAGCATCTCATTTCGCCTCTAATCGTGAGATAGGTCCTAGTGACACTGGACCAGGAAATTTGTAGCTAATTCTCTCTGCTAATCAAATTCTTACTCGAAGCTTGAACTCCTAAACTGAAGCAACTCTCTCCTAATTTACCTCAAGTACGTCGGTTCCTCACACAATTGTAAGTGAGTTCTAATCATGTCAGCGAAAAGGTAATTGCACCCATCAACTCAACATGATTGGCAACCGACTGAGCATATTTGGCTATTATAAAACAATAAAAATGATTTCCATTGGATCTTATTGGCAAGTGTTGTTTTTCTTTGATCTAGTTTCTTTCAATAATTGTTACATATCAAGAGAGTCCGAATAGATTTACCTGAGCTTGTTGAATTCTAAACTTCGTTCCTTTTCTCTTGCACAAAAAATAGAGAATTAGTTGGCAAGCTCAATGTATGCACATCTCTTCATCTCCCATTCATCTGAATCTCCAATGCTCAAATACTTGGGTTTCAGCAAGTTCGTTGAATGATCTGACTGGAGTACTTTTACGAGTCCCTATTCCTCGAGATGGGGGAAATGGGAAGACGGGGGAGCGCACAACCATGACTCCCTATATTGTTTATCTATGTCTTCATCACAATATTTTGAACAGATCAATGGCAACCGCACTCATATTCAGCAAAATCCGGGTGTACAAGATTCCTTGACTAGAAAATAGAAGAACAAAGTCATTTATATATATATATATATCCAAACGAGCACTCCTGATTGCACAGCCCATAAGCAACAAAGCCTCCAAGTAATGCCAAATAATAATGAATACCCCACGTCGGGATTAACATTGTGGGAGAAAAACCTGATGCTTTAAATGTACACAATTCGCACATCATTCTGTCCAAATTGAATCCCGCAACCTGGACATTTACGATTTCTAAGTTCCAAGTTTCGTTGTATGCAAGGGCCACAAAAGAGATGGTAGCACTTCGTAATAACGACCTGTCTCCACAAAATATACATTTCAGTATAACAATTTCAAAACGTCGACCAAACTTCATCAACAATTGAACTACAGGACTGCCTAATAACTAAAATTTCACTAAAATGAGAATGTTTCAAGAACTTTTAGACAAAAACATACAGAGAATCTTCCGTATGATTCACTAGGGAGGTCTCTATAGTCATAGCAATCTTGTAGAAATCCTATCCTTGATACATAGATAGGCTTCCCCATGACTATTGGAAGACCTCCCCACGAAACGCGGGCAATATTCTCTTCACGATGTCTAAAAGTTTCTGAAACAATCAGATTTTACTAAAACCCTGCTGAATAGATATTCACCTGATTTCATTTCACAAGGGTGTCTTACTGCGACCTTATAGACCAGCACATCATTAATTGATACATGAAAATAGAATAAATAAAATGTATGCATTATAAATGGAATGGAAAGAGTACCTCTTTGGGTCGCTCATGACACACACCGCATTTCAGAATGTTTTTGTAATCATTAATTTCCTCTTGCAATCGTTCCACCATGGGCCCATGGTGCAGAGGAGGCAGTCGTGAAATCTTCGCATTTAGAACCTCCAATTCATCTAGAGCTCTTCTCTTCTCAAACCTGAGGCAGGCACAACGCATAATCCATAAGTAACTTCACAAGCTTGGTAGGTTCAAACAAGGTGCTGTAGTCATAAACCAGGAGAATAGTATCAAACATCAATACGTAACTAAGCAACTGCCTACCAGCATGCCTTAATCCAAACCTCACAATTTCCTGCTAAAGAAACTTCCTATCCCCACAGCGGCATTCTCGAAAACCTAGCCATGTTAATCCCTAGCAATTGTAATACCACTTAAAGGCTGTTTTAATGTAAACCCTGCCAATTGTAATGTAACTCGGTTTTCTAGAATACCATTGAGGAAGTGGATTCTCTGTGAGTGCAAAACAGTACATTGAAATGTTATGGTTGTTGTTTTAAACGATTACTGACCTCTCCTTTTCTAACTGCAGGTTCACGTTCAGCAATTTCTGTCCACGGTCTTCCAAGACTTTGTGAGCCGAATCTAGTGCTAACTTGGCGGAATTCAACTCCTTCTCCACCTCAACAGCTCTTCGTTTCGCACTTTCCTTTGCTGATGATTGCTGTCGACTCTCATCGGTCGCTTTCCCCAGCTGATCAATAAACATTCTAGCCTGCAGCAAACAATCATCTAGCTTCAAGATCTCCGACATGAGTATGAATTTTCAATAGGTGAGTTTGTTGCAAAGGTCATAAGGTGGGGAACCATTCTCGTGACTTTCACCTATTTTAGTCCTTTCTATTATGAAAATTTGAAAGAAAATTGTGGGTCTTTGTCCCAATTCTTAAGAGGATTCTAACAAACTAACAAACACATTATTCGAATATGGTGTGAATCTTCAAAGTATTGGTCATAGGGTGAGTAGGCTTTTAATCTTCAGAGTATTCATTAGATTCTGAGTATCTACTTGTCTCACTTCATTAGCTTCTGAAAGTTCACTTTTGGCCTCTTCATGGCCTACTAACGGAACTACACCCCCCCGGGCTCCCTACGTTATTGGTTGGAGAAAATATATCAATTGAGATCAAGAGGTCACTTCTGAGTGCATAACCAAAATTACGCATAAAAATTACAATATGACGATTCAAAAACCTCAACAAAATGCACTCCAGCAACTTCCCAGGAAATTCAAGACTGCAGGTTTTACAATCGGCAATAATCTACTAGTTAATGTAGAAGGTGCGTACTTGTTCTTCAAGGCGAGCTATTCGCTGTTTATGCAGGTCAGACGCAGCATTTGCATGTTGCATACGGGCATTTAACACTTGCTTCTCAGCATGTAGCGAAGTCTGCAGCTGTTTTGCTTCAAGGCTCTCCGACATTAACTGAATCCACACAAAAACCAAACACGTGGGTACCGAAACTAGTATTTTGTGACAGCTATACATCTCGACACATAGCTTACACCTCCGGAAAAGATCCTTAACAGTTAGACAAAAATAACATACATGATGCATCTCACCTCAGCATTGTATTCATCAAACTCTATGATTCCTTGAAGTAACCTGTGATTTTTAGTCTGCATATCTTCATAAGCTTGTCCAATGTCCTGAGATAAAAGAGGTACCAACCATAAACAATACAGCCCAAACTGGAAACAAAGAGATCTGAAACTTTTGACTGTCGCAATGACATTACACAGAACCAAAGTCATCAGAAACCATGGGAGAATCAAGTACTTCAGAAAGTCATGATGGACGAGTTGGAATCGTACAGATATTTCATTAGTATATGCATCCTCTTCCTCTATCTTGGCCTGCAGATCCTTTTTTAAATCTTGGGAATCCCTGCAACCGAAAAAAATATGAATGACAGGAGTAAAACCGTGCAGGTGCCAGCAGGAATCTCTATTCGGAACATGAAAGAAAAGCTGTAAGACAAAAAGTCAAGTATCATCAAGTACAAGATATAGTAATATCAAGTTCTTTCAATTTTTCTGATAAACATTGTATAGGGTATAGGAAGAACAGTAAACACAGGAAGCCTCGAATCTTTACCTGTACGAAGTCTCTAAACTCTGCCGGAGCTCAGTAACCTCAGCCTCTACTGCAGTAAGCTTCTGCTGGCATGCAGCCTCTGCTTCATTCGCAGCTTTCACACGAAGTTCTAGATTGTGTTCACCTAGAGAACACTGAAGTCGCTCCAATTCTACCCAAGCTCTACACTCTGCCTGCTGTAACCCTCTCACTTCCCTGTTAGAGCACACCAATTGACTAATTTAGCTGCCCAGCATAGAAGCAAAAAACTAGTAAATTGGATATTCCAGCTATAAAATACAAAAAGACTTACACTATAGTATGGAATTATACAGCAATCTCAAAACAGTAATCTATGCCTCATATATAAAAATAAACTCAATCCAGTCTACACCATCCTATTTGAAGAGTCCTCCAGCAGCAACCTCCACCCGCATATTGACTAAACTGTAACACTAAAGTCTTACAAGTGATTGAGAAATTGTACCTCGGATCATTTGACTCCCTGTTAAACATATCTAAGACTAGCTTCAATTCTTTCTGATTCTCACGCAAAACCTTCACCTGCTAGTAGACAACAGATATTTATCTCAGTCGATCAATCGTAGCTTTCCACGATTACCGCAGTTACTGAGAGAATACTTAGAGATTCATACTTTTAGAATTTTCTTCTAGCAAAACAGCATGAATGATCTAAAAATAGAGTTTTCAGAAAAAATAGGTTGTTTCAAGAAATTCTAGACATCAATGAGTCATGGGAGAGATTCTTTTAACGACGCTGTCTAAAAGTTCCTGAAACAGTCTAAATTTACTAAAACCTTGCTTGATTCCTTAACAGCTAGAGTTCAAAAAAGTCAAACTACTCCTTTCACCACTGCATAAGAGGATGCGACATTACTGAGGCAAACACGGCGACAGAAACTACCTTATTTTGAAGTAGCTTGAGTTCCCCAACTTTACCGCTATACTGATCAGAGAGACGCCGTCTCTCCACTCTCTGCGATGCATAAACTCAACTTCAGCATCGAAAATCGACGATTCAATTACTTTGAGCAATTAAAACCCCATCAGATTGCGGTACATTTTGCTCTTACACATGTGACAGATTTTCTCTTGCAGCATCTTAAAAAGAGGATTGCCAACAGTAAAATAGGTTGACAAAAGATCATTTGTAACTCCGGAATTGATTTCTTACTTACTTTCCTTGTGAAGATAGTCTCCAACATGTGAAGATTTGCTCGCAGTGAATGGACAAGCGATCCCTCTTCTTTGAACTCGAACAACTGACCGTGCATCGTGCTCATTTCTTTATGGAGAGTGTTGATCACCATCTTAAGGTCAGCTACCGACTCCTTCCGTCCTAGAGAAGCAAATAAGACATCAAGAAATGCTCAAAAGAGACAGACAGACACAAGTTACTGGCAACCCATTTCTATTCGAAACTGACCATGTCATAAAATGGTCATAAGAATATCGTCCACACTGTCAAATATGACCAGAGATTTCTCAGGTTCTATGACAGCAAAGCACACTATTAGAATGCACTAGAAATACACAAACCTGAAGCCTGAGTAGCGTCTTCAACTCTTAATTGCAAATTATCACAATCAGACATGCACTGCTGCAATCTTAATTCCAAATCTGCCGCTCGAGAATCTGAGATAATGCTTGCCTTTCGAGCTGCATCACCAGCCTCAGCTTTCAATGTAACATCTTTCTCACGACGTAGAAGAGAGACACGCTCACCCTGCACATTAAGAAGATCAATTTCCAACCATCAGCTACGTCATCTCCCTAGTAGAAAAAATGTCCAAATTAATACACTCAAATCGACTAAAATGTCTGAATCAACAAAAGGATGTCAATTTGAACACGTCGATTTGAATAATACTTGTTGGTTTGGATTGGTTTCTATTGGTGTCTGATTCAGCAAAGACAATAATTATGACAAGTATTTTCAACCCCCCCAAGACCGCACGTTGACTAAGCCCCAAGCAATCGATAGTTGGCCTTACATTGTCCTAACCTCACCTTGCTATGAGTAAATCCTAAGTGTCTAAGCTACAAATAGAGGTCCATTTTGGAAGCTAATAGTCAATCCTAGTAGGATATTTGAAAAGTCATAGTGTTTTATGTGTTTTATGATGTGTTTTTGTTTCTTAATCCAATTTTGGAAGCATGGGATTGAATTGAAGTCATTGTCCAAATGTGACAAATAACAAAGGTCCAAATACATTCTAGCAACCATTGAGGTGCAAAAAGCCCTTTGGTCTCTTGCTTGGGGTCAAAGTTGTGAGGATGGGACCAAGATTCCAATTTGGAGAAAGAACCAACTAAGTTTCAAAGCAACAATAATTTGTTGTCATTCCAAAAAAGCACAAAGTTGTTTACAAATTCAAATTCAATCTAAAAGAAGTGGAATGTGTTAAATGTGGGCCAAAGAGGGGTTAGAAAGAGGGGATAAACACTAAATACCTCTAGTAACTTGCAAAACAAACAGCTATCATTCAAAAATGTAAGATATAATTTCTTCTTTCTAGTGGTACATTTAAAACTCTTTTGAAGCTTCTTATGAGATTTACTTCAACTCCTATAGATATCAAAGTGGCCACTTTTAGCTACTAAGGGTTAAAGATTGAGTGGCCTGTTGACAACCAAATACCTGTAATTGGTCCACCAAAGCTCGACATTTCTCGACTTCAATCCTAAGATCCTGGACTTGTTCGTTCAATAATTGGTATTGCTGAGAAGATAGAATGTAATCTTGGTCGTCAAGTTCGTCCTGCACATCAATAACAGTCACAATCATCAACTGCAGACCCGTATATAGCCTATATGACAAGGCATTCAATACGCATATGTAGAATTAAAATTAACCCTCCAAAATCTGACTTGCGGCAAAACCAACCTGCATCTTCTGAATTTTTTGGATAACATCCAAATGATTTTGCAGAGCTTCTTGGAGCTCTGTGAGCCTTCGAGCTGCCAATGTCTGCAGCCCAACAACAAATTACAATAACATTAAAATGAATAAAATTGTGAAGAACTAGAACCACTCACACCCTACAACTTCAAAAGAACATACAAGTCTGTAAGCAACAACATACTTTCAGAGGTAACTAGATCTCAAATCATCCAAATAAGCAATTGAGCATTCAAGCGTATGATTTTGTTAAAACACTTCGAACTTTTCCAGACAAGCTCCCCTAGGTCAAAGTTGGGCGTATAAGGTAAGTGCACCTAATTTCGAAAATATCTTAAATATTGCACAATACCAATGTTGCACCATTTCACCTAAAATGGTAAGCAGAAGGAGTACCTTGGCCTCTTCCAATCCAGCTTCCAGTTGGCAAGTTGCTCCGGAAAAACTGTCCCTTGCTTCACCTCCATTTCCGAGTCCAAAACTCTTACCAGTTGGAGTGGCACTGGGTGTAGGCATCACATCCTCAGAGCGAAGAGTGGCCAACTGGCACTTACTAGCCTCCAGATCAGCATGAGCTTCCTCCAGCTCTCCTACAGTGTCAAACCCGCCATCAGCAAGGCACAGGAGTCTTGAAGCAGTTCCTAACTCTAGTCAAAGACGAAGCAAATAACGAATATCCACGACTGCTTCAGTCTCTCAATGGAGAATACTAAACTAGGATAGAGGATGCTATTTGCGTAACTTAAGCATTTAAATATACGTCAGAATGTGTATTTTGAGAGATGTTTGAGTATCAGCGCCAAATTTGCTGAGATAAATTTTTTATCAAAATGTATGAATTTCTTTCTTATGCAATTCAAAGTGGGACGCTGTCGGCAATCCCAGTTCCATTCAAAAATCAGTGGCCATAAACATAAGCCAAGTCATATTTACAACAATTGCAAATCAGCACGATCAAGTGTATGAATGGACGAAATGCTGTTGGTACAGGGGTTTGTATAGGGGACAGGATCACGTGCCTAACAGTTACAGTATCCTCTACGTTACTGTCAACATGGCCAAAGAGTGTAAATGCCAATGTGTACCTGTTAATCTCTTGACCTCAGCTCGGTCCTTTGCCTGTATATCATGGCAAATTCCCATCTCAGATGAAAGCTCCCTGTGCCTTAAATGAAGGTCATCCACAAGACTTTGCAATTTCTTTGCCTCTGCATATAGCTCCTCTTCTGTATTCACAAGCGACCGGACGTTCCCTGCTACAACTTTCAAATTCATCACGCAAGCCTACGAATTCCCAAAACTATAATTGAGCAAGTCTCCACACACCAACAAAACATAACTCTACATAACACTGCAAAACATACATTTGACCTAAGACCATGGGCTAAGCCAAAAACTATGGGTTAAAACACTCACTGCTACATGCCGACTGCTAGGAAATTACACTTGTGTAAAAAAACATCACAACTAGTACAGACATCATAGCAAGCAGGATGGACCTTCACATCTTCCAATGTTAATTTCTTGATACACGTTCCAACGAGCAGTCTAAGCGCCTAAAGGACCAAGGATTTATGGTTTTGAAAGAACCAATTTGAATTATCTTATTACGAACAGAATAACTCAGATGGGGCCAAATTTTATATCGTCCGAATCAATGAAGATCATTGTATGTGTTTGTCAAAACATAAATAGAATCAGACGAAAGAAAAGTCCACATGTATCCTACTCAAAATTGCTTGAGAAACACGTGTCCCAATTTAATCTCTTGGTCATTTAGGGGTATCCTCACCATCAGAAACAAGGCCATTTCGGAAAGTGCTCACAATCTCTTCACGTCGAGATCGCTCAGAATCGATACTTTGCACAAGTCTCGTTATGGTCTTCGCAGTGGTCGACTTTCGGCTGCACAGTCCAGACTCCACTGCGCCAGTATTTCCATTGATCGTGGAGCTTTCCGTCGCCCCCGTATCAAGCAACCGTTGTAAGAAAGTATCTGAGGCATTACTCCGCTCTGATGAACACAAAAATCTTCACATATCATTTACCAAAACAAAGAATTACAGTAATGAGAACATTCCACATGACACCAGCAAATTGTGTTGTACTTTGACGATTCATTCCCACAAATCTCTCACAACAAAAAAATGAATTCCACACGAGTGCATAAAATAGAAACTCTCATGATCCAGAAGCAAAGAACCTCAAATGAAGAGGAACTAAGACGCACCCTTGGAAGCAGAATCTGAAACATGCACCCCATTGGTTGCAGCACTAGCTCGTACTGTAAGTGACTCCAAACTATCCACAACCTATAGCGGGGGGATAGATTAGTAAAGAATTAAAAATTTGGTTGCAGCACTCTCTGCTTAGAGAGTAGCTTCATGTCAGCCACATGCTTCTTGCATAAGAAAGTTTCCTTGTACAATTTCTGACGAATATAATCTACATGGTTAAGAAACATTTAAAAGAGCTTAATAATACTTCTAGACTCTAGGAAGTCAACCAAGTAGATCCTCAGAAAGAAAGGAGTCCATAAGTCAAACCTGGTTCCACACACGATTGACAATGGAGAGATTGTCATCAAATGAAGTCTGCTTGCTAAGAAGCTGATTCAATTTGCCCTCTAAAGCAATTACTTCATTGCGTTGGACGTCAAGCTTAATTTCCAGTTGCTGATTTTGAAACTGCAACGTTTGGGCATCCACCTGCATTTCACCAAGTCAACATCATAGCTTCAACCCCACTTGTCCTCCATAAAGTAGAACAAAGTTGATATCAAGAGAATGTTGGCGCAAAGATCCCCATGCCCTCGTCTGAATAAGAGCTTAATATTTGACATTGCAAGTCCTAAGGGCCACTTTAGATTGGACAGCTCAAAGCTGGTTAGCTTGAGGTAGCAAGAATTTAAAAATCTAGATTGTTGCAAAGAGAATTTATCCTTCAATTTACCTCATTTTATTTAATGTCCAATTTCAAATTTTTTTAAGTAACAAGAATGAGCAAGAAGAGGTAGTGCTTAAATGACTTCTATGTTGCATGTCAAAAATACTTGAGATAACAAGGCTTCAAGCTACTTCTCTACGGTGCATAGGGCACTTGTTATGCCAAATGTGTCAAAAATGCAACAAATTAGTTTAAGCTTGTTCCTCGCAGCTACTTGCACATGATGTGGTTCAAATATTAAGCTTATGGCTTTGCCTTTAGAAATCTAAAGTGAACCTAAGATGCAAAAAAGAAAAAGAAATAATGGTGAGCGCACCTTCTTCTCTTCGGATGAAGGTGTGAGCGGCAGTTTTTTCACTGGTGGAGACACAGAATGATTGTTGTTATTAAGGTGGCGCCGTTTACGGTCCGGCTCTTCTGAGCTTCCCATGCTGTGTCTCTCAGACTCGCATTATCAAGAACTATCCTTGGCACTCACGCATTTGTAGTATCTAGAAACAATAACAACAACAAATTTGAAATGTTTACAAGCATCAACAACACTTCATCCTTTTGTATCTTGAAGTCTAAAAGAGTGATTCCATACCCAATTCAAAGAGACACTTCATGACAAGAGTTTCATGAAAATAGGGATTTCAATAAAAACTAGATTGTTTCAGGAACTTTTAAAGGAAAATGTCCGCATGATTTATGGTTTATCAGTGATCGTACTGAGGTCACCCTCTGAAGCTTATCAGGACTGTTTGCAAGCTCTGCTGCTGTCAATTCACTGTCCTACTGATATGACGTTTGTGAATTCCCAAACCCTAAATATATGAAACCCAAAGGGAAAAGAACACACGATCCAAATCCCAAACCCTAGACAAGCGAGTGGTTTAGCTTCCAACAGCTCCATCACACCCTTTACCTCCAAATTCCCCAACAAACAGGCTCATAAAGGACAAGCTAGACTTAGTACTGTTCCCGATTTCACAACCCCAAAACAGAAATTCACACCAATACCTCATAGGCACAAAACAAACACCAATAATCATTCTCACAGTTACCGTCTGAAGACCCCCGAGCCAGCCTCACATCCAATTCCCAAACCCTAAATCTACGAAACGAAACCAGAATTCTTTTTTTTAATCCTGGAAGACTATACTGAAGCTCAACGTCACCATCAGAATCTTCAAAAACGAGAGATGCAGCTCCCAGTAGCTCCGCCATTCCCAATTTACCGACAAACAGGCTCCGCAATAAGAACTCCTGAAGACTTATTTTTTTCACAGAAGATCAAATTCACTCCAATACTTCGACGATAAAAAAACCAACCAACCAAACTTTACACTCCAAGTTACCGACACTCCAAAACGCTACAAACCTCAGAGCTAGAAACAGAAGCGCCGAGAAACTACACATTCAACACTGCCGAGAACCTCGAAATCATCTTCACAATCCCAAAAGAAAATTGCACCATCTCGAAATCCTACGGCACAATCTCAAAACAAGTTTCAAGCGCACTACTTCAATACAACACGAGCTACAATTTTCTGGCTCACTCCCTTTCAGAAAACGCAGAATTTACACCATGCTACCCCCAAAACGTGCAGAAAACTCTTCGTAACAAACCTCTAGAATACTTCAAAGCTCGCATCCACGCACGACACCCGCCGCAACAACGAAACCGCAAGTCGAAAAATCTCAAACCCTGATGAGGAACCAACGTCGGTAACTAATGCTCCCGTCCAGAAACAGTATTGTACTATTAGGCTCCACCAACAAAGCGAACTACGCAGAAATCGCGGCGCAAGATTACACAACAACAACTGAAGCAAACTGAAATCAGTCCGTGGTGGAGAATTCAAATAAGTTTGGGACGAGAGAACTGATAGAACGGAAGAGTACTAGAAGTAGTCAAGACTTATTAGTACTTTTAACCTTTAGAAATAGTCAAAGACTCTTTTCCGACAGACTCCTCAGTCCTCACTCTTTTCAGCTGTTACTGTAGTTACCGATCTGCTAATGAACAGACAAGATTGACCTTCGTTGGATCATCTCGAGTCGGAGAACATTGAAGATTCTCGGGTAGTATTGTTCCAGGAACTTTGATCACAAAATGGTGAAGAATCAATCACCAATGCAGATTTTCTCGCGATCAGGGTTATCGGGTTTCTCGATCTTCGCCATGGAATTGGTCGCTTAAAGATTCAGAAGAAGCCAGAAGTTAGGGTTTGTCGGGAATTGCAGACTTCTGCCATTTTTTTGCGCCATTCACATTGTTAATGCGCAGCGAAGAGTGTAGGTTATTCTTTTTGCAGGTGATCGAAGAGTATCCAAGCAAGTCCCGCGCAATTTCCTGTGAAATCTTTTCGTATGCTTCTTCCTCTGTCACTGAAATGGTTGCCACGTGGGGAATGGTCGCACGGTTCCTCCATCACTTCCTATGGAGCCGTGCTCCTCATGCATCATGAGACTTGTCCTTGCATCCGCACGTGCTTCATCAATCGCAGTCAATTCCGTCTCAGGGAGTTTCGTTGCAGTTGAACATAATTTGATAAGTTCCAGGTCGTCTTCCTGACACCGACAGGGCATAATATATTGAGACTCAAATAGTCGGACACCAATTCGGTGACTCAAAACTTGTAAGGACTTGAGGTTACTTGAGTTTGAGTCTGGGTTTCTTTCGATCGAGTTTGAGTGCAGACGGTGAACCTTCCTTTCCCGTCCCCGGCCATGGCAAACTGGGCAACTCAATCCTCGTGCTGGGGTAAGAAAGCTCAAGGCACCACAACTCGCTTCTTCTCATGGAATTTCTCTCATATTTGAAGGATACAGATTTGCAGAACTCTCACAAGTTAGATGTTCCATATTGTATGAAATCGCACGTCGCTTCTTCTTCTGCAACTGTACATGTGGTTGCTCATATTTGGATTATGTTTGGATAGTGATCTGAACCGTAAAATCCAATTGAGGGGGCGGGGGGAGGAGGGAATGATACATTCGAGAGTGTTTTGCACAATCCTGAAACTCTTTTGTGTTGAAAGAAGTTCCAAAAGAGTGGCGGGTTCACATCACGGCGCAGACGGGCGTGAAGCAATTCGCGGTTCGAGCTTTTGGGGAGGATCAAACCCAACGAGTCCCCTTTCATAGAAGACAAACCGCGGTTGCTATGTCATAAATTCTACCATTAACAAGAGGACATTGCTCTTGAAGCCGTTGAGCAATCCTGAGGGAAAATTTCATATTCCATTCACTGGTCGATTGTCATCTTCGGATTTGCAGCGATGATTTGATGAACTAGATTGGTACGATTGTAGTTTACGCACCGATTTGTTGACTGGAGGGAAGAAGAAGCCAATGTTTCCGAGTAGTGAGTTCACGTACGAGCGCTTGTTCGACGCGTCCGATGCGAAGCTTTTTGCTGAGCAAGAGATTTGGGCGTGTGTGGAACCCACGGGGAGGAATCAGGCGTTGAACAGCAGTACTGGGGATGTGTTCAAGTGGAATTCGCTGTGGACGCTCATGGTCGAGTGATTTGGAATGCAGGTTCCAGAGTTTCGTGACGCGAGGAATTCTTTGGTGGCCAAGGAAAGAGGCTTTGTGAGTGAAGATTGTGAAGTACTATAAGCTCGAGTATGAAGCTGCAAAACGTTGGTCCAGTCTATTCAAAATGATATCTATTGATTTTGAAGAGAATGTAGGTGATAAAAGGTTGTTCCTCTCATTTTCTTTCTGTTCAAAGCTCCAGCTGGCTACTACATATCAATCTGAAGTTGCAATCAGCATCTTAAGTACCTTGGTTGTTACCCTTCCTCACGACTCATTTAGCACCGGATGTGGTACTTGATAGTTGAATACTTGAAAACTTTCTGGAGCAGTTCTCAGCTAGTTGGTACTAACATAATTACTAAATAGCGATTAGAACAGCGCCAATGTTTGGAACTTTGACATTCCTTGTGGTTTGTGGTTTGTTGTAAATTCTTTCTTGCTTGTGCGGTATGAAAGGGGGCCTTGCGCCCCCGCCCTGTCGCGTCGCGGCATTCACAGAACAGCGCCAAAAGCATGAAGTCAATCTCGGCACTTGGATGCCAAATATTTGATACGACTAGATGAAGTCCTGACCAATTGGGTACTGTACAGCTAGCAGGTGGCCACACTGTAAACACAAACGGACAATAACATCAACAAAATAAAGCATGCTCCTGACAAAGTACACACAATTTGATCCAGAACTGAATTCTTGCTTATTGAATAGAGCCAGTCCTAATAACATGCGCGAAGAGGACCTGTACAAGATTTACCACCGCTTTGTCCCACCAAATTACTAAGACAAAGGGTAGTGGATGGCAACTCCGAAGCTATGCGAAATCTGAAATAACTCTGCTGAACATCATGAAAGTGCAGTTTCATACTTCAGGGTAAAGAACGTGTGTAGGGTAGATCAGATCCCAGTTCTGCATGTTCCCTCCGTTCTTCCTTTACCTGGAAAGGAAGAATAACATTAAAAGGAAAAACATAAGTACCTTTTATGGAAACTTCATCAACCCATCTATTGACCTTCAAGAATTTACTTCGGCAGTACAGTTGGAATTCGACCAGTTGAAAGATACTCACCAGCTGCAAAGCATCTTGCAAATAGGGTTCGTATGGAGTCTGCTTTGCCTGCCAAGAGTCATAGAGACCACATCAGCAAAATACAGTGGAAGATCAACGATTTGGAGCATAAAACTAGGCCAGTCGCAAGTCCAATGCTTCATATCATTTTCAATGCCAAGAAACATGATGCAATACATAGTGATAACTGTTACGGATGCTCTAGGTCTAACGGTAACGGTCTTTTGCTGTGCTATAACCCAATAATAGATCTCCAGTACCAAGGAAGCTAGAGCTGTCCATAAGACTTCTGAGAAGCTGCCTCAACACTCTTAGAAAGGAATCCAAATTCTTCTTGTGCACAATCCTGAGCTCATCTCAAGTAAGAGGTACCAAAACCTACGGGAAGAAAACAGGGCGCTACCCACTCACTTAGCACCATGCGTGCTATGTGCAGCGAATGTCGGACTTTTATCAATTGCCATCTATAGTGAAGGGTGAATTGCCAAAAACTGCTAAAATTATAATGCCGAATATCCCTCGCGCAAATTATATGTGACCTTGCAGAAAAATAAAAAGCTGCACGAAAAAGTGACCACATGAGGTCACCAACCTTGCATTCTACTCTTTCAGCTTACAAGGTTTTGCACTCATCCGCTTGCAATTAGATTCAGTTTCACACAATCGAACGCATTCCGAAACCAACGGACAGCACAACCAAGATGCTGAGGTAATAAAGGACATAACCGCACTAAATTGACGTTGAGAAAAACCTCCCACGGGTCTAACCCAACCATGTGGCCATCCCAATCGCTCAAACATTATTCCACTTCCTTCAAACTCCTTTAACAATCCACATCAAAGGTTGAAATGCAAGGAAACCCAACCTGCAAGTCCTTGGACAGGTACTGATGCTTCATGGAGTAGTCTGTGGCGCGCTTCAGACGCTGATTGCGGTAGTCCACCTCCTGCTGAGGCAACCGATTCAATGCCTCCTTCACGTCCAAGTCGTATAGATCGTCATACAAGTCGTCGTATCGCAGCCCTTCACCACAACAATTTCCAACAATGATTACCACAACTCAGAAACCGTAAAACGAAAGGAACAGAAGTGCAGCTGAAGAATGGATTAGGGCTTGGGGGTCTGTTGGGGTACCGTATTTCTTGAGCTCCTTCGCAACGGCAGCCTGGTAGCGACGAGAAGCCCAGTTCCAGAGGGGATCCAGCGCCTTCTGCAACGCCTGCTTGGTAGCCATGGCGACCCCGAAATGCCTTTCAAATGCAAGCAGATCGCAAAATTTGGTGCACACAAACACAAGGAACATTCAGGTGCCCACATCGAGATCTCCTTCCCCTTCCGAGGTCTCTCTAAATCGAGATCTTTTTCCTTGTCGAGATATAAGGTGGAAGCACCCAAAACCGTCAATATAAGCAATTCAGCATAGTTGGAGACACATTTTCCTAAAAATGATGTTTTCTTAGTATTACCAAGTGAAAATCATGAATATTCAAAAAAAAAATTAGAATTTTTGGATGTGGTATGTAATTTCTATGATTTTTCAAAGTGCCAGCTCCCTAGACCACTGAAACTGTCACGTAGGTGGACCCTAAACCAAAGTCTGCAAAATTAGTAGCTAGCAAATCACAGTTAACCCTTCAATGCCCAAGCCTTTTCAAGTGTGTTTTGACTATGAAAAAAGAGCATGGACTTATAATTATCCCTATTGAAAAAAAAAAATTCAAAATCTAACCATACAGATGTTTAACCCCTAAAGGACGAGCCTATGACACAGGTTCATTGCCTGGCACTCAATTTGTGACCAATTTTGAGCTAGAAATGTTTGAAATTGTTTATATTTATTTTTTAGAGATAAAGTTACATGTCTTCTTCACCTCACAAAAAATTTAGATTTTTTTAAGGAAAATTGATTTTTACGAGAATTTTTGAAGAGAAAGAGAAGAAAAAATCACATCAAATAGAAATTTATTTCAAAAAATCTGAAAATTTTACCATGAGTGTACATTTTAGTGACAAAAATCATGGTGTAAACTTGAGTACGGTTTCCTTCTATAATTAGAATATAAAAGACATCAAAGTTACATCCAAAGTTCAAATTCTAATAAAATATTCAATATTGCGAATTTTTCTAAAATTCCAACTGGATTAGAAACTAGAATATATTAACTTCATTTTGTTAGTTGGGCTCAACTCCAAAAA
The DNA here is from genome assembly GCA_947034895.1 of Rhytidiadelphus loreus. Taxonomy (NCBI): domain Eukaryota; kingdom Viridiplantae; phylum Streptophyta; class Bryopsida; order Hypnales; family Hylocomiaceae; genus Rhytidiadelphus; species Rhytidiadelphus loreus. Next base: position 20,420,255 of record OX344765.1, on the reverse strand, counting down.
ACATCATTTTCAAGGATAAATTTTAGATTTTGAGAAAGGAGAAAAATACACTAAAATGGCAAATTTTGCCATCTGTTTTTTTTTCTTACTTCTCATTCATGTGAAGACAAACATTATCATGATTTCAAACTCAAGTGGATACTATTCCCAACCCTCCATGCAAGGTCCACAAACAAAAAGTGAATGAAAAAGCACTTTCAATTTCTCTCCAATTCAATTTTTGTTCATCCAAAAGCCACAAAATGGCCTCCTCGTTGTTCCTGGGTTAAAGAACTTGCTTATTAGTATGCGCACCAATTTTAAGTGCATAAGAGAGTTGTGAGATTATAACAAGAGAAATGTGTGTTTTTATTTTTAATATGTTTTCCCTCTCCACAATGTTTCAGAAATTTGCACATAAAAGCTTTTTTGGATTGGAGGTGACATGAACAACTACAAATTGTGTTAGCACACTAAAATGCCCTTTCAAAAAACTTAATATCACTTGAAAAGCTATTAAACTCATTACATGCAATTGTTGAGATGCAATTTTCTTTTATAAGTATAAATAAAAATAACTCCAAATCAACACTTTTCTGTTTAAATTTTCAATGGTGAAAATCATGAAAACACTTTACTCCTTCCATTGGGACTATTTTCAAAGCAAATGGATAAGTACAAGTTTTTAGATCTCAAATTGAGTGAAATTGCTCAAAGTTGAAAAATGAAGTAAAATTAGCAAGTTTTACTCCTCCACTAATGGACATATATGGCTTTGGAGACCTCTCAATAATCAAATATATACCTTTTTCAATGAAAAATGAAAGTTTTCAATAGTTAACCCTAAAAACTGCTCGAGTTTTTTTTAAACTGGTCAAATGAATTTAGCAGCCCACTACAAAATAAGCTTGAAATTTCAAATCGACCATATATGGTCGCCCAGGCATTTAGGGGTTAAATATGTGTCCTCCAAATGTGTCAGCGAATTAGAGGTAAGCATTTGAAGGTTACATTAACTAAATCTAAGATACAAGAATAGGTACAAAGACACTTTGGGGTGCCTTCACCTTATAGATGATAAATAGAAGATATATTGGAATTGAAATAGAAGGCTTTAGAATATTGTTTTGTCCAAATAACTTCTATCAATTCCCAAATAATGATCGAATCTTTAAAATACAACCTTTGATTCTAACAAAACTGATAAAAATTGAGATAAAAAAGCTATTTGTACTAGTAAATAAGAAAAAAAATGGGCAAAATTTTGAAAAATGATGACATGTTTCAAGAGTTAATTAGTGTCACTTTAAACATGTCATCGATCTTTGAACTTAATACTTTTTGTTAGTAATATTTGTAGTTGATGTACTCAATATCATTACTAATATTTGTATTATGTACTGTCTAAAGATTGTTTGAAAATTAATCATCTTTCCTATGATACTTTGCTGGTATGATTAGGTAATTTCATAAGTTGCAATTTCAATACTTTGACATTGACATGCATATGGCATTCAGATTTTAATTAGGAAAAGGTAGGGAAGAAATATCATTTAATGCTAAGATGTCATTAAGGTCTATTAGTTATATAGCATTCAAAAAGTTCAATATACTCCAATGAGAAACAATGGTGCTAGTATGTGAGCCTAGAAATGTGAGCCCACACTACTAGAGAAGTAGTGAAAACCAAGACAAAATCAACAAATTTATGTTGGAATCAACATGAAAATGATTTTTCCTCATCAAACACAATTTTTTAGACCGCATTAACACGTTTTGTGTTGGTTAAATAAAAACCAACATAATTTTGTTACATTTTTTAGAATTTTGGAATCTTTTGGAATCTTTTGGAATCTTTTTGGAATTTTTGGAATCTTTTGAAATACCATAATAATACTAGAAAACTTGCAAACATCACCTTAAAACACCAAAAAAACACTCAAATTTTTTAAAAACACCACCTACAAATGCCCTAAAAACAACTCAGAAATGCAAAATAGCACTCCCAAGTGCCCAAAAAACGTCTCAAAAATGCAAAACAACACTTCCAAGTGCCCAAAAAACAACTCAAAAATGGAAATCAGCACTCCCAAGTGCCCAAAAAACAACTCAAAAAAGCAAATCAGCACTCCCAAGTGCCCCAAAAACAACTCAAAAATGGAAATCAGCACTTCCAAGTGCCCAAAAAACAACTCAGAAATCCACAACAGCACTCCCAAGTGCCCAAAAATCAACTCAAAAAAGCAAAACAGCACTTCTAACTGCCCAAAAACCAACTCAAAAATGGAAATCAGCACTCCCAAGTGCCCCAAAAACAACTCAAAAATGGAAATCAGCACTTCCAAGTGCCCAAAACACAACTCAGAAATGCAAAACAGCACTCCCAAGTGCCCCAAAAAATAAACTCAAAAAGGCAAAAGAGCACTCCCAAGTACCCAAAAAACGACTCAAAAATGCAAAACAGCACTTCTAAGTGCCCAAAAATCAACTCAAAAATGGGAATCAGCACTCCCAAGTGCCCAAAAAACAACTCAAAAAAGCAAATCAGCACTCCCAAGTGCCCAAAAATCAACTCAAAAATGGAAATTAGCACTCCCAAGTGCCCATAAAACAACCCCAAAATGGAAATTAGCACTCCCAAGTGCCCAAAAAACAACTCGAAAATGGAAATCAGCACTTAAAAGTGCCCAAAAAACAACTCAAAAATGAAAAAAATGAAAAACTTTGGAATTTGGTGTTTCTTTAATTTCAGTAGATTTCAACAGTCATTTCGGCATAGTAAAATAACTTTTTTCAAGAAACTTCAAACTAAGAAAAGTTTCTAGATGAAGCTAAGTTTCATCTCCAAAAAACCTTTTGATATTTCAATCCTCCAATCAAAAGTTATGGACAAAACATCAGAGGGGGGTTCAAATGGACATTTTTTTCTACATTTTCAAACACCCTCTCTGATTTTTTTCCATAACTTTTGATTGGATAATTGAAATCCCAAACGGATTTTTTTAGATGAATCTTACCTTCATTAAGCAACTTTTCTTAGTTCAAAGTTTTTTCAAAAAAATTAATTTGCTATGCCTAAACGGCTACCAAAGTCAGCTGACCTAAGAAACATAGAATTTTAAATAGTTAAGTATATTTTTTATTTCAAAGTAGACATACAGTTGCAATGGGTGGTGTGGTGGTTAGTTCATGGGGCTTGTATATGGGAGGTCTCGAGTTCGACCCCCCATGGCGGCAATGGCCTAATGGCGAGGCTGCCCGCAAATTCCGGGCAGCGGGCAGTTCTAAAAGTAGTAATTTTGTCCTGCCCGGAAATTTCGGGCAGCCAAAAAAAAATTGATTTTTTTTTTTTTTTTTTTTTTTAATTGTGTTCAATCCAAGAGAAAATCAGCAGAAAATGTGTTAATAAGGAGTCCGAACCAAGTGTTCCTAACCCACAGAGAAAACCAACACATTTTCTGTTGAATTTGTCTTCATTTGGATTGTTTTCTTCTGGTAGTGCCACGAGCCTTGAGCTTAGGCACATAGGTACTCTACAACTATTGGAGAAGTCTATAACATACATACTTATAATTTAAACATCCTATAACTACGGAAGGTGCCTATAACATAGACACCTATAATATAAATATCATATAACCATAGAAGGTGCTTATAACATAGACACCTATAATATAAACATCATATAACCATGGAAGGTGCTTATAACATAGGTACCTACAACATAAACACCTTTAATATAGGAACCTCTAATATAAACATCCTATACCTATAGAAGGTGCTTATAACATAGGAGCCTATACTCATGAGATCAAGATCCTAGGCTCACATAATAGCAATCGTGCAATGAGAAGAACAGATAAGACACAATTTACAATGTAGAAAAACCAACACACATATACACGTACAAACACAAATAAGACACAATGTAAAGAAAAAAAGCATACATCTTTACATATTCAAACTTCAATTAGTGATCACACTTGCAGCAAGACCCAAAGTTTTCACCCATTTCCACCATGGTCTTTGTGCACTAGAAGAAACACATGTTTTTTGTAACAAACCCTCAATGTGGTAGGTACATTTTGGGAGGTGTCAACCCTCCAAAATGTGTTATAATGGACAACTCCAAAACATGAAAAATCACAAAAAACATGCTTTGATTTCAAGAAGATTTTAGAAGATGTCTCTTAAAACATGGTTTTCAAAGGTCATGAGAAGTTGCCATATAGTTGCCACTTAGTGTTGGGCGGGTGAAGGAAGCCATATATGTGGGAAAAAAATTAATCCATCTTGTCTATAACATAGCATCTAATGTAGCATCTGATATGGTAGCAAGAAAAGTGATGTGGCATCCAATGAGAATGATTTGGCATGTCTAGCCAACATAGTTTCATGCCATTTGAGAATTTTAATATTTTTATTAGACATCAACTTAGATGTCTAGATGTTTTTTGAGACATTAGCTTTGACATTCAGACATATAGACATTTTGAGGTGTCAACATAGACATTTCAACCTTTTTATGAGAAGTTAGCTTAGATATCCACACATTTTGCAACATCAACTTAGATGCACACTATACATAGTAGACCAAACATGACACATCATACATAGTACACTATATTGGCAACTATGTCACATGGCTTTAAAAGTCACTTTCTATAAGTATATAGAGATGAGAAGATAAGTTATTTATACAAGTGGGGTGGTAGGAGGTAAGACAAACCATGTAGGATATGTAAAACAAAGTAATTTGTATTAAAAGTAGAATTTCAAACATGAATATCAAAATGAACACAATGTTGTCTTAGTTGATGACTTAAAAAACATTTGAACATCTTAATTGACTTCTCAAAAAATATTGTTGAAATTCTTAAATGGCAAAAAGTGTGCTAACATGGCATGACGCATCATCCTCATTGGATGCCATGTCAAGTGCCACGTTTTTTTTTTATAAAGCGTACCATGTAGATGCCCTTCCCCTATTTTTTCACATCTAATAACTGTTTTACCTCAATCCCCAATAACTTCTAGAAACTTACCCACAATTAAACCGTAAGTCCTAACTGATGTGGCACTTTCATATTCTCTGGGATGTCTCCAAAAACATGACTATGTTTTTTCAAATGTCTTCAACAATATAGTCATCAACTCTAGCATCAAGTTGTTTTCCCACTAACATCTACATGTTTCCTACAACATCCATCACAATTCTACCGCCCATAGACTCAAAGTTTTTGACATACTTCTATCTCCAAAAATATGACATGTTTTTGTCTAATGTCACTAAAAACGTGGTTTCCTTTTAGTGGTGCTCAAGACATATATCACAAACTACCTTTGGTATTAATTTAGGAGAAATAACTCTATTCTATTTAGAAATGGACACTAATACATGCATTGGTCAATTTGATGGTGATTTGTAACCACTTGATTCTCAAAGTGTTGTTTCATTCTATTTTCTTGAAAGTTTGCCATCCCCCCAAAATCGCCATTTACACATGTTAGAAACGTCTATAAGAATGGGACATGGCAATTTCTCATTTTCTATATAGAGAGATAATTTATAAGAATAGAGCATGACAACCTTTCAAGAAGTGTCTTATATAATTTGGATATAATAACCCCATGTAGATCAATGGGTCAAAATAAGTACATTAAAACTCCTTCTAATATCAATCTTCCATCATTGTAGGGGTTATATTATCCGTCTGAAGATTAAGATATTTCCCTTTGATGTGAAAGTGCACTTTAGACAAACAACAATTTTTTAAATTTGTGCCAATTTTTATAGCAATGCAATTATCAAAATAAGAAATGAAACAATTTGTAGAACATTCTCAAATTATGAGTTAATGAAATCATTACAAGTCACCTCAAATTCAAAGTAGGGTAAAATCGTCGAATTTCTGTATATGTATAAATAAATATTGTTTCATTCATACTTTAAATATTCATGAGTGTAAATAGTTCTTCCACTATAATGAAAATTCCAAATAATACTACATTAGAATATATAAAAAGTAATTGAAAATTTGATTTTCAAAAATCTAATAAATTAATTGGCTTTCTACACATGTATTCATAATTGATTATGAGGAAGTTAAATAGTCACTAAGAAATGTACACAATATGATAAATTCTCTCTCTATATAGGGAATGAAAAATTATAGATGTACCATTAGAAAGAGGTGGAGAGACATTTAATACACCTTACCTTTTCGTTCAATGGGTTTTCATTTGGCACCTCCTGACCTTCTAGTGCAAGTTGAGAACTTTGTATTGTTTTCTACAATGCAATTTTCAATTTCAAATTTCAAACCCATATATTGAAATCAATTCAACTTTTTTCACTTGTGAATGTATGCTAATTCATTACATGTGAATTTTGTAATGATGAAGAATGGCTTTGGAAATCATTTTGTAATTTTTTTTTATAAATGGATGTTATTGTTATGTTGTTTGAAAATGCAAACTCTTATGAGAGTTTAAAGTGATACACTATGTTCATACTTGATTTAATATTGGCATGATGTCAAAAGAAGGCTTGAGTATTACTACTGCAACAAATGTTGCATTGGGTGAAATCTTTGAGTGTAATATTTGCTTCCATGAAGCAAGTGAGGCAGTGGTAACATGTTGTGGGCATCTGTTTTGTTGGCCGTGTTTGTATATGTGGTTGTATGTGCATTCCTCGCAACAAAGTTGCCCTGTTTGTAAAGGCAAAATTGAAGAGGGTAATATCACTCCAATTTATGGACCAACAAACTCAGTGTCAGGGAAAGCATTGTGGATAGATGGAGTGTCTAAAGACAACGAAGGTGAGAGAATAATTCCACCACGACCGCAAGCTCAAAGGATAAAATGTACTGGGCGCTTGGAGTGTGCTCTCGATGAAAGGGAAGATGGTCACATTGAGGTACGTCAATTGATGGAAGGACAAGCTCAACAACCAAATGAATTTGAACAAAGTTCTCTAGAGCTTGCATCTAGTATCCCCTTACCAGACCAATCAAATTTAGAAGAAATTGTTACAGTGGAACCTAATGAACAAACATTAGAAGTTCCAGATGTGGAGGTTCTTTTGGAAAGTGTCGATAGTGGCAATGAGAATCTTCAAGGCAACATATTAGCCCACCTTGATCAACGCCAACTCAATGGAGTAAACTCATTGCACCAATTTCATGAAGATGATGAGACTACTTCAAAAAACATAGAAGACATTTTTGATTTTCAACATTCTACCATGTAAGGGACAATGAAAGAGTAGATTAATGGTGTATACTATCTCCACACACACAAAAGAAAAATTGCATTCAAAGGTTAAAATTCTCAATGGACATTGTTTACACCATATACACAAATGATAATTAAAAAAATGTCAACACAGTTGTGAAATGTTTTACATAGATGCAATATGGAGAAATTCATGGTTGTATTTGTCAATCATCCTTAACTTAGTGAAACTTTTTTTCGTTCATGAGCTAGACTACCTCTAATGATTCTCATGGCAACTTTCTATCAAGTCTAACCCTTTCTCAAAGACAAGATAATTAATTAATTAATTCAGCACATCCCTTCTCAGAACATAATAAAAGGATCTTGTGAATTCTTGCGGACAAGGAAAAGATAGAAAAAACATTAGTAGTACATAAAGGGTGCTTGTGATGGTCGAAGAATCAACAAAATTCTGAATATTACTCACAAACATCTGCCTCAGCCCTCTTGTAAAAAAATACAATTTTTTTGGGGTACAATCTTGAGCTCATCTTTGGAGTAAGGTATCAAGAGAAGACAAGCATTGGCAACTCACTAAACACCATGTATGCTCATTTCACTGACTGTCAAAACTTTTGAGTCTTTTTTTTTCTCATCTACAGCAGGGTGTGCTCTCACAGCTGCTAAAGAATGCTACTTGGGTCACAGAGAAACGAACGTCTTTCCAGTAATTTTTGAAAATTTGGGAGTGAAGATGGTGATTGCAATGTACCGTAAAGCTGATTGGATCCACACTCGCCGTCCCAGAGCTCCTCTACTGATCTGTAAGGGCTGTTGTTGTTGTTGTTGCACCACACTGTCGCTGAGTGGCACTCTAGTCTTGGGTTTTAATTTCGGAGAATCTCTCAAAGATCTTCCTCGTCGGAGGCTTCCAATCCCACACTGCGTTATTCTCTGCTATTCTGTCTGCATTGCTGCTTTTCACAATCACGCAAACTCCTTGCTGCAAACCCCACCTCTTATGACAATCAGCATGCATGCACTCAAATTATCAGCAAAGAAGCCCCTTCTTACGATACACGACCTTTTCGAAGATTGAGCACACTTCACAGCTGAAGTATACTAAGGTCAAGGATCATATTTGCAGTATTTTAAGAATTTAAATCCATCTACAAGTGTAAATTTTGGGAGATGTATAAAGCTGTGGAGAGATCTTTGGGTACAAGAGCTAATTAAATCTATGGAGATCCAAATATATTACTATGTATGAATTTCTTATTCAATTTCAAAGAGGGAGGTTGTAGATCAGTACGAGTGACAGTTGACAACTCCATTGCCCTTCATATCTCAGTGACCGTGGACATTGTGCCAAGTCATGCTCACACAACTTGCTAATAAAAAAAACCAAGTGTGCATGTATAGATGAGTTGCTGTTGGTATAGAATCAAGTCATTAATGGTGTACTATACCCTATCTTATGCATCAACTAGGGGGTACCACAGACAGAATAAGGAATGGGGATATTAGTAGTGCAATAGATAAATAACGGTACCTGAGCAGGAGCTTTCTTGTGTTTCGAAGCCAAGTCCAGGACGACTGGAAGAGACAGAATGTCGTTTCTCCCATAAAAGGTTCCATGGAGCTCCAAGGGCTGAGAATGCAGCCACATGAATTCCTCGAGTCTTGCAAAAATCTCGGAGAGTCTGCTGTTGCCAACCAGGATGCATTTCCACCTGTGGGATCAGGAACAGATACTGTTGAACGAACGAAGAGTACAGCCCAAAACAGGGCATCCCTAAACCCTAAACCTCCTGGTAGTACTAATGGGTTCAGAGTACCCATTTCCATCATTGAGAATCACAACGCTGGACAAAACTTGCGAAGTGGTGCATGCGCATTTTTCAACAATTCTTCAAACGTTGGAAGTTGTCACCCACTTCCACGAGCCGGGTAACAATTAAAAATTCATCTCCGAGTGCTTGTTTGATTGGCGACTCATCTTCATGTTTCCAGCAGTGGAGACTCATCTTCCTCTATTAGAAAATTGAGAGGAGATGGGGTTTCAAGTAACTTAAGATGATTGCAACTTTAGAAGCACTCAACGTTTAACACTTCAAATCCACTCTGAAATCCACTATTGCAAGCAAAAGACACATCACCATATCCTAAAAGCAAAACAGCAACTAAGTACTAGAGGGTGAGGGTGCTTGTAAGGTACTTGGCCCAAAGCTGGCTTGATCACTGCGTACGCATTCAAGCAGGCTCTCCAACTTCTGACTAGAAAAGTTTAACACGCTAAATGACTGGCGAAGTCTCCTTGAACTGTCAGTTCCATCGCCTGCCAGGTACTTTCAATATCCAAGGTCAAGAAGTCTTCTTTGGGAGGAAACCCTGTCCCTTTTCGGAACTTCAATGGCCAGTGTAGATCCCAACTGTAGATCCCTGACACAGGGCACGCAGCATTAGAATGCGAATAATCCGCATCAATGACTTTGAAATGAGCACAAAACTGATTGCAGGCTGTTAAGGTGGTAACCCAAGAGAGATTGACGGCATCTGAAATGCAACACCTAGAATGAGCACTAAAAGGGAAGCACAAACTCTCTGAAACCAACACAAGCTCTCACCAGTACCCAATTGAAATTTGAAGAAATTGTTCCATGGAGAAACCGACAAGAGTTGAAGCATTTTGTGTTTCAAGACTGTAGTTGAGTACCAACATCAAGTTCCCTATCATTTCAACTTTGAAAATCCACAGAATATTATCGAAGTATCATAGAAACAGGAAACGACTTGCATTGTGATTCTCTTCCATTTGCTAACACTCTGATCGAAGATTTCAGCCCATGTCCTCGTAGGATCATCAAAAATGTCGCAATTAGGGTTACCACAGTACCTGAGGCTTTGCTGCAGGCAGAGAAGCACATCCTGCGGGTCTTGATGCGTGCACAGGAGCTTCGTGGTCCCGAAAACCTCATCCGTCTTAGTAGCCCTTGAGAAAGCGCTTTGTGTGATTGCCTTGCCCACTTCCGCTTCGTTCCCATACAAAGGTGCGCAGTCAATGTGACGAAATCCTGCCCGTTGGACATTTATTCATTGTGAACTAGGTACACAGCCGAAATTCATAATCTCGATGAGCCCCTGTAAAGTGTAAACTCTTGCTCCGGTGGAGCTGAAATTCACAAACGAATGAGATGTTGTGGAATGAGCTGAAAAGCTAGGCTCGATTGGAAATGACGAGGGGAGGAGGGAAACGTGAAGGGCGGAGAAGACACTGCGTTGGGTAATTAAGATCGGCAGAGATGCCGGATGTTCCGAACGCTAAGGCGGGGACACGACCTTCTCCAGTAGTACACAGCCACTGCCCCTTCTTCAGATGCGTCATTCTGCTGATTCTTCCCCAATGCTGCTAGAGATTCTGCAAACTTGCAGAGAGAGGATATAAGGTAGCAGCACCCATAAGCACATTTTTAAGCAATTGGGAGCATGAAAAGCAGTGGACTGAGCTTGAAAAAAATATAGTGAAGTAAAAAAGAGGTAAGGAAAATTATTGGCATGATTTTCAGAGTTCCAATCGCAAGTATGTGATCATGCGGATTTTTCAAAGTCATAAATAACTGAAAATGTAAAGTAGTGTGTAGGGGACACTAAAATAGATCATTCTTGAAGTCTTAGCTGGGACCATGTGCTCCAAATACTATCTAGAATTGCTACCAAAATAGTAACATGCGGCAGTCATGGCCGTCAGAAAACATGCCAAAGTACCACGCTTAGGATACTGACAGGTCGTCAATGGTGGCGCACAGTCCGTTGCAACAAGTTGTCTCTGCGTTGGGAGTGGGTCTTTGGCCAAAATATTTGCACCCACCTGCAACATTAAGCAACCCCACCACCGAAGCTTGACTTCCCGGCATCCAATGCCCACATACCCTGTAGACACCCAGTTGGGACCCCAGCATCGAGAACCACAAGCCCAACGTCGAGGACCACGAGCCCAGCATCCCCATTCACGACCCCAACACCGAAGACCAGGGACCCACCCTCCACCATGTCAAGCTTGCATCTTGTCGCTACTGCGACCCCGCCTGTCAAGGGAGAGCCGTTGCACCCGCCGTTGGAAGCGCCGATGGAGCTCGGGGGGGTGCTGCGCTTCCCAAAAGCCCGGTGGTAATCTGACTTCCGCTCCCTCCATTGTTATTTCGTCGTTGCCTGACCTGCAACTCCAAATTCTTCCGCGCTCGTTCTGCTGCTTTCCGAGCGCGCTCTCGTTCTCGATCTGCTTTTTTTTGTTCGGCTTGAATTCGGCGCATGATCTTCTCGGCTTCCTTCCGTGTCTTCTCTTGTTCTCGTTCGGCCTTCCTCTGCTCAGCTTGCGTCTTGCGTTCTTCTCGTTCCTTGGCTACTGCTTCTTTTTTGGCAGCTTTTGCCGTCATGGCCTCAATGTAGTCGTCCGACGTCATCAAGATTGATTTTGAATAATCGATGAGAGGCTCTTGCATTGGAGTTCTGCGCCTGTTAGTTTCGACTCGCGGCAAGGGGAAGAGATTTCGATGGGCAGAGCTGCCTCCTCCCTCTCCGTCGCTTTCGGTGCTACTGTCGCCGCGGGAGACCTCCGACCCTGGCTCTGACTCCACGAAAAACTGTGGTGCAACTTCCTGCGTTTCGGGAATACAATCTTGTTGTTGCGGCTGTGGACTACCCGGTGATGCATCCTCCTGCTCCTCTTCGTCTACATCGTCTTGTGCACAAGCTTCAACATAACATTCACTTGGAGCCATGTGCAGATCCATCGCTGTTGGTCGGAGGGGCCAAATCCCTGTGGCCGAAAATCCCTTAGTGATTTTTGATGCTGTGAGTGCCCTGCTGAACGCCATGGACACCCATTCCGCAAGTTCTTCTTTTCTTGCCCCTCTTCCTTTGTTTTGAATGCTCCACTTATCTCTGAAATTTCTGAATGCTACTTTAAAAGGCTTGAAAACACTGACGTCAAGTGGTTGCAACCTGTGGCTAGTGTGGCTAGGAAGCGTGATTATATCAAGGCCTGCTGATTTGGCCTTTTGCACCACTTCAAGCGTTACATGCGAGCCGTGGCCATCTAGAACCAACAGGTGTCTATTTTCTTTTGAGATACCATACCTCTCTTGCACTATGGTAATGAAATGAGTGATCCATGCAGAAAATAGGAAACCCGTCATCCAACCGTTTGGCTGCATTGCCATGCAAGCCTTGGGTTCGCAGTTCACAATGTAGTTCCTTACCTTTCGTTTACCTTTAAAAATATAAAAATTTGGAATGTGTTGTCCTGCTGCATTCACACATGAGAGGACTGTGAGGTGCTCTTTGCTATTTGGAATTATTGTGTGCACAGATCTACTCCCACGTCTTGCAAAAACGAGAGTCCCTCCTCCACTCCTCCCTGCTTGGGCTCCTGTTTCATCAGCATTCCAGATGTGAGAGGGTAAGTAGCCATTGTGGTCATATGCTCTTTGTAGGTTGTCATAGAAGGATGCAACACTACTGGGATTTAAACCCCTTGCACGGCCTTCCTCCAACCCTTGTGGAGATCTCAAGGTGAGTTCTGGGTGACGGTTTCTAAACCATCTCAACCATCCGCGTCCAGGGATGCCGTCCTTGAATGGCGTCCATCGTTCTTGTGTAATTTCAGCCACCTTCCTCCTCAGCTCTAGAATAGAAATTGAATGTGCATGGTCTTGCATTTCCAACATCCATTTCACAAGTGCTGATTCTTCTTCCACTGAGAGGACGCCTTGACGCCCCTTCTTTCGCTTCATTACCCTCCCGTAAAGGTGGTCTCTAAGGGAGGACTGAGGAATCTCGAAATTCCTTGCCGCAACAGCAACTGTGCAGCCAGCATCAACTGCGGCCACTGCAGCAGCGAGTTGGGAGTCGGACCACCCCCCTGTTCGACACCTCTTCAGACTGTGGATCGGAGTTGGGCTTCGAGGCTCACCTTCTGCAACTGAAGCCATGCAGGTGGTCGGCGGTGCTGAAGCCCTCCGTCGCACTCCTCTTCTCGCGCTTGCAGGAACGTCACCTGGGTCGGAGTCGACCCCACAGCTCTCCATTTCGATCCTTGCAGCAGTTCCGCGCCCACCATCTGGACTGCATCCTCCGCCTTGTCCAGTTCCCCGCCAGTCGTAGAAGCCTGAAGATCTAGGTAGCGTTGCCACGGGTCTGTTGATTTGACGATGCAAGTTCATTTCTTGAATGTTGTGGTGTTGTTGAAAGGGAGACCATGCCGCTACACTTCTCCCAAGTCCATATTGCAGTTCCGTAACCCATGTTTCAGGTACCATGTCGTCTTGAGTATCTTCACTATAATGTTCAGCTGGTCGACTAGCAGAAGACATCGGTAACTAAATGGTCACTCCTTACTGCAGACACTGATCAATGAATTCACAAACGAATGTTTTGAAATCGCAGAGTAATCCCAAACTGATTTTCCCAAATCTCACTGTATAGAGCTGAAGCTTACACCCAAGTCCACATGAACTTGTCTCTCAGAAAGTTAATCGCTCTTCCATGCACTGAAAATTCAAGAAAATTCATTCTAAGTCTCCCATGCACTGGAGTTGCCGCTCAAACTCTGAGGCTTCAGGGACTGCCTGTAACTTAATGAACGAGTTGCTGATGCCGTTAATCAATAACCGATGCTTTTAATCAACCAACCGCTACACCTGTTAGTTTAAACCACAGACTTTAATTTCCTAAACCACCACTTGTGGATGCTTACTTCGATGCTTGTTAATATCCATTCGCCACTTTGCCATGCAAATAATGACGGGAATGGCATGTAATACTGACAAGGTGCGTCCCATATCTGCCTCCATTTGGCCCCTGATCATTACAGATTGTTCATTTAAATGTTATTAAGAGCCCCCATGGCCACTAGCAAATTGAATTTAACCGCCTCCCCATTCACCTTCCTATTTTTTTCATTGATTTAGTGCAGTACTAAGATCCGTCATTCAACTACCTTATCTCCGAATCCCCTGACACCATAACCCGATGCATAGTGCACCCATCACCATAATTTTTCCTGTGCTGCCAGTCATGGGATCTTGAACCACGGATATGGATACATAAATAGGTCACGCCCATAGAGACAGTCATGCTTATGGGTGCTGCTACCTTAGAACCGGTGTACTGGAAGAGAGTCTTCCCAATGTTCGTGGAGATTCTGCAAGTTTAGCAGACAGAGAGAATGATGCGTACTTGAAGCGTCTGTTCTTTCAACGCCAGTTCAAGACGTGCAACAATAGTAGGACAACCGCCTTTTACCTGTTACCGTGAAACCTCTCATTACCACGGACACCACCCATTACCGCGGCGACCTCTCCCTCTCTCTCATCCGCATCATTGCTCGCATCATTGCTCGCGGAAGATCTTCACTTCTCATCAGATTTTCTTATCGTTGAAGCGGATGTGCAAACACGCGGAGTGGATTGCCGTCATCGCCGCTGACTTACAGTATCATGTAGAGTCGCTAATGTTCATCAGTCGGAGAGGTTAAGGATTGCACCGAAGTTGGGTTTCACGGTGAGGAGGGAGGACCTTGCAGAGTTTCTTGCTGTTACTGCCATTTCGTTTATTTGCGGCTCTTCTTGTGCTTCAGTCATCGAATTGGGTACGACATCATCAGGCAGTTCACGTGCAACCGCCTTGCTATTTTGACCTAATTTTCCTAATTTTCCTTCGTTGTGCTCGTCGTCACATCCATGTCCCGGGTTTTGCCTTCAGAGGCTCAAAACAACTCAGTGGCTACTCCATCGTGCGCAGCAATTTGAGCTGGGTTATCACGTCGTTTAGCGAGCGATTAAGTAGAGTAGGAGGATTGTGCCCTATCAAATTTAGGTCAATTCCTGTCGCTCGCTTGCGTCTATTTAGGATAAGATGCTTGTTTGGACTGCTTGATGCTTTGGAGCTGCTGTTTGAGATTTTTTTCTTTCCTTTTGCGTTTCTCTTCTTAATTGGAATGTGAAACAGAGTGTCGATTTTGCTGAGAACGACGAAAGCTATCTGCGTTGATGGTCCCAAACAGGATAGGCCCTCCTCATGTTGTGACCTTAGGGTTTAGGTCAATGATAGGTAGAAATCTTGTGATCAAATTCTGTGATCAACGACATAGAGTGAGAAAAATTTAGCGAAATCCTCATGATAGTCTTGTTATTTGCAAATTTCGTATCCAAAATATGGAAATCTGAGAGAGAAATGTAGTTAAGGGAGACAGGATTCTATTTAAATTTCTCTCTTTGTCGTTTTGCTTCTGATCTATGGTCAAGAAACGTTCTTTCCTTCCGTTCTCTATGTAATTGATTGCACTGGTGTGGTATGTTACTCAAACCATCGACTGAATTTCACCTGTTGTGCAGGATGAGCGAGCATTATTCTGATCTGGAACGCAGTGCGTTCAAGAGGCAGGGAAGTTCAGAATGAGGCGACAGCTAAATTACACAGGAACGTTATGAACTACTTATATTCTTAAGTACTAGTGTCTCTTGCAAAGAAATTCAGTTTTCAGTCAAAGCCTGGCCTGAGGCCTCTGGTGCTGAACTGTAGCAACTCTATTCCTTGTAGCATGAGAATCGAATTGTGATGGGTTCAATGAGTAGTCCTTCACTATCAATCTCCCGGGCATCATCAAGCTGCCCTACCCTTCAAGTGAAGGCTTTTGAATGCCGCAGAGATTCCCAGTCATTAGGTCACATCCGACCGTTTGAGCATCCTTGCAAAGCCCTGGAGTGTCACCATGCACGAAGACTTATTTCAGATGTGAAGACGTCAAGGAGAACCTCTCGAACGCGCGCTGTCCTTGGCCAACGAGGCTCTGGTGCTAGTCAGGACCCTGGCAACAATGAAGCCAAACTGCAGCGAACTGGGGACCCCAGCGGCGATGAGGCCTCCGTGATGGAGCCTGCAAGAGCCATGACAGGGCAGGAAACTCCAGTCTCCGATTCATACGGCAAGCCTGAGCTAGAACACGAGGGCTTGGTAATTTCAAATGGCGAAATTGGTGCATGGGATGGCAGCCGCGTTGGATCCCCAATCGTCCGACGCTATGTGAGTGACAACGAAGAACGGTGGTGCATGTGGTATGCAGGGGAGTCTCTGGATGAATCCAAGGGTACCACTGTGGGCATCGCCGTTTCCTCGAACGGCATGCACTGGCGAAGGGGTAAATCGAAGGTCGACACCGAAAAATATGGTGAGGAGGGTGCAGTAGGGCTCGTGCTGGACCGGAGTGACAATTGGTGGGCTTTCGACACACAGCACTTGTTTCCCTCAGATGTGCTCATCATGTCCAGTGCAAAGGTGCGAGCTGCCAGCGGTGTGTACTGGCTCTACTACTCCGGCGCGGATGTGGAGGATTTTTCTCTGCCATTGAATACCATATCGCCACCAGGCTCCGAAAGGTTTTTACGAGGTCGAATGCGTCCTGGTCTTGCCATTAGCAACGATGGCCGCAACTGGGCGCGAGTGGAAGGTGACCACCATAGTGGAGCTCTTTTTGACGTGGGTGCTGAAGGCGAGTGGGACTCTCTGTTCATTGCAGCCCCGCAAGTTGTCTACCACGAGGCAGGCGACATCCGCATGTATTATCACTCCTTGGACCCCAACACGGGTAGGTATTGTGTGGGATTTGCACGCTCAAGAGACGCCATGCGGTGGCTCAAATTCGGGAAGATTCTGGAGGGAGGTGATCCGGGGTCGTTTGATGAGCTGGGAATTGCTGCTCGCCATGTCGTGGAGAATCCAAACGGGAGGGGCTACGTCATGGTTTACGAAGGCATTGATGCGAATGGCAGAACCAGCATTGGCATGGCGAAGTCTGATGCAGGCTTACTGAAGTGGGAGAGGTGCCAAGAGGAACCAATTTTCCGGCCTGCAGAATCCGCACAGGCTTGGGATGGAGCCGGCGTGGGCTCCCCTTGCTTGGTGCACATGGATGGGGACGAATGGAGGTTGTATTATGTTGGTGTTTCGGCTGCCGGCGCCACGGCCATTGGCATGGCCGTGAATGTCGAGGGCTCGCTCACTGAGTTCAAGAGGTGGCATAATTTCGCCCTCAACTGAACGGTCCGAGGAGAAATGGCTGTGGCCGAGCACGGACTTCCCGTAATTGTGAGGTGAATTGGGATGAACTGGTATATTTATTATTTTCATTGTAAAGCTCGGTGTAATCTGTGGTAGCGGTTCCTGGCTCTTAGTTTTAGGCTTCAAGTATGAAAACGCCCTTCTGTAATGGGTAGACGTACATTCAATGTCAAGTACCATATTCCATGCCCTCGCTCACCGTAACTTTGTATGATTCTTGAAACATGCTTGCACTCTGAGTATGGCTAACATTCAGGAAGCGAAGCCAAAGAGGAGCAAGCAAAACGGTACCCAAGATATTCCTTTGCATTTGGCTTTTCGCTTTTCGCTTGCTTATGTGCCCGTTTATGTACTGCTTCGGTTGATATAATTGGAATTTCGGAAACGGGGTAGCTTGTATCGGTATTTGTATTGGTAGGACTAACGGGCTTCGAATTGCTCTCAATCACGTGTGCGCACAAATTGACGTTTGGAAGTTGTCCACTAGATGTGTTTCTGTGTACATTTTGTACAGATTTCCAGAGGGTGTGCAGTACAAGGAATGTGCAATTGCAATGTCTATCTCTACCCCATCCAATGTATGCCGTATTTTGCCATTGCCACTAAATAGGAGTGAAAATGATTTTGCATTACTTTCAGAGATGAAATCACAAGTCTTCTGTACGTAATTTTTTTTGTGAAAGATTTGAAATCACTGTGATTTTTTTAAGAAAATGTGAAGAAAACTCGAATCAAATACAAAACATGCTAAAAAGAAATCTGGAAATTGCACCACAGGTGTATACCGTAGGGGAGACTGTCAGAAGTGCAAACCAGGTTTCGTTGCCCTTCTTTAATTAAAATAAATAAATCAGCAAACCGCATTAATGGACCAAAGTTCAGATTACTATAAAATATATTATTTTAGGAATTTTTTAGATCTCAAATTGGAATAAATAGTAGACTTGATGAATGTTATTTCATTAATTGGGCTCAAAATTAACCCCTAAATGTCCAAGGCCTTTTTTGAGCTTCTTTGAATTTGCTTGAAATTGAATAGAAAGTGAACATTTTGATAAGTTCTATCAATTTGTTTTAATTGTAACTGTACAAATTCAAATTCATGTTAGAGATGACATGGGAAAGAAAACGCAATAATACCACTTATGGATTGAAAGATTATATTGCTTGATCATGAGTGTGTTAAAATTGTGAAAGTGATTTGAAGTCTTTTAATCCACTATTCATGTGTCAAATCTAAATATTTGGTCACCAAAAAGATATGAGGTTAAAGGACCTAACATGTATAACCCCAATCAATTTATGGCTTCTCAAAATCTATTCTACAATTTTTTTAAACAAATTTCTAATGTGATTTTTTCTCCAAGATCTAGTGTATTTGAGGCTCGTTTCCAAGAGCCCTCAACACTACAAAGAGTCGAGATTGCAATGGACACCCTTGCACAAAATCTTGAATAGAAAAATCATAATCAATCATTTTCAAAATAAGATTTTTGATGTTAAAACTAGACTTTAGAAAAGATTTTTTCAAAAACATAAGCTATTAAAAATAGCAACTTGGTTAGGTTTTATTTAACTTCAAAATATTGTCAACATCAAAATTTGATGCCTCAAGCATTTATTTTAAGGGTTAAAGAAAAAAAAATTCATATTGCTATAATTCATACCAAGAGCATGGGCCAAATGTTGCAACATACATCCCAAGCAAATACACTCAAAATACTCTAAGAAAAATATTAGACAAAAATAAAAAAATTTAGTGCTCTAGTAAGTTCCTTTTTTTGTTTTATTTAAAATTTGTAGTATTCCTAATATTGTGTTTCTTACTAATACCATATAAAACTAATATTTTTCATCTTGCATAATTAAAAATTCAAATCAAGTACACCAAATTTCAATTTCAAAAAACAAAACTCCATTTTTTGTGAATTATTTCATTTAATATTCATAAAAATTGTTAGCTCAGAGTAAACACAATTGGTTGGTAAAATCTCCCTACCTATGATAACTCATTAGCAGCACCAAGCCAAACACTATCACACTACTGCTTAAACAGACTCAACAGGGTTTGAACCCAGATTACATAATTATGATACAAAGCTCCTCTCCAACCAACGGAAGAACTCATGACTTGACAATCTCCGACTTCATTCTAGCCATTTTATACCACCATTCATTAATACCACATCCGTCAGTTACTTTTGTTAGTTACTAGTCACTATAGTGTCTATTCTCGAAAGGGGGAGTAGGAGTCTTGCACCAATGGCCCTTTGTCCGGTTGGGCATTGACTCATTGGCTAGATGAACGGACACTTTACTCACGCCAGCCTCTTCATGGGACCATTTTATACCACCATTCATTAATACCACATCCGTCAGTTACTTTTGTTAGTTACTAGTCACTATAGTGTCTATTCTCGAAAGGGGGAGTAGCAGTCTTGCACCAATGGCCCTTTGTCCGGTTGGGCATTGACTCACTGGCTAGATGAACGGACACTTTACTCACGCCAGCCTCTTCATGGGACCAGAGTTTCTACTACTCTACTAGTAACAATGCCCAAATTTTGTAAAATAGACTAAGTATCTCTATATTTTAACTACTAAATATTTTATCAAATTGAGCCAACTGAAGTAATATATTTTGACAAAGATATAAGCAAAACATATTAACCTAAACTTCTGAAAGTCATACATTTACAAAGCCCAAAACAATGGTAGCCAGGGTGGGTGGTCTCTTTTTTATGGATTCCAAGGCAGCGACTGAAGACTGTTCCACCCTTCCAGCAACGAGTCCGAGTCTTTCATTCTCTCCTTCAAAGCTCCAGCCATGTGCTCCCCGGCCTCCACCCTGGTCTCCGCATAATCCACAATTCGCGTCATTTGTCCCCCGCCTCGATCTTGCGTCACCACCACCAAGATCGTCTTGAAGAAATCCCGCAACATGTTGAATCCTCGACGAATCTCCCTTGGCTCCGTGTTTTCCAGTTCAATCAGCGACATTTCCCCTTGATTCTTCAGCATCTTGTACAAGTCGCAATCATTCGGAAGATTAGCCGTGATGAAAGCCGTGTGCAGACGCGCATTAAGCACCGTGATCTTCCGCCACATCTCGTCAAGGGACATGGTGCTGGTGTTATCCTGCCCGTCCGTGAACGGCACCAGAAAGAAATCCGCCGTCTTGTTGGTCTTCCACGTCTCCCGAATCTGGTCCATGGCGATTACCACGGCATCGTACAACCGGGTCGCACTGTAATTCTCCTTGTTGTCCAGCTCACTGCGGTACTTCTCCCGGATGAAGTCGATCTGGGTGTGGAAGTCCTTCTGCTGCACCGAGCACAGACACTGCGTGCGCTTGTTGAACATCCAAACCACAATCTGGTCGTGAGGGTGCACGACGTCCGGGTTGTGTAAAATCAAGTTGGCGAAATTCTCGAGAAGAGACTCGTACACGCGCTTGCTTTTTTCGGTGGAGCAGTGGTCCCAGGTGGAAGCGGAGGCGTCAAGGAGGAAATGGAAGAAGGCTTTTCCGTTTGTGGGAGGCAGGATGTTGTACTCGCCCCAAGCATTTCTGGAGCCGTCCGCGCTTGTTCCTGTCGCCTTCCAGCTCTCATAAAAGAAGGATGCAGAACGGGATTGCGAAGTACTCCCGATACCCCGTGGTGCCAGGGGTCTAAACCTCAACATGATGCTCGAATTCTAACTAAGTATGAATCCCTAGCCTCTAGAAACTTTTCAGAGTCTATCGATCGAGCTAATTCCCTATATATGCCAGAAACAGACGAATTTTCCCCGCTTGTCTGCACTCTAACTACAAAACTACTACATGCGTACTAGCAAAGGTATTTAGGCTCAAAAGCTCGGCTCCCAGACTCCAAAACGATGTGCGCCGCTTGCCTGCAACTCCCAACTACAAAACTACTGCAGGCGTTCCAGCGAAGGTATTTAATCTCCAAGCCCGGCCCTTTCTGATACATCAGCATTGCATTGGCTCAAGCCTAGCTACAACTGAAAACCCGGGCCCAAGTTTTGTGATCAATAATATCTAACAGTACTATGTCACAGGAATTCTGTCACTAACAAACACTGATTTTTGACTACCCTTTTGACAGTTGATATGGATTTTGTCTGCACCGCGCGCCTTGTATCGGATGGAGCGATTTCCGTTCTCTCTTGCCATGAAATGAAAAATATGTGTACAAATAATGTATTTTTTTTCTTGTCTGTACAGACTACTGAAGGCCGGAGGCCGGACCCAGCTGATAGGAGATCTAAGCTTGCCTCTAGTACTGTACTCTACATCCTCTTGGGACAACATCCTGTTCATCCTCTTGGACAACATGTGCCTACAGTCTCAGATTTTAGGACATCTGGTACAGTACTTACTTTTTGGGTGTTTTTCTTTTGACAATTAATGTGGGGCATCTGTTAGGAAGTTTGTGTGTGTACATTCCTGTGGGAACTTGGAACAGAGGCTTTTCTTGCTCATCACTTTTGGCGGTAGGCGTTACTCTACAATATTTAACCAGAAATGAATTAATCCGAGGCACTGGGCCAGCTGAAGATTCGAAACTTTGAACAAATCATTGCACAATACCAAGAACTTCTGTTTAATAACCCTAAACACTAAGCAAAGGAGTCATAAAATATCAGTTGTAGTAAGCAAACAAAACGGTCCATATGAACATGTCCGCTTTTATACGGAAAGTCGAAAACCAACCCTAAATGCCTCTTTGAATTACTCACATGGGCAATTTTGTTAAAATGGCGCCATTCCGCTATTTTGGCAGTTTTCACAGTTTAGACCGGGCGGTCTGAAGTGTACAACTGTCTTAGATGTTTGAAATCTATACCTTTTCTAGATTTCTGAAATCTACTCATATCGTAGATGTAACTTTGAAAATCCAAACCCTGAAATCTGAAATCTATATAAGTGTTAGATCTCTGAAATCTATATAAACCAAAGATTTCTAAAATCTTCACACGTACTAGATGTTACTTTTACAGTTCAGACTGGGCGATCTGAAAATGGCACATGGAATACCGCCATTTTAAGGAAATTGCCCATTCACCCCCTTCAAGGTTCGTAAATTGGGTACCAAAAAAACTTTGACACTTCATAACTTTTGTATATGGTATCCAAATGTCACGTTCTTTGGTGTGTTGGAATCTCCTTTCACTTGCCAATGAGAACATACAAAAATTTGAACAGTCTAACAATAGTAACTAACTAGGCACAACTGGTAGCAAAAAAATGACGGTGTGGGCTGCAAGCTGGTTGTGCCAGCAGCAGGTAACTTTCTAACAGTTATCGAATTGTCTGCACAGACAATCTCAAGGAAGGTGCTGTAGCGTCTTCGGAAGTCTGTACCGGGACGCATTCAAGCATTGAAATTACAAAAGCTCAGAAAAGCACCGTCATGTACTGGATATGGTATTAGCAAAGAAACACTTTCCAATTTTGTGCCCAAAGGAGTAGTATTGTAAAGGAGTAAGTCTATGAACTTCAAACAAAACTTACAAAAAACAAGGAACTTAGTAGGGCAGTCACTCAAAATAATGTATTCGTCAAATATTTTTCTAAGAATTCCTTGGACGTACATTTGCTGGAGATGGTGGTGGGAATTTTCTCATGGAAGTTTGGGCTACTAACGGTATAATTAAAGCCCGTTGAATGTGAGAAATTTCTACCGACAAAGGCAGTGCATGATTGTGATCATTTGTTTACTGCTTTTGCTATATCATGTCCAAAATCCGAACAAAGTTGTGACCGGGCAGAGTGAAGGCAACATCTTGAATGTTTATTCCTTCACTCACTTCCAGCAAATGCAAAGGTCGCATTTGGATTATCCCATCTTCAATTTAACCCCTTAATGCCTTGATCCTTTTTCTAATTTTGGCACATTTTTGCTTATATCTTTCTACAGAAATATCATTTACCGCAATTTCATGAAATTGATCATTAAGGAAGGTTGTCTTTTCAAGATTCAAGTGTTACATTGGATGAATGAAAAGTTAGTTGGACAAATCAAAGCCTCGAAGCCCTCTGTTCATCGTCCACAATATGGACGTCAGAGCGCTTAAGGGTTAAGTCTTCCAGGGTGACATTTCTACCACATTTGGATCTCCGACAACATCAGAGATTCGTTTCAACCTGTGATCGAGCTCTTATTTACAATTTTTGAATTTGACCTTTTGCACATATTTTATAGTTACCCGATTTTATATATGGCGATGCTTGAATTGTTTTTCAATCCATACTATTGAAAGGTAGGTACACCCAAATGTGCCGCTGGCCTTAAAAGTGCCATCTTCACTATAATCAGTTTTGTACCTAATTATATAGAAGAAACGCTTTTAGAATCAAACTTTGTTCCTTAATAACTTTTGCATACAGTATCCAAATTCTCTGGTGCATTGGAACCTCCTTTCACTTGCCAACAAGAATATGTGAAAATCTGACCAGTCTAATAATAGTGAATAAGCTCAATAGCAAAAAGTGGCAGTTTTGGATGTACCTGCTTTACTAGGATGGAATCTGGAGAGTCATTTCCTCAAAAACGTAGCTTTGAATCCAGATAATACTCTAACCTACCATGTGGACAAACTTCCATTCGATTTTGAGACAATTCTCCTTTGCAACAACAAATTAATCATAATGCAAGGAATAACAATCTTGATTTCCTTCGTACTAAGGTAACAAGTCCATAAAGCGCTCAAGCTCTAAAATCACCCACCTCTTGAAATGTACACTAGTTTTACATGTTTTCTTTTTCATGGTATTAGCAATGTACAAATAGTGTACATTTCAGGACGTGGGCAATTTTAGAGCCCACTGCATTTGAACTTCAAAAATAAATAAATAATTCCAGAAAGCTCCAAAACATATGAAATAACTTGGGTTAGATGCCAATTCCACTCGTCTTTGAAGGATAATTTACTAAAAAATATTTCAAAAAGTTTCACCTCCCCAAAAATTAGTTCCAGCTCTTAAATGGTTAATTTATGGACCCGCTACCTTGGTCACCTCTACTAGTACCAACATGTGACTATTTGTGAGTGATTTTTATTATGCAAATTAACCTTTAGTAATGCCCCAATCCTTTTTACTACCTTTGATTCTAAAAAAAAATCGTGTTTTCTTTGTAAATCACAAAGGAAATATGGGTCTTTTTTCAAAAATAGAGGGAGTAGAAGTTTTGGATATTTTGCTTGTAATTATCTTTGTTGAAATATACCACTTGGTTCAATTTGATCAAATAGGTTGTCTCTAAAAAATTCAAGTATCACTTTGGATGAATGGAAAATTATTTGGAGAAAACATTGTCTAGAAGCATCCGCATTTTGGACTTGAGAATCTTTAATTAGGGGTTAAGATCTCTACTTGTAGGAGATATTTGTGGTCTGAGAATGTATGGCATGGGAAGAATCTCACAAGATGTACATCAATAGGATAATTCTATTGAAGTTATTATTTGCTCAGATGAATATTCAATTTATTAAAATAATAGGCTAAATTTAAATGATGTCGGTTTCAATAACAATTAAACCACATGAACACCATCTATGTCATTGAAGGCCTAGCCACATTGGTTAAACGGATTGCTAGAGTAGTTAGGTAAATGAATCTATTGAAAAAAGTTCCCTCTTTGAAGATAATTAATATCCTCTTCAAAATAGTAGTCAATGTCTTGAATTGGCAATTTTTCCATTCTCACAAACAATAGTTGCACTTTGGTATTTGAACTGAAGAATTAGTCCAAAATTATATAAAAACTTTGTCTATAGTATTGCAACAATGTCTTGTCTCTTAAATTTGCAAAAACACATTCTATTCACAACTTCATGAGTATTGGCTATAGAGCTAGTGCGGTCTTGGCATAGAAAGAAAGGTAAGACGTCCTTAAAGATTCAATAATAATACAACATTATATTAAGTAGTGATGTACTGATATAACTTGAGGCAAATTTTTGTTGAACTACAATGTTGAAATTTTTTATTGGAGTATTTTGTGAAAGATAATTTTCTTTTTTTTGGAAAGCATGATACTTGATATGGCTTCATTTTATTCAATTTTTGTTAATGAATAAGAAGTCATGACTGTGAGATTTGGTTTGTAATCCCTCTATAACCCCCCTCTTTGATCCACATTGAACAAATGCCAATCCTTTTTTTAGATTACACTTGGATTTTTATTCAATTTTTGTACTCTCTTGATATGCATGCAATCTTTTTGGTTCTTTGTCCAAATATAAATACTTTTCTCCCCCTTGAAACTTCAAGTTTCAAAAGGGGATCGGATAAAAGAGTTTTTTCCATCTACATATCCAATACTTCTTTTTTTTCTTGCCATTGATTGTATTATTATTCAAAATCAAGCACTTAAACAATGACAACAAACCCATTACGTGTATACATCTAGAATTTGGTATTAAAAAAAATACAACATTAAATATACCATGACTCTTCCAATACTAATTCTCTATGGGATTTTCTAACAATTGTAGAATCTACTCTATTTTCACTCGCTCATAGACTATCTTTGTTGACTATAGGCTATTGCATGGAGTAGATTGAAAATTGTGTGTAGGGTTAACCCATAAAGGACCAAGGCCTTTTTTCTGTCAAAAAACACTCAAAACTGCCATTTCTACAGCGAAGAGTAAAAAAGTTTGGAAATTGTTTTTCCCCCACATCCAACTGTAGGATCTTACACCTTACTAGTATGAAAATGTGTGGAAAAAATTTCAGAATTTTTCACCATACAGATTGCAAGATATCTGTGTTTAAAGTGAAAAAAACAAGTTTTTCAGCACATTGCGGGACTAGATTATTTGACTTTGAACATTTTTAACTTAAATTTTTTGCACTACAGAGTTTTGAGCTTTAAATCATTATAGTGGAGAATTGAGTTGAAAGTCTAGGAAAAAAAAAAGGTTTTCAAAAAAACTTAATTTTCATTCTTAAAAAAATTAGAGAATAGAAGTAGATACGAGATTGAATGAAAATCTATTTTATTGATATATCTAAGATAGAATTAAAATGCACTAATCTCCATGGTGAGATTGTTCTAGCAAGCAAACTAAACCACGTGGAACTTCTTTTTTTGAAAAACTGTCAAAATTGCATTTAGAAATGAATCCAACAAGTTATTTTTTCAAGAAGATGCTCTAATTGCCCGAAAAACAAGATTGTCCATAACTTTCTCATAAAAAATCCAAATGAAATGAATCAAAGCTTTCCAAATAGACAAAAATATAATCTATGAGGAAAAAAAATTCAGAAAAAAAAATTCAAATTTTTGCAAATTTGATTTGTTGCCAGATCTCCTCTGTTTTGAGCTATATGGGCATAACTTTTGTTCCCGGGCACCAATTGGAAAAAAAAAAATATTCCCACAAAGGTAATCAATTTTCCTATCTTCAAAAAAAGTTTCAAAAAATCAAGAGAAAAATTCAGCCCGAAATCCATTTGTCCCCTGAGGGGACACTTGGTCCTTTAGGGGTTAACTTGTACAAAATGCTAGCTTTAAATTACGTATACAAACTAAGGATGTATAATAATTTCATGGTTATATAAAGTATTTTGTTCCCGTAATGACTGTCCCTCCTCCTAATTATTCCTTTTTTCAATGTTTCCTATGACCAGCCCAAAAGTGTTAGAAGTGAGCACCATCTGTCGAGCTGTCCGTTGACCATGAAACCCCTAGTTATTTGTGGTGTTCCACATGAATCTCTTAGTGTGCTTCATTGCTTTCCCTTGCTTTATGTCTCACCTGCTTCTACATTCATTCAAGTAACTCATTTTCTATAATTTTTTCCTATGATCAGATAGTAGCAAATGGCGGCAGAGACATATGACTAAAGGATGTGTCTACAGTATTGTACCGCTCGCAATGGAAATGGTTGAATATAGTTTTGGACTTAAAACAGGATTCTTTGCCAATGCACATCTAAGTTGTCCACTAGAGAATTGATTCTTTACGGTGTCTTTAAGAGTAGAATATCTGCTCAAACACTTGCTATTGTTGATATGAAGGCTGTCATGCCGCATCCACGGGTGGAAAATTTCTTCTAGGAGATATCCCTATCTACAAACCGCGTTGTAGTATGGTCCTCCATGTTGAAGAAAAAAATGGAGGACATTGCAAGGCACTTGATTCAACCCCTATGATATTTTAGGACAAGAACATTGTAGGAAGATTGAAATTGCAAAGGGAAAATTCCTGCCACACTTGGACAATCCAAAAAAACGCTTTTCTTCAAAGTTCTAGCAAACCAATTGTTTTCAAACATTAGCGGATCAACTTCCTTCAATGTAGACAACACCCTTCTCATTGATGACTCTTTTGAGAAGAATATTTGTAATAAGAGAGGGAATGCAATTTTCTTGAGAACATGGACTTGTGCTCAAGTAGATGACAACATGTTGATGGATATTGTTGCACCATGGCTTCATCAACTGCACAAAAATTGTAATCTAATAGAATTACGAAAATATATGAACCTAAACCAAACAGGATATGACCCACTCCCTTCGAATGGAAGATTGTATTCTTGTATTCTAGACGGAATCTATAGGGGAGTCTGCAAATAGAATGAGGATACAATTTGAACTTTCAAGGATAAATTATGTCATTAATCGATTTCAAGAATGGTAGGACATGAAGTTTCACATGTTTAACTCTAGGATCCGGGTTTGAGATTTTTGTATAGTGAGGTCCCAATCAAAATGGCGTTTTTGAAATCACAGTGAAAGAAATTTCAATGCTGCCAACTTTGACGGCCTCTCCAGAGCTGAAAATTTGATATTTTACCACAAGTGTTTTACCAAAGCATAATTTTTATGTTAATAACACGTGTACAAAATTTCAAGGCCAAAATATTCACCAAAAAGCATTTATTTAAAATCTACTAGCATGGATAGCTATGAGAAAAATTTCACTACTTCCAACTTTGACACCCTCTCAAGGATTGACATTTTTTTCTTTTCCTATGGAAAATTTGGCACAAGACCATCTATATGTTGATTAAGTGTGTGAAAAATTTCAAGTCCAAGAGACTCCCATTAAAATAGATATTCAAAATCTCCCAACATGTGTAGTTGTGAAAAATAATTCACTATTATCAACTTCAACACTATCCGAAGGGTTGAAAATTGCTTGTTTACCATGAAATTTTTATTGTCAAGTCATCTCTATGTTAATAACATGTATACCCAATTTCAAAGTCAAAAAATTCACTCGAATAAAGATATGCTAATTCTACCAATATGTGTAATTGTGAGAAAAAAAAATTCAGCCCTTGGGATAGTGTCATTTTTTGGGTAAAGTTTGACACGAATGTAGAAAGTCATTCGCACAACTACACATGTTGGTAGAATTAGTTATATTTTTTTGGTAATTCTTTTGGCCTTGAAATTTAGCACACATTTTATTACTATTGAGATGGTCTTATGCCAAAAAAATCTATAAAAAAAAAAATCAGCCCTAGGGAGGGTGTTGAAGTTAGCAACTTTAAAATTGTTTTTCATAGTTACACTTGTTGGTAGATTTTGAACATTTTTTGGGGGTGAAACTTTTGGACTTGAAATTTGGCATACATGTTATCAACATAGAGATGATCCCTTGCCAAAAATTTCATGGTAAATTAACAATTTTTTAGCCATAGGGAAAGTGTCGAAGTTGGTAATAGTGAAATGGTTTTCTTAATTGTTTCTCACAACTACACATGTTAGGAGATTTTGAATATCTATTTCTGTGAGGACCTTTTGAAATTGAAATTTTTCACACATGTAATTAACATATAGATGGTCCTATGCCAAAATATCCATAGGAAAAAAAATTCAGTCCTTAGGAGGGTGTCAAAGTTGAAAGTAGTGAAATTTTTCTCATAGCTACATATGTTGGTAAATTTCAAATGTCTTTTTTATGTAAATATTTTGGCCTCAAAAAATTTTAAACGCAATATTAATATAAAGATGATGCTGTGGTAAATTTTTCATGGTAAAATACCAATTTTTTAGCTCTCGAAAGTCTGTCAAAGTTGGCAGTATTGAAATTTCCTTCACTACAATTTCAAAAACGCCATTTTGATTGGGCCCCCATTGTACATAGGCTTTGTTGGTTTCTTGAACATGTATTATATAATTTTTTTGACACCATATAATAAGCTTTGTAAATTCTACGAACTTGTTTCTATATGTTTATGCTTGCAGATCTTAAACCAAGACTTTATGTTTGTCCGGGCCTTCCTTTTCACCTATTTTTGCTTGAGTTAAAGATAATGGGTGTGTTGCCTTCGTATTCTTCTTTTGTTTCAAGTGGGAGGATCAAATTTTTCCTTGCAGTCCCTAGATAAGTGGATGATAAGGAGCCTGCGTTTTGGATCTAAGGCATCATTGTCTAAGAGGTCAGGTTTAGCTTAGAGGAGCTGCTTGCCATCTCATTAATTGAGGCCTTATGTGATGTGCTCCACCACGGACGCGGTGGTGGCAGTCATAGATTTTTCTAGAGACAATGTGGAAAAAAATGTCGTCGACAATCCTCTAAGTCGAGGTCCACCTAGGACACCTATTTTCTTGTTGTTGCCATTGAAACATATAGCCTTCACACCACAGCATGAGCATACTAAGGCAACACCAAACAAAAAATTGTATGCGAACATCAACAAACTTGCTTCCACACCGGTGGAGCAAGAAAAAAAGGTTCAATTGGCTCATCCATCGATGACTAATTTACTCATCTTGAAGATAGAGGGTCTACCTTCTTGCAATCAATGAGAATGGAATGTACAACTTTAGGTGGCCTTAGTTTTTGGCGGAGGATTTTACATGGCAGCCGACAATTAGCCAAGTCTTCTCAAATTGGAAATGGGCATTGTATACATAAACAATTTGTATAGGATGCGGACAAAGTTGCCTCCTTGACGTTATAAATCCCTTTCAAATTTCAAGATTCCTCAAATTTCACGAAAACAAATGGCAAAGGACAATAAGTCATTCTCAATTGGGGCGTGCGGAGCGTTCAATTATGGATGTAGGCTACCTCAAGCATTCTTGGCACGAGGATATCTTAAGAGCAATGGCACATGAGAAAGCAAATGATATCTTAGGAGTCAACGAAGAACACTAGCTTGAACACAAACTATGGTTAGGCAATTCATACATATCAACCAAACCATGGATTTTATAATCTTGTTATTATTATAAATAAAGTATTCATTATTATAAATAGAATAGAAATTACTATAAATAGTATCAAACATAATATTTAGGAAAGCAAAGTGTTGTGTGTGTAGTGAACTTTTTATAAAGAATTTTTAATTGATTTCATCAATTGAACTCATTCTCTTTTTTGTGAATTTCTCATTTTTATATAATGCCACACACTTCTTGGCCTTTTCATGTCGAAGAAAATTTCTCATTATGTATTGTACTAGTGTATTTGTCTTTGAGTGCTCTATGGCTTTTGTAAAACAAACTTCTATAATTTGAATTAACCTCAAAAGTTTGTCTTAATTTATCTTTACCTTCAACAACTATCTTTGAAATGAAGCCTTCAATAAGTGCGCTAGAATGTCTTAATTTAAGCATTTTGTCTCAATTTAATGAATATGGCCTTATATATAAAAGAATGCACAACATCACAATGAGGCTCTTGCTTATTGATTTTTTTAAATTTATAATTTTTTTTGCTATTTATAGTCTTTTCTTGTATAGATACAACCTTACAAAGGGTTGTCATGACTGTTCATTTAAAAAATTAATTAATTTTATGTATTTTTA
The DNA here is from genome assembly GCA_947034895.1 of Rhytidiadelphus loreus. NCBI lineage: Eukaryota > Viridiplantae > Streptophyta > Bryopsida > Hypnales > Hylocomiaceae > Rhytidiadelphus > Rhytidiadelphus loreus. The sequence continues at coordinate 20,389,156 of OX344765.1, read as the reverse complement.
ACTTTATTTATTTCTATCTTTTTATGGTAATGCCCTTAGCCCCTTTTAGATTTAATGGCTATTTTAAAGTAATTAATCTATTTATATGTATTTTAAAATATTGAATGTCTTCTATTATCCTAGGAAATTTAAGTAGGGATATTCTATTTTAAATTTTCTATTGCAATGACCATCACACTTATTGCTCATACATGGAGCTGAACATAAATTTACAAATGTCCACTTGGATTACTAGCACATTGCAAACTACACACACAAAGGCACAAATCCCTTCAAACTTCTTTAATACCTACTATTGGTTTTTGCCTTTCAACACATTCATACATTACGAACCAGAGTCCACCTAATCATCTAATATTGTTATTACTAATCACAATGTATAAATTTTCAATTATACAAATTGAAGGATTTTGAACAAGAATGGTGTTGCAAAAGATGAAATAAAATGCAAGTTAATTATAATAGTAGAAGAAAACAAGGACTATCTTGTAATAACAAGAAGCAAGAGCAAGTGTGGCAAGGAAATCACATCATGCTATGAGCTCGGCTATGAGGGAGATTACAAGCATATTTCATGAAACAAAAAGCAATAAGAGAATAAGAGTGTAAGGTAGCAACATTAAGAGGTGGTTGCAATGAAGAGGTGGCTAAGGGTATATATCCCTAACTTTGAAAAGGAACCTTAAAATCTTGAACATCAATCTTTAGATCAAAGTTAACCTATAGTTGTGACATTACAATGCTTACCATGACTACTCAATGAATATTGTACAATTGCTCTACAACTACAACAATATATTACATAATGATGTTAAAATGCTATTAGTTTAGTTGATTTTGAAGTAGAATTATAGTTGTTCTGTAGTTATTGTCATGTATTTTCAATTGATGGTTGACATGATGGAATCCACTTTAGACTCTAAAGTTGTTTATAGTTGCAATTATTTCCTAGTTGAATTCAACTTTTGTGCAATTGCAATTGCAATTGTTTTTTGGATCAAACTTAGGTTTTCTACGATTGTAGATTGATACAATGGATTACATAGAGCGTAGACTTGTCTACATCAACAACTATGATCAATATTTGATAGAGAATAGCTCACATCAATTTTGAATTTGAACTCTATTACATTCTTGTAATCCTACACTTCATTCTACAATTGCTTTGTGACTAAAGCAATGTATGTAGATAAAATTTGGTACTAATAACAATGGCTACACTTAAATGATAGTTGTACATACATAACACTTAGTCATTGATTAACCAATTGTTGTGGACAAATTTTTCTTCTAGTGATATCAACATGGAGTTGTCATGTCATGCCATTGAAATATGTTTATTTTGCAATATATTGATTATTAATTGATTGATATTCAAGAATACTACATGTAAACAAGTGAACATTTTTCAATACTTGACATTTCATAGTATCAAAATATACATATGAAGAAGGATATTTATCTATTTTTTTAATTACACGTAATGATTTAGATAATTATTTTTAGAATTTCAAGTTCCACATCTTTAAAAAAACATATTTAAGATGGAATTATTGTCTTTTAGAATTTTTTTAATTATTAATTGTAGTTCGTTTAAAATAATTTAATATCTAAGGTAGTTTTGAAGACAACAACCTTACAAAAGTCTTATGTATACTGTATAACTAATTCTTCACTTCTAAATTTCTAATCTTATACACAAATATTTGTGATAGCAATCATAGAGCCACCGCCAAACAACAAAGGATATGCAAATGAGTAATACTCACTAGTAGAAAATCAGGCACAATCTGTTGTTTTGGTCGTGTTGATCATCAACAAATTTCTATTGATCAACAAAACTTTGTTGATAATCAACGCGACCAAAACAATAGATTGGGCCTGATTTTCTACTAGTGACTCTACAAACTCTATAGTCGTGGAGAATCTTACTCTCATGACTCTAGGAATGAAGACGACATAGTTGTCAATAGAGAGAGGATTGTTTTCAAGTGCATGGACAGAGTTTGATAATAACAATATACAACCTTGATTCAGGATTCATGTTTAAAACATTAATAGAATTATATTTAATAATAAAGCTATAAAATTTGCATAACCTCAAGGGGAGCGAGGACATTTATAGATTAATACATATGCAATTTAGAAGAAAAACTAGTCTTTAGACCATAATATTTCTAATATAATTTTACTAATATGTAGAGATAAATTATCCAAAGAAGAGAACCAAAATGCTAACGTTTTAAATTTGGAAAGGAGAAAAGAAATTCATGTACAATATGTACATAATATTCTTGGAAGTCAACCTTTGCATCATTTCATCACACATTCCTACTTTATAATTATGAAATTAAGGCCAAATAACTTATTATAAGGTATTTATCGAATTTGGCATTTGTTAGTCGTGGATAATTATCACCAAAAAGTTAATTATCTTGCATCAGATGCTAATGAAACAATGAAAACTACACCTTGTCATTGTGATTTATAATTTTTGTCAGTACCAAAACTTTTTTTTTGTGATTCATCAAACATGTTCTAACTTCTAACAAGTTGTAGTCATAAAACTTTAAACAATTTGTCATTTTGTCCTTCTAATTGTTTTTGTAAGGGTCAAGTCATTTATCTTCAAATGTGAAGAGACAAGTTGCCAACTAATTCACAATAGTATGAAAAGAGCTTACAAATTAGATTTGAATCAAAACAATTTGGCTAGATTGGAATAGTAACAAATAGACATCGTGACTTTTTAGATCAAACATTAGACAAGTTGTCATGCAACTCGTGAGGTGTAGAAAGAAAACTTTAAAAATAGTAAATTTAGACTTTTTTAGCCTATTAGGGCCCCTTAAGTAGGAAAAAGTAAAAGTAAACTTAAATTGAAAGTTAAATTACATTTCTAAGTGTAAGTAGGACTACTAGCATAGGATGGATGAAATAAATATAAATAAATAAATAAATAAATAAATAAATAAATAAATAAATAAATAAATAAATAAATAAATAAATAAATAAATAAATAAATAAATAAATAAATAAATAAATAAATAAATAAATAAATAAATAAATAAATAAATAAATAAATAAATAAATAAATAAATAAATAAATAAATAAATAAATAAATAAATAAATAAATAAATAAATAAATAAATAAATAAATAAATAAATAAATAAATAAATAAATAAATAAATAAATAAATAAATAAATAAATAAATAAATAAATAAATAAATAAATAAATAAATAAATAAATAAATAAATAAATAAATAAATAAATAAATAAATAAATAAATAAATAAATAAATAAATAAATAAATAAAACACTTGGATGAATGAAGTGTGATTTAGGTCACACCCCTTCAAAATTCACACCGGTTTGTATTTTTAGAAAATTATAAAAAAACTAAAAACCAAAATCATCATTGGCAATTGTAAGACCCACATTATTTTTATGAAAATTTATTATATTATTTTGTTGTGTTTGAATTATTTATTGTTGTCTTGCTCATTTTAAAGTAGAGATTGGATTGTTGATTATATTCTTGGGTGTGTATTCTGGATTCTTTTGGGGGATTTCTTTGGCCTGTCATTTTTGAGGTCTGCATGTGTGTCTGATGAAGAAAATCCTTGTGATGGTACTTGCATTTTGAGAAATTTTGAGATCGGGTATTACAATCAAAGATTGAAGTTTGTTTGTACGAGGAGCACTGGGAGTATCACGCAGCCGTGAATTGGAGCAAATTCAGAGACAGATTGAGATGTTGGAGCGCCGGTTGAAGTTCGAGCTAGTGCAGCTTCAAATGGTGGAATCAACGGAGCTCCGATTAGGGATTTGGGCTCCTCTCTAGCCGATCGTGTAGGTTTGGATTCCCTAGGTTGCACGGTCAAGGCATTCAATGGGCGGCTTTAGGATCCCTGGGGTGGTTGTGGACTCCCTAGTCCACGGGCTTGGGCCAACTGTGGGTGGCCTTGGGGGCTTGGGCTGTGTTATTATTCATTTTATTTTTATTATTATTATTTATTATTATTATTTAATATTCAAAGTTCTTAGGTTCTTTATTTATTTTTGAATTAATTATTATGTGATTTATAAGTTTTATGCTTGATCCATATGTAAATGTTATAATGGAATGTTTGGTTAGTCTTAGGTTGATGTGTTAGAATGTTTTATTGTATGTTGTGGTTCTTGGTGATTTATTGATTTCCTTATTTAAGTTTTAGTTTTATATTTTGTATGATTATATAAATTGTGTTGTGGTCAATAAGATCTATGTAATTGGTCCAACTTGCGAATTGTTCCAATGTATGTTTTGTATAAATTCAAGGGTTAATAATGTGGTTTGGATTCATTTGACATAATTTGGTAAAACTACAAGAAAAGAGAATTATTTGACATCACCATACATTGCACAACTGGGAATCATTTGACATAGAATACCGAAACGCTAGACATTCTTGCATAATCGCATTAGCTGTAGATTGACCGGACTATTTGACCTAAACATAAAAAATTAATAATTAATGAATTATGTGTATTATTTTACAAATATTACCTTGTTATGATTAAGTCCTAGAGCATGCATCATCTAAGATTCATTTGACAAAACCTGGTTTATTTGACAAAGAATGATTTGACCTCCCTTAGAACACTATATAGGACCGGGACTTTATACATACATTGGTAACGGATTGGTCAATAAATTTTACACACGGGAATAAGAGTGATATAATGTTATACTAAACTTGTAAACATAAATCTATTTGTAAGTGACTTTTAGTCATAACACGTTAGACTAATTTAACCTTTCCCTAAAACAAAGAACCCCTATACTTTGTTTCCTGGGTTTTGTGGAAGTGCAAAATCTAGTTTACATGAGGCAATATAGCTTAGGTCAATTGGTCTTTAGTTTGGAGTTCATATTAAAGTTTATTTTTTGCATATGGCTCATTAATGATTTGTATAATTAGTGTATTGCTTCAATCAATATTATATTGTCTTTAGTTATTGTCATACAAGTGTAATTGTAGGTATCAAATTGCTTATTGTGTGATGGCTGAAGTGTTGTTGAGTGAGTATCATGTGAATTTGGAAATTCTACATTGTTTTTTAATCGTCAATTAATTGTGTTTAGGCCATTGGACTAAGAGAGGTTTGAAAGAGCATCATTGAAAATCTACTAGTTGACAAGTTCGAGAGGCAAATTGATCTAGAAAATGAAATTGCTAATTTGGAGAATGGCAAGGCTAGGAAAGATTGTTAAGTAGGCTTGTCGGGTGGACATGGTGTTAAGCATCGTTGAAATCAAATTGCTTGCTTGTTAGGAATGATTGAGGAAGATTTGAATTTGTAATTGTTTAATAGCCATTCATTATTTGTAATTGACTATGATTATTAGTGCTAGTAGTTTAAGGTTGTATAGATCGTGTGTAACTAATGCCTTTAGACTTGAGGATTTGTTTGTAGCAAATTGCAAGGTCTGGTTGTTGATTAAAATTTACAAACTAATATAAATGTCTAATCTTAAGTATAGCTATTGTACATCTAAAACTAGGTAAGCCAAACCTCTTATTCATCTTGTTGATTATTGTATTTGGTACGCGATTAGAAAATTGGAATTGTTTTCTTGATAATGTGAGTCAAATTGTTAAGTAGCATTATACAAATAAGTTACAGTTTAGTGGAAACGCTATTTCTTTTTTAATTGGAACACTTGATCTCATGGTGACAATTGCAAGACTAAGGAGGGAGTCAAATTGTCCAAAATTGTTGGTTGTTGGTAGACAAATTTATTTCAAGTTGTAAGTGAAATGGCTCAAGATATGTTACAATCTAATAGTTAGTAGACTTTATTTGTTTTCTCATTATGATGCCATAAGCCATATGGTCAAATAACTTGGTTTGTTTAGAAATTCTTAGCGTTGGATTGGTAAATGAACAAGGGGTCTATTAACATGTGTAATTCATATAAATACTTGAATGTGTGAGAATAGTCAAATTGTGTAAGTCATATTAATTGGATTTGGTAATGAAGTTTGAATCAAATTAGCTTAATCATATGTGTGTTGAAATTATTCAATTGGTAGAATGTTCAGCTTTATGACAAATTGGCAAACAAATACCAATATCAACCCTATCCTACTTTAAAAGTAATCCTAAACACCTAAATGATAGATAAATTGACCTTTTACCAAAAAGAATCCCTATACTAATATCCTTAGGTTTTATCCTACACAAGGAAAAATTCAACTTACATAAATCATTATTTAAAATTACAATGGGCAAAGAAGGTAGGTAAAATCACCTAAATCTTATCAAAGAAAATTTAACATTGTCAATTTTTGGATGTTAGTGTTTTGTAATAGGTAATTTCATGAATGAATATATAGTAAGTAGTATATAAAAATGATTATACCCATTAATTCTTGATCACTATTTCAAACAATCCTATTAATATATAGAGATTAATATATATAATTTAAATAACTCCATATATTTATAATATTGAAAATTTGTATAATATATTGAAAATTTAGAAATATATTATTATATGTATAATATTTTATTGATGAATATGTAGTACAAAAAATAACAACTTAGAGAAAATATAACAAAATGGATTCTTTGGCAAGAAGACTCAAGTTAGCTAGAGTTTTAAATAATTGAGGTCACACATAGGTAAATAACATTTTATCTAGGAAATATTATGTGTAAAAATATTATACAAGTAGTTTTTACAATATACACTTGCATCTAACAAATTTAAATTACACACACATGACATTTATATTTCATCAAACACAGTTTTACATAAGCACATATTTAATACATCGCAAAACAATTTATAACACTTAAATTGATCTATGAAAAAGATATATACATAATAGTTTGTCAAAAATACTCATAGAAAATGTGCATAGAAAAACAAACATACAAGGGAGGCTAAACTACATTCATTTGCTCTTCTACAAAATGAAAATTCCTTACTATTTATATTTGAAACTTGCTCCTTGGTACCTCTTCACTTGTAACCATCCATAGCCATTCATGTGATTCTTGAACTTCAAATTGTCAATGGCCACCTTTTTCAAGATTAAATTTACATTTGCATTCACACTACACGGATTTTTGAAAAAAAATTCAAATGCAATCCATTTCACACCAAAATCACAATTTTCAGATAAATTTTGATATTTCATTTTCACAATATACAATGTAGGTTAAATTTATATATTAAGATGGGTATATATAATAAAATTACTTCATATATTATAATTAAATAGAGGTTAGTTATATATAATGTACATACTTATTAATCATGTTATATATAATATAGGTAAACTAAAAATTATTATATGCAATTACCTCAATTATTTTAATTACATATAGGGCTATGTAAATTTTAGATAACAATATCTCTAAATAAAATAAAATTTTCATTAAAAGTGCACACGTATTGAAAAATGATTTAATAGAAAATTGAATAATTATTTAGTTTTGTAGCTTAAGTCTTATATTAGAGGTTTATTATATGAAAAAATTAATCTTTCTTTTGGAAATGGAAGTGGTACTCTACTTTTTGCAATAAATGAAACTAGAATAATACAACTAAGTAAAGTATTGATTGAAGTTTAACTAGGTTGAAAATTTCTATACATGCAGAATTTGTTTACAAAGAGAATATGAGTTTTTTCATATTAAGGTTAATTAGTAACAAGCACAATTTGGTATTATTAGAAGCAATCACTACTATAATTTCAACCACAATACAATTACATAAACCACTTTGGACATTTAGTCTTGTCTAATCACATCTTTACAATTTAAAAATAATGCTATAATAATGCTCATTAGATTTCCTTGTCATCCAATTCTCATTGAACCTCTATATATGGTACTGTATTTGTTCTTATATGATTACTTTCAATACCATGAACTATATATAATATTGGAATTTATTGTATTTAACCTAGAATATTGGATTACTTTATAATTTTATGACATGAATAAACGATATTTAGCTAAGTATGATATTTTAAATCTAGGATTTGGTTTATTGAAATTTTAAAGAATGAATTTTAATACCAGCTCCTTAAAAAAATTATGACATACATGCATCTATTGTACACAAGGCTATGAATTATTAAAATTGTTCTAATTTAAAGAACTATTTTAATATAGAAAATCACAAATTATGTTTGATGTTGACAACAAGGAAAGTGATGGGACACAACTTTAGTTATCACTTTAGTTCTTCAAAATAAATTGAAAGTGATGAGTCAAAAGCCAACAAATGAATATGAGTGCACACACGAAGTCCATCAATTTCCAATAAGATAACTAAATCATATTGACTATTTACTTCATGGTTCACAATTCCCTTTATAAGAATGAAAATATTAATTTTAAATTTATTGTGGTTGACTATTTCCTTTTTAAGAATAAAAATACTCATTCTTGTTTTATTATGGTTCACTATTTGCTTTATAAGAATAAATTATTTTTATTTTGTTATGACAGCTATTGATTTTGGATAATCTCAAGAGGAGTGAGAACATTTATGGGTTACTATATATGTGATTTAGAGAAAAAATAAGTACTTCAACAATCAAGTTTTATATACCATTGTATTGATGTGTAGAGGTAAATAATCAAAATATAAAACCCTAAATCAAAATGTTGACAAATGATAAATGCAAAATTTAAACTTGGTATGGAGAAAAAAGATCCATCAATGTACAATATGTACATAATACTTGAGGAAGTCATCCATTGCATCATTTTGTCAAAATTTTATACTTTATAAGCATAATCTATCTATAGTAGGGGCCAAATAACTTCAAAATTTGGCATTTGTTGGTTAATACAAATAATTATCGTGAAAACATTCATTATCTTGCATTAGATGCTAATGAAACAATGAAAATTATAACATGTCATTGCAATTTATAAATACTCTTGTTACCAAAAGTTCATTTTCCATGATTCATTAAACTAATTTTAGCACACAGTTTTTTGAAATTATAATGGGCAAAAAAGATAGATGAAATCATTCAAATCTTATATTAAGAGAGAATTTAACATTGTCAATTCATGAATGCTAGCGTTTTGTAATAGATATTTTCATGAATGAACATATAGTAAAGAGTATAGTCAAATGATTATTCCCATTAATTCTTGATTAGAATTTCATGTAGTTCAATTATACAATTATATAGTTAAATAATATATATTAATTAAATATATCATTATATATTAATACTAATAGACATACATACATATAAATATATCTATATTAATATATATGTGTGTCTAAATCTACATATATATTTTTAGATAAGTGCATAGTTATGTTATTACATTTGACTAATATAATGTGTGTACATATATGTATTAATATAATGTATGTCACTCTAGATATTTGATTGAATAATGAATATATATAATACAAATAATCCTATAATCAAATAGTATACTGATATATACTCTACACAAAATAGAGACTCATGCTCCAAACCAATTTTCAGTTTGGACACCAATTTTGTCTCTTGATATCACAACATTCAAGGGTATCCCTCATGCTTTTTGGAATACAAAGTACATCACCCTCACAATCAAAGTTGAGAAAGACATAGCAAAAAGAATTTGTCATAGTGTCAATGTCGATCTGATCATCGACATGGATTTAAAGCCTTTGGGTGACAACTTGTCGCAATTTAAATTGCAAAGCCCTTGTACAAGGCTAAAGTTCTATCAGTATAGGTGTGGTCTATACACTCTTGGCACATTTCATGAATCTATTTCAATGATGCCAACTTGTATGACTACAATCAAATGTACATCTACAAGTCAGTTGTCAATGCTATTAGGCAATGTGTTTGAGCTTGAATTCATACCTTTAATAGCACTTGAGTGAAGATGGAGCCTGATCTCCCTCCTATGATAGAACTCGTCCTCACTAGGCATGTAATCACCGAAGTATCTACAATCAAAGTGTGCTGCTAAAAGAACTATTTGCAACCATTTCTACTCAGGCAAATTTAGGCCATGAGGTCTCAAATTTGTATTGATGGTAGAGTATACTTCCATAAAAATCTTCTACTTGATGTGCACGAACAAATTCAACATGATGCTAGCGGAAAAGAGATGATAACTTTGGAAGAGGTTGAAGTTTGTCCCACTACTTCGTGGACCATCTATAGAGTATATAGAGCTCCCTCCAATAGGTACAAGCCCTTGTATAAATGACAAAATTAGATATATAGGTGGAGTTACTTAGAACACACAGTTTTCTTTACTTTGATTAAATTACATTTTTAGTTAAGTTTTATATGACAAAATCCCTAAAAAGAGTGTTAAATCAAAACAGACGTTGTACATACCAAAATAGTATTTGGTCCATAATAACTTAAAATACCTAAAATACCTAATTTTTTTTATATGTACATAGATTAGAAAACCCAAAACAACAAAAGTCTAGAAACTTTCTAAACACCCTCCCAAAATGACTAACCTTGCCAAAAACATAACAATTCATGGAACCCTCATAAGATTCCTAATTCATTCCTAGTAAATAGGTTTTAGTTTCTTAATTGTTTTAAAGAAACACTACAACAAAAGCAGTATTTTATGATTGCAAAATATGACTGCAATGAGTCATAAAATCAAAAAATATGACTAACACAAAAATCACTATGGATGATTCGCGATATTACTGGATCTAGTCATTACCAACAAGTCGCTTCAAACATAAGTTATATTGACAGTTATATGGATTTGAGGGTATAATTAACCACAATTAATTATATTTTGCCAGTGTGGCATATACATTGACTATGTTTGGGGGCTTGACTTTTTCTTGAGCTACCCAAGCAAAGAAAAAAAATCCTAGGTAGCATATGACTTCGTATTATAGTCATATTTTTGGCTAAAGTAGAATGTAACTGCAATGAGTTATATTTTTTGTTGATGTAGAATATGACTTCAATGAGTCATATATTTTGTTGATGTGGATTGTGGAATATGACTCTTATATGTTATATTTTCTCGGGTATTTTCTACTATGTGGAAAATGACTCTCATGAGTCATATTTTTGGATGATGTGGAATATGAATATGACCTTTGTGAGTCATATTCTTTGCTAATGTGAAATATGACTTCTATGAGTCATATTTTTGTTTGATATGGTAGTTCATGTGGATGTTATTAGTAATTTTATGACTAACTGCAGTCATATTTTGGGATGTGCAAGGTTCCATTTTGACACAAATAACTATGAGCATTATATGACTATAACTAGTTATATTTTGGCCTATACATATTGTAAAATGTAACTCAAGAAAGTGATATTTTGGATGATTGAGAGTCATATTTTTAAAAGTATTGTGTAATTTGTAATTGGGGTGATTGAGGTCCAAACTAGCTTTAATTACAAACTACAATTACATTTTTCATGCATTTTAAATGGACACGACACATTGCAATCATACATAAAAGATGATTTAACAATTGAATAAAAGACTTTATGTAGTTAAAAAAAATACACATGAATATAGAAATATACAAGAGACAATCATATTGAAGAAAGAGAATGTAAGAAGGAATGCAACTCTCTTCATTGACATTTATTAGTCAACAATATAAAACATATATATCATTCATATAATCCAATAAGGCTTATATTCCTTACAATAATGTGAAGATGTCTCTATTGGATTGCAAGTAGCCTCCAATGACTTTTATTCAACTTTTGGTACCTGCATATACAATTAAAAGAATGAGAGGTCAATTTTAGTGAATGAATAACAAAGCTCAACCTTCAAAAACTTACAACAACACAAAATATGTAACACAAGTTTAGAGTAGGAAGAATAAAAATGGTGATGAAGGAAAAAAGAAGAAAGAAGAAGCAAGTGCTAAGAGATAATAACAAACAAGAGTTAAGATACAAGAAGAAATAAAAAGAGGCAACAAGAAACAACAAGAAACAACAAGAACTAAGAATTAAGATGCAACAAAAAGAAACAAGAAGTAAGAACTGAAAAACAATTAGAGGAAACAAAAAGCAAGAACTAAGAAGAAGAAAGAGTTAAAATGCAAGAAGAAAGAAGATCCATAGACTAAAAAGCAACAAAAAGTAAGAGCTAAGATGTAGCAAAAATCAACAACTAAGAAGTAAAAAAAAAAAAGTAACAACAAGTAAGAGCTAAGAGACAACAAAAGGCAAGAAAGAAGAGCCAAGAGAAGTGGCGGCTAGAGTTTCAAAACCCTAAAAAAGTGACGACTAGGATTTCAAAACTCTAAAAAAGTGGTGTTTAGGTTTGAAAATCTTAAAAAAGAGTTGGCTAGGATTTCAAAATTTTAAACAATGACTTGTCTACTTTTTTTTGGATTGCCCATATTTTTCTTGGGCTACCCAAAAATAAAAAATTGTCTCTATCATGGAAATATGACTTGTAATATGACTAGCAAAATAACTCAACGTTCCCCAAACATGTTTCCTATGTTCTTTATGAAGTACTTTGGTGTTTCCAATGGACATATAGTATATGCTCGTGAAGTAAAAGGCCCAAAAATGACTAATAATCATATTTTGCAAGTCATATTTCTCCCCAAGGTGTTGGCCTCCAAGAATATGACTGTGAGCAGTCACCAATCAACCCAGTTATATTTTTGCAATCATAAAACATTGCTTTTGTTGTAGTGAATATAGAAGCTCTAGTTATTAGCTTGTAGGTTTAAAAATTCAAGATGTATTAGAAGAGGATATCTATCTAGGAAGTAAAGTGTTTTGGAATTGAAACCACGCCAGAAATCCAACAACGCAATCCATTCACAAAGCTTTTTCTTCTGTGTGAAAGATTTGAAAAACACTAGTAATCAAAGGAGATGATGGGATTCTAATCTCCTACTTACATTGTGCAAAGTAAAAAATGAGCCTATACATCTTTTATGAAATTCCATGAAAGAGCTCATAATTTTTTTTGAAATCTTGTGACTTGTAGAAGATCTTCTTCCAAATGGTCAACTGTTTAAATTTTCATTGAAAAATTCCTAGAAATTACGTAGGTTGTGATAAAATCTCCCAAAAAATTAAAATAGAATTCATTATGAGACAATCGAATCTAAAAAGGAGTTGCTTCATAGTGCAAAAATTTGGGTTGGAAAGAGTCTTGTCAATTTAGTAATGGGGCCATGAATTGCATGATGAGCTCAAAAGTACATCATCATTATCCAAGCCATGTGACCAATAGGTTTATGATGGCTTATAATAACTCATGATGGTTTAGTCATAGAAGATGGCTAGCACACACCTCCCACAAATTTCTACATGCCAAGTGGCTACTAATAACCTTTAGTATTCCTAAGTGGTGGTACTAATGATGATGTGGACAACCTCATATTCACCTCAATTAGTACTAAAATTAATGAGAAATTTCAAGGCCCCTTCTAGGTTGTGATTCTCTCCTAATTTTTTTAGCTAATAATGTGCCCTCAATTATAAGTTTCAAGGCATTTTGACATCAACAAGTACTTCAATTGGTGTCTACTTCAAATTTAGGCAAAATTTAAACAAATTTAATACATTGATCAATGTATTGGGAACATATGAAATCCAAACAAAGCCAAAGAAGAGTCTTTTCTAACTCCCACAAATCCTCTAGACACTCTAGGTAAGTCAAAATATTTGAAAAGTTCAAACTTCTATCATTTGGGATTTTTATAATTCTTTATTTTGGTGATTTGTAACTTTTATAGGTTCAAATTACATAAAAGTAAGGATAGGGTTTATTTGAAACTAATTTGGGCCTTTAGAAGCTAATGACACTATTCGTTTGTCATTTGCAGTTGTTCTCCAAAAGTTAAAAGTAAATTTAGCAGTAAATTTGACATATTTTAGTATTTAGCAGTTAGTTTTAGAAATTACTTTGAGATTAAAGGAGAAGCCTAGAAGAACTTTGAAAAAGTCTTTAAGGTCATCCCTTCTCATCCCAAAATGCTCTTTTTTGTTGTGTTGAATTGGTTAGATTCATTTCTTAGTGGATTTTTTGATCTTTTGGGGCCAAAATTTTTCAACTAGGTATTTTAGGAGTAACTTTACGACATGGTGGTGGTAGTGGTGGTGGACACTAAGGTCTCTTCAAACTTTGCATTTACCTTGTCCTATCAAGCGTTGTGTTGTTGTACTAACCAACTTTGTACTAGCACCTAGAGAATCCCAACTAAATCTTGGTAGTGCCCTTAGTTGGGAATCGCTAGTATTATCATCTTGTTTATGTTGTGGATTTTACATAAGCTTCTTTGTGAGAATTTAAATCATTTGAGAAATCCCCTAGAGCTTTGATGTGTGGAATTTGTAGAGTATTACAACATGTTTTAATTGCCATACATTGCCTTGTAGTGATTCTAACCTTTGAACTCTGTTTCATTGGTTGTTACTTCACGTGTCCAAACCTACCCAATTATAGTTTGTATGTTGTTGCCAAATTCCTAGTGGATTATTTCAAAAAAATCCTTTTCCACAACAAAGATTTAACTTATAAATGTATCGAATTTCTAGTTTCTTTTGTTAAAATTCTAAATATGGGAGAATTTTGACCATATACCCTTTGATAACATTATAGCCACCTATATCTTAGCAATCTCATTTATTCAAAACTCATTTCTAGTGGAGTTTTGGACCCCCAAGTGGATGAATACATTTAGAAAGAAATCCCAAAGCACCTCTAGTTATTTGAAGCTTCTTGTACCAAAATCAAACACCTCATTCCATCAAATTTAGTCTCCAATAACCTTGACTTTAAGCCTCTACTATCAAATTTCAAAAGTCTAGTAACCAGAACTAATGCCCCCAAACCCTAAATTTAAGCCCCAATACCAAAATTCAAAAGCTTAGTGATTAAAATTTGACACCCTTGTGACTCCAAGTTTGGCCCCAGTGTCCTAATAGAAGCCCAACTTCAGGTGACCATAGGGCTATGATAGGCAGGTATCGGGCTGCAAGGGCAAATATTAGGCCATGATAGGTGGATATTAGATTGCAAAGGCAAATATTGGACCTTGACAAGTGGATATTGAGTCACATGAGGGCGAGTATAAGACCGTAATAGGCAGGTTATTACATGCCAAATTACATGAGTTTTAGCTACTCTACAAGACTGTAAATTCCCATGTGTTCCCCCAAGTTTTCAAACTTTGGGAATTGTGCCTAAGTAGCCTATTGACGTGGCATGGTGAGTGCCACATCAGATAATATTAAAAAATTATTTCATGATTTCATTATTATTATTTAAATATTATTTATTTTATATTTTTATATTTTTATATTTCACACAGCACTGTTTGGTTCCCAACAATGAGAACCAACCTCAAACGGCCCTTTAGGCAGGTCAAACGGCCTTTCAAACCTTGGTGCAAGTGTAGGAAAAATAAAAAAATAATTTTTTTCTCAAAAAAATGAAAAAACTAAAAAATAATTATTTTTGAAATCCTCAAACTGACATGGCACCACAAGTGCCACGTCAATTCCTGAATTTTTTAATTTTTTAAATTTTGATAAATCTTAATAATTTTTAAAGTTTATTTGCATTAGTTGTTGGCTGTCTTGTGTCCTTGTTTTGGCCCAATTTTTTTGTAATTAGGCCACGTTGTAGCATGAGGCCAGAAGGCAAAGCCCAAACACAAAGCCAAAGCATGAGGCGAGAAAGGCAAGGTTAAAAAATGAGGAGCTGCAAGCCATGGTAAGTCAAGTGGTAAGTGCCCATGAAGTTTGGTTACAAAGAATCTTTCTGACTTCAAATAAAGCTAAGAGCATCTCCACCGGGGCACGCCACATTGCACCTGTCAGGGCTTTGGCGTGCCCGGTTGCTTTTCTGTGACCCACCAGTTGCAGACGGGCTTGATTTGCAACGCAGGCCCCTTCAAAAAACAGTCAAGACACGGCCACTTAGAGTGGCGGACCCACTTGACTTGGGGACACGCTATGACAGAAAGTACAAGGATTTGTTGCTGATTTCGAGGGAGCAGTGTCTGGACACTAAATGACATCTCAAAAATTGACTTCAAAAGTGGGGTCCAAATTTTATTAGGCACCATTTTGACGTGAAAAAAAAGTTTTGTATTCAGTTTTGTTCTGGGGATTGTCAAACTGTCACAACTCCAGCCTCGAGATTTGGAGCTTTGGTGTGTGCTAGTGGGGGATTGGGTTTACAAACGGGGCTGGTTGTCAGACTGACACACGTCACAAGAGCTTTGGCGTGTCTTTTTAAAGTGTACCGGTGGAGATGCTCTAAATATAAGCCAAGTGGGGTATGGAGGATAGATATAATTTAGGATAGGTGAATAGTAGTGTAGTAATTGGATTTCAATCAAAGGTTGACTTTTAGGGGGAGAGGGGAAAAAAAAGCAAACAAAGATCATTGGCATAGAAGAGCCATTAGAATACTCTTAGAAAAGTAGTTGACATAGAAGACATTAGTCCTTTTGTCAATTAGCAAAGAATTAATGTTGTTTTAGTCAATTCATTGACCTTGCAAATACTAAAAAAATTACAAATAAAGGCAAGAAATAGAGGGAAGAAAATAAAAAGACAAACATTAGAAAGAAGAAGACTTAGTTGTGAATTAGAGTTGCATTTCTTATTGCAAATTGTGTTTTTATGTCAATAATAATGTCCAATGTAACATCTGGATGTTACATTGGATGTTATTATTGATATAAAAACACAAGTTGTTTTATTGAACATTCACTAAAATTTGTCACAAAAAATTATGAAAATGTCACATAAAACACAAGGTTCTTATAGTGAGTAATGGGCAGAGAAATGAATGCGCTTTAGGAGCTTCCGAGTTGAACAACAACCACAGTTTAAGTGGTCATTGAAAGGCAATATAATGCCGTTGAATATATAGTCGGTAGATAATACACATGCATCATAGAACAAGCACAATAGTTAGAAAAGCAAAAAATAAGCTATATGTACAAACAAAGCATAGGTGATAATTGAGAAAGTGAAGTGAGAACGACTTATATGAATTGAACTTTGAATTTGTCAAGCATAGAATTCCTTGTGGGCAAGAAAATAAAGGATGCTTGGTAGGAGTGCAATTTCATATGATGGAGAAGACCAACCGTTTTTTTGGCACCATGAGGCCAAATTGCACCCATTTTTATAAAAAAATTACTTTTTGTTAAAAGAAAGGGGGGGGGGTGCAAGAAATTTCCCATTTCTATTTAAAATGTGGATGAAGTTGCCAAATTAGGATGAAAAAATGCATGAATATAATTGAAAATTATTTTTTGATCCAAAAGATGGATGAATGTAGAAATACAGTGCTTCATCAAATTTTAAGTGATCGCCATCTTGGCACTTTCTCAAAAAGTAAAAAAAAAAGGTTGGATAAGTCATAGTTTGTAGATCTAAAGAATACATTGGAGTCAAGATTTCTAATTAGAAGTTTGGTGATTGAGTTCCACTAGATTTGATAGAATGTGTTGAAATCTAATGGTGCATGGTTTGGATGAGATGTCGTTGAAAAGACAAGCTTGACACAAGAATGACGCATTCTCTACAGATTTTGAAATGAGTTTTTGACATTTTCAGATTTAGGTAGGAATTAGAAGCGCCACAACTAGGCCTAATTTTGAAAAATGAAGGTGTCTATTTATAACCCCATTAAGACAATTTGGGGAGTATTAGGTGGCACCATTGTAAAAGTAACTATTTCTAGACTTCAATGTAAACCATACAAAAATAGTGTGGTAGTTTTCCTTGTTGATTTTAGAAGCGTCATCACTTTGGATATGGCTTGAAGTTATGTAGACTGAGGTCACGGCTCATTGTTTGGGCATACATTCACTAGAAGGATCCTATTATTTTTTTGCCACTTTCATTAGAAATATGTAACTTATTTTGGAAGTGTTGCAAAATTGGATGTTTGGGGCATTTTGAATGATTTTGCCTACTTTGAATGAATGGAAGTAGAAAGCCCATTGTAGACTTTTTGGTCACTACACATAGATATAATTATTGGATTTACAATCTATTTTTTGCAAAACCTCGATAAATCAGGGTTTATTTTACATGTATTTTGGTCAACCAATTTTTAGAAAAATTATGACACATTATAGGTGTTTAAAGCAAAAATGTAAAGCTTCCCATTTTGGTTTCTAGGAGGGACTATTCTTGCCCTTTGGATTTTAATGTGGCTCTTTTACTTTCCTACATCGTTCTAATGGAAATCCAAAAGCACCCTCTATACAATGAAACAATGAATGAATTCTTACCATGTGTAGAAAGCTATTGAATTCATTAAATGGTGACTTTCTAACCCAATTCTAAGACTTTAGGTCCCAATTTCTCACTCAATGTATTGAATGTAATAAAAACTACATTAGAATGCATCAAAATTGAATTGGATTCAAAGTAGTGCTCCAGATTGGGCTCCAAACTATGATGGGTATGCTTACTGTACATTGGGGTTAGATTTGTTAGCCCCCATACAAAATCATTACTTTTGGGGTCGGATTTCTTTTTGTTAACTAGATTTAGAATTTTTGGAATTTTATTTTACAAGATTTGGAATATTTTGTGACCTTTAGCAGTAGAATTTTTACAGCTTTACCATGTTATTTAGGGCTTTACTAAATCTTTTGTGACCTTTAGCAGAAGGGGACTCAACAATAGGGTTCTCACAACTTAGTAAATTAGTAGAAGAATTGCTTAAGGGTTCAATCCCTTTCAATGAACATAGTCTCTCTTGGAGGGGGAAAAAAGGACGAAGCTTGATAAGCTTATGTATCCCATGGATTTTTTACATTTATAAAGCAATCACCTTGGTATATATATTATCTTTCATTTTCCATCGGGGATTTTTTTTGCATTCAAATTATTTTCATTAATATTTTCTACACTATTCAATTTTGTCACATTATAATTTCTGAAAATTTTATTACATGATATATTTAATTATATTTTGAATTTTTTTTTAATGAATTTGACCTGAGTGGAGGATATATTATGCACAAAAATGTCACCGTAACTTTTGAGCCTAGAAAATACCTCTTAACCCTTAAAGTGATGATTTAGTAGCCCTCTATCTTATTCAAACTCTTGCATTGTAGTTAAATAAATTACCTTTTGCCAAGACAAATGATTGGTTTGTCCTATTAGCATTTTGGAAATTAAATTTTTTTCTATACAAAGACAAATGTGAGAAATGGAGAGAGCAATTGACATTTTTTACGTTTTTGGCAAAGTATAAATTTGTTATGAATTTTTTAAGTGTGCTACCCAATTAGCCCCAAAGTTAGAGTTTCTAAACTACTCCAAAACCAATAAAAAGTGTTTTCATAATGGTTATCTTACTCACTTAAAGCAATCACAATATTTTCTAATATGACCACAACATGAAAGTTTGAAAAAGTCACTTCTTGTGATGACTCTATACAAAAAGGTGGGAGTTCCTATTGTAGTCCCTAATCACTTCATCACCATCAGCTAAGACATTGATTGTGGTCACGAACTCAATCTAATGCAAACTAAATCTCATTTGTTGAATTCTTTTTGTCATGGGTTGATGCAAAACTATAATGGGTCATTTTCTAAGTGTATGTCATAAGTTGTTTGCTTTTAGACAATTGATGGAGGGTTCATGCAGTAAACACCATCTTCTAAGAACGAGGAATTTTTTAGAATGTCTTACCCCCAAACCCCCCAAAGCACTTCTCAGTGCCTAGAGGTTTTCTTGGGGGTGATGGAATTGTAATACACATTCATACATTCAAAAGTAAAAAAAAGGAAGTGTTTTCAAAGTCTCCTATCCGAAAATCTACAAGAGGATTCTTGAGACGGTGAAGTCATGGAAACAAACAAATAATTTTTTTTTTAAATTTTAAATTTTGAGAGTACAAAACTCCAGACTCCGTAAGGGGTCTTTCGGTAATGAAATGGGGTTTCAAGGGGTTAAAAAGTTGTGATAAAGGAAAAATAAATAAAAGTAAAATCTTTTAATTATTCTTTTTTTTAAGTCCCAAATCCTAAACCCCGCAAGGGATTTCTTGATATTGAAAGGGATATCTTTGGATGATTAAGTTGTAGAAAAAATACAAAAAAGATATATAAAATTTTGATTTTTTTTTTCTTTTAGTTTAAATTTTTTTGAGAGTCCTAAATTTTCAACCCCACAAGAGGATTCTTCATACTAAAAAGGGTTTCTTGGGGTGACAAAGTCCTGGTAAAAAAACTTAAGAAAAAAAGATTTCTTTTAAAATTTAATTTTATAAAAAAATGAAAATCCCAAACCTCAAACCTTGCCAGGGGTCTCTCTGTACCAAGTGGGTTTTTTTGAGGTGACAAAGTTGAAAACAAAAATTTGAAAAAAAATAAATTTAGTTGAAAGTCTCAAACCCCCAAATCCAACCAAGGGTCTTTCTATACCATGAGGTTTTCTTGAGGTGACAAAGTGGCTAGAAAAAATTGAAAAAAAATAAAAACTGGGTTGAAAAATCCAAACAAAAAAAACTTGCCAAGGGGCTCTCTGTACCAAGAGGTTTTTTTGGGGGTGAAAAGTCGCAAAAGAAATTCAATAATTTTAGATAAATTCAAAAAATCTCTTTTTTTATTAATTTTTTCTAAGATTCCCAATCCCCAAACTCCGCAAGGGGTTTCTCGATACTGAGAGACCATTGACAGGGTTTGAGGTTTGGAACTTTGAACCCCAAATGAGTTTCTTTTTGTTTAATTTTTAATTTTTTGTCGTGATTTTGATAATCCCTCCAAAATCCCTCTCGGTACAAAGAGACTTCTAGTAGGGTTTGGAGTTTGGGACTTTCAACCAAAATTAAAAAAAAAATAAAAAAATAATTTAATTTGTTTTTAAAATTCAACTTTGTCACTCTAAAAAATCCTCTTTGTACAAAGAGACACTTTGTGGGGTTTGGAGTTTGGGACTTTTATGAAAAACAAAACAAAAACAAATCAATAATTTTTTTTAATTTTTTAATTTTTTCGTGACTCTGGGGAATTTGGGGTTTGGGACTTTCAACAAAAAGAAGAAGAAAAATCAATTATTAATATTATTATTTAATTTGAGAGTCCCAAATCCTAACACACACAAAAGATATCTTGGTATCAAAAGGAGTATTGACGGTGCCAATGTCACAGAAAAATTAATTATTATATATATATATATATATATATATATATATATATATATATATATTATTTTTTTTTTTTTTTCTTTTTTAGACTTGATTTCCAGGAACTATTCCTAGTTATCATAATCAGAAAGTCTATTGCTGTATGATTCATAGAAATAAATAGATATTATACATCATAGTATATAATCTTATATATTTTTTTCTATTTATTGAGCTGTTATTTATGATATGATTTAGCTAAAAATTTACATACAAAATAAATAGCATTTTCAGAAATTGAAACATTTACCAGATAACCAATATAACTCCCTCCTCCTGTAACTATACATGGAGGCTTCACAAACTCTGATTTCAAAATCTGATGTCAAAATCTGATGTCAAAATCTGATTTCGGCATCAATAAAGCTTTGACAGTTAATGAGAGCCTTTGGGTATCCAATGATTGAATAACCCAGACTAAGCAAGTTTCTAAATGGATGCTTAAATACTTGATGTTAAGCATGACAGCTCATGGAGCTTTGGAGGCTTGGTCCATTAATCTCCATATTAAAAGCTGATCAAAAAATAATAATTTCTACCCGTTGTAAGCTCTGGAAGTTTTTGCCGCTCTTCCTGTTACATCCAGGGATGTTCAGACGTTTGAACTTAGAAATTATTGAAACTCATGCTATAACTAGCTCGGTTTCCACAATGAACACATTTTTTGTGTTATACAACACTTGCTCAGGGTCAGAGGTTCTCACAGTGGTGATTCAGTTGGGAGAAATATATGCAATGGTGCTTGGCTCACAGAATAGCGGCCAACAGGTGGTGGTTTTTTTTAAAAGTCTGTAGAGAAGTCAGAAAATGTTTGCTTTGCATATTTTATGGCTTTAGGTTGGATTACGATTGAAATTATTCTCATGTGAATTACGATAACAAGTAGTGGTAATCTGTAGACACCTCGGGCACGTCTATTGGCATACTAACGTTTTTGCTGGTTGGCATGGGTACAGGTGAGGATTACCACCTCCTGAGGATTTTTTTCAAAAATTTTCGAGCTATAGATATGACGTTCTCATACTTTATTGTATCTCCAACTTATTATGCCTAGAAGTTCAATCTAAGGCTATGGTTGGAAAAAATGACTATGAGTTCTAAAAATTTGATGTATTCATTGTTTGTGCATTGTTTGTTCATGGTTAGTTCAGTATTTCTTCATTAGAACTCTAATTGACTTCTATTGAGGCCACAGCTAACATGCTGAAATATTTGTGCAAAGCTTGCCTGAAGATAGTTATGCTGTATGGAATGTAAATCATTACCATTGTATTGGTTTTTTTACACAATCTCCTTTAATAAGGTTGTTGATATGGACTGAAAATTATGCTAGGACATATTAATGTTGTTAGTACTGAAGTTGCTTGGATAGCAAATATCTTTAGCAGTGCAGACTCAAAACATTTACAGTATTAAAAAAAACTCTGTCTAAAGGAATTTCTGACAGTAGTATTTCTACATAAGGATTATGGATGTATATGATCATGATCAAGAATTAGATCATACTTCACAAACATAAGTTTGATTAAGATTGGGATTTAGAATCTACTCTGAACTAATCAGGGAAGTTTCGAAAAATATTTTTTTTACCTCTATCCTTTGAGAGATGGTGAGTCTCTTATAGATTCTCTGTTCCAATCGTAATTCATACTTACATGTGACCATGTTCTCTGTGACAGTCACTGATCAAGGAGCCAGTATGGCATCCCGATCTGCAGACTCTGGGATATGACGTCCCGTTACCTCCCCCGATTCCGATCATTCAAGCAACTCTCGCCAGCCTCAAACCAGCGGAGATCCACGCTTTTATTCAAGAAACGGATTCAGAAACCATCAAAATTAACGGCGAAGAAGGTGAATCGCCACTGATCCTTAGCACACTTGACTTATCTCAGTGGACTAGGGTCTTCGAAGTAGCCAATGGCAAAACTCCTGAACAGGGGCTGATTCGCCTCAAAGAGCTACACTCGATTTTGGACGTACTGATCTTACAAGACTCAACAGAATACGCAAAATCCCAGAGAGATGCCATCTCAGTGGAAGTCGCTATTCGGGCAGCAAATAACAAGGAAGACTCCGAACTGTTGAACAGCCAAAAATTCAATGGGGATAATTCCAGCATCTCACATCCCTTCTTGGAAGGCATGGTTATGGAACCCAGTGAACGGACTGCAATTGAGGAACTGCAAGAACTGATTATTTGTACAGAGAAACAGAAAGAAGAAGCTGAGCTTATTGCCTCTGGCAAGAGACTAGCTATCCCTTTCACTCCTCCTCGCACTGTAGAGGACATGCTGATTAGTTGTGACCACCGAGTGTGGCAAGTGGGCAACATCAACCTCCTAGCACCAATTCCACCATTTGTATGGAGAATCTGGGGTGGTTTACAAGCAAGCGATATGAAGGAATGTAAAGACTCAGCAACCAATAATAGGGCCCTGAGCACTGCAGCTAGTTCTATCAGCAATGCTTACAGCTTGAGTTCGTTCGACCACACCAAGTGTAACACGGACAGTATCAAGCTGCAATGCAAGATTGATCCACCTACGGACAAACACAGACGGGACAAACATATGCAAGAATTATGGAATGGCAAACGACTATACATGAAATGTAGCTGTGCGTTAAATGCAAATATGGGATGTGCAGGATCGATGATCTGGTGGGATCATGCGATCTGGTTTATGGCTAACCACCTAGACCGATTTTTTGACGACACACCACATCCTTCACTCCGGTCCAAATTCAGTGCCTTCCTGGTATGGCTACATCAGGCTGGATTTCTTACGATCAAATGTCATGTTTCCTTCATGCATTCCCGCAAATGGATCTGTGATGGAGCATTGCAACTTGCTATAGATCCCAACGGTCCGTTATTTAAGGAGAATGTACATTTACCAGGTTACAAGCAAGTAGAACGGTTACTGAAACCGGCTAGTTGGTCTGTTGCAAATCCTGACAAGACATCCCATGCACCGACATCCAAACGACAAAAGCTAATGACTCCTCCTACTGGTGGCAGTAATGCAACTAGAGGTCGGGCTAACAACGGAGGTGGGCGGGGATACGGCAGAGGCCGTGGACAAAATTATTACAATGCTCCCACACAGGCTTGGAGCAATGGGCCGAATTGGCAACGCTTCAACAAAAATTCCAATGTTACAGGCCAGAGTCCCAATCCGCCAAGGTGCCAGTCCCCTTGGAGCAAGGATACACATCGGACGCCGGAGACAATACCTGCATTTTCAAATGTGAGCATATGTGAATCGTTCGGGTCCGATACAGGAGATCGGAATATGGCTGAACCACAGTCTGGCCAGTATTCAACTGGAAAAACAGGAATGCCAAATGATGGTCGAATCCAGCTAATTACTAGCTCTCCACTCAAACGCAAGACCTTGAGCTTTGCGAATGAGAATGAAGATTAAGCTTAGTTAAATGTTTCTGACTAGTGGATAATTGCTTATGTTTGCAAACAGATGAATCTCGTACTCTTTCAGCAGACCAACTTGGTCGGGTAATCCTACAGAGAGGGAACAAGCCAAAGCCAACATGCATAGTGATTGTCACCTACCCTAGCCGATCCATGGAATGGATTAATATGAAACAGATATTTCAAGATATGTTGACTCATTTTGATTTTGCTCATCTCGTTCCAGTGGTGTTAGAACTACTTTTTGCATGGCGTTACCATGACAGTGTTGCAACCATGTTCTATAAACCTACCTTCGTATTTAAAATTTTTGCTTTTAACAGTTTACTGGATTGTTCCATAACATGTGTATGTATGACAGCCAAGCGTCTACAGAAATTTCTGGACCCGCTTACATTGCTCGAAACAACTGGAGCTACGTCCCAGACTGCCCACGTCAGAACGGTGAACTGCGATCTCTTGCAACATCGGGAGCTACGCAGTGCAGTGAAAATGGGACTGAATCATATTCCCTTGAAGCCAACAGCAATTGGAGTATGCATAGCTACAATCATGGATGCGTTTTCTCAAGTTGCTACTATTCTTGGACTGGAATCAAACGGTTTTCCGCTGGATGAAGCCAAAGAATGGGTACGTGTGACTTGCCTTGCTCATCTTAAGAAAGCCAGAAATGCTAACAAGTTCGGTTTTCGTACCTCCCAGCCAGACCTGTTCTCTATTAAAGTTGTCCAAAAGGAAGTTGAATGGATTACAGAAAATCTATACTGTGCGGGATTAGACAAAGCTACGAATAACATATGCTTTATCTGCATAAAGCATATTCGTTTGCTTGCCCACGAACGGCTAATGAGCAATGATTTTTCACCATGCCGAGAAAACAGCTTGTGGCTGCTTCGCGCTTCAGTGATCGAAAATGTCACCACTTCATTGAAGGATTTAATCCCTGAATTGAATGTGACTTTCAACTCACTACCGTACCTTATGGCAACTTTCAAGCTCCACAAAAACAAGTACCGATGGCTAACTAATGCTTTTCGGACTGTATACTCTAATCTGGCCCACATGCTTACTATCTCCACAATGTTAATTATGGAGAAAGTCAAAGAATGGGCAGCCACAGTTCATACTGGGTACAAGAATTTTCTCTATGTTGACACATCGTTATTTTGGCTAGTTAACTCTATTATTGAAGTTGCACTGAACCTTCCAGAAAAAATGTCCAGTATCTTTGTAGCAGACATTGCACGATGCTATGAAACTATCCCGCTTCATGGCAAGGACAACCTTGCAGATGCGATAGCTCATATTATTCGTATTGGATTCAAACATGAATGCTCAAAGCATCCCCGATCCAACCCTCAAATTTGGATTCGAGTTGATGCGGCAGACAATGCTGCCCATGCTGCTTGGAATACTAGCTGCCCATCATATGGGAACTATTTTCCAATTTCTGAGAACAGGTTGATTAAACTACACACATGGTTAATGAACCATTGTTTCGTTGGACTAGGTGATCGTCTCTGGAGACAGTCACTTGGCATTCCAATGGGATTTAGCTGCTCACCACTTTGGTGCAATTTATATCTACTCCATTTTGAAATCCAGTTTGTACAGAGACTGGGCAGATTGGGTAAGATTGAACTGATGAAATGTTTCAAACACTCATACCGATACATTGACGATCTTTGTTGGATCAACAATGATATCGCACGCCAATTTCTTGATCCAAACCAAATACGGACGGATAACAACCCATATTGGGTCTATCCGCTGGATGTGCTAGAGATTAAATGTGAAATCACCAAGTTTGCACAGAACAACCCTCTCCAGGGCATCGGTGCACACTTCATGAACTTGTATATCGAAATCAATGACGACAGATCAGGGCGATATCAGACAACCAAGTTTGACAAATGCCGTGACTTACCATTCCAATATTCCCAATATATCCAGTTCAAGTCGAATAGACCAATTCGGCAATCCTACAGTATTGCGATTTCCCAAGCGGTACCAATACTCTACCTGTCAAGCAACATCGAAACTGCACACAAAGAACTAGAAACTCTAGTAACCACGTTGCAGAACAACGGATTCCAAAGATCTAGACTCATGAACAACATCAAGATTTTTCTGAAGGAAAATAATTTTCCTGGACTAAAGTTTGAGCTCCTACGACTTATTGAAATACTCAGGTATGAATGTACTTGTTCCCTACCTTGTTGGTAAAAGGAAAAAAGAAATATTGTTTGTGAACGTGCTTGGTGTACTCCTCAGTAGAGGATACATCAAGTACCTCTATTGAGCAACAGTCACACCAAGGGTGGTGGTGGGTTTTTTTTTTTTTTTTTTCTTTTTTAGACTTGATTTCCAGGAACTATTCCTAGTTATCATAATCAGAAAGTCTATTGCTGTATGATTCATAGAAATAAATAGATATTATACATCATAGTATATAATCTTATATATTTTTTTCTATTTATTGAGCTGTTATTTATGATATGATTTAGCTAAAAATTTACATACAAAATAAATAGCATTTTCAGAAATTGAAACATTTACCAGATAACCAATATAACTCCCTCCTCCTGTAACTATACATGGAGGCTTCACAAACTCTGATTTCAAAATCTGATGTCAAAATCTGATGTCAAAATCTGATTTCGGCATCAATAAAGCTTTGACAGTTAATGAGAGCCTTTGGGTATCCAATGATTGAATAACCCAGACTAAGCAAGTTTCTAAATGGATGCTTAAATACTTGATGTTAAGCATGACAGCTCATGGAGCTTTGGAGGCTTGGTCCATTAATCTCCATATTAAAAGCTGATCAAAAAATAATAATTTCTACCCGTTGTAAGCTCTGGAAGTTTTTGCCGCTCTTCCTGTTACATCCAGGGATGTTCAGACGTTTGAACTTAGAAATTATTGAAACTCATGCTATAACTAGCTCGGTTTCCACAATGAACACATTTTTTGTGTTATACAACACTTGCTCAGGGTCAGAGGTTCTCACAGTGGTGATTCAGTTGGGAGAAATATATGCAATGGTGCTTGGCTCACAGAATAGCGGCCAACAGGTGGTGGTTTTTTTTAAAAGTCTGTAGAGAAGTCAGAAAATGTTTGCTTTGCATATTTTATGGCTTTAGGTTGGATTACGATTGAAATTATTCTCATGTGAATTACGATAACAAGTAGTGGTAATCTGTAGACACCTCGGGCACGTCTATTGGCATACTAACGTTTTTGCTGGTTGGCATGGGTACAGGTGAGGATTACCACCTCCTGAGGATTTTTTTCAAAAATTTTCGAGCTATAGATATGACGTTCTCATACTTTATTGTATCTCCAACTTATTATGCCTAGAAGTTCAATCTAAGGCTATGGTTGGAAAAAATGACTATGAGTTCTAAAAATTTGATGTATTCATTGTTTGTGCATTGTTTGTTCATGGTTAGTTCAGTATTTCTTCATTAGAACTCTAATTGACTTCTATTGAGGCCACAGCTAACATGCTGAAATATTTGTGCAAAGCTTGCCTGAAGATAGTTATGCTGTATGGAATGTAAATCATTACCATTGTATTGGTTTTTTTACACAATCTCCTTTAATAAGGTTGTTGATATGGACTGAAAATTATGCTAGGACATATTAATGTTGTTAGTACTGAAGTTGCTTGGATAGCAAATATCTTTAGCAGTGCAGACTCAAAACATTTACAGTATTAAAAAAAACTCTGTCTAAAGGAATTTCTGACAGTAGTATTTCTACATAAGGATTATGGATGTATATGATCATGATCAAGAATTAGATCATACTTCACAAACATAAGTTTGATTAAGATTGGGATTTAGAATCTACTCTGAACTAATCAGGGAAGTTTCGAAAAATACTTTTTTTATTTTAATTTCTTTTTTGAGAGTGTCAAATCCAAAAGCCTTCAATAGTTCCTTCAATGTCAAGACAAGTTTGTAAAGGTAATGAAGTCAAGAAAAAAAATTGAAAAAGAAAATATTTTTTAATTTTTTTTGAATCCCACTCTGAAATTGTGAGGGAACTTTTGGTACCTAGAGGTTTTTTTAGATGTGACAAAGTCATAGAAAAAAAACTTGAAAAAAATAAAATAAACATTTTGAGAGCTTCAAACCCAAGGGACTATTAGATATTAAGAGGGTTTTCTAGGGGGTGACGGAGTTGTAAAATAATAATATTAATATTATTAATAAAAATAATATAATTTTTTTTTTAAATTTGAATTTATTTGAGAGTTCCAAACCCTTGACCTTTCAAAAGATCTCTTGATATATATGATATTCCTTGTTGTATTTTGTTATCAAGAATCTTCCATTTCTATAATTTTTTTCAAGATCAGCCTCCAAAACACTTTCATCCAAATCCACAATAATAGGTTCTAATCCAAAAATCCCCCCCCCAAATTTCTAAAATCGGAGGTTTTCAAGTTCACGGGCTCTCTGACTCATGCTTTTAGGCTCACAAAATAGCACCCCCGTAGACTAACTTACCTTAATTGAATTAACTTTAGTAGAAAATTGGAAATAAAATCCAAAGCCTAACCTTCTTGTTGTTTTGATTGACCTAAGGTAACTGCACCTAAAATTGCATGTACAAGTTGTGTGGTATAACCAATATGCTCTAGAATATAAACAACAATTTTTGCACAGTCATTGGTGAAGGACTATGAATCAAAATGCAAGTGGTTCCATAATTTTTGGATGCATTGTGAATTAGTTATAAATTTTTAAAGATGCGAGATGTAGGTTGCTACAAAAATGCATTTGATGCACATGAAGAAATGACACTAA
Organism: Rhytidiadelphus loreus; assembly: GCA_947034895.1. Lineage (NCBI taxonomy): Eukaryota > Viridiplantae > Streptophyta > Bryopsida > Hypnales > Hylocomiaceae > Rhytidiadelphus > Rhytidiadelphus loreus. The sequence continues at coordinate 20,359,706 of OX344765.1, read as the reverse complement.
TGACACTAGTATCACAAATTTAAAAACATGAAAAAATGAAACTAGTATCAAAAGATGTCATAGAAAAGAAGTTAAAACAACACAAAGTGTACCTATAATTGACCACTTGTAAGGGTGTAACGTCTACAATACTATAAATAGAGCTACACACTATTCAAAATGACACCTTACACTCATCCTTGTAATGTGCACCATTTGGGATATCCTTTCTATTTAGGTTTGGTTTATACTAATCTTGGGGCTAGTTGGAAGGCTGACCCGATTTGCCCTCAATCTGGCCCTAGTTCAATTCTTTGGCCCTAGTTAATGTAAAAAGTTGGATTCAATTTCCAATTCATGTACTCTTGGATTTTTTTATGCTCAATAAAAAAATTTATCATCTACATCTTTTCCTTTTTTTAATTTTTCCTATTTCAAAAATAAATAAAGAATTTTTCTTTTTTTTTGAGTTTTTTTCCTTTTTCTTCCTATTTTTCCTATTTCAAAACTAGAAGATATATTTTTTTACTTTTCTTGAATCTTATCTTTTCTCTTCCTATTTCTTCTACTTAAAAAAAAAGGAGTTCTTTGACTTCTTTTGAACCTTTTCCTTTCTCTTGATGTTGAAACTAGAGTTGTAGTCCTAGAATAATTGTCATTTATTTTCATGAGAATTTCAAGAATTTCAAGAAATAAATAATTTGGTCTTGTCACCATAGAGGTTTGAAAATAATCACACAACTAAACACACAATTTGAAGAAAACATCTATTTCTTAAATTTCTTTTTTGAATCTATATTTTTAAATTTTATTTTAAAGAAAAGTATGAAATTTTTTTATTATGAGAACTTGAGTGAACTCAATGATAAATGTAAATCAAGTTTTGCCATACATATTATTTCTAATATTGTAATCTTTCTTTATCTCATTTTTCAAGTATTTGTCATCAATATTGATAAAAACACACACCATCTCAATGCCACATTTAACTATATTTGGACTTTGAGGGGATTTCTGGACTTTTATGGGAAATCTCTCCAGATGAGTACTACCTCCATTGAGTGAGATCACACTGCAATGACAATGAAAGTATGAAGGAAAATATTTCATAGACCGTATCTACCTATTTTGGAAAGCTCCTTCACAAACATATTTGAGCAATGAAACATGAGGGTAATGTTTACTTGTATAAAGTTAGCATAATCATCTGGAAATTTCGTGATGATTGTAGAAGAAGTCTTGAATTTTGTGTAAGCAATGAGATTTCATATTCTTACATCTCCACGTGATTGGCTAAGTCCTCCAAATTCTTTAGAAAATGGAGGAATTCCAACATTGAAGTTGGAAATTGAAGATTTCAAGATCATCTAATGTCATCCCATTAAAATTAGAAATTGACATTTCCAACATTGAACTTGGAACTTGGAGATTTTGAGATGTTCAAATGTGTTCCCCTCCACATTACACATTGAAAATCACAACACTGAACTTGGAAATTGAAGACCTGGAGACCTTCTGATGTCATCCCCTTAACATTACACATTCATTTGACAATTCCAACACTAAACTTGGAACTTGGACATCTGGAGAGCTTCTGATATCATCTCCTCAGTATTACACATTCATTTGACAATTCCAACACTAAACTTGGAACTTGGACATTTGGAGAGCTTCTGATATCATCCACTCAATATCATACATTCATTTGACAATTCCAATAGTGAACTTGGGAATTGGATATCTAGAGACCTTGTGATGTAATCCCTTCAAAATCACACAAATACATACACAATGGTTGTGTAATAAAGAAAGGTGGGGTCAGGACCATTTATTCATTTACATACATGAAAGAGTAGGCATGTGCCATTGGAAACAAAAAAATCACTTTCTAAGGTTGTCTACTTCAAATCTTTTGGTCGGGTATCACTAATATGTACAAGCGGGGGTATTATAGAATTCTGCTTGTGGTTTAGGGGATCCACATCAATGAACACAAGGGTGCGATTTCTAAGCAAGTTGCGCATTGCAGTCTTACTAAAGAGATACGTGAAGAGATCGTGTCTATTGGAGTATTTGTCCGAGTCGCACGGTACATCACACCCTTTAATAAAAAATAGCAGCTTCATAAAATCCTTCGAAAGTATATGAGGAAGGACCTCCTCCAATTTTGAAGTGGTCATGTTTGACCAGAGACCAACGGAAGTCTTTGACAGAATACAACGAACAAAATCCCGGAAGGCCTCAAGGTCTTTGCTTTGTCGAACATCCGCGACAACACCTTCAACGCACAAAAGACCTGTCATTACCATGATCACCACCCTCTACGAAGACCCATGTCCAACCACAGCTAGTGCAAACGGAAGACTTCTAAGCAACAAGATGCTTACGTCCAATCAACTGGAGGCCTCCAGTTGTGGATTACCAAATGGAATTGATCAAAAGGGTGCTTTGTAAAGAGAAGATGACACTTACTCCAGAAATTGAGTATTTCTCATTATAAAGCATAAAATCCCCACTTTCAATTCCCAGGAAAGAGAGCACATCACCAATACAATTCCATTACTATTGTAATTCAAATACTGACAAAAGTGTGCGGTGTTGTTAAAAGTCCAAAGAAGGATATTAATTCAGGATATTATAGATTAAATTAATCACTGGACTTATCTAATACTCCTACATCTACCCGTGCAATTGAGCAACATGCGCCTCCATTGCCAAATACATAAAATTATTGACAGAAATACCACAATACCGCCGTCATCTCACAATATAAATTTTTTAAGAGACGATTTAAAAAAAAATGTATTTACAAAATTTACAGAATGATACAAAATATCATACTTGCTGCACTCAGTAATATCAGCAATAGATGAAGTACTGTGTCCAAGGTGAAGGAATGCCTCAAAATACAGCACCTAGAGTGATCCAGATGAACGGCACCCTAACAAAACTAAGTCTTAAGAATGACACCCTTCAAAATGTTAATTCCTAGACTGTCCAACCGATCTACCGAGTTCTGACAATCGAGAAGTGGGTTGGCCTTGACATAAACTGGCATAGCTTCGTTGGACAAGAAAAGACCGTCAAGCCATGGCCACAGCGTTGCAGCCAAGAAGTTGTCGCCGACCTCACCAGACCAGGTTGTCGGATGAACGACGCTGTTATCATCGTTCAATAGGTTTTTAACCGGACTGTCATCAACCAAAAGGACATCTTGTACAGACTTTACTTCACCCATTTCAACCAAAGTTGTCAAGTCCTTCAGAAAGATTGACTTATTTGGATTGTCTGGGTTTCTAAACGATGACGGAGTGCAAGAAAACTGCGAAATAAAAGTCACTCTTGTAGGACCAAAAGTAGTAGACGTCAACACCTTAGACAGCAAGGTCCACATGTTCTTCTCTGTCATACTGCTCCAAAATACTATGCGTGCCTTAGAATAGAGCCAGTCAAGGAAAAGTGTGAGACCCAGTCTCCGTTTGAAGCGTCCCTTACTATTGTGATGACTACGGTGAATAAGAAGTCCGTTTAAGTCCAGGACCACGACGTATTGCCTTCTAGGTACCTTGCACGATATGGTCGCCTTTGTCAAGGCAGCTAGTGCAGGATCTGTGGACAACAAGGAGAAAACTTAGTTAGAGGCAAAATACAGGAGATAATTAAACCGAATTACTAAACAGTACGCAAAACACTAACAAACGGTCACCTCAAGCACCTTTAACGACGCCCGAATCAGGCCCCATCTTCACCACCACATCGACCAACATCCCCTCCACCGAAACAGCCTTCTCCTCCTCCTCCACTAAAGCAGCCTCCTCATTCACCATAGCATCCTCCTTGTCCTCTTCTTTATTCTCCGCCACGACAGTAGCCTCCTTCTCCACCTCCTTAAACTCTTCCACGATAGTAGCCTCCTTCTCTTCTTTTTTATCTTCCTTCTTATTCTCGTCCACAACACTAGGCTCCTTGTCCTCCTTCATCTCCACCTCCACCACAACAGCCGTCTCCTCTTTCACCAAACCACCCCTTACTTCCGCGGGCACAAAAATCCCAGTGTCTGCTACCACATTCTCTTCCTCCTCCTCTAACACGTCGACCTCTACGCCCTGCACCACCTCCATGCCCTGCGCCACCTCTACGCCCTCCGACTTCTCACCTCCGACCTCACTCGTGTTGTTCAGGTCGGGAGGCAAAACTTTCAACACTTCAATACAAGAGTTGTCAATTACTCCTAATGGAGCATCCTGAGAAACAAGTAGCAAGAAGGGAATCACTCAAGAGTCACATGAAACAAAGAGGGAATTGAAAATGTCGCATTGAATTCAGCGTGATATTACAAATCAAGAGGTCACTACCGACTTTAATCATACATAAAAATGACAGACGATCCTAAGCCTAGCACCTAAAACTAACCTTATTGGTAATGATTGCTTCGTTAGGGCAGTTAGAACGAGGACTCAATGGGCACAAGTCCCCTAGAGTATCATTCAAAATAGTGTCAGGCATCTCCTAAACACCAATTGAAGATGGATTCATCTGGGGTGCTCCAGATGCACTAGGGACAACTCCATCTAAACGTAAAGAAGCGGAGTTAGGGTCATCCCTAGCACAGACCCCCAGATCTTTAGATTTGAGCACTGAAGATCTAGTCGTGTGAGCACCCAGTACACCCGATGCACAATGAAGTAAAGCAGAAGCTGCATCATTCTCTTTCCTCCTCAACCGCATTGTCATCGGCATTCAGCATGTCAAATTCCTCCGAAGTCCGTGAAGAAACATTAGGCATCATTGCTATGTTCTTAGATTCCATAAACAGTGCAGCCAAATTCTGCTTCACCTGATGCGCTGGAGTATAAGGATTCTTCTTCGGTTTAGTCGCCTTCTTATGTTTTGAAATTGAGGGAGGATCCACATCCAACTCCGAAATTCTCCTCTTCTTTTTCTTGTTTGTCCCCACTGTCGGGACTGAAGGCACTGGAGGTTTTACCAGGTTTCTTTCTGGAGGAGTTGGATTCTTCAACTTCTTAGGCCACACAGGGGGTGGGGGAGAAGTCACCTACAGTAACAGTGAATTCCACATCAGATTGGGGCCAAAAAACAACAATCCATAAAAAGTCATCTGGATCACTCCAGATAAATATAGGTCATGGGGTACTCGCCTCAGGTTCTATACGCTGTCGAGGCTCGAGGTCGGTCGCGTCAGAGTAGTTCAGCTCGGTATTCTCTGGGGTTTCAGTGGTATCTGCCGTCAAAACCTCAATATCGGCCGGGGGTTCACTGTGGACTGTGACGGTAAATTGGTCCGCAATGTGTTTTGCAGTAATTTGCCCAGCCTTCTCCGCCACCGCAGAATCGAACACCTCCAGCACCTTCATACCGCCCCACTGGTTCACAAAGAAAATCATTAGCTATTATACGTCAAGGCAAGAAATAATATTCTACTTAAGACAAGAACAAGTAAGTTTTTCATTGTCCCTACCAGTCCCAGGTGGGTAATCTCAGCACCCCCATTCACGTTGACAAGCACCATGTCATCCCGTATTAACCCTCCAAATAACACAAGTGCAGAGTTCGCCCTCAGATATGGTACACCACGACGCTTATATAAACTAACATCCTCTGGAATATCATTTGACCTGTACACAGCATCATATGCTTGCTGAGAGGGGAAGTAGTAATTGAATCGGCTCCGAGCGCTCTCTGCTTCATTGTATCCAAAGCAGAAAATGACGAACACAACAAACCCGCTTCTAGTCGCAGTTTCTAGAAAGCCATCTTCCGAGCCCGCAATGTAGTGAAGAACATGCCAATCCCAAAGTTGATGCGCTAACTCCAACTTCCTTTTGTATAGGTGAGCCACAACCTCGTGAAAACCCTGCGCGTCTGTCATGAGAACGGCAGGGGACCGAACTGAAGTGACCTTCTTCTCTTGGCATTCGAGGGCATCAAACAGTCGACGTAAATTCTGGTCCTCCAAAATCGTGGCCCGTGGTCCAATATTCGTGGCTTTGAACATGTACCAGAAATACAAGTGCCTTTTACCCTCGCCACGCCAAGCTATAACATCTGGTTGTATAAGAATTCCGCTTATATTCCACATGTTCACGTCCATGATCTTCGACAGGTACTTCTCAGCAAATCCCTTCTCCATCGCCTCCGCCATCGCAACTTGGGCTCGTGTCTTAATGAATGCTTCCCACATTTCTATCACAGATTTTGGACAGTCGGAAGGGTCACATGTCTTGTTCAAACCCTTCGATCGACCATTGAGCCAAATCTTTCCTACCTCTGTTGCCAAAGCTCTATCAACCTAGAGTTGTAATTCTGCACGGCCAACTTTCTTCTCGGTGGCTAAATTCTCCCATTCAGCTTCCGGGTATTGATAATACTCTGGCTTCTTGCTAGGAAGATGGACTTTCCGGTAGTGGCACATCATTTCATTCTTCATGATGCGGATATACCTTTCTCTAGAGCCAGCCTCAGCTAGAGTAGGCAATGAAGGGGCCATGCCTCGTCGCTTAGCCTTCGAGCTCTTCACACAAATCTCTTGTGCTTGGACCTGATCCGCCAAGAAATTGGTATCCTCTTTCTGAAGCCCATAAAGAGTCTTGAAATCATGGAGACTCAATGGCCTCCGCAATCCTTTCGATGGATCAGGTAGTTTGTCCTCATTTTCGGGGAGCTTGTATTGCAAGTAGTCCGCTTCAATCTGTATCCACTTGTTTATGTCGGTGTCATCCTCCATAAATAACAACGGGATTTTGGATTCTGCGGATTTGGTCTCCTTCATGGAGGTGAAGATGGTTGAAATGAGTGGGAAGAACTCCTGCGGGAAGAACGACATCCATTTGTGTCAGAAATGAACTTCCGAACGGCATTAGTGATAACCCACAAAACCATCTGGAGTGATCCAGATGAAGTGATTGAATATGACAATCCCTATGGTTAACTCCAAATGTCTTACTTTGTGTGATCGAGAGGATGATTTCGATCACTAATGTCAGCAGCAACATTGGACTGATAAACATGACCATCTGGAGTGATCCAGATGGTTGCAACATGAATTACAGTCCAACATGTAATTCGGGAGACCATGATGCAGTACTATCTTTGGAACTTACCAAATAAGCAAAGGTGTACGCTCGGCCACCGTACGCGGGCTGGGGACTTTCCATCTCCCTCCATTTGACTCTGGCGATTTGAAGTTGCTTTGTGAATGACTGCTCCTTCTGTTCTCCAGCGACATTCTGGTTAAGAGCTTGGGAGAGGTGTATGACATCCGAGAATTTGCTTCTTGCAGCAAATATTGGAATGATTTTAAAGCGCGAGGCGTCCTTGACATCAACCTTGGGAAATTCGCCTTGCAACACCAGAGTCTTATATGCCTCCACAGTGTGTTGGCCCCCAATAATATAATAGTTGGTATTGCTCGTAATGGAATCAACCTTCGGGCAGGTGTCAAAGTAGCTTGCCTTCCCATCAGCACCGTATGGCCCTATCTTTATGGGAAGGACTGTGATGACTCTCCAATCTGCATCGAAATCGGTTTCCAGGCGCACCTTGTTTATAATTCCAGGCAATCGAGTATCTTCAATGCCACGATACGCTAGGATACCTGGTGGACCTTTGTGCAGGTAGTCGAAATGCACTCGGAGGGTTTCACCAGCTGCATTGACGAATGGCTGTTTTTTCCATTTGTACATGCAGTCGAAGTGAGTCTTGTACAATGCCTTCATCACCTTCATTTGCTTGTTGTCAAGCTTCTTAATCTCAGCCTCCTTCATTGCAATGCACGCGGAAATTGTAAGTTTACTAGCAACAGTGTCGGAAGCAGTTTTGTCTCCTGGCGCTCCAACAAGTGAAGCCCGTTTCTTTCCCTTCTTCTTTGGCGACGGTGTTGCAGCTGGCGCCGACACTATAGCTTGTGAGGGATTTGTATCATCATGAGCCTCTACAATGAGCCCCCACTGGACTTCCATTTTTTTGGGTGTCCACTTCGGGATGTCGTCTTTGGTATCTAGTAATGCTTGTGACAGCAGTGATTCGCAATGACTTAGCTCCATTGTACTATAATCTAGGATTAACCCGTATATTCTCGTTCCTTCCGATCCCGGAACTTTCTCCTCAATGACCAAGAGCACGGTGTCATTGTCAAGTCCCTGCATTTCCTGAATTTCAAGACCAGTGTCACGGTGCACTTTCATTTCATTCATGAGTTTCGGAACGATCATCACGCAGCCATCTGCTTCTTGCTTCCACTGAACCCCCCATTCCGTGACCTTTGTCAAGCACCTATAGACTGCTGCGGGGTGTAATTTCCCGACATAACGGAATGTATGAACCCACCCGTCACAGTAGGGAGCAAGTTTCACTGGGCAGGCGTCTTGTGGACCCTCTTGAAGGAACTCATCACTGCATCAATTCGACAACGCTGGTTAGTTCACTTAATTGCACCGTGGTCTATCAAATACTATTCACATCTTAGTCATTTGGACCACTCCAGATGACTGAATGAGGAATGCCTTTGGCATGCCTGATTGCGTGCATTTCTAAGAGACAATTAATATTTCTTCGGATTGTGGAATTGTTTATGAACGGTGGCAGAAATTACTCGCTACTCCTAAGCTTGAGACTACCATCTGGATCACTCCAAATGAATGGGGACGCAACTTGCCATTCCTGGATGTCAATATTGGTAAATTATGTGATCACTATTCTTCCACGCTGTTGGGTAATATTGAAGTCACTCGCTACTTCTGATCCTGAGGCTATCATCTGGATCACTCCGGATGACCAAGAATATAACTAGGGATTCCGTGATTTCAATTTTAGTGAATGGACTAATCACTGTTATTCCACACTACTAATGTAGTATGTGATTCACTAGCCGTTACATATCCTGGGACTACCATCTGGATCACTCCAGATGGCTTGGAATGTATCTCGCAATTTTTGGATGAGTAAATGGACTAGTTGGTATCATTCTGCTCTATTGAAGTACGATGTGTTGTATTTTGGATGCTATTCTCAAGGTGTCCTAGTATGGGAGCATCATCTGGATTGATCCAGATGTCCTACCTTAGTTATCTTTGTTTCAAATTTTATTGTGGCAGACATTTACATTCATGGAACTACTTTTTTTTTGGTCATCTGGATCTCTCCAGAAGTCCAGATGAAATCACCTTAGAACCCTACCCAATTCTGTGCATCTGGAGACCTCCAGGTCCGCGGATATAGGGCAATTTCCACGGTAATAGGGTTAAATGTGCCGAAACTTATGGGTTATTCCACACCGGTACCGTTTCCTTGCCTCGTCGTGTTCCCATTCTCTTTGTCACTGACTGCCCGTGATCGCTTTCCTGTATACAACCAGCATTATAGTACAAATACTTAGTTCATATACGATGTCAACAAGTCTATCTAAAACATAATTCAATGAAACTATAATTGTGCATATTGATTCAAATGAATCACTGACATAATGGAAAATATTAACAAGTACCTCCCACGAAAGTTGACGCTCACAAATTTTAGTAGTGCATACAATGGCAAACACAATTAGAGAATGTGAACTACATTAATTTCAAACAATTTCAAACAATTTCAAACTGTCTAGCCAGGAGGCAACTCCTGGAAATCTTCACATGATAAAGGTTGTAAACCACCCCTGTCTCTATGAAAAAATGAACACTAATGTGCACACTTAGGGAAATCAAAGCATGATGAAGTAACAATTAGAACAAATGAAATTCCTAACAACCGTCCTTCAAGAAACAACAAAGTGAATGCTATAGATAGTCTGAGTGAGGACAGTGAGTCCCTGTAGTTTCAATAAATCACAGAACTAACAATAATGGTAGAAAGTCCTGTGCTTTGCACACTCAAAAAAATTGAAGGCCACCAGTACACAAAAGAGTAGGTTTTTTTTATCAATGGACAGAAAAGAGAGGACTAAACATGTGAGGAACTAGATTTGCATTTGGTGAAAACAGAAGGTGGAGACAGTAGTACATAGTTGTACAGTCTAGAGTCAGAGTAATGCGGTATTGACACAAATGAAGACCGTTTTGTGAGCTTTCCATGTAACTACCGTCCACAACAACTGATTTTATTTCTGACGAGATCAAAATGCAAACAACGAAATAAAACTAGCGAAAACTACGTGTACCTAACTTTCTGTGTTGTGGAAAAGCATGTTGTAAGAGGAAATAACAAAAGACCCTATTCCTAACTTTCTAACTGTGGAGCAGTCATTCAAGGAGAATTGCAAGCACAATCACAGCAAGCATAGAAAGCACGGAAAGACTTGCAGGTCGGAATATTTCAGTGTGTTGTAACTTACCAGAACTTCTAGCCTTCAGTCTTCAGCTCCCTCCACCTCACACGCCTCCACTGCCTCCACGCCGACCTGGAGTTGAAGCTGCATGCCGCAAAACAAAAAGTCACAGCTCCTTTGCAAGTCGCCACTCCTCCGCGACTCCTCACTCTTCCACACGTAAATCGCCGCTCCTCCGCAAGTCGCCGATGCAATCGCTTCGAGCCACCTCCTCGATGAAAAACAGTAATACGCCCTGCAGAATTTCTGCCAGAGACCGCCTCTCTCCTACACACCTCTATTCTGCACGCCTCCCTTCTGAAACCCTACAAAACAATCCTAAACCTGATTGCGTCCAAGCCCACAAGCAAACTCACACACTCAGGTCTTTCCTCCGCGCCTCTGCATCAGAAATGAACAAATGGAGAAGGAGAGGCGTCACCGAGGGCGGAAGTGGCGCAACTGGAGTTGACAGGGCTTCTCGCGCCGTCCCTCCCATAGTGACGAATGACGGTCTTCAATGAAGTTCATTCATGACATTGGGGGGGGGGGGGCGGGGGGTAATTAGTTTTTTTTAATTATTTTGTCTTCCTCTAATTTTCAAGGTTTAGGTTCTATTTTGCTACATGTATGTTTTCTTTCAATCTAAAATTGTAGGTATGCATGCCGTGACAATTCATTAATTTAATTTGCTTCAATTCTCAAGTTGTTTTCTTTTTAACATAAGACATTGAATTGGTATAATTGGAGAGAGCAATTCAAAACCATTATATTTAATTTGGCAAAATAATTATTTATCCACTAACCATATAAATCCTCCATTTTGGTATTTTTTGAATCTTTGGTTTAAAATATTCCAAAATTCTTAATTCATAATTGAGACATTATGTAATGATTGAATGAAACTATTGTAGAAAACTACCCCTTTCCATCCTAAACCTAAAGGATGAATATTTGCAGTTTAGTACAACTTACATAAAAGAATTTTTTGTTATTCAATGGCCAAAAAATGGTCACAACTTTATTTAGGGGTCAATTTGAACGTCTAAAGTGTTATTAATACCTTTCATTCATTTCCCAGGAATTGAAAATATACTATAGAACTAGTTTATTGTAGCAACGGGAGGGCCCACATTTTCATACTATATTATTTTAATCGATGGATTGCATGTCAATAGAACAAATATACTATTTCCATAACACGACCCTATAGTCAATCCACACTACATTTTAGATAGTTAGGCACTGCAATTCATTATTCCCGTCTAATAGCCTTGGTTAAAATGAATTTTACATTTTTTTGGTTTACTAAGCCAATACGGATCAGTCTATAAGCCAAGGCTTGATCCAAAGCCTTGGCTACAATTCATACGACATTTTTTTGTTTAGCCAATAGGACTCTATAAGCCAAGGCTTGTTCCAAAGCCTTAGCTACAATTTATACTACATTTTTTTTAGTTAGCCAATACGACTTAGTCTGTAAGCCAAAGCTTGAACCAAAGCCTTGGCTACAATTCATACGACATTTTTTTTGTTTAGCCAATACAACTCAGTCTATAAGCCAAGGCTTGATCCAAAGCCTTGGCTACAATTCATACGACATTTTTTTTGTTTAGCCAATACAACTCAGTCTATAAGCCAAGGCTTGTTCCAAAGCCTTGGCTACAATTTATACTACATTTTTTTGGATTAGCCAATACGACTTAGTCTGTAAGCCAAAGCTTGATCCAAAGCCTTGGCTACAATTCATATGACATTTTTTTAGTTTAGCCAATACGACTTAGTCTGTAAGCCAAAGCTTGAACCAAAGCCTTGGCTACAATTCATACTACATTTTTTTTTGTTTAGCCAATACAACTCAGTCTATAAGCCAAGGCTTGTTCCAAAGCCTTGGCTACAATTCATACGACATTTTTTTTGTTTAGCCAATACAACTCAGTCTATAAGCCAAGGCTTGTTCCAAAGCCTTGGCTACAATTCATACTACATTTTTTTTGTTTAGCCAATAGGACTCTATAAGCCAAGGCTTGATCCAAAGCCTTGGCTACAATTTATACTACATTTTTTTGGATTAGCCAATACGACTCAGTCTATAAGCCAAGGCTTGATCCAAAGCCTTGGCTACAATTCATACTACATTTTTTTTGTTTAGCCAATACGACTCAGTCTATAAGCCAAGGCTTGATCCAAAGCCTTGGCTACAATTCATACTACATTTTTTTTGTTTAGCCAATACGACTGAGTCTGTAAGCCAAAGCTTGAACCAAAGCTTGAACCAAAGCCTTGGCTACAATTCATACTACATTTTTTTTGTTTAGCCAATACGACTCAATCTATAAGCCAAGGCTTGATCCAAAGCCTTGGCTACGATTCATACTACATTTTTTTTGTTTAGCCAATACGACTCAGTCTATAAGCCAAGGCTTGATCCAAAGCCTTGGCTACAATTCATACTACATTTTTTTTGTTTAGCCAATACGACTCAATCTATAAGCCAAGGCTTGATCCAAAGCCTTGGCTACAATTCATACTACATTTTTTTGGTTTAGCCAATACGACTGAGTCTATAAGCCAAAGCTTGAACCAAAGCCTTGGCTACAATTCATACTACATTTTTTTTGTTAGCCATTATTATTTTACAACTCGTATATTGGTTCTACTTTCTTCGAGAGGGCCTACATTTTCATCCAGTATTTTTTTGGTTGAATGTCATTTTCAAGATTCTAAGTTGCAAACTTTCATTGATTAAATTATAATATTATAGAAAGATTAATGTACATAGAAGTTTGTATTATATCATTATTTTTAATAAAGAGCATTAGAGTAATGCATTGGTTTAAATAAACAATTAATTAGAAGCCCCGTATAATGTTAAACTAAACTTCAACATTGTTTAAGAAAACAAGACCAAATTTAAACTTCTTTCTAGTCATTGAAGGCTTAAAATTGGGTATAATTATATAATTGCCTACTTCTCACTTAATTATTATTACATATTCCTACATTTTATGGAAGTGCTTATTCAATTTTCTAATTGAGGCCGGATCATGATTTCTAGTAATTTTGGAATACTTGATAAGAAATTCATTGTGTTCATATAAATCAAATCTACATGATTGATTGATAATCATTTAAATATTGAATGTCTATGCTTCAAATCAACGCATTTCATTTCATGACAAATTATAATGATTGAGTATTTTAATCATAATTACACATTCAATCATATGAATCTCATTTTATAAATAATATTGAATTTAATACATAGGCCTAGTATTCTATAAAAAATCAACCAAAACAAGATTTTTGGCATATAATAATCACTTATTTATTGACATATTTATGGGGTGAGTCTAAAATAATAAGGTTGACCACCAATGAAACTCAAGTGCATAGAATTTAAATTGAAACTAATTCATATCGATTCCAAAAATGGTCTATACAATTCCTTCTACAATGCATCTTTCTACAATTGTAGCAATTATTCATGAAAGGTTCCTAAAATGAATAGTATGATGTTTACCATTTCTTTAAGTGTACACCCAAAAGTGTGGTTATATAATGTGTATAAATGTGGTGCACCTTCGTTTTCCCATCAAACAAATCATTATATATTAGGAACCAAAATCAATCCAATATATTCATTATATTAAGGAATTAAATTCATTGAAAATATTTGTAGATTTCTACAAATTAAATTTAAAAATTCTATACTAACAAAAGTATAATTTTGTTTTTCAGTCACAGACTGAGGTACAATGGTACATGTACGGATCCCTCAAAGCTTAGCATTGATTTCCAAACTTCCTCTACAATTTTAGGAAAGTTGTACATTTAATACAACATGGCATAAGACTTTGTACTGTGCTATTAAATTGAAATAATAAAACTTAAGTTACACTACAGAGAATCATTTATGATTCTTTTGTAACATCCAAGACATTCTTCAAAATGAAAATAATGGATCAATTTAAAGACGGTCTGATACTTAGAAGATGCAAGTTAATAATCTTTGACACAGTCATAATTATATGCATTATTTAAAGGAAAGATGAGTCTAGCCTAGACAAGGCTGTGAGAACATAGACAAAAAAGAACGGGAGCCTATCCCATCCCACATAATGGAAAAAATATGAAGAAAAAGGAGAAAAAAAGGGAATCAAACATGTAAGTAAACCTTGGCCAACAAATTGGAAATGAATGTCTAAATGGTCCACAATAGCATAATTAAATTATAAAAAACATGTTCAAATTCAAGGGAACTTAACTACAACTAGATTTGACATGGCTTGGATTTTACATGTCAGAGAATATTATAAAATTATTATTATTTTAAAATAATTATTTAAAATTAAAATTCCTCCTAATTTCATAGTTGTTTACTTCGCTTCTGTTTTTTCAACTCGTTTCTATTTTGGCAAGCACTATGCCCATTACAAGGCTTGGGGAACAATTTAAGAGGGCCATTCATTCAGTGAATGACAGAACTTCACTTTTGGGAATTCAAGGGCTAAGAAAGCCTACATAGATGTCGGTGGAGATAATAATCATTTACTTTCAACAAGACAGTGAAGCGCTTTATGAATTTATGATCCTACAAAATGATTTCTTGACAAATTAATATGTTAAGTGTGAAGTACTGAAGTCAAATTGACACCTCTTTCAAAAACTCATCAAAGAATTTATTTATTTTTTCTTCTACATTCTAGATTCTGAAGTTCTAATTTGTAACTATAGATCTCAATGTTCTCCTTACATCTATAAATGCTTTGCGTACATCTCTCTATGATTTGTATACATCTACCAATATTTTGCAAGCATTTCCTAGTGTTTTGCGTACATTTCACTATGACTTGCATAAATTTGTGCATGATCTACAAACTTCTCTAGTCGTTCTTCAAAAATCTCCAGATGTTGTAGAGACATATCCAGATGCTATACAAACATCTCCAGATGTTGTAGAGACATCTCCAGATGCTATACAAACATCTCCAAATGACCAGCATAGATCACCCAATCTTTTGCTTACATTTCTTCGTATTCTAGATACCGGTTTAGGGTATTCAATGAATGAATGATCATCCACTGAGATTATTGACTCATTTGATTTCCCAATGTCTCATACATATTACTTTTTAAATTTTCTAAATCTCATACATGCAATGAATTAAATTTTGTTGTGTACATTATTGGTGCTTGGACCTGTCGAAATTCAATAACTTTAAAATAGTTACCGTTCAAAATAACTACCCAAGCCCCTTTTGTATGATCAGGGTGGATTGACCCCCTCGCTCGGC
Organism: Rhytidiadelphus loreus; assembly: GCA_947034895.1. NCBI lineage: Eukaryota > Viridiplantae > Streptophyta > Bryopsida > Hypnales > Hylocomiaceae > Rhytidiadelphus > Rhytidiadelphus loreus. The sequence goes on along the minus strand of OX344765.1, from coordinate 20,344,115 downwards.
CTTACCAAGGGTGCATGTAAAAAAAAAGCCTCCTATTTTTGGCCGTTCTAGGGTATATTCTTGACCCATTTCAACTAATTTGGGGTCTCTGATCACAAAAATGAAATAAAATTTTGCAAAAAATAAATAATTCCAGGGTTGGCCCGCAGGGCCGAGTGAGGGGGTCAGTTCACCCTAGCCTTTTGTATTGGGTGTAATTTTATTGTTTCCTGGGCAATAGAACTACGTTAGATTTGGGTAAAACATATTACCAAAAATATGTCAATTCGTGTAATCTTCATTGACATGGTGTGCGGAGAAAGCATCTACAATCATTCCTAGCTTTGAAAGTCCCGTGACTTCCTCAATTAAACTAATCGTGGATGGAATTAATCGTCTCACTGTTAGTGGATGGATCCCGGATATTTCAGAAGTTTCTGTCAGTGGATCAAAACTCAGAAGTCCCAATCCCTAGAGCTTCTGTCAGACACGTGTCTTCGCCAATTTTTTTTTTCCCCCTAAACAAATGAAACGGATTTCATTTGCAAAGGGGTGAAATCAAAATCTTGATTCATTATGACCCTAGAGTATCTTACGTGCTCAGTGTAATAAATGGTTGTTGCCGTTTGTACAGAATATAGAAACCGGAACCTCCGAATTGACGGTTTATTTCCTTATTTTCTAGAAATATTTTGTTATTTAGTAGAAACTCTGTATTACCTTGTATCATGTTATTTGTTAGAATTGTTGGGATACTGCACCCTAAATCTCTGGAATTTGGAAGAGATCGCTAATGTTAGAGATTTTTTTTTTTTTTTTTTTTGAAACAAATGAAATGGATTTCATTGCTATCAGAGATATTTGAAGAGGAAGTTCTCAAGTGTGTGTATGAAATACTACATTATCATGTAACGAACTTAATATGATCACAAAGCTTTAAATTGAAGACGCAAATCATGATCAAATAGGAATCGACTGCACCATCCATCAAAGCCAATGGAATTGGAACTTTACGAAGTCAAATTCCGAATCCACGAGCACATTTAATGAACATCGACTACTATATAATGTCTTAAGTTGCTGACAAATCTCCGGTAGTCAAAGTCCACAACGAAGATCCGCCGCCAAGGTATCCCGTGCACAATTTTGGCGGGATTTCAGAATTTTGAAAACGATCTTCGTCCTCTCGGGAGGCCAACTCTCTTGTGGTCAGTCATTCTCATTATTTTTGAATTCCACTGAATTCTCGTGCACATCACGCACCTCCGAGCCGTGTCGATTTGGGATAACAAAGTTTGGGTGTGTTGCGGGTGCTCGTGCGGAGGCCTTCTTTGTCGACGGTGTTTTGTGTAGAAGGTAAGACATTGTCACTTCTTCGTACTGCAGTTTCTAAGTTTCAGGTCGTGAATGTAATTTCAATAAATCAGCCTAGAAAGATGTCCTACAAATGCCCTTGTTATCATCAGACATATCAACTGACTTTTAGCACATTCTATTGAAATGCAATTCATTTGGTCGGACGGAAGTGCAACATAGTGATGAAACCACTGTTGAAAACATAAAACAAGCATGGAGGTTTAGAGATATATGACGGTCACCTGCAGAGTATTATTCAGCCAACGGTAGACGTATGTGAATCCGATGTACCTGTTCGCGTATTGTTATACAAATACTGGCACACCTGTAGGATGCGTCAGAGTACATTTCATTTCAAGGGTATTAAACTTCAGTCCGTTCTACTTTTAGTCAATTTCGATATATGGTTTCATCATTTCGTATAATATAGTTTCATCTGGATAGATCCAAATGAAATTTACGCTGTGGCCACGTGGCCACAGTTGGACTAGCCTGAACCGTAGAAGTCGATGGCTTCTGCTAAAATTGTTTGCTCGACGAGGCACCCTTGCTATTGTTCTGTAAGTGATGATGTTGATTGTACGTTATCTGATGTTGACTACTATGTCGATTGCTTCAGATGTCGAATACCATCTAGATCATTGCAGATGTAGAATAGCATCTGGATCACTCCGGATGTAGAGTAGCATCTGGATCGCTCCAAATGTTGAATAGCACTTGGATCACTCCTGATGGTGAATGTTATATTGATCACTCCAATCAGGGATTGGTCGGTACCTTACCAGTCTTCTTATCTCTGTGCCTTGCATTAGAATCAATGAATGGACCATCCCATATCCGGAGTGATCCAGATGAGTCTTGTTCATCTGGGGTGATCCAGATGCCTAATATCTTTGGGTTCAATTCGTTGTTCCGATTCTACTTGCTTCCATCGACAATAACTTCATGTGTCTGAATCATCACACAGCAAATGAAGTGAAAATCACCATATGTCACATTTATCCTCAGGATGCTTGTATGTCAGTTTGTTTCTCACACTTCTATACGTTTCCCTGATTGTCAGGCATTTATCACATTCGAAGGGATCTCAGGACTCCTTGCTTATTTGCAAGGAATCCGACATGGATGTCTTCAGTGAATGCAAGGATGTAATCCCGTATTCGACTAAGCACTCGACATGTGAAGCCTCCGAAGAGTCGACTGCTCAAGCTCGTTTATTTGGAAATGGAGATGAAGTTAAGCTTTTTGCTACGGGATTCGGTGAGGTTGGTGGAGGGTTGATTGTGGATGATAGTCCACAGGGCCAGTGGCTTGGGGTGGACATCCCATTAGAGCAGGGTGTTTTGGTCTTGGTTCGGCCGCTTTTCGTTGTCCCTGGAGCGGGGGATATCCCTGTCACGCCGTTCCAAAGGGGACTTACATCGATGTTGGATGTCGTAAATCGGACAGTACTTTGGAAAGCACAAGAAGTTCAAAAGACACCTGCAGCTCCTCCTACGGATTCTTCTTCATATGTTCCGCAAGATGACTGGTTGGGGCTCGAGGTTCATCTGCAAAACTCTACAGGCCTTGTTGAAGCGGCCGGGCGAATAATTTGTTGGAGGCCAGACGATCATTTTCAAGACGGAGTACTTGGTGAGGAGTATTTGGGTGTAACGGTGTTGGATGTTTTTCTAGGAAACATGGACGCCATAATGACTCATAAGGCCATATTCATTAAATTGAGACAATATGGTCATTTTGAGAACTTAAGGCTCCTCCATTCAAAGATAAATTGTTGAAGGCGAAGATAAAAATAGGCACGTCGTTAGAAGGCTTAGAGCAATCCCACACCAAAACAATTAAGAAATGTGAACGTGCAAAATGCAATTCTACATGAGTTGTGTAATAAGATGTAATATTTATAAAAGTGTGTCCCTTTACATTGAAGAACATGAATTTACTTGAATCAACTTCTCTCACTTCTCTATATACTTCACTTCCTAGGAAATGAAATCCCGATATATCTAATCTTGCTAAGTCTAATGATTGAATGTCTTGTGTCAAAATATAAAGGCTATGTGCGCAGAGAGCACTCACCCTTACTAAAAATTGTTTTTTGTATATGAATGAATATTCTATTAATAGTAATGATCCTTCAACAAAAATTAGACCACTCTGAACTAGGATCACTCGGCAAACCATCGTTCTTGGATTAAGAACTGCTATTTGTTGCCTCCTTGGCTGCCTCCAAGGCTTTCAACTTGGCCAATCCTCTGAAGATATCCTCGCGTCGAGAAGGCTTGGGTGATCCACTGTCTTTACTGAAAGTATTGAACATCCCCATCATCATTAAATCCTTGGCCTCTCTCTTCCGCTTTCGTTCACGTCGCGGAATCTCGGTATTGGAAAGAGACCTAGAACCTCGAGGAGGCGGGAGTGGTATCGATCTATTCACAGTGTTTATGTACGGATCGGCAGTTGTTGTCGATCGAGTGTAATTTGTCCGCCGTATGTCTCGAAGAGTCGTTCGGCGGGAAATAGGTACAGCCGAAGGCAAAGATACTCCGCCCACGGATTTTGAGGGGAACGAGATAGGAATCTCTACGAGGCGTGGAACCTGTTGTGCTCTGCATGCACCCAACGGTACCTCATTGATCCGATCCCCAACCTTGGGATCCACATTCAACTCCACGCTCTGGACAGCCTGATGACAGATTGTCACTGGCAACAATACTCCATCCTCGAGACGAGGATCCATACCCCGCTCTTCGTCATCCGCATACAATTTCCTGTGCTGTGTGTTTGGGGTTCGCAAAGTCGGCGACTGTGAACGCAATCGACTAGGGGTGGAGCTGGCCCTCTTCATTGGCAACGGTGAGCAAATCGGTGTCCTCACGGGACCCCGACTAGGTGGGCTATCTACCACGCCTTCCTCCACATTCCCCTTTGAGAAGTCGATGGCCGCCGAAGCTGCATCGGTGGCCGAGCCCAGGAGGTAAGGCTTAGAATAGGAGGACGGCACGAAGCTCCCTCCAATCGAGCCGGACCTCATTGAAAGTGACACGTCCGATCCAGACAGTAAGCTCCTCATCAGTGGTTCCCTCTGTTGGAGAAAGTGTAGAACGGATCCTCCGACCTATAGCAATAGAAGTGAGCACACATCCCCCACAATTATCCTCGACCCAAAGATAACACACATCCCTCCACAATTATCCTCGACCCAAAGATAACTCAACATGGAAGACAAACACATGTTGAACAAAACAATACAACCCAAAGAGGCCAGAAATCTTGATTAAATTTCAAAATTTTACTAATTCACAAAAATCAAATGTACAAAAAAATCCGTATTCACAAGAATAATGTACAACGAGTTCTATGATTGACTGAGACACTGAGAAGTCTATTTCTCCCTTCATCTCTCTTATTCAATCACTAAATTCATCCTACGCAACACGAATCGTGACTCGAATGCCTTGACGGACATCCTCATCCCATCTAATATATAATTGGCTTGATCGTCTGATGCGACCAAGGGTGCCACACCTATGCGGTTCCGATCTACGAACTTACGCAGGCGTCCGAGTGGACACTCTTCGTGTAGTTTCTTCAGCCACGGAATGAGAGTGCCGATGAGCACATTGTCTCCACGCATGTACGGGTTCCAACTCTCAAGGTATATGCAATTCCCGTTCTCATTGAGGATGCCCTTTTGCGGAGAATCATCGATGAGAATGGTATTGTCCTTGTTGAAGGAGTTGGGATCCTGAGGGTCCAGGAACAATTCTTCATCAAGCACTTTGAAGAGCAGAGTCTTCCACGGACTCCCAGCCTGATGAAGAAATTTCCCTTCCGAGGTTTCTACCCTCCTGCAGTTGTCCTGACCTAGGATGTGGTAGGGAGCCTTGCAGTTCTGGAAGAGGAAATTGGCAACGGGCTCCACCGTCTTCTTGAACATGGAGCTCCAAACTACGACGCGGTTCGAAATCTTTGAAACCTCATCTAAGAACTCGCGCACATTGGGACGAACGAAGACGGCCTTCGTCCCAATGAGGGTTGGGGTTCGATGGGAGAATACATTATCTCGGACTATGTAATGTTTTTTCTTCTTATGGGGCCCCTGACCCTGGCTCTCACACAGCACTCCGTTCAAATCGAACACGATATTCAACCACTTCTGTCGCGGTTGGACCACTAACGAGGACACACTCCGCGGCACTCTGTTTTTTCGACCTGCCGTTACTACCTGATCAAACACAACACGAAAGAGATGTAGTTACCTGTTGAAAGGCAGAATCAGGCGACCCATAAAACGGAGAAAAGCATGGAACCCCACTAAGCGACTGCAGAACCCCTCCGTTAAGTGATTGTTTGAGTGCCAACGGGCGGTGCACACTTCTAAGTTGTCCGCGCTGGGCACAAACATGGGCAATATCAATTCATTAGACACTACACGCATTGAAGAGAAGTTTGAGATATATTTATTTCAAAATAATTTATGATACACCCGGTCTAACGGTTTTGTTGATCTCTAGCCGATTGTATACAAATACTAACTACAGCCCGTTGCGGTATCTACACTATGCTACAACGCAGACACAGAGTAGCAGTTCTTCCACGCTTCACAATCAGAGACTGTACACTCCCTCCTGTCAGACAGAAGGAATGGACATGAGAGTCTCTCACTAGAAACATGAACATGATGGAAGACAAAACAAACATCCATCATATCACATTAGACAGACTCATGAAATATCGTAGGGGTCTGAGGATGGACGAGAGTGTACCTGGCCGAACTCATCATCCAAATAATCCCCGTAGTCGACAGTCTCTTCGTCGTCGTTTGGGGGATTTCCGAATTCTATCTCCGTCTCCGGTGCACGCGGCTTAGTCGGAGGGGGGACAAGATCCGGTACAACATCACCCTCCTCTTGGGTCTCCGGGACCGACTCCGCTTGCGCCTCCATAGTAGGGGACTACCTCAAATTATCCTCGCCTCGAGGATAATCCACTGCCCTATCAGCTCCCTCATTCCCTGCTCCAAGAACCGACTCCGTTGGCGCCTCCAATGTAGGGAGCTGGCTTGGATTATCCTCGCTTCGAGGATAATCCACTGCACTATGAGCTCCCTCTATCCCGGTTCCAAGGACCGACTCTGCTTGCACCTCCAATGCTGGGGGCTGGCTTGGATTATCCTCGCCTCGAGGATAATCCACTGCAGTATTAGCTCCGTCTGTTCCAGTTCCAAGGGGAGCAATCTCTTCTTGAATCTGTTGATTTGCTCTATCAACTGGAAGAGAGGATCCCTGCTCTTGTTCCATTGGAGGAGGAGAAGGGGGAACAATATCCTCTTGGGCGGCAGATAGAGGATCATCTTCGCCTCGAAGATAACCCTCAGAGCTCAGATCAGTGGACTGGTGAGCAGTGGCTTCTGAAGCACCACCAACGTCATGCGCATCAAGTTGGCTAGGTTGAGAAGTAGAGGGATCTTGTGATCGCGTTCTGAGAGAAACATTCTCTTCACGCAATTTCTCAAGTTCCTTCTTCAACGCTTCCTTCTCCGCCAGCTCGTCAGCCCTTCTTCTTGCCTCCTCAACCCTCTTGAAGGCCTTCCTCTCCTCTCTTTGCCTCCAAAAATCCTTAAGTTCCTGCTTCACAAGATGAAGAGGAACTTGAATTGGATCTGTAGCATCCCCGGACATGGAATAACGAGGAGGTTGAGGCTCTACAAGTGAGGGTTCTCCTTGGCTTCCCTTAGAGGTTCCCGCACCATCATCAGTCGGACCATCGTAGTTGAAGTCTTCCAAATCCGAATACGTGTCCTCCACGTCGCTGATGATGATGTCCGGTATAAAGCCCTCCACGGGCTTCCTTGCCGTCTTCTTCTTCTTGCGTGCGACTGCATCTAACTCTTCCTTGTCCTTCGACGCTGATTCTGGCCCGCGTCTCCCTACGTGGAAGTCCTCTGCGTTGATTTCCACATTTCCTCTTTGGACAACGTTCGTGTTTGTCCCAAATTCATCGATCCCAAGGTTGGCAGCCCCCTCGTTAGTAGGAAATTGTCGTGGGGCTTCCACGTTGCGATCGACGGAGGGTGTGGAATCCGAGTCCAGATCTGGAGTTTCAAGGTTACGCGGACGCACGTAACCAAGAAGATATGGCGAGTTCTCATGGCAGAAATCGTTCATGTCTAATTTACTGCCATAAGTCGCCATATCTCGAAGCTTTTGTAAAGCATGCCTCTCAGTAAGGCCATAGTAATAGAGGCCATACATCTACAATACAACAAGCAGTTGTCAATACTTTTTTTCACACTATAATGATCCATCCTAGGAAACTATCTTCGACCCAAAGATAACACAACAACAGATAAAGATGCATGCAACAGAACAATCGAACATAATAATACACCAGAAAGAGATCCTAAGCAATTATCTTCGAGTCGAAGATAAATCATAGAGCCGCACCTTTGCAGCGATCACGAATTTGGAGCCTGTGTAAACGCCGATGACGTTCTCTCCTGTCACGGTGAAACTCTGAAGAATGTCGATATAGAACTCCATCCTCAGCTCACTCGGATGGACCCTATATTTTGCCTCCGTGTTCTTATAGAAATCAGTGTAGTAAGGTATGTCATCGGTGCAATATACCTTCTTCACTGCCTCCTTGTATTTTGGCTCCCCGTCATTGCGTTTCTTCATGACGAAAAGGAGCTTCACGGGGGGTGGCACTGCTCGGTTGGTCAAGTTGTCCAACCTCTCAGCCTTACTTGGCAGGTAGGTGGACACCCTGACTTCGTACCCTGACATCTTCGATGCGGCAAATTTCTTGGCCGCGTCCATGTCATATGAACTCCCCACAATCCATAACCATACGTCTGGAGTAGACAACACCGGCCTCAGGTGATCATCCAAAAAATTTAGTAATGGCAAGCAAGGTGGACTGTCACCGGATCCCGGATTTGGCCTCGGGAGGATTCGGAAATCAATCACAGCGAGGCCAAGTTCTCTGTTGACGTAGGGCCATATGTGGGTCGTCACCAGACCTTGGGGATAGCATTGGTGGCCTCGGATAAACACATCTCCTCCCGATGGCTCCACTCGCTTCTTCATCTTCAAGAAGGTCTTGAACATGGGATAGACCATTGACAATTTTTGATTGTCCTTGTAGTCTATGGCCATCTTCTTCTTCGCCTCGTTGGTAAGGCGTTTTACGAAGAATCGGTTGGGTATTGCGGTGAGGAGGAAATCCCACGATGCCGACGAAAAGAAGTTGTCCAGCTTCCATTGCCTCCACTTCACATCGATGACATCCCCATTTCTGTCCTTGAATTTCAAGGACTTATCGAGGGCCATGAACTCCTCCACGATGACTTTCTTACGCTTTCTGCGCTCTACCCAGTGCTCGGCTTTATAGTTGTCCTCGCACAGGATCTTTGCCGCCCCCACAAAGACCTTTGGATAGTCTCGTGTGCGTCCCTCTGTTCTCCCAAGCAGATGGAGGACATAATCCTTGAGATCTTTGTCCGTGAAGTGTCCCATGTGCTTGAAGAACTCCCTTTTGAGCGAGAAGTTCTTTGCGTTGAAGGTCTTCGCGCTGTTGTAGGATTTCCGTGACACGGGATCAATCAGCGATCCATCAGTGTGCTTTGTGAGGAACTCCTCCCACATCTGATAGGTCTCATCGGCCAAGGTTATTATTCAAATTTCATTTTTGACATCGGACGCCAACTTGACTTGAGTGCCCTCCTTGTCCGGGTTGATGCTTCCGTATCGAATCATGACACCGTCCACAAATTCCTGCTCAAACAGATATTCACGGAATCAGCATGCATACTAGTTCACTTAGAAGATATACAGATTTTCAAACAATTATCCTCGGCCCGAGGATAACTACTTTCGAGACCACATAATCAATAGTCAGAAATTGCAGCACTCTATAAGAATACGTGAGGACAACTAGAGCATGCACGTAAATTTTATCTTCACCTCGAAGATAAAAGAGGAGTACCTTATACGTTGCGACGTTGTAAACTGCTTTATTTCCTCTCACCAGCCCCTCGCTGTCTGTGTTGGTAGGCCGCTTAAGTGCTTTCCAAACCTACCTACATGCGGATATTTGATTCCCCCATGTTGGCTGACTATGAACGAGGTGGTTGGAGGCATTGTACCACTTCGAAATATCTGTGAGCTGTGTCGGGTCTCTGGTCCAGACGATCACAGCCTCCCATGTCTGCAACTCGACCTTGCGTGTCTCGCAGCATCCGCCTTGTTGAAGCATTTTGGCTGCGGTGACACTATGTTGGCTGTCAATTATGTAGAAGCCACCGTTTTTGATGGAATCCCAATCCTTAGGACACTCCTTCAAAAGCTTCTTACTGGCGTCCATCGGCGTCAAGCAAATTTTCTGCCTTTGCTGTTCTGAACCAAGATGAATGAGGGTCTCCTTTTGCTCATCCACCAATTTCATCTCAAGCTTCCGGATTATGTATCTTTCTGAGGCGAGGAAGCATTGCTTGATATTAACAGAGAATACATGTGGATGAAAAATGAAGCACTTGCCATTTTTCTTCCAAAATTCCGACTGGTATGCAGCTGCAACTTCGTGTTTCTCGATTGGCTGCGTACCGGCTGGCTTCCGGGTATTCACGTTCGTGAGTATCGAACCTGAACTGCCGGCGGTTGTAGGACGACTATCCGTCACGGGTTTCTTGCGTTTCTCAGCAGGCTCACATGTACTCGTGTCCGGGTTCTTTCTCTTCTGGGCCTGCGCGCGGGCCGTTCCTCTCCCACTTCCTCTACTCCCTGTGCGGCCGCGCATACCAGACGCTGATCTCGTCTCATCGGCATTATCCGGCCTTTGCTGGCCACGACCTTGACTCGCTCGAGCAAGCCCTTTCTGTACATGTTTCTTAGCTTCCTCTGTCAACTTATGAAACATGTATCCCACTTTTCTCGACGTCACCTTGGCGTTCTTTTTTTGCCATGGGTGGTATCTTGTGTGAAAGTCTGATGCCAAAGCGTCAAGGTTTCCCGAGTGCAAGTCGACGATGAGGTTGTCGAAGTCAAAAACACCCATATGGTCGTCTACATGGCAGACGATTGAATGAGTATGTTTGGTTTCGATTCCTGCGTTGTCTATTCCTTGCAGAGTGATGACAAGGTACTTGTCCTGATGGTTCTCAATGAGGGCGACCTTCTCACTTAAGTTCCAATTTACGTACATTCCTGTATCCTTCACTCTGTGACGAAGGTACACATAATCCTTGGACTGGTTTACACCGAACGTCCAGGACTCGACGACGGCTTTGAATTGCCAGAGCTTGCCGTATAGCTCTGGCATCTCCGATATGAAGGGCTCCTCTTCCACCCATTTTCTGAAAGGCTCAATGAATGGGAGAGTAGCCGAGTAGTCGTATTCAGACTCAGCCGCCATGTTGATATGTATCTGAGCATAGTAAACCACTACGATCAGAATTATAATTTGATATTTATGTTCGAGGCGAAGATAATAGATTTGAGAATTCCTGATTAATGCATTTCGAGTGGACCATGGTATCTAGAGCAGTGCAGAATGAGCAGACTATATTCATAATTGTATACTATGATCCTGGATAGATAGTATCATATAATCTAAGATTGGTAACTACGATCTTCGTTTTCTATTTATCCTCGGACCGAGGATAATTGGATTTGGTTTAGTTTATTTTTATTGTGTTGTCTTAGTTGCCATTTATCCTCGGACCGAGGATAAATGGTTCTTCATGACTTTTTAGTGCATTTTATTTGACTTGTTTTCGTTGTCATTTATCCTCGGACCGAGGATAAATGGTTCCTAATTAGTGTTGGATTATTTTATTTGTGTTGTCTTCGTTGCCGTTTATCCTCGGACCGAGGATAAATGCTTCTTCATGGGTTTCAGTGTATTATATTTGACTTGTTTTCGTTGTCATTTATCGTCGGACCGAGGATAAATGGTTCTTAATTAGTTTTCGTGTATTTTATTTGTACGTTTTTGGGTACTATTTATCCTCGGACCGAGGATAAATGGTTCTTATTTAGCTCATGTGTTCTTTATTTGTGTTAGTTTTGTGGTTATTTATCCAAGGGTGGACTGTCAATTTCTGTATTTTTTTAGTTTTGTGGTTCTTGTATTTCATTAGTTGTGTTCATGTAGGTTATCTTCGGGTCGAAGATGATTTCTGTTGTTCAAAGAAGAATAACTGAAGAAAATGAAGATAGAAACCCTATTTCTAATACTAATCATCTGTGCTCATGTAGAATGCAAACATAGATTACAATCTTGATTCAATTAAAACATGCATAGAAACAAAAATGATGTCACGCATTCAAACCAAGAGCAATGGTAGACACAGAAATTGAAGAGTTCCTCACCTCCTGCACACTTCCTGCAACAAATTATCGAACGCCTCAAAAAAATTTCAACACTTCCAGATGTAGTGGACTTTGCTCAAACCCTAATCCAATGACAAATGACAAAAATTTCAAACCCGAATTCTAAAACGTAGGCCACTAACACTTGCATGGAAATTGGAACAAGATAAAGAATTCGTGAACACAACAATGATTTGAAACAAGAATATGAATAATTGCAAACTAAACATGCCCAAAGAACAAAAAAAAGAACTACATACACTAAATTTTTGTACCTTGCCACTACAAAACAAGTAGCACTAGAAATAAAAAACAAAAACTGTCACAAAGTTGCAAACGAACTCCAACAACCTCAAAACTAGAGAGCACATTGTACAGAAGCCAAGAAAAGAACTCTACATACCAGAAATCAGAAAACTTGGTGCATTCAAGTGTGAAGCTAAAAAAATCCGCCCCGCATGAAGCTGGAAACTACCACTCGCTGATCTCAGAAATTAATCCGCCGCGCCTGAAGCTGCCACCACTCCTCGCTCCTGGCGCCTGAAGCTGCCACACTTCCCCGCGTGAGCTATCACACCTCCCCGCGCAAGTTGCCACACCTCCCCACGCAAGCTGCCACACCTCCCCGCGCGCTCAACCTGCCACCCCTCCCCGGCCGGCTGAAGATGCCTCCCCTCCCCGCGCAAAAACAAGCTGCCACCCCGTGCGCCTCAAGTTGCCACCCCTCCCCACACAAAAACAAGCTGCAACCCTAAACCCCGCGCGCTGAAAACTACCGCGACTGAACAAGCTGAAAACGGAATTGCAAAAAAATTGTGACCCTGGGTGGGGGGGATGACGCACCAACCCTGGTACCAAGCCTCCCCCGAACCTCCTTCCTAACTTCGTGTCTCCTCCGAACCTCCCTCTCCAGCTACGGGCCTTCCCAAACCTCATTCCCTAGCTTCAAGCCTTCCCGAACCTCATTCCCCAGCTTTGGGCCTTTTCAAACCTCATTCCCCAGCTTCATGCCTTCCCGAACCTACTTCTTCAAACTTGCGGCCTCCCTGAACCTACTATCCTCACCTTCTTGCCTCTCTGAACCTACCTTGCCAAGCCTACTAACTCTCCAGAATCTACTTTGCGGAATGTATGTCGCCAAATCTGCCTCCCCAAAACTTGTTTCTTCTAAGCTTCAAGTCCTATACACGTATGTGTCTTGAACCCTTAAACAGTAAGTGGATCATCGTGAAAATCATCTATTTTTTCACCGTGCAAATTGTTTGTTTAAAAAAATGATAATGTTCTCATTAGAAGAGAAACTACTGTAGATGATCTTTCTTTTCCACTCAAATTTTTGAGGATGAGTAGTTGGATTTTTGTCCGACACAAAGAGATTTTTGTCATTCATCAACCAAAAAATGGTCTGGCATTATGCATGGTCTAAAAAATGTAAGAGAACTTCATCCAATTCAATTTTTGTAGGTCCCTATTTTTCAAAGTAGCATTTGATTTTGAAGAATTGAAAATTCAACCACAAATTCAACCCCATGACATTTGGGCTCTCTAAATGTTGCTATTTAAAAAAAAAATAAACCTTTGAGTGTCTGGCCGGTCATCATGAAAATCATTGGTTTTGTCACCGTACAAATTGTTGGCTTAAAAAAATGAAACATCAAGAGATTGTAGTTGAAATTCTAATTAAAAGACAAACTATTGTAGTTGATCTTTCTTTTTCACCATAAATTTTGGATGATGAATAGTTACATTTGTGTCCTGTATGGCAAGATTGTTTCTCATTCATTGACCAAGAAATGGCTTAGCAGTTGTTTAGGGATTAAGGAAGGTAAAGAGTCCACGTAATGGGACTAAGAGATGTTGAAGACATGTATGAAGCAATTGTGCAAAGTGTGTTTCATTTCTTCTCATCCCATAATTTATCTCTTTTAGACTTTTTCATGTAATGCAGACATTTCCTTATTTCAGGAATTTCGGAAAAAATTCCATATCCATTGGGTTTTTTTTTATATTTTCTAATTTAAACAAATTTGAATAAAATTTAATCAATAGTATTTCTAATTTGTAATGTACCTAACACTCTAAATAACCAAGGTTTTTTTTTTAGCTTCTTGGAATTCATTGTAAGTTTCAAACGAATCTAAGCATCTTTAGAACTTATACACCAAAACACAATTTCCAAATTTCAAACCCTATTCAAGGCATACGTAAGATTTTGAACATTCCATATACTAAAATTTTATTTGAAATACAAAGTTTAGTAAATGTAACCAAACTTCTAAAGTATTGTCATGAATAAAAAAATAATTAAATAATAAATAATTTAGTTTTTTCTATGCAATTTTTTTAAAATTATAAAGAACTTTTACTTTTTAGATGATCGTAATCTATAAAGGTCTAAACACCATTTTTTTAAGATTAAACATTTAAAAAGGTATGGAATAACTATTAAATGGCACAAGAAAGAAAATGTAGAAGTTCAAAATATTTTGAACTAGAATTTAGGATTCTTAAATGAATAAATTTGGTGCCATTTGTTTGGTAAATCAACAAAACATTAAAATTAAGTATTCATGTTTTGTAGTTTAAAGAACTATTATTTCAAAATTCATGGAATAGGGTTCACAGTGGAATGAGGAAAAAAAAAACTTCTACATTTTTTTCACTTGACCCTCTTCATTAAAAGTCCATGATTGTTGAGCATTGAATTTAGTTTTTAAAGTTCAACATATGCTTGGCTTGTTTTACTACTTCATTCCATGTTACCATGATTAAGAATTAGTTCAATATAATATTTTGTTTATTGAAAACTTATGATGACAAAATTATAAAAGTATAGCACTCAAAATTTTTTATTGTAGTTAGAAGATATGCCAAAGATTCTTATGTGTTTGAAGTACAGAAGATGTAATAAAAGAATTTCTAAAACTTGTAGAGTACTAATTTTTTATACAATTTAGCGAGTCATTGTATGGGATACATTATAATACATTCATTTCTAGGAGGTGAACCTCTCATGAAGATTATTTATGTGACATTGAAGTCGTTCAAGGCTCTAAACCATGATGGAGTTAAAAATAATGATTGGTAGCAAATGAATGGAAAGTCCATCATTCATTTCAATGTACTAACAAAGTAGTCTAATTTGAAGCCAATTATGCTCCAAATCATGGTTTGGGATGCCATGTAGGTGGACATGACGACTTCTTAGAACATGGGTCTCTACATTTTGTACACTTCACATAATTATTAAGCTTTTAAAAATGAGTATGGATCCTACTTTGTATAGTTCTAGTTCTCATACTTTCTTTTTGAAATATTCTAAGCGTGCGCTTTTTATTTCTTTTATCTTCATAAAAGTTTAGTTTTTTTTCATTGTAGTTCTTCATAGTGTTCTGCAAACTTTATGTTTTTTCATCCAAATCATTCTAATTTAAAAAACAATTGAACAAAATTATATATTACACTGAAGAATCATAATTCTTTCAAATTTATACAAAAATTTAACTAGTACAATATGTTGTTGATCTCCAATACTTATCCTCTTTAAAATTTCATTGCTCTTATGATTTTAGTTACATAATAAAAACAACATAATTACCTTCATTTTTCATTAGTTGCTAATGTATTGTACAAGACAAATAGCAAGAATTTGATGTGCTCATACGTAAATGCAAATTTCTTAGAATGAGTTTCAACATTTATGGAAAATAAAACATAACAAGTACCGCATTTTATAGAATTAAATGTTAAAAAATTCAGAATTGTACATTGTTCTTTGTTTTCAAAACAGAAGCTCAAAGTTCTATATTTTTTTTATAAAATTAAATTACAGATTCAAAAGTACCATGTAAGATTTTGGGTAATTTTGAACATGTACGGTCATTTAGATGTCCACAACATTGGAGATCCTTTATTAATTGAAACTAGTAATATTCAAAATAAAAAGGCATTATGTTTTATTGCCTGCTATTATTTCAAAAATTTCAAGAATCCTAATAAAATTTATATAAGAAGCATCTTTCAATTTCAGGATATTGGAATTTCAGAAATAAATGTGAATTTTGAATATCATTTGCAAAATCAAGATGAATTCATGAACATATTCGTGAATGAATTCAATAAACATTGAATTCATGAGCATGTAATTTACATTTGTTGAAGACTTTGCTATTGCTCCTAAACCTTAAACCCTGAACCCTACACCCAAAACCCTACATCATAAACCCTAAACCCTAAACCCTAAATCCTAAACCCTAAACCCTAAACCCCAAAATCCGAAAGTCCAAACTTCATTCCCTATTGAAAGCTTTCATTATGTACAATTCTGTTTATAGCCAATACACATTGGACCCAACATGTGCCAAATTACTGTGGTTACCTACCGTAAACATTCATCTAAATCAGACATAAGAATAAACTATTTAAAAAAAAGGTTGGTTGGTGGGTGGTGTATGAATTGCCAAATTTGCCAAATCCGAAATTCCGTTGTGACTACAAAGAATATTTCCACATTTTTGGAAAAAAGGTCACTGCCAAAAATTCCACAAAGTACAAATCCCCCTATTAAAATCTAAAAAAGATCGGCTATGTCAGATCCCATTTCTATTCATAAAAATTTCCATCACATTCCACATCATTGTCATTATTTGGGGGATGATAATGTCAACGGCCCCATAATCCGAGGAGGTACTTCTCCCCTACGCCCTCAAAATTATGAAGATTTCAAATACTATTAAATTTCCCGCTCACATTCTCCCGCTCACATTCTCCCACTCACATTCTTCCGCTAGTGTGTGCATCGACTCTCTTCCTCGAGCACCTCATTTCCTCTCTCGTGTTTTCCAGTATTCCCTCCTCCGCGGCCTCTTGCAGACATTGCTACCGCACGGCCTTTGAACATATGTTTTTGCAGTGCATTTACAAGTTTATGTGACTAATTTGCTTAGTTTTGCACGGGTTATCGTAAGTTTCTCTATTTCCCTTCTCCCCTTCTCACTGAATGCTAGATTTCTGCTCTTGGTCGTCAGTGTTAAGCAAAGTTACATGTAGTATTACGTAGTCCTCCGATTCTTGGAGTTTAGGGAATTCAGGTGTCAAATCTCAAATGTTGTCCTGTCTATGTTATGTTCAAGAATGAACAACCAATTCTTGCGTCGTAAATGTCGGAACTATAAATTTGTCTATCACATATATGCATGGAGGTTATCCTCGGGTCGAGGATAACCACAAACATGAATAGATATTCAGAAACATGCATGCAGGTTATCCTCGTCTCGAGGATAATTTCAAACATGCAAGGAGATTAACCTTGAGCCTAGCATAATCACAAACATACATGGAGATTATCCTCAGGTCGAGGATAATCTGAAACATGCATGAAGATTATCTTTCATCCGAGAATAATTTCCAACACGCACCGAGATTATCCTCGACCCGAGGATAATTTCCAACACGCACCGAGATTATCTTCGACCCGAGGATAATCTCCAACACGCACCGAGATTATCCTTGACCCGAGGATAATCTCCAACACGCACCGAGATTATCCTCGACCCGAGGATAATCACATACATACATAGAATATGAATGATAACCATAGACAAACATAGTCATTCATTGACATTTGAATTGATATACAGAGTTCATGTACATAATAAGTATGACACTCCAATGTCGACTGTGGGAATACATATTATCTCTCAATCTTATCCGCCAGGTATCTTCAAATCGAAGATACATTTTGTTTTCTTACTCCTACTACCTACTCCAAAATGGTATACAATTTTACCCTCCAACTGAGGTTGCTTTGCTCCCTATTTTGTCAGTGTGTTCTACTTATTTATTATCCTCGACTCGAGGATACTTATAATAGTATGAATTAATTTTTTTTCTTTCACGCGCAGAATGGATACTCCAGATGCCAACGAGTTTACAATTCCAATGCCAACTTTGCTGCCGGGTGTCGCAGCCTGCGAGGGATTTCCTCGAGCTTCTTGGTATACAAAATGCGTCACACTCAGAAATGAGGAGGGGGTAGAGGTGGCAAAAGGGATTTGTCATAATGTTGATGCAGATCTCGTCATTGACATGGACGGGCAGCCACTCGGTGATGACCGGGTTGCAATTCAAATTGCAGAGTCTTTGTGTGAGGCAGATGTTCCGTCGGAGTGGATGTGGTCCATGCACTCCTGGCACATTTCCAGGGTCTACCTTAATGGTGCCAGCTTATATGACCACGAACAAACGCATCTCTTCAATACTGCAGTCTCTTCAAACGGTTCGAGGCGGCGTGTTCGGACTGGAGTTTGTTCCTATGAAAGCTCACGTGAGAGGACTGAGCCTACCAATCTCCCGAAGAAAGAAGCCCTCCTCACAGAGCAAGCAATTGTTGATGTTTCTAGTATGAAATGTTGCCAGAAGAATTGCTTGCAACCATTTCCACGTGGTCAGATTCAAGCTGTTCGGTCTCTACTTCATATTGATGGTGGAGTGTTCTGGCGCAAGTCACGTCTGCTTGACATGCACAAGCAAACCCACACTGATTCCAATAGAAGGGACATGATTACCTTGGCAAACCATGAAATTTGTTCGGTTGCTTGGTGCGCCATCCATGGAGTATCGAAGGCTACCTTTTATAGATACAAGAAGATGGCAAAAGATGACTAGAAACCGGAGCATCATGGCAACCTTGGAATGAAAAAACCTCGGACACACACTTTGCAAGCAACAGCAACTCTTCGATTGTTAGTGGAGAATGAAGCGGACACGATGCCTCACAAATCGAGGACCCTTGAGTCTAGAGAGAAAGTCCCCTCCATGGTCCTACCGTCTGCATTTCGTTGGAAGGACAAGTTGCCACAGATTAACAATGTCAATTCCTCACTTCAATTGCAAAATATTTCGGCTAGTGGATTGAGCAACATACGTCGTCAATCTTTTCCAGAGTATGCTCCAAAGGCTAGAGGAGATAGTTTTTCTCGTTGTGGAACTTGCGATAGATATAGGCAACTTAAGAGTGCTTGCACTCCACGTTCACGAGCGCAAGACGTGTGGTCTAACAAATTGAGAGTGCACCTATCGGGGCAAAAGGCGCATAGGGACTTGTACTATGGAAACCGTTCAATGTCTGAGATGTATCTTAACAAGGTTTTGACTATAATCCATGACAAGATGGATCACTCAAAGACTGCTTCCCCTCATTACTCGCACAAGAGTAAGGGAAATGATTCTTTCATGAAGATGCCTGTCGCTGTTACAGGCATGATTGCTCATGGTCATGGAGATGTGCGATATGCACACTATGGCTTGGACATATTCCCAACAGACTCCAACCATACTATTGGGTCCATTGCAAAATTATTGCGAGATCTAGAGTCCCAACCGAAGCATTCATCTCGTCAATTGTTTGTAGGAGGAGAGCGTTCTGAACTGACAGAGACTTTGTTAATAGGTTCAGAGATTTGTACGGACTCTCTCGGGTCCCCCCCTGAAGTATTGGTGGAAGCTCAACCTCTTCCTCCAATATTGACTCTTCAGCTTGACAATGCTTCTGGCGACAACAAGAATCGGTGGGTTTTTACATTCTGTTCTCTTCTTGTCTATAGAGCTATTTTTCGAGAGATATACATTAATTTCCTCATTGTTGGACACACTCATGAGGACATTGATGCTCTATTTGGTCGTTGGAGCACTAAATTGAAGACGAATGACTACCCCACACTTCCAAGGTTGATGAAGTCTTTCATGGATTGTGAAACACAACCCGTAATTCCTCATCTCATTGAGGAGGTTCCTGATTTTAAGCGATTTGTGGACGGGTACTTGCATACAGGCGATGATTCTCTACAGGGTCATTCTCAAGCGCAACAGTTTAAATTTTATAAGGATTCCAATGGGTGGCCATTGATGCAGTACAAGATCCTTTGTACCGATGTTGATTGGTTGCCGAAAGAGGGTGGGGGGATTCGCTTGTGGAAGGAGACAATAGATGGGCACCCTAAAGTACCGAGGGGTAGTCCTCTACCTTTGCCACCGCAACAAATGCGTTGCTTTGATGAGATTTGCAAGGGTTTAGATGGGTACATTGCATTGTGGGGGGCAATGGGAAATCAAGACTTATCTGGCGAGTTTAGGAGGAAGAATGAGCCGGTGCGGAAATATTGGGAAGGTGTAAGAAGTGCTCTCAATGCTCCGCTTGTGGTACATGAGACATTGCAGCATGGATTTTGGCCAAATTCTCGTGTTGCTGATGAGGTGGAAGACCAATACCTAGATGATGGTACGATGCGTGAGGAGTTTGCAGAAGATGCACCTTTTGTTGGTCGTAGGCGTGATCGTCCACCTCCTTCATTTCGTATTGGCCGTGATGTATATGCAGGTTACTTAGTTGTTGTGCGCCCCGTTGACGGTGACCTCCGTCCATTTTGGCTTGCTCGGGCTTTAACAAATCCTAATCCAGATTCAGGTCATGTCAATTCGATTCAACTTCAATATTGGACACCTACGTCTTTTCATCACACCAATGAAGAAACATATGCTAGGTGGGACACAAAACAAGGGAATTCTTGGTGCGAGGATAAGGCTATCTCTCCGAGTTGGACGCATACAGACTGCATTATGACTGCTTGGAAGCCACGTTTCAAAGAAGGCACTTCTGATCCAAAAGTTAGAATTCCCAAAACACAAATTGCTATCATCCAGACATCGGTGGATGCATATGTATCTGGTGAAAGCAATAATGTATCTTCGGAGTGAAGATGAATAGTTTGTAGGCATAGGAAATCATGAGGAGTTTTGCGAGTTTGTACGTTATTTTCTTAACTTTAGGGAGGATGACAAAAAAATATGGAAAAAAATAAATTATAAAGAGTTGTAGAAGTTGATAGTTTCTTTGATTAGGGCAAAAAAAATATAATAAAAAGTTGTTAGAAAAAAACATGTGGAGATGATGAAATAGATTTAGTTTTTTTATTCTTTTAGTTCATTGTTTTGATCTTTTTTTATATTATTTTAGAATTTGATGTTATAGATGTTGTATAATATAATATATTTTTATTTTTATTTCTTGTATGGTATTGTGTATTTTGTAAGTTCTTCATTGGAATTCTATTGTCTATGACATTTGTTATGGAACACGATGAGTACTAATGTTTTCTATACAAAGTAATTATGAACTTCTCTATCTAAGCATATGTCAAATTCTTTACTTTGACATTGTAGTTTTTGATCAGGCTAGGTGTACAAATGTATTCTATCATGGATGATTTCAAAAATCTCTACCTCACTATATGTCAAACTATTTACTTAGATATTTTAGTTAAGCACTTATAGTAAATGGTTCTAGTTTCCCATCCAAAATCCCTCCTTTCAACGTCCTTCACTACTATTTTTGTCCTCCAATTTCTTATACTTGAACAAATTCTTTATTCTTCAAGCAGTTTATGGTCTCAATTTTTTGAATTGTCTCAATTTAATGGACTCTTCTACATACTAAATTTAGGAAGATGATTAAAATGAGAATCCACATTGTCTCAATTTAATGAATATGGCCTTTCATGCCCGATGGCCATTATCAGCTTGCTGGTTTCCTAGTGGACGATCGTTGAAGGAGACGGTTGACTATTTCGCTACTATTCCCGTTGTTGGAGACCCCTTAGCATATCTTGGAGGAAGAGAGAAAGCGCCTTATCAATTCATAAACCGGAAGCCGAGTGTATGCGTCCCGGACTCACTGGCCACCCGGAAAACTACGAACTCTGAAATTCGGAAGGTTAGTGCCTCCCCATGCTGCAGCAGAGGGTGTTGCCAGTTCTTTCCTCGGGAACAAACGTTGATTGTGAGGGAAAGATACTATTTGAAGTCCTTTGAGGATCGACGCGAATATAGAATTGCTGCGGGTGGCCAAATTCATAATTTCTGCGGGGACCGGAACCAGAAAGTAATCACTCTTGAGGGTTTGGATATATGCATGACGGCTTGGTACGTAATTCATGGAATTTCGAAGTCCACATACCATGGTTATATGATAATGTACAAAGACGGCATTGTTTCTGGCACACACGAAAATAAAGGGATTAAACGGCCAAGGATTGGAACCGTTCAAGTCACTGGAACTATGAAAGCTATCATTGATGAGAACGCTGACCAGATGCCCCACCAAATGCGTGGCATTGGACATGGACGAATGGACACTCTGAAATTTTTGCCTGCTGGAAATAACTGGAAACGAGTTCATGTTGAGGCTAATGAGGTACTAGTTCTAATTTCCTTTCTAGGTTCAATCTCAACTGGATCACTCCAGATGAGACATGCATATCTTCTATTTTTTATTTCAAATTAGTTTGTCTTCGTTGTTCAGTTCTTTTCTCTATGACATTTTTGCTCAATTGTAGCTTATGCATACTTCTGTTTTCTTTGCAGTTAAATGTAGACTATGGCCTTCCGCCTGTGAGCCAATCTATAATTAGTAGAATCAAGAAGGAACATTTCAACAATGTTTCTATAAAGCCTGTTGGAAGCTCGTTTGCAAAGTGTAGTGTATGTGACCAATTGTAGCAGTTCCTTCTGAAGTCGCCCAAACGAGGCCCTGAATTTGTGGAATTTTCGAAGCAACGAACTGAACATCACAATCATCAAGTCTCATGCCGTCGTCTATATGTTTCATGGCGGGCAGGGTTGACGAATTTCAACGTCCGGGGCAAAATCACGTCCATTTTTCGGACGTCCGGACGTCCACATTTTCGGGACGCGCGGACAATGTGGACGGTGTCCATCGGACGGCATCCGTCGGCCGTTCGGACGACGCGAACGGGCGGTCGGCGCGGTCGGCGCGGTCGGCGGACGGGCGGACGGCGGACGGAACGCGTGGATGGCGGACATGTCCGCTCGGACGGCGGACGAAAGGCGCGGACGGCAGACGGCGCAAACGGGCGGACATCCATAAAACAACAGTACATGAAGCCAAATTTGATGCATTATACTATTACATTTTTGTAGGTAATACTTGATCCAGAAAATGATGCACACAATGTAATTTCAGTCAATAGTGCTTGACTATTGAAAAAACAAAAAACCTTGATGATATTTTGAACATCATTAAGTTCATGTGCATTACAATGATAGGTTCAAAAAATAAATTGCCGTTACATGCTTCCATGTAACAATTCATCATGAACACTTGAATAATGAATTATACATCCCTTTCATCCCGAAGGCTGATAATCACTATCTCCTTTCACCTCTGCCCCACTACTATGACCTCTAGTATCCCATCCTGAATCTTCATCTTCATCGTTGTCTGACTTTTCCATATCCTCTGATAAAGATTGTACAATTGCCCCTCCTTATACTTGCTTGGATGCAACTGACCTCGTTGGTCGGCCCTTCTTCTTCTCTTGTTTGGCTCTTAGTATAGACTTTCCTATGCCTTCTTTAAGGCCATGAATCGGTTTTAATTTCCTCGCTGAAATTGGTTGACATACATCAAGAGGGGTTTTACCAAGACTTTGTCTCTTTGATGGGGAAATTGCAAAAGCCTCCATTAATCTTTTATTTCGAGCTTTGTGGGACTCTTTCACCGTTGGTGGTCTTACTTGCGATCCTCCTTGATTGGGTATCTTTGCTCCAATCATCTGCTGCAATGTTCTATCAGACGATTTGAATGAATCACGTTTTGTTTGGCCAGAACGTTGACCAAACATTGATGCCAATGTCTCGTCCTTCTCATCATCTCTCCATGATGAATTGAATGGATCTGGATTGATACGAAGGTGCATTCCGGTTGGACTGGTCAAATGTTGTTCAACTTGTTTCTCAAATCTTGAGCCTCCGGGACCATTCAAAGTTGTACTACCTCTTGTATGTAGTGCTGATGGACAATCGCTACGTGGTCGTAATTGGAGATCTTGCACAATTTGCTTTTGGTCTTTGACGTTGTGAACTAGCATTGGGCGATCAAACTCCGTCACACGTGCATCTACATTCGATGGTACTTCCACACATTCAACACTTGTATTATCCACATTCATGTCAGACTTCACCCCACACTCTCCCATGTCATTGACTTCGGGATTTTCTTCTACAAGTGCCATTGCCATGGGTAGACTCTCGAGAATTGGAATCACTTCATCTGTTTGGGGGATGCAATCATTGACAAACATTGCCTCATTTTCCTCCACTATTTGCGCATGAGTATCTTCCGTATTGGCTAGAATCTTTTCGCTAGTCAACAACCCGGTTCCATCTACAAATTTAGCTATAGAAGGGCCACCTTCATCATATTCACAATTGTCCTCATCCAATGGAAAATTGTAAATGTCTTCCGCATTTCTATCCCCGTTTTCATTGTTCCGATTTGGGCTCCGGAGCGGCTCATCATCCAAATTGGTGATGTCATCGTTCATAGCATCTTCGTCATCGAATAGAGGATCACCATCTTCACCATCTTCATCATGCTTGTCCTCCGACATAGAATCTTCCGACTCCACATTCTCGGTGTACCACTTCTTCTCATCATTTTCCTTTGATGCACAAAGGACTTTGGAATTGGTGTACACATACACCAAATCTTGGGCTCTCTGTGGCTTCAACTTGTTTCGAAATTTGTTGTGAACAAATGAATAGCTACTCCAATTTCGTTCACATGAAGACGAAGATACCGGTTGGGCCAAAATCCTCTTAGCAATTGGAGCAATGAGCTTCCCACACGCACCTTCAAAATCCCACCAAGCGTGCGCCGACAATTGTTGCTCGTCCGGGTTCAACATGTTGTGAAATGGAGGTTCCCTGTGGCGGAAGGCTACAAATTCTTTCACGACCGAGGGGTACTCCCCTTGTTTGCAAATTTTCATTAGAACACGCTTGCATGCATCCATTGCATCTTGGTCGTCGGCTAGCTCTTGGTCTTCAAGAAGGTAGGGGTTCAACAAAGCTCCTGCATAATGTAGATCGGTCTCCACCAATTCCCGTCGGGCATAATACGGTTGCACTAGTGGAATGGCAAGGTCTGAGGATAAACGAAAAGGCGGTTTATCTAAAGAGAGGACATGTTTCTCTAATTTCCTCATTATGTGCAGCACCTTGCCCATGCATGGCCTCTTTGCATCCAAGTCACGTAGACCATTTACAACGGGAGCCGACAAGTCCTTGAAATTCTGACAATGGCGCCAAAAATGCTCGCTCAAAATTATCTTCTTCACCATCCGACATTCATTGCGGAATTTGGAGTTCCGCCCAAACTTCCTTGCGTATTCATCCCATTGCGGGTCTGTCACTGTTTGTTGCAACTTCCCATTGACCTTCAACATGCGTCCAATCATGTTGTAATTAGAGGCAAACCTTGTTTCCACCGCCATCAACAAATTATATTCCGGTGAGTACTTCCGAAATATTGCAAGTGGCATGTGCCGCTTCTTGAAGAATTTCACCACGATACGGGCATTTTCCACGACCTCTTCAATCCATTGTTCATTCCCCCAATCTTTCAGCAACAAATTGAGGGCGTGCACCACACAACCTTGAAAAAAAATGTGGGGATATTTACTAGATATCAAATTCCATGCTGCAGGGTTCACTGATGCATTATCTGTACTCATCTGCACCACATTGTTGGGGCCTACTTGTTCTATGAAGCTCTCAAGTATGCCAGCCAAGTATGTTGCATTTTTTTTGTGCCCTGTCGTATCCACCGCTCCCAAGAATTGCTCACCCGCAGAAGACACGAGCATGGCATTTATCAACGGCCGATTTGTAACCGACGTCCATATGGTATGTTTGCAGCATAAAAGAAATTGGCCCACACCGCATTCAACTTGCGTTTATTTGCTTCTTCAAATCCATTCACCAGACTACTTTGCTTCTGACTAATTAGAGGCCTACTGCTTGATCCCCGCGGAGTACCACGCTCACTTGATCTTTGTGTACTGAGGTTCACTTCAGAAGACAATGGATCCAAATCCTCCGGTGCAGTGCATGAATCGGAATGTGTAGACCGTGCCATGTTTCTTCCATTTGAATTATTGCATTCCCGCATAGCCATAGGTGTGCCACTGCCATCCACATTGTTTAGAGACGATCTTCGTGGGATCGCCCCTTGGCAACCCAAAAATTTGGATCGAACTTCAGATGTCATTTTTGCGCAAAGGCTAATTCCTTTGTCACGAGACCCCGATGTGCCTTGGTATCCTAAGTGGCTAAACAACCGGCTTACTTTCTTGGCAAACACCAAGTTGCAAAACCGGCATTGCACTTTACCAACCTCCGGGAAGCCATACCAAGAAGACCAATCCTTGCTCATAGTGATCACCTCTGATTCCGTAAATTGGATTCAAATTAAAAATGTAACCGTTGGATAAGATTTGTAAAAAATATTAGAAACAATGTGTGAATGAAGCCTTGGAAACCAAAGCCCCCCTGTCCACTGAACTATGCATTACCAAGCAAGGGACACAAAATAAATTGCAGCTCCTAGCCCTTGGAAATCTTAGCGTTCAGTTTCTCAAGAGTGCTTGTTAGTCTGAAATTCTAAGAACTTATAGATTTCAGATCAGGCCCATTCCTCATGACCGTTGAGCAGCAAAAACTAAAACATTTCTAAAGCCCCAACAGTTCCGAGAACAAAAATGCGGACGGCAGCGACGGAATCACGGACGGCGACCTGCGACAGGCGGATGGCAGCGTCGGAAGCGCGGACGGCGCCTGCGACAGGCGGACGGCAGTATCAGAATCGCGGACAGCGACCTCCAACAGGCGGACGGCAGCGACGGAATTGCGGACGACGAGCTGCAACAGGCGGACGGCAACGACAGAATCGCGGACGACGAACGGCAGCGACGGAATCGCGAACGGCGAGCTGCGACAGGCGGACGGCAGTGGCGGAATCGCGGACGGCGAGTTCCGATAGGCGGACGGCAGTGTCGAAATTGTAGGCGGGTGGCGGACTAGCGGACAGCTGGTGGATTTTGACTAATTCACTAATTCTACAAGTTTTAATTTTAGGGACTTAGTTTAGAGATGCGTGATATTTTAGGAATACTGAAATTAATGAGATAAAATTATGTTGAGAGATAGGCATGTCCAAAATCATACTTGACAAAAAATTATCGCATAAAATATCAAAAACTTAGGAGAGTAAATTCAAAAACATTTGAGTAACCTACATATTTTTATATTAATGAAAAGCAACTCATAGCATACTATGAGTGTTGTGAATTAATAGTATTGAATCCTCTCGAGATTCAAAATTAACAACACTCCATAATGTCATATCGAAATACAAACAAGGTGTAACTATCCTATATATTATCATTGCTACCTCCCTCAGAAAGACGCGACGAACCCTCTTTATCCTTCAGCCTTGCACTTGCACGGCGTGTTTGAGGACCAAGACTGCCCTCACTCATAGGCCCCCTGGACGTAGCTTCCATGTCTATTGCGGAAAAGTGTCGTTTTGTATCCGGAGAGTAGTCATCCTCGTCTTCAATCTTCCGTTTATTCTTCCGTTTTGGAGTCAAATCCACGTCTTCTACCTTCAACGCTCTCAAAGCAGCATCCACTTTATCTACCAAAAAGTTGACCACGTCATCATCATTTTTCATGGAAAACCACTTTGGTTCTTCTCCCCCCACTAAAAATGCCCTCCAATGCATTATGATTTCGCCCATCCTCTTATCAAATGCCCCCACCACCTCCACCATTGAATTTTCTGTGCTTGATTGCCCATCTAGTTCCACAAAGGCACAAACTTGTGCAGCTTCCTCCAACTTTGATAAAAAGAGGGCCCTCCCTAGCAAAGTATGATTGTAATCCCTGTATTGCTCATTAAACTCTTGTGTAGGCTCCACCTCTATCCAATTGCCATCTAGTCCTTTCTTCACTTCCTTTTCGGGAAATCGAAAGAATTTGTGGTGTTGCATGCTCCAATGGCCCCCCATACTACGACAAAACACTTCTCGATCCTCCTCGTTGGCAATACCTCTAGCTCGCAACTCCACCTCTCGATCGTGGGTCATCCACACCAAGGAATCTATCGGCACCTCCGATGATTCGTATAGCCCATGTGTAGAATTTACCGAATCCCACGTTAGACTTTTTCCCCAATGCGCATAATTTTGAAATTTGAATGGCGCTTGGTCTAACGGAAGGGTCCATCGATTGTATTCATGGCCGGGGGGCATAACTTCCGAGATCCCGAGCATTTCGTAGAACCTAGGAGGCAAGGGAGAACGACACTCGGGGCACACCGAACGAATAAGGGATGCTTTCACGATGCATGTGACGTGGAAAGTGTGGGGACATTGGCCCATGGTGAGGGCTCCCTCGGGCCCAAAATGAACTCGACAAAGGCTACAATGACCCTCCAATATTAAGGCCGAAGGATCACAAGCATGCACCATTGTCTTGTCATTTTTCTTAATGTGTGCCGAAAGCGTGGGCTAAGGGACCCAACCTTCTTCTAGTTCCAAGGCCCAATTAATGGAGGCCACCTCTTCCTTCTTTGTGTGGTTCAAACGCTCGAACATTGCATCCATGTCTCCCCAATATGTGATTTCGGTGGACCCCGTTGGCACAAAGGCAAACATCTTCTTCAAACGCCAAAGAGAGGACTCCACGCTATCGCATTCTTCATCCGACTTCATTGCCAATTTGAGTAACCCTTTCATTGCTCGTGATACTACAGACGGTTTGTCTTCGAGTTTTTGCACCCATGCCAACCATCGAGAGTCCAAAGTGCCCTTCGGCATACATTCATCCAATTGCACTATCCGTTGCAATCGTTTCAACTCGGCCTCCAAACGCGTGTTTTCTTCGGTGACCTCGTTCAATTTTTGCTTCAATTCTTTGACCTCATTGCTTTCCGTTTGCATGGAAGCATCGTGGAATGTGGAATTAGTATTACCGATGGGGGTCAAATACAACAAATCCGGATTGTTGTTTTCCTCAATGCCATCTAGTATGTCCTCCACTTTGTCCTTTCCCTTCTCAACATCCACTTCACCTTCTCGGATTTTCTTCTTCAACGCTACAATTTCGTACTCTAAGTCTTCAATAAACTTCCTTTGGAAAAGCAATGTATTATGGCGACGATCTGATTGAGCCTCCAATGTCTCTAGCTTCTCTTTCAATTTCGAAGCATCCACCGCCAACTTGAGATTCTCAACATCTATACCCTTATACTTCTTGATCTCCTCTTGGTATTCACTCAAAACCTTCAAATCTGTAACACGCTCGTCGAGAAATGGTGTCATAGATTGGCTGAACTTCACGAAGTCCAAGGCACCACTCAACAATTCAGGCGCTAATTTGAAAAAATCCGTTGCAACTTCTTGCAGCCTTGGAGCGACTTCTGCTACAAATTGAGCCGTAACTGCCAATTTTGATGCGGTCAAAACAAAATCAGTCCATTGACTCTCGGAAGGCTCATCTTGGGTTTCCGCGCCTCCGTTACTCGTGCCATCCTCGTTGGTGTGCTCCATGTTCTTTAAACGTTCTTCGTGTGACCGCCACAAATGTGAACCTTTACACAAAGATTTTAATAATGCAACCGAGGGCATCCGACGAACAATTTGCCATTTTGATGTCCTCAAAGATGACAAATGTGGATACTTGGAATCGATAAATCCGCCAAGAATGGTCTCATTTGGCAGCACACCATCCGATTGTTCTCCATGATGAGGTGAAGGATGCACCTCAACTCATAGATTCAATGTCGGGCTCGGTGTCTTCGGCAAACTTTGCTTCGAAGTACTTACCAAAAGATTTAAAGCATTGCTGTCTATAAGATTCTGAATGGCAATTCCCGCATTAGCAACTTCTCCCTCAATGACATCATCATGACGTTCATGTGGTGCGGATGGGGCCATGTGCTCTACCATTGTTGTTCCATTTGGTGTGCATATCAAATCCGTTGGAGGAGTTAAAAATATGTCTCCCTCCACATGCTCGCCTTTGAAATCTTGTATTGCCGTACGGTTTTGTGTTGAAGCCAATTGCATTGCCGAACTTATAACCTCTACGTCCTTGGTCATAGTCATTGTCATTGGTTTTACCTCTCTTTTGGATTTAAATGCCTCACTTGGCCCTGCTTGTGGATTGTACAAATCAAGAATATCTTTCCGATTACATTCAAGCACACGTGGAGCGTTCGTTGTCGTAGGAAACGTGCTCCAATCCACCTTGCGTGCCAATATCAATTCTGCATACACCATAGAAGCCAAGCTGTAGTTTATATACCCCTTGGACATTGCTTTATCCCCGAAGAGGGCCCGCCAAACTTCATGCGCTCGGTGAATGAAGTGCGCATTGTTGCAATTCCCTGGTTTGCAACAAAAACCACGAGTATGGATGATGTGGGCCTCCCTAGGCCACAACTTGTCGATGTGATACATCTTCACATACTTCTTGCACGTTTTGGAGGACCAATATTCCGCTTCCTCCGCTTCCCAACCACCCTCTGCTTTGATGTTGGGATCATCTAAAATCTCATAGTGCAGCTCATGGGCGGTTCCCTTTGGTTTAGGCCTCCTACTATTGTCACCTCCGCCGGTCAACCCACCACTACCTTCAACGCCTTGACCACTCATGGTTGTCAACTTGAACTTGTCCCCAATTGAATTTAAATAGTCACCAAAAGTATGTGTCTTCAATCCACCCAAGTTTCAATGAATGTTTGTATGTGAACCAATAATGAAAGATGAATGACCCCACCTCTCCACCATGTAGGACCAACTGGCACAATGAAGCAACAGTAGCACATCCAACACGGTTGTGAGTCCTAGGAAGGAGAGGGAAGTGAGAAAAAAAAAAGGCCGTCCGCCCTTATAGCCGTCCGAAACCAAACCTAAGATCGTCCGCCACCGAACCTCTACCGACCAATACGAAGCGGACCCGAACGTCCGCTCAATCGGACGGCCCATCCGTCTCCAAATCCGACGCTGCCGTCCGCCTGTTGCCTCCCGTCCGCGATTTCGACGCTTTCGTCCGCATTTCCGACGGGCCGTCCGCTCGTCGGAGCCGTCGTCCGCGTGCTGCAAGCCACCGTCCGCGTGCTCCGACGGGTCCGTCCGCAATTCCGACACTGCCGTCCGCCCTTCCCTCCCCGAGGTCCGCCCAAGCACACTTTGGGGAGTTTGGGCCTTGTTTTCACCCTCTTGAGTCCTCTAGTCCTCTCCTGATTTTCAGAAGCATAGGATTCTTTCATTTGGGAATGTAGAGACGTTGTACTAGTACCGGGTGCTCATTGATGAAGGAATGTTTCAATGTTCGAAGCATTGACTTGGTTTTCATAAATGTCAAGGCAATCCACCGACTCAAAGGTAGTATTTTGACTAATTCAATGCCTCCAAACCCTTGTTAGGATTTAGGGTATAGGGTTTAGGCCTTTCGTTGTCAAAATGGGGGTGACAATTACAATCCTTTGTCTTTGATTTTGGATAAACAAATATGCCCCCCAAAATTCCAAATAGAACTAATAACAAAATGGAAAGGAGTTATTGAATTGCAAACAATTCCCAAGGTCCAATTCATGTAATATTCAAAGTTGATTCATTTTCCAATGGATCAAATCTTTTAGGGTTTTGAGTGCCCAAGCCATTCAAAGTGTGTTGTACGTATGAAAAAAAAACATGGCCTTTTAGTATCCACAACGAAAGAAACATTTGTCCTTGCATTCCCTAACCATGTAGATGTTTAGACTTTAAAAAATTTGCTTGAATGCCTAGTAGGGTGCACATGAACTTGTGAGGTTATAAGAAGACAAGTGTATGCACTATTTTCATAGCACGTTGTCCCACCCTAGTGATTGAGCAAGTTATAATTTCATACTATAGAATTAATTTAACTTGATATTTTTGGCGCTAATATTTTGGCACCTTATGATTCTTTAAAGAATGGAAATCAATACATTGGAAATCAATAAATTCATTCAACTCAAAGGGAGGGGGGGGGGAGACTTCTAAAAATCTACTTCCACACATTTTCATGCTAGAGTATCAAAACCTTTGCAAGCCCCTAATATCCCCTAAACCCAAAATACCATTTAAAAGAATTTTTGTCTTTGGTTTTGAAATGACCATTTTATGAGGTGTTGACATACAAGAAACAAACCTCGTAGCTTCATTTGGACAATGAGAAGCTTTAAGTTTTTTCTCGAAGTTCAAATAAGTAGAATTAAATTACCATGTGTTCAATTCTTCATTTCATTTAAAAATTTATATCATAGGAAATTCAATTCTATCCCTAGAAAATAAGAGAAAATTATAAACTCAATGCATGCACGTAAAAACAACATACAAAAATATGTGAATCTTTTAGATAATTCCTAAATTCACACATCCTTTTTTCTATTTATTTTTTAATTTTTAGATCAAATGAAATCCCAGCGCCATTGGCACAAAGGAACCACATTAAAAATGAAATTGAACCGGAGGGCCAGTCAGCTGGTGACATCAAGGATTCAAAGACCCCTAAGGCCGTAATGATCAATTTGGGCGAGATGCACTTCAAAATCCCACCCCCATCCGCTTAGGCGGACCCCGCCGTCCTCCGTTCCCACGCTGCCGTCCGCCTGCTGGAACCCCCGTCCGCCCGTCGGAGCCGTCGTTCGCGTGCTGTAGGCCGCCGTCCGCGATTTCGGCGCTACCGTCCGCGTCGCGGAGTCGGCGTCCGGCTGGGCGGTCTATTCTGGCCGTCCGATGAAGCGGACTGCCGATCCGTCCGTTTGATCGGAAGGCCGAAGCGAGGCGGACCGTTGGCCGTCCGCCTCATATAAGGCGGTGCGGACGGCCCGTCCGCTCTCACTTTTGCCTTCCCCCTTGTGCTTTGCAAGAGAGAGCGGAGAGCTTGGTGGTTTATCCTCCATTGGCTCCTTTCGTAGGGAAGGTAGGAGTTGGGTTTTGGGGGCCTATATTTTGCCCGTTTTTTCCAGTTTATGTGTACTTGGTGCACTGTAATTTTTTATGAATTAAATTGGGACTAAAAATTAATTCTTTCTATGATGCCGAGACCGAAGAGAGCGGCGAAGGGGAAGAATGTGGTGCCCGATATTGACTCAGCACGTGAACTTCCTTCCAATGCTTGCAAAGCATTCTTGATTGAATACATTGTGAAGTTTTATGAGGCGGAAACTACTGTGTCTCTTGACACTAAATATGTGAGATACCAAGAGGAATGTGTAGACAAATTCAAGATGGATATGACACAGAAGTTCACGGATGCTCTAAACGTTCCAGAATGGATTCATGAAATGGAGAAGAAGGGCTTCCAACAATTTCTAAAGAACAGGGTGCAAGATGCATTGTGGAATGCAAAGGTGATCCTAGAAAAATACGGGAGGGAACACCGTGCAAGTGATGAAAGCTTTGAAC
Source organism: Rhytidiadelphus loreus (assembly GCA_947034895.1). Classification (NCBI taxonomy): domain Eukaryota; kingdom Viridiplantae; phylum Streptophyta; class Bryopsida; order Hypnales; family Hylocomiaceae; genus Rhytidiadelphus; species Rhytidiadelphus loreus. The sequence continues at coordinate 20,311,045 of OX344765.1, read as the reverse complement.
AAGTCATTCTCAAAGCTGACTTGTTTGTTCGTCGTTGCGCTCCGTTTGCAAAGAGACGCAATCGGCGAGGGTCATTGGGTTGGTGGACTTCGGATGAAGGAGATGTAGAATTGCAACGTGGACGACGGCATCTCATAGCACTACCAGACACAGCAAGGGTGATTCTACAAGATGACAAAATCTTGAAGGGCGGATACGCAACAATTCGCAGGGTTTGAATTGAAGGATGTCATGAGATTCCGTCATTTTGGGAATTTGCTGCAAAGATATCTCATCAACAACGGATTCGTCCTCAACTTGCGAAGTTGGAGCACCAAAACGAATCAATGGCAGTGAGGATTCCACATGACGGAGTTATTCGGTTTGCCGCTGTCCATGCAACAAACAATGAAGGGTATGCATATTGGTGGAATGGTGGTACATTGCGGCAAATGTTGATTCTCAATAATGATTATCCAGATAACATTGCCATTCGATTGTCTTATTCACGACCAACGCCCGAAGAGGTGATTCAAGCTTTCCGTCTTGGTCAATGGAGAAAGAAGCGCACCGAGTTGGCATGGGCATTGGTGCATATCATGAATGCGGTCCACAATGCGGGTCATCTACACAATGATATTTCTCCCGACAATATCATGTTTCACTTTCCTGAGGATGAATCACGTGTTTACATTGGAGTTTGCGATTGGGGCATGTCTACGGTTCGTACTGAACCAATGAAGTCTTTGTATACGTTCACATCCGCGGCAAATCGGGATGCAGCTTTGAACCGAAGGTGGTGGGTGGACCCTTCAATTGCATACGTGCACCGCAAAGATGCGGATGTGGAAATGATTCCAACTTTGTCACGTAAATCGGAGGAATATGCCGTTGGTCGAATAGCTCAACGGATCAACAAACTATGCATGTCAGAGGCCTACACATCGCTTCATCGTGAAAATGAAGGACATACGAGGTTTAGCCATCACGATTTGGCAAGGGTATTTCACTTCTACTTGGATCGCCTTTGCAATTCAGTGATTGCGGAGTGCGGAAGTTTTTCCGAAATCATCCAACGATTTACTAATTCTTACAATTGGCCTATTCCAGATGACCACTTCCGTCACTCATATTAATATATGAGTGTGCTACATAGTACTATAGATTATAGAAGTAATCGATAAATGTATCAGTGAGGATGTACGTTACTATGTGTGCTAACTATAGACTATATATACACCATCAATGTATGCCAATATATGTGAAATTGGCTTTCCGTTTTGAACATTTTGTATTTTTCGGAACACAAACTATTTAAATACAAAACATCTTTTTTGGGTGGATGAGAAATGTAGACTTGGAGTTCTTCTTCTTGATGTATCATTGATGTTGGATTGTTGGGTACCTAGCCACCTAGGTTGGCAAGGTGGTGTGCTAAATTGTATGATCTATCATGTAAATGTACATGACACATGCAAGAGAATCCCCCAAATTTTCATTGGGGGGCAACAAAGTAAAAACACCATTTGTATTGAAATAATACAATTATACAATATGTTGTTTTGCGAAGTTGATTTTGTTTAGGAGAAGCTTAAGTGCCAAACTCCTTGAATCAATTTTCCGTTCATTATTCTAGAACCCTAAATGAAATTAAAATTCCAAAGCATAATTGGGTTGTGGTCTTGTAAATTAAACCGAAATTGCAGATTTTAATTTGTAAAAAATTCTTTACTGAAATTTTGTCTGAGATTAAAGGCGTTCTCAATTTCAAATGCAGTGCTTAGAATGCCATATCTTTCAATCCATGCAGTCAAAATTTTTGAAATTTTGGCGCCATGCTCTCAAATAAGTTATGTACAACATACTTTATTTAAATTCCCCCCAGAAATTGATGTTGATGTTTTTCTACGGTATATAAAGTAGAAGTGGTCCGAACAAATCCATTTTTCGAAAAACATCCATAGGGCTTTAGGGCTTAATTACAATATATTTTATTCATAATTTACAAATAGGAAAATACTATTTGTTAAGAGCCAACATCTTTGTATCGTGCTTGTCACTTTCTATATTATGTGGCAAGAGATTACAAATTTACAATCACTTGATTGTATTGTGAGACAACAACTACAATCTTACAAATGTCCAATAGTCCAATCTACTTCACTCAGATTCTGATTCGGTGTCATCTTTTTGGCTTGGGCCTGTACCAGTAGACCTATAAACATTGAGAAATGGTCCTCCGCCATAGTAGTCGTCTCCATATCTGTTTTGCCCACTTGCTTGTCCATAATGTCCTTGGTATGGACCTCCAAAAGTTGGAGGAGGAATTGAATCATTGTGAGTAAATGCTCCTTGAGTTGAACCGCCATAAGAAGGGCCTCCTTGAGGTTCATGAGAACCACCTCCAGTAGACGTAAAGTTGTATTGGGAGCCTCCCTAGTTACCTTCAAAATGATGCGTGGTTCCGTGGCTTGTCCTTGAGCTGTGATACCCCCCTTGAGGGTCATTATCGTAGTGTGAAATACTTCGCGTATCTTGCGAGCCATATGCACCACGATCGGGTCTGTACACCCCATGATGGCCATATTGTCGACCACGGTCCTCTAGGCTTTTTTGCATTGCCTCTCGCATTTCTTGTTGGTATTGAATGTCCTCCCGATCTTCTGTACGCTCGTGCCTCTCTTCCATCCTCGCGGGTGTTGGAGTGTCTTTCTCATCATCATCACCTGACCATTCATCTTCTGCATCCGGCAATACAACCGGTGGAAATCCAAACTGGCCTCGATTAGACCACTCTGGCATGCAATCGCTCGGCCCAGTCCAACTGGTATAAAGTACCGCATCACTGCGATTCAAGTGGGTAACATCTTCTCTGTAAATTGTGCGCCAATCTACATCTTTGTGGAGTACAATCTCCGCCCAAACCATGCTCATGTTGGAATAGTTCATTAAATTCGGTTTGGAGTCCCGTATTTGAGCTGAATGTGTTACTTCCTCGTATCGATGAACAAAGTGTTTGCTTTGGCATGTGGAAATTTGTCCTTCCCAACGACGAACTTGCACCTCTACGCGTTCTCTGGACCATATTTTGGAGAGGTGCATCATTTTGATGTACTTCTTGCACGTTGTGCAGTCCCAAGTTTTTTTGGGTTCTTCTTCCCATCCCGATTCAGCTACACACATTTGGTTGTCCCAATCATCCCAATTTATGTCTTGGGATTTGCCCTTCTTACTGGACTTCGATTTGTTATCGCGAAGCATGGTAAGCTTGCTTAAATGATTAATGATTCGCACTTACACTTGAAACAATTTAGGATTCGATCACAATCATTTGCACACCAAAATGGAAGAGGCGCACAGAGCCTTAGGCACTAGATCACCCACTCTGCAAGGGAAACGATTGTGGCAAAATAAGTCGTGCTCTCCGCTATTTATGCAGTCGGACGGCATGAATCCACGTACGGGAGCATCGGACGGCACATAGGCGGATGGCAAGATCGAACGGTAGAAAATCGGCGTCCGTCACATCACACGGTCACCATCCAAAGCGGACGGGCCCCCGACGGGCGGACGGACATCTGGTCGCTAGTCCGCCCCTGTTCTGTCGCCCCGTCCGCTTCTGCTCCGTCGGGCCGTCCGCTCCTGTACCGTCGGCCCATCCGCTTCTAATCCGACGGGGCGTCCGCTCCTGTACCGTCGGCCCGTCCGCTCGTGTTCCGTCGGAAGAATCGGTCGGACGCCCGTCCAGCGGTCGGACGCCATCTACCGCCAGGTATGTCAAAAGACGTCCTGGGGTCAGCGTCTGCGGACTCTGGACGTCCGGACGCCCTGTCAACCCTGATGGCGGGAGGAGTCCAAAAGAAATCTGCAGGACATATTATGTGTAATTCACAACAAGATGGATACTTCAAAGACAGCTTTACCAAGGATGCGCGTGACAACAAAGGCTACTCAAGGTTTAGGACAGATATCGATGAGCGTAACAGGAATGGTAGCTCACGGTCATGGTGACGGTGCATATGCCCACTATGCACCATCGTGTTGGCCAGGAGATTCGAACTTCACCATTTCGTCGTTGGCTAGATTGTTTCGCAGACTCGAGGGTCCTCCGATTCAAGAGACAGGTGACTTATTTCCATACCCGCCAGCAAACCCTATGTTTGAAGCATTGCTTAGAGGAAAATCACGTTGTATAGATTGTTTGACCCTAGTGGAACCATCTGCTCGGCGTGGACCCTCTTCTCTTCCTAAGAAATTATATCTTCAACTTGACAACTTGGCAAAAGATAACAAGAACCAATACCTTATGGCGTTCTTGTCTTTGTTGACTGCGCGGGGAGTCTTCAAGGAAATTCAAGTTGGTTTCCTACTTGTCGGACATACTCACGAAGACATTGATGCTTATTTCAGCCACCTCTCTAAGGCCTTGAAGACGAAGAATATTTTTGTTGTTGCCGACTCGATGAGAGCCTTCATGCAGTCGCAAGAGCTATCATTCATGCCTGAGTTCATTCAAGAGGTGGCTGATTTCAAGTCGTTCGTAAAGGGATACCAAAGTAGTGGGACGGCTAGATTAATTGGATTGGGGGAGATGCATCTTTTTAAATTTTATGTGGATAGTGAGGAGGTCCCCATCATGAAGTATAAAAAGTCAGCAATTGATTCACAATGGCTACCATCTGATAAACCTTCTCAACGTCTCTGGAAGAGAGATTCACATGGACGGCCAAAGCTCCCTCCAGGCTGTCCGAAGCCTGTTCCATTCAAGCCCATGTGGGGTAGCGAAGTTTCCAAGGCCACGGGAAATCGAGAGAAGGCTGTTGAAATGGCAAGGAAAGCTACTCTGAACAAGGGTTTTATGATGATAGGACTAGAAAAGTACATTCAGTACTAGAAAAACGGGATGTCTAAATGTGAGGGATTTGCAATTGCCTTTGGTCCTTATGTGGAATACTGGAATTCTGTACTGTGTGAGCTTAGAGAACCACTACCTGAATGCCCTTCAGAGTTGGTGGAAGGCTTTTGGCCACAACACGATTGGAGGATGGCATGTGATGAAAATCCTCGTCGAACTTTCTTGGTCAATCCTATAGACATCATTCTTGAGGAAGAGGATCCAGAACCATATTGTGGCCCCGCAAATGAAGCACCATTGGAAAGCTTCAATCCTTGGCTTGACATACGTCCAGGTTCATGGGTTCTTTTGAGACCTGAAGATTTGGAAATCTGTGTTGTTTAGCAAGGAAGAGCATTGTCCACTGTATGCAGACTACAAGGAGATGCGAATTACGGAAAGTTCTTGCTTCAGTATTGGTGACCGGATAACTCCTAAAGTACTTTGGAATTAAGATATCGCAATTGTTGGTACGGGAAATGGGTTGTTGAGAATAGTCCTCCGACCTGGTTGGATGCAACTTGCGTAGTTTATTCGAATTGGTTCAAGATTGTAGATCCAAAATCACGGACAATTCATAAGAAAAGTAGGGAGGCTGCCTTAATGAATTTGAATAGGGCAAATGAGGTGGATCCTTAACCATACTTCAGTTTCTTAAGTTTGTCTAGAGCCCTCTAGATGCATCCTTATTGTTAGCGCTTTGGGAAGTCCATCTGGATGTCCCCAGATGAATTCTCATTCTCCACATACAAGGATAAACGAGCTTGTCATTGCTTTCATTTGTGAAAATGTAAAATTCTGTCAATTGATTGGCAACGCTTTGTTGGATGATGTTTAAATGTGATATTTGAAAGATGAATTTAGCATTCATGCAATGGTTTTTTGCAATGTTGGTTCTTGCCATGCTGGTTTGCTTTTAGCATCTATCATCTGGAGACCTCTTCATAGGTTTTGGGATGTACAGTGAGTATAAACAGAAATCCTTAGCCACATTACTTGCGTTGTGGAGATCTCCAAATAGGTACATAGGAAATGAGAAATCTCCAAATGCATAAGGGGACATCTGGGGATTTTAGCATTTTTTAATTTTTGGACTCTTCCAAAGTCCAAAAGTAGTTAAATGTGGCATCTCACAAACATCATACAAATGTCAAATAACTTCCACAATGACTTCCATTTATAGATTTGTGCTTGACAAAAAATATACCCAAAAATTGTACCCAAAAATCATTGTTCTTAACCACATAAACATCTCATGTAAATGGAATAAATGGAATAAATCAGTAAACAAAACCAAATAATAATCTCATATTCAGACAAATAAGAACAAGAAATCTACCAATTTATTATTATTAAACATGTATCAAACAAACATCTCATGTGAAGAATAATTATAAAAAACATTTTCTTCAAAACAAGAAATAAACATCATATTCTTCAACTCAATCCAATTGCTCCCAAAATATATATACAAGTGCAATGCAAATGGGAGGAAGTTTCTCGAACTCACAATTAATAAGCATGTACCAAAAAAGATACCAAAAGATTTTGCATTGGTAGACAATGGAGATTTGTACAATCTAAGGGAAGAGCCCAATCTGGCCCCAATTGTTCCTTTGGGACTAGAAGGTTTGGTGCCAAAACTTTGCCACCTAAAACGACACATAAACTGAGGGCCGGTATACACTTGGGGCCGGATTGAAGGCCGGCCGGAACTCTCCAAGTTTGAACCAATGGGATTGCTCAATTTCTCCAAATCCGGCCCAAGAGCTTTATACTTGGGGCCGGATGGAACCACCACTTATCCTACGTGTCGCCTTAGGTGGCATGGTTTTGGCGCCAAACCATCCGGCCCCAAGGGAGCAATTGGGCCAAGGTTTTTGGTGGCCCGATTTCCAATCTAGGGCCGGATTGGTGTCACATTCGTCTCCTCCATTGGATTGGACAAATCTCCACCGTCTACCATGCAAGGGCTTTTCTTTTCTTTTTTATTACATTTTTTATTAATTGTGAGCTCAATCCCATCTGGTTGAGTCATGTTGTGATACAGATGCTATGTTACAAGTTGTTAATACTGAACTTTATTGTTAATGCTGAATTTTATTGTTAATGCTGAACTTTATTGTTAATACTAAACTTTATTGTTAATACTGAATTTTATTGTTATTAACCATTGCAATTGTAACAATAATGTCTTTGCAATTGTTTTAGCATGAGATATTAATAATTAATTTTTTTGGTGTAGACACAAATTACACACTATGTTATATAGACACTAAATTTGATAAATTACATGTTTAATAAGTAAATTTTTTATACGGACACAAATCTGTAAATGAAAGTCATTGTTGAAGTTATGCCAAAAACTTTGACATCTACAAGATAATGTGTGTTTTTATCAATTTTGATGACAAATACTTGAAAAAAGAATATGGTATGGAAAAATTATGCTACTAAAAATAACATGTATGGTAGAACCTGATTTACATTTATCATTGAATTCATTCAAGTTTTCATAATAAAAAGTTTCATGCTTTTCTTTAAAATAAACTAAGAATATAGATTTGAAAAAGAGATTAAAAAAAATTACATGTTTTCTTGAATTGTATATTTAATAAATGACAACTATTATGGGGTTACAAATCTTTTTTCAATGTCAACTCTAGTTTTAGTGTCAAAAAAAAGGTTCAAAAGAAGTCAAAGAACTTCCTTTTTTTCCAAATAGAAAAAATAGGAAGAGAATGGAAAAGGTTAAAAAAAAATTAAAAAATCTCTCTTTCATTTTGAAATAGGGAAAGTAGGAATAAAAAGGAAAAGTCTAAAGAATTTTATTTTATTTTTCATATATTTGAAATAGAATTAATAGAAAAAAAAAACTTTTTTTTCCTAAAGTATAAAATATAAAAAGATGCATGTCTTAGATTTTTTTAATTAAGCATTCCAAAAATCCAAGAGCACATTAATCAAGAATTGGACCTTAGAATTGGGCCTCAACACTTTACATTACCTAGGGCCGGAGTGATGAATTGGAATTCGACCCCAGAATTCGGCCTCGACCCCTTTACATTATCTGGGGCCGGAGTGGTGATTTGGGGCCAGATTGTGGGCTGGATTGGAGGCAAATCGGGCCGGCCTTCCATCTGGCCCCAAGGCCGTGTATATACCCACCCTCTCAGGCTCCCTTCAGAAACAGGGGTCGGTTTTGAGGAGTGTTCCTAGGTGTACAGTAGTTATTATTATAATAAATTCACAGTTCCACTAAACAATCAATGAGACGAGCCACCCCACCCTTTGCCAAGAGCCGTCGCCGTCGCCGTCGCCGTCACAACTGAAGGCGGGCGCCCGGCTCCGAAGCCTCCAACACACTTCACCATAGCCACACACCTCCTATTCAAGCCTCGCGATTCTCATTTCTCATTCTTTTCTTCCTCTCGATCCGCGCTCACGAGCCGCCGGGTTTTAGTTCCTTTTCTCGTTTCTTCTCAGATCCCGAGGTGAATGGTCGTGGATGGAAGGGGTTTTTGCGCTCCTCACTCGATCCCCTGTCATCAATTGTGAGGGAGACGCTAGGGTTTGTTTAAGGAGTTCCGTGACCTTGAATTGGCCGTGATCTTTAGGAATGCATTCGTATACTCGGCCAGGTCAGCTTTCGTTTTCGTCGTTGTTATGGACTACTGTTTTGAAGAAAATAATTGACCGGTTTTTGGATTGTTTGGAAGTTTTTAGGAGATGATGTTGATCTTAGCAATTCGCGGGATAGGGAAGTTGGATTTTGCTGTTTGTGATCGATTTTCGAGTGTTACTCCGTGAGCTTTGCTGTGTTGTGTTTCGACTGGTTTAGTTTCTCATTCTTGTGAGATTTAGATTCGTCAGCAATTTTTCGTTCTTTAGGTCTTGTTTCAAGGACGAGGTCTTGGTGTCAGGTCTTCTTTCGAGAATCGCCTCTTCAATAGGATTAGGCCTTTCAGTGGATTTGACCTAATGTGGACCTCGTTCTCGGGGGAGCTGGTCTTGATTTTTGTGCGTCCTTTGTCTACCTTTGACGCATTTTCGGGGTTGCGCAAATCTGTTTAGGGCAAATCGCAATTCTCTATCAGATGTGCGTGAACCTTCGTTGGTATGCCGGTTTCGTGACAATGTTCAAGAACGAAGCCTGAGATTGAGGTCAAGGATGTGAAGGATCTACTTTTCCAGATTGTTGGAATGTGCAAGGTCAAGTAGCCAGCGGAGTTATTTCCTAGATGTAATTTGTCTTGATATGTTCTTCCTCAGGTCAATAGGGCAAGAAAGCGTATTTTTTCCGAAGCTGTAGAAATGGACATTTCTGTAGAAGCGACAAATGAAACTTCGACTTTAGAAGGTCACGGTATCCTGAAAAAATGAAGATATCTCATACTTGTGTGATGATCGTGAATTGAGCGCTTAGACACGAAGTGTGTATTATCCCTAGAACGGTGTCGTTCTTGGTTGTTCCTATGTTTTACCGTTTCTAGGTGGGAGCTTGGAGGTATTTCACGTTTTGTGAGTTCTGCCCCGTTACCTTTGTTTCTTGTAAATGAGTTGCCCGCAGGTTGTTGATAATGCAAACGCTACTTAATCGACTTTTGAAGATCCTTCGCCGTGGCTTGAGTATTTCAGGGGATGGGTGGCAGCTATTGCTTCGCTTCTCTTGCATCTCTGTTGTTGGACTTTATGTTTTATATTTTCAAAACTGACCGTCTTATGGTATCTGTAGAAGGCAGTGATACGAGATGTCGGATTTCAACGAGATTGATGTACTGCGGGCTCGTGCGATTGCTTCGATGCCCTCCAAACAGAAGTTACAATCTCGGCCGATTGGGAAGCAACCCGAAGTGGAGAGAGAGGAAGGCGAGCTCTGCTCATCTGATGACGATCAAGTGCCGCTCTCGTCACAACCTGTTGGTGCCCCACTATAATATCCTCTCCTTAATCCGATTTGGTCTGTCGATGTGCCCTTTCTTACTCGCCTGCTGGATTTCATCTAATCAACATATTTGTGCTTCAACATTAGCCGACAATCTCTTCGTCATCGGTAGGGTGGGATTTTAGCATTGAACCGTCGGCGGTTGAACTTCTGTAGCTAGATCTGTGTCTTGTCTCTACAGCCTGCTTCAGGAGCATTTTCGAAAGCTAGTCGAGTATGGGTTTCATTTGGAATTTAACATTATACACAAATCCTCTAATCGCACTGTCAGAGGATATGACTCGTGTAGTATATAGTATTCCATGATATTTCTGAGATATTACCTGTCTTCTACAATATGAGGAGTTATTTGGTCATGGGTGTATGTTCTGGCTGTGGTGATAATAGACGTCTGGGCGTGGTCTTCCTTCGAATAATCCAAGATTAGGAGAATATCCAGAATTAGTTCCGCAGGAGAAGATACTTACGATTGGCATACCCGGTGCTTCCAACGTATTGATGACTGAAGCGACATCGTCAGCAGCCAATGGCAATGGCAATGCCATCGTCAGGAAATCAGAATTTCTGAGTGGGTTGAGTGCTTCGGCTCCATTTACAATTTCTATGAAGTCACCAATTGAAGGTATGAGATGTTGGTGCTCTCTGAAGCGGCTTCTATATATGAACGGATTGATCAGTCAATTCGCTGTCATTTAAGTATCTTGTCTGTTTGAGACGGTTTGGTTTGATGCAGACGTCAGCTTTACGAATAGACCCTTGGTATCGCTACCTGTTCTGTTTTCAAATCATCAAGTATTGTCAAGTGTATCTGTTAAGAGTGTGTTTTGGTGCAGTGGAAATTACAAAGTTCAGTGTAGCTTCTCAGACGCAGGCGCAGGTATGTCTCCATTCTAAACGTAGGTCTTCTCCTGTCATACGTACATTGCAAGGTTAGTTCCTCTGTTTGAGGTTTTTATTATGTTTTTCCTGACATTTTTCTTAAACCTGTCTTCGCAGACTCCCTTGGCTGATGTAGATACCGCTGGGCAGCACGAGAGTTCGGTGCAATTTTCGGAAAGGGAACCAACCGCATTGCGGGGTCTTGTCGATGGATCTGCGAAAAAACTTTCTGCTGCAGCACCAGTCTACAAGTCTACAGCTAATGGTTCTAGTGCCAGGCAACCAATCACACTTGGAAAGAACAGTGGAAGGGCTGGAGATATAACGAATGTCTCTAAGGGGACCCCGAGATTATCCTTTATTGCCGCGCACAAGCCGTTTTCACCTCCCTTTGCTGCCTCGCACAGGCCCTTTTCACCATTAATTGGTGCCAGGTCCTCGACAGGTATTGCTTAACTGTCTGGCTGCATGATAAAATGCAATCCGTATGTAACGAACGGTCTAATTGACATTCTCAATGTATTGATCCTCTGTTTTACCCTGCATCTGACAATTAATCCTTCGTGGATGTATCAATTTCAAATTTACTACATAAAGGATGCGTTTTGAGATCTATTTCAGATTTACCCGATGCTTTTCATCGACAGATTTACTATTTTTTGCAGAAGAGGGTTAACTTCCGGATCTTTTCTCTTTCAGGTGCGCGGTCACAACCAGTTCCTTACTCAGCTGATCGCATAGAAGCGGATAACTTTCTGGCTGGTCTTACTCTTCCTGGAAGCACTGGAACCAACTCAGAATTTATTATAAACTTTGACGACAGCGACAGTGACGAGGATCGAGGGCAGACCCGCCCCGCCCAAGTGCAGCCTAGAAGTATTATTAACCGAATTGGAGCTGCAGGCGATAAATCAATCCCTCGCACTCTTACTCCGAATGGAAATTCAGAGCCCAACCGACTCAGGGTGGGACGAAGGACTGGCATGTCATATAATAATACCTCTGTGAATACCAGAAGAGCAAGGACCATGGTGAGACCTGCATCGTTATCAAAGTCTCCTCCCCCTCGCCCGGATGCACAGATAGAGACCTTGCGTCAACTGATTGCAGCTAAGGAGAGTCAGATAGAACAAAATAAACGTGTCAACCAAGTGCCAGAACCTCGGAGTCGTGCTGCCGCAGTCAGTTTGACACAGGGTGGGACACAGAAGGCAGGTAGCACAGCAGGAAAACCATTAGCTGTGAATAGTGCGAGTAAGACATCATTCAAGAAGAAACCTAGGATATCTAATCTCGCTCATTCGGGCCTAAGACTTAGTAGCTCTCAAGCAAATGGAGCCGAGCCCAGTGAGCGTGGTAGAGGAAAAGTAGATGTATTTGTTTCTGGGAAGTCATCAAATTTTCTGGTCTCAACTGGACCATCGGAAGGAAATGCTGCAATTCAACAGGCCGATGTCGCTGTACTTGGGGGAAAAGAATCCAAGATGCCCAGTTTTCGAAGCATCGAAGAAGTTCGGAATATTGCACCTAGCAGAGGTGCTGCTGTGATTCCAGCAGGTACTGCTGCCGGGGCATCTCGAACTGTAACCTCTCGCGGTACTGCGGCTGCCTTCTCGACGAAGCCAGCCTCGTCTGTAGTAAAGCCAGTGGAGTTTGGTAGGAGGAGTAATTCAGGTGATCCAGTTGTCGAATCTGGCATTCCTAAACTGGACAATGGGGAGTCCAGTCAAATTGCCCCCGAAACTACTGGCACAAGAAAAAAAGAAAACGCTGATGTAATTCCAGTGGCCCCTCCAAGACAATCAGATGGAAATGGACCGGCAAGTTCTTCAGTAGTTTCGGGTGAGCGGCATCTGGAGCCAATGCGGTCAGAGCAGGTCCAGGCCTTGAGTTTGAAAAAACGTGGAATTGCACTTGGACATTCTATGGACCATCAGAAGAAACACCAATTGGACCAGAGCTCCAATGTGATAATCCAGCCTTCAATTAGGCCGAGTTCAGATTCTGCATACCTTGGGAACTCTGCCGCTAAGGTCGGAAATGATACCTTTGGCGTGTCAGCTGACGATGATAAACTGCTGGCTAAGAGACGAAGAACAGACGAGCACTCGCCTCAAGTTTTCAGTGTCGTCGAGCACACAACCGCTAGTCTACCTCCCCTCTCTTCCTTGCCGGAGAGACGATCAAAGGCAGAATCCTGTCCACCATATCCTTCGCCGGCAGCCCACGTTGAGAAGTGCAGAGGTGAGAGCAGGATTACACATCCTAAGAATGGTCCTAACTCAGCCTCAGCTTTGCGTCTGGACAATCAGCTACACCCAGAGTCACAAAAGCACAGTACCCTCGAAGATAATGTTTTATCAAGAGCAGCTGACATACTTCCGATGAATGCTCTCAGAGATAGCAATGGTCTACATGTCCAACGATTTACTAGTGCACATTTCAGCAACTCACAGGTAGACGATTCACAGTTGATCCGGAATGGTGAAAATATTTCAGAAATGGCGAATGCTACTGTGTCAAGAGTACTCGAGGCACAAGGTACCGACAATCATCTTGTCACAATAGTGGATGGCAAAGGTGTATCCTGTGGCTCGCTGCAGCCATCCCGTGATCATACAAACTTTGTCACTACCCCTGATGCTGCTGGCATTCAGATCATGAATAATGACGGTAATAAGATGTTGCCAGCTGCAATCAATTCAACTCATGTAATGCAGAGCGATGTCCCTGACAAACTTTCTTTGCGAGATAATCATGAGTTTGCTCCTAATCTAGGGGACCCTGGAGGCTATAATCCCTGGCCTACTTCACAACATTTTGAGACTGGTGGAAGCCATCTGGAGCAGTTGAGAATGCAGCACACCGTCGCAGAAGGCAGTGGAGGTTACTCATTGGAGAATTTGCGAGAGGAAGAGGACAGTGTGGATAAGGATCTTGAAGAAGCTCAGGCCCACAGAAGAGATTGTGAAATCCGAGAGCGGGAGTTACGTAGATCCTATCGTGAAGCTGAAATTGCACTCAGTAAAGCCAATGCCCGCTGTCAAGCACTTTCACAACGACAGAAATATCTGAGTGTCCAGGTTCAAACCGTAGAATTACGCCAACTTCAACAACCTTCTTTCTCAATACATAGCAACAGCACTAGCTTAGTTCCCTTCAATAATATTACACTCCCCAGGATTACCGAGTTGCCTTTTCCAGGGTATCCGCCGCAAGTAGGGGTTACGGCTAGACCCCCAACTGAATATGAGTTAGGGTTTGTTAGGGTATCCAACGAGCATGAGGCTCGTATTCAATCGTCTTCTCAAGTTGATTATCATACTCTGAAGGTGCCCTCGAGCAGCGCGGACACGGAAATTTTGGAAGAGAATATTGACAGAACAACGGATCGTGGTACTCGATTGTCAGGTGGGCATATTCCTAGTGCAGAGGAAGCCACTGTTGGTGATAAAAATGCACTTTCCGACAAGGATATAGCTCGTCATTACGGGTTTTGCTCAGAAGGCGAGGTGTCTCTATCGACAAATAGTGAAAGCGCTACCTCTTCCCAAAGAGTGAAAATAAAAAAGCTCGCTCGAACTATGGTGACTTCTGACGCAGTCGGCCAACGAGAGCGTCCATCAAATAACTCAGTGGATTTGGAAGATTTTCCCCATGAGGATCAGGATCCATTGAACAAATCCATGGCAGCCCATGATAACGATGTCGCAGTTCCTGAAGATAAGGGTGGATTTCATACCCCATTCACATCAACGTCTATTGGACACGTGCAAGCAGAGGTCACAAAAACGGAGCTAGACAAAGAGACACTTGGTGCTCGAGAAATGGTGAGCTCTACTCTAAAAACTGACAGAGGGTTGTTGGAGCAGGAAGAAACGAGAACTGCATTTGGCATTGATCAATTTCTACACCCCCCAGGACAAGAGTCCTTTGAGGATGGTGGAGAGATCATCAGGGGTCGCAGATCTCCAATCCAGAAACCAAGTACTACAGGTGTGCACAAATTCCCTTGCAGATGTCTGCTATTGAAAGCGAGTTGTTTCTGCGGAATCTATGCTTAAGGTTCGCCAATTTGCACATATTGTAGATGTTACATAAACGATAAAGCCGTCTAGTCAGTGTGTCGTCTTGCCCAGTTATATTGTATGTCTTTTTGGTATTTCCTATTAAGACCACTGAAACCATCTAGTCAGTTGTTGCAGATAAAGAGCCTTCCAACATTCTGAACGTCCTAGGAGATTCGTTAAATGCTCTTGGAAGTGCAACTGAAGAAGGCTTTGCCAATGTAGCAGAACAGGTTACATTGATTCTAATATCTTCTCTGTGCCCGTGTAAAGTTCAAGTTTGCTACTGATTGTACAACTGTAGAGTTTTCTCTTTCTTAGTTTCGTTCACCACTCAGTGTGTATCTGGGGAATTTGGGGCATCTTTCTGGGCAAGATGTCATAAATAGGTGACCCTTTCGGTTACTCACTAGGTAAGTTCAATAGTTAAGGTAAGTGTATGGGATGCTTTATAAGTTGCAGTGATGGACGTCCATCCTCAGAACTGTAATGGACGGATGTAGATGGTTTTTGTGCATGAACTTGATGAAGAGAGTGAAGGGGTGACTATTAACACGGTTGACTCGTCAGCAGGATATGAATATGGTGGACTTAAAAGTTCCGAAGCGGTTGCAAGCCCACTCAAGATCTGATGGCATTCCGAATAGTGAACTTAGGACTTCAAAACATGGTAGCGAGGATATGGGTTGTAGGGACCACCATTCTGATTTACCTGCAGCTGCCGGCTTGACAATTAGTCTAAAGAACAAGCGGGAAATTTCTGGGTTGAGAGCTCTGGCAGAGAATGACGAATTGCAGTACCTGGATAAGGGATGCGAAGATGCTTCTGATTACAATGACCAGGCAATCAGGCCTTCCTCCTTGGAAGACCTACTAGTAGAAGAAGAGACTAATGAACCAAGCAAAAGTGTGAAATACCAGGGCCTTAGTATCGCACAAGCAGAAGATAGTGAAGTTACCGGAGACAAGGGAGAGTCCACAAGTAGGACAAGTGCTTCAAGTGAAGGAGCAACATGTTCTTTACAAGGAGAACAGGGCAGCGAAGACGGCAGTGGTAATGGTATAGATGAAGTATGTCTGAAGTTGCCTAGTCCTGCAAATTCAACAGAAAATCATTCTGACGGCCTTGCTGGTGATGAAGATCTTCTCGTTGGTACCGACGTATTACACACGAGCAAGAACTTGGTTCAGGATGATTCATCAGTACGCCTTGAAAATGTGCAGCTGCCATCCACTGCACTATCTATTGGTTTTGCAAATCTAGGAACTGGAAATTTCCCCGCACTTTGTTTGCGGTCCCACCAGGTGGTGACAGACAAAAGATTTGATGAGTCCACTTTCCGCTTAGCTTCATACGAGAGTCCTTTGACCATGTTTCGCTCCTACAGGATGTGCTCAGCGTTTCAGACTGCTTGGCACAACAGAGTGACATCTCAGACTTGGAGCCATATGTTGAATCCTTTTAAACCTCTTTGTATGTTTGAACATCGGGGGAAGTGCAACGATGATGCCTGTCCATGGCAGCATATGGCTGACTACACGCTGGACGACGCTGACCTCCTATCACAGCTCAGCAATTACTTGAATACTGATGAAGCTCAGAAGTTTTCTTCCGACGCAACCAGCGTATCACTTGGAGAAATCATTAATGGAGCATCTAGAAATGTTGGGTCTATTATCAGCATTAAGTTCCTACTTCCTAGGCCCTTTACTTCGAATAGAGGATCTCCAGCACCGTTTTATAAGATTGGGTCATATCCTATCAATCAAGACGAGAGTTTGACTTCCCGAGTGAGGTGCTGTCTGAGTAACCAGTATAAGTTTAACCTGTTCACGTCCTTCACGCTTTCGTCTGCAGTACGGAGGCCAATGCACTCAGACATCGCTTGCTTGCCTGCGGGATTCTTTAATTTCGACAGTCAAGCTACTACCGTGGATTCAAGTGGTTGGCGCTATACTGGAGAAAGATCACTGGCTACTATGGAGGTTAGTGAAATTATTTTATTTTAAGTTTAGTAGCTGGGTGGAAGATTACTGGTCATTTGAGCATCAAGAAGTCACTATTCCTTGGCTGACCTGGACTTTACATGTTTGATGAAAGTGTCTGGTCATTCTGATTTTAGGGCAGTGACACTTTGTTGACACAGGAACACGTTCACAACGAACCTGGAGATATTGAAGCCTGGCTGGAGCTTGCCCTGACACGCATTGACTTCGATCTGAATTGCTCGGATAATGAAGCATATAATGAAGTGCGTCGATTGTAGATTGAGTATTTTTTAATTTCGATTTATGAGATTCTTGCTGCTTGTCTTGTTAGGCATATGATACCAGTATACGGTCTTGTATTCTGGTGCTTGTTACTGTATTTTTTCTTAGAGAATTGCTTACCAATGACTACATATTTCAGGAGGTGATGTTGTATCAGACTAAAGTTTACTCTGTCGTTTAATTTCTTGGCTTGTGAACAGGCCTTGTACGTTCTATCTCGTGCACTTGAGGCAAATCCCTCTGTGGCCACATTATGGATTGTCTACATAGGCTTATTTTATCATGGGAAAGGCGAAATTGGCGATGATGACTTATTTTATCATGCGGTATTTGTCCACTTACTTTTATAAAGGAAGTCTCCTTTAACTGCATTCTCGTGGTTTTGTGGTATTTCACATGGTTGTTCTGGATTCTATTTATCGTTTTCGATTGGAAAGTTCTGTGTACCTTGTTCATGTGAGACTAAATCTCAAACTGAAGTTTCGTCTCTTGAACCCACATGAAGTTCGAGTGCATTTCTTATATTTTGTCAATTGTTGGTAGGTTAAACATCTACTTACTTCGGCTTCCTTGGTTTCAGATATTTTTTGTAGAATATCTTAGTCATATTAATCCATTTCCTGTTCAGCATGTGCTGATCGATAAGATAGCTCGACTGGCATTCTTATATTGCAATTAAACAATTAAACTTCTGCGCAGATTGAGAACAGTAAAGGTTCATATGAGTTGCTGCTTCTATATATCAATAGCAGGACGACACTTCCAGAGCGGTTGAAGGCCTATGATTTGGCCCTTGAAGCCTTAGTCGATGTTGGGGAACATGGCCAGGAGTCGAGCGCTTGCATATTGGACGTATTCATTCAGATGCTGGACTGCATGTGTGTTGCAGAGGTTACCCACCTACTGCACACCTGGTCTGAGGATGTTGTTAAGACAAGTGGTACTGCTGCATCGGTATTGACGTGCCTGACACCTGAGGATTGTTGCATCCTAATGGTGGCTTGTGCTTACGCGGTTGCGTTTGGCCATCTCCCACAGAACTATCTTCTCCGTTTAGGATGCCGGCAGCAGTTGCCATGGAATCTTGATTGGTCGAGGCGTTCACGCGTTCAGGAAGGCTCAAAGGATCTTGTGCTGAAGGTTATGGAGGCAGGTATGCATTATGCGCCTGTTCTATCTCAGGAGGTGAGTGAGCAAGTTCTGGCTATCAATTACCTAAAATGCTTGGCCCTGTATCATGGATGTGATCATGCGCTGCGTTTAAGCTGGCAAATTATGGAGCGACATTCTACTTGCCTTGAACTCGTTCTTTTCATAGTGCATTTGGAAACGAAGAAAGGATGGAAAGAGGTGTTTCAGCAAGCGTTGCAGAATTCTTCTAAAGGGTCTAACGATCAGCAGAGATTGTGGTATCAGTATGCTGTGCATGTGCTTAAAGCCGAGGGCAGTGTTGGTGCTATGAATGTCCTCCACCAGTGTGCAAGTGCTGCTTACCAGGGCGAATGGGAGAATTGTATTGCTCAGGTGGATTATACTAGGAAAGTTCTTCAGCTGAATATCAGAAAGTTTGAAAAAGTTGACGGTAGCTATATGGTTGGTCGTGAAGCAGTGTTTGCATGGATGAATCTCGCACTATACGAGATGCTCTCTGGAAACCAAGTTGACGCACAATTGGCACTGGAAAAAAGTATGAAAGCAGCAGTTATATGGGAGGATGTACTGCTTTGTTGGAAAGAAATGGCTTCTTTCATACGCATCAGCAAAACAGGTCAAGAGCAGGCTAGTGCGATCTTGGACCTTTTGGACAGGGGTAGTGTAGCTACTGGCGTATCGTGCAAATTAGTCCCTCTTGCTACCAAATTGCTTAGTCCAATCTCAAAGCGCAGGGTTCGTGTTTTTCTTGAGTTTCTCATGGGGTCTTCTTCGATTGATTACTCACTCATTAACAGTTTGGTGGAAGTCATCATCAGCAAGGAGACCAGCGTAAGCAAAGAGGTTGCAATGATTGTCGAAGCAGTGATGGAGATATTCCCTGGGAACCACGAGTTACTGTTGCAAATTTTTAGGAATATTGGCAATCTGGACACTGTCGCAGACATGTCTGCTGCAGTGTGGATAAGCTCTCTTCTTTTTGGCTCTTTACTGCAAACATCTCCACAGGCTTGTGGACAGCACTGGGTAGAGGCAGGGCACTTGCTAGAAAAACTGCAAGACGAAAGTTCTCTCCGCAGTTTTTACCAATTCGCCCTGGTTCTTCATCCCTTCTCGGCCAGTTTGAAGAGAAGTGCTTCTGTATTCGACGATTCAAGCAAGCCTGTCGTTCTTTGACATGGTCAGGCTGCATAGGTGCTTCATCCTTGGAGATTCCTTTTGCTGGCGTATTGTCAATGTATCTGAATGGGTCCTCAAATTTTGTACGAAAGTATGGACACGAAGGCACTTGACGGAAGCCAATGTTACGAAAGCTAATTCGACATTAGGAGCGGAGGGACCGACTATGCTGTCTGTAGGCCATTCCAGTCGTTCATTTTATTGTGATTTATGTGGGTTTATTTGTTTGTGTCATGCAGTTGTGATCTAAATGTGATGGTGCTGGTTCATATGTTCCTCACAGTTTGCATGCTATCTACTAAAGAGACGCGTGGCGTTGTGTGGGAATTGTGTTCAGTTGTGTCCTCCCATCATCATCCAGCGGTGTACTCAGGTGTGCTCAGCAATTTCCCAGCAGAGTCAGCTCAGTATTTCTCCTGCTTTCTTTGTCTTGCCATACTGCTGTTTCTTGATTTACATGTTCATGTTCATGGATTTTAAGTGCATGCTATGGTCACCTTGGTGAAACTATTTTGTGGTTGCAGGTGAGTCTACTACCGGAGCTCTTCTCTTCATTTTCCTCAAGAAGATGTCTTCTTTCGGTATTCTGAGTTTCGTTTCTTACGTGTCCAATAGGTGTCTTTTGTGGTGTAGGCGTTTTTGCAGTTATTTGCTTTTCGGCCCTCTTCCAGTTTAAACCCCATATACGAGCTCCCTTACCTTGCGGTGGCTGCTGTATTGTGGAGGTAAGTACTTGGGCATTCAGTTCACTACGCCAAGAGTACTGATTTCTAGTAGCTGGTAGGATGATGGGGGCTGGATTACATATTCGCTACGTTACTTTTTCCCGAAGGAGTCGTCGTTTTCAGCGTATGAATAGCATCGCTGTGTGGATCCGTGTTTCAAGCTCGGATGTGACATTTACCTGAAGTCTGTACTATACTGAACGGTATGTTGCTTTGGTTATGCTCAATGGAGCATGTTTTGGGTATTTCAGATGACTACGACGGTGTAATACAAGGGGAGCAAGATTTTTGCCGGCTTTTAGAAGAATCGTGCAGGTACAGGTGTAGTCTTTAGAATATTTTTTGAGATGTCCCTCTCTAGTGACGAAGCAGCTAGCTTTTTTAGATTTTTACATTTGGTTTTGACCTGCCTGATAACCCAGACTGGTCCACAATTTTCTTTACGTTTGACAAACCAACCTCAAAACTAGTGTGTTTGGTTGAACCTTTCAATTTTTGCAATAAAATTGAATGTACTTTTGTTTCATTGTGGTGTTTCTAATTGCTTCTGTGCTTTCCTCTAGAGATTCATGATAATGTATTTGCTGGGATGAGGATGAATGACGTAGCTGACCTGGTCTCTTGCTTGCAATCCGTAGACGTCACAGCGTGGTCTTAAGACTCTCCCTTTTGTTTAGGATCCTGCAAATTCGAAGTGACACATCTGTAAAGAACTCCGTGAATTTTGCCAAAGTATTTCAAGCGAAGCTTTCCAGGCATAATGTCACAGGAGTGACTCAATGTGAGTTGCAGCAGAAGCCAGTGCATGAATTTGGAACCAGTGTCATAATTATATTACACCTTTGCATGTTGGCTCTGAAGGGAAGGAGAAGGAGACTTTGCATTGACAAAAGTTACATGTGAGGAAGTTTGAGAAGTACCTTAAATCCATAACTAATCAATAAGTGAGCGAATGCTACAGGGTTAGAGCGTCTCGTACTCTCTTGTACCGCAGCTACTTGTTTATTCATCAGGATGAGAGCCCGTGAATGTATTTAAACAGTTGCACCCACTCTTACAAATATGTTTTGTAGAGACGTTTTTGGCATCTATCGTTTGATGTTTTAGTAGAAGTCTGACTCGCATGAATCAAGAGCCTCCCATCGATTTGAAAATTCCCAAACTAACCTGTTTCTTGAGCAAGTTCATGAACCCAAGGTTTTCAGATTGATTTTGGAACTGATTGCAATGTGCCGTAGAATTCTACAGCCCTGCAGAAACGAGGTCGTGAAGAGTGACGAGACCAATCACCACTTTATTGAAATCCACTACAGGTAAGAAAGTCACAGAAGATGCACCTTCCTCCATCTTCTTCATGGCTGAAAACGCCATTGCATTGGCCATGATCGACCGAGGATCCCTGCATGTTGATCATTCACGACTGCACCAAGTCATTTGAGGTATTCAAAATTATACTGTTTCAGAAATATCATAAAGTGAATCGTTGCCACGGGGCGGGGAGGGGATTATACTCAGTGTAGTCATAGTAAAGAGACCCCTATGGAGAAGATTCTCTTTACGATGCTGTCAAAAAGTTCTTAAAAAAACACACTCTACTTTTACTGATAACCATGTAATTCGGTTAGACTGCAGTAATTACCTGTTGCACATTTCGCCGAGTTGAAGGTGGAAAATGCGTTCTCGACTCGAATTGAGAGCTCGCCGCAAGTCTCCATCCGTGAAGGTAGCGATGAGTCGTTTGCACTCGTCAACAACAATGAGGCATCCACATCCTTTGGATGTGAGCTCCACAAGCTGGTCCATGATCAAGTCACTTTCTCTGCACAGTGGGAGTGCGTCACCTTTCCTCATCATATCCTCCACCTGCAGTATCATCCCAGCCAATTGACGAGACAAGGAATTCCAGCCTAATTTCTAAAGGACCAAGGATTCATGGTTTGGAAGTGACCAATTCCGTTCACTGCACCTGTTGCTCAATACATGAAAATAAAGATGCAAAAATGTCTCCATATGACCTCAAAGTTCAGAACAAGAAGCAAGCAGTGTACGGGATAGAGATCAGTCAAGCACGAAGTTCACCTCGAGGAACGCAGAAACCCTAATCTAATAGAATTGGAGAGAAGCCACATAGGTGTACCCGGAAAATGAGGCGCTTGCCAATACGCCCCCCGGGATGGTTCAGAGCGTACTGCTCCCTGGTGAGATTCTTGGCTTGCATGAGCGCAATCGCAACCGTGTCGCCGAACAGCATTTGAATGGCCGTCGACGTGACAGGCGCCAGATCGAAGGGACATAACTCCCGCTCCAACGGCAGGTACACATGCATGTCACACATCTCCCGGAAGTTGGAGTTCTTCAGGGACGAAATGCCCACGAGGTACGCGCCTTTCGCTCGGGCGCAGGGGATGAGTTTGTTGAGCTCCTCTGTGGCTCCGGACTTGCTGAACAACACCACCACGTCGTCGGGACCGACAAGGCCAATGTCGCCGTGGAGAGCGTCCGTGGGCGATAGAAACACCGCCTTGGTGCCGGTGGAGACCAACGTCTGCGCGGTCTTCTGCGCCACGAACCCGCTTTTGCCCACGCCCGAGAAGAAGATCACACCCTTGGTGGCCACGCAGAGATACGTAAATGCTTGCACCTGGTTGCTGACTCTCCACGTCCAATAACGCCATCATCAAAATCCAAAACATACGCATCATCGCTCGCACAGAGCTACTTAGGGGTTGAAGAATTTTCACCTATCTCTTCGTAATTCATACCCTTGAAGCAATATATAAATCATCAGAATCAAACTTAAGACATACTCATGAATCGATCATCAAACAGAGCTCCTTACAGATCGACGAAACTTAATTCGTTCACCTCTTCATGACTCAAATTCTTGAAGCAATCATCAGAATCATCAAAATCATCAAAATCACATACTGAGATCATCGTACAATTACAAAAAACAATCCTTGGAGGTGAAAAAAATCCTTGACTGGAAGCTCACCTCTTCGTAATTCAAATGCTTGAAGAAATAGTCGAGATACTGTTGCTGCTCCTGAAACAAGCGCTTCAGCTGACAAATGCCAAACTCGGGAGGAGCGTCGTTGTCGTGTTTCTCGGTGCTGAAGCTGGGACTGTGACTATTGAGGTCACCTGGTTCCATCATTCCTTGTTTCGATCGATCTGCAGCTGCAGCAGCAGCAGCAGCTCCGTCCCAGAGAAATCTTGTTAAGGTATATGGCAAGAAACGGAATTATTGCTGGATGGAGCAATTGCAAGGATCGAGACTGACTGTCTGAGGCTCCCTTAACCATACAGTACTAACAGTAACTTACGTTACATTTGAGGCCTACAGGTGACGTTTGATTTGTGTGAAGTGTGACAACACTTAATCTATTGACATTTAGTTTTTAGCAAAATTGATTTTGAGATCAAAGCAAATCATAGGTGCAAAAGTTCATATTAATGGTGCATGTTTCTGAGGTGGTTGTAGGGAAAGGATTAAGGTAGTTACTACTATTAGATTGGTCAAATTTTCATATTTTTTTTTGGCACTTGAATAGAGCTTCCAACGCACCAAAGAACGAGACATTTGGATATTGTATGCAAAAGTTATGAAGGAACAAAGTTTGGTTCTAAAAACAATTTTTTCCATAATTGATAGGTACATCATTGATTTTGGAGATGCACATAGACTAAAGATGGCGGTTTAGGGTCAGTGGTGCATTTTTGGGTGCCCACCTTAACCCCTTAATCCTTAAACAACAGACTGGTGACATTTAAGAGTCAAGCATTGGTTTGGATGAATGAGGAGTTTTGTGGTTGAAAAAAGTCCTTAGAATTTCTCTACTCATCGTTTAGATTTTGGACATCAAGGTGTTTAAGGGTTAAAGTTCACTTGTATGGTGAATGGAGACTTCACATTACAAACTTTGATTTATTAAATTCAATTAGTAACATTATAGGATTTACACTATGACTAGAGCATAGTCTAAGATTTTGATGAGGGAATTATTTGGTAATGTATTCCTTTAGTTTCATAGTAGATGAAATTGCTAAAATTGCTACAAAATCTTTAGAGAGCAGTATCACTCCATTTGGAATCAATGTATGTACATTTGAATGAATAAATGAGTTGTCATCCACCCTAACTTTGTACATATCAATGTATGTACATTTGAATGAATAAATGAGTTGTCATCCATCCTAACTTTGTACATTACATCTGTGTCTATGTAGGTAAGAAATTTTGAACTTAACTCCAATGAAGGATATTTTTTTGTATTGTTCCAAAAAAAATCAAATCAAAATTCTAAAATAAATGACCAAATTCAATAGTAATTATCCCCTATTGTCAGGGTTGCTAGCATGTAAGCTTGTGGGCCTATGAGCCTGTGAGCGGAAAATATTTTGTGAAGAAAAAACAAGTTTGGTACCTATGACCGTGGATTTAGAATATTTAAATTTTAGGAAATGTAGAGTCATTATAATGAAATTTGAAGAACTTGCAAATGTATGTGGATGATGTTTTAGGAGAGAGTAAATTGTGATTATTGTCAATAGTCATCTAGATGTAAAAAATCCAAATGAAAATAACAAGAGTTCAAAATATAGCCATAAAACACACAAATCCAATCATAATAAAAATCCACACATAATAGTTTAACTCAAGAGATGTGAATCTCAATAGTCTAAGTGGCAGTGGACTCTATTGCAGAACCGTCAGTCATAGATGATGATGACTTTGAAGTCTCTCTACCCTCACATGCACTACCATCTATAAAATCCAAAACATTCAAAGCATATGTATTGTTACGGCGTTTTGGTTTAGAACATCCAAACTTTGCAAATGCCAATGCCATCTGCTCAGTATAGACGGGAAGATGAAAAGGCTTCTCTAGACTCAATAGAAGACTTTGTATCTTCATCAATCCACCTACTAACGTCAATTGTTGAAGACTACAAGTAGAAGTGAAACAATCTTAGATTCACAAAATGTCCAATATGATATGGAAAAAGGAAATAGAGAAAAATCGCAAACTTACTTAATGAATGGTTTCTTCCGTGCGAACTTGCAAGCTACAATAGGCATACTGTCCGGATCTTCAGATTTCTGAACTGCCACTAGTGGTTGTATTGGTGCTACAACCGGGATAGACTTCTTCATGGTCTCGAGGATGGCTTTAAAAATGTCTCCATCCTCTTCTAACGCCACAATGTGACGCCCTGTGCCACGATAAGCGGTAATAGATGCACCTGTCCAAATTGAACAACACAAAATAAATAAGTTGAATGATGCATTAACAAATTACAAATCAAATCCATGGTTATTAAATTCAATTTTCACCTCAGCTGTAGCTGCAGTGCAATCTAGAACTACATTTTTTTCGTTGGTTGTCGCTTCAAGGAGCAATTGAAAAAATCGGGGGTCTTTTTCTTGAGCCCCGTGCCATGGCTTAGGGACATCCATCGCCAAATCGCTTTCTTTGGTGAAGTTCACCAAGGTATCGTCACGTCCAATGTCAAGACCCGCACTCTTTATCATCTATGTGTATTTGAAAGAGAAGTTGGATTTCTCTTATGCACCCAAATCTTTCACAAAAAAAGTGATTGAAAACTTCTGCATTTTAAGCATCCCAAAAAACATATGTAAGAATTGAATTACAAAATTAATGATAAACTAACATCATTTTTCTAAGCATATGGCATTACATTTACCATGGTTGTGTTATCCAATGCCGAAGTCAAGTGCAAGTGATTCATGCCCTACCACTCCTTTAACATCAAGTAAATCTCACACAATCCTTTAATTGAGCTTTTTGAAGCCACAGATAATGAGTGGATAATTATTAAACATCCATGGTCATGTAGATGCATTTTTGCAAAAGCAAATACCGACTACATAGCCTTGTATTTAGTGTCTTCGTTCTATGCTGGAACCTCATTTTTTGTACTAGAAATCCCCAGAACAGGTAGATTCTTTAGACAATCAAAGAAGATGAGATCCACCCCTAGCCTTTGATTAACTACACTGTTGAAAAATCGAGACTTTCCTACTGATACCTACAATAAAATTACATTAACAAAAATGAATTATGAATTCACATCATTCTCATGTCATTGAAGTCAAAAATATATTTGCTATTATAACCCCAAAATATTACCTTCTTCAAGAAATCCATAACCTCCAAATACCAAGTTGGCTTAGGAGACCGCATGTCATCCACGAGGTCATCAATATAGATGTTAAGGATTAAATCCTTTGTGTCATCCCCCTCATCTTCAAGAAGGACAAGAGCTTAGGTCCCTTAAGTGATGACTTCCTCAGTCAATTGCAAGAGGGCCTTCCTCTTCACTCCAACTTGAGACGTGCCTTGCACTTGTGAGACTTGATCCATCGTAAAAGATGTTGGAATTAGGGCTTTAGGGTCCACCTTTTTCTTGCCTTTGGCCTTTGCCTTCTCTTCCTTTTCCTTCTCCTACTTCTTCTCTGCCAACTTTGCAATTTTGTTAGCTTTTTTTTCCTCCTTCATGCTGAAGATAAGCTTCCTTCTTTTTGTCATTGTGCTCCCTCGTGTTGATGGCCCTCTTCTTTTGTCTCTCACTGAGGCCTACAAACTCCTCAACGTCCAAGTCAATGGCACCAAGGCCCTCAAATGACTTCATGGAACCTACTTTTGACGATAGCGTAAAGGTGATGTAGCATTCCAAATACCACCCTCCTCCACTGAGATGAGTTGTTGTAAATGTCCGAAGTTGGTTCGTAGTATACATGCAATCCGCCAAACTACAATTAAGCCATGTAGACAAAAAAGGAAGAAGATCACTCTAGGAAATTGCACCCTTTGGTAGGAGCTCCAATTTGAAATACCTAAAGGTCAATGAGGAAAATCAATTACATACAAGTTCCAACCTCTATTGGAAATAAAATGGTTTTGGTGCATATAGAAATGTGTCCCAAAAGAATAGAAATTAATTAAAGAAATAGAAATTCAATAAAGAAATTCAAATGACGATTTAAAAAAATATAAATATCAAGAAAGAAACATTAAAACCACATTGTGGATCAAGTTCAAGGTCCAGCTAGTACCTCTAAGACCTTGATTGGATCCGACTAACGTCTTGGAGGTACCACCTAGACCCCCAACAATTAGTACACCTCTTTGCTTCTACTTATTTTTTAAGTGAACCTAAGAGAAGAATACAATAAAGAATTTATGATTAGGATGCCCAAAAACATAGAAAGGAAAGCTTGAATAAATAAAAATAAAATGGAAACCCATTTGGTACCAAAAATTGGAGGTCTACTTGGAATCTCAAAGACCTTAGTCGGATCTGACTATGGTCTTGAAGGTATTAGCTTGACCCCTAATTTTTGGTACCCCTCTCATTTTCAAGTCATTTTTCTATTAGATTTTACACCAGTAGATCAAATTTATGAATTGCAATGTATAATCTTCATCCTTAATTAGGTAATGGACTCATAGAAAGTTCAAAAAACAAACTGAAAAAAAACTCTACAAACGTTTTGGCTAGAGCCTTCAAAATTCATGAAATAATCACCCTTCTTGAAATAGTTTGCTCTTTTTAAATGCGCCATGAAACCCTGCTCCCAAATCTTCCTCCTCCATCCTTCCATGTAATCCACTAGGTGCTCTGGGCATTGTGGAACGCCCATGTTGATTGGAATACTATCGTCTTTTACCACTCCTTCGAAGTAATCCACTGCTACATCTTTGATCTTCAAAAAATAACGCATGAATTAGCTTTCATCTTCTACAAAGCTAAACGCATGTAAATGAGGTAAAGAAAATGTTGTTTAATAAAAAAAATATGAATTCAAGAAAAACTTTTTAAAACTAGCTTCCAAGCACTCACCCAAGCCCACCATACGCATCTGTTCAAGAAAGGCCCAAGGAGTGTCTTTGAAATTGACTTTGCCAGAAACTTCCAAGCCTTACAAGACGGCAGTGATGCATTCCACCACTTTAAGAATTTTGTCTTGTGATGAGGTGTAGTGTGTCAAGTAGCTACTAGCTGCAATTTCTCGAGTGTCATCTTGGAAGCTTCATTATTACTTCAATGCCTCTTGACCTGCAAAGTTATAATGTTTATACTTCAAATAGAAAATGAACATCAAAGTACAAGGTTATCATAAAGGATTTATGTGAGAAAAAAATTACCTCTTCTAAGAATTTTGGACCATTCATAGGGTTAGCCACTGCCACTAACTTCATCATCTTCATATACAACTTGTTTGCCTTCTATTTAGCCCCCATTCTCATGGCATTTGCAATGTTGGTTTCGCTTCTCTCCTCCATCGAGGTCGTCTCAGTGTATTTTCATCTCGCAAAATCTGATGCAACTGAAAATCTCTTATTGCAATGAACTAGGTCTCATTAACAAAATTAAAATTAAAAAAAGAGAGAAAAAATCTCCCCCCCCCAAAAAAAAAATCGTGTACATTAAAATATTTTCCAAAAAAATAAATTTTATAATCAAAATCTTACCTGAAACATGAAAGTTGTGAAAACATCAACATGCATCGAGTACCAAGTTTTCCTAGTACTTGGTGCCATACATTTTTTCATCTTTGATGGCCTCAACATCTCCATGGACTTGTGCAAGGGTAGAAGACTAGAAGGCCGTACTTTTGCACCCTGTACAACATGTGAACTAAGTTGATCTTCACATGGGAGTCCTCAGTCGATTTGTATTTCTATGAAGTCAATTAGAATTTTCTTTTCAAACATCTCATAGTAACAAAAAAGTGTGAAGTCAATACAAATCTATTAAAATATATTAGTGGTTGATTTGTATGAAAATCGACTTACTTGTTTATGTCATGCATGATCTGCATGACCATTTCCACTTTACCTTTGGTGTTGAGAACTACACAATCCACTTCCATATGCCATACCTCCTCTGTCTAATGGAGTCTAAGTATATGATTCATCCATGCTCTAAGACAATGGTTTCCATCACATACAAAGAGCTTAGCATTCTTCAGAAACTATAGATCTACATGTGAATTGACGTGCTCTATAAACTTGTCATTTGCCTTTTTCCAAAGCGGTCCCCAACTGCTCATCTCTTCATTTGTGAAATCCTTGCTCTCACCTGCTTTGTTTGTGGTGGAAACATAGAAGGTGGAAGCTTCTAGTCGGTACTTGTGGAAAAATTCCTGCTCCAACTTTTTTATATCGCAAGCCAATGTTGGTTGGACCACTGGCATCGCCACTAACCTATACAAAGGGATAGAAAACCAAAATAGTTTTTTAGGTTGCATTTGCAAAGATGCAAGTGTTGCCACGGACTCCACCTTTTGAATGAGGCAGAGCTCATCTTCAAGAAGCTATTTCTCCTCATCTTCAACAATGTCCTCGTCCATTGCATCTCCTTCGCCTTGGACCCCAATTTTAGGCTGAGTGGTGTCATCTATCCCTAGGGTCTCCAATATACACTCTTTTTGAGTTTGATTGATAGGAGATTCTTCCATCTACAACATCATTTATAAAGGATTCAAAATCTTGAAATATAAAATCAATTATAGAAGTGTGTACAAAATTTTGAGATGAAATAAAAGCAAGGAAATTATGCTTTACTGTAAAAGGCATAAAATTTAATGAAAAGATGATTCAATCTAAATCAAAATAACCTACACTCAATAGGTCTCTACTCATGGTTGTTATTTTGTGAGCTTGTAAGCGTGAGCTTGTGAGCCTATGATCATATAATTTTTTAGAGATTCCATCTAAAATTTTGGTCAAAATTTATTATTTTTGGTAAATTTTAGTAACTATTACTATGAACCTATTATCATGGACCTATTACTGTGGTCCTTGAACAACCTTGATGTGCTACTTATTAGACTTTGCTAGATTTTAAGAAGAAGAAAAATTGGTTATTAAATAAGATTTGTTTGAAATCAACTAGTTGTTCTATTAAGATTATAATCACTCCCCTCTTATTGCTTGAGTCCCCTTGGCGTTGAGGGGAGCCCCTTGCAATAGGGAAAAAAAAAAATTTTAAATGTTTTTTTGAAACTTCTCTGATAGATTTAGAGTAGATTCAATTTCCTCATTAATTTTCAGACATATCTGTAGATAGAATTTTCAATTTACTTTTATACTTTTTGAAAAAGAGACAATTGAACAAGTAAAAGTTAATCAAGAACTAGAACACAGTGTGAACTGGGACAAAGAGACATGTAGTTATCGAAATGACAATTAGACAACCCGTTAAGGATTAGTTACGGTCAGTTGAGGACCAATAGACCAGGCAGTGTTACAACCAAGAAAGGGTACAAAGACTAATCGACTGCTGATTTTCAGCTCTCTCTCAGGCTTGCAGTGATTGCATTGTTGATTTTTATATTTGTGTATTCCTTCAAGCTTTAATGCAAATTTTGTCTATTTGTCTTATGCTCGGTGTAGCCAGTGATTGGCTTTGTCTTTGTTATTGTTCCGAATTTCTTAGCCAGGGATTGGCAGTGTTTCTTGGGTTTCCTACTTTGTAAAGACAATTGTACAGAAGAGAGAGAGCCTGTCAATTGGTCTTGTATGTTTGTGCAAGTGTGGCAAATTGTCTTTTGTGCCAGTGAGTGGCTTTGTTGATCTGAGTGTAGATCAAGGTTCAGTGAGAACTAGGAGTGACAATTTGACTGTGACTGAGGGAGCTGGGCGAGGACAATTGGTCAATTGTTGAAACTGAAGGATAACTTGCGGGAGCTTACCAAAGTGAAGTAAACAACGTAGAGAAAGCTTGAGGATGAATTGAAGTGTGGAGCGGAGTTCGGGAAGAACTTTGTGACAAATGGTTTGTGACGGCAATGGAGAGAGTGGATCGAGGTCAAGTTGTCTACGGATGGAGCAGAAAGACTAATCAACAGGAGCTGCGAGTGAGGGAAAAAGCGGAAGACAAATCGACTATAAGTGTGACTAACTGGCTCTTTTGTAATTAAAATTCTATATTGGTTTCAGTTGTCAATTTGTCAAAAGTCTATTTCCTTGCTTATGAAGCGGAGATATATTTTGAGATTAAATTTATAAATTAAGTTTGAGCCAGTGATTGGCAAATTAATTCTTTGGAGATAGTCAAATTGTCAAAGAACTTGTTTAGTAAAGCACATAACAGTGATTGGATTATGTTATGCTTTGGTCAAATAGACAATAAATTCTTAAATATTAGCAACCAGGGATTGGTGCTAAGTATGTCAACTAGTTGAGCCAGTGATTGGCAAAATCCTAAGTAAGGTCAATTAAGTAGTGATTGGTAATGACCTGTATTAAGCGTTAAGTTCAGCTCCATGCAAATTTGAGTCTATTGGACAAACGCTAAGTTTCTTGATACCAGTGATTGGTTACCTAGACTTATGGTAAAGTCTAATAGTCAGTTATAGATATATTTTGTGTCTAAGTCAATTAGATAGTAAGTGAAATATATCTACATTGTGTGAATTTGTTATAAGTCAAATAAATAAAAAGATTATTGAGCATTAAATAACCAGGAATTGATGTTAAAACCATATTTAATAAAATGAACCAGTGATTGGCAGTATGCAAACTTGGTTGCTGGTCTAATAGTCAAGTGGTATAAACAGCACATGTTAGAAAGTCTATTAGTCATTTCTAAGATATTATTCACATGGAATAAAACTAATCGACTTGTACGTATGACCTGGATTGTGATTGATTGTCGCTGGAATTGGGTCTAATTGACTAAATATTTATGGTTGTATGTTGTTGTAGTCAAATGGTCTGGAGAAATTGTATTAAGATGATTTACAATTATAATGGAAATTAATGTAAGACAAATGGTCAATCTGTGGTGTTTAAATTGAGATGACTAATTGACCAAGTTGTGTGAGAACAACAAGTGCAAGTATAAGGAGCTCAATTTCACGTTATAGAATAGAATCTATGTGTGCTCCTCATTGTGAATTGATGAGGGAACTTGGCCAAATTGAATACCATCACACATACTTTTTGCCTGTGGTGTTAGCATAAGCAAGTCTAATTGACATATGACTATTTGACCATGCACACGACTATTCGACCAATTAGCAGTTAGCCTTGTTAAAATTGTAATTGTTTGTGTGAAAACTTGGACGAATTGACCATCTGTCGGAGATTATGAAATCAGCTATGCATTAGTATAGCAAGACCAATTGACAAATGACTATTTGACAAAGTAGTAGATAGGATGTTGGTTAAATAGTAAATGTGCACTATGAAACTTGGTCCAATTGACATACTGTGAACTAAGGAGTTCAAAAGAAGAATCGACAAGACTATTTGACCTGAATTAAAGGATTCACTCCTCAACCTTTGCATGCTTTGCATACTGAGACAATTTGACGATTACAGACTTTGATATTTGCATCCTTGCATAAGTAGTAATTAGGCTAAAGTAAACAGTGACTGGACCAATGGACCAATGGACAATGAATTAAATATGAAGAAGTAATCAAAGAATTTACAAAGGTGTTTATGTGCACCAAAAATATATCTATATATGTACTGTGTATGTGATTAAGTCGATAGAACAAGAGCCATGACTAATTGACATATCTTGGACTATTTGACATTAGAAACTCTAGTACAAGACTGTGACTGTAAGTTTATAGATATTTCTATGGGTTATGGACTGTTACTCGTATAGGTTAGGATAGTGAATACAATCATATTACACACAAATACATTAATAAAGAACTTTTATACATTGATTTACAAAATTGAGTGATAATCCTACGTAAAAGTGACCTTAGATACAAAACGATAGACTACTTGACCTTTCCCCAAAACTAAAGAACTACCACTAGGTTATTCCTTGGGTTTTTGTTCCCAAGTGAAATTTATACTACAATATCTTTGGACTAAGAGTCATCATATTGAACATAATAGTCAACTTGTAGGAAATTATCATAGTTTTAAGCTTCATTGTGAGCTTCATTATTGCAATAAAAAAAAATAGTAAGAAACAAAGAGCCAAACTAAGTACTTGTAATATGAATAAGCTAACATCCAAAATCAGATCATATAGCTCCAAATCAGATTTAGTATTGATAGAAGACAGATGGTAAAAAAAACTAGGAAGAAAAAATCCTAAATTCTTGAAAAAGTCTCAAGTTATATGTTGCCAATGAAGTCCTAGACAGTAACTATTACATTGTTTGTACCAAAAATACTTAGAATAGTAAAAACACAGTACTCTACTCCCCAACAAAGTCCTTTTAAGCAACAATAACCAATTTGAACTAACAATACATATGCAAAAAGTAGGAAGAGCAAGCTCCATGTTAAGAGAATGCTCAACAAGTTGTAGACATATCACATTAAAACTCCGCCCCAAGTGTAGTTTGAAGATTTTTGGGAAAGAATAATCCACGAGAGGTGGTACTTTTCACATGTATCCATGCCAACCAACCAATAGTTAGTGTGCCACTTGACGTGTATGAGGTGTCTTCAAAATACTACAATTTGTTATTGTATGTTCACAAGAGAAAAACAATTCACACAAAGTCACAAAAAACACTAGTATGTTGGGGTAAGATCAAAAAATGAGTTTTTGTTTTGCTGCGGAAATAATCAACACCTATTGGCCACTATTCTAAGACCCAAACACCATACTGATCAATCCTACGCACGATTTACTCCTTTGCAAACTGATCAAGAGCCTAACATAATAATGCAAACTAAGACTCCATCAATTGTGCTCCAACATCAGAGCTTAGTCTGTTTGAGAGTATTAGTATTAACTTAGGAGTTGTTATTTTGGGGCCCAAAGGCGCGGCAAACTACTGTACTTTCAAACAGCCAATAAGCCATTCCGTTTATACAACCAGAAAACTGAAAACAGTAGGCATGCATGCAGTTTCGAAATTAAGGCACATTACTCCAGAAGGCCGTCAGACCTTCGATTTAATTAAAGTCTACAGCTTGTGAAGACATCCCAAGGTATTTCTAATTGTTATGTCATAAGCTCAGGGAAAATCAAATTTTTATTAGCCATGTTTTATGGTCCATCATCAAATGAGAATATATGCAAAATTTGTTAGGTAGCTTGTTTTAATTACATGATTTCAAACATAAGGAGAAAGAAATATATCTCTGTAATCAAAATTATCATATCTATATATCTCATTGATATATATAAAACTATGAGGAAGAAATATTAATGATAAAAGTTTTATCATTGTGATTTTTCCTAGAAATATTAGTAGACTTTTGTTGTAAACTAGGAACATAACCTAGAATAAAAGTTAAGAAGGAAAAAAAAAATTTGGAAAATGGAATAAAAAAGAATGTACAAGTTCAAAATTAGTTCAACATTTAGAATTCATGAAAATTGTAAATTTTTTATTCTTGCTACAAGGGGACTCCCCTTAGCATCAAAGAGACCTAAGCAACAAGAAGGGAGTGATTAACCAACGACCATTTGATCAATAAATAGAAGAGTTGGACCCTTGGAGGTCCTATAAGAGGACAATGAACAATTTGGTATAATTGAGCTCATTCCTTACAAAAATAATCTTTGTCAACCAAATATTTTCTTCCAAAATCTTAACAAGTCCAATTACCAACACATCAAGGTAGAAGTTTAGGGACCTCCCATTGGCCTTGAGGACCCATGCTACTACATGATAGTAGTTCTTATCAACATTTTTTTTCTAAAATCTAAACAAGTCCTATAACAATGCATCAAAAGAAAATCATTGGTATTTTCTTATTAGCCCCAAGAGGAGTCATACTGCTATAGGACAGTGATCAACCAATATTCTATACAAAATTATTTCCATCTCCATTCATCTTTCACATCAATTAAGTTCATCATTTTCAAAATGTATACTTCTAATATTTTAGACAACATTGAAAATTATAATTTCCATTTGAATTCTACATAACCACGGTAATAGGTTCTTAGTAATAGGTACTAAATTTACTAAAAATAGTTAATTTGGGCCAAATTTTTTAGATGAAGTCTATTGTTAGAAATATTATTAAGTTTTTTTGTGCTTCTTCAAATTTCTAAGTTCAACACTCACATAATCCCTGCTCAATGCTTATAGGCTCATGCTCACATGCTCATAAAATAGCACCGTTGGGTCTCTACTAAACATGTGGTGATCTACCAACTCTCAACAAATATCAATTCCAATCCACAGGAATCGACATCAACATCCTCATCCTCATTTGAATTGAAGTGGATGATCACTACCTCATGTTTTCCTATGGAGATGCTGGTTGCACAACTACAAAAGGTATCAATATTGTCACCAACTGAAGTGGATGACTCGCTCAATTAGCTATACTTTGTTTTAGAGCTCTCATATGAGAAAACGGATGCCTTCCATTTTTGGGACTGAGGGGCGAAAATATGACTAGCTACATGTACTTCTTCAAATTGGTTAATCACACGATCGGCAGCATCCATGATGTCATTGAAGCTTAGTAGATCAAGGTCATCATTTTCATCATCCGATTTGTCACTACCAATCTCGATGTCTACATTTGCCTTGGTTAATAGTAGTTTCCGCCGAGATGGTTCTGCTACATCACCAACAAGGACTATGCCATCTTGAACCATGATTGGTGAAGCATGAGCTATATTTCCATTGTCTGACTATATTTACAAGTAGAAAACAAAGTACATTAGTATTTCAAGGCCCTACTGCAGCCTTCTTCTTTGGTTGTATCTTCGCCTCGCTTCGGCTAAGTATCTGAAAATCTACACCCGTGTCAGGGCTTGAAATTAGCTTAGGAGCCTTGGGTGTAGTCCGTGTCATGTGAGTCTCATCTACAAAACGGATTTTCTTCGCCTTACCCTTCTTCATAACTTTTGCCAACCTTGGCCCTATCCAAGATGTTTGCGACGGTTTCCTCTTCTGCCACCGGCTTCCCCAATTCCTTAAAGCTATCCAATACTGCTGGCGTTTTCTTCATTCTCTTTCCGGAGCCCTCTGCAGCCTTCTTTGCAGTACTATGGCGCTTTGCGCATATGACAATGTACTCTGAGAAGTCCTCCTTCTCTATGGGTTTCTTGCCGTCAACGTTCAGCGTTGCTGCTTTCAAAGACGCCCCCTGTTGCACAACCTTGTCCTTTACTAATCGTACCTACCCTTTTTTTGAACATCTCCAAGGTCTTTTCCTATCTGCTATCTTGGTCTGTCAGGTTTGGTAGTAGCCTCTGCGGATTTCCCATACTATCATGAATAGAAAGACATAGTGAATCCCACCAGTGCTTGTTAAGTCGTATCTTGTTCATGAAGGTCTAGTTACCGTAGTGCACGCACTTGAAAAAGGGTCTTTTCTGTTTGTTCTTTCTTTGGACCTTTGTGTATGCCTCTATGAGCACTTATTTACCTACCCTTGAAAAATAACAATGCACAATCAAGTTCTTAATTAATTATAATTTTATTCTAATTGGGTGTCTATACATCGGTTCATTGTGCCTTCCAAGCAATGGATCTTTTTAGGTGTCCTAAATGCCCTACACTTGCAAAATAATTCTTATTCAATTCCAAAGTTTAGTTTCTAAAAAATTAATAAAAAAATAAATACATGAGATTAATGATAAGGCGAAAGCTTTGCCGTTTCTTAGAAAACTATCAAATTTCTACAACAATCCTAGGACTTGAAGTCAAAGTTCCGTTATCTTTTAGAAAGTCATCAAATTTCTACAACAATCTTAGGACTTGAAGTCAAAGTTCCACTATCTTTTAGAAAATCATCAAATTTCTACAACAATCCTAGAACTTGAAGTCAAAGCTCCACTGTCTTTTAGAAAATCATCAAATTTCTACAACAATCCTAGGACTTAAAGTCAAAGGTCCGCTGTATTGAGGGATTTGACCTCAAATTCTAAGATACAATCAACAAACTAGTATACAATTGGATATTGAGAATTTTGTTCCAACCAAAACTTCTCCAAATGACACCTACAACTAAACTTTGAGAATTTTGTTTCAACCAAAATTTCTTCAGTGACAAAAATAAACAAACAACAAAGGAAAGTCCAAAAGAAAACACAAAATGTGGCCCTAAAGGGCCAGAGCTTAGTACAGCATGAATGCCACAAAAGAGAGGATGAGGTGTTGAAGTGAAGGAAGGGAGGCTTTATATACCTTTCCTGGTTCCTTAAAGTCAAAGACAAAGAAGACTTGGAGTGCACTTCAAGTCACCTTTAGATTTTCATCCTTATCTTTTAGAATTTTCATCTGTCTAAGGTTTTTAAGCTGGTTATAATTTCTAACTTTTGGAGTTCAATTCCAAATCACAAACGGATTGCGCCATTGACTTCAAAAGGCCATTTCTAGTTTTGAAAATCCCTTATCCCCTATTCTTCTTGCAAAAAACTCATCAACAACCAACGCCAATTAGAATCAATAAATGGATTAAAATTTAACTTTTGGAGATTATCTTTTTTGACAAGGGTGACTAGCTAAGGTTGTCAGGAGGTATCTAGGAAATAAAAAAAGATTCCTTAATGACTTTGTTCTGACTCCATGTGCTCCCAATACGATGGTCAACTCCAAATTTGAACTTCAATTTTGCTGATTTGGAGGATCTTGTTGTTTTCTATTCTTTTGACTATTGAAACACCACGAAACTTGTTAGAGCATATTATTAACATAAGATAAACTATTATAATTTTTAGTGAAATTTTACCACATGCCGGATAATTTCTATGAATTTCTCATCGTGAATTTTGGCGGTTGACTGTCTAGAAGAATATCTTATGACTATCAAAAAATTTCGAAACTTCTTGTGGAACCTCTCATGGAATCTCACAATACAAGTGAAAATTTATATTTTTACTTTGCACCTTCTTCAAGGAGAATCAAATCCCGTTGCCTCCTTTAACTTCTGTTAAATAAAAAATCTTTCAAATGAAAGGGAATCTTGGCAATTTGACCATGCTACCGAACTCCTGGCATGATTCCTACTTCAAATTACAGCACTTAATTCATAGATGCCTTTCACTAGTCCGTCTTGAGTTTTCTTCACTTGTAGGTTAACAATTGGAATTTCTACTATTTCGTCGATAGAATGGAAAACTGAAACCTTTCTTTAGGAATCTATTTTAGGGTTCTCACATAGTTCCCTCATACCATTTTTAGCCAATTTGTGTTCACATGCACAACAAGTTTTAGACAATCAGGTGTTCTACTTAAATATACTATTTATGCACAATATCTAGGTTTCTACCCTATTTACAGGCAAGATTAGAATATTTTTGTAGGAAAATACACTATTTGGGACCAATTGCTATATTGATATGTGACATACCTATTTTGGTTTTACACTCTTTTTTGGACTTTTTGTATATTAAACTACATCCAAAATTGTAAGAAATCTAAAAAATAACTTTTGAGTTCTAAGTGACAAATATAAGACTTATAGCCTCATTTGACCATTCTTTAATTAAATCCAGATACAACTGCTTTGTGCCATAGTTCACTGCAAATTTTCGTAAGTCGATGGTGACGTTCGTCCAAAAATCGTCCTTTGCTTCCATAAGCGATTCAATTTCTTTTCGCTTGCATGGTGTCTCCTCCTGCATTAGCATTTGAGGTGCCTTCATTAGAATATTGTGTAACACCCTAGAGAACAGAAATAAAAAACACATCAATAGAATAGCCATTGCCAGTCTAGGAAGTATTCCAATTTGTCTAACTATAGAATTACGTGCCAAGTAAAAAAATACTAACGTGGAAATCCTCGGAGGAACTTGGGTTGCTGTTGACGTTCGTGTCTTCCATCCAGTCCGAATCGTCATCCGAATCCAGTGTCGTCTCTTTGGTTTTCGGCATCGTCATGTCATAGTAGTAGGTAACTTTAAAACCAACGCCCGCAACATTGAACTAATTCCTAAACCCTATGTGCCCACCCCAATGAAATACTAGCTTGTAATAGAAATAAAAGTCCAGGTACCAATAGCATTTTGTTCAACAAAGCAAACAACGTGCAATTAGTGTCGTCATTGTCCATAGTGTCCCAAATTCTATCCCGAACCTCTCTACTTGGGGGCCATGAATTAAGTAGAAACACTCACCTTCGTTGTTTTGACATCTTCTACGTCGTGCAAACGAGACTACAACATAAGTTGCCTATTGGTCGCAAACAAGAACGGACCCTTTTCACTCACAAAGGCACTAATGAAGAACCCTATGTCAATTCTACGACGCTCTACCTATTCCAATTCAGTGCAGACTTCTCACTTGCTAAATTCAACAAACTTGAAAGCACTAACACAAAAATAAATACGCGACCATCCGTTGTTGGCGAGCACGGTCCCCATAAGTTGCATTGAACGCGAATAAATGAAGTCAGAGAATTGCAAAAGAAGCAAGTGAAGGAACGGAGGTGATACCTATAGAAGCTCCACTAAATTGTCAAGTTGTGTAGTGCTTCGCGTATTGTCAGATCAATTAAATGGATTTGATGTCTTGGTCTCTTCAATTATAGTTGCAAAAATGGCTATTCACGAATGATGGCCTAAACTGGCGTCACTTCTACGCAAAAATGACAGCCTACGTGGCTAGTGGTAGCTGTGAGTCCCATATTCGTCACTTGGAACTCATAATTTATTTTTTTGAATTTTTTGTAGTTTTGAGTGTAGTTTATTATACAAAAAGCCCTAAAAAGAGTGTAAAACCAAATAGGTATGTCACATACCAATATAGCATTTGGTCCTATTTTGAAGTATTTTCCTAAACAAGTACCTAATCTCACGTGTAAATAGGGTAGAAACCCACAAATTGTACATAGTAATGTGGTTTAGTAGAAACACCCAATTGTCTAAACTTGTTGTGCATATGAACACAAACTGGCTAAAAATGGTCCGAGGGGACTATATGAGAACCCTAAGATAGTTTCCCAAAGAAAGGTTTCAGTTTCTCCATTCTACCAACGAAATAGTAGAAACCCCAATTATTAGCCTACAAGTGAAGAAAACTCAAGACGGACCAGAGAAGGGCATCTACAACCTAAGTACGGTGATTTAAAGTGAAAATCATGTTAGGAGTCTAGCGGTGCAATTGGTTTGCCAAGATTCCCTTCTGTATAGAAGATTCTCTATTTACCAAAAATTAAAGGAGATAGTGGGATTTGATTCTCCTTAGAAAAAGTGCAAGGAAAGAAATCTAAATTTGCACATGTGTTGTGGGATTCCATGAGAGATTTCACAAAAAGTCTCGGTTTTTTGTGATCATTTAAAGATCTTTTTTCGAGTGGTCAACCGCTTAACTCTACGATGGGAAATTCATGGAAACTACCTGAGGTGTGGTAAAATCTCACTAAAAATTAGCATAGCTTCTTTTATGTTAATAATGCGCTCCAATAAGTTTCGTAGTGTTTTGATAGTCGAAAGTGTAAAAAATAAACAAGATCCTCCAAGATTGGCAAATTTGAAGGTTTAACGTGGAGTTGACCGGCATATCGGAAGCACACAGAGTCAAAATGAAGTCAAAGTAGGGTATTTTCTTACTCTCTTACACCTACTAGAGAGCTTAGGCTAATTACTTTTCATAGAAAAATCACTCTAAAAGTTGGGTTTTAACCTCGTTTTGGTGTTAAGTTGGCGCTAGGATTCTTTGCGTTTTGAGCGTGGGAAAGAAGGATAGGAATTTCATTGAACTAAAAATGGCCTTCTGAAGCCAATGGCGCAGTCCGTTTGTGATTTGGAGTTAATCTCCAAAAGTTAGAATTTTGGATCATCGTAGAAGTTAAAATTGAGAAATTTAGGATGAAAATCCTAAATGATAAGTTTACCTTGTAAAAATGAGAGGAGGTGGGTGCCCTTAGAAGAGTATATAAAGGCTTCCCTTCTCCTCTCAAAACACCCTTTGTAGCCATTTTTTGGCTTTGAAAACACGTTAATCCATTTGTGTGAACTTTTTGGCCATTTAGTGCCAAAGTTGCAAACGTGTATGTTTTTGAAGCATCTTAAGCTCCATTGTTGTTGTTTTCCAATCTCTCTTTGAAGGACGTTGGGGTCCCTTCAAAGTTAGCCTTTGTATGCACTTGTTGCAAGTTTGTTTACTAACTAGTGTGGATTTTTGTTAAGTTTTGTGGTTTGTTGTAATAATCCTAGAACCTCTTCTACCATAAGTCTAGCTATGCCGTTGTGGAAGACTTCTAAGTGTTTGTGTTGAATTATTATGCTAATCCTAGATCCTCCTCCACCATAAATCTGGCTATGCTGTTGTGGAGGACTTCTAGGGTATTTTTTTTTCTTGAAGTATCTAATCTTCTAAGTGAAAAATTTCTTAATTGAGATATTCCGTAGAGTTTGATGTGGATGTACTAACTTGTTGTAAACATTCTTGAACTAATAAGTGTTTGTACTAACCTCCTTGCTCTAACCAATTTTGAATCAAGTTTACTTTGTTGAAATTGTCTTGTACACTCGTGGTGTTGTCAAAACCAATGAAGCCTTGGCTTTGCTTGTCTAGATTTCTATAGGAGTTTGGTGGTGTTATAAAATCACGGCGAAGCTTTGGCCTTAGGCATTAGAATTGTTTCTAGCACTTTTAGCAAAATCTCAAAACACGGCAGAGCTTGAACTTATAGTATTTTGGGTGTCTATAGAATTTAGAGTATTATCTAGAGTATGGCGAAGCTTTGACTTTGTTCATATAGAAGTATTGGTATTTGATAGAAGTATTGCTATTTGATAGAAAAAACGGCGAAGCTTTGGCTTCGCCACGTTTGAATTGTTGTTACATTGACCAAACTCTGGCAAATTGCTTTAAAAAAACTCGGGCTTAAACCCTTGAGACGGCGAAGGTTTGCTCTTGGTCCTAATTTTTGTCTTTATTTTTTGTTTAAAAAGTCCCCATACGGTGTCATGTTGTAAATTTGTACTTAGTATAAAAATACGTAATATGCGTTATTCGT
This sequence comes from Rhytidiadelphus loreus, assembly GCA_947034895.1. Lineage (NCBI taxonomy): Eukaryota > Viridiplantae > Streptophyta > Bryopsida > Hypnales > Hylocomiaceae > Rhytidiadelphus > Rhytidiadelphus loreus. The sequence goes on along the minus strand of OX344765.1, from coordinate 20,269,061 downwards.
GTAGCTTCAAGGTGACGCCTTCTAGTGAAGATGTGAGTCATCTATATAAGGAGAGTCCTTATGAGAGTTGCATTGAATTGAAGTGTTGTAGTTTGCTTTTACTTTAGATTTAGAATGTCGAATTGGAGGGTTTTTCTGAGTCTCAAAATGAAGAGCTTCAACCGGAAGCTGAGATTGAACTTTCTTTGTCACAACTACCGGATCAACCTCTTTTGCCACGGGATCTTGTTTTATCGCATGAACGTCCTAAAGATGAAGCTGGGCCTTCCCGTCTGCCAAAGCAACCTCGTGTAGAGCGGCGTTGGCACAGAAACTTACTTGAAGATGCTCGAGCGTTGGTGATTCTGCTTCAAGTCGGATGTGTTGAGTCCGGTAGCCGAGAAGTGACATTTGAAGGGAGCTTTGAAGGTTTGAACAACGATCAATACTTTTGCATGGTGAAGCCTATCGAAGGAAGTCGTGGTCACCAACGATGGTTAGAGGGGCCAATCAATCCATTAACTAAGGCGGATCGTGCAGAATGTGTGGCGGCAACTGTCAAATGCATTCTCAAATTTCTGCAGATGGAGTGAAGTTTTGATTGGAATTATAGTTTTTTTACCTCTAATAGATGTATTTGGATCTTTAGTTCTTCATTCCATACTTAGAGTGAATTTATACAATAGTTTTGTGTGTAAGAAGTAGTTTGAAAGAAATATCCAATTCATTTTCCTTCTAAGTGAACTTGGAGTGAATTTCTTTCAATGATAAAGATAAGGAAATAGTTGCTTGGGCCAAATAATGGTTCAATTATTGTTTTTTTTTGCTTTGGGAGCAAGTTAGGGCTGACCCCACTTGTTTGTGTGGTTAGAGTGAAGATAGGGTGGAGAAAAAGGTGGGGGGTACTATTCATCTTCTTTTTTGTTGTGGGTTTGAAGAGAACCCAAATGTTTGGAGACGGATTGTGTTGTGATTTTGTGATGTTTTGAAATGAAAATTGGAGGTGTTGAGTATCATGGTGTGCAGTTTCCAAATTGATCTCACTTGCTTAATTTGGAGTTGTGAATCAAAAGTTGTGCTAGTTTGAGTGGTGTGAGGTTTGTTGCCTTTGAAAATAAGAGGCAGAGATTTCGACCGGCCATAAAAGACTAACAGGTTCTTGGTTTGCAATGAAATTTGGAGGGAGTGTAGGAAACTGTGTTAGCTTTCCATGAATATATCATTCGTTCTGTTTGGAGTTTGTATGAGAAAGTTGTGGATGTGGAAGCAAAGGAGGGTTTGCTGCCTTTCTTTTGTCTTGGCCTAAACTTTGGATGGCCATAGAAGTTGGACAGAGTTTTATATTCATTTGAGATTTGGAGGAGAAGTAGATTATTGTATAAGTTTTCCAAAAAGCTATTACTTGGTTCATTTGGAGTTGTGATGCAAAGGTGGCACTCTACAAAAGTTCAGCTTGAGAATTGGAGTTGCGGTTGGAGGAGTTTTGAAGACTTTGTGTGTTTGTTTGTGTGGCTTGTGGCTTTGTAAACATTGTTGTTGCAGGCGGCTTGGGTAAAACCAACGCTAGCTTCATTTTATGTTGTGGGTGACGAAGTGGGGTTAATGGTCCACATGGTCGAGACTTGCTTGTTCTCACGGTGAAAGCTTGTTTCTTAAAGCTGGTCACCGGGAGTTTGAAAGTTTAGGAGCCAATCTTTCGGACGGTTAACTCGTGGTTTGGCCATCCCATTTTACCCGTCCGAAGCCGTGGGATCTTATCACACACCTTTACTCTTAAACCCATTTAGAGCCACATCAGGATAGGCCAACGGGCACGGTTTCAAGATGAAGAAAAAGATTTGACGTTCGAGACCAAAGATTCGACGTTCGAGTATGTAGATTCAAGTTTATTTGTGACTTTACGTTCTCAGTTCCTAAACCATTTTGAGTCGTAGCTGGAATCCCTGTGATTTCCCAAGGCAAAAGCTCTCAACACGACAACGGAGACCATGTGTGTGTGGCTCAGTAACGGCCTTAAAATTTAGTTTAAAAGCCAAAAATTGGTAACAACCGCCAAAGCTTGAGGTCTCAGTAAAGGCCAGCAGTCGACCACAGGGCCAGAGTAACTAAAATTGAATTCCCACAAAGAAATACGGTACAACCAGAGAGTTTGAAATAAAGGCAGAGCTTGAAAATTCTGAAATTTCAAAGGAGAGCTTAGATATCCAGAAAATTGGACCCATCTAGAGCTTGAAATTCTGAAATTCTCTTAGTCAACTCTCTTTGACCGGAACTCAAAGTGCTTGAATCTCCAAACAGGGAGGTTGCAACCCATCTACAACTTGGAAAATCTGAAATTTTCTCAGTCAACGAACTTTGATCATAGCTCAAAGTGCTTGAATCTCCATACAAAAGTGTTGTTTTTCAAAAATTTGCCATAAAATAGGAAAGGACAAAACATAGAATGGGAGGAAGAGGTAAGAAAAATCACTAAAAAAACAACCCCATAGCAATAGCGTACCTTTCAATTACCTCACAAAAACCCTTCAACTTCTCGCACCTTTTGGTGCACCTCACATCTCTTCCTAACACTAACTAGAAGCAAAAAATAATGAAGAGTTGGGAGGGATAGAGAATTAGTAGTAGATTAGAATAGAATTAGGACCATAGAAATATGGGGTCCAATAGGATTGAGACACGAAGGGCTGACCACATAAAAGGTCCCAAGGTGTCAATTAGGCAAGAAAAGAATGGAAAAGTAATGGTTAGGAAGTGAAGAGCTTCCTAAAGCCAACCATTAGGCAAGTATAACATAAAATTCCAAATAGTAGAAAAGAGGGATAGTAGTTAGGATTTAGTTGCAACATTTGTATTAAAAGGCTATTTTCAAGTAGTGAACAAAACTAAGAATCCATTCCAAACGATGGCGAATGATGGGAATTTTGAAGGAGTATTTGACCACCTCATTGATGAAGCAAATTTTGAGGTATTTTCTTAAACCCCTCTTGTTTTATTGAATTTCAAAGATTAGCCCAATTATCAATAAAAACCAAACTCAATTACTAGCTAGATTATATAGATGGAAAGTCGGGTCAAATGTTAGAATCATAACTTATAGTACATATTAGGAGGTTTCAAAAAACACCTCACACTTAGGATTTGGACTTAGAACCCATACAATATCCACAAATAAAATTTACAAATAGTTTGGATGAAATTTTAGAGAAAATCTTCAATTAGGACAAAAACTTGTAATAAGGAGGAAAAAAAACACTAAAATAATCCTTCAAAATTTTGACTACTTTTGAATTAGGGAACTACCTTAAAACCATAGATGAAGTTTGATTAACTAATTAGCGGTCAAACTTCATCCGCCCATAACTTTTGCTAGAAAGGTCGGAATGGGACGAATCTTATAGTTTTGGAAAGAAGAAATAATCTTCTACAAGATGGAATAATTAGATTTTATCTCACTTCACTTACACAAAAGATCACAGCGGCTCAATCGCTTAACTAAAATCCCAAAGTAGTTGTATTTGGAAAGTTGTAATTGTGGGTCATATGTTGTATTCAAAATACTTAGACATTAGGAAAGAATCCATTGTTTGGAAGGCTCATTGAACAAACGTTTAGACACCCTTAGCAATTAAATCTACAACACAAAGAACCCGTTGTGAAGTTGTTTACTACGGGTTGATAAATAATTACTCATAGTAGCCGATGAGGACTGAAACCCTAAGATATGTTCTTCCATCTCGATCACCACTACCCTCTCGAAGTTTTTACGTACAGTACCAAGAAGGCGTGGACGGTAAGAAATTGAGTTGAGAAGAGTCCTATCCTTGCTTTGAAACAGCTCAATGAATGCTCACAGCTGAAGCCTCCTCTGGCACAAAACACTAGCTGTCGTTGGAATGTAGAAAGAGGCTTGAACACAGAAACCCAAATAGAGGCCGGACGAAGACCGTTCCCCGCCCCATACCATGCCCAACGAAATCCGAAGCAAAAATCCAAGACCGGTGGTCCTAAAACTAGCAGGTGTAACGAACCACCAATATGCATTCGAGACATAGTATACAGCATAAACCGCCATTGATTTTAATGGTTTTTTGGAATGAATTTCTACTAAATGAACTAAAAAAACATTCCAAATTTTAATAACTTCGATCAACTATTGCAACTAGCAATTTTCAAATGGAGTCTCTTGAAAGGGTTTCAACACTTAAATACTTTAATTTTTCATGAGAAAGAGTTAAATTCCAAAGTCAAAGATCCGCCATGCAGAAGCAACCCTAAGAAATAACGAACAAATTAAAGTTTCAAGTACCCGTTTCCAGGTTTCTAAAGTCAAAGCTCCGCCGTGCGGGAGCAACCCCAGGAATTAATAGTCAAATCAAAGTTTCAAGTACCCGTTTCCAGGTTTCAAAGTTAAAGCTCCGCCGTGCGGGAGCAATCCCAGGAATAATCAGGACCCAAGGACCCAAACTTAATATTTTGAAAACTTAATTCTTAAAGGAGGTACACATGACAGTGTTTAACCGAACATTAAAAACTAATTTCCAAAATTCCAAACAAAGTTCTAGTTTAATCACTAAAGAAGGTACACATGACAGTGTTTAACCGAACATTAACAATTAGTCAAACCAAACACCCGTTATACAACGAGTTTTAGCACGTGGTGATGTCCAAAACTTTTTGGCAAGGTCTAGCCTTGCCGCTTTTAAGTTTTAAGTTCACAACTATTATCAATTTGCACAAATTGTTGGTTAGTATGCAAAAGAATAAAAAGATCAATTAGAGTTTGGAAAATTATTCCCACAACCCTCTTAATATCAAAGTTTTGGGGCTTGAAGCCTCCAAATCCAAGAAAGAAGTTAGCTAACTCAAATAACAATACAGTCAGAGGATTTCCTCCTCCTAAACTCTTGAAAATCAAAGTTTTGGGGCTTGAAGCCTCCAAATTCAAACAAGAAAAGAAAATAAAGCTTTGAAGGGGCCCTTCAGACCTTCAAAGTACAAGAAAATAGAAAGAAATAGTCAAAATTTGACTTAAAAAGTGCTCCGACAAGTGTTGGTAGTACGACAAGAGCAGCAATAAAAATGAAATAAGAGAATGAGGGCTACAAACAACCTCAAGGAAGGGCCTTATATACTCGCTCACAGCCCCCCCGGTAAGTTGTTCGTAAATATTTTCTTACTTTCAATCTAGATATTTTGCTAAAATAACCTAACGCGTTTTCTAAATAATCTTTGTTTAATGAAAAAGAAGGTCCTCAAGCAAGTTCCTTCTAGGCCCTAAATGGCCTTAGAATCTTCTCCAAATCACATATTAGATTTTTCCCAAAGATATTTTGAAATTTTACTTAATTAACCGAGATATTTTGCAAATTAATCTAAGGTTAGTTCTAAATTATCTTTCTTTAGTCCAAAAGATGGCTTCTTACGCAAGACAAGTATCTTGGGCAAATTCAATCTTCGATTTTACAAAAGATATTTGCAAAATCAATCTAGATTAATCCAAAATTACCTTAAAAAAGTCAAACTAAAGACTGACCCTCTCTATCTTTTGAAGGACAACTGAAAACTGAAAACAAACTGCGCCATTGCGTTCAAAAGACCCCAATTAGCCTAAAAGACCCCTTATCCAGTTATCCCTACTTCTCTAGCCGTTTTAAAGCGCAAATTTGAGTTTCGGTAATTTTGAACAAAAGTCAAAATTCTAACTTTTGGAGTTTGCGTTTTTTGATGAAACTGTTGGTCCTAGGTGGTTTAGAATATTCATGGGAGGAAGAATTGACCCTTGAATCGCTCCATTCGGACACCGTTAGCTCCTGGTACGTCGGTCAATCCGCCGCCAAGTTGTAAATTCTTATAAAATTCGTTGTCGGTCCTAATTTTGGTACTTGGGAATGTCGGAATGTCTTCAAACTTGACGAGGCTCTTTATTGGCACACAAAACACTATCCTAATTTTTAGTGAGATTTATCGCAACATTGGTAATTTCTAGGAATTTACGAATGGATTTTTAAGCGGTTGACTTCCCAAGGAGTCATCGTGGAGTTTTGTAAAATCCCGAAACTTTTGGGCAATCTTCTACAAGATCTCCATCAAACTAAGGACAAAACCAAATCTTCAATAAGGATGCTATTTTTAGCAATTCCTTAATAATTTCCATCCGAGGGGGAAATTATTCTTGATATCAGGGGAATCTTGGATGATCAGCCTTCTATTTGACCTTTTGGCATGCTTTGACCTAGAAAAGCACCTCTCTATATGTTTCAATCATCATTTCCTCCATCTTGGTCTATAAATGATTCGAATTGTCAAAATTACCTACAAAGAACAAACCTAATTATTTCGAATTGGATTTTGACTAACTCTGATCAGACTCTAACTTTCAATCAATTTGTTACATGTGTATTTATAGATGTTGTATCACATGAACAAGACACTAGGACTGGCTAATTCTCAAATCCTTACTTCGCTCAAAATTACTAACTAAACTACTTAATTATACTAATAAGACCTAAAATTAGTGAAAATGTAAAATTTTACGTGTTTCACACATTTAAGGCCATTCTTCACTATTTTGGTAGGGACTTCTATCAAAACTCTGAATAATCCTATTTTTATGTGTTTTTTCATATTTTTATCTTAAAAAATAACTAAAAATCGCAAAAAATAAGTTCAGAGTTCCAAGTGCCAACTTGAAGGCTCACACCCTCGCTCAACGAAGCTTTGACTTTAAAAATAAGAATCAATGGAGTAATATTATTTTGGAACTTATTTAAAGTCTATGCTCCTTTGAATTCTTTTTCTTTCGCTTTGTGCACATGGTAGAAGTATTTGGCTTCCCAAACTTTCCATTTTATTTTTTATTTTGTTTAGAATGTTAGGTTTTATCTTTATCTTAAAAAATTCATAAAAATTAAATTAGCATAGTTCTTTTTTATTTCCATTGAAACCATAAAAGATTATTTTTCCGTATTATTAGTTTTTAAGTTAGTTATTATTCCTTGATATGTGCTTGATTTTTTAGAATTTTCAAAAATTAGGCTATTAAAGAAAACTCAGTTTTCAATTGAAAGGGTTGGGACAGCCACCAAGCGGAACAACAAAATGATGGGAACTGCAAACTGACAAGAACCAGACTGATGGGAACTGGACGGACAAACGGAAACTGGGCGGAGGGGATTGGCGACCAATCCAATGATGACACGTGGCGAGGCGTGAGAAAAGGGGCTGGGCAACGGGCCTTTGGAGATATGACAATGAATTCAACGTTCAACAACTAAGTCTAATGAGTAGTAAAGGAAGTTCAGATCGAACCATCAAATCCAAAACCAAAATTCAGTAAGTACTTGAAACTCAAATCTTACATCCGATTGCTAATAGAGGTTTGAAAAATTGAAATTATTCAAGGTTGGCCGTTATTCTCCACAACCAAACTTTTGAGTTTTGAACTAAAAATTGAAGACTAATATTTCAAAAATTATCTCATTCCATCTCCATATCTCTCTCAAGTTAACAACTCACATGTCTCTCAACTTCCACAAAATAAATGAGAAGGGCTTAAGGAGAGAGAAGAACTAAGAGAGAATGGAATAAGAAGAGGAATTCCACACGTGAAGAATTTTGCATTGAAAAATTCATTTAAAAAGAATATTACTATTGAACCAAAGTTCTATATTATTTAGTATTTGTTGGTTAGTTAGTTATTAGATTCTAGAGGGAATTTAGGGTCTTTTGAGTTTAGTGGGTTTTTGTCTTGTTAGACCTAATAATCCAAAAAGATAAAACAAATCGCCAATTAATACATCCAAAGCCAATTAACAAAAATACAATTAATAGATTTGATTTGATTTTGTGGATTTAGTTGGGTTTTGGTATTATAAATAATGCGAAATTAATTTGGAAATTATTTCAAATACCTCTAAATTCAATTAAAATCCCCTAACCATTTGTGGAAAATTAGAATTAGAACGAAAAATACAACGAACATCCAAAGTATTAATTTGAATTGCGATGGATTAGCAAAATGAATGAGGAAGGAGCTAGCTATTACGAGACGATACATCTCGTGATTCTTGAGGACGGTACGATCGACTCATTCACCAGCGAGGTACGTTAATTTCTTTGTCTTTATTTTCTTTTGCTTTTCAATTTAAAATTTAATTTAAATTTAAATTTTCTTTTGCTAGTTAGAATAACATTTAGGAATTTAGCATTCAAATTAACCTTAAAAACTTAAACTTATTTGAATAAATTTTAGAACCTAAACAAGGAATCTAGTCAAATTTACGAATCTAGAAAATATTAGAATATTTAGAAAAAATTAAAACCTAATTTATCTCTTTATTCCATATAAAACTTATTGAAGGAATGATTTTTATCCAACTACGGGGAACTTTCATCCATCCATAATTTTTTATCTTAGAAGTCCAAAATTCTTGCTTTTAACTGTGGTAGAAAGATAATTTATCACTTTCCTCATAAAAACAATAAAAATCCAAAAAATTACTAAATTTAGAATAGTAACTTATAAGTAAGACTAATAACAAAACAATTAAAAATATTTTTAAAGAATAACTAAGGAATCTTTTGAGACTTGAATCATCTAGAAAATCTTTTGAAAATTCCAAATTCAACTTTTACTTTAAAAATACTTTAATTTTAAGGGAGTAAAGTGTGGATGAAGTTTGACTTAATTTTGGATGAAAACTCTTAAAATAAGTCATAACTAAGGTTTCTCTCAAAAGTTCATTAGTTAATTTAATTAACAAAATTAACCTAAAACTTAGATTTATTTCAAATTCATTTGCTATTTTTAGTTAGCGGATGAAGTTTTTAGGATAGAATTAGGGACAAATTTCATCCATCAATATCTTTTAGTAGGAATATCAAAATTCAACTTGCTTTACCATTTTGGGAAGGGCAAAGTGCATTCTATCAATTAGCTTAGATAGATTTTAACATTAGATTAGGATTTACTTACTCATCAAGGTTTTGAACTTTTTAACATTTAGATTGTTTTGAAGCAGTTAGAATTACATTATCATCATAACAAATAAAGTGCCCATTGCATGGAAGGCCAAAGAACATTACGTTTATAATTCACCCATACAATTTACTAACTTATGCCGCTAGAACCTGTGTGCAATTTTTTGACTTAAAGGTAGAGTTAGAAGCACTCACATATGTCATTATATTCAACCTAAACACTTGGATTATGATCTAACCTTAGAAAGGACGTTGTTGTGTATGTTATTTAGGACTTCTTCCCACTTCATGGCGTTTGCCATGGTTTGAATGAAGTTACAATTTTTACTTAGAAGTTAAAAATGTGCTTTTAATATAAAGTGCGAAAAATTTGAACTTCTATTTTTCCTACTTCTATTCTCCTTTTCTTTCTATTTCCTTTCTTTCCTTCCATACTATTTCCTTCCTATTATTTTGGTATCAAAAGTTGACTTTAAACTACAAAATAATTGTACCAACTTTTAAATAATAATTGATTTTTGATATTTATAAGTCAATTATTATTCTATCTAAGTTTTTGATGATTCTAATTAAGTTTTCAAGATGTCCACTTGATCCTATCTTCTTCCAAACGACTCTTCAAGTTCTCACATGTCTTTTCATCTATTGTATTTTTGAATTGCGGATTGAATCCTAACTATGGAATTTTGAGTGTCTTTCTATTTCTCTTCCTACCTTTAACTTTATGTCTCTTGATGTATTTTAAGCTAGATTTTGGTTTACCTCTTTTTTCCTCCTAAATCCTTTTGCACTTACCTACTCTTATCCTATCTATTTTGTGGATTTTTTATGTACGTCTTCTAGTCTATGTTTTGATTCTTTTTTATTTCATAGCCTCTTTTTTCAAAAGAAAGAATCAATTTTTTCTTAAAACCAAAACTAGGCAAACAGAGCAAAAATCACAAGCAATAACCAGAGCAAAAATCAAAACTAGGTCTGGAATGGCTTCAAGGAAGCATATAGGGAACGGACATGCAACAAATTATCTCTAGAAGGCCTATCATATGGCGACCTCTAATTCGTTGGTACTTGCTATTTGTTGCCTAAATGGCGACACTAATGTAACGGTTTCGGATTCGTTGGGACTTTTGCTTTGTATTTGCCTCCCTCTCTTCATTGTCTATCCTTATTCTGCCTTATGAATTCTTGACTGGTTTGCAATTTTTGCCTTTTGGAGGTCGGTTCTTTTCTCTTGAAATTTTTGGACTATTGAAATCTAATTTTTGACAACCTAAAACACCAAATGAAACAGAATATTAGTGCTACCTTTTAAACACTTATCAAAGACACAATATGGGACAAAAGTCTAATTTTGACACAAAAAAACTACTTTGTAAATTAGTTTACTACTTTTGGAGGCTAAACTTTATATTCTAAAATAATATTTTGGACACTAAACTTGATGGAAATATCCCAAGATTTTTGACAGATTTATGACTTACTGCCAAAGCTTCACTATCATTTCTAAAATACTCTAAATTTCTATCAGTTTTGAATTTTTCAAAGTTAAAATTTTGCTATGATTTTTACACACAAGAATTTTCAATAATCTCTCAAATTTCTAAAGCTTCGTCTTTCCACACTATTTCTCTAAAGTTTCAAATAATTTCAAATCACTTGAAGTCAAAGCTTTGTTATATTTTTTTTTTTTTTTTCTAAAATACTAATAATTTTATAACATGCAAAGTCAAAGCTTTGCCGTCCCGAAGGAGATAAGACAAACAAGAAAATACTCCCTCTCCCACTATAAGTTAATACAAATTCACATACACATGTTAGTACAAATTCTAACCACATATTAGTACAAATATAAATTAGAACAAAACAAGAATTTTTGACACACAATTTGTTAGTACAACCATAAAAACTTTTGAGACCTTCACAAAGCAGCATCGCTAAGGTACAAAGTGGGATTTCTCTCTATAATTAGTACAAAAACACAAAAAAATTAAGAAAATATATTACCAACTTCAAGAATTAGTTAAAACACCACAAGTTATCTAAAATATATCAAAATACAAACAACAAAGTGTTAGTAAAGTTTGAAGGGACTTCTAAGTCTTTCAAAACCTGCTTAAATGGAGCTTGAAATGCTCCAAAAACATCACTTTCACAACTTTGACTTTAAAAATGGTCAAAATGGCCAAAAAGTTCAAACTAGTGGACCAACATGTACAAAATCAAAACTTGACAAAAAATAAGTGTTTTAAGAGAAGAAAGGATGCCCTCATATATTCTTCTCAAGGCACCCACTTCCTCTCATTTTCATAAGGTAAATTTATTACTTAGAATTTTCATCCTAATTTTTCAAATTTTGACTTCTACTGGTTCAAAACTCTAACTTTTGGAAATTAACTTCTAATTTCAAAAGACTTGTGCCATTCACTTTAGAAGGCTATTTTTCAGTATAAAAGAATCTCTATCCCTTTATTCTACACTCAAAACACAAATAATCCTAGCGCAAACTTAACATCAAAATAAGATAAAAATCCAACTTTTGGAGCTTTGACAATGATTTTAATTTTGTATAGTATTAAAATCAGTAGTATTAAGCATGCGTGATCTTATGTAATACTGAATGACATTTAAGCATTCACCTAATCAAATTAAAATACAAAAATATAAAAAAACTTAATTGTATTTATATTATGTAAACTTTGAAAATAAAACATTTACAAAATGTCATTACTGAGTTGATAAAAATCTCTTAAGAAATAAAAGACTAGTTTACGGAAGTCATTAATTTTGTAAATATTAGTTGGCTTTCAATTATTTATTTTAAGTTGAATATTTATTTGTTATTTAAGATTAAAAAAAATTCTTTTAGAAATTCAAAAAAATATATTTATTTAATAAAATAAATTTTTATAATACATAGTTTTGGATTTGATTTTATATTTTTCAATATTTTAAATTATAATTCACAAAATAATAAGCATAAGATTCAATCTTATATAAGCACAAGCTTTTTTATTCAAATAATAGTATTTGAAATCTTGTAAATTAAAATATGAAATTTTATCTACAATATTTATATTAGTAAATTGTGAAAATATGATGACATATAATATGGACGGCTTTAAGGTTTAGGATTCAAGATTATATTGGTATTATAAAGTTAAGGTTTATTTAGGTTTCAATTTTAATTGCACCTTTCCTCCCATTTTCAAAATTTACAAATCTTATGGTGAGAAGTTACTTTAAAACTATCATCATTTGTAGGATATCACAACTTTGATTTTATGATGTTTTATCATGTGCCCTTGACAAGGCGTTAGTAAGACTGAATTCTCATGATTTGTAATCATATCGTAAATGGTCGCCATATGTGAGCCCTTAAGTTTGCACTTAGACTCTGAATTTATTTTTTGCAATTTTTAATTAGTTTCTAGATTAATTTTATGAAAAAAACACATAAAAAGAGAATTATTGACAGTTTTGGTAGAAGTCTTTGCCAAAGTAGTTAAGAAAGGTCTTAGAGATGTAGAACACATAAAATTTTATGTTTTCACTAATTCTAAGTCTTATAGATAAGTTTAAACAAATAGTTAATAATTTTGAGAGAAAAAAAATATGAGAGTTAATTAATTTTAGAATTTTGTTCATGCAAAACAACATCTATAAGTATGCATGTGACAAACTGACTAAGTAATAGAGTCTAGTTATATTGAGTTAAAATCCAATTTGAGAAAGAGTTGGATTTGTTATTTTTAAATTTTGCAGGTAGTTTTGAGAATACAAGTTATTTGTAAACCAAGATAGAGGAAAAGGTGATTGAAACATTCAAAGTGGTGCTTTTCTAGGTCAAAACTTGTTAAGAGATCAAATTGAGATCCGATCATCCAAGATTCCTCAGTATCAAAAATTATTTCCTCTCTAGATGAAAATTATTCAAATTTATTATATTTAAACTAGTGTATGTGAGTGTAGAACTTGCACTAAGATTTTAGAGATGTCTTAGATGTTCTCCCCAAAAGTTTCATAAAATTGAAAAATTCCAAGTTGATTCTATAGGAAGTCAGTTCCTTAAAAACACATTTGTAAATTTTTGAAAATTATAAGTGTTGCGATAAAATCTCACTAAAAATTAAAATAGTGTTTTGTGTGCTAATAAAAAGCCCTGTCAAATTTGAAGACATTCTGGCATTTTTAAGTACTAAAATTAAGACCGACATTGAATTTCACAAGAATTTTCAACTGGGCGGCGGATTCACTGACGTACTAGGAACTAACAATGTCCAAATGGAATGAATCAAAGGTCAATTTTTAGTCCTGTAAACGTTCTAAGCCATCTTGGATATATAGTTTCATCAAGAAGCACAAACTCCAAAAGTTAAAGTTTTGACTTTTGTTTAGAGTTATCAGGATTCAAAATTGCTCTTAAAAACAACCAAGGAGGTATAGCTAAAGAATCCTAAAATTAATTGGGGTCTTTTGAATGCGATGGCGCAATTGATTTTTGATTTTGAGTTATCCTTCAAAAGATAAAGAGGGTCAATCCTTAGTTTGATTTTTTATAGTACTTTATGATTAATTTACGATGTTTTTACAAATATCTCTTAGAAAATCCAAGATTGGATCTGCTCAAGATTTCTTTGTTTGTGTAAAAAATCAACTTTGAACTAAAGAAAAAGAATTTGGATTTAGTTTAGGATTAATTTGCAAAATATCTAGATTAATTAGATTAATTTCAAAACATCTTTGCAATAAGATCTTGGATTTGATTTTTTCAAGATCTGTTAGCTAAATGGAGGAGATTTTAAAGATTTTCGCCATTAAATAAAAAATATTTTGTGAATTACATTAAGTTAGTTTAGGAAAATATCTAGGTAAGAAGTGAAATAATTTTCACCAACAACTTACCTAAGAGGGGCCAAAAATGGGTATAAAAGGCCTTTCCTCGAGGTTGTTATACTAGTAGAAAATCTATGTCTAAATCAACAAAAAATAGACAAAAAAATGTTGATTTTATTAGTTCATTTTCTGTTGATTTGGACGTGTTGACTTGGACACTATGAAACAAGAAAGTGTTGATTTTTTTATTACTGTTTTTATTAATTTGGTCTATTTTTATTTTTATTTTTAAAAATTTAAAAATTAATTTAAAAAAAATACCACATGGCAGAGGCAGGTTGCACCATGTGGCAACCCGCCACATGACACAACAATGCCATGTAGGCAGTCACCACCATGGGGGTTTGAACCTTGAATTTCATGGTTGAGATTTAAGTCTCTAACCATTGAACCACCCCGAAATCTATATGTTAATATGAGAATTAGAATTAGATTTATCATTAGATGTTATTCGGGGGGGCTAGAGGGCCGTTTCAGGCTGTTCCCAGCTCCGTTCCTCCATCCGTTCCCCCGGGCCCCATCGAACGCGGCTAACAGTTTTTTTCAAAAAAATAAAAATAAATAAATAAATAAATTTTAAAGTTTTTAAAATGGAAAACAAAGTTAAATTTTTTTTTTTTTTTTTTAAATATCGACCTGGGAGTCACTCGGCGAGGTCAGCAGGCCCTGTGAACAGTGACTTTCGTCTAGTTTCGTCCAATTTCTTTCTTGGAAACTTGCGGCCCTTCCCGATGGGCAAATCTCATCTAATGATTGTTTTTCATTTTTTTTATAAGAACAACAGACTTTGGTGACCGTTTTGGCATAGTAAAACACTTTTTTTGAAGAAACTTCGAACTAAGAAAGTTAAACAATCAAGTGAACTTTCACCTCCAGGAATCCGTTTAACATTTGAAGTCTTTAACCAAAAGTAATGGACACAATTCAGAGTGGGTGTTTAAAAATGTCAACAAAAAAGTCCATTTTAACACCGCTTTGAATTTTGTTCATAATTTTTGATTGGAGACTTCAAATGTCAAACGGATTTTAGGAGGTGAAAGTTAGCTTGATTGTCTAACTTTCTTAGTTCAAAGTTTTTTGAAAAATCATATTTTACTCTGCCAAAACAGTCACCAAAGCCTGCTGTTCTTACAAAAAAAATGCAAAAACAATATAAATGTAATTCAAACTCTATAATAAACATCTAGATCTTGAATTAATAATTCTGTGTTTTTTGAACTTAGTAGACTTTGATGACCGTTTAGGCATAATAAAATTTTTTTTTTTAAGAAACTTTGAACTAAGAAAAGTTAGACAATCAAGATAACTTTCACCTCCAAAAACTTATTTGACATTTGAAGTCTTCAATCAAAAGTTATAAACAAAATTCACAACGGGGTTGAAATGGACCTTTTCGTTGACATTTTTAAACACCCACTCTGAATTTTGTCTATTACTTTTGATTGAAGACTTCAAATGTGAAAACGGATTTTTGGAGATGAAAATTAGCTTGATTGTTTAACTTTTTTTAGTTCAAAGTTTCTTCATAAAATATATTTTACTATGCTCAAACGGTCATCAAAGTCTACTGAGTTTAAAAAACATAGAATTGTGAGTAATTACGTGTTAAATTAAATTAAAATTTTAGTTAGAATTGAACCTTAGGAATTAAAAACTTTGTCCCAATGACAAAAATTTATTTAAAACTTTTGTAAGTATATATGAACAAAAACATGTTGATTGTTTTGTTGATTTGAACGTTGAACTATCAAAAGTAACAAAAAAATTTAACCATTTTGTTACCTTGTGCCAAATCAACAAAAACTTGTGAAAATGGTCGATACAGTACCTACATTAACAAAAAATTGATGATATTTTGTTGATCTGGACATCGTTTTCTACTAGTGTTAGTGACCTTCATTCTCTTAATTCATTTCTTGTTGTTGCTCTTAGCGTGCTACCGACATTGTTAGAGCACTTTTAAGCCAAGAATTGATTATTTCATTCCATTTGTCTTGCACTTTGAAGGTTCGTAGGGCCCCTTCAAAGATTTATTTGATTTTTCATTTGAATTTGGAGGCTTTAAGCCTCAAAATTTTGATTGCCAAGAGTTGAGGAAGAGAAAATCTCCAAATTCTATTATAATAAGAATAAATTTAATTTTTTTCTTGAATTTGGAGGCTTCAAGTTTCAAAACTTTGATTTTAAAAGTGTTGGAGGAATAGACCTCAAACTCTATTTGATTTTATAATTCTTTCAAATACTAATAAACAAATTATACAAATTGATAACAAATTGTGATTTAAAAACTTTAAAGTGGCAAAGCTAGTCTTGGTCAAAAGATTTTTGTATCACTACGTACCAAAATTTGTTGTATAACGGGTATTGGTTTGTTTAATAGCTAATGTTTGGTTAAATACTGTCATATGTATCTCCTTTAATGATTAATTTGAAACTGTGATTAAAATTTAAAAAATTTAATTTTTAATATTCGGTTAAACATTATCATATGTACTTGTTTTAAAAGTTAAGCTTTGAAAATACAATTTTTTTTTTCTTTTGTCTATAGATATCGTTTGATCCTGAGGCTTACTCTTTGGTGTAGTCTCTTGAATCTTGTTTCAACTTCATGTTTTAGTGTTATTTTACAACAACCCTCTTTTGGAATACTATTCTAATAGTTTATATTTGAAAAATACTCTTCACGTCTCTATCAATCATCTTTGTTTCAATTATTTCGTTTTGTCCGAGTCCATCCGTAATAATTTGTTGAGATTAGTTCATCTTACAGTACTAGAGTTCTATCCTTCTTAATTGAGTGTTGAATTACCCCTTTTTTTGAAGGTTTTAGAGCATTTTAAAGGTTGTGAATTACCCACCTTTAAGCTAATATTGTTGTTTGTTAAAAAATCTATCCAATGAAGAATGGACTCATTTGAACAAGATTTTCAACAATTTAGAAGTTGTGGACTACCCACCTCTATATTGATGCATCGTCTTGATTTTGTAGTTGTTGTTATTCTGTTTATGTTTAGAAACTTATAGATTTGAATAAGCAGCCCTTTCAAGAGTTCAATTCCAATCTTAGCATTCATATTGTTAACAGACCTAAGTAAAAACTTAGAGAGTTGTTTCTATGACGAATAGGTCAAGATAGATTTGAAAAACTATTAGCTTTGCCTACATCTTTTGTCTTCCCAGTATTTCGAGATCATTTTTAATTCATTCACGTATATTATTAGAATAGTTTTAAGTCTTATATATTATGAACGGAGACCAAGAAGCTACTATGGACGAGTTCAAGTTAGATGCCATCATGGCTGTTATAACATCCATGTTCGTAGAATGTGAAAAAATGATGAAATAGAACGAAGAGCTACACTCACGGTTATATAGTCTCGAGACAAGATTTCAACAATAGGCAAGACAAGTCCTCGTGAAGGCATCTATATCTACGCAGCAAGCATCAACTTTCACAAGCAACAGAAGCAAGGATCCAAGAATCAGCCTTTTAGAGAAGTTGATGGTACGTGCTCAAATTTTCGAGGTTTTTTCAACCAAATACGGTTTATTATGATACTCCAATGACAACAATATTCGACAGATGTATCTTGTGTTGAATTAGTCGGGACCTTGCTAACAAATCAAGCACTCTTTTGGTTTACACTTTTGTTCGAGAAAAATTCTCCGATCCTCAACAATTTTGAAGCATTTCTTGAAGCATTTGGATTTTGGAGAGGCGTTCAACAAACACGACAAAATCCGCACTACAACAACAAAAATCCGAAGCTTGAAGTAAGGCAGACGATCAGCGTCAACATATGCTTCAGAGTTCCGACAACTTGTTTGTAACATCAATTGAAAAAAACAAACTTTGACCAGCCAATTCCAGTATGGTTTGCGTAATGAGGTGAAAGATTTATTATTGTCTTTGTCTAATCCGTGTGAGCGTTTTTTTACCCACCCATGGTAAACTCGCATTGTACAACCAGGTTCGTAGTATCGGTTAGTAAGTTTTGTCCTAAAGGTGCCTAGCGTCAATGCATTGTGCCTTTCAAGAAATGGATCTTTTCTAACTCTTACGTGTGAAAAATAAACAAAACAACAAGAAATTATAAATAATTATAAGTTTTACCTTTTTTATCTCCACTAACTAAAACCACTGTGGTTTTTTATTCAAAATGAATTCAGTCTTGATGTATCATTTTTAAGTGATAGAATATACTATGCCATTTCTGAAAATATAAAACTCGACCTCATCCGAGCTTTTTAACAATAGTTATGGAGGGATGAAGTTTGACCGCTAATCGGTTCATCAAACTTCATCCATTGATTTCTACTAATTTACCTTATAATTTTACTTGAGATTTGACTTTTGAGCTCTGAACTCTATTTACGATTTGATTTTTTAATATGGTTGACTTTTGATGATTTATCTAACTTTCATCCATTTTGACCCCTAAACTTCATCCTTCCATATCTTGATTGTTTTTAATTTGGTTTTCTAAATGTTATATGTTTTTGGAATCCCGTAACTAAGATCTACAACTTAAAGTACCTGACTTACACAAAAAGTCTACCTTAAACACTCTGACTTAACATTTCAATTCGGTCTTAAGCGAGAATGTCTATTTTTTATAATTAAAAAATATGAGTAGAAACTAGTAACTTACCTCGGAGTTGGCATCCTCATGTAGGTAGTCGTATACTCCTTCGAACTCTCCATCATTTGTCATGGTTTAAAATCGTTGAGTAGTTTTGCCCACGGCTTAAAGTAGGGCTTAAAATACAAAGGTAAGGCCTATTCAATTCCTTTTCTTTAACTTTTCTTCTTTCCCTACTAAACTATTCACCTTTCATTATTTGATTCCCAAGAGTTGACTTAAGCTTCTCAAATAATTGCTTCAAAATTCTAAACAATAATTGACTTTTGAAATCCTACAAGTCAATTATTATTCTATCCAACTTCTAATGATCTAAATCACTTTTCTAAGATTTCCTCACAATCTTATCAACTTCTAATTTTTGTATAACTACTCGTATTCTTCACTTCCACTTCACACTTCAATCATTTTAGGAGTTTGGGAACTCAATGCTAGGCTAGATGAGAGAAAGAGTGGTGAGCTAATTTCTAAACCCTCCTCCATAATCAACTCGTAATTTCCTTCTAATTCCTCCACTTCTTCTTCTAATTACTAAACTTCTATTTTTCCTTCCTAAGTACTTTACCTCTCGGTCTAACTTTTGACAGCTTATTATTTTTAAAAGTTTGTGATTTTTTTATGGATAGAGCCTCTTAGTAGCTTTCCGAAACTATAAGACACTTGCAATTTGGACTTTCTTAGCAAAACTTATGCATGGATGAAGTTTATCTACTAATTAGTACTTCAAAACTTCATCCACTCATAACTCCTTCATTTCAATTCGGATTTCTACGTGCTTTATGTTTTTGGAAAGCTCTCAACTTCTACTTTCAGATTCTAAAATCAAATTTATACTGTCAGCCCTTTCGAAGGGTCTGACTCCACTCTTGGCCTCGGCTCTAAACTAAATTTTAATACTAACTTGGAATTGATACAAGAGGGAAGTTCAAAGCTTCGCCGTAGGATGGAAAACTTGTAAAATTCTACCAAGTTCTAAAAACTTAAAGCCAAAGCTTTGTTGCCATTTCGGAAGGTGACTAAATTCTATGAAAGACTTCGAAACCCACAAAGCCAAAGCTCCGCCGTGCTTTGCAAAATACACAAATTCTATAGATACTTCTAAACAATCGAAGTCAAAACTTTGTCGTATTACAGAAAACGAGGAGAATACGAACAACCACGAAGGCAAGGAATTGTTAGTAAACGATAGGCTACCACATGTTAGTACTAAAACAACTTAAAACAACACTAGAGGTTTTTTACAAGCGGCATCGCCAGTCATAAAGGAAGGAAACTCTCTAGGATTAGTGCAAGGTTAGTTCACAACACAAAGAAACTTTAACAAAATACAACCTTTAACAAAAAACAACAACAATAACTAAGCTTAAAATACTTCAACAAAAACACAAGAAGAAGATAGCTAATTTTTGAAGGGACCCCAAGTCCTTCAAGAGAGCTTTGAAAACAACAACAAAGGAGCTTGAAATGCTCCAAAAACAAGAGAATTTGGCAACGTGGCTTAAATGGCCAAAATCCAACTAAATGAATCCAAATGATAACAAGGCGGTTCAAAAATGAACCTAAGGGGTGATTTGAGAGAAGAATGAGCCTTCTTATATACTCTTCCAAGGTGACTCACCCCCTCTCAATTCCTAAGCCGTAATCTTATCAACTAAGATTTTCATCCTAATCTCCAATTTTTGACTTTCTACGCTGGTCCGAAACTCTAACTTTTGGAGAAATGCTTCAAATTACAAACAGATTACGCCATTGGCTTCAGAAGGCCATTTTTAGTAGAAGACAACCTCCCACCTTTTTTTCTTACACTTAAAACTCAATGAATCCTAATGCCAATTTAACGACCCAAAAAGGTAAAACCCAACTTTTGGAGGTTGACTTTTCTATGAAAAGTAGCTAGCCTAGGCTCTTTAGTAGGTACAAGAGAGTAAGAAAAGACCCTACTTCGACCTCATTCCAAACTCGTATGCCGCCAAAACGTCGGTCAACTCCCCGAATTAACTTAAATTTCACCGATTTCGAGGAATCTTGTTGGTTTACTGTCTTCCGGTTATCAGAATGTCTTGAAACTTGTTGGAGCATCTTATTATCATAAAACAACCTATACTAATTTTTAGTGAGATTTTACCGCCACCTGGGTAATTACTAGGAATTTCCCATCGTAGATTTAGACGATTGACCGCTCGAAAAAAGATCCTTTAATGATAAAAAAAAATCAAGACTTTTCATAGAGTCTCTCATAGAACTCCATGACCCAAGTACAAGCACATATTCTCACTCTGCACTTCGGGATAGCAACAATTAAATCCGCACTCATCTTGAATTATCGATAGTTAGGGAATCTTCCATATATAAGGGAATCTTGGTGAATCAACTTCGCTTTTGATTTTTTGGCATGCTTTTAGTCCAAAAACACAATCCGACAGCCCTAGATTCTTCCGTGGGCCCATCTTGAGAATGTAACTCCTGTAGGCTAACCATTGGGATTTATACTATTTCGTTGATAAAGTGGGGAAATTGAAACCTCTCTTTAGGAATGAACTTAGAATCTTTTTGGACTTCCCTCAGACCAATTTAGCCTTGATGAGTCACAGGTTTGGTAGATTTTAGGCTATTTTGGTAATATTCACTAAAATCCCACTATTTACATCAAATTTGGGGGTTTTCCCTATTCACATGTGAGTTTTGGGTGAACTAAAAGGAAAATACTGTAATTATGACCAAATACTATAATGGCATGACACATACCTATTTTGATTTTACACTCTTTTGGAGGCTTTTTGTACCTAAAACCTAACTTAATTTTGCAAAAATTGAAAAAAAGAAAATTATGAGTCTCAAGTGACGAATTGGGAGCTTACAATCCGCAAACACTTAATGAAGCAATCAGGCAAGCGGTGAAATGTGACAATTGACTTTTCAGACAACAACAAGAGAAACGTGTTTGGGCATCGCCGCGATAATACACTGAATTTTTTGTTGGTTCTCCAACAATAAACTTCCATAGAAACAATGGAATCGAAGACATGCAGATTGATGCGGTGTAGTTTAAGCGACTTACGGCCAAAGAAAGAAAGAGATGTTTCAAAAAAGATTTATATCTCTATTGTAGAGAACCGAGCCATAGACGCGATAGTTACTCCAAGATACCAACTTACAAGAGAAGAAGTACAATGATGGGAAGTGAACCACTTTCAAAAAACCACAAGGCCTAGCCACAGTAGAAACTGTGCAGTTGAACGAATTTAAAACTCAAAGTCTCTTTTTATCTAGTGACCCCTTTCGCTGCTTTGAAATTTTGTTTTGTTTCAGTTTTTTGAAGCTCCAAACATCCGCAACAGTAGATTTAGGAGTTTCTACTTTCTTTATAGATTAAAACTTTACAAAATCCAATAACATTAGCCTTATTAGAAAACTCTACCATGTTCTTATAGAAGTGATAGATGAACGATCTCTAATCTCTGGACATGTTACTCATGAAACCATTCATTTCAAGATAAAACTCAAAAGTCACAATAGTTTTATTGTTTTTAATGTTATCAAATCTCCAACAACTTTTGTCATATTAGGATTGTAATGGTTTAGAAAATATAATCCCAATATAGATTGGAGTAACCTAAAGATTAGATCATTTCCAAAATACCAATCTAAAAAGCCTATTAGACCAAAATCCCAACATACTAAACCTCTGTTTATTGAACCCTGAGCCTTTATGCGCGCTGTCAAAAGTAGATAATCATTTGTGGCGTATGCAACTGTGAGTCCCATATTTGTCACTTTGGACCCATAATTTATTTTTTTGAATTTTTGGTAGTTTTGAGTATATTTTATTATACAAAAAGCCCTAAAAAGAGTGTAAAACCAAATAAGTATGTGTAAATACCTATAAAAGTACCTAATTCCACATGTAAATAGGGTAGAAACCTACAAATTGTACATAGTAGCATGGTTTAATAGAAACACCCAATTGTCTAACTGTCCAATTGTCTAAACCTGTTGTGCATGTGAACACAAACTGGATAAAAAAACGTCTAAAGGGACGATGTGAGAACCCTAAGATAGTTTCCCAGAGAATGGTTTCAGTTTCCCTATTCCACCATCGAAATAGTAGAAACCCCAATTGTTAGCCTATAGGTGAAGAAAACTCAAGACGAACCAGAGAAGGGCATCTACGATCTAAGTACAATAATTTAAAGCAGAAATCATGCCAGGAGTCCAACGGCACAATCGGTTTGCCAAAATTCCTTTCCGTTTGGAAGATTCCTTATTTACCGGAAGTTAAAGGAGATAGTGGAATTTGATTCTCCTTAGAAAAGGTGCAAGGAAAGAAATCTAAACTTGCACATGTGTTGTAAGATTCCATGAGAGATTTCACAAAAAGTCTCGGTTTTTCTGATCATTTAAAGATCTTTTTCCGAGCGATCAATTACTTAAACCTACGATGGAAAATTCATGGAAATTACCCAAGGTGCGGTAAAATCTCACTAAAAATGAGCATAGCTTATTTTATGTAAATAATGTGCTCCAATAAGTTTCGTAGTGTTTTGATAGTTGAAAGTATAAAAAATAAACAAGATCCTCTAAAACCGGCGAATTTAAAAATTTAACGTGCAATTGATCAGCATATTGGGACCACACGGACTCGGAATGAAGTCAAAGCAAGGTCTTTTCTTACTTCCTTACAGCTACGAAAAAGCCTAGGCTAGTTGCTTTTCATAATAAAATCAAACTCCAAACGTTGGATTTTTACCTCATTTTTGGTGTTAAGTTGTTGCTAGGTTCTTTGTGTTTTTGAGGTAGGAAAAAGGGGTGGGAGTTTCTTCACACTAAAAATGGTCTTCTGAAACCAATGGCGCAATCCGTTTGTGATTTGGAATTAATCTCCAAAAGTTAAAATTTTGAACTAATGTAGAAGTCAAAATTGGAGAATTTAGGATGAAAATCCTAAGTGATAAGTTTACCTTGTAAAATGAGAGGAGGTGGGTGCCCTTGGAAGAGTATATAAGGGCACTCATTTTCCTCTCATTTCCCTCCTTTGTAGCCATTATTTTGACTCATTATACAATTTGGGTCCATTTAATTGTACATTTTGGCCATTGCATGCCAACGTTGCCAAATTTGTGTTTTTGGAGCATTTTTTGCTCACGTAGTTGGTCTTTTGCAAGCTTTGAAGGACTTTGGGGTCCCTTCAAGTCTTGTTGTTGTTGTACACTTGTTTTAAAGTATTTTTGACAAGTTTTTAGTTGTGTTCTGTTGCTCTAACCTTGTGAAGTGTTTTTGCAACCTTTTTTTTTAGAACTAACCATTATACTAATCCTAAAGAACTTCCCCTTGTGATTGGCGATGCCGCTTAGGGAATTCTTTAGTTGTTGAGTGAGGTTTTTGAGTACTAGCACAAATTGTACTAACTTGTGTTTAATTTTGTGTCTTGTACTAATTTGTGTTTGGTTATAGTTGTACTAACAAGTGTTGTTCTTTTGTGTTAATTATTTTTCTTGTCCCATTTAGGACGGCGAAGCTTTGGCTTCAGGGAGAGTGATTTTAGAGTATATTGCTTTATTTTGTGCAACTTAAGGTAAAACTTTGAACCCCTTCTTGCTAGGAGAAGTTTGACCAAGTTGGTCATTTTTTAATATTATTTGTTATTTAGAGCTAAGAACAAGATTGAATAGAAGAAGTGATATTATACAATTGAGTTCAAAATCATATATTAGAGGTTGAGAGATTTCCAAAAACATAAAAAACGAAGTAATCCGAATTGAAATGAGTGAGATATGAGCGGATGAAGTTCTTAAGCACCGATTAGCAGTTAAACTTCATCCATGCATAACTTCTACTTGGAAGGTCCAATTTACAAGTGTCTTATCAATTTGAAGAGCTGATTTTATCTTCTAAAAGGAAAAAATATAAAATTTTTAAAAATAGTAATCTATTAGAAGTCAGACCGAGGGCTAGAATACAACGAAGTAAAATTAGAGAGAAAACTAAAAGATTAGCAATAGGAATTAGCAAATTAGTAAAGCCTATACTCACCACTCTTTTTCTCCTATTTCCTATCTAGTGAATTCCCAAACTCAAGTGATCAAATTGTGAAGGATTTGAAGAGTTTTGAAGGTAGTTAAATACAAAAATTGGAAGAAGATTAGGAGTTGATAGGATTTAGAGGAAATCTTTAGAATGCAATTCGAACCATTAGAAATTAGATAAGATAATAGTTGACCATTCAAAGGTCAACTTGATTCTTAATGATAAAAGAAAGGAGTTGAAAAGAAAAGGAAAAGAAGTTAAAGAAAAGGAATAGAATAGGCCTTACCTTTGTATTTTCAGCCCTACTTTAAGCCGTGGGCAAAATTGCCAAACAACTTCAATTAATGGCAAATGACGAGGAGTTTGTGGGAGTGAAGGACAACCTACTAGATGATGTCCAATTCAAGGTATGAACTAAACTTCTCCTATTTCTTTTGGATGTCTAAAGTTTAGCATTTAGACCAAGTAGCCGAATGAGAATTTCAATTCTAAGTACTAAGGAAATTTCAATTTCAATTTTTAGACTAAAAGCCTTGTAGAATTAGTTTAGTGGTTTCTAAAAACATAACACACTTAAAAATTTGACTTAAAACGAGGAAGATAGAAGCGGATGAAGGTTAAAGTCAAAAATAGAAGAGAATTAGATAAAATCAAAACTTTGGAACAAGTTGAGAGATTTAGGAGGGGGTTAATATTAATACATCATAACCAAAAGAAAAACTCAATTCCAAGTTGTTGATTAGGAGGAATTAATGAATGAAGTTTGAAGAACCGATGTGCGGTCAAATTTCATCCCTCAATAACTTATAGTAGGAGAGTTTGATTAGCAAGTGTAAACCCAATCTATAAAACTAGAATAAGTACCTACAAAAAAAAATATAAACTTTCTAAAAATAGTAAACTGATAGGAGTTAGACTGAGACTCAAAGAACAAAGAAGGCTAATCCATAACTTGAACATTAGATTAGAATGATAACTTAGAACCATTATCTTGTAGAGTGAGACAATTAGAACCCATATGTGCCTCAAACTCCAAAAAGGACTCAAAACTCAAGGAAATATCATAAGACGAAGTTCTAGGCTAGAATTGGATGAAAGTTTATGGAAAGCATCTATTTAGGACCAAACTTTACGATTAGATAGGAGTAATTATCTTAAATACACCCTCAAAATTTCAACTTCTTTTGAATTAGGGAACTACCTGTCGTACGCGTAGTATGGTAGTAAGCGCTCTTAACCACAACAACGTGGTAAGATGATACGGAATATCGTCCTAGGGAACCCCAGAGTGTGTTCTAAATTCCTTCTAATCCGGTTAATGTGACTACTTCAAAATATCACTTCCCGCCCGGATTCTATCTCTTTCCGGACTCCACCGGATCCGGATCGTTTCCGACACCAGATCCGTAACTCAAATACACGGTTTTTGATACCTCTGTTTTACCCTTAGAGGGTCCTTTCTTACTTTTTAAGAGGGATAAGGACAACACCACTCCTTGTATCTCACAAACTCTGACTTCCTAATGACACGTACCCAAAGAACTTTCCGTCACAAACAAGGAACAGACTGGCTGATCCTCACAACATCGGATTTATCCAGAAGCAGGTCACTCAGAATACAACCCGACACCCCTTGCTACAACGACAGATACAGGACTTACCCGAAAACTGAGACGGGGTTTGGTACTAGAACTTCAATTTGTGTTTGCAAACTGGCGAAACTTTCCGGGTGAGCGGGGTTTTTCCACAGACGGTTGCTTATCTCCGCACGAAACCCTCCTTGGCCTTCTGGACTCGCACCCACACCACCAACGCCGGACTCCGCACAACTTCCTGCACAACGCTAAAACCCCTTCCCTAGACAAACACACAGTTCACAGACTTGGGAAACCCTGAATCCGGACTCTTCCTTACCACCTCTCTACTCTTTAGCCAAAACTATCAAATATGCGCCCAAACCACCTTAAAAACTTCCAAGCAAAAGGAAAGCAAGGACCCACAAGAAAACTAAGGTAATGAATAAAAAGACAATAAAACGCAAACATATATTTACTGCTCAAAAATAAGGAATAGCAAGAAAAAGAATGAAGGACCACAAGCAGTCCCTTCTTTTTATAAGAAAAACAACATGCCGGAAAACTCGCGGAAAGTGCCACTAAGCCCAATCCTAAACTGCCCTAAAGGTCCGGGCGGATAAGGTCAACTAAAACTTAACCTTGAAAATCCGGAATCCGGGTTCTGTACGAGACCCGGAACTCCTAGTCTAACAAAACGTTAACTGAAAACACTACCAGTCTAACAAGCTACTTTCCTTTCCTTGATTTCTTCGAACTACTATCAAACCCTAACTGCCCCCCGAGTGCTGGCCTTGCCTTGGGGTGTTCGAAGAGACGCTCGGGTGATAATGGATGTCTTCCGGACAGGGGGACTGTCAGAATCCGTCTCATCCGTATGGACTAAAGATCGATCCGCCTTCTCCAACGACTTCGGATCCTCCTCAACTTCTGCCTCCTCCGAGATCTCAATGGGAGCCGGATCTGGTGTAGGCATAGGGGACGATGGAGGCGGCTCGATATCCTCAAACTACTCCGGATGCGTACGCACCGGATTCTGCACAAGCTCGATCCGGGCATCCAGACTACTTCGGACTGGCATATCCGGACCCAGAAGTCCGGGACCCTGTCCCCCTGAAGTGACAATGTTGATCAGTGACCCAAACTGACCTGTCTGTTTGATGGGCGAGATGGGAGGTTGCGTAGCCGGAGTTGTGATGACATCCGGAACTTCCGGAAATCCCCCGAAGTCGAGAGGCTTGTTCGGATCCATGTTCGCCATCATGGACCGGAATTCCTTCAATGACGCCTCCATTTTGCTCGACATCTCCACCATCACTCGTACTATCTTCGTGTGGGTGAGGGCTGCGGACGTCTTTTGTATCTCATCGTAAAGGGCCGCTTTGTGGTAGAGGTCGGTCGGACTGACTATCCATTTTTGGAAGGTCTGGAATGCTTGGTATGCCTTCTACATCGCCTCTTGAAACTGGTGCAGCTCTCCTTCCGTCCAGGTCAGCTTCCCCTTCAGCTCGTCCCGTTCCGTCTTTAGGTTCCGGATTTCCGTCCTCATCTTGTTCCATTTCGACTCGACCGATAACGCCTTCAGTGCGTCTAGAAGGTTTTCCGATTCGTAGTGTATCACTTCTGCGGATCGGAGTACGATCTCCGTGAGCCTGTCGTGGTAATCCTTCACGGTCCGGATCCACTCTTCTCCGCACTCGAAGAACCGTGGTCCTTCCCATTCCTGTTTATCCTGGATGAGGAAGGGACCCGGAAATTTACCTCTGGCTGCCGGATCCGTAGACTTCCGTCTTTTGCTTGCCGATGCCTGCTCCCGTTCCTCCTTCTCCCTTTGCGTCTGCTTCGGTTCCGGATCCGTCTTTGCGTCCTTGGCTTCCAGCTTGGCTTCCTCCTCCTCGTTCTCAGACTCCCGCGTCTCCGGCTCCTCGTCATCAGAGCAGTGGCATTGGAGCATGATTAACCCGGTCTCGTAATCCGTCAATTCATCTTCCATTAGCAGTTCCCAGTACTGGTACAGGTGGAGGAGGTACGTGCTGAGCGGGTTCGGCTTGTTCTTCGCCAAGTTTCCGGTACAGCGCCCCACTACGCTCGCCACGATCCGGCCCCAGTTAACGACCCGGTCCTGAAACGCTCCAAAGATCGTGTTGGCCATGGTTACCGTAACCCGCGAACTCTTGTCCGGATATAGGATTGGTAGGAGAAACCGGAGCAGTCGCTTGTGTCGCTCGTCCCGGCAGTCCTTGATGGCGTACCCTTCCTTCGGGTGCGGCGGATTGACAAACTTGTGTTGATGATACTGCTCTGTCCGAGCGGCAAATCCGGTTCCGGTTCGCGGGAACCCGTACACCTCCGCCCACAACTCCTCCGTCCACTGGTCCGGATGCCTTCGTACGGTCTAGTCGTACTAATTCGGAGCACCTGCCGCCAACTCCCGGAGGACCTGGTCACTGTGGACGTTCCAGGGTTTCTTCAGCAAACCTGCACACCCTAAGACGTTCAAGTTGTCCTCTAACTGCCGCAAGTGTAGCTGATCTTCCGGAATTACCGGACTAATCTTACGGGCCGGTACTATATACCATGTACTAACCCCTGCCATCCGTCTCACCTCTCCTATCGCCGTAACCCTAACTGTCGCAACCGGAATTTTCTATTTTTTCTAGGAGTCGAGAATTTAGATTTTAAATCAAGTGGGACTAAGCCGGAAGGGCTTAAAGTTTAGAAAATGGTTTAGACTTAGGACAATTAGGAGAATAAACTAGCTACCAACCGGAATCAGAATGGAAGCCGAAAAGTATTCTAATTCCGGACTGAGACCGGAGGACCGGAAGATCAGATCATAAGAAGGCTGGAAACCGGAAGGGAAATCTGGACTAGTTTTCAGGGTATATAAACCCTGACTTAGGGTTTGAGAGCTCATTTTCACTTTGGCACCCCAGCTCTCAGACTCTCTCTCTCAGACTCTCTCCAGCTCTTAAGCGGGGTTTTTTTTTTTGTGTGGTGTGTGAGCTCAGTTTCACTTAGGCGTTGTGGGATTTGAGGAGGCGCTTGGCTAAAGGAGGGCGCGCGGATTGATCAGTAGGCACAAGACATTAGATTGGGTTTTGGGTGGGATACGAGACGTGCGGCCAGAAGAGAGAACGTGAGGTAGAGGTAGAAGTGAGGACGGATGCCTAAACGCAGTGGCGCCGCCACTAAACCAAATGCGCCTCAAGGAGAAGTAAAGTTGAGAGGGGTGACGCCGGTAGAACCCAAGACCGATCGGGAAAGGGCGGAGTTGATCGACGACCTGACGGCCATGGGCTATGAAGGGCTTCACGGAAAGCCCTGGAGGTTCAAAAACGAGGAAGTGATCCGGGAGCTGCAAGTGGGCGCTCCAAATCAGTTTGCGAAAACTGTCCGGGCAGCGCCGGACAAGTGGACCGAAGAGATCTGGAGGGAAGTGTACAATTTCCGGGAAGGAAGGACGTCCAAGGCCAAATCCCGGGACAGCTATGTGAAGGGGCTGTTTTCCCAAGGAGCGGATTCTAAAGATGGGTTCGCTGTGGCGGATTGCATCAACTCGCGGCATCGGTGTCTGTTGGAGTTTTTGCTCCCCATCCTCTATCCGGAAAAGCCAACGATATTGACCTACTCGGTGGGCAATACCATTTTCGGAGCTTTGAGCAGGGAGATGCGAGTGGATTGGGCGAAGTACATGTGTCTATTGGTGGCCAGACTTTGCGCCAATACCAAGAAGAGCAGAGGGACCCCGCTCTGCCCCTACCTCTTCCACCTCTACCGGAAGCAAGGACTCCTCACAACAACCGAGGAGAGTGAATGGAGGGCCCAGATGGCTCTTGCCAAGTTCGGCGCGTCGAACGATGAGAGTTCCGACACCGAACACGATAGTACTCCGCCAACCGGAACACCCAAGGAGAATATGCAAAACTGGCAAGAGAAAGACGTAGAGGACGATGGAGTACCCCTCATACACCGGAAACTACTGAAGACAACGGTGGGGAACCGAGGGTCTCCGGCTGACAAGAAGTTGGGAGGTTAGCAGGGAGGAAAGCCGTCTCAACCGGATGGGAAGGGGATGGCCACCCAGACCAAGACCTGTCCGGAAGGAGGAACTCTTCCGGCTAAAACCGAAACACCGAAGAATGGACCCCGGGAAGCAGACAAGGGAAAAGCTGAAGCTTCCGGATCCAACGAAATTTCTTCACTGAGAATATTATTGCAAGACATTCTCTTTCGATGGTTGTATAATTGCGTTCTACGGAGGTGAGTTGTCAACTTGCGAAAACAATTGGATGTTCTTGGCCGGTGTCCTCTACTACTTGGCATAACGTACTTCCTACTGCCATAGCAGAAACGTCACAATAGACGTGAAATGGCCAACTCCAATCAGGTGCTCTTAATACGGGGGCGGTCGTTAACTTCTCCTTGAGTCCATCGTAACTTTGTTGACATTCTGGGGTCCAATCAAATTTAACCGTCTTTTTGGTTAAATTGGTAAGTGGTAGTGCTTGTGTGGCGTAGTCTTCGATAACATCACGGTAATATCCGGTATGACCTAAGACTCGTTGCACCCCTTTTATATCGGTAGGAGTAGGGAGTTTAGAAATAACTTCCACCTTCTCAGGGTCAGCCATCTTCCCATCTTTTGAGACAACATAACCCAATAAAACTCCCCTCTTGACTCCTAGAAATAACTTTGTTGGGTTCAGTGCAATGCCGGTTCGACGACACCTTATTAGGCATTCTCAAACCAATGCTAGATGATCTTTACTAGTAGACTGAGTACTAAAATCATCAATATAGACCGTCATTGATTTATGAAGTAGGTCTGAAAATGCGTAACTCATAACCCTTTGAAATGTTGATGGAACATTGCAAAGACCAAATGGCATTACTTTATAGATGAATGTCCCCCACGGGGTGATAAAGGCTGTCTTTGACCAGTCTTCTGGAGCAATTGCAATTTGATTATAGCTTGAATACCCATCCATAAAAGTAAAAAGTTCATTTCCTGCTACCTCATCTACAATAGTATTAATAAAAAGGTAGAGGAAAATGATCCTTCCGTGTGTGCTTGTTTGATTGCCGATAATCCACACACTCGTAACTTGCCATTTTTCTTCCTGACTAGCACCATGGGTGATACCCAGTTAGTGATCTCGACCGGTACAACGAATTGGGCTTGTAATAGTTGTTCTATCTCTGCCTTGACTACGACTTGCAGAGATGGATTCATTCGCCTTTGTCTTTGTCTGATTGGTACAGTTCCTGAATGTACCGGAATAGTGTGTTGAGCTATGCTGGGGGGAACTCCTCTAAGATCTAGATATGACCATGCAAACACATCCCGAAACTCCATTATCAAAGATCGGTATTTTTCAAGTTCTTCTCCTTCGAGATGTGTTCCTACTTTAATGAGCTTAGTTTCCTCCTCTGGAAAGGATACGTCTATCTCTTTCCAATCATTCGTTTGTACGTGAATAGGATTGGTGGGACCGTGATACCAATCGTTTGGTACTGATGGATATGTGACTACATCTGATCCTACTTGCAATCCTTCTGAAGTTTTGCGAACATGTAATGGTGGAATGAGGGCTTCTTCTAGTAAGATGCACTATGAGAAAGTCTTGTTTTTCCGGACAAGTAGAAAAACGTGGGTACATGTTGACGTTGACATTAGCCATGTCAACTGTAAATGTCTAGAAAAATTTGTTTTACTTGACAAGGAGAAAACAGGAGGAAATGGAGACAAACGTCCATTGTTTTAAGTAGAACAGCACAATGGACAGGGTCACTTTGTGGGCAGAAAAGAAGACAGCTGGCAACGATGGCAGTGCCACGTGGGTGTGGCCTGCCCGCCCTTTTTTTTGGGCTGTAGCCCGTTGATGACGTGGAAATGAACGCCGGAATGTGGGGGAAATTACGTGGCATGTACGGTATCCGAGGTGGCCTGTCCTGTCAGTAGTTTCCGACGGGGTTTTGCACAGTAGAACATGCTGAAGAGGACGTTGTGTGTAACATACAGATGCCTTGTTATATGTCATGAAGAACAAGGAGGTACTGGAAGTGATGTTTTACTTGTGGGGAACCGTGCCATTTGATATGCTAAACACATGAGGTACAACGTTTGTACTTACATTGTCGAATCTGCTATGACGTGGGATTGAATGAGCTCGTCACTTCTGTTGCCTTGGAAGACGTCGCCTCCAACTGCAATGCTCGCTTGAGTAGATGTTCGATGTGTCATGACCTCTGTTGGATACAACGTTCGACCATAGCGTGAACTCCTTCCTGAAATTCTGAACCCTTGTTGCAAGAAACGTTGCATTCCGGTAATCCTCATGTTTCATTGGACATAAACTATTACAGTATAGAGTGACAATAGCGCTGAGGTCACAATACGATAGACAGTGTTCATGACATGTTCTCAAACGACAGTGACGAGCACTTCTTGTACAGTGCTGTGCAATCTAATGAAGTCGACCACGTAGGACTGTGAAGGAATATGTCTAGAATGCTGTTGTAT
This sequence comes from Rhytidiadelphus loreus, assembly GCA_947034895.1. NCBI lineage: Eukaryota > Viridiplantae > Streptophyta > Bryopsida > Hypnales > Hylocomiaceae > Rhytidiadelphus > Rhytidiadelphus loreus. The sequence goes on along the minus strand of OX344765.1, from coordinate 20,236,443 downwards.
TCAGCGTGTAGGTATCATTCTCAATTGTAGCCTTGCATGTGTGCAGACGTCTGTCATAAAATGAAAATGCGTTCTCTAGCATAGAAGTCGCAGACATCATGGTTGATCTCTTATAAGAACGGCCCTGTGATAATGACAAAGCGTATGTGCAATGACGAAGTGCACCCTCATTGTTCACAGAAAGGAAAATTTTTATTGCAAATAGTTGCATGTAGACATACAGGAGCCGACTATTGTTTGTAGGACAAGGAGTTGTAAAGCATACCTCGCATCCCTCTCTAAGAAGCATGGAATTAGCAACTCATTACTACAGACTCATTGCATACAATGTAAGCATACATGCAGCGAAAAATTGAGTGACCTGAGTATGGTGGATGGTACCGCACATCATTTGCCCGTTCCTTGGAAGTCGATGCAGAGCTGACAAAATGCAGTCATGGACAGTGCATGTCTTATGGTTGCTTGGATACGTCATGCTTCGTGCCAAAATTCGAGGTGTGCATTCGTAGTGTTTGCATTCAAGCAAATTATATGACGTTGCTATACAATGACTACGTTCTGAAGTAGAAGTTTCCGCTATTGTCCTTCAGCTGCAAACCTACACAGCCCACAGTATAAGTGAATTTCGATTGTCGTACATGGAAACTCCTTTGCGTTTGTTACATGTGCTTCACTGTGCTCTGCAAATGCTGAATGCCTAGGTGGCCTGCCATGGTAGTTCATGCAAGAAGTAAAAGTACTTCCAAACATGCCGATGGCAAAATAGTGCCTGCCTTGTAGTATAACCATTTATTATGCGGGCCCTGCACTGCTCCAGAGCATCTGTAGTACGTGTGACTTTCAGAAATCTAAACTTCGATGACTTGAGCAATAACACTATAGGTGACATGTGACTTACCAGTGACCGAGCACACACGAAGTCTGAAGAAGTCACTCATTCGATTGCATGTTGTATGCATTCCTTCACTTCATTTACGGTGCCCCACATGTAGAATTGCAGCTAGTTTCCATGGCTTCCAATGCGCTCGTCAGACCGCGGAAGAAGTCAAGCTTCAGAGTGATTCCGAGATATGGAGTTCAATGACCTGAACATGGAGGACAGTTGTACAAGTACGTTCCATGACGAGGACCCTACTCAAGCATTTCATGTGACTTGTGAGTGACATTTTAATGACATGCTGTCGTGCCACCTGTAGCGTGGCCAGCGTAGCCATTTCCATTATAGAAGTTCTAGCAAAAGTGAACAAAGTACAGATCAGCCAATAACCCCGACATTGAAATCCTGTTCCTGCGTACAATTAGTACAACATGAGTACCTATATGAAGAGAGAATACGGAGTATCCTCGAACGCTAAGCTGTTCCACGTTTCAAGAGCAAGAGCTCGGTCGGAACAACCAATTCTTCTTAGAAAACTGAGTACTTCGCTACACAACTGAGGATGGGATGAAGCGCTATGTATGAAAGTACAGTAGCATAGAAGTCCAAGCGTCGGTATGTACTTTACCTGAACATTGCAGGAACGTGAATGATAGTTTCCATCGTCCATCGGAAAATTTGATAATTGGCAAGTCACCTACATATGTCTACACGACTTTCCAATGCCGCGGACTGCTTCGCCGTGGAGCTCAACAACAAGAGACCCTTTCTTCGCATATGTGGAAACAGAAGTTTCAATATGTCATCCGCTGAAGTAAGAAATCGTCGTTGCTTGTCCTTTCTACCACTGGCATTGAAAACATTGCTTCTGTACAGAACATCATTTTCTTCCATTAGCGTCGACATTGAGTGTTCTCTGCAGGTGATCGTAAGCTTCAAAAGTTGTTGCTGTTGAACTTTGTGCCTCAGAAGACCATCTCATCTTCAACAAGTATGATACCTTTCAGTAATTGGCACTTCATAGGCACTTATTCACAGAAAGTGTAAGTTCTAGGCGTCATAGTTGGCATCGCCTACTTGTTGCCCAATGAAGTCTGCAAATGAATAGGATGAACATGGTTGATATGTCAGTGCCAGCTAAGTGTTTACCCATTTGCACACAAATGTGAAATTCTACATATAAGACCATTTAGAATCCCCTCATTCACAACAATTTCTGGTACAACACAGCATATACAGTAGTATCTGCATGCTTCGGTCCTTCCATTGAATTAATATAGTGAACATGTGCAGAATTACACATGGATGATAAGAAGTTCACAGTACATTTAAAAGCAGGGAAGCGACTGCATAGCCCGTGCAAGTTCAGAAGGGAATCCACTATGGACATTACCACGTCCGCAGGACATGGCTGCACAGTTCCTAGCCCTACAAGCTTTCAATTTGCAAATGCAGTCCATGCACACAGTGTACTTGGAAGTTCCTGTCCTAATAAATGTTTTCCTTCAAAGTAGTCCCTAAATATACAATACTCGGAAAACAATGACTGTAGTTTTTGCACTTGCTAGCGACGACGGCAGTCATGCACTGCACATTTGACTTTCTCTTCTTCTCACACATGATGTGCGCGGATAGTTGAGCACAGTGTAGAACAAGAATGCTCCTCACATGCATCCCCTGCAAGACAGTTACATCACTTGTACAGAAAACCTAGCGTGCCTCTTCGGTATGAATTCATCGACATCTGTCTTTCGCGAACCTCGCTGAATAAGAAAGTACCAACTACATGCACATTTGAGATAGGAATCACCAACTGCTAGAAATCGTACTAAGCGTACATTACAAGAGTTGTTGTTGCATACCTTGTATAAGGTCATGAAGTGAAGCATGCTCCTTTTTGCCACCAATCCCAATTCAGATGAAGGTACTGCACGCACCTTTGCTGCAGAACTCTTCCTTTCGACTCTTCAAAACGTACACTACAAGAATTTGAAATGCATCGCTTCTACATGTTCAGTATGGAAATGAATGTGGAAGTTGACATGTCAATTATGTATAGCTTCCGAAGACTGGTCATGCAGAACAAACTGATAGAGCTAGGCAATACCTTTCCAAGCGAGTGCCATGTTTGCCACCGAAGGTACTTCACTTGTACGAGGTACTGCGGACCGACATTTGCATTTCCAGTAGCCTGTGGGAGGTCATGTACGACCGATTTCACACCTGTGTCTACAGAAGCGATGTTAAGGGTTCACAACTTCAGAATTGATAAGAACCTTCACAAAATTGTTGAATGTCATGAATGGCAGGACTAATGAGCAACGTTAGTGTGCAATCCAATCAATGACTCCGCTTTCACAAATGCCTGAAGATGACGACGCTCACTGTACACATGGTGTTCGCTACGCCTGGTTGTTGTTGGCGTCATCGGTGTCAACACTGTAAGCCTTGTGCAGACCGCTTGAAACCTCATCCCCACATTCTGTACTCATTGTATAGATGGGGAGAACATGGCTGAACTGTTACTCATGGAACCTCAATAACGTGCTACCCATACTCTTCAATGAGAATCCTCGTCCATTGTGAATGAACATGCGACATCGTTCTCGAAACAATTAATTCCATGTCCTGTGAATTCAGCGCAATCACTGCCACACAATTTGACGACAAGTAAGATGTTCCAAGCGCTGCTAACATGGCCATCTGGTCTTTCCTTTATCTTGTTGATATTCTAACACCTAATACGTTGGATTGCATTCTCTATCATTACGCTGCATGTACTTTGAAGACTTCTTTTCATATAGCCACATGTCGGCGTGTACTGTAGCACAATGAATGAAGGTTGTGAATGTAAAACACAACATGCATATTGTACTTGTACTCACATGAAATCTGTCTTCTCAAGAAGGCTTCATAATTGAACATGGACAACTTGTCGTACCTGATCATAGAGTGCGCCTCATATCCACAGCCTTTCTTCTAGAGTTGCCATGCTGATAGAAGTGCATGTTGTGATTGTCTCTTCCAATGTCCGCAACAGAACCGCCGGAAGTTCACGTTCCACACGAACGACTGAAATACATTTTCTTGTCTCTGAGACGGACAACAGTGACTGAGCAGGAGACCACCGACCACCCAGTATGCAGACCTCCATGTCGATCCCAGAAGACATGAGCGCTAAGAGAACATGTACCCAATGACAATGACAAGAATTTCGTTGAAGTTATAAAGTTCATGAACTACTGAAACTACTACACAGCAAAAGTAGGCAACGGACTCATAAGATTGCTTGCCGTCCAATACGCTAAGCTTTTTAACGCTACAAGGGCTTCATGTGACTACAGAAGCCATGCACAACATTCAGTGCTTCGTACTTCGAAAGGCAAGTTTTCAGTCCACTGCGCTGGAGACGATGTTACTGAAACATTCAACGTGCTCCACAACCGTGTATACAGCAGTTTGCGTTTGCGGACATTTGTGAACATGAACCAAGTCATTCATTGACAACTATGGACAATAAATCAAGAAGGCTTCATGGAAGTCCTCACCTGTACATGCCTGGGTTCCTCCTCTTCCAATTTTGAAAAGCAGCAGGCTTTCTCTGTGGCCTGTATTGCTGCCCTGCGATAGCCAAGTACCAGAAACGAACAACCGCGGCATACTGGCGATGCTCTTGTGTCTCACAGGTACATTGTTGCCCTCCTGCAACATGCAAACACGAATACACTGTACTACTCAAATCACGTGGGCAATGCTCATGCACAGTTACATTTAAGTAACAATGCATGCATTGTACATATTTCACTGACAAAACACTTCCGATGAGGTCAATGTCATCAGCAACTGCTGTTAGTGAAGGAAGCAACACATGTTCTATAATAGACAGCGGACAGTGATAGATAGATCTCCCATTGAGCAGAACACTTGTAGCATGTACAGTCACTAACTGTAGAAGCAGTGGTCGAATGCAGTTGTTCCATTCTGGCGCCACACTACATACCAATACAGTTCCTGCAATCCAGAAAGCATGACAAATGCAGACGGAGAACTCAACATGCTCCAAGTCAAACCCCACGTTCCTCATATGTAGTATGAAGCAGTATTGAATAGGTGCAAGCACGGCTAGGTATAGCTTATGCAATTGCAAGTGTGCTTTCCTTATTCTCATGCAACTACGGTTTGTAAGTACATTTACTGATACGCGAAAACAAAGCAACAGATAGTGAGAAGACTGCCATGTCAAGTTCAGCGGCATTTCAAGTGTCCAAAAATTACTTCACTTGTGGAAAGCAAAGTAAACTTGAACCTCCGCATACACTATGTACATGGACGCATGAAGCAGTTGTTCATGGCAAGTCCCAATTTACAGTTCTTTATGTTCCACCTGTACACTGTATATATGCCGTTCCGAAGTGCTGCATCCTTCATATTCAGGGATTCAAGACGCAGTCATGACTTTGTACGTTGAACTCCGAAATATGGAATGCTACTTTCCAATACTGCCGTGGTAGACCAACAGTTAGACAATAAGACGCTGCCGTTGTCATTGCCGTGCACGCTTAGTTCCTGTACACTGTTCTATGCAGACACTGTCGATCTTCACTTCCTCTTCGACGCTTCGGCTCTCTTGGCTGCAGGAGTCTACAATAGCACAACTCGAATATAAGGTTCTGTGCTTATTGGTATGAAAACATGCAACTGAGACAGTGTATGCACTGACCGATTCCAGTACGTCTGTGTGTTCATGTGTTGTCCGAGCAAAGTACTGCAAGAAATGGACATGTCCACGAAGTACGACAAAATCAAAGGCGTACACAACCTTCATGGTGCTGTCAGTAGCTTTTGATGTCGTCGCGCCTTTGAGAGCACCGGACTTGGGAGTCTTTGCAGCCATTGCTGCCTTTGTAGGAAGCCCCTTTGCTTGACTCCTCACTGTGCGTTTACCTTGCACTGCTGAATCCGCTACGCCTCGCACTACTGGATTATCCTGCTAGTGCAAAACCAAGAGCAATTTAGGTTACTATATAAGCTTCTTCACATGAGCATGGACAGGGGAGGTGTGCAGAACAACGTCACAAAGCTGTATACATGAACACAGACATGAACGGCTGTACTACACACGCATGGTCCGCAATACACTGTTGTACAACACTTCTTTCCAATCATCCACAAGAACAAAGATTGATCATGCAACAGACTGCCATTCCAAAGAGGAACAGTGAAAATGAGTTCGGTACAGCAGGATGTCCATGACGACGTGGTGCAGGACGTCCTCCATTACCAAATCCGCTTCCATTTTCCTACTGTCGTTCAACATGTTCATTTACGTTGTTACAGCAACTATGCGATAACTTTGTGTACCTACCTTTTGCATGGGCATTTGCTTCCCAATGTTGTACAATTGAATTCGGGAGCCAGAGCAACTAACCTTTGGCAGTAATGCATTCTCTTCGGCGGAGACTTCAGAGTCAATTGGTTGAACAATGCTTGAGTCATCACCAAGTGCATAGACGTCCACTTCTTCTGCGACACTGTCTTCTGCATTCACAGGAAGAAGCGGTTCCACAGAATTGACGGTTTCCTGGGCGCACGGTGGAGCAGGCACAGCCGCCCCTTCTGTGACCTCCGTCACTGGAATCGAGGACACGTCGGTCACGACGTCAACATGTGGAGTTGGCATACCTTGTCCTACCGTTGTGGCCTCTTGAGCGTCCTCATCACCATCGCTTTCTAGGAGTGCATTCATTTCAGCAGAAGTGAATGCTGTACAGTCTTTGGATACAACAAGTCCCTCGTCGGAGCCCGTCAACATGGCAGGCTGAATCAACTCCTGCATAGTTCTTCTTCCATTGCCAGGCCGATTCTGTAGTACGTCCATGACTAACGCCTCCAAGCGCAGCTGGGCTGCATCAACCTTCGACTGGTGAAGCGCCATTGCCAACTCCATGGCATTCAGGCGTGTGTGTACTTCATCCATGTCCGCTGACGAATCAACAGGACCTCGGCGCTTCTCCTCTTCTTGGCGGGTGAATTCTACTGCAACCGCAGCTTCAACTTCCTCCGGAAGCGGAGGACGTTTTTTGTCCAATGTCTGCACAAACAAGAAGCACAGCAGTGAATGTTGTCCACCACATCGGAAAATGATGACGTCATATACAAAACATACATCATTCCAACTAGTAGTTCTCTGTGTACTTCAGGATGCCTTCATTGCAATTGAACGTTCCCTTGTACCCGGTCCTACAGATGTCTAGTACAAGAGAAAGATTACAATTCAATTGAGAAGCTTACTAACTGCACCAACATGTTCCTCTCGATTGTTTGCAGTTGTGTAGCCCTGGAGCCCTTGTTTTTCGAAATTGACCGCATGTGCTCAGACATTTGCTTTGACTCCTCTGTTTTGCGCTTAGCGCATAGAATATTCCATTGTTCCAGGTCGACGTCAGCAGGCTTTTTCTTGCCGGCATCTATGAGCTGGTTGATTTTCCAGCGAGCGTGAATTAAAGCCTTCGTGATGAGCGGTCCTAGCCAGTGGTCGCTGATCTTCATGCACGGGCCTACCAGACGCCACTCTACCAGCAACAGTACATGTCATTAGAAATGGACTTCCGTTCTGTGCTCATTCATTCGTACTGGTACTTGCCTCAGATACAAGGACCACACTCTTCCGCCTGCACGCTCCATACGCCATGTCAAAAATGGAAAGATAACAAGTTTAATACTGCCATTCTGAATGTCTTTATAGGAAGTGACATTATAGACAGTGAGGTGAAGGACACAGGCCTACTACAGACGACTTTCACAACAGCGTGCATGTCAGATTGTGTACTTGACGAAAAGGCTAAGTGTTGTCAGACCTGCATACAGTCTCTCATACAGACGTTTCCGGTCATGTTTCTCCTGCTGGTCCCAACCCATAGTGACATCGAGATCGGCAGCAAACAAGCGAACGTCCTCCCGTAGAGTCTTCATCATTTTGCCATGCGGGAAGCCTATGTCGTCTACCATAATCGGTTTTTTGATGACCTTCCCCTTGGCATCCATCAGCTGCTGCACGGGGACTTCCATGTCGTCCTCGTCATCAGTTGTATGTTCTCTTGCTTCGTCTGTTTCCTCTGCACTGTCGGATGGAAGGCTGCAGAAGGAAAACAAAACTTTGAGAACTGTCATTGCTACATATGAATGTCGGCGCATGTGCCACTCACTGCAGTCTTGGCAGGCTTGCAAAAGCAGGCACAATTACTTCAAGAAAGCAAGCCTAGATACATATTCCGCTGCACCCTTGTCGTCTACAAAGATGGATGTGAAGCCTGCGTCTTCAAAGTTCTGACGCCCTATTGCATGTTGCACGTAACGGAAAGGACGTCCACGAGGACGTCCAAAGAAACGTCTCTTCTGTTTTCCACAACGTCCCCGCCAACATCCAAGGTTTTCAAGCCCCTCCACTACAGTCTTCCAGTAACAGCATGTTGCAGGGCACAACTGTTCCGAAGAACATGAGCACATCATCGCGAAGAACAACAACAACATCGACCCGGACGATGAAAACGCTGCTGTGCTGTGCAAGACTTTCACGGGAGAAGGAGGGCGACAACAGTCACCTGTCAGGCGCGGATATGGCGCGTGCATGCTCCCTTCGCGACGGAGCACAGTCCTCTTCTGATGATGGTCGCTCCTCAAAGGCCACAGCCTTCCGCTTCCTCGGCCGCGCCATCGACGAAGATGCGTTGGCCTTTTCCTTCCCTTGGACAATATTCAAACCGTGCTTGTTTTGTGCTCGTTTGCTGCGAAGCTCTCCAATTTGACACATTCTTTGCTCCCGTGGATTCCGTTGAAAGTCATCCTCTCGATCACTGCTGTCCTCGCCATGTGCTTCAGAACGCACTTCCATTCGCTGCACTGGAGTCGCACGACGGGGTGCCATTTGTGATCCTCCTATGGTCACACTCTGTGCAATTTCACTGGAAACCTACGAAAGCAATGCCACAAGAAGCTCAAACAGACGTTGGGCAAGAACTGACATCCCTAACAACTGTTGAGTGCACTCTGCAATGGCGCATGCTATAAGGGTTATGCGGCATGCATTTCCTACAGCAGCGAAGACTGATAATGCACTGAAAAATACTTCGGACGCACGCCATAATCGCCACTAACATGCATTACTCGTAGCTATACTTGAATAGTACAGAAAGTGGCAATTCTACGCTCACACGACGGTCATGTGAAGTGCACAGAAGCACACGGCATGATGCAATGCAGACGACCAATTGACGAAGGACTGGCTGTAGGGGACTTTGGTATGTTCATACGCAAGTAGCATCGCCACTGCACTTTGTTGAACGGCAGTGTATAAATTATAAAACCGACAAACACTTGCAGCTATGGACAATTTATAATTAGCATCGGCCACAAGCTTCCAACTTCATGTTGTAGCCTTCCGAGGACACAAGCTTGACATAACAAACCAGAGCAGGGATTCAGTGTCACCTTCGCCGGAAGAAGACAACGTGGAGAAGAACTGAAGAACAATGGAGTGCAATTCGGGCCGCCAACGTCCTGCATGCAAGCAATTGAAGGATTACCAAGACCAATGGCATGAGAAATGTTGTTTTCCAGAACATGTAGTGAAAACGTTTTCATGAGCTATATACTAGAAAAGCAGCAGAACCCTAGCATTGTGGCGCTTCTATGACCGCTGTGCCTATCACCGTGAATGTGTCTACCTTGTGGGCTATGGCGCAGTACTGAAATTAATGGGGACATTGGCGTCGCAAGCCAGAAAATCGTGCAGAAGACACTTCGTCTAGAGTAACGCAGAATTTCGAAAAAAAAAAAAGGAATATGACGGCCAGGCATGTGTCTTAGGGTTCCAGGACTTACCACAGTCGGAGGTTTGGCGACGCACGGAATCGCCGTGTACAATGTCGAAGCAGCTGCTGTCATTGGAATGTGAGTAGTGCCGAATGGACCCGAACTACTGAGTCCCCCTGCATTGCTTCGCCGTGGATCTGCAGTGGATGCAGACAAGGCAATTTCGTGCACGAAGTTCTGAAACACCCGCAGCGTTGCATCTGTGACGCACATGTCGGTCGCCGCCGTATGAGGTAAACCCTGATCCAGCCTTCGTACTCTATTCCTGTCATGCATTGCTGAATTTGAAGCCATAGCAAACTACCAGCATAGGCGTGCGCACAGCAGGGCGTGCGAAGGTAGCGGTCCACCGCCGGCAAGAATATGTGCACACTTCGTTCTGACAAGACGACGTGTACTGCTGGACACGTGGTGGAATGAGCAAGTACGCGAAGGGGACAATATAGTAGTCGGCTGCGTTGGAGGTTCCGTTCCGTTGGACGTCCAATGCAACGTCCCTCTGTTTTCGCGAACAGAGTGACGTCACTAACTATGTTATCGTGGACGTCATAGAGAACGCTGCTTGCGTGTTTCGAACGTAGTACTTGCATTCTGTCCATAGCAGCAAACAATGACAGAGAAGGAGAATGCGTAATGTGTGCGTCTGCACGGGCTTTCAGAATGCTGGCAAGGCACTGTAGAACATGAAATGTCGGTACATACAGGATTTGTAGGCCGCGCAGAGAAGTGATTGGTGCTTTGTTTGCTTCTCATGCATGTGACGTACTTTCTCGTACAGAAGAAGTGCGTCACACGCCATGCGTTGACGGTCTTACTGTTATGGCCTCATACGGCGTGCGCTCAGAGTTAGAAAATCTGTCACGACAGGTAGAGCTCACTTTCAGAACGTTCTTACTCTTCCGTTGCGTGGCAGTTCAGCCATTTTTGACGATGCAACAATGGAAGCAGGCATGCACTGAACTGCAATGGTCACATGCGTCCTCCTCTGTAGTGCCAGTAAGAAATACACAATGAACATGATGTCATCCTCGTTGTAGTTAGTGACATCTGCAATGTAGCTTAGGCGTGCACCAAGGGTGCACGTCATGTACTTACGTAGAAGGATATGCTGTACACCGGCAGTCCTACTGTGCCTGCACAGTGGAATATAAATAAAATGTAGGGGAACCATGGCCGTTGTACCAATGTACTATACACACGTAGTGCATTTGAGAAGTTCTGTTGTAGTAGTCCTTGCGTTGAATTTGATGACGTTGGCGTGAACGTTCGCTGTTACGTTCGCCTGTTCTGCAAGATGTTCTAGTGGACGTCCGCTGTGACGGGAGCCTGTTCTGGAAGACGTTGTAGTGGACGTCCGCAGTGAAGTGCACATGCTCTCCAGTACGTTGTAGTGGATGTCTTCAGTGACGTCTACGTTTTTTACAATACACTCAGTGCTGACAGTTTCGTCCAAGCGATGATGACCAACACAGATCGTTCGGGGGCATGCACATCGGCAGTGAGGGAATGCCAGTCAGTACTTCTCGACAGCACATGTCAACAGAAGTCGACGCATTGCAGAATGAGGAAGACGTCTTTGTGAACAGCTTGGAGGACTGCGTACACACCGAGAACCAACACTTAGCTGAGGACATGGACGCCCAACTGCGCGCGTATTGGGAGGATCTAGTTAGCCATTACACGACGCACATGTACTACTATGAGCGTGGTATAGTAGGTGGTCACAATTTCATGCCGAGCACCGTAGACGACATCTACAACCAGAACATGTATGTCATGTCTTGGTTCTATAACGGTTGCTATCCTTTTGACCAGTGGGAGGAAGAGTATGACAATTGGTTATATGAGCAAGTGTATGCAGCGATGGGGGAAGGGTAGTACGCGTACTTGCTTAGGAAAGCCTTTGCATTCTTATTCATTTTGTACAAGCTTGGAAACCTCTTGTTTGTGTCGGTATATCTCGTGGGCGTCTTTTGTACACGATACTCCCCGTCTAGTTCTCTGTATGGTAGTCACGAGTATTGTGCCTCGCTTTCAGATGTATACAATCCTCTCGTCATGCATTGTGCCATGTACCGAAGCTCAGTACACTGTGCTGTCTGCAAGTAACAAGCAAAATATCTCCCGCGGGTTTTCCCCTTCTCATATCATATGAAAGTGCTTCAGTATATGCAAGTGGCAGCAAAGCTCACAGCAGTGACGTCTTCTACACATGTGCTCCATTCTAGTATACCATATCTGCATTCACAATAGGATGTGAGAAACAGAAGATGCGGACAGCAGTTAGAGCATCTGTTTGTATGATTGAAAAATAAGCACACAGTAGGCGAGGGCTATGTGTACAGTTTAGGCATGGCAGGAATGCGAAGTCCATGACATTGTGAGGCCTTCCGTATTGTCGCAGAATTGGTAAATATGAAAGGAGCATGCCGAGGTCGTTCGATAACTGCAGTCGCAATGGTCGTGGGCGTCTGAAGTCATTGTTAATGGCGTCCATCCTCAACTTCAGCAAGCACTTGTAAGTGCCTCACGCTTATACAGAATATATGTTCTTCTTGTCGATGTGACTTTCATTCCTGCGTCACAGAGCACGCAGTTGTCAATGACCATGCCTTCGAAGAAACGGTGTGGTACTCTTAGAAGAGAATGCTGTAGCAATCACGTTCAATGCCCTGAAAAATGTGTTCGTTGTCACGAGCGGGATGACAAAAGCTATGAATGCTGCGGAACTGAGTTTTCATGCGCGCAGCTCGTATGTCCTTGCACGGCCATGTCACACACTGTGCGCTGTGCAAATGTTGCTGACAGCAACACGAATGCTACGCATGATTTTGTAGATTGCCTGATTTGCATACCATGGAAGACGAACGACATTGCACAGAAAATATATTATGTGTTCTGTTGAGCACACCTTCATTCCTATGCGTGTCCTTGTTAGTTTCCCATGTGATTCGACGGAAATGGCATTGAGCAGGACCTCGGAATCTCGGCTCCAGCGTTGCTTTGCACTACAGCTTGCACTATTGAACTCCGAAGTACTTCATGTGATGACATGTCCTTGGTGGTAGCAAGCAATTCAATAGTACAACTGCGTGACAATAATGTATAGCGTTGTTTTCATGAAGTTCAGAGAGAATGAAAACATGAAATTCGAGTGCACGGAGAGGACAGTTCGCATTGAATATACTGGCATTGTTTTCTGGAGATGACTATGATGTCGACTTTATTTTGTAAGCACATTGTCAGCGCGTTCATTGAAACACAATTACAAGAGAAGAAGCACAGCACGTTATGACGTTTGTATGCAGTCCATGCAGAGCACTCGTGTACAAGGTTCAGTTCCTTCGTCGTCCCTGGATTTCGTTTTCTACGAATGAGTGACACGTGCCCTTCATAGTGGACATTTCCGTGCAATTGTAAGAGTCGCGTGCAATGCTCTTGAGCCCTTTCTTGTATAGTACATGAACATGTACTCGTGACAATTGAACTCTGCAGTGCTCTTGCCCACTGCATGGGAAAATAAGAGTACATGTACGCTGACATCCTACATACATTATGTGGTTGTAGACTTGTAGTAGTACTATGAATACCATGTGTACATAAAAGGATGCACGTACTATTGTGAGCGGGCATGTTCACAAGCATTTGAACATTGTGCAGGATGAGGTGCTAGGTTTCTAGATGCAGTATTTCGGAATTCATTCGCGGAAACAACGTACAAACAAGTATATGTGAGCATCACGTTTCATTATGCGCCCTCAATTGCAGCAGCATGCTACTAGAGTGCGCATTGCAAATGACGGCCGCACACTACGCCACATCCCAGCGGGCGACCTCATTCTACAGACGGAGTTGCGAGTGGCAACAAAGCAGAATGTGCATGCTTTCTTCTGTCCCTGCCAAGACTGCCATGGTGGCTTACGCAAAAGTATAGCAATCATCCGAAAGCATCACGCTACAGTCAGACGCGATCCATTTCTGACGAAGTCAATGATTGGCGGAGACCCGCCCGAGGGATACCCTGCTCGCGGCATTTGGGTCGAAGATGTAGCATATGATGACGACATTGTCGAGAACGACGAAGCACTACATGTGGAGGACGCTGATGTACTGGACGATGTGCCAGACGTTCAGGGGGGGGTGTACTGATGCTCAGCCTCTATTGGACGAGTACCACGACGTACAAAGGCAAGTCATGGAGGCCCTCGATCGAGGAGATGCTCTACACAGGGAGACATGTCCTGCGGACACTTTGCAGGACAACGATGATATGGAAAGTGATGGCTTGGACGGTTTGGAGGATTTGTACGAACAAGCAACAACTCCGTTGTATCCCGGTGCAAAGACAAGTGTTGTTTCAACAACAGTTGTCATTATGAACATGTGCCTCATATTCCGCGTGAGCAACAAATTCACAGACGAATTGTTGCATTATCTGTCTGAAGACATGTTGCCATCGGGCAACAAGCTTCCCGGTAGTCATTATGCAGCGCGCAAGACAATCAAACGACTCGGTTTGAACTACCACAACATACACACATGTCCTGATGGATGTGTACTATTCGATGGCGAATATGCTTCTTCGGAGAGTTGTCCAAAGTGTCAGAAATCACGTTGGTTGGAAGGTAGTAGCAGCATTCCTTCAAAGGTCATTTGCCACTTTCCACTCATACCTCGGCTGAAGCACATGTGGCGATCGAAAGAAATTGCAGGGATGTTGACAGGTTACACTAAGCATGTCAGCGAAGATGGCATCATGAGGTCTGTAGTGGACAGCCCCGCATGGAAGCACATTGATAATGATGTTGCATTTGGCAACTTTGGTTATGAGAGGAGGAACATGCGCCTAGCATTAGCATTGGACGGCGTGAATCCATTCAAATTGAGCAATACGAACTGGTCAACATGGCCAGTGCTCATTTTGATTTATAATTTTGAGCCATGGTTTGTGACAAAGAAGTTCTTCATTTCTTTGTGCATCCTCATATCCAGCAAGCAATCCCCAACTTCAAAGAACATTGGTGTTTTCTTGAAGCCATTGTTGAGGGAGCTGAATGAATTGTGGGATGGAGTACCTGCATTGGATTTCACACAAGCAGAGGGATCTCGACGCTTTCTACTACGTGCTGTACTGATGTGGACAATTTCAGATTTCCCGGCATATGGACTCATAGCTGGTGTATGTTGTAAGGGATACAAGGCTTGTGTGTCTTGTGGTCCTGAGACAGACTCACGAATGGCAAAAACAGGTGATGTTCTAGCAGATGGTCGTAGTCGAGGGTCAAAGGTCGTATACGGCGGTATGCGGCGTTACTTGCCACGACATCATCCATATCGCCGCAACAAAAGATTCAATGGCAAAGTGGAGCATCGCTGCCAACCTCCTATGATGTCAGCTGTGGATGTGATGAGGTATGCTGCTTGGAGGCAATCTTATTTGGACCTTGGTGGGAAGGAGAATGCAAAAGATGATCCAGTGCATTGCACAGGCGTGAAAATACTACCCGCATTATTTGAACTATCATATTGGCAGGTACGTACCATTCTAGCATTTGGCACATCCATTAGCAAATGCATAGCATCTGCAATCAAGTGTTCCACACATGCATTGGAGAACTTATTTGGCAATACGTACTGTTTGGAACTGCATGGGGAAAATTGGTACTGCATGTGTTGCATAACAATGCACTTGTTCCAATCTTGGAATCTAATGTATTGTACCAATGATACAGTAGGACAACGTCAACAAAGGGAAATGTCTAGGCAGTGTAGTTTATAGGCGTTCTGCAATGAAAGCAACATGAGTGCTTGCAAGTAACTTGTACGAAGGCGATTTACGTTCTTCTACAATGTGTATAGAAACAATATATCTTCCAACCTAATGTATGTGATGGACTTTGTGACGCAGCATCTGTTAGCCCCACACATCTTGGATGTCATGCACTGCGAAAAGAATTTGTGTGAAAACATCTTGAAGACAATTCTTGGTATGAATGATAGTGCTGGAAGTCGACAAGATGCACAGGACTTGCAAGTGCGTGAAGAGATTTGGCTAAAAGCAGGTAGGCGACACCGAGAGGAGTTCTACATGCCACCAGCACCTTATGTACTGAAAGCAGACGAGCGCAGGGAGTTTGTGGACATAATTTCCAACATTCGCACACCCACGAACTACGTTGGCTCCATCCACAAGCGTTTGAAGGACGGAAAACTACAGTACATGAAAACCCATGACTACCATGTACTGATGCAACAGGTACATTTACTTCTATAATTTACGTATAAGTATTGTCAATGTGTGCAGAGGAGATGAAATTCGATGAAGGTTTTATTTGGTGTTCTTCAAGAATAGCAATTGATTATAATGACTATATAAACAACGTTCTATGCAGAATATACCTTTCACAGTAGACATACCGCAGTACATCAACTTCGATTTGCTCCATTTTGTAGAATACAAATGATAGCAGGAATCACAATTAATATGGAAATTCTTCAAGGACCTCAGCACTTGTCATTGAGAAAGATAGTATACAACGTTCACTATGGAATCCCAATGTCCAAACGCAGTATGAAACTTCTCTTGACAGTGTTATCGTATTATGCAGATTCTTCCTATGGCGGTTCGAAACGTCTTGGACGAGAATGTTCGTCTAGCCATAATAAAAACTTGCAGAGTTTTCCAAAAACTATGTGAGAAAGAGGTACGCCAGTCAGAGCAGGAGGAGTTGTTGCGAGACGTTGTTCTGGCAACGTGTATGCTGGAGAAGGAATTCCCCCCGACGTTTCTGAACATCATGTCGCATCTTCCAGTGCATCTGGTGCAACAATTATTCTTGTGCGGTCCAGTTCATTGTCGGTGGATGTATCCCATTGAGAGGTACATGAAGACATTGAAGGACCATGTTCGTACATTAGCACATCCCGAGGGAAGCATCGCAGAGGGTTACCGCATGGAGGATGCATTAGGATTCTGTACCGAGTACTTGAAGCAATATAGGGGAACTACGCAACGTGTCTGGGATCCTACGGAAGAAGCCAGCATGAATGATGAACTTCTACGGGCAAATGAGAAGAAGAAGCACAAATTGACAGACGACATGCGCCAGTACGCACACGCCTTTGTGCTTGACAATGCAGCAACACTCGAACCTTGGCGCCAGTAAGTATTTGTTCTTCCAAATTCATGTTTTCTTATCTAGCATGACCAAAAGTCCACAATGAAATGCAAGGCAATACTAGATTCATTTCCAATCATTCATTACATACAATTGCTTGCATCTATGTTCAGTACTAAAGGAGAATTTGACGAACGGTACAAGACGCTTCTACAACTACTCAGAGCGGGTACTCATGCAGCTTTTTAGACATGGACTTCACATTGTCTTGCACATGTTTGCAGCACACAGGAGGACGCTTGTATGCATACCATCGGACGTATGTGGTTTCTTGTGCATCGTAGTGAATTGTTGTTGAATGAAATTGCAGGCAATACATACTAGCAAAAGGACGTAGATGGACAGAAAGGGAAGCATATCGTTTACAAGCGCGTGCAGGTGCTGGTAGGCACGCTGTGAAGTACCCTCCTGAATTGAGAGACTTGCCATGCTTCTCAGACTGGCTGCGTTCGCAAATTAGAAACGCATTGCGTGCTGGTGAGCACGTGGATCCAGACGTTGTGCAATATGCACAACCACCAGAGAGATATGCCATATCACACAGACACATGCATGCATATGGAATGCATTTACGAGTACGGAGTTCCGAAGATGCCCTCGTCACGAGGGACTCCGGTGTTGTAGCGACTTTCACACGCCAACTACGTTGGGGTCTGGTCAATGGAATGCCAGCGGAGTGTACTGATGACTACGTTGGATACATAGAGGAAATCTTGGAATTGGATTACCGAAATCATTGCACCACTGTTCTTGTCTGTGATTGGGTGAAGGCAAGCCATGACATTCGGTATCCAACCATTCAACGAGATCGTTACGGCTTCAGCATGGCAAATTTCAACCACATGGATGGCGACGTGCATGCAAACTCCTTTGCGTTCCCCGTACATTGCCAGCAAGTGTTCTTTTCGGACGATCCACATAAACACGGCTGGAAGATAATATGCAGGACCGACGTCAGAGGGAGACGTGGTGAAGTGCAATTTGCTGAACCGAGTTCGCACGTAATCCATGTAGGCAATGATGACAACTTTGTAGGCCTACAACCACGCATGTTGGATGTCGATCCAACGAGAGAAGCAGCAACTGTGGGCGGGCAGTATGTTCGAATTGTACAGGGTCATTCAGCCGAAGCAGGCCTTGCAGTGCATGACTACGACTGATGATGCACATGTACGTCTCAAATAGTGCTGTGTGAAATGTGTGGAAGACTCTCATGTTCAAAAATATGTAATGTAAAAAACTAGGTAATTTACGCTTCTATGTAACGGCAGGGTATTTGTGTAACCAAAAAAGAGCAAGACAGTGTAGGCCATGCACGTCCGCTTCGATGTATGACTCCTAGAATGTGCATTGAAGAGAATGCCTTCACACATTTCGACAGCAATTTGGAGAACTATGTGGGGGGGTTTTCCAGTGTGGCGCGTGTGTAATGGAAAGCAACATGAGCCACTTCACGGAAGTTGTACATGCATGTTTTCAGTGACAAAGCCGAACACTATGTAAACCGGGCAGAAAGAGTGGTAGGCTAATTTCGAAGCACGTATTGTGGCTACAGAGGACGTTCATTTCCAGCTGAACTAGGACGAAACGATGTTCACTGCAACAACGCTTACATTTATCGAATTAAAACATATGAAACGTATGTTTTACACGTTTCAACAATTAGAAATGGTAACCAAAAAAGTCGTACAAGTGTTGAACGCCACCAATTGAGTGCAAGCACTATGCACTTCTTCTTTGCCTCCAGCGTTCATATTCCACTCATCGATGTGTGTTCAACTGACATTTATATGAACACTGCACATTACAAGTGAAGAAAGATACATTCAACACTTCTCTATATTTATTCTGAACTATTATAAGTGAAATAGGTATAGGACTACGGAACTAAATGCATACTCCGAACATGTTGGGAAAATATAATATGAATATTGAACGAAACGTACTATGCAATTGTACATTATTGTGCATATTGCTTACACGTGAACGTGCGCACAGTGATGTCTAGCAACATAGCGTGTTCGGGCACCTTCCAATAGTTCTTGTCGTTGCTTGTGCTTTCCGAAATGTAAGCAATGTGTGCCTGCGGAGTACCTAGAACGCCGCAGAATGTTCAGAACTTCTCTGAACATTGTTTGAAAAGTTATAGCGTGACAAGCAATTTCCAGAATTTTGTGGCCTATCTAGGTTCACAAATTAACTTCAGTACACAGCACTTTCAGAAACCCCTACATTATTGGATTACATTCCCGGGCTAATGCACACAAGGGTGCATCAATATGGACTGTCGTAGTCCTTATTTCAGTAACATTTTTGGAAATTACTTGAAATTCAAATACATTGAAACTATAGAACATAGAAAAGGACAAATATTAGTACTATATAGTGGATGATCTGGGAAATACAAAGTAAATATTTGCAAAAAACTTCCTACTATATCTGTGAAGGCCTTTGAAATATATTGTCACAGTCCACAACATTGAAGGTAATGAAGGACTCCTTCATGTACTAGGAATTCACATTGTTTGCAAAAGAAGGAATCATATTTTAACAAGTTCATATATAATCAAAAGTTCTAATTTGAAATATATAGAATTGTATTCCTGAATTTGTAGATATGGGCTAATTTATGTATCATACTCATCAGAATACCATTGATTTCTGGGGATTCATTACACATACTTAAAATAAGCTTTACACAAATCTATCTCCTCAAAATAATTGTCAATAATTGTGATTTGGTGTTCATTGTTTATTAAAATAAGACAAACACTGGAATGGGCATTATGTATGAAAAAAACAAGAAAACGTACTTCTACTGTTTCAAAACATGATGAACTTTAGTCACTTTCCTTTTTTTACTGTTTGTTATATATGTGGTCCACTTCCAAATTACCATGGCCATTTCAAACATGCAGTCCTGTTTTTTAGGGAAAAAAAATCCAATAAGTAACCACCACGTAGTACATTCTTTTATACGAATGTAACCCTCTAAAGTGCAGCTGCCCATATTAGCTCAACGTTGCGAAAACAATTGTAGTGCCTTCAAATGTATATATCCCACAATGTACACGGTCGACAACAATGGAATTCTAGGCACATTTTTTCTATGCAATGTATCAAAGGAACGTACAGTAACATGTGTCCAGGAATGCTATACATCAAAAATTCTATATTTTCAAATGCACGGCTAGTTGTACAGCATTTCGCGTTCAAACAATGAGTCTCACATATAGGGAACTTGTTTCTGAACCAAATTCAGAAAAATGAAAGTTTCTCGACCATGTCATTCTTTACCTCGACATACAAACATCGCATAACAAATGGACATCCTTCTATGGCCATCTAAATTCACTCAGCGGCCCCCTAAAGAAGATATTAATAAATAATTAATATCTAACAAACATGAAGTATAGAACGGTCTTCTTCTTCAAAAACAAAAAGGGGGAGGAAGCGCCACATTCCCAGAACTGTTTACCTCTCACTACAGAAACAATAATTGTGCTAATAGTGAACATCTTAAAACATAATAGGCATACTCTGGAACTCATCTATGAAGTGCCAAACAATTACGAACTAACAGGCTCATTATCGTTTGGATGAGATTGTTTACTTTCTCACTTTATTTATGACTTTGGATGTTCATTATCATCACAATTTCATATTCAAATACTAGATGAAATCGAGAGTTCAAAACGTTATTCCAGTCAAATAACTTCCATTTCATAAAGGTATATGTCCTTCCACATTAATTATTCATTAAAGTAGAACTCTTTTAATACAAGGTTGCACTCTCAGAGTGTCCATTCTCTCACAAGTTTAATAATATGGCCATGAAAAGTTCTTTGAGCCATGAGGACCATGTACTAAAAAAAAAGGAAAATGAACTTCATGGAAAGCCATCTTTCCCTAATATCAGAAGTCTTGTATGCGGTCTCAAGAATGTTAATTAAACATGCTGAACTCGTCAGAAAGCGAAATTACATTTACTGAAATATTATATGATGAAAAGTATTTGTCTTATATTCCAGCAAGGGTACAAGCTCTTTTCTGAATAAAACAATTCGAGCACAGAAATGGCTCTGTGCAGGGGTACCTCATCCATGCAGACGGGAATTTCCAGCAAAGAAGGATGAAAGTGCAGCCTCGTTTGTTTTCTGAAAAGGCGGGCACAATTGTACCTGACCTGAGATTTTTTTACTGCGACTGACCAGCAGCTTCAGGCAGTGAAGTGCCTATGTGGCACTGACATGCTTTGTACGGCGTCTGAGGAAACAGACCTTTGTTTTCTGCGACGTCTATCATGACATATGCGTTCCGTGTAACATGCACTTGTTCTTCTTTGGACATGCAGACGTTCATCAGAACATAACATTGAATTCTCACTCCCATGGTCGAAAACAAAACTTCAGCTTGTTGTTCAAATGAACTGTCTGGTTGTAACCTAACGTCCAAAAAAACTAGCACTCCTACTAGTGATGGAATCCCAATCCATGGTTTGAGTGCCATTGATTTCCAACAAACAAGCATCTTCCAGAGAAATTTCATCCACAATTGTTGCTAATCCAGTTTCATTTTCGTTCTCTAATATTTCCCAAGTTCCTTCCATTGTTGTTGGAGTAACTTCTGATGGACCCGCCTCATTGGTATGTAAAGAAGGTGGAATTCCCTTTGAAAGAGGAATATTCCCTTCTTGTGGTGATGGAGTTGAGTGATTATCTTCAGGTAATAAAAGACTCAATCCCACCTTACTTGGTGGTGATACAATGGTATGTGATCCATGATCACTCAATTGTCTAATATAACAGAGAGGATTAAATTGAGACTCTACCTCTCTATCAATGTGAATTTTAGGGATGGCTAATGAATTGCCAATCCCTAACACTGAATATCTATTCTTCAATTCTTCAACTCCGCTCTATGTTGCTGTCGGTTTTAGCCATTGTTGTAGAAGATCTGATCCCATGCAAATATGCCAGCTGCTTGCCATTGCATTGTTGTAACTGACGTTCTTCTGCGGGACTTGACGTTTCTTGTCTCGTTCAACTTACCAGTGCGGATGTCGATCTTCAAATAGTAAAATGCCTAGATAGTGAAATACTTAAACTATTCACTCCCGACAGACGCACCAAAAATGTGAGTGTTTCTAACTCCACCCTTAAGTCAGAAAGTTACACACAGGTTCTAGCGGCATAAGTTAGTAAATTGTAAGGGTGAAATGTAAACTTAGTGTTCTTTGGCCTTCCAAGCAATGGACACTTTGTTATGTTGATTTTTACCTAATCCAAATATTTCAAAACACTCTAATAGTTAAGAAATAAAGATTGTTGAGGGTTAGTTAAATGTGATTAAACTTCTAGCTAAACTAAAATTCTATCTAAACTAAATCGAAGAATACAATTTGCCTTTTCCGAAATGGTAAAGCAAGTTGGATTCTGATAGTCCTAGTGAAAGTTATGCGTGGATGAACTTCGACCCTAATTCTATCCTAAAAACTTCATCCGTCAACTAAAAATAGCAAAATAATGTGAAATAATTCTAAATTTCAGGGTTGAAAGGTTAATTAATTTAACTAATGGACTTTTATGAGAAAACCTAATTTTGACCTATTTTAGGATTTTTTATCCAAAATTAGGTCAAATCTTCATCCACACTTTTATCCTTCCAAATTAAAGTAATTTAAAAAGTAAAAGGTGGATTTGGAATCTTCAAAAGATTCTCTAAAAGATTATGGTTTCAAAAGATTCCCTAGTCGTGCCTTGAGAATATTCCTAATTGTTCTTTATTTAATCCTAATTCTAAATTATTATTCTAATTTTAGTAATTCTTTATGGTTTTTATGGTTTTTATGGTTCAAATGATAAATTATCTTCCTATTAAGGTTAAAAGTAAGAATTTAGGACTTTTAGGTGAAAACTTTTAAATGGATGAAAATTCCCCTTAGTTGGATGGAATTCGTTCCTTTAATAATTTTCATGGGAATAAGGAGATAAATTAGATTTGACTTTCCCTAATTCTTCTATTATTTCCTAAGTTCCTAAATTAAATTAGATTCTTTTTGAGATTCTTTTGGATGAGATTACTATTTCGTTTTCCAAATTAATTCAAAGTTAATCTAATTATTACCTTCACGATTTTAGTTAAATTTCAAAGGTTTTCTAACAATTAAATTCTACTAGCTATTGGATTCTTAATTGTTAATTTTTGTTAGTTTAAGTTTTCTAATCTAATTTTTAAAGAATGAAAGCAAAAGAAAAGACAAAAGACAAGTTTTGAAATTCATACCTCAGTACCGAGAATGTCGATTGTCCCATCATTGCAAAACACCATCATAATTGTCTCCTCAAAATTCTCCATTGTCTTTCATGAATTTGGAAGAAATCTTAGTATTATTGTTTCTAAACCTATCTAAAAAGTCCAATTTTGTTAGTTTTGGCAATTTAAAACTAATCCTTTAATTTTAGGAATTTGGATTAAATGATAAATTTAATTCAATTTTTCCTAAATTTCAATGAATAGTAGTTTTATTCGATTGCCAATTGTTTAATAGTTATTTTGTTAAATATTCCAAAATATTAGTTGTTGTTTGTTTTTATTGTTTTGGCTTATTAGGCCTAATAAAACAAATCCCCAAACTACAAACAAACAACTAATTTGGCTTTGGAATCCTAATTAATAACTAAAACCAAATGAATGAATAGTATTCTAATAAAATAATAAAAAACAATAAAAAACAAATCTATCGATGAATAGTAGAAAGAATAAACCTAATAAACAATACCAAAACAATTAATCCATGAATAGTTAGATTCTTCCCTAATATGTTTTTTTAATTGCTTACTTCCGTTTTGTGATCGTATTTCTCCCTTCTTCGTTTACTCTCCCTTCATTTGTATTCCATGTTTTTGGAGGAGAGAGACGGAGCTATTGTAGACGCTAAGTGATTTGATGTACTTGTGTGAATCTTAAAGAAATTTCCTTTGCGTGGCAATCAACCGCTAAAGCTTTGGTTTATTTCAGAAATTGCATACCAGTGTACTGATTTCATTAAGTTGCACTGGAAGAGTTGGCCGACCCTGTCCACCGTATGCTCTGTGGTATGCAGCCTTGGTCGTAAGCTGGTTCTCGTTGGAAGGGCCACGTATCGAGGTGCGATGGGCTGTTGGCTGGCCTCTAGGTTTCTTTTCTCCTTGTACTGGTCCATGTGTGCTTCTGTCCTCTAGTTGGAAGGCGCCACGTGTCGAGGCGTGATTGGCTACCGGCTCCGTCTTCTTCAGTCCGTCTCCGTTCCCCTTCTCGTCGATACTGGCCCCAACCCCGTCAGTCTTGGCCCCTTCTCGTTGGTCCTGATTCCGACCCCGTCAGTCTTGAATCCGACTCCGTACTGGTTCTTCCAAACTGATTTCTTTGGGCTGGTTCAGTTCCCTTTAGCAAATCTGAATCCTACTTACAAGCTAATTTTAATCATTCTAAAAGTCCCACATAATTCAAAATTAATAACTAGCAAAGAAAGGAAAACAACAATATGGGAAATAAGTTTTTATGGCATCAATGGAAATAAAAGACACAACCAACAACTATATTGACTCAATTGATTGTAAAATTCCAAATTGAAGATAAAACTAGCAATCTAATAAAGGAACAACAAAAAGCTTGGGAGGCCAAATACCTCCACAACTTGCACAATCGAAAGAGAAATAATTCAAGGCTCTTGGACTTTAAATAAGTTTCAAAGGAATATTACTTCCTTGATTCTTATTATTAAGGTCAAAGCTTCGCCTTGAAGAACAATTCCAAGTATTAGTATTTTTCACAAAGGCAAATTTTAATTCTAAAAGTTCAAAGCTCCGCCGTGCAAACCACAAATTAGTTTTTTCCACAACGGTGAATTTTAACCTTAAAGGTCAAAGCTTCGCCGTGCGGGAGCAACCCCAGGATTTAACAGACAAATCAAAGTTTCAAGTACCCGTTTCCAGGTTTCAAAATCAAAGCTCCGCCGTGCGGGAGCAACCCTAAAAATAACCAGTATCCAAGGACCCAAACTAGTATTTTGAAAACTTAATTCTTAAAAGAGGTACACATGACAGTGTTTAACCGAACATTAGCAATTAGTCAAACCAAACACCCGTTATACAACGAGTGTTGGCACGTGGTAATGCTCAAAACCTTTTGGCAAGATCTAGCCTTGCCGCTTTAAAGTTTTAAGGTCACAATCTAGTATCAATTCGCACAAATGGTTGGTTAGTATCCAAAAGAACAATAAAATCAAAGTAGAGTTTGGAAACTACTCCCACAACTCCCAAAATATCAAAGTTTTGGGGCTTGAAGCCTCCAAATTCAAGAAATAAGTTAGTTAACACAAATGACACTAGAGTTAAGGGATTTCCTCCACCTAAACTCTTGAAAAGCAAAGTTTTGGGGCTTGAAGCCTCCAAATTCAAACAAGAAAAGAAAAGAAAGCTTTGAAGGGGGCCCTCCGGACCTTCAAAGTACAAGATAATAGAAGAAAATAGCCAAAACTTGGCTTAAAAAGTGCTCCGACAAGTGTCGGTAGCACGACAAGAGCAACAACAAGAATGAAACAAAGAAATGAGGGCCACGAACAACCTCGAGGAAGGGCCTTATATACTCGCTCCTGGCCCCCCCGGTAAGTTGTTCGTAATATTTTCTTTACTTTCAATTTAGATATTTTGCTAAACTACCTAAACACGTTTTCTGAATAATCTTTGTTTAATGGGAAGGAAGGTTCTCAAGCGAGTTCCTTCTAGGCCCTAAATGGCCTTAGAATCTTTTCCCAAATCAAATATTAGATTTTTCCAAAGATATTTTGAAAACCTACCTAATTAACTAGGATATTTTGCATTTTAATCTAGGGTTAGTTCTAAATTGTCTTTCTTTAGTCCAAAAGATGGCTTCTTACGCAAGACAAGTATCTTGGGCAAATCCAATCTTCGATTTTACAAAAGATATTTGCAAAATCAACCCAGATTAATTCAAAATTACCTTTTAAAAGTCAAACTAAGGGCTGACCCTCTCTATCTTTTGAGGGACAATTGAAAACTGAAAACAAACTACGCCATCGCGTTCAGAAGACCCCAATTAGCCTAAGGGACCCCTAACCCCTACCTCTCCAACTGTTTTAAAGTGCAAATTTGAGTCATGGTAACTCAGAACAAAAGTCAAAATTCTAACTTTTGGAGTTTGCGTTTTTAGATAAAACTGTTGATCTTGGGTGGTTTAGAATATTCGTGGGAGTAAGAATTGACCCTTGAAACGCTCCGTTCGGACACCGCTAGCTCCTGGTACGCCGGTCAACCCGCCGCCAAGTTGTAAATTCTTGTAAAATTCGTTGTCGGTCCTAATTCTGGTACTTGGGAATGTCGGAATGTCTTCAAACTTGACAGGGCTCTTTATTGGTACACAAAACACTATCCTAATTTTTAGTGAGATTTTACCGCAACACTGGTAATTTCCAGGAATTTACGAATGCAGTTTTAAGTGGTTGACTTCCCATGGAGTCATCGTGGAGTTTTGTAAAATCCCGAAACTTTTGGGCAATCTTCTTCAAGATGTGCATCAACTAAGGGCAAAACCAAATCTCCAATAAGAATGCTATTTTTAGCAATTCTTTAATAATTTCCACCCGGGGGAGAAATTATTCTTGATACCGAGGAAATCTTGGATGATCGAGCTTCTATTTGACCTCCTGGCATGCTTTGACCTAGAAAAGCACTTCTCTGTATGTTCCAATCATCATTTCCTCCATCTTGGTCTGTAAATGACTGTATTTCTCAAAATTACCTGCAAACAATAAATCTAACTCTTTCGAGTTGGATTTGGACTGACTCGGACTAGACTCTAACTTTTAACTAGTTTGTTACATGTATACTTATAGCTGTTATATCACATGAACAAGACACTAGGACTGGTTAACTCTCAATTTCTCACATCGCTCGGAATTACTGACTTAATTACTTATTTATACTAATAAGACCTAAAATTAGTGAAAATGTAACGTCTTACGTGTTTCACGCATTTAAGGCCATTATACACCACTTTGGTAGGGACTTCTACCAAAATCCACAATAATTGTATTTTTATATGTTTTTTCTTATTTTTCACTTAAAAATTAACTAAAAATCGCGAAAAATAAGTTCAGAGTTCCAAGTGCCAACTTGAGGGCTCACATACACTGAAGCAAAAACTATGTCGGGAAACCCGGAAACTACAACGTGCAAGAGGATTAGAAAACGCCAACAGAGAAGATCGTGAATGTGTACAGGAACTCTAAACAACCTAACTTTAAACGTTCTGTTCGGGAATTCCTCCAGTTTCCTACTGTTTGATCCTACCATTCTTGCTAATTACTCGTTAATCCAACCGTTCCCTAATTGCCGGGTACCAATGGTGGGTCCTAACTCTACAAGAAAAACAGTGTATAAATGACTGCAAGGAATGACTGCATAGGAGTCATTGTGGACAAAAATGACTACACTGTGATTTTGGCCGCTGGACTCATAGTAGACTAGTCATTTTTATAAATGACTGCCATAGTATTATCACCATCCATTATGAGCTTGGATGGGATTTTGAATGAAACTTCCAAAGTGGTAAAGAAAAAAGAAGTTTAAGGAAATGACTCCTATGTTGCCACGTGGTCAGTCATTCTAAAGTCATCCCGTAATCACAAATGACCCCTTTTTAATCCTTTTCTGAAATCTAGGATTATATTTTGAAATCTAGGAAATGTGAATATTATTTTTTGAAATCTAGGATTATATTCTGAAATCTAGGAAATTTAAATATTTTTCTTCTGAAATCTAGGATTGTAATTTAAAATCTAGGAAATGTGAATATTATTTTCTAAAATCTAGGATTATATTCTAAAATCTAAGAAATGTGAATATTATTTTCTAATATCTAATAGATTTGAAGATTATTTTCGAGTTGTGGTGAAATGTGTAAAATGAATACACCATATACCGAACACCATACATCATATACAAATACATGATTCATACATCATACACCACATACATGATTCATACATCATATATCATATACAAATACATGATACACAATACACTATAATTTGCATGTGTCAAATGGATTTTCAAGCCATTTAGTGTGTGAATACAAAGAGTTCAAATAACAAGCCTTTTATACAAGTGGGGTGGTAGGAGGCAAGACAAACCATGTGGGATTTGTAAAATGTTGATGCAATAGTAGAATAGTGATGTGGAAGTCATTATGTAGTTGTGTTAGAGTAATCATAATCAAAATAGTAGAGTAGTGACACGGAAGTCATTATGTAGTTACTTTAGAGTAAATTGTAATCAAAATATAGGCACACAATTTACTCACTTTTGACTATGACCTTCACAATGGAATTGATTAAGTCCAAATTGGAAGTTTAACAATGTTGTGAATAAAAACCAATGGATGAAACATAGACATTGTGAAAGTTATCAACTTAGTTCTATAAAAATTAGAACCAAAAATTGTTTTTCTATCTCTTAGAGGTGTTAAATGTCATCTAACATTAGATGAAATCTGAGGCCTCTACAAGGCCTTGAGTTATCAGACCCTGGGAACGTCGAAACTGCCCTGGGAACCCGAATCCGACGTGGTGGAGCGACTGCCATGTCATCGATTTTTTTTTTCAAAAAAAAAAATTTTTTTTTAGACTGTTTTTTGCATTTCAGGACTTTTTTTTTTTTTTTTTTTTTTTTAAATAATAATTTTTTTTTTTAAATTATTGATCTGACAGCAGCCAGGAGGGTCGGGAACAGTTTTGGGAACAAACTGAAACGGCCCTCCGGAGGCCTCAGATTTCATGTAATGATTTTAGTTTTTGGCCTTTGCATTGTCAATCTAACTTTATTTTTTTAGTTTGTTTTGAAAAAAGCATTAGTAAATAGAGAAAAAAATCAAAAGAAAAATAAGTCTCCAAGAGTGCATCATTTAAACCCCTACAGGAGCAAGGCCTTTTTTCTACCAAAGAAACACTGAAAACTGCCATTTCTGTAGCAAAGAGTAAAAAAAATTTAAAATGTTTTTCTTTGACATCTAACCGTAGGATCTTACACCCAACTAGTATTTAAAAGTGTGGAAAAAATTTCAGAATTTTTGACCATATAGATTGCAAGATATTTGCATTTAAAGTGGAAAAAACAAGTTTTTCAGCACATTGCGGGACTAGATAAAGACAGCACGTTCTGGATGTAAAAATGTGGATGAAGATTCCCTGCTGCTAAGTCGTCATCCTGTAGTCACGAATGTGACTCTGAATTGACTCTAATGATGACAACCCCAAACCCTTGGTGTAATTAGGGAACACGAGTTATATTCAAGTCATTGCGGACAAGTAGTCATTCTTCTATGGTTACATTTACCCCCATTTCCTTGTAGTGTAATTAGCTCCAACTGGCTTCCGATAGTCTACTTACAGTCTCTATTCCTAATGATACCTAGTTCCGGTCCCGAATTAGATTTCCCGGTTTATTCGGTAGTTCCGATTCCAACTAAAATGCAAAAATATTAAGTTCCTGCTTAACCACTTTATCAATTTATGGTTTCCCTATCTTCCGGTTTCGAATATTATGTTATGTACCCGCTTAAGTTTAAGGAAATCAAGAATTTATAAATAAAAAAATAAAAAAATAAAACTCTATTATATAGTATCTGAATGCCACATTTAACTATTTTTGGACTTTGGAAAGTCCAAAAATCAAAAATTGCAAAACCCCTCAGCTGTTCCCTTGTGCAACTAGAGCCCTCCAATTTCCTATGAATCTGGAGATGTCTACAAACCAAGTCCTGTAAATGTTTCACACACTACATATTGTGCACCCGTAACTATTCTAGGGAGTGCTCACTGTACATCTTAGAGGTCTCCAGATGACAACCGCTAAAAACAAATCTGGCTCTCCTCTAATCACAACATGATTAATTGCATGGTACCATTTAGGGTGACAGTTTTGGTTTCTAGCATGGCATAAATCCACTCCTTGAACACTTCCTTCATCTGGAGAAATATAACATGTAAACATCATCCAACAAAGACTTGCCGACAAATCAACAGAATTTTACACTTTCACTAATAAATGAAATGAACATTGTATGATGAAAACGTCGCTTGTCCTTGCATGCGACAAGGGACAATGCATCTAGGGATGTCTAGGTGCAACGAACAGGAATGCAGCTACAAGTTGTAGACGAACTTCAAAAACCACAAACAGAACAAATGTAATGGTCACCCTCCAAAAGAGCCTTGCCAATCAATTTACAGAATTCTGCATTTGCACAATTAATGAAATAAGCAATGTACAATGTAAACCTTATTTGCCATTGCATACAATGCATCTGGGGACGTCCAGGTGAATTTGTCAAAGTGCAAAGACAGTTACTGCAGCTATAGGACTCTAGACGAACTTTTTAAAACCAAACTAGAACGAGGTCAAGGGTCCACCTCGTTTGCCCTATTCAAATTAACTAAGGCAGCCTCCTTATTTTTCTTTCGAATCGTTCACAATTTTGGATCTACGATCTTGGACCAATTCGAATACACTACGCAATTTACATCCAACCAGGTGGGAGGACTATTCTCAACAACCCATTTACCGTACCAACAATTGCGGTACCTTAATTTCAAGGTACTTTCAGAGTTATTTGGTCGCCAATACTGAAGCAAAAACTTCCCGTAATTTGCATCTTCTTCTACTCTACATACAATGGATAGTGCTCTTCCTTGCCAAACCGCACAGACTATTAGATCATTAGGTCTCAAAATAACCCATGAACCAGGACGTATGTCAAGCCAAGGATTGAAGCTTTCAAGAGGCGCTTCATTTGCAGGGCCACAATATGGTTCCAGATCCTCTTCCTCGGGAATGACATCAAGAGAATTGACCATAAAAGTTTGACGAGGATTTTCATTATGCGTCACTCTCCAATCATGCTTTGGCCAGAAGCCTTCTACCAACTCTAGAAGACAGTCAGGTAGTGGTTCTTTGAGCTCACACACTATACGATTCTAATATTCCACATATGGACCGAAGGCAAGTGCAAATCCCTCACACTTAGACATTCCGTTTTTCCAGTACTGAATGTATTTTTCTAGTCCTACCATCATAAAACCCTTGTTAAGGGTAGCTTTCCTTGCCATCTCAACGGCCTTCTTTCCATTCCCCGTGTCTTTGGGAACTTCGCTCCCCCACATGGGCTTGAATGGAACAGGTTTTGGACTGCCCAGAGGGAGCTTTGGTCGACCATGTGAATCTTTCTTCCAGAGGTGTTGAGAAGGTTTGTCAGATGGTAGCCACTGTGAATCAACTACAGACTTTTTATACTTCATGACTGGGACCCCTTCACTATCCACGTAGAACTTGAAAAGATGCATCTCCCCCAATCCAATTAATCTAGCCGACCCACTACTCTAGTATCCCTTAATAAATGACTTGAAATCAGCCACCTCCTGAATGAACTCTGGTATGAATGATAGCTCTTGCGACTGCATGAAAGCTTTCATCAAGTCAGCAACTATAAAAGTATTCTTTGTCTTCAAAGCCTTAAAGAGATGGCTAAAATAAGTGTCTATGTCTTCGTGAGTATGTCCAACCAGTAGAAAACCAACTTGAATTTCCTTGAAGACTCCCTACGCAGTCAACAAGGACAAGAAAGCCATAAGGTATTGGTTCTTGTTATCTTTTGCCGAGTTGTCAATTTGAAGATATAACTTTTGAGGAAGAGGGGATGGTCCATGCCTAGCAGATGGTTCCACTAGGGTCAAACAATCCATACAACGTGACTTTCTTCTAAACAATGCTTCGAACATAGGATTCGCCGGTGGGTAAGGAAATAAATCCCTTATCTCTCGAATTGGAGGACCTTCTAGACGGCGAAGCAATCTGGCCAACAACGAAATGGTAAAATTCGAGTCTCTTGGCCAGCATGACGGTGCATAGTGGGCATACGCACCGTCACCATGACCGTGAGCTACCATACTTGTAACACTCATCGAAATCTGACCCAGACCTTGAGTCGCCTTCGTAGTCACGCGCATCCGTGGTAAAGCTGTTTTCGAGGTATCCATCTTGTTGTGAATAACACATAATATGTTCTACGAATTCCTTTTGGATTCATCACGCCACGAAGCATAGAGACGACGGCATGAGGCTTGGTGATTGAGATGTTTAGTCCGTTGCTTTGAAAATTCCACAAACTCAAGACTACCTTTGACTGACTTTAGAAGAAACTGTTGCAACTGGTCACATGAACTACACTTTGCAAATGTACTTCCAACTGGCTTTATAGAAACATTGTTGAAATGCTCTTTCTTGATTCTACTAATTGTAGACTGACTCACAAGCGGAAGGCCGTAATCTACATTTAACTGCAAATCCCACCAAAGTAAGCATAAGTTACAACAGAGAAAACATGCCATGCAAACAGAATTGAAAAAGTCAGAAAAGAAGCAAATACCTAAAACAGAAGCTAAGGATGTAGCAACTGGAGTGATCCAGATGAGATTGAATAAGGATAGGAAATTAGAAAGAGTACCTCATTGGCCTCAACACGGACACGTTTCCAGTTGTTTCCTGCTGGTAGGAATTTAAGAGTGTCCATTCTCCCATGACCAATGCCGCGCATTTGGTGGGACATCTGGTCAGCATTCTCGTCAATGATCGATTTCATTGTTCCAGTGACTTGAGCAGTTCCAATCCTAAGCCTCTTAACCCCTTTATTTCTATGCGTGCCTGAAACAACGCCGTCCTTGTACTGAACCATATAACTATGATAAGATGATTTTGAAATCCCGTGAATCAGATACCAAGCCGGAATGCAAATTTCCGCACCTTCAAGAGTGATTACTTTCCGGTTCCGGTTCCCCTCGAAATTATGAATTTGGCCACCGGCAGCAATTCCATATTCACATCGGTCCTTAAAGGACTTCAAATAGTATCTCTACCTTACAATCAACGTTTGTTCATGTGGAAAGAACTGGCAACACCGCATGCTACAACATGTGAAGGCACTAACCTTCCGAATTTTAGACTCTATAGTTTTGCGGACAGAGAGCGAGTCCTTGACGTAGACACTGGGCTTCCGGTTTATAAATCGGTAAGGTGCTTTCTCTCTTCCTCCAAGATAAGCAAGGGGTCGCGAAAAACAGGATTCACTACAAGGAAAATGGGCCCTAATTGGCTGAATTTTTGACAAAAAAGTATCTGAAATGACCACCACAACTTTTGGAAGTTGGCACCTTGTCAATGCGGTCAATATTGCAATGTCTGTCAAATTCTTGTCAATTTCTCAGTCAATTTTGATAAACAAGATGGTTAATGTCTTCCAAAAATCCAACAACTTTTATCTACTGCTAACAGTTTAAAATACTACTAGAGATGTACCTCATTGCAATCTTCAACCACTTGCCATCTATACATTAGCTTAACTTGTTTAGAGTGGAGTGAAGCTCTCTCTATATATTTGGGGTGGTAGGAGGTCGACCAACCCATGTGGGATATGTCAATTCTAGAAGTTGTAAGAGCTCATAGTTAAGTTAAAAATAGGAAATTTTGTATTAAGATTATGATTTCAGACATCATTTAGGCATAGTATAATGTGTTTTTGAAAAAAAAATTAAACTATTATTAGTTAAAAAATAAATTCAAGTTTTTCATCCAAAAATTCTTTTGAGATTTTGAGTTTGCAATCAAAAGTTATGGAGTTTCAAAGAGGTGTTCAAAATTATTCTTTTTCTATTTTTTCAAGTTTCTACTTTGACATTTGTCCATTGATTTAAAACTTGAAATGTCAAACGGATTTTTGGACATGAAAATTCAATTCATATTATAATTATTTTTAGTTCAAAATGTTTTTTTAAAAAGGCACTCTACTATGCTCAAATGAGGTCTGAAATCCTAATTTTAATACAAAATTTCTTATTTCTAACTTAACTATGAGCTCCTATAACTTCTGGATTTGACATAGCCCACATAAGTTGGTCAACCTCCTACCACCATATGTGTATATAAAGAGCTTCTTTGCCCCATTCTTTCCATAGATTATAAATGGTTCATGGAATCTAGTAATTTAGTGAATAAATAAATTCTATATTATTAGTTTGTTTTGGTCAATATTTGAAGTTAATTAAAAAATAATTTTTTTTAATCATCTATAAATTTATCATTCATCCAACATAATTTCATCCATTTTTTTGCTGGCCATTATTTGAACTATTTTATTAAATCCATGGATAATTAAATAATAATTCTTTGGATTCAATGACATGGAAAAAAATCCACAGTGGCAAAGGAATAAGAGGAAGAGCTATATGACGTGTATCTTTGTCCGAAATGACAGCCGAATTGACAAAATTCTGTCAATTAAGTGTCAAAATCAAGTACTCCTAATCTACAGCACATCTGACAGAATTCTGTCAAATTTCCTGTCAAATAGGATACAGTTTTCCTTGTAGTAAATGGCAGCAAAATAGTCGACTGTTTCTCTCAACGACATGCCACTAGGAAACCAACAAGTTGATAATGGCCAGCGGGCGTGAGTCATTATAGATTCCATGTTTCCTAAAAAAACATCTAGTATAGTTACACCCAAATTCTCCTCCCCAAGTACTCCATCTTGAAAATGATCATTTAGACTCCAACAAATGATTCGGCCTGCCACTTCAACAACGCCTTCGGAATTTCGAAGATGCACCTCCAGACCCAACCAATCATCTTGTGTAACATATGAAGAAGAATCCCTAGGCGGGTGTGCAGGTGCCTTTTGAACATCTTGTATTCTCCACAACACTGTCCGGTTTAGAGCATCCAGCATCGATGTAAGTCTCCTTTGGATCGGCGTCAAAGGAATAACCTCCACTCCTTGGACTAAGGCTTGTAGCCGAACCAAGATCAAAATACCCAACTCCAATGGAATGTCAACCCCAAGCCACTGGCCCTGTGGACTAGCATCCACAACCAATCCTCTGCCAACCTCACCGAATCCCGTAACAGAAAGCTTAACTTCATCTCCATTATTAAATGGCTGAGATCCACATGTTGATCGACTCCTCGGAGCCTTCTCCTGTCAAGAGTCCGGTCGTATATGGGACTACATCGTTGCATTCACTCATGAAATCCATGTATACTTCCTTGCAAATGAGAAAGGAATAATTTCCCAATTAACAAAAATGTGTAGCAATTCTGAAAATCAAGAAAAAAAATGAACTGTTAAAAACATCAAAGCATCCAAGCATTCAGTAATTCATATAAAGACGGTAATTTGCAATTCACTAGATGCATGGTGATCCGGACACATAAAATTCCACAGCTTAACCAAGTAGATACCGAACGGAAAATTCAACCTAAAACTACTTCACATTTGGATCACTCCAAGTGAATGAAACTCATGTGGATCACTCCAGGTGAACAAAACTCATCTGGATCACTCAAGGTGAACAAAATTCATCTGGATCATTCCAGTTGAACCCTACTCATCTGGATCACTTTAGGTGAGAAATGATCCAATACCTGATTGATAAGTAGAATGTACACATTTCAAGACACGTATCGAATAGTTGGATCACTCCAGATGATGATTCAAGAGAGCAAATGAGGTGACTCTTCATTTACACCTTCTATCAATGTTGTATAACTAATTTCAGTACACTACGAAAGAAATGTACGTTGACATATCATCTACGTGAGTAAGTATTTGTATACATCACGTGTGTACAAATACTGTGTATGTACACGTGGATTATATTGACTGACTAATGCTCTAAACTAGACCTACAATTGTCTGAACTACCATTGTTACTTCATACTTCAGGTCTATAATCCACTCTTCAGTTCGACCAAATGAATCCGTTTTACTGCAACGAGATCAATGTTTGTTGACGCGACTGATCATACTATACGCATTCGTGGTACATTCCCGTGGTCAATTACTCAAATTCTTGTAGATGCATTGGAACTTGCAGAATTGCAAACTAAAATCTAATGATATCTCACCTTGTGTACAATGCGTCGTCGTCAATGAATTCCTGTTCAGCGAACAACCTCACCACACTAAAACGTCAGGCAATTTGAATCGTCCGAACTTGGAGAAGGGAGATGCGCACGAGGATTTAGTGAAAGACGAAAAGAATGAAAATGACAGAGCACAAGATAGTTGGCCTCCCCAGAGAAGAAAAATCTTTTTCAAAAGTGTTGAAGCCCGCCAAAATTGTGCACGGGATATCTTTAGTTGGCGGCGGTCCTTCTTTGTAGACTTTGACTAACGAACAAATAATCAGCAAGTAAATGCATTATTTAGGAGTCGATGGCACATTAAGAGGGATCATGGATTCAGAGTTTGACTTCCACAATTCAATCCCTATTCCACTCTGTTTATGGTGCAGTGGAATCCTATTCATCATAAAGAGAGTCTTTGATTTGCATCTACATGAGTACATCCAGTTTGTTACACAACATTGACGTATTCCCTCAGTGACATTGAGTACAGAAGATATCCATCAAATGTAATGCTCGGATGTGGTCTCTTCAAGCATTTAAAGGTAATTTCGGACACATCCTGAAAATTGGATGCAGTACTCACCGAAATGTTAGGTAACACAGAGTTTATTTGGACAAGATAATTTTAAAAAGGTCAGCTTCGTTGTTTTCTAAATCAAGTCTACACAATTGGAAGGTTTTGAGAATCATTATTTGCCGACTATGTAGGTAGGATTACTCCAGCCTTTTCTAGTTTCTACCACTCAGAACTTTTCGAGGCGTGGAAGGATTCTTTACAATGTCTAACAAAGAGTGTATACTTATTTGATACGAATGGCAAGAAACAAAGTGATAGGATCAATTAATACACTATTGTAAGCAGATAAGATG
Source organism: Rhytidiadelphus loreus (assembly GCA_947034895.1). Lineage (NCBI taxonomy): Eukaryota > Viridiplantae > Streptophyta > Bryopsida > Hypnales > Hylocomiaceae > Rhytidiadelphus > Rhytidiadelphus loreus. The sequence continues at coordinate 20,199,628 of OX344765.1, read as the reverse complement.
CTATGTGCACGTGATGAATCTGCATTTGATAACCCACGTGACTAACGGAATTTTAGAAGATTTGATCCCCTAACAAACAGTACTGTGAGATTGGAGATCCACTCCACTGACATAGCTATACACGGACTAAGCTTTCAATCCTGTCCATGTTAATTTATGAACTTCTGCGACTTATTTAGTTAGGAATGAATGTAGATGCTTCTACCAAATAAATCCACATGGGGCCACCTGAATGGTAAAATCAATTGGAATTAATCCCTACAAATTACACAATGTAATTTGCGCACCTTCAATATTTTGTGTAATCTAGGATTTTGAATTCTACGAACTCCCTTCTTTCGTTTCTATAAAAATTAGATATGACCACGTGGATGAATAGTCGGTTAGCAAATTTGAACTTACAAGAAAATATTTGGAATGTAATAAATTCCAACCATACTAAGCACGTAAGATAGACAATGAAATTGAATACTTTACAAAATACTATATACGAGACATCGGGGGATGACATGAGTGAACTCTCTTAAATTAATGATTAACCCATTCATTCATTGAATTATATACTAAAACGGTATCTAAAAAAAGATATTATGCTACACATTAGGAGATCTACGCTAGGCACCGTGAACGTCTGGAGATGTCGCAAAACGTCTGGAGGTCTACGATGACTACCTGGAGATGTATGCAGAACATGAGTACATGTATGAAAACCATCGGGAAATGTATGCAAACCATCTGGAAATGCATGGAAACCATAGGGAGATGCATTAGGAGATGTACAGAAGTCAATCATTCATAGTTATGAGGAAAACATTATTAGATCTAACCAGAACACCAAGAGATTTATACAAATGAGAACTTGGAGTCATGATGATTGATGAACTAAACAATTCATTGCCAAAGCTTGAATTCTACACTTCTTCTGCAAAATGTGTCTAAACTTTACTTCAAAATCAACATATGAATATCATTCAATCCGTAAGACCATAATGTGCTTCACTTGTTCGAAGTATTTTGTCCCCACAAATGTAAGTGCTATATGTCCTCATGGTCTTCTCAAAGAAGCGCTCCGAGAATCCGGGATACACTTTTCCACTCTAGCAGGGCTGAGCTTTTGAAAGACCAAGTTGTAGCTAACTAACATAGACGACCTCATTCCAAACACTTGAATTTAGCATAGTTCTAGTATGCATTTGGTGAAGAGAAAAATCTAGCTGGTAGTCTTGTATAGAAATAGATTTGAGGAAGACTCCAGAAATGTTTCCTTTTTTCCCTCAAAAAAAATTTATGAATTCTTTTCGTAAAGATTCCCTTCAATTCATTCTTGTTATATAGGGCATCGCATTTCCAACCATAGGCTAATTACAAAATTGATCATGCTTCAAAGTAGGTGATAATTATGGCTTCAAATGTACATTTTGTGATCATAATTGAGTGAACTCAATGTACACCTTCCTGACATTTGTGTTGTATGAATTGTAACCTAACCACGTAAGCTGTCACAAGTGATCAAAAACAAAGCAGTCTAACTAGCAAAAATAGGATAGTGGTCGGAAAGAGGTTGGCTGCCTTACATCCAAATCTTAGGAAGTTCCTTCTATCTAAAACAAATTCGATAATAATTGCCTTTGCTACAAGCTTCTAGGCTCTAGGAAGGGCCAGTTTATTTCGTGGCAAGAGTTTGGCCCTATCTTATGTAGCTTCATTAAGTTTTTTTAATTCAAATGGAATCACGAATAAAAGCTTTCCATTTAGAATAAAATATAATCATTCTACAAGAATAAATAAATAGAATAAATTGATATTTCAATTTTTTGTGGATTTTTTGGGCTATCCAATCTCCCCCCATTTTAAAGTTATTGTAGCATAACTTTTACTCCTAGGCATTGATTGGAGTAAAATTTTTATTCTCAAGAAGCTCTATTAGAAGTTCATCTATCTTATGAAAAACTTCCAAAAAATTTCAGTAAAAAATGAGATTATAGGACCTTGCTCAAAATTCATTTTGTCCTCCATAGGAACAATGGGACTTTAGGGGTTAAGAAGTCTCAAATGATTGAATTGCTAGAAGGATGTGTTGCGTACAAGGGAATGATCCTACTATTTTGGAAACAATTATGAAAATTAGTTTAAGAGACTATGTTTTCACCAAAACTACTCCAAAACTACCCTTGCATTTATAAGCATCAAATTTTAGATGAATAACATTTCTAGACACATGTAACCGTAGGATCTTGTAACAAAATAGTTTGAGAAGATGTGGAAAAAATTTCACAATTTTCCACCACGTACATTGCAAGATATTAATGTTTGAAGTGACAAAAATCCTTTTTTGGACTCAGTCTGTGAAAATATGGGCAACTGCACTTCACAAGGTCAAATTTGTATGAAAAAATCCCATTGACAGACTTCGAGTTCCTCGATGTCCCGGACTATGGGAACGTCATAGAACCAATAGTCCGACGTGGCCGAAAGACTATGACGTTGGACTACATAAAAATATTATTTCTTAAATATCTTCTTTAAAAAAAATGACATGGGCAAAAATTACAACGTGTTTGCTTTGAATTTTTCTTATATTAATATTTATTTTATTTTGTTTATTATTAAATAACCTGAGTGTCTGGCCATAGTTCACAGCATGGGGAACCATGGTCAAACAATCTCCCGGAGACCTCATGTAACATCTATTGGTCCAAATTGATGGTTACTCTTTGGATTCATTCCTCAAGTCAAGTTTGCTAGTACATGCTTGAAGAACATTAGATCATTTGAATTTGTACTACATATAGGAAAAAAATAGTAAGTACAAAGAAGTAGAAAATGATTAAAAATACTAAATTGTTAACAATATATTTATAGAATTGAAAAATGCCATTTCCAATGGTTGTAATGTTAGTTGTAATAAACAACATACACCTGATTTTTTTATTTCTTTCCAACAATATTAAAAATTGAATTAAATAAAGGACTTCAAAGTTTATTTTAGAGTAATCAGAGTAGAGATTCCATAACTACACACTAACTAACCCAAACTAAAATTCCTCATAACTTTCATCTCATTAATGAAAATGGAATGATTCAATTAAAGCTTACCACATAATTATATAAAAATCTAGAGAATCAATTTTATATATTTTTTTCTTTTAAAAGTGATTTTCAAAGAATTTTTTTTTCCCAAGTTGTCGACTAAACATTGAAAATTTCATACCATGCAATAACTTTTGAACCATGTAGTCAAAAGTTATGAAAATTGTTGGGCCTTCTAGCTACTCCTTCGGCACACATTGTGTAAAATTTTCAAAGAAGAAAGTAAAAATTATGTCTGTAGTGAGTTGCCCAAAATCACTATGTTACCAAAAAACGTTGTTTCTATTTGACGTTTAGAGGTTAATATTACCCCTTCAGTGCTCTAACGTCCATATTATGGATGATGAATAGAGGGCTTTGAGGTGTTGTTCTGTCCAATTAACTTCTCATTCATCCAATGTAACACTTGAATCTTGAAAATACAACCTTCCTTATTAATGATCATTTTCATGAAAGTTAGTGCAATAAATGATATTTATGTAGAAAGATATAAGCAAAAAGGTGCCAAAATTAGAAAAGGATCAAGGCATTAAGGGGTCAAGGTTCAATGCATCCAAATAAGTTTCATTGGTGGTCAATATTGAACCGCATCAATATGTGAAAATACTAGTGCACCACATGATTATGCCCCCAAAATATTTTTTTCATCGGATTTATAGTATATTAAGCATTCATAAATAATAATTTCAATATTATTTTTCAATATTGACATGCATGAATGCCTAATTAATATGATGAAAGTACTCAATTAATATTTTAAATGCACGGCTTTGATTTGAAACATACACCTTGAATACTTGATTATCAATGGATTTGTTTAGATTATTTTGATTTAAATTAAAATATTAATATATTTCATGTGGTTTGATTTGAAACATACACCTTCAATACTCGATTGTCAATTATTTAGATTTGATTTAAATTAAAATATTAATATATTTCATGTGGTTTGATTTGAAACATACACCTTCAGTACTCAATTGTCAATTATTTAGATTTGATTTAAATTAAAATATTAATATATTTCATGTGCTATTTACAAAATTGAATTTCCTAGTATATAATTGACCCTATAATAATTAAATAATAACTAAATAATAAGTAAGTAGTCAGCAATCATATAATTATTGACAATATAAAACTTGAAGCCTTTAATGTCTAAGAACCTCAAAATAATGATTGTTTTGATCTCAGTGATTTAATTTTTTTTTTTTTTTTAAACAAATGAAACCTGAATGTATAATGCAAGGGCATAAATACAGAACCACCAGCCATAAGTGTCCTGCGTCAGTGAATTTTATTTCTAAAGCAATCATGTTTAAGTTCCAATTAAACTGGTGACTGTGTTAAGGACTGGTAGTTTCTTACTTCTTTAATGGATAATTACAATGTTCTTTATAGACTGAAACTAATAATAAACATATTAATTAACCAATAAAACATTTCATGTACATTATACTCAAAGAATTAAACACTAAACATTTGAATTATTGGAACTTACTCAATTTTCTCAGATTTTTTTTTTATATGTGAATAAACATGATTGTTAGTATCATGGATCCCAATGTTTCATATTATTGTTTTGGATGACCTAACCTTGGATGAAGAAAGATTTTCCACACACAATTAAAAAAAAATATTATTGCAAAATTTTCTCTACAAATGGCAAATTTTATTTGCAGAAAAAGTGAATCATCCATGAGCTCGTCAAGCTTGGGAAGTTAGAAAATAAAGCTTATATATAGTTAGATTTGAATTTGCGCTAGGTGGCACCAATTACAACGTGCAATATATCCCATGAGTGCCCGAATTTATTCAATAAATTTAGGCGGGGACACATTCATTCTACATTTTTTTTGAGCCTTAGGATTGAAATAAAAGAGCATCATAATTTGTTCACCAATTATTTATCCAACAATTGATATCTATTGGTTTGCAAAAGGGAATTATCCACTGAAACGTCAAATTTACTAAATAAATGGAAAAGATTAACCTACCTTCATTTCCGGTCGTGCCACGTGCCACATATTCAAGCATTTACTGTAGCCCATGAGTGCCAAAATTTATCCAATCAAATGGGAGGGCCCCACTATCATTTTTAATTTCATTTGGGCCTTTGTGTTGAAGGAAAAGAAAGCAAATATTTGTTCACCAACTAGGTTTAGGACAAATGGTATTAATTGGGTGGACCAAGGGAATTTCCCTCTAAGTCATGAAACTCATGAATGTCAAAATTGAAGCATGTGTGATTTGAATTTGTACCATGCGTTAGAAGTTCGAGCACGTAAATAACAAAATTGATCCAACAAATTTGCGGAGGCCCAGTCACTTTCATTCTACGTTTTTTTTTGTCTTTGTTGTTCAATTAAAAAATCTCACCTTCACAAAGTTCGAAAGTACTAAGTAACTTCTTGTTCCACCATTCCTATGCTTATGCTCTCAAAAAAAATGTATAGCTTCAATCATGCATAAATAATTTCTTTTACATTACCTACTGGGTTAAATTTGTATTATGCCCTGTAGCGTATTAGCCCATTTCTTTTGTTGGGTGGAGCCTCTAAACCCATATTTAACTATTTATGGACAAATTGACGAATTATGGACAAATTCATAGTCCATAATGACCTTGAAAATAGAATAATATGATTCAAATGATGTAAAAGTGTCGGCTAGCCACCCACACAATGATAAAGAGAATTGCAATACTAACAAAATGCTTTAATGGCAAACAATTTGCTTTGAAAAGAAACAGAGTAGTGATTTATTAATTTTGCCGGCTTCAGAATGTGATAGCAGAAGAGACGCCTATAACCGTGCAACCGAAGTCCCGGCGAATTCCAATCAATGTCTGATGATTCCATCCCAGAACCAAGACATGTATCGGCATTCAGCCGATAAGACAAGGAGGTTAACGATCGCCGCCATTAGTAAAGACAACAGTAATCATACGTGGTCTAAAATTCAGGAATCCTGGAGCGCACTATAGAAAGTAAGTAGGAAATTCGTCCCCAGAGGAGGTTGATATAAATTTATTAATTGAAAAACGAGATATACATATCCGATGCAACTCCCACATGAAAAGAGCACTTTGAAGACGAATGACAAAAAATATCTTCTACATAATTGCTATGCTGACGGAAGTATATTTTGTCGGCGGGCAGCCAATACATATTGTACATATCAAAGTCTATACCGAATAGATTTCAGAATTGAAGCTACAGCCGACATAGTGCCGAAAATGAGAAAAACCAATGTGCAGAACCGTGAAATCATCCCAAAAGAAGATTATCCGGTTCATAGAAAAAAATGATCAGCATGCAGAGCAGTCAGTTGTATCGGCTGGCAGTCGACAGATGCATCGGAGTCCCGTATCCGAGAAGCGGAGTGATGATGCAATACCACCATGACTCGAAAGTGTCGTATAGGCTGGCAGCCGATAGGATAGAGAAGCGTGGTGGGGTTAATCATCTCCCTCATCATCTGCATCCTTGTCCACAGTTGCACCTGATGCCTCTAGATTTGCAATCGCAGCAGCAACCGAGGCCTCTGGGATAACATGAGACGTGGGGGGTCCTTTCTTTGTATGCGAGGGCATTCTATGTGAGTACAGGACAATGTTGACATGAACTATCTGCGGCAGACAGAGTTCCTTGTGCCACCTCCGAGTCCAGCATTCCCTCGCCACAAGCGCTTTTCCCTCCCTCTTGGCTTTCATTGGAGTCCACCACTCTATCTTGAAATTCCCATACGTTGGTCCTGGAGTCATGTCCACACACTCGAGTACCCTACCCAGCCAAACTGGCAGGTAATTGTTTTGACATGGTCGGCAAAGAACAAAGTCCCCTAGCAGGACATCCCTGAATGGATTGAACGTCAACCTTGGTCTGTCCTTGGCAGGACCGCAGTATGGAGTTGGCTCAGATTTGTCCTCTGGCGTGGTGTCCACTGGATTATTTGGATCCGCCCCGTCCTGTGTGAAAGCAGTTCCATGATCCCTTGTCCAGTCAGAGAGCGGCCACAATCCCTCTTGAAGCAATGCTGAAGTTTGTGGCAACGGCGAGTTAATCTCCGATAGAATTCGTTCCCAGTAAGCAACGCAACCTGCCATCTCCTCTGCGTATCGCTTGTTTCTTGCCATTCCCGATTTCCAGAATTCAATGTACTTAGTGATTCCATTTTTGATGAAGGATTGTTTTTCATTGCATTCAGTAGCCCTGGCAACTTCTTTCTCTGCATTTCGTCTTCTAGGATTAATGTCCACATTTCCCCAGAGTGCCTTGAATGGCACCGGTTGTGGGTCCCCCTGTGGAATGTTGGGTCTCCCATCTTTGTCCGCGGTCCACATTTTGACGGGCGGCCCTGGAGGCAGCCATGATGAGTCCGTGGTCCTTATTTTGTACCTCATGACCGGCCATCCACGATCATCTCCAGCCTCGACGACGTAGAATTTGAAGAGGTGTTTGTCTCCAAGCCCGATGATCTTGTTCACCCCATCATGATGGAAGCCCTTGAGGAATGATTTGAAGTCCGCCACTTCCTGGATGAACTCCGGAATGAAGGCCACAGTCTTCTGTGAATCCATGAACGCCTTCATGAGATCAGCAAGCACGTAGGTGTTTTTCCTTTTGATTAGTTTCGAGAGATAACTGAAGTGCACGTCGATGTCTTCGTGCGTGTGCCCGACTATGAGAAACCCGACAGTAACTTCTTTGAAAATTCACTTGGCAGTGAGCAATGAGCAGAAAGCCATGAGGAACCTATTTTTATTGTCTTTTGCGGAGTTGTCAAGTTGCAAGAATAGTTTTCTAGGAAGTGGAACATGAGGTCACCCTGTTTGTGGAGTGTTCGTAACTTTCCCTGCGGACTCAGGAACGGAGGAGTTGCACCTCGATTTCCCATGGAGCAGAGCCTCGAAGAAGCTATTCTGTGGCGGAGTGGAGAAGAGTATCTTGGATTCCCGAACAGGTGGCCTCTCGAGAGCTCTGAGTACCCTACACAGCGACGATATAGTGAAATTTGAATCCCCCGGCCAGAGTGATGTGGAGTAATGAGCATATGCGCCATCTCCATGTCCATGAGTGAGCATGCCGGTACATGAGATTGGAATCTGCCCTAGCCCAGCGGTGGCTTTGGTTATGCGCTGCATCCTCAGAATCGCAGTCTTTGTGGTGTCCATTTTGTCATGAATAATGCAGAGGAACTCTGATGGATTTTGCACCGACTGTGTAGTCCATCCACTATATACATTTCTACAAGTGCGTTGGTAATTGAGATGTTTCTCTCTGTCCTCGACTAGGGCTTGCCACTCATCGCAACCTCTCGGATACTTCGCAATGAACTCAACTAGGAAGTCGCATTCTGTGCATTTCGAGAAATTGCTCCCCACAGCCTTGACCTCTACGTTTTTGAAATGTGCTTTCCTGAGGCGACTGATTGCAGACTGCGATACCGGCTTCATATTACATATACCATTGACCTGTTTGACATAACTCGTTGAATAAGTTTCTGAGAGTGGCTAAACAGCTCTATCGGCCGGCAGCCGACAGAGTTGCAACGGACGGACGAATAAGAGAAGTGATCTATGACAGAAGCGCATGGAAAGGAATTCGAAGGCAGAAAATGATGGTATCGGCTGGCAGCCGACATGAGGAGCTATGTATTGAATAAGCAGAGGCAAATAATGAACTTACATAATTAACTTGTTCGCGCATGTGATCCCAATTCATAGCAGAGGGGACGACCTTGAGGTTGTCTACGCGTTTATTTCCAACCAGTCTAAACTCGTTGGGCATCTGGTCCGCGTTTTTGTTGATGATCGTCATGAGAGTTGCTTGAGCCTGAACTGTTTGCGGCCTTGGTCTTCGAGCCCCTGCATTTCCATGCGATCCACTAATAGATCCTCCAACGGCCGCAGCCTTGTAGACATGATAGGCCGACCTCGAGACCCCGTGAATGATATACCAAGCGTTCTCGCAGACGTTTGTGTTTGTAAGAGTAATGAATTTTTTTCCAGGAGTAACACCTGCATGAAGTTGACTCTGCACCGCATATGCCATCTCCCTCCTGGTCTCAAATGTGCAAGCAAAGAACTTCCGTCGTATATTTCTGGTGTCCTCCCAGGGAAACGTCTGGCAACATCTGAGCTTGCAGCACGTTTGCGAGCTGACCTTGCATATGTCCATGTCCGAGGTCTTCAACTGTAGTTTGGACAAGCTTTCGGTATTTTTGGGAATGACCTTTCTGCGCACCGACCGGTATGGATTCTTTGGTACTCCCTGCATTCCATTGTCGTCTGACACATTCAAGAGAGCAGCCTCTGAGCATAGCGTGACAATTTCAGAGAGTAGCCTTCCTCCTTCCAATCCTGCATGTGATAACCTCCAGCACATAGTTGTCATTTGCAGTGCCTCATTGTCCGATACGAACATGACTCCGACATCCGAATCTCCGAGAACGTCATCGTCGCAGGCTTCGTTTGGCAGGCAGACTTGGATAATCGCTCTTCCGAATATCGAGAAGTCGTCATTGAGAAGTTCACAATATTGGTTTCTCCACAAAGGTCTATCCGGGATTGGTAGCCCGGACTGCAATTCATCCGAGTTACAGCTGATATTTCCACTTCTCATATTTTCCCTAGACGCATCCGCATGAACGAAGCTGTCCGCAGCGCTTGTTTCGGACCCGCCCTCGCCGGAGGTACTGTGACCATGAACATTGGGAGGGTCATCTTCGTACCCGCGGCTGTCATCGTCCATGGAGTAGAGCCTATCCTCTCGATCGTCCTCGTCTGATGCATTGTCAGGAATGGGTCCTTGAGCCGGCTCTCGAAACTCCTCCGGCGGATCATTGGAGCTACCTCCACTTTCGCATTTCGCAAGCAGTTGTGGCTGCATCATACGGGTCTCTGGTGAATCTATCGGCTGGCAGCCGACATTCCTGCTGGACGCATTGGAGGTCTCGATCGGTCTGACTTTGTAACCACTCCAGAGTATTCTGTATCCAACACAACATTTGAGTGTCATGAATTTCGGAATTTCGCAGTACGCAATGTGATCCATGAAGTCGTCGACGACCTGCAGTAGTTTGACAACGAGGAAGAAGCTGTGCGGAACGCGGAAGCCTTCCCAGAATCCCTTGGGAGAGCACTCTACAATTGTTCCCACTCCAGCATATACCAATTCCGGGCCCACAGTTTGCAGGAGGGCAACATCCATATTCACAGTGAGTGATAGGAATTGTTGAATTGGTTTTTCATCCTTGTTGACCTGTATCGGCTGCCGACCGACACGAGCGCATATAGACCCGTCCGCTTCAGCGTAGGGATAGATGTTGTCTGCCTCCCAGATGATTGACCTTCCTGGCAGTGTCTGAGGAAGACCAAGTCTCCCTCAGGGAACGGAATAGGCATGTCCAAATTTTGTGGAACATCTAGGACATGAACGCGCACGAGGTAGGGCTCGCGGTTCACCACCCCTTCTACGACCGCCCTTCCAGCGTAATAGAGTCCTTCGAAGGTAAGGGCAACCACTACACCCTTCCCTATTTTTATTCTCCCGGAGCCACCGTTTTTAGTAAATGCTTCTATAGGACTCACGTCCAAACCCATATTAGCAGATCCACTCATGACGTAGAATTGGCGACAACGCCTACAATATCTATGCTAACCCTTCTTATGGAACTCGAGCCACTTTATCGGCTGGCAGCCGATACAGCCGTCTACCAGCTACTAGACGACTTTCACTATCGTGGAGGATTCTCTAATGAATCCACGTGGATATGGACTCCACTTCCTATCGGCTGGCAGCCGACAGGAAGTCTTGTACGGACAATAGTAGAACCCTAATCCGCGCAGACGAAAACATGTGAATCATGGACGTTGCTAGATTTTGAACATGTTGATCTAGGTAGTCTGCATTGAATCCCAGTCCAGACCTGGGCATGTATCTGGACCACAGATGCGACAGAAAATGCAGAAAATCAGCCAGAACAGAAATTTCTAGCTATGGCCTTGATTAATTCCTGAACTACTTGTGCAACGCACTGCAAACTACTGCAATCCCCTGATATGCCTGCATTCTAGAAATCTATTACATTGCTCTGCATTCTAGTGTACACTACTGCATTGCCAGGCATTCCACTCAATCCACTGCGAACCACTGCAAACCACTCCAAATCAATTCATAGAAGACCAATGCAAGCCCCCGCAATCCACTTCTCCCTAACGGTTCTTGGACGGTCTGAGTGCGTGTAAGTGGCAAATGAAGGCGAAAGAATGAAATGCTCTGGAAATTGAACCTAAGAAGGAGGCCAAAGATTGATTTTGGCGCTTGAAATTTGAATCTGGAGGAGGATGATGTTGTGGTGATTGCAAAAGAGACAGGTACAACCGTTTGGAGATCGTGGTGGGAAACGTACGCATCTCTCTGCAATGAGTGTTCGTTACTTGGTTGTCCTCGGTTGAAGGTGGAGTACTTGAATTTGGATGAAAAGTCGTGGATGGATGTAATCATTGGATTAATGCATTAGGTTTGTAATGATGGTTCTCCCGGCTAGCAGCCGTCACTTCAGTGTGGAGGGGGGGTATACTCCTCAGGCCACTTTCATTTTCTCTCATTTGCAATCTACTCTCTTGCTCTCTCGTTCTCTTCCTCTCTCCCACGTTCTCTTTCACAACGGCTTGCAGCCGACACTGCGTCACAGCAACCGCGTCGATGCATCAGCCGTGGCGTGCTTCCAACCTCAGCCGATAGGATTTCTTCGGCAGCCGACAAAGGAGGAGTGCGGGCGGGACGGGATTCTGAGCAGCCGACACAATATTCTACCCAGCCGATAAGCAGCTCACTCCTGCGGCGATGGCGTCCTCGGATGTGGTGCCCGAGAGGTACTACACATACCTTGTATCGGTTGGCAGCCGATACAATTCTTCTTGCCTACTATTTCGATTTGAATTTCATTCCGGATTCTTGCGTAGTAGTAACTTTATCGGCTGGCAGCCGACATAGTCTGCTGTTCAGGGAGCTCTAGGGTTTCAGAAGAGTCACGGGCAGTGCGTAGACTGTATCGGCTGGCAGTTGATACTCGATATCGATTTATATTGGCAGAGTGAGGACATTTCAGGTTCTATCGGCTGGCAACCGATACAGTCTGCGCATGATTGATTTGGGCGTCCTCGAGCGGATTCAATATTATTGAGCGCTAAATTGATGTGTAATATTGTGCAGAAAACCGACCCTCTTGGCAAGACTTCTCGGACCTCAAATCCCGAACTCCGAGATATTAGGCGACGGGTTCCCACCACGCGCAACGTGGAGAGCAAGCGATGCCATCCAAGAGTGGGGCCTGTGCTGGAGGGAGTTGTCTGACAAACTTGTGGAGATTGCTTGTTCCTTCAAGTTGAAGGGGAACATGACCCCCCGGAAGGGAAATGTTATGTCAGTCATGGCTGTTGGAGTAGACGTGCACGTCATGATTTGTCTTCTCCCAGTTGGCAACCCAGATGGCGTGGCCGACTACATCGCGGTGGAGTTGCTTGTCCAGAAGTGCACGGAAGATGTCTGTGGAGCGAGGTCTATGTCGCTAGGCATGACTTTTGTCGACAACACACCAGAAGATGCTGATGAACTTGTGTTGGGATGGGAATGCCTCAAGCATGAGCGGGATGAACATAATGCCCGCGTCATCTTCGAGATGGAGAAGGGGAAGAAGAAGGTGACGGACCCTCGGAGGAAGCCATCGACGCCTACGGTTGACCACCCTGAGAATGAGGCTGCGGACACGGGGTTGCCAAGCAAACCGAAGAGGAAAGGGAAGGGGAAGGACGATCCCAACAGGGTGTTGACGCTATCGCTTGACGAGGCATTGGTGCGAGGAAATCATCTCACTACCAAGACCAAGGACAATGAGGTGAACGCGATCTACCAAGCGTTGGAAAAAGGACTGTTGCACGCCTTCCCATACAAGAAGCAGCGGCTCCCGGATGTCATCCCCTCTGAGAAGCTGCACATTGCACCAGATGAGCTGAAGTACAGGAAAATTGCAAAAGATCGCCTTGGTCAGGTATTTGACATTCGTTTCCCTTCATTCCGCATACACCAATCCCTATGCGTTTCTGTGTTCTATCGGCTGCCAGCCGACAGATCACGAATGTTAATAAATTTTTGGACCTGGTGATTTTAGGTTAGGACCATGTACAAGGGATATGGATCAATTCGGAAGAAACCCGAAATTCACGGCATTCCACTAAAGCGCGCGCCTTTACCAACGGATAAGGGATTGGATGCGGTCATGGACAGGTGTCCAGCACATAATGATGTGGTGGTCATTGACGGAATTCCAATGCCGTGGTGGAAGGCACCCAACGTTCACTGGTACATCATTGGCGGGTAGCATACAGTCACTACCTGCAGGGAATTGGCAAACCAATACCCTGAAGGATCGGAAGCCAGGAAGGATCTCTTGGAGTTCGAGGTCATTCCAGTCTTCAGTAGACAGGCGGACACACTCGTCTGGGTGTCCAACGCCTTGAACCTGAACATCGCCGAGAAGGTGGCGAAGGAGACCTTCCGATCCTGCGCAGAGATGGGGAGGGCTGCCTGGGTGAAGGCAGGATGTCCGGAGCCGCATCGTGGAGGTGGCAAGCCGTCACCAGCGTTCGAGGTATTCATCAAGCATCTCTTGTAATGTCTATCACTTCGCCTTATATCTGGACGTGCTATTCTATCGGCTGCCAGCCGATACAATAGCAGATTGTGTAGCCAGTATTGTTGTTATCGGCTGGCAGCCGATACCAACTATCGTGTTCTTATTTTTGGGTGCGAAATCTTGTAGGCTGCGAAGCTTCAAGTTATGGCGCACTTCGTGGATGAGAAAGTATCCTCAAAGCTGCCGCTCATCTTCATCAAGGAGAGTACATGGGTACTCTGGACAGAGGCGTTCGATGCTTGGAAGAATGGAGAATTCATTGGGGATGATGGGACAGTTCTGAATCTCATTGTCAATCGAAAACCCCTCACGCACATCACGAAAACGGATCTCACGCCAACGCTGGGGCTGCGAGACTCAGACCTCTGCGAACTAGTCAGGGATATCGTTGCCCTACGCGTCAGCATCAAGAACACTACCAAGGCGAAGTCGTCCGGGAAGATGACACTCTTTGACTGGTGCAGAGAGAAAAAGATGGACAGGGTGGTCATGAACAAAATTATGTGGACCAGGAAGAAGTATCCCCTTCCTTGCAAAGACGCAGCTTGGGTCCCATATACTGATGAAGACTAGCAGGAGCTGGCTGACAAGGAGGGCTACTCTGCTGCCGTTGTTCGGAATGTCTGGAAGGATGTCATGAAATTCACGGATGGAAGCAACTGGCTGAAAGGGTGAGTCAACCCCATGAATCCGACAACGGACAAGAGCGTCGATGGGAAAGCGCCGGGGGTCTTCTACACAACTCTCATGAACTACGCCACAATGTTAGTGGCACCGGTGGAGGAAGGAAGTTCGAATGACCTGAGATACGAATGTCGGCTAGGGCAGACTATCGCGGAGGTGGTGGACGTGCTTCGAACAAGGAAGGAGAATGAGGGGCTGCAAGTGGACGACAAGAAGTTCATTATTCTCTTTGGATACAACGATAGTGGAGAAGCCCTAGCGGTGTTGAAAAACGATTTCCTCGACATATCCCTGGCAGCTGAAATACCCGCAGAAGACGATGGGACAGACAGACCGTCGAACAACGCCTACATTCCCCTTCCAATGCTTTTCATCGGGAACTCACGCTTCCGGGATTCTGTCGCGTCGGCATCGTATTCCTCAACAGCATCGTGGTACTACCACACCGTGTACTATCAACCGTCAGCTCGTGGCGGCTTCCTTAGGGCGGAAATAGAGGCTAGGCCGATGGTCACACTATCCATCACCTTCCCCAAGCCGGAGGACAGGGCCTCCCTCTTTCCGGTGTTCAAAAGGTTCACCGGATCTCTAAGGCGCTGGAATGGTTCCAGGTCGACGTCGAGGGAGAGGTAGACTGGAATGGCAGAATGTGCGGGGTCGGACATGGGCTTCTCGAGCAACTGATGAAGCCCACGTTGAAAGCAAAGGAGGCCACCGTTATCAACATCCGGGGAGGGGGAAACATCACGGAGATCGCTCTGGTAAGTCACTCCACCCTCATCTCAAAAGGAATTCACATCATTCATGCCATTCATTTGTGTCGGCTGGCAGCCAATATGTCGTCTCTGACTCAAGTACTGTGGGTAAGCAGAGGAATGGACGAACAGTCTTAGAGTTCGTTAGGGAGGAGGACGGAGTAGCGAGGGCGAAAGAGCGCGTGAAGGGAATGAACCTCGTTTCTGCTCCCAGTGTGTTACCGCAGTCGGGGACTGTTGGAGGACCGAATCTGGAGGACCCGACGCATACATCCACTGCACAGCAGCCACCACCAATATCATCACCAGTGTTGCAGCAAAATCCGAGAGGCTCTGCTGGTCCATCGCGGTCTGCGCTGCTAATGCCCGAAGCACGCATGCGGGAGAGCTCTCCAATTAGGATATTCTCGTCGGACTCGGAAAGTGAACTCTCCCCTGGAGAGGCTCTCGTTCGCAGGGAACGACAACCACAATCGACGATCCCAAATTAGTCGTCGACGCCGGACCCCGTGGAGTTGCAACAGTTATCGGCGCACACTACAGTGGAATCTGCCGGGTTGAGTAGACAGGCCTGCAGTGCCACCTCTGACGCCATGGTCGTCAATCTGCATGATGTTCCTCCATCAGAGGAGGTCCTCAGGCTGGACAATACCCTCCCGGAAGACAATGCGAGTGAGCCTCAGGAACCACTCACTGCCATAGGGATTCCGGCAACAAGGATGGATGTTGCTGTCAGCGGGCAGCCGATACATCAAGATGTCGGCAGGCAGCCGATACCTCAGGAAGCTCCGCAGGTTGAACTCAAAAGGGGAAGGAGCAGAGGAGTCACGAGCAAACACACATCGGGTTCAATCGACTCGTCCCGCTCAACGCCATCCGGACAGAAACGGACGCGACAAGATATGGAGTTAGACGAAGGCGGGCCATCACAAGACCACGACTTCCCGAATGAGGCACTGTCTCCCGGACCATCGTCTAAGCGGATGCGGACTAGAGGTTCGTAGGCGATAGACATCTACTTAGTATAGCTCATTTACATGTAGTGATGACTGGCTCAGACTTGATCGTAGGGACCTGTCAATGGGAGCCTGTACTTGGATAGACTAGAGTACTCAAGTAGTGTGTCGGCTACCAGCCAATACGTTCTACTACTGTTGTCCAATTCCGCTCTAAGTTGCATCTCATGTTTTATGTATTTCATCTTGCATTGCAGATGAAATATCTCAACCGTCTGAGGCAACCGAGGACACAGTGTCTGAAGGAAGGGATGAGTGTCAACAACCGCCTCTCAAATCGAGAGCAAATCCGTCCATTTATGATCCTCTACAGGTAGCGACTTCGAGATTGTTCCTCTTCTTAGAGGTGCAAGGAACACTGCTGCACTATGAGCCTTTCATTTTGAAGGGGGCAAACTTGCACCAGAGATCGCACGTTAGAGATCGACCGGGGCTCCCGCAGTTCCTCAGATTTTGTCAGAGTCAAGACATCATGATCATCTATTGGTCGGTCTTACCCTTACAGACTCTGAAGCAGAGACTGCACAATTTGAACCATAAAGTACCGGAGATCGGAGAGGATTTCCTTGCCTTTGGGCAGGAGTCGTGTGACGAGTCTGTGTATAGAGATCCTAACAATCAATCACGACCAATTTTCCTAAAACGTCTTGCACGACTTCTCGGGTCATCCCCCTTGCTGTACAATAGTGGTGCCTCGATCAGCAACTCACTGATCGTGGATCACGCACCATTTACTAACGTCCTCAATCTGCCATACAACGCCATTCATCCGCCTCCTTGTACAATGTACTCGGAGAAATCGAAGAAGGGTGGAAAGCTGCCCTTCCTACAAGCCTCAATGATACCGTTCCTGGAACGGTTCCTCTCGTCGGATTTGACGGTACCAGAATTCTGTGAGAGAAACTCGGACATCGGACTTCCACGATATATGCCGGGATCCACCTTGCATGATCTCTACGTTAGAGTCACACCCAAGTATCAAAAGGGATTCGAGGTCCCCTATTCGGAGGAAGAGCTACATGCCATGGGAGGTAGTATGGCGGTCGACCAGTCGGAGGAGGCAGGATGATGTATCGGCTGCCAGCCGACATGCATTGTGTACATTCTGTAGATTGTTTATGTGCACTGTAGATATAGCGGAAATATTCTAGTTCGTAGAAATTTTGTAATCATTTTGTATGTTTCATGTACATTTAATTGTAAATAAAGGCTGTACAGGCCGGGTGTCCGGCTTTAAAAGGCGGATGTCAATTTCGCTCTCGAAGCATTCAAATGTTTCCTTCGAGAGTTTGATCGGTAGGGCATGGTCACTATAATCATGATGATTGTGGCCCTCTAAACTCTTGAGGGTTGCGTTTCAATACTTCGAGAGCAATATTGGCTCTGCCATTTGAGGCCGGGATTTTCCCATCTTCATTCGATAACAAGCGTCTTGCTCCGGCTCACTCTGCACTCATAATGGATTGCTTTCTCTTGTACTCTGGGTCGGTCATGTGTATCGGCTGCCAGCTGACATCACATGGACTTGGCTCCCTTGTTCTCTTACCCGTTTCTTATAATCTCTCTTCTGTTCAGGAGTCCAACAATGGGCAGCCACATTTGTTCAAAAAATGTGTTGTACTCGGCGTCACAGGTTTGCTTTGTTTTATTGACACAAATATCGAGGTCGATAATTGGGATCCGCACAGGAACGTCATCAAAAGACCGGGACTAATTGCATTGTTCGCGACATTGTTTGAAAAGTTCAATGTTGGAATTTGGTCAAGGATGCCAATTACAGAACTTAGACCATTGCTTGCGCACTTGCTTCCAAAACATGTTAGAGACAAACTAGCATTTGTGTATGGCAGAGAATATTGTGTAGATAGCAAGAAATTCCCATGGTGCTACAAAATGATATCAACACTCTTCAATAAGAGACCTTCCAAGGATATTTGTTCACTGGACCAGGTGCTCATGGTGGACGTATGCCCACTCTCGCTGAGGAGGACACCGGATCTGGCGTGCTACATTCCGCTGCCATTTATGGGGGACCTAAATTTCCCAAATGACAGTAGAGTCATTCCAAACATTTCCACGGATATTATTCCCTTCATTTTTCCAATGCACGAGCATGAGTCGGTCTCGGAATACGTGAATGGTGCAAAAAGACCGGGACAATTACACTATGAAGTTGCTCAGTCAATCAAGTATGGGAACCCAAATTGGAAGGGAATTTTTTGGTAAAGTAATATGTGTCGTATCGGCAGCCAGCCGATATCACTATGCAGTGGAATCGAGGGATTTACAATGACTTGTACAAGCCTACAGCCTTCTCCACATTCAAGGCTTTGGAGGACTCGTTTCTCGAATTCATCGCCTCTCTTCATACGGATATCGGCTGCCAGCTGATACTCAAAATTGAAGACATTGGACCGGATGCACTCAATGCTTTAGAATGATGTGTAGTGGTTTTCATAGTCACACCTTTAGACATCTTGGTAGTTTGGCTTGCTGTATAGTATCGGACGCCAGTCGACACTTAGAAGAGAATTAGGGATATTTTGTAGGAACTTCTGTAAGTTGGTGTTTCATTGGATTATATACTTATTCTGAAATGACCTACTGCGTCCATTCTCAATCGTGAATTATCGCACATGTTTTGCACTCTACTTTATCGGCTGACGCCCGATTTATTTCTGGACTATGGATTTGTCCATAATTAGTTAAATATCAGTTTCTAATTCTTTATTATAAAATTTATTCTTGGTGTAAATGCTAGTATAGTATGAAAATGAGGGACCAACTTGCAAATCATAAAGTTTTGTAATTTGTTGCCTTCAAGAAATTATCATGCCACGTATAC
This sequence comes from Rhytidiadelphus loreus, assembly GCA_947034895.1. Classification (NCBI taxonomy): domain Eukaryota; kingdom Viridiplantae; phylum Streptophyta; class Bryopsida; order Hypnales; family Hylocomiaceae; genus Rhytidiadelphus; species Rhytidiadelphus loreus. The sequence continues at coordinate 20,180,537 of OX344765.1, read as the reverse complement.
CACTATTTTTCCATGTACATGGTGAAAAAAACTTCTAAGTAGCAAAATAGTATTTTTTTATGCAAATGAATGGAATTCTGTTTCATTTGACTGTTTCAAAACAAAACAAAACAAAATAACAAAAAAAGACCATAACCTTGAAAATAGGTGGAAGACTAATTAGGAGTTAACCCACTCCATGAATTCACGTCCCCCCCACTAATTAAATGAGTCAACTTCAGTAATTATGCCTATTAAGTCATAATGGAGGACGGCACCATTGATGAGGGTGTCCTGCCGTCGCCTCCAGATGCAGTGTTGGCTTCCCTGATGTCCGCTCTCTCTCTCTCTCCCAATTTCCACTGCAGCTCTCTCTCCCAATTTCCACTGCAGCTCTCCCTCCCAGTTCCAAGCTCCAATCTCTAGTTCCAAGCAGTTCTAATCTCCAGTCCCTCTTTGCTAGCAGCCAACCTTCACAACGAAGCGAACACTGGCGAGGCGCACGGGTTTCTTCTTCCGAATGGGACCTAGTTTGAGCGGCGACTGAGTGTGCTACTTCTATCGTTGAGAAGATGCAAGCTTGTCACATGGCTACACTGGGGGTAATGCCGTGAAGAACGCTGTGGGTAACACTGAAGGAGGTGCACACGGGACCGTCGGGTATAGTAGCAAACGAGGTCGCCGAAGCCGCGTAGTTCGTGAGAGATGTAGCAGCAAGGAGTCGCTAAAGTCGTGCAGTTCGTGAGAGAGTTGCGTACGGGATCGGATGGGTGTGGTAGCAAAGAACTCGCCGAAGGTGCGCAGTTGCAGCTTCCGAGTTCAAGTGAACTAGTCAGGGTAAGTTCTAGGGCTATTTTTTGCGAGCGGGAGCAGTTTTGTGCAGGGCTCCTGCAGCTTGTGTGGATTTGTTAGCGTGGACATGTAGAGCAATACAGATAGGTTGTTTTCATTGGCTACAATTTTTGTTGTTATGTGGAGCTGAGTTATTGCTTTAGAACTTCTACTCTATATTTTTCCAAGTTTTACCGTTTTGCCCTTGTGTTTCAGTTTTGTTCTTATTTTTTTTAAATTGAACAGTGCTTTAGTTGCATCTTCTGAATACCAACAAAATTGTTGTTTCGTAGGCCCTATACTCAAAAATTCAGACTAAGATCATACTTAGACAGTCGTTCAACAAGTTCAATGTTGTGTCATAATCCTAAGTCATTTAGGATAGTAGGTTGGGCTTGCCGGGATTCTTTTAATTCCTCCTTTCTAGAATCGCAATGCTCATACTTTTTGGCGCCCAATTATATCAGTCGCAATGCTTAACCGTAGCCATCTGGAGACTTGTAGGTGTCTCTTGGTGTTGGAGTCATTGTCTTGAAATTCGGTTCACAATAATATTAGTCGCAATGCTTAACCACAACCATCTAGAGACTTGTAGGTGTCTCTTAGTGTTGGAGTCATTGTTTTGAAATTCAATTAACGAGAATTGTGCATTCATTGTTTTAAATTGTATCCTGTTATGTTTGGCATTGTATTAGTGTTTAGCCCTAAACCATCTGGATCCATTCCGTAAATACTTTCACATTGTATAAACCGTGCAGTACTAGTTGTATACAGGAATTCAGAGCGTTGAAGCAGGGAAGTAAGAAAGATCATGGGAACTGAGCGAGACAAGGAAACCATACCGGTGTGGAATAACTTGTAAGTTTTGAAACCCAGACGCCTTGTACTGCGTAAAAGGACCCTATAACCGCGTAAATGGAGATCTCCAGATGCACGTTCAGGTCGTCGATAGTTCTTTTTACATTAACCCCTAAAGGACCAGGGCCGTTCTTCTGTCAAAAACTACTCAAAACTGCCATTTTTGCTGCATTCATCCAAAAAAAAAAAAAAAAAAAAAAATTTAGATTCTAACCGTAGGATCTTGTACTTTACTAGTCTAGTATCATGTGGTATAAATTTCATGGAGTTTGACCGTACAGATTGGAAGATATTAGCATTCAAAGTTGAAAAAAGAAAGTTTTTTTGAACACTAGCTTGCAATTTCAGATGACTTTGAATGCCATTTGGGGAAAAAAATTACACCATGGACCTTGAATTAAAAAAAATTTGTGTTGAAGAATTGAGTTGAAAGTCTAAAAAAAAAATTAAAAAAAAACATGATTGATTTTCATTCTTTAAAAAATTGTTCAGTACAAGTAGGTCCAAGATTGAAAGAAAAACTAAATCTTTAATAGCTCTGAAATTGAATTGAAACACAATAATCTCAACGGTGAGATTGTTCTAAATAGAAAAGTTAACCTTGTCAAACAATTTTTTTTGAATAATTGTAAAAATTGCATTCAGAATTGAATCCTATAAGTTATTTTTTCAAAAAGATGCTCAAATTGCCCGAAAAACAAGACTGTTCATAACTTTCACATTACTAATCCAAATGGAATGAATCAAAGCTTCACATGTAGGCAAAAATATGATCTTTAAGAAGAAAAAAATTAAAAAATTAATTTCAAATTTTTGTAGATTTATTTTTCTACCTGGTGACGTGTAAATTATGTTTAAGATGCCATAACTTTTGCTCTCGGGCACCAATTGAAATGAAATTTATATTCCCACGAAGCTTATAAGTTTTCCTATCTTATGGGAAAGTTTCAAAAAAATTCACTGAAAATTGAGATCATAGGAACTTGCCTGAAATCCATTTTGTCCCCCGAGGGGACAATGGTCCTTTAGGGGTTAAATTGCAAGATCATGTGAAGCACTGCAAGTGACTTCAAGCAGCTACAGTAGTAAGCATCTATAAGTCATCTGGAATGCTCCAGATGTTTGAAGTCACCTAGAGTGCTCCAGTTGATTGAATTCACTTGGAGTGCTCCAGTTCATTGAATTCAACTAGAGTGTTCCTACTATACGAAGTCACGTGGAGTGATACAGATGACCAAAAACTTCAAGAGTAGTTTATAGACGCGTATAAATCTAGCCACGCACATTGTTTTCATGCAATGATGAGTTTCTTCAAGAGGGACCTGAGGACACGTGCCCAATTAAACTCCGCCCCTTTTGTGACGAGTGGGTTTATTAGTTCCATTACGAAGGAAAAATACACCCAGAGGCAATCTATCGCTGCTTGAAGAAAGTCACTAAATGGGGGGTGCAGTGGAAGAAAGCGGAAGATGGCCAAGTGCGAGTCATTCCAAAACTCATGAATGTTACGAAGTCACACCGTGATGCTGGGCTTGACATTTTGGAAATGCAGGGCCTGAATGACAAAACCATGCTCCTGGTCATTGAAGAGAAAGTACACGGATCCAAAGGAACAAGGATATATGGGATAATACTCGACTATTCTACAATGCAACTCAGTCATTGCGAATCACTAATGGATCAATCATTATTAGAACCGAAAGGGAACGTCCCTCAATGGTCTCCAAGAGAAATGAAAGTTGCGTGGGGGCTCATTTAGGAGGCGCGTCAAGATACCAACCCAAGCAACCCTTCCCAAGCAATAGTACCAACGAAAGTGGCAACACCGTCACCCAAAAAAAAGGGAAAGAAACGAAGGACAGTTGTAGGGGCGTTGGGAGACAAAAGTGATTTGGACGTCTATGCCAAGAAGCTAACCATTTCCGCATGCGTTGCAATGAAGGAGACTGAGATTAAGAAGCTTGATCCAGGGTGAATGCATGGTTGGGTGGCTCACTAGGTGACACTAGGAGTTCATATATTGATAGGTTTTTTAGTACAAAAAATGAGTTAGTGGATGTTCATACATTGGCAAGTTCATCCACTCAATTTTCAACATCAAGCCCACCTAGAGATTTTCTAGTTACACGGGGGTTTTAAAACAAAAATAAAAAAACACCTTTTTTTGACCTTTATATGAACTTTGGAAAAAGAGGCTAAAATCAAACACTTTAAAAGTCCATAAGTACACTTCTACAAATGATTTTACTTAAAAGGGATTGAATTCTAGGCTTCTAAACCTAAAATACAACACATGGTAAGTTGGTATTTGAAAAATATGTTCTTTTTCTTTATAAAAAACTCCCAAATAAGATTTTGTACACATGTGTATGTCACAAAAACCATTCTTCAAAAGACCATAACTACTAAAATTTAAGATGAACTTTAGAAAAATCAAGCACAATCTTCAGCATAATAAAGTTACCTATCCATACACAAAAATTTGCATTCAATAAAGTGAGTTAACTATGTCTATTTCATCATTACATACAAGTACCCCCTGAAAATAGCCCTGTGACACAAAAAGTGAGCCACCCAACCATGCATTCACCCTCCGAAGCAATTGAAGGTCATGAAGTCACTATACAAAACACACTTCGACTATATGTACAAGTGGAAGAAGACCCCGTTCGTCAACGCAGCTAGTAAAGCCCTTCAGGTGCACTTTGATTATCTTCATAGGGCACTACAAGGGAGGATAGTATACAAAGGCATTGAAGAGACACGATTACCTAGAATCATGAATAAAGCACGCCTGGAAACCGATTATGACGCCAATTGGAGAATAATTACAGTGCTTCTTATAGATTAGCTTTGGCCATAATTATTAAAACCAAAGCAATAGTAAAGTTCGTTCCTCAGGAGGTCTTTTCTAATAGGGATACTTACTACAATGACACTAAGACGACAATAAAGAGAATAAAACACACAAGGAATACATGCTTCCAACTAACATTAACTTAATTACCTCACAATTACTTAACTAATTGTTTAAATCATTTTTTTATATTTATATTTATTATTTTCTTTTATTAATTAGTTAATTAAATTTTTTTACTCTCCACTCTTATAACCACCAAGGTCTAAATATCACCCCAAATTGTATTTGATCTTCAATCATTGACGTGCCAATCTTTGGTCTTTCACCAAATCGGAGTTGCTTGACACATACAGCTTCGCTCTTCACAACAGGCTTACCGTAGCTCCCAGTCTTTATTCACCAACTTGGATGAGTCGCTTCTCAGTGAATCTTGTCTCCAACTTTGGGTGCAATCAAATCTTCTTTCACCAATTTGGAATCCAAATCTTCTTTGATACAAATTGCCCTCTCATAATATTGACGCTTACAGAATCTACATTCTCCTTTTAACGATTTGGTATTTTCCTTCTTGCTCTCGGCATTCTTCATTTTCTCTCATAAACTCTCAAATCGGAAAGGTACTCCTACTAGACATCAGATCCTGATTGGAATTTCTAATAGGCAATGGTCAAACTTAAACGCAAATTCCCAACTAGATATTCTAGCTTTGTAAATCATCACACCTATCAGGTTTACAATCACTCAGCTTATTATGACACCATTCATAATCCCAAATTGGACACTGATCCAATCTTGCTTAATACTTCCTCATTCAAATAGGCAGCCCATTTGGAATCACATGCTGACGCAGACACATAATACATTCCATTATTCCGACTTGGGTCATTGCCATACAAATATCACATAATATTAATCCCAAACCATTCATGAACAACACTACTTGGCCTCACATGCAAACAACCAATTAGTTTATATTTCCATTTCATTAACTAGGTGACAAATCATCGTTATACATATAAAGTTTAATCAAAATCTGACTTTCCTTATCTCACTCCAATTAGGTTCTGACTTCACTGACTTGAAACTTTCCTCTCTCCACGAGAAACACTGGGATTGGCATCAACATTTAGCAGTAATCTCTCCGACTAGGATACATTTAATCCTCCAATTCCTCATCACTATCAGCATTTGAATCACAAACATCTCTCACTAGGCAGCTTCAAGCATTACACAAAATCTCCAATCATTGGCACTTGAACCCCTGTTCTTCCGAACCATGCAGACACTTCCTCAATCTGCAGATAATCTCCGACTTGGAAACTGACTTCTTCAACTTCCAAATGCACACACAAGTTCTCCACAAATACAACACAAGCTCTTATCACTTTCCGTCCCCTCAAATAGGACACACACCATCACAAGCGGACAAGCTGACACCTTCAGTTTACCGATTAGGACTCACACAGCAAAAATAAGCATCACTCACTCAGCACACACACAACCAAGCAAACCCACTTGGCAAAACACACACAAGAAAACATAAATACGCAGCACGACTTGGTTGGGACTCGTAGCGGACTTCTTCAACACTTGGTAGCTTCTATGACAAACTTCACAACCTTATAGAAAGGCAAACACAGGTGGTTATCCCAACTTTGGAAAACAATCACTTAAAACTGACTAGCAATTCCTCAACCACCCGATTAGGCATTAACTGTAGAACATAACTTCCCACTTGGAATTAACTGCCTCTAAACTCCCATTAGGCTTCAGTTGGATCAAATCCAACAGCTCATCCAACTAGGACTCAATTGTTCACCCATGACCACCCAATTGGAATCTTAGCACAAAAACAGTCACCACCGATTAGGTTCTGTCATCTACATGTGCATCCATCACATGCATTCACGAATCCAACTTGGCAGCAAGCTCACTGGCCACCAACTCACTCCAATCTACAACTTTTACTTTGAGACTAAAAAAATCACTTTAAACCATACTCCAAATTAGGTAAAAGTGTATTCAAAAATCACCCAATTGGTAAGCAAACATAACAAAAACATTCTAAACACATTCACAAAGCCTCAAAATGCACACAAAAATATAGAAATTTATAGACAAGTATTTTATCTATATAGCCCCATGCGAATTTGTTTGCATCCCCACCAAACATTTATTTGGTCTTCCGTTTATACTTATCGCTTGGTTTCATCGGAACCAACTGAAGTTGGGAACTCGTCTCTTCCTCCCGCAACTACTCAGCCAACTTGGAACGCTCTGCCCAATTCTCGGACTGTTTATTGTAAAAGGCAAATGCAGGTCCCCTCCAAGTGCCCAACGAACCCGAAGCATCACCTATTAGCACATTATGAGCAGTAGGGAGGAACTGTGTAATACACATAAGCTCAAGAATCCTCACCCGCTTCGCCGAATGGTAATGAATTTTTGAAAAAATCTCCATGTTTGTGCTGAGTCTAGCCCCCACTCAATAATCCACCACAAATCTGTACTCCTGACACCAATTAGTAAGAACATTGGCAAAAATACTTGCGGGAAAACAGACAGGGTCCGTATGCGTGCGGTGTTCTTCTGCAAATCTTGTATAAGCCTCCACACATTCTGCAAACGTACCAAATTGGCCTGGAATACGTGGCTAGTTATACCACACTGCATCTAATTTGGCAGACACGGGCCACTTGTAACGGCGCGGGCATGCACAATATCGAGAATCACCTGCAACCGCTGGAGGAGGAGAAAGCAACCGTGTAGCATCCTTGTTCCAATCTAGCTGATCCAAAGCCACAACTGGTGCATACCGAACTTGCTGATGATCTTTTCCAATCCACATGATTGCACTCCAACTCGGAAAAGGCACGTCCTTGGGCTTATCAAACAAACTCTGGTAATGACCGAGATAGTGCTCATCCTCTTCCACTCCCAAAGGCAATGAAGGATACCATAATTCCAAATTTGGGCTCAATCCCGGCACTTGGTACATCTTCTCTCCAATTTGGAGGCGTCGATAGATCAACTCAGCAGCCACATTCCAAATTGGAACGTTCTGTACGAGCTGAGCCTTCACTTTCATTTCCAACTGAGCCCTGGCCATGCTATATTTCAAAACGTAAGCAGCAGGGTGAATATCAACAACTTGGCACTGCTCCAGACACTCCTTTGCATTCTTGACCAACTCGTGCAGCCAGTCTTGCGACTAGAGAGTTACCATCAAACCGGACAACGCCTTAGTCCACTCCACATCTACGACACCTCTTTTACCCTTGGAAGACGCAACACTTGATTTGATCGCCGCTTCAAGTCCATTATTCAACTGTTAGCCAATATAGATGCGTTGTCGATCCAAATAGGACTCTGCAACGCGTCGCCTTTTCTCTAAAATGACTTCTAATTCGGCGTGAAACAATAAGCTCCGTCCTCTTAAATCCCTGATTTGGCCATATGCTGCGGTCTTGTCTAACAAGCCCACATCTCCCCTTGCTATGATTTCACCAAATAGGTTTTCTTTCTTCAATTGCTCTGCTCGACTCCACAAGGCTTTGAAACGCATTCGAGAAACCTTTTCTCCAAAAGATACCCCTGTATAAAGGAAGAATATCTCCCGTTCCCAAGCATAGGCAAACTCCAAATTTGGCGTTGGTGGAATTAACTTCGACAAAGCCTGCAAATCGGATACGTGCAATACTCTCTGGCACTTCCAAATTGGAGTCGATGGTTCTTGACTCTTCTTGTCTACAGTCTCATTAAAGGTAGCATACCACGACTGCATTCGCAGGAGCTCCTCTTCCAAACACTAGTAGAAAATTTGAAATTTTTGTTGTTTTGGTCATGTTGATCTGGGCTAGTTTTCTGCTGATTTTGACAAAAATTCATTGAAATCAACATATTTTTGTCAAAATCAGCAGGAAATTAGCCCAGATCAATGCGACCAAAACAACAGAAATTTCATATTTTCTACTAGTGAAACCAACTGGTTTTATTGCTTCCAACTTGACAAGTTCTTCTTCCGAGTCAAACTGAAAAGCTAGGGGCTGCTACAAACCATCCTCCGAGTTGGTCTTGTAGCGTGTGAGTCTTCAAGTTGGCACTTGGAACTCTGAACTTATTTTTCGCGATTTTTAGTTAATTTTTAAGTGACAAATAAGAAAAAACATATAAAAATACAATTATTGTGGGTTTTGGTAGAAGTCCCTACCAAAGTGGTGTGTAATGGCCTTAAATGCGTGAAACACGTAAGACATTACATTTTCACTAATTTTAGGTCTTATTAGTATAAATAAGTAGTTAAGTCAGTAATTCCGAGCGATGTGAGAAATTGAGAGTTAACCAGTCCTAGTGTCTTGTTCATGTGATACAACATCTAAAAGTATACATGTAACAAACTGGTTAAAAGTTAGAGTCTAGTCAGAGTCAGTCCATATCCAATTCGAAAGAGTTAGATTTATTGTTTGCAGGTAATTTTGAGAAATACAGTCATTCACAGACCAAGATGGAAGAAATGATGATTGGAACATACAGAGAGGTGCTTTTCTAGGTCAAAGCATGCCAGGAGGTCAAATAGAAGCTCGATCATCCAAGATTCCCCCGGTATCAAAAATAATTTCCCCCCCGGCCCCCAGGTGGAAATTATTAAAGAATTGCTAAAAATAGCATTCTTATTGGAGATTTGGTTTTGCTCTTAGTTGATGGACATCTTGTAGAAGATTGCCCAAAAGTTTCGGGATTTTACAAAACTCCACGATGACTCCATGGGAAGTCAACCGCTTAAAATTGCATTCGTAAATTCCTAGAAATTACCAATGTTGCGGTAAAATCTCACTAAAAATTAGGATAGTGTTTTGTGTACCAATAAAGAGCCTTGTCAAGTTTGAAAACATTCCGACATTCCCAAGTACCAGAATTAGGACCGACAGCGAATTTTACAAGAATTTACAACTTGGCGGCGGGTTGACCGGCGTACCAGGAGCTAGCGGTGTCTGAACGGAGCGTTTCAAGGGTCAATTCTTACTCCCACGAATATTCTGAACCACCCAGGACCAACAGTTTTATCTAAAAACGCAAACTCCAAAAGTTAGCTTTTTAACTTTTGTTCTAAGTTACCGTGACTCAAATTTGCGCTTTAAAACAACTGGAGAGGTAGGGGTTAGGGGTCTCTTAGGCCAATTGGGGTCTTCTGAACGCGATGGCACAGTTTGTTTTCAGTTTTGAGTTGTCCCTCAAAAGATAGAGAGGTTCAGCCCTTAGTTTGACTTTTAAAAGGTAATTTTGGATTAATCTAGGTTGATTTTGCAAATATCTCTTGTAAAATCGAAGATTGGATTTGCCCAAGATACTTGTCTTGCAAAAGAAGCCATCTTTTGGACTAAAGAAAGACAATTTAGAACTAACCCTAGATTAAAATGCAAAATATCTTGGTTAATTAGGTAGGTTTTCAAAATATCTTTGAAAAAATCAAATATTTGATTTGGGAAAAGATTCTAAGGCCATTTAGGGCCTAGAAGGAACTCGCTTGAGAACCTTCCTTCCCATTAACCCCTAAAGGACCAAACACCGTTTTTTGATAACATAGCAATTTTGGGCAGCTCACTATGAATGGAATTTTTATTCTTTTTCTCTCAAATTTTCACACAAGAAGTGCCTGAGGAATATCTTTAAGGCCCAACAATTTTCATGACATTTGACTAAATGGTTCAAAAGTTATTGCATGATATGTCATTTTCAATGCTCGGCGGGCAGCCCAGGCAGCAAAAAAAACTTCCTGAAAAATCACTTTAAAAAATAAATAAAAAATTTTAATTGGTTCTTTAGGTTTATCTAAGAGTGGGAAGCTTTGAATCATTCCATTTGGATTAATGAGTTAAAAGTTATGAGGATTTTTAGTTTGCGGGTAGGTATGGAGTCCATGAAAACCATACCTACTCACGAACTAAAAATCCTCATAACTTTTGACTCATTAATCCAAATGGAATGATTCAAAGCTTCCTACTCTTAGATAAACCTAAAGAACCAATTTAAATTTTTTATTTTTTTTTAAAATGATTTTTCAGGAAGTTTTTTGAGCTGCCCAAGCTGCCCGCCGAGCAATGAAAATCACAAATCATGTAATAACTTTTTAACAATGTGGTCAAAAGTTTTGAAAATTGTTGTACCCTAAAGATACTCCTCGGGCACATGTTTTGTGAAATTTTCAAGAAAAAATATTAAGAACTCCACTCATAGCGAGCTGCCCAAAATCGCTATGTTGCAAAAAAACGCAGTTTTTTCCTTTAGAGGTTAAACAAAGATTATTCAGAAAACGCGTTTAGGTAGTTTAGCAAAATATCTAGATTGAAAGTAAAGAAAATATTACGAACAACTTACCAGGGGGGGCTAGGAGCGAGTATATAAGGCCCTTCCTCAAGGTTGTTCATGGCCCTCATTCTCTTGTTTCATTCTTGTTGTTGCTCTTGTCGTGCTACCGACACTTGTCGGAGCACTTTTTAAGCCAAGTTTTGGCTATTTTCTTTTATTTTCTTCTATTATCTTATACTTTGAAGGTCCGGAGGGCCCCTTCAAAGCTTTTTTTTCCTTTCTTGTTTGAATTTGGAGGCTTCAAGCCCCAAAACTTTGCTTTCAAGAGTTTAGGTGGAGGAAATCCCCTAGCTCTAGTGTTGTTTGTGTTAACTAACTTATTTCTTGAATTTGGAGGCTTCAAGCCCCAAAACTTTGATATTTTGGGAGTTGTAGAAGTAGTTCCCAAACTTTAGTTGAATTTATTGTTCTTTTGGATACTAACCAACCATTTGTGCAAATTGAGAATAGTTTGTGAACTTAAAACTTTAAAGCAGCAAGGCTAGACCTTGCCAAAAGGTTTTGAGGATCACCACGTGCCAACACTCGTTGTATAACGGGTGTTTGGTTTGACTAATTGCTAATGTTCGGTTAAACACTGTCATGTGTACCTCTTTTAAGAATTAAGTTTTCAAAATACTAGTTTGGGTCCTTGGATACTGGTTATTCCTAGGATTGCTCCCGCACGGCGGAGCTTTGACTTTGAAACCTGGAAACGGGTACTTGAAACTTTGATTTGTCTGTTAAATCCTGGGGTTGCTCCCGCACGGCGAAGCTTTGACCTTTAAGGTTAAAATTCACCGTTGTGGAAAAAACTAATTTGTGGTTTGCACGGCGGAGCTTTGAACTTTTAGAATTAAAATTTGCCTTTGTGAAAAATACTAATACTTGGAATTGTTCTTCAAGGCGAAGCTTTGACCTTAATAATAAGAATCAAGGAAGTAATATTCCTTTGAAACTTATTTAAAGTCCAAGAGCCTTGAATTATTTCTTTTTCAATTGTGCAAGTTGTGGAGGTATTTGGCCTCCCAAGCTTTTTGTTGTTCCTTTATTAGATTGCTAGTTTTATCTTCAATTTGGAATTTTACAATCAATTGAGTCAATATAGTTGTTGGTTGTGTCTTTTATTTCCATTGATGCCATAAAAACTTATTTCCCATATTGTTGTTTTCCTTTCTTTGCTAGTTATTAATTTTGAATTATGTGGGACTTTTAGAATGATTAAAATTAGCTCGTAAGTAGGATTCAGATTTGCTAAAGGGAACTGAACCAGCCCAAAGAAATCAGTTTGGAAGAACCAGTACAGGGTCGGATTCAAGACTAACGAGGTCGAGGTCAAGACTGACGGGGTCGGAATCAGGACCAACGAGAAGGGGCCAAGACTGACAGGGTCGAGGCAAGTACCGACGAGAAGGGGAATGGAGTCGGATTGAAGAGGACGGAGCCGGCAGCCAATCGCGCCTCGACACGTGGCGCCTTCCAACTGGAGGACAGAAGCACACGGGGACCAGTACAAGAAGAAAAAAATCCAGAGGCCAGCCAACAGCCCATCGCGCCTCGATACGTGGCCCTTCCAACGAGAACCAGCTTACGACCAAGGCTGCATACCACAGAGCATACGGTGGACAGGGTCAGCCAACTCTTCCAGTGCAACTTAACGAAATTAGTACACTGGTATGCAATTTCTGAAATAAACCAAAGCTCAAGCGGTTGATTGCCACGCAAAGAAATTTCTTTAAGATTCACACAAGTACATCAAATCACTTAGCGTCTACAATAGCTCCGTCTCTCTCCTCCAAAAACATGGAATACAAATGAAGGGAGAGTAAACGAAGAAGGGAGAAATACGATCACAAAACGGAAGTAAGCAATTAAAAAAACATATTAGGGAAGAATCTAACTATTCATGGATTAATTGTTTTGGTATTGTTTATTAGGTTTATTCTTTCTACTATTCATCGATAGATTTGTTTTTGATTGTTTTTTATTATTTTATTAGAATACTATTCATTCATTTGGTTTTAGTTATTAATTAGGATTCCAAAGCCAAATTAGTTGTTTGTTTGTAGTTTGGGGATTTGTTTTATTAGGCCTAATAAGCCAAAACAATAAAAACAAACAACAACTAATATTTTGGAATATTTAACAAAATAACTATTAAACAATTGACAATCGAATAAAACTACTATTCATTGAAATTTAGGAAAAATTGAATTAAATTTATCATTTAATCCAAATTCCTAAAATTGAAGGATTAGTTTTAAATTGCCAAAACTAACAAAATTGGACTTTTTAGATAGGTTTAGAAACAATAATACTAAGATTTCTTCCAAATTCATGAAAGACAATGGAGAATTTTGAGGAGACAATTATGATGGTGTTTTGCAATGATGGGACAATCGACATTCTCGGTACTGAGGTATGAATTTCAAAACTTGTCTTTTGTCTTTTCTTTTGCTTTCATTCTTTAAAAATTAGATTAGAAAACTTAAACTAACAAAAATTAACAATTAAGAATCCAATAGCTAGTAGAATTTAATTGTTAGAAAACCTTTGAAATTTAACTAAAATCGTGAAGGTAATAATTAGATTAACTTTGAATTAATTTGGAAAACGAAATAGTAATCTCATCCAAAAGAATCTCAAAAAGAATCTAATTTAATTTAGGAACTTAGGAAATAATAGAAGAATTAGGGAAAGTCAAATCTAATTTATCTCCTTATTCCCATGAAAATTATTAAAGGAACGAATTCCATCCAACTAAGGGGAATTTTCATCCATTTAAAAGTTTTCACCTAAAAGTCCTAAATTCTTACTTTTAACCTTAATAGGAAGATAATTTATCATTTGAACCATAAAAACCATAAAAACCATAAAGAATTACTAAAATTAGAATAATAATTTAGAATTAGGATTAAATAAAGAACAATTAGGAATATTCTCAAGGCACGACTAGGGAATCTTTTGAAACCATAATCTTTTAGAGAATCTTTTGAAGATTCCAAATCCACCTTTTACTTTTTAAATTACTTTAATTTGGAAGGATAAAAGTGTGGATGAAGATTTGACCTAATTTTGGATAAAAAATCCTAAAATAGGTCAAAATTAGGTTTTCTCATAAAAGTCCATTAGTTAAATTAATTAACCTTTCAACCCTGAAATTTAGAATTATTTCACATTATTTTGCTATTTTTAGTTGACGGATGAAGTTTTTAGGATAGAATTAGGGTCGAAGTTCATCCACGCATAACTTTCACTAGGACTATCAGAATCCAACTTGCTTTACCATTTCGGAAAAGGCAAATTGTATTCTTCGATTTAGTTTAGATAGAATTTTAGTTTAGCTAGAAGTTTAATCACATTTAACTAACCCTCAACAACCTTTATTTCTTAACTATTAGAGTGTTTTGAAATATTTGGATTAGGTAAAAATCAACATAACAAAGTGTCCATTGCTTGGAAGGCCAAAGAACACTAAGTTTACATTTCACCCTTACAATTTACTAACTTATGCCGCTAGAACCTGTGTGTAACTTTCTGACTTAAGGGTGGAGTTAGAAACACTCACATAGCGCTCCACTTCACGTCTTAATGCGGCCAACTTCTGCTCAAGAGTGTACTTCACCCCTTTCTCCAACTTGGAATTTCGTTCATACCGCTCCACCTTGAGCCTAAGCAGCGACACTTGATCTAGCGTCTCCTTGAACTGCGCCGTTATCCTAATTTCATAATCTTTTCTCTCTTGTTGCACAAACTTCAATTCTTCACGAAGCTGCTCACACTCCACTTTTAGCTTCTCATTCTGTGTCTTGATAATCTCCACCCAAGCAAGGTCAAAATCATCCAAATGGGATAACATAGCGACCAACTGGGACTTAAAAGAGCCACCCGGTCGAACAGGTAAGGCATCGGTAGATCTTCCCACTTGGTCCGCTGCAACACTAGGATCGTCCTTCGGTTGGAGCAGCGTTCCTGACAACTCGGGGCAGCTTTTATCCACCAAGTAGGAAATCAGCTGGGCGCCTTTTAACTCCCCTACCGATTTCTTCTTGAATTCCACCACCAACTTGTGAAGTCGTCATGACAAAAATAACGCCCAATTGACTTGAACTCCACGCTGGACCGCCACAACCACTCGCAAATCTTTCTTTGAGATCCTCTGAGTTGGTGGCTCCAACAACAACCTTCCTCGCACCAATTCGATCCATGGCAACCAACTTGGCAGCACCCACTTGATGACCCATTCGTCATTTTCCAGTTGCAAAACTGGACACTTATCCGAGAAACAATCCGTCACCGAATAGAGCACGTCATCTTGAACTGCCTTGACAGACACACCCGAATTTGGAAGATTAAAGACTTCTGCAACACTAGTAGAAAATCAGGCCCAATCTGTTGTTTTGGTCGCGTTGATCATCAACAAATTTCTGTTGATCAACAGAAATTTGTTGATGATCAACGCGACCAAAACAACAGATTGGGCCTGATTTTCTACTAGTGCAATGAGCTGCGGCTGAAGCTCCACCGTCTCGCCGCCAACACAATTCTTTCTTTCTGCAACTGAGTAAGCCATTGTGAAAATCTCCAACCGATTTGGGTTCACCTCTCCCATACCTTGAAGTTTTTCACAAAACTCCCAAAACCCAGCCTTCTGCAATTTCAGCAGCTGCGCTCCTTCCCAACGAGCTACGTCTAACACCGCCACTTGCTCAATCTGAAAGTCGGAGCGAGGAACTTCAATTGGAGCGGCCTCATCGTCCCCTAATTTGGGCTTCTTGTCAAGGTGCGAACCAGGCTCCACCAATTCGGTCTCCTCCTCAATCAATGCTTCTTCCTTGCCGATTTGCGCGTCCATGGCACCTGCAACCCACAATCCTCACAATCGCTCGGCAATTGCTCCAATTTGGTAAGCTTAAGCCTTACTTTTCACTCGGAAATTGGCTCCTTCTCAAACCAAGATTTTGACTACTAACGAGTCCACACCCAGCCATAATTCCCTCCAACTTGGATGCACAACCATTACAACTACAAAGACTGCAAGAATATCTAAATGCTACTGCAAGACACAATACTCGCTTCCAAAACTCTAATTGGAACCAAATTCTCAACTTGCTCACTTCTTCAAGACGCACTTTGGGACTATGCAGACTCCAAACCGAACTAACAAAACAGAAATCCGACTTCAAACCCTAATTGGTCACAGTGTTTATACTCACTTTGGACCTTTCAAGACCAACTCGGAAATTTCCACCAAAATTACAAGAACTTACGACTCAACCCACTTTTTTCTCAAGAAAATTCAAGAACGACGAATTCTCACGCAAAACCAAATCAGAACACGCTCACAAAACAAAATCACCCGACTTGGAAAACCCTCGCTCCTCACGACTGCCCAGCCCAACTCAGCGCCTTCCGATTCGTCTGTAACCTCCAAGTTGGTGAATCCCTCGCCGTGACCCCCTTTCGAATTGGTTTCGGATTTTTGGCAGCTTTGAATGATTCTGATTTGAAATGATACCCCTCATTGCCGGGGGTACTTGTCCATCCAATTGGAGTTGTCACCTCCGAGTTGGCAATCATTTTGTTTTCTTTTTCTTTTTATCATGTTTTTTTATTATTATTAGCTTTTTATTTATATATTCTACAAAGTTTATTGGATTTTATCTTGTTTTTATTTCTTTATTTTATTTTATACTTTATATTTTTTGTTTTTGTTTTTGTTTTTGTTTTTCCATAAAAAGACTACCCCCCAAATTGAAAATGCCGCCTCCAGCATTTCAAACAAAATATGGCTTAAGCCTATAAACATTAATCCTAGTTGGAAGCAAATTTCCCTCAAAGTCTTTAAGTTGCAATGACCCGTTAGGATTGACGTCTACAACTTCATAAGGCCCAAGCCAATGCATTTGCAATTTACCGGGAAACTTGAAAAACCGACTATCATATAATAACACCAAACTACCCACTTTGAATGCCTTAGGACGCAATTTGGAGTCATAATAAGACTTACGCCTATTTTGGGTGGCTAAGGTATTTAAATAGGCCTCTCGCCACTTTTCATCAAGGGCTTCCAAATTGGTTAGCCTTACTTGTAAACTTTCTTCATCTCCCAACTTGGTTTCTATAGCCACTCTTAGGCTAGGAATTTCAAATTCAATTGGAAGAATGGCCTCTTGGCCATATACTAATTGGAATGGGGAAAACCCCGTAGTGACTTTGTAGGCGGTCTGGTATGCCCACAAAGCACTCCAAAGCTTTTCATTCCAATCGGTAGATGCACCACTTATAGTCTTAGTTACGATTTTACACAATATCCCATTTGTTTTTTCGGTTTGCCCGTTAGCACGAGGGTGGTAAGGGGCCGTTTTACGGTGTTTAATTAAAAACCGATTTGTTAATTCCTCAATCGTGGCATTTAAGAAATGAGTGCCCCTGTCACTAATTAACTCTTTTGGACACCCAAATCGGGAAATAATATTTTCGTATAAAAAACGTGCCACGGTTTTGGCATCATCATTATGGGTGGCCATAGCCTCAGGCCATTTGGTAGCATACTCTATTGCTACTAGGATATACTTTTTACACCCATATTTAGTGGCTAGGGCAATGGGGCCTACGAAATCAATTCCCCATTTTTCAAATGGGGCCAATGCCATTAAAGGTATTAACGGCATTGCCGTAGAAGGTGAGGGTCTACCAATTCTTTGGCAAGGATCGCATGCCTTAGCAAAAGCATGGGCATCCCGAAATAAAGACGGCCACCAATAGCCCGCTAACAACACCTTTTGTGCTGTGGAAATTCCGGCAAAATGGCCACCACATGAATCCGAGTGGCAACCTTCTAAAATATCTTTAACTTCACTATTATAAATGCAACGCCTAAGGACACCATCATGACCCAATTTATATAAAGTTTTATCTAAAAGGGTATACGGGCCACTCTTCCTTATAAGGGCTGTCCTTTGTTTAGCACTATAATCATTAGGAAATAAACCGGTAGCTAAATAATTAAGAATATCGGCATATTCCATATGGACAATATCCACTTCAAATAAATTTGCATCAGGAATATCATCATCAACCGGCGATCCATTTGGATCTAAAGGTTCTTCTAACCTAGAAAGAAAATCGGCATTAGAATGATGCTTACCAGGACGTACGACAATTTCAAAATTAAATTCTTGTAAAAGCAACACCCATCGTGCCAATCGGCCACTCAACTGGGGCTTATTAATTACATATTTAAGCGCATCATGGTCCACGTAAAACATGAACTTATAATCAAGAAGGTAATGGCGGAATTTTTGAGCCGCATAGACCATACCTAGAGCCTCTCTTTCCGTAGTGGTATAATTCTTTTCCGCCGGGATAAATTGGCGGCTAGCATAATATATGGAATGGTCCCTATTTAACTCGTCTTTTTGACTTAGGACACAACCCATAGCTACGTTACTAGCATCCACATACACATGAAAAGGTTTTGTCCAATTACGGGGCACTAAAATTGGAGCGGTCATAAGCTTTTGTTTAAGGGATATAAAAGCTTCATCACATTGAGGAGTCCATATTGGATTAGTTCCAACCTCCAATTTTTTTAAGAGAGCGGTAAGGAGTGCAGCTATTTTAGCATAATTTTCAATAAATCTACGATAATAGCTCACATGCCTCCAAAATCCCCTAACTTGTGTAATGGTAGAAGGTATGGGTAAATTTGCAATTTTAGACACCTTATCAGGGTCGGTGCTAATTCCCCTCTTACTTACTCTATGGCCTAATAATTTTCCATAAAGGACCACGAATTGACATTTGGCTGCATTTAATGAAATATCAAATTGGAAACATTTATCAAAACATTTTCTCAATTGTTCGGGATGTTCCAATTTGGTACCAAATACACAAAAATCGTCCAAGAAAATCTCCATAAATTTACGGAGATAATCTTGGAATGCCATTGTGACTACACGTTGAAACATGGCTACTCCATTACAAAGGCCAAATAACATAACCTTACTTGCATAAATACCCAACTCGGTAACAAAGGCAGTTTTAGCTTGGTCCTCTTTAGCGATTTGGATCTAGTTGTATCCCGAGAACACGTCCATGAATGAGTAACATTCATGACCGGCCACCGTATCTAATATACTGTCAGTAAAAGGTAATGGAAACCTGTCCTTTTTTGTGACGGCATTCAACCTCCTAAAATCCTGACAAATTCTAATACGCCCATCTTTCTTGGGAACAATCACTATGGGACTTACCCATTTACTATTAGGAGCTGGATATATAAATCCAATATTAATTAATTTTTCTATTTCCTCTTTTACTAAAAAAGAATACTTTGGGTTAAGATAGTGAGGTCTTTGCTGAATTGGTTTGGCTCCATCTTCAATATCTATATGATGTTGACATATGCTTGGGGATACTCCCCTTAGGTCCTTATAAGACCAAGCAAATGTCTTAGAATTTTCCTTGAAGAATTTAATCCAAATAGCCAATTCGGAAGGACTTAGCCTATTAGATATTTGTATATTTTTTTCTTCATCACCAGACCCTAAATTAATGGTCTGAGTATGATTTTTAGATACATATGAACGAATTGGCATTTCTCCAAATTTGTCATCGTAAATATCTTCACTATCATTACTTTCTTCCCAATCGGAATCTACACCATAAATTGGTGAATCACTTAACCAATTTTTTATGGCTTTATCTGAATTGTCATCATCACCACAAGGGATAACATATTCTCCTGGGCCTATGGCCTTATAATTTTCTATTTTTTCTATGTGTTTTTTATTTTTAATATTAATTTTATTTGTAGATAATTCTTCCAAATTGGAGTCATATCCAAAATCACTTGTATTCCCAGGTGATTCCCATTGGGTCTCACCATTATATTTAGAAGGATACATGGTCATACTTACCACATTATCCCCTTGGAATATTTTCATTATGCCCTTACCCCAATTGTCTTTGACCTTAGCTTGATAAAGCCATGGACGACCTAGTAGGATTGGATAAGAGGAATTTGGGGTATTTGGTTGGAAGACTATATAATCTATAAAATATATTAAACCCGCAATACACGTTTTTATTTTGGGTAATGTGCCCAAGGGCTTTACCCTACTCTAGTTTGCCATGCGTAAGACCAATTTTGTTTCTTCCAACCCAATTAGGTGGAGGCCTACCATAGTGTCATGGTTCATTAAATTGACACTAGAACCTCCATCTACTTGAACTCCCGAAATAATAAGACCCTCAATTTCCACATCTATCACAGGGGCGCCTGGATCAGGACTTAAAGCCACCTTGTTGACTTGTCTACTTCGTCGTTTAACCAATTTAGAATTTAAAACAGCCCTACAACTGGGAGCAATGCCTAATAATTGCCTAATTGTAATATTGGCTTTAACTTGCTCCAAATTGTTAATTATATCATAAGGGTTAGTTATATCTGTAATTCCAATTTGGGTGTTTATTCCCTTACTCCTACTGGGTGTTTTAATAAATTTCCTAATTTGGTTCCCAGTTTTGGCCTTCCTGCAAGCATCCAATTTGGTACCGGTCCTTTCAACTAGACTGTCAAATTCGACCCAAATCAGTGGTATAACCAATGGGTCATTAAGTAACCTGTCAACCGGCTCAATCAATTTGGTTTGGTCTTCATTGCCATGATTTCCTACTTGCCTGTCCATCTGGTCTGGCTCAGTGATGGTACTGACTGGACCAAATTGGATTGATTTCCGATTTGGTTTAGGCTCTAACTCAGCAATCTGTTTCCCATTCTGATTTGGATATTTCAAAGAATTTGTTGCACTAGTCTCAGCTTTGCTGGACTGTGCTTTATCCCAAATTGGTTTATTCAACATGACTGCAGGGTTAACCTCAGGCAGATTAACCTGACTATTATCCCGAATTGGATTTGGCATAGATTTGCTTGACTGCCCAACTGTGAGTGTTTCTAACTCCATCCTTAAGTCAGAAAGTTGCACACAGGTTCTAGCGGCATAAGTTAATGGTTCAAATGGGTGAATTGTTAAACTTAGTGTTCTTTGGCCTTCCAAGCAATGGACACTTTGTTATGTTGATTTTACCTAATCTAAATACTTCAAAACACTCTAATAGTTAGGAAATAAAGGTTGTTAAGGATTAGTTAAATGCAATTAAACTTCTAGCTAGACTAAAATTCTACCTAAACTAAATCAAAGAATACAATTTGCCTTTTACGAAATGGTAAAGCAAGTTGGATTCTGATAGTCCTAGTGAAAGTTATGTGTGGATGAAATTCGTACCTAATTTTATCCTAAAAACTTCATCCGTCAACTAAAAATAGCAAAATAATGTGAAATAATTCTAAATTTCAGGGTTGAAAGGTTAATTAAGTTAACTAATGGAATTTTAGAGAAAACCTAATTTTGACCTATTTTAGGAATTTTCATCCAAATTTAGGTCAAATCTTCATCCACTCTTTTGTCCTTCTAAATTAAAGTAATTTTAAAAGTAAAAGGTGAATTTCGAATCTTCAAAAGATTCTCTAAAAGATTATGATTTCTCTAGTCTTGCCTTGAGAATAT
This sequence comes from Rhytidiadelphus loreus, assembly GCA_947034895.1. Lineage (NCBI taxonomy): Eukaryota > Viridiplantae > Streptophyta > Bryopsida > Hypnales > Hylocomiaceae > Rhytidiadelphus > Rhytidiadelphus loreus. The sequence continues at coordinate 20,159,090 of OX344765.1, read as the reverse complement.
TCCTAATTGATCTTTAATTAGTCCTAATTCTAAATTATTATTCTAATTTTAGTAATTCTTTAGGGGTTTTATGGTTTTTATGGGTAAAATGATAAATTATCTTCTTACTAAGGTTAAAAGTAAGAATTTAGGACTTTTAGGTGAAAACTTTTAAATGGATGAAAATTCCCCTTAGTTGGATGGAATTCGTTCCCTTAATAATTTTCAAGGAAATAAGGAGATAAATTAGGTTTTGACTTTTTCCTAATTATTCTAATATTCCCTAATTTCCTAAATTAAATTAGATTCCTTTTGAGATTCTTTTGGATGAGATTACTATTTCGTTTTCCAAATTAATACAAAGTTAATCTAATTATTACCTTCACGATTTTAGTTAAATTTTCAAAGGTTTTCTAACAATTTGTAAATTCTAACTAGCTATCGAGTTCCTAATTGTTAATTTTGTTAGTTTCAATTTTCTAGTCTAATTTTTAAAGAATGAAAGCAAAAGAATAGACAAAAGACAAGTTTTGAAATTCATACCTCTAGGATATCGACCGTTCCGTCGTCACAGTACACCATCATGATCGTCTCCTCATAATCCTCCATTGCCTTTCACAATTTTAGTGAATTCTTGATTAATTGTTTGTTGAATCATTGTCCTAAACCTATCTAAAAAGTCCAATTTTATTAGTTTTGGTAATAGTTATGGTTTGTAAATTAATTAATTAATTTAAATTCTCTAATTCTAATGAATAGTGATATTATTCTTTCGTCAATTGTTTAATAATTTTTAGTTTAATATTCTGAAGATATTAGTTGTTTTTTGTTTCTATCTATTTGGCTTATTAGGCCTAATAAAATAAATTTCCAAACTACAAACAAACAACTAATTTAGCTTTGGAATCCTAATTAATAACTAAAACCAAATGAATGAATAGTATACGGAATAAAATTTAACTAATGAAGACAAACGGATTACAAAATGAATAGTGAGATTCTTTCTTAAATTATTTTTAATTGCTTACCTTCGTTTTGTAGTGCTATTTCTTCTTTCCTCCCTTAATCTCCCTTCATTTGTGTTTTATGGTTTTGGATGAGAGAGACGGAGCAATTGTTGACAAGAGGTATTTTAACAAGTTCGCTTAGACTTTAAAGAAAGTTTTTTGCATGGCAAACAACCGCCTAAGCTTTAGTTTTTAAGATTTCGTACCAGAATCTGGACTTGTTAAAATGCAAGCGAGTGCTGGACTACTTGGCAAACTGAATGCCCTTGCTGTGCGAGGCTCTTCAGTACGTAGCCATCGGTGTTTCCTTCATTTTTCTAGTCTGTCTTCACAAGCTCGTTCGGTTGGTTGCCCAGCAGACGCCACGTGTCGAGGCGCCACAGGTCCCTTCTCCCGTTCGTTCCGTTCGTCCTTCTTCAGCCTGGTGCATTGGTCCCCGACTGCTCCCGTTCGTCCCGTTCGACCAACCAATAGACGCCACGTGTCGAGGCGCCACAGGTTCCTTCTCACGTTCGTCCCATTCGTCGTTCTTCAGCCTGGTGCGTCGGTCTCCGACTACCCCCGTTCGTCCCGTTCGACCAATCAGCAGACGCCACAGGCTCTCTTGCCAGCGTTTCCGCAACTTGTTTCCGTTGTTCCCTTGGCCGACCGATCAACTGGTCCTTCCTTGCCTCGGGCTGAACTAAATAACTAGAACTGAAAACTTGGACTTTTAATTAAAGAATGAACCTCTAAACGAAACAAAAGAATTTAACTTTGATGCAATTATTGAAAAGAAAATAAAGCTAAACTAATTTTTATGGATTTCTTAAGAGTTAAGATGTAAATGAAGATCAAACGCAAGTAACAATGACCAACATGAGAACAAAATACCTTCACCACTTGTCCAAACTCCAAAGGGAATTAAAACAACGAAACTTTGGACTTAAATGCGTTTTCAAAAAGAATCTTTTCCCAAAAATTCTTAATTTTGAAGTCAAAGCTTCGCCGTACGTAATAAACCTAAGTTTCCAATGGTAAATTTTTAACTTTTAAAAGTCAAAGCTTCGCCGTGTAGGCAGGGTTGACAAATTGTAACGTCCAGGGCAAAATCACGTCCATTTTTCGGATGTCCGGACGTCCAGATTTTTCGGACGCACGGACGATGTGGACGGCGACCATCGGATGGCACCTGTTGGACGTTCAGACAGTGCGGACGGGCGGTCGGCATGGGCAAGCGGACGGCCATCGCGGACAGGCGGACGGCCCGACTACAGTAAAATGCCATAAAACATGATTTTCAGACCTCTTTTACGCATAGTAAAATGACTTTCTTCAAAAAACTTTTAACTCCAAAAAGGTTGAAAATGAAGCCAAGTTTCACCTCCAACAATCCGTTCCAAGTTTCAACCTTCCAAAAAAAAGTTAAAAACAATTTTCTAAGGCTATTTTTGAAAATGACCAAAAAATTGTCGTCCGCTCCTCCGACCCGCCGTCTGCCCTTTCGGATGGCCCGTCCGACCCTCTGCCGATCGTAGTAAAATGCCATAAAACATGATTTTTAGACCCCTTTTACACATAGTAAAATGTCTTTTTTCAAAAAACTTTGAACTACAAAAATGTTGGAAATGAAGCCAAGTTTAACCTCCAGAAATCCATTTCAAGTTTTAAGCTTCCAAAAAAAAGTTAAAAACAATTTTCTAAGGCTATTTTTGAAAATGACCAAAAAATTGCCGTCCGCTCCTCCGACCCGCCGTCTGCCCTTCCGACGGCCCGTCCGACCCTCTGCCGACCGCAGTAAAATGTCTTAAAACATGATTTTTAGACCTCTTTTACGCATAGTAAAATGTCTTTTTTCAAAACACTTTGATCTACAAAAACGTTGGAAATGAAGTCAAGTTCCACCTCCAAGAATCCGTTTTAAGTTTCAACCTTCCAGCAAAAGGTTATAGACCATTTTCTAAGGTTGTTTTTGATAATGGCCAAAAAAGCGTTGTCTTCTACTCCTCTCTTCCGACCCCCGTTCACCATCTAACCACTTGTTCGCCTATTGTACCCTCCATCTAGCTGTATTGTATTGATGAATTTTAAAAAGTACAGATTCGCTTTTCAAGGCTTCCATTTAATACTAAAAAGGTCTAAAGGATCCTCCGAGTCTCCAATCCGCCATTCGCCCTTCCCACCCGCTGTCCGCCCTTCCGACGGCCCGTCCGACCCTCTGCTGACCGCAGTAAAATGTCTTAAAACATGATTTTTAGACCTCTTTTACGCATAGTAAAATGTCTTTTTTTAAAACACTTTGATCTACAAAAACGTTGGAAATGAAGTCAAGTTCCACCTCCAAGAATCCGTTTTAAGTTTCAACCTTCCAGCAAAAAGTTATAGACCATTTTCTAAGGTTGTTTTTGATAATGGCCAAAAAAGCATTGTCTTCTACTCCTCTCTTCCGACCCCCGTTCACCATCTAACCACTTGTTCGCCTATTGTACCCTCCATCTAGCTGTATTGTATTGATGAATTTTAAAAAGTACAGATTCGCTTTTCAAGGCTTCCATTTAATACTAAAAAGGTCTAAAGGATCCTCCGAGTCTCCAATCCGCCATTCGCCCTTCCCACCCGCTGTCCGCCCTTCCGACGGCCCGTCTGACCCTCTGCTGACCGCAGTAAAATGTCTTAAAACATGATTTTTAGACCTCTTTTACGCATAGTAAAATGTTTTTTTTCAAAACACTTTGATCTACAAAAACGTTGGAAATGAAGTCAAGTTCCACCTCCAAGAATCCGTTTTAAGTTTCAACCTTCCAGCAAAAAGTTATAGATCATTTTCTAAGGTTGTTTTTGATAATGGCCAAAAAAGCATTGTCTTCTACTCCTCTCTTCCGACCCCCGTTCACCATCTAACCACTTGTTCGCCTATTGTACCCTCCATCTAGCTGTATTGTATTGATGAATTTTAAAAAGTACAGATTCGCTTTTCAAGGCTTCCATTTAATACTAAAAAGGTCTAAAGGATCCTCCGAGTCTCCAATCCGCCATTCGCCCTTCCCACCCGCCGTCCGCTCTTCCGACCCGCCGACCGCTCCTCCAACCCGCCGTCCGCCCTTCCAACGGCCCGTCTGACCCTCTGCCGACCGCAGTAAAATGTCTTAAAACATGATTTTTAGACCTCTTTTACGCATAGTAAAATGTCTTTTTTCAAAACACTTTGAACTACAAAAACGTTGGAAATGAAGTCAAGTTCCACCTCCAAGAATCCGTTTTAAGTTTCAACCTTTCAACAGAAAGTTATAGACCATTTTCTAAGGTTGTTTTTGATAATGGCCAAAAAAGCGTTGTCTTCTACTCCTCTCTTCCGACCCCCGTTCACCATCTAACCACTTGTCCGCCTATTGTACCCTCCATCCAGCTGTATTGTATTGATGAATTTTAAAAAGTACAAATTCGCTTTTCAAGGCTTCCATTTAATACTACAAAGTACTAAAGGATCCTCCGAGTCTCCAATCCGCCATTCGCCCTTCCCACCCGCCGTCCACTCTTCCGACCCGCCGACCGCTCCTCCAACCCGCCGTCCGCCCTTCCAACGGCCCGTCTGACCCTCTGCCGACCGCAGTAAAATGTCTTAAAACATGATTTTTAGACCTCTTTTACGCATAGTAAAATGTCTTTTTTCAAAACACTTTGAACTACAAAAACGTTGGAAATGAAGTCAAGTTCCACCTCCAAGAATCCGTTTTAAGTTTCAACCTTTCAACAGAAAGTTATAGACCATTTTCTAAGGTTGTTTTTGATAATGGCCAAAAAAGCGTTGTCTTCTACTCCTCTCCTCCGACCCCCCGTTCGCCATCTAACCACTCGTCCGCCTATTGTACCCTCCATCCAGCTATATTGTATTGATGAATTTTAAAAAGTACAGATTTGTTTTTCAAGACTTCTATTTAATACTACAAAGTACAAACATCGTATATAGCATTTATGTATACAAAGGAAGGATAATCCAAGTTAAACTTTCACACATTGAAATATGCACTATAATTGTTATAATGTTATACCCTAAACCCTAAATCCTAGACCCTAGACCCTAAACCTTGAATTTTACATTAGTGAACAAACACATTGCTTTAATGTGCAAAATATGTTTGACTTCTAATTCCCTTAAAATGTGATTATCATGATGTACTACATATGGATTTTTGCATAGTTCATAAGCTTATTCATATATGTTGTCAACATGTTCTTGGTATTTTCTACATCAATTATGATGTGCCAATTTACAAATGTCAAACATACAATTATAATTTGAAATTTTTTTTTCTTTAAGTTTTGTTGTAAAACACATTAATAGTTTGAAACATCAAAGTATACATAGTACAAGCAATTATATTATTTTATAATTGTATTACAAGATGCTACGAAAAAATGCTTTAAATATTTTAATGTAATTTAATGTTGTTCAAGATTAAATATTGCATTTATACAACAAAAATATTATTGAAGTTGTTTTCCTACACCCTTATACTTATAAATTATAAATCGTCAACTATATATCTCATATGAAAGATATTGGTGCTTGAATAGTTTAAAACATAACCGACGTTTGTCAAACATGAATACATGATGGCCCCTCATATGATCCCTTCAACACTTTTGGGTTCCTTATTTTTACTTAAGAAGATTGAATTGATCATTATTTAATTAGACAAGAGATTTTATTGCAATTATATTGTGGAAGATCTAGCATGCTTGGTTAATTATATATATTACTAAAAGTCAAACTATATAGTTTTTTGTCTTTTAATCTAATCGATATTGTATTCTTTAAGGTTTTAAATTACGGAATTTTCTATAAAATCATTTGTAAATGCATTATTTTATAGTGTTTCTTCAATTCTTTGGTTAAAAGTTTGTGGTATACATTTCTATTTCTATTTGTACTTATGTCTTCGGTTTTATTAATTTATATTGATAGTAGTATTGAATTTTTTGGCAAAAATTAAAAGACTATTTTTTCAGATGATGTCTAGTATTTGTAAAGATACTGAGATACTTTTCTAAATTTTGAATGGCAAATTCTTGGTATGGTGAAATAAAACTCAATAGTTTGTAAACTAGGATTTTGTAGGATTAGGAGTTTATATATTTGTTACTTTATCTGATTGTCAAAATTTGAATGTCAAAAATATTTAAAAAACTTATTTATCAAATGTAGTTTAATCAAAAATGTTGGCAAACATAATGTTTTTCAAATGAAAGAAATAATAGAGATGAAAAGAAACATTTTCCATGACATTTCTAGTCCTTACTTTATATAAACAAATAGCCCTTTGAACTTTTTTTTTTAGTGTTTATTCTTAGCAATTTAAAAAATAATAGAATCTAGTGTGATAAAGAACAAAACATATATTAAAATGATTCCAAATTTTTTCAAGATAAGATATAAAACTAAACTAATAATATAAATTATTAAATCACAATTGCACATGGCCCATTTACCACAAGATGAATTGAAAACATCATTATTGATGTATAAATACATTACAAATATATATTAATGAGGGTCATCATAGTCATATACAAAAAATCATCACATTTGAAGGTTGATTATGTTTTAAACTATTCAAGCACCAATATTTTTCATATGAGATATATAGTTGACGATTTACAATTTATAGGTATAAGGGTGTAGGAAAACAACTTCAATAATATTTTTGTTGTATAAATGCAATATTTAATCTTGAACAACATTAAATTACATTAAAATATTTAAAGCATTTTTTCGTAGCATCTTGTAATACAATTATAAAATAATATAATTGCTTGTACTATGTATACTTTGATGTTTCAAACTATTAATGTGTTTTACAACAAAACTTAAAGAAAAAAAAATTTCAAATTATAATTGTATGTTTGACATTTGTAAATTGGCACATCATAATTGATGTAGAAAATACCAAGAACATGTTGACAACATATATGAATAAGCTTATGAACTATGCAAAAATCCATATGTAGTACATCATGATAATCACATTTTAAGGGAATTAGAAGTCAAACATATTTTGCACATTAAAGCAATGTGTTTGTTCACTAATGTAAAATTCAAGGTTTAGGGTCTAGGGTCTAGGATTTAGGGTTTAGGGTATAACATTATAACAATTATAGTGCATATTTCAATGTGTGAAAGTTTAACTTGGATTATCCTTCCTTTGTATACATAAATGCTATATACGATGTTTGTACTTTGTAGTATTAAATAGAAGTCTTGAAAAGCAAATTTGTACTTTTTAAAATTCATCAATACAATACAGCTAGATGGAGGGTACAATAGGCGGACGAGTGGTTAGATGGCGAACGGGGGGTCGGAGGAGAGGAGTAGAAGACAACGCTTTTTTGGCCATTATCAAAAACAGCCTTAGAAAATGGTCTATAACTTTCTGTTGAAAGGTTGAAACTTAAAACGGATTCTTGGAGGTGGAACTTGACTTCATTTCCAACGTTTTTGTAGTTCAAAGTGTTTTGAAAAAAGACATTTTACTATGCGTAAAAGAGGTCTAAAAATCATGTTTTAAGACATTTTACTGCGGTCGGCAGAGGGTCAGACGGGCCGTTGGAAGGGCGGACGGCGGGTTGGAGGAGCGGTCGGCGGGTCGGAAGAGTGGACGGCGGGTGGGAAGGGCGAATGGCGGATTGGAGACTCGGAGGATCCTTTAGACCTTTTTAGTATTAAATGGAAGCCTTGAAAAGCGAATCTGTACTTTTTAAAATTCATCAATACAATACAGCTAGATGGAGGGTACAATAGGCGGACAAGTAGTTAGATGGTGAACGGGGGTCGGAAGAGAGGAGTAGAAGACAACGCTTTTTTGGCCATTATCAAAAACAACCTTAGAAAATGATCTATAACTTTTTGTTGGAAGGTTAAAACTTAAAATGGATTCTTGGAGGTGGAACTTGACTTCATTTCCAACGTTTTTGTAGATCAAAGTGTTTTGAAAAAAGACATTTTACTATGCGTAAAAGAGGTCTAAAAATCATGTTTTAAGACATTTTACTGCGGTCGGCAGATGGTCGGACGGGCCGTCGGAAGGGCGGACGGCGGGTCGGAGGAGCGGTCGGTGGGTCGGAAGAGTGGACGGCGGGTGGGAAGGGCGAATGGCGGATTGGAGACTCGGAGGATCCTTTAGTACTTTGTAGTATTAAATGGAAGCCTTGAAAAGCGAATTTGTACTTTTTAAAATTCATCAATACAATACAGCTGGATGGAGGGTACAATAGGCGGACAAGTGGTTAGATGGTGAACGGGGGTCGGAAGAGAGGAGTAGAAGACAACGCTTTTTTGGCCATTATCAAAAACAACCTTAGAAAATGGTCTATAACTTTCTGTTGAAAGGTTGAAACTTAAAACGGATTCTTGGAGGTGGAACTTGAATTCATTTCCAACGTTTTTGTAGTTCAAAGTGTTTTGAAAAAAGACATTTTACTATGCGTAAAAGAGGTCTAAAAATCATGTTTTAAGACATTTTACTGCGGTCGGCAGAGGGTCAGACGGGCCGTTGGAAGGGCGGACGGCGGGTTGGAGGAGCGGTCGGCGGGTCGGAAGAGCGGACGGCGGGTGGGAAGGGCGAATGGCGGATTGGAGACTCGGAGGATCCTTTAGACCTTTTTAGTATTAAATGGAAGCCTTGAAAAGCGAATCTGTACTTTTTAAAATTCATCAATACAATACAGCTAGATGGAGGGTACAATAGGCGGACAAGTAGTTAGATGGTGAACGGGGGTCGGAAGAGAGGAGTAGAAGACAACGCTTTTTTGGCCATTATCAAAAACAACCTTAGAAAATGATCTATAACTTTTTGTTGGAAGGTTAAAACTTAAAATGGATTCTTGGAGGTGGAACTTGACTTCATTTCCAACGTTTTTGTAGATCAAAGTGTTTTGAAAAAAGACATTTTACTATGCGTAAAAGAGGTCTAAAAATCATGTTTTAAGACATTTTACTGCGGTCGGCAGATGGTCGGACGGGCCGTCGGAAGGGCGGACGGCGGGTCGGAGGAGCGGTCGGTGGGTCGGAAGAGTGGACGGCGGGTGGGAAGGGCGAATGGCGGATTGGAGACTCGGAGGATCCTTTAGTACTTTGTAGTATTAAATGGAAGCCTTGAAAAGCGAATTTGTACTTTTTAAAATTCATCAATACAATACAGCTGGATGGAGGGTACAATAGGCGGACAAGTGGTTAGATGGTGAACGGGGGTCGGAAGAGAGGAGTAGAAGACAACGCTTTTTTGGCCATTATCAAAAACAACCTTAGAAAATGGTCTATAACTTTCTGTTGAAAGGTTGAAACTTAAAACGGATTCTTGGAGGTGGAACTTGAATTCATTTCCAACGTTTTTGTAGTTCAAAGTGTTTTGAAAAAAGACATTTTACTATGCGTAAAAGAGGTCTAAAAATCATGTTTTAAGACATTTTACTGCGGTCGGCAGAGGGTCAGACGGGCCGTTGGAAGGGCGGACGGCGGGTTGGAGGAGCGGTCGGCGGGTCGGAAGAGCGGACGGCGGGTGGGAAGGGCGAATGGCGGATTGGAGACTCGGAGGATCCTTTAGACCTTTTTAGTATTAAATGGAAGCCTTGAAAAGCGAATCTGTACTTTTTAAAATTCATCAATACAATACAGCTAGATGGAGGGTACAATAGGCGGACAAGTAGTTAGATGGTGAACGGGGGTCGGAAGAGAGGAGTAGAAGACAACGCTTTTTTGGCCATTATCAAAAACAACCTTAGAAAATGATCTATAACTTTTTGTTGGAAGGTTAAAACTTAAAATGGATTCTTGGAGGTGGAACTTGACTTCATTTCCAACGTTTTTGTAGATCAAAGTGTTTTGAAAAAAGACATTTTACTATGCGTAAAAGAGGTCTAAAAATCATGTTTTAAGACATTTTACTGCGGTCGGCAGATGGTCGGACGGGCCGTCGGAAGGGCGGACGGCGGGTCGGAGGAGCGGTCGGTGGGTCGGAAGAGTGGACGGCGGGTGGGAAGGGCGAATGGCGGATTGGAGACTCGGAGGATCCTTTAGTACTTTGTAGTATTAAATGGAAGCCTTGAAAAGCGAATTTGTACTTTTTAAAATTCATCAATACAATACAGCTGGATGGAGGGTACAATAGGCGGACAAGTAGTTAGATGGTGAACGGGGGTCGGAAGAGAGGAGTAGAAGACAACGCTTTTTTGGCCATTATCAAAAACAACCTTAGAAAATGGTCTATAACTTTCTGTTGAAAGGTTGAAACTTAAAACGGATTCTTGGAGGTGGAACTTGACTTCATTTCCAACGTTTTTGTAGTTCAAAGTGTTTTGAAAAAAGACATTTTACTATGCGTAAAAGAGGTCTAAAAATCATGTTTTAAGACATTTTACTGCGGTCGGCAGAGGGTCAGACGGGCCGTTGGAAGGGCGGACGGCGGGTTGGAGGAGCGGTCGGCGGGTCGGAAGAGCGGACGGCGGGTGGGAAGGGCGAATGGCGGATTGGAGACTCGGAGGATCCTTTAGACCTTTTTAGTATTAAATGGAAGCCTTGAAAAGCGAATCTGTACTTTTTAAAATTCATCAATACAATACAGCTAGATGGAGGGTACAATAGGCGGACAAGTAGTTAGATGGTGAACGGGGGTCGGAAGAGAGGAGTAGAAGACAACGCTTTTTTGGCCATTATCAAAAACAACCTTAGAAAATGATCTATAACTTTTTGTTGGAAGGTTAAAACTTAAAATGGATTCTTGGAGGTGGAACTTGACTTCATTTCCAACGTTTTTGTAGATCAAAGTGTTTTGAAAAAAGACATTTTACTATGCGTAAAAGAGGTCTAAAAATCATGTTTTAAGACATTTTACTGCGGTCGGCAGATGGTCGGACGGGCCGTCGGAAGGGCGGACGGCGGGTCGGAGGAGCGGTCGGTGGGTCGGAAGAGTGGACGGCGGGTGGGAAGGGCGAATGGCGGATTGGAGACTCGGAGGATCCTTTAGTACTTTGTAGTATTAAATGGAAGCCTTGAAAAGCGAATTTGTACTTTTTAAAATTCATCAATACAATACAGCTGGATGGAGGGTACAATAGGCGGACAAGTGGTTAGATGGTGAACGGGGGTCGGAAGAGAGGAGTAGAAGACAACGCTTTTTTGGCCATTATCAAAAACAACCTTAGAAAATGGTCTATAACTTTCTGTTGAAAGGTTGAAACTTAAAACGGATTCTTGGAGGTGGAACTTGAATTCATTTCCAACGTTTTTGTAGTTCAAAGTGTTTTGAAAAAAGACATTTTACTATGCGTAAAAGAGGTCTAAAAATCATGTTTTAAGACATTTTACTGCGGTCGGCAGAGGGTCAGACGGGCCGTTGGAAGGGCGGACGGCGGGTTGGAGGAGCGGTCGGCGGGTCGGAAGAGCGGACGGCGGGTGGGAAGGGCGAATGGCGGATTGGAGACTCGGAGGATCCTTTAGACCTTTTTAGTATTAAATGGAAGCCTTGAAAAGCGAATCTGTACTTTTTAAAATTCATCAATACAATACAGCTAGATGGAGGGTACAATAGGCGGACAAGTAGTTAGATGGTGAACGGGGGTCGGAAGAGAGGAGTAGAAGACAACGCTTTTTTGGCCATTATCAAAAACAACCTTAGAAAATGATCTATAACTTTTTGTTGGAAGGTTAAAACTTAAAATGGATTCTTGGAGGTGGAACTTGACTTCATTTCCAACGTTTTTGTAGATCAAAGTGTTTTGAAAAAAGACATTTTACTATGCGTAAAAGAGGTCTAAAAATCATGTTTTAAGACATTTTACTGCGGTCGGCAGATGGTCGGACGGGCCGTCGGAAGGGCGGACGGCGGGTCGGAGGAGCGGTCGGTGGGTCGGAAGAGTGGACGGCGGGTGGGAAGGGCGAATGGCGGATTGGAGACTCGGAGGATCCTTTAGTACTTTGTAGTATTAAATGGAAGCCTTGAAAAGCGAATTTGTACTTTTTAAAATTCATCAATACAATACAGCTGGATGGAGGGTACAATAGGCGGACAAGTAGTTAGATGGTGAACGGGGGTCGGAAGAGAGGAGTAGAAGACAACGCTTTTTTGGCCATTATCAAAAACAACCTTAGAAAATGGTCTATAACTTTCTGTTGAAAGGTTGAAACTTAAAACGGATTCTTGGAGGTGGAACTTGACTTCATTTCCAACGTTTTTGTAGTTCAAAGTGTTTTGAAAAAAGACATTTTACTATGCGTAAAAGAGGTCTAAAAATCATGTTTTAAGACATTTTACTGCGGTCGGCAGAGGGTCAGACGGGCCGTTGGAAGGGCGGACGGCGGGTTGGAGGAGCGGTCGGCGGGTCGGAAGAGCGGACGGCGGGTGGGAAGGGCGAATGGCGGATTGGAGACTCGGAGGATCCTTTAGACCTTTTTAGTATTAAATGGAAGCCTTGAAAAGCGAATCTGTACTTTTTAAAATTCATCAATACAATACAGCTAGATGGAGGGTACAATAGGCGGACAAGTAGTTAGATGGTGAACGGGGGTCGGAAGAGAGGAGTAGAAGACAACGCTTTTTTGGCCATTATCAAAAACAACCTTAGAAAATGATCTATAACTTTTTGTTGGAAGGTTAAAACTTAAAATGGATTCTTGGAGGTGGAACTTGACTTCATTTCCAACGTTTTTGTAGATCAAAGTGTTTTGAAAAAAGACATTTTACTATGCGTAAAAGAGGTCTAAAAATCATGTTTTAAGACATTTTACTGCGGTCGGCAGATGGTCGGACGGGCCGTCGGAAGGGCGGACGGCGGGTCGGAGGAGCGGTCGGTGGGTCGGAAGAGTGGACGGCGGGTGGGAAGGGCGAATGGCGGATTGGAGACTCGGAGGATCCTTTAGTACTTTGTAGTATTAAATGGAAGCCTTGAAAAGCGAATTTGTACTTTTTAAAATTCATCAATACAATACAGCTGGATGGAGGGTACAATAGGCGGACAAGTGGTTAGATGGTGAACGGGGGTCGGAAGAGAGGAGTAGAAGACAACGCTTTTTTGGCCATTATCAAAAACAACCTTAGAAAATGGTCTATAACTTTCTGTTGAAAGGTTGAAACTTAAAACGGATTCTTGGAGGTGGAACTTGAATTCATTTCCAACGTTTTTGTAGTTCAAAGTGTTTTGAAAAAAGACATTTTACTATGCGTAAAAGAGGTCTAAAAATCATGTTTTAAGACATTTTACTGCGGTCGGCAGAGGGTCAGACGGGCCGTTGGAAGGGCGGACGGCGGGTTGGAGGAGCGGTCGGCGGGTCGGAAGAGCGGACGGCGGGTGGGAAGGGCGAATGGCGGATTGGAGACTCGGAGGATCCTTTAGACCTTTTTAGTATTAAATGGAAGCCTTGAAAAGCGAATCTGTACTTTTTAAAATTCATCAATACAATACAGCTAGATGGAGGGTACAATAGGCGGACAAGTAGTTAGATGGTGAACGGGGGTCGGAAGAGAGGAGTAGAAGACAACGCTTTTTTGGCCATTATCAAAAACAACCTTAGAAAATGATCTATAACTTTTTGTTGGAAGGTTAAAACTTAAAATGGATTCTTGGAGGTGGAACTTGACTTCATTTCCAACGTTTTTGTAGATCAAAGTGTTTTGAAAAAAGACATTTTACTATGCGTAAAAGAGGTCTAAAAATCATGTTTTAAGACATTTTACTGCGGTCGGCAGATGGTCGGACGGGCCGTCGGAAGGGCGGACGGCGGGTCGGAGGAGCGGTCGGTGGGTCGGAAGAGTGGACGGCGGGTGGGAAGGGCGAATGGCGGATTGGAGACTCGGAGGATCCTTTAGTACTTTGTAGTATTAAATGGAAGCCTTGAAAAGCGAATTTGTACTTTTTAAAATTCATCAATACAATACAGCTGGATGGAGGGTACAATAGGCGGACAAGTGGTTAGATGGTGAACGGGGGTCGGAAGAGAGGAGTAGAAGACAACGCTTTTTTGGCCATTATCAAAAACAGCCTTAGAAAATGGTCTATAACTTTCTGTTGAAAGGTTGAAACTTAAAACGGATTCTTGGAGGTGGAACTTGACTTCATTTCCAACGTTTTTGTAGTTCAAAGTGTTTTGAAAAAAGACATTTTACTATGCGTAAAAGAGGTCTAAAAATCATGTTTTAAGACATTTTACTGCGGTCGGCAGAGGGTCAGACGGGCCGTTGGAAGGGCGGACGGCGGGTTGGAGGAGCGGTCGGCGGGTCGGAAGAGCGGACGGCGGGTGGGAAGGGCGAATGGCGGATTGGAGACTCGGAGGATCCTTTAGACCTTTTTAGTATTAAATGGAAGCCTTGAAAAGCGAATCTGTACTTTTTAAAATTCATCAATACAATACAGCTAGATGGAGGGTACAATAGGCGGACAAGTAGTTAGATGGTGAACGGGGGTCGGAAGAGAGGAGTAGAAGACAACGCTTTTTTGGCCATTATCAAAAACAACCTTAGAAAATGATCTATAACTTTTTGTTGGAAGGTTAAAACTTAAAATGGATTCTTGGAGGTGGAACTTGACTTCATTTCCAACGTTTTTGTAGATCAAAGTGTTTTGAAAAAAGACATTTTACTATGCGTAAAAGAGGTCTAAAAATCATGTTTTAAGACATTTTACTGCGGTCGGCAGATGGACGGACGGGCCGTCGGAAGGGCGGACGGCGGGTCGGAGGAGCGGTCGGTGGGTCGGAAGAGTGGACGGCGGGTGGGAAGGGCGAATGGCGGATTGGAGACTCGGAGGATCCTTTAGTACTTTGTAGTATTAAATGGAAGCCTTGAAAAGCGAATTTGTACTTTTTAAAATTCATCAATACAATACAGCTGGATGGAGGGTACAATAGGCGGACAAGTGGTTAGATGGTGAACGGGGGTCGGAAGAGAGGAGTAGAAGACAACGCTTTTTTGGCCATTATCAAAAACAACCTTAGAAAATGGTCTATAACTTTCTGTTGAAAGGTTGAAACTTAAAACGGATTCTTGGAGGTGGAACTTGACTTCATTTCCAACGTTTTTGTAGTTCAAAGTGTTTTGAAAAAAGACATTTTACTATGCGTAAAAGAGGTCTAAAAATCATATTTTAAGACATTTTACTGCAGTGGGCAGAGGGTCGGACGGGCCGTCAGAAGGGCGGACGGCGGGTCGGAGGAGTGGACGGCAATTTTTTGGTCATTTTCAAACACAGCCTTAGAAAACTATTTATAACTTTTTTTTGGAAGCTTAAAACTTGAAATGGATTTCTGGAGGTTAAACTTGGCTTCATTTCCAACATTTTTGTGGTTCAAAGTTTTTTGAAAAAAGACATTTTACTATGCGTAAAAGTGATCTGAAATTCATGTTTTATGTCTTTTTACTGAGGCCGGACGGAGGACTAAGAAGACTGCAATCTTTGGAGATGTCCTATAGTTGGAGTTTTTGTCCAAATTGAATGGTTTATATACCATTGGAAAGCTATGAATGATATCTTTCCAATGGTATATTATGGTGCACATGAATGTGGACAGAACGTCTGATGGTCAGGCGTCCGACTAGATGAGCGAACGGTATCGATTCATCTGTTTTGCTGCCCGCTCGTCTGTCCGCACCGACTGCAAGGCCGACCTCATGGCTGTCCGCTTGGCCGTCCGCCTTGTCGACTACATGGCCGTCCGCTTGGCCGTCCGCCCTGTCGACTACATGGCCGTCCGCTTGGCCATCCGCCCTGTCGACTTCATAGCTGTCCGCTTGGCCGTCTGCCCTCTTGACTTCATGGCCGTCCGCTTGGCCGTCCGCCCTGTCGACTCATGGCCGTCCGCTTGGCCGTTCGCCCTGTCGACTTCATGGCCGTCCGCCGCTCCGCCTAGCCGACCGCATGAGCGTTAGTCCGTCGGAAATCCCGGTCGGCCCGTCCGCTCTCCGCTATCCGTCGGAAGCTTCGGTCGGCCCGTTTGCGATCTACCCGTCCGCTCGATGCCGTCGGAAGTTTTGGCCGTCCGCCCGTCCAGCGGTCGGACGGTAGTCACCGCCAGGTATGTCAAAAGACATCCTGGGGTTAGCGTCCGCGGACTCTGGACGTCCGGACGCCCTGTCAACCTTGCGTGCAGGGGCTACCGTAGGCAACAAAAGATTCAAGAAATTAACTTTTTAAAACTGCCCGTTTCCAGGATTTTAAAAGTTAAAGCTCTGCCGTGCGGGAGCAACCCCACGAATTAACAGTCAAATCAAAGTTTCAAGTACCCGTTTCCAGGTTTCAAAGTCAAAGCTCCGCTGTGTGGGAGCAACCCCAGGAATAACCAGTACCCAAGGACCCAAACTTAATATTTTGAAAACTTAATTCTTAAAAGAGGTACACATGACAGTGTTTAACCGAACATTAAAAACTAATTTTCAAAATTCCAAACAAAGTTCTAGTTTAATCACTAAAGGAGGTACACATGACAGTGTTTAACCGAACATTAAAAACTAATTTCCAAAATTCCAAACAAAGTTCTAGTTTAATCACTAAAGGAGGTACACATGACAGTGTTTAACTGAACATTAGCAATTAGTCAAACCAAACACTCGTTATACAACGAGTGTTGGCACGTGTTGATACTCAAAACCTTTTGGCAAGATCTAGCCTTGCTGCTTTAAAGTTTTAAGGTCACAATCTAGTATCAATTCGCACAAATGGTTGGTTAGTATCCAAAAGAACAATAAAATCAAAGTAGAGTTTGGGAACTACTCCCACAACTCCCAAAATATCAAAGTTTTGGGGCTTGAAGCCTCCAAATTCAAGAAATAAGTTAGTTAACACAAATGACACTAGAGTTAGGGGATTTTCTCCACCTAAACTCTTGAAAAGCAAAGTTTTGGGACTTGAAGCCTCCAAATTCAAACAAGAAAAGAAAAGAAAGCTTTGAAGGGGCCCTCCGGACCTTCAAAGTATAAGATAATAGAAGAAAATAAAAGAAAATAGCCAAAACTTGGCTTAAAAAGTGCTCCGACAAGTGTCGGTAGCACGACAAAAGCAACAACAAGAATGAAACAAGAGAATGAGGGCCATGAACAACCTCGAGGAAGGGCCTTATATACTCGCTCCCAACCCCCCCAGTAAGTTGTTCGTAATTATTATCTTTACTTTCAATTTAGATATTTTGTTAAACTACCTAAACGCATTTTCTAAATAATCTTTGTTTAATGGGAAGGAAGGTTCTCAAGCGAGTTCCTTCTAGGCCCTAAATGGCCTTAGAATCTTTTCCCAAATCAAATATTAGATTTTCCCAAAGATATTTTGAAAACCTACCTAATTAACTAAGATATTTTGTATTTTAATCTAGAATTAGTTCTAAATTGTCTTTCTTTAGTCCAAAAGATGGCTTCTTACGCAAGACAAGTATCTTGGGCAAATCCAATCTTCGATTTTACAAGAGATATTTGCAAAATCCACCCAGATTAACCCCTAATGCACTTTAGCAGGGAAGATACAGTTTAGTGTATTAAAGACTGGGGATGTACATTGCAGTTTAGGGTCTGTTATTAGTGGAGCATTGAACCCATTTTTTGCTGGAACATACAATTAGGTTAGGGGATGCTAGTCTAGAAATTCCCGAAATTACAGAGGTGCCTAACTAATTATAAGAAATTGAATTGTAACTCTGTATTGCAAGCATTGAATTCGTATCTGCTCCAATTGCTTCGACAAACGTCTATGCTAAAGGACTACTACCTGTCCACATTTTGGTCCTATGTGTACCGTGCTTTCTACTCCCATGCAATGATTTGCCGGTGTACAGGTCACAAGCTAAAGGGGTCCTCCGGTCGTTTGACCTCAGTACACAAAGGATCACCTACTTAGCTGCTGAGCTGGACCAATGACGGACTTCCAAATCACCGAGCACCCTCAATGTCTCCTATCTATCGAAGTTCGCCGGTTGGAAAGCAGTTTACAGTTTCTTTTCTCTGCTCACAAATCAGTTCCTAATAATTCCTCACCATCTTCTAAAGACATGGGGGCACTAGTGTAAAATTTTGCAAGCGGACTTCTTATGAACCACCTCTAAATAGCATCAATAAAACATGAATTTACAACAGAGCTAAAGATAAAAGGACAAGTGACATTCCCTTGCCGAACTAGAGAGAATGCCTGTCAAGGTGTTTTATAAAACAAGACAATGAAGCCAGAAGACAAGGGAAAGTTACTGACGTGCATTTACAATGATGACTATCTACCAAGGAGATGCAATTTAGTGTTTTTTTCAAAATTTTGTCCACCTCCCAAATGTTCAGAGTTCTGCAAAAATGTGACACTCCTAAAATGGTGATTTCGCTAAAACTGGAGCATGATTGCTAGCAAGACCCCTAAACCACCGGAGCTACTACTAATTGCTACAGGACTGGCTGCACTATGACTCCCCCAGTACGAAGTCAAAGGCTATATCGATGCTTGCAACGAAGTGGTCTTCCAATGTCATCTCCGTGTCTTTCGAGTAATTTCCGCTTCTCCAAAGTCCTTGGCAGCTACATGCATGACAAACACAGACTCAATTAGATTCACCCGGAATCAGTAATTCAAGGTCTCATGGTGGGCGTAGTAGCAAGCCTCCCGGCACCTCCACTTATATCCGCAAGCTTGCAATACCATTTTTGTTCTTGTCCACAAACTATGCAGGTTCTCGCAATACCATTTTTGTACTTGTCCAACGTTTCAGAACGTCGAGTGATGCAGAATTCGTTTGAAGTACTTCTTCTGTAAGTGCCGCACCCGTCATGAACAATTCACTATATACCTGCCTCTGACGCGCTGCAAAGCAAAGACGGTGGTCCAAATATACTCCTGCGCGGCTTCACGGAGCTCCATTACGCTCTTTCTGGTTTCCTAAAGGAGAATTTGAAAATCCTACAACCTACCAGGCGGTCCCAATCCCTTGGCGGGCGCCTTGCAATCCATTGCCGATCCCCTCACTTGAAGAAGCAATAAAAAAATGCACCACCTTCTTCACTAATCTCTTGAAGAAAGGTCCTCAGTGTAGAATCTGAAAAAACATTACTCTCGCTCTGATGCCAGCAGAAGTACCTCCAATTGCTACTAACCGGCTGAGCAAGTTTCAAAAGAATACGTACCTATGTGGGTGCTGTAATCCTAATCTGCAGTGTAGAAGGACTTGTCTTCGGGAGAATACACCCGCAGCCCAGATCGAGCAACTCCCATGGCTGAGTCTCAATTTTTTTAATTTTTCTTATTTTTTCTTAATTAGGTTCACGACCTTGCCACCAAATTTGTAGTTACGTGTATTTCCAGCTAAACCCTAAAACCACCTCTAAACAGCATCAATACGTGAACCGTAGGCCAAATTGGCTGGGTAAATGCAAAAGGGGTTAATCCAAAATTACCTTTTAAAAGTCAAATTAAGGGCTGAACCTCTCTATCTTTTGAGGGACAACTCAAAACTGAAAACAAACTGCGCCATCGTGTTCAAAAGACCCCAATTAGCCTAAAGGACCACTTACCCCTACCTCTCCAGCCATTTTAAAGCGCAAATTTGAGTCACAATAACTCAGAACAAAAGTCAAAAAACTAACTTTTGGAGTTTGCGTTTTTTGATGAAACTGTTGGTCCTAGGTGGTTTAGAATATTTGTAGGAGTAAGAATTGACCCTTGAAACGCTCCATTCGGACACCGCTAGCTCCTGGTACGCCGGTCAACCTGCCGCCAAGTTATAAATTCTTGTAAAATTCGCTGTCGGTGCTAATTCTGGTACTTGGGAATGTTGGAATGTCTTCAAACTTGACAAGGCTCTTTATTGGCACACAAAATACTATCCTAATTTTTAGTGAGATTTTACCGCAACATTGGTAATTTCTAGGAATTTACAAATGCAGTTTTAAGCGGTTGACTTCCCATGGAGTCATCGTGGAGTTTTGTAAAATCCCGAAACTTTTGGGCAATCTTCTACAAGATGTCCATCAACTAAGGGCAAAACCAAATCTCCAATAAGAATGCTATTTTTAGCAATTCTTTAATAATTTCCACCTGGGGGCCGGGGGGGAAATTATTTTTGATACCGGGGGAATCTTGGATGATCGAGCTTCTATTTGACCTCCTGGCATGCTTTGACCTAGAAAAGCACCTCTCTGTATGTTCTAATCATCATTTCTTTCATCTTGGTCTGTGAATGACTGTATTTCTCAAAATTACCTGCAAACAATAAATCTAACTCTTTCGAATTGGATTTGGACTGACTCGGACTAGACTCTAACTTTTAACTAGTTTGTTACATGTATACTTTTAGATGTTGTATCACATGAACAAGACACTAGGACTGGTTAACTTTCAAATCCTTACTTCGCTCGGAATTACTAATTTAACTACCTAATTCTACTAATAAGACCTAAAATTAGTGAAAATGTAACGTCTTACGTATTTCACGCATTTAAGGCCATTACACACCACTTTGGTAGGGACTTCTACCAAAACCCACAATAATTGTATTTTTATATGTTTTTTCCTATTTTTCATTGAAAAATTAACTAAAAATCGCGAAAAATAAGTTCAGAGTTCCAAGTGCCAACTTGAAGGCTCACACCAACCAATTCGGAATTAAAGTTTAATCCTAATTGATTTTTCTGCTCTAACAATTGTTGAGCTTCTTTACAGGTTATTTCCTTTTCCTTCATGATTTCTAAATTACCAGGGGGATTTTTCTTTTCTATTTGCCCCCTAGTAGATACTTTTTGCACTAATTTGTCTTCCTTATCACAATTAGGTAAATTTCCATTTTCAATTTGTATAAGATAAGATGCCCGGTCTTTATTAGACTTTGGGGCATTGTCATCTAATAGGACTATCTTGGGACTATTATCCCTCCTTTTGTTATTATACCCTCCTTCTTGGTTATTATTCTTACGTGGACCATTGCATTCTTCGGCCGTATGGCTGTTTTGATTGGAATTTCCACATGAGGGTACATAATCTACACTAGCCCTTGCGTTACCACAATTTGAAGCATAATGTCCGGCCCG
This sequence comes from Rhytidiadelphus loreus, assembly GCA_947034895.1. Classification (NCBI taxonomy): domain Eukaryota; kingdom Viridiplantae; phylum Streptophyta; class Bryopsida; order Hypnales; family Hylocomiaceae; genus Rhytidiadelphus; species Rhytidiadelphus loreus. The sequence goes on along the minus strand of OX344765.1, from coordinate 20,138,095 downwards.
GTTGATTACACCTAAAACAAACTATAGCCTTTCCCCGATTTTGATTCCCATTCCAATTTGGAACTTGTCCACCATAAGTAGGTGGACCTTGGTTCACATTGCCGTAAGGCATTTGAGACCACCCTTGGTTATTATCAGTAGGCATTTGGGCTACTCCCCGATTTGGATTATTATTATACCCACCATTGTTAAAATTGTTAGGGTTAAAATTGGGATTGACATAATTGGATTGGTTATAATTTTGATTAGGATACATATTAGAATTTGGATTAAAATTCCTTTTCTTATTACCCCAATTTGGATTATTTCCTTGATAATTATTATTACCGTCCACTTGGTAAACTTGCCCACTTTTATTTTGGGCAACTTGGGCATGTTGTACTTGACTAGTTTGCATTTTCCGGCAAGATTCGGTTTCATGTTGCAAACCACAAAATCGACATTTAGGAGGCAAATTAGGAGGAGAGGGACAATCGGGCAACATGTGCCCTTGTCCTCTACAATTTGTGCACCATATGTGGGCACGGTCGTCATTAGGCTGACCCTTCTTTTGGACTGTTTTTGCCAAATTAACTTGAAGGTGCCCTAATTGTTTTGTTATCTCCACTAATTTAGACTCCATAGCCGCATCCCTCTCATTTTGTTGTCCTTGATAATGAGGGACAACATTTTGACTTATTTTATTGGACTCAATTGGAATTACGGGAGCCATTTGGACTGGCGCCAATGGCATTACATTGACATAATTAGGCTAGACATAGGTAGGCATATTAGCACCACCTATGTCTTCCCTTCTAACGCCAATTTGGTCCAAATAACTAGGTTGGTTTACATTAGGATTTAAATATGTTTCTCCTAAATGAACCTCCTCCCATAATTTAGCTCTTTGGATGGCGGTTGGTAAATCGGCAGGACTAATTTCCTTGACAAATGCCTTTAGTTTAGGCGGGTATAACCCATTTATGAATTGTCGCATAAAATGCGCATCGGGATAATCATTATTTGGTAACCTAAGCATTATATCCTCTAACCGGCCATAATAACTATCTATGTGTTCTCCACTTGCCATATGCAACTCGGCCAATTTTTCAAATAATTTTTCCTAGTAAGCGGCTGGCCGAAAATGGGCTAAGAATGCTTCACGCAAACCAGTCCAAGTAGTAAATGCCCTATTGGCTGCCTTTGAAACCATTTCTTGGCTTGGTCCATTAATGTACTTGGAAAAATACTTAAAAAATGCGCCTCTGTCCTAGCATTGTTTGCATTACAACGCATTAGGAATTCATAGAGATGACTATCAGGGTTATCGCCCATTCTCCCATAAAAAGTTGGAAACGGCATAAGTGAATAAGGCCTATCTCCCTCATCACCTGGCCGCATTACAACTGGGATTACATTAGTTGGAGCTGCCATTTTGTTAATTAATTTTTTAAATTAGAGCTCCTCACTAGATGTAGAACAATCACTTAATCCGGATGATTTTTTCCAATTGAGAAATTCTGTTGTATTTAAATTGCGGATCACAGCCTGCAAATTTAAATCTTGTTGAAAAATGGAAGGGATTTGTAATTTATTTTTCTCTAAGCCCTCAACTGGACTACTAAACCGAGTTGTATCAACTGGGATAGTCCTACCTTGAAAGGAACCTAATGGAGAATCTATTAAAGGAGATATATATCCTCCTTAGGATGGTTCTCTTCTACTTCCTCCGATTCGGTTTCCTCATCCTCACTTAGTCCTCTTGGAGAATCTTGAGGTGATGGATTATTAGAAACAAAAATGGGTTCACAATGTAAATGGGGAAGGTCAAATCCCCTTTTTACCTCAACCTTACTTACTTGTGCTTGAACTAATTGATTTACTTCTTCTTCATTTATTTTATCCTTATTAGATTTATTCTCTACGACTTAACCACACTCTGCCCTATGTCGTGAATGTCGTCCTAATTGATGAGAACCCTTCCAACTTGGTGAAGCTGGTTCGGATTCTGCTTTAGAAGTAAATTTGCGTTTTCTATCCGCGGCTCTCTTCGTTCCTCTTTCGTCTCTAGCTTGTTTGCTAATTTCAGAGTTTATGGATGTGCTACTAATTAGAGTGCAACAATTCCATAACCCCCATTTAAAAGATAAAAGAAGAAAACTAAAAACCTATTATGACGCCTCCCCGGCAGCAGCACCAAAATGTAGATTAGCTTTGGCCATAATTATTAAAACCAAAGCAATAGTAAAGTTCGTTCCTCGGGAGGTCTTTTCTAATAGGGATACTTACTACAATGACACTAAGACGACAATAAAGAGAATAAAACACACAAAGAATACATGCTTCCAACTAACATTAACTTAATTACCTCACAATTACTTAACTAATTGTTTAAATCATTTTTTTATATTTATATTTATTATTTTCTTTTATTAATTAGTTAATTAAATTTTTTTACTCTCCACTCTTATAACCACCAAGGTCTAAATATCACCCCAAATTGTATTTGATCTTCAATCATTGACGTGCCAATCTTTGGTCTTTCACCAAATCGGAGTTGCTTGACACATACAGCTTCGTTCTTCACAACAGGCTTACCGTAGCTCCCAGTCTTTATTCACCAACTTGGATGAGTCGCTTCTCAGTGAATCTTGTCTCCAACTTTGGGTGCAATCAAATCTTCTTTCACCAATTTGGAATCCAAATCTTCTTTGATACAAATTGCCCTCTCATAATATTGACGCTTACAGAATCTACATTCTCCTTTTAACGATTTGGTATTTTCCTTCTTGCTCTCGGCATTCTTCATTTTCTCTCATAAACTCTCAAATCGGAAAGGTACTCCTACTGGACATCAGATCCTGATTGGAATTTCTAATAGGCAATGGTCAAACTTAAACGCAAATTCCCAACTAGATATTCTAGTTTTGTAAATCATCACACCTATCAGGTTTACAATCACTCAGCTTATTATGACACCATTCATAATCCCAAATTGGACACTGATCCAATCTTGCTTAATACTTCCTCATTCAAATAGGCAGCCCATTTGGAATCACATGCTGACGCAGACACATAATACATTCCATTATTCCGACTTGGGTCATTGCCATACAAATATCACATAATATTAATCCCAAACCATTCATGAACAACACTACTTGGCCTCACATGCAAACAACCAATTAGTTTATATTTCCATTTCATTAACTAGGTGACAAATCATCGTTATACATATAAAGTTTAATCAAAATCTGACTTTCCTTATCTCACTCCAATTAGGTTCTGACTTCACTGACTTGAAACTTTCCTCTCTCCACGAGAAACACTGGGATTGGCATCAACATTTAGCAGTAATCTCTCCGACTAGGATACATTTAATCCTCCAATTCCTCATCACTATCAGCATTTGAATCACAAACATCTCCCACTAGGCAGCTTCAAGCATTACACAAAATCTCCAATCATTGGCACTTGAACCCCTGTTCTTCCGAACCATGCAGACACTTCCTCAATCTGCAGATAATCTCCGACTTGGAAACTGACTTCTTCAACTTCCAAATGCACACACAAGTTCTCCACAAATACAACACAAGCTCTTATCACTTTCCGTCCCCTCAAATAGGACACACACCATCACAAGCGGACAAGCTGACACCTTCAGCTTACCGATTAGGACTCACACAACAAAAATAAGCATCACTCACTCAGCACACACACAACCAAGCAAACCCACTTGGCAAAATACACACAAGAAAACAGAAATACGCAGCACGACTTGGTTGGGACTCGTAGCGGACTTCTTCAACACTTGGTAGCTTCTATGACAAACTTCACAACCTTATAGAAAGGCAAACACAGGTGGTTATCCCAACTTTGGAAAACAATCACTTAAAACTGACTAGCAATTCCTCAACCACCCGATTAGGCATTAACTGTAGAACATAACTTCCCACTTGGAATTAACTGCCTCTAAACTCCCATTAGGCTTCAGTTGGATCAAATCCAACAGCTCATCCAACTAGGACTCAATTGTTCACCCATGACCACCCAATTGGAATCTTAGCACAAAAACAGTCACCACCGATTAGGTTCTGTCATCCACATGTGCATCCATCACATGCATTCACGAATCCAACTTGGCAGCAAGCTCACTGGCCACCAATTCACTTCAATCTACAACTTTTACTTTGAGACTAAAAAAAATCACTTTAAACCATACTCCAAATTAGGTAAAAGTATATTCAAAAATCACCCAATTGGTAAGCAAATATAACAAAAACATTCTAAACACATTCACAAAGCCTCAAAATGCACACAAAAATATAAAAATTTATAGTCAAGTATTTTATCTACACTTCCCGTGAAACTCGGGCCTTATGGTGCTGATGGAAAGGCAACATATTTTGATACCTGCCCCAAAACAGATGAAATAACAAATCAGACTAACTACTTTATTATTGGGGTCCAATACACAGTTGAGGCCTACAAGAGGCTAATTGCAAAAGGAGAAATTCCGGAAGCAGATGTGCGGGAGGCCTCGTGCTTTAAAATCATACCAACCTATGCACCGCGAAGCAAGTTTATAGACATCATGTACCTCTCTCGATCTCTAAACCAGAATGTTGCTGGTGAACAGAAGGAGCAATCATTCCTCAAACAATTTATTACCGCAAGAATCAAGTGGAAGGAAATGGGAAGTCCGCAACCAGCTTTCGGTGGCCGAGCACACACGGCTACTTATAATGTACATTTTTCCATCTGTATCACCATATGCTCAATAGAGTATATTGCTGAAATGCATATGACATTCCCAACATTTGGATCACTCCAGATGGACATGTCGTTGGGTCCACTATAATGATCGGTTATAAATTAGTATTTATTTCATCCAATTGGTTCTTTTTACTTCTTGTTGTGGACTTCAATCCCTTGTTCGTTCGGGTCATTTGGATCACTCTAGCTACTTTTGCTGATCACAAACAAGGATCTGACACTATCATTGAATCACTTTTCTTTCAGGAGTTCTTTTTGTTGATCTCAACCATCTTCACCTCAGTGAAGGGCACCGAAGGCCATGAAACGAAAATCCCACTCCTATTTCTAGAGGATGATGTTGATGTAGAGAAGTGGATAAAAATCGAACAAGATTACTTGCACTACGTACTGCCAGGCAATGAGGATAGACTTCCCGATCCATCGAAGGGAGTGCGAAAGCCCCTGGCACTCAATGACTTCAAAACTCTCTATGGGCTGAGAGTAGAAGATATTAACTTTCTTGCAGAAAAGGTGCAGGCACATGAGATATGCGTGAAGAGCTCAAAGGCTAAATAGAAAGGTGGTGGCCCTTTATTGGTGAATTTAGCCGAGGCGGGGGCGAGTGAACGATTCATCCGCGCAATGAAGAACGAAATGATGCTCAACTACCGGGGTTATTGTCTTCCAAGCAAGAGACCTAAATACATTCAATACCCGGAGTCTGAATGGATCGACTTCGCAACTGAGATGAAAATCGTCCGTCCAGAGTTACAACTATAGGTTGACAAAGCCATGGCAACAGAAACAGGAAAAAATTGGCTCGATGGTCGGTCTAAGGGATCAAACAAGACTTGGGACCCCGCGGACTGTCCCAAAGGCATGCATGAAATGTAGGAGGCATTCATCACGGCAAAAGCCCAAGAGGCGGTTGCGGAAGCAATGGAAAAAGGTTTCACAGAGATTTATCTGTCAAAGGTAATGGACGAAAATATGTGGAATATCAGTGGAATATTGATGCAACCAGACGTCATTGCGTGGCGTGGCCAGGGGAAGAGGCACTTGTACATCTGGTACTTATTCGAGGCCAAAGCTAGCGGACCACGGGCTAAGATTTTGGAGGACCGAAATCTTCGACGTGTTTTTGATGCACTGGAAAGCATGGATAAGAAGAGCACTTCAGTTCAGGCTCTAGTCATCCTGATGATTGACACTAAGGGATTTCACGAAGTTGTGGCTCACTTGTACAAAAGGGAGTTGGAGTTGGCACACCAACTCTCGGACTGGCATGTTTTACACTATTTTGCGGGACTCAACGATGGTTTTCCTTAAAATGCAAGTGGAACCCAATTCGATGTTTTCGTCATTTTCTGCTTCAGATTTAATGAAGGGGAGAGCGCACGGAGCCGCTTTAATTACTACTTTCCCTATCGCAATTCAACATTCAAGACTATGTACGATGTTAGTGTAATCCCAAATGACATCAACAGTGCATGGAAGCGTCCTGGGTTGCCATAGCTCACGGCAAATTCTGCACTTGAGATTTTTGGAGAGTTAATGCAGAATGACATGGTGCTAGTTAACGTCAATGGGGGTTCTGAGATTACTCACCTTGGATTGATAAGACCTATGGATAGAATACTTATTGTTGAAGGGTGTGGTTCTAGTCATTGTCATTATTAACAGTTGCTTGTCATTTTGAACCACTGGGGCGATGTGAAGGTGCTGGAAGTTTTTAATTCACTGGAGGCGCAAAAAACTGGGCAAATTGCTGCAAAGCAGATCTAGGATAATTTTGCTGTGAATATACTTCAATTAAGGAATTCCCGAAATGTTGTCAACGAAACGATGAATCCCGACATTGATGAAGAGTTGGCGGATGACGATGAAACTCTGGAGAATTCACAGGACACTTACTCCGAAAAGAGCGATGAGCGTCTTCAAAAGCACCATATTCCCGAGGTGAGTGTTATATGACACTCAGGCATCTAGAGTGCTCACGCTGTCCGTTTTAGGATTTTCTCTTCACGGACGAAGATTGATACTCCATTCATTGGTGTTGCAGGTTAATTCTCCACCACCCAATTTGCTGTCTAAGAAGTTGAAGAATCCAACTCCTAGTAAAAAGCCTTCCGAACGTGTAGTGCCTACAATCCCGAGCGAGAAAATAGGCGCACAGAAGAAGAGGAAAATTTCGAAAGTGGGCGATGATACTTTACTAATTTTTCAGTCGGAAGACGGGAACAAGGAGTTAGAGGTTACCCCACTACTCAAGAAACGTAAAAAGGCAAGTGGCCCAAAAAAGAATACACGTACTCTAGCGCATAGATTTAAGTAGAACTTGGCTTCTAGGTTTAAAGAATCTGAGACACGAGCGGAAGGGATCATTGTGTCTTCAGAGAAGCCACCGGATTGTGAAGAAATTACGTAAGAAAGAGTTGCAGCTTCGGCTTTACTATCATTCCCGTCGGGTGGTGAGGGATCTCACCCTAATGTGTCTTCTGTACCTAAATCTCGGAAACCGGAGGTCGTTGCTGCTGAAGTTAGAGCGGATGGAGGTGGCGTTCCTGCATCTGGAGCACCCCAGATGATCGAAAGTGAAGTCGTTGCTAAGGAGATGTGTGATACTATTTGTGGCGACACTCTAGGAGACTTGGGCCCATTGAGTCATGATTCAATCCCTCCAAGCAAAGAAAATATTGCAGAGAAGGTTCGACTTAGTGGCTAGGCTTATGAAATTGTATTATTAGTACTTTGTGAATAAAGTGGACATTTGTTTCTGCATTCCTAAAAGGTATTTTTGTGCGTGATCACTTGTCTCCCAAGATATTCCCATTGGAGTGATTGACGACGGTGTGGTTGGACTGTTGAAAGTTGTGCCACCAATTGTAAAGGAGGCTACTGTAGTACTGTGGTGGATGTGGTGAAGAACGCGACAATAGTGGAAGAGGAAAAGTTGCAAGATTTGGTGGAGGGAACTAAGGCGATGGTAGGGAAGGCGAGTGTGTTGAAGTGGAGAATGAGGCCAATGTGATGAACATTGAGAAGGGGGATGATTTGGTGGAGGAACTAAGGCGATGGTAGAGAAGGCCAGTGTTGTTCAAGTGGAGAAGGAGGCCAACATGATGAACAATGAGATAGGGGCCGAATGGCCGATTTGATGGAGGAGACTGGGACAATGGTCCAGAAGCCCATTGTGGTTGAAGAGGAGAAGGTGGCCAGTCTGATACCGTGTTAGGTACCTACAAAATGATATGTTGTGGTTTTGGACTTAAACGGACTTCTTATACACCGTACTCATCTGAACGAGAAGCCTAGATTTAAACGGAGACCAAGTCTCAGAAAATTCCTTGACTGGCTCTATTCTAAGGCACGAATAGTATTTTGGAGTAGTATGCAAGGGCACAATATGTTGCCTATACTAGACAAGTTGTTGGCGGTTACTACTTTTGGTGCGGATGATGTCCCGTATCTTTCCCAGTTAGCGTGCACTCAATCTTTGTATAGAAGCCCAGCTAATCCAAATAAGCCAATATATTTGAAGGATTTGACAACTTTGATTTAGATGGGCGAAGCTAGGTCTGTTGAAGATGTTCTCCTGGTTGACGATAGTCCTCTTAAGAACTTATTGAACCATGTAAACAGTGCTATTCACCCGCCGACCTATTCTGGTCAGAACGGCGACAACTTCTTGTCGGAATGTCTACGGCCTTGGCTGGAAGGTCTTTTTACGTCAAATACTGCTGTCACGGATTATGTTAAGGCCAACCCACTTCGCGGGGGCCAGGAGCCTATAGATCCGCTGAGTAGTGAAGCGTTTCAGATTCTGAAGGGTGTAAAGTGTTAAGCCTATGTTAAAGTACTTTACTTGGAGTACTCCAAATGCTTCATTTTGAGCCGGAATCCTTAATCCTGTCCAAACTAGTATTGTACATAGAATAGGGTGTAGTTGTACAGCGACTTTGACATGCTGTATTAATGTAATTTTTGTAAATGTACTTTTGTAAAAACTATCCTTCGTAAATACACTGTAATTACACAAGATGTTATTGTGATACTTGTGTTAATTTTGTTTAATTTTGCAATTGAAGCGTACATTCTTTAATTGTATGGGTGGAATTCGGAATATTAGACAAGACTGATGATGTATATTAATCTATAATATCGCAATATCTGATATTGGGTTACAATAGTAAAGGAACTGTATTGGTTTTAGGTCGGCATTGCAAGTGGATATTTCAGTTTTTGTATCGCAAAGTGCTACATTTCTAGAGTAAGTGCCATATTCTCTGTGAAAAGAATCCTTTTGATCAATTGCAATGGATAATCCATAGCTGGAGCGCTCCGGATGATTGGAGGTTTTCCGTTTACAATTGACTGTGTGGACGTGGGTCTTCGCAGAGGGTGGTGATCTTGGTCCTGACAGGTGTCTTGTGCACTGAGGATGCAAATGTCGATTTTCAACAGAACAAACACATTGAGGCTTTCCAGGATTTTATGGCGATTATGCTATCTAAGACTTCCGTTGGCGTCTGCTCGAAAATGACCACTTCAAAATTGGAGGAGCTCCTTAGACAGATACTTCCACCAAAATCTTTTGCAATGTTATTTTTCATTAAAGGGACTGAATTACCAGGTACTTCGGAGAAGTACCCCAATAGAAAGGATCTCTTCTCGTATCTCTTTAGTAAGATGGCAGTGCGTAACTTGGTTAGGAATCGCTATATTGTGTTCATCGATGTGGACCCCCTAAACCGAGAGCAAAATTCACTAATAGATCCCGTTGTATAGGTTAGGGATAGCCGTCCAGTATATCTAAAGTAGACTACTTTAGATCTTGCAAACAATGCTTTCTTAGTGCCTGATGGCAGATGCCTGTTAAGGTAGTATTCTCTAAAAGCGACCATTTAAAAGCCGGTTTGCCTTTTCCATAGGCTTACATGGATAAAATTATTTTTACATCATTTTTCACAAAGAGAGAAATGAATGTTGAAACTAACACAATTAGTTTTGTATTTTTCCATGTGTTCCATTGTTGGATCACCTTATCTCCATTGTTCACCCCAAAATAGGGGCGGTTTGAAGAAGGCGGTCGCTTTTGGAGCATACTACCTTATTTCATGTTTCTAAATGAATGAATGATTTTGCCCTCACCTTTTTTTATTACCCAGATGTCAGTGTGTGTGATGTTGAGGGGTTGACATCATAGCCTCTCCAGATCTCCAATTTCCAAGTTCAGTGTTGGAATTGTCTATTGAATGTAATGTTGAGGGGATGACATCAGAGCATCTCCAGATCTCCAATTTCTAAGTTCAATATTGGAGTTGTCTACTGAATGTGTGATGTTGAGGGGTTGACATCAGAGCATCTCCAGATCTCCAATTTCTAAGTTCAATATTGGAATTGTACTACTGAATGTAATGTTGAGGGGATTACATCATAGCGTCTCCAGATCTCCAGTTTCCAAGTTCAGTGTTGGAGTTGTCTACTGAATGTGTGATGTTGAGGGATTGACATCATAGCGTCTCCAGATCTCTAATTTCTAAATTCAGTGTTGGAATTGTCTACTGAATGTGTGATGTTGAGGGGATTACATCATAGCGTCTCCAGATCTCCAGTTTCCAAGTTCAATGTTGGAATTGTTTATTGAATGTGTGATGTTGAGGGGATTACATCATAGCGTCTCCAGATCTCCAGTTTCCAAGTTCAGTGTTGGAATTGTTTATTGAATGTGTGATGTTGAGGGGATGACATCAGAACGTCTCCAGATCTCCAATTTCTAAGTTTAGTGTTGGAATTATGCGGTCCATAATGAATGTGGAGAACTTAGCCAATCGCGTGGAGATGTAAGAATATGAAGTCTCATTGCTTACACAAAACTAAGGACTTCCTCTGCAATCATCACGGAAGTTCCAACTATTTACTTGCTAATTGTATGCAATTAAACTTTGTCCTCATGTTTCATTGCCAAATATGAAATATTTTCCTTCATGCTTTCATTGTTGTAGTGCATTGAACTCACCCAATGTAGGTAGTATTCATCTGGAGTGATCTTCCAAAAAAGTCCAAAATTCCTCCCAGAGTCCAAATATAGTTAAATGCGGCATATGTTTGAAACAACATTCAAATGTTTAAAACAACAAGTCCCTTGTTTGAAATAACATCTAAATGTCTAAAACAACGTCAAGATGTACAATGGTCAAGTTCCCATATTCTAATTATTCCATATCGTTTGTCTCACTATGGATGGACAATAAATATAAATATAACTTCCTTATCCTTCATTCTCATTAACTTTTAATGAAGAAATTCCTTCATTTTGCCATCAAAAATCCTCTTCATGGTAGATGGTAAGTTTTCTTTAGTTCTTGTTGAATTCAACAATTTTGCTTGTTCATTTGTTTTATTTTTTAATGTATTTTAAATAATTATTTTTTATTGATCTTCCCTAATGGGTAGGGAATGCACCAATTGATGTCTCAAAAAACGTCTAATTTGATGTCTGAAAAATTGGAAACCCAAAATCAAAACCAATTGCTAGTTTGCCACATCACCAAAACCAACTGCCACGTCAAAAATCAAGGAGGTCCAAGTCACAATCCACGTCACTCATTGGGTGGATGAAAAAATATCCTACATGGCACTACCTGCCCATATCATGCTTATGTGGCAGTGACTTGTTCGACACATGGCGCATTTTGGAGAACTTCAAAGATTGCGTTTTCTGCAACGTTAGAAAAAAAACCCTAAAATCTTGCATGTTTCTTGTAATTTTTGCACGTTTTTTGCTTGTCAATTATAATAGATTTGAAGAGACATCTACGTTGATCACTTACCCGTAAAATTGAACGTCCTCTCTTGTTTTTTAAAACGTCAAAAAAAACTCGATTTTCTTATAGTATAAATTTGTCAATTGTTCCATTCTCCTTAGAGTTTACGAAACAAGTGTACTACACAATGTTGACCGATTGATCTTCAATTCAATATATGCATTATTTATTTTGCATTCGGGCCAATTGAAGAGAATGATGTATGCGCAATTTTGAAATGTAGGCTAAATTGTTGTATGTATGGACTACAAACAATAAGAGTTTGAAGTTGATTTTGCAAGCAAGACAATTTGATCTAAAAATGTGCGGAAGATTCATCATGTTCAAGAATGGAAATGTAAGCAAGCAAATGAAATGTCACATCATGTCGTAACTAGCTGCACAATTAATTAACTCACTTGCTAGTGATGGAAACAATTCTTTGGTGTCTATGCACGATCTAGCTAGCTAGCTACTCTCAAATTTTAGGACCGATACCAAACTTTTGTAGAAGAAGAAAATTACTCCTAGAAGAAGTGAAGAATTGAATTGTCTACAAATGGGTAGAAAGCTCCCCAGAGTTGAGCAACTTGGAGGGTGCACTTAGTTCTACTACAACAAACCATGTGCAAACAAAGTGCAAACAAGTCGTTTCTAATAAACTATAATTTCAACCTACAATTTTGAGCATTGTTTAATAATGACTATAGGTTTCTATTGCCGAAATTTCCAACTCAAATAAAATATGAAATAATTTCTAGAAGAGGTTGAAAATGAACTAAAATGGCATGTTTTTCAATTCAAATAATTATAGATAACACATTTAGATGACCATTGAATCAATATTCAACTCAAAATGAACTTTCAATAGAGAATTATTTTTAGGAATTTTTTGTTCATTTTTTAGACAATTTTTTCTTATATAATTTATAGGAGTGTGAAAGTTATTTTTCAGTTGTACAGTGTATCTTTTTACTTCAAAAATTTGAAACTAATTATTATTAACAAATAAAAATATCAATAATTCAAAACATAAACTTCCAAAGTAGGAAAATCTATTCATATTTTTTTATTTATTTTTATTTAAAATTTAAAAAGTACATAGGGGGTCCAAAGTTTTGTTCACACATGGTTTCTAATGGATACTCTTAGTGAACCCCCTAAGTTGAGCAATCATGCCCGAGTCGGCCAGGGTGAATTGACCCCTTCATTGCCCCAAATGTAGATGGATGGAGGATGAAGGGGCCATTCCTTATCCATCTCCAACCTTCAAACCTCTTTGTTCCCTCCAATTTTCTTAATTTCGAACTCTAGCGTGGAAATTTGTCACATTTAATTCTATTGGTCAATGTTTCCTGTTACAACCAACACCAAAATTGACTATACAAGGATGGGCATCAATCATGTATCAAATGAATGATTATCAAATTTCAACTTTAATTTATTGTACACTTTAGGTAGTTTCAAAACTTGTTTGTAGACATAGGTTAATTTTGAAATTTTAGACCATAAGAAAATGTCACTTTTGACATTTTTGGAATTTTAAAAATTACTATTTAAAGAATTCTATTGTTAACTCTTAAAGGATGGACTAATGACCACAAAAATTATCCCTTTGCATACCGTGGGAATTATTGGCATAAAAAAATGCAAAAGTACTCATTAGAAGTCAAACTATTGTAGAAGACCTCCTTCAAAATTCCAAGGATGAATAGTTGTACTTGTGTCCTACATAGAAGGATTCTTTGTCATTCATCAAACACAAAATGTCTACAATGTCCTTTATGGATTAATAAAGAGCTAATAACTTTTTTCTTTGTCCATTTGGTTCTCACTTCATTTTTTTTTTTCTAAAATAAATTTGAATTCTTATTGAATTTGCATCTTTTTTAAAGGCATGAATATTCCAAGGACTATTCACAAGTTCATTACATTTACATGTCCTATTTCTAAACTTAAGTTAAGAATTTGGCAAATCTTGATGAAATGTGTGCAATTAATGCTATAATTAACCTAGAGATGCGCTACAGCATGAAGAAAATTGCATTTTTGTTTGAATTTGGCAACTCTACCCAAAAAAAATTCTATATATAGTTTATGAGATTAATAATGATGCAAACATGGAGTGTTGCACCAAAGATGCAAACAAGTAATCCATCATTCAAATTTATGACCCTCTTTTGCCTAAGTAATATTTTCAACAACCATTAGCCCATGTTTTTAGTGCATCCACAGTCTTCACAACAAAACACCCACACAAATGCATTACTAACTTTTGATTGATGTGAAATTAATATGATTGTGGGATACCATCATTAGAAGCGCATCCAAAAGCACTTAAATTAGGCATGGATATTTTCAAGCTAAAGTCACTCCAAAATTGGAATTACAAACTAATAATACAACAATTTCAAACTTCAAAACTTCATTGTAACTTATTAGCTTCATGAAGTAATTATTCCTTGTGGTTTCTCTTCCTACCAAATCATTCTTTTTTAAATTAATAAATTGATTAAATCGAGTCCTTCATGGCTTGTCATGTTGCATAAGAATGTGTAAATGTCATAAGAAATTTTACTTGCTTTCACAAGTTAGTGATAAAAGAGCTGTCATTCATTTTTAGTTGGAGGGAAGAAAAGTTACTAATGTTGATTTGTATAATTGTCTACACTTTTGTTCATCCGTGCAATATTACAACCATTCATTTGGTAAGCCAAATTCTTGCACCAATTCAATCATTGTTGAGAAAACAACAAAGAACATAATGCCTTCCTCCGTGTTTAACTTAGGATACATTTTAAATCTAGGTCTACATTGAGTCTTTATCACCGTAATTAGTTGCTCATGTGAAAATGCATTGCCTCCAATCCTCCAAGAAATTCATTTATGAATTTTTGGCTAGACATATGAAAACCATTGAAAATGGCTACTCATTATTTCAAATTGATGCAACTTGCAAAATCATTTAAGTAATGAAGTAGCTTCATTGTTTCAAACTCCAACTTTATGATTAACTCTAATGTGCTCATAAGTTAGATCGTAACATCAATTTGATAACAAAAGTGATAATCATTATAATTTGTACCAAAACCAACAACGAGCATCTCATGCCAAAGCCTGTTATTTGTGATGTGTGAGTAGACCTCCAGCCATGCTGGCTCACAACTCGCAGTTAGCAATGGTCATGACATTTACATTAGTGCTTTAAAGTTATGGCGAAAGCACTGCACTTTAGCATTACTTTGGAAAATCTTGTGTGAAGGAGGAGACAATTCAAATGCTTCATGGATTGAACGGCACAATGTTTTACAGAGGAGGAATGGATGTGTAGTTGCTTGTCAACGCCGATGGAACTAAATTTGTTGTATGGTTGATCACTATACCCAAATCACTTATGTAATGAAGTAGCTTCATTGTTTCAAACTAATGCAACTTCATGCAACTTGCAAAATCATTTATGTAATGAAGTAGCTTCAGTAAAGTCGGAGGACTAGAAAGTGTGGCTTTAAGAACTGATTGCAATTTGAGGGACACTAAAGTCCTTGAAATATTTTGTAGTAAATTTTGATAGAAAGGATTTTGTACCTTGTTCAAGTGCTAAACTCTAAACCCCACCGAGTCTAAAATAGTCTAGTACAAGAACCACGCTCATCCTCATACTTCCACACATTTAAGTGCATATACCTTACTCCCATGAGAATGCATGAGCAAGACTCCAAACTTCAAACTCTACATCCACATTCCACAAAGCTTCAACAAGATTGAACAACACTCCAAGATTGAAATCAAACATCAAAAAGCAAGAATTCAAACATTTGGAGCAATCTGGTAATCAAATCTTGAGCAATACCGGAACAACAAGAAAATTGCACATCAAAACCAGAAGGAGGCCAAGGGGAGCAGGAAGGTCGGAGGGGGGAGGGGGGAGGGAGGTCGGAGGGAGCGGGAGGTTTGAAGGTTGGGGATGGACAAGGAATGGCCCCTTCATCCCCCATCTATCCATATTTGGGGCAATGAGGGGGTCAATTCACCCTAGCCACCCAAGCTAGTGCAAGAACTAAACTAAAATCTTTTTCTTCCACAATGATTGTCTACTTTGAATGTCATGTTTGTTTTTTAAGGTTGATTGTTTTGAGTAGGTCAAAAAATGATACTTTCTTGTGGCTAATTTTATTTAGGTTGCAATGAACACATGGATGATTGCAAGAAAGACCAAATGATTTTGGTAATGTTTTGCCAAAGTTAACTGGTTTTTATCCAAGCTATAACTTTTGAATTTTAAATCCAATGCCAAATATTAAAAAATCTTTTTCTAAATCTTTTGATTCTAATTGTAACACTTTTAAGAAAATAATAATAATAACGATATTTAAAATTCAAATCCTAAGTTTAATTTATCACACTTTCAAATTTTTTATTTTTAGTACCGAGGAGTACCCTAATTTAATATACTAGAACTAAAATTTTAGTGGTCTATTTCCACACTAGTAGGGCATGTTCCATATGACGGGCATCAAAAAATATTTTATTTTATGTCCTCCACGTTTGTGCAAATAGGCCAAAAAAGAGGCTCCATAATGCGCACACTTTTGAACATTGAAGATGTTTTTAAGTTCATTTTTTTGGTGAAATCTCATCACCATCAAGTCCTTATGAATGAAAAAAATTTAGATTTTTTAATTTTTCTATTATTGATTTATAAAAAATCAAAATGTTGATATCAAAACATTTAGAATTGTAGGTAGGATAGGGATATTTCAATGTTTTGATTTTCAATAAATCAATAATAGAAAAATTAAAAAATTAAAAAAATAGTCCATTTGTGAGGACATGATGATGATGAGATTTCACCAAAAAAACAAGCTTAAAACCATCTTCAATGTTCAAAAGTGTGTGCACTATGGAACCCCTTTGGAGCCTACTTGTACAAATGTGGAGGACATAAAATAATGTATTTTTTAATGCCCTTCATATGGAACATATCCTACTATTTTAGGAATATACCATTAAAATTTTAGCTCTAGTATATTAAATTTGGGTACTAAAAATAAAAATCCTGAAAGTGTGACAAATTAAAGAAATTGAATTTTAAATATTATATTTTTTTAAATTTGAAAAATAAGGTTTACAATTAGAATCAAGAAATCTAGAAATGTGTTTCTTAATTTTGGCATTGGATTTAAAATTCAAAAATTATAAGAGAAGACAAAATCAGTTTGGCAAAATGCTATCAAAATCATTCACTCTTTCTTGCAATCACCCACATGCAATGTTCTTCATTGATTCTAGTGATATAAAGTTTGGAATCTTTTTTTATTATATTTTTCACAATATGGTCAATGAAATTGGCTCATAAAAATATCAACAAAATTGTGGACAATCATTGTGGAACAAAGGGAGTATTATTGTAAAGCTCAACAATCAGTGAGGATTTCAATTCAGTTGAATGCATTAAGGTAGTCTACTCTAAAAGTGATTGTGCTCTAAAAGCAATCATAACAAGAAGGTACATTTTTCATTTTTCAATGTACCAACAATGTACATTCCAAGAAGTGGTCGTTTTTAGTGACAATTGCATTTCAACTTCAAAAACTCATAACTAATTGCAAAAAGGTCCAAAAAATATGAAATGACTTGGGTTAGATGCCAATTTCCATTTTTCTTTCTACGAAGACTTTTACTGAAAATTATTTCAAGGAGTTTAGCTCCCCCATAAAGGCAATCAATTCTTAAATGGTCATTGTAAGAATAGACTACTCTTAAGCTTAACCTTGGAAGGACGGATTGGTCACCGTAGAAGTCAACCTTTGGGGTACCATGTGAATCATTTGCTTGAAAGAACCCAAGAACAATTATTGGAAGTCAAACTACTATGCAAGACCTCCTATTTTACACAAAATTTTAAGGATGAATATTTATACTTTTGTCCTACTATGCACCCAAAAGAGGCAGTCACACATCTGGCTTGCCATTAGTTGCCTCCCCCTCCCAAAAATGAATAGGCAGTTGATCTTTTTTTAAATACTTCCCCCTCTAGAATGTTGTTGATTTCTCAAAATTTCTTAAGCCATTGACCTTTGAGATTGAATCTAAGCCATCCAAATTGATCTTTTTTTAAATGCTTCCCCCTCCAGAATGTTGTTGATTTCTCAAAATTTCTTAAGCCATTGATCTTTGAGATTGAATCTAAGCCATCCAAATATGAATACAGATATCAATACGGTACCAAAATATGGATATGGATACTTGATATTGGAATATTGTACAATACAAATATGATATACAATATACGGATACAATATATGATATACGGATATGAGATACATGATTTTCATTGTCCCATATTGTTTGTCATGTTAACTTCATTCAAAAAATTACAAGTAGGGGGAGGGGGGAATGAAAAATTAAGAAATTAATTTTAATTAAATTTCTTTTGCAAACCCAGGATGGGGGGGTCTGGAGGGGAGTTTAAAATTAATTTATTAAAATTTTGAGTGCATAGTGACAGAAGTGTCACTATACATTCAAAAGTGGTTGTAACAACCACAGTACAAATTAATATAGAATGATCCTACATAGAATGATTCTTTTCTCATCCATCGAATATTTTGTGTCTACAATGTCCTTCTAGGATTAACCAAACTTAAGTAGATTTCTCCATTTTTGTCCACACTCTATCTAATGACTTTGAATTCTGATTCATTTTTTTATATTTATTTATAGAATAGTTCCTAGTCATCATACTCTTCATTTCAAGTTGTGTTTCATGTACTTTTGAAACATATTGAAAATGTTAGAAGTTTTTTGGTTTGGTTTGGAAGCAAATTTGCAATTTGAATAGCTACAAAAAAATTATTTTTTATTTTTCAAACAAAAATGGATTTGATTCCAATCATGAATGTATATATGTGGAAAGCTTTTAATCATTGTATTTTAATCAACAAAATGAAAGTTGTAAAACATTTTAGTTAGCAAAAAATCATGATATCTTTCACAAAAATAGAAGTAATATGGAAGTTCTTTTTTGAACTTAGTTTTCAACTAGTTTTATGAAAAGCAAAAGTGTAGGATATATTAAATGGACACTAAAATGTTCTCACCATTGGGACTAAAACAAACGATTCATTATTTTATTTCTTCTTCTTATTGATGTATTGTTTATTGTCAATCTTACTACCTTCTAGATATAAAAAAAGTCAAAGGATAAATATTTGATGCACTTTTTGTCGAGTTTTTCTTTTTCTTCTTTATTTCTATTGTTTATAAAGAATTCTTTGTGCATTTAACCTTTGATTGAAGATTTCTATTCTAATACTCTCAAATATGATGAAAATCTTAGAATATCGGAATTCAAAATACCATTTTAAATGCTTGAAAAAAATTACTTTATTCCTCAATTTAAAGAGGGACTTTCACATGAATGGACCAAAAGAAAACAAACCTTCATAAGATTTATTTTTCTAAATTTGTGAGGAACAAATTTAGATGTTAGTATAAAATTTTACATCCTAAAAATAGTGAGTATGTTTAGAGTAATATATGTTCCTTCAAAAACTATGAAAAACAAAATGACATCTTTGAAAATAATACAATTATAAGATAGTCTAGATTTCTCATTTTGTGCTTTAAAGTTACACTACTAAGTTGCATCATTATAATTTTAGTCAATTCAATTGTTTTCATGGAAAATATTACATGTTATTGCAGATCTTCATGTTAACCGTACTTTTGAAGAATTTTTAAACTTTTATATGAGATGGCAACATAATAATTGAAAATAATTTGTCAAAGTATATTACCCATAATAAGGGGATTGAAAGAAAAACTTAAATTTTGCTTAATTGTGTACTAATTTTAACTCTTAATAGAATTTTTCAAAGTGGATTTGAACACTATTAATAAAAGTCCTTGGCAAAATAAAAATTTGATCTTTATTACTTATATTATAAGAAAATGAAGTCTTCAATTAATTTGAGATTGAAAAAAATGGAAAAAATGAGTATTAAAATATAATAATTTTTTCTATCTACATTTCAAAATTTGGTTCTAATCAATTTTGTTAGAAATTTATATAATAATTGCATGAAGATTGCATTCATGTTGGTCACTTTTTTACCATGCTAGTCTTCAAAGATAGATGAAGTGTCTATCAAACCCCAAATCATATTGCATTGAAAAGATAGCAAAGACACGTGCAAGATGTACTTTAATCCTAAAATACCAAAACTTATGATCATATGGTCAAACTTCAAGATCCTTCACTATAGATGCCCTAATTTACTATTAAAAAAGAATGGGATTTTTTTTCCAAAGATTAACTCATATGTCTTCTACAAGTCTTAAAAAAGTCATATTCTTTTGCAAAAATTAAAATAATCATGAATTTTTGGAAAAAAAAGCAAAAAAATTCATATTAAGTACAAAATAAACTCAAAATTCTGAAAATTTTATCATATGTCTATATTATGGTGTAGGGCATTGTGGTGTAAACCAAATTTCTATGACATTCTATAATTAGAAATTCAATACACTATTACTATAGTCTAAAGTTCAACAGCTATAAAATACTCCATTTGGGAAATTTTCCAAATTTCCAAATTTAAGTAGAAATTAGTCTTAAGAAGATTTATTCACTACACTAAAAAGGGTATTTAGTGTTGGCAACACTATTTGTGAACCATGACACTAAATATCATTTATCCTACTAAAGTAAGTAACACTAAATGTAATTTCTAACACTAAAAGTACTCTATAGTAAATTTGAAATATGAAGAGGTTTACATTTAGTGTTAGAAGGTAAAAAAAGAATTTAGAAAGAAAAAGATTAAAGACAAGGAAAATGATGGAAGGAGTAGAAAATGTGGAAAACATGTGCAATAAAAGAAGTCTTTGAACATCAAATAAGGAAAAAAAATTAATATTTAGAGCCAAAAAAATATAGATTTCATACTTAGGCTGGAACTTGTTGTCCATGGAAGTATGGTTCATGCTTGGCTATAATTTCCCGCAAATGTGGAAAAAGTTGATTGACACTCCAAGTGCCATCAACACCCAAAGCCATACCCGATCTAATCATAGCTTTCCTAGCATATGACAAATTATCACAATCTACCACTTTGTTCACATCCTCAATGCTATCCGTAGCCAGCTGTAGGAAAAATCTTTTTCCTGGATTTATGAGTTTTCCTGATCATTGCCCAACAATCTAAGGAGTATTTTGCCAAGCATTGGCTGCAATGAGCTCAGCCTTTTTTGCTTCCTATTGCTTGGTCCAAGCATTCTTGACCTTAAAAATGATGAATGTATCCGTCGGTTGACACAAATGTGTAGAACAAGGTGGCATATACCTACGAGTGGCTTGTTTTGCTTCCAAAACAGTCGATAATGCTGGAGTTATACCATGGCCTATACAATTGTCAACCCAAATGACTTTTGTACGGCCATGAACATTAGCTTGGAAGGCCTGGGGTTCAGCAAAAAATTCAGCAAAAAGTTTTTGGTCCATCCAGCCCTTAGGCCTAGATCTGTAACATACTCCTGGAATATTGTCTTCCAAGCCCCGAATAGGGTACTTGCTGCTGGAATTGATAAAAATCAGCATAGGGGCTTCAATCATTGATCTATGCCCCTCGGAAATTCTAATGACCATGGTCATAGAATCTCCCCCCGAAACCACTTTGGCATACTTGACACTCGTGTCTCCCCTAAATTCCAATGTCTGACCATTATCTAAATTTACAACAAAATGAGTTTCGTCAATGTTTTCCATGAGATTTTCATCGAAAACACCGGCTTGGAACCCTCTTTGTAGCACACCTAGATGGTATAATTTCACTACAAGAGAAAGGGGTGTTTTAAGCAAGGTTTTAAGTATGGTCCTAGACACATGATATTAAGTAATGACCTATAAGTCAAATTTCAGCAAAAAATGACCTAAACACATGTCTTTTTAGTAATTTTTTGCTGAAATTTGACTTAAAGGTCATTACTTAATATCTTGTGTCTAGGACTATACTTAAAACCCTACTTAAAACACCCCTTTCTCTTGTAGTGGTAAGTTGTTGCCATCTCAATTTGTAGTTCCTTCTCGGGACTACAAGACAAACGTCCCCTTTGTGACAACAAAACAATGTTGTGCACATGCATAAATTGTTGAACCCAACTTGGGGTCAACTTGGCCGTGAATAGGACATTGTCCTTTGGATCACGAGATTCGGTTGTATATGGAGAGGTAGGATCAGGGTTGTCTTGTCTGACATATTTTTGGGTTTAGGCGTCGTGTATGACGTTTGACGTCGCGTGTCGCGTGTCACCAAGTGTCGAGTTTACTTGACATCGCGTCGCGGAGGGGTAAAAAAATTTACCCCACAGTAAATAGATTTTGCCTACGTGGCAAGGTTTACAAAATGACGTGGAAAGCCAACTTGGGCGACTGCGGGTAGGGGCGCATGTACTTCAGCCTTGGGCGACCGCGGATGGAGGCGCGTGCAAGTACAAATGGGACGAGTACGGGTTCTAAAATTAGGGCGACCTCTGGTCCAAGGGGGCGACTGCTGGTCCAAGGGGGCGACCTCTGGTCCAAGGGGGCGACTGCTGGTCTAGAGGGGCGACCTTTGGTCCAAGGGGGCGACTGCTGGTCCAAGGGGGCGACCTCTGGTCCAAGGGGGCGACTGCTGGTCTAGAGGGGCGACTTCTGGTCCAGGGGGGCGACCTCCTTGTTGCAATTGTCAAAAAACACTCAAAACTATCATTTTTGTGCAAATTGCAAAGAGAAAAAAAATTTAGAATGGTATTTTTTTTCCATATGTTACCATAGGATCTTGCAATAGAATAGTTTGAGAATGCATGGAAAAAATTTCAGACATTTTGACTACATAGATTGCAAGATAAATGCATTCAAAGTGAAGAAATTGTGTTTTTTTGGCACAATGGCAAACTAGTTTAAGACTTCAAATCTTCTTAACTCAAATAGTTTGAATTGTAGATCTTAAATTTAGTTTTTTTTCATCATTCAAAATTGAGTTGAAAATATAGAAAAAATAAAAGTTTAAAATATAATGTAATTTTCATTATTTAAAAATTTATTTAGTAGAAGAAGGTATCATAGAGGGAAAAACTAAATCATTAATAGCTCTAAGATGGAATTAAAACTCACGAATTCCAATAGTGAGATTGTTCTAACAATCAATGTTGATTTGGTGGACCTATTTGTTTTGAATTTTTCTGAAAATTGAACTCAAAAACAAATCCTATACCTATATTTTACAAATCAATATTATAATTGCTTGCAAAACAAGATGCTCTACAACTTCTTGGCAACCTCTTCATATCATAAATCCAAATGAAATGAATAAAAGCTTTCCATATGAAAATAAAATAAAATATATGAGAAAAAAAATTAATTTTTAATTCAAATTTTTCAAGATTTGTTTTTGCTCATCCAAATGATTTAATTTAGATCAAAGCTAATTGTTGTATAACTCTTGCTTCTAGGCACCAATTAAAATTAAAATTACATTCCTAGAAAGCTAATTTTTTTTTCCTATCTTTTCATAAAAATTTGACCATATAGGTACTTGGCCAAAATCCATTTGCCCCTTGTGAAGACAATGAGAATTTAGAGATTAACATCCTATCAGTGTATTATTTAACAAGTGGATTTTAAATTTGAACACCCTCTGAAGATTTGTATAAAAACATTCCTATTTGATTTTCTCTATTCTCTATGCATCATCATACTTATGTATAATTTACCACCTTCATCTAAAATTTAAAAATAGAGGAAAGAGATTTAAATTAGAGCTTTTCCTCTTGAATTACGCAAATCTCTAAAAGTCATCCTACCAGGGTATTATTTATGAAGTAGATTTTAAAATACAAAATAATAAAATGTAGATTTTAGAAAGAGCTTTCCATTTTGAATTTCACTATCTTCCAAGTATCATCAATTCATCATACTCATGTATTATTTACCACTTTAATTTCAAGCTTAAAAATTAGAAGAAAGAAATTTAAATAAGAATTATTCCATTTGATTTAATATATGCAATCTCAAATAATCATCCTATGGGAGTATTATTTATCAAATGTATTTCAAAATACAAAATAATGAATGGAGATATTTGCAATACCTTCCCCATTTAATTTTCTCGATTCTCCAAGCATCCTTGTACTCAACTACTTATGAATTATTTACCACCTTTATCTCTAACTTAAAAATTAGAAGGAAGAGATTAGAATTAAAACTTCCCCTTTTGATTTATGCAAATCTCAAAGACTTATCCTATGGGTGTATTATTTATAAATTATTTTTCAAGATACAAAATAATGCATGAAGATATTTGCAATACCTTCCCCATTTAATTTTCTTGATTCTCCAAGCTTCTTTGTACTCAACTACTTATGAATTATTTACCACCTTCATCTTTAATTCAAAAAATTAGTGGGGAAGGAATTTAAATGAAAACTTCTCTTTTTGATTTATGCAAATCTCAAAGACTTATCCTATGGGTGTATTATTTATAAATTGTTTTTCAAGATACAAAATAATGCATGAAGATATTTGCAATACCTTCCCCATTTAATTTTCTTGATTCTCCAAGCTTCTTTGTACTCATGAATTATTTACCACCTTCATCTTTAATTTAAAAAATTAGTGGGGAAGGAATTTAAATGAAAACCTCCCCTTTTGATTTAATTTATGCAAATTTCAACAAATTATCCTACTAAAGGGGTCTATAATTTATAAAGTGTATTTCAAAATACAAAATAATGCATGAAAATATTTGCAATACCTTCCCCATTTAATTTTCTTGATTCTCCAAACATCTATGTACTTATGAATTATTTACCACCTTCATCTCTAACTTAAAAAATTAGTGGGGAAGGAATTTAAATGAAAACTTCCCCTTTTGATTTAATTTATGCAAATTTCAACGAATTATCCTACTAAAGGGGTCTATAATTTATGAATTGTTTTTCAAGATACAAAATAATGCATGAAAATATTTGCAATACCTTCCCCATTTAATTTTCTTGATTCTCCAAACATCTTTGTACTTATGAATTATTTACCATATTCACTTCTAAATTAATGGGGAAGAGATTTAAATGAAAATTTCCCCTATGGATTTAAACAAATCTCAAATAGTCATTCTATAAGTATATAATTTATCAAATGATTTCTAAAATACAAAAAAATAGATGGAGAGATATGTATGATCTTTCTTATTTGATTTATTTCATATCATATAATCCCAACCGAATAAATGAAAATGAACCATTGATATATATTTAACAAAATTGCATATTTGCAAAACTTGAGTATTCGATAGAAGATGACATCTTGCCATAAAATTTATATACTAGAGCTAATTAATAGATCAAACAAGATATTATCAAATACAAGCAGTACTAGAGAGAATCCAAAGCAACTAGATTTTTAGAAGAGCTTTCATTTCTAATAAATGAGATTAGGTGTCAAAGCTATGAAATCTGATCTCATCAAGGTCCATTTACTTAGCTCACCTAACAAGGTACGTCCACTAATGTACCTAGCAAACTAAAACAAAAGTAATTGACTATAATGAAGTTGTCAATTTCTACTTTCATCACCCAGAAATTGCAATCCAATGAGTTTTTCAAGTAACTTTGAGTCTTGGGCGACCTCTCATGGAGGAGAACGCGGGTCAGGGCGAGTGCTTAAGGGCGACCTCGGATAAGGGGCGACCGCGAGTGGAGGTGGAAAGAATGGCCTTCCTTTTGTCCAAAAATTGGCAAATTTGGGCCATTTGGGGGTTTCTAGGGGCGACTTCGGGTCTTGGGCGACCTCTCATGGAGGAGAACGCGGGTCAGGGCGAGTGCTTAAGGGCGACCTCGGGTAAGGGGCGACTACGGGTGGAGGTGAAAAAAATGGCCCTCCTTTTGTCCAAAAATTGGCAAATTTGGGTCGTTTGGGGGTTTCTAGGGGCGACTTCGGGTCTTGGGCGACCTCTCATGGAGGAGAACGCGAGTCAGGGCGAGTGCTTAAAGGCGACCGCGGGTGGAGGTGGAAAGAATGGCCCTCCTTTTGTCCAAAAATTGGCAAATTTGGGCCGTTTGGGGGTTTCTAGGGGCGACTTCGGGTCTTGGGCGACCTCTCATGGAAGACAACGCGGGTCAGGGCGAGTGCTTAAGGGCGACCGCGGGTGGAGGTGGAAAGAATGGCCCTCCTTTTGTCCAAAAATTGGCAAATTTGGGCCGTTTGGGGGTTTCTAGGGGCGACTTCGGGTCTTGGGCGACCTCTCATGGAGGACAACGCGGGTCAGGGCGAGTGCTTAAGGGCGACCGCGGGTGGAGGTGGAAAGAATGGCCCTCCTTTTGTCCAAAAATTGGCAAATTTGGGCCGTTTGGGGGTTTCTAGGGGCAACTAAAATTGACAACACTAAGCATATGGTGACATAATGACATGTGCTTCTAATTCAAAGTTGGTCACCAACAAGTGAGGACAAAGATTATACGCTTTTTAATGAGAGATCCTTAGTAGAAACAAATATTTGACGATGTGGTCATTAATAAAAGGACTTTTTTTATTTTAGTTACCTATAGTAAGGCCGCAGGTGCTACTATAGAGACACTAATCCACGCAACTACTCAAATATGACAATGGAATATTTGAAAACACATTAGTAATGAGGTACTTTGTGAGGAAGTTGGATATAGTCATTGAACCTAATTCAAAGAAGCAACTAATATGTAGATAGGTGGTAAAGCTACTCATGGTTGATAAAGCCCCTGAAGTTGTTTATCGCATTGATGTTTTGTAATAGGGTATGTTGTTATTATGTTAGTACAAATAAAAACATAGGTCACATTTCATGCTTCTAAATTTTGAAAAGGAAAGTAAATATATTAACCACTTTTTATATGATGTGCCATTTAGAAAAAATATTAAATATTCAAAACGCTAGGTGCCAAGGTCTATGTATTGAATCTTGAATTTGAATTCTTTTGTGCAAATATTTTGTAATTTTTTCCAAACAATGTACTTTAATTTATTTGCTTCTAAACTAATGTGTGTAAAAGTGTACAAAAATAAAGTTGAGTTTTAACCCCTAAAGGACCAACTTGAGTCCTTTTGAAGGACTTTAAAGAATTCAAGTAGGTGCATATAGTCTCAATTTTCATTTTCATTTTTTGAACTTTTTTGGAGGATAGAAGAATACATCATCTTTGGAAGAATATAAATTTTTCTTCAATTGGTGTCCAAAAGCAAAATTTATGCCACCCTCAGCTGAAAATAGAGGTTAGCAAGCAACAAAAAAATTACAATAAGTCAATTAATATTAAATTTTTTTCCCTCAAATATTATATTTTTATCTACATGTGAAGCTTTGATTCATTCCATTTGGACTAGCAATGAAAAAATTATGGACAATCTTGTCTTTTAGACAATCTAAACAATTTTTTGAAAAAACATCTTATATGATATATTTTTGAATGCAATTTATACAACTTTTTTGAAAATTGTTTAATATAGTTAAGTTTGTCTACTAGAACAATCTCACCATTGTGCTTATTGTGTTTCAATTCCAAATTAGAGCTATTAACAATTTAATTTTTCATTCAATCATAGACCAACTTCTATTCAACAATTTCTTAAAGAATGAAAATCAAGTGTGTTTCTATTGAAATTTTTTGCTTAAACTTTCAATTCAATTTTTCAACATAATTTTTTAAAATTTAGAGTTTATAGTGCAATTTTTTTCCACAAATGGTGGTCAAAGTCATCTGAAATTGCAAGCCAAAGTTCAATTTTTTTTTCCAACTTTGAATGCTAATATCTTCCAATCTATATGGCCAAACTTTATGAAATTTTTACCACATGATCTTAGACAACTTAAGTACAAGATCTTACGGTTAGATTCTCCAAAAAATATTTTTTCTATTTTCTTGGATGACTGCAACAGAAGTGGCAGTTTTGAATTGCACTACAAATCACTCCTACAAGAGGTCGCCCCTACCTCCAGTCGCCCCTATATGCAGTTGCCTAGTACCCGTATGCGCCCCTTGAGTTTGCCATGTAGATGCCACATGGCATCCAGCTGGAGGGGGGTAATTTTATATAAAGTCAAAGGTAAATTTGACTTTTCGTGACGTCGCGCGAGCTCGACTAGACGTTGCGCGACGTCTGTCTGTCGCGCTGTCGCAGCGAACAACCCTGGGTAGGATTTAATAAGATGGTCATAGCTAGCTCAATGAGTAATTTGGATGAAAATTTGACCCCAGCCTTTTTAAATTTGTCAAATGCATCCAAAAGTATAGGGTAGATCCAAAGTACCCATTCAGCTCGCTTGGGCCCATGACCGAGAACTACCTTTATGCGGAGTTGTTTTCGCCTACCATCGTGGCTCCGACTACATGAAATTGGTGGAGATGTGTTGTCCGCCTCTCCTTCATTGCAAAATTGTTGACATTGAGTCCACCACCGGGAAGCCCGAACAAGGTTGGCATTCCTTTGAGCTCGAAAATGCTCGGGAAATGTATTGATTGTGCGAATGTAAAGCCCAGGAAAGCTGTGCACAAGTTCATCTTGAACCATCCAAGTGATGATGCGTTTGCGAATAGCAATTGTAGAAACTTGTTGTAAGCATCGGGGTGTAGAATTGCTTGGTGGGGCGTCGGCCATGGCAGATTCCTAAAATGGGAAGCAAAAGATCAGCAAAAATGTCGACAAGTCGCTGGGAAGATGAGCAAAAAAAAAAAAAGGTCGATGGATCAATGAATAGGGGAAAACAAACCTAGATGAAGCCGAAATTGCCACAACAAGGAGCAATGGAGCAAGTGGGAGCGGGAATAGGCGGGAGATTCAAACCACTCACGGAAGGCGGGAATGCGGAAGTATAAACCCCCACCCTCACCACAAAAAATTCACTCACTCAAGGAATTGTAAGTGCGGAGAAGTGGGATAGCAACAGAGGAGAAGAAGCCAAGCTGTAGGTAAGGTAACCAAGTCGGAATGGAAGAGAGGCCCAAAAGGCAACATACAAGGTAAGGTCACAGAAGCAGATTGCAAACAAAGTCCAGGGAAGAAGTCCAAGGAAGGAGATGACAAAAGTGAAGACAACACAAAGGCGGCGCATTGAAGTTTAGCACTACATCCTAAAATTGACATTTAGTGTAGGGTCAAGTAGGGTGGTAATTACACTAAATGTAATCCAATATTAAATACTCTTTTTAGTGTAGTACAAACCACCACTTCTATTTACTGATTTATTTTTGTCTTTTATTACAGTTGATTCTATTATAATCTATTAATATTTGTTAAAACATCTTTCTTTTACCACATTCCAACAAAGAATCAAAGAAGTTATGTTAAATTTTTTGTTTTCTTCTCAGTAGATTTCTATTAAAACTTGCTAAAATCTGCTAAACTTAAAAGGTTTTAATCAATATTAAATAATAAATTTAAAAAGAATCAAATAGAAGAAAAAATCAAAACAAAATCCAAATAAACAAAATTCCACCAAATCTAGCATAAATTGGAGTAGTGTTTTTTCACTAGTAATTTTTATTAGTTGCATTCAAATTTTGAAATGATCATTTAAAAGCAAGATTTAGAGCAAACTTAAAGAGGTAGAAGTTGTTAAATACGTTAGAAATACATCTTTTGTGTTCTATGGATTTAGCATCCTTTTCTCTAAAAAAATTCATAGTTGCTCAAAAGACTTTCCACCTCTCAATGGTGTATACACAATCAAGGAATTCTAAAAAAATGGATGAAAATCATTCATTTCTTAATAGGAAAGAATTTTCTTTGACCCTTCATAAGCTATTTTTTGTTTTTTTATGTACATCAGGGTTAATTTCAAGAAAATTCAAATACTAGTAATGAATGACAATCTCAGAATTGAACACAAATCATTCCCCTTCTAAATCAAGTACCAATGAAAGTCACCAAAAAATAGAATCTCACAATTTTATACTAAAATTGACCGTTGGATTTGAAAGTTGCTCCAAAATGGTCATTTTTAGTGTAGTGACTAAAAATGATATTATATTATTATTTTTTAGATTCAAAGTATAAATTATTTTATTTTATTAAATTCAAAGTTATAGAGTTTTACCTTGACTACTATGAAATATGGAATAGCAAAAGGTAACCTTGGTTGCCCATACCTTAAACTTGAAAGAACAACACCTATCACCAAAATTCACCAATTATTACTTGTTTCTAGGCACATTATTTGTTTTTAGAAGAATCTTGAAAGTCATTCATTAGATAGTCTTTATTATCTACAAGATTAAATGCATACTTTCTTACCTTGTTGCCTTACAAATAATCAAATACTGGATTGCAGGGGTGGCAATGAAATGTGGATAAATAGCACATATTTTCATATTCTATAGGACTAGAAGAAGACAACATGATGTGCAAGGGAAAGGACAAAATTTTGGGTTTAACTCATAAATGTTGAAGACATTTTTGAAGCTTCTTGAAAATTACTCTAAACAAATCCTAAAGTCAAAGATGATAAGATTTTATCCATTTTTTGAAATTATAACCACATGAATTCAAACAAGACTCACAAGTTATGGATCACATAAGAAAAGATAATACAACAGTATTGCTTATGGATTCAATGATTATATTGTTTGATCATGAAGATGTGAAAACTACAATTATGATGTATAGTCTTTCAATCATCTTTTTATATGACAAACCTAAAATTATGAGCATGAAAAAAATATGAGGTTGAAAGATATAATATAGAAAACCATAACCACTTTGTGGAATTCTCTACAAAAAATTTAAATGAACTTACAATGCAATTTTTTCCCCAAGTTCTAGTGTATTTGAGGCTCTCAAAGAGCTCTCAACACTAGAAATAAATGGACCCCTTCCACAAAATCATAAGTAGAATCATTTAAATTTTAAAATTTTAAAATTTTGTTTTAGAGGATAGAGAATGTATATGATTTCTAGGAATATAATTTTCATTTCATTTGACATCCAAGGAAAAAAATTTGCCCTCCTAAAGTCAAAATGCTCAATCTCAAGCAACAAACAAAATACTCAAAATAAATTAATTTAAAAAAAAAAATCTCCTTGAAGTTTATATTCATGTCTACGTTAAAAGCTTTGATTCATTCAATTTGGATCAATTATAAGAAAGTTATAAAGACTCTTGTTTTCTATACAATCAAAGCATTTTTCTAAAAAAATATCATATAGGATTTGTTTCTAAGCTCAATTTTCACAAATTTTCAAAACAAAAAGGTCCATCAAGTATAGATTACTTGCTACAACAATCTCACCATTAGAATTGAAATGTTTAAATTCCACTTTAGAACTATTTGTGATTAATTTTCCCTTCCACCTTGTATCTATTTGTACTTAAAAAATAAATTTAAGATGAAAATCTATTTTTTTTTTGTTTATTTTTTTTTTTGAAAATTCTCAACTCAACTCTTCACCATAAAGTTTTAAACCTCAAAGCTTTGTATTGCAAAAAAATTTAGTTAAGAGGATTTAAAGTCTCAAAACCTAAGATTGCTAGGTCCAAATTTCATTTTTTTTCACTGTCAATACTAAGTAATATCTTACAATCTACATAGTCAAAGTTTCTTAAATTTTTTCACACATTCTCTGTCATGCAAAATCTTAAAGTTGGATATGCAAAAATAGTAGGGATTCTTTCATTGTAGCTAATGTACTAGAAATGGGAACTTGTAGTTTTTTTTTGATAAAACAGTCGTGAAACCTTTAGGGGTTAATACCGTTGCAGCCCTTCTCTAGTCTTGCTTGGAATTATCGGCAAATGCTTTAAGTATCTATGGCCATTGATCTTAGAATAAAAACGGGGTCATCGCTTACAGCGATCGACCTCACACTTTAAAATTGCTAACGAAATTCTTACACCTTGAAATTGCGCAAGAAATTCATACTTGGTGAACAGCATGAAACAGAAATTGAGGTCGATGCGTTTCCCATTCACAATCTCTCAGAACATAGTGTTCTTCACCAAAGTGCAAGTGAAACTCAGTATTGAAGACATCCACCAAACTACTACAGAATCTTACCTAAAATACCTTGCATATTGTTGGAAATGTCGTGACTCGAGGCAAAAGCAGATTATCTCAATTAAGGAGGGCAGCAGAAGTACAGTAAAATAGATTCTCGTTCCACACCACGAGCAAATTGAAGGAATGAATAGCCAAAAAGAGGTCAAATTTATTGAGTAAGAGGAGTCTACAACATACGAGCCATACGCTACATTCTGCAAAACTGGTTCTGAATCATTACATTGCCTTTCGTAACAGGATGCGGAGTCCATTGTGGAGAGCATCCAGTAAATTGAGAATTAAGTGGAAGCTAGCAGTGCTTAGGCCAGGGTGATTCCAGGCCTAGCACTTTCACCTAAGCAGAGAGGTCTTCTGATCCACAATATATTTACACACGCAACAGACCACCATCTGAGTATTTGTCATTTCAATGACGAAGTGCGTGTCGAGGAAGTTACCTTGAGCGAAGTAAGAGTCTTCAATAAGCTCCCCCAGGTGGAGCAGCTTCGAAAGGTCCTGGAGGGTTGTTCTTGGCTCTTCTTTTCTTGACGAGCTTTACGATTAGCCCAATGATACCACCCACTAGGATCAACCCAAAAACGACCGCCAGTGAAATGGCACCTATCGTGGACGCCATCGATTTCCCGTCGGAATAAGTCGGTACATTAGCTTCACAAACCAACAGCATATAGAAATGTCAGCGTCGGAACAAAAGAATCAAGGACATTGGTCTCTCTAAAGATGAATCTTACAAGATTCACAATTATGCACACGTTTTGAAAAAAAAATTGCAAAAGGCAAAAACTCTATCGAATGATTTTCATCCCTCGACTTGGATCAATGAGCATAAAGCAATATGGTGCAACATAATATAAAGAGAAGCTGCAATATCATGCGTGCACTCAAGCCGCTTTATAATGAATTTCTTGCAAACTTGTCACACTGTCATCACTGCCTGTAGCACAACTTTCACACATTCAAACTGTTAGGTGAAGAGAAGAAAAGGAGTGTAGCAAGTCTATTGATATATGTTGAGTAGCAGAATATCAAGAAACCTATGCGGTACAGTTTTCATTGAAGAAAATAAGAATTTTCACAAAAACATCTACTTAGAAGTAATGATAGGAAGATTCGAAGTTCAATTTAAGCTGTCAAAGCGGCAGAACCATCGCAAAGTTTACGATCTAGCCATATGGCAAACGCCCTCTATTTGATAATCCTCTCGAAGCTCACTCAACAAAGGCATTGTCGATCAAAAACTACATTCGCTTTACGTAGTCAATTGCACTTCGAGAATCTAAAGAAGTCGCGCTCTTGAAAACATGAGAGACCCGACGTTGGTATTCGGGCAGCTCAGAAAACACGGGACCGAAAAATTGCTGTACCTATGGAAGTGGTTGGATTTCACATATTCATTCAAGATATAAAACAAAGCCAGCTCACCGAACTCACAAACATCCGCAATGCTCAAATGCGCCCTTCAAAATTCATCAATCAACCATCCACACTAAGTTCAATCGATCGCCACATACTCTAGGAGTAATCCTCACTCGATCGCGAGCTCGTTTGATAATCAGAAAAAGACTAAAAAACCTGAAGGGCAAAGGAGCAAGCAACTCGCTACACAACCATGAAAAAATCAAAAGATGACAGGGACAGTCAAGAAGACTTACTGACTGGGGCAGCACTAGTGCCATTTGAGCGGTTAACAAGAAACGTGGGACACTTGCCGCACAGATTCGTTAACACATTACACAGCCTGGGAAGGTCCAGCTGCCGCGACGCATTCCTCGTAGAAGGTGGGTAGAAGGTGTAAGCGCATATGCAAGCGGTTCGGTTGTAAGCAACTTCATTCAGACCTTTGCAGCAGGCGGCACTAGGCGAGGGCTCTTGGTCCGTCAAGAAACCGTCACAGTCCGCAGTCTGCGTTTCCATGCTCTGCTCATCATAGGAATTGCAGTAATTGCTGGAGACCATGGAGGAACTGGGCAGAGTGCACGTGATGGGCGGACTGGTTGCCGGTGTAGTTGGAGATGGCGCTTGAGCAGATACTAGAAACTCTTCTACGCTCGCCATAAGCGTGATGGAGAGCAAAATTGCAGCCACAGCCATATCTCCATAGGCCATAGTGGCGGATGAAACTCACACACCTCTTAATTTGCTCACACCCTGTCCTCCGGCACAGAGTGACTCGTTGCCAGAATCCCGATCAAACCACTGTTTCTCAGCGATTCGTCATCCTCTTCAGCTATTGACTAAACCACCACAAAACCACCCATCAAAACTTCACATATGGAAGCTCCTAACGCAATGAACACAAACGCAAATTACAGATCCAAGAACACTCAGGAAACGAGAATCGACAAACGTACAAGTAGAGAGCTCACTCACCGCAGAGCAAGGGCTTCAACCAAGAACCGATTACTCCAGGAACTAACCACCAAATCTGTGCTTCATAAATGACAAAGAAATGGCGTCACACAACAGTACGTGCCGCCTAACGCTTCTCTCCCCAGCCCAAGATCGAATCCCCTCTCCAACCACAACCTCCTCTCCGTCACCCGAACCCCTGACTCGCAATGTCAAACTCTCCAGCAACAAACTACAGAACTCAGCAACAAAGAAATCTCACCCATCTGAGTCGGAATCTCCACTAGTAAGAGGGGCACGAAAGCTTACTCATCCCACCAACCAACTAGTGCCTGACCACGACATTACAACATACAGCAAACAAGAGAGGGCCTGAAGAGAGCTGAAATTTTGTTCTCCTGAAATTTTGCAACAGACATGAATTACTACCTGCAGAAACGAAATGGTAGATGACGCAGAAGCGGACTGATTCAAAGCGAGGCCGGTGTTCTTGTGCGGGCTGGCTGTAAGCTTACTAACTTGTCATCAATGGCAGACAGAGGAAAAAAAGAAAAAGAAGAAAAGTGGCAGCAATCAGAGCATGGCGTGGGGTCGGCAAGCTACACCTATGAGCTTCACTGCTCACCTGCATAGAATTCCGTGCCGGACTGTGGCTATTACCGGTTCTCATCTACCATCACGCCATCACTGCCTACAGTACACCAATTTTCCATCACTGACTGATTGCTTTGCAACTGCTCAAGCTAAGGTAGAGATCATCATGATGCAGAATGCAGAACGCTACTGCTAATCTGGGCAACGCCAGACGGCACATGATCCTGAACCACAGATCGACTCCTCCAAGAAGCTCTGGACGGACATGCACCCTCTTCCTCCATGTGACTCAGCCCACTGTCTGCAGACAGCAACTCCAGCAATTTTTCTGCATCAATATCGGGTGAAATTTCTCTAAGGATCTACACACATTTGAATTAGTTTGCAGTGAAATTAAGCAAACTTCATTAGAATTTTTGGAAAGATGAAGCCACTTTTTTGCTGGTAAACTAAATTGTACTCGGAATTTCTTACGGGGCACTCATGTGATGATGAAAGGGATATATGGGTAGTGCGGATGGATCATGATGCAAAAGCCCGTACAGTAGCTGAGTGCTTTTGCAGGGGCGGGGGACGTTGACGGAGACTCCGAGACCGTTTTGAAAGTGGGGACTCGTGATACCCGGTTGAAGTGGGCTGGCTGGCTCGTTGGCCTATTCAAATATTCAATCTTTTCCCCATTTGGTGATCAGTCCTCACTATTTTCGAAAGTTTGAAAATCGGCAGTTATTTCACGGAGAAATCAAGGTCTCCACATGTCGTCAGGATCTTTGCCTTGATCTTTTTATTGGGTCAGTTGAACAAAAAAGAGGCATAACATAATAAGCATTCATCTGCAATTTGTAGTCTTATAAAATCTAATTATTTAGGCTTGATTCTAATTATTTAGGGTTGTGATATCTAATTAGTCTGACTGGATTGAACAGCTTTTACTGTGGCGGTTGGACATTATTTGTTACTGGACATTATTAGTAAGTCGGCTGCATGTAATTTAGGAATTAGGGTAAAAAAAAATACTACTTGGATGTTGTATACAGTGACTCCAATTTACCAAAGTGACAGTAACAGTGAGGTGAGGAGGTCTATAAAGTTGATTTCAATTTGGGGGAGTTTTAGACCCCTAGAAGTATTTTTCACCAAATTTTTCTTTGAAAGAAAAAAAAAAATTGGATGTTGCATCTATTGTGAGTTGTTTTATATTTTTTTGGATTTATGAGGTATTAGTTATGAACTTTGAAGTTGGAATTACTCAAATTTAAGTTGTACCGTGACATGTTCATTATTGGTACTAACATTGAAGAATGCAATATGTACCTCCGTGTTCGAGAATGCTTTTAGAACCTAACTTGTTTTAGTACTTCTGACCTTATTTAAATATTGCAAAGTGAAATCTTCACTAAATTATACACATTTTCACAAACAAAAAAACTTTGTACTTTTTAGTTTAGTAATTTTGCATGTACTACCGATTTGCACCTTCACTATTAGTAAGGACAAGTGAAGGGATCTTTATACTAATAACTAAGGATTGTGGCCAAAGCTTAGAGTGCCTTGTAACCAGAAGACAAGAAGAGGTGCTCCAAATTCACTTTATACTAGGCTTAATTTATAAAGAGTGTTAAGGGTGAAATGGATGGAAAAATGAAATGAAATCATGTATAACAAAAAACAGATAAGGTTTTATATACTCCCCAAAATTTTCACCAAGAAACCTTCATGGGCTTGTTGGATTCTTAAGATGACTATGTCATCCCAACAAAATTGATTCATCCTTTCTTTTTGCTTCTTGCTTTAGATTGTTTATAATTGTTGTTTTACTATTATTTTATTTCAATAAATATATTTTTTATTGTTGGAATGTAGATTTATTACATGAATGACGTTTAACATGAGAAAATTATATTTCCTAACCATATTTCTATTTCATTGTTGAAAATCAATTTCTATTTGTAAATTATGATATTTTAGTACATTTCATAAGATTTATTATTCTATGACTTGTTTTCAAGGTACGGGCTACTAGACTACTTTATCCAATGGTTAGAGGTGAAATTTCCTACCAATTAACTAATTAAACTTGGAAAATGTGATTTGGCATATGCTTAAAAATAGAAATATCTACTCTTTTTGCATACAAAGAAATTATTTTTGAAAAAAAAAATCCTATTTTGTTCCAAAAGAAACAAAAATAAATCCAAAAATTCCATTATCTATTTGTAGACTTTTAGGGGCCCAACTACTAGGTATGATATATAGTCAAAAATGACATATTTTAGTTTTTTGAGACTTTGACATTTTGTAATTAAATGATTGAAAGTCCTCTAAAAGTGAAACTTGGGATATTATGAACCTCGTATATATCTACACACAAAAAAAATTCACATTTACATATTTGGTAAATATTTATAAACAAAAAATTCATTTTGTATAATTTCTTCTTTTAAACTAGGCATCTTTGACAAAAAAACAAAAAAAACTAGTGTAGTAGATTTGAAAGTTGTAGTCCAAAGACAATCATGTCAACTTTATAACCAAAGTTTCAAAAAAAATTCAAACCATGTCTTTCCTTTGGAAATATCATTTTTGGAGATTAATTACAAATAGTGACAAATCATGTACAAAGGTATTTGAAAGCAAGCCAAGAAATAATCCTTGTACACATGGTATGGCCTCATTGGAGGAAAATCATTTCCATCAATACCTCTACCAATCCTGAAATCAAAGTGTCACTTGAATTTCCAACACCATGAAATACTTGGAAAACAGACACCATCAATTGCTAGATAGCAAACCATTAACTCACCAAAGTGTCACCTAAACTTCCAACACCATTAATATCAATTGGTGTGGAAAACCACCTAAACCACAACAACAAAATCAAACATGTACAATCTGATTCAAGTTGTCCAATTGCTCATGAAAGTATGTGTGAATAGAGTATATAGTGCCTAGATTGTAGCATCAGTAAGAAGGTTCCGGGAAGGGTACTTCCAAGTTGTTGTTTTCTCTTATATCTACAAAACGTTGTTGCCTTCTTAATGAAATTTTTGTAAGTCAAAATTATTCTTTTTTTTACAAATGGAGTACCGTACTCGACATACTTCTCAACGTCTTTTTCAATCTGCTCAGGGGTCACATTTTGATGCACACACTAGAAGTGGTCTTCACCTTTGTTTTTGAAGCAATATCCCAAGATTCCACGAATGTGTAGAAACCAATGTTGTAGAGCATTCTGATGAGAATGTGGTGCCCCACTAGAGATGTTTCTACTTTATCCAATCCAAGATCAACTTTCATGCATTTATTCATGATACCCACCAAGGATGCCATAATTCAACATACCATTTAAAAATGGAGTCTTGAAAGAGCTCCACCTCTTTCAATAGAACATAGACTAGAAGTGCATTTTTTTTCAAGAAATTCTTAAATTTTTTTCAAGTAGTCAAGAAGAATGTTAGAGTTGCCCATAGAAATGGTCACACTAAGATTCAATTATTTGGATGGTGCAAGAGCTCTTTTTTTTGGTGTTTTTTTAGTAATTATTTTTGTTAAAGGAATTTGCTTGCGTACAATTGTTTGTACAACATTGTTGGATCGTTGTGTTTGGGAGTCCCTTGTGCTTTCTATTTGGGACTATCTCCCTTTACAAGATTCTCCCTTCATGACATACAACAAGGGTGGTGCCATTTCTAAAATGGCAATGACCACAAATATATCAATACCATTGACAAAACAAATCCAAATGCAACCCAACTCTAATCCTACCATTTAGAACCCAAATCAAACCTAAAGCATATAAAGTACTAAGATTCTAGTACAAACATACATTACAATGCACCAAGATCATCCACTTTGATATACCTTAATCATAAAGAGGACACGACAGGGATTCAAATGTACTATTGTTGCATCCAAATTCACTAGGAATTTACCAAATTAAACTCGACATACAAGCATATTAAACTTATAGTTGAGGACAAAACCCTAAGTTCAAATGCACGGAGCATGACTCCCCGACAACATGAAACCCTAAAGTCCCTCAAGATCCCGCACAACAAACCAAACCAAATACCAAAACACCACATTGAAACAACAATGATATTCCTACAACATACTCTTAAGTGCTGCTAGTTGGAACTCACCATACGATACACTTTGATGCCCGAAGCACAACACAAATCCACTTTGACACATGACAAGCTCAGAAGAAGTATTGGGTGCAAGTTTTTTCTCTCTTGGTGGCCAACAATTCTACTTTTTTGTAACCCTAGTTTTTGCCCAATGGCTGCAATCATCACGGATTGACAACTCCCAATTTCTTCTTCATTGCAAACCAACGGCAAGGAAGGATAGTCTTTTTTCCCTTTAACCCCTAAAGTCCCAAGGCCATTTTTTTGCCAAAACCACTCAAAACTACCACTTTTGCTACTTTCACCTATGAAATAAATTTCTTAAATATTTTTTAGAATCTAACTGTAGGATCTTGTTCTACACTTGTCTTAGATCATTTGATAAATTTTTTGTGATGTTTGACCGTGTAGATTGAAAGATATGAGCATTCAAAGTGGAAGAATTTTTTTTTCCAAGAAGTTGCTATGATTGCCTACAAAACAAGAAACTCCATAACTTTCACATCACTAATACAAATGGAATGAATCAAAGCTTACCATTTTGAAGAAAATATAATCTACAAGAAAAAAAATATTAAAATTTTTATTTCAATTTTTTGTGAAATTTTTTTGTTGCCCTGTCTCCCCTATTTTGAGGTTATTGTGGCATAACTTTTGCTTTGGAGCACCGTTTGGAATAAAAATTATATTCCCGGAAAGCTCATAAGTTTACTTATCTGATGAAAAAGTTTAAAAAAGTTTCAGTAAAAATTGAGATCATAGAAACTTGCCCAAAATCCATTTTGTCCCTTGTAAGGACAATGGGACTTTAGGCATTAATCTAATCTATTGTTGTCAATTTTCCACAAGGGGAAGGAGGTAAGGGGGAGGCTACCTACCAATTTTTAAATGATAGTTACCACTAATAAATATAAGTATATTGGCATAAATTCATTCATATAAAAAATTAAGAAACAAGAATATTTAGTATAAAGTGGCTTAAATGAGGGTTAGAATGACATAAAAAATTATGTAAACATGTACCATGATAATTCATATGTCATTGTGTAACATCCAAATTGGATTTAATTTTGGGACTTTTTTGGGTGCATTTTGATGTGTTTACTTTAGTTTTGTTGGATTGTTTAGCTAATTGGTGTTCTAATTTTGTAGTTTAGGGGCGTTATTTGACCAATTTAGAACCATTTGGAGGGCATGTTTTGGGAGAAGATTCAATGAAGGACATGTTACTTCACCTAGTTGGAAGGAATGTTGCTTGGTTGGAGTGTTGATAATCCTAGTTGGAGTGCTAGGTGGCTTGTGATTTGCTAGGGTTGTTCCAAGTCGGTTGGTGGTGGTCTTTGCAGTTCCAATTTGATAGTTTATGAGCAATTAGAGTGTCTCCTTCCAGTTGGTGGCAACCACATGTTTGGTTCCCATTAGGTTGTAATTTTCAATCTCATTGTCACCCATTGTTGAGCGAAGCCTAGTGCGAGTCCCAACCCCCTAGTCGGTTGTGTATTTCATTTTCTTGCATGTAGTGAGTGATGAGATCAACTGTGATAGAGTTGGTTGTGTGAATGTTTGGTAACTAGTTCGATGGAAATGTCACAGTCTGAGTAAGCTGGTAGAATAGAAAAGATGTTGTGTCCTAATTGAAAAAAGTGTGATGATGACATAATTTGAAAAGTGTGAGTTACAAAGGTAATTGTGTAGAATGATTAGTTGCGAGTAGAGCTACAAGTTGTAATAGTGATAATTTGTTTACCATGGCAACTAATATAAGTGGAATTATAAACCAAATGGGTTCCAAAGTGTGTATGTTTTGAGTTGTGAGTGATCTGAAACCTAGTCTTGATTGGAAGCTAGAATGACAAAGTTGTTTGGAAATAGTTGTTATGCGATGGTCTGTATTTGAGTGTGTGTCTGATCTCTCCAGTTGAAGAAAGTGTCCTAATTGGAGGTTGGGAATGTTGTGTATGTGAATCAAGGAGCTAATGGGAAATAACTTTGTGAGTGTGCAAGTTGAAATTATCTTGTGATGTCGTGAACTCATTTGTGGAGTTCAATTACTTTAATATATTTCAAATGGAAATCTGAGACTGATGGGTGGTATGTATATCATTTATACTAAATCCCAAGTGAAAGTCCAAGTTGGTTTCACTATTTGTAGTAAAAAATATGTGTGTGATTTGAGTGTTATACTCTTAAGGGGTTTTCCCACCCGCTGCTAGTCGGGGAGTTATCTGCTCTGATAACGGCAGAGGAGAGAGGAGTGTTCACACTTGCGGAAGGTCTTAGCTGCCATTCCAACGTGGAGCAGACGTGGCAGGTTCGGGCGGAGGCAGTATTTGCGGTGCTTATAGATGGCGGCGGCGACGTGGACTTTGAGAGCGGCTGTAAATGTACAGTAATAAAATAGAACTCCATCTTCACGAAACGTAGATCTCAGATTCCAAGGAGCGATGGTTGGTAAGTGAAGCTGAAATGCGCGATTAAGTTAGAACGGCTGCAGAATATTCAAAAATTAGTCGCCATGATTGCACGCTTGCATGAGGCCTTCCATGCAGCATTCGACGGCTTCGTTAGAGACGTTGAAATCGGAAGAGAACGCAGAGAGGAGCAGAGCGCTTACGTTGAGGTACAGACGAATTTTATTAAGGACTACAACTACCGCAATTTCAAGTGGCAGTGCGGCAGAAAATTGTGC
This sequence comes from Rhytidiadelphus loreus, assembly GCA_947034895.1. Taxonomy (NCBI): domain Eukaryota; kingdom Viridiplantae; phylum Streptophyta; class Bryopsida; order Hypnales; family Hylocomiaceae; genus Rhytidiadelphus; species Rhytidiadelphus loreus. The sequence continues at coordinate 20,096,726 of OX344765.1, read as the reverse complement.
CCAGCAGACCAGCAGTTTCTTTACATTCACTGACAATAAGTAAGCGTACTTACTCACTTGTAATTGACGTAGGTAATGTCGAAATTGGTCCACAGAGATGCTCATGCACGTGTTCAATTGTGAATGACATTTGTAGGCCAGAAAATATGGAGCAACAACCAACGTCGCGGAATGCTGCTCCGGTTGTGCCGACAGAGTCCGCAGGACTAAGACGTGAGCTGTATGAATCTTCTTTTTTGTTCGTCCTTTAATTTTTTAGTCGATCTCCTATCAACGCATGTCACAATGCAGAAGCAACTGTTGTTTAGTACTCGTTATGTCTTGTGTAATCGTAAGAATGTTAAAAAAAATGACATGATTGCATGCAACATCTCAACTACAGCCCAGCAAATCGACTCCAGCCGGCGGAGGCAGCGCTAGTCATGCAGGTATGATGCATTCGTCCACTTTCTCGTGCAAGCACTTCTTGTTTTCTGGTTGTCAGTTGCATTGTACCTTGACATGCCTAGCCCGTGCAAACAACAATTTCTTCTTCACTATCTGAATGTTGGCGACAATTGTGCCTGGCAGGGAATGCGATCAGCTTACAACAGAGTGCCGTTGGACCGTCGCACACTTTGCTGGGAATTGCTCGTCCGTTGCCTGTCGTAGAGCCAGTGAGTGCAGGAGGTGCTTTGAAGCGCAAACGAAAAGAAAGAGGGCCGAATTGGTGTGCAACTGAAATTCATGCCCTCATCGAGGCCAAACGCATTCTTCACATGGAGGAGATTGACAGCATCGATGGTCGTGATCTCATGACTCCCGACACTGGGAAATGGCAACGTATTAGTTCCGACGTCATGCAAGCTGGATAGTCTCCATGCCACCGCGATGGTCCTACTTGCAAGAGCAAGTGGAATCAATTGATTCCAGAGTATAAACGCATTGTCGACTACCTTGCACGCAGCGGAATGAATGAGGTTTCCTATTGGAGCATGACTGTAGCGAAGAAGAAATCCGAAGGCCTTCCCAGATCTTTTCCTGAAGACGTTTTCACTCACATCCACGGTTGGTATGGTAGCCGCCCCTCCGTGTTGCCTCCTCACACACGTGACTTACTTGCTGCTGGTGATAGGAATTTCCCATCTTCTCGCAGTGGCCCCGCCGATGGAGATGAGGACGAATTCACAGCCGATGTGGATGAAGAAAGCATGGATGTGGATGTCGCCATCGCCGATGCAGACTGCCTATCAGAATCCACGCATTCACCCTCCAAAGATGTCGCCAGTGTTCACCTCACATTCGAGATTGGCTTACCACAGTTGCCTTCTCCTACAAGAGCACCGACAACAACAAAAGGCAAAATCCCAGCAGGCGTCACTCCGCAACTCATAAGTTCCTCGGACACGGCAGTTGGAAGCAGCCGACGCCGCACTGGCAGTACCGGGGTTCGAAGAAAGACTGCTACTGGCCATGCCCTCATAGCAGAGGCTACCCGCGCCACTGGTGATGCTATGACTGGACAGATGAAAGAAATGGCTGACGCAAGCCAGGAGTTGGAGCGGTCCAAAATTGATGTCCAGTTGCGTTTGTTCGCCGAGCAGATGCAGTACAAGCTTGATTGCGATAGAAGACTCCATGAGAACGCTCAGCAGGCAAATGAGAATGCGAAGCTCTCCATTGAAAAACAAACTGATGTCGTGAATTGCCTTTCGCAGCTTGCTTCTGTTTTGAGTGTGGGGCTGCAGGGACGAAGAGGAGTTGCAGTGGATAGTAGTACAATTGCTCCCAGCTCCACTCACGCAGGACCCAGTGTTCGCGCCGACACTGATATCCCCACAAGTGACCGCGTTCAACCCTCTTGAAGAGCGCCTTCGGGATTTGCTTGTGTACAGAATATGTCTTTGCAGTGACATCTTTTCAAAGTTCTTTTGTTGTACTGCTCTGTTACATGTGCAAGTAGCACGTCCACTTCCTTCTGTGTTATACTAGCTTCACTTTACTTGCTTCTGTTTTACCTTCCTCTCATGCGGCTGTAACTGTTTTTTCAATAAAGTGTCGCTCTGGAGTCGTAGAACTCAAAAAACGACCTTGCTTGTACAGAGAAAATTGTGCATGCCTTTGCTGTGCTATTGCTATGTACATCACATGACCATGAGAAACTGAAACTAAAATTTTGCATCTCACTGTGGGAGCAACAGGAGACACTGATTGTTGATAATGACATTACAATTCAATGCATACGCAACAGTACCGTGCAATAGTTAAACTGAAGTGGAAGCTATGAAAGCAAGTATGCACTCTTCGGTGATACCACTGCGCACACACAATAGCGGAATAGCAATTTTATTATTCACATACATTAACATAGGTTTATATTCCGTAAACAGAACTCACTGCTGAAAGTATTGGTTACTACAAGCATTGAGCGTATACATTGTGGTACTATAGTACTACCGTGGCACCTGATAAAAACTTGTAATGCGCAAAGGAGTACGTCTCATACAAAAGTACGTGTCATTGAACAAGAAAACTGCATTACTCATTTGTTGTTCAAAGAAATGCTGAACACGTAGAAGGTAGCGTCTCCGTAAACAACCTGATCCCTCCCTGTACAATTCAGTGTGAAATCTACGAACAAGCAGCAGTGTCATTTTCAGCTAGCACGCTGTCTGCACACTGTAACAGATGCAGGGAAGAAAAATTGGGGGCACAGGTTGGTACCATCTTCACGACATTGTCGTACAAGAAAACAAGGAGCCGATGCAATTGGAAACCATTGAAGGCTACTAACCTGCACGGAGAAGGCCTTTGTGGAAGCTGAATCATACACCCAATGGTCACTACATGCTGAGGTACATTCCTAGTTCCCTTCTCTTTTGCAAACCCTCGACATGCTCCTCAGCAACGCAACATGTATCTGTATTGTCGTCTTCTGCTGTGGACACATTTCTTGCATTATCACGTTGCACTTCTTGCTGGATAACTTGTAGTAGGCTCTCCATAGCTTCGTTTGTTGGATCCAGAAGAACATTATGTAGTAGGGCGCAGCACAGGACCACGTCAGGGAAAAAAGCCACATGTAAATCAGATCTTTGTTGTAGCTCGCGGAAAGTGAGTTTCAGAAATGCAAATGCATTTTCCACAACAACGCGCCCTTTACTGAGTTTGCGATTGAAAAGTTGCTCGCCCATGGTCAAGCGTCCCAGACGTCGGTGAGGCACCATCAACCAGGGAAGTAGTGGGTATCCTGCGTCCCCTAGTAAGTAAGGCGAGAAGCCATTGAAGTCTTCGGTGCCCTCCCAAAGCGTTCCTCGTTGTCCTCGGTGGAAAAGAGACGATCGACGGAGCATGCGGGAGTCATTTGTCGATCCGGTCATGCCCACATACAAATCTAGGAATCGTTTCGAACTGTCCACAACTGCTTGACAATTGACAGCATACGCACTAGATTTGAAGTAATAGTAATCAGCAGCTCCGATTCGCGGTTTGCCAATGGTGAAGTACGTACCGTCAATAGCGCCAAGCACACCAGGTAGCCCACACAAATCTTGGAAGTCATTCACTATTTCTTCGCAAGCATCTCGTGACGGCCATCGTATTTCTCCTCGGAGAGCAATGTTGATTGCATGAACAACCTGTCGAAGAATCTTGGAAACAGTACTCCTCCCAACTGCAAAAAATTCACTGCAAATCAGGAGACTTGCGCCATGGCTCAGCTTGAACAGTGTGCAAGTAATGTGAACCGTGACTGGCACAGCTAACCGGTATTTGGTATCTTTTTTCTTCACCATAGGAGACAGAAGCTGCGTCAACATGACAACTGATCTCTTGGTCATGCGAAACATTTGAAGCCATCGATTGTCATCATATTCTTGGAGGATGAATCTGGAAAACCATGTCATTGAGCGTGGCTTCACCCAATACCCTAGGTCTTTGTCAATGGAAGCTAGAATGCTCAAGACACTGAAGTGATTCAAAGAAGTACGGGTCCCAACGTTGAAGTCGCTGGAGCTCAATTCCCACGTCTGCAATTCGGGGTCATCATCGCTGCTGTCGCCATCGTCGATAGTAGCAATGCCAGTCAGGGATAAAGAGCGCTGCGTGTTAAGGAGTATCAAGAGCATGATGGAGGCAACTGCCAGAACATCAACGGACTCAACAAACAAATCCATGAATTGGACGATGGAGAAAGACCTACTGCGTCTGTCGAAAACCTGCCGTGCAAGACAAGCACAACACTCACTGAATCACATGTGACTTTGTCTTCTTGAAGTACGGAATTTGAGAGCCACATGAAAAGAGAAAATTGGATTACAATTCATAGGAAAAATGAAAAAAAAAATGCTATTGGTATCGATTGCCATTTACAAATAAGCTAAACCTAAAAGTAAAGCCACCGATGAAGGTCGCCATACATGCCACTCGCTACGACTGAGCTTCTCGTAACACTTACCGGGTTTGCCAACTCTGAATTGGTAGTACTGCCAGTGCACGCGCACAGAAATAGCCAACTACGTTCGTGACAACAATGTTTCTCTCTCCCTTTGTTTGTTGTACGTCCTCAACTCAAGTGTCCCGCATTGCCATTCTTCTAACGTCAAAAGCTTTGCAACGTCTGCAACTTCCCCGTGAAGAACAGAGCGATTGAACTACCAATAATTTGAAATTCACAATGTTCACGACGAATTCGGCTAGTGAACTACATCATTTTCGCAAACTACCTTGCCATTGCCAAACTTTAGTCAAACCAATTCAAAAATCCGCAGCAACTCCCATGAAGCAGTACCCCACGACCTTCCACTACAAGAATGTGCACTGACCCCACAGCAAAAAACTATCTGTAGGTGCGAACAGAACACCCTAAAACGGCGTCAACGACCTGAAACTAACGTCCTAGCAATGACAAGTGTGAACAACTTGGTCCTTGCGTTCTTACCCCCTGCATGCGTTAGCCGCTACCGCACGGCAGTCACCCTAAACCGCCACTTGACGCTACAGTCGCCGTTCTTGCGCTACGACCGAGTCTCTTACTGCTCTTTGCAAAAGCCAAGTGGGAAAGCCCCTTTAGCAATTTGGAGTGATTAAATCATGTAGTTGTTTGTGTATGCATCTGATTTGGTGTGCTTGAATTGCAAATTGTTTCTCAAATTGGAATATTGAGAGTTACAAATATCAAAGAAAAGTTTGAGTGCGTAGTTGAGCATGTTGTCATGGGAAGTTAAATATGGAGAATTTAGTTTAAGTGAAAATGGAGGTTTGATTTTAATCCAATATTGGATTTGTTGTGCAAACATGAGGGTATGTTTCCCAACTGGAAGTATTTGTTCGTGCTTGGTTGTGTCAATAGAGCCATTCATAAATGAAATATTGAGTCTAAAAGCCAAGTTGGTGTTTGGTGTCTATTGTTTTGGTGCAGTGCTTGCAATTGGAGTAGGAGATGAAGCAACGGTGCTAGTATGTGAGTCTAGAATGTGAGCCTACAAGCCTTGAGTCTAGGCACATAGGTACTCTACAACTATTGGAGATATCTATAACATACATAATTATAATATAAACATCCTATAACTATGGAAGGTGCTTATAACATAGGTACCTACAACATAGACACCTATAATATAAACATCCTATAACTATGGAAGGTGCCTATAACATAGAAGCATAGGCTCCTATGTTCATGGGCTCAAGATCCTAGGCTCACATAATAGCAACCGTGGGAGATGAAGTATAAATGTTATCTATGAATAAATTCCAAATTGTATTTGTTGAGAGTGACTATTATTTACCAATTTGGCAAGCAATTTGAGCGTATATAGAATGTTTGTGTGGTTTTGGAATTAAGTTACATCATGTCAACAATTATAGAGAGTGCTAAGATGAAGGACTGTAGTTCCAAGTTGGTGGATAGCAAGTGCAGATTCTATACTAGTAGAAGCTTTGTGAACCAAATTGTGTAGTCCAAGTCCATGAGATCAAGTTGATAAAGAAAAGTTGGGTGGTTTTGAAAAGTGAAGACAAAAATCAAGTTGTAGGGTGATTATCCCAAATCAAAAGTTCAAGAGCCATAGTATGTTGTATTTGGTGCAGGTCCAATTTGGAGAAGATAAAGTTTTAAGTTGTAAAGATTAAAGAATCAATTTGGGAGCTTACCTTAACGCTTGTGGCCATTAAGAGTGGAGGAAATTTTTTGAAATTAGACTTACCATATGAGAAAACATATTGCATGTTGTGATAAAGGAACCAATTTTATTCAAATTTATTGGTTGCAATGACCAATTAGGAATTAATTTGTAAAGCATTCCTATTAAGTAGCCTCCCTAGAACAAATTAAACTATTGTTTGGTTTTCTAATTTGGATCCAAGCTCATCTACACATTGAATTTCTTAAATAATATCTTTTTTTATAAAATGTAAAAAAACTACTTTTTACTATTAAAAAAAATTTCATCGTTGTTTTAATTTGTATGTTTGCCTTCAACAAAAATTTGGATTGATGAAACTTGTAAATGGACATCAAGTATAAATAAAAATTAATCTATAATCAATGGTCAATATCACATTAAAAACTTTTTCATATACTTTTAAGTTCAAAGTTTTTAATTTTTAAAATCCACAAATATATGCAGGTATAAACTATAGGTTTGAATTTTCAATCCAGAAGTTTTCAAATTTAGAATTTATAAGTTTACATTTTTTGAGATTTTAATATTATAAATATGAAATTTCATTGTTTCAATATTTTTTTTATTACTAGTTGTACAGAGAGATGGAGTTTTACTTGAACTACATATTTCTCATTTCAAAAACAAAGAATAAATTTGAGTAAAAATATTTAAATATGAAAAAAATAAAAAATATAGTCATAATATTATTAATACATGCAAATGTGGAGTCTTTTATGAATAGTTTAACCCTTGAACGTCGAGGCGGACATTTTGTGTCCGATGGATGACAAGGAATCAAACTATATAGGACAGAAGTGCAACTATTCATCCTCTAAATTTGTTTCGGAAAAGGAAGATCTTCTACAGTAGTTTGACTTCCAATGACTAATTTTGCAATTTTGGAGGTCAATGATTTACATGGTAATAGAAAAGGAAGATTTCGAGGGTCCCCCCTTCGACGTTTAAGGGTTAATGAGGAAAAACTAATTTGTTGATCTCTATTTATAGTAGTTAATCCTATAAACAATAAGAATAATCCAAATATCTAGGATTGCTAGGATTCTAAAGTGTCTTATAAAATAAAACTTAGAATTATAATTTAATGATGACTTTTAAACAAAAATTGTAAAATTTGATTTATAAATTTCATGCATCCATTCAATTGGATGTATTGGATGCATGTATGAATATTTAATAATAAAAAATGAAGGGACATTTTTTGAGGTAAAACATACATGTATATTTTAAACTATAGAACATTTTACAGAAGAGTTTTGAAAATATATATCACACAAATGTTAGAAAACTAACAAAAGAATCGACAAACAATTAGATGGATGAAAAAACAAAGATTCTCATGCCAATTTTGCCCTAACTAGATTGTCCTAAAGACACAATATGTGTGTAAAGGATATTCTATTCATAATTCCAACCATGTTATATACATGCTACACCTATAGTCAACATTAACTTAAATGCGACACCTGCATTTGGACCCAAAAGTATTGCTTGTTTCTAAATATTGATTATAAAAGATGCACACGATTAAAACTTGAAAGTCTATAAGAGTCTACCCTTGACTTTTGATACACCTACAGATTGTTTTTTGAAACTCATAAATCATTCATACATAATTGTCCAAATAATGCATGCTAAAGTGTGTTGGAATCTTCTTTTAGTTGCCAGTAAGATCTATTGAAAATATTTTATATTTAATAATAATATTTGTGCTCAATTGTAATTATTAACAATTATAGGTATGTATACCTTAACCTTTAAAAGACATTGCATGTTTCTATTTGATCAAACTTCATTAGTTTTCTATATTAAACCATACCTTTCAAAATTTTAATATTTTTTTCAAGTAGTGATATATATCCAAAATTTCACATAATTTTTTCATAGTTAAAAACATTAAAATGAATTTTATATGATTTAAACATAATTATTTTGTAAAATCATAATAATTACAAAAATGTTTTAAAATAATATAAAATTATTGGCAAAATGGATTGAGATGATAGTGGTAAAAATCATGGTGCAATTGGTGTACTCCTTGAACTCACACTAAGAAAAATTTGATAGAAAAGTTCAAAAGTGGAATATTTTAAGCTTTTAAGATGCTACCTTCATAGTTTTAGAGAAACTACAAAGTAGATTATTGGAGTTACATTTTTTTGGTCAAGCATAAAGATATTTAAAATTAAGAACTATGTGAAATTTAATTTCAACTCTTTATTATGCCCCTTGGGCTTGGTTTGTCTTTCAAGGGATAGACAAATTGAGTGAAAAGTCACACTAAATGCACGAGCTTGCCATAGAAGAAGACACCCATTATTGCCATCATTGCATGGGGCACTATTTGCAAGCAATGAGCTATGAAGAAACACAATTTGAATTCCACTACGAAATTTTTTACTCCAATAGTCACAAGATTTTTCACAACAAGGTAAGTATACCCATTATAGCCCCTGAATCCAATTGCATCTCTACCTAAAATTTGTTTAACATTTGAAGAGTTGAATTTTACTTATGAATTTTTCAAGTTGAAACACAGTGGTCACGCTCACTCGGGCTCTAAAAACGTCCACCTCCTAACTCTTTATACAATGCTAGTGTAAAGAGAATTCAAAGCCAAATCAGTACCTTTGCGTTAGAGGATGCTTTTAGAGCCCAAGCACTTTATGGACCTTCTACCTTAATACGATCATTTGGAAGTGATTTGACAAATGTAGTCAACCCATAAACGATGAATGATGCGTACGTTTTGTTTCCAATGAATGATAGAGAATCCTTTTTGCATAGCTAGGATAGAAGTGCAACTATTCATCCTCAGAATTTTGTTGTGAAAAGGTGAGATCTTCTACAGCAAGTTGACTTCCAACAAGTGCTTTTTCATTTTTTTTGAAGCCAATTATTCCCACGGTATCCAAAGGGATGATTTCCACGGTCAACAGTCCGTCGTTTTAAGGGTCAAGAGTCGGCAATTGCAACAGTGAGTCTACCATTACCCCTGCTTGCAAATACCAAGTCTAACCTCGTTGAATGGCAACGAAATGGGCTCCATCGCGTTGGCGACGAAGCAGCGATTGCTTCTGGAGATGTACAGTACACTAGTTAGAGATGCTTCAATTGGATCGGCAGATCGATAGATTATTTCTGTGTGGAACTCTGAGGAGATCGAGCTAGACTAGCTTCCTTAGCGAGCCTCATTGCTAAATTAGTTGCGGAATATTTGGTTTAGCTAGCTGAAGCGCAGAATTCGAATGGAGCTGAAGGTTAAGGAGAGGCCTAATTATCAATAGGACAAGACATGCCCAAATTAACACGTTTTGTTGATTCGGAACACTTGATTTTGGACATGATTAACAGAGTTGAGTTGATTCGAATGTGTTTTGTGTTGATTTGGACATGTGTTGTTGCTTTGAACGGCTTTGATTCGGACACTATTTTAAGTTAAACGGCATGTTCTCACTGAGTATGCCATTTTCACGAAAGATTAACTGCAACAACCAGCGACCCAGCGACCTGCAGGAAGTGCTTGATTTGATTGCAAATGACGACCAACAAGATTTGACATCCATCTTGAAGAGGGTCGGGTGCTCTCGCTGTTGTGAGTTGAAGCAACCCACTACAGTGAGAGTGTTTGTGGCCGACCTTTTCATCAGGCTGTGCTTTGATTTTGATGTTCCTGTGGAGATTATATTATTGCATTTCCAGAAAAGCTGGTAAACCTTGAACACCAAGGACGCAGAATTTTGTTCATTGTGTTCAGAATGAATCGCCCACATTGCGAGGTCTTGGGGTGTAAGTTGAGCACTCTATGGCTGGTTTTCTCCTAAGTATATGCTATGCTGTTGATACTTGGGAATCAGATAGACAGGTTTGCAATGTTTTCTTTCTTTTCTTTCTTTTTCGGTGCAACATCACTGGGGTAGCTGTGTTAGAGACATCTCACCTTGCAATGGATCCTATCAGTGATTTTGTATATCTTAATCTAATTGCCTTATGCCCTTGAAAGATACGGTTAATGTTTTGACGTAATGTGGTTGGTTAGGGGAGTGCTGGACTTTCAGGATCTGTAGCAATAAATCATCACTCGATTGTGCTCTGTCTAATGCTTACCTCGCTCAAGATATATAAGCTTCTCCCTCCTGTAACTTTGCAGCATTGGTAGTGTTGGCAAAGTTTGTTTTCATGCAACACTCGCTACTTCGCTTTTAGGTTCTCCTTATATTTGGTACTTGGCAAAACTTTTGAACGTTCCTCTGCTTTTATCGTACCAGGAGTAGTGAATTTGAGTTGTTTCAAATTGGAAACAGCTTTAGCGCAGAAGTTGAGAGTGCCTTTCATCTCTTCTGGAGCTTATCATCATCGAAAATAATCCATCAAATTTCTTCACGTCCTCCACAGGCTTGAGCCTATTGGGACTAAGCAAATGATAATTTGCGATCATCACAGTTTCTGAAGCCATGAGAGTTACTGCTATATCAGCATATGTTGGATTATGGCCTCCACAGTCAGATTGCTGCTGTTTGCCGGGCTCACTTGTTTTGGGTCTGTGCTTGCAGTCAACTGATGTTTGTTTTGCTGGTGGAGCATTTGTTCAATCAAATTCCCTTGAGTTTCAACATATTTACGCAATCTGGTGGTTCAACTCTAGCCAAACAAGGGACCTGCATGTTCTGGCCGAGGTATCACAGGAGGACAACAATTTTCTCCTTGAAAAGGATACCAGGTAAGTTGGGCAAACAGCATCTATACCCTCATTAGAATGTAATATATCTGACTGGTTAATTATGTTATTAGGTGTGGTTTCTGTTCTTTCAGAGACTTTAGAGAAGATTTTCCTCAAACAAACGTACGTTGACACACAAACCGTTGAAGCTCTGATTTTCGTAATCTTTGAAGCAGATGTCACCCGAATCTTCATCATCGCATCAGAAAGGAAAATTCTCTCAAGTTTACGTTTTAGAAGCCTCTCGTTATTGTGTACACCAATTATAATGTAGACAATATCCTGAAAATTTTAATCTTGATTGCGCTCATTTCAGAAAAGTTCTCGTAACTTCTGCATAGATTGTTGCACATGAAACTCTTTCAGGCATCAGAGAATTGCAGACCCTTCAAGACTTCCATTGGCATATCGGAGTTTGGTGCAACTTCTAACAGACTTTCTTGCTGTATCAAGGACTAAATCAATACATGACAGATTTTATATTAACTCATGTGTTTGAAATGTGTTTGAAGTCAGTTCGAATGATACTTTTCATTCAAACACGTGTACACCTGAAAGTAATGAAACTTATCAAAATTACTTTGGCCCGAGCACTAAAATTGTACCAGATTTCACAATTTAAACTGCTGTTTTCAACTACAACTTTGATTGCAAATTTCCTCTGACTTGCTTCAGTATTACAAAACAAGCATGCTGTCAAAGCTATATACTAAGCTAGCTAGGCATCGCTATTGTAAACCTTGGCTTCTAACTTAAGTTGTCATCACTCAACAATTAGTTTTCCTGTCATACTGCTTTAATTTAACGACTGCTCTAAGAGCAACTTTGTCAGCAAATTGTGCTGCGACATAGAAACCAAACGATATGTGAGGACCTTCACATTTGAAAACAAACATGTGATAGTGCATCTCTAATTGCATCAACTGGAGCTCAATTCAGCTTTCCTGGACCAAAAGAAATTTCCCTGCCACGAAAGTAAGAAAGCTTAACAGGCTTTAAGGGTTTAGGGTTTTAGTGCAAGCACTAAGTTAGTGTAGAGGAAATGATGGTTGTGAAACAAGCTGCTGTTGTTGAGATCAATGTTCAGGGAGAACTAGTTCATTGTTAGCTGGTGCCTTTGGGAAAATAACTGTTTGGAGTGTGAAAATGGAGGTCCAAAACTTGACAAAAAATTGGTAGGAATGGCAACCAAGCAGTGTGCAAAAATAAAAGGTGGATATGTAGCCAACGCTTTCATGAAATTGTCAGATTTTAGTCGCTTGCCATATCGAATCCAAGGCTAATATCTGGATTGTTGGAAGTAGATATGTTCTTAGACAAGGCAGGTATTGCTTTAGAGTTGGTTGTTGAAGGACTTGGAGTGCTTGGGATAAGGGCAAGGGTGGGTATTGCTTTAGGGTTGGTCGTGGTGGCTAGCCCTTGCTTTGTTGTCCATGATTGCCTAATGTAATGAAATTTGGAGTTTAATTTCAAAATTGACAAGTCTTTGAAAATGAAGAAGATTGTAGCCTTTGCAAATTTGAAGTTGAAAGATGCAACTTATGACCTTAGAAAAAAAATTCAACTCCTTCTACCAAAAGAAGGCAAATTACCAGGATAACTCCAAAAACTTCCCAAACATAGGTTGAGATCAAAGTTGCCAATATTATTTGACATTAGTTAATTGTCTAACTTTGTAGAACATGTTGAATTGGTTCAAGAATGCCAACTTGGAAATTCATTCAGGAATTTTTTTGCAAAGTAAATTTTGAATCAATCTTTTAAAATTTTGACACAAGGTATAGACATGTACCCCATTTGCAAATTATTCTTTTTTTTTTGGCAAGTTATGTTGCTTAGATCAAAAGTTATGTTGCCCCCAAGAAATTGGGTAATGTGGGGAGCTTTGGATAACATGTGCAAAAATCCTCTTCTACGTTTGAAAATTGACAAGCATGTAACTAACTCACTTACAAAATATTACTTTAAGAGGAATTAAAGTTTACTGACCCTATTGGTAAAGTTCAAAAATCAACTTCTTCTTCTAACTTCAGATGCTAGAATCTTGCAATCTGCACAATCCAAGTTTCAAAAAAAACTCCACACATTTCTATCTTAGTCTAGTACAAACTTTTTAATTGAATTTTTAAAAGCATTATAAAGAAACTTTTAATTTCACTGCTAAAAGATAGTAGTTATTGATTATTTATATTTGAAATGTCCCTTGTCCTTTTTGGTTTAAGGACCAAAGTTCATAAATGTAAAACAAACATTTTGATTAGAAGAATATAGTTTCTAGATTTTATTCATATGAAATCAGAACTTTAAGCTAGCATTTTTGAAAGTCATTAGATGGGATTCCGGGGGGCTGGAGGGCCGTTTCAGCGTCATTCCCAGCCCCGTTCCCCGGGACCCCCATCAAATGCGCCGGCATTTTCTTTTAAAAATAATATAAATAAATAAATTTAACTCCTTAAAATGAAAAACAAAGTTTATTTTTTTTTTTTTCAAAAACTTTGACATGGCAGTCGCTTGGCCAGGTCACCACAGTCCACAGGCGGGGAACAACAGGTATTGGCGGATTTCAACTGAGTTTCGGCTGGGGAACTCACAGCCCTTCCCGATGGCTGAATTCCATCTAATGGCTCCAAAACTCACTTGAAATAGTCACAAGAAACCTAAATTTGAACATTCATTTGGACAACCAAAATTCAAATCCCTTATACATGTGTCATGACTATCATCTTGTAATTTTTTATAGAGTCAACAATAAATTGAACAATAGGCTAAACAAACTATACCAAAATATATAACAATAATAAATATTAAATATTATGATTTAAATTAAAAATATATTTATGCCAATAACATTGCATGTATTGATTTTTAAAACTAATTTTTTGGATCTCCAAAAAAACTTATATGCATTAATAGACAATTTTGACATTAGAAATGGAAAATTTAGAGTTAAATTTTGAAATATTGGACTTCAAATTCAAAAATGATTATTTTAAGATCCCAACTTCAAATATAATTGTAGAACAATTGAAGTGTCATGTCATTGTAGAATCAAATTGAAAAACAATTTCCATCACTTTTAAAAACACTGTTTCCAAAGATTTGCACATGGATTTAGGAATTCTTTAGAAAGATTTTTGACGTTGCAAGTTCTTGTATTTCTAAAGGAGTCTAAGTTTTTTTTAATGAACTATTCCAATATCAATGAGAAAATTGCATAAGAAAGATTGTTTATAAACTAAAATCTCAATTTTCAATCAAAAAATTTGTATGAAAATATATTGTAAAAATTCCTCTCTTTTGGATGTAAATTCCAAAAATAAAATAAACTTGGAGATAGTTTGAAATTAATATCAATTCTATTATGATAGAAATAGAATTTTTATTTAAAAATTGCATCCAAAACAGCTTCAAACTTCAAAGACTACTAAATAACACACAATTTTATAAATGAAATTTAATAAAAGTATTTTTTGATAAATTTTAATATTTAAAAATTATTAAAAATTTTAAAATATAAAATGTTGTGTGACCTTTAGCAATAGATATAGGCACTTACGAAATAAGATGACTATAATTGAATAAATATTGGAATCCTACTAGTCATAGCATGTATAAATGAAATGATAAAAAACCATTCAACCGAGAGGGAATAATTGGTCCAGCCTTACAATTGTCTTTATCTAAATTTAAAGCTTTAAAAATATAGTCCATAATTTAACAAAACAATTTGATCAATATTGAAGGCCTATAAAATTCATCAAACAAAATTTCATAGAAATAATATGATAGAGTTTAGAGAAATATCAATAATAAAAATTATCTAGCAGTATTTAGAATTTTTTTTATTGAAGTAAGTTACATTATTTATTTATTTATTTACGTTGTATTGAGAAAATTTTGAACTACAACTTTGAATACTTCTAGCTATATTGGATCTTATATAATTTTTTCATTTTGAAAATCTTTAGATTTTGAGATTTTGGAAATAAAAAATTTGAAATTTGTTAACTTTGCAGTTTTGCAGTTTTGTGTCATTATTGCAATTGAATTATAGTCACAAATTTGTTTCATTTATAATAATTCTTTATAATATATTTTTTGTTCAATAAAAATTATTAAGATGTTGGATTTGATACACAATTAATTTCTTTACAATACTATTATTCTTTTACCAACTCTAAGATACAATTATGAAATTCAATAAAGGAATAAACCTACGATATTAAAGGTTGAAAGTACAAAACATTTGTACAACTTGGAAAAATTTAGTTTTTCTTCTCATTACACTTGAAATTCGTTTTTGTGTAATTCTTTAAAAAATTTACAATTTATTACTTTAATTCTTTAATTTATCACACTTGAGGTTTAAGAGTTTTCAATACTATAAAGTATCGAGTACAATGATTCTCACTTGGAAATTTACATTTATGTTCCTCCACTAGGGGTGCACATATTTGTAGAGGGAATTTTGAAAAGAAATAAACAATACATTTGTTAATGTGGAACTTTTCAAAAAATTGTTAAATGTATGATACATAAGTTGTTTAGGATAAGTCACCTTAAAGTCCCTAAATTCCCAAATTCATGCAAAAGTCTCAATTTAACTAATGTAGTGTTTATTCCTCATCTTTAATATGGGTGCAAAAAGGCTTGTTTCCTAGACATTCCAAAACACTTTTCTATAAATTTTTAGGTGCAATCTCATCTTTGTCAAGTAATTAAAAGGATTTATACTCTACCATATATTTTATTTTATTTTAATATTTTCACTATTTTCTAACAATTTAAAAATTGAATCACCTAATTTCTTTAAATTCTCCATTAGCTTTCTTTGAGCATAAATTTTGGTATAAATTTTTTTAGACCTCAATTTGTGCAAATACAATGAATTATTTGTAGTATTCTACTAATTATCTATAATTTGTTTTAATTTATAAATAATTTTTTTGAAAGTTCATAATATTGTGAGTACTACCTCCCAAATGCAACAAAATTAATAGGTGTTCCATGCTTTCATTCTAAAGAGACATACTACAAAATATTGAGAATCATGTAATTGAAATATGTAATATTAACTATTCACCTAACATCAAGAAACTAAAATCTTAACAAGTGTGCCTTTGATTTTTCATGCTAGAATTAATTTTTTAGTTAGATTAAAAATTATTATATGTTGCACTATATAACATGCTACTTTTGGGTATCAAATTTGAACAATGATGACCTTCTCCTTTTCTTAACCCCTAAAGGACCAGGGCCGTTCTTCTGTCAAAAACTACTCAAAACTGCCATTTTTGCTGCATTCATCCAAAAAAACGAAAAAAAATACTTTTTTTAGAATCTTACCGTAGGATCTTGTACTTTACTAGTCTAGTATCATGTGGTAAAAATTTCATGGAGTTTGACCGTACAGATTGGAAGATATTAGCATTCAAAGTTGAAAAAAGAAAGTTTTTTTGAACACTAGCCTGCAATTTCAGATGACTTTGAATGTCATTTGGGAAAAAAATTTACACCATGGACCTTGAATTAAAAATTTTTTGTGTTGAAGAATTGAGTTGAAAGTCTAGAAAAAAAATTAAAAAACAAAACACGATTGATTTTCATTCTTTAAAAAATTGTTCAATAGAAGTAGTTCCAAGATTGAAAGAAAAACTAAATCGTTAATAGCTCTAAAATGGGATTGAAACACAGTAATCTCAACGGTGAGATTGTTCTAAATAGAAAACTTAACCTTGTCAAACAATTTTTGCTGAAAAATTGTGAAAATTGCATTCAGAATTGAATCCTATAGGTTATTTTTTCAAGAAGATGCTCAAATTGCCCGAAAAACAAGATTGTTCATAACTTTCACATTACTAATCCAAATGGAGTGAATCAAAGCTTCACATGTAGAAAAAAGTATGATCTTTAAGAAGAAAAAAATTATAAAATTAATTTCAAATTTTTGTAGATTTATTTTTCTGCCCGGTGACGTGAAAATTATGTTTAAGATGCCATAAATTTTGCTCCCGGGCACCAATTGAAATAAAATTTATATTCCCACGAAGCTCATAAGTTTTCCTATCTTATGAGAAAGTTTCAAAAAAATTCACTGAAAATTGAGATCATAGGAACTTGCCCGAAATCCATTTTGTCCCCCGAGGGGACAATGGTCCTTTAGGGGTTAATGGATGAAATATTCAATCATAAACAACTCAAAATTTAAATTGAACGATTACCTTCTCTCTTTTCCTTAGTGGATGGGATTGCTAAATTGAATCAAAATCTTTGGATGCTATACATTGCTCTGGGGGAGTGGATTAGCAAATCTTTGGATGAATGACTAAAGTTTCTGTGAATAATTTGCATGTTTCATTCATGAACATGGATGAAGATAGCATGCTCACTCCTGTGAAGAGTACTTTGCCCCAAATGTGAAATTAATTAAAAACCTGCCCCCCTGAATTGCTCTAAAATCTTGCACGAACTGAAGGTCTTCACACTGCTCTTCTCTGGATGAATGAACAAACGGTTGGATGAATGAATAAGTCTCTCTCTGTCTATCAAATTTGCATGTTCATTCACGTGCATGGGTGAAAACATCGTGCTCCCAACTTGTAAAATCAACGTCCCTTTCTGGATAAATGAACAAACGGTTGGATGAATGAATAAGTCTCTCTCTGTCTACCCGCCAATTTCGCATGTTCATTCACTCGCAAGGATGAACCCCGATAGCTCCCGCTTGTAAAATCAGTGTCCTTTTCTGGACGAATGAACAGAGACAGTTGGACGAATGAATAAGTCTCATATTCATTCACGCACAAGGATGAAAACAGCATGCCCACTGACACTTGTCCAATCAACTGAACGTCCTTTTTCTGGATGAATGAACAGAGACAGTCGGATGAATGAAATAAGTCTCTGTCTTGAGCGGCTAGCTGGCTGCAGTGGACGGAGTTCAGTGGCTCACTACTTCGCTAACAGTTCCTATCATCAATTTTTGCATCAATCGTGTTCGTTCACGCGCATGGATGAAAATATCTTTCCAAAAAACCAGGCACGTTCGAAACGGGCCAATGAGAGAACCCCCCAATACTGCTCTGCCAACTCCAGGGCGGGTCCCACCCCCCCCGTCGTTCGTACCCCTGGCTCTCCCCTCCGAGGGGGGTCTTTTCCATGGCGCCAGTGTCAGGACTGGAGCGCGGCAGTAGTGCCTGGCTTTAATGACGAAATTCGTCAGTCGACAGAGTCTGTCCGTCTGTCTGCCTGTACCTGCGCTGTCTACATCCATCCATCCAGTCCGAGTCCCTCCCTCCCGTGATCTGCCACCTCATTCGCCCCATGTTTTTCCTTCCCTTCCCTTCACGTCTGCTCTGCTTCAGTTGTGACAGGCAGGGAGGCCTCCCCTCAGTCCCTCAAATAATTCACTTGTAAGTTAAGTTAAGTTCGCAGGGGACGTCGTGGTTCAGCACTATCAGGTGGTCACATCGGTCTGCTTTTTCCATAGTTATTTGGTGTGGGTAGGCAAATAGTCTCATCAAGGGGGCCATTCATTGCTGGGAATTTTCTCTTTCTGTCCTCACCCTTGGAGGTTGTTTCTGTCACTTGCTTCCCTTTTGCCTGCCTCCCTCCTTCTCACCGGAAGGGTGTTTCTCTCTTCATGAAAATTATGAGGTTCATGTGTGTAGGTTTGGGCATCAAGTTTGAGGGGAGCAAATGTGGAATGACGCAATTCGAGGGTGTCGGTTTTACGGTGTGTGTGAAGGTTGATGTATTCTGCATGCCATTTCAATTCTCTCTAATTGAACCCTTGGAGGCCACTTGCCTCCCTCCTTCTTGCGCACACTGGAACTAGCTTTTTACTAGAAGGGTTTCTCTCTTTCTTAATGGTATATATGGGGTCAAGGTATAAAGCTCTAGGCATCAATTTGAGGGAGCTATGTGAAATCACGCACGAATGTGAAATCACGCAATTTTGGGGCGTCATTTTACAGTGTGCTTGAAGGTTGATAGATTTTGCATGCCATTTCAATTCTCTTTGATTGAACCTTTGGAGGTTGTTTGCCTCCCTCCTTCTTGCGCATATTGGAATTAGCTTTTCACCGGAAGGGTTCCTCTCTTCCTTGATGGTATATATGGGGTCAAGGTCTAAAGGTTTGCGCATCAGTTTGAGGGAGCAACGTGAAATTGTGCATAAAGGTGTCGTTTTTGTGGTGTGTTTAAAGATTGATGATTATATATTCTTCATGCCTCGTTTCAATTCTCTCCTAACCTTTGGAGGTCGTTGCCTCTATCCCTCCCTCTTGCCTTCATTGGAATGACAAGCTTTTGCCGGAAGGTTTTTTCTCTCTTAATGATGTAGGGTCAATGTGTATAGGTTTGAGTATCAGTTTGAAGGAACAACGTAAAATTGCGCATGAGGGTGTCGTTTTGTGGTGTGCTTGAAGGTTGATAATTATACTCTTCATGCCTGGTTTCAATTCTCTCTTAACCTTTGGAGGCCGATGCCTCCCTCCTTCCCTCTTGCCTTCACTCTGAACCTTTAGAAGCCATTGCCTCCTTCTTTCTTGCCTACACTAGAACCAACCTTTCGTTGAACGGGTTTTCAACTCTTTCTTGATGATATGGGTCAATGTATAGGTTGGAGCATCAGTTTAATGACATGGGATCAATTTATAGGTTTGTGCATTAGTTTGAGCTAGGGAGCATCTTGAAATGATGCACGAGAGCATCATTTTGTGGCATGTGCCTTAAGGTTGATACACTCTACATGTCATTTTCAATTCTCTCCTAACCCTTGGAGGATGTTGCCTTCCTCCTTCTTGCCTACATTGGAACCGGCCTTTCACTAGAAGGATTTTTCTCTCTTGATGATATGGGTCATGGTTTGGGCATCAATTTGAGGAACATTGTGAAATTACGCATGAAGGCATCATTATATGTACTAGAGAGTGGATAGGGGTTTGTAGATTCTACAGAATAGCAAGCCCATAGGATGAGCTAATCTGCAAAATCTACACACCCTTGTCCGCTCTCTGGTGTTAAGACTAGAGGTATGTATTCAACAATTTATACTATATAATATATCGTATAAAGTTTCCTATGTATCCAACGTCGTTTTTTTGCTTTGTATTGTGCTATTATTAGATCAAATATTCAAAATTATATATTGTTTGGAAACATATGGCTTAAAAATACCATATGTAAGTATTTGATGTGTGTCAAAATTAGCAAAGCTTGCGTATCCTCCAAAAAAAATTGGTAGGCACTTTAGGGCTTCTGATTTTGTAAATAATTGAGCTCAAAATGAGTCAAAATACACCTCCTCTGGTCTTAACGTTGTGCTTGAAGGTTGGTATACTCTAAATGCCATTTCAATTCTCTTTGAACCCTTGGAAGCTACTGCCTCCCTCCTTCTTGCCTACATTGGAACCAACCTTTTGCTGGAAGGTTTTTTCTCTTTTAATGATATGGGTCACTCAATGTATAGGTTTCAATATCAGTTTGAGGGAACAACGTGAAATTATATATGAGGGCGTCATTTTGTGGTATGCTTGAAGGTTGATATACTCTACATGCCATTTGAATTCTCTTTGAACCCTTGGAGGCCACTACCTCCCTCCCTCTTGCCTTCACTAGAATTGGCCTTTTGTTGGAAGGATTTTTCTTTCTTGATGATATGGGGGTCAATGTATAGGTTTGGATATCAATATGAGGGAAGAATGTGAAATTACACACAAGGGCGTCATTTTATGGTGTGCATGAAGGTTGATATACTCTATATGCTATTTCAATTCTATCCTTGGAGGCCACTGCCTCCCTCCCTCTTGCCTTCATTAGAACTCACCTTTTGTCGGAAGGGTTTCTCTCTCTTGATGACTTAGGTCACTAAATGTATAGGTTTAGGCATTAGTTTGAGGGAGCATTGTGAATTTGTATATGAGGTTGTAATTTTATGGTGTCCTTGAAGGTTGATATCTAACTGTGCAATAAACAAGTAGCTCTTTCCTTTTTAATTTTGTATGTGTAACAATGCCAAGTATAATTAAGAATTGTAACAATTCACAATTATATGGCAAACATCTTACGAGAGGTGTTTGATGTAGAGTTACAAGTTTGGATTTGTATAGGATTGAAAGAACCCAACACTTAACATAAACATTTAACATACAACTTACATTAGCACAACCCTATGCGGTTTTCTTATTGGTATTTACCAACCAATTTTTTTAATACATTGTGGTATTGGCTACACAAGCTTATTAATAATGTTGGTACAACAAATGGTGCAAGTAAGACCAATTTATTTGTAAATTATCAAAAATAGTTTTAATTAGCAATAAATGCCCATGAATGAAAAGTGATTTTTTTGGGATAGTTACATTGGCATAGTAACTTTGAAATGTTTACAAATACAACTCTTGGAGCTAATTTAATGGAGTGGTTTCAACTCACATAACTAACTTTTGAATCAAAAGAATAGCACAACACTTAATCAACAGAATTTAACAATCAAATTAAAGAATAGCAAAATTTAAGCAAAGTTGACCACGGTTCTACGGTTTAACTGAAGCACCACACATAAATAAAGGTTGTTCAAATAATTGACAATGCACATGACATATGATATCCAGCACATGATGCAATCCAACTCATCTACTTTTGATCGAGTCTAGACTCATGTATACACACATACCATGCACAACAACACACTTGAGAGACAATTCAAGAACAAATGAACATCACAAAAAACAAACAATTTCAAACTAGTAGCATCTACACAATCAACAATTAAACAAATATTAGTCAAAGGAAAATTCAAATCCTGACAACGAAGCCGTGCACCACTTGTAGCTCTAAGTGCCACCCACCCCAATCAAGCAAATTTATTAGTAAATTTATTCTAGCAAAATTTACAAGGTCAAGACTTGTCATTATCATTGAACTAAGAAAGTTCATTTGTGAATCCCCACTCAAATCTTAGCATTGAATCATTATAAGCTCTTGATATAAAAACATCTTAAATTCAAGTTTAAGATTCTTGGGAGAACATGCAAATGCATGTGTTTCGGTACCCTTCCAATCTATTCCTCACTTTTGATAAAAATGAGTGTTGAGAATGTCAACTTGTGTTTTGTAAAACTAAAAACAACAACCACTCCGCAACCAACTTCATCCACTTACTCAAGTAGTTTAGAAGAAGTGCATTATATCCCAACTTAGACTACAAAATCATCTATAGATTCGTATCAACAATGCCCTTCCAAGCATTTTTGTACGTGTGACTTTCAATGTAAGTATGAAACAAAGATATCTGGTTATCAAGCAAGTGAGTCGCTAAAATCTCACCAAATCAATGTATGTTGTCCTCCTTGCCTTTCCTAATGTAACCAATCTCACTCCACAATATTACCACTTGATGGCATGTAGGTGAAGTCAAAGCTCTTTTATATTTGGTTGAAATCAAATTGAGGAAATAGGACCCCTAAAAATCCATAAGCTTGTGATTACAAAGTTGCCTTATCAACTCTCTAATAAGCACTTCACCTGCATTTGAACATTGTCCCTTCACTTGGGGGCAATGTATGAAGAGAAGGCATCACTTGACACCTCAGGGGGGTCATTTAGAGTGTCCATTAGAAACCACGTGCGAACAAAACTTTGGACCCCTATATACTTTTTGAATTTTAAATAAAACAAAATTAAAAAAATATGAATAGATTTTCCTACTTTGAAAGTTTATGTTTTGAATTATTGATATTTTTATTTGTTAATAATAATTAGTTACAAATTTTTGAAGTAAAAAGATACACTATAGAACTGAAAAATAACTTTCACACCCCTATATTATATAAGAAAAAATTGTCTAAAAAATGAACAAAAAATTCCTAAAAATAACTCATGATTGAAAGCTCATTTTGAGTTGAATATTGATTCAATGGTCATCTAAATGTGTCCTCTATAATTATTTGAGTTGAAAAACATGTCATTTTAGTTCATTTTCAACCTCTTCTAGAAATCATTTCATATTTTATTTGAGTTGGAAATTTTGGCAATAGAAAGCTATAGTCATTATTAAACAATGTTCAAAATTTTAGGTTGAAATTATAGTTTATTAGAAACCACTTGTTCGCACGTGGTTTGCTATAGTAGAACTAAGTGCACCCCCCAAGCTTGACACTCTCTCTTCGGCGCTCGTCACCTAATTCACAACATGAGCAAGGGTATGTATGCCCATTTATACAAAATGCTAATGGCTTCAATGTATGGTCATCTACAATTTCAGTGAAGAGTTAATATCCATATAGGAGAATAAGTCCACATAAAATTCATGAAGCTTTGCATGATATATAATCTAGTTGCCATGTAGTTAAAATACTGTAAACGCCAATTTTAGTTGAATAAATTTGCTAAAATTTGAACAGACTCTAGTAAAGAGATGATATAAGGTAAAGCAAGCCAATTGGTTACAATCATAAAGAAGAGCCAAGTTGTTATGAGTATGAATTTCCTTTAATGGATTGTCATGCATTTTGACACTAGTGTATTGTATTTGCCTAATATGTGCTTGACTAACTCAAAGACAAAGATCCACCTTGAGGTGATGTTTTTCAAAAATTTAAACCCTTCCATTTTGATGATCCCTACAAGTTTAATGAGTTCCAAATGTCTCTTAGGAGACACAACAATATAAAAGCAAAGTGATTAACACAAAGTCTCCAACTAGTAAACAATATGCAAGTTTAAAAGTGCCTCAAATTGTCAAGTTTGTGCAATATGTCATGCAATGAATATCCATCTAATAGGAAACAAGTTGTTCTTAAGTTGTACATTTACTCCACTTGCAACCTTGGAATGTAGCAATACCATTAGCCCAAAAATACACCACTTTTTTATTATGTCTCTTTTGGACAAGTCTTTGAGAAAGGTTAGTATGCACCTCCTTCTTACAACCTAAAAGGATAGCAATAACAATACTTGAATGGACATCCAATTTGAATTATCAATTGTTATCATTTCATCAATTGATATAGATTGAAAGAGTACAACACCAACTGTAAAGTGGACAATAATTGCTTTGGAATAGTACTAGCCAAACATACTATGACACTTTGATAATTGCTTTGGAGTTGACAATTGAAACAATGGATTTTGAAGTGTTTCATGCATTGACAATGGACACTTTGACATGTGATGCTTGTTCAAAGGCTTTGGATCTATTTGGTAGATGGTACTTTGGATCTGTTTGATATGTGATGCTTTGGATTTACGTAATAAGTGACACTCGTAAACCTGTCGCTTTGAATTCAGATTCTCCTATTTGACAAGGGACACTTTAAAATTGTGAACATGTTGCTTTGGATTTAGATTCTCTTATTTGACAAGGGACACTTTAAAATTGTGAATATTTTGCTTTAGATTCAAATTCTCTTGTTTGACAAGGGACACTAAATCTATGACACTTTGTCACTACTATTTGACAAATGACACATTCACATTGTGTTGCTTTGTCATATGGTTCAAATGCTAGTTTTCATGTTGTAATTTTTTTAAAGTTCTATTTTAAAAATATCCAATTTTTTTTCCAAAGTGTAGAAAATGGTCACGTATAAATTCTATATTGCATTTGTGGGTTCTATATTATAAAATCATGTGTCCCTTATTACATATAGATTTTATATTGCACTATTGGTAATACTTCTAAATTCATGTAAAAAAACAAACAATGAAGGGATATTCTAGCAAGTTGGAAATAAATATTATTATTATTATTATTATTATTATTATTATTATTATTATTATTTATAATTTAAGTTTAAAAAGTTATTATAAATGAACATTTATTGCGAATTATGTCAAGTCATATTTTGAATTTTGAATTTCTAAGTGATTATAAAATTATTTAGTAACATTCAATGAATTAAGTTACTCTTTGCAAAATAGAAAATTGTTAAAATTTTGATCCAAAATTGTAGAAAGACAATCCTTACATAAAGTCAGTAAGAAATGAAAAATTAGAAAATACATATTCAAATTGAATCTTGTTTGGTGAAATGAAATATCAACTATTAGTTCATTAAGCATTGTTTGTAGAATGAATTCAAACAAAATAATTATTCAAAGATGTTGAATAAAATTAAAAGGGACTTTGAGATAAAAAGTGTGAAAATATGAGGGTTACAAATGCTATTGCAACATTTTTTTTCCTTGCCACAACATAAACAAATACTTTGACTAACACTGTAGCTATAAATTTAACTTCAAAAAAAGAGGATATCTAGTGGATGGACAATGAATGTTTCAAGGCCTTATAACAAGAGTAATATGGAATGGATGGTTCAAGAATGTTGAAGAAAGAGTATTTTTTTGTTTATTTTTTAGCAATGTGAATAATTCAATTAATAGATGATTTAAGATTTTCTTACAATGAATCCATTCATGTGAAGATGGGAAAGAAAGGACAATAAAAATAAATAAAAATTTGTTTTTAGATTGTTGTAATAATTTATTTAGCCTCAAAAATCCAATTAGACATTCCTTTTCCTACTACTCATATTCTCTTTGGGGTGAATAAATAAGGCAAACATATGAAAGTGTGAAAACTGGATCTTATTGTTGATTTTAATACTAGGCTCAAAATGAACCAAATCATTTTCAGAAAAAGTTACTTCACACACCAAATTAGGTTTTCCATAATTTCTTAAAGGTCTATATATGGTATCTTGTGAAAAGATTTTTAGTTAAAGTTGAATCATTTCTGGTTAGGATCTTTTGTGCTATGATTTTTGGTTATGGTTATATAATGAATATTAAATTAACATAACTAAAGAATGCAACAAAAGTAAATACATCACAATTGAATGATATATAGGGTTCCAAGATCCACAAAATGATTATTTGATGGACTTTCCCAAAGCACTTCCTACACTTAGTTCATTTGTGAAGGAGTTTTAAAGAATTTTTTTGGTCTCACGTTGATACACAAAGAATTCACATCTACATGTCCAAATGACGTTGCTTTATCTATCTTCAAGGCCAGATGTGATGTAAAGGAATTTGTGATTCGCTTCTTCATATGTGAATTCCAAGACAATTCCTCGTTGATGGTGTTATACAACCTATCATCAACGGAACCATCATTGCAATAATATTTGAACTACTTAAAAATTTTCAAGGTAGTGTTTATTGGAAGCAACAATCTATAAGGCAACAACTACATGTGGTGAATATCCTCTAAATTGGGAAGAGCTTGGAAGATTGATAGCTTGTAGGTCGCTTATTCGGTATGAGCCCTTGAAATTCCCTTGGATCTAATAGTGAACACAAATCAAAGAGTTGGTAATGACTTTAGTTACTATTAAAGCATTTTTATTTAATTCATAAGCTTATGCTATAACTCCATAAGAACCTTAATTTTCATTTTTTAAATTACAAATATGTTTCTACAACATGTTACAGTATATTATTTATTGACTTTGTGGAATGATTGTGATGCATAAGAATTCATTTAGTGTCAAAGACCAGGGAGTGTACTTGAGAATGGAAG
This sequence comes from Rhytidiadelphus loreus, assembly GCA_947034895.1. Classification (NCBI taxonomy): domain Eukaryota; kingdom Viridiplantae; phylum Streptophyta; class Bryopsida; order Hypnales; family Hylocomiaceae; genus Rhytidiadelphus; species Rhytidiadelphus loreus. The sequence goes on along the minus strand of OX344765.1, from coordinate 20,070,316 downwards.
AGCTCAAAAGAAATCAAAATTGTAGTCCTACTAGCCAATAGCTAAGTTATAGCTAGCAATCTAATGGGAATTTTCTACCAATGCTAATAATCTTCAATGTTATTTAACCTCTAAAGGTCAGAGACTATGTTTTCACCAAAACCACTCCAAAACTGCCATTTCTAATACAAGTACCAAATTTTAGAATTTTTTTGGGGGGCACAAATGTAACCATAAGATCTTGTAGTACACTAGTTTGAAAATTTGTGGAAAAAATTTCAGAAATTTCCACTCCGTGGATTGCAAGATAATAGTGTTTGAATTTACAAAAAACTTTTTTTGGCCCTACAAAAATTCGGGCAGCTACACAAGTCACAAGGTCATATTTGTATGAAAAAACTTCCAAAAAGGTGGTTAATCTTTGGATTCATTCTTCATGGCAAGTTGGCTACATGCTTGAAAAATTTCAGATCATTAGGAATTGCACAACACATAGGAACAAATAGTAAGTAGAAAGAAGTAGAGAATGTTTCAAAATACAAAATTGTTAAGAATTTAGATATGGAATTTAAATATGTCAATTCCAACGGTTGTAATGTTGTAATAAAAAATCTACATCTAATGTTTTTATTTTTTTTCAAAAATATTAAAAATTGAGTTAAATAAAGGGCTTCAAAGTTTAGTTTAGAATAAAGATTCCATAACTACCCTCAAACTAAGAATCCTCATAACTTTCTTCTCATTGATCAAATTGGAATGATTCAAAGCTTCCTATATATATATATAATCAATTTCAATTTTTTTATTTTTAAAAGTGATTTTTAATGATTTTTTTTAGTTGCTCGGGCTGCTCGCTACCCAATGAAAATTACATATCATGCAATAACTTTTTAACCATGTAGGTAAAATTTATAAAAAATATTGGGTCCTTGGACACATCTTGTGTGCAAATTTCAAAGAAAAAAAATAAAAACTTCGTTCATAGTGAGCTCCCTAAAATTGCCATATTGTCAAACAACAGTGTTTGATCCTTTAGGGGTTAAATTTGATAATTGGATCTTGATTTGGTATAACATATTTGAATCATGCATGATAAAATTCCATAGTAAGTCATAAATTCTTTTGCCCTACTTGGTTATTTTTATAGATTTGATTATAATTGTAGGTAAAATAAGTTGATGCATGCCCAAAGCTCTACTAGCAAAACCTTGTTTGAGTTGTGGCTTTCACTTCAACCTTGAATATCAATGTTGCAGTTTTCTTCATATGTATTGGTGATGGTGTAAAGGAGTGGTTGGATCTTCCAAGTATTTAGAAAATTGGTTAGGTTAATAGACTCTTGATCATGATATAAGTCACAAGCTACAAGCATTTCCAACATGGATGAAGCTTGAATAATATTATTGCTCTTAGATTTGTGTTCTTTTCATTTTGATAAATTGCACATCTAAACTTCAATCTACCAACGTTATTCTTCAAAGGTCCCTCAAAGTCGCATTCACATTACAATTTAAGCAATGTCTAGCATCTTCCTAAGATTCAATTGGACTTGACCATTGATAGTCTTTGAGAACACCTTTGTTTATGGTTGTTTCAATCTTGCGGAAGATTAGGGGATCAATATAGATGATTGTACAAGGTTGAAAAAATGTGGCCTCACTTAAGTATAGCTTCTTATTTGGTTCAAGACAAAATGATTGTATTGAAGAGAATCTTGATTGTGATGCAAAGTTTGAAGAGTTGTTTGACAATGTAGACTTTGCAAATTTAATGGCCAAATGTGTCATTTAATGACTTCAATTTTATTTTATTTCACCCATGTAAGTATTTTAATTTTCAAAATTGAAGTTGTCTTTTAAGTTGAATATGTACTCCTTGGTAATGATTTTGTAAAATTCAAATTGATCTTATTCTATTATCAATCAATTCTTATACTTTTTTTTGTGCAAAGAGGTGAAGCTAAAGTAGTTGTCAAGTGGTACTTCATCAACTTCAATTGTCAAAGATTGTATATTAGTTCTATAGGGACTTCTATTATGTGGTTCACTTTTTTTTATTTTTATAATTTTAAACACTCACATATCCAACCTTTGGATCTTGCATTGACCACTTATTGAATAGTCATGTGTTGTTTGAGTGCCTATCAATTGAAAAGTTTTGCATTGGTAGTCTCAAAGGACACAATTTAAATTAAAAGAAGATTGATGAAATATTTCTCTCGTACTACTTTTCATTTGTACTATCTATGTATAACCATTTCCATATCACTACCAAAAGTTCCCACTGCCTCATAATTCTATTGTTTTAGGACACATTCCAAAATAAAGACCGCAACTCTTTAATTTTATATTAAAATTTTCAAAATTCATACAATTTGCATTTTTTGCACTTTCAAACAACCATAATTTATTTAGTAATCAAGCACAATGAATCCAAATTTTCAACATGTCCAAAAAAGAATAACTTATAAGTTTCCAAAACATTCAACATCCTCATTTTTCAATTACTTTTTTTGCTCATTTTTTAGCCATTTTTTTGGGGCAAAATTGGTAGATATAGTAGATTACTACTTCTCCCAGCCATAATCAACCAAGCCTACCAATTTTGTGATTGTCTCTCGTATACCATATTTAGAATCAAATATACATTGCTTTAAATAATGCCAAAGAAGTTGTAAGGTAGTGCCGATTTGGCACTACCCTTCGGCTAGCTTGCTCACCCCGCGGGCTCACTGATGACCTCCTCATCGTACTACTAAATCGACACTACTGTGCATCTTCTCTAGTATCATACATACAATGTTCTTCACTTATTGTGGTGATATAAAAAGTTGGACTCTTTTGAAACCATGCATTTTACAATATGATCAATGAAATCGACAAAACATTCCTGCCCCCCTTGTGATTGAGGTTCCAACACAAACACTTAGTTCAGGATAGACGGAGTACGTAGTAAGGGAACCATAACTGGTTGTTGACTTTTCAAGACTTCTAAGACTCTATGCCATTGACAACTTGTTGTCGCCGTTGCTATTGCCGCCATCAAAAGTTATGCAACTCATAACCTTCTCTCCCCCTTTTCCTGCTTGCGATCAAGGTTCCAACGCAAACACTTAGTTCGGGATAGACGGAGTACGTAGTAAGGGAACCGTAACTGGTTGTTGACTTTTCAAGACTAATGAGGCTCTATGCCATTGGCAATTTGTTGTTGCCGTTGCTATCGCCGCCATCAAAAGTTATGCAACTCATAACCTTCTCTCCCCCTTTCCCCACTTCTGATCGAGGTTCCAACGCAACCACTTAGTTCGGGATAGACGGAGTACGTAGTAAGGGAACCGTAACTGGTTGTTGACTTTTTCAAGACTAATGAGGCTCTATGCCATTGGCAACTTGTTGTCGCCGTTGCTATTGCCGCCATAAGAATTATGCAACTCATAACCCTCTCTCCTTCCAATTCGCATCTCATGTCCATAGATCGTAAAGACCAAAGGTCGTAATTAAAAAGCAAACAATCAACCAGTTATGTACGATAACCTACTTGTCCGTTATCTCTAATATGTCTTCGATTTGACCCTGGAACCAGGTTTCCAATACAAGCATGCACACTCTGACAGGGTGCCTGTGGCACTTTAAGCTTATGAAAGGGAAGGGAAACTTTGTCCAAGTTATGAACGACTTTGCTTTGCTTTTTTTTCCCCAACCAAGTGGGCCTCTCCAAATGACTGAATGAATGGAACTTGTTCCCAGGTCACGGGGCCTGAGTGAGTGCCTGAGTTCCCTGAGTAGGTGCTCTTATTTCTCGAACTTTGCGATCCGATCCGGGGGTGCATCCACACTTCATAGATGGGACCGATGTCAGCAATAAGACTTGGGCATCATTTCACGGTGAAGGAAGAAAGCTTTGTGGTCTTCCCCTTGTGTTGTGTGTGATGGTCGGGGACCCAGTTCATATTCAGTATCATAGGTTTATTCATTTGGTTGCGTCTCACAAAAGCAAGGCAAAGCAGCAACAACAACAACGAGTGCTGTGCAAGTGGGCCACAACAAGATATGCCAGAAATCTTTCTTCTTCGGCAAGTTGTGTGGAGGATGGAATCCAAAACCTGTGAGTACGACTTTAAAATGGAGGTGATGGGTTGGGTCAGGGTCGGGGTTGGAGTGCATATATTTCTTTTAATGCCGGGTTGTTGGAGCCCCCCTGTTGCTAGCTTTTATATTAACAGGGGGGTTCTATGATATTCGACCAACACACATTTGTTGTTTGATGATAGTTAGTTACTGTAATAATAAAGCTGGGGGCAAGAGAGACTTGGCCTCTACTTAACTTACTGATCCCTAATAAGCTTTAGCTACCTTCTCTACTACCATCAACTTTCAAAGCATTGCAATATGTGCTCCCACCTGAAAAACGGTGGCTCCAGTACTAACAAACGAACGAAATTACTTACACTCATTCAAACAAAACTCAAAAATTCAAAAATGGACTTCCATCTGACTTACGAAAATTCAAAACTCCCACGTGGACTGGAGCACACATTCAAGCACATGCATGGAAAATAATCCATGGGCACTCAATTGAATTCCTTCAAATCAGCTGGCTCACAACATATATATATATACCCCACATTCATTGTCAAAACCAATACCCAGCCAAATTCCAAACTTGGGTGTACTACGCAATACATACAATATTATTGCCTCCCCTCAAACCCTTGTCAATCACTACTGAGTGGAATTCAAAATTCAAAATTGGGTGTACACCAAATCCACATACATCAAACTTTCGTCACCAGTTTCTGGGCAAATATTTCAAACACCCCTGCCAAGAGAAGAGTAAAGTAAACTCGTAGCTGGCCAGCTAGTTGCAATAGGAAGAGAGACCACCATCATCTGTTCCCCCAACAAAAGTGACTCAAAATCCCTTGCCAATCAAAACACTCAGCCCCAAATTCAAAAGCGTGTGCACACGCAACACATACATATATCCATCACTAGACTACTACTCATCTCCAATTCCTGACCAAATATTGAAAACCCAACCCAGGTAAAACACAACCTCCGTTTGTCCATATTGCAATGAGAGGAGATGACAAAATGACTCATCAGCCACACCCCTTCTCCCCCTTCAAAATTCAAATTTTCATGGGGTACTCAAAAGCACTTGATTCATTGCCAATCAATCCCCTGAAAATATTCAAAAACCCAATTCAAGGAAAAAAAACATCGTCCCATTTGTTTGTAGACTACTATGAATTCACTCCAGCCCCCCCAACCAAGAACGCACTCCCATTCAAAAGCCTTGCCATTCAAAAACCTTGCCATTCAAAAGGGACACATGCATACACACAAAAAAAACTCATCCTTCCCACATGCATCACCACTCCCTCAGTCCCTTTGCAAATATATTCTCAACCCCAAACCATCCCCAACTCCGTCCATGGTGCTAGGGAGACCATGTAAGTCATGGCAAGTTGAAATCACTCCTCTCACTCCTGGAGATGGATGGAAGGAAGAAGTTGGCTATTGAAGTTGCCAATAATGAATCAGCAAAGTGAGAAAGAAAGAGAAAGAAAAGAGCGAGAAAGAGAGAGAGGGAGAGGGAGTGTGAGGGGAGAGAGAGAGAGACAACGGCACCATGGGCGCCGGGGATTATTAGGGGGATTTTTAACAGGCGGCAGGGGGCTGTAATAATAGTAGTAGTAGTACCGTCGTAGTAGGCTAGCGAAGGGATCACGGCGACTTTGCCCAGGCAGCAGTGAAAGCAAAAGCAAAGAGGAGCCAGAGAGAAGAAAAAGCCAGTGCAACGGGGGAGAGAGAGAGTGTGAGAGACAGACAGACAGACAGAGAAAAGCAAAGCAAGCGCGCGCGCTAGTGAGGCATCTGGACGCTCTGAGAGTAGGTTTTCGTGACGCATTATTTGTCTCGAGGGGGGACTGGGAGAGGCAGGCGGCAATTGCCGTGAACTGGAGGAGAGGACTCTCTTTTTTCCCTCTCTGTGTCTCTCTCTTCTCTCTGTGTGTGTGTGAAGTTGACCGAACGACTGGGGTTTCGATTTGCGAGTTTTTCTGGTCTCGGGAAGGGGGAAGTGCATTTCGGAGACGACGGCTGTGCGGCTTGTACTGTGAGTTTAGGAAGCGTCTCTGTGTTGGGAGAGTGGCTTTTTTTCTTTTTGGCTCGACGAATCTCTTGCATTGGATGTGAGAGACTAGTGGTGGAGTGGTTTGGGGAAGAGCTCTAGGCGCGTTGGTGCGTCACCGAGATCTCACACAGGAGGTATGCGTTTTGACATGCAATTTTGTATTGGTTGTACTGTTTTTTTTAAACATGTAAGTTTTTCCTGTGAAGAGGATGTTTTGGGATGGAACTAGAAATTCATCGGTGCCGTGTTTGTTTCTGGCATGTGATGTTAGGAAGCGCTCTGTGTGGGAGCGTTTTTGTGTTAAGAAGCGCTCTGGCTCGAAGAATCTCTTGCATTGGATGTGTGAAGGACTGCGGTGACACAGTTGCTGAAAATCTCCTGCGCGACTGGCTGCATCGGCAAAATCTTGTACCGGAGGTATGTGTTAAGATGTAATTTTGATTAGTTTTTAGTGTTTGTAAACATTTTTGGTTTCCTCGCGATGTTTTCGATGGAACTAGGATTTCATTGACGTCTTATTGTTTCGGACATGTGATTTTAGGAAGCGCTCCGTGCGGGAGCGTTTTGCCTGCGGCTTCCTTTCGGGCCTTCAAGATCTCTCCCATTGGATGTGTCGGAACTGAGGTGAAGCGGTTCGGGAACAGTTCTAGTTGTCTAGCAAGCGTGGCCTTGGCTGCATCAACAACATCTCGCACCGGAGGTATGTGTTCACATGCAATTTTGTATTGGTTATAGTGTCATCGGAACATTTATATTTTCTTGCGGGGATGTGTCTTGCTTGTGGTTTTATCGAAATGGTTTGATGGACTAAAAACTCGTTAGTGCAGTGTTATTTCGGGCATGTGATGTTGTGTATGTTCTAGTTTGGAGTGTTTTCCTCTCTGTACACGAGGTTCTAGGTTGTCATCGTTTATTTGGACAAGTAGTTGTACTTCAGAGATTTTATCAGGGTAATTGCGACGGATGTCAAATGCATTGAGCGTGCATCTTCTACTGTGAGGATATGCATATGCGAGACACGTGCTTGTGGTAGATGTTTTCCTTGCATGGGAAAAAAACTCCGAAACTATGTTTGATTTTGAATATGAACGCAGAAGCTAGAGAAGCCTACGTCATGGCAGACGTCGTCGTCGTAGCAGACAGCTCGTCGGAAGATGAGAAAAAGCATCTGGATACTGACGATCCACCTGCCAAGGAGAATGCCAGCAAAATAAATGGAGCTTCGAGGAAGAGAGGATCATCGGCAGTTCTAGAAAACGATGATTCTCAGGAACGGTCAAATGAAGGGAAGGATAGCAAGAACGAAATCCAGTCTCGAAATCTTCGCAAGAGGACATCGAAGGTTAGCTATGCCGAGAAAGAGGTCGACGATCTTATCGGTTCCAATCGCCGCAGGACTCCGAGTAAGAAAAAAGCTGCCAAAGAGAAGAGTACTGAGGTCAAAGTCGATGATTTGAAAGAGGATGCTCCTCAGGATGGCGTAGAAGATTCTCAGGACACAGGAAATGCCGTCCCTGGGGATGCAACTGGTAGCCGGCCGAGCCGAAAAGCACCGAAGCGGAGGGATGCTGCAGACGCAGAGTCGAAAGAACAAAAGAGACTCGCCGCGGAGGCTGCAGTGAGACTTAAAGAGGTCAGGCTTGCCTTTGGCGTTCATGCAAACCACTCGGCGGTTCTACCGTGATTACTTTGCCTCATTACCTGTACAAGTACCTCTTTGAATTCTTTACCAAACCTTAGTATAGTGTGCCAGAACAATATATGTTTGCGATCTTAAGATTTGATTCTTCTGCTTGATTATTACTCATGGCTTAATCACTTTTTCGTTAGAATTATGGAATGCAACAGGCTTGTCCGGTAATGTCATTTGGGTTCCAATCTTCATTATTCATCTTGCTTGTCTAAGCTCTCGATTTGTGAAGCTTGACTTTTATGCTCAGTCTCATTCTATACCTTGTAGTACTTATAATCCATGTTGTGTTTATCAGATCAAGCCTGTCAAAGCTTGGAGTCATGTCGAGAGAGAAGAGACACCTGCGGGTGCTTTAAGCAGGATGTGTCATCAATGCCAAAGAAACGACAAACCTCGAGTGGCCTACTGCTCTCAGTGCGGGAAACGATTTTGCACTCCGTGTATAACATGGTGAGCTTTCGTAGAGGGTGATACTGTGTCAACTTCTGTTATCCACGTGTTTTTCAGGAAGAGTTTAATTGGAATGTTACTTATGAAAGAGAGCTTGGTTGATGCATGTAGGTACCCGAAGCTAACGGAGGAAGATGTAAAGGAAAAATGTCCTCACTGTAGAGGATATTGCAACTGCAAGAACTGCCTACGGGAAGTCATACCACTGAAGGTGAAGATGGATTCTCATGCTGTTTTCGTTTTCGTTTTCGTTTTCCTTCTGGTTTGATAGATTTTCAATATGAATTCGTCGTGGTGCTGTCTGGTGTTGTGAAGCAGAAGGTGAAATTATCCGATGAGGAGAAGTGTGAGATCTACAAGTACACGCTTAGGAAAGTCCTCCCTTTTTTAAAGCAAATTGAGCTGGAGCAAAAAGAGGAGCTTCAAGCTGAGCGCATCACACAAGGTATCTTCTGATTAGCGATTGCTGATTTCCGATTGCTCCTCGGGGCTTCAATCTCACTGAAGCCCCCCTTCCTCATTGAAATTGGTTATTTATGCAGGGAAGCCAGACGTCGACGTGGAGCGTGCTGACGTGGAGACGAAGGAACGAGTATTTTGGTAGGCCAGTGAATGATGAAGTTGCTCTTCTATTGTGGAGGTTAAATGCATTTCGAGGCCATTTGATAGCGTCTTCTATCGTAATTAGAAGACTGTTGACCATTGATCGATTGGGGATTAACCTGCTAGTCTTGTGCAGTAATAATTGCAGCACTTCAATTGTGGACTACTTCCGGAGCTGCGAAGGCGGTTGCATGTACGACCTTTGTTTAACATGCTGTCGTGAGCTACGAGCGGGGCAGCATCCAGGAGGGGAAAATGCCGATTCTGCTCGGTTACATCTAAAGAAAGATGAAGATCTCCTAGACCAAGATCAGAACGATGACCTTTCTCCGGGTTCATCGCATCTGGGGAATGCGGAAAAATTAAGTAAGAAAATTATTGCAACTTCACGTCCGCCAGATACTTTGGTGAATGAAGACAATGTCGGCACCCCTTTGAACCAGACTGTGACAAAGTCAGAGCAGACAGAGTTGAAGGCTGAGGTTATTGAAAGTGAAAATAAGCCGTCTGAACTAATCGATTCAGCGGGGCAGGACGCCCCACAAGAGGCAAACGGTCGACATGCACACGCTTCAGATATTGAATCAATGGAGGTTCCTCCGGAATCAATGGTGTTACCGCCGTGGACAGTCCGTGAGAATGGGGAGATACCTTGTCCTCCTAAATTGAGGGGAGGTTGCGGAAACCACATGCTAGGATTGCGGACATTGTTTGAACCTCGCTGGTTGGAGGAACTAATTAGTCAGGCGGAGGAGCTGATCAAATCTGATGTTGAGGACGAGACAGAGATGCATGACCACTCCTGTTCATGTAGTGGTTCGAGTGACGAATCGAACTCGAAAGTTCGGTTGGCCGCTCATAGGGAGGATGGCCGCGACAATTATATATATTGTCCAGTATATGCGGAGGTGGAGAACGAGGGTTCTTCACACTTCAAGAAACACTGGAGGCAAGGTCACCCAGTCATAGTCCGGAACGTTGACGAAGGGTCTACCGGCCTCAGTTGGGAGCCGATGGTTATGTGGCGCGCAGTTCGGGAGATAACTGGCTCGCGGCGAACATTTAAGGAAGACACACAATCGGCCTACGCAGTGGATTGTGCAGATTGGAATGAGGTAAGGGAGAGGGCTGCTTGAATTGTGAGGTCTTATGTCGTGAGAATTTGAAGCGAGTCCATACTTACTGGAAGTTGCTGAAATGCAGGTCTACATAAATCTTCACAAGTTCTTTGCAGGATACAAAAAAGGAATAATAGATGAGAAGTCCGATTGGCCCGCAATGTACAAGCTGAAGGACTGGCCACCGACGAATTTTTTCGACGTGCGGCTTCCACGTCACGGATCTGAATTCTATGCTTCTCTACCATTCAAAGAATATACCAATCCAAAGGCAGGAATCCTCAATCTAGCGACCAAGCTTCCTAAGGAAGCGGTTAAACCCGATTTGGGCCCGAAATCTTATATTGCATACGGTTTGCGAGAGGAGCTTGGATTCGGTGATTCGGTAACAAAGTTACACTGTGACATGACTGATGCGGTATGTTCCCATTAGAGATGATGCACTGACTTGATACGCTTTCTATTTGTCATTTGCAGTCAGATTTTGAAAACTAATTTCAAGCTATGCAGTGAGAATTTTCTTGGAACTTGTCAAACAATTAGGTGTTTCGCTGGATGTGGCAGGTTAATGTGCTTTCTCACTCGCAAGAAATCAAGCTTAATTCAACCCAGAGACAGAAGCTAGATGTTGCACGTACGAAGTACAGGGCGCGAATTATGGAAGAGCAAAAGCTAGCAGCCAAGGTTCTCGAGGTAGAAAGCTCTGCAAAGGTGAATAGTTCAGGCAATGGCAGAGCAGTTGCACTTAAAAACAATGCCTTAAAGGCACCTGGCGAGAAGCCAAAAAAACGTAAAACCAAGAGTGATGTGGGAGATTCGAATGCAAATGGGTTCGATGAACTTGTTCAAGAACTTGAGGATGCAGATGTGAATGTGGGTTCTTCTTCAGACCCCTCGTATGGAGGGGCTCTGTGGGATATATTTAGGCGAGAAGATGTCCCCAAGCTGAGAGAATACTTGTTAAAACATATGGCGGAATTCCGCCATTTCGACGACAAGCCCATTGATTGTGTAAGCGTTATGTTGCTTTCAGTTTTGGTCTGTGATATGCCTCTATCAGTTGCTTTTGTCACTGTGTTTTTTTTCCTCTCTTAACTCAGCATCTGATCTCTGTGCTGCAGGTTCACCACCCTATCCATGATCAAGTTTTTTTTCTGGATGAGGAGCATAAGAAGAAACTGAAAGAGGAATACCGTAATTTTCAAAACTCTAGTCCATTTTACTTGACTGTAGGATGACCGGTGGCAGAACTAGAACCAGAGCTGTCTGACCTGTTTGACTTCTTACTCTTTGTTTGACTAAATTTAATGTCTGTCGCTCAATGTGAGGTTTTGAGGAGGCCCCATTCGTCTCAAGTTTCTTATACATGCATACAGTTGGACATTTGGGGCTTCAAAGAGTGCTGCAATAGTGCCACACTTTTGCAGACTGCGGATAATTATGTACCTCCAATCTAGAAATTAAATAATGTTTTGCGCTTGTCACAGATCCTGTTTCCCAGTCCCGTGTTTTTTGAATACAAAGTTGTTTATCGCATTAGTCTGAATACGGGTAGAAAAAGCTAGGTTTGATTGGGAGCTGGACAGTGGAGCAAAGCATCCCCTAAGGTGTCTTGCTGCTCGAGTGCGCTGTCATCTTGAGTAATTCTTTGAGTAATAGCCAATTATTATCAGCAGAGTTGTACCTAATGGACCGTCTTTCACCTATGGCGCGTTTTACGTTGTGTAGAAATTGAGCCATGGACTTTCGAACAGTACGAGCAAGAAGCAGTTTTCATCCCAGCCGGTTGTCCTCACCAAGTGCGCAACTTAAAGGTGGGAATTCCTCATCCTTAGTAATTTACTTTATGAAATGTTCTTGAAAATGTTCAACTATCTCCATTCAAAACATCCATCTTGCAAGACCCTCATACAACTGTGCGGGTGATGCAGTCTTGTATCAAGGTGGCTTTGGATTACGTCTGTCCAGAGAACGTGAAGGAATGTTTGTATTTAACCAACGAATTCCGCCTCCTCCCTGTAGACCATCGAGCAAGGGAAGACAAACTGGAGGTGCTTGTTCTTTCTTCCAAGTCGCTTCATTTCGTGTGTGCCAAGCCGAAGACCAGTTCACTTAGCAAGTAATAATGAATGCACTGCTCACACTACCTCTTTTGCGTGTATATTGCAGGTCAAGAAGATGATTCTTTATGCAACTAAGGAAGCTGTCCAGTATCTCCAGGATGGGACAGAGTGAGTATCTTACCCTCTTCATCGCTTGTTCTCGCCGAAGCAAAGAATTTGAAATGGAATGTGTTGAAGTACGGTTATCGATTGAAGTTGCACTTATTGCTTCATCCTTTTTTTGATGCTGAAATATGTTCATTTCTGCTTCTACTTTTTCTTGGCAGAGTGGAATCGGATGTTGAACCCCCTTCCGCACCAAAACCTAAACCAAAACGCCCGTCTAAACGCCAATCGAAAGATACTCCAGCGAAATCGAAAAAGCGGAAGTCGTGATGAGATTTTGAAATTTTGGCGAGGAGGTCTGTATTTCGTTGACTTTCACTTCCATTTACCCTGCGAATTCCGCCTTAGTTTCTTTTGTGCCACTTGGATGGTAGTGGAGAGTACAACTGTGCAGTCACTTTGAGGGCAAGAGTGGGATGATGAAACCCAGTTTCATTATTTTTTTGTATTAACTGTAGTACCATTTAAAACATCTTTTGTGAACGCTAGGAAAGTGGCTGCACGGCATGATTTTATTGGATCAATTGCCCTCTTCCTCCTGTTCCGACTCCTGTGTGGCAATGTGAGGGTTTAGGTTCCATAATCTACCTTCTGGAATATTTGCTAGTTCTTACGATTGTGCAAGCTACATTCCCTCACGTGTGCCTTTGGCAATTGAGGAAGTGTCCCATACGCCACCATTTTAACTCTTCCAGCATTGCTCACTATAATAACAAAAACTGAAATCAGTTGATTTGTTAGGGGCAACCCTGATTATGAAGTTTGCTTACCATGAAGACGGTTAAAATTTGCATGTGTTCGCTGCAAATGTCCTTCATTGCACCTGTATTCTATGGACACCTATGGACACCCCTTTGTCTGTTTCCATTTTGCAACTGTTCAGTGTTTCCATTTGGCAGAGATGTAATCACATGACTTTTACAATTCTTACAAAAGAAACAATTGTTTGTGTGAAAATTTCAAATTACTTTGAATTTTTTATTATAAAGTGAAAAAAATTCATGAAAAGAATTTTTTTAAACTTTGAAACACAATATCTTTAGTGCACTACAGGGGGTTGAGGTTGAGGTTGCATTCTTGATATGAATAAAAAGCTTTATGCATTAAAAAGTGCAAGGGCTTTGGTTTGTGGTGTTTGGGCATGCAATGTGAAAGTTATGGTTTTTACAAAACAAAAGATAATTTAATTCAATTTTTTTTAATTCATAAAAACTTTGAAATTTAGTACCTTTCAAACTTTGAAATTTAGTACCCTTCCAAATGCCACGAAACAAAGTCTATGCACCCCTCTTTACAAAGAGCTTTTCCAATGGTACCAAGAACACCAGTAAGGGACTCATAGTTTTTGAGTTCTCAAACAAACAAAACAAACAACCTAATTTAAGGTATAGATTTTCCGTTTGCTTGTGTAGGAAAGTCAACAAATATTATTAGGAAGGAATATCCAATACCATCCATTCAAATCAAGATAAGTAACTTCTCCAAAAGAATTAGAATGAAAAAATGTTTTCTTCCCATCCTTGAGGCCTCTCCAAAATCATCCAAGGATGCAAAACGGCCTTTCAAGCATCTTGTTGAATAGTGTAACAATTAAATGTCCGTGTTGCTTTTGTTTTTGAGAATTATCTTCATTGCTTTGATATCAATTTTTTACAAATAAAAAAACTAATGCTATAGTAATTTTTTGTTTCGTTAATCCTAGAAGAATTCACAATTACATTATTTCAAATCACATGCATAAAATTATATAATTAAAACCCTTAAGATGAATGATGACTATTTATTTATCAATTTATGAATCACCAAAGTTTTGTTAATAACTACAAGTAGAACCTCTCTTAGTGTATAACTATTAATTATGCAATTTGGAAGTGTAGTTTGTAGGTGGGCCCAATTTGAAACACTTTTTTCTAAAAAGTAATATAGTTAGAGCCAACATTACAAAATTAGTAGAGTATAACATTTTTCACATATTTTTGGTAGAAAGAGAAAACAAAAACAATTCATTGACAATTTAAATCGTAATTTTTTGACTTAGAATGAATTAACTATGAATTTTCAAAGTGAAAGGTGCATAGGTAAGCTATTGGTGCTCATAGACTCAACCAATCTTAATCAAAATCAGCCTATGAATGGAGCTCTTCAAACTTAGGAAGTTTCTATAATTTTGACTCTCACAAAATGATCCACATCATGCTTCATTTATTTTAGCCTTACATGAAGGTATATTTTACTCAAAGGGATTTAAGAACACCATTAAAAAGCAAAAAAGCACATTGAAGGAACTATGATCCATTTTTGAAACTTTGTATACTATTCATGGCAATTCTACTGGGCGGTTGTAATTGCCCCTCCAACATTTGAACCTCCTACCTTAGTCTTGGCACCATGCACTAAGTGAGGTTCTACCAATGCTCCGTACTATAATCCAAATTTAAAACACTTATATCTCACTTGATATTGGTCATTTATATATGGTTCAAAATTGATAATGAAATTAAGAGGAAAATAAAAATGGATCTTAATTCATCTCAATAGCAGTATCTTTACAAAAATTAAAACTCTCACCCCTTGGAAAATTGAACACATATTTATACCAAATACTAAAGGCACACACATTAAAAACACTACTAGTATACATCCACCTCCTTCAGTTTTCAGGTGGGGTGCAATACACTCTCCACAAGACCATTGAAGCACAGAAAGTCCTAGAATTTTCTGATATCTAAACTTGGTAAAACCAGCAATTAGACGGGAAATTACTAACCCCAGCTTTCATCTGTTTTTCAATCAAATATCTAATTAAAGTACAAATGTGGTCATCTTTGTAACATTTATCTACATCCACATACCCTCAGTGGCGGGACTCTTTTAAGCTCAAGCATTTGTGATCTAACTGGACAAGCTTTGTGAAGAAAATAGAGATCAAATGATCAAGAACATGTATGTAACTAACTGTAATGAGATGACACTCAACATTATCTTAACCATTATCTTAACCTGCTTTAGAAAATCAATGCTTTGCAAGCTGACCCTCCAAGTCTGCTCTCCGTCTGTGCAGTTCCTGAAAAAAAAATAGACACATAAGGACAAAGGCATGAATACTGTATAAAGTGGACAATTGTTAGCTGAAGAGAACCCATTTCCTGTAGAGGTGACAACCAAGCATTGGATATGGAGAACAAGATTAAATCTCATAATCGTGTCCTTCAGCCTCACGATGTACTTTTTAGACCCTTATTATGACTGCACTAGATCCAACCAATCATGACGTACTTTTAGACCCTCAATTGAGCATAATCGTACGCAATCCAAAAAAATCAATCATGATGTAATCATTAGACCCTGTGATTTGAACATAATTGCACACAAATTGCACAAATCCAAGCATGGAGGTTATGTTTGGTACTTTGTGCGCATCATGGAAATAACATCCCTTGCCACTCCCGTGGGTTGGTATGTTATTTTTCATAGTAAGGTTCTGCTTTCATATTACTGATGATTTCATAAGCACTGCACAAAGACTGAGCAAATACTGGACCATTACATCCAAATAAGGCTAATTACTGAAGAAACTGGTCATTGCTGCTCCGTAGAAGCAGAAGCTTCACTTAGCCCTCCAAGACCTCAAAAGAAAATAGGCTTGCAGGGAGTATTCATCATTTTCATGGAAGACAACAGTCATATTTCTCTTTGGTGCGTTCCATGATTCTTAAATATTACAACCAACATCTCACAAAATTCTGATTCACAGTATGTGCAATATTAGGTCTCATTCATGTTGTGTAGAAAACCCATGCCACCTGCAGTACATACAGAATGAACAATCTCAAACAACAATGCGTGAAATTGCAAACAATGAGTTATTTACACTAGCAGGAGAAAGGTGGGCTTTACCTCAAGGTCCTTCTGGGCTTGGTGACGCCAGTTCTGCTTTTTCAAACGGTTATGCTTTATGCGTCCTAAACACAACAATCCCTGCAATATCCCTAGCCTTTATTAGTAGGCCAACAAAAGTCATGCCACGTGAAGTACTGGAACCGTAACAACTACCACCCTAGGTTTACACAGGTTTCAAATACAAAAGCTGATGAAAGGAAATCAAACAGTTCATCCTCTTATTCAATATCTGAAATAAGCAGTTCAACCAACATGGAAAGGTACTCACAGCTACAATATACAGAATCCCACAGCCAAAAAGCCACCAACTCGCAATTTCGTGAAGTAAACCCTCAGCTGAGGTCTCGCCACTCTGTCTTTTCAACACTCTTGTCAGCACTGCAACCCTGCAACCCATTGATTATGTCATATGGATGAATCTGGTTGAATCGATTGTTATCGCTGGAAAAAGAGAAGAAGCACATCAATCAAACAACTGTATAGGGTGAGGGCCTATCGATCTGCCCCTATAAAGGAGCCTGAAACAATCGCATTTGTATCAAAAAAACAAATTCTTGGTGTAATTGGGTTAGGGCTAGAATGAGGGTCATCCAAGGTCACAATTGTGTTTCCATAAGAACAAGTGTGAGAATAGTAGTGTCCTTTAAGGACTTATTGGAGAACAAGTATATTATGGAAAGATTGTCTCATTATTTACTGCCCCAACCTTACTGGGGTATGTTTTTGGACATTTCTTCCACATCTAGGCACCAATTGGGTATCAAATCAAAGTTTTTTCTCAAAATCAAAATCGCCTACGAATGAGTGAGATAGTGCTAGTGGTGATAAGAGATTTCGAAGCTTGCGAATCTAAGAACTAGAGCGTTGCCACCTCACCCTAAAACCTCTACTCCGGCCATCGGAGCCCTTACTATCAAATTAAACGGGTAGTTTATGCATTCCTTCTCGTAAAATGAAGCACAACAATTTAACGACTGTACCTTAATGGTCATGAAATTCTCTAGTCAAATACATATTGGAATGACTAATCACAGGCAAACGAAGGCAAACTCCAAATAGGTTAAAAGTTTGAGTACTTACAGAACCTGGAGAAGACCGCGACCAACCCAAAACTCCAATATCTGCACACGCAACAAAATACAAAATACAATCTAAAATCCAGACAAGTAATGACTCTCCGACAAAAAACACTACAGCAAAATTTTCCACTTCTGATTAATCAAATTACACATGGGACTACATGCAAGTAAAAAAATTCTAAAACAAAAACACAAATAAAAGAAACAGAATACGCACCCTCCACCATCTGAAGAGCGCCTGCCATTCAGTCTCGGCCAGAATAACTAAAACTGCAATGGCCACTGTATAGCACCGCATGATGCCCACAAACACCTGCAACACGGTGTCCGGGAAAAATTTAGCCCAAAACAGCCAAAACTCATAATCCCCAATTAGTAGTCAGTTTCTCATTGACATTGTTGTTAGTTCTTAAACTTTCACTTGAAATATGTTCTTTTAAAAAATATTCCCAGCAGTTTATCAGAATTTTGATTCTGTGTCAATTTTTTTTAGGAGAATGAACCAGCTCATCTTACACTTGCCGCCAGTTCTCCCTCATCATAGCTGCAACATTGAGTGAAAGAATGTACCATTTAGGTCATCTGCACCTAAACCAACTGAAATTAACCCCTAAAAAGACCAATCATTCATAATTCTCAAGCAAATAATAGAGTGGATCATATTGTGCGAAAGTATGATTCAGACGGGTATCACCAGCATCAGCAAAGAAAATTTCATGTACTCATAAAAAAAATAAAAATCAGTCTAAAAAGAAAATTCCCATCCGACCTCGAAATCCAAAAGAAAATTCACAAACCTAATCCGAAACTCAAAATGCAAAATGAAAGGCAGGCATCCTACACTGACGCGGTAGTCGAAGCCACGGTAGTCGAAGGATCGAAAGAGCGAAATGGCGTTCACCACCAGACACAACAAAGCGCCCACGACCGTGACGATGCTGAGCACTCGGCACACGTACAGCAACGGGTCCCGTTCCGGAGGAGGAGCTCGCTCTAACACCGGCGGAGGTTCAGGCTCCTGTTCCTGAATGCCTTGGTTGTGCTCCTCCTGGGGCGGGGGATCCTCCAACAAGGGCGCTTCCAAATCCGGAGCAGGGGGAGCAGAAGCTGGCTCGGGCTCGGGTTCGGGAGCTTTCGCTTTGGTCGCTTCTCGTTCTCTCAAATCCTCGAAGAAGTCCGTCGAATCCCCCATGGCCGCAAATAGCTCAAATTGCTACAAATGGATACGAATTGCAAACAAACTGCCGGAAATTGCTATAACTCGCCACGAATTGCTACAAACTGCCGTAACTTGCCATGACTTCACTTGCTACGAATGGCTATGGATTCTTATGAATGTTGTCCGGCAAGGCTGTCTCCTCCCCCTGCCTGTATCGAAGCTTATTACCCCCTGCCGTGTCTGTCTCTCCGATTGCAAGCATCAAAAGCTCCTTGAAATCGGGAGCGTCCCTCGGAAAATCTTGAAGACGACGGAGGCCGGAGGGGAAACCAAGTGTCCATGTCGGCAGCTGCGAGAACTTGGGCCAGCCAGGGCAGCTCCAAACCTTTTTTATTTGGGGGAAAAGTTAACTTGGAAACTTTAATTTTTTATTCACTGATGATAAATTTGAATTTTTTTGGAAATTTTGGAAATTTTTCTTTGGATTTAGTTGAGGACCTTTTAATCTACTCTACTGCATGGGATCAGTTGGAAACAAACATGCCAACTTTTACCAACTATTTAATGGAGGGCACATTTTTACATTTATTTTTTTATCAAGGTGTGGAAAATTTGGAATTTTGGACACTTGTTAACCCTTGTTAACCCATAAACGGCGCGGAGTATGCTTTTTGGCTAATGAATGACAAAGAATCTCTCTACATGGGACAGAAGTGCAACTATTCATCCTCCAAATTTTGTGTGAAAAGGAAATGTCTTCTACAATAGTTTGGTTTCCAATGATTGCTTTTGCATTTTTTTTAAGCCAACAATTCACATGGTTCCAAAACAGATGATTTCCACAGTGACCAGCTCGTCGTTTAAGGTTTAACCCCTTAACGCCTCAATCCTTTTTCTAATTTTGACGCATTTTTGCTTATATCTTTCTACAAAAATATCATTTACCGCAATTTTCATGAAATTGATCATTAAAGAAGGTTGTCTTTTCAAGATTCAAGTGTTACATTGGATGAATGAAAAGTTAGTTGCACAAAACAGCGCCTCGAAGTCCTCTGTTCATCATCCAGAATATGGACGTCGGAGCGCTTAAGGGTTAAATGTTGACGAGGATGTTTGGCATCTAATGGATGATAGAGAATCCTTCTAGTAGGACAAGATTTGCAACTATTCATCCTCGGAATTTTGTTGTGAAAAAGGGAGGACTTTCAATGAGTACTTTTGCAATTTCGTAGGCGAATGATTCACACGGTAACCAAAGGGATGATTTTTGCGGTCACCAATCTATCCTTTAAGGGTTAAATGATGACAAAATGAACAGTTAAGCCTTGCTTGTGCATGTAAGCTTGGAGAGTTGGATATACTACCCTAGAAGGAGAAGCTTGGTCACTATAAAAATCCTTTTGGGTATTGTGTTAATCATTTGTTTAAATAAAAAACAAGAACACTCATTAATTTGAGGTTAAACTATTGTGTAAGACCTCCCTATTTCACACAAAATTCCAAGGATTGGAACCTCTACACTTCTATCTTACATAGGAGTTAGTTTCTATCATCCATTGGACACTTAGTATCCATGGCGTCCTTCTATTCTTTTAGAATTAACCCGAAAACAAGGGTGAAGATGTTTTGTGTCTTTTGCTTAAAAAGATCACTCATTGGAGGTCAAAATATCATCTAGGACCTCTCCTTTCTACACAAAATTCCAAAGATAAACATGTACACTTCAATCTTACATAGAAAGAGTCTCTATCATTGGTTACTTAGTATCTCTAGTGTCCTAGGATTAATACTGAAAGGCGAAGGTGAAGATATTTTTGTGTCCTTTTGATGATTTCAAGAGGGACTTGTAGGGAGTTGTAGGAGCATTTTTCAATCCAATTTTGGAAGGAAGAAGTTTTTTGTGTAAATTTCTAAAGAGTGAATAGTATTTAATATTCTCTTGCTATTGTATTATTATTTTTTCAAAAGAAGAAGATACTTAATCCACAGATTACCCTAGTTAGTAGTGTATTTTGGCCATTTCTTACTCTATACTCTTGATGTGAATTTTAGGTATAAAAATGATATTTTTTAAATTTATACTCAATTACTGAAATGAAGTTTATTAAGTGGAGTTTCTACTCCAATTGAAAAATTTTAAAAATTTTAAAAATTTTAAATTTTATTGCAATTTGAATTTTTGGCCTATAACCATGGTATGTTGATTTTACAATTTTATAATGACAAAGTAACTTTGGTTTATACCATGATGTTATGCACTCTAATATATACATATGGTGAAAATTTTAGATTTTTTTAGCATATTTTGTATTTGATATGAATTTTCTGTACATTTATTGTAAAGAGATAAAAACAATTTGAAATTTTTGTATTTCCTAAAAGTCCTATGCTTTCATCTCTGAAAAAAAATCATTAATATATAGTTGCAAATGGCAGCAAATATAGTGAAGGATTGAAAGGCTTGAATCCTTTGTCATAGGTTTATCCTTTCGCAGTTAAACATGAAAGTATGAGTCTATGACCACAAAGTTGAACTTCAAAATGTCTATTTTTTATTTTTCTATTTTGTGACTATTTATGGATGAAATTTATTATATTCATTCTTTCAGAGAAGAAATGACAAGTCTTCCATATATCATAAAAATTTAAGATTATTTTTTCAGAAATTTGAAATTACCTTTAGATATTGATGAAAACATTAAAAAAATTCATACCAAATTCAGAATATGCTTTAAAAATCTGAAAAAATTACCCATATATGTATATTATAGTGTAAACTAGCTATTTTTGTGCCATTTTTCAACAAAAAAATCAACAGATCATAGTTATTCATCCAAAGTTTGCATTTCAATAAAACGTTCACTTTTTGGAACAATTTTTCAAATTTCAAATTTCAATATAGCTATTGTTGATAAACTTCATTTCATTGGTTGGTCTCAAATTCAAAAAAGATTGTTTTAATGGCTAAAATTCAAAGTAAGAGCAACAAGCCTAAAACTATCAAAATAATTTACAAGGTGATTCATAGACTATAAATTTTCTACTTTAGAAAAGCCAATAATACTAGTCTAAGTGAATTTTCAACACCATCCATTGCAAATGAGTTCAAGCAATTCCTCAAGGAAATTTGGATGAAAGAATATCTATTTTTCTCCTTGATGGTTTCGTAAAGTTGTCCAAGGGATACAAATTGGCCAATAGTGTTGTTTTAGGATTAACCTTTGGGAATGTAGATTTGGGATATTCAAAGCAAAATGAATTATAGCTTGAGAATAGAATCTAGACATAGAATCTTCATTTTGCAAGTACTCATTTACTTCCCATATGATATAAAACCTTGCCCAATAATCATAAAGCATCTAGTGACAAAGTTAAAGTAACATTACTAAGCAATAAAATTTCTTTTTCCAATATACTTAGACATCCATTGTCTTTTTAATATAGCTCTTGGAGCAAGCTCTTAAAAATGTATGTCATCCACCCAATAGATGTCACCTTTAGTGTAGGGATTAATAGAAGGTCATGATCAAGAGCCTTGTTGAAATAAAAAGTCATGCCTTAACGGTAGAAATCAAGGCTTGACGTCCAAATTAAGGTCCAAATTTTATAATTTCACTAATTATTTGGAAGTCAATCTCTCTTAAGAGATTTGGGACTAAATGTTGGATAGATGTAGATAGTAATAGAGAGACAAAATGAAAGTTAGAGGGTCCATAATTAGTATATGCCTTCTTTATTCTATCAAACACTAATTAGTGTTGGAAAGCTCTAGAGGCTATGAACTTTACGTATGCAATTTTCTAAGTTTCCGTAGGCCAATTTTTATCAAATCGATAGGTGAAGGGGCTAGACTTTTTAAGGCTTTAATTTGATTGGCTAAAATTGAGAAAATGGATTTACACCATGAAATGAGAAGTCACGGGTCTCCAAGAAGATTCAATGATGTGAAACGCACTTTTTACCTATATGACAACAAAAGTCCTCAAATTTCAAGCCCCTTGAAAATATAGTCAAACCCACCTCAAACAATGGAATTCACTGAAATTCTAGAGGTCCTAGTTGAAAAGCACAATTTTTGATTTAAAAAACTTCCTTTGCCTCCAAATTATCTTCCTATTGGCCTTAATTTTTTGTCCCCAAATGATCTTCTTAGTGCACTTTGTGACACTGCAAATTAGTCATATTTGACTTTTGATTGCTATTTGGGACCAACAAAACTACTCCGAGTAGTAGTTCCTCTTCCATCCTGTGATCATCAATCAAAAAAACAAATGAAATGATTCAAGGGGTCAATCAATACTATTCTTATTTATTTTCTGCATCTCTTAGAGTGTTGCCCAATTGAAGGAGATGAAGTTTTGGGAGGTGGAACATAGGTCTATATATGGTTTGGGGCCCATGCTAATTGCTTATAAAATGATTACCTCACACTCAACAATTAAGTGCCCACCAGTGCACCTTGAAAATGCCCAAAAGAATTCTACTTTTCACTATTCCAAAACTGCACTTTGAAAAGGGCTCACAAACTCACAAAATTTCTAGGATGCTAGGAATGCACCAAACTCTACTTACAATGCTAAATAGGTTTAAAATTTGTTATTTTCATGAACATTTTGTCTAGCAAGAAGATCATTTTGGGACAGAGGGAGTAATATTTTTGCCATTTCATACCTTCTTGGCAATTCACAATTGACACCATTTCAAAGATCTTCATCTCCAAAGGAGGACCGCCTCTCAATGACAAACGAGGAGTCTTGGAGAGGGAGAGTTCTCAATTTTCTGTCCCCTTCCTTTCTGATGTAAACCGGGCCTTCAATGGTTGCTCAAATGTTTTTCCATGATGTCTTGATGTTTATATTAGAAAACAAAACTGAGAACGCTGAGTGAGAACTTTCAACTGCATAGCCACAATCAGTTGACAAATTCTTGAATGCTCAGCCACGAATCCTCAGAAAGTTCAATCACATGACAATTTTATGAAATCTCTAAAATGGTTCGTTTTCCCTATGAGATAGTTGGTCCTTAAGGGTACACATAGCGTACACAACCCTTTTTTGGAACCAAAAATAATGACATTTGAGACTAATCTTGCAAACTAAGTAACAATATTCTGACTATAAAAAGGTCTCCTAACTCGGATCAAAATAGTTGATCAGTGTTACTCGTGCAGAATCCTTCGTATCTGATTATAGTACATTGTGTCCACTGCTCTCCGTTTTCCTGCGATATCACATGTAACTGTACATCTAGAATAAAATTGTTCTAGAAGAATGGTAACTGTAAAATTAGTCCCTGAGAATGGGACAACCTATAACTTATCCCAGTGGTTCAGTCCTCAGTGTATGGCTGCAAGGAGCCCCAAGATGGTCCGACTTTTAGTTTTGCAAGAAGCGGCACTGCAAGGAACCAATGATGAGAAGCCACATTCAGAACTGAAAGCATTATCACGTGAACAAAATATCTGCACAAAGATCATGTCCGATAATTTAACCCGTGCGTGACCACGTGGCGAAAATGGTCTCTTCCATATCTGAGATAAATTAATTAGGAAGCTTTGAAGAAGGTAACAAAATGTTTCAATAGAAAGAAGAAATTATTCCATGCATACTTGAATGATGGAAATATATTTTGATATTATCTTTAGCTTCCAAAATGGACTTTCCATGTTTATCTCGGGCATGTAGGAGTTAACTTATGTGAGTCACTGTTCTACCAAGTAATTTAAAACTCCATACAAGCATTTGAAAAAAAGTGGATGAGATACCTTTAAGAGTGGCTGCCCCTTCCATGCTGGAGCGCAGCATTTGCGCAACATCTTTTAAAACCCGTTTATCAACCTCCAAGACAAGCTCATCATGTATCTACGATAAGTTGCACAGGATTAGTCATCACCCGTGAGATAATCAGACAGAAACTATCTCAGCTCAAAGTCCAAAAATCAAATTTGCATGGTCCACAGTTCAAGCTTGCTTCCTTGAGCAAAATCACTACATTCCAAGGACCTGTCAACACTTAAATAGAGTTACCATCAAAATTAGACTGCTATAACTTTTACACAGCGTCATAACGAGAATCTTTTCTCACAATTCATTGGGAGGTCTCTCTTGGCCACATTGATCATATGGAAGCCTCCCTGTGTGGCATGGGAAGGCGTTCATATGATCATTGTGACCACAAAGAGACCTCATAAGAGGATTCTATTTACAACGTTGTCTAAAAGTTCTTAAACTATCAAATTTAATGAAAACACTGTTCTATGTTGTAAGGACCTGGAATTCGGATTCATGAAGAATCGATTTACCGATGTGGTGCATGACATACCTGGAGCAAGAGCCGACACGATCCCTTAAAATGCCAAGATCTACTCCCTTGGTGGGCACTCTGATCATGTGGCCCAGCAGATGTGCTGATAGCATCATGAACCTTGATCATGGCCAATTTAATCAAATCTGCTGCAGATCCCTGACAGATGGAGTTGACAGCTTGCCTTTCAGCCTTGGCCTGCTCTCCCCACTTCCCAGTGTTGATTTTATCCAAGTACCGCTTCCTTCCACTAAGTGTCTTTATACATCTGGAGATTGGATCCACCCAACTGCAGCTATCAGCAGCTATATATGTTTTCAGTAAATGCAAAAAGCTAGAACGTCCAACGGATAACCAATGCCTGCTCACAATGCCCGCTCAAGCATGAAACATGAATATACCGACTCACACCCATGATTACATTAATGCCGGCTCTCTTAATCCCAAGAAGACCAATTGATCATATTGTAAATAATATAATTCAGTTCGGACAAAATTTTACATTGCCGGAATCAGTGAGAAACATTGCACGTCTTGGTCCAAAAATTAATAAAATTGAAAACGAGAAAGAACTCATTTTACCAACTCAAAACCGGTAAGAAAAAAATTAGGCCCTATCGGAACTATGGTCCTTATGGGTTCCAGCAAGTACATACCCGTTCTGGCGGCACGAATTTACAGCTTGAGTTAGCCAGGCATTAACGAGGGGAAATGTGGCTTTGAACCGCTCCATCATGTCCTGAGCTTCGGTAGTGGAGCATTGTAGACTCTCGGACAATGTGTTGACTCCCATACCATAAATTATCCCGTACACGAGGCGTTTTGTGTGCTCCCGCTGTTTCTCAGATACTTTACACTCAGTGAGACCCGTCCATTGGGCAGCCAACAATCGGAAGAGGTCTCCTGTAGGTTGGCTAAGCAAAGATACAAGAGATGGATCACCAGAAAAATGGGCCATCAGCCTCACCTCAATCTGTGAGTAGTCTGCTGATAAGAGAACCCATCCCTCCTGTTCAACATCCAAGAGTTAAGACAATGTAATAAACACCTAAATACAGACAGGATTATCATAAGGAAATTAAAAGCTTGTATGCAAAGAGGATCTGGAGTATATCACAATAGTTAAGACGATCATAATAAGGAATAATGTTTTTCTCTGACTTAAGAAACAATCCTCCAACCCCAGTAATGAAGATTCCAGAAAATCACTGGAGAGCGATCCTGAGAACCTTTGCACAAATTGGGTTGATGTCGAGGTAGAACGTTGATAAAGAAGACAGTGTGTACTGTGCGTAACCAACTACGTACCTGAGATGGAACGAAAGCCTGACGCGCATTAACTTCAACCACCTCATTTGTTGCTTCATCCGACGAGCTTTCTTCCCCAATAGTGAAGCTCACAGCATGCTCAACGCACTATCATACGCAAACGACATATATGAGATTCGTCATCCTTTGTCATAGAATGATCCTGACCTTTCAAACTACAGAGAAGTGCTCAGGGTCCCTCCAGACAAACGTCCAAGTGGACAGTACCCAAAATATACTTCGTTGCAGTAATAACCAGATGGATATTTACTAATGATGAAAATGAACCTCTGAACGTGTAAACTAGAAAACCTAGCTGAGTTCAAACTTTCCATTGTAACGCCAATCAAGGGCGGTTTCTAATGTAAACCCTGCAAATTGTACCATGGCTAGGTTTTCTCAAATGCCTCCAGGGTTGGCCACTTTTTCTACTAGTGGTCTGAAGAAATGCAATTCGCAATAGACCAAGTCCACGAAGTGATAACTCCTCCAGGTTCAACTTGGGGTCCTCTCTCTAAAAACAGTCTATCAAAATAGCGGAGGTTCATACCTGTAGGTTGGGGTCCTCCATTGACAATCTTCCTGTGGCCGTCGAAGTCTGCAGCCAATTCCCGAATATACTGAAGACATCTCCCCTTACAACGCGCTCAGACTTAGAGTCTACGCAGGATTCTGGGGACTTCGACCATGCTATTATCGACCCTAGTGTGCTTGAAAGCAACTTCGACAAACTTCTGTGCTCTTTAACTACATCTGCAATGGGATGATGATTCCTGCGCAAAGCATGTTTGAAACTGGAAGTCAGAAGCGCTCATAGGCCTTCACCCTGGGAAGAATATATGGCAGCAGCCTCTTATGATTGCAGGCTCCTATAGAAGAAAAAGTCCCATATCAAGGTCTGTCCTCCTAGAAGTAAAACAGGTTCAAGTTGAGGATATTAACCCCAAAAGGGCCAAATGGACCTCATGCTTTTTAGCACTTCTGGGCGGATCATATGGGAACTTTCGTCTTTCCAATTTTATTTACTTATGATCAAAACATGCAATGTTCTCCACGATCCTGGTGACATAAAATTTGATCTTGTTTAAAAAAAAGTATTCTTCAATATATGATCAATCAAATTGGTCATTTTCAAGCCTGGAATCTCGGTCCTGTAGGGATTAAGAATCAATCCAGAACAGAGACAATTATACCTGAGGAAATCAAGAGCTTGCTTGTCAGTACTTGGATGGTGCTTGCCCTTGCAACCAGGAGGTACTGGCAGTTTCAAGTGACGGTACAGCACATGCGCTACTTCTGCAGGCGCGGACAAAGAAAACTTCATTCCTGCAAGGTTCTCTCCTTGGGCTTCAAGCTCCCGAAGTTTTCTGTGCAGACGGTTTTGTGCCTTCCGACAAACCCGCATGTCTACACCAAGACCACAGGTTTCCATGTCTGCTAGCACTTTTACCTGCCCCAAAGCATCCAAGCCAGTATTTTATACATCCGATTAAACTCAGGTTTGGTGTACCGAATCCGAACAGTGTACATATTCGCAGTAACGAACAAAATCTCGAAAATCTGAAGTTCATCAATTTCAAAATGTACTCAATGTATAAATGACAGCAAGTCTTGGTTTGGGGTACAATACACAGTTGAACTTTGATAAATCAATAAAAAATTCAGTTTACCAGAAATTTTAGTTTCCTTTTCTAAAATTGGTTATTTAATTTACCTACTCATTATAACTGTTGTCACTTGTCAACTTTGCCCACAGGCATGTTGATTTTATTAAGAGTCCTAATACAGTATTCAAACACTGATCAACACAGAAACCAGGAATACAGGTGCAGCATTTCTAGGCATTGAATGTTTCCAAGCCAAAACAGAACTCGGCAACGGATGTGTTTGAAGGAGAATGAAAAAAAGAGAATCTTGACACGATAAGGTGAAAAACAAAAGGCCTTCCTACCAGTGGCATCTCAAGCTGTAGCAGAGCTTCATGAAGACCCTCCGCTACCAAAAGCTTCCAAAACGCACAATGCAGCACCCACACTTGGGCTGCCCTTCGGCAGCAACCATTGTGAGCAACAAAACCCATCTGATTTGCCCACCTCCCAGCTCTGCCGGCCGCAGCTGCAGTTTCTCCGGGCAGACGTTTTTTCACTTCCTGAAAAGCATCCCAGAACATCTAAAAAATACATCTCTGAATTACCAAGGATCCATGGTTTAAATGACCACATTCCATTGATCATATTGTGAAAGTTATAATTTGGATGGGGATCAAATTTTCAAGCACCCAGAATCTGTGAACAATATTGTATGTGTTGGTTGATAAATAAATAAAATTGGACCAAAGAAAGTCTCCATATGACCTACTCAATACATGAGGTCCAGTTTGGGCTTCTTGGTTGAATAGGAAATAATTGGTATGCTGTCTCATGCACGACTCAAAGATATTACTAAAGAGCAATTAAGTACTAAGGCGCAGTCGGAAAGAATGTCCTTCATGATGAGCCAACCATACAGATGCGAAAAGCACAAAAGTGAGCACGCACCTGTTCAAGGGAAAGAGGACGTGCACTCTCTTCATCAGGCCAAAGAAGCCAGGCAGCCACTCGGAGATCTATGAAAGGTCCTTGAAGCTTCAGGGAAGGCAGTGCAATTACCTGTCCGTCTTTAGCTTTGGTATCATGTAATCCGCGTTCAGTCTCCTGCCTTACAGACGGGACATATAAACCCGGATTGTTTAACGCTTGTATTTGAGCTTTAAGATCCCAAGATATCTTCCTCACGCCCGCTTTGGACAACATGGTATCCACATATCTCCATCGAGTTTGGGAATCAATTAAAGCAGTCTCAGTTTCTCTGACAATAATTTTCTCATCACCAGAGTTTCTGCTTGATGTTTTTTGCGCAATTGAGAAATTGACGTAATAAACAGGAGAGTCCTTCCAACAGACAGCTACTCCCATCATTTCAAATAGCTCTGGAACCCCGTTATTTTGAGTTTTGAAGTACACATCAAATGCGAACTCATCAACATTTTGCCATTTCGCTAGGAACTCATCAAACCCACCGGCAAGTTTGTCAACATCTATAGGACCTCGCGTTGGCACCATCAACTGATCATCGGTGGTATGTTCCATTGCCAATTCCTGTTGTGCAATCAGTGAACCAGTAAATAAGGCACCTTTGGCTGGACCACCATCTTTACACTTCAACATTTGGCAAGGCTCTCTCAACATCAGCTGTTTATCATAAGTTTTCTCCAAAATTAACTCTTCAGCACCTGGACAAGAGCTTGTTTGCTTCGGAACTCTGAAAGATGGAATAGACTCCAATTTCTGAAGCAACATATCCGACTCTTTTTCCAAAATGTCTTTCTTTGGACTTGATGATGCGGCACACAGGTAAGCAGAACTCTTAGCAAAGTCTTCAATTTCAGTACCACCTGCAAGCACCTCTGCTGCTTTCAGCTCAGCACCCACATTCAACGCTTCTATCATGGAATTGAAAGAGATAGCTGGGTCTACTTGTGCTTCTTCATCATCAACAAGTGTATGAACCATCGGCAATGCAAGCGCTGCGGGTACTTGAACGCCTAAGGCCTCGTACGCAGAAAAGGCTGCTGCTCTAGCCTCTTCAGCACGATCCAACGCAATGCGCCGTGCTCCATTCTTGATTTTACGAGCAATGCCCATTTGCAGCCATTGCTGGCCTCTGTTTGCAGCTGGACCAGCCCAAGAAATGTTGCCATAGAGAGCCTTGACAATCTCAGGTAACGTTGCTTCAGCTATCGCCTGTACACTTCGAAGACCGGCCTTGAACAATGCTCTCGCTCTGGCTGCCTGTGCCAACAAACAAAATCGATGTCAAAGAAAAGATTAACAATCGTTAAGATTTAAAACAAATTATCCAAAAGACTTCAAATTGACTGCCTTATGGAATACAAATTATACGAAGGGACAAATGATTATTTATAAATGCTTATAGCTTGTATACCGGTATTGAAAGTCGTGCAGCAACGTTGATTAAAGCATTACGAAGCACATTTTAGACTAGCATCAGAGGGAAGATTTGGACGATTAAACTAATAGAAATGTCAAAAACCGAAAGCATGTTAAATCTTCGGACCTTGACAAATGGGATTTCTGTCAGATCCACAATCTCCGATTTAACACCAAATGAAACTCGTTTTTGAAATTTGGAGACAAGCCCTTCCATATCACTCCATCCTAGCCTCTCGCAGAAGGCTCCAATCATGCCAGAAAACCTGCCAGCACTATCTTGAAGGCCCTGCACTGTGCCTCTAGGAACTTTGAATGACTCGCAAATCTCCATTAGAGGCACTTCCTGTCATTCATAAATTATGAGAGATCAGGAGATAAAGATTGTCGACGTCAACAACGACAGTCAAGGATCACAGTAAAAAGTCACCAGAGATACTGCACAACCTTCAGAAGATACCTAAATTCTAATTATCCCTCTCTTTAGGCACAACAAGTCTCTCACTACAGATACTATTTGAATAACAGCAGCTAGACTCGAGCAATAATTAACATGGCTGAAGCATCACAATGAAAAAGACTGAACATGAAAGACACTGACAGAAAATCAGAGCAGTAGAAAATGCTAAATACCTGGATCAGTTTCGAGAGCATTAGGGCCACGTAGAAGCGTTTGCACACCCGTAACATTTGTTCAATTGGAAGCGAAGGTCCACCAGGACTGCTCCACTTCGATTTCTGGAACGGAGGTGAAATCCTTCCCTTGGAGAATCTGCCACCACGGGTTCGTCCATTGCCACCTTGGACAACTGGTGCTCCATGAGCCATCCGCAGCAGAAAGGGTTCCACTACTCCAACTCTGTTACCTACTACCTGCTTCCAGATAGACCTTGAATATTAACCTCTTAAAGAACCCAGATATAATAAGCACTAGTGGATCATGAAACTCTGAAAATGCACATCTACAAGGCTACTGTCAACGATAAGCCTACAAGACGACTTTGTTGGAGTGTTACAAACCTGGTCAACGGGTGAAAGCTCCATAAATCGACTGTAGTATACACCCCAATCAGGATCCAGATCCACATAAGTGGGTGTGACTTCGTACAGGAGGTGTAAATCAGAAGCCAAAACAAAGCTCTCCCTAGCTTTTGCAAGATCTTCAAATACAACCTGAAGAAGTATCTATGGGTCAGGAAAGGCTTCAAACAAGCCTCTGAAACGTGCATTGTGACTTAAACATGATACCTACTCCAGTTTCTCAACACATGTTCACAAACGTCAATAAAATATCATCTAACACGATGATTAGTCAAATTTGCCTGTTTCAGAGACTTTTAAACATCGTAAAGAGAATCCTCTCCATGATTCTGGGGGATGGTCACGGTGATTATATGGAGTCCTCAGCATGTATCATGGTGAAGCCTCCATATGATCATTGTGACCATATTGGACCTCCCCATAAATCAAGGGAAGGTTCTCTTTATGATGTCTAAAAGTTCCTGAAATAGTCTATTTACTGAAAACCATGTTATTAGTTATAGCAACCTCGAGCAAGAGATCATAGAATACACACACTACGGAAAGCCAGATGGCGCACCTGAATTACACTCAACTACCGACTAGATAAGTTGCTAAGATGCAGAAATTACAAGTATGAACATAAAATGCCATAAAGTGCTCATCGTAAGAACTATTATACTGTTGAACTATTGTGGCATATGAGGATAACTACTGCGACAAAGAGAGGAATTTTCATACCAGGGCCTCCTCAGGACTAAGTGAACTAGAAAATGCAGCTCGACCAAGAGGCGTAGAAGTATAGAGCCGTGAGGTTCCATCCCATTCAACAAAGTGTTTATGGCAAAGCCACCGCAATGACTCTTGAGCAGCTTTCACAACCTCCTCAAAAGGCTGTGTGGCATTTAAAAGGGTGCACCGAACGTATCGCTGGACATCGACTGCGCTCTGCACTACTCCCCCTGCCACTACCTCCAACAAGGCTCGCACCATCCCATTTTTGTCATCCGCTAAGCATGACTGTAACGGTTTGCAGTCCTGCTTCATCATCCCTTCCATTCGCTTCACTTCTTCAGGCTTGCAAATTAGGACCTGGTGTGATTGATACCATATAAACTGAGTCAAAAACTTTCTGAGGTTTTGATATGATATTTGAGGCCAGACTTAAGATGTATACCCGGAGAATGCCTAATTAAGTTTTTGCTCAATTATATCGTCATGCTGCTTACAAGTTTGCTAAATTTGGCGACTCTGCTCAAAACCTGAGTTACAGTCACTTGTTTAAACGCCCAAAAGGTGCTTAAACTTCAAGGGAGGGTATATAAGCTACTTCTGCATAATCACTGAAATTTAAATTTCATGACATGACCTTGAAGCAAAATCAAAAAGATAAGACAATGACATGAAGTAGACAAGCACATACACTCTCTCCTTTCGTATCAATGCCTGCACGGCCAGCTCGACCGGCCATTTGGCGGTATCGTGTGACGTCAAGAAAATCTCGTCCAATTTTTGGTTGCCTGAAAATCACACGACGCGCTGGTAAATTTACACCCGCTGCGAGTGTGGATGTGGCTACAAGTACACGCACGACGCCACTCTTGAAGCATGACTCTATAACATCTCGTTCGTCCCCCTGTTTCGAAAACCCAACATCATTCATACGCACTTCATTGATAACCATTTGGAAAGAAACAACTCAAAATGTTCCCATGCGAGGTAAAATTCGTTAGACTTTTAGGTTCCGTTACTTCCAACCTTTCAATGCATGTTTAATACTAGGAAACGGTCCAGTAAGCGTTGATAGATTAAATAAAAAATGTACCGTGAGGCCGGCATGATGATATGCGACACCTGCCGGCAGTGTGACTTCCAAGACAGGATCGAGTCCAGCCGGGCACCTCCGCAACTCTTCCACAGCTGCGTTCCCATTTCTTGAACCAGTCATATTATCTCTCTCGACAACTTCAAACGCTGGTAGAAATTTACTAATATGAAGAGCTGAAGTCTCACATCCTTTGCGGCTGGAGCAGAACACCAGAACTGAATGCCCTTTACTGACGACCTGTTAATAAACAGATTTCAAATCAGGTTTACTTCCTTTGGACACACAGACGGAGGTATCACAAATTCCTCCGGTGTTTGAACTCGAAGAGCATCGAAGTCCATTTTACCCCCTAAAAGACCAAGGATTCGTGGTTTTAAATGATCAATTCGATCGATAGTATTGACAAAATATAATTCAGATAGGGCCAACTTTTATATCACCAAAATCAGTGAAGAACATTGCAAATGTTGGTCCATACACAATTGATGTTAAACAAAATAAAGTTCTTTTATGACGTACTCGAAATTGCTAAAAAAAACATGCGGCCCAATCCGACATTGATGCTTTAAGGGTTAAGGGACAAGAACACAAAGGTAGGGACTACCTCGTGGCATAACTCCACCAAATGATCAGGGTCCTTGCCACCAAGATCTGCACTCTTTCTGATAGACCTCACAACTTCCATCTTCTTGTTGTAGATCGTATGGCCAACTTTCATAAACTCTTCCAAAGGCACAGGTCGGAATTCTGTTTGATAAAGGGCGGCCTGGACATAAGAATAGCTTCAACTTCAGCAAGTGAACAAACAATATTATGGTAGCATCCATTAGAGGCGAAACCTTGTAACATGCAATCTTTGTCTGCAAAGCTCTAGATGAGTTGCGATTTCTGGTTTCGCAATATCTCTGGTCCATCAACAGCTTCTGAGACATGCTCTACTTGCCACCATTGGAACTGTTCTACAATGTAGGAATTGCCATGAACTTGGCGTGAGACTTGCAATCTAATCATGCAGCTGCATTACTTTATAATCTGTATCGAAAAAGCTATGACATGTATTCCAAGGAAACGATGTCATGAACAGGCACCTCTAACCATGTGGCCACATCAGATACGTTGGGCATTGTAGCACTCATGCCCACAATTTGCAAGCCAGAACTTCCGCATGAACTTGAGGTCCTGTTCTCCTTCGGACTACTCTCTTCATTCTCACATTCTCCACCACCGGCAGCATAGCGAAGTTTGGTGAGGAGAAGCTCAAGTAGATAGCCACGCTCTCTGTCCCCAACCTGCTCATGAAAGTAGAAGTTACTAGCTGTGCAAGATGTGAAACCCTCAGTAAGAATGAGTGTAAAGCACAGAAGATAATTGTGAAGTTTCTGGCAGAGTCACCTACCATGTGAAGTTCATCAATCACAAGAATGGCAAGTTCTGACAGGCGCCCCTCTTCAAGCAATTTATTGACCAGCGAGTTGGCCTTCTCGATTGTACACACGGCCACCGCAGTATCCTTAGTTAAGCTCGAACCACCTTGCGATCCGTAAAAGCCTCGCACACGTTTCCCAAGAGGTTCCAGAATTGCATCCAGATGGTCTGCCTGTGACATGAGCAGCGGGAACTGAGTTACGATGAAACAACACATAGGTCACTAACATTATACGGTTGCTGCCTGACAAACGATATGCTCTTGAAAAGACTTTGAATTTCTCTCAGCCTGGATGACTTTTGGAAATGAAGATATAGCGGAGCTCCCTTGAATACCTATATATCTCATGTATGTATATCAGTGATGAATATCCTCGACAATGAAGAAAACGAAAGTTGTGACAATAACATTGCACACGGTACCTTTTCGGTGCACAACGCCACATAGGGCAGCACTAGCAATGCTTTCTTCCCGGTTGACAAAATCCGTCTTATCATCAACACTTCGGCCACTAAACTCTTCCCTGCACTGTCTCACCCAGCTACCAAAGCACAATTACTCCCTTGCAATCATCAAAACGGACTTAAAACATCTCTCAAAGATACAGGACTTTTTTCATTATCACCTTGTAGAGGCACAGTAAACAAGACTTCGGCCGTCCAGCACGCCATCCAGCTGCAAACACTCGACCTGGAACATTCCCAGTCACAGAACTTTAGTGCGATTCATCTCTGAAATTTGAAGCACAGCCCACACTGGGCCGCAAACTCAGCTCTCTATTCCTCAGGAGATACAATGGCCAGAATATTAAAAGAACAGTAAAGAACAAATACCTGCCAGGGATAGAGCCTCTTCAATCCCTTTTTAGAATACATAACACAGGCTTCAGGTGGAAGCCAATCACTAAGTTCCACACTTGTGTTCTTCAACCTTGAGGATACGAAGGCAGGCTCTTTCACTTCTACTATTGGAACAACAGCACCTGCTACTAGTGCCTCTGATCGATGTGCATACTCACAAATCTGGCCAGATGCTGCGAGTTCAGCTGACGTGGAAGGAGCTAGATCTAGCAAAGTAGAAGTTGCATGAATTCCAACAGGAGCCACAGCCACATCCACAGCCTCAGCCTTAGGCTGTAGGTCAGTACCCACTTGTATCTTCGTTGAGACTTCAATAACATCAACCTTAACAATAGTGGATTCTTGATCAGCTGAAAGATTCTCCTTCACATCAAGACGCTCCTCACCAAGTGGTAATTGCATTGTCACGGGTAAAACGTTCGAAATTTCTTCGGCTTCCAATTTAGCAATGCTTTCGCTAGGGGGACTGTTCTGGCATGTGAAACTAAACCGGCGCACTGGTAAAGGAGAGATATCGAGCTCATCAAACCTTTTATTGAAAATCCGGTGAGTGCTTGTCATCCCATCCAGGTTCACAACTGAAATCCCGGCAGGGCTTTTTTCCGAGCTGTCCAGACAAAGGTTCGCCACAACTTCCTCCGTTGTGCCTGTAGCTCCATCCTTTCCATTATGAGTTCCTCCATCAACTGCATGTTCCGTTCTTTCGGCACTTGACAACAAGCTTCTTCCTATACTGCTATGCTTTGGTGGCACTACGGGGAGAAATAAATCATCCACCGCTTCAATGGCTTCGTCCCAAAAGGCATCACCAGGGGAGAACATAGAGCCATGGTACTGCCACCCCCCTGATTTTCCACCACTCGAAGACCGCCCGTCTGTTTTCTTAGAGCTACGTGAAGACGGAGTAGAGCAGAGGCTGTCTTTACTACGAGACCTCGACCTTGACTTCGAAGTCCTGCCTCTCCCTCCCCAACTACTTCGTAGTCTCCCTTCTCCTGTCGTCTTGAATGTTGGAGGTAGCATAGTACCTCCTTCAAATTGGAAAGATTCCTTTTCACCTGATACTAGACCCTTATTTCTACTGCCAAGGACATCAGCAGAGGTGGAACCAGGCCCTTCTCCCCCAACATGATGAATATTGTACATGAGATCTGTATCAGCCCCGCTACGGATCACCCCACCTCCAGGTGTGAGTTCCAGTTGGGCAAATTCCTTCGTAGTGAACATACTAGGCAGACCAGAAAGACCTCTTCTGATGCTTTCTTCCTTGAAACTCTTCAGCAACCCCACACTTTTTCCTTCTTTGATGGAACCGAATTCATCATTGGCACTTAAATCTGTGGGCAGATAATGCGGCGTGCACGAGATCACGTCCTCCTCAAGCCCATCACCCTGTCTGTGCTTCTTGGATCTCTCAGAAAAAGTAGCATCAATCACCCCAAAGGCCCTTTTCTTATTCGCAATTCCTGAAGGTTTGTCAAGACCACTGACAAAAGCTGCATGTCAGTTTGCAGAGTTCATGTTAAGAAAACACAAGGAGACACCCTCAAATGAAGTGATATAAGGCAAAGGATACTGAAACTGTTAAAGATCTAATCCCGTTTCCTATTGTGATTCCTGCCAACAAAAGCAACTCATCTATTGATAAACTTGGTTGACATTCATTAGCAAGTGGTGTAAGCATGACTTGGCTAAATGTCTAAGGCCACTGATCCTTGAAGGGAAATGCTGTCTACTGTCAATTACAGTGGGTCTACAACTTCCCACTCTGAAATTGAATTAGAAATTCATAAATAGTGATAAAAATTTGATCTCCAACGATTCGGCTCTAGAAACCAATGATCTCTCCATTACTCTATTATACATGATTCTCCCAAAATTACATTACTACATATGCTCAAATGCTTAACGTGACGCAAATAGTATCCTCTACCTTGAAAAATGAATATCTGGTGCAGTTGGTGACCCAAGACCCCGTACAGACAGGCTACGGAGATGATCCATACCTGACATATATGGAGAGAAAATCATCTGCAAATTGTGTGAGGTGCCCTTTCGCAGCAGTTTCTCTTGAATTGTACAAACCACCTGTTACTAATTTACTTTGTGAGGAAACAGGACTAGCATTCGCTGCAGAAAATACACTGGTGCCATTTCCAAGCTCTGTTTCCAAAAGCTTTCTCGGAACAAATTTCGACACATGAGGTCCACATCCTTGTAGCCAGCTATCGGTCGAATTCGGTCCAGACACACATGAAGAATTTGGCCACGTAGACTGTCTGACATAATTTCCACTAACTCCATCTTGTTGTCTCTCTCCGAATCCAGTACTGGGATTCTCGCTACTTTTGCTTCGAACGATAAAACTCTCCAATGTCCCCTTCTTGTGAGGCGAAACTTCAGTTGGATTCTCTTTTCTCTTTTCTTTTCTCGCAGAAGGTAAAGAGTCCAACTTCGGTGATGCCAAAGCAGCATTGTTGGGCTTCCGTGATGGAAATATCTGTAATAAGGAACACCCCCCAATTCAACCTGGCTCCTTATAATGTGGCGTACAATATCTCCCAATTACAACCTAAATCATCTAAGTCAGAATTTGTGACAACCGTTATGACAACCTTAAGTCAATATGCTAAGATTCTATGTGTGAAAACTAATTTGGTTCTATCCTTCTCTAAGAAAGATCACTAGTGCTTGGATTTGGTAAAGACAAGACAATGACTTCGAAAATTCATCCCTTATTCAATACAGTTCCCGAAATTACAAAACGCCTTGGACTGTATTTTCTCTTGCCTTTCACATCAAAACTTACATATTACGTGCTACATGTTTTCGCAATCCCAGTCTCATCATTTCGTATTTCAAAGAAATACCTTACGCATGACATCCCCAGATCTCAAGCACAGTTCCATTCTCTAGCAACATAAACCTCATTGCAGAGCTCCTGGGGGAGTACGTGCACAAGCAAATGCGATCAAAAGCTCACCTGGTCCAGGCGGGTTTTAGGGCCCTGCATCTTCGCTATCTTATCTCAACCTCGTTTCTGGCCCTACGCACTTCTTTTCAAGATCCGCGCTACCCATTCTCTCCAGTCCCGCACGCTTTCCAATTCCACTTCGTTAAAATTAGAGGGGTGAGCATTGCCATCACCCTCAGCAGTGATCCAATTTCAGCAAGCCGCGCTCTACAATAGGAAACTCGCTGTAGGTGCAACGGCTTCTCCAAGGATCCATTAGCACCAAGCCATTACGCCAAGAAACTAATCCCCCAAGATTGCAATGCCCGCTTCTTGTATTCACGATTAAAAGCACCTTAACACTTGGATTCTCGCTCTTCAATTGGGGGAAATCTCCACAGTGAATGATCCTGACTACCATTCGAACTTGTGACAGTTCCATACACTGACGATTGCAATCATAATCATCCGCACTCCAATCTTTTCATAACTGGAAATAACCTACCCACCGTGCAAGCTCTCTACAAATATTGTAGCAAATTCGAACAGAAATGCGAATGGTATTCAAACCACCTCCTCAACTCTTTCTGACAGCTTTCACGAGATCAAGAACATAATAAAACTCCTTCAAATATAAAATGCCGAAACCTATATTGAAGGCATTCACGGCCTCTAACCTCAAAAGAGATAATTTCATCGCCAATGGAGAACTATTTACCAACCACTCACATTCCTTTCTTGGAGCAGGGGTTGCGGCAAAGAGGGCATGGATTCAATACTGTAGCAACCAAAGCCAATGACGAGAGTCGGCCTGGCGTTTGGGAGACATTAATGATTATCTGGTGTTCAAATCGAGGAACGATAAATTTAGAAACCTAGCTTCAACGGATCATTGATGGTGTCAGAGATTTGAAATTGCGGGCACTGCAGGAACACGACAGACAGGGAAGCTTTTCTTGAAAAGGGGGTTTTCGCCGCTCGCCTTCTTCAGGACGCTTCTTCCCGCCCTATACCTGCTTGTCATGCCCGGCGTGCTGGATTCTCTTGGCACCGGTCCCGGGTATCTCATGGTCCCAGGTACTATCGCTGCGCACCTGTTTAATGTCACCCTCTGTAATATCACAATCCTCCAAACATTGCGTGACGAGGGAGTTCAAACCCTAAAACCCTGATCCAGCATTCCAGTGGAATGTCGAGTTCAAGCATTCTAGGGCATTGCTCGAGCCATGGTGCGATGTAGAGATTGATGGATTGATCTGAAATCAGGTTGAGGAGTCACAATAAGATTTTAGCGATGGCTTCGAAGCAGGTGTCCGCCATCATCCGTCTGGTAGTGAATGCGGGGCAAGCGAAGCCGGCGCCTCCCGTGGGACCTGCCTTGGGGCAGCATCGTCTGAATTTGATGGCCTTCTGCAAGGACTTCAACGCGCGAACTCAGAGCATCAAGTCCGATGTGCCGATGTCTGTCATGGTGACCGCTTACAAGGACAACTCCTTCGAGTTCGTCGTGAAGTCGCCTTCCACGTCTTACTTCTTGAAGAGAGCCGCGGGGTTGCAGTCGGGCGGGGGGAATCCGGGTCACAAGGTCGCGGGGTTCGTCACGCCGAAGCACGTATACGAAATCGCCAAGATCAAGCAGGCCGATCCGGATTGCCAGTACATGCCGTTGGAGTCGATTTGTAAGTCGATCATGGGCACTGCTCGCTCCATGGGGATTGAAGTCAGGGGGGTGCTTCCCTGACTTTGCCCTAATTTGAGTTTTTCTTAAATTAGGTCTTATTACTGCAAATTAGTCTTGGCTTAGGAAATTGGAATCGAAAAGGTTCGGAACCAGAATTGACCGCAGCACCCGAGGCTCGCTGTTATAGACATTTTCATTCGTCTATCAACTCTTTAGCTTGTGATTACAGGTTATCAAATTTTCTTTCCTGCTTTTTTTCCTTCCAGCAACCTTAGTTACGCCCAATTCGCTGTCGGACTCCTGCTCGGGAAGTCTGCGTGTCTGGATTCTTTCTTATGTGGCTGAAAAGCTTACCTTGATGACACAAACGCATCTCTATTACAGTGGTGAAGTCTAATTTTGTGCAGTCCCTAGGTTCTCTTCCATAGTTGCCGTTAGAGAGGTAATCATGGACTAAATAAGTTTCCAGAGGCGGGATGCTTGGACATGATGCCAAGTTATCCTTCTAAATGAAAAATTGGTCTCCACATTGTCCATATCCGTACTTTTTGTTTTGATCCAAGTGCTCACAATTAAGGAGTCACAATGACAATGAAGAGAAGTGCTATCAGTCAATGAGAGAGTCGCACAAGTGCCCTTGCAACTTGGACTTGGCATTATGGTAATGTTTAGACACTTGTGGTGGGACTTGCTCGGGATTTCTGTACCTTCAAGTTCAATATTCAGCCAAATTCTCAACTGGCTTATAGGATGTGTTACCAAAGCGAAGCCAATGATATTCTTTGCTTCAAATTGCAGCCATGCGTGAGCTTATCATTCAAGCCGAGTGCTTTGTCTCTGTTGTTGAAAGTCTTGCTGGAGTGGGGTCATGTAGACTTTGTAGATGGTAGATTGGCTGCTTTGGTTCAATAATTTGTAGCGTGCGTGTGTCTCAAGTGTTCACTCAGACTACGCAAGAGACCTGGTGATAAGGTAGAATTTTTCAGGATAGTCTTCAAGACTTGCTGGTCAATCCAACTACAATTCAGCTCCACTCATCTTGCATCCTGATGTAGGGAAAATTGGCACATGGGTTTGCTTTATGACAAATGTGTGTGGAAGTGGGGTGGCTTCAGTCACCATTAAGGTAAACCAGCCCATTGTGGTCAAATGACCTCATAGTGGACACCTACCAAATGACTTCATCATGGTTTTTTCAGTTTTTTCAGATTTTGGCTTCAATGCATGTTTTACATGACAATAATGAAATAGTTAGTGATTTTATTAGGAACTTCCAATTTTTCAGTGAGAATTCATTGTGAGGATTGACTTTTTAGGCCTTCCATGTTAAAAAAGATTTTGACTATTTCAAGGTAAACTAGCCCATTGTGGTCAAAATAAAGAGTTTGGCATCATGTGGTTACTAAAAAATTCAATTTGTTTCCTACAATAGTACAAGTGTGAAAAACAGTGAGAGCAATTGAAATTATATTTTTTTGACAAATATGAATTTGCTATGAATTTTTGAAGTGTTCAATGCATCTTTGTCCATAAGAGTTTGTAGACTACCTTAAAACCAACAAAATCTAAATCCATCATATTCATTTGGCTCACCTAAAGTAGTCAAAGTCTTTTCTAACATGGAAGGCCTAAAAAGTCAATCCTCACAATGAGTTCTCATTGAAAAATTGAAAGTTCTTAACCCCTAAAGGACCATTGTCCCCTCAGGGGACAAAATGGATTTCGGGCAAGTTCCTATGATCTCAATTTTCAGTGAATTTTTTTGAAACTTTCCCATAAGATAGGAAAACTTATGAGCTTCGTGGGAATATAAATTTTCTTTCAATTGGTGCCCGAGAGCAAAAGTTATGGCATCTTAAACATAATTTACACGTCACCGGGCAGAAAAATAAATCTACAAAAATTTGAAATTAATTTTTTAATTTTTTTCTTCTTAAAGATCATATTTTTGCCTACATGTGAAGCTTTGATTCATTCCATTTGGATTAGTAATGTGAAAGTTATGAACAATCTTGTTTTTCGGGCAATTTGAGCATCTTCTTGAAAAAATAACTTATAGGATTCAATTCTGAATGCAATTTTCACAATTTTTCAAAAAAAATTGTTTGACAAGGTTAACTTTTCTATTTAGAACAATCTCACCGTTGAGATTATTGTGTTTCAATCCCATTTTAGAGCTATTAAAGATTTAGTTTTTCTTTCAATCTTGGACCTACTTGTACTGAACAATTTTCTAAAGAATGAAAATCAATCATGTTTTTTTTTAATTTTTTTTTCTAGACTTTCAACTCAATTCTTCAACACAAAAGAATTTAACTTCAAGGTCCATGGAGTAATTTTTTTCCCCAAATGGCATTCAAAGTCATCTGAAATTGCAGGCTAGTGTTCAAAAAAGCTTTCTTTTTCCAACTTTGAATGCTAATATCTTCCAATCTGTACGGTCAAACTCCATGAAATTTTTACCACATGATACTAGACTAGTAAAGTACAAGATCCTACGGTTAGATTCTAAAAAAAGTATTTTTTTTGTTTTTTTGGATGAATGCAGCAAAAATGGCAGTTTTGAGTAGTTTTTGACAGAAGAACGGCCCTGGTCCTTTAGGGGTTAATGAAATCACTAACTATTTCATTATTGTCATGTAAGACATGCATTGCAACCAAAATCTTAAAAATTTGAAAAAACCATGATGGGGTCATTTGGTAGGTGTTCATTATGGATCATTTGACTACAATGGGTTGATTTACCTTAGGTGAGCCAAATGAGTATGATGGATTCAGATTTTGTTGGTTTTAAGGTAGTCTACAAACTCTTATGGGCAAAGACACATTGAACACTTTATGAATTCATAGCAAATTCATACTTTGTCAAAAAAACATAATTTTAATTACTTTCATTGTTTCTCATATTTGTACTACTGTGAAAAACAAATTGAAAAATTTCAGTAATCACATGATGTCAAATTCCTTATTCTTACCACAATAGGTTGGTTTACCTTATACAAACACAATGAGTATCACCATGTGGGTTTGCATATGGCAAAAGGTTTATTCATTTTTCTATAATCTTGAGGGACACTTTTGGATTACCATTTCAATTGTATAAGGAATTAGGATAGCAACATTAACATCCAAATGTAGTATCTCTTTAGAACAACAAAAAAAACTAATTTATTTTTAGCTTGAACCACCTATATCATGTCTTTTGTTATTGCCAAAATGAGCTAACCAAAATACATGGGACCAAAAATCCTCGAATTGCCATTCTATTGTATGAAATGAATTATAGATCATTCTATTAACTTTAAATAGGTTCAATGATCAAAAGGACCTCAATGGATCCTTTTATCACTACAAGAGAAAAAGGATTTTTAATTGTGTTTTTAAGTATAGTCCTAAAGATAAAATATTAAGTAATGACCTTTATGTAGATTTTTAGTAAAAATTTACTAGAAATACATGAATTTTCAATAGATTTTTACTAAAAATTTGTAGGGGAGGACACTCCCACTACATTTGGGGTATCCACGTGTGGTAGAGTGATTTTTTGACCCCCTATTTACTTTTGAATAAACTATAATTTCATCCTAAAATTTTGAGCTTTGTTTAACAATGACTAAAGGTTTCTATTGACAAAAATTTCAATTCCAAATAACATAAGATATATTGTCTAGAAAGGTTTAAAAAATGAACTAAAATGGCATGTTCTCCAACTAAAATATTTATAGAGTTCACATGAAGATGACTATTGCATCAATATTCAACCAAAATAAACTTTCAATAGAAAGCTATTCTATAGAAAAAAAAATTCATTTTTCAAATATAATATAGAGGTGTGAAAGTTATTTTCAGCTTTATAATGTATCTTTTTTCTTAAAAAATTTATAACTAATTACTATTAGCATAAAAAAATACCAATAATTCAAAACATAAACTTTTAAAGTAGTAAAATTTATCCATAATTTAAAAAAATTTAATTTAATTTACCAATGTATTACTTGTATTACTTTTTCCGCTGTACGTGGGTTGCTAAAACGTGGGGAGTGTCCTCCCCGGGAAGAATCTATATAAAGGTCATTACTTAATATCTTATTTCTAGGACTATACATAAAAACACACTTAAAACATCCCTTTCTCTTATAGTGTATTGTAAGCTACACCACAAAGCAATTGCACTATGTTAGAGCAAGAGTTCCTTTAATGGTACCAAATCTTGACTATTGATGAAATCCCAACAATTTTTCTTTGTGGCATCAAAAACTTAACTTTAGACAATTTGGTATGCACCAATATTGTTAACTTTATAAGTGGTTTGCTATTTTAGTAACAATATTTTGTACAATTGCTAATGTTGGAGAAAATATTACCAACCTATTGACATTTTTTCATTCATTTAACCACTTTCTATCCATTTTTTTCTAGTACAAAATGATAATATTAGTCATTATTGATATTAAAAGTCAATATTTATAATAGATTGTCTTAGTTGTTTTGGATTTTATTTTTTAGCTTATCTCCAAGAAGAAATTTAGTCCAAGTCAATTAGTAATTTCATCGATGATATTTATATTAAATAGGATTTACCTAGATTGACTTTTGAAACTCTCGTTCGTTGTGATTGTGACTCTAAAATTAGTGGCAAGTAGTTTGACCAATGAATTTGTTAGTCACCATTGCCGTTTTCCAACAGTTGCAAAGATTCAAGGCTAGAAGCTAGACTAAAGTACAATTGTCTTGTAATAATTTTACCTTGAGAACTAATTTGAAAATAAACATGTGCAAGACTTGTCCTGATTTAAAGAAATGAAATGATGGTTAGCTTAGGTATGGAATTGTGCTCAATCTATTTATGGATTGAAAAAACTCAAATAAAGAACCAATTTGAAAACAAGACTAGTATTAAGAAAATTGAAAAGCTAGCTAGCTTATGAATGTAATTGAGCTCAATTTGTTTCTAAAGAAATATAAAAACTTGAGCTTCTACCCTAGCTACAACATTGAGGTGTT
This sequence comes from Rhytidiadelphus loreus, assembly GCA_947034895.1. Taxonomy (NCBI): domain Eukaryota; kingdom Viridiplantae; phylum Streptophyta; class Bryopsida; order Hypnales; family Hylocomiaceae; genus Rhytidiadelphus; species Rhytidiadelphus loreus. Next base: position 20,025,597 of record OX344765.1, on the reverse strand, counting down.
CTTAAGCTCGGAGAAAATATGCCTAGAGCTCAATAATTAATCAAAAATAGTTTCGCAATCATAACCTCATGAAAGTTCCCCAAAAGAAAAGCAAACTATAAAAAAACAAAGAAAAAAGAAGAAAATGGCCATATGAAGATCTTATACTCGCTAGAAGTAGTTTGTAAAAATACTCAAGAATCTTGGTAGTTATATGTACTTGACGTAACCAAATCTTAGTAGTTAGAACATACCTAATATTATATTATGTATTATATAAATCTATAGCTTAAATTAGGTTGTTTGTTTGTTTTGTTTGGTATGGTGAGATCTAAAAAACTATGAGTCTCCAAGTCGTGTTCTTGGTATCGTTCAAAAGCTCTTTGTGGGGAGGGGTGCACAGACTTTATTTTGTGGCAATTGGACCTATGGTGTGAAAGTTATGGATTTTTGAATTATTTATAAATTAAAAAATTGAATTAAATTATCCTTTATTTTGGAAAAACATAACTTTCACATCACATGTCCAAATGCCACAAAACAAAGCCCTTGCACTCCTATAGATAAATTATTATTATATATAATTATTGTTTAAAAGCATGACTAAATCAATACAAATATTAGACTACGCTAGTTGAAATTACATTGCACTATTTATAATAAGTCATTAATAAGTTTTTAAAATTTTAGGAGAAAAAAAAAGACAAAATACATATTAAGTCCTTCCTTGTGAGTTGTGAATGGTTGAGCGACTGGTTCACCTAGAACATGTCCAATTATATATTATCAATATTGTAGTATGCAAATACAATTGTATAAAACCTTCAACCACCAAATGCCTAACTATATAGAAAGTGTGAGTCATTGGTTTTAAGATAGTAGATAATTAAAGTCTCCCTTGCAATATCAAGGATATCCCATTCTTTGTTAAACTCCGAATTTTTTTAATGTTTTTTGTTTGGTTGCCATTTTTGTTTAAAGTGTCTGATCGAGTGTTGATGATTGAGATCTTCAGGTTTATATATATTGCTTGTGACTGATTGCCTCTTGGTTGAAATTCAATTTGCAGCCTTGGTGGAGATCCCTATTGCGTTGATCTAGCCTCAAACAGTCCTTCAACTGTAAATCTGCATCACTTTCTAGCTTTAGAATTCAAGTGTCTTGTTATTCTTGTGGTGGAGACAACGACCACATGCATGATCCAGCCTTGGTAAGAATGATTGGAATTGAATGGCAGAATATAAAGGAGTCCTACTATACTGAAAGGAAAGCATTTACAAATGGAAAATATACCTCATAATTATTCAAAGATTTTTGGAATAGGTTGTTGAAGCAGACAAATTCCTTGAGACCCACACTTGATGAACTTACAGCTAAACCTCCGATCCATGAAGTTTTTTTAAGATATTCCAAACTTGACATAGGCATCCCGCGAGTCCATGGACCCTTGTATGCATTAAGGATCAGAGGTCAATCGTAGCTTTGACTGCTTGCCTAATAATTATTCAAGTCTAAGAAATGATCTCAAAATGGAACTTCACTAGGAACTTCAAGACATACTTCAAGTACACAACACTCATTTCACAAGATTTCTAAGTTTGTGTGTGTCTAAAAATGAAAAGCACTTAATTATAGCAAGTAGGTTTTAAAATTAAGATGAAGATTGAATTTGTATACTAGCTTAATCCCTAAACGTCTTCTCTAGAATTGAGGATTTGAGAAAAATCATTATAAAGTACTATTTGGGAGAAGATTTTTGAATTGATATACAAATGAAAGTCATAGATTTTGAATTTCAGATTCCATCTATACGGTTAGATTCACCAAAGCTATGACCAATATTTTTTTATGAAATTGTAAAGGAAAATTTTAAAATTCCTTCAAAATTTGATTACAAGCAAAATATTATCATTTTTGGAGTAAAACTTGTTGGAATGGATTTAAAAAGAGTTTTTCTTAGCATGGTGATTTTTTGAAATTTCTCAATCCTTTACATCTATGACCTCATTTTGCAAATGCAATTTTAAACTAGAGTCTATGCAATTTTGGCTTAGTCAATTATTTTACATACTTCCAATATTTATAATTTTAGAAGAATAGGTACTCTAGTAACACCAAATCCAATTGATAGATAGGACAAGAACTTGATAAAGTATCTCTACAAATTAGAATAAATTTCACCTAAGCGGCAACGAGAAAGAAATAAGAATATGAATCTATTCATTATCCACAAATTAGACATCAGAGAACTTAAGGATAACTCATCTTCAACCTTAAAATAGTGAATATGAGGTTGGATCTAAACATTTGTACTTTTATATTTTAAATTTTAAATTATCACAAGTATGAATTTCATTATGAAAATTATTCTATACAAATTTTGAGTTTCGTGATCTATCTTGATCAAACTTCCTCTTTTAGTTATAAGATGGATTTAAAAGTACTTCAATATTCAAGGGAGACTTTTGAATTGAATGAGTATTTGGATTTGTAAAGTCACAACAATCTAAAGACATCTATTTTACTTGTTCTATTAGCAACTTTCAATGATGGATGATTTTGTGATCAAATTCCAACTTTGGTATCTCTTATTGCATACCTTCAATGTTAAAATAATATAAATATTCCAATGCAACATGATTCAATCAATGTAAAATAGTGGAATGTATTCTATTGATTGATATACACATTTCTTTATAGGAGGCCAAAAGAAAAAATCATCATTATTTTGTTTCATATTTATTTACCTTTAAAACATGTGAAGATTGTTGCAAGATTGTATATAGTTTTACAAATTTCAAATTCATATATTTAATCTAGTAGATGTGAAATTATCATATAATCATCAAGATTTAATAGATTATAATGTGTTTTGTTAAATCAAGATTTTAATGAATATCATTATTTAATTGTTATAATACAATAATATAAGATAATGTATAATTAATCCTTTACGGACCAAGGGTAGTCCACATTTCCAAAATTATGGCAATGTATTGTACAATGCAATTTAGAATAATAATGTATTGATGGTGCCTATTTCTAGAATTATTTTTTATAATCCCAATAGACAAGTATGATAGTCATAGAGCTTTAGGGATTATCATTATTACAAGCCTTCCAAGAATCATTTCTATTTGTGTATCCTTCATGGAATATTTTTTATGTGATTGCATTATTAGCCTTCCTTCCATTGTAACATTGCAAGCATTTGACGTCAAATATTTTGCATCCTAAATTGAAGTGAGTCCACCTTTACAAAGAAAGAATTTTGGATGGAGGCATGAGTAAAGGATGAATTAAAGCTAGAAAGCTCTATCGAGAGTAAAGTTTTAGATTTAACATTTGAAATTTCAAACTCCCCGCAAGCTTCAAAATAAATTGCATCATATTTCAAAAAAGGTTACAGCTATTTCATGAAAGCTCACAATCTTGTAAGTGTACAAATTCTACTCCACAACCTCTTTAAAAGTAACAATCCACCTCCTTTGAATTATGAAGCATCAACTTCTCCAAAACTTATTTCAGTCTACTTTCTTCATGAATCATGATTTGCCTTAAATACAACTCTTGCATTAGACACTCAAGGATCCTCACAATTATTCTCATGACATGGATTTGAGGCTTTCAAATATCTGCATTTCAAGTTTCTATTAGCAAAAAACAAGGAATATTAACAAAAATTCAAAAAAAAAATTCATGCATGAGAAAAAGAAAAATTGCAAGTTGGAGGAGGGTCGCAGGAGTTGGAGGGGGGTCGCAGGAGGAGGGAGGAAGGTCGCAGGTACGAGGTCGGGGGTGCTGGAAGGAGGTCGGAGGGACGAGGGGAGGAGGTCGCAAGCTCACTCAATGGACAGCAAACGATCCCCTCATCCCCTCCATCCATCCAAATTCGGGGCAACGAGGGGGCTCAATCCTGGCCTATCGAACTATGAATAAAAGAGCATTCCCGGATGAACCTTCTAACGAAAGAGGCAACAAGCAATCCGTTAGGGTTAGGGTTAGGGTTTGGGTTTGCAATCCTATTTTTCCAAGACTCTTTCCATTCTACTCCGTGGATTGCTTGTTTCCTACTCTTTTGGCGCTCCTCGCTTTTGCTTACAGCTAAAAATTCTCCAGGACTCGCACAGCAGAGTTGGCAAAGAAGAACGTCAATTGCAACAATCAAGATGGGAACGAGGCTACTAGCGCAATTGATCGTGATGGGATCGGGCGTGGTGATGAGAGCCGTATCGCAAGCGTACCGGCAAGCAATTTTGAACGCGAACCGAACGGGCGTGGCGCAGGAGGCGGTGCAGTCCGTAACGCGGAAGCGGATGACGGAGCATGAGGCACGGCAGATTCTCGGGGTTGCACCGAATGCGGCGTGGGAAGATGTGGTGACCAAGTACGAAACCCTGTTCGAGAATAATATGAAGCGCGGCTCCTTTTATCTGCAATCGAAGGTGGTTCGAGCCAAGGAGTGTTTGGAAGTGGCCAGGTTGCAACAGACTTAAGCCTGCAACGGTTTTGTAGGAGTGACTTAAGAATTGAACCAGCAACTGCACATGACTGAATTCTTGAAATCAAATACCGTTGTCAGGAGCGAAAAGGAAGGTGAAGCCGTAGCTAGCTACCTTGCAGTGCAGTGATCGAATTTCTTACAGTTTGAGTTGCCAGAGATTTGGATCTGATCGAAGCTGAGTAATCAACGAGAAGCTGAATTAATTTGAATTGAATTGAATTGACGGGAATTGTGATCGTCGTCGTGGAAGAGGATGTCGCTAGGGTTTGGAAATTCTTGATGGGATTGAGGGCGGAGCTGCTGCTGTGGCATTTGTAACAGCAATAGGTCATCATACATGCAAGTTATTGATGGGAATTTAGAGCAACTCTGAACTCTCTGACCAACAACGAAACCGCCTTCACCTTGATCCACTGACAACGCAATCAGAATCTTTTGTTGGTTTGTCTCCACCCTAGTCCTTGTACTTCGCAAAGTGTACTGCTGCACAAGTGTAATTTTTTGGGACAATTTATTTTCATTACATTCTTTGAGGAGCAACCTCAACACTCTTGGAAGTGTTTATGAAGAAGAATTTGGACTTTCGGACACAATCTTGATCTCATGATAGGCCTTGCAAGGTCACGGTCTGAATTGTTTCTGGCTTCATTTTTCTTGTTTTTTGGTGTTGTAAAATAGAATGAAATTTTGTTTTTTTTACTTGTTTCTACTTGAGTCCACAAAACAGAAGTGAGAGTTGTTCCAGCTGCTTGTAATTGTTATGCATCCTGTTATACAGTACTGTAAGTGTGATTCGGTTGCAAGGTTGATTTTTGTGACCGGGTAGGCCATGTTTATAATTTTCAATTTTAGACACAAATGAAACAAATTTATTTTTTTGGTGCACCTGGATGCAATTGCGTGGAGTTCAAAGTTACAACGTCATGGCAATGGATGAGTGCCATTAATATGATGTAATTTCTCTTATATATCTTGATTTCAAAACCTGTATTAACAATTCCAAAATATTGAAGTGTCTCAGTGAGTACAATTCATAGGGAATATAAAAAGATGAGAACAAATTTTAAATCAGATTGAAAGTTGTAATCATGTGGTAGTGTTCCAAACCCATAAGGTAGGGAGTCCATTATGGACCCCAATGCAATTCAGTGAAAATCTACACCAATCCAACATTTCAAGGTGTGAAATGTTGGATTTATGTATCATGCACTCTAGAAAGTAAGGAACCTCCATGTGAAGTTTTAGTACAAGCAAAAACATGTGATAGGAAAACGTGGTCAATGCTTCATCTAAAGTAGATGATGGATCAATTTTTTTGGCATTAAGGTAGTTTGCTCTAAAAAGCGACCATTTAAGGGCTAGTCCACTTCTTTCATAGGCTTCCGTAAACAAAATTATTTTTAGATCATTTTTTAGAGAAATAAAAATAGATGTGGAACTTTACACAAGTGGTTTTGTATTTTTCCAAGCATTTTTGAATTACTTATAAATTTTCAAAGATTCAAGGCACCTATTTGTGACTATAAGTCTCCCAAAATTTGTCCACTTGCAACTTGTAAAGAGATGTGTAGAAATCAAAGATAATGATTGGCTCTTGCAATAGAAAAATAATTTTTCTTTGATGCATTCAATTACTAAAGTGGTCTATTTAAGGATCACCCCATCTCCATTTTTCACCTAAAAATAGGGGTAGTTTGAAGAAGATGGGCGCTTTTAGAGCATACTACCTTAATAGAAAGGTCTTGACGTATAGAAACATACAAGTTTGAATGTATACAATTGTTTCCATCAAATATGGCATACAAATTGAACAAACCAATGTGTACTACCTCCCTTAGCATTGATGACAACCTTCATGTGTTTTGGCATGGTTGCAACCAAATCACTCAACATATCCATTGGTATGCTCTCCCATGTTGCATTCACTATATCCCACATTTGAGCTTTATTCCGTAGCTAGTTTATGCTTTGAACTTGGTCTTTGCAAATCATTCAAAGATTTCTAATGGAGTTGAGGTCAACAAAGTTTGGAGGTCAATCGAGTGTCTTTAATACATTGTCATGCATCCAAAATTTTGTCACACTAGCAATATGTATTGGTGCACCGTCCACCATCAAAGGCAAATGCTCATGGTTGGCGTGGTGGTAGAAGTAAGGCAACAATCCCTATTGACATAAAACTTCAATAAAGTCTATAGCAGTGCATTGTCTAGGAGGAATCAAGACCAAATAACACTTGCTAATTGTAATGAAGGCCCCCAAATCACAATGGATAGTCTTCTGGACTTGAATGTTGGTACTAAACACTATGAATCATATCTTTCATAACTACTATGTCATATTTGGATTTGACGTGAATTCTTACCTATTATGAAAGATGACTCATCACTCCAAATAATTGAGTTCCACTCTCCAATTGTCCAATTTTGGTGTACTTTCACAAAGCGCAACCTTTGTTGCTTATATCTATCGTTCAAATACACATTCTGGATTGCATTTTGGCTACAAAGTCCAAGCTCATGCAACTCTTTCCATACCATGGTTGGGCTCATTGAAACATGCAAACTATTAACAAGTTTTGCAAGATGCACACAATGGCTCCTATGAAACTCTACTTGAGCTTTTTGTGATCACAAGTTTGCAACTTTTGAGGATGTCTGAACCTTTGTGCAATTTATATTGAGCCCCCTCTCATGATATCTCTTCAAAACTAATGAAATAGTTTTCTTCGATCTTCCAATATGATATGAAATCTTGCTAAAGGACAATCCAACCTTACTCATTCCTACGATAATGCCTTGCTCTTCTAATGTCAAGAAGTGTCCTGCCATATATAGTGTTGCATAGAATTGCAAAGCTCAAACTCACACTACAACTTTCTTCACAACTAATTTCGAGTAACAAAATCAAATTTTACAACAAAAATTTGTAGGCATGTGTAACCATTTCAAGCTCAAAATCAAGGCATCTATTGAACAACATCACATTGCAACAAGAAATTAGTGAATTCATACTCACAAAGCTCAATGGAAATTAAAATTCCCTCTCAGGGCTCCATAAAGTGCAACAAGTGTCAACTACTAAACCCATTCATTTTTTTTAGTATGGTTGATTTTTTGGGAGCAATTAAGTCACTATTACATTCTTCACCTAATCATTAGCTTCCTAATTAATGCTAGGAGGCATAATATCTACACGGCACAATGCAAAATACTTACAAGGTTACTTTACTTTCTAGAAGGCACTTGGGTCCATAATGGATTCTCTACCTTGAAAGATGCAGACAAAAGCAGTCACCTAAGTACTCCAATTATTGGATTAGTAGGTGCATTCTTTGGCATGCATTGGACCTGTAACATCCGCAGTGCCCATACAGGGTTAAAGTTTGATGAGAGATATGAAATTAGGCCAAACCTGATGGAATAAATGAACAAGCCATTAGCAGGCTCAGGAATTTCAAAACTAAAAAAGAACACTGGAAAAGAGAATACGAGGCAGAGGGAAAAAAAATATCAATCATAAGAGTGGATCTTTTCAAGCACTGAGATCATGACTGTCACGGAGTAAAAAAAATTCCAGAGCAACGCACACAGGTTACATACTAGATAAATTGTCTGATAATACATGCCATTCTTATCTAGCCTGTGCACATTCAACTAGGCAGTTGATGAAAACCACCCAACAAATAGTAGGCTATTTCTAACACTCTATTTAACACGACTTTGGTCGGCAAACAAAAATCCGGCCAAATGCTGGCTACCTAGTGTACAATTCGATTGTCGGTAAAAAGTTAACTAAGGGTGATCAATCACAAGAATTCAATGGAAAACTATAGTTCACAACTGCGTGAGGTTGAGTGTTTTGTTGCCGAACCCCCCGGCATATCAAATGCCTTCCTGCCGTGGGCGGCATCATCGCTTCTGCAAGAGATACAAAACGAAAGGGAAATGAATCATGAGAGAGAAGGAGAATGAAGTCTCGCAGAGAAGAAGAGAAGAAAAATAAGATTTCTGTCCACAGGAATGAATTCGGTACACAGCGTTTTGATGTCATACCGATACGTTACCGCAGACTTCGAGAACTTCTTCCAAAGGAGCCCAGTCACCGAAATTCCTCTCAATGAACTGGTATGCAACCCCACCATTACCAGGTCTCATAATGAACAGCCCGCCCTTGATGGTTCCCTCTCCAGCGTAGTTACCCTCGACGCCAGTGGCCCTGGCTCGCTTAAGATTCGCTCTCGCAGTGGCGTTGAGGAGAAACCCTGTAACAAATCCTTCTTTGGGAAGCTCTCCCTGCCCCAGCGCCTTGAAAAACTCCCGCTGCTCGTCCACCACCACAATGCCGCCCCAGTAGCGAGGCCAGAAAGCCCTCACCTCCGCATCGATGTGTTCGTTAATGACGGCGACCATCTGAATGCCCATGGCATCAAAAATGGGTTTCCTGCTGTATAATTGATGTGCTTCGGCGCGACACATCACACATCTGGAAAGTGCAACAAGTTAATTAAGTCACCTTTCTGCTCCCCCCAAAAGTACACAAACATCGAAACATATTATGTGTGAATTGGCTCTTAATCTGTAACACAGTCTGCTTCGTCTAAACGTTACTCATACAGTGAATTATTTGACAGTAAATTGCAGAAATTTTGTACTCGCAAGTTTGGAACAAAGAAAAAGTATTATAAACTAAACGTCAGTATGATCCTAGTACTCCCTCTTACTTCACTTCTTGTTCGTTTCAACCTAGATGAATATCGTTTTAATACACAACACATAGAATACAGAAAATTGTTCCTTAAAGGAGCCCATAGACGACATCCATCATTTTCTTTGTCGAAATAAACGACTTAAGAAGTGCCGTTTCAAATTACAGATTCAAGAAAGAAGACAGAAAAGAAGAAATTCCAAACTTCGTGTACCTCCACCCTTCTCCACCTTGGCATTCATTCAAAAATTCTATAAACGTCATCATGGTTTTACCATCCCTCTCTACAAGTTTAAATGTTACTTCACTACAAAAGTTAGGATCTTGTTACGCCCGAGTTGTAACAAATAGAGAGGGTAGAGTGCATTCATGTGGGTGGTAGAAGAGGAGCTGGGCACTTACCCTGGACGGCGAAGGCACAAAACGAGGGTCGGCTTGTCGGCCCACAAGTCAGCAGCTCTTGATGGAGGGGGCAAGTGGATGGGTTCATTGCTCGCAAACGGGTTGACACCCTTGCTATGTTGCGGCGCAAGCTTTTGGATCATGATGTTCTCTAGAGTGCCAAGAGACGACACCTCCTCCTTTAAACCTCCTGGTTTCACCAATCCGCACAGGCGGGGTGTCACAGAGGGAGCAGAGAAAATTCCTTTGCCGGATGGGGGAGGATGAGTGTTCGTGGGTTGCAGCACCACCGGGGGTTTCGAATCTTCGAGCATGGTCATCAACTCCGGAGTAGGACTTTGTTTAGGGGGAGACACGGGACGCGCCCTTGGTGGTGACAAGGGAGCGCCACCATGGTGGGCTGCCGTGACCTTCCGAGCGGGGAGAACAAGATCCTTGGGCAACTGGACGGCGCAAGCGCTGCCTCGATCCAAGAACCTCGCCACATGACCTCTCTTCATCTTGTACTCCCGGGTGAGGTCAGCGGGGCTGGTGCTCAGAAGCTCAGACAAAGTCTTCCCTGAAGCTTCGAGCCTGTCAGCGTACTCCATGAGAAGATGATCATGAAGATAAGTTCGGATTTCTAAAGCGTCCTGCACACAGCCATCCGTATGGGTCAGCATGGGTAGGTTGAGGACAGAGAAGAACTGTCATTACAATTTGAATCTGAGTTTGTAGAAGATAGTTGAGGACTGAATAATAGTTCTCCAAAATCACACAAATAACGCCATATCATTGCAGCGAGCTCAAGGTAAAAAAAGATGCAGAAATCCAAGAAGCGCGGAAATGCTCTCAAAAGCCAAGATTCTAAATTTATTCGTTGAGACCCTTATTCGCTTGCTTTCCACGAAGACTTAAGAGTCTCTCTCTTTGCTACTAGATACCTGTCATTCGACTAACTAAACACAAATTTACAGATATACTCCAGAACCACACTGCCGTGCCTCAAATTTCTTTATCCACAAGTAATCAAACTATTGACGAAATTTAAGGAATTGTTCTAGGGGTCTCTCAAAGTGACAAGGGCGAGGATCTATCTTCGAATGATACAGCTGAAACTCAATTTATAGCAGACAGAGTCCTCGTGAAAACAGGGTGCACATACCCGCTGTAACTGACTGAGCTGAAGGGTGTCCATATCCTCCTTGGTCATCATCTTAAGAGTGGGCACATCGTCCCACCCATCCGCCGTCAAACTATCCATCTGGTCCCGGAGAACCCCATTGCCCACAAAATCCTCCAAAGCAAACGACGACATCCTCACCCCGCCCTGCTCTCACCACGCAACCCCAACTTCCCAAGTCACAAAAATCTCAAAACCCGCCCTCCGCGCTCTCAAATCACTTTCGAAACCTCCTCCAATCGACACAATCTGCAGCACACTCTTAAGCTACAACAAACGAACCAGCCTCTATCTGCTCTTTTGTCCAACGTGCAACGAACAAATTTCAAACGGCGATAGGTATCTCAGATTTAATAGCAAATGTGCGGGAGAAGTGCGCGGCACTCGTTAGCGTCAAGCCATGCGAAGGGAGGTTTTGACCGCGGTCGTAATTGAGATGCGGCCAGCTGGGTGCTTTCGCAAGGCGCGTGGGCATTGTCAGCTAATCCGCAGGAGCACATGAAAGTATGGAATATGGAACTATGCAAGGACCAAAGCAGATCTCGTGACCACCTTCTGACAAACTGACGAGGCGGCTTCCGTCCTGGGCGCAGCTTCCTCGCCGGCTCTGAGAGTCTGAGCGCGGGGAATGGCGCGGGGGCCACTCTAAATTTAATAATAGTTTCGTGGGGAGAGCTCCTTTAGGGGAGGTACACTTGGGCATGACAGATAGGAAAGGTCCATTCGCGTCGGAGCCGCCTCAGAGTTGCACACAGGCACAGCTCACAAAGCCAGGGTGACGTTCGTGTCAATGATCCTTTGATTAGCGGGCTACTGGTAGTCCCTGACGGCCAGCACCTGCTAAGCTGCGTCTACTAAGGGTAGACAGGCGTATTACCATGCAAACTAAACTAGCAGTCTGATGAATATCTTGCCTGGGGTCAACCAACTCGAAGAAGGGCACATCTTGTGCCCTTGTGTGGGCGCTTGTTTCATGAATCAAACTCAAGTGGAATTATAATTTTCTCATAAAAAACGTAATTTGTGTGAATTTTTTTTATCAAAGTGGTGTGCCTTGGAATTACAAAATCATTCATAGAGGGGAGCCATGAAAGTTCTATAAACAATCCATAATTGTTTGTGTCCCATGTTTATTTCACTAAAAGAAAATGAGGGGTTTTACAACTAAGGTAGAACCACCCATTCCCGACCAGGGTCCAATAACCAACCTATAGACTGATTTATTTTCAACCATAGCAAAAATGTGTTTTTTTCTCCATTTCAAAATTGGGACTTATAAGTTATTGACATATGTCCCAAATTAGTGAGTCAGAAAGTAGAAAGCTATAAATAAGAAGGTAGTTTTTGAGTGATCAAAATTAAGAGAGTCTATAGATCGGCAATGGGTCCGAAGCACTTTTTGCCTTTCAAAATTCATAGTAATTTCAATTCAAGTGATAAAATTACCAAAGTTTTTGCAATCCTCCTCATTTCTATCCCTACACCTCTGAAAATATTTGTTTTGCCTTGTACTATCCTAGATCATGTCTCCAATTGCTTATTCGGTCGACTATAGGGGCTTCTACTTTACAAAGAGCAATTGGTTTTTAGTTGCAATGGCCATTTGCAACTGGTGAGAATCTGGAGGGCTCATTTAGTTTCTCATTTGATTGTTTACTTGGAACTTCATCGATGCGCATTATGACGTGGTTGCTTACATGGTTTTCACTGTAGCAAGAGGTTGGTGGTACAATTCACTTCTTTGCAACTTCATGGCGACTAGTGCATAACTTGCTTCTGCTTCATTTGCGACTTGTGTATAACTTGCAACTTTTTTGTGACTTCATTGCGATTTGGATGCAATTGATGTGCAACTTGACTTCGACTACTTTCCAACAAGATTTGGTGTATGTGCAACTTCAGGGCAACTTGGTCATCACTAGTTTGTGACTCATTGACAATATATGGTTCACTTCTTACCAACTGGTCTACAACTAGATAATGACTTTTATATGATTTATGTGATTATTTTATGGGTTGTAACTATGCAACTTCTTTATAACTTGTATAGATAATGTGTGCAACTTGTTTGCAACAACATTACAACTTATTTGTGATGGTTGAAATGTGCTACTTCTTTGCAACTTCATTACAATTGATTTCATTGTATTCATACATAATATCACAATTAATACGCTATGCATTGTACATCCAAACAACACATCACAAATTATACAACATGTAAAATATTCCAAACATTATACAATGTACACAAAAAGCAATATAGCATAAACCATATTTGATGTTTATTAATCATGGCTTAAAAAGACACTAAAGATGGGATGAGAAGCTATGGTTTTATAGGAGTGGGGTGGCAAATGATGTGGGACATATCAAATGTGTAGTTTCAAGTTCAATTCAAGGTGCTGTAACTTTTGCACCCAAGGTCCAAATTTAGTAAGACTTGTTGGAAATTTTGCGCTCTTTCTTCTAGTTTATGTGATAAAATTTTCAAATCAATCCAAGATAAATTGATTTCTTGGAAGCCAATCAAAGTTCACAACTTCAATTTGAGTTTACCAAACTGTACTTCATGGCTGCAACTTTGGGGGCTTGTATCTCCTTCATATAATGTTAATTTTTTATAAAATTTGTTGGGTTATATTCCCTTCAATTCAAGTTACCGTGGTAGAATTTTCATGTCAGTACAAGTTGTTTTGAATGTTTGGGAGCAATTGGAAGTCCAAAATCCTGACATTTTTGGATTACAGTGAACTTTGGCGGCTTGGTTCTTCAAATAGTGTCCGTTTTCAATATTAAAAAACTGGAAAAGAGTGATTATACTAGTCTAGTTTTTGTGGCTAAAATTTTATATCAATCCAAGAAGTTATGAGTGACTAAGAAGCATTTTAGTAGAAAGAGGTTCAACCTTAGATGTGTTTTTTGCAAATTTTCTTGCTATATTCTTAACATTTCAAACCCATTTTGCAAACACAATGAATCAATTCAATGATTTTTTCTTTCACCATTATCTTTATATAATGTTGGTGAATCACTCTATAGTTAAAAAAAATTCATTTGAGTAGGTTTAGAAATTGAAATTCACCTCCAAATGTGTTAAGTTTGAAACTACCTTTGCACTGTTCTTTTGTTCAAACACACTGCATACATAGTTGTATGCAATATTTTGTCATTCATGAAAGAAAGAGGTAACTAAAAATCAAATGTACTATGACAAACTATGGATAAATATTACCGTAAAGCATCGTAGCCATTATTTGGTAGTGTGGCTTTGAATCAGAACAAGCTTGATGTAGGGAAATAATACATTGCATCTCATGCAACAGAACAACTCATTGTGAACTTGCATCTATAATTTTTTAGCAAAACAATGTTGTTATAATTGCTAAACTCCCAGTTCCATAGCAATTCGACTAACAATCCCAACTATAGTTGTTTTGTAGTCAAATTCTTGTCGTTTTGTAGTCGTTTTTGTCGTACTATAGTCGTTCTATACTGTTTTCTAATCATTTTGTAGTTGTTTTCTAGTCGTCATCAATAGTCATTTTCTAGTTGTGTTATAGTTATTTTCTAGTTGCAGTGTAGTTGTTTTTAGTTGTATGAGTAGTCTTCCTATAGTTGTTTTGTAGTTGTACCTTAGTTGAATTCGAATTGTTTTCTAGTTGTTTTCTAGTCGTCTTCTAGTTGATTTATAGTTGTCATGTAGTTGTTTTCTAGTCAAACTCTAGTTGTTTTCTAGTTGAACTATAGTAGTTTTCTATAGAATTTATAGTGAAATGAATACACTAAATAGTGAAATTAGGTTGCCCCACACTAATTTCTCGACAATTTACACTAAATAAATATTTACTATTAATGTACAAGAATGCACTACTTTTGAATTAGTTATTGTTGTAATTGGAACTCATGGACCTCTATATTTATAAATGGAAGTATATTTAAAAACATTTGTTGGCTTTGATGGCTTGTAGAGTAACTTTCTTGAAGTAAGGCAACCTAATTGTTAAGGCAACCTAATTTCACTATTTAGTGTAGGTATTATGCAATTGGTCTTTGATAGAGTGGACTCTACAAAACGTAAAGTTGTCCACATCGACAACTCTAATGAATACTGGATGTAGAATACCTCATGTTAATTCTAAATGACTACTCTGTTATGATTCTATAATCTTGCACTTCATTCTACGACTACTTTACAACTACAACAACAACGTTCATGTTGAAGTTGGTACAAATAGAGAGGGATTACAGTCGCAATGTAGTTGTATAGGACACTTAGTTACAAAGTAGTCATTGGATATCGGTTGTGGCGGACACGTTTTTCTTCTAGTGTTTAAATGTTCACCATCAAAGAATTGACATGTTTTTTTTTGTTAACATTAATGCAATAATGTTGTAAAAAAATGAACAGATTTGGATGATGGACTGAATGGAATTAGGATCAAAAGTAGAATGAACGAAAATGGGTTGGTCTAGCTTAAGGGTAGAAGGGTGCAAGTAATAGGACAAAACAAAAGTACTGAAGTGGGGCAACAATGCACATAACATGGGCAAAAGGGACTTGGACTTGAGGGCATTTACAATATTAGGAGTGGGGATAAAAAGATCCATTCTTCATTGATTTGTTTCTCCATTGTAGTCAATACTTCACTAAATTTTACAACTAACTATATATTCTAAAAACTATTAAAGAAAAATAAAAGCTATAAAATTTTGAAGCATATAAAACAAAGAGAAATAATAGTAGAAGAACTTAGAAATAATAAATTAAAATCATGGTTTGAAGACTCCATAATATGTTTTAAATGTACCACCAACTTAATATTAATTTGTTATCAACTTACAAAACACTCCCTTGATTTGAGGTACTTCAATATTCTAAAGAGCAATATTATTGTATGATGATGCACATGACACATCCCCTAAAAATTATAGGTGCAAAATTGTACTTGACAAGGGTTAAAAGGATGATAGGGAAATTCTTTACACTTCAAATTTTAATACATTTTCCCCTCCTTTCTCAGCATTTAGAATAAATAGTTAGTTCTAAATTTGGTGGAGAATTGATTCTAAATTTGGTGGAGACCAAGCGAGGAATGGACACTTTTGTCTACATCTCTATACAATATATTACCTGCGGAAAGTTAGTTTGCCCATGATGACAGACGAACGGAAAATAAACGCTTGCCTGAAAATTTCAGTTGACTGTGAGGATTTGGGGAATTTTGGAAGGATTGAAGCATAATCTGAGATTCGTTTCTCTTCTAAAGTAGCAGACAATGTGAGGCAATGGAGAAAATATCAAAAGCTAGAGTGACTACAAAATGCAGCTGATTTTCTAAGAGCTTTATTCTGGCCCCTGAATTCAAGCATGATCATTGATTCGGACCGAGCCGCGGCTCTTAAACATTGAGTTCGCACAGCATAGTTGAACTGTGATGCCTTCACGTCACGAACAATTAGATTTTAACGAAACTGGAAGCCGTAGCAGGTAGCTAAGGTGGTTCCTGAAATGGCCGGAGCAGCCTCAGTGAGGACCAGGCGAGCTGCCGCACGCAATTGTGAATTGCAATTTCCGTTCTCTCAAAGGAATGAGAAGAGACTCTTGTATCCCATGAATTCTTGCTTGCCAGCTGGGGAAGGTTGCATTGTCGTGGATCCACCTAACTGTGCACTTGTTGGTCTGGGTTCATCAAGGTACCAACGGGGGCGCGGTGAGTTCAATGGAAAAATGCAGTTGAAAGACTCAAAATGCATGAAAAGGGAAACGGAAAGTCAGCCAGCATAACGGACAGCATTTTCTAACCTATGTGCATCTTGGCAACAGTTAGGGACGGTGCCTTTACTATGTGAGTACAATAGAGCCTCTCTAAAGCCTCCCTCTATAAACAAATAAACCTCTCTAACATAATATTGTCAGACCGGTCCTGGACTTGTCCCACACAAAGGTTATGACTAAAAATGACCCTATTGCTTTAGAGAGGTTCTACTGTAGTATTTGTTTGGAAAGTTCTAAACACAAAATTCTAAATAGGACAGGCAACCTGAGATGTTTTGATGGACAATCTGCGATGCCATTGAGATATAAAAACCTTACACAAGGGCCACTTCCGACAACATAGCTTATTATTCAGGTTGACCAAAAGTGATCAAGAGTCAGAAATGAATGTACCTGACTACAGGGGTTGCGTGGTCAAATCTGTAACAGTTAGGATCCTCTTTGAAAGAAGCATGGTTTGACGTCTCTTCAATCGATTTGGTTCGACAATCATCGACTTTCAGCCTGCTAGAAATAGAACGACAATTAGGCATGCTGGTATTATCAAAAACAATATAGATATGTTTCAGTAGAACCTGTACCAGGCCACACTGAGCAGCAGAAGGTTGAATATTAAAAAGACAGTAATGTATGACAGACATAGCCTCGAAAGGTGATTCATTCACAACCGTTTGGCTTCAGAAATAAAACTCCAGTTGTCATTGTTTGAATGGTCATGAGTTAGGGATATGTATTCCTCAGGGTCCTCCATAGCAGAATCCGAAATCCTGAGAAAATTTCATGGACCGAGTAAGTATCATATTAGCCAGATCGTCATCTTATCGAAATGAGGGACACGTGCATGGTGCTTAGGGTATTCCTACGAAAATAAAGGTCAAACCTGGAAACATTGCACGCAGATTTCCTAGCGAAGCCAAAGTCGAAGCTTTTCAATTCCTTATAAGGAGATACTTGACTTGAGGGGTTGATCTGGGAGGTTGATGAGGTTTCCAATCTGCAGTTTCAGCAGTGTCAGAATGGTGACGTCTCTCTGATTACAGTAAAAGAGATCAAAGCGTTGCGGATCTAGCTACCCGCTTCAGCTTGAAGAAAAATATCTATTGAGTTTTCTTAACGAGTTTTCTGGGTCAGATCGATTGCATATCTTCCCTGAGGTCTCCATTAGCTCTCAGGTCGGAAGGTAAACAGTGTTTTGGATGAGATTGCTACTAATTAAGTTCCGCCCAGAGAACAGACTAGAGAAAACTTTACTTCTGAAATCATTTGATTCTGTACCAGATCATAGACAACGTGAGAAGAATGATAGGAATTTAAATACAGTAGGCTTACATTTTAAGGATATCCGTATTCTCTCGAGTTGACCTGGCAGTCGTAACATGATTAGGACCTTGATATAAAACTGAGTTTAGTGCAGCTCTTTCGCAGCTCCCTTGGCTCCAACATGGCATGGAATCATTGTTGGAAGCGGTCACTACAAGTGAATTGCATGATAAGACACAACAGAAAAATTATGAGCGAGAAAACTGAATATTACCTAGTATTGTTGGCGGAAAATTTATTCTTGATGGAGCTCCACAACTTCTTCTGCTGGCATAGTTTAGGAGTGCTCTCCAGAATGATCAAGTCCGGTTCTTGAGTTAGGTTTTCATCAGTCCTGAGAAAAAATCACACTTGTTACATCGTGGAATGCAGAATCAGTCAATTCCACTTGAAACATCAAAACTGGTATTTGTCAGATAGGTAAATGATCTCAATTAAACCTCCTGAAAATTTTCAATGCTGTCAAGCTAATATTCTAGTGTATCCATTTCAACTAATGGCAATAAAGTTTCAGAACAGCACTCACCTCCTCCCAGGGTACACGGACTCGGAAGTTGTTCCCCTTAAATCTTGTTGATCGGGATCTTTTCGCAGGGGAGGTTTCAGTGTATTTGTACTTGTGATACTAACAGACAACGTTGGAGAAGGTACTAAAACCCTTGGACCATGCAGAATTTTCTGTTGTTCACCATTTCCGTCAGGAGGTAGACTCCACTTTTCAGAAGTCTGCGTGATCCTGTTCATCGTGCTTAATGTATTTCCTTGAACATTGTCATCAACCGAGGGAAAGGTCAGAATGCTCGAGAATCCAGTTCGTCGAATTTTCCTCCTCAGATCCGATGATAGAAGATCTGGTTTAGCGGGTTGGCTCGTTAAAGAAGATGCAGCTGGAATAGTAACAGATGGTCCTGAAAACTGGTCCATGATGTTAAACACAGACGATGTCTGTAATTCAACATTGTCATGGTTCGTTACATGGCTCTCATCCAATAGTGTCACCGAAGTTTCTCTTAAATCCTTCCTGGAGCATGAGGTCGTATTTCTATCCGCATAATTTTCAGCGACACCTACGTAGTCACAGTAACCTCTTAGCTTTCAGATTTCGATCCGTAAAGCCACTGCAGACGGCTGCCACTCTTGAACAGTGTTACAAATCGAATTGAATACAGAAATAGCATGAGGATCTGGCATAAGATGTGGACCTGCCTGCATTATTCGTAGAGAACTCTTCAGTGCACGATGGAGTCACCTGAGAGACTTCATCAGTCAGTGATGAGGCCAGAGGAACTTGTCGTCCTTGGTCGTTTATCAGGCTTGAATTGCTCTCCACCTGCGTTTCTTCATTGCTAGTATGTAATCTACGAAAAAGTCTCCTCGGTGGGAAACGAGGAAGCAGCAGTTCTGTCTGTGGAGTTACTGTGGGAGAATTGCACTCAGACGTCTTGATGGTATTGGCTGGTACAATCAACGAGGTGCAAAGTGAAGTATCAACAATATCACTTGAGAGGGAGCTGGTCACTATTTCCGGGGAATCAGCATGATCGGACTTCTTGCTGGGAGAGGATTCAGAAAGGAGTATTGGTGAGGTTGCAAGTAATTCTATTTCAGATATTCTGTCTGGTTCCAGCCCAGTAGGATATAGTGGAGTTTCCATCGGATGGGATTCTTTGATACCCGAACTGAGTTTGTTCAGAAAATTTCTTGTAGCTAAGGTCACAGAACTGGTATCGAAACTCATTGTAGGATAACGACAGGGACCTTCTAGAACGAGAGCATCGGATGCACCTGGTCGGCGTATAGTTTTAAGCAGACAGGAACTGTAAGAATGTGTTGCAGAAATTTGATGTTCTTGGCATTCTTTGCCATCACTCAATCCACCCTCTGTTTGGCGGTTGATTGCTAATTTGCAAACCACGTCAACTCCAACTGCGACCCACTCTCCCAACCGTTACAAAGAAGGCATAAAATGAGTACTCTCTGAGTTACTTCAGTATAGAGAAGCACCTGAACTAGAAGAACTAGAAGCACCTGAACTAGAAGAACCACTTACCATACTCCTCAGAAATAAGAGCAGCGACAACTAGAACATGCCTCTCGTTGAAAGCTGATCTGCAGGTAATCTTGACAGCGTAAGGGCTGCACAATTCATTCTACGTCAGTATGAACAGCTTACAATCGATCACGTCAGAGATTAGATGTCACCAAATGATGGAGCAGTGCAGAATAAGATGCCACGAAGACGTGTTGATAAGACGGAAAGATAGATTTGGACGTGCCTGGCAAATTCGCCCATTCTGATGAACAAAAAACAATTTTCAAAGATGAGAATCCGCACACAACCGAATGTAAATGATCACTAGTTATAAGCCAAGTAAATCCAAAAGATGCTTTAGGGATTAGGAATAATTAATACCTGATTCTTTCACGAAACAATACAGTATTATCCACGTTGTTTCCCACTACCTGCACACATCCATGAATATACTCCTCAAGGGCAACATATGTACTCAGTACTATACTGCTGATGGATGGCTAAAACTCTGATACTCTTTCTATCATAATCGATATATCTTCATTCTGATTAGAGAAGTAATCTCAGTTTTTCAATTTTACTAACTAATATATACCTCAAGCGCAAGTTTTAATATTAGCGACGTATTTTGATACAAATCCAGATTCTTGCAACTTATGAGGGTTGAAGCTGAGCTTACCAACTCAGCCAAATGAAAGTTCTTTCCTGGCAA